>OV884002.1:145692987-155692987 GCA_930367185.1 Myathropa florea
GACACAAATCAAGCGATTTCCGATTTCTGACTTTGCATGCCTTAAAGACGAAATAATTACCTACAACCCCACATCATTACTTTTTTCCTGCGTCCCTCTGTTTCCGAGATATTCACAGTCAAAGAGCCTTGCAAAAAAAGTTGTTTTTTTGGTCGAACTTATTTTCGACCATAAGACGGGTTCTATAATAGCTAGAGCCGTGATTTTTGGCTTAAAAGTTGTGCCATCCGGTCGTGTATGTTTGAAAAAAAAACTTAACTAAAAGGCAAAATTGCGATCCGACGCACCGTTTCCGAGATATGGCGTTTTTTCCAAAAACGAAAGTCATTTTCCCAGAAATTCGACACAAATCAAGCGATTTCAACCATACCATAGTATCATAGGTTGGTATCATATATATATCTACCATATATGGGGTGGCTGGTTCATACAAATATAATATAGCTGGCTGGTACCCGTTGTGACATATAAATTTCATATATACTATAGCTGGCTGGCTGGCTGGCTGGCTGGCTGGCTGGCTGGCTGGCTGGCTGGCTGGCTGGCTGGCTGGCTGGCTGGCTGGCTGGCTGGCTGGCTGGCTGGCTGGCTGGCTGGCTGGCTGGCTGGCTGGCTGGCTGGCTGGCTGGCTGGCTGGCTGGCTGGCTGGCTGGCTGGCTGGCTGGCTGGCTGGCTGGCTGGCTGGCTGGCTGGCTGGCTGGCTGGCTGGCTGGCTGGCTGGCTGGCTGGCTGGCTGGCTGGCTGGCTGGCTGGCTGGCTGGCTGGCTGGCTGGCTGGCTGGCTGGCTGGCTGGCTGGCTGGCTGGCTGGCTGGCTGGCTGGCTGGCTGGCTGGCTGGCTGGCTGGCTGGCTGGCTGGCTGGCTGGCTGGCTGGCTGGCTGGCTGGCTGGCTGGCTGGCTGGCTGGCTGGCTGGCTGGCTGGCTGGCTGGCTGGCTGGCTGGCTGGCTGGCTGGCTGGCTGGCTGGCTGGCTGGCTGGCTGGTATATTCTATAGTATAGCAATAGCAAAATCTAGCCACCAGACAACATGCATAACATTCATATACACATACATGCATACACTAATACATGCATATAAGTCAGGGGAAACTCTGGTCCCTTCCTTCATAAATAAATCGAAGTGTGTCGGAATGTTTTCGAGTGAATCTGAATTTATGGTTGTAATCGCATGGGGATGGTCCCGTTGGATAAATATTTTTATAAATATTGTATGGATAAATATTTTTTGTATATAGAGGGAACCTACAGTTTAATGGCGACTCCCAACGGCGATATTGCTTTTTTTTTAGACAGTTATACAGCCGTGTGGGTTCGTGCGTCGACCGCAGCTAGGCCAAGGATCGGAGGATCGAGCGTCCCCCCGTTCCCGAAATATTCAAAGTCAAATTATGCACCTCCAGAGCCTTGCAAAAAGAGTTGTTTTTTTGGTCGAACTTATTTTCGACTATAAGACGGGTTCTATAATAGCTAGAGCCGTGATTTTTGGCTTAAAAGTTGTGCCATCCGGTCGTGTATGTTTGAAAAAAAAACTTAACTAAAAGGCAAAATTGCGATCCGACGCACCGTTTCCGAGATATGGCGTTTTTTCCAAAAACGAAAGTTATTTTACCAGAAATTCGACACAAATCAAGCGATTTCCGATTTCTGACTTTGCATGCCTTAAAGACGAAATAATTACCTACAACCCCACATCATTACTTTTTTCCTGCGTCCCTCTGTTTCCGAGATATTCACAGTCAAAGAGCCTTGCAAAAAAAGTTGTTTTTTTGGTCGAACTTATTTTCGACCATAAGACGGGTTCTATAATAGCTAGAGCCGTGATTTTTGGCTTAAAAGTTGTGCCATCCGGTCGTGTATGTTTGAAAAAAAAACTTAACCAAAAGGCAAAATTGCGATCCGACGCACCGTTTCCGAGATATGGCGTTTTTTCCAAAAACGAAAGTTATTTTACCAGAAATTCGACACAAATCAAGCGATTTCCGATTTCTGACTTTGCATGCCTTAAAGACGAAATAATTACCTACAACCCCACATCATTACTTTTTTCCTGCGTCCCTCTGTTTCCGAGATATTCACAGTCAAAGAGCCTTGCAAAAAAAGTTGTTTTTTTGGTCGAACTTATTTTCGACCATAAGACGGGTTCTATAATAGCTAGAGCCGTGATTTTTGGCTTAAAAGTTGTGCCATCCGGTCGTGTATGTTTGAAAAAAAAACTTAACTAAAAGGCAAAATTGCGATCCGACGCACCGTTTCCGAGATATGGCGTTTTTTCCAAAAACGAAAGTCATTTTCCCAGAAATTCGACACAAATCAAGCGATTTCAACCATACCATAGTATCATAGGTTGGTATCATATATATATCTACCATATATGGGGTGGCTGGTTCATACAAATATAATATAGCTGGCTGGTACCCGTTGTGACATATAAATTTCATATATACTATAGCTGGCTGGCTGGCTGGCTGGCTGGCTGGCTGGCTGGCTGGCTGGCTGGCTGGCTGGCTGGCTGGCTGGCTGGCTGGCTGGCTGGCTGGCTGGCTGGCTGGCTGGCTGGCTGGCTGGCTGGCTGGCTGGCTGGCTGGCTGGCTGGCTGGCTGGCTGGCTGGCTGGCTGGCTGGCTGGCTGGCTGGCTGGCTGGCTGGCTGGCTGGCTGGCTGGCTGGCTGGCTGGCTGGCTGGCTGGCTGGCTGGCTGGCTGGCTGGCTGGCTGGCTGGCTGGCTGGCTGGCTGGCTGGCTGGCTGGCTGGCTGGCTGGCTGGCTGGCTGGCTGGCTGGCTGGCTGGCTGGCTGGCTGGCTGGCTGGCTGGCTGGCTGGCTGGCTGGCTGGCTGGCTGGCTGGCTGGCTGGCTGGCTGGCTGGCTGGCTGGCTGGCTGGCTGGCTGGATGGCTGGCTGGCTGGCTGGCTGGCTGGCTGGCTGGCTGGCTGGCTGGCTGGCTGGCTGGCTGGCTGGCTGGCTGGCTGGCTGGCTGGCTGGCTGGCTGGCTGGCTGGCTGGCTGGCTGGCTGGCTGGCTGGCTGGCTGGCTGGCTGGCTGGCTGGCTGGCTGGCTGGCTGGCTGGCTGGCTGGCTGGCTGGCTGGCTGGCTGGCTGGCTGGCTGGCTGGCTGGCTGGCTGGCTGGCTGGCTGGCTGGCTGGCTGGCTGGCTGGCTGGCTGGCTGGCTGGCTGGCTGGCTGGCTGGCTGGCTGGCTGGCTGGCTGGCTGGCTGGCTGGCTGGCTGGCTGGCTGGCTGGCTGGCTGGCTGGCTGGCTGGCTGGCTGGCTGGCTGGCTGGCTGGCTGGCTGGCTGGCTGGCTGGCTGGCTGGCTGGCTGGCTGGCTGGCTGGCTGGCTGGCTGGCTGGCTGGCTGGCTGGCTGGCTGGCTGGCTGGCTGGCTGGCTGGCTGGCTGGCTGGCTGGCTGGCTGGCTGGCTGGCTGGCTGGCTGGCTGGCTGGCTGGCTGGCTGGCTGGCTGGCTGGCTGGCTGGCTGGCTGGCTGGCTGGCTGGCTGGCTGGCTGGCTGGCTGGCTGGCTGGCTGGCTGGCTGGCTGGCTGGCTGGCTGGCTGGCTGGCTGGCTGGCTGGCTGGCTGGCTGGCTGGCTGGCTGGCTGGCTGGCTGGCTGGCTGGCTGGCTGGCTGGCTGGCTGGCTGGCTGGCTGGCTGGCTGGCTGGCTGGCTGGCTGGCTGGCTGGCTGGCTGGCTGGCTGGCTGGCTGGCTGGCTGGCTGGCTGGCTGGCTGGCTGGCTGGCTGGCTGGCTGGCTGGCTGGCTGGCTGGCTGGCTGGCTGGCTGGCTGGCTGGCTGGCTGGCTGGCTGGCTGGCTGGCTGGCTGGCTGGCTGGCTGGCTGGCTGGCTGGCTGGCTGGCTGGCTGGCTGGCTGGCTGGCTGGCTGGCTGGCTGGCTGGCTGGCTGGCTGGCTGGCTGGCTGGCTGGCTGGCTGGCTGGCTGGCTGGCTGGCTGGCTGGCTGGCTGGCTGGCTGGCTGGCTGGCTGGCTGGCTGGCTGGCTGGCTGGCTGGCTGGCTGGCTGGCTGGCTGGCTGGCTGGCTGGCTGGCTGGCTGGCTGGCTGGCTGGCTGGCTGGCTGGCTGGCTGGCTGGCTGGCTGGCTGGCTGGCTGGCTGGCTGGCTGGCTGGCTGGCTGGCTGGCTGGCTGGCTGGCTGGCTGGCTGGCTGGCTGGCTGGCTGGCTGGCTGGCTGGCTGGCTGGCTGGCTGGCTGGCTGGCTGGCTGGCTGGCTGGCTGGCTGGCTGGCTGGCTGGCTGGCTGGCTGGCTGGCTGGCTGGCTGGCTGGCTGGCTGGCTGGCTGGCTGGCTGGCTGGCTGGCTGGCTGGCTGGCTGGCTGGCTGGCTGGCTGGCTGGCTGGCTGGCTGGCTGGCTGGCTGGCTGGCTGGCTGGCTGGCTGGCTGGCTGGCTGGCTGGCTGGCTGGCTGGCTGGCTGGCTGGCTGGCTGGCTGGCTGGCTGGCTGGCTGGCTGGCTGGCTGGCTGGCTGGCTGGCTGGCTGGCTGGCTGGCTGGCTGGCTGGCTGGCTGGCTGGCTGGCTGGCTGGCTGGCTGGCTGGCTGGCTGGCTGGCTGGCTGGCTGGCTGGCTGGCTGGCTGGCTGGCTGGCTGGCTGGCTGGCTGGCTGGCTGGCTGGCTGGCTGGCTGGCTGGCTGGCTGGCTGGCTGGCTGGCTGGCTGGCTGGCTGGCTGGCTGGCTGGCTGGCTGGCTGGCTGGCTGGCTGGCTGGCTGGCTGGCTGGCTGGCTGGCTGGCTGGCTGGCTGGCTGGCTGGCTGGCTGGCTGGCTGGCTGGCTGGCTGGCTGGCTGGCTGGCTGGCTGGCTGGCTGGCTGGCTGGCTGGCTGGCTGGCTGGCTGGCTGGCTGGCTGGCTGGCTGGCTGGCTGGCTGGCTGGCTGGCTGGCTGGCTGGCTGGCTGGCTGGCTGGCTGGCTGGCTGGCTGGCTGGCTGGCTGGCTGGCTGGCTGGCTGGCTGGCTGGCTGGCTGGCTGGCTGGCTGGCTGGCTGGCTGGCTGGCTGGCTGGCTGGCTGGCTGGCTGGCTGGCTGGCTGGCTGGCTGGCTGGCTGGCTGGCTGGCTGGCTGGCTGGCTGGCTGGCTGGCTGGCTGGCTGGCTGGCTGGCTGGCTGGCTGGCTGGCTGGCTGGCTGGCTGGCTGGCTGGCTGGCTGGCTGGCTGGCTGGCTGGCTGGCTGGCTGGCTGGCTGGCTGGCTGGCTGGCTGGCTGGCTGGCTGGCTGGCTGGCTGGCTGGCTGGCTGGCTGGCTGGCTGGCTGGCTGGCTGGCTGGCTGGCTGGCTGGCTGGCTGGCTGGCTGGCTGGCTGGCTGGCTGGCTGGCTGGCTGGCTGGCTGGCTGGCTGGCTGGCTGGCTGGCTGGCTGGCTGGCTGGCTGGCTGGCTGGCTGGCTGGCTGGCTGGCTGGCTGGCTGGCTGGCTGGCTGGCTGGCTGGCTGGCTGGCTGGCTGGCTGGCTGGCTGGCTGGCTGGCTGGCTGGCTGGCTGGCTGGCTGGCTGGCTGGCTGGCTGGCTGGCTGGCTGGCTGGCTGGCTGGCTGGCTGGCTGGCTGGCTGGCTGGCTGGCTGGCTGGCTGGCTGGCTGGCTGGCTGGCTGGCTGGTATATTCTATAGTATAGCAATAGCAAAATCTAGCCACCAGACAACATGCATAACATTCATATACACATACATGCATACACTAATACATGCATATAAGTCAGGGGAAACTCTGGTCCCTTCCTTCATAAATAAATCGAAGTGTGTCGGAATGTTTTCGAGTGAATCTGAATTTATGGTTGTAATCGCATGGGGATGGTCCCGTTGGATAAATATTTTTATAAATATTGTATGGATAAATATTTTTTGTATATAGAGGGAACCTACAGTTTAATGGCGACTCCCAACGGCGATATTGCTTTTTTTTTAGACAGTTATACAGCCGTGTGGGTTCGTGCGTCGACCGCAGCTAGGCCAAGGATCGGAGGATCGAGCGTCCCCCCGTTCCCGAAATATTCAAAGTCAAATTATGCACCTCCAGAGCCTTGCAAAAAGAGTTGTTTTTTTGGTCGAACTTATTTTCGACTATAAGACGGGTTCTATAATAGCTAGAGCCGTGATTTTTGGCTTAAAAGTTGTGCCATCCGGTCGTGTATGTTTGAAAAAAAAACTTAACTAAAAGGCAAAATTGCGATCCGACGCACCGTTTCCGAGATATGGCGTTTTTTCCAAAAACGAAAGTTATTTTCCCAGAAATTCGACACAAATCAAGCGATTTCCGATTTCTGACTTTGCATGCCTTAAAGACGAAATAATTACCTACAACCCCACATCATTACTTTTTTCCTGCGTCCCTCTGTTCCCGAGATATTCACAGTCAAAGAGCCTTGCAAAAAAAGTTGTTTTTTTGGTCGAACTTATTTTCGACCATAAGACGGGTTCTATAATAGCTAGAGCCGTGATTTTTGGCTTAAAAGTTGTGCCATCCGGTCGTGTATGTTTGAAAAAAAAACTTAACTAAAAGGCAAAATTGCGATCCGACGCACCGTTTCCGAGATATGGCGTTTTTTCCAAAAACGAAAGTTATTTTACCAGAAATTCGACACAAATCAAGCGATTTCCGATTTCTGACTTTGCATGCCTTAAAGACGAAATAATTACCTACAACCCCACATCATTACTTTTTTCCTGCGTCCCTCTGTTTCCGAGATATTCACAGTCAAAGAGCCTTGCAAAAAAAGTTGTTTTTTTGGTCGAACTTATTTTCGACCATAAGACGGGTTCTATAATAGCTAGAGCCGTGATTTTTGGCTTAAAAGTTGTGCCATCCGGTCGTGTATGTTTGAAAAAAAAACTTAACTAAAAGGCAAAATTGCGATCCGACGCACCGTTTCCGAGATATGGCGTTTTTTCCAAAAACGAAAGTCATTTTCCCAGAAATTCGACACAAATCAAGCGATTTCAACCATACCATAGTATCATAGGTTGGTATCATATATATATATACCATATATGGGGTGGCTGGTTCATACAAATATAATATAGCTGGCTGGTACCCGTTGTGACATATAAATTTCATATATACTATAGCTGGCTGGCTGGCTGGCTGGCTGGCTGGCTGGCTGGCTGGCTGACTGGCTGGCTGGCTGGCTGGCTGGCTGGCTGGCTGGCTGGCTGGCTGGCTGGCTGGCTGGCTGGCTGGCTGGCTGGCTGGCTGGCTGGCTGGCTGGCTGGCTGGCTGGCTGGCTGGCTGGCTGGCTGGCTGGCTGGCTGGCTGGCTGGCTGGCTGGCTGGCTGGCTGGCTGGCTGGCTGGCTGGCTGGCTGGCTGGCTGGCTGGCTGGCTGGCTGGCTGGCTGGCTGGCTGGCTGGCTGGCTGGCTGGCTGGCTGGCTGGCTGGCTGGCTGGCTGGCTGGCTGGCTGGCTGGCTGGCTGGCTGGCTGGCTGGCTGGCTGGCTGGCTGGCTGGCTGGCTGGCTGGCTGGCTGGCTGGCTGGCTGGCTGGCTGGCTGGCTGGCTGGCTGGCTGGCTGGCTGGCTGGCTGGCTGGCTGGCTGGCTGGCTGGCTGGCTGGCTGGCTGGCTGGCTGGCTGGCTGGCTGGCTGGCTGGCTGGCTGGCTGGCTGGCTGGCTGGCTGGCTGGCTGGCTGGCTGGCTGGCTGGCTGGCTGGCTGGCTGGCTGGCTGGCTGGCTGGCTGGCTGGCTGGCTGGCTGGCTGGCTGGCTGGCTGGCTGGCTGGCTGGCTGGCTGGCTGGCTGGCTGGCTGGCTGGCTGGCTGGCTGGCTGGCTGGCTGGCTGGCTGGCTGGCTGGCTGGCTGGCTGGCTGGCTGGCTGGCTGGCTGGCTGGCTGGCTGGCTGGCTGGCTGGCTGGCTGGCTGGCTGGCTGGCTGGCTGGCTGGCTGGCTGGCTGGCTGGCTGGCTGGCTGGCTGGCTGGCTGGCTGGCTGGCTGGCTGGCTGGCTGGCTGGCTGGCTGGCTGGCTGGCTGGCTGGCTGGCTGGCTGGCTGGCTGGCTGGCTGGCTGGCTGGCTGGCTGGCTGGCTGGCTGGCTGGCTGGCTGGCTGGCTGGCTGGCTGGCTGGCTGGCTGGCTGGCTGGCTGGCTGGCTGGCTGGCTGGCTGGCTGGCTGGCTGGCTGGCTGGCTGGCTGGCTGGCTGGCTGGCTGGCTGGCTGGCTGGCTGGCTGGCTGGCTGGCTGGCTGGCTGGCTGGCTGGCTGGCTGGCTGGCTGGCTGGCTGGCTGGCTGGCTGGCTGGCTGGCTGGCTGGCTGGCTGGCTGGCTGGCTGGCTGGCTGGCTGGCTGGCTGGCTGGCTGGCTGGCTGGCTGGCTGGCTGGCTGGCTGGCTGGCTGGCTGGCTGGCTGGCTGGCTGGCTGGCTGGCTGGCTGGCTGGCTGGCTGGCTGGCTGGCTGGCTGGCTGGCTGGCTGGCTGGCTGGCTGGCTGGCTGGCTGGCTGGCTGGCTGGCTGGCTGGCTGGCTGGCTGGCTGGCTGGCTGGCTGGCTGGCTGGCTGGCTGGCTGGCTGGCTGGCTGGCTGGCTGGCTGGCTGGCTGGCTGGCTGGCTGGCTGGCTGGCTGGCTGGCTGGCTGGCTGGCTGGCTGGCTGGCTGGCTGGCTGGCTGGCTGGCTGGCTGGCTGGCTGGCTGGCTGGCTGGCTGGCTGGCTGGCTGGCTGGCTGGCTGGCTGGCTGGCTGGCTGGCTGGCTGGCTGGCTGGCTGGCTGGCTGGCTGGCTGGCTGGCTGGCTGGCTGGCTGGCTGGCTGGCTGGCTGGCTGGCTGGCTGGCTGGCTGGCTGGCTGGCTGGCTGGCTGGCTGGCTGGCTGGCTGGCTGGCTGGCTGGCTGGCTGGCTGGCTGGCTGGCTGGCTGGCTGGCTGGCTGGCTGGCTGGCTGGCTGGCTGGCTGGCTGGCTGGCTGGCTGGCTGGCTGGCTGGCTGGCTGGCTGGCTGGCTGGCTGGCTGGCTGGCTGGCTGGCTGGCTGGCTGGCTGGCTGGCTGGCTGGCTGGCTGGCTGGCTGGCTGGCTGGCTGGCTGGCTGGCTGGCTGGCTGGCTGGCTGGCTGGCTGGCTGGCTGGCTGGCTGGCTGGCTGGCTGGCTGGCTGGCTGGCTGGCTGGCTGGCTGGCTGGCTGGCTGGCTGGCTGGCTGGCTGGCTGGCTGGCTGGCTGGCTGGCTGGCTGGCTGGCTGGCTGGCTGGCTGGCTGGCTGGCTGGCTGGCTGGCTGGCTGGCTGGCTGGCTGGCTGGCTGGCTGGCTGGCTGGCTGGCTGGCTGGCTGGCTGGCTGGCTGGCTGGCTGGCTGGCTGGCTGGCTGGCTGGCTGGCTGGCTGGCTGGCTGGCTGGCTGGCTGGCTGGCTGGCTGGCTGGCTGGCTGGCTGGCTGGCTGGCTGGCTGGCTGGCTGGCTGGCTGGCTGGCTGGCTGGCTGGCTGGCTGGCTGGCTGGCTGGCTGGCTGGCTGGCTGGCTGGCTGGCTGGCTGGCTGGCTGGCTGGCTGGCTGGCTGGCTGGCTGGCTGGCTGGCTGGCTGGCTGGCTGGCTGGCTGGCTGGCTGGCTGGCTGGCTGGCTGGCTGGCTGGCTGGCTGGCTGGCTGGCTGGCTGGCTGGCTGGCTGGCTGGCTGGCTGGCTGGCTGGCTGGCTGGCTGGCTGGCTGGCTGGCTGGCTGGCTGGCTGGCTGGCTGGCTGGCTGGCTGGCTGGCTGGCTGGCTGGCTGGCTGGCTGGCTGGCTGGCTGGCTGGCTGGCTGGCTGGCTGGCTGGCTGGCTGGCTGGCTGGCTGGCTGGCTGGCTGGCTGGCTGGCTGGCTGGCTGGCTGGCTGGCTGGCTGGCTGGCTGGCTGGCTGGCTGGCTGGCTGGCTGGCTGGCTGGCTGGCTGGCTGGCTGGCTGGCTGGCTGGCTGGCTGGCTGGCTGGCTGGCTGGCTGGCTGGCTGGCTGGCTGGCTGGCTGGCTGGCTGGCTGGCTGGCTGGCTGGCTGGCTGGCTGGCTGGCTGGCTGGCTGGCTGGCTGGCTGGCTGGCTGGCTGGCTGGCTGGCTGGCTGGCTGGCTGGCTGGCTGGCTGGCTGGCTGGCTGGCTGGCTGGCTGGCTGGCTGGCTGGCTGGCTGGCTGGCTGGCTGGCTGGCTGGCTGGCTGGCTGGCTGGCTGGCTGGCTGGCTGGCTGGCTGGCTGGCTGGCTGGCTGGCTGGCTGGCTGGCTGGCTGGCTGGCTGGCTGGCTGGCTGGCTGGCTGGCTGGCTGGCTGGCTGGCTGGCTGGCTGGCTGGCTGGCTGGCTGGCTGGCTGGCTGGCTGGCTGGCTGGCTGGCTGGCTGGCTGGCTGGCTGGCTGGCTGGCTGGCTGGCTGGCTGGCTGGCTGGCTGGCTGGCTGGCTGGCTGGCTGGCTGGCTGGCTGGCTGGCTGGCTGGCTGGCTGGCTGGCTGGCTGGCTGGCTGGCTGGCTGGCTGGCTGGCTGGCTGGCTGGCTGGCTGGCTGGCTGGCTGGCTGGCTGGCTGGCTGGCTGGCTGGCTGGCTGGCTGGCTGGCTGGCTGGCTGGCTGGCTGGCTGGCTGGCTGGCTGGCTGGCTGGCTGGCTGGCTGGCTGGCTGGCTGGCTGGCTGGCTGGCTGGCTGGCTGGCTGGCTGGCTGGCTGGCTGGCTGGCTGGCTGGCTGGCTGGCTGGCTGGCTGGCTGGCTGGCTGGCTGGCTGGCTGGCTGGCTGGCTGGCTGGCTGGCTGGCTGGCTGGCTGGCTGGCTGGCTGGCTGGCTGGCTGGCTGGCTGGCTGGCTGGCTGGCTGGCTGGCTGGCTGGCTGGCTGGCTGGCTGGCTGGCTGGCTGGCTGGCTGGCTGGCTGGCTGGCTGGCTGGCTGGCTGGCTGGCTGGCTGGCTGGCTGGCTGGCTGGCTGGCTGGCTGGCTGGCTGGCTGGCTGGCTGGTATATTCTATAGTATAGCAATAGCAAAATCTAGCCACCAGACAACATGCATAACATTCATATACACATACATGCATACACTAATACATGCATATAAGTCAGGGGAAACTCTGGTCCCTTCCTTCATAAATAAATCGAAGTGTGTCGGAATGTTTTCGAGTGAATCTGAATTTATGGTTGTAATCGCATGGGGATGGTTCCGTTGGATAAATATTTTTATAAATATTGTATGGATAAATATTTTTTGTATATAGAGGGAACCTACAGTTTAATGGCGACTCCCAACGGCGATATTGCTTTTTTTTTAGACAGTTATACAGCCGTGTGGGTTCGTGCGTCGACCGCAGCTAGGCCAAGGATCGGAGGATCGAGCGTCCCCCCGTTCCCGAAATATTCAAAGTCAAATTATGCACCTCCAGAGCCTTGCAAAAAGAGTTGTTTTTTTGGTCGAACTTATTTTCGACTATAAGACGGGTTCTATAATAGCTAGAGCCGTGATTTTTGGCTTAAAAGTTGTGCCATCCGGTCGTGTATGTTTGAAAAAAAAACTTAACTAAAAGGCAAAATTGCGATCCGACGCACCGTTTCCGAGATATGGCGTTTTTTCCAAAAACGAAAGTTATTTTCCCAGAAATTCGACACAAATCAAGCGATTTCCGATTTCTGACTTTGCATGCCTTAAAGACGAAATAATTACCTACAACCCCACATCATTACTTTTTTCCTGCGTCCCTCTGTTTCCGAGATATTCACAGTCAAAGAGCCTTGCAAAAAAAGTTGTTTTTTTGGTCGAACTTATTTTCGACCATAAGACGGGTTCTATAATAGCTAGAGCCGTGATTTTTGGCTTAAAAGTTGTGCCATCCGGTCGTGTATGTTTGAAAAAAAAACTTAACTAAAAGGCAAAATTGCGATCCGACGCACCGTTTCCGAGATATGGCGTTTTTTCCAAAAACGAAAGTCATTTTCCCAGAAATTCGACACAAATCAAGCGATTTCAACCATACCATAGTATCATAGGTTGGTATCATATATATATATACCATATATGGGGTGGCTGGTTCATACAAATATAATATAGCTGGCTGGTACCCGTTGTGACATATAAATTTCATATATACTATAGCTGGCTGGCTGGCTGGCTGGCTGGCTGGCTGGCTGGCTGGCTGGCTGGCTGGCTGGCTGGCTGTGTTTTTTTTTTAAATCATAGGTTATTTTGACACTGACAGCTTCCCGCTTAAAATCTTGACAGAAAGTCAGTATCATACCTCCGCGAAACAAAATGAGTCGCTTTACGCTTGAACAACGTTGAAAACTTGTTTCCAAAGTGAGTGCTGTGTAGCCCAAACAGTGCGTTTTTTGAAAAGAAGAAGAGATTTTGGCCGAAATGAAGCACCAACGGCGACTGCTTTGCACAAGTTTGTGCTAAAAGTTCGTGAGACTGGTATGCTAGTGGACAACACTCATGGTCCCCGTCGTCGTACGTTTCGCACACATGAGAATGTGGCTGCTGTGATGTGAGACGAGAGTGTGAAACTCAATTAACGAACATCAACTCGCCATCGATCTCAACAGCTCAACATTTCACGCACTAGCCTAGCCTGAGGAGAATTCTGCACAAAGATCTCGGATTGTTCGCTTACAAGGTTCAATTGACTCTGCAGCGGATGGCTCACGAGTCGCGACCATCCGCTTCGGTATCGCTTCGCAGCTTGGGCCTTAGAGCAGCTTGAATTGGACAACGATTTTGGGCCAAACATCATCTTCTCATCATCTGACGAGGCGCATTTTCATCTCGGCGGCTACGTTAACAAACAAAATTGCCGCGCCGCATCTGGGGCTCCGAAAATCCGAAAGTTATCGTCGATTGTCGAGAAGGCGTTACAGAGCCATGTTAACCGCCATGGCCGCCTCGGAGCTGCGATTTTGGACGTTTTGTGTGGAACCGTGAAGGATCGATGTTATACTAACAACCCGTAAACGATTCAAGCACTTCAGGCTGATATAGGCCAACCAATCCGTGAGCTACAGCCCGGAACCATCAACAAGGTCTTGGAAAATTGGGATGACAGAATGCGCTACTGCGTAGCCAGCCGAGGCAACCACTTGAACGATTTTGTTCTCACTAATAAAGCCATGCCCGAGGACTGGAATATCCATACGCCCCATCCACAAAAAAGGCGATCCCACCTCTTGCAACAACTATAGAGGTATATCCCTGCTCAACGTCGCCTAGAAGATGCTGTCCAGCGTACTGTGTGAACGTCTAAAGCCGTTTTTCACCGCACTAATCGGCACGTACCAGTGCGGCTTCCGGCCCAGCAAATCGACTATAGACCAGATCTTCACATTAAGGCAAATCCTGGAGAAGACCAGCGAGTTTTAAATCGAAACGCACCGTCTATTTATCGATTTTAAAGCCGCATACGACAGCATTCATCGCAAGAAACTATTCGAAGCGATGGCCGAATTCGGGATCCCGGGAAAACTGATCGTGTTGTGTCGCATCACGCTAACACATACGCGATGCACCGTGCAGTTCGGCTCGAGGACCTCAAAAGCCGTTTGAAACCTGCGCCGGATTTCGTCAAGGAGATGCGCTGTCGTGTGATTTCTTCAATTTGGTACTGGGGAAGATATTGCGGCGGGCTGCTGTAAACACAGAAGGCACTATCTTCTACAAACCAGTCCAACTGTTGGGATACGCAGATGACATCGACATCGTTGTGCGTTCCCAACGTGCCGTAGTGGAAGCTTTCACGGCGATTGAAGAACAGGCGAAACGAGCTGGTCTTAAGACCAATGAGGATAAGATATATAAAAAAATATATGCTGTCGAGGAAGAAACGATCCGCCGCACACCATCTGGGGCAAGACATTACAATCGACAGCCACAATTTTGGGGTAGTGAAGGAGTTTGTCTACCTCGGGGCAAACGTGAACTCCACGAACGACATAACAGTCGAGATCCGACGTAGAATCGCCCTTGGCAACCGATGCTACTTCGGTTTGTCAAAACAACTGGGCTCCAAACTCCTGACTCGAAGGACCAAAATCATGCTCTACAAAACTCTTATTCTGCCAGTCCTGCTATATGGAGCCGAAAGTTGGACACTAAGCAGAGCGGAGCTGATTCTTGGTGCCTTCAAAAGAAAAATTCTACGTCGGATACATGGTCCCGTCTGCGAGGAAGGCGAATGGAGGAGAAGACACAACCGCGAACAATATGAGTTGTACCAGGATGTGGATGTAGTCCGGAAGGCAAAAATCCGTCGACTGCACTGGCTCAGTCACATCGAGCGAATGGCCAACAACGCTCCAGCTAAGAGGATCTTCGAATCCGAGCCTCCTGGTTCGAGAAGGAGAGGAAAACCGAACCTCCGGTACAAAGACCAAGTCATCGCGGACGTAAGACAGCTTGGTCTTGATGACTGGAAGCAGCGTGCCCAGGACCGTCAGCGATGGAAGGCGGAGATTCATCAGGCTCAGACTCTACATGGGTCGTAGGCCTGCTAAGTAAGTAAGTGAGTAATAAAGCCATAATGCATGGAAAAAATTTAATTTTGTTCATTTTATTCGATTTTTAAAAAGAAACTTGTATTTGGCCCACCCTGTACTCTCAAAATGAAGGTTTCTTTGCAGGTAGGATCTTCGGACTGTATGTGGGTTAATCTAGTGCGTCTCATAAGGCTTTCGGACCACTTTAGATTCAAGGCCTAGGTCGTTTTGAATACGCCAAAAAGTCAGGTCTGGATTTAAAAAATCATCGACAGCAAGTAAGTGAAATAAGGCAACAGATGAGTAATGACACAGACAGTAGGGCAGATGACAAGAGATCGTGCTAGGTGAAGAGTGTCTGCTTTTCTTATTCTTACGATCATAGTCGTCAAAGTTAAGTCCTTTAAAAGAAACTCCAAGTGCCACATTTTTCAGCTACATTCTTGTTCGCCATCCAAAATTCTCCCCACCAAAAGAAGAAAAAAAAAATGAAAATCAATCATTCATCGTGTACACGTGTCGTCCATCATCAATTCCCTGTGTATCCTGCATTTGACCCTCTGAATGTTTCATCAACTCGAATGCGAAATTGAATTTCTGTTCCTTTTTGAAAGAATCTATAACCCTTTTTTATTTATATTTTCCTTTTTTTATTTTTTTCATCTTCTCCCTCCAGAGAGCCACACGTCAAATTCATCGTGTGGTTTCGTGTCACCGCACACACAGGCCACGCACGCATGCATCCCCGTCCTAATAAATACCTTATAAGGCCAATTGACAGCCCATAAATACCAACACAGCCGCAGGAGCAGCTTGCGTACACTAAATCGACTTACCGACGTCGTCATATCATTCTTCCCTCTCCCAGCCTGTCGCGAGGACTAAAAAATGAACTAAAAAACGAGGAGAAAGAAAAAAAACTGTCGGAGGAAACATCCCGTATCCACTTGCCCATCGATCAATCACCAACATCCTTGGCGGTGGTGGTGGCTCAGCGGATTGGGGACCGCCCTACCTCCACGTTATGAATCTTTGTATTTTTTCTCCCTCTCTCTCTCTCCCTCCAGGTTGCTGGGGGCTTTGGAGTGAAATGGAAACAAAATCGGACGGAAATTCTCAAGGATATTCATTTCCACAATCGTAACCAACGATACGCTGCCGCTGCCGCGCCGCTCTGCGGCGCTCCCACTTCAATTTCGGTTTTTGTTTCCAGTTTTTTAGATATTTTGACACAACACCGTAATATATTCATCCCCAGGGATGCACTCCAGATTTCCTTTCTTCATAGTTTCGGTAGGTGGGTACTTTTTGGCTGTTGTGCTGGAGTATTTCTCGGTTTGTAACGGTTTCCCGGGAATATCCTTTATCCCGTTGTGGCTCTTCTATTTTCCTCTGGATTAGACTAATGTAGTGCCACTTATCCTTGTGATTTTGACACGACGTTGAAGTGTATGCGAATGGGATCGATCAGGGGGAGGTGGTTGGAGGAGAAAATGTGAAAATCGAAATATTGCCACCCCTCACATGCTGTCACATTATCCTCATCATCATCGATGACGAACTACCATCCATCGCATGCGTCCCTTCAAGGACATGCATGCGTGTGGGTTGTTGTTGGCGGTGAGAGTGATTTCATATGAGTGATGTTGGTTTCGCATTTGTTCTGTCTGCGGACCGTGGTGAGCTATTTTTTATGTTTGACTGAGTTTTTTGGAACAAAATACACGATTGAACGGTTTTTGTGTGAATTTTTTGTTGAAGCAGATTGATGGCGCTGAGTGCGTTTTGATGTCGTTCATTGATGGCGTATAGTGATGTGTCACACATGTCTCGGATATGATTGACAATCGAATGAAGTAATTGCTGAAATATTGGAGATCCCTAAATTTGGATAAGACCCAAGACTGTAACACGGATTTAAAGGACTTTTCTTGGGTATTTCGATTCATGATATCCTCCCTCTAGTGATTCACGATAGTTCAATTGCAATGCAATACCGGGTGCCCTCACAAAGTGGAAGTACCGGCAGAAAGCCGGTTGATATGACAGTTGACTCAAGAACTGATGTCGGTTTCTGTGCCTTTATTGAAATTCAAGGGTCAGTACATCCTAGAGGCTTTTGGACTCACATATTTCTTTTGAAATTGTGGCCTAGATCATAGACATTCTCAAAAGCAGGAACATTAACCTTTCTTCAAACTTGAACTGGAAAGGCTAAATATGGTTGCCCACAACGAGACGTTTTCTTTCCTCTTCTCTGGACTCTCCCTATAGGCGAGTTCCTGAAGCTAAAAACTGACAATGCTCTCAGAGACCATGTTCATACTGAGAATGTTGTCACACATGCCTTCAACAACAAGGATGGTATGTATGAGCCCACAATATCGAAACTTACCTAAGGCCTCTTCCCCTTACTCACAAATGTGGCTTGACAGGGGTTTAAATATATATTCCCTGATGATGGTATGTACAAGTAAAACAAGTCTGGACCTTAAGCCAATTTACATCGATGATATATGTAAGTGCTAGAATATCCAGCGTGTTTCGCTACGCCCTCTCTGGTAGGCGTATCCCCTTCTTTTTCCGGGGGATCTTATTTTTCCCGGTGTACACGGGTTCTAAATTTCATAATTCTCTGTCGAATATTTGCTGAGAGATGCGAATCTATGTTTTTCCTATAGCCTATGACCGTTTCCTCATCGATCGGTGCTAATGGTGTCAAGAATTGCATAAGGATCAGTGCAATTGTTCAGAAACTTGCTTAGAACCTTCACTGTTATATTTATATATACAAATGGTAAAATAATAATTAAAAATTGAGGTTGGTCACGTTAGAACTTGCACATTCGTGACTTCCGGTGAATGCAAAAACGCATGAAAAAATCCCAAGTCAACCTCCTCTTCATGCCTGCAAAGTTTCATTGAAATCGGTCCAGCCGCTTCGGAGATTAGCCCGAACAATCAAACAGACAGACACTACGATTTTATTAACATAGATTTACATACAATATAATAATAATAATGGCGGCAATACAGTCGGAGGTGGACCTGGGCCTAGCTTCTCAGCAACCACTCGTGTTGTGCGTACTATTGTTCTCTCACGAGTGGAGGGGACCTACAGTTTAATGCCGACTACGAACGGTGAGATTGAGAAGCTTTTTCTAGACAGTTGAACTCTTTGAGCATTGGCAGTGACTCGAAAGAGGTGGAGTCGAGAAAAAATTTTAGGTGTTTTTTCGAGACTCAAACCTTAGACCTCGAGCGTAGGAGTCGACGCAGCTACCCACTACGCCACGTCACCTAATTATCGTCGTCAATAGTTGAAAAGGAAGCATTTGGTCGATTCGAGGGTCAATCCTTGTGTTGACGGTGAAGGCAAAGATCCACTTAATGTTAGCGACATCAGCTTTGTCAGTCGTCTACGCCGCTTTTTTCAAACGTCTAAGGTATACCGAATGGAACCTACATCTTCGTCACACAACACATGGCGACTGCAAATGCGATAGTTCGCATATGTTGAAAGGTGCAACCATCTTGAACTGCGGCTTGTAAACAACTGACAAAAGATTGCGCTCTCTGGAGAAGCACGTTGATTAAGACCCGTATCCACACCAACTGAGGAAAAAGCTCCCTAAGCATCTTGATTCCCAAGTTCTTAGCTTAGATACCTGAGGTTTAAGAGGAAGTGACATTTTAGAAGAAAATGACAAAAGGGACACAATAAATTTAAAAATCCTGACCATAAGAACTACCCGACGGCAACTAAAAACCAAAACTCCTAAATCCAAACAACCTAGACACATTCAATTGACCAGCGACTGCAATTCAATGTAATGTCACACAATTCATTTTACGAGATGTATCCCTAAAGCCCTCACAAAATTCTAAGCTTATCCCTGTGTCCGTCTGGAATACGTATGTCCTTGCTGATAACAATCCACCGAATTAAATCTAATTTACTTGCAACAACGTCGGAGCGGCATCGGAACTCCAGCCCAAAACAAACCAAAAAAACGGCAAAAAAATCTTAACAAAAATGCAAAACAATATGTAAACGATGGAGAGAATGAATTCAAGGAGGAGGCCAGCAAGGACAAGTTGGAGGGAGTCGGGATAGCGAAATCGAACACTGGACCTATGGTCGACAGGAAACGGCAGCGGTGGCCCACTATAGGGAGAGAGTGCGAGAAAAGGAGAGATACGGAGAAAAAGACCACGTAAAAGAAAACGGAACGTTATAAATAATGAGTTGCACTTAATCAAATGATAACCACCCACCCCACCACGATGATTTAGGGGCGCAATAAACGTAAATTAATTACGAGGACGGCTTACGGAGATTAATTATTTTGCGCCGTTTCGCATAAGCCCCCAAGTTGTTTTCTTTCATTCCTTCGTCCTCGTACATGTGCAGATTACCGCTAGCTTCCAATGCGAACTATTGTGTGTTTGTGTGTGTGTATGTTTGTGTGTTAAGACTACTACATCAGCCACAACGTTGGTGGCGGCTATTTAATGTATTTCAATTGCACATTACCACGCTCGTCTACGTCCAGTTGTGTAGCGGTGTTCCACGGTGTGACAGCCGGACCAGGTGAGGTGAGACTTTTCCGCTTGAAGAATCGAAAGAAACACCAGATAATGACTGTTGCTTCCTTCTCCCAAAGTTCACCTCACCCGCGAGGCAAACCAGTGGGTAGCCGGAGTGTACTTGCTGGCATTCAAGATAAATCTGTGGCGGACAGAGAATCAACTGTTGAAAAATGAAGTGAGCTCAAAAAGATTTCCAGAGAATGAGTCACAGGAAAATTTAAAGCAAAAAAACTCCTCAGTGCTGGAAATAATTTCATGCATGCGATGTAACCTTAGCACTCTTCTGTATCGGCTCTGAATGCTTATCCTTAATTTTTCAGCATATTCTTGCGCCCACCCACACACACATTGGAATTTAGGTTTCTTCGCACATGAGAGGTGGGAAACACGGACGGCTATCCTGGCCTAAGGTGAGTTTTGCAATACGTCCGAGGGAGGTAACTGAGGCAAGGAAAAAAATCGTTAGAAATTATTTTAAGGACTTGAAAGCAACAAAAACCCCGACACTCCACCCGAACGGGCGGTGGTAAGTTATAAGGTTCCACTCGGCAGTCCGGGGCGGCAAGGTAGTCGCTGGTGGATAAATGAATGTGTTGGAGAGGAAATCAAAAGAAAAACTTTTAATTAATTTTGCAATAAATTCAAAAGAATAAATTGCTTTTTATTTTTATCTGTTTCTTTTTTGCCACTCGTTGTCTTGCGATTCTCGTTTCTTTGCCTTTCCTCTCGGCATTGTTCCCTACTTGATAATGATTCATTTTCTTCGTTTTTTTCTTTTCTTTTTTTGCTCGCCGTGTGGGAGGCGAACAATGGACGGAGAAATTAAAAGCCGAGCAGAGAGTGGAGTATTTTCTTTTTGCGGGTAGTTCCTAACATCGATATTGTTGCTTCGGGTAAGTCATGGATGGATCTGCGAATTGTATGACTTTAATTGGCTAATTCGTTTTATAAATTTCAGGAGTAAACATTTGTTTTATAAGCTTTAGTGATAGATTTTAAAGTTCTCATAAATTTACTCGGTTGTCATATCATATTTTAAGTGACTTTTCACGTCATAAGTTTCCGTGATCGACTGTGTTTGACAGTTGCCGCATAGCAGTGAGGAATTCGATATGTTTCACGAGATCATGGGCTTATATTCCGGAGCCATCTCTTTGAAATGTTTCATCTGGGAGGATGTGAGGATGATTTAGTCATCTGCAAAAAGAAGATGGCATACCCTCAACTCTTCCAATGTGGAACATTCCTCGCCTCGACTGCGCTGCAACATCCAGTCCATATACTCGTATATTATGAAAAGGATGGGTTACAAGACGCACCCTTGGCGAAATCCAACGCCCACGGTGAAAGGTTTTAAGATTTACTACCGTTAACCCAAACACAGCTGCTACAGTTTGTGTATAGAGACTGAATGGCTCTCAACAAAGACCCACCAATCCGATACTCCTGCAGAACACTCCAGAGTTTATCTCGAGGAACTCGGTAGTATGGCTTTTCTAAATCTACAAAACAACTGTAGATCGGTTTAGCGTACTCTAGCCTTCTCAAGTACCATTTTTAGAGCGAAAAGCTGGTCGGTTGTACTTCTGCCGGGACGAAAACCGCGCTGTTCATCTCGACCATAACTATAGAACCATAACTATAGAACGCGCCTCCAACACCTTTTACGACATCACCAAGAAAAAAACCCTGGTTTTGATAACGAGTGTAGGCTGTATCGAACAAGAGATGTGAGTTCTACGAAAATAAAAGATAGAAAGAGACCCAGCTTCTTAGGAAGAAAAAGAAAGAGAACGAGAAGCGCTCGAACGTGAAGATGGAGGGGTGGTATGGCACGAATGATGTCCAATAGTTTTACCAGAGGTTCAGATTGTCAGAATTAAAATGGTTAACTGGTAGAAGAGGCGCAGTATTTACTCAAAATTTGGAAGAATCCTTTTCGTAGATGAGCTCGCTTTTAGCAGGCTATGAGCATAAAATACAGCTGTCAGGCACTCAAGTTGGACGATGGTAAATATGAATTCCGTCCTCGCGGCATAGACGAAGTTAAGATACCAATGTAGAGACTGAAGTCTTAAAAATATTGCTGTGTTGTGCTGCCTACTGAAATCTTTAAAGCAGCTGAAGATGATCTGGTTGGTCGCATGCACCAGTTCATCTGTAAGATATCGTTTGTCTTATCCACAAGAAAGGAGACTCGTTTGACTGTCCCAATCATATGACAAGGATAAGTCTCTTTACAATCGCGTATAAGAACCCTTCTGCCGTTTTGTGTGAGCGCCTGAAATCTTTGGTCACCAATCTGACAGGTCCTTATCAATACAATTTCAGGCCAGGAAATTTCAGAATTGATCAGATGTTCACACTACGGCAGATCATGGAAAGGAACCAAGAAACACAGATCGACATCCGCCACCTATTCGTCGATTTCAATGTAGCATCTGACAGTTTGGAGATAGCCACATCTACGTCAGGCTGACAATGGAAAGTTCTTGTTGCTTGTGCTACATCGAGCTAGCTGGAGAGGCTTATTGGTTGAGATCCAAGTCAAGTGAAATTCAAGATCAAGTCGGACTGTCGCGCTATGCTTCAAGTAGTTCGAACGGGGAACTTAAAGAAGCTTTTCATTACAGTAATACTGAGTGAACACGACTGGATGGCGGAGTTGGTTAAGTGCCTGCCCCAAGTTCGAGGGGTCCCAGGTTCGAATCCCAGTGAAATCGAATCTGTTCCAGTCACTATTTGCCGTTGGGATCAAAATAACGGCACTGAAGTAGGTTGCTACCTGGCAGTACAATGGACCAGTTCTGAGTCTGAGTGCTTCAGTAACGATTCAAAAATGCTCCGAAAAAAAAAAAATACTGAGTGAATTGAGAGATGTGGTACCGTGAATATGAAAGTTGTTGTGTTCGGAATAGAACCTTAATCATCAGCACGCCACGTCGACCAATGATTCTGGGAAGGCGGAATCATTGATAGATATTTCTTCAAAAATGAGGTCTGCCACATCAAAAGGCCCAATGAAGAGAACTACGGAATTAGATCAGTGATCCAGTTTTTTTCTGGAATACATAGCCTTGTACAGCCTACATTTACTTTGTTCCCGGGCATAACATGGCCTGAGCACAGTTCCTGAAGATGTTATTAATATTATTAATGGGATTCTTGAGGCAATCGTTGTCAGCGAGTCGCACTAAGGGAGTTAGTTGATTCCAAAAAACAATGGCCGATTTATATCGAAGGTGGAAAAGAAGCACCGCAATCCTTAAGATCTTGTCATACACCATCATCCTTAAGTTTCATATCGGGGGCTTGATCTATTGATCAACTTCACCGGAAAGTTAGGCACCTTATTGCCAGCTAAGAACATGGACCCAACACATAAGAACCTGGATCTCTGCTCTGCATGCTTCCATCGTCTCATCGACGAAGAATAACTTGTAGTCGATTGACAATTGCTTCGGAATATTTGTATGGGCTTTGGGGTTTGAGCACCAGACTCTTGATTGGTTGATCCTCAAAATACTGTTCAGTGCCAGCATAAAGAGGTCTACGGGTATCGTAGCGCTGCTCCTCAACCTCAAAGGATTATCCATCTCTTGCTTAGCAAACGTATTGTTGAATTGTCGTTGGAAATGAGCTCCTAGCTAAGCTTTCAGTTAAGTTTTCTTTCTAGTTTTGGTTCTTAGTATCACGCACTGTTAGCAGGCACTTTTGGAAGTTTTCAAAATATTTTTGAACCTCTTTTCTTATTGCGGCGCTAAGGTCTGTGATCGGCCTCAGCCTACAAACCTCTACAGCTAGCACATTCTTTTGTTTTTTCTTCTTCTTCTTAGGGCGCTACAGTCCGAGGTGGACCTGGGCCTCACTCAACATGCCTCTCCAGCCAGCACGATCTTTTGCCAGCTGTCTCCAGTTTCGCACATCAAGCCGGCCGAGGTCCCCCTCGACGTGCGCCATCTTGTACGTGGACGTCTTCTGCTGCGTTGTCCCACAGGCTCAGAGTCGAAGACTCTTCGGGCCGGAGCTAAGGTCTAACGAGCTAACGATCTTTTGCTAGCCGTCTCTACTTGCGCACGCCAAGTTGGTTGAAGTCTTCCTCCACATGTGTGCGCCATTTTGGACGAGAACGTCCTCTGTTGCAAAAAAAAAATGTTACGGGGGACTCTCTTCCCCCACGCATTTGTGATAAGTCACTAACTTTTCCGAGGGCCCTAAAGCTCTCAAGTCGTGCACATACACCACTTCGTTGCCTTAACACAAAGGTACACACAACCGTGCGTTTGTACATGACAGACCAAACATCTATCTTCCACCTCCTCTCCATTAAAAGCGCTTAATTAATTCGATTTGCATTACAAATCGAGCGCAATCGATCGGCATAATTTAATTCACCGACTTTCCTCCAACAATGGCCCGCCATCAGCCCCCACTGCCCCTTGCAATGGTCTAACTCTCGTGTCATTAATTTATGAGCTTCCTCCACGCCAGTATCCCCACCCTCTCTGCCCTCCCCCCGCTCAACACAAAAAACACAATTTCCTTGCGAGAGTAGCACAAAAAATTAAGTAAATAATTTTTGAATAATGATTGGCAAAGCATCGACTCGATATTAGCTTCCCTCCCCGTCAGCCTCGATTCGATTCGACCCCAATTCATCAAGCTGCCTGCGAACATCAATTGGGTGGATGGATTCTCCGCTGCCTGCCAAAATGTGTCAGAAAACAAAGAGAAAAAAACGCCAACAGATACACGGATACACACATTCGAATGTTTTCGCAGAGCATTCAGCACCGATGTTTAAGTTGATCATCGTTATTATCATTATCATAACGTGCCACTGGCTGGCAGCCACCCCACACGCCGCACAGCGGTAAATGAATGAGGGTGGCGTTGAAGTTGAAACTGAAAGTTTACCAGACAATATGCGGGATATTTTTCAATGTTCATCTCCCCACTGGGGATGAATTATGGATGTCAGTTTTTCGTTTCCTTGAGATGAGCGGTGGAAGGAAACATCCCCAGGCAACCGCTACTTCTTGTATTTCATTAGCTTTAATTTGCCCTCAGACGCTAAGTTGTACTGTAAGTTGTTTGCCGGGAGTCTGGGAGTGAGTACCACCCCAACCCCTCGCTGACATGAGTGAGGGTAACTTTTGGTGGATTTTATATTTCACTTTGGAATGTAAGCTTCACCACCCGCCCCAGCCGTGGGATGGAGGTGGAGGGAGTTCGATGATTTGTGGAAATTGTAATTGGCTGCTGGTGGAATGGTGGAACGTGGCGGTGAAGTTCTTAGCGGTAATTAGAAATATGTATTTTGGAATGAAGGAATTTCTCCCGCAGGCGAATTGAGGGAATTTAAAACTCACATAAGGCGATTGTTTTCTTTTGGTTGCATAAAATGTTGAAATATTCTGGACTGTCTTTCTCCCCCTTTTAGTCTTAGTTGAGTTTCAAAGACTATTTAAACAGAATCATCTCTTGACAAGACCGACTGTTTAATATTCGCCTTAACTGGGTTCCAAGCTATAAAGGCATACCAGACAACTGCAAAACGGATGAACTCACCAGACAGGCAACCACACTATCACCGTCAGATGATGTTTACAGTGTCAGCATGCCATTTGCTAGGTGGAGGCTGTTGTAACGAGATATTTCAACTCAATTGACCAATAGTAGATGGATGAAAGGCACAACGTGTCACATCTCTAGATAGATCTGGTGACAGTTACATCCCAAACGGTCATAATATAATAATAATAACAATGGCGGCGCTAAAGTCCGAGGTGGACCTAGGCCTAGCTTCTCAGCAACAACTCGTGCTGTGCGTGCTATTGTTCTGTCACGAGCAAAGGGGACCTACAGTTTAATGCCGACTCCGAATGGCGAGATTGAGAAGCTTTTTCTAGACAGTTATACTCTTTGAGCATTGTCAGTGACTCGAAAGAGGTGGAGCCGTGAAAAAGTGTTTGATGTTTTTTTCGAGATTCGAACCGACGACCTCGAGCGTAGGAGTCGACGCACCTACCCACTACGCCACGGCCGATCAAAAATCGGCGTTATGATAGGTGACATCACAGGACACTCTCTAATAAGTGAGTATGCAAGAAGACTTGGAATTCCATCTAATTACTTCAATAGAAACTGTCGAAATGAGGAGGAAGTGGAAAATGTTCTATACCTTTTCTGTACACTTCTAGACGCTAACTTAAATGAACTCACTTGAGGAGCGTCTTTTTGACAACACTTGCGACCTTGGTGAGGTATCCATCAGCATTCTATTGATATTCATAGAAACCTCCAAATGGTTTACCACAAATGGACAAACGGCTTAGTCTGTAGGCAACCCGTGTGGCAGCACAATGGACCAGCACAAGTCTAGGTTAGGTTAGGTTAGAAATCGATGAGGGTCTGCGCAAATGGATCGGACTTATGCTGCGAACACGTCAGATCAATTCGTCTCTGGATAACACGTGGAAAGTGGATAGGGGAACGCCGTAAGGTGGAGTCCTCTCACCTTTTCTGTGGATCCTAGCAGTGGACGAGATCATCAAGACGTTGGAGAGGGATAGACTTTCTGTTACTGTATATGCAGACAATGTAGCTATCCTAGTATCTGTGAAGTTTTTATCAACGCTTAGCGAGCGCCTCAAACATGGATTGAGGTTTGTCAACAATTGGACAGCCACTCGAGGCTTGAAAGTCAACCCAGAGAAGACATAACTGATGCTCTTTACGAGAAAAAGGAGAATTCCGGAGTTTACAAGCCCGCATATTAAAGGGGTGAAACTCAAACTCTCAAGGACGGCTAAGTATCTGGGTATCACACTTGATTTCAAACTAAACTGGAAAGAGAACACCGAGGAGCGGATCAAAAAAGCGTGTGTAGCTTTCTACACATGTAAGCGAGCCTTCGGAAACACCTAGGGTCTTAGACCACGTGTGGTATACTGGCTATACACACCGGTAGTAAGACCCATCTTAACTTAGGGATCATCAGTCTGGTGGCAAGCACTGGAGAAGAAATACCTTCTTTCTAGCTTGACGAAAGTCCATAGATCGGCCTGCTTAGGAATCACGGGTGCCCTAAGGACAACGCCGACAGTAGCGCTCGAGGTCCTACTCCATCTTACCCCTCTTGACATCTTTTGTAGTAGCAGAGCGGCTATAACCGCAATGAGACTCAGAGAAGTCAAGATGTGGAAATACAAACCATACGGGCACGTATCCATCCCATCAAAATGGACAGCATCCTATAGATACAAAACATCGGATTATCTGCCACCAACGCTGACTACCGCGAGGAAATTCTGTACCCGAATTCCGGACAGAAGAGGTTTGGAAGAGCTATCAGCAATTGGTGTATGTAAATCTATGTTAATAAATTCGTAGTGTATGTCTGTCTGATTGTTCGGGCTAATCTCCGTAACGGATATACCGATTTTAATGAAACCTTACAGGCATGAAGAGGAGGTTGTCAAGAGTGGCTTGGGCCATTCTATGCATTTTTGGTTCATAAGAATTTGAGCTAAGCAACCTATGTCATTATTCAGAGTTTCATATTCATCACCATGCCTAAGCGAAAGTAGACGACACGCAGTTACTTGAAGTCCCGAATGTGCAAGTTCTAAGAAACGTCGTGAGCCAACCTCAATTTTTAATTATTATTTTACCATTTGTATCGATTTAATTTCGAAACAACGAATTGCTTGGAAATTTTTATAACAGGCGGCAATAGTCATTTTCTCATGACAACAACTTTGAACCCATCCACACCCCACCGCACAATTTCCACAAACACACTGTCGAAGCAGGAAAACCATTGCCTGCTCGCATACATCACATCATCAAGGTCACCCGAACAACATCTCCACACACAGCATCGACGGGAGCACACAAACAAATTATATTTGATGTACGACTTCCAATGCAAGGTGCCATAAATCGCACTCCATGCACTGCCATTGCGCACCATAAACAGACCGCGCGAGATACGATGATAAACCTTGCAGCCCTGGCTGCGACTGCCTGACGTCGCAGCCTCAGCCTCAGCCTCAGCCATCACCGTCACCGTCACCATCACCGTTCACCAATCGATATTAATTTTTCATTTCATCATTATAAACTCACCGATTCGATGTAAATCAATCAGCCCCGGTGGAGCTGGAGCTGGAAAAAATCCCCACAGTACACTGTAATCGGCCAAATATGGCACAGAGAATGAAAAGCAGTTGTCCTCTTTACGATCCTCGTAAATATCGCAAGAAATAACTCCAAATAAACGGTCGCGCGAGTGCAAACTTGAACCCACATTCGTCGGTGCACAGCCGACCGGCGGCGACGACGCAGGGCCACGGAGTGCTCATGGAGCACCTCCATCATCCCGGCCGCTCCGACTAAACGTGGCGATGTGGCATTCGTCAGATTTCGTCGATCATAACTGGCAGCGCTCGAGAGCAACCACATGCGAGTGCAACTGCTGATAATCATATTTTCATCTGGGGGGTAGCCTCCTTCTGCTCGTTCGTATCTGTGGCGGTTTTATTGTACGCTCCGCAATTCAGCGTGATTTATCTGAATCTAACGAGTAATTTATTAATTAGCGTCGATCGTAAATATTTTTATGATCGATGCGGGGATGATCGATCAGTGAGTGCTCAGCAGGAGGCGACGTAGGCTCGTAGATACTCGTACAGTTGCCGGTTGGCGTTTCATTTGAATGCGGAATGCGAATATCGACAATGGAAGCGCAGCAACATTGTTGTCGCTTAAAGTGTTGCTGCACTAGTACACAAATAGGGGGCATTCCTGGGCATTGTCTTATGATGCATTCTGAAGTAGCACGGAGCAGGCGCACGGACCCAGATGTGCGGCGAATAGTGTACGCTGAATGGGAGCCGCATTGACAATCTGTTGGGCGATAAATTTGGCATAATGGCTTCATATATTGTTTTTAATGATTTCTGAGAGTATCGCACGGGCACCAGCACTGGCCAGTGTACTTTGTATGCAAGTGCGACACTGCGTCAAGATAATTAGCTCATGTGATTGTTTTTTATGAGGTTTCAATGAATGATGGGATGGGAATTTTGACCGGGATATGAGGTGTATTATAAAAGGGTTAAAAATAAGGTCGTAATTTTACTAGAATCTGCTAGAAATTGGACGAAGAATCGGGCAGTTCTTAATGTTTGCCTCAGTTGTACACTTACTCAGCAGTTGTCCGAAGATACAAGACGAGTTCGAGATCATCTGGCACTGGCCTCAAATTGCCATCAGTCTGAAATCATACGAAATCTTTTGCGGAAAAATAAAACACTGCAGAGAGAAATGGAAAACAGCCACATATTTAGCAAACAACATAAACTACACTCCGGATTAAAAATATTCGCCAATAACACTTGACCTAGTTTCAGCGGAAATCTGACAAAATGTTGTGAATTATACGGATTTGATAATTGATAGACTGACAGTTCAGCAGACTACATATTATTTGATTAGACTCCCACTGAGTCCTTGCTCTAGTATTAGAGCAAGTTACCCATTACACTCAATGTACTTACTTACTTACTTAAGCTAGCGCTACAGTCCGTGGTGGACCTGGGCCTCAACCAACAAGCGTCTCCAGTCAGCTCGATCTTTAGCTAGCTGCCTCCAGTTTCGTACGCACAGTTGGTTGAGGTCTCTTTCCACTTGTGTGCGCCACCTGAGTCGTGGTCTTCCTCTACTGCACCGTCCCTGGGGTGGATTCGAAGACTTTCCGGGCCGAAGCATTGGTTTCCATTAGCTCTACATGACCTAGCCATCTCAATCGTTGAATCTTCACCCTTCTGGCTAAGTCGATGTCGCTGAACAGCTCGTATAGTTCGTTGTTATATCTTCTCCTCCATTCACCCTCTGTGCAGGCTGGACCGAAAATCACCCAAAGAATTTTCCTCTCAAATCAGCCAAGAGCCACCTTATCCGCTTTTGACAAAGTCCATGCTTCTATCACTAGCAAAATAAATGGCTGACTTGGAAGTAACATTAACTTGTATTTAAAGGATGGGTCAAATACAAGTTTCTTTTAAAAAAAGGTAAAAAGTGAACAAAATTAATTTTTTCCATGTATTATGGCTTCATTAGTAAGAACAAACATTCCCATTAATTATTAAATACAATTTCGTTCAAGTGGTAGGCTCGGCTGACTTCACTGTAGCGCATTCTCTCACCACAATTTTTCAAGACCTTGTTGATGGTTTCGGGCTGTAGCTCACGAATTGCTTGGATAATATCATCTTTAACTGCTTGAATCGTTTCCGGATTATTGGCATAACATTTCTCCTTCACGGTTCCCCACAAAAAAAAGTCTAAAGGGGCCAAATCGCAAATCGCAGGCGGCCAATTGAGATCGCCAAGACTGCTGATAACACGATTTGGGAATTTGGTGCGCAAAAGAAAAACTCTGGCATGGGCTGTGTGGCATTACGCACCATTCTGCGTGAACCAGAGGTCGTACAAATCCATGTCTTCAATTTCAGTAAAAATAAAGTCGTTTAACATGGCTCTGTAACGCCCACTGTTGACCGAAACGTTGTTCTCAGCCTCATTTTCGAAGAAAAATGGTTCAATTATGCCACCACTCCACAATCCGCATCAAACTGTCACTCTCTGTGGATGCATTGGCTTCTCGACAATAATGTGCGGGCTTGGGTTTTCCGAGCCCCACATGCGGTGCGACAATTTTATTTGTTAACATAGCCGCCGAGATGAAAATGCGCCTCGTCAGAAAAGATGATTTTTGGCCCAAAATCGTTGTCCAATTCAAGCTCTAAGGCCCAAACTGCGAAGCGATAACGAAGCGAATGGTCGAGCGCCTTCAATTCCTGAGTCAATTGGACCTTGTAAGCAAATAATCCGAGATCTTTGTGCAGAATTCTCCTCAGGCTAGTGCGTGAAATGAAATGTTGAGCTGTTGAGATCGATGACGAGTTGATGTTCGTGAATTGAGTCTCACACTCGCGGTCACAGCAGCCACATTCTTATCTGTGCGCACCGTACAACGCCGGGGACCATGAGTGTTGTCTACCAGCATACCAGTCTCACGAATTTTTTGCACAAACTTGTGTACAGCAGTCGCGGTTGCTGCTTCATTTCGACCAAGACTTCTTTTAAAAGAACGCACTGCTTGGGCTACACAGCACTCACTTTGGAAATAAGTTTTCAACGTTGATCAGCCGTAAAGCAACTCATTTCGTTCCGCGGAGGTATGATACTGACTTTCTATCAAGATTTCAAGCGGGAAACAGCTGTCATTGTCAAAATAACCTATGATTTAAAAAAATATCACTAGATGGCCCACCCTGTACATTACGAGCAGCCACAGAAGCGGAGACTTAACTCCCCTTGAAGTGTACCTGTGTACCCCATAGTTTTATTGATGTTCCGTACTTGGTTTCTCTAAAAGAATTCAGGAAAAGCAGTACTTTAAATGTTACTGGTGCATTTTGTTTTTAGTTAGAATTCAGGTAAAGGATCAGACTTATGCAGCAAGCCAGACAGTCAATTCTTCTCAAGAAGGAATACATTTAAGTGTTTTCGAAAAGTGTGATAAAGGCCGATCAGAAGGCTAATAAGAATTTCTTCCTCACTGACTTGCATAAGGTCACAATAAGGCCCTTTAAGATCAAAAGGATCTTCTGATCACTTTAAAGCACATTACCTCAATATCCCACTCAATTGCTAACCAACCTTAAATGTACACGTTCGCGCTTGCTGGACTTTAAACCAGACCATCTCTCCAAAATGTTCCAAACTCATCCCTTTTCGGTTACTTAAAAGGCCATTCCGGCATCATCCACATACCAGAACATTGAGCTTACTCCCGGTCTCAAGTACCTGCCATCAAGAATGTGAAATGGTCAAGCATTCAAAAATGCAGTGGCCCAGTAAAAAGTGTCGCCATCAGGAGGACCACATTGCCTACTCGGACGGACCACAATCGAAGGGAGCCAACCCCCTCCTCATCGTTCAGATTCAAGGCATTTTGACGAATTTATTATGGAGATGAATGGCGCCCACCAAATGCGAAAGAGAGCCAGGCCAAAAATGATCCGCTGCCCGAATCCGCTCCGGCATTTCAATGGCAGTTCCGTGTCCACGTTGATTGATAATAAGTTATGCCCGTTTTTGTCGTGCGTTGGCCATCATCATCATCACAATTTAATATGATGGCCCCCTCTGACGCTGTGTCCGGATCACATCGCAGAGGGCAAACGAGAAAAAAGACAAAAAAGCGCGGGGAATTCTCCAGATTCCATAGGGCTCCGTCGTGGTCACATGGCCGTCTCCCATTCAGAATCCCTCATTCCGGTGATATTAGCCGAAATTTTAATTACCAAACAGACACGATTAACTAGAAAAGCACCCTCTGGCCGGCGAGCTGAGCGCGTCTGCCGTCCAGGAAGGATGTTGGCATTTTTGCAGCCGCAGCATGATGGCGACGTCATCATCATCGTCATTGTCATCGCTACACTGGCCAAGGTATTCATGACGGTCGTGCTCCGAAAAAAGTCAGCGCGAGTTAATTGATTGATTTATTTCTGAGAAGATACTTTTTGCGCTGCAATATTTTTGTCATAAAAGGGAGTTGTGCCTCCGGCGCGCTGCAAGGGACCTCCAATCGCATAATTTCGCGTATTAGAATCGGCCACGGGAATATATTTCGATTCTTGGTGGTCAAGATCGCGTCGGAGCGCCGGGTGAGTTTGCTGCGAGGGTATGAGGGAAATGAATTGTATTCGATTATGATTTTATGATGTTTTGGGTGGGTTTTGACAGACAGGCGTCAGTCAGGTGGGACTTTGCTGGAGACGGGGATCGGAGAAAAAACACAAAACACAGTAGCGCCAGGACAAATTGTGTAGGGTCTTTATCATTTGTAGAATTTTAAGTGACCGAAAGTGGGTTTTGCGACAGAGAGAGAGAGAGAGAGCTCTTAAATGGGAGGCTGCAACTGACAGCAGGCGGCAGATCGATGATATAAGGGTCGATGGTTGTACGCTACCTTGCATTGTGTTTGGTGCCACCGGGATCACAATGGGAATCACTAATACAAACGAAACGCAGATTGATTCAATGTGCTGTGCTTAGCGTCTTCTTTAAATCGGTTTACCAGTTAGAGTATCAGAATTTAGAGCTCAGAGGAACTGAGCATGCAACTGTCTAGAGTTCTATATTTTTTAAGGATGACAACGATTTCATTAACTTCAATTACCGAACTTCCCCATCGATAGACCAATTGTTTGACCAGCTGTGGGACCATCTTGTTGAAACCACATATGACTGATGTCAAGTCCATTCAATTCTGGCCGCAAATAGTATTCCTACATGGCACAGTAGCGACCCCTTTTGGCCGGAACATGGCGAGGATTTTCATCGCAGAAAAAAAAAGGTCCAATCACTCCTCTGTCTTGACATCCACATGACAATGTCACTTTTGGATGATTTTGAAGTAGATGTGTTTTCATAGCTGTACAATAACTCATACAGTGGTGGACAAAAGTTTTCATAGAAAGTCATTTTCAAAGAAAACGAAGCGTCTCGAAAAAACCAAGAGACTCTTCATCCGCTTGGGTTATTGTCCATACCTCTGTCCGAAATGAAGCACCCACCGCGACTGCTGTACGCAAGTTTGTGCAAAAAGATGGTGGGACTGGTATGCTAGTGGACAACATTCACGGTCCTCGGCGTCGTACACATTGGTGCGCAGAGGGAGATGAGAATGTGCCTGCTGTGGCCGAGACTGTGAGACTCAATTAACGAACATCAACTCGAATCGCCATCGATCTCATTATTATTCGCTTACAAGGTCCAATTGGCTCAGCAATTGAAGGCGCTCGACCATTCGCTTCGTTATCGCTTCGCAGTTTGGGCCCTAGAGCAGCTTGAATTGGACAACGATTTTGGACGAAAAATCATATTTTCTGATGCGCATTTTCATCTCGGCGGCTGAGTTAACAAACAAAGTTGCCGCACCGCATCTGGGGCTCGAAAAAACCGCACGTTATTGTACAGAAGCCAGTTTGGTGCGGATTGTGGAGTGGTGGCATCATTGGACCATTTTTCTTCGAAAATGAGGCTGGGAACAACGTTTCGGTCATCGGTGGGCGTTACAGAGCCATGTTAATCGACCGACTTTATTTTTTACTGAAATTGAAGACATGAATTTGGACGACCTGTGGTTCATGCACAATGGCGCGCCATACCACACAGCCCATGCCACAATCGATCTTTTGCGCACCAAACTCCCAAATCGATTTATTTACCGTCTTGGCGATGTCAATTGGCCGCCTCGGAGCTGTGATTTGACCCCTTTAGACCTTTAGACGACCGATGATATGCCAACAATTCAGAAACGATTCAAGCGCTTAAGGCCAATATCATCGAAGCAATCCGTGAGCTACAACCCGAAACCATCAACAAGGTCTTGGAAAATTTGGGTGACAGAATGCGGTCCTCTAGCCAGTCGAGGCTGCCACTTGAACGACGTTGTATTTCATAATTAATGTGAATGTTTGTTCTTACTAATAAAGCCGTAATATATGGAAAAAATTAATTTTGTTAATCTCATTGCATTTTTAATAAGAAGATTGTTTTTGGCCCAACTTCCGCAGGCCTTTGTTCCCGGATGGTTTTTACCCGCTTCCGTTTCAATACCAGTAAATGCCTCAACTACGACTGTCGATGTTCGATCACGAAAATGTCATCCTGCTTGCAGCTGAATGGACTTTTGGATGAAGAGTACCTCAAGCTGAAGTCAAGTAAATGGAGACCCGCTCCAATATTTTACGAAATTCACAATTTTTTGGCATCAGCTGTTAGCCATCGCAGCAGTCATGTTGCTTCACTGGTAACGCCTCAATGCCCCAAAGCGTACACGGCGCATATAAATTTTGCAGCTGATTCAACATATTTCACGTATTCATTTCGGATTGAGATAAAATCAATCACACCCGATGCGTTTCATTTGCCTACATCACCCCAAAAAATATGGCAACGTCAGCAACAGCACACTCAAAGGGTTGAACAATCTAAAGCATCCGCCATCGCATCGCCCTCTCAGTCAATTTTATTAATCGAGACAAAAAAACACGCACAACAAAAACATATTCTCTTTCGTTTTGCAATTCACTTACTTCGTCTGCAGTATCTGAATAATTTTGTATCTGCGAAAAAAGAATATGTTCCGGCATATGCGGGTCCACCCGTACCAGCAGCAGTCCCACTCGACTCCGCCGAACGAAATGAAATGTGCTCCTCGAACACATATTTTTTATGCCATTTAACTTTTTCGCATTAAACTGATTAAATTGATTAATTTACTGTACAGCTCTGGGTGTAGTGCTGTAGGTTATTTCGCTCGACGACGACGAACCGATTGACTGGCTAAGCGAAGGCAAAGGGTTGGTTGTAACATTGAAACACTCTCGCGCGAACTTCTTTCGCAAACGGAGGGGTGACGCGAGCGAGAGTGATTGACAAACATTACCCTGTGTGTCGCCTGAATCGCAATGAAATGTATGACGGATTTACTTGTATCCTCATCAGCGATAGTTACATTTCATTCGTCATCCTTTGATGCAATCCCGTGGCGATGGGGTTGAGATGGTGCCGTGAGGGAGATGGTATTTTTTTCCGGGTTTTTGTTGTTGTGTTTCTTTTGCAAATATGTGTAATAAGTAAAATGGAAATCATGTTATCCTGTCGTATCCTTTTTTTCCGGGTGACAGGAGACAAAACCTGTTAAAAGGAATCTTGCAACGGGGAGATCGGTCTAAATATATTTACTCTCGCGGTGCTTTGGTGAAGCTTGTCTGTCAGTCATCCTGTATGAAATTGGCGAAGGATAACATGATGAGAGGGTATAGGGAACGGAGCATGTTTGCTTGCATTCTATTTTTTGAAAGAATTCGGCAGTGGAGACCTTTCGGGCGGGTTGGTGTCGAGTGTTTACGTTACGCGTTGTTTTAAGTTCCGGGAGGACTTGACAGACAGAAGTTGCAGATAGAAATTGAACAACGTGGATTGTGAAAAAAAATTGGCTAGCAATTAAGTTGGAAATCACACCCAGGGAAATTGCGAAGTTATGACCTGAAAAATATAAGCTTCTGGAACTCTGAAGTCTCCATTAACCCACCATTATTTTGATAAGTCTGTTACTTGTCAGTTTTGAAAAGTGGAGAGAAACAAGGCTTAGTATAGACCTATTTCTCGAAAGGAGGATGATCTCTTACTAAGTGAGGGTGGTGTTTAAGTCTCATCAAGCACAGGCCAATATTGGTTCATACCGGCTCCATTTCCAAGAGCATACCTATGACATTACTATCAGAGCATTTAATGAAGGAGAATGGTCTGGAGGCATGAACGAATTTAATAAGAAGATGTGGATTTACGACAATCACACCATTTACTTACTTACTTACTTACTTAAGGTGACGCTACAGTCCGGGGTGGACCTGGGCCTCGACCAACAATGGAGACGCTTGTTGGTCGAGGACAGCTCGATCTTTAGCTAGCTGCCTCCAGTTTGGCACGCACAGTTGGTTGGGGCCCCTTTACACTTGCGTGCGCCACCTGAGTCGCGGTCTTCCTCTACTGCGCCGTCCCTCGGGGGTGGATTTGAAGACTTTCCGGGCCGGAGCATTGGTTTCCATTCGCTCTACCTGACCTAGCGATCTCAATCGTTTGGATCTTAACCCTTCTGGCTAAGTCGATGTCGCTGAACAGCTCGTACAGACGGGACCGAAAATCACCCGAAGAATTTTCCTCTCAAAGCAGCCAAGACCAACCTCATCCGCTTTTGACAAAGTCCATGCTTCTGCGCCTTATAGCAGGACTGGGACGATTAAGGTATTGTACAGGGTTACCTTGGTTGTTCGAGAGAGGGCTTTGTTTATCAATTGCTTTCTTAGCCCAAAGAAGCAGCGATTAGCAAGAGTTATTCTTCGATTGATTTCAGCGCTGGTGTCATTGTGTGAGTTGATAGCCGTTTCTAGGTAGACAAAGTCCTTGACTGCCTCAAAGTTATATCTGTCTGCTGTGACGTTCTGTCCTAGACGTCGGTGTTGGGTGTCCTTTCTGGTTGACAACATATACTTGGTCTTCCCCTCATTTACCGTTAAACCCATCTTCGCGGCCTCCATCGCAATACTAACATTGACATCACGCTGTGTTCTTCCAATTATGTCAATATCGTCGGCATATGCAAGTAGTTGAACGGACTTCTGAAAGATTGTGTCTCTGGTGCTGGCGAGCGAGTTTTGCACAATTCTTTCAAGTATGATGTTGAAGAAGTCGCATGACAGCTGACATGACACTGATATGGACCGACCAGGTTGTTGACGAATGGCTTTAGGCGTTCACACAACACGGCATTGTATGCAATGTTCAGAAGACTGATGCCTCTATAGTTGGCACATTTTAGAGGGTCTCCTTTTTTGTGGATCGGGCAAACAATGCTGAGGTTTCATTCATCGCGCATGCTTTCTTCCGACCATATTTTACAGATGAGTTGGTGCATGTTCCTTACCAAGTCATCGCCTGCTACTTTGAAAAGCTCAGCTAGGCCGTCAGCTTTACCTTTTGGTAAATCTTCCTTACCTCATTCCTGCAATAGTCTCATGCTCCTTCTTTTTCCTCCTGAGAAGCCGGTGTTCGTCTCTTCTTTACTGCTCGTAGAGCTCGCGAGCAGCTCTTGTCCTTCTTCGCAGTGCCGCTTTGTAGGCCTCTTGCTTAGCTGCATTCGCCTGCCGACACTCGTCGTCAAACCAGGGGTTTCGTTTTGGTGTCCGAGTGAAACGCAGCACATCAAAGGCGGCATCTCTGGTAGCTTTTTGGCAATGTTGCCACTGGTATTCAATACTTGGTGTTGGCGGCAAAGGACTTCTTATGATATTAAAAGAGAATCGATCGGAAAAGGATTTGGCGATCACAGTATTTTCTTGTCTTGGAGGTGTTCGGGATATCCGCAACCTTACCTTGGCTACAACAAGGTGGTGGTCCGAGTCGATGTTGGCACTTCGAAATATTCGGACATCCATAATACTGAAGGAGTGCCTTGCGTCGATCGCGACGAGATCAATCTGGTTGATGATTAATTGATCAGGAGATCCCCATGTTCCTTTGTGAATATTGAAATGTGGGAACCGTGTACTCGCTACTACATTATTTCACCCCCCAGCAAAGTCGATCAACCTAAATCCGTTTTCGGAGGTGGTGTCGTGTAGGCTGTGCTTACCGGCCGTACTACCAAAGACACTCTCTCTTCCCAGCTTTGCATTAAAATAGCTAGGCCACTGCTCGTATGTCTTGTCCAAGAGTTCATAGAAACTGTTTTTGGTGTCGTCGTCTTTCTCCTCTGTGGGGGCATGTGCACATATTAGGCTTATGTTGGCGAATTTAGCCTTGATGCGAATTGTCGTAAGGCGTTCGTTCACACAGCTGAACGATAAGACTTCAGGTGTCACACCAATTAGTAATTTAAAAAAATTATGTCCTAGCGTTTTATGTCTAATTCTAGCCAGAGCCAGGCAAAATCATAAGAGGTTCTCCAAGCTGTGGACCGCCGCCTCATTTCAGTACATGTCAGTGGAGACTACGTACAGTTTACGAGCATCGTAGTCGACGAGTCAGTGCCAACCAACCAACCAGTGTGATTATTTGTCTAGTTTTGTGATCATGAACGGGACGGAATGTCTTCTTACACATATTTCATATTCGAACATATTTCGATACAAATCATCCGCATATGCAACTTCTTTGATACCTTGATTGTTGAGGGTGTGTAATGTTTGAGATTCATAACAGACACTCATTTGAGATTTGCTTCTCGTAGCAAATTCAGTTGAGCAAGTCTTACCCCAGTGGTAATTGATTAAAAGCTTTACTATCCACCTGATTGACTCCGGCTATGGAATGTGAGTAGAAACCTGTTGCAATGATAATAAATATCTTGCAAGTGACCAGGTTGCTCCAATTGGATCCTTCTGGTCAGTTTCCTTAAGACAAACGCAAGCCCCAGAACCAATTACCGGAAAATTCTTCTCTTTCCATATGCCCTCAAAGCCAACTCTATTGTAAACAAATCTCTAACACATCCACTAAAACCTATCGGTTCCAGCAACCTAAGGTCACAAAACAAGCATTCGGCGGCAATATGAACCTGAAACCAGTTGGCACATCGTGCAGCCAGAACCACATCATCAGAGAAATAAATTAAATAACCATCGAAGGCCCCTAACGTGGGATAATCTAAAACCGATCTCTTTCCTCGGATCACTGCCCATACAAGAGATTTAATTCCACACAATCTTAATTGGCTGCTAATCAAGTTGTTAAAACCGACACAACAGCACACACCGCACACTCGGCACGGAGCCACCGCCACCGCCACCGCCTCCGCCACTCTGGCTCTGGCTCAGCAAGCAATGCCGCAGGATGGCAATTTTAATAATCACTTAGCCTGTCCACAAGTATCGCAGCCAACTGCTCTGCACATCCTTTCGTCGCCACCACTCATAAATTCTCATATGAATGTATCAACTGGCGTCGAAACGGTGAAGATAATAATCCCATAAAACCGCGGTACCACGAGATCTTGCCTTCCTGGCTGGTTGCCTCCTCCTCGAACGTGGCCAGGATATATTGTCGTGCAATTATGGTCACAAGGAGCCGTTTGATTGTCGTTTGCATATGATTTCGTTGCAACATACGAACGGACGTCTGAACCTGCTGAACGGCCATTCCAGTGGCCAATTACACTGGCAGTCCCTCGGCAGGGGGTGAACGGAGGGTGGCCAAGGAGCCGTCGTCACTCATTAAAAATGAGTTTCTCGTAATTATTTTCATCGTTTTCGTCGTAAAATATAATTTTTACTGTTTTTATTACCATGTGAGAGCAATTATAATTACCACCGGGCGGCGCAGGGGATAGGGTTAGCTACTTTTTTCGCAAATGCGTGCGCGTGTGTTTGTGTGGACGAAAGCTAATGGTGTTCCTTAGAATGGGCTTAATGGCTGTGCGTTTTTATTTGCTGGTCGATATAAAAATACCATTTCTACTTGAATCCGACGTTAATGGAATTTCTATTTCCATTCGAAACGTTGGGTTGTCTTTAGGTCTGCATACCTATGGAAATGCGATACTTAACGGTAATTGCGAGAGGTTCTTTAAAAATATTATGGGAAATGATAGGGTGTCAGTTTGGCTTATGGCTTCGAGGGATATTTACGATCCAAAAAAAAAACATTCAAAAACCGCTGCTATGAGAAGCAAATGCCAAATCAGTTGTCAGACATGTATCCATTTCTTCAAGGCTGCTCGTGACCTTCGTAGCACACTGCGCTACACATCGAATATAGCATTTGAAGGCAAATCCACCTCGCCTCCAAGGGGACAACCAAATCATCCTGAAAACAATTCTAGCAAGGATGTCATAAAATTTAGCCATGAACGTCCATGTGATTAATTTCGTTTTTCTCTCTCATTTCATTCGTTCCAGCTATCAACACAAAAGATACATATCCACATTCCATCCGGTCACTGTACACCAATCCATCTCAATTCCCATCGTCACGCCAAGATCACGGCATCTTTAATTATTAATTAAAACGTGAAACATTTGCTTTTCCCTCGGCTGTATCTGTTGGATCGCCGTGGTGGCCATGTATGCCCTGTCCGGTTGTAGTTTTTATAACTTTCCCGGGCTACACTATAACGCGCGCAATATTAAATTATAAACAGAGTTTTATTGACCCACGACGACAGGGATCATCGATTTCCCGTCGCTCGGCAGAGATTCACTCGTCTCACTCCGGGATATTGATGATGACTGTTGTTGGTTTTGTGGCTTTAACGATTCTACCTGACCTCACGGATCATGATGTCGCATCGGAGTTAATTGATTTTTAATATCATCTTGTTAGGGGGCCCGTTAATCAAATGAGGCAGCCAGCCAAACCTCTTTGACAAGGTTACGTAGACCTTCAGCGTAGACCATGCCGGAGGCCAAAGGGAAATTCATCATCAGTAAAATGCGGGGAAGGAAAATAAGAAGAATCGCTGCAAAGGACAAAAGTGAAGCAGCTCTTGCTGTTGCCCCCACTTTTTGGGTCTTTTTTCCAGCCACAAACTCTGTTGAAGGCTGCCAGTCTGCCAATCTCTGGCAGTTTCTTTGAAAACTAATTTCTTAAGACGCCCGAACACTACACCGCACAATTTAACTTTTTCCTTTGCGGGGAAAAACTCTCTGCTCTGCTCTGCTCAGCGTTGCACAAGGGGCGCTCGGGTGGGGTTGACTGGTGGGCCTTGCCCTCGTTTGTACATGATTTTTCGAGCGGATGATGATAGGCCCCACACGCCAGGCGACAGTACGCGTATCGCGTGGAAATCCGCGAGAATTCCGACACCAAGACAATGCGGAGAATGGTCCCTTTGTCTGGGGGTGTGTTAACCGCGCAACCACCCACGCTCACCCCACCGCAGCTGATAAATACAACCAAAGTAATTTTAATCGAAAATTGATTTATAATTGGAAAATCTTTTTGCCAGTCCCGCAACCTCAGCCCATATTGACTTACCGCAGAGGACTCCCACGAAGGGGACGAGTGGCCCCACCTCCTGCCACTTATCACCTACCCTTGTTAGAAAATATTAGATCTCAAAGCATCTTCGTGCGTCTTTGGGGAAAAAGTTCGCTCTTGGAAAAAGTTTAGAAAAGCAAGGATGGAATTTTCTTTGAAGCGGTCTTGGAGAGGTTGCCGACGTTGGTGATGATGGTGGCGGTTGAAGTGCCGGGTGATGGGTGACGGAGGGGACGGGTGGGTAGCAACTTTTCCAATCGATTGCTGCAGAAGAATTAAGATAAAGTTTGCTAAATGCCGAAAGGCGTTTCCCTCGTTCTCGGGATGAAACTCCGGCAAATTGAATTATTTTCATTTTTGTTGATTGGGCGAAAAGGATTAATACCTAGACATGCCGGGATTAACATTCATTACAGCACACATAGAGGAGGAGGCTGTGAGGTTTACGTGTGGATTGGGGACGTGCGTCTGGAAGGGGGCGGGTGGATGGACGGATAAGAAGTTAGTTTTGTTCAGTGTGGAGTCCGCAGGCCCGAGGGGTGGTTAGATTAATGAGTTCCGATGGACGTTAATGGACCACAGTGCAGGGATATGATGGAGAATCTGGAAGGAGTTCGGCCTCTTGTCTTGAAGCCGTTTCAAGCTTAATAAAGTTTCATTCATTTGTCTGGAGCGATGGTGGGGAACGGGTGGAATGGTGCTTTATGAACCAATGAATCGCTTTGATTGCACTGATCGCTTAATGGAACGAAAAATGTTTTATTGGGTGCAGATGGGGTACCATGAGAAGGGGGTCATGGGGAACTGGAGAAAATTATTATTTGTCGAAGATCAAATCGAATCGGATGTACAACATAGGTAACGGAGGCACCATCGAGAGGATGAGGATGAGGATGAGGATGAGGATGAGGATGAGGATGAGGATGAGGATGAGGATGAGGATGAGGATGAGGATGAGGATGAGGATGAGGATGAGGATGAGGATGAGGATGAGGATGAGGATGAGGATGAGGATGAGGATGAGGATGAGGATGAGGATGAGGATGAGGATGAGGATGAGGATGAGGATGAGGATGAGGATGAGGATGAGGATGAGGATGAGGATGAGGATGAGGATGAGGATGAGGATGAGGATGAGGATGAGGATGAGGATGAGGATGAGGATGAGGATGAGGATGAGGATGAGGATGAGGATGAGGATGAGGATGAGGATGAGGATGAGGATGAGGATGAGGATGAGGATGAGGATGAGGATGAGGATGAGGATGAGGATGAGGATGAGGATGAGGATGAGGATGAGGATGAGGATGAGGATGAGGATGAGGATGAGGATGAGGATGAGGATGAGGATGAGGATGAGGATGAGGATGAGGATGAGGATGAGGATGAGGATGAGGATGAGGATGAGGATGAGGATGAGGATGAGGATGAGGATGAGGATGAGGATGAGGATGAGGATGAGGATGAGGATGAGGATGAGGATGAGGATGAGGATGAGGATGAGGATGAGGATGAGGATGAGGATGAGGATGAGGATGAGGATGAGGATGAGGATGAGGATGAGGATGAGGATGAGGATGAGGATGAGGATGAGGATGAGGATGAGGATGAGGATGAGGATGAGGATGAGGATGAGGATGAGGATGAGGATGAGGATGAGGATGAGGATGAGGATGAGGATGAGGATGAGGATGAGGATGAGGATGAGGATGAGGATGAGGATGAGGATGAGGATGAGGATGAGGATGAGGATGAGGATGAGGATGAGGATGAGGATGAGGATGAGGATGAGGATGAGGATGAGGATGAGGATGAGGATGAGGATGAGGATGAGGATGAGGATGAGGATGAGGATGAGGATGAGGATGAGGATGAGGATGAGGATGAGGATGAGGATGAGGATGAGGATGAGGATGAGGATGAGGATGAGGATGAGGATGAGGATGAGGATGAGGATGAGGATGAGGATGAGGATGAGGATGAGGATGAGGATGAGGATGAGGATGAGGATGAGGATGAGGATGAGGATGAGGATGAGGATGAGGATGAGGATGAGGATGAGGATGAGGATGAGGATGAGGATGAGGATGAGGATGAGGATGATGATTGACGGTGACATAACTAAGATACCCTTGTCAGCATTTCTCTCTAAGATGTCTCGTTATCTTTTTTACTCGCTTTCATTGTCGACCCTCCAAGTTACCTTACTTGTCGATAAAAGTCAAGCATTAATTCTGAATCGGAAATTGAATTGCCCCCCTCCATCTCGCACCAGCAGTGTTTCAACTTCAGAATCGCTGAAAGGTCAAGAAGTTAACGAACCAAACGAAATCGTCCTTTTTTCCTTTTTTTCTTCCTCAACCTAAACCTCACTCTAAAACACTAAATCGAAGAAATAACCACAAATTTCAGGGGTGCGTGTAAAAATCAAATATTTATTCATTCCCTTAGAAAAGCCAGCGGAGGCCGGCCACTGTTGTGGTTTCCCGTCGACGCACACAGCAACAACCAACAAAAAAGAAACTAAATTTCCGTTTAATTAAGTGCGTCCACTACCGCAGCAGGATACCGCCACGGCCACCCAGCCGAGGGGCAAACATGAGGGGATGAGTTTACGTTTCAAGTAAATTAAGCGAAATCAAGTATCCTTACGCAATTACCGAACGGGAATTGTTGAAAATTTATTTTCGTTCAATAAAAATTCAAGGACATGCCGAACACTCGAAGTATGGGCGAATTGTTCTCGTCATCGACGTTCGGATGAGCAGAGTACTTTTGAATGCTGTGTACTGGTTGGTGGTCGAATTGGCATACACGCACACACGTCCTCCAAGTGGATTTCTTTTTTGTTGAGTTTTTATGCCAGAATTCACAACTGTTTTCACACCATCGATGGGACACCGTCGCGAGTGGACTTTCAAGTGGGAATATTCGATGTAAGCGTTGCAGCCACCAAGAAGGAAGGAGGCAATAATGCGTAAGAGGCTCTTCAATGAATTGCATGTATGTTCTCTTGAAGTGGCCCCTGCAAGGGTGATGTGCCGTGTAACTCGTCGTGATTGGTGAAAGACTTCAATTAAATTAGTGTGCGATCTTGTGCACGCCGAGATGGGTGTGGGAAATTATGCAAATTCTGAGTTGTGTGGTCGATCTTGTCTGGTGTTGGAGGTAGCGAGTGATGAACGACAGTCTCGACGTGGTGGATAATGCGTCAGAATTTACTTAAGTTCAAATTATGAAGATATCTGTTAAGAGCCACTGAAACGACAAACATGGTATTTGGAAGTCTTTAGCGGCATATTTTGGAATTGATTGGCGGTTATTCGCAGACTAATCTTGGGACGCTGTGTCACCACGTTTGTAATATGCAGCACATCATCTCTTTAGAATGAAACTACTGATGAACGCAACCAGAGGAAGCGAAACTTTCTTCAGTTTTTCTTACAGTGAACACATCGAGTACACCAATTCCTCCACTAAAAGAGTTCTTGAATCCGAGCATCTTGGTTCAACCAAGACCCAACCCAACCACCCAACCAATTCCTGAAGCCCTTAAACAATATTCAGACAAGCTAAGAGCACTTGCCACCCGAAACTATGTTCATGCCATGTTCTGTGAAACCCCTCTCTGTTCCCTGAATATTCAAACCAAATTTTTGTATCCGCACTCGAATGCACACATGCCACACAAAACACAAGTGCATCGAGGTAACACTAGATCAGTGTACACAGAGGTTTTCCAGCCCGACAAAACAAGCTTATTTCATCATTGTCAACGTCTGTCCATCATCCGCAACACTGACAGACTCCGAATGAAATATTAAAACCTGTTTATCTATCCAAACATTTCGCTTTGATAACGAACATGCCATCGAGAGGCCTCAATAAATATGTAAATATCCAATTTGATTTTGAAACAAAACCATCTAAAACACTAGTGAATTATTAAGGCCACCCCTCCCGCCTGCAAGCCCCGACACAGAACGGAGCAGAACCAAAAAAAGAGGAAACACAATGAAACACACTCGAGAAGGAGGACTCAACAATCACACACACCTAATCCACAAACGCAAAATGTTCGGATCCATCCAAAGGGCAAAATCAATGCAGTTTTTGGGGTTTCACCCACCCTCCCCATGACAGAGGCTTAATTCATTTACAACCCCATTCCCGTCTGCAAAGGGGAGTGGGCGATACCATTTTGCCATTTTGCAATCTAACTGCACTCAGGATGCCGTAAATATTCGAAATGTCATTTGAAATCCTAATTTACGCTCTCGCATTGTGTGTGTGATGAGCATGCAATCAAAATTTAGAATTCTCCCCGATTCGCCCCCAGCCTGATACTTTATGCTTTCAATCAGCAGCAGCAGCATCGACGTCCTATGCGCACAGATAGGTGGGGAATTAGTGCAGCATAACCTGTAACAGTATGATTGCATTTTGCACAAGGATGAGATACATCTCACCCGGCACACACATGCATACGCGCTTTGACGCACACCCCCATCAACCCCAGGAGCCAACGACGAGGGCTGGGCACATTCTGGGATTATTGCGAATGCAAAATTTGCGTACGGATTCGTAGGATATGGTCCCAGTCATGATAAAGATGGAGGTTATAAAGGCAGTTTTGACACACACAGCTCTTTTCGGTGACTGGACTGGGTGATGGGCTAAATCAACTGCAGCCGACCGTTCGGGGACGAACACAACGGTCGAGCAGGTCAAACAACACACATGGATAGACAGATGAACTATACATGGGGTAGCGTGGGTTGTGGAGAGGGGCGTTTTTCGGTGGGGTAAACCTGTAAGCATAATCGAATATTGGCATTTCTGACATAAGTCCAGATAGATTGTGTAGCTGCCAGTTGGAATTCTTGATTAGAATGGCACAGGGTGACTCTGAGAACTTTGAATTCAATTGGAACTTGAATAAACTTGTAGACGAGATACTTTGATTGTGGTGAACTCATCAATTCACCACTCACCAACTCATCACTCGTCACTCACCACTCACCAACTCACCAACTAAACAACTCACTAACTAACCAACTCACCAACTCACCAACTATCCGAATCACCAGCTCACCAGCTCACCAACTCACCAACTAACCGGCTCAGCAACTCACCAACTCACCAACTAACCGGCTCAGCAACTCACCAACTCCCCAACTAACCACCTCACCAACTCACGACTCAACACTCAGCAACTCACCACATATACATTCACCACTCACCAACTCACCATTCATCAACCCACCACTCACTACTCACTACTCACCACTCACCACTCACCAATTCACCAACTCACCACTCAAAAACTCACCACACACCAGATGACAAACCGAAAGATGTGCTTTGAAAGGCGTCACCATAGAGACTCTCGATATCATGAACACGACGCCATCAAGGACTTCCAACTGACCAGCGATGTAGACGTGATCTGAAGACTAATTCTTACCATTTTGTATGTCTACACACTGGCTCCCACAAAGCCAGATCTGTAGGTAGTTACCTACAGGTCTTTAGCAAATGCCACAAGTGCCTTGGAAAGGGTCTTCCAAACTGTGATAGCTGATACCGGTCATATGGTTAAAGCTAAATCCGTCAAATTGGCTGTCATTCATTCAGTCTGTTTTGCCAAATCATCATGTGAAATCATCGGTTCATATTTCTTTGAGAATGACGTTGGCCAGGCCATAACCGTCAACGGCGGGCGATGAATACCAACTTCCTTTGGCCTAAATTGGATGATATGGACACCAACGACATGTGGTTTCAACAGGACTGCACTAGGTGCCACACAGCTCACGCCACATTGGGAATTCTGCACGAACGATTCACCTCATCTCACGTGAAGGTGATGTGAACTGACCACCGAGATCGTGTGATTTGACCCCGTTAGACATTTTCTTGTGAGGTTTTCTGAAGTCACAGGTCTATGCGAATAAGCCACAAACCACAGTGGTCCTCAAAGCCAACATAACCCATGCCATCGGTCAAATTCAGCCTGATTTATGCGCCAAAGTCATTGAAAATTGGGCATGCGCGGATGCACGCCACTCACAGAAGCCGCGGTCGGCATTTGAACGATGTTATATTCCATACATAATGGCATCAATATGCCTTTCAAATGAATAAAGAGTTCCGACGATATCTTACACAGGCTTTGTTTTGATCTAATCTGAAGATCGGAAGCGCTAAATGAAAGACCATTAATCTTCAATATGAAGCAACGCGTTCGAAGGTCCACTGGCTTAGCATCATTAGTCGATGAATCCGATACGGTGTATGATCCAAACACCCTTTTGATCCCATTCAATTTAATTTATACACAGAAATTTATGATCATCTGGTTTGTGTCTTGGATATTGAGTGCGTAGTTCACCGCCACTACCTAGATGTCACTCGCAGCCGCTTCACCAAAATACACACGATGTGACAAATAGGAGTAAAATTCTTTTGTTACACCCTGTACGTAAACCAACACAGAGCACTCAGTGGCAATTTACAAAGTCATACATAATTGTTACTGAATGCACTTTGAACCCCCCCAAAAACACACATAAACATCACCAGCATCACAATACTCCTCTCAATAAATTCACAGAGCCACCACCAACCCCATCGCACCCCCTGCCGTCTGCCATAATGTATCACTACCAATTTGCTGACCCATTGTAATCATAAAATCAACGATGCACCACCACGATGCAGTGCGACTCCACACACCGTTTGCGTGTCCCGAACCAGCGCAGCGATTCGAATCGATCCAATCAAAGGAAACGAATTTTCATTTGCGTATTTTCACAAAGACCCCAAAACAAACACACCGCTAGAAAAGCAGAGCCACCAAAGGTGCCCCCTCCCGTCTGCACTTCTCCGCCTAACCGAACGGTTAGTTCCGAGAATCGCATTTAACAGCTTCACACAAAGAACACACGTCCACATCAACTGGTAGCGCCCAGACCAGCATCCGCGTCCACCATCTCTCCGCGATGGCATTCAAATCAAACAAAGAGATACGACCTATAAAATAGTGGATCACACCACAAGGCACACGATGACATTTCAAGTCATCGCGCACATCAACCATCCAGCATATCCACCTGCATCAACTCATCTCCTAGACATTCAGGTGTCCCCAGTCCACGTCCACAGCGATCATCGACGACTTCGGCCAGGTTCCGGATGGCCGGGCAACGATCGCCGACCACGCAGCGTACGCTATGGAAATATTGAATTTCATTTCTAATAAATCTCCCATCGTTGTGGTTTTCCAATGAAGTCGTAAAGATTAACAGTCAACAGGCAACGGCTGGTTGGAGCTGAAATTGGCTTCGAACGGCCCCGTGAACTGTTTATGACCAAAAGTGGTTATTGGTTGGCTTGGTTAATGATCGATCCATTCAAAATATTTCGATAATAAAGTGAAATCATTTCATGACGATCACCGGCGATCGTCAATATCATTGGTTACCGATAAAAGGGTGAAATGTATTTCCCTCTGCACTAATGGTATTCAATAAACGGCGGTGATAAACCGAAATAGACGGGGAAAAGCGGGATGCTCTCGGTGGATATTTAACACATTTTCCTGGAAATTACTTTCCCCCCTCTCTAAGAATAGATACATCACAGAATGTGTCTTTAATTGCGCAACAATCTTTGTGACACGGCTTTTTCCTTCAAATTGGTGCTATGATTATGTACGCTTGAGGCAGAACGCAGTAAGCCCTTCGGAGGATGGGGCAATAGCCGGTGTTGGCGATACTTTCCTAGGAAATATTTGTAAGTACTTGTTTAGTTGTTCGGGTTTTGGTGGGTTTTAAGGCCAAAGTCACCGTGAAAACAGCTTGAGGCTAGTTTGTTGGCGGCCAAATGCCATCGCCAAGACGGCTGATAACACGATTTGGGAATTTCGTGCGCAAAAGATCGATTGTGGCATGGGCTGTGTGCCATGGCGTGCTATCCTGCATGAACCAGAGGTCGTCCAAATTCATGTCTTCAATTTCAGTAAAAACAAAAAGACGGGTAATATGGATCTGTAACCATGGCACACCGTTGACCAAAACGTTGTTCCCAGGCTCATTTTCAAAGAAAAATGGTCCAATGATGAAACCGCTCCAATATCCGCACCAAACTGTCACTCTCTATTGATGCATTTACGCCTTGACAATAACGTGCGGGTTTTCCGAGCCCCAGATGCGGTGCGGCAATTTTGTTTGTTAACGTAGCCGCCGAGGTGCATTTTCATCTCGCCAGAAAAGATGTTGTTAGCGCCCAAAATCGTTGTTCAACTTAAGCTGCGAGTCGAGGCCCAAACTGCGAAGCGACAACGAAGCGGATGGTCGCGCGCCTTCAATTGCTGAGTCAATTAGACCTTGCAAGCGAATAATCCGAGATCTTTGTGCAGAATTCTCCTCAGGCTAGGCTAGTGCGTGAAATGTTGAGCTGTTGAGATCGATGGCGAGTTGATGTTCGTGAATTAAATCTCACACTCTCGTTTCACATCACAGCAGCCACATTCTCATGTGTGCGAAACGTACGACAACGGGGACCATGAGTGTTGTCCACTAACATACCAGTCTCACGAACTTTTTGCACAAACTTACATACAGCAGTCGGTAGATGCTTCATTTCGGACAAAACTTATTTTCAAAAAACGCACTGTTTGGGCTACACATCACTCACTTTGGAAATAAGTTTTCAATATTTCCCAACGTTGTTCAAGCGTAAAGCGACTCATTTCGTTCCACGGAGCTATGATACTGACTTTTTGTTAAGATTTCGAGCGGGAAACAACTGTCAGTGTCAAAATAATCTAACATTTAAAAAAACCACTAGATGGCGCTCCCCATTAATGTACATATTTGCCTTCAAATTAATTGAGGGTACTGCATGCATCAAAAACTAGGAATTATTCTATTCTGCCTCACTTTATATTCAAAACCTGCTTCTGAATACGTTTTTCAAAACATCAAGTCAACGTCAATATAAAAATTACTCAGTAATCAATAGATTTTTAGAAATGAAGCAAAGTTCAACCATTCTTAGGCTAGTTTATAACAGGAACGTCTTCCTGCCGTAATGATCACACTCCATCGAATCGAAAATTCTCCCAACCCAAACTAATAAAATGCAAATATTCCTTCCGGAAGTGTGAACCCCAATTGGACCTATGTACGTCCGCATTGACGAGTGTCAATCGTTCAACCGGTTTCCCATCAGACCCAAGTAACTATTAAAATTCAAAACGAATGTGAAAGCAACTGTCTCCCACTCCCTCAGGTACCCGCTGTCAAGGACACATGCTATTGGCAATAATTTCACAATTTTATTGCAGGAACCGATACCGGCCGAGGTGAGCACCTTTTTACCAGCATTCCTCCACAAGCCTTGTCAACATTTAATAATCGAAGTACTCATATCCACGTCAGGCACTGGATATCCCTTGACCAGAGTACAGGCGCCAGACTGTCATGTACGTGGAATGCCGGCCAGTGCGCACCTTGCGCAATCAATCCACAAATCTACAAGTAGAACACAACAGACACTAAAAAACGATCCTCAAAACATACATCCGACGCATGTGTGTACAACTGCGAAAAGAACTCGATCCTCGTCCGTGTTTTGCTCCTCTTTCGTCCTTTCTCCGTCCACCTGAATTAAACTGTTCATTCATGGACGATCTCCGAGCTCGGGCAATTCATTATTAAATTATTGCCGACACATAAATAAAATTTTATCAAGACAATGGCGCCTGAACTGAGGACCGAAGGAAGAGAACGCAGTAAGTGGACAAAAAAATGTCATGTCCTGGACATGGACATGTCCCTGCACATACCTACGCATGAGGCAAATTACGCAAAGTGTTGTCCTGTGTCCTAGGTAGGAATTGATTTTTTTAACCAGATTTGTCCTTTACCATTGGCGCCGTTCGAATTCATTGAGGGCAAGGATGCGGTTCGATTGGAAAGGATACTTCATTGCCTTGAGGATGTACGAGTAACTCTGCTTGCGGGGGCCGTGTATGGGACGAAAGTGGAAAGCGAACGGAGATAATGAATTTATTGCAATGGCCCTAGTTTTTGACAGTTCTGAAATTTTACCGATATGTCAGAGGAGCCTTGAAGCAAGCATGCATGGAATATTATTCTGAAAAGTAAGAGGAGTTGTCACGTAAATGCATATGAGCTGCGTGAGGAAGTGAAAACGTGGGAGTTTTTAAAGGATACAGCTGCGCACGGCTAAGAAACTTCGGAAACTACTGTTTAGCAAGGAGGTAATTAACACACTTGCACTTCTTGTAAGTTCTACTGCTGTATATGTGACCTTTTGTGACCATATACTGAAATTTCAATTCTTTGTTCCTTAAACCATTTTTTCGGTTTGTACAAAAAAACTGGATCAAAACTTGATACGAAGGAGCGCAATCATGATTTTACCTTTTTTCAGAAGATTTTTTGAAACTCTACTGGAGCACTCAGACTCAAAACTGGTCCACTGTACTGCCAGGTTGCAACCTACTCCAGTGCCGTTAATTTGATCCCAACGGCAAATGGTGACTAGACCAAATTCGATTTCACTGGGGTTCGAACCTGGGACCCCTCTAACTTGGGCCAGGCACTCAACCAACTGTGCCATCCAGTCGTATATGCTTTTACTTACTTATTTATCAAGTTTTGTTATATGGAGCCTAAAGCTGGACTATAAACCGAACAGTCGAAGCTGATTTTAGGTGCCTTTGAAAGAAAAAAAATCCGACGTCGGATATTTGGTCCTCTCTGAGAAGTAGAGGGATAGGGTAGGCCATCTACTAGTTTTTGTATAAATCATGGGTTATTTCGACACCGACAGCTGTTTCCGGTTGAAAGTCTTGACAGAAAGTCAGTATCATACCTCCGCAGAGCGAAATGATCTGCTTTACGCTTGGACAACGTTGGCTAATACTGAAAACTTATTTCCAAAGTGAGTGCTGTGTGGCCCAAACAGTGCGTTTTTTGAAAAGAAGTTTTGCGACTGCTATACGCAAGTTTGTGCAAACAGTTTGTGTGACTGGTATGCTAGTGGACAACACTCATGGTCTCATGGTCCTCGTCGTCGTACGATTTTGGGCGAAAAATCATCTTTTCTGACGAGGCGCATTTTCAACTCGGCGGCTACGTTAACAAACAGAATTGTCACACAGCATCTGGGGCTCGGAAAACCCAAACCTGCACGTTATTGTCGAGAAGCCAATGCATCCACAGAAAGTGACAGTTTGGTGTGGATTGTGGAGTGGTGGCATAATTGGACCATTTTTCTTCGAAAATGAGACTGGGAACAACCATTTCCGTCAACAGTGGACGTTACAGAGCCATGTTAACTGACTTTTTTTTTTACTGAAATTGAAGACATGGCTTTGGACGATCTGTGGATCATGCAGGATTACGCGCCATGCCATCGATCGTTAGCACACCAAATTTCCAAATAGTGTTATCAGCCGTCTTGGCAATGTCAATTGGCCGCCTCGGAGCTGCGATTTGACCCCTTTGGACTTTTGTTTGTGGGGAGCCTTGAAGGACCGATTTTATACCAACCATCCGAAAACGATTCAAGCATTCAAGCACTTAAGGCCAATATCATCCAAGCAATCCGTGAGTGACAGCACGAAATCATCAACAATGTCTTGGAAAATGGGGGTGACAAAATGCGATGCGCTACTGCGAAGCCAGCCGAGGCAGCCTCTTGAACGACTAATAATGCCATAAGACATTTGGAAAAATTTAATTTTGTTCATTTTACTGCATTTTTAAAAAGAAACTTGTACTCGGCCCACTCTGTATAAAACACAACATCTTCAACAGTGTCAAAAAGAGAAGGTCAGTTCAAGATTGCACCGGATTCATTGAACGATTATGTTTATGTCCCTGAAAACAGGGCAAATTAGAAAGCCACTGTGGTTCAATTGTATACATCAAGTGAATAGGAGGCTTGAGTGTCATTTTTCGATGCTGCAAGAAATGTTATCCACTGAACAATTATCTACATAGTCAAACCTATCAATGATTACAAACAATTCTGGGATGGCTCATAGATGCCTCTATGGCTCGTTTTGTCTCATAAGTAAGTAATGAAATATAAGGACATTTTTGCCAATGCTCGCTGAGTTTCCGATCATGCAGATGATACTCAAGGCCACCTATCCACTAGACACACCGGTGGGATAATTTGAAAATACGTTCAAACGTTGCACAATCTAATTCGGCTAATTGTCTCAGGGTAATTTCAAAGCACCTCTTCACCAAGCAAGCCATAAACATTCATTACTTCGCTTATGTTTGCATAACCCTTTGACGATTGATCTAAATCTAAGTAGGGCTCCTCAGTTCCAGCACACACTCGTGGCACAGTAAATAAAACCCCGTTCGCATATCCCAACCCGAATTCCAATGAAATCGCTTAAATGTGCTAAATTATGCACCCCCATCAGCAGACAAAGGCCGGCCGAATAAACGAATAAAAACAAAATACTCGTACATATACATAAATAAAAATTCCATCAGTAATTTCTCCTTTTTATTGATGTTTGTTTTTCCATTTGTGACCCTAATGCACTAAAATACGACCTTCTCCGGGCCGTCTGCGGCCGTAGTGCGAGAGTGGCTAATTTGCCAGATACATCACACTCGGCCACTTATTTAGACAAATTTCTCCTTTCACGTTCGCTCCGCAATAAAATTCTGATTATTATCCTCGGAGTCATAAAAAAAATCCCATAAAATGGCATATTTTCCAAAATCACTCATACTCGCCGATAGTATGCATACAATGCGATGAGCAATTGGTAGAGCAAACAAACCAGCCCTCGGACTCTCCTACCTGTGGTCCCTGGTGTGAGGGAGGTGTAACTCCTTTCGCACTAGTGACTCGGGGCTGGGCAGGTAGTAAACGCAACCACAGAGTCTTCAGAAGAAAGGATTTCGGTGGTGATTTGTGCAAATCCATGCGAGGATCAGGTAGCTAACCGGAAAATCCGATTGTCCAAGAGGCTTTTGTTGCCACCGGCGGACAGAGGAGACAAGAAGGACATGACAAATGAATCTGAGGATCACTGGGTTTCTGCAAGGCGAGGACAATGGGCCGGACACTATTAAGACAATTAAGTCAAATATTTTGCGAACTAATTAGGTGGACGCAGATCGGTTGAGGATCGTTTGAGGATCGGATTTGCGAGGCATTCCCTCTCGGAGTTAGCATGTGTCCTGGCTCGAGGCTCAAACCTTTGTCAGTCCTTTTTGATAAATGGTTTGTGGGATGAAGGGAAGGAGGCATATTTGACGTCAAATATGCAGATTTAGAGCTATTACCCTTTTGTCCCGCAGCACGTTGTCCGTCCTCTGTTGTCTGCTGCACTGTCGTCCATTGTCAAGATGCACTCGGCCATTGTGGGCATATTTTCGAGAATCATTTCGACATGCATGAGTATTAACTCAAAATGTGAGGGGTGTAGGATGCAAATATTTACTGAGATAATTTATCAAAATATTCGAAGGTCAGGCGGTGGAAGGTACGGTGTCCAGCTGAGTGAAAAGAGTTATCCCACGAAACACTGAAGGGATGCATTGCCTCGAAAGTGCATGAGGTTCCTTTGAAGTGATGACCATCAAAGTGCGAGTTTTGAATTTAAATATTCAAATGGACGTCCTTGGAAGTTGTGAAATACATGTCCAAATGGATGTGGATTTGACGAACTTCGCACATCAATTAAGGCACCCCTTTGGAACGACCTTCGAAGGATCATTAAATCAAAATGCTGTTGTCTTCAAACCTTTCGGTTGATTTCAAAGACGAATTCAACAATAACGCTTGTCTGAGTGTATAGAAAGGAGTTTATCGAAAGTAATGCCTTTAAAAACTGAGGCACACTCCACTGACCTTAAGGCTGCGTCACATGCAAGACATATTTGCTTTTGTATACTTTTGAGTTCAAGTGTGCCTCCATCCCCATTGTTTAATTTAGAGCTCTATTAAAAAAATTGTGTTCAGGCAGATCTATGGTTTGTAGCGTTTCGTAAATGCTTTACTTTTTATCCAGAAAACAACTTTTTAGGCTTGACTGGAGGATCATTATGCACATGAGATTGATCATTCATACGTAAGTTTTCACAAAAGTAGTGTCAAAACAATCTAGAATTCTTCTAACTTGACTCAATAATTATTAATATTAATTAATAATAATCGGTAGAGTATTGCCAGCAATAAAAAAATTCATCGAAACATTTGCTAGCTTAAATTGGTTGCTACACAAAAGAACAACGCCTTTTCATTTTTTTGCAGTATTTTGAAAATAATTTAGGTTTGACTTTAGGAATAGACCAAAAAGATTAACTCAAAAGTTCTGGGAGACTGAATCAATAAATAAGCAAGTAAAAACATAAGAAGTCTTTCAAAACAAAATGTCGAAACAGCTTATAAAAGTCTTGCTGGAAGTGCTGGTGGCATCGTGGTCAATAACTGAATATTTCGAGAAGCTCTGTACCGTGTATTCTCGCGAACGATTAGCTTCTGGATAAATTACTTATTTATAATGCCAAAGATCGCTGGAAGGTCTAAGCCTAAGATATTTCCGCCTTGCATTGTTGAAGTTCCAAGGCAAGCTGCTTCCAGTCATTAAGACCAAGTTGGCTTGCGTCCCCGAGCAATTGGTCATTGTACAAAAAGTTCGGTCGTCCTCTCCCTTATGAACCTGCTCCTTACCTGAAGCATGCATACGCTTAATAGGCCCAAGTCAGCTTAGTCGACGGTTCTAGATCGTCCATGTTTCGGTTCCATATGGTAGCAGGGTAGACATGATTGGCTGGGGAAAGGTAGCCCTAAACAACGAACATGCTCGCCGAACTTGTTCGTCGTTTACAGCTACCTTAAAATACTTTTTTTGAAAAATTTGCAGCTTCAAAATTCAGTTTTAATGGGCCCCGTCCCATTTCTACACCAAAGTGTTTAAAAATTAGAAAAATCACAAAAATTGGCTTCAATGAGTACAATTTCGTTTTGGAGATATTAGCCAAAAATGATAAAACATCGGCCTGCGAATTTTGAAGATCTGAAAACGCAGTTTTGTACCTACCTTAAGCAAACCTCAATTCAAAAGATCTGTCGATTGATATATAACTGGAAGGGGTGTCAATGTTTCAAAATCCTTGGCCACCTGTACGGGAGCCACCCCAAAATGGTCCCATTTTTAAATTTGGGTGCATGAAAAATTATTTCAAAGTCTAAAGTACCAAAAGCTGAAATGGCCAAAATTTTAACAAATAATTAAAACAATTTATTAAAACGAGCAAAAAATTTTAAGTTGGTTTCGCCTTACCACTTTCTTTGTCATCCACCTGCACACGATAACGTGACGCATCGCCTTGGGAAAGCGGTCAAGGACACCTTGTTTTCCTTTTCAAGGATCTTTCCTTCTCGAAACTGGGATCCGTTTTCTATACACTTCAAAATGTTTTTATTTTGCTGATGGTTACCATAAAAACGACTAGGAATCAAAACGCAAAATGTTTGCTCCTTTAACTCAATATGTAATTAATAAGGACAACTTGTAAACTTTAGCTTTTAAAGACTCTCATTATTACGACGCAGTGATCTAAAAACTCCCCAGAACAGTTGAAGATCAGTTTCAATTTTTGATTACTTTTTTTTTATGTTTTTGGCCGCGTCTTCTAAGCCCTCTCCAGATTCAGAGAGAAAGCCTGAAGATACAATGAATTGAAAGCAAAATAAACGTAAGACCCAGTCTTGGGCAGAAGCATTTGGTCCGCGTCTAGCTAAGTATCATACAGTCTGTAAAGGCTGGCTGAATTTCATGTCCATGGTGTAGTTTGATCCCATTTTTAAGAGCAGGCACAACATCAAAAATCTTCCAATTTTCCAAAATTCATCTTACGCAATCGCCGGGTTGTTTTACATGAACTAGTACGAGGAATTAATTATTTTTCCCACTCAAGGTTCAATGAGTCGAACAAGTATCTCTCGCAATACTTAGAGTTCCCCTCACGGTACCACAGCCACATCTTTGCCTTATCATGTCAGATCCAAAACTGTCTCTCTCATAAAAATCCCTTTAAAAACAGTTGAATAAATTAAAAAATCAAAAACAAACGCAAACAGCGATCAGCACATCCGCTGAATATCAAAATGCGATGAGATAAAAGACACGAGCACACACGCACACACACAGGCGCACCTCCCCAAGGGTGGAATAAATTTAAGGTTTTTTTTCTTTTTTATATATTTTCTCCCTTAATGTTTTTGTTTTCTTAGTTTTTTTTCAATTTTCAACAATATTTGTAACAAAATCTTCAAAAATAAATGTTCCCCACACATGCGGGTCGGAACGGAAGCACGGGTGTACCATTGTGTGCGCACACGAGCGGGGGATTGTAAGTATCCCGGAGGGGAGAAAACGACACCCTCTTTTCTGTGTCCCCACCACAGGCGCCCCCACTTGAGCTGCAGATACAAAATGAAAAGGACGAGAGGAAAAAAAACCCATAACGTAAATTTATCATGCTTAATATGGCGCGTTGTTTATTCATCCCCCACCACACGGAAACTCATCCCCCATCGGCGTCATTATCGTCATCATGAGACTCCTCAAACACGCATCCTTGTCAATGTCATCCATTTCATCCATTCCACGCCGGGATACGCGTCGTTCAGGGGGAGCTCCAGCGCACATGAGATGAGTGAATTAAATGTAAATTCGCAGGATATGAAAAGCCATAATGGGTGCCATGTTTTTTTCCCCCGTCTGCTTCTCCTTCTCGTTTTTCGTTTTTCCGCCTCACAGGGAGGCACGGCGAATGGCGCCGTTCGTGCTGTCGATACGCACACGAGGGATATAGAACATGAGAGCCATGTACTTATACGCAAGTAATTGAATTAAGGTTATGACTCGCGCTCAGAGGGTGGAGTGCTGGGACGGGGTGATTGAATTTTGTAAATTCTTCTCTCTCCGGTACCTAATGAGTGTGACATTTCCACTTGCTCCCCAATCGGAGTGAGAGCAGGGACTCAGTCGGTGTTGATTATTATTAATGCCTCAGCACGTGCACCTAACTAATTGCCCACCTTCCCTCCGGCGGGGTAACCCACATGCCCACAACTAATCACAAAAATACACTCTCCCCCATCGCAGGACGAATCACCTTCAAATCGAAGACCCTCCCCACGCCGCCGACAGTCAGGATGCTCCTGTCATGTAAAGATTTATGGAATGCAGTGCGACTGTGCACTTCGGCGGCGTTCCCTCAATTGAACTTCAGTCAACAAGGTCAAGACGAACATTTTCGGGAATCCAGCTCGTCAGGGTGAATGGTCTATTTTTAAGCGAAACTGGCGACACTTTTCAAACCCAGGGATGTCACAGCGCCGTGTTTGAGGATGTGTTGCGCTAAGGTTATGATCGAATTATTGTTCTTATTTTTAGAACAAAAACAAGTAAATAGATGCGTTATGTCGAGACAGTTATTATATTTTTTGTTTACACAAATTGGAAAGTGCACTCCGAGAGGGACTACGGGCGCGTGGCTGTCGGGATACCAAATTTGTCAACGCTCTACCGGAGGGTGCTGCAGTTAATTGGTTCATAAACGCACTCGGGATGTCGTCTCATTGGTGTTATCAACTGCATTCTAAGATCGGGAGCAATGAATGATGACGGGTTTAAAGTCTTGCGGGTTGTGGTGGATATTTCAATCTTAGTTCGAAAAACTCTATGGAGTGTCTTAGGTTAGTGCTGCAACGAGAGGTAAGCCCGGATGATCGGAGTGGAAAAAAATTGCTGGCGTCTTTTTGTTAGTTGCTGTGGATGAAGTGAAATCTACTTATATTCGAAAACTTGGGGGTTTGAAGAGTAACTGGTGACGTTCGTAGGTTTCCAGGATAAGTTAAATAGACTTTATGTGGACGTCGCCCCAGAGCAACGTTGTATTCTTCTGTTACTGGTAAAACCTAAGGAAACTGAATTGTAAGATCTATCGACTTCCTGGATCGTCGGGAGTAGAGAAACGCGACATTCTTGATGTTCTCCAACAGTGCAGTGAACGCGACGAAATATGAACGTCAGCAAAGATGTATAAAAGTTGTCGGCATGATCTAGCTTCAATTTAAAAAGTATACTTCCGCCCCGGTGATACGTAGGAGGGCATCACGCATTAAGGGAATCGAAGATATTCCCATTTTGCAGCCTTCTACGTTTTCAAGTAGTTTATTCACTTATCCACTTATGTGTAGTCATTTAATGCTTCAAATGTAGGGAAGGAAAATTCCAATGAGTGTTTCGATATCAGAATTGTGAAGAAGTAAGCTCCCAACCGAATGCGTCCGCGTGACGTTGAGAACATTATCCCCCTCTTTCTTTGTGTCCAAACAAATTCCTGCAAAAGTTCGTTGAAAAGAGTCCCAGTCTACTAGCACGTGTATCCATAAGGTAGTATCATATGGTGATTAATACCATATTACCAATTACTGAATTCTAAGATGAAACCTTACTTTCTGTGCGGTTGGTCCAATTTTCCCCAAATCATTTTTGAAGTATGGTATAGGGTAGTAGTAGTTTTTATAGGTTCTATAAGTAATTTTGACGCTGACAGCTGTTTCCTGCTCGAAATCTTGACAGAAAATCAGTATCATACATCCGCGGAACGTCTGCACAACGTTGGCAAATATTGAAAACTTATTTCCAAAGTGAGTGCCGTGTAGCCCAAACAGTGCGCTTTTTTAAAAGAAGTTTTGGTCGAAATGAAGCAGCAACCGCGACTGCTGTACGCAAGTTTGTGCTAAAAGTTCGTGAGACTGGTATGCTAGTGGACAACACCCATCGTCCCCGTTGTCGTACGGTACGCACACATGAGAATGTGGCTGCTGTGATGTGAAACGAGAGTGTGAGATTCAATTCACGAACATCAAGTCGCCATCGATCTCAACAGCTCAACATTTCACGCACTAGCCTAGTCTGAGGAGAATTCTGCACAAAGATCTCGGACTATTCGCTTCGTCAATTAGACCTTGTAATTGACTCAGCATCTGAAGGCGCGCGACAATCCGCTTCGTTGTCGCTTCGCCGATTAGGCCTTAGAGCAGATTGAATTGGACAACGATTTTGGGCGTAAACATCATCTTCTCATCATCTGACGAGGCGCATTTTCATCTCGGTGGCCGGCTACATTAACAAACAAAATTGCCGCACCGCATCTGGGGCTCGGAAAACCTGGACGTTATTGTCGATAAGCCAATGCATCCACAGAGAGTGGCAGTTTGGTGCGGATTGTGGAGTGGTGGCTTCATTGGACTATTTTTCTTCGAAAATGAGGCAGGGAACAACTTCTCGGTCAACGGTGAGCGTTACAGAGCCATGTTAACCGACTTTTTTTTCTTCTGAAATTGAAGACATGGATTTGGACGACATCTGGTGCGCGCAGGAAGGTGCGCCCTGCCACACAACCCATGCCACAATCGATCTTTTGCGCACCAAATTCCCGAATCGTGTTATCACCCATCTTAGCGATGTCAATTAGCCGCCTCGGAGCTGGGATTGGACTCCTTTGGACTTCGTTTGTGGGGAACCGTGAAGGAACGATGTTGAGCCAACAATCCGGAAACGATTAAGGCCAATATCATCCAAGAAATCCGTGAGCTACAGCCCGCAACCATCAACAAGGTGTTGGAGATAGCCAGCCGAGATAGCCATTTGAACGACATTGTATCTCATAATTAATGGGAATGTTTGTTCTTACTAATGAAGCCATGATACGTGGGAAAAAAATTAATTTTGTTCATTTTATTGCATTTTAAAAAGAAAATTGTATTTGGCCCACCCTGTACATTCTGGTAAAGTTCATATTGTCGCTTAACAACAATGAACCCTTTCTCAAGCCCTGAAAACTTCTTTACCTGCACAGAGAACTGGTTCGATAATGTCTTCAAGAAAAGTCAAAATACAGTCAATATCGCTTACAAAGACATCGGTTATTATGACGTATCGGTTATTACGACAAGATTCTTAGGCCCCGGCTGAGTCCCATTATATGTAATAAATCGTTTACAACGACATATCGCTTATAACGACCATATTCGTCAGTCCCTTGAAGGTCGTTATAACCGATTTTTACTGTACAAATATTCTCCTGAGATGTGCTGCAGTACGATGATGCCCTCGGCGTGGCAGAAGCAGTAGCCACTACCAACTCCAGTTTAGCATGCTAAACATTTGCCTGCCACACTTTAGAAGTGGAAATTTGCTGCGTTGTCGCACTGGATCACAGTCACATGACTCGAAATTATGGTGTCCATATGCAGAGCTATGTATGTCCGAGGGATTTAAGGCTCTAGATCCATAAACGTTCAGCTAGACCAACTTCTTTGAACTCTCAGAGCTTCGAAGCCGGTGAATAGTATTGTGAACCATTTTTCCGACATAAGATTAGTTGCCGGCTTCAGAATACAGCCGTTTCTTTAGGAACTTGTAGCTAAAAATTTTGCAAGATAAATCCATGGACCCTCTGATAGGCAATTGTTGGAATCTGTTTTCTGACAGTTTTCAAAGAAATAAGGAAAGAAATGATGAAAAGCTTGTCAATAAATGATTTATAATGCACTCAACAACAATAGATAAAATGCGAATCTGTTTAGTCCTTCCCTCATCAACCTTTTATGAATATGTCCAGTTCGGACTTTCCGAAGCATATCCTTGGACATCCTCTCACTCCCTTGACATCCGTTCGCAAACATTCGCATATGAAAAACGAAAAATTATGGAAATCCCATGCACAAAGAGAAGCCGAAACGGTACGCCCTCTATTTGCAAAACTGCTTTTCTGCCATTGCACCACCCATTAACTACGCATTACTTCACGCAATCACTGCCCAGATAGACACCCCAGTCTCTCCCTATGGACCCGAGAGCCGGTCTCACTCAATCAACTAATATTTACATTAGGCAAGGAATGTGACAAATAAAAACATAACGCCTTCCGGCACGTGACCTCCTATTGTATCATTTTTTTTTCTGAATTTTATTAATAACCATCATCTAGGATAATCATTCAGTCAGGCACAAGGACATGAAACGAACGAATTATTTCAACCCCTCCCGGAGGAAGAAGGTTGTCTATTATTATGTTAACACATTGTCAGCGAGTCCTTTCGTCACCAGTGGCAGTGGCGGCGCAACAGGATCAACCCCCCGAATTATGAAATTATTTTCCATAAATTCCCCCTTTGTTGCTGATGTTCGTCTTCGGCAGCACCGGGAGTAGAGCTGGTGGCAGTTAGAGTGTAACCGATGACAAGAAGTCAGCCTTCATGGTGGTGGGTATGAAGTCCTTTCGCGTGTGTTGCTTCCAATACGTGCCACGTGTCGCTGTTTAGGACCCATTACCCGGCGACATGGCTTTGTTCCTGTTGCCTTCGAATGAAGGGAGTTTTACGGTCCTGGTTATGATTTTTGTGTTATGACCATATGACGAAATGTTTATACGTCATATCCTGTGCGAGCTCGAATAATGATGTTGTATCCGGAGCGCGGTAGTGGCATCATCATCAGCTGGCTGGATGTGGATGTGGATGCGGATGATGGATCCAGATTTTTATGACAAAATGTGTTGGTAGTTTTATGACCTCATTTAGGTTCAGGGAATTTGGCTTTTATGTGTTTATTTTGTTCTCTTAGTGGAGGTCGATGTCTTCAGATTTCAGGCGGGAATGCCGAAAGGAAATGATGATTTGCAGATGGAAACTAGTCAATGAAGTACTTTATTAGAGCCTTCTGTTTGTATGTAAGGAATTCATGGAAATTACTGCCAAATAGCTGCTTATTACATGTCTTTCTACTCCTTCTGATCGATGTGACAGTAGCTATTCTCTTGATGTTCCCCCTGACTAGCATATCAAAACAGCCCCATCTTTAGTTGGTGATCTGTGGGGAATCTACTTCTGCGAATCCAAGAGTTTGACGAAAGCCTTTCGAATTCGGGTTAACGCATTAAAAATGCTAAGACCCAAGACCCACATATCACACTGCAACATTCACCAATCACAACCGGATACAGACGCACACACGCTCACCCCTCGTGACATGTCCCAAAACGAAAAAGATCATAGGCCTTGGGCCCAATTCCGAACAGCCCTCGATTGTAAATAAAATCTTCATGCACATGTACCTCCACACAATTAATTGCCACCGACAGCCCAACGTGGGACATTGAATCCATTTAAACAAAGTCGCCCACAACTGGCACTGAAACACCAGAAAATGAGGGAAAAAACAAAAAAGGATGTGCACAGGACGCATAACAATTTATCATCACACTTTATTGATAATAGTGCCCCCGCCGCATTTAGTTTTCGTATTCCATTTGTGGCACCTTCACCATGCGACTTTTATGATCGTTCCCTTGAAAGCGCTCTACCGCCTCGAAGACAAGGACCCTGTCCCGCTGCTTCGCATTCGCCGTATCCTATTATGACCGTTGTATGTGCATGTGCATCCATAATTTATTTGCTTTTAATATTTTCCGCCGAATCGTGGGATTCCTCCTCCTACACACACACACGCACACACACCGATCTCTCGAAGGATCATGTCTATTTTCGCTGGAAGCGCAAACTGAACTCGAAACAAGCAAACCAACAAAACAAAGAAAAAAAGGGTTAATTACAATCCTGTGCACAGCTCGGGCACTCACGTTAGACATTTGCCGCCTATCGCACACGCACATCGGTGGCAATTAAATGTGGGATACGACGACGGCTGCTGCTGCTGCTGGACAAACACTGAATCGCCCGTACTTTGATGGGATTTTTATGATTTTTTACTGCCATCCTCGGGTGTATGATGAATTTTAATATTTTCGATGTTTCACGGAGGAGACTCTATTATTGGTGTGGCCGGGCTGGCCTCTGTTTGGTTTATTTGTTTAAAACGTTTTATTGAAGTTCTTCGCGCTCGGATGAATGAATTTCAGAAAAACAAGAAAAATGTAAAATGAAATGTATCTATTGCCGAGGGTATCTGCCGATGATCTGGTTACTGCCATATAATCGCACGGGCAGACGTGAATGACTTCTTCAGATTTTGTTGTTTCTCGTTCAAAACGAACCCCGTTTAGTATCATATTTGAGATGCATCTTAAGCAGGATTTTATTTATCGACGCTGTGGCTCGGAGTGCCTCTTGTACATACCTAATTTTCGACGTCTGAATGGACTCGTGGTTCGGCCACTCGACAATCGTCTCAAGCTGATCTATCATTTGCGCGATGTGTGTTATTGTGAAAGCAAATTCTTTGATAAACAATATTTAACATAAGCTTATTCGTTCCGGGAGGGAGCGATAATATCTATCTCATGTTTTTGGATACGACAGCAACATGGTCAATGAATAAAAATGTTACAATGAAATGTAACGTGTCCCCGCTTCGTTTGACGTCGAGGAGTGACATCTGAAGAGAAGATCAATTGCTTTTTAAAAATGCTCTTTACATTCAATTGATATGTTTGAGATGGAATGGGGCAGGGGAGGGAGCCATTTGAGGTGGTTATTTTTGGTTAACAAATTAGGCAGCAGTCTATAACTGTCATCCACATACATCTGGTTGATATTTAGCAAAGCATGCGATCTGAACACGATCTTGCTCAAAACTGACAGGAAATCAAGATAGGTTTGTATAGGTTGACTGAGTATCTACATTTTGAATGCCACGGGAGAGATTTAGAGAGAGCAGAGTCCTCTGAATGCTTTAGAATTCTTAGGTAGTTAGTTGGATAAGGCGGCATTCCTCCACACTCGAAAGGATTCACTTAGACAAATAAGATCCATCTACTAGACTCTCCTCGAGTCAGTACTCTTGGAACGGTTTTGAACGGGTTATGAAATTCCACCATCGTCTGTTCGATGCTCACCTACGGATGTCCCAAGGTGTGCTTAAGGCCTTGCTCAACCCTTTGACCACTTCCATGATAGTTCAGGAATGTAAGTCTTCTCAGAATTTGATCGGTAGCTTAAATTCTGGGTCTCGGGGCACCACGGTATCATATGAAATGAGATCGCCAATGAACTTGCTAGGCGAGGATCAGATGAGGCATTCTCAGGACCTAAACCTACGCTGGGACTGCCTGCGTCCTTGGTTAGGACTTCCATCGATGGTTGGACTTCTCGAGAGCACAACCGCAGGTGGCATGACTCTCCAGGATGTAGACAGACCAAGCGCATGCTCCCCAACGTCTGTAAGAAATCCGTGGCTTTCTTGTTATCTCTTAACAGAAAAGACTGCAGACAACTTATTGGCGTACTAACGGGGCACTACACCTTCGCCAAACACCCAAGTGTGCTTGGACTAAGCAACTTTCATTGCGAAGGCCCCCTGTGAAGCCTGTGGAGAAGACGATGACACTGCAGAGCACTTCCTTTGCCATTGTCCCGCCTTTGCTCGAATCAGGTGGCAGTTATTCGGTGCTGATGAGGTGAGAGCTGATGATGTAGGCTCCTCAACACAGAAGCGCCTGTTCGGAAGACCATGAAATTCCATTAAAAGTAGGTTGCTGCCTGGTAGTACAATGGACCAGTTGTTGAGTCTGAGTGCTCCAGTGTAACGTTACAAAACCTCCGACAAAATGCCTTGACTTGCATTTTCAGTGGAGAATTCTGCTTACTCTGATGCAGTTAAAAGATTCGTTTACAATCTTGTCCCTTGCGAAACAAAAATTATGTTGCAACGAGCATATTTTCACAAAAAAGGTTTTACTCCCCCCACATGTTGACGAATGTTGATTATTTTCCCCACTCCATGGAGACAATTCCAAATTTTTGTTTCCCAAGCACAAATTCGAATTTAGTATTGACGTCTGCTTTAACCGCTCCAGTTTGAAATTTCGGTGTCATAAGTATTTAAATTTAGTAACACCTCCTCTGGGTGGTTGTTTACGACACTTTCAAACGGATCAAGGCATTTACTTGCATTTCAGTTTTTATGCAGAGCTTTTGAATAATTTTCGAGTAACAGTTTTCTGTAGTTTATTTTTCAAAGATATTCGCCTTTCTTTTTTGCGTGCGAATAACATTTTAAGATTGCGTGAAGCGTGATTCCGAGATATTTAGCCTCATTGGAAGGAGGTATTTTAGACAAATTTATGATGTTAGACACGTGACGTGCTTTCATATAACCAAAATTTACATGTCAAACTAAGATACACTGAGATACAAATGAAGTGAATTTTTTGAAGCAGAAATACAGGTACACTCGTACGATACGAAAGTATGGAGGTTTTTTTTTGTTCAAAGAAACTGGGAGATACTTTTATAGCGATGCCAATCAATAAGTGTCATTGGTCTTTAAGAGCTGATTGGAGAATAAAAGAATAACTTCAAGTGGACAAGGTGTCTACTGAATGGGAAATGAAACACAGAAAGAGTTTATGAAAGTTCGTTAATTTTGTATGACCACTAAATAAACTTTAACTAGAAAAGAAGCAGACAAATGTATTCAGAAGAGAAGTGCTATTTTTGTATTGAAATTCTGACTAAATGTCAGTCCCTTTCAGTAAATGGTTGCAAGTTCGGACATTTTGGACTATTAATGTTTACTTTCCAAAAATAATGCCAGCAAACTTAGAAGTACAGGACTTCTAGAAATACCAAGTCAACGACCAAAAGAATTATTATTCATGAGCGCGATGAATGGTGAGAGAATACATAAAATAAAAACAAAGAAAAGAACAAATGCCAATTTGTTATTTTTTATTATTATTATGGTTGAGGGTATATTGCAGCGCGACCTTTAAGATCTATTGTGCCCCCTTTCAATACCTCAGCACAATTATGAGTTCCCCTCAAATACAGTTCTTTTCAGAATTGTATTGAGTTGAGGGTAATGGACTCCTATTGTGCATAGGTGAAGAAATCTGTTCTAGAGTATTCTCTCTAAGCCAGTTTCCTTCAGGAATCTGAGAATGAGAGATGGTTCTAGTGATTGCATTTCTTCTTCTGATAGTAGGTTTTTCCCAGACCTTTTTTTTCTTTTGGGGGGCTAGTGCCTCACAAAATCCCAGTATATGTTCTTGAATTTTATTAAATTCTCCACAAAATCTGCAGAGACCTTCTTCCGATACCCGTAGTTTCCTTAGATGCTTCCTGAGTCTACAGTGCCCCGTTAGGAAGCCGGTTAGGATATGGAGGTTGTTCTTGCTCATTTTGATGCATGCCTCGAACCCCTTTCGGTTATATTGCCCTAGAAGTTTCTTGGCCTGCTTCATTCCACGAGCGTTGTTCCAGGTTTCAATCCGCTTCCTTCTTTCTAATTCCCTAAATTCATCTCTGAGGAGATGGTTTCCTAGAGCGCTGAATGGTTCAGGGCCTATGAAGGGATCGGATGATCCTTTCCTTGCCAGGGAGTCGGCCATTTCATTGCCTTCTATCCCCGTATGGCCAGGTATCCAGCAGAGTTTTACTCGGTTTCTCCTACTCAACTCCTCGAGCTTTTGCAAGCATTCCCATACAAGCTTGGATTTGATGATGTAGGAATCTAGTGCCCTAATACCGGCTCGACTGTCCGACGTTATTGCTACTTAGCAGTTGGTATAAATCGTTTCAAGATTGATCTGAACGCATCTGTCTATGGCATAAATTTCCGCTTGAAAGATGCTGGTACATTTGCCCATGGATTGGAAGTATTTTGTCTTGGGTCCAAAAACTCGTGCTCCAGTTCCTTCATCAGTTCTTGATCCGTCTGTATACCATTTTACCGTGTTGGTGCTCAGTCTGTGGACCATGGAGTCCTATTTCTGTAAGAATTGAAGTTGCAAAGAATGGTGTGTGTCTTTGTTTAGTTTTTTTTTAAGTTTTGTTAACTATTAAGTGGTCTGTATTAGGGTTGTACCGAATAGTGATTTGGCTGGATACCCGATACCGAATATTCGGCCTGCAGCTAGGCCGGATAGCCGAATATTCGGCGGCCGGATATCTGCCCAAATTAAAAGTATAATTGTTTCGTGGTCTGATACTCAAATCAGACCGGTACAAGTAAAACCAACTTAAACGTGTTTTTTTCCTTCTCCTCTACAAGATATTCTTATTTTCTACAAAGCAAAATTTTTGGGACAGTTTTGAAGAGGTTGCGGAAGACAAGACAGATTGAGTTTTCTGCCAACAAAAATACCGCCAACGAGTTTGACTTATATCTCAAAATAGTTTATTTTGAACCTTGGGCTTGGTTAGGAAATGGAAGACAGTACCTACCCAATTTTGCTCAAATTTGCCAAAAGTTTTTTTTCATCTCCATGTAGTAGTGTACACAGTGAGAGACTCTTTTCTGAAGCATGCATCGTATATGAAAACAAACGTAATAAATCATTAGCCCTGAATGTAGAAAAACTAACTTTCATTCATCATAATTTGGCTTTACTAAACTTCCAATATTAATTTTTTTTTATTATTTTGTTGTTATTTACTTAAAAAATGACTATCCGGTATTCGGCCGGATATTACAAAAGAAGCCGGATAGGCCGGATACCGAATACTTGCCGGATATCAGTCACACCTCTATAAGCTATGCTCCCTTAATAATAATAATAATAATAATAATAATAATAATAATAATAATAATAATAATAATAATGGCGTCGCTTCTCAGCAACAGCTCCTTTATTTCTTTTAAAACATGGCAGATTCTTAATTTTTATTAATCGTTTTCTGACGTCTTCAAGTCAAACAGATATTTCGGTGCTTGCAGGTCATTTGAATGGAGGTACATAACTGCACTTCAGAAACACCCGTTTTAGTTTAAACGAAGTCTTACTGAATTGTAAAATCACGTGAGAATTAATTTTCCTAAAGTTAAAAATGGCTGTAGAACATTATCTGCAGTAATAATGGAGTTGGCTCTATTTACATGGATCCGATCTGGTCTTCGACTCTGAGCCTGTGGGACAACGCAACAGAGGACCTCCACGTACAAGGTGGCGCACACAAGTCGAGGGAGGAGGCAGCTGGCGAAAAATCATGCTGTCTAGAGAGGCAAGTTGAGTGAGGCCCAGGTCCATCTCGGACTGTCTGCCCTAAGAAGAAGAAGATTTTGTCGCAGTTATGGATGGAAGTTAGTTGATAGAGTTTAAGAAAATACACGTTCTAGCGCTCCACTGGTTTAGCGCTTTTTGATTGTCTACTGTCCTGCTTGTCAGCTGATTGATTGTATAGCTAGCTAGCTACAGTCGCATTTAAATATGTACCTAGCCTTCGAAGAGCATATGTTCGATTTGGCTTCGGGTTTTATTTAATTTAATTTCTTGTCAAGCTACAAGATGGCTCAACCTCCTTTTTACCAAAAATTCCAAAGCGACAACAACCAAAACCCACTAAAATACTCGTGCAAAAATGTAACCAACGTACAAACGAATGATCAACAAAGTAGACCATCAACGAATTTGTCTTTCACATCAACGAAAACCTTGCCACAAATGCCAAGAATTAACGTGTTGCTTTGGCAGTTTGGAAGCCATTCGGTCATCACCCCTATCATCCTGCCGAATGTGCTAAAAATTGTTTCGACCTCCACTCTCCACAGACCCTCTCCCTCGCTTTTTCGCTCTCTCCTCTTTCGACAAGGACAACAAATGAACTACAAGTTCATAGCCCTTTGGCATGACCTACTACTTCACTTCCAGCATGTAGTGCACAGACATTTTCATATGCGAGTGTTTTCACGGGATTTTAGTGCCTGTGAGTCACACAACTGGGACATACATAAATAATTGTCCATCTTCTTCCCCACGAGCTTACACTAGATAGTCACTGTGCCGAACCGAGAATTCTCCTGACACACAAGAAACCCTTCAGAAATCAATCAAAAATCGACCAAACACATTCCCTGAGCCGAGCTGAGTTTGTTTCCCTGAAAGCAATTATCCACTCCGATCCCATCATCACACTCGATAACAATCATCCTAACCTTTATCTCAACAAACAGACGCCAACATGAGGGAAATTCGTTTTTCCACCTGCGGCAGCATTCAAAACCGCCCTCAACAAGCACGGTGGTTGTTCAACTCCAATTCAACCGTCCCCCAGTGCTCCTCCAAGTGGACCGACCACTCCGTCTCATCGGCAAGCGAGCAACGAACGGGGACGCTTCTGCTCCGCATTCCAGTCGCCCTCCCTTGCCCACCTGGGTTTTCCTATTCTCATTTATCAAGAAAAAATATACTATGTACTCGCTTGATTCAACCGAGAAAGCAACAACAACTGAAAGTGAGATAAATAAAAATTTATGACCACGCCCAGGAATAAAAATTCACCTTTCGCTCCGCAATACAACAGCAAAATATTTTTCTTTCTTCACCCGCCCCCGGCACCCACCGTCCGTCGCCAACGCCGCCAGCGAAGGGATCCACATAAAGGACACTCTACACATAATGCGCGCTGGAAAAAACTACCCCTGCCCCGCAGCCCACGAAGGAACCACTCTAAGGGTGAATTTTTTCTCTGCCCACCCAGCCACCCACCCACCACACACACTCGCTGCCGCCCCAGCCGCAAACGTCGACCGTTCCTTCTTTATCTTATCCACCATAGGGTCGTGTGAGAAAGAGCGCAGCAACAACGCACACATAGCCGCAGCGCCAACAGAAAAAAAAGAAAAATGAGGCAGAGGAAAAAAAACACACACAACTCGGGAAATTATTAATACAACAATCGAGCACCACTAAGCCACCCCCAACCCCAAGGCATCGCAAGGAGAGAATTTTCATAATCCCATTGCAAGGAGCGTAATAACTGCAAAGCAAAATCAGACAAAGAAGGAGCACACGGATCGCCAGCTCCGAACAAGTGCAAGAGGGATAAGACAGGACTATTCTTTTCTCATCCAAGGAGCCAAAAAAAAACACGACCAAAATGCAACGCAGCAACAAACGGAAGGCACCTCTCCCGGCGAGAGAGACGAGAGCAAACCTTCTGCACCCTCTGGCTGTAAGCGACCCGAAAAGAGAAGAAGAAAAAAACCAAAAACCATCCACCTTCGGAAGCATAACGAAAAAAGCGAAAAAAAAGGCAACAAGACCCAGAAGAAACAGATAAAGAAGGTGAACACAGCACAAGCACCAGCACACAGCGCACACAGCAGAGCAGAAAGAAGTCAAAGTGGGGATGACGAGAGGCAGCGAACACAGAGCCACCGCCGCGGAGAACCCTCTGTTGCATGGGCGAGCGAGAGTGGCTGAGCGAGTGTGCGAGAGCGTGCTTGTTATGTCGCTCCGCCTAACCTTGTCATAACCTTATAAAAATTCATCTTTTCATATTATCTGTTATGACCGTGGCAGGAGCGGGACCGGGCCATAGGCGGGCCCACCTGTGCGACAGAGATGGCCTGCTGTGGCTGCCAACTCGACCTGCGCACTCGACCGGCGACGACCAACAGAGTTGAGTGAAACCGTGCGGGATGGAAAGAGCACGCACTCTTGCAAGATGTTCGAATATTCGAAGACTTTCAAGGGAAGTCCGGCCGAAAAAAAAGAGGAATGGCTGCACCGAGTGAGTGAGTGAGTGAGTTTGTTGTTTAGTCTAGTCTGCTGTCTGAAGTTGGAATGGTTCGAGGTGGAGGCGACGCGATGGTGTCTGGGCGAAGGCTTCAGGTGCAACTGTCATCTGGTGTCCTAGAGCTGGCGCCGAGCAAGACCGCATTTTAAGTTTCAATTTGCAAGTGAGAATATGAGTGGTGGCTTGGCTGTGTGGAGTCGGTTGCGTCCTCTGCTGAAAGATGGAGGCACTCACTCGAAATTCCGACGGCATTTTGATTTTGACTTCGACGGGTATGATTGGGCATGACTGGAGCATCGATGGCAGTTATAATTTGGACTGATTCACGTGGGAGATGGCATGGAGTTTGACTGAGTTGGGGGATGGTGGTGGAAAAGGACTCGTTTTTGACCGATTTCATACACTTTGAGTGGGAAATCGATTAAACACCGATTAGAAACAGATGATGGATGATGCCAGATGATGACCCCGCAAGTGAACTTCCGATCGTTTTGTGGTCGTAATGGAAGGCGATCGTATTTCAAATTGTTTCATTGACTTTTGGTGGGTGTTCTTGAAACATCGAATGGAAGAGGAAAGAAAGAAATTCTGTGAAGTTGAGAGGGAATCTAGTAGAGAATGTCTAACGAACTACTTAAATTGATTTGAAATCCGTGAAGTTTGAAGGTGATCATGTAGGCTGCGGTTACTGATATACCGACTGAAACGCTGGAAAGTCAATAGAATACATTTTCTGAAGCTGTTGTCCAAAACATATTTCTATACTAAATCCTGAAGATCAATCGATGGATAATATGGTAGCTAAGTTGAGGGATGACAAATCAATAAGATTATGAAGTTAATCCAAGCTGAAATCTATCTATTGAGTAACAACTTTTGGGCTTGTTGTATTTTCTGCATAAGCAGAAATATTACAGCGAATGACACAGCAAACGCACCTAATATGGAGCGCATCCTCTAACCCACGTTATGACAAGGTGATATAGCACGTCCATGCGGGCCCGGTCCTAGCTACATGAGCGCTCTGTGCATTTACACATCCTGCCCTGCGTCCATGGATGCAAAAGAACATTATCTAATTAAACTGGCGAATGAATTAGACAGACCTCTATGCTTAATAATAATAGTAATGGCGGCGCTACAGTCCGAGGTGGACCTGGACCTAGCTTCTTAGCAACCACTCGTGTTGTGCGTGCTATTGTTCTCTCACGAGTGGAGAGGACCTACAGTTTAATGCCGACTCCGAACGGCGAGATTGAGAAGCTTTTTCTAGACAGTTATACTCTTTGAGCATTGTCTGTGACTCGAGCCGGGAAAAAATGTTTGATGTTTTTTTTCGAGATTCGAACCGACGACCTCGAGCGTAGGAGTCGACGCACCTACCCACTACGCCACGGCGCCACGGCCTCTATGCTTACAAGAACGTATGTCACACAGTGATGCTTATGGCTTGAATATACTCTCATCATTTTCGGAATACTCCCCTGACAGTGAAAGACAGTCAACCAGTTGACAGTCAACCATGAACTCATATCATGGTTACGTTTCACGAACAGCGTTGACAACATAGTATCTGAATCATGTTAACTGGTGGTAGAAATCTTAGTTCACGACAGCGCAAGTTGAACGTAGATAGATACTTATGTGCATGAACAACGTCACAAGCGGGAGATAGAATAGGATCAGTAGCAGCTGAGAACAAAATTTCCTTCGTACAATAATAAGAACATCAAGGCAAAAGTTTTATCTTGCTAAATCGGACCTCTGGTCTGATCAAAAGCAAAGATCTCCAAATTCAATTTGGAACTGTCTTGAAAAGCAACGTTGGGCAGTTACTTCTTCGTACGGAAAGGGCTGTACTTCGTTGGTTTCGTCATGTGGCACGAATGTCGCCATCATCATGACTTCCGAGGCGTACCTTGAATTCGATTCCACCAGGTAGGCTTGGCAAACCCAGGACGAGATGTTTGGACCAGGTCCAAAAACTCGCCTGGTTGCGCTTGGGCATAGCTCCTGATGAGTTAGAGACTATGGCGGAGGATGGAGTGGCCTGGAGATCTCTCGTACATGCATTGCCCCCGCGATCCCTTTAGTGGAACATGCGGGTCACTGAAAATGATGATGATGATGACTGTCTTGAAAATCTTTCATTTGAATTGAATTGTGTGTTGAGAGGTTATTTGTTTAGCTGCCAAGTAAAACTAAATTCGAGCCTCAGTCTTATGAAATAAATTTAACTGTGTGTCTGTTTTCGAGATTAAGCATCTGGATCTTTTAGACAATTGTTCTCCAACAGCCTTGTCAAATTTTTCAATACACTTTTCTGAGTGTAAGGAATAGATTGCCAATTCAGTTGATAGCTTAATTTGCAATCAAATTTGATTGGCTATGAACTACGCAGGCTTTATTTTGTCTGCACCTCATCAGCTAACATTCGAGCTTATCAAACGTTTCGCACACCTCAGTTGACATATGCTTCATAGTTATGCGCTGTGTGAGGAACGGATTATCATTTTTCATCCTTGAATCCGAGCACATTTCATTTACAGTCAAAATCGGTTATAACGACCTCCAAGGGACTGATGAATTTGGTCGTTGTAAGCGATATGTCGTTGTAAACGATTTGTTGTACTATTGGATTGAATTATAATTGAGCTCAGACGGGTCCTAAGAATTTTGTCGTTATAACCGATATCCTTGTAAGTGATTTTGACTGTATTTACTAGAGGTGTGACGGATATCCGGCAAGTATTCGGTATCCGGCTTCTTTTGTAATATCCGGCCGGAGCCGAACAACAAAATAAAAAAACACTTTAATATTGGAAGCTTACAAAAGCCAAAGTATGGTGAATGAAAATTAGTTTTTCTGCATTCAGGGCTAATAATTTATTACGTTTGTTTTCGTATACGATGCATGCTTCAGAAAAGATGAGATGAAAAATAAGTTTTGGAAATTTTGAGCAAAGTTTGGGTACTGTCTTCCATTTGAGTACCAGACCACCAAGCTATTATACTTTAAATTGGGGGAGATATCCGGCAGCCGAATATTCGGCTATCCGGCCTTACTGCAGGCCGAATATTTGGTATCCGCCCAAATCACTATTCGGTACAACTATAGTATTTACTGTGACAGACATCGAGTCTAGTACTCAGCAGTGTTGCCGATATACGACTTTAATCACAATTTGACTCTTTTTTGACACAAAAACTGACACAGACTTAAAAAAACACTTTCTTTGACCCTTCTTTCTTGGGACATTTTTTAACAAAAATAAAATCTTGTTGCTGATCAGAAATCGTTTAAAATGGAAAAATCGATTAATCACAAATTTTTGTTATAACAGAAGAAGTCACCAATTATTTATTTGTGTTAGCAATATCAGGATATTATGCTCAAATATATTCATCATTAAATTAAATTCTAGTATGCGATATGCGAATCAGTTGTTTTTCGTGATATCAAATGTTTTCGGTGCTTGTGTAAAATTGATGCTTAAAATGGATTTTGCTTCTTCTTTTTGCTGCGGTAACACTATTGCCAATGATAATGTTGCAGTACTCTTGAAGAACTTAATAAGGAGTCAGAATAAAGGAAAGGACTGCCTGTAAGGTAAAAATAAGGATCGAGGTCATAGTTGATCTTACAATAACATCGACGTTTATCAGCGCATTCGCGCGTTCAAACATTTATGGCTGTAACTCAACAGTGCGTTGCGCTAGCCGACTTCATGTTGCGAAGGGTGTGTGTTGACGCACTGCGTTAATCAGCTGGTTCCTCTCTCTTTCAAATAAAAAATATTCCGTCAGCTGTTTTCATTTCTGAAATGTAAAATCAAAAAATATTCTGATCGTTCGATTAGAACGTTAAAGAAATTAATTACGGAATATGAATGCCGAGTAAGTTAAAAAAATTAAAAAAGTGAATCTTGTTGCTAATTTGGCGTATTCATTCAAATTAGTTTTGTCGTTGAAATAATTTTAGTCAGCTGTTTTCATGTCTCAGTTGTCAGTTGCCACAAAATGTTCTCAACTTGGGAAAAAACTCTCAATTTGGGAAGCATTTCTCAATTTCGCTCTCACAGCGCATCCGTCTGTCAAAAAAATCTGCAACATGTTAAATAATGACGTGCGTTGGGATTACGTTTTATTACGATCCTCTCATCTCTCTCATTTTTCACTTACGACGCAGTATTTTATGCGTGTCCATTGAATTGTGTGCATTGAAAGACAACGCTGACGCTGACGCACAAACATTTTTTCACGGCTCCACCTCTTTCGAGTCACTGACAATGCTCAAAGAGTATAACTGTCTAGAAAAAGCTTCTCAATCTCACCGTTCGGTGTCGGCATTATACTGTAGGTCCCCTCCACTTGTGAGAGAACAATACCACGCACAACACGAGCGGTTGTTGAGAAGCTAGGCCCAAGTTCACCTCGGACTGTAGCGCCGCCATTATTATTATTATTAATGTATCTGACATAAAAGTTGAACAAATTTTGTTTCATCGCGTGCCAAGATTGACAGCTATACACAACTCTGACTACGGCAGCGACTTCATTGTGTTTCAACTGTCATCCGAGATCAACACGGCAACTTAGATATACACTCCTATGAAGTCGATCAACTTGTTGATCTGTTGTCTACTAGATTTTAGGATGCTCAAAGCCATGTCCACATTCATGCCACAGTACGTTATGCTGAGACAACCTCTCCCACCACCAAAGTAAAAACATATAACTAACTGTTTGCCCTAAAATCATTCAAAAAGGGACTCAAAGGATAACATGTGCGTTTAGGAAGACCCTTTTTGTGTTGATACAACAGAGAGTAGCTTAAATTCAACTCACTGCACATTACCTAAATTACTCAAATGTCCAATATTTTCAACATAAATGTATATTTCTAGTTAAAATGTCTTCGCTTATCCAACAAAAATAATTTTTATTTCCTCCTTACTTGCCTGTCATTGTTCATGCCATTGACACATAAAGCATATTCAACCATTCTTTTGGGATTAATTTGGTTGTTCAAATGGTCGCTTGCTTCTTCAATCCCCTTTATGATCCAAAGAACAGCAACTGACAAACGTAATTTCACGCCTGTCCTCGTTTTTATAGCTAGAACATCGGAATACAATACTCTAATATGTGAGTACTTAATTTTTTAAAGTTATTAGGCTCTCCATGATGTAGTGGTTCAGTCAATGCGTGTCGTTGCTTAGAAAGGTACGCGTTGAATATACGCTGAAACTTATAAGAAATTGTTGGTTCGTTGCACCAAATTGGTCACTATTAATGATCCTTGAGAATATTTTCCATTCAAAGTTTCTCAGTAGTTCGCAGTAAGCCAAAAATTGTACCGGTGAAGAAAATACAGATCGAAGGCACTTTCTTTTCAAAGTTCCGGGATGAACTAGGCTTCTAAAGCAACCGCTCGTTTTTTCTCACGAATTGAGGGACCTACGATTTTCCATAGACCCATACGTAGACCCATTTAAGACTTTTTTCAGAACATTCTCAGTGACTCACGAGGGGTGATTTTTTTTTTATTTTATTTTTATTAAGACTTAATTTAACCTTACTTGCTAGACAAAAATGACTAAAACTATGTTACGTAATTTGTTATGACGCGAGTAGTGATCGAACGTCAAATGAATGCTGATGTTTGCCCCATCGAATGGATTCAGGATCACATCGATGCATTTACTCCCTACCTACTTTCGATGCGCTTGTAAGAACTCGGAAAATCTAATAAAATCCCTTTCTGCTTTCAAATTCCTCTGTTTCATCTGAGGAATATTATGTTTCACTGCAAGCACCAGCTTTTTTTTTGTCGTAGGTTTTTGTCGCACTACACTGGAGCACTCAGACTCAAAACTGGTCCATTGTACTACCAGGCAGCAACCTATTTTTACTGAAATTTCCTCTGTTATGTTTCACCAGCAGGCACTTTTGTGAAAGCATCAGCTTAGATGTATAAACATTTTTGAGGAAAGTACTCGTAAAACGTATTATTAGCAAATCCTGTAATAAAATAGATCGTTTCGGTCGGCCATAGAGAAGTACTTTTTTTTAACCAATGGGACTACAGTCAAAATCGGTTATAACGACCTTTAATGGACCGGCGAATTTGGTCGTTGTAAGCGATATGTCGTTGCAAACGATTTCTTATGCTATTGGATTACATATAATGGAGCTCAAGCGGGACCTAAGAATTTTGTCGTTATAACCGATACGCCGTTATAACTGATGTCACTATAAGCGATTATGACCGTATGTTTAAAACACTTGCACCTGACTAATATGAGCCCTAATCAATTTTGAGTTTGGAACTGAATACTGAATACAGTGAATAAGGAAGATTTGAGAACAGTTTTAAGAAGAAATTTAAGACAACACCGGACCATAAAATGTTGATATCAAAAACAGGATCAGGACGGAAAGCTCCTATCTTCGATTTACTGTTTCACGATCAGCAAGTCAATTTTCGCAACAGAATTCAGGTCCAAAAAGTCCAAAAAGAGATTCTGAAGTTCATCATCATCATCATCATCATTTTCAGTGACCCGCATGTTCCACTAAATGGGTCGCGGGGGCAATGCATGCACGAGAGATCTTCAGGCCACTCGATCCTCCGCCATCGACTCTAACTCATCAGGAGCTATGCCCAAGCGCAATCAGGCGAGTTTTTGGACTTGGTCCAATCATCTCGCATTCAAAGCACGCCTCGGAAGTCGCGATGGTGGGGACATTCTGAACTTAAAATTAGAAAACACACAAGTGACTTCTGTTGTCTAAGATTGAGACACAAACTTGTCTTTAACGTGTTTTACGGTTGTTTTGTATTCCGAACCTTGGCCCTGTTTTATCATATTTGAAGAATAAGATTCAACCACGAGTTGTATTTCTTTTTTTCGGAGGATTTTTGAAACACTACTGGAGCACTCAGACTCAAAACTGGTCCATTGTACTGCCAGGTAGCAAGTTGCCGTTAATTTGATCCCAAATGGCAAATGGTGACTATACCAGATTCGATTTCACTGGGATTCGAACCTGGGACCCCTCTAACTTTGTGCCAGCACCCAACCAACTGGGCCATACAGTCGTATACGAGTTGTATTAGTTGTGCAACGACATTTGTCCAGCTAGGCGACTACGGATCTAATGCCTAAAATGGCAAGGCCATGTGGGACAACATTACGTTTCTAAACCAGTGAGACAACAGACAGAGAATGCTCACGTCTAAGGTGGTGCACCCAAGTGAAGAGGGACCTCAATCAACTTGCCGTACCCAAATGGCGACAGCTAGCAAAAGATCGTGTTAGCTAGAGAGGCTTTATAGTTACCTGTTGAGTCACAAGAGGAGGAAGAAAAGAAGGAACATCGATCACGTTTACTCCAGGAAATCAATTAGTTTGGAGAGACAAAAGCTCTTCGTGTCTAAAACGGCACATCATTCAGAAAGAAGTTCTAAAATTGAGCCAAAAACTGTTGACGGTTGCAACCTACCAAGTTGTGTTGTGTGTGTCGTTTTGACATCCCAAACACATGGGACTCGTTCAAGGAAAACGACGCCGAGTCTTTCAACCTAAACCCATGATACTCGTGTTAGAAAAACCGCTTTAAACGACGCGTCGTCGATGAGGAAAGTCTATGTACTTCTGTTGAATATCAACTGGTTGTCGATCTATTCCCTTCGCCGATGAACTCATTTCTACTCAGAATCGCTTCTTCACAAAACAAAATCAAAACCAGCCGATGAATACGCATTCAATACCTCAAGACTCCTTCGTCCGAATTGTCAACCCTCCGAAAATCAACCCCAAACCCAGCTGAATCTGGGTCTTCCCCCACAAAAGGATAACGCACTTTTCTATGCCATCACAATTACATCCACCTCAAAAGTTACCACACTTCGAAACCCCGAAATCGCTCTCTTCCCTTTCGAAAATCATCGCCGTATAAGAGTTTCTCGCAAAACTCACCACACTCTCAGCTGCTCGCGCTCTCTTATCACAACCGAAAGCCAACAGCCAATCCAATTGGAAGTTAGAAAAGGAAACCACTAATTTCCAAACGAGTTTTACTCGAATTGAAAAGAACACTTTTTTGTGTTGTGAATGGTTGTGCCCGAGAATGGTGGTGAATAGGGAAACTCCAACACAGGCCAACAACAATGCAATCGGGAGAGGAAATAAAGAAATAACAGAGTTATGATGAAAATCATGGATGGGTTTTTTGTTTCATCTTTATATTGTTCGGCGGTGAGCACTGTGTGATGTGGTAGTGCGGCGGCTGATGGTGGTGGTGGTGGAGATGGTGTGGTAGCGCGGTTAATATGCATATGACAGGTTTGCTATCTCTTTCTGGGGGCCCACGTATGAGTGCTCACCGTTGTGTTGTTGTTTTTTTTTTGTTGTGTTGAGTGTGTGCATGAGAATTATGAATTTCATTTGTTTTTTGGTTGGTAAAAAATAAAGTGGAGGGGATGGATATGGGTTTGACTTTTCTTTTCGGATTTCTTTTTCTTTTGTTATTGGATTTTTTTTTTGGTTCTTGTTGGTGGGTTCATATTTCCGACGGGCGGTGGGATTTGAGTTATGATTGAGAAAGGGGCCGGAGGGAGGGGGTCGAATTTTTTGTCAACTGTCAAGTGAACTGTCAGGCAGCCACCACCACCCACAGGGTGTTATGGTGTCATAACTAAAAATTGTGTGCTTCACTTCAGAAATATAAGTCACCTCACTCCCTCTACCCATCGCGCCGTACTCATACCATGTACGATCCCATCACCAGTTGGTCTTCGCTGGTTCGTCGCTAGCTCATAATTCGCTGACAAGTGTAAGCGAGATCGAGCACATGCCGAGGGAGGAGGCGATATACCATCCGGCTGTGGCCAAAGAGAGACGGAGGCAGCACAAATGTGAGTAAGGAAAAGAAGCACGACGGCAAAGAATCTCCGCATGGGCGAGAAAGAGAGGACAGCGATTAAGGGAGAAGGAAAAGCAAAAAAATAAAAAAGAAACGAAAATTGAGTGATTTTTCCTGTCGTGGTACTGTTGTTGTGTCAGTGCTATTTTGACGCGCGTTGTGAACATATCCATATCACGGAGAGTGCCGCGTCCGCTCACATCGCAGTCGTAATCGAATAATATTCGTAAAAAATCCCAAAAAAAAAAGAATACAAAACCTTCTCAAATCAACCAAAAAATATTTTGTTTTCGTGTTTTCTCGGACATCCAGATACAGTATCTAATTCGGTGGTTCTTTGTTTTTTTGAAGTTATTTTTTTTTTTGTACTCTTATTGTTTTCTTATATGATTTGACTGGTCAGCTGGAGACCACCGTAACGTGGCGTGTATCCTAATAACTCATACAATTCACACATACGAGTACACACTCGACAGGCGAACGTCGACTACCGTACCGAGTATATGCATGTACGTGGGGAGGGAGGCGCAGACTGTGATGAGTGAAGTAGTACATGCCTATGTAATGCACACGTATGTACACATATGTGTATCTAGATACATGTTTCAATTATTATGACGATGATGATGAGCACCTAGAGTTATTATTCGTTTATTCGAAAATAATGATGACAGTTGATGACGGCAACGTGTAGTGTAAACACATACTCGATACACAATTGAAAAAAAAAAAACAAAAAGATACATCAGTTGGATTTTAGTTATTTTCCTGTGTTTTGTTGTGTTCAGCTCTATCCCCGTGAACGATAACTATCTTTTAACCACACACTTGATGCTCGATCCGTCGCGTATGCCATCAAGAAAGGATATTTTTAATCAAACAAAAAAATACAAAAATAAGCAAATATGAAGTGTCTTTAAGCAGTGAGTGTGACGGCGAGCGAATCTAATATGAAACGTGAATTAAATTTCGCAAACGCAAGATGATACTGCGAATGGACTGACTTATCCTCACCCATCCAGAACGTGACAAAAAATATAAATAAAAGAAATTAAAGTGCAACAACGTCTCTTTATCGGGAATCGGGAGAATCCGGTGTGCTTCTTCATTTCTCTCTGCAATTCGTAGTCCGGTTCTTCGTTTTTTTTGGCTTTTTTTTTTAAATGAAAAATAATTTCATATCTTTATTGGGTGAAATGCGAAGTGATTTCAAAGATAATACAGATACTATCAATAAAATGATACAATTTGGAACTGTTAAATATGGAATTGTTAAGCAACTTAAGGATCGAACGAGATCTGAACGAGGTGAGTGAAACGTGTTCAAAAAGTTGTTAAGGGAAATATTTTGTTTTGTAATTTGAATTTGGTTGTGAATTTATCGTTGAATTGTGGTTCCGATAAGAGGACACCGGTTGTTGTGTTCAATCTTGTTGAAGAGGGAATGAAGACATTTTCCCGCTGATAACTTAGTTCTGTTTACTGTGAGACTAGTTTAGGAAAAAAAGCCGGTTATTTGTTTTGAACTGTAATAAGTGCATCCAGAGAAGCGTTTCTTCGATCAAGGGCTTAGCCAAAATAATGTCTAAAGAGGCACAAAGTGGACGAAGACAATTTTTGTGATCTGCATGAAAACAGTTGATAACTTCTTACATGATTCAACTGAACACACTTTTTTGTACAACGAGCAGGAGTTTTTTTTTGATTACATTGAGTTGCCTGCGAGAAGTTTGTTTGCTTACTTCAAATCAGAAATCAGTGCTGTTCCGAGCGATGATTCATGCCGCTCAAGTTTGATAGACAGTGTCTAAAAATTTTTTGGTTTTCAAACTAAGTCATGTTTTGATAAGATTCAATTGGCAAAGTTAACCAACTCTTAACCAACAGTCAGAGATCTTTTATTTTGCCCTCTATGCCACTGAGACGGATTTAGACGGATAGTCATCTAAACTTTCTGAAGTAAGTTTTGGTGTTCCTCTTTTTATTTGTCGAATGTTTTTGAAACTCTACACTGGAGCACTCAAACTCAAAAACTGGTCCATTCTACTTCCAGGCAGCAACCTACTCTTACTGGAATTTTATGGTCTTCCGAAGGAAACCAGCAGGCGCTTTTGTTCCTCTTCCAGACGCATTGCATTTTTCAAACTTCGTTTCACTGACATTTTTCAAAAATCAGTTTCAACATTAATTTGGATCCAGTTTTCAAGTTTTCGTCGTCCAAGGCAAGGACGTTATCGTGGGAGCTCATAAAACTCACGTTTCTGGAAATATTCCAGAAACAATCATTTACCGTCGCAAGATTTTGGAAAAAGAACTAGGTTAGGTTAGGGGGGCTGCTAGTGAATTCACCAGAACACTTACCCCATGTTGGTCCATTGTGATACCCACAGTCAGATCGCTTCAGTGATAGTGCCGTTAATTTGATCCCAACGGCAAATGGGACCAGATTTGAAAAAACCGAGTAAAAGCGCTTTAACTTTGCTTTCACTGGGATTCGAACCTGGACCCCTCTAACTTACGGCAGGCACTTAACCAACTGCGCAATCTAGTCGTCAAAAAGCACTATAATTACAGAATTTCTAAAGCCGGCAACCTTGAAGTTGGATTAGACTAAAGAGACATCCTTGCACTCATCAAAAGAATATTTGTTTATGTCGGCTTTCCAGACAGTAATCGATTTCTAATTGGCTTTGAAAGGCTTTAAAAATCTAAAAGGAAATCACTTTAAAATCGATTGTTGATTTGTCGGAAGAATTTTTTTTTTAAATCAAAATTTGTTGGGTCTTTTGCTAATGTGTCCGATTATATGTCTCTAAAAACACTCTGCTGATTTTATTCTCCATTTAATCGAAAAAAAACGCCTTAAAGTGAGAGGTGCCCAAAAGTGTGTGTATCCCGAGTATGGAAGAAGCATTTGGACCAAAAGAGGTTCATTGTGGTTTTAGGTTAGGTAGGTTGCAGAGGCTTCAGAGTGCATTTAGATTTGTGCTAGTTCATTGCCTATGGTTGCCTATAGGCTATCCCGTTTGTCCACTTGTGGCTAACGATTTGGAGCTTTCTATAAAGCGCAGCAGACCACTGATGTGCTGCTACCTTCTATTATATTTTTTTTAGTTCATGTAGCCATCAACAGTCGTGACAGATCAAGGAGCATAAAACTATTAACTTGATGAGATATCATTTAGAGAAATTTTAAGTTATTTGCAATCAGTCCTTATCCTATCTTTTGCTGGCGAGTTAATAATAATAATAATGGCGGCGCTACAGTCCGATGTGGACTTGTTGTTTATTCAAGAAAAATTAGGACGGTTTTTTGAAGTAACTACTGCTGCTGCTGTGTGCCGAAGTTTAGTAGGCAAATGCGTCGACTCCTACACGCAATGCTCGATTCCCAAAAAAACACATTTTCATATTTAGGAGGAACCTAACGACGGGAGCCGTGGATATATAATCCTAATGAATGCTACTCCGGCACTACTGCAAGATAGGAGCTGTGTTCAGCTGAGCTTTGGTGCGAGCGGGGTTACGCTTCGACTTACCAAGCGGACACAGAGGGAGTCGAAGGAGGCGGCTTTAGCTGGGGGGAGGTTTGTACGACTATCAATGAAGGTAGTACAAATAAATCTCCACCACAGTAAAGTCGCCTCTGAAAATCTTTCGAGTCACTGACAATGCTCCAAAAGTCTAGAAAAAGCTTTTCAATCTTCGCCGTTCGACGTTGGCATAAAATTGTAGGTCCCCCCCACTCGTGAAGGAACAATATCACACACAAAATGAGTGGTTGCTGTAGGTGCTAAATTTATTCCGGACTGTAGCGCCACATAAAGACGAAGAACCAAATAATGTTTAGCGAAGGAAAATTACAACTCTTGATAAAAATGCAATAGAACCCCATTTGTTTAAGTCGTGTGTTACCAGCTGTCAATGTGACTGACACTTTATGTAGGAAATTTACAACCAAATCATGCAATTTCAGCTCATCTTCCAGAGGAGTCTTTGTTTGGCCCCATTAAAAAATGTTTCTTCTAGTATTGTGCTCTACCATACATGAGACTGCTGTAATTACAGTTAAAATCGGTTATAACGACATTCAAGGGACCGACGAATTTGGTCGTTATAGCCGATACGTCGTTATAACCGATACGTCGTTATAACCGATGTCGTTATAAGTGATTTTGTCCGTACTTGTGTTGTGCAATTGTTCTCTCACGAACTAGGACATGTTGGTCCAAAGCATAATCTTCAGTCGTACAGGCGCAAATGTCTAGAAAACGAAGTATGTACTATATTTTAAGTTAAGTAACGAAACGTTGTCTTTTGTACAGAAAAAATGCAAGCCAATTGAGGTAATTGTGTAAGCGTTTCAATAAGTGCTCCTAGCGCTTTATTGGGTTATATTTAAAGCTTACCCTGTTTACATATTTTAACATTCAAGCCACCGTTGAACCCTAATCCAAATAAAGATTGCCGAGAGTAAAGCGTTTGTCTTGTTTTCCTCCACTGCTAGCAATCGCACCTTTTTTAGGCCCTTAGTTGTGTAAAATTTCTAGAAAACAAGTCAAACACCAGTCGAAACTAAAATATATAGGCTGTCAATTCTTCAAATTTGATTTAGGATCATTCAATGCATTCTCAGAATTGATTTGAATTCAAAAGTCAATTCGTCTTCCAAAAGACTGTGGCAAAAATCATTTTTCTCATCAGAAAATTGTTGTGTTCATTCATCATCAAAATTCCTTCTCAACAATCCACAGCACCTCACACAACAAACTCCATTTTCGATTCATATTTCAGTTCCAAGTAGAACCCACTTCATGAGTCCAATGCAATGAAACAGCTAGTAAATTCGATAGTTATTGCGTTTCACTTTCAAATTCCATTCTAAATTTTTCACGGCAATTTTGTGGTTTTATTAAATTGCATCCCCCTACGTTTTATTATCTCCACGAGAATGTAATTAAATTAAAACATTCGTTACGTTCATGATCATATCACATTCACATGTAATTGAAACTTTTTTCTGTGTTAACTACTCGTGTTCAATTTATGAAAGACAATAAATACAAAAAATTAAGTGTAAATGAGTTAACCTTACTCGGCAATAAGACATGCAGAGATACACATGTTCGATGAATGTGTACGCCTCATGTTTTGTTCGGAAATTATGACACCTTCGTAGCTCATTAAATATTTACAAGAGTACTTGTGGTGGGTTGAGAGTAAGGAAATGTTTTCTAGTTTCTTGACCTTCAAAGCCTTAAATTCAGCTTCGAATGTAATACTACCCGAGGTGGACTTGGGCGTACCTTCCACAACAATGTTTCCCTTTGCATATTGCATGAAACATGAACGGTTCTATAACACGAACAGTTCGGAAAGAGGGACGTCTTTAACTAAATGTCGATGGGCGCCGTGGCGTAGTGGATAGGACGCACCTTCTACGCTCGAGGTCTAAGGTTCGAAACTCAAAAAAAAACATCTAAAATTTGTTCATGGCTCCACCTCTTTCAAGTCACTGACAATGCTCAAAGAGTATAACTGTCTAGAAAAAGCTTCTCAATCTCGTCGTTCGGAGTCGGCATTAAACTGTAGGTCCCTTGCACTCTTGAGAGAACAATAGCACGCACAACACGAGTAGTTGCTGAGAAGCTAGGCCCAGGTCCACCTCGGACTGTAGCTCCGCCATTATATTATTATATTATAACTAAATTTCGATGTTTGGAAAGACGAACAGTTCGAAAAGATAATCAAGGCCTGTTTTACATCTGTTCATCTTTTCAGGATTCTACTGTTTACACTTCTTATGTGTCGTATACTGCGTTGTAAATGTAGCTTAGAAAGATTTTTAGCATCCTTGTGTCTAGAACCCTCTCTCGGAAGACCAAGTTGACTTTGTATAAGACCTTGATCATCCCAGTCCTGCTGTACGGCGCAGAGGCATGGACAATATCCCAAGCGGATGAACAGTGTCTTGGTCTTTTCCAGAGAAAAGTTCTGCGCGCGATGTTTGGTCCTGTTTGCGTTGATGGCATTTGGAGGAGAAGGTTCAACCACAAACTGTATGGGCTGTACAGCGACATGAGTCTAGCCAGTCGTCTACTGATCCAACGCCTAAGATGGCTAGGCCATGTAGAGCGTATGTGCAACTAGGCTCCGACCCGAAGAGTCTTCGACTCCGAGCCTGTGGGACAACGCAACAGAGGACGTCCACGTACAAGGTGGCGCATACAAGTCGAGGGGGACCTCGGTCGGTTTGATGTGCGAAACTGGAGACAGCTGGCGAAAGATCGTGCTGGTTGAAGAGGGATGTTGAGTGAGGCCCAGGTCAACCTCGGACTTAGGAGCCCTAAGAAGAAGAAAAAGAAGTACCCCGGCTCCACGGTTAACAGCAATAAGGAAGAAGAAGAAGCGTCATTCCTTAAATGAGAACTGCTCAAAGTAAAAATAAGAATTTAATTAGAATTAAGAAATAAAGCAATAGGGCGATGAAAGGGCATTTTTTTCCCTACAACTTTCCTTTGCTGACTTAAACGGTGTTTACAAGACCGAAAGAAGACAGAAATGTCGTAGAGAGGGATGTATTTTTTGCGATCCAACCCATCTCTTTCCAAGCTTAAAATCATACGATCTCTCTCCGACATTTCTGCATTCTTCTGCTCATGTAATTATGGTCTTGGGCATTGTTTCTAATGAGTTTGAGTCGTTGGTAAAATATCCACTTACTTCTGCGTACATTACATTGCGACGATCCAATTGATAAAGGGATACAAAATCGGTCTAGTTTGTACAGCAACCACTCGTGTTGTGCTTGCTACTGCTCTCCTGCGAGTTGGGAGACCTACAGTTTTCTGCTAGGCCCAGGTCCACCTCGGACTGTAGCACCGTCATTATTATTATATAATAGGCACGGACCAAATGGCACCCTTTAAGAATTCTGTGTTAAACCACAGCGAGGCACGAAGATATAGATGGAGAAAAGAAAACAACGCCTAGTAGCTCTGTACCTCTTTCAAAGTGAAACTCTTCTTACAAGCTTCCGTCTAAACTTTTATTCAAAAGCACAACTCAAAAATGTTCAGAATTTGCTTCGTTCGTGATCTTTTCCTAAACACATACGAGTAATTCTCTTTTTGAGGGTCTTGGCAGGGTCCCTAGACAGCTAGACAGCTAACGTTAAGTTACATATAAGAGCCATAAACGACTGGATGGCGCAGTTGGTTAAGTGCCTGCCCAAAGTTAGAGGGGTCTCAGGTTCAAATCCTAGTGAAAGCAAAGTTAATATGCTTTTATCCAGTTTTTCAAATCTGGTCCAGTCACGATTTGGCGTTGGGATCAAATTAACGGCTCTATCACTGGAGCGGTCGATCAGTGGTAGTAGTCTGACTGTGGGTATCACAGTAGACCAACATGGTCTCAGTATGCTGGTGAATTCACTAGCAGCCCCCTAACCTAACCTAAGACAACCATTTCTAGGAATGACGAGTATGGAGTACTTTATTCAAAAACAAAATAACATTCCAAGAGACACAGTCTAACGGTCATTTGTTTGTCACCAAACCATTTTTGAAAAGGAGGTATTTTTCGTATCCTCATTTAGGCAAACGTCAGCTTTCTAGGGTTAAACACGATGGAGGAGAATGCTCAGTTCCATTTGTACTAAGGGGCGCATGTCGTCTACCAAGCGTCAGTTGAAAGTTCCCTCCAATTCGAACCTTATTCTGTAGTGAGATGGTTTGAAATCCTTGAAACCAACGACCGGCCAAGCGAATTCATTAAATTTCCAGCGACATCCAGAAAGTTAAAGGAATCGGGTTCATTCACAAGCAATATCCAGAAAGTTCTGCATCCATCCAACAAATGTCCCGATCATTGCGTTACCAAGCTACACAAAAATTCAACATCTCGTCTTAGACCTAATTTAGACGTGAACCTTGATTCAGTGTCAATTAATTGCTCCGAGTGAAAGCCCGACTTAACTGATTGATCGAACTGCCTTTCATTTCCCGACTCGCAAATAACGATCAAAGCGGACGTTTGACATACGAGCACTCCTGTCACTTTTCATCGTCAAACTTGCCCACAATCACTCACAATTTGCTTGCAGTCTCCACCGAATGCGCGCACACTTTCACTAAAGATTCATCATCATTTTGAAATGAATCCATTTTTCATCTCCACATCCGTAGCGGTCGCAGGATGCCGTCGGTAAATCAAAAAAAAAAAAACCAAAACCACATACGAACGCCATTTATTTTCTTGTCAAAATATTTCTCCCCAAACGGGGGGGGGGAGGGAACGAATTCATTGAGGAGTTTGAAGCCCTTTCGGGCGGTGGACGGAGGGAGTCATTCAAATCAAAGCCCTTCCATCTGCTTAATCGCATCGCTCACTCAACTCTCCGATTCAAAGGCCGTCCACGTTTCCCCCTGCCAATTAAGCGTATTCGGGTAGCCGCTTTTTTCCACATCAAAATATCCCCTCGGCTCCTGATAAAAATCCTTACCATTCCGATTAATCGGTTAATTAAAAAGCAAAAATGCATGAATATCTACTAAAGAATAAGGCACCGCCATTAAAACTCCATCCGCCTCTGAGGAGCATCCGCAGATGTGACCAGTAACTCCGGTGGCTTAATTAGTATCGAGATGCGGTCGCTTTGTTATCAAATCTTCACCATCTTTCTTGTCGTATCTCCTCCCTCCCATCTCCCATCGAAGAGTGACTGAGAGAGAGAGAGGCCATCTTAATATTAATAATTAATATTCCATTTTATATATTTTTGAATTCACAATGAACCGCGAAGAAACGAACACCGACCGCCGAACGGGAACGGGAACGAACCAGAACCCCAAAAGGACAACTCAAAGATATTAATGATCCACGAGAATGCTTTCGGAGAATGATAAACCGAAGAAAATAAGCTCACCGCCCGAAGTTACATCACTTGATGGCCATCGGCAGCAGAGATCAAGGGGCTGCCATATATGGCGAGTCACACAAAGTCAAGTATCTTTGACAGAAAAGTTCAAAGCACAGATTTTTCACGTCCCCAGTGTATGATGAGAAAGCTACGAATGTGGGTACACCTAATTATGAATAAATTAATCGCTATTGTCTCCAGACACTGGTGTTGAAAAATGTCTTGGAATATTGATTTTTCCCCGTAGATACTTACACATTCGATCGAGAGAGTGAGTCTTTGTCGACTCGACTCGGACAAGATCGAGGGGGTATCTCTTAGTATTCAAGTCGACCAATGACACCGATGCTGCTGCTGATGATGATGATGATGATGATGATGATGACAGTAGCAAAGATGAGATACATTCGACGTTGGAGGCAATTTACATTTAAATGAATCGATAAATAATTTTTGTATCGTTTCTTCGGCGTGTTGTTGTTCCTTTTCTTCTTCTTCTGCGCTTCGCTTCGTGTTCGAAGACATTTTTGAATTTTTGATTAGGTCAGGCCTGTGTTCAGAGTTTCGTGGTTGAGTAGTTTTATGGGGTGAGATGATGCGGGGGGAACCTTAAGTTTTCTTCTTGGAAAAATGAAAATGTATGTTCCATCATTAAGGGTCACTTAGGCGATAAGCAAATGAGTGCATGCCAGTGGATGGGAAACACGGGAAACACGGGAAGTGACCTTTGAATACCGGTGGGTTGATATTTTGTTAAAAATCATAAATTAATCATCGAAATGGTTGGGATTTTTTGAGTAAGAAATTAAAATTGAAAAAAATCGAATGGAATGGATGAACATTTGATATCAGTTAACCGAAAAGGAGGGACTATGACGCTGTATTGAGTCAGGTTTTGATGGGAGAGAATCTAGCCGGGGAGAGTGTGTCATAGATTGGGGTACTGATTCATTCTGAGTTTGTAGCCGGGGGTTACTGGTTACGGGTAGAGAATGTGTATTTTTTCCGAAGACAAGCAAGGCTCCTGTTTCTACGACTGCTCTTATGTTGGTTGCATTAGTATGCCTTAAAGCGTCTACTCCTATGCTGAGGGTTCTAAATCGATCCGATGGAGCGAACACCAAATTTTCGCAACTTCAACATCAACCCGTTACGACTGCATGTTATGTTGTACGAATGTTGAATCTCTCAAGTTTGGTGCTTTGGTGTAGTGCGTAAATGCGTCTACTCCTGTGCAGAGGATTCTTAATCGATCCGATTGAGCGAACACAATTTTTGCAGCAGTTATTCCCGAGTGGGCGCCGTGGCCGTGTGGTTTTGTGCGTCGACCCATACGCACTTGACTTTCACAAAGTCTAGGTTCAAATCCCAGCACAAACGACAATTTTTCAAAAACACAATTGTTCGCGGCTCCACCTCTTTCGAGTCACTGACAATGCTCAAACAGTATATCTCTCGAGGAAAAAGTTTCTCAAACTTAGACGTTTTTTTTAGGTGACTGGACCAGATTCGATTTCACTGGGACCCCTCCAACTTGGGGCAGGCACTTAACCAACGGCGTCATCCAGTCGTGTAGGCTGAGATGATTGTTTCAGTTCTGATAACTTTTCTGGGTTCTCTAGGGAGTCATTTCTGATGAGCTGCAGTCTTGGCGAAGAGCTTTTGTGCGACTGAAAATTACTTGTTTGGGTTAGGTTACGGGGGCTGCTAGTGAATTCACCAGCACATTTAGACCATGTTGATCCATTGTGATACCCACAGTCAGACTCCTAACACTGATCGACCGCTTCAGTGATAGAGCCGTTAATTTGATCCCAACGCCAAATGGTGCCAGATTTGAACCAGATTTGAAAAACCGGATAAAAGCGTATTAACTTTGCTTTCACTAGGATTTGAACCTGGGACCCGTCTAACTTAGGGCAGGCGCTTAACCAACTGCGCCATCCAGACGTTGTCTTAAAGACTAAGCCGGCAAACGAAATTTTTGCTCACATTGGAAACAATCCATCAGCGACTCTGCCAAACCTCATTGTGAACGTCCATTTGCGACTTTAGTGATCCAATAATGCTCTCTCTCCCTCATGGAAAACACACAGTTGGTCAAACTGCGCTATTCAGTCGTCTGTGCCTCAAGTAACAAGCCTCTACGTCCAATTACGCACGCCAAGCTTCCTGAGGTCCGTCTCCTTCTCCAGATGTGTGTGCCAACGGATTGGCGGGCGTCGTTTATTGCGTTGCCCCACAGACGCGGAGTCGAAGACTCTCCTGTCTGAAGCAGTGTTGTCCATGCACTCTTCATGGCATTGCCATCTTAGGCGTTGAATTCGTAGACACCTGACTGGCTCATGTCACCGTACAGTTCGTGGTTCTTGTTCTCCAAATGCCACCAAATTTTCGCGGCAGCCTGTCTCACTTAAACTCCAGTCAACGTTCCCCTTGGATCACAAAGGCAAACAAAGAGCTAGACAGAATCCAATCAAACGCTTAAAGCACATATGTAAACACATACGTCACATCTCCACATTAGCATGCAACCAGTTTCCTGGAGGATATAAAAAAAAACACATTCTCCACCAAAACTGTTCAGTCACCTCGGATTATTCATAAGCAATTCAGCACCAAAAAAAATCTAATCAAATCTTTTATTAAACCACCCAAAAAAACAAAAAAACGGTCATTAACCAAGTCAACCCCCATGACCCCTGTGTATCTACTTAATTTTATTTCATTTTCATTAACTTCAGAACAAAATAAACCGCACACACAGACGCTCAAAAACAAAAGACCACTTAAATTATGATAAATATTCAGGAAATTTTTTCTTAATATATTCCTCGCCTATATGCAAATACCTTTCAACTACTTTACCTCAGCAGTAACCTAAGTACGTTGCATGGATTTGAGTTTCATGGACGCACCCCAACCCAGCCAAACAGTAGCCACGGGGAGATTGATACAGACATTCATTATCACGAACTGTAAACTACATACTCGAGCACTCGTATCTAACACCGTGGGTACAAAAAGGAACGCATGAATATGAAAATGCGATTTGGGTTTTGCTTTGTTTTCTATAACACACAAAACAAATATTTTATTTATTATTTCGCTTAATGTAAGTACAATCAAATGGAGGGGAAAAAAATAAGTTTCGAATTCGAATTGCAAATACCGTGCGATACACTGCGAGTGACAATGTCACCCTTTTTTATTATCTATCTAGTGGTTCGTTTTTTTGTGTGTGTTTCTTTTAGATACTCGAGTTTTTAACTCACATTGTAGGCTAAATTATTCCAGAGTTGACCTCAGATTGTGTGTTTTATTTTGTTGTCATGTCATGTGCTGGCTTTGTTCTAAATATGTTTTGATTCAGTATTTCCTCATCAGATACGCAGTGTGTACGCGCACACGCCTTTTAGGCTTCCTTCGGTCTAATTAAACAAATAAGACACACGCGTAGTCCATCGGCCAATTCAACTAGTGTGTGCAGTCTTCATCGGCGTTTCATGAGGTAGATATATTTTATTTATGAGTTTTTTCCCCACCCACCCACACGCACCGACCGACACACACTATCGATGATGGCAGATATAAATTATATTTTGCTTAGATTTTACAATTCATCCCGATTCTTCGTTCGCATCCCTCCTCTCCCAGCGAGAAGTCATTTTCGCGCTCAATGTGAATTTAGCGCTGAAAACGATGCCACTAAAAACATATCGTATTTTGAACTAAATTCGTATCTATTTGTATTGGAATTTGTTTATGAAGAAAACACATAAAAATTTTCAAAATTTTCCAGTGAAAATTGCGTGAATTATGAAATGAGTTATTGAAAGTGAAGATCGGCGCTGAAGACAAGCGCAGGCAACTTGTTTTTGTGGATAATGATTAATTTTGGTTTTTGGTTCTTTCTTTAAGAGATTGCGTGTTTTTTTTTGTAGAGTCTTGAGGTGTGATTCATTAGGAAATGTTGTCCATTAATCAGTGGACAGATGATAGTTTGAGATAAATACGTCAGTGATCGGTGATCTTGAAAGAGATCGTTTTGTTATGAAAGTCATGATCGTTGGAGTGGGTTGTGAATTTGAAATTTTGAAGGGGATCTAGGATAGGTTAGAGTGAGAGAAAGACCGTACCTAAGGTTTAAAGACTAACTGATCGCGGATGCAAGACAGCTTGGTGCTGACAACTGGTGCCCGGTGCCGTCAGGGTTGGAAGGCAGCTATAGTCTCCCCATAGGACGCAGACCTGATAAGTTAGTAAGTAAGTAAAGAAGGGGAGTGTGAAGGGCCTAAGGCCTGTGTACCTTAGTAATAATAACAATAATGGCGGCGCTACAGTCCGAGGTGGACCTGGGCCTAGCCTCTTAGCAACCACTCGTGTTGTGCGTGCTATTGTTCTCTCACGAGTGGAGGGGAGCTACAGTTTAATGCCGACTCCGAACGGCGAGATTGAGAAGCTTTTTCTAGACAGTTATACTCTTTGAGCATTGTCAGTGATTCGAAAGAGGTGGAGCCGGGAAAAAATGTTGAATGTTTTTTTTCGAGATTCGAACCTTAGACCTCAAGGGTAGGAGTCGACGCACCTACCCACTACGCCACGGCGCCCCTTCCTGTGTATCTTTGTGGTATACAATTTCTACAAACCTATTCTATCACGTGATGGCTGAAACCAGCCCGTGCTCTTTATAAATCTTAGGAGATCCATTAAATCTGCGATCGCTAAGTCGGCAATATCTGTGAAGAGTCTTTGGTTTTAAAGAGCTGGGCAGTGGCACAGCAGACGTTGAATCGTTTAGGTCTCTTCCTGCAGTTCACCACAGATCCTGCAGAGATCGCTGGACTCCGCATTCCATTTTCGAATCATTGTTTCAATGGGGCAATGTCCTGTGATTACTTCGACGAGCACGCGGATCGAGTTTCGTTCCAACGCCAAGAGCTTCTTTGTTTTACCACGTCAATCGTTTCTTAGAAGCCAAGGCTTGTTGGCTTCTTTTTGTATTATGTTCTTTCTGATCCGCTACAATGCACTAATAGGTGACCGCAACGACGTGTCCGTCTCACTGATGCCCATTTCAGACCCTCGTCTAGCCAATTCGTCCGCTCTCTCGTTTCCTGCGATTAATCTGTGGTCCGGGTCCCATCAGATGCCCATTTCAGACCTCGTCTGGCCAATTCGTCTGCTCTCTCGTTCCCTGCGATTAAGCTGTGGCCCGGGTCCCAGCCCAGCAGATACCCATTTCAGACCTCGTCTGGCCAATTCGTCTGCTCTCTCGTTCCTTGCGGATAAGCTGTGGCCTGGGACCGAGCAGAGTTCGACTTTGTGATGACTGATAGATCTCAGTGAGTCATGGTGATTCATAACAGTCTTTGATTTCATTGTACCAGGTCCTATTGGCTTCCGTACAGCCTGGCTGTCTACAAGAATGGTGATATCTGATGGTAGGATGAATGTTTCGTGCATGCATTCGGCTGCCTTTTCAATCGCCAGAATTTCTGCTTGGAAGACACTGCACATGTTAGTCTAAATGATTCCTGTATGTGCAGGGTGTTTAAGGGGATCTAAGAAAGATCTTAATCAAGATCACTTTGTCGTTCAGGTTCGATGACGAATTTTGCTAAAACCCCTTGTTTCTTTCAATTTTTCTGAGAAAGACATTTTCAGAATTCAAGCACCTCAAAAATCGACTCCATTGCATCGTTCAAATTATCATTTGCTGTCAAACAAGAATTAAGGAAAAAAATTATAAAAAAATACACTTCGCGCTCCAATTAAAAGTCAGTTAATTTTATTTTTTAACAACCAGTAGGCGTGGCTTGAATATTATTTCGTTTATTTCACTTTTGCTTAACTACCTTCCTCTGTCAGCCTTCGATATCGCCTTCTTGACTGGTTTCAATTTATTGGTTGCCATTCAAGTTCCGTGTGTGTATCTCTTTTTTGGGGGGTATTAAATGTCTTTATCTGTGTCGATATGGGTTGTTTCAATTCCAGTTTAAAACCAAACGATGTATATAAATACTTTATATTTCAATGAAATCAAAAATTTAAATGGTTATGCGATGAACCCTCGACTGGGATTATTAGCCTACTTCTTGTAATCATTTTTTTGAGAGAGAGGAAATTTATATATAAAACAATTATCGAAACGATATTGAGTTCAGTTTGCGGGAGAAGGCGAAGTTAATGAAGGGGAAAGCAATAAGATTATTATTGTATGTTGTGAGTGGGTTGAATTTACAGTATCTTTTTACTTTCCATTTGTAGATTTATGATTATGGTTTCTTTGAGCAGAGGGTTCGTCGATAATTGGATTAATTAAATGGAATGTTTCTAAAAAAAAAAACCGTCTACTGATCAAACGAATTATTGGTTTCTATCACATGAACATGAAGTGTCCAGTCACTGGTTCCTTCCACTGATATCACATATTTCTGCTGATATTTCAAGTTTTTGTACAAAAATCTTTGGAATCAAAGATGCAATTTTTCAACAGAAATCTGTAAAAAAGATTATATTAGATTAGATTATAATTTTGCATCTTAAAATATCAGCTTAAATAAATTAATAAATGAAAAAATAAAAAATCTGCTACCGTTCACCAGCTCGTAAAAACAAGGTTGTTCTACTGCAGTCAAGTTAAGTCAGTTTTTGGTGTGAAACTGCGTAATTGTTAGCTTCATCTGAGCCAGTTTATCTTCTGAATACTCGTGAGAACTAAATCCATTCCAACAGATTTTTGCTAATTTCCTCAATGTCATTTATCCCAGCAGTTCCCAAGCTACTTGCAGTTAAAATACTTGCAGTAATGCCCAGACCTTGGTTTCTGTCTTACGGCAGATATCTTTTACGATGTCATATATTAAATAATTACCAGTTCTTGAGAAATAACTACTATTCCTTGTCGATAAATTAAAATATCAATTAGGTCCCCGGTCTTCAGTCAGCTCGAATGCAAACAACAGTAGCAATCTGATCCGATTGCATGTGTGCAAAAAGGTGGCAACAATTCGTCTTAAGTTGACAATTTATTCATCTAAATTTTCCAGATACTCTGCAAATCACTAGCAAGTCAATCTAAAATTCGATTTAATGGCAGACGAAAAAAATAAAATACTTCATCAAGTTGAAAGACCTGAGATTTGTTTTAATTACAACGACAGGAGTAATGTGTATCTTATCAAGAGCAAAAGTCAAAATTTCAATAAAAAATGCTGTAATCCCCACACGAAGGTATATCAATACGGACCGCTGAACAACGAGGTCAAAGTATAAAATAACCAAAAAGAATCCAAATCACCTCAATTCCCAACAACAATTTATAACAACAAATGTCGCCAGACTTTTCTGACTGACAAATGTAAATCACTTAAAAGATGCGGGCAACTGACAATGCAGATACAAATACAAAACGTACAACTCATCGAATTGTCATTTAATCTTTCTTATATACGTAGATGAGGAGGGAAGAATTATAGCATGTATCTGCATATAAAAAATATAAATATATCGCATGTAAGATAAAAACAAAAAAAAAACAAATTCCTGGCGATTTAATATGCACCCACACAGAAAGATGAGAATACGATGTATCTTTTATTGAAAAAAACTCGATGACAGGCCAGAGGAGGACTGTTGGACTTAGTCAAGAATACAAGAAAAGAATCAATGTGTATAAATGTATCTGAAGATTGTGCGCTTGTCGTTTGGTTAATCAATTTTTATGAGGTGAGGTTCCTTATTTTTTCCGTGTATCCATCGCTCATTTGACTTTTTGGTGCGAATGGTGTGGCACACTGAGACGACGACGATGATGTTGATGGTGATGATGATGAGATGAGATGGCAGCATGCGATGCACATACAATGGCCGATCAAAAACCAATGGATCGTAGCGTACACGCTTTGGAGGCTTACCCAGCAGCCGACATTCGGGAGGGGGATAGATCATTTAACTTGATTTAGATGATGATTCTTTTTTCCCCTCAAACTGTTCTGCATTAATAATAAATGAAAACGAATGAACCAAGGCGTTTATTGTTTGTAGACTTTTTTCCTCAATTTTTTTTGTAAGGCTTTCAAATTTTGTGTTTCTTTTTGTCGGAACTTTTGGCAGGCAGTATACAAATTAGAGAGATATCAAAATGGTTTGTTTTAATTGGAAAGAGATTTATGATTTCATAAATTCTTTTCAACAAATCTGTTGGGCGACGACGGTGGTGACGATGGAGAACAAAAAAAATAAATTCGAGGAGCGGTGAAGATCGTCAATGATGTGAGAAGAGATTATGGGTGTAAATGATTTGAGTCACGGGGAAAATGTTACAATTGATTGGTCCGGATGTATCAACTCTGACACGGTTGCTGTTTGTCAGATGTCATTTTGATCGAAATTTTGTCCGCCTTCTTCGGCTATTTGGGGAGAGCTTAAATTTAGGGATCTCTGTTTTCCCTCTTGGCGTGAGCTGAATTTGACGTAAGAAACTGCATTTTATTTTTAAAGGGAAACGATCAGAAAAATTTCTTGTAGATCCCCCTCACTGTTTTGAAATTCAAGAGAAACTTTCTCAAACAAAATCAATCTTCTATCTCCCAAGTCAAGGCTACTTATTCATGTGTTGAAAGTTCATGGAGTTTTATGACACATTTCTTGATGACATCGATTCCACTTAATCAAAATTTAAGTATCAATAAAAAAACAACCAAAACCACTTTATTAAATAAAAACGAAAAAATACCAAAAAAAAAAACCAAACCGCCTACAGAACAAACTAAACGTACAACAAAATCTCTCAAAAATGATGGTTTATTCAAGATGTCATCCACAAAATATTGTAAAACTAGTTCAGAGACCCATCACCGGTCCGTATCACTGGTTTCGATCAAAATTTTATTCAAGAATTTAATTTCAATCAAAAAGAATTCATCAGACATGTCAACGAAGCTATCACATTCGATTCGTTTCATTTCATTTCCTCGCCGCGACGAACAAAACAAAAGAAGATGAAAATGACTGCATAAAATATTATTAATAAATCTTCATCTGATTTATTTTCAATAGCACTTAGATATTTTTCCTTTCTTTTGCTTGTCTTTAGTCTCTCTCGAAAAAAAAATCCATCCCTGGGTGTGTGATTTTTTTTTGATTTTACTTAGTATGCTTAATAATTTAAATATTTAATTTATTTTTATGAATACCATTCAGATAATAAAACACACGCTAATGTATTTTGAAAATAAAATTCGTATAATAATCATAAAATAATCGACAAAAACACAAATTTAATACCAAACTTAAGCAAATAAACGAAACAATTTAATGATCCGTCCGGTGTTGGTCGACGTTTTTCGAATTTATCGTGCATCCATAAGCCAGAGACCAGGTACATAATGTAAGATGTGGAACGCACGTGTGTACGGTTGTATGAGTATGGATGATTTGTTATTTTTTTTCTGGTCTCGACCTACGAATGTTGTCTCTTCTTCTTTCAAATAAATAATATCTAAAAATGATAAAATATAATCAACATCAAAATTTGCTGTTTTTCCCCTCCGATGAATTTTTTGTTTTATGATCGGTATTTGGAGAGCGAGATCGGCATGGAACAGTGTGGACACACGGTTAAGAATAAAGTTATAATGAATTCTATTGACTTATATTAACACTTTATAATATGCATAATGAAGATTAATCTTTGGTATTTGTGCTTCCTTTTCTTGTGTTTGTTTCTGTTGAGTATCTGCATTTGATTTGTTCGAGTTAATTGAAATTTTATCACCTTGTGGGCACACATTGAATTGTAAAATGCAAATTCATAGTTCGTTTGGTCTTTGGTTTTGTATTTGTCTTTTTTTCTCTTTTGGGCGGTACAGTTTTGATTTGATACATAAAATTTTGATTTCCATTTGTCATCATCCAGAGATGAGTAGAATTATGGAGTCCGGTTTTGGTTTTTTTTTTATGATTTTTTTTTCTGTGAAGCGAAAGCTTGCTACTTACTCAGAGGAGATTCTTAAGAAGCCTGTTGGGATGGCTTAATCATTAGATCATATTTTATTCGATAACTGTTGACTAAAAATTTGATGGGCTTTCAATCGAAATGGACATTAGAAAATTCATCAGAGTTGACCTTATAAAAAAAATGTTGACTCAAGTTTTGATCGTAAATCTGGTAGATTTATAGAAAACTATGAACAGAATTAATTCAGATCTATGATCTAGATGCGATCATTTTTTACATGAAGAATGCTTTCTTTTAACGCTGTTGATGCAGACGTATTGCATTATAGAGCCAGACTAAGGCGGTCTAGTCTGTGTTTTCCGACAGCTTGTCAAACTTTCAATCGGAAGAGTCGTCCACCAGGAGGTGTTATTTGAAAATAATAGAAAAATGCAAAGTATTTATGAAAAGTTGTAATATTTTCATGCCGGTTTAAAGTAGAAACACTAAGGAGAAAGCGAGATTTTCATCAATTTTCATGACCCCGAGTATCTGCTAAATGTCCCCCGTAGCTTTGCCTACAGATGGTCATCCTTTTGATCAAAGTTTTTATCACGTTCCTGCATAACTGCGGCTGAATTTCTCGACTAATAATTCTGATATTTTTGTTAATGCATAAATAGTTGATAGAACATTGACCACAGACACTATGGTCGCAAAGGCACCGCCAGCATAAAACCCGCCTTAGCAGTGCCTCGGTGGGGATAGAGAGATTGTTCAACTATTTGTCGTGGGTTTATGGAGCCATAGAAATATATTCCACAGGGTGGGCAATCTAGTGTTTTTTTTCTTCTAAATCATAGAATATTTTGACACTAACAGCTGTTTCCCACTCGAAATCTTGACAGAAATTCAGTATCATACCTCCACGGAACGAAATTAGTTGCTTTTCGCTTGAAAAACTTTGGGAAATATTGAAAACTTATTTGAGTGCTGTGTAGCCCAAACAGTGCGTTTTTTGAAAAAGAGATTTTGGCGAAAATTAAGCATCCACCACGACTGCTGTACGCAAGTTTTTTTTTCGGACATTTTTTGAAAGACTACTGGAGCAATCAGACTCAAAACTGTTCCATTGTACAGCCAGGTAGCAACCTATTCCAGTTAATTTGGAATTAATTTGATCCCAACGGCAAATGGTGACTGGACCAGATTCGATTTCACTGGGATTCGAACCTGGGACCCCTCCAAGTTGGGGCAGGCACTTAACTAACTGCGCCATCCAGTCGTTTGTACGCAAGTTGGTGCAAAAAGGTCGTAAGACTAGTATGCTAGTGTACAACATTAATGGGCCCCGTCGTCGTACGTGGTGCGCACAGATGAGAATGTGGCTGCTGTGACCGAGAGTGTGAGACTCAATTCACTAACATCAACTCACCATCGACCTCAAGAGCTCAACACATCACGCACTAGCCTGAGGAGAATTCTGCAAAAAGATCTCGGATTATTCGCTCACAAGGTCCAATTGACTTAGCAATTGAAGGCGCGCGACCATCCGCTTCATTATCGCTTCGCAGTTTGGGCCTTAGAGCAGCTTGAATTGGACAACGATTTTGATCGAAACATCATCTTTTCTGACGAGCATCTGCGCATTTTCATCTCGGCGGCTATGTCAACAAACACAATTGCCGCATCTGGGGCCCCGAAAACCCGCACGTTATTGTCAAGAAGCCAATGCATCCACAGAGAGTCACAGTTTGGTGCGCATTTTGGAGTTGTGGCATCATTGGACCATTTTTCTTCGAAAAAGAGGCTGGGAACAACTTTTCAGTCAACGGTGGGCCATGATTACAGAGCCATGTTAACCGACTTTTTTTTTACTGAAATTGAAGACATGGATTTGGACGACCTCTGGTTTATGCAGGATTGCGCGCTTGTTTTGCAGCTTCGGCCTTTATAGCAGCGTGCCATTGTTGAATGCACAGTATTGCTTCCATTCCTGCAGTCGGAGTCGTTCTTATTGCTCCAGTAGTCTCGCTAGACTTTGTTTGATATTAAATTTGTTCATGGCACTTTCGGCAAGGACATGTGGTCTCGTGTGATTTCTTCCATTTTGTCCATGTGGCAGGGAGGTGTCAACACTTCTCTAAGAATTTTGGGATATGGACAAATCGAATGTTGAGACTAAATCATCAAAAATGTTCAAGAAAATTAATTCATCCCCTCTACTCCTTTCAGTTCTTTTGACAATTTGCTAGATTAAACCTCACCAATCTCTCGATCATCAAAAGAAAAAGAAATTCATGATTCATTTTCCCTCGGCACATTTGCACATCACAGTCGCATCGTCGAGAGAGAGAGTGAGTGTGTACAACCTCACCGACAGGTTACAATCTAAAATGTCAGCGTCGGATATCAATTAGTATGTAAACATCTTAACCAACACCTGCTTCGAGTGGAATTGATTGTAAACTCATCACACACCATCTTGTGCAGCTGCAGCCGCCAGCGGGGGTGTGGTGTAACATTTCGATTTTTTTCTCCTCTTGTTTGTAGTTCTCCAACATGACTTTGGAATTAGTTGAAACATAACCTAACCCCATGACCGGAGATTTTCACCTCACAACAAAACGCCATGAATTGAGATCTTATGGCAACCGGCTTAATCGGGGAAAAAGATATAAATACCATCTTGACTGCCACTTCGCACCAATGAAAGGCGGTTGAGTGTGAAAAATTTCAACAGTCTAACGCCTTTTTGCATCTGATAACCAATGGAGATTAATATCATCTGAATGGTGTTGGAATGCAAGTGATTTGCTTTCATTTTCAAAGCTACACCCCCTACCCTATATCGCCATCCCACATGACAAGTCGTGTTTTCCCCTCATGCAATTGTATATAATAAAAGTCTCCGATTAAAACATCTCTCGCACGATACAGATGCAGAAACAGCAAAAAAGATACAAAACAGAGACCCATGTGCATTATGTATTGTTCCACAATTGAATTGCAGTCAGATAGATAGATATTTTCGTATCTGTAGGAGAGAAATAAACGCATGGTTTATTGTTGTTTAATTTTTCATGAAAAATTTTGTTACATCTTTCGCATGGGCCCCATGAGGTGAATCTCAACTAGAGTAAATTGCACAAAACTGTTGAAATCCGCACCGAGAAATAGCAACAAACAGCAATAATAGATTTTAATGGTGCGATCAAAATTTTTAATGAACTTCCATCTTGTAGTTTTTTTTGTTGCTCCTCATCTTCTGTATCTATTTGTGCATTTTGCCTCAGACAAAACTATGAGCATGCAGTGGAATACTTCTGCGGCACATATGTTGTGGGGATCGACCAGATGGATTGTTCGGCTGTGGACGGAGAACGTACGTACTGTGCACCGTGTGCCCGCTCGTTTCCGATCTACTGACCAAGAAATAGTAATAGATACATTTTTTGTTCGTTTCCTTGCCCCCAAACAGAAACAGCACACACGACTGTGGCCAGTGGCAACAGGTACTCTCACAGAGCGGCCTCATGCCTCACACACAACTCATAACGATGGGATTGTTTCGGTTTTTTTTGTTGTCAATGAGGGGCGTGGTAGGGTGTTAGTGTGTGTATTTGTGGTGGTTCTGTGTTGGCCACGGGTTGTGTGTGGCTCGAAGAGAACACGTGCCATCATGTCCCATTGTTGGCTAGGAATGGGTGATCAAGACCAAGAGCTACTCGTACTCGCACTCGTATGAAGAACAAATAAGTGATCCTCATCTGAAGAAGGTCTTGTTGGCATTCGGTTTTTTTTGCTCTTCCCTCTCTGCGCTCGAATCTAGTTATGGAATGCCGAGTATGCCGGTGAATTGATGTTATTTCCAGTATGGATTTGCGATGAGTGATCACTGATCAGCAGTGATCTTGAATCGGAAGGCGACTCCCTTAAAGGGACGCATGATCTGCGATCTTTTGGCAGATCAACTCTTTTGCTTCACTGATTTAACAAGGTTTTGATTGTGTTTTTCTAAAGCCTGCTCTTTTTGCTTCTTCTCTTTCAGATGTAGCCAGTGACCAAGAGGAGATTGGCTCATGTTCTCCAATAGTCGATTGCAAATCGAATAGTCCTGGTATTCAAATGCAATCGCAAAACTCCCCAACAGCTGATGCTGAGGAGAATGATGTGCAAATAACCGCTGGTGCTAGTGTTGCCTTCAACGTAGCCGATACCCGAACAATGTTAGATAATCACCATCACATGCATCATCTGCATCACTTTAGTCACTTAAGTAATCATAGCCTGAATAGTTTGGAGGATCACAATCACAATAGAAGTCTAATGTCGCCACTCGACGGGGACGGTGTTGGGCTGCCGCATCAGCAGTCGGAGGAGATGGGTGGATTGAAGGGTGAACAGCATACATATCTGCAGGAGATTGAGAGGATAAATAGCAAATTACCATCACCAACACCACCCGATTTGGAGATCAACAATCAGCCACTGGACAGGAGGTCGCCAGAGAATGGGGTGGACGGTGAGACAATGGAGGAGGAGCAGCAGCGGGTGCCACAGGAGACTGACGAACGGGAGCCGACGGTGGACCACGACGACGCCGAGTCGGAGAGAAATGCCCCGATGGCGTACGAAGCCGACCGGGAATCACCCGCACCCAGTGGCGACGAGAAGAAGAACGAAGAAGACTGTGCGGAAGATGAGAATCGTCCAATTTCAACACCACCTGCGAATAGTCCACCACTGCAGATTCCGCAGTTTCCCGCCCCGGGTCCGGTCACTTTGGAGGCGATACAGAGTATGCAGATCGCAATTGCTCAGTTCGCCGCCAAGACCATAGCCAATGGTGCCACTGGAGCGGACAACGAGGCCGCGATGAAGCAGTTGGCATTCCTGCAGCAAACCCTGTTCAACTTGCAGCAGCAGCAACTGTTCCAGATCCAGTTGATTCAGCAGTTGCAGTCGCAGTTGGCGATGAATCAGGGCAAGAGCGAGTGCGACGAGGAGAATGACGAGCTCGAGCAGGAGCGGGAACAGGAACGGCAGCAGGAACAGGAGGAACGTGAGCAAGAGGAGCGAGAACAGGAGGAACTGGCAGTGAAGCGTGAGAGACTAGAGGACGAGGCGAGATGTCACGAAGAAGAAATGGAGGCGATGAATCACAGTGAAGCGAACAACAACGATTCACTGAAGCGAAAGCGCGAGGAGTACGAGGATTTCAGCAGGAATTCGTCACTGCACATGCTGGCCAGCATGAAACAGGATGAGAACATGCCTCTGCCCTTTGGATCCGATCTCGCATCCAGCATCATCACAAACCACGACGATCCGCCCTCCCTGGACGAGCCGAATTCCTTGGAGATGCTGCAGCGAAGGGCGCAGGAGGTGCTCGACTCTGCCTCACAAGGAATCCTGGCCAACAATCTGGCCGACGAGTTCGCCTTCGGCAAGGATGGCAAGACCGCGGACGGCAAAAGCCGCAACGAGCCATTCTTCAAGCACCGCTGTCGATACTGCGGCAAGGTGTTCGGATCGGACTCCGCTCTGCAAATCCACATCCGCTCCCACACCGGAGAGCGGCCATTCAAGTGCAATGTGTGCGGCAGTCGCTTCACCACCAAGGGCAACCTTAAAGTTCATTTCCAGCGGCACGCGCATAAGTTTCCCCATATTCCCATGAACGCCACCCCCATTCCAGAGCACCTCGACAAATTCCATCCACCTCTGCTGGAGCAGATGTCCCCCGACAGCTCGCCGACGCATCAGCCACAAATGCCGCAGCAAATGCCACCGGTTTCATTGCCCCTGCCATTCCCAACGAACGCAGGGTTCCCCGGCCTCCCCGGTCTCTATCGACCACCGCTGGATATCCTGAAATCGCTCGGACCATACCCAAATCCATTCTTCCCATCGCTGCCTCACTTGCCGCCGGCGATGGCAGCGGCCCTGAAGCGCGACCAGGACATGCCAACCGACCTTCGGAAGCCATCAGCACCCAGCTCGCCAGAGCGGGTGAAAGAGCCCGAACTTGCGGAACCGACCAACGCCAGGAGCGTCACCCCAACGAGTGAGGAGCCCCTCAGCTTGAAAATCAAACAGGAGTCGGTGCAGGAGGAAAATGATCTCTCACGCGAAAGCAATCGAATCACCCCCCAACCAAGTGTTCCATCCGAACCCCCGGCGCCAACATTGCACCCGTCGACGACACCCATCATTTCAGTGCGACCACTCGCTCCTCCAACTCCCCCGACACCCACGAAGTCAGCCTTGCCTCCACTCACCCAGCCCCAACAACCAGCGATACATCCTCAACCTTCGCCGGGATCGATGCCTCCCCAGAACATCGAGTTCCTTCCCACACCCGGCCAGCTACCTCCATCATTCCACCGCGATGACTTCTTCGCAGATCGGTTTCCCCTCAACTTCACCAAGACCTCGCCCGATCGTCGATCACCCATCCGCAGCCCGGCGAGCATTCCACGATCGCCCTTCTTCGGAGCCGCGATAAAGCACGAGATGGCGCTGCTCCCTAGGCCCCACAGCAATGACAACTCGTGGGAGAACTTCATCGAAGTGTCGAATACGTCGGAGACCCTCAAGCTGAAGGAGATGATGAAGAACAAGAAGCTAACGGACCCCAATCAGTGCGTCGTCTGCGACCGCGTGCTGTCCTGCAAGAGTGCGTTGCAGATGCACTACCGCACCCACACGGGCGAGCGGCCATTCAAGTGCCGCATCTGCGGAAGGGCGTTCACGACCAAGGGTAACCTGAAAACTCACATGGCTGTGCACAAGATCCGCCCCCCTATGAGGAACTTCCACCAGTGCCCAGTCTGCCACAAGAAGTACTCCAACGCGCTGGTGCTGCAGCAGCACATCCGCTTGCACACCGGAGAGCCCACCGACCTGACACCCGAGCAAATCCAGGCGGCGGAGATCCGAGATCCACCGCCATCGATGATTCCCGGTGCGTTCCTGAACCCCTTCGCCTTCCATTTCGGTGCAATGGGCCACGGCGGCCACCACAACGGCGCCATGGGCTCAGAGTCATCTCAGGGCGACATGGACGACAACATGGACTGCAGCGACGACTTCGACGACGACGTCTCCTCAGAGCATATGTCCTCAAACCACGACGACTCCGTCGACCGTCCCAAGTCCGGAGACGAGATGAAGGGTATGCTCTTCGAGCAGAAGCTGAAGATCGAGGCTAGCGCGGGTTCGGCTCCATCAAGTCCTGTAGACAACAACTCGGCAACGAAACCCCCCTCATCGCCCGTTGACAGCTCAGGCGCTCTCGATCTAACCCCACGTTCCCAGCTGAGCCAACAACAGTCAGCTCCCCCCACGAAGGTACCTACGCCACCAACGCCACCCCACTCGAACCCCCATCACCACCAGCCTCCACTTCAGCACCCACCCCAGCAGCACAGCCCCGCTGCTCCAACTCACCCCAACATGTTCCTCCACCACCAGCAACACCTTCAGCAGCAGCTGCACCACCATCACCAGCAGCAGCAACACCAACAGCATCTCCAGCAACAACGGCAGCAGCAAGAAGCCCAACACCAGCAACAGGTGCAACAGCAACAACATCACCAGCACCAGCATCACCAGCTTCAGCCGCCACCGCCGCCGCAACCAAATCCAGCGTTAGTCGCCGCCCGGCCACCATTCGGCATGTTCCCCAACATCCCACTGTTCCCGCCGGCGACCACCCAGAACATGTGCACCGCCATGAACACCATCGCCCAGTCGGTGATGCCGGCGGCACCCTTCAATCCACTAGCACTCTCGGGTGAGTTGTGAGTTTCCAACTTTTTTTCAAAAAACCTTTAAAAACCGCAAAAAAATTATCAAACTTAAAAAATAAATAAACTCCACGCTCTGCTTCGCTCAGCTTTATTTATTTTTTCTCTTTGTGTGTGCTTTCATCGTACGGACGTGATTTTAAACTAATCCCTCATTTCTTTCGTTTCAATTTGGACTCTTTGCAGGCGTCAGAGGGAGCACAACCTGCGGTATTTGCTTCAAAACATTCCCATGCCATTCGGCTTTAGAAATCCACTATAGGAGTCATACCAAAGAGCGTCCGTTCAAGTGCTCGATCTGTGATCGAGGATTCACAACTAAGGTGAGTTTCTTATTTTTTCTGATTTGAGAGTGATTTTGAACAATTTCCGACGCGAATTTGTTTGTTTTTGAATGTTCAAAGGTGGGAATTTGTCTGTGTTGGGTTCTAGGTTTTCGAGATTGGCGCCTTTTTGGAAAGCGTGTTTCGGATGAAGATCGGCTAAGATCAACGAATTTTTTTTGTGAAGACGCTCAAAAAGCAGCGCAAATCCGCCATCCTGTGCAAGCTTGGGGACTAAATGGGGACATCAAATCTTCAAATATTTGACAGTGATAGTGTGAGCCCATTACATGAGTTCTTAGAGCAGTAAAATAGTCTACGGTGACCTGTATTGTGTGGAGTTCTCTTTTTACCCTTATTTCAACAGATTTGTGGAATGAATCACTTTATGTGTGAGCTGTCGTTGCTGACCATTGTTAGCTAGCAATTTCTGCGATTATTCCTCTGCAGAGGTCATTTGAAGAACTTCGGAATCGTCCTAGAGATCATGGCATTCGCACAAGATCGTCTTTCAGAAAACTTGTTTGTTTCATTATGACTTAAACACAATAGCGCGTTTGCGCTGGCGTTGTCTTTCAACGCAGACAATTCAATGGCCATGCACAAAATATTGCGTCGACCTGCGATAGTAAAAAGTGAGAGAGATGAGAGGAAACGTACAACGTAATCCATCGCACGTCATTATCGAACATGTCGAAAAAATTTTGACAGAGGGTTGCGCTGTGAGATCGTAGTTGAGAAGTCGTCTTCCAAATTGAGAGTTTTTCTTCCAAATTGAGAACTTTTTGTTTTTTGCGAGGTTTTTTGTTTGACATTTCAGAAGTGAAAAAAGCTAACGCAAGATTTTTCATCTGGTATTTGAGAGAGAGAGGGAACAGCTGATTAACGCAGTGCGTCATCGCACTTCCTCCGTAACCTGAAGTCGGCTGGCGCAACGCACTACTGTGTTTCAGTCATTACTCTTGTGTACGGCGATACATGGGCATGAAAAAGAGAACACCTTGAACAGTCTCAAATAAAAATTGAAGACTCACTTTTTTACAAAGCAAAAAAAAAAGCACACAGGTAAACAAACGGTGTATTTACTTTTGAACAGAAAAAAATAGGCATGAAATGAGCTGTCAAAAAAGTGGGTGTGTTAAAAAAAAACACAAAATATGGCGTTGTGTTCAGAAGTGAATGAGTTCAGGTACAAATATATTTTAGGTCGTGTTCGCATCAGAAAGTTGCAGAAAATTTCTAAATTAGTGTTTTGTTGTAGTTTTGTGATGTCGAAAAATGTAGTTAACCGAGAAAACCAAAAAAGAGGACAAATTGCATGTTTTTCAAAAAGATACCGGACATTTTGTTATGATTACATGTCCTCTTAAAGGAGGACGTCTGGTCAGCTTACTCTTACTCAGGAGAACATAGGCCCGTTGTGGTATCACGCCGATCGGATGTTACCTATCCATCAAACCATTTGATGCTTGCTACAAAGCGACGAGTGATGCTGATGTTGTCCACCTCACTCAGGTCGTTGAAGAAGTCAAATATGCTAAGAAGTGCAGAAAGTGCGGCGTTGGTGGCCAAAGGGTGTGAATGTTTTTGTTGACAGTTCATTGGCATGACTTTTCTTTTAGGTGTCGTTCCTTTTTATGAATCCTAGCCTAATATTTACTGAATCCACTCTCGTATGGTCGTACAGGTGATCTTGCCATAACCTCTGTTACTTTTCTGAATCCATCAGTCCACCAGAATTCTGCATTTGGCTGAATCTTCGGTCTCTTCTCTTCCAAATTGTTATGTTCTGCTGCCGGTCTGTGTAACGCTGTTCCGAATTATTGTGTTTTCTGAACCTTTTTTTCGGAGTATTTTTGAAACTCTACTGGAGCACTCAGACTCAAAACGGGTCCATTGTACTGCCAAGTAGCAATCTACCCCGTTAATTTATCCCCTTAACTTGATCCCAACGGCAAATGGTGACTGGACCAGATTCGATTTCTGCTGAATCACTTTGAGATTTTTAATTTTTTTTAGAGCACCAGGTGTGTCGACGTATGCTTAAAAAATGTAAGGAATTTTAGACTTCCTGGAGCATGATTCGACACGTTTTCGAAGAATGATTCAAATATTTTTAAGATCTCTTATCGTGTGAATTATTCACAAAAGAAATGCCAAATGAAATTGCAGTTTATTCTTCGAAGATCACAGATGAGAAGACATTAAAAATGTTCATAAAGAAACATTAAGTTTGATGTAAGCATCAGCTGCTGTGACAACTGCTACAAGTAGAGTGAAACATAAACTAAATCTGTCACAACATTTTTCTCCTCTCATGTACACTCTACATTGACAATGTTTGATTGTCAAGGGAGAAGAGAAAGACAGATAATGCTGTTCATTGCACAGAAGTTTAGAAGGAATGATAACACGATTTGGGCTGGTAACACAATTTGGGCTGGTAACACAATTTGGGAATTTGGTGCGCAAAAGATCGATTGTGGCATGGGCTGTGTGTCATGGTGCGCCATCCTGCATGAACCAGAGTTCGTCCAAATCCATGTCTTCAATTTCAATGAAAAAAAAGTCGGTTAACATGGCATGGCTCTGTCAAGCCCACCGTTGACCGAAACATTGTTCCCAGTCTCATTTTTGAAGAAAAATGGTCCAATAATGCCACCACTCCACAATCCGCACAAAACTGTCACTCCTTGTGGATGCATTGGCTTCTCGACAATAACGTGCGTGTTTGGGTTTTTCCGAGCCCCAGATGCGGTGGCGAAATATGTTTGTTAACGTTACCGTCGAGATGAAAATGCGCCTCGTCAGAAAAGATGATTTTTCACCCAAAATCGTTGTCCAATTCAAGATGATCTGAGGCCCAAACAGCGAAGCGATAACGAAACGGATGGTCGCGCGCCTCCAATTGATGAGTCAATTGTACCTTGTGAGCGAATAATCCGAGATCTTTGTGCAGAATTCTCCTCAGGCTAGTGCGTGAAATGATGAGCTGTTGAGATCGATGGCGAGTTGATGTTCGTGAATTGAGTCTCACACTCTCGGCCACAACAGCCACATTTTCATCTGTGTCGTCGTACGGTGCGACGACGGGGACCATGAGTGTTGTACACTAGCATACTAGTCTTACGAACTTTTTGCACTAACTTGCCTTAAAAACGATTGGATGGCGCAGTTGGTTAAGTGCCTGTCCCAAGTTAGAGGGATCCCAGGTTCGAATCCGGTCCAGTCACCATTTGCCGTTGAGATCAAATTAACGGCACCGGAATAGGTTGCTACCTGGCAGTACAATGGACCAGTTTTGAGTCTGAGTGCTCGAGTAGGGTTTCAAAAAATCTCCGAAAAAAAAAATTTGCGAACAGCAATCGCGGTGGGTGCTTCATTTTTGCCAAAACTTCTTATCAAAAAACGCACTGTTTGGGCTACACAGCACTTTGGAAATAAGTTTTCAATACTTCCCAACGATGTTCAACCATAAAGTGACTCATTTCGTTCCGCGAAGGTATGAGACTGACTTTCTGTCAAGATTTCGAGCGGCCACCCGCTGTAAGTGTCAAAATAGCCTATGATTTAGGAAAAAAACACACTAGATGGCCCACCCTGTATCCATTCCGCCGATTCCAATTGCAACTTACAATCTTCGTCGTGAAATCGTTCATTTCATCAAAGTCACTATTTAATAGTATACTTAATTACAAATGGACCACTTAAAATATATTTATTTTACTAAAGTTATTTTTTATATTTTCCTATAATTACAGGGCAATCTAAAACAACACATGTTAACGCATAAGATTCGAGATATGGAACAGGAGACCTTCAGAAACAGAGCTGTCAAGTATGTAAGTTGTGTATACATTTAATTTTTCTTTTTTTTTCTTTATTTGTCTGACCACGCCCCTCTAAACCAAAAATGATTCCATTCAAAATAAAACAGTCATTCACAAAATGTTCCCCGCTTTCAAACATCCATTTTGGTTTTCTCTGTTTAATCGCAATTCATTTTTGGACACAATAAAAATCAATGAAAAACTTTTTGATGATTTAATCAGCCAACCAACTTATTGCGTCCGGCATTGAGATTTTAGTGATTAAAATTTCCCATTGTGACTGAGCCGAGCTCGAATAGATTAATCTAAATCACGATAGACAAAGTAACGATGTTTTTGAGTGGTTGTAGTTGATGTTGTCAATTATTCCCTCATTTAATGAACTTGTTGTATTTTTCGATACGTGATGTGAATGGAAATGACTGACTGTACGTTGATTTGTCTATTTTTTGTGTGTCTACACAATTTGAGCGGCCTTTGAATATGCTTTCGAAATGAAATTTGAGTTGGGCAAATTGATCAGTTGTCCTTGTTGGTCTTTTTTGAGTGTGAATTAAAAATCTGCTGATAGATTTGAATTAACAAATCAATTTTTTGTTCTTTTTTTTCATTTCAGATGAGTGGTTGGAAGGAAGAATACGAATAAACTCGATCAAACGTCATCATCAACATCAAACGTTTGATCATGAGAATGAAAATGTCAGGCAAGAAGGTATGATCAAAAAACCATAATTCTTCTCACCCGTACCACGTCGTTTTCCTCAAAGTTCTTGTCACCACACAATGATCTCATAAAACTTCTTCATATGAAAAACAGAAACGAAAAAAAAAATAAATAAATACCGCAGCAGTCGTTCGATTCAAAATGACAGCCAGGTAAATGTCTGGAAGCTAAATCTCAAATTTTCAAAACAAAAATCGTCCTCACCACCGTCTGTTTGGATGTATCCCAAGAAAAACAATCGTACATATAAATTAAAAAATAAAAAATAAAAATTAAACAACTAATTCCTCATAAACTACAACAAAGCTAATAATCCAACACGAAGGAAAATAACTCGTTATTACTGGTTTCAAAAAGAACAATCTAAATAAACTAAGAAATTAATAGCCGGCAGAGTGTAATAATTTATTTCGTTGCCATTTCTCATCTTTCATTAATTTTGCAAAAATACACACAAAAAAACAAGCATTTATTGTTCTTGATAATCCTGTTTATGAGTGAATTATTTGATTTGTTTTTTCCCCTCCTATTTGCATTGTTTTTATGATGCTGACGAAAGAAAAATTAAGAATCGAAATTTTTGAAACAAAAAAGGAACGGAACAAAATGAAAACTATTAAATGAAACGTATCCAAAGATGCATGCAATGTGTGATTTAAAAACAAACAAAAAAAGAAATTTAAACGCCAGACAAGAGACTGATTTCGTTTCATTTAAACATTAAAAAAAAAACAACTTTTAACTACAAAATCATACAAAGTAAACATTGAAGAAAAATCTTTGAAAAAAAAAATAAGAAAATCAAAATTCGAATTTAACAACAAACACTTACCAATCCGCCGCCGTTGTTGTTTGAAGTGAACACAATTATATTTTTTATTTATCAAATAAAAGTGCAATAAGTTAATAAATATAAATATATTTATAGAAGAGAATAAATTCGGCGGAGATAAAACAAAATTGTGTAAAAATGTAAATGTTTTTCAGAAAATATATAGCGAAAGCAGGCCTATTCTTTACTATCTCTCTCTTTCTATACAAACAGAAAAAAGAAATCACACTATCGTCATTGTACTTACATTGTTTTTGTATATAAACTCAAATTTATGAATGTAACATAGTAAATTTAGCCCTCAGACACACACACACAGACACATATTCAAATAAATTCAGAAAACAAAAAATGAAACGAGAGATATAATTAAAAAAAAACATGAAAAGGAAAGGAATAATAAAAAATTTAATTATAAAAAGAAAACAAATTTTGTGATACTATCCATTATACATATTTTAAATGTTAAATAATTGAAAAGAAACAAAGGTAAAAAAATAAAAAAGAAGAAAAATCTCTATATAGCATGTAGTAATGTAAATGAAATCAAATTAATTTATTTATCAGCAGCAGGTTTTATTTTAAATCAAATACCGACGACACTAAGGCGTAGAGTAAATAATATTCAAAATAAAAAAATAAATCGCGTTTTCACGGTGTAATAAAAAATGAAGAATAAATAAAACATTAATTTCTAAGTTAAATGAACAGAGAAAAAAACTAAATAAATATCAAATATATGTAAAAGGTTTTTTTTTATATAAATTAGTTAAAGAAAGGTAAAATAAAAAATATGTCATGTATATTTTGTGATGTTCGGTCTTTGTTTTTTTTTTCTTTCTTTTCTTCAGTTTTCTGTTTCTTAAGTTTCTTTTAGTTTTCGTCTATCTCCAACACCTGTACATATTTATCGTTAATTTATAGTTTTCCGAATAGTATCTAAGAGAAATCGCATAAGTTTTATGATCATCAACTAGATGTTAGTGTATGAATGCAAATTAAAGTATATATTTAAAATTATTGTCAGAAAATAAAATCTGAAGATAGAAATAGTGAGTACTATAGTAATATACAAATTTAAAGAAAAAAGAAAACAGTGTAATAAATTATTACAAACCAAAAAATGTAAAACAAAATAAAACAATTACATGGAATTGAAAATGATAATGGTTTTTGAATTTTTTTGAGGTGTCCAGCAGAAGGTTTTCAGATTCACATTTTCATTCATTGGGAAGATAGGCAATGATTTTTTCTTGAATAACGTATCGGTCTACAATGGAGTCCTTTTGCAACAAGGTTATGAACTGAGCAACAAGTAAGTTAAGGCCCCTTAGATCTAGTGTGTACCATCTTTGTTCTGACGCTACCTAAGAAACTGAATCTTTTGTTGAGTTGTTTTCTGCATCATGTTTTAAGATTTCATCGGTCGAAAGAGAAATATGAAGAATGGATCCTTCCTCTTGGAAGTTAAACAGATTGTGCGTTTTGAAGGTCGCTGAAAAAAAATGCTCGAGAAAGTCAAGACTATTCACATTTTGTGTCTGTTTTATTATTAAGTGGCCGAATCTTGGTCCTATTCATGCAGTTCGAAGGTCAAATCGAAAAGCTTACTGCAGATGGCCGAAGAAAGTGTTTCTTATATGCTTTGAGAATCATTTTAAGTTTAAAGTTGTAAGCTACTAGTAATTGGCTTAACGCTCCTGAGTGAGCGCCCTCTGTGTCTCACTCAATTGAATGAACTGGACGATCGGGGATCGCAGCCAAGTTCGGGCAGATCCTCAATCGTCCAGTATTTCCTTTGATTCTTTCTTTCTTCTTTGACGGACGCTGAAGCTAGTCGGACGACACAAGGAAAAGGACAAAATAAAAAACCATTTGTCAATTTTTATATTTTTTAAAATAAATAATTAAAGTTTAAAAATTATTTATAATTCCATTCATGAGAAAACGAAAATTTGTAGGAAAAAAATTAATTCAAATGAGAACCTGTGTTAAACTGATAACACATTTTTTTAATCCACAGGGTGGGCTATCTCGTATTTTTTTTTAAATCTTTTTTTTTATTTAAATAAGTTATTTTGACACTGAAAACTGTTGCCCATTCAAAATCTTGACAGAAAGTCAGTATCATACCTCCGCTGAAAGGAATGAGTCGCTTCCCAGTTTGGGCCATAGAGCAGCTTGAATTGGACTGAATTGAATATATTTAAAGTGGTCCATTTGTAATTAAATATACTATTAAATAGTGACTTTGACAAATTGAACGATTTCACGACGAAGATTGTAAGTGGCTGTTGGAATCGGTGAAATTAATACAGGGTGGGCCATCTAGTGTTTTGCTTTTCTAAATCATAGACTATTTTGACACTGACAGCTGTTTACCGCTCGAAATCTTGACAGAAAGTCAGTATCATACCTCTGCGCAACGAAATGAGTCACGTGTGAACAAATTTGGGAAATATTGAAAACTTATTTCCAAAATGAGTGCTGTGTAACCCAAACAGTGCGTTTTTGGAAAAGAATTTTTGGCCGAAATGAAGCACCCTCCGCGACTGCTGTACGCAAGTTTGTGCAAAAAGCTCGTGAAACTGGTATGCTAGTGGACAGCACTCATGCTAGTGGGCCCCGTCGTCGTACAGTGCGCACAGATGAGAATGTGGCTGCTGTGGCCGAGAGTGTGAGACTCAATTCACGAACATCAACTCGGCATCGACCTCAAGAGCTCAACACATCACGACTAGCCTTAGGCTTGAATTGGGCAACGATTTTGGTCGAATAATCATCTTTTCTGACGAGGCGCATTTTCAATTCGGCGGCTACGTTAGCAGACAAAATTGCCGCATCTGGGGCTCGGAAAACCCAAACCCGCCGAGAAGCCAATGCATCCACAGGGAGTGACAGTTTGGTGCAGATTGTGGAGTGGTGGCATTATTGGACTAATTTTCTTCGACAATGAGGCTGGGAACAACGTTTTGGTCAACGGTGGGCTTTACAGAGCCATGTTAACCGATTTTTTTTTAATGAATTTCAAGAAATGGATTTCGACGATCTCTGGTTTATGCAGGATGGCGCGCCATGCTTCACAGCCACAATCGATCTTTTGCGCACCAAATTCCCAAATCGTGTTATCAGCCACCTTGGTGATGTCAATTGGCCGCCTCGGAGCAGCGATGTGACCCGTTTGGACTTTTTTTTTGTGGGGAACCGTGAAGGGCCGATGTTATGCCAACAATCCGGAACGATTCAAGCACTTAAGGCCAAGCCAATATCATCCAAGCAATCCGTGAGCTACATACCGAAACCATCAACAATGTCTTGGGAAATTGGGGTGACAGAATGCGATGCGCTACTGTGAAGCCAGATGAGGCAGTCACGTGAACGAGGCATTTAATAATTAATGGAAATGTTTGTTTTTTCTAAGCCATAATACATGGAAAAAATTAGTTTTGTCCACTTTTATTGCATTTTTAAAAAGAAACTTGTTTTGGCCCACCCTGTAGATCAATAATTTGTTGTTTTCCACGATCTATTACGGCCCAGTTTTGTTCACTTTATTGTATTTTTAAAAAGAAAGTTGTATTTGGCCCATCCTGTACTTTTGCAGAAGTAGTGTGGGCGAAATACAATCCACTGCACGTCTTCTGCAGCTGTCCGGCTCTTGCATTTCGTTGACGCCTTGACTGGGAAGGCCTCCTTTTGCAACAGGCATCTCAATGAGGTAAGTGTTGGCAATCTCTTTTGCTTCATCGACCGCTTCAATTGGTTCCCATAAGTGAGTGAGATAAACTCAACAAAGATCCACGTGTCAGCACAATCGCCCAGCTTTGATTAAATGGCGTCTCTTCCTCGAGGCACAAGACCACTTTTGAAGGCATCCAACTTGGAGACATTAGACTTTCCCTACAAATAAATGAACACCTCTGGATGTGCACATAAAATGTTCACAAATATTCATCAGCCCGATCTAAGATAAATTTTCATGCATTATCGTGCATCATATTAATGTATCCCCTTTTCTGTCAACACCACATGTATCTAAACTTCCGTATGCACTGCTCCCGTCTCAGAACACAACAAAAAAAACAAAAACATGATAAATGATCATATGCACCCCTGACAGTACCCGAGACGTCTCTCCTCCAACGGAAGCAATTAGCCGGCTATGAGACGCCGTCATCAGAAATGTCATCGTTTAAGGATAACCGGTGGCGGTAGTTGACAGACCAACAAAAAAAACAGAAATACATTTCCACACTTCTTCCCGTTATGGGGGTGACAAATTATAATTTTATGGAATGAAGGGTTTGTTTTCCGTTCTTCCTTTTTCCGCTTGCCCATGGCAATGAACGAAAATATGCCCATTCATCGGTCTCGTCAGCGGAGAGGGGTGCCGCAGCTCTTGCGTTGGTTTTTATATTCGCCACGGCTGTTATGACGGTTAACTGACAGAAGCTACTGCACGCACGTGACTGCTTGAAAGGGGATAAGTCGTCCTACGTCCTCATGCACTTTGTGTAGCATGTCCTACAATATTTCATGTTTTCTGTTTTTTTTTGATCGGTTAAAAAGTTAACACTGTGCTCTTGCGTTTCCGTTCGCCCTTGTGTCATCCCTTAAATTGAATAATTTCACGTTTGAAAAATTTGTGTTTATACTCACATTTAAGAATGTTAATTGTGTGCATAGCGATGACATGGGACGAGGGTAATTTGTTAGGAATGAAGTGAGATGAGTTTTTGATTTATGACGGAGCTCATATTCGTGCGTGTGAGCTTCACGCGGAAGGGACGGGTACGGTTTTTTGACAGGAAGGTTAAGGTGCAATAGGGAAGAGTTATGTCACAGAAGATGATGTTGCAACATCGATACTTTTTGTTGGTGTACGTTGGTAAAGAGAGGGAATCTACAGCTGGATGGCTGCATTTCGTGGTTTCTGAGTTAGGGGCGTCATTGTCTTGACATTCTGCAAGAGTGCTCGATCGGGTACACATGAGAAAAATGTGCCGAGCCATGTGCGACGATTTTGGGCACACTACTTGCAGTGTTCTGGACCAATCGTTCGAGATGGCATGAAGATCATATCGAACAGAGGAGTGAGGATCTAATGACAGGCTGTGAATGAATTCAGCCACACTTGGGCCAAATTAGGCACTTCTTGTTGTGGCGCTACAGTTCGGGGCGGAACTGGGCCTCAACTAACTTAGGCCCAACTATGATCAAACTTTGTTCCAATATTTACTAAACGACGCAGTACTTTGCTCGCCCAATTTGTCGAAGAAATATTTTCACCGCGAATTTTTTCGCTGATCTGAACACTTGTGAACACTTCTTTTTCTTCTTCTTAGAGCGCTAAAGTCCGAGGTGGACCTGGGCCTCAACATGCATCTCCAGCCAGCACGATCTCTCGCCAACTGTCTCCAGTTTCGCACAACAAACCGACCGAGGTCCCCCTCGACTTGTGTGCGCCACCTTGTACGTGGACGTTCTCTGTTGCGTTGTCCCACAGGCTTAGAGTCGAAGACTCTTCGAGCCAGAGCGAAGTTGTCCATACGCTCTACATGGCCTAGCCATCTGAGGCGTTGGATCCGTAGACATGGTTGAACCTTCTCCTCCAAATGCCATCAACGCAAACAGGATCAAATTTCTCTTAAAAAGGCCAAGAAATTGTTCATCCGCTTGGGATATCATCCATGCCTCTGCGCCGTAAAGCAGGACTGGGACGATCAAGGTATTATACAAAGTCAACTTGGTCCTCCGAGAGAGGGCTCTACTACTCAATTGCCTTTTGAGCCCAAAAAAATCAGCGGTTGACAAGAGTTATTCTGCGTTTGATCTCGGTACTGATATTGTTTGTACTGTTTACTGCGGAGCCAAGGTAGACGAAGTCCTTAACTACCTTAAAGTTATAGCTGCCTATGGTGACTTTCTGACCAAGTCGTCGATGTTGTGCGTCCTTTCTCGATGACAGCATACAGACGGTTTTGCCCTCGTTCACCGCCAGACCCATTTTAGCTTCCATTTCAATACCAGCGAACGCATCATTGACGGCTCGCTGTGTTCGCCCAATCACGTCAATGTCATCCGCGTAAGCTAGCAGTTGAACGGACTTTTGGAAGATCGTGCCTCTTGTGTTGGCCTGTGAGTTTTGCACGATCTTCTCAAGAATGATGTTAAAGAAATCACATGACAGCGCGTCGCCTTATTTAATACCTTTTTTTGACATTGAAGGTCGCGGTGGGTTTGTTACCGACCTTGATGGAGCAGCGAGAGTTTTCCATCGTCATCCTGCTCAGTCTGACGAGTTTAGCAGGAATGTCAAAACTAGACATGGCGCTGTATAGCTCGTCTCTATGAACGCTGTAATATGCGGCCTTGAAATCGACAAATAGATGGTGTGTGTCGACCTGCATTTCTTGGGTCTTCTCTAGGAGCTGCCGCAGTGTGAAGATTTTGATCTATGGTGGACTTCTCCGGCCTGAAACCACACTGATAGTGACTTATCAGTTTGGTGACGAAAGGTTCTCGCAGAATGGCAGAAAATATCGTATAGGCGATGTTAAGGAGACTCATCCCTCGATAGTTGGAGCAGTCAAATAGGTCTCCTTTCTTGTGGATGGGGCAAACGATACTGAGATTCCACTCATCGGGCATGATTTCCTCCGACCATGTCTTACAGATGAGCTGGTGCATGCGCCCTACCAGATCATTTCCAGCTGCTTTAAACATTTCAGCGGGGAGGCTATCTGCACCAGCAGCTTTGTTAGACTTCAGTCACGATATCACTATCTTGACGTCTAGATCGGTGGGACGGTATTCTCTTCCATCACCGTCCGTTGTGTTGAGTGGAACATTCTGCTTGACAGCGGTATTTGTGTCCTCATCGCCGTTCAACAGTCTGCAAAAATGATTTTTCCAAATTCTCAGTATCGGAATAGGACTCATGGTAGGCTAAATGCCTATCATTTCTCCTCATGTCTTGAGGTCTCAACAAAAACGTTCCCCTTTTTACGGGCGTAGTCTAAAACGTTTTGAAACTGCATGGAAATTGGGTTGCGTCGTTCTTTGAAGGTTGCCAGTCGAAGTCATTGTTTTGAATAAAAACGGACAACTCCGAATATCGCGCAAATTGAGAATGAATGCGACGTAGAGTACGAGAAATCTGTCTCATCATTTGCCACCGCGAGTAGATAAATGTTAACGATGAAAATATTCGCAAAATCTTACTGGATAGCCGCCGATATAAGAGAGGCTATTAAAATTTTGATTATAACTTGTTTGTCATTTATTGACTTTAGAATTGATCAAGCAGAAGCTATCGACTGAATGACAAGGAATTCGAATTAATGTTTTTAAGGCGCCTTTGGAAGCGCTTGGAGCGGTTTGTGTGGAACTAGTCAGATCTTTTCGTTGATTCTTAATTGCGGGTGAAAATTGGATCAACTGAGATCCCCTGAGACGGCAGAGCAATCCAAATTGTTTACTGCAAAGGATGAATCTACCTCGAAAAAGCTCTTAAAATCTCGTCACCAATTTCAACCGAATCCAATCCACTCTCGCATTCAATTATCTCATGAGTTAACACTGAAATCAGAGCTCACATTCTCAGCAACCTATCAGCAAGTGCAAAGTAATAAGAAACGAAAAAATCTGAACTTTGCAATCAATTTTCCATAACTTCTCCTAATCTGCAATTTCGCAAGTGACACCTCATAATAAATTGTTACACACCTAAACGTGAAGGGATTTTTGCATAATTTCCCCATTAATCCTGCTGCACACGCCATGCATGCACAAGGGACTAAGTGTCCTGCAATCGTCCTGCTGCCGGTGCTAGTGCTTCGCAAAGGCACCGATACGAGACCGACCGACGACGCGGACACCAGACCAGTCATGCAATGGCAACATGTTGTAATCTCAACTCATCCCATGCACCCGTTACAATGAATCCTTGGAAGATACTCGTATCTATGCACTGACGTGTTATTTTTTTTGTTGTTTTTCATGAAATAGCAATTTCGAGTATTATCTTTAGTGTCTGCTGGATTGTATCCTTTTATTCGTTCGCCTTTGGTTAACCGACGCGTATGGCTGCAGTTGGGGGTGGGTCGCCATTTCAAAGATAATAATCCGTATGTAAATAGATGTTAATGTTGCAGAGGCGTGTGCGGTTATTTTTCCAAGTGCGACAGGATCAGGGAAGCTAATTTTCACTGAAATCTCCCACAGGCAACAGGAAAAGCATTGGCTGGCAGATTACAAGGATGTTGCGAGCGGAAAGTCCTTGTTCGCACTTAGTTTTTAGCCTCTAAAGGGGGTCCAGGGTATTAATGTGAATTATGATGGCACGCGTTTAAAGATATCATCGTCGTCATACCAGGGATTGGAGGATTAGCCCAGAAGCTGTCCTCTGGTGGGTGGGTATCTTATCGCGACAGGGTGGCACGTGCATTCCTTCATGTTGCATTAAATTAACCGCAAAATTGTCGCAATCAAAATATTTTGGCATACGGAATGTGTCAGAGTGAAGGTTGAGGATTTTTTGCGATAAATTATACAGAGCGTGTTCGTGGCGATTGAGGGTGAAGATAGTTTTGTACCCCTATTTGGAAAAAAATAACATGTAGCGAAAATAAGTCTTGTCTTTAGAAACGAAGTCGAGAAGTGGAGGTTTGCGAGTTAACGACTAGTGCTAGAGACTTTGCTTTAAAAAGATGCCCTAAGAACGTCGAACGCTTAGTTTAAGAGCCACTTCTTTAACGAAAGAAGAAGAGAAAGGCGTGGCGAGTCCGGAAAGAAATCTTAATAATACGTCCATAGGCACTTAGCCACAATTGTGTCCATAATTTTGTCGCCAGTAGCCTTGTTTCACTCAAACTTAATTTCAAAGGCCTTAGCGTATTCTTTTCATTTGGATCGGACTGGAGATGCAACAAGGAGGTAAAGAGCTGTCAGAGATTTTCTCAGAGATTTCGAAGACGCCTACTTATGCCCGTCTTTCAAATTTGATAGCGTCTTTTTGGCCAATATGCTAGCTACTAGTGGTCGAGCTAAAGCAAGACAAAAGAATTTCGATTTACCGTCACGTCCTCTGGGTGGCAGAAAAATCTTGGGAGCTGTTTGCACAGGAATCTATTCGAAACACAACGCAGACAACCTTACAATACCTCAAGTCATAGTAAAGTATTTTATTTCCAAAGCCAAATGGAGAAAGAAAGTCTATCAATCGATTGGATGGCGCAGTTGGTTAAGTGGCTGCCCCAAGTTACAGGGGTCCCAGGGTCGAATCCCAGTGAAATCGAAATCCATTTACCGTTGGGATCAAATTAACCGCACTGGAGTAGGTTGTTACCTGGCAGTACAATGGACCAGTTTTGAGTCTGAGTGCTCCAGTAGAGTTTCAAAAATCTTCCAAAAAGAAAAGTCTATCAAAGTACAAGCTTACATTTTCAGTTCTTATCTGGCTATAAATAATATTTTGGCGCTATAGTCCGGGGAGGAGTTAGGCCCAGCTTCTACAGCAGCCATTTGTATTTATGCTGTTGTTCTGCCACGAGTTAAAACGACCTGCAGTTTTTTTGCTGACACCGAAACGCGAGACTTAGAGCAATGTTCTCTCTAAGCATTGTTGTAGAGCCATGAAAATATTAAAGGCGTCGAGAATCGAACTTAGACTTCGAGCGTAAAAGTTGATGCACTTTTGTTCGATTAAATCCATCACAGTCCAGTCCTAACTTTCTGATTAAAGTTAAAAAGTCGACGCCCTTGCCCCATACCCACGGCGCCCACGAATACACTTGAAATTCACATTAAATATGGTTTATATACTCCATTTCCGATATACGAATATTTTTCAAGTTGCGCCTTAAATAAAAAAATAAAATATACAAGTCGTGGTTTTTGACGCATTCGTTCCACTTAATTCATTTTAAGCGTTGTTTATGTCAGTTATTTTAAGCCAACCATTCAGTCCCGCTTCGTGATGCTAAGCGACATGAGTCTAGCCAGTCGTCTACAATAGAGCGCCTAAGGTGACTAGGACATGTTGAGCGTGTGCACAACTTACCTCAGTCCAAAAATGTTCTATGGCTCCAAAGTTGTGGGATAATACGACAGAGAATGAACAAAATTAAGGATGCGCATGCATTAACATATTTTGAAGGATATCTGACCATAATTGGTGTGAGACAACAAGAGATCGCACCAGATGAGACCCAGGTTCATTTAAAGAAGAATATTCTATGAGAAATAAGCAATGTGATTGCCTTTACTGGAAACATCAAGTCCACAACCATTGGGTAACATTCTAACAATTTATGGGAATGACGTAGGGATATTTTATGGATTGACTTGAAATCTAATGTTTTTTTTTCATTTTTGCGTGTATACTCGTGATACTCGTATTTTAAATACATGGGAGTAATCCCTCCTCTCAGCTTTGAAGAAATCAGCACAGCTGAAGCTAACTGCTGTAGGCATAGACAGTCTGCCGACTGAGCTTTTTAAAGCTGGTGGCGATGTTTAGGTAGAAAAAATGCACGGGATCAAATGTCCAACCTACTGAAAACTAACTTCTTAGGAAAGTCTAATCTTGCCAGTCGTGCTGTATGAAGCCGTAAGTTGAAGATTAGCGAGAAAAAAGGGCTTATTTCAAATTCTTTGGAAATATAAAATTTCCGTCGGATAATTGATCTTTTATACAAGGGAGGCAAATGGCGGAGCAGAGAGTTCTATGAACTATACAGAGATCTGAACGTCACTTCGAATGAACTGTTTGAACGGTTCTCCAGGTCAGAGATATCGCGGACACCAGGCAATTTGATCTCTTCAATCAATGCGAAACCATAACGGAAGGACGCATTTCTTTTGACCCAGACCATCCGAACTCTAAATGAATTTCCAAAAGCGACGGGTAGATTTTTACGCGGTTTTAACTATTTTTACTTTTCCTGCTTTTTTATTTTTCAGACAGTAAGACAAATAACGTCCTCAGGATGCTATAATCGCAACAGACCGCCAGGAACCGATCGAATTTGGGTGAGTCGACCGAGGCACAAGCTAGAGTCAGACAACGCACTCTGGGCAAAGCCTTCATTAACACCCCTAATAACCTCTCGGAGGCAAACATTCATAGTCTGCTAGCCTTCATAAATTCCACAAAGTGGTTTTAAAATAAACTGGGCAAGTGCGAGTTGTACTCGCACGGGTAAGGTTCCGTCGCATAATATTGATGGATGATTTCTGAATATCAAACGACGTTTCCAAACTATTTCAGTTGAATTTTATTCTAACTTCAACCCAAATCAACCCTTCATTCATACATCCAAACAAACAAACCTTCATCCCTACATATACCTATATATCTACCCAAGTTTATGCAACACAGAAAATCCCTTCTACCATACACACACCCAATCACTGCTCATGCCTGCGGTGAGTGTGTTTATTTCTGTTGGGCATTTAGGGGTGAGATCGAAAAGATAACGCTCATCAACGAATAGAGTTGTCGAACACAGCATGAAATTTATGTGTGAAAATGAAAATATTCATCATTTTAAATCTTAGATATTTCAAAATTTCAACAAAAATCGATATTATGAAATTTATCATTTCTTAATGCTTACATTGATGTCTTCAAAACTGCGTTTTCAGATCTTCAAAATTCGCATGTCGATGATTGACCGTTTTTGGCCAATATCTGCAAAACCATTAAGGCCAGAATGCTCGAAATGGTTTTAAGTACTCAATGAAGCGAAGTTTTTGTGATTTTTTCAGACTTTTAAACACTTTGGTTTATAAATGGCAGGGGGGACGCATTAAAAAAAACTTTGGAGCTCCATATTTTCCAAACGGTATTTTGGATAAAAAAGTGTTGAAAGAAACCTCCACCTCATTTCGAAAGGTATGTCGATTGATATATATTTCGAAGGGGTGCGACAATTTTTCAAAATTGATGGCAACTTCACCTGTACTGGAGCCACCCCCAAATAACCCCACTTCTTAAAATCGCTGCATAGGCAATGACATCTAGGTCTGAAGTACCGAATTCCAAAATTTCATGCCGATATCTTCATAAACTTCGGAGATAAAAAAGTGTGACAGACACGACGGACGGACGGACGGACGGACGGACACACTGAAATTATAAAGGTTCCGTTTTTGTAGATGGAACCTTAAAAATATGTGTATCTCCTGAGTGCAGGAGGAAAGGTCTTCCATGATTACTAATGGTAGCGGGAGTTGAGCAAAAATCTATAATTTTCATTGGTTAACCTTAGCCGCAAGAATGAATGAGGAAGCGTGATAATAGCCTGTTGTGCGATTGCTCAACTCTGAAAAGAAGAAGATTGTAGCTATTAGGCAAACATTTCTTTAACGAGCTGAAGGATCTGAATTCAATGAGTTTAAATGCCCGATTTCCAAGACTAATCTCGTTACCAAAGTATTAAAGAAACATTTTTATGAAGAATGGACACATCCCACCTCCAGTCGATGAAGTAGTTCAATACCCCCAGCACTGCAGAAGAATTTGTAATTCTCAAATTTGTCTTAACTTTTCTTCACTGTGTTATGACGTCTAGAAAGTTCTGGTGGTGCAACTGGATTATCCTCCGCAATCTCCAGACCTTAACCCGATCGGACATTTGTGGGATTATTTGGATACGCAGATCCAAAAACGGAACATATCAAGCAAAGAGTCGTTGAAGTACATTTTAAAGGAAGAATGTCAAAACATTCCTGTCGAAATGACTTAAAAGTGGGTGGAGTCAATGCCAAGATTACTAGAAGATGTTTTAAAGTCGAAAGGGAAACAGAAAAAGTACTATTTTTGGGATTGAATTTTTGGGAACAAACAAACCTAGTTTGTTAAGTGTACACTTTTATTTTGACGCAAAAAGAATTAAGTACTTTAGTTATTTTTTTATTGAATTTTTGTTATTGTTTTGTTTGCCAAGGCGTTTTGTTTTGCTATTAGAAAATTAAAAGACCTTTTCAAAACATCAAACATTTTCAAAATTGGATGTCTGGAACCCTTTTTATTAGTCTTTTAATATGTCACCACATAGGTTTACACTTTCTTTTGAGGCTCACAGCAGAGTGGCATAGTGATGAACTAAGATTTCCACCAGTTTCTATTTTGGAGTGAAACAAATCGCACATCACATTATATCACATCACATCACATCACATCTCGACACATCACACATCGGCACCTCACGTCACCTCACATCTCGTCACCTCACATCTCACATCTCGTCACCTCTCGTTACCTCACGTCACCCTCTCGTTACCTCACGTCACCCTCTCGTCACCTCACGCCACCCTCACGCCACCTCACGTCATCCCCACGCCATCTCACGTCACCCTCACGCCACCTCACGTCACCTCACGTCACCCTCACAGCACCTCACGTCACACTCACGCCACCTCATGTCACACTCACGCCACCTCACGTCACTATCACGCCACCTCATGTCACACTCACGCCACCTCATGTCACACTCACGCCACCTCACGTCACCCTCACGCCAACTCATGTCACACTCACGCCACCTCACGTCACACTCACGCCACGTCACGTCACGACACCTCACGTCACGTTATGTCACGTCGTGTCACGTCACATCACATCATTCCACGCCATGTCACGTCTTCCACGTCTCGTCACTTCACGTGGGGTGCAGTTAAGTGTGTTGTATGTATACATGACAATTTCGAAAAGTCCCTCTATATCGAAATTCGTCATGAATTATTTGTTCTTAATTTCCGTCTATGGCCAATAAAACATTGGCAACAAGAAGTGAAACCAAGAAATTTCTTCAAATTTTTTTTCAAAGGCATAGAATCCTATATATATTCTGAAAAGTCTGTATTTCTAGTTTACAAAAATCATAATAATTTTTAAAATCCTTTAAAAAATTGACTACTTTGCGTGGACTTGAAAATGTAACCTCTAATTGGTGCGCGACAAAACATTGCAACTTTTAATTGTAATTACAGGGAAACTACTAAAAATCAATTTATTGTGGCAAATAATTGTCTTCGATGACTGTTTTACACCTTGGCATTAGATGAATTTAATTTAGCATAGAATTTAATGAATTAATGGTACATATGGAGCTGATATTCCCATCGTGGGGTATGCTTTCGTCTTCCCAAATTTTACAAATGATCTGGTTCTGATGCTCTCTACCAGAACATCGCCGCCAGTCTTGAAGAACTCTGGTGGCAAGTCATCTGAGCAAGCGGCTTTATTTTTTTCAGCTTTTTGATAACTGCATTCTTCTTCTCCATGGTGTAAACAACTGTTTGGGATGTTGGGGTCGGTGGAGTTATGCTCCGTGGCGCTGCCCACTTTGACTTCTTAGAGCCAAAACTTCGCTTGTTTCTCCTCTCTTGGCTTCTGATCAGAATCGGGACCACTTTGACTTCTCAGAGTCAAAACTTAGCATGATGCTTCTCTCTTGCTCTCGCAATCTATATATAATCTGGCGCTCGCAAAGAAAAATAGAAATAATATTATTCATATATATATTTTTATTTTATTTTTTTGTTATTGTTTTTATTTATTAATTTTTTTTTGTTTGTTTGTTATAATTCTTTCCACCCTCGGCCCTTGCACCTATAAGCCGTAGGCTGCGTCGAGAAATGGAGGAATTTGCCATCCCCATCCTCTGTTCCCAACACACCTATGATGTAGGTTTCCGAGGAGTGGTCTAAATTAGTGAACTCCTCTTTCGGGAAGTTCTCTAAGTCAGAGTTCTCACTTTCTGTCCCCCGATAACCCTCCGAGCTGTAGGCAGTAGGCATCCTCTCGGGAAGTTCCCTAACACACTCAAATGGGTCGGGGGTTGCGTCGATAAGTGGAACCAATTTTAGTTCTTATTCTATGCCCCCCGACAGTCGTAAATTGGCAAGCAGCACAGAAATTAAGAAAGTTATTTATGTAGATATTTTATTTTTATGTTTTTTTTTTTTTTTATTATTATTTTCCGAACAAAACTACGACAAACGGAATCTTCACATCCTTGAAATGAAACCGTATTTCGCGAACCTAAACCAAGCCCTAATTGATGAACTTGACCTAAATCATGTGTAAATGATTGACCGGGAAAAACGAACGAGAGGCGAACAAAGAAAATTAAACTGTTTTGTAGAGACGTAATTAATTTCGTATACGGGTGTACGTGATACATTGATAGGTGTTCAATGCAACCGGAATTCCTCTACCTAAACCAAACATTCGCTCGATGAAGCTGACCCAAAATATCCGCGCGCAAGCGGTCATTCATCGAGGATCGCGAACGAGAAGTGAAAAAAAAAAGGAAAAAAGGGTTTCGTTTGTTATTACAAACGATGGCATTCCAGCATGTTTCCATGCAATTGTATATCCACACAGATCATAAAATTGTTTTTATCTCGACCCACAAATTGTAGGCTAATCCGACCAACCGTAAACCAACCGACGAAACTGACCCAAATATCCGCGCGCAAACGATCCTTTATCGAGCATCGCAAACGGGAAGTGAAAAAAAAAAGGAATAAACTGGGCAAGTGCGAGTTGTACTCGCACGGGGAAGAGTCCGTCGCATAATATTGATGGATGATTTCTGAATATCAAACGACGTTTCCAAACTATTTCAGTTGAATTTTATTCTAACTTCAACCCAAATCAACCCTTCATTCATACATCCAAACAAACAAACCTTCATCCCTACATATACCTATATATCTACCCAAGTTTATGCAACACAGAAAATCCCTTCTACCATACACACACCCAATCACTGCTCATGCCTGCGGTGAGTGTGTTTATTTCTGTTGGGCATTTAGGGGTGAGATCGAAAAGATAACGCTCATCAACGAATAGAGTTGTCGAACACAGCATGAAATTTATGTGTGAAAATGAAAATATTCATCATTTTAAATCTTAGATATTTCAAAATTTCAACAAAAATCGATATTTTGAAATTTATCATTTCCTAAAGCTTACATTGATGTCTCCAAAACTGCGTTTTCAGATCTTCAAAATTCGCATGTCGATGATTGACCGTTTTTGGCCAATATCTGCAAAACCATTAAGGCCAGAATGCTCGAAATGGTTTTAAGTACTCAATGAAGCGAAGTTTTTGTGATTTTTTCAGATTTTTAAACACTTTGGAGCTCCATATTTTCCAAACGGTATTTTGGATAAAAAAGGTGTTGAAAGAAACCTCCACCTCATTTCGAAAGGTCTGTCGATTGATATATATTTCGAAGGGGTGCGACAATTTTTCAAAATTGATGGCAACTTCACCTTTACTGGAGCCACCCCCAAATAACCCCACTTTTTAAAATCGCTGCATAGGCAATGACATCTAGGTCTGAAGTACCGAATTCCAAAATTTCATGCCGATATCTTTATAAACTTCGGAGATAAAAAAGTGTGACAGACACGACGGACGGACGGACACACCGAAATTATAAAGGTTCCGTTTTTGTAGACGGAACAAATATAAGAAGAGGAATGGAAACGTTGCCAAAAAGTCGCCACTGAATGCTGGGTTTTACGAAACCATTTAGAAACGACGAGCGTAGATAGGCAAAAGCAGTAAAACACATGCAGTAAAGCATGTTGCCTACAAAGCGACACTGCATGGAACTGCGAGAGCTTCATTCTGAATGAGGGATTTAAGGGTTATCTCATGCAAAGTCGACGTGAAGTGATTCGTTGGTATATGCCAATAAACTGCAAATTACCGGAGCCTTTAAGGTCAAATTAACGTGGCTAGTGATAGGCTTCTTCTTCTTCTTGGGGCGCTATAGTCCAGAGTGGATCTGGATCTTCAGCCAACAAGCCTCTCCAGCTGGCACGATCTTTGGTTTGCTGTTACCAATTGCGCAACCAACTTGGTTGAAGCGCTTCTCCATTTGCGTACGCCACCTTAGACGTGGACGTCGTCTGTTTCAAAGAGATAGATATTTCCTCGATCTCACGTGTACCAACTTTTGTAGATACAACCGTGTAGGATCAACCTTGTGCCGCTTTATTCATCTTACTCCGGTTATCCCCTTCATCCAAAATTAGGCAAAAAACTCGGTTTACTCTGAAATATGACAGTCGACACCACTTCCAAGGCAGGAATATCTTTAAAGATCTGGTGCATGGCTCGCCTTCTATGCGATTGTTACACTGAAACTCCAAACATCTAAAGAAAACCAAACTGCTGCGTGGACCCTAGTCCTCTCTCATTATCTATCTGCGAACGTCCGCAAATAAAAGACGAATACATCCGCTCGTTTTATACGTCCTCATAAGCAACAAAAGCTGGAACGATTTAACTAAAAAACAGTCAGATAGTCATAGTCAAACGACGGACGTACAAGATGGTGCTCTCGTTTTTATCATTCTGGTTCGGAACGCAAAAGAATTAAGAAAATAAGTCCAATATCGACGATGAATTTACAGGTCCTGTGTACCCCATGAAAATGTACCAAAAGCTGTAGATTTGGTTAACGACACGCTTAAAAAATCCCCCAAACGGCGACCCTTAAATGGCTCAACTGCACACCTTCCATTAACGATCAGCACCCCAAAGACTGCACCTTCCATACTCTCCTTCCCTGTCTCTCACAAAAACAAACATTTTTATCCCAAATTCGTGAGGACTACAAGGGCACTTGCGTGGACTATGGTCATGGCAATTAGACCACGACCACAATCGACTCACTCTAATAATCACATCCCGGCGTGAAGCACCGATGCACTAACATATAGTCCTCCTCCGCAGTCGCTTTGACAAGCGGAGAAACACACAAACACCTGTTCCATAATGTATGCGTGATATGTAGTTCTTTTAACCATTTTCAGCGGATGTTTAATGTCCGCCTTCGATTATTTGTACTCAGTTGGCGCACTCTTGTACGTGTGCACGATCACACGTCAGCCTCGAATCAACTATCGCTCTCCAGGTGCAGCAGCTGTTTACCGCCGCGTCACCGCCGCCGCCACCTCCCGTAAAATACGGCAGGGGTGGGTGTTGTTGGCAGTGGAGAGGGGGCAAGCTTACCTGCTGAACGAGTGGGTGGGTGGTTGGTTGGTGGATGGTAATTGGCGAATTATTGTATCTCAACGAGTGAAATTGCCTCAGACATGCGATTCGATTTTTTGATTGGTTTTCTCCTTCGAATACAGATTTCAAATGAATTCGATTGTTTTTTTTTCTCTTCGCCTTGGTTTCTTGCACAGTTACAAGCTAAGAAACTGTTTTCTTCTCCCCCTCGCTGGTATGAGATTTTGATTTTTTTGTGTCTTTTCGGTTTATAACTTCTTTTTGTGCACCATTTATGGGCGACAACATTCGCTACTCATGTGCAACAGTCGGGTGTCATTCGAGGGAATTGTGTAATCAGGTAGTGTGTTGGGGGGGAGGGGAACTACAAATTATTTGATTATTTTTCACAGTGCTGAGTTGGAGCCAGACACCGCTCCCCTTTCACAAATTTTATGTATTTTCCATAGAGAGTCCAAAATCAATGCGGCTGGCTTTTGCAATTGTTTGGCTACAATGTTGCAATAATGACATTCGAGGAAATGAAGTGTATCGGTGGCGAATTGATTGCTCGTTCATTTTTTTTATCTTGTCCAGACCCAAGGAAGGTTGCTTGACGAAGGGTTACAAGTAGCACATGTTGGAAGAAGTGTGAATTTCCAGTGGTTTCAATGTTGTTACTAACTCACTGGCTAGACCAGGGAATCATTGACGACCTTAGATACTTCAATGATGCCTTTCGTCCTTAATAGTCCCAGGCACGCTCCTTACAGTTGTCAGGACCAATTGCGTCTTGCATCCGCGATGACTTTGGATCCGGTCTTGCCCTCCTTCCTGGAAAAAAAAAGTTCAACTGGCTGACTGCAGGCAAGCAGTCTCACTTAGGCCAACATAGGCTCATTGTGGTCAAAGATGCTCTCTCCTAGAGCTGGTTTTCATTGACCCATCCTGGCTGGGACAGGATTGTGCACGAATGCTAGCCTTCCGGAGTACGTCCACATCCTTGTACAACTGATTGATGACTCGCAATGATATTCGGTATCCTAGACTAGGTATCCCCCACAGCGACTATTGCAGAAGTTGCAGGGACGAGGAGGAAATAGAGTCCGTCCGCCCGCTGCTCTGCCGTTGTCCACCCCTACGGGTAAGGAGACTGCTACCACTAGGCAGTAACTTCTTTGACGAGCTGGAGGATCTGAACAAAATAGAGCTGAAGCGCATCCTGAAACATATGCAACAATCTAGGTGGTTCTAATCTTCTTCTTCTTCTTAGGGCGCTACAGTCCAAGGTGGACCTGGATCTCACTCCACATGCCTCCCCAGCCAGCACGATCTTTCGCCGGCTGTCTCCAGTTTCGCACACCAAGCCGGCCGAGGTCCCCCTCGACTTGTATGCACCACCTTGTTCGTGGACGTCCTCTGTTGCGTTGTCCCACAGGCTCAGAGTCGAGGACTCTTCGAGCCGGAGCTAAGTTGTCCATACGCTCTACATGGCCTAGCCATCTTAGGCGTTGGATCCGTAGATGCCTGGCTAGACTCATGCAGCTGTACAGCCCATACAGTTCGTGGTTGAACCTTCTCCTCCAATGGTTCTAATCATTGGCGGATATGTATGTAGGTCTCACGAGGGCACAATGGACCCAACAGTTAGTGGGTTCCGTATACGGCCCACGGACAGGTTGCTGTCCTATATGTTTTTGAAATCGAAGAAATGGCGTCGCGGTTTGGGTCTCGCTGGTATTTTCTAGATTTCGTCATGAATATTTGGTTTACGTTCGACTTACTGGACCGGATGTCAAGTAGGACGGTGCAAAAATACTTTAGACGATAAAATAATCATATTGCAAATGATTGTGTTGCACTGAAAAGGGATGTACCCCGATAGTGATTGCAAGAAGTAAGAACGTTGAAACTTGCATCAACTCAAAAATGATCAGAGACAACGTTTTAGAATATTTGGCGAGTGTCCTAGATCACATAACTGGTCTGGTTGGTGGTGTGATCATCCAGAGATCGCAAGGTTACGGTGCTAATTCCTTAGCGAAGAAATGTTCTGTTGGTCAGTAACAAATTAAGTGGTATCATAAAGTCTAGAAAAATTATAGTTCTGCTCGTTGTGACCTAGTTTCTTAGGTACTTATGAAAGTGTTGCCATCTTTATGTAAAGATGATCTTCAGCTAAAGGTTCTACCAAGAATTTTCTTATAGCCTTCGGTGTCGAGATGCATACAGAATCTTGGAGCTCTATCCTCCACAGATATCAACAAACATTTTGTTTAGTCTTGATTCGCTGATATTGGAATTGTAGAATTAAAACTGGTCCATAAACCTCATAAACTTTCGCCACCTAAGCTAATCGAAGCCATAGATTCCACCTTATCTAAAGAAAAGGCACAAAAATCATAAGACGTTCATCAGATGTTATGTTGTTCGGTAAATTTTTGTCAGCTTTCCCACTCTTTCACTCACAAGAAGTTGAACAAAAAATGATTCGACTAAATTGACCATAAACTTGTGATTCGCTGAATTAACAATATCAAGAGAGCAGCTTTGTTAAGATATTCATACCCACGACTGCCATATACCATATCAATCACTCCCAGAATCCGAATAAATTACCAATAAACCATCTGAAGACAGATTTTAATTCAGCCTGTGCTTCTTGGTCTTGCCTTATCCGAACTTTTGTGTGATTTGTTTTTTTTTGTTTTGAGTTTTATCTTTGCGTCCATCAAATAAATTTGAATACTAATTTTTGACACAATTATTGTCAGAGTTGAGATGGTTTGGGCAGCTAATTTATGAAGCTTGCCAAAAATCAAGTTGACAGTATGACGGTTCCATCAGCACGGAGAAGAAAAACAGAAAGAAAAATCAATAAGTTGGTGATTTAATTATGCAAACATGGTATCAAATGACTGGTCATTATACACACACGCAAGTCGAAATGAGGATCACTGAACTAGAGCTTTGCCTTAAGTGAGCCATCATGTAAATTATGATCTACGACAAAAGAGACGCTTACATAAATTGATGCTTAGGGTCTTTGGCTTTGGGCGTATACTTGTTGGCGACAGCCCTTTTATAGTAAATTCTTTGTGTGATGGCTTGGACGGGCTTCTTTTTTGGAATGTGAAGATCTTGTTGAGAAAAATAATCAATAGCAACTAAAGTATAGCTAATAAATGTTTTCTCTAAAAAAATTACAACAAGTCCTAAAAATGTTAAAACAGATGTATTCAAGCCATACCCTGTCGCATTCGATGTTGCATTTGATACACGAAAATAGCATGCGGTTACTATGCAAGAGGTCTCCAGCGTTGAATTTTACTTTATTTTTGACAGCTCCGGTAAAAGAGTGAATTTCAATATTTTATGTGGGTAACATTCGTAAAATGACGTCCCTGTTATTCAATTCGGATCGAATTCAATTCGGATATTTGTCAACTCGCATTTGACAGGGCGATGGATAAAAATGAATTATTGAGAAAAATCGCAACGTGTTAAAACGTAACTTAAAAAATGCGGTACCGTACAAGACACAATTAACAGGCAGAAATTAATTAACCAAAAAGTGAAATATTTTATAACCAGCAACAGCAGCAGCAGCAGGTTTCCGCAAACAGCTTCATTAAAAGTCGATCCCATCCACCTCACCCAATTCAAATGAATGAAGCGGCCCCATATTCCACACGAAATAAGCATTTCCAACTAAAACATCATCGTTATCGCCCTCAGAAATCTCCTCTCAATAGGCTCCAGTTGCACAAAGAAACTGTTTCTGTTTATAGATACTTCAAAATAAGAAAAATCAAATCCCCAGACCTCAAAGTATCTATAAAAATATTATGAAAAATCCAGAAAAAAAAAACACATAAAACCCAACGCAGAGTCGCATTCACGCGTATGGGCAGTCGGCACCCCCCATCGATTCAATCGGTCGATTAAAATCAATATCAGGTTCAGAAGGGAGAGAAATGAAAACGCCACGCCAAACAAAGCAATGTTCGGTGAAAGATACAGCTACCGAAGCTGGAGCAGCGCACACCACACGGCAGCAGCGGCGCACAGGTGAGGTCCGCGGAGCGAAGTGCTCGCACTATTGTTGGCCTTTCGTTCGGCTGAATGCTACCGCCTTACGATCCCATTACATGGTGGTGCCACGCCGGTGAGGCTCTGACTCGGCTGGACAAAGATATGACATCATGTCATCATGGAATTTGATTTACGGCTTATTCGATCTTAATTTATATGAGAGAGATCCTCGGCGATAGGGTTGCTTACCGGGAATGCACCGCGTACGGTATGAGTGTATCTATGAGATATTTTATTTACTTTTGATTTGTGTTTTATGGGGGATGTGTGTCCAGACCAGAAACCCTATACACCCGGTGGAATCCATCGGTGCGATTCGGGGAAGACTGGAGTTTTTACGACGTTTTTACGAATTGTAAAATCCTTTAACAAGAAATGCGTCGAGAGTCGTGCTGCAGCTTTCCGGGGAATCAATAATTGGCCCACCCTATACCGACTCCCCCAATGGAGATGGAGGAGATGGGAAGGGGATTAGCCACCCGCAGTGACGTTTCAAATTGCTACGTCATGCTCGCATCCATTCATCTGATCACTTGTCCGCCATTTGTGAAGCGCTGAATAATTGCTGAGAAGCGGTTCCAGCAAATCACCGCGGAGTACGAGTAATTTTCAAAAATCGCTTCACCATCGAATTAGTCCCCTTCATCCGCAAGAAGTCATCTGTCTGTTCATGGAACACTCAAACACACACGGGTACAGTCAGGCGAAAAAGAATAGATTTAGACAACAAATTGGGGTGGCGGGGAGTTCCCTTGCATCCTTCGTCCATCCGCCGCGTCGGCGGGCATGCACGTTTGCGAAGATAATTGCTGGAATATGCACGGGCTGATGGGAAGTGATTACCCACCCATCGCCTTCCCTGTCCCTGGAAAGCAATTTAATGATGGCTCCCCCGAAAGGATCTCCGATAATTCCGCATCATGGCAAATCAGCAAATCCCACAACACATCGCATACGGTGTGGAGCGCAATTGAAGCATATTCACCGCCATTCGGTATGTAACGTCATCAGCATCTCTTCCTCCAAGCTCCATTCAACTATCCATCTTCATTCGTATGTGCCCGTTCATCCCAGAGCACATCCATCTGGTGCCGCCGTTGCCGCTGCTGCTGCTGCCGCCGCCTAGAACTGCCAACCAATTGGCGTGCGGATATGTGCGGCCCGAGTTAGAGACGTAGAGTGTAGACTTGGCGGATGTCCTCACAGAGAGCAGCTCCAATGCCGAGCAAGAGAATATTCGGCTGCGCGGCAACTTGCAGGCAATATCGAGGAGGAAAAAAATAGATTCGCGCGGAGGATAATTTCGCGGAGGTGATATGGTGATGTGCAACTTTGACGGATGGTCAGACAGGTTCTGATTGACTGACTTTCGGAATTGTTTGTTGTTGATATGAGAAGGAAAATTAACTAGAATGTGCCCTGGCATCGCGGTGATTGTTGGGTGTACACTGTACAGCACATGGATGCCATAGTCCTTGCGCGTTAGTTTTCACATTTGTTTTGTGTTTGCTGTTACTACACCCAGTGTACGTGAACGTCGAACGTCGAGCGTCGAGCGACCGTTCGTTCTTGGCGGGAGAATGATTTGCCGGAACTATACTAGGAATTATGTAGCTTCAGGTGAAGTGACTGGACAATGGGCCATTAGAATGGTTGCCACAACCGAACCGATTGGTCGTTTGGTTCGTTCATAGGCTTTGCATATCGTAATCTGTATGCCACCACATGATGGACATATTTATAATCGTGAGGAGAAAAACGAAACAACAATGCCGAACTGTACGTTGATGCATTTGGTGGTCGATGGTGTCGACCTTTAGATTGTGAGTTTCGTTCTAGTTGCCGCCAAATAAGGACTTTAGTGTTCTTTTTTGTTAATGGCTAACGATGTCTTAACAGTATTTTTTTCGCGCCTTCGGTAAACAGTTTAAAGGTTCACACAAAAGTCTAGAGAAAAACGGTTTCATGAAGAATGTGTTTGTCACGAGAAAATGTGTCGAATGGGATAGAAATCGTTTGTGTAGTAAACTTTAAGTAAATGGCTTTGCTAGTCGTTTCAAGGCCCAAATTTTTCCGAAAAAAAAGTTCGCGTCAACTTAAGAAAAATGCGACGTTCTTCTGTATTAAGCCGATCTTATCAACCAGCCGAATCGTGCAGTTTTTGTAAGGTACTAGGTGATTGTCACCTACGAGGGTGAAAGCTCTTCGACCAAGAGAGGTCCAATGTGCAACTGAGTGATTCTCCAAAAAGTTGATCTCCCCATTCGATCTATAAGATTCAGCGAGAACTTTTCATGAAGCCACTACAAATAATGGGTCTTAATTTTACAGTCTAATTTTTACAGTTGATAGTGGCCATATTGTTGAAGCCACATCTCAAAATTGGCTGTAATAAACTTTCAGAATTCAACATGTTCTTCAATTTTGCATGTGAACAAAAAATTATCCGAGAAACGCATAACTTTCAATTTTAAAACATAAAGATACCTCAACTATCTTTTGCCTAAGAGACATGTTTTTGCTTTTTTTTAAAGTAATACAACGTGCGCCATCTTTTGTTTCGGTATGCGACTCGTCATTCTGTCATCCCAATTTTCCAAGACCTTGTTGATGGTTTGTTTACGTTGGCCTTAAGTGCTTGAATCGTTTCCGGATAGTTGGCATAACATCGGCCCTTCACGGTTCCCTACAAATAAAAGTCCAAAGGGGTCAAATTGCAGCGCCAAGGCGGCCAATTGACATCGCCAAGACGGCTGATAACACGATTTGGGAATTTGGTGCGCAAAAGATTAATTGTAGCACGGGCTGTGTGGCATGGCGCGCCATCCTGCATGAACCAGAGGTCTTCCAAATCCATGTCTTCAATTTCAATAAGAAAAAAAGTCGGTTAACATGGCTCTGTAACGCCCACCGTTGACCGAAACGTCCAGCCTCATTTTCTAAGAAAAATGGTCCAATGATGCCACCACTCCACAGTCCGCACCAAACTGTCACTCTCTGTAGATTCACTAGTTTCTCGACAATAACGTGCGTGTTTGGGTTTTCCGACGGGGTGTGGCAATTTTGTTTGTTAACGTAGCCGTAGCCGGCGAGATGAAAATGCGCCTCGTCAGAAAAAATGATTTTCGCCCAAAATCGTTGTCCAACTCAAGCTGCTGTAAGGCCCACATTGCGAAGCGATAACGAAGCAAGCTGATGTTCGTGAATTGAGTCTCACACTCTCGGCCACAGCAGCCACATTCTCATCTGTGCACACCGTACGACGACGGGACTATGAGTGTTGTCCACTAGCACACCAGTCTTACGAACTTTTTGCACAAACTTGCGTACAGCAGTCGCGGTGGATGCTTCATTTCGGTCAAAACTTCGTACTTTTGGGCTACACAGCACTCACTTTGGTAATTTTCAGAAGTTTTCAATATTTCTCAACGTTGCTCAAGCATAAAGCGATTCACTTCGTTCCGCGGAGGTGTGATACCGACTTTCTGTTAAGATTTCGAGCGGGAAAGGAGCTGTCGGTGTCAAAATAAACTATGATTTATAAAAAAACACTGGATGGCCCACCTTTTACAGTAGCGTCACTACTTCGGCGCATTGTTTCAAAGTAAAATCAAGGAGTTGAAAAAGATAACGAAAAAAATATCTTGCTCCTAAGCTAAGTCCTTTCTACGAAGAAGCTGAATGGAAGACGAATGAACATACATGGATGTTAAGCTCGTTGACTACGAAATTGGATTGCTCATGTCGAACGCATGAATATCACCCAGTGTCACATAAGTACCAGCATATGGCGGACATTCATATGATGAATGTTGACCTTTGACAATCACCACTTTTTGCTTAATGCCGGCATAGGGCTCGCGTCGTTGACCAAATGTCATCACTGCTTTTCCTGAGGTTTAAATTCAAATTTCTTCCTTAGAAAACGTAGTGACGTTTTTGTGTAGGGTAGACCTACACAAAAACGTAGACGCCTGGCTAGACTCATAGTTCGTGGTTGAACCTGTACAGCCCATATAGTTCGTGGTTGAACCTTCTCCTCCAAATGCCTCCAACGCAAACAGGACCAAAGACCGCGGGCAGAACTTTTCTCTCGAAAAGGCCAAGAGACTGTTCATCTGCTTGGGATATTGGGCATGCCTCTGCGTCGTACAGCAGGACTGGGATGATCAAGGTCTTGTTTAAAGTCAGCTTGGTCTTCCGAGGGACGGCTCTACTACTCAATTGCCTTTTGAGCCCAAAAAAACAGCGGTTGGCAAGAGTTATTCTGCGTTTGATCTCGGTACTGATGTTGTTTGTACTGTTTGCTGCGGAGCCAAGGTAGACGAAGTCCTTAACTACCTCAAAGTTATAGCTGCCTATGGTGACATTCCGGCCAAGTCGTCGATGTAGGCATCCTTTCTCGTTGGTTGTTCGTTTTGTCCTCGTTTACCGCCAGACCCATTTTAGCCGCTTCCGTTTCATCATTGACGACTCGCTGTGTTCGCCCAATCATGTCAATGTCATCTGCGAAAGCTAGCAGCTGAATAGACTTTTGGAAGATCGTGCCTCTTGTGTTGGGCAGTGAGTTTTGCACGATCTTCTCAAGAACGATGTTAAACAAATCACATGACAGCGCGTCGCCTTGTCTAAAATCGATAGTGCTGCTTCGTTTATTTCTTTGCTGTCACTTTCGCCTGAAAGATGCGACAGCCGTTGCTTAGTAGTAGGCATTTTTCAAAGAAGTCACAAACGACTCCAGGTCCTGTACTTCTACTCCGGCTTTCAATTTTGAGGTCAAAATAGTTCTCATCCACTGTTACCTTCCGGAGCTACTCTCTTCTGTCCGAAATTCGTTCGGACAGATAACTTTCTCCCGGTGTCTATTTGATCATGTTTTACGTTGTTGTTGAATATAAAGCCATCGCCCGTACAATTCGAGGCCCAGTCTTTCGATCTATTCTACTCCACAGTGACGCACAAATGTCCTTATCACTAATTCTCTGCCTGTCCTTAACCCGGAATGGAACAAGGCAAAATTTATGAGAAATTTAAAGAATAAAAGTGATTGACTACATGTCAGGGGAAAACTTTGTCAGAAATTCACATAAATTGCCATCAATCTAGAACCCGAAAACTTCATCTCGAAAGCTCAGCCTCAATTTAAGTTTGAAATTTATGACATTGCATTTCTCAACCCCTTGCAGCACTTCGGTGCGGCTTCTTTCTTTTATGGGCTCGAGACCGCCTCATAAATCGAGTGAAAAACCCATCATGCTCCGGCACTTGTGTCCCCAATAAATTGCACATAATTCCTCAAAAATTGCACTGCCAACCCTGCATCCACCCCATCGGCAGCGCACATCCACACACATGCCCACTGCATTGAGACACCAATCGACGGCTGTCCACAGCGTGCGGACCCAATGCGAGTATGAATCCATTTCGCATCATTTCATTTCCTCGATTGCAATCGCTTTTTCACATGAAGTTCCTGTCAAAAGTTGCTGAATGGATTTTTGCCAATTTCTCTGAGCTGCTTCCTGTCGGTTGGGATGCGTTCTTCCTTTTTTTCCTGTTTCCGTGCATTTTCAGTCTGTCCCTCAACCAGAGTCCACAAAGGCTCCACCGGTTATGACTATGTACGACCGAATCAGTTCGCTATTCACCCCCAGGGAATGAATTAAAAATGACAAAAAATGCGGGACTCTTTTCGATTTGGTTGCTTGGGACTTATTTGATTTCGCTTTTTCCACACGTCCATGGATGCACGGGCTCACATGCAACTTAAAACGAATCCAGGATTTATGGGAGAGGATATGAACGTCAGCGGAATGAAAAGGAAAACAAAAACACCGAACCAACTGTCACTGTTGCAATTTTAATAAAATGTCACAATTTACTTGCAAACGATTTCGGTTACGCGATTCTTTATGGTTGATATACGCTTGACATTATCGCCTGCGGGATGAAAATTGAATCATTACCCGGTCGGTGTGTCTGCCGTCCACTTGCAGCGACATTTTAGCCAGTAAGTCAAGCGGGAAGGCAGCCTCAAGTGCGTTCGCGATAAAAGCGCTTGCAGTCATGGGCAGGGGGCGACTTGGTGTGCGGTGTTGTCGCGGCGACAAAGCAATAACTCGCGATTGGACTTCTTTAATTCAATTTGAAGCCGAACTTTGCGAACTTAAATCAGTCAAGGGGATGTGGGGCTTGGCCCATCCCCGCTCTGCACCGGCATGCTGGTAAAAGGATCGGAGTGCACTTCGATTCCAATAACTTATTGATAAGCGAATAACACACGGATTCGCTTTGGTTCGCTTTAGTTCGCTTTTTACGATCGTGTTTGTCGTCGTCACCGTCGTCGTCGTCGTCGTCGTCACCGTCGTCGTCATTCTGGTAGTCTCTGATCCGCGGCGTTCCCCGTCCCGCAACAGTTTGCCCGACAAGCTTCCTAAATGGGATGCAAAAATTTACGACCTCGATGAGGGATATGAAATCGCTTCCTTGTATTTAACACGTTGACCTTTTGCAATGAGACCGTTGTTGCTGGGTTGCCGGTTTGATGGGTCTGCTAAAAAGGAGAGAGAAAGGTGCACACCGACTCGGGGACCGAATTCAAATCGCGAAACGCAGCGATTATGTGTCCAGCGCACGCACACCATGATGTGCGCTTGAAATATGCCTTCGAGGTCGGTCGCAGGAGATGTTCATTTGCTAATTTACCAGATCTACTTTTTGCGCCTGCGGAATTGCTGGGCATCTTGGGTATGGTAGCTGCTTGGATTATCAGTTGCAAGCCCAGCTCTGAGGTTAGCTAAAATATTCCGAGAGCGGCTCGGCGTGATTTCAGCCATTGGAAGTGGAAGCAACGCAAAGTGCCAATCTGTTGGCCAGTGGTTTATGAGGCAATTATTGGAGTTAACATGAGGAGCTATGTCTGCAGATTCATGCGTAAATATTTTCATCTGTAAGTGAAAAGGAAAAGGTGCTAAAGTGCGAAGGGGACTTTGGTGTGTTGTGAAGAAATTTAAATAGGAATTGAAATACAAGGACTGCAGGGGCTTGGTCATGTTTTTCTAGGCTTAATGGACGTATGCAGATGTGGGAAATTCAAAACTACTAAATAGGAGATCGGTGTCAGAGAAACTCTGAGTCTTTATGGCCATCCGTTTTGGGAGATTTTGACCGTCAGTTCACGGGCGATTTGCAAACCTTTCACAAATGCGAATCGAACACTTGTCAGGACATTTCAGTGAAATGTGTTCTTTTTCAGGTGCCAATTTTTAGAATTAAATAAAACTAAAACTAGAACTGATTCTGGATTCTTTAAAAATAAAGAGTCTTCGTTGAATAGTCGGACAAATTCGTAAGGAACCAATTGGAGATTAAAGACGCCCTGTCATGGCCGGGAGAAAACAGTACCGGGACACTGTGACAAACCAGTATATTCCGAAGCCTATGAACGCGACAGTGGTGGCGCTGTGGCGTAGTGGGTAGGTGTGTCGATTTCTACGCTTGAGGTCTAAGGTTCGTCTCGAAGAAAACATCTAGCATTTTTTTCACGGCTCCACCTCCTTCGATTCACTGACTATGCTCAAAGACTATAACTGTCTAAAAAAGCTTCTCAAAATCGCCGTTCGGAGTCGGCATTAAACTGTAGGCCCCCTCCACTCGTGAGAGAACAATAGCACGCACAACACGAGTGGTTGTTGAGAAGCTAGGCCCAGGTCCACCTCGGACTGTAGCGGCGCCATTATTATTATTATTGTGAATGCTACAGGTATGCAGCCCTCTCATCACTTTCTCCAAGGGGAGGAGATTCACGGCTTAAGCCTTTTGCCTCAGCCAAACAATGTCTAGAGCTCTGTACAATTAGATCCACTAAGCGACTGGATGGCGCAGTTGGTTAAGTGCCTGCCCCAAATTCGAGGGGTCCCAGGTTCGAATCCCAGTGAAATCGAATCTGGTCCAGTCACCATTTGCCGTTGGGATCAAATTAACGGCACTGGAGTAGGTTGCTACCTGGCAGTACAATGGACCAGTTTTGAGTCTGAGTGCTCCAGTAGTGTTTCAAAACCTCACCGAAAAAAAAGCGAAAAGGGCCACATCCAACGTTTGTGTTACCGATTTGAGATTCAACGTAAATTCCCATAGGGAAAACCTTGAACATAAACGGTCCGTTTAAGCGTGATCAGCTCTTAAGGAACTCTTCATTTCTGTGGGTAAAAATCCTTCAGCTGCGAAAGAAATACTGGCATTTCCATAGCTGCTCAAATACATCAGTTACAATTCGTGAACTATAGTCAGTCATAAACAACTTCAGCTCACATCAAGGCACTTCAAAACCAAAAAAAGAGGAAAAAAATACGTTTTCATTCCCCCGGCGAAAACCCATCACCATCACGGAATTGCTTTATGATACCATTTTGCATTTTAATTCACATCTTCCTCTCCGCTTTTGCAATCATTATGCAAAATGTCAAATAAATAAATTGACACAATAAAATTGCATTGCAGTCCAAATCTGAAAGTACACTTGGTTGGAGCGCTGTGCTGACGGTGAGCTGACGAGCGGGACTGGACGTTTGGTTTGTCATCGCATGCGAAGACCATTAAGACATGTACCATAACTCCATCACAAGTCCGTCAAATATTTAACACCATCGTGGCAACAGACATATCCACAAGTTGACCATAAGATACAATTCGAATAATTTGCGCGCAATCGTGCGCACATTGCCACTTTCTCATTATTGTTCATGTCCAGGAAGACGATGCCGTTTTTTTTGGTTTTTTCTTTCAGGTTCAGATACAGTTCGCGTTCGCATTCGCAGTTAAAGTTATAACGTCTCTTGTTGGATTGGTCTTTGAATTGGATGTTTTTGTCGGTTTTATTTAGCGGTTTCACAGTGTCAGTGACAGACCGAAATCGTGATTTTCATAAAATTTATTTTTATGGCATAAAGTGGGCTATTGACGACACTCGCGCTGTGCGCGCAACAATTCCGCAACGCCAAACAGATACTAAAATCGTAAGCAATTTTGCATCGTTAATACACACCATTGTAGCTGTCGCTCTGACACCACATCGCCACCGCTTACTTGCTGCCCCGCCGCTGACGCTATAGCCACCGCTAACGCCAACGCGAACGCGAAAGCCATTCCGCCGCCGCCGCCGCCGTCGTTGTTGTCGCTCTCACCATTGCCGCTTGCCGCAGCAGATTGAACAGATACAGATACAGATACAGATACAAACAGATACTCTATCTGTCCGGATTGGTTGAGATTTTTACCTAAAAAGCATAAAAATGCTGAACGATTACGTTATTTGTTGCCGAGCACGAAGTTTGCGCGCACACACAGTTTTGTCTGTTTTCGGTGATTTATGGTGTTTTCCAGTTTTCAATCCGATGAACCGCGTCAACGTCGTGCCTAGGAGTTGGTTGTGGAGAGAGGTGAGGTGAGATAGTTAGTGGGATGAGTGGCAAAGAAGCGGGCGGTTGTGGGGTGTGTGCATGGCGTTTCTGTGATTTGTTTAATTCATTGTCTGTCAAAAATCGAAGTTTCCCCGCTGCTACTACCGCTCTGGCGATGGTTTTCGTTTCTTTCCTCAGCCATTTCCTGACCAAAGCACGACGATGAAGTAAGAGGACACCGGGCGGGAGATAGGTAGGTACCATTAGCACGTGTATGAGTTAAAGAAACTCGAAATCCAGGTTATCAGTCTTCGGTTAATTATCCGAGAGAGCGTTTAACTCATCCATTACCGGCCGCAGATACGTATCTGGGTACGCGTCGGTCGGTTCTGTTTGCAGCAATCGCACATGCACGAGTACGTCTGGATCTGGAGACGAGACTCTAGATTTTACGAGGACATTATTTTGACCACTTAAACGGTCGTCTGTTGTTGCATTTGACTCGGAATGATGACGATGATACCGTTAAGAGAATCAGGGAATGTTATTAGAATTTTAGAAAATTGTAAACATTTTGTTTTTTAATTATTTTCATTACGCATCTATGTGAGGAACATAAATCTTGTGGCACGGCGGCAGGGCTGTGGCGTCAGGCGCGACGCACGAGGGCACACATTAAAGGCGTTGCTTTTTTTCTGATTTTGTTTTTTGTGTACGCCGCTTGTGATTCGTTGCTCCGGCGGCGACGACGGTTCGAGAGTGGTATAATTAACCCTTTGGAAATGCGAGTTTAATGAGTGAATTAAAGTTTAATTAGAAATTAATTCAAATGCAAGTGTGTTTTGTTTTGAAATGAGTAGCACTTGAGTTTTATTTGCAGGCTTGGTGGTGCTTTTTTTTCTCTCGTTCTGTTCGTTTTCCGAAAACAAATCGTTCGTAGTTTATGGTTGCGTTTATTGATTTTCGTTTCTTTTTCGTATTCTGTGCCTTCAGATGCGTGCAACCAATAAGAGATATGAGTTTTCTGATGCAATGGTGTTATTGGAGTTGAAATGGTTACAGGAAGTCTGACATGTTGGCTTCGGGGGGTTTAGTTGTTGATTGCAGCTTTAGGCTGGTTTTACAGTCGTAGATTGAAAGGAAGATACATTAAGCGGTTGAAGTAGCTATGGGAAACTCAGTTGAATGTAATTTATTTAAAGGTTGCCATTTGAAAGGGCTTTCGAAGGGAAACTTTAATCGGAGTAGGGTAATGCTTTTGCTACCTTCCTCAGACAGACTTTTAAATGACTTAACAACGTGTATACTAGAGTTGTACCGAATAGTGATTTAGCCGGATACCGGATACGGAATATTCGGCCTGCAGCTAGGCCGGATAGTTGAATATTCGGCGGCCGGATATCTGCCCAAATTAAAAGTATAATAGTTTGGTGGTCTGATACTCAAATCAGACCGGTACAGGTAAAATCAACTTAAACATGTTTTTTTTCCTTCTCCTCCACAAGATATTCTTACTTTCTATATAGCAAAGATTTTGGGACATTTTCGAAGAGGTTGCGGAAGGCAGGTCGGATTGAGTTTTCTGCCCAAAAAATACCGCCAACGAGCTTGACTTGACAAAACAGTTTATTTTGAACGGAATATTGAGCCTTGGGCTTGGTGGTCAGTAAATGGAAGACAATACCCAATTTTGCTCAAATTTGCCAAAACGTATTTTTCATCTCTATGTAGCAGCGTATACAGTGAGAGACTCTTTTCTGAAGCATGCACCGTATACGAAAACAAACGTAATACATTTTTTTACGTTAGACAAAAAGGTCTTAAGTCAAAAAACATTTTGGGTTTTTGGTTGGGTTTAATTAATTTTTTTTTCACTTTCGTTTGGTATTAACGTTTTAAGTTTAGCACAACTTCATTTCAGAGCTTATTTGCTATCATTTCTTTTTTTTCGAACACTTTTAATCCCGATTTGCAAATAATAATCTATTTTCAATTTGGATTAACGGAAACTGCAAAAGCGACTTAAGAGCTTATTACCTAATGTCAAAGAACTATTACCGCTGAATGCAGAAAAACTAATTTTCATTCACCATAATTTGGCCTTAGTAAGCCTTCAATATTAAATTGTTTTTTATTTTGTTGTTACTATCTGGTATTCGACCGGATATCAAATAGCCGGATATTCGGCTCCGGCCGTATATTATAAAAGAAGCCGGATAGGCCGGATACCGAATACTTACCGGATATCCATCACACCTCTAATAATAAGCCCCAAAGATCGGATTGTTCATCGGAAACATTACTCCCGCAATATGGGTACGAGTCGTCTTGATAAGGAAACTATCCGCCCTTATTATCTCTGACCTATTGGCTAGGACCTCATTGGAATAGAATTTTTTATGCCGGACTTCTGGTGTTCTATGAACGTGAATGCAGGCGGCCCTGAGTCAAGCTCTTTCAAACATCTGAATACGCGGCTACGGCATACCTCGATCTCAGGTCCTGATCGGTATGCAATATCGCACACTGCAGTAATCCTATTAGATCAGCCGTATATATATTGAAAAGGAATGACGAGTTTACCGCGCTCTGTTGCAGAACATTTTTGATCTGGAACGTCCCAACAGAAGTCACTTTGACAGTTTTCACAACGAACTTTCTGTTATTGAGCATATTGAACGACAGCTTACTCCCAGCGCGTTCAATTTGTAAAATAGCCTTTTCAGCCATACAGTATCGAAGGCCTTTTCCAAGCCGAACAGCAACCCAGCAAATCCCAGCAAATCTCCAGTGGCGTTAATTTGATCCCAACGGCAAATGGTGACAGGACCAAATTCGATTTCACTGGGATTCGAACCTGGGCCTCCAAAAACTTGGGGCAGGCCCTTAACCAGCTGCACCATCCAGTCGCCGAAGCTTGACATGGTCATTGTTAAGGATAACATTGAAAATCAAAAAAAAAAAAAAAAACACTTGGTTCTGCCTCAAAATTCTATATTTTCTACACCGCCTACTAATTCTTTTTATTCCTCCCCTCCATCTTTTTCCCATCACATTCATGCGCATTAATAAATAACCTCTTAGGAACTTCACGTAGTCCCCTGAAAAGTTTTTACCCATATATGCTTATCCACACGAAAAAGTATCCAAGGTTTGCTTGCATTTTAGTGGATATCCACGTACACAGTATCCTGCACATCGATATGCAATCGAAAATACATACAATTTCATATAACTTTCGTGTAAAAACTTCACTGCACTTGAGGGTGGATTTTTCGCAGTGAGCCGGCATCCCCTTACAAGGGATGTAACCCTTCAAGTTTCTCTACCCCACACCCAGGCACAAAAGGTAGCCATAAATTTATGTTGAAGATCTGTGATTTATGTGCTCGAGTAAAGTTTTATTTCAAGCTTTAATTTATGGAATTTTAGTTTTTGCACCTTTGATATATTTTTGCATGGATACTTGAATGGATATACGAGTAGATGTGAATGTTGAAATTTAACATTTGCCTCGGTGCATGAATAATTAAAGCTGCGCTGTCTTGGGGAGTGAAAGCAACGGATGAGCAGATGTATTCATGCCGAATGAGTCGTCTAAAGAACATCTCAGCTCCGCTTCTAATATGAAATGATGCAAATTGTTGTGTGAGTTTTTGAACATGTGAAATTTTAAGTGACTTCAGCCCTCAAAAATTGGTAAAATACCTGACCCAGAAGGTCAACAATTTCATCAAAATATTTATAAAATATAAATAAATAAAATATAAATATTTTAATGAAATTGCTGACCTTCTAAAGCACATTTTCAATCGCAATAAAGGGTGACCAGATGGCAATGATAGCTTTTCAAATTCTTATATTTCAGCAGTTGTCAAAGATACCGACGATTCACAGCTGTCAAAATATTCACTAAGGTTTACCATTTTATCAGGCATCATTTTGTACTTTTTGAACATGCGGAAATTAGTGAAAAAATATTATCGAAATTTCGGCTCAGTTGTAAATACGCAGCGTCATCATGGCTTCAGTGTGCAGCCAACTAGTCGCATCGTGCAAAAATTTTAACGTGATTGCACTCCTTGCACCTTAAGCCACAAATTAAACAGATATTAGTGCGAAGTGAAGAAAACATATCCGCCGTAGCGGCCAGTATTGAAGAAGACTCCGAAAAGTCGATTCTGTGCCGATCAGCTAAATGGGGCATCGGTACGGTATGGCATCGGTCAACCCGGCTTATTTTGCGGTTGAATTTGGGTCTAGATCCGTATAAAATTGTGCTGACGCATGAATTGAAGCCGGACGTCCATAGACGACGCCATGACTGGGCGCTGGAAATACTTGCCGGATATCCGGATTTGGGGCGAAAATGCATCTTTTCGGACGAGGCCCATTTTTAGCTCAGGGGCTATGTCAACAAGCAAAATTCCCGTTATTGGGGAGAACACAATCCGCAAGCGGCCAAGTATCCATGCTCCCATGTTTGGTGCGGTTTATGGCATGGCGGCATCATGGGACCTTATTTTTTTCGAAATGAATGTCTCCTTCGTTCTCCTACCGTCAATGGTATCCGGTATAGAGCGATGGTAACCGACTTTCTTCGGCCAGAGCTCGACAGCATCGATATATCCGAGCTGTGATTCCAACAAGACGGCGCTACTTGCCGTACAAGCGAGGCAATGCTCGAAGTTGTGAAGAAGAAATTTGGCAAAAGGGTCATCTCACGGCAAGCGTTCATCAATTGGCCGCCGCCGGGATCATGCGATTTGACACCACTTGATTGTTTTCTCTGTGGCAACTTCAAGTCCTTTTTTTTTCGAGAATTTTTGCAACACTATTGGAGCACCAATAGCAGACTCAAAACTGGTCCATTGTACTGACAGGTAGCAACCTACTCCAGTGCCGTTAATTTTATACCAACGGCAAATGGTAACTGGACCAGATTCGATTTCACTGGGATTCGAACCCCTCTAACTTGGGGCAGGCACCAACTGCGTCATCCAGTCGTATAGTCGTATACATTAAGTCCTTAGTCTTCACCAATAAGTCAACCACTTTGGACGAGCTCGAGGCCACTTGTCGAGATGAAATTGCCGTAGTAATGACGCACATATTGGACCGAGTCATCAAGAATTGGGCCGACCGCTTGAAGCACTGCCCGCGAAGTAGAGCTGCCATTTGAATGATGTTCTATTCTTCACATAATGGCATGAATGTAGCTTCAAAACAAACACAGAATCAATTTTATACCTCACACCGTTGTTGTTTCATTGACATTTTTATTTCATATCGTTCCTATCTGGTCACCCTGTAGAACAGCTTTTTAGATCTTTCAACCGGGTACAACGGCTGCAACGAAAGGAATGGTTTTCATGTCACCCGTGCAGTCGATCAGTCTTCGACCACTTTCGAAACTAAAACTGCATATGAACTCCATCAGAAAACATTCACCAACACACCCTCCTGTGGGAAAAAACATCGACGTCAAACTTGAAATAAAGGGTCTATCCTACGTCTCAGGTCCACGACACAAGACCATATTCAAGGAGCACTGACTCAATCGCATTCTATCTGCCGCTTGTAAACGTCCCACGAGTCACCTCCGAGTTAACGATTAAATTAAAGTCCAAGCGACATTTATAAATCTTTCATAACAATGCATGATGTTGAAAGCGCGACAAATGCGAATTTATATCCCGGCGATCGGTCATAAATCTCACCTCATTGTGAGCCGACCGACGACTGTGGTCCAAATTGAGCCGCACGGCCGCCCGCCACCGTCGCCATCGCCAAGTCGGTCGTAGGTTACGACCAGCGGACATTGGACTGCGGTTTGTGATTCAGACTTGGCTACAAGTCATAATTCATGAAGAAATAGCAAACAGCCCCACCACCGATTGCCTATGAGTAGTGCGGGTGCACCGCGAGACACTCATTCATAGGAAAACCTATAGCACGCCGGTATACTCGTATGTACGTAGGCAAGCACATGTGGCGTGTATCTATGAGAAACTGTTGGAGACACAACACAAAAGGCACTGTCACTCGGCACCGAGTGGTTCCTTTTAGGCGCACAGAGACAAACATCTAGTCTGAGCCTGTGCATTGGATCCGTAGATACATAATTAATTACAGCGTTTTAATTTCTGTAATTAGTCACGATTTTGCATTTTGCTCACCACTAACACTAGCTCTTTGGTGTGTTGCTCTGGCTGACTGCCTAACTGGCTGGCTTGCTGGCGACGGGACGTTTCTTGCTCGACATCTATTTGATCCAATGGATGTGTCCACAGTGATATCACTGAAACAGAACAGCAAAGCGAGTGGGAGTCACCGGTGGTGCTTGGCTGTAAATATCTCGTGTATGTAAATTGAGAAGGCGCTTAAATTCTGCTCCGCCTCCGCTCGGGTTCGAGTGTCAAAGAGCCAAGATTCGTAAATGCAATTATTTTATGCATAACACTGTATCTGGTCAGCGGTGAAGAGGGAGCGGACTGTTTCTCTCTCTCTCTCTTTCTCTCGATGCGCGTTGAGCTTTCTAAGTCAATCTAGAACCATAGCGTTCTGAGTCTTTTCAGAAGTTGCAGAGATTGGCATCGGAAGCGAAGGCGGAGTGGAATTATATGTTAAAATCATTCATTAACAAGAAATTTGTATCTATGCAAATTGGGGTTGAGTGTTACAGAACAGACCACTCAACCAAACAGAATTTGTTTCCCTCTTATCGAGAGGGACTCGTATATTAACGCTAATTAGGGAATGCCTTAGCGGATCAGATGGAAGGATGTGCATGGACTTGGTGCAACATGGTTCGCTTGCAATTGATTTTTTCCAAAGATGAATTTAAGAACTACAAAGAATCATATTCCATTTTTGAGCTTGACTACTTGCAGGCTCGTGAGCATCTGTTCATAATTTTTCGACATCGACGATATACAAGGTGGGCCATCTAGTGTTTTTTTCTTATTTTGACATTGAGAGCTGTTGTCCGCTCAAAATCTTAACAGAAAGTCTATACCTTACCTCCGCGGAATGAAATAAGTCGCGTTACACTTGAACAACGTTGGGAAATATTTAAAAGTTCTGAAACGATTTTGGGCGCTAACAACATCTTTTCTGACGAGGCGGATTTTCATCTTTGCAGCTACGTTAACAAACAAAATTGCCGCGCCGCATTAGGGGCACGGATGCAAAAAACCCGCACGTTATTGTCGAGAAACCAATGCACAGCGACCACAGAGAGTGACAGTTTGGTGCGGATTGTGGAGTGGTGGCATCATTGGACCATTTGTCTTCGAGAGTGAGGCTGGGAACAACGTTTTGGTCAACGGTGGGCGTTACAGAGCTAACCGACTTTTTTTGTACTGAAATTGAAGACATGGATTCTGCGACCTCTGGTTCACGCAGGTTGGCGCGCCATGCCACACAGACCATGTCACAATCGAGTTTTGTGCACCAAATTCTCAAATCGTGTTATCAACCGTCTTGGCGATGTCAATTGGCCGCCTCGGAGCTGCGACTTAATCCCTTTGGAGTTTTTTTTCTGGGTAACGGTGAAGGACGGTTATTTCTGAGCTCAGTGGTGTGGTGGTGAGGAAGTTAACCCCACGTACAAACTTCAACTGGGAGGGCAGGTCCATTTGTTTAGCCCCCGGGCAAAGGGGTCCGGAAGGATCCCGTGTCGGTAGCCTCTTGCAGGCTGTAAGCGCCGCCGTTGGCCCTAAGAGAAGAGTTCATCCGCCGCCATCTCTATTCCAGGGTCCCGACCTTACCATGGAAACCAGGCAGCTCCTTCTGACTGGAGTTGTGGATGCCGCCGTTGGCCAATCAGTTGATCAGCTCCTCTGCCGCCGTACTAAAAAGATTGATGAGCCCTGGTATACTCACAGTCCCCCCCTCTCTCGTTTGCAGCCGCCCAAACGTCCCACGAGGGTTGGTTACCTCATCTTCTATTGAGGGTACTCGGCTCCCGGATTTCACCACGGGGAGGTGAGAGTAGGAGTTCGTAAATAGAGGCTAGGTGCAGACGCTTATGTCTGCGTGGTTCGCCTGTTAACGCTTCGAAATCCAAGTCTTCGACTCTTAGCCTGTGAGACAACGCAACAGAGGACGTCCTCGTACAAGGTGGCGCACACAAGTCGAGGGGGACCTCGGCCGGCTTGGTGTGCGAAACTGGAGACACCTGGCGAAAGATCGTGCTGGCTGGAGAGGAATGTTGAGTGAGGCCCAGGTCCCCCTTGGACTGTAGATCGGTGAAGGACCGATGTTATGCCAACAATCCGGAAATAAATAAACTTGTATGTGGCCCATCCTTCTTTTTTCGGATGATTTTTGATACTCTACTGGAGCACTCAGACTCAAAACTGGTCCATTGTACTGCCAGGTAGGAACCTACCCCAGTGCCGTTAATTTGATCCCAACCGCAAATGATGACTGGACCAGATTATTTGATTTCACTGGGATTCGAACCTTTAACTTGAGGCAGGCACTTAGCCAACTGCGCCATTCAGTCGTTTTTGGCCCACCGTTTAGTAACTGCAAACCAAAGATATAGAGCACAAGCTTAAACACTCGGTGGTTGAATGAATGTCCAGGGTTTTCGATGGCAACCTCGGCACTTATTCGATTTTAAGCCGATCTCTCGAGAGAAATATGTAATTCCAGCAGACACATCAGTTGTTAAGTTCCAGTCAGCTGACAGCTTTTTCCTTGACAACATATAATAATTTCAATCGTCTACGAAAAAAGTTGCAGTCATTGAATCTGCAAAATTGTTCACTCTCATTTAAAATTAGACCATCTTTCCTTGGGTTAAAGGATAGAGCTCACCCCAAAAATGTCTACGTAACAACGATTCGATAAATCACTGCCATCACAATAATCCTCCTCACATATCATCTCCAAATAGAATAAAAATCCTCCAGGACATTCTGTTCATCCCAGGAAGTCTCTGTCTTCTGTAAAATCCACAAAATTTCACTCCAATTACACCGCACCATGTTTACACATATGTCGAGTCTCATATTTGTCATCGAATCCTTTATGCTCAAGCCACCCCATGCAACTGCGGCTCTGCATGTGTCTGCGCGCCCCTTCCCGCTCCGCATCCATAACGGCTTTCTATGACAGACAGACACACCAGCGCAGTCCTCATCGAAGATCCTTCATCTTGCACTCTCGCATTCGATTCAATTAATTCACGGAAAAAATCCAGCAATCCTTTGCAAAAGGACACACACACACGAGCTTCAAGTAACCCCTTGCGCCTCATAACTGCCAACACAGCCTTCCAAGTGCCTCCTTGCATGTCATCCCATACGTACCAGTGCATCATCCCTGCGGAAGGACTATTTATTTATTATCTTGTCACTTTGTTCGAGTCGCTCTGATTTCCCGAGAACCGCCGCTCTCGATTTTTCACAATTTAATTTTTGTCAAGGATACATTTTTTTCCACCAGTCATCCGAGGATTTTTTTCCGTGTGTCGTGTCCTTTTCATTTCGATTTTCCCGCCTGTCAACAAGTCCTTGTGTTCTGTTAATAGAAGAGTGTACTGTAAATAGGATTTTATTTTTTTGTGTTGATCCTTTTGGCAGTGTGGTGTTGTCTTCTTTAATATTTGACCAGATGCGACTGTTCACGACCACGAATTATCCTGCGGCGCAGGGGGGGTGGGATGGATTTTATGGATTCATTCAATTATTTATGACCCATCGGCAGGCGGTTTTGGCAAGGGATATGTGTCATGTCAGGAAATTGGCTGAGACTTGCACTGCGGTACGCTCACCTTCGCTTAGACAGTGGGGCGGGGGAGTGGCAATCATCCACCACCCATGGAAACCACTTAATGAGCATCGTCTCAATTAGGACCAAGGAAAGAAAATGCCTAATAGCCATTAAGGAAATTGGGTTATGTGCCGGTAAGCAGTGCGGCAGACCGTCAGACCCTTCGACGGAGGACGCTGGACGCTCATTACGCCGCCAAATTTGATGAAGGATAGTCCTTACTCCTCCGCCGTTTCGCATGTACATTAATTACGGGCAAACAAAGGATGAAGGGAAAAAATGGAGGCAACGGAGAAAAATGAAGGGCATCATATGCATTGGTGTCCATCAACTATCGTCTTTACTGTTTGCCGGTGGGGTGGGGTAATGCGGCGGTGGTGTATTTTGAATAATCACCCTTTTTATGGAACGAGATGGGGCTGGGCTGCAATAACGCTAGGAAGACGGAAATGCCACTTAATTAGTTTCATATGGAAGGAGATCATTAGTCATAAGCGAGGCTGAGTTAACCGAGCTTGCTTTAGTGCAGTTCATGACCATATCAATGGGGTGTACAGTTCACTAGGGAAGGTGGATGGATTCGACTTAAAAAGGTCTTTTGGATCTCCCTGTACACTGGCACGATTAGATGATTTGTAGTTTGGCTTTTCAGTGAGGAGAAATTTGATTAACTCTAGCCTCTTCCCGGGTGAACAAGAGAATTTTTAAGTACGACCTGTCTCTATAAATTGTCACTATGCGCATGAGGTGCTCTCGTTTGGCACTTTTCAACGGTTTTCATGCGATGTTCGTTGAAATGGCTCCGGCAATTCAGAAGCGGCATGGTTTGCTGTCGACTGTATTCGTGTTCACACTGAGACAAATCCTGGAAAAGACCAACGAGTTTCAAGTCGAGACTTATCACCTATTTATAGACTTCAAAGCGGCATACGACAGCATCCATCGTCTTGAGCTCTACGAGCTCTACTCGGCGATGGCCGAATCCGGGATCCCGTGAAAACTGAAGGAGATGCGCTGTCGTGTGACTTCTTCAATCTTGTATTGGAACAGATAGTGCGCAAGGCAGGCGTCAACACAGAAGGCACTATCATCAACAAATCCGTACAGTTGCTGGGCTACGCAGACGACCTTGATATCATAGGTCGCTCCCAGCGAGCCGTTATAGAAGCTTTCACGGCCATTGAAGAAGAGGCGAATCGAGTTGGTCTTTAAGTAAATGAGGACAAGACCAAGTATTTGCTGTCAACAAACAAAGAATTATTGGTCCACAGCCTAGGACAAAACGTCACTGTTGGCAGCAATAACTTCGAGGTGATTAAGGAGTTTACATACCTCGGAGTAAATATCAACCTCACGAATGTCACCCTAGTGGAGATTCGATGAAGACTTACCCTAAGAAACCGCTGCTACTTCGGTTTGGCGAAACAAATGGGCTCAAAACTCCTAACTCGAAAGACAAAACAACAAATCCAAAAAAAAAATACAAAACGCTAATCCTGCCACAGCCCACAGGTTCGAGAAGAAAAGGAAGACCGAACGTCCGTTTCAAGGACCAAACTATCGCGGATGCCAGAGCGCATGGTCTGGATAACTGGAACCAGCGTGCCGGGGATCGCAGGGCATGGAAGGCTGCAGTGTCTCAGGCAGAGACGGGTCGGGAGCCCGCTAAAAAAACAGCAAAAACAGTCAAGACCTGTACAGCATTAGACTTGACGATTTTTTATACGGATTTCTATACGCCTAACAAGACATCTCCTCCGTAATAATAAAGGTCCGTATAATTACCCTTGGATCAAGTCTCAGAAAAATATATATTTCAAGTGAAGAGTATTTGAAAACCTACAGCACGTAGTGTCTGTGGACTGGGTAATATAGTAATAATAATAATAATGACGGCGCTACAGTCTGTGGTGGACCTGGGCCTAGCTTCTCAGCAACCATTCGTGTTGTGCGTGCTATTGTTTTGCCACGAGCGGACTGGGTAATACAACTCTGTTTTCCCATCTGTAGTATTGCATCATTGCATTTGTCCGGATTTAGTCTTCCCTCCTTCCGGTCCAAAGATTTGCCTTAAAATAGTTTTGCGAACAGGGCTTACAAATCTGATCTGAGATAACACTCATTAACGTATAGTGTGGCCGAATACAGCATGAAATTTATGTGTGAAAATGAAAATATTTATCAGATATATCATAATTTCATACATCAGATATCTCAAAATTTCCACATAGGTCGATATTTTGATATTTATCATTTCTTAATGCTTACATCGAGGTCTTTAAAACTGCGTTTTCAGATCTTCAAAATTCGCATGTCGATGATTTACCGTTTTTGGTCAATATCTCTAAAACGATTGGGGCAGAATACTTGAAATTATTTTAAATGAAAGTACGCAATGTAGCCAAATTTTTTTGATTTTTTCGTGGAGGCGGCGATGCATTAAAAAAAACTTTGGAGCTTCTTATTTTTAAAACGGTATTTTTTATTAAAAAGTGCTGAAGCAAACCTCTATTTCATTTCAGAAGATCTGTTCATTGATATATCGAGGGGTGCGTCAATGTTTAAAAATCAATGGCAACTTCACCTATACGGGAGAAGCCCCCAGATGCCTTCACTTTTTAAATTTGGGTACATGGCCAATGATAGTGGGCATTTGACTTTCACAGTCTAGGTTCGAATCCAATAACATACAATTTTTAAAAAAAAAATTGTTCACAGCTCCACCTCTTTCGAGTCACTGACAATGCTCAAAGAGTATAACTGTCTAGAAAAAGCTTCTCAATCTCACCGTTCGGGGTCGGCATTAAACTGTAGGTCCCCTCCACTCGTGAGAGAACAATAGCACGCACAACACGAGTGGTTGCTGAGAAGCTGGGCCCAGGTCCACCTCGAACTGTAGCGCCGCCATTATTATATTATATATTATATCTGACTCGTGGAACCGTGCTATTAGCCTCTGTTCGGCTCAAGTGTAAGGTACTGTGCTTGAGCATTGGTCTCACAACTGATGAATTTTCGGGGGGTTATACGTCGAAGACCTCATAATCACTCATATTGATACACTTTCGGGGTAGTTAAGAAGTTTTGTGTACTTCAGGGCAAACGTGAACTCCTCAAAAGACATCTTGGTGGAGATAAGACGCTGAATCGCCCTTGGCAACCGTTGCTTCTTCGGGACTTCAAAACAACTTGGGTCAAAACTCCTGACTCGAAGCATCAGACTCATGCGCTACAAAACCCTTTTCCTGCTGACCCCGCTATATTGATCTGAACATTGGACCATAGGCAAGAACGCAGAACTGATTCTTAGTGCCTTTGAAAGAAAAATGTTGTGTCGAATATTTGGTCTGCGAGTAAAGCGAATGGAAAAGAAGACATAGCCGCGAGCTCTACCAGGTGTACCAGGATTCATAGTTCGGGCATACGAGTAGTTCGGAATACCAAAACGGCCATAACGAGGGTATGGACACCAATGCTCCAGCTGAGAGAATTTTCGAATCTGAGCCTCTAGCTTCGAGAAGTAGAGCAAAGCTGAACCCCCGTTACAAGGCCAATTGATCGCGGGTGTAAGACAACTTGGTTTTGATGACTGGAAGCAGCGTGCCCGGGATCGTCAGCAATGGATTGCGGTAATCGCTCAGGTTCACACCTCCCTACATCGTTGGGTCGATAGGTAAGGATATTCACTATCAAGAAGCGGAGTGAACCTGGTCTCATATATATAGAAAAATGTACGGTCGTCCTAACCGAGTTTATTTGTCTTTGCATCCAAACCTTCCTATATGGGGAACTCCACTTCAGGTGGAGTTGTTGAACAGCAATTTGTGAGAAATAAAAGAGAGAGATAAAATGCCCATTGGAAGATGTTAAGCATAACCTGTTCTGTAGACATTCTTGGAGTACTTGTGCTAAAGCCACAGTCAGTGGTCATCAAAGGACATTCGTTTAGCAAAGAATGACTGCTTTCAGGAGGCTACAATCGTTACATTTCCTTAAACGTCTAATTTATTATTCCCATACACTTCGCAGATTATCTCTACGCACTTAATTTCAGTTGAAGAACAACTTTCGCCACAGTGAACACCCCCAATCTCGATTTCTCCTTCTAATCACCTCCACCTTCACCCATTGCAGCTAGTTGAAATTTTTCCAACGTGTCGGCGAATTTGCACAAATCACCCGATGATTGAGAAAGTCATTCATAATTCGCTCAGTCCTACCTGCAACATTCAGAGCGAATAAAACATATATCGCACCGCATCGCATCGCTAATCATTTGAATAATTCATAGCCCAGACCGCCCTACAAAATATTCGCAAAATCGCTTAAAATCACTACCGAAATCTACATGCAACCTCACACTCATCATCATACAGGAAATACCGGCCGTAATCAGATCGAGTATCTGTGTATCCATCCAGTGGTCAAATTCCGAGAGCGGGAGACCAGGCCAGACCAGAGCCGTGCCTGGTCTGGAGTCATAATTCAAAAACAAAAGCACGCTCATTGTCCGTTTCGCATTCAAATGATGGCGAGTTATGATCGCTGCGAATCGGTCTCGATACCGGCCAACGATCGCCGTATGCAAAGAGGCTATAAATACCGCAGGCCCTCTATTATTAGGTCGCCCTGTCAAAAATAACATGGTTTATTTGACGTCCAGCCCGATGGATGTCTTGTATCTGTATCTGGCCGTGCAAGAGCCATGTCCATGATGTATCTGAGGAGTTATGATGGTTATCGGTGTACGTGCCCACGGCCATGGAAAAGGGGTGGCCCATTCATGGGATGTTTATTGAACTACATTTGCGTCATATTTTGTTACAATTGAAATTATTACCTCCGTTTGAATGGCGATGGCGTGAGGGGAAATCAAACGACACGGCCGAAATGGACACAAAAAACTGGTGCACCACCTGACCGCACCCAACCGGAGGGGCCCCCCTGTGACGAATTAGCATAGAATAAGCGGAATTATTAGTAATTCATGCGAATATGTTATTGCGATGCGCAACATGTGTGATGATAGATAGACTCGTAGATAGTCGCATCGCAGTGTCCGCTACGCTACGCAGTGTACAAGGTAGGACCGACTCCGGGTGGCCGACGTCTGCGAGTTTTGTGTGTCGTCTCTCTTTCACTTCTCTATTAAGTCAGCACACACGTGTAATCTCCCATTTACCAGTCGTATTCGGATCGTAGTCGATAATTAACACTGTATAGTGTCTGCATACTTATGAGGTATCCGTGGTGGTGGTCAGATACGCAGTCACTCGATGACAGCGGATTTATGCATATTATTTAGGTTTTTGTTTTATCATGACAGACGTGGCCGTTGTCGCGGCGGTGGCAGTGGCAGTGGGTATCCTGGATAGATGGCATAGAATCGAATGAAGTGGCTATGCGACCAGACGTCGCAGACGGCTCGGGCTATAAGTCTATATGACAGTCGTCTATGAATGCCGGTCGGTCGTATCTAAGAGACTTTGTTATCGTGGTGTGTAATCGGGGAATTTTTGCACAGAATTAATTCAAAAATCCGTCATAAATTGCACTGAGCGGTGCTGTTGAGGTGAGAATCGATATGCTAAGTGCAACATGAAGTAGCTCAAGTGCAACGATTGTTGGATTAGGGATAGATTGTGTAGCACATTGACTAATTGTTACCGTTGTGTTGTAGCGGGGAAGAAGAAAACTCTCTGTTTTTGTATTGCAGTCGTTCATACTTATGATAGATTCTTCGTTGGAGTGGGCCATCTAGTGGCTTTTTTTTAAATCACAGGCTATTTGGACACTGACAGCTGTTTCCCACTCGAAATCGTGACAGAAAGCCAGCATCATATCTCCGCGGAACGAAATGAGTCGCTTTATACTTGAACAATGTTGCGAAATATTGGAAACAAAGTGAGTGCTGTGCAGCCCAAACAGTGTGTTTTTGAAAAGAAGTTTTGGTCGAAATGAAGCACCCACCTCGACTACTGTACGCAAGTTTGTGCAGAAAGTTCGTGAGACTGGTATGCTAGTGGACCAACCTCATGGTCCCCGTCGTCGTACGTTGCGCTCAGATGAGAATGTGGCTGCTGTGGAGAGTGTGAGACTTAATTCACGAACATCAACTCGCCATCGACCTCAACAGCTTAACATTTCACGCTCTAGCCTGAAAAGAATTCTGCACAAAGATCTCAGATTATTCGCCTACAAGATCCAATTGACTCAGCAATTGAAGGCGCGCGACCATCCGCTTCGTTATCGCTTCGCAATTTGGGTCTTAGAGCAGCTTGAGTTCGACAACGATTTTGGGCGCTAACAACGTCTTTTCGCATCCGTCATAGCTTGGTCCTTGAAACGGAGGTTCGGTCTTCCTTTTCTTCTCGAACTTGTGGGCTGTGTTTCGAAGATCCTCTTTGCTGGAGTGTTGTTGTCCATTCGTTCAATGTGGCCGAGCCAGTGTAGTCGTCGTTTTTTGGCTTTTTGGACTACATCCACATCTTTGTTCGGTGGACCGATAATTCTTTGTTTGTTGACAGCAAATACTTGGTCTTGTCCTCATTTACTTCAATACCAACTCGTTTCGCCTCTCCTTCAATGGCCGTAAAAGCTTCTATAACGGCTCGCTGGGAGCGACCTATAATATCAATGTCGTCTGCGTAGCCCAGCAACTGTACGGATTTGTTGATGATAGTGCCTTCTGTGTTGACGCCTGCCTTGCGCACTATCTGTTCCAGTACAAGATTGAAGAAGTCACACGACAGCGCATCCCCTTGCCAAAATCCGGTGCATGTTTGGAATAGTTCGGAGGAACTGTTCCCAAATTGCACATTGCACCGCGTGTTTTCCAGCGAGACATGACACAGTTGGATCAGTTTTCCTGGGATCCCGAATTCGGCCATCGCCTTGTAGAGCTCAAGACGATGGATGCTGTCGTATGCGGCTTTGAAGTCGATAAATTGGTGATGAGTCTCGACTTGAAACTCGTAGGTCTTTTCCAGGACTTGTCTCAGTGTGAATATTTGGTCGATTGTCGTTCTGCCTGGTACGTGCCGATTAGTGTGTTGCAGAAAGGTTTCAGACGTTCACACAGTACGTTGGATAGAATCTTGTATGCGACATTCAGTAGGGCTATGCCTCGGTGGTTCTTGGAAGACATAGGATCGACTTTCTTGAAGATGGGGCATAGCTAAGTTTGTAAACGTCAACAAAATGCGCATCACCTAAGCTTCACTGCCAATGTAATGCGATGCAACGATTTTTTGATTTTGCAAAACATCACGATGCTTTAATTTTGTTGGTGTTTCTGAATAACTTATTGTTTTGTGTGTCATATGTTCCTTTATTTTGTAAAAATGTCAAAAAATGTACCATGTTTTTTTTCTAAACAATTTAGTTAATATTTTTGTCAATTACAATGCCAGCATAATAATAATAATAATGGCGGCGCTACAGTTCGAGGTGGACCTGGGCCTAGCTTCTCAGCAACCACTCGTGTTTTGCGTTCTATTGTTCTCCCACGAGTAGATGGGACCTACAGTTTAATGCCTACTCCGAACGGCGAGATTGAGAAGCTTTTTTCTAGACAGTTATACCCTTTGAGCATTGTCAGTGAATCGAAAGAGGTGCAGCCGTGAAAAAATGTTTGATGTTTTTTTTCGAGATTCGAACTGACGACCTCGAGCGTAGGAGTCGACGCACCTACCCACTACGCCACGGCGCCCACAATGCCAGCATACTTCAATATATTTTAGACATGAAGAGGAGACAACTGAGTCGGAAAATAAAGAAAACATTTCATGGCATCGCATTATGGCTAAAACACAACAGTGCGTTGCGCTAGCCGACTTCATGTTACGGAGGGTGTGCGTTGATGCACTGCGTTAATCAGCTGTTCCCTTTCTCTCTCAAATAACAAATAAAAAATATTCCGTCAACTGTTTTCATTTCTCAAATGTTAGTTGCTACAAAATGTTCTCAATTTGGGGAAAAAAAACTCTCAATTTGGGAAGCATTTCTCTATTTCGCCCTAACAGCGCATACCTCTGTCAAAAAGATATCCAACATGTTGAATAATGACGTGCGTTGGGATTACGTTTTACGTTTTATTACGATCCTCTCATTACTCTCATTTTTCTCTTACGTAGGTCGACGCAGTATTTCGTGCATGTCCATTAAATTGTGTCCGTTGAAAGACAACGCTGACGCCACTGTTGTGTGTTTCAGCCACTAATCTATGATGCGCTGGTTGCTTTTGTTTGCGTAGCGGTTACTTTCTTGTTACATTTCAAAACGCTATGCAAAGCATCATTGCCAAATGTTTGTAATTAAAAACGATTGACGTTACAGTATAGCGCTAATACTGCGATTACGAACCCAGCCTACTCTAGCCTAGCCACATAGAGGCCAATGATACAAGCGCTTTAGCTAAATAGCCACTTAGTTCTTCCACTCCACTTAGTTTAAAGTCAAACCCTTTATTGGTAGCTGGAAATTTGATCTCTCCAATTGGGGACAATCGCGTCTTGGGACCGTAATAGAAAAAATAAGCCTTCCAAGGGTCGCTGGTCTTATGCACGCACGAGGGATCTCTAGGCGACTCGATCCTCGACTCGACTCGAATCGCATTCAAGGCACGCCTCGGAAGTCGTGATGTTGGGGACATTCGTGCCACGTGACCAAATCATCTAAGTACAGCCCTTTCCGTACAAAGAAGCAGCTGCCCAACACTGAGTTCCTCGCGCACTGTCGTGTTTCTCACCCTATCCCGGCGAGTGATTCCCACAACAGCACGAAGAAATCTAATCTCAGCAGATTGTATTCGCGATCTTATTCTTTCGGTCATTACCCAAATTTCATGACCATAGGTGAGAGTTTGAACAAATACTGCGTTAAAAACCACTAACTTGGCTCTGACGCCAAGCTCGGCCTTCCTGAGTACAGATCGACCAAGCTGTATCGAAATTGACCCAGCTTGACCAATCCTACAGGAAAGCTCAGCATTATTCCTCCCATCACTCGTGAAGAAAACCCCGAGATACTTAAACTTCTCCACTTGTTTCAATGGGACTCGACTAACGATAACCATAACCTCGGATTTGTCCACGTTAACTACCAGGGTCGCTGGTCCAATACCTAAATAAGCTAAGTACTTAAACTCTTTCATAGAAGAGGCTACGAAATTCTACGTTTGCGGGTCATCCCAGTCCAAAATTAGAAACAGTCCTCTCATGATTGCCACATATTCTGCAAGTGGCCTTCTCTGATAAAGCAATTCAATGAGAATCACCTGCCGGCGGCCAAAGATATTCTTCATCATTCTGTGTAGATGATGAAGAATGAGATACGAGCATATTCCTTGAAGGTATCCCATACCCTGTGTTGTTGTTTGCATAAGAGTGTCCTCTGATATTTAGACCAAAACCTTAATAAAGCAGCTTCCCCTGGCAGGAGAATGACTCGTTAGATCTTTTCAACGTGGCACACCATTTGGATTGCTGTAGAAGCTAGACCTAGATCTCCACCGGACTGTCACTACGGATGCATCACCTAAAGAGTAAAGCGAAGAACAAGGAGATGTCTCTCCCCATGTAATTTTGCGTATCTCAATCTTTTTAGAAGGCGCTACAGTGAATTTGAGACATCTTCTGGTATCTCACCTCAGAGTTGTACTTCAAGCTAAGGTCTTCCTTATCTTGTGTGCTCAACCTTTGTTGTGGTCGCCCATCACTGCGGATAAAGACTATGCAGAAGTTCATGATTCCTCGGGCCAAATGCACTATTTGTATTTTCTATTTGTCCACGGCTTATTAATCAAGACACCGCAGGGTCTCCTCATGAATGCTGATGTGTGGAAATTGGGCACGGACTAAATAGATGTCCTAATCCGCAAAGTCCTTCAGTCTGAGTCCGCTTTTTGGATTTGTTGCCATTCAGGCTGTATTCCAATGACGTCCATCTAAGCACTTAAATCTCCTAGAGGTGTCGTAACTGCTGCATGTTTCCCTTATAAGATCGCTGAAGTTATCCTTGATGAGTTCCAATCACGCAAAGGAGCACCAGTCAAACAAATGTGTTCCCCCATGAATGAAGTGTCTGCTTCACTATTCACTGACGTCTTATGTTGTTATTCAATGCAGACTGTGATAACATCGCCAGAGGTTCTCTCCTCAACGGACTGCACCGTCTCATCCTGATCCAAGAATTTTTATTCCACTCACTGAATGTGTGGACTGCAAAGAGACACTCATTTCAATGCAGCACATTTCTTTCAATCTACTTTCTACAGTGTACGCAATTTATCATTCCACATACTGTGCCCTCGCTCGCTCAAGGATATTCATAAATAAACCCGTAACAAATAGTAGGTAGCTTTGCAGACGAGATCGTAAGGCAAGATGTCTACAAATCTATTCATGCATGCAATTTTGATTACCTCTGGTCATCGAACATCGAGAATGGACGTGCGATACGACACAACATTTACACCCCCATCCTCCCCCTTCTCATAATCAAAACGAACTGCCAAAACCATTACCATAAAAGCAAATCACATACGAGCACACAGCACAAGACACCAGACGAACGTGGCTTATGAATTGGCCCGAATCTAGCCGCGACGAATAAAAGAGAATACTCATTCTTTTTCGAGATTTTATTAGTATCTAGGACTCTTACGGAGACACTTGACCAGGCCGGGTCTCTGGGTTGGTGATATTTTTACGATGATATTTCCATTTCGCTCGACCCACAGTTTGATGGAATCTCACCCGAGAGAATTGAGAATATTGCGCCAGCGACAGCACCGCATGCCATTGTTGCAAAGTATCTCGGATATTGCGGTCGAAAGACAACACACATCCGAGAAGGACAAGCATTTATTTTGAAAGTATGAAAATTGTTATGTACGTTTCGTGACTGAAGACCGTAGAGAGATCCCATCCAGAAGATAGACGGACCACCAATTTCTGCAGTGACAGCGTAAAAAGTTATGAGATTGCATTTCAGCAACCCACGAGAGTGGAGGGGGGAGGGGAAATCTCGGAAACACAATTTAATGCAGGGGATAAACAGGAGAAGAGATACTCCCCGTTCATCAACCACAAATAGATACAAAATTGACATTGAAACGAAAGCAGAAAATAAAGCAGCAGTGGTATGGAATGTCTCTGTTGTTGCTGCTGCTTCTGAAGGTAGTCTATGATTAATGATATCTAACACGCATATTAGAGACATAGAAGCCATCACAGCCATCGTCGGCAGCGGCAGCACCTATCCATAAAAGACAAATTACTTCTTCGGGTGCAAAGAGAGGGGTCGGTTGATGTGGTGCCCTCGGTATCTATGGATTGGATTCGTGGTCTCTAACTTTGTAGCGAATTCCAAATGAAGTCATCTTAGTGTTTTCCGTTTGTCAATTTATCATTCACACGTACATGCAAAGACAAATGGTAAAATAATACAAAAACTATGCCAGCGTGTATCTGGGATGAGTTGCAAAGAGGGGAATAGTACAAACATGCCCGCAGATGAAGGATGAGGTTTTGGTGGATGGATGTAAGGTGAGACTGTGGAATAGTTTGAGGCTTTATTCATGCGTCACGTAGAAACAGAAATGTGCAAGTTAAGTAAAGTGGAGGGTGGGAACTACTACCTTCGAGATCACCGAAACATGTACCTTTCGCTAAGGGAATCATTTAAATATGAAAAGCTTTTGCCATTGTGACCTCAGGTTCCAAGAAGTAGTTCAATGTGGATGTCGAGGGTTTGCCAAAATGTACGCAAGGTCTGAATTTTGTGCAATTTGTGCGGTTAATTGTTGCCAACGATATAAAACTGAAAACGATAGAGACTGAAAGTTTAAGGTTAGGAAATGAAACGTTAGATTAAACAACATTGTTGAACAATATTTTGAAAAAGTCATGAAGGATTGGTAGCCATAGTTCCGTACAAAATAATAAGTTTCCAATAGAGCCATAAAATTGTACCGCTACTTTCTGGAATTAATAATAGTAATTATGGCGGCGCTACAGTCCGAGGTGGACCTGGGCCTAGCTTCTCAGCAACCACTCGTGTTGTGCGTGCTATTGTTCTCTCACGAGTGGAGGGGACCTACAGTTTAATGCCGGCTCGGAACGGCGAGATTGAGAAGCCTTTTCTAGACAGTTATATATAGATGCAAATCACGTAGACCACTAAACTTAGCTCAGTAGAATGTTCGGCTCCAAGCCTGTGGGAGAAAGCAAGGGAGAGTTCCCACATTTGAGTTGAAGGAGGACCTTATTATTATTATGGTTGAGGGTATATTGCACCGCGAACATTAAGATCTATTGTGCACCCTTTCAATACCAATTACGAGTTCCCCTCAAATAGAGTTCTTTTCAGAGTTGTATTGAGAGTAATGGAATCCTATTGCGCATAAGTGAAGAAATCTGCTCTAAAGTATCCTCTCTAAGCCAGTTTCTTCAGGAATCTGCGAATGAGAGATGGTTCTAGAGACTGCATTTCTTTCTCTGATAGCAGGTACTTGTTTTTCTTTTGTGGGTCAGTGCCTCACAAAATCCCAGTATATGCTCTGGAATTTCATTAAATTCTCCACAAAATCTGCAGAGACTTTCTTCTGATACCCGTAGTTTCCTTAGATGCTTCCTGAGTCTACAGCGCACCGTTAGGAAGCCTGTTAGGATACGGAGGTTATTCTTGCTCATTTTGATGCATGCCTCGAATCTCTTCCGGTAATATTGCCCTAGGAGTTTTTTGACCTGCTTCAATCCACGAGCGTTATTCCAGGTTTCTATCCGGTTCCTTCTTTCTAATGCCCTGAAAAGATGGTCTCCTATGAAGGGTTCTGATGCTCCTTTCCTTGCCAGGGAGTCGGCCATTTCATTGCCTTCTATCCCCGTATGGCCAGGTATTCAGCAGAGTTTTACTCGGTTTCTCCTACTCAACTCTTTCAGCTTCTGCAGGCATTCCCATACAAGTTTGGATTTGATGGTGTAGGAGTCCAGTGCCATAATACCGGCTCGACTGTCCGACATTATTGCTATGTCGCAGTTGGTATAATTCCTTTCAAGATTGATCTGAACGCATCTGTCTATGGCATAAATTTCCGCTTGAAAGATGCTGGTACATTTGCCCATGGATTCGAAGTATTTTGTCCTGGGTCCAAAAACTCCTGCTCCAGTTCCTTCATCAGTTCATTATCCGTCTGTATACAATTACAATGTGTTGCTGCTCAGTCTGTGGACCATGGATTCATTGCTCCAGTCCCTTTTGGTGATGATCTTACTGGTAAATTTATTTTGGAAGTTGAATTTCCCAATCACATCATCCTTCGGAATGGCCAGTAGTGGTAGCCTTTTGACTAGTGCGTCGAATTGTCTCGCTGTAATGCACCTGTCTTTTCCTATCCCTTCTTTTGCCATTCTCATGATTATTTTGTTTGCACATTCTGCAACCACTAGATGCAAAGGAGTCAGCTCCAGTAGCACCTCCATGGCCGCAGTTGGGCAAATTCTCATGGCTCCTGTAATACAGAGGCATGCCAACCTTTGAACTTTGCTGAGTGTCTCCCTCGCGCTGATCAGATTGGTTCTCTTGGTCCATGCTATTGCACCATAAGTTATTGTACGTCGAACAATAGAGATTAACATCCATCTTAGAATACTTAGACTGCATCCCCAGGATTTGCCCGCCAAGCTTCGACAAATAATCAGAGCACGCGTCGCTTCCTGGTTATCTCTCCAAGATTACTCCCAGATATTTAATTTATTTTACCGGAGTCAGTGCTATACCCGACAGACTTATTGGTTTTAGTCGTTCCAGTTTTCGAAGGACCCCAATCAACTAATAGAAGGCAGCAAATTATCGTGCTAGTTGTAGAGACTTGTTGGTTGAGGCCTAGCTCTGTATCGCCACATAAAGAGAAAGATGCTCCTTTCATTTCAACCGCTGTACACCGAGCAAAGGACAAAATATTGTGTTCATATTTAGCTGGGACACACAATTTTTCTGGATGGAATAAAGGTGCTGTATTGTCTGCCAAGCAACGAACAGAAACAGATCGTCTACAGAAAAAAAACACTTGTGCATCAAATTTGATTCAACATTCACCTGCACACAGCGCTTCATCTTCGCCCTGCTACCATCTCGAAAACATAACGATTTCCATCTCGTTGCCCAGCTCATATGCACCTTTCATCCAGCACATCATAAATAGCAGCAATTACTTATCTATTTTGGTGCGTTATTAACTCCATCCTCGCCCCTCTCGCCAGTGCTCGACAAACTGAAACATCATCCAGATACATCTTAATCTATCTTATTGTTCAAATACAGTCTCATCACCTGCTTAGGGTAAAAGGGGAGAAAATTATTAAAAAAAAAAATTATTGTTTATAAACACCGAATCTGGAGTTTGTTATGCGTGAACTTTGGTACGCGCCGTTCATCTCTCCCGAACATTACCCAAAACCCATCGTCTTTCTATCAACATCGGATACATCTGAGATACGTGCAGAAAGATGATGTAAACACTCCTCTAGAGCCACAACGCCATTCGCTGGCATTAGTATCTTTTTTATGCTACACATTCTTTCCTTCGTTCCTCTTCTGAATTTTTTTGATTTTTTTTTTGTTTTCACTCCTGAAGACCACTTGAAGACGTGTTTCCTTTGTGGGCCGATGGTGAATGGTGGAGGTACGGGTGATGGGGCGGGAAGATGGGGAAAAGGTGCCTATGTAATGCTGGTGTTGTGTCTACAAATCTTTTTTCACTAAATTTGATTTGTTTACAGTTGGGCGAGAGGTGTTTTATCCTCGACTACCAGCTTCGGTGCCCGTGCGCGTTGCGATGCCCGTCCCGAGACGGTTGCATATCCATAAGTATATAAAATATGATTGTGTTGATTTATGATTAGTAAACCGATTCTGTGTTGAAACAACTTCATAACAGTGCATCTCATCGTGAGTGGGGACGCGGGGAAACACCAGTGGATGAGATGTGCGTGGGGGTGAGGCCGAGGAGGCGCATGAAGAAGACAGACGGATGTGCTGACGGATGAAATTGGCACCTGGTTATCTTAACGGGGTAACGAAGCATTTGAGTAGGGTGTTTGATATCTCAGAAGTGTTGTAATTGAGATGAGCCGTGCGAGTAGATTGTGTGTGTGTGCGTAGATGTGTGGATTGTAGTGAATGGCGGTGCAAGGAATGTGCAGGAAATATGGTAATCATGTGCATCCACATGTGTGCATGCAGGCATTTTAATTTATGGGCAGATACAAGCTTCATCGAGGTGCAAATGTCTTGTATTTTTGAGAAGATTAACTTCAATTTAATGGAACTGTCATTAGAACTGAATAGCGGATTGCCCAGTTGCTGGTATTTGGTCTGATATGAGCTAGAGAGTTAATGGGTCACATACTCAAGATTGACGATGAGTATTGAGTTGTGAAGAGCGATCTTCTATCGAGTTTCTGGTGATTTTTGGGGTATCTGTTTGCACAAGGCTAGAATTCGAAAATGTCGCCCTTTCTCCACTTTAAGTATTAAACGCCCGATTGTTAGGCCTTGGATGAAGTGGGGGTCCTGGTCCTAGTCACTTCAGATAGGGTAAAATTGTTGGCAGAAGATCGAGTATTTTGTAGTGCATGCCTCAAAAGGATAACACATTTAGTGAGAATTAGCTCAGCGACTGTGTAAAGGGGCAAATATATTGGGGGTACGGACACTTAAGAGAACTGATGCAACCGTGTGAATACATCAAAATGAAGCACTGTGACAATAATAACCACTTGGTTCAATTTCGTTAAGTTCGTTCAGTTTCGTTAAGATCCCTCAGTTTCGTTAAGTTCGTTCAGTTTCGTTAGGTTCGTTCAATTTGACCTACTTACACAGGAGCAAAATAAATTGGCAAATGCCAGTTGACAGCTGAATTTTCTTTAAGATTCTACAGGCAATTCTTGACACTTTGCAATATGAGAACGCTTTCGGTTATTTTTCGTTTGGTTCTGATATAAGCCTAAGTCTTCCTTACGTTATTATAGTTGACCCTTAATTGTATACATTTCTTAGTGCGGGGCAACGATTCGGAGTGGATATGGGCCTCAACCAACAGGCCTCCCCAGCTAGCACGATCCTTCTCTAACTGTATTGAGTTTTCAAAATGAAGTTTTTTTTTTTTTCGGAATATTTTTGAAACACTACTGGAGCACTCAGAGTCAAAACTGGTCCATTGTACTGCCAGGTAGCAACCTACTCCAGTGCCGTTAATTTGAACCCAACGGAAAATGGTGACTGGACCAGATTCGATTTCACGAACCTGGGACCCCTCTAACTTGGGACAGGCAACTGTCAGTCAGTCATGTGTCAAAATGAAGTTAGTTGAGATCTTGCGTGCACAACCTCAATCGTGGACAGGTTGAGAGTGGAGAGTTCTTCGGGCCGAAAACTCGTTGCCCATATTCTCCACATGGCCGTGACTCTTTTGGCAGGATGCACATTCACCTGAATAGACACATTTTGCTGTACAGCCCATGGTACGTATGGTACGTTGATCTTCCAATCTATCGATTGGCAAGGCAAACAAGATGAAGAACTTTTCTTTCGAAAAGACTTCGTGTCTTCGTTATCCGCTTCGTTACAGTCCATGTCTCTGCACCATAGATCAAAATTAAAATGATCAAAGGCTTCCATAAAATCAACTTGAGCTTTCACAGAAAAGCACTACAACTCAATTGCCACCTTAGTCCAAAAAACAGCGATTAATAATAATAATAATAATAATAATGGCGGCGCTACAGTCCGAGGTGGACCTGGGCCTAGCTTCTCAGCAACCACTCGTGTTATGCGTGCTATTCTTCTGTCACGAGTGGAGGGGACCTACAGTTTAATGCCGACTCCGAACGGCGAGATTTGGAAGCTTTTTCTAGACAGTTATACTCTTTGAGCATTATCAGTGACTCGAAAGAGGTGAAGCCGTGAAAAAATGTTAGATGTTTTTTTCGAGATTCAAACCGACGATCCCGAGCGTAGGAGTCGACGCACCTACCCACTACGCCACGGCGCCCCAAAAAACAGCGATTAGGAACATTTATTTTGCGTTTGAACTCCACACTTATGTTCATTGGCGGCTTGCCATGTTTGACCATTCGGGTCAATGTCATTTGCGTATTCTAGCTTTTGGAGCGATCTTATCAACCATCCAATTTATTGGAAGCTGAAACGATAACACAAAGTCTAAAAGATATTTATACGATGAGTGACCCTTATTTTGAATATCTGAAAAAACAAATTCGAAATCAAATTAAAATCGATGAAAATAAAGTTCAATAGTCAATCAGGTCACATCTTGGTTGCGATGGTGTATGGACATTGAAAGCCCATAGAACGCCACGTAAAGTCTATCAAGAGCCGATTGCTGACGGAAGCAAAAACCAATTTCTTTTAACGACATCTCTTAAGACTCCACGGTTCGCAGTGGGCGAAAATCTTCAGGACAATACATTTGTGTAAGCAAAGATCAGATTGATTGCTGTATACTCAGATATGAAGTGTCTGGAATCCCAGTGGATCGATGCTTATTAAAGTCAGTGCACGACAATTAATAATAATAATGGCTGCGCTACAGTCCGCGGAGGACCTGAGTCTAGCTTCGTAGCAACCACACGTGTTGTGCGTGCTATTGTTCTCTCACGAGTGGGGGGATCCTACATTTTAATGCCGACCCGAACGGCGAGATTGAGAAGCTTTTTTTAGACATTTATACACTTTGAGCATTGTCAGAGACTCGAAAGAGGTGGAGCCGTGAACAATTTTCTTGAAAAATTTAAGTGGGATTTGGATCTTGACTGAAAGTCAAGAGCGTGTGGGTTGACGCACAAACCCACACGGCCATCAATGTAATCCCTTTAACATTGATTAAAAAGAAAGAGCAACCTGTCTCTAAATTCAAAGTCTCCTATTCGTCAGGCAAAAGCGAAAGTAAAAAATGCTTCTCTTGGCATTACGAACTATTGGGATTCGACCGTATTTAATTAAATTTTTTGTGTTTTGTTTAATCAACGTTACTGGTTTAAATATCACAACGATGGATTCCTCGAAGACGAAAAAACTGGTTAAAGTCCAAGGAATTATGGTTATTGTTGGGTAGTTTGAACATGTGATATACTTTGTACCCAGAAGTTAGAAAATCTGTCCAAATATTTTCCTTGGTCTAAGTCTTGGACCCATGTCCCTATCACATAACCTCAGCGGCAATCAACTGCAGGATTGCATTGCAACAAAATTCGCAGTTTCAATATCAACCAACGCCCAGTTGAATTTCAATGACATTTTCGACAAGAAAAAAAAATTGAGTAAAATTTTGTGAGATTTTTGTGTTTTTTTTTTTTCCTTTTCCAATTCAATGTACAATGAACTGCTCTCCTGCTCATCCATTTACCCAAACCATAAGAGCGACAAAGCATGTAACCGGTAAATTAAAAGGAAAAGGATAAAGTTTAATTGGAAAACTCCAGCCAACACACAAAATGAATGCCTATTATATGAAAACTAAATAAGTTCTAGTCAAGGATTCCAAAGAGAGGAGCACCGGTGTGATTGCTGTTACTCCTTTGTTCACCTCCATTTCAGTGCGGACACCCTGCCATCCCAGCAAACACTAGACCATCCCATTCAGTGACTTCGGTTTACACCCGAAGCAAAAGGATTAATTAGGATAGTATTCTGTTCAGTTGATAGTTTTTGAAGTTGGTTCAGGTTTTCTTAACATTCAGCTAAAGAACCAGTCGACGGAACGAAAAGTTTTCCTCTTTCGTTATTCGCCACGTTTTCGTCCCACCTTCGCACCATCCCACAGACCCCAACACCCCGTGAGGATGTGGCTTAATGTCGAAAATAGAGAAGAAAACCGCAACGGACCAGTTAAAATTTTCACAAGGATACGAAATGCGGATGTAATTATCGGAAGGAAATTGCCCCGTCTCCTTGAAGGAACTCCTTTCACACACACTGCCGAACGAGTCGATGCCCTTGAAACCGAATTCTTAATAATTCAAAGGCCTGTCTTGCATGACGGTAATTTTTTCAAATCATTTAACTAAACAATTTGAATACCCAATCGAGCGTTGTCCCTTGGAAATTTGAATAAGGATTCGTTGCGCCAACACACGATGAATAACCATTGTATTGTGTGCACATGCGACGTGTACCGAGTGTTCACCCCACAATTTCTCAGTCGCATCCGTTTTGTGACGAAGTGTACTTTGTATTGGATTTTAATTCCAGTTCACAATCAAATTAATTGGTCACGCGAAGAGAATTACATCATCATCATCATCATCCTCGTCCTCGTCCTCGTCCTCGTCGTCCTCGTTGTCGTCGTCGTAGTCGCCGTCGTTATCATTTGTCGAATAGCTGCGGGTTGCCATATCCTGCGGATCAAGGTTTGTATCCTTTTTTAACCCCTAAATACTATCTGCGCAACGTATGTATCCCATTTTTATGGATGTTGCGTGTGCATTTTGTTAGAGAGAAACTGCGGAACAAATGTATGCAAATAGGATTTATAATTTGGTGATTTCCAAGGACTTATGCCAAAGGATATTGCACAGTTAAATGTATTACAAATTTCACGGTGATCAAGTATATTTTAAAATTCATAAGATTAAAGCGTCTCCGTGTTTGCTCTTCGGAAGTGTGTAATCAGGGAGGATGTCCTTACAATGAATTCTGTGCGGTAAACGTCGAATGAGTTATTGCAGCTAGTTATCCTTTTTGGTAACAAAAATGTTTCGCTGATTTTACATGCGAGTTTTACATTGATTGCAAGTTCCCATGAAATTTTGATTTAAATTTAAGATGTATTTACTTGCAGTTAGCCAGTAGGCGATGAAATTGTAAATTATGAGCTGAGAGACACGTCCCCTCTAGGAAATCAAGGAAAATTATTTCGAAAATTAATAATAGTAATAATAATAATAATAATGGTAGCGCTACAGTCCGAGGTGGACCTTGGCCTAGCTTCTCAACAATCACTCTTGTTGTGCGTGCTATTGTTCTCTCACGAGTGGAGGAGACCTACAGTTTAACGCCGACTCCGAACGGCGAGATTGAGAAGCTATTTCTAGACAGTTACACTCTTTGAGCATTGTCAGTGAATCGAAAGAGGTGGAGCCGTGAAAAAAATGTTTGGTGTTCTTTCGGGAATCGGACCGAGAACATCGAGCGTAGGAGTCGACGCACCTATCCACGCACCTATCCACTACCTATTTATTAAATTTGTGTCCAGCTTATCAGTTTGTTATTTAAATATATACAGGGTGGGCCATATAGTGTTTTTTTTTAAATTATATGTTATTTAAACACTGACAGCTGCTTTCTGGTCTAAGTCTTGACAGAAAGTCAGTGTCACAGTCAGTGCTGTGTAGACCAAACGGTGCGTTTTTTAAAATAAGTTTTGGCCGAAATTAAGCACCCACCGCGACTGCTGCACTCAAGTTTGTGCAAAAATTTCGTGAGACTGGTATGATTGTGGACAACACTCATGGTCCCCGTCGTCGTACTGTGCGCACAGACGAGAATGTGGCTGCTGTGGTCGAGAATGTGAGATTCAGTTCACGAACATCAACTCGCCATCGATCTCAACAGCTCAACATTTCACGCATGCATTACGCAATAGGAGGGGAATTCTGCATCTCGGATTATTCGCTTATAAGGTCCAATTGACTCAGCAATTGAAGGCGCACGACCATCCGCTTCGTTATCGCTTCGCAGTTTTTTTTTTTGTCGTTGGATTTTGGAACGCTACTGGAGCACTCAGACTTACAACTGGTCCATTGTACTGCCAGGTAGCAACCTACTCCAGTGCCGTTAATTTGATCCCAACGGCAAATGGTGACTGGGCCAGATTCGAATTCACTGGGACTCGAACCTGGGACCCCTCTAACTTGGGGCAGGCACTTATCCAACTGCGCCATCCAGTCGTGTTGCAGTTTGGGCCTTAGAACAGCTTAAATTGGACAACGATTTTGGGCGAAAAATCATTTTTTCTAACGAGGCGCATTTTTATCTCGGCGGCTACGTTAACAAACAAAATTGCCGTACCTCATCTGGGGCTCGGATGCAAAGACCCTCACGTTATTGTCGAGAAGCCAACGCACCAACAGAGAGTGACAGTTTGGTGCGGATTGTGGAGTGGTGGCATCATTGGACCAATTTTCTTCGAAAATGAGGCTGGGATCAACGTTTCGGTCAACAGTGGGCCATGGTTACAGAGCCATGTTAACCGATTTTTTTTTCATTGAAATTGAAGTCATGGATTTGGACGACCTCTGGTTCATGCATGATGGCACGCCATACCCCACAGGCCATGCCACAATCGATCTTTTGCGCACCAAATTCCCAAATCATGTTATCAGCTGTCGCCGTCTTGGCGATGCCAATTGGCCGCCTCCGAGCTGCAATTTGACACCTTTGGACTTTTTTTTTTGTGAGAAAGGATCAATATTATGCCAACAATCCGGAAACGATTCAAGCACTTAAGGCCAATATCAATCAAGCAAGCCGTGAGCTAGAGCCCGAAACCATCAACAAGCTTAGGTTAGGTTGGGGGTGGTGGCTGAGCCTCACATAGACCGCTTTTAAGAAACCATCAACAAAGTCTTGGAAATCAGACGAGGCAGCAACTTGAGCGACGTTGTGTTTAATTAATGGGAATATTTGATTTTTGTTCTTTTTATTGCATTTTTAAAAAGAAACTTGTATTTGGCCCACCCTGTATGATCTTTCAAAAGAGGTTTAGCTTTAGCGAATGGCATTGGAGGAGGTTCTCCACTACTGCTTGGCTGTCTGAATAGATGGTGATGTTTTTTTTTGGCGGCCACCAGGTGTGCAGTCGCATGATGCCAATGTGTCACCGCAAATTCCAACGGGAGAAAATGGAGTAAGTGTTTTCAGTAAAGCACTGAGTTTGTGTAATTGCTGTTTTGTCAAACAGTGAGAAGTAATCTTCCCGGTGGAAGAGATCTGCAAACTAACAGCATTGTATTTTCCAAATTTGAAAAAATGTCTTACGAAAAAAGAGAAAGGCACTTGAATGCAACGATCCTAAAATTGATGTCGGATAAAGAAACTGGAGGAGCGGATGCTTTTGAAGGAGATGGCTCATCAGACTAATACTGACCGAATTTCCAAAGTCGCAATTCGGATTTCAGATCAGATTATGAACCTCCAGCAAAAAAAGTTAGAGAACAATTATCTGATTCAGTGGCCTCAACTTCTCAAGCAGCCGTACCAGCAGAGCAGCTTCAAGAACCATTATCACCGGATTCTGAAAACCCGATGCAACTTCTCAATAAGTTAGATGCAATAATAGTAATATTCTACAGTGATATTGAGGATGATGACAACACTGATACGCGCAAGTATAGCAAGTTTGAAGCTCTGTATGGTGACACATTGATCTCACAGCCGAAAACCAAGACAACCGTAACAGACTCTTGGGTGTATAGTTTAGAATGGCATTAGATTCAATACATATTGTGGGTCTAATACAATGCTACATACACAAATGTGTGCGAACCTACTGTGAGACCACTCTGGTATCATGCGGCACAACAAGCCCAAATTCGTTTGAGACCAAAATGGTCAGTGCTTTACGGTCGAGAGTATTCGTTATATAGCCATTAATTATGACTTAAAGTGTCTTGGTCACACTCAATTTTAGGATTAAAAAACTCCCAATGGTTCTTTTTCGGTAATTTAATGTTTCGAGAGAAAACATATTTCCTGAGCAGAAGATTTGAAATGATCATGTCGTGCAACTCAACAAATTCCTCAGTTATCCGCCGAAATTGTCATCAAACGGATGCATTTCAGCCTCAATTACTTCGAATTTTAAATCGATTACACCAACTATTAAGCCTTGTTAGCCAAATTTTTGAACTTAATTCATTTCAAACTTAATCATCCATCAATAAATCTTCCCTGAGACCCTGAGAAAATACCCTTTTTCCCAGCACCTTCAGCTCCGGCGCAGAACATTGAGGTAAAATTCCTTACATAAGGTCGTATCTCAAACGCAACAATTATAAAATGATGACAATGCGCGGCATAATACATAACCACACCGTAGAGTCGCACAAAATGCAAAGGTAAGCCCAAAGCAGAAGACAACTCAAACCCAAGAGTATACGAGAAAAATACGAAAAAAAAGGATGAGAGAGAGGAAGGAGTAAGAAAAGGCAACACCTGAGCGATCAGAAACGGAGATGTATCCTTAAAAATTTCCACACAACACACACAACATATTGCCCCATTCCAATTGACGACATCGACGGCGACAGGGAAACAACAACGATGACTACGTCGACCGAACGCTCCGACAACGAGAACTACAACGCAACGACGACACTATGGCGGCAGAATTTCAAAATTAACTTCAGGAACACAAGAGTGTGACAAGGCTCCGGCAAATGGAGCTGCAGATCAATTGAATTCCTTCCCTCCATTTGCCGTGCACAGATCTGCAGATCCACAAACAGTTTTAGTATTTAGTGCAAGGATCTGCTTCTTTCTCCATCGTTCACACACGGCCAAGTGCGATTGGGCTTCTGCAAATGAATGGAGTTGTTTCACACACTCGCCCGCACATATACACACACACGAGCTGCATCCAAGGGAACCAATCGTGGGAGTTACAGGAACCGAATTGCTGGAGATATCTTATTAAAAACTGCGGATGTTGGCCACCGTCACCAACGTTCGCCATTCTCCAGTCGGCGTGGATGCAAAATGTGAGTTAGTATCTCCATCGATTTGTCCACAGGGACATGGGGGAGAGGGGGAGATCGCTGGCATTATCCATGAGTGTACGCCCATATCGCAGTGCCGATCCTGAACGGTGATAGCTCTTCGATGGAATTAATTTTTCCATATGTTCTCCGCATGAGTATTTAGCCAATTTGATGTTTCGTTTTTCGTTCCTTCCAACTGCAGTGGAACGGCAGAGAATCGGATGGAATGCAAAAAATCGCGACCATCATGATCTGCATGTGAAGATCTGGAGCGGAGCAGACAACGCAGGATGTGGGTTCTTATTTCGGATGCAGAAATCATTTTTAGCCAAGAACTTTAAGGTAACTTCACTTGTTATTTTTACTTGATTTCAAGGACAGCCATGTGTAAGATAAAGCTTCATGAAAGGACCGTCAACCAGTAAACGAAGCAAAGTTTGCGTGGCAAAATAGAAACGTTGGTTGCTGTCGTACATTGTTGCAATGAAGGGGAACCTTGAGCACTCGTTTTAGTTTTCAGAAACAGAATAAGACAAAAGACCAAGCCTCTAGATCTCAAATATCCTTTCCAAAAAGTTGAATTTAGCCTTCACTACAAGGCAACCTTTTGACATCCACTAGACGGATTGATTTGCTTACTTCCTTCGTCGACATGGCTGTGCTGTGCACTCAGTGCCACATCTTGATGAACGATCACGTCTATTTCTTAAATTTGCAACATTGCAACAAACAGAGATTTGCTGTCAGACCCAGAGAGGTGTCAGAATGACAGAAAACGAACAATGTAACATTTTGTGCAAGTACTCGTGAGGTATATACTGTTACTAGACGTAAGGAGTGACCTTCAGTTTTCAACCAACTCTGTGCGGGGATTTCTCATGGCATTGCCAGTGGTTTGCTTACTTAATATATGTGATACCACGGAATGAAAGTGCCTGGTGTTTGCCACTCTGCCCGGGAGTTGAACTTGACACTTCATGGATGAATAGCAACCTTCGGTCGAAATCACTGCTCCATGTTAACTAAAAGCAGTGTTCAGAAGAGAAGAATGATGGTCCTACGAATAATATAAACAAATCTTGGATTTACACATCATGAAGAGCATATCTACAGCCTTGACCAAATGTATTAGGCACCCTTATCTTTTTGTCTTTGCTGCCAAATCACTTATCGGAAGTAAATAGTTTGAATTTTATGGTTTTCGGCGACACTGTCTGAGGTTGTAAGCGATTTTATCTGTTTCCTCTTATTTCATTAATTTGTTTGCTTTTTGAAGATATAACGAATCTTAAAGGGTGTCTAATATATTTGGCCAAGGCTGTATGTCTACCTTTCCCACATGTCCGTATTTTTGTTCGCTCAAATCGGACCCTCACTGGATCCTAAACTTTCATTCTGTGTGATCAGAATGAGGAGATCAGTTACTTGGCCCATAGTAGACGTTGTGACAGGAACTTATGCATAAGCATTTTTGCTAAAGACCCATCCCGAAGCTGCAAGTAGGAATATGGTGAGCCTATGTCCAGAATATGCAAGGATTCATGGAAATCAAACAGAGGACATACTTGCAAAAGAGGGCTCAGAGGTAGAAAAGTTTCAAGCCCTATCCTATGTCCATACGCCGCTATACATTCTAAGGAAGAAATTAGAAGCCGAAGTTCTGGAGGGAGCAAATAAAAGATGGGTAAATCTGGACATTGGGTCAACGACATGAGCCCTGTGACTGGGGCTGACTAAAACGAGATCAGATCAATGACCAACCTCAGTCGCAATTCATCTGTGTGCATGGTGGTGGGACACTGTACAATAGCCACTCACGCAACGCGTCTAGGCATTTTGCACACCAACTTCTGCAAAATCTACTAGGACGAAGAAGAAATATGATCTGTTCGCCACCTTCTCGGGGATTGCTTCCCTCTACAAGGAAGAAGACTGCATATCAAATATTCCTATGACTGTATGAACTGAAGAAGATTAAGTTCAAATACCTCCCGAGATTCATACAAAAATCTGTGTGGTTGTAGTCACCAGTAGTAGGCGTAGATCTCATGGTGGAAAATATAGCATCCCCAGAGTTGCGGCTGTAACCCACTCGGCATTCACAATACAGAATTAAGGAGAGGATGCGCGACTCAAATGCCCCACTGAAGTGGGGCTATCAGATCGAGCTAAAAAAAACATTAACAGGGTGGGCCATCTAGTGTTTTTTTTTAAATCATAGGTTATTTTGACACTTACAGCGGGTGGCCGCTCGAAATCTTGACAGAAAGTCAGTCTCATACCTCCGCGGAACGAAATGAGTCACTTTATGGTTGAACATCGTTGGGAAGTATTGAAAACTTATTTCCAAAGTGAGTAATGTGTAGGCCAAACAGTGCGTGTTTGAAAAGAGGTTTTGGGCGAAATGAGGCACACACTGCTGTACGCAAGTTTGTGCAAAAAGTGTGTGCGACTGATATGCTAGTGGACAACACTCATGCTAGTGGTCCCCGTCGTCGTACGGTGCGCACAGAGAAGAATGTGGCCGCTGTGGCCGAGAGTGTGAGATTTAATTCACGAACATCAACTCGCCATCGATATCAATAGCTCAACAATTCACGCACTAGCCTGAGGAGAATTCTGCACAAAGAACTCGGATTATTCGCTTACAAAGTCCAATGACTCATGAATTTAAGGCGCGTTTCGTTATCGCTTCGCAGTTTGGGCCTTAGAGCAGCTTGAAGAACGTGGACAACGATTTTGGGCAAAAAAATCATCTTTTCTGACGAGGCGCATTTTCATCTCGGCGGCTGGGTTAACAAACAAAATTGCCGCCCCGCATCTGGGGTTCGAACCCGCACGTTATTGTCGAGAATGAATTCTAATGCATCCACAGAGGGTGACAGTTTTGTGCGGATTGCGGAGTGTTGGCATTATTGGACCATTTTTCTTCAAAAATGAGGCTGGAACCAACGTTTCGGTCAACGGTGAGCGTTACAGAGCCATGTTAACCGATTTTTTTTTACTGAAATTGAAGACATGGATTTGGACGACCTCTGGTTCATGCATGATGGCACGCCATACCCCACAGGCCATGCCACAATCGATCTTTTGCGCACCAAATTCCCAAATCATGTTATCAGCTGTCGCCGTCTTGGCGATGCCAATTGGCCGCCTCCGAGCTGCAATTTGACACCTTTGGACTTTTTTTTTGTGAGAAAGGATCAATATTATGCCAACAATCCGGAAACGATTCAAGCACTTAAGGCCAATAACATTCAATCCGTGAGCTAGAGCCCAAAACCATCAACAATTTTATGTTAGGTTAGGGGTGGTGGCTGAGCCTCACATAGACCGATTTGAAAAAATCATCAACAAGGTGTTGGAAAATTGGAGTGACAGAATGCGCTACGGCGAAGCCAGCCGAGGCAGCTGCAACTTGAACGATGTTGTATTTCATAGTCGGAATATTTGTTCTTACTAATATAATACGTGGAAAAACATTTAATTTCGTTCATTTTATTGTATTTTCAAAAAGAACCTTGTATTTGGTCCATTATGTATATCGACTGTCATTGCATTTGAAAAAGCAATCTGATCCACTTTGTAGTCGTAACAGAGTTGACATAGAATTTCTCTCGCAGAAGTGGTCGGATTGTTCTTAACACGCATGAATTTAATTATGATCGGTCTCCTGACACGTATCTTGTCTGCTGAAATTCCCAAAACCTCCTGTCTTCTAGCTCAAAATTTAGGCCAGGTTGCATTTTGACCCCTTCGGAGAAAAGAATCCCCTAGCAGTTTCTTCCCTTCCACAGTCCATTCCAAATGTCTCCCTTGAATCCTTCCCCATAAAAAAAAACATTAAATCCCAACACACTGCGTTGGTACACCCCATGACTTTGATCTCAAGCCCTTTTCTGCACGATACATCGACACACACTCATCCCAGACACCGCAGCAGCAATTCCAGAATTCAGTAGAGCGCGGCGCGGCGCCTCGCCCGCTTACAACCAATCTGGAACCACAGAGACCCCAACTCCACCAGAAAGCAGAATCCAGCTCCTCGCAGAGCAGGTAAAAGAGGTCCTCCTCCTTATGCTACACTCTCTGTGTGTGTAATAATTTTAATTCCTTCTGTCGATGTCCAATGTTGTGTTGTCACGATATCAAAGCATTTTAATTGGCCGATTTATAGATTTAATTACGTATTCATGCGAAACATCGAAACCGTGATTCGTAAAAATACACATTTTTTCCTCGACTCGCCTCGTCTTGTCTCCGTGGCCGGTGGTTGGTGGCTGGCGGTGGCTGGTGGCTGGTGGCTGGTGGCTGATGGCTGGTATGCTTTGTAACATCGATTTCGGATTCGCGGGGAGGACAGCATTTCGATGGGTTGAGTGCAGGATCATGGTATGGTACTAGTACTGGGAATCATCGTCATCATCATCATCATCGTCATCGTCATCGTCATCGTCATCGTCATCGCCACCAGCATCAACATCATCGGCAATCATGATTCCTCATCGAGGGTCTTACTCTCTGCTCCAATCCAACTGCTGCTGGTTCTTGTGCTGCCGTTTTGCTGTGCATCTCCGCTTGTCTTGTCTCGTCTCTTCTCTTTTTGGGAACAATTCTTTGTTTCGAATTTTCTTTTTGTGCAAGTATGCGGTGATTTTTATCAAGGACTCTGGAGTTTGCAAGGACAGCACAATAACAGGAAAAAATGTCCATCCATTAAGCACTAAGCACCCTCAAAATATTTCGCCCGTTGTCCTGCCCAGAACTGCGCACCGGCCAACAATGTGAATGGCAGTGCTGGTGAATGGTGGTGGTCCGGCTCGTTTCCACATCCATAAATCATCGTAATAGAATTTTATGATCCTCGCACTCACACGGAAAGTAATGGATTTTTATAGCGCATATGCTGCAAGGAGTGGACTTGCTCTAATGTGTCTGCCTTCAGCTCAGCAAAAAAACGAGACCACCGAGCTCTGCCATAACTCATCTGTCCTGCTAGCCACCGATGCCGAAGTGGGTGGATTTGGGCGAGCGTGTGCTTGTTTGATTCCTTAGTCCGTTTTGATAAAGTTGAAAAGTTATTCGATAGCTTTGTTGGGCACGACGGGAATTGGGTTTCTTTGTGCGGCAGCCCACTTTGTGTGGGGGGCATCGGACGGAAAACGATTATTGCTCGGTATCAGGGAACCTCTGATGCGTGTATCAGTTATTATTGATAACAAATGATCGAATTATTAGAAATTAATAATGGATTCAATAGTGAAATTTATGGTTATGACTGTGGCGAGGAGTATTGGGTGTCTGATGGATGGTGGGGATGGTGTCTATCAACAAATTGGGTATTTTGTCATATTACTTTGTATGTAGCCACAATTTGCCATTGGACGTTGGAGAAAGTAGGTTAAGATTATGAACTGTTTTTAATAGGATGCGCTAATTGCTGCTTGTGAAAGAGTGTCCAAACGACTGGATGGCGTAGTTGGTTAAGTGCCTTCCCCAAGCTAGAGTGACATCGAATCTGGTCCAGTCACCATTTGCCGTTGGGATCAAATTAACGGCACTGGAGTAGGTTGCTACCTGGCAGTACAATGGACCAGTTTTGAGTCTGAGTGCTCCAGTAGTGTTTCAAAAATCCTAAAAAAAAAAACACTTTATACTTAAACAAACGCAAATTATCCTGAAAAATGCGCCGCAAAGTGGTCCCTCTGACGCTAAAATGCTGAGCGCGGTAACGATGTGTCACATGTCGGTCTTGGCAACACTCTTACCGCTTCACACAGTTCATTGAAACTTCTTGCACGTTGATGAACGGCAGATCGACTATCTCCCACTGTCCCGTGCTCAACAAAATTCGACATAAAACGATGAATAGTATTGTTAGACGATGCTTTTTGGCTACAATATTTTCGACGACAACTGAACGACTATTTTCGTTGTACAGCGTCACTATTTCGGCGCGTTGTTGTTTAGGTGTAAAGTGATTTGTGGTTAAAATTGAATTGACATTTCAAAAACATGTGTACTCAATTCAACCAGTTGTCAATATACATATCGACATTTTGGTGCACCCTGTATAAGATCGGTTTATAAGGAAATGGGAAGGGTTGATCTTGCGCTACATTATTTCAAATGTCAACCAAGTTCCTTGCGGATGATGTAGCTGTACTGTCTGTCGGAACACGCCTAGCCGATGTGTGTTCAAAAGCGCAGGCAGCTCTAGATCGACTCTAGTGATCGACGATTGGTGTACTAGAAATGGGCTTTCAGTCAATCCTCCTAAAACCGAGGTTGTCCTCTTCACGAGGAGGAGGAAATTGACTGGTTTGACTCAACTAGTACTAAAAGGTGTCAATATCCGCTTTTCCGATGAAGCTAAATATATGGGTGTCGTTCTAGATAGGAAGCTTCTGTGGAAAAAATACGTCGAAACGAAAATTGCGAAGGCACTGTCAGTTTTCTGGCAATGTAAGAGAATTTTCGGCAAATCCTGGAGTCTATCACCAAAAAGATCCGTTTGGATCTACACGGCTATGATTTGGCACCTTCTCTTCTATGCATCGGTCGTTTGGTAGAATAAGCTTTCGCGTAAATACGTAACTGCTGCTTTCACCAAACTTCAAAGAACGGTCTGTCTCGGCTGCATAGGGGCCTTCCCTAGCACGAATGGCTCTGCTCTTGATGCACTGCTGAATCTCCCCCCCTAGATATCCACATCATGGGGTGCACTCTCAAGTCCATCTTCCGTTTAAAAAGAAGTGGTTTTCGATTCAACTCGCAGGAGTTTCGATGCGGTGCATATCCTTTGACCCCAGTCTTATGGATATGCCGTCTGACGCACGGACACGACATACAAAGTTGACTGACTGGACTGGCTCTGGCCAGAATCTGAGCGAGGAAAGGAATGTAGTCGAATTTTCACAGACGGCTCCAAGGCCAATGATGGATCTGGTGCTGGTTCCTTCGCGGAGAGCGACAACTTTAGACTGCACACCTCGTTAGGTAAATTTGCGTCGGTTTTCCAAGCGGAAACCTATGCGATGCTAATGGCTACGAGCTATATTGTGAAGAATTGGTGAAAGGGGCGAAGTATTTGCGTCTGTAGCGACAGCCAAGCTGTGCTTAAGGCCTTGATCAAACCTTTAGCCACTTCCAGGATAGCTCAGAAATGCAAGTCTTCTCTGAATTTGATCGGAAGCTTAAGTTCGCTAAGACTTATCTGGGTACCGGGGCACCACGGTATCACAGGAAATGAGATCGCCGATGAACTTGTCAGGCGAGGATCAGATGAGGCATTGTTAGGACCTGAACCTACGCTTGAACAGCCCGCGTCCTTGGTTAAGGCTTCCATCGATGGTTGGACTTCTGGAGAGCACAACCGCAGGTGGCTTGACTCTCCAGGATGTAGACAGAACAAGCGCATGGTCCCCAACGTCTGTAAGAAATCCGCGGCTTTCTTGTTATCTCTCAACAGAAAAGATTGCAGACAACTTACCGGCATACTTACGGGGCACTATACCTTCGCCAAACACCTAAGTGTGCTTGGCCTAAGCGATGAAACCCTCTGCGACGCCTTCCTCTGCCATTGTCCCGCCTTTGCTCGGATCAGGTGGTAGTTATTCGGTGCTAATGAGGTGAGAGTTGATGATGTAGGCTCCTCATCACAGAAGCGCCTGTTGGTCTTCCGAAGCAAGGAAAGGAAGGAAGGCCATGATGACATGAAGACCGTGATATTTAATTAAAAGTAGGTTGCTGGCTGGTAGTACAATGGACCGGTTTTTGAGTCTGAGTGCTGCAGTGTAGTGTTACAAAACCTCCGACAAAAAAAAAAACTGATACGTCCTGAAACTGATAGGACCAATTATAGTGACGGTACGTAATTTCAATTCTCTTAAGAAACTATCGGGCAAATAACAGAAATGTTCATTCAGTTTCGATAAGCTCGTTCACTTTTGCCAACTTAAGGGCCAACCATAATGAGCGTACAGAAGCTTAAGAGAACTGAACGAATTAAGCAAATACACAAAAATGATACAAAGCCATCATAGTAACCGCTTCGCTCAGTTTCGGTAAGTTCGATCACTTTTTCCTACTCACGTGAGAGCGAAAAGAGTCGCTTTTTACGTACGCAAATGTCAGTTGACAACTGAATTCTCCTTAAGTTTCTATAAGCAATTATGGACACTTTCAAATTGTTCGATGCTTTTTTTTAAGTTTTATGAAACTCTACACTAGCACTCAGACTCAGAACTGTTCCACTGTTCCAACTGCTACCTGTACTGCGAGGTAGCAACCTACTCCAGTGCCGTTAATTTGATCCCAACGGCAAATGGTGACTGAACCACATTCGATTTTACTAGGATTCGAACCTGGGACCCCTCTAACTTAGGGCGGGCACTTAACCAACTCCGCCATCCAGTCGTTTTCTGGTTACTTTTCGTTTGGTTATGACTTAAGCTTAAGTTTTCATACGGCTTTTATAGTTGGCTTTTAAAGCTTTCACCCCCAAACAACTTTCACTCAGTCGGGGCTGTAGATCACGAGCAATACTTTTGTATCCTTTTCCGGGAAGGGTTTTTTCATTCAATTTCCATATTATCAACCATGCCGACTTAAATGGAGGAAATTTACAAGATAAATAATTGAGAAGAAGAAACTTAGTCCTTTAGGAACAAAATTCGAAAAAGGTCACAAGTTGACAGTCAATAAAAATTAACAATTAACAAGCAAATGTAATCGCTGTCATGAGCAATCCTAAATGCGACCCATTTACAAATCACAAGCTAGTGTTCGTCCCTATAAAGGTGATGCCACTTTAAGATTTTGTCATGAACCACATGTCATTGTCCGCGTGAGCGCATATTCTCCATCGAAGCCTTTCATTTCTCAGAAGCCATAACATTGTGTGCCATTAGAATGCACTCGATTTGATAAAGCCATTTCAGATACCAGCATATCAGGCGTTTCCTCCACTGGCCCCAGACACCGATCACAATCCATGACATTTGGTGCCCTTCCCAGCTCATTTACCTAAATGCACCCGCCCTCAGGCCACGTCCCACAATGACATCCATCAAGTCATCGCCAACAGATTTTATGACATAACTAATTCATTCCAATTTAATGACAAAATGATGGACCGCTTCCACACAAATTCCATGAGTCAACAACGGTCCAGCCATTAGGAGACACAAATCCAATAAAAAGAAACATACATACACCCGAACCGACGACAAATGGTGTACTGCTGCATCGACGAGTACCGCTGCCGCCACCACCACGGCCACTGCCGCAGCCGCCGCCGCACGCATTGAGACTGCCCATCGATAAGGCTCAATAATAAATAATTATTTCCGTCATAGATCCTTGAGCACAGAGCATCCTGCAAGAGTCAACTGCGTGCGCAGCTATAAAACGAACTGGACGGCAGAAATCCTTGGAAAACCTATAAATTTGTTTTTTGAAAATCACTCGTCACCAGAGCAAGTGTGTGGGGCTCTACCTGGCTGATTGGTGAGGCATATTTTACCTGAATTATAACTATTTTGGGATATCCTCGCCGACTGCCGGGTCTATCAGCAGCAACCACCACAGTTGGTGAAATAATTTATATCTGTAGGTGAACGAGGCACATGAAGCAAGTTCCCCCCGCCTGGCGGCTCACATGCACCCTTGTATGACCTTATGGTCATTGTTTATGTTTGTTTGTTTTTATTTTTACTTACGAAAGGATGTCTTGAGATTTTTTATGGGTTTTTGATAAAGTGAATTTGTGTCTTTAAAATTTGGTGTCTTTAAAAATATTTTTACGAGTTTTTAAGGAACACGAGTGTGTGTTTGAACTTGATTGACTGGCTGACATTGACTGTTCCTGGTGGCTGGTGGCTGTTGGCTGGTGTGGCCATAAAAGAGTCATTTGAGGTGAAATTTATTTTCAGCGCCTTCGGGGGATTGTTTTATTTCTTGATAAGCCACCATGAGAGGCTGGGAAGAGACTAGTACGAGAGATGCGATCTCGAATGCAATCCTTGGCGATCGTATCTGTGAGTGCATTAACATTCAAACGAAATTTGTTCACAAACTCAAACTCTGTCTGTGGGGTGTTTTCTGTTTCGTTTCCCAGCTTGAGTGGATGCACAATTATAGGTGCAATATTTCTGAAAGTAATTGGTTTTGATTAATTACATGACACGATGACGAAAGGTTAACATGCGGACGAGACCACTACTGGCTTGGGAATGGGTGTTGATCTCGTTGCTGTTGTCTCGTACATTGTTACATATTTATGGCATGTTTTACGTTTTTTACCCGCGATTAAATTGTTTCTCACTTTTTAATCGAAAACACTTTGAAAATGATAAAATGAATAATGTTGCAACCCAGAGAGTGGCATAATTCGACCACTTTTATGAGCAATCAGTCTCATTAATCGCTAATAACATAATAGACTGGTTTTCAAAGTGTTAATTGTTTAGTTGACTGGCAACTTAAGGCGCGACGACAAGAAATAATCTAGTGGCGTTAAATCTCATGAACTAATTGCGGGGCCCGTTTAGTGACTGAGGTGCTCCGCTAATAGCTAAGCAGACTAACCGGCAGTACGGCATGTTGCTTCGTAGTGCACAGTCTACGTTCCCAGAGGAACGAAAAAAAAACTCCCTATTCGTGAGTAACGAACGGATGATTTTGTATTAACAATATTTTTTCCTGGTGCAGGATTCTTTTTATGGTTAGGTCGTTATTTTTTTCTACTAATTTTTCAATTAAGTATAGCGAATTATTTAGCGAATATCTATAAGGTTTAGAAGGGAATTTGATGTTGGTCAAGTGGACCCTTCTTGCCGTTAAACAAGTCCAGCCTTTTAAGCACATTTTTTTTTAAATAAATCCGCAGACTTCTGGTGTTATTTTATTTAGTCTCGAATGTCATCCTTAAGCATCGAGGTTTCAGTTGGTTCAATGGTGTTTACATTTTCATTGAAGCACGCCGTTAAAAGAAGTAAAGTACAGTCAAGTCAGGCAGTCGTGTCAGCCAGTGAACATCACCTTTTGACAATTTTTGACCATGAAAAATGTCTATGGCATGCCTGATGTGTCACCGTCTTGTCTTAATCACACGTTCTGTAGGCCTAATTGACTCTATTCGGACATAAGAAAGTCTTCCAACTAGGGCTCTTGATTTTACCCGGGTATAAGCTGTGGAGGTCGAGTTTTGTGGTTTAAGCCAAATGCTATAAGAAACCATCCTACTAAGTTTACTCATGCGATCGGTGTGAGTGATCAAGCATGCAGACAGAAAGCCACGTTATTTAATCCATGTTTACATGTCTACATGTTGTCTCACATTGATGACAATGTTCTTATCAGTTTGGGTTGGGTTGTATCTATACTTATTTTATCTAAACTCCGTTTTGAAAATGTGTAGCTCGCGTCAGTCTCTTTAAGTCATTCTTTTATATCGTGTCTTAAGCTAAATTATAAAAATCAATATTGAGCGAAAGAAGAAAAAGTACCGGGTACCCAAAGTGATGGCGGGTACCCAATAACTTACGGGTAACCGAAATTATGGTTCCCAGGTAATACCCGAAAATGCGGGTACCCGGGTACTCGGGAAATGGAAGAGCTCTACTTCCAACGTCCTGATAGCGGTTACCATTAACTGTTAGAGTATTGCCTCTTACTTACTTACTTAGCAGGCCTACGAGCCATGGAGGGTCTGAGCCTGAGCTATCGCTGCCTTCCATCGTTGACGGTCCTGGGCACGCTGCTTCCAGTCATCAAGACCAAGTTGTCTTACGTCCGCGATGACTTAGTCTTTGTACCGGAGATTCGGTCTTCATCTCCTTCTCGAACCAGGAGGCTGGGTTTCGAAGATCCTCTTAGCTGGAGTGTTGTTGTCGATGTGGGCGAGCCAGTGTAGTCGACGGATTTTTGCCTTCCGGACTATGTCCACATCCTGGTACAGCTCATAGAGCTCGCGGTTGTGTCTTGTCCTCCATTCGCCTTCCTCGCAAACGGGACCATATATCCGACGTAGAATTTTTCTTTCGAAGGTATTGCCTCTAGCATCCTCAAAGAAACATGTTCCGATGTCGTCTTCGGTCGTCTTTGCTAAGCTTTTTTAGTAGCGACGTTAGCTATTCTGTTTTATATTTTATCGACCATTCTTTCCGGCTGTCAAATACCATCCAGCAGTCATCCAAATCCGAATGATAACTAAACACAATTTACCTTAAACCACATGTACTTACTTGTCGGAAGTGTCAGACCTCGGTTTGAGCCTGAGCTTATGCAGATCTCCAACCTGCTCGGCTCTGGAGCTATTCCTAGCTGTCAATTTGGCAGTTGGAGGAGAACGTTCAACCACGAACTGTATGGGCTGTACAGCGACATGACTCTAGCCAGGCGTCTACGGATCCAACGCCTAAGATGGGTAGGCCATGTAGAGCGTATGGACAACTTAGCTCCGGGCGGAAGAGTCTTCGACTCTGAGCCTGTGGGACAACGTAACAGAGGACATCCACAAGTACAAGGTGGCGCACACAAGTCGAGGGGGACTGGCAAAAGATCGTGCTGACTGAAGAGGCATGTTGAGTGAGGCCTAGGTCCACCTCCGACTGTAGCGCCCTAAGAAGAAGAAGAAGAAGTATGTCTTCTGCATACGACTGGATGGCGCAATTGGTTAAGTGCCTGCTCCAAGTTTGAGGGGTCCCAGGTTCGAATCCCAGTGAAATCAAATCTGGTCCAGTCACCATTTGCCGTTGGGATCAAATTTACGGCACTAGAGAAGGTTACTACCTAGCAGTACAAAGGACCAGTTTTGAGTCTGAGTGCTCGAGTAGAGTTTCAAAAATACTCCGAAAAAAAATTCTTCTGCGTTCTCAGTAAGCCAATAAAGAAACATTAGACGTTACGTCCCTGTTACGTACAGCGCTTGAAAAGTAATGTTTCTGCCGAAAACATCTTTAAACCACAGAAGACGGCAAATGGAAGAAGTATGCTCAGGACCGTCAATGCTTAAGGCAACATCGGCTCAGGGTCAAACTGTAGTAGTAATTGGTAGCTTCCATAAAACTGACACATTCTGTGAATTTCGAACAGAATGGAGTTGGACTGAGTTCAGAAGTTATAACTTTTTTCAAAGCTTACACATAATACATGCGGTTTATTGCTGTTGAACTGATTGTTCCCTCCCATTAGAAGGAAGTGTTCTTAGAATGACCAAGTCAGTCCAACGAATGCCATCACTAAGCGAGTTCTAAATGCCACCACTTAATATCGAGTGCCATTCTAATTTATTGCGATTGCCAAAGCGAATGCCATTCGCATGTCACCATGACTTCAGATCTGCCAATCCCATCGATAGAAATCAATTTTTTTAAACAATCAAACAATCGCTATAAAAATAACAAGCAACGAGTGAGTGAAAAAGTGAAATGAAAACAAAAAAAAAAACAGATCCATTTCCTGCATCAATTGACCATGAAATCGTCAAACGCTACACGGTCTGATTTTTTCTATGAAATTTTTTTCATATTTCCTCTTTTTTTTCGGGGGAAATTCGTCATTCAGTGTGCCTAATCGGCAGTGAACAAGTGCCGCAGTTCCCACTGTCAAAGCAAAAAGAATCAACAAGTGCGCTCCCACCGGTCGACCGACAACGCGGGACACAGTGCGCCCGGATTCAGTCAACCAAAGGGGCCACTCCAAGCCGCCCCAATCAATGGCCTGTTTATTATTATATCCAGATATCTGAAAAATTATCCGACTCACTAAGCGGCAGTAGCAGCAGCCAGCAAGCAGCAAGCAGCAACAGCAGAAGCGGAGGCAACGGCAGCGGCAGCGGCCAGAGCCGTAAACACAATGTTCCCAGCTTCAGATGACTGCGATGATAATGCCGATGAATAATTTGCTAGTAGGTTACACGGCCACACGGTCCCGGCCAATAAATACCAGGCTTACACAAAAAGTTTTGAAAAATAAATTCGAACAAACGCGCTGCCGATTGATGGCAACCGAGCCGAGCGGGCATAGGCACACTGGGCAGGAAATGGAAACGATAGAAAATAATTAATTTAATGCAATGTGAGTGGGTGGGATGGTGGTTTGGGATAAAGGAAAATTTGTGCTCCATCCGTGTAGCAGTTGCGGAGGGGTTGGAAAGGGTTTTCGGACAGTTCCGACCTCGTGGGTTGGTCTCCAGCGGAGTGTGAAACCTTTTGTGCATTTCGAAGTATGGACAGGGTAATTGTTGCACTTCGGATTCGATTTGAGATACGTTTACGTATGCGAGTGATTATTAAATTAAATAAAAATAAAACGTAGGTACGTTTGTTTTTAGGTTGGCTTTGGAGGAACTGGTTCATGTGTCTGATATAGTGCTTAAACTTTACGAAAAAACGGCTGCAGGGTAAGCCTATTTCCATAAAGTGTGCATCGAAAACGAGACATTGGCTACACGCACACGGTCAAGGTGGATTCGATTTATGAGTCCTACGCAACTAAATTGTGAACAAAATCTGGGGTGAGCTCAGAAGGAGACTGGAAGTTAGTTGAACGACGATCGATGGAATACTAAATATAATTTGCACTTCCAATTATTGAGTGGTTTACTTTAAAACGGAAATGAGATATTATACAGGTTGAGCCAAATACGATTTTCTTTTTAAAAATTAATACAGAGTCGTTCAAGTGGCTGCCTCGGTTGGCTTCGCAGTAGCACACCGCATTCTATCATCCCAAATTCTCCAAGACCTTGTCGATGGTTTAGGGCTGTAGCTCACGGATGGCTTGGATGTTATTGGCCTTAAGTGCTTGAATCGTATGCGGATTGTTGGCATAACATCGGCCCTTCACGGTTCCCCACAAAAAAAAATGCGATGGGATCAAATCGCAGCTCCGAGGCGGCCAGTTGACAGCACCAAGACGGCTGATAACACGTTTTGCGAATTTGGTGCCCAAAAGATCAATGGACATGACAGAGGTCGTCCAAATCCATGTCTCCAATTTTAGTAAGAAAAAGTCGGCTAACATGGCTCTGTAACGCATACCGTTGACCGAAACGTTGTTCCCAGCCTCATTTTTGAGGAAAAATGGTCCAATGACTCCACTCCACTCCATAAACCGCATTCTCATCTGTGCGCACCGTATGACGACGGGGACCTTGAGTGTTGTCCACTAGCATACCAGTCTCATGATCTTTTTAGACAAACCAGCATACAGCAGTCGCGGTGGGTGCTATATTTCGGCCAAAACTTATTTAAAAAAACGCACTGTTTGGGCTACACGGCACTCACTTTGGAAATAAGTTGTCAATATTTCCCAACGTTGTTTAAGCATAAAGCGACTAATTTCGTTCCGCGGAGGTATGATACTGACTTTCTGTCAAGATTTCGAGTGAGAAACAGCTGTCAGCGTCAAAATAAAATGATTTGGAAAACAAAACACTAGATGGCACACCCTGTATTCCGCTGGGAATAGGGAAATATCTGGCAATATTTTCTAAATCCAGCTTATGTGGGATGATAAAGCCTAGTATTGACAAGCAGAAGATGTATTTAGAACGGTTTCTATCGTTATGGGATACTGGTCAATCGGAGACCTTGCGGGCAAGCGTGGCCTTCTGTGCAGATAAAGCCGGCTGGCGACTAGCAAGTACCATGTTTTTGGTAAGCCATTCTTCAAAAACTTGAAGATCTTGACAAGATGATCTATGAACCGATCTTTAGCTTCGTTGAAAAAGTCTTTTCTTTGCTCTTTATCAGTGATCTTCGGAGCTGATTCTTTCTTTTGGACAAAAACGTCTTCAGACAATTACTCCTTCAGGGGAGTCCTTAGAATGCACTCAACGTTGAACCTCTTGTTCTGTATTTTTCGCAAAACGATTTCTCAGTCATTGGAGAAGTTACTTATCAGTTGAATTCAGCGTCTAACTGAGTCAAAGTTTAATATTTTTGGCTGACTCCAAGTGGATATCATGTATTCTGTACTGACCTCACTTGAGAACAGTTTGTTCCTTTTATTTTCGTATGAATTCTAAGAGTTTTCGATCGAAAATCTTAAGATGAGTTTACTATTTTTCTACACAGCACTGCAGGCTCATTTGAGCTCGTCACACTGGTTGTATCTGATTTCACAGACAGCTGCTTAGAATGCGTGAATGCTGATTATCTGTCTGCCTGAACATGAGCCAACTCTATTGAGTGGCTAGATAAACGAGAACTGTTGCATGTATCCCTGCTTCCTTTTTTTTGATTTGATTGACAGAAACACTACACCCACCAACCACACATTTCCTTAACGATCTTCCCCAGAAATGGGAACAACTCTTATGAAGCTCCTTAAAAGGGATTGACAACAACTCTCTTCAATCCCACTCTAAGAACGCCCAAAAACTGGGCAAGTTCAAACAAAAATCAGACATCGAGTTCCGCCATTCGATCTTTGTCTAGAGCTTAACATTTACGTCTCATTCCCCTAAAGGTAATGCCAGACACTTCCCTCGATTAAACGCCCAAAAATATTCAACAAGCGACATTCGACATGATTTCCATCTCCCATCGAGGACCATTTAACATTCCACACAGCCAGTGGCCAATAATTATGTAAAATATTTTCTGCATGTGTACAGTGTCATCGGTGACATTTCTTGCTGCAAGTTCTGCGCAGTTGTCTCCACCAAAGAGTTTTCCATTCCCATTGCTACCGCCACCAAATGCTCAGTCAGCTTCACGCACAACAACACCACAGTTGTCCTTGGGAATTCCAAAAAATTACAAAAATCCCAGAAACACTGAAAATAGCAAAGAAGCAGTGACATTACACTCTACTCACTCCCTTCCTCGCCCTCTCCATCGCAGGCATGCGAAAAGGGCAGGGACGTCGAGCTGCTGCGTTGAGTAGCTGAGACTGCGCAGCAAAAGGAAACCGATCGGATCCTGATCCTGAACACAACATCGAGCTGCTACTGGTTGCCGCCGTTCGTTCGCCCCTTTACCCCAGCAGGCCGAAACAGAAATTACAAAAATTAGCAAAATTGAGTCTTGTCCGATGGACAGAAAACAAACAGCTTGGACAAACTGAACTATTACAAAACTATCGTCGTGCAACAGGAGTGAAATTCATTTGAACACAAAACGACAAGACAATCGTCGTCGGTGCGGCGGCAACAGCGACCACGACGACGACGATGATGATGGTGAAGAAGATCGTCCGCCGCTGTTGCCCAGAGAAAATGTTCATCTTCTTCTTCGCTGTCGTCGTCGCCGTCGTCGTCGTCGTCGTGGTCGTCGTCGTCTATAAAGTCACCACCACCATCAGTACCATCAGCACCATCATCACCACGAACACCGCCACCACCGACCGGGCGACCAACCAACTACCGGTAGCACCTAGCCCCAGCAGGAGCGTAACTAGCGCATCAATTGCAATTGGAAGTGTTGGTCGCATCTTTATTTCGTCTCTCATCGGGATGTCGGGATGGTTGTGTTCCCTTTTTGTTGTTCTGTGCTGTTCCTGTGTACGGTGGGTAATCCTTTTGGTAATAAACCTTCGTCGCTGCCTGTAAATGGCTCTCGAGTGATATGTGTTTTCGGGGGACTATCACTACACCACACACTTCGTGGGGGCAAACGGACACTCGGGCGCAAGAAGCCAAAGAACACACAAAAAGGAGCAATGAGCAGTAGTTGTCTCATCAGCCTAAGTCTGGCCTGGATGCCACATACAGTAGCCTCTGTTCGATGTTTTGGAGAACTCCTAGCTTCAAGATGGGTGCCTGGCATTGCTGCTGGTTCTGTGATTGCAATTGGGGGGGTTGCTCAGTTGCTCAAGTCGGAATTTGTGTGAAAACAGTTGAAATGAGGAGCTTGCACCCGGCTGCGTTCTCGTGGCTTTTTCTGCATCGTCTCTACTGTGCGCCGACGTCTAGCAATCGCAATTCGTTAAATGGTTCGAAGTACATTTCCAATTTTTTTCTTTTATGTTTTCATTTTTTTTTGGTTTGGTTTGGTTGGGGATGTGTGTTCCTGTGGAGCTATTTTAAATGGCGACGAACATGAGCACGAATAATCAGGAGATATTTTTATTTATTTTCGTTTGTTTTGCTTCGATTTGGGAGGGCTGAGGTCGTAAGGGTCTTGTGGTGTATGTAGTTGCCAAGAGGAAGGGATCATAGATCGAACTGAAGACATCTTTTGCAGAGCCACTGGTGTTTGCAAAAGAGTTTACGTTTAACTCGTACAATTGGGTCTTGTCTCCGACTGAATGCACTTCGAAATGGCTGTTTTGCAGCACTTAAGGAGAATGTATTTAGGAATAGGCGACCAGGCCTAAATTGGTAATGCCGTTGGAAAGGAAATTGATACGAATTTAAGCAACTTCGTAAGACATCGTCTAGGTCTAGGCATTTGCCTACTTGGCATGAACTGCCTGTCTCAATTATGAAAAGAAGCTCTTCTCTGCCGGACATAATTCTATAAGTAGAGTATTGCTCTTTTCATAAAGGCAGTTCAGATTCGAAGACTGTCTGGAGCATTTTTGTTCATTCGACAGTTGCTGTAGTGGAGCAAGTTTGGTATACGGATTTTGCCTTCCAGACTATATTCCCACCTGTGTACAGCTCATAGAGTTCTCCTTCTTACGTATTCCTTGCAGACAGTACCAAATATCTGATGAAGAGTGTAACTTTCAAGGACACCAAGAATCTGCTCTGCAGTCCTATTTATCGAACAGTTAGGTGCGTAGAAAGTTGATAGGGTGCCTTTGCGGCTGGGTCGCGGCTCACTGAGACCAACAAATGTGTAGGCGGTGTAAACCGTGAGACCTACACTTGTACTGCTGATTGGAAATACCCAGATTGTTGTATATATCTCAGAAAGTGCTTCAGCTCTATTTTATTCAGATCCTCCAGCTCGTCGAAGAATTTATTGCCTAATATTGACATGCATAGCATGTGTCCGATGGACTTTATTTTCTCCTCGTCCCTGCAACTTATACAATAGTCGCTATGGCATAGGTGCCTGATAGGGACCTATCAGTTTGGTGACGAAAGGTTTCAGGCGTTCACACAGAATGGCATAAAAGAATTTGCAGGTGATTTTAAGGAAACTTATCCCTCGATAGTTGGTGCAGTCAAAGGGGTCTCCTTTTTTGTGGATCGGGTAAACGATACTGAGATTCCACTCATCGGGTATGCTTTCCTCCGACCATATCTTACAGATGAGCTGGTGCATGCGCCCTACCAGATCATCTCCAGCTGCTTTAAACATTTCAGCGGGCAGACTATCTGCACCAGCAGCTTTATTAGACAGTTTAGTCTCGATATCACTATCTTGACTTCGTCTAGATCGGGGGTATTCTCTTCTATCATCGTCCGTTGTGTTGAGTGGAACATTCTGCCTGACAACGGAATTTGTGTTCTCATCGCCGTTTGACAGTCTGCAGAAATGATTTTTCCAAATTCTCAGTATCGACTGCAAATCTACTACTAGCTGTCCATACTCGTCCCGGCAGGTTTCTGTCCGAACTTTATACCCATTTGATAAAAGTTTTACTCTTTCTGTTCAGGGACCTCACATTCCACGTGCAGAACCGAAAGTCATTGTCCTTATTTCGTTTGCTGGGGTCGTCAACAGTAAATCCGTCCATATCCGAGGCAGGTTGTTGTTTCTGAACTCATTTCTTTTTACGTGGTGAAGAAGTTAACCCCACGCACAACCCACAACTGGGAGGACAGGTTCATTTGTTAAGCCCCCGGACAAAGGGGTTCGGAAGGATCTGGTGTCGAGAGAGAATGGCTCTATTCCAGGGTCCCGACCTTACTATGGAATCCACGTAGCTCCTGCTGACTGGAGTTGTGAATGCCGCCGTTGGCAAATCAGTCGATCAGCTCCTCCCCCGCCATCCAAAAAAGAGCCCACATTTCACTACAATGAGCCTATGTTGGCCTAGGTGAGTAAGCTAGTAAGCTTTAGTAAGCCATCTGAACTTAACCTAACAAATATTTTAAAATTTAGGCTACAAGAAGTTTTTGATAATGGTTCTTTAAAGCTTCTTTAAAGTGGGCGCCGTGACGTAGCGGGTAGGTGCGTCGACTCGATGTTGTCGGTTCGATTCCCGGAAAAACACCAAACATTTTTTCACGGCTCCACCTCTTTCGAGTCACTGACAATGCCCAAAGAGTATAACAGTCTAGAAAAAGCTTCTCAATCTCGCCGTTCGGAGTCGGCATTAAACTGTAGGTCCCCAACACTCGTGAGAGAACAATAGCACGCACAACACGAGTGGTTGCTAAGAAGCTAGGCCCAAGTCCACCTCGGACTGTAGCGCCGTCATTATTTTTATATCTTTAAAGCCTAGCGGTCACAGGTAAATTCATATCGCCTCTTGAAAGTAGGTGCTAGACACCTTTCATTGCCGAATGCTGCAACTTTATCAACTTTATCCAAGTTCTTAGAGAACCTATAAACCGCATCGCTTTGCACCCTCTTCAAGTTCGTTCCCACACTAATTCATATTTGAACTTGTTCGCACTGAACTTGGAAATATGAAACCCCAAGGAGCAAAGGAAGGAATAATAATTAAGACACAACGACAACAATAATTAACCCCCTCTAAGAGGATTATTTAAAACTTGCCCTAAGCGCATTACCGTCATCGTCTACCAACGCACACACCCCACCCACCGGCCATCGCCCATCAGTCCTTATTAATAACGAGACACGGGTAATTAAAAATTTCCCCAGTAATTGGATCTGTTTGCGACAAGGTGAGCTTTTCTTCGTGTCCACCGAACCATCGCCTCCGTCGAAGGTCTCCGTCTGTTTACCTTGAAATTACTTAAATATGATATTCCGTGCCAGCTTATGATTATGAGTGCTTAGCCAAGTTATTCTAGGCTGGCTATCACTTGAGGGTGTTTGCTAGGAACACCGTTCTTTGCCTAATGGCCTTTGAAAAGGGCCTTTTGCCGCGGCTGGCTGTTGGACGTCGGGTGGAAAGAGTTTAATTTTTAATCTTTGTAAGCGATACGATTGTCTAGGATAGCGACAAAATAAAGGGTTAATTTTAAAATTGGCAAAGGCTGCGCTTATGTATGGTTGACAAAAGCGAGCGACGGAAAATTGCGACTTACAAGAAAGGGTTAAGAAAGAAGATAATTATTGTAATCCAATATGTCAAGGGGTCTTGGGAGAGCTAAATGATGTTTATCTACGAGTACTTGTGTTGACGTAGAAGTTGAGAAGCGGATTTCTTTCGAAAATTTGTCAGGGAGTAAGTGGTGGTAATGGAGCAGAGGTATTTTTTTGCTTCTGCAAAAATGAAGTATCTCTTTCTCATTCCTTGGGGAAGACACGTGACTTTGTAAAAAAAAAATAATATCATGTGACATCAACAGGCACTTTGACTTGCCTTTACCCGTTGTGCACATACCTAATGTAGCTCTTGTGTACTTCATTAAGACTTCTCAGTGTTCACATGTTCATTGATGATTTTTAGGTTTTTTTTTTTACTAAGCGAAGAATGTTAAATTCCCCTCTTTTGAAATGGTGATCAGAATATAACGCAAGTACTTGATGAGGAGTTACGATTACAGTGGTCTAATCGGGATTGTTGGCAATCAGGTACAGTCGCTGCAAGCCAAACTCGCTCACTTGCTTGATACCGTCAAGTTTCATAGTTCTATTCAAAAACATGGAACATGCGTGTCATTGAAAATGAGATGAGACGAGAGATGAGACTCACTTAAAAAAAAAACTACGGTGCCATGAGTGTAAGTTTCCGGCAGTGTAGGGGAAATTTCCGCAAATCATGGGGTCTATCACCAAAAGGATCCGTTTGGATCTACACGGCTATGATTAGGCCCCTTCTCTCCTATGCATCGGTCGTTTGGTGAAATAAGCTTTCGCGTAAATACGAAATACGTAACTGCTGCTTTCATCAAGCTTCAAAGAACGGTCTGTCTCGGCTGCATAGGGCCTTCCCTAGCACGCCTGGCTCTGCTCTTGATGCACTGCTGAATCTCCTCATCACAGAAGCGGCTGCTTCTTCGGAAGACCATGAAATTTCAGCAAAAGTAGGTACTGCCTGGCAGTACAGTGGACCAGTTTTTGAGTATGAGTGCTCCAGTGTAGTGTGACAAAAACCTACGACAAAAAAAAACGCTGCCCTGAAATAACGCCGAATTTTCGAATTCTCTCTGAATTCGGCTTTATTTCACAACTAATGTTCATTCACATTATTTCACGGCACCGAACTCTTTCAAGCCTCTATGTATGCTCCTTTAATGTCAAAAACCTGTCCACCTTGGTGGGCGGATGAACTCCTTTGATATTTACTAATTTGCATGACATTTCACTTTTGAAGTGCGCATCCGAGAAGAAAAATCTGTATCCCTCCAACAACAATGGCTTCATTCAAATTAAATTATGCATCAATTATTATTGACAGAACAAGAGCTCATTATTTCAATCCGAGAGGATGACGAAAATAAGAAGAGGAGAGAAAAAATGCAAAGAGAAGTGGATGGAAAACGGCGAAAACTAAAACACAAGTACTAGGTACAAGCACAACATAGTTTCAGTTCAGATGCGTGCTCCCGTTCTTAACGATAAATAAATTGCGTGTGCCTAAAGTTGATTGATCAATGGCCATGCTGTTTGGTCGGTGACTGGTCCTTGTCCTTGTCCAGCACATCTTTCGAACCGTCATCGACTCATAAGATACAATCACCATGGAAATTTTCCACATCTCGATTGATGTGGATGTGAGGAGGACTGCTGCAGAAAGGAGCACGTATAATAACTGGAGTAGGGTAAGGCAACAAAAAAAGAAAACACAGAAAACAACGACAGGAAGCCAGCACAGCAGTTGGTACGTATGTGGCTTCTGATGACCAAGTTATAACGTCTAAAGACCTATGACAACTCTTTATGGTAATACGCGATCGAAACAGCCGAAGATACCCTTTACCATGCGAAAAGTACGCTCTACGCCGAAGTGGATAAGTGAGTTTTTTGTTTGTCGGCCGTCCGCCTCTCCCTCTCCGGATGTGCCATCGTTGGGTGTCATATTAATTGCTCTATTGAAGACGACGAGAGGAATTAGCTATTGGACACAGCTTTTGGTGCGATTCTGGATGTACACCCGATGGCTGAGGACTACCAACGAAGTATTTTAATTAAGGGTGGATATTCTCTGGAGATGACAGTGCCATCTAGAGGAACTAGTTTATTATTCTGATCATTCTGATTTCGAGATGCGCACAAAGGACTACGTGATTTGTAGTCCCCCATGGCTACGCGTGCCCGACGTCAGATAAGCCTAACAAAGATATTTGAGCTTGTTACGATGTTCCCTGAAAGGATTATCTTCGTTTGATGAGACTTCAAGACGGCTGTGGTCTGGCCACTTTCGTTCCGTGTCGACTCAACGAAGGTGTGGAGTTTAGTTTTTATGGTGAGGCCCACCGTGAATATTATTTTTTGTACGGCATCTGCTGTTCTCCTGGGAGGTGCAGTCATAAAACTCTTAAACGAACGAACCTTGAGGGTTTTTTTAGGCGAGATCGTATGAGCTTAAGTTTGCAGTGGTTAATCAGATAGTTGTTAAGGCAGGCCTAATAAGTCGACAATGTGTGATTTGGCAAAGATGTGAAACGTCGCTTCTCAGTTAAATTTGCTACATCGCTGGATGGCGCAGTTGGTTAAGTCCCTGCCTTAAGATAGAGGGGTCCCAGGTTCGAATCCCAGTGAAATTGAATCTGGTACAGTCACCATTTGTCTTTGGTATCAAATTAACGGTATTGGAGTAGGTTGCTACCTGGCAGTACAATGGACCAGTTTTGAGTCTGAGTGCTCTCTGATCTCTAGAGTCACTATTTTCACAGACAGTCAGGCGACCATCACAGCTATCAAGTCAGTTTCTATATCCTCTAAACTGGTGGATAAATGCAAGTTGACTCTGGAACAACTTTGCTTCCAATCGAACTTTACCATCGACGTAATGAGTGTTCGGATGGTGTCAGCCGATCGGTTAGGCTGTTAGAAACTCTTTGCCCCACCCAAAAAATGTTGACCAAGGTACAATGAACCCAAAAGCTATAAATTTGCCAAACTCATCTAAAGTAGGTATCGCTAAATTGGTGTCTACCACCATGGGCCCATCCGAGACTGCCTCAGTGAGGTGTTTAAGAAGGTAATACTGCAATGGAAGTCTTCTTGTTGGATCTATCTTGGCTTCGGACGTGATCCTTCAGATAGATAGGCATCGTCTACCGCCATCGGCCGATCGGAAACAATGTAGCCAACCTGGAAATTCCTGCAATGCCAACGACCACAGTAAGGTCTTTAAAAAGGTACGGTGAATGCTGCAGTTGAAGTCTTCTTGTCGAATCTATCTTGACTTCGGACACTTCCGATAGGTAGACAAATTTAGCACTGCAAGGTGCTTCTTGGATCTTCCTATGACGAAGGAAACAACCACTTTTCCGTACACTCCTTCACTACACTAAATAAAACTTCAAACAGAATGAAGTCATAGCAGTTATTCAAGGCAATCCCATTTCGTTCTCCTCTAAAAACTTGAAGAGTTCCTGTCAATCTATAAACACATTTCATAGCCACCTACCTAACAGCTAGAACCCATTGAATGCTCAATTATCAGCAGACATGCGATTTTCCGATTTTCATGGACATTGTATCCCTCTGAATCACAAAATCATTTATCACCTAAGCCATTCACAGTCGCGCAGCTAAGTCATTTCAAGACAATAAAAAATCGAATTGACTCAAATATGAGGTCGTATCTTGAAAGATTAAACGCCTCACATATCGCCGGCTATGGGCACCTCAAAGTATCTATCAGCAACGACGATGATTGCTGCACCTAAGAAATCAAAGCTCACTCACCTTAACGGCAGCTAAGAAAATATCGCAGCCAAGAACATAGTCAGTGGCAATGAATTGAAGCGTCCATCTGATGTCAAACTAAGTGAATGTGTACGATTGATGACGATGCAAAAAGAATCCGTTTACTTTGAGGTATGTGCATGGGTCTATGTAGCGAATGTATGTGGCGAATGGTCACAGTGGCAAGTTATTGTTGTGATTCAAGTGGGTGCGGGGATTAATCTGTGATCAAAAATGGGCAAACGGAGCGTGGGAAGAGAAATGTTTAGTCCCTTATTGGTGAATGAGTGACTACCTTAAAAAGAGGTCTCATCTCTCCGCATGTGTTCCTGTGATGGGAAGCTGGAGCTGTGGGTGATCACCAATATGTGTAACAACTTATCCATCTGCAGTATACATCAGCGAGTAATCTGAGTAGTTGTTGGGGTGTTTGAAGAAACATCTCAATTAAATGTAATGTTTGTTACAAGCACGAAGTAGCAGGCATGCCCACGAGCGATACATCTGACACGAGAAACAGTACGCTGTTGTCATTTTACCATAGATAGTCTTATGCACCAGCTCCTCTGTAAGATATGGTCGGAGGAAAGCATGCCCGATGAGTGGAATCTCAGTATCGTTTGCCCGATCCACAAGAAAGGAGACCGCTTTGACTGCGCCAACTATCGAGGGATAAGTCTCCTTAACATCGCCTACAAGATCTCCTCTGCCGTTTTGTGTGAACGCCTGAAACCTTTCGTCGCCAAATTGATAGGTCCCCATCTGTGGTTTCAGGCCAGGGAAGTCCACCATAGATCACCACCAGACCCAAGAAATGCAGATCGACACACACCACCTATTTGTGGATTTCAAGGCCGCATATGACAGCGTGTATAGTGACGAGCTTTACAGCGCCATGTCTAGTTCTGACATTCATGCCAAACTCGTCAGACTGAGCAAGATGACGATGGAGAACTCTCGCTGCTCCATCAAGGTCGGTAACGAACTCACCGAGACCTTCAATGTAAAAAAAGGTTTTAGACAAGGCGAGGCGCTGTCATGTGATTTCTTTAACATCGTTCTTGAGAAGATCGTGCAAAACTCACTGGCCAACACGAGAGGCACGATCTTCCAAAAGTCCGTTTACCTGCTAGCTTATTATTATTACATTGACTTGATTGGGCGAACACAGCGAGCCGTCAATGATGCGTTTGCTGGCATTGAAACGGAAGCGGCTAAAATGGGTCTGGCGGTAAACGAGGGCAAAACCAAGTATATGCTGTCATCGAGAAAGGACGCACAACATCGACGACTTGGCCAGAACGTCACCATAGGCAGTTATAACATGGAGGCAGTTAAGGACTTCGTCTACCTTGGCTCCGCGGTAAACAGTACAAACAACATCAGTACCGGGATCAAACGCAGAATAACTCTTCCCAACCGCTGTTTTTTTGGGCTCAAAAGGCAATTGAGTAGTAGAGTCCTCTCTCGGAAGACCAAGTTGATTTTTTATAAGACCTTGATCATCCCAGTCCTGTTTTACGGCGCAGTGGCATGAACAATATCCCAAGCGGAGATATCTTTTCGAGAGAAAAGTTCTGCGCGCGATCTTTGGTCTTGTTTGCGTTGATGGCATTTGGAGGAGAAGGTTCAACCACGAATGTAGCGACATGAGTCTAGCCAGGCGTCTACGGATCCAACGCCTAAGATGGCTAGGCCATGTAGAGCGTAAGGACAACTTAGCTCCGGCCCGAAGAGTCTTCGACTCTGAGCCTGTGGGACAACGCAACGCAACAGAGGACGTCCACGTACAAGGTGGCGCACACAAGTCGAGGGGGACCTCGGCCGGCTTGGTGTGCGAAACTGGAGGCAGCTGGTAAAAGATCGTGCTGGCTGGAGAGGCATGTTGAGTGAGGCCCAGGTCCACCTCAGACTGTAGCGCCCTAAGAAGAAGAAGATATAGTTTATGATGGCTTTGAGGGCCGCTGTGGCTTGTGGCTCATTCGCATAGACCTGTGACTTCAGAAAATCCTACAAGAAAGAGTCTAACGTGGTCAAATCGCACCATCTCGGTGGCCAGTTCAGATCAGCTCCACGTGAGACGACCATGTCTTCGAATGCCTCGTGCAGAATTTCCAATATGACGTAAACTGTGGGGCACGTAGCGTCGTCCTGTTGAAACCACATGTAGTTGGTGCCTATATCATCCAATTCAGCAAAAGAAGCTGGTAATCATCGGCCTATAGCGCTCGCCGTTGACGGCGATGGCCTGGCCAACGCCTGCCCAAAATCCACACCAAACAAAGATTTTTTCGGTATGCAATGGACGCTCTTGGATCTCATGTGGATTGGAATCGTCCCAAATTCGACAATTTTGTTTGCTGACGTGCCCATTCATCCAGAAATGGTCCTCATCGCTGAAGATGATTTTTCGATGAAAATTAGGGTCAGTTTTTAACTGCCCCAGAGGTCATTCAGCGAGAATACGTTGTATTTGGGCCGCCGCGATTATGCGACATGACTACGGTGACCATTCGTCCTCTTTTTTAGAGGACAGTCCTCTTTTTTGGTATCGTGTCCTTTTTTTTTTGTTTTTTTTGAATTGTCCTCTTAATGTCCTTTTTTTCTTGAAAAACTTGAAAACTTTTTTCTATGATCAACACAGTAAAGTACTTTCTTCAGTAGGTACTAAATTAATTAAACACACGGCAGCACTGATTTGAATAATTCACTTCTGTCATCTGGTTTTTGCTATTGTGAATGAATCGCAACTGTCATCCAAGTCCATTCGATACATATTTATGAAATTCTTTTCGCTTTCTGTTTGTTTCTTGGAAATGATAAGATTGTCATCATTTTTGCATCTGCAAAAATGGTCACTGTAGACATGACACAACTCGATTATTTTTTCTGGGGCTACCCCAAGTCCTTAGTCTACGATAACCATTCAACCAATTTGGACTATCGTTCTTATCTTGAAACACTGTATTTTTAGAAGTAATTGTCATACCTATTGAGTGTCTTCAAATAAGCGAAGACAGCTTAATAGAAGAAGGTGTCCGGAATTTCAGGGACAGTAAGACTGCATGAATGATACATGGAAGACAAGAATCTGGCGACTTTCTTGCTTAACCAATTTGGAATATTCTATTCAGACTTCGTCTCTGCCTCGAGATGAAAAGAGTTATCATACAAATTTATCTCAATCTCGAAGAACAAGTTGTGACAGATCCGAAAAGCTATGAAAAATGGGAAAACAAACTCCAAAACTATTTATCATATCCAATCACCACACGTACAAGTTATTAAGCGCTCACTGACAGGGAAAGTTCTCTCCAGAGACGCGTCGCAGTAAATCTTGTTTGAAGATTCGAATCGTAGCTCCGATTTCATATTTGACCCTGAAAAACACGTACTGATTTGTTAGAGCCTCAACACGAAGCCGATATTAATGATCCACCGGTTCTCGTGTTATCCCCAAGCCAATCAGTCGTAAATTGTCCTTCACCTCAAATTGTCTCACCACCACGGAAGCTGTCAATAAAAACATTCCCATCACCGAGCACACACGAGGGTGAGTCGACCCATGAAAACTTCGAAACCAGAAAATTCATTAAATATTCAATAATTATGATAAAATCAATAATTAATTTTATGATTTTCCCCGGACAGACAAAAGATGCTCAAATAAAAACTTTTATGACAAAATATTTTTTTTCTTTCACTCTGATTTATGCCTTCGATAAAAGAACGCATTCTCCTGCGGCCAGGTTTGTCGCTGTCCATATTATTTCACTCCACAAATCGCAGAGTAAGGACAAGCGGACACTCACACCTGGTGGTCCCTGCAGACCCTAGGTGGCAGGCAGCGGCTGACGGGAAGACGGGTGTGCGCACATAACATCGACATGACTTAATTCATGTTTCGCGTTTCGTCAACATTTTATTTCATGACAAATTAAAAATTATTTCGCCAATTAATTGGCACACATACACAACACATGCGAGAGCAGGCGAGTATCCCTGATATAAAATTGTTTTTCGAAAATGTGTGGTTCCACTGAATCAATAAGGACGCGACCCCCTAAGAAGCAACGCGCCACGGATGACGGACTCGTCATTTTATAGTCACTCAGAGACGTGATTCAGTCATCACGAAAATTTGTGGTAATTAATTAATCTTTGTTTTTGTATTTTTTTTCTTTTTATTTGGTTTTTGTCAGACAGCGTGTTCTTAGACCACATGCAGCTTTTTACGCTTGTCCCACTGTCCTTCGTTCGCTAGTGGGTTTTCCTGTTCTTGCGTCGTCGGACGAACAATAAAATGTAACTTTGCACACTTGGATGCGACAGGGATAATAATAAATAATGAGATACGATATAAAACAAAATTCTCGTAAACTCACCCCTGGACCAGTGTCTGACCCTCAGTCAGCTGGTCGTCTGGTCCGATGGGGAGGTCATTCATAAAGTTAAATATTTTATTTTTTCCTCAGTTTCCACATCGGCGTCCGCACTGCGAAGGACACGCAGAGTGGTACAGTGACAGAGTCATCTATTTCCATTATATTTAATATCGTGAAGCATCTATGAGCGGTCATCTGGCAATAACTTCCATTTTCATGATGATGGCGATATCTAACGATGATGATGGGGTATGGTACGGTGGACAGCGGAAAAGCTTTTTGCGTTTCATATTTCTTTTATATGCACTTCCTTTTGCTTTTTTTGACGGTTTTTGTCTTGGCACCATTTCGCTTTACGATGATATAATAGATTTTTATCACTATAACGTCATGTGATAGTATCAGGCAACTTATCAAGTTTATGGAATGGTCACTGAACTTGTGGGGTGATGTGACTGACAGTGGGTGGAAAAGGTTCCTGAAGTGGGTTTAAGGGCTTATAAAAAAGTAAATTGGCGCTTTGACGCTGATCAAGATTTCATTTGTTGAATCGGTCCCTTTCCATAGGGATACTGACTGTATTTCTTGGGCTGCTGACTATAAGCTCAAATTTTATTCTAAGTTTAGTATGAAACTGTATATTTTGTTGATCTTTAATTTTGTGAGGTCCCAAAATAAGAAGCTGGGGGCTTAGTTGGTACGCTTGGAAAGGCATAGTATCTTCTCCTATCATTTCTTACGGTCGAATGGGGTTTAAAATTAAGTTTTAGGAGTTCTTTACGGAAGAAAAGGAAGAAGAAACTCTCATGCTAATAGAAACCCCAAACCAAAAGTCTCTGAATTACCAGAGATACAGTAAAGTGAGACGTGAAGGAGTTAAAAACATTTATCTTAGGAAGACAGACTTGGATACAACTAGATTGCGCAGTTGGTTAAGTGCCTGCCGCAAGTTAGAGGGGTTGAAACGCTTCTGGAGCACTCAGACTCAAAACTGGTCCATTGTACTGCCAGGTAGCAACCTACTCCAGTGCCGTTAAATTGATCCCAACGGCAAATGGTGACTGGACAAGATTCGATTTCACTGGGTTTCGAACCTGGGACCCCCCTAACTTGGGGCAGGCACTTAACCAACTGCGCCATCCAGTCGTAATTAAAAAACATACTGTACATTTTCTCGTTATCGTTTCAGTACACATTTAAATAACATACCTACATTCATGGTATTAACAGATTAGGAGACATTTCGGGTAAAATCATACGATCAGATGACCATATTTGCGGTGGTTCAAAAGAAGGAATAAATACAGTTCCGCAAGCAAGCATGGAACCAACAAAGATCAAATTAAATTTTTCGTCTACACTATCTACGTTTAAATGTTGTTGAAATTTCTTGGATGCTTTGTGTTTTCTTTAAATTTGTTCTACCCCTAAGGTTCCAATTTAGCTAACGAAGCATCTCCTTCTAGCAAGACTGTTCGCCCACATGCTTTGTTAGCTGGCACATATCGTTTTTGAGTTCCTGCCTTCGGTTCAGTTTAAATCCGCACCCAATTCCAGTTCCAAACACTGATTGTCCTCCCGAATCGTTTGTGGGACCACTTTCTTTGGAATCCAGTTGTCTGGCATCCTTAAAAGTCAGAAGCCAACTTATAACTCAAGGGTTATTGCACGAAAATGAACTCCTTTCCAGCATAAACATGTAATTCGATGTATTTTGTGGAAGGTTAAAAGTGCTCTTATTGAAGAAATGCAGCAGATTATAGACATTCTCACGAAACTTGGGTTGCACAGAACATAACAACTTGGATACAGCTTCGAATGCTTTAAATGTTGCTACAGTGAGCATTTCTTCCAGGCTTCATCAATGACATTCCTTTACGACTTCTGCACTATCCTCGCTGAAGTCTTATTCCTTATTCTATGAATTACTAACTACTGTTTATATTTCCGAATATCTTTGTCTTGGATTCATTGAGATTCACAATCAGGCGGCGCCATAGTCAACACTATTCACTAAGGCAATTAATCATAAATTGTTAGAATTCTGGTGAGTATTCCAACAACATGACAAACAGAAGGATCTGGCTAAGAAGAAACTTCATTGAAACTTCTGGACAAAATAGCATCTCTGTCAGCAAACATCTCTGTCTGACTCCGACTGAAGGCATTCTAATAACGGCTGATCTTTCCAAACAATGGTCGTGATATCTTTGTAGAGGTTTTGTACGACCCTTTCAAACTTTAAGAACATGCCCCTTCCGTAGAAGGCGTTTTGCTTCACCGTATCGAAGTTTGCCTTAAAATCCACGAAATCCAGTTGACAAATGACTCCACTACGAGGTCAACCGTTGTATAGTCCGCCTTATTCCTCTCAAGGATCAAGGATATCATCATCCTCATCATCATCATTTTTAGTGACCCGCATGTTCCACTAAGGGGGTCTCGGGGGCTATGCATGTACGAGAGATCTCCAGTCCATTCGATCCTCCGCCATCGACTGTAACTCATCAGGAGCTATGCCCAAGCGCAACCAGGCGAGTTTTTGGACCTGGTCCAACCATCTCGCCTCAGCAGTCGTGATGAAAGATACATTCATGCCACGCTGCTCAACATTGAGTTGCTCGCGCACTGTTGTGTTTCTCACCCTATCCCTGCGAGTAATTTCCACAACAGCACGAAGAAATCTCATCTCGGCAGCTTGTATTCGCGATTTTATTCTTTCGGTCATTACCCAAATTTCATGATCATAGGTGAGAGTTGGAACAAATACTTCGTTAAAAACCGCTAAGTTGCCTTTTACACCAAGCTCGGCCTTTCTGATTACAGATCAACCAAGCTGTTTCAAAATTGACCCAGCTTGACCAATCCTACAGGAAAGCTCAGCATTATTCCTCAAATTCATGGATCAAAGATATCCCTGTACAAAGTCGACCTTAGAATATTGCTGCAAACATTTTGTAAGAGACATTTAAGAACGATATGCTCCTACGAACATCGGATCGATTCGAATAAGAGAATGCGGATGACAATGTCCCCCAGGAAAACAAATGCATACCCCACATGAATACAAAAGCAAGATCGTTTTATATTTAAGCCCAAAATTGTCTACAAGCTGTACCCTCTTTAATGTTGGTCTATTGGTTCCGTTTATCTTGCCCAAATGAGGTCACTGACCACTGCGTTAATCCAAACCTCATCGGCTGACGATTTATAAGTCATAACCGGCTCGAAATAAAAAAGTGCCATTAAGCTGAAGAAACACAATCACAATCATGTCATCAGAAACAAGCCTTCGCTTGATTTATGACACAGTTCGGTTATCACCTCATCCATCTCGCGTTTTTGTTTTATGGCAAATATGAATCGAATTTCAAAAGAAACAAATCAGACTTATGAGTCGCAACAGAGTTTATTGCCAAAAGTCCCTCTTTCCCACACGCAAGGCATTACGGTTCCCAGCACGTACTCCTACACTCACGGACCGATTCGCAGTGCGTCCAGTCCCCAAACCTGAGACAAATGCGCGTGGGCCCACTCCACCTGGATCATATTCATATCATACACCGATAGTGTACCGATCATTAAAGAACGTGATTAAAATCTAACCATAACTATCGTGCAAGAATCTTCCACCGGAGGCTATCGATACCGATCGTCAGCGACGGCCATATGCCTCGGCTCACACCTCACACCTTTTACGTGGTGGTAATCAACAAAATCGACGAACGGACAGAGCGAACTGTCAGAAGGGTGCCATCAAGTTATGCGCGTCGATCGGACAAGTTGTCTCAGATCCAACAGACCTCGTCGCTATCGATTGTGAGGTTGTTGGTGAGGATATTGAGTGGATTATTGATGAAGATCAATTAAATTAATTACTCGCGTATTAGAAGAGGTGATGGATCAATGCGCCCGGTGGTCAGTAATGCTGATGTCGCTGCTGTGAATTTTCAATGAAGTCCCTTAAGGTTGCCTCTTGTCGCCGGTTTTATTTGTTTAATGGTGTCTTTGGCGAGAATTGAAATGTGGTTATGATTGGAGGCGCCATTAATGTTTCTGTTTATTGTCTGATGTACCCCTTGTTATGGGTTCATGTTGTCAATACGTGGCCGCACGAAGGGACTTATCGATTTGTCATAAACATTTACTGATGCCGCTTGACACTGCACTTTGTCTGGAACTGACCACGCAGACGTTGGACGGATGCAATTGAAGGTGAAAGTCAGCATTGATTGATTCAAGGTGTTAGTTGACTTTGAAATTAAATTGGAAACAAGACGCAATTAGAGACAATAGAAAACGAGCGGTCCAGGTGATGGTTCAAAGACTGCTTTAGAGTGAACTCGGGCAATTATGAGTAAGCAGACTTTTAGAAAAAAATCATCAGAAACTCTTGAATCAAGGGAAAAAGAAAGTTTCAGTATTTTGAAAGGACAATAATTTTGAAAGGACGCTCCAGAGCTCCAGGCTTTAAAAAGATTACCAATATAAATTCTTCGGCATTTAAATATGTCACCAGGAATCCTTTAGCTCATTTTTTTGTTCGCGCCGTGGCGTAGTGGGTAGGTGTGTCGACTCCTACGCTCGAGGTCGTCAGTTCGAATCTCGAAAAAAACATGAAACATTTTTTCATGGCTCCACCTCTAAATTCGCAGACTTCTGGTCTTATTTCAACAATTTAGTTTCGAATGTCATCCTTAAGCATCGTTGTTTCAGTAGGTTCAATGGTTTTCACATTTTCTTTGATGCACACCGTTAGAAAAAGTAAAGTACAGTCAAGTCAGGGAGTCGTGTCAGCCAGTGAGCATCATCACATTTGACAATTTTTGACCATGAATAAAGTCAAAGGCGTGCGTGATATGGCACCGTCTTGTCTTAATCGCACGTTCTGTAGGCCTAATTGATCCAATTCGGGCACAAGAAGTCTTCCAACGTCCTGATGGCGGTTACCATTAACTGTTAGAGTATTGCCTCTTACTTACTTACTTAGCAGGCCTACGAGCCATGGAGGGTCTGAGCCTGAGCTATCGCTGCCTTCCATCGTTGACGGTCCTGGGCACGCTGCTTCCAGTCATCAAGACCAAGTTGTATTACGTCCGCGATGAGTTGGTCTTTGTACCGGAGGTTCGGTCTTCCTCTCCTTCTCGAACCAGGAGGCTCGGATTCGAAGACCCTCTTAGCGCTCGATGTGGCCGAGCCAGTGCAGTCGATGGATTTTTGCCTTCTGGACTACACCCACATCCTGGTACAGCTCATAGAGTTCACGATTGTGTCTTCTCCTCCATTCGCCTTTCTTGCAGACGGAAGCATATATCCGACGTAGAATTTTTATTTCGAAGGCACCAAAAATTAGCTCCGCAGTTCGGCTTAGTGTCCAGCTTTCGGCTCCATATAGCAGGACTGGTAAGCTAAGAGTTTTGTAGAGCATGATTTTGGTCCGTCTAGTCAAGAGATTAATTGAGCCCAGTTGTTTTGACAACCCGAAGTAGCATCGACACGAGTCTAGCAAGTCGTCTACGGATCCGATGCCTAAGAGGGCTAGACCATGCCTCGGGGATGCACAACTTGGCTCCGGCCCGGAGAATCTCCAATTTTGAACCAGTGGGACATTGGAACAGAGGACATCCATACCAAGGGTGACAAAACTCAAGTGGAGAGGGACCTCAACCAACTTGGTTTATGCAACTGAAGAAAACTGCCAAAAGATCATGTTAGCTAAAAAGTATTTTTTGGTTGAGACCCAATTCCCTCTCGGGAGTTTATCGCTAGTGAGGCATAAGAAGTTATGTACTTTTGTCTTATAATATCAAGGACATCTCGCGCGATCGTGATTTTGTTGCTCAAATCCGATGCAAGGTTCTAATTCAAGGGTCTTGCCGTAATGTAAGGTTTTAATTCAAGGGGCTGCCCTAAACTGCACGATTTTCATTTAATTAATCAAATAACCGCGTCAGCCTTTCTTGGGATCTTGATCGTCATAATGATCGCGGTCTTAAATTCCATGACCAGAAAATGAGCATAAATCTCTTTTCGTCCTTTTCCGGTAGCTAAAATTTTCCCCAATAAGGGAAAATGAAAAGATTACTCTTGTTATTCTGATAATTTCCTTTCAACACCCACTGTGGATAGCTTGTCTTCCCTCCACAAACTTAATTCTAAAATAATATTCGAATTAAAAAAAGAAACAAATACTAGATGTCCTTCAAATGTTTTGGAAAACCCATAGTTGATTTAAATTATAGCAGCAGATGCATTGTTTCACAAAGCAGCAGCAGGTGATTCCAAAACTGACTTCAAAGGCGCGCACATCACATCTCAAAATACGATTTACCTCGTGTCTGCACACACACAGGCATTGCTCTAAATTCCACCCAACCTTTATGACTTGTGTCCCAGAAAACAAAGAAAAAAATGTCTTCCCCGAAACCACAAGAATACCACGAGCATTAATATTTTCCAACACATGTCCACATCCATCACGCCAATGTTTACAAATATTTCCCATTTTCTATCTTTCAAACCGCTCAAAACGGTATAATAAACGTCTGCTTTTATTAATATGTCATTAAATAAAAATAATATTTCCACAAGCAGAAACCGCAGGAATTTTAATAGACCCATCTCGCCTTAAGTGCTTCTTAATATACCACCCAGCACCAACGACGTCCGATGACGTACTTGGCTTCTTTCAATAACTCAAAAAACGCCCCGCCTGTCGGCCTTAAGCAAGCAGAACGCGCTCCCCCAGAGATTAATTATGAAGCCATTAACAGCGTCATCTAGTTATGATTTACAATACCTAATAGTCGGACAAATTAATTCGCTCAGCGAGCCGCGACGCTTTTGAAACTCTGCCAAAAGCTGATTTTATCCCACAACTGGTCGACTCAACCGCGCCAAGGTACTGGAGGTTCAACGAAATTTATGATCGACTTGCTAATTGGTATTCCTGCGGGAATTTCTGCATGACAAATGGTAAAGTGTTAATGGGACAGCCTTGTGATGTAAGGGTCTTTGCCACGGCTACCCCGTGTACAGTGGGCGATGAGTTTCTAATTTGGACGACGGACGTTGAGGAAGACCCACACCGCCAACAAGTGTGTACACGAGTATCTGTTAGGCCATCTTCTTTAATGAGAGACCAGTCATATGAGGGAAGGGTATTCATTTTTAATTGGCGCCGCTGTAAAAGTGCGTTTTCGAATTTGAAAAATCCATAAACATGCCTTTTGTTCTTCGGAATTTATGATTCGCTTGTAGTCACGATTGCTTGCTGCTCGGAGGTAATTGTTGGTGATGGCGCCGCAAACGTATGCTCGTTGTTGGTTGCGATTGAAATTCAATTGGAAGCTTGTTTTGTTTTGATTTGATTTTTCTTAACAGGCCCTTCATATATACTGGGGGAATGTTTGCAATGGGAATTAATTATTGCATAGAAATATAAAATTGTCAAGTGAGGTTCCCAGAAACTAAGAACATTGTTATCGCTAATTGGTGTGCATTGGAGAGAGGACGTCGTTGTTGATTTCAGTAAGTTGTGGTGCTTGTCACAATGAGCGAAGGAATTGAGAATGGCTGATAGATGAATTACAGAGAAAGCTTTGGGTAATGAAGCTCTTTTAAAATGCAATTTTTCTCGTTTTCATTATACTTAAAAATCCCCTTATTTTTAAGGGCATTGCTGCTGCTGCCTTTGGAACTTTTGACTAAGAATACGACTGAATGGAGCAGTTGGTTAAGTGCCTGCCCCAAGTTCGAGGGGTCCCAGGTTCGAATCCCAGTGAAATCGAATCTGGTCCAGTCACCATTTGCCGTTGGGATCAAATTAACGCATTGGAGTAGGTTGCTACCTGGCAGTACAATGGACCAGTTTTGAGTCTGAGTGCTCCAGTGCGACAGAATGTTCCTATCAGTGATAGTTGATGCACTCACAGGCCATAATTGACTGAAGAATCAGGCCATAAAAATGGGACTTACTAATGACACCCTGAGCGCTGTGGCGTAGTGGATAGGTGCGTCGACTCCTACGCTCGAGGTCGTCGGTTCGAATCTTGAAAAAAACATCAAACATTTTTTCACGGCTCCACCTATTTCGAGTCACTGACAATGAGTACAACTGTCTAGAAAAAGCTTCTCAAACTCGCCGTTCGGAGTCGGCATTAAACTGTAGGTCCCCTCCACTCGTGACAGAACAATAGCACGAACAACACGAGTGGTTGCTGAGAAGCTAGGCCCAAGTCCACCTCGGACTGTAGCGCCGCCATTAATATTATTATTAGCATACTATTTTTTAATTCGTTGCAGTTTGTGCCTGTGAAAGTGTACATCCAAATACGTGCAAGATTTCGCATCGTATCGAATCGCATTTGTCGTCGTGGTGGACAGTCATCATTTTTTTGGAAAACGATCTTGTATGTGCATAATTTAAACCGGCAGCATAAGTAAATACGTCTCTATTAATTTCTGCAATAGCTTTCCCCACCGTTCCCTTCCACCAGTTTGTAGTTAAAATTATCCTTTGAATTATGAATAACTTTATGTGCCTTCTTACCTTGAAAAACTGTACCACAACCTGCTCTGAATGTGAACGAGAATCTCTCGACAAACAAAAACTGGTGAGTCATTTGGTCATAATTGTAGAAGCTTCTGCTGACAAGATAATCGATCAGCAAAGTTGTTCTGCTCTTTAAAATGTAACCACTCGTGTGTTGTTTTCAAAGCAAACCTTTGCAACCGTTCATTATGTAAATTCTCCGTGTCACATCGAGTGATCTCATTAACTAATGACATCTGTCACAAGTGAGCACACAAATCCGCATGTAAGTTCCACTTTCGACTCACTCACAGGCTTTCACTTGTTAGTCACTTCTCGAAATTTAACATTCGCGAACGATTCTCCTCCCGCATCATCTGTCAATTCAAACGCGATTCATATTCAACTTGCTGCCATATATGACAAGGTCACACCTCGACACACAAAACCCCGCGTATCTACAATAAATTATTTAAGAAGACTCGCGGTTCACAGGTCCGCGGCGACGCACGGGAAAAGGAAATTGATATTCTGTCAGCGCAAATATTATCAACGATACAGTGATCATAAACATGTTTATTTATGAAATTCAATTCAAAGTAATAAGTGAGTTCAGATGTTAATTTCATTATTTAAACAAATTATAAATCATTTAAGTGGGCACTTTGAATTCCAGTTGAGACTCATGAGCCGATGGGGCTGGTACGGTATGCGATGGTCGGACGAGGGGACGGGCCGTGTCGCAGTCCCGTCGATCGGAGCGATATACATTTGTGTATTCTGTTGAAGTTCTATTGTCGGGACGAAAGGTATTTGAATGTGAGAGGAGCAAATGAACGTATAGGGCGCTATGGATGAAGGCGCATATTCGAAGAACTGTTTTAAGTTCGAACTCTTTGATGATGCATAAATCCATTGGAAGGCTTTTTAGCATAAAAGTGGACAAAAATAGGGAAAACAAGTCTAAATTGCATCGGTCCTATACTTCGATTCCTCATCATCATTGTCCACCGATTTATACAACGACAAATCTTCTAGAGGGATATCTTTGCTGAATGAAAATCCCATTGTCAGCAGACTCATGACATAGAGTGAAATGTTCGCTACTTATTCAGAATGTCAACCAGACTGATGCTGAATCCAGTTGCAACCAGCAAAGCAGCTTCCTTCTGTTTGTTTACTTGATTCATTTGTTGTGAGACAAAGTAGTTCAGCGACGACAACGACTGGATGGCGTAGTTGGTTAAGTGCCTGCCGTAAGTTCGAGGGGTCTCAGGTTCGAATCCCAGTGAAATCGAATCTGGTCCTGTCACCATTTGCCGTTGGGATCAAATTAACGGCACTGGAGTAGGTTACTACCTGGCAGTACAATGGACCAGTTTTGAGTCTGAGTACTCCAGCAGAGTTTCAAAAATACTCCGAAAACTAAAATTCAAGTTGCAACCAGCAAAAACAGCTTCCTTCTCTTTGCTTACTTAAGACATGATTTATTTGTTGTGAGACAGTGCTGTTCTTTACTAAAATCTAGATCTCACACAGATACTTAGAGACTTCTGATGACCAAGGGGTTCCTAAGTTCAGAATCAGTTTTGGAATGCATTTCCTTGCTTTAGTCGGAGTCGGAGTGGGAGCCGTGGCGTAGTGGGTAGGTGCGTCGACTCCTACGCTCGAGGTCGTCGGTTCGAATCTCGAAAAAAAACATCAAACATTTTTTTCACGGCTCCACCTCTTTCGAGTCACTGACAATGCTCAAAGAGTATAACTGTCTAGAAAAAAAGCTTCTCAATCTCGCCGTTCGGAGTCGGCATTAAACTGTAGGTCCCCTCCACTCGTGACAAAACAATAGCTCGCACAACAGGAGTGGTTGCTGAGAAGCTAGGCCCAGGTCCACCTCGGACTGTAGCGCCGCCATTATTATTATACAGCGGGGCTTGAAAAAGTGATATTCAGAGGGTGCTGCCACCGGGGGTCCTCGAACAATTCCTGACCACATTCCAGCAATTGTGCTGGGTGGCCCATCTAGTGGCTTTTTTTTAAATCACAAGTTATTTTGACACTGATAGCTCTTTCCCGCTCGAAAACTTGACAGAAAGTCAGTATCATACCTCGGCGAAAAGAAATGAGTCGCTTTACGCTTGAACAATGTTGGAAAATATTGAAAACTTATTTCCAAATTGAGTGCTGTTTAGTCCAAAAAGTGCGTTTTTTGAAAAGAAGTTTTGGCGAAATGATGCACCCACCCCGACTGCTGTACGCAAGTTAGTTCAAAAAGTTCGTGAGACTGGTATGTTAGTGGACAACATTCATGGTCCCCGTAGTCGTACGATGCGCCCAGATGAGAATGTGGCTGTTGTGGCCGAGAGTGTGAGACTCAATTCACGAACATCAACTCGCCATCGATCTCAACAGCTCAACATTTCATGCACTAGCCTGAGGAGAATTCTGGTCAAAGATCTCGGATTATTCGCTTACAAGGTCCAATTGACTCAGCAATCGAAGGCTCGCGACCCGACCATCCGCTTCGTTATCGCTGTCCAGTTTGGACCTTAGAGCAAGCAGCTTGAATTGGACAACGATTTTGTTGCGATTTGACCCCAGAAGTCCATCCAAGTGATCTACAGCCCGAAACCATCACGAAGGTCTTGGAAAATTGGGGTGACAGAATGCGCTACTGCGAACCCAGCCGAGGTACCCACTTGAACGATTATTCATGAAAATGTTGACTATCGTGTTTACATTCGAGTCATACCTGTTCCTTGGCTTCGTGGTCTGAAACTGTCTATTTACTGAATTGCGATAGGGGTACCCTTTGCGAAATATCACCTTCCAAACTTCTTTTCCAATGAAATACATCACAAACTGACATTTTTAAATCACAAGTCAATCACTTCCCCCAACTACTACCGTAATGACCATCTCATCAAAGACTTCAACCATCTCAAGGCCGAGGTACTTAATTCATGTCACTTCATTGACATTTTAATATTTCTAACCCCTTCAATGCGATCGCCCCAAATATAAGGACATCCGTCTTTCTATTCAAACTCAACTCGAGTAATTGAAGCAAGGCAACTCCCCCTCGGTAATATCGAAAAATTGCTTCATATCCGTTAATCATTCCTGCAGTCCTTGTTATTGTTATCATCGTACTCCGGCTTTTGTGAGGACGAAATCAAAAGGACGATTGTTCGTTTTGTTCGAGAGGATATTGAGCAGTGAATAGAAGTCAAAATATGTAATCACCCAATGGGTCGCCCTCACTCTACCCCTTTTTTCAGCTACCCCTTTGCACTTGGAATATCCTTATGAAATATAGATGTTATGAATTTATATAAACGCTTGGCTTCAATTAATTTGCTTCGAATGGGGTCTTTTGTGTGGGGGGAGAGGAGGGGAATCATTTAATGACTTGGAAGATATTTAGTCTTTTGTTTGCTTGGAGGAGTGATGTTATGAATCAACTCGTGGGGTGGTATTTTGTTAAAAGCTTTGAAGGGGACCGTAATAATTGCACGTCGATGGTCATCTGTCAGTTAACTGGATACAAAGAAGTTTGCGTTAAAGGGTGATGGTGGACGCTCTATGGAGTACAAAGTGATTACAGGCACCACTTGGTTCATTGCTTCGAAGGTCTAGCACGGTGTATGGAATCGCTGTACAGAGGCTGACAGAAAATGCCATCAAGGTCGATCACAGTCAATCTGCGGTAAGTTTAAACAAACTACCCACGACATACCCTAATCCTTTCTGGGCCACCACAACAAAAATCCCAAACCTTTGCCAAAAAGTAAGAGAAACCTTACTACCTGCTGTCACAACACCACCACATGCGTTAACGTACGCGTTCTCGCAGCCTCGATAGGCAGCAGAAGGAAAACAGCAGCAGCGGCTCACTACAACGCGATCACTTGGCAGCGATTAAAATGATTAATGTCCAGTAAATGCTGTTAATTGTCGTCTTTTATATTCCGGCTAACAGTAATCGCCCGGCTACATCACTGAAACAGATAACCACATATCATACCTCGCACAAACACACACACACACTGAGAGACATACGCTATCATGTATACCTACACGTGATAACGTGTGTATAAGCGATCATTCCATTTTCAAATGGAAGCCGAAAATTTGTTTTGTTTAACGTGTGCGAGAGCGGCTTTATGAGTCCGCGGTATCGGAACGTTTAATCGATTGCCTGAGTGTACTTTGGCCCAAAAGTCTCAAAAAAAAAAAACGCAGAGATGAAAGGTTGGCTGAGGACTACGGAGACGGAGCGCAGATCGAGCACGTTAATCGACCTCCAGCATCTATAAAGCGCCATAATAATGTTGATGAGTTGTAAGTATGTGTTAAGATGGCCGATTATGACCGCTTTGTGAGGTGAAAGGTAATTAGATACTGGGGCCTGCGGCCAAAATTTGCATGGTAGCTGTAGTAATTTTTATTGTTATTACAATTCTTCATTAAAAGATTAAACTGCCGAGATAGGTTTTCCTCTTATTTCCTTTTGTTATTGTTGCCTTTGCTTTTCTGTTGTTGTTGTTGTTGTCTTTAATTTGGAGATAAGTCCGAGACTACAGTTGAGAGATTGTGGGGATTGATTGGAATTAGAGGTTTACGACGTGTTGGATTTGAAAATGTTTTGTAACTGTTTATTTGTTTGCTTTTTTTTAGTTATTTTCCGTCTCGAAGGGGGTTGGGGGAAGATAATTGCGTGATCGTGATTGAATACACACCAGGGGATATAAACAAGCTGACGTGGTATTTGTGCACTACAGTTGATCTGATTTCAAACATGATGTGCAGAAAGGAAATAGATTCGTAGGTTATGATTTCGGTGGGTAAGATAGATCATCAGCTGCCGATGCTTAGCTTTATCAGTTTTAAATGTGTTTCCATTCGATTTTTGGGTTGACGTAGCAGGCTTCAGATTATTTGGAGAAGACTGATATATGCTCACACCTTTCATTTAAGCAACGGTTTCTCCAAGAGAAGAATAAGATATTACTCTAGCAAAATACTGTGTGATTTTATTTAACATCACTACTCACTTCAAGAAAACTGGTAAAACAAATGCGGCCTAAGGCAACCCCTCAGTGGTAATTGAAGCCAGATGGCTAAAATTTGTGCGAGCTAGAGAGACTTGTTGTCAACACCGGATAGTAAATATACCAGAAGTACCTCAAACATCCACCAGGCAACGGGATATGCGAACAAAAAATAGAAGGCCTTCTTTACAAACAGTGCATCAGTCCAGATCAATACTTTCCCAGCAGCCACTTGAGCTACTTATTGTGGGCGTAAAAAAAAATTAACACATTCTTCTCCATATTCAAGGACTAATTAAATGAGTTCTAGACAACCGATTTTAGAAATGTTTGTTTTTCGAAGATTTTTGAATTAAAAAAAAAATAAATAAATAAAAAAAAAATAAATAAAAAAAATAAATAAAAAATAAATAAAAATAAAAAAAAAATCTTCTAGGCATCGATTCGACCAGCTTCCGAATAATCCCGTGGGGATTTTTGGATAATTATCCACTATCACAGCTTTTAAAGAATTTTTGGCACATTTATTACTTTGGGGTGCAGCCACTATCACAATCTAAGTTTTTTTCTATTACCTGTTGCTAATTTTGTAACGCTCGCAAATTGATCATCATCATCATCATCATTTTCAGTGACCCGCATGTTCCATTAAAGGGATCGCGGGGGCAATGCATGTACGAACAATCTCCAGGTCACTCGATCCTCCGCCATCGAATCTAACTCATCAGGAGCTATGCCCAAGCGAAAACAGGCGAGTTTTTGGACCTGGTCCAACAATCTCGTCCTGGGTCTGCCAAGCGGCCGCCCACCTGTTGGAATCGGATTCAAGGCACGTCTCGGAAGTCATGATGATGGGGACATTCGTGCCACGTGACCAAACCATCGAAGTACAGCCCTTTCCGTACGAAGAAGCAGCTGCCCAACGTTGAGTTCCTCGCACACTGCCGTGTTTCTCACCCTATCTCGGCGAGTAATTCCCACAACAGCACGAAGAAATCTCATCTCGGCAGATTGTATTCGCGATCTTATTCTTTCGGTCATTACCCAAATTTCATGACCATAGGTGAGAGTTGGAACAAATACTGCGTTAAGAACCGCTAACTTGGCTTTGACACCAAGCTCGGCCTTTCTGATTACAGATCAACCAAGCTATTTCAAAATTGACCCAGCTTGTCCAATCCTACAGGAAAGCTCAGCATTATTCCTCCCATTACTCGTGAAGAAGACCCCGAGATACTAAAACTTCTCCACCTGTTTCAATGGGACTCCACTAACATGTAGAGTGCATTGAACAGGGGTTCTGGAAATAACCATAACTTCGGGTTTGTTCACGTTAACGTTTATCCCAGCATCAGCACATACAACCACAAGCCTATCTAGCGAGCGTTGGAGTTCCATCTGGGAGGCTGTGAGGATTACCAAGTCATCTGCAAAAAGTAGATGACTTACCCTCAACTCTCCCAATGTCAAACATTCCCTGCCTCGACTGCGCTGTAATATCCAGTCCACATATATAATGAAAAGAAGAGGTGACAAAACGCACTCTTGGCGAAGTCCAACGCCCACGATCAAAGGTGTTGATTTACTACCGTTTACCCGAACACAGCTGCTACTGTGTATAGAGACTGAATGGCCCTCAACAAAGAACCATCAATCCCATACTCCTGCAGAACACTCCAGAGTTTACCTCGAGGAACTCGGTCATATGCCTTTTCCAAATCTACAAAACAACTGTAGATCAGTTTGGCGTACTCCTAAGCCTTCTCAAGTACCATTCTTAGAGTGAAAAGCTGGTCGGTTGTACTTTTGCCAGGACGAAAACCGCACTGTTCATCTCCCATCCTGGATTCTGTGGAGTATCTAACCATCTCTCTTCTCTCTCTCTCTCTAGACCAATCTCTAGAACGCGACACCAACACCTTGGCGTAGACTTTACCCGGGAGACTTAAAAGAGATATAACACATATTGTTATTTTATTTGAATGTATTCGCCTATTGTTCTTATCTGGTCACCTTGTTTCTCCATACACAAACCTACTATTTTCTGACAACTTTTGGCTCAGAGATATGTTGCACAGCAATTCGATTTATCCTGTCGTAGGTGCCTAACCGAGTTTCAATGTCATAAATAGGTACGAAAACAAATGAAATCATTTATCATTTTCTCAGTCGCTTGTACGAGTATATTTAAGGCACTGCACATCATCCGAACGACCACAAGCAGTTTCTTCATGTCATTTTTCCCCCATCAACCACACACATGGAGGTAAGACGCTTAAAAGCCCATAAACGGATAACACGACAACGCTTCGAGGCAAAAAAAAAACCACAGAAAAAGTGTATTTTTGAAATATTAAAAATTCAGAAGCATTTTAATTCTCCTTTGCCGTCCTCTTGCGCTTACATTCACGTAACTTTGGGTACGTCCTGAGCACGCTGCCTCGCTGCCATCACTCGGCCCCCCCATCGACCACCAGAGTCCACGCTCGCTCGCCAGCTCGTGCAGCATTTTTCTCTCAGAATTGTCCTGTCGCATCGCGCGGCCCAATATTAATTTGGTCGATTTATATTTCATTTGGAATTTTTAAATTGGCATGCGAACAAAAAGCGAACCGCAAAGCAGTCTCCACCAAATCGTAGCATATTTGGGCGTAAGTGGGCAGTTATACTCGTAGATGATCCACTTGATATATTTTGTGGTTTTTGCTGCGTTCCCAAGAACTGTATCATCTTGGCTCGGTTTTACTTGACCAGCTGCGCGAACGATTGTCCTTTTGTTTGGGCGCGTTTTTCTGTTTGTTTTTGTTTGCCGAATGACAGGACACAATATTGAAATTCCAGATATTACTTGATTGGTGTGTCTTTTAGCCGAACGGATCTCTTCTGATGATGATCCAAATGGAACGTAGCAAAGCTCAGATGATGGTATGCCAGATAAATCAATGTGTCAACACCTCTCTCTTGTGGCAGAAAAAGGGGGCAACTGTCATTTTTTATGGGTTTGTGATACTCCATTGTTTGACGAAGGCATTCGGACGACTCATTGGGCTGCAGTCGGACGAGAGGAGATCGATTCCAAAGCAAGTTTCAAATGCTAAAGGGTCACTGTCGGCGGGGAATTTGGAAACAAAGCAGTGTTTGCCGAAAGCGTGTAGCGATTGAAGATTTGTTTCGATTCAAATGAGTTGTGGATAAAGGCAACTTTGTGTGTATGGTAGAGTTTGGTGGATGGGTCAAATGACATGACTTTGAGGGACGTAAAAGACGATTCCAGTGGCGTTAAACTATTCAGAGTCCAAAGGTGATTATGATCTTCGTTTAAACGTGACGAAGGTTAAGCGAAGCAACACAATCATTCATCTATTATGAACACGGCAAAATATGTATTTGGTTGAACAAAGGGCTTCCAGAATCATGTGAGAGCACGATTCTTCTTCTTCTTCTTCTTAGGGCGCTACAGTCCGAGGTGGACTCCAGCCAGCACAATCTTTCGCCAGCTGTCTCCAGTTTCGCACACCAAGCCGGTCGAGGTCCCCCTCGCGATGTGTGCGCTACCTTGTTCGTGGACGTTCTCTGTTGCGTTGTGCCACAGGCTCAGAGTCGAAGACTCTTCGGGCCGGAGCTAAGTTGTCCATACGCTCTACATGGACTAGCCATCTTAGGCGTTGGATCCTTAGACGCCTGGCTAGACTCTTGTCACTGTACAGTCTCTACAGTTCGTGGTTGAACCTTCTCCACCAAATGCCATCAACGCAAACAGGACCAAAGACCGCGTGCAGAACTTTTCTCTCGAAAAGGCCATGACACTGTTCATCCCCTTGGGATATTATCCATGCCTCTGAGCCGTACAGCAGGACTGGGATGATCAAGGTCTTGTATGGAGTCAGTTTGGTCTTCCGAGAGAGAACTCTACTACTCAATTGCCTTTTGAGCCCAAAAAACAGCGGTTGGCAAGAGTTATTCTGCGTTATATCGGTACTGATGTTGTTTATACTGTTTATCGCGGAGCCAAGGTAGACGAAGTCCTTAACTACCTCAAAGTTATAGCTGTCTATGGTGACGTTCTGGCCACGTCGTCGATGTTGTGCGTCCTTTCTCGATAGTTTCACCTCAAGATAGTTGATTTACTTTTTACAGCAGGATAATAATTAAGCAGCCTAAAGAATATTTGGCATACCTGCCCAAATGCAGTTGATAGAGGAGTCGTCGACTGTCGACTTCACTGTCTCGGCTTTACTACTCCTGGCAGTACTTCAAGCGGTCATTCCAATTTCTGATGAATCAGTCAAATATGTGCGGCATTATTTCGGCAATAGCGTCCCGAATGTTATTCTCGAGTTGGTCCAAAAGAGTTGAGTGGTTAGCGTAAACCATGGACTTGACGTAGCTCCAAAGAAAATGATCGAGTAGTGGCAAGTAGCATGATCGCTGCAGTCAATTGAGGAACGATCGCCTTGAGGTGACCCAGTCGCCACATTTCTCCTTCACAACTTCCTTCACTTGGTTGCGTCGCTTGCATGGCATGTAGGATGTACCGCCGTCTGGTTGGAACCATAGCTCAGATATATCGATGTTGTTCGGCTTTGGTCACAGAAAGTCGGTGAACATCGCTCTATAGCTGGGATCATTGACGGTAACGGTGTCTCCTTCCTCATTTCGAAAGAAATAAGGTCCGATGATGCCACCCTGCCATAAACCGCAACAAACAGTCAATCATTCTGGATGCTTTAATGCTGGTTCGAAGACTTGCGGTTTGTGTTTGCTCCAAAAAAACAATTTTGCTTGTTGACCTCTGAATTAGCCACTGAACCAAAAATTAGAAAATTATTTTTTTTGACCAGAATTCGGATCTTCGCTGGCCAACCAATTCACCATCACACTTAGACCAAGTTGGTCCATTGTGAGACCCACAGTCAGACTACTACCACTGATCGATCGCTTCATTGATAGTGGCGTTAATTTGATCCCAACGCCAAATGGTGCCTGGACCAGATTTGAAAAAAAAAACGGATAAAAGCGTATTAACTTTGCTTTCACTGGGATTCGAATCTGGGACTCCTCCAACTTAGGGCAGGCACTTGACCAACTGCGCCATCCAGTCTTCTACAGTCGCTCCAGTGCCGTTAATTTTATCCCAATGGCAAATGGTAACTGGACCAGATTTGAAAAAAAAACGGATAAAAGCGTATTAACTTTGCTTTCACTTGGATTCGAACTTGGGACCCATCAGACTACTACCACTGATCGATCGCTCCAGTGATAGTGCCGTTAATTTGATCTCAACGGCAAATGGTGACTGGACCAAATTTGAAAAACCGGATTAAAGCGTATTAACTTTGCTTTCACTGGGATTCGAACCTCGGACCCCTCCAACTTAGGGCAGGCACTTAACCAACTGCGCCATCCAGTCGTCTACAATTTGAGGTGGACCTGGGACTAGCTTTTTAACACGAGTGGAGGGGACATGCAGTTTCATGCTGACTACAAACGGCGATATTGAGAAGCTCTTTCTAGATAGTTATACCCTCTGAACATTTTCAATGACTCGAAGGAAGTGGAGCCGTGAACAATTTTTGAAAAAATTGTAGCTTGTGCTGGTGTTTGAACCAAGACTATGAAAGTCTCGTGTGTGGGGGTCGACACGCGTACCCACAACGCCGCGGCGCCCACAAGTTCGTTAACGGAAACAAAACCAGACTTAGGTGGTTCTCTTGAGGGACACCAGATGTTGCTGGAAGGGATAGGAGGTGGGAACTCAAATCAACTCTAGACACATTTGGAGGCTACACTGGAAGATGTAGGTACATATTTTTGCGATGTTTGCTGTGTTTACTCCATATAACACAATTATCGCAATTCACGATGTTTTTGGAAGACTTTGGTGTGGTAACTCACTGCAGCAAGACAAATTGACAAAAGACACAGAATCTTTGGCTCGTGAATTTAGCTATGCTTTGTCTTCCAATTCCATTTTTCAAATGACTGCCAAGCAACCACCTGTTCCTTCACACGCATGTGCACTAATTTCCGAACAATCACCGTCCCTAACCCTTCCCAACTCATCACTGATTTCGAATCCCCCAAAAACACCGTCAAGTCCGCAAACAAAATATTCCACCCTCTCAATGAGTCGTAAGTGAAAATACAAAAATCAAAAAAATCCCATAGTTTCACATTTCATTTCGAGGCACATCCCTGTCTGTTTGCCTTCACCACCGGATGTGCCCCAATGGCCCTTTCACAAAAGTACGAGTATTAAAGAAACCGAACATGTTTCGGACCACTTGGCTTTGAAGACTCCGCAATTTATAAGGATTCATCGCCATGACGTTATTCCATTGAAAATATTGTTTCTGCGAAGCTCGCTTGACTCGATGCTAATTATTGTCATCGGAGCAAAGTGCTTGTGCATATCAACAGTATCAACCCGCTCAACAAAAGGAAACTCATTAACTCAAAGGTTGGAGCGATGAAAATGAGATGCCGCCTATTCCCCTCCGCCTGCGCCGACCAGTCTCACTTACTTCGAACCCCACGTGGTGTAAGAACAATTGTCGAATGCATCAATTACAGGACATGGACGATCAAATAAATTAAAAGTGATCCAGTATCTCATTCCCAGGCACATTATGAGATACGTCCACACACCCAGTTGTGTACGTGTAGGCCTGGTCAGTGTTTTGGGTTGCAATTGAATCCTGGACATGCACACACACTCATAAGTATCTCTGCTCGTATGTGGACTCAGTGATGAGTGCACTCAGTGTGTTTATCCGGTATTCTCTGATTTTAATGAACGGGTATCGGTGTCCTTCCTTATAATCAACAAATCACAACTCCCTCTCTCTCACTCTTCCTGTCCTGTGTTAACTCAATTTAAATATTGATTGATATCCAGTGCCTCGGTGTTTGCTGAGGTGGTTCGGAAGGGGAGGTGACACGATGGCTTATGAATTCATATCCCGAAGAGGGGCGAGAAACCACCGACAACAAGTCGAAAAGACAAGAGAGTGAGAAACAATTGTTGAAGTGGCACAAATGAGCTTCTTGACTTCACAACTGACTAACCTACCGAATATCGTCGTCGTCGTCGTCATCGGCATCGTCATTGTTGTCAGTTCAACCGGACGGATACGAAATCGATAGGGATATGGTGTGGGAATGGGGGTTCTTACAAGTGGTCATTGATTTTTCGCACGCAGTGTCATCCGATACCGCTGGCAAATGGCGTGGAAATTAAGATTCATTTTCAGTTTGAGACGTTCTTTTGTTTCCCCTTTCCTTTTCTCTTTCTCTTTTTTTTGTTGTTTAGTTTTTTTCGGGTTCATTGAGTGTCGGATGTGAGTTCAGCGCCTGTGAAAGGGTTGCAGAATTTTGTGAACTGGTGTAGACCATATTTCGTTTGGGGATACGCAACCGTTGAGAATTGCTGGTGATATCGAGACTAAGTTAAGTTTTGTAGGTCAGTATAGATTGCTTCGGGTCAATGACACATCCGGCAAAATGGTTAATTGTCTTACGTTCTGAACTGAATGGCAACGGATCTTTGATTTTCTGTGATATTTAATATTTTTCTCTCGTGAAAGTCCATATTCCAGGATATCATTGTTAAGGTTCTTCGCACTTATTTAACTTTTAGGTCATTGAACTCTGAGTACTAACTGTCAAGAGCTGTCAAGAGACAGTGACGGCCGATTGGGAAGAAAAGGTGGATAGTTCCATACTGACTATATCTATATCAGCTTAGTAGTCAAAGACACTATTCTAAGTTTACATAAAATTCTCGATTAAAGCTCCTCGCCAAAGGCAGCACTAGCACAAGCTAACCCTCCACCTTTGGGTAAATTAAAACTCCTCCAACTGATCGGGATCTCAATTACTTACGTTAGAGACCTGAGTATTTTCACAAATTTGTTTCATTGACAGAGACTTCACAAAGCTCTTAGTCCATCTAGCTTCATCAGATTCTTATCTTAAGAATCTTCATCTTCAGCAACAGTAAATGTCTTCCGCGTCAGGTTTTCAGTGCCTCACAATGCCTTTCTTTTTGTGAATGAACTTGGCAATCAGTTTGTTAATTCGTCTCGCACCACGCTTTCTCTCTTGTCTCCACGCACTCACACATTCAAGCGCATTTAACGATTCCTCCAACTCCTCGACTGCGTCCATGACGATTGCTGTCATCTAAACACGTTCCACTTTAATAGACCAGCTCTAGCACAATTCAGATGATATCACCATCACGCGAAATTCAGTGGCAGCTCCAACAATTATCATCGCCATCATCCCTGCCTCATCACGAAAAACTCGATCGCTACCTAATTGCCCCAAGAGTCACATCACACCACAACCCTCGCCACCACCGCCACTGCCGCCGTTGCCGCCAACGCTTTTCATTAAGCCCGTGTGCCAACATCTCCATTCTGCGTACACACCCATCCCCACTGCTCGCCACCTCAAGATCTGCATCGCATTAGCTTCTATCTCGAGTGTCATTAGCGCAGTCATAATCATCACATCTATAAACGCCCAAGACAGCAGGCAGATGGTTTACAGCTCTGGAGGGATGCCGATTGCCGCCGATGGTGGTCTGCGGCATCACACAATCTTGGAAGATCGTCAACAGCCCGACGCGTGCGGTATTCTCACGCATTCTGTAGCAGCGATTATGAATTATGTCGTCGGTGTCTGAACAAAATTCAACGCCATATGCATTAAGCGTGGTAATTGTCAAAGGCGTCTTGACGTGTTATGACTTTTGTCAACTTAATGAGGTGGAGAGTGAGTTACGCATCACTCACTCGACGTGATATATCGAGGTGATATGTAACTCACTGAATTATGAATTCCTTTGAAGATATTATGATAAATGCCAGTTTGGATGGGGACTCCCTTCTGCTGGATATTCAATTCACATCGCACAGGGTAGACGTCATAACTCAGATATCCTTCGAGGGCCCTTCCTTTAGTGTACCTCCGAGGAAATCCCTTTTCTGTATCATATTCCAATCAGCAAAGGTAATAAAAACAACTGGCCACTTCACTGGAATGAGCTTTTTTACTGTAGAGCAAGGAATACATTCCTTTCGCTCATATCCTCCATCGGGTCATAATTTAACTGCCAATACAACAAACAAGGGTATGTGCATTACGTATCCAGGAGATATCGAAAGGATGACGGGGATAACACTAGCTGAACGAAGTTCAATAACTTTTATGACTATATTTCAAGATCTCTAGGGGATGATGGTGTATCGGGCTTGGGTCAAGGGAAACGTGTAGCGTAGTCTCAGGTCGACTGACTGCTGCCCAGTTGAATATTTTTTCCCGAGGTAAGCAGTTTCCTCTGGCGAGTGTGTGCATGTGGATGGGCATGGTCCGGGCGGAGAGGATAATAATTTTGTCTAAATCAAAAATAATTCCTTGGGAAATAATTTCTGCATTGACATGTTCTGATCCCCGAGATGGTCGTAAAAATATTCCTTTTTTTTTGTTTTTGTTTCTCTTGTACCTTTTGGTGCTTCCTTTCACTTCAGTGATTTTCATCTTTAAGGAGATTCATTCAGGGAGAAGGTGGGAGTTATTGGTTGGGTTGGGATAGTGTTGTACTATTTCTCCAGGAAATAAAAACCGTGTTGTGTTAAGCAGTCAGGGAGACAGATGCAACTTCGTGTGCATATCACTTGATTTTAAGTTTAGACAACTAGCAAGAAATAAAATTGCATTTATGGAGCTTTTGTATAAATTTATTGTCTCGGTTTTAAGGTCATTTATTGGCACAACCATTACAACATAGAATGCTGTACAAACCTGTAAGAGTAACATTTGGCCCAGAAGACGGTATGAGAATGAGATATTTTTTGGTTCATAATGGAGAAGCTGATGTAGATCGAAAGGTGAAGTAAAATAATGCCAATCGAAATTAGGACACATCTCAAAATTATTCATTTTTCGCATTCCAAATCGAATTGAGACTAATTTGGCCTTATTTCACCTTCCAAAATGAAATAAGGGCAGTTTGTTTGGGGTTTCCTTCGATGGTAATGTCTCCTCTGTTGCAGGTGTTGATCCTCATGGCCTTAGTCTTCTGGATATTTATCTCCAATCCAGCGCATCGTCTTAATCTTGCAAGGTGTTCTAATTTAGCTTGAATCGCTGAGCTTGTATAATATCAGACAATGCTCAGGAAATATGTTTCTATACATGTGGAATGAAACGGATCCAATACAGTTGTCTGGTTCATTAACCTTTACTGGAAAATTTCGAGTTGTGCCCGCACGGAAGAGATTTTGTCCCAGGTTTTAGCCAATAGCTCCAAAGCTTTACGGAAAGAATTCTCGAAATAATTATTCGAACGTGCTCTGTAAAGTAGATTTTTTGGGTTACACATTTAAACCTATTAGGAGCTGTCTCTGAAACAGTGGTCTGTCTTGAGTGGGAACCTCCATTTCATTTAAAAATTCCACCCCAAATTTACATACACGGAAGCATGCGCAGAAATTGATATTTAGGCCTAAAGCACCTGAATTGAAAATTTCATGTAAATATATTTATAATTGTGGTCACCATGGCGTAGTAGGTAAAAGTAGCCCTAAACGACGAAGAAGCTCGCCGAACTTGCTCGTTTGCGTTATCCTCTACACGGCGAACACATTTGGCGAACATTCATTTCGGGTTGTTTCTTCAAACCGTCAACATGTGTGATAGGGAAGCGCAAGTGGTGAATTCTTCGATAAAATCATGGCTGACTGTTGACATTGTGCTTAATCCGCGATATGCACTCGGCGACGTTCACAGCAAAAATGAAGTTTGCTCGCGAACATGGCCTTACACGGCGAACATTAAAGCCAACGAACACGACAAAATCGAAATTTTTCGGCAACACCGAGCGGCTCGCGAACCAGCCCATACACGACCAAAATACGTTTGTAGTCTAGGGCTACCTTAGGTGCTTCGAGTCCTACGCTTAAAGTCGAGGTTCGATCCCTAAAAAAAACACCGGTCAGCAGTTCATCGTTCGCTTCCTATGCCGTTGCTAACCCGATCGGGAATATATCGAGGAAAACATCGAGATTACGAAAAGACTCTTTAGATATCGTTTGAGTAATAACGATCAATACAGGTCACTGGCCGATGGGAGATCATAAATCTAGATTAGGTATCTCAAACAATATATGTATACCACTTCATTTGCCGCTGTCCCATACTCAACGGCAAGGTCTCTAGAATAAGAGTTAAGAAAAAATGGTATTCCTTAGTTCCAGATGTTGGCTTTTGAAAAGTGTCAGTAACGCACCTCCATAGCAATTCAGGTACCAGTCATGTGGTCGAAAAAACGGCACCTTATGCTAATTAGATTATCTCTTTCCTAAGTGCCGCTTCCACCTACCTATTTAAATCGCGAAAAGGTAGATATTCAAATTAACTAGTGAAAGATGATGGCAAAATTTGGGTCAATAAAGGCACGGAACACCAAAGCTTTACATTAAAAATGTTTCCTCTTCATGCCACCAACTGAAATACCTTCAAAATTAGTTCTCCTTCCTCCTATTATCCCCTCAATATTGAAATCGCATACAATTCCCTACTCATAAGCTTTCTCAACTCCAACCCATAGCCCTCCCACCGCCATATCTCAGGTATCAATGTTTTAAAATCTCGTTCAACAATTCCTCACGTTTCAGCCCAAAAGCAAACAAAACATTTTCCAAACTCCAAAACTTCCTACACTTCTTCGGTTGTTCCCGTGCACTCAAGGATAACAAACAAGAACCTCGAATGCGGCATAAATGAAATCTCTGAGTGGATATGATATCCGCGTGCCAATGGCTCCGCATTCATCCGTGTCTAACTCCATCGCCCCACGAATTCCCGAAGCTCGCTCCCAAGGCAATTCGAGCAGGATAAAGAAGAATGAAAAAAAAAATTAATATTCAACTTGAAGACATTTGAACGACCTTCATAATTTTACACACCATTACCCCGATATTAGTTGGCACTGCCAAGGGGCGGATTCACCCGAGAACTGAAGAGAGATTGCCAGCACGGAAAGGTGTGGGGATGAAATTTATACCCTTGGCGTTAGGGGAGCTGACTCTGGCGTCTTTTGTGCGCGCTTAGTACATAACGCAGATAAGGAATATTGATGGATTCTATTTGGTATCCAGATTGAATTTCAGATTGCGCTTCAGGATGATTGGATATGGTGTGCTGGTGCCTCTCCACTGGCTTCTGCTTCTGCCTCGGCATCGGCATGCAAATATATATAAATGTATCTATCCGGTGATGGCATAAATCGTGGAGAGAGCGGATGCAGACGGGGAAAACTGGAAATCTCGTGCCATTTCATAAAGAATAGCGCGGGGTCTTTCTCATGTTAACTTTCACATTGTGACGTATTTATGGATATCATGTGCCACAATTTCACTCGGTTGGCATCGATCTTCGGTGTCATTGGAGTATATGAGGGCGATACACAGGTAACGGCAGCAACAGTATTTCAGCTACAAGTAGCTTCTGTCGAGATTCGCAATGACAATGACAATGCCGAGGTTAACGATGAGGAGGGGTTGCCAATGCTGCGCGTTGAATTTACATATGGTAAAAAAAAGAGTCTTCAGCCGACGACAGCGAGCCAACAATTGGTGATATTGACTCGAATGAAAAATGTTACAATGACTGAAGGACGTGGATAAAGGATACATCTAGATATACAGTGTGAGTGTGTGGATATCTATAGGTGCAAATATCTTTGGCGAAAATCGATTTCGAAGCTAGATGAATATCAATTTCCTGTGAAAGATGTGACAGAAGGAGTTACATTTTGTCCCTCGTCTATGCATTGGTGTGATGAAGAATTATCAAAAGGTCATTGAAAAGTTAATGACTTCAGGGAGTCATTTTTTCTCAAACTCTCGCTTGCAATTTTCGAAAAAAGATAAAAAAAAACACCCTGAAAGACAGAAGGAGCACTCTACAGTAGAGTAGTAGAGCTAAGTAGGAGAAAGAAAGTAAAGCTCTTCTGGATAACTAGCCATACTGGGATAGAAGGCAATGAAATGGCCGACTCCTTGACAAGGAAAGGAGCATCAGAACCCTTCACAGGCCCCGATCCATTCTGCGCAATGTCCTTAGAGAAGGATTCAGGATCTAGGAAAAAGGAACCGGGCAGAAAAGTGGAACAAAGCTCATAGCATGAAGCAGTCCAAGAAACTCTTAGGTCAGTAAAACCGAAAGAGGTTTGAAGCCTGCATCAGAATGAGCAAGAACAACCTTCGTATCCTACCAAAGGCACTGCAAACTTAGGGAGCACCTAAGGAAACTAGTGTTATGGAAGGAGGTCTCTTCAGATTCTATGGAGAATCTAATGAAATTCCAGAACACAAACTGGGATTCTGTGAGGCACTAGCCCAAAAAAGAGAAAGATACCAACCCGTTTTAACCTTGACTTCTTCAATCTGCTTTTGGAAGACGAAGTACGGTGGGCAAGTGTTAACACGGAAGGCACCATCTTCTACAAATCGGGTTACGCAGATGACATTGACATTAGGCTTGTGTAGTTCACGAACGAACTAGTTCAAAAAAGAATTCTACCAAGTGAACAAGTTCACAATGTAATTTTATTTTAGTTCATTTAGTTTAGTAGTTCAACAAACTCAGGTATACCTTGCTTCGGGTACATGTAATTCAGTAAGAATAACTGAACTAAATCGAACTAAACTGAACTAAATTGAGTGCTTTATTTTGAGTGTGTATGAGCACTCTGCACCAACGTACATATGCGTTATATGGATTATATAATGTCTATAATTGTCTATAATAACCCAACGAAAAGTAACCAAAAGCATCGTCCCATTTTAAAGTGTCCTTAATTGCTTATAGACACTTAAGGAGAATTTAACTGTCAATTGACATTTGTATACGTAGGGAGCGATTCATTTCGCTCCCGCGTAAGTAGTCAAAAATGATCGAACTTAACGAAACTGAGAAATATTTTTGTGTGATTGCTTCAGTTCTCTTAAGTTGTACTGCCATTATGGCTGGTCCTTTAGCATGCAGCATACTCCGTAATAAGTTGGGTTGACAGTCAAGAAAGCATGGCGATCTGCAAAACACTGGCCCGTTGTTATCATTATTTGATCCAAAATACATCTTCCAGTGAACGATGGATTTTCTCAAAAAAGAAGTAGCAATCCACAATCTTGTCCCCTAACTGCCTTATCTAAATTTTCGTCGAGTGTCATAGAGGGAAGCTGCCCCTTGACCACTCCCATTGGGCTCATTAACTTCAATTCACATCGTACAGTCATCCATCACCACGGACACCAAATGACACGTGGGACATGACTAGTGTAAATACTACTAACAGAAACAAGCTCACCATCCTAGTTCGAAAGTAATTTCCATAAAATTTGACGTTGCACGTTGCGTTCGTGCTCCGTGCTCGACTACTTCAGCTTCGGCTCTAAAACGAAGTACACAAGCATTTTCAGTCAGAGAAATAAATGTCCTTTCGCATAAATCTTTGCGAAATTAAATCTCTTCTCGCAATAAATTCATCAAAAGTCACCACATGCGTACAAGAGCGAAGCAACAGCAAACGCAAATGCAGCCCCAGCCGAGCCATTGGCGCATGCGCACTTACCGGGTCCCGTGAATGAATCGCCTCCTCCCAAATCTCTAACACCAGCACCAGCACCAACCGTCCCACTGTGAAACAGAGGTGTCAACGAAAAACTTATTATTAAATAAATACTCTCACAAATGCATTTATAATTCGTTTATCGTGCTAAAATCAACTTTATCACCCAATTCACCGTGATTTCGAATTATTATGGCGCACTCTTGCTGTGCGTCGTCGCATGGTCATGTGGTGTAGATGCTGAAATATACATATGCGCTATGGTGGAACGCAGGCGCGCACGGAATATGTGAGCCGATGTCCGCACGGTTCCAGAGGCCGGACTGACAGGAGGCGCAATAAAAAGAAAACAAAACTATTATCGAGGACTTGGGCGTAAACGCACGCCATGGCTGAATGAAAAGCGCAGATTTGCTCATGAAATACAAAAATTGTGATGGGCTCACTTAAGATAAGTTAAACTGTGGAACTTCGGTTGGGTGCGCTGAATTAGAATTTACTCTATTGATGAGTTAGATAGTTTTTTAAGGTTTTTAAGAAGTTCTACTTCTTAGGCATTTGAATATACATAAATATTTATTGTGCTGTTAAAGGTTGTGGTGGGCCTAGCTTCTTTAGAAAACACTCGTATTGTGCGAACTTTAGTGTAGGAGTTTCCGCACTTAACTCGAACCGCAAAGTATTAAATACCTACTGTTTTGAAATTTATAAACACATATCCCCAAATCCAAAAATTGGTCAGAACATGCACAAATGTTGGGTGAAAACTAAAACTGAATCATAACCTTTTGAGACGGTTTGCGGTTTTGGACGTGTAATCTTACGGCTACTAGTGGCCCGTATTGTTTATCTGCACTTCTACCGCAAATGTACTAAACCAGATTTTTGCACGCGTCAAACATTCTATGCACTATACTGCCCCATGCTATCACATTTCGGTCATGATAGCAAATATTCCCCATATTGAATGGATTTCCCTACAGTTGCCTTCAATCCTCGTCATCTGATAAATGTAATTCTCTAGATCTGGTAGATTCGCCCCATGGTGTAAGGAAAATAAGGAGTGCTTGACAACTTGTCAAAATTCGGCATCCGTGGATTTATGACTTCGATTTGGGTATTTTTTTACTTGCTTCTTAAATATAATATAATTTTATGTGAAAAAATAAAATATTCAGAAAATGTGAAATTTGTTGCAAGTTGGCCGAAGATAAGACATTTTTTATTTGCATTATTTATTAAAATGATAAATTGTGCAGTGAAAGGTTTTAAAAGCTTGAATATGTAAGTAGATTTTCAATAAATAATTAAGAGAATTGCATAAAAATTTAAAAAAAAAGTTCATTCGTTTCCACCATGAGTGATTCTTTTAACATAAAACTGCACAGAATGACGTCACCCATCGCCTTAGCAGAGCTGTCAAGCATGCCTTCTTTTCCTTACACCTTGGACGCGTTTTGTTTTTTCAGTAAACAAACGACACGGGATTTGCATCTTCCCTCCGATAGGAAATTCAGGGTTCAAGAGAATACTCAAATCATTCACAACTCTATTTGAGTAAGCTGAAGTTTCTTAAAAGTCACAAATCTCCTAATTTTGTTGTCTCCTCAACCAGTTTTATTTGTGCCAGTCAAAGGTCACTTCTTAAATCTCACTTACCAAAATATTGGCTTAGACAATTTGGGCTAAGAAATGGGCCACATACTCTAAAACTGACCTAAGTCGCAAATATCCTCTCAAGAAAAAACTTGAGTGCTGCTTAAGGCATAAATGAATAGTACAGCGGATCATTTATGACACATTTTCTGGACTATACTTTTACGCGATTTTTGTAGGGAATTTTTACAATTTGGAAATTTAAATAATTATTTATGTGTTTCAAAGCTAACTTTCCTCGAGCTTAACCAAAAAATATAATTTTATTATATTTTGATGGTTTCAAATTTATTCAACAACCTTGGACATGAATATTGATAATTAAAAATTACTCAGCGGAATCCGCCCCTGATTTCTTTTCCATCTTCTCATGTTTCTTCATCTTCGGTTTCATTTGAAGTTAAAGATTCATCAGTATTTGGAATATAAATAAGAATGCTCAGAAATCAGCATTCTAAGGGCTTCTTTAGTATGCATTGTTTTCTTCATAGACATGAGATAAACAAGAATTGCTTTTTATTTATAGTTCCAAATTGCTTTTAACGTATTAAGGATTCCCTAAGTCCAATCATATTTTTAATTTTAATTTCCTTCCCTTACGTTGTGAACTAACCTTTGTAGCGTTAACACAAATTGGAACGTTACACATCTTACCTCCAACCTAATCTTAAAACTCTCCAGTAGGTAGTTATGTATGTTAGTATGACTTAATTTTATTTCGCAAATTCATAAAATAAATAATATTACATTCATCTTCAGACTGACATTTTTAAAATTTGTTACTAAAAACCTTCTTCAATAATTCTTTTCATAAAGCAAAGTGCTACACTTAAATAATTTTAGATAGTATCCCAACCATGATAGCCTTTGTGTACATTGAGCATTTGTGTTTCTTCTTAATGCCGTTCACCAAAGCAACTGACCCGAAATTCCCTTAAGATTAGGCATATCGCGATAAATTGAAAAATGTCTTCACGGACTTCGATGTTACAGAGGCTGCAGAGAATAGGCAAATGTGCGCGATGAGGTACAACAGCCCCAAAGAGGACATTTATTTTATCCACTGAATTCCTGTCAAACAGATATGATCTCTGTTATAGGTTGAAATTTAGACGACTACAATTGCGTGGGGCGTTGGCCGTATGGGTTCGTGAGTCGACCCATGCGCATTAGACTTTCACAGTCTAGGTTCAATTCCAAGCTTAGACAAACAATTTTTCAAAAATAAAAAAAAATTGTTCGCGGCTCCACCTCTTTCGAGTCACTGACAATGCTCAAACTGTCTCGCCGTTCGGAGCCGGCATTAAACTGTCTCGTGAGAGAACAATAGCACGCACAACACGAGTGGTTGCTGAGAAGCTAGGCCCAGGTCCACCTCGGACTATTGCGCCGCCATTATTATTATTATTATAATTGCGTCTGTACAGAGCGGAAATGGCTTCAGATGCATATTTATCCAGCAGCACACTCCTATTTTTTTCCAGGATCGCATTGAAATTTCGCTTTAATATTAACGGTTGTTTGTTTGCCGTAAATTCGACATAAATATTACATTTTGGAGCAAGACAACTCCACTCTTTGTACATTTGTTCCTTTGGCTTGGACAATCGCTTTTAAGCTTTTAAATCTATTTTAGGAAGCAGGTAATCATCCATTCCATAACCTCAACTTTCAAGTATGTATATCTTTTGTACAAGAAGCATTTTTCAGCAAATGTTTTCAGACGTGGCTTAGGTTTTGTAGTGTTTGTTAAAATCTGAAGAAATTAAAAAGTAAAAATATCGTTCAATTATAAATTATATTTTAGTTCCTGCAATTATTTTAACTGCAACTGTATATACAAAGTATTTATTTAAACATCAAATTTCACATCTTTAAAATTAGTTAGTACAGTACAGCCTCGCTAGTCACTAGGACACTTCAGTAGTCCGGACACCTCTATATTTCGGACACTTTCAAAATGTTACCTCTTCAGTCCGGACAGAGTAATAAGATGTGTTTCATAAAATTATGGGAATTATAAACATGTACTTTCCTTCTCTTTAATGATTTTTGAAATGCGTACATTGTGCATATGTACGAGTACATACATACATATTAATTTCTTACATATGTAAGAGAAGGCCTTTGAAAAATTGTCGGTTGTCCACTTCATTTTATTTTTTCTCCGGAATTTTCGCTATTTCGGACACAACCGAAACTTTATGTGTCCAGAATAGAGAGGATGTACTGTACTTTAAAAAAAATTAAAAACATAGCCTTTAAAAGAAATAAAATCCAGCCAATTTCGCATGCAATGCCCTAACCGTCTTCGCACATTCCTCTTTTTCAACACACGTTCCAAGCCACTCCAAAGGAAAAGCAAAATAACCGCGCTAATAATTATTTCAATTAGAACGCGATCATATGACCGGTTTACACATTACCAGCGGCCTTCATACGATCCCTAGAAAACCAAAACCAAACAAACACACGTCTGCCCCAAACTATGGCACGCATGCGCGCCGCAGGAATCGCGCAACATCAGGTATGCCCTGCACATTGCAATATCATTAACAGACATGCGCAGAGCACTTATCGAAACTGCAACTGCAGGCGTTGCATGCGAGATGCATAAACGTTCCGTGAACGATATAAAATTATTGCTTATAGATATTTCCATCGTTCGGGGTTGCGCATCGCCCATCACCATTATTAGCGGCAATGTCGCCGATCTATCGTGCCGTGCATGTAGGAGGACGACTCGTGGACGATCAACAACAGCAACAACAACTTTACCAACAGTGGCAGCCACTTGGATTTCGGTGATGTCTGATGCCTGATGCCCCATCTCTTGACCGGTCGATCGCCTCGGCTCGGAGGAGCCAATGCGAAATTAAAATGGAAATCTCCACCAATAAAGCTGAAGAAGTTATTTCGGCCATTAATCAACAACGCCATCGACTTCTACTGGCCTGTTGTGAAGGCTATGTTGCACAGCGATCACAACCGGGTGGATGCTCGTACTCGTACATACGCGAGCGCAGCAGCAGCAGCAGCAGCAGGCCCTCTTTCGTCCTGCGAACGCGCGCTACATCATCAACATCATCTCTCATGAATCTGTTGTGTGTTGTGTCGTTGTCGGTCGACATCAACTTATGATCATCATTATTGTTGGCTCAGCGCATAGCACAATATAAGGCCCGATGTTCGCCCTGCATCCCCCATCACGCCCCCGTCCCCGCAATAATAAAAATCTCCAACAACTTTTATGTATATTTGCCCGCTGAATGCGAGGGAAACGCAGAGATCTCGGCGAATCACATGGCAGACAATAAAAGCAAAACTCAGTCGAGTATCGCGCATAAAATCGACCACAATCGGCGTTTGTATACGTCCGTACGCCGAGATGGTCATCCTTTGGGATACAACATGGCTCAGATGGCCGCTCGGACGCATGGTCGAGACGATGAGATGCCGATGGATGGGAGTTGGCCGACCAACACCGACCCGGCCTATGTAGGATGTTGCGCTAAAGTCAAAAGATATGTTGCTACATTATTACACGGGCTTTGTTTTTATGAAAATGTGCGCACTTCAATGAAAGGTACACGGTACCGAAATGATTTTCGGCTTCGATTCGGCCTTGCGCGAGTGTGTGTGCGAGTTTGCCGCCTTGGATGTAGCTCTTTGAAGCGATGAGGGAGACTCACAGGGACGACAACGATATTGGAGACTGCTGGGACGGATGGGAATTATTTAAATACATAATGAACAGATGGCGAAGGACATTGCGGTGACACACGCACGACGGCGGGGAAGGGCCTAAAAAATAAGTCGACTGGTTGTGCACCAAAGCTATTAGCGTGCTGGGGGATGCTTAAGTGGTTTCGCCTGTGGAACAAATTCCAACGTGAATTCCTCCGACATCCAAATCGGAATCGGATTAAGGACAGGGTGATGATCTTTTGATTTTTAATAGAAATCTGGTGCAACAAGAGGCACCACCGATGCATTCTAGATTTTCGTCTCAAGACCAGCCATCATTTTACTGAAGGATCGTCACTGGCTGGCGTGAAGGACTCAATCTGAGTCCATTCGTGATCATCCAAAATCTGACAAGCAACCCACACAGTCAAACGGAAACACTGACCATGCTCGATGCGCGTCTGAGTGTCATCAATTCAAGAACAAAACCGAAGCACATCCCGAGAGCCAATCGAAGTGCAGCATCGCATCAACCACACCACATCACAGGCATAAGATATTCAACTCTCCACCTTTTGAAAAAGCAAATAAAATAAGCCCCACACACATCCACAAAACGGGGCGCCATTATGAAAACAGGTAACCGACACGACTAACTCATAAATCCTCATAACCATGGAATCGAAGATGACAGCTGAATAATGAATATCGCGGCTTTGTTTGCCATTCACAAACAGTCCCAGGCATTCTCGAACAACTTATCTGGTCACCCTCGTCTGCGCCGTCATGAGAAGCGGATCCCCAGCCACACTTGCACACAAAAGGGAGTCCGTCTGTTCGTTTTTTGTTCGTATATTTTTTTTGTATTCGATGATGATGACTGGGATTGGAAACCTGCGCGGGCATACAATCTCGTGAAGCTCAAGAGAAGGAGGAGCACACAAGTGCTTATTCATCGGCCCGGAGCAGAAATGGTTGACTGTGCATGAATGGGCGAGATGATGGCCACGACCATATTTACATAGAAAACTTAGATAACCAAGAGATATGGTATCATTTTTCTTAATATTCAACGAAGTGACTCTGTGGTCTCTTAACAGAGTTTGAGATACCCCTAAGAATTGTGATAAGATGATTTTTTCAACCATTAGCCAGCAAAGAGAAATAAAGGTTTTGAATGCGCTTGAAGATCGCGGGTGGAAACCTTTCAAAACGACACCATTCAGACCATTGCTCTGAGATTAGATTAGAAATTGGAAGTATTGCTAGAAGAATAAGTCGTCATTGTCAGTTTAGAGGATATTTTGAGGCGAAGTGGTCAAATGTTGCAAAGGGATAATGATACTTTATACACGAAATGGATAGCTTTCTACGTGACCGACCAACGGATGATCTGAGCTTGAGCATAGTCTGACCACCAGCGTTGGCAGTCGTATGCACGCAGCTTTTAGTTTCATCATGACTTGGTCTCTGTACCGAAAGTTCGGTCGTGTTCCCCTTCTACAGGGTGGGCCATAATAATTATGGCGGCGCTACAGTCCGAGGTGGACCTGGGCCTAGCTTGTCAGCAACCACTCGGGTTGTGCGTGCTATTGTTCTCTCACGAGTGGAGGGGACCTACAGTTTAATGCCGACTCCGAACGGCGACATTGAGAAGCTTTTTCTAGACAGTTATACTCTTTGATCATTGTCAGTGACTCGAAATAGGTGGAGCCGTGAAAAAAATTGTAGGTGACTTTTCTGGAATCGAACCGATAACATCGAGCGTAGGAGTCGACGCACCTACCCACTACCCCACAGCGCAACACAGGGTGGCCCATCTAGTAGTTGTCTTTCAAATCATAGGTTTTTGGATACTGGCAGCTGTTTCCCGCTCGAAAACTTGACAGAAAGTCAGTATCATACCTCTGCGGAACGAAATGAGTCGCTTTACGCTTGCACAACGTTGGGAAATATTGAAAACTTATTTCCAAAGTGAGTGCTGTGTAGCCCAAACTGTGCGTTTTTTCAAAAGAAGTTTTGGCGAAATTAAGCACCCACCGCGACTGCTGTACGCAAGTTTGTGCAAAAAGTTCGTGAAACTGCAATACTAGTGGAGGGCACTCGTGGTCCAAGTCGACGTACGGTGCGCACAGAAGAAAGTGGCTGTTGTGGCCGAGAGTGTGAGACTCAATTCACGGACATCAACTCGACTCGCCATCGATCTCAACAGCTCATCATTTCACGCACCAGCCTGAGAAGAATTCTGCACATCTCGGATTATTCGCTTACAAGCTTACAAGGTCCAATTGATTCAGCAATTGACCGCGCGACCGCAAGCTTCGTTATCGCTGCCCAGTTTGGGCCTTAGAGAAAGCAGCTTGAATTATAAAACGATCTACGAAAAATCATCTGTTCTGACGAAGCACATTTTCATCTCTGCGGCTACGTTTACAAACAAAATTGCCGCACCGCATCTGGGGCTGGAAAAACCCGCGCATTATTGTCGGGAAGCCAATGCACAATGACCACAGACAGTGACATTTTGTTGCGTATTGTGGAGTGGTGGCATCATTGGACCATTTTTCTTGGAAAATGAGGCTGGGAACAACGTTTCGGTCAACGGTGAGCGTTACAGAGCCATTTTAACTAACTTTTTCTTTTAGCTACAGCCCGAAATCATTAAGAAGGTCTTGGAAAAACGGGGTGACAGAATGCGCTATTGTGAAGCCAGCCGAGGCAGCCACTTGAACGACGTTGTATTTCTTTTGTTTATTCTACTGCATTTCTAAAAAGAAGCTTGTATTTGGTCCGCCCTATATTTTGAACCAACAATCAGCGTTATGTGTGGTCTACTGGGTTCACCTATTCCCTCTAGTAGACCTATACGTCACTAGCATCACTAATTAGTTTTTTTTTTGTTTTTGTCTGAGGTCTTAAAACACTATACTGGAGCACTCATACTCAAAAACTGAGCCACTGTACGACCAGGCAACAACCTACTTTTGCCGAAAGACCAGCAGACGCTTCTGTGATGAGGAGTCTACATTATCAGCTCTCACCTCATCAGCACCCAATAACTGCCACCTAACCCTAAGAGGAAGTGCTCTGCAGTGTCGTCATCTTCTCCACAGGCTTCGCAGATAGAGCACATTTAGGTGCTTGACGAAGGTGTAGTGGCCGGTTTTTACGCCGGTAAGTCGTCTGCAGGTCCTGGTCTACCCCGGACTGTAGCGCTCTAAGAAGAAGAAGGCGTCTGCAGTTTTTTCTGTAAAGATATACTAAGAATGCTACGGATTTCTTACATATGTTAGGGAGCATGCGCTAGGTTTGTCTACGCCCTGGAGGGTCATGCCACCTCCGGTTGTGCTCTCGAGAGATTCAACCATCGATGGAAACCCTAACCAAAGAAACAGGTAGTTCCAGCGCAAGTTCAGATCCTGAGAGTACCGCCTCTGAACCTTGCCTATCAAGTTCCTTTCATTTCCCGTGATCCCATGGTGGCTCGGGACCCAAGCTTCAACCCAGTCCGAGACGGTCAAAACGATAATTTCAATTCACTGTAGTTGTGCACTTCACTGTAGAAGGCAAAAATCCGTCGACTGCACTGACTCGGCCACATCGAGCACATTGACAGCAACGCTCCAGCTAAGAGGGTCTTCGAATCCGAGCCTCCTGGTTCGAGAAGGAGAGGAAGACCGAACCTCCGGTACAAAGACCAAGTCATCGCGGACGTAAGACAGCTTGGTCTTGATGACTAGAAGCAGCATGCACAGGACCGTCAACAATGGAAGGCAGCGATAGCTCAGGCTCAGACCCTACATGGGTCGTAGGCCTGCCAAGTAAGTAAGTAAGTAGGTGTGTAAGAAGACGCTTGATAAAGACCAAAGAATTATCAGTACGGAATTATTAGAATGTCCTGCAACATTTTTACCGATTTGTAGCGATTTTTCACTATTTCATCAAGGTGTACGATTGTGTTTAGATTCATATCAAACAACCTAATAGTTTTTACTTACCAGAGGTCATCACGATTACAGTTACGTGCTGATAGGTAAACAATGGCGCGAAATTTCAAGTGACAAATGTTGTTAGATGACTCTTAAGCGTGCCTCTATGTCCTCTGCCACAGTCTAGATGGATGAAATGTATTTGTTTATTTTATAGGGACCGCCTACTAAACCATAATACGTTCAAATGATTTTTCGATTAACCTAAAGCCGTTGAGAAAAGTTGTGTCAATAAATTCTTCAGCTAATGCACACCTTCCCAAAATTCAAAGTTTTGTTCTCATCAAAAGGAAGAAGAAACAACCAACAATAGTCGTAGCATTTGCATTCCGCCGATCATTAAGTAGATAACTTTATGTTACCATTCATCCGACATTGTCACTCATTGATGAACTCCCCATCAATCAGTCTCATTTGCGAATAACTCGTCGGACGACTCCCATTTTTTTCTTTTTTCATTTAAAATATTTTATTAGTCCCACTCACAGTGGGCAAGTCTTATCCGTACAATCCATTTCCATCTGTTTAATCAGTCGCTCCCGCAATCGATTGTAATCATGTCAAGACCAGGCATGGTGACAGCATTCAAATGCCTGACGATATGATTGAAGTCAAAACCGTCCAGTCTGCAAGTGGCTGCCAGGCTGCCGGTCTCCACAAGTTCCATACATCTTACCCCATTGACGCTGTCGGGTCGTTGTGTCTTCCGATTGTAAAAAGCCGTTTCGCTCCTTCGTTCTCATTAATTCAGACGAATGTACTCGATTGAGGAAATAATTTAGAAAAATCCAGTTCGGAATAAAATATTTTCCATCGGCGCACATGGAACAATGACGTTGTGTTCATTTTTCTAAAAGTTTTTCCTCCATCTGCCCCCATCTCGAGCTCATCCGAGCTCCGGCAAGTAGTTTGCATTTTCCTTAAAGTGTTCTGCTTCGTCTTCTTTCTTTTTTTGCGCTTGTTTCTCTTTTTGCGAGCATAAATATTCACCATTTGCAAATGTGCTTCAATTAATGAATATGTATCGGAGTAATAGTGACATCGGTCCCCATGGGGAGTTATTGACTGAGTGAAGTGTGGTCTTGTCTCGGGCTCGCTTTGGTTGTGTCTTGCCGGGCGGAGATGTGGATCGAAGATGAAGACGATTGCATTTGTGTTTTGAAGAGAAATTCCGTGGGAAATGCAATGCAGATGAAAGGAAATGTCAAATTTTTGCTTTACAATCGTAAAGTCTCTGAAAGTCTCTAGCCTGGGGTCGGTATAATTTATCAGTTGTAGCGATGAGATTGACACGTTATCGGGGAGTTCCATCACGCACTGGGAGAAAATTGTGTGAATATGTGGATAATTTATTTGGATTGCCGCTTGTGTTGGTGGATTTGTTGCCCAGATGCAACTTGTTGTGGTGAAGTTATCGGTCATCGATACTTCTTATCCAGATATATTGCATGCACGGCTTAAGTAACTGATTTAATCACTTGAATGTGTTCTCACGGACGTCATTTGTGTACAAATGATAGTTTAACCTAATTCTTGTGAAGACAATTAAAATGGTTTCAGTTGAAGAGATGTTACTTCATGGTGGGAACATAGATAGCGGTAAAGGAACAATATGGTTAATGGAAGTGACTTAATTTTGGGACAGCAGGAGTTTTGTAAAAGAAATGCTTTTATTTCACAGGAAAAGCAACTTGAAGGATAAATCAGACAGGGTTTTTGGATGAATTGTTTAATTTTTTGACGGATAGTAACCATAATAAATGAAGCACTCATTTCGGTACTACTTCTGCGCTATTCCAAATGTTGTTTGATAAGCAAGATTCTTGATCTTGGATCTACGCCTTTCTTAAATTGGTAAAGATTAACAGATATAAAATAGGACCCGTTCATCTTTCTAAGCATCAAAAATTATTTAAAGAAGAACGTACAGTGCCTCCCAAAAAAAATTTTTGTTTTGGTTCCCAGTTTGTTGCATTTTGTTGTTGTTGTAGACAGGAAACATGCATTATTTTTTCTGATTTTTTGTTAATAGAGAATGTTGAATTGGAGCTGTTTTTTTATTATAATTATAATAATTATTTGTTGTTTAACAATATTAAAATCCAGGAAAAAAACATAATTCCGAATATTTTTGTGAGGCACTGTAAAAAAAAACACAACTAATTTTATTTAAAAAAAATCAAGAAACATTTCAAAATTTAGAAAGAATGTTTATAATAGGTATAAATAAGTCTGTTATTTAGACGTTTTGTTTTTTAACTGCTCTGTAGTGGACGCAATGTTAAAAAAATCGTTCATCAATTCGAACTACTCATGTTTTCGAGATTCTACTGTACCGTCAGTTGCAATACAATGTCAAACTCTCCACAGTTAAGGAAGATGACTTTGAATTCTAACTGCTTCTCGTTCAAGAGTGGGACTGAGAATGTCTCAAATTGAAAAAGGAGTGAACGGTTGGAAACGCTCGGTGATATTTGTGGAATTTGAAATATGGTAATTGTTCCCGAAGTAGATTGTGGATCCAAAAATGATTTTTAAATTGGGAAGATGTAAAGATGCTTGATGGTTTGACTATATCTGCGCGAAGAAGGACAATATACATACAAAAGAAATACGGTTTCCAGAAACCGTAACTCTGACTACTAGGGTGGTTGGTTTCATTCACTGAGTGGATATGTTACGATAAAAATGTAATGGTAAAGACAGGTTATTATAGTGTCCCCTTGTGAGGGGATGCACTTAAACACAAGTAGATCCACTGTGCAATCACGTAGGCCCTCAATATAGACGAGGGCTAATGTGCAGTTACGGAAGCCAACCAGAGCTTTCTATAAGTCGAAGCAAATAGATTGCTAATGGGTACCTCCCTAAGGTCATTGAGGATATTGAAGGTGAAGAACGTTATCTGTTCTCTCGTCGAGCAATCAGCTTCTGCAATAGTCTCCAATTATTTTGGAGTCCGCACCTATAAGGCAGTGTCCTGCGATGGCACGAACCCTTGCACTTTTGATCTATTAAGAGAGATTAAATATAATTTAGAATCTAGTCAACGACAGATAAATCTAGAGGTTCGACTCGAATTGGTGGACCTTCGAGCAACAGTTTGCCACTAGCTAGTACCTCATCTACACCTCTCTAAATATGGGCAGTGAAATGGCATACCAGATAAATTTATCCATTTTGCAGTTCCTTGGAACGCCTCCATGGCGTTTTACTCAACAGAGGTGTGTTTTTAACTGTTTAGACATCTCCTCGAGAAATACGCGAAAGCTAATCACCACTTTCAAGTTTATTGATACTGATCCCAGAGATTTAACGACTGCCCGACTATCCGTGAAGATGCGAATATCCTCGGCGAGTGGTATGTTCCATTTAAGCCACAGTGATTCGGTGACTGACGAAATGAAATTCGAATGTTAGCCAAATGCAAATTATTTTATAAGTGAAACCGTCCGTTACTCCTTATTAAAGTCATCTAACACAAGAGAAGTTCACCAAAGATCAATTTTTCAATCATGAAGATCCTGGAAAAGACCAAACAAACGTATATAAAAACCCGTCACCTTTTTGCAATTTCAAGGTAATTTATGACGGCTAACACAGAGTTGAGCTTTACAGCACCAGGTCTACTTTTAACATCTCTGCGAAACTAGTTAGGCTATGTAGGAAAAATAATTATCAGCGTTCCATCTAGGCCAGTTAAAAACCCACGGTGATTTTCAAAATCAAAAAATTAAAGGCGACGCACTGTCGTGTGATTTCGCGACATAATAAGAGGCAAAACTCTCTGCCAAACACATTAAATTGATTGGGAGAACACAGCGAATCATCGATATGTTGTTAAATTTCATTGAAACGGAAAATGTAAAAATGTGTCTAACAGTCACCATAGAAAAATAAAGTTTGCCAAGATGGCCAGCGAGAGCAAATAGTTTAAAAGTAGTAAAGGACTTTATCTATGAGCAATAAAGAAGTTCTTGGTCGGCTCGAAACGATATTTGGTACAGATCAAAGTTACAATGGTTGGAGAAGAAGGTTCAATGATGTTCAATGACGAATGTTGATTGGATAGTCACATGATCGTAGACAGTCTAGATGACTAAGATGGCTACGCCATGTATACATCCCGAAGAGTTGACTTAGAGCAAGTGGGACAAATCAACCACGATCAAGGTAGCAAGTACTTAGCCAATAATTTAAATAGGACAGTTGCTCACGATAAGTTGGTTGAGATCCGTCTTCACCTGTGTGAATGCGACGTCCTTTATTGCGTGGTCCCACAGGCTTTAAATTAAAAAGAAATCACTAAGTTACTAAAATATGCTCTTTCCACCTCTCTCCAACTGACAAGGACATTCCAAAAAAGATAGGCAGCAACCAGAGGTGGATTAACCGCAGTCTTTCCAGGAAACTTTCACATTTTTTGTATTCGTTTTTCAGTAATTCTATTTTCTTCAGCTGTCAAATTGCATTTCCTACTTAACGATTGTCTTTACTTTTAACTTTAATTCTTCACCATGAAAACATTCAGTAGTTTTCCAAAAAAAACTCTCTTTTGATAGATGTTCGGCGGAAAAAAAGGAGCATGCTCCCATCCACAATCGAACATAAATGCGCAGAACAGCAGAGCACAGGCACCAGCTCCTTTCACATAGACCCTTTTGGCCAAAAATGATGACAACAATTGATACCAATAATGTTGCGCGCAGAATCCGCCGTTGCGGTGTGACGGGGACAGAGCAACCCATGGATTCCCCATTTTTGTCTCTGTTCCAGCTCTGTCCTCCCGTGCCTGCTGCACAGCCAATATGCCAGCCTACTCCTACAGAGTGTCTCGCGTTTCGATATCTTCATACACCATTTAGTTGCATTCATTTGTTACCATTAACTCGGCTCGGTTCCTTATCTGTTTAAAAGGATTTCACTTTGTGTTCTGTTTCCTACCACAGCAGCGGTCTGCTCCGGATGATTCTCCTCCGTTCTCCATTGTCTTCTACTGCTAACAATTGAATCTCCTTAGGTAAAGAATCAGCGGTGGAAAAGAAGAGCCCATCTCGTACGAGCACATATGTGCGCGCAAGCGCACATTATATTCACTTAAATGGAGGGTGCACAGCTTGCCGGTGGATGTGGGGCTCCCTTTCCGCGGATCCTCGTCTTCTGATAGGCGAGTCGGGTGGCGGTGCGCTGGAATTAGACACGTTTTGTTTCGGCGATAGGCTTCCGCTGCTGCTGTTGCGGTTGGAAACTGCTTCTATGCTCAGACTGCACGGACTTATCTATTACGTGAGTATGCGCGCTGGAAGCCTTCACTTTTCTTTATGGGTTATTTTAATGTCGTTAATGCTCATCGTAATTTTTACTATGACTCTGGCAGCGGGTTTAACATTCGTTTTGATCTGCATATCTTCATTTTGGAAACGTTTTAAGGACCCCAGCAACTGCTTGGTTGTTGTGTACTTATTTTCGCATGCCACAAAGAGCGACTGAATCTGCGGAGGTAATGAGCATTTGGCTTGCACGGCGGACTGGAATGATGATGGGAAATAAACTCGTGTTCGTATGGTTTTCCTGTTTTGCATGGATACTGATGGATCTTCGATATTAACCATCCATATGATGAAGTCTGTGCAAAATATTTGTGTGGAGAGCAATTTCAGTTCGGAACAGGTTTAGAAGAAATCAATTCAAATCGACTTGAGTATGACGGTGTGCTCCGTGTATCAGCGCCTTCTGTAGATCCGTGCAAAGATGCTAAGGAGATGTTGAGAAACTGTAGAGTGATACAAAAAAATGCAAGTTCATGTAGACTTACCCCAGACTATGTATTCAACTTTTTGAGGCTGCACATAGGACATAAGTTTCATTCTTGCCAGGAAGTGTCCTTAGTCCAAAAATACTGCAGGATTTGATTGTTGCGTCACTTGAGCAACAAAGGGCTGTCAACGAAAAATGAGACATCATGACAGCTGACAGCTGACAGCTTAGAATTATTAAGAGTGGAGTACGCCTTTTCATAGTTCATCAATAGTAAAATATTATTGAAATATTTTTTTGTAATGGGTACCACCCCAGCAAATTAAGCCATAATCAAGCTTAGAGTGGACTAAATCATAGTAAATACACTTTAGAAATTCAGGTGCGCAATAAGAATTTAGAAAATAAACTTGCCTGGTGGCCGCCATGAGGTACTTCTTTAGTGCATTAGTATGTTCAGACCGGTTCAACTTCCAGTCGAATAAGACTTAAAGTGGTTAACATTCTCAATACAAAAGCATTTTTCAGAACAAGAGTGAAGATCGTTAAAAGTCTGCCTACAAGACTGAGAACTGCAAATAGCCTTACTGTGTTTCCATCGTTTATAATTAGCGCAATGAAAAGGAAAAGATCCATAGTCAGTTACCCTAGCATTAGAACTAAAAAACATAATTTTGGTTTTGTTACTAATGGCCATTTTATGCACCACTTTAAACCAATGACTAAGGATTTCTAGATCATGGTTAATTTTGGCAGAAAGATTCAAGGCGGAATTAGCTGTAAAGACACAGGCCATATCATCTGCAAAAGCTGTGCTATGGAATTTTTGTTTGAACAGTAAATTAATAAAAATTAAAAAAAGCAAAGGACCAAGCACCGAACCTTGAGGAACACCTAAAGTAACAATATTTATAAAGCTTAATTTACTTGCTTGCACCTAGGGTTGCAAACGATACATCGATGTTTCGCTCATTAACATCGATGTTGACATCGATGCTTTGCTAACCGATACATCGCCGATACATCGACGGCAAAATTGTCAAACATCGACATCGTACATTCATTTCGTTAAATGTAATAATAATGGGATGCGCTAGAGATGCGCAATAGAATGTAACTATTTTATATCTTAGCCTCTCCTATTCTAACATCCTACTCCGAACCTCCAAGTGGTTCACTTTGAGCATCGATCAACCCTCAAGCAGATCGAGTATCCATGTATCCTATGTAATTGTGGGTCGGTGGCTAATCGGAGAGGGTTCATGTTTCGGCATGTATTGGCGAAACCCGAGCAATGTTCACATTATTTCGAACTGTACGAGGTCTTCCAGCACATGGAAGATCACAGACAGACCCTTGTTGCTGAAAACGCTGGACCAATCGGTAAATTGTTGGAGCTTTAGGCGCTTTTCGGAAATGAAAGAATTTTCGATATAATCTTTGTGTCTGAATAATTGAATGTCGACTTTCAAAATAAAATTAAATCACTTTGGATCTTTGTTCTGTGCTGAATCTTCCCATCATAGATTTACCAAGTTTTTCAAAGTTAATTCTGATAAAAAAAAATACGTACACAAAAAAAGTTTTCAATAATTAAATCTTAACGTTTCTTATGCGCCACCCTGTAGAAGTTAATCATTTTAATCAAATAATTAAATTAGTGATATATATGTATTTCTCGATACTTGAGACTTAGCTGTAAAGTAGACATGAGCTGATTTTATTTGATCGCCAAATCTGGAGAATTTCAGAGCAATCAAATCTTAAAAAAAAAAGCAAAACGCATGTAGATGAACTTAAAGAGAAAATTGTCAGCAGCCAGTGTGATAATGCAGGAGTAGGCCGACCAGATGTCCTCTTTTAAGAGTATATGTCCTCTTTTTGTCCCATAAAAAAATGGCAGGTATCTTTTTGGAAAAACATGCAATTTGTCCTCCTTTTTGGATTTTCTCAGTTAACTATATTTTTCGCAATCACAAAACAAAAAAAAACAACAAAACTTTCAACACTAATTTAGAAATTTTCCGCATCTTTCTGGAGCGAGTCACGACCTAAAATACATTTGTACCTAAACTCATTCGCTTCTGAACACAACGCAATTTTTTGTGGTTTTTTTAACAGGTGTCGGAACACACTTACTCAATTGACAGGTCAATTCCTACCTATTTTTTTCTGTTTAAAAGTGTAAAAATAAGTGAGCCTTCAATTCTTATTTGAGACTGTTGAAGGTGTCCTCTTTTCAAAGCTCATGGATCTGGCCTCCCTATGCAGGAGGTGTGTATTGAGAGAGAAAACAACAAAATATGTATTCATTAAACAATGATTTGTACAGCATCAACCTCACTTAATGTGTACTTTAGACGCACACTCGCAACATAAACTCTTCTAAACTTCATTTTGAATAACTTAACTTTTTTTTAACTTTTTTGTACCTTCCATCTTTGTAATGATAAATGCCATTCCATCCCTAGACCCCTTACTGCATCATACACCAACCAGTTTGTTGGGGCCCAGAGCATGCGTTGATTCAACCACACAATCCACTCCGTCTACAGCACACCGACACAAATATGATATCCATAAATCTCGCTAATAACCAATCTCCATGTTGAAAATGCAAATTGTTCATGTAACACACTCCCAGAGCAGGCAGGGCTCTTGTGCCTTCCCTCATCGACCAGTCTTTTACATCAGCACCACAGGAGGCCAACAGTTTTCAGCCAATGTTCGTCGTCAACGTCTGCAAGACGGTCGTCCGACTAATGCGCACATACTACGCGCGGTGTGTCGTAGACCCGAAAGACGTTCAGCCAGAGGCATCCACCATAAGGATGCGTCAGCAATGGCGTCTATGCTCCACCGATTAACTTTTATGCATTCTCATCTTTCAACTGCCCTCCCGTCCACGTTTCATGGGTTGCCACCCAGAGCAACTTTAATTATTCAAGCGCATTGTAATTACATTGTACGCTGCGTGCAGATATTTTTAATCAACGATAAATTCACAAGGGCACACGGCGTGCACCTAAGCCCGCCTAAATTTTAAATTCAATATTGTTTTATGCGCGTTTCGAAAGTGGGCTCCAGTGCAATTTGACCGTGTTCGAGTGCAGGGATGTGTTCTGCTGTCCACTGTACCCACTCTCCACCGAGAGCCACTGGTGAAATTTATAAATATTAATACAGGGCGACCACATTAATTTACATAAGCGCAGCATTGCCGCATTTTGGGGACCCAATTAAAATAATTATTACGTCTCTAATGATGGTCGGAAAATTTACATTTCTAATGCAAATAGCACTTTGGGTGGTCCGCCCTTTATAATATTATTTAAATTGATATACGTTTGGAAAAACTCTTCCATTTTTTGTGCGCACACCTTCATGGAGGGGTTATTGATCTTTAATTGTGGAAGCATGCAGTGAATGCGTTCAACCAGATGCATTTTTAAAGTAATCTAGTAAATCGGAACTTATGAGTGTAAGGGGACTGACAATTTTGTAAAAAAAAAAACAAATATTGAAGGAAAAGGTATATACGGTAAAAAGTAGAGCTGTAGCGAATAGTGATTTGGCCGTATACCGGATACCGAATATTCGGCCTGCAACTTGGCCGTATAGCCGAATATTCGGCGGCCGGATATCTGCCGAATAATAGTGTGGTGGTCTGATACTCAAATCAGACCGTAACAATAGTATCAATTAGATAGATTATAAAGTGGTCATTTTGACACACACCCACGACACGATATTTAAAGGAGCCAACAAACCCAACAGCCTTGATGCTAAAAGAGAACATATGCTACAAAATTGCTTAAAAATACCCATATGTACAATTGTTGTGAAAAAAGATTCCACCTTTGCACCGATATCGTACTTATTATGTTAAAAAAATTCTATAAATAAAATAAAAATTATGAAATGTATACATTAAAAATCAAACATCGAACTGAAACAATAAGGGGGCAATAGCAGGGTACGACTTCACACGGGCCCTCATATTCACTGCAAACCTGCAAAAATAATATTTTTATATACACAATTTTTTTAAGACCAATGGTCAGTGAAGACTTGGCCATGAAAGGAGCATCAGAACCCTTCATAGGCCCTGAACCATTCTCCTCTGTAGGAGACCATATCCTCAGGGAAGAATTTAGGGAACTAGAAAGAAGGAACCGGGAAGTAACCTCATGAGTTTTAGTAGGATCATTGTTCTTGGAATGTTCATTCTCGGTCTCAAAGGTTCTTAGCATTTTTTTCTAAGAAAAATCATCTTATTTTTCTTAATTCAAATTAAAATTTTTAAAATAAGATTTAAAATTTAAAATTGTTCAATAAAATTGGAAGCTTAAATTTTAAAATTAACTTAAATTCAATTTGTTTAATGAATTTATTTTTAAGACCTAATAGTCTTAAAGTTAGAAAAAGCAAAGCTTTGTTTTGGAGGATATCGAAATCATAATTCAAAAACTTGTATCCAAAATTTCCTCTGACAATACCAAAAATATCCTCTCACCTCTTCGCTTCTTAAAGCAACATCCATTCTATTCGTATGATTGGATAGCGTGCGAAATAAATTTGCTTCGATTACAGTTTAGAAGCGCGGCAGCCACTTGTACCAAAGGGATGTATGTTAGGCAACGTGTATGGCAAAGACATTGTGCGTGTGTTCCGTCTATGCCACAATTTCGGCACAACATCGTGCCCTATTGTTTGCCTCGGCAAATGAATGTCACGATATTCATAGGGACATATCCTTGCAATAGAAATGCATGTACGAAATTGGGGCGCTAGTAGGCTCCTCTAGCCAGCAGATCAAAGAGGGATTTGCAAAACCTATCCCCATAAGCCCCCAAATGTTCATCGATTAGGACCAAAATTTAACTGTAGCTTCTTGTTCACAATAAAAGCGGCTACGAGAGCAAGGGATAGGTTGGTTATCTATGAGCACAATTGCCAAACAGTGCGTGCATGTGCATTCTGTCTCATAGGAGGGGCGCACACCTCTTCTCAGCGGCAGAGATGACATGGCCTCTTAATTTTCCCAACCGCCGCAATAAACATTGCGAAATGGTACACGCGCGTTCTGTATGTTGCAAGTGAGTGTGTACGAGTATAGCTCTCAGCTATGGATGGCAGTGGATGCCACAGTACTGCAAGGAGGACACTTAGATATTACAGCAATATCTGCGCATAAACAACGCAAGTGCATATCTACTGGCCGCGGCGGTGGCGGCCTCCGAAAAGGGATATGCGAATGCTGTAGCTGACCAGTAGCGCGAATTTGCCTTCTTTTCTGTGCTCCTTCTGTGCTGATTCTTCAGCTCCACTCTGCTGTGGGGTATTGTTCTAGTGTCCCGGGTAGAGGCCTCCTCCTACAATTGTGTGTTGGATTTTTCTGTTCCTAATGCATTCACCTAATGTTGATGGGAGTATAACTTATGTTATCCCAATGGAATTGAGTATGTGCAGCGTTTTATTTTGCTTCCCTTGTTGTTCGGCTGGGAGAGGACTTGCAGACAAACTTTTAGGCATTCTGCGCTATTGCTGTGTTCGCAAAATTTATGAGCTCTGACTGACTGTGCATAAATTCTCCGTTTCCATCTACAACTTTGAAACATAAAAAGTACACAAAGTTTGCATGCTTATGAGAATGCAAGATGAGACAAAACTTGTTTTTGAGAGCATATCACTGAGGTCACTCTGTCTGAGTTTGGAAGACTGTGTTTATTTAAAAACAGGGTATTTAAAAATTGAGATGAATGAATCGGCACTCTGTATTTCGAACAGCAATGCATACACAGATTCTAAGGATTGGGTTGCCAACATATAAATTTGATACTGTGCCTTGCAAACACAAATGACAAACTCTTTCGAATTCTCGGGTATTCGGGTGCACTTGAAGCGCCAACTTCTTCGATAACTTGAATGAACTGAATAATGCCAGTATCAGTCAACTTAACCACTTCATAGAAAGCACCAAATGATTTAACAGGTAGGAGATGCATGCTCCTCCTGGTACGTAAAGTGGGACACCAGTCGGTCTCTAGAGCCTAATCTAATCTATACCCAAAATGATCATTGCAATGGGTCCCTTTTCGTCTCTCTAGAAATCTTCACAACTCCTCTCTGTTTGCAATTCTTCGTGTTTCCGCCAGCATCTGCCAAATGAAGATGTGGTTCATCGACTGAATTTCCATCCATATAAGGAGTGGGCCATCCAGTGTTTTTTTTTTAAATCATAGGTTTTTTGACACTGACAGCTGTTTCCCGCTCAAAATCTTGACAGAAATTTCAGTGTAATACCTCCGCGGAACAAAATCAGTCGCTTTACGTTTGAATAACGTTGGGAAATAATGAAACTTATTTCCAAAGTGAGCGCTGTGTAGCCCAAACAGTGAGTTTTTTGAAAATAAGTTTTGGCGAAATGAAGCATTAACCGCGACTGCTATACCCAAGTTTGTGCAAAAAGTTCGTGAGACTGGTATGCTAGTGGACAACACTCATGCTAGTGGTCCCCGTCGTCGTACGGTGCGCACAGATGAGAATGTGGCTGCTGTGGTCGAGAGTGTGATGCTCAATTCACGAACATCGATCTCAACAGCTCAACATTTCTGGAACTAACCTGAGGCGAATTCTGCATCACGATCTCGGATTCTTCGCCTACAAGATCCAATTGACTCAGCAATCGAAGGCGCACGACCATCCGTTTCGTTATAGCTTTGCAGTTTGGGCCTTAGAGCAGATAGAACAACGTTTTTGGGTTAAAAATCATGTTTCCTTATGAGGAGCGTTTTCATCTCGGCGGCCACGTTAACAAACAAAATTGCCGCACCGCATCTTGGGCTCGGAAAACCCACATGTTTCACGAGTCGAGAGACCAATGCATTCACAGAGAGTTACAGTTTGGTGCGGATTGTAGAGTAGTGGCATCATTGTACCATTTGGGAACTACTTTTCGGTCAACGGTGGTCATTACAGAGCCATGTTAACCGACTTTTTTTCTTACTGAAATTGAAGGCATGGATTTGGACGACCTCTCGTTCATGCAGGGTGGCGCGACTTGCCACACAGCCCATGCCACAATCGATCTTTTGCGCGCCAAATTCTCAAATCGTGTTATCAGCCGTCTTGGCGATGACAATTGGCCGCCTCGGAGCTGCGATTTGACACCTTTGGACGGTTATTTTGTGGGGAGGACAATCAGGAAACGATTCAAGCACTCATTCAAGCCAATATCATCCAAGTAATCCGTGAGGTATAGTACGAAACCATCAACCTTCTTCTTCTTCTTCTTAGGGCGCTACAGTAGGAGGTGGCCAGCACGATCTTTCGCCAGCTATCTCCAGTTTCGCACACCAAGCCGGCCGAGGTCCCCCTCGACTTGTGTGCGCCAACTTGTACGTGGACGTCCTCTGTTGCGTTGTCCCACAGGCTCAAAGTCGAAGACTCTTCGGGCTGGAGCTGAGTTGTCCATACGCTCTACATGGCCTAGCCATCTTAAGCGTTGGATCCGTAGACGCCTGGCTAGTCTCATGTCACTGTACAGACCACATAGTTCGCGATTCAACCTTCTCCTCCAAACGCCATCAACGCAAACAGGACCAAAGATCGCGCGCAGAACTTTTCTCTCGAAAAGACCAAGAGACTGTTCATCCGCTTGGGATATTGTCCATGCCTCTGCGTCGTACAGCAGGACTAGGATGATCAAGGTCTTGTATAAAGTCAGCTTGATCTTCCGAGAGAGGGCTCTACTACTCAATTGCCTTTTGAGCCCAAAAAAACAGCGGTTGGCAAAGTTATTCTGCGTTTCATTGAGAAATTTGTACAGTACGTTATGACGGGTAACATTTTGGCATATATTGCGTTTTTTCAGAACGCAGCAAATCGCAAATCACCACATCAATTTAGGACTTTTCCATCATGTATCAACAACCGAAAGAGCTCCTTTTGTTCATCTCTTGGCATAAGTTTAGTTCATTTGCTTCTCACTTCAACGGTCGTTGCCGAGCATTCCTACGAGTCCTCAGAACTTTTCTGTCCTTTTTGGGGACAGTGAATGAACGTTGTTGCAAAATTGATTCTTATTTCCATATACTGCGGTTGCATTTTAATTAGAATCCAAGACTCACACACAGACATTCATAGCGAGCTCCTTAAAATACCGCACATGATGCCACTGGCTAGCAATAAACGCAACACATCTCAGCCACCTTCTCATCAACTTCGCCGTCATTGCCGGCAGCCTCTTCAAAGTCATCTGAATACAGCCGATCGCTACTGGTTGACCATGCAACAACCAAATTCTAAACATTCACAAATTGCATTGCATTAGGAGTCGACAAAAAAAAACACGCAAAACGCTCTTAAACAAATCCTCCAAGTACGAGACGATATCGACGATCTCCAATACCGTAGCCACCACCTTTGCCTCAAGTCCAATGCCAAAATACATCGCCATGGTCGGTGCATTGCTTTGGCTTTTCGGTGTGCCATAGATTGATCGCAAACGAAAACGAACCCAGGCCAGGCCAGGCCGGGCCGGGCCAGGAGTACAGAGCGCACTGCAGGAGCACTTGAACCGTACAGAGCTACTGTGTAAGGCCAAAGCTTCCTTTATGAATTAAGACATGGGAAAAATTTGTAAGACGCTATCGGGAACCATAATAAACAGTATTCAGCCTCTGCAAATTGACTGTAGCTCCCACAGATCGCGAGCTTCTCTTATCCGATGTGTGTGCCCTTGTCCATTGCCAGCCGGCAGCAGCCACAGCAGCGGCAGCACCATGCCGAGAAAACTCTAGACACGGCAGCATGCCAGCGGACAGCATTCAAAGCCAAACACCGTTCAAGTGCGCACACCAGCACCGAGTGAAAAATCCCAACCAGCTCGGGGAAGAAACTCTTCGCCTTGCCTTGGTGTAGGTGAGTGGAGTGCGAGAGGGATCTATGAAAATGCAAAACGCAGGTGGGACGCGCCAGCAAGGTCGGATTCGATTTACATTCAGAGAGATCCGGCCGCTCTGGTACGGCGTGCACCGCAAATGCATGACGTGAGGCAATGAAGTAAAAATCGACAAAAAAACAGACACCACCACCAATGCGGCATAGCCTGTGGAGAGCATACGCCTAGACACCACTGCGCTGGCCATCGTCACCTCCCTAAGGCCACGACGATACACAGAGATGAACTTGCCGACAAGCCTGGGGCCCCTTAGTGCAGATGCCCGATGATGCTGCTCGGTTCTCTTGTGGTTGCTGCGTGGCGGATGAAGAGGCGCAAATCTGCAAACTCGGGTTTTTAATAGAAGCAAATAGCTCGATAAAACAATTAGCGCAGGAGTCGATGGATGAATCAATAGGAATTCGCCGCTAAAGGCGGCCACAGATCTTCTGTGTGTGATGATCCCACCAGTGGCATTGTTTGAAGTTTTACTAACGCCTTGGATTTGGGGGGATTCTTGGAACGCAATTCAATTACCACGAATCTAATCGCCTGCGTCACAGGCAACTTAGCGCCTCCGTTTAATTACACATAAGTGTCATAAATGCACGCAACGGTGTGGATGCGCTTCGTTAATTTTGGGAGAAAAAAACATAGATCCCATGGATTGGAAGAGTGCCTGCCAACGTAGCAGTGCATGGGGAAACGAATTGCAGGGCGACCGTGTAGTAGGAGGTGGCCAAGGAGCGGCGTTTGACATGTGAACACATTTTAAGAAGTAGTGCGCTTGGCAAAAATGTGCTTTGTACATAAAATGCAAATTTGGAGCAATGCCAAATACTGCCAAGGGACTTTTTGACACTTTTTTTTTCCAAAATTTGTCGTTTTGTTTTTACATCTGTTACTTAAAAAATATATTTATGCGATCGAAGGAGAACACAATGCTTAGAAATAACTAACAATTAGTCAATTGAACTGGTTCTCCCTTTGAAGACGTTAATCGTGGAAAAAGTTCTGCTACTAAGGGGAACTTCATTAAGCACTTCAAACCTTAAAATTTAAATAGACCCAAGAGTGTATGAGACATCATGAACATTTTCCATTCCTTTGAAAGGCCTATAGATGCCATTATATATGGAATATAACATCGTTGAATTGTCCACCGCGTCTTCTCTAGGTGGCGCGCATCCCAAATGTCAAGTTTTCCATAACTCAGGCGCATAAATCAGGCTGAATTCGACCGATGGCATGGATTATGTTTCCTTTGAGAACCGCTGTGGTTCGTGGCTTATTCGCATAGACCTGTGACTTCAGAAAATCCTCACAAGAAACATTCTAACGTGGTCAAATCGCACGGTCTCGGTGGCCAGTTCATATCTCCTCCACGTGAGATGACCATGTCCACGAATCGCTCGTGCAGAATTCCTAATTTGCCGTGAGCTGTCTAGCACACAGCGCCGCCCTGTTGAAACCACATAACGTTGGTGTCCACTTCATCCATTTCAAACCAAAAGAGGATGGCAATCATTGACCTTTAGCGTTCGCCTTTGACGGTGATGGTGACCGATGACGCCGCCAGCCCAAAATCCACACCAAACAGTGATTTTTTCGAAATGCATTGGACACTCCTGAATCTCATATGGAGTAGTGTCGTCCCAAATTCAGGTCCAAATCGCAATATAGCGCAGCCATTAAAAAAAAAAGTACCCATTCATGCAGAAATGGGCCTCATCGCTGAAGATGATTTTTCCATAAAAATTAGTGTCAGTTTCCAACAGCTCCAGAGCCCATTCAGCGAACTCACGTCGTTGTCTATGGTCGTTGGGTTCCTGGACATGAAGGAATTCCAGGAATCGAAACTGCTGACGTACTTGTTAAGCAAGGAGTCATAATCCCTACATAATCAATAACCATTGCAGTGCCAATTCGGCAATTCTTCTCATCAAATTTGCAATAACTTCAAAATTCTTCTGTCTCAATAAAGGCGATTAGGTCAACACTTAGGCTAACTCTGTAAGTGGTAACACTATGGACCAAAATCGGTCTATATGAGGCTCAGCCACTACCCCTAACCTAACCTAACCTATGGTCGTTTATCTTCAGCTCATGGGTCAGTTAAATTTTGTACGGGTGCAGGTCCAAGTCACGAAGCAAAATTCGCCAAGTTGTGGTCAGCGAAAGTCCGAGTTGCTGTGAGCGACGCGAAATCGACTGCCTCGGATTTCCCTGCATAGTCTCACGGAGAGTGGTAATGTTTTCGGCAGATCTTGCGTTTCGTCGATGTGCGGCTACTGGTTTATCGTTTATTGAACTAGTGGACTCAAATTTATCCACCACATTCTGAATAGTCCTCCCGGTAGGGTGATTTTGGCGACCTTAAAATGGGCGAAGTGCGCGGAACGGTGCCCGAAGAGAACAAGCGTTTTGATAAAACAATTTTATCATTTGCATCTGTTGTTGAATGCCATGTCCATCGATGGTGATTTGGCTGAACAAACTGAATAAACGATAGCAAAGAGGAAGAGGATGAGCAGATTACACATCCCCTTTGCTCATACAGGACACTTTCCACCCGTTGGAAAACTTATCTAGCACCCCACTTCTTCCATGACTTGAGTGAGCTGAACAACTTTGACATCAATCAACTTAAGATGCATATCTAATCATAATAATAATAATAATGGCGGCGCTACAGTCCGAGGTGGACCTGGGCCTAGCTTCTCAGCAAGCACTTGTGTTGTGCGTGCTATTGTTCTGTCACAAGCGGAGGAGACCTACAGTTTAATGCCGACTCCGAACGGCGAGATGGAGAAGCTATATCTAGACAGTTATACTCTTTGAGCATTGTCAGTGACTCGAAAGAGGTGGAGCCGTGAAAAAATGTTTGATGTTTTTTTCGACGACCTCGAGCGTAGGAGTCGACGCACCTACCCACTACGCCACGGCACCCATATCTAATCATAGCACCAAATGTTTCAATGTTAGACTGAGTGAGTGATCCACTTGAACCTAACCTCATCTAACTTAGGACCTACTTAAGCTCATTAGAATAGGTAGGTGATAGGGTGCCCCTGCTACTGTATCGCGGCTCACTTAGACCAACAGTTGGGTCCATTCTGCACATTAGGATAGGTCGTTGTTCCAAACCGTACTGCACGATCAAAATACGGCGGAAGTTATTAGCAGAAGACCTATTCTAGTGCAGCCCTGATGTTGCAAGATTACCCTTGTCGAGGCAATTATTGCTGATCTTCTCCTTCTGATCAAGCAGAGTTTAGTTTTCTAGGGTGACCGGATCTGATTAGCAATATACTTACGATGCACTTAATTATCAACTTACGGAATTTTAGCTTTGAGTTAATTTTGACTAGATTGACCTAATTGACATAAGAGACGTCCATCCAGCGAATCAAAAACGATCACAAAACGCTGCTGGTGGTCGCATTTATAAATTAGCCAAATAAATTATTCAGAAGACATGTTTGTCTAGACTAAACTCAGTTTTCCCTTATGGTCTATCAATTTTTAGTATCGAACACAAATTACTAAACACCACGAACATTTTCACTTACAAGCACCTACGAGACAAGAAAGCAATAAAAAATCTCTACACGCCATAAAAACAATTCAAAAGGCCACAAAGTGCCAAATTTAAAACGAATCAAGACCGCCCTAAATCAGAAAGTCAGAAATTGAGGACGTCCTCCTCGGGATGAATTATGAGAAATATTAATGTTGCTCACCGTAATCAAAGGGATCAAGCGCCCTTCCGTCTATTCGCTAGTCTAGATGTCGGCCGCCACCGGCTCCTACAATTTCGTCGCCAACGACGACGACGACAACGGAGACGATGACGACGAGACAAATTGGCACACTGTCTACAAGACATTTCTCTCCTCCCTGCCATATGACAATTTATGAAAATTATTTATCGTCCGGACCGGCAGAGGACGGGTCCTACCATCGGTTGTAGCGTTTGTCGTCTCAAATATGAAAATGAACCTGCCGCCACTTAGAGTTTAGCCAGATTACATTTCTTGGGAAAATTGCATTATGTGGAAAATAAGAAAGTACCCGAGTCTGTGGCGGAGGGAGAGTGCTTTGTTGTTGGTGGCTGCGCCCAGACTGGGGGTGCAGGAGACAAAGATTTTTCCTGATTTTAATTTTAATTCGGCCAGACAAAGATGTCTCGGTCTAGAAATAATAATTTCTTTGGATATGCATTTTTGTATCTCTCTGCTCCGGCCGAGGAGGAACGCATCTGTTCGAATTGTTAACGAGAAACAGAACAGTGACACGGAACAGGGAGCACAAGGAAGGGAGAGAGCACGGGCATGGGTAAAACGGGGCGACGCGTTGCGCGTTTTGAACATTTGGGTGGCACAGATTATGTGACAAATCTGCTGAATGCTGATGTGGGTTATGAGATGCCTTGCGGCTTGGAAAATGCTTTGGATTCTTCTTCCAGCGATACTGTTGAATTCGAGCGGGAATGTCGCTATAATTTCGATGAAAATATTTTACACAATGCGGGAACTCATGATTCATGAAAAATTAATGATCTAGGGGTTTGCGTTCAAGGAAGCGAAGAATATTTTTCTCCATGAACATCTGTGTGCCCTTGAGATGGTTTTCATGATGGTTTTTGTTGAAATGTTTTCCAACTGCAGGAATTTGCGGTAGGGTGTGTGTTTTGGAAATAATTTTACTGTTCCGATGAGCTTTTGAGAAAGGCAATGCCAAATAATAATTAATAAAAAATAATATGTTGACATTAAATCAATAATTCTGGACCGAATAACAGAGGACAAACACAACTTAAATGACGACCACAACTCAAAAAACGACATCATCAACTTGCTAGAGATTATGCCATCTTAAGTAGTTTGTACGTTGAGGCGCAGTTCTATTTCAGAACATAGCGCTGGAAGAAACTGCAGAAAAGAACAGAACCTATACTTACTCAATGGTGACCCAATCCTTTGCACGGAGACCCTTAAGCGCTATCAAAGCTTAACGTCAAAATTCGTAATAAATTCTTCCTGAAATGAAAATGGGAAAGAATATGCAAGTCACTTGCCAACGTACCCTATTACGTTTTTTATTCACAGTCCCACCCAAACACAAAAACTAAAACTCGCAAGCAACTATTTCGTATTTCAATAACTCCCCTGATCATTTTGTGCTCTCCAATAATTATTTGCAAATTTTTGAGCAACAAATAACATTAACATTCCTCAAATATCTATCATTGCGACATATTTCGAAGTCACCATCACGATCGCCATCTGACAACTTACACGACAATGTATCGCAGGGAAAACGGAAAACAAATTGAAATTCTAGAAATCATCCTTCAAGACTCAGCTAAACACTTTCTGATCATGTGTCAACCGAAACTGACTGAAGGAAAATTGCGATTTGTTAAAAACGTTCTTGTTTTCTCACTTTTTGGAGTAATTTTCCTTGCACGCTCCACGAGGTGTTCGCAATGATTAGCCTAAACGAACGAGCCTCAGCGAAAGGCCAACTCAACTCCATCGAAGACAACAACGGCGATCACGTCCTCTTACCCAGAAGATCAAGAGACCCTCATCTCGATGCATTGCAGAGGAGCGAGGAAAAGCGTTGCACTTGTGTCACGACATTTACTCCAACAGCCCAATCTTCTGGTGGAGATCATCATCATCATCATCATCATCGTCATCAGCTTCGGCATCTAAGAGTTAGTGTCGCCGCTTCGTTTTGTATCTGCTGAGCGGTTCCCTTCTGTTGTGTGAAGTAGACCGCCGTTCGTGATCCCAAATCACTGATACGTGTATTTGTGAGCCGAATTGGCAGAGCCCGGATAGGACCGGAATACATCCAACATAAGGAGACTCCGCAATCGACACTCCACCCCACCACCCCGTGATGACTTTGTGTCCATCGGGTGTCAAGTCACCAACCTTGGTGGTACGCCAAATTGACACTTTGAAGGTGGCTGCCGGCAAATGGACGACGCGAAGTAGGGGACACACAGCATAGATGCACATTCCCCCAGCCAGCCACTTGAATCATTTGGACAGCATCCAATGAAATAATAAAATAGCGCCTCACTCAACTTTCCGCATCTGCATCATCTTTCTTATAAGTTAATTGTCAAGGCGTGACGTGCCATTTTTTTAGTCGCAACTCACTTTGCGTGTGTCGGCCTCGGTATGACTTTCAATTGCAGGATTGCCCAACGTATCGGACTGTCTGCCTGTCGCAGATAAATTAAATTCGGGACTTTATTTATGTGATATGCGGACGAGATGTGAAAGTGCTCTTAATGATCAAATTAATACGTCGCTTGGACACTCTAAAGAGGCCAATTAATTATTTCGGGAAACGGAGCACAATAAAATTTTCTGTCAAAAATTTGATTAACTGAATGTTATTAGAGCGGGAATGTTTTTGTCTGCCCGATAGTACTTCTGGTGAAAAAAAGACAACACGTAAAAGCCGCTCCAATGAATCACAAAGCTAATGCGGCGATTTTGTGCAGATAGCATCTCGACTTGAGTACCATTAAGCAACGTGAGTATTTATTTCTCGAATTTCAATCCATTTTTTTTTGCAAAATTATGCCATTGAGTAGAAAGTTCATAACCCCCTTTATGAGCAGCCGCCTTTCATTCTTCATCGGTCCGACAAACCACCTTTTGATCGCATCGCCGCCTTGATGATGGAAGGTATTTTTTTTCTTTTCTAAACTTAGGTTTGCTGACGAAGTGATGATTGCTGATAGGAGATCTGAAGGGAAAGATTATCACACATGCGGCCAACCCTGACGTCTTTCCGTGGCATAATTGAGAGACGAGTAGTATCATCCTCAGTTATTCTTTGGATGACGTATTTCGTTTGAGAACCGATTGGTCAAAGGGATTGGACATCCATTCAGTACTTCAACAGTGCCTTTAGATATGTTCATAATTGGCTGTATGGGCATTGAAAGTGACCTAAAAAACTCGAACAACAACAAAGTCCTGGAAAGTATTTACACCCAATAACTGAGGACGTTACAGTAGTTGGAGAGCCTTTGCCTTGCTTTATAGCGACCAGTTGTGATATGCGTGCTCTTAGAAGTGAAGCAACTTGAAGTTCTGTGCCGACTCCCAAAGACGAAGTTTAAGAGGGTTAGCGTAGCATTTACACTCTCTGAGCCTCTCGAAAGGTGGTGTTGTGAAAAAGAAAGTTGAATGGAATTCAAAGAATGGACTTTGGACGCAGGAATCGAAGCTCTTAAGGGCTTCTGCAGTCTGTGCTTAAAGAAAAATGTTTGGCTTTTTTCTAACCCATTATTAGAGTTCTGAGAACATCAAAAGTTATATTTAGGGGTTGCTAAATCTCAGCTATAAGGCTTCTTCTTAACAATATTCTTGTAATTTCTAACGAGTGTTGGTCGTTAGAAATAGTTGCTCCCCTGAGATAGGTACTTATCCATGTGTTTCCCTATCCAATTCCGGCCAGTAATCCAGTGGCTTATTAAGCCTTCATACGGACAAGCCTCTATACGACAAAATATTCATTCGGCTAAACCTTCATACCCCTAAGCCCCCATACGCTCAAGACTACATACGGTCATTTCATATGGCCAAGCCTTCGTACGGTTAAGTCTCTATCCGATCAAGCTTCTATATGGCTAAGTCTCCATCCGGTGAAGCCTCCATATGGCCACGCCTCCCCACGGTCCAGTATCCATACTACCATGCCTCTATCCTGCGATGCCTTCATACGGCCAAGCCTCCATCAGGCGAAGCCTTCCTACGGACGGTTAAGCTTCCATACAGCCAAGCCTCCATACGGCCAAGCCTCCATCCGGCAAAGCCGTCATACGGCCAAGCCTCCAGAAGGACAAATCTCCATACGAGCGCCTTAATACGGTCAAGCCATTGACCTTGACGACCCTATAGAAGGACTCCCAAGAAGAAGAACACAATTCTTCACCAACGGTTTGATATCCAAAAAATTAAGTGCAGGTCACCTAGTTCGTCTACTTACTTTTCTTATTGTATAAGAATCACCATTTGACCATTTGAATCAAGAAGCTACAGTCTGTAGTGCAAAAATTTCGTCAAATGGTTAAAGATACCCAACTCGCAGAAAAAACTCCTCCATTCAGCGTGTAATGTTGCCCACTTTTAGCAGAGCAGAGAAAAGCATTCGTTGATATTTTTATTAATTATTTATTTATTTCTAATGTTTACTTGTAAGACCTAGGGTACATCATATACATACACATAGCATAAATACCACTACAAACTAATCTGTAATTTAAATTATTTTTACAAAACTTAATGCAATTCATTTCGTTATTCCAGTAAATGCCAACGTATTGCTAAGACATCCTTCGATATCTCCAGAAAGGATATGTGTTTCATCAACGATCGGTTGACGCTGTGGGCTTCATCCCTTGACGAACTCGTCGTGGAGGAAGTCCTTCTTAACGGACAACGACTGCTGATTGTTTAGCTGCTGATGGTGCTGCGAAGTTACGCTCGTTGGACTCTCTCGAGGACTGCCAGAGTGCTTGTCTTCCACGGGCGATTTAGTCATTTGACGGTCCAGGTTGGGTAGTGGTGGGAAGTTGTAGGAGGGACCGAGAAAGGGTGCGAATCCGATTAGATCAGAATACTTTTGAGAGCTGCCGTTCGAGAAGGGTGGTGGGGGAAGTCCCGGGAATGATCCTGTTGGCAGATCCATAGGCTGTTCGACAAAGAGAAGAAAGAAATTGATGTACATGAGACTCAAGCCGATTGCCTGGCTGAATTTGCGGGTACCTTTGGTTGAAGACCATTGAAAAATGGCGGTAAGTACGGAAAGAATATCTCTGGCCTGCGCGACAGGAGGTCGGAGTCTTGGTGTGCGCCCAGAGGCCCAAGATTCGGCCGATGAATGGGCAGTTCGAGGGACATCCGCCGGCCACGTCTCGATGCCGGGTTCGTCCACATGTGGGTACCCATGTGCACCTGAAATTCAATAAAAATCATATACACAAGAAATGTAAGGTGAGGTGGTGGTTTCGTTTGGCCCTTCACTCACCTTTAGGTTCCCTTTAGTGGTGAAGGCCTTCTGACATACATTGCACTGAAACGGCTTGTCCCCGGTGTGAGTTCGCATGTGAATCTGCAGAGCGGAGCTCGAGCTAAAGTTCCTCCGGCACACCGTGCAGAAGTGCTTCGTATTCGCCGGCTGCTCCTGGGCATTCTGCTGAAGCTCTTGTTGTTTCAGCAGGGGATTGGGTGTGAATCGAGTTGACTCTGAGGAGGACTGCATATGGGATTCGTTGGGCAAAGAAGACACTGCAAATGAAAGCCGTCAAAACAAAGACATGTCGTTGAGGAAGCGAATTCAAAAGAGGGTCGAGGTGAGTTGTTCTTACGAAGTTGCATCTTCATTAGGGAATGTTCGGCGTCACCTCCAGCATTGTTTTCCGAAGCCATTGTCGACGAGGACTCTCCTCCGGTTGGTGAAAGTGGCTTTTGATTATCATTTTGAGTGAACTCGGTCTTAAACGTTCTCTGGTTTGTGTCGATATGCATTTCATCGTTTGAGTAATTTGATGAATTTTGATTGTTACTGAAGTCTTCGGCATCCCGTTGAAATCTGTGAGCAAGAAGGTGATGATGGAGCTCTTCCTGAAATAAAATGATTTGTTTTTCTTTCTTTTTTTCAATTGAAGCTAGGAAGATCAAGGATTTCTTATTATTTAGAGCTAACATGAAATAGTCGCCCGATGGTATAAACGTTAAAAGTTGAAGGCTGAAATAGCTGAAAGATTTCACTTCAACGAGAGTTGCTCCAAGAAACTTTAAACGATTGTGCAATAAGAGGTCACACTTACTTACTTACACGTGCTTATCAGGCCAACAACCCCTGGAAAGTATGAGTCTGAGGACTTGCCGCTTTCAAACTTGACGGTCCCGGCCAAGCAGCGGTGCCGGATCTCTACCAAAATGTCGTTTGTGGAGTTCAGGTATACCCGATTTCGTTGTGACGTTTTGTTCCAGACGGTGAGCAACGGACCGATTGTTGTCCGATAGTAAAGGGTGGGGCAAATACAAGTTTCTTTTTAAAAATGCAATAAAATGAACAACATTTTTTTCATAATATTATGGCTTTATTAGTAAGAACAATCATTCCCATTAATTATAAAATACAACGTCGCTCAAGTGGACTGTCACCCCAATTTTTCAAGGCCTTGTCGACGGTTTCGGGCTGCAGCTCACGGCTTGCTTGGATGATATTGGATATTGGATTAAGTGCTTGAATCGTTTCTGGATTGCCAACATAAGATCGGTCCTTCACGGTTTCCCACAAAAAAAAGTCCAAAGGGGTCAAATCGCAGCTTCGAGGCGGCTAATTCCCATCGCGAAGACGGCTAAAAACACGATTTGGGAATTTGATGCGCAAAAGAACGATTGTGGCATGGGCTGTGTGGCACGGCGCGCCGTCCTACATAAATCAGAGGTCGTCCAAATCCATTTCTTTAATTTCAGTAAAAAAAAGTCGGTTGACATGGCTCTGTAACGACCCCCGTTGACGAAAACGTTGTTCCCAGCCTCATTTTCGAAGAAATATGGTCCAATGATGCCACCACACCACAATCCGCACCAAACTATCACTCTCTGTGGATGCATTGGCTTCTTGACAATAACATGCAGATGCGGTGCGCCAATTTTGTTTGTTACCGTAACCGCAGAGATAAAAACGCGCCTCCTCAGAAAACATGATTTTTCACCCAAAATTGTTGTCCAATTCAAGCTGCTCTAAAGCCCAAACTGCGAAGCGATATCGAAACGGATGGTTGCGCGCCTTTTATTGCTGAGTCAATTTGATCTTGTAAGTGAATAATCCGAGATCTTTGTGGAGAATTCTCCTCAGGCTAGTTCGTGAAATGTTGAGCTGTTGAGATCGATGGCGAGTTGATGTCCGTGAACTGAGTCTCACACTTTCGGCCACAGCAGCTACATTCTCATCTGTGCGTACCGTAGGACGACGGGAACCATGAGTGTTGTCTACTAGCATACCAGTCTCATGAACCTTTTGCGCAAACTTCCGAACAGCAGTCGGGGTGGGTGCTTCATTTCGGCCAAAACTTATTTTCAAAAGACGCACTGTTTGGGCTACACAGCACTCACTTTGGAAATAAGTTTTCAATATTTCCCAACGTTGTTCAAGCGTAAAGCGACTCATTTCGTTCCGCGGAGGTATGATACTGACTTCCTGTCAAGATTTCGAGCGGGAAACAGCTGTCTGTGTCAAAAAACCTATGATTTGAAAGACAACTACTAGATGGTCCACCCTGTACTTCTTGCCGTATGTCCCAGGGAATTTATTCAAATAGAAAACATACGTTTTTCCTGGGTATCAAATTTATCTTAATTATTACTTTGTTGATGAAACAAAGTCTAGACGTATAATTTACGAAATTCTCCTCTAAATTCATCGCATACATTTCAAACACCATACATCTCACACCCCCTCAAGACTACACGAACCTCCACACACAAGAAAAAAAAACAAATATTTACGCGTTCATTTTTCCGACATCCTACAAGTGCATGACATTTTTGAAAACCACACCAAAACAATGCAAATTTCATCCGAGCGATAGCGTTGTCGCTGATGAAAACACTAGCAACACCGTAACAGTACTCTTTGCGCGCCCGCGCTTAGAACGCGCCTGCAGGCGCTGTGTTCGCGGTAATTATTTAAAATTTTCGATTCATTAAAAATCTCTATCGAATATGTCGTGCATGGCCCACCCGACGCTATAAAGAGCCAAAACGCCATTATGACAATAGACCGCCACAGTCTGTGTGCACCCGGCTGGCTGCTCCAACAAGTGCGCCTTGCTCCACCGCCGTCGCAAACGACTGGTGGAGTGGCGAATTTCACTGCGAGGACATTTAGGCTCAAACAATGCGATGCAGATGCACTGTCGTACTTTCCAAGACGACATCGATGCGGCATTACCCCCAGCTGGTGGAGGGTGAGTGCGAAGGTGAAGGGGATGGAAAAAGCATGTGTCGTCGGAATGAATTGTGTCTGCAACAAAGAATTTGGATCATCTCCAAGGAATCGGCTCTTTTTTCTCTGCTTTGGCTTGAAAATAATGAACATTGTCATTAGTCATAGATACGAGAGATGATGGGATATTTCATATTGTAGACGGCATAAACGATATATCAAAACATGCTGGGCCCGCGCGGCGGCGGCGTTGGGTCGGGGATGGTTGCGAGCAACGGGAAGAGTGTTGCGCATCTTGCAGATGAAGTACTTTTATTGTTGTGCGTAAATTATTTTAATGTTGCAGATACAGACAGACACCCGAGCGGTGGATCTTAATCGAATTTTAAATGGAGAACAATATCGTGGAATGTATTTAATGTGTTCTCTCCTCGGATCCGAGGAATTACGATCTCATAATTGTCTTATTTAAATTTCTTTTCCTTGACTTTTTTCTGCATTCTTTCTTAGTCAAGGACTGTTCTTCTGCTAGGAAGATTGAGAACGAGGTATGTGAAGGGGCTTGTGAAAGTAGGGACACGGGTTTTATTTTGGTTTGTCAAAAACGTCCAAATTCCTTGGGGTGGCGGCAAAATAAATCGAAATAAATAACCCAATCCCCCCCTGCAGGGTAAGTAGATAGGAACAATAGGAAAATACCTTTAAATAAAGCAACAACGGTGTGAGATGCTAGCTTTGTTTTTAAGCTACATTCATTCTATTACGTATGGAATAGGTCATTATTCAAAAGTTCGCCATGGCTTTGCTGATAGTGATTCCAGCGGTGAATCCAATTTTTCAGGAATCGGTCCAATATATGCGGCGTTATTCCGGCAGTAGCGTCTCGAATGTTGGTCTCATGCTCTTATAAAGTAGTTGGCTTTTTAGCGGAGAGTAACAGCTTGACGTAGCCCGAGAGAAAAATATGTCAAGTCGCATGATCCCAATTGATGAACGTAAGATGACCCAATAGCCAAATTTCACCTTCACAACATGTAGCACTGTCTTTTTTGGAACTACAGCTCAAATATACCCATGTTGTCGACCTCAAATCATAGAAAGTCGGTTAATTTCGTTCTATACCTAAGACCATTGACGGTGCCTCCTTCCTCCATGCCGTAAACCGCACCGAACAGTCAATCTTCGTGGATGCATTGATGCTTGATCGAACACTTGTTGATTGTGTTCGCCCATAATAATAGCAATTTTGCTTGTTGACATAGCCGCTGAGTCAGAAATCGGTTTCGCCCGAAAAGACATTTTTTGTCCAAAATCCGGATTCCCGGCCAACATTTCCAGCGCCCAATTAGCGAACTCGCGGCATTGTCTATAGTTGTCCGCTTTCAATTCTTGCCTCAGCACAGAGCACAGGATGTTGGCCGAAATCCAACTGCAAAATAAGCCGGGTTGACTCTGGTGAAGCCCAGTTTTGGTGAAAGGAGCCGAATCGAGATATTTGGGTCTTCTTCGATACTGGCCGCTACGTTGAATATGTTTTCTTCATTTCGCACCAATCTCTGTCGGTTTCATGGCTATGTTTGTTTGTTTAGATGTATGAATGTATGAATGAATGGTTGATTTGGGTTGAAGTTAGAAGAAAATTCAACTGAAATAGTTTGGAAACGTCGTTTGATATTCAGAAATGATCCATCAATATTATCGAATTTGCCCAGTTTATTTTTAATAATTTCCGCATGTTCGGCAATCGTGAAACGATGAACAATGAAATGGCAAACTTTAATGAATATTTTGACATCTGGATGCCATTAGTAACTTTGACAGCTGCTGAAACATAACAACTACCATTGCTATCTGGTCACCCTTATGTCAACTTAAATTTATACCAAGGCCATTTTAACCTGCCTTTGATAAACAGTCAAAGCGATGTGTTTTTACCCCTTCTTTATGACCGAGGTTTGGTTAGGTTAGAGTGACTTCCATCGTATAAATCAACCGTGACTCACTTAGATCCTGATTGAATCCATTGTGCTGTCACTAACCAGTATTTGCAACACCAGATCCTCGATTGCCGAAAAACTGTAACTAAGAGTTGCTACTCTTAACACTCGGGTTACAGCCAATCCTTTTAGGAACTTAACCATGACTTGGATTTGGGTATTCGACAATTTGTCCAGTCTGCTGAAAAATTAGTTGCCTAGTGATCTTTTTCTGGTTTCTGAAAGGCCTGGACAGATGCCCGACAGGTGGATTGTCACTTCCTCTTCATTTTGACTTAATGTAACCAAATATTTAGTTTGCTAACATCTACTTGAAAGAACAATAACACGCACAAGACGAGTGGTCGTTTTCGAGGCTTGGCCCTAATCCTACCCTGAATGTGGCGCCAACCGAAGGAGAACATCCAATCATGCTTTTGTTGAAGCCAAAATTTCTCATTCGTTGTATTTGCATTATAAACGACTTGTTCAATGTTTTCGAACTTGTTATGTAAATTAAGAATTTTGAGTTGAATCATGCTCCTAAGATTTTATTTTAGACCACCGATTATTTTAAGCAGAAAACCGTGACTAGAAGTCTGATCAACCCGGTCTTGGAATACCTTTGATACATGAAATATAGAACATAGATTATGTTTTATAATCAGTCAACTTCGGCTGACAAGCAAATTAATAATCGAAATTAATAAAGCGTTTTTAACCTACTCGAGTGTATACGTCCGACGGGTAAAAATCTATTTTAAATTGGTTTGTGGTTTATCGATGACATGAGAAAGAATATACGATATGACAAATTATGATAGTTCTCGTATGAGGTCAATAACTTTTAAATTCAACTGTATTATAAAAAATAAAATTAATAAAATAGCCTACGGCTTTGTTGCTCTGGCTTAACAGCTAACTGTTCGTTTTCAAATTTTCTGTTAGCTTTTTAATAAATAAATGCGAATGCAGCAACGGGTATTTTTCAAAAGAGCAGCCCCATACTATATCCTGATACCTCCGACTTCCCGGACAAATGCATAAGTAATATCGAATGCGTTAACAAGGTTGAATCAAAATGAAAGTTTTGCAATTTTTCGTCCATTTTGCTTTGATAGCTTTGAGAAGATTTAAGCATGAACAAAAGATTGACCAGATAAAAATGATTTTTCCAAATGTTACGTCCCAGCATCTATGAAAGCTACCAATGACATCCTGTTGTTAAAATATTCAGTAAGGCTTGCCATTTCATTCTCACGCATCGTTTCACGTTTGCCGAACATGCGGAAATTATTAAAAAATATTATCGAAATTCCGGCTTAGCTGTAAATACGAAACGTGAATTTCGTCGTGAAGTCGGTCCTCATTATGGCTTCGGTCTGTAGGTAAGTCGTCGCACCGTGGAAAAGTCTGAGCGTGAGTACACCCTTTTGTACATACAGCTACCAACCATATAAAGAATGGCGTGACATAAAGAAAATATAACCGTGGTGGACAGTATTCTATTCGACCCATTCGACCCCAAAGCGTCAAACCGACTTATTTTGCAGTTAGATTTTGGATATGGGCCTACATTCGTATACGACCGTGCTGAGGCAAGAATTGAGTGAGTTCGCTAATTAGACGCTGGAAATGTTGCCGGAAATCCGGATTTTGGACATAAATTGTATTTTTGGGCGAAAACTATTTTTGACTCAGCGGCTATGTCAACAAGCAAAATTGCAATTATTATGATGTTTTTGATGCGTTTGATCCGGTAATGACCCCGGACGATGAATTGCAGAGAACTCGTATTCACTTTAACCTCGTGACCTTCTAATCGATAATAGGGCAAGAAAGAATGATGATTACGACGTAGCAGAAACCCACCATCAAGTCAACGTATCCTTTGTCGAATACTGCATCCAGATAGTTCTGAACCAATTTTGTTACCCTCATAGTGAGTAAACACATCGACTCCTTACCTAAAGTCCGAGATGAGTCCATATATCTGCTTTTCTCTTCGCAGAACCACGAGTCACTGATTATGATCCGAGGTTTAAAGTTCGAAAAATTCGACGGAAATCGTTATAAAACGTTGTAGGTACTTGTCTGCTAGAGTGAGAATAATAACCAAATGGTAGTTTTTCAAGTTCACTTCCTCGATCAGTAATACGAAAATTGCCATTCCCTCACAGTCACCACTTCTCCACTTCTCACATCACAATTTGAAAGTAATCTTCCCCAAACATCATCAGTCACCATCCTCTTCGTGGTAGCAGCAAAATACCAAGGAAACATTCCTAGACTTGGGTGCCCCCGTGGAATACATTTCTAATTAACGGCCTTACTAATCACGTCCATCAAGGCACACAAGTTACTCAATCAGTGGGGAATTCACAACAATTATTGTTACAATTCCGATAAAGTGGTCGGTTATGATGGTGTCTCTGGTGCCATTGCAGCGGCCTAAGGAAGGACCATATGCCGGTGGGTGCCACAAGTATGCGATGTGATGTGCCTTCTGAGTTCATCTCGCATCCACCCAGCGAGCCCATGATCCGCCAGTGGAACGCTCTCATCCCCCAAATAGCATTGTGTAACCAATTCCAATCCTGTCACTGCGACGCGCAACATGCGATGTGACATATTCGAGCTCGTTTTCCCGTCTGTTGGCTGTTGCTAGCGTATTCAAGTGAAGAGTTACCCCGACAAATAAAAATAGCCCGCACTGGAGGAACTTTAAGTTGTACTCCAACATGCGTATGTGCGTATGTATGTACGACTGTCTCACGCGACCCTCGGATTTGTGATCCAACAATCGGCATCACCAGACTGGAGCGACAACACGAACTGGCTCCTTGTCGGGTGTCACTTTCGTCAGAATAATTCTGTGTGCGCCCCCCCAACAAGCCCCTTCAGCGGAAGACACTAAATGCCAGGGCCCAGGACTAGGCAAGTGGAATCAGCTTTGTCTTCTGTCCAAAGTAATTAATAATCTGATCATAATTTGCTGTACATGGTGCAAAATGGATCCCTTTATGGTTTCACTGAGACAGACCGACTTCTTCTTAATTAATTCAATAGATAGATGGCAGGGCTGGGAGCTAATAACGCACAAAGGGCGGTTGGATTACGGGAGCATGGGAATTCCTTAAAGGATTAATTAGCCATCTCTGGGGCATTGGCAGCAGCGAATGATTGGCATGCTACAAGCGTTTACTGACCGATTTTTCCAAGTAATTATTTCACAAAAAATAAATATATGGACAATGTATTACAGGGGAAATGTGGAAAAGAAAAAATGAATAAACGGAAAAACTCACTTTTGTTGCACAGCACTTATCACAGATGGAACACTTGAAGTCCTCCTCTTTGGTATGGGTGCGAATGTGTACGTCCAGTTCGGATGAATTGGGAAAGATGCGAAAGCAAATGTTACAGATGTTTGCTGCATTTCGTAGACCAGCTGAAAAAGAAAGGTTTCAATTTGGTTTAAGTCAATAACTTTGCTTTTTAATATAATAATATGATAATATAATAATAATGGCGGCGCTACAGTCCGAAGTGGACCTGGGCCTAGCTTCTCAACAACCACTCGTGTTGTGCGAGCTATTATTCTCTCACGAGTGGAGAGGGCCTACAGTTTAATGCCGACTCCGAACGGCGAGATTGAGAAGCTTTTTCTAGACAGTTATACTCTTTGAGCATTGTCAGTGACTCGAAAGAGGTGGAGCCGTGAAAAAATGTTTGATGTTTTTTTTTCGAGATTCGAACCGACGACCTCGAGCGTAGGAGTCGACGCACCTACCCACTCCGCCACGGCGCCCACATTTTGCTTTTTACTCTTAACTAAACAAGATGTGAAAACGACTGGATGGCGCAGTTGGTTAAGTGCCTGCCCCAAATTCGAGGGGTCCCAGGTTCGAATCCCAGTGAAATCGAATCTGGTCCAGTCACCATTTGCCGTTGGGATCAAATTAACGGCACTGGAGTTGTTTGCTACCTGGCAGTACAATGGACCAGTTTTGAGTCTGAGTGCTCCAGTAGTGCTTCAAAAATCATCCGAAGAAAGAAAAACAAAATGTGGGCGCCGTAGCGTTGTGGCTATGTGCTCGACCCCTACGCAATAGCCCTTCCAGTCAGTTAGTTAAAATCGCAGTAAAGACAAACACTTAAACTTCACACACAGTAAATTCGTGAAGGTTCAACGCAGAACAACACTTTCTACTTGGGTTTGGCCTTTGACTACAAAGAGGAAAGGTCCTGCTTTACGAAACAATTTGCCAGTTTTGCAGTACGTAGCCGAAGGCTAGATAAGCAAAACATCAATCTGTAACTTCTGAAATGCTTCGTCGGACATTTGATGAAGTTTGAGAGGTGGGAGACTGGAGGACAATGCCTTCAAGGCCGCTTGACTGTCCGAATAGAAGGTAATTTCCATGTCAGGAAGGTCCATTTGCTGTACAATCTGCGCAGCTTTCTTAATGGCAAAGATTTCTGATTGGAATACACTAGAATAGTCAATAAGCCGATAGGCATTGTTTGTTCTTAGTATCTCACAGAAGATTGCCGCTCCCGTACCGTATTCTGTTTTCGATCCATCAGTGAAAATGGGTGTGCCTTTGATGAAGTCAGGCTGCCTATCTGGGATAAAGATGGTGAAGTTCTTGTCAAAGTCAAACTCGGGTTTTTCGTAGTCTGTGGTAGTCCAGAGACCCCTGCGACTGAAAGATTCGAGCAGACTTGAATGTCCGTAGCTGTTTGGATCCCAGTTATGACATTGCCGTAGTCTGAGGGCTGATTTGGCGGCAGAGCTCTTGATGAAAAGTTGCAACGGGTTGTGAAGCATCGTTTCCAGCCCCATGTGAGGGTTGGATTTGAGTGTACCAGAAACGCCCGTCTTGGCTAACCTTTGTACCTTGTTTAAGTTGCTCAGGTAGGATTTGGTGTTAACTGCTTCCCACTAAGCAATATTGCCGTAGGTGAGGATAGGTCTCACGATGGCCGTGTACAACCAGTAGATAATGTGTGGTTGTTGGCCCCATCTTTTACCGAAGGTCTGTTTAATAATAATAATGGCGGCGCTACAGTCCGAAGTGGACCTGGGCCTAGCTTCTCAGCAACCACTCGTGTTGTGCGTGCTATTGTTCTCTCACGAGTGGAGGGGACCTACAGTTTAATGCCGACTCCGAACGGCGAGATTGAGAAGCTTTTTCTAGACAGTTATATTCTTTGAGCATTGTTAGTGACTCGAAAGAGGTGGAGACATGAAAAAATGTTTGATTGTTTTTTTTTTTTTTCGAAATTCGTACCGACGACCTCGAGCGTAGGAGTCGACGCACCTAACCACTACGACACGGCGCCCACGAAGGTCTGTTTGCAGGTGTAAAAAGCGTTAAGCCCTTTTTTCATACTTTCCTCGGTGTTCCTCTTCCAGTTTAGTTTGGAGTCGAATGTACACTCCAATGAACTCAGCTTCATTGGAGATAGTGAGGGGAATGTTTTTTATTCGGAGTGTTTTCCATTTTGGAATCTTGTATTCCCTTGTGTATAGAACGAGCTCTGTTTTACTTGGGTTAATCTTGAGGTTACTATTTTCAGCGCAAGATGAGAAGTCGCATAATGCGGACTGCATAACTTCACTGATGGTGGGTAGAAATTTACCTGATACCAGGATGGTAACGTCATCAGCATAAGCGACTACCTTAATACCCTTCTTTTCAAGAGATTTTAGAATATTGTTGATGGAGATGTTCCACAAGAGGGGTGATAAAACACCACTTTGTGGGGTTCCTCTCATAACACATTTTTCCTTAAATTGCTATTCCCTAAGTTCGCGTTGATTACTCTAGTTGTGAGGATGGTTCTGGAGACAGATAGCTAAGGATCTTGATAGCTTAGTTAATGAAAATTCGTGTATCTGTACAACGATTTAATTGTAACCTTTAAAATAATAAATCTTGTCCATTATGTTTCTTTTGTGCTTTTCCAGTGGGATACGAACGTCCACTCCTTGTCACAAGCTCTCGAGTTTGACTCGTGTTCAAGAGCAGTGAAACACAGGAATCAATTGTGAACTTATACCCAAGAGGTTCAAGGTTCGAATCGATTCAATGGGGCAAAATCAACTTTTCATTAGACGAGACCACCTCTCGTGAGCCAGTAAGCCGTATAACTGTCACAAATATATTTTCAAAACTTTGCGCATGCACTACACGAGTGGTGGGTGTCTAAGGCAGTCCCAGCTCTTCACAAGCCGTAATAGACACAAAAATGAAGAAAGAAGAGAAATAATCATGTATTTCTGATTGACGTCGTTGGTTGCAAAGTCTGTTCAAAACATAACAACTAACAAACTTCTCTGAGTACCATTCGTCAGAAGCTAATAATACAATTTCAGCCAACCATTCGCCGGCAGTAGTTTGATTCGATGTCGATCTCCTGCAGGCAACGCCCACATCATATCACTCGTTATCGAAAATAAAGTCAAACATTCCCTGATTAATCTTCATCTTTCATTTATTCAATCACTTCGACATTCAACAGAACTACAAAGCCCCATAAATCTATATTTGCAAGCGCCCGAAAACATTCAAGAGCATCCCCATCTCTGAGTTGTACGAGTGTCTACAAAACATATTTTGTTCGTAAACGAAGTTGGGATGCCAAGCGCGCGTGGCTCTTCAGCTGAAGACGTTCCTTCAGCATTTCCCCTAGAGTAGGCCATAAATTTCCTGTCATTCAGGAGAAATTAAAAACTCTTCGTGCCTCTTGTAGTCAGTACTCAGCCGGCTGCGATGCGCGAGCACACTTGATTTTGATTTAATTTGGGAAATCGAAAACGGAATCCGCCAGAGAGTACGAGTACTGTCAGTCTTTGTTCGTGGTCCAATTGAATTATGGTATCTGAGAGCTGTAAATGCGTGCGCTTGGTGCTAATTTTGAATCTTTACGCTCTCTGGGTCAAAGGTGACAGACAAAAAGAGTTCGTCATTAATTTTCACTTCTTGGCTGCATGACTGTACCAGTTTGTTGGTCTTTTTGGGGTATTGTGCGGCCGTTCAACGCCTCAAAGCAGCACGATCGCGCTGGGAATCTATTACTGGATGGTTGGCTTTGACAGACGTCATCTAAGTGAATGCGATATGTGTCGTGGAGATATAAACATTTAGCGAATATTCGTTTATTTTCGGATCGAAAGGGATTCTTAATCAAACGTCGCGCGCGTTTTCTTTGTCGGGGCATTGGGAAGCAATTACTTAAGATTTCGATTCGCTGGCAGGAAATACCGGAACGTGAATATGCGCGGAAGTGTCAAAGACACTGTCTTTTGGCCGGGAAATTACAGCTCTTAGCGGAAGGATGAGATTGTCATAATAACTTACCAATAATTCCCAGTGGTCCGAACGGCAGCAACGGGAACTTGGGTGGACTTCGATTGTCTCGTGCCATAAGAAGAAAATTTGGAACCAAGCTAACCCCGGTGTTCTCAGAACTCCTCTCATTCTCCAAGCTTTTCGCCGACAAGTCCATAGCGCCATTCTCGTCCGAATTACTGCCATTTTCCGATTCTCGTTCCTTGTCCTCGCGTCGCTCGTCGGAATTCGCGTCCGTTGGTGATTCCTCCTCGCTGGCCATGGTGAAGTCATCAAAATCACCCTGCGACGACTCTGACCTCTGTCCGGAGTACTCCGACTGAGAGAAGTCCATGTTGTCCGAAGTACTTATCGATCGCGTAGAACTCTGATCCTCTGCGTTGGACAGCATTTCACTGTTCTTTGTCCGGTCACCGTCGCCGTCGTCGATGGTGTGGATCCGTATGTGCTGCTGCAGGATGATTCCATTGGAGAACTTCTGATGACACACGGGACACTTGAACTGACTGCGCATGGGGGGTTTGATCTTGTGAATGCTCATGTGGGCCTTCAGGTTGCCCTTGGTTGCGAAGGCCCGTCCGCATATGCGACACCGGAACGGCCTCTCGCCGGTGTGGGTGCGAATGTGCATCTGCAGGGAGCTCCGGCAGGACATCACCTTCTGACAGAATATGCATTGATTCGGATCCGTGAGCTTGTTCTCTATGTTGTCCACCAGCTGCTGGAGTTTCGACGTCTCCGATGTCTTGTCAATCTCGATGAGGTCCTCCCAGGATTTGTCTATCAGACGCTCCATTTGGGCCAGTGAGTACTCGGAGGGTACTTGCTCCAGGCTGGTTGCCGATCCCCTGCTCAACGACGAGCGCCGCGAGTTTTTCGACAAATTCTCTGGAGTGTTCTCGTCAACGGATTTCGCTGGTGCAGGATGCGACTCGCGAGGACTCAGAGTTCGTTTCCGACGGTTGCTTATTTGCACTATGGGGATTTCGAGACTCTTGCCCAGCTCCCTTTTTGGTTTCTCCTCGACAGGGCGCATGCTACTTTCTTCAGACACCTCGACTACTGGCTTTCGCAGATCTTGCGCCTCTGTCTGCGGCTGGGGTGGTGGTTGTGGTTGTGGCTGTAGCTGTGGCTGTGGCTGCGGTTTCTTTTCAACCGGTGGCAGTTGTTCCTTCTCTCGGGTCGGTGAGGAGCTCAAACGAAACGGGGGTATTTGAACAAACGGAGGGAATGGCAAGCGTGGAGGCTGGTTGCCACTGGAGGCCGTTGACATCAGGCCAGGATGAAATGGAGGATACTGCTCTGCGCTCGTCGAAGGCGGCATCAGCATAGGCGGAAATATCTGAGTGTGGCGCTGGTAATGCACCTTCAAGTTGCCTTTGGTGGTGAACTTACTGCCGCACACATTACACTGGAACGGCCTCTCTCCAGTGTGCGATCGCAGGTGAATCTGAAGCGCCGAATAGGACCCGAAAATCTTCCCACAGTACTTGCACCGGTGCTTGAAGATCTCTCCCCTACCCTGGCCGTCTTTCTTGGAGTATTCATACTCATCATTCAAGCTGTTCGCATGCACACTCTGAGAGGCCGAGTCCAAGACCTCCTCGGTTCGTCGTTGCAGCATTTCCAAGCAGTTGGGTTCATTGGGTGGCGGAGGAGGGTCGTGATTGGTGATAATGCTCGAAGCAAATGACGAACTGATGTCACACAGGTGCGGTTGAAATGCCTTCGTGCACTCCTGCTCCCCGCTCGGTTTCTCTTCCTCTTTGATTTCAGTCTTTTCTTTCTCTGGGATTTGATCAGTGCTCTGGGACGGCGTGTCCCCATCGTCTTCCTCCTTCATCGTCCGCTGCCTCTCCTCCTGTTCACCCTCATCGTCCTCCTCATAATCCTCCTCGGTACGGTGCTTTAGCTGTGACTGCAGGTGCTGTATCAACTGCATCTGCATGAGCTGCTGACGCTGCACGTTGAATATAGTCGACTGCACAACCGCCAAATCACTCACTGCTTCGTCATAGTTCTGCGAGTTGGCTATAGCAGTGGCTGCAAATTGCGCTACAGCCACCTTCGTATGCTGCAGCGCCTCAAGAGCGACGTGTCCGGTGGCCGGCAAACGCGACATCACCGATAAGTCCAGCGCCTCTTCCACCGCATTCTCCTCCTCGTCGTCTTCCTCGTCGCTTTGGTGTAGGTGCAGTTGAGTCTGCGGCACTTCACCCCCGCTGTTGTTGTTCCGATCTGGGTCATCTTTGATGGACGATGGGTCATTAGCTGCGCCTCCACCAGCCGAGCCGCTTCCACTTCTAGGACCTCGGTAATTAATTCGGTTATGAAAAATCGAGCACATCTTGCTGCTTCACCGGAGATCTGCGAAAGGAAAAACAAACAAAACGGAAATCGGTTATCTTTGGATGCATTTATTCGAAGAATCAGATTAAACTCTACGCTCTGAACGTTCTACGCCCCACACAATGGAGTCTGTCATATAACAAAATACTTTTTGAATATATGAATAGGATATGAATAAATGATCGGTGTCGCATGTGATTAGGTTACTAATTTTATCATTCCCTGGGACCGGCACTTCTGGTTGATCCGATTTCAACGAGGTCGCTGAAAATATCGGATTTATTTTATAACCAAAACGCTTCCTAGGCTGGTCGAGTAATTTATTGGCTAATATTGACTTCTGCGACTGCCTTCAGTGGGCAGGATAATCTTTTTTTTGTAAACAAATAATACTTCGATAGATGATGGATTGGACAGGGAATAATGAATAAATGTTTCGTTTTGAATGAACAATTATTCAGATAGATCAGGAGTTCTTGCGCAACCAATGCTCGGATATTGCAATTGTTCGCGCAGTTTATTGGGTGTATAATTTTAAGTTTGACCAGATCAACGGTATGTTACGACAGTTGGCCGATGTAAGAGCGAAAGGATACACATAAGAGTTCAGGGTAAACGATATAATTAATTATACTCTGTAGGGATTTTGATGTTTTGGAATGTCAAAAGGGTTTCCTTTGTTCATTTGCTTCATTAATATGAAAGAGCTTACTGGTCTTTACCATTCAATATTGGCTAGGTATATAAAATGGAATCTTAGCATCATATTCCTCGATCCAAAACAAAGTATACCCCTTTGACTGCTAGTAATTAGTCTCCATTACATCGGGTGTACGATCCTCCCCGCCGTTTTGTGTGAACGCGTATACGTGTGTCAACGATCTGATGGGTACCTATCAGTGGTGTTTCAGGCTACCATAGACCAGATTCTCACACTGCGGTAAAGACTACTGGATGGCACAGTTGGTTAAGTGCTTGCCCTAAGTTAGAGGGTCCCAGGTTCGACTCCTAGTGAAAGCAAAGTTAATACGCTTCTATCCGGTTTTTTCAAATATGGTCCAGTCACCATTTGCCGTTGGGATCAAATTAACGGCACTATCACTGGAGCGGTCGATCAGTGGCAGTAGTCTGACTGTGTGAACCAACGTGGTCTAAGTGTGCTGGTGAATTCACTAGCAGCCCCCTAAGCTAAACTAACTACACTGGGGTAGATCCTAAAAAAGATTTATGAAATGCAGATCACCCGCATCCACCACCATCTTTCATCGATTTCCAGGCCCCACATGACAGCGTGCACACAGACGAACAATATATAGTTTCTACATTCCTGTCAAACTCGTCAGGTTGTGACAATGGAGATCTCTCGCTGTTCGTTCAATCTCAGCAACGAACTCAACGATGGCTTCGAAGTTAGAAATTGTTCAAGACAAAGTTGCACGCTCTCATGTGACTTTTTTAACATCATTCTTGAGAAGATCGTGCAGAACTCACTAACCAACACTAGAGACACGATCGTCCAAATGTTGGCAATTGTTGGCTTACATGCACTACATTGACGTGGACGTAAGGAGCCGTCAATGAGACATTGTATCAGAAAGGACTTAAATAAGTCTTGCGATACACGAGGGCAAAACGAAGTAACGGCTACCATCTAGAAAGGACTCACATCATCGATGTCTTTGCAGAACGTCACAATGGGCAGCAATAACTTCAAGATGGTCAAAGGCCCTCGTCTACTTCGGTTCGACAGTAAGCAATTAATAATGTCAGTACCGAGATTAAATGCAGAATAACCCTTGCCAACCGGTTCATATTTGGGCTTAAGAGGCATTTGAGTACAAGCGCCTTCTCTCCAATGATCAAGCTGATTTTGATCCACAGAGGCATTGACGATACCCAAAGCGAATAAAGAAACTCTTTGTCTTTACAAAAGAAACTTTCTGCATGCGATCTTTGGTTTAAGCAACGCAAGCTTGACACTGGAGGAGAATATTCAAATCACGACAGCAGTATTTTAATGCATCTACGGATCCAACACCTAAGATGGATATATCATGCAAAGCGCATAGAGAATTTAGCTCCGGTCTAAGAATCTTCATCTCCGAGCTTGTATTGTCACAAGAGAGGACGGCCATGATTTAGGTACCGCACATAACTTAAGGAGGATCTCAATCTATTCCGTGTACGTAATATGAAGACAGCTAACAAAAGACTAGCTGGCAGGAGAGGCCTGTTGGTTAAGGCCCAAGTTCACCCCGGACTGTATGGGCTATAAAAGAAGAAAGAAGAAGTACGAAATGCTAAATGCCTACTTGTACCGCCAGGAGGTTGCTGAGGGTTGAACCTGTCCTAGCCAGCTCGGCGGTGACAGGCGATACCGACGAGGGTAGCGTGAGATTGGAAGCAAGCTTGTCCCAGAATTGACTCGTAGTTATAATAATAGTAATAATAATGGCGGCGCTACAGTCCGAGGTGGACCTGGGCCTAGCTTCTCAGCAACCACTCGTGTTGTGCGTGCTATTGGTCTTGCACGAGTGGAGGGGACCTACACTTTAGTGCCGACTCCGAACGGCGATTTTGAGAAGCTTTTTCTAGACAGCTATACTCTTTGAGCATTGTCAGTGACTCGTAGTTATCAGCTGAATAATTTTCATTGTCGTTTGACTGTCGGGAACGAAAATTTTTGTACATAATTTGCTAACACTGAGGAAGACTTCTTCTAGTACCCCGAAGAGTTCCGCCTGAGAAATAATACCATAAGGAGATTCCTGCGCAAAGTCCGTAGTCCAGCTCCAAGCTATCAGACATAAACTCTTGTGTGATAGTCTCTAAAACTCCACTGTTTTTTAGTTCCTCTCTTGTCGGAAATTAAACTGAAAAGGGAGTTAATGAAGTTTAAACTGGGACCAGTGTGCTCAGTCAAAAACGCTCAAAATATTTTGATACGGATTCCACGACAGTAACATGGCCTTCCGGACGACTTATAGTGCCTCACGAAAGTATTCGTAATTATGTTTTTTCCTGGCTCCTAGTTTGTTGCATTTTGTTGTTGTTGCAGACAGAAAACCTGCATTATTTTTTCTAATTTTTTGTTAACAGAGAATAAATGTTGAATTGAAACTTTTTTTTTAATATAATTATAATAATAATTTGTTGTTTAACAATACTAAAATCCAGGAATAAAACATAATTCCGAATACTTTTGTGAGGCACTGTATGTATACAGCAGCTCCAGATAATCAGGATAAGTGCATAAATTCCTCAGAGACCCCTGTAGCAGCACAATAAGGTACTGTATCCCATCCGACTACCCACAACCCATTAGCCTTTAAAATGTATTTGCAAATCCCATTTTAAGTAAAAAAAATGTCTATACCGGAATCAACCAGCTGCCCCACAATTTTGTTACTATATTTCCGTTTTTTTGAACCGCAATCCACAGACAAAAAGGCACATATGATTTTTTTAGCGCTGTTGCCGCCTGATCTTGAGATAGATTCTTATTGACAGGTTCGCAGTGGTACGCAAAACCTATGTCTATCGTGGACAGTGAGCGAAACCAGTGTTATAAGATGACAACTTTATTTTCAAAAATGGCTTACTGGACAGAATTCTAATTTTGTCTGATTTGTCGCTGCTGGACTATTTGAAACCGCTGGAAACCTATGGTACACTTGTATCATACACGGTTTCATTAAAAAATCTCGTGCCTTTAGATATTTAAAAGGACATAGTAAGATGAGAAAAGAGAGAGAGAGGAAAGTTTTATACCATCGGACAGGCAACTTAAAAGACAGAACAGAGATGACGGGAAAAATATGAAAAGAAAGGTGCTTAAACCGAGACGGAGCTCGCTTCGCTAATCTACATACCTACATACTCTAACTCAAGTCTACAATCTTTAAAGAACAATACCATGCCCAAGGCGAGAGGTTGCTATAGAGCTAGGCCACGGTCCAACTCGGACTGTAGCAAAACACAACATAAAAAAAATGCATATCTTTTTCAATTTTAGAATTTTTTAATTCTTGTGGTTTTCTTGCTGTTTTGTCAAAACAATAGCAAACGAAAATGTCAAGAAATTGCCAAAGATTAATAACAATAAACATCGTAAAGCATTCCTTGAATAAATCCACCCCCTCCGCTCATGCCAATAACCCTATCAGTTGCATCCACCACCCAAAATGATGTGTGCCCAATTGCCCCAAATACTGAACACCCCCATTCCATGATTGAACAGCGAATAAATTCAGTGCTTTACGAAAGGGTTTTCATCTCGAGCACAAGATTTAAATTACACCCTATTTCACTTGCGTAGATTCATAAAAAAAGAACTTGAACCTATAATTTAATATCCACAAATTTCTCTAATTTCTTCCTTTGACGACGAATGAGCTATCAATTTCCACCCCAACCACCCCTCCACCGGCCCAATGAATTATACATTGTTAATCAATTGATGAAAAATCAAAGCAACGTCCAACAACAACTTCGATAATTTATTTATTTACACAAATAAACTACTAACACCGCAATCCAATTGAAATTCAACAGCGCACGGGTCGAAAATTGATCACCCCTCCGAACGAAAAAAAATCCCAAAAAATATTGAAAACAAAAAAAAATTGTTCTTTCTCCAACAACAACGAAGCATAAGATCATAAACTCAACTAGAAGACGGTATCAGGCTTTCTAGGGGCTGAAGGGAGAATGAAAAAAAATTACACCGCGTACGAAAGGATTGCTTTATGAGTATTTTCCCGCCAATTATCTGAATTTATGTGTACAGATGTGCTACGTAGATGCACGTACTCACGTGATGTGCAGGGAGACTAATTAATTGGGCAGATCTCTCGCCTTTGAAAGTCGACGGCGGGTGTGGATAAATCCGTTCACCCCTTCGTCCGCGTCCGCTGCCGACCGTGTACCGTGCCGCACCGCTTTCAATTACCTCAACGACCACCAGCATTGCGGAAGCGCGGACCATTATCAAAAAGTGTAGTTTCTTCCAGCGCACTCCTTCCTATTCAGGAGCACCCAGTACCCCCCTGCGGTTTCAGATGGTGTTTTGTTTAAGTTTTCTTTTCAATATGGAATGGGGAATCCTTCAAGTAGACGTGAGTGCTGAGAAGGAGATGGTACACCTTAAGAGAGACCGCTCTTATTTACACACTTCAAGGTAAGTTATGGATCTTCTTCGTTTTTTCTTCTCTTCTTTTTCAATTTTTTTCTGTTGTTTTAGTTGTTGTAGGCACCGTTTGAGTGCGTCTACTCAGCCATTGATAGAACGTTTTGCAGATCGATTGGTGTGGAGTCAATTTGATTTGAGATTTTTTGAGTTTGATCGATCAAAAGCCATTGGGATGGCGAAAGATGTAGATGGGCTTCGGTTTTTTACGCCATCACTCAAACGGTGCTCGGAGTCAATGGAGATTTGATGGAGACCAGTGGTGGGTGTTCTTTGAATTTGCAAAATATTCGGCGGAAGCAGTTTGGAGAAACATAAACAACAAGTGATCTTTAAGAAGTGAGGCATTCCTGGGAAACTTGTTACTTTTATGGATGTCAAAGTTGATGGGATCGTTTTCGGATCACTTTTACATATTCTGGTGTTTCTTTTGATTTTTGCTTTTAGTGTTGATCAGGGAAGGGTAAATTATTTAGATTACATTTTAAAGCGTGAATTTTCGATTTACATACATGACTCTTTGAAAGTTTTTAAAAGTGACTAGGAGAAGATGGTTAAGCATGGTTTAAGTATTCAGTTACAGATCTCATCCATTTGCTTAAGGCAAAAGAATGGTTGAATACCTGGTGGATGAAAAGGCCGTATTGGAACACCAGAGAATATGGGAAACGATCTCGGTCTCTTCCCAGATGTGGATACACTGACGGCTGAAAATGGATTGCGGAGTCGGGGCGGGTGTTTACAACGAAGCACTTACCATATCAACTTCTCTAAGGCTATAATAATGTTTTTCAAGCGAAAAATATTCGGGAGGTCTGTCGTATGATACGACCAGAAGACAAGACCACAACATAACACAGTTATGAATGCTGACAGTCGAGCTCCATTTAGGGCTATGGAGTCGGCCTGCGTAGCATCGAATGAGAAATGGAGAAAATGAGAAAGCTGACGAACTTTCAAGACTGGGATTCGCGCTTCATCGTTCGACCGTAATGGAAGTATCGATTCCACTAGGGACGTCAAGGAAAGAATATCAGCGCATTTCTCAGACTTAAATGGATCAGTGCAACACCTAGAAAAGTTGAACAGATTATAATTTTGATATATAAAGTGTCGCAAGAAGAGCAGGAATCATAACAAAGACAGTTAAGTCGAAATGTACTTCGTCAATAAAAATATTTCTTTGCCAAAAAGATGGTCGTTTATGAATTGCAAAACTGGAGCATTTCAATTTCATCGCCGATCATGGTGTCGTTTCAATTGATTTTATACGGCAAATCTCCTTTAAGAATATCTCGCAAACATTACCGAGGCACTCCCGATTCCTGTGTATGGCGTAGATGAGCGTTGCTCGTTACTTGCATCAATCTTCTCTGGTGTAGATAGGTTTATTTCTCGACCACTCTTTACTTTACTTTCGACGTGACGTGACGTGATATGACATGATATGACGTGATATGACGTGACGTGATGTGACGTGACGTGGCGTGACGTGACGTGACGCGACGTGAGCAGTGACTGGGTATTATTGAAGGGATTTTCTGTTAGATAAATTTGGGTATAGGTACGAGTATATGTATGGATGGATGTTTGTTTGTTTGTACGTATGAATGTAGTAATGAATAGTTCATTTGTGTTGAAGTTAGAGGAACATTTATTTCAGCTAAAGTTTGAACTCGTCGCCTGATGCGACGGAACCTTCTCCGTGGGAATACAACTCATACTTGCCCAGTTTATTTATCATTGCGAACAATTTTGTCTTTATTTTTGTATGATTTTGTGTTTTTAAAAAATAAAATGAATTGCTATTTTGATGTATGTAATACTTTTATGTACGGCTATATGTTCTTCTTAAACTAAGTTTCGACATATGGAAAGATAAACAATTCGAAAACATGAAAGGGAGCTGTTTTATATCTGCCCATTTTTTCGCGATTCTACTGTATTTGTATGTACGAGTACTTTGCAAAGCAACATACAAATTTTGGCCATATGTCGTCTCAAGAAACGAAGTCCGATTCCCCACAATCTTGCATAAACAGGTTTATAATTATTTCGGAAAGAAATAGGTGCCATCACCTTTGCATTTAATCGCTAAAACTTGCCTCTAGAATAATTCGTTTAAACCGAGTAAGCCTTTGCCGGGTAATAAATCCTTGACATTATCCACGGCCACTTCCCCCAACTCCCCCCGCCACGCGTTCTGCCGTTGTCATATCACCTTTTTTTTCATTACCTTGTGCTGCTCCTTTCCATTGGACACATAATTAATGCTTAAAATAATGTACGCGCATACATGGGCGACGCAAATCGTAATGATAAGAAAACGACCCTAAAATGTTCATATTAATTAATGTTACGCATTCAGATAACCTGCACCGTCATACATTAATGAGGTGGCAGAAGCGACTGTTCTGCTGGCTATAACACCTCAAAAGCGTATCTTTAAGAAAAATTATATTTTGGAAATTTAATTCCACCCAATGTTGGTAATTCCGGCGAGAATTTATTTTTATTTTGGTGCAAACGATTTTTATCAATATTATTTTACAATTACTAGACAGCAAAAGGTATGATTTAGTTGCATGTTGCTGCACGAAAGAAAAGAAACTTTTGAAGGAAAGGTCATGATCCCAAATGATTTTGTTTGAAAATTCTTTTAGAAGAAGGCACAGGAAACTGAGACCATAGGACGGTTGCAATTATTTATTAGCATTCATGAACTGATACTACGAGTAATTGAGATGCGTTTGTACATATTGGAATGTTTTTGTTAAGACAAATGAAATGTAACCCAAATTTATTTTCAATCAAAGCCAAAATGTCCAAAATCTATTACGCATTCCTAAAAAATAATGGCGGCGCTACAGTCCGAGATGGACCTAGGCGAAGGTTCTCAGCAACCACTGGTGTTGTGCGTGCTATTGTTCTCCCGAGTGGAGGGGACCTAAAGTTAGTTAATGTTAATGCCGACTTCGAACGGCGAGATTGAGAAGCTATTTCTAAACAGTTATACTCTTTGAGCATTGTCAGTGACTCGAAAGAGGTGGAGCCGTGAAAAAATGTTTGATGTTTTTTTCGAGGTTCAAACCGACGACCTCGAGCGTAGGAGTCGACGCACCTACCCACTACCCCACGGCGCCCAGTCCCATTACCTTAACCAAAAATAGAACTTATGGGAGACAATTTGGAAGAATTCTGCATGGCAACGGAGGTTTCATGACAAAGCGTGCAAAGCAACCATCACTTGGGTTATTATTATTATTATTGCGATTGATCTATTGCGCCCCTTTCTGATACTTTTGCTGTTTGTTCTCTATCCAGTTTCCCTCAATCCGTTCGTTTTTTTTCAGAGTTGTGTTGAAGGTTATGGACTCCTGTTGTGCATAGGTGAAGAAACCTATTCTAGAGTATTCTCCCTTAGCCAGTCTCCTTCAGGAATCTGAGTCTAGTGACTGCATTTCTTTCTCTGACAATAGGTACTTGCCCAGATATCTTCGTTTTTTGTGGACTAGTGACTCAAGGAATCCTCAGTACGTGTTCTGCAATTTCATTAGATTCTCCATAGAATCTGCAGGCACCTTCTTCAGATAATCCAATCCTAGATTCCTTAGGTACTCCCTGAGTCCGCAGTGCCCTGTTAGGAAGCTTGTTAGGATACGAAGGTTGTTCTTGCTCCTTTTGATGCATGCCTTAAAACCTCTTTCGGTTATACTAACCTATGAGTTTCTTGACCTGTTTCATTCCATGAGCTTTGTTTCAGGTTTCTGTTCGGTTCCATCTTTCTAGTTCCCTGAATTATTCTCTGAGGACATGATCTCCTAAAGCACAGAATGGTTCGGGGCCTATGAAGGGTTCTGATGCCCCTTTTCTTGTCAGGGAGTCGACCATTTCATTGCCTTTTATCCCCGTATGGGCAGATATCCAGCAGAGTTTCACTTTGTTTCTCCTACTCAGCTCTTTAAGCTTCTGTAGGCATTCCCACACGAGCTTTGATTTGACGCTGATGCTAGGATAGCAGTTCGATTGTCTGATATTATTGACATGTCGCAGTTGGTATAGTTCCTATCAAGATTGATTTGAACGCTTGAAAAATGGTGGTGCATTTACCCATGGGGCCGAAATACTTTGTCCTGGGTCCAAGTACCCCTGGCCCAGTTCCTTCATCAGTTCTTGATCCGTCTGTGTACCATTTAACTGTATTGCTGCTCGGTCTGTGGACTGTGTATATTGCTCTATTCCTTTTTGATGTTGAGCTTACTGGTAAGTTTCTTGGAAAATGAATTTCCTAATCACATCACCCATCGTCACTTGTGTTTAGAATCCTACCGAAGGCCAGTTTTTCGGCCGAAGGCGAAGTCGGCTTTTGATCACCTTCGGCCGAAGCCGAATGTTTGGTCGGACTCTACTTGTGTTACACATGTGACAATTATTTCACGAAATAATGAACCTCCAGTTTTATGCCGATTCATAATTAGAATTAAAGTTTGAGAAGCTTTACATGACAGTTATACTCCTAAGGCATCAGTCAGTTACTCGAGAGAAATGGTACCGTAGGAAAAATATATTGTATGTTGATCGGGATTTGATTCACGGAACGAATAAGTTAGCTGATTGTGATTTTTTGCAGATTATCTTCACTCCAATTTGACAAAGAAGCTTGTCGACGAATCTCTTTTGCCTGATTGCTGAACAATTTGTGGTTAAAATAAATATCAAAACCAAAACCATTTGCAATCTTTCCATTGGCAGGAGAAAAGTAAAGAGGGCTGTTATTGAAAACTGTGCTCTTAGCTGCTAAAAAGCCCTGCTGTTGTTCATTTCACAGGTATTTCCTACTCTGTGAATTCGGATCATAACGAAACACACTCAAAGAATAAGAAACTATTCGATTAACATTCCACACAAAAATGTGCGATTAGATGCCTCAAAGTGAGCATTATTTTTGAAAAAGAAAAAAGATTCCTTTATAATTGCAATAAAGACATTTAAGTTTTCTTTGAGAGCAATCATAGCAAATATTTCGCCATAGTTCACTCTTAATAACCCAACCTGACTGCCACTGGGAGATTTACTTCTCTCGCATGTTTATCCACTAAAATTCGAATACCATTCGTAAACACCGCGAAGGTTATGAAGACAATCAAACGGACAAGAACAAAAAAAAATGTTCTAGGCTCAAGAATTTCAACAATAAAATTTAAAATTTATGAAATTATAAAAATATTTACTTTTTTTTTTGTTTTGTCCCGAGATCACAGTTTTCTATTAACTCAGTTATTTCTGTGTATTTAATTCGTTAATCCGCGTGCCTTAAAGCATATGTTTTCGTATCTTTGTATCTTTGTTTTCATAAATTCATATAAAAGATGAAAGCATAGATAAAATCTCAACAACTTTATTTATAGATACAAATAATAGAAACGTCTCCAAAACCGTAGACAAAACGAACGCTCAAAGTCATCGAAAGAGTCAATTTATCGAGGGCGAATTCAACCAGACACGGGTTAGCTTTTTTTTTTCTCTTCTTGTTGTATTTGTGTTTCTTAATTATTTATTTTCTTTTATTTGTTGTTGTTGTTGGCGTGGTGGTATCTTTTCATTCTCTCAACATTTTATTACTCCTTTCATATTTCGGTTTTTATTAATAACGCAAATGAATGGCTATTTAAATATTCTCAAGGTTAGTTTGGACAAATTAAGCGAAATTCAGGCGACTCGTTAATGAGTAATTATTCAAATTTGTATCTGATAAGAGGCGGATTAGAATACGGGACTCATATTTCAAAAGTTATGTGTCGTTGAATGCGCAATGTTGATGGATACATTTTAAAAGATGAAGCGGACGGCATTCGTTTCGATGGGACGGAAACTCCTTAAAAACACAGTTTTAATATTTTATCCGCCCACGTGTCGCACTTAAATAGATAGAGGAAACCTGTTGCGATAGATATGACAACTGTGTGTGTGTGGCTGTGTGGCTGTGTGTCTGCGTTCACTAAAAGTGCCACGTTAATCGAAAATTTATCGTCTCAGGTTAAATGTTAGGCCGATAATTGCTTTATACTTTTATTTAAATGAACAAACTAGATCGTTATCATTAGGGGAAGTATTTTAATGAAAAATCTTAATAAAAGTTTGCGTAAATTTTCCAAAGAAATTTATATGCTTTCGGTTAAGTGTATTCAAAGTCTCGGTTAACCTATGGCGACAAACACTATTAGGTGAGTGATAAATTTAAGCGTCGTCCGTTCGCGTGGGAAAGATAAATTAAATTGATGAACTCGCTGATCAAATGCGAATGTAGTGTTGTCCTGAATAAATTCGATCTGTTTAAATCTGAACGTTAAGTGTCTTTGAAAAAGTTCATATATTTCACCTACAGAGAGGCAGTGTTATGCTATTGAAAATTATTCTCAAATATTTATAAATAGATAAAAGGGAAAAATGCGGCAAATGTCTCAATCATTATATAATCATTTAACTAATTTAGATTTAATTTTTGAGTATACATGGAATTTTGAGGTAGAATAAGGTGGACATGAGGAGAACAAATTCGTGAAATATTAACTGACTGAGTTTTATCCATCATTTATAGCAGATGGACCTAAATTAACAAAATGCGGGTAACAAGCAGTTTATATTACCAGCGAAATAGTTGTAAATACGTCACATCTGACATCATCGTCCTTTATTTTGACGCTATTATTGATACAGGTGCTCAAAACGTTTTTCCACACGAGTGCTATTTTTGTTTCTAACAGGGGTTAGTCAAAAATTTACATTTTTTCGTACAATGTTATGTTGTTATTTTCAGATTAAATCAATAGCAACCTACTTCGACTTATGGTGATGAAGCACCATCCGCGACCTCCATGTCTTGCTTATTTCCCAAATTCAATTTGGTCAATGATCGATTATGTGCCCCAACTGTCTATCTGGAATTGTCGTATGGTCTATTGTAAGATTAAAGCATCATTGGGCCTTAGTTCCAATCGTATAGATTTAGGCATGAAAAATATTCTTTTGCATATATTGACAATCGATAACAAAGGGCTCTGTCGATTGGTCTATAGAAATGCTGAAAAAACCCAATCGCGGTGCTTGAAAAAAGTTCCTTACAATCATCAATCATGTCGTCACCTGATCAGGGATCGATGCATGTGAGCTCAAAACTAAACAGCAGTCGACTCTGTGGATGTTCCAAAACAAATTTTATCCACAAATCCTAAGTTTTTCTGGCACTAAACACTTCAAAGCAAATTCTCACCTATTTCGTCGGAGAATCTGAGCATGGTCCCATTAAGCCACTGTGGCAATGGAGAACAGCCACAACACCATTCGTCGCATAGATGTCTTTGAAAATACGGGAAAGCAACAATCGAATACTCTTCGAGCTGAAACAGTGCTATTTGGCGTTCTACATGCCCCGTGTCATCTTAGGCCTTGAATCCATAGACGCATGGCTAGACTCATGACGCTGGACATATAGTTCGTGGTTGAATCATCTTCTTCAAATGCAAAGAAAATTGTCATTGTCTATATATCACGCGATTTTGGCAGTTCCCTGGTCATCATATCCGTACACATCGCTTTTTAAGGCATCAACTAAGGTTAAGCTCTTAAAAAGCAAATATGAAGTACATTGGTTTCACGGAAAAACTCGCGATTCCCTAACAACTGCAAAAAGTTTTTCAAACCGCGTCAACAAAAAATGTCTAGTGCCTCCATTCGTCGAAGAACAGTAGCACGCACAATACGAGTGGTTGCCAGAAACACCAGATAAAGTCGCTCCATTAGAGTGGCTTCTCAGATTTAATATTTACACAATTCAAATGCACTTAGAAAAGCTAGACAAAACAATGTAGTATAGCAGTTGATTTATTCAAATGAAACTGCATGCAGTTAAAATTTCCACTTTAACTGCATGCAGTTCCAAAAAAACATTTACTTAAACCAAAAAACAAAGCTGAGATCAAAACACTGCACAAGCCCTTGCAAATCGAATGCATTCTAGTCGAAATATAAAAACTCTAAACTCGCCGATGAACTATAAATAAAACCACAAAATCGTTCAACCACTTTGGGAAAAAGAATCAATACCCAGATTCTAATACCAGGTCAAGCGATTGCCCGAAACTTCAACCACCACAGCAACCGCATCAAAGAGCCAATTCACAAATTCAACGCAAATTCGGATGGGAACCCCAAAACCAAAAGAAACAAGAGGGACACAACACAACCGAACCTAATCCTCCTCTGCATGTGCACCTGAATTACGCCATTTGTCTTCTCTTTATTCGTGACCTCACATAAGTGTCTAAGCGAAGCCGCAAAGGAATACCTCGACAGGAGAGAACAAAAAATGAAACAAAAACGAAATGTATCTTGATTCTTATCAGCAGTCTGAATTCGTAAATTCGAAATAGATTTATGAATCAATATTTGTCGCTGGCGCGGCAAAATGAGAACAATGAAAGAGTCGTATAAGGAGAAGCAACGGCCACTCCCACTTCCGGGTTAGAAGGTCATCAAATGAAATGGTTCATTACGCATCCAATGATCGGGGGAATGAATGTTCATACGAGTATCATATTCAATTATTAGATATCGAATGAAGGCTCATGAATTCTCCTGTCATCACCGGGGAATGTCTTCCGTGGTGGTCACCAAAAATGTATTTTTTTCCAAAATAATGCCAGAGTATGAAATAATTGAGATTTTTGAAAAATTTGAGATTTAATGTGAAAAAGGCAAATAAAGATTTTAATGGTCTTTGATAAGGCTTTCAAGTGAGGTGTCAACGGATTTTTGGGAAAGATAAGGAATTACATTTTTGTACCGAGAAAGAGAGTGCTAATTGGGTGTTCCCGATGTATTCATCATCAGAGGTGGTAAACAAAGCGAATTTGCATGCGATGAATAGCCCACACATGCGCCACCCTGGAACATGGTACATCACTCTTAGACCTGAAAGACGTAATCGGGCTTTTAATAGTTAATTTAATGATGTGCCCAGTGTGTGATCTATCAAGCAGTTGTATCATGCATAGTAGACGTTTAAATAGTTTTGCTTTACAAACCAGTATTGGCCACATGTCAAGGAAACCAGGAAACTGAGAGCTGAGACCACAGCACATGAATGCGATCTTTTCTTTGTGGAATCGGTGACGTCTAACTCAACTTGTAAAAAATGAATTAAAACTCTTGTAAATGGAAAAAAACGAGGTAGTTAAGGACCACGTCTACCTCGGCACTGCAGTAAATAGGGACAACAACATCAGTACCGTAGAATTACTCTTGCCAATCGATGTTTCTTCGGGCTCAAGAGGCAATAGAGTAGTAGAGCCATCTCTCGAAAGGCCAAGTTAGCCTTATTTAACTAGTTGATCATCACAGTCCCGCTCTATGGTGCAGTGACATGAATTTTATTAAAAGCGGATGAAGAAGCTCTTGGAAAAATTCTGCGTGCGTTTTTTGGTCCAGCTTGCGTTGATAGCATCTGAACAACGAACTATACGGGTTCTACGGCGGCGTGAGCCTAGTCAAACGTCTACGAATAAGACGCTTAAGATAGCTAGGCCTTGTAAAGTATATGGACAACACAGCTCTGACTCGAAGAGTCTTCGAATCCGAGCCATTGGGACAACGCAACGGAAGACGTGCGCATTATACATGGCGCACACAAGTGGAGAAGGACCTCAACCAACTTGGTCTGCGGAATTGGAAGCAGCTAGTAAGAGACCGTGCTCGATGGGATTATGTATGGAATATAACTTATTGCATCCGATATGTCCAATTGTTTATTACTCTGGCGCATAAAACAGGATGCTTCAATATCATACTTGAAAAAATTGTGCAAAACTCGCACGTCAACACCAGAGGCATAATCTTTCAGAAGTCCGTCCAACTACTTGCATATGCCGACGATATTGACATAATTGGAAGAAAATATATATATATATATATGCCGCAGAAGCTTGGACTTTGTCAAAAGCGGATAAGGTTGCTCTTGGCTGCTTTGAGAGGAAAATAGAGGAAGACCGCGATTCAGGTGGAGCACGCAAGTGGAAATGGACTTTAACCAACTGTGCGTGCGAAACTGGAGGCATCTAACTAAAGATCGAGATGGCTGGAGACGCTTGTTGGTTGAGGCCCAGGTCCACCCCGGACTGTAGCGCCACATTAAGTAAAATAAAACAGGATGACTTTGACCGATGGCATGGGTTACGTTGGCTTTGAGGACCGCTTGACCTCTAACGGGATCAAATCGCACAATCTCGGTGACCAGTTCACATCACCTCCACCACCATCCTGCCCTGGAATCGCTCGTCCAGAATATATGTGGCACGTAGCGCCGTCCTGTTGAATTACATGTTGTTGGTGTCCACATCATCCAATTCAGGCCAAAATAAGTTGATAATCATAGACCTATAGCGCTCGCCATTAACGGTGATGGCCTGGCCAACGTCGTTCTCCAGCCAAACATCCGCACCAAAGAGTGATTTTTTCGGGATGCACTGGACGCTCTTTGATCTCATGTGGATCATCTGGAGTATCGTCCCAAATTCGACAATATTTTTTGTTGACGCTCCCATTCATCTAGAATAGGGGCTTCATCGCTGAAAATTATTTTTCGATGAAAATTCGGGTCAGTTTCCAACTGTTCAGCGCCCAGCCCATTCAGCGAACACACGTCGTTGTCTATGGTCGTTCACCTTCAGCTCCTGGGTCAGCTGAATTTTGTACAGGTGCAGGCCTAAGTCACGACACAAAATTCGCCAAGTTGTGGTCTGCGAACTCAGTCCGAGTTCTTGCGAGCGACGCGAAATCGACTGTCTCGGATTCTCCTGCACACTCTGACGGACAGGGGCGATGTTTTCAGCAGATCTTGCGTTTCGTCGACGTACGGGTGTTCGTTTATCGTTTACTGAACCAGTGGACTCAAATTTATACACCTCTCGGTAGGACGATTATGGCGACCGTAAAATGTGATGAAGCGCGCGGAGCCTTGCCCAAACAAAACAAAAACTCTAATAAAACAAATTTTTTAAAAAAAATTTAAATTTAGTTGAACGCTATACTATGGTTTGACAAAGCGGCCTCCAGTTGCCGGGTACAAGTTGTCTTGCATCTCCAATCACTTGATCCTTATACTGGAGTTGCGGTCTTCCTCCGTCTCGAACCAGCTTGTGTTAGCAGTAGAGTCCGACCGCAGGCCAGTTTTTGGCCGGAGCCAAAGCCGAACTTCGGTTTTTAGAACACATTCGGCCGAAGTTGAAGCCGAAGCCGAATATGATGGTATAATGAAATACTAAGGAATTTAGAAAATTATTGTTTGTTTTTTTTTATAGTGAACTACCTACCTAAAAAGATTTTAACATATTTCGCAAGTTGATTATGCATTTTTGTACTGAAAGAAGCCGAATGTTTGGTCGGACTCTAGTTAGCAGACCCTCTTAGCCGAAGGAGTGATGTTCAGAGGATCAATGTCGCCGAACTAGTACTGTCGTCGCATCTTAATATTATGGACTATGTTTGCATTAATTTAATGCTGGCAACATCTCCTACTCCCTTTGCTTTTGTCGCAGACAGGATAAAATATCCGAGGCATCAGCTTTACTTCGACGGAATCAAGAGTCTGACCTTTCGTCGTACATATTGTCCAGCTTTCGACAGCAAGAGTAAGAGGATAAGGTTTTGGTTCTTATTCTAAAAAAGCCAGGGATGCTGAAGAGTTCAATAGGCCTGAAGTTACTGACCACTTTTCCTGCAACTTGTAAATATACAAAATAGTTCAAGGTAGCACCAAAACTGTAGTCATGGCGGATAAGATAAAGAAACTCACTTTTCGATTGACCAGCCTTTGTTTCACATTAGTTCAACGATTTCGTCAGGGAGTGACTGCTAGAATATCCCAATAGCGCATTAGGAAGGTTAAGAAATTTCTAAATATGTAACTCAAGTCCTATAGAACTGCTATAGTCTCTGGGCATGTGATTTCATTATCTTCAATTCAATTCAGCAGCAGTAATACCAGAAGCACTGGTGAGAGAACAACATGCACGCACAACACGAGTGGTTGCTGAGAAACTAGGCCCAGGTCCACCTCGGACTTTAACGCCGCCATTATTATTATTATTATTATTATATTATTAATACCAGAAGCAGCTTCAGGATGAGTGAAGCTTGAAAGAAAGCTTAAAAGCCATCCATACCACGATGTGCTTGAAAAACAAAAACAAAAGCACAAGGTTATTTGTGACTGTACCGCACTTAGCGATTCCGACTTGACATTTGGATAACGATGCGCAACCAATCGCCAAAAATCCACTTATTCCCAATCACATCGAAAGTAAGACGTAAAACCACGCACAACTAAACCAAACAAAAAATTTCCCAACAAAAGTATGTTTCCTGAATATCTGTAACTAAGTATATTTCCCACAGGATTTAAGCTCCCAACTGTTGACCATTAAATTTACAAGTGATATGTGCATGCTCACGACTACCATGACTGAATGCTCCCCAACCGAATCGGCATCCAGGGAGAACAGAAATTTTATGAAAGATTTGCATAAATTTCCCGTGAAGGAAAGCGCTATAGGTAGTACGAAACTCGTATATGGAGCAATTAAAATCATCGGGACGACGAGGCATAAATAATGGTCTGTAATCGGAAATCAGAAGGAGAACAGGAAGGCGAAAAAAAAGATGAACAACGCTTGCAACGTAAGGCTGTGCACATCCATTGTTTTTGCAGGTTTTTTGTGCTTCGCAATTTATTACAAAGACAAGAATAACATTTTAATATCACGGTGTGATCGAAATATGGTCAATGAATTTTCTTGTGATTAAACTTTAAATAGTCTTGGGAAATGCCGGAGAATGACGGAGGAATTTGATGACATGATTGTTTTTAGGACCTTGGTCGGTTGGGAATAATTATTTAATTTACACAGGGTTTTTTTTTACTCTCTGAAATGTTGAATGAGGCATGGAGTTTATGGTTCGTCTATGAGGGCATTGCTGCAACATGCACATAGCTGCTGATTAAGTCTACTCTCGACCTATTCTGAAGCGATGACGCCCTTCAAATAAAGGCGTTGCAAATTCATACCAATGAATTCAATTCTTTAAATATATATACAATGTATTTACAATCTTTTAGGTTGTATATAACTAAACGTTTTTGCATGACTTCTCAGGTTATGAACATTCGTAATTCAGAAAAGAAAAGTCCTTAAAGAAAAAAACCGATCGAATCCAAAGACGGAAAGCTTTGACACAGAGTTTAGAGGACACTAGGAGGAATTTTCAAATAGAATTCTTCAGGATTTAAAACTAAAAGCTGCTGTTGTGTACTTGATATATTAATGCCCCGATTTAAAAATTAAATGTTTGGTTTTTATTTTTTAATTAAAAAAACAGGAAAATTGTATAAAATATTTCGACGTACATATTTGAAGCGACTTGACGTCTCTCCATAAAGAAAATAGTCTAAGGACATATAGCGCCGTCTTGCTGGAACCTTTAGCCTGGTTTTTGGGATACCGCAACCCAATATTTTTATATAATTTTTATTAAATTTGAATTTATTTAATTTTATTTATAAACTTGATACAAGCAGTAAGAGACTAAAACTATTTACAATTTTCTACTTAAAACTACTTAAAATATACAATACAATACAATTTTCTAGGAAGAGGAAAGAGGACATGTCTAAGAGTGGTCTTGTTAGTATGAAAATAAAGCATGTTAAGGGTTTCATTTGTTATCCGTAACATTCGCGACATACAGCTGTGTTCAAAATAATAGTAGTGACCTCTACAAAAGAAAACAAACAGTTTCAAAAAAATTTCTTAAAAGTTTTTTTTCGTTAAAATAAAAAAAAAATCCAAACCTTAAGTATAATTTAATGTTTTACAAGAATTCATTACTTTCTAAACTTATTAAATTTAATAAAATAAGCTTAAAATAAAATTAACAAAGAAAATTCACGGTTCAAAAAAATAGTAGTACTATTCATATTATTAAGAAATAACGGTATTTAAATGGCATAAAAATTAAGTTAAAGTTATTTTGGAATACACTAGGTCTTAATATTTTGTCGTAAATCCCTTGTTATTCAAAACAGCTTTACAACGACCCTGCATGGAGTATACTCAGCTGTGGCAACGCTTTTCTGGGATTTTTGTCCAGGAATCCTTTACTATCCCCAAAAGGACCCGATTTGCTTTCTTTACCTCTTTTTTTAATATCACCCCAAAGATTTTCTATAGGGTTGAGTTCGGGGGACTGTGCAGGCCAAGGCATAACTTCAACCTCATTAACCCGAAACCATTTCTTAACTGCTCGACACGGGTCATTGTCCTGCTGGAAGATACATTTTAAAAGCATTTTGTACTCAGCGTAGGGTAGCATAGTGTTGTTCAAAATATCAACATAGACATGTTGATCCATTATTCTGTCTATCAGATGTATAGGCCCAACGCCGTAGTATGAAAAGCATGCCCAAAACTGATATTTTTGACCCTCCGTGTTTTACGATTTTTACAGTATATTTGGGTTGATATTCTGTGTTGGGTGGACGGCAAATATACTGCCGAGAACCAGTACCTTCGAAGAGAATCCTACTCTCGTCTGTCCACAATATATTGCGCCATTTTTCAACTAACCGAATTGGATACGGCTCTTGGGGTATTTCTTTGTTAAAAGAGGAACTTTCCGTGGACTTGGTGCATGCAAGTCGTGGACGTCTGTGAATGGTAACCGCACTTACAGGAAGTTGGAGCACCTTTTGGATTTCAAATGATGAGGTACAAGGATGCAATTTACTGCAATTTACGGACAGTGTGCCGATCGTCTACTTCGTTCGTTTTTCTCTTTCTACCTCGAGTTTCCGCCTTTTCGACATATTTGATGGCATTGGCTATCATTGTTGGAGTACAAATTAGCAAATTGTTTATTTCGACATTAGTTTTGCCTTCTCTTCTTAATGAGATCACGCTTTTCTTGGCTGCAATGCTAGTCTATTCCCACTGTAGATATTTGGTTTTTTATTTCGAACTTCAAAAAGACAAAGACAGTACTTACTTTTCTACTTGAAACAAATACAATGAAAGTCAAATCTTTTTCACTGAGATCACAAAATCGACTCACATGCATTGATCTTTAAGATATTTACAATGAATTTTGCTGTAATGTTGTTTGACATATTCTGTTAGTTTCTGAAAAAAAGCTGAAAATCAAATTTCCATGTGGAAGCAAGCTAAAATATTCATTAAAGTACTGTTGTGGTACGCACTACTATTATTTTGAACACAACTGTAGGTACTATACATCCGTAATTAGTACGATGGAACTTGAGATGGATTAGAAGTGTTACCCTTAGGATACGAGGATTGGCTTTGGTGCGTCTTTTGGAGCAAAGATTGTCGTCAATTTTTAACTGTTCTGAAGCCCAAACGGAGGATAGTCAGTTCCTGAGTCACTGCGAATGCGAGTCAAGAACACATCGACAAAGGACGTAGAAAACAGGCTGTTTACTTGACCAAACTTGAAAAAAATACTGCGTTCACCTTTCCGAGGTCTCCTCTGATCTGATTTCTTGTTTTGCTTTCATTAATCAAACTGAAGTTAGCTAGAACGGTATATTGGGAACCAGTTCACCACGGACACAATTCACAACGAAGCAACTCGAAGTAAACAGTTATGTTCACATATTTATGCAATGGCTTGAAGTTTGTATGGGAAAGGATAAAAACAGAAGTAATAAATTTTAGTTTACAAATTTCAAAATGTTGTTTAAATATTGCAAATCTCTTTTAACAACGAATGTAGCATGAACTGTACGGAAAGAGAAACCAGTAACCATCCTTAACATAAGCAAACTCTTTACTCAAGCTTTAGATTGTAGCCTGCGTCTCATTTGCTGAGTATTGTCAGCAACCGAATATATGTTTTTGTGTCTACATTTTTTTGCAAATATTCTACTCCACCCAGACACATTAATCCATCTGCGGCTAGTATTTAAATAATCAAGTGTGACAGATAATCTACTCACAAGGCATATGTGATTAGGATTTATTTTTTATGTCTTCAATAATTTATTGTTCAATTTCAAATAGAAACTGCGAAACATCCATCAGTGAATGGATGCTTGCTGGATACGTGTGTTAAGCGGGAGTGAAAGACAAAACAACAAAAAAATGTAAAAGAAATTTAAATATTTCGGGGGCGAAACTCACTCAAAAACCGTGGGAATACTGACGGATTTAACTGAAATGCATTAGCATTTATTTTGCGAATTTCGCCGTTTTTTTTTGTCTTTCGTGTTTATTGTTACGGCTATTTTGTTGGCAGATGTGAAGATTTTTATGCGATGTCACAGAAGGTCGTAGACGTAGCTGAAGTAGCTAAATTGATTATATGACTTTTTCCAAACAAACTTTTCATGATTTATGTTGATGACAGATTCGATTTTGAAATAAATTATTTGTTTGAAGTTTAGTTCAAGTAGGAGAAATTTAAGTATCTCGGGGTCTTCTTCACGAGTGATGGGAGGAATAATGCTGAGCTTTCCTGTAGGATTTGTCAAGCTTGATCAATTTTGAAATAGCTTGGTCGATCTGTAATCAGGAAGGCCGAGCTTGGTGTCAAAGCCAAGTTAGCGGTTTTTAACGCAGAATTTGTTCCAACTCTCACCTGTAGGGTAATTAGGCATGAACACTTCTGTGCACCACTGTTTAACATATTAGAAATATATTCTAACTCAGTTAGCTAGCTGCAATTGGCAATATATGTTCGATCATTCGATCAGGTGAACCTGATAACTCTCCACTCCTTTTTGTACATAACAAGTGTATAAAAGATCTGCCAACTCAAAAAGCGCCCGCCGTTGACGGTGATGGTCTGGCCAAAGTCGTTCTCAAAGAGATATGGACTGACGATGTCGCCAGTCAAAATCAACACCAAACAGTGATTTTTTCGGGATGCATTGGACGCTCTTGGATCTCATGTGGATTGGTATCGCCCCAAATTCGAAAATTTTGTTTGCTGACGTATTGATTCATCCAGAAATGGACCTCATCGCTGAAGATGATTTTTCGATAAAAATTCGGGTCAGTTTCCAACTCCTTCAGAGCCCATTCAGCGAAAACACGTCGTTGTCTATGGCCGTTCACCTTCAGCTCCTGAATTTTGTACGGGTGCAGGCCCAAATTACGACAAATTACAAGTTGTGGTCTATGAAAGGCCGAGTTCTCGTAATAGACCCGAAATCGACTGCTTCGGAATCTCCTGTCAGTGACTCGAAAGAGGTGGAGCCGTGAACAGTTTTTTTTTTGAAAAATTGTTTTTCTGAACTTGGAGTCGAACCTGGACTGTGAAAGTCTAATGCGCATGGGTCGACGCACGAACCCACACGGCCACGGCACCCGAACTTGTAATAAAGCAGTTAAATTGGCTGATGCTTTCAAGTTCTTTCAAACTCATTGAAGTAGTATGTCTCTTTCTCATGCGCAGAGAAAGAAAGTAATTGTATCATCCTCCTCCTTATTTCTGCGACGTCTAGAGAAGTCATCACACCAGAGATCCATACTATCGGAATGTTTGCCAATCGCACAGTGTTCTGTTATGACGCCGATCAATGTCCTAAGTGCTGCTCCTCTCATACTGATTATCTGATTAGACAGAGTGTGCGTTCGAACTAAGACACGGGTCAAAAGTCGTTTGGTAGTGACGCACGTGTCCCTTAACTTTAATTTATCTTAACGGTCTTAGTGAAAGACTAATTTATTTGATCTTGATCAGAAATGACTGCTTTTTAACCCCACAAATCGATGGCAAGCTTTCATCTTGCCGGGAATTATGATCCAGATCACCTCCATTTTTCTTATTTTTTACAAACGGCACGGGGATAAAAGCACCGCCGAAATGATAAACCAATCACCACTTGATCTATTTCAAACAGGTTCAGAGAGTAGAATCTATATTTGATGATGAGTTGTCTGTATTAAAACAAAGAAACCAAGTAGGTAATTAAAATGAAGAGGACCGAATGTGTCGTGTCAAGAAAATAAAGTCGATGATTCAGGGTTAGTTGATCTCATACGAGTCACGGATCTTATTGAATAAATGTAAGACTTCCCCGGCTTGCGTTCAAGCATTTTTATTTGATCAAAGAAGGTTTATGTCGCGACCGATGCCTTGAAAGACATTTGGCACGTGGATGTCGTAAGACGGTTTTTCTTGTGGTGAGGAGCCAGAGTGATACTTTGACGTTAGGCAAAAAGGACTTAAGTCAAAAAGCATTTTGGGTTTTTGATTGGGTTTAATTAAATTTGTTTACCTCTTTCGTTTGGTAATAACGTCTTAAGTCTAGCACAACTTCATTTCAAAGCTTATTTGCCATAATTTCTTTTTTTTTCGAACAAATTTAGTCCCGATTTGCATACAATTAATCTATTTTCAACTAGGTTTTACGAAAACTGCAGTTTCCGACTTAAGGCCTTATTACCTAACGTCTTCAGTGAAAAACAAGTCTCAAAAATGCTAGTGGATTTATTTACAGTGGTGTAGTTCTAACCATTATTCAAAGAACACTCAAGAGTTGAATATAAAAGCAGAAATACTCTAAGAGGCTTTGAACGATTTAAAGTGTCATAGAAGTGAATGGAAAAAGTTGAACTTAACTGTACATATTTCCAAAGGATAGCTTAAGGGTTTATTGATGGGCATTCCTTCGCAATCGATGTGGAAAAAATGAAAAGTTGTCTTTCGCGATTGCATAAAGTAAAAAAACGTAATGTAAATATTCTAAATTCAATAAAAATATATATAATATAAGTCGAAACTAGTCAAGCTATGCAGACAGAACGTCAACGAAATCTCCAGGCTAAACACGGTGACTCTCTGCTGGATACCGGGACACACAGGAATTCAAGGAAACGAGAGAGCGGATGTGTTAGCGAAGGAGGACTCAGAGTTAGATAAATCTCTAGCACTGCTTTATGTCAACATGCCGTTAAGTTTCCTAAGGAAAGAAATAGAGGACGAAGCCTTAGAAAGAGCAAATGAGCGATGGCTGAATCTGGATATTGAGTCAACGACAAGAGCCCTATGGCGGGTGTTGAACAGGAAGAAATCATTATCCATGTTTGGCATAAGTCGCACGGATATACGGACGGTGGTGGGAGTTCTCACGGGGCGTTGTCCGATAGGCATCCATTCCAGAGGGTTAGGTATCCCCTAATAGCGACTATTGTAGAAGTTGCGGGGAAGAGGAGGAAATAGAGTCCGTCCGTCACCTGCCATGCGATTGTCCAGCCCTACAGGAAAGGAGACTGCTAACACTAGGCAGTAACTTCTTCGAAGAGCTGGAGGATCTGAAAAAAAAAAACACGCACCTCCTGAGATATATACAACAATCTGCGTAGTTCTAATCAGCAGTGAAAGTGTAGGTCTTACGGGGTACAACTTCCATACCCAGGGCACAATGGACGCAACTGTTAATCTCAGTGAGCCGCGACCTAATCGCAAGGGGACTCCACCTACCTACCTAAATATTAGGTGAAGTACAAGTTGTGACTTTAAATAAATTTTGAACTTTAAGTAATATGTTCGGTATTAATTGTGAGTGACAGCAAATGGTATCCAACCAAAAATAGCATTTATTTGTGCGGATAGTTGCGGTAGGCACGGAAAATCATGACGATTATTTTGATTTGTTTCTTAAATTTAAGACATAAGATAAACTCAAGGGCTACCAAAGAAAAGTGGAGTTTAAGGTCACTTGCATTGCACTTTTTCGATAATATTCTTTGATGGAAATGAATAACTGAGCAATCAAATAATGTATTCATGTCTGGAACAAGTGGGATGGTCGTAGACGCTCCAAAAAATGTATGACGTATTTGGTATCATACGTCAAGAAGGTTTAAGAACTCAACAGATCTGGTCTTAAATCACTGTGCGGTGTGCACTCACTGCCCACTTTTAATGCAACAATAACCTACAGAAAATGGGGAAGCACCAAAATCTGCAGATCCTGCACACGAACTGATGCTAGATCACCTTCCCTTCTTGTGAAAGAAACAACTTCAGCAGCAAGTGACTACCAAAATGTAATATCTAGGGAGGTTATAAAATTTTTAAGATAGCAATCAATTCCGAGATCAGAAAATGGAGGTCAAAGATCCACTACGGTCGCAGGGCATGTGACTTCATTCACTTCTATCTTTGATTCATAATTACTTGCATGTGACACCTTAAATTAAAAAAGAAGCAGAACAACAACCACGTCAGTCTACTTCAAATTTGCGAAAGTAATTCTGACAATTGGTTTATTTCTTGTAGGTAAGTAAATGACTCATATTTTGATCCTTATCAGATCACATGTTCACAAGAAAGACACACAAACTGGGGGTATGAGCCAAAACAAAACATTAATTTTGAACATTTCAACTAAAAACTGAAAACCACACACAATTATGACATTTTCTGTACAAAAACCAGGTGTATCAACCGTTTGAAGTGTGCACATAAATTTCGTCGTCACATTTTAATTGCAATTTTTGAAGGACACATGAGTAGTTGCTGGTCGACGAAAAAACGAGTGAAATGAGTCAGTCAATAAACTTTATGGACTAGCCTGAATAACATTTCAATGGATAATGAAATCCATTTACTGAACTAAAAAAGTACGATGTGAATATTTAGTGTATGCTAATTATTATAATTTTGACTTGCCACCGTAAAACTAAACGAATTTGTTTCTCATTTTTCATGTGCTATGCTCTCATTTTTGTGTTCCTTTTCTCGAAATGTTTAAGTCATTTAAACAAAAATTAATTCAGGCACACCTGTTGAACTGAAGGAAGTGAAACGAGCAAAAAGAACAATAAATACAATTAAATTAACAGCACACACGCTTACCTTCTCCACCGAAATACGGAACACAGAATGGAAATGAAAAAAAAAAACAATCTTCCATCTCAAACACGCAGACAATGTGTGTCCATACATCCCCACTGGGTACAACTTTGACAATAATTGTCTTGGACCATTTATACTTAATAAAAGAGGCCACACATCCTCGTCCCCCCCTCTCAAGAGATCGGACAAGTGACTTTTCTCATTTTGATGTATTGTCATGTTTGACATTTCTGACTCAAAATGAAAGCAAAAAAAAAAAACACACACACACACATATTTCTCTCCATCCCTTTGGCGTGCTATACAATTACGATGACAGGTGTCATCTTGGAACATACGAATTGAGTTCTGAAAGCATGTGCCAAACTCATTTCGATGTGACTATTTGAACATTCTCAACAGACCGATCCTTCACTTCTGCGACTGTATCTGAGTGTATCTGTGCATGCCTATGCCCTGTTCCTGAAATATAAATAAAATTCACAAAAATAAAATCAGCTATGTTTAGATGGTGTACGACAAAGGTCTTCATTTAGATACAAATTAGTATCGTTTAGTTTTGTGAAGTTTCCTGTCTCTCTCTCATCATTTAATTGTTATTTTTGTACATCATTTTCTTTTTTTTCTAAACTTCATTGACCCCTTGAATAAATTTTGTTTGAAGACAGAAAATTTCAAGGATGTGCGAGTTGGTAGGGGTATTTTAAAAGGTAAATTTGTTTATTATCGTTTCTATTGATGATGACAACGGAATAGGATTGTGCTGACTTAACAGAAAAGGTTGCATCAATATTGATGAGGAAGCAAATGCATACTAGCAGATGTTAAATGAACCAAGGCAACACTTTGACCACGTTTGTTAATCGATACTAAGATGGGTCACCAGGTCAAGGGTGCAAAAGGTACCGTGTTGACTAAGGGTAATGCTTCAAATGGATCATGGAACTCCTTGAAGTTAGATTCTGACCGAAAATAAAGCTAAACTGTGGCGTAAATTACTGCTTTGTTTTAATTTTATTTACAGTAGAATCTCGAAAACATGAACGCTGCTATAACATGAACAATTTTGAAAGATGAACGATTTTTTCCCATTTTTCTTCCGGGCGACAGTCTAGAGTAAAACAGTTTTCTTAAGTAAAACGTTTAAATAAGTCTGATATTTTACGTCTTAGGATTTACTTTATTTTTTAATAGGTGTCTCGTCAGTTTTTATACTTTTTCAGGAGAGGCAGTCAAAGTTTCAAATCAGCACTACTACTAGTACTTAGGTTACTAGGTTTTTTTGAAATAACTTCTGTTTAAAAAAAGATATAGGCATAACAAATTTAGTGAAAGTAGATTTAAACATGCTGAACATAATGGTATTTATAACTCATTTTTGTCCTAACTCGAGTTAAGTGGTTACGGTTTGTGGCCACAGATATGTATGTGGTGTTTTTATGTACGTTGTTCTTTAATCAAATTTTGATATATGTAGTGTTTTTATGACTGTTATTTTTAATCAAGTTTCGTATCTGATCATCTTTTCGAGATTCTCCTGTAATATAATTAATTTAATTTACTTAATTTGCTGTATTAACAACATCCATTTAAAAAGGTTGTAGTAATAATTTGTTTAAAAATATTTGGCAACTTTAATTTCATTTAAGATTTGTTGTCACGACAGGGTTCGTCATCAAAAGATTTCTTTGACGTCACAATTTATTTCCACCAATTTAAAAAAATACGCTTATATAAGATTGCTCATTATTTTTATTTAATTAATTCATAAAAATAAAAACGACATGAAAATAAAAAAACGACAGTTATTGTATAAAAAGAAAAAAAAATCAGTATAAAGAGAACATTACTCTTTGGACTTTGGAAATAAATTGCCGATTGCTCGGAGAAGTCATAGCACGCGTAATATATATTTTTTTTCTTCCTTAATTAAATTTAATTTATTTTATGTTCACAGACATCTAAGAAGTTTAGACGAAGTCAATTAAATTTTTTTCGCATTTTATCTGTTTTGACAATTTGAACATTTTTGAAATTCCATCATCAGAAATATAAAATTTATAGTCAACACGGAGGTTGTCTGTTCGCTTAAAGGAATCATTTGTCTCGTATCACCGAATTTTTGCCAATGAATGTGTTGAATCGCTATCACAGTCAAAGTCACAGTCAAGAACATAAAATTCAGTAAATGAATTAGATTTCACTCTGTGTGCTGAATTGACAAATTTTTGAATTGCTTCATCAGATGACAGCATCAAAATCAAAGTATGAATGGGTAAAGAATATTTGCAAGTCAATTAAGAACAGAATTCTTAAGTAAACACACGATTTCATAGAACAAATTCACACAAGAAAAAAAAGGAATGAATTGAATATATACAAACCTTTTGAAGTAATCTCAGCTACTATCCATTAAAATTGTTTACGATGAGTCCTTTTCGAAAAATTATGATTGAATTTCAACACTTGACTGCAGAAAGCACATACGAATTGAAAAGGTTCTAACGCAATACCGTCGGCACTTTGGTGATTCAAAAAAAATAGTGAACAAAGAACTCAAATATCTGCATAAAATTATCCTCAAAACGTTGCTAAACTTGACATTTGAAATCTCATATAAAATTCAACATCCTTGCAAGCCCGAGATACATTTGACGTCAAATTTACGCGTTCTACATCAAATACGGCAAGCAAAACTAAATTGATTCTCGCACTTTATTGACACTTAACTGTTTTTATGTATGATCGTATGGAAAATGCAAAATAAAAAAAGGAGAAAACCTTGAATATCTTTTTAGTAAAGTCAGTGAAACTGTATTATTTTTTATTTAACATCAAAAAAAAGAGTGAAGAAAGAACATAATTGTAACAATAAAATTTCATCCCGATAGAAGATAGAAGAATTTACAATAGACTTTGCATTAGCAACGGACAAGTAGTTAAAAAAGTCACCACCTAGTCATCCTTATTTGGATATAAAAAAATACTAAAATTCCCTCTTTGCGAAAATACCAAAATATCCTGAAACTGCAAAAGATACACTTAACCAGTGATACTAGGAGAGAGAGCGCGCCGTAGTCATTGCTTATTGAGTACTTTGAATGGAATTCTATTTGCACACAAAAACGCACACTACTTCAATACGAATCACACACACACACAGAGAGAGGGAGAGAGCGAGAGCAGACCAAAGATACTATCATCATTTCTACCCCCAAAAGATACTCCATGGTTGTTGGTTTCTTTTTTTATTTTTTTTGCGTTTGTCTACACTGGGGGTAGATAGATAGTTCAACATTTTTAGGGGGCTACCTTCATGTCGCGAGCCATTGGTACCTACTCATTGGAGGCAACAAAAAAAAAAAAAACAAATACACACGTGAACCAAGTCAAAAAAAAAAAATTATACAGTCCTTCTCCCAACAAGATGATGGGGGCCCAGTTGAAGGATGAGAACGTCTACTATAATGTTCCATCAGAGCTTACTAGAGCGCATTCGTACTCGAGACACTCTTTTTTGAGTGATTGTCGAGAACGGATACTGTACATACACGACGTATATATAAACTTAAACGGAACAAAACAAACACGTTGAACACAGTTACACAGCGACCTGATCGGAGGAAATCAAAGGACGCGCGTTCGCATTTCAACGAGGACACACGACGACACAAAGCGCCGAGAATTCTCATTCTCTCTCCAACCGTACTTTGTACACAACTAACTCAAGCGCGCGCAAGTCTCATGCTCTTCTCGTATAGCTGGCCAAGGATTTTCTTTCATTTTTTCCCTCTTTTCTGCAAGAAGACAAAAGAAAAAAAACAAACACACAACAGCAGAAAACTTTAATCCAACCACCTTAGATGTGGGGAGTCCAACAACAACCAGAAGTTATCAATATTGGGGGCGGAATTTTTCTGCGTTTGCTTGTTTGTGAGATTTGTCGGTAAGTTGCATTGCTGCACTTAACACACGACAGTCCCTTAGGCTGTAACAGGTAAGCCCTGAGACGACATCGAATTGTTCCCCCTTGAGATACAAATTCCCATTCAATAGATGCATAAAGTGCAATCACAAGCCGAAAAGTACTCGTTCGAATGAGCATCTACTGGTTACATATCAATTCAGTTAAATAGTCCGACGAAAACAAGTTGCCTTCGAATACAATTTTTTTCGAAATTCGTCAATTTAAGAGAGCTGTCTTATACAAGAGAGTGTGGTGAGTTTCCCTCCGCCAGTATAAGAGTTCTGTTCGAACTTCAGTCTCATCGGAGATACATCTCTCCCGCTCTGGGATACATATGTCTGTTTCATTTGAGCAGTTTTTTTGCTTTCATGCCTTTCCTCCCCACCACGAACGAAACAAAAAAACCGAACAAACATCTCAAACACAATCAAAAGTATCTCTCACTTGTGTGTAAGTCGATCGGCTGGCTGGCAGTCAGTTTTCATATTCCTGAAAAATTATGACAAGGTTAGGCGGAGCGAATACAGTTTTTTTTTCTCGTTTTTTTTTTGTTGTTCTTCTTTCGTTCACATATTTGAGGCACCACTTCTCTCTCAAGTTATTGTTCCCGGGTGTACTGTGTTTAACTGTGTGTGCGGGGGACTTGCTCTCTCTCGGCTATATACAATCCGATGAAAAACTTAATTCCCCCAGCTACTTTCATATTTCATATCATTTTCCATCCCTCATTCGATAAGATAACACTGAAACGAAAGAGTGCGAGTAGCGACGGCAAATGAAAGGAAAAATATCAAAATTTTTACTTGGAAGCACGATGAAGAATTTTGAGTGGCTGTTGTGTGTTGGTTCTGCAAACATAATAAACTGGGGTGGCGCACATTATGTGGCTATAAATTTATCACAGGGGATTTATGACACACCTTGTGTATGTATGCATATACCGACTGTGCTCAGTATACAGGGGGGTTGTGTGTTTTTCCTTTTCTTTAATATTCAATGTGGGTGACTTTATGATTTGTCGAGTTTGTATATGATGTAAATATTAATGATATTCACCGAAGAGGCGGAGTTTTAAGGCTGCGATACCATAAAAAGAAGAAAGAGATATAATTTTCGATGAAAATATGTACATTAAATTTTTCTTGAGAACACAGTTTTATATGCTTTTGTCAAAGCACACATTTACCTCATATTTTGTGTTCATATGTTCGTTATATGAAATAAAAAATCCTGTCCATAAAAACCCCGACATCGCGACAAACATTTAATTAAAATGGTCTTATCTAAGTCAAAATGCATGAGAATTCGTGTTAAATAAATACATATGTATGCATATATTTATTTGGGTGATTAGAGAAATCGTTTCTTTCCAAAACAAAAAGATACAACACTATCCATTGATGAGTTCTTCTTTTTTGACTTTCAGTCAAAAAAGTCAATAAATATTTATTGGCTTTAAAATTAAATCATTAGGTGATATTGGAAATGTTTAATTAATTTGTTTGACGTCTTTACTATTTTCATTTTTAAGACCTGCTTCTCCAACAGCAGGACGTAGACATACACCTGTTACGTAAATTTAAATAAATAAATTTGAGTCATTATTTAAATATGAAAAAAAAATGTTATGCGACGGTTAAAATAATTTTATAATTTATGGTAATACAGTCAAAATCGGTTATAGACCTTCCTAGCGACCGAAGAATTTGGTCCTTATAAGCTATATGTCGTTATAAACGATTTCTTATGCTATTGGATTACATACTCATAATGGAGCTCAGGCGGGACCTACGAATTTTGTCGTTATAACCGATGCGTCGTTATAACCGATGTCGTTATAAGCTATTTTGACTGTACATGTTTTTTTCTATGCCCGTATTTTATTTTATTTGTTATTTTCAATTTTAAAAATAAATCTCGCTTAATACAGTTTCGGTACTAGGATCTTACTACAAATATTAAAAGATGGCTTTTAAAGAAGTTTTTACCAAAACATTTGCAAAAAGCTAAGTAAAAAGAACGAAAGGACTTATGAAACTATGTCCAACTTAAAATAATGTCTCGTAATCCCCTCACTGCAAGAATATTTCCCTCATTCGATGAAAATGACATACCTACACACCTCGTCATGCGGATTTCGAATTTATTTTCCTTCGGATTCTAATTTTGCAGCCCAAAATGCCATTTAAATGTAATTTCCCTTTATTTGTTGAAGACGTTTTAGACCCAGAAGAAAATGAATGCATTCTAAATAAACCGATATGGTCAGAATATTGATAAAAATTAATCACCTTGCTATAACCATACAGTGGGCGCCGTCGACTCCTACGCTCGGTTCGATTCCCGAAAAAACACCAATCATTTTTTCACGGCTCCACCTCTTTCGAGTCACTGACAATGCTCAAAGAGTATAACTGTCTAGAAAAAGCTTCTCAATCTCACCGTTCGGCATTGAACTGTAGGACCCCTCCGCTCGTGAGAGAACAATAGCACGAACAACACGAGTGGTTGCTGAGAAGCTAGGCCCAGGTCCATCTCGGATTGCAGCGCCGCCATTATTATTATTATAACCATGCAGTTGTACAATAAAATATTGTAGAAGATCCAATCCTTCAAATTCAGAAAACCAAAGCATGAGCTGTATATCATTCATTTATAATTTTGTTCGAAAATTGTGAATAATGAGGAATTATTCAGCAGATACCTTCAATTGCCTGTTTAAATGTCCTTTTATTCGTTCCATTGCTTCGAATAGAATACAAAAATGTTATCTATGAAATTCCTTGTTTTTTCTTTGCCACAAGATGGAATAATTTGTCACGAAGGTGACCACCATTTTTTTGTTCTTTGAAAGCTTTAATTTTGTGTTGTTCTTCCCTTTGGCACTCATTATGAGTAGGTAAATTGCTTTTTTTAATAGAATTAGACTTGTTTTTATGATACATTTAAACGAAAAAAGCAGAAATATGACATCAAATGTGAGCAAGAAAGAATGGTTCCACGTAGTTTTTTTCTCCTCACGGAAAATGTAGGCATTAGGGAATTTGAAAGTGTAGGCAAATAATTTATTGCACCAGAAATGGTGTTGTCGATCTTGCGCAACACACTGTTGTTAAAGTAATTAGATGACATGTATCGAGAACATAATTGTTCTATTCCATAGTAGTTTCATGATCAGATGATCATCCCGCTGGCATAATTCGTACATAAATCTGTGTGGTTATAAATATGGCTCACATCATATGTAAACGCTCTCTCATTAATAAACTGTTTTCAAGAAAGCACCTAGTCTTGTTTTTCTCTTTGCCTAAAACAAAACTCCAGCCGTACTTCGCCCGAACTCCCCCAGAACACCCACAAAAGCTTCATAGTGTTGACTTAGAAATTTAATAGCCATAATCTTAAACCATTATTAAAGTTTACTTCACACCCGCCAGATTATGTACGATGTTAAGGTGAATATTGAAATATGACAATAAATTCCAAACGTCAAAATGTCATCAAATGCCACAATTGTCACGAAATTAAGTCGATTTGCAACTTTTAGAATCGTAATAATAATAATAATGGCGGCGCTACAATCCGAGGTGAACCTGAGCCTAGCTTCTCAGCAATTACTCGTGTTGTGCCTGCTATTGTTCTTGCACGAGCGGAGGGGATCTACAGTTTTAATGCCGACTCCGAATGGCGAGATTAATAAGCTTTTTCTACACAGTTATACTCTTTGAGTATTGTCAGTGACTCGGAAGAGGTGGAGCCGTAAAAAAAATGTTTGATGTTTTTTTCGAGATTCGAACCTTAGACCTCGAGCGTAGGAGTCGACGCACCTACCCATTGTACTTTTTTTTAAACTTTTTTTGAAAAAAAAAAAACGAACTCGAATGGCAAAATCTAAAAAAAATATAAGACCAATTAAGATTTCGTAGAGAATCTGCCTCTGAAGACACTGAATAAAAATATAGCGAAGGTTTTACTTACAAAATTATAACTTAAGACCTTTTTTTTAATTGATGTGACTAAAGCATATAATATGCTCAAGAGGTTAAGAGGATATAGTTTTAATATTTATTGTAAAATAAAGGGTCGCTACCAAGACTAGATACATATGCACAGTATTGGATAAAACATTTGCAACTAGAAGTGAAATCAAGCTATTTCTTCAAATTCATTGAAGTTGTGTTGCAAAAGCATAGGATACTATGCTTATATTCTGAAAGGTCTACATTTAAACAGTAAAAAAGTAAATAACTTTTGAAATCATGTTAAAGAATTGAATAATCTGCGTTGATTTGTAAATGTATCCTATTATTGGTGGGCATTTGCAACTTTCAATGGAACTCCAAAAAATCTGTTTTCAGTTGCTTACCATTACCATTTTGGTATTAACTCAAGTTATTTTAGTATAATATTTAATGAAATTTCATTTTAAGCCATTCATATTCGTCTAAGAAAAATTGTCTGCACTTTTGACATTTTCACTATTAATTTTGCGTTTGAAGATCCTTCAAAGACTTTATCGGGTTAAAATCCTGTGACTGAGGTAGCCAATACATAAACATGACATTGTGACCACTCAGCCACGCTTGGACTAGCCTAGACGTGTACTTTTTGTCATTTTCCTGCTAGAAGGCATTAAGCAACGGCATTTCAGTTAACAGTCTTTCGGAAATATAACATCCTCTAAAATACTTTTGTGCGCCTATTGGTGCATTATCTAATTAATTAAACCCTATAGCCTCAAACCAGCCACAGAAAACAAACCCCGCATCAAAATATTCCCTCCGTGAAAAACGATTGTGAAATTCCATAACACTAATGAATAACGTGATAAATAGTATTTGCCTTGACTTTAGCTGATTCTGGATCTCAGACAATTCAATTTTTCATTTAGCCTTGGTAGGTAATTTTAAAGTTTATCTTTACGTTAATTGAAATCATCATGCACTTTTGTTTAGCATCTTAAAGGCTTCTTCTTAGTGCTTTGTCCTTCTACCCAGTATCTGCATACTATTTGGACCGAAAATTTGGTGTCCATTCGCTTCACTTGTCTTTCCAATTCTCTAAAATCTCATAAACAGTAGTTGCCGGCGTTCTCAAAAAAGAGCTGTGCCTCTAGGAAAATCCATTGTGCTCAGGCGCCTACGTAAGGTGGTTTCCCTCCATGATTCGGTAGGAGAAAAGAAGAAGAATGGGTAAATATCGCTGGGAAGTCTTTTCATTTAAATTTTATAGTTAAACTCAAATCTGACATTACAAAAAAATTAAATCAAGCTAAGTTTTTGTTTCTGTCGAAGTATTCATTCAATTTCCACTTTGAGAAAATTTCAAAATTCGTTCGTTTCAGAATATACAGCCGACTCCCTCTAATTTCCTCTAAGTCGAATTTCCCTCTGACTCTAATTTTTTCGCCATATTTATTTTAGCATTCTCTCAATTTTCCATACAAAAAATCATCCTCTAAGTCAAACTCCCTCTAACTTCAACTAATTTTGATATACCGTGAAAATTCGACTTAGAGGGAGTCGACTGTATTCAGTAAAGAAAACTACTTAATGAATCGAGGAGGGCATAATGTTAAAAGGATTTTTTGCATTCACCATAGCGTTCTAACTAATTTTTCCAAAAATTTAAATTTCTGAACAGCGAAGCATATCACGAATTTGTACATTCTCGTACGTCTGTTTGCCCTGTTCTAGTCCTCACAACAAAATGGCACAGTTTTAAGACCACAATTGATATGGTTCCCCATATATTTTTTGTAAAATTACCCAAAAAGTCTTGCCGATCGAACCCTCAAACCTAAAGTCTCAGGTTACAACTGCATATCAATTGAAACACACACTGGCACAACGCGACCACCACTAAACACATGCCAAACTTCATTGCGTTTCTAATCAGTTGTTCGGAAGTTCATGACCTCGTTAACAATCGCCTCTTATTCGTCTCTGTTTCGTGTTCATTCAGTTCATTGCTCGCAATCCTAATTGACCCCGCGACTGTCTATTTTGACGTTATCGTCTCAGCATCGTAGTCTCAGCCTTAATTTTACTGAATGAATCAATGTGCTGTTCGTGTACTGCCCACCGGTTCATCTTAAATCATCGTAATTCTATCAACCTTATTTTACTTGGTGCTGCAAAGTTCTTTTGTTTGGTGCTTTGTTGTTGATTGTTGGGTTTTTTTTTTGAATTTTTTTATAATCAAGTTTTTTTTTTGTGTTGAATTGAAGGTAGGTATCTTAACATCAGCAAGGAACTGAAGACTGGATTTAAGACTGAAGATTAAAAACTCAAATTTAAAAGCGGATGACCAAGATCGGAGGAATGAAGGCTAGAGTTTAAAAATAGAAACCTGAAGATTGAAGATTGAGGACTGGCTGCTGACTTGAAGCACAAAGCTTTTTAGAATTTATCTCTTTGAGTGGGATAAATGTGAGCTAGCTGAAAGGACGATTTCATATTCACATTTGAGAGCCAATAAATTGAGCGAACGCCTCTGTTGCTCTGTTTGAAAGAAGAAAATGTGTCAAATTTCTTCTGTATTTTCTGCAAACAAATCTCCTTCACAAAACAGTAACCTTTATAGAAGCAATCGTGGTTTCATGTAAATGTACATAGAAAACATGTTAATACCAACCCCAGAACGAAAATGAATCTAATAAGTCGCCATATTTGCGACGACATAAATCAAAATTCAAATATTCAAAATGGCTCGATGCTGTACCCTTTCACACACATATTTCCCAATCTCTCTCCTACCCAATAATAAATGCATTCCCATCTAATAAAACGATTTTCCATGTTTCCATCATCATCATCATCAGCTACACATACATGGGTTTTATCTATTGTCACACTGATTATCTTCCTGCATAAAAATCCCTTCCTCCATCACCCAGATACTTCTGCCGCATACAAAAACCATATCATACTCTTTTGCTTATTAATAATTCAATTCAATCTCCCTCCCAGCGGTACGCTTGATCGTCCAAACCGACAGAGGATAGAATGGAAAACACACAAAAAAAATGGAATAACCTTCCGACAGAATCCGGTTCGTTTTTTGTTCGGCATTGGATTTTCATTCATAACACATATGAATGATTACAGGTAACCGACATCTGTACATAATGTGTACCCCAGAAAAGGGGTTGGCTTGGCATGTACAGCGGGTATGTGCGCACATCCTTGAATGAAAATAAACAAAAATAATAATTAGCCATGGGGTGGATTAATCGTTCATCCACTGCGACAAATCCACAAATATTACTTTCGCTCAACTGCATTTCGATCGAAAAAGGAGCAGAAAAAACTCGTAACAAAAAATGAGAGCAAGGACATCGATGGCAACCGCAACGTGTGTGCTCATATTATTTCATCTGCGTATCTGAGCTGATCTTTGATCTTCTTAAATTCGCATTGAATGCATCCCGGGATGAATATGAAATTGAATTTCTGTTTGTTTAGGTCTGGTCGCATTGTGTGTTGTACAAGGATACAGGACATCAATATTCTGACATAATGGCAGTTATTATTCGCTCAAATTGGGGACATTTCTCATGGATTATGACGACGACGAGGCACTCATTCGGATATAATTTACATTTCTGAAGGAATGAATCACAATTGCAAGGATACCGTGCTGTTGCTTGTTGCGGGACTTTAATTTTCCCTTTAAAACACAATGACATTGGAGAAAATCAATAAGCACTGTGTGTGTGCGTCGCCGGGAATGTCTGCGATGACTCCGACGGTGGTGGTGTCGATTTTCGAAAGTCTGTGACCAAAAACTGTTCCGGTTGATCCTTCACTCTTTTCTTTTTTGTCTACCAAACACATTAACACACAAATACAAGCGCAACATGCCGTATGTCTGGCTGTATGTAGGCTGACATTGAGTTACAAGAAAATCGATTAGGTTAAAAGCAATTCCGAGCAAATTTGCAACGGGAGAAGGAGATCCGAGTATCCTCCAGCTCTTGAACTGTGAAGTTCTCAGTTCCGGTATTGTTATCCTTGATTTTATATCAGCTCCTTGTTTCATGTACGCTTTGGAGGCCATTTCCAATATCGGAGACATACGCACACCCAGACTTTGAGGGCGCATCCTTTTAAATACGCTCCCCGGCAGAAGACGACAAATTCAAGCGCTTTAAGAATAGACATTTAGCTGTACGTGGGCTAATAGAAGGACAATAGATTTCCCATTCACACACACCAGACAAACGCAAAAAAATAAAAATATAAGAACTGGCTACCGAGTAAGCACATAGAGAGCGAGAGTTGCTTCTTTTACTTTCGTCCTTTTGCTGGTTGATTTCATTTGTGTGCGAACTGGAACTCTTAGTCTCGTTCTCCTGCCGCTTTTTGGGCAATTGTTGCACTTGAAAATCGATAGACTGGATGCTCCCATACACACATGCACACACATATCACGAGTATATACATGTGTACGGGTGGTGTCTCCTCAACCCATCATTTGAACTCAAAGGAATAAAGAATTCCTATTGGAAGTTGAATTAGAAGACGATATCACACAATGCTGGCCGGTTGGTTGGGTGTTTTATGTTAATCAGGTCAATGACATCCCTAGACAGTGTCGATGTTGTTGTGGGAGTAGTAATCATCATCGGACATCGACATTTAGTTTAAGATACAACTTCATTTGGGTGCATGTATGTACATGGCCTACTGAAATTGTTCTTCGTTTCTAGATCTAGTTAACCAAACACAGATGCCAAGGTGTTATGTCGTTATGTACGATTTGTTGTGTTTTTTTTGTCTTCTTTTCAACATTGTTTGCATTTGTAATTAGAGATGTTCGTAGCGAGTGTTGTATGTTCTTTTTTTAGCTACTGGCTTGGTGTAATTTTGTTGTTATGTTGTCATGAGTTCATTGTTTGTCGCTCGCTGAGTATCGCTACGTTGGCGCGTGTGCGAAATTGAAAAGATTCAGGATTTTAGAATGAAGGAGAATTTACTTAAAGAAATTAAAGGCCAGTGGATGCATGGGCTTTTTAATGTTCCATGAAATTATTACTAAGGTCTATACAAAAGATGGTCTTTTTAACTAGAAATTTGGAAACTATAGTTTGATGGACAACTCAGAATCATTTATCCTTTAATTCATAGAGCACACTTTGTAAGATTTTATTTAGAGTCGAAAATGTTTTTTTAATCGTTTAAAAAATAAAAAGAATATTTTTGCCTTATCTTCACCTTCTTTCCTTGAATGTTGCTTTTATTCGGAGAAGTCCTATATCTCGACTATTGCATGCTAACTACTCAGCTTTATGTATGCCTAAGATCCTTAGTGCTCACGTTTATATACCTAACTTAAAATTTTACTTATATGTTAAATAAATAAATAAATACTCAGCTTGAAATAAGTTTTTTTTTCACAACTGAAAACTTAGTCACTTTAATTCTAATTAATTCTTAATCACAAAAATTCTAAATTGCTTCCACTTTTTCATCGTCACTTCAAAGTTACATGTTTATTAGTTTTCATTTTCGTTTTTCTCAATAAGACCGCCCGTCAAGGCTATAAATATTTAATTTATGTTTACCAGCTAGATACTGGCATTGAAAAGGAAGCGGCTAAAAAGTTTCTGGCGGTGAACGAGGACAAAACCAACTACGAGTATATGCTGTCATCGAGAAAGGACGCACAACATCGACGACTTGGCCAGAACGTCACCATAGGCAGCTATAACTTTGAGGTAATTAAGGACTTGGTCTTTTCGAGAGAAGAGTTCTGCGCGATCTTTGGTCCTGCTTGCGTTGATGATATTAGGAGGAGAAGGTTCAACCATGAACTATATGGGCTGCACAGCCACATAAGTCTAGCCAGGCGTCTACTGATCCAACCCCTAAGATGGCTAGGCCATTTAAAGCGTATGAACAACTTTGCTCCGGCCCGAAGAGTCTTCGACTCTCAACCTGTGGGACAACGCAACAGAGGACGTGCACGTACACACAAGTCGAGGGAGACCTCGGCGGCTTGGTGTGCGATACTGGAGACAACTGGCGAAAGATCGTGCTGGCTGGAGAGGCATGTTGAGTGAGGTCCAGGTCCACCTTGGACTGTAGCGCCGCCATTATTATTATTATTATAAATAAGGAGATCCTGACGGCTTGTCGAAATTACCACTTTTTGACATTATTCAGCCAGAAATAATGGCGAAACTTGAATCGCAGCACAAGTTGTGTAGACTGAAAGGAGTCGATGCAATATACCACGGTGCCCACACAATACATGCTAAAAAAAACATTGTTCAATGATACCGGCGTCTTAAATGGCGATTCATGCAGTTTTTCTGTGAGGTTACAGTGATTTTTGGTGTATCAAACGGTGCCTCCGTAGCAGTTGTTCTGTTTCCTGAGAAAACCAGCCACGTCGAAATGTGCTACGTCCTTGTTTTTTTTTTTCGAAAATGATGGTTGTCTGTGCTTAGATGCAGATCTCGGCTATTGCAATTTCGTTCCCGTCTATAGTTGTTTTCCTGCGGCAGCTGTATCCAACTATAAGACTTCTTGGAGTCGATGAGAGGTAGCCGGACAGTCAATACTCTCCCTTACCGCATCAATCATTTCTAGTGTACGCAGGCTTATGTGTCGTAATCTATGTTTCAATGCTTTGAAAAGCTTTTTATAATTCTTATTGCTCAATATCACTATTCTTCTTTAAGAAAATTGACATGTTTGCATATTGTTTATTTTAATTTTTTTGTTTCTTGCGAATGCACTCCGTAATGCATATCATTTCGATCTTAGTCAAAATATCTGCATACTTTATGAGAGCTGCTCTTTACAAACTCCCATTGAGTTTAATTTTTATTGTTATTTCAATTAAATGTTATGCGTCTAGTTGTGTGACCCAATATAAGCTTCAAACATCTTTCAGTGTCATATCCTCAAAAAAATCACCTCTACTTCAATAAACAATTTTTTAAATTTAAAAAATTTTTAATTTTTTAAACATCACAACTGGGGACTTCCACGAAACTAAACCGTTTCTATTTTTCTATTGCAGACGGCAAACCCTTCTTCCAACATTGATTCTACTCGTAGAGAATCATTGTTGAATTTTACAAAAAAATGGTTTTATTTCCTACTTCGTACTGAAAAGAGCAAGAATTTATTCGTAAGATTTGTTTAAGTTTTAGGTAAAAAAAGTCACGTTACGTGCAGTCATTCTGTTCACAGGTCTGTATTTCCAAGTAATAATTTTAATGGCAGAAGGAAAATTTTATCAAATGTGTTCGTTTAAATAATTTTATATAATTCACCATAAATAGTTGTACTCAACTGCATTGATAAATCCAAAAATCAATTAATTTAAATAACAGAGCATGCATTACAAACATTTGATTCGCTACAGTGACCATGAGCGACAATGTATGTCTTGAAAAAAAAAAACACATCAATCTGTGATATAATTTGCAATCGATTTGACATAGACACGTGCATGTCTTAATTACATGTCTTGATCTGTTGATCTGTCGGATAAACGTCATACACAAACATCGAATAGATCGCTCTCGTTTGCAGCTTAACATTTTTTTCATTATAATTTTGGCAAAGATCTTGCCATATGCAGACACGACAAATTCACGTGATAAAAATATTTCCTATGTGACGTTCAATTTTCAAGAATGAATGAGTGGAAAGCAATTTTTGGCTGAATTTCTCATTTCCTATCAACAATTATCTAACCAACTTACGGAGACAGAAATAAGTGTGAATATAAAACAAGATGGATCTCATTGGCAATGACTGTTCGTTTGCAAAATAAATCTTTGCACTTCCAAAGAAAAGGGCCAAATTGCACTTATTTTTTGCAACCTCTTACCGGTTATTTTTGTTCGTAGAAATGCATGTACAGTCGGGAACATTCAGTTCCATACGATTGCAATTTTGAATAATAAACTTGATTTAAATGAAAGCCTTGGAAGTCAAACAAATTTGAATATTTTTTAATTACTTCTTCAAATATTCAGATACTAAATGAAGAAAAAAAAAAATAAAACAAAATGCATAATTACAATAAAATAAAAAATAAAAAAAGATAGAAATAACAAAAATATAGGAACTTTCAATGTCATATGACATTATTGGCTTTTGATCCGTGTTTGGTTATTCGAACTAATTTGTTTGTCCAGATACTCCTATAAATGTTCGATCGGGTTATAATCTGGACTCTGAGGTGTTTCTATCACTTTGGGACAGTTGTATAATAACCACGTTCGCACCAGCAAAGACCTATGCATGGGGTGAAAGTCCTGGTAAAAATGGAAAGTGTTTTCTGTCCCTGTGAAACACCCTTTTCAACTCGTCTGCCATAAAGTCAATGGGGAGCATTTCGGCTAGTACGCACGCAGCATCGTCCGAAAGAACTGAGCTGATTACCCGTGAAAGTAGTACTTTGCGCCCATAACCAGGTCCACCGATGATCGGAAGCATTCGGGACAGTGCTCCTTACATCAGTGATGCCTTCTTGCTTGCGTACCTGATGTGTGCTTTGAAGGACAGCCTGTTGTCTAACATAACACCGAGATACTTCACTGACTCCTTAGATTTTATTACCTGGTTGCCTACCCGGAAGGTTGCATATTCCAACTTCTTGCGGCTGGTTATAAGGACAGCCTCCGTTTTGTGATCGGTTAACTCCAAACCAGCGGTTTCTAGCCAATATTTTATATTTGCCACTGCCATGTTTGTGGCACTCTCCACTTCTGTTATATGTTTGACCACTGTGACGACAGCAATATCGTCGGCAAAGCAAATCCAATCACGAGGAAGCAGTATGTAGCTCCTCGATTGTGAGTGGAGGAATCTGATCCACGTTGCTGCCCCGCGTAGCCACAGCAGCTAGAGATTGTCGACATGGGAAGAGGTGCTCCACTATTGAGGTAAGCATATGAGGGCAGGTTAGCTGGGGGCATGAATTACCTTTTAGCTTCTTGGTTACCACTCTGTATGCATTGCCCCATGGATCCAGTTGGCCCTTAAAGCTTTACTTTCGCTCAAACGGGGTTGTAAATTGCAAATCAAATCATTTTTTCTTTTTTAAGGATGGGTTTCGTCATCCAATACTATGCTCTTCAACTAAGCCTCCGTGACTTAAAGCAGAACTGGCTTAGTTAGGGCCAGATTGGTCTTTCTAGAGACGTCTTGCGCGAATCCGTGTAGACCCAAAGGATATAGTGAGCGACAAGGGTGATACTGATTTAGTTTTGATTTAGTTTTGAAATACAGAGTTCAATTTTACCAAGCATCCCAAGTAGTCCCCTTAAAAAATATGAGCATACCCATAAGCCACAGTTGCCATAAAAAAACTTCGTGTGAGTAAAATAGTTTCTAAAATAACGATCGTCAATTATGCATGTGTTCACTAATTTGTCATACCAAACAGTCAGAGAAACGTAAATAGTCCACACACAATAGATGCACTCTACCATTCATAATAAGCACCCATTGTCATCTGACCCACAAGCGACAAACAGCGCACAAAAAACCGAAGAATCCTTACATCGACAGATTGTTAGCCTGGATGTGTGTTATTGAAATTTAATGCAACCAAAACATTTCCGATATAATAGACTGTCATCCCTACGAGTAATAATAAAAATGAAAAAAAGAAGCAGGAGAGAGGACAGCAATATTTTGGTCGCTTCGGGCAATTGTCATCAATTCCATTCCCAAATCCACCCCGGCAATTTGTCGTATGCCCTCAAGGATAGCCCTCTCTGTTGTGTGTGTTTTTTTTCTCCCAGTGTCATCGTCAGTCACCAGCAGGAACACTCGTGGTTAGTGCAACCTCTATGTAAACATATGTCCGTCCGTTGCAATCATTTGTCGCGTAATAATTTCACGTCGTTTTATTAAAAACAAAAACGATCCGAAGAACCCTTAAAATAACTTCAATTCTCCTCCAATCGATTGCATTTCCTGAGGGAGAGGGCACAGCATTTGTGAGCTCTTGCACAAAGAAGTCCTCCGATCCCTCCCATCAGCATATTTCGATAATTCGAATCGCAAGAAGACTACCGAGGCCTGGAGGTTCTTCGGTGTTGTAAATATTCGGAATGGTAACAGAGAATTAAACGTTCATCCTTCTTTTTTTTGCGGATCCTTATCGCCACCACCACCGGTTTGTCCGACGGCGGTTTTCGGAACTCCAATTCAGTTTGGAGTTTTATGATTTTTCTGAGTGATGTCCGAGCTGTGTACGCAAGAGGAACAACTGCTATCTGCGGCTGGTTCCGTCTGGTCGGCTTTCAAACTCATTGAACTCATACTTCCTTATGGGTATTAAATTTTCAATTTTGAACTGCGTGCCTTCTTAATGGATCGTTACAAATTAGTCATGATGGCTTTTTAATAATTTGGTTGCGTTTGTGCCGATATACTCGATTGAATTATATTTTTTTTCTTGTCTTCGGGAAGGCTTCAAATGAAACGATAAAAGTTGGTTATTTATGATTATTGTCCAAGGAATTTATTTATTTTTTTTGTGAATGGCTTGTGGCCTCTTTATTGGCACCACTGACAGTTGGTGAAGGGTGCTTATGAAGATGATGATGATGATCGACTTTTGATCAGTCTTTCATTTGACAGATGTGATGCAGTTGGTGGCATGCATTCATTTTTTTTCTTTCGATTAAGATATTATGACGAGAACAAGCACTTAATGTGTATCAGGGTTTCAACTCATGGCCATAGCCAAAAATGTTTGGTCAATGCTTCATTTAGTTGAATTTTTAAGCAATGCTGATCATAAGGATCTCAACAGGGGAGTTTATCTGCTCCCAACGAAAGAACAAATTTGACACGAAGTTCATTGCAAGAGCACGGTTCCATTCAAGTTCCAGCATCATTTTTTTGATATTATTTGCATGATCGAATTATTAAAGTAAATGTAAAAAATGCTGACAAATTGTCCGTTTCATCCAATAAGAGGATTCTATAAAACTATTTGTTAAACAACTTTCGTTACTTACTTACTTAATGTGGCGCTACAGTCCGGGGTGGACCTGGGCCTCAACCAACAAGCGTCTCCAGCCAGCTCGGTTTTTAGCTAGTTGCCCCCAGTACAACTTTCGTTAATCTTCTTCTTAATCTGGTTTGGCAATTCCTTTCGAAATGGACCGAGTTTAACTAAGAAATCTCTGACATAAGCGCGACCTTTCGGTAGCTACTGCTGGTGCTGCACACCAGATTCGGTGAGATTCGGCTTTTTTGGTTAAAATTCTGTACCAGCAACATTACTGTGATTCTAAGATGGACTACGTTGAAATTATATCATTCGATTGTGTGATAGAAATAGTTGGCGATAGTAAAGGTTCTTCTTCGGTTTCAACATAGACTGTGCCAGCACCAGGTCCGTTTTTGCCGCTCTCGTTATATATTAGAAAATCCCCCTCCCTTCCTGTCGATGTCTTCCGCTCAAGTAAGTAGTTGTATGGACCTTCAGAAGATCCTTCCACTGGCGCTGCTCAAGGAATACAGTACGATATTCTTATTCAAAATGCTAACGAATCGGCGACTAGGTGACTACATTTGACTAACGACTTTGATGAAGCAGTGCGAACTCTTAATCGTTAACCCTATACGCTGAACAGCGGACAAGGCGCAATGTAGCTCCTATCTAGAACGCTATTATACAGTCAGCATCAAAAGTGGTCAATTTAAATGTAGAGGAATAACTTTCAGCTAATGACTGTTTACTCACTGACGCCGGTCATTTCTCAAGTGTTTTCAGAACCAGGACTTCACAGGACTGAAACTTTTGTTTGTAATTATGCTAAGGAGTTAACGAGAAGTCTTTGAGGACTTAATTTTTTCAAATACCGAGATAGTTTAGTGTTTTTCCTTATTTTTATATCTCTATACAAAGAGTTTTAGACGCCGCACAGTGGCCGATTTCATACATCAGTAGCTGATCATAATTCAAAAATGAATATTTTTTTTTGTCACTGTAAGTACAAGTTTTTTAACGACTAAAAAAGAATACCCTAAAAAGCAAATATGTCGCAAGATTCTCATTGTAAATACTTCAGAAAAAATATTTTTTTTAGTAACTATAAAAATTAATGTGTGAAAGTTGTGTTTATATTAGAGGTGTGACGGATATCCGGCAAGTATTCGGTATCCGGCCTATCCGGCTTCTTTTGTAATATCCGGCCGGAGCCGAATAGTCTTTTGATATCAGACCGGATACCGGATAGTCGTTTTTTCATTAAAAAAACAACAAAATAAAAAAAACATTTACTGACTACCAAGCCCAAGGGTCACATTCCGTTCAAAATAAACTGTTTTGAGATATAAGTCAAGCTCGTTGGCGGTATTTTTTTTGACAGAAAACTCAATCTGACTTGCCTTCCGCAACCTCTTCAAAAATGTCCCAAAAACTTTGCTGTGTAGAAAGTAAGAATATCTCGTGGAGGAGAAGGAAAAAAGCATGTTTAAGTTGGTTTTACTTGTACCGGTCTGATTTGAGTATCAGAACACCAAACTATTATACTTTTAATTTGGGTAGATATCCGGCCGCCGAATATTCGGCTATCCGGCCCAGCTGCAGGCCGAATATTCGGTATCCGGTATCCGGCCAAATCACTATTCGGTACAACTCTAGTTTATATGCAGTAATTTAATGATATCTATATGAATTTTTTTTTTGTATAAAGAACGATAAAAAAAAACGTCCGACATAGTCTGATCACGAAAGTAATTTTATTCTTAAGTTTCAATCTTCCATTTTAATTGAGAGTAAAAATGATATGCCAAAAAACGCCATAAAATATATTTTTTCCTTTTTAAAGGCAGCAATGCTCTTCCAACAGAAAGGTCGTCACTAATAAGAAAATAAATATTTTTATTTATGCCCGAGAATGGAATTTTCAAATCTTCCGTTTCTGATGAAGTGATAAAGTTTGAATGATGGAAACACTGGTCGTAGGTTTTCCAAGGACCCAGCAAAAACAGCCGGTATAATAGGAATTGATTACGAGCTCGTGCAGAGTTTTGCCATAGTAGTGATTACTCTTTAATCTGGATTGAAAATTGACACAACCAAATTTCGAAAGTATTGCTTAGACACAGCCAAACTATTTGTCAGCAAATATAATTGGAACAAATTGCCTGTGAGTGTCCATAAAAACGTCAGCAGACGTTTTAGAAGCCCTTCAAAAAGATTACAAGCTGTACCGTGAAAGCTTTTCAACAACTAGATGTTCTTCATAATTTGCTAATTTCGTCCTATCCTATTATAAGTAATATAAGGCATCTTCCAAAAAAGAATATTAAATCTTTGCTTTCTGAAGCATTAGCTATGTTGATAGAATTAGAAATAAATAAAGTCTGCATTACAAAAATTAAAAAAAACGGGCATTTAATATTAAAGTCCAGCTAGTGTGCACCGTGAACGGCCAGGAGATGTTTCCTAGGGAGGCTAGTACATTTCATAAGACAAGGGTCGAAAATCATTCCTTTTGCCAGCCACAGTTGATTAAGAGTCGAGAATTCATAATGAGAAATGTCATCACGTTTTAATATGATAACTTCTAAGGAATATTCTTAAACTCATTTCCAAATGACAATTTTTGTTCTTAACTACTGAAAACAACCCAGGTACATCTAATGCTTCTAAAAGTAATACACCACCTTAAATTAAAAAAGAAAGGTTTAAAATGTTTCATGTTTGCAAGTCAATATTTTGAAATTCTCTTTAAAACATTATTATTTCTTATGATTTGGAAATTTATAGAATACGTCGTACACCCAGAAAATACCGAATTCACTATACGAGTCTTAAAATTGGAAATTAGAGTAAACTTAGGAAAGCTCGAAAACAACATAATTATTTAAAAAAAAAAGTCACATTTGTAATTTGGTTTTATTTGGTCAAAAATTTAGCCCGATGTGAGGCATCGTCGAATGCACTATTGAGCTTTTTTGGCAGTCTTAGTGAATAGGCGTCGACTCCTACGCTCGAGGTCTAAGGTTCGAATCTTGAAAAAAACACTTACGGCTCCACCTCTTTCGAGTCACTTACAATGCTTTGAGTATAACTGTTTAGAAAAAGCTTCTCAAAATCGATGTTCGGAGTCGGCATTAAACTGTAGGTCCCCTCCACTCGTGAAAGAACAATAGCATGCACCACACGAGACTGTAGCGCCACCATTATTTTTATTAATTTTGCGTAATATGTTCCAAAACATTTTTAATGTTTCGCAACCTCGAGAGAAGTTGTTTCGCAATGTTCTATGAGATCTTCTACTGTCTCTACCTATTAAAATCCAAATTCAGTTTATGTAAGTAAGTCCAACTTAAATTTAATAGAGACTTTCCGAAAAGCTTGCTGCCCTCAAATCCACAAACCATGAGCATATTTGTGTTGAACTTCTCCCGTAGACAGCTAGACGTCACTTGGCATTATTAATGGTCGCTGCCTCTTCAAATACTTACCGTCGTCCCTGGAAAAAGAAAGCATACACACGAAAGTACACACTCGTATGTGTGTGTGTGTCCGAAAAAAGCAACCTATGCCCCCACTAGTAGGTACACTTTCATAGATATTACGATTATAACAGAAAATTGTATCTCAAAGCCTTCATCGCACACAACGTCGTCATTTAATACCACGAATGAAATTACACAAGAATTTCAATATAACACAGTGGCTTATCTATGGCTTCAAGACTTTACGATGTGCCTTTAATCGCACAAACACACGAATCGCTTGTCCGTACACACCGCGGATTACAAATTGTATTATTATGCGATTCTCTCATTTATTTACATTGTTTTCCATTGTCTACCTATATCTGTGTAGATGTACATAATTACTTTCTATATGTACATAAATAATGTGGAATACAAAGAGCTGAAATAAAAGTATAATTATAGAAAGTTTTAACTTACATATTACTCGCATGTAAGTGGGTAGCTGTTGGCCGTTGGCTGTTGGCTGGTGTTCGTGTTGTCAGTTTCAACAAATCGCATTTGAAGGGATTTTATGTTGCTGTTATTCTATTCGTTTCAGTTGCTAATTTAATTAATTTCTTAAATTTTATTTTATCTATGGTTTTGAATTTCGTACTGTTGGAACAGCGGAAGCAACACTATAACATGGAAATACATACAAACTTACAAGTTAATAATCTTTTAGTCCGTCCACGTGAGAAGCAACCGAAGTAATGAAACTTAATATGACAGGAAATTGGTGCGACAAAGTCTCATGCATACATTTTAAACGTTTCTTTAACCTGGTTAAGTAGTTTGAGAAAATAACAAATATGGACAAGAAATATCTTCGCTTCAAACAAATTCACGTTTGTAGGCTAAGATATCGATTAGCGAGTCTATTCTGCCTACTCTACTAGGAATCATCGTATAAGCTTACAAGGACTAAATCAAATGGAATCTTAAAGGTTCGGCTAAATGTTGAAGTTTTAATTTTCCTTTAAACATCCAATCCGAACAGAGGAATCTTTGACTCTGAGCGTGTGAAAAACACGATCAGGAGTAGAGCTAAGAAATAAAAAGATGAAAGATCATGAATACTTACTTACTTAGCAGGCCTACGACCCATGTAGGGTCTGAGCCTGATATATCGCTGCCTTCCATCGTTGACGGTCCTGGGCACGCTGCTTCCAGTCATCAAGACCAAGCTGAAAGATATTCATGATCTTATATTTATACGGGCAAAGTGAACTTCGGTTATTTTGAGAATTTGATTAAAGGGCCTATACTTATAAGGGGTTTTCCAATAGAAGCTTCTGAACTTTGACAATTGATAGCGTCCATATTGTTGAAGCTATATCTATCAAATTAATAATAATAATAATAATAATGGCGGCGCTACAGTCCGAGGTGGACCTGGGCCTAGCTTCTCAGCAACCACTCGTGTTGTGCGTGCTATTGGTCTTGCACGAGTGGAGGGGACCTACAGTTTAATGCCGACTCCGAACGGCGAGATTGAGAAGCTTTTTCTAGACAGTTATACTCTTTGAGCATTGTCAGTGACTCGAAAGAGGTGGAGCAGTGAACAATATTTTTTTTTTTGAAAAATTATTTGTCTGAACTTGGATTCGAACCTAGACTGTGAAAGTCTAATGCGCATGGGTCGACGCACGAACACACACGGCCGCGGCGTCCACTTCGCCCACTTTATGGACGCCATAACTGTTCTACCGAGAGAACTATTCGCAGTGAAGTGGATAAATTTGATAAACCAACACCCGTACGTCGACGAAACGCAAGATCTGCCAAAACATCGCCCCCGTCCTTGAGAGTGTGCAAGAGAATCCGATGCAGTCGATTTCGCGTCGCTCACAAGACCTCTGCCTTTTGCAAAAGGCAACTTGGCGAATTTTGCATCGTGACTTGGGCCTGCGACCCGTACAAAAACTGACCCAGGAGCTGAAGGTAAACGTCCGTAGACAGTAATAAAAGAGCTGAATGAGCTTTGGAGCAGTTGGCAACTGACCTTTATCATCGAAAGATCATCTTCAGCTATGAGGCCCATTTCGGGATGAATGGGTACGTCAACATATAAATTTGTCGAATTTAGGACGATCCACTTGTGATCCAGAACGTCCAATGCATCCTGAAAAGTCACTGTTTGGTGTTGAATGCGATTCCATCAGGTAGGCGACGGCTTGGCAGACCCAGGACGAGATGGTTGAACCAGGTCCAAAAACTCTCCTGGTTGCGCTTGGGCATAGCTCCTGATGAGTTAGAGCCGATGGCGGAGGATCGAGTGGCCTGGAAATCTCTCGTACATGCATTGCCCCCGCGACCCCTTTTGTGGAACATGCGGGTCACTGAAAATGATGATGATGGTGTTGATTTTGGGCTCACGGCGCCATCGGTCCATATTTATTTGAGAACGACGTTGAACAGGCCATCACCGTCAACGGCGAGCTCTATAGGTCGATGATTACCAACTTCTTTTGGCTTGAATTGGATGATATGGACACCAATGACAATTGGTTTCAACAGGAAGGCACTACGTGCCAAACAACTCACGCCACATTGAAAATTCTGCACAAGCGATTCGATGGAAACATGGATCATGCGATTTGACCCATTAAACGTTTTCTTGTGCGGTTTTCTAAACTCGCAAGTCTATGCGAATAAGCCTCAAATCTCAGCGACCCTCAAAGCCAACATGCCCATGCCATAGGTCAAATTCGGTCTGATTTATGCGTCAGAGTCGTGAAAAATTTGACATTTGGGATTTGGCATTTGGCGCTAGCCAGAGAAGCCGCGACGAACATATGAATAATATTATAACCCATACATAATGGCATGAATAGGTTTTTCAAACGAATAAAAAATGCCGATGATATCTCACACGCCCTTTATTTTATTCAAATTTAAAGATAAGAAGCGCTTAATGAATTCCTTTTAATGTATTCAAAACTTCTGTGGCTGACTAAAAAATAGTTTAAACTCTTCCTGAGAATAGCACCTTGTGCCCCACATGCGAACATGTTAAAGGACGGCTCCCAGATGCTAATATAATGCATACAGCATTTTGATTTGAAGCAGATTAAATGCACAGGATTTTGACAGTGTGACGACTGGATGGCGCAGTTGGTTAAGTGCCTGCCCCGAGTTAGAGGGGTCCCAGGTTCGAATCCCAGTGAAATCGAATCTGGTCCAGTCATCATTTGCCGTTGTGGTCAAATTAACAGCACTGGAGTAGGTTTTGTCTGAGTGCTCCAGTGGTGTTTCAAAAATCCTCCGGAAAAAAAATAAAAAATTTTGACAGTGTCATTCTACATTTTTGAACATGCGAGTTCAAAATTTTTTAAATGTCAGAATTTATCTCTTTTTTGCCCTCGGAATATATCGTGAATTAAATATTATTTTTGTAATACAGTCGCTTCCCCCTAAGTCGAACTCCCTCTAAGTCGAATTTCCCTCTAACTCGAATTTTTTCGCCATATTTATTTTGGCATTCCCCTCATTTTCCATTCAAAAACCATCTTCTAAGTCGAACTCCCTCTAACTCGAACTAATCTTGATATCCCGTGAAAATTCGACTTGGAGGGAGTCGACTGTATTTACTTTTGGGAGTTGTTTTTATCTTTTTGCCATTATTTGCAGATATTTTCGTGCACATTTGATGATGACAGTCGGCCACTTTCGGCCACTGGCAAATTTTTGGGTACCTCATATTTGGAGTCTTTTGCATAGTTCCATTGGCTCACTACGTTTTCCATCGATAGCTTTGAAGAAACTGAAAGAAGGAAACCCCTGAATGTGATCTTTTTTAAATAATCCTTGCTTTCTTCCGCATTGCTTGGGATTAGCTTAGCACAAGCTACTTTACCCTGCGCTTCAGCTGCACTCAATATCGCTCTAATACGGAGTGTAAGCAGCTGATCCAACACCATCACTTTGATATGATATCAAATTAATAGCTAACTAAATGATTAGCAAAGAGACCCCACGTACGAAGGCGTCATCGGTTATCAGTCTGTTTTACATTTTATATTCAAATAAGAGGAGCAACTCGTAACACTGGTGCGGCTTCTGGTTTTCTAGTCCCAGTATGTAATGCCACTGTTTAGTATTGCACTGCAATTATACCAAGGGCGGATGTATCTGCTTATGCCAAGCGAACAAAAAGTTACTGAACAACACTCGTACATTCGAAAAGATATAAAATGTGCAACGCAACCAGCTACTCCACCCACTCGTCGTTGTACGCGTGTTATAGTGCACCTAAGCATGCCGCAAAGCATTTTTCCCTATCCCCTAATGTTCCTAGCAAACAGACGATAATCCTTTTTGGGTATTACTTTCGCATAATAGATACAACATGCAAGGTGATTTGCATGTTCGTTATAGTGAAGATTATTCTAAACCGAAGCGTTTTCGCGGGCGATGGCTGAGGGAAGCTCTGCAGCTACTTCATGTACAATCGTGTCGACGTAACATATTTGCGTACTTGCACTACAGTGGATTTTCAAATAATGTTGTGGAATTTTAGCTTTTGTTTTTAATGAATCTTCTTAATGCGGCGCGGATACTTAAATGTCATTGTCTTACCTAGTTTCTTTGTTTCAATGGATTTAATTAGATTATTCGCGAATGGAGCAACGTGATTTATGCATTTTGCATTCCAATGAAGCGTAGTTAAGTCATTCTGTTTAATTTAATTAATTAAGCATTGATTTAAGGAGAGAAAAAAAAAATATTTGTTGGTACGCGCGCGAGTGTAGCCGCGTTTTACATATTTCACACTTTGCAGTCTTAAGATGAACACGAGTGTTAATATGTGGTTTCAGGGCAGGAAAACCTACTATAGACTAGATGTGTACACGACGGCGGATTATGGAAAAAAACTCAAGAAATGCAGATCAAGACCTATTATTGTCGTCCAATTCTGCGTATGACAGCGTGCAGAGACGAGCTGTATGATATTCTTGGCAAATTCGTTAGGATGTGCAGGATGTCAATGGAGAGCTTTTGCTTGTCAATGTCCTTAACGAACTATGCGAGATCTTCAATTCAGACTTTGAAACGTGGCGCGAAAATGGGCAGAGGCTTAATCCATCAAAAATCCCTAGTGTGCATGCTTTCGTATGCGAAGGTCGTTGTCGTTATTGGACGAACGAAATGATCCGTCAATGGACCATTTACAGCAATCGATACGAAAGCTTGTATGCTGTCATCAAGAACGGACGTACACTATCGACGTCTACTTCGGCTTCGCAGCAAGCTTCTTTCTTCCAATAAAATCAAAACGGGTCGTGTTGTGTGATATGTTGCAACGTCTTGTCGAAACCACATGTCTTCCACATTCATACTTTCAATTAGATTAATATAACGAAAATTGGCGGCACGGTATGGACCATAACTTCTTGAGGCTGCAATGATTGTGCTTTTCGGAGGATTTTTGAAACTCTACTGGAGCACTCAAACTCAAAACTGGTCATTGTACTCACTTATTTGATCGACCTTTCTCAGAATATCTAGGTGTCCCATTCATTGAAATTATAGTTTCTGTGCGGGGCTACAGCTTGCCTTGCACTGCATGACATACGCTTATCTGGACTACGAAATTGATGTCAAGCTCTATAAACATTGTTTTTAACTGCAAAATGGTTTCAAAACTATGTAAATTTCCAAACCTTGAAGATGTTAGCAAGATGTTAGTGCATGCTTGAATAATTATCGAAACTGAATAGCTGCCTCGGTTTTTTGTCATTTCCATGTTAACCACTGAATGATGCACGACCAATGATTTCAAAATCCATTTATTTTGTCATAAGAAAATGAAAGAAAAGTGTCTCCTTCACTGTCAATTAGGTCATGAAACTGTTGTTAAAAAACAATTTCCTACATACCCTCATATCCTTCGTACCTTAAGGTTGGAAGATGTGACTGTCAGCTAAACAAAGGCAACACACAGACCACATGTGGTGTGAGAATGCGTACATGCTTCTGCGTCCAGTCTCGAGCGCATAATTCAATTATTGCCTTCCATCAAATGAAATTGAACGAAAGGGATTCTCATAAAATTTTTAAATTGCCCTTAATGGACACCGCACAAAACTACCGCCACTGGTGCTCTGCCGCACGGTACAAGCCGATGAAGGGTGAGATGAGGAAAGGAGTTCGCATCCGCATCCGTACCGTATCCCGCATCCATGAATGAGTTTCATTATTCTGCATTTGGAACGTGCCATCTTAATTCGGTTGAAAATGGCAAAAGGATGTTCTCTGTATCTGATGACATTGGGAGCTCGAGCACTACACCTACTATTTTTAGAAACAAAGAAAACTAATTTAGGATTTTTCAAAATTTATGTACCGTTATGAAATGTCACATCTGCGCTCGTGCCGTACCCGGAGGGATGCTCAGACCAAGGCACGAGCTGTGTTTGGAGTTTAATGATGATTGGAAACGGGATAAGTTATATATTATTGAGGGTGGACAGCACAGACAGGACGGATGACTTTAATTATCCTTTCGTTTACAGTTGCAGCTTTGCCATTTGATGGGAGTCTTCATGCAACTAGATGAGGGACTTTGGCCAGCGGTGTTCAGTGGGATCGGTGGAGGAAAGGAAAAGTAAGCGATCTCGATAGGAACTGACCGTTGATGACCCACTTATCTACAGGCGCGGTGCATGTCTAGGATCCATTGAAACAAATTGATATCTTATCAGTGGTCGGATGTGCAACAAATTCAACCTCGCCTTAGTTTTTTAATTAGCCCGTCTCACTGGTAACATTTCCCAAGGCACGTCCTAAGACCGTGTTGCCCGGAGTCGATCTCCCCCCTGAACATGTCACGAGGCTAATTGAAGTCTAATTAAAAATTCCTTGCAAGTTCGACTTCAATTTAGCTTCCTCCCCCTGTCTTGGATGTACTTATCGTTTATTAACCGACCGACGCAAGGATCACCACGCCGCGCCGACTGCGACCGAACCGCCTCACCGATCCTCCATGGCGATCCCAATAGACCAGCAGAGCACGAAATTGTCACCTATCATTTGGGTATCGGAGTTGTTTCTTGCCCCGTTCACGGGGTTGAGTGAAGCGCGGCTTCAATAGATGACGCCGATATGTCTCTTAGGTCCTAAGCCACCAAACCCACAGCCATGCACATATATCTTATCGCCACCCAAAATCAGGGATGCGACGAATAACGAGCATGGAATAAATTACCTATCAAACACAAATAGTTGCTCGGATAGATATGCGCTGGACAGAACAGGACCGGGCGTTATGTGGGGCATTAATTTACGTTCTAGCCGCATCTAATATGGAATAGATTGACAGAGCGGTCTTTGTTTTGTTTCGTTTTCTTTAGTTAATTTAATGCCCCTCGAGTTGTGGCACATAAAAGTTAAAGGGACTGTACAAATGCACATACATACGGATTATATTATTTTGTGAATGCAAGGTGTGGGTTGCACTATGAATTTTTGATTTTTCCTTGTTTCTGGGTTGTTCTCTTAATTTTTATTTATTTTTTTTATTGTGATTATAATTTTTTTCTCTTTTTCTTTTCGGAGTCTCTCGTGTCCTTATACAATTTTCGGGAATTTAAATAAAATATCAGTTTCTGTTGAATTGTGAATTGGGCTGAGAGAGGAAATCTGAGATGAGCGGTGTCGTATCTAATCTGAGTTGATTTAAAGAGGAGCAGTAAAAGTTTCGACCTTAGCGTCCAGCTGCACCGGGAAAAGGTGCATAAACATAAACTTATTTTTTGTTCTTTGTTAAATTGTTTGAGAAAATCTTTATTCGATTTCCATTTGTTTTATAACATTGACTTTTATTGATTTTAATATATGTTTTGTTACTTAGTGATTGGTTTGTGTTTGATTGGGAAGCGGTGTTAATCGTCTATGGGGGTCACATTTAGTTAACACGCGAAGAAGTTAAGATAAGGACGCATATCTAGAAATGACTCATTTTGTTTTGTGGAATTTGGAATTTCGTACAACTTAGGCGGCTCTATTTTTTAAAACATCAGATTTAATGACCTTTGTCTTACATATGGTAGCGAAGAAGCCTTTTCTCTATCGAAAGATACTCGCTTTTTTGTAAATGTCATCATATCTTTCCCTCATATCTTCATTTTTAAGCGAATAGGAGCAGCAACAGGTGTTGGAAATTTATTTCATTTCATTTATTATTTCAGTCAATCGTGTTACATGGTAGGATTGGTATAAAACTCTATGACGTAGAGATTTTGGTTGCTTGGAAAACTAATAAGCCGATGGGTTTTCGGCGTTCGTGGAGAGCGACAACTTTAGACTGCACACCTCGTTAGGTACTCGTAAATTTGCGTCGGTTTACCAAGCGGAAACCTATGCGATCCTAATGGCTACGAGCTATATTGTGAAGAATAGGTGGAAGGGGCGAAGTATTTGTGTCTGTGCTGTGCTTAAGGCCTTGCTCAACCCTTTAGCCACTTCCAGGATAGTTCAGGAATCCAAGTCTTCTCTGAATTTGATCGGTAGCTTAAATTCGCTAAGACTTGTCTGGGTCCCGTGGCACCACGGGATGACAGGAAATGAGATCGCCGATGAACTTGCTAGGCGACGATCAGATGAGGCATTCTCAGGACCTGAACCTACGTTGGGACTGCCTGTGTCCTTGGTTAGGTCATGCATCGATGGTTGGATTTCTCGAGAGCACAATCACAGGTGGCATGACTCTCCAGGATGTAGACAAACCAAGCGCATGCTCCCCAACTTCTGTAAGAAATCCGCGGCTTTCTTGTTATCTCTTAATAGAAAAGATTGCAGACAACTTACCGGCGTACTAACGGGGCACTACACCTTCGCCAAACACCTAAGTGTGCTTGGCCTAAGCGATGAAACCCCCTGCGACGCCTGTGGAGAAGACGATGACACTGCAGAGCATTTCCACTGCCATTGTCCCGCCTTTTCTCGGATCAGGTGGCAGTTATTCGGTGCTGATGAGGTGAGAGCTGATGATGTAGGCTCCTCACCACAGAACCGCCTGCTGGTCCATTACAATTAGTTTGCTGCTTGGTAGTACAATGGACCAGTTTTTGAGTCTGAGGGCTTCAGTGTGGTGTTACAAAACCACCGACAAAAAAAACATATTCCCTCGGATTAGGACTTGCACTAAATCTCCTGGATTTCTTTAAGCTTTCGTTTAAATTACACTTCTTTCCGAAGAAGCTACATACGTTAGAAATGCTACAATTCTAGGCCAATTCTTGTAAAAAGATTTTTAAAAATAGAGTCAAAATCGCTTACAACGACATCGGTTATAACGACCAAATTCTTATTTCCTGGCTGAGCTCCATTACAATTCCACTGAATAACAAATCATTTACAACGCCATCGCCTACAACGACAAATCGCTTATTAAGGCCAATTTTTCCATTTTTTTGATAAAATATTGGTAATAACGACTAAAATAGACGCAGCTGTTGGTGCGACGGAATTTTTGTGTTCACGTTTGAGTTATGGACGATCTTCGTAAGAATAACATTAAAAAAATGACCTTACAGTGCGTTGCCTTGTCTAAACCCTTTCTTGACATCAAAGGCCTCGACAAAGTCTTAAACGACCTTGCTGAAGCAACGGCCATTCCCTACCATCATCCCACAAAGACGAACGAGTTTTGCAGGGATGCTAGGACTAGACAATGCGCTGTATAACTTGTCTCTCTAAATGCTTTCTTAAATCGATAAACAGATGGTATGTATCTACTTGGAGCTCCTGTGTCTTTTCCAAGATCTGTCGCAATGCAAATATCTGGGCGACGGTAGACTTCTCTGGCGCGAACCTGCACTGATGTTTGCCAATCTGACTGTCCACATAGGGCTTACATAAGACGACAGAGAAGACCTGATATGTCATACTCAAGAGACAGATCCCTCTGTTGTTGGCACAGTTAAGAGGGTCTCCGTTCTTTATCTGCTATCTTCGAGTCATCGGTTACAGCGACCAATCGCTTATAACGACCAAATTCGCCAGTCCCTTGAAGGTCGTTATAACTGATTTTGACTGTACCTTAGTTACTTAAGGGAAAATAAGAATGAGAGCTTTTGTCGTTACTTATCACATAAGTTATTGTCTTCTCACATCGAGTGAGGTCTTTTGCGCCACATACCATTCTCAATTCAACTCAAGCTTAGCCACTTTCGCATGCGCACATCGAATTATGATCCGGCGCCTGTCAACGGAAATGCATTGAATCACCAGATATCCCCGCAAAAAAAAATCGTCATCTTTCATAAGTATTAAATTTCATTTGTCAACCGCAAAATCATAATCACTGACACAAATGAGAAAAGGAAGTGAAAACACAACTGCCGCAGGGACTCTCAGCGCACTGCCGCATCCTCCGAAGTAAAAATTTCATCTTTACAAATCACAACATATCTCTGCAACAACATCCCCCCAACAAACTGTCATGTGTATGGCTGTGTGCTTCTCATTTCGGTTATCAAACAAAAGGATAATTGAATTGTAAAATAATATTTTGTCACAGGATAGATGTCGTACGAATATTGAATGGAGGGCAACAAAAAAGGAATGAAATACCGTCCTAATCCATGTACCTAAGAATTTGTCGCATCTCAGGACATTTTGTCATCGCTGTGAAAAGATTTTCATGTAATTATAATAAAAATATAATAAATTCTTAATATATTTACCTCATCAAAGCGAAGCGCAGTGCGGCGGCATCCCCTATAGGATCAAGATAAAAATCAAGTCGCTTGACAGGAGGGAACTTCGTCCTTTTGTGTGCTGTACGTTGTTCCAGTTCTCTCATACAACAAGAACAACATTTAGTCCTTTCGGATGAGTGAGTAAAATGATGACGCTGTTGCATAGGGTCTTGGACTTATCTTTCTTCCTCGTCGCACAATGGACGAAGTAGGTACCATTGAAATTCACTAATGCGCAAGGATAATAAATTGTCAACAAATATGTACAATATGAAACGCATTGTGTGTGCGACAGGGAATCAGTAAAAATTTCATGCTCTTGATTTTTGAAAATGATCCTTTTTGGATCACAAGGATGAATTGTCAATTGCCAGGCAGGTCTGCTAATGATGATATCGAAAATGTCGATACTGTTGTTTATGTGTTGTGCGGAGAGGATCGTTCTGCAATTTTTTTCATTTTCGGTAATCGTATGTGTTGTGCCGTCGACAATGGCGTCCTTTTTGGGTTAATTTAATTGTCGTTAATTTCTTGAGGCTACTGTGTTGCTTTTAGGAGATGTCCTTTGGTAGATAGTTTTAGGGTGCACGATTGAGGGTCCCGAGACGATAGGTTTGAGACATTTGTTGCTACTGTTTATTTTATTTGATTTTTGTGTGGACTTTTTCTACTGAATGGAGCGCGGTGTGTTTTAGATAGCCTTCAATGTAAGCTGAATGCTTAGTTTGAATGCATTTTTTTATCTTTATAACAAATTTAACATTCTAGGAAGAATACTTAAACTAGATATGGAACAAACGATTTCTAATACTATCTTACTGGCCCTATGCGGGCACTCTAAATTAACCTGAGCATTTATAATTTATTTCGACTTTTGGCTTCTTATGTGATTTTGAAATATTTTTTTTTAATAATACTAAAAGAATCCAAGAAAAACTTATTAAAAATTCAGTACTCTAAACATTTTTTTTATTTATATTCTTAACCTACCTTAACACAAACTTGCCTAACTTAAACTTACTAGCCTATCTAAAAAATGTTTTCTTGTTTTTACTATTTTTTGTATATTTTTTCCTTTTTTTTCTTAAAATCCCCTAATCTAATTCCCTAACCTAAATGCAAGTTGGCCGTAAGGAATCAACAGATATCTGATTAAGCTGAGGAGTTTGATGGGGCTGCAACCACCAGTAAAACCCCCGAACCTTGTCACACTCCGTGCAATTCTTGCAACATCGCCTTCGTGGTGGAGTCGCCTATCCACTGTCCTTCGCACCACGTGGTAGATCAATGGACATCCCTCCGCATCCTGGATTAAGCCAATCTGGTCAAGGATCTTGTTCCACGCTTCCGGTGGAATGAATCCACTTCGGCGAGCGTTCTCGAAATATGTTTCATTGAGGTAGTAGGCTCCAAATATCAGCTCATTTTCCGATGTAATAGCTCGTGCAACGTGTTTTCGAATCAGCTCAATAATAAAATTATCCACCCTGTTCACGTTTGCTTCGTTATACAAGAACTCATTGGAATCGAATTTTTTGTATTCAGATAGAATCTGTGTTCTGTACTTCTTGAGACAAGCCCGGACCGAACTACACTGGACAACCGTACGACACGACTTTCCGGATTATTGCTATGTAGCAGATTACCTTCACCCTGGTATCAAGTTGACTACCATAAAACAATCCTCTTGCCACAGCAAAGGCCTTCCTAGCTTTCGTCAGAAAGGAGTTCAAAGGATTTGATTGATCAGAAAAAAAGTAATTGGCTTTATTTTTATTTTAATGTTGTGTTTAAGGATAGCTTCGCAAACAATTATAGTGTTCTTAATTTATGTGCATACTCGTATATCGGGTATCTTTGGAGCCAGTACTAAAATTGATTTTGAAAAAAATACGCATGAAATTTATTTGTGTATCGAAAGATAATGGCGGCGCAACAGTCCGAGGGGGACCCGGGCCTAGTTTCTCAGCAACAGCTCGTATTGTGCGTGGTATTATTCTCTCACGAGTAAAGGAGATCTAGAGTTTAATGCCGACTCCGAACGGCGGGATTGAGAAGCTTTTTCTAGACAGTTATACTCTTTTAGCATTGTCAGTGATTCGAAAGAGGTGGAGCCGTGAAAAAAATGATAAGTGTTTTTTTCGAGATTCGAACCTTAAACCTAGAGCGTAGGAGTCTACCCACTAATTCACCGCACCCACTCATAAAACTTTAGTCCCATAAAGTAACATTGGCTGAATTCAAGTTTTGTAGGGCATGGGTTTAGTCTTTCGGGTGATGCATAACTCAGATTCGAAACCTAATTTTAGAGAATTCCACAAATTGTTTACATTGGGCGTTTAAGCACACCATAGACTACCATAGCCTACACCGAGCAACTGGGCGAGACACCATGTGGTTGTTTTGCCGAGATGAGGGTGAGTGTGAACAGAAAAAAAAACAACCAACGATGCGTGCCAAACGATGATGTAATTAAAAGCTGTAAAATAATTATCGAGTGCAAAGTCGGGAAAGATCGTCTCTACAAAAAAAATAATTTTCGCAGCTTCCAGCTGAAGAATGTTGAAGAACCTAGGAATCTAGAGAAAACCAAAAAATACGGACTCTTTATTTGAAAGCAAAGCTCTGTCAGTTTTAAAATTCATCCAATGCTCTTTTTTTTTTCTTCCAAGCCGTGATTAATTTTGTAATCGCCCAAATAAATCTTGTATTCGAGCATGACTTTTAGCGGCTGCTTAACGAGAACTTACTTACTTACTTAGCAGGCCTACGACCCATGTAAGGTCTGAGCCTGATGAATCGCTGCCTTCCATCGTTGACGGTCCTGGGCACGCTGATTCCAGTCATCAAGACCAAGCTATCTTACGTCCGCGATGACTTGGTCTTTGTACCGGAGGTTCGATCTTCCTCTCTCAAGAGAGGAACGACTGAACGAAATATCCTATCTCTAGGCTATTAAATAACTCTCTCACCCAGCATTAAAGGACTCGACACAGCTATCGAAAAGCTGTAGAACAAAGGAGCCGCAGCTTTAGATAGCTTGTTATCAGAGCTTTTCAAGGCTGGTACCTGTTGTTGTCACATGACTTCTTCAATCTGGTAGTTGGGAAGATAGTGAAAAGGATGAGTTTAAACTCGGGCCACTACCAAAGCAGTGGCAGGAACGCCTTCCTTAAGAAGTGCACAACTCATATGCTACCGCATTTGCCAAATGGGATCGGAGAAATAAGTAGTATGCCAATGCCAACATTTGGGGACTTAGATATGCTGAGAGTGATTAAACGATGTTCTTCCAGAATTAGTTTTTGGTGGCGAGGAGCTTGTAAATGCTTTAACTTTGTCCTAATTATTAGGAATTCATGACAAGTTTCCTAACTATTTTATATTACATTCTCCCTCAACAAATTTTGGTCACTGATCTCTTCTTGCAGGTTTGCTGTTTAAATTCATGGCGATAGGGTCTAAACTCAGTTCCATTAATTACAATTACGTACTTTATTTTACATTTTCAGCAAACTGCCCATTCTCCCAGTAAGCGTGCTTATAGAAAACCCATAAATGTCCACTTCAATTTATTTTCTCCCAAATCCGCTCTAAACCCACTTCCTAAGCACTCGTAAGAGATCATAGGGAACTCCAAATGCACTGTAATACCAATTTTTACTATTTAATCGCTTGTCCACAATCAAAGTTTAAACGACCAAACCGATCCATTTATAGAATGATTTAATGCACGCCCATTTCGTCAACTTCAAAGGGTCCCACTTCGGACCCAACTTAGACCAAGCAATCACTGCTCACCCTGCCAAGCGGACCAAATCTAAAAGCGGATCCCATTAACTTTCCTTATTAATATGTATTACTGGCGACTTTTATAAGTATCCAAGAGGAAAACTACTAAACATAAATAAACACGCCTCTTAAATGCCCATTTCGTTCTGCTTTAGGTACGCATATTCGATTAAGTTTTAAAAATTCATCCGATGGTCTAGATTTACCCTTAATACTAAACTATTTTCTAAGAAAATCTCAGGCATCGACCGACTCGGACTGCTTATAAATGCATTCACCGTGTCCTCTCCAGCCTCGTGCATTGTCAAACATCAAGCAGTTCCTCAAAAAATCAATTAAACGTCTAAGACATCGGCCCACGCATTCGTCATTAAACCAGAAAAGCGTAAGAACACACCGCCACCCAAAACCAAAACCTCTTTAGAATGCAACTTAATAGAAATCTAAATATACGATATAGAACAATAGACCATTTCTATGACCGCTTCAGTTGCATACACTATTTTCGAATTCGTGCAGCCAAAGCCCACGACGAGGGCCACAAGAAAAGGGTTCGCTATTAAAATGTCATAAAATGCAACGTGACATTGAATCTTAACCTGCTCCACATAATAAAGAAAAGATCTCATTTCGAATATTAATCGAGACGAGGCATGAAACAAGACCGTTCCGCAAATGTCATAAATCCCAATCAATGCCACTGCTCGGTCTTACCTCCACCTTCACAATCCATTCTGCGTGCGATGGATGGATGGACGGATTGGACGGACTGGATGGATGGATGGATGGATAGTTGGATGGATTAATTCCATTCCAGGGCCGACGAATGTGAACGCGGCGATATGTTTGTTCACACCATCAAAATGTCGTTAACAGTCCAAAACGTACTCGCTTCAAACACATTGCTTACGCACTTAATAAAACTTAAAATAATTTTAATTTTTTGTCATATTCATTGTGCATGTTGATAAGGTGCGTGATCCCGCGACGACGTGGGCCTCTTTCTGTCTGCTCGGCTTGCCGCCTTTACAAATTCGCCGCACCGGTGTTTTGTTGTTTTCGAATTTGGTTCGAAAACGCGAAGGGTTTCTCAGGGAATCAGAAATCGAGTTTTCATGGAAATTTATGAACATAATTCAAAGACCATTTTTCTCGGGTAACTGAAAGTGGTTATGAGAGATACAAATGCGGATAGGCACGTAGTTGAAATACAAAATAGACGTAATGTATTATTTTTTGGTTACCTCTCTGATGGAGGATCATGTTGTCGACGTTTAAGGTCTTTGAAAATGGACGGGGCGTACATCAAGGTGAACAGTATGGATGAACATGTACAGATTTAACCAACTTGGGGATGTAATTATAATAATTTATCTCCTGATTGTTCTTTCTTCATGTTCACGAGGAGAGGTTGCACGTTCTATGTGGGAAAACGGTGTTGGGTTAAGGGGCAGAAGACAGTGATTTAAAAAAAAAAATCACTTTGGAGTCGAGATTCTGTTGGAAATTCTAGCACGTTCATGGTCGAGAATCTGCTCAGCTTTCGCGTATAATAAATCTAAAAATTAGAGCGTATGGTTAGCCTTGACTTCTTCGGGAGCTACATGGGTTGTGCGTGCTACTGTTCTTTCACACGTACAGTGGCACCTACTGTTTTATACCAACCTTTTCTGTGACAGATGAACTCCATTGAAGGCTGTGAATTGTCGCAAAATCATGCGTCGTTCTTTGAACTAAACTGAAACCGAGTTTACCGGAAATGCCAGGATCTATTATTTGTACGTCACCAGGATCTATGTCAATAAAGTTTAAACGTCGCAGAGTCACAGGTTGAAGGTCCTCAATCGAAAGCTTTTCCCGCTAGCAAGAGCCGTCTTCCGTTGTACACACCAAGTTGGTTAAGTTCTTCGTTCTTTTGTCTAGACATGTCTAGCTTGTGGTGGAGGCAATTGTATTAGATAAGCGACTTCCAACCCAAAAATAGTACCTAAATGCTTGGCATTCGCAACAGCATTCGTACTAAGCTAAAATCATTTTTTTTTTTTAAAGAATACAGCCAAGAATCCAATCTTGAAGGGAGATCTGGAACCAATTCAAAAACGTTTAAAATTAAGTGAGGAAATAATTTATTATTTGCGTGCTGAGAGGAGATACTTCCTAGCAAGCCAATAGATCTTCGATCTTCATAAGTGGTCACACTGAGTGGTGACTATGATGCATCATGACGCGTTAGGGTGGTTAAAATCATCCAGAAAAGTCTTAGCGAATTTAAGCTACCGATCAAATGCAGAGAAGATTTGCATTCCTGAACTATCCTGGAAGTGGTTAAAGGGTTGAGCAAGGCCTTAAGCACAGCACAGACACAAATACTTCGCCCCTTCCACCTATTCTTCACAATATAGCCCGTAGCCATTAGGATCGCATAGGTTTCCGCTTGGTAAACCGACGCAAATTTACGAGTACCTAACGAAGTGTGCAGTCTAAAGTTGTCGCTCTCCACGAAGGCACCAGCACCATATCCTTCATTGGTCTTGGAGCCGTCCGTGAAGATTCGACTAAATTCATTTCCTGACTCAGATTCTTTCCCAGTCCTGAGTGCAGGGAAAGTCGACTTTGTATGTTCGTCGCAGCTGGAGTACAGGTGTCCGAGCGTCAGACGGCATATCCATAAGACTAGGGTCAAAGGAAATGCGATGCACAAGCTCATCGAAACTCCAGTGCGAGTTGTACCAAAACCACTTCTTTTTAAACGAAAGATGGCCTTGAGAGTACACCCCATGATGTGGATATCTAGGGGGGGGGGGAGATGGATGGCTAATAGTGGCAATAATAATGGCGGCGCTACAGTCCGCTGTCTAAAATATCTTTATTTAAACCCTACTTTCCTAGGGGGCTTAGCCGTTCAAGGGTACTTCAACAACTACCAGGCCACAGTTCTTCTTCTTCTTCTTAGGGCGCTACAGTCCGAGGTGGACCTGGGCCTCACTCAACATGCCTCTCCAGCCAGCACGATCTTTCGCCAGCTGTCTCCAGTTTCGCACACCAAGCCGGCCGAGGTCCCCCTCAACTTGTGTGCGCCACCTTGTACATGGACCTCCTCTGTTGCGTTGTCCCACAGGCTCAGAGTCGAAGACTCTTTGGGCCGGAGCTAAGTTGTCCATACGCTCTACATGGTTGGTTAAGTTCTTCGTTCTTTTGTCTAGACATGTCTAGCTTGTGGTGGAGGCAATTGTATTAGATAAGCGACTTCCAACCCAAAAATAGTACCTAAATGCTTGGCATTCGCAACAGCATTCGTACTAAGCTAAAATCATTTTTTTTTTTTAAAGAATACAGCCAAGAATCCAATCTTGAAGGGAGATCTGGAACCAATTCAAAAACGTTTAAAATTAAGTGAGGAAATAATTTATTATTTGCGTGCTGAGAGGAGATACTTCCTAGCAAGCCAATAGATCTTCGATCTTCATAAGTGGTCACACTGAGTGGTGACTATGATGCATCATGACGCGTTAGGGTGGTTAAAATCATCCAGAAAAGTCTTAGCGAATTTAAGCTACCGATCAAATGCAGAGAAGATTTGCATTCCTGAACTATCCTGGAAGTGGTTAAAGGGTTGAGCAAGGCCTTAAGCACAGCACAGACACAAATACTTCGCCCCTTCCACCTATTCTTCACAATATAGCCCGTAGCCATTAGGATCGCATAGGTTTCCGCTTGGTAAACCGACGCAAATTTACGAGTACCTAACGAAGTGTGCAGTCTAAAGTTGTCGCTCTCCACGAAGGCACCAGCACCATATCCTTCATTGGTCTTGGAGCCGTCCGTGAAGATTCGACTAAATTCATTTCCTGACTCAGATTCTTTCCCAGTCCTGAGTGCAGGGAAAGTCGACTTTGTATGTTCGTCGCAGCTGGAGTACAGGTGTCCGAGCGTCAGACGGCATATCCATAAGACTAGGGTCAAAGGAAATGCGATGCACAAGCTCATCGAAACTCCAGTGCGAGTTGTACCAAAACCACTTCTTTTTAAACGAAAGATGGCCTTGAGAGTACACCCCATGATGTGGATATCTAGGGGGGGGGGGAGATGGATGGCTAATAGTGGCAATAATAATGGCGGCGCTACAGTCCGCTGTCTAAAATATCTTTATTTAAACCCTACTTTCCTAGGGGGCTTAGCCGTTCAAGGGTACTTCAACAACTACCAGGCCACAGTTCTTCTTCTTCTTCTTAGGGCGCTACAGTCCGAGGTGGACCTGGGCCTCACTCAACATGCCTCTCCAGCCAGCACGATCTTTCGCCAGCTGTCTCCAGTTTCGCACACCAAGCCGGCCGAGGTCCCCCTCAACTTGTGTGCGCCACCTTGTACATGGACCTCCTCTGTTGCGTTGTCCCACAGGCTCAGAGTCGAAGACTCTTTGGGCCGGAGCTAAGTTGTCCATACGCTCTACATGGCCTAGCCATCTTAGGCGTTGGATCCGTAGACGCCTGGCTAGACTCATGTCGCTGTACAGCCCATACAGTTCGTGGTTGAATCTTCTCCTCCAAATGCCATCAACGCAAACAGGACCAAAGATCGCGCGCAGAACTTTTCTCTGGAAAAGACCAAGAGACTGTTCATCCGCTTGGGATATTGTCCATGCCTCTGCACCGTAAAGCAGGACTGGGATGATCAAGGTCTTATACAAAGTCAACTTGGTCTTCCGAGAGAGGGCTCTACTACTCAATTGCCTTTTGAGCCCATAAAAACAGCGGTTGGCAAGAGTAATTCTGCGTTTGATCTCGGTACTGATGTTGTTTGTACTGTTAGACGAAGTCCTTTACTACCTCAAAGTTACAGCTTCCTATGGTGACGTTCTGGCCAAGTCGTCGATGTTGTGCGTCCTTTCTCGATGACAGCATATACTTTGTTTTGCCCTCGTTTACCGCCAGACCCATTTTAGCCGCTTCCGTTTCAATGCCAGCAAACGCATCATTGACGGCTCGCTGTGTTCGCCCAATCACGTCAATGTCATCCGCGTAAGCTAGCAGTTGAACGGACTTTTGGAAGATCGTGCCTCTTGTGTTGGCCAGTGAGTTTTGCACGATCTTCTCAAGAATGATGTTAAAGAAATCACATGACAGCGCGTCGCCTTGTCTAAAACCTTTTTTGACATTGAAGGTCTCGGTGAGTTCGTTACCGACCTTGATGGAGCAGCGAGAGTTCTCCATCGTCATCCTGCTCAGTCTGACGAGTTTAGCAGGAATGTCAAAACTAGACATGGCGCTGTATAGCTCGTCTCTATGCACGCTGTCATATGCGGCCCTGAAATCGACAATTAGATGGTGTCTGTCGATCTGCATTTCCTGGGTCTTCTCCAGGATCTGCCGCAGTGTGAAAATTTGATCGATGGTGGACTTCCCGGGCCTGAAACCACACTGGTAAGGACCTATCAGTTTGTTCACGAATGGTTTCAGGCGTTCACACAAAACGGCAGAGAAGACCTTATAGGCGATGTTAAGGAGACTTATCCCTCGATAGTTGGCGCAGTCAAAGGGGTCTCCTTTCTTGTGGATCGGGCAAACGATACTGAGATTCCACTCATCGGGCATGCTTTCCTCCGACCATATCTTACAGATGAGCTGGTGCATGCGCCCTACCAGATCACCTCCAGCTGCTTTAAACATTTCGGCGGGCAGACTATCTGCACCAGCAGCTTTATTAGACTTCAGTCTCGATATTGCTATCTTGACTTCGTCTAGGTCGGGGGGACGGTATTCTCTTCTATCATCGTCCGTTGTGTTGAGTGGAACATTCTGCCTGACAGCGGTATTTGTGTCCTCATCGCCGTTCAACAGTCTGCAGAAATGATTTTTCCAAATTCTCAGTATCGACTGCGAATCTACTACTAGCTGTCCATTTTCGTCCCGGCAAGCTTCTGTCCGAACTTTATATCCATTCGATAAAAGTTTTACCCTTTGGTAAAACTTTCGGACATCATTCCTGCCATAACACCTCTCCATCTCCTCGATCGCGCGCTTCTCGTGCTCTTTCTTTTTCTTCCTGAGAAGCCGGTTCTCTTCCCTTCTTCTCTGTTCGTAGAGCTCACGAACAGCTCTCGTGGTTCGATGCAGCGTTGCCCGGTAGGCTTCTTGCTTTACTGCATGTGCCTGCCTGCACTCGTTGTCAAACCAGGGGTTTTTCTTGTTGGCGTTTTAAAACCCAGCACATCAGTAGCGGCTTCTCTGATGGCTCTTTGACAACGTTTCCATTCTTCGTCTATTGTTAGTGCAGGCGGCGTCGAACTTTCGGAGAGTTTCAGGGAGACTCGATCGGCAAAGTTCCTGGCAGTCTGTTGCGATTGTAGCTTTTCGACGTCAAACCGTGGTTGGCTTCCTCGACTCCGTTCTTCTCTCGATATCCGTGTCCTTACCTTGGCTACAACAAGGAAATGGTCCGAGTCGATGTTGGCGCCTCGGAACGTTCGGACATCAAGAATACTGGAGGAGTGTCTGACGTCGATCGCAACGTGATCAATCTGGTTGACGGTTGAATGATCAGGGGACCGCCAGGTCCCTTTATGGATGTTGAGGTGTGGGAACCGCGTGCTAGCTACAGAGAGGTTTCGCCCTGTAACAAAGTCCACCAGCCTGAGTCCGTTTTCAGACGTGGTGTCGTGCAGGCTGTGTTTACCAATGACTCTAGCAAAGATGTCCTCTTTACCAGGCCACAGTTATCCTTAAAAAATATGTAACCGTCACTACGTTCTCGTAGCAGCAAAATGTTATGAAAAACGTTAAAATCCTTTTTTTTTGAGTCTTAGATAATTCGACCTTGCCGAATATGTATTTTGGAAACAGGTACTTGGTGGAATACCCCATCTCCAGGTGTTTATTTGTAAATTTTAAAAAAATGTAATTTAAATTTAATTTAATTTTATTATTACAATTTTTCTTTAGCACTTAGAACGGGATGACCTTTCATAACAAGCAGAACCGAGGAGTTTAATTGTAGCACTTGAAATTCTTAGTACTTAAAAAAAACCTTCACACCTGAAGAGCATGGATGTACGGTGAAAACAAGGATTATACTTGTATATTTTTTTTTGTTTAAAAATGAGGGAAATTATTAATGACACATCTTCAATTCTCTCCCCCGATCGAAAAAAAATCCATATGTAATCAAACATGACCTAATCAACATTCATCTTTCGTATACCACCATGGTTCTACCACGCATTTTAAACCTTTTTGCGATTTTAAAAATATCCGTAATCACATATGCCCTCAATTCCACATAAATAATCCGCAAACCGAGGTCGTTCTGCTAAATCATTCATAAGCCACCAATCCACTTCTATCCATTTCTGTGGTTATGTTCAATAAATTCACTTTCCCGAAAATATTTTCACAGGAAAAATGCAAAGAAAAAATCGCCCGTCCATTTAACTTAAATCTCATTTATGCTGCTTTCATATTCCTGGCAAAGCTCTCACTTCAGTCCATTACGAGCATATTGCCGCACTTTTTTTTTTAAATCAAAAATTGATTTTTATATCTATAAGGAGCGCAGTGACTATAAATCCACTCAAGGATAAATATCCCATATTACTCTGCAGATTTTATTTGAAAAGAAGAACCAAACTAGATATCCTCTTCTGTAAACATTAATAAAACATCAGAAATATATTTGTCCGTGCCCAGCATGTGTGTGTGCGCCGTGGCTGGGACGTGCGGACTGTTATCAACGTCCAGGATGTGTGCTTTACCCGTGAGCAATCGGAGTGTACCGAAGCAGTCAGACATTCCATATGTCTGCCAAGGCTGCTCCTCGTGTATTCTGAAGATACACTTTGCGGAGGAACGAACAAATTTGTGGTCATAAATAAATAAAAAATGCTGCTGAATTTTTATAGCGATATCATAACAGCATCTCGATAGCAGAAACATCCTGTCCGAGCAGCTCAGATAAAATATAAATTCACTTCATCGACATCATCGTCGAAGGGGCAGATGATGGGTGGTGGTGGTGGTGGCTGGTGGTGGCTGGTGGCAGGAGATGGCGTATGCCGGTGGATGGTGGGAGTTCGCTTCATTGAGCATTCTCTGACTACTGGAGTGCTCGAGTGCGAGGATTATGCTTTGGGAAGACAAAGAAGAGGAGTCCGGACACGTAAACCAACATCAATTGATAAAACATACACAGAAAAAAGTTTGCCTAAGGTTCAGTTCAGTTGTGAGAGCTCGCATCCGACTTGACTCAAGACTTTGACGATGGCGATGTGTTTTCTTTTTGAAGCGCTCCGAAAGTTTTCTGCTGCTCCTTCAACTTCTATGAAGGATAAATAGCTTAAGCATATAGAGATTCAATAAATAATTCGTCGATGGATTTTATTACTTCAGGTGGAAAGCATTTCTAGTGTTTTTCCTGTTTTCCCTGGCTGCGGCGGTGGAGTATTCGGTTTTTATCTAATACGTACCGGAATGGGACGTGATGCAAGTGCTTTATTGCCAATTCACATGACTCACCACTCGGAGAGGGTGGCAAATAGAGGAGATTGACTTGGGAAGCGTTTGTTGGTGCAGACGAGGGAATGGAAATCTTTTCGAAGCGGGTGGAGGTTCGATGGAATGGGAGGCAAATTATTTGTCTAACTTGAATAATTCCTATTTGATCGATGTGTGGGATTTTTAGGTTTAGATTAAAACAATTTTAGCAAACTCCTGCGCAGTCAGCTGATCGAGAGGGTAGACGTTAGACGGAATATGTAGACGGTCTTGCGAATTGTTGAGGCATTGCTGGTCAAGGCGTTTTTAAATTTTGTAGATAAGTTTTTCTTCTACAGTTCTACGTCAACTTAGGTCCTAATTGAGATGCCTCTCTAGCTCTGCCTCTGAAAAATATATTTGAAGTAAGTAGTTTGAAGATTGCACACCCATTTGACGGATCTGAAAACTCACTACAAATAGTTGGAGAAAGTCGTTGTAGGCCAAAAAAAAAGTAGCATGGGGGTAATTTTTTACTCTCTGAAGAGCGCTCTCTTTTTCAAGGGGCTACAATATTTCTGAGAATGTAGTTACTTGTACTATTAAATAGCAGAAAAAAGCTAAATAAATAAGCTAAATAGCTTTTACAGTACTCACACATACCTAGTGAGAGCTAACTTACGTTTGTCATCAATGCAAACGGAATAAAGATACTCTTTTCTCAAATCGATAAAGTCACTATTCATGCCTCTGTGCGTTAATTCGCAGGATTCGGCAAATATCCATTGTAGACTATTTTTAATTGATTTGAAAGTTTTTATACTTTTATACCCCACTGTATATATGGTAGGTAGGTATAAGTAGGCTAAGGTAGGCTATGGTGTGCACTTAGACCAGATTTGATCCATTGTGCAGCCACATGGTTTGACTGAGGTCAATCCAATTGAATATTAGCGGGAAACCATTTGAAGCCTGTAATAAAGCGTAGTAGATTACTAATGAGAACCACGCTGAGTTCGCATAGGTTATCAAAGAGGCTGGCGTTGAAGAGACGCCAGCGCCGGGCAGGAGCAAAGAAAGTGTGAAACGCTTTCCACTTCCTCCTCGTCTAAGCAGCTTCTACAGAAATCATTGGCCGAAGCGTCTAGTCTGCTGGCATGATTTCCTATGAGGCAGTGTCCTATAATGACACCGACGATTTTACTCATGTTAGATCTATTCAAAGATATTAATTCTTTAGATCTTCTGAGATATAGCTTAGGCCAGATCATTCTGGAGGTGTGACACGTAGTGCCACTCGCCCATCTGTTGATTATTTCATTAGTTGCATCTACTAAAAGCAACAATTTCCAAGTTGTGAGGGGCATACCTGTGAAGTAGCGAACTTGACAAGCTCATCCGCTTTGCAGTTACCCGGAATGTCTCTATGGCCTGTTTCCCAACACAGGCGAATATTAAACTGATCGGCCATCAGTCGATTACAGCTTTCAAGTTTATAGAGACTAATTCCAGGACCCTGATGGCTGCTTGACTGTCCGTGGAAATGCAAATATCACGCGCGGATACTACATTCCATTTGAGCCAGGACAGAGCTTCACCAACCTACAGTTTAAAGCCGACTCCGAACGGCGTGATTGAGAAGCTTTTTCTACACATCTATACTCTTTGAGCATTGTCAGTGATTCGAAAGAGGTGGAGCCGCGACAATTTTGTTTTTGAAAAATTGTTGCTTGTGCCGGGATTTGAATCTAGACTGTGAAAGTCAAGTGCGTATGGGTCGACGCACGAACCCACACGGTCACGGCGCCCATTCAGACAAACTATTTTTCAAAAAAAAGTTCGCATATTTCATCTTTTTGTGAATGGTTATGAGGACAGGCTCAGTTGAACGGGCAACTTACTTAAAGCCTGTAGACACCACTCAATTTCTTGGATATGCTTGGCTACGGGTCTACACTCTTTCCTCATACTTACGAGCGCCGATCCTTGTGGAATGCGACCATTATGGGAAGCATCTATCCCACTGACACCTTTGTACTAGTTTTATGGCTGAAACCAAAATCTCTTGAAATACAGATGATCTTGCTGATCATGGTACCGTGACTTGGAAAGATAAAGTGGAGGAGATCATTTACCCAGACCATTTGCAGACCCGCATTTGAAGTCACCCTTTTCACAGAAATTTTTACAAATTATGTCTGACATAACACTTCAGAGAACAATTACTTAAATTAACTTCGTTTCCCGTACAGATAAATCCCTTTGCACACAGACTGCAAGCCCAGCTTTCAAACAAACACCTCTTAGAAGTACCACTATCTTTTTCGCGAATTTCAAATCCATCAATGAAGAGCAATCGTCAATGCGTCAAAAATGAGAGCAAACGTCTCCACTTCATGCCTTCACGCATCTGCCTGCGACTATGCGGGTTCACATTGCCGAACTATTTTCAATTGAGACATGACAGTTGACCACTTTACCCACAATGACCATTGTCCACTTTCCGTACCCGTTTGCATCCGTTCAACTGAGCCGCATCCTTGTCCCATCACATTAACGATGCCATTGTCCTCTTTTTATTACCGCCTGCTTCCACACTCATTCCCGCGAGTGAGGGTCACAAGTGATTGATGATGATAACACCCAAACGCATTCAAAGGATTTTCAAAACTCTCACCCCCCCCCCAAAAAAGGACTCGAACAAGTTGAAACAAGCAAACGCAGGACCCCTCTTCATTCAGCGTTCGAATTCAAGTCTTTTTATCACGTCAAGAGTCAAAAAAGTCTTTAAGCAGATGTAAACAAAAACAAATCATTAGTATTCACCTGAGACCCCCGGGCAGCACGACTTATACTATCTGCTCCAAGATCACAATAGCCACTGCAGCATTTGTACAAATATCCCATCCGTTATCACCACTCGCACACCCAGAGGCGCAGCAAATGCTTGACGGTGTGCAGTGCGCCGGCCCGTCCTGAACCCTATTCATTCGGGCTATCGCCCGCGTACGCGCCTCAACTTAGTGAATTTATGAGTAATTTATTAACGCCCCCAAGTTATCACCTGCTTCACGCATGTGAAGACCCAGCTAGACGATAAGACACCCAGTCGCAGCGTTGAATTCTCGAAATTAATTTCTGGATGCGCACTCACGCCGTTCCGCAATACAATGGCATTAAATTAATGCGTTAATTTGTTAGCATAAAATTGAAATAAATTCTTAGACCATTTGCAACGGGGAACGAAGTATCTGAAGAGGATCAAGTGAGTGAACCTTTTATTCCATGTCTTGGCGGTTACAATTGTTGGTGAACGGCGTGGCGGTGTTAAAGAGTTGAATGTGTGGTGTTGTGTGGAGGGCTGTCAAAATATAGGATTACAAACGAAATTTTATGTGAAAATTTTATTTGGCACAAAGACGATGAACATAAAGTATGAGATCGGTCGAGGTTGGCTGAACCGAAAGCTGCCAGGGGCGTTAAACTTAACTCGTACGTTAGGCACTGCCTGTGTTTGGTAGATACTTTAAGAGCGTATACATACGTATGAATACCACTTAATGTACATTTTACATATATACACTGAGTAGGGAATTTTCTAGGGGTGAACATACGACTACACTTGTTTACATCCATGATCAGCATTTTTTTTTTCGATTCCTAGGATTTTGGAATCTGATATAGCCATTTCTTCTCCTTTATTAAAGAATTACGTACCACTCCTAGGACCCACCATGTGATTTGTTTCCTTTGAGATGGTTAACTGTGCATTTACTGTAGTCCTCTTGTATGGGGTCATCAGTTGATTAACACCTACTAGCTAAACAGAGGGATGTTCTTCCTCAATATGATTATTCATCGATGCAATTGGACATCACCCGTTTTTCCGAACAAAGGTTTGAGGCTTCCACAAGAAATGAGTCTCCTTAACACCGCGTGGGCGTCGTGGCGTAGTGGGTAGGTGCGTCGACTCCTACGGTCGGGGTCGTCGGTTCGAATCTCGAAAAAAAAAACATCAAACATTTTTTCACGGCTCCATCTCTTTCGAGTCACTGACAACACGAGTGGTTGCTGAGAAGCTAGGCCCGGGTCCACTTCGGACTGTAGCGCCGCCATTTTTATTTTTATTATTATTATAACACCGCGTACAAGATATTCTCTTTCGTTTCATTTGAACGCGTCAAACCCTTCGTCAATCTAATATGGTCTTATCAGAGTGGTTTCCGGCCAGAGAAGATCTGGTGTATTATGACCAGATCTTGAAAAAGACCCAAAAAATGCTGTCAACACCTTTTCGTCGATTTCAAAGCCGCAGATGAGAACGCAGAGACGATCTATACAATGATAATAATGATAATAATGGCGGCGCTACAGTCCGAGGTGGACTTGGGACTATCTTCTCAGCAATCACATGTGTTGTGCGTACTATTGGTCTCTTACGAGTGGAGCGGATCTACAGTTTAATGCCGACTCCGAACGGAGATTTTGAGAAGCTTTTTCCAGAAAGTCATACTCTTTGAACATTGTCAGTGACTCGAAAGAGGTGGAGCCCTAAAAAAATGTTAAGTGTTTTTCCGAGATTCGAATCTTAGACATCGAGCGTAGGAGTCGACGCACCTACCCATTACGCCACGGCGCTCACTGGTAGGACGATTATGGCGAACATAAAATGGGCGAAGCGCCGAACGTTGCCCGAACAGTACACCCATTTTGATAAAACTATTTTATCATTTGCAGGTGTTGCTGAACGATATGTCCTTCCGCGGTGGTTTGGCAAAACAGACTGAATAAATGACAGCTAATTTGACAGACGTAGCTTAAACAATATGGCCGGTATCTGTCAAAGTTCGGAAGTCCCTATTGGAAGACGACTGGATGGCGCAGTTGGTTAAGAGTCTGCCCTAAGTTAGAGAGGTCCCAGGTTCGAATCACAATGAATACAAAGTTAATTCGCTTTTATCCGGTTTTTCAAATCTGGTCGAGGCACCATTTGCCGTTGGATCAAATTAACAGCATTATCACTGGAGCAGTCGATCAGTGCTAGAAGTCTGACTGTGGGTATTGAATTAAATTGAAGAGAATGGGGTGTGACTATATTGTTACATAGCACTGCGACCACAAATGTCTGTGGGTATAACAATGGGCTAAGTGTGATGGTGCATTGCCAGCCCCTAACCTAACCTAACTCTATTGGAAGAACCTTTGCAAGCTTTTCATCCAAAGTGGCTGGAAATTGCTTCAGGTTGCAAACTATTTCTACACGATTAGCTTCGTAATTGTAATCATCAGTCAAAAATAGGTTTTCTGAAAGAATCACATTCACGTTTATTTGCAACTCGTTTACGCCGCACTGATGATCAAATATAACCTATGACAATCATCAGTTTCCTCCTTTTTTTCTGAGATGAGTCCTACAATGCCAATGGCTTTGTTGCCACGTCTCGTCATTCTCAGACCTTATCCATGTGCTGTGGACATGATCCAATGTCGTCTTTCATGAGAGTTAACACGAAACTTCACCTAAAACGGTTACTTGGGAAAACGCAAAACTATTTTTCAATCTCTAATCGCTTACATTTTGTGTAAATTTATATGTTAAGGCCACCCTATGGATTATGTAAAACCGTTGAGCGCAAGCAAAAGAATACAGTCTTGCCAAGACCATCCGACGCAGTTATAGCATGAAAAAGTCGCATATTACCACAATCGTTGGCGTAAGCGTTAAAAATAATATTAATTTTCTCAGGCAAATGCCAATTGACACAATTTCGACGAATGCCGAACCCGAGAATAACAACAAAATTCAAGCTAAATTGCTTTATTGAAATTAATTGATTCGCCCAACCATTGCCAAAGCGCAAAAAACCAAACCGATCAAAATACGAAAGGGTCACTCGAGATTCCTCCTCATAGTCAGCGGAAAGCAATAAACAAAAACACAAAAATCTATCAGTACTCAGAGGCAACAATATCAAAGTGAAAATATTCAATTATAAAAAACAATCTAGCAGCAGTATCTTAAAATAATCCCTGCATGGGACAGGCACAAGAGACTCAAAGCAAAGCGCACGTCAATCTGCAGTAAGGTGCGTTTGCATCGCGCGCAGAGTCTGCAGATCCGACTGACGGTGTATTGACCAGATCTGATCATGTGCCAATTTCATATCGATGCACAATTTTCCTTTATATCAATATCTAATTTTAAATTTTGCTTAACAAGAATGATGTTTTCTTGTTTTTTGTGTCGGTTGCAAATCTGTTTTGAATCGCTCTGTCGTTCGGCTCGCTTGTGAGGGTATTTGTGCGGAGTCTATTAACCGTGACGTTTGTCACTCGCACTCGAAGTGACAGATGCATTTCGCCCAAAATCCGTCTCATTTCGGATGGCTAGAGTTTTGTCTGTTGAATTGATTGTTGGAATATCTTGGCCGATGGCCAGAAAATTAGAGAAATAAATTCCCTTTGTCGTAAATCACTTATTTATAAAGAACGTATCTATCTATCGATTTATCTTTATTTCTGCCGATCGTGATGATGCACAGGGGTATGAGTACGAGTACGAGTATTGTGTTATTCTGTTTGATTGCTGTAAGACTTGTTTGTTTCATTTGCTCCTGGTGGAGATACCTTCAGTAATTTGCTATTTTTATACGTCTGTTTGCGAGAGATTAGTGAATTCTAGTGCAGAAGATACAATATGCCTAAATGATTTCCTGCACATTCACTCGTTTAATTATGTCTTTGATTATTTTTTAATCGAACTCGAATGATGCGGGCTGGGTAATGAATTAAAAATGTGCCTAAGGTTAGGGAATCGGTCTACAGAATGATATCGGATTTATTTTTAAAGCGATAACCATGCTGTACAAAATTTATTTGTTTTTCTTTTGAAATTTTTGTACTTTTGTACTTAAATCACTAGACTGTTGGATGATACATATACCCTCATTGAGTCATCTTAGAATTTCATCGATTTCCGATGAATTTTTCAGTCGAGAATAAAAAAAGACTCTTTGAAAGGGGATAATGAGTCACTTGAGTTTAGTTGTGTTTTACGAGAATAAAATTGCCGATATTTTTATGCTTATTATTTGTGAAAGACAAAGAAACAATTTTTCAACATTGTTGTTCTATTGAGGAATGCTTTCTTATTGAACAAGCTTTCGGGTTTTCTAAACAGAAAATGATGTCCTTCGAACCAAATTTGTCTGGCCGTACAAAATAGAGATTAGGGGTCGAATTCAGAAATATCAGATCAGCGTAATGTTTATAAAAGGAGAAATGAGCACAATTTTTCCTGTCAAATGATAATGTTTACAATATAATCGACATCCTCTCAATCATATTTGGTTCAGGTTTTTACTTAATGCAACTTGTTGACAACAAAACGTTACTATCGACGCTACATCGAGAAGATCATGCCTACTTTTTACTTTCCAGCGAAACTCGTCAGGTGGTGCAGTATGACAATTGAAAATTCCTGCTCCTCCACCAAGGTCTTGAACGAACACATCAAAACCTTTAAAGATAAAAAAGGATTTAGACGCGGTGTCATGTGACTTTTTCAATATTATTCTTGAGAAGATCGTGCAAAACTCACTAATTAAAAACTTAAAACATAAAAATATTTTTTATTATTTTTTATATGTTTTTAAGTAAATCATTTTTTTTATTAAGACTAAATTGTATAAGCGCATACAAATTGTGTGATCAAAATAGATACACTTCGGATTGTGATCAATATTAATTTATATTTCATATTTTCTTTGCGAGAAATAAACATTTTAGGTTTACCATGGCCCGAAATAGTCACTGCACTACAGAAGAGACAGTTTTAGGTCTGTCGCACAGAAAAGAAGGAAAATCTCTGATTGAAATCGCGAAATGTGTGGGACGGTCACTTAATTTTGCTTAAAAATCTGCACACCAAAAGGAATTTCAAGGCAGATCGAAAAAACGACCCCAGCGGATGATCGCCATATAATAATGATATCAAAAAGTGACCCTTTTAAGTCATCAAAGGCGATTTCCGCAGAAATTGACAACAGCATTAGTGCTCCCACAGTTCGTGGTCGCTTACAAAAAGCCCAACTTCTCGGACAAATAGCCAGGAAAGTTCGGCTAGCGAAAAAAAAAAATATTGGGCATGATGCTATAGTTTGCCATGACACATGCAAATTGGACAAGCGATATCGGTGAAGAAAAATGGCGAAATATTTTGCTGAACGACGAAACAAAGATTAGTCTCTTTGGGAATGGCTGTGAAAAGAATGAAGGGCTCTCAAGCCAAGGAATTCCATATCCGTTACACAAAAAATACAGTGAAAAATGGAGACGGCAACATAATGGTCTGGGAATGTTTTTCTTAGAATGATGTTCGTCCAATATTCCAGACTACAAACAGTATGACGGCAGCCGAGTACAAAGACATTTTGCAAAAGGTAATGCTACCAAGGAAAACACGCCTCTGTGTTGGGTCTTTCAGCAGGATAACGATCCAAAGTATACTTCCACACTAGTAAAAAAATGCTTTGTTCCCAACAAAATCGAACTGCTAGCTTGACCAAGTCAATCTCTAGGCCTAAATTCTATTGAAAACTTGTGGGCGCAAAGAAGAAATTGTTTGAGCAAATATTTACCAATACAAACAAACAGTGATAATTTGTTCAAAAAACTTGTTATGAAATACTGGTAGAGACATGTCAAGCATTCATCAGCAGTATGCCGAAAAGGATGACCAAAAATATAATGCAGCTTCACAGGGTATTAGTGGTAATTGGTTTTGCAACTTAAATAAATAAGCAGAAGAGCTAAAACATCATTTAAATGCCTTGGAAAAAATTACAATGTATCAATTTTGTTGATCACACGATTTTGATGAGCTAACACAATTTAATCTTCATAAAAAAATGATTTACGTAAAAATTAAAAATATTTTTATGTTTTAAGTTTTTAATAAGTATATGGAATACAAGTAAATTAGCCGTTTTTGCGAACTCTAACCATTTCTTTCATTGCGCAACACTAAAGACGAAAAATGTGAGGTGAGTGAGGGTGTATCTATTTTTTTGTCTTTTGAACTAAGTTGCGCCCCCAAACTTTCCAGCATCATACGCACGACATTTGCGTCGCATTACGCAACAAAAGCGAACATGAAACTTACATTCAACACGTCTATCAACGATTAAGTTTCCACGGCCTTACGAACCACGCTTTCAAGTGTAAACATTTAGGACTCACAAGTTTGGGTACTGTAAACAGAGAATGTGTGGTATTTTTCTCCCTGCTTGGAACTTATGTCCATACCTCGATATCAGCATTCGTCGAAATACGACCCGGTTGTCGTTCAAAAAATTAACCAGCATTAGTCGAGAATGGCTTTTAAGAGAACACAGAATTTTGAGTAGGGTGCATTGGAAGTGAACGATTTCTTTTGAGGACATAATTCTTCAACTGGCACAGACTTTGAAAAGAATGAGAGACATAATTACTCATTACACTAACCCTAAGCCCTGAAATGTTTACTTTGTTACTGAAGAAATTACATTTTTCCTGGTTATCCTTGGAGACAGTCGACAGGTCTAAACGATATGTTGTCTAAACAAAACGAACGTTTTACACAAAGTGTGTACATTTTTAACTACAAGAAGCGTATCTCACCAGGCTTCTTAATTAAAAAAATCCCCACAGATATCTCGCATTCATATGTCCAAGGATACAATACAAGCTCCACAATTGCTCCGCCCCAACCACCTCCTTAAGCAGGCAACACCGGCCCAGGCACAGTCGTCGTTTTCCATTTGCCATTAAATAATTTCTCCATCGCAAATGGCCAAATGTATTTCGCACTGCATCTCCCTGGAGAAGGACGCTGAACGATGAAATCGTGACTTCGGATTATTTGCATACAGAATTCGAAAAATCATCGCCAGAAAATCTTCTCTTTCGTCTGTCCTTAAAAATGTATCTCCTCTGTTCCTTTTGATTTTTTTTTAGTTTCTCATGCTCCTTCGTCTACGTCTGGACGAAAGTTCCAAATTATTTACCCATAAGTTGCAGAGGAAATTTGCACAGTCTCGGCTGTATATCTGTTCGGTGGTTTTTTTTCATTTGCTGGTTAATAACATTTTATCCTATGCTTAACATCATCGGATCTCTGTGTCTGTTCCTCTCTTTTGTAGCAACGTTACTTAGAGTATTTCCTGCGAGTTTTTCTGTGCAAAATTAATTCGATTCGCTGACTAAGCCGCTTCGGCTAAATGAGTATCTTTCATTCCGCTTACTTCACAAGCAGCACGGAACTATGGTCCCTCATGGCCTCAGTCGGCAGAGAAGTACCCCGAATGCACAGCGAGGGAATCAAAGAATCTGGAAAAAGAATTCGAGACTCCTTGTGAAGATGTTTGTTTTGGATTCTATGTCCAAGACCATTGCTGCTGCTGCTCTTGCTGCAGTCGGGATCCGAGAGAGGATACACGAAGATAAATGCTGCATTGGATCGCTCTGCTGGCGCACTGTGTGTCTATCCCGGTATGGTCCTAAGATGTAATGTAATATATCCGCGATTGGTACACGAGATCGGAGACGAACGTGGTGTACGGTTAGGCGACGCTATTGAGACATACATAAGGAGGATGTTTTTGTGGGCGCCACATTTAGATGGGAATTTGTTATGTTGTGCGGCAATTGTCCTTTGGTTAGGCGTTCTTTTCTTTCTTTTCTCTTCTTGTTTTCCTCTTTTGTATGTTCTGTTGTTTGTTTTGTATTTGAAGCTCGAGCGTAATGCACGATTTAATTGAAGGTGCATTTGGCTAACCAACTTGCTGAGTCTTCATTTATTGGCTGATGCGGTTTTGTTTAATCGCTTTTCGATTTTCGTTGTTTATTTTGTGCCTCAAACGACTTGAGCTTATTGGAAAGTATACTTTCCACCACTAGACACATTTTTGAAGACGGAATATGAATTGTTGGTCTTGGTAACTGGAAGCAGAGTGCATGGGACCGTCAGCGATGGTCGGACTTTCAGGCTTAGGCTCAGACACTCTAAGGGTGCGACCCTGATAAATAAATAAGTAAGTAATATGAAATGTCAATTCGATTGATTGATCTACAAAAATGGAATTAGAAAAAATTATCAAGTCTTCCCCTGCCACACAACAGCACGGCAGCCAGTTGGGGTACAATCGATCACGAAAAAGTTTGGGCCTGATCTTAAAATACAGCCTTCTTGTTGTTCTTTGTGTGGCGCTACAGTCCAAGATGGACTTCGCCCGGTAGATATTCTGCTTTTGTTTTCCCTGCTGATGTTGTTAGTGCTGTATATCGCAAAATCAAGGTAGGCGAAGCCTTGACTATTTCGAATTTAATAATAATAATGGCGGCGCTTCAGTCCGAGGTGGACCTGGGCCTAGCTTCTCAGCAACCACTCGTGTTGTGCATGCTATTGTTCTCTCACGAGTGGAGGGGACCTACAGTTTAATCCCGACTCCGAACGGTGTGATTGAGAAGCTTTTTTTTAGACAATTACACTCTTTGGGCATTGTCAGTGACTCGAAAGAGGTGGAGCCGTGAAAAATTGTTAGATGATTTTTTGGGATCGATCGATCACTTTATACTACTGTCAAATTAAAATAACAATAGAATAACAAACAAAATCGACCTGTAACATAAGAAATGCCTAGTATTGTGTAAGCATTTATAGTCTCAAAAATGAAGCGGACTAAACACCGTGTTGATTCATTGTGATGGGCCATCATGTTATATGTTACAGCTCGATTTTGTTTGTTATCCATTGTGATGGGTCAACACTGGTCTAAGTCTACACTCCAGCCAATTCGAACACCGGTCTGAAACAACCAAAGTTAACAGAATATTCAATGCTCTTGAATTTGCACAACAATGCGATTCAGTGGCTTTCAAGAATCTTAAAGGCAAGGCTCTTAAATCCCATCTCCAAATACATTCATTTCAAACACTCATCTTCCCCAAATGCTCCCTGTGACAATCTATTTTCGAACACCCACCATTTACGTGCACATCCACCTTAACAGTTCAATTTTGAACAAAATTCTGCGGTTCCCCGAACCAAGAACCGCAGTATAAACATATTTCCGTGCAAATCCACTTCATAAATCCCCACGAAAACTGTCAACGTACACCGGAGTTAGGTCTGGAGTATAGCCGTAAGCTTGTTATCATAAAACAGGGAAACAATATCATAAAGGATCCATAAACAGGATACAATTTAATAATATCCCATCGTCCCATTCCGAACTCCAGCCCACCATTGCGGGCTGCATATTGAGAGTAATACATCCAGACGTTCACCCCACTTCCCGGGCAGTGGCTGACTTACTCCCACCGTCTTACACACTCCACATACGCATGCAATACGTGCTATTTGCGGAAACTTTGTGTAAAGTTTAGCTGCGGTGCGCATAAAGCAAAACAAGGATCCGTGGCTGAGACACAATTTCATGTTTATCACGCTCAGCGGCAGACCCTTGGGGTTTTCGGGATTACTGATGTCGCATATTTCATGCCAGATATACAATATACAGAGACTGATAACTTGAAAATCCCTCCCGCCATCCCCGCTATGACATTCTCGAAAAGGGTTGGAAGTTTTGACTTCTGCGTGAATACCATTCTCCCCAATTGACAAGGACAATGGTGACAGCAACAATAGCGTGCAACAGTGTCGCGCATACTTTCCGTACAAAGTTACAAAGTTAATAAACTTGTCAAAATCTCTCGAGTAGCATTTCTGTGTAGACACTGTGGATTGGTATGAAGCCACGCAAGCACGAAAAGGGGTTTGTGTTTGTGTGCGCAATTTAAGGATATGAAGGATATTTGCAGTCAGCGCCCCTTCGCGTCTTTGAATTTGACAGCAGCGTGAGGAGAATTCGAAAAAGATTTACTGAATTCATGAGTTTGATGTTCCTCTGGGGATGAATTGATTTATAAGGAACATTCCTTAAATAATTGCCTGATTGGATACAATTTTTTTATTTTGACTCTTTTTTTGCATTTTTCAACGACAATCAGTGCGGAAGTTTAAGCAGAGTAAACGGTGTTTAATTTTTCAAGTTGTCTTAAGGTTGAATGTGTACATGACTTGAGGTTCTTCAAAAAACTTTGAGATTAATGTAGGACTATCCTTAAAGACAATCTTGGAGGAGTTGGAGGATTATGCCACTTCTTGTTGGTAAAATTGAGGCATTTGCTTCTTTTGAACGCAGTCATTTTGACTAAACATATTTTATGTTGTTGGCAGTTTTAAGACTTAACTCTCTTTTGAAATGTGTTAGTTGACCATCACTTCAGTAGTTCATTCATTCAGTTCTTTCAGTTCATTGTTAGGTAACACGATTTTGAAGATTTATTTCTTTCGCTCTTCGATAGCCACCCTTGACAGTCGTGAACAAGCTACTTGCAGATATTTAGAATCACCCTTTGTTCATCCGCTATAGATCGGTGCTATGGTCTCTATTTCGGAAAGATGGTCTTCCCCTTTTTGTTGGCTAAAATTCAGGCGCCCAACGCCGATGTGGCCGTTTGCCTTTCGAACATAATACATGCCTTTCTATAGCTCGAATAGTTTAGACAATTGTTTTCTCCTTCAGTCGCCTTCCACGTAGTAGGACTAAATGCCTGACTTAGAATCTGTACTTCGAAGGGAGTCGGAATCAGTTCCACTTACTTGCAAGTCCGTCCAGTTTATTATCAAGATTGACGTTTTGTCAAACACATTTTTTGGGTTGACCTGAAACCTTATGAATTATGCTTGAAACAGACGTGCATCAGAATCCATACATTAAATTTATAGAAGACGCCTTTATATGTAAGTGGACACATGTTTACTGCATGACACGACACATGTTTTTAATCCTGCTGCAAAGTATTTGTAGTAGATCAATAAAATTTGACATTTCGTGTAAGTGACTATTTATAATTTGAAGTTGACTTCGACAACAGCAGCAGTAAGTAAGTAACAAAATAGTTATTTTCTTTAGATTATTAGGCCTTTCCACTTCCAAATTTCTTTCCCGAAATCAATTGTCAATTTTTGCAATGACTGCAAACTAATGCGATTGCCGTGGAGTAGTCGGTACAGTCTGTAATTCCGTTGCAGCCAATTCTGTACAAGTAATCAACTTCTTTCTTAAGGTTTTCTGTTCTGGTGATATTCTGCAGGGGAATATGCTTTACCTTAGTTTTAAATGAGTTGATTATTAATCCATGGTCCTGACAAATTGAGTAGTTTTTGCATCTTCGTTATAGCTCCTATGGCTAACTACAATCGCTGTGTCATTCGCAGATGATTAGCACTGACAGTAAATCGTTGACGTATGTTATAGAAATAAAAGTGGACCTATTTTAAATCCCTGTGAGACCCCGTAATCGACATTTTCTTCCGAAATGATCTGTTGCTTAAGCAGCTTCTAAGCAATGTTAAAATGTAACCCAGTGCTCGATCTTATTCAGCTGTCTTAAGACCTGGCTTGTGACCCAAATTGTCAAAGACTTCCTTTTGCCCATGCCCTGGTTACGAGCAGTCTTTTATACATTTGAATTTGCGGAAGCAAAATTAATTTTTATTTTTTTATTGTGCTCGCTATTTTCTTATTCACTATGTTCCGGTACATTCAGTATTTTCTTCGCTGCGCCTTTTATTTTCATATCTTTTGTATAATCTGTACAGTGGTGTCAACTCTAGAGAACTGAGAACCAGCTTATCCCTTATCTCTTCGCTTTCCTGGCCATTGTGTGTTCAGGCATCCACGAAGGACTATCCTGGCTTAAATGGAACCTAACTTCCGCTCGCGATATATAGCCAGGTTGTTATTAAGGCTCTAGAGCAAGTCTCTTTATACTCAAAACCAGTATCAAGCTGCAGCTCATCTCTTTGCAAGATGGCCGAACACGACTGGGTGGCGCAGTTTGTTAAATGCCTGCCCCAAGTTTGAAGGGTCCCAAGTTCGAATCCCAGTGAAATGGAATCTGGCCCAGTCACCATTTGCTGTTGGGATCAAATGAACGGCACTGGAGTAGGTTGCTACCTGTCAGCACAATGGACCAGTTTTGAGTCTGAGTGCTCCAGTAGAGCTTCAAAAAATCACCCGAAAAAAAAAGATGGCCGAATAATTTAAAATTCGTCTGTGCTGGGTGCCAATGCATAGAGATATTGCAACGTGCAGGCAGTTGTTACGAAAGCTTTCAACTCCTATGACCAACAACAGATGGGTGAAAAGATTGATCTTGCCTAAGCTAGATCGCAAACGATCTACGAAAAAATTGGTCTTTTTTGACAGACCGAAAATTATGACAGCTGTACTCACGTGACATCTTGGAGTTTCATATTACGACTTTTGTAGAGACTATCTGGGCGAGAAGGAAGTGAAATATGTTCAACACCAAGCACACACATTTTGGAGGCCTTCTTCTTCGGCAATACTTGCGACTATGGCGAGGTATCAATGCCCTTCTTAGAAAGCTCCAAGTCGTTTACCACAAGTGGCCAAGCGAATTAAGCCATTTTAACCTCCCTATCTTGGTCATTGATACCTTGGCCTTGGCGATTGATGTCGATTGATGTCATAACATCGCCATCGAAAGGATTATTTTTGCGTCTTTTACGATGTTTGGAAAATCTGCCTTGCAAAGCTTCAAATCGAAGAAATGATCCATCACATCGAATGCAATGATACACAGGGTATATGCAATTTAACGGTCTTATGCACATTTTAAGATTGGCTTAGGCAGGATAGTCAACGAAAGCAACCTTAACTCACATTCATTTAATCATCTAGACTAGGTCTTCTTTCAATCGCCTACTTGTCATCCGAACGGAAAGAAATCGCCGTTAGTCAGCAGTATGTCCCTCCCCCTTGATGCGATGGCTCGTAAAACTCTAACCTCATATTTGGCTGTCATAAAAATAGGTTTGACAACCAGCAGACGCAGCAGACAGTTGAGGCCTATCAAAAGCCCTCAAATACCCCGTGTAGGTAGCCATTGAGGCTGTCAGTCGAGTTTCACATTCTAATTAATTTTATTGATCGAAAGCCAACGAACAAAAAAAACTAAATATGTGTTACTTTTTAGCCAGCGCCATTTGCATTAATTTCCACTTTGAGTTATTGTTAATATTTTCACCGGCTCCGTCTTCTTCTTCTCCGTTTCCTGCGGCCACAATTTATTTAAGTGTTTATCTTACTTTTGAACATTTTTATGCGACCTTACAAAAGCTGCGGCTCGTGGACCCGCACCGAATAGAGTGCTTATTGGCATCGATATTTGTATTTAATTATTATTCCCCATATAAAAGCGATTTAGATTTATTTATCTTCTATGGTCATTGGTTTGGTTCAATATATTAATTTTTTGCATTTCGGGCAGTTGGGAATGGTTTGTGGGGATGTTTTATATTTATTGGATGTGTCGCCGGATTAGACCAGTTCTGGTCTGCATTTTTCAATATTTAACGGACTGGTTTTGTTCTTTTGTTGTTGTGACGTACTGTAGCGCTGAGTTTGTTCAGTTCGCAGTGAAATGACAACTCGTGGGAAACAATGTGATTCGGTTGGTCTTGTCAAATATGCAAAGTCTCGGGCGTGAGATATGATCTTCCGCGAATTATCGATTAATTATATTAACAAATTATGCACATGAGTTCATTAGGACCATTGAGACGAATGAATTCCACTTGACACTGGCAGGCAATGGACTCGGGGCAGGAAATTCTTGTCTGCTGTGGCCATTTAGTTCGTGTGAAACAGTCGCGATTTGGGAGGTTTCTTATAATGTATTCTGTCACAGGGATAAAACGAAGTTTGATGACAGTTTGATTTACGCCAATGAGTCGTGTTAAATTGGTTTCAGATTTTGGTATCGAGTTATTCTTCTATAATAAAACACGGTGCCATTGGCACACACGCCTTTAGAATGGTACTCTCACATTACGAATTCTGCAGAAGCTGCCGAGACGAAGAAGAAGATGAAAGCATAACGCATCTTTTCTGCACTTAAATCACTCTCTCCTCCCGCAAGAAGAAACACCTTGGAACCTACTACTCTAACTAAAAAGCTTCGTGGCAAGGACCACATGGTTTGTTGGATAGGTAACATCCGATCTGCGTGGTGCCACAAAAGTCCTACGTTGACCTAAGTGTGACCGATATCTGCAGTCAGCCACCTATACCCAGCCTAATCTGTTCTTCTACAAAACCTAAGTCAGATTATGAAACGACAAATAAATTCCGACAGATTCAAAAGGGAAACGCGTGAGTCTTTGCAGGATATTTCGTCCGCTTATAGGCTAACTTTAAAAAAAAGGCGATACATGTCTTGGCGTATATGAGGAGAAAACAAAGCATATGCTGTCGAGTAAAAACCGATCCGTCGCTCACCATCTGGAACAAAACGCCAATATCGACAGCTGCAATTTTGAGGTAGTTAAGGAGTTTATCAACTTCGGAGGAAACGTGAACTCCACAAATGACAACTTGTTGGAGGTCGACGTAGAATAGCCGTTGGCAGCCACTGCCACTTCGGTTTGTCGAGACAACTTGGGTAAGCGACTGAAGGCGAGATTAACTCAGGCTCAGACCCTCAATGGGTCGTAGGCCTAATAAGTTAGCAAGTACAGGCTTACGCTGGCATTAGTTCGATAAGGATGACTGTCAAGGAGAAAAACCGTGATCCTCTTTTTGCAACTTCTTTGTACCGCTTTACAGTCCGGACATGGGTTCCAACTAACGAGGCTCTTTAGTGTGTACGAGCAGGCTGTCACCAATTACGCACGCCAATTTGGTGGAGGTCCCTCTCCACTTGTGTGCGTCACTTTAGATGTGGACGTCCTCTGCTGCGTTGTCAGGTTAAGAGTTGAAATTTCTTTGGGGATGGAACTAAGTAATACATGCTTTCCACCATCTTATGAGTTGGATCCATAGACGGCTGGCTAAACTCATGTTGCTGTACAGCCTTACTGTTCGTGGTGGAATCTTCTTCTTCAACAATTTGCTATCAATGCAAACAGGACCAGAAATCAAAGACTCTCTCTTCACCTGCTTTGAATATTGCGCATGCCTTTGTGACGTAGAACTGAAGTAGAATAATAAAGCTTTTATACAAAGTCAGCTTGATCTTTCGACAGAGGGCTCCATACCTCAATTGTCTTTTGAGTCCAAAATATCACCGGAATGCTGGAGTTATTCTGCGTTTGATCTTGGTACTGATGTTGATTGTACTATTTATCGCAAAGCTAAGTTAGACAAAGTGCTTGACTATCTTGAAACTATAGTTGCCCATTGTGACGTTCTATACAGGTTGTCGATGTTGTGCGTCGTTTCTGAATGACTGCATTTAGTTCGTGTTGTCCTCATTTGCCGCCAGATTCACTTCACCATTTCCGTTTCAAGGATAGTGAAAGCTTCATTGACGGCTTGCTTGCTGTTTTCTACCAATCATGCCAATCTCAATCGTATATTTCAGCAGTTGTACGGACTTTTGAAAGATCGTGCCACTAGTGGTGGTCAGTCTTCGACTCTGTGCCTGTGGGACAACGCAACAGAGGACGTCCACGTACAAGGTGGCGAACACAAAGTCGAGGTGTACGAAACTGGAGACAGCTGACTAGAGATCGTGTCGGCTGAAAAGGCATGTTGAGTGAGGCCCAGGTCAACCTCGGACTGTAGCGCCGTAAGAAGAAGAAGAAGAAGAAGAAGAAGAAAAAGTGCCAATGAATTTTGCACTATCTTCATCGCAAGCGCGTCGCCTTGTCTTTTTTGACATTAAAGGTCTCGGTTGTTTCGTTAACACGTTGATGGAACTCTATGCATGCTCTCAAATATGGCCTTGGAATCGACGAATAGATGGGGGTGTCGATCTACGTTTTTTTTTAGTCCTTCCAGGATATGCTGCAGTGTAAAAATCTTGTCTATACCAACCTTCCCTGACCTCAAAACAATAATAATGAGAACCTATCAGATTGTTGATAAATAGTTTCAGGCGTTCACATAAACCAGTAAATAAAGATCTTGTACGCGACGTTAAGAGGGGTGATCTTTCGATTATAGGAGCAGTTAAAGGGGTCTCCATTCCTGTGGATCGGGCGAACAATACTGGAAATCTATTCATCGGACGTGTTCTCTCCGACCTTATTCAGTTGAGCAGGTGCGTCCACTCAACCAAATCATCCCCAGCTGCCTTATAGATTTCAGCAAACTGTCCGTCCGCACCAGCAGATTTGTTTAGTTTCAGTACTGATATTTCAATCTTGACCTCGCCCTGATCCGTCTTTCGGAATTCTTGTATATTATCGCCCAAATTGAGTGGAACATTCTGTTTGACAGCGGTATTTTTGTTGTCGTCAATGATTTTTCCAAAATGTAGACTGGGACTCTACTTACAGTTGTCCATCCTCATTCCGACAAACAACAAACGTACACAAAAAATCCCAATATTTTCAAAGGCACTAGTTGTCGAAGTAGTACTTGAGTTCTCCTAAAGACTAATGACATTTTCAAGTTCAAAAATTATCGATCGACGATTTTTTTTATGAGAGGAAGCTGTTATCATGACGGAACTCAATGTGAAAAGAGAAACATTTGACTCCCCTCCGTATCTCCTTGATAGACTTGAACCGGCAGAGACCAATATAACGACATGACATGACAATCCGTCTGAACTAAACACCACGACATGGACTCGACTTATTTAAGCACTCACTGTATTCACCATCTAATTGAGAGCATTCGGTATCTAGTTAAGTATTTTATTCGTATTCATAACAAGCATAGACTCTGTCTTGGTCGTTGTGGCAAAATTTACAGCATAAAACCATCAAATTGAAGTGCCTCACAACACACACATGAAACCCCAAACCAATCGATGATAAATTCCGAGAAAACTGATTTCCAAATTCAACTCACTTCGCGTTGGCAGATCAGCCTCCTTGCTTCCACACAAGTGAAACCCCAGATGAAGATTTGATAACTCATAATTAGGCGTGACTTCTGACACTCGTAAAAATCACCCAAGCACCATCATCGATGATGGCCAAGGGCCTGGGCAATTCTACTTGGATTGCGCTTAAGTGAACTGATTGCTGCCGGAGGCTGGCAGAGACGCCTTTAATAGCCCCCATCACGGGTTGAATCTTAGATGAGCGGGCTCGCAAATCACCTTTACAGGAATATGCAAAAGCAGCTTTGTCTGCCAGGGGAATTATGTGACACGGATATTACAGGAGAATTCGCAAGGCATCCCTAGAAGCCAATGGACCATGTGTACGGGGTAAGTCGCTTTTGTTCCTGGAGGCATATTGCGCAGCACATTAATCAAAAAGTGCAATAAAGTTCGGATATGAGATCTTTTGAATTTTCCTTCAAACTCATTTGAACGGAACTAATTTCTTACAGACAGCGATGTCAGATGATGATTTGTGATCTACTTTAAACTTTTCACATTTAATTAGCTTCCCAATAACAATGCGGATCTAGAGATGTAATACTCGTAAAACGAAGCAGACATGAGGACTGTCGAGGAAGCCTAGTGCTGGAAGTTTTCAAGACCATCATGATGGACACATTCGTACTCCATGAATGGACCTACTTGTGTGTGTTGTCATCTGTTCAAAATGTATGCCAGTGGAATGTTCCAAAGTTTGTTGAAATATGTTGGACAAGTGCATTTGCATAAACTTGTACTTCCATCTGTATAATGCCAATCGCATTTCAGGTACGTAAGGGTTTTTCTGTACAAAGGAAACTGTACAATCAGCATAGTAGAAGAAAGTCCAAGTAAGATCTTCTTTTTTCGAAGTAACTTAGGGCTCTACAATCCCTCCTTCCTCTATAAATGCCTCCTTGCTTGCTAGTCTTGCTTTATAGTGCCGAAAGCTGGATAACAAGCAGGACTGATCTTGGTACATTCGAATGAAAAGTTCTGCGTCGAATATTTGGATCTTTATGTGAGCAAGGCGAATGGAGGAGAAGACGTAGGTTAGGTAAGGTTAGGGGGCTGCTAGTAGATTTAACAGCACACTCAGACCATGTTGGTCCATTGTGATACCCACAGTCAGACTACTACCACTACTACCACTGATCGACCACTGATAGTGCCGTTAATATGATCCCAACGGCAAATGGTAAACGACTGGATGGCGCGGTTGGTTAGGTTCCTGCTCCAAGTTAGAGAGGTCCCAGGTTCGAATCCCAGTGAAATCGAATCTGGTCCAATCACCATTTGCCGTTGGGATCAAATTAACTACTGGAGTAGGTTGCTACCTGGCAGTACAATGGAGTCTGAGTGCTCCAGTAGGCATGTTGAGTGTGGCCCAGGCCAACCTCGGATTGAAGCACCCTAAGAAGAAGAAAAAGTGCCAATGAGTTTTGCACTATCTTCATCGCAAGCGCGTCGCTTTGTCTTAAAACACTTTTTTGACATTAAAGGTCTCGGTTATTTCGTTAACGCTTTGATGGAACTCTGCATGCTCTCATATATGGCCTTGAAATCTACGTTTCTTCAGTCCTTCTTCAATGGATTAACTTAGCTTTCACTGGGATTCGAACCTGGGACCCCTCTAACTTAGGCCAGTCGTTAGGAGAAGACGTGACTGCGGATATTGTCCGAAATGCAAAAATCCGTCGACTAAACTAACTTGAGTTATGCGTTCTTATTGTAAAATGTTAATTTACAGGGATCAATCAAGTACAACCAATTTATTTACAATGCATTTACTTTATCCACGATTGTCGACAATTACTGTTTCAGACCAACTGTTCCTCGACTTTGCCTAATCGGCAATTCCCTTTATATTTTCTCTCTACTTTAGCATTTCCGTCACATTATCAACATAGTAACCCCGTTTGTATAAATTTGGTAATGAATGAAGAGACAATTAAAAAAAGTCTGCTTGAAGCAGAAAACAGAAACGACCTGCAGAAGTGAAGCCTCGATGAACTCCATTCGCTTAGAACGAATCGCACCCTAGAAATATAAAAAATAAAATAAATCCTTAAAACTGCCGTGATAATAATATTAATAAATAATAATGGCGGCGCTGCAGTCCGAGATGGACCTGGGCCTAGCTTCTCAGCAACCACTCGTGTTGTTCGTGCTATTGTTCTCTCACGAGCGGAGGGTTCCTACAGTTCAATGCCGAACGGCGAGATTGAGAAGCTTTTTCTAGACAGTTATACTCTTTGAGCATTGTCAGAGTGACTCGAAAGAGGTGGAGCCGTGAAAAAATGTTTGATGTTTTTTTCGAGGTTCGAACCGCTATTCCACGGCGCCTACAAAACTGCCGTGATATGGAACAGAAAACTGTCAAAGCAGATAGTGACGACATTCAAAAAATTTAATGACATAACGAGAAATTCCACTCTTTCTAAAAAATTAAAATCAATATTTATGATCTTACATACTCTTCCCAACATCCCGCTGGTCCATTTGCTGGGACCCACGCGACTTACCCAATCAAGCCATTATCCCCCAAAACTTGTGACAACAATACTAAATGTCAATGTCATGTTCTTATCTCTAGCCTGCAAAACAGAAATGTGCTGAATACATTGCGAAGAATTATTAATGCAAATCACAACGTCTACTCCCCCTCCCCACTCGTCAAAGTTCATTAGATAAATTTAAACTAAGTTCGCGTTGTCACAACAGAATATTCTCACACAGAGCAAGCCAATTCATTAGGTTTACATCAACGGTGATAATAAATATCAGCCACATAAAGATCATTAACAGCCGATAAATACACCTTGTTAAGTGCCATCATCGACAGCAAATCGAGGAATAAATTTCAATAAAAACACAACCCGAAGTCACAGCAAACAAATCAACAAAGCCAACTTAATCAGGGGCTAACTAGGCCACCTCAGCTACCAAACAAAGGAAATAAATACATTCGGAGCTAAATACTCTTTGACAGACTCAGACCTCTCATGGCATTAAATCAGTCATGTTTTGAGGCCTTTAAGTGGAAGACACTTACTCCATTGTCCACTCCGACGGCACCGAGATAGGGCACCGGACGAAGCGTAGTCTTATCGGACTAGATCGTTTCTGCTACTGTCAAATTAGCAATTTAAATCAAACCATCAGCGGCGCAGACGACACCACTCTCCCGTCCGGACAGATCAACTAATTGCTGTTATGTTGGCAATTTAATTTGTCAAACTACACTGGTTTACATGTCACAGATTCATCTCTGTGTGGGAGGTGTGATTCGAATAGATGTCTCATGAGCCCGCATCGAGATTTGTCTAAATTAGTGAGCCACCCAGCCGAAATGATCGCGTGTGATATGCAAATGCAAACCACGGCCACGTCAAACCGGTTGGCATTGAAATTCGGTTAAGGCCAAATCCGCTTGATTGCACTGACAAATGCTCCGCATAGTCCTGCACAACGGAAATCACCATTAAATATCCCGGCCAGTGACACACACCACAGGCTGCCGCCACTCCGCAGCGAGATAGCGCTTAATTGCTTTAACACTTTGTCATTTAAAATAAAAACATCATCGGTCACAAAAAAAAAAAGCAGACTAGAGAGACTCTTGGCATCTATGAAACTAAAAACGCAAACAGGACACCAAAAAGAAAAAAAAGAACGGAATCAACAAACGACGAAGGATCAACAGCAAACAGCCGGTGCATAGGCAGCATTAACCAGCATTTAGCCGGCTATCCCACGAGCCATGTGGGCGGTTCGGACACATGTTGCTCCCGAAGCGCAGACAATAAAGAAAAAAAAAACAGAGAGCACAATATAACAACATCAAACATACTATTAGTAGTTTGTAGAGCTTTGTTTTTATTGCAACAATAAAAATTAACACCGCGGTTAGCAAAACACGCAGCGAGTAAACCGTGGAACACGGTAAGGGTGCAAAAAAGCAAAAAAGCAAAAAAGCGAACAGCCAACAAAATAACACAGAAGCCCTCGCGCATAAAAGCGGTCAACTCTAGGCTATTCCCCAGTACTTTCACACACATGAGTGTATATTGGTGGAACAAAAAATTTGACACCAATTGAGGGCACGCATGAGATGTCCTTGATGCATCATCAGACCGCAAAACAATTGTCAATTGGCGGAGGTTTTTGCACTGGAGAGAGTGGTAATTCCCTTGCCAGTTGGTCCTGTTTTTTTCTCTCCTGTATTTTGGACCCTTTTTTTTGTTGTTGTTTTAATTTAAAGTGCATTATAATTATACGCAAATTAATTAACAACATCACAGGCATGCGATAAAAAAGGATTAAAAGGGTGAATCAACCAAAAAAAAAAAACACAAAAAATGGACCGTTGACAGGTCCATTGATTCCAGTCGGTAGTGGAGTAGAAAAATAATACTCGCTGATAGATTTGTTGACCGCAATTTTCATTACGTATTGTTTAAGGTTTTTTTTTGTGTTCATTGGTAATGGATTCAGTTGGGCGTATTTCGCACTGTGACCGAAAGTTAAGGTGCAAGCAAAAAATGATCTGGTTTAACATTTGTGCAGGAATGAGATCCTATTGGTTTCTAATTGACTGTGAATGATAGTTTTCGTAAACTCTGCTGAAACGGGAGATATGCCTAATTCTTTTTTTTTTTATCAGTACTACGTTTTTTTCAAACTTCTTAGAGGTTGCAAAGTGAAAGCTCCCTTGACAACATTTTTGCTCGATAACAGAGATGTTCGTTAAGGGAAACATCTAATAAAATTCAGGAAATTCATTAGATTAGGTTAGGTAAATGGGTGTCCTTGCTGACATGCGGCTCACTTAGACCACTATAAGCCTATTGTGCCCAAATAGTTTGAAACCGTGGAAAACTTAAAACTTCAATATATCAACAACTAAGTTAAACCACCCAGATATACTCGTAGATATGTATCTCAGGAGTTTGATTAGCTCCATTTTCCTTAAGTCATCCAGCTCCGAAAAGAAGAATCTTCCTAGGGTTTCCTTCCTCCTAACGGCTAGTATCTCGGAAGAAGAAAAGGTCTCTCGCAACCTCCCAGCTCTAGGACTCTAAGCCGTTTTGCACCACACTAATCGGCACGTACCAGTGCGGCTCCCGGCCCGGCAAATCGATTATAGACCAGATCTTCACACTAAGGCAAATCCTGGAGAAGACCAGCGAGTTTCAAATCGATACGCACCATCTTTTTATCGATTTTAAAGCCGCATACAACAGCATTGATCGCAAGGAACTATTCGAAGCGATGGCCGAATTTGGGATCCCGGGAAAACTGATCCGGTTGTGCCGCACCACACTAACATATACGCGATGCACCGTGCAGTTCGTCTCGGGGACCTCCGAGCCGTCTGAAACCTGGACCGGATTTCGGCAAGGAGATGCGCTGTCGTGTGATTTCTTCAATTTGGTACTAGAGAAGATAGCGCGGCGGGCTGCTGTAAGCACGGAAGGCCCTAACTTCTACATGTCAGTCCAACTGTTGGGTTACGCAGATGACATCGACATCGTTGCGCGTTTCCAACGCGCCGTAGTGGAAGCTTTCATGGCGATTGAAGAACAGGCGAAACGAGCTGGTCTTAAGGTCAATGAGAATAGAAACGAGCTGTCGAGCAAGAAACGATCCGCCGCATACAATCTAATGCAAAACATTACTATCGACAGCCACAATTTTGAGGTAGTGAAGGAGTTTGTCTACCTCGGGGCAAACGTGAACTCCACGATATCACAGTGGAGATCCGACGTAGAATCGCCCTTGGCAACCGATGCTACTTTGGTTTGTCAAAACAACTGGGCTCAAAACTCCTGACTCGAAGGACCAAAATCATGCTCTACAAAACTCTTATTTTGCCAGTCCTGCTATATGAAGCCGAAAGCTGGACACTAAGCAAAACTGCAGAGCTGATCCTTGGTGCCTTCGAAAGAAAAATTCTATGTCGGATATATGATCTCGTCTGCGAGGAAGGCGAATGGAGGAGAAGGCACAACCGCGAACTCTATGAGTTGTATTAAGATGTGGATGTAGTCCGGAAGGCAAAAATCCGTCGACTGCACTGGCTAGGCCACATCGAGCGCATGGACAACGATGCTCCAGCTAAGACGGTATTCAAATCCATGCCTCCTGGTTCGAGAAGGAGAGGAAGACCGAAACTCCGGTATAAAGACCAAGTCATCGCGGACGCAAGACAGCTTGGTCTTGATGACTGGAAGCAGCGTGCCCAGGACCGTCAACGATGGAAGGCAGCCATATCTCAGGCTCGGACGCTCTGTGGGTTAAGTAAATAAGTAAGTTTAAATATAATCTTAAATAAGTAAGATTACACGACTGGATGGCGCAGTTGGTTAAGTGCCTGCCCCAAGTTCGAGGGGTCCCACGTTCGAATCTCAGTGAAATCAAATCTGGTCCAGTCACCATTTGCCGTTGGGATCAAATTTACGGCACTAGAGTAGGTTGCTACCTGGCAGTACAATGGACCAGTTTTGAGTCTGGGTGCTCCAGAAGTGTTTCAAAATTCCTCCGAAAAAAAAAGTTTAAAATTGAGCCGGAATTTCGAAAATATCGTTTTAATAAATTCTGTACTTAAAGCAAGTGTAAAATGATGCTTGATAAAATGGCAAGGTAGGTAGGTAGGTAGGTAAAAGTGGCGGTGGACATACAGATCCTGTTTTCGCACCCAATTAGCGCCATAAAAGCGCCGTTTTGATACCACATCCTATGGGATACCTATTTTGTGAGATAAGGGTGAAAAAGAGTGTGTATTCACTCAGATTAGCCTAATTTTGAAACCACTTCGTGGAATTTATGAAGGCTAGCAGACTGTGAATGTTTGCTTCTGAGAGATTTTTAGGGGTGTTGAAGAAGGCTTTGCCCAGAGTGCGTTGCCTGACTCTAGCTAGAGCCGGACATTTGCACAGAAAGTGCTCGGGGGTTTCTGACTCAGTTTCCACCCGGCAGCTGCGGCAGTGTGAGTTGAATGGTATGCCTAGTCTTTCAGCATGCCTGCCAACAGCCCAGTGTCCAGTGCAGACCGCTGTGATTCTGGATATATTTCTTCTACTGTTGTTAAGCAGGTCTTTTGTTTTCTTTTGGTTGTAGTTGGGCCATAAACTTCTGGATAGAACACATGTTTCCAGCTTGGTCCATCTTTCGTTGGCGATCTTGAGGAAGTGATTGTAGATGTTGTTTTTTACGAAGCCTAGTGGAGCCTGGACTTGTTCCACAACGAGAGTATCGAGTTTGGATCCTTGTCTGGCTAGCTCGTCTGCTGCTTCGTTTCCTATTATACCCGTGTGCCCGGGAACCCAGATCAAAGAGACCGGGCTCCGTTCACCTATAATGGATAGTTCCTTGCAGCAGCAATCCACTAGTTTTGACGTTGTGGTTATGGATGTTAGAGCCTTGATAGCAGCTTGACTATCTGAAAAGATTGCTATCCGCTGTGTTGGTTCTGTTTTGTTTTTAATTTCAAGACACGCATCATATATTGCAAGCACTTCTGCCTGAAAAATGCTTGCAAAGCTTGGTAGCTTGAGTGACTTTGATATCTTAAGAGCTTCGGAGAAGATTCCAGCGCCCACTCCAGAGTCCATCTTCGAACCGTCTGTGAAGATGGCTATGTCATGGTTTTGGAGGACTCTATCGCTTTTCCACAAATTTTCCATAAAATGGCAAACTTTAGTGAATATTCTGACAGCTGGATGTAATTGGTAAACAGCCGTTGAAACAAAACTATTGGAAAATCTGTCATTGCTATCTGGTCACCCTTGAGAAGAACTTTGCCAATCTCTTAAAAATCAGAACGAGTGTAAATGAAGTATTCAATGTATGCATTCTTATTTGATTTTACTCATTGTATTTGAGTAAATAGCGATGGAACTGTTATTCCTGTTGTTTGGTGTGTAAAATATCGATAGATTCTCAAAATACCATTTCCCCTTGACTTCCTATACAGGCATTCACCGTGGGGCACTGCTCTTATATAGTTCTGTAGAAAATAATAAAATAATGTTTCTCGCTAAAAAAGGGGAAATAATGACATGCTTATGCATTCTAAGTCACAACACTCTATAAACGTACATTTTCTTCAAACTCTATTCCAATTTCAAGTCAAGTGTCAACTCTAGCAAAGGCTTGTGGCCGTTGATACTTTAATTTTTCTCGCGATACATTTTCTTGGTATCCATACCAACTTGCATACATGAATGTATATCTAAATGAGGGAAATTTTCGTTTAATGAATTTGAAAATCGACTCACGTTCAAGAAATGTGCGTAAATCAGAACACGACCTTAGCACACTACACTATCGCATCTGTCCTCATAGGCCGGAGGCCGGCCCTTATCCATCGGAACGACAGCAACGACGGCGTTTCATTGTGAACTCATTAAACTCAAACGAAAAACAAAATCCAATAAAAATTGAAATTAAATCACAAGAGAGAACGAAGAAAAACCGAGAGAACAAACCCAAACAAAAAAAAAAAAACAAAAAATTTAGCAGCGGGACAGTAAACCCAACCTGGAATCAAATCATCAATCTGAACCAAACAGCAAACAGCATTATTCACAATGCGTTTCGACGTGCGTGTCCAAGGGGCACGTTGATCCCCCTGCCACTTTCTGATTACAATAAAAACCCCAAAAACGAAATCAGATATTCCATGCAAGCAAAACGTTAAAAACCTCTCAAGAACCACACAATAAACAACAACACGCAAAACAGGAGAGAAGAAACAACAAAACACAGCACACAGCACGGCGAACGAGAGAAAAATGATCTAATTTTATTGTTATCACCGTTATTTCGGAAATATTTAACCTTTAATGTTGGTTTTATGAGAGCGCTTATAAGCGCATTTTAGAGAAAACCATCATGCGAATGTTTGAACAGTGAACACTAAACAAACGCGTCGCACTCTCTCGCTAATTTAGTCCACACAGATTAGATACTTTATCTATTTCGCGCATTTTTACGGCCCCAAGTAGTGAGCCAATGAATTGCTGATGAATGGAAGCGAACGCAGTCAGCCAGCCTGAAGTGTATTCGTATCTTCAACCACGAATTGGTATTCGGAACGCGGTTCTAGCGATTTTGATTTTGCCGTACGATTGATAGTACATAAATTTCTATTGTAAAGTTATGCTGAGATAAAAATGAAGGAAAAATTAGGCTGCACGCTTCTGCTGTTATAACAGATGACATTTCGTTTGACGTTCACGTTTGATTTTTTCGACATTTCCTTCGATGGTTTAGACCGTTCTACGTCGTCATTGAGCATAAAGTGTGCAGAGTAGGGTAGAATGGTTTTAGCCGTTCGTTGAATGCGGTCATTAACGTGCCATAGGGAGGTCAATCTTTTTTTGTTGAACTTTTCTTTTTTTTTTTGTTTTTTTTTGTTTTTTTGTGGGAATTGTCGTAAACGAGATTATTTCCTTAATTCTGTTAATGAATCTGTAATGAAGTGCTTTTTAGTGTTTGAAGGATTTAATCTATTTTTGAGATTTATTAGCATCATTATACGTATCAGAGGATCTATGCTAAGGTCATGTAACTCGTTGTGAATGAATTGATGATGAAAGGAGGAGCAGTTCAAATTTGGGTTGGGGCTTAGATTTCTCGGGTATCTGACTTTTGATACGAATTGTTCTAACAACAACATTCCGACTGTTTCATTAACAAAAATGGTGATGGGAATATGATTTGAGGAAAAGCGCAATAGGCTTCCAAACAACGGACAGGGAACACAGCAAAGGATGACCAGATAACAATGATAGTTTTTCGAATTGATATTTTTCAGCAGCAGCCAAAGGTGTCAATGACGTCTAGCCGTCGAAGTATTAAATAAGGCTTGCCATTTCATCATGCATTGTTTTATACTTGCTGAACTTGCGGAAATTATAAAAAAAAAATTATCGAAATTCGCAAGAATTTCATCGTGACGTCGGTCGTCATCATGGCTTCAGTGTGTAGGGAATTCGTAGCACGGTGGAAAAGTTTATGCGTGAGTACACACATTGGACCTTCAGACAGGGAATGGTGCGAAATTTTGATTAAGCGCTGATCGGCATTTTCAGGGATTCAACCCGGCTACATCCATCATCTACTCCGAAGAGGCCCATTTTTGGCTCAGCACAAGTAAAATTGTCGACTTTCGATGGCCAGAGCTAGACAGCATCGATATATCCGACCTGTGGATCCAGCAAGACGGTGCTACATATTATATAAGCAACGCAACGCTCAAAGTTGTGAGATACGAAGGAGAAATTTGACGACTGAATTTTTCTGAAACTGCGTCAATTCCTAAGTTTACAAGCCAACCACTTTGGACGAGTTCGAAGTCAGCATTCGACACGCTATTGCCGCACATGTTGGAGCTAGTCTTAAAAAATTGGACCGAACGCTTCAAGCACTGCTAGCGAAGCCGAGGCTGCCATTTGAATGATACGCTACTCCATACAAAATTTAATGGAGCTTCAAAATAAAGTCGGAACTAATTTTATATCTCTCTCTCTCTCTCTTTCCTTTCCTATCGTTCCTAAAGTTTGTGGTTTAAATCTAGCCTTCAGTGTCTGCAGAAGCACCTTAGAATACAAAGATGGTGCAGCAGGAGCAGTAAAAAGAAACTGCTCCTTAGATGTGGAGTAGAAGTTGTTAGGCTTGGGGAACTTGTCCTTTTTTTTCGGAGTTTTTTTGGAACACTACTGGACCACTCAGACTCAAAACTGGTCCATTGTACCGACAGGTAGCAACCTAATCCAGTGCCGTTAATTTGATCCCAACGGCAAATGGTGACTTGACCAGATTCGATTTCACTGGGATTCGAACATGGGACCTCTCGAACTTGAGGCAGGCACTTAACCAACTACGCCATCCAGTCGAACTTGTCCTTAGACGTCCTTCAATATAAGTTTCCATTGCTGTAAGATTCTAGACAGTATGGCGTAAATCCTCCACTTCCTATGGGAATATCAAGCTCAGCTTACAGTTAGACTCACGTCAGTAAGAAGATCCATCCTTTAGAAAGGATCCATTTAATTTCATCATCTCCACAGGGTTTTTTAGGGATCGGTCCGAACCAAAAGCTCCATTGGCATTTTCTGCAATCGGTCTTACGTGAAAAAAAATTCGGAACGCCATCCATCAATGAGCCAATTTGACGTATGTAGCTTCAACAAAATGGCCGCTATCAACTGTCAAAGTTCGTAAGTCCCCATTAGAAGACCCTTTAGTACTAAGCTGTCAATTTTGTCGATAAAGTTAAAAAAGGACAAATTTCATCCCGACCAATCAAACATCAGAAGAAGTAGCTCCCAATTACCTAAAACGCCTTATTAGCAATTACCATTCAAAATGGCGTTACCATATTGTTACATTTCTTAATTCAATTAATCCACCCCACGGAGAACTTATGCACACGCTCCATAGCGTATCTTCGGTGAAAAAAGTGATTGTCTTGCCGCTTACACTAAACCCCAAGTGGAAGAACGAATCCATGAATAAATTCATTTGAGTGTCACGCATTGAAATTAACGAACCACCCCTGTCGCCGGCTCTCCCCACAAGGAATTTCAAAACTTTACAACTCTCGGCGGAAAGTTTTTCACTCGAAGTGTGACGGTGGTACACGCGCATAGATAATTATGGCAATTTTCGAAATTTCAATTTGCTGCCATGGTAGTGGAACGCGGGGGTCCCCTTCCGGAATCATTCAAGAATTTCATTCCAACCGAGTGGTATGACCATCACTCAAGCAACTCCTGACATTATGAATTAAATCCCCGAAGGTCGGTGTCATGAAAAATTGACTCTCACTTCATATCACATTCCTAAGAACGGTCTTGACATTGGAGCCTTTTCGAATTAAATACGACCGGTCATAGCGGTTCGCAAATAAGTGAAAGAAACCCCCAAACACATTATATGCCCACTTATGCGAGCTGTTCAACAAATTAAGCCGTTCTCGACACCTCATTTGGTAGTTTTTATTAATTGCTTTGATCCGACTGCTGGTTAGATTTGAAAAATATCAAGTCAAAAACCAAACTATTACCATTTGAGTTATAATAAAAAACAAACAGTGAACAGAAATTTACATAAAATTTTAAAGTTAAGATCTATTTAAGCAAATGGAAACGACTACTTGCCTAAGCAAGTCGACCACTCTGCAGTTAATTCACGCAATTCGTAGGCAAATCTTTGTTTTATATCGCAATGAAATCGCCGCATTTGAGATAATTTCTCGATTTGATCTGGCATTGATCGCGTTTGATTGTTAAGTTGGTTAGGATTTATGCAGCTACGGATATGGAAAAGCGTTTTTTTTAATTTGACGCTCTGGTTTGAAGCGGTTAAATGATCAAGGAATAAATTTGATGGAGTGGAGTTTTGAGACCTTAATCAAAGAGTGCCTTTGTCCGATAATTAGTGAGTTTGAGATTATATTTTTTGTGTATCTTTACGCACGTCGTTGTCTATTGTCGTTTACCTTCAGCTTCTGGGTCAGTTAAATTTTGTGCGGGTGCAGGCTCAAGACACGACGCAAAAAAAAACTGTGGTCTGCGGAAGGCCGCGTTGTTGTGCGCGCACTTTCACGGACAGCGTTGATGTTTTCGGCAGATCTTGCTTTTCGTCGAAGTACGGGTGTTGGTTTATCGTTTGCTGAACCAGTGGACTTGAATTTATCCACCACCCTGCGAATAGTCCTCTCGGCAGGACGAATATCGCGAGCGAAAAATGGGCGGGTCGCGCCCAGGAATGTTGCCCGAGTAGAATACCCATTTTGATAAAACAATTTTATCATTTGCTGTTATCCAACGATTGAGATGACGAATGGAAACCAACGGTCGGCCCAGAAAGTCTTTGAATCCAACCCCGTGGGACGGCGCAGTAGAGGAAGACGGCGACTCAGGTGGCGCACGCAAGTGGAAAGCGAAATTGACGAAATTCGAAACGCGAAAAGCGTAAAAAACTGGAGGCAGCTAGCTAGATCGAGCTGGCTGTAGACGCTTGTTGGTTGAGGCCCAGGTCCACCCCGGACTGTAGCGCCCCCTCAAGTAAGTAAGTACGTGCTGTTGAATTCTTGATCATCCATGGTGATTTGGCAAAACAGATTGAATAAATGCCAGTTTGACGGATGTAGCTTCAACAATATGACCGCTATCAACTGTCAAAGTTCGTAAGTCGCTATTGGAAGACCCTTTAGTACGTAGCTGTCAATTTTGTCGATAAAGATAAAAATGAACCAATTTTTACCACATATAGTCGCCTCTCGATAATTCGAAGCTCAAAGGTTTTTAGAAAAGGCGACGCGCTGTCATGTGATTTTTTTAACATCGTTCTTGAGAAGATCGTGCAAAACTCACTGGCCAACACAAGAGGCACGATCTTCCCAAAGTCCGTTCAACTGCTAGCTTACGCAGATGACATTGACGTGATTGGACGAACACAGCGAGCCGTTAATGAGGCGTTTGCTGGCATTGAAATGGAAGCGGCAAAAATGGGTCTGGCGGTAAACGAGGACAAAACAAAGTAAATGCTGTCATCGAGAAAGGACGCACAACATCGACGACTTGGGCAGATCGTCACCATAGGCAGCTATCATAGACAGTACCGAGATCAAACGCAGAATAACTCTTGCCAATTGCTGTTTTTTTGGGCTCAAAAGGCAATTGAGTAGTAGAGCCCTCTCTCGGAAGACCAAGCTGACTCTATACAAGACCTTGATCATCCCAGTCCTGCTTTAAGGCGCAGAGCCATGGACAATATCCCATGCGGATGAACAGTCTCTTGGCCTTTTCGAGAGAAAAGTTCTGCGCGCGGTCTTTGGCCTTATTTGCGTTGATGGCTTTTGGAGGAGAAGGTTCAACCACGAACTGTATGGGCTGTACAGCGACAAGAATCTAGCCAGGCGTCTACGGATTCAATCCCTAAGATGGCTAGGCGATGTAGAGCGTGTGGACAACTTATCCCCGGCCCGAAGAGTCCTCGACTCTGAGCCTGTGGGACAACGGAACAGAGGACGTCCACGAACAGGGTGGCGCACACAAGTCGAGGGGGACCTTGGCCGGCTTGGTGTGCGAAACTGTAGACTGGCTGGCGAAAGATCGTGCTGGCTGCAGTGGCATGTTGAGTGAGGCCAAGGTCCGCCGCGTAGCCAACGAAAACTGAAACTAAACTAACCACAGTGCGTGTCAAACTACCAATTTCAATAACAAATGCTCGTGAAATAACTTCTATCCAATTTGATAACAACTGGATGGCGCAGTTAGGTAAGTGCCTGCCCTACGTTAGGGGGGTCCCAGGTTCGAATCCCAGTGAAGTCAAATTTAATACACTTTTATCCAGTTTTTCAAATCTGGTCCAGTCACGGTTTGCGGTTGCGGTTGCGGCACTATCACTGGAGCGGTCGATCAGTGATAGTAGTCTGACTGTGGGTATCACAATGGACCAACATTGTGTAAGTGTGCTGGTGAATTCACTAGCAGCACCCTAACCTAACCTAACCTAATCTGATACCTTTGAATTGTCGATTGTTCGACGCCCATGAGTTCGAATTAACGCCGTTTTATTACGTAGCGATGATTTTTTTGTTCGAATTATTAGTGCTTAAAAATGTATAGCTTTTTTTTAGAAATATGAAGAGATTTTCTATGGAACTTATGATAACTTCGAATTATGGAGAGGTTTAAACAATCGCTGGCTTAAATTAACGACAGGCGACTGTACCTTTCATGCCTTTCAGCTTTTGATACTAAGCCGTACGTCTGCGAAAACGACTCATTGTGACCAAGCGCTAAAAAGTGACTCAAATATTATTTCTAAATCAACCAAATGAATCTCAAAAAGGAAGCTCTAAAACAGCCACTTCACTATACACAGGTATACGTCAAAGAATACCACATCTACATCCATTTCAAGATTAGCGGACTTCCTTACAATTTCCAACAAAACTTTTCCTCAATTAATCTCTCTCAAAATCGCAATGTTTGCAGTCGTTTGTCTTGCATTTCCTAAAGAAATTAAAAACCTCATAGCACCGCACCAGAGCCTCGACCATTTCCATCTCACCGTTTCAAGAAGAGCGCTCAAAAGCAAAAAAGAAACCAACATCTTTCAAATGGCCAGCGAAGGAGATATTCGCAATTAAAGCTTAATCAGCTTGAAACAACTTCTTTTATCTCAACAAAGAGAAAATTAAACAAAAAAACGGCGAAGTGTACCTCAGCGAAATGGAAGGAAATATCCTTTCTGGTCAGTCTACACCTTTATGAAAGTCCCTTTACTTTACTCGTCTTTTATTCGTAAGTTTTGAAAACTTTTTTTGTTCGTGTTTCATTTCAACTCTCTGCACGTAAGAAGAAATCTCATTTTGGTAAGAATGCGATTTCACTGCCTCAAGGAATCGCGGATGTAAAAGCAACCGCAGAGAGGAATCAGACAACGGAAAGGAATGAATGGCTGATTTTTTCTTAATCACTGTGTTCGGGGGATATTTGTGCAAGAATTTTGCATATCTTCTTATCTTAAATTTTCGTAACTTTAAGAAGATCAAATTTGAGAGGCATCCCAGCTAGAAAACTTACAAAGGATTACATGGTTTACATGCTGAAGTACGCCGAATGACTTGTGTTTTATCACATTAAGGTCCTCGATCTGAAAATCTAGGGCCAGAGTAATCCCCGACCAGGAAACATTAACAATTCTCACCGTCAGGAATGTATCTGTAATTCGAATAATCCTTTTGAATTTAAAAAACAAAATCCATACAAAACTAATTGCTGCAAATATTTTCACAAAACCCATGTATACCACAGAGCAACCTGAGAGTAATGTTTTGCGAATTCGCAAAAAGAGAAAAAGACCATACACAGGTGCTGTCCTATCTGCTGCATCCCTTTTACAAAGCCGATTGAACAGAAAGGAGATTTCGTTCACAGTGTGATCCTTTCTTGACGGACTGCAAGACGGCTGCGCTCAGACAACCGAAGTGAAGAACATGAAAAACAATGAAGCAAATATTATTTACGACGTGCACTTCAATCGTTTCCATGCAACCATCACATCATATCCTTCCACAAATTTATGACAAACTCAGGGTTCGACAAAAGGGTATCACAGTGTGCCCGATGACCTTGAACGGAACCAATAAAATTTCCAATGCAACAAATGGAATTTTGAAAGGATCCTGTTCACCAGTGTGAAATATGAATTTTTTGTTACTCAAATTTTCATAACTCATCCAAACCATTATGTCGGTGAACTCAGGTATTTCGAGGCAACGTCCTTGACAGTGCTCCAGCAGATATTCAGGTGGTCTCTGCTGTACTCGCACAGCACTCAGTTCATTGACTACTATTTAGAACGTGAGCCGGATAAGATAGAGATCCAGTAATGAAATAATAGATAATCATTTTGTTCAATTTTATTCAAAATCTCCATTCGGCTGATTCAATGGTGGCTGAGCACTATTAACCTCAGCCCAAAGAACAAAACCCACCAAACTGGCTTCGGATTGGATTGGAGGGGTAAAGACCTCTTGCGATTGATTAAATCTAAGCCGCCGCACACCTCATTCATCGGATGATATCAGCATTTCATAATATATCTCTAATTACCTCATGAAGACTTTTCAATTGTTCACTTAACGATCCTATAATTGCTCGTCAAAAACAAACCAAAAACTACACCTAGGGTCTTCTTTATGACTTTCCCCGTTTTCTACTTCTTCGCATCTTCCTGGAAAAAGTTACAAAACTTTAATTTAAAATTTCTTCTATAGAAATTCTGTGAAAGTACATTAAATGAATTTACACTCGCACACATCGCTGCCGAGACACAAAGAGACGCAAGGGCGCGATATAGGCCCCATTGGCTTTGTCTATCTGAGCACGATTTGAATAAGTGTTTTGTTTCCTTGTTTCCTGTGGGTTACACACATTGGTTGGTTGTTCTTTTTCTCAATTTTTCGTCATGAATCTTACGATGGATCATAAATATATTTTGTCTTTAATTGAATAATAAAATTGTTAAGAGCCTTCTGATCAATGGATCTTATTGTCATAAAAATTCGGTAGCAAGGGTGAAGAACCGTAGATGTACGGACAGATTTCCATTAATAAGAGATGGATGAGTGGCGATAGGCTGGGACGTAAAAGTATCTAATGTGTTTGATTAGTAATTGGGTTTTCTAAGAATTCAAAAGTTGATTTCCTCTGACTGGGCTAGTAGTTTATCTAAAACGACGAGGGTATGGAAAAAAATATATTTATTGGGTAACGAAATACATTTTTCTATGAAGCAGATACGCCCGAGTAGGTTTGAGAATTGATGATGCTGTAACAAAGGGATAAAATAATTGTGTTTTAATGGACTTCAAAACATCGAGGCTCACTAAACAATTCGGAGGAGTTATGTATGTATATCCCAGTTATCTCCGCTGTAAGCCATGACACATTCAATGCAATGCTTTGGTGTCGGCGGTTGGCATGTAGTTTTAGTAGCCGGGTATTACTTTCGGGCCCTGCAATGTTTTTCAGCGGCTTCTTCAAAATGGTTACTGATAAACAGGGTGGGCCATCTAGTGGTTTTTCTTTAAATCATAGGTTATTTTTGAACTGACAGCTGTTTCCCGCTCGAAATCTTGACAGAAAATCAGTATCATACCTCCGCGAAACGAAATGATTCGCATTACGCTTGAACACCTTTGGGAAATATTGAAAACTTATTTCTAAAGTGAGTGCTGTGTTGCCCAAACAGTGCATATTTTAAAAAGAAGTTATGGCCGAAATGAAGCACCCACCGCGACTGCTGTACGCAAATTTGTGCAAAAGCTCGTGAGACTGGTATGCTAGTGGACAACACTCATGATCCCCGTCGTTGTACAGTGCGCACGAATGGTAGCTGCTGTGGCCGAGAGTGTGAGACTCAATTCAGGAACATCAACTCGCCATCGATCTCAACAGCTCAACATTTCAAGCACTAGCCTGGAGGGAGAAGAATTCTGCACAAAGATCTCGGATTATTCGTTTACAAGGTCCAATTGACTCAGCAATTGAAGGAGCGCCACCGTCCGCTACGTCATCGCTTCGCAGTTTGGGCCTTTGAGCAGCTTGAATTGGACAACGGTTTTGGGCGATAAATCATCTTCTCATCATCTGACAAGGCGCATTTTCATCTCGGCGGCTACGTTAACAAACAAAATTGCCTCATCTGGGGCTCGGATGCAATAATAATAATGGCGGCGCTACAGTCCGAAATGGACCTAGGCCTAGCTTCTCAGCAACTACTCGTGTTGTGCGTGCTATTGTTCTCTCACAAGTGGAGAGGACCTAAAGTTTAATGCCGACTCCGAACGGCGATATTGAGAAGCTTTTCCTAGACAGTTATACTCTTTGAGCATTGTCAGTGATTCGAAAGAGGCGGAGCCGTGAAAAAATGTTTGATGGTTTTTTCTTTTTCGAGATTCGAACCTTAGACGTCGAGCGTAGGAGTCGACGCACTTACCCACTACGCCACGGCGGCGCCCATTCGGATGCAATAATCCGCACCTAGCTGTCGATTGGCCAATACATTCACAGAGAGTTACAGTTTGGTGCAGATTGTGGAGTGGTGGCATAATTGGAACATTTTTCTTCGAAAATGAGGCTGGGAACAACGTTTTGTTTACAGAGCCATGTTAACAGACTTTTTTTCTTATTGAAATTGAAGACATGGATTTAGAAGACCTCTGGTTCATGCAGGATGGCGCGCCGTGCCACAATCGATCTTTTGCGCACCAAATTCCCAAATCGTGTTATCAGCCGTCTTGACGATGTCAATTGGCCGCCTCGGAGTTGCGATTTGGGGAACTGTGAAGGACCGATGCTATGCCAAGAATCCGGAAACGATTAAAGCATTAAAAAGCAATTTCATCCAAGCAATCCGTGAGCTACAGCCCGAAACAATTAACAAGATCTTGGAAAATTGGAATCCCAGAATGAGCCGAGGCAGCTACTTGATCGAATGAATCTTTAAAAAATGGTAAAAACCTGTTTTCTATCAAATTTATTTCTTGGGCAGCTTTTTTTACTACAGACAGGCCGTAGTAATATCTGCAACAATCTTCTTCTTCTTCTTCTTCTTCTTAGGGCGCTACAGTTCGAGGTGGACTTGAGCCGCACTCAACATGCCTCTCCAGCCAGCACGATTTTTGCCAGCGGTCTCCAGTTTCGCACACCAAGCCGCCCGCTCGAATTGTGTGCACCACCTTGTTGGTGGACGTCCTCTGTTGCGTTGTCTCACAGGCTCAGAGTCGAAGACTCTTCGGGCAGGAGCTGTTGTCCATACCCTCTATATAGCCTAGCCATCTAAGGCATTGGATCCGTAGACGCCTGGCTAGACTGTTATCGCTGTACAGCCCATACAGTTCGTGGTTGAACCTTCTCCTCCAAATATCATCAACGCAAACAGGACCAAAGATAGCTCGCAGAACTTTTCTCTCGAAAAGATCAAGACACTGTTCATCCGCTTGATATTGTCCATGCCTCTGCGCCGTACAGCAGGACTGGGATGATCAAGGTCTTGTATGGAGTCAACTTGGTCTTCCGAGACAGGGCTCTATTACTCAATTGCCTTTTGAGCCCAAAAAAACAACGTGTTTCCCTAAAAACGACGTGCATAGCACTGAAATAATTCTGTGAGGCTTTTCCTAAAACCTACTCTTATTCACACCGAATACATCTAACAGCACAACACTTTTCTACTCACGTCTCATAAATACTGATTTATTACAAAATCAAATCTCAATGTCAAGATAAGCGGCAGTGCCCATCTTCCATTCTGTGCATGTTCAAAAGTGGGTCATACTTTTCTGGGTCACGTAAGAAAAAATCGCTTAAAAGTAAAAGATACTTTTACCCAAGAACATGACAGCGAACATCATCAAAAATCCTAACAAGACACTCGACCGATTTTTATGCAAATATTCACAATGAAACTCCTTTTGATCTTTTGCCAATCATCGACAATATTCCATGCACGGTCACAATCGGAACTTTAATTCAAAAACTCCCTCGTTCCTTTGTGCAAAAAGCAAAAATGAAAAGAAATAAAAATAAAAACATAATCAACGGTACACCGTAATCCCACCACATACGATCGTATGTGGGAAAGAATCTCTGGAATTTCATTGCGTTACCTTCCCTGCCTTTGGTACTACTACACCCGTTTCGAGGAAGGCGACAACGACGACACAAAAATACACAAAAAGTAAATAATAACAATAAAGATAAACAAAACTCCAATAGAGAGTACATCGTGAAGAATAATGTGTCATCGCGATGGTCACGTCTGCTTTTTACAGACCGATACCACATGAACGGAGACAACGCGACGAATGCAGGCATTACGGACTTGCTTTCTTGAGGTACTCGCAAACTGACTAAGGAGATACAACGCATAGTTGTGTGCATGCATGTATTCGCGACTAGGTTAGGTGGACAGACAGTGGTACAATTGTCACTGACTGCCGATGCACCGATCAATCGGTTGCAATTTATTGCATTTTTGGATAACTAATATAATGCATACCTATGCGACGGGCATTGTCATCTCGATACGGGGGCTAAATGAGGTGCTGCAGAGGCCACTTACAACGTATATCCTGTATGGGGCACAATGCTTAACTGTTTTCATGAATTGATGACGAATGGAAATCTATTTGCCGTGTCTATTTGGTTGCAATTGATTATTATAGAAAGTGTTGAATATTACACTGAACGAAATGGAACCGAATGCACTACAATCCAAGAGGAATTGAATTGAGTTGAAACCTCGATCAAGATTTTTAATGATCTCAAGTTGATTTTTTGCATGAGTGTGGACCACTCCTTCAACACCTTGATTCAGGGATAATAAACTACCTTTTATGGATGGGGTTACAGATTCCAGATAACAAAAAATGGCATGTAAATGTAACGGTCGGTCCGTAGGCAGATCTCGTTCAGCCGAAGATCTTGTGAAGGTACTTTAATGCTCAACAAAACTCATAACATTCTGCACCAAGAACGAATTCAGATGCGTTCACACCCCCACGGAGGGCAAAGATGATTTGATTAAAGAAGGCTTCTACAATCAGAGACTATTGTGATTTAAGAAGCTCTGTTATGGCTTAAAAACAACGTGATGTCCGATATCGATATCGGTTGTTTGAACGGTCAAGCTGCGATTAAATCCCCGTATTTGGTTACAATTTAGACGCTTGTGAAGGTACTTTAATGCTCAACAAAACTCATAACATTCTGCACCAAGAACGAATTCAGATGCGTTCACACCCCCACGGAGGGCAAAGATGATTTGATTAAAGAAGGCTTCTACAATCAGAGACTATTGTGATTTAAGAAGCTCTGTTATGGCTTAAAAACAACGTGATGTCCGATATCGATATCGGTTGTTTGAACGGCCAAGCTGCGATTAAATCCCCGTATTTGGTTACAATTTAGACGCATCGGTCATATCGAAGACCTCGCTAAACTGCCTCCAGTCTCTTAATGAGATGGCTGAACATTTTAGCATTCACTTCATGTGGGTACCGCAACGCTGTGACATACCAGGAAATTGCAAAGCCGGCGAACTCATCAGGCACTGAACCACTTATTTCTAATGGGGTAAGCTCAAATAGAGTCCGACCGAACATTCGGCTTCGGCTTCGGCCACCTTTGGCTAAAAATATCACCTTCGGCAAAACATTCGGCTTCGGCCAAATGAGACCGAAGGCTTCGGCTTCGGCTTCAGCCGAAAAACTGGACTTCGGTCGGACTCTAAGTTCAATATGTTTAGATCCACTAATCCGATATGGTCCTCTCCCCAAGTAGCGACCTTCTTCCCCATTGAAAAGCTCATCTGGGGATTTACTTCTTGGACGACTTGAGTGAGGTGTATGGCGTCAGCATCAGTTAGCTTAAGCGCTTTATAAAAAGCTCTGAACGATTTTTTGGGTAGGAGATCCTCACAGTCGGCTACGCGACGCCTTTAATTTGTAATTTGTAGTCATCCACTTGAACCTAACCTAACCCTTCTCATAAGGTGCGTTTTGCTTCTATATCCTTACACATCTAAACAGCTTTAAAGTTCCTTTGAAGAACACAAAGTATTTGGCTTCTCGTTGAACTCCTGTCTGGAGATGCGTCATTTCTTTCATATTACGGACATCAAAGCCGCACAGTCTTAATGCTTTGTCCGCTAAGGGATAGGTATGTCTGTCTGACATCTGGAACTGTTCCAAAGAAATTCAAATTCTGTCTGGTTAAACTAGTTAAGCACAAATACTTTAGATCATACTAAAAATGAATTAAGATTCACCACTTTTTCTTCTTAAGTGGACTTATAGTCTTAGGTAGATCTACAATAACTCTCTTCATCTACTCGTAGCAGTAACGCATATTAAGAGGTTAAAGTTAATTTCATGACATTTCTTCGCGCCAATTATTTTTAAATTAACTTGCCAATTTTCGCATTTCGATGCCAGTGTTACCATACGGCTTTTTGAACTTACGTTTCGAGACGCCACGTAGGCATACGGGGCCAATAATGAAGTAATGGTTGGTTGGTGGATGGTTTCACCGGCAGAAGGACAAACTACATGGAGCTAAATATTCAGCAGATAATATTGACAAATTCACTTTTTTGCATTGCTCTGTGTCGGGCGCCAGTAACCAAGCTTTCTGATTTTTCCATATATTTAAAGAATTACGGTCACCATTCCAGTTCGTTTGTTAACTTACATGTAAATCACTCATGGCTGCTAACGGTATTGCGGATTTTGGTATTCAATCTACCCTCAGGATTGGACTTGACCAATTGCTAAGCCTTTTAAATGCGAACAGAAAATGTCCTTAATCAAAAAAAGTGTACTCACTTAGGCTAGTATCAGCGAATTTGGAATAAATTTCATAAAAGCAGATATATTAGGTTAGACGGTATAACGAATAACCGGCGAAAGCGCTTAAGGATGATAAAGCAAGTAGCTTTCTCCAACAGATCTCGCTAAATTAATAACTCGCCAAATATCAGTTGCATTGTGTGAATTTCTTTTTTCCAGTGTATCCAAATGCGTGTGTGCCTAGCCAGTCTCGTATGCATTCGCCCATACAAATCGCGAATCGCAAATCGCGATCCGATCATGTACGGTAATATGAAGAGAACAGATACTTCATTTCGCATTCAAATTGAGTTTATGGTTTTATTATTTATCGTGAATTTTGTCATCAGTGTCTCCAGCTCAACGTCTTCCCCCTTAGCTCACCTTCTCGGCCACAAATTCTCACTCACTCACGATCCCTCTGTCAATCCATACATCTCGCATATGAATATCGGTCACTAGGTTCGCATAGCCGTATTGCGTATTCGTATTATTTGCCATTTCACTTGCATCAATAATCAAGATTGTGTCTTGGACTTTTTTATGAAGCATACCCAGCCGCCAGCACCGTGTTCCGTTTGCAAAGCGACATCGAATTTGATTGTACTCGTACTCCGCAGCGACGATACTAATTGATCTGATCGATCGATAGGTGCGTACAGAATCGACCAAAAGAAATTCACAATTGCATCAACGTAACCAGTGTATCTATGAATTATGGGAGAGTTTTATGTGTTTTTTTTTGCACATGACCACATGGTGGCTTTGGGAATTCTGTCAGGTACCACCGGATAGTGTGGACACGGTGGGAATACTGTAAGTGCATAATTACCGAGACCGCTCCATACCGTTAGAACCTGTGTTAACCCATATTAATTTAAGAATTCTACTGAATTGTTTCCAGGGAACTGATGGCATGGTCGTTTGCGATGTCTGCATATCAATTTGATATTTATTTACAATTGCATTGCGGGTGAGTGGTCTTGCGGTGGACAAGGTCACACCGACACGGTGCTTTGCGCGTTGAGGACGTGATAATGGGTACAATCTGCGACATGAATGCATGGATGATGGAAAAGCGAACTCTTTTCGATGGCGAATGGCCTTGTTAAGGTCACATTCCATGCAGAGATGGTGTACACAGTTTCTTTTTGGTTTTTGACCTTTCTCGGGTGCTTAGTTCAAATCGCTTGACCATCCCATCGCTGCAGCATGAGGGGTAGTGGGACTCCTCTGATTAATATCCCACCCTCATGCTGGATAATCGCTTCGAAATCAAAGTATCGAATAACCATTAAAAAGGATATTCTACCTCACTTTCAAATCCGTCAGCACCATCCCCTTTCACATCTGCGCGCCACCGTCATCCGTTCGAAAATTCCTCTTGACCCCTGTCCACGCACGTCAAACCTCAACCGACCGGTTCAATTGGTACCCCACACACATAGAGGACACGCAATGTCCTGGAGGACAATCGGAAATAATGTCCTCTTTTCAAAATTGCAAACAATGGAATTGTGAACTTAGCAATAAATTCGATGACATTTATTGGATTCCTTTTCATACGGCCCGTGCCTGTGTGTCTCATTGTTCACTGGTGCTGATGCTGGCCAGAAAAAGGACACTCGAGTGGACAGCCATTCATATGGATCTGCCCCCGAGCTACACACGACGACTACTCGTATATGTCCTCGCATATTGAGTTGTTATAGATTTTACGAGGTCAGAAACAAGGTCGGAGGCTACACCTTTTTCTGATCAATAATTTGACAATACAAAGTGCCACAGACCGACACACACACACACGGGTCAGGCGAAAGGGCAACGAGACGGTACGCTGCATACGGTCCGCTGCATGCTCTGGGGGTGGATACGGGGTACCCCACGTTAATGTGAGTGAAAATAAATTTTCAAATTTGAAATATTACTCGGAGGACATTGTGTCCTTTATTGTTCCACCAAAAGAGCACCAGGAGTGCTGGATGTTGATGCGAGAGTCTGTTTATATGTGACAGGCGAAGCGATTACGGAAATATTTATAGAATTTGATAGAGAGTCTCAATTTTATGAAATCGGATACACTGTGTCAGGGAATTAATGATCCACGAGTAGCGTAGCGGCGGGTACTAAGGACACACAGATGGAAGAACCACGAGTACATATTGTACATTGCGCACGTGGCACAATGTTTGTGTTAGCTTGTGCCGCGAGGGAGGGAAACTTTGAGAACGACGACAGAAGCGGCCACCGTAAGAATAATAATATACATTCATTTGATTGACGTTTTGAACATTTTTTTCATTCCTTCGCCACGAAAGAGTGCGAGTGTGTGGGACATATTCTTGAAGGAGGACTGGCGGCAGCAAGGGAACGTGGAGTAAGTGTTTTTGTATTTCGGTAGTTTTGCAGAAAGAAGCCATATGGAGGAGCAGATGAATTGTCTAGCACTTGATAAGGAAGCCGTATGCAGGGTTGTCAAATGAAATGCACAGCATGTAATGAAAACTACAAAACCGAGGAGAAATGGAAATTGTGTTTTTGTTTTAAGTGAATCGACGTTTGACATTTCACATTCACGACACCAAACGTTTTCGATGATGGATGTCAATGTTGGTTGTGTAATGAAATGTTAGAGTGGGGGTAGGTCAGATGATATATTTAACTTGCTGGCAGTTGGATACACAATACACCTCATGAGTGCATTAAGGTCAGTTGAACAAATTTGGTAGGACAGACGATGTTTTCCGTGGCAGACTTTTTGGAGTTTATAAGCCAGAATTGAATTTAGTTCAACGATCCATGAGGGACCTGATGAATGGCTGCTTTCCAAAATATCCGTCTCTGGATACGCTGATTGAGGTTTTATAGGGTAAACTTAATGCATCGGCGATGAACTTGTCTTAGTGCGGTGGTTAGTATTTTTGCTGTTTTTGTGCAAAGGAAGCTGAGATTGTTTCAATGAGTCTGTGACGGTCTAGTCAACCGTTTGTGCCCTCATAAAAACATAGACAAGTCGCCTTTAGACACATCGAGGAATTTGCGGATTTGTTCACTTTTTCATAAATCACCCGCTAAATATGAAGGGGATTACTTTTAACTCGTCTAAGAAAGAAGTGCAAATATCTAAGGGACGTTTTTTTTTGACGCGTTTTTTCGGCACATTTGACATTCCCAATCATTCCCAGGGTTCTTTCGACGTATGCTCTATCAATTGCTGGTTTGAATTGCTATTCTGTCCAGAATATTTAGAATAGCAATTTTATACATTTGATCCCGATCATTGTTTTGCATTATACTTCGCATCTGCATAGACACTTCATACAAATTATCATTTGGCAGTCAGTGTTAAGATGGTGAAAGATACTCGAATATACTTGTACATCGTCACTAAAAATTGTGAAAGGCAAAACCAAAACCAAAATTTAAATAAAATTGCAATTTGCGTAGTTCACAAATGCGATACGAATAAAGAAAACGAAACCTGTAATAAACAACATATAAGATATACAGTCAGTGTCAAAAGTGAGTGAACATTCAGTAATCTGCTGAAGGTTTATCCACTAAATTAATATTCACCAGAATGAGGTAGACCAGACATGTATACATCAAATAAAAGCTCCAAAGTCATACTTTAAAATATTGTGTACATTATTTAACATAAGTGTAAAGATAAAAAAAAGAAAGAGCACGAGAAGCGTGCGATCGAGGAGATGGAGAGGTGTTATGGCAGGAATGATGTCCGAAAGTTTTACCGAGGCGTAAGACTTTTATCGACTGGATATAAAGTTCGGACATAACCTTGCCGGGACGAAAATGGACAACTAATAGTAGATTCGCAGTCGATACTGAGAATTTGGAAAAATCAGACTGTTGAACGGCGATGAGGACACAAATACCGCTTTCAGGCAGAATGTTCCACTCAACACAACGGACGATGATAGAAGATAATACCGTCCCCCCGACATAGACGAAGTCCAGATAGCGGTATCAGTGGCATGGACAATATCCCAAGCGGATGAACAGTCCCTTTGTCTTTTCGAGAGAAAAGTTCTGCGCGCGGTCTTTGGCCTTATTTGCGTTGATGGCATTTGGTGGAGAAGGTTCAACCACGAATTTAATGGGCTGTACAACGACATGAGTCTGGCCAGGCGTCTACGGATCCAACGCCTAAGATGGTTAGACCATGTAGAGCGTATGGACAACAGCTCCAGCCCGAAGAGTCTTTGACTCTGAGCCTGTGGGACAACGCAACAGAGGACGTCCACTAACAAGGTGGCGCACACAAGTCGAGGGGACCTCGGACTGTAACACCCTAAGAAGAAGATTTACAACTGAGCACGAATTTCAATAAAGCGTTTAAATAATTTCGTTCGACTCCGGCCCTGAAGATTCTTGTTTTGAGTCCGGGCCAACAAACCAACTCTCACTTTAACGTGCCACCTCTCTGAGAACAGTTGTGGTACTCAGAGTATTACAGCTGCGTGAAAAAAGAACGAAAATTGGCCCAATAAGGGTCTTGCAGAAGATAGAGATGGATGATACAAATTCAACGAAAACTAATACCTCTCATGACACTTTCAGATCTATAGAGATTTGGATTAGATCACCAGGAATGAAAGATCTGAAATGAGATAGAGATCGTACGCAAATTTCATGTACGACTTATAAAAAAATATGTTTTCCGTCAACGGAATTCGATTTGGAACTTCTCTCTTGTTTCCTGACTGAGCATACTGGCGTTCCCTTTCGGTTACTATAACGATATGCAGGAAGAGTTACCTACGTTAGATGAATTAGATTTTGTCTTTTGTTCCCATTCGTATTTTTCCTAAAACAGTTGTGAACCAGCATTTCCTGGGTTCTCACTGAAATGAATCTGCCACTTTACCCTGTTTCCATTAATTATTACTCCCTCCCCCGTGTGAAATTAATTCAAATGATGCAGGCTTAGAACAACTTCTTCAACCTCATATCGCAGGCATAACCAAGCCAACAACTTGTCGGGCAAAATGCAGCAAGAGATGGCACAATGATCTGAATTTGAAAAATGGTTATCTGCTGGCCGCAATCCCACCTGAGTGTAGTTTCTTTGGCCGATATGTGCTCCTCATGGTTGATGGAATCAGCGGGCAAGTTGCGGAACTTTGAAATAGCCATCGGCGCACAATGGTCACAGGGTGTAACATGTTGCAATGATTTTAACATGAAAATCTACTTTAGTGCGATGCGAAGACAAAAGGCACTTTGCACGTTCTGCTGGTATGAGAGTGACTTTGAAACGCTGGATGGGCTTTGTGAGGAATCACATTTTCGAAACTATGGAGCGGAAGAGTCAGAAGAAGCGAACGGTGCGACGCTCACTCAGATTATGACTGTGACATTCGTGAAAGTGTTGCAAATTGCAGTTGGCACTCTGCACCGCAATTAGGTCTATTTACTCTGGGGCTGAGCCATTTATAATGAAATCATCGGAATCATTTTTCATTTGAGGGTTATTCCCAAATCCTCGATTGTGTATCGGGCACCCGGCACGAGGTTAATTAATGATCGTCCCTTCCCGTCTGGTCTCGGCGGGAATGTCAGTGCAGAATGACTTTAAATGTAATCGCTGACGGAATAGAAGAATAATTGTTTTTTTATTGATTTACATACATCCATGTGCATGTTCGTGTATTCGCAGAGGGACGTGTCCCAGGAGTTTAAGTCACTTTTGAGGTATTGCCGAGCACACGACCCATGTGTCGCAGCGGAAAGTATGATTAATTGATTTGCATTTACTCGATGACAGAAAGGTCTTAATTGATCCCGAAGCGATGGGTGGAAGATAAGTCCAGCCGTGTTTGTTTATAAGTGGAACACATAGTTTTGTTCAGACTTGTGTTCTTCCTGAAGATAGCTTGCGAGATAAGTACCCAAAAAGAATGAAACTACGACTGGTGGCAGTCGAACACATTAATTCGAAGAAAAACGTTTTTAAATTTCTGAGTGGTTGCGTTTTTCTTGATTAGGACAACGACTAATAAGCCAACCTGCTCTCCAACGGTGATAGTCTGCACTTGATGGGTCCAATTATCTTGACCAAGCCTTCTTATACCCGTCATGACTTTACCGCTGGTTCGGTCCTTCCCTAAATCTCGAACTACAAGGCTGGCATTCGAAGACACGTCGTGGTTGAGACAACAACTTCCACGTGATGTACAGCGTGTAAAGTTTGCAATCTTGTCGTTCGTCGTTGCGTTTTGCAAAGGAACCAACCGTATCTGGCGACGATAATTTTTTCGAATGAAACCAAAATCGAATACGAAGCGGACGGTCGCGCACCTTCAATTGCTGAGTAAGCGAAACATCCAAGATCTTTGCAGAATTCTCCTCAGGCTAGTGCTTGAAATGTTGAGCTGTTGAGATCGATGGGGAGTTAATGTTCGTGAATTGAGTCTCCCACTCTCGGCCACAGCAGTCATATTCTCACCTGTGCGCACCGTACGACGACAACGTCTGGGACTATGATTGTTGTCCGCTAGCATACCAATCTCACGAGCTTTTTGCACAAACTTGCGTACAGCAGTCGCGAAGAGTGCTTTATTTCGGCAAAAACTTATTTAAAAAAAACGCACTGGTACACAGCACTCACTTTGGAAATAAGTTTTCAATATTTCCCAACTTTGTTCAAGCGCGAAGCGACTTATTCCGTTTAATAACCACTAGATGGCCCACCTCGTATATAAAAGTTGTTGTGACCAGAATCGAACCTAGATCTTCAGCGTTTGATTAGACGTATTAACCCACTATGCCACGGCATTCACGTTTAAAGACTAATTGTGCTTGAAAACTGAACTTTTGGAACACCATGTAATACCCTAGTCTTAAAGTATTTCGGATCAACATGAATTTCATGAATATCATAAAAAATCACTAATAGCCTGTTTCTGTCGCTGTTTCGGACTTATACTCGGATAATCTGAACTCAGTAGGAGCAAGAATTAATGCGTGCAGACTAACGTTCTACACAGGTTTGGAGCAACATATTTAAAAAAAATGTAATACTTAAACTGATACCCTCACTGTCCTCAGCCTCGGATTCGAAATAAATTCTGACCTCAATAAAATTATACCTTATCTTCAGTATTCAGTACTCAGTTTCATTATTTCAACTACTAAGTAGCAAATATTTCTATAACAGAATGCGATACAATTTTATGCGGCTTATTAAAAAGAAGACGTGGCTGTCTCCCCTGTAAAAGAATTAATACTGCTACTCACGCTCCTTTTCATATGGCCCTTGAAGCTCGAATACAAAATACTCGTTGACACTACAATTCATATATCATCCGAATAAGCCGCAATCCCCACTTAACCCCGTCATAAAGTCAACAAGCCCATTTGTCATATCTCACACCCTCTCCGCCACAAGCTCAAGCTTCTGACGCTCATAAAATTATTTATCCATCAATTTTATGAAAAAAAGGAAAAGAAACCAACACCAAAACCAAGCATCCATCAAACAGACACGGCATCTTCCACAAAACCACTCACAAGGAAAAAAGAAGAAGTATCTCTTTCATCTTGGCAGTAGCACCAACCTCTGGCACTGCGGCCAGCACTCCCATCGCCAGGCACACACCCTGAAATATGATGTTTAATAAACCCACTCACAAGTCACAATGTAGCACTCAACAAACGATTAATCATCACATTAACCCCTTCACAGGGCGTTAAACACACTCAATTAGTTGACTGTCGGTTGTAAAAATTTTCAAAATATTTTTTGACACCCACTCTGGGGGCACACATTCGAAACGCCCCATTAGGTGTTGAACGCGCATGAAGTCGATGCTCATCGCGTACAGGCACCCCTTTGCCAGTGGGCTAGCAGCAGCAGCAGCAGCACTACAGCATCCCCCAACGATTTATCATCCGAAATTGGAATTTTGAACTCATTCGATTTGAGGGAGGCCCACGGATTGTGAACGCGTTTAGCAGGTGACAAAACAATTTCCCAGCACACACGAGTGAGTTGTTCTTTTAAAATGCCACAAAATTAATTGGACTGAACCAAAGGAGAAATTCACCGCCGAGTGATCCCTGGAGAAGGTGGTATCCAAGGGATTATGGCAGGTCAATTAATTAAGAGATGACGATGCTCGAGTTGTGGCTACAACTGCGCCCCATCACTGTGGCCATTTGGGATTGTGTGTGAACACCCAATTTTCATAAATTCTTCCATTCAATCCAACACTGGAGCTCTTCGGCATGCGAGTCTATTTCGAGTGTAAGAGCGGGCTATTTGGAGTACAGCCGAGGCCCGAAGACGCGAGCATAATGGAAGCGAAGTAAAAATAAACACATTTTCTCCGATTAGGGAACAAAAAGATATAATTTGATATTTTCGGGGAAACATACGTAGTATCCCCACGTCGTGCTCCCAAACTCATATGCATATGTGGAGCTCTGGCATAAAGATATTCAAACATTTATTTATTACAGATACAAATATATTCGTGATGACGAGGACTTTTGTCGGGGGGAATAAGACGCGCTCTTCGCGCATATATCTTGTGGCCATCTTACAGGAAACGAAAAGAGAAATGTATCTTTTGAAATATATTCTCGTATTCTATTGCGTTTTTTCGATTGACTTAGTGTAAACAGTGGATGGTAAATTAATGTATCTTCTTCAATTTAAAATGAAAAGATACATTTTGTTCTTATTTTATTCGAGATGGTTGTGCTGCTCTCATCGGCGAAGAATTGGAAGAACAAAAAAAGCAAACGCCTATGAAATGGATTTATGAACGAAGATAAAATTTGAATTTATGAACATTTCCGCCGGTTGTTGATCAAATGAATTAAATGTTTTATACTAATGGGCTTCCCTTTCATTTACAAATCATGTGGCAGGCTAAATTATGGACTGCAGAGGTACAGTTGCTCATGTGAAACTTTCAACAAGGTGCGAGTGATTCAGAATTTTTCAATGAATTGGTTCTTTTCGCCGATTGGTTCTTTGTTTTGATATCTAAGGCAGTGCGAATTGTTTTTCATCAGAATCGATGTTGGGCTACAAAAAATGTAAAGCGATATATGGAACTGAAGCGATTCCTACCGTATATCTGACCTCCCAATGACATTGATAAGACCAAACAATTCTCTCCAAACAAATCTCGCTATCAAGACCGCACTGCAGTGCATTGATTGATATGATCACGGGCCATCGTCTTGAGTGCTACCATATTCGTAAGCTTGACTTTTTTTTGGGAGGATTTTTGAAGCACTACTGGAGCACTCAGACTCGAAACTGGTCCATTGTACTTAAACTTGACTTAGTCTACACTGATATGTGCGGGAACTGCAATGAAACCTTTATACACTGTTGAGCAGAACTCTAGACATGAAACGCTAGGTCACCATTTCTTTAAATCACTAAGTAAATTGGTTTTCATGAAACTGCATCAAATTCAGAAAATTCGAACGTGACTCTATATCATTCTGCCTCAATAAAGGCACTGAATGCATCTTGATTTTATCTGTGATGTGGAATCATTTTGAACCAAGATTGGTCTAAATGAGGCTCAGCTACATGAGAACATAAGAAATCCCAACCGCCGTCAATGCGTAAAAGAAGTCGCTTCCTACGCTGAAGGCACCGGTCCGAAATTCTACACACCAACTTTCATTGTCATGCGACCAATTCTCTAAAATTACTGACAATGTTCAAAGAGTACGACTGTCAAGAAAAAACTTCTTAAACTTCGCTGTCTGGAGTCGGCATAAAACTGCGGCTCCCTTGCACTCGAAAGAGAACTAGAAGACAAGACTTGTAACGAGAGGGCTTGCTATAAAAGTCAGGCCAAAATCCACTCCGTACTATATCCCCACAATACAGGGTAGGCATCTAGTGTTTTTTTTTTAAATCATAGGTTATTTTGACACCGACAACTGCTTCCCGATCGAAATCTTGACAGAAAGTTAGTGAATCCGCGGAACGAAATGCGTCGCTTTACGCTTGAATAACGTTGGAAAATATGGAACTTATTTCCAAAGTGAATGCTATGTAGCCCAAACAGTGTGTTTTTTGAAAAGAAGTTTTGGCTGAAATGAAGCGCCCATGGCGACTGCTGTACGCAAGTTTGTGCAAAAAGTTCGTGCGACTGGTATGCTAGTGGACAACACTCATGGTCCCCGTCGTCGTACGGTGCGCACAGATGAGAATGTTGCTGCTGTGGCCGAGAGTGTGATACCCAATTCACGAACATCAACTCGCCATCGATCTCACGTAGTAGCCTGAGGAGAATTCTGCACTAAGATCTCGAATTCTTCGCTTATAATGTCCAAATGAAGGCCCGCGACCATCCGTTTGAATTCGACAACGATTTTGGGCGAAAAATCATCTTCTCATCATCAGACGAGGCGCATTTTCATCTCGGCAGCTACGAGTACGTTGAAAAACAAAATTGCAGCATCTGGGGCTCGAAAATCTTCGCTCGCACGTTATTGTCGAGAAGCCAATGCATTCACAGAGAGTGACAGTTTGGTGCGGATTGTGGAGTGGTGGCATCATTGGATTAATTTTTCTCGAAAATTAACAACAACGGGAACAACGTTTTGGTCAACGGTGGGCGTTACAGAGTCATGGTAACCGACTTTGTTTTTACTGAAATTGAAATCATGAATTTGGACGACGTCTGGTTCATGCAGGACGGTGCGCCATGTCACACAACCCATGCCCAAATCGTCTTATCAGCCGTCTTGGCGATGTCAATTGGCCGCCTCGAAGCAGCGATTCGACCCCTTTGGACGTTTTTTGTGGGGAACCGTGAAGGGCCGTTGTTATGCCAACAATCCGGAAACGATTCAAGCACTTAAGACCACTATCATTCAAGCAATCCGTGAGCTACAGCCCGAAACCGTCACAAGGTCTTAGAAAATTGGGGTGAAAGAATGCGCTATTGCGAAGCCAGCCGAGCCAGCCACTTGAACAACGTTTGTGCGCTTTATTGCATTTTTAAAATGAAACTTGCATTTGGCCCGCCCTGTATTTGAATCATAAAATGACAAACAATTTTTAAAACTTTTAATAAAGACTTTTTTTGAAATCGACCTAAAATCATAACCAACATCTGCGACTACTGCTATCTCCTTACAACCGGCTAATAGCTTAACAGATTAATAAAATGTTGGGAGTCGATGTTTTTTTTAAGCCAGCACTGACCTCACCTCACCCATCAATATAGTAATCGAATATAGTAATTTATATGTATAAATATTTGCTCGCTACATAAATTATTCCAAATCACCACACATGCACTTACATAGCATGAGCCAGACGCGTGTCATTGTCATGCCGAATTCTTCGATTCTCAAAAGTGTCGCTTAATGTGTTTCGAAAATGGAGAAATTCCACTACATTCGGTGAAAGTAATTTGATGATATGCAATAAATTTCATAAATACCCTCATTACAACTTCATCCGATGCCAGCCCAGAGTGTGATCCCATAGTCACCCCAACGCGTGATGTCTTAGCATCGAACTTACTCCGAAAATAGCCTAAAACCAATTTAAATAGCATCAATGACAATCGATTGCTGGTCGTTGTGCTAGGGTGCATTGAAAAATTTTTAATGACCATTTAAATTTGGAAAATTTTCTCAATGACATCACAGAGGAACGATGAGCCGCCCCCTTCTTCAGCGGTGGCTGCTGGCTGCTTACCGCAGCGGCAATCTTTCTCTCTAATGTGATGTGTTCATTTTTGAACCCATATACGATATGATGGTCGGGAGGAATTCAACTGTCAAGGGCTAAAAACACTCATAAATAATGCGCTCTTCGGTAATGTCGTGTCAGTGAATGCCATTTAACACCAGTGAAGTGCATATGATGTATAATTTCCATGTGCGCAGAATGCCTGGGATCGAGGATCAGTGGGTAGGATTAATGAAAAACCAGGGATATATATTTTTCCTGCATAGCGACGGGGGTGCTTTTACGCTGGAGAATGGTGATCTTGACATTAATTTTGTGGGTGAGTTGAGATTTTGAGAGAAGATAAAGTTCTGAAGGGAGCAATTTTCCGAGGGGATGGGGGGGTCAGATATGACACGTGGCAGGGTTCAAAATATAACATATGTTCGAATGCTGCATTGGCGCTGCATATACAGTCTTAAAAAGGACTTCAGTGTGTATCCTTTGGAAATGCCTCCACCATCTCAAGCTCAAAAGGGTGGATTTGCTAAAATGCGTGTCATATACTAAACAGTTTAACCTAACACATTCACAGAAAAAATACTGGATTTTGAAACGGGTTTTTTGTCTTTTCGGCTAGGCTAGGACTTTTGAGAGGAATTTTTATACCAAATGGCCTTTACAAGACCAGTCAAGAACAGATGATTGGGAAATTAGGCACACATTAGATCAATTAGATCTGACGTCAAACTGTGTCGTGTTGTGCTACATGCCCCTGCACGATATCGTCATTACAACCGTAAGCGGTCTCATTGTGTCTGGTTGTCCCGAAACTAATGCAAGATTTGAATTACGCGACAGTTCTGTGGTTAGGTCTTGCCATTGACAAAGGAGACAGCCGATAGTTTTCTTGATTTGGGTGGCGCTAATGTCCGAGAACCTAGGATGGATGAAAATGCGCCTCGTCAGAAAAGATGATTTTTCGCCCAAAATCGTTGTCCAATTCAAGCTGGTCAAAGGCCCAAATTGCGAAGCGATAACGAAGCGGATGGTTGCGCGCCTTCAATTGCTGACTCAATTGCAGAATTCTCCTCAGGCTAGTGCGTGAAATGTTGAGCTGTTGAGATCGATGATGAGTTGATGTTCGTGAATTGAGTCTCACACTCTCGGCCACAGCAGTCATATTCTCATCTGTGTGCACAGTATGACGACGGGGACCATGAGTGTTATCCGCTACTATACCAGTCTCACGAACTTTTTGCACAAACTTTTTTCAAAAAACGCACTGTTTGGGTTACACAGCACTCATTTTGGAAATATGTTTTCAATATTTCCCAACGTTGTTCAAACGTACGGCCACTCGTTTCGTTCCGCGGAGGTACGATACTGACTTTCTGTCAAGATTTTGAGCGGGAAACAGCTGTAAGTGTCAAAGTAATAATAATAATATAGGCGGCGCTACAGTTCGAGGTGGACCTGGGCCTAGCTTCTCAGCAACCACTCGTGTTGTGCATGCTATTGTTCTCTCACGAGTGGAAGGGACCTACAGTTTTAATGCCGACTCCGAACGGCGAGATTGAGAAGCTATTTCTAGACAGTTATACTCATTGACCATTGTCCATGACTCGAAAGACGTGGAGCCGTGAAGAAATGTTAGGTGTTTTTTCTGGAATCGAACCCAGAACACCGAGTGTAGGAGTCGACGCTCCTACCCACTACTCCACGGCGCCCAAATGTCAAAATAACTCATGATTTAAAAAAAACACTATATGGCCCACCTTTGATGTTAGCATGATGAGGCTGGTTATGTCATCGTCGTTTTCGAAAAAGTACGGACCGATGATGCCGGCGGCCCTTAATCCACACAAAACATTGACTTTGGGATGTATAATCACTTGGTAGACCTCGTGTGGATTGTACATCGTCCCAAATCTGACAATTTGCTTGTTAACCTCCTCCTTCACCCGAAAATTGGTCTTGTCGATGAATATGATTTTTTTTATAAAACTGCGGTCCGCGAACACACGGCGTTGTCTTTCTTTCCTGGATCAGTTGGATTTCGTATTGAGTTTGGCCCTACGCGAAGTTCGCCTAATGTCTGCGAAAGGCCAATTTGCTGTGGACGGCACGTAATTGACTACCTCGATTGTCCTGCACACTCTCACGGATAGCAGCGATGTTTTTGGCAGATCTTGTGTTTAGCTAATGAACGGTTGTTGAATGATTGTTTACTGAACATGTTGCATCGGATTTGGACACCAAACGTTTAATAGTCGACACGGAAGGACATCCATCCGAACCATGAAATGGTCACATCGTTGCCACAAGAGAACACTCAATTTGATAATAAAGTTGTGACGGAGAAGTTTGGCTGGCTGGGTCATCCCAGTTCATCAATTGGATATCTTTATTTGTTCACAATTTGTTCAGCACTGTTCCGACCAATCTTGCGAACATCCATGGCGACACTTAGCTCGCCAAAAATGATTTAATACTCAGAAAGTTACATTTCGGTTCATCTTAAACCACCTCACATCTTTTGACTCTTTGCATTCAAATATCGTTCCAAATCTGACAATTATTTTATAGGCGTTTGAAATTATGTCCAAAGCACAAGTCTGGATGACTCATCATCGCAGATATCCCAAATGTGGTCATGATTTCACACGCCCTGTCCGATCATAAGTGATACATTTATTCCGTCGCTTGTCTACTGAGACTCATAGCTGAAATGCAAATCAGTACAAATGAATCTAGAAAAAGTCAAAAAAACAGAGCAGATATCACCGAAAAAAAGAAACAACGAGAAATAAGAGCCAGCCACTTATTTATAGTTTAATCTTCAACGAAATTGTAATTTAAAATTTCCCATGAGCATTTCGTCCACCTTCGCTGTGTCGCATATCATTCTGCTTTTTTTTATTTATTCCAGTAAAAATTAAAGTGCTTAGGTAAATATATCGTTCGAACGTGACCGGAATCGAATTACCGGGTCAATGAAAGTCATAACATGCCACCAATACGATGGCAAGCGGATTGTTAATGGACAAAACTGGCTCAGAGTGCCCACCTACTTTGGTTCTATTGCGGCTGATGGTATCAAATAAAATATCTATAACAGCGAATTACCATAAAAGTCAAATATTAAAGGTGGTAGATATTGCAGAAGTAACACTGCCAAACGCTTACAGTCGATCGAGTAGAAGAAGTAAAAGAGCAGCATGAAATGAATTTACAATTCGCCACGAGCCCTCACAAATGACGGTGTCTTCAATAAATTTAATTAAAAATCGAAAAGATACAAGGAAGATACACTTTTAATCAAGCTTCGATTGTTGTTCCACTGCATTGATGTGTACTTTGTTGGGGAAATACCGCAAGCTGTCCTGGAAATCCATGCGTCATTCAACCAACAAAGTAAGGGTTGTCAACACCCTTGTCCAGACAGCCACCGCCACCGCCACCGCCATAAATCCAGATCGAAGGACAAGTAAAAACTATCTGACCATCGGTCAGGGCACACGGGGCACCCCCTGCGTGCAAGGGACAATGGGAAAATCTTTTAATTTTCCAATTCAATGGGATTTTTAACGCCCACAACAATTTGTAATGGTCGCCTAAAGGAATTGAATGGAAAAATGGGAATTAGATACTCAAGGTGATCGAAGGATTGAATCTGGCACGCGTGTGCGGGTGTCAGGGCACGGCGCGTCAAGAGCGCCTTTCATTCATTATGCGCCTAATCCAATAAAGATTTGGTCCATTGTTGTCCGTTACATTATGTGTCCAATTGTTTGTTTTGTTGATTGAGACTAGTGGTCAGGCAGATGGTTTTCGATTCTGGACTGTTGTGTGTAAGGGTTGACAGTTGATTGTCATTGAGGGCGAGTGATAGAAAATGAAAAATTAGCCTTTACCCGAATTTCGGAAAACAAATCTAACGCCAAAATCGAAAGTGAACGCTGGAGACACACTGTTAGATAATTATTTTCTTCTTCTCGTTTTGGTGGCGCTATAGTCCTGATTTTGACTATATCCACGGAATCCATGTTTGAGGTTCGACTATCATGTGACTAACAGTTGGTCTTATGCAAACCATTCACTCACCACAGCGGAGTAATAGAACATGACGGAGGGAAACCAGTTGCTGAACAATCTAGCGCTACAGGGACAACTATAATAGTCGTACGAAACTTAAGTTAATGTCAAAAGCAAACGAAAAAAAACCAAAAGCGTCGTCCAAACTCAGACTGTCCATAATTGTCTATAGAAACTTAAGGACAATTCTGCTGTGAACTAACATTTGCGTCCGTAGAAAGCAATTCATTTCGCTTTCGGGTGTCAAAAAAAGTGGCAAAAGTTAACGGACTTAACGAAGCGGTTATTATGGTCACGGCGTTTTATTTGTATGTATTCGCACGGTTGCTACTCTTCAAACTGCTTAAATAGGGCGCCGTATCGTAGTGGAAAACGACGTCGACTCCTACATAAAGGCTCGATTCTGGACACAACAACTTTCATATTCCCCGCATCAGCTCTCTGGAGTCACTGATAATGCTCAGAAAGTACATCTGTCATAAAAAACTGTTCTAACTTCGCCGTACCGAGTTAGTATAAAACCGAGGGGTACCTTTCACCCGTGAGAGAATAACAGCAAGGACAATGCGAATGGTTGTTGGAGAAGGCGTAGAACTTGAACCGTAGCGTCACCTGAAGAAAAAAAAGATTGTCAAGGCGGATGTCCGTAACACAATTAGACCATGAACAGGTACATCCTGCTTTCAAGAACTCATCCGGCTCCTCAGACTTTGAAATAGTTGTGTAGATGACTGTTGAAATATTGAAGACCGGAAGCTAATTACGTGCGGAGTAGATTTCAGATAATCAGACAGATGGCGCAAAGCTGCCCATTCCCTGCTGACTTATTTTCTCTGCTACTCTGGCTGGCTCTGTTTATAAAGTTTAACGCAGCCTACATAACCTATTCAACTGCATATCAGGGCATATTGGCTCCAAAACATCACTGATGGCTGCTGATGCGGCGTAGTTCTATTGTACTACTTATGTTCCTCGTCCAGAACGTCACCATTGGCAGCTATAACTTTGAGGTATTTAAGGACTTCGTCTACCTTGGCTCCGCAGTAAACAGTACAAACAACATCAGTACCGAGATCAAACGCAGAATAACTCTTGCCAACCGCTGTTTTTTGGGCTCAAAAGGCAATTGAGTAGTAGAGCCCTCTCTCGGAAGACCAAGTTGACTCTGTATAAAACCTTGATCACCCTGCTTTACGGCGCAGTGGCATGGACAATATCCCAAACGAATAAAGAGTATATTGGTCTTTTCGAGAGAAAAGTTCTGCGCGCGAAATTTGGTCCTGTTTACGTTAATGGCATTTGGAGAAGAAGGTTCAACCACGAACTTTATGGGGTGTACACCGACATGAATCTAGCCAGTCGTCTACGGATCCAACGCTTAAGATGGCTAGGCCATGTAGAGCGTATGGACAACTTAGCTCCGGCCCGAAGAGTCTTCGACTCTGAGTCTGTGAGACAACGCACAACGCTACCAAAATATGATACCTGAAGGCACTTAATGGTTCCTTCTTGATCAGAAAGTCCCCCATTGTATTTCTTGGATAACCAAAAGAAAAGCAAATCTGAAAGGTGGATAACTGATTGAAAGAACAGCCAAATTATTCAGAAAATTTGAAATTTTTCAAAAATATGAGAATTCGCGATCGAAAATAATGATAAAAAAACCACTTGCGACCGCATATTTTCCCCCAGAACAAATAGATTCATGGGTTGAGCTCTGTAGTATCTCCAGTCACTTCAAATTGAATTTTGGGTCAAAGACCCATCAAAATGAATGTCTTAACAAATTGATGGCAGATGTACGTTTTCTTCGATATTCGCCATAAAAATCAATTTAGTCTCTTATTGATTCCAGCATTCACTCTGGTCGTTCATTTTTAATAACCCACAAAAGGAATCCAGAAGGCTGCTGTAAAACCACTCTCTCTCCCTCTCTCTCTCTCTCTCTCTCTTTCTCTCTGTCGCCATTATAGCCATAGCGCTAGAATATTATGCTTGCCTTTAAATAAAATCGAATAACTGGCGACACCGTTCACCGTTCGCTCTTATGACAGATGCCCCAACGAGGTAACTAAAATTATCTCTTCAAATATTTATCGCCAATTAATGTATTTCAAAATGACATCCAAACGTTAGTCCCATGAGATTGGTTAGTTCCCTAGAGCTTTCATCGACCACATTACCAATTCAATATCCACGACCAGTGGTACAAGGCTGCGAACACAAGCCTTCACCGTGCTATAAGAACTCAAATAACCCATAACTATGAACTGGGAAAAAAAACAAAAAAACAGAAACGATAAATTAATTTAAATAGAAAAACAGAGAAAAAAATGGAATTTCAGAATATTGCAGTAAAAATAGGAAAAATCGAGAAATGTTATTTATTTTTTTTCGAGAGATTTATCTTTGAGATACGCGTATCTACCGTATATCCACAAATCGAAAATGGTTTGACTGGATTCTTTTTGACTGTGTGCGAGCTGGGCGTGTGTGTCTGACCATAAAATTGAAAGTTGTGTTAATTAATTGAATTAAAATTGGCAAATTGAAAATCGACATCGAAAGGCTGCTTTCATAAAATTTCCTTTATTGAAATATTTTATAGTTTAACTGGTTTATTTCATTTTTTATTCGTTTTCATTTTTTTTGTCTCCCACCCCCTGCTCTCTCCCTCCCTGATGATTGAGGTGTGTAGGTGCGTTCGAGCGTCTGGTGGATTAAAATAGTTTTTTTTTCCTCTGTTATATTATTTATACAAGTAATTTAATTATTGGAAATCGACATTTTTGTGAGATTTAATTACATTTTTTTGTTTTGTAACCCAGCGAGAGTTGGGCGGGCCTGGGGGCCCGTTTTACGGCAACCTCGGATTTTAATTTATGGCTTTTTTTTGGTCGTGATTATTGATTCAATTATGTATTGTTTAATGAAATTCTCCTGTTCATAGTGGTGTACATTTGGGTTGACCATCTGATAGGGGACTCAACAAAATACTGGCTATAAAATCAGTCTCGTGCGCCCAAGGTTGAGAGATTGCAAGCTGCTTGGTGTCGGAGATAGTGGGACTTTATTTGAATAAAACGTCAATAACAATTTGTTTTTTTTTTACGACCAACCTCATGTTACAAATTATCATAAGTAAAAACAACATGTGCTTCCGATCAGGTTTCTTAATTGCCGCAAGTGTGGACCATATTTGAAATTGTTGATGAAATAGAGCCTGGTTCTTACGTACATTTGATAACTTAATCTATTTTTTTGAAAGCAATTTGTAAAAATGGGAATTGAATGCTTATCGCTGGTGGATAAAAGGCTTTCAACAGTTTCGCATAAAAATGAATGTTTTAATGTGTCCATTAGCCATCGTCTTGGTTCGGCTCAGTACTAAAACAAGTCAACGTTGTAAAGTTTTACTTAAAGTCATCCGAATGAACCGTCGTTCCTGTTGTAGCCTACACGTTGGTAATTTGATGGTGAAAAATGAAATCGGTCATTCATTTCGTTATGTAAGATAGACATCAGTTCAACGAGACAGCCTATATTATCGTCCCATCAGCTTCGCAAAGACTTCTGCGGCGACTTTGATCGGCTCTTTAAGGTCTATCATATTTCTCCATCTTAAAATAGGGTGATAGAAATGAGTAACGCCACTGGAAGTGTAGTTGGAAAAGTCTTTAGTCTGAAGGCATTACTTTAAAGTTCTGAAAATTGGGTAGTGGATTGCTTGAAAGGTGCATTGGAAGGGGTGGTTCCAAACGCACCGCCTATACAGAAACAGGCTTAACATTGTTCTTTCCTTTAGTTCGTTATAATGTCTCTGGCCACAAGCCATAACCGCCTGATTCGGTTTTTATGCTTTTTCAGGAGAGACGGCCAAAGTTTCAAGTCAGCACTACTTCTAGTACTTAGGCTACTAGGTTTTTGGAATAACTTCTGTTTAAAAAAAGATACAGACATACACAATTTTGTGAAAGTAGATTTAAAAATGCTGAACGTAATGGTACTTATAATTCATTTTTGTCCTAACTCGAGTTAAGCGGTTATGCTTACCCTCAACTCTCCCAATATGAGACATTCCTCGCCTCGACTGCGCTGCAACATCCAGTCCATATATATAATGAAAAGGAAAGGTGACAGGACGCACCCTTGGTGAAGTTCAACGCCCAAGGTGAAAGGTTTTGATTTACTACCGTTAACCCGAACACAGCTGATGCAGTGTGTGTATAGAGACTGAAAAAATACCCATCAATCCCATACTCCTGCAGAACACGCCAAAGTTTACCTCGAGGAACTCGGTCGTATGCCCGTTCCAAAACTACAAAACAACTGTAGATCGGTTTGGCGTACTCCCAAGCCTTCTCAAGTACCATTCTTAGAGTGATAAGCTGGTTGGTTGTACTTCTGCCGGGACGAAAACCGCACTGTTCATCTCCCATCAACCACAGCTCTAGAACGCGCCTCCAACACCTTAGCGCAGACTTTACCAGGGAGACTGTAGTTGGAGCACTCTTTTTTGTCCCCCTTTTTGAAAAGATGGACTAATTTCTGAATAAATTCCAATTTTTGCAAACTATTGCAATACTTACTTCAGAAAAAAGCTTGTATTCAAATTTACACTGTCAGTAGTTTAGCGATGAACTACTACTCTAGATGAACTATTTACTGATTAGAATTTCAATTACCTCACAACATAAATATGCTAATTTTCGATTGTTTTATTCAAGATTGAATAATATTCACAAATTCATAATAATTGCCAGTATATTTCAGTCACCACCAAAAAAGGCAAGACACTACATAAAAACTTACGAGGAATGGATGTAATTAAATCAAACTGGCTTAGCATGTTTGTGTCAACTCTACCGAGGCTCATAAAGATGTTGGAACTTGTATCTTCCTTTCGATTTCGTCATTTCTTGACAAATTCGCTTGACAGCTTTTGTTGACACATAAAAAACGATCGAAAATATGATATGCCATCAGTGGTTAATCGAAGAACATGTGTAGGTTTTTGGGATGACAATGGTGGTCGGGAAATCGAGAGACCACCCAAACTTGTCGGCGTTATTAATGAAGAACCTTTTGTGGACGATGGTGACTTTCGGCTTGTTGTGACTAGATTAGAGAGTCGTTCTAAAAACGAAAGTGAAGTGAAATGATGAAAAATGTTGCTGACAGATTTTGATTAGTAAACTATGGGGTGGCTCAGGTTTCAGAGAACGGTGTTTGTGTGGACCTTGTTATGGTTTAGGCGATCAGTTTAGAGCGATTTTAGTTTAATGTTGTATTTAGTGATACATTCGCTGCAGGCATCTATATTTACACAAAAAACCTACATCCAATTTTATCGCGGATCTCAGCATCAAGCGTTTAGGTAGGTAGGTATAAGTGGCTATGGTGTGCACTTAGACCAGATTTGATCCGTTGTGCAGCCACATGGTTTGACTGAGGTCAATCCAATTGAATATTAGCGGGAAACCATTTGGAGCCGGTAATAAAGCGTAGTAGATTACTAATGGGAACTGCGCCGAGTTCGCATAGGTTATCAAAGAAGTAGGCTTCTAAATGATGGCGTCGAAGAGACGCCAGGGCCGGGCAGGAGCAGAGAAGGTGTGAAATGCTTTCCACTTCCTTCCAGCCTAGCCTGCTGTCATGATTTTCTATGAGGCAGTGTCGTGTGATGACACCGACGATTGTACTTATGTTCGATCTATCCAGAGATATTAATTCCTTAGATCTTCTGAGATCTAGCTTAGGCCAGATCATTTTAGAGGTGTGACACGTAGTGCCAGTCACCCATCTGTTGTTTATTTTATGAGCTGCATCTACTAAAAGCAACAATTTACAAGTTGTGAGAGGCATACCCAAGTTGCTGTGTTTAGGTAGCAATGGCTGTGATGTAGCGAACTTGGCAAGCTCATCCGCTTTGCAGTTGTCTCTAAGGCCTTGTACCCAACACAGGCAAATAATAAACTGATCAGCCATCTTGTCTAAAGATGAGCGACAGTCGATTACAGCTTTCGAGTTTACAGATTATTCAAGGGCAGTGATGGCTGCCTAGATCTCCGCGTCAAGCGTTTAACATTAAGGAAAGTATTGTTGGCTTATGACGGTTCAAATTTTTGGCGGTGGATCGAGTGGCCTGGAGATCTCGCGTGCATACATTGCCCCCGCTATCGCTTTTGTGGAATATGTGGGCCACGGAAAATGATCATGAATGATGATGCTTGTGAGGTATTCCAAATTAAGTACATATAACAAACTGTTTTCAGCCTAAATGAACATAAGGTGTACAAATGCGGGGTTGCACCAAAACAAGCAACAGAGTACAATCATTCCAAAACAAAAATGAATGCTTCTTGTTATCTCAGAAAGAGTGATATACCAAGAGACCTAGGGATAGCAACAGTAGGCGATAAAATAACAAACATTGCTCAAAAGCAAGATATTCGATTACGTGGTCATTGCAATACCATGTCATACTCCAAACATTGAACATTCGTGCGCCGACTTCAAAGAACGAAACCGTTCGATTTAGCTCAATGCGAAGTCACAGCAATTTGATGAAGGATCTAGCAGGTGCTTCTGATAAAAATTTGCTTACTTGAATACTACTAAGCGGGCTCCCGACCCGTGAAGGGTCTCTACCTGAGACACGGCAGCCTTTCATGCCCTGCGGTCCCGGGCACGCTGTTTCCAGTTATCCAGACCAACCGCTCTGGCATCCGCGATAGTTTGGTCTTTGAAACGCAGGTTCGGTCCTCGAACCTGTGGGCTGTGATTCGAAGATCCTCTTTTCTGGAGCGTTGTTGTGACTGAGCCAGTGTAGTCGTCGTTTTTTGGCTTTTTGGACTACATCCACATCTTTGTACAGCTCGTAGAGTTCGCGGTTGTATCTTCTCCTCCATTCGCCCTCCTCGCATACGGGACCGAAAATTTGACGAAGAATTTTTCTCTCAAAAGTACTGAAAATGTGCACTGCTGTCCTGCTCATCGTCCAACACTCGGCTCCATACAGTAGAACTGGCAGGATTAGCGTTTTGTAGAGCATGCATTTTGTTTTCGAGTTAGGAGCTTTGAACCCATTTCTTTCGCCAAACCGAAGTAGCAGCGGTTTTCTTGAGTAGGTCTTCGTCGAATCTCCACTAGGGTGTCATTTGTGGGGTTGATATTTACTCCGAGGTATGTAAACTCCTTAACCACCTAGAAGTTAATGCTGCCAACAGTGACGTTTTGTCCTAGGCTGTGAACCAATAATTCTTTGTTTGTTGACAGCAAATACTTAAACTTGTCCTCATTTACTTCAAGACCAACTCGTTTCGCCTCTTCTTCAATGTCCGTGAAAGCTTCTATAACGGGTCGCTGGGAGCGACCTATGATGTCAATGTCGTCTGCGTAGCCCAGCAACTGTAAGGATTTGTTGAAGATAGTGCCTTCTGTATTGACGCCACCCTTGCGCACTATCTGTTCCAAAACAAGGTTATAGAAGTCACACGACAGCGCATCTCTTTGCCGAAATCCCGTCATGTTTGGAATAGTTCGCAGGATTTGTTCCCAAATTGCACATTGCACTTTGCACCGCTTGTTTTTCAGCGTGACACGGCACAGTTGGATCAGTTTTCCGGGGATCCCGAATTCGGCTCATTGAATACTTCTGGAAACTTAAACTAGGAAACTTAGTTGTAGTAAACAAGAAAAGGATGTTGTTATTCAGTAAAAATTTGTGTTTTGAAGATTTTCAACCAAGCACGAGAAAAAACAATTTAAAGGGAATGCTGAAGTTTCTCTTTTTAAATTTACTCTTCATTTTGTCTTCTCAAAACTAATAAACGCTGTAGAAGAAAGTAGCTATTTTACTTTTTTTAAATTTGTAGTAAGTCTTCAAAAAAATGAAAAACGTGGTTAAATGTTTATATTTAGTCCACAATATTTTATTCCTCTTGGGGTGGCGTCCGTCATCTACGATGGTTCATGAAAAAGAGAAGGACTTGGCGTTTCGTCAGAACCTGGATCAGCGTGTTCCAATTCCATGAGGTGTACCCTCTCTACCAAAGTTTTGGGTACACTACTGATCCAGATTCTGACGTTCTTTAGGTGGTACCACAAATTAAATATTTAATAAAATGAATAATTATAATTAAACTTTTACGTTTCAAAGTAAATAAAATAGATATAAATATTCTCTTGTCCGACAGTGTATATGCCAAACATAATTGGACAACAAGATATCCAGAACCAATATAAGGCGACTCACTTAAAAAAACTCTTCTTCTGTATACCCAAAAGAGTTAACAAACTGAACATAAACCAGTTGAATCTTTTGTGAAGAAAAAAGAGTGATGGCGCAGCTGAGGCTTATAAAAACGATTAGACTAAATTGATCATTCTCACAATGGCCCCAATTAGCACTACATTTCAAAACGTTGAACATCCAATGCAAAGGAGAATCAAATTCTGAACTTGTATCCAGAAGACAAATTGCTTGTTACAGATTCATGTACCTTTCATCAAGACCGGGTTTCAAAATATTTAAAGATCGCTGCCATTCACACGAATAATTATACCAAAACATGTCAATTCCTAAAAGCTTATTAAGAAACAAAGCAAATTGATTGATAAGTCTGTCCTTACAATTAAAAATAAATATTTTTACAAGACCTGCAAAATGCAGATACATTTTTTATTTATTCCTAAACCGGTAAACCTTACATTTTTATTGCTGACAATATTTGTGGACTCAAGTCGAAGACATGAAAAAAGCAACAAAAAAAATGTCATATCGAACACAACAAACAAAACAAATCGATGCAATCGCACCTAAAATGTCTTCCCGTCCTGTGTCGCGCTACACCGTACACCGTTCGACTTACATAGATGCATCCCATAAAAATACCCAAAGAAGCTGTTAAATATTATAAAGGAGGCGATTTAAAATCATTAAAAATACTGAAAGACCGCATTCAAAAGATACAACGACAAAACAGGGTCGGCCACCAAAAAGCGGATAAACCAGCAACAGCAGGATGAGACAGACACCTCAACTTCATACGTGAATAAAAAAACACAAAGAAAAAAAGAAATAACAAGCAGAAACGCAAAAATAAAATCAGCGAATGAATATTGGCTAAAATGCCAATAATTCATCTGTGATGCCTGCACATGAACGTAGGCTTCACAAGATACACGCGGGGCCTCTCTCTCACTCTCCAGCCACCAGCAAAACCTCCGGATGATGCTTTTTTCTTTCCTGACAACGAGATCTCTTCTTTGTGAATCTGCTCTTCTGGTTTATCTTCCTGTTGACTTTTTTGTTTTTAATGTCCACTCGCATATTTTTTAAACAGCGACACGATTTTACATTTGCTCTGTGTTTCAGTTTTCAGCCAGGGAGTATATCATCTGACAGGATATACTCGAACTTCGCCAAAAGGAACTTGTTTCGCAGAGATACAGCACACAGATTTTCGTCCCCAGTGCCCATCCATTCACAACCGCCGATACAGGCACACAACGAGACCGACTCAAAATTATTAACGAGCCAAGGTGAAAAAATAAAAATGCCTCATTATGAATATTTTTCGTTGAAGTCGTTAATTTTTGATCTTTCATTTCTGATTATCACGCCGGTGCTGTTCAGGCAGCTGAAGGAGGTAGGAATTGGGTGTTTCTTCCGATCGGGTGGGACATTCTGAGGAACGGACAAAAAACAAACAAAAATTAATTGACACTTGTTTAGTATTTAAATGTCCTCTCTGGATCGGGGGACGTTACTTGTTGATTTTTGTATACGTGTTCCTTTTTGTTTTCCACGGCGGTTTTGAGGAGATCGACTGTTGGGTTGTTTATGGGGCTGTTGGGCCCATATGAGAGGAGATAGGATATCTTGCGCGTATAACCGGAGGATGATGGTATCGGATAAAGATTTTCTTTACGACTATCATTTTGTTTTCATAATTCTGTTGATTTTAACGAATGAACCAGTGAACGGCTCGCCGAACACATCAGGAAAATGTTGCTGGAATTTCATTCACGAAATGGGTTGGAGTGGACCGAGAACCAGTTCTGTTGTCGAAAATTAGTTGATAATTTATAGTTGGGAAAGTCACTTTGAATGGGTTGTATCTTTGTGGCTTGATCCTAAGATGGTTATCTTAGATATGGGCTTGGTTGACTGAGGTAGACTGTTGGGCTCTGTCCGCCTCAGACCTGGGGGAGACCTCTTGAATGGAGGAAGAAGTTTGTGAAATGCGGTTGTTGCCACTTCCTAGAAAACCGATGACCAGTGACTGGTCTTCAGATTACGTTGGCTTTGAGTTTTGATCGTATTTATTGATCTTATTGATTGAAGGCTTGCAATATTGGAAGCTATGCAAGAAGCTCATAATTTTATCCCTAAATGTTGATGCGACAGTGACTTGAATACGAGAGAAAGGGCAACTGGATCTGGAGTCAAGTAAAATCAGTGGTGACGATATCCAACCTTCAATTACGTTGAAATATTGAGGCATTCCAGTAGATAGGACCCTCGCCTAAAGCCCCCATCTGAAAAAGGTGGCCAAAAACGCTTCACGCGCGTATTGCAAGTGTGGAGACATAAGACCAATGTGCCCCGAGTATATATATACTCACTCCACCGTTCTATATTCAAAGAAACAACTCAAAGCTGGCAGTGGCTAGGCATGCAAACGATACATCGATGTTTTGATAACCGATACTTCGCGATATATCGACAGAAAATCTGTCAAACATCGACATCGTTCATTCATTTCGTTAAACATTGCCAAGATGTATTATATATAAAACTGGGCAAGTGCGAGTTGTACTCGCACGGGGAAGGTTCCGTCGCATAATATTGATGGATGATTTCTGACTATCAAACGACGTTTCCAAGCTATTTCAGGTGAATTTTCTTCTAGCTTCAACCCAAATCAACCATTAATTCATAAATTCATACATCCAAACAAACAAATATTCATCCCTACATACGAGTATACCTATATCTCTATCCAAGTTTATCAAGTTTAACACAAAAAATCCCTTCCATCATACACATACCTAATCACTGCTCATGCCTGCGGTGTGTATGTTAATTTCTGTTAGGCATTTAGGGGTGAGATCGAAGATAAAGCTCATCAACGAATAAAGTGGCCGAACACAGCATGAAATTATGTGTGAAAATGAAAATCGTTCTCATTTTAAATCTTAGATATCTCAAAATTTCAATAAAAATTGATATTTTGAAATTTATCATTTCTTAATGCTTACGCTGAGGTCTTCAAAACTGCGTTTTCAGATCTTCAAAATTCGCATATCGATGATTGACCGTTTTTAACCAATATCTCCAAAACCATTAGGGCCAGAGTGCTCGCAAAGGTTTTAAAGGAAAGTACTCAATGAAGCGAAGTTTTTGTGATTTTTTTCAGATTTTTAAACACTTTGGTTTAGAAATGGCAGGGGGGAGACGCATTTAAAAAAAACTTTGGAGCTCCATATTTTCCAAACGGTGTTTTGGATAAAAAAATGTTGAAAGAAACCTCCACCTCATTTTGAAAGATCTGTCGATTGATATATATTTCGATGGGGTGCGACAATTTTTCAAAATTGATGTCAACTCCACCTGTACTGAAGCCACCCCCAAATGGCCCCACTTTTTAAAATCGCTGCATAGGCAATGGCATCTAGGTCTGAAGAACGTAATTCCAAAATTTCATGCCGATATATTCATAAACTTCTGAGATAAAAAAGTGTGACAGAAACGACGGACGGACGGACGGACGGACACACCGAAATTATAAAGGCTCCGTTTTTGTAGACGGAACCGTAATAATGCGCTTGTATTTGTACATGTACATCTTATAGGAATGTCATCGACTCTCTGTACAGTCTTGGCAAGTATGGAAGTTCTTCTTACAACTAGATTGGCTTAGCAATACCAACATGGTCAGTATAGCTTATAAAGGGTCTTCCAATGGGGACTTCTGAACTTTGACAGTTGATAGCGGTCATATTGTTGAAGCTACATCTGTCAAATTCACTGACATTTATTAGGTTTGTTTGCCAAAGCACCATGGATGGACATAGCGTTCAACAACACCTGCAAATGATAAACTTGTTTTATCAAAATGGGTGTTCTTTTCGGGCAACGTTCCCCGCGCTACGCCCATTTTACGGTCGCCATAATCGTCCTACAGAGACTCGAGAGAATTATTCGCAATGTGAATGATAAATTTGAGTCCAATGTTTCAGTAAACGATAAACAAACAACCGTGCGTCGACGAAACGCTAGATCTGCCCAAAACATCGTCACTGTCCGTGAGAGTGTGCAGGACAATCCGACGCAACCTATTTCGTGTCGCTCACAACAACTCGTCCTTTCGCAGGCCACAACTTGGCGAATTTTGGGTTGTGACTTGGGCATGCATTCGTACAAAATTCAACTGCGCCAGGAGCTGAAGGCTAACGACTGTCGACAACATGTGTTCGCTGAATGGCCTATGGAGCAGTTGGAAATAGACCCTAATTTTCATCGAAAAATCATCTTTAGCGATGAGGCCTATTTCTGGAGGAATGGGTACGTCGATACCAATCCCCATAAGATCCAAGAGCATCCAATGCATCCCGAAAAAATCACGCTTTGGTGTGGATTCTGGGCTGGCGGCGTCATTGGTCTATTATTCTTTGAGAATGACGGTGGCCAAGCCATCACCGTCAACGACGAGCGCTATAAGTCTATGATTGTTAACTTCTTTTGGTCTGAATTGGATGATATGGACACTAACGACATGTGAATTTAACAGGCTACAGGTGCTATGTGGCACGCAGCCCACGCCAGATTGGAAATACTGCACGACCGATTCGAGGACATGGTCGTCTCCTGTGGAGGTCATCTGAACTGCCCACCGAGACCATGCGATTTGACCTCGTTGGACTTTTTCTTGTGGGGGTTTGTAAAGTCATAGGTCTATGCGAATAAGCCGCAAACAACCAACATAACCAATGCCATCGATCAAATTCAGACTGATTTACGAGTATGCGCCAGAGTCATGGAAAATTGGATATTGCGGATGCGCGTCACCCAGAGAAGCAGCGGCAGACACTTGAATGATGTTAAATTCCATACATAATGGCAGCAATAGGCTTTTCAAACGTATGAAAAAAGTCGATGATACCTCATACGCGCTTTGTTTTATTTAAATTTTAAGATAAGAAGGGCTTAATGAACTACCCTTTATAAGACAGCGACAGAATGGCCACGTTTAAATGGAGAAGCACCTCAAACAACTTTATGTGCGTAACTGAAGATAGCTAGCCAGCTAGTTATGCCTGTGCATAGATAAACAAGGTCACCTCAACCTTGGACAATACCTTGGTTGGGGATCGAGACTAGATTAATTTTTGCCTAATCTATCCGTACGAATTTGCTGAATTCCCGTCTCTATCTAAACAGTTCAGTTGGTAATTTTCAATCGCTATTCAAAGACATTGAAAAATAACCCCTCCTTAGGGCTAACTCTGCGCTGTATAATTCCTAATTTTCCTATTTCCCGGTATGGTTTTAAATGCTTGTAGGCTAACATGCTAGGAGGAGCATCAATCAACCTTACCTCAGTATGGGTGATTTAGTCAATCAGAACGTTTATAGACTTCCGTCAAAAATGGAGTCATAAAACCAGCCAGACCTAGGACGAGTTCATTAAAAGAAAAAAATTGTTCCCTTGTTTTAATTTTTATAATATGTGGGAAATCAATAAACGGATAGAACCGAACAAACACCAACCCCCAGTTGTGGATGCCTTAAGTATGTCCTATCTTAATTAAGAACATCATTTCTCGACCGATCTCGTCGTCCTCTTTCATTTCAAATGTGATACGTAAATAATTTACTTTGTCATCTCTCCTATTTTTCTTGTTTTTTTGTTACTTTTGCTTGTTTTTTTCTTTTCTTTAGATTTCCCTTTATTTTTGTTTTAATGAACTAACCCACCAAATCGATTTTAAGATCAAAGTTCTCTAAGTTCGTTCGCAGGCAATCCAACAACGATATGATTACCTGTTTCACTATCAATGTTTTATGTCCCCCGTGTTTTGATTTCTGTCCTTTTTGTACCTTCATTTGACTTTGGGTACCTCTAATAATCTACACCTCTGGCCGGATCAATGAATCTTCAGAAATATCTTAAATACAAGAGAGAAATCACCACCAGAGACCCAAAGGTGAAATTCAAAAATTATTAATGTCCCATCAACGGTAAAGGAGCCCACAAAAGGAACCGAAACATTTTTATTCTTCTCTCTCGCTTTGTTCTGTGACTTTTCGTAGCCCATTATACACATTTATATGAAACATAAATTTTTGAAAAATCAACAAACATTTGGGAGTCAAAATTTATGATAATGTTCGGAAATGTTTGAAATTATACTCGTTATGAACTGAAGATGTGTCGTGAGGTAGAGAATTTGATCCTCTTCTGGACCGGACCGGTCATCGGACCATGTGTGAGTTTTAAAAGACAAAAACAAAACCAACAAACAACAACGAGGAACGGGTTCCCTTTAAAAACAAAAAACGAACGCTGTGATACAACAGCTTACGGAATACAGAAGTGCGAGAAGAGACAGCCGAAACGAAAATTGACTGAAAGTGACAAAAGTTGATATATATGAGGGTAAGTGGAAGGTGGTCAGTAGGGGTATAGCGATCGGCGGTTGTGGAGAAAACAGGATAATCAATATTAGAGTTTGAGTTTTGGGTTACTCTGATATTTGCTTTTGGGTCTTTTGGTATGATTGATGTTAGTTTTGAATTTACGATCCACGTAAGACGGTGATTCAGGTTAATAAGTGTACAGGGTAGGGAATTTAAAGGTTCGACGAAGCTTAATTTTGACATTGTATAAAATTCAATTAACTTATTCGGTAAACATGAGTGTTGTGACTAGGCTTGTGCAGTTCACGACCGAACTAGTTAAAAAAGAGCTCTAACAAGTGAACTAAGTGAAATAGTTCACAACGTCATTTGATTTAAGTTCATTTAGTTCAGTAGTTCAGCAAACCCTGGTATCCCTTTCTCGGCATACATGTAGTTAGAATAAATGAACTAAATCGAACTAATGAACTAAACTGAACTAAATCGAGTGTTTGGGCATTGTTCACATCAAACAACAACAACATAACAAGCATATCGAGCATCGTTGCGTGTCGATGGTGTATGTGAAGGAAATTTTCAAAATGTATGTACAAAAATATGGGTGCCGTGGCGTAGTGGGTAGGTGCGTCGACTCGATGTTGTTGGTTCGATTCCCGAAAAAACACCTAACATTTTTTTCACGGCTCCACCTCTTTCGATTCACTGACAATGCTCAAAGAGTATAACTGTCTAGAAAAAGCTTCTCAATCTCGCCGCTTGGAGTCGGCATTAAACTGTAGAGAACAACAACAAAACGTGAGAGAACAGTTTCCTCTCCAGTTTATCAGTTAAAGTCAGACTTTGAATGATGTTGAAGTCATTTTGCAATCATTACTCGGCAAATGCTATGTGGCACCTGAAACTTCATTTTCTACATTTAAAGTGGTTGATCTTTTCATCAGAAATCATCATTTGTGTAAGAATCAATACCAATAAGCCACATTCGTATGTCAACCCAACCAACATCTCCTCCACAACAAATCAGAAATCAATGCAATCTTCAAGGGAGAACGACCGAAGCTACAATTAAATTGCTCCGAAGTAAAGTAAGAGTATTATCTTAAGCCTCATCGCCCAATTAACGAAAACATAACCTTCTACTTTCGCCTTTCAAATATCTCATCTGCACACATCCATCTGAGTAATAGAATTTTGCTCTCATCAATTGCAAATACCTCCCCAGAGTATAGTCCAGTACTTAAGGATTAATAATTCCTTTTCATTCTGAAGATGCGGACCCAAACACATTTGATGTGATGTAACTCCGATGTGAGTCGAAGCAAATCGACATTTGATTGAGTTCACCGACACAAAGTGATGGTGTTTCCTTGTCCATCGTACGAGGGGTTTTTTGTATTTGATGGACATCTATCTATGGCTCACCCTCAAGCACGTAATCCCTCCCAGGGGAGGTAGACAACACCACCAGAAATGACTGAAGTACAATAAAATCATTTTTAGTTATTAACTGCAATCACGAAGAAGTATCTTTTCTTGATGCTTCGCATTGTTTCATCAAGATCGAGTATTATCTATCGGTTGCAGTCTTTTGACGGCGGGGGTAGCATCGACTGAAGGCGTGAGTGTGTGCATTTATTGTTGACTCCTTTCAAAGTGACAGGGGATACAGATATAATTGGGTGCTTTGTTTGGTCTGAGTTTTGTACGAAGGCCGGATATTGATTTTCATAGAACAGTCGTTCATGCAGTTATCTTCTGCATCTTCATCTTCATCTGAACGAGATTCCTAAATCGCGTAGGAACAAAATATAACAAGACCAATCGCGAGAGCAAATATCACAATTCGACTGTGAATATTTTTCCTCCCTCCCTCCTCGACTTCTGCATCAACGTCTTTCGGAAGAAGCGGATAATAGAGTACTGCTTCGATCGTTCCCAAAAAAATGTTTGCATTGGTTTTTGATTAAGATGGGCTGAGTTTAGGGTGCATTGGCCACACTCTTCTTTTTATGTTGGCCAAATGCGATTGAGAAATGTGAGCAAAATGTGTGAATTACTGGCGATCACACAGTTCTTCAATCTATTCCGCTCTAAACACATTGAGTTGAAGAGGATATTCATTCTCTTCCACAAATTTTAATTTGATCCTCAATCAATTCCTGTCATCCTCAAAAAGCAGGCGAATCAAATTAAGCACATTCTAACTTTCCGTTTAAACGAATCAGCAGCCGCATCAAAATGCGAATAATTATCCTACACGCAGCACTCACCTCGACGAATTTATCCACAATGTAATCGTTTCGTCGTCGCATGCAAAACACCAAGAAATATGCAAAAGAGATACCTAAATTAATATAATTTTTCCTCGAGCCTGATTGTTCCCACGACGAAGTAGTTAACTGGACACTGCCACCACATGTCCTTTTGATTTCCACCGAAAATGATTACCCTGTGGACATTCTTGAAGAGTGTTCATGTTACTCACCTCTCTTTCGCTCTTCCCACTGCGCATGCGCGTGTATTCAATTCTCAGGCTCATAATAATTTATCGAAATTCCATTCGACGAAATGAAATTATTCAAAGTCCCTCTGACAGTGTCACACATAACAAAACTCCGATGGGATAATGGCCAACGAGATGATGATGATAGCCCATAATAATACAGAGAAAAAAAACACAAACCCTGAGTCAAGACGAAGGATAAGCCAAAGAAGACAAGACAAGGTAGAAAACCTGAAACAGAATCGATACAGAAAACGAAAGGAAAATCTAGCCCATAACATGGCCAGACTTTGAACGACCTGCACAATGCAAGTTCGCTTCGACAGCTCCTCCAACAAACGACGCCGCTCTGTCTGGCTCGGAAATATGTGCCAACAATTTCCAATGATGGTGATGGAGACAAAACCCTTTCCTCCATCACATCACTGCAGAAGAAGAATCCCCGAGGGGGAACTTTTGTTGGATACAATATTGCCATCCAGCATGTGATCATTATCCAACGCACACAAGAGATGATGGGGACATGGTGTGGTGGCGGATCATTGGTGGACCGACCAATGCAGGTTCTCCCATTGACCATAAGAATCTCAATCAGAATTATTACACAGCCAAATGAATAAAGTAAGCGATGCACGGAGGGGCGTGGTGATGCGGTCTGAGCGAGGACGTAGGGACGAATGCTGTCAATAAGACAAGTAGATGTTTATGGGATGTCATTGGCTGTAACTTCAATTTTTTAATGGTCTTGCCATGGGGTAGGAAGCCAAAAACCAAAAAAAATGTTCTTATTTCCTACGTGATTTTTAGTAGAATCATATCCTTTTTTACAAGTTATACCTTTTTATGAATAAATCTTTCCACCATAGAGGCATCTGTAAAAAATTATACATTTTTGACGGTTTTTCTTCATAAATAACAAAACAGAAGCTATACTTGTTATAAGGACCGGCTCTTAGCTTTAAACCATAGTTAAAACGTCAAATAAGTCCAAATGAAATAAGGCCAAATTTCGAAAATGCTGTATGATTTCGTTTTAACTTGGAAAACGGATTTTACTTGTTGACAGAGCCAAAAATGGGCATCGTCCGGAAAAATGATTTTTTGACCAAACTCCGGATTTTCGGCCACCATTTTCAGCGCCCATTTAGCAAACTCACGCCGTTTTTTGTGGTCGTTCAGCACGATCTTACGACTACACTGATGTGGGCCCAAATCCAACACCAAACTAAGCCGGGTTGACTCTCTGACGATGCTGAATTCAGCTGATCGGCGCCGAATCAACATTTCTGGGTCTTCTTCTAAACTGATTTCTTCGGCGTCTATGTTTTCTTTATTTCGTACCAAACTCCGGCTGGTGTCTTAAGGTCCAAAAGACTGCATTCACGCTCAAACTTTTCCAAGGTCCGACGAATTGCCTGCACACTGACGACCGACTTCACGACGAAATTCTTGTTGCGTATTTACAACTGAGCCGGACTATTTTTGAATACTTTTCGCATGTTCGACACGTGAAACGATGCATGATGATGACAAACCTTAGACAATTTTTTGTCATTGGTAACTTTGCTGAAACATGACAATTGGAAAAACTATCATTGCTATCTGGTCACCCTTTATATACGATCTCTGCACGCGTTTGGGAAGGTTATAGTTGACGTCTTCATCTAAAATAAGTCCACCAAACTCCACCAACTAGAACGGGCTTGACTACCGAAACATGGCTGTAATCCCAACTTCCATCGAATGCCCCTTTTAACAGCAGAGACCCAATTTGAAAAATCGCGTTCTATCCCTCAAAAGATTGTAGCACGATGATGATCTTCAAACCGCACTTGACCGTTAATTTCTGAAGAAAAAAAATGTTTCCATGTAAACATACATTAATACACATATTTGACATCCGATTAACCTTGAAATCTTTTATGTGTGTGCATAAGCTATGTTAGGCCACTTAATTTTTACTATTCCAGATTTGTGTATTAACATTTTTACGACTTACTTTAAACCGCATAAATATATATTCCCCAACTGAAACATAAATGGAGTCTCACAATTTTGTGCAATTTATGAATCATAAAAAACAACAAAAGCACTCTTAGCATTTTGGGCGAATCCAATCCTCAAAATGGTCAATAGGAGCTGTAAATTGAAGCTAATTTGTCTAGGTTTACGGCTCCCATCGGCTTAATGGAAAGCAACTATCACGCAGACAGTTGTTAATTCCACCGAATTTGGCATAATTCTCGTAAAAATATTTAAGTTGTAATTAAAAAAGTGGCTTTGAGATATGGAAAAGCTATAAAAGCAGCCCCCGCATTGGAAGCTTTACGCGTGGGGACTTCGTGCATGTGCCACGGTAATAATACCCTTTGGTTCGCTGTAAATCAACATTCTAATTTGTCAAGCTGGTCAGAGTGACTTGCGGTTTCCTGGGAATATCACTTAGGTAGTTCTTCTCTGGCGGGGGTTTCTCTCGTCATTGCTTGCCATTTTTCGAGTGTCACTATGAAAGGTGTCATACGATACTCATCCCGGCTCGAGTCAACAACGATTGCTTTTTGGTTCGATGCCACTGCTGGACACAGCTGAACAGCCTCGCTTTGAGTAGAATTTCGCGTAGGTTGTGGTCAAACATCGTCGCCTCGCAGTGGTTCTCCCTAAAATCCAAAAGGAAAGCTAAGCACAAGCGGCGGAAGGAAGAGGAGAGGGAGAGACGAAGAGATACAAAATATAAACGCGTCCATGATTATGAATCAAATGCCATGTAAAGGAAATCGGAGCTGGCCAAAGAAAGCGGACATGTTGATTTGCATACGCATGCCATTCGGTTTCTCTTCTGCTGGCCATCGGTCTATCTGCGATCCCCTTGTGTATTACATGTGCAGTGGTCATAATTCATGAACACAAATTTACATCTTTTCGAAGTAGTTGCGTTTTTGATTCGTGTCGCTGCCAAGTATGGGGAACGGGCTTCGACCCACGCAAGGATTCCATTCATGTTAATCAATGCTGCACAAAATGAGGGAACCGAGGGAGAGTTGAAGCTGCCTGGGGTATACAACAAGATTATAAATGATATTCGTTACCAAATGACATAGAAATTGGTTACTAGAGCCACACGACACATACGATGTATGGGGAGTACGTGCTTGAAGTAGGTGCGGTCAGCTTGATGTGTTCATAGATTAGAATGGCGCCAAAGATCTATGCTCCGAATTCGAATACTAATTGCTGTGACATTACACCAATTAAAGTGTAAATTTAAACTTTGTCGGCGAGAGACTCAAAGGACTCCGCGATGACAGAATACCGAAACTAGTCGCAAAATAAATGACAAAGCATACAGTTGTACGAGCTGTTCATATTTGTTGCAAATAATTGAAGTGACACCCTATAAGCAAGTCTATTGACTTGTGAAACGGTTTGGGTATCTAAATGCATGTCATTTTGAGAAATTTCTTACAAGTACTACGAAATGACATCGGTGATGTAGTGGGAATGTACATCGAATCCTTCGCAGAGGAGGTCAACTATTCGATTCCCGACCAATTTTTTTCCCGTGGATTTCCGTGAAACGCTACTGCAGTGCTCAGACTCAAAACTAAGTCCATTGTACTGCCAGGTAGCAACCTACTCCAGTGCTGTTAATTTGATCCCAACGGCAAATGGTGACTGGACTAGATTCGATTTCACTAGGATTCGAACCTGGGACCCCTCTAACTTGAAGCAGGCACTTAACCAACTGTTCCATCCAGTCGTATAGGATACCGACAAATTCTCCAACATTTTTTACATACTGCAAGTCACTGACAATCTTCCGAGTACTTAGATGTCACGTAACTTCGGCTTTCAGAATCGTTATGAAACTGAATATCCCTCCACTCTTAAGAGTGAAAGAATGGTTGTTGTTAAAAAATCTACGCTATGTTTCTCCAAGGCCACAATAACATATAGGATTTTAAAAAAAGAATCCTTGTCTCACTGGTTCCGAGTCAAAAATTCTTCGAGCCTCAGAAAAGTCAACTATGCGCTCTACATGTCCTAGCCAACTAAGACGTTAGATCCAAAGACTCCTGGCGAAAACACATGACAAACAAATCGTAGTTTAACCTTATTCTCCCATTGTGGTTAATCCAAACAGAAACAAACATCGCGCACACAACTTTTCTCTCGAAAAGACCAATAGCTTCTTCATCCCCTTTTGATATTGTCCATCCCTTTGCGCCCTAGAGCAGAAGGAAGTTGAATGCCTTATACAAAGTCACCTGTCTGTCGAGAAAGGGCTGTCTTACTTAACTGCTCTTTGAGCCCAAAAAGAAAACGATGGTTAGAAAGAGTTATTATAGGCTTAATTTTTGTGCTGATGTGGTTTATCCTTTTTAACGCGGAGAGGAGGTATACAAAGTCCTACTTCGAAGTTATAGCTGCCCACTATGCCCTTCTGGCCAAGTCGTCGTCTGTTTTACCCCCATTTACCGCCAAACCGATGTTAGCCGATTCCATTTCAATGACAAGAAACGGCTAATTGACAGCTCGTTATGTTCGACTAATCACGTCAATCTCATCCACATATGCTAACAATTGTACAGAATTTTGAACGGTCATGCCTCTAGTTTTTGTCAGTGAGTTTTCCTTGAAAAATTCACATGACACTGCGTCGCCTTGATGAAAACCTTTTTTGACATTAAAGGACTCGGTGAGTTCATTACCAAATTACATTGAACTAGAACTAAATACTCAACAATTTTGCTGTAACTAACTCGCTGTTTGCAGGTTGTCCGATGGTACTAAATGCCTAACTTCCAACCAAATCTAGCTCGTGCTTAACTGCAAACACCGACTCTGCCTAATCAGCATGAACGGACCACTGTGGAAACTCTTCTGCGTAATAACATTGTTTTGTGCAATTACCGAACATGCTAATAGAATAGTTTTCGTTATATCATTATAAGAAGAAAACCGTTACTCAACTTTTTTTACATATGAAATGAACACTTACTTAGGCGCATATTAATTTAAACGAGCTGTAAAACATCTACATCGGACAACCCCTCAATCACGAGCATAAAGTTATTCAATAGGTACCACAATGGGTCGAAGAAGGCTTAAGTGTGCCTGTACCTTCCGCAGTCTGCAACAAGAACCTAAACTAACCTAGAGACGGTTATACGACTGGATGGCGCAGTTGGTTAAGTGCCTGCCCCAAGTTCGAGGGGTCTCAGGTTCGAATCCCAGTGAAATCGAATCTGATCCAATCACAATTTGCCGTTGGGATCAAATTAACGGCACTGGAGTAGGTTGCTACCTGGCAGTACAATGGACCAGTTTTGAGTCTGAGTGCTCAAGTAGTGTTTCAAAAATCCTCCAAAAAGAATAAACAAAGCTAGAACTTACTTCATGAGTAAAACAACAAATTTATTATTCCATCTTATGAATAACTAATCTCAGTCATATTTCGTTCAATATTTTACTGAACCCTTTTCTTGCATACTCTACTGTACTTAGGCCTTCCGAATTTAGTACCTAAACTATTTTGGTCTCAATGTATGTCAATCCGCGTAGAAAACAGTAAACTTCAGCCATATTTTACGAAGGAAGACTTTTTTCACAACCAGTGCTCAAAATGACTTCTTAACAATTCATTTGCGATCCGTGGCTTGACTTCGTTTCAATCAGACAATAATAACATGACACAAGGTTCCTAATACGAGTAACTATTAAATTTTGTATGAAAACGATTGCTGCATTTTTATTGAGTTCAATTCAATTTTTCACCATGATTCCAAAGACGTAGCGTTGACATTCGTCACATTAAATTGATAGTTATGCGCACGCGATCCACTTGTTCTATAATTTTGCAAAATCATGTCCGGTTTAAACAAGTAGAATAAAATGGAACAACATCAAAAATCATCAGAAGCTATGCATAAGCACCCTACAAAAAAATAAGAAATCCCCTAACTTAATTCTACTATTATATCCCGATAAACTGCTAACACAATCCGAAAATACATTGATCGTCTCGCAACCACATCCTCAAGTCTCCGTCAGCCAACAGCCGTGCCCGTCTCGAGCAGCCGTACCCCATCGCCAGTTCGTGGTCTCATATTTTATTCAAATCAGGCCGTCACTCAGGCGGCGAATTTATGCCAGCGGAAACATAATATTCGTTTTTGATTTGAATCATGTATCTGATAGTTTTGATCTAGAAAACGTTTTGCCCCCGTCGTCCATTCTTCGAATCCGCCAGCGAGCAAATCATATGCAAAGTTACAGTGGCAGCCAACAAAAATGGAATGGAACACAAAAAAAGAGGAAAATATTGTGAACAACGCTTGGCAGTTGATATTATGCTCAAAATTTTCATACATTTATTCATTCATGTGACGGACATGATTCCATGTAATGGAGTAGACGTGCAAATAGGTGGGATTGGCTGCAGGCAGTAAGGCATACGGATCGAGCTTCGGCTACTCATGTGCGCATATGCGATGAAAAATACGTAAATCAATAGGGCACAATTATTGGTCATTGTCCATAATGCACTGATGACCTACACGATTTGGCTAGACTTTATAGCTCTCACGATGACATAAATATCATTGCATCCGAAGGAAGTTTACAGTTGGAACTGAAGCCCCCAATCAACATTGATCTTATGGCTGTACACCGCTGTAGTGCGAGCTACTTATTAGTAGTATTGTTCCCAAGCTGACACCGAAACTGTTAAAGTTATGCAGATTGAACGTCAAGAAATTCTCCAAAATATAAATGGTGACCCCCTACAGGGTACAGGGGCATACAAGGACTGAAGAAAACGAAAGATCGGACTTACTTGCAAAAGACGGTTCAGTGATGGAGAAGTCTCTATTTCGGCTTACGAAAAAGTTGGAAGATATGGCCTTGGAAAAACCATATAAGCAGAGGCTGAATCTAGACATAATGCCAGCCTGGCTACCATTTTGGCCGCCGTTGTGCAAATGGAAATTATTATCGATGATCAGCCTTACATACGAGGATGTCAGACGTGGGCATCAACACAGGTAGCCCAAAGAACTGAGGATTCGACGCAGACATTTATTAAAAATTCCTGAACATCTCAGAAGTTTAAGGGCTGCATGCCAGTGCTTTTCAAATGGTAATTTTTGCCATGCACAAAGCCTGTCGTCAAATAAATTAATACTCGAAAATCAAGTCAATACAAAAAGTACCTATATTCGTTTGTCAGCCAAGGTGCTATCTATCCTATTGCCTTCGGCACGCCATTCCCTAGTTACTCAAGGAGTGCGGCAATGAGCGCGACAGTCTAGGGAAACAAGCAATAAACTAAGTAATGAAAAAATAAATAAATGGCAGGCTCTTTATTGCTCAGTTTCCATGGAGTTTCATTTTTGACTTGGTACTATCTAGGCTAGAATCAACTCACGTTTCCGAAAGAAACGGCCATCGTTAAATGGACTAGGCTAAAAGACTGTGCAACATCTAGAAGTGCATTGGCCGTTACCCGCGAATTGAAAACGAGCACTCTTCTAAGGACAATCAGTGCAGATATCGGAAGAAGAACGCAACCAGATTAGTTATCCCGTACAGGGCTTCCTCTCTCAGCTGTAGCAGAAAAAGAGAATCGTCAGAAACAGACAACAGTCACTAGGCAAACTTTCTTTTGACGAAGTCTCTAAGAAGATCATGAAGCAATTAATGGCTTTCCTAAACTTCTTGAATGACAATCGTCTACGCAACGCACAACATTACCATCACCATTTCCTTTTCCACTTATCCATCAAAGAGTCGAAGGTATAAGGAATGGGCTCCAAACTACTCAACCCTCCGTCAATGACTCAGGAACGATGCCCAACTATCATTCTGGCCCGACCAACCAACCTGAAAAGATGGCGTTCAAGGTCCATATTTAATCTTGTTACACAGAGTGCACTGGTTCGTTACAGGCCTCCTTCTGATGAGCTATCATGCCCGTAAGCTCTACTAAATCTCTAAAATTCCCATGCGATTGTGTGTTCTGGCAGAAACTGAACACCCCTCCAAAGGTTACTCTCTATCACCTGATCACAGATTGGCACCATATTGAACGTCATTACGGGACACTGACTCGTACGATCACATATGGACTCCTATTCAATAGGTTATGCGGAAGATCTTTGGATGAAAAAGGAGGGAAAACTATACCCTTGCGGCTCTAACGTCTCAAAGAGGCCTGCATTCAACCTATTTCCTTGACAATTTCTGCGACCGCAATGAGATTCTTACTAGAATTCATTGAAATCTAATCTCTAATTGGCTCTAATAAGATGCTATGTAGATGAACTCCTTAGAGAATTACTTGGCACCACAATGGTCTTCCTTGGTCTAAGTGCCTTTCCCTTTGGAGGAAAACGCCTATTTCTGTATAACCACTTAGCTACCTTTCCTAGTAGTCTAACTTATCAACGATATGTATCACTTTATCAAAAAGTAGCACAAATTTAAAGTTGAGAAGTAAAATCCTAACGGAGACCGTAAAATAATTCAAATCTTGTCCATGTCTCCTATTGCTCGAGATCTTATCACAAATCCACTGAACATTGAACAAATGTGAAAATTGCAGTTGTATCTACCGAATGGCCATAAACCAATCAACTGATGCCTTATTCATATGAGGCGAGCGTATCTCCAAAGTGCATGCGGTACGGCATCCACGCTTTTGAAGGTGTGTAATAAAGTGGAAATATGAATTTGAAAAGTTCATAAGTGCAAACTTAGTTGCTCGCTTGTAGCTGTCGTTAGACAGAAGAATGATAAATAAATCTTTGCTCAAATGCACTTGGCAAATGCTGAGCTCCTATGATTGCCTGTTAGTTTCACAATCACCCCCACAGTGTTCCCTATCACATTTCATCACGCTGCAGCTGTGAAGTTTCCTCAATCCTCAGTCAAACTATGATTTACGAGCACGAGGCAGTCAAGAAAACAGTCTAACATATTTCAAATGCCATTCCGACGCCCATTAGTCAAACATAAGACCCCACTTATGCGAGTGTCTGTATGTCCGAGTGCACAATGTGTGCATTCATTTGAATACTGATTGCATGCAATATGAGAATTTGCAACAAATTAATTTCTTATTAACGACTGGCGATAGGGCAACGCATTAGTTGATAATTAATGTCATTTGAATGGTACGCTTGTTTTAATGTTTGCATATGATCACAAATCAAATTGATTAAATACCTTTCGGGTAGGCTTTCTCGATGAATACCTGAGTAAATCACAAGGATAACATTATGACGCATTCATCAGATGCATTCATAAAGAGGTTTCAATGGTAGCACATTGCTTTTGTTTGGATAAAGAAAAGAATATTTGAAGCTTTAAGATACTACTTGAAAATGATTCCAATCAGATTCTTTTCTGCGTTCAGCTTGACATCGGTATCAGCCTTGCCAATCGCAGCATCTCAGTAACTGATATGTCTCGCTTAAGACCAGAATGGCTTTGAATAAGATCCGGATCATCTTTCACTGGGATTCGAACCTGGGACCGCTAGAACTTGGGGCAAGCACTTAACTAACTGCGCCATCTAGTCGTAAATTGCACCTTAACCCTAATCCGCCCACCCGGTGACTTTGAGTCACCGTTTCAGTTTCGAGAGTAATTTTTCATTCGCACTTATTGACTCTGTTTTTCTAAGTTCTAATATTGCTTATGAAGTTATAGATAAAAAAATCAATAACAAATTTTAAATAAAGTTTTTCAACATTATTTCAAAAAATAATTGTCATTTTTCGAATACTTTGACTTCGGGTCACAACCTGGGTGGATTTTGAAGAAAATGTACCTGGGCTGATTAGGGTTAAATGCATTTTTCCTTAAAGTCGTTTAAATCGAAAATCTAACATTCACAATGAGTTGGCTGTTTTCCAAGTGCTCATTACTTCCAATTTCAAGTAACCATCGTTTACTTTTAAACTACATTTAAAAGCATCTCCATTCGCACTCTGCACGTGTTGGCAGAGAACTCATCCACGTTTACTTTTGTTACTTCTGTGAAACCTTCTTTACGGCCAGCTCCTTAGACGGACAACAATTTTGCCACCATCACAATCCGCCTTAGATTTCACGGTGTAAAGACGCGACGTAAAGAGACATAGTCCTTTAAAAATCGTTGAAATTAGTAGGCAGACAACTGAAGGTAATTATATTTCAATTTGATTTAAAATGTCCCCCAAAATGCAGTTGACCTTGTCACTACTTATGTACGATGACCAAAACTTAACTCCGTAGTTCCCAGCATCCATCTGTTGCTGACACAATAGATCTTCCTGTCAATAACATCTGCGATCATTTTCATAAACTTTTCACCAAGACACGGTTTACATTCAATTTTCAATTAAATTCACTGAAACTCTCAGTAATTGGCAACATTACCTAGCACTTCCGATTCCAAGAAAACAAACAGCAACCGACCGAGCGAACATATTCAATTTGCGACCACAACAGTAGTTCATTCTTATTTCCCGTGATTCTAATAAGCAATTAAGGTGCCTTTAATCAAGCCATTATCGCAGCGGGAGTGTGTGCTGGAGCACTCACATCCAATGAACATCTTGGATTATCTGTCTCCCTTGTGCCCCTGAGCTCTGGGGCACCAACTATCCCGCTCACGTTTCCAGGCGCCATAAAGACAAACTCCGGCATCCCAAGGCTTCGGGAAATACCAATAATTCTTATTTTGGACAAATAATTCCATTGTGCCAATGCATTTATTGCTCCATGGGCTTAATCCGATTAACTTCAAATAAACAATCGCCCATAATGGAGGCAGTAGTCGGCCTACCCTAGCCGCAGCGGGGGACATCGATTTAAAATTATAATTTTGTAGGCGCTTACATCTCGCCACCTCGGATCATAGGTGACGATGGATACATAGAGATACATTAAGGCAGATATTTCAGAGGCGTATGTATGCGCCTTCTGTGTGTGAGCCAATGTTACCCAAGTCCAGATGCCGTGTGTGCGTAATTAATTTTTTGGCAGTTATTCTACCAGCGGGTTCCATGAACTCCGCCTCGGCACAGGCAAAAGGAACAAAATATTTATTACTTTTTAATTTCTGTGGGCCTTCTGAAGTAATATTTGTTGACTTTGACCGCAGGCGATGGGGAGATCTCGGTCTTAATTTGCTTATTTCACATCCAATTGCTGTTGGTAATGTTGTTCCATGTAAAATAAATGGCTTGGCACACTACGGGAATTGATACATTGGCCACTGGGCTCAACTGTTGTGAAAGCTTGCGTGCCTGTAATGTGATGATGATGCGGCACATGTGGCACGGACAACTCCGGCTAACAATCCGCATTTATTCAAATCAAGAATCAAAATCCATAAGTCACCGACGACCAATATTGTCTCGCAAATTCCCATGATATCTCTTCGGCTGTACAAAGCATAAAATATGCACCTTCCGAGACCATAAATACCGAGACTGTGCTCGTCGTCTGCCACCGTTTTGGTAGTTGCAAACAATTGTTTATCATCACAAATCGAAATACAAAACTGAAACATTTTCAACAAATTCAGTCCACAGAGACCTAAATTTAGGCTCCAGCGAGTCACACCGTCCGACAGCGTCACCCCACCCTCAGCGGAGCATACGGCGACGGCCTGTTGTTTCGTTTACTTTTGGGCTCTGCAATCGATGGAGAAAATCAGTGGAACACAAAAAATAACAATCTTACTAATTGGATGATTTTAGCATAAACAAATGTATTTTAGGGCCATAAAGAATCCCAAACCGAGTCGGAGACAAAAGCCACAGAGACCATCCGCGGAATAGCAGTCGCACAAGAATTCGCCGGACTAGGAAAACCAGGTAACGCTAGACGGTGAAGGTGGTTTCTGTTCAGCATACATACATACGTAGACTATCCAGCAGGATGTTGCCAGAAGGGGTTCTGTTCACAAAAAAACAAACGAACGATTGCAAGAAGAGATGCTTTTGTATTATCCTTGCGATGGTAATGGTTATATCAGAATCCACGCTATTGACTCCCTGGTGATTCGGAAGCATTGGAAATCGAAGGGTATGCAAATGGGTGCTTACCTGTGCATTGGATATGAATCAAGGTGCATTTAGTGGTAGGCACAGTTTGTTGATTCATTTTTTCTCCTTCTTACGAAAAAATAAAATGTTTTATCAACTCTCTTAACGGAAATCTTAAAAATGGGACACAACGAAAAACGGAAGGCAGGAAGGTGGGTATGGAATAAAATAATGTAGCTTTTTGCGCTCAATTTAGCGCAATTTAAAAAAGTCGAAGATAATAAAGCATAAGTTTCAGCTGTTGGCATATCCAATACGACACAATAGAAGAATAACAGTTTAGATAGTTTCGTTAAGAGCAAAATGTTAGGAATAATTACTCAACTCTTCTCTTTTTAAGTGACGCTAAAGCCAGGGGTGCATCTGGGTCTCAACCAACATGGGTCTCTAACAAGCACGACCTTCTGCCAGTTGTTTTCGGAGCCGCACTCAAAAGTGATTGAAGTCCTTTTTGAGTTTTGTGGCCACCGTGGTCGTCCCCCGTTGCGTTGCCTTTCGGAATTGGATTCGAAGACTTTGTGAACCCAAGTTATGTTGTCCATGCGTTCTGCCTGGCCTATGCACTTCAGGCGTTGGATCCGTAAACTGCTGACCCAATCAACAGTCGCTGCAAAGCCCTGGGGATATAACTTTTTCCACATCCACCGCCATCCCTAATTTTACCAAAAAAATCAAGCGCACTACCTTCCTCTTCAACCAACTAATCTTCATCCGCAATTGATAATGTCCCCCCACAATATACAGCGAGACAGGGCTCGGCTACTTAACTTCTTGAGACCACACAGACACTGACTTGCAGGACTAATTTTGCGGTTGCATCTGATGCACTCGTCGTGAGTGTGAAACCGACGCTGACTGCCTCGCAGTTCTAGGTGCCCTTGGTCGAATACAGCCTCTCATATTGCCCAGGTTTTCAAAACTCTTTTTCTCAAAATATTAAAGGTGTCACACGATATCGCGTCAGTTTTCTTGACATTGGGTATTAGTCACAAATCAGTCATATGATTGATTTGTGGTATTAGTTCATTGCCGACTTTGATGAAGTAGCGAAAAATCTCCTTCGTTATCCTATCTTTCTGGATGGGAATGTCAAAATTAGAAATTGCTCCACATACGAACGCTGTCAAATTCGGCATTTAATTCCCAAATAGATTTTGTGTTGTAATTTGAAATCCAGGATCTGCATGAGTGCAAAGGTTGGGTCTAGTAGTTTTGCGCTGTTCATATCATCGGCTGAGTGAGCTTCTTAAGCGGGTTTGGATGGAAAAACAATTTAAGCTAGAGATAAGGCAGAAGCAGTGCCTAAGATTTTAAGCATGTGCACACCAACGTTGTGACCGGCCTCATCTTTGAAGAAATATTTGTCATTTATTGCACCAAATATTTTTTATTGTGGCTGTAAGAATTGGGGATTTTCTTCACTCCAGAATCGGCAATTTATTGATGTAGCCGCATGTAAGTGACCATCGTCACTGCATGAAGACTCCATGGTAAATTTCCAAAACTGAGCCATAATTTACGAGTATATTCAAATGATTTGCAAGCTTTGCGTCGACGAGAGTCTATTCAAACAAAATTTAAGAAAAAGTGACTCGGAGGAAATGGTTGCCTGACCAACTTCAGTTTCGAACATGTGCGTAGAGAACAACTAACTATCCCACTAGAACAAAGAATTAAGAAATTTGGTTCCAAGATTGTGTTACTGTGCATCAGACTTAAAGGGGACTTGTAATATATTACACCAGACAGAATCGATCATCTGAAACCGTTATTCAAACCGTATTGTTGAACGTTTCCGCACAACAATTTTCTTTGTTAGATGCAGTGGCACCGAAACGCATAAGAAAAGCGCGTACTATAGAGAATATTTTATCCGTTCAGGAAAGTATTGAAGAAGACTCAAATTTATTGATTTGACGCTGATCATTTACAAGAGCTTGGTCTTTTCCGTCCATTTTTTGGAACATTTTAAACAAAAATCTTGGTTTGTAGATTTACGAAATCTGGCTTGTAGAAAAATTGAACCCGCTTGTGTTCGAAATTTTGGCGAATAGGCCCAAATTCAACTGGGATTGGACATCGAAAAAATGTGATGAGCGTTGAGGCTATAGGTAAATCAATAAGCTAAATTGTCGCATTTGGGGTGACGACAATTAGCATGAGATTATCGGAAAGTATGATCATCCCGAAAAATACGCAGTATGGTGCTACCAGTGGGCAGCTGGAATCATCGGCACACTTTTTTAAAAATTAGATTCAGCGTGCTATGTTCAACGGTACATTTAAGAAGCTTTTTCTGGACAGTTATACTCCTTGAGTGTGAGTGAGTGACTCAAAAGAGGTGGAGCCGTGAACAATTTGTTTTTTTTTTATTTGTTGCTTATTCTTGGTTTGAACCTAGACTTGAAATTCTAGTGGTAAGGTGTTTTTCGGGAATCGAACCAAGACTTTGAGCGTAGGAATCGACGCACTTGCCCATTACAAATGAAACAGTAAATTTCTCTTCAAAATTTTCGGGCTTGTCACCTCTGGATTATATTCTTTATATTCGTGTTAATTAAGGCCACAAGTGATTGACAAAAGAGGTCGAAAATGTTGTTACTCGAACGACATTCATCACAAGAAATTGCATGTGTTTTGTTTAAAATCAATCCTAATACTGGCTGAAAAAAACAACCAATATTTCAGAAATAATCAAAATATGATAACTTCATGTACAAATCTATTTTATTACACTGAATCACATTCATGTCTTCCCAATTAGCGATGCAGTCCATGGCAGATCTGTGCTTCAAAAAGTGTTTTTTTAATTATCCACCCCGTCATCATCTACCACAATTGGTTACCGCAATTTATGTGCGTATTTTGCAGTACCCACTCGAAAACCAATTTAAAAAGTAATTTAATATTCACAATACACTCGCACACACTCACCCTTCCCAACCGAGACCACCCACTACCACCTGAAGATCCGTACATCATCGATGCTCATCATAATTGCACGCATTCATCGGATGGAAAACAAAAACGAGAAACGTTGAAATGCGTATTGAACGCACAGCGGTAATTTTTCCAATTGCCCACCGGAATGCCATCTGAAACTTAACCGTCAATTGTCAATTGGAATTCCGATCCCATAATTCTGACGGCAGCGATAAATTCATCATCAACAAGTAATCTCATTAATTAATAAAATCGGCAAAAAAAACGCAAACATTGTCAACGTTCTGGGCAACCAACCGCGTCCTCTGGCTCGCCATCCAATCGCCAACCACCGATCATTACCCGCGACGCGACTCATCACTATGCTGCCGGCAATCTGAAACTCATAATCATGCTCTCGAGTTCCATATAAAAATTATTGCATTTCAATAAAAATTGATCTTATTTCGCATCGGGCCGGACAACGATACCATTAGCCGCAATCTAATTATGGTTGCGATGTCCCGAGGTGGCTTGCAGCTAAAACTCTATGTGGCATTCCAAATGTGGCGATGCGCGACCGCACGCATCTTCCATCGACTCGGACACCCATTGAACGAATTATTTATGATTCGATTAAGTTTTATACCGCTGCAGCGCGATTATTATTGCAGCAAAGTGATGCGACCTTGATAAAGCCGACAAGCATCAGGTACACCGCACAGCGCACAGAGCACAACGTCAACCTTCAATGCCAATAGCAAAGGCATTGGCAGTAGCAGTGACAGTGGCAGTCCTGCATCACTGTTATGATGTCCGCGTCGCAAGATATTGTAATAAAAATTTATTGAATTTTGAATTTCGTTCACTTCGGCAACACGGGTTATGAGTGCCCAACGCGAGTCCGCATCCGCATGATGTCCATGTTGGCTGTTCTTCTTTCCGCTTTGTGCCTCATACCGCCAGTGACGACGATGGTGATTCGAAGCCGCACTGCATTTGACTGCACAAAGTGAGGTCTTGGAGGCAACGAAGCCAACAAGGCAACTGATCTTCCGATTCAGCGAAATCTCCTGCTGCGCCTGTGATGCTACCGGATTCGTTTGGCGGAACGTTTTGTGATTTATTTGCTCGTGCCCCGAGGCTGCGTTTTCTTATTGCTCCTTCTGCGATTTCTCGCTCCTGCAGATGACATTTTCAACCCCTGTGAAGTGTGCTTGCGATTTGCTGCCCCGAGTGTACAATTCAGGTTTCATTATGAATGCAGTCGAATAAAATCATCATTAATCAGAACTTTATATGGGTGTGGGGGGCTGCGATGGAGGCGGTAGGACATTTGAGTCACAGTCAGTATCAGAGTCAGAGTTGACTTCATTCCCGGTCGGGTTGTTCATAAATAAGGTTTCCTTTTTTTGTTCTTGTGCGCCAATCTATAAACTAACCCACCTCTGTCTGGCCAACCGACCACCGACCACCGACCACCGACCATCGGCCAGCGACCATACCAGAGAGCAAGACTCTATGTATGAATAAATGGCGAATTTAAATGATTCCTGGTTGGTTGACTTTCCGTGTTCCGTCAGAGTGGTGGTGGTGCTGTACAGCCAAGAGGCAACCGGCGATTTGGCTTACGACTTCTCTCCGACAACTACGACGATGGTAATCATAATGAATAGAGGGCACATAATCATTTTGTATACCTTCATAACGAAAAAGGAGGCAAAAACCCGATTTGCATAAGTCCATTCCACGCGGCAGGGATGGCAGAGAGGAGGCCGCCCATGCAAAGGCGTGGTTCTTCACGGCGGGAGGCTTCATTTTAAATTGACTTGTCACAGAAAACCCAGTCCGTGTGTACTCGAACACTCGTACACATAGTTTCCCTCCTGTTTTGATGGTTGGGAAGGTTCTCTCAAACTCATATCTAGAATATGCCCGCGGCCTTATCTACACGTACTGCGACTGGCATGATAATAAATTACACTATGCAAGCAAAAAGCAAGTTCCGCTCTGGTGGGTTGTTTTTTTCCAGTTCTGTTCTTTCCTTTCTTTTCAGAGACAAAGCATTCATTCGGTGGAAGCCTTTCGAAATTTTCATAAAACATCATTTGTCGAGTTGATAAGTCATTGGCCCGACCTGAATGCTCTTGTTTGGGGATTGTTTGTGGTGTGAAATTGTTTTTATTTTTATCACCACCACCAACACCTGCTGCGGAGTGTGAGAGTGTGAGCACTAAAGTTGGTTAAGATGTTAATGTCCCGAATTTAGGTGTAAAATGAAATTATACGCTTAATGAAAAACATTCATTAAGGCAGGAGGGCGATGGAGAGACACTCACAATGGAGGGGAATATAGATGTACTTTCACGTGGGTAAGGGAAACTATCTTTTTCTCTATCAACGGAGGTCATATATTGTATAAGAGAGGTAGACGAGGCCTAAGAGGCATTATTTTGTTTGGATTCAAATATCAGCTTAAGGAAGCTGGGGATGACTTCAGGGACTGCCGTCAAACAATGCTCTACTCTTCTGCTTGCAAGTCAGTATTCAACGGCGTGTTTTATTCACGAGTGTAAACGGTGGGTCATCTAGTGGTTTTTTTTTAAATCATAAGTTACTTTAACACTGACAGCTGCTTCCCGCTCGAAATCTTGAGAGAAAGTCAGTAGCATACCTCCGCGAAACGAAATGAGTCGCTTTACGCTTGAACAACTTTGGGAAATATTGAAAACTTATTTCAAAAGTGATTGCTGTGTAGCCCAAACAGTGAGTTTTTGAAAATAAGTTTTGGTCGAAATCAAGCACTCACCGCGACTGCTGTACGCAAGTTTGTGCAAAAAGCTTGTGAGTCTGGTATGCTAGTGGGCAACGCTCATGCTCCCTGTCGTCGTACGATGAACACAGATGAAAATGTGGCTGCTGTGGCCGAGAGTGTAAGACTCAATTCACGAACATCCACTCGCCATCGATCTCAACCGCTGAACATTTCCCGCACTAGCCTGAGGAGAATTCTGCACAAAGATCTCGGATTATTCGCTTACAAGGTCCAATTGACGAAAAATCATCTCTTCTGACGAGGCACATTTTCATCTCAGCGGCTTTAACAAACAAAATTGCCGCATCGCATCTGGGGCTCGGATGCAATAACCCGCATGCCATTGTCGACAAGCCAACGTATCCACAGAGAATGACAGTTTGGTGCGGATTGTGGAGTGGTGGCATCATTTGATCATTTTTCTTCGAAAATGAGGCTGGGAGCAAAGTTTCGGTCAACGGTGGGCGTTACAGAACCATGTTTTTTCTTACTGAATTTGATGACATGGATTTGGAAGACGTCTGGTTCATGCAGAATGGCGCGACATGCCACACGGTCAATTCCACAATCGATCTTTTGCGCACCAAATTCCCAAATCGTCTTATCAGCCGTCTTGGCGATGTCAATTGGCCGCCTCGAAGCAGCGATTTGACGCTTTTGGACGTTTTTTGTGGGGAACCGTGAAGGAGCGATGTTATGCCAACAATCCGAAAACGATTCAAGCACTTAAGGCCAAGCCAATATCATCCAAGCGATCCGTGAGCTACAGCCCAAAAGCATCAACAAGGTCTTGCAAAATTGGGGTGACAGAATAGGCTACTGCGAAGCCAGCCGAGCCAACTACTTGAACGACGTTGCATTTCATAATCATTGGGAATATTTTCTTTTTACTAATAAAGTCATAACACATGGAAAAAATGTAATGTTGTTCATTTTATTGCATTTTTGTAAAAAGAAACTTGAATTTGGCCCACCCTGTATATTGGCTTATTCGTTAAATCTGGATAAATATCCATATTTCTTTGGAACAATTCCAAGTATAAATCTTAAAATCGTGTAGACAAACAAAAAGTTGCTCGGAATTCCTTAATGTTCTCGAATTAGTTTTTTATACTCCTCAATCATGACCGTCCATTTCAAGCAGGTTAGTCAAGCTGGTCTTCCATTGATGCTAGGCCACTGTACTTTGTTCACATTTAAAGGTTCCTCTTTCCAACGCTCGGTGGGAAATATAATTTTTGCATAAAAGATATCTAATTCGTTCTTCGCAATCTTCTTAATTCCATGTCAAAATCACTGAGAACTCAAAGATATCGCCTGCCTAATGTACTGAATAATTTTCACATTCCGCCTCAATATATGGCCTCAGTAAGTGTTGCCGACAAATCAGACAAATATCCCATAAACATTTCTCAATCGCTCTCGAATGGGCGCTGCGTATCAAATTATTCTGTCAAAATTGTTAAATATGGACACTCCCATTCGCCTTGAAGGCTATTTAGGATCATAAAATCCATTCAAAACCTGATTTAATCACCTAAGCACTTTCCGAACTGCCGTTGAATTCCGATTATTGAAATCTTAATGCTCTTATGACAAATCTCATATATTTCGGCACCTTGATTATCTGCCAAGAAATTAGTGTTCGCCCGCAATAACGCTGCGATAAGGAATTTAGAGTAATATTAATATAATTTGAAACATCGCGGTGTTGAGGGTATTTTACATTGTTTTTCAATTAGTGATGCAACAAATTACACTCAAAATTGAAAGGCGTTCCTTTGAGGTGCAGCAACAGTTTGAGAACCAGTATTTCGAGATGACTTGTCTCCGCTAACAAGTGAGTTCCCACACCGTCTGCGGGCAGTGGGAGTTTGACAAGTTGTGCGAGATTTATTTATTTTCAGCTATTTTGCAATAAATTATGGAACATGCCAAACTAAAATATTCCGCTAACGAGCAGCTTGACATGGTGATCAATAAAATCATTAGTTGCATGGGAAATATTCCGTCGGTGGTAGCTCATTTGAAATATTCATTTTTGGCGAAGTCAGGTGAGAGTTGTACATTCCAAATTTCGTTGGTTCGCTCAGATTGGTTTAAGCAGTCGAACATGTTTATTATCTTCCCACTTTTTATGGCATATGACAGTCAGATGACTTGGAATCTGCATATTGGAGTTAAAGTGACTGTCAAAATTCTTGCACTTGTTAGTTTAACTTTTTCTTCTTCAGAACACAATGGTTCCAGTACAAAAAAAATCCTATACAACAGGGCGATTACAGTCCGAGGTGGACCTGGGCCTGGTTTCTCAGCAACCACTTGTGTTGTGCGTGCTACTGTTCTTCAAGGAGTGAAAGGGACCTACAGTTTTATGATGACTCCGAACGACAAAGTTTGAGAAGCCTTATCTTGCCAGTTATACGCTTCGAGCATTGTCAGTGACTCGAAATAATATGATGCAGTGAAATATGAAAATTGTTCTCTGTTTTGGAAACGGAATCTAAACTTTCGGCGGAGAAGCCGACGGACTTACCCAATAAGCCACGGCGGCCATGATATGTCTTCTTCAGAAGAGAAAACCTATGAACATAAATTTAATGAAGGTTTTTTAGTGGCTTTTCCTTCAAATTTAATCTGTGATATATTATTTAAGAAGTTATATTAATATTTTAGTAGTAAGGTAACATGACCGCATCTCTAAAAATGTAAGATACACAAATAATATTGTAACTTTTTGCCACAATAAAACAAATCTAATCTAACCTATGAACATGGAACGAATTAAATCTTGCGTCATCCATAACCAGAACCAGCATTTTAATCGAGAATGTAACTTTTGTCTTCAGATTCCATCACAACTACTAAAAGCATACATTTTCTTTAAATTTTAAGTAATAGTAACCAGGACACTCTTCCAAGTGCAATTTGCAATGATGACAGAATTCTGATCTTATCCGGTATTCCGGTTCCCGAGTGCAACCCAGTCCGCTTTAAGAATACACCAAAGACACAAGTGTAAAATTTGTTTGCTCACATAAAAATCGATAAAACTGTGTCCAACATAAGCATTCTCTTTGGAAACAAATTTACCCAACCGCTGGCTGCACCGAATGTCCAGTGCCCAGTCTCAGGACGCCTCACTCCAAACAGAGAAGAAACATAACTTTCATTTAAATTAAACCAAAGTGAATTTCATTGGAAGATATGAGCTTCTAAATATGCCCCCGGTGAGCTGAGGTCCCCTCCCTCCAGTGCAACGAGCAACGAGTATTCAGAATTCAACCAACCGAACCACAACAAACCATGTTAAGTATTTTCGTAAACACGAAAACATCTTGAATATTTTCTTCTCCGTTTCGGACAGTCCTCCGCGGCGACTGCCATTCGTCGTCATCTAGCAGTTGGCCGGTCCGCTGATGGTCACACACACGAAACGTATCCAACCGCTTTGCATTGTTCCGTAAACGTACGTATCTGATGACGATGATCGTAGTGCTGATGCATGAACGCGGTATCTATCTGTAGTATCGGTGGTATTTTGCGCTTTGGGTTTGGGTGATCATCGCGAACAAGCAGAATTGTCTTGTTCCCATAATTTAAATGTCAGATCGACCGTATTAAAAATTGTATCTTGCAGATACAATTTATTTGTTACGTCGTCTGTACGTACGAGTATGTGTGTGCGAAGAGACGAACAACCGTCTCCAATATGACGACGCTGGAGATGATTATAGTTGAACTTGTATGCAGTGTGCGCTCACATTTTACTGAAAATTGCTTTGTTTTCCCTCTCACCTCCACCCTTTTGCTGGTTGCAGCGAATCCGATCAAACTGCGATGTTGATCGTGATGAAAATTTGCAAAATTTACTATCGCGCATTGTTTGGTCTTGGCAACAGAAAACGGCTGAGAGAGAGAGAAAGAAACGACAAAGGGGAACAAAATTTAAATGATTTTGGATAATTATCGAGATGAAACAATAACGGACTATTATATTGTTTGCGAACCGGAAACGAAATGTTTGATCGTGGCTGTCATGGCAGCGCAGTTTATGCCGTCAGTCAGTCATTCGGACATTTAGTCAGTTGGCTGAGTTCGCGGTCCAGAGTTCGTCCTGCGGGCTGTAATTATTTTAAATGCCGAATGCTTTCAAATGCATTCAATCGCGCCTTAATTTTGTTACATGTGTGAGAAATATTTCTTCGACCAACTTTCGATGAGGGGAGTGAATGTATTTGCTCTTTTTTCCAATTCAAAGGAAGCAATTTAATGGAGTCGATGCAATGTTTGATTGGAGATTAGTTCGGATGTTGTCTTAGAGTAAGGCGAATTGCATAAATGGTCTGGCTGTCAAACTAGCTATTTTCGTCTGTTTTCCCGAAGCCGTTGACGTCTGAATCTTAATGGAAAAATGTTTCCTCAGAGTGCGTGGTAGGAATAAGTAGGTGGGTGGATTGTGGGAGACGACTGGATGACGCAGTTGGTTAAGTTCCTGCCCCAAGTTAGGGGGGCCCCAGGTTAGAATCCCAGTGAAATCGAATCTGGTCCAGTCACCATTTGCCGTTGGGATCAAATTAACGGCACTGTAATAGGTGCCCCTCTAGCTTGAGCTAGGCACTTAACCAACTGCGCCATCCAGTCGTTTTTCCTACATTAATCAAATATCAATTTTAGTTTTGTCAAAATAAAGTTAATTTTTGTTTGTTTCTTATGCAACAAAATAATAATAACATTAATAACAATGGCGACGCTAAAGTCCGAGGCGGACCTGGGCCTAGCTTCGCAACACGAGTAGAGGGTACCTACAGTTTAATGCCGACTCCGAACGGCGAGATTGAGAAGCTTTTTCTAGTCAGTTGTACTATTTAAGCACTGTCAGCGACTCGAAAGAGGTCGAGCCATGAACTTTTTTTTTTAATTGTTTGTCTGAACTGGGTTTTGAACCTAGGCTTAAAAGTGTAGTGCCCATGGGTAGACGCACAAACCCACAGGGACGCGGCGCCCGCAGCCAAATAGACTCCAATAACAATCAACAGACATAAAATACATTACATATTGTTAGTTATACCCAATGTAATAAGGGTATAAGAGGCTTTATACTCAAATGGTTCACCTCTTACTTTACCAACCGAAAGCAAGTTGTTAATATAAATAATTGCCTCAGTACACCTTTAGTAGTCAACACTGGAGTACCACAAGGCTCTGTACATGATTCAATTCTTCTTTTGGTATATATTAACTCTGTTTTCAATATTCCTTTTAAGGGAAAGCGTACAGGCTTTGCCGATGACATAGCTTGCTCCTATTCATGTAACTCTGCGTTTGACTTAGTAGCAGATATTATTCATGACCTAGAGCAACTTAGACAGTGGTTGCACACAAATTAGTTATAAGCGACAAAACTAAAATAACACCTTACTTTTTAGTTATCCCCAAAGAAAAACACTTGGAGCTGTTAAGTCGGGCGGCGTTAAATCTTGTGCTAAATCTTTCCATCATAAATTTCCTATGATTTTCAAAGTTAACACTGAAAAAAAAAAACTGGGCAAGTGCGAGTTGAACTCGCACGGGGAAGGTTCTGTCGCATAATATTGATGAATGATTTCTGAATATCAAACAACGTTTCCAAACTATTTCAGTTGAATTTTCTTTTAACTTCAACCAAAATCAACTATTCATTACTACACCCATTGGGCATTTAGGGGTTGAGATCTAAGAGATAACACTCATCAACGTATAGAGTGGTCGAACACACCATGAAATTTATGTGTGAAAATGAAAATAGTTATCATTTTAAATCTTAGATATCTCAAAATTTCAACATAAATCGATAAAAAAACTGCGTTTTCAGATCTTCAAAATTCGCATGTCGATGATTAAGCGTTTTTGGCCAATATCTCCAAAAATATTAAGGCTAGAATGCTCGAAATTATTTTAAATGAAAGTACTCAAGCTTTTGTGATTTTTTTCAGATTTTTAAACACTTTGGTTTAGAAAGGCAGGGGAGACGCATTAAAAAAAAACTTTGGAGCTCCATATTTTTCAAATGGAACTTTGGATCAAAAACTGTTGATGCAAACCGCTACCTCATTTCAAAAGATCTGTCGGTTGATACAGTGCGTCACAAAAATATTCGGAATTATGTTTTTTCCTTGATTCTAGTTTGTTGCATTTTCTTTTTTCTGATTTTTTGTTAACCCTGTTAACCCTCTACTGCCCAAATATTTTTTATTTTCACCACCTTTTACAAAATAATAATTTGCACGTTTTTGCATGCACTCAGAACTTACACTAACAAAAGATTGAAAAATACTGTTGATTTGTCAAGACGCGTTGTCCATCATATACTTATCGTTTTTTATAACAAATTATAATTTTAAGTTTGACAATTATAAATTTTAGCGAGCTCCGCTTAAAGGCAATGTCGGGCAGTACAGGGTTAACAGAGAATAAATGTTGAATTAAACCTGTTTTTTTTAAATATAATTATAATAATTGTTTGTTGTTTAACAATATTAAAATCCAGGAAAAAAACATAATTCCGAAAACTTTTGTGAGACACTGTATATAACTCGATGGGGTGCGACAGTGTTTCAAAATTAATGGCAACTTCACCTGTACTGGAGCCACCCCCAAATGGCCCCACTTTTTAAATTTGGGTGCATGGGCAATGACATCTAGGCCTGAAGTATCGAATTGCAAAATTCCATGCCGATATCTTTATAAACTTCGGAGATAAAAAAGTGTGACAGACATGACGGACGGACATACCGAAATTATAAAGGTTCCGTTTTTGTAGACGGAACCTTAAAAAGCGTTAACAAACAAAGTATTCAGTAATTAAATCTTAACGTTTCTTATTCGCCACGCTGTATTTTAACGTGTTCTAAGCAGGTACAGTTAGACTTTTTAGGTGAATTTGGTAGTTGGAATACAACCTTAGGGATTAAGGAAGACCAACGATTTTGGTAAAAAGTATTACTTTTTTTTAGCGTTTCCTACTTTATACCGTTGAATTTTGATGCAGCTAAGAGAATCCTTTATCATAATTTTGCATATACTACTGTTCTCCTATCAGAAGCTACTCGGAAAAGAGGCAAAACAGTTCATATAGTTGAACATTTTAAATCTAGTTATTGTCCATCTAGCCGTATTAATAATTGCGTCATCTTTCTCTCATAATTGCTACCAAACAAGTTAAGTGACTAAACCATAAACCAAATGTATTTACCTGAGGACTCTTGCAAGTAAGCGAAATTGACGCCTCGTGCGATGTAATTTTTAGAAGAAGGGTAGCAATTGATCGCTGAAAACGAAGCCTATACATACGCAGAACCTTCGAATGATTGGATGACAGTCAACCGACCACCTCAGCCCAGCCATGAATTACAATTTACAATTTTTCAGTGCAACTATTGCCCTAAGCGAACCCATTAGCTTCTCAATTTGCTTACAGATCGCAAAAACTATGTCCTTAAACATACAATTTACTCGTGCCTCATTAAAAGGAAGAGAAAATTGTATGCTCAAGCAGTCAGTAATTAAATTACATGCTTCAACTAGTAGCAGCGTTCTTTAATATCCCTTTTAAAATGAACATTGCAAGAGAATTTAAAAACATCAAATTACATCTCACTTAAGGACATGAACATGCTCATTGACGCCCTTGTAATAAATCATTCAAATAACACTGGCGTTAAAAACCCAACCAATTTATCATTCCACTTAACTCGGTCTTAAGTCCCCCAAAACACCGCAAGCCGGACTTAATACAAGTCCCAGCCAACCATGCGACCATGCGACCATTCAACCATCCCGACCATCCTGAGCCGTAAACAATTTATTAAAAAATGAAAAATAATTCATTGTTGACTGAAAACATGACACGTTCGAATGTTATGCCCGCATAAGCCCAGAAGCTACAACGTGAATGCGCATTAAACGTCCTCCGTACCTGCGCCAGTTTATAAATGAAGTCAAAATTAATTATGACCCCTCACAACGCGATGCAAGGAGCCCAAAAAGGATATTCCTCAACTCTGCGGGGCAGCTCACGAACACACGATCCGCTTACCCACCTGATATCTTGATTAATGCACACACACACACATTCACTCATCACGTTCCGCAACCACGGTACCCCCGTACCAGAGGTCCCCCAGGCTGCCTTAGTGAGGCCCCTCGTGTTTACCAATTATCACCTGTTTGGGCGATTTATCATATGTTTTACATTCGTACGAAAACACCACCACCGTGTCACCATGTGGTCGCATGTGGTGTATCACAAGCTCTCGCTGTGTTGAGCCGTCTTAACACCTTTCCCCCGGAAGATTATGAATTATTTATGACGTGACCGTATTGTATAACCTCCCCCGACTGAAGATTGCATTCAATTGAATTCGTCCCTTTTAAAGACGAATCCTTTTGCAGATGTTCCCGGCCGGGAATAATTGCTTAGGGCCGCAGACACAAAAGCTGTTGCGCACTGAGTAATTGGCGAAAAATTACTTCGGTTTATTGAACGGCGGACTTCTTCAGCATAAACGGGCCAATTATCCGATGGTACCAGGACATGGCCGTGCGCTTGTTCGCGGACTCACTCTGTTATGCCAAAGTTAAGTCTGCAATGTGTTCCGGCCTGATGTAGGCCACCGATCACGAATTATTTACGCGAGCAATTCCATTGGGACACGTTGAGTAATTGCTCCTACTGCACTGGATGCAAGGGGGAACTGCACTCTTCCGTGTGACTGTGGGAATTACAGTGACATCTGTTATGACGGGTCTGAACTGTGGAATTCAAAGCGATGGTTGCAGTTAGAGGATATCATCTCGAGGTATCCATTGGGTTTCAAGGACAGGAAAATGTTGACAGTTTTGAAACAATTCTATCCGCAATTGTCTTCTGGGATCAACGACCCTGCACCAAGCCGCCTCTCGCGCCGATCGTGCATACAAAGCCGGTCTGTTCTGCATAACGCGAATTTAAATGCATCCAACCTCGAACAGATCAGTGAATATGATTGATTGCCTGGCTGTCAATTGCAATCCCATTGTTCACCTCTCAAGAAGTTGATCAGTTTCACTTTTCGTTTTGTTTTGATCAGTCACCGCATACGTTTTCAAAGGCAACCAGATTGCCGGTAGCGGTTACAGCGGCACAATTCCGCATTTTGTACCTTTTACGAGTAAACCATCCACACACACACACGCACACACACCCGTGCACACAGAGTGTGTTTCAACGCTCCGTATCTGCCACCCTCCGGACATCATCACCTTACCACAAACAGTAGTGGTCCAGCAACATCTCAACAGCCAAACCACGGTGATACACATGCCCTGACTGCCGGCTGCCTGGCAGCTTGTTTACCTGCCACAAATACCTGCCTCGTATATTCGTGTCAACCGTTTTTGGATCTGATATGAGATTTATAACTTATGCCATCGATAGTGTTAGCTGGCCATATTTTTGACATTGTCAATTTGACATCACACATTGTCGTTCGGGGACATCGCACGGGACGTCGTCTTCGTTGTCGTTGTCGTTGTTCTCGTCGTCGTCGTCGTCTCGCTGCGAATGTCCTCGCGCGTCTCACCATCGTGATGTGAACTCCTTGCATTCGATTTTATTTATGGAACGCTCTGCATCGGTACGAAAAGTGATTTTCTCTCGTATATATGCGTGACGATCAGTACGAGCTGGACGACGAGTCAAATCTGTTTTAATGAGCTGATTTCTGAGAAAGATATCGATTTTTGTTTTTGGGGAGGAATAATAATATTTTCGTTCACCGAAAAGGTTGAAGCAGGAAGGACAACCCGAGAGGCATATGGCTTCTGCTCTAACTGGGGCACAAAATTTGCTTACGCTGAACATTCGTGTAAAGTGAACTGAAACTGTGAGAATGCGAATGGACTTACTTCATAAGTTATCTTGGAAATAAAATCTAGTAACTCTAGATCTGAGTGGTACTTGCATGCAAATTTGCATCTTGTAAAGGGTTTTCCTTTAGGCACTTCCGAACTTTGACAGTTGATAGCGGCCATATTGCTACATCTGTCAAATTGACTGCAATTTATTCAGTCTGTGTTGCCAAATCACCATGGACGGTCATAGCATTCAACAGTACGTCCAAATGATAAAATTGTATTATTAAAATGGGTATTCTGCTCGGGAAACATTTTGCGCAACTCGCCCATTTTACGATCGCCATAATCGTCCTACCGAGAGGACTATTCGTTGCGTGGTGGATAAATTGGAGTACACTGGTTCAGTAAACGATTAACCAACACCCGTTCGTCGACGAAACGCAAGATCTGCCGACAACAACGCCTCTGTCCGTGAGAGGGTGTAGGAGAATCCGAGATAGTCGATTTTGTGTCGCTCACAAGAACTCGGCCTTTCGCAGACCACAACGTGGCGAATTTTGCGTCGTGACTTGACCCCGCGCCAATATAAAATTCAACTGATTCAGGAGCTGAAGATAAACCACCATAGACTAGACACCGATGTGTGTTCACTGAATGGGCTCTGAAGCAGTTGGAAAGTGACACTAATTTTCATAGAAAAATAATCTTCAGCCCATTTCTGGATGAATGGGTAAGTCTTCTTCTTCTTTTTCTTCTTTCTTTACGGCGAGGTTATGGTCCGGAATAAAAGGATTATAGCCCTCCCACTTTGCTGCATCCCTACTGGTCCGCCTGTGAGGTGTGCCGGGATGAATGGGTACGTCAACAAACGGAATTGTTGAATTTGGGATGATACCGATCCAATCCACATGAGATCCAAGAGCGTCCAATGCATCCCGAAAAAATTACTGTTTGGTGTGGATTGGATTTTGGACTGGCGGCGTCATCGGTCCACATTTCTTTGAAAACGACGTTGGCCTGGCCCTCACCTTCAATTACGAGCGATTACCATCTTCTTTTGGAATGAATTGAATGATATGGACACCAACGACATGTGGTACGTGCCACACAGCTCGCGCCACATTGGAAATTCTGGTCGAGCGATTCGAGGGCATGGCCATCTCACGTGAATGTGATGTGAACTGGCCACCGATATCATGCGATTTGGCCCCGTTCGACATTTTCTTGTGGGGTTCTCTGAAGTCGCAGGTCTATGCGAATAAGGCACAAACCACAGGGGCCCTCAAAGTCAATGTAACCAATGCCGTCGGTCAAATTCAGACTGATCTATACGCCAAAAACATTTCAGATGCGCGCCAACCAGAGAAGACGTGCGGGACTTTTAAACGACCAAACGGCATCAATAAGCCTTTCAAACGATTTTAAAATGTTGATGATACCTCACACTTCTTTTTCTTCTTAGGGCGCTACAGTCCGAGGTGGATCTGGGCCTCACTCAACATGCCTCTCCAGCCAGCACGATCTTTCGCCAGCTGTCTCCAGTTTCGCACACCAAGCCGGCCGAGGTCCCCCTCAACTTGTGTGCGCCACCTTGTACATGGACCTCCTCTGTTGCGTTGTCCCACAGGCTCAGAGTCGAAGACTCTTTGGGCCGGAGCTAAGTTGTCCATACCCTCTATATGGCCTACCCATCTTAGGCGTTGGATCCGTAGACGCCTGGCTAGATTCTTGTCGCTGTACAGCCCATACAGTTCGTGGTTGAACCTTCTCCTCCAAATGCCATCAACGCAAACAGGACCAAAGATCGTGCGCAGAACTTTTCTTTCGAAAAGACCAAGACACTGTTCATCCGCTTGGGATATTGTCCACTCCTCTGCGCCGTAGAACAGGACTGGGATGATCAAACAGCGGTTGGCAAGAGTTATTCTGCGTTTGATCTCGGTACTGGTGTTGTTTGTACTGTTTACTGCGGAGCCAAGGTGGACGAAGTCCTTAACTACCTCAAAGTTATAGCTGCCTATGCTGACGTTCTGGCCATGTCGTCGATGTTGTGCGTCCTTTCTCGATGACAGCATATACTCTCGTTTGCTCTCGTTTACCGCCAGACCCATTTTAGCCGCTTCCGTTTCAATGCCAGCAAACGCATCATTGACGGCTGGCTATGTTCGCCCAATCACGTCCATGTCATCCGCGTAAGCTAGCAGTTGAATTGACTTTTGGAAGATCGTGCCTCTTGTGTTGGCCAGTGAGTTTTGCACGATCTTCTCAAGAACGATGTTAAAAAAATCACATGACAGCGCGTCGCCTTATCTAAAACCTTTTTTGACATTGAAGGTCTCGGTGAGTTCGTTACCGACCTTGATGCAGCAGTGAGAGTTCTCTCTCATACATAGAGAAACTAAACGCAGAAAGTTTGATCTCAGCTGTTCAAAACGCCAGTTCTATGGAAAGACAGACACAAGGATTATAAAAATAAAAATGTCACCGAAAAGCAGTGGAATGAAGTTGGGTACATTTGTAATTGTTTTTTGAAATGATGACTATTGTTCCAGATCCAACTGAAGGAGATCTGCGACAGCCAGAGGATTATTTATATGAACGCGACTTTCAACTAAAAGACGAACTGAACTTGGAAATTACATTTTCGCAACTAATCGCTCAGACTCGTCGCTCTATAGGTCGTCGCTCTATAGGTCGTCGCTCTATCGCTCGTCGCTCTATAGATCGTCGCTCTATCGCTCGTCGCTCTATAGGTCGTCGCTCTATCGCTCGTTGCTCTATAGGTCGTCGCTCTATCGCACGTCGCTTTATCACTCGTCGCTCATTGCGTGGCCGCAGCCTAAAAAGGATTCAATTGTTCACATGATACACTGATTTACATTTATCCAGCGTCACCACTCAATTCACTCAACACACAACCGCAGTCTAGGCCATTCATACATCAGTCGGCGCGGATTATAATCCGCCATTTGTACCGAACATGATTTTAATCAAGAATATCTCTGCAAAAAAAAGTATAAGTAAAAGCACATTAAAAATGAAAATGCACACATTCTCATGCATTCATTAATAATAATCACAGCTATGATAATTAAGTGGGCGACTATGATTTTTTTTCCAATATTTAATTCGAAAAAAACATCTCTATCATGCTTCGGCCGGCAGCAATTTTAAATAAAACGAAACAAATTAATGGACGGATGATGGCTTTCAAACCGAAAATCGAAACACGCCATACTCTAATGTAATATTAACACTCTAGTAAAAAAGTTTTTCATTATAATTTACGAAACATCGTTTATCATTAATGCCCGTGCCTACGTACACAATATTTCATTATGTTTACGGGGCTGTTTAAATATTAAAAATACCATTTACTTAGTGCATGTGCAAGAGTTATGCAATTAAGCCCAAAACCAAATATGAAAAATCAACGTTCGACTGAAACTAATGACGTGGAGGAGTGTGTATTTTATAAAGGGGACAAAACAGATTTTATGTTGCAAAATATTGGGCCGGAAGTTATTGATCTGTTTGGGAATTTAATTTATGAATTTATGATAAATTTAAAGAGACGCATAATTTCACGTTCCTATTTTTGTGACATCCAGGCTTGAGACGAACTTCAAGAATAAAACGTCGATCTAGCATTGGTAAATTGAATACTTATCTTACTCAGGCCAGCAACTCTCAAAGGGTTTGTAATAAGCTATTTCTACGGCTTTCGAATTTACAACGAAGACAGACACTTTGTGTCAATTCTGACTCAATGGTTTCGCATTCACCTTTCCTAAGAAACAGGAAGATGAGATGACCATGATTTTCTATGATTTTTTGCCAGTTAGGCTTAATTTATTTCGGCACCGCTACTTTATGCAGGTTTGCGTCACGAGGTTTTTAAGTGCAACCTGATTGTGAACGAGTAAGGCGACAAAAAAAAGACGACTGGATGGCGCAGTTGGTTAAGTGCCTGCCTCATGTTTGAGGGGTCCCAGGTTCGAATCCCAGTGAAATCGAATCTGGTCCTGTCACTATTTGCCGTAGGGACCAAATAAACGGCACTGGAGTAGGTTGCACCCTCAGTACAATGGACCAGTTTTGAGTCTGTGTGCTCCAGTAGTGTTTTAAAAAATACTCCGAATAAAAAAACAAAACCATTAGCCCGCCGACAATTTGCTTGCTGACAAAAAAGCTGTAGCACTGTCAGGATAATAGAATTGGACATAATTGCCTGTGCCTACCTAATCCACAATCTTCGTCATCGCAAACAGCACTGACATATATGTATAAAACTTTGCAGAACATGAATGAAATTAAATCGTGATGTTACATTCCACAAAGCGACGCCCACCGTTGACCGAAACGTTGTTCCCAGCCTCATTTTCGGAGAAAAGTGGTCTAATTATGCCACAACTCCACAATCCGCACCAAACTTTCACTCTCTGTGGATACATTGGCTTTCCGACAATAACGTCTGGGTTTTCCGAGCCCCAGATGTGGTGCGGCAATTTTGTTTGTTAACGTAGCCGCCGAGATAAAAATGCGCCTCGTCAGAAAAGACGTATTTTCGCCCAAAATCGTCGTCCACGTTGTTCAAGCTGCTCTAAGGCCCAAACTGAGAAGCGATAACGAAAACGCCTTCAATTGCTGAGTCAATTAGATCTTGCAAGCGAATAATCCGCGATCTTTGTGCAGAATTGTCCTCAGGCTAGTGCGTGAAATGTTGATCTGTTCGAGCTGCGATTGTTGGCGAGTTGATGTTCGTGAATTGAGTGTCGCACTCTCGGCCATAGCAGCCACGTTCTTATTTGTGCGTACCGTACGACGACGGGGACCATGAGTGTTGTCTACTAGCATACCAGTCTCACGAACTTTTTGCACAAACTTGTGTACAGCAGACGCGGTGGGTGCTTCATTTCGGCCAAAACTTATTTTCAAAAAACTCACTGTTTGGGCTACACAGCACTCACTTTGGAAATATGTTTTCAATATTTGCCAACGTTGTTCAAGCGTAAAGCGACTTATTTCGTTCCGCGGAGGTGAGATACTTACTTTCTGTCAAAACTTCGAGCGGGAAACAGCTGTCAGTGTTTACGTTGTCAAAATAACCTATGATTTAAAAAAAAACACTACATTGTCCACCCTTTATACGTATTTTATTTCGGTATGTCAGTATGAATGACTTTATAAAAAGACAACATTAATCAATTGGCCGCCTCTATCGACTACAGCAAAATGGGCCCTTGTGCTGCGTTTTCCATCAATTTTTTGAGCACCTCGGGCTGTATAGCAATAATTTCGGCAATAAATGCTTTCAGCTCGTCCATGGTCTAAGGCTCGCTGGCGTACACTTGGCTTTTCAAATAACCTCACAAAAAAAGGTCCGTGTGGGTCAAATCTGTGGGCGCCGTGGCCGTGTGGGTTCGAGGGTCGACCCATGCGCATTAGACTTTCGCAGTCTAGGTTCGAATTGCAAATGCGTTGTGACTTTATAACTCACGAACGGTCAAACCGATTTTGATGAAATTATGTTCGTATGGTCGTCGTTTGTTCGTAGATGGTTTATCTAAAGTTTGCACGAAATTAGTAGACGCGTTCGTGAGTTATGACTTTTTATGTCAACATCTGATTTTGTCCATATAAAACAACTGTATGTATATAGTATATAGACGTAGATGTGAACATTTTTTAGCGCTTGCCGGTAAGAGTTGTTGGTTTCTTGTTTTTGGTATGCGAATGCAACGATGTTTAATATAGTGCATATGTAAATCTATGTTCATAAAATCATAGTGTCTGTCTGTTTGATTGTTCGGGCTAATCTCCGAAACGGTTGGACCGATTTCGCGGAAACTTTGCAGAAATGAAGAGGAGGTTGTTAAGAGTTCGAGATATACAACCTATGGCATTATTCAGAGTTTCATATTCATGCAAATTCGCATTTCTGCGCAAACATTCGAAGAAGAATTATGAAATTTTGCACACATGTAAAGAACACCGGGAAAAAACTAGATCCTCTGGAAGAAGAAGGGGACACGCCCATCAGAGAGGGCGTAGCGAAGCACGCTAAATACTCTAGTTATTATTGTAACAAGATTTTGAAACCCCGTAGAAGCAGCGTCTGCCCAGGATGACTATCGGTCTGAACTCTACTATGGTGTCGTTCATTGTCATCATAATTCTCTTCATTAATACTCAGTTTCTTTGTTAATTCAACAAGTGACGGTACCTCCTTGATTGATCTTGAATAAAACAAAGTTTTGGTCGAAAGCTCATTCCCTTAACATCATGCATATAAAGCACATATGTACGGCGGTTTTACTGCGCGATCGAGTCAATTTTGGCCTTATTAGGTTTATCGTTTTATACTTAACAATAAAAGTATCTTTGGCCACTGTGTCATAGCGCGTCGAGTCAATGGTTCGATTCTGCACACATCAACTTTCGCTTTCACAGCAGCACCTACGTTGGATCACTGACAATACTTAAAGAGCATAACCGAAAAAAAGGCTTCTTGAACTTCCATGTTAGCTCCTATTTTCCTTGATGGTAAATCCAATTTCGTTCTGTATTTGAAAATGTACTCTCCATTGTCCTTGAATCTCATGAGCGTCTTACACGAATGGAAGTCTTAACTGTTTTTTCTCTCGTCTCTATACGACGGGGATTGAGAAGCTCCCGCAAACACTCTAAAACCAAGCCAAGCGACTCCTGACCTTACATCTCATTCATGGTACTATGTGGAACAAGGTAGTGGATGCAAACTATCTCATCCAATACTTCTGGTCCGTGCAGACCTTTTGAAACTCTACTTGTTGAAGCCAACTGTCATCTGATTAAATTCCAGTAGTTTTAAATTAATTTTGACTTAAAGTTTCTTATGCTCTCTACTGTCACAGAAGATGACTATCACACACCGCATTAATTCATCCCCCCAGCTGAGGAAGGTCAAGCATTCAACCACCCGTACATCTTATCAATCTATACAATCAAATCAATATTCAGATTAAAACGTATCCAATAAATTTCTGTAAAATAATGACTACCTAAAAAACTCCGTAACTGCTAAATTGCCCTTAATAAATATACAATGCAAATTGACAGGAACCCCCAACAAAAACACACACACGACAACTCGCTAAGAAGAAGTATTCAAATTTTTCGTTCCTTAAAAACAAGGAACTCCCTAATGAGTCCCATTCTCATTCAGAGCAGTCATTTTCCCTTTTTTGCTGTTTTCGATTCCTGTGTTCCGTGGTCTTCTATGCTTGTCCCGTTCAAAATCTCGCATCTTCAATAATAATTTTCTGGAAATTCAAAAATCTGCATGTGCAATCATCGATACATACTCCTCCATACACACTCCTGGGTATGGAGGAAGGGACAACCGCACAAAACCGTCCTCTGGTCGATCTTCTGCGTCGCATGTTGCATGCAGATCAATCGCTGGATTTATCTCTAGAACCATATCGTAAAGCAGGCGACATGCAGATCTGTCAATATATTATTTAGGTTTTTTGGTGATTTAGTTTTGTTGAATTTTATTTAAATTGGATGAAGGCGAATGAAGAAGATCGAGAAGGACATGCAAAATAAGTTTTTGTTTGTCATTCGATGTCGGTTGACTGGCGAAAGGAGGATGCCCTTTTGCTGCTGGTGAGGGAAACAAGAAAAAAAAGTGGTAATATATTCACACAAGGAAGCCCGAGATAAGGTACTAATAATATCGGGACAGTTATACTGGTGATCTTCATTAAAATCGAATATATTTTTGGAAAAGAATCGGATTCAACAGTTGCACAGAGTGCATTGAAGGAAAATATTTGTGAAGAGTTAATTTGAAGAAAAATGCTCACTTGCTTTCTAATGAAAATATATTTAACTGAATAATAAATAAGTAAGTTTACTTCACAACTGACAGTAGAGCCGCAGTATTAGAAATCGAAAAAAACATTCGATGAGATTGATCTCCGGCAACAAGACCAAACAAAATGCTTCTTCACGGACGGCTCCAAGACCAATGAAGGATCTGGTGCTGATGCCTTCGTGGAGAGCGACAACTTTAGACTACACACCTCGTTAGGTAAATTTACGTCGGTTTTCCAAGCGGAAACCCATACGATCCTAATGGCTACGAGCTATATTGTGAAGAATAGGTGGAAGGGGCGAAGTCTTTACGTCTGTAGCGACAGCCAACTTGTGCTTAAGGCATTGCTCAACCCTTTAGCCACTTCCAGGATAGCTCAGGAATGCAAGTCTTCTCTGAATTTGATCGGTAGCTTAAATTCGCTAAGACTTGTCTGGGTCCCGGGCACAACGGGATCACGGGAAATGAGGTCGCCGATGAATTTGCTAGGCGAGGTTCAGATGAGGCATTCTCAGGACCTGAACCTACGCTGGGACAACCCGCGTCCTTGGTTCCCATCGATAGTTGGACTTTTCGAGCGTAAGACCATGAAATTTCAGCAAAAGTAGGTTGCTGCCTGGTAGAAATCAAATCCGATACTCAAATCAATTCGTATTTTGTATCACTATCCAGTCCGAAGACTTGAATGCTGCCAAATTTTTACATTTTTAAAATTTTTGAATACGAATTGTGTGTATTTGCTATAGAGGTACAAAATACGCATTTCCGATTTTCGGATACATTTCCGATACTATAGCAATACAAAATAAAGCCCCCATACACCGCCGTTAGTAGACGTTTCTCTAGGTTTGAACTCTCATACAACGCCTTCTGCAGAAGTTGCAGCGACGTTGAGAAGGAGGAGACTGTAACTCACCTCCTTTGCACAGCCATTGTCCTCCCTATCCGGAGGAATGAAAATCTTCAATCTTTGACTTGAGGAAGATGAAAAGCATCACCATCAGTTAGTTTAATCACTTCACAGCAAGGACCGAATGGGAAGGAGATGCTTGATCCGCGTTGTACCACAATGGGTTTCTGTTGACTTAAGTTGAATTGTAATTTGCATTCAGCCATTTGAAACTAACCAAAACTGTCCCTCGACAATTGACGCAGTAAACGATTTCCTAAAACCGTTTTTTTTTAAGTTTTAAAAAAATGTATTATTTCTTAATTTTATTCATTATTTTTAAAATCAATTTTAATTTCAAACATATATTTGTGCTATTTCCACTGTCGAATGTATATATACAGGGATTAGATATACTAGTTAATGAATTCTAGATACTGCACTACAAACCAGAAATGATGGACCAGTCAAAAATGCCGACTTCTGCAGTCAAACGTGCTCCAAAAACGTGAAAACTATTTTTGCATTCGAGTATTTTGAAAGCTCATATTTTTGAAAGAGTTCAAGGAAGGAGACTAAAAGGAGACTACGTTGAATTATAAATTCAATTTTGAGTAAAAAAAAGGATTGGATTTCAAAGTGACTTATCGAACGGCCCTCGTATATTTCTCTTTTTCTTTCATTGACCGGTTCCCCAGATTAACTTGTTCATCATCAAAGAATAAATTCGGCTCAATAAAGACACAACTCCGCCACAAGACATGAGTCCAACTCAAGACAAAACAATTATTAGCCCCTCTACCAAATTAAAGTCAGTGACTGATTGTTCTTACCGGTGGACAAATCAATCCCAGCCGACTGCATTAATTCTCAATTTTCGCAAATAAACTAAATATTTTCCGAGATACTTGTACCTTCTATCTTTTACATACATCGCACATTAGTTTTTACGACTTTTTTCGCCTTCCATTAGAGACCATTTGAAACTCTTGACCGTATCTCTTTACTCACATAGGCACTTCCTTATTCAAATTTTTTCCAACGACAACAGCAAAATAAAACGAAAGGAAGGGAAATCAACTGAAACAAGAATCTCAAAAGCCTATGTCAGCCTTCAGTCGACAATATGCAAATCAACTTCGCATTGGCATTATAATTTAACAAGATTCGCTCTTCGCTCCATTTTTGCAACTCGGTCCTGGTTGGCGGAATGGTGACGGAGGCCGTGCCGTGCCTCCTTCAGCACGCACCATAACCAGCTTACCGCACAGAAACGATGACGGTGGCAATAAATAAGAGCACTGTCGAGGAGATAAGATCATTTTCTTCATATTAATAACTAAAAACCAACATTTTTCAAAATGAAGACTAAACTCCGAGTGAAAAAGGAAGAAGAAGGCAAACGATGCAAAGAGGTTATCTACGCCATTGGTTAGCGGCGGCCACTGGCAAGTTGGTTGAAGCAGTTGAAGCTTGAGGGCAGCAAAGTGCGACGCCAATTGCTTGTTGGGTGAAGGTTCTTATCGCTGAACTTCACCAAATGAATACCACGATAAGCTTGAGAATGGCGATTATAAGAGAGGGTAACTAATAGGATTCTCCGCTGACTGCGACGATGTTGACTAGAAGGATTCATTAGTGTCGTGCAATGTAAATATTGCATGCCACCTTGGTGACTATCAGTGGGATGGTCTTCATAGGTGGTAACATGCACATTTGAAGTTTTCTTCAATTTAATATGTGCTTCAAACGAGGTACCTATGATTTGTAAATGCAAAAAGTAGGTGGATATGCCCTGAAGTAGTTCTTCGGGGAGAATAAGGGAACTCAATTACTATTGTGACGACAACCAGTCAATCGCATTCAGAGTTGTTTTACCGTCATAAGTGGTCGTAGGTGGTCTTTTCGAGAGAAAAATACTGCGTGCAATCCTTGGTGCTATTTGCCGTGATGGCGATGAGGAATAGATTTAACAAACTGTGCGGGCTGTACAGCGAGTTGATTTTAGCCAGAGGTCTACGGATCCAACGGCTAAGATGGGTGGCCATGTATGTGGAGAAAGACTTCAACCAACTTGTGCGCAACTTAAGACATCTAGCAACACCCTTAAACCTACCTTTGGACAGTTAAGTTTAGAGAGTCGTTTTTAGGCGCACCACAGGAATATGGAATGCTCTTCCCAGCCCAATATCTCCCACTCACTACAATCCGCAGACATTTAAGACCAATGTGCACAGGTACCTCCTCTCCATTTCTTCCTCTATACCTTCGGCCCGTGCTGTCTCTTGATTCCGGACAGGGTATTCGTAACCCCTTTTGCACTCATAAATTAAAAAAAAAAATATGGTAGCTAGGGAAGTATTGTAGGCCCAAATTCAAGCCTAAGAGTAAGTTTAGATTAAGTTAGCTTAAAGATGGTTGAAGTGTGCACTCAGACCAGGATTAATCCATTGCGCCGCCACTTTGATTGACAAACAAAACTGTACAAAGATCAAGTGATCACGAACGCAATAAAATTTGGTCTTGATGACTGAAAGCAGCGTACCCGGGAACGGCAGCCGTTGAAGATGTCTTGTGAAGCGGTCTAATGATGATTGCTTTTTGAACTGCCAATTCTGCTTTCTTCACTTCATGTTGCCATTTACTAAGCCTCAAGGCACCCGCATGCCTGTCCTACCTACCACACCGTTCAGACTCAACAGAGTTTCAATGGCACTTTAAGGGTTGTAAGCTAAAAGCTAGAAGATACCGTCTTTTTTGCTCTCGATGTAGCCAAGTCAAGTTCAAACAGCACATGAATTCCCTCTGTGTGTGCCTTCCTCGTGGATAAAGTCAAACAAAAATCAAAAGTCTCCTCCCCATCGATCCCTAAGTCCGCACGATCCCCATCACACCGCCTGCCGCTCTCTGTCTATCTGAAGTAATTCCCAGACCCAAGATTTACAACCCACATGTAATTTATTAAAAATAAATATATCTCTAAAAATGGAAAATTCCGCTTCGCTTTGTGCGCAACGAATGCCGCCAAATGAGCTCAAGACTTGCGAAGGAGGCAAGCAGCGAAGAGCACACCAGTCCGGCTCGACCAGGATAACACTCCAATTAACACAATGATGAAGAATTATGCTCGCCCGCGGAATTAAGGCAAAAGATTCATCTCATTCGCCTTGCAGGAGGCCCTCTACTTCTTCGTGCTCTTTTTGCACACACTCACTCACTCCTACCCGCCTAGAAGAATGGCCTAGATCATATTTACATGGCCAGGGATGGCGCTGTTCTATCTCGTGTGTGTGCGGTGTTCGACGCGGATCCCTCTGTGCTCCCATATACATTAAAGATTTGAGCGCAGCAGAAAGCCGGCGGCAGCTTATAGATCGATGACTATTCGGCCGCCAAGGCATATAAGGCCGCGTACCACATTTGTTGGTGCTATCGCAGAATTCATAAATCAAGTGACTAATTAATGGCAGGTAACTTTTCTAGGTCCACCATCGCTGTGTTGGTGGCGGCGGTGACGGTGGCGGTGGCGTTGAACAATTTCTTCATCACCAAGACCGCAGGGGCACCGGTCGGTGCTAACTGCTAACAACGATGGCGGCAGTTACTCGTGTGCCTCCAATGGACATGGAAAATATTTTTTATTACTCCAAATCTGTAGCGGATCGACGTCGTCGTCCTCCTCATCGTTGCCGTAAGACGGACGACGCTGAAGCAGACGCGATATTAACGTGTGGCTTAATGGCTTCGTTGGTGTGTGATCTTATGAATCAACAATCGGACAGTAATTAATTTCTAGAATAGCCTGGGCTAGTGCCACAAGAAAGGAGGCAGAACTTTGGAAGTTAAAAATGACACAATGTGTACCCTCGGGAGGAATGTGGAAGAAATATTTCAGTTTACGGCATGAACAGAGAACCGGATTTGAAAAACTGGAGTAAAGGATGCAGTCAGTGATAAATATTTTGTATGCGGAAAGAAATGCCATGTTGGGGAGTGTGCTTGCATGGGGAACATGAACAAACTGGCTGCCGGAGGGAATTACTGACCTGCGCAATGGAATCCTACTTCTGTCCGCCATTGGATCATGAGATGAGTATATTATTTCATTCGGCTGTATCACATTAAGGAGTTTAGTGCTTGAATACCAATCTTGGCGTATTTCGTTCTTTTTTGAAAATTATGCATCAGTTTTTGTCTTCTACACAGGTTACATTGCATTTCCTGCAAGGAACTTAAAACCAGTCTAGTCAACGGCGCCAGAGTCCTACTTCTCTAAGCTTTATGAAACTATGCTTTAGCTATAAATAAAAAATGAAATATGAAGTGGTTTATCTCCCATCGATCAGTGTCGAAAGGTTAGCCAAGATAAACATTTTTATTATGGTGAAGGTAACAAGGGACAACCTTTGGAAATTATTAAAAAAACACTGCAATTCTGCGTCGTCGTAACATTAACCTTCGTCCTTCCAAAATCAGTAGTTTCACAAAAATTGGGAGTCTGTCAGTTCGCATTGCCGTAAAAAATTTGGCCTACACCATTCCTCTTCATCTTTAGCGGACTTTACAGTCCGTGGTAGCCCTGAGCCTAAGTCAACAATCCTCTCCATCCAGCGTGGTCTTGCTTTTCCAAATTGCCCCCCGGGGATGGATTCGAAGACTATCTGGGCTGGCTGACAGGATGAAATTAACTCAACAACTTAAGCTTCTTGATCGCTTGCAGCGCATATCCTTCTCCGACTATGCCATACAAATGTTTGAAGAAAATTCGGATTTTCATCAAAAAATCATCTTCAGTGAAGAAGCTCATTTGGAACATTGGCTTGCTCAATATGCATTATTGAATAGCACAAAACCCACATGTGTTTCAACAGAACAGTGCATCTACGAAAAGTTACCGTGTTGTGTAGATATCATGCCGGAGTTGTGATCGAACCGCATTTTTTGTCGATGAAAATGTTCGCCATTTTCCAGTCAATGAAGTTCGTTATCGTGCTATGTTTGGAAACTATTTTTAGCCAGTATTGTAAGGATATGTGTTTCCAACAAGATGGTGCCACCTGCCTGCCACACAGCCTACTCCAGTGGCGTTAATTTGATTCCAACGGCAAATGGTGACTGGATCAGATTCGATTTCACTGGGATTCGAACCTGGGACCCCTCTAACTTGGGGCAGGCACTTAACCAACTGCGCCATCCAGTCGTCTTACGCCGTGGCATAGTAAGTGATTTAATTCCTACACGGTAGGAAGTCCGTGGATCAAATACCGATCAATACAATATTACGGCACCATCTCTCGGGTCATTGATTATATTCAGAGAGAATAAGCCTATATTTATAAAACTGTATTCCCATTCACTCGTGGGAGAACAATAGCACGTTCAGTACTAGTGGTTGCTGAAGAATATTGAGTAAAGTCGAAATGTGCTTCTTCGCTCAAAAGATGGTGGGTTTTTAAAATAAAATGTTTTAATAATAACTGCAATATAAATTGTTATCTAACTCTATATATGACTCCCGTGTAGATAAGAAGTTTTTTGATGGGTTTCTAAGAAGTGCTATCCAAACCGGAAAGTTGCCATTTTATGGCCGAGTTTAAAATTACACTGCGATATTGAAAGTGCTCGCTTATGGTGAATATCTTCTTCTGTGCTGCAGATTGGAAACTTTCTGTAAGTTTTTTTTCAATTTAAGTGGTAATGGACGGTTTCATGAAAAGTGCTAGTGTTCCACAAGGTTCTGTTTTGTCACCAATACTCTTACCAATTTTTATAAACGACTTCCTGTCTGCTTCTTCAAATCTCATTTATTCGCTGGTGGCAGCTCTCTTAGCTTCTCACATTCGTTCTAGCAGGCCACGTCCTAGCTCTTAGGCAAAATAAAGTCACACCAGACAAAATTCAAAAATGAAAATAAATTCTAAAATTTTCTAAAACAATGTACTGAAAAAAAATTAATTATATTAAGAATGCAATTTTCTAACTTATAAACAAAAAATAAATATTCGTGAGCAAGTCCTCTGTTTTTAACTACATTTATCAAACTTTACGATATTAAGCAAGTTAGTTTGGCTTGGAGCGACTGTTAATAGAATGGTAACGTTGCACATTAAATTCGACCAAAGCATTAAATCCCAAAACCCAAAGCGAAAATAATAAGTCAGTATCCATTAATGACGCTTACATGGATGAATCTGAAACGCTTTCCTTTTTTGGTGCAATTGTCAAAATCGGAAATTTTTTTTTTACATTCTTGGCCCAACTACATACAGTAGACTCGCGATAACGCGAACAATTAAAAATAAAGGCAGTTCACGTTTGCGAGAGAGAATTCACGTTTGCGAAGGTTGAATTTTAACAAAAAATCTCGCGGTGGAGATTCATTCGAAAACGTGTTTCATTTGACAAATTAAAAATAATTAGTTTTTACTATTATAATAATAATAATAATAATGGCGGCGCTACAGTCCGAGGTAGACTTGGGCCTAACTTCTCAGCAACCACTCGTGTTGTGCGTGCTATTGTTATGCCACGAGCGGAGGGGACCTACAGTTTAATGCCGACTCCGAACGGCGAGATTGAGAAGCTTTTTCTAGACAGTTATTCTCTTTGAGCATTGTCAGTGACTCGAAAGAGGTGGATCCGTGAAAAAATGTTAGGTGCTTTTTTCGAGATTCGAACCTCGAGCGTTGGAGTCGACGCACCTACCCACTACGCCACGGCGCCTATTACATAAATGTTTCTTAATTATTTTTTTATTTTTAACAAAAATGTATTACATATGTACATATAATGCAAAAAAAGAAGAAGAACAGACCTTGCACCAAAAAAGACAAATTCCAAATTAAAATGCAGCTTGTTCGAATTTTACTGTTAACTTGGTACGAAAATTGTTGTTCATGTTTAGGAGCGTGCATGATTTGTTTACGTTTTAGAGATGTCAATGTAAAAATAAATCTATTCACGTTATCCGGTGTTCACGCTAACGCGAGTCTACTGTATTTACAAAGTGCTCTAGTAGATTCAGTGTAAACTTGCTCGTATATGCACTTAAAACAATTATCATCATCATTTCAAAACCTTTAACCTGTTTATAATTTTTGACAGCAGTTTTATCAAACAACAAATTTAATGAAAATCATTAACGCAACAACCCTGTATCTGTGACTGCTTATAACGAAGACTGGACCTTGCATGTGTTCATACATCGATTCGAAGCAAATTACCATCCGCATCTCCCTCCTCTCTCAGTGTCATTACTTCAACGAACATCCTGCAAATTGTATCGCGATAATACGATAACCTTACAAGTTTCCTTTTTCAGTCACACCACCCATTTTGTAAGACAACATGACTCGCCTCCAGAGAGATACCAGATCTGCCAGCACAAAATCTTCCTCCTCAATTCGAACAATACGACGTGTGCACACTCGAATGTGGCAAGCGATATGACTTGAAAGTCAAAAGACACAAGTCAAAAATCTGTCACCTCCAAGGAGTCAAATCTAGATAAACACTCGCACTCATACTCACACACACGCACACATCCAACAATGAGAACAATCACGCGAATAAATGAATACAAAATCGACCCGACGATAGGATCTATCGTTCGCTTGTTACACTATTCCATGTTCGACACGATGCTCATGCATTCGCGCACCAGCAATCATATTTCTACACCTTGGCAACATCCAACAAAAACATGCAATTTATTCATTTATTCAATATTTTCATCCTTCGCTTGGTGTTGCTGTCCTCTCGGCTTTCAGGTCCTGGGACGGATGCATTATCCTCTCTCCCGGTTTCGCTTTGCATAGGAATTTTTACTAACTCTTGGGCGTTTTGGCCATTTTGGGACGCATCGATGACGATCATCACCATCATCATCATCTTTCCGTTATGGACAGCCTGATGCGGCCTCTGGTGTTTCATAAATTTTTGAAGGGCACACCGACACAGCCCGACTCGGGTTCCCCTTTGTTTGGGAAGTGTGATTCAGGTGCGGCAAAGGAGACAACAGAAACGAAAGAAAAAACAACCAAAACCATGCCAGCATCCGCAGACAGAACGTCTCTCGGTGGAGATCTCGTGGTGGAGTGTTATTGTTTCGGCGTTGTGGGGTTTTTTTCCCTGCCACCGACCGGTGTCCTCCGACAAATGCCACCAAAAGGTGCGATAAGCGGAATATCGCGGAATAATATTTATGATCGCAATGATATTTTTGCGAGGCGATGTTATTTATGCGATCGCGATTTGAGTGTAGTTGCGCACAGGATACCTGTTTGCCGATGCAGGAGGAAGTCGGAATTCAGAGAAGCATATTTCTCGCATCCGTCCGAGAATTCCTACGGGAAGTTTTTGTCGGAGTTTCTGAGAAGGTGATGACAAAAATGTTTGAATTTCTCGAAGAGCGCTTGCAATGTGTTTGTTCCTTTTTTCTCGCTGCTTTTGCCTCATTTGGGGAGAATCTTCAACGGGCCTCTGAACTTTGCAGGCAATCGAACGTAGAACAACTGTCAAATGCATAACGTCAACACCCCCACATTAATCGGCGAACAGACGATGAATTTATTTGAAATTATAATTTGGTTGAACGAAAACACCTGAGCACCCGCAGGCGACATACCCGTAAGTGGATGTGTCTTTGGAGGGTGTCCCGGTGTCGTGTGTTTGTTTCACCCCCACGAATTGCAAATTGAAAAAAGAAATTAAAAATTTATTTCATCGCTAGGGGATGATGACAGACTGACTCTGAGTGGTGTGGTGGTGGAATACAAAGCGATTGTCGGACTGGTGTTTGAAACACCTTGGAGTGGTTAGCCTTAGGGTACTCGTTATGGCTTGGGCCAGCCAACCCACATTTTTTGGGAGCTAGTGAAGCAGCAACAAGTTGCTGAGTCTGGCGTATGATTATTTACGTTGTGAGTAAGTGAGTGAGTGGTGGGCTTAATTGAGTACGGCTGCTGCTGACAGAATAACGCCAAGTGCAATGTTCTAACAGGGGCTGAATATGTCTTAAGAGAGCTCATCATTTTGCGATTCTGTTGAAGGGGAAGAAAACAATCGTCTGAGGACCCCAAACCTGCGGTCGTTGTGATTCAGTGGGCTTCAGTTTATCGACTTTATGCCCCCAAGGTTTGACTTCTTACAGGAATGCCTGAGGATGTAAGGGTAGATCAACATGAGAAGCGTTTAAAAATCACCTCTCTAAGTCGGGAAGAATCCAACGTACAATGCTGTGTGTGCTGATTGCGGCAAGCTCTTTTTTCAGAAAGATTCATTTCACTTTACATCGTTGTCACATCGTTGTGTATTACTCCCGGGATGTTGTTGCATTCTTAGCAGTGACAGTAAAATTACAAGCCCATTTACAATGGCTTATGGAAAAAGTAAAGCAGTCCAGAGCAGCAGAAAACGAGTGGCTATATGGATATTTTTATGTTGGCTCGGTTTAAGCTCTCAAATCATCTAGAAAGAAAGGCAATGCAGTCAAGATCGCTTACAACGACATTGGATATAACGACGTATCGGTTATAACGAAAAAATTGTTAGGTCCCACCTGAGCTCCATTATATGTAATCCGATAGCATAATAAATCGTTTACAACGACACATCCGCTTACAACGACCAAATTCGTCAGTCCCTTGAAGGTCGTTATAACCGATTTTGACTGTAATTTTATCGACCAACATTTTCACATCTATAAAGGCTGTACGTATTTTCTTATAATTCCTGGGCAGGAATGAAAAAACTTTTCTTGAAACTCTGTGACGACAAGATAAAGAGTGTGAAGGCCTACAACATACTTTGAAGCAAATCAGTAGGAAAGTTGGCGTGAATTGAATTTTTGAATTGAAGAGAATGGGGAGTGACTGTATAGTCACATAGCACTGCGACCACAGTAGATCTATCGTGCCCCCTTTTGTTTCTCTAGGACTTCAGAGCTACCAAAGCTACTAAAGTTGGCGTGAGGTCGTACTATAAACACATCAGCTGTTGTATTTTTTTTTTCAAAAGTCATCGAAAAAATAGCTTTCTTGAAACCAGTATTCAGCTATTTTATCGATTGAATTTCCAAAACGCTTGTCCAATTTACTCTACATGTTAATGGAGTCCCATTGAAGTAAGTGGAGATGTTTAAGTATTTCGGGGTTCTTTTCAAGAGTAATGCTGAGATTGTAGGATTGGCCAAGCTGGGTCAATTTTGAAACAACTTGTTAGACCCGAAATCAGAAAGGCCGAGCTTGGTGTCAAAGCCAAGTTACCAACTCTTACCTATGGTTTTGATATTTGGGCAATGATCGAAAGAATAAGATCGCAAATACAAGCTGGCGAGATGAGATTTCTTTGTGCTGTTGTGGGAATTACTCGCCAGGATAGGGTGAGAAAAATGGCAGTGGGCGACGTTGGGCAGCTGCTTCTTCGAACGGAAAGGGCTGTACTTCGTTGGTTTAGTCACGTGGCACGAATGCCCCCATCATCACGACTTCCGAGGTGTGCCTTGAATGCGATTCCATCAGGTAGGCGAACGCTTGGCAGACCCAGGACGAGATGGTTCGACCAAGTCCAAAAACTCGCCTGGCTACATAGCTACAGAGCCAGGGACTGTAGCTCCTGATGAGTTAGCGCCGATAGCGGGGGATCGAGTAGTCTGGAGATCTCGCGTTCATACATTGCCTCCGCGACCCCTTTTGTGGAATATGCGGACCACGGAAAATTATGATGATTATCACGTGCTAACAAAAATGTAGTTATTTTCGACATTTGATGTCGTATTTGGACTTAAATGACTAGCGTCAACACTTGTTGATGATCAATGACCAAATTTTGAAAGTTTGGTGGCTAATATTTTAGAATTCCGAATCCAGATCACCACTTCATTATAGTCAGAGGAGGGTAGAAGCTATTCCACCTGGAACTGTAGCACCAGATATATGTACATATTGTTAGAGGTCTCTATTTAATTGGAAATGCTTATAGACTAGGAATAGCCTCATACAGCAAATCCAGGAATTACAACGTATCAGATAAAGTCGAATCACTGGAGCATCTTCTATGCATTTGCTTAGCATCAGGCAAAACAAGAAAGAAAAACTCTTTGACTCCCTTAATGTCAGTTTACACAATCCAATCACACATGCTTCAAGATTTGTCTGCATTAACAACGCGGTCAACCAAACTAGATTTTCCAGAGAGTGGTGATAACATTACAGGTCTAGACTCTGGACACCTATCAAACCTTACCTAATCCGATAATCTATATTAATAAAATCGTCGTGTCTGTCTGTCTGTCGGTTCAGGCTAGTTCCGAAACCTCTAATTCATTGAACCGATTTCAATGAAACTTTGCAGACATGATGAAAAGATTATCAAGAGTGACTCAAACTACATTTAGCTTTTTTGTTTATAAAAATTCAAGCCAACTTTTAATTTGAATTATTATTATAATTTTTCAAAAAGCAACCCATTTCATAATTCAAAGTTTCCTTTTCGTCATGCCTAAGTGAAAGTTAAATCCTTCTCAAAAATCGAAAGAGGCAAAGGGAGTCGAAAACTCCCGGGTGACAGAATCAGATTCTTCAAGGCAGCAGCTTCTTAAGAGAGGTCAAGATTTAATAGAGATCTTGAATCAAATGAGATTAGGGAGCAACGATTAGAAGACGGCCATTTACGAAACAGTGTTTAATGTTGGCACACGTAGTGAATTATTTTTTAACATTTGTAAAAATTTGGAATAAATTTCTAAACTTACCGTTCCTTATGAAATGTTGACACTTTGTTAGGATCGACCCTTAAATGGAAACTCGCATATTTCAGCAAATATTCAGCAAAATTGGTTTTGGAGTGTTCCATTTACTAACCACCAAGCCCAAGGGTCACTATTGCGTTAAAAAAAAAACTGTTTTGAGATATAAGTCAAGCTCGTTGGCGGACGACCAACCTCTTCAAAAATGTCATAAAAATTTTGCTGTGTAGAAAGTAAGAATATCTTGTAAAGGAGAAGGAAAGAAACATGTTTAAGTTGGTTTTACTTGTACCTGTCTGATTTGAGTATCAGACCACCAAACTATTATACTTTTAATCTGGGCGGATATCCGGTCGCCGAATATTCGGCTATCCGGCCCAGCTACAGGCCGAATATTCGATGTCCGGTATCCGGCCAAATCACTATTCGGTACAACTCAATTACCCTGTGTCTTCAAAAAATAGAGCAGAACAAAGACAAATGTCACTGTGAACTATGTGCATCTCCCTCAAGGGACGACTGTATCTATATAACCACTATACTCTACTTCACAGGAGGAACTACTATGAAATTTATCTTCTCAATTACACAACCAATAATCATGTGCAACATTACCTCATATAAAATCCCAAGTTAGCGTGTAATTCTTACACGAAATCTTTTTCTACTCATGCACCGTGCATATAATCAATAATTTTAAAGTATTCTTCAAGAAACAAGAATGAAAATGTAGAGCATTCGGATGACCGTCGCATATACTCCTATAACCTCCCAGGATGTTCTGATGACCGTGAATCTAAGGGATGCCTATTGATGTCTGCCAATATAAACGAATGTTGAAGAAAACCCATTAAGCTCTGTATTTAAAAAAAACTATGTCTATATATGAATATTCATCTGGATGTTGTTCTTATCATGTTCAACAGAAGACATACTTTTCCGCAACTTTGTTCAAAACAATAAATTTTTGTGTTCAAAAAAATTCTAGAAAACCTGCTTTCAAACAAGTGCTCACTTTCAATTTTCTAATAAAAACCAGTAAAAATCCTCGTTTGAAAGTTAGCCTTCATCTTTAACTTCAAAATTCAACTCATCCTCCATCCGATCCCAACTGCGATGACAATGCTCTGCACTTTATTATCTCAGAAAACTTGAATTCATTATAAAGTATGGTCCCCAACAACAAGAACTTTGCATGATTGTTCACCTTACACCGTCATAACAGCTATCCATTGAATGTATCCAACAAGAATCTGTGTATCTCATGGGAGAAATCGCATGAGAGGGAGAGGCGTGGCCTAGGTCGCATAAATGAGCGATTTTTTCCCCTCGTACACACTCTCTATTTGTGTACCTTTTCCCTCTTTATCAGATACGTTCCTGACCATTGTAGTTGAAATGAGTGATTTTGTATTCGAAATTTTTCGAACATGAGACTCGTGCATTGGAGTGGCTTTTTGAGTTGAGACGAATAGAGATGAGTTGAGTGTACACACAGATGTATTTCAAGCAAAGTGAAATATAACGTGAAACAAACTCAATGAAAGCCATTGACTTGAAGAGGTTCATATGTAACCTAATGCGGATCGTGGAAGAAGAAAATGATACATTCATAATCAACCAATAATTCATAGGCTAACTACCTTTCGTTAGTAAGAAGAAATATCATGCCCTGCCATAGAAATTGTGTCTTCTCTCCTCACGTCGACAGAAAGAATAATTTTATTTATTTATGCTGGCAGTAAAATAAAGAAAAAGAACACCAACCCCCTATAGATGTGACAGCACCCACACACAGAGATATGCCTATCAACTAATTAAGAATCTAGACGAACAATACACACAATTCTCGATGCACATTAATGCGACGAAACCACCCTCACTTCAGTTCACCACCTCCCCTTGCCAGCACTGAGGGTGGCAAGTTGAAGTCGAATGTTGGCTAAAATATCACCATCACCATCACCGTCACCAGCAGACAAAGCGAAGCATCCCCCAGACAATGATGTCGGCGACATTATTTATAACTGCTTCATTGTGTATCAGGGGTGAATTTTTAATTATTATATTTTTGTGTTTGTATCCGTTTTCAAAGTGCCTTGCTCGAAAGGAAGATGTCCATTTTGTGTCGCTAAGCGATTCAACCCACGAAAAGTCATCGTCGTCGCAGTTTCCGTGTGGCTGTGGATTTTTATTTTTCTTAAGGGGTCGACGGATGTTTAATGAGATCCATTGTTGGGTTCAAGGATGTAGAACTTCTGGTTCATCCCTTTTCGGACATTTCTAGAGGGTGTACCCGAGTGGACGGAAAGTCCCCAATACCCAGAAGTAATTATAAACGTCTTCTTGCGCTTGGCTTAACATTTTCTCTTACTTTATAATTCGATATAGATGGACAGCACATTATATAATTGTGGCTATGATCCTGCTTTTGAAAATGTAAAACTAGCTGACTTAATGTTGCAAGGGAATTTCGAATGAGCGCAGCTAATATGGTCGTAGTGTGACGGACATCCCTTAAAGAATTATAAGCACAAGACAAAAATTTCAGTGGATTTAGATAGCATTTGTGTGGTTGTACCTACTCCTTGGCGCTGGTTCAGTGAATGGTAAACGCAAATTGCTGGAGCAGAATATCAGAAATATTGTACGAATGGTCATGATGTAGTCCTTTAGTTGAGAATAATTCTTTCAAATTTTTAAAATTTATTTTCGGATTTAAAGCGGAATATGCCTTAGCCCAGCGCATATTGAAAATTTGTCTATGAAAAGCAAGATTTCCAGCCCTGCAAGTAAATTCCTTTAAAGAAATCAATGAAACAACTGCTTTCCTCTTCTACAGAAAAAAAAAGCTCTCTGTTCGTCAACAGAGAATGTACAGGTTATAGGTTTGAGCTAAAATCTTTAATAAAATAATACCATTAGCACATTTTGGATCGACAAGGCCAGATAAGCAAAGGACAAGTCTTGCGGAAGTTGAGCCGGATGTCGACGAATACATTGTTCTTCTTCTTTGTGTGGCCCTACAGTCAAGGTTGGAACTGACCCTCAACCAACGAGTTTCTCCAGCCTGCACGATCAGGATAGACGGCAAATTCATCCTCTGTCATGTAAATGAATGCTGCAGCAGATGATGCTTTCCTAGAAGCAGCTGCATCTCGGGCTCCACCAAAAGTAGTTGGCCCAACAAAAAGGACGGTCAAATTTTTCTTTGAACAAGAAATAAGGGCTTCAAAAGTAGGTGGGCTTTAGAATAAGCCTGCTGACACCCTTAATTTTCAAGAAGAACATACGAAACTGATTCAATTATAATTTTTTTTTCCTGAAGTTTTTTGAAACACTAATGGACCACTCGGACTCAAAACGGGTCCATTGTACTACCAGGTAGCAACCTACTCCAGTGCCGTTAATTTGATCCCAACGGCAAATGGTGACTGGACCAGATTCGATTTCACTGGGATTCGAACCTGGGACCCCTCGAACATGAGGCAGGCACTTACTTAATTAACTGCGCCATTCAATTATCATACACATGAGTTGAATTTATAGCCATTCCTAAGAAGTAGTTTGAGTGAAGTACTCAAAAGCTACCAAAGTGAAAAATGTTTGCAACTACCTATTGCTAGTGTGTCGACCGCTTTGCGGAGGATCTTATGTTTGATCACATCTGAATACATTAAATGGTGAAGATTTTGCGTTTCAGGGCATCATCTCCTGCGAGTTAGTTTCAACACTCCAAGACTATAGTTATATCTACTTATATCTACCAAGAAAGGCTTCTCATCATCATCATTTTCTGTGACCCGCATGTTCCATTAAAAGGGTCGCGGGGACAGTGCATGCACGCGAGATCTTCAGAGCACTCGATCCTCCGCCATCGACTCTCACTCATCAGAAGCTAGGCCCAGATGTAAGCAGGCGAGTTTTTGAACTTATAATAATAACACTAATAATGGCGGCGCTACAGTCCGATGTGGACTTGGGCCTAGCTTCTCAGCAACCACTCGTGTTGTGCGCTGGGTCTGCCAAGCGTTCGCCTACCTAATAGAATCGCATTCAAGGTATGATTGTGGTAGCACATTCGTGCTACGTGACCAAACCATCGAAGCATAGACCTTTCCGTTCGAAGAAGCAGCTACCCAACATTGAGTTCCTCGCGCACTGCCGTGTTACTCACCCTATCCTGGCGAATAACTCCCACAGCACAAAGAAATATCGTCTCAGCAACTTGTATTCGCAACTTGTATTTCATGACCATAGGCGAGAGTTGGAACAAATACTGAGTTAAAAATCGCTAACTTGGCTTTAACACCAAGTTCGGCCTTCCTGATTACAGATCTACCAAGCTGTTTCAAAATGGACCCAACTTGGCCAACTTGGTGAAAGCATTACACCTCCCATCACTCGTGAAAAGACCACGAGATACTTAAACTTCTCCACATGCTTCAATGAGACTTCATTAACCATAACCTCAGATTTGTCCACGCTAAACTTCATCCCAGAAAAGCTTCTCAAATTAAAAAAATTGCTGTTGTAGAAGGTAGACAGTGACTCTTTGTGAAACATAATGGAAAGACGAAAGCAAAAAAAAATCGACAGTAAAATGCATCTTATTTAGAAATGTTCCATATCTCCCAATTACACTCCAATTTAGTTGATTTTAGGGAGAATTAAAATAATGCATTCAAAAAAATTACGCATTTCATGGTATTGAAAGTTGCGGTGACATTGCGAAGTACATTCGAAATATAAATTTCAATCTGACCTATATAAATTGAAATGACTGAATTATTGTCATTGAAAAGTAGTAAAAAGAAAAAAAGAGAAAGAAGAGTTTCGAGGCTATACTATAGCATCACGAAACCAATCGGAAGAAAAACAACTTTCCGATGGGAAGCTTTGATATATGTATGTCCGATTAGAAAGAAGCTCTTCTTTTTCGTCATCGTATGGCGCTGCTACCACAGTCCGGAGTTGTTTCTCCGGTCTAAACATTGCATATATCAAAATAAAAATTAATTTTATTTAAAAAAAACAAGAAACATATCAAAAGATATGAAAATTGTTCTACAGAAGTAAAAAATGTTCTTTAAAAACCTGCCCGGAATAAAGATGGGAAAAACATCGTTCATCTTTCCGAATTGTTCATATTATAAAATCGTTCACGAGTTCACGTTCACGTTTTCGAGATTCTACCATACTTCGTTTTGCCCAAGAATTTGAAGATGAAGTTAGTTCAGTTATAAACGAATTTAAAACAGTACAGCTCAGAGTAAATTTAACTGCCTTTGTCCCCACAAATAAGGCAACGTGTTCCAGACTCACCCCATTCACATCGCCCCAGCAAATAAGTGCCTTAAGAAGCACTCTGAACAACAAAAAATCCACCGGCCCAGATCAAATCTCTAATTTTATTTTAAAAAAATGTCCACATTCTCTCGACAAAGTCCTATCCTTAATATTTAACCACTGCATTAACAATGGTTATTTTCCGACAACATGGAAGGAAGCGAAAATAATTCCGATAGCAAAATCCAAGTCGGCAAAAGATATAGAACAGTTTCGTCCCATTTCATTGCTTTCAAATATTGGAAAACTATTTGAAAGAGTTCTTGCAGAGCATTTAAATGGCTTCAGTGAAGAGGCTTACATTGTTCCAAATAACCAATTTGGCTTTAAAAAAGGTAGTTCAACCGAACATGCACTACTCATGATTCAAGACAAAGTGATCCAGAACATGAAAAACAAAAAATGTACTGTAAGTCTAGATATTGATCTTAAAAAAGCCTTCGACTGCATATGGCACGATGGTCTTTTATTCAAACTTTTACACCTAAGATATCCTAACTGGTTGATCAAAATGATACTTAGCTTCTTGACTAGCCGAAGTTCATATGTTTGTATTGGATCTGAAAAATCGGAATTTTTTCTTGTCCAATCGGGAGTGCCACAAGGTTCCATCCTTGGGCCTTATTTATTCAATATTTACCTCTCAGATTTCCCTCTCTCAGACCCTAATACGGAAGAGCCCGGGTCAATACATTACGCTGATGACATAACTATACTAGCTAGTGATGTACGTCCAAGTATCGCTTTGAATAAGATCAAAGTAAAACTCCCTCATGTCGAAGATTATTTCAAGAAGTGGAGGCTGAAAATAAATACTGCAAAGTGCGAGTTGATATGTTTTAGAAATTCCAGCGGTAAAGGACACTATCTTGCCGTCAAAGAAAGTAAATCACTGTTTTTAAAAATAAATGATACACCAATAAAGTTGTGTACTGAAATTAAACTACTGGGTATAAACTTCCATAGCAGATTCTTATTTAATAAGCATGCTAGAAAAGTTCTTAACAGATCGAAAATGGTCTCTGTGATGTTAAAGCCATTGTTCAGCTCCAGACACATCTCAATGAAAACAAAATGTCTTATGTACAAGACGTTGATAAGACCAATACTCACATACGGGTTTCCCATTTGGTTTACCATATCACCTACAGTCGCCAAGGAAATGGAAAACTTTGAAAGAAAACTCTTAAGGTATTGCTGTGGCAAATTCAGAAAACCCGACAAGAAATTCTTTTCCAATAAAGTAATTTATGATGCAACACTTATAACCCCTTTAATGATTTACCAAATCCAACAACTTCTAAAAAAGTTGGAACGAATACATACGCACCCAAATCCACTTGTTAGATCTTTAATTGATTCTCGTAACATGAGTTTAAATGATTCTTATTACTTGTCGCCGTTTAATCTATTAAACGATCAATCTGTACCGCTAATAAGACCACATACAGACGGAGCTTTGTCCGTGCCTTTCTATGAAAAAGTCTCCGCAACAAATCTCAGAGGATAAAAAGTTTAAAAAACAATCATGACATAAACTTTCGTCTAAGATGCATGTAGTTTTGGTTTCCTTTTGCACAGTATAAGATTATTATACTAAGCTTTAAGGATATTTAAAACTCATGCTACAAATGAACGTAGGACTATTTTTTTTTTCTCCTACTCTTAATTTAGGTCCCCCTAATCATAGGGTTATGTTTTAGTTTTAATTTAGTTCTTAAGATCTAGTCATAAGTTAAGATGCCTCATAGAGCAAAGTTGATATTGTACACCGGGAGCAAGTGGACAACAAAACAAATTGAAATGAATTTATAAAATTTTAGATATCACTGAGTTAAATGTTACCTGCATTTAATATATTTACATTCTGTTCAAGTCAGACATATCATGAAGTCGACCAAAATGTTAAGTTATAGTAGTAAGTTAAGTATCTGATACATATATTGCCTCAATAAAAACAAACTGAACTGAACTGAACTTCGTTTTGCCTTGATTTATCGCTAGAGAAGCTATAAAGATTTCTAAAACTAATCGAAAGTTCCGATAATCAATGTGACTTGATATAAATTCGAGTTGCAACGATATATAAATTTAAGAGTACGAACAAAAATCAAAATAATGCTCAAGGCAGTTTTTTGAGTTTATTGTAATGCCACTGTTCAGCTGATCACATTGGCGGTAGTACACATTTAAGACAAGATCAGCTGAAAATAAGCAGTTCCATTGAAGTTTCTCTTCTCTTTGCTTTGTCCGAACAACACGATTAAACTTAAGATAGGTAGGTAGGTAAGTGGGTAGACGGACCCATTGTGATGCCCAATTGGGAATTAGTGTCCCCTACTAACCCTTGTCGCACTCATGGTCCTTCGTTGTGCCAGCCATCCCGATTTCCTTATGAACCTGCAAAGAGATCTTAGAGGTTTATTTGAAATCTCCTGTAAGTCTTGGAAGAAAAATTCTCCCAGTGTTCTATGACGCAACTGACAAGGACTAGGGCAGTGACAGCATTTGTGAACAGTAATTCTCTGACTTGATATACTAAAATTTTGTCAGGAGTCGCCCCAAGATGCACTCGCTCACTTCAAAAATCAAATAAAAATTCATTATTCAAAATTTCTGAGAAGAAGTACGAAATCATAAAAATTATTAGTAGTCCTACAAACCTAGATTCAATCTCAACACGAAAACCAAGGATAAACATTCGTAAGCGAGTCCTTTTCTGTCAAATTTGACGGTATTGAGCGAGTGAGAGAGTCTGCCTGTTAGCAACTGTGTGTTAGTTTTTAAGCCGGCTAAAGTTTAATTAACTCAATCAATACCCTGATAACTCACCTTCTCCAGATCATTAATAAGTGTGTTTTAAACCTTTGCGTCGACTCCTACGCTTAAAGTCCAGGTTCAATTCTCGAAAAAAATGCTTCATATTTATAAGGCTCCATCTCTTTCGAATCAAGGAGTATAACTGTCTGGAAAAACTGCTTTTTGATCTCGCCGTTCGAAGTCACCATTAAACTATTGTGCCTTCCCTCGTGGGAGAAAAATAATACACACAACACGAGTGGTTGCTGTAGAAGCTAGGCCCACATCCACCCCGGATTACACCGCCCAACTACGGCAACATACACCAACACTTAGCAGTTCCCCTTTAAGCAAAGACTATTCAATCATTTATACATCGCAACCTTAATGAACTTAAAATTAATAAAATCGCCTTCAATCTTGGCTCAGCTTGCATTTTACTTTTAAGTCACTTCAGTCCAGTGCAGCCGAAACCAGTGGGGGAGGGAAAGAATTACAGAAAACTTAATTATTTTGCTTTATAAAATCTGAATGCAACGAAAATTTCCAATTAAATTTTCCAAAGGATCCTTTCTGGACAAAGGAGGTTGCATAATTGGATCCGGTGTTGGAGTTTACGCCAAAATGCATCCAAAAAGCTCCAACAGATATGTGTATGAAAAGCCATCAGTTCACCAAGTGAAAGGATTACGCAGCGTGTCTGCCTGTATGTGTTCCACCGCCATTGGTGCCGGTCTGTCAAAAGGATATTTTTCTGATTAATTCCCATTTTGATTTTGTCACTGTGAACGCCATTGAGGCAGTATAATCCCCATCCTCTGGCACACCATCACCTCATTTTTTTCCCTGTTGCAATGTCTCCCAATGTCACTGCGAGTGTGTGTGCCCGTGTGAGCATATGTAAATACAAATAAATTGCAAGTGACCAGAGTCACCTTAGCATGCTGATGATGCCGAAAAGGATGTTCGGCGGTCGCCTTTCTCTTTGTACGGTTTTATTAACTGAAGCAAAATTATTTATAAGGTTCAACTCTTATTCACAAAAAGTGAGTGTCAAAAAAAGAAACAAAAAGCAACCCAAACACACACACACACCCGCGAGAAACAACATGATCGCTTTATTTAAAATTCTGGCCAGACCTACTAAAGAGTACACATATTTGCTGTTAGATCATGGGAACAGAGGTGCAAATAGTGGCGTTGAATTGAAATTGTTAAGTTATGGGGTTTTCTACCTCCGCACCGTGGCGATCTACTCCAAAGTTTTTCCATTTTTTTGAAATTTAATCATTTCAAAGTTTTGTGGTTGGAATTTTAATTATTTTTCGGGGCACAATTACAGTGCCACGGTGAAGTGGAGCATCGGCTAATGCTTCACGCTGCTTGTGTAATATTTCTTTAATTTTTTTTCTCTGTTTTTGTTTTTGGTTTGCCTCAAATTGACGCGCATATATGTATGCTTATATAAATTTAAAATGTAAAGAAGCCAGCGAGAAAGGAAAGACATGGATGAGGTCGTTGATTAATAGCGAAACATAAACATGCTAATAATTGTGCAATGTGACGGTAAAATCGAGGGAGAAAAATTCAATTGGCTCGAATCGGTGGTGGCGTTGAGCGTGAATTATAAGTGGGCGTTTTCACCCACAGATCCATTATTCAACATTTTGGAGACATGTTTTTGGGGGGTATTTTTTTTTGCGATTGCAGATATGACAGTGAAGTACCACACAAAAAATAGAAATTGTTAGGCACGTTTTTCTAATTTGGCTCAAATTTGCAACAACAATCAAGTGGGCGTCATGAATGCATAAAGTAACATGGCCATTGATTGTAAAAGATCGATGCAAGTAGATTCGATTAGTACAGTGAAGTTGTTTCAGACCATTTAGCCTATTTTAAGTTTCCTTTTAGATAATGCTTAGATAACACTCCCAGGATAAAATGGTGTTCAGATCTTTACAATTCTGATACACAAATCAGTGAAGTAGAGCTATGAGTTTGGAGTTAACCGGCGCACAGTGGTTCAATTTGTATAGGAACGGCGGTCAAAACTCAAAATTTAATTTTAAATGATAGAAAATAAAACAAATTGTTAAAAATGTGAGAAATTTTATATTTTATTTAATTTAAATAAAAGTTAAAGTAATAAATTCAAAATATTTCTAGACAAAGTCGATTTTTATGTTTTTTCAAATTTTGTTCGTAGAAAGCAAACTCTGGGTACGAATCTTGTTTCGCTTTAAGAACCTTAGCATAACTTAGAAAAATATCAACTTCAGTCTTTTGGTTTTCCAAGTTCCTGATGACTTGGTACTGATGTTTTGACAATTTGGCCTCAACCAAAAGTTTCAAAGCTTTTTTTTCTTCTCGCTTAGGAGCCTCCCACCTTCTATGAAAGGACTTAAAAAGGTATTCAACTTTTTCTTTGCGTATAAACTTTGAATTTGGTAAATTTCCTTAAAAATTGCCCATGTTTCATTAATTTTGGCAATACTGCGACCTTTCTTCACCTTTTGCCAAATATTAAAAATATAAATGCGCTAATCATGTTGCTAGAATTTAAAAAAGAGGCAAATTGTGTTTTGCTTCGGGTCAAAATTTTACGATTTGCGCAAATTTGCGCAAAAAAAGTCGTATATATTCTTAAAGAGGAAAGATAACTCTAAATTATTGTATATAAATTATCGTGGGATTTTATGGGAATTTGATGTTTCGGCTCTTCAGAAAAACACGAAATATGAAAAAAACACAAATTATGCACCATTTTCAATAGAGGTCAAAATAATAAAAAAATATTTTTTTTTTCGGCTTTATGCCGACTCCGAACGGCGATTTTGAGAAGCTTTTTCTATACAGTTATACTCTTTGAGCATTGTCAGTGACTCGAAAGAGGTGAAGCCGTGAAAAAATGTTAGGTAATTTTTCGGGAATTTGGGAAATTAGGGTTTGTTATTATTCTATCAATGCCAGAATATCTGACTAGGATCAAACAACTAGCACGTTGACGCACCTCAGATGCCCCACACAGAAGGTTTCAAAAACAAATCAATTAATCAACGAAGAGACCGTAAAACGAAAACCACTTCCTCTCCCCGACATAATTCATTTTTCGATTGCTTTGCTTCGCCTCAGATCACACGCAAAACCTAATCGATTTCACCATAAACCATATTGAAATCAAGGCACAACCCTTCGCCATAAAGCCTCATGAAATTCATACCTCAATTAGCTCCGGCGGCGCGAAATTCACGGTGTAATCAAAGCCACACACTTGCCCCCACAGTCCCGCATGCTCACTGAACCTTAAACTCTCTTCAACAGTAATTATTGATTCAACCTAAGAAAAGTTAAAAAAATCTAGATAATAGCTACTGCACTCAAAAACAAGCGCCCACACACCCACACAGCCACGTACACACATTTCTCAGAGACGACCATAAAGTCAAGATACTGTAAAGTCAAATCAAGTCAAGCTGAAAGCCCGAAAACCCAAGTCATCTGGGATAGCACCACCTCCACTCCTCAATATCGTACCACAAATGCCAACAGCAACAACAACAATAATAATACCGAACTACTCGAACAATTGCCGGATCAGGATAAGGCAGCAGGCAGCAGGCAGCAGTGGGGCAAAAATCCTTGAAGCAACTTAAATACCGGAAACAATTAATTCCACTTGAATTAACATATACATCCAGGAGCCAGGAGGCAATTAAATTTTCTGTCTAAAATTACTTATTACACACGCAAGACATGACTTTCATCGCCTGATCTACCAACACCAACAGCACCAGCACCACCTCCACCTTGTGTCGTCATTCGTGAGTGTAGTATGTACAGACAGACAGGCCATTCATCGACCTTCTACCCTCTATCGTGTGGTAACCTAAACCTCAAGCTCTTCACAGTTCGAAAAGAAAATGATTGCAGCATACTGCTGCCGAGGGAAGTTCTTAACTGTTTAGTACAATACTCGTACTCGTATATCCCTTTTCATTATGAAAATTTTGATACACTCTCCTCAAGAAGTCTAGCCCAACAATCCACCCCCGGGCCTCCATTATACTCGTAGGCAAAGTTAATTATTTACGGGCAAGCAAATCAAACTTACCTCACCCACTTGCCTCGAGTGGATAATGTAAACAAGTGACTTTCATGGAGACTATCATTGGCCGCAACACGAAAGGACATAATCATCGATAGAGTTTTGCATACTTAAACAAGGGTAGTACGAGTATCTCTCGGCACCCATTCCCATTGACGTTTTCAGTGCGGTATGGAATGGACTTGAAGCAGGAGGCAAATTAAGGGCAAAGATTAGAGTACGCGTGCCGACATTTAGGCGTAACAAATTGCCGTCGACCTGGGTACCGCAGTAATTATCGGCGCTGCGATATGAAAGCGCGCCTCACAACCATACACACAACACAACTGCCACACGGTTAACTCAACTAGGACTTTAAATGGAACCCTTTTCCCCAGTTTTAATTTCAAATTGAAGTAGGTTATGTGAGAACTCATACGTTTTCGGTCCGAAGACCTCGATTAATTTTTACAACTTTCATAATTGGTACGGTGTGCGGTGGCCAAGAGGGTTTCGTGCAAATTGGTATCATTGCGAGAAGAGCGTTTTTACATTCGTGTGCAAACTGGGTTCGATGGGGAAAGAATTAAAACAAAGTCTCGTTAGTCGACTGACGACCTCTTGAGAGTTGTTTTTTTAGACAGTCGCTTTGACTGTCGAGAATTGAAGAAGGTTTTAACTGAAACTGGCCGCATGAACCGGCATGTCGGAAACTATTGTTTTGAGGAATGTGCTACGAGTATATTCTTTGAAGTGTGATTAATAAAGATGACTTTCAGCATTCTTCGATATGGACTTGGACTTTCAATAGGAAGTCTTTCGAAATTCACGATACACAACTTAGTTGCGAGTTCATTCCGACATCAGTTCAAGGAGGTAGATGTAGCTGACATATTCTATGATAGGGCCCTTGTATCACCTAATAAAATACATTTTTAATGCAGCGCACACGTTGATTTTCTTACAGCTCTGTTACGTTTTGCAAATTCCGAGGATTTGATGAGAAGTCTTGAGATGGTGCCTGAACCAAGTTGCTCATCTGGTATTATTTTGTGAGGAACTGTTGGTGGGCTTGACTGCTTTCGAAGTAAGTGGAATAATCTGGAGAGTACTAAAATCTTCTTCTTTGTGTGGCGCCACACACCGGAATTATACTTGGGCCTTAACCAGCAAGTCTTTTTTATGATTAAATTAACGTGAAAAAAAACTTTATAGGGGGTTTTCCAATAGGGACGTGTTGCATCCTGTTGAAACCACATGTCGTTCCATGTCCATATAATTTTGCCATAAGAAATTGGTTATCATCCATTGGTAGCGCCCTCCGTTTCCGAGCGGAAGTCGCCACTATTCGAGAGACCTGTCATATTATAAGTTGACACCAGATCACTAGACAACAACATATTTTCCGTGTTACCTGTAAAAAAAAAAACACGACGCTGGCAACAGATTTACTACACCAATTGGCAGATAAATAGAAGCGCAAGCACAAGATGAAGCGTTAGGTCCAGTTCACAAATTCATACTTCATTACCATCAAGTGCCTTGTTGATACACGATCACCACAGTCCTAAGTCAAGCCCACGGAGTGCCAATCAATGATTAGCCAAAGTCGCAAGGATATATGGACGGTGGTGGGAGTTCTCACCAAACATCGTCCGATAGGCATCCATGCCAGAAGGTTAGGTATCCCATATAGCGACTATTGTAGAAGTTGCAGGGACGAGGAGGAAATAGTGTTCGTCCGCCACCTGCTATGCGATTGTCCAGCCATACGGGGAAGGAGACTGCAAGGAGACGCAAGGGCACCCTATCACCTACCTATCTACGAGTACCTACGCTCGAAGTCTAGGTCCGATACCCAAAAAAACATTTTTCATGTTTTAACGGCACCACTTTTCTCGAATCACTGACAAAGCTGTCAAAAAACGGTTCGTAACCTTCAATCTTCGGAGTCGGCATAAAACTGTAGGTTTCCTCCACACAGAGAACAATTGCTCGCAACAATGCAAATGGTTCCTGTAGAAGCTGAGCAAGTCCACCACCTTCCAACGACAAAAAAAAATATTGGGATGACCAAAGAATCAGCGATAATGACAAAAATTAAAAAAGAAATCTCACCAAGAGACATCAGCCGGGTAATGAGTTGAAGCTCCAATCTTTACCCAAAGCTATCGATTAGCAACTCATTCCCTTGTATTGTTATATGTCCTTAAGCTTACAATTAATTACAATAGTCTGTTCGAGAAAAAATTCCTGCGTGGGATCTGAATAGAAGTGCATATGTTCCAAATATTAGTGGTTTTTGCGGATAATAAAGTGAGAATTAACAAAATCCTTGCTTAACAATGTGTCGTATATAAGAGGTTATGGGTAACTGGAGCTCCGGATAAAAGAATTTTAACCGGTCACACTATTCTGCCTGCGTGACAGACAGAATGTTCCACTCAAGACAACGGATGATGATAGAAGAGAATTCCGTCCCCCCGATCTAAACGAAGTAAAGATAGCGATATCGAGACTGAAGTCTAACAAAGCTACTGGTGCAGATGATTTGCCTGCTGAAATGTTTAAAGCAGCTGGAGATTATCTGGTTGCACTAGCACATGCACTAGCTCATCTGTAAGATATGGTCAGAGACGACTGGATGGCGCGGCTGGTTAAGTGCCTGCCCTAATTTGGAGGGGTCCCAAGTTCGAATCCCAGTGAAGCAAAGTTAATACGCTTTTATCTGGTTTTTCAAATCTTGTCCAGTCACCATTTGCCGTTGACCAACATGGTCCAAGTGTGCTGGTGAAATCACTAGCAGCCCCCTAACGTAACCTAGTAATAATAATAATGGCGGCGCTACAGTCCGAGGTGGACCTGGGCCTAGCTACTCAGCAACCACTCGTGTTGTGCGTGCTATTATTCTCTCACGAGTGGAGAGGGCCTACAGTTTAATGCCGACTCCGAACGGTGAGATCGAGAAGCTATTTGTAGACAGTTATACTCTTTGAGCATTGTCAGTGACTCGAAAGAGATGGAGCCGTGAACAAATGTGTTTTTTCGGGAATCGAACCGAGAACATCGAGCGTAGGAGTCGATGCACCTACCCACTACACCACGGCGCCCACCCTAACGTAACCTACTCTCTACAAAACTTCAGAGAAAATATGACAACCTTGTCAGACACACCATTTTAATGCGAATATTCGGGAGATATTCAGAAAATATTCACACAACTTCCATTCCCCGTACATTTCACAATCAGATAATTTTTAATTAAATACCCAAAATTACCGTTTAAGATAGTAAGATACATTTACACCGTCAGACGCACGTCATACTATCTTATCGCACATCTAGCACCAGTCAAAATGTCATACGTTCTGTTGAACATGATTTTCCCTTATGACAACAAACTGCAGGGATGTCGAGCGTGTAGAAAATTTTCCACATGATATGTCAATTATTGCCCCGCTATGGTACAACGATTAACGAAAGGATATACCCATCTCCGGGGTGGTATGCGTAAAAATCAGAATGCTTGTCACATAAATTCTATTGTTAGCCTTATTAATCTGTGAACTGACATATGTTCAAAAAGGGATGCGTCGTCCGCACATACTCGCACATCCTGATGGAGTGTATGAAAATACCAGTTATCACTTTATCACAACACTCTTCATCTCCTGTGTTTATTTTTAATTTCTCGTTACAGAAAAAAATGCATGGGATTCAATGTCTAGTCGTGTGTTGTCATAATGTTGCAATTACGAGTATGTTTGCTTTTTTTTCGCTTGAAGAAAGCTAAGGGTGTTGATACTGGATGTGAACACAATTTGTTTTCGTTTTTATGTGAAAGGCGTAGTTCGCGTGTATGATTTAAAACTTTGTAACAGGAATTGTTCGCCGAGCCATTGGAATGCATCTCAAGAGCTAAAATGCGCACTGAATGTACCACTTCATGTTCAGAAGCAATGATTACCGTCCAATAGCCGGCAACATTTATTTTTCAGTTCCATTGTCCTCTCAATTTAAAAAAAAAAGAAAAGGACTAGACATTCTTGTGCCAAATGAAACCTTCCCCATATCGTAAGGCAACCTAAAACAAAACAAAGTTAGTTCGCTGGTTCGAGGTAACAATAAAGTGGGCAGCACCTCTAGCCAACTGGCAATGATATCTTCAATCGAATAATTGGCTCCTTTTGAATGATTAATTTTCGCAAAGCAACCCTCGTCCTTGCGAAAGGACAAACGGCTGGAGTTCTGCTAAAATGTGTTCGTATTGTGATTTCTGTCATTCTTCCTGTTCCTGTTTTGTGTTGCATTTTTTTTTCTGTCTCCCCTGCAGATGGATTTTCATTAAAAACTACCCTCTCTCATGTCCGTACGCGATGAGATTTTAAATGGCCAACAATAAAGTGAATCTATGATGATAATTTTCCGCTGTTCTTCACTTTGTCTCGAATCCCTTTTGGGATCAATGCAAAGGGCGATGATAGCAGAGATGAATCTTATTGCGAATTTTCAATTGCCTTTTGTTTTGGAGCAAAAAAAAAGTACTTGACACGGAATAGGGGTTGGGGTGGACGACCTGCTGTGTTAAAGAAAGAAGTCAAACAATTTGCTCCAGATTTGAATTTTGCGCCATTCGTCTGGTAAAAGGTTACCAACGAAGAACAGTAAAAACATCGTAGCCAAAGATGACTGAATAAAAATAGTGTGTCAGCTACTATATAAACTTTGAAAATTTGAAGCTTTGCCATGTCGTATTTCTGACACTGTATTTCTAAAGAACTTTATAGGATAATATATCCGGAAAGTATTCGGTATCCTATCCGGCTTCTTTTTAATATCCGGCCGAAGCCGAATAGTCTTTTGATGTCCGGCCGAAGTTTAATAATATAATAATGGCGGCGCTACAGTCCGAGGTGGACCTGGGCCTAGCTTCTCAGCAACCACTCGTGTTGTGCGTGCTATTGTTCTCTCATGAGTGGAGGGGACCTACAGTTTAATGCCGACTCCGAACGGCGAGATTAAGAAGCTTTTTCTAGACAGTTATACTCTTTGAGCATTGTCAGTGACTCGAAAGAGGTGGAGCCGTGAAAAAATGTTTGATGTTTTTTTTCGAGATTCGAACCGAAGTCCTCGAGCGTAGTAGTCGACGCACCTACCCACTACGCCACGGCCGAAGTTTACTATAGCCAAATTATGATGAATGAAAAATAGTTTTTCTGCTTTCAGGGGTAATAATTTATTACGTTCGTTTTCGTATACGATCCATGCTTCAAAACGTGTCTCTCACTGTATACACTGCTACATGGAGATGAAAAAAAAGTTTTTGCAAATTTTGGCAAAATTGGGTACTGTCTTCCATTTACTGACCACCTAGCCCAAGAGTCACTATTCCGGTCAAAATAAACTCTTTTGAGATAAAAATCAAGCTCGTTGGCTTTCACTAGCTATCACTTTTAGCAGAAAACTCAGTCTGACTATTGCCTTCCGCAACCTCTTCAAAAATGTCCCAAAAACTTTGCTGTGTAGAAAGTACGAATATCTTGTGGACGAGAATGAAAAAAACGTGTTTAAGTTGGTTTTACTTGTACCGGTCTGATTTGAGTATCAGACCACCAAACTATTATACTTTTAATTTGGGCAGATATCCAGCCGAATATTCGGCTACCCGGCCTAGCTGCTGGCCGAATATTCGGTATCCGGTATCCGGCCAAATCACTATTCGGTACAACTCTAATAAATAGCGACCTGGGATTAAATGCGTTTTGTCATGTCATCGACAGTAATAAATAACAAATATCTGCATTCCAAATCATGGAACTATTTCATGAAAAAAAGAAAACTTGGCACCAATTCAGATTTAGTCCAGCCCCTACACATGCTTAGTTCATTAAACATTTTATAAAGGTACATTTTCTCTCGTTTTCCAGATTTTTACTTGCTCTCGATGTATCCACAAATCATTTCAAATTTTAATTAAATCACATTGTCTCAAAAAAAAACAAAAAAAAATACTAGCGCGTTAACAGAATACAGTAAAATTTACATCGTTCTCGTTTTCGTATAAAATCTCATTCGAATTTTCCGTTAATTAAAAACCAATCAAATTTTAAGTCCTTTTGTGCATTCCATCTGTATCCGTGTTGTCCTTTGAGTGAAAAATAATACAAAAATTTAATCAATCGCTTGATTGACGACATGTCGATCAAATTGATTGTTACACAGTGCAAAGGAAGAGTTTCCGGAAATCAGACAAGTGAATGAAATATATTGTAAATACATGATGGTTATAGTCATTGGGAGTTTTTTTTTTTAAGATTTTTTTTATAAATCATTTTCATTTGATGTGAGTATTTAATAAATTGAAAGATATCATATAGACACTTCCGTTGACTAATGAATTATTTATAAGCGATGAAACTATCTGTGACGTCTGCGGAAAAGACGATGACACTGCTGAGCTCTTCCTCTACTACTGTCCCGCCTTTGCTCGAATCAGTTGGCAGTCGGTGCTGGTGTCTCGCCAATCTTAAAAATGCACTATATTTCGTGTAATTAATTTTTAGGATTTCGGAACTGTTTGAATCCTTCAGCGGATGTCTACAAGGCCATTCGATGACATGTGATCTTCAATCTGGTTCTGGAGTGCGGCAGGCATTAACACGAAATTTGGTCCAACTTCTGGACTACTCAGATGACATTGACATTGTAATGCGTTCTCAGCATGCCGTTGGAATTCATTCATGAAAATTAAAGAGCAGACGAAATTAGGTAAATAAATTGGGAGAAAACAAAGTACAGTAGACGCTCGATATAGTGAACTAATAAAAATCGGGCCTGTTCACTGCATCGAGATTGTTCATTATAACGAACGTGGACTGCTTGGAGCAAATTTCAAATTTCAATTTATCAAAAATAGAATATAATTAAAATTTTTCTTCGCAATTCGATTTCGATTTTCTCATTTCTATGTTGAAAAATTCATATGACAGCGAGTCTAAGTCCCTTTTTGACATTTAAGGTCTCGATGAGTTCATTACTGACCTTGATGGCGCAACAGTTTCCTTCGTCATCCTGCTCAGTCTAACGAGTTTAGCAGGAATGTTAAATCTAGACATGGCTCCGTTTTGGTAACCTTCATGCACGCTGTCATATGTGGCCTGGAAATCGACGAAGTGAAGATTTGGTATATGGTAGACCTCCCCGGCCAGCAACCACACTGACAAAACATATCAGATTATCTTTATTTATTTCTTCTTTATTTCTTGACAAAAGTATAAATACACATAAATGTTTATTTCAAATTCAAATTCAATATACAAATTCATTTGTCTACGAAATAGCTTAGTACAATCTGTTGCCATATGGCAAGTGCCGAAAGTACATGCAAATAGTTCAAAATTTATAACAATAATAAAATAAAATAGTTGATGGGGAAAATTAGTGGGATTAGTGGGATAAAATATAATAATAATTCACGAATGGTTTCAGGCGCTCACATAGAACGGAAGAGAAAACCATATAGATGACGCGGACGTATATTTTCATCTGTAACAGTGAAATATGAAAAAAATATTTTCATTTATTTCCTTGGTGTGGTCACCTGAAATCACAAATATGCAAGTTCTAAGAGACAACGTGAGCCAACCTATTCAGACATAAGGCATGGATATAACGTCAGTGATATAATGGCATAGGTTGCATAGCTCGAGTTTTCATAAACCAAGACGCATAAAAAAGCCCAAGACACTCCTAACAACCTACTCTTCATGCCTGCAAAGTTTTATTTAAATCGGTCCAGCTGTTTCGGAGATTAGCCCGAACAATCGGACAGAAAGACACTAAGATTTTATTAACATCGACTATATGAAACATCATTGCCCCAATCATTCAAATATTCGCATACCAAAAATAAGAAAATAATAGCACTTACCGTCAAGCGCGAATCAAATATATGTACATTCGATACATATGTTAATGTTTAAATGTTAGTCATTAATGCTTTTCATTGCCAATGACGCATTTGAGGATGTAGTGGGAAAGGAACGCACTATGCCCCATTTTAAATTCATAAAGGAAGAGGGTTCAAATTTGAGCTGCCGATAGCATGGTTTATAATGCGAAATTGGTTTGGAAAATTCGGCTCAGGAGTTTCCAGCCTCGAAAATGAACCACGTGGGAAACTGGGGACGTTATATGTCGACGATGTTTTAAGAACAACGGTGGATGCAGACCGAATGAAATCGATGCGGGAGAAACTGTCACAAAGCATGGGAGTATCTGTCATGCCAATAAGTCGACTCCTATTTCAAATACAAAAAGTGAAGTGCCTCAAAATCGGACATTTCATGCCCAATACAATGAATCCCGTGGTTAGTGCGTTGATTCTTACGCTGAAGGTCTAGGTTTTAATTCCCAGCTTTCATATTTCACAGCTTTACCTCGTTCTTATCACTGACAATGGTCAAAGTGTAAAGGAATTTCTTCCTTAACTTCGTCGCTTAAGACTTAAAGTCTTCACCCTTCGTGACAGGTAATTATTACGAACAACATGGGTGGTTGCGTTAAGAACTAGACCAAAGTTCACCTCGGACTGCAGGGCCACATAGCCACAGCCGCTCCAAGCTAAACTCGATCACTTGCTTGCTTATGAAAATTTATTTTTGCTTTTTGCGTTAATTAAAAAAAATTATAAAAAAATTTTTATTTAGTACTTTATTTCAAAAATTTTCAGTTTGAATTTAAAAATGTTGTCTACCATGAAGCTCTACAATAAATCTGACTCCAAAATAAAACAAGTTCTAAACTTTTATGTAATTGAGTACCTTACAGCAAAAAGGGGACAAGTCCATATTTATAGCAAATGAGGGGCAGATCCAATCTTTAAAAAATCGCAGTAATTACTAATATTGTTTACTAAACTTAAAATTTCATTGAACAAAATTTTAAAAATTGTAAATGTTTTTATAGGATATCACTTTAAAACATTCGTTTAAAAATTAATTTTTTAAAGAGTTTTTTTTTTTTAAAGTTAAATTTGTACTTGCCTCCCATTTGATTCAAGGTCTTCAGTTGCTAAGAATATTGTTTTTACACTCGTAGCGAAGCAAGCGACGGTCCGCTTTATAAAATAATTCTCTAACAACGAATATGCTCTGAGACATGGAAACGCGTTACACTACTCGCCCGCTGGGACAACCCAATTGCTTATGCATTACAATCCAATTACCATCTTTCGAACTTACCGTTGTTATGGTAAAACGTTACCTTCTTCTACACTCCCCAAATCAAATCTAAACCTCAATATAAGTATATTCCGTAAAGAAATTGGGGAACATACCACCACGCATCAACTACCCTCTGACAAACATCGGCAAGACATTCCGCAATAGGACAAGCTTTTTGTTTATCCATTTCGCTTTTGAATGTCAATCCTTATTAGGGACTAAACACAATTGATTGATTTATTTTGCAATTATAATCATAGATCCAATCCAGCCAATACCCAGCCCCGCACAGGGTTTCATTCCTCTCCGCAGCGAAACGTAAATAAAACGAACAAAAAAAAAACGTGTTTAAAATTCACAAAAAGTCATTCAAAAGCATCCCAAAAGCAAAAGAAACAAAATTCCGTGATCTCCGTGAGAGAGCGTTGAGACTTAATAAGCCGAGTAATACTTCATGTAGCTATGCAAAATTAGGGATGAAACACCACCGCCGACAGTGTCATGAAGCAATCCACCGATAGACGCGAATAATGGACGCGTCGAGGTGTGGGTCCCTCGGCACAAAAAAAATGTATCTTGTAGATAATTTATGTCCATTTCACTATTGATTTAATGCGTTTACAGGATGCTTAGCATTTCTTTGCTTCTTATTACAATTTTTCTCTCGGCAACGTCCGAGGGTCGCTGGGCACGGTACACATTACCTTCGTGCCCACCCCATCGCATGGCTCCTGCAGGTTAATTTCAGATTCCGTTTTTGCTTTTCCAATTATTTGTGTGTAAGCATGGTTTTTCTTCACGAATCGAAAGTCTTCAAATTGAGGGAATCTATCCGCACGGACCGGAGATGTGCTACGGTTGACGATGCGGAGGGTGTTGGTGTTGGAAGTGTAATTGTAATTTCATGGATTGAAAAGGTCACAGATGTCGTTCTGTTCGTTGATTTCCCCAGCAAATAATTGAACATCAAGTAATGTAATGGGTGATTGGTCAAGTGCTGCCGGGGTGTGGGGCAGGATAGGTTAAGTACTTGACTGTATTCCACCCCTGAATATGAATATTTAGGGAATCTATATTTTTTCCTTCTTGCTGACTATGGAATGCATGCCAAATCGTTGGAAGATACTATTTTTTCGTGAAGAATTGACTTGCAAACGGTGACGTGAGTGTGGAATTTATGAGTCAAATGGGAGACATTAACCATGTTCTGCAACGATTACTAGTACCATGTGCAGTGCAGGAATTAAGGCATTTTTTGATCTTGTTGGAGATTAAGGAATAGTGTGAGCGAATGGCGTGTTCAGGATAATGACATTATTTTACCCTTTTTGGCGAGAAGAATACTCTGGGGTCTTCTCGGTGCTCCCGTCTTAGCATCGAGATGGATGGGGTTTTAAGTGTTTTGTCGAAGAGAAAAGGCGTGATATCAAAACGGGTGTAGTTTATATTGGACTTGCAGATATGGGAGAATATGGTGATAGAAGAATAAAATTTTAACTTGTTCTGCAGTAATAATAACAATAATGGCGGCGCTACAGTCCGAGGTGGACCTGGGCCTAGCTTCTCAGCAGCCACTCGTGTTGTGCGTGCTATTGTTCTCTCACGAGTGAAGGGGACCTACAGCTTAATTCCGACTCCGAACGGCGAGATTGAGAAGCTTTTTCTAGACAGTTATGCTCTTTGAGCATTGTCAGTGACCCGAAAGAGGTGGAGCCGTGAAAAAATGTTACCTACTACGCCACGGCGCCCACTTTTTCTTGTTCTGGTTTGGTTTTGCTTAATCGGCAAGCAGTCTTACTGACTTTTGTTGGAAAGGCTAGGCAGGGCCACATAAGCATTTTCGGTACAGAGAAGAAGGACGGCGTCACGATTTCGGTTGGATGTCTTTTTTGTCGGACCCCCGGCTCCGGCCCTTATCCCCTCAATCATACACCACCCAGTTACATACGAAAATGTTTAGATTTCTTTTTTGCTTTGCGTGATTTAGCGGTATTTGATATTACCCGCTGTGACGTAGTGGATTAGTGCATCGATCTATCATCGAAACGACTTGGTCAGACCATCACAATATGAAGCTATAACATCGAGGTAGTGAAGGACTTCGTCTGCCACTTCTTCGCGCTACGAACGACATCAATATCAAATTTAAAGGCAGAATAACTCTTGGAAGTCAGTGTTTCTTTGGGCTCAAGAGCCAAGAGAGTAATAGAGCCTTTTCTCAATGGACGACGCTGACTTTGTTTAAGACATTGATCATCCCAGTTCTGCCCCATGGCGCAGAGGCATAGACAATATCGAAGTGGGTGAAGAAGTTCTTGGTCTTTTCATGAGACAAATGTCTTTGGCCTAAAGGTAGCCTTAAACGACGAACATGCTCGCCGAACTTGCTCGAGCGAGCCGCTCACTGTTGTCGAAAAATTTCGATTTTGTCGTGTTCGTTGGCTTTGATGTTCGCCGTTTGGGGCCGTTGGCGAGCAAACCTCATTTTTGCTGTGAACGTCGTCGAGTGCATATCGCGGATTGAGCACAATGTCAACAGTCAGCCACGTTTTTATCGAAGAATTCATTGAGCTCTTGCAAAATGAAAAAAAGACATGGGATTCAAAGAGAATTTTATAAAAATAAAAAAATTAAAAATTAAAAATAAAAATAAAATTGAAAAAAATAAATCGTGGACAAATTTATTCTTTCACATAATTTCTTGCGCTTCCCTATCACACATGTTGACGGTTTGAAGAATCAAAACGAAATTAATGTTCACCAAATGTGTTCACCGTGTAGGGGATAACGCAAAACGAGCAAGTTTGGCGAGCATGTTCGTCGTTTAGGGCTACCTTAAGCGATAAAACTGTCTGTGACGCCTGTGAAGAAGACGATGACACTGCAGAGCACTTCCTCCACTACTGTCCCGCCTTTGCTGGAATCAGTTGGCAGTTATTCGGTGCTGATGAGATAAGTGCTGACGACGTAGGTTTCTTATCAAAGAAGCGCCTGCTGGTCATCCTCCGAAAGACCAAGAAATGCCAGCAAAGTAGGTTGCCGCCTGGCAGTACAATGGATCAGTTTTTGAGTCTGAGTTCTCCAGTGTGGTGTTCAAAACCCTCCGACAAAAAAGGCCTGAATACATACACCCAAATTTTTGCATACGTTCCCAAAAATGGGGAAATAGACAGCCTTATGCCAATTTAAGACACAGCCGTATTTAATTATATTTACAGTCATTTAATTTTTTAATCTCTAATTTTTGATATGTGCTCACCCATTTATCCGACCCCGCGGCGTATTTCACCCGTAAAATATCATGGACTATCGCCATCTTCATCTTTCAACAAAGCCGCCTCTGACTTGCCACGATTTTTTTCTAGTTAATCCCATCCCATAACACCTAGTCACATGTTGTTAAGCCCACCCCGCCGCATATTCAATTTCATATTTAACCCAATTTAACCCTACACATGTACGCCCTGTGCGTGTCATGTTTACAGCTAGCGCACGCGTCTCGCGTTTGTCATCTTCCTATCACAAGGCGATTAGCATCTTCGAACCCTCTCCGCTCCAATGACAAAGAGCACGTGCTTTACACGATTAAACGATGACAATTGAGAGTTTCGAGTTTTTTTTTCGTTTTATTTATGGAAACCGAGGAAAAAACTATAAAAGTGGTGAACCCACCCCCATCGCTTCCGCTGCCAGGAACTGATTTATTTCAATGTCTTCCTACGAGTCCCAACTAAGACGTAGTCTATCCGTAGGTTTAACCCGTCTCATTGCTCATCTCCGTTTATATGTATATAATAAAACAAAAAACATGTAAACGTGCCTCTTCGCGATCTGAATTAATCCCCTGAATCATCGAATTAACGATAAGTGAAACCCAAAGCTAAACGAAATGTAATTCAATGCTAAAAATTACATCCGATCCCTAATTCCAGGACGAGGAGATTGAAATGAACTACACTGGCACAGCCGCTGAGGCCAATCATCCTCATTAACTGCCACTGCTGCTGCAGCGCAGAGCTGTAACATAATATCTCTACAATCAATCTTCATTAAAAAAAATCTCAGCAGGTGATCGGTTTATTGTTTTTTCGATAAATTCATTAAATGCAAATACTCGTACCAATTTGATTTTACAGTCTCCGTTAAGCTCTTGTCTTTCAGGGTTTGCTCTATCGTTTGCATGCTTCTAGTTCTTAATTTGCTGTGATCGATAAATTTGAGTCGAACCTGAATGTTTATTGTTCTCCTTCCGGTAGGATGGCACCAAGTGGATGGTGTAGAAAAATATTGCTTTAGTCAAGCCATGGTACTCGTCGTTGGTTGGGAACAATACAAGGGTTGTGTTGCAGGTCGGTCGCCAATTTTTGTGCTTTTTTGTTTCATCGATGACAATTCGGCGTGTATAACAAGAGTTTTGACGCGGCCGAGTGACATTGACTTGATGGGTTGCTTCTTCGAATACATTCACTTCTCAAATCAAAAGGAAACTAATTATTACGCTTTTCTTGATTCAACAAAGTAATTTGTTCTTTAGAAAAGCCACATTGTTGTCAACATTTTAGTACATTGTGGCAACAAACACATACACACCTGATCAAAAAAATCCATTTTTCGTCTTCAGTGTTTTTTTTTACGCTACTGGATTTTTTAAAACGCTACTGGAACACTCAGTCATTCCAGTAAAGACATGTCAAGCATTCATCAGCAGTATGCCGAAAAGGATGACCAATCGACAATCCGACGCAATGAAGGCAAATGTCTCTCCATTGAGTCCATGGCGATAAGACCAATAGGCGACAGTGCGAGAGCTACTGAACTTTCCAGAATCGATTGCAGTGAGGAACCAGCTCAAGCAAGTGAATGGATCAAGCATCCGTTATTTAATTTAAACAGAGTTGGATGACAAATGCTTGTCTATTGTTTATGCATGCGACGTCGAACTTTCAGAGAGTTACAGGAGACTCTATCGGCAAAGTTACTGGCGGTCTGTTGCGATTGTAGCTTTTCGACGTCAAACTGTGGTTGTCTTCCTCGACTCCATTGTTCTCTCGATATCTGTGTCCTTACCTTGGCTACAACAAAATTTCAAAATCCTTTCAAAATCATGAAGCGATATGTCACCATTGTAACATAAAAAAATCCAATCAATGCATGAAGAGCCTTTGAACCTTTGAAAATCACTGATAGCAACATTTGTGAAAAAAGACAGACTGGCCGGTATTTTTTTCCAAGAAAAGAGTCGGGCTCGACAAACCAGGATGCCCAAGCGTTACGCGCTTCCGAGAAGGGCATAGAAATTGATGTGGTTACCACCGATTTCAGCAAAGCATTCGATAAAATCTCGCACCAACCCATAATTTTTAAAATGAAGGCGCATGGTTTCCCACCTACTTTCATTAATTGGATCAATTCTTATCTGGAAGGTAGGGTATATGAGGTCTTATTTAGATCTTTTGCTTCCAAGCCCGTTAAGGCAACTTAAGGTGTCCCCTAAGGTAGTCATTTAGGACCACTCATTTTCGTCCTTACTACCAACGATGTGGACCATATTATCATTGACTCCAATCTTTCCGTTTATGCCGACGATATGAAAATCTACACGTATATAACGTCTCCCAGGGGTTCTCGCTCTCTTCCGGACGATCTTAATAGGTTTTCTGTTTGGTCTCAGAAAAACTTTCTTCAACTTAATGTTAGCAAGTGCCAAGCAATTACATACTCTCCGAAACGTCCCCGCATAGGAATTACTTCCTCTGCCAAGAACTTGTCCCCTCAACCTCGTCCCTGCGTGATTTAGGCATAATCTGTGATCGGAAACTCAACTTTCGCTCCCACATAGACTATATAATCCGTAAAGCCAACTCTGCTGTTGGTTTCATCAAGCGATAGTCTAAAGAATTTTCAAACCGATATGCCACTAAATTGCTTTACACCGTTTACGTTAGACCCATTCTTGAATATGCTAGCCTGGTCTGGTCCCCTCACTACGCTGTTCATTTTCGACGTACCGAAGCTATCCAGCGCAGGTTTTTACGTTTCGCCCTTCGCAATTTTGCCTGGCCTGGCAGGTACAATTTGCCCCCATATTCAGAACGTCTTTAACTTATTCGCCTGCTGTATTTTTCACCTAACATAGGACATGAAGAACGTTTTGACAGCATGGCTTTGCTTCAAATTACTTCCGAATTCAACTCATCGCCCAGGAAGACAGCCGCTAGGGTTGCTGCAATGAAGAGGAGCGGGCTAGGTGAAATGAGTGCTAATAGCTTACACTTATGAATTTTAAGGTTATTCTTGGATAGAAGTCTTAAAAATCAAAGAAGATGAAAATAAGTGGTTTCCATCCTATGGCAAACTTTTGACAACTCCGGATCGACGGAAGATCAGAAGATTCTGGTACCAAGTTCCTGATCATGACAATAAGTGAAAAGCTCATCTGAACGCTAAAACTCCCAGCTCTGATGAAATTTGGGATCCCAAAATAAATCATACAACAACAATACATCCAACGTATGCAAAGTGCCTACCATCTGACAGATGAATGCTTGTCACTTGCGTCATAAGGTCTGCAACTGTTGAGGAAAAGATTCAAAATCAATTGTTTCAACCACCGAACTTCTCCACGTTCGCACGAAACCGTCCCAACTAGTCCATTTCCAAGGAACATGTCCAAAGCACGGCATAAACAATTTTATGACATTTCTTGGACCCCAACAGATCCCCAGGCAAGCACAGACTCCACTCGAAGGCTGTATCCAAGTCAAGTGAGTTGCGTTTTGCAAAATGGCCTTCACACAACCAAGCCAAAAATTATTAATGTGACCACCTTTAGTGTACTTGAGTGACAGTTAAATTTATTTTATCTTCGCAGTACTTAAGGCTTAGGAATATGCAATAAGACCGATCATCATGGCATTCAGCACGCAGGACATGCTGCTACGTCGGTAATCCCATCGAAGACATGTACGTGGATTCATTTCAACTGTGGATGGCTCTAGCTCATGGGAAATGTACACGGGAGCGCCAACAAGTATCTCCTGATGCAGTAAAAAGTTATTACTTGTTGCTGCCGCTGAGGAGTGAAGACATCAGGGGTCAGTAGCTGTTTTAATTCATGAATGGTTATAAAAATTCGTCTCCCCTCTCTGGAGGAAACTCATTAGCAGGCAATTAACAGCGTATACCCAGCACTGGTCACTCTGGGAACATAAATTATAAAAATATGCTTGTTATTGGCTTCTGTCGACGAGCAACAACGTTCCTCATTTTGCAAATCAAATTGAAATTAAAAATCAATTTCATTCCTGTCAGTTGAAGGATGTCGAAAACGATGTTGTGGATTGTTATTTTGAGTGCTTCGGCTTAATTGTCGAAGGATGTATGAGGGCCTTTGTTAGCGGAAGTTAATGTTCAATTAAATTAATAAATTGAAATGCAATTCAAATGAGTTGGACTTTGATTCCGAAGTTCTATGGTATGTCACTTATTGCATGATGTCTCGTTTCGACTACTTGCATGAATAAACTACGTTCCATGCAATAGTCCCACTTAATGCGACTTCTAATTGATTAAAAAACTCTCAATCTCAGTTCACTTTAACTTTTTGTTTTGAAAACATTGCTAGTCGGTGCGTATGTCATTGGCATCCTCACTGATGTATGCTCAAACCAGACGTCGGTAGATTGCTAACGTCGATTAAAATATTAGTTGGATCTTTTTTTCCAGAGTTTGAGAATACAAAATAGTCACAACTACAAAAAAACGGGATGTACAGTCAGCCTTAGAAGTGAGTAAACAGTCATAAGCTGAAAGGTATTCCTCTAAATTAAAATTGACTGGAATGGTCTACGTCTGACATTGATGCCTCAAATAAAAGCGCTGAAATCATACTTCAAAATAACAGTCAACATAACGAAGCTTATTTAGTTCAAACGAAAAAAGGGGCTAAAAACAGGCGCCAAAGTGAGTGAACACATCTCTTTAAAAAGCAGTATCTTATTGAGAAAAAAATTGTACTTTGTATGCCTTTACCGCTTTTCCAGTTATCGTATATGGCAGTCTTAATTTTCATACAAATGTTTAACAGAATCGAGCCTTTATGTCTTACAGCCATTGACACAACCATATATACACTCACTTTTTAATGCACTTTTCTCTTTGAAATTCAATTTATTGTTTTATATATACACTTATGTTAAGTATTATTTACCATATTTTAAAGTATTACTTTTGAGCTTTAATTTCATATATCCATGTCTGTTCTACCACATTCCGGTGAATTAATTTAGTGGATAAACCTTCAGCAGATGACTGAATGTTCATTCAGTTTTGACACTGACTGTATATGAAGCCTACAAAAAAGTTTTAACGATATTTGGTCGACCAAGGTAGGTAGTAGGCCCGGGAAGTCCACCATCGATCAAATCTTCACACTGCGGCAGATCCTGGAGAAGACCCAAGAAATGCAAATTGACACACACCATCTATTTGTCGATTTCAAGGCCGCATATGACAGCGTGTATAGAGACGAGCTATACAGCGCCATGTCTAGTTTTGACATTCCTGCTAAACTCGTCAGACTGAGCAGGATGACGATGGAGAACTCTCGCTGCTCCATCAAGGTCGGTAACGAACTCACCGAGACCTTCAATGTCAAAAAAGGTTTTAGACAAGGCGACGCGCTGTCATGTGATTTCTTTAACATCATTCTTGAGAAGATCGTGCAAAACTCACTGGCCAACACAAGAGGCACGATCTTCCAAAAGTCCGTTCAACTGCTAGCTTATGCGGATGACATTGACGTGATTGGGAGAACACAGCGAGCCGTCAATGATGCGTTTGCTGGCATTGAAACGGAAGCGGCTAAAATGGGTCTGGCGGTGAACGAGGGCAAAACAAAGTATATGCTGTCATCGAGAAAGGACGCACAACATCGACGACTTGGCCAGAACGTCACCATAGGCAGCTATAACTTTGAGGTAGTAAAGGACTTCGTCTACCTTGGCTCCGCGGTTAACAGTACAAACAACATCAGTACCGAGATCAAACGCAGAATTACTCTTGCCAACCGCTGTTTTTATGGGCTCAAAAGGCAATTGAGTAGTAGAGCCCTCTCTCGGAAGACCAAGTTGACTTTGTATAAGACCTTGATCATCCCAGTCCTGCTTTACGGTGCAGAGGCATGGACAATATCCCAAGCGGATGAACAGTCTCTTGGTCTTTTCGAGAGAAAAGTTCTGCGCGCGATCTTTGGTCCTGTTTGCGTTGATGGCATTTGGAGGAGAAGATTCAACCACGAACTGTATGGGCTGTACAGCGACATGAGTCTAGCCAGGCGTCTACGGATCCAACGCCTAAGATGGCTAGGCCATGTTGAGCGTATGGACAACTTAGCTCCGGCCCGAAGAGTCTTCGACTCTGAGCCTGTGGGACAACGCAACAGAGGACGTCCACGAACAAGGTGGCGCACACAAGTCGAGGGGGACCTCTGCCGGCTTGGTGTGCGAAACTGGAGACAGCTGGCGAAAGATCGTGCTGGCTGGAGAGGCATGTTGAGTGAGGCCCAGGTCCACCTCGGACTGTAGCGCCCTAAGAAGAAGGTAGGTAGTAAGGATGATACTAGAATTGTGTACCTACCTAATTATAATCATGTCAAAGCATTAAAAAGGTCCAACTTTAAAAAGTATCCAATCAAATGTGTATGTACAGGGTGGGACTGTGCTTTTTTTTAATCATAGGTTATTTTGACACTGGCAGCTGTTTCCCGTTTGAAATCTTGACAGAAAGTCTGTATCATACTTCCGCGAAACGAAATGAGTCGTTTTACGCTTGAACAACGTTGGGAAATATTGAGAACTTCTCAAGTGAGTGCTGTGTAGCCCAAAAGTGCGTTTTTTGAAAATGTTGACCGAAATGAAGCACCCACCGCGACTGTTGTACGCAAGTTTGTGCAAACAGTTCGTGAGACTGGTATGCTAACGAACAACACTCATGGTCCCCGTCGTCGTACGGCAAGGTGCGCACAGGTGAGAATGTGGGTGCTGTGGCCGAGAGTGTGAGACTCACGAACATCATCTAGCCATCGATCTCAACAGCTCAACATTTCACGCCTGAGGAGAACTCTGCACAAAGATCTCGGATTATTCGCTTGCAAGGTCCAATTGACTCAGCAATTGAGGGCGCGCGATCATCCGCTTCGTTGTCGCTTCGCAGCTTGAATTGGACAATGATTTTGAGCTTCTCATCATCTGACGAGGAGCATTTTCATCTCGGCGGCTACGTTAACGAACAAAATTGCCGCATCTGGGGCTCGGATGCAATAACCCGCACGTTATTGTTGAGAAACCGATGCATCCACAGAGAGTGACAGTTTGGTGCGGATTGTGGAGTGGTGGTATCATTGGACCATTTTTTCCATTCTTCGAAAATGAGGCTGGGAACAGCGTTTCGGTCAATGGCGGGCGTTACAGAGCCATGTTAACCAACTTTTTTTTTTACGGAAATTGAAGACATTGATTTGGACGACATCTGATTTATGCGGGGTGGCACGCCATGTCACACAGCCCATGCCACAATCGATTTTTGCGCACCAAATTCCCAAATCGTGTTATCAGCCGTCTTGGCGATGTCACTTGGCCGCCTCGGAGCTGCGCTTTGATCCTTTTGGAGTTTTTTTTTTTGTTGGGAACCGTGAAGGAGCGATGTTATGCCAACAATCCGGAAACGATTCAAGCACTTAAGGCCAATATCATCCAAGCAATCCGTGAGCTATAGCCCGAAACCATCAACAAGGTCTTGGGAAATTGGGGTGACAGAATGCGCTACTGCGATGCCAGCCGAGGCAGCCACTTGAACGACGTTAAATTTCATAATTAATGGGAACGTTTATTCTTACTAATAAGGCCATAATACATGGAAAAGATTTAATTTTGTTCATTTCAATGAATTTTTAAAAAAAAAACTTGTATTTGGCCAGCCCTTTATATCTCACCACTTTAGCATCAGCCTCTCTTTTTCATATCTATAGCATATACATCTACCAAAATTCAATATAACTTACTTACTAAGCGGGTTCCCGACCCGTGAAGGGTCTCTGGCTGAGACACGGCAGCCTTCCATGCCCTGCGGTCCCGGGCACGCTGCTTCCAGTTATCCAGACCAAATGCTCTGGCATCCGCGATAGCTTGGTCCTTGAAAGAAAGGTTCGGTTTTCCTTTTCTTCTCGAACCTGTGGGCTGTGATTCGAAGATCCTCTTTGCTGAGCGTTGTTGTCCATTCGCTAGATGTGGCCGAGCCAGTGTAGTCGTCGTTTTTTGGCTTTTTGGACTACATCCACATCTTTGTACAGCTCGTAGAATTCGCGATTGTATCTTCTCCTCCATTCGCCCTCTTCGCATACGGGACCGAAAATTCGACGAAGAATTTTTCTCTCAAAAGTACCCAAAATGTGCTCTGCTTTCCTGCTTATCGTCCAAAAATCGATAATATAGCAATACAACATTCACGAAAAAAAACAAAAATCCATATGCCGACTCCGAACGGCATAATTTGAGAAACTATTCTCGGCATTTATACTTTCTGAACATTGTCAGTCCGGGATCTAACCATGGATTCTCAACGTAGACGTCAATCCACTTACTCACTACACCTCGTCGACCACGAACTAAGAATTTTTGTTTCCAATATTTTAGACGGATACCACTTTGAGATGTAATCCGCTGAAAAGAGAAAGAATTACAAAATCAACGATCCGGCAGACTGGCAAAAAAAAGTCTTTTCTCGGAAACAGACGAAATGTAGAAGAATACCAGACAAAATCCTCAACAGTAAATGCATCCCCATCCTCCGCATATGTTGGTTTTCATCAGTGTAATTGACAAGTTTGTCTCCATCATACGAGCAAGCCACTGTAATTGGAAGCCAGTCGATTGCTACAGATGTTGCCTGCTTCAAAACACAATTTTATTCCCAAAGAAGGTAAACTTCAAAAAATCAGCAACACCCAACACGCATTAATGATGCTGCAGCACTCTAAGAAGCATGATCTGCTCCCTGCTATCCTATTGCACGTCTGTCGTTTAAGTCCACGCCACGCCACGCCGGCCGTGCCACGCCACCGCCGCTCCACACGGTGGATACTGACCGCACACAGATACCCACAGGCTTCTCCATTCGAAAGTATCCCAAGGAATCGCACGATGCAATTATGCCGGTGAGACAATTTATGACATACAATAGTCGGAGATCTTGTTTTATATATCACACATCTCCTCCTGCACTCGTTCGATTATATATGCGCTTATGAAAATCATAAACTTCCTTCATGTGACATCCGAGCAACGAATATGCATTTCAATAAAATACGATAAAAGCCATATAAATCACCTAAAAGGTTCCCCTGGTCACGCTTTGGGCCACGAACGTGTGGAGGGTAATTGTGTGAAGGAAGGACTAGCCGTGCGATGGTCCCTGAGGTGACTGGTGGTTCGCCGCCGCCGCAGTGCTATGGGTATTCGGCTTGAAATGCTAATTTGCTCCGGAGTAAACAAACAATTTACAATAAACAATCAAAGACTTGCGGCTCCCGAATATCGAAACTGAAAACATAGCACACAGGCGCACTCTTTGCAGCCTCGTTTGAGGGCACTTGTGGGGACGCACGGAGAAAAGCGGCTCATGACGATGATGAATGGCGGTAGCGTCGGGCACTGACAAGATCGACATTATGTGCGTATAAGGTGCGCGTCTCTGATTACCGCACACACGCATTCTAAGCGCTCATACTTGTCACATTAGATCAAGATCCCAGCTCTGCTTTTATTTCTCTTTTTGCTGTGCGTCCATCACTCTCCAAATGCGTACACATCTAATAACTCAAACCTGTCGGGCTTGGCTTGCACTATTGCCAGATAATGAGATCACACCCGGCAGGTTGGCGATTAGAGCGAACGTGTCAATTTGGCTTCAGATACTGTATCTGGAGCGAAGCAACCCTGCCGGTGTGTGTAGCATCACTTGAGATCACATTTGATATGTCCTCGGGTTAGAGAGGATGCCTCGGATCCCAATCACCAAACCGCAACTCGAGAGCAGACATTTAAAATAAATTGCAAGTTTTATGTCGGATACACACAATTACAGGCAGAATGTTGGGGAAGTGTCATAACTAATTGCCAGACGAGCCTCTAAAGAATTTTGAAGCGGTCTGACACCGGATTGCAACTTGCATCCGGTTCTCTGAAGTCTTGACGGTCTGCTCCTCTCATTAATTTCAGTCATCGAATCAAAACTGTCTAGACAAAAACTGTCGACCGTTGTGCTCTGTGAGCGTGCATATAATTTTAATATTTTGATTGGCAGTTTAAGTGCGGATTGGTTTCATATCAAACGCATAATTGCGACCGTTTACCTCGGCGCTGCTTCCTGCAGACGTGGTTCAGGTGCGATTGTTGTTTGGAAGGTTTCTTCTCTTCTCATTCCTCTTTGTCTCATTCGTCACCAGTGCACTCGTCCAGAGCAGCGCACCGTGGAGTTAAGCTGCTCACTTATTTAGCAAAAAATTCTACCGTCCGTCAGTCCCACCGAAATTTGAGCCCAGCCGTCAACACTTGCGACGTTGTTTTACTTTGATTATTTGGGGGGGTTGATACGCAGTCAAAAGCGAATATTACTACTTCATCTCATCTTTGGGCGATGATCTGTTTTTTTACCAGAAAATCATATGCTTGGCACTTTTTTGATAATTTTTAATAAGACAGCTTGGCACAGGCTGTCGGACACAAATTCAAGCATAGTTGTAGAGAGCGCATTGGTCGAGACGGAGGCTTTTTCGCATCGCTAAAGAGATGTCATCAGTAGAGTCCGACCGAACATTCGGCTTCGGCCGGAGGTGATCAGAACGCCGAAGTTCGGCTTCGGCTTCTTCCGAAAAACTGGCCTTCAGTCAGACTCTAGTCGTCAGGAGATCCGATGAGTTGCAGCACATTGCATTCGACCAAATTGAAATTGGTAGAGATTAGAAAGGACGGATTGAAGTTAGCAGGATCTAACCGCGGGAAGTAAAGATGTGGGTAAGGAAACCATATGGGCCCGCGTCCATCCTCTTAAAATGGACAGCAGTTCAGAGGTACATACATCGTTGGACGTCGGACTACCTGCCACCAACCTTGACCAGTTCTATAGGTACCCGAATTGCGGACAGGAGAGGTTGGAAAGAGCTATCAGTGGGGGAAGAAATCTCCCAATACACAGATGGTTCGAAAAGAGGTGTAGAAACTGGGACAGCGGTCTTTTGCGAGCTCTACGAAAAATCACAAACCTAAGTGACAAATGTAACGTATTCCAAGAAGAGATGGCAGTAATAAATATGGCGTCACCTACGCGAAATGAATGAGAGACGAGAAAAAAACGATTACTATTTACAGGGTCGTCGACTGCACTGGCTCGACCACATCGAGCGCATGGACAACAACGCTATAGCTAAGAGGGTCTCCGAATCCGAGCCTCCTGGTTCGAGAAGGAGAGGAAGACCGAACTTCCGGTACAACGGCCAAGTCATCGCGGACGTAAGACAGCTTGGTCTTGAAGACTGGAAGCAGCGTGCCCAGGACCGTCAACGATGGAAGGCAGCGATAGCTCAGGCTGAGACCCTACATGGGTCGTAGGCCTGCTAAGTAAGTACTAGAACCTCAAGCTTATAGCCCTACCTAAGTGCACAACACGACTGGATGGCGCAGTTGGTTAAGTTCGAGGGGTCCCAGGTTCGTATCCCAGTGAAATCGAATCTGGTCCAGTCACCATTTGCCGTTGGGATTAAATTAACGGCACTGGAGTAGGTTGCTACCTGGCAGCACAATGGACCAGTTCTGAGTCTGAGTGCTCCAGTAGCGTTTCAAAAATCCTCCAAAAAAAAAAGCGGACAATAACTACTTCGGCCCCTAAAATGTATTAAACGTCGACGTCAAAACTGTAAGACAGTAAATTTTTTGACAATCTGTCAAAGTTAAAAATTTAAATTAAATTTTGCAGTCTCTTTTCTGTGATATTGGCAAACAACATTAAGTTTATCCTCTTAAAATAGAAATCCCACATAGGATATCCGCTTACAAAATATTCACTTCCCCCCTGTGTTCCAGACGTCAGCCAATGCCAGCGGAACACTTGCAATCTTCCCATTACGCAAAATCACATTACACATAATCCCTTAATAACTCTTTTCCATAACTTTCACCCTCGTTTTAATATTTCCCCTATTTGTCATGCATAAGCCCCAAGGGGTTGGTCTACGTCATGGCAATCTGAAGCGTTTGCCTTTTACACCTCCACCCCAGCAGCGACCGGGGGTTAATAAGGCAAACGTAGCACCGAGAGTGTCATATCGCACTAATCCTCTGCATAGGTTACGCTTCTGAGATTCCTTGAGGGTGTCGTTGTCGCCCGTTCATTTTAATAATTTCACCAATTTCATGGGTTTTATATGTTAATTTCATTAAAAAGACATTTTGCATATTTTCAGAAGTTTTACGAGTACGTACCGTGCAGGAACTTACGGGTGATGGATTTTTAGTGGATGCAGGCGTTTCTGTAGCAATGCGGATTTAGATTTTTCTCCAAGGGAGTTATTCGAAATGTTTTAAGCCGGCGGCGGTTGGGGGAATACCCTTGAAAGGAGTTCAAAGGATTTTATGGATCAGAAAAAAAGTAATTGGCTTTATTTTTATTTTAATGTTGTGTTTAAGGATCGCTTCGTAATTAGTTATAGTGTTTTTAAATTATGTGCATATATCGGGTGTTTTTTGGAGCCAGTACTAAAATTTGATTTGGAAAAACGCATGAAATTTATTTGTGTATCGAAAGAATAGTAATGACGGCGCAAAAGTCTTGTTGTTGTTCTTCGGCTTATTAATAGCTGTACCGACTTCTTCAATGCTGAACGAGGGGACTACTTCATCGACTGGAGTTGGGGTTTCTTCAATCCCACTCTCTCCTGGTCATGCCCATTAAGCAACTGGTGGAAATGCTGTTTAAATACATCTACAATACCCTGCGGGTCAGTCATAAGATTACCCTTGCAGTTTCGAAGAGCCTGGGTGTTTTTCCTTTTGGCTTTTTAATAAAAGTATTTTATGCTTATTCCTAGACTCTTCGATATCCTTGAGCTGGGAGGATGCAAGAGACATTTTTTTTTAGGCGTAGAAGTTTATTCTCCTCCCGTCTTCTAGCCTGATACTCCTCCTGCACTATACTAGTATTGCGTTGCTGCGCCGATCAGTATACCTCGTCTGTTGCACATTTTTTTCTGCTCATACTCGCCATGGTGTCACGTGTTTCTTGTCGGAAGTGGCAGGTAGCCCAGGGTGGTAGGTTGCCCAGGGTGGCTTTGGTTAACACTGGGTTAAAGAAATCCGGGTGTATATGCATATGTATGGAAAGGCTCTAAAGATAACTCTTCCAAAACCCAGCTTTAAGTACTCGCGTGCCAAATGTTTGGCGTATATAAATACACAACACGTCCCATTTTGAAAGAAATAAAACCCCCATATGATCATAATTCCCAAACACTGAAAAACCATCTTCACCAGCCACTCATCAATCTTCTTCAATATAAAACATCTTATCTCCTCTCAATATCGTTGATTTGAAATGCGACAACATTATCCATTTTTTTTTGCACTTACAATGCTAAGTAAAACATGTTTTAGGATACAATTTGAATATTTTTCATGCCGGTGCGCTTCAATCGTCCCCTTTCGCCTGATGAGAGTCTTCAAACGTTTGAAGAGTTTCCATGAGGCACACAAGTGCCCTTAAACGTTCAATTCATTATGCAAATTTTGGCATCATCATTGTTCTCATCTCATACACATCCCGGTGAATGCTATGATGGATGGGTTGCTGACGTTCGGAGAACTGTCAAGTCATTCGGTTGTAACGTGGCGGTACTTATAAAATAAATCTTCTAGAACTTGAAAACACATAGATGAATCGAAGGGATGATTAAGTGATATTTATGTATGTATTTGTATCTGATGTGTATGAAGTGAGTAAATGGAAAAAGAAATTGGAGGAATTATTTTGACCCAAGTTCGAACAAATTGTTTTGAGACCAGTCGAAAAGAGTTTGAAGAAGGATTGATTTCAAAAATGGCATGTTCACATGAAAAATTGCCAATGATCAAGACTCAGATACAATCTTTGTTTTGAAATTGGAACCTAAGTTATTTTTAAAGTACTATTTTAATTACTTTTGTGACATTTTAGTGACAATGAGTTCACGGATCGTCACCTTTTTGTCAAAATATTAACGCCATGTTTTTTTTTGCAATCTTCCTTCTCAGCCTGAAAGTGAAAGATTGATGCTGTAGTTTAATGAAAAATCAATGTGAAAACTGCAATTAGACCCCTTTTTTACTAACGTTCCAAGGTCTATCTGAGCCTAAGGCTCATAATCCTAAGCACGTAACTTCTAGTTATGTAGAGTCTAAACCATACCATCTTGGATCCATGATGACTTGAGCTCTGTATAGAAGATAAGGCTCTATATACTCTATATAGAATATGTATTCGATAGATTGTCGCTTTTTAGATCATTTCAAACTTTTAAACAGCTTTTAAAAATCACGATTTAATCTTCCATTCCATAGTAAAAAGACCCATTCTTTTGAAAGCATCAGCGGCCGCCAAAATATTTAAATAATCGAGGTCATTATCATCGTGCTGGCAATCTAAACGATCATTAATCTCTCACATTCTCTTCTCCCAGTGGGAATAAGAATTTTGAATTTGCAACAATGTGCTGTTTTTAATTCAATTCGACAATAATTTTAAACCACTTTCCGTATAACATCGCGTCCAATTTTAAATGCAAAACGCAAATCACACAACGCGCCTTAGTTCAATCTCTCAGGATGCACTAAAGATGCACTGACTGCACGATAAAATTATCCCATTAGGGTTTGGGTGTCAACAGAGAGATTTGCATATCTTGGCGCGTCTCCGATTCCGTCTCGTATGCAACGTAAATCACTTTATAACAGCCTAAAAATAAGCAATTGTTCAGCGTTCGCACGCGCAATAACTACTTCAACATTAATTTATAGGAGATCAGCTTTTGGACACTTGCCCTCTGGGAGTACCACTCTGATGTAATAACCAAGTAAATCAGTGCTTGATCTGAACAGCCCTCAGCAGGCGCTCTTCACTCTCGTCCTGACACATCTCTCCAAGGGCCTTTTGTGAAACAATTTCACACTTTATTGTCCCTTTGACAGATGCCACTTGTTTCCCGTTATTATTTATTTATTTGTCAAAGTTACTATTTTTTCAACCCTCACTGTTGAATCGTGATGAGTATGCTATACTCTGTCAAAATCTCAATTCTCTTCTCCATTTTTTTCTGTTTTTTTTTAAGAAGGTTCTTCAACACATACACCCCACCATTTGGGGTGCTTTATGTAAAATTCCCATGAGGGAGAGGACACCCGGAACGAACGACTGCTGAACAAACAAACATTCATATTGTCACCCTGTGCAATTTTATTCATTTATATTCGTCCATGGTACTCGTTGTTTGTAGTTTGAAACGTTGTCGTGTCCGTAAGCTGTCCGCCACCCCAGTGAATTTTGAAATAAACAAAATATAAAACAAAAAATCTGTGAAGTTCAAAATTGAGATAATACTTTTTCACCGCGTGTCAGTCCCTTGTGATTATGTCGACGTGCTGGCCTGATGATTGCTGCGAGTGTATCCTGGCTGTGTGTACAGGGGACGAAGGAGAAGTTCCCTTTGTTTGCCTACAAACGTAGGGCGTACTAGCGGCAGAGTGTTTTAAACAAATTATGGTTTAAAATTTACACCGCTTTGGGGTCGCAAACACCCCGGGAGGTTGTTTATGTTTATTTTTATTCCTCACTTTATTCATTTTTTTTACACAATATCCGCGTATATTTGATACCCTAAGCACACGGCAGGAGGGGTGTTTGACGAAGTTTGAGGACACAAATATTGCACGAGGATTCTTAGGTGAGAGTGAAGTTTGACTGCCATTGACTGAAATACAGAGGAATTTGTTTAACTTTGAAAGAAAGTCAACAATTGATTACTGGATTTCAGAAGAAATGTAAGGATAGGTTTCATTTGGTCAATGCACTCATCCGGCACTCTCGGATTGAGTGAATAAGGAGGGTCCGACGTATTTATCAGCTCTGTCTGTGTCTTATTCAAATAAGTTGATATTCCTTTTTAATGCTGCCCACAAGATCCTATTCAGCGTATTGATTGAGCGCCTAAAAGCGTTCTGCATCACACGAATCGGCAAGTAGCAGTTGTGTGAAATGGTGACATTTTTCGCAGTGACACTTTCACACTGCGCCAGATTCTGGAAAAATCCAAGGAGTTCCAATTCGAGGTGACCCAGAAATTTCGATTCGGCGGCGATCATGAATTGGCCAACCCGGCTTATTTTGCGGTTGGATAATACATCCCTGTGAGATCATACTGACGTTAGACTTGAAACTGGACGATCATAGACAACACCGGTGCCGCGAAATAACGCCGTGTGTATTCCATTCATAATGACATGAATGTAGCTTCAAAATAAAACCCGTTGTCATACCGTTGTTGTTTCACTTAAATTTATTTTTATAACAATGGTCACATTCTAAGTTAGAGGGGTCCCAGGTTCAAATCTCAATGAAATCGAATCTGGTCCAGTCACCATTTGCCGTTGGGATCAAATTAACGGCACTGGAGTAGGTTGCTAACTGGCAGTACAATGTAACAATGGTCGCATTGTACTTCTTTTCCAGGTGGCGCTACAGTCCGGGCTAGACTTGAGCTTAGCTTCTCGAGCACACATTTGCGTGCCCGCTTTTATTACTCAGGAGTGAAAGGTACTTACAGTTGCATGTCGACTCCGAATAGTGAAGTTGGAAAAGCTTTTTCTTAAAAGTTTTACCACCCGTGGAGTGTCAATAACAACAGAGAGGTGGAGCCTTAAAATGTAATACAGTAGAATCTCGAAAAGATGAACAGATATGAAATATTTCCGGTTCATCTGTTAAAATTATTAATCTTTCCAAGCATCGAAATTTTATTAAAGAACGCGCACATAAAAACACTACATATTTTAAAATAATAATTAATAATTATTCTTTATAAAACGAGGCACAAATCAAAAAATAAAAAAAGACTTAAGAGGTAAAAAAAATAGACTTATTTATACGTTTTAAAAAAACTGTTTTATACTACTGACTGTCGCCCGGAAGAAAAATGGAAAAAAACGTTCATCTTTCCAAATTGTTCATGTTATAGAAACGTTCATGTTTTCGAGATTCTACTGTAGTCGATCTGTTCGGAATCGAAACTATAACTTAACCCTAGAAGTCGACTCCCTTACGCAATTTGCTGCTTCTTCCACAACTAATCACAAATGTACGACTGTATAGAAATAAAAGTATTCTGAAAAACCAAAGAGGAAATAGTTTCAACATTCCATCTTACAGCATGAGCACAAAAGTCGAACAGTTCAATATTCAACGATAATTGATAGCCGTCCACTTTGACAATTGAAATGACCATAAATTCAAACCATTCACTTCATCTTATTTCTTACTCCGATCATATTAATTATTTTCCATTTCAGTTGAAACGACGTGAAACAATAAACTCGATTGGGTAAAGTGCATTTCATTTGTCAACTTAACGGGTACCTCGGAATAATACACATCCTGTTGTCATTTTCTGTTTTTTTTTCTGTGCCCCCTTTTGTTAAGTTCATGCATCCAGCCGTGTGCATTCACGTACAACTAGATGTCATTTCGTTGAGTTCCAAAAATAAGAATTGATTGCAGGAAAAGAAAGCAAACAAAAAAAAAAGAAAAAAATGCGAAAAAGCAACCGAAAAATATACAAAACATGAAACAACGAAACACAACTGTCATTCTCAAATTGACAGATGAAAATCAACTCCGCGAATGAACATATTCAATTTGATCCGGACGATGTTTGCAAATAAATTGCAAAATTCAAAATCCGCTCCACATGCGATATGCAGTCATGCATCCAGCTACTAGCTCCACAGCCACTCAGAAATCCCCTGAATGCATCTGCTAAAAATGTACAAATAAAAGATACAGAAATACCGAGTGGAACTACTGCTACGGAGTATTGATATTTTTGTTTTCCATTTTTGTTTTTGCAATTTTTTACCTTTCTGTAAGGATTTGCTGTAGCCGTGCTTTTTATTAAATTTTTTGTGTTTTTTGTGTTTTTTGGAAACTGCTTGCATTTGTTATGGTGTTTAGACAGAGCCCGTCGGTGGGGTGAGGTAATAAAAATGAATGAATCAGCAAAAAATTTCAATATTGCTGGTATTTATTTTATTCGGGTGGATATTGTATTTGAACGTTTCCTTTTTTTGTTTTTTTGCGTGCTACTTGGCGCGGGAGATAGCCAAAGTTGTCAAATAAAATGGTTTTCATCCTAAGCTGCGAATGTAAATGTGATCAATTGACAGCGAATTTGTTTGGCGTTTGCATACGCAAGGGTAGGGACTTTGAAAGTTTTCGGGGATGATTGCTTTTAAAAGTTGTATCATTTTATCTTGCAACCATTAGAGACATCCGTGACAATTTTTAGCATTTAAATGGGAAAAGACTTTAGCTACACACCTGAAACTTGCAAATAGGTTGAGGGATACAAAAAATGCTATCTGATTTGATTTGTATACCTGAATAAAATGACAAAATAGACTTTGTTTTCTTATTCGCTTAGAAAGCGAAATAAACCCTCGGTGGAGTGGAGTAGGTACAATTTGGCTCCTTATTACTTTCAATTCAATTTTAAATTAAAAAAAATAAGTATGACTTACGGGTTTTGTTTTTTTTTTTAAGTTTAACCCTCTCCAGATGATATACAGTCACCGTCAAAAGTGAGTGAACATTCAGTCATCTGCTGAAGGTTTATCCACTAAATTAATATTCACCGGAATGAGGTAGAACAGAAATGGACATACCAAATTAAAGCTTAAAAGTCATACTTTGAAATATGGTAGATAATATTTAACATACTCGTAAGTGTATATATAACAATTAATTGAATTTCAAGTAAGACATATAGACTCGATTCTGTTAAACATTTGTATGAATAAAATAAAATGTGTATCAGATATCATCAAAACTTTTTATTCGTTTGAAAGGCCTATTGATGCCATTATACATGGAATATAACATCGTTCCTTTGAACCACCGCAGCTTCTCTGGATGGCACGCATCCGAAATGTCAAATTTTCCATGACTGCGGCGCATAAATCTGGCTGAATTTGACCGATGGCTTGGGTTATGTTGGTTTTGAGGTCCTCTGTGGTTGGTATCTTATTCGAATGGACCTGCAACTTTAGAAAACCCCACAAAAAAAGGCTAACGGAGTCAAATCGCACGATCTCGGTGGACAGTTCACATCACCTCCACGCGAGATGACTATGTCCTCAAATCGCTCGTGCAAAATGTCCAATGTGGCGTGAGCTGTGTGACACGAAGCGCCGGCCCGTTGCAATCACATGTCCTCGATGCCCATTTCATCTAATTGAGCCCAAAAGAAGTTGGTAATCATAGCGCTCGCCGCTGACGGTGATGGCCTGGCCAATGTCGTTCTCAAAGAAATATGGACCTATGACCCCGCCAGCCCAAAGTCCAATCTACACTAAACACTAATTTTTTCGGAATGCATTGGAAATTCGACAATTTTGTTGGTTGACGTACCCATTCATCCAGAAATGGGCCTCATCGGTGAAGATGATTTTTCGATGAAAATTAGGGTCAGTTTCCAACTGCTCCAGATCCCAATCAGCGAACACACGTCGTTGTCTATGGTAGTTTACCTTCAGCTCATGGGTCACTAGAGTTTTGTACGGGTGCAGGACTAAGCCATGACGCAAAATTCGCCAAGTTATGGTCTGCGAAAGGCCGAGTTCTTGTGAGTGACGCGAAATAGACTGCCTCGAATTCTCCTGCGCACTCTCATAGACAGCGGTGATGTTTTCGGCAGATCTTGGGTTTCTTCAACGTACGGGTGTTGGTTTATTGTTTACTGAACCAGTGGAAACAAATTTATCCGCCACACGCGAATAGTAATCTCGGTAGGATGCGCTTCGGGCGGAACGTTGCCCGAACAGAACAATTTTATCAATTGCACTTATTGTTGAACGCTGTCCGTCCGTGGTGATTTGGTAAAACAGACTGAATATATGACAGCCAAAAGTCAAAAGTCCTATTATAATAATAATAATGGCGGCGCTACAGTCCGAGGTGGACCTGGGCCTAGCTTCTCAGCAACCACTCGTGTTGTGCGTGCTATTGTTCTCTCACGAGTGGTCCCCTCCACAGTTTAATGCCGACTCCGAACGGCGAGATTGAGAAGCTATTTCTAGACAGTTATACTCTTTGAGCATTGTCAGTGACTCGAAAGAGGTGGAAAGAGAGAGAGAGAGAGAGAGAGAGAACATCAAGTGTAGGAGTCGACGCACCTACCTACTACGCCACGGCGCCCTCCCAAAGTTCCTATTGGAAGACCCTTTATGATCACGCCCATGAGTTCCAAGGAGATTTGATGGCTCAGAGTGCGAAGGACTGTCCAGCACTATTTACAAAATTCGTTTGAGCTTCGATCTGTTGCAAAACCCAAAAATTATTTGATCAAAATTAATTAAAAATCTCCCATAGATCTCACAATTTATTACAATTATCCCTCCTCAAACGCATGCAATAAATTCAACGGTTTTTTTTATTTATTTTTCATTCGGTGCATTCAATTTGACTTAAATCCTATGATTAGTACATTAAATTACATATAAGGATACAATTTCAGTCGCCATTTATTCAAGAAATGAAAATCGCAAATAAATAAAAATCAATAAATTAACTTAACTCTTTGGTACGCTTAGCTGTGTCTGAAAATAAATTACACTCCCCAGTCCTCGTTTAATCTAAACACTCTCAGCCGATCGTCATCTAGTGGTACTCGTAATAGTAACGATATGGATCCATTCCCGCCGACGCAGTGGCGGCATTTGTTGGCTTAGCCGGCCGGACAACGTATCCATTTCGCCTTGAAATAAAAGATCATTGTTTAAAAATGCGACACCTTTTTCCTTCAACAACTCACCGATTATGCTCGCCTGCGTGCACCTGGAAGCTCGTCTCTTCCTGATGGTCATGGGAAAAGAGTTTTTTCAAAGCTATTATGCTGGCAATAGTTAGGGCCACTTTGCTTATTACCAGCGCCTTGATGGCGATTGCCGCGAGTGCCTTCAGTCCGATGGGTCCCGCAATGCCCATTGCAGTCAGCAGTGCAGCAACCACATATTTCACATGCCCGCCACCTTTTTTCTTGTCATCACCGCCGCCGCCCGAGCCCTTACGAGCCTGGCTCATGTCGATTTTCATCACATGGGTTCGCAGGAATTTGTCGACTTTCTCCAAGAGCGACCGGTCCAACTGCGATAGTCCGTTCAGTGCCCGAGCGTCTGCCAAGCCAATTATGCTCTCCTTTTCCGTCGTGTTCTGCTTCTCGAGCACCAGTCCGTCGACGATCTTTATGGAGTCTTGGTCTAAGGCCTTTGTTAACGCCATCAGCGCTTTCTCCTTGAGACACCCGACGAAATCGTTCTTATCCTGACAGTCATCGTACACCTTGCGAACGATCGTGAACTCTGGTCCCAACCAGCTGCTGCCTCGATCGGTGTGCGTAGCTGCGTTGCTCAGTGAGGCCACGATCACTGCCACCAACAGGAGTTCAAGAATCAATCGCAGTTGCATTGCGTTGACTGTGTGCTCCTCTGTCGTGTAATGCCTGGTAGTGTTTATTTTAATCCGAACAGCTCTGGGGAAGATGGTCTACTAGTGATCTTCTGTGAGATGATAGCACTTTTATAAATGCCTCCTCTTCAAATTCAATGCTCTGCTTAATCTCTTGCCATGCTCTGCCACTTCATGACAATCACTGACTGAATCGTTCGTCTGGAAACACATAGCGTGCTGAAATGCTCCAAGTCGTGGTACGTACACCCATGATCGGCAGAAGCCTCGGTCGGACTTCTTCAAACAACGATCGATGCCTGACACATTTCTCATTTTGACGTTTGTTTTGCTTGCACTTTTGTTTTTTATTTACACAAGATCGAAACACGATTTGACAGCGTTAGCAGATCCTACACCGCAGTCAGGCTCGCACTGAATCTTATGGAGAAACTGTTGGTCGATCGGAGTCTGGTGCAACTCACAGAATCTAGAACTTGAATAAAATTAACAAAACCATTTGCTTATCGGTTTAATTACATGAAAAAATCCGTTGTGCTGGTAACTTGACCATAACCGCTTGTTTCTGTTTGGAGATAGCCCGACGGACCACTACGTGGTGGTAGCGGTGCCACCGATCTTTTCTCAGCTTCTCCAGCAGAAGGTGCGTGACGAAGAGTGATTATGATGCACTAGGCTGCTGAGCTGAACGAGTACTATTGCACATTTGGTGCAGTGGGTGAAATTGAATTGATTGTGTTAATTAGTTATTAAAATCACTCATGACTTTCATTTCTTTTCTTCGAATTGACTGGTGCTGAGCTAACTGAAAGGAGAGAAAAAAACAACAATTTTCTACTCGAAGGCATGAAGAAGGTGTGCTGTGACAAAAAAGCAAAGTACACGATGCTGTTTTAGAAAGTGAGTGCTAACATGCATTTGCCGAGATCTGTCAATGAACATGTCTTAAGGCAAGAAAATGCACACGATCTTTGGTCCTATTTACGGTAATTGTGATGAGGGAGAAGATTCAATCGCGAAATGATGAGCACTGAGCTGTACAGCCAGGCGTGTACGGATCCAACTTCCAAGGTGGCTGGGTCATATAGAGAGCTTAGAAAACTCTGGCTAGAAAAATCTTCTGCTCCGAACCTGTACTACAATGACAACAGAGATCATCTACAATTTAGATGAACCACACAAGTAGGGTAGAACCTCAACCACCTTGCGTAACTAGAGACAGATAGCAAAAGATCGTATTGGCTGTAGAAGTTTGTTGTTTGAACCTCAAGGCCACCACGGATCTTAGCACAACACGAAGAAGAAGACGGCGAAATATGCAAAATATCAGCAAATGACGGCGAAGAGATCTCCCTATATACTGATGGCTCGAAAACAGGTGCAGGAACGGGGGCAGGGGTCTTCTGCGATCTCTATAAAAAATCTCTAAACCTAACATTTTCCAAGCGGAAGTGGTACCAATAAATGAGGCGGCACTTACGCTTAAAGAGCTTAGCTTGACAGAAAAAACAATAACTATACACTCCGACAGCCAAGCGGATATTGTAAGCGTCGGATATTATAAAGTCGAAACTGGTCAAGCTATCCAGACAGAACGTCAACGAAATCTCCAGGCTAAACACGGTGACTCTTTGCTGGGTACCGGGACACACAGGAGTTCAGGGAAACGAGAGAGCGGACGTGTTGGCAAAGGAGGACTCAGAGTTAGATAAATCTCTAGCACTAGCTTATGTCAATATGCCGATAAGTTTTCTAAGGAAGGCAATAGAGGACCAAGCCTTAGAAAGAGCAAATGCGCGATGATCTGAATCTGGACATTGGGTCAACGACGAGAGCCCTATGGCCGATGTTGAGCAGGAGGAAATCATTATCAATGATTAGCCTTAGTCGCAAGGATATACGGACGGTGGTGGGAGCTCTCACCGGACATTGTCCGATAGGCACTCATGCCAGAAGGTTAAATATCCCCCATAGCGACTATTGTAGAAGTTGCAGGGACGAGGACGAAATAGAGTCCGTCCGCCACCTGCTATGCGATTGTCCAGCCCTACGGGGAAGGAGACTGCTAACACTAGGCAGTAACTTCTTCGACGAACTGGAGGATCTGGAAAAAATATAGCCGAAGCACCTCCTGAGATATATACAACAATCTGGGTGGTTCTAATCAGCATTAAAAGTGTAGGTCTCACGGGGTACACCCCCCACACATAGGGCACAATGGACCTAACTGTTGGTCTCAGTGAGCCGCGACCCGGTCCCAAGGGCACCCTATTACCTACCTAAGGGTTTGGAGGCGCGTTCTAGAGCTAGAGCAATTGGCAGACTCGGAGCTACGATTTGATCCCTTTGGACTTTTTTTTGTGGGGAACAGTGAAGGACCAATGTTATGCCAACAATCCGGAAACGATTCAAGCACTTAAGGCCAATATCATTCAAAGTCTAGGTTCGGTTTCGGAGGCATCAGCTTTCATATTTTACGGCACCACCTCTTTCGAGTCACTGACGATGTTCAAAAAGTATAACTGTCAGAAAGAGCTTCTCAAACTTCCCCGTTCGGAGTCAACATCAGGTCCCCTTCACTCGTATGAGCATTTGTTTTGATTTTAAAACTGCATAAGTATGCCGTTCTTGTCCATAAATTCCTTCGGAAATAGCAATTATTTTCATGTGTTTCGAAAACTAAATTTCTCCAAAAATAACGAGGTACAGATTGGTGTGCACAATAATGGACCTTATTTTAGTTGATAAAGTTTGCAGACCGAAACCGTAGTCGCAGAAACTTTTTACAAACATATGTTTAGCCATTGCAACAAATAGCCAGTGCAACTTGATGTTGGTTTGTCTTTGTGTAACGGTTACTTAGGCTTTTTGATTCTGGAAAAAATATGTGTGCAGGGGATGAGATTTATTTTTTTTAAAGTTATCGATGTAACTGTGGAGGTAAGAGTAAGGAAGTGCAATTAAAATGGTTGAAATTTGAAAAACAAAATGAATCTCATAAAAAATACTTTTCAAATTAATTAAAAACGAAAAACAAAAGTCGTTAGACCGCCCCTTAAACAATTTATTAACCTAAAGCTGCAAAAACTCAAAGAAAAACAAAATCTCAAAACGAAATCAAAAAGGAAAAGAAGACCCCTTTTTCTATGTATCCACACAACGGGTGTAAGTATACCTCAACTTTAAGTTCAAAATTAATAAAGTTTCTAAACAAGTTGATGAACTTTACTCTTATGCATACACAATAAAAGGGTTATTCTTGTCAGAAATTCAATATTTAGCCGTTAGAGGAGTGCATAGTAACTGGAAGTTGTCTGTTTTGTTGAAAGTGGAATAATAACACCGTTATTTGGCAAGATTCCCGCAGAATTTCGTTATTTTCTGTTCTCTATTGTAGTCTTACAGAGGTAAAGAAAAACAAGAACAGGAATTTTCTTCTTTCTTTTATTTTTGTGTGTGTATTGGTGAGTGTAAATTTGCTTTTGCAACAATATTTGAACGCACAGGAAGTGTGGGTGTGCAGAACGTAATGGGAACGTACTGGATCTTCAGGAAGAACTTCCTCCTGTGTGTACACTCTGAATCTTTCTGTACAATGTTAAGCAAGACAGTGACGAGGATTTCTAAGTTGAGATTTTTCTTTAGTACTTTATTTGCACTTGGTAACTGTAGAGACGAGTGTGGGCGAATGTGAAGCGGTTGCAGCGAACTCTGCGGCAAGTTGTGGAAAAGTTCTGAGGGTTCTTGGTACACATGAGACTGTCATGTATTCCTGCATTTTCTTTTGTATATATGTCTAATGGAAAAAAATATTTTACTGTCTGAAAGAGAGAATTTTTTATATTTTTTAAGACTAATTGTAATTTACACAGCCTGGAAACAATAAGCAAAGAATGAAATGATGATTGACTGAGGGAATGGCCAAACGAAAGAGGGTCTAAAGAATAGCGACTGTGAAGAAAAATAACATTTTTTTGAAATTGAAATTTATTAGAAAGAAATGTAAGCTCTTTACTAGTAGACAATCCCAGCGACATAAGAGAATAAAGTCATAAAATACCTGGCACTACAATGGACCAGTCTGAGTCTGAGTGCTCCAGTAGAGCGACAAAAGAAAACCTCCGAAAAAAAAAATTGGTCTCCCCAACTTGTGAAAGAAAACAGGACCTGCAATACGAACAGTCTAGGTTCAAATTCTAAAAAAAACTTATGGGTCTTCCAATCCGGAATTTCTAAACTTTGACAGTTGATAGCGACCATATTGTTGAAGCTTCTTCTTCTTCTTCTTAGGGCGCCACAGTCCGGGATGAACCTGGGCCTAACCCAGTATGCCTCTCCAGTCGGCACGATCTCGCGCCAGCTGTCTCCAGTTCCGCACACCAAGCCTACCGAGGTCCCCCTCGACTTGTGTGCACCACCTTGTACGTGGACGTCCTCTGCTGCGTTGTCCCACAGGCTCAGAGTCGAAGACTCTTCTGGCCGGAGCTGTGTTGTCCATACGCTACACATGGCCTATATTGTTGAAACTACATCTGTGAAATTAGCTGTCATGTATGTCTCTTCTTTCCCTTCAAGCTTCGATGGGGCGGCAACAAAAAACAGTCGTCACCTGATAAAAGTTGAATCTTAACGAAAAAGCGAAGTAAGTTCTTATTCAAGTGCAGCTTGAAAAATAAATAAAGATTTGTGCTGCAATTTAACACTGAAATCTAAAAATTAAATACATTTCCTTTATCCTAACAGATGTCCGCCATAACCATTTAAAATTAATATGACAGAATCCTTCAATCGAATCTCCCTTCTTCAGTTAATTAAATAAATCATTATCTCCTAGTCTATACACAACCAGAAGCAATTTGTCATAATACTCCTGCGACTCAATAAAGGATCATTAACGCACCAGCAGGCGGCAGACACACCCACAGACTTTATCCCAAAATTTAACCATAATGGTATTACAATGTAACAAAGACCCGAACCAACGATACAACAGCGATTTTAACCCCAAAGTAAAGAACGAAGTGTTCGAGACAAAGTTGAACATCCGCCCGAGGGGTGGGGAAATGGATTCTTTGCTTCCCGCCAGGCTGAGTCGCCGCCAAGTCATCCGAAAAAATGATTTAGTTATCCTTTGTCCTTTTTTTCCCTGTGAACTGCTGCACCTTCTCCACCCACCGCAGACTGGAACAATATCTATTTCATCGGAATTGTTGGTATTGTTTACCACCCATATGCCACCTTTCTCGATTTTGTGTTTTTCTCTTTTCCTCCAGCAGCGACAAATTGCCAAAGACACACTTGTTGTTTGCACAGGGGTCCGGAAAAATTAGAAAGGAAATTCGCCATCCATGTATCCGACACCCTTTCCTTTGGCTGGCTAATATGCTTTTCATTTTTCAGATACGGCAATATTTATTCCGCATGTACTCGTATGTACTCGTATCTGTTTTATGGATTGCTGTCTCATTGGTCTCATCCCTTGTGATAAGCAAGGGGACAAAATCAATCTTCAACAGACAATAGTCTCAATTTACACTCTGCCACTTGAGAGAGTCAGCAGCGCACCCCTGGTTAAGCAGAAAAGCGAACACATCATTGTCATCCGGTATAGCGAATAGTGTAGACTTAGGGATTTCCTGGTTCAACAAAAGCAAACGGAGACGAGAAGTAACCTTTTTTCTTTAACACTAAAAGTGGCAAGGAAAAATTTAAGCTTTAATTATTCGGCTTAATTCTCTTTGGCAGAAAAGGATCGACTTATGTAGATAAAGTAGTAATGTAATATTTGAATTTGAAGGACTGGTATTTCATTACTCAGGGAGGAAGATCTACATCCGACGGATCGAATTTAAGCCGAAAAAAGTGATCAGCAAAATATTGGGTCGGTCAAAATACAGAGCGTCATAATTCAACTCTAACTAGCCATTGCCAATCTAGTTATCATCATAGTTCGAGTATCAAAGGCGAAACTTGCAAACCAGTAACGAGTTTGACATGAGTCACCAAGAAACTGACCAAAAATGAGACTGAATCCAAGAGAAAGTAAATATTTTGACAATGACAAAAACTATGTTTGCCAAGTCAAGTGACAAATTCCTTCGTGGTGCATTGCTATATTATGTCTTTCATTTCACATCGAGAGAACCTCGCTTAAAGCGTATCCTTTCAACAGTTAACAGCCTGCTTATAAGATCGGCTTGCCACATTAATTAATAAGCGCTGCGAAGGAAAAAATGAACACTAGGGGCAAGTGTTGACGGTGATAATTGACACTGAAGGTGAATCGGATAAAATTCGGTTCGAAAATCTGAAACTAGCTCCAGAAGAGTGAAAGGGTTAGCCCTCTGGTGGAAAGGGGGATCGACAAAATCGAAAAAAAATTAGACGATGCTTTTAGGACCAGTCATTACTTATGCTTCAGTGGTGTGGTTGCAGAAGGAATGTCATACTATTCCTAAAAAGCAATTAACTAAGACCCAACGTCTGACATATTTGGGTACTGTCACCGCATTGGGTTCGACGCCAATATTCACAATAGATGTGTTCCAAGACTATTACTATTAAACTTATAAGAAAACAGCGTCGGCGGAGGCACATAAGAAGATTCCAAATCCACTAAGAAAACGAGCTGAACATGACTGTAAATCGAATAACTTGATTGCATGTTACAGAAAGATATGACCAAATACGCATTCACAATATACCACTTCAGATAGATTAGTGATAATAAGCAACGAAAATGCGTACTTGGAAAAGTAGGGACCAACCGTTTAAAACATAGACATTTTTAAGACAAGATTTGTTGTTGAACTCCAGAGTCTATTTGAGAAATAACTAACCTGCAAAGAGTGTAATTTTTGACACTATTAGCACGGAGCGATCAGGAATCGGTCATAGGCTATAGAAAAAACAGAAATTTGCGTCTCTCAGCAAACATCAGGATCGGTCCAATTATTTAAAAATGTATCCCATACATACAAACGAACCTTCAATGTTATATTTATAGATACAAAGGCAAAATAATAATTTATAATTGAGGTTGGCTCACGTCGTCGTTAGAACTTGCACATTCGTGACTTCAGGAGGCTGTGTGTAGTGTACTTTTGCTGAGGCATGATGAATATGAAACTCTGAATAATGACATAGTTTGCATAGCTCGAGATCTAATAAGCCAAAAACGCATAATAGATCTCAAGCCACTCTTGACAACCTCCTCTTCATGCCTGCAAAATTTCATTGAAATCGGTTTAGCCGTTTCGGAGATTAGCCCGAACAATCAGCCAGATAGACACTGCGATTTTATTAACATAGATTTGCACACACACTATATTAGACATCATTGCCTCAATCATTCAATTATTTGCATACCAAAAACAACAAAACAACAACACTTACCGGCAAGCGCGAATTACTCGTAAATGTGCACATGTACGTTTGTGCTTAAACGATAAAAAAATTAAGCTAATTGCTTGATGATGTTTAGCTGCAAGTTTGAAAAAAAAAACAGATTTACGCGGCAAAACTCTTTTTGTTCAATAAACACCAAAAAAATCAAATGCAACTCTTCCCGATCACATATCATCAATAGATGTCAAAAAAAACTGGATGTTCATCCAGAAAACAACCCGACTCAGTGGCATCACAATCAACCCCTAGGGTCTAAGTGAATCCTTCACCTATGAGGGAAGCCACCTTACCTACCTACCTACCTGTGCCGCCTCCGAAGGGCGAAGTTTGACTGAGTTTTTTTTTGACAGTTATACATTATCAGTAATTCAAGAGAGGTGCCGTGGAAATTAAATTTCTTGTGTCCGGTATCGAACCACGGTCATTCAATGTAGTAGCCGACGCACTTAACGACTGCGGTTCGGTGCCCATAAGCCAAATTATTTTTTTCATAAATAGGACTCACACTTGTGAATAATAAAATCAAGCATGACATGAATGCCGTTAAATATCGTTCTAGAACATCCTTTGGCAGTTTTAGAAGTGAGTACAAATTTGAGATTATTTAAGTTGATGGGACTCAACCTTAGCCACTATGACACCCGCACAACGTAAACTAGTCTTACGGTTGTCAAAGGGAAAGATGTGGTTTTGATCTGCTATATACGGATGTATCTTGTATATATATAAACGTATTGTATGTCTTCTCATTCAAGTAAATATTGATATTGTGTTGTTTATTTTATGTACAGAACCAACATAAAAAGTGCCTCCACCCTTCTGCGGCATCATCATCGTTTTCCTACATTCATTACAATCAACGAACGTACAGAACGTGAACATGCAAGGACGATGAAAGTGGAGAAGTGGAGTTCCTCGTACTGGGGGAGAAGAAAAGAGAGAGAGAGAGAAAAAAAAATATATCCTTCGTATGCGAATGGCGTACGGGTGTGATGTGATATTGCTTATCGTAAATTTTGATATCAAATTTTATTTTATTGCATCCCTGCCAACCCCCATTTAAGCTTTATGGATTTGATCTGCACGCCATTGGGTGGCTCGGAGATGGAATTATTTTTTGTGTTTGCTCCCTTCCAACCACCGCCCACTAAAGCGCCTTCTCCTTTCGTTTTTATTTTTGCTTTCTTTATCTAAATTGATATTGTTTGCTCTGAGGAGGACGACGGCGGCGGGTAAGCGCGTGTGTGTGCTGGGATATGCTTTTATTTTATTTGTTATATTTTTATACTAAAAAGAGAAGGGATGTTTGGGAGATGAGGCGAGGATACACCTAGAAAATATGGAAGACAGAGCTGCGATGGGTGGAAGTTTATGTATTTTTTGTGTCTTCTGCTCGTCCCTTCATTTGTTCGCTGGTTTCTTTTTTATCGGGATTATGGTGCAATCTTTTTCGCTATGTGCCATGAAGGAACTATGAAGGGCTGAAAGTGGGGTTCTCTTATATTCCTCTAGATTTTGATATGATATAAGCGCTTGTGTCTCCATTCGAGGGTGCTGCGGAGGTGTGCCCTGGTGATGGTGAGCCTGCTGTGGCGTTATCCAGAGGGTTTCTATCGAAAAATGACGATTCCCAGCTCAGATAGATTCCCCGGTCTGGCGCGTTGTTTTGCTGTGGAAATTGGAAGCGCCATCAGGGGGATGACGGTTTCATAGAAAATGTTGATATGAAACATATTTATACCTTCGAGTCTGCATGCGATGTTGTGTGTCGTCGGGGAGTTCCCGTTTGACTCGCAAGCAGGCGTTTATGTCCGGGGGGCGGGTTACGATTTATCGAATTCAATATGGTGGAAAATTGTTTCGTTTATTTATTTCTTTCTTATTTTTATTGTTATTGCCTTAAGGGGTTTCTATTTTTCTGTTTTTTTCTTCTTCTCGTATTGCTTGGCATTACTTTTGTAGCTAGATAAGGTTTACGTTTCTGGCTTGGAAATGTTATTACACGATGGTGTTTGTATGGCGACACAAAATGTTTGCATGTTATGATACAATTTACTCGAGAGTCAGATAGTAAGTACTTTACTTTGTTTTGATGTGATCATTTTTAGTTTGTCTTGGTTGGTTGTTGATTGTCGGTACAAGGGAGTAGGTAGGTGTTCGGTCTCGAAGTGATTTGATTTTAAATTGGGTTTATCGGTATTTGGCAGTTTGGCAAGGAAAACGACAATTGATAATTAAAATTCAGACAAAGAGCGATTTTCAAGTGAAAGCAATAGAATGAAAGGCAATAGGAATCGTAGTCATAATCTATGTACATATGTCTTGATAATGACTTTTTGTATAGATTGCAAGCCAAATTGTTACATTTACATAAATCTATCAATATGAAACCTATTCTTAAACAGAAAATATCTTATTTAGTCCTTAAAATACATCTGAAAGTAGATTCTAAAATTCAATTAAGGTAGAAAGTTAAATAAATTAGTGCTAAAATTGATTCTTTTTTCCAATTATACTTAAAACATTCGTGCCACGTGACCATCATCACGACTTCCGAGGCGTGCCTTGAATGCGATTCCATCAGGTAGGCGACCGCTTGGCAGACCTAGGATGAGATGGTTGGACCAAGTCCAAACACTCGCCTGGTTGCGCTTGGGCAAAGCTCCTGATGAGTTAGAGTCGATGGCGGAGGATCGAGTGGCCTGGAGATCTCTCGTGTATGCATTGCCCCCGCGACCCCTTTAGTGGAACATGCGGGTCATTGAAAATGAGATGAGATGAGATACTTAAAACATGAATGGTAGAGGTGTGACGGATATTCGGCAAGTATTCGGTAGCCGGCCTATCCGGCTTCTTTTATGATATCCGGCCGGAGCCGAATAGTCTTTTGATACCCAGCCGAATACCGGATAGTCGTTTTTTCAGTAAAAAACAACAAAATAAAAAAACAATTTTTACATTGGAAGTTTACTAAAGCCAAATTATGGTGAATGAAAATTTGTTTTTCTGCATTCAGGGGTAATAACTTACTACGTTTGGCTATCCAGCCTAGCTGCAGGCCGAATATTCGGTATCCGGTATCCGACCAAATCACTATGCGGTACAACTCTAATTAATGGTACTGTTAATTATGGCACACTTGTGGGCGCCGTGGCCGTGTGGGTTCGTGCGTCGACCCATGCGCATTAGACTTTCACAGTCTAGGTTCGAATCCAAGTTCAGACAAACAATTTTTCAAAAAAAAAAATGTTCACGGCTCCACCTCTTTCGAGTCACTGACAATGCTCAGAGAGTATAACTGTCTAGAAAAAGCTTCTCAATCTCGCCGTTCAGGGTTGGTATTAAACTGTATGTCCCCTCCACTCGTGGTTGCTGAATAGCTACGCCCAGGTCCACCTCGGACTGTAGCGCCGCCATTATTATTATTATTATTAATTGTGACACTGTAGTGTATAGAAACGCAAAGAAGAAGGAACCACCTTTTTTCTTTTTTCGGAGGATTTTTGAAACACTAAACTGGAGCACTCAGACTCAAAACTGGTCCATTTACTTTCAGGTAGCAACCTATTCCAGTGACGTTAATTTGATCCCAACGGCAAATGATGACTGGACCAGATTCGATTTCACTGGGATTCGAACCTGGGACCCCTTAATTTGGGGAGGCACTTAACCAACTGCGCCATCCAGTCCAGTCCATATCTACGCGCCATAAAGCAAGACAGTGAGAATCAACGTGTTATATAAAGTCAGCTTGGTCAAAGAAACAGCGATTGGCAAGAGTTATTCTGCGTATTGTTTACTTGGAAGCCGAGGTAGACGAAGTCCTTCACTACCTCGAAGTTATAGCTGCCTATTGTGACCTTCTGTTTGATTTGCTTATCAAGAATGATGTTGAAAAATACACATGACAACGTGTCGATTCGCCTAAAACTTTTTTTGACATTATATGCCTCGGTGATTTCATTACCGACCTTGATGGAGCAACGAGAGATCTCCATCGTCTCTATGCATGCTAGCATATGCGGCCCTGAAACCGAAAGATAGTGGGTGAGTGACGACGTGCATATCTGGATATTTTCCAGTATCTGTCGTACTGTAAAGATCTGGTCTATTTTGGTCTTCCCTGTCCTGAAGCCACACATATAAAGGCCTATCAGATCGCTGACGAAAGGTTCAAGGCGTACACACAGAACGGCAGAGAAGATCTTCAGAGCTTCAGACCCCATTTCGCCAAATAAAATAAAAAGTGGATTTTAGGAAAAATGCGCTGTGTTGGGGTAGTTCACGTACTGTAATTGACTTTAAAGATTGAGAAAAAATAATTCTGTTTAGTTTTACTTTTTTCCCACCTGTTAAAGGTTAAACCTGATAATTTGTACGCAACTGAAAAACTGTACGTAAATAACTACAATTAGTTGTTTAAATGACTTGTAGAACTTGTGTACTAGCCATTAAATAGTAGTTGTCATTTAGAGCAGAGCGGAAGAAAGTCAAATGTACATCATATTGTATTTAATCATATAATAAAATCCTTCAACAAATCAGTTACAACCATTTGTACATGTCTGTACTGTATTGTATGTATTGCCTGTCCAACGACAGCACTTTTTGAATCAGTAATTGTGCATTGTGTTATAATCCTTAACACGCGTCACTCCTAATGGGTAATGAGCAGCTTGTCTGAAATGTGACGCTCTAGAGTTCAAATTATTTCCTTGATCCCTTACACCCACATGAGCATTTAAGAAACTGAAACTTGATGTATGCTTCATTGCAGTCCTTGGGATACAATTACAAGCGAAGGGAGTGAATAATGCATCAGAGTCCGTAGAAGCTTTAAATTATTTGTGTCAGTTAAAAAGTAGAAGAAACGAGCACAAAACTCTACATTCCAATAATAACGATCCAAAACAAAGAATTGCAAAGGTGCGGAAAACAAATCCCATCTTTAAATGCAGCAAATTGCAATTTATTACGATAAAAGTCATCCGGGCCCTTTATAACTGCCCTGGATAATGCATGAACATTTTGTATAGCGAACAATACTGCTCTAGGTACTATTGTGTGCCGGAGAGGAAAGTAACCTAGCTTCGTATTCATTCTTGTTCTGAAACTTTATTTCCTTCACCGGCCACCCCCTCCGATGGTCGCAACAATTCGCCTCTCATCGTACTAAATGAACAAAAACTCTTGCAAATAAATGATTTTTCATGTATACCTTAGCTCATATCCATCTACCCTCTTGCACGAATGGTACGGGTATCATCAGCCAACAACAAGAACAGCAACTATATATATTGTCCTTAAAACGAACGCGGGTATAAATAGTACAGGATATGTACATACGAGTATATTTTACGGCGAAGGCAATAAACTTTTGCAGAAAATAAATTTACGAGCTTTGTTCTTAATTTTCCTTCATTTTCCTCTTTTGGTGAACAATGTTTTGCACATCCACGTACCTCGACCACTACCGGCAAACCCTTGGCACCCACTGATCCGTTTTAATATATCCTTATCATGTGTGGAAGCAACACCACCTGTTCATTCAGTAATGGCATACAATGTGATGGGGGGTTGGCCAGTTGGACTGTTCGTATGCACTGCCCAGTTGTTCGATTGTTGTCGAGCACTGGATACGTTCGGTGGACGTGGATGTGGGTGTGTGTGTGCGCGAAAGTGGATTTATGTGTATGAATTCAACCCTCAACTCCCAACAGAAAGTTAAATTTTGCCATTGAAGTACTCGGACGTACTCGTATGTTGCCACAGATGCGAGTCGAAAACTTTGCGCGGTTGTCATTTTATTTCTTGTTTTGTATTTTATTCTTGGTTTTGGTTTTTTTATCTTAGTCAGAAAATGTGTGTTTCTTTTGAAATATGAAAGAGTGGGTGTTCACATTCAAAGATTTGTTGGTTATCAACTGAAGCTTAAAGAAATTCGAAGTATAAACATTTTGACTTACATTTAAAATTGACCTCATCTAATTTTAGTAACTACAGGGTAGGCCAAATACAAGTTTCTTTTTAAAAATGCAATAAAATTAACAAAATTAAATTCTTTCCATGGATGTATTATGGCTTTACAGTAGACTCGCGTTAGCGTGAACACCGGCTAATCTGAACGCCGGATAACGTGAACAGATTTATTTTTACATTGACATCTCTGAAACGTGAACAAATCATACACGCTCCAAAACGTGAACAACAAATTCGTACCAAGTTAACAGTAAAATTCGAACAAATTGCATTATAATTTGGAATTTGTTCTTCTTGGAACAAGATTCGTGTCGTCTTGTTCTATTCTTCGTTGTTTTTTGCATTATATGCACATATGTAATACATTTTTGTTAAAAACAAAAAAAAAAGAATTAAAAAGACATTTATGTAAAAACTAATTATTTTTGGTTTGTGAAATGAAACACGTATTCTTCGTTAAAATTCAACCTTCGGAAACGTGAACTTTCTCGCAAACGTGAACTGGCTTGGTTTCTAATTGTTCGCGTTATCGTGAGTTTACTGTATTAGTATAAACAAACATTCCCATTAATTATGAAATAAAATGTCGTTCAAGTGGCTGCGACTATCGCCAATTTTCCAAGACCTTGTTGAAAGTTTCGGGCTGTAGCTCACTAATTGCTTGGATGATATTGGCCTCAAATGCTTGAATCGTTTCCGGATTGTTGACATAACATCAGTCTTTCACGTTTCCCCACAAAAAATAGTCCAATGGGGTTAAATCTGATGAGATGCCAATTGGCATCTCCAAGACGGCTGATAACACGATTTGGATATTTGGTGTGCAAAAGTCGATTGTGGCATGGGCTGTGGGGCATGTCGCGCCATCCTGCATGAACCAGAGGTCGTCCAAATCCATGTCTTAAATTTCAGTAAAAAAAAGTCGGTTAACATGGCTCTGTAACGCCCACTGTTGACCGAAAAGTTTGTTCCCAGCCTCATTTCCGAAGAAATATGGTCCAATGATGCCACCACTCCACAATCCGCACCAAACTGTCACTCTCTGTGGTTTTTCGACAATAACGTGCGGGTTTTCCGAGCCCCAGATGCGGTGCGGCAATTCTGTTTGTTAACGTAGCCGCCGAAAGTATAAGATCGCGAATACAACCTGCCGAGATGAGATTTATTCGTGCTGTTGTGGGAATTACTCGCCGAGATAGGGTGAGAAACACAGCAGTGCGCGAGGAACTCAATGTTGGGGAGCTGCTTCTTCGAACGGAAAGGGCTGTACTTCGTTGGTTTAGTCACGTGGCACGAATGTCCCCATCATCACGACTTCCGAGGCGTGCCTTGAATGCGACTCCATCAGGAAGGCGACCACTTGGTAGACCCAGGACGAGATGGTTGGACCAAGTTCAAACACTCTCCTGGTTGCGCTTGGGCAAGCTCCTCCTCCTAGCTCCTGATGAGCTAGAATCGATGACGGAGGATCGAGTGGCCTGGAGATCTCTCGTGCATGCATTGCCCCCGCCACACCTTTAGTGGAACATGCGGGTCACTGAAAATGAGATGAGATGAGACGGAGCCGCCGAAATGAAAATGCGCCAAGCCAAACTGCGAAGCGATAACGAAGCGAATGATCACGCGCCTTCAATTGCTGAGTCGATTGGACATTGTAAGCGAGTAATCCGAGAGCTTTGTGCAGAATTCTCCACCTAATGCGTGCGTGAAATGTTGAGCTGTTGAGATCGATGGCGAGTTGATGTTCATGAATTGAGTCTCACACTCTCGGCCACAGCAGCCACATTCTCACCTGAGTGTACCGCGCCGACGACGGCGGGGACCATGAGTGTTGTCCACTAGCATACCAGTCTTACGAACTGTTTGCACAAACTTGTGTACAACAGTCGCGGTGGGTGGTTCATTTCGGTCAAAACTTCTTTTCAAAAACGCACTGTTCGGGCTACACAGCACTCACTTTGGAAATAAGTTTTCTATATTTGCCAACGTTTATCAAATGTAAGGCGACTCATTTTGTTCCGCGAAGTTGTGATACTGACGTTCTGTCAAGATTTCGAGCGGGAAACAGCTGTCAGTGTCAAAATAACCTATGGTTTAAAAAAAACCATTAGATGGCCCACCCTGTGTATGACATTTCTTGACATAGAGATGTAAAATGTATTGAATTCGACGTAAAGGTTTCGTTGCATTAATTTGGTCATGTAATTGACGACAGATTCAAGGGTTTACACAAAACGCCATTGTTCTTGATCTTGATCATGATTCCTGATCGAAGTGAAATATTCCTTGATAATTGTCTCAGCAAACGGGTGTTGTAGTCACTACATGCATAAAAGTGTGGGTTAGATTAGGAAAATATAAATTAGAATGCTATTAGATTGTGTCTTACTTGTAGTTGAAAGCAAACATTTAAAAAAATATTAACTCCACATTTTTCAAATTCTACACTCTAATAACTAATAAATCAATTTGATGAAAAAGTGAATATCACAACGCAAGCAGATCCAATATAAACGAAAATTCGTCTAATTTGCCAATAAAACCGTGTGAACTCCCAGTAAAAATGCAATTCCACACAGTTTCCATAAAACTAAATATACAAACAACTGCTCATCCCACCAGAAGCCACCCAAGAATGCTGGATGAGTTTTTATTGGATGTACACAAATCATTAAAACAAAATCTCGAAAACTATATTTACTCAGGGGAAAATAAAGGAATCCAAAACGATCCGTTTATGAGCTGTTATTATGAGGCTCTGATAATCATAATTTGAAAATTCCATTTCACTCGATTTCGAAAAGTCTTAAAAGTTCGCATTTCTCGGTATCCATAGATCTGTGTGGCTGGTGGGCTTTGTTTATCCGGCCGCTTGTAATCTTTTCTCCTGCGCTATGGATGCAGAGATCATTAATAATCTACGTGATGGATGTGTGAATGTTTGGCTGAGGATATGATACTGCGGGTATGAGGATTAATTGGTCATAAACCGAGTTTGAAGAAACAAAACAGACGGAACAATAATTGTGGTTCTTTCTGCTGTTGCAACTGGCATCGGATTTGAAATTTAATTGTTTATTCCATGTTGGGAAATCGAACAAAGTGTTCACGGTGTTTAATTTTTCACGGCATTAATCAGATTTTAGCGTACGTTTTATGTGTGTTTTGATTTTGGTTTGTTTTCTTTGGAATAAATTAACCGCAAAGAATGGATGCGTATTGTGGAATTGTATTCAATTTTTGAGAAAATACGCATGAACGTGCTTGGATTCATTCACTTACATTAAATGATGATTTATACGCGAGTCGGAAATACCAGTTTTTGTAAATTGTGAATTATTTGGAAGGGATACTAAGTCTTACTCATTATTGGCCGACGGCGTCCACTTTATTCTCTCCTAATTTAAAGAGAATTCTTTAATTTAAAGAAAAAGACGATTTCCTCCTTTAATGACCATCTGGCTTTTCGTTTCTTTCGACTTTCGTGGACATGGATCTATGCTCTAGTGAACATGTTCTTTTCGCAAAGTTTATCTAATTATAGGACGCAGTTTGAGGATAACCTTGACTGTATCGTGGAGCAATCGAGCGCTCTTAATCCAGACTATCTGTTTAATAAGTGGATGCAACCGCTGTTATTACCCTTTCGTTCCTCACGCAGTTTTCTTTGGCATTGATCTCCGCCTGGAAGATGATTTTACCCATTGAAATGACTTCTGAAATATTGGTCCAACAGAGGCGGTGTCAAGTCTTCTTCTTCTTCTTCTTAGGGCGCTACAGTCCGAGGTGGACATCAACATGCCTCTCCAGCCAGCCCGATCTTTCGCCAGCTGTCTCCAGTTTCGCATACCAAGCCGGCTGAGGTCCCCCTCGACTTGTGTGCACCACCTTGTACGTGGACGTCCTCTGTTGCGAAGACTCTTCGAGCCGGAGCTAAGTTGTCCATACGCTCTACATTGCCTAGCCATCTTAGGCGTTGGATCCGTAGACGCCTGGCTAGACTCATGTCCCTGTACAGCCCATACAATTCGTGATTGAACCTTTTCCTGCAAATGCCATCAACGCAAACAGGACCAAAGATCACGCGCAGAACTTTGCTCTCGAAAATGCCAAGAGACTATTCATCCGCTTGGGATATTATCCATGCCTCTGCGCCGTACAACAGGACTGGGATGATCAAGGTCATGTATAGAACCAGCTTGGTCTTCCGAGGGAGGGCTCTACTACTAAATTGCCTTTTTAGACCAAAAAACAGCGGTTGGCAAAAGTTATTCTGCGATTGATCTTGGTACTGATGTTGTTCATGGTGTTACAGCCGAGCCTAGGCTAGGTTGTCGATCTTGTGCATCCTTTTTGAACGACAGCTTATACTTCATTGTGTCCTTGTTAACTGTCAGACCCTTCTCATGCTAACAGAGCGAGCCTTCAATGAGGCGTTTGCTGACGCTAAGCACGATAAGCACAAAGCAAGGCTAAATAAGGTTTGTCATCACCACTAGCAAACAATTTATCAAAACTCTCGCATGATTTTTATGAAGAAAATTCTACAGAGTTTGAAAGAAACATTTTCCAAAAAACTCCAAAAGATTCTCAGTTGAGGAAATAAAATATCCTGCTTTAAAATGTCCTTATTTAACGAAATGGAATACTTATTTCTAGAATTTGAAGCATATCCTTTAAATTCCATTCCGAAACTATTCACCTTACCGTTAAGTTTTTCATCAATTTGCTACCAGTACGATTCACAGTCGAGTGTAATACCCATGATATTGCAAAATTCTTTCACCTCTCCTGCAACCCATAATCACATAAAAAACCACATGGATTTTCTCCTTCGACCACCCAACCACCCAGCCACCCTATTGCCTGTATGAAAAGAGACGCTTGATCGTCATCGACAATAAGATGAGACGAGAAAGAAAAATTGGGGTAGAACCCGAACGCAAACTTTAAAAGCCGTTTGTTGATTCCTTTGACCACGTTCCTTTGGTTTTGCTCTTTAGAGTATAGCTCAACCGAAGCTAGGTGCTTCCTGCTGCTGCCCACCGACTCATACCCCCGCTTCTCGACGTCAGGCAGTTAAGGCATCTTTGGTATAGTTGCCCAATTCATAGTTTTGTTCGGGTTCTTTTGCAGAGTCCTTCTATACCACACCTACACGTGTACCCCATCAACCCCGTTTACCCGTTTGGAATGGGTTTCAGTTATTTTTTTTTCCTATCAAATACCAGGATTTGATGAAGGCCATCAGTTTCAGGTATACCTACTCCCTGGCATTAGCCTCAACCTCAATGGGGATATGAAGGTAAAATTTTCCGTGCACAATGAGGGTGCATTGGAATCTTTTAAGTCGAAAAGAACTTTGCTCCAAGAGTTTTCACATACAAGTGCATACATATCTACACGGGCATGGGTAGCATTTCACTTATCCTGGCAACTATAAAGCTCACTCTTCCCATGCACGTGTACATACCCACAGCAGGGTATATAGTAAGGGTGCAGGTATTGAAAGGAGGAGAACGTACAAAAAATCATCTCCAAAAGATGGAGGGAATAGAAATTCTTATCAGGATTTTCATTTTGAATTATCCACAAAATGCTTTTCAAAACTTTTGCTCGTTTCTCTCTCTCTCTCGTTCAAGGAGACTCGCTGTAGTATGGCGTATTTGAAGAATGTACGGGTGTGTGTACGTACTCGTATGCGAGTGAGTTCACGTTTTCATTCGGAGTCTTATAGTTATACTCATAATACAAAGGAAGGAAATTTATCAAAAAGAAGGAATCCAGAATGAGCACAGGGGGCTGTGGGCGGAATTCTTCCTGGCCGCAACTTCTAATTTCGGGAATAGAATGTGGTTTTGACTGAGGATCTCTCGTGCACTCGTTCGGTTTAATTTATATTGAATTGAAAATTGTGCTCCAAGGTATGTGTGCTGTGCACCTTCCTTCATCTCTGAGCCGAATAATGGCGGCGAGTCCCGATTGAAGGAACTTTGATTTTCTTTTGATTTTTCTTCTCTTTTTTTTTTGATTTTCAATTTAATCATTTTTGCGGATTGTGATTTTGAGGTAGAATACGCATCCGGGTGAGGTATTCAACAGTGGCAGGGTGAAAAGCAGCCATTTTGTGTTCGACGATAAACTCCACCTCCCACTGGTGAGGGGAATGCGCACAAAGTTATGAAAGTTATGAAATTTTATGTAACAGGGGGTGGAAAAGCGCACCCTTGTGTGTGCGCTCAACGCAAGTTCCACCCACTTCTGTCCACACAAGCAACTGGAAGTCTTAAAAGCAATCCAATCGATTAAAGATAAGCGAACTGCTACACAAAAGGAACGTTCCATTACAGGAAATGCAGAACATAGCGCGTTAATTCAACGCGCAAATGCTTTGATTCTCCTCAGACCTCATCTATGTACAGCAAAGTCATTATCCCCGTGCCTAAATTTGGTATGCAACATAAAGCTAAATGAAATAACATTTTTTCCAATAAGTAACCAAAATCCGAACATATGATGATCATTGACGTGATAACATCCGGTTGGTGAATCATTCTGGTGAAAGTAACGAATATTTAACCGAATGACAGAGTGGCATGTCCTCTCAGTGCCCGTCTATGAGTGCAAATAATGTTCAATTACATCCACCCTCTTGAGCATACAACCATCATTTCATTTTGGTCGAAATGGTTGAAACGGTGGAGGGTGGTTAGTCACCGCCATCACATCACACACATCAATCCCATCAATAACGTTGATTGTGATGCTTTGACGATTCTTATCAAATTTAATATCTAAAGGCGAGACAACACATACCAGTGGAATTTGTATCTATTAGAAAGCAAGTCCATCTGTTTGAGAAACAGACAACCGTGAAGAGGTTTGGTGATGGATGAAATGAGTGACTGAGAGGTAGATTGCTTTTGTCGTTATTAATATGGAGGGAGGCATCAGCAATGATAATTTGAAAGTAAGAATCACTTTAAAAGAAGAAACTTGAGCTGTTGACGCTTTCATGCATGACGATGATAAGCGAGGGAACAATTTGAAAGAAATTAGATGATTTTTTTCAGGTCAACAACCTATTTATATTTTTTAATTCGGAAGAACCTTAAACTATAAGTTCCTCAGAAAAACTTACAGTCAGTCCCATTTCCGATGAAACTGGCTTCAATTAACAGCTAATTGTAGCGCCATCTCTGATCTGTTAATTTACACTAATCTTTCTCTGCCTATTTTCACAACGAATTTCGTAGCATTCCTATTGTCCGAAGCATGTCTGGTGCTCGGGTGCCGGTATTGCTTTGAGAATGTCAGTCGAAGACTTCTGGGAGGTAGGAATCAAACCTAATAAACAGTTAGTGACTTTGACATGCTTTGGAACTGCCTCAATTGGAGTGGAAAAGGTTGAACGAGTTCTGATTCAAACACATGCAAAAGTGTATGGATTTTCATGGAAAATATATTTAACCCTTTCTTATCTGACGGTACTAATTAGTACCGTCTACTTTTCCGCAATATATTTCAAATACCCGACCACGTAAAGGACAATTATCATCGTCGATCCTTAAATGTACCGTTACGTAGCCAATGACAGCACGTTATTTGAGTTCTGGCGAAAAATAAACAACCTGTGAAGCTTGCAAGATGAGACTTGAATAAACGGCGGATCAAGTGAAGTGCGAAATTTTCTAAAACATTTTAAGAACAGAAAATTTATTGAGAACTGTTTTTCAGAATACCACGGCGTCTATTAGTTAGTAGATTAGTGTTCATAAAAAGTACTAATTTTGTAAACCACGGACTTTTTGGTACATAAATTACCTGGCGGTGCCAAAAAGTCTACGTTTTGGAAAGTGTACTAGGAACTCCAATAAAAATCCAAGAAAATATATGTTGCCCAATTTCAGCAACAGCTTTATTAAGATCTGGTTTATGGCCTGAATTTCCATACGTTTCCCAAAATCTCATTTTTTCTGCTGACCAATACCGCGCATTTGTACAATATGTGGACTCCAGCTTCTTCTTCCTCCAGGCATAGTCTACAAGCCTTGTCCTTTATTTCCGATAATACTTGAAATTCCCATTACCTGTCGATAACGCCACCTCTTTTTTTTAATGTTTCTCGCTTCTCGCTTAGAATTTATTTCTTGGTTGCACTGAATGACAGTTTTGTTGTCTACATTCTGTCCTACTCTGCCCTGCTCAATTTATTTATCAGGCATTCAACAATCATCTGTCTGAAGCAATTTCTTTTAATTTAATTTAGATTTAATTTCAGGCAAAATTTACAAAGGCACCATATTTTTATTTTTAATTACAGTACAATTGCATGGAATATTGTAGTATGGGGAGCATGCAATTGTGAAACGACAAGAAGCGAATGTATCTATTTAAAAGGAAATTATCTATATATTATATGTATATAAAAAATTGTTGCAAGTGCGTTGTGACTTTATAACTCATGAACGGTTAAACCGAATTCGATAACATTTTTAGGGTTTGTTCGTATGGTCGTGTAGATGGTTTATCCAAAGTTTGCACGAAGTTAGTCGACGCGTTCGTAAGTTATGACTTTTTATGTCAACATCTGATCTTGTCTTTATAAAATAAAAACGACAACAAATATGTAGGCCCCTATGAGCGCGTGCTGTAAGTATGCTGTGTGCTGATGTCATACACATGCCGAATACACGTTGTAGCCCATACACGCATACACATTGACAGCTGTCAGTGATTGATCATGTGAACGGATGTGATCGGGAAGAGTCGCATTTGATTTTTTTGTGTTTATTGAACAAAAAGAGTTTTGCCGCGTAAATCTGTTTTTTTTTCAAACTTGCAGCTAAACATCATCAAGAAATTAGCTTAATTTTTCCATCGTTTAAACACAAACGTACATGTGCACATTTAATTCGCGCTTGCCGGTAAGTGTTGTTGTTTTGTTGTTTTTGGTATGCAAATAATTGAATGATTGAGGCAATGATGTCTAATATAGTGTGTATGCAAATCTATGTTAATAAAATCGAAGTGTCTATCTGGCTGATTGTTCGTGCTAATTTCCGAAACGGCTGGACCGATTTTAATGAAACTTTGAAGGCATAAAGAGGAGGTTGTCAGGAGTGACTTGAGCTTTTTTATGCGTTTTTGGTCTATTAGAATTCGAGCTTTGCAAACTAGGTCATTTTTTAAAGTTTCATATTCATCATGCCTAAGCGAAAGTAGAGAACACACAGTCACCTGAAATCACGAATGTGCAAGTTCTGAGAGACGACGTGAGCCAACCTCAATTTTTAATTATTATTTTACCATTTGTATCTCTAAATGTAACATTGAAGGTTCGTTTGTATGTATGGGATACATTTCTAAAGAATTGCACCGATCCTTATGTAATTCTTGACACTATTAGCACCGAGCGATCAGAAATCGGTCACAGGCTATAGGAAAAATCGAAATTCGCGTCTCTCAGCAAACATACAACGAAGAATTATGAAAGTTTGAACACATGTAAAGAATACCGGGGAAAAATTAGATCCCCTGGAAAAAGAAGGGGACACGCCCACCAGAGAGGACGTAGCGAAGCACGTTGGATGCTCTAGTTATTATTATATGTAAATCAAAGATATGATTAAAGACTTTTTTCGTGTTCTAATTGATAGGCATGGATGTGAAGAAATATGGTTCCAGGAGAATGGCGTTACTTGCCAAACAGCAACCGAAACAATTAAGTTATTAAATGATTAATTCAAAGAACCTATAAATTGGCCTGTAAATTGGCATCTAATTTTTTTACGATACGTAAAGTCGGCAGTCTACGCCGACAAATCAACAGCAATAGAAAAATTTGTAGCCAATATTATTCGTATTATTGATGAATTAAGGTCACATATGTATGTATAAAAAAGTGGTCAAAAACTTTGTCGCTCGGATGACATTCATGTGATGCAGCCGTGATAGGCATATGCCTGGAGAGAAAAACTAATTGCAGAATGCGTTTCCTCAATTTGTCCCAAGTAAAGGGCTGGGCGCCATAGCGTAGTTTGTAGGTGCGTCGACTCCTACGCTCGATGTTGTCGTTTCGAATTTCGAAAAAACACCTAACATTTTTTTACGGCTCCACCTCTTTCGAACCACTGACAATGCTCAAAGATTATAACTGTCTAGAAATAGCTTCTCAATCTCGCCGTTCGGAGTCGGCATTAAACTGCAGGTCCCCTCCACTCGTGAGAGAACAATAGCACGCACAACACGAGTGGTTGCTGACAAGTTAGGCCCAGTTCTACCTCGGACTGTAGCGCCGCCATTATTATTATTATTATTATTATTAAAGGCCTAATTAATTAAATTTTGTTTGTTTTGTTGGAAATCAATGTTAGAACTGGCTTAAGAAAACACTCTACACTCCTGGAATTACAACTGTAATCTGGTTGTTCCCCTAGAGGGACGGCGCAGTAGAGGAAGACCGCGACTCAGCTGGCACACGCAAGTGCAAAGGGACCTCAAGCAACTGTGCGTGCGAAACTGAAGGCAGCTAGCTAAAGATCGAGCTGGCTGGAGACGCTTGTTGGTTGAGGCCCAGGTCCACCCCGGACTGCGCGACCTTAAGTAATCTGGTTGTTAGCCTACCGGCATTATTTTGTTTGCATTGAACAATGGTGTCATGTCAGAATGGTAGGTCAAAACGATGGGTGTCAAGCGAATTTTCAAAAACGTAGATATGATGAAACCGTTAAATCTTCAATAAATATCAGCTCACAGTGACCACCCTTATAACTTCTTCACTCAAACTAGGACAAGCGAATCTTCAAAAGCCAACCTAATTCTTCTGAAAGACGTCTTCCCTCTGCAGTAACTCATGACAGGACAATCTTTACATTTGCCTTAAGGAAGCAGTAGAGACTGATGGCAGTTTCAACCAACATTATGGTGGGTGGCTCTTTATTACACATCTTTTAAGCGAATTAAACTAAGGGAAACACAAGAAATAAACGTTTATGGCTGCCAGATAAAAGTTCTTATGAGTGTAGTACACACGAGGCAAGTATATGCAAGTGTTCACCAACGAGTACAGCAGGAGGAGATAAGGAGCAAAAAAAAGTGTTTTTCTTATCTGCTCCAAAAATATTGGATGTAGGGTAAGCATCCAAAGCCTAATGAAAACCAAAAGGCCCACCGCCTTATCCCTCGTATTCATAATAAGCACAAATGCAGATGATATCGAGCGAATATAAAAATTCATGTGTTCAGATCCTTTTTGCCATTTATTTCGGTAAGGCAAGGATATATGTAGATAATCCCACCAAAACGAACGTATCCACACACAGATACGTACACGAACCCCCGCCGAACCCCCTCAGCCGAAGAGGACTGCTATCGGATTCATAGACAAACAGAAACCCAGTTACACGCGGCCAAAGTGTTTTCTTATACGTGCAATATAAAATCATATCTGGGCGGGGGGCCGAAGCGGGATGGCAGCTTAAGGACAACGAATGTGGAGGATGTGCTGTTGTCGGCTTGCTCTTTATAACGCTCGATCGTATATTTGGATTGTAATAAAAATGAAATTGGATCCACATTCGTGCATTTGAGCTCATATCAGCATATTGAACGAATTATATGGGGTGGCGGGGGATGCCAGGACATGGCTCACGAAGGGAATAACAGAAACAGAAAGCAGAACAAAAAAAATAACAAAATTGCAAACATCCTACTATACTCCTCGAAGCCATGAATCTAGGATTTCATTTTATTTTATGAAGGCGTTTGAGTGCCAGCGCTGGAATACAGTGTGTGGCGGCGCGTTCTCCCAAACCACCACCCGCCCCCGTATTCTCACAAAAACGAGGATACTCATTACTAGAAAGGGTGCCTTGTGCGATACTGTGCATGAAGACAGGCAGTCAGCATGGAATATAAAAACCGAGCTCCAATCAGCAGCGGATTTATGGAACAAGGAATATGGGTGTGACAGCATCCCGGCGATAAAAAGGATAACCGACATTTTTTCGCTTCGTCATTAAAGTGGGAGTTGCGGGGCGCGATGTGAAATATGAGAACGAAATTTTCGGAGCTTCAGAAGATGATTATAAATTAATTCTGATGCGAAGGGCAGAGGAGTACTTATTTTTTGAGCTCTTTCCTAACAAGGGATTGAAGTGTTCTTTTCATTTGCTTACAATAAAATATGAATACATTTTGAATCAGTTGCTTTTTGGTTTATTTCTTGTGTCATACATCTTGTTACCAGAGTCTTGAAGGATATCTAATGCTGTCCAAACAAAAGTCTACTTCTGTCAAATGCTGATCTGGTAGAAGACAAGCAGAAATACACTGTCTCGGGGTATCATTACCTTCATTTTTGGTCTCTCCACTTTGTCCCCCCTCTCATAGTCTGGTCAATGTCATCATCATCATAATTATCATGGGCATTGTCACCCACTTAAACGGGCCTTTTTACCACCAACTCACACTTCGACTTACACTTATAGAGTCTCGTTGCAATTCTTACCCGGAAAATCATTCACAATGCAGCGTTGTATAGCAGACAAGTCCTTCATTGTGCGCTTCAGATCTTTAAATTTAAATAAAACAAAGTGTATGTAAGACATCATCGATATTTTTTATTCGTTTAAAAGGTCTATTGATGCCATTATATATGAAATATAACATCGTTCAAATGTGCATCGCCGCTTCTCTGGGTAACGCGCATCCGAAATGTCCAATCTTCCTCTATTCTGGCGCATAAATCAGCCTGAATTTGACTGATTGCATAGGTTACGTTGACTTTGAAGGCCACTGTGGTTTGTGGCTTATTCGCATAAGCCTGCGACTTCAGAAAACCCCGCCAGAAATAGTCTAACGGGGTCAACTCGCATGATCTCGGTGGACAGCCCACATCACCTTTACGTGAGATGACAATGCCCTCGAATCGCTCATGCAGAATTTCCAATGTGGCGAGAGCTGTGTGGCACGTGGCGCCGTCCTGTTGGGACTAAGTATATTCCGTTGGTGTCCATACCATCCAACTCAGGCCAAAAGAGTTGGTAACCATCGACCTATAGCGCTCGCCACTGACGGTGATGGCCTGACTAACGTCGTTCTCAAAGAAATATGGACACCGCCAGCTCAAAATCCACACCAATTTTGGATCGCATGTGGATTGGATTGGTATCGTCCCAAACTCGCCAACTTTGTTTGTTGACGTACCCATTCATCCAGAAATGGACCTCATCAATAAAGATGATTTTTCGATGAAAATTGGAGTCAGTTTCCAACTGCTCCAGAGCCCATTTAGCAAACACACGTCGTTGTCTATGGTCGTTTACCTTCAGCTCGTGAGTCAGTTCAATTTTGTACGGATGCAGGTCCAAGTTACGACGTAAAATTCGGCAAGTTCTGGTCTGCGAAATAGACTGCTTTAGATTCTTCTGTATTCTCTTACGGACAGTGGCGATGTTTTCAACAAATCTTGCTTTTCGTCGACGTACGGGTGTTGGTTCATAGTTTACTGAACCAGTGGACTCAAATTTATCCACCACACTGCGAATATTCCTCTCGGTATGACGATTATGACGACCGTAAAATGGGCAAAGCGCGTGGAACGATGCCCGAAGAGTACACCCATTTTGATAAAACAATTTTATCTTTTGCACGTGTTGTTGAACGCTATGTCCGTCTATTGACATAAATAACTGTATAAATGACAGCCAATTTGACAGATGTAGATTCAACAATATGGCCGCTGTCAACTGCCAAAATTCGAAACCCTATCAGACAAAACAATAAGTCTGCAGAGTGGACAAGATCTGTCGCCCTCTTTTTTTTATTGGCATCACTTTACCCCAAAAGTGGCCCAAAATTCAAATATTTTGCTATTCTTGGGATACCCTTTTAAGTCACTCCAAAAATGATCGTACTCGAATAAGGACCTTTATGAATCCAAGCCTCTGGACAATCGAGGAAGTACTGAATGATCACAGTCTCATGTCAATCTAGTCTGGTCTTATTGTAGAAGGCAGGCAAGCATTCAATTATGAGTCAAGCTTGGGGCAACTATAGCTGCGCTGATATCGCTAATGTTACCAAGCCACGGTAGACGTTGTTATTCACAGCGTTTCGAGAAAAGCACGACGGTATCAAAATAGTAGAAGTCGACTATTGACGAGAGCCGGTTACAATAGAAAACGGAAAAATGTCGGAAATTAATAATAAAACAGACATGCGTCAGCCACCAAAACAGATTTTATTCAAAATTAATTGATTTGGCGAACGAACAATGAGCAGTGAGTTTCAAAAGCAAATCCTTCATCTTTCCGCCACATCGAAACGAACTTAATGCCATCTGGGCAACATGGAATAAAATCAAGCGCAAGAAAAATCTCGTCCAACACTCATGGGTGGTGCATTGACTACACACCTTGAAGGTCTGTCGGTGAAATGGATAAAGTGATTATTGCTGGAACAGAATATTTGTAAGTAGTTGTTTTTATTTGTCACAAATAGATGCCGCGTAAATCAACTAAGAGCGACTTGACAATTTTAAACTCGTCGTCTAATAATAATAATAATGGCGGCGCTACAGTCCGAGGTGGACCTGGGCCTAGCTTCTCAGCAACCACTCGTGTTGTGCCTGCTATTGTTCTCTCACGAAACTCGTCGTCTACTTAAGTTAAATTACCTTTTTTCGGTGGATTTGAATCTCCACACTGGAGCACTCAGACTTAAAACTGGTCCATTGTACTGCAGGTAGCAACCTACTCCAGTGCCGTTAGTTTTATCTCAACGGCAAATGGTGACTGAACCAGATTCGATTTCACTGGGATTCGAACCTGGGTCCCCTCTAACTTGAGGCAGGCCCTTAACAAACTGCGCCATTCAGTCGTTTTTAAATTATCTTTGTATCGTAATTTAGTACACATCGATAAAATTTAAGGTTTTCTCACATTTTGGACCAGAAATCAGTTAATTAGTTAGTAGTAGTTAAGTTGATTTCTGTTTTCAGCTTGTAGCTAATTCGACTTGAGAATTTCCTCCACTTTTTCCACTTTCTGCGCCATCTACGTCCCACTAGCTGAGACTGACTAGCCCCCATTTGACAAATGTCATTTTCTCAGAAATTGTGAAGTACGGCGTGTGTTTGATGTACACAAGTACGCCAATCAAACCAATAATTATGCATGAGTCTAATGTGGTCTGATATTTTTCTAGTTTTCTCAAGTGATTGCACCTTTGGAGCTGCCAGACTGCCGTCTTCCAATGTGGAAATGCCCAAACTCCTGTTTGTGTACATGTGAGCCTACCGAACGACATGGAATTTCGCGCAAACGATCCAGGAGCCGTACAGTTCGGCAATTTTATAAACTACTACCAGTTCAACTCGGCGGAGGAGCGCATAAATCTACTGCCAGACCACGTCTGGCTGCCAACATCCAATTCGAAGACAGATGAAGGCACCCCTTACTATGTTCTTGACGTCGGCTGCAATGCGGGAAACATCACCCAACTGTTACTGGAGTTCCTTTCGAAACAAATGAAGAGGAAGATTCATTTGCTCGGAGTGGATATAGACCCGAAATTGATAGAAAGAGCTAAAGCTAGCAATGAAAATACGCATCAAGTCGAGTTCCAGTGTGTCAATGTTATGGACGAGAGTGATTTCCAAGAAATCGGAAGGTACATGGACCAGCGGAACATTCAAAAGTTCGATGCCGTGTGCTGTTTTTCGATAACGATGTGGATCCATTTGAACAATCACGACAGTGGCCTCCAGGCATTCCTCCAGAGGTGTTCATCGATCGCAGAGCTCTTCGTTGTCGAACCTCAGCCATGGAAGTGTTACCGCACCGCTGTACGCCGCATGAAACGTTCAGCGCAAGAGTGCTTTCCCAACTTCCCAGAACTCCAGTGGCGGACGGACGTCGAGGACAAAATAGAAGAGTATCTGCAAAACGACCTGAAGCGAGTGAAGCTCCACGAAACAAATCAAACCAAGTGGGCGAGAAAAATATGCTTTTATAGATAGTACATTCTATGTACAACGAATTTCTTTACTTAATTGTTTCAATTGTATAATTGTACAGTGTTCTTTCAGTAGGAGGGCGTTCGCCTTACAAAAAAAGTTTAGAAAATTGAGAACAATAAATTAGAAAAGAAAACAGTTCGTAATTTAGACTACAGTCCTCTTTATGATTCTTTGTACATTTTACAACTTAGTTCTCGTCCGGGGAACGATCATAATCGAAAGGGGTTTCTACACATACTATTACTAGACTACGATAATCGAGGAAGAATGCTGATCAATTTCAAGGTGCGGGATGGGAGTTCAGTTTCCAAGACATGGGGGGTCACAACGTACGGTCCTGATTATTTTTTGAAAAAATAGTAGTCGTCGTCTTGGGCTTCATTTCACCCGGCCACCTCTTCGCCAGTGAACTCGAGCTTAACGTCGGAGGGCAAGCATTCAACGTCGACTTCGTTCTCCTGTGTGTTCAGTCTATTCAGGGTCATCATCATGTCGCCGGACTTCGTGCCGGCCATTAGCCCGGCGGCAGCAGCACTGTTGTCAACGACGACCGTCTCGTTTTTGATTTGCTGCAGTTGTTGGATGGTCACTGTTTGGGAGGGTTGATGTGATTGCTGCGATTGCGGTTGCTGCTGCTGCGTGGTGACGGCTATCGGCGCCTGCTGGATTATCACGTGCTGCACCTGCTGTTGCATCTGCTTTGGCTGCTGCTGCTGAGAAGTCTGTGGTGATTGCTGCACCTGAGTTGCTTGGATGATGTGCTGCACCTGGTTGGCTGGTACCTGTTTGGCTGGGATGCCGGCGTCCTCGAATGCCTTCTTTTTCAGCGTCTGTCGGATTTGTGATCTGCAAATGGCACACAGACGATAGATGCATATTGAACGTAAATTATCACACATAAGGATCAGATGAAGAAAGCAAAATTTTATTGTTTAAAATGATTATACTATTCTAGTGTTCTTACACTGTGCGATTTTTTATTCGTAAGCTTATTTTGCTTAGATCTTCTGAGAAGCGGGTAATCGATGTGTGCAACATTTCGATTTCTTCATCTGTCCATTTACTCCTGAGCGTGTGGAAGAGTGCGGATGGATTAGAAACACACGATTTGTTAGATATGATTTGAATATTCAAATGCGAATCGTTGTACTAGCACACTTACCCCGATGGGGAATCGGAACTGGGATGGAGCTGCATTGTTAGTTCTCCTAGACGATTAAACGCTTGTCCAGCAGCTGTAAATATTTCTCCCACCTGCAACAGAGTGGAAAATGACTAGTGGTGGAATAATTTGAAGTATAGCATAGGAAATAAAATAATTGACTGGGATCCATCGATGGCATCATAGCAACAGTAGTTTGACAAGTGTTTAGTGGACTCACAACTTTCAATTACAGTGCAGGAGTGGCGACGATGGTTAGTAGACTTGCAGGAGACGAGGAAAGCCTACCAGAATACAAGAATTTCTTAATTTTAAACTTACTTTTGTAGCAGAACCCATTATTTTTGTTATTATTATCCGTCTGAGAAAGGCGGTCTTTTTACAAATGTCAAAAATTAGATGACGGATGAAGGATTTATGTTTGGGATGTTTACATTGAAGGGGAAATTTCCTATGAGGGATTTTTGTTTCAGAGAAGATGGTTTGTCACTCGGATGGGATGTGTTGAGAAAGTACTGCTGGTACATTTTTTTAATCATGTTCTTTTTTTGTTTTGCGCATGCACAGAAGAAATTGCGATTTTTTGATAAAATGTCTGCATTTGCTAAATATTGGACATATGCTTAGATTTGTTTACAGGGTACATTTGGAGAATTAACCTTTTTGACGAAAATCGAAACTCGTTATGTATTTTTGGTTGTACGTGAATGTCAATTTCTAATATTTTAAGAAACAGCTTCCTCCTCATTTACGTTGTCAATTCCAACAGGTTCAGCGCAGTTGGAGAAGAAATCAGTCAATCAATCAGTCAAATAGATGATTTCTGGTTTAGGGATGCACAACTACATCCCAGGAGGCTTTAACTATCATTGCCTAAAGGAGAAGAGAGAGAATCTTAAGACTTTTTCCCACTTGACCACATTTTGCTTGACATTGTGAAATAATTAAAATTTTCTTTTAACAGTTCAATTAAACCCTTTTTATTTGTTATTGATAATTAAAGGTTTGGTTGCGTAAATAAAGAACTTTGCGGATGTTGATGTTTAACTCTGCATAAAAGCCGACATGCCTCGTGTTCCCTTCTCATTTTCTAAACGTTACTATCTTCTTAACCGACAACAAGGAGGTTTTCATCGGCGAATGTGTGAGCGGGCACTTCCAAGTTGAGTGGAGCAGGTCCCTTACGGATACGGCCAGAAGCATCGTAGTGAGAGCCGTGGCATGGGCAATAGTAACCGCCCCAGTCGCCAGCGTTGGCAATTGGTACACATCCCAAATGTGTGCATACACCAATAACCACCAGCCATTGTGGTTTTGTGACACGTTGCTGCAAAGAAATTCAATCAATTATTTCAATTCGAAACAACTTGTACTGAGTGCACCAACATCATCTGTCTGTGGGTCACGAAGTTCAGAAAGCGACACATTGCGTTCGGCTGCGATCTCAGATGCGGTACGATGACGAATGAACAAGGGTTTGCCGCGCCACTTGAATGTTACGGACTTGCCCTCCGGGATGTCGCCCAGCTTAACTTCAATTTTGGCCAAAGCCAACACATCGGCCGACGCACTCATGGAGCTGACGAAATGTGTAACCAAAGACTTGGCACCGTAAGCAGCTCCAACAGCGCTTGAGCCAACCAGCATGTAGGTGAACGCCTTACGGCTCTCAGCACTGTCATTCTTCCTGTTTGCTCGTTGCACACTATCCCGACGGTAGGGTGAAAAATCGGGCACTTGCAGATCGGTGTGGGCACAACGCACTTGGTTACCAGCTAAGGGAAAAATGATTTGTATTTTAAAGTTATGAAAACAAGAATTTGTTATGAATATTGACAGATGGAAGATAACCTCAAAAAATTACATAATGACAGAAATAATGATTTTCGCCTCAAAATTTGAGCGAATTATGCAATTAATTGATTGAAATCTTGCACTTAATTGGAATTGTTACTTTGTAATCCAGTTTTGGCTACAACTGCAGTCAAAGGAGCGTTCTTGTTCACTGCATCATTAACGACGACAGATTTACTCTGGGTGGTTGCGATAACAGTTGGCTTCAGGCTGTTGGAAACTGCCTGAGTTGTAGCCCGCAGGTAAGCTCTTGATGCCGAGTTAATCATCTTGCGGATTTGGAAAATTGAAGATTTCGATTTTTAACTTCCCTAGTCGAAATTGAAGTGTGAAAACCTCTTCTCGGTGTTTCAGGAACTTTTCTTGTTCGTTCAAAAAAAATGACACACCAATTTGACAGCGTAATCGATTGACGTTTACTGCAAAAAAATAAATGTCCCAGGAGATGATGACTGGTGAAAGACTTCAGTGCTAGACAAGCATAAAAAAAATTGTTGTAACTTAAAACATTTTTAGATTTGGAATGAGAAGAAAATATTTTTCAATGACGGATATAAAGACTATCGATAGAAAATTCAATTGTTAATAATAATTGCAAGGAAGAAAGTGATTCATGCATAATTTGCAGTGAGTGTGTTTCACTTTGGTTGTGACAGTGATTACAGGTTGAAGTATTCGATAAATTAGAAATTCCTCTTTAGTGAATACGTTGCCATCTTGTGTACCACCATTGCAATAATTTGAGCGGTTATTTTATTGCATCCAATTTAAATGTTTTGAATTTAAATTACGCTTTAACCCTGTCAGTTGTAAATGAATCCGATGCGGTTATTTATCCGAAAACCCCAAGCTGTCCTCTTAGATTGTAAGACGATGCCCATTCACTAAATTTTTTTTTAAACGGTGGGCGTGACTTTTTTCGTGAGTAGCTGTTCCGGTTGTTGGACCTGTTTAAGCGTCTACGGATCCAAATCAGTTTTGCGGTGGCGTAATGGGTGGGTGCGTCGACTCCTATGAGTACACTAGAGGTCTAAGGTTCGAATCTTGAAAAAACACCTAACATTTTTTCACGGCTCCACCTCTTTCGAGTCACTGACAATGCTCAACATTAAACTGCAGATCCCCCACTCGCGAGAGGACAATAGCACTCACAACACGAGTGGTTGCTGAGAAGTTAGACCCAGGTCCACCTCGGACGGTACCGCCACCATTATTGTTATTATTATAAGACTTCCGCGAGTTTATCTGCTGCACGTTGTCTGTTGTGGGACATCACGTTCCACACGCAAGACCGAAAATCGTTGTCGTCAACAGTGAATCCGTACGTATTCGAGGCATGTTGCTGTCTCTGAATTAATGATTTTTTTTTTGCGTAGCGAGGAGGTTAACCCCACGAACAACCGCATATGCAGACGCTAACTGAGGTTGGTCAAAAACTGGACGCTCACTCGAGGCTTGCAAGTCAACCCAGAGAAAACAGAACTACTGCTCTTCACGAGAAAAAGGAGAATTCCGCAGTTCACACAATAGCCACGTCCGTATTGTAGAAGTTGTAGGGACGAAGAGGAATTAAAGTCCGTCCAGCACCTGTTTTGCGATTGTTCAGCTGTACGAGGAAGGAGACTGCTAACACTAGGCAGTAACTTATTCGACGAGCTGGAGAATCTGAACAAAATAGAGCTGAGGCGCCTCCTGAGTACAACAATCTGATTAGTTCTAATCTTTGGTGGAAATGTAGGTCTCAAGGCGTACATTCCATACCCAGGACCGAATCGTTGAACTAAGTGAGCCGCGACACCAGTCGCAACGGCACCTTCTTACCTAGCTCCATCATTTGCAACAATATGTGCCGCATAGTTATGCAATAGTTTGTGGTGCATAGGCTCCAAGTCTTGAAGTGTTTTAAATTTTACAAATTTAAACTAATGATGGCAGTTGGAACATTAATTGGTCATAGCCATCTGAAAAGGGGCTTAGCAATGACAATACATATGCAAGGAGAACAAGAGAATACTTACTGCCTACGCCACTGCCCTAGCCTACGTCATTTATGATAATGAACACTGAGAGATCACTTCTTCCTTGACCTTTAGACCATAGCAACTAAATCTCTCATTAATCTTTGCAGATATATAAGGAGAATGAGATGGCTGGACAACACGCAAAAACTGGTTTTCCCTCTTGGGTATCACAATAGGTGCACTAAGACCCAACTAATCTAACGTACTACAAAGTAATTTACACTTTGACATTGACAGTGATTTAAATAGCAGTCCTAAACAGTTAAAACTTGATGCTAATAAGGCGCATATTCACATTCCTCAAATCAATCTTCTACGTTGGCTGTTGTGGTGGTGCAAAGTATGTATTTTTCATCTATCGTTTTTTGTTCTGAAAACTTAAAAAGAAAAGCGAACAAATTTACAGAATGCAGTACCGCTAAGTGCGAACACTTGTCTGTTATGTTCCCTGTCCATTATATTCCTCTTTCGTTATAAAGTAATCACACCATGTTTGTGCCTGATTACATGAGCGGAAGAAGGCAGGATTGAGAGGGATACAATATACGATTCTTACAAGCCAGAGAGATTGGATGGGTTGGATGCGCCGAAAATCGGTCTTCTTCCACCGAAAATCCACTTTAAAAGCGGATTCTCGGGTGAAGCAGGTATATTTTCACCCCTTTTCGTTCCGTTTTCAGCATGTTTTCCTCATTTTCTGATGATCGCTGATCGAGTAACACCTCACGCATGCTACGTGGCATTTTCGGAAAAAAATCACAGGGACGATTTAAATGCAATTTTAATGTTTTTTTTCACTGCATACATATAGTACTACATGCAAACCTTGCTGCTACACCTAAACAAAAATTGTTTTTATCCGTAATTCATTAAAAATACTAATTTAAAAGAGAGCATTACTCAATTTTCGGTAGAACATTACTGGGTGAAAACATGATATAATTGAACCGATTCGCGTGTTCCACACGCAGAAAATCTTGCCTGCCCAGTCGAATTTCCTAGTCGTTTGTAAACAGCCACATTAAGTGTGGAAAAAATTTGCGTTGTATGAAATTTGTCTTCAATTTTGTTGGATCGCTCTGCAAGGACGTCAATGTTTTGATAAAACTTGCATGAGATTTTAAAACGCATTGCACAAAAGTGAAAAATCATCAATAAAATGCATGAAAAGGGATAAACCGTACAAATTTATTGTGGAAACAATTGAAAGCTCCAAAACATGATAACCAATGCATTAGGTTAGGTTAGGGGGCTGATAGTGAATTCACCAGCACACTTAGATCATGTTAGTCCATTGTGATACCCAAACTCCGACTGCTACCACTGATCAACCGCTGATCCCAATGGCAAATGGTGACTGGACCATGATTTGAAAAACCGGATAAAAGCGTATTATCTTTGCTTTCACTGGGACTCGAACTGGGACCCCCCCCCCCCAACTGAGCCATTCAGTCGTCTTTAACTGGCACAAAATCGACAAGCCCCGAGGCAGGCCACATAAAACGACACCCAACAACGATCGTCTAATGAGGCTTGTTAAAAACGAACCGTGTAGACATGTCAACAATAAGAAAGAGACTTATAAACCGAGAACTTTCTGGTAGAAGCCCAATAAAAAATTTCCGTTGTTAACTTCTGTCACACCAATCTAACCTAACTTCTCGGCATCGTCAAAGGCGAAAACTTCTCTTTACCAAGAGCACAGCTGGAAAAGGATGAAATGTCTTATAGTCTGATAATTCAAAGTTCAATTTATTGGGAGCAGACAGTAGCAGGCCAGACAGTTTGTGCGAAATCAACAAGGAAATGAGTCTTTATTTAAATCATTTTAAATAACGCATCAATTTTTTTGCACACCACTGTACATGAAAAATGTCCATAAGAACTCTCAAAATTTGAAATTACAGTCCGAAAAACAAATTGAAGTCAATTTACTTCTTCGAATGAAAATGACATCAATTTCAAATCAACTGCAAGACTAAAAACACCCTGTAAACAGTACAAACGCACTTATAATTGTATTTATATGTGTGTTCATCTGAAGCATCGGCCCAAAGAAACTTCATGCACACACAAATGTAAATACAACATCTAATCTTCTGTGTCCCATTTTCAATTCAATACACGCTTGATCAGTACTTCCTTCAGGCATCCAGAGGACATTTTTATATTCCTGCATTACGTGCACATCAGAAGTATATAACGTCCGTGAAATCGAGAGGAAACATGCAATTCTTAATCTAACAGAGGCATCCTCCAGCGCCGGGCACAGCGGGTATTAGTTACGCTCAGACAACCGGGAAAAGGCGGTGGAGGAAGTATACCAAACACACACACAAACGCACTTCGTCTGTGCGTAGGCAGAGCTTTAACGCAGCCATTCGACACGAAAGTATGCAAACGAAAAGGTGCGGCAATGAGAAAAACCCTTAGGTCACTACCAGATCCAACACAATGAAAGAATTTGTAAATCAAAAGCATGGTACTGTGGTCCTGTGCTATCCCTGGGGGACACTGGTTCGTTGATGTGTGTGCTCGTACTTTCAGTTTTGCAGCCCAACTGATAAGGGAGTTTATGCCGCTCCGCACTCATCCTGCATCCATAACCGAGGGACGACAAGAAGCACGATGACAACGCATTGCTTGATAATCCTCACGCAGTTTCTGTTTGAATTTGTTCTTCCTCCTTGTTCTGTTGTATGGGCCAGGGCGAGGAGCGTGTCGGAAGTACAGCATGTTGCAGGCGAATGCGCATGTTTCATTCTGCATTTGCCGCTAAGCGCCATGCAATTTCAAATCCTCCCCAGTGGATTGCTTACGCAAACATGTGCATGTGTATACAATGGGCTTTCAGGGGGCTCAGATAAAACGCAGGCAAGCGTTAAAAGTGAAATGTGTACAACGAATTTTTGAATTTGGGTGAATTTTCATGGCAACACCGGGGGTGCGGGTGCGGGTGCGAATGGCGGGAGAGATCTGGAGTCGGCTGTGGGTGTATAAAATGCATATATCCTAATTTCTATGCTAATCATCTGCTGGACTCCTTTTTTTATGGCGTGGTCGAGTTTCGAGTTTCGAGCATAAACTTATTTACATACGGCACTTGTGGTTGTGCATGTACACAGTGATGTAGAGCCATGTGCACCAGATGTCCCCACGCACAGTTTGGTATATAGTGAAACGTACACATGCATGGAAAAGTTACGCACTTCTTCAGTTTTTTATCTTTTTCAGAACTAGATCGCGTTAAGTTTGTGGAGGCAGCAGCGGTTTAAGAAAATTTCTTAAAGTAACAAATGTCGAAGAAGAAGTTGGAAAATTATAAATTTGGTTTTCTTAAGCCTTAGGAATCTGCTAAAAAAAATTATATTTAAGAATTTAATTTAAAAATAAATGCAGATCAATTATTATGACTAAAAAACTAGCGATTCTGTAGATTCTTTGTCTTAAAAATTCCCTCAAAACTCATACCGCTTTTGTATTCTCTGAGCTAAGCAAAAGATTTCGCCACCAATATGAAAAACCCTTGATGATCGAGAACTTTTAGGAACAAAAATGTATGCTGCGCCTGCAAGTGATGACTTAGTAAAAGTTACAGTGAATTTCTTACTGGGAGTTTTTTTTTAACTCAGTAATGACTTTAGACATACGACTGGATGGCGCAGTTGGATAAGTGCCTGTCTCAAGTTAGAGGGGTCCCAGATTCGAATCCCAGTGAAATCGAATCTGGTCCAGTCACCATTTGCCGTTGGGAATTAACGGCACTGGAGTAGGTTGCTACCTGGCTACCTGGACAATGGACCAGTTTTGAGTCTGAGTGCTTCAGTAATGTTTCAAAAATCCTCCGAAAAAAAAATGACATTAGACATTTACTTCTGTCAAACCAAATGTCAGATTACAAAATGTGGGTACAATTTTTATGCAAATTTTAAAATTTTAGAAACTTGATTATGTTTCTGGGATTAAAATCAACTTTCATTAGATGCCCTGTTTCATAAAAATTTGCGATGGTCAACGATGAGGCTCCATAGGCAAAATTGCTATGAATATTATCGAAAACCAGTTAATAATAATAATATAATAATAATGGCAGCACTACAGTCCGAGGTGTATCTGGGCCTAACTTCTCAGCAACCACTCGTGTTGTGCGTGCTACTGTTCTCTAACGAGTGGTGGGGACCTACAGTTTAATGCCGACTCCGAACGGCGAGAGTGAGATACATTTTCTAGACAGTTATACTCTATGAGCATTGTCAGAGATTCGAAAGAGGTGAGGTCGTGAAAAAATGTTTGATGTTTTTTTTCGAGGTTCGAACCCAAGACCTCGAGCGTTGGAGTCGACGCACCTGCCCACTACGCCACGGCGGCGCCCACATCGAAAACCAGTTACATCCCGAAAAATGCTGAATTTGTTGGGATCCGTGGATTGGTGGAGTCAAAAATGAGCCTAAACAGCGTGTCAAAGGTCAACGGTCGCCATACCCTTAGAGCCATGATTAATGACATTTTCCTTTCCCAATTGAACGACATTAATGTGAAAAAGATTTCGTTCCAGTAGTATCAGCGCAGAGGAAACAAGTCCTTGAAGGAAAAATTCAATAAACGCATAATTTCGCGTAATGGACCTGTGAATTATTTACAATAATTTACTTACAATTACTTACTTAAGGCCTCCAAGATCTTGCGATTTGACAACTCTTCATTATCCATTTTCTTTGGGGGTAGGTAAAGTCACTAGTCCACGCTGACAAACAACAGCAATCGGATCTTTGGAAGCCATCATTAGCCGTGTTTTTAAGGATCACACGATCACAAATGCTTAAAAAAGTGGCCTAGAACTTTTTTCTGTCGGGTGAGAATCATTAAGTGCTTCCGTCGAGGGCATATGCCCGAAATTATGTTTAAAAACTACAGTCGAACTTCGATAACTCGAATATCTTGATAATTCGAACAGATTATTTGGCGTCAACTTCGATAAGTCGAATTCTGAAGGGAATTTCCAAATTCTGCGTATTTTGTTCGTTTTATAATGAATTTTTCGAGACACTGTCTTTGGATGTTTCTATGAAATAGTATATATATGTGTAGAAAATCGTGGTTTCTTAAGACTTGTCTTATTTTCTATTAGAAGAAGACATGTAACACTTTATACTAGAAAAACACAAAGTGGAAGACAAAATCATACACAAAGTGAACAGTGCAATCGAAAATGCTGGTGTAAGTGGAAGTGCAAAGAGACTTAATAAACCAACGTACGAAAATGTGAACAAAGCAGTTTTGGAATCGTTTAAAATGAAAATAACTTACCTACAACCGATACACTGTATAATGGTTAAAACCAAAATAAAAAATCTTCTCTTCAATTATGTGTGACAGACTATTTTAAATAATAATTCTGTTCCTGTACGTTTATGTGGTTTGACGCAAATAAATAAATATTTTTACCGATACATTTTGTATATTCTTGATAACTCGAATTTTTTTTGTGGTAGGGATGGTTTGAGTTTTCGAAGTTCGACTGTAATTGGAGAATGAATTCTCTCTATTGAACACAGATGAATGGGTATTTAATAAAATTCCAAGTTTTTTGTCTAAGAACAGGTTTAAAAAAATGCCCTTTATTAAAATCTACATTTTTTCAACTACCGACTCTGTCTAACTGAACGTTTGTTTCTAGATGGTAGTCAAAGGCACCTACGGCTTTAGCGTGACAAGTAAGATTAATATATTCTACGATGCCGATACAATTTATTGCATGCGAATCTGTTTAAACAGAGAATTGAGATTTCAACCGAAAGCGGAAGACATCCAAAAAACAAAACACACATTTTACAATGTAACGACAGTGGTATAAGTATTTTTATGGTATGCAGATTTTCGAGGATCTATTACTTTTTAGTAATTTATAATGAGTATCGCGTTGAGGATCATTGTTTCATTGACTTTAGATGCTTTTGACTCAAATTGAATTCCAAGTTCCAGAAAATTCGCCAAGCAAAAGAACCTCCGTTTCATCAACTATGAGTCATTTCCGCTCAAAATAAATGCAGTCGCTGTCCATTACATCAAGATGTTAAAAGACACTCCAAATCGTTCGGTAACGTCATTGATTCACTTAAACAGTCGCATCACATTCGAAAAATATAGTCAAAAGACACCATCAGCCCAAAAACTACACCATATTGACGATCGTCTCGAAGTGAACACACCTAGGCTTTCAGTCACCCTTTCGGTTACGGCGGCGATATTTTCATCTGACCTTGCCGGACAATCACGAGTTGAGTTGAAGTCAATCACGAGTTGATGCTAACCAAAAGCAGTACGAACTTTGCGCAACGTTTTACTTTCACATTGTCACTACTTACACATATTGTTTGAATATTTTTTTTTTTTTGACGATTTTTGAAACTCTAGTGGAGCACTCAGACTCAAAACTGGTCCATTGTACTGCCAGGTAGCAACCTACTCCAGTGCCGTTAATTTGATCCCAACGGCAAATGGTGACTGGACCAGATTCGATTTAACTGGGATTCGAACCTGGGACCCCTCTAACTTGGAACAGGCACTTAACCAACTGCTCCATCCAGTCGTATATGAACAACAGTTAAAACGGAAATTAAATTTCCCTCATGTCGGACAGACTGTGCGTTTACACTATCAGATAAGTGTATCCGACTTTGAAAATATCATAAACATTCGAAAATTATCCGACGGATAGACTACGGTTTTTGCGCTCAGATTTAAGTTCATGCGACCAAGTCTGTCCAACTTGTCGTATCATGTAAGCCCTCCAAGTCTAAAATTGTTACCGGATTTGAAATTTCTGACACAAAACCAAACGAATTCTATTCAAAACTTAATAAAGGCTGGAGAAAGATGGCTCCCGGAACACCCGAATTTAATGTCAACAAATTTGTGAAAGGCACAGACTGCTAAGATTAATAGCACCAATTTTGTATTCTTCTGCGATTCTGGAAACACTTCCCCTTGTGACTGCAAGCAATGATTCAAACCTCTTAAAGTGAAGGCAATTTCTGTGCTCCAAATGTCAGAAGTGGAACAGCCATCTCTACATGAAGGTGATTTTAAGCAGCTAATTGCCAACAGAATATGTTTACTTCATGTGGTCACTTGCTAAGTGAATATTTGTCTTTCTTTTAATTCAAAAAAGTCTAAATCAAATCCTGCACATACAGCACGTTCAGTTAAGAAGTGCCTGTGCATAAATGTACGTCCATACATATTCTAGGACGTACGTGTATGTGTATGTATAGCAAACTTGAACAAAAATTTAATCGCCTACCGCCTCCAGAAAACTTTCTTACATGAAAACCCCAAAAGAAAAGTAAGAGGAAAACAAAGTTGTCATTCGAATGAAAATTCAAAAACTTTTTTGGAAGTTTCACTAGCGCCAGAGCCATCATTCTACTTCTTTTTTTCTTCCACTTCCCTGCCCAGCCCACAATACACTCAGGCCATCTACACCGCTGCCAGCAACAAAACCTCCACCACCCCCCCTTCCAACAGTTTCGACAATGATCTACTTTTGAAACTACCATCCTGGCGCACCCACACTCAAACATCGAGCGCAACGGACAATTTGCGAGAATAGCAAAAAACGAACAACCGAACGTCGAGATCCCAGAAGTGCGTGTAGCAAACGAAGCACATCGCCAGTCATTCATCCTACCCCACAGAAATTGAACTAGAAAGCAAAACTACCCCCCACCCACTCACTCAACCCCCTCTGCAACTAACCCTATAAACCACACCATGGTAAAGCTTACCCACTACTGCTCTCGTATACACACCGATGCATACATACGCGTACATTTGTACGGATGTATGTTTGTATACGAGTATATTTTCAATTTGGAGAAACGCAATGCCTCCTAATTCTATAAATCTAAAGGGGAAACGGAACGAAAGAAGTGACTATGAGGCTGTTTCCTGGCAACATCATCAGATCCCTGTTGTCGTCGCCGTGGTCGTCGTCTTCAACGTCGTCGTACTAATACTGAAAGTAATTCCCGTGGCGCCACTGTTATTATCGGCGCGCAGCAATACAACACTGTGATGTTGTGCTGTTTCCAAAACAACTCAAACTCTGTGTTTTTTGAATGAGAAGCGGTAGGGAGAACCTCCTACAAGCAAGCATAACTCACAGCCTTATCACCAACGCATATACTCGTACGCCCGCACATTTCTGCATGTTTGTCAGTGTGCCTGCCTATGCGTACATTTTCAGTGTATGTAGGTATGTATGCCTCCTTCTGCTAGATACAACACCAAATGCAGCGCTACATAACGATGGCAAATACACATATATCCTGGTTGCTTCATCTTCATCCCTCCCCATCAGCGACACCCCACCCAAGTCACATGCAGAGTACATAAACGTGTCCCACTTTTACCACCCAACCTCCCAAGAGGGTCACAAAAAAGTGCAAAGCTATTCGGGGATAGTGTATGTGCAGCGCTCTCCTTGCAAACCAACGAAGCAACGAAAGTGAAAGCGAGACAAGGAGACAAAATACCGTCATTAATACCCTTTTGCGCTTTGCCAAGGACATTCGAGACATAAAAAAAGTGAAAGCTTGCATTTCGAATGTTGTGTTGTGGTGGTGACTGTAGGCAGTATGCACGTCCTTTCTCTCTTAACATACCTCAGTTCTCTTTGGTTTGCCTTCGTGTCTCACGAATTTTGATAATTTTAACGCTCCACGGCCAAGTGCAATCCTTGACAAAGACACTTGGCAGTTCCTCTCTGGGAAGTCTCTCTTTGGTTACGAAATATTTGTACATGCGTACTTGTGATACTTTCACATATACAATGGAAGTGCTCAAGATTTTCCTGTTTTCGCTTTCATTTTCTTCCGTGAAAGGAAAAGCTCAATGGTAGTGGTTGCAAGGATCAAGGACGTTCACCAAGGAGCTGTTCGGTTGCCGTATCCCAGGATACGTTCTTAATTGTGAGCTTGTGCGAAGGAAGGGGGAGGAGGAGAGAGAGAGAAAGGAAAACCTAGTAGATGACAGCCGGTTTACACTGCTGTTGTTGTTCTCCCATCGGCTGCTGGTTTCCTTCGTCCTTTCGGTGGGTGAAAGTAGAAGTATACACACGCACACTCGTGTATTTTTCGTGCCTGTAGATGCCAGCTGGGATACTCTTAGCGCGAGGGGAAGAGTTTCCGTTCTTCAGATTCAGCATGTTGTGTTGTTGCTGCCTGGAGACGAAATCCCTTTGTGCACTCAAGGGCTCCAGCGAAACCCACAAAAACGTGCGAACGCCATGTAGCTAGGAAAAACCACAGGCACTATGTACAACTATTCTGGCTCAGTGGCCTAATTAATTTTCTATTCGTGAAATATTCCCGAAATGCTGAGCAAACGCTTAGCTGGAGAGGTGGTAATTGTCAGGATCCCAGCTTAAATTAATGCAAATCCGGTTCGTTCTCACCCTTCTTAGGTTTAGACGTGCGAGTGCAAAAATAGTCAGTGCCTGATGGTGGTGGTAATGTTCCATGGGATGGATAAAACGGGGTTATGTAAATTTTTAGCAAAATGTTAAGGGTGATACGACTTTGTGCTCGTTTGAGGCGCGGTAAGGCAATTAATGATGTGAAACCTTATCAAAGCAATGCAAGATGTCAGAATTTCGTAGGCCGGTGATTTTTGGTTATATAACAGTTAATCCTATACTAGATTTGACATTTTTTCGAAATTTATTTCGGTTTTCTTAAATGTTTCTGGTCGAAATAGTCAGTTTAAATGAATGTGCAACTCGTGAATTCAGTTACTTTGTGTTAACTCTAATGTTGGTCCATGGTTCGATCCCAGGCACACAAACTTACATTTTTACGACACCACCTCTCTTTAGTCACTGGCAATACTCAAAGAGTAGAACTGTCAAGAAAAGCGTCTAAAGCTTCGACGTTTGGAATCGGTATAAAAGTATAGGTCCCGTCCATCATAGGAGAACAATAGCAGACACAATACGAATGGTTGCTGTAGAAGCTAGCCACAAATCCATCATGGACCGTGGCGCCACCTGAAAAAGAAAAGAAAAATTGCTTAAGGTTTATTTATGAAGAAAGCAACAAAGCAGAAGGATTTTCAAAATATATGGGATCTCGCTCGATCGGTAGACGTCTCACACGCCGTATGCCACTTGACTTCCCGTTAAGTTCATAGTGTACACATAATCAGTGACCAAATCCTCTTCCAAGTTTGTTTAAACCTCTACTAACCGTAAAAATCGATTATCCGGATAATCGATCGATACAGTTATAAGCAAAAAACACATTCTTGTGATATCCGAATGGGTGTGCAGATGTTTCGGATAATAAAGGTTTTTCAGGCTAAACGGACAGCCGAATATTAGAGGTCGTCGGTTATTGGAGTTCCAGATAGAAGAGTTTGAATGCATTTTTTCGAATCTCACCCAGAATGACTACTCTGCAAAGGACGACCAGCAGATATGTTGGCCTGCACTATTGAAAAACGACCCTAACCTTAAGAGCTTTCGGCATAGGAAACAGGTGCAAAAAATAGTGCTGACTGGAGATGTACTCCAAACTACGAGTATAGAACGAAATAAACGAGTATATGTAGCTTCATCCAGCAAGCGGCAAATAATGAATAATGAATAAATAGTTTTCCTATGAGAATTTTGATTTTTTTCTCAGGACATACATCGTTGGTTGAGCATTGATGTAGACTTTATCTTTGACATAGATAAGGTTAAGGCCCAGATTCGCCCGGACTGCAGCGCCACAAGAAGACGAAACAGAAGAAGAAGGTAAGGTTACCCTAATGGCTGAGCCTTACATTAACCCTTTTTGTTCATATCCATATCCATTTCGAAAAATCACACGTCCAGGAAATTTGTCGCGTAATAAAGACTTCCTCTCCTGAAAATAGACTTGCTCCACGTCCATATCAATTTCAGGCAAAAAAGAAATCGGTCAACATCTTTCGATAAGACAATTCATTCCCGCCAACATCATTTTTAAATAATGTGGCCCAAGGACACCCAAAACCCAAAACCGGACCAAATTGTCATTCGATGTGGCTGAGACTGCTCCAGAGACCCAGAAGCCCCAGTTTTGTTCCTTTACGTTCCTAGACAAATGCAAGTGAGCATCTGCACTCAGATGATCTTGTTCATTCATTTCCTGCACCCAATCACTCAAAATACGACGTTGTGCGTGGTATGCTGGGTTCACTTTTTGGGTCAATTGGACCTTAGGCCATATTCCTGTGATCGTTTCGATATAGGCATACCCAGGATATCAGTCGAACTCTCTCAGCTATGGCGATATTTTTATCTTACCTTCCCGGATGAAAACGAATTGGAGTCTTCACATCACTTACAGTCAGCGTCAAAAATGAGTGAACAGTCATTAGCTGAAAGTTTGTCGTCTAAATTAAAATTGAAAGTGCCGATCTACGCCAGACAATGATGCCCCAAATAAAAGCTCAGAAATCAAACTTTATAACGAGCTACAGTCGACTTCCTCTAAGTCGAATTTTCACGGGATATTAAAATTAGTTCAAGTTAGAGTGAGTTCGACTTAGAGGGTGGTTTTTGTATGGAAAATGATGGTAATGCCAAAATAAATATGGCGAAAAATTCGAGTTAGAGGGAAATTCGACTTAGAGGGAGTCGACTGTATATGTAATTCAGCATAACGGTAAATATAATTTAATTCAAAAGAAAATAAGGGCTTAAAACAGGCGACAAAAATTAGTGAACACCTAACTCTAAAAAGACATATCTTACGGAAAAAAATCTTACTTTGTATGCCTTAACTACTGTTCCGCGTGGACGCCGTGGCTTAGTGGGAAGGTGCGTCGACTCCTACGCTCGATGTTGTCGGTTCGCGAAAAAAAAACCTTTAATTTTTTCACGGCTCCACCTCTTTCGAGTCACTGACAATGCTCAAAGAGTATAACTGTTTAGAAAAAGCTTCACAATCTCGCCGTTCGGAGTCGGTATTAAACTGTAGGTTTAAGAGAACACTCGTAAGAGAACAATAGCACGCACAACACGAGTGGTTGCTGAGAAGTTAGGCCCAGGTCCACCTCGGACTCTAGCGCCGCCATTATTATTATTATTAACAACCAGGTATCCGGGTACACCGGTCATGCGTTTAATGACCAAGATGACGAGTACTGAACGATGTTTGCAATCGGGTTCCAATTAGATAATCGTTAAGTTTTGACTAATACAAATATTTTTAAGTTATGGCTAATTCGTTGTCTTTCTTGATTTAGAAGCCGTATCGCTGGTATAGGTATACCGGGTACCCGGCGGTCAGAAGGAATAGTGGGTACCCAATCCCTTACGGGTACCCAACATTATGGTACCTGGGCAATACCCGCAAATGGGGGTACCGGAAATAACCCGGGTATCCGGGTATCAAGAGATCTCGCCTGAATCAACAAGGTAACTTTCTGCAGTCACGCACATCAAGTTAGTTATGATCCCTCTCCACTTTTGTGCACCTTCTCAAATATGGACGTCCTCATTTACGCTGTCCCACAGTTTCGGCGTCAAAAAAAACAGTTTTCTATTTATAACTGGTAAAGATAGTGCGGGCGCCATGGCCGTGTGGGTTCGTGCGTCGACCCATGCGCATTAGACTTTCACAGTCTAGTTTCGAACCAAAGTTCAGACAAACAATTTTTCAAAAAAAAATTGTTCACGGCTCCAACTTTTTCGAGTCACTGACAATGTTCAAAGAGTATAACTGTCTAGAAAACGCTTCTCAATCTCGCCGTTCGGAGTCGGCATTAAACTGTAGGTCCCCTCCACTCGTGAGAGAACAATAGCACGCACAACACGAGTGGTTGCTGAGAAGCTAGGCACAGGTCCACCTCGGACTGTAGCGCCGCCATTAATATTATTATTATGGATAGTGCGGGTATACTCAACACGTCCTGTCAGCTTGTACCACTTGTCAAGCAGTACTAAAATTATCCGGAGAAAAATTGTGGTGAAACCTAGGATTCGAAAGAATATTTTCCCTACGGTATAACAGCTTTTACTCGCAAATTGTGGAAACAGAAATCAAAGGAATGAGCTTCATTTGTATCGACACCGGCAGCTCTACATACAATGCCATTTAAGGAAACTGCATAAACCACTCAGGGGATGGAGGTATCTAGTAGTACACCTGAATTCATTGATATCCACGTGTAGCCATTTACATCACTTTATGAACATGTTTGTTACTTTGCCAGCGATTTGCCGGGATTGAACAAAAGTGCACATCGGCGAAGGGAAAACCGATATCCACCACTGTGCCAACCGCACTAAAAGCGACTGACAGTTACATGGGTGGCAACTGCGACACGAGCTATATGCATGTATGTGTGTAGTACACACAGCCAGCGGCACACCAAAAGGTAAAGCTTAAACGAAATTTTACCAAAAGAGGAAATTTATATTTATAGTGGGTGCCAGCCATAATCTAGGTTTACAGGATATACACGCTTGTGGGTACATGCACAGCAAACATAGTCAACGAATTTGGCTGTGTGTTGTTTTCGTTGCTGACGATGAAAAGACGACGTCGACGACACGGTACGTGCGTTGATTTTCCTTTTCGATTTCATCCAGGCTTTCTGCAAATATCCTTTTTTTTCAAGTGCCTTCCAAACTCAACACACATATATAATGTATGTGCACTCAAGAAAAAAAGGCGCAACTAACGCACAAAATTTCCTACAGGACCGAAGGGCACCAAGGTGGGGTGGCAAAAACAAGGAACGAACGAACGAAAAAAAAAATAAATAAAAGACACTCGATAGATCTTCAGATCCCCCTCAACGTGTATCCCTACAGCTCTTGCTTATGACAAATGGCAAAATACCAATTTCCTTTTCTAGTATGCTCGAATAGGAGATTTCTTTTAAGAGGATTTCTTCCTTTTTCCTTCTTTTCGCTTTCGTCCACCTCGTTGTTTCACTATCGCACTTTCCCTGCTGCCGGAGATGTGAGGACCATCGTTGACAGTGCATTTGATAGTATACCAAAACGTTGTAGTGGATATCATGTCGTACCCCATGCAAGTCCTTCGGTAATGTATGCGAAGCCGGGGTGACTTTCTCTTTCACTTCATTTCTTTCATCGTTACGTTGATTTGGGTGCTTTGAAGAGCCAGAGGAGAGACCATGGCACAATCTAAATTGAATATGTAGTTCATTCTGTGCCGGCAATGTCTCGGTTTTGGGTTGGCTTGGTATTTGGGTCAATTGGGTATTGCGTATACTTGTACGGTCTTCCGTGTGTGCGTGTATTTGAGGTCGCTCCTTTGGCCGACAAATTGAGTCATGATAATTTTTAAATCAATTCGAAACCTAAACGGGGTTAGATCTCTTTCAACAAATGAGATAGATGAGCAGTTTTCGAAAATCACTTGCTGAAGTGAAACCATTGGTTGTCAAAACTAACCGGAGGTCAACGGACTAGGATGTCCGTTTTGAGAAATGACACTTCTTTTTCTAAATGGAACTTGTAGAATATGTCTGAGCGAGTTCTTGTTCTTCGTATGGCGCTACAGTCCGAGATGGACATGAATCTCTACCGAAAATTCTCTCTAGTCCGCACGATCCCTTGCTAGCTGTTTCCAGTTTTGCACGTGGAGTTGGTTGAGGTTCTTCTCCACTTCTGTTCTTCTCCGTTCTCTGTTGCATTGTCTCATAGGCTCAGAATTAAAGATTCTTCGGACCATAGTTGAGTTGTCTATACGAATGACAACATGACTTAACCACCTTAGCCGTAGGACCCTAGATTTACGTCGTTGTAGAGCCCAGCGTTCAGTTCGTGATAGAATCTTTTCCTTCAATCCCCATCAAACCAAACAGGACCAAAGATCGGCCGCATCATTTTTCTCCTGGGGCTTCTTCATCTGCTTTGGATATTGTCGTTGTTTCTGTGCGTAGATCAGGACTAGGATAGTCAAGGCCTTGTAAAAGGTGTTTTTTAGGGGTTGAATTTGCAGTTGAATTTGGGTCTGTGTCTGTATAAGATTGTGCTAATGGAAGAATTAATACCAGACGACCATAGACAACGCCTTAAATTTGCTACTTGGACGTTGATGGATGATCCGGATCTTGAAAAAAAACATCTTCTCGGACGACGTCGATTGTTGGCTCAGCGGCGATGTCAACAAGCAAAATTTCTATGTTATTTTGTGGTCGGGTTTGGGCCTATACCCGGTTAAGATTGTCCCTACGCAAGAATTAAAGCCGGACGACTGTAAATCGAAGATCCGGATTTTTGTGAAAAAATAATCGTCTCGGACGAGGTCCGTTTTTGGCTCAACAAGCAAAATTACCGTTATTAGAGCGAACACAATTCACAAGTGTTCGACCATGGAACAATGCATCAACAAAAATTGACTGTTTGACGTGGTTTATGACAGGCGTCATCATCGGTCCTTCTTTTTGGAATGAGAATAGAGATACCGTTAGCGTCAATGGTCTCAAGTATAGAGCGATATTAACCTACTTTCTGTGCCCAGAGTTCGACAACGTCGATATATCCAAACTGTGGTTCCAACAAGACGGCGTGATACAAGCAACACGACGAAACTCTCGAAGTTGTGAAGAAGAAATTAGGCGACTGGGCGAGCGTTTATTGATTGGCTGCCGCGATCATACGACTAGACACCTTTCGATAATTTTCTCTGGGGCTACGTAAGCTCCTTAGTCTACTCTAACAAGACAACCACTTTGAACGAGCTCGAGGCCAACATTCGTGGCAATACGGCCGAAATAACGCCCCACATACTAGAGCGAGTTATCAAAACTTGGGCCGGTCGCTTGGGGCGAAGCTGAATCGGTCATTTGAATGATGTGCTATTCCATACATAATGACATGAAAGTAGCTCCAAAATAAAACCAAAATCAATTTTATAGATCACACAGTTGTTGTTTTAAATGTATTTTCCTTTCATTCGAATCTGGTCACCCTGTAGAATACTATCCTCCAATCCCCTAACGCACACACGATCAAAGATCGGAGCAGAGCTTTTCTCCAAGGGCCTCTTCATTCGCTTTGGATATTGTCCATTTCTTCGTTGTCAGCGGCATAGATCACGATTGTGATGATCAAGACCTTGTGCAGACAGGTTAGGGAGACTGCGTCTGTCTGTTAAGACATTGGCTCAATTAGATTCTTATGGGATCCTCTGTGTTGTCACTGTCCGGCGTTTTACATCATCGGTCTCCTCTTTGCTTGTTTTGTGGTACAGCCATTTGGTTCCTTTTATGAACTTGATTATGTCCTGAATTTTTATATCGGACATTTCTTCTATGCTGCTGAATGAGTTAGGAATACCCTTAAGTGTCCGGAATCAAGCCACAGCACGGACCGAAGGTATAGAGGGAGAATAAAAATAATAATGGCGGCGCTATAGTCCGAGGTGGACCTGGGCCTAGCTTCTCACCAACCACTCGTGTTGTGAGTGCTATTGTTCTCTCACAAGTGGAGGGGTCCTATAGTTTAGACTCCGAACGGCGAGATTGAGAAGCTTTTTCTAGACAGTTATACACTTTGAGCATTGTCAGTGACTCGAAAGAGGTGGAGCTGTGAAAAAAAAGTTTAGTTTTTTATTCGGGAATCGAACCGACAAAATCGAGCGTAGGAGTCGACACACCTACCCACTACGCCACGGCACCCACGGATTGTAGTGAGTGGGAAATATTGGGCTGGGAAGAGCATTTCATATTCGTGTAGTGCGGCTAAAAAACGACTCTCCAAATTTAACTGTACGCCCGAAAACAGGCTTAAGGGTGAACTGATGAGCATTCCTGGCGAGACGAGTATTGCGGGTGAATTCATGGAGGGGAGGAATGTAATTGGCTAGCTCACTTGAGCATCATTTGGTAAAATAGCTATAAAACAGTGATAAGGATGAGACAGCGTTCATGCCTCGCGTTCTATTTCTCATTCTTGCAAGGGCTAGACAGGCTCAAAGGTAGTGTAGGATTGTATCTTCCTTTTCCTCGCTCATACAGCTTCTACAGAATTTTATGTAGGGAGCTCCCATTCTTCATGCATGTGTGCTGAGAAGGCAATATCCAGTTATTACGCCCACTGCATTACCAATTTCCAATTTAGGGAGAGTGTTTATTTTCCTTGAATTTAGGCCAAGCGGCCAAGCAAAATTGCCGTTATTGGAGCGAACACAATCCACAAGTGTTCGACGTCCACCAAGTGCATCCACAAAGATTCACTGTTTGGTGCGGTTTGTTGCATGGCGGCATCATCGGACCCTATTTCTTTCCAAATGAGAAAGGAAACACCGTTACGTTCAATGATCTCAGGGAAAAGACTTTCTGTGGTAACACCTGATCCCTCGCAATGCCGGGAAGTGCCTCATTGAGGCCCCGCCAGACCATTCACGTCAATGTCATCCGCTGTTCTTCAGTGTTGCTCATGCGTTCAATATCAGGAAATGTTTGACAGAGTTACACAGTTTCCTTGTGCTTGTTTCTGCCTTTCACCAGGTAATCTGTTCAAATGATTTCATTTCAATGTTACCCCCTAATTATACAAGACCTAATCAGGCTGAAAACAAGAAGACACACAACGAAATGTCCAATTAACCACATCAGTCATTAACTTTATTGTACTTATAATTCCATTCGCGTCCACTCCATCAGCTTTATTCCGAACAATGCCCAACCCAAATGCACTTGACAGATATCACATTATCCGTGCGATTCAAGCAGTTAAATTAGGACAGAGAAAGGACTCTTACATCATTTTGTAATCATGCAAATTCGATTCAACCCTTATATTACCCCGCCTGTATGTAGGCAAGGTGTATGAAGAGATCGGCACATGAAATACTGCAAAATCGTGCACTCCGTGAATCCACAAAAGCTTTCCAAGCAGCAAACGTATGTACATAAGTATTTACTTGATAGCATCCCTCCTTAGCAGGGCTGACCTCCTTTTTTCCAGCATTTCACTTTAATTTGAATTCACTTTCATTTTCACTATTCGATCGAAGTTGCTCTCCACCAACGCGTACCATCATTTCCATCTTCTTCCCCCCCATTGTGTAGTTAGTTCTCTCTGACTCTCTGTATCTCGTTCCACATTTTGTTAATTAGTTCAGAGATGCGGCAACAAACGAATTTAATTTTGGGTTTTAAAATCATCCTCTCCTACTACACTCTCACCAATTCACCCCACCCCAGCCGGCGCGCAACGCACGCAACTTGAGTCCTCATCCACAACGCAACTTCGTGTTCGCTGTGCGAATCCTCTGAACGTATTGTATCTAGGGAGAGTGATTAATACCGTGGAAAAGTTTTGCTCCGTGCACAGGGGGTGGTCGAAGGGTGTGATGCTTTTCTGGATGGTACACGACACCGTTCCGTTGATAAGGAGAAAATGAAAATGAAAGCAGTGAGCGAAGAACAACAATTGTAATCAACTGCGATGTTCTAATTACGATGAAGCGTTGTATTGTAATTGTGTGCGTCGTCCTTGTGTGGAACTGTGAGCTGAACTTGCACAGTTTAAAATACGAGTGTATCCTGATTTGATGCGGCCACCCACCAGCATCACAGCAAAGGTACACACCATCGGTGGGAAGCGACGTCGAGAATTAGAAATTCCATTAATTTCGATCTCTCTTTGCCTGCGCTCGCTCCCTTTTCTGGTATCCTCACAACTACCACTACACTCATTCGGAAAGATATAAATCAATAAAATCGTTGTACACCATTCGGTACGGTACCTAGATACACACCAGTTTTGGGAACACAACGCGTAAAGGTGTACTATTCGCTCTCGTCCATCCCCCAGTCTCTCGCACTTCCCCCGAAATGGTTTGTGAGTTGGAGCTGGAGGTGGGGGGGATACCTTTTTGACGGATGCTAAGGGTTAGGCGAAAAGTACTGGATGAGTGGGAAGCAAAGAGACGTGCTCAACGGGAAATGAAAGGAATCCCTGTGAGTTGAGTGAGCCTACAAATGGCTTTGTATGCACACGCACTTGCTAACCAATACCATTAAGTTTCTATAAACGATCCATGTACCACCAACCAACGAACTACCGAACGTTCTGAAGCAGAGACGAGGGGCTACACGATGGTGGTTGATGCCTGTTAGTGGGTGAGGCAACAGATGCAGGTAGGTTGTTCTGTTGAGGCCAAGTATTCTAGGTATTCACAGCCCCCTGGCGGGTTTTCAAACTTTTCAACCCCATCAACTTAGTTTAGAGGAAAAAAGTCATCGGAAAATAAAAATTAAACAGAAGTTTTGACAAAAAATACGAGCGTTTAGTTGAGCGATGGTTTTTAAAGAACATTCTAGTTGTTTTCGAATAAGCCCTGGTCGAGTCATGAAAGCTTCGCATTCTTCAATGACATCTAGTCCATTCGTGCCTTTCACTTCTCAAAGGTGTGAAAACCTTTCAGCAACACTGTACGAATTGCATATACATTCATCAGTATACCCTCATGTACTAACGTACCGACTTCACTCCATGTCACCGGCCTGCAATGCCAGTCAGTTATGGGGATGAAGAGGGCTTAACAAAAAATTTGCTGGGGGAGAGGGGTTATGGATGTATTTTAGTTCGTCTCTCATGACAATAAACCCCTCCAGCGCAGTGGACCTGACTACGGTTGAACAGTTTTGAAAACTCCTCACCTTGGGATTCTGGTGGTGCGTGCCTGTCGGCTTGGTGAACTCTCGACCAGCACACGTGGGCGCAAAAGGCCGAAGGGACGCACACACTCACACCCAAAAGCCCTGACTGAAGAGGATGAGCGTTAATTGCAAGTACTCTGCACGAGCGTCAACTGACTATTGGAATTTCGAAAGAAAGGTTCCCGCCCCTCCATTTCCCGCATACTCGTACTTTGTTGGACGGGTTTCTCCTGTGCTGGCTAACGGTATAGTGTTTTGATTTAGAGGGACCTCCAAGATATTTTTTCTTCGTCTCTCTCCAGCTCACATTTTATATTTTGAAAGTTTATCTTTTATGTGCGCTGTGGAAGCACTTTTTATTTCTATTTTCACTTTTTGTTTGACATCTTCCATTCCGTGTTTTTTTCTGTATTTTTTTGCAATTTTTTCAAAGGACTGGCGAGCTGATGTTATTATGTAAGGGTAGACGAGGATATTTTATAGATTGGACACTGCTGGTGTGACATGTGCGATGGCTGGTCCACCATGCCTGTGCGTGTGGATGTCAGGGTATCGCCGAGATAACAGCGCACAAACAGTGCCATACAAACGGAAGGACTCTTGCTATCTGATGGATTTTAATGGCAGATTTTTTTTTGTTTTAGCGGAGCCAGAGTTATAGGAGCGTAAACTCAGTCGGAACTGACTGTTTGCCCTTCGAAATTGTAAAAATGGAGAGAATGTGAGCCGTGTGTGGTTGGAGTAAATGAAAAGTCAAACAGGACAGACGAGGCTTCGTAATAATTCATTGAAGCGCGCTGTGATGATACTGCAATTTGGAAATCGATAAATTGCAATTAATATAATGGCCCTTCTGATGTGCGTAATTCATTAATAAATCATCATCGGATTAGAGATGAATGTGATTGGAATTGGAAATGAGTTGAGAATGTTGTTCGTCTGTCATTTTAAACTATGACAGGTGTATTCAATGACTTGCATTTTTAAGGAGCTTTAATAATTTGGAAGTTTGAGAGATGTGATTTCAACACACGATTGGTTTTTATGGGTTAGACTGATAAGCAACCTTTGCATTATGTCCTATAGTTACTTCATCACCACTTAGATATTGGACTGATGCTTCCGGGCTGAGACATTCAGAACCCCCTCATCCATCCAGGTCAAAATAAGTCTAAAAAACTCATTAGATTAGGAAAAAAGTCCCTAACAAACTACAGTAGAATCTCGAATATTTGAACAGATATAAAACAGGCCCCGTTCATCTTTTCCAATTATTCATCTTCCAAAGCATCAGAATTTAGTCAAAGAAGAACGTACAGCCATACATAAAAACATTGTATATATCAAAATAACAATTTATTTTATTTTTAAACAACAAAAAATAAAAAAAATCCATAAAATCTAAAAAACAAACTATTTAGATAATAATAATAATAATGGCGGCGCTACAGTCCGAGGTGGACCTGGGCCTAGCTTCTCAGCAACCAGTCGTGTTGTGCGTGTTATTGTTCTCTCACGAGTGGAGGGGACCTACATTTTAATGCCGACTCCGAACGGCGAGATTGAGAAGCTTTTTCTAGACAGTTGTGCTCTTTGAGCATTGTCAGTGACTCGAAAGAGGTGGATCCGTGAACATTTTTTTTTTTAAATTGTTTGTCTGAACTTGGATTCGAACCAAGATTGTGAAAGTTTAATGCGCATGGGTCGACGCATGAACCCACACGGCCACGGCGCCCACAACTTATTTAGATGCTTTCCTTAAAAAACTGATCTATGGTAAATTGTAGCCCAGAAGAAAGATGCAAAAGAATATTTCATGTTTTAGAGATTCTACTGTACTAGCCACTAAGCATCGTTGAAAGAAACCGGTTCCTTCGTATGAAGTTCCCTGCGGCTATGTTGCGAGGAGAAGCAAACATTTGGACACTGTCCGGTCATGCCTGGACAGCCTAGCATACATACCAACTTTGACAGCGAAATTCTGCACCTAACTGAGGCTTACGGGGTTCTTCTTCTTCTTAGGGCGCTACAGTCCGAGATGGACCAGGGCCTCACTTAACATGCCTCTCCAGCCAGCACGATCTTTCGCCAGCTGTCTCCAGTTTCGCACACCAAGCCGGCCGAGGTCCCCGTCGACTTGTGTGCGCCACCTTGTACGTGGACGTCCTCTGTTGCGTTGTCCCACAGGCTCAGAGTCGAAGACTCTTCGGGCCGGAGCTAAGTTGTCTATACGCTCTACATGGCCTAGCCATCTTAGGCGTTGGATCCGCAAACGCTTGACTAGACTCATGTCGCTGTACAGCCCATACAGTTCGTGGTTGAACCTTCTCCTCCAAATGCCATCAACGCAAACAGGACCAAAGATCGCGCGCAGAACTTTTATCTCGAAAAGACCAAGAGACTGTTCCTCCTCTTGGGATATTGTCCATGCCTCTGCGCCGTACAGCAGGACTGGGATGATCAAGGTCTTGTATAAAGTCAGCTTGGTCTTTCGAGAGAGGGCTCTACTACTCAGTTGCCTTTTGAGCCCAAAAAAACAGCGGTTGGCAAGAGTTATTCTGCGTTTGATCTCGGTACTGATGTTGTTTGTACTGTTTACGGGGTTCACTAAGTGATTATATCCACCCGTGAGAAAACAATAGCACGCACAACACGAGTGGTTGCTGAGAAGCTAGGTCCAAGGACTAGGACTGTAGCGCCGCTATTATTTAGGCCGATACTATGCGGATCAAGAAAGCTCCTCGTGACTTAAGTAGAATGTGTTACCCAAAAGGGACCACATGATCCGTAAGGATAGCTATCAAGCTGCAATAAAATCCCACAATTTTGTCACATTCCACTCGAAGCCAGTCTTTAAATCCCCCCTGTATTTTAGAAAGGCGAGCAAGCATTTCAAAATTCATGTAAATTGCGAAGCCAACGAACTCGCCTGGCGTGACACACACTTCCCAAGAGAGAGCCTCCATGCATGCCCTTAGGTACAATTAAACATTTAATAAAGCATATCATCCAAAGCTGGTGTGCGTGTAAAGGCCAGCACTTAGGACACTCACTGGCGTCAAAACAGTATACTCTGCAATTGTCAAGCATCCCAATAGGGTGGTTCTTCTTTATAACGAAAACAATAGATGTAGCAGAGATGAGTGGGAGGACCTGTAGTGCCCTAATTTGAGCAATTTGAAGAGCATCAGCTGAACTGCATTACCACAAGCTTGTAATGATTTACTGAGTAGGAGATTATCCGATCCGATTGGTATTCTAATTGGCCTAGGATAGCGTACATGAGAGTTTATATTCTTCAGTCTGGCACTAGCATTTAACCTAATCTATGTTTAAGTGCGGCTCCGTGGGCGCCGTGGCCGTGTGGGTTCGTGCGTCGACCCACGCGCACTTGACTTTCACAGTCTAAGTTCAAATCCAAGTTCAGACAAACAATTTTTCAAAACAAAAAATTGTTCGCGGCTCCACCTCTTTCGAGTTACTGACAATGCTCAGAGAGTATAACTGTCTAGAAAAAGCTTCTCAATCTCGCCGTTCGGAGTCGGCATTAAACTGTAGATCCCCTCCACTCGTGAGAGAACAATAGCACGCACAACACGAGTGGTTGCTGAGAAGCTAGGCCCAGGTCCACCTCGCACTGTAGCGTCGCCATTGTTATTATTATTATTTATTGTTTTCGTGGTGTATTTGACTAAATACTCAGTAGCGGCAAACGAGCGACATTTGCCGAGTGCCGTTGTCACCGAAAAAGAACAAACTTGCGTTGGTCAGTCCAGAGTAAGCGTAATCTTAATATCTTTAGAACACAGAAAACAGAATATGAATCTTTAGGTTTCTGTCAGAAGAGACATTTTACGTGTTTTATTCACAACTGTATAGCCAGCTCAGCAAAGTTATTCACACAAAACAAAAACAAACTTCAGAAAGTATATAAAACTGTCGGAAATTGAGCTGCAGATAGAGAGCTTACAAAGTCAAAGTCCAGGCGGCCCTCAAATTTTTCTTGTGAATATACTCATTACTTTTGTGGCCACTACTACGACTTAACGACAGACATTGTTGTAATAGATTTTTTTTTTAGGATTTTTGAAACACTATTGGAGCACTCCGACTCAAAACTGGTCCATTGTACTGACAGGTAGCCACCTACTCCAGTGCAGTTAATTTGATCCCAAGAAAAATGGTGACTGGACCAGATTCGAACCTTGTTGTAATAGATAATAGCTTTTAAAAGTTATATGAAAAAAGTTGAAACTTGAATTTTAGAATTAATGTATTTTGTTTCGTTACCAATTTTAGTTTGTCAGGCTAATTGACAGCTGAGAAAATGCTCTAACACCAAATGTCACTGAAAGTAGCTACGATAACCTCTGAGATAAACTGAGTACGACTATTTTACTGAAAACGTTTACTGAGCTGGCTATAATATTGAAAGTAATAATACTGGTGCGGCTATAGTCTGAGGTGGCATAGCTTCTACAGCAACCACTCGTGTTGTGCATGCTATTGTTTTCTCACGAGTGGAAGGGACCTAAAGTTTAATACCGACTCCGAACGGCGAGATTTATGTAGACAGTTATACTCATTGAGCATGGTCAGTGACTCGAAAGAGGTAGAACCGTGAAATTTGAAAATTTTTCTCTGTGTTGGGGATTGAAACTAGACTGAAAGTCTAGTGCGTAAGAGTTGATGAACATACCCACTACGCCCAAGTTGAGCTGGCTATACAGTTCTGAATAAAACACAAGGCCTTCCTGTGCATAAATTTTGTTCTAATGGTCGTCTTTCAAAAGTCGCTGCACTCATGTAGATACACGTCAGTACAAGCGCTGTAGTCATATCCCGTCGCAAATTGCTAATAACTTTAATCGTTAAATGTAACTATGACAAGTTCAAAGTCAAAAAGTGTTAAAACTAAGTACACGCATATTTACAAGTGAAAACTCAAAACAGTCTGCAATAATGACTTAGCCACATCATACGTGTATGCACATACATACTCGTTGAATGTGTAATTCTAATACGCATCATAAAACGCACTTAACGCGTCATCCAAGCCCTCTAACACTCATCCAGGGAGCAGGAGATCGAACAGAGCTTTCATTCGCACACGCATTCTTGCATGACGGCACTTGTGAGTTAATCATCGGCCGGTTAGATCATAGATGAGATACGAGTATTTGAGGATTCCCCACCCCATCACAGAAACGAACACATGCATGCCCATGGTATAGTTGTGTGTATGCAAAGCAGGGCAATAAACAAGTTTCATCCCGTCAACCCTCTCACCCACATCACACATACTGCTGCTGTCTGTACACACTTCTATCGATTTTATGTGTATTTTGATGTGCTTCCATGGGGTTGTGTTGTTGTTGCTGTTGCTACTGCTGTTTTCGTTGCCAAATGTTGATGACCCAGTTCAAGGATTTTATGTTTCTACGCGTGCAAATAGATTCCAATGCGGATTGTGCTGTTTTCATTTTGGTTTTTCGCATGTGCATAGATGTAGTTGTGTGCCCCGACGACGCATGGGTATCCTACCACGAAGGAGCAACGCGATGTTGGCGACAGATTAAAACTTAAAAAAAAAGTAATCAATTTGTCATTAAATTTATTGAATACATTTATTTTTTTGCTTAATCACGGTGGATGATCACCTGGTACCTGACTTTTTTTGTTGAGGCGTAATTAATTAGGCCCGCGAAGGCAATCAACCCGAATCTTGACTGCTTCTTCAGAACTAGGCCCGTATGATAATATTCTATACCTGCTATTGCACACGGCAGACGATGGGTAATAAATGTACATTCGTTTGAATTCTATTTGAATTTGCTCTTCTTTTTGGGAAATTAGCATCACACTCTCACACAATTGCGGCGAAAGGTTCAAAAGCTCCCACGAAACTGAATTTTATCCTACTCACTTTCGTGGTAATTTTTTTTCTATTTGTTGATGGTTATTGCAATGATCTCATCCTCCTCTGGCCATTCCCGGTGGATTTTTAGTTTCGATCTTCAATTTTAACGAATCGGTTATAAGCCAAGTTCATTTATTGAAATCTGAACATACAATGGAAAGAAATAGTGGGATACATATATTTCTGTAGTTACTGTTGTTGACCATAATTTGGTTGGATATATAGTTTATTCTTTTCTTTGTGTTGCAGATTTACACTTAGTTTATGGGCACACTTTTTAAATTTGGTACCATTATTCCCTTTTCTTAGAATTTCAGGTTGAAGGCAAATACATAGAGGATCTAAAGGGTCTTCCAATAGGCACTTCCGAACTTTAACAGATGATAGCGGCCATATTGTTGAAGCTATATCTGTCAAATTGGCTGTCATTTATTCAATCTGTTTTCCCAAATCACCATGGATGGACACAGCGTTCAACAACACGTGCAAATGATAAAATTTGTTTATCCAAAAGGGTGCTCTGTTCGGTCAACGTTCCGCGCGATTCGTCCATTTTACAGTCGCCATAATCGTCCTACCGAGAGGACTATTCGCAGTGTGGTGGATAAATTTGAGTTCAATGGTTCAGTAAACGAGAACACTCGTACGTCGACGAAACGCAAGATCTGCCGAAAACATCGCCTCTATCCGTGAGAGTGTGCAGGAGAATCCGAGGAAGTCGAGTCAATTTCGTGTCGTTCACAAGAACTCATTCTTTCGCAGACCACAACTTGGCGAATTTCGCGTTGTGACTCGGGCCAGCACCCGTAACACTTCATTCAACTGACTCAGGAGCTGAAACGTTGACGTTGGAGGATATAGCGAGTCGCTTGCTCCAAGACTGACACCCGGTCCCAGTCGCAACCCCTTGGTGAACAGGCGCTAGCTTGTTTATTGACAAAAGGTCTGCGAAGCTTACGCATCTAGCCAATACATGCCGAAATATGAACCCTCTCCGATTAGCCACCGACCCGCAGTTCCATAGGAGTCTCCTTGAGGGTTGCTCGATGCCCAGGGTGTACCACTTGGAGGGTTTAACGAAATGAATTAACGATGTCGATGTTGACAGTTTTGCCGTCGATGTATTGGCGATGTATCGGTTATCAAAACATGAACGAAACATCGATGTTTATGTACGAAACATCGATGTATCGTTTGCATCCCTAGAAACGACACGATCATAGACAACCACGTGTGTTCGCTAAATGAGCTCTGGAACAAACTGACCATAATTTTCATGGAAAAATCAGCTTCAGCGATAAGCCCCATTTCTGGACTAATGGGTACGTCAACAAACAAAATTGTCGAATTTGGGGATATCCCAATCCAATCCGCACGAAATCCAAAAGCGTCCAAAGCATCCCAAAAAAATCACTGTTTGATGTGAATTTTTTGCTGGCGGCATCATCGGTGCTTATTTCTTTGAAAGCAACGTTGGCCAGACCATCACCGTCAACGGCGAGCGTTATAGGTCGATGATCACCAAATTCCTTCCTTTTGAATTGGATGATATGGACACCAATGACAACATGACACAGCGGTTCTACGTGCCATGCAGCTCACGCCAGATTTGGCAATTCTGCACAAGGGATTCGGGGGTATGGTCATCTCACGTGAAGGTGATGTTAAGTGGCCACCGAGATTGCGCGATTTGATCCCGTTAGACTTTTTGTTGTGGGGTATTCTGAAATCGCGGGTCCATCCGAATAAACAACAAACCACAGCGGCCATCAAAGCCAACATAACCCATGCCATCGGTCAAATTCAGCCTGATTTATGTGTCAATCATGGAAAAGTTGGCAGTTTAGATTTGCGCCTCTCAGAGAAGCCCCGGCGGATATTTGAATGATTTTATATTCCATACATAATGGCATCGATAGGACTTTTAAGCGAATAAAAAATGATGATATTTCACACACACTTTGTTTTATTTAAATTTAAAGATCAGAAGCGCTTAATTAATTAAGACCCACATTATAAAGGGTTTGAGGCCTGACAAACGAATAAAAAAATTTAAAGATGGGAAGCGCTTAATGATGTACCCTTTACAAATTTACAACTTTTCAAGAACTTGCTTTTTTGGTCCATAAAATAATAACAATTTCTTTTACAAATGTCACAACCGAAGGTGCTTCTTCTTTGGGTGGCGGTACAGTTTGAGAAGCTCTTCTCGACAGTTATACGCCTTGAGCATTGTGAATGACACCAGGGAGGTGTTGGACTATAGACCTTTGGCGTAGGAGTTGAAGCACTTACCCACTACGCCACGCCATTTATTTAGCTACTTATCCATTTAATTAATTGATCTATAGTTACATCGACTGAGGGCGGGCATGGCACTCAGTCAAACAATCAGTAGGCACCCAATCCCTCATTTCAAGTAATTATCAAAATTACCAAATTTAGTTGGATTGAATTAGATACTTGCGAGACAACCACGCAAATTTTGCCTACATTTAGTCCAAAAAGAACAAAAACACTCCTCGGAAAAAATAAGGAAAGAAGTCAGCAGTCCTCTAGGCATGATGATAGGCTCCAGTCAGCAGGAATTACCTGGTTCACAATCCTTTTTGAGCCACTCCAACATATTTCGGAGCCCAGGTCTGAAACGATTATCCAAAGCTTTTTTTCGGAGTGTTTTTGAAACACTACTGGAGCACTCAGACTCAAAACGCGACCATTGTACTGCAAGGTAGTAAACTACTCCAGTGCCGTTAATTTGATCCCAACGGCAAATGGTGACTGAACCAGATTCGATTTCACTGGGATTCGAACCTGGGACCCCTCTACCTTGGGGCAGGCACTTAACCAACGGCGTCATCCAGTCGTATTGTTCTCCAAGGTTAGGTCCGGACTTAAGCTCCGACTGGTTTAATAAGCAAGTCCCCATTGCTCCGAATGAAGCTCAATTCAATTTTCTACAACTTTTTGCAGTAGCTATGGCAATATCTCGCCGAATATTGATTTCCAAGTGATCCAAAGACTCTGGTTTATCAAAGTGATAACACATCATCTTGGAGATCAATTTACTATACCGTTTCGCGAGAGGATGCGCTATTCGAACGCATCCTTAAATAATTCGAATGTGTCGCGCATTGTGTGGCATGTAAGGCCGTATTGTTGAAGCCAAATATCTTCCAATTTAGAGGCATTCGATAGAAGAACGAAAAAAAATGCATGTACTCCATTTATCGAAACGCAGTGGTAGGCCTCAACTTTGAAAAATTCAAGGTGGACCAAATGCAAGTTTCTTTTTAAAAATGCAATAAAATGAACAACATTAAATTTGTTCCATGTATTATGGCTTTATTAGTAAGAACAAACTCCCATTAATTATGAAATGCAATGTCGTTCAATTGGCTGCCTCGGTAGCGCATTCTGTCACCCCAATTTTCCAAGACCTTGTTGATGGTTTCGGGGTGTAGCTCACGGATTGCATGGATAATATTGGCCTTAAGTTCTTGAATCGTTTCCGGATTGTTGGCATAACATCGATCCTTCACGATTCCCAACAAAAAAAGGCCGAAGAGATCAAATCCCAACTCCGAGGCAGCCAATTGACATCGCCAAGACGGCTGATAGCACGATTTGGGAATTTGGTGCGCAAAAGATCGATTCTCGCATGGGCTGTTTGGCACGGTTCGCATTAACCATAGGTCGTCCTAATCCATGTCTTCAATTTTAGTAAAATAAAAGTCGGTTAACATGGCTCTGTAACGCACACCGTTAACCGAAACACTGTTTCCAGCATAACAAAACTGTCACTCTCTGTGTATGCATTGAGTTCTCGACAATAACGAGCGGGTTTTCCGAGCCAAAACGAAAACGCACTGTTTGGGCTACACAGCACTGACTTTGGAAATAAGTTTTCAATATTTCAGAGCTAAGACATAATTTTCGGAGTAAGTTTGCACATGTCGCTGATGTCCATATCATCTAATTCAGGCCAAAAGAAGTTAGCAATCATCGATCTAGAGCGCGCGCCAATAACGGTGATGACCTGGCCAACTTTGTTCATTTATTATTGCTATTAGCAAAAGAATGGTAAACACATACAACCAATCAAGACATAATTGTCAAAATGCCTGGCAATACGAACAGTGCAGCCAAGTTGAAAATAAAACCACAGACATAAATGTCTTGAAACGTGTTTTTTGTCGGTTGTTAACATTTCCATTGCATTTCACATTTCTTGACATGAATCATTTCCAGTGCAAATTAGGGTTAAAGTCGGAGTTCATTTCTGCATCAGAAACTATCATAACCTCCAATTAAAAATAATTTTAGGTATTTTTTTTATTTAAAACTGAATGTGTGTTCAAAGTTTAAATTAAGATTCAGTTCATGACTTCGTGGCACTGTTGACCTTACAAACGTTAAGCTATCATTCATAGACAACTGTCAGATAAGGTCCATGCGATTATAGAAGTCATCAAATTTTTTAGACATTTTGTCGAGTAAAAGTTTATTTTAAGTGGCAACGAACTTGATAAAATACCGGCATCAAATCCAACAAATCAATTGAAAATATTTGCAGGGCGACTGATAGCAGAGACAATCTTACAACACTATCTGACGCATGAACTAATGTCAGAGAATTGCACACATGAGTGTTGTTTAATAGTCGGGCAGGGAGTTCTTTTCAGAAAATCATTGTCTGGATATGCATATGAATGTATAAGCATTTACTACTGAATTGAGGTATTCAGTACTTCGGAATTGAAGTATATTTCTCGAGAAGACACTAAATTGTTGGGTTAATGTAATAGTCATTTCATTAAGCGTTTCCTAACTTTAAATTTAAATAAAGCAAAGTGTGTGTGTTATATCATCGATATTTTTTATTCGTTTGAAAGTCCTATCGATGCCATCATGTACGAAAGATAACATCATTTAAATATTCACCGGGGCTTCTCTGAGTGGCGCAAATCCAAAATGCCAATTTTTCCATGACTCTGGCGCATAAATCAGGCTGAATTTGACCGATGGCATGGGTTATGTTGGCTTTGAGAGCCGCTGTGGTTTGTGGCTTATTCGGATGGACCCACGATTTCAGAAAACCCCACAAGAAAATGTCTAACGGGGTCAAATCGTACAATCTCGGTGACCAGTTCACATGATCTCCACCGTAGATGACCATACCCCCGAATTGCTCGTGCAGAATTTCCAATGTGGCGTGAGTTGTATGACACGTTGAAACCACATGTCACTGATGTATGCACATATCAGGCCAAAAGAAGTTAGTATTCATAGACCTCGCCAATAACGGTGATGGCCTGACCAAAATTCGACAATTTTGTTTGTTATCGTACCCATTCGTTCAGAAATGGGGCTCATCGCTCAAGATGATTTTTCGATGAAAATTATGGACAGTTTTTAACTGCTCCAGAGTCCATTTAGCGAAAACACGTGGTTGTCTATGGTCGTGCCGTTTCAGCTCCTGAGTCAGTTGAATGAAGTGTTACGGGCGCAGGCCCGAGTCACAACGCAAAATTCGCAAAGTTTTGGTCTGCGAAAGACTGAGTTCTTGTGATCGACTGTCTCGGATTTTCCTGCACACTCTCACGGACAGTGGCTCTCACGATGTTTTCAGCAGATCTTGCGTTTCGTCGACGTACGGATGCCCTTTTTTCGGAACTTATTTTGGAACACTACACAGGACTCAAAACTGGTCCATTGTACTGCCAGTTAACAACCTAATCCAGTGCCGTTAATTTAATCCCAACGGCAAATGGTGACTGGACCAGATTCGATTTCACTGGGATTCGAACCTGGGACCCCTCGAACTTGGGCCAGACACTTAACCAACTGCGTACGGGTGTTGGTTTATCGTTTACTAAACCAGTGGACTCAAATTTATCCACCACACTGCGAATAGTCCGAGTACCGAGAGTAGGACAATTATGGTGACCGTAAAATGGTCGCAGCGCGTAGAACGTTGCACGAACAGAGCACCCATTTTGATAAAACTATTTTATCATTTGTATGTGTTGTTGAATGCTTTTTCCATTCATGGTGATTTGACAGAACAGACTGAATAAATAACATCCAATTTGACAAATGTGGCTTCCACAATATGGCCGCTATCAACTGTCAACTGTAAACTGTCAAAAATCGCAAGTCCCTATTGGAAGACTCTTTAAAGATCTGTGCAAAGATGGTCCCATCTTCTACTACTCACGAAGTGGATTCTGGTTAGAATTTAATTACCTTCAAACATGCTATCAATTGACTGATATCTTGCACTTCAATTGAAAGCCTCTCAACTATTGTGACAATATCCGGCCCCTTCGAATCGAATTAAATTCAGTGAAAGAAATCCAGACAGGCTGGTCGCAAAAAACCCCAAAAAAAAATACGAATTTGTTAAATAGTTTTTTTTTTTTCTTTAAATATTTGCTTAGAAACAGGAACATAAATGTCATAGGCAGGATCCAATCTTGTATTCTTATCTCAAACACCCGCTTCACCTTTGAATCTGGACATGCGTGTGTTCCCTGCATAATCAAATGCGTATTTTTAAAAGATCACGATGACATAAGAATACCATGAATCGACTCTTTATTTTTTTTTTTTGTGTTCTGTTTTTTTTTTCTCTAGCATTTGCCATTCGCATTCTTCGCGGCGATGATGCCACTAGCATCTTCTGATGCTAGATTCTTTACCTCTCTTCTCCCTTCGCGCTCTCCTACACACAAAAATCATGTGCATATACACATGCATTTGATTGTGTAAGATTTTATTGTTATTTTGTGTGAGTGTTGTTCGTACGCAAGTGTGTGTGTAATTGAAATTGCTTAGAAGTGCCCCAAAAATGTATTCACCCCGGTGCCGACCGCACTATCCGCACGCACGCATCTGGCTGTTGTTGTGTCTCTCCTTTCAGAATTTGCTTTTTTTATGTCTTCTCTTTGTCTTAGCTTCGGTCGAGTTAGATTTTTGCATTTGTGCTGCAACTTCGACGAATGAGTGAGTCAATGAGATAAAAATCCACCTTAAGTCCCTAGGAATGCCACTAAAGTAGTTCCATGGAAACATTCACTTCAAAACAACAAGTTTAATGGTCATTTATTTCACTTTTGCCACAGTCTTTGTTCAATGTATCTGCTCATTGTTCACACTCTGACTCAGTGACTCTGCACTAGAAATATGAACATAATCCATAAACTTCTAGAGCATTTGTTTGACACGCCACTGACAGACTTAAAGGCAAGTGTAAGCAGCCCCTGAGCAACCCTGAGCATTTTTTAAAATTTAGAAAAAAAAACTCCAAACGAATGCCCTATAAATTTGACTCATCTTATCGATTACAAAGAATCTTCCACCAGCCGAATTACCATTCGCATCCATTCTGCTGATCATAGAATTAACGACCGCGTGCCCATCCAAGTCGGATGTACAACTTACATGTAAAGATCAGGTAAATGTAAAGTTTCATTCCAAGTTAACTTCAAACCACAGGCAAGCAGTTAAAAAAGAAAAAAGCAGCAACAAAATTCATTCTCGAACAAAAACAAAATTTGACAAGTTTTAGTTCTGTTTCGCTAACCATTGCTCACCGATCAGCAACGTAAAATATACCCCACACACAACCCTCTCATCAGGTTCCACAAGCTTCACAACGATCGCAAACAAATACATACGCATGCGTTCAAAACACTGCTCTCGGCGAATGAACTTTTTCAAGGTAACCAAAAACTTGCGTTGGCACAGCGCATCGAACTCTTGCAGACCTCAATGCTATTGTGCGTGTTAAAAGCTCTAGCTGGCTGACGTTTGTTGACTGAGATCAAAGTCAATGTTGTTTGGTTTGCTTTTTTTTGAAAGCTTCTCCTTTTTGCTGTCGGATGTTTTTGTCTGCGATTAGTTTTTTTGCTTCGCACGCGCATTTTTAAGCTTTCTGGATATTTATCTTCTCGCGCACCGAGCTTTTAAACTCGAGTCATCGCACGTAAAAAATGTGGGGAAGTGGACTGATGCCATTTCGCGCTGAACGATGACATTTGTCACCATCAGGGTATGGCAGGGGATGACGAGGAGGATCTTTTCCATTTTGTTGACAACACGCGGCTTCTATTTTGGTTATTTTTATTAGTTGTGCCGCCATGGTGGCCACCCGCTGCCACTTCGGCAGACCTCATCTAGAAGCTCAGCACGCACTCTAAGCGAATAGTCAGTTGAATGCTTGAGTGCGAGAGTTTTGATTCGTTGGACTTTTGTGCTTTGTTCTAATGCAGGGTGCAATGATCGTATTCGGACTTTGAAGGTCACACTCATGGACGGGACTGGTACTGTGCTTACCACAAGAAAACAGTCGGTACACACATGATTCCGATAGTAATTCGTCTGTATAATTGCCAGCCTTTGATTGTGGGAATTCTTAATTGGCTTGGAAACAGGGGATTGATAAATGCGCTTGAAATTGTATTTGCATAAGCGAGCTTTTGAAGCCTGTTCTTTTTTGGTTTTTTTTTTTGTTGAGATACTAAAAAAGTAACAACGCACCTTTTTTATGTTTTGAATTTGTTTGCATAAGATGAAGGGAGATAATTCGCCATGCCTCTCAGTTTCAAAGGAATTCACAAAATTTAATTCAGCTTTTTTTTTTAATAAATGCATAAAATATTTAAATTTCATTTAACGAGTTCACTTTCAAAATGTATTCGTTTTCGTTTTCTATACAGGAGATTGTTTTGGTGAGGCTAGAAAAGAACTACAAAAAAGTTCAGATGTACGTGAAGATATTTAATTAACCTAAGCCGAGCTTTAATCATACTAGACACGCAGTTCGCTCTGATTTTTATAGGTCAGCGTGAGTAGAACATAAAACAAAAATTTGACTTAAAAACAGGAAAAAGTGAAAAGAGAGTAGATTTTTTTTTTCACTTCGTCTAGTGAAGTGTTATTGTTATTGTTCGGTTTTGTGTGTGTTTTTTTTTTGTTGTTCCTTTATTATCTGCGAATGGCCAAAAAAGTGAAATTTGAAAAAAAGAACCTTTTCAAGGTCACACAATTGGTTTGATGTGACTCTTTTTTCGTGTTTAATTGGCCTTTTTTTTGCTTGGTACTTAAAAGCTTCGCTCTTTGAAGGGCATTACATATCTTTCAATACAATAACCGAGCAATTTGGGAAAAGCCGAATGCGTAAACAGATGACATATACATCATTTTTTATGTAAGTTTTATAACAGAAATGAAATTGTTTGAAAAACAATTTCTATTATTAAAGCTAGACTTTATTTTCAGATTAAAATATGCATATATATCTAATATGTAGCTGAGATTATCCAGACGGCTGAAAAAAATTATGCTCAATAGAAAGAGGCAGTATTTTGATGAAAAGTGATGATATTTTAGTTTTAATTAGAGTTGTACCGTCGTCATTGTTGCGTATCCTTTATCGAGAGTGTTTAAAAATCTAAAAAAATCACAAAAACTTTGCGTCATTGAGTACTTTCATTTCATTTCTGGCACTAATAGTTTTCGAGATATTGGCCAAACAGGTATTTTCGTGTAAATATCAAAAACGCATACAGCAATGATACATCAATCAAGTATGGAGTTCCACAAGGGTCAAAGCTCGGCCCAATTCTGTTCATATTGTACACAATCGAACTGCTTCGTGTGTTCAAAAATAGTACACCGTATGCCGGCACCGCGATAGTCGTCAGTCACAGATGTATCGATGCAGCGACAAATATTATGCAAAACGAGTTCAACAATGCGGTCAATTGGTGCCACGACAACAACAAGCTAATAATAAACGGATCAAACTTTACAACTCACGAACAACATCTGCACAGGAGCACTTCCAAGGGAACAGATCGAAATTGTTGACAGGTACAAATACCTGGGCATTACCATCGATAGTCACTTTACTTGGGATAAACATATAGATTAACTGCGGTCAGATCTCAAGAAGGCGCTTTTTGGAGTTGTATACCTCAAAAACTACTCAACGTCGCAGATTCTAAGACAGATATACTACGCGCTAGTAGAATCCAAATTAAGGTACGGTATACTTCCCTGGGGTAACGCATCTAATACCCATCTCGATAAGTTGCAAAAACTTTAAAACACCATCATTAGAAAAATAAATGAAGTAACCCAACGAAATGTGCCCGGTGAAAGGACGTTCAAAGTACTTGGCATCCGAGAACTATTTAAAATGACTACAACACTCGAGTACTATGATGACAACAGGTTCCAAACACCAAGGTTTGCCAATGTGTATGGCAAGCGAGAATTAAAGTACAGTGTACCCACGATATTAAACGAAATTCCTCAACCACTGAAGACTATTACTAACCCGAAAATTAGAAAATTAAAGCTGAAAGAATTTTTTATGTCATAGTTTGATGCAGAAGTTTTTCATATAAAAATTAGTTTCATTTTGAATTAAATCTCTTTGAATCTTAATCTTAAATAAAACAACTAATTTTTTTAATTTTTGAGTGCTAATGATTAGATAAAGATTTTATTCCTAAGTAATCTCACATTAGAATTATATAGAAAATCATTCTTCTGCAGATAAGCCTTTTCGGCTTCGCTTAACTCCTGTCAAGGCAATAAGCTTATTTTCTTGCACGTCCTAAAGTGTCTGATCACTTTACAAAATTAAATCAATTCCTCATTGAGCAATGATTTGCTGCCGAGCTTCAAATTTTCAATAAAAATGACTGCAAATCTCTATGAAATTGATATTTATAAATAGAATAGTCATATTCAGCGATGATAATCGATCGCGAATAGGTACTATACAATTTATCAAACTTTACAAAAATTAATCACAACAACAAAAGACTATACATTAAAATGTCCTCATTTAAAATGTTTCAAAAAATGTTCTCTTTCTTCTCCTGTTAGTTCTAAAAATGTTTAATTTTATTCGTCCCCAAAAAAAAGCTGCCCACAATTAATAACATCAATTTAAAAAAGAAAAAAAATATTAATCGTACACGCGAAAGAAATTCTTCGCTAGTCATTGCACTCTTTTTGTGATCGCACCTTCGAGTTATCGCATCGCGGCGCGCATGCAAAGTTTAATGCCCTCCAAATTGTATTCTCCATTATGTAAGCAGTGCGCAAAAGTGTGCAAAAGTTCAACAAAGTGAATTGCAAAACGAACAAAAAGTAAACAAACAACAATCGAAAAAAAAAGCAGAAGAAAACTTTTATATGAGTCAAATTCTTGTAAACACAACGAGCGAAGTTGGGCCTGCCTTTGAGGCGGTTATCTCATGCCGTGCAAAGCTTCTTAGTGGGCTCAACAAGCGCAACTTTGGATAGAACTCCAACGACGCCGACATCGCCGGCCGGCCATTTGGGGACGTATTCGGGTTGTCGGGTTGCCCGAGGGTCTTACCGCATTGCATCATATCTACTGTGGATGTTTGTATGTATTTATCTATAGCCGGCATATAATCTGCCCACATGCGCAAGTAAAAAACAAAATTCGCGCTAGATACATGATTTTTATTTGTTTTATTATTTTTAATCGTACGTTCAGGTTCGTGGCTGAAAGTGCAATAACCTTTTCGAAATTGGGAAGTCTCTAATCGAGTTATTTGCTGTTCTCCGCCGCCGCTCATGTGTCTGATTTTTTTTCGCTCTCCCATTTGATGATCTAATTTATCATTCAAATTCTGCAAGAAATAAGGCATGGCTCGCTCGGTTGGGGGCAATCTGCAATGGAGGATACCGTGCCAAACCGAGAGAAACCTTACGTCAACTGGAAGACAAATGAAACCAGTTCTAGAGAGGTACCTTCTCCTCCTGCCTACGCAGATTTTCTAACTACCTTCTGCATTCAATTTTGCCGTAGATTCTTCAGGTGGGCAAGCGAACAAAAAACTGTATGTGCTTCGCTTTTTTTTTCAAAACTAACTTGAAAACAATCTTAACCATTGTGCGCGGTGCCAGTTCTATTAGCATCGCCACAATCTAATAATTTTTAGATTCTCTCTGTATGCGTTTCTCCAGGTTGTCCAAGGAACTACAATATATTTTTTTTTTCGTCTGAGAGAGATATAAACCTTCATTAACACAAACAACGAAGCATTTTTACATTCGCGCAATCGGATACTGAAGCTACGTGCTGAGGCCAGTGACCCTCTAACCTTGAAGTTTGTGTGGTGCAGATCTATGCGCGAGCGAATCAAAGAAAATAAAAGTTTAGCTGTTCTCGGTCTACGAATACGAAGAGAATGAATAGATGATGAACAACAAAACACTAGAGAGATACACACAAATGTTTGAGTGTTAGAATAGCAAAAAAGCTCTCGACCATCCAGTTCTTCGGGTGGTTCTCTGCCAGACACTTGATTTATCGCTTGTTACTGTGGACACTTGAAGCAATCTTTTAGTTATTACTGTTCAACTGTAGCCAGCGTTATTTTGCGAGTTCGTTTTTGATGACTAACTTTCAAATCTCTCCCAGACCGAAGTAAAAGAAACTGTCTGTCTGTCTATTGAGGGGAAAATATTGCCTCTTTCATATCGAAGGGCGCCGAAAATCCATGATCGTTTAATGTTTGACGAAGCGTCGTCCAAAAAAATGTATCTTATCTATGAATTTATATTTGGAGTAGAGTTATGTAGGTCTTTGGTGTTTGATTAGGTTTGTTTTCATATAACTTCAGTAGGCTTGCTGTGGGATTTTCATAGATTTGTTACAGTTTGTTGACATATACTGAATGATAACGGTAGGCCTTTACAAAGCAGCAAGTTATACGACCGTACAGACATTTATCCAGACAGACTCGAATAAATGTCGTTCAATATCCATTCATGAATTATCTTTCGATTTTTTTTTGTTATATTGCTGTATTATATAAATTCTGACAAAGGTTTATTTAACGCGAACATCTATCTATGGATAAAAGCCTCAGTTGTTTATTTTATTTTAATTAAATTTTACTTAAGAATAAGAAATAAGAAAAGAAGAAAAAAATATATACTCTTGCATATATACAATTTTGTATAAACTGGATAATCTAAATCTGAATATCTGAATATCACAGATGCGATAATTTGTCTTACCATAATCTAGCGAATATAAAAAAATCAATTTCCGTTTTTTACTTCTTTTGTTTACTAAAACAATGTTTTTTTAAGAAATCATCAATTTAATTTAGCAACCAGACAACTCGTTGGCCCAATTCAAAACAATGGATGCCCCCATGACTATTCCCATTATCGAGGGATAAGTCTATAAAAGCAGGTCATGGAAGGCTGCCGTGGCTCAGGCAGAGACCCTTCACGGGTCGGGAGCCCGCTAAGTAATCACCGCGTATAAAATCTCTACAGTTTTTGTATGAACGCTTGAAATCTTTCATCGACAATCTGATAGGTAATTATCAGTGTGGTTTCAGGCCAGAAAAGTCTACAGCAGACCAGGTCCAGGCAGATTCTAGAAAGGACCCAAGAAATGTAAATCGAAACACACCACCTATTCGTCGATCTCTGTAGACTGTACGAGACTGTACGAGACGAGAGCACCATGAAATTCCTGCCAAAAACGTCAGCTTGTGCAGGATAACGATGGAGAACTCTGGCTGTGCTTCAAAATCGGAAACGAGCTCATCGAGACCTTCAGTATCAAAGAGGGTTTTAGTCAAGACGACAGGGTGTCATGTAACTTTTTCAACATCATTTTGAAGAAGATCGTGCAGAACTCACTGTCCGCTATTAGAGGCACAATCTTCCAAAAGTCCATAAAACTGGTAGCATTCGCTAAAGACATTTATATGGCTGATCGAACACAGCCGGCCGTCAATGAGTTGTCTGCTAACATTGAAATGGAAGCGGTTAAAATAGGTCTGGTAAAGGAAAAGGGTCTGGTAAAAGTAAAGAAAAGCAAAACAAAGCAAAGGGTCTACCAATCGGAACTTACGAACTTTGACAGTTGATAGCGGCCGTATTGTTGAAGCTACCTCTGTCAAATTGGCTGTCATTTATTCAGCCTGTTTTGCCTAATTACCATGGATGGACACAGCGTTCAACAACACGCGCAAATGACAATTTTTTTTAGTAAACGATAAACCAACACCCGTACGTCACAACTGGATGGCGCAGTTGGTTAAGAGCCTGCCCCAAGTTAGAGGGGTCCCAGGTTCGAATCCCAGTAAAAGCAAAGTTAATACGCTTTTATCCGGAACTATCACTGGAACGGTCGATCAGTGGTAGTAGACTGACTGGGTATCACAATGGGCAGACATGGTCTAAGTGTGCTGGTGAATTCACTATCAGCCCCCTAACCTAACCCAACCTATGCCGTCAATGTCTTCGAGCCAGTACTGTTGAAGAGTCTTTTGGGATATTATTCACATCACTCTACAGATCTTAGATTTTAAAGTTAGATTATCTCCTCAATTCGCCTTCCTGCTAGAGAGAACCAAATATCCGAAGATTTTCTTTAGACTGCACATGCACAGAGGATAGTGTCTACCATCAAGTTTACTATCCACTTTTTGGTACTGCTTTAACACCAAGATTTCCTTATCATGTTGATTGTTTTATTTTTTCCGTTGATTAGATCAATATCTACGAATGTGTTGAGCTTATGAAGGAAGTGCATAACCTCTTGCGTTTCTTTTTTTATTGAGTTTCAGACCAAAAATATTTACATCGTCAGTTTACAAATATCCTTTTTCATTGTAACGGCCACAATCTTATTACCCTACCCACTTTGAAGAAGAAACAAAACACTTAATGTCATAACCGTACATTGAATACTTTTATCAAATTAATTTGAATTTATCAGAATTTATTAAACATCAATGTGTCCAAAAATAAGTTATAGTCGGAGAGTAATCATCATGACGGACAGTATTAAAAATATTTTCCGTTCGAAAATTACATTTAAAAATAGTTTTATGATAGACAATCTCCTCAGAACGGTTTCTTTTTTTTTCCCGCTCAAATACATGCTAGGTCCAAGCATATATTTATATTTAGCGAAAAAAAAATGTTTCCTTTATTTAATTTTTTTTTACAACTAAAATGTCACACGCGAATTGTTTTGGTTGACACAATTTATTAATTTATGAGCATATAGTTCATTCACTCCTGGGTGGGAGGGTGAAAGTGGACGAAAAGCTCGCCGAAAGGTAAAAAAGCAATTGTTGCCAGTCAACACTTGAAACGGAAGGGGGCGGAGTAATTCGGCGAACGCAATAAAGATCTTAAGATACTCTCCACTCTAACGGCTGCTCTACATGCATATTGACAACATCTTTTATTGCACTTTATCTGATTTTGTAACATGAAATTTTCTTCAAATTGGGCTACCTAATAACAAGCGATAATCAGAACTATAGTGCGTTGGATTTATTTTTTTTTATTTAATTCGTGGAACACATGCATCGGCGTGGTTTTATATTTAGACTCCGCTAGACTTATGTAAGTTTTCAGTATTTTCGTAAGGAGCTTTCTTACATTATAAATAAAATGCCTTGAACTAGTGTGTCATTAACGCAGCTTTGTTTGTTGCTTTTAATGTTTCTTTTTATATTTTTGTGCGATAAGATTACGCATTTAATTAAAGTACACCATGTCACCGGAATGGGACTGTTGAAACAATCAGAGGAACAGAAACAAATCAAAAACATGAAAATATTGAAATTAATTTATTTATAAGCCGCCGCTGTCGTAGTGTTGAAAGTGTAATAAACTTTTAGGCATTTATTGAAATATTTCGGATTGCCTCGTTTTAACACGTGTTTGCTTTTTTATGGCCTTTTTTTCCAAAGGATTAAGGTGAATGAGTTCAATTTTAAGGCGGTTGTGAGAAGAGTTTGCGTCTTGTTAGTTTGTTTGGATTAGAAATCATTTTTTACATTAGAGTTGGTATGCCTCGCCGGTTGCTGCTTTTCTCTGCTCCCACTCATCATCATAGTCCATCATACCACGGGTGGTTGGTGGGAGCTACTCTAAGATGGTTTCTGCTACTTCCTGGATGGCAGAACGACTATGCAACCAAGTATTCTGGGCGTTTGTGTGTGACGTTGGCATACCAAAGAGTCTCTCACTAAATAACTTTTCGTAGACTCTGGCGATCTCCGGTGCCGTCAGACATCCAATGTCAAAACTTCGATTTGTTGTTTAGGGCAACTTCCTGACATTGGTCAGTCGAGCTCGTGCTGCAATCAAAGTCGACATTTGCCCCTTTGAATGCTTGCACATCAAGAATATTCGACGAATATTTTGCGCCAGTAAGCAAGTGGTCCCAGATTAGAATCGGCTCAAAACCAGTTCCTATCCCTGGAACTGAGGATGAGCTGATAAATGTAACACTCCGATGCTGGTTTGTTTCATCGCTCGTAGTGACAGATGAAGCTATCAAATACGCAGTCGCGTCCTTCGATTGTTTCAAGTCGCCGGGTACCGATGGCATATATCCAGCTTTGATGCAAAAGGATATAGACCAGTTGTTGCCGGTTCTGAAAATAATTTTCACAGCCAGTCTGGCACTGGCCTATATCCCGACCCCTTGGCGTACAGTTACGGTAGCCTTCATACCAAAGATCGGTAAGGGGGACTACTCACTCGCCAAGAACTTTAGACCTATCAGTCTAACCTCTTTCCTGCTGAAAAGCATGGAAAGGCTGGTTGAGCTTCATGTGCGCAAAACCGCTTTGCGAATTCATCCTCTGTCTCAGATGCAACATGCCTATCAGCGCGGAAAATCTTGCGAGACTGCACTTCAAAATCTCGTTGGCACAATCGAATGTGCCCTCGACAGGAAAGAGTACGCGCTGGGCATTTTCATTGATATAGAGGGTGCCTTTGACAATGCGACTTTTGATGGCATGTGCAACTCGGCCAGAGAACACGGTGTAGATGAATCATTAGTGCTTTGGATTAAAGCAATGCTGATGAATAGAACTATTATTGCGGACGCGGATTGTGGCCAGGATGTTATGGCGTGGTTAAATAGGGGCTGCCCTCGGCGTGGCGTCTTGTCTCCTCTGCTATGGTACATGCTGGTTGACTCTCTGCTCGATGCTCTCAATAGTTCTAACATCTACGCCCAGGCCTATGCGGATGATGTAGCTGTTCTGTCTGTCGGATCATGCCTAGCGGATGTGTGTTCAAAAGCGCAGGCAGCTCTAGACGTGATCGACGATGGGTGTACTAGAAATGGGCTTTCAGTCAACCCTCTTAAAACCGAGGTTGTCCTCTTCACGAGGAGGAGGAAATTGACTGGTTTGACTCAACTAGTACTAAAAGGTGTCACTATCCGCTTTTCCGATGAAGCTAAATATCTGGGTGTCATTCTAGATCGGAAGCTTCTGTGAAAAAAACACGTCGAAACGAAAATTGCGAAGGCACTGTCAGTTTTCTGGCAGTGTAAGAGAATTTTCGGCAAATCATGGGGTCTATCCAAAAAGATCCGTGTGGATCTACACGGCTATGATTAGGCTCCTTCTCTCCTATGCTTCGGTCGTTTGGTGGAATAAGCTTCCGCGTAAATACGTAACTGCTGCTTTCACCAAGCTTCAAAGAACGGTCTGTCTCGGCTACATAGGAGCCTTCCCTAGTACGCCTACCTCTGCTCTTGATGCACTGCTGAATCCCCCCCACCTGCCCCCCTGGAAACCCACATCATGGGGTGTACTCTCAAGGCCATCTTCCGCTTAAAAAGAAGTGGTTATTGGTATAACTCGCACTGGAGTTTCGATGACCTTGCGCCAGACCCACCCCAGTCTTATGGATATGCCGTCTGACGCACGGACACCAGTACTCCAGCTGCGATGAACGTACAAAGTCGATGAGGTGAGAGCTGATGATGTAGGCTCCTCATCAAAGAAGTGCCTGCTAGTCTTCCTCCAGAAGACCATGGAAAAGCCTGGTAGTACAATGGACCAGTATTTGAGTCTGAGTGTTCCAGTGTAATGTTTAAAAACCCTCAACAAAATAAATGTGTGCAATGGAAAATAGAGGTGTCATTACGTACCCTTGCGGAAGACCAACGTCTACAACGAAAGTTATTGTTTTAACATTTATCTACCAACCGCTCTTGAGTGCAGAATTCTTTGGGAATGAAGAGAACAAAAACAAAGTATGAAAAAAATTCAATGCGGTCATTTAAAATGTTCAAATGTAACTATCCTCTTTCCACCATTTCTTCCATGATCACCTCAAAACAAGGTGCCACTACTGACTTCAGATTGTGTGTTCAATGCGTATAAATCTCAATCCAATTAACCAGCTATGCTAATTTTTCAGCAGCGACTTTTATCATACACCCATTCCTCAAACACACACACACAGCACTCGTACCATGCGCAAGTTTGTATAATTTAGTAATCACAGGGTGTGTGCCTCATCCAGCATTAGCCAAATCAGAATATGAATAATGAATTTAATAGCGATACGCTACGCATCTGCAATTACTTCACGTCATATTCTCGCGCTACTTATTCCAAACACATTAATTAAAGAGAGGGGCGCCATCCGCAGTCAGCGCCAAGACACATGTGAGTTGAGGTAATTAATATTCGTTCACCGATTAGGTAGGACATCGCCGAGGACATTTCGAATCATATTCGCGTTACTGCCCACAATCCATCTCCGTCGCATCGCGTTAATAGTGACATTCGCCTAATCGCATTATTCAACACCATTGTGCAGTTGTAAGTACAACATGTGATAAGATTACGTATACGCCCGTCGTTCGTCACCGGCCGCCCGACTCCTTCAATGTGCCCCGCAAATAAATATTCATGCTTACATGGAATCAAAGTCACCTGAAGTCGATTGGGAGTTGGCCGGCGATGCGGCGACCATCGTTCTCCAGCATGGGTGGAGTATTCAAATTTGCCCGAATACGGAACCGAACCACTCCCCACCACGAAATACATCGAAGGCAGTGCCAGAGGAGAGCCTTGTTGTGTAAATTTTTTACCCATTAGGCATTTTCACTTGAGCAAGGACATAAATCATTGAGTTGATGGCTGTTACGTGGTACACGCCACATGGCTTCTCTGCTCCGAATTTGGATAAGAGATTGGAAAAGTGTTGAAGGATTCTTCTGCAAGTGGAATTTTCTGAGGTTTGGTTGGATGGATTTACGAAATTCCTTTGGCGAGGGCACACTCGTATTTTTGAAACTATCCCATCTCGGTAGGCGCACATTCTTATTGAAAACTGTAGCATTAATTAAGATGTTTCGGGTTGTTTTATAGTCCATTTATTAGGCTGATAGAAATCGCGATATTCCGGTTTTATCGTTGATATTTATTCTCGTTCATGTTCATTTGTTACGGAACCATGTCAACATAAATGGTGATTCCGGTCACTCTTTCGGTGAACGAAGGAGGGTTCGTCTTTGGATAGCATTAAATTTTCTCGGTTTGGTATGCTCTAATGGGCTAACTAGTAACTCTTATCAAAATAGTCAACTAATTAGAAAAAACAATTTGTTTTGAAATTAAGGGTGGACAACATCCCTGTCGCCTGTCACTTGGTCCCCGCCTTGGGTGGTTAGCTGTACAAGAACCCAGAGTTTTGTGCAAACTTCGAATGGCACAGATTGGGAACTGTTTCTAAAAAATGATGCTTTAGAGAGATGGTGCCGTGACGTGAAGTCAGTGCTTGCTTCCATCAGGTATCAAGGTTGGGGGTGGTAGATGAGTCTCACTTAGGCCAATCTTGGTCCTCAATGATACCCTATCGCAGAGTAAACCCAGATGTTGGCATCACTGTCTTTATTTATGCAGAATACTCTGGGGGCATATGCGATGTCGGTATGCGACTGTTTGGTCATATTCCATGCGAAGTGGACAATCTGTCGGCCATATTCATTGAGTCAATTGCACTTTATACTGAAACAAATCCAAACCAACCTTCAAAATGCGCCGCAAGGGGGCTACACTGATGTCAAAATGCTCTTCATCTATGTACCCTCATGTCTATTAGTCTGTCTCCAACAACAAAACAATCCTGATCACAGAGAGTCAGTGCGTAAGATCTAGAAAATGCAAGATTTGTTTCGTAGTGAGGCTCGCAGTACCTTCTGTCCAACTACAGTCAATGAAATTTCATTCCTGCTAAACCCGTTAGGTTGTCGGTAGGGAACTCACCGAAACCTTTAATGTCAAAAAATGTTTTAAGCAAAGTGACGCGCTGTCACCTTAACATTATTCTTGAAAATAGCGTGCAAAACTCGCTAGCCAGCACTGGAGGCATGATCTTCTAAATGTCCGTACAACTGCTAGCATACACAGATGACATAGACGTGATTGGTCGAACTCAGAAGGCCGTCAATTAAGCGTTTGCTGGCATTGAACAGAATCCGTAAAAATACATCTGGCGGTAAACAAGAGCAAACTGAAGTACATATAATGGTGGACAAAAATGTTCAGTCATTTTCAAGGAAAAAGAATCATTTAAACCTAAGCGAGGTTTAAAATTAAATTCTTTAGAAACAAGTAATAAATGTTGAAGTAATTTAGTAATGGCGGTGCTACAGTCCGAGGTGGGCCTGGACCTAGCTTCTCACCAACCACTCGTGTTGTGCGTGCTATTGTTCCTTCATGAGGGGAGGGGACCTACAGTTAAATACCGACTCCGAACGGCGAGATTCAGAAGCTTTTTCTAGACAGTTTATACTCTTTGAGCATTGTCAGTGAGGTGGAGCCGTGAAAAAATCGTAGATCACAATTTTCTCATCATTGTGAACCGAATATTTGGGTCATGGAATGGACGTTTACAAATGACTCTCCAAACAATTTAAACTGTCGAGTTCGCACGTCCCTTGTGAGGTAAGCTCATCGCAAAACTGCAAACATTTCCCCACCAACTATCTGCTGTAAGTGCCAAACTACTCTATTCTATTCCCTATCAGCAAATTACAAACAAGGAAATACTTTCTGGTTACAAAAATTCCATCATTGAATTTGAAACTATACTTAGCCGAAATCAATACCAAATCTCACACCACACAAAGGTCAATTCCACGACCTTGAAATGGCATTAACGGTGATTAGGAGATTAATCGAACTACGTACCTTATCGGCTGTACATATATATTGACACAAGTTCACACAGCCCTCCACTCAGCTGAGGTACGCTCAAATATTCACGTGTGTTCCGTTTCCCAATGCTGCATATGCACCATCCACCGACTGCTCTGACGTATAATTACACACGGTTCGTTAGCTGAGTCTGTATTAAAAATTTAAATTCGGAAAAATGAAAACCTCTAGAGGAACGCACGGTGCCTACACAAGTGACAATGCGTATAGGAAATGCGTAGGAGAGAACGGGAAAGAGTCCACAGCATGGGCACTGTCTAATCAAACCGACGAAATCAAGTTATCGAAGCAGGAAGTGAAACAAAACACGCACACACGTGCGTATAAGTTATGATAGTACTTCACAGTGTTGCGTACATATTCAATGCGCTTGTGATAGCTTCAAGGGCATCGACGGCCCTTTGTATTGTAGTTGAACTTTTTTTCTTGTTGTTGCCAGTCTGCAAGGTCAGACGCAAAGCTTCCGCGCATAAATTGTTAATTTTGAATTCAAGTTGTAAAGTAGATGCAAACACGGCTCAGGGCGACCGGATTGGTTTGAAGGGCTTTCGGGCCACAGCAACACATTTTCTATTTGCATTTCAGTGGAACTGGTTTTATTGTAAATTGTTCTAATCATTAATCACATTTCGTTCCTTTTTTTTGTCTAACTCTCGAATCGAAAAGATAATAGCCACGTTGTTGCTAATTAATCGAAACCTACTCATTGGTGGTCAACAAACGTCAGTAGATGCCGAATACCTAATAAAAATGCGTAACTTTTGCGTTTTCTGGTTTAGCTTACATTCTTTGAGCCACAATCCTTAGACAGACAGTAGTGCTCGTCTACTTCAAAGGAGAGGCAGATATGAAATAACGGAAGCCCTTGCTGCTGCCACATTAATCTGCAAGGAGTTTATCCCTTTATCCACTAGTGAGAACAAACTGATGATTTCAAGGAAGCGAAGAGGACCCATGCCAAGTTGTCCGAAAGTTTTACCAAAGGGTAAAACTTTTATCGAACGTGTATAAAGCTCGGACAGAAGCCTGCCAGGACGAGAACGGACAACTAGTAGTAGATTCGCAGTCGATACTGAGAATTTGGAAAAGTCATTTCTGCAGACTGTTAAACGGCGATGAGGATACAAATACCGCTGTCAGGCAGAATGTTCCACTCAACATAATGGACGGTGATAGAAGAGAATACCGTCCCCCCGACCTAGATGAAGTCAAGATAGCGATATCGAGACTGAAGTCTAATAAAGCTGCTGGTGCAAATATTCTGCCCGCTGAAATGTAGGGCGCATGCACCAGCTCATCTGTAAGATATGGTCGGAGGAAAGCATGCCCGATGAGTGGAATCTCAGTATCGTTTGTCCGATCCACAAGAAAGGAGACCCCTTTGACTGCGCCAACTATCGAGGGATAAGTCTCCTTAACATCGCCTATAAATCTTCTCTGCCGTTTTGTGTGAACGCCTGAAGCCATTCGTGAACAAACTGATTGGTCCTTATCAGTGTGGTTTCAGGCCCGGGAAGTCCACCATCGATCAAATCTTCACACTGCGGCAGATCCTGGAGAAGACCCAAGAAATGCAGATCGACACACACCATCTATTTGTCGATTTCAAGGCCGCATATGACAGCGTGTAGAGAGACGAGCTATATAACGCCATACATAGTTTTGACATTCCTGCCAAACTCGTCAGATTGAGCAGGATGACGATGGAGAACTCTCGCTGCTCCATCAAAGTCGGTAACGAAATCACCGAGACCTTCAATGTCAAAAAAGGTTTTAGACAAGGCGACGCGCTGTTATGTGATTTCTTTAACATCGTTCTTGAGAAGATCGTGCAAAACTCACTGGTCAGCACAAGAGGCACGATCTTCCAAAAGTCCGTTCAACTGCTAGCTTATGCGGATGACATTGACGTGATTGGGCGAACACAGCGAGCCGGCAATGATGCGTTTGCTGGCATTGAAACGGAAGCGGCTAAAATGGATCTGGCGGTGAACGAGGGCAAAACCAATTATACATATGCTGTCATCAAGAAAAGACGCACAACATCGACGACTTGGCCAGAACGTCACGATAGGCAGTTATAATTTTGAAGTAGTTAAGGACTTCGTCTACCTTGGCTCCGCAATAAACAGTACAAACAACATCAGTACCGAGATCAAACGCAGAATAACTCTTGCCAACAACTGGGCCCTCTCTCGGAAGACCAAGTTGACTCTATACAATACCTTGATCATCCCAGTCCTGCTCTATGGCGCAGAGCCATGAACAATATGGAAAGCAGATCTTTATCTTTTTGAGAGAAAAGTTCTGCACGCGATCTTTGATTCCGTTCGCATTGATGGCGATTGAAGGAGAAGGTTCAACAACGAACTGTATAGGCTGTACAGCGGCATTGGTCTAGCCAGGCTACAGATCCAACGACTTAGATGGTTAGGCCAAGCATCACGCGTAGACAACTTAGTTTCGGTCCGAAGAATCTGCGACTCTGAGTCTGTGGATCAATACAACAGAGGACGTTCAGGTGGCGCACAGAAGTTGAGAGGGACCTGAACCAACTTGCTGTGTAGAATTGGAGATAACTAGCGAAGGATCATGATAGCTGGAGGGACATGTTGGTTGAGTCCCAAGTCCACCACGGCCTGTATCGCAATACACAAAAGAAGAAGAAGATGTGGACATCAATGGATATCTCATTAAGGTTGCAGACGTTGATAAAAAAGTACGTTCCTAACAACTAGAGTCTAAGAGACACAAGAAAAGGACGGGTACCGAGAAGGTGGATAAAAGACACCGTCTTCTCTTCGCACAATCAATATCACTATTAGCCAAGGTCTTTCGACATGTGTTAAGGCAGTTCTGGTAACATGGTAACATAAATCTTTAATGTTTTGAGTGATCGATGTGAAAGCAACTTTAACCAGTTCATTGTAGTGACTTCTAGACTTCACTAAGCAATAGATTACAAGAAATTAAAGCCATTCCCAATACAACTGGATGGCGCAGTTGGTTAAGTGCCTGCTCCAAGTTCAAGGGGTCCTAGGTTCGAATCCCAGCGAAATCGAATCTGGTCCAGTCACCATTTGCCGTTGGAATCAAATTAACGACACTGGAGTAGGTTGCTACCTGGCAGTACAATGTGCCAGTTTTGGGTCTGAGTGCTCCAGTAGAGTTTCGAAAATCCTCCGAAAAAAAAGCCATTCCCTCGTTAAAGTTTTCGGATGAACTTTCTTTCTAATGGTAATCAAAGATGCTACTATACGTCAACAAAAATAATTATAAGCAATCGCCATATAGTTAAGAAAAAGCACCGCACAAATATTAATTCAAACTCTTCACAAAATAAAAAAAAATGTCACACTGCAGGAAAGTCATAATTTAAAAATCTATAGAATTTGGATCAAGTTATGAATAACTTCCGCATCGCGTCTTGAATCAAATGACATGCGGAAATTGTTGGTTTATGACAAACTGGAAACAAGACAATTCAGTTCATGTAGAATTAAATATTCAATATGCATACAAGAGTGTGTGAATACAACACCTTGTCATCAAGCCAATGACCCTTGCAGAGCAATAAACTTAATGATAACTGCCTATTGAATTGACCTGTTACATTGATGAAGTATTCGATTTTTTTTAAAAGCGACTGGATGGCACAGTTTGTTAAGAGTCTGCCCCAAGTTAGAGGGGTCCTAGGTTCGAACCCCAGTGAAATCGAATCTAGTCCAGTCACCAGCCGTTGGGATCAAATTAACGGCACTGGAGTAGGTTACTACCTGACAGTACAATGGACCAGTTTTGAGTCTGAGCGCTCCAGTGTAGAGCTTCAAAAATCTCGGCGAAAAATCGATTTTTAAATTTAGTTTCGATGATTTGGACTTAAATCTTGCTGCAGGATGAAAATAGTAATACGGCGAAGTTACGGTTGGAAAGTTGGTTTCAAACATCTTCTTTCACCACCGACCGATAAAATTTGAGTACAATATTATCACATTTCATACTAGAATTACTGAACATCAGAAAATCTAACAAAATGGATAGACAAAATTTCGACCAGATTTTGGTTTAAGCCAAAAAAATAAATAACGTTCTTCAAATCCAGAAAAGGGGTTTAATCCTAAACTGATGGTAAAACATAACGTTAATGTTTTAGTAGGTCAACTGCTTGATGTAAGGTTCTAATGGCAGGAAAATCCTTACATATAGGTATTTTTAGCACAAAAATGAACCAGTGGGGAAAAAAGGACAGATTTTTAAAATAAGCGAAAATGTTTCAGAGTTTTAGTTTATGATTTCATGAATGCTTAGATGTTATCTTAGCCTCATTCTTTTGCTTCTTCCACTTGGTATTTTTCGACCCGCCACTAACTTTACCTGAGTTGGTAATTTTCGTCAGAACTCAACCACGCTTGTCAAAATCAAATCAAATTTCGTTGTCTTTTCTATGAATTGGTTCGCTTCGGTTGGTTTTCATTTTCCTAAAACATAATTGATGTAATTTTTATTTATTACAATTTCAAGCCGGTATCAAATTCAAAGCCGGTGAGTTCATTTTACCAAGCAAAACAGACAGTTAAAAGTATTGAAGGGGAAGGACACAATTTTCAAATTAAATTAAGTACATATATTTTACGCAGAGCATAACGTCGCTCTCTAAATTGTGGAGTATTTGCTTCCACTTCTTGAAAACATTGTCCCAGATTCAAAAATTATACAAAATTCTAAGTTGTTTCGATCTGATCTCACTCTTCCACACGATTAGGAGAGAGCAAATGCAAAAAATTCGAACAACCGAATGGCTAGTGTAAAACCCGCCTAAGCATATATATACATACACAGGCACTGAGTTGAATTGAGGGTATTGAATTTTCAGTTAATATTTCTGTCCGCATTCGGTCTGAAAAGTGTTCAAATTGAAACAAAAATGCACGGTTGGAAAAATGTGTCCCTTTAAGGGGTCTGTTCGCATAAAGGTGTCCACAAAAGAATCGCTGTAGTTGATTTTTTTTATAAAATACATACAAACCATACGTGTACAACCAGTGTACGTACTTAAAAGTACAGTAGAATCTCGAAAATACGAACGGTTCCATAGCATCTAATTGTTTCCCCATCTTTCTTCCGGGCAACAGTCTAACAGGAGCAGTTTTTTAAGAAAAAAGCCTTAATAAGCCTCTTATGAATTTTATTCTCCAGTTTTTAATGTTTTTTATTTTTTTAAATAAAATTGTTATTTTGATATGAGCAATGTTTTCATGTACGGCTATACGTTCTTCCTTAACCAAATTTTGATGTTGGAAAGATGAGGAATTGGAAAAGATGAACTGGGCCTGAGCTATATTTGTTGATCTTTTCAAGATTCTACTGTAATAAGATTTTTTATTGTGTCTATGCCTAAAAGACTGTAGACAATGAAAAAGAAACATTAAAAGCGTCTGCATGTTTTTTATTACAATTCGGTCTAGTGAATACAACAATTCGCGAAAGCCGTAGTTCATGGAAACCTAGCGGTAATGAAAAATGTTTGAGTCATAATTCCCTATTTTCCGCCATTTATTAAACTTGACGCTTGTCTGTCATTACTGAACATGTCCACCTTAGAACTGTCTGTCAGATCACCGTTTACTACTCTTACAAGGTCCCTTCAAAAATCATCTTCACTAAATAAAAAAAATAATTCCTCCACGATGACCATAAGTTAATTTTAAATTAATTTCATACACTAATCTTCCCATCACAGAAAAAATATACAAACATTAACAAAAAGAAGAGACGCCTACAATACTATTATAGTTCCACCGCACAAAAATCGCACACACAAGCGAAACTTTGAATTCCCTCAAGCTTTCTGGAAAGCAATAAATTACTCTGCAATATAACAAAAAAAGAGAAAAAAAAGCGAAGCGAACAAAATTATATGCCGTCGGGGTGCAAAGCGGCCCTAACATCGCTTCCATCACAAAGAATTTGTGCGTATCGCATATGATCACAAATCCAAAGTGGTTGCTGCTATGCTTCGTGTGTCACTGCTTCGCTGCGAGAGCCATGAACATAACCTTGAAGTTTTATTTAAAGATCGTTTTTTAGATTGTTTTCCTCTCCTCTAGATTCCTAATGCTTCCAAATTTATATGTAAAAAAAAACTTTCTTACATTTTTTTACTGCGTTTGCGTTTGCAATAAAAAAAAATGCGTAAAATTTGAACAACACATTCTGTGCGCACGCACGCACACACTCAAGCGCTGACAGGCGTATGCGTGATCTAGTGCGGTTTCACAATCACACTCGCTTGCGTGTATTGATATGAGATTCTCGAGTCGTAAGCTCAAATGCCAACAATGAATCGCATTATGAACTCATTTAACGTCCGCTAACGAATGCGTAAGGTCGTCAGACGGCGGAGTGCGAGTACACTGCTGGGTGCCGAATTTTCTACATACATTTTGTATGCCCGCGATCACTTGCCATCGATTCATACGTTTATTGCTTATCTCTCGCATGCTGAATTGGAGATGAGGCGAAACTTTTTCGAAATTGTTGCATTGTTGCACAATTTTGGGCGATTCCTAAATATTCGAGCCGCATTAGCCTGCATTCAAGGTGCAAACCATTGCACTGATCATGGCTGCACTGGTGGGGATATGCGCTTTTGCATTTTTTGGTATTCACTGTTTCATTCAACGAGCGGGTGCTTGTCATTGATAGAAAAGAGCTTTCGTGCAGTTCAGCAGCGGATGGAAAATTGGAAAGAAAAGCTGAAGCGCCACAAGAACACGCTCGTAAAATGCATTCTTTTGTTAATTGAGTCGTCAAACGAAATTGGATTACGTAAGCGAATACGGGTACCCCTGTATCCATCATCGTGACGTACTTAAATACACCAACTTGGGGTTGAGGATGGAGGTTTAGTGGGGCTGTTGGGACTACGTTTACATTAACGTACATATGAAGGTTCTCGATCTTTATGCATAAGGTCCTTCTTATAGCGATCGAAGCAACCCAAGCGCTGTAATGGCATTTCGTGAGTCATTCTACAACTATTTTTTTAGTTAAAAAATCAGACAATTTCAATTAAATTCAATTAGCATTTATCGATGAAGTAAATCATAGAGTTCCGAGCAAACAATCGTATAGATGATGTCCTTTGAGACTAGACTGAGCAGACACGACCAATCACTCGCTGGTAAGCAGCGCAGAAAAATCCTGTGAAGACAAAAAATTTACAACGGTTGCCTTCCTGGACACGAAGAGAGCAGGTACGATCGGAGCCAATAAATCAGGGGTTACTCAGAATTGACGTCAATGAAAGTTGTACGTGAATGAATGAAGAATGTGTTATCTGATCTAAACTACGTAACCACTCTACGACAAGGAGAGACACTTACACACTTCAAGAATTTAGCTCTTTCGGATGCACCTTGATCATCCCAGTCCTACTGTACTCCGCTGGGGCATGGACAATATCCCAAGCGGGTGAACAGTGTCTTGGTCTTTTCGAGAGAAAAGTTCTACGCGCGATCTTTGGTCCTGTTTGCGTTGATGGCATTTGGAGGAGAAGGTTCAACCGCGAACTGTATGGGCTGTACAGCGACATGAGTCTAGCCAGGTGTCTACGGATCCAACGCCTAAGATGACTAGGCCATGTAGAGCGTATGGACAACTTAGCTCCGGCCCGAAGAGTCTTCGACTCTGAGACTGTGGGACAATGCAACAGAGGACGCCCACATGCAAGGTGGCGCACACAAGTCGAAGGGGACCTCGGCCGGCTTGGTGTGCGAAACTGGAGACAGCTGGCAAAAGATCGTGCTGCCTGGAAAGGCATATTGAAGGAGGCCCAGCCCAGGTCCACCTCGGACTGTAGCGCCCTAAGAAGAAAAAGAATTAGCTCTAGGTGTCGTTTTGATAAGTGGCTTGCTCTGATAAGTAGCTGTAAGGGCTTGTTGTCCAGACTACTAAAATCATCTCCTGGAATTCCGGAATATTCCTAGTTCCTTGATGGTCCTCTTAGAAATCTCTTTAAGAGATTTGTGAAAAGGTTTATCTAGAGACCGTTGTTTGGGTGTACAAATTGCCGGCATGTTAAGTGTATCAAAGTCTCTTTTGTATCATTACGGCTGCGGCAGTGAGCGCTGTGAGATTAGGTATTCTAATCTATCTGCTTGATTCCCTATCGGTCAGTGCCTCGCACTGATCGGCTTTATTCTGGCGATATCTGTATAGGATCTCCCTTTATCGTTAGTTCTTATTATGAGCTGACGTTGCCTTTCTAGATGTTGCACAGAATTGGTACCCTTAAGAATGACTCTTGAAGATGCAAAGATGAGAGAGTACCTGGTACTCGGAATGTGTCCTGCTCTGGTGCGGCAGCCTGCCTCTTTCCTGTATCTTCTTTCTCTTCTCTTTCCTATCTTTTAGTTGTACGTCCGTGGTCTGTTAGGGCATTAGGATTTCTTCTCTCTCTATCCTTTCAACTCTTTCTATCCTCTGAATAGCTAGCTAGGCACGACATTTTTTTTGTTTGCAAACTGGTGGTGTACGAGTGGGAGGACAAGAATCGCCCCATCCGACGAGCTAAGCCGTGCACCCGCAAGCGTGCCGCCGTCCTACTCACCGTCACCGTGGCCCAGCCAAGCCTGCTGCAACAGCTCTCACATGCGCTAGAAAAAACACGCTCCCAACAACCTGGGAGAACTGCCCGAAGTAGTTATCCGAGCCATTAGTAGATTCACTTCAACTGCTAAATGGCTGTACAATCACATCAATCCCCAACTAACTTCTTATAGGAATGTGAGTTTTAGGGATTGACAGCAGAGAAACAGCCACAACGACTACCTCGGATTATGTAATAGAAGAAGAACGGATGATACGAAAACTTATCAGTATTTTACGTCGGCGTTAAGATCCTGAAAGGGTCAACTATAATGAACGTACGGAATCGTAAAATAACCAAAGCAACCGACACAAATACACACAAATGATACACTGTGGTGAATATAATAAGTAAGTTTCGATAAATTCGTTAAGTTTTGGCCACCTATGCGGGAGTGATAGGTGGTTTACGTATACAAATGTCAGTTGACAGCTGAATTCTCCTTAATTTCCTATGAGCAATTATAGACAGTTTGAAATTTAACGAAGCTTCTTGTTTAATTTTGACATAAGCTTAAGTTTTCGTACAAAACAACTGTTGTTGTGCGTAGCCGCCCAGATGAAAATGAGAATATGATTTTTCGCCCAAAATCGTTGTCCAATTCAAACTCCTCTAGGCCCAAACTGCGAAGCGATAACGAAGCGCACCTTCTATTGCTGAGTCAATTGGACCTTGTAAGCGAATAATCCAAGATCTTTGTGCAGAATTCTCCTCAGGCTACTGCGTAAAATGATCACCTGTTGAGATCGATGGCGAGTTAATGTTCGTGAATTGAGTCTCACACTCTCGGCCACAGCAGCTACATTCTCATCTGTGCACCGTACGACGACGGGGACCATGAGTGTTGTCCACTAGCATACCAGTCTCACGAACTTTTTGCACAAACTTGCGTACAGCAGTCGCGGTGGGTGCTTCATTTCGGCCAAAACTTATTTTCAAAAAACGCACTGTTTGGGCTACACAGCACTCATTTTGAAAATAAGTTTTCAATATTTCCCAAAGTTGTTCGAGCGTAAAGCGGCTCGTTTCTTTCCGCGGCGGAGGTATGAAACTGACTTTCTGTCAACACTTCGAGCGGGAAACAGTTGTCAGTGTCAAAATAACCTATGACGTAAAACAAACCACTAGATGGCCCACTCTTTACGCCCATGAGTCAGTCCAGAAATTATAATAATATAATAATAATGGCGGCGCAACAGTCCGAGGTGGACCTGGGCCTAGCTTCTCAGCAACCACTCGTGTTGTGCGTGCTATTGTTCGTTCACGAGTGGAGGGGACCTGCAGTTGAATGCCAACTCCGAACGGTGAGATTGAGAAGCTTTTTCTAGACAGTTACATATAGTCTTTGAGCATTGTCAGTGACTCGAAAGAGGTGGATCCGTGAAAATATTGTAGGTGTTTTTTTCGGGAATCGAACCGACAACATCGAGCGTAGGAGTCGACGCACCTATCCACTACGCCACGGCGGCAACCAGTCCAGAAATTACTTTATTAAAATTTACTACAAGAAATATTATTAAAAACTAATTATTTCCTATGTTTAACAGTCAAACATTCGAATTTATTCCTGGTATGACTGGTGGTACAACCAAATGTGAATAATTTGTGTAAACATACGCTTTCATAAAATCGTTCTTCGAAAAGATCGCATTTTTCCAACGAATCTTGAACGCACAAAACAACACACTCACCTTCAGAGAACATACGCCGAACACGTTGAACGCATCATAAATTACAACGACCTGTAAGGCCATAATAGGCCCACTACAGGCACAAAATTAAAATAAAAAAAAATACACAAGTTGGAAAGAAGAAGAATTCAAAATGACAATATATACCGATTCTAAAATCGAAAAATTCGAACCGAAAAAAAGCTGAGCATTACGCAACCCATTCTAACCCTGAGAACAAGATGAATTCACATTCACATTAAACCGAAAAAAAAAACAAAAAAAAAACATTGGTTGCCATTTAGCATTCACGCAAGCATGTAATAGTGATGTAAATGTGCGCAAGGAAAAAAAGCCTACATATATTTCCACACAGCTAACTATCGCTAACGAATCTTTACGGCCAAGCCTGATCACCTATTATCAATCCGTCTCTATATGAATAGCAACAAATATTAGCGCAACGTTTTTTTTCAAATTTTTTTTTATAGACTATGTCTGTTGTAATGTGTAATTCGACTGCGAGACGTATCCAAGGGAGAAAAGTTCTTGGCTGCATCTGTGTTTGTAAACCAGATAGCCTTGAGTGTGGTATACGAAAATTTTGTGTATTCTGTATACAAGCTTGTGTATGCATGTGAGTGGTGTTCTGAAGCGCGACATGCGTGAGATCCACGCAACGCATTGAGACTAGCTAAATGCTTCTTGTTACGTAACCATCAGTTCCTCAGTAGTTCTTCTTCATTTTTTCGGCTGTTTCTTTTTGAAATTTCAATTTCATCTGCAATCTGCGCATAAATTTGTGTGATTTGTTTTGAAGGCATTTACAAGACTCATACAATTCCTTGAACTAATTGGAGTCAATGTGTTTAGAGACGCATTTATCAGAACAAATTCAACCTCAGACCTTTGAGCTTTCGCCTCAAGCTGAATGTGGGATCATCTGCTGTTCACTGCTGAGTTTTGATTTATTTATTACAAATCAATTGGCCACATTAATTTAACGATCAATTAATTCTTGTGGCAAATTAAACTCAAATTTTATTCAGCTCACTTACAGTAAAATGGTACTGACCTGCTCTGGCGGTTTTTTTCTGTTTTATTTCTCTATCTGGCTGCCAACCTGTTTTAGGCCTAGATGGAAGTAAAAAGTCATCAAGATGCCGATTCTTGGTTTTAGAAAGGTGTATCAGAAAAATGTTGAACGGGTATGAATTCACCTTTGCTTTTAAATGTGGACATACATACCTAGAGAACCAGAAAAGAATAATAGGTGAGCCTGTTGTCGATATCTTGTGATTATCATTTGAAAAAATTGACACATACAGTTGACATTTGGTTATTTTATTTATTTTTTTTTATTCAATAAAAATTCAGAAACAAGCATTGATTATTAAAGGATGATACTAAATTTTGTAGACGGGTTTTGCCATGAGATGTGAGATAAAGATATAGTGGTTGAAACACAACAGTGCGTTGCGCTAGCCGACTTCATGTGACGGAGGGTGTGCGTTGACGCGCTGCGTTAATCAGCTGTTTCTTCTCTCTCTCAAATACCAAATGAAAAATATTGCGTCAGCTGTTTTCAATTCTGAATTGTCAAATCAAAAAATATTCTAGTCAAACACTTGTACGCTAAAGAAATTAATCTCATCTCATTTTCAGTGACCAGCATGTTCCACTAAAGCGGCCGCGAGGGCAATGCATGCACGAAAGATCTCCAGGCCACTCGATCCTCCGCCATCGACTCTAACTCATCAGGAGCTATACCCAAGCGCAACCAAGCGAGTGTTTGATCTTCTGAATTTCTTACTATCGTCTGATTTGGACATCAACAATGTTGGTTCTCAACCAACTTTTGTTACGACAAGGAGACAGGAAGTAATCGACTTAACGTTATCCAACAGATACATTAAGGAGATTACAGACTGGAGTGTTCTGTCGGAAGTGTCCCTGTCAGACCGTAGGTACATTGAATTCCGAATCGAATGGTGTAACGCAGAACTGCAGACAATTCGCAAGGAAACCAGGAAACTTCTAAACAGATTTCACAAGACCGACTTGGAAGAGGACTGGAACTTGTACCAATCAAAACAAAAAGGATATAAGAGGTTCATTCGGATATCGAAAAGTGCCTCCTATAGGGATTTTTGTGGAAAGATCGAAACACTCGGTGAAACCAGCAGACTGGTTAAAGTTTTTAAAAAGACAAACCAACCAAACTGGAAACACTCAGAAAACCAGACGGTACCTACACTGAGTCAAAAGCTGAAACGCTTAGCCTCATGCTAGAGACTAATTTTCCAGGTAACCAGATTACTACCGGCTCAAAACCAGTTCCTATCCCTGGAACTGAGGATGAGCTGATTAATGTAACACTCCGATGCTGGTTTGTTTCATCGCTCGTGGTGACAGACGAAGCTATCAAATACGCAGTCGCGTCCTTCGATGGTTTCAAGTCGCCTGGTACCGATGGCATATATCCAGCCTTGTTGCAAAAGGGTATAGACAAGCTGCTGCCGGTTCTGAAAAGAATCTTCACAGCCAGCCTGGCACTCGCCTATATCCCGACCCCTTGGCGTACAGTTACGGTAGCCTTCATACCAAAGATCGGTAAGGGGGACTACTCACTCGCCAAGAACTTAGAGCAATCAGTCTAACCTCTTTCCTGCTGAAAAGCATGGAAAGGCTGGTTGAGCTTCATGTGCGCAAAACCGCTTTGCGAATTCATCCTCTGTCTCAGATGCAACATGCCTATCAGCGCGGAAAATCTTGCGAGACTGCACTTCAAAATCTCGTTGGCACAATCGAATGTGCCCTCGACAGGAAAGAGTACGCGCTGGGCATTTTCATTGATATAGAGGGTGCCTTTGACAATGCGACTTTTGATGGCATGTGCAACTCGGCCAGAGAACACGGTGTAGATGAATCATTAGTGCTTTGGATTAAAGCAATGCTGATGAATAGAACTATTATTGCGGACGCGGATTGTGGCCAGGATGTTATGGCGTGGGTAAATAGGGGCTGCCCTCGGCGTGGCGTCTTGTCTCCTCTGCTATGGTGCATGCTGGTTGACTCTCTGCTCGATGCTCTCAATAGTTCCAACATCTACGCCCAGGCCTATGCGGATGATGTAGCTGTTCTGTCTGTCGGATCATGCCTAGCGGATGTGTGTTCAAAAGCGCAGGCAGCTCTAGACGTGATCGACGATGGGTGTACTAGAAATGGGCTTTCAGTCAACCCTCTTAAAACCGAGGTTGTCCTCTTCACGAGGAGGAGGAAATTGACTGGTTTGACTCAACTAGTACTAAAAGGTGTCACTATTCGCTTTTCCGATGAAGCTAAATATCTGGGTGTCATTATAGATAGGAAGCTTCAGTTTTCTGGCAGTGTAAAGGAATTTTCGGCAAATCATGGGGTCTATCACCAAAAAGATCCGATTTTGGTGAGATTCCTTCGGAAGACCAGGAAATTTCAGTAAAAGTAGGTTGCTGCCTGGTAGTACAATGGACCAGTCTTGAGTCTGAGTGCTCCAGTGTAGTGTGACGAAAACCTACGACAAAAAAAAAAAAAAAAAAAGCGAGTGTTTGGACTTGTTCCATCCATCTCATCCTGGGTCTGCCAAGCGGTCGCCTACCTGATGGAATCGCATTTAAGGCACGCCTCGGAAGTCGTGATACCATCGAAGTACAGACCTTTCCGTTCCAAGAAGCAGCTGCCCAACATTGAGTTTTTTTATTTTTTTCGGAGGATTTTTGAAACACTACTGTAGCACTCAGACTCAAAACTTGTCAATTGTACTGCCAGTTAGCAACCCACCCCAGTACCGTTAATTTGATCCCAACGGCAAATGGTGACTGGACCAGATTCGATTTCAATGGGATTCGAACCTGGGCCCCTCGAACTTGGGGCAGGCACTTAACCAACTGCGCCATCCAGTCGTTATTGAGTTACTCGCGCACAGCCGTGTTTCTCACCCTATCCCGGCGAGTAATTCCCACAACAGCACCAAGAAATATTACCTCGGCAGCTTGTTTCGTGATCTTATTCATTCGGTCATTACAAAAATTTCATGATCATAGTACCGACACAATGCAAACTCCAAACCAACTTGTCTTGGCTTACTAGAAATGATTGTCACACGACAAAATCAATGTGGCTAGAGCTTAACTTCGGTAAGACAAAGAAGCTCCCGTCGTTGGACCGAAACTCGATCCGTGAGCTCGTCGGAGTGATCACAGGACACTTCCCCATCCGAGCAATGCTCCGAAAATGGAATGCGGAATCCAACGATCACTGCAGGAGCTGCGGCAATGAAGTAGAGACTGAGACGAACCAACATCTGCTTTGCCACTGTCCAGCTCTACAGAATCGACGCCTAGTCTCACTGGGCCACAGATTCTTCACAGGGACTGCGGACCTAGCGAATGCAGATATATCGGATCATCGGAAATTCATAAAGAGCACGGGGTGGTTTCAGCTACCACGTGACAGGATAGGTTTTTAGTTTGTGTATCCCACAAAAGAAGGGATTCACATGACCTCGGAGTGGAAGTGATGTTTTTCTTTTTCAACATTACACTCCCCTTCCTAACCTCACCTAACCTAAGGACTTGACGTAGCCCCAGAGAAAATAATCGAATGGTGTCAAGTCACATGATCGCGGCGGCCAATTGATCAGCGCTCGCCGTGAAATGACGCAGTTCCCGAATTTCTCCTTCATAACTTCGAACGTTGCGTCTTGTTCGATCCGCAGCAAGGATATATCGAAGTTGTCGAGCTCTGTCCACAGAAAGTCATTTAACAGAAGAAGACGGTTTCTGCTTACCATGTGTCCTATTTCAACAAAAAGAAGTCGTTTAGTTCCTTTTAGTTGCTGAACTTCAAAAGCAAGCTAAATTATGTCCGCAGGGTCATTTATTCGTAAGGTGTAGGCCAATGAACCCACACGCCTCATAGACCCGTGAAATAATCAATTGCCACAATCACGCCTTAAGGTCCCATGCGAAGTAAGGGATACAATTGGGTCACCTAACAATTTAACAAATAAAATGACTAACCCAACAAACAATTTATCGTACGGAATCCGGAAAAAAATGTGAACACATTTCATGTTGCAATCATGCATCTTATCAGGAAAAAACGAACGAACAATCATATCTTTCCAATAACGAACCTTAACTCTTTCTTCAATGTAATCTCATCAGTTCATCTTTATCAAAAGCACAAATTTAATCTAGAAAAACTCCATTACAGACCACCGTGCGTTCGTATGCGTTCCCGTCTTCACACGTGCATACATGCGGACACATGCGGATACGTTCACATTTTTATATTTGATTTGACCATAATTTCATACGGCGTATAGATTTATTTGAACTTGAAAAATTCTGATTATGAAACCATTTTTTCGAAAGAAAACACTGGCCCTTCGAAAACTGAGTCTCCCCTTGCCGTTCGCTCGGTTCGATTCCACCACAATCCATGGCCATGTGACGCTAGTGCTTATCGTCTAATAATAGCAAAACGTGTGCATAAAGCTGTAAAGTTGTCACTATTACAACTACAAAAGAAAAAGCTGCTAATATGTGAAGAGAAGCATAGACAAGACTGAGTTAATCTTTGTTAATAAGTTCTTGATTATTTCTAAAGGGCTTCGGGTACGAAGAAGACGAGAAACTAGATAGAAACCAGTATCAACGCGATATTTTTCATTGCCACGAAAAAACAAAATGTCTGTGGCATCATCTCATGGTTTAGGGCCACAGTACACGCTCTACAGCAAGTTGTAAGCACATGTACTGCGTGCATACGCACTGGTATGAGTGAGCCTATTAAGACGATTACCTCATCGCATTAATTAATAAGAATACATTCGGCTGGAACTGACGATGATGATGATTATGACGATGACTGCAGCATGTTTTGTGTCTATGATGAGTAACGCACAAAGAAATGCGTACAAAACTGAATTAGCAACAACAAAATAGAACAAATCCTAGTTGTTCTTAGCAAAGAGCAATCGTCTCAATCAGAGATGTGTGATTTCATGCATCAAGTGAAGTTCAATTGACTTTCTTCAGAGTTCTTTAGTCAAAAATAGCACAATAGAAAGGAGGATCAGGTGAAGCTAGAGATTGTCAATTATCATGCAGCATCATTGCGTAAGGATTAAAGAAGGACTGGGTTTTCACTTAAAAGAAGGTTTATTGAAAAGTTCAGTTTATATTTGTTGCACAAAGCTAGGCAGGGCCACTGAGGCAGCTTCGGTGACGGTGAAAAGGACGGTAACACGTTTGAGTCGGGATCGCCTCAATTATTGTTTTAATGGACTGCTTCAATTCAGTCAATTCAATTGGTTTCGTTTGGTACACTTCTTGCTTGACATAACCCCATAAAAAAAGTCTGGAGAAATCAGGTCAGGTGATCTTGGGACCAGCGGAAGTGGAGTTTCTGAATATTAATTTGTTTGGGAATTTTCGTTGGAGCTCCGCCATAACCGGTCTGGCTATGTGTGCACTTGCACCATTGCTGAAACGGATACATCTTCGGCGCAGTTCTGTGTAAAAGAGAACTCCTTCAACATCCTTAAATAACGGTCCCCATTGACAGATTTTTTTTTTTTTTTGGATGATTTTTGAAACGCTTCTGGAGCACTTAGACTCAAAACTGATCCATTGTACTGCCTAGTAGCAACCCACGCCAGTACCGTTAATTTTATCCCAACGGCAAATGGTGACTGGACCAGATTCGATTTCACTGGGATTCGAACCTGGGACCCCTCGAACTTGGGGCAGGCACTTAACCGACTGCACCATCCAGTCGTCTAATTGACAGTTACTGTTACTGTTACAGCGTTTTCTTCAAAGAAGTATGACCCCACAATGCACCTAAGTGAAACTGCGCACCACACAGTGACTCGGATTAGATTCATTCCATTTACGGAAATTTTGCTTGTTTACATTGCCGCTTAGATCAAAATAGGCCTTATGAGACATAAGCAATCAATTTATCAAGCTGTTGTCTTCTTTGGCCATTTCAATAATTTATTGACAAAATTTCAGGCGAATAGGCAAATCCAGTGGGTTTAACTTGCTTATAATTTGAACTTTACGGAAACAAGTTTAAGTCTTCATAAATTATCCGTTGTAATGACAGTCTGGTAACTTTAATTTGCGCCGCTAAGTTTCGAGTCAAAACGCTTGGATTTGCCTGAATTGACGATGCAACAGCCGCGATTGTAGGTAGGTAGGTAAGTAAGTGGGTTGACGGGCGCAAGCCACGCCTCACTTAGGTCCTTGAGGACCCATTGTGATGCCCAATTGGGGAATAGTGTCCCCTTATAACCCTTGTCGCACTCATGGACCTTCGTTGTGCTGGAGCCATCCTGATTTCCTTATGAACCTGCAAAGAGATCTTAGAGGTTTATTTGAAATTTCCTGTAAGTCTTGGAAGAAATATTCTCCCAGTGTTCTATGACGCAACGGACAAAAACTAGGGCAGTGACAGAGGTAGTGAGATGTGTCCTCTCGTTCCTCCTCATCACCGCAGCCTCTACAAATGTTGTCGTTGGAGAGTTCCATTTTTATGGCGTGGTTTCTAAGATGATTATGGTCAGTGAGAGCTCCAACCACCATCGCTATCTCGGCCATAATGCTTTAGTAGTCACACATGAAGACAGATGACAATGATCTTTGTATCCACATTTTTCCTCAGCTCTGAGTGGCGCAGTTTAAACCATGAATTGCTTGTGACGCGTCGGTCACTGACCCTGTTTTGGCAAGTTCATCAGCTATCTCATTGCCGGGTATGTCCCTATGTCCTGGGACCCAGCACAGATTGATCGAGTGCTGTGAGCCAAGAGCCTTTAGATCTTCGCTACACCTTGCGACTAGCTTGGACTTAATTTCTATTGCGGATATAGCTTTAATGGCCGCCTGACTGTCAATAAGACAATAAGCCGCGATTGTATCTTAAACCCGAACATATGGGTCTCGATGGTACGGCAAACATGTTTACCGACCTCATAATGGTCCATGTACTCTAGGGAGTGCCGCCAAACTCTCGCCTAAATTCCGTTTGAACGGAAATGAAGGACTGCAGGCATGGGAGCGCTGCACTATCCAAATCATCTTTCCCAAGCATTCATTTTAAGAAATCTAAATAGTAACCTGCCGAATAAAAAAACGGCGCTTTCATGGCGCTAATTGGGTGCGAAAACAGGATCTGTATGTCCACCGCCACTTTTACCTACCTACTCACACAGAAAAATAGTTATTACGTTTTCTTTTTGTAGCACAATTCGTGCGCCGCCCTGTATCTCCGCTTCTAACCCAAGCGTCCTGGATAAGTCCAAGGGTTATATTTTCTTCGACGAAGGGTACCCAATGGTACTTAGTAATGTGCGTCGGTTTTCCAAGCGGAAACCTATTCGATCCTAATGGCCACGAGCTATATTATGAAGAATAGGTGGAAGGGGTGAAGTATTTGCGTCTGTAGCGACAGCCAAGCCGTGCTTAAGGCCTTGCTCAACCCTTTAACCACTTCCAGGATAGTTCAGAAATGCAAGTCTTCTCTGAATTTGATCGGTAGCTTAAATTCGCTAAGACTTGTCTGGGTTCCGGGGCACCACGGGATCACGAGAAATGAGATCACCGATGAACTTGTTAGGTGAGGATCAGATGAGGCATTCTCAGGACCTGAACCTACGCTGGGACCGCCCGCGTCCTTTCTTAGGGATTCCATCGATGGTTGGACCTCTAGAGAGCACAACCGCAGGTAGCATGACTCTCTAGAATGTAGACAGACCAAGCGCATGCACCCCAACCTCTGTAAGAGATCCGCGGATTTCTTGTTATCTCTTTACAGAAAAGATTGCACACAACTCACCGGCGTACTAACGGGGCACTACACCTTCGCCAAACACCTAAGTGTGCTTGGCCTAAGCGATGAAACCCTCTGCGATGCCTGTGGAGAAGACGATGACACTGCAGAGCACTTCCTCTGCCATTGTCCGGCCTTTACTCGGATCAGGTGGCAGTTATTCGGCGCTGATGAGGTGAGAGGTGATGATGTAAGCTCCTTCCTTCGGAAGATCATGAAATTTCAGCAAAAGTAGGTTGCTGCCTGGTAGTACAATGGACCAGTTTTTGAGTCTGAGTGCTCCAGTGCAGTGTTACAAAAACCTTAGAATAAAAGAGCAATTCTACGTCGGGTGTCCAGTAAAATGTCGTTTGTGGAGTTCACGTATGTCTCGAAGTTGAAAAACTCCTTAACTATCTTCAGAAAGTTTCAGTGAGACGTAATTGGACAAAAGGTTTCGGACTGGTAACTGGTGCCAGTAGCCTTTTTAAGGTTGAGAGCACGGCCGCCGTTGGCAATAAGAAAAAGATCTCGAGTGAAAAAAATTCTTTTAGACCTCGGCTCCGGAATATATCTGGAATAGCTCTAAAAGGGAGCGCCGTGGCGTAGGGGGTAGGTGCGTCGACTCCTACGCTCGAGGTCGTCAGTTCGAATCTCGAAAAAAAAACATCAAACATTTTTTCACGGCTCCACCTCTTTCGAGTCACTGACAATGCTCAAAGAGTATAACTGTCTAGAAAAAAGCTTCTCAATCTCGCCGTTCGGAGTCGGCATTAAACTGTAGGTCCCATCCACTCGTGAGAGAACAATAGCACGCACAACACGAGTGGTTGCTGAGAAGCTTGGCCCAGGTCCACCTCGGACTGCAGCGCCGCCATTATTATTATTATTATAGCTCTAAAAGGATTGTGAAATTAGTAGCTCATGCTGATTGGGGCCCTGGCTGCTGCTGATCAGTTCATCGTCCGCTATCCCAAAAGAGATGTGAGTCTTCCTACAGAATAACCTCCACCCCTTTCTCTCTCGTTCGCAGCCACCAATAATGTCTCACGATGGTTGGATACCCTTCTTTTGTCGAAGGTACTCAGTTTTCGGATTCACCCCGTCGCATGAAGCTGAGAGTAGGAGTTCGAAGACAGAGGCTTAGTGCTGACGCTTGTGTCTGCCTATCTCACTTATCAACTCATTAAAATCCTACAAAAGCAGGCAGTACATCAACATTTTTTATGTATTCCCAGCACAAAATTGCAATCAATTAGTTTCAACGATTTTCCTTTAATTCCCAAACTAACAACACCAGTAAAAATGAAATCAATAAAATAATTACGCAAATAACCCCTGCGGTCTATGTGCCGCCAATTTGAAATCGCCGAAAAATAATCTTGTTTTCTTTAAACTCGAATAAAAATCAAATAAACACGAGGCATAAAGCACATCCAACCGTCTCAGATGAAAGAAGGACCACAACAACAAAGCAAAACAGCAACTTTGTCAATTTTTTTATATCACTTTTATGCAAAATCCATGACTTTTTATATCTTTCCTTGTGTTCTTACAAAAACTTCTCCTGCCAAAGGAACGATTCACCCCCACTCCGGGTTCGGTTCGCTTTGGCTTGGATTAAGTGCGTTTTTATTTAAATTTCTCTCAATGTTACAATAAACTCGCCACAAAAATGCTTGCCCTTGTAAAATAAGTTCAGCCAAGAGCTTCCACCATAGTTGGTTAATGGTCGCGGCGCAAGGACATGCACGCAAGGAAAGTGAAAGCAATGATGTAGGAGCACCAGTGCGAGTGCGGGTACGAGTACATGGCTAACATTGCGCCACGCACTTGTTGTAATAAATTTAATGAACTTTCACATCGTGATGATGTTTTTTTTTTTTATTTTTTGTTCTAAAATTAACCAGCGGGCCGTGTTGTGTGTACGTAGGTGTCCTCTTCCATTTCATTTAGTCGTGATGAATTGCATGAAACAGCGGGCTTTGGTCAAGTTGGAGCATTTGAGAAATTTGTTAACATAACTTACACGGTGTATAACAAATAGGATGATGTGGAGTAGATCTGACTGTGCAGAAATGTGCGTTTAATGAAGAGCTTATTAAAACAGTCATACACACCTTTTCCGAGGACGACTGCAAATTATTCAAATTAAGATAAAAGGAAGTGGCTTTCGGACACGCCGAGGAAGGATGTTAGATGTCTGACATTCGTTTGATTCTGATTTCACTTGTTTTCGAGGGATTTTCAATCCAAATGAGGCTTACGACGAGGTAAGTATTTATTCTGAAGATTGCAAGACTTACATTTTGTTGGTGCAGCTTTTCATTAATTTGAAGCTGCAGCTAGTCCTGTTCCTATTAAGAAATGATTTCTTCTGAAATTATGGGCTAGTCGAGACCAGTCTGAACTATGTCACTACGGAAAGTCAGAGGAACCCCACAAGGGGAAGAACTTTCCCCATTTCTGTGGGCACTGTATGTGGACAAAATTCGCACATTCGCACAACCACAGGCATCGCAGAGGGTTTCATCGCTTAGGCCAAGCACACTTAGGTGTTTCGCGAAACCGGTAAGTTGTCTGCAATCTTTTCTGTTGAGATATAACAAGAAAGCCGCGGATTTCTTACAGACGTTGGGGAGCATGCATTTGTCTGTCTACATCCTGGAGAGTCATGCCACCTGCGGTTGTGCTTTTGAGAAGTTCAACCATCGATGCTTGCCCTAACCAAGGACGCAGGCAGTCCTAGCGTAGGTTCAGGTCCTGACGAGTCTTAGCGCAGACAAGTCTTAGCGAATTTAAGCTACCGATCTAATTCCGAGAAGACTTGCATTTTTGAACTATCCTGGAAGTGGTTAAAGGGTTAAGCAAGGCCTTAAGCACAGCTTGGCTGTCACTACAGACGCAAATACTTCGCTCTTCCACCTATTCTTCACAATATATTCACTGACAATGCTCAAAGAGTATAACTGTCTTCTCAATCCTGCCGTTCGGAGTCAGCTTTCAACTGTAGGTCCCCTCCACTCGTGAGAGAACAATAGCACGCACAACACGAGTGGTTGCTGAGAAGCTAGGCCCAGGTCCACCTCGAACTGTAACGAACTGCACCACTATTATTATTATTAAATCAAACGTTTTTTTATTATTATTATTAAACCAGTTTAAAGTCATCCTTCAATCCTTTGTACACACACATGTTTCTGCGCGGAGGTTAATGTCATACACCATCTTTAATTTAATTGCGAAAACTAATACCCAACCAAAATTATCGATTTCACAAGGCAAACGTGATAACTTTTGTCTTAGCCTATTCAACGGGATTGATGGGCAAGTCACGTTCGAAGGACAACAATCAACAGATGGGCCCCAATAAATAATACACGTCTACTATGAGCAAACTTCCACTGAACAGAGACGTTTCTTTGATTTTATTCAATCTACTCAAGTTCATAAGCATTTGTGATGAGGCTTAGTCAAAGACATGTACTCGGGTGTGTGCGTAAGGGTGGTCCATAGTATAGATTCCTTAAATTTGGAAATTAAATTAAATGAAACCACTCATCGTTTTAAAAAGGGCGCAACGGAATTTGAAGAGAGGAACCTGCCAAAGGGACAATCTGTTTGCATGCATATGAATAATATGTTACAGATATCCACTTGAAAACTATCTCAGGAAATACTCGAGTGGAGGATTTGTGTTTTCCCCTTTGAAAGCACCACTTTTGGCATGGGGACACACATGTTTGTGTGTACATACTGTACATAGGAAGCTTAGAAATTGTGCGTGTAGAAAGAAGGACAAACGAATACCTGCTAGTTTCTAAGGAAATCATCCATCATCATGTGGACTTTGTACTCTAAAAATTCCATAAGCAAAGAGGATGAAGGGATGAATTAAGGGCGCTCTTAAACGAACTTCAAAAAGAATTTGTACCTCAAATTGGTCATTCCAGGGGACTAACTGAAGGAGATGAATTACGTACCTATCAGGTCAACGACGGCTCGGGGTTGTGTCTAGGATTGTACATTTCAGTTCAGTTCAGAAAGCGCTCAGTTTAGTTCGAATCTGTTCGTTCTTCTAGTTCATTTAGTTCAATGTAGTTCACTGCTCAGATTGAGTCTTGTGCGATTTTCGCCGGTTGGTCGCATATGTGCAGACATTCGTGCATTTTTAGAATTCCCTTCACATACACCACCGTCAACGCAAAGATGCTCGATGTGCTTGTACTGCGATAGTTAAACAAAAACAACCCTGAAGTGAACAATGCCCAAACACACAAAGCAAAGCACTCAATTTAGTTCAGTTTAGTTCGTTTAGTTCAGTTATTCTCACTGAATTACATGTATGCAGAGTAATGAACACCTGAGTTTGTTGAACTACTGAATTAAGTGAACTAAATTAAAATGACATTGTGAACTAGTTCACTTAGTTCACTAAATAGAGATCTTTTTAGAACTAGTTCGTTCGTGAACTACACAAGCCTAGTTGTATCTTCTGCTCCATTCCCATAGAATTTTTCTTTCAAAGCCACCACGAATCTGCTGTGTGGTCCTGCTTTACTTTAGCAAGACTGGGAGGAGTATAGGTTTTTAGAGCATAATTTTGGTCCTTCGAGTCAGGAGTTTGTTATGATATACCGAAGTAGCAGCTGTTGCCAAGGGCTCTCCAGGATGTAGATGTAGACAGACCAAGCGCATGCTCCCCAACGTCTGTAAGAAATCCGCGGCTTTCCCGTTATCTCTTAACAGAAATGATTGCAAACAACTCACCGGCGAACTAACGGGGCCCTACACCTTCGCCAAACACCTAAGTGTGCTTGGCTTAAGCGATGAAACTCTTTGTGACACCTATTGAGAAGACGATGACACTGCAGAGCACTTCATCTGCCATTGTCCCGCCTCTGCTCGGTTCAGGTGGCAGTTATTCGGTGCTAATGAGGTGAGAGCTGATGATGTAGGCTCGTCATCACAGAAGCGTCTGCTGGTCTTCCTTCGAAAGACCATGAAATTTCAGCAAAAGTAGGTTGCTGATGGTAGGTACAATGGACCAAAAACCTCCGACATTAAAAAAAAAAAAATGTGTTGAAGTTCCTCTCCACTTGGTTGCGCCACCAACATAAACGTTTTCTGTTGCGTTGTCCAACTAGTTCAGATTCGAACCATTATCATCGGACCATATTTCTTTCGAAAGAAAAAGGAGACATCATTACTGTCGATGATATCAGGTAAAGACGACTTTCTGTGGCCAGAGCTCGGCACACGCCAGAGCTCGGCACGGCATATATCCGTTGTTCCAACAATGCGGTGCTACATGCCATATAAGCGACGCAACGCTCGAAGTTGTGAAGGACGAATTGGACGACTGGATCATCTCACGGTGAGCTTTCATCAATTGCCCGCCGCGATCATCCGACGTGACACTAATCGATTATTTTCTCTGGGGCTATATCATCCTTAGTCTACAGCAACAAGACAACTGCGCTTCCCTATCACACATGTTGACATGTTTGAAGAAACAAAACGAAGTGAATGTTCGCCAAATGTGTCCGCCGTGTAGGGGATAAGACAAACGAGCAGGTTCGGCGAGCATGTTCGTCGTTTAGGGCTACCTTAACCCAGCACCTGGATCACTTTGTAGAAGGTACTGCCCACCGCGTTAACACCTGCATGCCATCCCACCTCCTCCAGAACGATATTAAAGAAATCACACGACAGCATATATTTCTGCTGGGATCCAATGCAGGTTTCAACCAGTTCAGACATCCTAGAGCCATTCTTCACGGTGCATAGTATATTTTTTTGCGTGATGCGATACGATCAGATCAATTTTCCCGGGATCCCGAATCCAGCCATCGCATCGAATAGTTTGAATAGTTAAATTCAATAAAGAGGTGCTGCGTATCGACTGGTCTTTCACTGAAGGAGAACTGAAGGAGATTGAGTCAATAAAAGATTTGTGCCATTTTAGGAATTCATTTCCACTGTCTTTTGATTGTCCGTCTAGTGTTATAGGTCATTTATGTTTTGTACTTATTAACTTAAGGACGCTCTTCAAAGTCGTTCCAATTTAGTTGACAATCCCGGCTCGACATCCGCACATGGAACATCCTCTAATCTATACCAAGACCATAAACCCTATTGTTAATTCCAGAATAAACAAATACATACTCTAAATAAAATGAAAGTCCTTATAGCAGAAACTAACATAAAAGAAAAACAATTGCAGTGGAATGTGAAATTTCCTCAAAACAACAAAAGTCCCCACAATCACCTCGACGACGTTGTGTTTTGTTTGTTTTCTGATTTTCCTGGTTCGCGTCGACAACTTTCGCTCAGGCCTACTGGTGGAGAAGAAATACCCTAGGAGAAATAAAACGAGGAGACATCGCTTCTCTCAAAGGAGTCACTTTCAGTTTTATTTATCGCAACAACTACAACAAATCAAATCAGTTCAAGAAGGCAATAAAATCAAAGGACAACACAATGACATGACAAGCAAAGTTTAACCGATAATAGGACAAAATATGATAGTGCCTTGCTGGAGTCCTCCATCCCCCATCCTCATCCCTTAGCAGCCACAACCACCACCCCCAAGAACACTGACGGAAGATTTCACATCTGACTGAGCTGTTGTTTCTTCCTCGATACCAGCAGGATGTGAACACAAAACACAAAAAAAAAAAGAAATTCAACAGAAAAACTAAAATGAATAATACGAAAGGACGAAGCGAAGAAAGCAGCCTACACGGAAAAACAACTATTCCAAGTACTAACGCAAGACATTATCATAAATATGAGCAGAAAGTAGGAAAAAAAGCCTCTCTCGAACTACAGTAGCTACGAATGTGCCCACTAAATTGAATATATCCTTTATATCCTGTGTGCTTGTGCTTGAATCAGAACCAGACCAGTGGCAGTGCCAGTGCGAGAACAGGAACAACGACAACGACAACAGCATCAACAGCAAAACAGAAACTGAATAAAAACCGAAAGTAAAATAAAAACAACATCAAAATAAAGGATATAGGCTGAAAGGCACTTGCAAAAGACTGATGGCGCCACACAAATCTCGCAGTCAATAAAAATCCTGCCTTGTGCCTTGTGTGCTGCGTAACTATGTCATGGAGCAGTCCTTGCGCTCTCCTAGTCGGAGTTGTTGTCCATAATATTATATTCCTCTTCGTCTTGTTGTTTTTGTTGTTTCCTCATTTCTTCCCCCTCATCATCTCATGTTTGGTTGATAATTTCTGTTGGACAAATTTATCCCGACCCGATTTTTGTTTTCTAATGGCCGGCTATGACAGGCTAGGATACACTAGATGCTACCGTACGAACGAGACGTCATAGAGTTGCCGCCATCAAACTGATGGGGCCGCCATTCGTTGATCTTTTTCGCCTCGCCACCAGAACCGATGTCACAAAAATATAAAAAGGAAAAATAAAATTTTCTGGTCAACATAGGAAGTCAGCGCGGTATGCTTTCGGTTTCACTGTGGGCGGGGTGGTTCACGGTCTGTGATAGCTGGATCCTTATTATGTTCACATACATACACGTACATCCGTGCGGCTGAAGTGAATTTTCTACTTCGATGGAAATTATTTTTCTATGGCCCACTGTCTTTGTGGTTATTTATGTGCAGTTTTTTTTTTTTTTGCTTTTCTTTTATTCTTGTTTCTCGTCCTGGGTCTGGTCTTCTTGGGAATTTGGTCAATTGACTTTTCGTTGGTGCCACCAGCGGGGGAGGAGTGAAAATGACGTTACAACTAAGTTTTGACAGCAAATTTTCGACAGTCAGTTGGTCAATGGTCGAACGACCAGTGAATTAATTAAAGTGATTGGAATGGGTGACATTGGACCTTGGGAATCGCTATTGGATTGGAGTTGGATGATGGTTTACGAGTATGACTGTGGCCGTGGCAAAATTATTTTCTCGAGTAGAATTGCTTTGTCAAATGTTCCCGCATTGTCTTTTATTGAGCAAAAAATGATTTTAAATTGAGAGTTTGTTAATTTTTTTGAGTGCTGCAACCATTCAGCGAATTGTTGAGAAAGGGAAACCGGAAGTAATGACTACTCGGATTAAATCAGTCACGTAACGATGAAAGGAATGTAATAAACATTTTTTTATATTTCCGAGGTAACGAGTGTTAAAATGTAAGACAAGTGGACGTTGTTTTATTTGGACATATACTTGTATTTATAGTTTCGTGTATATAACTGGGGCTAAAATAATAAGATTAATCTCAGTGACTACGGAAAAGATAGATTTTTGTTAACTTTCATTCGATTTTATTTTTTATTAAAAAAACTTAAATACAAGAAGATAAAAGCGACCGCCGTGGGCGCTCTTTCGTAGTGAGTAGATTCGTCGATTACGCCTAAACCGAGGTTCCATAGACCAAACCCTATCTGCATCCCAACTTTCATTTTAACCATTTTAACCTGCAGTCGGCCATCTGAATCAAATCAAATCCTACAGTCCGAGGTTGAATTGGGCCTAGCTTCTGCAGCAACAACTCGTGTTGTGCGTGCTCGGACAAATTTCACACCAAACTCCAGACGGATAAGTTTTGACAAGCCTTACGTGATAATTATGCTCTGTAAGCATTGACAGTCAAAAAAACATCAAACATTTTTTGACGGCTCCACCTCTTTCGAGTCACTGACAATGCTACAGTCCGAGGTGTTCCTGGGCCTAGCTTCTCTCACTACTGTTCTCTCACGAGTAGAGAGGACCTACAGTTTTTTTTTAATGCCGACTCCGAACGGTGAGATTGAGAAGCTATTTCTAGACAGTTGTACTCTTTGAGCATTGTCAGTGACTTGAAAGAGGTGGAGCCGTCAAAAAATGTTTGATGTTTTTTTTCGAGATTCGAACCGACTGACAATGCTTACAGAGCATAATTATCACGTAAGGCTTGTCAAAACTTATCCGTCTGGAGTTTGGTGTGAAATTTGTCCGAGCACGCACAACACGAGTAGTTGCTGCAGAAGCTAGGCCCAATTCAACCTCGGACTGTAGGATTTGATTTGATTCAGATGGCCGACTAGTTATCCAGACCAAGCGCTCTGGCATCCGCCATAGCTTGGTCCTTCAAACGAAGTTTCGGTCTTCGTTTTCTTCTCGAACCTGTGGGCTGTGATTCGAAGATCCTCTTTGCTGGAGCGTTGTTGTCCATTCGCTCGATGTGGCCGAGCCAGTGTACTACATCTTTGTACAGCTCGTACAGTTCGCGGTTATCTTCGGTATCTTCTCCTCCATTCACCCTCCTCGCATACGGGACCGAAAATTCGACGAAGAATTTTTCTCTCAAAAGTACCCAAAATGTGTTCTGCCTTCCTGCTTATTGTCCAACACTCGGCTCCATACAGTAGAACTGGCAGGATTAGCATTTTGTAGAGCATGCATTTTGTCTTTCGAGTTAGGAGTTTTGAACCCATTTGTTTCGCTAAACCGTAGTAGTAGCGGTTTCTTAGGGTAAGTCTTCGAATCTCCACTAGGGTGTCATTTGTGGGGTTGATATTTACTCCGAGGTATGTAAACTCCTTAACCACCTCGAAATTATTGCTGCCAACAGTGACGTTTTGTCCTAGGCGGTGGACCGATAATTCTTTGTTTGTTGACAGCAAGTACTTGGTTTTGTCCTCATTTACTTCAAGACCAACTCATTTCGCCTCTTCTTCAATGGCCGTGAAAGCTTCAATAACGGTTCGCTGGTCTGCGTAGCCCATCAACTGTACGGATTTGTTGAAGATAGTGCCTTCTGTATTGACGTCTGCCTTGCGCACTATCTGTTCCAGTACAAGGTTGAAGAAGTCACACGACAGCGCATTTCTTTGGAATAGGAAATGTCGGAGGAACTGTTCCCAAATTCCACATTGCACCACATGTTTTCCAGCGTAACACGGCACAGTTGGATCAGTTTTCCCGGGATCCCGAATTCGACCATCGCCTTGTAGAGCTCAAGACGATGGATGCTGTCGTATGCGGCTTTGAAGTCGATAAATAGGTGATGAGTCTCGACTTGAAACTCGTTGATCTTTTCCAGGATTTGTCTCAGTGTGAAAATTTGGTCGATTGTCGATCTTCCGGGCCGGAACCCACACTGGTACGTGCCGATTAGTGTGTTCAGCCGTTCACACAGTACGTTGGATAGAAACTTGTATGCGACATTTAGCAGGGCTATGCATCGTTAGTTCTTGCAAGACATAGGATCGCCTTTCTTGAAGATGGGGCATACAGAGCTGATAGTTCAGTCATCGGGCATGGCTTCATCCACCCATACTTGGTTGATGATTTGGTGCATGCACCCTACCAAAACATCACCACCATGTTTGAAAAGTTCCGCTGGGAGGCCATCAGAGTCGGCGGCTTTGTTGTTCTTCAGCTTTTTGATAGTCGAGCTGACCTCTTCAAAACTGGGAGGGGGGATGGCTTCTTCATTGACTGGAGGTGGGTTCTCTTCTTGTCCTATCACTCTCTCTACGTGATACCCATTAAGAAGCTGCTGGAAATGCTCCTTAAATACATCTTCGCTTCGGTGACTAGATTTCCTTCACTATTTCGAAGAGCCTGCGTTCCGGGTTTAAAGCCAGCTGCTTGGCTCTTCTAAAAAACGACCGGATGTTGTTTCTATCGCGAGACTCCTCGATACGCTTGAGCTGTGAGGCTGCGCTGGCCCTTTTCTTCTTACGCAGGATCTTTTTCTCCTCCCTTCTTCTAATTCGGTACTCTTCGCTTGCTGCTCTTGTTTTGCGCTGCAGCGTTAGCAAGTGGGCATTTTCTGTCACCTTTTTCCGAAGTACACATTCGTCATCATACCAAGGGCTCTTTATAGGTGGTGGCTGGTAGCCTATTGTGGCTTCGGCTACCTCTTTGATAACGTCGCGGTATTGGTTCCACATATTGATGACGTTTGTGAATGGTGAATGCATATGGGAGAGTCTCTCACGTTCATTATCTTACAGAAATTACTGAATTTGACAGGAACATTAAAACAAGATAGTCTTGAAATCAATGGGGTGGTGAGAGTCGATGCCGTAATGGAATGTATCTTCGCTTGTAGATATGTTCGTCTAGGCTGTCAGTCTATGATCTGGGAATGCTTTCTCCTAAACTCGGTCATTTAATTTTTCTTCGTCTTCTTGTGATGCTACAGACCGCGGTGGGCCTGGGCCTCAACCAAAAACCTCTCCAGATAGCACGATATTTCGCCAACTGTCTCCAACTGCGCACATCAAATTGATTGAGGTATGTGTCACTATGTGTGCGTGCCATTGAAGACGTCCTCTATAGCTTTGTCCCTCAGGCTTAGATTCATCGGGCCGGAATTAAGTTGTCCATGTGCTCTATATGGCGTAGTAATCTTAGGGGTAGGATCCGTAGACGCCTGGCCAGACTTATGTCGTTGTGCAGCACATACAGTTCATGGTTGGAGTTTTTTCTCAAAATGCCATCAAAAAAAAATATGACCAAAGATCGCACGCAAAACTTTTATCTTGAAAAGACCAAGAGCTTCTTCAATATCGTCCATTCTTCTGCGCCATAGAGCAGGACTGAAAAGAGATCAAATCTTATACAAAAGGCAGCTTGGTCTTTCGAGAAAGGGTTCAATTCCTCGATTCCCTTTAAAATCCAAAACCCAGTGTTGCTGACTTATACCGCGTTTGATCTGGGTACTGATGATGCCAATAATTTAATCTAACTTAGCAGGTAGAAAGTTTGCACTCAAATGTGAATATGTGTTTTTTTTACCTTTTCTATGACCCAGGCACTACCTGTTTCCATATACGGACTTAATCGACATATTCATTTAAGGCTTATATATACTTCCTGTACTGCCCCAACAAATCTAAGGAAATATTTTTTTAATCACACGATTTTTTCCCCATTATGCAAGCGCAAGACCATAAAAAAAATTAACATAAAAGAAATAAAATTACAAATCCATTCGAAATCCTTCAGTCACCCTTTCACGATATTGTTTTATGAACTATCATATCCTGAATAGCAATTAATTTGCGGCTCTCTTCCCAATTTGTTTAAATAATACGTCATAATTTAAGACCTCCGAAATGCTTAGCTTCAACATCTATCACTTACACACAACCTAACGCAAATCATCAACCGCAAGATGCGTGCAACTAATGCGATACTTAACCTGTAGCTGTTTCATGGCTCAAGGATCTTAGCACGCACTTCACCGCGGGTGCTACTTTTCAGGCTATTTCTAATTAAAACATAATTCATTCTCCCCTGGTGTCCTCGTAAGAAATCATTTCTTCAGCCATTTCACAGGACTGCCACGATTTCGATCTCCCGCACTCCCGCACATCGCCCCCTCCAGTTGTTCCATACCACAGCAGGGAAAAAAAGCAAACATAAAATACAATAATTATCCCGGCAGCAGGAACAGAGAAAAAAAAAAACGAAGAAATGTTGAAAATGTTCATGTTCCCATGATTAATAACCAACTTGGTGGTTTCGAAAGTGTACGCACCAATGTCGTATTCGTGGCAATTTCTTTCTCTCCACTTTCACTCCGGAACCACCTACAGGGTGCCCCGCCGCCGCCGGAGGAAAGAAGTAACCCAGCGCTCCCATTGAAAGGGTTGTGTGGTGTATCCACTCCTTGATATCGAAGCAGCGGGGAACCACAACAATAGTCTTTAATTTTAAGGACCGCAACCAGTGCGTCGCGCGTCCCATTGCCAGAACTTTGAGAAGGAATAGAAAAAAGCAAAAAAAAAACACTTCGATGGTCATAAATATGCGTAACAACCCAGCCCCAACCCCACCTGTCACTGAGCGTATAGGTTAAGGAATTTGGTACATTTGTGCGCGTGTTGAAATTATGCACGCGGCTCCAGAATTGGTCCTAGAAACGCACAGCGGTAATAAAACGGCAAAATTTATGCGATTGACCTGAGAAAAAGTTGTTTCGCCGAGAAATTGCGTCCAAGGAATTCACCCGTTCGATGAATGTCAGCGAGAGATACGCGTTCGGCCAGTCCACACCCTTTGCTTCGGCTAGTGACTGAGCCATCAGCCAACGGCGGCGGGGGGTAAATTAAATTTTCCATTTTTCCATTTTTCCATTTCCCCCACCAGCCCCAAACTTATGGTAAAACACAAAAATTATCGCATAAAAAGTAAAATGACTCCACTCGGCGGGTAAATGTAAATGTAAATGTACTCGTAATTCGTCGAAGCTGACCAAGTGATGTGTGTGATGTTAATTTCTGATCCTTCATCCACCGGCTGGCTGGCTGGCAGTCCACCCCCAGATATACCTACTCGTACGCGTCGGCGGATGATTTATCGAAATTTTCACTTTCATGCTAGTTTTATGGGTCACGCCCCTTTAATTTGTAATAACAATTCGTATGCAAATCTGTTTTTGTTCGAAAGTATTCTTCAAGTGATTTTTATGTGACACAGGACGGCCCTGGGGCTGGGGCTGGGGGTACATTTTTGGGGGTTTGGTTCCGTCTATTACTATTATTTAATATTTTTTTTTGTTCGCTTTCCTGTGGTTTTATGATCTGTAGCGAAAGGAGTGACAATGAATCAAGTGATTTAAAACATTACCAGGGGTATAGGTGGCGCCTTTTGCCAGCTCGAAGCTTATATGCATAAAAAGCACATAAACCTGGGATGTTCCGCATACTTTTAGATTTGTGTATCTATGGCTCGAAGGGAGGCAGAAAGAGGCTCCTACTTGAGGGTGTTGTATACGTTTGTGTTTTGCTGATTTAATTTTGGATAGTGGCTGAAATATGGATATGCGTAATACATTTGTAAGGGCTTGGCATGACATCACAAAAGGAACTTGCCAGTCCTTATAGTCGAACTGCCAAGAATGTTCGGTGCATGCAATGGAAAATTGTTTGTGTTTCTTGTCTTGGTAGGAACAGATGTCAATACAAGACGGCATTCCCCACTCGCAGGTTGTCCTCATATGTACTATACTGCGCATACAGCATCGCACAAAACATTTGCAACTAGAAGTGAAACCAGGCACTTCTAGGCAAGTCTTTTTGCAAAAGCATGACATCGTATATTTCATATATTCTAAAAGGTCTATATTTGAAGTACAGCCTTGGCCAAATGTATTAGGCACCCTTTAAGGTTCGTAATATCTTCAAAAAGCAAAAAAATTAATGAAATAAGAGCAACGAGATAAAGTCGTTTGTAACCTCAGACAGTGTCGCCGAAAACCATAAAATTCAAACTAATTACTTCCGACATGTGATTTGGCAGCGAAGACAAAAAGATAAGCGTGCCTAATACATTTGGCCAAGGCTGTATGTATACAAAAATAAAGAATTTCTGAAATCATGTAAAAAAAACAGGAGAAATCTATATACGAGTAGATTTGTAAAGGCAACCTCTAATTGGTGCACGACTAAACAATAGCAACTTTCAATGTACAGTGTACTCTCTCCTAACGGACACCCCTCATAAGCGGACACCTCTCATCTTCTTCTTCTTCTTATGGCGCTACAGTCCGAGGTGGACCTGGGCCTCACCCAACATCCCTCTCCAGCCAGCACGATCTCTCGCCAGCTGTCTCGATCTTGGTATCGTAGCTGGGGCATTGATCGTACGTTCTTTCCAGGAGATCATAGAAGTCATCCTCGCTATCGTCATCTTTGTCCTCCGTTGGGGCGTGGGCGCAAATTAGCCAAATTTAGCCTTGATGCGGATTGTCATGAGGCGCTCGCTTATGTACTTAAAACTTAAGACTTTTTGCCCAAGTCAGCCTCGAACAACAAATCCACATCCAAATAATCGCTGCCTTCGCTCTCTGTAACAATGGTCGTAGTAGATATCGCAATTTGTTATCCTCTTTTTACAAGGCCGCACTTCCTGGATTGCGGTAAAGTCTGCTTTATAGCAGTCTAGGGCCTCCGCGAGTTCATTGCTGCAGGTGGTCTGTTCAAGGACCTCACATTCCACGTGCAAAACCGAGAGTCACTGTCCTTTTTTCGTTTGCTAGGGTCGTCAACAGTAAATCCGTCCATATCCGATGCAGTTTGTGTTCTCTGAACCCGTACGTTTTTTACGTGGTGAGGAAGTTAACCCCATACACAACCTCCAACTGGGAGGACAGGCCCATTTGTTTAGCCCCCGATAGGATCCGGTGTCAGTAGCCTCTTACAGGCTGTGAGCGCCGCCGTTGGCCCTAAGAGAAGGGCTTATCCGCCGCCATATCTATTCCAGGGTACCGACCTTACCATAGAAACCAGGCAGCTCCTGCTGACTGGAGTTGTAGATGCCGGCGTTGGCCAATCAGTTGATCAGCTCCTCCGCAGCCGACCTAAAAAGAGTGATGAGCCCTGGTAGACCCCCCTCTCTCGTTTGCAGCCGCCCAGACGTCCCACGAGGGTTGGTTACCCCATCTTCTGTCGAGGGTACTCGGCTCCCGGATTTCACAACGGGGATGTGAGAGTAGAGAGAGGAGGACACCTCTTATTGCTCAGTTTTCTTGGGCGGACAAATTTCTTGGTCAATGTTTGTTTAGTGGCAAATAAATGTTTTCGATGACTGCTTTAACATTGTTAGCATTAATTTAATTTGTCTATATATATAAAAAATTGTTGCAAGTGCGTTGTGACTTTATAACTCACGAACGGTCAAACTGAATTCGGTACAAATTTTGGAGTTTGTTCGTATGGTCGTGTAGATGGTTTATCTAAAGTTTGCCCGAAATCGGTCAACACGTTCGTGAGTTACGATTTTTTATGTCAACATCTGTTTTTGTCCTTATAAAAAAACAACAACAACAAATTCGTAGCGTGTGCTGTATCTATACTGTGTGCTGATGTCATACACACAACAAATACACGCTGTAGTGCAGATACGCATACTCATTGACAGCTGTCAGAGAGTGATCATGTTAAGGTTCTTTTTCATCGAACTCTCATGCTGAACGGATGTAATCGGTAAGGCTTGCATTTGATTTTTTTTTGTTGTTTATTTAACAAAAAGAGTTTTACCGCGAAACCAGTTTTTTTTTTCAAACTTGCAGCTGAAAATTGTCAACAATTAGCTTAATTGTTTTATCGTTTAAACAAAAACGTACATGTGTATGTACATATGTATGTATGTACATGCTTGTCGGTAAGTGTTGTTGTTTTCATATGTGAATGATTGAATGATTTAGGCAATGCTGTTAATCATAGTTTGTATGCAAATCTATGTCAATAAAATCGTTGTGTCAGTCTGTCTGATTGTTCGGGCTAATCTCCGAAACGGCTGCACCGATTTCAATTAAACTTTGCAGACATAAAGAGGAGGTTGCCAAGAGTGACTTGGGCTTTTCCTATGCGTTTTTGACTTATAAGAATTCGAGCTATGCAACCTATGTCATTATTCAGAGTTTCATATTCAATTCATCATCTCGACTTCCGAGGCGTGCCTTGAATGCGATTTCATCAGGTAGGCGAACGCTCGGCAGACCCAGGACGCGATGGTTGGACCAAGTCCAAACACTCCCCTAGTTGCGCTTGGGCATAGCTCCTGATGAGTTAGAGTCGATGGCAGAGGATCGAGTGGCCTGGAGGTCTCTCGTGCATGCATTGCTCCCCGACCCCTTTAGTGGAACACGCGGGTCACTGAAAATGAGATGAGATCATGCCTCAGCGAAAGTAGACGACACACAGTCATCTGAAGTCATGAATGTCCAAGTTCTAAGAGACGACGTGAGCCAACCTCAATTTTTAATTTTTATTTTGTCATTTGTATCTATAAATATAACATTGAAGGTTCGTTTGTATGTATGGGAAACATTTCTAAACAATTGCACCGATCCTTATGCAGTTTTTGACCCTTATAGCACCGAGCGATCAGGAATCGGTCATAGGCTATAGGAAAAACAGAAATTCTCATCTCTCAGCAAACATTCGACGGAGAACTATGAAATTTTGCACACATGTAAAGAACACCGAGCAAAAATGAGATCCCCTGGAAAAAGAAGGGGACACGTCCACCAGAGAGGGTTATACTCTAGTTAAGATTAAAAATCTTTTTGAATTTTTGCAAGACATTAAATGCCTTCTTAAAAAAGTAAGTAGAAAGTATTTACTTATTTATGATCAGCCTAGAAAGTGATCATATTTTAAGAAACACAGAATATGCATTAAGCCTTTCATATCTTATAGTTGGCCGACATGGTGATACCGTATTTCCTCATCAGAGCTTAATACATCTGTAAACCTGTAAGTACCCCGTCTGAACATTCCCCAACTCAAATTACTAAGGGTATGGTTCTATAGCAACATACTTTTAATAAACAATAGTAGTGAAGTCGTACCAACTCGGCACTCAACTCTGCGTCAAAAACACCTTACAATGGTGCATTTTTTTAATTTTCCTCCCAAAATATAAACGGGAAACATAAAATGACCAGATAATTTGTAATATTATCCGAAACCTCATCGCCTGGCCTACTCCAACTCGAAAACTGTTTCGTTTTCTTCAATCGGTTCCGAATCTCATTCTATTCTCCGTCATGTCGTGAAGTTACGCAACTTTGATTCTGAACCATCATATCTGTTGTGGGGGAAAACGCATACTACGCCCTTACACACTATTCTTTGGATAGATGAACGCGCGCAGCGATGTGACGCAATAGATTTGAAGAAAACAAAACAAAAATAATCATAAAGAGCCGGAAAAAATGTTCAGACATAAAAATAAACAATCCCTTCACAGCAATTTTCAAATTTTTCATTCGTTCTTCTAATTGTTGTTGTTGCTTTTTTTTTTCTTCTTCTATTTTATTCCGCTTCCTCTTCGCTTTGAAAATTACGCATCGTCTCACGCATTCCACCCACATTCAAACGAAACGAAGGAAAAAAAAAATGAAACCACCATCAAACGATAACGAACACACAAAATGCGTTGGCCCCGTTTCGCGTTCTCCGCGGTATGACGGCGAATGCCAGCAACAACAACAACGCCAGCGAATGGCCCAAAAGTGCATACAAACCAAAGAACGAACAGAGAGCTAAAAAAAATTTGATTTTGTCGTGACCCAATTTTGTGACCCCGATTCCGTTGCGCGTTCGGTGTAAAGCATATGTACATATATTTTTTTTTCTGTTCGGTGGAGCACACATTCATTGGGCCGGTCAATGTGAACACCCATAGAATGAAGCGCCCTGATAATAGTTTAGATTGACTATGCCCTAGTCCTCGTTTTGGGTGCATGTGAAGTTTCGTATTGCACGCGTGTGGATAGAGCTTGCACACATGTGTGGGTATTTGGGTTGTAGGGCGAGTTTTGTTTGGTGGATCACACACTTGCTCATTCATTAACAAGAGAAGGCCCACATTTTGCCCCTGCTTCGTCTGGTTTCACTTTCAGCAGAGCCGCGCGCGTCTAAATGTGGTTCACATTCTCTTGCTCCCTAGATGCAGCATTTTCGAGTTGAGAGTGATCTCTTGATTACTTATCATGTTCGCTGATGGCGGTCGTTGCCAAATAGTGACTTTGTTCTGAGCATCGCGTCAACACTTGTTTGGACAAATCATGATTTTGACTAACAGCACTACTGTATGATATTCACTGCAGACAGTGCTGGTTCATTGTTACTGACAATTATGCCAAGAGATGAGGTCAGACTTATTCTTTCGAAAAGTCAGAAGCGATCAATCAAGCCAGAAACTTGTTTCGAGCGGTTGGGCAGGCGGTTGCAGCTCAAAAACAAAAATTTCAGTTTGAGGATGTATTTGAAAGCTTGCCGGATACAGTTTTGAGTTTTCTTTTGATAGTTCTTTCTTTAACCGTTTAAAGAATGTTCAAAGTTCTAGGAACGATAACGAAGTTGGACCGACAATGCGTTGCTAGATGTCTCCTCGTTCTATTTATCGTGCACGATCTATAACTAAGAGCACCACTGTGCGCTTTTTCTACCTCAAATGCACTAATGTGGTAACACCGGACGCATACGACTGAATGGCGGAGGTGGTTAATTGCCTGCCCCAAGTTCGAGGGGTCTCAAGTTCGAATCCAAGTGAAATCGAATCTGGTCCGGCCACCATTTGCCGTTGGGATCAAATTAACGGCACTGGAGTAGGTTGCTACCTGGCAGTACAATGGACCAGTTTTCAGTCTGAGTGCTACAGTAGTGTTTCAAAAATCATCCGAAAAAAAAAACACCGGACACAGTTGAGATTCTAATGAATTGAAAGTCGAAAGAGGGGAACCTTCATAATTGTTCACAACAAAATTGCAGGGACCAATGTAAAGACAATACCTATCTGTATCAACAGCTTTTGAACAGATCTAGGGATATGGCAGCACTGGAGGCAGCCGTCATAAATGACAGAAGAGAATTATAATCAGGGGTATTCTGTACAGTATTCTATGTACCTTGTCTGGTAGAGGATCGCTCTGAGTGAAATAAAATATTGTTGTTTAAAATCAAATTGAGTTTGTTTTTTATATAATATTAAACTTTGAAATAACTGTTGTTAAATATCATTAAATTTCGTATTCGTTTGAAAGGCCTATCGATGTCATTATGGGTCATCTGTGTGGCACGCATCCGAAACGTCAAATTTTTCATGACTTTGGCGCATAAATCAGGCTGAATTTGACCGATGGCATGGGTTATGTTGGCTTTGACAGCCGCTGTGCTTTGTGGCTTATTCGCATAGACCTGCGACTTCAGAAAACTGCACAAGAAATAGTCTAACGGAGTCAAATCGCAGGGTCTCGGTGGACAGCTCACATCACCTCCACGTGAGGTGACCATGCCCTCGAATTGGTCGTGCAAAATGTGGTGTGTGGCACGAAGCGCCGTCCTTTTGTAACCACATGTCGTCGGTGCCCATTTCATCTAATTCAGGCCAAAAGAAGTCGGTAATCATAGCGCTCGCCGCTGATGGTGATGGCCTGGCCAACGTCATTCTCAGAGAAATATGGACCGAGTTGTAGAAGGCTTGGCTGGGCCACGGTGGCGGTGATTGGAATGACCCCGGCAGCCCAAACAATGATTTTTTCCGGGTACATTGGACGCTCTTGGATCTCATGTGGATTGGTATCGCCCCAAATTCGTCTACAGTCAAAATCGGTTATATCGACCTTCAAGGGACTCACGAATTTGGTCGTTGTAAACGAGATGTCGTTGTAAACGATTTGGTATGCTATTGGATTGCATTTAATGAAGCTCAGGCGGGACCTAAGAATTTCGTCGTTATAACCGATGCCGTTATAAGCGGTTTTGACTGTATTTTATTTTTTGACGTACTCATTCATAGGGATGCAACATCGTTCTTAAAAACATCGATGGTTCCACGATAAAAATCGATGTTAAAAAACATCGGAATTAACAACGATACATCGATGTTTTGCCGATGTTTTATTTATCTTCTCCATCACACAAATTATTGGCCATATTTACGATGTACTGTACCTAAACAACAAAATATACTAGTCTTACCAGTTACCCTTCTGTTTTAATGAAGGTTTTTAGTGGCTTTTCCTTCTAAATTTAAAAATCAAAAAAAACAATAATTTAAAATTGTATCTATTGTACACTTTATGCCACAATAAATGGAAAAAAAAAAATACCAGTTTCAACCCAAAAACCTTCTCCGTCTTCCGTTTCGTTGATGATGATTGGATTTTTGCTTGTCGTCTTTGAATCGGAGCCATTAGGACAACGCAACAGAGGACGTTATCATTATAGATAGCGCACGCAAGTGGAGAAGGATCTCAACCAACTTGGAGTGCAAAATTGCAGGCGGCTACCGAAAGACAATGTTAGCTGGAGAGGTTTGTTGGTTGAATTCCAGGTCCACTCCGAACTGTAGTGTACGGCAAAGAAGAAAAAGAACAACGTGCAACAACGTTACAGTTTCTTGTTTTTTAAAAATAAAATAAATTTGTTATTTTGATAAATGCAATGTTTTTATGTGTTACTTTTCGTTCTTCTTTAAATTTAAATGTTAAATTTCGGTATTCGAAAAGAAGGACAATACACTAACTGATAGAGCAGTAGTAGTTATTGCCAAAAAGGTCACATTTCGAAGGGTGGTGTAGAATCTTTATAAAATACAGTAGACTCGGGATAACGCGAACAATTAAAAATCAAGCCAGTTCACGTTTGCGAGAGAGCTCACTTTTGCGAAGGTTGAATTTTTAACAAAAAAATAGGATAATCTCGCGGTGGATACTCATTTAAAAACGTGTTTTATTTCACAAATTAAGAAGAATTAGTATTTACGCGGCCAACGAGCCTTAATAAATGTATTTTTTAATTTTTTTTTTATTTTTAACAAAAATTTATTACATATGTGCATATAATGCAAAAAAACGACGAAGAACAGACCAAGACGACACGAATCTTGTACCAAGAACGACAAATTCCAAATTAAAATGCAGCTTGATCGAATTTTACTGTTAACTTGGTACGAAAATTATCGTTCACGTTTTGGAGAGTGCATGATTTGTTCACATTTTAGAGATGTCAATAGAAAAATAAATCTGTTCACGTTATCCGGTGTTCACATTAGTCGGTGTTCATACCAACGAGAGTCTACTGTACTTTGAATTTTAACGGTGTATTTTTATAAATCTTGTAGAATACCCCATGAACATAACTCATCGCACCTACAAATTAGAAAATAAGACACAATTCTCCCTTAAAAATGTGTATTCAACTCTGCCACTCCATCATTTTCTGCTGCTGCTTTGTCATGAGGTGTTATCACTCAAGTACACGTCACCTTGTGTATGAATAAATTTTATTAGAATCGAATAACAACAGAGTGCACGAACATATTCAAACTTTAAAAAACTGGGGTAACCTCAGCTACGCCCCTGAGCTTAGCTGTTATCTCCCACTTCAACAGCGAAATCTAAAAGTGGGCTGTGGCAAATTTTCTCACCGATAAGCCTCCTCGCAAAAGTTCCCTTTGCTTGCTAAAACCCCAGCAAAAAGAAGAAGCTCATATCTGATTGCTATCGACATCCAAAAATTGTGCTTCCCTGGACACAGTCTGATAACAATAGCTGGACGTGCTAATCAACAAGTATCAGCAAAAATTATTGGGTACCAATGTGTCTTTCGCACTCACATACGAGTGGCCGCATCGGTGGGAGCATTCTGCGAGCGAAAAAATGGCGATTCGCGTATTTTTATTGCATGCAACGTTCGGTTTGCACCCGGGAGGCGGTTTTCATGCAAAACGCGAGTATGTATGTATGTATGTCTGCTGTGAGGTTTATTTTTCGCTTTTCTTGTTGTACTTTAGCGTCTGGCAACGGCGAGCGCAGACGAATGGCAGGCGAAGCAAAGCGCATGGAGAGGTGGAGCACCCAAAAGTGCCAGTAAATATCGGCGTCATGCAATGTGCTGTGGATGCAGACTGAAAGAAACAAACATAGTCTTGGGCGAAAAGTAAGCAATCTTTAAGATAGCACTGCATGCACACGGACACTGCACACATGCGAGCCCATTGTGTGTATTTTGTGTTTATTTTCTTAATGTGTGCGGCTGTGAATGGTATGTTACCGGTTTTGATCAATTTGGAAAGTGTTCAATACCGCAAATTGAAGGAACTCCATTCCTCTGTAACCACAAAACCCACAGGATGAATCCCAACCACGACGTATCCTTTGACAACAACCAAATCAACCCTCCGATCATTTCTATTTAAACTGTTTCAATTGAAGGCTGATGTGGCAGGAAGAGTATGCGTCTGTTCTTATTTCCACTCGAGTACTCGAGTAAATTCTCGAGTCCCTGTGGCCCAATTATCGAAACCAAAGGTAGGGTGGTCTCTTGAAATTTTGTAAATTACAAATTCAAGAAAACACAAGGCGGCAAAAGGTTACATAGGTGAGCGTCGTTCATCAACGGTTGTCTTTCAACCCCATCGACGATTCTTTTTCTTCCTCCTTTTTGTTTTGGAGTTTTCTGCATGAAATCGTTCTGTGGACACTAATTATGCCAACACATCGATGATTAATTATTCACATGGTGGGTAACTTGGCAGATAATGATGTAAACAGTGTGAACTAGGATAAAGAGGAGGATTGTTACATCTGAACTGGATTTTTCGGGTCCCGAGTGCGGAGAGACTTACAAGCCATGCACTGATGCATAAAAGAGTGCTCCTTTTCCCAAAGGCTAGGCTTGAATTCGTTCGATTCATGTCGTGCATTTTCGGGGAAGTTAAGTAAACAGGAAACACGAGAGGAATCTATTGTCTATGATGTCCCCGGGATGAGAGTGACATTAAAAAGAAAAAGGATATTTCCTGCTTTTTTTTACATTCGATTCGGATTCTTCGGGATAAATAGATCCACTGCATGGATTCATGTTTTGAAGGGATGGATAAATACTAAAACTTAACCTCAAGGGTAGCTAACAGCGAGAGTCTACATTTTTAACAAACAAAGGAAGAGCAATACATTCTGGTTAAGGGTCTATCATTCAGAAAACAATTGCCAAGAGCCATGTATCAGCTCAGAACAGAATTCTACCGCTTAACAATGTCACTTCTCCTTCGTCAGCTGGCGCTATAGACCGGGGTGGACCTGGGCCTTAGTCAACATCAATCCATGAAGGTCTTGTGCTAGTTGCTTGCTTGCTTGTGTTCAGCTGATTGAGGTCCCTTTTCAATTGTATACGCCACCGGAGGTGCCCCCTTAACCGCGTTGACCCGCGTAGTTGGAGTCGAAAACTTTTTGGACCGGAGCGTTGGTGTCCATTCGTTCTACATTACCTAGCCTATTACCTAAGACGGAAGACTTGAACTCAATTGATCAGATCAGTGTCTCTGTACAGCCCGTATAGTTCGCCGTTCAGTCTCCTTCTCCAAACACCATCAGTCCATGCGGGATCAAAGATAATCCGAAAGACCTTCCTTTCGAAACGCCCAAGAATCTCCTCGTCCGCTTTGGTTAGTCCTGTGGTGTCCATGCTTCTGCATCGTAACGCAGGATTGGGATGATTAATCCCTTATACAAAATCAGGTTGGTCTTTCGAGAGAGGGCTCTATTACTCAATTGCTTTTTCAGCCCAAAAAACAGCGGTAATGACGTTGTTTGTAGTATTTAACACGAAGCCGAGGTAGACGAAGTCTTTAACTACGTCGAAGTTATCGTGAAGTTCTGGCCAAGTCGTCAGTGTGATGCGTCCTTTCTCGATGACTGCATTTACATGTTGGGCCATCTAGTGTATTTTTTTTTAAATCATAGGTCAGTGTCAAGACAGCTGTTTCCTGCTCGAAATCTTAACAGAAAGTCGATATCATACCTCCGCGGAACGGTTTACGCTTGAACAACGTTGGGAAATATTGAAAACTTATTTTCAAAGTGTGTGTAGCCCAAACAGTGCGTTTTTTTAAAGGAATTTTTGGCCGAAATGAAGCACCCACCGCGACTGCTGTACGCAAGTTTGTGCAAAAAGTTTGTGAGGCTGGTATGCTAGTGGACAACACTCATGGTTCCCATCGTCGTACGGTGTGCTCAGATGAGAATGTGACTGCTGTGGCCGAGAGTATGAGACTCAATCCACGAACATCAACACGCCATCGATCTCAATAGCTTAACATTACCCTGACGAGAATTCTGCACAAACATCTCGGATTATTTTTTATTGAAATTGAAGACATGGATTTGGACAACCTCTGGTTCATGCAGAATGGCAAAAATGCAGAATGGGTCAATTTGCATTCCTTGGGTCTTCTCCAGAATCTGTCGCAGTGTGAAGATTTGATCGATGGTGGACTTCCCTGGTCTGAAACCACGCTGATAGGGACCTATCAGTTTGGTGACGAAGGGTTTAAGGCGTCCACCCAGAATGGCAGAAACGATGTACGCAATGTTAAAGAGACTTTTCCCTCGATAATTTAAGCATTTAATATGGTCTCCGTGGGCGCCATGGCGTAGTGGGTAAGTGCATCGACTCCTACGCTCGATGTTGTCGGTTCGATTCCCGAAAAAAACATCAAACATTTTTTCACGGCTCCACCTCTTTCGAGTCGCTGACAATGCTCAAAGAGTATAATTGTCTAGAAAAAGGTTCTCAATCTCGCCGTTCGGAGTCGGCATTAAACTGTGGGTCCCCTCCACTCGTGAGAGAATAATAGCACGCACAACACGAGTGGTTGCTGAGAAGCTAGGCCCAGGTCCACCCCGGACTGTAGCGCCGCCATTATTATATTATAATATGATCTCCTTTCATGATCGGGCAAACGATACTGACATTCAATTGATCGGACATGATTTCCACTGACTACAACAGGAGTTCGTGCAAGTCGCCAACCAGGTCAGCCTCAGCTGCCTAAAGATTTCAGCATCTTCATGAGCCGTTTTGTTTAATTTCAGTCCCGATATTGTTATTTTGATCTTGTTTAGATTTGAGGGACGGAATTATCGTCCGGGTGGAGTGGAACATTCTGCCTAACAACAGTAAATCAACAAATTTCATCGTGGGGGTTGGACTTCGCCAATAGTGCGTCTTATCGCCTCTCCTTTTCATTATATGCATATATGGACTGGATGTTGCAGCGCAGTCGAGGCGAGGCTTGTTACACATTGGGAGAGTTGAGTGTGAGTCATATTCTTTTTGCAGATGACTGGATGAATGAGTAGGGATGCAAACGATACATCGATGTTTGCAAACCATCGATGTTTCGTTCTTAAACATCGATGTTAATATCGATGTTTTGATAACCGATACATCGACGGCAAAATTGTCAAACATCGACATCGTTCATTCACTTCGTTAAACATTCCCAAGATGTGTTATGTGTTGTATAAAATGTACTCGTATTTGTGTAATAATAATGGGGTGTAAAAGAGCAAGAGATGCGCAAAACAATGTAACTTTGTTATATCTTACCCTCTCCTAGTCTAACATTCTACTTCGAACCTCCAAGTGGTACACCCTGGGCAATAAGCAACCCTCAAGGAGACTGGGTATTCAACTCCTATGGAACTGTGAGTCGGTGGCTAATCGGAGAGGGTTCATATTTCGGCATGTATTGGCCGGATATGTAAGCATAGCAGATCTTGTGTCAACAGCCAAACTAGCGCCTTCTTACCAAGGGGGTGCATCTTGGAGCAAGCGACTCATTATATAAACGTGCATGAAGGGCCCGCTTAGGAACCCTAATCTCGAACCGTAGGGTCCTCCAACGTCACTTTGGGTTTTTCGTTGGTCCGATAAGCCACAAAGTAAAAATCCAATCATCAACGAAACGGAAGACGGAGAAGGTTTTTGGGTTGAAACTGGTAAGACTAGTATATTTGTTGTTTAGGTACAGTTCGTCGCAAATATAGCCATCAATTTGTGTGATGAAGAAGATAAATAAAACATCGGAAAACCATCGATGTATCGTTGTTAATACCGATGTTTCTTAACATCGATTTTGTCGTGGAACCATCGATGTTTTCAAACATCGATGTTTTTATGAACGATTTTGCTTCCCTACCCGTGAGACAAAGCAATAGAGGAGGAAGTCAATGGCGCACACAAGTGGAAAAGGCCAACTTGGGGTGCGTTATTGGAGGCACCTGACAAAAGATCGTCGCCACTGGAGACTTGCCGGTTGAGGCCCGGGTCCACTCCGGACTGTAAAGACATCAGAAGAAGAGTGCCTTCTGTGTTAACACCTCCTAGCGACACTATCTTCTACAGAACCGATATCTCATTTACCTATGCCGTGATTTATTTAAATACAAAATGTGTACATGTCCTTATTGTGAAATGTTAAAATGTCCTTTTTTCGCAATGATACGAAACTAACCATCAACATTTGTCAATAATTGCAGCATTTGTTTAAAGAGTCTCATTCCCGCCATCAGTCGTCGTTTCGTAGAAAAGATTTATTTAATTTTTTACAAATCTAACCTTCCGTAAATAAAAATCTCTTGAAAGCTCCCACAAATTCCAGCTCAACTCCCACAACTTTTCATCCAGTAGATATTTTCACCCACTTCCTTTGCAATGAAACTCTCAAGTGAATTCGTCCATTCAAATCGGATTAATGGCAAAATAAAGCAAAAACCTGACAAAATATCGTCCATAACGACTTTAATATTACAGCAAAACAAACACGGAATGGATGGATACATTCCGCTCATGTTGCATTTCACTTTACTCAGCAATTTCCTTTCCCCCTCTCGATTAATTCCCTTCAAAGTTCTGATGCCAACGCGTTAGCTTGATGATGACTTACAGCAAAACAAACACGGAATGGATGGATACATTCCGCTCATGTTGCATTTCACTTTACTCAGCAATTTCCTTTCCCCCTCTCGATTAATTCCCTTCAAAGTTCTGATGCCAACGCGTTAGCTTGATGATGTGCCCACAGTCCATGTCGACTGTTGCTGCTGCTGGATGAATGCAAATGCAGCAATACTTCAGGCATCCTAAAAATCCAAACAAAATAGGGGAATGTACCGCATCCAGCAGCTCCTTCTGCTAGCCATTCTAGCCGGACTCTACTCCTATTTTGTTTTCTTAGAAAAAATCCACACTAGCACAGAATATGAAAACTAATTCCGGAAATGGCAATCTAAGCAGAAAAAACCGAGACTTCTTTTCGTCTATTTTTCTGCAAAAGACGCACACTTCCAACCGCACAGACGTATCTATCCTTGTTTGTACGCGGAACGATACCCAGCAAAACAAACTGAAGGAAGAGGAAAAAAACAACAAAGCTAAACAAAACAAAAAACAACAACACACCGTATGTATGTGCATCTGTGGGGGTATGTGCCAACTTGTACTCATAGCTACGTGTGTACGTACATCAGAACCACTTCACGAACGGAGTACGGGCGGGCAGCCAAGGGCCGGGAAAAAAGTGGCACGGAAGAAAAAAACGTCCCTGCCTCAGCTGAGATATATGACCTAGCAAAAATTTCAACCCTTGTCCCTCCGGTACGTGCATAAGCACACACATGCGAACATCCTTTGTGCCTACTGGGGCCTATCCTATATTTTCCCGAAAAATACAAAAATGCCATTGTAGCTGCAGGGTGGCTGCAGAGGAGGACAAGCTAACTGCGACGGTGACAACAACAACAGCAAAAAAGAGCCAAACTTTCTGTTTACTTTCGTTCTCCGTGATGTCTATTAGTATGCGCTATTCGGTGGCGAAAATATAATAAATCAGCCACCCTCCAGTCCCCATCCCCGATGCCGTCAATACAAATGCAACACCGCAATCTTTTGGGCCAAAACAAAAACACAAACCCCCTCCTTGAGTGCGTTTTTTTCTTGTCATGTGTACACATGTACACAACACACTCGTATTTGCTCGCTTTCTTTGTTGAGTTGAAGGTATCTATGAGGTGCGTGTGTACCGCGAGTACTTCTTGTAACGCAATGCTGAAAACTAAATGGGAAAACTTCTTGCAGTGTCCTTCTTGACCGACTTGACAGAGTCCTTTGATTACATACATACACCGCACGTATACAAGCTTCAGTCTGTATTGAATTTCTTTCCTTTTGTATCGTTACAGAGCGCCTCGGAAGGAAGGTAACAAAAAAAAAGTGCGTTTGATGATGCCGAAATCACTAGTTGACGGCACTGATGATAACGATGTTGATGATGATACTGTTGGTGTGCGACCTATCTGCCCACAAAGCAAATAAATGACAGCGAACAACCTGTACGACAGAGCGAAAGTGAGTTCGACTTGTATCTACATCTGATTTGATGGTTATACATATGTACATTCTTTTGTCAATGCAGAGAGAGCACGAATACATACAAGCGAGTCTATTCAGTGAAGCACCTAAAAACATACGCATGGAATGCGAGCAAATCAAACGAAGAGGAAACCCCATTTTCTTGGCAAAATCGCAACGTCTACAGGACTTACAGATCGAAAAATTACGTAAAAGATAACTTCAGATGTTCACCGATGGATGCCTGATTCTACACAAAATTTGAATGATTCCAAATCTATCTAGCAAAATAATAGATCAGAATTGAATTCGTTATTCATTCATTTCATTCATGAATTTTGATATTTAAGAAAATTTAAGAAAAATGATATTAAGAAACTCCTACGCTAAAGGTCCATTGTTCGATCACGGACAAAGTTCAAATTTACGTCACCACCTCTCTCGAGTCACTGATAATTCTCGGAGAATGCAACTATAACCACTCGTGAGTCGACTTCTAGGCTAAAGGTCCATGGTTCGATCACGGAGAAAGTTCAAATTTGTGTCACCACCGCTCTCGAGTCACTGACAATTCTCGGAGAATGCAACTATAACCACTCGTGAGTCAACTTCTAGGCCAAAGGTCCATGGTTCGATCACAGACAAAGTTCAAATTTCACCTCTCTCGAGTCGCTGACAATTCTCAGAGAGTGCAAGGTGTGGAGTCGGTACAGAAACTGTAGGTTCTGCCCACTCGTGAGTCGACTTCTAGGCTAAAGGTCCATGGTTCGATCATGGACACAATAACATTCATATTCACAGCACCACCTCTCTCGGGTAACTAACAATGCTCAGTGTAACTTGCAATGTCTGGACTCGGCATAAAGACTGTAGTTCTCCTCCCCTCATTAGAGGGCAATAGCAACCACAACACGATTATGAAGTCGGTAAGGTCGAACTACTACTGACAATGCTCAAAGAGTATAACTGTCTAGAAAAAGCTTCTCAATCTCGACGTTCAAAGTCGGCGATAAACTGTAGGTCCCCTCCACTCGTGAGAGAACAATAGCACGCACAACAGGAGTGGTTGCTGAGAAGTTAGGCCCAGGTCCACCCCGGACTGTAGCGCTGCCATTTTTTTATATTAAAATCGAACTAGACAAATTTAGGAGAGAGCAATAGATCGGACAGCACGAGTGGTTGCTAAGTAGCTAGCTAAGAGCTAAGAGCAAGTCCACCCCGGTCCAACACGACTGGATGGAGCAGTTGGTTAAGTGCCTGCCCCAAGTTAGAGGGGTCCCAGGTTCGAATCCCAGTGAAATCGAATCTGGTCCAGTCACCATTTGCCGTTGGGATCAAATTAACGGCACTAGAGTGGGTTGCTATCTGGCAGTACAATGGACCAGTTTTGAGTCGAAGTGCTCCAATAGCGATTCAAAAACTCCAAAAAAAAAAGATGTCCAAATCGGACTGTAGAGCCACAAGAAGAAGAAGAATGTGCACTGGATACGAACGGGTATGATTACAAAAAGAGTGCGACTTTAAATACAGCTGTCACAAAAGTTTGCACATATTGGGATACTGATTCGTCGTGGAAAAGCGCCTTAGGCAGAAAGTCATTGAGGCACATTCTGCAACGTCATATGTGCATACCCCCCTACCGACGAGGCTGAAGTCTACATCAAAAAAGATTTCCTTGACCTCTTGGACAGAGCCTCTCCGGAGTACGATGTTAAGATCGCAGTTGGAGACTTCAACGCCAAAATCGGTAAGGAGAACATCTTCACCGGAGTGATCGGAAAGCACAGTCTCCACCACACTACAACAGACAACAGCTAACAATTCACGGAATTTACGATAGCTTGTAGTATGTTAGTGAGAAGGACGAGATTCCCCCGCAAAATAATCCACACAGCAACCTGGCGATCCTCAGATCCCTAGATGGTCGAGCCGCCAATCAATTCGACCATGTGCTCAAATTTTCTGGATGTGCCAACGTTCAACGACTCCGACCATTTCCTGATTGCAGTACGATTCAGAGATCGACTGTCCAATGTCAGAAAGCTTCACCAGCTAAGGAGTTTCGACATTGGACGCTTGAGCACACCGGAGATTCCCAGAGCAACTTAGCGGAAGGCTCCATGGTACGCCTGCGACAAATACAAACGCCAACAATATGCGGTTACATTGCCGCCCAATTATCCAGGAAGTACCCACAACCACCTTAGATTACTTCCTGCCACCGACAAGAAACCCGTGGTATGTGTCGACCGTGAACGACTGGATGGCGCAGTTGGTTAAGTGCCTGTCCCAAGTTCGATGGGTCCCAGGTTCGAATCCCAGTGAAATAGAATCTGCTCCAGTCACCATTTGCCGTTGGGATCAAATTAAAATGTGTCGACCGTGATCAGAAAAGAGATGCAACCAACGAGGCATACCATAAGACGCTGCAAGGTAAAACCAGGGTAGCGCAAGAGGAGTATGGAGCTAAAACACGGAAAGAGAAGAAACGTTTGCACCAAAGGAAATGTTTTTTTCCCAGGCCTCTAGCTGAAGGATATCGACAAGTTTAAGGACAAACACGGCTGACTTTATTTATTGGGAATACCTGACGATGCTGAGCATACACTGTTCCCTTAAACCAGACGTCAAAAGAAGAGGATTGAGTTGGAGTTGGCACTAGGCCGATTAGGTCCATGTACGGTGGAATGGAATATCCTGAGATAGAGGCAACTTGGGGCTGATGTTATGCACAATGCATCTTAAAAACAAAAAAGACAGATAAGGAAAGGTATGGGCTAGGGAGACATCAGCTAACTGGACATGTAACATTTTTTTTGCAGATGAAATTTTGTTTTGCCCCTAGTGTCTGTCTAAGAACAGGAGAATTTACTTGTGATAGAGTGCGTAAAGAAAAAGGGGTACTCTGAGGTCACATAACCTAAAGGGTCTTGACTAATATCATGAAGAATGGGAAAGTGTTTTAACCAAAAATCTACCAAAGATAAATCAACACTAGGGGCAAAAAAATAATTTCATCTGCAAGAAAATGATAAACGTCAAGATGTCTCCCTTCGCTTGTGTACACCATCTTAGACGTGGTCATAATCATGAAAATGATCTCACTCATCAAAAATAAGCTTTAGCTAAATTATGATTCCTTAAACCATTTTGTTTACCAAGTTTTATTAAATTTTAAACATTTAATATTTCAACAAAATTAATGAGATAATTAAAATTTAATATTCGTTTTCACACTAAAAAATATTTTTTTTATAAGCTGTCTGCGCCTAATAATTAAAAGATTAATTTTCTGTAAACAACAGCTAGTTATTATTTTTTGATTGCCCAAAAATTCACAAGTTTGTTCTGTAGTATCTTTGGCTTTTGATTGAATTTTTTCGAATAAAAAAAAATAAATTTTTCATCTTTCAAGGTAATTAATTTAAGAAAATATATAAATTCATAAATATTGATCGCCATCTGACAGCCTATTCGTACATCTTCGGGACGGAGATGAGTTGACGGAAGGTATTTCAGGTCAAATTACAGATGAAACTCTTTTATCCGGAACTGCAGTTATCGGCAACCTCTAATATCCGACATTCTGTTTAGCAAGTACAGTCAAAATCGCATACAACGAAAAATGAGATGAGATGAGATTATCGGAATTCCGGCTCAGTTGTCAATACGCAACATGAACGTGAATTTCATGAACGTCGTGATGCCGGTCGTCATCATGGCTTCGTCATCAGGTGGACCTAAAGCCCCAAACCAGACAGAGGTTGGCGCGAAGTGAAGAAATCATTGCCGTCTTAGCGGTCAATATCGAAGAAGACTATTTAGCGCCGATCAGCTGAATTTGACAGCCCGGTTGATTTTGCCAATCGGGATTTGTATTTAGACCTACATCCGTAAAAGATTGTGCTGACGGAAGACAACGCCGTGAGGGGCATTGAAAATGTTGGCCAGATATCCGGATTGTTGCAATTATCTCCCCGGATTAGGCTCAGCGGTTATGTCAACAAGCAAAATTATCATTATTGAAGTGAACACAATCCACAACTGCAACAGGCATCAATGCAACCACAAAGATTGCCTGTTTAGAGCGGTTTATGGCATGGCGGCATCATCGGACCTTATTTCTTTCGAAATGAGGAAGGAGACACCGTTACCGTCAATGGTATCAGGTATAGAGCGATGTTAAACGACTTTCTGTGGTCACAGCTTGACAACAACGATATAACCTAGGAGTACAGTCGACTCCCTCTAAGTCGAATTTTCACGGGATATCAAAATTATTTCGAGTTAGAGGGAGTTCGACTTAGAGAATAGTTTTTGTGTGAAAGTAATGCCGAAATAAATATGGTGAAAAAATTTGAGTTAGAGGAAAATTCGACTTAGAGGGAGTCGACTGTAGTTCCAACAAGATGGGGCAAATGCTAGACAAGGGACGCAACGGTCGAACTGGTGAAAGAGCATTTTGTTGACTAGATAATTTCAAGGCGAGCGTTTATAAATTGTGCAACGCGATCATGCGACTTGATAGCACTCGATTATTTGCCCCAAGTGCAACATAAAACTCCTCCAAAATCGATTGATCTAGGCTTGATTGAACACCCATGGCGTGAGATAAAACTGCTGCTTGAAGAAAGTCTCTTCTCTATAAGCAGAAGCTGAAATTGAAATAAGCAGACACTTGAAGCCATGCAACCCCACAACATCACACAACCTATTCGGTTGTACGGAGAAGCTTTATTTAAGCGCTGTGTTTAGTCCTTTCCAAGCAACTTGCATATTAGGTACTTGATCGAAAGAAGTTTATTGTTGTTCCGTTTGAAAACATAACCCAACTTTCTCAAAAGTTTTCTGGGTGATTTACATATTGCCTAGCAAACTCTATTCTCTACAATTCTTTATAATTTTCTTTGTTCTGATGTAGTTTTGTGAGGTACTGTATATATCTTTTCCTATCGTTCTTGTCGGGTCACCTTTTACTTTGACTGAAGAAAACCATTTTCCATTTTTCAATTCTCCAGTTAAGATGTTCAAGTGCAAATTCTAGTCTCTTCTTGCGGTTCTTTTCGGAAATGAAGAGCTTTCTGCCTGGTGGCTGCTGAATAAGTCAAACGTAGCCCTTCTTCGAACCGTCCTGGCGCATACAAGAAATTGCAAATCTTGCACAATTTTGTTCGAGGAAATGAATGGTCCTTTCTTAAATCTTGCACAATTTGGTTCGAAGAAATTGATGGTTCCTTCATAATTCCTCGTTTTCTGAGAATGTCATCACATGAATGTTTGGTGGTATCGAATACTTTTGTATCAATCGCGATAGAACGGATCTATTTACAGTCGCCTCCTTCTAATTCGAACTTCCCTGTAACTCGAATTTTTTCGCCGTATTTATTTTGGCATTCCTCTCAATTTTCCATACAAAAGCCATCCTCTAACTCAAACTAATTTTGACATCCCGTTGAAATTCGACTTAGAGGGAGGCGACTGTATTTCATGCTTGTGGCCGATCCTAGTATTTTTTGTTTCAAAATTTCATCAAACGTTGAACATCAACATTGGCATCTCTGCAGACATTTTTCAAGTCGCCATGAATGAAATCTTTATCTCCACCTGCTGGATCTGTAAGTTTGCTGTGTCTCCACGGTATAATCTGCAAAACTTAGCACCTCGAAAATGGCGGCGAGGCATTTTGATGTAAATTAAATTATTGAGCAGTTATCAGCTGCATGTCCACTTACGAAACTCTTAAGTGATCGCTATTTTCATTTTCTTTTAGCACATTCATTCACACGCATGATCGTACACATGGACATACATTCATTCTTGAATCTTCGTTTCTGGTTAACATCTTTTGAGTTGGACAGCAGTTTGACACTTTGAGTTCAAAAGTTGCATGCAAAATTGACAAATTAATCCAAAATCCACGTTAATTAAGGAACTTTTTGTCGAATTTCTCAACTCACTGTGTACATCCACACATCAGTGAATAGGTATGCACAGCATAGTTTTACATACACAAACTTTGCTTTGCATTGCTAATCCCGGTATTGAAGACGAAGAGAAATAAGAGAAAAAACCGACCTAACACACCCTACATTCGCCATAGGCCTTAAAACAAAAAAACATCCCGAGCAACCTTCTAAACAAGTTTTGTTCTATTTCGCTGATTCTTTTTCTATTTCTTTTGTTTTTCTAAGCACTTAGGTACAATAAGCAAAGCGCACATACCCACAAGAGTATCCACCAACACACACTTTCCATATTTTTACACATAAGTGCGTTCAATTTGTGTGTTTTCTGTGTTTCTTTTTTTTTTTGGTTTTGGTCTTGTATTAAAATTGGCAGCAGGCAGCAAACGAATTCTGCAATGGCGCTCGGGCTTTTCCAATAGGAAGCTACGCAATACACGCAGCACGCAAGCATATAATGAATGGCAACCACAAAGGAGAGAGCGAGTAGGCATACACATAAAGCCAAGATAGTGAGCCCCAAAAATAGTGCGTACGTTGTGCCTGTGTGTGCGTGTGCGGGCTCTCTGGAAACACAAATCAGAAATTCTCACGCACCCCGAGCGCATGAGACGACCAACAACAACAACTATACACACATTTAGCTGCGGTTATGGTGACGCAAAAAAGCTTCGCTCTTCAAAATGGTATGAGAATGGGAGGAGAGGAAAAATTGCAAATGAAATGTGTGTGCATGCATGCGAAGCCGTCTGCGGTAGTGTGAGTGTGATGAGGATTCTTGTTGGCCCCTCTTTGGTTGATGGGACTGCTGCAAGAGAAAGATAGAGCTATAAAAGTTGATTGTGTGGATGTGTGGGTTTTGGCCGGCTTGCCGGTTTCAATGGTAGAAGCAAGCCAAATGAAGAGGGCAAACAAAAAAAAACAACAAACTGAGAGAATCTTTTCCCACGCTCTCGCAAACCACTAGACACCAACACTACTCAACACAAGGTCGGTGCGGCGGAGTGAGATTAGCATTCGGTTCTCTTCGAAGCAATGGCCTCTCTTTTCATGAAGTTCATCTAAGAGAAGGGTGAAGGCATGACTAATGCGAAAAATGCGTTTCGAAGAGATGCTCGTTTCCTTTGGCTTGCTGTATGGGTGGCGGTGGGTGGATGGCTGTGGTGGTGGTGGTTGATTGTGAGGGGTTGGAAAAATGCAAAAAATTGGGTTAGGCTACATGAAGACATGATTTTACGACTTCATGCAATCGAACATAAAAATCCCGTCCTCCTTTCTTGTGGTACCTGTGCGAGGACGTGGATTGTGTGCACATAAACCCATCGGCAACCACTGAGGATTGTCGCATTAATCTGAAGTGTCCGAGAGAGATTCCTTCACTCTGATGGCACTGCAAAACTGCTTCTAATCGCCTCAAAAGACAGGGACTTAACGGAGCCTCAAAGCTTCTTGAGGGTTGCATACGTATATATATATATTGCATATATATTCAAGACAACCATTTGAGGTGAATTTGAAGTGATAGTCTACACGTTTGAAGTAAAGTATAGGGTCCGCACAAGAATGAAGTACATAATTGAATAGTAGTCGCCAGTCGGTGAACTGAATAAATGGGGACCCTATTTTTAACTCCACCCAATCAAGGAAGACCGACATTCCGAGAGAAACCAACAAAATCAAGGATCAACTGCACGCCACACGCGTTTCGCTTTCAATTCTCAATTCTCTTCTTTCTCACTCTCTCTCTGGCTCTCAGCATTTTGTCTCACGCATAAAATACAATTTTTCTCTTTCTAATGTTTCTTATGTCATCGCAATCGGCAAAATGTCCCAGCGCAATGCGCCCAACCATGGCCTACGGGGAGAACACAAAAAGGAAACGAAAAATAAACCAAACCTCTCCCACACAACTACACTTTGACTTCAGAATGTATTCATATCCCATTTTAAACTTGATCTCGCTCTCTCTGTCTCTCGCGCGCGCCCCAGTCGAACCCAGAAGAACACAGGCAAGCCCAATATTACATCTACCCCTTTTTCGTGAAGCTCATCTACAACACAACTGCATTTCTACTCGCCTGTGCCAGCGATGTGTAGGTAAGCTTATGCAAAATTGTTGGCGAACAAAAAAAAAACGAAAAGCCTAAAAAAGAAACGAGGAGAAGCACAATAGAGAACGAAAAGAAACAAAAAAAAACAAATAATTCCTACACGAACACCACCCCAGTTGCCAAAAAATCAAATCTATGTGCACGCACACATCCAAACATCTGCACTTGCCAAAACCCAAGATGCTTAGAAATTAGGAATAAAGGAAAGAAAGAAAAAAACACGCGTGGATGTGTGAGTGGGCAATTCTGAGAATTGGGAAGCTTCACACTACCACAGAGTTGCTGCAAGCAACTACACGTGCAACTACGGTTCACTTTGCTTTTGGATTCTTTGGTGTATTTATTTATTTTCTTTTTTCTGCTGTGGGCATTATGCCTCGATTCTTTGCATTTTATTGGAAGCATCTAATGAGAGTTGAATTTGGGGACTTTAATACCGGAGTTAGTACATTTTAGGTAGTTATTCTTGTTCTGTTTGGTATGGAATCGATTTTGAAAGACAGTTCATTTTTGAGTTAGAAATGCAATGACTCCTTGGATGGTTAACTAAATGGATTCCGGGAATTGAACAAGAGATTTGATTTGATAAAAAAGGAATTACAGTCAACTAAGTCGAATTTCCTTCTAACTCGAATTTTTTCATTCATTTCAATTTTAGCATTCGCTCAATTTTCCATACGAAAACCCATTCTCTAAGTCGAACTCCCTTTAACTCGAGCTAATTTTGATATCCCGTTAAAATTCGACTTAGAGTGAGTCGACTGCATATAATTAGGTACTGCACCCGCCTTTTATATCCTCTACAACGTACTGTGCTCCTTCCCAAGAATTCTGAACTGTTCTTCAAATGCTAGCTCCAGTGTAGTGTTACAAAAATAGGCTCTGTGCAATAAGAGTAATAAGCCGCGTCAGGACAATCTCGGACCATGCTGCGTGCGTCCCAGCCGAAATGCTCCTCACTGACATCATGGTAGAATTGAAAAGGGTGATAGCTCTGTGGCAGACTAGGTGGAACAATTTCACGTAGATGGACATATAAACTCATCCCCGACATCGTCACATGGATATCGCGGCCAATGGGACACTGTAATTACTACATTAAGCAGTTCTTGTCCGGTCATGAAAGCTATCGTGTATATCTCCAGAAATGTGGACACGATAGCTCTCCCCTTTGTCCGGAATGTCCAAATGGGGAACACGCAGTCTTTCACTGTGGTCACTTTTCAGAAGAAAGACAGTCAATAGATCTGCAAAGTCCAGAAGGCCTTATTTACTGCATGACAACTTTAGACAGTAAGTAGACAGTAAGGGCTACCTTAAGGGAGCTGTTAGTAATAGGATGTTCCATTATAACAATAAATGGATCCAATCTTAGGCTCTGAGCCTGTGGGACAAGGCTACAGAGGCGTCCACGATTGACATTGCACACAAGTGGACACGGATCTTCACCAACTTGGCGCCCGACGGGGGAACAGCTTATGAGGGACTGTGCTAGCTGGCTAGCGGTTTGTTAGTTGAAGCTCAGGTCGTAGGGCCAAACGAAATGGAGATGAGAAATGGAGTAATCTTATTATCCCTAATTCAAAAAATTCCTGATCAAAGGTACCTGACAGTACAATGGACCAGTATTGAGTCTGAGTGCTCCGGTAGTGTTTCAAAAATCCTCCGAAAAAAAAGCTCAATGTTGGGCAGCTACTTCTTCGAGCGGAAAGGGCTGTACTTCGATGGTTTAGTCAAGTGGCACGAATGTTCTCATCATCACGACTTCCGAGGCGTGTCTTGAATGCGATTCCATCAGGTAGGCGACCAAGGATGAGATAGTTGAAACAAGTTCAAACTCTCGCCTGCTTGCGCTTGGGCATAACTCCTGATGAGTTAGAGTCGATGGGGGAATATCGTATGGTTTGAAGATCTCTCGTGCGTGCATTGCCCCGCGACCGCTTTAGTGGAACATGCGGGCCAATGAAGATGAATGAAAATGAATGAATGTTCTAGCTTCTAAAGGAGCCCTTCGTGTTGTGCGAGTAAACATACGGAAATGATACACTATGCGCTGCTGGGTCACATGTTTATGTCGAAAAAATGCAACATGATACACTGTGACCATAGTAACTGCTTCGCATAGTTTCGTTAAGTTCGTTCACTTTTGATCACTTAATTTGGAGCGAAGTCAGTCGTTCTCCACTTACGTACATGGCAGTTGGTGTTGAATTGAATTGAAAATGTTTATTTTTCTTCCTAAAGGGCCAACCATAACTGCCGGACAGAAACTTGAGAGAACTGAAGCAATTAAGCGAGTACACAGAAATGATATAAAGCGACCATAGCAACCGCACCGCTCAGCTCCGATGGGTTCGGTCACTTTTGCTTACTTAAGTTGGAACGAAATCAATCGCTCTGTACATATGCAAATATCAGTTGACAGATGAATCCTCGTTAAGTTTCTATAAGCAACTATGGACACTTTGAAATTTGACAGTATTTCTGATTAATTTTCGTTCAGTTCTGACATGACTGACAATTACGGCTGGTCCTTTACTAGTGTTTTTGACGAAAGTAAAAAATTAGGCATGAGTACTTTTCTAAACTGCACCCGGTGTTTCTATTCATAAGCACTTCTTTATGATCTTAAATTCGCATAACACAACCTCATGAGGAGCCAAATTTTTAAAGCGATTTGATCAAAACAAAGGACTTTAGGACATTCATCGCATAATCACCACCTTTTCATTCATCAATCGTCAGCAAAATCTAAGAATATCGAAATACAAGCACCTTGAAGTACTTTATGTACAAAACATAAATACACACCGCAACACTACGAAAACTTTTTTTCTATTCTCTAATTCTTCATTCTACCTTACCACCCCCGTCGCCCATCACAACCCCCTTCGGAAATTCAAACATCCAACACAGCACTACTACTGACTACAACATTTTCTGTTCTAAGGACAGAAAAGCAAAAACAAAATTCGGCAAATTACCTAACACACCAGATCAACCTCTCTTCACTCCACGCTCTCTATCAAAGTTCGTTTTTTTTCGTGTTTGCTTTTTTTTCGACTTCCACCATTCGCACACTTCCCCTCTTCGAACACATTCCTTCTATCGTGCCTAACAAAAACTGCACTCTTTCTGTGTGCGTGCGTAGCATGTATCCACACGTGCAATTCCTCATTCATTCCTATTCATCACAGCATTCTCGTCCATTCATTCGTTCGCACGCATTTCGCGCCATCGCCCCATCTTGGTCTATCGCATTTTTATTTTTCGGCAATATTTTTCCCAAAAAGCGAATCGAAGAAGAAAAAGAGTACTCTAGCAGAGTGGCAGCAGCAGCAGCAGCACTAGCACCACCACCGAAAAAAACTGCCAGAGGGTTGAATAACGTCGTCCATAGTCGTGTCGGTGAATTAAACTCATACACACAATTGGGACGGAAAGCAAAACCAAGCTCACCACCGCACACCATCAAAGAGCAAGCAAAGCAAAGCAAAGCAAGCAAGCAAGCAAGCAAGCAGCAGCAGCATTCGGAGTAGCAGCAGCGGCAGCACTGAAGAGCATTCAACCAAACCACACAACGCAAGCAAGCAAGCAGGCAGGCAGGCTGTCAGGCAGCAAGCAAGCAAGCAAGCACACACAGTGGTAACTCTGGTTTGTGGGCCCCAAAAACGCAATTCACGAAATTCATGTTTGTCTATTCGGCCCTAGGTTTCGGAGGTGCTCGCAGCGCAGTAGTGTGCACTCGTCGTTGTCGTCGTTATTGTAACGTTTTACTTCTTTCCAAATAAAAAAGCATTTTCAAACAAAAAATAAAAAAATAAGCAAAAATATATATCTAACAATCGTTTATAAGAAAACTTAAAGAAAAAATTGAGCAAACAAAAAAAAAGGAAAATCGAAAACAACCAATTAGCAATCACCGCGAAAATGATATCGAATAAACAACAAAATTGAGTGAAGATACAGATATCTTTTATTTTTTTTTAAGTTAATTTTTGTTTTCGAAGTTCGCACGGTTGGAGGAGTAAATAAAAGCGATTCGCTTCTTGCGCCCGTGATACGAGTGAAACGAATGTGGACTGTTAGGTGGATGCATTTTCACCCCTATTCTTGAAAATTGTTGTATTATCATTTCTTGTTTCGGGTGTTATTTTGTTTTTTTTTTTTTTTGTTGTTATTGTCCTTTATGTTGTTACCGCCGTGCAAGTGCGTGTGAAATACAAATTATAACGCACAAACGAGGAAAGCAGAAGTAAAAAATCAATAAATCTTTTATTTTTTGTTTTTGTTGTTGAGTGTGAAATGTTGATGAATTACTAGAACCCTGCACTGCGTTCAGAAAAAAAGAGAAAAGAAAAGAAATGGTGAGAACGAAAAAAAGTTAAAAAAAAAAAGAAAATTCAAAATCAAAATCAAAAAAGGGTGGCAATTCGTTAGTTGCATTCGCGGGGTTGTGAACCGAAATTATAGTGGCAATGAATGTGTATGAATTGCAAATGAATACGAATTGATTTCAAAGTGATCATGTGGAAATATTTGGCAACTTCATATAAAATTGGATTACGATATGCTGTTGGATCAAACGCCCGTTAAAAGAATATATTTTAGAAAAGAAAAGAAAAAAAATCCCACCCAGGATACCATAAGGATTACTCTAAAAATAAATTCGTATCTTCTAGATACACACAGCAATTCCGAGGCTCCTGCTGCTATTCCATTGGTACAAAGTTTGTGTTCATCTGCAATGAGAAAAGGAACAAGGAAAGGTACTCCACTCTATCCCAATCCATCCCAACATACACACACTCTCTTTCATTACATAGTTGTGTAATTAAATTAGGTTCTGTTTTCTTTTTTTTTTTTCATCTTCTCGTTATGTGTGAAAAAAAGCTCTCTCGCTCCTCTTTCTCCTCTAGTTAGGCAGGCGGTTATATGTATTTGGTACACTCGTCATGTGCAGCGCAATTAGCAGGTACATAAATTGTATATTCCGCATCTCCACAGCACTACATAATTTTTTTTTCTTTCATCTCTCCTTTGATTGCCTCTGGCTTGCTTAAGCGAGCAAAAGATGTACGCGAACAAGCACTAAGTTTAGATTCTTATAAGAATGGCTAAAGAGAAATTTGGCGGCATATTGCCTGTCCCCATGAAAATAAAGTTGACTTTTTTTGTGTTTTTTTTTTATAACCTAAAGATTAATCATAAAGATTACTTGAAAATGGTCGTTTTTATGTCTCTTGATCGATAAAAAGAGCATAATTTTTACTTGTGTTTTTTTTGCCTCTGCCTCTTTGGAATTGTGCTCCAAATTTGTTTTGTTAGTGCCGCACTAAACTACTCCTGGAAATGCACTATTCAAGTTGATGGTTGTACAATAGTAAGGCATAAATGAGATGAGATTTGCCAAGAAGCAAAAAAAAAAAAGCTTTAGATAAAAATAAGTTATTCAAAAACTTTAGTTTTTTTCTTTCGTTTTTGTATATTTGTTGCTGAAACTTTCAAGTGTTTCATATGCCGGTGTGGAAATAGACCTTGACGCATCTGAAAGCATAAGTCGCGTGCAGAAGATTAGGCGTTACATTGGAAACATTTTTATGCGGATATACCGTTGTATTGCAATGATTTTTCAAATTGTGAGTTATTGTCATTAAAACAGTCGACTACCTCTAAGTCGAATTTCGCTCTAACTCGAATTTTTTCGCCATATTTATTTTGGCATTACCCTCATTTTCCATACAAAAACCATTCTCTAAGTCGAACTCCTTCTAACTCGAACTAATTTTAATATCCCGTAAAAATTCGATTTAGAGGGAGTCGTTCCAATTTAGGAACAAAATATTGCAGCAGTACATTCATAAGGTTTCAAGAGTTATGACACGATTGTCGAAAAAGGACGTCAGAAACAATTTTTGAAATGTTTCTGAATAAAGGGCCAACAACAGTTTCCGTACAAAAAATTAAGCCTATGTCATAACCAAACGAAAAGTAGCCAGAAGCATCGGCCAATTTCAAAGTGTCCATATTGCTTATTTAAGGAGAATTCGGCTGTTAACTGACATTTGCATACGTAAAGAGCGATTCATTTTGCTCCCGCGTATGTAGGTAAAAGTTAGCTAAACTAAGCGAAACGGTTGCTATGGTCGCATTGTATCATTTTTGAATATGTCGCATTGTATCATTTTTGTGTATTTGCTTGATTGCTTCAGTTCTCTTAAAACTTTTGTACGGCCATGATGGTTCGTTGCTGAGAAACTAGGCCCAGGTTCACCTCGGTTTGTAGCGCCGTCATTATTATTATGGCTGGCCATTAAGACTGCTTCCACAGCAAATTTTTATTCAACTTTTCTGACACCACTTCTTAAAACCTCCTTAAACCAAAAGGATCGATAGGCTTTCTCAGAGATCCCGTGGTGGATATTACAGTACTCAAAACTTATCTAACCCACACTCGCTCACTTTAAAAATAAACTAAAAATTCAATTCTAAACATTTCTGAACATTACAATTTTCTACAAATTCAATTTCTTTCTTAACGCAAGTACAAAAAAACTAGAGTTCGACCGAACATTCGGAAGGTGATGAAAAAGCCGAAGTTCGGCTTCGGTTTCGGCCGAAAAACTGGCCTTCGGTCGGACTCTACCAAAATCACATTTTCGTAAGCAATTCCCTTGTTTTTGACTACAATTTCTAAATTTGACGGTATTGAGCAAGTGTGACAGGCTCTGTTTGCAGTCCACATTTATATAAGAGCCTTCTATTTCACGTGTTGGCGCCGTAGCTTAGTGGATAAGTGCATCGAATTCCTCGCTCGGAGTCTGGGTTCGATTCCCGAAAAAACACCTTTGATATTCTCACGGCCCCACCTCTTTTGAGTTGCTGATAATGGTCAAAGTGCAAATTTGGCTAGAAAGTGCTTCTCAATCTCGGCGTTCGGAGTCGACATATGTCCCCTCCACCCGTCACAAAACAATAGAACTCACGAAACAAGTGGTTGCTGTAAAGTTAGGCCCAAATCCACCTCATACTGTAGCGCTGCCATTATTACAATTATTATTATCTCACGTGTACTCGTGTATTACGTAGAATCTGAAGCTTCAATTCATGTACTGTTGCCGAGGTTTAAATTTATCTAGTCGTTTAAGGTGATTATAGCTGAATTCACTAAAATTAAGGGGAAGGCCGAAATAAGCCGACTGTACGTTGAAGTGGCTTATTAATGCACTGACACATGAATTGGTTCACTGTGCTGAAAAAGCAGATAAACAAATTTCAAATCAAACAGTTGTTAATTTACGACGACACACCCAAGTTCAAAATTAGAAACACTCAAGTTTGTAACGCGCTAGCTATTGGTCACCTCTCATATGTGTACTTTGCCGCGCAGTTCGTTTTATGGCAGAATGCCACGCGCCCGAAAAAACTACAGCGGCACTGTTACAGTTCTTCGATTGTACAAACCCACATGAGAAACGATGTGTCACTTGTGCACAAAATCATTCTCAAATGTCTTTTGAAAAGACTAAATTTTTCCATGTTTTTATGTTTTCAAGGCAAAAACGGCGACATAGTTTTCCGATTCTATCGACAAGCATGAGAATCGATCGGTCACTTGTGATCTTGTGCACAAAATTAACCTCATATAGAAATAATTTGATCATTCCAATTTTCCATTTTTCCATGTTTCTATATTTTCACTGTAAAAAAAGCAGCATTGTTACATTTTCTCGAAGCTATCGACCAACATCAGAGTCGATCAGTCATTGTAATTTTGTGCACAAAATCGTCCTCATATCTAAACAATTGAAAAGATTATATTCTTCTATGTTTCTATGTTATATCTATTCTATTCAAAAGATTACATTTTTCCATTTTTCTATGTTTTCAACGCAAAAAGTGGCATTGGTGCCGTATTTTTATTTTGTCGACAAGCATTAAAATCAATCAGTCACTTGTGATATTCTACACGAAATCATCCTCATATCTAAACAATTGAAAAGATTACATTCTTCTATGATTCTATGTTTTCAACTCAAGAAAAAAGTGAAATTGGTACTGTCTTTCAATTCATGAGAACGTGAGAATCAATCAGCCATTTGTGCACAATTGAGAAGTTTACATTTTTCTATGTTTCTATGTTTTCGATAAAACACTCTTATTCGTCTCCTCTATTAACATGTGCCGAAGGTTTTGAAGGCCAAGGTGTAACACCAGCTCAAGCGCTTAAAAGATCTGTATATAAATGGCCGATCAGCGTGGCTGGAATACAAATTCAAAATGTTCAAACAAATCGACAACCAAAGCAAGTGCAAAGAAAATAAAGCAAACTGTCTTTGGCTGGGTGTTGGTTTAAGTGAAAGTGAAAATAGGGTCAACCTTTTATTTTCAGGCTTTCATTCCGAACACAAAAACCCACCAAAGAGCAGCAGTTTGAGAAATGAGATGGTCTACGTCAGGAACACTGTCAACCCAAATTAATCAATTGAAAACTAATTCGAGTTCAGTCAATAGCGCTTAGTCTCATGCATAATTTAAAACGTTCGCGACCTGCCTTCTGTTCAGACTTTATCATCAACAATACCTCAACTATTCGCTGTTGCTGCGAAAAGAGGAACATAGAAAAAAAAATCCTGCCGTTATTTTTAGAAAAAAAAACCTTGTCGATAAGTTTTATCTGTTCCATTGATATCGAAAATTCAGTCGAAATATTTTTGAAAAGCCCTTCACAATGTGAAGCGGTGTGCATTAAATTTTTGCTGCATACATTCTTATATTTCTATTTTTTTAGCTGATCAATTTTTCATAGTTTAACTTTATCTTATCAACATTTTATGAGCTCAAGTTAGCGCCAAATACGAGATAACCCAAAAGACAACGCAAAAAAATGTATATATTTCAATCCGAAGTGCATTTGGAAAAAATACTATTATTTTCGGCCTTTGCCATTCGTCTCTCTCTCCAAATAACCGACACTTACACTTTGCTTGAGACAGACATTTGATGTGAAAGATGAAACTTTGAAACGCAAACAACGGCACATAAAAACTGTATTTCCAAAAAAAAATATAGGTTACCACGACTGTCTGATAAAGCCACAGCAATTTAATCTTTTCATATTCACCATGCCTAGCCGTCATAGGAGTGTACTTGTAGTAATTTTTTTGTTCATAAGTATGGCAGCATAAGCTCTCTCGCCTTATCACACCCCTTTCCCAACACTCTTTTCGTTCACCATATTCCCATCAGTTTATACCAAAAGCATAGAACAGCATAGATTGTTAGCTTTTTTGGGCGGGGGGAATATACCAACACAGTTCTTATCAGGCCTTCATTTTGCTTCTTTTTTTCTACCAACGTGTCACTTTTATTATTTCATTTCGTAGCTAAGTAGTAATTATGTTGGTTTTTATCTGCAATTAGATTTGCGGGCCAAACACAACCGGGTTTGTGGTCATTTACAAGAGCTCAATGACAGACATCAGACGTCTTCTTTGGAAATAAAACAAAAATATGAATTTAAAATAATTTTAATCGCTTTTTTTTTTGTTGCCATTGTCTTTCCCTATTACTCTTTGACTTGTTATTGTTTTTTTTGGGTAGTTCGAAATTCTGTTTCACGCACTATCAGTGGTGAGATAATGTGATTATCTAAATGGACAATAATATTTTGCATTTTTATACTAGTCGTATGTTATTGTTTGGGGAATTGTTTTATTTGTTTTTTCGTGCTGAAGCTACGTGTGTACATTTTTGTTCTTATCACTCTTGTGTATGTGCTACATTTCCTGAAGGTGACAATGCCGATGTACATAGGTTGGGAATGTAGCAGGTGCAGTGGAGGAAATGTAGACTTCAGTCGTTGAAGTTTTTGAATCAAAACGAAGCGCATATCCTCTTCTTCTCCCCCAAAATGAATACAGTGGAATCTCGAAAAGATGTTCAGATATCAAATAGACCCCGTTCATCCTTCCAAATTTATCTTTCGTAAGCGTTCAAATTTAGTTCGAGAAGAGCGTATTAAAAAAAAAAACATTTCATTTATCAAAACAACTGTTCATGTTATAGAGACGTGCCTTTTTTCGAGACCCTACTGTGATTGCATTTGAAAAAATGAAGGTCTGCGGGCACTGTAATCATGCATGAACGTAAATGACTATCCACAGGATCTCAACAACAGGCATTTGCTCAGTTTTTTTCCGGAAATAAACACTTTAGTGTACACATCGTCGTCCACAGCAAAACTGTTTGATGAACTCCTTCCCTCCCTCCACCGAAGAATAAACAAAACAATCATGACATCATAACGATGGCATTACCTCTACAACTGTCAATGATCATATGGTGGCTTGATTAAAATCAAGATATTAATTAATTCGTTTTAGATATGTATGCTTGGTAACAGGTTTTGATCTAAATGATGCTTTATTTTTGAGGAGGGGAACCGAAATCTAGGCATAGTCGGTTATTCTCTCGCTATGCTGGAGATTGTTTGAATATTCAGCAGAAAGATCTTTAAATTTACTCTTGACCTTGAGTAGATTTTTGTTTCACTTAATGGCTCCACATTTTGTTTTATCACCGTTATTTGCATAAAAACAGGTGTGCAGCAGCATAATGTTTCCCCAATAAGCAGTTAGAAACGGTTGAAGTCAAATAAGATTGTTGACACAAAGTAACCTTTTACAAATGGAATCAGTAGAGTCGGTCGGGTGTGCATTCAGTCAGAAGACACTTGCGGAAGTTCATGATACAATCCATCAGCTGTCGTAATTCATGCCAGATATTTCCACAAAGACCACAACCATTACCTGCACCAAACCTCAAACTAATAAAATTTCCTTTCTTACGTTTTTTTTTTAGAAAAAATGAGCGCATCAATATGGTCTCAATGCGAAATATTTAAATGCTAAAATATTTATTTTTTACACATAACTCTTTCTAAAAAAAATCATGCTCATAGTGGAGTGAAATTGTTTTGAAAATAATTCAAATTCAAAAAAATTACAAGACTTCCCCTCAAGGTTGTATAAATGTAAAAAAAGTCCAAATCACAAAGAAAAAAAAAACGAATATTGAAACAAAAAAAACGTATCCAAAAAATGAATAAAACTAAGTAACGAATAACGTTTTTGTGTAAAACTATACCTATACTAAATTTTTGATAGATGTAAAGTAAAGGAATATAAAGGACTATCTTCTCTCAACTCCATGTAAACTAAAAACAACTCTTAAAAAATCATATAATACAAAGGAAAAAAATCAAATTCAAATAAAAAAGAAAAATTTCAAAAGAACACTTTATCCTAACCTAATCAAAATTTATTAAACAAAAAAAAAAACCCACTATTAAAAGAAGAGGAAAAAAATGAACAGAGAAAATATAACGTAGAAAAAATTTAATCCCTAAAATATTTAATAAATTTTCAAAATTAATGGTTTGGATTCTATAACACCGCACGGAAAAAAAAATAAATAAAAATATATTACAGTGCTAATAAGTGTGTGTGAATATATATCAAAAATTTCGTTTCGGTTTATTTATTCGCAAAGTAAATACGTGTATCGAAACCCATTTATAAAATATATTTCAAGAAAAAAATATGTATACGAGTATTAGTAATTGAATACAAAAAAAATAATAATAATAATTATTGATAAAAAATAATATTTATGAAAAATAAAAGTGAAACATTTCATGTTGAAAATTTTTTAAATAAGTCTACAAATCGCGACTGATTGGAGAATTTGTTTTGGACAATTCAAAATTCAACCTATGGATGATCGAGAATTTGGCTATATATCGACAAGAAACAAAATTAAATAAGGTGAGTTGATGTTTTTGAGTATTTGGAGTTGAAAATTGTGAATTAAAAATTTATTTTTTTTAGTTAAATTTAATTTAATGTTTTTTTTTCGCCATTTTTTTACACAAAACTTTTATTTCTCAAAAAAATTGTTTATAAATAATGTTAAATAATATTCGTTCGAAAATTTGCTGCAAACATTTTGAGCAACCATTAAGAATTTGCCTGCATTTTTTTCAAATTGCAAAGAAATTGTGTATCAATTCTTACAGTGGGGGTCAAAAATTTGTGTTCAGTCAGTAACCCCTACTACATAACCGAAGAGGCGCAACATAACGTCGGACTAGAAAAATAACTTATACACTGAAATGAAGATGTTTCAGAATGAACATTTTTCAGAAGTTATGCACTGAATTTCTGGAGATCATTAAATGGCGAGCCTCGGTACTATTGAGTACTGGCTGTATACAAGTTTTAGACTCTATTTTAAACATACAGTGATATGTCTGCAGATTAAATGTAAACTAGCTAAGAACAAAATCAATAAATGCTTGCCCATCTTGTTGTGCAGTGGAATCGCTGTCCATGTATACATTTCCTTTAACAATTTTTTTTAAGGATCCGGACAACATGAGTTGCCTTAAGTTTTTTTTGCTATTGAAGGGGGATAAATAAAAGTTCCTAGCAATGCAGTCAATTGCATGGGATCTTTTTTTTTCCTGAAAACCCTTCAATAATTCGGAAGTGATCGCTAGGCAAATGAGAAGTCAGTCCTATAAACTTAACGACTCCGTTATTCATTCTTTGAAGTAAAAATAAGGATCACCACACATGGCCATCTGTTGGTTTCTTTTTGAATCAAATGCTGTTTTGTTCTTGCGAGCGCTCAGAAATCGACAAAAAACCTAATGACCTATCCTTGAACAAAGTATTGCAAAGTTACTTCCAAAGTGTATGCTGTGCTGGCGAAGCAGTGTGAATTTAGAAATAAGACATCAACCGTAGCTTGGTGTATACAACTTTTTAAAGAAAGTTCGTAAGACTGGTTACTGCTTGAAAACTGAACATACTCCCGTGTTTGTCGTGTGCTGAGTAGCAGGAAGTGATTTCATGGAGGTGTGTTATCGGTTAAAGGAGGCGTTATCTGTTGGTTTCTTTTGCAACCAAATGCTATTATGACATCGACAGTTTTTAATAATAATAATAATAATAATGGCGGCGCTACAGTTCGAGGTGGACCTGGACCTAGCTTCTCAGCAACCACTCGTGTTGTGTGCTATTGTTTTGTCACGAGCGACCTACAGTTTTTTAATGCCGACTCCGAACGGCGAGATTGAGAAGCTTTTTCTAGACAGTTATACTCTTTGAGAATTGTCAGTGACTCGAAAGAGGTGGAGCCGTGAAAAAATGTTTGATGTTTTTTTTTCGAGATTCGCACCGACGACCTCGAGCGTAGGAGTCAACGCATCTACCCACTACGCCACGGCGCCACAACCTACAGTTCTTACGCACTCAAATAATGGACAGAAATTCAGTATTATATTTTCACGGTACAAAGTGGATCGATTAATGCCTTAACAACGTTGGGGAATATTTCAAAGTGTTTCGTAGAAACAGTACGAATTTTGAAGAGATATTTGGGTCTCAATAATGCACCGATTGCAGCTGGTGTACGTAAGTTTTTTTGAAGGAAGTTCGTGATAACTTAGTCCCGTGTTCTTTCCGTGGGCCCTATGGAGAATATCGCAACTGTTGCCGACAATGTGCGCCCTAAGTCGAGAACCTCAACGTGTGAAAAACCTTAGCAACTGAACATCAGTCGCACTGGCCTGAGGGCAATTTTCTATAAAGGCCTGCGATTATTCGCTTATCAGGTCCAATTGAGTCAGGGATTGAAGCAAAATGACCAATTGCTTCGACATCGACATTCTCAGTTCGGGCTTTAGAGCAATGGGAAATTGAGAACAACTTTGTTAATTTTTTTTTATTTTTTAATGATCACCGATGGCTATTTAAACAAGCAAAATTGCCGTATTGCTCAGGAAATTTACAGGTAGTCATAGAAAAACTAATTCATTCCGAACGTGTGACTGTTTGGTTCGGCTTTTGGAGTGACGGCATTGTTGGCCGGTTTTCCTTCAGACAGCGAAACCGTACAGCCTGTGGAGAGCACTACCAAGGCACCAGCAAAGACTTGAGGACTTGCATTTGGGCTATGGTTCCAATGAGATGGATTACACAAGTCGTCCAAAAATTGTTTTATTGCACAACAATCGTGTAATCAGACGTTTTGGTTGTATTGGTTGGACACCAGGGATTTGTGATTTCACACCGTTCCTGTGTTTTTGGCGGGATTCCAAAAAAGATCGATTCTATGCAAAACGATTTAGACACTCAAGAGCAGTGAAAGCTGTCAGTGAATTCGAGTCCGAAACTGTAGAAAATGTATTTAAGGGACAATCCTAATTGACGAATGAAAAGCATACAAAACCATCCACAAATTTCAAAGCGACCGTAATTGCTTGTGAGAGCTCAAGACATTTGTGTTTTCAATGTCATTTGTGTTTTCTGTGGAATCAAATTGAGAAAACCAAACTGGGTAGGTAGGTAGGTAAAAGTGGCGGTGGACATACAGATCCTGTTTTCGCACCCAATTAGCGCCATGAAAGCGCCGTATTGATACCACATCCTATGGGATACCTAATTTGTGAGATGGGGGTGAAAAGGAGTGTGTATTCACTCAGATTAGCCTAATTTTAAAACCACTTTGTGGAATTTATGAAGGCTAGCAGGCTATATGTTGAAGAAGGCTTTGCCCAGAGTGCGTTGTCTGACTCTAGCTAGAAACCAAACTGAAGTTCGGAAGAAAAATGCGCAGTCGCACACTAGAATGTTGAAAATACATGGTATTACAGAAACATTGAATGGGTTAAAAAACTGGAAAAATTAGAGAGGAAGTATGCAAAAGTGAACGAACTTAACGAAACTAAGCGAAGCACTTGTTATGATCACAGCGTATCATTTCTCTGTATTCAATTCAATTCAACACCAACTGTCGTTTACGTACGTAGCGGCCGATTGATTTTGCTCCCACGGAGGTATGCAAAACTAAACGAACTTAACGATATAAGCATGTAATCGCAGCAAAACACAGTGTATCATTTCTGTGAATTCGATCGATTGCTTAAGTTGACTTATATTTCTGCGCGACCATTATGGTTGGGTCTTTCTTTTTCTTCGTCTGATGGCGTTATAGTCTGGATTGGATCTGGGCCTCAACCAACAAGTCTCTTCAATTGACACGATCTTTATTCACCTGCCTGTAATGGTGAGACCTTTACTCTTTTCGGTTTTTCTGTCGCGGGATGCCGCATTATAGACAATCGCCTTGGGTCTCTTTTCAATGACTTCTTTTCACAATTCTTCCCTGATCACGATTTCCCGCGTTAGTGTCAGCAACTGCTTCATGGATGGCTGGTTATGGACATAATTTCAACACAGTAACTACCCAAAACCGCTTTTTTCTGCGGGCCAATACCGATCTTTACCCCAAAATGTGTTCCGCAGTCTCTTCTTGCTCCAGGCAATGTCCTCAAGCATAATCTTCGTTAGGTTCTATCTTCTTGGTTATATTTTTAAAAAAATGCGCAAGATCATGCGTATTATTTCCTAAACCATTTTCCCTAAGGACATTTTTACATCCGTCCAGATTGACCATTTCCCCAAGGTATCAACGACCACATTTTGTTCCCCGCACAATAACATATTTTCGACTCAAAAATTATTATAAATAACGTCAGCTCTACCGATGAATAAAAAAAATTCGGATTAGAACAAAAAAACTGCAAAAATAGTACATTTTTGGTATAAAGGGCAGTATCGCCGCCCTCTCATCATTACATCATACATATTTTTTTCGGAATAAAAACTAAAATGTATGTACGGTCTGTGTATATGGTTTTGCTCTGAACCAATGTATTTGTTTGTACATATATAAAAATTGGAAATAATGATCATCACTCACGCACAGATACAAATGCAGGCGGGAAAAGCTTTACGCACGCACTCACGCATCTCTGCCGCTGTGTAAACATGAAAACCTTGAATATTCTAGCGCACATATCAACAGCACAGTGGCGGGATAACGCAAAGCATAGGCCGCGATAGATACAACAAAAGAGGCAGCAGCTAAACTATGAGATTGCAAAACAAGGTCTGTGCGCAGCAGCAACACACGCACACGCATTCGGCCAACAAAAAAAAAAAAAAAAGTGCGTATACGCATATTTCATAATTATAGCCAAAAGTTTGAAAACTCAGCCGGCATGTGTGTTGGTGCAGTTTCATTGGCACCAATACACGGCGGTTTTATGGGGTCTGGGGTCTAAATGTCAGACTTGCGTTATACACTCAGAAATTTTACGCGTCCGGGTGAGTGTTGTTCTGCATGCGCGCATAAATTGTCTGAGGCGATGAACCGCCGCGCCGTCCAAGTATGATGCGTGCGTGCCATACGCATCTTATGGATTCAGAAGTGTGTGAGCTTCTTAAGTTTTGTGAGCTTTGTTTCGTTCGGACATGTGCGAGTGTGCTCTCTGTGCGTCGCTCGGTTTGTGTGTAAGGCGCAGAGACCTACGAACACACGCACTTTTTGATTAGGCGAAAAAAAAACACACAAACTGATTGTGCAAAGTTTTCAAAAAATATACCACACATTTTGAAAGCGATAATCAGGTTTCTATCTCTTACATATTTATTATACTCCTCGAATACTGTGGAATCTTGTCGAATCTTATTTTTGCACGTGTTTTCGGACAGCGGACGAATAAGTTATTAAAGTGACGAAATTAGTTGCTGCCAAAATGGCAGAGAGCGCGTGTCTGGCGTCCGCACTGCCGCCGACGGCCACCGAGCATAGGCCACCCGTGTGTCTATAAATGACCCATGCATTCGTTGGTGTGGACACGTTTTGGCTGGCTTTGTCTGTTTTTTTTTTTCCGCCCAGTGTTACACCCAGTCCTTATATGTGCAAAGCTTGCGCTTTGCCTATGTTGCTAATACGCTGCACACACAGAGCCGCCTGTCTCTCTGTGAAAATCTGTGTTTGTTGGCTCACATCGCCGACTTGACACAAGTGTGGTGTGCACATGGGGGGCTTTTTCGGCGGGGTGGCGATGTTGCCAGTCACTTCTAACCGAAATGTTATGCGTGACATATTTTTATCCGAAGGCTTTCCCCCGCATGCCATGGCAATGCGTTTTAATTAATTAACGTGTCCAACAGAGTGGCATGATAAAAACTTGAATTTGTTGTTCGTTCGCCTCTGTTCCTGCCATGAGATGGCTGGCCCTTTCGGTGGCTTTGCTGGCATGAGAGTATGTTGCATTAAATGCGTTCGAGATTGAATTTTTCTTTTGGGGAAGCACAATCCAGCACGTGATGAATGCATGGATTTACACATGCACTCCGGTATGTACTGCGAGCGTGTACGGATTCTATTAAAGAACGCGAACATGTGCGTACGACAGCCACTGTGTTGGGGTATATAAGCATTTAATTATGCGTAGCCCTGAATGTGGGTCACTGGATGTAATTTTTGTTCATGTTATTTGATTTTTTTTTGTTTCTGTGACCAGTCGGTGGAATGAGGTTGTTGCATGCAGCGCGTAGATTGTTGTCAAGTAATTTTGTTGCTAGTCGGACAGATAATTACTTAGAAAGAGATTCGAGTGGAGGAAGTGTGCGCTTGCTGGGATGGAAGAGATGGAAACATGGTTTAGAGATAGACTACGGCTGTCGTAAAGTTTAGAAACCAAAAACCAGAACAGGGTTTTTGTTGCTTAATCTTTTTGTGGGTTTAACAGAGTTTCTCTCCGGAAGACGTATGGAGGAGATTTCGCATTTCTTTCGAAACATATTTCACTTAGCAACTTCGCTGTCTTCCCAAATTTACGTAAATCGTTTGAAATAAACGTCGCTGAAGTTAATTCAACATTTTTCGAGGCTTTTCGTGCTGAGATCATCGCTGCTTATCGTAGATAATAGATGCAATGACACGATTTTGGGTGGGAAATTGATACGCGTATGAATACATAAAATGTTCTGCATTAATTTGAAGGTATTGTGACCAAATTCGTGCGTAAAGCCATTCGGAGTGTTATCGAGTATCTCTTTTGGAGACAGCCTATCAATTTGATACTACCGATTGGCGGAGCATGCAACCAAGGGGACGGTGCAAAAGACAATTGATTCATGATTTTTGAATTGGGGAGTGGGATTAAGGCTTGAATTTACTTCTTTTTCCAAAAAAAAATCCTCAAAAAACTGCAAAAACCTTACATTTCTTTCAACAGCTATGATGTTTGATTCCGGCCACAGACTTAGTGGTTGTTGACAAACGGCTGTGTAATCCGTCTGGACAGGGAAAGATTTTTTGCGTGTGGAACATCGGAATCAGTTTTTTTTCGGAGTATTTTGAAAGCGGGTCCATTGTACTGCCACGCAACCTACACGTCGTTAATTTGATCCCAACGGCAAATGGTGACTGGACCAGATTCGATTTCACTGGGATTCGAACCTGGGACCCCTCGAACTTGGGGCAGGTACTAAACCAACTGCGCCATCCAGTCGTTCGGAATCAGTTTAATGGCATCATGTTTTCACTAAGTAATGTTCCACTTCGAATTAAGTGTTGCTATCTTCTAAGTTTATATTTTTCATGAATGATGGTTAGAAACGTTTTTATTTATGCAATGAAAAAATATTAAAATTGCATTTAAATTGTCCCTGTAATCAACTTTTCCAACTGTACACAGCATGCGCGAGGTGTTGATCAACAGAAAATGAGAAAAACATGTCGGAAACGGAACAAAAAAAAAACATGAAAACAGGCATGCTTCAGCCGAGAACGCACTTTGAAATCCAACCCATCATTCACAAGCGAGAAGTGAAAATCGTATATTGCGTCTCCGACAATCCCGCTTTTTTTCGCTCATGTAATCACCGTCTTATGCTGTGTGTGTCCATTGTGCACTTGGGAATGGGGTAAAGGTAAAATACCACCGTAAGATCTATATTTTCCGTTGATGACTTCTACTTCTATTTAGCGGGCTCCCGACCCGTGAAATGTCTCTGCCTGAGACACGGCAGCCTTCCATGCCCTGCGGTCCCGGGCACGCTGCTTCCAGTTATCCAGACCAAGCGCTCTGGCATCCGCGATAGCTTGGTCCTTGAAACGGAGGTTCGATCTTCCTTTTTTTCTCAAACCTGTGGGCTGTGATTCGAAGATCCTCTTTGCTGGAAAATGTGTCTAAGATACAAAATGCTGTGAAAGAAAGCGATAAGATGTTCGATCAGTTATTTTTCTTTTAACAAAAAATCCAAGGAACATAAAATACAGCCTTGGTCAAATGTATTAGGCACCCTTATCCTTTTCTCTTTGCTGCCAAATCACTCAGCGGGAGTAATTTCTTTGAATTTTATGGTTTTCGGCGACACTGTCTGAGGTTGTAAACGATTTTATCTGTTGCCTTCTCAAAGGGTGCCTAATACATTTGGCCAAGGCTGTAGTCTCCAAGACAAGTGAAAACAGAGGTTTTGCCGTGTATTTCATTAAAAAGAATGAGTCACAACTTGCACATTTATTCGTAAATACATTCTCTCCCTCTTCGGGTGACATCGGAGTCTGGGGTCCATTTGGGTACGGCTTTCACAGCAACCACTCGTGGTGTGCGTGTTTCTGTTCTGTAACCAGTTTGAGGGCAGCTACAATTTTGTGCCGACTCCAATCGACTAAAGGCCAACTATAATGACCGTACGGAAACTTAAGAGAACGGAAGCAACCGATCAAATACAAAAAATGTATACATTCTAACTATAACAACCGCTTCGTTAAGTTTCGTTAACCCAATGCAAATTGTGCAAACATGTATCAGGTGTCTTTTCTAAGACAGATGTACATATATTAAAACTGGGGAAATAAAAAAAAAGTTTCGTTAAGTTCGTTCACTTTTACCTTCTTACGGGGGAGCGAAATTAATCGAAATTAATGAAACATATGCGAATGGCAGTTCACACCAGAGCACCGAGCAACCGAGCAAATACAGAAAATGTATACATTGTGGGTAACCATAACAACAGCTTCGTTAAGTTTCATTAACCCAATGCAAATTGTGAAAACATGTACCATGTGTCTTTTCTAAGACAGATGTGCATATACAAACACTGGGGAAACAAAAAAAAAGTTTCGTTAAGTTCGTTCACTTTTACCTTCTTATGGGGGAGCGAAGTTGATCCCTCTACGTATGCAAATGACAGTTCACACTAGAGTACCATGCCTCATCGAATCTTGCGGAAGGCTTCCTAAAACTCTACACCAATCTAAAGAACACATGCTCACTGTCAAATATCGCATCCAAAATGCCCTTCAAATATCCCAATCGCGAATAGATCCCACTCCTCACTGAATGTACAAAGTGAACGTTGATTAGCTTTTTCATTTGCGATTCACTGAGTCCTCGTTGAATTATCCTCAAAAATAAAGCACAAATTATTTCGGGCAACTTCAACAACGTTGAACCTAAATGGCACATTCATAGAGCCCCAAGTCCGCGTTGCACTTGTTTTCACCAAACCTCCGAGGGAGTGTGCCCGGCCCATGCAAGCGAATTCTAATTAAATTCATACAGGTGAAGTTGAAAAGAAAAACAAAAATAAAGACTGCCATTGCAATATGTGATGCATGAAGCGGCAGCACAATGGGCGCATTCACGAAGGTCGACCCTTCGTCTGCAGTAAGCTCCCCATGCAGTCTCTTCTGGCTTTGGTGGCTTTGCTGCTTTCGCTCAAATCACTCTTGAGTTTGTTACAATCGACTGGGTTTTGAAAAATGCCTCTCTAGATAAGATTTGGGAGGCGGGCGGTGCGCTGCTAATGAAATTTTGATATCGTTCTCGGTCCTCTTTGATGCATGCGAGTGCAGACTTTCGGGCAGCCGCCTCCCCGTCCCCGGCCGCATTGAAACAAAAAAGTGCAGCAGCACGCTGCTAATTAACATGTTTCGCTAGAATAAGAGTACTTTAACCTTTATTTTTGTTTTGTTCCATGCAAAAAACGAAAACAAAAAGACAGCCGAGGAGTGGAGCACTCTGCTGAGAAAAAGCAAAATGTGGGTGGCGTAGGAAGAGTAATGCCGCTTTTTTGTGTTGTTCACTTCTTCTGGGGTGGGTATAGTGCGTTCGGTACTCTCGACATGTTTCCTCCCATCGCACTGGCTAAGAGTCGGTGCTTCTATCTAACGAATTAGCATTGTAGTCGCTGTTGCATGAAATTATATGCGATGCAATTACTTTTGTGGGTATACTCGGCTCAGTGTTTTCTTTTTTGTTGTTGTTGTTGGTTCCTTTTGATTTTGGGGTAAAGCCAAAGTGTGGATGGGGATTGTTTTCTTTTTGGGTAATGTTACTTTGAACTCTGCTTTTGGGAGTGTATTTTTGTTGGAACCTTTTTCTGTGGCTAAAAGGTATATCAAACTTGCGGGCTACGTGATGTCCTCGGGAATTACTTGTGAAAGAAGTTACATGCAGTGTTTGTTTTGATGGAGCTACATACAGACTGCGCTTTAATTAGGAATAATAAAAGCGTTATTTTTTTTTGTTTTTACTCTTATACGGTGGATTTACTTTGAAGTGCACTTCAATTATGCTGCACAGATGAATAGGAAAACAACAGTTTGGTTGGGAAGGATTCTTTTAACTTTTTACGGCTTTTTTTTGTTGCTTTTTCAATTGAGTGAATAGCAATCGTGGCTATATGTCTATTGTTTGAAATATTCTGTTTTTTTTTATTTGCAATGGTTAGCTCTTGTTCAAACGGAGACCTATAACCACCCTCAAGAACCTTTAAAGCTCCAAATTTCGCTAAATTTTTAATAAATTTTTGCGTTTTTAACATTTTTAAGAATTTTGTCGCCGTGGCATATGCAATGGGTTAGTGCGTCGCCTATTTCGACGAAAGCCAACGTTTTGATTTCGGACTCAACAACTTTCGAATCGCTAACAATGCGCGGAGGGTTTAATTTTCAAGAAAACCTGCTCAAATTTAAGGGCCAACTATAATAGCCGTACGAAAACTTAAGCTTATGTCAAAATCTAACGAAAAGTGACCAGAAGCATCGTCGAATTTGAAACTAAATAAATTAATAAATAAGGTCCTTATAGGCCAATTGCTCGTGATCTTTGGTCTTGCGTTGATGGCATTTGGAGGAGAAGGTTCAACCACGAACTGTATGGGCTGTACAGCGACATGAGTCTAGCCAGGCGTCTACGGGTCCAACGCCTAAGATGGCTAGGCCATGTAGAGCGTATGGACAACTTAGCTCCGGCCCAAAGAGTGTTCGGCTCTGAGCAACAGAGGACGTCCACGTACAAGGTGGCGCACACAAGTCGAGGGGGATCTCGGCCGGCTTGGTGTGCGAATCTGGAAACAACTGGCGAGCGATTGTGCCGACTGGAGAGGCATGTTGGGTAAGGCTTAGGTCCATCAGGACTTTAGCGCCCTAAGAAGAAGAAGAAGAACAACAAATATCACGGCGGGATATTTCATTCCACTTAAGCCAGGACAGTGTTTCGTGGATAGCCATTACCTCTGTTTGAAACCAGCTATACAGTGATAAGAAAGGCAAAGGGAGGGACTGATTATCAGTTCGTTGGGTTATACCGTATACGCCACTTGCCTCCCTCTTCTCCGTTTTCGATCCTTCTGTGAAAAGGCGGAGGAAGAGACTGATCCTCAGTTCCTTGGGGTATACACCACTGTCCACGCCACCCTATTCTCCGTTTTTGATGCTTCTGTGAAAATTTAAACTTAAAAAAGAACACATCTCTTTGGTCTTCAAAGCATTTTCTTGAAATTTTGAAGGAAAAATGCTCTTCAACGCTACCAATGATGACAAATGCTGATTTCCCCGAGTGGCGCTATAGTCCGCAGTGGATTTGGGCCTCAACCACAGCTTATTTAAAGGAAGCAGAACTTGTGATGTTTAAAGGGGGTTCAAAAACTTCCAAATCGTTTAATTTTTCTAGTGGAAATGTTTAATCTTGTTAATGCGACAAAAATGTGTTCGTTTTTCTTCGAATAAATTTTATGGTTGTGGTTTGCATGTCACAACGATGCACGATGCACGAGTTTTATGCTTGTAGGGCAAATGTGAGATATGACAGTTACGAGTGTCATTTAATCAACTTTGATGCTTGTCGGCAAATCATCGCGGTCCCTTTGGATTCAACTAGTTCATCATCAAATTAATTGTCGATAACGTTTTTATTTTGATTTTTTTCTTAATCTTACAGTCGACCACAGTTTTTTGAGATTAGAAGTTATGTTTGTATGCATCGGTCACTGCGCAAATGGGCGCACTGGACGAAAGTGCGGACCGCTTTGGGGAAAGAGGAAAGACCCTGTAACTATGTCTCCCTTGTTGCGATGGACTAATCAAATTTCAGATTTTGGGCAATTGTTTTCCTTGTTGGCAGAAATAATCTTTGAAATCGGGTGCGTATTTGTAAGTGGTTCCCTATAATAACGCCCTTACCCTGTGCGTTATCTGAAGTGGGTGATGATAAACGAGGCAAAAATCGTGACTAGCTTGCAAGTGGCAACTGCGGCGTAGTGATTAACTGCGTTGATTCCTTCACTGAAGGCCAGTGGATTAAATCCCAGTCAACCACCTTTCTCGAGTCACCGATAATGCTCAGAGAGGAAGAGAGAATCAGGAAATGCTTCTTAAGATTTCCCTTTCGGAGTAAGCTTGTGTAGTTCACGAACTAGTTCAAAAAAGGACTCTAACAAGTGAAGAACTAAGTAAACTAGTTTCACTCAGAGAGAATAATTGTCAGGAAGAGCTTCTTAAGCTTTCGGAGTAAGCTTCTGTAGTTCACGAACTAGTTCAGAAAAGGACTCTAAAAAGTAAAGAACTAAGTGAACTAGTTCACAGTGTCATTTTATTTTATTCCATTTAGTTCAGTAGTTCAATAAATCCAGGTATACCTTGTAATGTAATTCAGTAAAAATAACTGAACTAAATCGAACTAGACTGAACTATCGTTGCGTTGCGGGTGTTGTATGTGAAGGAATTTTTTAAAAAGTTATGAAGAAGAAGAATGTATGCACATATGCGACGATAATGTGCCGACCAACCAGTGAATTTCTCACAAGACTCGATTTTCTGAGCAGTGAACTACATTGAACTAAATGAATTAGAAGAACGAACTAGTTCAATACACAGATTTCATTAAAATGCACGCGCCTAGTTCGGAGTCACCTCCACTCATGAGAGAACAATAACACGCACCTGCATGCATGCTCGGACTGTAGCACCACTCAAAGAAGAATGATGATGTTTGCAAGTGATTTCGAAACATATTGCAATCGGGGAATAACTAAGGAAATTGCAAAACTATTGCAAATCTAAACGCTCTAATTTTATTAAGGCAACTTTGACAAACGTTTAGTCATTCGCTTCATACCATTGCATCATCGTGTGAGTTTTGCCATATCTATCTTAATAACCAATCCAGGTGCACGATCAAATCAGTCAGCGACAGCAACTATGTACTTTTCAACGAAGCGTTAAAAAGCAAACATTCACTTCTAATTCAATTCGCACTATTTCCCCTCTTGTGAACTGGTGGATATCACACATCTGTGAGATGAATTCTCTCAGCAATTAAAAAGATATAAAACATTAACCCAAGCGGAAGACGCTGTCTGCTTCCTTGCTCACCTCCAGCCCTCGGGCAGCAAATTGCATAGGTTCAGTGTGATATTTAACCAATTGATTCGAAAAGATAAAAAAAAAACCCAACTCCCATTAGACGTCATGGCCTACAACGCAGTCACTTGTTGGTATGTGACCGACGGTGTCAGCGCAAACGACCACTTTTCCCATTGCAATCACAAAACCGCCGAAAAAAAAAACAACTTTCGAAAACTTTCCCATCATGCAAACACAAAACGCACACAATTTTTTGTGTCTTCTTCTTCTTCCACCGGAAAACTGCGCCATTGTTTGTCTTGCTGATTGTGTGCTGGATTTCTTGTATAGGTACACAGTTGCATTAGTTAAAGCGAACCCTTCTTGTGCCTATGCCCGGACTTGTGTAGTGTTAAACTTGCGCATGCATGCATTTTCAAAAACAGAAGTGAACACTGAATTAAAATTCAAGCAACAGCATTGCGCGTTAGCGCGACCATCGAATCATCCGGCAGCGCAGCTAAACACCTAGCCACACTCATATGTACGTATCGCTAACACAAAGACGGAGCATCTTCGGCCGAAAAGCCTTTGTATCTATCGGTCTATGTGCTGCATGTGTTTACACTCGTTCTGCGGTTAGTAATATTTTGTCGGGAATCTTTTCGTGTTTTTGTTTGTTTTCTGAAGGCCTTGTCTCTCTTCTCTCTGGTGAAGATTAGGCAATGAGTTTGTGCTCTGCTTCAAATTTAAATGCAAAAGATGCACAAAAAGTGCCGCGCACTCGGAGTGTTGTATGCACTTTAGATGAGATGTATGGATTTCACCTCGAAAGTGCTTGAGATGAGTTTTAGGTTTTTTTCTTGTTCATGTTCGTCTGTTACCACTAAAATGTTACTTTGTTTGATAATTAACGGTGTTTTTGATTTCATGGCGCACGGAGTTTCTACACACGCACATCACTTATTTGTGTCATGCATTAGTGCACTTGCATATGAAATTATGGGACGTGAACGCTTTGAGGGAAAATTGTTGTGAACACGAAACATGAAGATGTCACCTTTGTGTGGAAAGATGAAGTGCTTGTATGTTTTTTTCTCCGAAATTATTTTAGATTATTTGTGTATTAGAAATCCTGAACTAGTATATAAGTATATATAATAAATATAAATGACAATAGTGGTATTAATATAGGGACAAGATCACTTGAAATACTTTTACTAAATTTCTTTCCCTTGCATGAGTTCAATTGATCTTTTTTGTATGCTTACCTCCATTTCATTAAGTGTTGAAGGCTAGGGAAAAATACTAGATCTGTTATTAAAAGGCGAACTTTGCAATTTCCGGCAGCAATTCGCTACAGAAATACGGTGAATTCTGCTTTATTGGGACATGGCTTTATCAGGACAGCCGCTTAACTGGGACAACAAAATGTTGCCCAATGTGTCCCACTAAAGCTGTATGTTTACATGTATGTAGGCATACAACTGTATGTTTTGTATATGTTTCGATTTTGTTTTTGAGTTTTCAAGAATTTATTTTATTAAAGGTGAAAATTTGCATTGAAAATTTTAAGTGAAGATCGCGTAAGAATTGGAAAGCTTTTTAAAAAGGCCCTTAAGTTCTATTGCCAGGATGCACTTGTACAGCTACACTTAGGAAAAGGTCCCTGTATATGCCTTGTTGTGCTGAATATTTTCTCCATATTAAAAGAGAGAAATAAAAAATAAAAAAATTAAAATAAATTAAAATAAAAAAGATTCTGTTTGCATTTACTTAAAAATATAAATTCCAAACAATTCAACGAACTTTCTTAATTTCACCCTAAAAACAAGATCTAAATATTTTTTTTTTTGTAAGGAATTGAGTTCACATTTGTTTTTATTGTGCAAATGAGTTTTTCATCTTCGTTTACGATCAATGTCAATGTTAAATTAAGGGACAAAAATTTGTAAAAAAAATTGTGGTTTTTTGAGTAAAAAACAAAAGCAATGCGATTGAAGATTTCACTTTATTTTAAGGAAGATAATAATACATTTTTGTTCAATTTACACACAGGGTGGGCAATCTAGTCTTTTTTTTAAATCATAAGTTATTTTGACACTGCCGCTGTTTCCGAAATTTCCTTGAAATCTTGACAGAAAGTCAGTATAATACCTCCGCGGAATGAAATGAGTCGTTTTACGCTCAAACAACGTTGGGAAATATTGAAAACTCATTTCCAAAGTGAGTGCTGTGTAGCCCAAACAGTGCGTTTTTTGAAAAGAAGTTTTGGCCAAAATGAAGCACCCATCGCGACTGCTGTACGCAAGTTCGTGAGACTGGTATGCTAGAGGACAACACTCATGGTCCCCATCGTCGTACGGTGCCGCACAGATGAGAATGGGGATACTGTGGCCGAGAGTGTGAGACTCAATTCACGAACATCAACTTGTCATCGATCTCAACAGATCAACATTTCGATTTCACTCACTAGCCTGAGGAGAATTCTGCACAAAGATCTCGGATTATTCGCTTACAAAGTCCAATTGACTATCAATTGAAGGCGCGCGACCATCGTTTCGTTATTGCTTCGCAGTTTGGGCCTTAGAGCAGCTTGAATTGGACAGTGATTTTGGACGAAAAATCATCTTTTCTGACATGGCTCATTTTCATCTCGGCGGCTATGTTAACAAACAAATTTGCCGCATAGGGGGCTCGGAAAACCCGCACGTTATTGTCGAGAAGCCAATGCATCCACAGAGAGTGACAGTTTGGTGGGGATTGTTGAGTGCTGGCGTCATTGGCCCATTTTTCTTCGAAAATGAGGGTGAAAACAATGTTCGGTCAACGGTGGGCATTACAGTGCCATGTTAACCGACTTTTTTTTTTACTGAAGTCTGAAATTGAACGCATGGATTTGGACGACCTCTAGTTCATTGCGGGATGACGCGCCATGCCATACAGCCTATGCCACAAACGATCTTTTGCGTACCAAATTCCCAAATCCTGTTATCATCTGTCTTGGCGATGTGAATTGGCCGCCTCGAAGCTGCGATTTGACCCCTTTGGATTTTTGTTTGTGGGGAACCGTGGAGGACCGATGTTATGCTAACAATCCGGAAACGATTCAAGCACTTAAGCCCACTATCACTCAAGCAACCGGTGAGCTACAGCCCGAAACCATCAACAAAGTATGGGAAAATTGGGGTGATAGAATGCGCTACTGCGAAGCCAGCCGAGACAGCCATCCGAACGACGTTGTTTCATAATAAATGGGAATGTTCGAGGAAGCCTTCCCTGCGAAAGAACCCATCACAAGTAAGATAGAACATGACCGGCTCAGTTGGTTCTGTCATGTTCAAAGGAGAGATCCTTCGAACCCCGTCAAAAAGGCTATATCAATAAACGTTCAGACAAAAAACAATTGGATCACACAAATGCAAAAACACGATCATTTGATTGGCCTCAGTGACGAAGTGATCTGAAATCGGGAAGCCTGCCGTTACTTCTTGAGGTCAAACTGACAAACCCCACAATAGGACCCGTAGGGATGAAGTGAGGTCGCAGAGTTATGATCTTTTTATTCCGGAAGAAGAATGGGAATGTTTGTTCTTACTAACAAAACCATAATACATGGAAAAAATTTAATTTTGTTCATTTTATTGCATTTTTAAAAAGAAACTTGTATTTGTATTTAACATTTCAAGAATGCAGAAACGAATTAAAACGGACAACTACGAAAATCACATAAGAAAAAAATTGCAGATGTGTACGAACCTATGAATAGTTATAAGTTTCAATGTAACATAAAAAAGTTTGAAATTCAAAAAAACCAACAAAACTCGAAAAACGATAAATAAAATTGCAAAATAATTAAGTGACAACAAATACGACGCACCTTACTTCCCCCAGAAACCCATTCAAGATATCACACGAGTGTATGATTTGCCCAGATGACCTTGCATTTTTTTTTTTCACTCAAAAACACCAAGATTTTATCGACTCACACACGCACACTCAGCCACAACCGTTCATATCTGATTGTTTACCTAAATATGCCGTGCTGCAGAAAAGTGTCCTAAATATTTGCGTCTAACCAGAAAAAAAAACTCACTGAAATATATAACGATAATGATATAATAAACTCAATAAATATTTACGCTCTCCCATACACATGCACATTCGAATTTGTTTTTTGGGGGTACAAAGGAAAATGAGAGAAAAAAATGGAAAAAAAAATAATTCAGAAATTTAATAATCACATCGGCGGGATGGCTGTGTTTAGGAAAAGACTAGTGACGTAACACCCATACCAACGTTAACCTAATTTTGAAATTTATTTGTTCTTCGTCTCCTCACACTCGCACGGGGACTGGCACTGACACTGGCATGACTGCGATAAGTTGCATTAAGGTTATGATACATAGTTTCGCGTTTTTTCCTTTTTTATTCGCATGCCGTTATCATGTGACCGATAGCTGCTGAGCAACACAATACGCTTATGATGTATTTTGGCTGCAATTTCTTACTAATCACGCTCGCATGAGTCACTGATGAGATACGGCGCGGCGGTTGTTAAATAATTTTTATAGTCCACGAGTGCAAATTTATGAATAACTGTTTATTTCTTTCGTTTCGTTTCAGGTAAGACGGAAGAGAAACTGATCAATCTCTCGCATCAGGTATTTAATTGAATTTAATTGAAATGTCTATTGAATTCGAATGTCTTCGTCGTAAATATACCACCACCACCAGAGCACATTCAAGGGCGCCCATTTGATGTCACAACTCGGGTACCCTCCGCCATCCCTCGATGTCTGGCACTCGTCTGCAAGCATTGGATGAAATTAAACTAAAAAACGGTTGCATCGCCCTGAAGTGAGAGTCCCATGATGAGTCAATAGTGAGTGCATAATGCCCGTCTCTCTAGGCAAACAACCATCCCCCCCAATCACATCCGCTTGGTATATAGAAGGCGGAAGTCGACTTTTGCCCAGGAAACGAAAAATAACGAGACAACTCGTGCAGCGTTTCTGTAGTAAGGGTGGTAGATCATATTTGAACAAACAAGCACAGCCATGCTCCATTCAGACACTCGCACTAGTATTGGGGGTTATTCTCGAAGCAATAAATGACGCTGAAAGTCATTCTCGGCTACACAGCGTAGTATCTGCAACGTACCTACGCCCAGACTGTTTGGGCGGTGATGCAGACCCCCCTCAGCCGGCATACATTCAACGACCACGTCGTCGTCGTCGTCTAGTGCTGCAGCTCCTCGTGAAGAAACCTCTCCTCTCTGGTATTTCTTTCCACTTTCCCCCGTCCGTTTCGATTGCATGTGGAAAGCGTCTGCATTGACTCTACGGTAGCTGCACATCTCCACTTAAGTGGGGTCCAAACTTTTGCCTGGAAGGTACAACTAAGCGTAGCGGTGGGAAGGAAGATGACGATACCCTGCCGGGGTTCGTACATCTTCACCGGCTGGTTAGTCATTGCAGCAGATTTTTCAACCCTCCGTGTGGGGGTGAATCAAGTTTTTCAGTCTCCCTCTTTCTCTCTGTCCTTCTCTCTCTCTCTCATTTGGCATGCATCCTCACACGAACTCAGTCGATGGTGAATACTACTACGAGTCCAGGCAACACCCGATTTATTGCTGAGAACTGGGTGGGTGGGTGGGTGAATGGTGAGGGCGGGGAGCAAGCCTAGAATGACTTTGCTGTGTATATTTATGTGCATGTAGATACGATGACGTTACCCTTTTTGTGTATTTTCTAAATTTAGCTTGCAACGAACGAAGCGATGAGGATGACGGTAGCAGCGACAACGACAGCGACAGCGGAAAGTGAAAGTTTTTCTCTGCGCCCTTAGTGGGAACCCTTATCTGAGTGTAGTTGTTGCATGGCGCCGCCTGGCGAGCATTGATTTTTACCCATACACACAGAATTGCATTCACCGTCATGTGGAGGTTTTGGAAAAATCCTGGAGAAACTGGTCGAGGGGGTGGGGTTGAATCCAACACAAATAGAAAGATAAAGAGGAAGTTGTGCAGTCGGGAAAAATAATTCAACTGCTCTGAATGGTGGGTTGGGGTAGTTGAGGTGTTGCGATGCGGCATGCAGTCAGAAAGGGATGGAGAGTGTAGTACATGCCTTTTCAGGCTTTATCTATAAATCCTTGATGTGACCACCAGACATAGCAGACATGCTTTGCATGCAAAAGAAAAGTGAGAGTAAAAGTTGGCGCTGAAACGAAATTACGATAAAATGAGTAAAATGAAAAATGCTTGCCAATTCACTCTACACATGCACTTACGAATACATAAAGGGATATTTCTTTCGGGAAATTTGTACGCTCACATAGTGGAGACACCGTAGACGGGTTTTTTTGCGGCCAATGCAGATGTTTTTTTTTTGTCATACTTGACTTGGGGGTTTGGTACAAATTTCGTATGATTGGCACAATTTATAACTTCAGAGTGTTTTTGTTCAGAATTGCTGTTTTTTTTCAAAAACATTCGAATGGATCCTGAAACGTCGTCTAAGTTTGAGGATATCCTAGTCATGTTTACAAAGGTGTACAATTTTTGTAATTTTTTTAATGCCGACAACTTTTATAGACGAGCAGGTTAGTCCCTACTTTTTAGTTTTATGCTTGACTTTGAAGGTTGGAAGAAGACGTCAGTATTCAATCAATACATCTGATTTGGACATAATTTAGTTGGGAGGGGCACAATGGAATATAAAGGGTATTTTTATTTTCCAGGTTAATTTTGTTTGGGCGCCATTTCGGTTTGGGTGACAGCTGTCAGTTGGCGTTTGAAAATTGTACAGAGTTGGTCGATATTTTAATGGATCAGTTTACGGCGCAACAGTGTGTTTGAAAGTATTTGAACAATTTATTTTAAAAACTACAATTTTTTGGTAAAAAAAGTCTATGCGAAGCACAACTTCTACAGCAACTACGCTTCCACCGAACGATGAAATTGCTGGAATTTAATACAGACTAAAAGTCTAGCGCGTAGGAGGCGACGCACATACACACCACGCCTCGACGTCCACATTTCGAACTCGATGGCTCTGCCAATAAACAGGAAAGGCGCTATTGGGTCTCCGAAAACCTTCAATTCATACAACAGCGATCACTACACCCTCGTAACGGCGCCATTTGATCCGCTGTGACGGCATCATTGGGCAATATATTCTTTGCGGATACTAGAGGCAGTCTGGTTACTTGTGACCGGTATTGGAACATGTGAATAAACTTTCTTGTGATGGAATCAAAAAGGCCTACAAAACTTTTGGTTCCAACAAGATTCCCGGAATTGTCTTCTCTTGATTTCTTCCTACGAAAGTGCTTGAAGTTAAAGATCTACAACAACAAGCCCACAACAAGCTTGATGCTTGAGGACCAGGTGTACACCAATAAGCCCACAACAAGCTTGATGCTTGAGGACCAAATTTCGGATCGAAATTGCTGAAATTACATCAGAAGACTGCGAAATTGTGCTTGAAAATAGCTCAAATCTATCCTTTGCACCACGGCTTTAGCCGGCCATTTGACCTTCCATACATATTGTTTGAGATCATATAATCGATCTATAAAATAAAAATTTTAAAATTGTACTTTTTTCAAGTCTTAAAAGAAAAAACCTCGTCTTGGAACATAAAACAACCCGTTTGAATTATCATACAGTAGAATCTGGGAAAGATGAACAGATATAGAACAGGTGCCGATCATCTTTTCGAGTTTTCCATCTTTCCAAGCATCGGAATTTAGTTAAAGAAGACGTATAGCCATATACCAAAACATTGCATACTACATCAAAATAACAATTACAGTCGACTCCCTCTAAGTCAAACTTCCTCTAACTCTAATTTTTTCGCCATATTTATTTTGGCATTTCCCTCATTTTCCATACAAAAATTCGAACAAATTTTGATGTCCCGTGAAAATTCGACTTAGAGGGAGTAGACTGTAATTTTATTTTTGAAAAACAAATAAATTGTTTATAGGAGTTTGTACCTTCTATTTGTACAGACTTATTTAGACGTTTTTCTTAAAAAACTGCTCTATAGTAGACTGTCACCCAGAAGAAAGGTGGGAAATAAATCGTTCAACTTTCCGAATTGTTCATGTTATAGAGCCGTTCATGTTTTCGAGATTCTACTGTATTTCAAATACGTTTCCCCCAAGAATGTTGCATGAAAGTATGAGGGTTTCGAAGGGTAACCACAAAGGCTGCTACAAAATGGAGTAGGACAGGACCAAAATTAGCGTCCGATATTACCTGCTAACAAATCCCCAGTCGAAGTTTAAAAAAAATGAACACCTTGGAAATCCACATTCACTTGTCTCAAATTCCGTTTTGTTTATGTAAGCAAAAAACTGTTTTTTCCGTATGCGCTTTATTTCGAAAATAAATTCTATTTATAGCACCAACGGAACACTTTAAAAGCACGAGTCACCTTCAAACTGATGTAATCCACCGCCTCCGATTGATCATCACTTTCTCATGCTCGGGACAGTTGCATTTCCATTTTATTCGAATACCCCCCTAAATTCAGGTTGGGTCTCATGTGCTTAAAATTGAATTGACCGTGTTTACAAAAAACTGTTTTAGGCAACAAAATAACTCACTTCAGAAGTGAATTCATTGCTGAGTTATTTTGGTTTGCTTTTGCTGCATTATCTGTGCTTTTTTGTTTTTTTTTTGATTCTCCTACTCCATACTTCTCGACTCGACTGTGGTGGAGGTGCTGGTTTTGTTTTCTTTTTATCTTTCTTTGCACAAATAACCTTGAAATTTCCATATCCAAACATTTAATAAGAGAAAATAAAGTAAGAAGAAGAAGAGAAAAAGTCATTTCAATATTTTGTCAAAAGCAGCGAACGGATAAGAAGTCCGAAAGGCAGATGAAATTCTCTTGAACTTGAACTTGTGAGTAAATGCAAAGCACTGCTGTTGCCCACATTTCTGATTATTATTCCTTTTGTTTGTTATTGCCACTTCATGCTTTTTTTCCATTCAATGATACATTTCTTTGCTTTTGTTGAGTTTTTTTTTCTTTCGATTGACTGAGATTGTTGTTATTATAAAAATGCAATCGTGGAGGAAATACCGTGAATTTTATGACTGTTCGGGAGATACTTTTGCCATGAATGAGTGACATAAAGAATGACATGCATTAAAAATAATTGTCGGTGGATGATGATAAACGTATCGATGTTTGGTTTGCTGGTCATTTCAATAAAGATTAAATGCGATAAATGTAAGAGTTTCAAAATTCGACACATTGCGTTGCATCATTGCTTTGGGAATGATTAGGCAATATTCGGGTGAAATTGTGGGTGGTCTGTGTCCAAATCGAATTCCCTTTGGGAGCGTAAGTCCGAATCTTATATTTTCTAATAAAACATCAACGTGGCTCTTTATTCGTCTTTATTTGTTTAATGACAGATTAAGCAACTAGAACTGAGAAGCAACCAAAGTGGGTTACAAACGACTAGGAAATCCGCCTGGGCAGGCAAGATTTTCTGCATGTGAAACACGCGAATCATTTCAGTCCCATCATGTTTTCACTAGAGTCCGTCCAGTTTTTCGGCCGAAGCCGAAGCCGAATGTTCAGTCGGACTCTATTTGGAACACATTTGGAACAAAGTCGCTTCGTATCATTTCTACGAAATAACCCCAAATTGGATTTTTAGCTGCCATTTTTGCTGTTCTTTCTACCTGAAACCAGTACAAATAACTTGCATGCTTTTATACAGACCACTTAATAGTTTACCAACTTGCAAATGCAAAATCTTTTGATTTTAAAGCTGTAAACAATGATTCTCTCAAAATATAAAATGTCCAAGAATAACAAAACAAAAACACACACCGTTTCTTGCAACTTCTACTTTTACAGAAAACAGAAAATTAAACATTCGGCTTAGGCGAAATCTTCGGTCTCATTTGGCCGAAGCCGAATGTTTTGCCGAAGGTGATATTTTTAGCCGAAGCCGAAGCCGAATGTTCGGTCGGACTCTAGCTTTCACCCAGTAATTTTCTACGGAGAATTGAGTAATGTCCTCTTTTAAATTCGTGTTTCATGACGGATAAACAAAATTGTATTTGAAGTACTATATTTATGCAGTGAAAAAACATTAAAATTGCATTTAAACCGTGCCTGTTATAAATTTTTCTAAAATGCCACGTAGCATGTGTGAGTTGTGTTACTCGATCAGCGATCACTAGAAAGTGAGGAAAACGTGTTGAAAACGGAACGGAAAGAGATGAAAACATGCCTGCCGATTTCGATCAGCGCATCCAACCCATCTCTCTCTCGTTTTTGATAATCGTATATTCCATCTCCGGCAATCCTGCACTTTTTCGCTCATGAAATCACCTGCAAAGAATGAGACCAGCCGAGGTTGGTGAATATAAAAGATCGGCATGCATGTAGATGTGTGACAAGTGCCAACAAAGATCTTAATTATACGTCAGAAACTAACAAGGACCGACTGGATGGCGCAGTTGGTTAAGTGCCTGCCCAAAGTTCGAGGGGTCCCAGGTTCGAATCCCATTGAAATCGAATCTGGTCCAGTCACCATTTGCTGTTGGGATCAAATTAACGGCACTGTAGGTTGCTACCTGGTAGTATAATGGACAAGTTTTAAGTCTGAGTGCTCCAGTGTGTTTCAAAAATAATCAAAAAAAAAAAAAACAGGACTGCTCTTTCCTGAACTTGGGTCTCAACCAATCTGCGCCGTGGTTTGACTTGTTTAGAGCTTGATGTCCCTTTCCTGGCCTTTCTATACATCGCTCAGCCACTTAAGTCATTACCTCTGTACATGCTTGATGAGAATACACTTCCTAATAGAGGAATACACTTCGTGATTCCATCTTTTCCTCCGTTCACTAAATGGGTCAAACATTTTAAGGGCACCTACCAACGGCCTTTTCCTAGCCACTATTGACAAAGTCTATAGCATATTTGTCGTGGTGTAGCGGGTAAGTGCGTCGACTTCTATGCTCGAAGTATAAGTTCGATTCCCGAAAAAAACACCTTTGAAATTTTCACGACTCCACTTCTTTTGAGTCACTGACAATGCTTAAAGAGTGTAACTGTCTAGAAAAGCTTCTCATTCTCGGTGTTAGCATTTAACAGAAGTTCCCCTCCACTCGTGAGAAAACAATAGCACGAGCCTAGGCCCAAGTCCACCCTGACTGTATCGCCACCATTTTTGTTATATTATTAGCGACAGCCATATTTTCAGCAGAGTGTGCATTTAGGCCTTAGGACTTCTGTAACAGAGTCATTCTTTTCGACGCGAAACGTATCAAGTTCAGAATCAGTATTTTTGTAGCAAGTTCTCACAATTTTAAAAGGTTCCGCCATTGGTAAATGGACAATATTGTAAAATGGCGCACCTTAAACTGAACATGTACATTCTCGCATGACAGTTCGGCTTGACGTATGTGATTAAAAGAAGGATTTCAAATACGAACCACAAATTGGATGATCGTATATTAGTCATACCAAACGACGTGCAATCTCTTGACATTCACAGAAGCATTCCTCTGTGATGGACTAAAATGACTGTGTCATGCCTGGATTCGCAATTTCCTGGAATATTACAGTGTCCCAGGCCCCCACTTGAAATGCTTTGTTATTAGAACTGATAATGATTTCCCTTCTGGGTGCCTCATTGTATCAAATCTACATAAGCCACCACGGAGCATCCTTGATCGCAAAAGTCTCCGCCGAAAGTCCCTACAATGGTTCGCAAGACGTAGTAATGTACTAATGCCGATATCCTTCTAGACACTTAAAAACTAAATGGATTTTGCAGCTTTTAAAACGATTGTAGTGACGTATGTATTTGCTTGATAAATAAACAATAAATTGCCATTCAAAAAACACATCGTTTTCCTTACGACTAACAAGTATTTATGACGTCAAGAATATCACTACGTGACTTTTTGTATGAAATCTCTTAATAATTATCATCAAAAGCATTCGTATGCATAAACACAATACTCCGGCATGTAAATAATCAAATGAAAGTAAATAAAAACTTCAAATCGTGTTAACAACCATTCGGGGATCACCTACATCTGTATATGAACGTTAAAAACAAATGCCCAGCGATTCATAATCTTGTTTTTGTATCGCGCAGTTGATCGCATTTAATTGCACTTAATTTCCACTTTCGTCAGTATACGCCATTGACTCACAAATTCACTCAGATAGAATGCAATTGTAATAAAGTAGAAATTGAATACATCACCTAGCGAATGATTGGTCACTTGAAAATGATTTCTGCCGTTGGATTTAGCGGACAGATAAAAAATTATGTAAACAAAAGCAGTTTTGTTTTATTTGCTACAGTTTGTCAAATAAATGGGCTTACATTTTGAGAACAACAAAAAAAATACTGTACGTTGCATAAGTGATCCCGCAGAATGTGTTTTTTTAAAACGTCGCAATTTACGGAGTAAATTGAGATGAATTTCTTACATAAAATTTTTTTTCTTTAGAATTTCTTAAGTAAACAAAACTTGAAAAGCAAAAGAATTTAGCTTTTTTTTTCCAAAATGCATTTACATTCTCATTTTCGACAAATATCCGCCGATGACACTCACATTCACACACGGATTCATACATGCTAGTAGGTGACTACGTTTGTAGAGTTAATTTTCTGACACATAGTACGTGCAAACATTTTGAGGAAGCAAAACGAATTGTGGGAAAAAGAAACCATCAAATTTATCACGACATTGCCAAATGTTTTGTTGCAGTTTTCGTTTCTTTTAGTATATTTTTACTCGACGTGTTTGCTGTCTGTTTTTTTGTTTGTCATTAGTTCCGCGCATTTGACGCACATTTACTGTTTAGCGGTTAGGTCATGCTATTTATGAAATTTGCACAAATGTACGTATGCATTGCCTGGCGGTTATATAAAGTATTTGGCAATAATTTTGGTTTTATCTTACCAGACAGCTGGCAAGAAGCAGCTGCAAATACTGTATTTTTTTAAGGAATTTTTAAATGACGTACTTAAGCGCTAGACGCAAGTGATGACGGGAATGCACAAATAATTCAAATACATTTAATTGTTTGTTTTTTTGGGGAATGTGATATTTTTAAACTATTTGTTGCGAGTTCGAAAACGTGTGCATTATGCTAGTTTTATGTCACTCGTGGAATTTGATATTATTTTTAAAAGCGACAAACGCTATGGTTTCGAAGTACAGCGAACGCTCGATATAGTGAACATCGATATAGTGAACAATCCAATATAGTGAACACACAAAAAAGCATGTTGCTTGTATATGGAATATATAATTTTTGTTGCGACTCATATTTTTTTACGGATGAGTTATTTTTGTTAAAAATAAAATATTCGTTTTTATAAATATTGGCTTGTTTTTTAGTAACTGCAAAAAAAAATTGTAATTATATTCTATTTTTGATGAATTTCACTTCAAAACAATCGCATTTTGATGAAATTTGTTCCAAGCAGCCCACGCTCGTTACAATGAACAATCTCGCTCCAGAGAACAGACCCGGTTTTTATTAGTTTACTATATTGAGCGTCCACTGTATTCTCATATTTAGTGCTCCAAGTTTAAGATTTTAGTTTAGAACTAAAATGCTGCCATGATACAGTTCTTGGCTTGATGTTACAGTAATGCAACCGATCAGTTTAAGCAGTCTGTGACTGCATCTACTTTTTGTTTTTTGATGAATAGTAGGCTTGTGTAGTTCACGAACGATTTAGCTCAAAAAATAGCTGTAACAAGTGAACTAAGTGAACTAGTTCACAACGTCATTATATTTTAATTCAGTAGTTCAACAAACCCAGGCATACCTTACTCTGCATAGATGTAATTCAGTAAAAAGGTTAGGTTCGGTTAAGGGGCTGCTAGTGAATTCACCAGCACACTTAGACCATGTTGATCCACTGTGATACCCACAGTCAGACTACTACCACTGATCGACCGTGATAGTGATAGTGCCGTTAGTTTGATTCAAACGGCAAAAAAAGCCGGATAAAAGCTTATTAACTTTGCTTTCACTGGGATTCGAACCTGGGACTCCTCTTACTTAGGGCAGGCACATAACCAACTGCGCCATCCAGCAGTCTAATTCAGTAAGAATAACTGAACTAGATCGAACTAAACTGAACTAAATTGAATGTTTGCTTTGTGGGTGTGACCATTGTGCACTTCATGGTTATTTTTGTTTAAGCACATCGCGCATTGTTGCGTTGCCGGTGGTGTATGTGAAGGGAATTCTAAAAATGCACGAATGTCTGCGCATATGCGACCAACCGGCGAAAATTGCACAAGACTCAATCTGAGCAACATTCAACTAAATGAACTAGAAGAAAGAACTAGTTCAATAAACAGATTCGAACTAAAATGAGCGCATTCTGAACTGAACTGAAATGCACCAGTCTAGACACAACCCCGAGCCGTCATTGACCTAATAGGTCCGTAAGTAATTTCCTTCAGTTAGTCCCCTGGAATGACCAATTTTTTTGAGGTAGAAATTAGGTTTTTTTTGTTTTTGAAGTTCGTTTAAGACCGCCCTTAATTCATCCCTTCATCCGCTTTGCTTATGGAATTTTTAGAGTGCAAAGTCCATATGATGATGGATGATTTCCTTAGAAACTAGCAGGCCAATACAAGTTTCATTTTTAAAATACAATAAAATGAACAAAATTAAATTGTTTCCATGTATTATGGCTTTATTAGTAAGAACAAACATTCCTATTAATTATAAAAGTCAACGTCGTTGATGTGGCTGCCTGGGCTGCCTTCGCAGTAGCGCATTCTGTCACCCCAATTTTCCAAGATCTTGTTGATAGCTTCGGGCTGTAGCTCACGGATTCCTTGGATGATATTGAGCTTAAGTGCTTGAATCGTTTCCGGATTGTTGGCATAACTTCGGTCCTACACGGTTCCCCACAAAAAAAAGTCGAAAGGGGTCAAATCACAGCTCCGAGGCCGTTAATTGACATCGCCAAGACATCTGATAACAGGATTTGGGAATTTGGTGCGCAAAAGATCGATTGTGGCATGGGCTGTGTGGCATGGCGCATCATCCCGCATGAAAGGTCGTCCAGGTCCATGTCTTCAATTTCAGTAACAAAAAAGTCGGTTAACATGGCTCTGTAACGCCCACCGTTGACCGAAACATTGTTTCCAGCCTCAATTCCGAGGAAAAAATGGGCCAATGACGCCACCACTCAACAATCCCCACCAAACTGTCACTCTCTGTGGATGCATTGGCTTCTCGACAATAACGTTTGGGTTTTCCGAGCCCCCTATGCGGCAAATTTGTTTGTTAACGTAGCCGCCGAGATGAAAATGAGCCATGTCAGAAAAGATGATTTTTCGTCCAAAATCACTGTCCAATTCAAGCTGCTCTAAGGCCCAAACTAATAAGGCAATAACGAAGCGGATGGTCGCGCGCCTTCAATTGATAGTCAATTGGACCTTGTAAGCGAATAATCCGAGATCTTTGTGCAGAATTCTCCTCAGGCTAGTGCGTGAAATGGGAATATTGATCTGTTGAGATCGATGGCGAGTTGATGTTCGTGAATTGAGTCTCACACTAGTGGCCACAGTATCCCCATTCTCATTTGTGCGGCACCGTACGACGATGGGGACCATGAGTGTTGTCCTCTAGCATACCAGTCTCACGAACTTTTTGCACTGTTTGGGCCACACAGCATTCACTTTGGAAATGAGTTTTCAATATTTCCCAACTTTGTAAACGCGTGTAAGGCGACTCATTTAGTTCCGCGAAGGTATGATACTGACTTTCTGTCATATTTTCGAGCGGGAAACAGCTGTCAGTGTCAAAATAGTTTATGATTTAAAAAAAAAACACTATATGACCATGACCCACCCTGTATGTAATGATACGTTCTTCTGTAACAAAATTTCGATGCTTGGAAAGATGAACCTTTTTTATGCTTGTTCATCTTTTCGAGATTCTACTGTACTGTACTGTTTGCTAAAACTCATGTCATAAGCTTTGAACTTTGAAACCTCGACAAATTTCTTGTTGATCCTAAGCTAAATAGGCGCCTTCTGACCCAAATTTGAACTGCAAACTGTCTGGATAGGTGTGAAAATTGCGTTACATAATTGTTGTCGGTGATTGAATTTTCGCTTCAGAACCACAACACTCGCACAAAATTTTAAACAGACCACACTTCTGTTGACGTTTTCCATCACCTTGTGAATGGACAGATAGGCCTACCCAATGGATTTCCGAAATGATCATTCTTTTCCGATCCGAATACAAATCTTCTGATCGATCCATGCGCACAGACTTTTAAGTGATAACTTTGAAAAACTGTATCACACACATTTTTGGAACAAAAATAAATCCAAAGTGCAAAACATCAGGCCTCCTCTAATGCCACTAATTCAACTGAAAAAATAATTCGAAAACAAACCAAAACAACAGCACAATGTGTACAATTGTTCAAATAACAGAAAAAAAAAGAAGACAAATGAACTGCTTAAAAGTCTTAACAAAACGAAATAAATAAAAAAAAAACGCGAAAAAAATACTGCGACGAAAAAAAAGGAAACAAAAACCAAAACATCGAATGGCTAAATTTATTCCATGATTGCATATGCGAATGGGGTGAGAGCACGACGCGACGTAAAGCTTGGAAGTGGGACACTTGTGTGCAAGCGATTTCTTGATTAGGCAGAGCCGCGCGGCACGGTAGTCGTTTGTTCAAAAAATCGCAACACACAACACACACGCGATCCTGCATGGCAATAACAAAAATGTCACAACTTCAATGTCATTTGTGCACATACAGCGGTAGCAGTCGCAGCAGCAGCAGCAGTCGTCCAACACACGTAATACCACACCACCGCTGAGCGACTAGAGCTAAAGCTACTAAAGTCCATACGTCAACCATTCAGACGCTTAACTAGCTGTGCGGTGGTGGCGACAAAACCAGCTACCAGCATGAGCATCACAAGCACCAGCACCAGCAACAGCAGCGGGAGCGGCAGCAACAACAGCAGATAGCAGCGCATATGGCAAAGCGCGAAATTTGTCGCATAGGTTGCCAGAAAATTTGCAAAGATATACAGAGGAGGGAGAGCCAGTCAGACATGTCATGTGCAATGCTTGCGGATACTTCCCTGTGTGGGTTTCGTTTTTGTGACTTTTTTTTGCACTCACACCAGCGCAATTACTATTGCCGGCGAAAAACGGCCACAAAAGGGAATCGATAAAAAAAAGAAGAAAAGACGACTCTGGACACGATCGTTAGTACTGTTTCATTGGCTCGAAAGAAAAAAGAGAAAAAAAAGCACAGTCGCTACACTGCTTCCTACAGCCACTGTGGGGGAGCAGGAGTGGGTGCAGAAGGCGCAATAAATTTATTGCGAATTGCATACCGCTGGTCGTAGATTGCACTCAAGGTCATTTCGATGGTGTGCCCCGCCAATGACGGTTGTTTGTTGCCTTATTGGCGCAGAGGAGCGGCGGCGCAATTCTACCGATCGCTAGTGAAATTTCATTTCTCTGATCGTGATTCGTGATCTTTGCTCGTCGTCGCTAGCTGTGGTGTAGTGCAAAAAAGGAAACAGAAACAAAAGCCAATTGAACGAGTGAATATTTTTGTTGTTTTTGCGAAACTCGCTAGACTTATGGTGGGGTGTAGTTGCATTTCTGTGTGTGAGTCAATGGTGCGCTCCTAATCGCTGTTTGATCATTTTTTCTCGATTTTTATTCCGTTGCTAATTACTGTGTTTTCGGGCTAGTGTTTTACGAATTTCTAGTTTCGCTATTCGCTAGTGCTTCCGATCATGTGCAGATTATCTAACCAATCAATGCAGGTGGTGATCACTCCCGAGTGCGGCTGCATCGTGCGATTCGTTTAGTTCACAATGAAGTGACTGTTGCCTAGACTTGCTTGTGTTTGCAAATCTATAATGCAATTTGAGGAGTGGTCATTTCTGGGAAAGGGTGAGTTTTTCGGGGACATTTGTCTGTCATTTCCGGGATATTAAGATTTTTGCCACATGTTTGGATATTCCATAAAATTCACAGTCACTCTTTTGTATTTGAAAAAATTTGGCTATTTCATTTGGTGTGTGTGTGGTTTATTTCAAATTATCTGCCCATTGTGCTTGGTTTGATTTTCTTCTACGTTCGTGCAGTCCTTAACCTATTGCGCTGATGATACCCGGAAGCTAATCAAGCATGCGTACATATAATTAGATTATTATGCAATTGAAGTACGCACGGCTTTTTCGTTCTCAAGTAATTAACTCTGACGCGACGATCATGTTTTTCTTTTTCTTTTTCTTTTTTTTTTTTTTTTTTTTTTTTCGAAATTCACACATCCACACATATGCACGTCTAGATGTAGAAATGCGTGATCGTATGAAAGATAAGAGATATTATTATTTCCGGATTACGTATGTCTTCTATTCTTGTGAAGGAAAAAGCATAAGAATGTAGCTGAAGATTTTCTAGGGGTTTTGAGAATTCTCTGAAAGAAGCCGTTAAGATCAGATCTATAAATTAAATGTATTTAGGTATACACTCAAAATCGCGTATAACGACATCGGTTATAACTACAAAATTCTTAAGTCCCGTCTGAGCTCCATTATATGTAATCCAATAGCATAACAAATCGTTTATAACGATATATCGCTTACAACGACTAAATTCGTCAGTCCCTTATAACCATTCTCGTTATTGTCGTTATAACCGATTTTGACTGTATTTTCAACGAGCATTTCAGCTCTGAAAAGATGTAAGGACTTTGGTGTAGTTTCAAGAACATTTTAGTGAAACTCAAAATTTTTAAGCTTTTTTAACTAAAATACATACGTTGAGTCTGAAATGAAGTACTTCAGACGCATACCTCATCTGTTTTCGGTATTGTTCATGTATGTAGATCACTGGTGGTATAATCCAGATGTTGTACAAAGCCATCTTGGTCCTTCGAGAGAGGTTTCTGTTACTCCTTTCCCTTCCTTTGGAAAACAGTGATTAGCATGAGTTCTTGTGCCCTTAATATCAGTGCTTATGTTATCAAAACTGTTTTGCAGCTGTATCGTGGTATAAAATGAACAACATTAATTTCTTTCCATGTATTTAATTATGAAGTACAATGTCGTTCAATTGGCTGCCTCGCCTGGCTTCCCAGTAGCGCAGTCTGTCATCCAATTTTCCAAGAACTTGTTGAGAGTTTCGGGCTGTAACTCACGGATTGCTTGGATGATATTGGCTTTAATTGCATGAATCGTTTCCGGATTGTTGCCATAACATCGGTCCTTCACGGATCCCCACAAAAAAGGTCCAAAGGTGTCAAATCGCAGCTCGGAGGCGGCCAATTCACATCGCCAAGACGCCTGATAACACGATTTGGGAATTTGATGCGCAAAAGATCGATTGTGCCATTGGCTGTGTGGCATGGCGCGTCATCCCGCATGACCTAGAGTTCGTCCAAATCCATGTCTGCAACTTCAGTAACAAAAAGTCGGTTAACATGATTTTGTAACCCCAGCCTCATTTTCGAAGAAAAGTGGTCCAGTGATGCCACTACTCCACAATCCGTACCAAACTGTCACTCTCCGTGGGTGCATTGGCTTCTCCACAATAACGTGCGGTTTTTCCGAGCCCCAGATGCGGTGCGGCAATTTTGTTTGTTAACGTAGCCGCCGAGATGAAAATGCGCCTCATCAGAAAGGATGGTTTTTTGTCCAAAATCGTTGTCCAATTTAAGCTGCTTTCAGGCCTAAATTGCGAAGCGATAATGAAGCGGATGGTAACGCGCCTTCAATTGCTGAGTCAATTGGACCTTGTGAGCGAATAATCCGAGTTCTTTGTGCAGAATTCTCCTCAGGCTAGTGCGTGAAATGTTGAGCTGTTGAGATCGACGACGAGTTGATGTTCGTGAATTGAGTCTCACACTCTCGTCCACAGCAGCCACATTCTCATCTGTGCGCACCGTGCGACGATGGGGGCCATGAGTGTTGTCCACTAGCATACCATACTAGTCTCACGAACTTTTTGCACAAACTTGTGTACAGCGGCCGTGGTGGGTGCTTCATTTTGGCCAAAACGTCTTTTAAAAAAACGCACTTTTTGGGCTACACAACACTCACTTTGGAAATAAGTTCTCAATATTACCCAACGTTGTTTAAGCGTAAAGCGACTCATTTCGTTCCGTTGAGGTATGATACAGACTTTCTGCCAAGAAACAGCTGCCAGTGTCAAAATAACCTATGATTTAGAAAAAACAACAGATGGCCCACCCTGTAAGTTGAAGGATAGACTAAGAATCGATCATAATTCCTCTTCCATAGCTTATTATTTTTCAGCCAAGCAACGATGTGTATTGTTTCTTTGAAGATAGAATATACCGTTTATGTTTTTACATTTTTTTTGCTGGCGCTACAGACCGAGTTAAATTTGGGTCTATTTTCTTGACCAAAAACTGATCCTGTGCGTGTTACTATTCTTTCACGAGAGAAGGAGACACATACAGTGTCTCACAAAAATATTCGGAATTATGTTTTTTCCTAGATCTTAGTTTGTTGCATTTTGTTGTTGTTGCAGACAGAAAACACGCATTATTTTTTTTTTTTTGATTTTTTGTTAACAGAGAATAAATGTTGAATTGAAACTGTTTTTTTATTATAATAATAATAACAACAATTTGTTGTTTAATAATACTAAAATCCAGGGAAAACATGATTCCGAATACTTTTGTGAGTCACTGTAGTTCTGAGCCGACTTTGAACGACAAAGTTTGAGAAGTCTAACAGTTGACTCGAAAGAAGCGGTGCCCGGGAAATGAATGTTGGTGTGTCTGGGATCGAACCATGGACTTTCAGCGCAGAAGTTGAAACACTTGCCCATTATGTCACGGCGGCAAGTATTTTTTTTTTGTTATTATTTTTCTTTCTTGCTTTAGTGCAGACACTTCAGCTGGGAAACTCTGAACTCTGAACAGATTAAGATTCTTTTCCTATCAGGAATACATTGTTTTCCTCCTCTACTTCTAATTCAACTGCGTTGCAAAATGTGCCATTTTTTCTAATTTTCTGTAAGTTTAACAAATCAAATGTATTCTTCCAATCACTCCCTATTGTCTACCCGCCTTTCACCCTCAACGTCTTTCATTGCTCAAGAACTCATCTCAAATTGTGTTATACAATGCATCAAAAAGTACTAATTGAACACGACGCCAACACTATCAATGAATTACCGTCATTTATATGATTCAAACATCACCCAACACAGCAACACGGATCACATTTTCAATATGCGCCGAACATCACCGATCGCGTTCTCACGATGTTGCATAATAATAATTGCATCTGTGTGCTGTACTCTCTCACCACGTCGGTATTATTCGTGTTTATTCGCGCAGCAGTATCAAGCTGCTGACGCCTCGCCACATCGTCGTATCCCTTCCTCCCACATTTTGGAAGCGCGCGGCGTATTGTGCATGATTTCTCTCAGCATTTTATTGCACGTTTTTCTCGTTCTTATTCTTGTTTGTTGTTTCGTCTCGTTTTCACCCCCTCCCACCCCCTGTATTGAGCAAATAAAAATAAATACTTAATGGAATTTATGAAATAAATTATTCTGTCGGCAGCGCAGTCAACATCATCGTCGTTGGCACCGTATCGCACTTGTATGATGGTTCCTCTTCACTCATTCTTATTTTCGGCTTAGGTGTGTAATTCTCTGGGCATGTGTTTGTGCGCCAAAAACAAGGTCAAATGCAATTTTGTGTTCTTCCCGTTCCCGGTACGTTTTTTTTTTCTTTTTCTTTTCTCTCTCTTCAGCTTTTGTTGCTGTTTTCATGTTTGTTTGTTTGTTTTTCTTTTTTCGGGGATCTGAAGAGAAGAGATACCCATCCTCACTGGGGCATAGGGGGATCTTCAAAAACTGAATCAATAGCGCATGTTTCTAGTTATTTCGCGTTTGCGTTTCGCATGTGTGTCGGTGTGTGTACGGTTGGTTCTGGCAAAGGATTTTCTAATTTGTGTTCGCATACACTCTGAATCAGTAGTCGTTTGTGCCCCTTTCTTTTTTTCTTTTCCTTTCTTTCGGGTATTTTCTGTTGGCTTCTTTTTGTTGGTTTGGTCGTTTTCTTCTCTTGCGGATTCTCTCAGGAATAAACAGAATTCTCAGAATTTCGCTATGTGTGAGTTAGCTTGAGAATTTGATAAAAAAGGGAAAAACACACACTAAGATCCTTGAGTTGTTATTTTGAGAGTTTGGACTTTGCAGTTGGGCTTAGTTTTTTCCTCTTCAATTGGAGGGAGACATATGTATCTAACTACGAGTAGTTGATTTGAGTATTGGCAACAAAAGTGCAGGGAGAGGCCTTTGAAATGTGCCTTAAATTAGGCCCTATGATGTAATTTGAATATGCATAGTCTGCGTCACACTATTATGCCTGTATCTCGTAGTTTGACGTTGCTTAATACTTTGCTAAATGTGATAATTTTCCTGTGACTTAATGTGCTAAATGCGATACCGTTTTCTTGGAAGCGGCCTCTGTGAATGCCTATTGACACACATTTTTTAATTTGCATCAAAATTAAATCAAATTGAATACATTTTTTATTCAAAAAAATACATAAATTCGACGATGACAAGATAAATTGCATAGAATGATGCGTAATGCATTTATGCATGGATTTCCTTTTTTTTTTTTATTAAATTTTTAAGTTAGTCAAGACAGTTTGGAAATATTTTAAAAAAAATTAGGTTCACAAATTTAATTTTGTTAAAATTCTCAGATGGTTTTTGACTAAATATTTAGGAAAGTTTAAAATACAGTCGACTCTCTCTAAGTCGAATTTTCACGGGATATCAAAATTAGTTCGAGTTGGAGGGAGTTCGACTTAGAGGACTTAGAGGTTTTTGTATGGAATATGAGAGGAATGCCAAAATAAATATGGCAAAAAAATTCGAGTTAGAGAGAAATTCGACTTAGAGGGAGTTCGATTTAGAGGGAGTCGACTGTATTTCAAATTTTTATTTGCTTTGGTTTGGGAATAAAAATATATACGCCGTGGCGTAGTGGGTAAGCGCGTCGACTCCTACGCTTGATGTTGTCGGTTCGATTCTTAAAAAAACACCTAACACCTCACTGACAATGCTCAAAGAGTATAACTGTCTAGAAAAAGGTTCTCAAAATCGGCGTTCGGAGTCGGCATTAAGTTGTAGGTCCCCTCCACTCGTGAAAGAACAATAGCACGCACAACACGAATGGTTGCTGAGAAGTTTACCCCAGGTCCACTTCGGACTGTTGCGCCGCCATCATTAAAATATAAAAAAACGTAATTAAATAAAGGATCTTCCAATAGGGACTTACGAACTTTGACAGTTGATAGCGGACATATTGTTGAAGTTGCATCCGACCAATTGGCTGTCATTTATTCAGTCTGCTTTGCCAAATCACCAGGACGGACATAGCGTTCAAATGATAAAATTGTTTTATCAAAATGAGTGTTCTGTTCGGGCAAAGTTCCGCGCGCTTCGCCCACTTTACGGTCGCCATAATCGTCCTACCGAGAGGTCTATTCGCAATGTGGTGGATAAATTTGAGTCACTAGTTCAGTAAACAATAAACGAACACCCGTACGTCAGCGAAACATAAGATCTGTCGGAAACATCGCCGCTGTTCGTGAGAGTGTGCAGGAGAATCGCTTCGTCGCTTACAAGAACTCTGTCTTTCGCAGACCACAACTTGGCGAACATTTGGGCAACTGCACCCGTACAAAATTCAACTACCCAGCCTCTGAAGCAGTTGGAAACTGACTTTAATTTTCATCGAAAAATCATCTTCAGCGATGAGGCCCATTTCTGGATGAATGGGTACGTCAAAAAACAAAATTTCCGAATATGGGACGATACCAATCCACATGAGATTGTTATTGTTGTTGAGGGTATATTGCACCGCCACCTTCAAGATCTATTGTGCCCCCTTTCAAAACCTTAGCACAATTATGAGTTCCCCTCAAATACAGCTCTTTTCAGAGATTTCAGCTCTTTTCAGAGTTGTATTGAGGGTAATGGACTCCTATTGTACATAGGTGAAGAAATCTGCCCTAGAGTATTCTCTCTAAGCCAGTTTCCTTCAGGAATCTGAGAAAGAGAGATGGTTCTAGTGATTCCATTTCTTCTTCTGATAGTAGGTACTTGCCCAGACATCTGTTTCTTTTGTGGGCTAGTGCCTCACAAAATCCCAGTATATGTTCTGGAATTTCATTAAATTCTCCACAAAATCTGACCTTCCGATATGCCTAGTTTCTTTAGATGCTCCCTGAGTCTACAGTGCCCCGTTAGGAATCCTGTTAGGATACGGAGGTTGTTCTGGCTCATTTTGATGCATGCCTCGAACCTCTTTCGTCTGTTCTATAGCCCTGGGAGTTTCTTGGCCTGCTTCATTCCACGAGCGTTATTCCAGGTTTCAAACCGGTTCCTTCTTTCTAATTCCCTGACTTCTTCTTTGAGGAGATGGTCTCCTACAGGGCAGAATGGGGCCTATGAAGGGTTCTGATACTCCTTTCCTTGCCAGAGAGTCTGCCATTTCATTGCGTTGGCCAGGTATCCAGAAGGGTTTTACTCGGTTTCTCCCACTCAGTTCACATGAGATGAAAGAGCATCCAATGCATCCCGAAAAAATCACTGTTTGGTGTAGATTTTGGGCTGGCGGCGTCATCGGTGCGTATTTCTTTGAGAACGAGGTTGGCCAGGCCATCCAATGAGTACCAACTTCTTTTGGCCTGAATCGGTTGATATGGCTAACAACGACATGTGGTTTGAACAGAACGGCGCTACGACCCACACCTCTCACGCCACATTGGAAAATCTGCACGAGCGATTCGAGGGCATGGTCATCTCACGTGCAGGTGATGTGAACTGTTCACCGAGATCGTGCGATTTGACTCGGTTAGTTTAAATTTAGTCAACATTTTCACGATCATTTTTACTTTCCTTCTAACATTTTGTAGTTTGTGGCACACCTCCTAAACTTGCAAATCCTGTAGTGATTTTAATGAACTTCTCGAATCGAATTTCAGCCGCGTTGACATGTTTTCACCTTCAAATGCCTGTCATTCGGCAAAACTTCCGTTTGTTTGCAAAAGTTAATGATCCCATCATGAATGAATAAATAAAATGTAAAACAAATTTTAGGCTCGTTTCGAATTTTCGGTTCGAATTTATAGTTTCTAGTAGATGATTAGTGATTCTAACGTCTTAAGACATCGCGTTTCGTAACCTGTTCGATATCTGATATTGAAAGCGAATAATTGTGATGGTATCAAATGTACCGTTCGAACGGCAATTGTGTATACGCCTTTGCTTAATTTTTCGTTACGTCGTGATGAAGTGGGTAATTGGGTCGACTTCTGCAATCAAGGGCCTAGATTGGATTCCGATTTAATCAGAAGTTTAGGGAAATAGGTACTCTTTTTACTTTAAAACGTAAACTCAGTGGATGAAATGTAGTGGTAGGAACAAAATCATGCTCTACAAACGCTTATCGTGCCAGTTTTTCAATAAAAAGCCGAAAGCTGTACGTAAATCGGGACGGGAAAGCTAATGCTAAGTTTCTTCGGTTCATTTTATTGCATTTTTTAAAAAGAAACTTGTATTTGGCGCACTCTGTATTTCTTTAAGTCTTTTTTTAAGCCTACGGCTTATACCGACAAGCCCACGGAAGGAGCAAATAGAGCGCTTCATCAACGAAATTTAACAACTTCAAAAAAATGTCGACAAAGAGCGTTTGTATCAACCAAGTCGTCGAGATGAACGATCCAGTCGTTCCGGGCGCAGATGGTTAAGAGCCTGCCCCAAGGTAGAGGGGTCCTAGGTTCGAATCCCAGTGAAATCGAATCTGATCCAGTCACCATTTGCCGCTGGGATCAAATTAACAGCACTGGAGTAGGTTGCTACCTGGCAGTACAAGGGACCATTTTTGAGTCTGAGTGGACCATTAGCGTTTCAAAAATTCTACGAAAAAAAAAAATCGTCGAGATGTACAAATACTCGATATGACTTATATTTTTGGGGCACCCTTTACCCTTTTCTTTGTAAAGATTATCTGTTGTAGAGAACAAAAATAATTAAAGTTTTACTTAATAAAAGAATTATCTAAGCAAAATCATTTGAACCGGCGCTCATTCACTTAGTTTTTTTTGCGATTCCTTAAAACCCTAAGAGTGATCAATCGGAAAGTTCTCCTACGACTAAAACTGGTCGAGCAACAATCCGATCCCATACACCCTTTTGCGACCATGGCGAATTCATAAAGGAACAAAAAAACGCCCAAGATAAGCAAACGTGAAACGATCGTATGCTGCATGCATTGAAGTGCAAACTAGGGGTGTGGTGTGCAACCAAACTACACTAAACCACTTGCAAAAGAGACATCAGAAGAAAAGTAAGCTAAAAAGAGACCAACAACAAATTCCCCACAAGCTGTGTATGCCTGTTTTCATTAACATCGTTCGCCTTGCCCAGTCTCATATTACGTCGATTGCAAACAGCTTCGCTGGTGGGGATGGGCTCTCCTCAATACACTTGCAATTTGTGCAGCGAATTGTAAAAAAAAATGGAGACATGGAGCCCATGGGCTGTTTCGTTAGTTTGCTGCGCCTTAGTGCAAATATAAAAGAGTGCTTTATGTATGTGCGATACACTGACTAAATTTGATTCGTTGCGGCGAATTCGGATTTAATTGCAATCTTTGCGTGTGTGTGTGTGTTTGCGAAATGTGGTTATTTTTAGGAACTGCAGGTATACATGCACGCACTGCACTCGTGTGTGTAACCAATAAAATTGCAACAGGTCTGATTATTTTTTGTGTTTTGCTTTTATTTTGTGAGCAAACTGAAGGGGGAGTGAGAGATTCTTTGGCAAAATGGAGAATACTTTTTGTGGGGACAGTTGGAGTTTTCAGAAGAAAAATACTGCTGTAATTCTTTTTCAATGTTTCCGTTGTTTATTGATTTCAATGGTTTTTACATTGTTGTGTAGGAGACTCAGCGTTTTTTTTGGCATCCATGTATCAATGAGTCTTTGGACGGCAATTGATCACCTAATTGTTAGAGGGAACACACACAAATTATACACTGTGGCTATAATAACAGCTTCGTTAAGTTCGTTCACTTTCGTCTGCTTACGAGCTTATTTTTTTGTTTACAATTATCATCGTGCGTTTTCGTTGGACCACCCTTTACTGCGAAATGAATCGGTCTCTATGAATGCAAATATCAGTTGACAACTGAATTATCGTTAAGTTTCTATAAGCAATTATGGACACTTTGAAATTTGACGTTTCTGGTTACTTTTCGTTTTAGATTTGATATGAACTTAAGTTTTTGTACCAACGTAGGTTCATTGTAATACTAACCACGAGGATCGGCCATCTCCTATCCATAAAAAGCTTGTTATAAAGCGTTTAAGCTGACTAAACGACTGGATGGCGCAGTTGGATAAGTGCCTGCTCCTAGTTCGAGGGGTCCCAGGTTCGAATTCCAGTGAAATCGAATCTGGTCCAGTCACCATTTGCCGTTGAGATCAAAATAACGGCACTGGAGTAGGTTGCTACCTGGCAGTACAATAGACCAGTTTTGAGTCTGAGTGCTTCAGTAGTGTTTCAAAAAAAAAAAAAAAAAAAAAACAGTAGTGTGCCCGGTATGGTTTTTCTGTTATAGCTTTAGAATTTTATTTATAACCGCTGTGCAGGATGCTACGCGTTTTCCAGGACCACTCCGAACTGTGGCACCACAAAGCACGAGAAGAAGCATCAAGAGAATACATTTTGCAAATTCGTTTTTAAACATACATAGCTTTGGACATATGCCGCCAATGGTTGGAGCTGATGAGAGTTATCCGAGAAACAACGTTTTCGACCATTTTTTCAAGCATTTCTGGCGGTATGTCCTCGTTTACTCGAATAATGTTGGTTTCTAATGCTTCGATTGCTGTTGGCTTGTCAGCATGGACATACGACTTTGCGTATCCCCAAAAAAAGCAATCAAGAGGCGTCAAATCACAAGATGAGATCCCTTACGCGAAATTATGCGAATATTTCCTTCAATAAGTTGACTGTTTCCCCACATGCATAGCTGAAACTACATTTCATGCCATTCAATCGGGGAAAGACAAAGTTCTTATTTATGCCTCTATAGCGAATACCCTTAACGGTAACAAGCGGATTAATCTCATTTTTGGTAGAAATATGGTCCGATGCTAGCCCACCAAACTGCACCAAACTTTGCATTTCTAGGGGTTTAAGGGTGTTTCGATTACTTGATGTGGGCCAGATGATTTTGGGTAGGGTGACCAGATCCATAGGCATAAAAAAGAGGACTCCTAGAACAGTCTCAAATAAAAATTGAAAACTCACTTTTTTTTTTACATTAGAACAGGAATACGGTAAACAAACGGTGTATTTACTTTTAAACAGAAAAAAATAGACATGAAATGAGCTGTCAAATGAGTGGATGTGTTCAGAAGAATGTTAAAAAAAAAACGCAAAAGATGGCGTAGTGTTCAGAAGTGAATGAGTTTAGGTACAAATATATTTTAGGTCGTGTTCGCACCAGAAATAAAGAAACAATATGGCGAATAGCGGTCTCAGGTGAGTGATTACGTGGGATATAATATATTTGGCGCAACTACATGGATCTCACAAGAGTTGTACCAATGCGACGTCAACTACTGTCGCTTCTCCTGAATAAAAGAATGACTAAGCATCACTTGTCGACTTTCAAACCCCACTAACAAATCGTTTTAGCCAAGATTGGTCTCCGAAAGGCTCAGCCTAACATCTCCATTCTTCTTCTTCTTCTTTTTAGGGCGCTTCAGTCCGAGGTGTACCTGGGCCTCACCCAATATACCTCTCCAGCTAGCACGATCTTTCGCCAGCTGTCTCCAGTTTCGCACACCAACCCGGCCAAGGTCCCCCTCGACCTGTGTACGTCACCTCGTACGTGGACGTCCTCTGTTGCGTTGTCCTACAGTCTCAGAGTCGAAGACTCTTCGCGCCAGAGCTAAGTTGTCCATACGCTCTACATGGCCTAGCCGTCTTAGACGTTGGATCCTTAGACGCCTGGCTAGACTCATGTCGCTGTCTCCATCTCCATTCTTTCAATTAAATTTGTACATTTTAGTGAGTATTGTCCCAGAAAGAAGCCACTAACCTTAAGCAAGGTCAATTATGTCTAGACTGTGCTGGTTTAATGGACCCCCGTTCTAATGAAACAAAACTTCAATTCTGTGTCATCAGTCATTTCACGAGGAAAGGACACTTTCTCACGATGAATTCCTCAACATAATGTTCTCTCAAGAACAACTTGATTACTCCACTACTGAATCGAGTACAATCTGCTGAGTGGGCAATGCTGTTAAGCAAAAAAGGAGCACCGTCCGTCTTCTTACAGTAATAATTGAGGCGCTACAGTCCGGGGTGGACTGGGGACTAGCTTCTCAGTCTGTCTTACAAAACTTAGTAATTTATCTCATCGTGATTAGCTATTGCTTGTCAATTTCGTCGTGTAACCAAAAAAAAAAAACAAAACTATAAGCGGAACACAACGACGAGCCGCACTCTGTTAATCCCCCGTGTAAATGTTACTTTTGTGACTTTGAAAAAAAAAGGAACAGAGAAAGCCGTCAAAGCTATTTCGCCCGATTTCCTTATCACAGTGAAGTCATTCATCCATCGTTTATCCTAAACCACTTCATTTACTTCAAAAATGAAATTTCCATCCCCGATCCGGGATCTGAAGCTTTAGCCTTTTCCGTTATCTTGCCCCATGAAAACACACCCGCCTGCCACTGCTCTCCCCTTCTGTTCTGTCATTCATTCCGGGTGAAAAACAGAACAAGAAAAACGACGACGACGGCCAGAAATCAGGCTAATTAGGCTGTGAAGCCTGTGAAAGTTTTCCCTCAGCTACAGCCTTTGCAGTCATCAAAATTGAAATGCTCCTGCCCTCTCTGTCACTCTGCCTCTCGCCTTTGGATCTCTCGTATTATTAATCCTCATCCTCCATCGTGGCGTTTGCACACCCCTTCTGATAAATGTCCTCCTTCCAATTTGTGTGCTCGAAAGCACTTCAGAATCTTTGACAGCTAACAGCAGAAACATTTTTGCCTGCGTGCGGATGCAATTCAATATCTGACAGATACACACAGACACACACAGGGCAGTTGAGTTGCTGACAGTTGGAAGAGGGATGAGGATAACCTGAACCGCACGTGCTGTGACGGAGTTGATTATTTCATTCCAAATCTAAAGTCGCAATTGTTGGAACAAGCGTAAATCCCTTGCATTGCGTTGCATGAAATTCAGAGCGAATGCAACCCCTGCACAAAATCTCACAAATCTCGCACCCCAGCGTGTGTGCAATGAACCACCGCTCACGGGTAAAGAACGAACCATGCACCGGTGCGCTTCGTAAACATAATTAAAGGGTAGTCCGCTCCTTTATCCGTCGTTGCATTTCAAAATTTTCATTCAGCACACAGAACACCCATTTTATAGTTCACTTGCGCAAGGGATGGACAGTGAAAAATCAATAAAATTGTGTGTACTTGGGTGCTCCGCTCCCGTGTGGATGCTTCACAAAAAACTAGTTTTCAATACACACCCGACATCTGTGTGTGCAGCACCAACACACACCGCCGCACAGCACACCCCCATTGTGCGTGCATTCGAGGGGCTCAGCATACGCAGTCGCTGTATGCAAATACACGCATTGTTCAGCGCATACACATCTCCATTCTTCAACCCTTACGCAGGTTTTCCTCTTTGTTTCCTTTCTGCGTTTTTTTTTTCCTTTGAATTTTGCAGGAGCAGACGCATTGCATTGACATGCGTTCAAACGGCCATTAAAACTGGGGATTAATGCCAGGACATGCATACAGAGCAAAGAGGGGGAATGATTTTGTACATGTGCGTACATTTTCCATTCGAAGATGTTGGAAAATGTAAAGAAAACAAAGCGCAGTCCTGAAAGTGATAATAACCACCTTAACAGAACGAGGGGGTCATTTTCTTCCATCTTCCATCGCCCTGCTTGGAGAGAAGCCGTAAAACGCACTCTATTGCCATCTGACGGCCAAAGGGGACACAAGGCGGGAGGGGACTCCCTCCCCCTCACACATGCTCACAAGAGTATACTGTGTCAAGTGTGTGCACTACATACTCTGTGTCCATTTCCATGGTTGGGAATTTTCTTAGGCACGTTGCTGTCACCACGGACATTTATTGAAATGATAAATTGCCAAAAAATGTATTCCTTATGTGAGCCTTTCTCTTTTAAAAAGGACCTTCAAGAGAGTGCGTGTGGGTAAAGGACATTTTTTTCTTCTGCCGCCTTGTGTGTGTTGCGAAGGGAGAGGTGGAGAGAGTATTTTATTGCTTATGTGGAATGGGTTTTTTATCGGTTGTACTTGCAGGGAATTGATTTAAGCTGCTCATTTTCTGGAAATTTTATTTCATTGCCATCGCCGCCGCCGTCTTAATTTTGTCCTTAAACCATTTGTCAACATTTTGAATAGCTGGAAAATGTCACTTTTTAGTCACCACTGAGTGACGGTGCTGCCGAATTTCAGCTTTATATCTCAATTTTGAAATTCTGCGTTATTTTACGCCACACTCGGTGTCATTTCGAGAAAGGGACATGAGGGGTTAAGCCCCCTGTTCTTAGGATGAAGGACCCGATCTATTCTTTGGTTCGACTGATAATTTTTCCGACGCCCATCCGGTAGGCCTTCCGAGATTCTTCTTCTTTGGGAAGTTGCAGTCTTGAGGTGGTTTTTGGTCTAGTTTCTTTATGAATCACTCGTGTAGTGCTTTCTAGGGTTCTCCCACGAGTGGAAAGGAAGAGAGGACGACCTACAGTTCTATGTCTATTCCGAATGGCGAAGTTTAAGAATCTTTACTTGACAGTTATACTCTCAATGACTAGTGGTGGTTCCATAAAACTGAAAGTAGTTGTGTTTATCGTGATTTGATTCACGGATCTTCGGTGTAGGAGGCGACGAGCTTAGTCAATGCGCCGCGTCGGCAACTGCCTCAAGAAGTTGATGACGACAAAACCGAAGTTTTAGTGCAACCGAAGTTTCGCCTCAAGAAGTTGATGACAACAAAACCGAAGTATTAGTGCAAGCACTCATAACCCCACAGGGGGACCAGTAGGGATGCAGTAAAGTGGGAGGGCTATGATCCTTTTATTCCGGACCATAACCTCGCCTTAGAGAAAGAAGATGAAGACTCCTAAGAAAAAAATAGTGCGTACAACACGAGTAGTTGCTGTAGAAGCTGGGCCCAAGTACACCCCGGACTGTAGCGCCATTATTGTTTTTATTGAGACAAGCAAATGAGCATTTAGCTGTTAAGGAGCTTGCTTCTGGTCTATAAATGGAACCTAGTAGCGTTCACGACAATTTGAATTCGTTTGGCTTCATAATGAACCTTCAAAAAGTTGAATTGAAAGATAGTTGAGTTGAAAGAAACTCATCTGATGAAGCTCATGATCGTCTGCGATCAAGTCACGAAATGCGAAGAAAACCCAAAGCGTCACATCACGTGAAAAATGTATTGTCATCTTGAAAAATAGTTAGAGTCTGCAAAGTCAAACAACGGAAACTCAAGAAAAGTCTAGCGTCAACTACAATTCTGTCAATTTGATAGTTTTGAAAAGAACCCGTCTTCCATAACCTGCTTCTAAAAGAAACAACCATCAATTTCTACATTCACTTTAACACGCTATAAAAAGTTAGTGCCGGCTTTAAAAGCTCTAATGGCCACTTGGCTGTCGGAGCCGGTCAACTTAAGATGTTTTATGAGAATGGTGCTGATTAATTTGTTGCAGCTTGAGAGACACCGCAATCGTCAGTTAGTGTCAAGGATCTTTCGAAGAGGTCCCTGCTTCTTTACCTGCGATCATTTTAAAGCCATCAGAAAATAGGACAAGTTTCAAAAGTACCTGCCCCAGCCACTCGCACCAGCCCCGGCCACTCGCCCCCAGCCCCAGCCAGTGGGGCTAATACAACATAGTTAGGTAGGTAGGTAAAAGTGGCGGTGGACATACAGATCCTGTTTATCGCACCCAATTAGCGCCATGAAAGCGCCGTTTTGATCCCACATCCTATGGGATACCTAATATGTGAGAAGGGGGTGTGTATTCACTCAGATTTGCCTACATTTTTTTTAAACCACTGTGGAATTTATGAAGGCTAGCAGACTATGAATGTTTGCTTCCAAGAGGTTATTAGGGGTGTTAAAGAAGGCTTTGCCCAGAGTGCGTTGTCTGACTCTAGCTAGAGCCGGACATTTGCACAGAAAGTGCTCGGGGGTTTCTGGCTCGATTTCCACCTGGCAGCTGCGGCAGTGCGGGTTGAATGGTATGCCTAGTCTTTCAGCATGCCTGCCAACAGCCCAGTGTCCAGTAGGTACAGACCGCTATAATTTTGGATATGTTTCTTCTATTGTTGTTGAGCAGGTCTTTTGTTCTCTTTGGTTGGGCCATAAGCTTCTAAATGTTTCCAGCTTGGACCATCTTTCGTTGGCGATCTTGAGGAGGTGATTGTAAGTGTTATTTTTTACGAAGCCTAGTGGAGCCTGGACTTGTTCCACAACGAGACTATCGAGTTTGGATTCTTGTCTGGCTAGCTCGTCTGCTGCTTCGTTTCCTCTTATACCCGTGTGCCCGGGAACCCAGATCAAAGAGACCGGGCTCCGCTCACCTATAATGGATAGTTCTTTGCAGCAGCAATCCACTAGTTTTGACGTTGTGTTTATGGATGTTATCACACACAACATAGTTAACCTAGGCATTGGATTTGATCATACGCTACGGTAGCATCAGCAGCGGTTCTTGTGGTTTATCTGGTTCTTCAAATACGTGAACATCATTATCAAATACAGTCAAAATTCCTTATAACGACATATCGCTTACAACGACCAAATTCGTCAGTCCCTTGAAGGTCGTTATAACCGATCTTGACTGTATAGCTTGTAAAGGAACTGCAAGATGTTATTAATTTCTCATCGATCCAAGTCCACACTCTTGATGAAAAATCGCTTAAGGTAGCCCTAAACGACGAACATGCTCGACGAACTTGCTCGTTTGCGTTATCCTCTACACGGCGAACACATTTGGCGAACATTCATTTCGTGTTGTTTCTTCAAACCGTCAACATGTGTGATAGGGAAGCGCAAGAGGTGAATTCCTCGATGAAGTCGTGGCTGACTGTTGACATTGTGCTTAATCCGCGATTGTGCTTAATCCGCGATATGCACTCGGCGACGTTCACTACAAAAAATGAGGTTTGCTCGCTAACATGGCCTACACGGCGAACATCAAAGTCAACGAACACAACAAAATCGAAATACACGACGAAAATGCGGCGAGCATGTTCATCGTTTAGGGCTACCTTTAGCACAACAATCGATTTAAAAATTTCCTCTCAAGGTTACACATTGCTTCACCGTTAAATCCATAGAAATCCTCAAAAACTGTTGACTGGTGCTTAAAAACTTTGTCTCTCTCAATTATTCTCAAGAATCGCCCACTTCTTTTGAAATTCATTCGTTCTTTACTTCCTTTGATTGCTTACCACCTCGGGAAATGTGAAAATGTTTAATATATTTCTTCTGATATTTCAAAACTTTGTTCACTTCTATTGTTTCCATCAATTAACAACACGAGAGAACGGTTACCCCAAGCGAAGTCCTTGAGGCTGCTGCAGAGAATGTCTGACATCAAACAAGATTCAAAGGGTTTTTTGAGTCTTTTTTTTTGTGTGTATTTCTCCACAGCAAAAGGCAGACCTTAAAACTCTAAGGACAAGCGTTGATTAATTGAAAATAATTTCTTGGTGATAAATTCAAACGGCAGAGCGGCGGCGACGGCGGTTGGGAGAGGAGAAATATTTGATATTTCCGCATCAAAAATGGAGTCACAGACCAGACCAGTAAAAAAAGGATCCAATCCTTTGGAACAATGAGGAGGAAAACTAGTGTATCAAGCGCGTTGATGATAAATTCATGCAGTGTACGTACATACATATGTGTGCTGAAGCTTTCCTCTTGTATGTACGCGCGGATTATGCAACGTCGGTGGTTTTATTTTATCATCCTTCCGTCAGCTTCCCTTGGGTGGTTGTGCCAGAGTATGTATTCAGCCGTCATTCTTAAATTGCACAAGACCAAGAAGAAGATGAAATTCCCTTGTGACACTGTGACAGCAAAAATGTGCCAGAATAAGTAGGGGGCATATAATCCCCCGGAAAGGGATACAGCATAAAGTCTGCCGAAGTGTATTTGTGTGTGTGTGTTGGTGTGTATGGTGTTGTGTTCACATTGAAATGCTCGCGTTGCACGAAAATTGCGATACGAAAACAGCTCAAAAAGATTAGGAGGGGGGAGGGGGGAGAGCGGAGTGAGAGAGTTTTTTGGTGAAGATGAAAATGCTATAGAATGACGTAAGCAAAATGGCCCGTAGCAGGAAAATATCGGCAAACGGTAGTTGGCATTGCATGCAACCCCATTCCATACGCACACACCGCCGAACGGCGAATACCCATCGTTCTCCAGTTTCCTTTGTGTGTAGCCTGGTGTATTCAATGTTCGGAGCTTTGGGGCTCTTGCCTGGACATAGTCGTTCGGGGAAATAATTCATTGGAACCACAGTGTGCGAGTCGGTGGCGGGTGGGAGGATTGAGGAGGATTGTTGTTTTTTGCCCTTCTGCAGGAGGATATATTTTGGAACGGCCTAAGGGTTTGTCGGGAAGTCTGTCGCTGCGGCCCGTAGCCCGTTAAAACAACGATAACATCAGCACTCACGACTTTTTGTGTATGCTGTGTTGGAACATCTTTTGAAAGTGCTGTGGTAGTTGGTGGTGGTTGAACAAGTTTCATTTGCGCGGCACTGACATGAGAAATTACCCTGAACGCACAAGGAGGAGAGACGGTGGTATATACCGCCATCGTCCTCCATACGCAGCTGTTGTTGGTCCGAAATGAAAAATCAGGGACTAAATGCTTCCGCACTCATTTTTCTTGACTTGCATGTGACGCCGCAGGATGATTTTCTCATTTCTGAGAAGAGGTTGTTCCCGTAAAGTTGCCTTGGGGGATGAAATGCAATTATAATGAACGCAAACATCTCTTCTTTTTTGTTTCAATCTCTTAAGCCGAAGAGAAAACTCAAAGCATTTAATTTTTACTTCCACATCAATCATCAGGCAGCACCTGAGCCGAAAAGTTTCCACCATCCCCCTATTCACACACTCCCCAGCTGTGAAAATGCCACAAAAGAAAAGAAGAAAGAGACCTGTAATAAGTTCCTTGCGTAACCTTGCAACCGAGCAGGGGAAAAAAAGTGAAAGCAAAGCGAAAAGAGAGAAGGAATTTTTCTTTTCACAGGACTGTTTACTTGGAAACCATGCACAGGCCTTCATCCCTTCACTGCCGCACATTCAACACATACACAGCGAGCAGATATTGTTACAACAGTTACTAAGATTTTCACTTTCATTCTGGGTTCGCTGTGGCCTTGTGTTTGCATTATTTTTCCTTTTGTAAAGAGGAGCTCTCTTCTGCTGCTGTCGTTGTCGATGGGGGGGTTCGTTTTTCTTCTTCGCTTTTTTTTTCACACTTTCTTATTTTGTTTTTGTTGAAGGATTCATATTGACACCACGTGGGCTACCGCAGAGAGCAAAAGAGAGGGAGAGAGTGAGAGCGTGTGTAGAGAGTGTACGTATTGAGAACGAAAAGAAGGCAAAAAGAAAGAATAAATACACTGTTATCTTTATTAGCTCCACTCACGCAAATTGCATGAGGGGGGTCATGGAGGGTAAGTACAAAACAAAGCATGAATGCGAATAGGACATACAAAGCCCTGGATAACATCATAATAATAACAAAGTGTTTGGGGAATGGGAAGAAAAGGAGTTGAATGCGCGGTGGTCTGATGTGGTGGCGGCGGCGGCGGGGGTTGGAGTGGTGTAAGTGAAAGTGCGAGTGACTGTTGTGAGAAGCGCCTATTCCTTGTTTTGTGTTTTCTTTCTTTTTTTGCATTTTCACCTTGTTTTTAAATGTAATCGCCTTCGGTTGGGCACAACAGTTGTGTGGGGTCGAGTATAATGAGGTCTTTGGCTTCTTTTCATGAATCATTCCTAGTCCTAAAATGTTGAGGTTCAGAAGAAGTTAGAATACAGAAGGATCTGTATTGAATGCACTACAATCTTACGAATAAATCGAAAGCAGGCGATTTATGCAAGGATGTTGGACAAATTAAAGTGAACCGCATATTCTCTTCACTGAAAGTGAGTGCGGTAAGGCAATTAATATTTTCTTCATCTCCTTTTGGCATTACAGGCTGGGGTGGACCTGGATAAGCCTCTTCAGCTAGCACGATCAGGTCCACAAACTTGCTCTGGTTGCTTTTCTTTGGTGTAGTTGAAGATAGATCCTTCTGAACCATCATACAGCAAGATCCGTTATGAAAAATTTAAAAAGGAGATTCTCAAAGCAAGTCGATTTGTTTTATCACGCAAAGTCAGGAAAATCGCATGCTAAGCGCAAAAGAATGGTTTGTGGAATAAAAGATTAACAAAAAAACAACCAGGGGAATATTGAAAAAAAAAAAGATTGAGGGGTAAAAGTGCTATAGGATCGAAGAAGAAGTCGTTCAGGTCAAGCTGCTAAAGTTTTCAAAAAATATGGATGTCAATCAGAGCACCAGTTTCCCCGATTGTATTCTTACTTTAGTCTAAATACAGTCGACTCCCTCTAAGGCGAATTTTCACGGGATATCAAAATTATTTCGAGTTAGAGGGAGTTCGACTTAGAGGATGGTTTTTGTATGGAAAATGAAGGTAATGCCAAAATAGATATGGCGAAAATATTCGGGTTAGAGGGAAATTCGACTTAGAGGGAGTTCGACTTAGAGGGAGTCGACGTACATTAAACTTCGACCCATGGAGCGTCTGAACTTCAGCCAAGGCTGCATACATTCTTGACATTCCGGGCGTCCTGCTGCCAGTTGTCAAGACCAAGTCGTCTTGCATCTGTGGTCGCTTCATCTCTATTCCGAATGTATGGTCTTCTCCTTCTCGAACCAGAAGACCAGGATCTGTTGACTCTCTTAGCCAAACATGGAACAAGGTATTTTGTTCAAACTTTATGCTTTAAGTTATTATTGTCTAGGTTGAATTTGCTTCCGCAAATAATGCTCTTTTGGACCAAGAATCATTTTCGTCAGTCATAAGGATATTTTGCGAGATCAATTCAATTCCTACGATTTTTATTATTAAAAAAAAAAAATTAAAATTAAAATTAAAAAAAATAATTAAATTATATTTATTATTTAAATTAACCTTCGGACTTAATTTTTTTTAAATTAATTTTATTAACGTTAAAGAATATTAACTCAAATTTGTGTTTTTTCTTATCTTGCAGGTAAATGGCTTATGTGAAATCTTGAATCTGGCACCCATTCAGTGAGTCAAATTAAATACAATTATACTCTTCATTGAAATAATTTGTAAGCTTTCCAATTATAATAATAATAATAATGGCGGCGCTACAGTCCGAGGTGGACCTGGCCTAGCTTCTCAGCAACCACTCGTGTTGTGCGTGCTATTGTTCTCTCACGAGCGGAGGGGACCTACAGTTTAATGCCGACTCCGAACGGCGAGATTGAGAAGCTTTTTTCTAGACAGTTATACTCTTTGAGCATTGTCAGTGACTCGAAAGAGGTGGAGCCGTGAAAAAATGTTTTGATGTTTTTTTCGAGATTCGAACTGACGACCTCGAGCGTAGGAGTCGACGCACCTACCCACTACGCCACGGCGCCCACAAGCTTTCCAATTAGAGGCTAATTAAAAACGGATGCCTTCAGACCTAGATTAAATTTACTGGGGCTGTTCGATAAATCGGTGTCTTTGATAGAAGATGACGGTCGAATTGCATAGCCGATTTTATCGAACGGTGCTCGTAAACCTCGCCACGCACATACAGTGCTGCAAAAAAAATAAGAACACATTTAACTTCATAGTTGTTCCCAATTTTTACAGTTCTTTGCTCTGAAACCAGAAGAATTTGCTTTAAGTTTTTATTTTTAACGGTAAGGAGTAGAGTTGTACCGAATAGTGATTTGGCTGGATACCGGCCTGCAGCTTGGCCGGATAGCCGAATATTCGGACGCCGTTTATCTGCCCAAATTGAAAGGATAATAGTTTGGTGGTCTGATACTCAAATCAAACCGGTACAAGTAAAACTAACTTAAACATGTTTTTTTCCTTTTCACCCACAAGATATTTTTACTTTCTACACAGCAACGTTTTTGGGACATTTTTGAAGAGGTTGCGGAAGCAAGTCAGATTGTATTTTCTGCCAAAAAAAATACCGCCAACGAGCTTGACTTATATCTCAAAACAGTTTATTTTGAACGGAATAGTGACCCTTGGGCTTGGTGGTCAGAAAATGGAAGACAGTACGCAAATTTGCCAAAACTTATTTTTCATCTCCATGCAGCAGTGTATACAGTGAGAGACTCTTTTCTGAAGTATGCATCGTATACGAAAACAAACGTAATAAATTATTACCCCTGAATGCAGAAAACTCATTTTCATTCACCATTAATTGGTTTAGTAAGCTTCCAAAATTAATTTTTCTTTTATTTTGTTGTTTTTTACTGTAAGAACGGCTATCCGGTATTCGGCCGGATATAAAAAGACTATTCGGATATCAAAAGACTTCGGATCTGGCCGGATATTATAAAAGAAGCCGGATAGGCCGGATACCGAATACTTGCCGGATATCCGTCAACATGGTGTAACTGAATTTATTCTAATAATTCACCGATGCTTGCAGCAGACAGTTGTTTTTATAACCAACACTAGGGTCTTCTACGCCGTAGCGTAGTGGGTAGTTGCGTCGACTCCTACGCTCGATGTTGTCGGTTCGATTCCCGAAAAAACACCTAACATTTTTTCACGGCTCCACCTCTTTCGAGTCACTGACAATGGTCAAAGAGTATAACTGTCTAGAAAAAGCTTCTCAACCTCGCCTTTCGGAGTCGGCATTAAACTGTAGGTCCCCTCCACTCGTGAGAGAACAATAGCAGGCACAACACGAGTGGTTGCTGAGAAGCTAGGCCCAGCTCCACCTCGGACTGTAGCGCCGCCATTTTTGCACAGCACAGCACATACTAGTTGCAATAAAATCGTCTGCATTTTGTTACCTATCATGCGGCAAAATCTTTTCCCGAAAACTTTGCTGGCATCATCTAAAAGTAAACAACCCGCCCACCTTCAATTCCACATTTCGGCGAAACACACTATCCCACTATCCCAGCACCCTTCTTCAGAAAACCTTTTTAATTGTCTTCGATAAGCTCGCCAACGTTGCGAGGATGGATTGACTTATTTTATATCAAGATCACACTATCGCAAGCAAAAAAAGAAACTTTATAGAACTTCATTAGCGCGAACTTGCATCATATTGTCTACCAGTCAGCAAGCAACCAAAAATACTTTTGGTGGAATAGAAAAAAAATCCATTAACAACTTTTCCCTGGAAAAGCACTGACCCACCCTTGTGCTGAGGCATGCCACCACATTTCTTGCCGTTGATTAAATACCTCGTTAGCATGCAATTCAATCGTTAAGTGTTGCGCCTGAGATTTTCTTTACCGATTAGAGCAGGGGAGGAATGGAGGGAGGATAAACGAAACAGACCAACGAAAGTAGAAGTGAAATATCGCAAAAATTAACAGCAAAAAAAAAAAGAAAATAAAGTTCACTTCTTTCTCAACCCTTAAGGGTGTTGTTGTTGGGGGGTTGGTGGTTGATATTTGCTATTTTGTGATTTGTTTGCGATATTCTCCCTCTCATTCGTTTGGCATAAATAGAAGTGTAGCCTATGGAGATGACGTCTACATTTACGCCAGGTAAAAACCAATCAAGAACATCAATAAAGGGACGACGTCCATCAGCATGCATTGGTCATTGAAGTGCTCCCACTGCCAGTGATTCTTTGCCAAAGCCCAGCGCGACGGCTGTCACTCAACGATAAATGACCACACAAACACACACACACACAAGTCGACTTTCACAGCAGTGCGGGCGACATTTCTTGGTCCTGGAACTTTGCCGCCCTCAAAATTATTCAAAAGCTATCATGACTGGTTTGTTTTTTGCTCGGTGTCGTTGGAATTTTTCTGCGTATGAAACTGGTCACCTTTTTTTTTCTCACACCAAAATAAAAACACCATCGTTCTCAAACGAAGGAATAATATCGACAAGCTGAATTGAGGGAAAAAAAAATATTGTCCTCCCAACAATTGGTCCTCGTTCTCATCCTCAAGTCTGACATCTTTTGTGTCCAGTTCAAGGGGTTCAAAATAATAATAACTCCCACCCCGACATTTTGCGAGTTTTTTCGCCTCCACCTCACCACGGCGGCCTAGACCATTATGAGCTGTGATCGGGAACAACAAGGGTTTCGACAGACCATCCTTCGTACCCATCGCCAGCCTTTGACACTCTATCCCCCACAAGTGCTCATTGAATATAAAAATCTCATAAAAATGTGCGTAGATGTGTGTACTAATCGAAAACAATAAAGCATATAGGACAGTTTGCGACTGCATGTACATATGCGCACGTATGTAGATTAATCAAACGATAAGTGACCTCTGGAGCGACACAGCTTTGGGGATGGCAAGTGGATGGATTTTTTTTCCATATTTAAAATTATTCCAATTAAATTCTGCTTCGTGAAAGCACACTTCTTGTGTGGGCAAATAAAACAATATTCAATTTCAATTTCACCTCCGCGTGCTTGGTATAAATCTTGAGACACATCCTTTGCCTGAGCGTGTTATCACTGTTAACCGTTGCGACGCAATGAACGGCGACTACCCCAACGGAATATATATATATATATTTCCTATCCCTATGATGGCAACAAAAAAAAAGTTCATAATTTTTGTACAAACACTGCTCAGACTCATCCTCGCACTAGCCACGGCCTCTGTGCCACATAAAGGGGATGTGCTATGAAAGCAACGGATTCATAGAGCTCTACACCCTGGCACGCGGACGGGGGTATTTATGGGGAGCAAAAAAAAATCGTTTATTACTTACTCGCATCCTGCATCCTGGGTAGCTTTCGGTTTTTTGCTCATTCAACCCATTTCGTTAGCACTCTATTGGACGGCACCACCCCACACGGGGTGTTTTTCAAACCCGAATAGCACATAGATTCGCGGGTAGGTCCATATCATCGGTTTGCATGCAAGGTGGCTGGTATCCATTTATTGTACGACGGGGCGTACAAGTTTGAAAAAAATGGGCTCTCTAACAACAGCACCACCACCATCATCATCAGCAGCAGCAGCAATAGAATCCTTTTTACCCTTTCCTGCTCGTTTTTTCCATTTTTTGATTTTCTCTTTTTTCATCAAACAATAAAGAGGAGAAGGGATCAGAGGGGGGGAGGGAAAAGGAGCAAGAGAAGCACTATGAGCGCTTTCCCTGAGTCCAGCTTGGCCAAGTCATTAACATTCACATCCCGGTAGAGCAGACTATTTGGCACAGGATTTTGCACTATGTGCAGAAAAAGGAAGAGACAACGATCTAGGAACTAGTAGTGAATGCTTATAAGGCACGTCAATATGTGCATGACTTGATGGTGCGCTCCTGTGTGTGGAGGGAGAAAGTTCCTGGTCAAAATCTAATTTGTAACATTTTCAGCATAGGATCCCCTATCCAGAAAAAATCGAAAACCTAACCAACCTTTGTGTTGGATGTCTGATGAAAAGTCCTTTGGATTAGCAGTCAACTATTTGAGTGCATTTGTCTACAGGGTGTGCCAAAATTGATGCCGGCACGTAAACATGGAATAACTTTGACATTTGTCAACCGATTGACTGGAGTAGACATGTTTTTAAAACGTCAATTGAGTAGAATTTTAACCATGAATCGCTTCACATAGAAACAACGCGCTGAAATAGTGATGCTGTACATTGAAAATACCAATATAATAACAATAATAATAATAACAATAATAATACAGTCCGAGGTGGACCTGGGCCTAGTTTCTCAGCAACCACGTCCTCGGTGGATGTGTGTCGGGCGCCATTTCACTTGACGTCCTCCCTTGTGGGTCAGAGACCCTTCCTACTGATAATGCATTGTCCGTGCGTAACATACATATTAATGCATACATAGCTTTACCAATTAATGCCTTGGATACGTAGACGCGTAGCTGCAGCCCGTAGAGTTTATGAGTGAATCTTCTCCTCCAATCGTAAAGAATGCGCGCTGTTTTCGCTCGAAAAAACTCTGTTTCCATCCTTCTTCTTCTTTGTACGGCGCATGTGTGGACTTGGGTCTACAATTGTCTGCACACTCTTCAGCTAGCGTGATTCTTCGCGCTTTGATTAGCTCTTCTTTGGCTGCGTGTTGGGCGCTATTTGACTTGACGTTTTCTGTTGAGGGTCAGAGTCGAAGACCCGACATGAAGGTCGGCGCACCCTGTATGATTGGCGGTGTCGTTTGCCAAATGTTTGAGGTTACGTCTTCGTTGGATTTGTGTTGGGCGCCATTTCACTCCTCGTCCCATGTTGCGGGTCAGCGATTCTTCCGGCTGTTGCTGCATTGCTCGTGCGTTCGACATGGTTTTTTACGCGTTTGATCTGTAGACGCCTGAGTACATCTCGTATGCTTGAGTCTTCTGCTCCAGTCGACATAAACCGAAACCGGGTCAAAGAATGCGCGCAGAACTTTTTACTGGAATAGTCACCAGCCACCTTTCTCTATTTTCTTATTCTTTGTATGGCGCCGGGGTGGTCCTGGGCCTCACCTAATCTGAGGCGTCTTCAGTTAGGCCGATCCTCCGCCAATTTGGTTGCTTGATGTCCCTCTCAACTTATGTGCCCACACCAACCGCCTTTAATTCTTCCGATTCAATTGAAATTGCATAAAATTGCTTAATCACAAGACCAAAAAAAAAATGTATCTCAAACAACAAATTAAAATGGAAAGATCTGTCTCCTCTCTGGACGGGAGGTGTGAGCCATCAGCGTAGACGGTAGATCTCCTTCCAATCTATTGATGCTGCGATAACAAATCTCAATCAAATGTCAAAAAGGTAGACACAAGTAATGCTACAATTTCAATGCGCGTGCGACATATGTACACACATCCATCCATCAGTCCATACACATGACGTATGTATGCACAAGTTTATGTACAATACACATATTTCCATTATAAATGAAGAGTTACAGCATGCCGCCACCACATCAGGAGCCGATGCAAAGCTTTGAGGGATGACAACTTAAATGTCACGGGTAGTTGAAGGATACACGAGGCATTTAAGCAAAAATTGTCGAATGTCTCTCTAGCAAACCGATAAAACAAAATAAAAAAAAAAGACTCGCAGAAGTAACGAGTATCAACCAACAAAAAAATATATATATAACCAATTGATGGCTATCGAATCTGAAATCCCCGAGCTGCTGCCAACAATGGTCATTCCAGCCAACGTCGGGTCTAAAAAAAGGCTGCTGCCGTCCAGCCGTCAGGTTGTGTGTGGAAGGTAATAAACGATTGCCTACTAAAAATTAAAAACGAAATGTTCGACACAGAGAGAGAGAGACACCGATGGAGAGTGAGAAAAAAAAGAAGAGAAGTGAATGTATCTAGCAACTACCCTTATGTATTATTTTGATGGAATGAAAAAATATTTATGCGCCAAGTCATAACACAGACATCCTCCAGTTCAAAATAGTATGAAAGAGAACTGAAAGAAATACACGGAAGAAGTAGAGGAACAAAAAATAACAAAAGGAGTGCCGCCACCCACCAAGAAAAAGGGTTGAACGTGTAGATCTGTCAAAATCCGTCCAAGCGGACATCATTGGATTTCCCCGAAAATGAAGAAAAAAAAAGGAAAAGAATCATATTGTACACGTATTCATTGGAGAATGATGTTGCGAAGGCAGCGTATATCGTCAACTGTCGCATGGGGATGCTGATTTTACGAGCAAACCCCAGCCAGCACACACTGACTGCCGCTGAAAGAGATAGGGCAACAGCGCGGCAGAGTGGTTTTTGGTGTTCGATTAAGCCAGCGGAATCGATTCCAGGATCAGGATAGGCATTCAGTTTTTTCTGTTTGATTTTTTGCTTTTGTTCGTTGTCTTATTTGCCTACACCGCCAACTGGTGGAATAGAGCCTCAGAATCAGCACACAGACGACCGACCGTCCAGCCTCACCTCCCATAGCCCACTCCGGTTCAAGTGAAACAAATGAATTTAACCCTATTCGTCCTGACCAAAGTATGTGTACGAATTCAAAACGTACCACTCCCGCCATACGTGCCCGGCACTTGATTAGTAAATCAAGTTTGAATTTTTATTGAATTTTCAAATTTTCCCATTTGCTGTATCGTTATGATCGTTATCTCGAGCTTCTGTGAGGTTGTGACGGGGGATTTTGCCTTTTGTTGGGCTACATCAGCGTACACATTCGTGCTACGTATTTGCTTCTTTCCTCGTTTTTTTTGTGCTTTGCAATGAAATGAATAAAATTTAAATGCATGAATGGATGGATGGACACCAGCTTGGAATTTAATGCAACGGTGCGCAACTTACTTTCAGCAAAAATGTCTGCTTGCAAAAAAAGAAAAGGGAAGGAAAGGAAAAGATTTCGGATCTGTTGTCCACTCATCCACTGATCCGAATAGTATACCTTTCATAGAAATGGATACGTGTATCTATATTTGCTTAATTAATTCAAATGGTACGTATATACGCCGGATATTCATGCAAGTGAAATAGAAAATAACAAAATTGGTGGTGTCCTTCAACAGCCCTGCTCTATTTTAGGATTCGTAAGGAACTGCAAGGAAATCCATTTCTTATTTTTTATTCCTTGAATATGTAAAAAATCAGGCTTCCATTCGTTGCGGAAGGTGCAAGTCTAAAGGATGAAAGAAAGTTTTTGAGCAACAATCTGACTTTTTGCCCACACTGTGTAAAATGTTCATTTCATCTTTGATCCTCCATCTGTCCCGTCTGCCAATTGCTGTTAAAAGCTCGATTAGGATTCCCTGGAAACCACAGAATCATGAAATCAGTGTCCTGATCGACAAACCCCAATAACTGGCAAGACGTCTACAACCACAAGTTTAAGGGCAGTGGATTGCACCGTATTTCTTAAATTTTCTAATTTTTAGGACACCCTATATAAAATTGAATTGACGTAAAAGAACGAAAATGCATAAATAAATCATAGCTATTTTTTAATCAAAATAGTCACAAACTCCAAAACTACACAACGTATGTTTTCAAGCTTAATGTTGCCAGAATAATTTTGAATCAACAGAACAAGACTTCTTTATGCACACTTAGCGAGCGCAAGATGCATGACGATCAAGAACCACCCAGTCGCGTCTTCACCCCATTTATCAAGTTCTACTTGTCTACACACACGCACACAACGCACACGTCTCTTGCCTGCATGCACTATATTGCATGCGTTCAGTAATTATTTTCGCTTCTTCAGAAAGTGTCATTGGTAACAGAGAAAACAAATTAACGCACATTGCATGGGTTTTAAGTGTCCGTTCAGGTGGACTGGCCTTGTAAACTGATCGCATCTTGCATGTCAAATTACCTCAGACAGAGACTCGGAAAACTACCGAATCATTTTCGGTTGTTTCTCTTTGTATGTCGTCTCTAGTTCTGATTAACTGAAGACTGTTGGATGTGTACATGTACAAAAAGAAAGCCTGAAGAGGAAGACGAAAATATCATATCTGTCGAGAAGACGACGATCGTGTTCAGTTGAAATAAGGTGTGTATGTTCGGGACTTTGCATTGTGATTATATGATCATTATCGCAATTATGTTGCCTTTCTACATGCGCATGTACTGAATTCTGTGTGTAATGTTGAATGAGGTCTATTCTTGTAGACTTAAATTTGTGGTAACTATTTTTAAGAACATTCGCACCCGATTTCCTGTGCCACAGAACAGAGTTCAGCACGGATTTCTTTATACAAAAACTGTTCCTGCAAAATATGTTTCAATTTCAGATAATAGGCTCATTGCGGCCTAAGAGCCCTTGTGAACCAGCTAAAGGGCCGACAAGCCTCTTCTGAATTAGCATCGGGATGTTCAAGAATGGTGGAATCATTCTTCTTCGAGTGGCGCTATATTTCAAGGCGGACTTGTGTCTGAATTAAAATCCTTCTGCATCCAGCGCCATATTTTGTCTGCTACCTCCACCGGTGCGCCGCTGTATGTGTTTTCGGGCCCTTGTTTGACCGAAGCTGTGGTGTCCACTCGCTTTAAGATCGATGACACACTTTCTGCTTTGGATGCACAGATTCTTGCTTCTGCACAAGGTTAGGTTAGGGTGCTGCTAGTGAAATTCACCAGCACACTTAGACCATGTTGGTCCATTGTGATACCCACAGTCAGACTACTATCACTGATCGACCGTTTCAGTGATAGTGCCTTTAATTTGATCCCAACGGCATAAAAATAAAAAGCGTATTAACTTTGCTTTCACTGAGATTCGAACCTGGGAACACTCTAACTTAGTGCAGGCACTTAACCACGAACTGCGCCATCCAGTCGTCTTGCTTCTGCACAAAGTAACACTGAATTAATTTCACGTCCTAGCTCAACTTTGTTTGATCTCAATTTCGGTTTGACTGACATTTCTCAGTCGGCATGGACAGTCATAGAGAGTCAATGCATTGTGAAGCGGTTCAATTCCTTCAAACAAACGGTCTTCCAACAGGGACTTCCGAACTTTGACAGTTGATAGCGGCCATATTGTTGGCGCTACATCTGTCAAATTGGCTGTCATTTATTTAGTCTGTTTTGCCAAACCATCGTGGATGAGCATAGCGTTCAACAACACGTGTAAATTATAAAATTGTTTTATCAAAATGGGTGTTCTGTTCGGAAAAAGTTCCGCACGCTTCGCCCATTAAACGGTCGCATAATCGTCCTACCGAGAGGACTATTCACAGTGTGGTGGATAAATTTGAGTCCACTGGCTCAATGAACGATAACCCAACACCCGAACGTGGACGAAACGCAAGATCTGCTGAAAACATCGCCGCTGTCCGTGAGAGTGTGCAGGAGAAACCGCGGCAGTCGATTTCGCGTCGCTCACAAGAACTCGCAGACCGCAAGAAATCAAGCCAGAAACCGCCGAGCATTTTCTGTGCAAATGTCCGGCTTTAGCTAGAGTCAGACAACGCACTCTGGACAAAGCCTTCTTAAACACTCCTAAAAACCTCTCGGAGGCAAACATTCATAGTCTGCTAGCCTTCATAATTTCTACAAAGTGGTTTTAAAAACCTTTTAAAAACCTTTTCACTCCCTTCTCGCAAATTAGGTACCCCATAGGATGTTGTATCAAAACGGCGCTTTCATGGTGTTAATTGGGTGCGACAAACAGGATCTGTATGTCCACCGCCACTTTTACCTACCTATCTACCTACCTACCTGGGCCCGCACCCGTGCAAAATTCAACTAATCCACGAAGGTAAACGACACAGCTAATAATAGATAACGATGTGTGTTCGGTGAATGGGTTCTGGAGCAGTTGGAAAATTCATCGAAAAATCATTTTCAGCGATGAGGCCCATTTCTGGACGAATGGGTATTTCAACAAACAAATTTTTCGAATTTGGGACCATTCCAATCCACATAAGATCACTGAGCGTCCAATGCATCCCGAAAAAATCACTGTTTGGATTGGATTTTGGGTTGGCGGTATGGCGTCATCGGTCCATATTTCTTTAAGAACGAGGTTGGCCCGGCCATCACCGTCAAGGGTGTTATAGGTCGAAGATTATCAAATTCTTTTGGCCTGAATTGGATGATATGGGCACTAATGACATGCGGTTTCAACAGGACGGCCCTACGTGCCGCAGAGCTCACGCCTCATTGGAAATTCTGCACGAGCGATTCGAGGGCATTGTTATCTCATGTGGAGGTGACGTAAATTGGCCACCGAAATCGTGCAACTTGACTCAGTAAGACCTTCTCTTGTGGGGTTTTCTGAAATCGCAGGTCTAAGCGAATAAGCCACAAACCACAGCGTCCCTCAAAGCGAACATAACCCATACCAGCGGTGGATGGTGGGCGCCGTGGCCGTGTAGGCTTGTGTGTCGACCCCTACGCACTAGACTTTCACGGTCTAGGTTCAAATCCCAGCACAAGCAACAATTTTTCAAAAAACGGAATTGTTTTCGCGGCTCATCTCAAGCTCCGACTGTAGCGTTATAAATGGACCTGGGCCTAGCTTCCCAGCCAACCACTCGTGTTGTGCGTGCTATTGTTCTCTCAGGAGTGGAGGGGACCTACAGTTTAATGCCGACTCCGAACGGGGAGAGTGAGAAGCTTTTTCTAGACAGTTATACTCTTTGAGCATTGTCAGTGACTCGGAAGAGGTGGAGCCGTGAAAAAAATGTTAGGTGTTTTTTCTGGAATCGAACCGAGAACATCGAGCGTAGGAGTCGACGCACCTACCCACTATGCCACAGCGCCCAGCGTAGTATTATTGTTATTGTTATTATATCGGTCGAATTTAGCCTGATTTATGGGCCAAAGTCCTGGAAAATTGGACATTTTGGCTGTGCCCCACCCAGAGAAGCCGTGGTAGACATTTGAACGATGTTATATTCCATACATAATGGCATCGATATGACTTTCAATCGAATAAAAAATTTCGAGATGATACTTAACACGCACTTTGTTTTATTTAAATTTAAGGATAGGAAGCGCTTAATGAACGATGGATACCTTTTATATGCGCTTCGCCAAATTTCAAGGTTCTAAAGGCCTCTAAAAAGCAACCTTACCCTGCTTTGGACACACACTTCATATTTTAGTGAACAAGCTCATTCTGCTTTTAACCCTAGAAACAGTCCCAAAATGTCATATTTCATCCAATTCATTGGTGATCGTTCCTATTTCGTCCGCCCTATTTTTGACAAAAACCCTTTTTTGAATGTCAACACACACGAATAGTTGTGTAAAACTATACGACCAAACGAATTAAACACTGCTCTGGTGCGGTATCTAAAAATGCCCTGTTACCAAAGATATGAAACATGAACTATTGGATTTTCCCCGAAAAAGGATTCATTAAGTCGATTAACCCAACTTATCCTTTTTCCTCTCTCCCTCCCTCTATTCAAAGCGTCCTTTTAAACTGTTTCCAAAAAAGAAAGTGAAATTAGTTCAAACCACCCCCGCACAGTTTAGGTACATTCTGTGGCTTATATTTCGCTAAAATATTTCTAATGGGACAGCAGATAAAGGATGAACATTACGGTGAGCATTTAGGTAACCGTGTAACCTAGTGAAAGTTATTTTTATATAAATATCCGAACAACATGAAAGGGTGCCTCTCGCCGCCGCAGCGCACACAGTGAAGAGCAGCGACGAAGAAGAAGTACATTTCAGAATTTTCCTCCTTGATGAATTTGTCGTATTCCCTTGAATGCGTTGTTCTTGGTACCACTACACCACAGGGATACACACAGCTGCCGACAACTACCGACAACGAGCGGCGATATTCGCTCTAAAAGTTTCTTCAAAATATAAAGTAGGTACGTATCTGATATTGTGTATTCCTGGTGAATGCGAAGGATGGGGGGTTGGGTGAATGTCGGTTTGCTTTTTGTCTTATCAATTTGAGTATCCTGTGTGTATCATTTTAAAGGGAAAATGTCACCGTTGTTGCTATCACTCCGTATGCCCTCGTAGTGCTTCTTCATCATTCAAAAAGGATAAGAAGCACTTTAGTTGTTCACTTTTATCCTTTTCACTTTCCTCCGCCGCTCGTTTCTCTCTTCTCTCCTCTCTGCTCCTCTCCTCGGCGGTCTCTATCGCCTCTTTGTTGCTTCGATGATTCAACTAAAAATAAACCGACGAAAAGTAGGAAACGAAGTCATCCCCATCGCATTTACCTACACAAGCAGAAAGAAGCAACATATTCTTCCTTCCAGCTTTACAAAGTACAAGGCAGCGCGGCAGCAGCGACGCTCCTTGCCTTGCCTTGCCTTGTCTTGTCTTGGCCGGCTGGAGTGGGTGAGCTGTTCGTGAATGTGCGTGTACCTTTCAATGCACAAGCAATAGCAATTCGTCAGCAGGTCCTCGACAGGGGATGAGTGAAGAGCCCTGAGTGGGTGGGCGGGTGGGTGGGAGGGTTGGATTGGAAAAGCGGATGGCAGCGGTGTAATGGTGGATGGGATTCGCGTGGTGTGCCCGTGCCATCTTACTATCATATTTTCATCCTTGAGAGATGTTATACTTATGCGTAGAAAGAGAAAGTCCTGTTGAAACTTTAATAAGCAAACGGAACTCTGCTGGGAGGTGTACAACTTTTGACACACTGGGAATACTTACACAGCAAAAAGGAGAAGTCTATACACAGGCACACACCCGCAAACACATACATACGTACACAGGCATTGAATGGCATTGCTGGTGGCCCCCTTCGGCTCGGATTGCGTGAAAAATTCGTAGAATTGCAAACGTAACGAAGGAAAACTTTCAAGTTGTTTTCCTTTACGCATTTTCTTTCTCACATTTCCACCATCTATCTCCTGGCCCTCGACGACAACGACGACGTCTTTAAATTCGATAATACACCGAACAGTTGCTGCTGCTCCTCTGCTGCTGCTGCTGCTGCTGATGTTGTTGTTGTTATTGTTGTTGTTGTTGCTTGTTGGGTGGTGGTCGTCGTCGCAGTGGGGTTGGCATGATAGTATGGTATAGCATTTTCAGTTGGGTATGGCAACGGCAGCGGCGACGGAGCTGTCTTTGGTTTTCCTTTTGGGAACTCTTGTGTGTCAGTGTACAGAAAAAGTGACACGAGGAGAGAAATTGCTTTTGTTGTGCGCGGCAGTGTGTTGCAACGGCATTATGCGGCGGCGGAGGGTGGTGGTAGTGTTGGGTGGGTGGGTGTTCTTTTTTCTCCTCTCCATTCTTTAGCAACTGTATTATTCAGCAAAGAGGAGACGAGAAGCCGTAAGACGAAAACCAACAACCGAACGAAAAGTGAAAGTTTTTCCCCGCTCATCTTACATAACAAGGAATGAGCGAAGGAAGCATTTTCCTTTTGAGTTTTCTTCTTTCTGGTTTTTCGTTTTATTTTTTTTGCTTTGCCTTGCTTTTGCGAAAGTGAAAGTGAATTCAAGTGAAAGTGAAGAAGGGGCTGCTGCTGTGGTGGAGATGGTGAATGATGGCAGAGAGCAGAGGGTGGTGGTGGTTGTGTTGTACTTGTTCAGCTGTAACATGACAACCAACGGGTGGGGTATGGTGCGTTTTGTGCCATCTCAGACCCTTGGCCGTCTTCCGTCGTCTCTCCTATTGGAATTAATTTTCCAAGAAGACTTAAAGTACAAGAAGGAAATTTTCCCAGGAGGGATGAGACGCAGAAGGAGGGATGGTTTTCAGATGGTGCAAGCAATGGGGGTTGTTAAGAAATTGGGACAAATACTTTTTTTTCTTCTTCCTTTTCTCCTCATCGCTTTCGTTGTTGTGTCGTTGTCGTTGTCGTCGTTATGTCCTGCTCGTTTTTTGGAAAAGTGAATTTTCTTGATAACACACAGTGGAGCACAGCACAGAGTTGCATATAAATATGTACGTGAGTCTGTGTACATAAGAACTTATAGAAACTTACATAATTTCGCCAACACACAGAGAGCATAGAGGAAATTCTTGTCGTTGAGAAAATTGATGTTTTGGAGGGTTGGTGGAAGTTTTGAGAGTTTTTTGAAAATGGACGACTGACGGATGACGGGCGATCGGATAGGGACTCTCTGGGGCAGATGGCAGTGAGAACTTCAAAGGCGCCCCCGTCCCCACCCTTCAATTTGAAAGCCGATAGGGGGTGGATGGATTGTCGTGGCATAGTGTGTAGCAGAAGGGAAGACGGTGGAATTGAAAATGTAGCACTTGGCACTTGAAGAAAGTTTCTGACGGCTTAAATTTCTTAGTTTTATTTCTGTTCGTGAAAATTTTATAATTTCCTGCTGGTGCTGTTGTTGATGGATGAAGAATGCGTATGGGACGAGACGAGAGAGAGAGAGATCTTTTTCACTCGCAGGTTACTGAGAGCTATATTAAATTTTAAGTTTATAGCGATGGGGTATACGGTATAGAAAAGTTTGTAATTTACTTGAGTTCGCTGGATTCCACTTCTCGTTCTCAGTTTGCAAAGTTGACTTTGTTTTACGATTTCCTTCCATCTGAATGGGTGCAGAAGTGGGCAGTGGGAAGAGAAGGTTAAAAGGAGTTAATTGATCAGCATAGCGGACTATGTAATCATTCAAGCGATGAGTTCTTCCATGTGCTGAACAAAAAAAAAAAGAAAGTGAGAATTTAAGTACAACCGGGATTCATGTTTTGTAGGGAAATTTTTTAAGGTGAGAAGTAAGTTGTAAAGTTGAATGTATGTAGATATAATATACGTGCGTAAATGGTCAGTTTCTATTTTTAAATTGAATGTATTTGATGTTATTTTTACGATTACTAGCTTCAAACTTCTCAAACAGGTGCTTATTTGAAAATAAATATGCGTACAGAATGAGGCTAGAAGCATTTTTTTTAAAGCAAATATGCGTACAAAACCAGACCAAATCGAAATAAAATATAAAACATATTACAAAAAAATGTTTATCAAAGCCTTCGATTTAATAAACAGGTTTTTAAACTTCGGGAGGAGGGAAAAAAATCATTTCATAAAAGTTTGCATTAATTTTTAAAAATTAACATAAAAGACTTGTAAAAAATAACAATGATCATATTTTACAATGAGTTAGCCTAACAGAATTTCATTGAAACGATTCTTGAAATTTGTGAATTAGCGTCTTCACGCCTAATTTATTTGTTTAAAGGCGAAGTTGATTGCTTTGCTAATTCAAATTGCTTATAAATTTTGTACTTCAATTGAGTTTAAATCCGTGTGGAAGTTTATTAAACAATTGCGAAATAATCGGAACTTTTTCTAAATTGTTTTCCGGGGGATCTTTGACTTTGTAGAATCCCCTCTATCGACAAATCCGACTACAGTGGACTCCCCCTAAGTCGAATCTTCACGGGATATCAAAATTTGTTCGAGTTAGAGGGAGTTAAACTTAGCGGATAGTTTTTTGTATGAAAAATTGAGGGGAATGCCAAAACAATGCAGCGAAAAAATTCGAGTTATAGAGAAATTCAACTTAGGGAGAGTCCACTGTATTTCTATTGATCCAAGATGGAAATCGGAGCAGGTGGTGGTGTTATCTCCGACTTTTGTCCACTCTTTGTCTCTCTGATCACTGTATTGTGTTCCAGCCAGAGATCATGGCAGCTAGCGAAGCACAGTCATGGTTTAAACGGAACGTAATATTGGTCTGTAATATTTGTATATTTACGGACAAGTCACAGCCATAAAATCTCCAGAATTCTAGAAATTCCGAAGTGGTAAAGTTAATTGTCGTGGGCGCCGTGGCGTAGTTGGTAGGTGCGTGGACTCCTACGCTCGAAGTTGTCGGTTCGATTCCCGAAAAAACACCAACAATTTTTTCACGGCTCTACCTCTTTTGAGTCACTGACAATGCTCAAAGAGTAAAACTGTCTAGAAATAGCTTCTCAATCTCGCCGTTCGGAGTCGGCATTAAACTGTAAGTCATCTCCGCTCTTGAAAGAACAGTAGCACGCACAACACGAGTGGTTGCTGAGAAGCTAGGCCCAGGTCCACCTCGGAGAGTAGCGCCGCCATTATTATTATTATTATTAAATCACCCTTCCCTTGATTTGTACTTACTACAACTAAGTTTCCTTATGTCCCTGGTGCACAGCAAAAGTAGTGTAGGACCAAAGATACTCCCTTGCGGAACTCTTGCGGCAGTCTTTTTGAATTCGGAGTATTCAGTCTCGTGTTTAACTCTGAATATTCTGTTATCGTGGTAAGATTCAAATATCTTAATTCAGCTTTTCGGTAAAATACAATTTAATGATATTTTATACAACGCGCCTATTTTGTTTTGCACACTTAAACAACTTTGATGACTTTATAAGGGGAGCACAACTGTATGGCGCAGTTGGTTAAGTGCCTTCCCCAAGTTAGAGAGGTCCCAGGTTCGAGTCCCAATGAAAGCAAAGTTAATACGCTTTTATCGGGTTTTTTCAAATCTGGTTCAGTCTCCATTTTGCCGTTGGGATCAAATTAACGGCGCTATCACTGAAGCGGTCAATCAGTGGTAGTAGTCTGACTGTGGGTATCACAGTGGACCAACATGGTCTAAGTGTGCTGCAGCCTCCTAACCTAACCTAACCTTATAACGGGAGCAGAAAATCGAAGTAGCGGTTGTTGTTTTTGTAAACATAAGGGGCAAATGGAGAAATTTGCGAAATTCACAGCATTTCGCAAATTTGTTCGCAGATTTTTGCAAGTTTTCAGGAAAAAAATCACGTAAATACAGCCTTGGCCAAATGTTTTTTTTCTGTCTTTGCTGCCAAATCATTTATCGGAAGTAATTAGTTTGAATTTGATGGTTTTCGGCGACAGTATCTGAGGTTGTAAACGACTTTTATCTGTTCCTCTCATTTCATTAATTTTTTTTTTGCTTTCTTGAGATACGACGAATTTTGAAGGGTCCGTAACACATATGGCCTTCGACTCTGAGCCTGTGGGACAACGCAACAGAGGACATCCACGTACAAGGTGGCGCACACAAGTCGAGGGGGACCTCGGCCGGCTTGGTGTGCGAAACTGGAGACAGCTGGCGAAAGATCGGGCTGGCTGGAGTGGCATGTTGAGTGAGGCCCAGGTCCACCTCGGACTGTAGTGCCCTAAGAGGAAGAAGAAGAACACATATGGCCAAGGCTGTATGTAAAATGTAAAGTAAAGGCCTCGCACCCATTATTTTGCACACCACTGTGTACTTATACTGCTAAAATATTTGTGCTTAAAGTCCTCTGCGTCTGTGCCTTCTGCTATTTAATTTTTGTATAATTAAATAGAACTGATGGGCTACAGGCTCTTACGCATTTTCTTTTCCTTTCAGCTACCAGGCAATGTATTTTTGCATTTTTGGCAAACAATTCCAAAGAATTTCCTCCGTTTGCATGGGCGAAACTCCGTTTTACCCTCAAGGACATTCGCCGAGCCTCAGGTTCAGCCCTGACTGCAGCGCCACATTTGCGAAAGACGATGATTCTCAAAAATATAGTTGACCTTTTCGTATAGTCGAACTGGATTTCGTAATGAATCTGAAAAATACTCCTAGCCCCTTTAGGAGTGAATTTCTGGCCAAAAAATGTCAGTTGTGGTTTTTTGTTTTCACTTAAATTTCTCTAATCTCTTGTCAAAGAACTGATTGACTGTTTGCAAGCGGGGCGCTGTTCCATCGCGTCTGTATTCATTATGCATGCAATATTTTATCCAACAACCGCGGCGAAGTTCATAAATCGTTTGGCCGAAAATTAATATGAAACTGGCATAATTATTAATGAAATTCTCCTTCACACATTTGGCGGTTTTAAATGTTAATTAATTCTACCAGAAGCACTCTCAGATGTCACCCGACAAACAAGTTCTTTAGCGTTGCATCCTGTTTCACTTGTTATCAGTGAAACACTATTTGCACTCCAATTATCCAGCAACAACAAGAAACGAGTCATTCATTTTTTTTTTATTGTCACAATGAAAAAATATTGACTTGTTCGAAATATATACTTAAATTAACATAACCATTCATGAGAGAGGGTCCATTAAAATACTAAGTGCGTGCATGCACATACATCCATACGTGATCTGTACATGCTTGCCTACTTGTTATTCAAAAAAAGTCTAAGGGGCCGAAGAAGAAAATGCGTGCGGCGGCGGCTCCTCCCAAAAATGTCAACTTCGGCAACCGTCGGTCGTCGTCGCTGGTCGATGGCAAAACGATGACAACGCATCGATTGCGTAAAACCCACCCAGTTTATTATTCTTTTAATTAGTTGCCAGTGGGCAATCAAAATGCAAAATCGTCTAGCGTCAGCGTGGAATACTCAAGTCGTGTTGTTAGCCAGCCGAAGCAAAAAAAGAAGAAATAAAAAAAAGTCAAAACTACACTCAAATTCAAGGTGAATTCCAAGGCAATCTACTCTACGCATTCTCTACGCATGTAAATTCACCCGACAACAGAGAGATAATTTACTGCATATCGCCTTCCTTGTTCCTCTTGCAAAAGAAACAAACAAACAAAAAATATCGTTTATTTGATGTAGTGTGGCACTTTCAAGTTTGAGGCACACAGACGCAGAGCGGTGTCAAAAACGATACGACACGATGAAAACGACGATAAAACGTCGAATAATGTCAATTGAGGGCTCACAGACACATGAATGCAGTTCCTCCCTCCCTTCTGGCGCTTTTATAGCGCCTCAGCTTCTGTTTCATTTGAACGAATTAAGACCGCTGAAGGGCAAAATGATTACGCGCCGTGCTTACAGCCTATACTCGTACGCACTACCGCATCTCGTCGTCAGCGTCGTATTCGTCGTCGGTAGTGCGTGGAAAAAACGCTTGGATCGTTTAGATTGATGGGCACTTTGCTTCCCGCACTGCGTTATATGAGTCGAGTATGGTGTGCCTTGGGTTGCGGTGTTACACAAGTGACATGACGGTTGATGTGCGGTGAATTTGGAGCCCTAGCCAGCCAGCCTGCTCCCCAACGGCCAACGCTACTGTGTTGGTTTGCATTACGCTTCCGTCGTTGCATTGTTGGTAACCGAAAAACCGAAAAGCCGAAAATTCAAATGAGTTCCTAACGCGCTCTGTTTTTTTTTGTGATGTAGACTTGACCTAAATTTGGGGAGCCGCTTATTGTGTCACGTAGAGAAGACCCAAAATAAATTTGGATCACTTGTGTTGCAGTTGATGCGCCTTTGTACTCGGATATCATGTGGTACGAGATAGTCACTAATTCATTCAGAGCTTTTTTTTTCGGTTGGTTTGGCGTTGGTTTTAGAATTTGCCCGCACCGCTGTTGTAATTGAGACCCATACTGTGGGCACTCGTATGGTGGTGTGACGTTGTGAATGGTGTGCAGCGTTTCCGCTTGGGTGTGCTTGGTGATAGTGATCAAGGATGAAACAGAGGTGATATTTCGTATTTGCTTGTGAGATTTTTTTTTTTGTTGTTGTCAAAACAGTTTCTATTTGCCTTTTTTATTTGCTCTTCAGAGCACTAGTTGTGTTTGCGTGTGTCGACTTCGATGATGGAAATGTGTATTTGGCATTTCTTTTGAGTTATTGTGTGACGTCTGAGAGCTTTTAATTTGATTCTTCTAAGTGGTGGAGCATTTGATTCACTAGCCTTCGCATTTGACAAACAAAATCAAGTGCCAACTACGCACTGGTTGCAGCAGACCATTACACAGCGGCGTGAATAATTTTAGTCACATTCATAATTAAAAGCAAATTGATTCATTTTTCTTCTAATTGTTGTTGATGTGGTATTTCCATAGTAGGCCTAAAAATGTATTTTGTTCGCTTCAGCAAATTGGACAAGTGAGAGTTGTATTCGCGAGGTTAAGGGTCCGTCGCAAATATCACTTTTGATCCCCAAATACCCTCACCTTTGTGATGCATATAAATTAATGTCTAGGTCTTAAGTATCTATGTACATAATTGCAAAATTCCATGCCGATATCTTCATAAATCTAGGGCTGCGGGTAGTGTGACAGACAGACAGACTGTCTCAAACAAACAGAGGGACGGACGGATGAACATTTTATTTTTTCGGAGGATTTTTGAAGCACTACTCGAGCACTTAGACTCAAAACTGGTCCATTGTACTGCCAGGTAGCAACCTACTCCAGTGCCGGTATTTGATCCCAACGAAAAATGGTGACTGGACCAGATTCGATTTAACTGGGATTCGAACCTGGGACCCTCGAACTTGGCAGGCACTTAACCAACTGCGCCATCCAGTTCTTACAGATGAACATACTGAAATTACAAATGTTCTGATTCTGCGAATGGGTGGACCTGGGACCTGGACCTCAATCAATTCGCAACGCCGATCCGCGCGATATTTTGCCAACTGCCTCCAGACATTGCACACCCTTTCATCTTGGACATGTCACCGGATTTGTGATCGTCTCCTGTTGCGTTGAGCGATTGATTTCGAAAGCTAGAAAAAGTGAACGAACTTGACGAAACTCTTTTAACGAAATGGTTGTTATGGCCACAATGTATCTCTTCTATGCTCGATTGCTGAAATAAGTTCCCTAACGATCATTATGGTTGGGCCTTAAGTTCAAACTTAACGAAACCTAACGTTAGACATTTTTAAAACCTCTCCAGATGAGATATCTCGGCAACGATTCCTTGTTAAAGTGGTCTTAATCATTATATAAAATCTTCGTGAAGCAAGCGTATATGTTCCATAGTTTGGTAAGCTTGCCCAGTGTCAGTACTGCCAGGCTCTCAATTTGAAGGCCTTTAAGGCTTTAAAGTCCGTATAACTCTTCTGGAGGGCGCTATGTTCGATTCCGGAGAAACACTTCTCATATTTTCACGACTCCACGTCTTTCGACTTACTGACAATGCTCGCCGTTCCGAGTCGGCACTTAACTGACTCAAGTCGTAAGAGACCAATAGAGCGCACATCTGAAGTGGTTGTACTCCTGGCTGTTTCACGAACTGGATACAGCATTTGCGCTTACACTTGACTTTCATATCGAACTTTTTCGTTACCGTTATGGTTTCCATGTCCTGGCACAGGTTTGTCCTTTCTTGCTACTGAAAGCGTTGAAAAATAAAGTGGTTTTATACCACTAGGGATACGATTTTTAGGTGATTTTTCGGGAATCGAAACGAGAACTTCGAGTGTAGGAGTCAACGCACTTACCCACTACGCCACGGCCGCCACGCATTTAGCCTCTATTAAACTTTTGAAAGTGGGACGGAGTTCCCTCTGGAATAACGTGAGGATAACTAAATCATCTTTAATGAAATACAGAATTCCCTTATGTGTTCAAGGAAGTCGAAGGACATATTCCATTTAGCAGGCCTATGACCCATGTAGAGTCTGAGCCTGATATATCGATGCCTTCCATCGTTGACGGTCCTGGGCACGCTGCTTCCAATCATCAAGACCAAGCTATCTTACGTCCACGATGACTTGGTCTTTGTACCGGAGGTTCGGTCTTCCTCTCCTTCTCGAACCAGGAGGCTCGGACGTTGTTGTCCATGCGCTCGATGTGGCTGAGCCAGTGCAGTCGACGGATTTTTACCTTCCGGACTAGATCCACATCCTGGTACAGCTCATAGAGTTCGCGGTTGTGTCTTCTCCTCCATTCGCCTTCCTCGCAGACGGGACCATATATCCGACGTAGAATTCTCCTTTCGAAGGCACCAAGAATCAGCTTCGCAGTTCTGCTTAGTGTCCAGCTCCATATAGCAGGACTGGCAGAATAAGGGTTTTGTAGGGCATGATTTTGGTCCTTCGAGTCAGGAGTTTTGAACCCAGTTGTTTTGACAAACCGAAGTAGCATCGGTTGCCAAGACCGATTCTCCACTGTGATGTCGTTCGTGGAGTTCACGTTTTTCCGAGGTAGACAAACTCCTTCACTACCTCATAAATCTCGCCAAAAAGTCGAAATAATCATCTAAACTTTGCAACTCATTCATTGACTTCAGCCTTTTTTCCCCGAAAATTTAAATATTTCCCTTTTAAATTCCCACACAACACTCAATGAGCAATTATGTAAGTCCAAAGCAAAAGATCCTTGAAATACACAAAAAAGCAGAACACAACAACGAAAACAGAAAAAAAGGAAAGAAAACAAATAAAACGTCTTAAGCTCCCCAAAGTGTCCCAATCAACATGTTGAGGAATCATAAAACAACCCTTTTCGTGCGATTAAAAGATATTTAAGGACATTAAAGCGTAATAAAAATCACTTCTTTCCAGTGGACTCCACCCCGCGTCCTTGTGTGTATTTCCTACAAATTTTGTGCGTTCGAAGCAAAGGAAAAAACATCCATACACAATCCCTCTCTTCACAGCTGAACTCGGGAATGTCCCACATTCAATATCTTCCCTCACAATGAATGGGAAAAAATGTAAAAAGGAATAAAGTAAAGGGAATAGCGGAGCGAGACTTCAACGAATTTTATGAGTTTAATGCCCATTTAAATTAACTCAATGAAAGGATCTTCTCCCCTTCCGAATAAATAGAAAATTAACCGTTCCCACAATTTTTTGTTTTTTTCTTTTACGATACGCTGTCCTGTCGGAGCGAATAGATTTCTAATTATCCTCAAATTGCCCACAACCCACGCGTATGCAGGTTGGAGAGCAGGGAGTGGATCAGGTTGTAAAAGAAATCACACTTAAGAACCGTGGTCAGGGGCTTTAGAATCGCTTCCGCTGCCAATGTTGGTGACGTTTGTTTTCGAAAAATTAAAGAATGAAGAAGATTGCAGACTGCAGAACTGCTCTTCTTTGTGCCCCCGGAATAAATCGTGCATATGTCTCGTTAAAGTGCTGCCAAAGCTAGATTTCAATTAAACAGAAGCTAAATCCTGTTCAACAACACTTCTTGTCACTTTCATTTTTCAGCTCATCCTTTCAGAAAATCTGCAGCGAATCCAGTTGGTTGAGTTTCGGATATCCATGTGCAGCACACGGCAGGCGATACAAAGCGTTGCGTAATAGAAAATCAGATCAATCCTGTTTGCGTGCATCCGCGTACCCCTTTTGTATTTTCGTATTCTTTGTCTCTTTCCCAAAGGTAACGCGAAATAAACTTGTTCTTGAAACGTCGTCATTTCCTTACGCCTCAAGCGGATCGTACACATCTTTTTGTTTGGAAAGAAAAGAAAAAAGGATTTCATATCTGAGAGACAAATTTTTATTGCGATCATTCGAAAACAATTCAAAAACGCAGATTCAATGAACGCATTGGCGGATTATTCACACGCAGGCAGTTTGATCGTGTTGTTGTACCTGAGCTTCTTTTTCTTTTGCACTTTTGCTTACGTTTTTGATGCGTGGATAAGACATTTAATTGAGGCATTAAGTAGGTGACATCATGTTTTATTGCTACGCAGATTTACGAGTATGTTCAGACGTACATGACTGTACACACAGTTGTGTTGGAACATACAATAATTTGACTGTTCCTTGACTCACCTGCAATTTGCTGTTGAGGAGCAAGATAACGTAACACGGTAGTGGCGTGTCAGGAAAGTACTTTAGATTGATTTTTGTCTCACTGATCGTTATATCGGCTGACTGGCATTGAATTGGAGGAGGCCAAATTGTATTTAACGGTGAAAAAGAGCAAAACGAAGTATATGGTATCGTCAAAAAGACACATAACAGCGACGACTTGAACACAATGTCACCATAAGCAGATATATTTTCGAGGTTTTCTAGGAATTTGTCTTCCTCGGCTTCCAAGTAGACAGCCAATACGATCAGTTCCGAGATTAAACATGGGTAGTAGGCCTGCTAAGAAGGAAAAGAGCCGTCTCTCGAAGGACCAATCTGAGCTTATATCTCACTTTGATCACTCCTGTCCTGCTCTAGGGCGGGGAGACATGGACAAAATCTCAAGAGGAGACGAAGAAGCCCTTGGTCTTTCCGAGAGAACAATTTTGAGTTCCATCTTTGGTCCTGTTTGCTTTGATGACATTTTGGAGAAGAAGATTCAACCACGAACTGTATGGCCTGTACAGCAACATGAGTCTGGTCAGGCGTCTACAGATGCAACGTCTAAAATGGCTGGGCCATCTCCAGTTTCGCACACCAAGCCGGCCGAGATCCCCCTCAACTTGTGTGCGCCACCTTGTACGTGGACGTCCTCTGTTGCGTTGTCCTGAGATTCCAGTCATCGGGCATGCTTTCCTCCGACCATATCTTACAGATGAGCTGGTGCATGCGCTGTACCAGATCATCTCCAGCTGCTTTAAAAATTTCAGCGGGCAGACTATCTGCCATAAGCTCATGCGGGCTAAATAGATTGTAAAAATCACACGGCAAAATAAATCAAATTATCCATTCCTTCATTTATCATTTACAAGTCATCATTTCATCGTACCCCTTGTAATTGGTCTGAAGATTGTAAAACGGTTGGTTTTGTTGAAGACAAAGATACTCACGAAGCATTACACTCTCATTGAAACTTGAAAAAGTTAATTGCTTGCTTGCGACCTTCGGGTATTTTTCATAAACATTTTCGCCTATTTTCCCACGAAATACATCGATGAAGGGGCCCATCAATCGCTGCCGACCACCTCTCCGAAATCGATTTATTTACCTCTCACTCTCTCGCTCTCATTCATCCATCATACGTGAGTCGGTTTGTGTTACCTTAAATGCACACGTTTTGCCGTTTTCATTTAAATATCACCTTGCATCTCAGCGATTACCATAATGCCATCTAACATTAGTTTGCCTATGCATCACTCGACCACAAACTACGCATCATCAATTATGACATCCATAAAAACCACTTACTACCGTCACCCGAATTTATCATATCCAAATCGAAACTAGTATCTGCTCGGCGTATTGAATTGAATAAATAAGATAATGATGGTGACCTTCAAAAGCAAAATGTTGATTCATCTTATGCGATGCATTTAATGCGCCGCCGTCGCCATTGGTGCTGCCTGTGCTGCCACCTTTTATAAATGAAACGATAAAACCGCACTGAATACAGACTGGACTGATGATGATGATGATGATGGTGATGGTGGTGCGGTGGTTGTCGGTGTGTGGTTTGGTTTGGTTTGGTTACCGTCGTCGTCGCATACTTTGTCAGGGTCAAACGAAAACGAAAACAGAAACAAACACGAGATACATTTTGTCATCGTTTAGTTCAAAAACGAGTCATTTAACGGAATTGAAGTTACCAACCAACCACCACCGGAGAGAGAGATGATAGTAGAACTTCGAAAACAAAGCAAACTGAATAATAAATATTTTGGGTATTGGAAGCAATGATAATGACGACAACGGCAACGACAACGATGACGATGACAGACCTCCTCGCCGCCAATGCATCCGAAGGTGAACAGCAAAACAAACCAAATGAATGCGCGAATATAAAGGTAGACAAGCATTCCTAACTGGAAATAGTTCCAACATCAACAAGAACAAATCTAACAAACCGTTCAGATCGACTCGTACGCGTGTGTTAGGACGGCAGTTGGAATGGCAAAAGCATTGGCAACAATCGCCAAGCAGGATGCACATACAACAACAAGAAGGATAACGCAAGCAAAAAAAAAAAGAAAAGAATCACGAGCAGAACTGAAAAAAAAATCCCAACAAATCGATAAATAATTTCCAGGAAATCCCTCACTAATGCGAAACTTGATCGTTCTTTGTGCATAGTCGAACTTTTTTTGGATCAGTTGTTTATCTTGCGTCTATCCTGTTCCTTCTTCGTACTTCTGTGTGTGTTCGTGGGACTAGATGCTGTCTACAGCATTAGGACACATCAGGAAATGTCTCATCGATTACAACCGCGAAAATATAAAAAAAAAACCTTTACACAGGGGTTTTTACCAGAAACTTCCAGATGACGACGATGTAAAAATAGCAAAAGATCATTAAGAACATATCTGAAGTAGATTTAGTTAAAGTGCTGGTGCCACTGACCGTGTCTGAGTGAAATTAAATTGACATTTTTTTCGTTTGTTCAAATGCACTTCCATTAGCAAATTGTTATCCTATCCCGCTCTCCAAAAAAAGCAAGAGAGAAAAAAAATGAGTCACCTTACGGCGATAATACAATTTGACAGGTTGCGCGCATCAAAGCGCAAGGAATATGATGCGATCCCTTCCTGAGAATTTTGTCCTGAGCTGCAGATTGAACGGAGTCTATACGCGCCATACACATATGTACATTTGTATACATGTGCATGGGTGTATCCTATGACCTAAAATTCACATGAATTAAATACTAGAAGCAGAATATCGGCAAAATATCTAAGGTTTTTTTTGGGGGAGATCAGTCACGAAAAAATGAGACGATTCGCTTAGGTTTTGTTGTTTTATCGCCGATTCATAAGTGCACAAGTCTGAAAATAAAAATTCTATTCTCCTCTCGATTAGACAAATTCGCGGAAAACGCATCCGCATGATGATGGAATCTTTCCATCGCATACTACTTCATCTTATGCTTTTTTTGTTCTCTTCTTTTCATTTGTATCTTTCGCTCGACGACGTCCGTTGTTACCTTTTTGGTTTGTTTGATCTTGGGGGTCGGCTGTTTGCTCTAAGACTGCAGTGCAATCATTTAATTTGTCCTGTACGAAATGTACATTTATTCATTTAAGGAAAGGAAAACGAATGGATTTTCACCTCATTTTCATTGTCATCATGTCCCTTGTCCCACCAACTACAGGTTCAGGAGTTTTGAAATTACTTCTGGAAAATAAAACCTTTGACAGACGACAGACACGCCCCCATGTCAGCGTCAAATTTGTTATCGATTGAATAAAATTTGCAATCACCTCCTTTGGCAACTTTCTTGCTACAGGGTGACCAGATAAGGGCGAAGAGATTTGAATAAAACAACAACGGCTTAAGATACAAAATTGATTCTGGCCTTATTTCGAAGCTACATTCATGTCATTATATCTGCAATAGTACATCATTTAAAGGACCAAATTTTTGGTGACAGCCGAATATGTGCGGCATTATTTCGGCAATAACGTCTCAAATGTTGGTCTCGAGCTCGTCCAAAGTGGTTGGCTTGCCAAGACCAAGGACTTGACGTAGCCCCAGAAAAAATAATCGAGCTGTGGTGTCAAGTCGCATGATCGCAGAGGCCAATCGATAACCGCTCACCGTGAGATGACCCAGTCGTCAAATTTCTCCTTTGCAAACTTCGAGCGGTGGCATTTAACGCCGCACCGTCTTGTTTGAACCACAGCTTTGATATATCGAGCTCTGGCCATAAAAAGTCTGACGATAACGTTGCCTCCATTATCGTTTCGGAAAAAAAAGGTCAGTTGTTTTGTAGATTTGGAAAAAGCGTACGACCGAGTTCCTCGATGTAAAATCTGGAGTGTTCTGCAGGATTATGGGATTGATGGTTCTCTGTTGAGGGCTATTCAGTCTCTATACTCTGTGTTCGAGTTAACGATAGGAAATCAACACTTTTCACCGTGGGCGTTGGACTTCGCCAAGGGTGCGTCTTGCCACCTCTCCTTTTCATTATATGTATGGACTGGATGTTGCAGCGCAGTCGAGGCGAGGAATAACCGCGAATACAAGCTGCCCAGATGAGATTTCTACTAGCTGTTGTGGTAATTACTCGTCGGGATAGGGTAACTTGCACGGCAGTGCATGAGGTTAGGCAGCTGCTTGTTCAGACGGAAAAGGGATATGTTTGGTCACGTGGTACGAATGTCCACATCATCATCAGGTAGGCTACCGCTTGGCAGACCAAGGACGATATGATTGAACCACGTCCAAAAACTCGCCTGGTTGCGGCATAGCTCCTGACGAGTTTGAGTCAATAATGCCGCCATCCCATAAACCGCAATAAAACGTCAATCTTTATGCACTGATGCATTGATGATTGATCGAACACTTGTGGATTGTGTTCGCTTCTCAAGGTAGCCCTAAACGACGAACATGCTCGCCGCATTTTTGTCGTGTATGGGCTGGTTCGCGCGCCGCTCGCTGTTGGCGAAAAATTTCGATTTTGTCGTGTTCGTTGACTTTGATGTTCGCCGTGTAGGGCCATGTTCGCGAGCAAACCTAATTTTTGCTGTGAACGTCGCCGAGTGCATATCGCGGATTAAGCACAGTGTCAACAGTCAGCAATCCCTTGCGCTTCCCTATCACACATGTTGACGGTTTGAAGAAGCAGCACGAAATGAATGTTCGCCAAATGTGTTCGCCGTGCAGGGCATAACGCAAACGAGCAAGTTTGGCAAGCAAGTTCGTCGTTTAGGGCTACCTTCAGCAACCACTTGTGTTGTGCGTGCTATTGTTCTTTCACGAGTGGAGGAGACCTACAGTTTAATGCCGACTCCGAACGGCGAGTTTGAGAAGTTTTTTCTAGACAGTTATACTCTTTGAGCATTGTCAGTGACTCGAAAGAGGTGGAGCCGTGAAAAAAATTGTAAATGTTTTTTCGGGAATCGAACCGACAACATCGAGCATAGAAGTCGACGCACCTACCCACTACGCCACGGTGTGGGCGCCGTCAATTCGTTGGATAAGCAAAATAAACCGGGTTGACTTTATGGTGATGCTCGATTCAGCTGATCGGCACTGCATCGACATTTCTGAGACTCCTTCGATACTTTCTTCACTTAGCACCAATCTCTGTCTGGTTGTGTGCGACGTTGCGACGACCGACCTGACGAAGAAATTCACTAAGTCGGATTTTTGATGATATTTTTCAAAAATTTCTGCACGATCTACAATCTTGAAACGATGCATGATGAAATGGCAAACAGTATGAAATATGACAGAAAAAAATATCGCTGCTATCTGGTCACCCTTTATATGACACCCTTAAAATTATACTTTAAAATTGCATATTCATTGCAACGCCATCTTCTATTTGACCATTAATTTTTTCGCCTTTACTCTACCTTCTTTTGTTCTCGATCATAAAACCTACGATTGTGGATCTGTGAACTAGTAATGATTAGCAGTTCCAGGTCAACAACTTTGTAGACCACCAACATCAGCGCCAACTTTGTCAAACCACCGATTCAATTAACTTAAATGTCTGCAAAGTGGTTGGCGCAGAAACCATCTGATACGCTCTGATGAAATGAAATCTAGTGTTTTATCTCAAAACTTCTCAGTTCCAACCTCGATTCACTTCATTTTTTCACACAAATAAATGCACTTAGTAGTCTTTCATTTCATTTTCGATTTTTTTTTTAAACTTTGAATTTATATTCACTTTTGTTTTTCTTTGTATCGTTGCAGGAATTCCCTTGCGCTTATTAGCTGAACTATCAAAATCGAAAAGGACGAAGAATCTGAAGACAATTCAAAAAACAATTTAAATGCAAACAAAGCTCGAATCGAAAAGAGGAAGAAAAAAAGGAAAATTTCGTTTGGCTAATATAAAAATTTACAAAAATAACCAAAAACATAATTTTGGACACAACAAATTCTACATTGGAAAGGATTTTACTGGATTCGTAAACGAACAAGGAAAAAGGACGTCTGAAAACTAGAGAAAAAAATACATTTGTTTTTCTTTTCAAAACACAACTTCAATTATTTCAACCCACCAATTAGAGTTATTTTTTGTTTAATTCGGTTTAAAAAAAACACGCGTCTATCCTACCGCCTTCAAGACATTTGGTGAAAATTGGCAATTTTTGTTTTTTCTAAAATTAACTTTCGATTGGACAACGCTGGAAAACATAAACTTACACAATGGATCCACAACAGCAGTTTTGTCTAAAATGGAACAGCTACTCCTCGAATTTGGCGATGACATTTTCAAATTTATTCAAATCAGATTTATTGGCTGACGTGACGTTGTCTTGTAATGGTAAGTGAATTAAACACTTTTTTTTAAGAGCATTTATTATTGAATCTTAATTTCGACACGATTGTAGGTTTTTCCCAAAATTCTTTAGTCACATTGTATAATTTCCATGTATTCGCTTGACTGTTTCAGTTCTCTTAAGTTTCCTTTCGGCCATTATGGTTGGCCTTTTTACCGTTTGAAGTCGACATAAAACTGCAGGCACAATCCACTCCACGAGTGGTTGCTGTAGAAGTCAGACCTAAGTCTTACCCGGCCTGTAGCGGCATCAAAAGACGAAGATATGAGCTTAATAATCGCAAGGAATATTCTTCAGCCTACCCTTAAGCCTGATTTCGGAAGTACAGTGAAGTTGAGAGACTTGTTCTTCAGCCGAAGTACGCGAATATGGAATGATCTTCTCAGCCCAATATTTCCCATTCACTCACTGGAGACTTCAGCATTTTCCCCTTCTCCCTCTAAATACACATTCTGCCCGCCCTGTGTCTTGACTGAAGAAGCCATTGGTCTGATGATTTTTCAACATCTTTGAAGAAACACCTTAAGCGTGTTCATTAAATCAGCTTCACTTTCTTCTTGTGCGAAAAAAAAAACAGAATTTCTAGTCGATTGGGTATTTTCTTCACCTGTGCCATTTCCGCACCTTAAGCAGGATGGTCTTTTAAAATTCTATTCTTGTTCGATGCTCGTGTTCCCACACCTATCTCTTATTTGCAGAGCTGAAAACGCGCACTTTTCTCTGGGCGCAAATCATCTATCTCATCTCAGTCAAGTTGGTATTGAGCCATCCCGGAAAGAAACTGATTTCATCCAGAATTTCCGTCTCTCTGTTTTCACTCCTCAGTTTGCATTGTCCTTCGATATATCTCCTTCGGCAAATGCGTCTGAGAATGACATATTTTCCTGACCTATATTACCGAAGTCCCCCCCGTACGTCTTTAATTACATAATGACCCAATTTTGTAAATAACTTCCTCAATAAAGCACCCTTTTTCTGAACTCATCCCCTTTACATCGAAAAAAAAAAAGATCCAAGAATAAAGGGAAACAAACGGAAGTATAAATTTTGGTTCTTTTGTTTGTGGCCTTGTCCTTAAAGAAAAATTCCAATAAAAAGAAAGAAAAAAACACAAATGGGAAACAAACCCTCAAGTTATCCTCCTCCCACCGAAGACAATCTCAAACGTACAAAAAAAAGCACAACAAAAGGAGACGAAAATACAATAAAATTAAGGCACAAGGTTAGAAGGTGCTCCTCGCATATATGAGGAGAGAGACACCGAACTGTCTCAGTCATTGGTGTTAAGTAATCTTCGTCCCGTTTCATTTTATAGCATTTTTACCATCACCATCATTGTCGACGTCGTTCTTGTCGCACTTTGGCGGTCGTTTTATTCAATTCATGGTCGCGTTTACCGAACCAGACATGGATTTACACATCAATATGGTGTTGGTGTCTTGGTGGGTCGAAGGGTGGGTGGGTGGGTGGTGTATGCCCATCATCTAGACATCGCCGTCGCCCAATTGAGATTTTTGGAACGTGCCAAGCTTTCTTTTCCTTTTTTTTTTGCTGCCCCCAGACTCGAGCGCGAACTTGCAAAAATTATCTTATGGCTACATGCGTCGAACCAGTCCCTCGTAAGTTACAGTTGATTGAAGAAACCACTGTACTGATGTGTTGGTGAGCATTAGAAGGTAGTTCTTTAAAGAGTTAGGAAAAATGTTTTTTTTCTCGGAGAATTTTTAGAACACTAGTGAAGCACTCAGACTCAAAACTGGTCCATTGTACTGCCAGGTAGCAACCTACTCCAGTGCCGTTCATTTGATCCCAACGGCAAATGGTGACTGGACCAGATTCGATTTCACTGGGATTCGAACCTGGGACCCCACTGCGCGGAACCGTTTGCATGAATGGTTTGTTAAATCGAACTTTCGTGTATTTTCTTGTGACTGGAATAAAGTTGCATGCAGTTTCCTTACTACGTTAGCTCGTAAACCACACTGTCAAGTTCGAAGTAGTGGTCGAAATCGGTTTTGTAGTTCATTGGCGATGTTTACATAAAGGTAGCCCTAAACGACGAACATGCTCGCCGAACTTGCTCGTTTGCGCTATCCCCTACACGGCGACGCATTTGGCGAACATTCATTTCGTGTTGTTTCTTCAAACCGTCAACATGTGTGATAGGGAAGCGCAAGTGGTGAATTCCTCGTTAAAATCGTGGCTAACTGTTGACATTGTGCTTAATCCCCGATATGCATTCGGCGACGTTCACAGCAAAAATGAGGCTTGCTCGCGAACATGGCCCTACACGGTGAACTAGCCCATACACGACGAAAATGCGGCGAGCACTAGCAAGTTCGGCGAGCATGTTCGTCATTTAGGGCTACCTTAAGCTAAGCGAGGCAGAAGAATGGAAGAGAGAGCTGAGGATTACCCGTCCTAGAACTCGTGAAAAACACACCGACAGACGTAGCCTTCTTTCTTTATTTAACTTTGTTTGCATGGTAGTTCTGAAAAAAAAAAGAAATAAAGCCTAGGATTTGTCGAAAGTAACTTCACTCTAGGTTTTTCTATACACACATTTACAAATTGCACGGGAGTGCGCCAGAACAATACTAGGGTATCCAAGTCATCTGCAAAAGGAAGATGACTTATCCTCAATTTTCAATGTAAAGCATTTCTCAACTATTTTGTATTTAACCTAACTCCTGGCTTCTAAGGACGTTTCGGACCTTTGTCAAATTTCTTGCCACCAACCAGTCTTGTGACAATAATAATAATGGCGGCGCTACAGTTCGAGGTGGACCTGGGCCTAGCTTCTCAGCAACCACTCGTGTTGTGCGTGCTATTGTTCTTTCACGAGTGGGGGGGACCTACAGTTTAAGGCCGACCCCGAACGGCGAGATTGAGACGCTTTTTCTAGACAGTTATACTCTTTGAGCACTGACAGTGACTCGAAAGCCGTGAAAAAATTTGTAGGTGATTTTTCGGGAATCGAACCGAGAACACTGAGCGTAGGAATCGACGCACTTACCCACCACGCCACGGCCGCCAAGGCCAGCAAGATTAATTGCATTTAATTTTGAAGCTGTTTTATTTCTTACTTTTAAATTTACTAAACAAACAGTTTAGTAAAAAAAAAAAAACCTCCGTGGCGTAGTGGGTATGTTTGTCGACTTTAGCGTTAAAGGTCTAAGTTTCTAGACACTTTCATTTCTTTCATATTCACGGCACCATTTCAGAGAGTGTTATTGTGAAGAAAAGATCTCCAACTCTCATCATTCGTAGTCGGCATATAATTGTAACTCGTTCCCCTCCACTTGCAGGGAAACAATTGCATGCTGAGGAGGTCTAGAGGTCTAGCTAGAGCTCCTCAGCAGAAGTTGATATTCATTTTTTTTGCTGTCTATGCAAACATTAAAAGGGAGACAATTCAAGAAAAAAAAATGAATGTGAACAGCTGTTAGTTCATAAAAAATGCAGACAATTTCAAGTTCTGCTACTGCCATGCGTTACGGTGCATTCCCATAAGAACGCATTTAATCTGTCGCGATCTACGGAAGGCAACTCACGTCTGGCAGAAGCATTTTCAATCTGAAATCAAAATTTAAGTCCTTGCGTACATGCAGTAAAATCTCGAAAAGATGAACAGATGTAAAACACGACAAATATCAAAATAACAATTCAAAGAATTAAAAAATTTGTTTATAAGGCTATTGGACGTTTTTCTTAAAAAACTGATCTAAAGGGTGGTCCAACCATAATGCACGATGTTAATTGTGACTCACACCTTAACGTCAAGTTTTTTTGCCCAACTTAATTTGACATCTCTTTGTTAAGTTTGTTGAAGCATTTTACGAAAATGGGCGTTCAAATCAAAATGCATTTCATGCATTTCGTGATTTTTTTGGTCACCATAATCGACCAAATGTGTCCACAATCGGTAGAATTGTGCGCAAATTTTAGCAAACCGGGTCTGTAGGAAATGTGAAAACACCTGTGCATTCTCGCTCAGATCGTTATGCGAAAAACATTGCTGTTGTTCGCGATAGTGTGGCAGAAGAGTCGTCAACCTCGACTCGTCATCGTGCCCAACAATTGTTCGCTATCGCGAGATGATAACGGACTTCTTGTGGACAGAAATTGAGGATATGGACCTAGACGAAATGTGCTCCCAATCGGATGGTGCCACTTGCCACATAGCCAACGAAACAGTGGCTCTTTTGCGCGAGAAATTCAATGGCCGTGTTATCTCATGTTTTGGCGATGTTAATTGGCCGCCACGATCATGTGATTTGACACCGTTTGACTTTGGGGATATTTAAAAGAAAAAGTGTTCGTCAATAAGCCAAGAACAATTCAAGAGCTAAAGGATGGGATAATTCGGCACATTAACGACATTGAACCTCAATTGAGTCATTGAAAATATGGACCATCGGAGGGTATGTCACCGAAGCCGTGGCGAGCATTTGGCTGATATTATTTCTCACATAATTGTCATAGATCCTTCCATCATAATAAAAAATATTAACATAATTCTTTGAAAACTGTTTGTTTTATTTACAATTATCATCGTGCGTTTTCGTTGGACCACCCTTTATATTAATCTGTCGCCCGGAAGAAAGATGAAAAAAAAATCGCTCATCTTTCCGAATTGTCCATTTTATAGGACCGTTTATGTTTTCGAGATTCTACCGTAGAGGAGTTTTTCTGTATATCCTACTCTTTCCTGCCAGGCAGTAAAATTGATTAAGCCCCACTGTCCTGTTGGATGAGTACTTTTGCGATCACTACAGTCGCAAGAATTCTCTACCTCACACGATATGAGCATAACCTCGATATGACAACAATCAAGCTTGTAATTTGCACACCAATTTCCCAAAGAACTCCTTGTTGTGTCCCATAGCTCTAAGCACATTCATCCATCCCATGCCGGACGACGTGCCCCCATTTGTGTGTCGCTCTTCAACCACTACGCATAATTTAGCGGCTTAACTCGACAGTTTACGGACGATATATTATTGCTCTTTTGCCAAAGCAAAAAAAATCCATCCATGCTCTTTCTATACGAGTATACGTTCTTTTTTTTTGTATTCCTGTTTTCTGGATTCCTTTTTCCCATTCAAGTTTATTCATTTTCTTAGATTACAACCGGTGTGTGATGTGGTGCTGCTGCTGCTTCTGTGTTCCGTTCGACGACCTTATTCACTTCTTTCCTTTACTCTGATTTCATAATCGGAAGGAGCACAAATCGACAAACAGACGGTAGTTATTGTTGTTGTTGTTGTGGTGGTAGTGGTAGTAGTGACGGTGAGAAACTGCGACGAAGAAGGTGAATGAATAAAACGAACCAAAGCAAACAAAACAAAAAAAACACAACATTCTAAATATCCGCATAATAAAAGTACGGAGAAAAGTATAAAGGTGGCAAGGAAAAAGTTATAGTAGGGCCCTTCACATGCCGGTGTTTTTCCACCACTACGTTACGTATACGCAGTACCATTTATTATATCATTAAAAAAACGGTGATGATGTTGATGACGATGATAATGTTTTTGGTTCTTTGGGTTGTTGGGTTATTGGGCGTACTTTTGAGGCATGGAATTGTTGATATTCTTCTTTTCTTTTTTTTTGGCGCTGACGGGATCCCCTTCTGATACGCTCTACTCTTTTCGGGCAGAAGCCGTGTGGGTGTGAGATGAGGTGCTGCTCGCACTGGGACTGGTGAAAGTTCAATGTCCTTGCGTAGATAATTTATGTATGTTTATATTTTGGTTCCTTGTCTTTGGGGTTTGTTCGTTTTTCCCAGGACCCTTCCTTCTCACTCACAGACGTACGCACGAATTGTTCTTTTTGTTTCCTGCTTTTTTTGTTCCACGTTTTGAAGGGGGTGTCTGTTGTGTTGTCTTATCACTCACTTAAAGTACGAGAAGTTTTGATTTCCTTAGTTGAATGGGGGGAGGGAGCTGTGATGATTGGGGTGGTTTTTACGAGTGTTGTTTTATGTACTTATTAATATGTTCGTAAGTGCTCACATATCGTGCGTCCGTGTGTGTGGGTCTGCTTATGTACGTACTCGTGTTTTATGTGTCTGATGAGTCTGCGATACAAAATGTATATCGGGTGTGCTTTCATTCATTGAATTTATTCAAACAAGGTGGATTTGTTTTTATTGCCATCATTATAAGACCTTTTCCCTCGTATGTAGGTCGAGCGACGACGACGACGGCGACGACGACGGGTGTCTCCTGAGAAAGGAACATGATACTGCTGCTGCTTGTGCTATGTGCACGAGTGTGTGTTGTGTATTCTAAGTGAATGTATGATTTTATGTGCGGTTTTCTTGAATCAATATTTCGCGCGCTTACAGACAGCGGTTTATTGATTTTTTTCTTCTTTTGCCTTCAGTCTGTTACACTTTATTTGGCGGCCTATATTTGTGTTTTTTTTTTATTATTATTTTTTTTATTACAATTGGCTTAGGTCATGGTTGTGGAGGCAGAGAATTTTGAGGCTGTTTGATTCATTACAGGGCCATATACAAGATTGAGCTTATTCCGTGCTGGGTATAGGTGTCGTCTTTTCAATTTAACTGCTTCAGATGTCCTTCGGTGTCAAATATGTTGGTTGAAGTTGATCATTTGATAAGTGATTGTGACATATTCAAAAATAGTCCACTAGGGTCGCATAATTGAACCAGTCATGAAGATGAACTCAATATTTATTGTGAGTTGAGATTTTGTGTATTTATCTGGTGTCAGTCTACTTTATGGAATATATTCTTCAATTTAAGTTCATTGTTTAACTGCTATACGGTTTTTGCTACACTCAAAACATCTTTAAGATCTTAATACAATTAGCAGCACTAAGCATAGATAGTCCGAAGCCATCTCCTTGCAAAGCAAATCTGGCCCAAACTTAATTTTGAGCGTTGATTCCGTCTAATATCAACTTTCTTCATGAGGCGAACATGTTCGAATTACTTAAAATGAACAGGACAACGCTCAGAACCCTCACCGGTGTCTTATTAACAGAACTCTCTGCCATTGGCACACATGCCTCTAGATGGGAACTCCCATGCAACGACTTCTGCAAAATTTACAGGGACAAGGAGGAAGAGGATACTGTAACATACTCGTACCTCTTCTCTGAGGGCAGTTCCCTAGGTACGAAAGATCATCTGGGCGTCTACTACTTTGACGACGTGGCGACTTGAATGTACTGAATAACGTCAGCATCAGTCAATTTAAGTGCTTAATTTTTTTTTTCGTAGGATTTTTGATGCACTACTGGATCACTCAGACTCAAAACTGCTCCATTGGCATTGGCTCCTTACCTGGTAGTAAGGTAGCAACCTACTTCAGTGCCGTTAATTTGATTCCAACGGCAAATGGTAACTGGACCAGATTCGATTTCACTTGGATTCGAACATGGGACCACTCGAACTTAGGACAGGCACTTAACCAACTGCAATTAGGGCGCAATTGATCTTAAAGGTCGCGGTGCAATATACCCTCAACCATAACCAACAGTCGTGCTTCATAACCAACATCAAATCAACAGATCAGGGGTGAAGTATTGTCGAACATACAGGGCGGGCCAAATATACGTTTCTTTTTAAAAATGCAATAAAGTTAACAAAATACAATTTTTTCCATGTATTATGGGTTTTTTAGTAAGAACAAACATTCCCATTCAAATACAACGTCCTTCAAAAGGCTGCCTCGGCTGGCTTCGCAGCACCCCATTCTATCACCCCAATTTTTCAGGACCTTGTTGATGGTTTCGAGCTGTAGCTCACGGATTGCTTGGGTAATATTGGGCTTAAGTGCTTGAATCGTTTCCGGATTGTTGGCATAACATCGGTCTTTCACGGTTCCCAAAAGAAAAGTCAAATCGCAGCTCCGAGACCTGACGCCAAGACGCCTGATAACACTATTTGAGAATTTGGTGAGCAAAAGATCGATTGTGGCGTGGGCTAGGTGGCATGGCACGCCATCCTTCGTGAACCAGAAGTCGTCCAAATCCATGACTTCAAATTCAGCAAAAAAAAAAGTCGGTTAACATGGCTCTGTAACGTCCACCGTTGACAGAAACGTTATTAGCAGCCTCATTTTCGAAGAAAAATGGTCCAATGATGCCACCACTCCACAATCCGCACCAAACTGTCATTCTCTGTGAATGCATTGTTTTCTGTACAGTAACGCGCGGGTTTTCCGAGCCCCAGATGCGATGCGGCAATTTTGTTTGTTAACGTAGCCGCCGAGATGAAAATGAGCCATGTCAGTAAAGATAATTTTTCGCCCAAAATCGTTGTCCACTTCAAGCTGGTTAAGGCCCAAACTGCGAAGCGATAACGAAGCGGATGGTCGTGCGCCTTCAATTGCTGAGTCAAATGGACCTTATAAGCAAATAAGCTGAGATCTTTGTGCAGAATTCTCTTCAGGCTAATGCGTGAAATGTTGAGCTTCAATGTTGAAGATCGATGGCGAGTTGATGTTCGTGAATTGAGTCTCACACTCTCGTCCACAGCATCCCCATTCTCATCTGTGCGGCAACCTACGATGACGCGGACCATTAGTGTTGTCCACTAGCATATCAGTCTCACGAGATTTTTGCACAAACTTGCGTACAGCAGTCGCGGTGGGTGCTTCATTTCGGCCAAAACTTCTTTTCAAAAAACGCACTGTTTGGGCTACACAGCACTCACTTTCGAAATTTTGAGACGTTTTCAATATTTCCCAACGTTGTTCAAGCGTAAAGCGACTCATTACGTATCGCGGAGATATGATACTGACTTTCTGTCAAGATTTCGAGCGGGGAACAGCTGTCAGTGTCAAAATAACCAATGATTTAAAAAAAACACTAGATGGCTTACCCTGTACATAGTGTGCTTCTGTTTTTAGTGGATTTAAATGATCTGTACCCTGTCCAGAAACAACACCAATCAAGCTGCATCCGTGTGCTTTACTGCTGAAGACCACTTGTTTTATTTTTTCTCCAATAAATCCAATCAGACATCGAACAATTTTCTCCTGCATAGACACCAAAGGAATTCTCCCACAACGTTTCATCAGGAGACCTTATCAAAATGTAAAAAAAAAGCGAAAACAATCTTAACAAGAAATAATAATCATAAAAGATTACGAAATACTGCCCGCGAGGCATATGAATATTAAATGCCACCCCAGCTCATATTCAAAGGCAGACATGTGAAAATGTTGGTAGGAATAAAAATTAAAGAGGATATTAACACTTTTTGTCGGCTGCTGGATTTCCCTTTTATTTTCAAGCTCAACGAGTGGATTATATCGGTTTTGTGTTGAAGGAATAAAACAAAACCAATCGAAAACAGTCATTGTTCGGGAAAGACAAAACAATATGTTGCCGAAAAGTGAAAAGACTCCCGTAGACGGCCCTCATTGGCGGCAAAGACGATGTAATGACAAAAAAAAAGCACTGAAACCACCCATCGCACTCTGGGCGGAGGAAAATATTATAAACAAATCTCTTGTAGAAGAAAAATCCCATACCCATTTAATCAAGGAACATTTTTTGATTGATTTTACCAGAAATCGCCAAAGGACTCGAATGGTTGTCGTCTGATAAATGTGTAGTCTAATGTTGGCACACAGTGGAAAGGTAGAATAGACCGCTAGTCGTTCTCGAATTGTATTTTTGTTTTTTTTTTGTTGCTCGCTTGCTGATGGCAGAGCTGTGTTCAGTCTGCCACCGTCCAAAAGGGCTGATACCGGCTTTGTTATGTCAACTCATACGTTTCTGGTTTTTGTGCGATTGCGGACGACAACAACATGACGACGGAAGCAAGTAGGAAATGCGAAATGCTTCTAGTGTCGCTGTACACGCATCACTCACTCACCATAGAGAAAGCAGGAACAGGAGGGAGATAAAAATTCAAACAAAATGGTAGATACCTACATTCGTTCATATACAGCATCCAGCCCGCCTAGCAGACAGGACTGTAGTCATACTCTCTTAACCCTTTTGTACATCCTTTTTTCAATTTTTTTCGTTTGCATACATTTTTTTGCGAGGAAAAGCAAATCTGACGTACAATCCTTGCAGGTATATTGTTAAGGTAGGTTTGATGGGTTTTCCATAACCCAACAAAATTTCTTTGCCAAAGATTATATTCGTTGAGTGATGGCTGTAGAAGAGGTGGTTGTGTGGGCGGTTGAAGCCTATGAAGCGCGTAATGGAAACGACTGGACGTCTGGATATTGGTATTTTTCGTACATACATATGTGGTTAGTAAAGTGGACCCGATATCCACGTACATATATAGAGTCTATCATAAATTTGATTTAAACAAGAGCACGCAATTATACCCTTACTCAATTTTATCAAATATTTTGAGACGAAGCTAAATATGACAGCCATTGCTGACCTCACTGTTCACACACCTCTTGTACAGACGGTTCTGCTTGAATTAAGTTAACACAGAAGCTCAAAATAGAATTTCTTAACTTAAAACGTCACTGGTAAAAGAGATGATATCACATTGAGAGTTTTTTTGTGCATGACTTTTTGTTTTGACATTTAATTGTAAGATTTGACATATGAAAACAGCTGATAATGGTTGAATCTTCATTTTAAAGTTTGCCTGAAGGACTGCCTTCGTAACGCAGAAACTGTAGCACCATCTCCGTATTGTTCTAACAGCAGAGAGTGAACACTCGTTCGTAACAATACTGAAGTTTACGTCAAAATCACCTTATGTTTGTTTATTAAATCAAAAACAAACAAATTCAGCTATTCTCTCTGTACCAAGAGGATTGGGGTACATTTCAGGTCCAAAAGTGCAACAATCCGCGGCCAGCGTGTTGTGTTGTAGTGTTTTATTAGGTTGTACCACATGAAATGTCCGATTTTGAGGTACTTCACTTTTAGAGATGCCATTGAGGATTTTCATTGCCAATGATGCATTATGTCTAGAGTCCGACCGAAGGCCAGTTTTTCGGCCGAACTCCGGCTTTTTGATCATCTTCGGCCGAAGCCGAATGTTCAATCGGACTCTGTTTGGAACATACATATGTATTTTGCAAGTTGCTTTCGCATCATTTTTACGAAATAATCCCAAATTAACATTTTACCTGCCATTTTTGATGTTCTTTCTACCTGAAATCAGAACAAATAAATTGAATGTTTTTATACAGACCACTTAATAATTTACCAACTTGTAAATAAAAAATCTTTTGATTTTAAAGCTGTAAACAATCGCACTTTCAAAATACAAAATATCCGACAGTAACAAAACAAAAAACACACCGTTACTTGCAACTTCTATTTTTACAAAAAAAACTGAAATATCAACATTCGGCCTTATTTGGCCGAAGCCGAATGTTTTGCCGAATGAGATATTTATAGCCGAAGGTGGCCGAAGCCGAAGCCGAATGTTTGGTCGGACTCTAATTATGTCCCATTTAAAATTCGTAATGAAAGAGGGTTCGAATTTGGACTCATGACTCAATTCCCAGAAAAATAATAACGGTACTTGTAACGAACCCTAAAATTCTCACACGTCAAGCACACGTGTCACTTTATTTTATAAAGAAAGAAAATTTAACATTCTGGCACAGATGTTCACTCGAGAACTTCTTATTTCCGACTGTGCGAAAATCATGGTACAAGCCAATAAAAAAATGATACATTTCTACACCGATACAAGACCAGAATACCCCTTATATTCAAGAGAACAAACCACCTGCATCTATTGAAATCTTCTTTTTCAAGATATACTCGTGTTAGTTCATGTAACCTCCTCAAATTCATTTACGAACTGTAAAAATTGTCTGCTCTATTGCCCTATGAGGCATGCTCATTTATCACAACCGATACCATTATCACCAATTTTCAGTGTTGCCTGAAATTGTACGGGCTTAATAAACCGCCATTAAACTACCAATAAAAATTATCTTCAACAAGAGACACTTGGCTTAAGTTCGGTTTTTCATAAGGCTATAAAAAACTATATGACGATTGTCGCCGATGTTTGGGAAAAGTGTTAATCTTCAGCACCACTTGACATTCAAATGACGATAATTACAGACGTAATCAACTTCAGGAAAAAACAAAGCTACTGCCTGCTTTTTTTCAAAACACATCGTTGTAGTATTTTAAAATCTGATTTCGAAAGTGCTCTCCTGTCTCGGTTTTTTTTCCTAAATCTAAATGTATGTACCCAGCATTTATACTTACATTCTGTTTTAATCCGTTAAAGTGAAGGGGTTTGTCTAGCTAACGCTCTAGCATCCTCTTGTGTGAAAAAAGAATAATTTCAGTCTTCTCTTCCGTCCTGCACAACACCCATGCTCGTGCGGCATGCTTGTGCCTTACAAAACATAAGCAAATGCATAAAACCAATGTATACCAATGGCAGACAGCACATATCGTATATTTTTCAGGAGAACCAAAAAGTCGTGTGCTTGTAGTGCTACATGTAATAAAAAAAAACGTTGATCCCTTATGAAAGGATGAATTTTCATTTCTGTCAATATGACGTTACTGAGTATAGAGAGGCAGGAAATACTTGCGTATATGTGATGGAGATTTATAGGTAGGCAATTTTATTATTTGTTTGTGAACGTACATATTTTAAAAGTGATGTTAGGATAAGGCCTGTTCGATATCTCGAAGTTTTAGAGTTTTGCAACAAATAGAGTTTTACTAGAATTCCGTAAAGCAAGAGCAGCAAAGCGTGTGAAACGTTGAAGCAAGTAGTATTTAATATTTGGGTAGTTTTACTGTGTTTAGCTATAATATGCTTTGCCTAATTTGGGAAAAGTTTGCATTTCCGAGACCATTCTTCGGGCCGAAGCTAGTTGTCTATACCTACTTTCTGTGCAGTATCCCCTTGTGGGGCATAGGACCTCAACTACGCTTACGTATCATTGTGTTAGGTTTTTGACTACGTGCTTCAGTTCAACTCAAAATCAACATATTGTGATGAGAGTCCTTCCGGGATGCTGTACAATAGGCACTTACGCTATACGTCTAGTTGTCCCCACAGAGACTACTACAGAAGCTGTAGGAACGAAGACGAAATAAGATCTGTTTGCCACCTGCTCTGTGATTGCCAAGATATTATGGGTGGGAGTTTGCATCTACTGGGCTTTTGTCCAGTTTGACGAGCTTGAAGATCTGACTTTAAGGGTTAACTTAAATGGGCGTACGGAAACTTACGAGAACTGAAGCACCCAAAGCACAAAAAGAATACATTGTGACTACATAACCGCTTCGTTCAGTTTCGTTAAGTTCGTTCACTTTTGCCTACTTACATGGAAGTGTAGTGAATCGCTCTCTACGTATGCAAATGTCAATGGACTGCTAAATAGTCTTAAAGTTTCTATAAGAAATTATGGACACTTTGAAATTTGACTTTGAAATGTTTCTGGTTACTTTTCGTTCAGTTTTAACATAAGCTTATACTTTCGTACGGCTGCTATAGTTGGCCCCCAAAGGCCTCCTGAGATTCATACAAAAACTGTTGGTCTAAGTGAGCCATGGCTGTAAACCTGCTAGGCCATCCGTATACCCATTTAGGCTTCCCAACATTTCCTCAACTGTTGGGCTTCAATCACCACTATTCTGGGTTTTTTTTTGAAGGATTTTTGAAACCCTACTGGAGCACTCAGACTCAAAACTGGTCCATTGTACTACCAGTTAGCAACCTACCCCATTGCCTTTAATTTGATCACAGCGGCAAATGGTGACTGGACCAGATTCGATTTCACTGGGATTCGAACCTGGGACCCCTCGAACTTGGGGCAGGCACTTAAGCAACTGCGCCATCTAGTCGTATACTATTCTGCGTTGGTGGCGATCTTCATTTCAATATTTGGCGCAGTCAAAGGGGTCTCATTTCTTGTGGATTGGGTAAATGATACTGAGATTCTTTTCTCTGACCATATCTTATCAATGAGCAGGTGCATAACTAAAATCGTTGCAGGGACTAGGAGAAAATAGAGTCCGCCCGCCACCTGCTTTGCGGTTGTCCAGAACTACCGGGAAGGAGTCTACTGTTACTGAACAGTAATTTCTTCGACGACCTAGAGGAACTGAACAAAATAGAGCTGAGACGTCTCCTAAGATACATACAACAACATATTGATCCTGCTCTGGCCAGAGCCCAAGAAGCTTTTATCCTTACTAAGAGACTGTTTTATAACTGCCAACTCAATGCGAGGGTGAAGGTAATTTGTTACATGGCCCTGATTCGGCCAATGATCGTTTATGGCTGTCCCGTGTGGTTCAACGTGGGAGCACGCTTAATGGAAAAGATTCGGTTGTTCGAGAGGGCTTGCCTCAGGGCTTGCCTTCGCCTTTATAGAACTCCATGGTCCCAGTACAAAAAGTTCTACTCCAATGAAGTCTTATACAACAGGGCGAACATGATAAGAGTGGATAATTTCTTAATAAAGTTGATTCGAGGGCATACGGCAAGAGCGATGACTAACTCGACCAACAACCTGATTTCCGGGGCATTCTACCCCAACCCTCAGTACCACGTTCATCTATTTAGACAGAAATGACCTGATACAGGATAGAAAAGCGGTCGTCGCACAGAGTGCTCCATTTCAGCAGGGCGGTCTCAACCCGCGATATTGAAGATGCTAAAAAGCAGCATCAACGATTCTGGTGGCTGGGGAGAAGAACTCCATCGTCAAATCCTGTGGTTATAGACCCGGGATAGTAATGTTCCCAAAAAGGGGAAGTCGGTCTTCTGTCTTGCGGTAGAACGGGCGCTTGTCCCAGCACTAAGTTAAGTGTAGTGTAGGTGCAGTTGTAAGTTTTACAACAAAAAGCCTACATACAACAATCAGAGTGGTTCTAATCAGCAGTGGTAATGTAGGTTTCACGGGATATATCCCACACCCAGGGCATAATGGCTGCAAACTGTCGGTCTAAGTGAGCCGCGGCACTAGTCGCAAGGGTACCCTTCAATCCACCTACCATAACCAGAGTTATCCTCAGATACTTAAAGATTTTAGCAAACACGCCATCTGTCCCAGCAGCTTTGTTAGACTTCGGTCTCGATGTTGCTCTTTCGTTATTTCGTTAACTTTGTCAATCAAATTGCAGGAGTAATTGTTTGAGTTTTGCTAAGTGATAGCTGCGAAAATGGTTTTAACATCCAATGCCACTAAACGTAGCTATGACTACAACCTTCGAAGTTAGGTGAGTATCATCGTTTTATTGATAACTGTTGCTGATAATTTTGACTCGTTATAGAAGATATTAGAGAATAAGTACCGGAACAGGCTTATTGCCATTTACGTAAACAGGACCAAAGATCACACATTATTCAACCAAAAAGTCGAATTTTCATATTGTCCATTGATATTGTTTACTCGACGCTTTGAAGCAGAACTGGAATAATCAGATCCTCCTATGAAACCACCTTGGTCCTTGAAAGGTCCGAGAGAGGCCACTATTCCTCAATAGCATCCTGAGCCCAAAGAAACACTGATTTGCAAAAGTGATTCGTTCTATCAAATGTATGAAAAAAAGCCAGCTTCACATGCGAATTTTTTGTGCATCAAATTTCTTGACTGCGATTGCAAAATACAATCAAAACACCGGTTGTGCTTTCATCATCGCCAACTCTGTCAAAAAATGTCATTATTCCACTCCCTCGAAGTCGCAAGAATGTCGGTCTGTATTCACCGTGCGAAAAAGAATGAATATCAGTTTTGTAAAAAATAAACTATGACGCATTTTGTTTTGGGAAATGCAGAATTTATTTTATAACTCTATTTCTTCGCTATTAATAGAGCACGTGTACATGTGTGCGGAAGAATCGAAGAAAAATTGTTTTTTTCTTCGTTTTTTTTTGTAGTTGATTGATTCGCTGTGAATGTGGTATCTCTTTATTTTTATTATTATTAGTGTTTTGAGGAGAAAATAAATTATAGGAGAAATATAGTAGGGATAGTCGCGTAAACACAATCATTGGGCCGAGCACAAAAAGAAAATAACAACACATGCATGTCGGGTTGTTATCAAATTTTTGAGAAAGGTTTGTGAAAGGTACACGTATATTTATGTACACACATATACTGTTGAAATATAAAGTATACAGGAAGCAAACTAAGTTCAATGTCAGCGAAATATGCATGACGTTTTCGTTTGCGTTTTAGAAGAATTTTAGAAGGCAGATAAAATAATATGCATGTGGGGAAGCTTTGAAAAATTGAGTGCCATTTACTTGTGTATGAACGTAAAGTTGTAGAGATTGGTAGTTTTGAAGCATAAACACGAGGATTCGTTATCGATTGTAACAAATGATATGTAGGCGTGTTTTATTCACAATTGTGTAACTAGCTAAGTATAGTTTTACACAAAGAGCAGCAACAACAACGATAAACTGTCGATTAAATTAAAGTGGAGAATGAGTGTTTACAAAGGCGAAGTCCAGATGGTGTTGAAATCGTTTGTGCGAAATATTCGTTTGAGTTGTAAAGAGTGCTAGACTTTATGATAGATGTCGTTACGATATCTTAAAAAATATTCTTTAAAATTTTGATATAAAACTGAATTTTATAAAAATGCAGTCGCCTTTAAACGACTGGATGGACCAGTTGGTTAAGTGCCTGCCCTAAGTTAAAGAAGGCCCAAGTTCGAATCCCAGTGAAAGCAATGTTTTGGATCTTTTATCCGGCTTTTCAAATCTGGTCCAGTTACCATTTGCCGTTGGGATCAAATTAACGGCACTTGAGCGGTTGATCAGTGGTAGTAGTCTGACTATGGGTATCACAATGGACCAACATGGTCCAAATGTGCTGGTAAATTCTCTAGCAGCCCCGAAACCTAACCTAACAGTCACCTCGCTCTAAGTTGAATCTTCACGGCATATCAAAATCAGTTCGAGTTGGAGGGAGTTCGATTTAGATAATGTTTTTTTGTATGCAAAATTGAGCGGAAGCCATAATAAATATGGCGGAAAAATTCGAGTTAGAGGGAAATTTGACTTAAAGGGAGTTTGATTTTGAGGGAGGCGTCTGTAATTTATTATTTTCATCTGCTTCGCTCGGCGCCGTGGCATAGTGGGTAGGTGCGTCGACTCTTACGCTCGAGGTTTAAGGTTCGAATCTCGAAAAAATCATCTAAATTTTTTTTACGGCTCCGCCTCTTTCGAGTAACTGACAATGCTCAAAGAGTATAACTGTCTAGAAAAAAGCTTCTCAATCCCGTTCGGAGTCGGAATTAAACTGTAGGTCACCTCCACTCGTGAGAGAACAATAGCTCGCACAACACGAGTGGTTGCTGAGAAGCTAGGCCCAGGTTCACCTCGGACTATAGCGCCCCCATTATTATTATTATCATTATTCTTTGGACGTTTTCAGTGAGCAAAGAAAGCCACCTATTTGTTAATTTCACGGCCCCCTTATTACAGCATGCAGAGAGGCGAGCACCATGTGTACTTTGACATCCCTGGCAAACTCGCCAGGTTGTGCAGGATGGCGATGGGGAAATCTCGCTGCTCTATCAAGGTCGAAAACGAACTCACCGAAAACTTCATTGTAAAAAAGGGTTTCAGACAAGGCAAGGCGGTGCCATGTGACTTTTTCGACATCATTCCTGGGAAGATCGCTCAAAACTCTCTGGCGGACTCTAGAGGCACGATGGCGCAGTTGGTTAAGTGCCTGCCCCAAGTTAGATGGGTCCCAGGTTCGAATCCCAGTCAAATCTGGTCCAGTCACCATTTGCCGTTACAATAAAATTAACGGCACTGGAGTAGATTGCTACCTGGCAGTACAATGGACCAATTATGAGTCTGAGTGCTTCAGTAGAGTTTCAAAAACCCTCAGAAAAAAAAAAAACATGGTTGCTCTACACCAAACATAAATACTACTATAGGCCACAGGATATTGTTACGTTGTAATGCTTTAACGATCTTCTATAATCCCTCACAACTTCTCGAATGACATGCACGTGATTGGTCGAACACAGCGAGACGTCAATGAGTCGTTTACTGGCATGGACACGGAAGAGGCAAACATGGGTCTGTTTTTAAACGAAGGCAAAACGTGTTATACGCTGTCATTCAAAAAATGGCGCACATGAGTTGATGCCCTTACCCATTAAGGCCCAGCGGCCACTTCTCCGGCATTTAATTTATTTTAAATGCTTTCATTTAGCTCAGAAATATATTTCCGCATTCATTTCCGTTCATTAACAATGAAATAGATTTGACAAAAATAATCAATTTAACCAATTAAAGAAGACAAATACTCGTGCATCATTGTCAAAAAAAAATGCAAAAATAGCACATGCTGTACAAATTTATGTTCTATTAGAATCCTTAGAGTAGCATCTTAACCCAAAAAAAAAAAGAACAACTTTCAACTATTTCGTGAATTTTTTGTGGCTGATAACTGCGCGCAGCTTGTATGCGGAAATATCGCATACACGCGCTGTCGCAAATGCTGGCATTTGTTTGCCCAAATGACGTGCTTTATTAAATTTCAAAACTTTTTTTTGCTCTTCGCTTTGAAAGTGTTATTCGAACACACATGCATTCGGCGGTTTTCTGCTGGTATTTTGTCTATGGATTAGCTTATCTTTACTGTTAAATAAAAAAGTGTATATTTTTGATTGTTTCCCATTTTTTATATACTCGTACTTACATAATTCGATGCGGTGGGGTGTTTGTGTGTACGTTCCATGCTTTTTCAAAGATTGTATTCTATTTTTTTTTTTTTGTTGGTGTTTTGTCCTATTTTTTGCGTTCTTAGTTTTGCCGAGCGACAAAAGTAGGTCACAAATACATTTAGAAATATTTATGAATCCAAATACGCATTATCAGTGTTTTTTTTTTATTTATTTTTGATGTTGAATGAATAAGAAACGCGTAGTCGATGGGAGAAAGGCGAACAGACTTTTTTTTAATCTTCATATGGTTGACGACTATAAATGCCATATTAGCATGCATTGATTAGACAATTCGCTTCGGTGGTGGCAGGGTACATAATATCATGCAAGGTTTGAAATCCACGAAAGCCACGAATATTAATCCGTTATCCGTTCCAACCCAGAAGTTGCGTCGAGGATGTAGGCGTTTCCCTGAATGGGCGAAGTCTATGCATGCATTTAGTAGCGCATAAAGTTATTAATTAGAAATATAACAGTGGTTTTTTATTAGTAAGAACGTAAATTAATTGGCTTCGTTTACGTCATTAACCCCATTCATTATCAACTTGAAGAAATTGATGTTGAATTTGTCTACGAAGTTGTAGATTGTTGAGAACAGTTTTATGTTTTCGAATAGAGGGTTTATGGTTTCAAAAGAAAATGTAAATGAAACTCATTTGTGATTTGGATTTGTATCAAATTTTTGTTTCAATTTATTGCCATTGTGAAGCCAATAAAGCACCATTCAAATGTTCTCCAAGGGAGTTTTTGCTGGAATCGATTCTGGCGAGGCGAGGTAATAACTCGGCCATAACTTGACGGATATTCTTTTTCAAAGCGTCAAAAGTTTGTGGATTGTGTGTATAAGCACGATCTCTTGCTTAGGCCCACAAAAACGGCGGCAAATTGGATAAAGTTGGTGACCAGTTCGTATTTACTTACTCACTTATCAGGCTAATAACCAATGGAGGGATTGAGTCTGAGCAATTGTCGCCTTTCATTGCTGACGGTCCCGGGTACGCTGCTTCTATTCCTTAAGACTAAGTTGCCTTGCGTCCGCGATCACTTGATCTTTACACTGGAGGTTTAGACTTCTTATCGAACCAGGAGGCTTGGATTCAAGGACAAGGTGCTCATTCGCCCGATGTATATATATCAGTTTCGCCCACGGATTTTTGTCTTCCGGACTAAGTCCACATCCTTGTATAGCTCGTAGAATTCGTGGTTGTGTTTTTTCGTCTTCCTCGCAGACAAGATCAAACGTCCGACGCAGAATTTATGTTTCGAAGCCACCACGAATCTGCTCTGCAGTCCTGTTTATCGTCCAGTTTTCAGCTCCATAAAGCAAGACTGGCAGGATTAGTGCTTTGTAGACCAAAATATTGGTCCTACGAGCCAGGAGCTGTTGTTTCGACAAAATGAAGTAGCAGAAGTTGGCAAGGGCGATTCTACGTCGGATTTCCATTAAGATGTCGTTTGTGGAGTTCACGTTTGCCACGAGGTAGAGAAACTCCTTCAGTATCCCAAAATTGTAGCTGTCGATTGTGATGCTTTGTTACAAATAATAGGCGACGGCTTATAATAATGGCGGCGCTACAGTCCGAGGTGGACCTGGGCCTAGCTTCTCACCAACCACTCGTGTTGTGCGTGCTATTGTACTCTCACGAGTGTAGGGGACCTACAGTTTAATGCCGACTCCGAACGGCTAGATTGAGAAGCTTTTTCTAGACAGTTACATATACTCTTTGAGCATTGTCAGTGAAAAGTTGTTTGTCTGAACTTTCGAACCTAGACTGTGAAAGTCTAATGCGCATGGGTCGACGCACGAACCCACACGGCCACGGCGCCCACAAACTCCTTCAGTATCCCAAAATTGTAGCTATCGATTGTAATGTTTTGTCACAAATGATAGGCGACGGCTTATCAGCATATATTTCGTCTTCTTCTAAGTAACCCTTAGACCAAACGACTGGGTGGCGCAGTTGGTTAAGTGCCTGCCCTAAGTTAGAGGGGTCCTAGGTTCGAATCCCAGTGAATAACGTTAATAAGTTCCGGTTTTTCAAATAAGGTCCAGTCACCATTTGCTGTTGGGATCAAAGTAACGGCACTATCACTGGAGCGGTCGATCAGTGGTACTAGTCTGATTATGAGTATCACAATGGACCAACATGGTCTAAGTGTGCTGGTGAATTTCACTAGCAGCCCCTAACCTAACTTAACCCTTAGACCAGCTTTTTTGCCTGTTCTTCAAACGCCGTATATGCTTCTGCTACGACCCGCTGTGAACGCCTGAGAATGTCTATGTTATGGATGTAGCCCAGCAGCGAAAACCAGATTAGAGACGACACACGACAGTGGACTTCCGTAGTGCACGGTGCATCGTGCATATCGTGTTAAGTCCGACTGAAAGCCAGTTTTTCGGCCGAAGCCGAAGCCGAACTTCATCTTTTTGATCACCTTCGGCAGAAGCCGAATGTTCGGCCGGACTCTATTTGGAACATATTTTGCAAGTTGCATTCGCATCATTTTTACGAAATAACTCCACACACCGTTTCTTGCAACTTCTATTTTTACAGAAAACAGAAATCTCAACATTCAGCTTCGGCAAAAACTTCGACCTCATTTGACCGAAGCCAAATGTTTTGCCGAAGGTGATATTTATAGCCGAAGGTGGCCGAAGCCGAAGCCGAATGTTCGGTCGGACTCTAATAGCGTGGCACGACAAAAAAACATTTCGTTATCGCATCAAGTAGTTCTTTGCGATGAATGCTGTCCTATGCGGCTTCAAAATCGATAAAGAGGTGGTGCGTACGAATTTAAAACTTCCTGGTCTTTCACTGAAGGAGAACTGTAGGAAGTTAAGGAACAAATGTGTGCCATCATGGGAAGTGAGAAGAAATAGAAGAGTTTGCGCGTAATTCGCGAAACGTACGTCCTACAGAATCACAATTTTTGTAGTACATTTTCACGATTTTGACGCGTTCAGCGATTGCTGAGGCGGCGTTTACACCAGCAATCGGGTTGCTCCGATTTTTTAAATTTGTTCTCTTCTAATCGTGTGGAGATCACAGAAAACAAAAAAAAATTGGAAGAATCGAGGCAACCGCAAAAGAGAATGGCCGATAGTTGAAGCAACTGACATCCTCGTGTAAATCCCGCCTAACCGATCCATATTGCAAAATGGCGAACCTTAAACTAAACACATACATTCTCGTATGACTGTTCGGTTTGACGTATGTAACAGAAACAGGGATGTCAAATTCGGACCACGAATAGGACGACCCAATTTTATTGAATATACAATTCGCTTTTCTCTGTTAAGAATCACTTATCGGTTCATTTGATTCATACCCGATTTCCAAAGAAAACAAGGCAGTACCTATAAAAATACAAGTGTTCAGTTATATTTAGGTTTCCTCTTTCTCTCTCTCTCTCTTCATCAAGTTTCGTCCTTACACCCTGTTAAAACAACCTCTCCTACATCCAAGGATAATTTTATGTGTATTCAGAATTATACCGCTGAATAAGAAAGTCAGCCCTAGATTACGTTTGTGAAATGAACACCTGTCAGCTGCTCGACTCAATGTCAACCTGTCATTTCGTTTTGTGTGTCAGCCACGTTGGAAGAGTGCACAACAAGTGCTTCAAATTGTTTTGCCTGAAGAAAATAAAATTCAATCTTTTCTCTTTTGACTCCTTAAAAGAGATTCTGTTTTTTTTTTCAGTGCGAAACTTCTCGTGTACACACTTTTTCTTTGCCGCCATGTACATATGTACGTGTGAATAAGGGAAGACAAGTTGTACGAGCATTTTCATCCGAAATAATTTCGAACGATGTAAATGTTCTTCTCCTCCGCTCGGAACGGAAAACACTCACTCTCATTCATGCTCAGTTAAAGGATGCCACTTTCAGTCGCATACATAAGTTGCTTTCGTCAATTTGATTATTACTGCTATTACACATTTCCTTTTTGGCGGGAGATGGCTGGAGTAGACTGGGGTGTTAGATTTTGTTTTCAGAAAGGAAAAAGACAACCATGCGACTGTGTTTGATGGGGTTGAGAGTTAAGATGCAGGTCGTCTTGAGTTTTTTCCCCATAAAGGGTCTTTCAATTAAGCGCTTCCTATTTTCAAATTTAAATAAAACAAAGTGTGTGTGATCTATTATCGACATTTTTTATTCATTTGAAAGGCCTATCAATGGCATTATTTATGGAATATGACATCGTTCAAATGTCCGCTGCAGCTTCTCTGGGTGTCGGATTTCCCATGCCACTGGCGTATAAATCAGGTTGAATTTGATCGATAGCATGGGTTATGTTGGCTTTGAAGGCCGCTATTGTTTGTGGCTTATTCGCACAGACCTGCGACTTCAGAAAACCCCACGAGAAAGAAAAAGTCTAACGGCCAGTTCGCGTCACCTGCACGTGAGATGATCATGCTCTCGAATCGCTCGTGCAGAATTTCCAATGTGGCGTGAGCTGTTTGGCACCGTAACGCCGTCCTGTCGAACCATAGGGCGTTGGTGTCCATATCATCCAATTCAGGCCAAAAGAAGTTGATAATCATCGACCTATAGCACTCGCCGTTGATGGTGATGGCCTGGCCAACGTTGTTCTCTAAGAAATATAGACCGATGACGCCGTGCCGCCAGCCTAAAATCTACACCAAACAGTGAAATTTTCGGGATGCATTGGATGCTCTTGGATCTCATGTGGATTGGTATCGTCCCAACTTCGACAATTTTGTTGGTTGACGTCCAGAAGCGGCTTCATCGCTGAAGATGATTTTTCGATAAAAATTAGGGTCAGTTCCCAACTGTTCCAGAGCCCATTCAGCGAACACACGTCGTTGTCTATGGTCGTTCACCTTCAGCTCCTGGTTCAGTTGAATTTTGTACGGGTGCAGGCACAAGTCACGACGCAAAATTCGCAAAGTTGTAGTCCGCGAAAGGCCGAGTTCTTGTGAGCGACGCGATATCGACTGCCTCAAAATCTCCTGCACAGCGGCAGCGGCGATATTTTCGACAGATCTTGCGTTTCGTCGACGTGCGGGTGTTGGTTTCGCTTACTGAACCAGTGGACAAAAATATATCCACCACATTGCGAATAGTCCTCCCGGTAGGACGATTATGGCGACCGTAAAGCAGCTGAAGCTCGCGAAACGTTGCCCGAACAGAACACTCATTTTTATAAAACAATTTTGTCGTGTTGTTGAATGCTATGCCCATCCGTGGTTATTTGGCATAACAGTCTGAATAAATGACAGTAAATTTGACAGATGTTGCTTCAATGGCAATATGGCCGCTATCAACTGTCAAAGTTTGGAAGTTCCTATTGGAACACCCTTTCTAGACATTTTTTTAAACTAAACCTACTACCCTGTGGCGTATACATACTATTTTTTTTGTTAATATTTTTTCAATCTCTTCTTTTTACAGGAACAGTATTTAAGGCACACAAATTGATTTTGGCAGCATGTTCAAAAAAATTCGCAGAACTTTTCGAAACAACACCGACAAACGGTCAGTGCGTTGTCATATTGGAAGCCACATCACCCGATAATATGGCCGCACTGCTGGAATTTATGTACAAAGGTGAAGTGCATGTGTCACAAGAGGCTCTCAACAGTTTTCTCAAATCAGCGGAAAATCTACAAGTAACTATGGAGCACATTCTAATTTTGCAAAGAACAAATTTAACAATCCATTTGATTTTCCTTAGGTGAAAGGTCTATCGACAGAACACGGTAGACTAGCAGCAGCGCATGCGCAGCAACATGAAACACAACCGCTTGAATCTCCATCGGGTAGGCGAAATAATCGCAACAGCTTAAGTGGCAATGGAAGCGGTGCCGGTGGTACTGGCAGTAGCGGTGGCGGCGGCGGTAGTGGCGGCGGTGGCGGCGGCGGTGGCGGTGGTAACAGTGGCGGAGGGAGTGGCAGTGGAAATAATAACAATCAAGGTGGTCCACTTGGGCTGGGAAGCTTAAAACAGGAATGCGATCCACTTATGCATCCAACCAGCTCAACATTGGGCGGAATTTCACCCTACCTGCCACAAATGTACAGACCTTTATCGTTTGAACCACCACGAAAGCGTGCCCTGCGGAGTCCATACGCCGAACAAGAGGTACGCGGCAGTGTGCTACGAGATGGTTCAAAGAACAGTTCAGATAGTGCAAGTCCTATTAATAAGCCATACAGACCGTCAAGCAGTGCATCGTCAACGGCACCCACGGAAGCGGACACAATGCAATCAGAAAGAGCTTCGCCGCAATCAAGGTAATTCGTACATTTTCATATCCATGCAAAGATCATCACATAATTCGATTTCGAAATCTTTCCAGTCGATATGAAAATCATAGTCCGAGTACAACAGCCGGCAATGGAAATGCTGGCAGCAGTGCCATTGGCAGTGCAAGTTGTTTAGATCGGCCGGTGAAAACTGAACGCAATAATGGTAGTACAAATGAGGCTAACGAAGATGAAAAGGACGATCGGGAATCAAATGATGTAAGGATAGGTTGCGAAAATGCCACAAATACAAGTAGTTTTGCGTTGAAGGTATCATATCTTTTTTTTTTTCTGTTCTTATCCAATTACATAAGTACATATTTACATATATAAACTTTGATAGTAGATGCATTTCTTGTGTTTTTATGAATATAAATACGTTTTGTTTTGAAACATTTTTCTGAACCTTTAGCGCAAACACTTGTCAAAATCAATTCAATTCATAAATACTCAATTCACAAAAAGATTCTCTCTTAGAAATAGTGTGTTAAATTTGATGGCAGCTATGATTTTTAATGAGTGTGTGTTTGTTTTTAGAACGGTGCTGAGGACTTACGGGTGAAAATGGAAAATACAAGTTATTCACCACCGCCACCACCAACATCGAACACAACGCCAACTACGCCAACAGCTATCTTGGACTTAAAGAGCGCCACAGATGGTACACTGGCCGGTGGATTGGCTGCATCGATTGCCCCTGCAGATATGTTGAACGTTTGGAATGCTACGAAATTGAATAATAAAAATAGTGGAATGGTGAACACAGCTGATGGTAAGTTCTTACATTCAATGCGACAGTAATTCATGTGCATGCTCTCATGCGTACATATGTCTGAAAGTAGGATTTTCGAAAAAAATCGTTCACACAATCGGAGAGTTTTTGCAAACTTTTAGACATACTGTAAAATGTTTGAATGCATTTTAATGGAATATCCTACAAATTTTTGAAGGGTATTTGCAGTTTTTTTATTTTTTCGTTTATAGTCTAACTTAATTATAATTTTGATTTTTTTTGTAACCCCACCTCAAATTGGCATTACTAAGTTATTATTTCTAAAACAACAAAATCCCCCCTCCATCCACCAACAGGAAAGAAACTAAAGTGCCTGTACTGTGATCGTTTGTATGGATACGAGACAAACTTACGAGCCCACATCCGACAACGCCATCAGGGTATCCGTGTACCATGTCCATTCTGTTCGAGAACATTTACCCGCAACAATACAGTTAGGCGGCATATTGCGCGTGAACATAAACAGGAAATCGGTATTGATCAGCTACCACAACCGAATCATACGCAATAGGCATCGGTTCGTTCGTTGGGTTGCAAAGTGCCACAACGTAAAGTCCTAAAAGGTCGCAATTAAAACTACATACATGCGTAAAAGTAAAACAAACTTTTCTATAAAACATCATAGAAATTCACACAAAAAAAGAAAAAAACCTATCAACAATGAACAAGAACATTCAGTAGCGGACCTTAAGTGTGTGCTGTTCCAAACAAAACATGGAAAGAGAGACAAAATTTTATTTGATTTTTGAGAATAATTACGCGGAAGAACTGTAAAAAAAAAGTTATAAATCAACAAGAAAACAAGAAGTTTGTTACCATTTTCCTTCAAACAAGCCTACAACTACTACTTACATATGTGTACAGATATGCTATATATACCTACACGTATGTATGTACCTCTTATTGTTTAGTTTCATCGTTTTAAGACAACTAATGCCTAGTAAAATATTTATTTTAATAATTGTATCAGTTGACTGAGAGAAAAACAAAAAAATATGAAAAAAAAAACAAAAAAAAAATTAATGAGGATGATAAAATCATTACAACAAAGAAGTTTTATATAAAAAACAAGAAAAAAAAGAACAACAATCCAACTGCAATAGCAAAAGAATTTCTAAAAGAATAATAGTTAAACAATATTTTTTTGTTTGTTATTAAATGCAATGCAACCTTTATTGATTTGTTTCCTGTTATTTAAATAAATAATTACTTAAAGAATTAACTCAATTTGAAAAAGAAATCCGACTGAAAAACAGTTTTCAGGGTGCTATATGATAAACAAAATAAGAGAAGCAAAGAAATCTATCTATATAAAGAATGAAACAGTTTTTTTACGTATATACACAAAAAAAAATGAAGAGCAAAATGATATATTAATGAAAGCTATTTAATACAGTTTTTTTTTAATTTATTTTCTTTGCTTGCAAATATCAAAAAAAGAAAATAAATATGAAAAAGTAACTTCCATAAACAACAACAATACTAAATACAGACAATTAACTAAAAAAAAAAATAATTGAAACAATAAAACCAAGAACAACTACAAGTCTGAACGTTTTTGACTGGTCTCAATTAAATACAGAAAAAAAAATGACGAGAAAAATAGTTTAATTAACACTGCAATAGTAAAGTAAAAACAAGCAAATCCTTGTGTTTATTTCTCTTTCTATCTCTCTCTCTCTCTCTCTACAAAGCATACATATTAAAGAAATAGAATATACAACAATATTTACACATATTTACATGAAATATACATATTTATACATATTTTCCTCCTGTTGATATATTTTTTTTATAATTACATATATAAACTTCATTTATTTACAATAGTATACAAAATAGTAGCATTTACAATCTACAAACTTCAAAGTAACTAAACAAAACGAATCAAATCAAAACTAACTTAATGTCTATTTATTATTTTTGTCCTTAAACAATCGTCTCACACTCATTTATCCCCCATTCATCACATCCCAACTCAAAACCAGCTCAACCTAATATTCCCTAACTTCATTGTGTTTAGACCTTAAATAATTAAGGCTCTGATATATCTATAAACGTATACCTTACCACCACAAGTGTCATTAAGAAAGTGAATATTTTCATAAAAGAATAACAAATAATTTCATTTTTTAGTAAAAACTAAAAAAATTAACACAAACTAATAACTTCTCATTTGTCGAATGATTTAGGATCATTGGATAAGCTTATTGTAACCATGTGACTTTAGTAGTTTCTAACCTCAATTCCCTATTTCAACATCTCAAATATTTTGAATATTATACACAACCAACGGACACACCCCCAGTACAACTTGTTTTTTAGATAGAAACCTACTGTGGACAGCTTTTATCTAAAAAAAACATGTTCGTCTGAAGCCGAAGACACATTGTCGGGCGCCAGTTTAGCAAGTGATTGGTGCTTACGTGATTCACTTAGAGGACCATACTTTCTTAGGTCATAAAAAATTACGTATGACTCGAAATTGAATCGTGTAATATTTTGTTTGGGGAGAAACTGACAAACACACGCACCGTGTAAACCTTGAAAAATTAGTCCTTCCTTCAGTCCACATTCCCCGCAACCCAATACTGTCCTGGGCTAGTTCCTTACAGCTACGCACGTTCAGCTGATTGAGGTCCCTCTGGCCGACACACGCAGCGTGTAAACCTTGAAAAACGGAATCCGCCCGAAATCTTCTTCAGCTGGCGATACAGTCCGGGGTGGACCCGGAACTCAGTCAACATTCCTCTCAATCCAGCACGATCTTTTGGTAGTTGCTTACAGCCAAGCACATTCAGATGATTAAGGTCCTTCTGACTGACGCACACAGCGTGTAAATTCTGAAATCCTCTTCTTCAGCTGGCGCTACAGTCTGGGGTGGACCTGGGCCTCAGTCAACATTCGTTTCTATCCAGAAGGGTCTTGTGCTAGTTCTTTCCAGCTACGCACAGCGGATTAAGGATCCCTTTTTAGATTGCGTACGTGATCGGCGTGGTTTTCCTTTACCGCATTGATCCTCGAGGTTGGTGTCGAAGACTTTTCTGTCCGAATCGTTGGTGACCATTCGGATCGATGTCGGTGTACAGCCCATAAAGTTCGTCATTTAGTCTCCTCCTCAAAACACCACACGCCTATAGTCCTATCGTCCTGAAACCTTGTTGCTCTACAGCCCGGGATGAACCTGGGGCTCCTCCCGAAATATAGCAACAAAATATTTACCTCTCATCTTCTTCTGATGATCTACAGTCCAGCGTCGGGCCTTAACCAATAAGCCTCTCTAGCTGGCATGACCTTTTGCCAGCTGCCTCAAGTTACGCATACCAACTGAGGTCCTTTTTCTTCTGCACGCCATTGGTTTCGTGGGCTTCCTCTATTGCGTTGTCCCACGGTCACGGAGTAGAAGACCTTCTCATGTCTTAATTTTTTCCTCTTCCATAAAAACTGTCGCATTTATAATCGACCATCCCGTTATTGACACCAAAATGGAGTCGCTATTAAATTTAACAAGTAAAAGTCACATAGTTGCATTCATATAAAAGTCATCACATCATAATCAACACGTTTGTAAATAAATGATAAACAGATAAATAAAGTAAACGAAAGTACCTGCAATCTAATTTTAAAAATAGTTATATTAAACATACACATTTATATAATAAACTTAAATCATCATATAAACTATATAAACTATATATAAAATAAATGAAATAATTTGAATATGTATATTTTTTGCTAATAGAAATAGAAACAGTTTTTAACTATATAACAACGTACAAATATAAAAGTGCTTATTACTATTTAAAAATGGAAAGATTTAAATATTGAATATTTCTTTAATTCACATCCTTCAGCGACGTTTTGAATTTTTTTATTTTATTTTTTTTTAATTGTTTTTTTTTTTTTTTTTTTTCGTATGATCATACTAAGCTCCTTTATTGAAAGTAATAAATCAAAGTTCCATAGCCAAACGCACATACTTTTGTTTCTGTTATCTGTTATCTATGAACTAATATTAAAATGAAACGGGTGCCTCAAAAAATATGTATTTATTTTAAAGAAGAATAAAACAAATATTTACACAGGAAAAAAATAAAATAATAACACAAAGAATAAAAAGAAACCATATACCAATCCACACAAAACCTGACAACAAGCAATAGTAATAACCTTTCAAAAACGTTCCGAAAAAAACAGATTCCTATATCAGTCATAATTCCATTAAACATTTTTATTTTCTCTTGCGTATGAGATCATTTTCAAAATTTTACCTTTCGAACACGCCCACTTCTAGTGCGGGTGGCGATAACAAAAATTCACGAAGAATGCATAGTCGTTTAATTCAAAATTTCAATATTTGGTTCTTAAATTAATTCTTTTTTTTGCTTTAAATTCAAAACAAAAACGAGTTTTTTTTTCACAAAAAGGTTGCAAAACAAAACTATACATCAAAAAACAATACGAAACTGATAAAGAAAAGAAAAAGAAAAGAAACGTATAAAATGACACACAATCGTTAATGTTGTAAAAAAGAAGAAAAAAAGAAAATAATAATATTAATTAATTAATTTAATTAAGAAATAGTTAAAAATATACGCAAATAGTTGATATTGTTTTAAGTTTTTTGAAACCATAAGCCTTCGAAAAATAAAATAAAGAAAAAAGAACGTGTAAAAAGCTACTGAACAACCGAATACAAGTTGATCATAATAGAATGCTTCTCAACTAAATGAAAGAAATACAAGATACAGGGTGATACAAAAAAGAAACTATAGAATACAATAGATACAGTGTTTTTTATTTTTTATTTTTTTAGCCAAAAGTTTAATTTTATACTGTCATTCATAAATATATATAAAAGAGAAAATAGAATAAATAAACCAGAAAAACAAAAAAAAAATAAAAAAAAGCACAATCTTAAAATCAATTAAATGAAGTTAAAAAAACACAACCAACCCCAGTTTATTTCTGTGATCAGCTCGCTAAGAAAACTCTGATTTTCTTGCGGGCAAACAATACCATAATTAAATATTAACTTAAAGAATATGTATATTTAAAAGAAAATAAAAAAAAAAAACAAAACATAGTTATAAAACTAATTAAAAGTTAAATTGATTCGGAGTTAAAGGCCCGAATCAATACGATTTTTAACTAAAAGAAAAAGATTAATTATCATTTGTGAAGGCAGGAGTTAACAAGAAGTTAATCAAGCAAAAAATAAAACCACATTGAAATAAAAACAAGTAACTTTTTACGCCTAAATTTAATTTAAGAAATAAACAAAAAAGAAGTAAATTTTTGTATGAGGGCGATATAAAATTCGTTATTGTATCTCATTACTAATTTATTTATACCTCCTTCTCCCACATTCCTGCGTCTCATAGTCATGGAGTCTGAATTACATTTGTTTATAATATGCGTCGTATGAATGTGGGGGGGAGGAGAGAATTGTAATATTTTTTTTTGTTTCCTCGAAGCTTTTATTGAAAATATCATACTAATACTAATGTTAAATTAAGACCAGAAACTACAATAGGAACTCAAATACCTCAGATTTTTGTTGCTATACAAATAATTTATTTTGCTAAAGAAAATACAAAAACCAAACCGTATACACATACATTTAACTGATAAAAGACAGAACTGCAATAGTAACTGAACTACCTCAATAGCCAATAGGTTTTTGTTTATTTAAGAATACATACAGATACACAACAACTTGTTTAAATGTATATTTTTCTATTATGTGAACAAAGGGTTTATGTTTTTTTTTTTTTTTTAATAAATAAATTCTCTTCAGCGGTGAGCTAATTTTTGTTTCCAAACAGTTAAACAAAATATAAAACTCAAACAAAAGCAAAATTTAAGTAGAATGGTGACAACAAAAGGGAAAAAACAAATTTCAAAAAATTTCCAGGAAATGAAAATTTGTATATAAAAGGAAAATGAAACAAAAAATGAAAAGAAAAAAAAACTACAAGATTAAAGGAAAAAAAAACAAAATTTTACATTTAGGCTATTCTATCCCATGTTTCTTATGCGAAGGAGGAATTATTATGAATAACAATTTCTTTCTTTATAAAAAAAATAAGTAACATTTAATGAAAAACAAAAAAAAAATAAGAAAACCTTTCGTAGAATCACATTATGTACTATTTAGGCTACAATAAATATTTACAAAACTTATATAAAAAGAAAACATGAAGTAAACTTTAAAATTATATGTTTGGATATACGATTTAAGAGACAAAAACAAAAATTATCTTCAAAAGAAATTTTAACATACATTTTTTCTTACAAAAAGGAAAGTAAACATACTTTTAAAATAAAATTTTAGAGTTACGAAAAGTTAAAAATATGATAAAAGTAACACGATTTGGATAAATAAAAATTAAACAAAAAACTATGTAACAAAAAAAAATATTCGTAAAATAAAAATTTTAGATAGGTTTTTGTAAATATTCACAAAATTACATTGTACTAACAAAACAAACAAAAAAATGTAAAAGGATTCAATAATTCTTATAAAAAAATTAAAAATAATTGAAAAAAAAAGAAACTTGTAATTTGGTAAATATATACAGATGATTCATTAGAATTTGCATTAAGGATTAAAAAGGACTATAACCTGATCCCTGAATTCAAATGATTTCATTGCTGTATGTAATACAAAGAAATTATTTGAAAAAAAATACATGCATATATACACATTTGTAATACATAACAAGAAAAAAAACAAAAAAAAAATATAATTCATAATGTATATTCCCACATTTAGAAAAGTTTTGGATTAATATTTAGACTTAGAGAAAAAGGAAATTTAAACGGGGAAGAAATTCAAAGAAGAAAAACCTTCAATCAGTTCGATAGGAAAATTTTATGATTTCGGATTTTAAAATAATATGTATTCAAAATTTTATAAGATAGCCCAAAAAATAAAATAAAACCCGTGTTAAGGTAAACCCAAAATATACTAACCAAACTTAAGGAAAAACAAAATTTTTAGGCATAAAATGTATAGATCACAAAATTGTAAGCAAAATTATAAATATCCAACTGATGATGAAGAGAATGTGTAAAAAATTAAAAAAAAAAAAACAAAAAATATATATATACAAGAATTTAGGCAAAATTCAATGCAAAACAAAAAAAAAAGTAAATTTCTCTAAGAAGTATATAATTAAAGTGTAACTAAAATACATAAAAACAAAAATAATTTCTTTGTAAAAACCTAAATTAAAGTAATTGTAAAAAATGACTTACAATGAAGATGTCGCCATTTTGCATTTATATATAAAAAAAATGAAGAAAAAGAAAATTAAACAGAAACTAATTCAGGAAAGAAATATAAGATAATACATACAAATTAATAACACGTTTAATTTATTTTGTAAAAAAGAAAACTAAGTTTAGTTTCGTTATACGTATTTTTTGTTTCCTATTAATTTTTCTTTAATTTTTTTTGTTTTAATTATAAAATATATGTTTTTATCGAAAGATATTTGAGAATAAGCGTGAGAATTTTAATATTTGTTCAAATATATGACAAAATTCTCAGATGTAATGTTTTCCTGTAAATGTAGAACGTACGTGTAAGAACGAAATGCAAATAAATTATATAATTTTTTTGATTAATGTTGTTAATTATGTTTTTTAGGTTATTTTTTAAACGTAAAAAGGAATGTACTTATTTTTTAATGATACCAGTTCTTTTTTCCAATGAAAATAACACATGTATGTTTGCACGAAAACTAAAAAAAAAGAAATATATATATTTAACTTAATATAATTTGCCTCATACACTATAAAGAAAAAAAATTAATATAACTAAAAAAAAAAAACTCAACTAGTCAGATGTGCAACACACTCAGGTACAATAGAATGTAACGTGAAAGCAAATTAATTAAATAATCATATATCTATTTTTTTTTCAAAACAAGAAAATAACCATAAAATTACAAAAATAGAAGAGTTTAAATAATTGGTGTAAACTTTTTTGTTATCAATTAGAAATATGATTAAATGTTGTTATGCAACAGAATTATAGAAGTAAATCTTTAATTTCGAACATTATTTCAAAGAAACAAAAAGAAAAAAACAAAAATTGTTATGGAAATAAATTATTTTCTGTTTCATAAAAAAATCATATGCCTTTAGTTGTACACATCCATGTGTGTATAACTGAGTGCATGTATGTGTATTATTTTGTACAATTTGTTTCAACTATTCGAAGCGTCTTCTGTTTTTCTTTTTTGTTGTAATTATTCTAATTATATTTTTTTTGTAAATTTTTGTAAATTAGAAAGAAAGATTGATTAACGCAGAAATATATACTAATAAATTTTAAATTAGGAAAAAAAACAACGGTATATATTTTTCTAACAAATCGAAATTGTTAAAAACGATTTCGTTTTTGCTTTTTGAGTTTTAAACTGTTTAGTTTATGTTTAAGTAAGTTTTTTTTTGTTGTAATAATTGCATTGAAGTGAATTCTATATTTTGTTCAGTTATAAACTGTTTTTATTTTTATTATGATTAATATATATATATTTTAAACAAATATGAAAATGTGAACGAAAAATAAAAGTTTTCAATATAAAAGAATGATTTAATTTTTTCGTTTTATGTTTTTATTTTATTTTTTTTTGTTTTATCTTCTTTTAGCAGTTGTGAGGGTCAAGAATATGGTCGCAATATTTGCATGTGCACTTCGATTCATTTGAATTAGTTGAAACGCTTGTGGTAGGAACAACGCATGAGAAAAGAAAAGCGGTTGTGCCAGTGGAGATTTCCGACGTTTGTGGAAACCGTGGAAACTCATGTGGAAATCCACAAACATCGGAAATCTTCACAGGCACAATCGCGTTTCTTTTCTCATGCGTTGTTAAACACACACACTACCTCCTACAGGACTGCTTTAGTACAATTGTCAAGAAAAATGTTTCCCATCTTACAGTAAAAAAATAATGACTGCACATTTTGCCCGTCATCGGTGACGTTTATAAACAGTTTTGACGTTTATAAACAGTAGGTACTGCAGTTAGTTCGATCGTAAGTCTACATTAATGAATATGAATAATGCAGTCCTTTGTTAGTCTGACGTTTATAAAAACACCCGTACTCTGCAGAAAATTATTAAACGTTTCCAAAAATGATCCCACAGGAGATTTAAGAAATTTTGTTTCAGTCAATGTTTTCATTCAGTAAAAAGTATGGACGGATTCAGAAACGCATCACTGCGTGATCGATGCAGCATCACGTTTATCCACGACTATGTGAGACAAAAAATTTAACCTTCGCACCATGCCAAAGGTTGCCAGGAACTTGAAAGTGTAAACTTGTTATTAAACTTGTATATAACCTGAAAAGAATGTCTGAAATCATCATTAAATGTCAAACTTTCATTTAAGCATAATTTCGTATATCAGATGCACTTCAAACTTTAAGCAAATGAGCATCAAGAAATTGCTTGATGTTTGTTAGTCGCCGTTGATCAAGTGCGGTTTGCATCAGCATCACAAACGCGCAGTGATGCCCAAAAGTGTGGCGTTCCTAAGCTCAGCCACTAGCCTCGAATAGATGTGCAGTAAAGCCTGGAGCAAATGTGCAGCACTACCGTATGCATTGATGCGTGCAGAAATACACAACGAGACAGACGTGCAGTAAATTTTGACAACTCTTCGCATTAGTTCGCATTGTAAACAGTCACTCACATGAAACTTCAAATCCCAAAATTCTACTAAATTGCACCGTTTTGCTTATCTACTACAACTGACTTGCATCAAAAAAGTGTGGAAATAGTGGCTGAGTTCGTAAAAGTCAACAAAATGCGCATCGCGTAAGCATCACTGCCTATGTCTATGTGATGCGACGCAACGATGGCTGAGTTCGTAAGCGTCAACAAAATGCGCATCGCGTAAGCATCACTGCCTATGTGATGCGATGCAACGATTTTTTGATGTTGCAATGCATCACGATGCTTTAACTTTGTTAGCTTTTCTGAACGTAAAAATATCAAACAAATTGGCGACGTTTTTTCTACATAATTTGGTTGATAATGTTGGCAATTACAATGCCAGCATACCTAATTATATTGTGGACACGAAAAAGAGACAACTGAGTCGGAAAATTAAAAGAGAATGTTACCGCATCACAAAAATCTGTGATGCGCTGGTTGCTTTTGTTTGCGCAGCAGTAGCTTTAAATTTTAGAACGCGATGCAAAGCATCGTTGCCAAATGTTTGCAATTAAGAACGCTTGCTGTGGTAGTACTGCGCTAATACTGCGATTACGAACTCGCCCAGAGATAAGTTGCATCAATATGTGACCGTGCAGTAAACACATGTGTCCCCCTTTTCGTTTTTTTCCTCTTGTACAACCCTGGCGTAAAAGCAGCGACACTGCGACCTAAAAAGATCTATTGTATCAATGTGTCCCCTTACATATAAATTCATGTTCCATCATTTTACTGCACGCATTTTGATGCACCGCTGTTTCAAACATATGCGTATTTTTGGAAATATAAGCACTGCAAAGCAAATCTTCCACAAAGCAAGAGGCAGAAAACTAAAGCAACTTGGCCCCATTTTAGACCATTTTAGACGTGCCCTGCTATCCCGGACACGCTGCTTCCAGTTATCATATTGTTTGGTTAAGTGAGTTTATTTTGTTTCTTAATTTGGTTTCCTCTTTTTTGTTAAATTTGTTTCTTATCTTCTAATTTGCAACTGAAATAATTCAGAAACGTTCAACCGTATGTTCTAAAAAAAAAAACAGAGAAAATATTCCAACAAATGAGAAGAGTCTCATTTTAATTTTCGATTACCATCTTTTTTTTGTTATTTAAATTTAAAAACAAAAAATTAATCTTAAAGAATACTATGAAATACGTATACTGAAATCTTTAAATATGAATGTACATACATGAAACAAAAAAACAAAAGTATTAGGCTAAGGACATTAAACCAGTTCAGAACAATACATAAACGAAAAACAAAAAAAAATATTATTTTACATTGACTTTAAATCATTTTCCGAAAGTAGTTTACAATTTAATTTTTAAAATATATTTTTTGATAAATGCTTCTTTAAAAATGAAAATAAGTCGTAAGTCAAAATATTTTACCAATAATATTGTTCGTCTATTGGTGTTGCATAATGCATTTGAAAAACCCAAAAAAAAACACGTTAAAGGAAAGTACTTATAAATGTTTGTAATATATGCAAAATACCATCATTCAAAAAATAAAATGAAAGAAAACAAAAGAAATACAAAGTACAAATTAAAAATTACAAAAGTTAAAAAAAAGCAAATTTTTCGGAGTACAAAATTTTCAGGGATACCTTAAACTTTTCGGAACAAAATTTCGTAAAAAAAGTGAAAAACAAAAAAGCTAATAATGTAAAATTAAAATAAGAAAATTACAGCAATTCGCTGTGCCAAGCAGAATTTCATAAGAAAAAAGAAAAACAAAAAAATTCCACTTAATGAAATTTTATATATAAATCGACATAACTGTACAAATTTATTTCGGTATACTGAAAACAATGTTGGAATTGCATATAAAAGTGAAGTAGAAAAAACACAAAAAAAATGAATGCAAACAAAAAAAGAAAAATTACAATACTTAAAAATAATTCTAGAATAAGAAAAATGAAAAAAAGTATATGTTTGACAGACTTAAAAATTTTTCGGAAAAAAATGATATACGTAAACATTTTTATTACATACATATTTAATTTAATTTTCTTTTAAATGAAAATTATTGATTTAGTGCAATACTTTGATTAAACATTTTTAATTAGCTAAAATAATAGATGGATTTTTTATTTATTTATTCTTTGATTCTTATTTAAGGTGTGGTAGAAAAGGGAGGAAAAACTAAAACTGTTCTGAACTGAAAAATAAAAGAAAACACAATAATATAACAAAAGCAAAAAAAATGTCAAATTCATTATTGTTCTCCGGATTGAAAATTAATTTCGCAAAATAATCTGTTTCTCGAGTGTGTGAAAAATTCAGAGTATTAGAGATTTAGCTGTGTGCAGAAAAAGATATTTGACAGTCCTTGCACAAGAACCACAAAACAGTGTCCATAAAATCTAACAAAGCATTTTGAGTTTTTACTTCTGTTTATTTCTGCATTAGCATTAGCATCGGGCATTCGATTTCGAATACGAATATACCGCCATTTTGAATCTTGAAGACTGTTATGCAGAAGTCGGGATTTACTGTGTGCGTGAAGATGTTTTTAAGACAAACGTCAGTTGGGCTAAATAATTTGCAGATTGAGATGAGTATATGATTGCGCTTTACAAATCAAGAAAATAACTCAAAAACAGGAATTTGAAGGCAAAGATTATTTGTATGTTCATCTCTAAAGTACGAAGTGCGTGATACAATCGTTATATCAACGATTGGGCATGTTTTTGTGTTGTATCGCGAGTTTCCGCACAATTGACCGTTGTACCGATATTGTATGGTCTCTCAGACAACCACTGTCGCATATAATAGATTGTACACAAGTTGTTTGGCGTGTATTCGCACATACATCAGTTGTGTATCGGTTTTTCTAGTCGCGGGTTGAGTGCCAAGTATAGTAGCCGCACGAAAATGTAAGCTCAAAATCAAACGAAAAGTAGCGATTCATTTCACTCCCTCTTAAGTAGTCAAAGTGAACGAACTTAATGAAACCAGCCGAATATGTTATTATTGGTTTGAAGTACAATTAAAACATTAGTGTATGTAATTCGATGTCGTTCGTATGTCAACCACGGCTACGTTAGCAGCGGCCGATTCGTTAAACCCAATTTCCGATAACTCCGCCATACATTTTGACGGAAACGACCGCTATTTTTCGGTCAATATTGATTCTGGGCTCCTCTAACGACGTCGGCTTGTTGACATAGACCAATGATTTAATAATTCAACATCGTTCATATATAAACCACGGGCATGCTTGAAGGACTATTCACATGAGCGGCGAACTTCAAACTGCGAAATTCGCGAATTTTGACACTTCATTCGAATGGAATTCTTTTATTCACCGGTAGCCGAGTAGAATTTAAAATTTCAAATGTTCTCGCCCCAGAAATTTTGCGAATTTTTTTTTTCGTGAATTTATGGACCAACATGGCTCTCTGTGGATCGCGAACAGCTCATTGTGGATCGTGAATTCAGCTTGACAATTCGCGAGGATATAATTGAATTCGCAGAAAAAAAGGAAATTAACTTATTTAAACAATATTTCTTAAGTTTTAACTTCATGAAAAAAATCGATAATTCTAAACGCATATTCTGGCATATCATACCATATTATTATAATAATAATAATAATAATGGCGGCGCTACAGTCTGAGGTGGACCTAGCTTCTCAGCAACCACTCGTGTTGTGCGTGCTATTGTTCTCTGACGACGAGATTGAGAAGCTTTTTCTAGACAGTTAACTCTTTGGGCATGGGAGTGACTCGAACGAGGTGGAGCCGTGAAAAAATGTCAGGTGATTTTTCGGGAATCGAACCGAGAACATCGAGCGTAGGAGTCGACGAACCTACCCACTACGTCACGGCGCCCACAAAGGCCCTTTAGCGATATCCAATTCTTGCCGTGGACTCGACTGTTTTGGTTCGTTTGCGACGCACCCTTGAACGGCAGACATATTCTCGTTACTTCGACAAACCCGTTGTCTCACTGGCACAGGGACATTCACCACTAAACTCAAATTTGTTCACTAGGCTATGAATTGCTTGTCTACTGCTACTGTGTGTCTACTACTGTCTATGAGAATTACGACCAAAAATTATCGTTAACGCTCTTAAAGTTGCCGTCACTGACTCGGAATTTTGGTAATAAATTGTATTTATTTGCGCATCCCAAATGTCAAATTTTCCATGTCCCTGGCGCATAAATCAGTCCGAATTTGACTGATGGTATGGGTTATGTTGGCTTTGAGGGTCACTGTGTTTTGTGGCTTATTTTCTTAGACATGCGACTTCATAAAACCACACAAGAAAAAACGATCTCGGTGGGCAATTCACCATCACCTCCATCACCAGCGATACAATAGGGCATTGGTGTCCATATCATCCAATTCAGGCCAAAAGAAGTTGGGATTCATAGACCTATAGCGCTAGAGGTTGACGATAATAGTCTGGCCAACATCGTTCTCAAAGAAATATGCATCGATGACGCCACCGGCACAAAATCCACACCAAGCAGTGATTTTTTCGGGATGCATTGGACGCTCTTGGATCTCATGTGGATTGGTATCGTCCCAAATTCGACAAGTTTTGTTTGTTAACGTTTCATCCATTCATCCAGAAATGGACATTATCGCTAAAGATGATTTTTCGATGAAAATTTGGGTCCGTTTCGAACTGCTCCAGAGCCCATTCAGGGAATACACGTTGTTGTCTATGGTCGTTTACCATCCGCTCCTGGGTCAGTTGAATTTTGTGCGGGTGCAGGCTCAAGTCACGACGTAAAATTCGCCGAGTTGTGATCTGCGAATGTCCGAGTTCTTGTGAGTGACGCAAAATCGACTGCCACGGATTCTCCTGCACACTCTCACGGACAACGGCGATGTTTTCGGCAGATCTCGCGTTTCGTCGACGTACGGGTGTTAGTTTATCGTTTACTGAACTCAAATGTATCTACCACACTGCGAGTAGACCTATCGGACCATAAAATGGGCGAAACGCGCGGAACTTTTCCCGAAAAGAACACCCATTTCAATAAAAAAATGACGATTTGGCATAACGTCCATGACGATTTGGCATAACAGACTGAATAAATGACAGCCAATTTGACAGATGTACCTTCAACAAGATGGCCGCTATCAACTGTCAAAGCTCGTATGTCCCTATTGGAAGACTCTTTGCAACATTTGAGCCTATTTCGGTACAATGCAAGTCGTTACAACCGTTGTATCGCGCATTTCGTACTATATTTCGTAATGGGTGCCCTTGCGACTAGTGTCGCGGCTTCCTTAGACCAATAGTTTGGGTCCATTGCGCCCTATTTAAGACTCATATATGATACATGTTTTGTGTGTTTTGGTCTTCAATTGCCACTGCGATTCATATAAATGGCTAAGATGTTTTAACCACCGGAATTACGGTTTGTCAACATAACTGTTTTTTTTTGCATGATTTCATCTGTAAACAACCATCACGTTAAATCTCTTCTCATCATGAATTGATTCTCATATAAAAAAAAGAAAACAAAAAGAAATTAAGAATAAAAAAATAATAGAATAAATGACTTCCATTCGCATTTGTAAGTTTTATCTCAGGGCTTTAAGACTCAACAAAAGATTAAATAGACTTAAGACTTAAATAAGAGACACAAGTAAACGAGAAGACCATTTATCTTCGAACCTCAGGTAAAATTCAATACAAATGCAGTAAAGATTAACGTCAAGCTTACTGCAATAATACTTAAGGGCTTTTGAAATATCCTTTTTTAAGAGAAAAAAAAAAACTTTATAACGAGTCTTAGTTTGCCATACACAAATCAAAGTCACTAAAAACAAAAGAAATTAATCGAACAATCTTCTATTGTACATTTACCCCCTTTTTACTTTATTCTAATATATAACAGAAATTAAAGAGAGAATAATAAAAAAATACAAATAGTAAAAATATATAATTATATCTGTGATTTTACCTTATTATAAATGTATTTTAAATATACATTATTTATTATTGCAAATGAAAATAAGAAAAAAAAGTTTATAAACACAAAACAAAAAAAAACGTTTGCAGAAATTTTTGTTTAGGTTAACACATGACAAAAAGTTAATAAACCTAACCAACAATTTAAAAATAGCAACAAACACAAACTTTGGGCAAGAAAATAAAACGTAACTCTTCAATTTTAAACGATGTATTTTCGTCTTTAACAGGAACTTTAGTTGGATACATTAAAGTCTGACGATTTAATTCAAATTTAATTTCACTTATGTTTGTCTTTGATTTCAGGAAGAAAAAGAAAATAAATGTTCATTTCAAAAGAAACAAAAACTATTCATATACTTATACTGAAGGAATACTTTCAATTATTTGTAATTGTCACCAATTTTAAGTGCATGGTTATGATTATATGATTAATGAAAAAATAAAAAGGGAGAACGGAGTCGCGGATATTAAAATTTCAAAAATAAATGAATGATTAAAGAAGATTTTTGACATAAAGAAGTGTAAGGGAAATATGAAAACAAAAAATGAAGAAGATAATTTAAATTAAATCCTAAGATAAGAAATTATTGATAATTATTATGATTATTATTAATTATTATTATTATGTAAACCGTAATTTGATGGACAAAAATAACAGAACAGAAAAATTCACTGAATAAAAGAAAATAAATTTAATTTGTTGCTAAAAAATGGTTTTATTTTATTTTGAGGAATGAATTTCATCACTGAATGCAGTGGTTGTGTTCACTTTGTTGGAATATAAAAAACTTACTCGACGGTACATGGGACTCTGCATCAAGTCATCAAAACCAAGTTGTCTTGCATATGTAAGTGATAAGTTGATTTAAAGGGTCTTTTTTTTAGAGGTACACAAGGCAACTCCTTGGCAAGGAAAGGAACATCAGAACCCTTCATAGGCCCTGAACCATTCTGCGCTGCAGGAGACCATCTCCTCAGAGAAGAATTCAGGGAACTAAAAAGAAGGAACCGGATAGAAACCTGGAATAACGCTCGTGAAATCAAGCAGGCCAAGAAACTCTTAGGGCAATATAACCGAAAGAGATTCGAGGCATGGATCAAAATGAGCAAGAATAACCTCCACTGCAAACTTGACACTAGCTCATGTTCGCTCATGCCTATTATTTTTATTTTTCCGAGGATTTTTGAAACACTAGTCACTACTGGAGCATTCAGACTCAAAACTGGTCCATTACACTGCCAGGTAGCAACCTATTCCAGAACCGTTAATTTGATCCCAACGGCAAATGGTGACTGGAACAGATTAGATTTCACTGGGATTCGAACCTGGGACCCCTCTAACTTGGGGCAGGCACTTAACCAATTGCGCCATCCAATCGTTTCATGCCTTTTATAGTTGAGCCTTCAATTGTAAATACGAACGTGAATTTTTTTCGTGAGGCCGGTCCTCATCATCACATTTAAGAAAAAAAAATATAAATAAAATAAAAAAAAAATTTTTCACGGCTCCACCCCTCTCGAGTCACCGACAATGCTCAAAGAGTATAACTGTATAGAAAAAGCTTCCCAATCTCGCCGTTCGGAGTCGGCATTAAACTGTAGGTCCCCTCCACTCGTGAGAGAACAATAGCACGCACAACACGAGTGGTTGCTGACTTAAGCCACCAACCAGACAGAGATTGGTGCGAAATGAAGAAAACATAGCCGCCGTAGGAAACAAAATCGAAGAAGACCCAGAAATGTAGATTCCGCGCCGCAAAGCTGAATTGGACGTCGCCAGAGAGTCAACTCGGCTTATTTTAGGGTTGGATTTTGGGCTACATCCATATAAGACTGTGCTGTTGCAAGAATTGATGCCGGACGACCATAGAGAACACCGAGAGTTCGTTAATTGGGCACTAGAAATGTTGACCGGAGATCCAGGATTTTGGCAAAAAATTACTTTCTCGGACGAGTTCCATTTTGGCTCAGCGACTATCTCAACAAACAAAATTGCCGTGATTAGAGCGAAACAATCCACAAGTGTTCGACCATTCATCAATACATCCAGAAAGATTGACTGTTTGGTGCGTTATATGGCATGGCGGGATCATCGGACCTTTTTTCTTTCAAAATGAGAAAGGAGACACAGTTACCGTAAATGGTCTCAGGTATAGAGCGATGTAAAGCGACTTTCTGTGGTCAGAGCTCGACAAAATCGATATCTTAGTTGTGATTTCAACTATACAGCTTTACATGCTATACAATCGACGCAATGCTCGAAGTTGTGGTGCAAAAATTTGGCGACTGGGTCATCTCACGGGGAGCGTTCAGTCACTTGGAGCGTTGGCAGCGGAGCCGAGGCGGACAGTTGAATAATGTGCTATTTCAAACATAATCGCATAAATGTAGCTTCAAAATAAAGTCAGAATCAATTTTATATCCCACACTTCTGTTGTTTCATTTAAATTTCTTTTCCTAAAGTTATTATCTGGTCACCCTGTATTCCCCAGGCCAATAATACGTGGTTGGTGTCAGCCTGATTTTCTGCTGCATTCCATTCCAGTCATCAATGCAAGACAACTTGGTCTTGCTACGTGATCAGTTGATATTTTTGCGGGAGATTCGACCTTCCTCTCCTTCTCGAACCAGTAGGCTTAGATACGAAGGCTTTCATGGCTGGATCCTTAGTGTTCAATTCTTTCGATGTAGCTGAGCCAGTTTAGTCGACGTAATTTTACTTTGCGGACTATGTCCACATCCTTGTACAGCTCAGAGTTCGAAATTGTAACTTCATCTCCATTCTTTACTCGCAGACAGGACCAGATATCCGAAGCGGAATTTTTCTTTTAAAGGCACCAAGAATCAGCCCTGCAGTCCTGTTTATTGCCCAGCTTTAGACCCGATTTTTGTTAAGTCGACCGATCTTCAAATTTTATCAGTATATTCCATGAATGTTAGACAAGAATGATCGAGAAATGAAACCAAGTACCACAAGATTGCATTCAGTTGCAATTTATTTACATATTTTAACCACACAAAAGATTGCTCTACCAAAATTGAATTGATTTTGAACGAGAATAAGTACATTTCTTCGTTGTTGATTCCTTCTTCTGAAGGCGCTACATTCCTGGGTGGATCTGAGCATCAACAAACAACCCTTATTCAATGAATTAAAATAAGTATGTACACTTCAGTCCACAGAATTAATTAGGCATTTTCAAAACTGTCCAATTTGTCCACAAGTGCATTCAGTATTGTTCTTTGGATTTGCCGGGTCTGACTTGGTGTTAAGACTGCATTTTTAACCATGGAGGAAAGACTCAAAAAGAATTGATCTATATCTGCTAGCGAATTTGACGAATTCACTCCGGACAGCTCTGGATTTTCTAATTTAGCTGCTAACGCCTCAGTGCTGGACGTATTTTGGTTAAGGAAAACAAATTCTTGCAGGGAATTCTCAACATCATTCGTTGGTTCACCTTTGGTTTTGTTTGGAAAAGTTGATTTCATCTCAATATCTGAACTTGCTTCAGCCACTGTCGTGGATGGTTCACTCAATTCCTCATGTATTTTTGGTAGGCTATCAAAAGATCACATGTTAGGTTGAGACATTTCAAATTAAGCAGTTTCACCACTTACTTTTTGATAGTTTGAGAACTTTGTTTGAGAAACGAAAGTTGATCATAGTATTTGTACATTTTACCAGTTGCACCCTCTCTTTCTCCCTTTGTGTCGCCAAGTATTCCTCGTTTGCATTTTACGAACTGATCCCTTAACGACTTCCAGGCAGTCTTGCAATGATTCTCTGAGACATGAAATTGAAAATAAGACATAAAGGACAAATCAAAAGAAGAAAAATCACTCACCATTTACTCCTATTTCCTTAGAGATTTCCTTCCATGCATTTTTCTTCAAATGTGTTTGCTTGTAGTTTTGATCCGTTTTATTGTAAAGAAATGGTCTATCCCTTATTAAATTGATCAGTTCTTGCCCTTGTGCGTTTGTTAATTTGTTCATTTTGAAGGCACGAATGAATTGGTAAACAACGATTTGTGTGGCGACTTTTCTCGTTGCGACAAAAATCAACTGAATTCCGTCGCGATATTTCACGGCGGCCGATTATTGTTATTCTTTTTTCTCCCTTCATTTGCTATTGTGTGCGATAGAGCGAGAAGGAAAATAAATAAAAAGAGAATATACAAAAATCGTACAATGCTCCTCTTCTCGTCTGAGGCGAGAGCAAGACGAGAAATCTGGTCGTCTCGTTTTGGATGCACCTTTCATTTTCTTTTTTGACTGCTTGTATTTTTTTGGCAATGAAAGAGTGTTTGAAAGAGCGAAGAAATGAAAGGGAGAGTTCAATTGAATTCCAATTACACTACTCAGAATTTTATTTCAGCACTTGAGTACATGTCGCATAGGGTGTTTATGTCTGTACATTCAACGAAATACACCAAAATAAGCAACAGGTATGAAAGATTTAACGACGTTTGATGAGAGAGGAAAGCAAAGGCGACAGAGAGAGATTGAGAGAACTGTCAAATCGTTTCATGTAGGAGATTTTAAAACAAATCATAGTAACGCGAGACTCGTTGACGAGTCTCATGCCAACGGAATGTTTCAATCAATTCAGTTTGTGATTCAAAAGTAAAGTGATTACAAAAATGATCGAAGACGAACAGAAGCGCTACAAAAATCACACGGTGGATGCCCTCAAAGCGGAAAGCCCACCTTATCTGCAACACCTTCGACGACTTCTGTAACTTCCGTTGAGACTTTTGCGACCACTTCGGCACCACTGACCACCACTTTTGGGACTTCTGTTGCCGCATCCAGAACTTCTACGAAACTTATTTCAACAGATGTGGAAGAAAAAAGTGATCTGGCTCACCTAGAGAGGCGTAAACGTATACCTGATCTGCGCCAGAAGCTTACAATAAGGCCGAAGTGGACCTGCACGTAGTTTCTCAGCAACCACTCGTGTCTTGCGTGCTATTGTTCTCGCAGCACGCAAGTGAAGGGGGCCTACTGTTTAATGCCGACTCCGAAAGGCGAGATTGAGAAGCTTTTTCTAGACAGAGTATATTGATTATATAAAGCACTGTCAATGACTCGAAAGAGGTGAAGCCGTGAACATTTTTTTTCTGAAATATTGTTACTTGTCCAGGTATTCGAGCCTAGACTTGAAAGTCTAGTGCCTATGGGTCGACGCACAAACCCACACGACCACGGCGGTGCCCACAATAACTAAGTCAGCCGATGCATTTAGGGCGTCAGACTTCCGTAATACTTCCAGCAACTTCTGCAAAAACAATAACTGGCACTTCCGCAACTTCCGTCCACCAATCGTCAACATCCACGACAAGTGACCAAAATCAGGAACTTTCAAAGTGGATGCTCGGGTGAAGCATGCCTGTTTTCATTTCTTTTCGACTTGTTTTCCTCATTTTCTAGTGATCTTTGATCGTGTAATACCTCATGTATGCTACGTGGAATTTTAGGGAAATTTATCACAGGGAGGATTTAAATGCAAATATTTTTTCACTGCATACATATAGTACTTCGACAATGCTGCTGCACCTAAACTAGCAATTTTTTTATCCGTCATTCATGAAACATACGAAAAGAACATTATTCAATTCTTGGTAGAACATTACTGAGTGAAGACATGATCCGATTCGGGTGTTCCACACACAGAAAATCTTGCCTGCCCAGGCTGATTGTCTAGTCGTTTGTAAGCAGCCACTTTTATGATTTGACTAAGCTGAACGACGTCGGCCTCAGTCAACGCAAACCAAATTGTTCTTAGGAGCTGGGTCCATAGACGTGTGACCGTTCATGATTGAATCTTCTTTTCCAAATGTCATCAACGCAAACAGGAATAAAGACTGAATCCAGAACTTTTCTCTCGAAAAGACCAAGGGCCTCTCCATCTGCTCTTGAGATTGTTAATGTCCCCGCATCAAAGAGCAGGACAGAGATCAAGGTGTTATATAAAATCAGCTTGGTCCTTCGATAGAGGACTCTACTATTCAACTGCATTTTGAGCCCAATGAAACAATGGTTGGCAAAAGTTATTCTGCGTTTAATCTCGGTATTGTTGGCTTTTGTACTGTTTACCGCGGAGCCGAAGTAGACGAAGATATGTTGTGTGTCCTTTTTCGATGGCAGCATACTCGTATATGGACGTCGCTGGCCAATACCGGGAATAAACACAATTTATCTGCTACAGTCTCTTCTTCGTGGTCAGGTGCGGACTCTTAGGGTAAAGTCTATGGACGATCCTTTTTGAGCAACAGATTCAAGGATACATACTGCCTCCACGGGGCAGCCACCGGGCAACGAATGCTACAGCGTGATTATAGGTCTGATATCTCAAGTTGAACAATGGTTACGCCTGCCTGCGATTCATGACCTTAATTTTTCGAGACTGTAAACATACGGCCAAAGTATGCGACTCGAGGAGTAAACCGAGGGATGCGTGGCTAAGAGAGTGCTTTGTCTCTAGTAGACGAACTCCGAATACTTGGTGACCTTCAGTTTTAACTTAGCCCTCTCTAGGCATATAGGGAGCTGCCTGGACCGACGTAGCTTTCCCGAATACTCGTGGGTCCAATATTTCAAAAAAAAAAAGATGAGTATGGTGAAGCTCAAAATTCACCAGCGTCTGTTCATTCTGTGAAGCTTACAGACGGTTATATTCGTGACGGTATTGAGCCTCCGATGGCCACTTCACCTTTTGCTGACCAGGTTAAGGCAGCAAGGCAAGCTGTATAGGTAACCTAATGAGACACGTAGAGATTCTCAGAAAGGTCGATTATATTAATGATCTAACTCAGGCCTATGATCTTGTGGCAACAGGAATAGCCCAAAACAGGATAGAACTGATATGGGTGACAGGACATGAAAACTACAAGCGTAATGAAAAAGCAACAATACAAGCAAAAAGAGTGCAAGAAATTCTTTTGTTTGGCCTTTGGGAGGATATCAAACTCCTCAAGATAGTGCTCAAGTCCTAGATTAAAGAATGGGGCCCAATAGACCTAGTATGGTCACAGTACATGTGAGAGTTATGTTTACTCCTCATTACCTTCAATTCAATTCAACAGTCTGAAGGCATCGTCCTTAAGGAACCATATTCCTTAGGCGATACTTAAAGCTCTAATCGCTTCTTGATTGCGCCACCATCCATTTTATATCTTTAAGCTAAGAAATGTTTCTCTAGGAATCGCCTGGCGACATTTTGTTTGCCATTTTTGCCCGTCTACCTTTTTTGGTATTCTTCCGTGGCCCATTTTTGTCCAGACTTTTTCTAAACATTCCTATGCCTATAGCAGCAATTGGTTGCGAATCTATTAGAAGTTGACCTATGACGATGTTTACTTGAGCGAAACTAGATTTTCCAAAAGGTTGCATCGTCTAAAATACATGTCTTTTCAACTGTCGGGAAAGTCATAAGCTCTCTATCTGACATTTCTGCTTTCTTCCGCTCATGTATTCATCGTCTATGATTTGGCGCAGAATCCGCCTTTTCATTGTCTCCGATTCCTGCGAGATCTTTTGCCCGAAGAAGTATGACCATATAGTGAGATGAGCACTCATTTAGTTTTAGTACACATTCTAAAGCCACTGATTTATTGATGTCTGATACGACTGATAATATCCTGATTGTCCAAAACAATGAAAAAAGTGTTACTCTCTTTCATTGGTTAAAGCGGCGTTTCGGAGGTCTATTGCTTTATTTTCGGATTATGAATGCAAATTTTAGCTGGCAGCCTACTTTCAGTCCCTCCCTGTTATTTATGACTTTAGAATGTCGTGCGATTTGAATCAGACCTTAATACTTGTTGTTTACGGTCCATTATTGCCAGTAAGAGTGCTTACTTGCTGAAAACATGAACGAATATCCCGGTTCTTGACTGAGAGAAAAAATGAACGGAAACACATTTTCTTCTTGATTTACCGTTTCTACTCTACCGGTGCATAGATGCAACACCACATTTATCCAATATCAAAACCATCTATTTATTGGACTTGGCAAAAATAAAGGTTCCGATTGCACATATTCGTTCCAGATCCAGAAATCAAAAGCCGGCTGGAACCAATTGTTTTGTTTTCTAACTTGGTAAACTGTCAACAAAACAGATTCCCTCAAAACAAGAAAAAAAATCAAGGCATGTATATGTTTTCTCGCTCTACCTCTCAACTTCATTCTGTTTTTCGCTGTCAAACGATTGAGTACTTTCTACGCGTCAACTCAGCACATAGAAGCAAATTGAAAGGAAGTCTCGTCCGACGCGAATTACTGCCAAAGAAGAACACACAATTTTTTTTTATCGACTTGCAAATTTTGGTTTATTTCTCTTTTCTTGGTTCGCGAAATAAAAAAACAAAAAGATCAGACAGTTTGATTTATATTTTTTCAGTGAAAATCCTTTGATTTCTATGCGGGAGTGTACGATTTATCTTAGAATTTAATTTGCTTCACTCCTCGTTTTGTACGTTTTTTCGCGAGTGCCCATCCCAATAAAAATAAAAAGGAAAGAAATCGAAAAATACAGAAAGTCAGAAGGAAAAAAGATTAGTTTTGGTGATTTTAAGAATTCAGCAGTTGTTGCTACGTATGATCATATCCCAGTTGTTGCAGTGTTCCTTTTTCTATGACAATTACATTCAAAGTCAACAAAGTTTCAATCAACTCCTCGCAGAGTTTTCAATTTTTGATAGAGCGCATCTTTATCGTACTCTAACAACAATGTCGACGGCATTCCTGACTGCAATTGCAGTAATCCTGTGCATTCTGTTTAGAATTCTTAATGTGAATAGCCAACCGTTGAAGCCAAGTGTTTGGTGTTTGGATGAAACGTTCCTCGATTGCATTTATAAGATTGCACCGGTGCTCCGCGAACCGTAAGTATTATTGAAGATTAAATTATGCAATGTTTTCTTTTTCACAAAACACGAAGCAGAAAGAAGCCGCAAACATGCTGTGTGTGTGTCCCAATTGGAATTCGCCGAACCCTCTGAGTTCGTTTAACTTTGTTGATGAAGTGTTTTTTTTTAGATCAAAATAAAGGGGTGATTGAAATCGGGGTAGTTGTTCATAATTTTGATGTACACGGTCTACCCAGATCGTTTCGAAAGATCTGGAATGTTAGCAATCGCCTCTGAGTAATCAGTTTCTAGGAAATAACTTGGCACATGGCTATGTGGCAATCGGCCCTTTCAATGGGTGTTTGAATTGCGATTAAGTGATAAGAGGGCTAAATACCAATTCGAGTATGAAAACTTTGCGCTCGAGTAGACGGTGCTTGGCAACCGATGTCGCTCACTAAATTGTTGTAGTAAACTATCGTCTAAATCTGTCACACTTAACACATTTGATAAATTCATGTGTAAACACAATGATTTCTAGACGGAGTTCAAGGTCATGGATATTGTTGCTAGTGCTTGTGGTGTTTTCTGGGTTAAGTGGAACTCTAATCGTTCACCTTTTTCTCTTATTATCGTAACTAATTGGATATTTAATCTACTGAACAGCACTGATTCTCACTGTTTGCGTGGTTGTTCTTGAGCCATATACGTTTATGCACAAACATGAAATGAGTTCGTTCTCCTTTCAGGTAGTTTTAGATAAAAATTACATTTTATATACATACATAATTTTGAATGAAATGCATGCCTTTCTGTTTTTTTACTTGTGCTCCTCGAAATTTGTGTCGAATCCTACGTCGTAGGTAGTTATTGATCCAATGTCTTCTCTAATGTTTCGCATTATTATCAACAAATTTAGCTGCAGTGTCTTTTTTATAAACGAAAGTCAATGTATTAATGTGCGTGTCCGTTGGAGAGTACTTTCGCTAATAAACTCTCGAGAGTTACTCACATGTGACTGCCCATTAGAGAGTTATACTTGCCAGACTTTAATATCGACAGCTCTCATAGATTTTTGCGAACTAAATTCCTGTGATTGCTCTCATAATGCCTACGTCCATGTCCACTTGATATATTTCTTTTGCAAGTTGTCAGTTGGAAGCAAAGAAATTGATGTGTTTAATTATGATCACTGTTCTTAAAAAAGGAAAAAAATAAAAAATGCTGAGACCATTGGCTATGTCCTCGTCGCCATTAAGGTAATATCTACATTTTAAAAACATCTTCAAACTGAAGATGCTCGACAGTTGAGAGATTTTTGACACTTGGCAACCAGGCAACTTTACAACTTTGTTCTTCTAAAGGGTGACCTGAAGGCAATGATATTGCTTCCAATTGTTATGTTTCAGCAGCTGTCAAAGTTACCAATGACATCCAGCTGTCAAAATATTCAGTAAAGTTTGCCACTCCATCATGAATATTTCAAAATTTTCAGTAAGGTTAGTAATTGCATCGTGCTTCGATTCACGCTTGTCGAGCGTCCAGAAATTATTAAAAAGTATTGAAATTCTACGTCAGTTGTGCAAAGTGAATTTCGTCGTGAGGCCGATCGTCTTCATGGCTTCAAAGTGCAGGCAATTCGTCCCACCGTGGTAAGTCACCAACCGGACGGATATTGTAGCGAAATGAAGGAAAGCTAGCCGCCGTAGCGGACAGCATCGATAAAGACCCAGAAATGTCGATTCCGATTCCCCCGCCAATCAAAAGAATTGGGCATCTCCGCAGGTTCAACCGGGCTTATTTTGCGGTTGGATTTGGGGCTACATCCATATAAGATTGTGCTGGCGCATGAATTGAAGCCGGACGACCATAGACAGTGCCGTCGGTTCGTTAATTGGGTGCCGAAAATGTTGCCTGAAAATACGAATTTTGGTTAAAAATAGTCTTCCCCGGACGAGTCCCACTTTTGGCTCATCGTCTATGTCAACAAGTAACATTTCCTTTATTGGAACGAACGCATACACAAGTATTCAATCAAGCATCAATGCATTCGCAAAGACAGTTGGGTGCGGTGTTTGTTGCATCGGACCTTATTTCTTTTGAAATGAGAAAGAAGACACCATTACTGTCAATTGTCTCAGGTATAGAGCAATGCTAACCGACTTTCTGTCGCTAGAGGTCGACAAACTCGATATATCCGAGCTGTGATTCCAATAAGACGACGCTACAATATCATACAAGCGACGCAACGCTCGAAGTTGTAAAGGAGAAATTTGTCGACCTCTCACGGCGAGCGTTCATCAATTGGTCGCCGAGAGGTTGCTACTTGACACCACACGATTATTTTCTCTGGAGGTAAACCAAGTCAACTTCTTTGGATGAGCTCGACACCAACATTCGAGACCCTATGGCGTACATATTGTACTGAGTAATCAAAAAATTTGACCGACCGCTTCAAGCACTGCCAGCAAAGTCGAGGCGGCCATTTGAATAATGTGCTATTCCATACATTATGTCATGAAAAGGGCTTCAAAATAAAGCCAGAGTCAATTTAATATCTCACAGAATTGTTGTTTTATCTAAATTTCCTATCGTTCTTATCTGGTCACCCTGCAGTTTTCCATAAAATTCCAATAGGTTAATATTTCTCTATTAGTTGATTTTTTACACCGTTTCGCCATGTTAACTTTCGACAGTTAACTGTCAACAGTCCGCTATCAACTTTCGTGACTGTCTGTGTTCACTTGCAGGATTGCTCTTTTAAACCTGCTTGAGAGTGACTGGAGCATTTTTTACTCAAACTTTACTGACACCCACTTTAAAGGGCTATTCACATTAGCTGTGAACTCGCAGTTCTCTGCGAAATTCACGAATTTTGACACTTCATTCGCATGGAATTCACTTCAGTCGACGTTATCCGCGAATTGTCAGTGTGAAATTTGAAATTTCGAATATTTGCGACCAGAGATTTCGTGAATTGTTTGTGAATTTGTGGTTTGCGAACGGCTCATTGTGGATCGTGATTTCAGTTTGACAATTCGCGAAGAGATTGTTGAATTCACAGACAATAAAGTTTTTGAGTTTTTACTTCACAAAAAAAATCGATAATTCAAAACGCACATCCTGGCATACAAAAAAGTGTGCATTTTTGCTGATATTTCCTAAAATATGGTTATTTCGAAAATTCGCGTTCGCAGTTCTTGCCTCATATGAAAGGCCCTTTAGTTTATTTTGCATAAAAAATCTATATTCTCGCACTCGCATGATTTCCGATTAAAATTTAAATTTAAGATTCATTAACAAATTTTGTTCTAAGTATTCATGATTAGGCGTTTATTCATCCAACGTAGGCGAAGTTTTGCTACGCATTGTGTTTAACTTACCATGTTGTCGGCAATGTAGTACATCCTCTTTACATTAAAACATGGCACTTTTATCCCAAGTTCATTATAGCGGCTTCTTTTTCGTTCTTTTCCCAAACACGTCAGTGCATTCTCTGAATGCCTACATTACTCATGCTTTTAGATTTATTAGCAGAGCTGAGGCATCGAGTTGGAACGGAATCGAGATTTCAACGTAAACATTTCTGTTCATCGACGTGAGTGATAGGGAAGTCGTAGTTGATTGTGTTGAGGTTTTCCTGTAAAAAGGAAAAAAGTACATATCAGTGTTTCAATCACTCAAATAAAGTGTACATTCATACTTCTTCCACGACCTGACTCTCTTAGCTGTGTCGAGCGAGAATCAACAAACCCACTTCGACTTCGAAATTCCAAACACATGTGGAAATTGAATCAAATATAGAAATAAACGTGAAAACATGTAGCACCTAACCTTGATTTAAGTGAAGATGCAATGTGCACCACGAACATTTTTCCAGAATCTGCCGGAGTTTAAAATGCGAACACAAAAAGTATTGAAGTGCTCAGGGTCATTTCATGACATCTACAACATGTCTTTTGGATCCTTGCCAACCACATCAAATATATTCAATTAAGGGGGTGGATTATGTTGTCGGAAGAAAATGTCAAATGGCATGCTTTTGTTGGCATAGTCCAGTGTAATGACATTTGACAGAATGAAATAGTTCAAAGGATTTGAATCGCATCTTCCTTGGCTGCAATGTCTGAGCTGGACCTGGCTCTAACTTCTACAACAAGAACTTGTGTTGTGCCTCCTATTGTTCTCGGACGAGTGGATGAGACGAACAGTTTTATGCCGAGTCCAAAAAGGGCTAAGTTTGAGAAGCTTTACATGACAGTTTTACTCTCTAGCTCGCCCTTTGTCTGTGGCAAGTGGTTGCTGTCGTAAAAATGGGAGATGTTGTTTTGGTCTGAATATGATTTACGGGCCTCTGCTGTAGGCGATACAATTACTCACTATTCTATGGCGACACAAAGTCTATTCCCTTAATTTCTTTTTGTTTGAAGATGTTATCTTCGAATGTGCTTAGGAAATCCCTTGGGTGTGTGTTATATTTGACAATCTATTGAAATATCATTTCACAAATTTGATGACATTTAATTTAAGAAATAAAGAATCTATTACCTTCGTTCGGTAATAGATTCTATTGATAGAGATACCAGCCGTACAAAAATAAATAAATGGCGACGTTGCCATCTATTATCTTCTCTCACTGTATTGGATTTTGTTTACATAAGTTAAAGAATTGTATTCTTTCATATCATTTCATGCATACGATTTCTTTTGCAGTCAAAGTTATGTTTTGATTCTGCTTATCGCAAAGGCGGGTTTTGCATGTCGGTTGCTTAAAAAATCTGTCATTTTTTGCGGTTGCCTTCATTTTTTCATTTTTTTTTTCCTTTTTCTATCTCACTCTTCCACACAATAAGAAGACAGTAAATGCGAAAATGTGGACGCCGTGGCGTGGTGGGTAGAAGCGTAGATTCCTACTCTCGAGGTCTAAGGTTCGAATCTCAGAAAAACATCTAACATTTTTTCCCGGCTTCACCTCTACTGAGTCGTGGGCACCGTGGCGTAGGTGCGTCGACTCCTACGCTCGATGATGTCGGTTTGATTCCCGAAAAAACACCAAACATTTTTTCACGGCTCCACCTCTTTCGAGTCACTGACAATGCTCAAAGAGTAGGACTGTCTAGAAAAAGCTTCTCAATCTCGCCATTCGGAGTCGGCATTAAACTGTAGGTCCCCTCCACTCATGAGAGAACAATATCACGCACAACACGAGTGGTTGCAGAGTCCACCTCGTACTGTAGCGCCGCCATTATTATTATTATCATTAAATGCGTAAAATGCGAGCCACTGAATTGCTCGTGTAAAACCCGACGAAAAGTATAATTGCCGCAAAAATGTCCCACACTCGTATCGTGGGAACACAAACGGTGGCGTTGAATGACATATACGGACTGTGCATCAGATCAGCGTTGCCGGTATTTGTTTACAAGCGCCACCGTATAATGCTTAATACCACAAAAGAGTGTCTTCGCTGATGAGCACTTTGTTATTTAAATTTAACTATATCCAGTGGGAATACCGATTCATTTCTGAAACATAATGTACAGCTGCCTTTTAGTTTGCGTTTTCATCAGTGTAATCTTTCATAAACATTGGAACTGCATAGATATAGTTAGGGGAGAAATGAGACCGAATCTTATCAACCGCACGTCGAGTTGCGCATTAATTTTGCCGGCAATATGCGCCATTAAACGAGCAGAGAGCACATCGTTGACCCTGATTTTGTAAATGAATACCCCATATAATTTTGTTGCTTTTTACTGAAAATTACAAAGCGAACAGTATGATTCACTTTTGACAGCTTGTCCCAAAAGAAAGGCGTTCAAATAATATTCTCTTTAATAAAAGAAATATATTTCACGCCTTTTTCTGCTTTTCCTACGAAATTTTCATCACGTTATATATTTGCGAGATTTCCGATTCCTCACATAAATTCATCATTATATCCAACTTTCGTGACCTGTTATGTTAACCCGTATTTCTAGGTCAAATGTAATAATTGTTAATTTTGAGCGGTGAAGTAGAAGTCATGAAAATGAACCGTTGCTTAGTCGTTAGTTTTCTTTCTATTCTGCCTCTGATTGTATCGTTTTCTTCTCATTCATTAATTCACAAAAAAAAAATCTAGAGTTATTTGCTTCCACTCCGCTGCTTAAGAGTTGCCACTTAATTTAGATTGAAACCAACTCAGAGGTGAAAAATGAAGCCATATCATAAGACTAAAAATATGCGCTGCCAAGTGTTTCTAAGCAGTAGGTTCTTTAACTACTCGTAGATTATAGATAACGATGACAGTTTTTAAAGTAGACTTAAATAACACTGAATGGAGTACAATGTTTAATTAACTGATAAGGGAACTCAAGTGAATTCATACATGTACAATGAAATCGTTTTAATGATTTTGCTTCCTATTTCTGCTGAGGAGCAGTGATGTGTCGCTATTGTAGTCGTGTGTAGTATTCAGTTGTCAATCTTTTCATGCGGCAAAAGTTAAAATTTACTTTTACGATTTATTCTTACAATTTCTACTCAATCTCATGTGCTTACATGTTTATCAACTTCTGGCAGAAGTAAGAACCAGTCGCTTCTTTAAATGTGGTAATTATCTGTTGCGACTCTGAGTCATATGGAAGTCATTCTTTTTCTTTAGATGGCGTTGATATTGATTAGTTTGAGATGGACGTGAACCTGGGATCTAAAGCAACCACTTGTGTTTTGCATGCTATTGTTTTCTAACAAGTGGAAGGGACGCACTACAAACGGTGCCATGACATAACGCCAAGCGACATAAGGCCAATTTTTAAAACTTGGCCTTATGTCGCTTTATCAAAGTGACATAAGACTTTATGTCCTTTCTTATGTCCTCTCGGCCTAGCAAATTTAATTGTTCGACATCGTCGTTTTTTAGAGGGACATACAGTGCCTCACAAAAGTATTCGGAATTATGTTTTTTTCCTGGATTTTAATATTGTTAAACAAAAAATAATTATTATAATTATAATAAAAATATCAGCTTCAGTTCAACATTTATTCTCTGTTAACAAAAAATTAGAACAAATAATGCATGTTTTCTGTCTGCAACAACAACAAAATGCAATAAACCAGGATCCAAAAAAAAAAAATTTTACGAATATTTTTGGGAGGCACTGTAAGCCCAAATGCTAGAATTTGGCTTTATGTCCGGGCTGCCTACAAACGGCTAAATTTTGAACAACTTTAAATGACAATTACTGAATTACTCACTGAGCATTGGCAGTAACTCGAGAGAGGTCTTCTTCATGTGGCGTTACAGTTAACCTCAACCAACAAACCTCTTCAGTTGGCACAATCTCTCGCTAGATGCCTCCAATTCCGCACACTAATTTGGTTAAAGTCCCTCTCCACTTATGAGCGCCATCTATAACGAGGACGTCCTGCGTTGTCTCAATGGCTCGGATTCAAAGACTCTTCAGGCTGGAGCTGTGTTGTTCATACGATCTACATGGCCTAGCCATCTTAAGGGTGTTATCCGTAGACGCTTAACAGGCTCATACCGCCGTACAACCAGTATAGCTCGTGGTTGAACCTTCTCCTCCAAATGCCATCAACGAAAATAGGACCAAAAATCGCACGCAGAACTTTTCTCTCGAACTGACCAAGACCTTCCTTATCCGCTTTTAATAACGTCCATGCTCTGCACCATAGAGCAGGACTGTGATGACCAACGTGTTATACAAGGTGTATACAAGGAAGATGTTATAATTTTTGCAAATGGCGTCGTACGTCAATCATATTTGACATTTGTGAACTAGACAGCTGCAGTATACAAACAGAAAAGCAATGACCAATGGACAAGCCATCTTCAATCTCAATAAAGGAGAGGACGATTTTGTGTGGAAAATCACCATGAGCGGCGAGGTGCATTTCCACTTCAGCTGTTACGTCAATAAACAAAATCTTCATTTCTGGGTCTTGGACACTGAAAATCCCCGTATAATGCACAGAGAGCCATTACATCCACTCAAAGCCACAGTGTGGTGCAGCGTTCACACAGGAGGAGTGATTGGGCCGTATTTTTTTTGAGAACTCCATCGACAATACGGTTACCAGAGTTGTAAAAGACTGCAATCTTTTGAGAATGCAATCTCTGAATTATTGAATTAAAGAATTATGAATTATCTGTTTTGTGATGTAATCAATTGACTTCATTTAAGACTTCTCGATTTCAGAACTGAAATCACCATTCTTTTTGAAGTATTTGATAGGACCAATCCTTTGGAGCATTCTTAAGATTGCATTCGTTTGAGTGCAAGCCTTTCGACTGACATTGCATTCACTGAAGTCACCTTGAAGTCTCCACCATTCACCTGAAGTCACCTGCACTCATTTGAATTCTTTGGGACCCCTCAACACCGTATCCGTCTTTCTTCTCTCTCGCCACTATACATCTTATCCCACTTCCTCTAAACCTAAAATACCATCATACTCCATATAAAAGTGCTGTTAGTCTTCATTCAGACTTGTTCAAACTTGCTCACATGCTGAAATCCCGAAGACTTCATCGAAAATGTTTGAAGTCCTAAAGACTTCGTCGAAAATTTTTGAAGTCCCAAAGACTTCAACTGGATGCGGGTGTCAAGTGAATGGAAAAGACTTCAAAGTGACTTCAAAGAATGCAGTGTAATTCTAAAGATCTGCATTCAATTGACTTCAATCATTAGAGTGGTCGTAAAGACTGATCCACTCAAGACTTCAAAAAGAATGAGAGATTTCGATGCTGAAATCTAAATTCCAAAGTTAATTTAGGAATTGAAAAATCCGAGATATTGATTTTTTAAATCAAAAAATTGCAGTCTTTTACAACTCTGACGGTCACTGTTACTGGCGAACGCTACAGTGCCATGATAAACGACTTCTTACTGCAGGAATCGGATAACCGGTGCTTGGTGAACATGTGGTGTCAACAAGCACAACAAGCACAAAACAGCACGAGCCACAATGGATATTGTGAAGAAAGCGTTTCGGGTATTCTCCTGTTTTGGCGCTGTGACATGGCCAGCAAGATCGCCCGATTAAACCATTCCAGGCTTCTTTCTTTGGGGCTACTTGAAGTCGCTGGTTTATGCCAACTAAACTCAGGCAACCGCAGGAGAATATTCGACAGGAATGCGAACAGTTACCAACGGAAAACTTGTGAAAAGTCATGGAAAATGCGATAAAACGGGCACAAATGTGAATCACCACTGGCGGCAGCCATTTGGCGGATATAATCCTTGCCCCTTAGTTTTTTTGTAAAGGTCCAAAGAAAGATTTCCATCACTCAAAATAATTTTTTTTATTTAGTAAAAAAGTAATTAAAAAAAATTGGATGATTAATTTTGCGCCACCTTATATAAGGCCAACTTGGTCTTTCGAGAGGTGGCTCTATTACATTGGCAAGAGGAATTCAACGTTTGATTTCGATACTGATGTTGTTGTCCCTATTTTTTGCAGAGCCGAGGTAGACAAAGGTCTTAACTACCTCGAAGTTTTTGCTGCAAAGTGACGTTGAGAGAAAGTGAGACGTCGATGTTGTGTGTCCTTTCTCGATGATAGCATATACTAAAGGTCTGTGAAAACCACTTCATTCAGTTTTTTTTAACCATAAACCATAGAAGTTCTTCACCATGACACATGGCACCACCCGAAAAATGGCGAAACACTGTCGACAATAATGGAGCGTATTTGATTTAAATAAACTACTTTTTACTTTATAAGATAACTGGTGAACTTTACTTAAAGATACCTTTTGATCTCTCGGCCATTTTAAAGTCAGATAAGCACAAGAAAACACAGCCTCATACACCTTCAGTTACTTAACGAATAAGTTTAAAATAAAATTTAACTACACACAGCAACATTCAACGTTATCTCAGCAAGTTTACCAATTAAATAATTTCTCAATAAAAGGCACGACCACGCACAACACCTACATGTGCTCAGGCAGTCTAAATAAGCAAAACATTTTATTACGGTTTGCCAGAAAAGTTCTTGAGATGAAATGAGCAAAAAAAAAAGTTTCTCTCAAGTTTTGATCGTATTTATGATTGCTGCTGTGTTGATAGTGTGTGGGTATGAGAGCAGCAGTGATGCATTGAAAAGGAAACACTTCAGTTGACTTTAACACAAGAGTATGTATGACATGACAATTACCTCAATACGTTGTTCATTTGTGCCTGGTGATGTGAGACCTGACGACAGCTTCCATTTCTGTGAGACTTTGAATATATTTGGATCAATATACGGAACGTACAATGTGTAAGTATGTCCACAGTTGAGCATTCAAATTGAAGCTTTGCATTATAAGCGGATAATAGACTTTTTTTTTTGAAAAGGTGAACGCAACAAATTTGAATTCTGTGTTGGTCTGAACAACGATTGAAAAATTCCTGATCAAAATATAAAGTAAAGATTAGAAAGGAATACGTGGGTATTCTTTATTCCATGAACCTCAAACGACAAGATTATTCACTTTGAGTTCTAGGATTTAAGTGGGTCCATCCAATCGTGCGTTCATATCCTTGGTGTATTCTTATGAAAAAAAAATAGGAATGGAATGGTTTTGAAGAACAGTAAAAGCAACTTGATATTCCGACCAGGAATCTAAATTCGAAAACCTCCATGTGTGCTTCTGCTGTACAGTGCTCAATGAGAAACGACACTAAATTAGTCAAAACGTACTAAATAGAAGAACGATTAGTCAACAAAGGTTACTCACATAAATAAAGAGAGACCTTAACCACCTTGCTGTACGCAGTTGGAGACAGCTGGCGAAAGATCATGCTAGTTGGAAACGCTTGTTGGTTGAGGCCCAGATCCTCACAAGACTTTAGCGCCACAAGAAGAAAAAGACTAAAATTGAAATAAAGCAAGTAAAGCCATCATAACAACCATGACATTGATTCACGGCCATAATTAAGAATTCCATACAATAACTGCTTAAATGTGATCATTGCAAATGGGCGCCTATGCCGATTCGGATAAAGCGTAATCTAGAAGCGCAATGTCAAGTACTTTTTTGACCAGCTGGTGCTGTATATCAGAAACAACGCGGCGAATGTTACCCAATAAATCGTCTATCGTCATTAGTTTATCGACCCAGACACGCGATTTCACATATCTTCACAGAAATGTATCCAAAGGTGGTAAATTGTACGATCATGGAAGTCAATTCAAAGGTCAATTAAGCGAAAAAATGTGCTCATCGAATTGTTCTTTCAATGATTTGATTTTGACGCACGTTCTGTAGCATGTTGTGCGGTCTTGATGAAGTCGGCTACATTTTATGTAAATGCTTTTCAATTGAGAATCGAAGAAGCCACTTATCATGGGCCTATGTAACATTCAGTCTCTGATTGCGGAAATGGGGAACAATAATTCAATCAGTCAGATATTTTTTTGACGTCTCGGCAATAATATCTTCTTTCCAAATATAGACATTACTTGATGACGTTGCCAATTGACCAAAAATAAGACACATCTCAACAAAAATGACACAAAATCTGTTCTGACCCATATAACAGAACGTATGACGTAAATAACTGTAATTAGGTCATGTTCGTGAAATATCAAACCGATCGGAACACAATAAATTTCTTTCCAGAAAAAGTAATGGCAATTCGAAAACTTTTTTTAAACTTCTAAGAAAAACGAACGGCATCAGCGAAATAATGTATAAACCAATTACTGGCATTATAATCGTGCAATCGCCTGAATTATGTCATTTAGACGATAAATTTAATTGTGGGGAAATATCAAGAGTTCTTTATTCGAATCCATTTGGAACTCTTTGATAATAACTGTTATTAGATCTAATCACAATTTTTTAGTCGATTTAACAAAGGAGCGAATTGTCATCGTTAATTTTTCAAGTAAAAATTTAATTATAAAGCAATTTGATCTTTTATGACAATCGATACAACCAGAACTGAAACTGGGATGCGTTAAAGTCGACTTTGGAGAATCATATTTTTTTAAGGCTACTTTGTATCAAAAAGTTTTGAAGCAAACCTCATTTCAAAATATCTGTCGATTGATATATCACTGGATGGGGTGATTTCACCTATACGGGAGTCACCATCACGGACGGTTTCGTTTTCAATTTAATTTTAGTAGATAGAATGAAATAGTGTTCTTAGACACTGGCCGTCCTTTAATAAGTCGTTCTAAACAGAACATTGAATCAGTTCGTTAGGGTGTTGCTGAGTGTCGTGGAACATAAATTCGGTAACTTGAAGGAATAATCATTTCCAGAAGCTCCCTGCAGCGCATTCTTTTCTTCAGATAGCAATAGGGACTTAGAGCTGAGAACAACTGACCACAGACAGCGAAAACAGTTCGTCGAACAACAAGTTGACACTTATTTTTCAAAAAAACAAATCATCTTCAGCGATGCCTCATTTTCATCTTGATGACTTTGAAATGTCCCTTTCTGGTGACATTTTGGATTGGAGACTTATTCTATTCTTCTTTGAAAATTCGGCTCATCGAGCAGTAACAGTTAGTGCACCCAATCGCGACATAAGAAATTGTAGATTTTTTTGTTTAAATGTGGTTCCCATAAAACGGTATCACATGCGGCCACACAGTCCAAGAAACAGTTCAATTACTGCGTGAGTCATTTCCTGGTCGTGTAATTTCCTGTTTTTATGATCAGAATTGACTGTTTATCATGTGACTTAGTGCCGTTGATCTTGGTTTTTTAAGGTTTTTTGACGTTAAAGGCATATATCAATATGTCAACAAGCCTATGAGTGCAACAATTTGAGTGCAGTATTGGCGTATTTGGGCGCCGTGGCGTAGTGGGTGTGTGCGTCGACTCTTACGCTCGTGGTCTAAGGTTCGAATTTCGAAAAAAACACCTAACATTTTTTCACGGCTTTGCCTCTTTCGAGTCACTGACAATCAGTTTTGTTGGTGTATTTTGCACACTTTTTTACGTGTATAAAAGTGTATAAAAGCAAGGAATAGATATAAGACTGAAAAAATGTATAAAAGTAAAAGAAATGCGTAGAGAATAGGCACTTATTATTATAGGTACCTAATTGTAAAATTGCATACACTTTTAGATACTTTTTTTCACTTCTATACACTTTTATACACTTTCATACAATTTTATACATTTTATACGCTTTTATACGGTATAGTGTACAAAAGCCAAAAAGTGTGACATTAATCAACCCTGCTGACAATGCTCAAAGAGTATAACTGTCTAGAAAAAGGTTCTCAAAATCGCCGTTCGGAGTCAGCATTAAGCTGTAGGTCCCCTCCACTCGTGTGAGAAAAATAGCACGCACAACACGAGTGGTTGCTGAGAAGCTGAGAAGCAAGTCCACCTCGGACTGTAGCGGCGCCATTATTATTATTATTATTCACAACATTCAGTCACATCTCTGCAAAATCGTCGTGCATGTTTTAGCAAAGTTGGGTCCAAAGTTTATACATAACCCTATGCAGTAATCTTTATGAATCAATAAAAAATGTATAATTTTCAAATGAAAACCTGTTTTCTGTCAAAATTACTTCTCGCGTGAATTCTGAGAATTTAGATATGATCAGATGACTAAATGGAGTAACTCGTGCATATTCCCGTGAAAGTATTCAGCCTTGACACTGCATCCCATCCGAATTCAATATTCTCAACGCTGTGTTCGTCGAGTTGTTTGAAAATAAAAACACACACTTGGTTCTTACAAATGTTTCAACCCTGCATGGAATATAAATATATAGAAATAATAAATTTATAAACTTAGTAAAAAATTCCTGTTTTCAAAACCATTCAACGTATTTGACAGCTTTTGAGGTATGTATATTGCAGATTTTGTTACTGCTCACGTGTGTAAATAGGTACAATGAGAATGTATTCTCATAGCAGTCATTCAGCAAAAAAAAGCGGTGGTTCGGATTATCTCATTTCTATAGACAGATTTGTCTTGCATTGCGTAATATTTTTTTTACGGGTTTTGTTGTCATTTATCGATTTCATTCACATATATGCTTATGAACATGAAAAGTTGGATAAAGGGAAATGTATTCAATCAGTATAAAGAATTATTTTGCTCTATGCTCTAGGTAGATATGTATTTCTTGGCCGCAATTTCGGTATTGGATGACATTTTTCGGTTGCCATTTGACAACTGTAGACAATTGATGATAACAATCTGTTATGGTGCAGCAGCTAACAACAGTTGTTGAAATTATTAAGACACTTTATTTTAATAATCAACATTTTTTGAGCCACGAAGTACATTTCAGTTTTGCTGGGTCAGTTAATAAGGAGAGTAGCCACAATTGGGGAACAGAAAACTGTCAAGTGATACACCAAATATCACTTACACTCCGTAAGGAAACGGGATAGTGCGCCATTTTGGCCGGCCGTCGACTTCATTGCGCCATTTTTGCTTGAGGATGGTAAGGGCGATGCTGTAACAGTGACTGGCGACCCTTGTATGCACATTTCCATATTGGAAAATATGAGTAAGACACTGTCTTTCGTCAGAATTTGATTAATTTGGACCTACAGAGCATGCGGTTCTAACAAGACGGTGCCACATCACAAACAGCTTGCACTGCGATGCAAATATTGTAAGAAATTTTATCCGAACGAATTATGTCAAAAAGTTAAAAGTTAAAAGTTATGCCAAAAAGAGCCCGTCCCACAGGATTCTCTTATTAGGCCCGGGTGTAGACTAATAAACCAGCCATAACTTATTAGATTGTACCATTTTTTTTTTTTTTTTTTTTTTTTTTAGGAAAATTGGCATGTGTGTTTTTTTGACGTGTTCGTTGCAACTACAGTTATTTTTTGTCTAGGGATAGTCCATCGAAATGTCGAGGGTTCAAATTCGCACTCTCTTCCTTTAACCCAGATATGCCTAAAACTTTCTGAAACGTAAAAAGTTATTTTTTATTTTGTATATAAATAATATGTTGATAACACTGTAAAATCACACTTTTTTTATTGAACGTACTAAAAACACGCCTTTTCGTGTAGAATGACTATTTTTCAATGCAATCAGTTAATAAACAAACGGCACGTGCCAAATGGTTTTTTCCTGTTGGTACTGTTCTGACCGACCTACATGTACGACGTCAGGTATATCTGGGCTAAGAATTCAATCTGGAATAATGCATCGCTGGCAGCGAAAATCATTAATGTGGCATTTAAGGATGTTGTGGTAAACGAACCTAAGATTCGACATTGGTTTGGTAAGTTTTGCTGCGGAAGGCTAAGGCCTTGAAAACAAACCCCGTGGAAAACCAGAAACGATATTTGACGACAATGTTTTGAAAGCAACGGTTTAATTAGACCCAATTCTGCATTTTACCGGGTACCCGGGTACCCAAGCCACAACTTAGAGATGTGAGTATGAGTGAGTGGGCAAGGGAAGAGGCAGAGGGGATTGAAACAGTAACGATAGACGCATTCTTTTAGCCAAATGAAGGATGCTGTCGAGGTCGAGTTTTGTGGTTTAAGCCAAATGCTATAAGAAACCATCCTACTAAGTTTGCTCATGCGATCGGTGTCAGTGATCAAGCATGCAGACAGAAAGCCGCGTTATTTAATTCATGTTTATATGTCTACATGTTGTCTCACATTGATGACAATGTTCTTATCTGTTTACTGTTGGGTCTTATCTAAACTTCGTTTTGAAAATGTGTGGCTCTCTTCAGTCTCTTTAAGTCATTCCTTGTCATCGTGTCTGAAGCTGAATTATAAAAATCAATAATGAGTGGAAGAAGAAAAAGTAGGGGGTACCCAAAGTGATGGCGGGTACCCAAAGTGATGGCGGGTACCCAAAGTGATGGCGGGTACCCAATAACTAAAGGGTACCCGAAATTATGGTTCCCGGGTAATATCCGAAATTGCGGGTACGGGAAATTTCCCGAGTACCCGGGTATTAAGAGCTCTAATCTGGATGAGTGGCATTTCTTCTGGACATTAGAGGTTTCTCCGGATAATAGAGTAAATATTAATTAAATATTTGCCGGATATTAGAGGTTGCCAGTTATTACAGTTCTAGACAATAGATTATTAATTTTTAGTCATTAAAAAAAAAAAACATCGGATCGGAATGGAAACGGCACCCTGTATTAGAGCTATCTTTCTGCCGTGACTTTTGTTTACGATTTTAAACATTTTTCGATAAAATATAAAAAATTCTTTCCCTAGACATTTATTCGTATCTTATCATATCGTCTATCGCATAAAAACTTGTCCGAGTTAAGTGGTTGAAGTTTAATAAGTTTATCTTAACAGTACAAAGTGCAGTGCCATACATATTAAAATTTCAAAACAAAAGCTCTCATTTTGTATAATATTCACAATTGAAACTAACTGATTACTCAGCAATTCAGCTTGCAGTTTGCTAATAATAGGAATTAGTTTCTTATCAGAATTACTATTAATTGAAGTTCTTGCGTAAACTTTTGCATCACGTATGAGTGTTCAAGTGCAATCGAATTACACCACTATCTCAATGTGTTTTCCGCTGAGTGGTGTAAGAAGCGTTGCGTCATAGATGTCTAGCGACCTGCAAGAGGGCGATTGAATTTCCAGGAAATATTCTAAGCTATGCTTGGAGTATGAATAATGCGTGCAAAGTATTAATTGTATGCATCATATTCTAAGCTTGAGTCTGTTCAGTTAAGTTGTTGCTCAACAGTTTCCTACTAAGACGCTGTGAGGAATTTTAAGTCTCGTCAGACAACGATAGTGGGAGAGTGCAGACTGAATTGTAAAATTGTCTATTTTTAACTTTGTAATTGCACACAAATTGCGTACTTTACATATTACGTTTCAATTAGATTGCAAAGTTTAAAGTTAATTTGTCAAGGTGACATGCTGTGTCAAGCAAGCTGATGAGTAGTACACACGCAAAGTTATCTTTTGGAAGAGGCAATTAGGCCGGGGTAGTAATGTTCCGCGTGAACTAAGACTAATTATGAGAAATTGTGTTCTAACGATCAACTCAAATTGACTTTTTTAAGTCTATACTTCAACTTGTCCTTGTTTTAGTTTTACTTTGAGTGGTTCGAAGACAGTAACAGTTTTTTTTGTCTTGAAAAGGAAAGAGAAATAAAAATGTAAAATAAAAGTTTAGCTTGCGTTCTTTTTGCACTAAAATTCGTAGCTTCTCATATTTCAAAGAATGAGGCTAATATTCTCTCAGAGAAGTAACGGAGAGCGTTCAACACAAATTCAACATTTCGGCTAGTTTCTGCATTTCAACCCAAATACTTTGCATTTTGCCGTTAGATTTTGAAAAACAGCCATATTTTCTGCAGAGGGCGTGCGTGTCGATGTTGGATGGACCTTAAAACTTTTGCAATAGAACCAGTCTTCGATTTATCATACAGTTTCGCCTCTAGTACTCTCAGATGGACGACTATATGGGCCATAATCTGCTCGTAAGGTGTGAAACGTATCGTATTTACTAGAGAAACAATGTTTTTTTTTTTAGTAAGTTTTCGCAATTTTAACACGTTCAACGATTCCTAAACTATCCATATTAAAAAATGGCAGACCTTATACTAAACATGTACAGTCTCGGATGACAGTTTGGTTCGACGATGTGATGGAAACAGGGATGTCAAGTCCGAAGAATGAATTGGATTACCTTATACTTGTGACGTCTATGGATACGTGTGATTTGCTCCGATCTGCTTCATAGCAAAATCACTTGAGAAAGTGTACGTGCATCTGAGCTTCCAAATAGAGTAGTGTGTGTATTTCACGATGGACGAAGGGATTATCCACTGGAAAGTTGTGTGTCTCTTACAGATGATATTTGCTATGATCACAGAAATGTCTTGAAGCATTTTTTCCCCTCTCGAAATTGTTCTCTTCTGCAAAAAACTATGACATTTTTGCGTACCCGTATTTAGCGACTTTTAGTAATAATTTGTACGAATTAGTATCTACTTTTGATAGAATATGAGAATAGATCTTAAGTCACATGCTCCATCTTCTGTGTATCTTTTTCACAAGAAACACAAAAACCAAAACATTAACGAGACCATAAATGTTCAGAAGCCGGTGACTTGGCAAACCAACCACAAACAAAACAAAGAATGACTGTAGACCAGTGAAATAAATAAAAAACAAGCCAACTCTGACTGTCTGAATGCGGCGATATACCTCAAAAGAAGACTGCATTACGTCAGCGTTAGCGTTTGCCGGTTAATTTCCGTCGCAAGTTGTTAGTGAACTTTACCCACATACTCATACATACACACATGCAATACATAATATGAATAAATATGAAACGGTGAGTCATATTCTTGGTCACACTCTTTCTTTCTGGTTTTATCGGAACTGTATTTGTTTTGGTTTCCCCGCTGCTATCTATCGTTAATTAATTAAATTCATTTGAATGTTTGTGTGTGGTGTTGAATTGAAGATTTTTAATTTGTATCAATAAGCAAACAGTATTATATATGCACCTGCTGTGCAAACAATTTTAAAAAAACGGACTTTGCTTCACTGCTTTACAACTGATCGGTAATGTTAAGATAAATTTAGAAAAAAACAAAAACTTGTTTAAGAGATTTTTTTTTAATACCTCGTGTTTTTTTTGTTTTTGATATCATTCTCGAAATTGAACAAACTGGTCCTTGTTTCTAGAAGCATTGCTGTCATGATGATGTTTAAAATCTTTGTCTGATTCGTAGAAAAGGGATCCACTCGGGCAATTAAGGTAGCCCTAAACGACGAACATGCTCGCCAAACTTGCTCGTGGTCGTCGCATTTTCGTCGTGCATGGGCTGGTTCCCAAGCCGCTCGCTGTTGGCGAAAAATTCCGATTTTGTCGTGTTTGTTGGCTTTGATGTTCGCCGTTTGCTGTGAATGTCGCCGATGGCATATCGCGGATTAAGCATAATGTCAAATAATGTCAATGTTGACGGTTTGAAGAAACAACACGAAATGAATTTTCGCCAAATGTGTTCGCCGTATAGAGGATAACGCAAACGAGCAAGTTCGGCGAGCATGTTCGTCGTTTAGGGCTACCTTTAGTTTTGTACAGAGCCATTACTGTGTTATGGCTGAAACACAACAGTGCGTCAGCGTCAGCGCTGTCTTTTAACGCACACAATTCAATGGACATTCACGAAATACAGCAGCAACCTACGTAAGTGAAAAATGAGAGAGATGAGAGGATCGTAATAAAACGTGAAACGTAATCCCAACGCACGTCATTATTCAACATGTTGGATATTTTTTTGACAAAGTGATGCGCTGTGAGAGCGAAATTGGGAAATGCTTCCCAAATTGAGAGTTTTTTCCCAAATTGAGAACATTTTGTGGCAACTGACATTTGAGAAATGAAAACAGCTGACTAAAATTATTTCAACGACAAGATTGCACCTTGTGGGCTAAGAGTTGAGTAGGTGTTTCTTAAATCTCAAGTTGACAAACATATTTCACAAAATCTGCTAGGATTACATCATGTCAACCATTTGTCCTTTTCTGTGAGTGGCCTTTACGGTGCCATCCACACTATAACCTATAACCGTCCACACTTTTTCACATATCCTATCATCGCATTGGTTTATTGGCACTACAAATTGTGCAAATAGCGCGTTGAGGTAACTGAGCTTATCGCGGCCTTCTATCGTTTGCTTATTTTCACTGTAAACATGTCAGTGTTTAATTATTTAATCGATTTTTGCTTCTAAAAATTTCTATGAAATCTCTTGTGAAGTCAGCAGTGAATTTTTTCAACAAAGAACATTCATTTTATTCGATGTTCGATCAAATACTCAGAACTAGTGGTATCAAAGGCCACCCATGCATCGCTTGAGCCTTATGATGATCGAGGATCGTTGTTGTTTGTCATTTGATCCGCTTTCCTGTCGCAATTGGAGAACTACAAATAAATCAAGAAAATTCAATGACATCGACATTTTTACTGGAACTTGGGCGTTTCGGTCCACCAATTTACTCTAGACTCTCTAGAGTCATTGACAATGACTAAGGTAAGGTGGCTTCCCGAAAACTACTGGATGGTGCAGTTGGTTAAATGCCTGCCACAAGTTCGAGAGGTCCCAGGTTCGAATCCCAGTGAAATCGAATCTGGTCCAGTCACGCTTTGCCGTTGGGATCAAATTGACGGCACTGGAGTAGTCTGGAGTGTTTCAAAAATACTCCAAGAAAAGGTGGCTTCCCGAAAACTACTGGATGGTGCAGTTGGTTAAATGCCTGCCACAAGTTCGAGAGGTCCCAGGTTCGAATCCCAGTGAAATCGAATCTGGTCCAGTCACGCTTTGCCGTTGGGATCAAATTGACAGCACTGGAGTAGTCTGGAGTGTTTCAAAAATACTCCAAGAAAAGGTGGCTTCTCACCTTAGACCCAGGGGATCCATTGTGTTGCCACTGGACAAGCTTCGAACCGCTGCTCTTGAAAAAATCTTGTTTTCTGGATGAACATCTAGATATTCTTGACATCAATCTTTAATATTTTTGTTAAATTGCTTATATAAGAAGTTCCTAGTGTTTTTTCCTTGTGTAGGCAATTGCAGGATAGCTGCAGAAAAATTGCGAGGATATTCTTTCCTCTTCTTCTTCATCTTTACATCTGCTGTAGTAGTCTTTGTAGGGCAGACCTAGTCTTGTGGCGTGTCTTTTCATTGCACATTGTCCTGTGAGGAGTCCTACTAGGTTGTCAAATTTTTCCTGCTTAAGATGAGGGTGGCTGTGCTTTTCCATAGGTCAATTTTTTGCTACGTTTTGGCCTGCCTAAATACAGGTACTAAGGTTTCTCCATTCCTCACAAGCCCTGCTAATTTTCTTTGAGATATTTGAGATCTTGACTTTCAAGGTTTCTATCAGCACAGAAACTTTGACAATGGTGGGGTTGATCATTATTGTTCCCTTCTTGGCTAGCTCGTCTGCTTCACCGCAGCATAGTAGACACTTTTAAAACAAGTTCTCATAAGTTGACTTATGGGCCAGAGTAGATATTATTTGCACGCCATTTATTCCTAATCTGAGTGCTCTACCCTTTGTTATCGAGCTCTCAGACGATTTTGCGAATATTCAATTGGATTTGGCTACTTTACATTATTTTCTTTTTCGTTAATTGATCATTATTTACAACCTGTGAAATTTTTGTACAAAGTTCTTGTGATTTTCGCATGAATACAAATTATTTCGAAGCATTACTCCCACATTTTTTTTTAAAATTGGATTTTTAATTGAAACATCCGTGGCTGGCGTGAGCTCTACAGAATTTAGAAGAAAATCCTGAATTTCATTGAAAAATCGTCTTTAGCAATGAAGCTCATTTTTTCCTTACAGGCTTTGTCAATAAGAAAAAAATGGGTTATTGAACAGCAGCAAACCTAGTACTGTGCTTCAAGAGACTATTGCATCCACAAAAAGTGACCGGTCGTATTTTTTGTCGATGTAAATTATCGCCATGTTATGGTTAATGGAGTTCTCTTTCGTGTCATGTTGGAAGACTTGTCATCAGTGATTTATGGTTATAACAAGATAGCGCCACTCGCTGGTGGAAAATTGGCTGCAAAAAATCAGTTACTCTAAATGTGCTCGCGGTTGTCTGAACGAGATCGAATTAAACACTTAAATTTATAATATGTACGTACTGCACCTGGAGGACATTTTAGGCATATATCTCAATTCTCATTCATTTTATTTAAATGCAAAATTGTTATGGCCTTATTGAAAGCCCCTATGTGCGTGTGTTCCCCATTCATTAGGCTTGAATACAGCTGATAATTCCATCAAGATATTATAAATAAATGCGCTTAGTGCTTTGATTGATTAGATTCCAACAAATCTCATTTAAAGATATTAATTAAGTGATAAGATAAAAAATATAGAAAAATAAACTTTTTTTGATAAACAATATCTATATTCCATTGCGTAGTAATTGTTCTACATGCATTACGTGCACTTTACATCGGGCACACTCGGTATTTATTGAATTACGAATACAGTAGAATCTCGAAGAGATGAACAGATATAAAACAGGGCCTGGTTATTTTTTCGAATTGTTTTATTTTTCCAAGCATCGAAACTTAGTGAAAGAAGGATGTGAAGTCATACGTATCAAAAATACAATTCACTTTATTTTTTTAAAAAACAAGAAACATAAACAAAAAGAAAAAATTTTGAGAGCTTAAAAGCAGATTTATTTAGACTTTTTTTTTTAAATTGCTTTGCGGTAGACTGTCGTCCTGAAGAAACATTGGAAAAAATCGTCCATCTTTCACGTTTTCGAGATTCTACTGTAGATCGTGTGAAAATGTTCTGGTTTGCATTTGAGAAGTGTATACACGATACAATAATTCTTGTTTTGTGTTTGTTTTTTCATTTTTTCTTATTTTCTTTTTGAGAACAACCACCTGTTTTTGAAGCAGAGAACATAATGAACAGGCCAGTGTTCCGAAAGCGTTTAGTTAATTCCTGAGAAATAAATATTTTATTCATATTTTCTTTTGCTCAAGATTCTATTCTGGTTTCCTAGATACCACACAAATATAAACATACCGACATGGGAGGGTGTGGTCCCGCGAAAAATCTTTTCTGCTTGATTAGATACAAGCCAGGACATACACATCTGCACAAAATGCCATAGTCAACGGAATGAAATTGTTTGTGTTGAGCACAAATGTGTTTTCTGTTATTCAGATTTACCTTCCCTCGCGTAAATAATACAACAAAATAAATCAATAGATTCCCTATTTCATTAAAGTTGTCCCTGAGTGGGGCAATACAGGAGTTGAGGTAGGGCGGCACACCGTATGTGTCCTAATTCAAACAAATGTCTTGCAAGGCTCATCAATATTCGATTGAAACGTCGTAGCATTATTGATGATGGGGATGGAATTGATCAATTCCTGACAACTGGTTGGGAAACTTAAACCTACCGACTTTTACCGTCAGATTGTCCTTCAATATGTTCAGCAATTTTATTCAACGTTAAAGCGATACATTCGACATCACTAGGTCGGGAAAATAACCGTGTATGTGGTTGTGTTTTTGAGCGGACGTAAATTTCCTTTTGTTACCAACTGGCGTTGACGGCTCCGATAAGAAAGACTCACCAAGGGTGCAATTAAGGCACACACATTGAAGGTTGTGTGTCTGTTCATATCTCGGATAAATAATGCAGATATGAGTTTGTTTTAAGGGATGTTTTCTACCGTTGAAGCAATCGCTCTCACCTGTTGAGAATACGTTGGTTAATCGACGTAATGAGTCTCTTTGTTCGCTGCAATGTGTTTTCTTGGCATTTTCCGGTCGACAATAATCGTATGCACGTATCGTGTTTGTCGCGTGAATATTCAAGCCAACATATGGATTGTGTCACAGAGAAATTTCGCATGTGATTATGGAGATACGTGTAAGCTCTGAATCATTAATGCTAATAATTCTCCTTAGAATGTCTTGTCGTTCCATTTTGAAGGTTATTTAGTTGGACGGCGAAGCAGTTTATTTTATTTATTATTTTTATGAACTACTGCAGGCTCATGAGGAGCGATCGTTTGTTTTTCTCATCATATTTTCATGTCCCCCATTTTCAAGAGCAACGACATGCAATAATTTCAATAATTTGAGAGGTATTTTATATTTTGGTTCACGTTCCTCTATTTTCGGGAGAAGAGTCTTAAATTTATGGCATGGTTAAAATGTGTTGCTGTGCAAAACATTTATGATTTGTTAACGTATTACGGTTGTGTCTTATTTTAGTCGTGTGATGTCTAAAATAAAATGCGCGCGACAGAATGTTGGAGATTATTGCATGGCTTTAAAATTGACTGCAGTGGAAAAGTTGGCCTGGATTTTAAGTCATTCGTACAGTGAATGTCGAAAATTTGTATACACTAGTAGAGAAGCGAAGATTTTCATTGCCAATGGCGTATTATGTCCCATTTTGAATTCGCAAAGGAAGTGGGTTCGAATTTGAACTGCCGACAGCATGGTAAATAATTCGTAGAAAAAAAATAACAGTCCGAAGTGGACCTGGGCCTAGCTTCTCAGCAACCACTCGTGTTGTGCGTGCTATTGTTCTCTAACAAGTGGAGGGCACCTACTGTTTAATGCCGACTCCGAACGGCGCGATTGAGAAGCTTTTTCTAGACAGATATACTCTTTGAGCATTGTCATTGACTCGAAAGAGGTGGAGCCGTGAAAAAATGTTTGATGTTTTTTCTGGAATCGAACCGAGAACATCGAGCGTAGGAGTCGACGCACCTACCCACTACGTCACTGCGCCCACGGTACTCGTAACGAACCTTAAAATTCTCACACATCAAGCACACGCACCACTTTATTTCATGAAAAAAAAAAAGAAAATTTAACGTTCTGGCACAGATGTTCACGCGAGAACCTCTTATTTCTGACTGAGCGAAAATTTGACATTTCATGTTGTACAACTCAATACGAGTGAGACTACAGTGATGGTCGAAAAAAATGCACTAGTTCAGAAACGAAGATGCATATCAACACGAGCGACCGGAAATATAATTCATATGCAGAAATAAAGCTCACAACTCCTATTTATCAACTGTTTACTATAAAATAGTTGAGCAAAAACGAGATTCAGAAGTTATTCACGATAGAAGAAAAAATTTATCTGAAAACAGAAGCCCAAAATTAAATGGGGACCAGATTGCAATGATAGTTTTTCCAATTGTTATGTTTCAGCGGCTGTCAAAGTTACAAATGACTTCCAGCTGTCAAAAAAATTCAGTAAGGTTTGCCATTTTATCATGCATCGTTTCACGCTGGCCAAATGAGCGGAAATTGTAAAAAAATATTTCCGAAATTCCGGCTCAGTTGTAAATACGCAACGTGTGCAGGCAATTCATGCGTCGCACCGTGGAAAAGTTTGAGCGTGAGTACACTTAGATCTTAACATGTCGAGTGCCACATGAGACCACTTTGGCCTCACACGAATTTGGGCTTGCTGTGCCGCGTGAGACCAGAGTGTATACGAAGTGTCAATAAAAAAAAATCTGTGGCCTGTGGGGACAGTTTTTCGGATTGTATGGTGGCACTCAACGTGTTAAACCACCAACTAAGCAGAGATTAATGCGAAATAAAGAAAATATGGCCGCCGTAGCGGTAGACCCAGAAATGTGGAAATGTTGGCTCATTGAACATTTGTCAACAACCAAAATTTCAGTTATTGGAGCGAACACCATCCACAAATTCTCGACCAAGCATCATTGTCTGATCCTGTGTGTGTGTGCATGCAGGATCGCTCTGCTACAGATTATGCCTGACACTCCTCATCACTTTAACCGGGCAGTAAATTGAAGTAGACGTGTCCTTTTTCAAGTGGAAAAGTGTTCGGCGCAAATATCTACACAGTCTAGCGGCGAAGAAACATCATCAAAAACGAATTTAACTCTCAAACTGGCTTTTCTTTTTCAAGTTGGGTGTTTGCTCCCATCTCAAACCAGCAGGCTGAGGTTCCTAGCCGGAGCATTGGTGTTCATGTGCTCGGTGTGGTCAAGCCAGTTCAAGTGGCGGATCGGCTTTCCGGACTATATGCCAATCACTGTACAGCTCGTTGAGTCTTATCGACGGGACTTAATATCTGAAGTGGAATTTTTGTGTTTGAAAGTACCAAAATTAGCTCTCCCGTCCTGCTTATTATCTAGCTTTCGACTCAATTGGTAGGATAAGGGATAAGAATTTTGTCGAGCTCGATTTTCGTCCTTCAAATCAGGGGGTTTGATCCACGTTGTTTCGACAAACAGAAGTAGCAGCGGTTGGCAAAGGCGATTTTAAGCCGAATTTCATTTATCTTGGGACCAGCTCTTAATAGTGTTCAATCTTCCTCAAGGCTTTCACAACAGCACGCTGGCAACACGTGCTTACAAAATTAGACTATTACAATACACAATTCAATACAGTACATGAAGTATCAGAAAGTACCCACTAAATTGCAAATAAATGATGAATAACAAGTCACAGATAATTAATACGATTTTCATTTGATTGCATAGCAATCAGATGCCCCCCAATTTGTACTGTATGAATGCAGCACTTGTCCTGCAATTTAAGTGAACAGTAAATATTCCTTATGAACACAGCACGACCACTGTACTCGTACGAGTACAAATGCGTAACCAATACTTTAATCAATGGCAACAAATCTGTCGCTTGAATAAAACATAATTCTATTAAAGCAGCAGCAACAGCAACGCAGGGGAAAATGAAAATGTAAATATGTACAAATGCATGCGTCTCCCATGCAATTTTCACAATATTGCCATATCAGCAGTTTGACCAAAGCCGCATGGGCCACCACAAAACCACTAGAATAGAGAAATTCGCATGCAAATGAGTATAATTTGATGAGGCAGTGCGGTGAGCGTGTTACTGCTAAGCAACGCTCCATAAAAACAAACCACTGTGCACATACTCGTCAGCAGTTAATCACCTAGAAAGCATTTTATATATTTCTATGTGACAGCAAATAAGCCAACAGCACGCAATATGATACCGACGATGTGCTGCCTCAAGCCACTAGCAGCCGCACGAATCGAGGTTATTAGCTGAGGAGTTAGAATGTGAAGTGAGACTTATCAGGATGCAGCAGGTTTCTTCTTTCGCATTAGGGCAGGGATCATCTCGCGCACTACGGCGGGTACGCAGTAAGACAATCCCAATTAGGGCAATTTAATCAGATGACAAGTCGCCGATGCACCAACCGCAATGTCTCATGCTTTTCAAAACGTGACCTATTTAGAGTAACGTCACGTTGAATTTCTACTTGTGGGGATGATTGTGGTCTGTGCATGCACATAGTCGGGCATCTGCCGATGACAACAGACAGAATGACCGGAATGTTTTGCTGTAAACGAAGCATCATTCATCAGGAAAAACAGAGATGAGTTTCTCATTTGTTCTATCCCATCCATTGAGGTGAGTCGTTGACGACAGCCCAGAGACATGTATGCATGGGCAGTTTAATCGAAATAATAATTTAATGACTAGTGCGAAAGGGGAATGTCCAGCAAAAAGAATCAAGAGAATTGCTGTAAAGTACTCACAACCTTGTGTAGGTGGAGGTTACTTTTTGTGTGCTCACTCAATGGATTTTAAGGCGTGTTCGCATTCTCTGTGTAGTTGGTACACAGTTTGTCATTTCACGTACTGCTCATCTGTCTAACGTTGCAAAATGACAAGCAATTACTGCAACAAGACTATTCAACTGTCTCTGTATTATCCCATTCACCATTTATTTAGCTTTCCGAAAATCATCCGAGTGTAAACAAAATTACATGACTACCAATGGGTGGTAAATGTCAAATTGATTAGACTTCCTTGATTGTCTCCATGCTCCAGCAGTAGTTCGCAAAGAGAAACTTTTTCATGCGTAAAGGAAATACCTATCCAAACAGCAATAAACCAAAGTAATTATATACTTGACCATGTGCAAGACTGTGCAAAAGAAACTTATTCAGTTTCTAACTGCTAACAACCTGATTGTTGAAGTCAGCCTGTAATTTGCAAACGACTTCTGTACATTTTCACTTAATTTGGTATATCACCATCTAAGATTGGAGAAAATAATACATTTTCGAAGACATCCTTTAAATTTTGCATCGTAAAATTAGACTGTTTGGTGTGGATACTAATACGGAACCCTGTGGCACTCTATGTTGAACACAAAATATAGGATGACCAGATAAGAACGATGGGGGAAAAAAAATGTAAGTAAAACAACAAGAGTATGAAATATAAAATTGATTCTGGCCTTATTTGAAAGCTACATTCAGGCCATTATGTATGCAGTAGCACATGGTTCATGTGGTTGGCTTGGCTTTACTGGCAGTGCTTCAAGCAGTCGGTCCAATTTTTGATGACTCGTTTCAATAGGTGTGGCGTTATTTCGGTACTAGCGTCCCGAATGTTGGCGTCAGACTCTTCAAAGTGTTACTTGTTAGCATAGACTGAAGACTTAACGTATCCCTAGAGAAAATAATCAAAGTGGTGTCAGGTCGCATAATCGCGGCGGCCAATTGATTAACGCCGTGAATTTTTCCTTTACAACTTCGAGCGTTGCATCACTCATATGGCATATCGCGCCGACGCTCAGATATATCGATATTGTCGAGCTTTCGTCACAGGAAGTTGGTTAACATCGCTCTATACATGATATCATTGACGGTAACGGTGTCTCGTTCCACAAATTGCATCAAACAGTCAATATTTGTGTACCTTATGCATTGATGCTTTTTTTTTCGGAGAATTTTTGTAGCTCTACTGGAGCACTCAGACTCAAAACTGGTCTATTGTACTGACAGGTAGCAACCTACTCCAGTGCCGTTAACTTGATCCCAAGGGCAAATGTTGACTGAACCAAATTCGAACCTGAGACCCCTCGAACTTGGGGCAGGCACTTAACCAACTCAACAACTCATGACTCAAGGGCGATGCTCAATTCAGCTGATCGGCGTCGAATCGATATTCTGGATCTTTTTGGATACTGGCCACCACGGCGCCTATGTTTTCTACATTTCGCACTAATCTGTGTCCGGTTGGTGGCTTAAGGTCCAAAATAGTATACTCAGGCCCAACGTTTTCTACGGAGCGACGCTAGAATTGCCTGCACACTGACGACGTGATAACGACCGACATCACGACGAAATTCACGTTGCGGATTTATAACTGGGCTGGAATTTCGGAAATATTTTTCAGCAATTTCCGCACATTTGGCAACAACCTTACTGAATATTTTTGACAGCTGGAAGTCATTGGTAACTTTGACAGCTGCTGAAACATAAGAATTGGAAAAACTATCATTCCTATCTGGTCAGCGTTTATAACTGAGAAAGCAATCAAAGTCGCAGTGTTAAGTTCCTTTCCTAAATTACCTCTACATGAGATAATTATGTCCTCGAATCGCTCGTGCAAAATTTCCAATGTTTTTTTTTTTTTTTTTTTGCATTTTTTTTTATTGTTATTCATAATATCTTAAATACTAGGGACAAAAATGCTTAAACTAGTTTTTAATGTTAACAGATATTTGAACTATAACCTACTGGCCCTTCACAGGCACTCTAAGCTAATCTAAAACTAATCTAACCGAATTACTTATTTTAACAAAAATTATTAATTTATTATATAACTATTCATTACTAAGAAAACTGAAAAAAAAAAAACTTAGTGGCTGTACGTTTTTCTTAAAAAAATTTCCAATGTGGCGTGAGCTGTGTGGCACATAGCGCCCCACATTCCTGTTGAAACCACGTGTCGTTGGTACCCACATCATCCAATTCAGGGCAAAAGAAGTTGATAATCATCGACCTATAGCGCTCGCCGCTGACGGTGATGACCTGGCTAACGTCCTTCTTAATGAAATATGGAACGATGACGCCGCCAGCCCAAAATCCACTCCAAACAGCGATTTTTTCGGGATGTGGTCACCATAGCCGTGTGGGTTTGTGCGTCAACCCATATTCACTAGACTTTCACAGTCTAGGTTCAAATCCCAGCTCGCGGCTCCACCTCTTTCGAATCACTGACAGTGCTCAAAGAGTATAACTGTCTAGAAAAAGCTTCTCAATCTCGCCGTTCGGAGTCGGCATGAGACTGTAGGTTCACTCTACTCGTGAGAGAACAATAGCACGCATAACACGAGTGGTTGCTGAGAAGTTAGGCCCAGGTCCACCTCGGACTGTAGCGCCGCCATTATTATTATTGGATCCTCTTGGATCTCAAGTGGATTGGTATCGTCCCAAATTCGGCAATTTTGTTTGTTGATGTACCCTTCCAAAAATGGGCCTCATCGCTGAAGATGATTTTTCGATGAAAATTAGGGTCAGTTTCCAACTGCTCTACAGCCCATTCAGCGAACACACGTTGTTGGCTATGGTCGGGCCGTTTACCTTCAGTTCCTTTGTCAGTTGAATTTTGTACGGGTCCAGATCCTAGTCACGACGCAAAATTCTCTAAGTTGTGGTCTGTGAAAAGCCGAGTTCTTGTGAGCGATGCGAAATCGACCGCCTCGGATTTTCCTGCTGATGTTTTCGGCAGATCTTCGATTTCGTCGACGTACGAGTGTTGATTTATCGTTTATTGAACCAGTAGACTCAAATTTATCCAACATTCTGCAAATAGTCCTCTCGGTAGGATGACTACTTATGGCAACCGAAAAATGGTCGAAGTGCGCGGAACGTTGCCCAAACAGAACACCGGCTATGATGAAACAATTTTATCATTTGCACGTGTTGTTGAACGCTATGTCCATCAGTGGTGATTTGGCAAAACAGACTGAATAAAAGACAGCCAATTTGACAGATGTAGCTTCAACAATATGGCCGCTATCAACTGTCAACGTTCGGAAGTCCCTATTGGAAGACCCATTATATGTAGTGTGTTCAGTTCCTAATGTAAATGCAATACAAACACAACGTTTGTTGTACATATTCGTAGTCTGCATGAAGTACAAGAACTTCTTTTAAGTTGAAAACATGGCAGTCCACTGCTTCAATAAGCCGTCATTGCTGGGGTGTGATTCAATTTTTATTGCTGATGCTTTTACGAACATGTCTAGTTGCACGAGACTTTCAAGAATTTCATTCACCCACCTCGAGTACTTATTTCTCGAAATCGCTTATCCGATGAAGGGTGATTAAACAATTTGAACAATAGAAACACTCATTTGTTGGCAGGATTCCAGCGCCCATCAGCGAAACAGTGGAACAGACTAAAAATACGTCCAAGAAATTCTTTACATCGATTTGAATGCATTTACCAAATTAAACATTGCACTTCAATGCTCCCATGAAATACATTTTCACCAACACAACAATACGGCGTAGAGTCTGAAAGGAATGATAGACTTAAAAGCCACCCGACCCACACTGAGTTTCTTGTAACCAATGAAAGAATGAAAGTACATCCAAAATATATTCAAAATTGATGCAATTATTGCCGGAAAACAATAAAAAGTTCAAGGAAAAGTGAATGTTATGAAGCAAAAAAAACATCGAAAGTGCATCCCTATGGCTTCATATTCAGCGAAGACAGAAAGGAAGCCATTAGCTTTAAAGCAATAACAGATCTTAATGGATGAAATATCGATTCCCAGACAAGGATGCGAGTATTTACAAATGAACTTCGTACGCTTTATCATCGTACTGTGCGTAGGTCGAACGAGGAATGATGGAATTATGAAAATGTCTTCGGATATGAAGACAAGTGCGCTAAAATAGATTTATCTCTGAACTCCGCATTTCCATTTATTTAAATAACAGAAAGAAGGCATGGGTAAATATGTTCACGCAGCATGTGGGTGTTTGCGTACAGTCATTACGTGAAGTAGAAGCACACGTATCGTGTTTTGAATGAATGCAATTTTTACCACAGATCTTGAATGTTTGCGGTGTTTGGTTTATACGTGTAAAATTGGAAAGGTTGAGGTTATGGCTATTTTTAAAACGCCTGCTTGGAAGTGCTGCTCCATGGGAACGAGCGCTATCTCGGGTGGGATGAAAAGCAAAACTGTGCTTCCTTTTTGGGATAAGTCAAAATGGATAGAAGTAACCATTTATACAGTGGATCAATAAATAACTCGGACACTTGCCTTCTTACTTTTTGATAGTGATAAATTTGTTCAACTCGAAAAGACCTACCGAAACTATGATTTTTTTTTTCTTTTTGGAATCAAGTACTACTCTCGGAAGACAGAAAATGTGGTTTATTTAGATCCCATGATCAATCTTGCGTAGGACAAAAGCCAAATGAACAGTTGGAAAAACTAAAACCCACGGTATAACAAGGTGGTGGCTCTGTACCAAGGTAAGGGTCCGAATTCTTTATTGATCCATTGTAGATTTTTTATCTTGCCTTTAATTTCACCTTCTGCGAGAAGAATAGTTGGTCAAACGATTAGCTACTTAGGGACAATAGTAACAGTCGATAATAATATGGAATATGGAAGAAGAAATAGGCGACTGCACAGAGTCTATTATAGTCTGCCAAGGCTTTTCAAATCTAGAGATCTAGCCATAACCTCTAAGCTACAGGTCGATGGTCCTACCAGTTTTCACATATGGATCCGAAATTCGAGTACAACGTTCGTGTCATCGGTGTAATCCAGCAGATGGGCTAATTTGTAGAAGATAGTGTCCTCCGTGTTAACACCTGCACCGCACTATCTCCTTCAGAACCAGATTAAAAACAACGACGCATTTCCTTGCCCGAATCCGGTGCAAGGTTCAAATCTTTCAGACGTTCGTCGAGTATTTTTCAGCGTGGCGTGACAACCGGATCATTTTTCTTATTTACTACACCTGGAATAAATTTGAGCTCGATATTTCAAGTATTCTGTGTTTTAATTAAAAGTAAAATTGATATGTCCTTGGTGAAAACACCCTGTAGATGAAATACCAGTACAATATATATTCATACCACCTCAGCCTCTGCCTTCTCTTTTTCTAAGGAACATTTCAAATTTTCATCAAAGGATCCAGCAAAAATTTATTTAAACTTATTAGACTTCAAAATTTCGAAGAAATCTCCTCCCTTTCGTTACCCATCTCTAGACTTTCCCCTAATTCATCTTTCATTGTGGAGTAACCACACTTCCATTCACTAGTAAAAAAGATCAACAAACTCGCACCTGGCAACATAAATGTTTTTTTTTAAAGTAATTACCTATCTTATTCAATTATAATCACTTCCAAGTAAAAGGTCTCTCACTTAAATGATAATGTAAAAGCACTTAATACAAACATCTAAATGTTCCGTTCGCTGAAAGCATGAAGTAACTTCATTAACATCTAATGAAATGTCAACAAATCATGTTCGCACAAAAATGTTTCCAACATCTTACGCAACGTAGCATCGCATATCCGTCGGAGGGTTGTTTCCTGCTCTTGTGCCAGCAAACACACAACCGTACATATTTAAGGAGGATGTGAACTTGAGAGGTTTTACTTTGATTGAAATTGATTTTTGTCATTTCTGGAATTTGATTTAATTGAGTTTTCCGAGAAAAGCATGTCCTTCTTGATATTCGAAAGTTGTGTTTAAAGTACTCGTAAGAATAAAGTGCTGTGCTTTAAATAAGCGCGTCGTACACAGGAACAACGAAGGGGGATTCAATTGAACCTTTATTATGGCAGGGCAGCGACGGTGAACATTCTACCACTTAGAATTATATTTTTACTCAATGATGGTCAGATGCGTTTTGAGGAGGATTCCGCTGCTATTGCTCTATTGCACGGATCTTGGATCGTTTTAGGAAAGATTATGGGGTTGTATAACATTTTCTACAAGCGAGCGGCGTGAAATATTCGATGTTCAGTTTTTGTCAGTACAGATAGAAGCAAGTACAAGGTGGCGTAAAATTAAGATGTTATAATTTTTGCAAATTGCGTCGTACATCAATCATATCTGACATTTATGACCTAGACAGCAGCAGTATACAAACAGTATACAAATGTCAAGCCATCCTCATTCTCAAGAACGGAGAGGATGGTTTTGTGTCGAAAATAATCATGAGCGACGAGGCATCAGTAGACGAATCAGAGATGGCATTGCAATTAATTGTTAATTTAAACCAGTCTCGTTGAAATTGAAACAGAATATTTAGTCGAAATGCCGGACTGAGTAATTTCCGAGCTACCCCCGCCCTTCCAGCTACCTTTGTTTGTCTGGACTTAATCATTTCCCGACTGATCCCCCATGACAAGTAAAACACCTTGTATTGGCAAACCCATGAACAAAAAGATTAGTTAGATAAAAGGGTTTAGAAGAAAAATAAAAGAGGAAAACAAAAACAAAATAAAAGAGCAAACGTACCATAAGTCAAAAATCTTTTTATGCGTCATCCTTCTTTCTCATTAGTGTCTTCGTTTTTATAACAATCACAACAAAGACGGTCCTATTCATTTTCATTATTTTAACCAAGTGAATATGCATATTACGAGTCAAAGAGCGACAGAGAAGACTCCGTTCAAAAATATTGTCCACTCTGGTTCACTGACCTGTTTTTGATTTTTTGATTGGCTATTAATCTAAAAATACATAATTTTCTTAACTCACAGATAATCTTATGAATTTTTATAGACGTCACTCAACAAACTATAGCCAAATACAAACTATTTTTGTCAGTGTTGCTAAATTCGCTGAAAATGTAGGCAAGTGTTTGTCGATGCAAAAAAGCATATGTTTGAGTACGTATGCTCTGCATACGTAAATGGCTGGGTACATATTAAGCAAAAGTTCTCAAGCACGCATTGGTTGGGTGTACATTCATGAATATTTAAATCCCGATTCGACTCTACGTAAGAGATCTTCCACTATATTCGCGTTTTCGGACTATCCACGATAGGAGTCTATATAATGAATGCAAAATCATTGTTGACCTCTGGCAGTGAAAATAAATTGTTTGTTTTTTTAAAGTGATTTAAATTGTTAGGGACGGCAATTAATTTGTTCGGATGAAAGGTTATTTTTTTTGTTAATTCGTTTAATTTGATTTAATTTATTTCGAAACAACGCAGATAATCGCTCTGTTCATTGAGGTTGTTTAGTGCAGTTTAGCGTATGAGTTTCAAAATAATTGAATGCAAATTCGTGCACCACATCTGGTTTAATTGCGTGGGAGATGCCCTACTATTACCTAAATTAATTGGACGCTGCGCCAAAATTAATTGTGATGTTGATGAACTTTCTGCTGTTGAAAGTAATTAAGCCTGATTTCCGAAAAGGCAAAGGAGACGGTAGTGCAAACTGTTGCTCCAGATTGTCCGCTGTTTGTTTGGTTTGCACAATATTCTCACGCATGTTGCCCAAATCCGGCACTCATATCTCCTTATTTTTCGTGTAGAATATTTTGTACGTGTTCAATTGCGATGTCTGCAATGTCAACAAATTGTCAGATCTCGGCTGTGTGACTCCTACGCACTAAAGTTTCAATCTAGGTGCGTTGAAGATGAAAACACAAAGATTATTTCTTTTATTCTAAAGGGTTCTTCATTCAGCGGCTCTTATCTTTAAATTTAAATTAAACAAAGTGTGTTTGAGATATCATCGACATTTTTATTCGTTTGAAAGGCCTATCGATGCCATTATCATTCAAATGTCGGCCGCGGCTTCTCTGTGTGCATCCGAAAGAACAAATTTTCCATGACTCTGGCGCATAAATCAGGTTGAATTTGACCGATGGCATCGTTAATTTTGGCTCTGAGACCAGCTGTGGTTTGTGGCTTATTCGCATAGACCTGCGACTTCAGAAAATCCCATAAGCAAAACTCTAACAGGGTCGAATCGCACGATCGCGGTGGTGGCCATATCACATCACCTCCGCGTGAGATGACCATGCCCTCGAATCGCTCGTGCAGTATTTCAAATGTGGCGTGAGCTGTGTGGCGCGTAGCGTCGTCCAGTTGAAACCACATGTCGTTGGTACCCACATCATCCAATTTAGGGCAAAAGAAGTTGATAATCATCGACCTATAGCGCCCGCCGCTGTCGGTGATGACCTGGCTAACGTCCTTCTTAATGAAATATAGACCAATGACGCCGCCAGCCCAAAATCCACACCAAACAGTGATTTTTTCGGGATGTGGTCGCCGTGACCTTGTGGGTTTGTGCGTCAACCCATACGCACTAGACTTTCACAGTCTATCAAATCCCAGCTCAAACAATTTTTCAAAAAAAAATTGTTCGCGGCTTCACCTCTTTCGAGTCACTGACAATGCTCAAAGAGTATAACTGTCTAGAAAAAGCTTCTCAATCTCGCCGTTCGGAGTCGGCATGAGACTGTAGGTTCACTCTACTCGTGAGAGAACAATAGCACGCATAACACGAGTGGTTGCTGAGAAGTTAGGCCCAGGTCCACCTCAGACTGTAGCGCCGCCATTTTTTATTATTGTTATTAAATCTTCTTGGATCACAATTGGATTGGTATCGTCCCAAATTCGGCAATTTGGTTTGTTGACGTACCAATTAATCCAAAAATGGGCCTCATCTCTGAAGATGATTTTTCGATGAAAATTAGGGTCAGTTTCCAACTGCTCTACAGCCCATTCAGCGAACACACGTTGTTGGCTATGGTCGGGCCGTTTACCTTCAGCTCCTTTGTCAGTTGAATTTTGTACGGGTCCAGGCCTTGTCGCGACGCAAAATTCGCCGAGTAGTGGTCTGTGAAAAGCCCGAGTTCTTGTGAGAGACGCGAAATCGTCTGTCTCGGGTTCTCCTGCTGATGTTTTCGGCAGATCTTCGGTTTTGTCGACGTACGAGTGTTGATTTATCGTTTATTGTACCAGTAGACTCAAATTTATGCAACATTCTGCAAATAGTCCTCTCGGTAGGATGACTACTTATGGCAACCGAAAAATGGTCGAAGTGCGCGGAACGTTGCCCAAACAGAACACCGGCTATGATGAAACAATTTTATCATTTGCACGTGTTGTTGAACGCTATGTCCATCAGTGGTGATTTGGCAAAACAGACTGAATAAAAGGCAGCCAATTTGACAGATGTAGCTTCAACAATATGGTCGCTATTAACTGTCAACGTTCGGAAGTCCCTATTTGAAGACTCTTTAGAATTTAACGCTCAGGGGTGTTGAGCAGCTCGAATTCAATCGACTATGAAGAAAATAAATTTTTAACCTCTTTTTTGCTTTGAAAGATTGGATTGGAAAGTTTTTGACTATTCTTCCTTTTTTTTTGTAGTTTTTAAATTAAATGTCATGGCAAATGTAAAAATGAAATGTTCCTTTTCTCTCGTTCCGATACAAAATTTTTGTTTCGCATGGAAGGTGTAGGAAATTAATAATTTCACCACAAATATGTTCTAGCAATAATCGACATAAATACATCGTTTATATTCAAAAGAAAGAAAAAAAGGAAAAAAAAATTGGTTGCATCGGCCGGGAATCGAACCCGGGCCGCCCGCGTGGCAGGCGAGCATTCTACCACTGAACCACCGATGCCTGTGAAGAAATTCTCTGCAGTGAATAACTACGCGGATCAATTTAGATGTCCATACGTCTATTGAGTTAGCTATCAAACAAGAAAATAATGATATGCAAAAGGCAGATAAATGATAAGTCTTCAAGTTCCTTCATTTAATTCGATTTATTTTAATGTTTTAGTCATGACTTGTGTACGAATTTTAATGTATTCCGTCATACATAGAGATGCAGTGATTTTTATTCTGCGATACGATTATTGAGTAATAAAAACACTTGTTCTGTCATCAATGTGAATACATTTTCAAGACTTGAGGATTCAAAAATTCAAAATTCATCTGTGTGCAATGTGGCCTGATTGGAATGTAACTGTTCAGCACATTGTAGTGTAATTTCATTGCAGTACAAGAAAATATGTCGAAAGTGATTATGTTTCATCAATCAATTCGGGATATGATTGATGGCATGACTTATTCTGCGTTCGATCTCCGAACTGCTTTTGCTGTTTCCGCCTATTGTGACAATATGTTCATATGGTCGATATTGTGCGTACTTAGTTTTGTTCTCGTTTACCGCCAGACCAATTGTAGCCGATATGGATGCCTTAAGCCCAGGTATAGCCTTAATTCGGCCAACACAGGAGTTGCACGCTGCACGAGCGTGAACCTGGGAAATCTTCTTCCGTTCTCGAATCTCGAATCTTCTCCTTACACACTTCGACACCGTTCAAAAGTGCCGACCTTGTCTTGTTAAATGTAGTAAAATGAGGGACTTGCACCGGATAACAGTGGAGGTCACAAAATAAAACATTACCATTCTTAAATGACGCTTGCTTTGTGTGCTGGTGCAGTTTTGTTGTTGTTGTTGTCGTTGTTGTTGCTGTTGTTGTTGTTATTATTATCATTTAATGGAGAGGAAGTTGGCCTACGCCATTTTTCCCCAAGCAACCCAGTAAAGGTGCGTTATAAAGTCAATTTTCTCTCACAGGGAATTGCCCAAGGCTTTAAAACGCCTTAGAACATTTTCGTTGAAAACAGTCACCTTGAAGGCATCGTCAAAAAAACACAAGAGTAGTTCCCCAGCCGTCATATCCGTCCAAAACAATGACAAACGGTAGCGCTTGATCAATCGAAGGTTAATATTTTCGTATGACATTTCTTTGCTTACTTTTTCCGTTTGTATCACTGTTCATTAAATAAACAGCTACAAATTATGATGATAGTGAGTGATTCAGAAGGTAAAGCAACTTGTTAAAATAAAGGACGCATAATAAAACTGTTGCACGCACAGATTGAGAGATACATTTTCCATAAACATTTGATGATTGAGTGTGACATGCCATAATGGGGTATTATGCGTTGTGTCGTGTAAATGGAGAGACAATGCACTCTCCTCGTCTACAACCGGATTTATAAAACTCTTGCTTTGTGTTGAAGGGACACAGTGACTTATTAAGTGCTGAAATATTGTATCTTCGAATAACTTACAAAATGTATGGGACCACCTAAAGGTAAACAATGTAGTGTAGATACCTCGTCCGGTCATAAATTATGTTAGACGCCACTCATTCAGATTGTTTAACATCCATTTCATTTGAGATCTACATATGGGTCTCTATACACACTTGTCTAGTCAACATGTTCGAGTTCGAGTTCGGCTTTGGTGTAACTGGTGCGTTCGTAATCAGGGAGTTTGTGGTCGTTTGGATTATATTTTAATTTTCTTAAGAAGTTGTAAAATTTGCGATTATTTAAAATGATGTGTAAACTCTAATCATGGTCGTGTGATTAATATCCTGTGGAAGGTAAATTCTTTTTTGTGTGACGCAACTGTCCGGGTTGAACTCAGTCGTCAACCAATAATCCTCTCCAGCCATCACTTTATTTCGCTAGGTTAGGTTGAAGTGGCTGACTGTAGATAGCAGTCACACTTAGTCCAATTTAGGCTCATTGTGATACCACGCGGATCTGATATCACCTATCCAAAAAACCATTTGGTGCTTTCAACGAAGCTCTTTAATTGATTAATAACGACGTGTGCAATTCGCTCAAGTCGTTGAAGAAGTAGGCTCCAAGGCGTTTCTTCCTGCGAGAGGAGAGAGCGCTACAAGTGCAGAGGAGATGCGTTATGCTTTCCTCCTCTTCTTCGTCTCTGCAACTTCTGCAGAAATCATTGTAAGGGAGCCCCATTCTTGAGGCGTGAGTGCCAATGGCACAGTGTCCTGTGATAACGCCAATGAGAGTCCTTAGGGATGACCTGTTCATTCTAAGAAGATAGAGTGAATGTTTTAGATCAAGTTTAGGCCTAATGTGCTTTGTGATGAGGCACGAACGAGAAGTGCCATCTGACCATCTTGAGTTGGTGTTTTTAATAGTATGAGTCTTTAAAAGAAGTTTAGCTGTAGCGAATGGCATAGGCACCACTAGGGGGATCTCCACTAGGAAGGTTTGTGGAGATCGTACCGCTCCTGGCGAGATCATCGGCTTCAGAATTCCCTGGAATGCCACTGTGTCTCGGCACCCACATGAGGTGAATATTAAAATGCTCAGCCATCTCGTTAAGAGATAGGCGCCAATTTAGGGTGGCTTTAGAGAGGAAAGTGACCGAGTTCAGGGATTTGATTGCTGCCTGGCTGTATGAACAGATGGTGATGTCCTTCTTGGATATCATGTTGTTCTTGAGCCAAAACAGGGCTTCTTTTATTGCCATCGTCTCAGCCTGGAATACGCTACAATGTTCTGGAAGGTGGAGGGATATACTAAAATTGAGATCCTTGGAGTAGACACCTAATCCTCCTCCCTCGTTCGTCTTGGATCTATCTGTGAAAATACGCAGAGGACCGGCGTCTGAGTATCAGCGTCTGAGTATCAGACTTCCAGTTTTTCTCAAAGACGAGATGAGACAGTAGGAGGTCGGTGTCGTGCGAGGTTATCTTGAATGGTGGAATGACATGTATGGTGGTTATTCCACAGGTGCAATATTCTGAGTCTTACCGCTGTGCAAGCTGCTACTTGTCTGGCAAACAAGTCGAGTGGAGGGAGATGCAGTATACATAATATTTAATGCTTCGGATTTAATTCGCTAACTTTCGAAGCTAAGCTATCAATACACTGTTCTTGTCCATACTCATGTCACTGCAGCCTGTACACTTAGTGGTTGAATCTTTTTTCTCAGGCGCCATTTTCTCTTGGAATGATCTAGAGCATCCTCATTCCCTTTAGAGGTACTGGAACTGGAATGATCAAGATTTTGTACAACACATCTCGCGTATTGACAGCTGTCGAGGTGCAGCACACGAGTGCTATTCAAATATTCATCTGCAGAACAGGAAATATAGGCCGCAAACATCATCAACATGCTGCCGCAGCGCAGTAGACTGCTTTTAATTGCATCGTTATTTTATAAGAATTAAAATTTTGAGTTGGCAGTTAAATTGTTTTCGTTTTCTTGTAGTTTCTTCTCTCAATAGCTAGATTCTGCTAAAACGCAAAAAGACTTCAGTAAATTAATTGAAATGTGTCTGCCTTAAGTGCTTTACCTCCCATTGTTCCTATTATTATGTGTGTTCAACGTGATGAACTAATTTTTTATTACCTCGGAGTGTTAAGTGGGCGAACTTTTAGTTGACGACGATGTTTTAAGAGCAACGATAGAATCGGACTCAACAAAAACAGTGCGGGACATTGCACAAAACATGGTAGTATCTGTCATAAGAATAAATCAACACAAGTCTCCAATAGGAAAAGTGAAGTGTCTCAAAATCGGACATTTCATGTGGTACAACCTAATATTTTCTCGTTGGATCTTTGTGAGTTACAGACACTCTCGAAGGAACACATGTTGCGAATTTAGCAATGACACACCGTTAAATCGTCAACCGTTAAAAGTGTGTTACTAGTCTAGTCGGTAGTTAAATAACTGGTAAACAGCACGTTCTCTCATTTACTAAATTTTTACATGACAACCCCGCAGAGACAGGAGGCTATTAGGATAACATGCTGAGAGAGAATGGCGTAACCCCATTCGATGTCTAGTACATCCCATGAACGGTACAAAATACGACTAGTACAACGTCAAACTGGTATTTTTCTTCCCTTTTACACAGTCACCCTGTTTTCTTTACCGAACCATTGAGTCGAAAAATGTTTTTTTTTTAATTCCCGTCAAACCAAAAACTTGTACGACACATCAGAGAACAAACAATTTAATAAATTTTCATTTTTCTCTTGCAGATATGTGCCAACTCGGATATGGGGTTTTAGCGGTCATGTTCAAACCGTTTTGCACAGTATTGTTGGGCGTGTAAAGTGTCCATGGCCGTTGGGCGAACGTGTATATCTGTCACTCTTCGATGATTCAACGCTGACTTATGATCTCTATCAACCGCTGAATGAACACGAAGGTGAGTTTAGCCATAAGAACTATAAAGGGGAGCAGGTTATTCGTATGTTTCACACCATTGTTTTCGGGGGTAAATACCTCACGGTAGGTGCGGTGTGGACACACAGAGAAAGTAGTCACGCTCGGGGCTGAAATATGACAGCGGAAAGTAGGCTACTGGGGATGATATTAGTCAACTTGGGTCCAATCAAACTAATTGAGCGCAGGTTGACTCTTGCTTACTCTAGATTTAAGTTCAAGCAAAGGGTTGTTTGCTTGTTTGTTTGTGAAGGCGCAACACAAGACTTTGATTTCGTACGCGGCACAAATCACAGTCATTAAATATGAATAGAAATAAATAGCACTAATTTTATTTGAACATCATTTCAGATGACATTACCGTTGCCATTTGCCCAGGCATAGGAAACTCATCCGAAAGCGTTTACATTCGTACATTTGTACACTACGCACAATGTCATGGCTATCGCTGTGCAGTCCTAAATCATATCGGAGCCTTACCAAGTGTTCAAGTCACTTCATCACGCATATTTACATACGGTAAGTCACTGCCGTTACCTTTGCGAATAACTGATTCTAATTTTGTTTTTCTTCCTGCAGGGCACACTGACGATTTCTCAGCAATGGTTGAGAATTTGAATAAGAAATATCCGTCCACTCATATAATAGCCGTAGGTTTCAGTCTAGGTGGTAATTTAATAACAAAATACATGGGTGAGAAGACAATATCAAGGCCAGCCACTGTCATTGGGGGTATATCAATTTGTCAAGGATACAATGCCGTTGAGTGAGTAATCTATGTCACATTTGAAGGCTCCCTCACAAATTGATTTCGTTTTTATTTTGCATTTTCAGAGGAACAAGATGGCTACTTAATTGGCAGAATTTCCGTCGTTTCTATTTGTATGTCATGACAGAGAATGTTAAGAACATTATTCTAAAGCATCGTCAGGTGCTACTTTCCGATGAGGTTAAGACAAGATTTGGTCTTAATGAGAGAGAAATAATTGCCGCTGCAACACTGCCTGAACTCGATGAAGCATACACCAGACGAGTACACAATTTCCAATCAACACATGATTTATACAAGTGGAGCTCATCACTAAACTATCTTGATAACATTGAAAAGCCAATGATATTTATCAATTCTAAAGATGATCCCCTAGTTCCTGAGGAATTACTGTCACCCATTAAGGACCATGCACGTAAGTTATTATTTCTTTTTGATTCATATTCGAGTATATTTTTTGATCTTAGCATAGATTTAGTTAATATTTTGGGTTATTCGGAAAGTACTTTCATTTTTTCCCAAACGGAGGGCTTAATTGTATTTTCTCACAAGCGGCATAGTAACTATGTATTTTGACATCTGATACAGCAAAACTTGATCTTCAGGCAAGAAATGATGTATTGACAGAACGACAGAGCTGAAACTGGTTTGCAAAATTTCGATCTGGCAAGATTTTGATATTGATCCACAAGGAAGGAGACCCTTTGACTGCGCCAACTATCGATGGATAAGTCTGCTTAACATCGCCTATAAGATTTTTTCAAACAACATCAGAACCGAGATCAAACGCAAAATAACTCTTGCCAACCGCTGTTTTTTTGGGCTCAAAAGGCAATTGAGTAGCAGAGCCCTCTCTCGGAAGACCAAGCTGACTCTATACAAGACCTTGATCACCCAATCCTGTTGTACGGCGCAGAGGCATGGACAATATCCCAAGCGGATGAACAGTCTCTTGGTCTTTTCGAGAGAAAAGTTCTGCGCGCGATCTTTGGTCCTTGCGTTGTTTGCGTTGATGGCATTTGGAGGAGAAGTTTCAACCACGAACTGAATGGGCTGTACAGGGACATGAGTCTAGCCAGGCGTCTACGGATCCAACGCTTAATATGGCTAGGCCATGTAGAGCGTATGGACAACTAAGCTCCGGCCCGAAGAGTCTTCGGCTCTGAGCCTGTGGGACAACGCAACAGAGGATGTTCACGAACAAGGCGGCGCACACAAGTCGAGGGGGATCTCGGCCGGCTTGGTGTGCGAAACTGGAGACAGCTGGCGAAAGATCGTGCTGGCTGGAGAGGCATGTTGAGTGAAGCCCAGGTCCACCTCGGACTGTAGCGCCCTAAGAAGAAGAAGAAGAAACACACTCTTTTGCTCTAAGCACAATTTGCGGCTCACTAAAACTGTATACATTGAACTGTAAAATAAGCTATATCAGCTAGCTTCAAGGATGAAGAATAGATCGAGCAAAATGAAAATGATTTTTACAAATAGACAAGGAAGAGATCGGACCTCTCCCCTTTGTCATTAAAAATAAAAATTTCTTGTTAAAACAAGCTCCATGCTGAGCATTTCACTCGAAATGAGCGATTCATTTCGCTCTCGCATAAGTAAGCAGAAAGGATAAAAGTGAACAAAGTCACCAAAACTATGGTCACAGTGTATTGTTTTTGTGTACTCGCTCAGTTGCTTCAGTTCTCTTAAGTTTCCCCACCGCCATTACAGTCGGCCCCTAATATTAGCTGCTGTCAGCTAAATACACAGTCGACCAGGAAAAAATAATCGACCGCTACCACAGGTCCGGTAATTAAAGTGGATTATTTCCATATCTTCCACATCTTTTAATGAAAAGAATGTCTCGTAGCACACATAAGACGAACATTGAGCGAGTGAATTTTCAAGAGCAGTCGTGGCCGAGCGGTTAAGGCGTCTGACTAGAAATCAGATTCCCTCTGGGAGCGTAGGTTCGAATCCTACCGACTGCGAAGAGAAGATGTTTTTTTTTTGTTTTGTTGATTCAAAATATATTTGAAAGTTTTATCGCTGGTAATTTTCCATTTCGGTAGAATAATTTGTTTATCTTTCGCAAAGTTTTTTAATTAACTTTCTTGTTTTTTTGTTTTTTATTGACAAAGGATGTACATCATTTGAGAGAAAGTGGGAATATACGAGGGCTGTTTGGTCAATAAGTGACTTTGATGCAAGAGAATTTTTTTCATTGTTTCTTTCTGGGCAAAGACAAAAAAATCAAATCGGATTCTAATATTCGAAGACTCTCTTGGCTGGAACATTGATGTTCATTCGTTCGATGTGGCCGTGCCAATTTAATCAACGGATATTTGCTTTTCGGAATATGTCCACATCCTTGTACAGATCGTAGACTTCGCGGTTGTGACTTCTCCTCCATTAGCCTTCCTCGCAGACAGGACCATATATTCGACGTAGACATTTTTTTACAAGGCACCAAGAATCAGCTTTGCAGTACCCATTATCGTTCAGCTTTCGGATTCATTTAGCAAGACTGGGAGGGTTAGAGTTTTGTAGAACATGATTTTGGTCCTTCGAGTATAGCATTCAGATACAGCCTTGGCCAAATGTATTAAGCACCCTTTAAGATTCGTCATATCTTCAAAAAGCAGACAAATGAGAGGGAAAAATAAAAATCGCTTACAACCTCAGATAGTGTTGCCGAAAACCATGAAATTCAAACTAACTACTTTTGTGATTTGGCAGCAAAGACAAAAAGATATGGGTGCCTAATACATTTGGCCAAGGCTGTAAATTCGTATTTGATTTGCCACAACTATCACACAGTTTTGAAAAGACAAAGTTAAGATTTTAAAAAGAACTTGAAATTTACTTTTTTGAAAACTTGGATAATTGATCAGCATTTTTTAACTTATTTTCCTTTTTTCTATTTTCAGTGTCCCGCTTACAAACCGCGTATGTTGAATTAGCTCATGGTGGTCATTTAGGTTTCTACGAAGGAGGGCTGATCTATCCCAACCCTGTAACATGGTTGGACCGCACATTGGTGGCCATGATAGGATCAATTGTAATGATCCACGCTGGCCCAACATCAAGGAAGATCTCTACTTAATTCCTTATTTTTTTACATTTGTTCGATTAAATTTTCAGCATACAAATTTTTCAATACGCGTAAAAATGAACTGTAACGCTGTTTGATAGAGAAAAACAAAAAGAAACAAAATATAAAACTAACTTTTGTACACATCTTTACCGAGAAATCAAACAAAAAAACTGAAAATTTGACTACAAAGTATATACAAATTATGTAACATTTTAAATTGTTTTATAGATTAAAACGCAAAATAAGTGTGGACATTTTCAAAATGCCGTATAACGGCACGCTGAGGATGGGTCCACGAGAGAGAATAATCTGTATACAATATTTCATTTGTTAATGGCTGACTTTTTTAAGTGTTAGCATTATTTTGCAAACAAAAAACAGAAATTATACATTCAAAATGAGAATTCAAATTACCACACTACGCTCAATGAAAAAACGAATCAACAAATTTATTTATAGACGAAAGAGTTTCCTTATTTATTGAAAAAAAAGAAGAAGAAGAAAATGCGCAAATATTCAATTTGAAAGGGAATATTATATTTGTGTGTACATGTATAAAAGTTCATGACAAATAACCAATCTGTATAAATGTTAAACAAAAAGAAGCAAGAACACCTTAAACATTGACATTTTATGTATTTTTATAAAAGTATGTGTCTGTTCTTTTGCCGACACGAAAAAGATAAATATTCCACTAAGTTATGATATGTTTGATAAGTTTCTTTAGCGAATATGTACTTAGTAAAATCGGATCTAAATTGAAAGCAGCAAGCACGCTGATCTGTTCCTCTGCGCTTACTGTCCCACAACTGAAGTCGAATGCCGAAAAGAGAGCAGGTTGTGATGTTACAGAAGAGAGGCTATACCACTTCAACTAGAACAGTTGTATGATTTAACGAGTATGTAGTATATGATTGTATTTATTTACTTTGATCAGTTATTTGATAAGTTGTTAGACGGTGATTACATGAGCGGAAGAAGGCAGAAATGCCGGAAAGAGAGCGTATGATTTTCTAAACAGTTGGAAAGGGATGTATTTTCCGCGACCCACCCCATCTCTTTTGAGGTTTTTGGTTGAGGTCCAGGTCCACCGCGGACAGTAGCGCCACACAAAGAAGAAGAACCCATCTCCAAACTTTTGAAAATTCATACGATCTCTCTCCGATATTTTTGCCTTCTTCCACTCAAGTAAACGCCGTCTTAGGGTCTCCGATTGTTCCTTTGGAAACCCTAAAGAGAAGAAAGTATTTCATTGATTATTTATAAAGAATTAAGTACAAAATACACGATACAATGGTTGTACCGACTTGCTTGTTGTGCAGATATCGGCCCAACTGGTGTTTGTAGCACACACATTAGGTTGATGCAAAAATAATTGCCTTTGACTTTAAATGACCACAACTCTTTTCACAATAAACTTTATTAATCGAAATAAGAACCATTAGAATCAGCACATTTTTGTCAACGAGAAACAATTTTATTAAAGCCGATCGCGTAGAAATTTGCCTTGAAGTCGGCGACGGGGATTTCGGCGTCATGATTTTTGAAGCATTTCTCGCGCAGGAAGTTGTCAAGGTGCTTGAAAAAGTGGTTGTCTGTAGGCGGAACGTCATCGAATATCATACGGAATCCATTTTCCATCGCACGTTACAATCCAATCGAGTAACGAATGAAGTTGGCGATGGCGTTTTTTGGACTCGTCATGATTTTTCGAAGCATTTTTCGCGCAGGAAGCTGTCGAGGTGCTTGAAGAAGTGGCTGTCGGTTGGCGGAACGTCGTCGAATATCGTACAGAATTCATTTTCCATCGCACGTCACAATCCGAGTAACGAATGAATTTGGCGACGGCGTTTTTTGGCATCGTTCCGCAGACATTTCGAAACGGTCATTTTTTTGATGATCGTTCAATTCGTGTGGCATCCATTTGCTCGTGCTTTTTTGACTTCCCTATTTGCTTCAGATGGCGAATGACTGTTGATTGGTCGATTGAGTTCTTCTGCAACTTCTTGTTTGGATTTGCTAGGATCGGCTTCGATTAATGCTCTAAACTGGTCGTCATCAACCTCAGGTGGTCGGCCGAGACCGTTTTCATTTTCAAGGCTCTAATCACTAGAGCGGATCGTCTTGAACAACCATTGTGCTGTACGTTCATTACTGGTTCCTTGGCGTTCGTTGATATCGCGAGCTGTCTCGGCGGGATTTTCGGGCTTCGGGCCATGGCTTTTTGAACTGGAACAAGAAAATCGTTCGAATTTGCTTTTTATCCATGCTGTACCAGTTTCTGAGTCTGAGTGCTCCAGTGCAGTGCTTGCAAAAAATCCAGTTCGGTTCCAGCATCGGTTGACAGTTTACTTCCGAGGTACTGGAATTCATCTTCTGTACCAACCAGTTGACCAGCAATGCATACTTGGGCTGATCCTGATTATTTTTGTTTTCTGTGTTCAGCCCGACGATGTATGCCTCACTCTCCATCCTTGATGTCATTTCGTGAAGGTCCATTATCTTGTGTACAAGTAAGCATACATCGTCCACGTAGTCCAGGTGTTCAGATGTGTTGTAAGAGTCCATCGGATTCCTCCGTTTCCAGTCGACAGAACTGCTCGAAGCACATCATTGTGATAGCGGTTGTACACTCAAGAGCTTGCGCCCATACAATATCGGTACACCGTTTGGTTGCGTGGAAACACACTAAACAATTGTTGTGTACAACACCAAATCTGTCTATCCGTTGGTACAATGATTGTATCATGTATTTCGTACTTTACGTTTCTTATGTGCGTGCATTCATTGCGCAGCAGCATTTTATTATTAAATTTAATTGGTCTCAGTGTCACTGCTCTCAAGCCTCACCGAAAAGTGTGTCTTTTGCTCAGTGACGAAATTATTATCGAGTCTCTATCCACGTAACGTTGACTCTCAAATTTATTGCTTATTATTTATATTTGTAGGGCCAATACTCTTACTGCAAGACTCATACAGATTTCCCCTTGCCAAGAGTCGAGTAAACACGTTGCAACTGAATCCGTATGAGCATCCCTTTCAGTTAAGAGGTTAAAGATTTTGTTGTTTTTTTATTTTGCACAAAAGGGAACGAAGACAAAATGTTAAATTATAAATTTTGTACATATTTTGATGTAAACAATAATAAGTTAACAATCATTTGAGTAGATTTGTGTATTTTTACCAAAAGTGAAGAAAATAAAAACAACCCATGAAATGTTTGAAACAAAAATTTCTGAAGATATTTTTTTAATTAGATAAATGAGTTGTTGCGTTGTCGTTCGACTGTGATTTATATTAAAAATACCCTTTTTTGAATCAAAATATTATGAAAAAAAAAAGAAACCGATTAAACAAAAACTAAATGTAAACAAATGTTTGTCAGCTTATGTACGTTTTTAGTATGAGCAAAAATATAGATGTACGTATGTCCAATTTATGTGAATTTAAACAAAACAACAACAAAAAGAAATCAAATTATCTTTCAAAGAAGACATCTTATACGTTGTTTCATGAGCAACTGTTTTTGTATCTTATATGTGTAAGAATCATTCATTTACATGTATTGAACATATTGTTCTTGAATTTGTTGTTTCAAATTCGAGACAAAAACATAAAATGTATATGTTAATAAAACGCCGTTTGATATGTGACATGACCACTGTTTTATTTGTTATTTTAGAACGTAGAGTTGTGCGCTGGGATCGTTTATTGTTGTAAATTAACATTCAACTTGCTGCCTGGGTAATGTAATAACAGTAAAAGGAAAACAAGATATAGCATTACCAATTCCATGCCTAATACTTTAAGAGGAAGCTGGCAAACGTAAAGTTTTCTTCAAAGGATGCGAGAAATATTTTATCCTATCTGATATTGATTTTGGTGGCTAAGGAGTTTCAAATCGATACGCACCAGCTCTTCATCGATTTTAAGCTGCACACGAACATTCATCAAAAGGAAAGGTCGATTTCGGTATCCTGAGATTAAGCCGGTTTTGTCGCTTCACGCTAAAAATACGCGATGCACCATGCAGTACGGTTGTAGAATTTCCGAACCGTTTGGAACCTGCACCGGATTTCGGCAAGATGCGGGCTAAGTTCGTGAACGTCAACAAAATGCGTATCACGTAAGCATCATTGCCTATGTGATTAGGAGAAGACAAAGTATATGCTGTCAAGTAAAAATCGATCTGTCGCCTACCATCTAAGGCAAAACGTCACAATCGACAGCTACACTTTTGATTGCTTATAATTAAGGAGTTTGTCTTCCTCGCGGCAAACGTGAACTCCACAGACATGGTCTTGCTGGAGGGCGATTCTACGTAGAATCGTAGAATCCTGCGATTACTCGGAATTAAAATATTGTTGTACTCAATTTACTTAGATGAATCGAAAAGAAAGGTTCGACAGAATATTATGTGCTTTAACTAAAAACATAGACAACAAATATTGTTGTCATTTTTACCGCCGGCAGAGATGGTATCATTACTGATGTCATTGCCATTCTTGTACTATTCGTTCCTACTTGTTCGTTTCCCAAAATTTAAAAATTGCATTTAAGCCAATCTCCTACTACCGAAAAACTATGCCTGAGAAGTTAATTGTGAAGGCCTTCAGTTTAAAAGCTCGAAAACATTCCTAAGTTGGTTTTTGGTTTGGTTAAGTTGGTTCTGGGATTGACTATTTTGTATCACACTGCCCTACTACTCTACACCACCGACATATGCAATGAGTACTAAAAACGTAGATTAGTACATACCAAAAACTGGAAAGGTTTGTGAAATTGCTAGAAAGTAAATGTTTGAACCCAATGAATTTAGATGAGAGCAAAGGCGGAACAATGGCAGAGGAAGTGCTCTGCAGTGTCATCGTCTTCTCCACAGGCGTCGCAGAGGCTTCCGTCCTTTAGGCCAAGCACATTTAGGCGTTTGGCTAAGGTGTAGTGCCCCGTTAGTACGCCAATAAGTTGTCTGCAATCTTTTCTGTTAAGAGATAACAAGAAAGTCGTTGGGGAGCACGCGTTTGGTCTGTCTACATCCTGGAGAGTCATGCTACCTGCGGTTGTGCTCTCGAGAAGTCGAACCATCGATGCAAGCCCTAACCAAGGACGCAGGCAGTCCCAGCGTAGGTTCAGGTCCTGAGAATGCCTCATCTGATCCTCGCCTAGCACGTTCATCGGCAATCTCATTTCCTGTGATCCCGTGGTGCTCCGGGACCCAGACAAGTCTTGGCGAATTTAAGCTACCGATCAAATTCAGAGAAGACTTGCATTCCTGAACTATCCTGGAAGTGAATAAAGGGTTCAGCAAGGCCTTAAGCAAAGCTGGGCTGTCGCTACAGACGCAAATACTTCGCCCCTTCCACATATTCTTCACAATATAGTTCGTAGCCATTAGGATCGCATAGGTTTCCGCTTGGAAAAGTCAATCCCAGTGCAGTCTAAAATTGTCGCCCTCCACCAAAGCACCAGCACCAGATCCTTCATTGGTCTTGGAGCCGTCTGTGAAGATTCGGCTACATTCCTTTCCTGGCTCAGATTCTGGCCAGAGCCAGTCCTGAGTGCAGGAAAGTCGACTTTGTATGTTCGTCGCAGCTGGAGTACAGGTGTCCGTGCGTCAGACGGCATATCCATAAGACTGGGGTCAAAGGAGATGCGATGCGTAAGGTCATCGAAACTCCAGTGCGAGTTGTACCAAACACCACTTCTTTTTAAACGGAAGATGGCCTTGAGAGTACACCCCATGATGTGGATATCTAGGGAGGGATTCAGCAGTGCATTCAGAGCAAAGCTTGCTAGGGAAGGCCCCTATGCATCCGAGACAGACCGTTCTTTGAAGCTTGGTGAAAGTTGAAGGTACTTCAAAAAAGGCAAAACCGCCTATTTTTTCGAGTTTCTAAATTATTGTCTTTGTAAGGGTTACGAAAGTTGTTATATAGTTGGGAAAAGTGCACTCGCTGAAAGTAGACTACGATGAAAAATGATTTGTCAGTTTTGAGAAAAAAAAAAACAAGTATTTTAAGTCACTGACTTATCGAACAACCCCCGTATCTGTGGTTGTTTTTGAGCCATCAATGTTTAGGGCAAGTTCGAGTGGATGATGGGATCCACGGCCACCTGCTTCAGCCAATCACTGCTGTCCGGAATTCAAGTAGAGTCAAACACCGGTGGTCACATTTTAAGTTATATATAAAATTCATTTTTATTTCATATACACAAAATTATCGTTATTATTTTTATTTTTACAAATACTATGTACATTATTTACAGGATTTTTCATTTTTCTATTAACAAAGTCGCCTCTAATCGTTCACGCTAATTAATTAACCTTTACCTACGCCATCTATCTCTTAGGTTATATATTTTTATTCTGCTTTCTACAGGAACGAATTTATTAACTACTGCGTAATTTACATATATGTCTATGCACTAGCGTATGTATATACATTTACTTTGTAACAAAACGTTTCCTTTATTGTGGTTGAACGTGAAATAAAATCTATTCCTTTTTGGCTATCTACAATTAAAAATCTTTACATTGTGTATTTTTTGTTTTCGTTTATTTTTGGGGATTATTTGTGATGATTTGAAATCAATTCATTCTTGTTTGGTTGTCGAAATGAACACAATTTTCAATTACATCAAGGGGGTTTGTCGGGGTATCTACTTTTGGATTGATCACTGCGATTGGTGATGAATCACTTCACATGTTTTGTTTTCAAAATCGCATCCATCGCTCCTGTATACTGTGTACGAATGTGTGTATTTACATTCCTTAATGTAGGTCTCGCATTATTCGCATTTATTACTTGTATTATTCGATATTTGTTAGGGGGGTAGATAAATTGAAAACAATCTGGAACTGATATGAGTGGAACGTATTAACGGACACATGTGCCGCGTGAATGAATGACATCTTGAGTTCGGAAGTCCAAAAGGGAGTTGTTTTTTTTTTTTTTTTGTTGTGTGCCTAGTTTAAATCGTACATTAGTTTCTCTGCGTTGTTCGGTTCCTCGCAGTCAAATGAGGCCATCATTAGTTCTGAAAACAAATAAAAAAGGAAGGATTAGTTTTTGTGTTAATGCATATTTTTTATGTTTTTGTTTATGAATGAAACTTCAATGTTTGGCTTCGTTAATTATTTATGGAACAAATAAAAGTATAAAGAGTAGAGGTGTGACGGATATTCGGCAAGTATTCGGTATCCGGCCGGAGCCGAATAGTCTTTTGATATCCGGCCGAATACCGAATAGTAGTTTTTTCAGTAAAAAAAAACAACAAGAACAACAAGTTTATTAAGCCAAATTATGGTGAATGAAAATTAGTTTTTCTTCATTCAGGGGTAATCATTTTTTACGTTTGTTTTCGTATACGATGCATGCTTCAGAAAAGAGTCTCTCACTGTATACACTGCTACATGGAGATGAAAAATAAGTTTTGGCAAATTTGAGCAAAATTCCATTTACTGACCAAACGCAAGGGTCACTTACTTATTTACTTAATGTGCCGCTACAGTCCGGGGTGGACCTGGGCTTCAACCAACAAGCGTCTCCAGCCAGCTCGATCCTTAGCTAGCTGCTTCCAGTTTCGAATGCACAGTTGGTTGAGGTCCCTTACCACTTGCGTGCGCCACCTGAGTCGCGGTCTTCCTCTACTGCGCCGTCTCTCGGGGATGGATTCGAAGACTTTCCGGGCCGGAGCGTTGGTTTCTATTCGCTCTACATGACCTAGCCATCTTAATCGTTGGATCTTCACCCTTCTGGCTAAGTCTATGTCGCTGAATAACTCGTACAGTTCGTTGTTATATCTTCTCCTCCACTCGCCCTCTATGCAGACGGGAGCGAAAATCACCCGAAGAATTTTCCTCTCAAAGCAGCCAAGAGCAACTTCATCCGCTTTTGACAAAGTTCATGCTTCTGCGCCATATAGCAGAACTGGAACGATTAAGGTCTTATCCAGAGTTACCTATGTTGTTCGAGAGAGGGCTTTGTTTATCAATTGCTTTCTTAGCCCAAAGAAGCAGCGATTAGACCCAAGGGTCACTATTCCGTTCAAAATAAACTGTTTTGAGATTAAGTCAAGTTGGCGGTATATTCGTTGGCGGTATATTTTTTGGCAGAAAACTCAATCTGCCTTGCCTTCCGCAATCTCTTCAAAAATGTTCCAAGAATATCTTGTGGAGGAGAAGGAAAAAATTTAAACAGAACATTTCAGACCACCAAACTATTATACTTTGAATTTGGGCAGATATCCGGCCGCCGAATATTCGCCTATCCGGCCTAGCTGCAGGTCGAATATTCGGTATCTGGTATCCGGCCAAATCACTATTCGGTACAACCCTAATAAAGAGTTCTGAGAATTCTTCTCCCTTTTCGTATAGTTTGGGGTGGACCTGACCTTCACCGAATAATCCTTCCCAACAGTAATGAAATAGTAAAGTGATGTTCAACTTCGCCCAGAATTACACCTTGTCCATGGTACAATTTGTAACGTTTATTTTAAGAGAATCCTTGTTTTTGCTAAGATTCAACACATATTTTCACAAAAATTGTGGATTCAACACCAAAGTTGATTATCGTGAGAAAAATCCAGGGATGACACGGAGCTTCGACTCCGAATCCGATATGTCAGAACCTCCGGTTAACATCCGGTTCTGGTTCCAGTATAATCACAACGGATGTTTTTCTGACCACCCTCGGTAACTACCGACGAACACGAACGACAAAGAGTGATCGAGTTGCGACATGTTACAATACAACTTCATTTTGGGGCCCGGACATAACGCCAAGCGACATAAATCCAAATTCTAGCATTTGGCCTTATGTCAGGGGGCCCTTCATTTTCACTCTTTCATTTGCTTACATCATTAGTAGATTTGCATTGAAGTTGAGAGCGCATATATGAGATACGTGAGTTAGTGATTGGTTTGTTGGTTTAGTAAACAAATATCTTACCGTTTATTAACTAGACTTTATTAACTATGAAGCCTAAAATAAGTGTAATATTGAACTATTTCAGTCAAATTGATTCGGATACAGAGAAGTGCAATGTTTGTGAAAAAAAGGTCCAGGTTTTGAAACCAATCGTGCGACATTTTTGTCCACATTTTTGTCGACTCCACCAGGGTCTGTTCCAAGCGAACGATTATATATGGTTTGATATATAACCCACTACGGAAAAGATTTAATGGCGACAAAGCAGCTAAGTTGCGTTATATAAAATATAATTTACCCCATTTAAAATTTAACCATTAGTCTGTATTTTTTATCTTGCTTTTCTAATACAAATTTAATTCTCAAAATATTATTTTTTTATAAATTGAATCTGTCATCTTCGCCTCTGACTACGATTCAACTCCGACTCCGCGGAGGTCGGTATGAGGCTTCCGACTCCGACTCCGATAAAACCACCTCCGTAACATCCCTAGAAAAATCCATCGATTCACCATTAAAATGGCGAAAAAATCGTGAATTTGTCCACGATTGACAGAGCCGCTGAGCCAAAAATGGGCCCCATCCGAAAAGATGGTTTTTTGCCGAAAATCCGGATTTCCGGTGTGCATTTCCAGCGCCAACTAGCGGCGTACTAGTGGCGCAGTTGGTTAATTGCCTGCCCCAAGTTCGAGGGTCCCCAGGTTCGAATCCCAGTGAAATCGAATCTGGTCCAGTCACCATTTGCCGTTGGAATCAAATTAACGGCACTTGAGTACGTTGCTATCTGGCAGTACAATGGACCAGTTTTGAGACTGAGTGCTCCAGTAGTGTTTCAAAAAACCTCAGAAAAAAAATAAAAAATAAGCCGCTTTGCTGAATCTCCAGAAAGTGGATGCCCAATTCAGCAGCTATGGATTTCTGGGTCTTCATCGATAGTGGTCGCTACGGCGGCTTGTTTTCTTCATTTCGCACCAATCTCTGTCTGGTTGGTGGCTTAAGGTCGAAAAGAGTGTACTCACGGTCCAACTTTTTCACGATGTGACGAATTACCTGCACGCTGAAGATGATGACGGCCGACCTCACCATGAAATTCACGTCGCGTATTTACAACTGAGGCTGAGAAGCTAGGCCCAGGTCCACCTCGGACTGTAGCGCCGCCATTATTATTATTTACAACTGAGGCAGAGCACCGGTAATATTTTTTAATAATTTCCGCACATGCAGCAAGTGTGGAATGATGCATGATAAAATGGCAAAGCTTACTGAATATTTTGACAGTTCAATGCTACTGATAACTTAGACAGTTCCTTAAACATAATAATTTGAAAAACTATCATTGCTATCTGGTCACCCTGTACTAAAAAAAACTGCAACTTCAACTTCAATTTAAACAGCTCCCTCAAACTTTAACTGGAGTCTCTGATTCATCGCAAAACGAATACGGAAAAAAAAGAACGCCCGTATGTACATAGGTATAGACGAAGGCATATCAAGTCATATGTCAAGTTGCAAGAGTCATAACAACAAAGCGACCTTTTCAAGTGTGTCCTGACCCACCCATACGGACACATGGTCATTCTGTGCCAAAGGCAAAAAAAAAGAACAAGAAAAAGGGAAAAAAGAAGGTGAATCCAATGTTTTGCTGTCTCTGCTGTCTTGCAGTCAAAAGGACTAAGAACAAAACTGAAACTCGATTCAGCTATATGACAAAAGTGTCTGAAAGCGTTGAGATAAAAATATTTTCTGATGCTCATTTTATTGTCTTTTGTTCGTCCTCATTGTTATCGCAGTCGTCGAGAAGGACGATGACGGTGGCGGTGGTGGTTGTGCTCGGTGAAATATCGAAAATTGCCAGCCTAGAGATCTTTTTCACATAAATTGCTATTTCGCGGCACCGACTGTGAATGCTATTCGACAAGTCCGGAAGGAGTGCTGGTTGACCAACACGTACTCGGGGACACCACGTTTTCCACTCAGAAACCCTCACATTTCCACACCGGCAAGCTTCCTGACACTTGTGCCACAGACTAGAGCGAAATATTAAACGTGCGTCCTTCATGCGGTGCACTCGGTGCATGGAAAAGTTTGAGGGAAAAAGGGTTTTAAAGTCACTAGCCAGCAGTGTAGATGTCTAATTGAATTGTCGAACTGAAAAATGGTGTTTCAATTCTGTTCGGTGGGTTGGAAGTTGGGTCGTTGTGTGAATGAGTGAAGCGTATTTGTAGCGTAAGGGCTTACGCAGTGGGTGCGCCCTTGGGGGTGGTAATTTGGGGTTAATTCGTGGAATGCGAATGGAAGGTGGGCTAATCGATTTTCTTGGAAATTCACCCAAGTTCGCTTCGCACAAAAAAAAACTTATTCTGAAAGTTTACTCAAACAACTAATTAGTAAAGTTTACGCTGGCAAAATCAAAGGTATTCCCTGTGTACAGTACACACACTTCTGAAGCGGATTTCGTCCTTTCATCACGTGAATTTTTTCTCCTAGCGTAGGGTAATTTTTCCAAGCGGCTTAATGTCAGAGAAATATGACGTCCTCTGCACGGTGCGTACTTACGAGTCTTTGCATGAAAAGTTTATATCTTGTTCGCCAGCGGAAGAAGCTTATCGTGGAAGTGAATTTTCCTTCTCATTATTGGCCGTTTTAATATGTATTTCCATGGTTATTAACTTGATGATGGAATAAAATATTTGACAATGCAAACATCACTTTAAATTGTGTAGTTTTTAAAGGGTGTTCCAGAATGAGAAGTAAATTTGATAGAGAATATTGTAGGTTTTTTGCATGACACAGGTTGTTGGGCAAATGGCATTCACGGTTTTGCGAGCACATAATCACTGTGTTATCGACATTTGCCATGACTGTTCAAAAAACTAAACGAAAAATGAGGCTGAATGTCGTTGATATAGTTCTCATCTTTAAGGCGTAGGTATTTTTAATTATAAAAAAAACATAAGGGAAAGATTGGGCCTTTCTTTTACTAAAACGGGAATTTACACGATCAGGAAATTAATCATGCCGTAATTCAAATGAATGTCATTTGACACTGTTTTGTTGAAACTACATTTCGTCGACATCCTTATCCTGCAATTGAGGAACAATATACTATATTACCACGTCGCAATAGTCGCAAGTGGCCAACCGCATGTTCAAAGAAGACTCGTCAAATTATTCCTTCAATCCAAAAAGTGGCACGTTATGTATTTATTTATTTCTGGTGGATTTTCTGATCACCCAAGTCCACATTTTTCTCGAAGCAACCGAGGAAATACACAAAAATATACTCTCTGACTTTAGTTTCTGACCGCTTCGTTCACTTTCCGTAAGTTCGTTCACTTTTGTCTAATTACGCGGGAGCGAAATGAATCGCTCTGTCTCCTGAAGTTTTTAGATGCAATTATGAAAACTCTGAATGCTTAAATTTTTATAGGGTTAGAGAGATCCACAAGAAAGAAAGAAGGAGAGAGTCTCCTTAACATCGCCTATAAGATCTGTTCTGCCATTCTGTGTGAACGCCTGAAACCTTTCGCCACTAAACTGATAGGTCCCTATCAGTATGGTTTCAGGCGGGGAAGTCCACCATAGATCAAATCTTCACGCTGCGGCAGATCCTGGAGAAGACCCAAGAAATGCAAATCGACACACACCACCTACTTGTCGATTTCAAGGCCGCATATGACAGCGTGTATAGAGACGAGCTATACAGCACCATGTCTAAATTTGACATTCCTGCTAAACTCGTCAGACTGAGCAGGATGACGATGGAGAACTGTCGCTGCTCCATCAAAGTCGGTAACGAACTCACCGAGACCATCAATGTGAAAAAGGTTTTAGACAAGGCGACGCGCTGTCATGTGATTTCTTTAACATCGTTCTTGAGAAGATCGTGCACTGGCCAACACAAGAGGCACGATCTTCCAAAAGTCTGTTCAACTGCTAGCTTACGGGGATGACATTTACGTGATTGGGCGAACACAGCGAGCCGTCAATGTTGTGTTTGCTGGCATTGAAACGGAAGCGGCTGAAATGGGTCTGGCGGTAAACGAGGGTAAATCCAAATATATATTGTCACCAAGAAAGGATGCACAACATCGACGACTTGACTAAAACGTCACCATAGGCAGCTATAACTTTAAGGTAGTTAAGGACTTTGTCTACCTTAGGTCCTCAGTAAACAGTACGTACAACATCAGTACCGAGCTTAAACGCAAAATAACTCTTGCCAACCGCTGTTTTTTTGGGCTCAAAAGGCAATTGAGTAGTAGAGCCCTCTCTCGGAAGACCAAGTTGACTTTGTATAAGACCTTGATCATCCCAGTCCTGCTGTGAGGCATGGACAATATCCCAAGCGGATGAAGAGAGACTCTTCTAGAGAAAAGTTCTGCGCGCGATCTTTGGTCCTGTTTGCGTTGATAGCATTTGGAGGAGAAGGTTCAACCACGAACTGTATGGGCTGTACAGCGACATGAGTATAGCCAGGCGTCTACGGATCCAACGCCTAAGATGGCTAGGCCATGTAGAGTGTATGGGCAACTTAAGTCTGGCCCAAAGAGTATTCGACTGTGAGCCTGTGGGACAACACAAAAGAGAACGTTCAAGTATAAGGTGGCGCACAAAAGTCGAGGGAGACCTCGACCGGCTTGGTGTGCGAAACTGGAGACAGCTGGCGAAAGATCGTGCTGGCTGGAGAGGCATGTTGAGTGAGGCCCAGGTCCACCTCGAACTGTAGCGCCCTAAGAAGAAGAAGAAGAACTTTGAGATCCGGAAGACTTTGCCTACCTAGGCTCTGGAGTAAATTCAAACACCGCAGATATAAAGCGGAGGATTTCTCTTGCCAATTGCTGTGCCCTTGGGCTTAGGAAGCAATTGAGGAATAAATCCCTGTCTTTCGAAGAACTAAGATATCTCTATAAAAGACATTGATAGCCCCAGTCCTGCTGAATGGCACATGAATGAACAACATGGACAACATTCAAAGCGGACGAGAAGGTTCTTAGTCGCTTTGAGAAGAAAGCCCTTCAGATAATCGTTGGTCCCATGACACCCTTTAAATTGTTAAACGATATTTTCTACGGGTTCCTTTGTGAAATGCATACGTCCAATTATAACGTGCCTTTAAATATTAATAGATATTTCCATTTTCAAATATTTTTTTGCCTTATTGATATTGAGTGGTTGAACAGACAAAAAATATTTTTTTAGTGCTACGGGAAACGTGTGAAATACAATTTTTTAGAGACTGAACGGAATACTGCGAGCATGGGAGTTATGGCATAGCAAATGCTTGTATTCATCTGAAAAGCGGTGTTAATAAAACGTTTCCTGCTGCCTAAAGCGGGCTCAACATGTGATTAAACGTATAAATTACACAAGAGAATCAGAATATTTGTATTAAATCAATGTTTTTAGCTAAACTGACGAAGGTTTTTTTGGAGGTTATGTCAAAATGTAAACATGTGGATTTTGTTAATCTATTTTATTGCTCGTTTTTCTGAAGTTTATGCACTTTTTTGTGGCGGCAACATGAATTCTTTTGGTTGATTACTTGTTAAACGTCTGTTTTTCAAATTAAAATTTTCTATTCGAGAAAGCTTAATGTGATTCGACACGTTTTTCCAACTCAATGAATGCGTCAACTATAAATATCGTTGGAGTGATGCTTGAAAATCAGCTTCCAATGCACGATGGGTCATTATAGCAAATCGAATCTCCTGTTTGCTGTAGGTTTACAAGTAGAAAGGTGATTACTCCAGACAAAGAGATTTTAAGAGAGATTTAAAGATTGATTTTGAAATTGATTTTGAAATTGACAACCAATATGATGCCTTGTCAGTGCGCCTTGCTATTTTATTATCCTGAATAGAATCACTTCGACGACGAAGAACACTTCCTGGAAAATGGCTACGTTCATAAGCAAAATTGTTATATCTGAAGTTAGGAAATTCGACAATCTTTTCTAAAGATGCCGTTCTTCGGTTGTGGATGGCATTACACTTCGAGGTGCACTTGATGGACTAGCTTCTCCAGCTATCAGTCGTGATGTGCATGTTGATGTTCTCTTACGAGTGGAGGGGACTAACAGTTTTATTCCGATTCCGAACGACGAGGATTTAGAAGCTATTCTTGATAGTGTCATATCTATACTATTATGTTTATAACAACGGAATGGACCCAATCAGAGTCTAAGTGGGCCCCGATTTTTTTTCCGTTTGAAAATTAGGTTTGGGTCATCACTGACAAGTTATGTCCGAGCTCTATTTAGCACTTTCGACGTACAGTCGGAGTCAAAAGTGAGTGAACATTGGGTCACATAATGAAGGTTTATCTGCTAAGTTAAAATTCACCGTTATAAGGTAGAGGATACATCAAATTAAAGTTCCAAAGTCATTCTTTAAAACAGAATGTATATTACTTTATAATAATAATAATAATAATAATAATAATAATAATAATGGTGGCGCTACAGTCCGAGGTGGACCTGGGCCTAGCTTCTCAGCAACCACTCGTGATGTGCGTGCTATTGTTCACTCACGAGTGGAGGGGCCCTACAGTTTAATGCCAACTCCGAACGGCGAGATTGAGAAGCTTTTTCTAGACAGTTATACTCTTTGAGCATTGTCAGTGACTCGAAAGAGGTGGAGCCGCGAGCAATTTTTTTTTTTGAAAATTAGTTTGTCTGAACTTTGATTCGAAAGTAGACTGTGAAAGTCTAATGCGCATGGGTCGACGCACGAAACCAGACGGCCACGGCACCCTATGGCCAATTATGAAGACCATAAAGCCCACTGACAATAAACAATTTATCAACTGTCAAATTGGCTGTCACTAAAAACAGTGTTGCCAAGTTAAAAAATAAAACCTCAAAAAGGAACCCTTTATCATCATGATTAAATCGTGTCATTAGCCCGATCAATTGTCACTAATAATCGCCTATCAATATTTGTCCAACATTTTAACAGCAAATAATCTCGTGCGATAATTTAATGATACAATTAAGGCCTGTCATAATTCTCTTACGTCTCCTACTGTGGATTGTTTATGACACTCGTAATAATATCATTAAAGCATAACGCCAGAAAATCACAAACAAATATGATCCATTTCGGGACAACACAGGATAGAAAAAAATCTCCAATAAATAACCTTCACACTTGATACCAATAAATTGTCGACGGCAGCTCCACCCAGAGTGAGTAATAGATTCATTACAGAAATGGAAAAACAGGCCCGCTTTTTTTTTGTCTACACAGGACGAGACTTTCCCAAATGAGGAGGGGGAGGAGGCACTCTCCGGTAGTAGTCACAGGAAGTTTACCCCGAGGCATACGTATGAATTTATGTTTCGTTTTTAAATTATGGCTAAAATCAACTTATGAATCAGCAGGTGCTCCAATGTATCGCTACTCTGGAACCCGAACATCACTTTCATTCGCCCCACTGTTCGTCCGCTTGCACCCATGTGACTGGGGCTGCTCGAGATGATATATGAGCTCCAAGAAATGCGGTGAATTTCTGGTGAAGTGCAGAAGGGCTTGATTCATACACAGGCGTATGTATATACATGTGTGTATGCGCATACGTTCCCGTGTAAATGGAAAGCATTATTGAAATTGAGGCTTCGAAATTAGCACAGCTCTCATGAAGATATATTGCACAGAGTGGTCATTAAGATAGGAGCGAAACGTTCCGGCGTGTCTTCGGCCCGAGAGTCAAACACAAAGCGCACAGGTGATTCCGGTTCCAAAAGGCACGGCGACTCGGTATCGCATGTGTCTCAACAAATCAATGACGAGTGCTCCGTAATTGTATCTGTAGAGACTATTGATTATGATATTCGCCGAATCCATACAGTCTCGAATTTGATGGAGTTAAGAAGGCGACGATACAATGGCTTGGGAACGAGGGGTAAGTGCCGCAACGGAACTTTCATCATTTCAAAGATATACTCGTACTCGTGTGTACATAATCAGTTCCTTTGTCCATGGCTGGTAATCGTGGAGTTCAATTTGTTGTCTACAGGCAATCCGCCTCCCCATCATTGTTTGATATTGATATAAGAGCTTCAGATGATGTTCTCGATGATGGCAGTCGACGATGCTGGAGCAGCACCACCAGAACCGTCCTCCTCCATGCGAGTTGATGACCCATGAAATTATTCATTGATGTGCAATCGAAAACTTTTCGTTGAATTTGCCAAATGGCCATAGATTAAGATATAGTAGAGAAAATAGGCGTTCGGAATTGGCTTTCGTTTTATTACTTGTGATTGGGATGGAATGGGTTGGGCCCGGCTCGGATGATGGCAGCATACGAACAACTGGGGCGGATTCGGTCTTTACTACGTTCGACTTTTTTCCCTGCCTGTGTGATTCTCCTATGTTCGACGTAAGCTGATAATGGTGTTTCAGTTTTTCCTTTGTTTTGGCCGACTTTGGATCAGGGACAAGTGGGAGTATTAATCCCACTTTTCTGATAGTTGAAATGGATTTCTTCTCCAGGAGGGGGCGAGAACAATCAATCTGCTTAATTTTGGGAGTCATTTCTATTTTCAGATGGACGACGTTAAGCTTCGGGAAGCTAGTTTGCTAGCTAGAGATGGGTCTGGTCAATTTTGCATGAGAATTTAAAAATACATACTTTGTGTTACTTTTCAAACTTGGATTAACATCTAGTTAGTTTGGATTCGGGAGGTTGGCTTTTTTTGGTAATTTATTCAAAGAAGAATTTTGTTTTGTGAGACGAGGACATCAGGACGAGGCGCAACGCCTACGGGATAAATTCACTTGTTTGATCAAATTGAAAACTTATCTCGGAAGGGAGTGATGAAGTGGAACGGTGTACGGAGTGTTACAGACTGTATAAGGAAGGGAAGGGGAGAAAGGTGACTTGGGGGGACTTAATTATGAATTACAAATGCAAATTGCAGGGACTATTGAATATGACATTGGCTTTGAGTAGTTAAAGCAACCGGCCAAGTGCGAATAATTCTTACGCGCTATCAGACAATTCTGAATATCACTGAATTAAAATTATTTCAGTTGAATTCACTTCTAATTTCAATCCAAATCAAGTACATTACATATCTGTAACAAAATTTAGTTAACACGAGACAAATTCCAACCACTTACATTGTCAACTGGTCGTAAGTTTAGGGGTTGTAATGGATGTGAAAGAAACAGACAAACGTCTATTTGCCGAACTCAGCAAGCAAGTGATGTGTGAAAGACTAATTTTGAAATTTCGATATCTCAGAAACTGGACAGAAAATCCACTGCTTCATACTCTTTTTTTCGGAGTATTTTTGAAACGTTACTGGAGCATTCAGACTCAAAACTGGTCCATTGTACTGCCAGGTAGCAACCTACTCTAGTGTCGTTAATTTGATCCCAACGGCAAATGGTAACTGGGCCAGATTCGATTTCACTGGGATTCGAACCTGGGACCCCTCGAACTTGGGGCAAGCACTTAACCAAATGCGCCATCCAGTAGTGCTGCTTCATACTTAGTGCGGTCCATAAATTCGTGTTTTCTGGTCTTCAAAATGTGTCAAAATGTATTGTAGTTCTTTTACAGTATATAGTTATATCTTGAAGTGTGCTCCCACAACCCCCATATAATATGGAGTTAGAGCTTTGATGTTCTAGACAAACAACCAAGCGTGGGTGCTGTTCGAAAACAAGTTTCTCTCCACCTTCATCTTCTGCGAAGATAAAGTTGGAGCGGAGCTTTCCTATAATTTCCAACACCAATGGCTAGCAACTAAGCCACTCTTAAAAATTGAAGCGGGCCCTTAACCATTTGGCTGTTTGAACGTTTTGGAGATTGAAGCGTTTCTTCTGTTCCAACTGGCAAGTGACACTCTGTAAACCTAGTGTATTTTGGAAAAATAAATAACTTCATTCTAATTGCAATTTTTTTTATTTGTTAAGACGATTAAGGCCCCAATACCATAATCGTTACTATATGGTCAATATTTCCAAAACTATTTGAACCGGAATACGTCATACAGTTCTAGTCAAAAGATCTCATCAGTGCCACATATAAGAAAAACATTTCTCGCTAAATTTGAGTCGTGGTACAGCGTGGCCCATCTAGTGGTTCTTTTTTAAATCATATGTTATTTTGACAACTATTAGAACCGGAATATGTCATATAATTCAAGTCGAAAGATCTTATTAATGTCTTCTGTCAGAAAAACTTTTCTCGCAAAATTTGAGTCGTAGTGCATATCATACAGTGATTTGGCACCATCTTATTGGCACCACATGTTGTGTCTAATTGATTCAATTCGGACACAACAAAGTGTCTCCCTAGCGACCACCAGTAACAATACAGCATTGCCTTTATTATTCTCAAAAAAATGTTACCCAATGACTGCCTCACTGCATCAATCTTTTCCAATAATATTTATTTCTGGTTAATACAAGCGAACTTAATCTAACTTAATAAATAATAATAATAAAATTAATAATAATAATGGCGGCGCTACAGTCCGAGGTGGACCTGGGTGTAATTTCTCAGCAACCACTCGTGTTGTGCTTGCCATTGTTCTTTCACGAGAGGGGACCTACAGTTAGTTTAATGCCGACTCCGAACGGCGAGATTGAGAAGCTTTTTCTAGACAGTTATACTCTTTGAGTATTGTCAGTAACTCGAAAGAGGTGGAGCCGTGAAAAAATGTTTGATGTTTTTTTTTCGAGATTCGAAACGAAGACCTTGAGCGTAGGAGTCGATGCACCTACCCACTACGCCACGGCTCCCATGAAACCATTCAGTTGGTCATGAATTTTTTAAGACATGGCATAAGATGGTGGTTGATAATGATTTTTATAGAAATCACTGGACTTGACAGGGGTGGTTATTAGAAGGAAACGTTTTATCGCCTTTTTGAGAATGAGCCATGTATGGCCAAGCCACGGATGGCCACGCCAGGAAAGATAATGCGATCAAAGTGAACTGAGAACTCATGCAATAAATTCAGTCTATCCACAGAGCTGGAACCTTTCTAAAACACCCAAGTGAATAACGTAGCGTGACGTGATACTAAGACCATTTCTTACCGTTCCTTCAGTTTCTTTTGTACAATTCATCACGGTGAATGACCTTTTAATTGGCATAAAGGAACTCCAAGCGTTAAAAAGGAAAAAAGTTTAAACCGCTTCCATCTCAACTTCCTTTGGCATAAAATACGAACCTTTTTTTAAGTCTCTTCAAACTTTTAAATAATTTAGTATTTCTTTCTTTTTTTTGGTCGCCTTAGCGAAACATTACAAAGGCACGAAAAACTTTAACTCATAAATTCAGCTCATATTTTTTTAAAGTTCCTCGTTTTTTTGCCTTTTCGATTCATTAAAAACCCCAAAACTACCACCACAGACATAGCTTTGGCTTGCAACGAGAGACAAATTAAAACGTTTTACTGGACTGGTTTTATAACCCCACTCACTGTGCAACAAGACCAACAAACCATGAAGAAGATCCTTATCCTGACAATGATTCCAGTTCGCCCCGAGTCATACTCTGTTCTGTGTGTTCGTGGCGAAAGGCGAGAGGACCGGCTAAAATGCGCTTGCATTTATAATCAGGCTGTGACTTTATGCCCCCAAGGTATTCATAGAAAATGGTAACCTCTTTCAAGTTATTTCACCAACAGTTTCCCCATTTTGCTGTGCATAAACTTTGCTTTTTTTTGTGTTCGTCTTCTCTATTTCATCTATTACTTGTGTGCGGATGCAGCCACACCACAGAGAATGCGAGCGACCGGAGATGGGACGCCTGCTGCTGCAGGAGATAATATGAAACACTAAACAAGGATTGAACTGGCGATGTAAGCATTGCACAACAATGAGTGCACTTAAAACAATTGGAGAATAGGTTAAAGGCCAGCAGCTTTGGATGGAGTCAACGTCGATGGAAGAAGCGGCAGGCCGATACGATGCGATACCTACTCGTGCTGGTGCAATGAGACTGAAGTCATTTTTATCCAGGGGGACCGGTGGTCTACGTGGTGGAAAATTGCACAACTAACACTCAGAGCTATTCAAACAAACCCACACCCTTAAGACATGCTCCCGTATAAAGAAGTGCAAATTTGGTTGGACATAATCGCTTATGGCGGGACTGGTTTCCGGCTCGGAGATATGGAAGCTGCTTCTCACTGGGGAGTACGCAAGGCAAATTATCCACGTGGGTAGCATTCTTCAGAGCTCGCTATCGTTTGAAGCCTCGCATCTGCTTGGCTTGGTTTCACCGTACATTTGACCTGTTAAATTGAATGAAAATTCTCAGTTGGATTCCCTCCTAACAGTGCACTTAAAGCAGCTTCACATTGCAAAATAGTCGATTGTCTCGGACTTGTTGAGGATAACTACAGCGAGGCAGCGACGAGGACACAACCACGACGACGCGTACAAGATTCACTGCGAAAGTTTTCGCATTTACAGTCGTCGCGCTGGGAAATGTCTGTGAAACAGGATTGTGAATGAGGAGCAAATGGAAAACAGGCACAACACACAGTAGCACAACAACAGTAGCGCACAGCAGCGCACAGAGCTCGGGGTTATAAAAATTGCTCAGAGCTAAGGGTGGGTGGTTGGATTTATTTTAATTGCTCGCTTAAGTGGATGAAAATGAACGCAAGCGAACACAGTGACGATGGAACTGGCTCTTACCGGGTTTTTGAAAACTGCTGGAGAATATATTAAAAAAAAAAAAAAACACTATGTTGCCTCAATTTGAACACAGGTTAGGGATTACCGCTGTTACTGTCCTAAAGCGCTTCTCAGTCTAGGGTCGGTGTGAATTTATGCAATTGCGTGGCGGGCGTGCAACTGAACTGGGGCACACAGACAACACGCCGTGAGGAGGTGCTAATTGTATTTTACTCTGAAATTAAATTAACTTTGCATGACTTCCAGGGACATAAGTGGTCGATGCAAATGACTCCGCAGTATCAGAGGTGAAAGAGTGTTTAATTATTCTTCCTTGTATTTCGAAGTGCTCGCCTTTTCTGTTCCTTATTTGCGGCCTTATTGTGCTCGGCCGACGGGTGGTTGGAATATGTACGTGGAATTGCTGATTCTTCGTGTAGCTGGTCAATGTGAATTTATGTAGGTGCTCGATTTTCTACGAATTGGAGAACCATTGTGTCGGGATTAAATTATTTAATAACCTATTATCACTTAATAACGGACCCCATTATCCTTGCATTTATATGACTTCCAAGTATTTAGGGATTCGGTAGAATTTGATGGATGAAGCTTAGGGTGGTATGCATTGTCTGCTGTAATTTGATAATTGTACTGAGTCCACTGCGTTGATAAAATGCTTGAAATTGACTTTGTCGTATGAAGGTGAGGAAAAAAGAGCAAAGCAGCGACGTGAAATGTGTAATAAAAGTAACGCACTGGTCATAAAAGCAAAGGAATCTGCAAAAAGTCGCACTGACGACAGTAGAATCAAAAAAAAGTGGTTGCAGTTCTAGGCTTCATCTAGTGAAAAATGTTGACTGTTTTTTACTTAGTTCTGATTCAGCTGGGATCTAGGACCCGGTGAAAAGATTGAAGATCATTTTGAACCGTGTATTGGGTGGAGTCGGCATTAAACCCTAGGTCCCCTCCACTCGTGAGAGAGCACGAACCATGCAAGTGGTTACTGTAGAAGCTAGACTCTCGGACTGTACACCACCATTATCATCATTATTAACGTTTTTGATCAGCAATGTATACGAAATCAGACTAAACAATCCGTTGTAAAATTGCTCGAATAAGCATCGGCTTGCGAGTAAAAAGAAGAACACTACCACAATCATATCCATTGATAGAATAAGTAAATAAATAAACAATCAAAGTTCTAAAAAACAATAGGACCGAAATCCCGCAGAAACATTGCGATCAGTCAGTAATTTCAGCTGAGCTATTGCTGCTTATATAATAAAAATAATAATGACGGCTCTACATTATCTACATTTAAACCTAGATATAAATTTCTATACAAAAGTGGTCGAAATTGGGGTTCGCGCCCGTATGCTTAAAATAGAGATAAATGAAAGTATAGATGAATTTCGAAATTTTGCCACACCCAACAAGTGGGTGGGGGTTCCCTTTTCAGCCTTTTGATTTAGAGTTCCGTTTGAGGAATATAAAGCTCCGAAGAGGTCTAAAGTTTGTCCCCCTTCGATTTCTAAACAAAGTGTCTAGAAATTTGAAAACGAAATCCAAAAAATGGGCTTCAAATCTGAAATTTGAAAGATCGACAACTCAATACGAGTTTCGGTGGTGTCTCTCACATTCAATTCATGCCCAACAGTAATAACACAGTTGGCATGAGTAGTGATTATTCAGTTTGTCTCAAAAATTACAGTGGGCTCTCCTAAGTCGACTTCTTTTTAAGTCGAATTTCTCTCTAACACGAATTTTTTGGCCATATTTTTTGACATCCCCTTTAATTTTCCATACAAAAAACGATCCTCTAAATCGAACTCCCTCTAGGTAGGTAGGTAGGCAGGTAAGTGGATAGACGGGCGTAAGCCAAGCCTCAGTTAGGTCCTTGAGGACCCATTGTCATGCCCAGTTGGGGGTTAGTGTCCCCTTATAACCCTTGTCGCACTCATGGTCTTTCGTTGTGCCGGAGTCATCCCGATTTCTCTCCGAACTCCTTCTAACTTGAACTAATTTTGATATCCCGTGAAGATTCGACTTAGGGGGAGTCAACTGTATTTAAGAGATGAAACTTTCACCGCTTGAGTACAACTCACACTTTCCCAGTTTTTTATTCATTAGTAAACAAAATTACTAGATTTTCGAAATTCGGTTCAGAATGATGGTTCTGTGCGTCAAGCTTTTAGAACACTCGTACCATATTGGGCCCAACTTAACCGACCATATAGAGTGCTATTTGTCGTATTTTTTAGCTTTTTCGAAAAAAATCTCAGTGGTACCGGAATACATAAAAAGAGTATCTGCTGAAGGGAATATAAGACCGTTTAGTTATTGAAGATTCAAATTAAGCGATTCGAAGTTAGATACAACGGATTTAGTTTTTGTCCACCCACTTAATAAAGCATTTTACACCTTCAAGGCTTACAAGATTCAGATCGTGTAAGAATTGAAGCCGAATGACTATCTTTTGCGTCTAAATTCCGGTGAAACCACGGTAATCAAGGATCTAAATATCACGTCTTGCATAAAGATGAATTTGCCAGAGGAATTTGAGAGCCAAAGTGAAGACAGACAAGGTTGCATCCTATGACCAATTTCTTTTTTATTTCTTTTAGAGATTTGGTTCGAACACTTTCGTCTACCGGAAACCGAGTAATACGATGGACTCTTGTGAAGTCCACTGAAGTACGATGTTTGACTACTGTCGCATGAAAACATGGAATCCAAAGGTGGAGAGAAAGGCACATATCATATGGCATTGAAACAAACTCATCAAGCCAAATCCACATCGCTGAACAACCGATTCACAGAGTAGATGAACTTCGGTATCTTGAAATGAATGCCTCTCAACCGACAGCGGATATTGAAAGGCCAAAGCAAAGTCTGTGTTCAGGACGCTGTCCAATATTTGCCGTAGCTATGCAATTATCTCGAACACCAAGCTGAAGCTGTGCTAATGTTCAATCCGTTCTGTGGTATGAATTCTGTTGGGAGTCATCAAGAGCATATTACTAGCGTTCGTTATGAGGCGCCTAAGGAACAGATTGCGGATATTCTGGCCGAATCGTATGCATAAGCAATGGATTGGACATACGAGGGTGACAGCTGCATAACTTACCATTATTTCTTAACCTAACAAAGAAAACCAACTGACTGTTCGTCGTAACTTTGATAATGATGTTTGATGCTGCTGATTTTTTTTCGCGTGAAATAATTTGATTTCAACTACAATGATGTGCTCTCAAAAAAGTTGGCACTGCTAGTTAAACAATTGAATTAACCGTCATCAATCTTATCGCCGACGGGTCCTTTCCTACGGGATTATCTGTAGAACAGAGTGCAAAACTCGACTGTTCCTGACCTATTTCACGATAGATCGCCATTCGTCTCTGTTCCGGTCGTCCTTTCTCAAGTCATTGTGATGGTATCCTCCCATCATCGCTTTGATGTTTCTAGGAAAAGAAGAAGAAGCACGAGCACATCTTTCGCCTTTTTTTTTGCTCACAAAACTTCTGCATGCAACTCACTGGTTTTCTATTCTAGCAACGTGGCCACCTCATCTTAAGCTACGTGATTTAATTACCCTGACAGCACATACTTGCCCATGCTCCTGTTTATCACGTGAGTTCTTGTTATTTTGTGTGTGCCAATATTTCATAACCGTACAAGACTATAATTAAGAATTTTTTGAAACATATTCGTACGTGCAGGAGCAAGCACTTCCCGTTTGAAGTTTTTGAATCTCCTCCGTCGATGGTTTGGTAGGAGTTGACTTATTTTGGCATTATTTTATTTAGTCGGCTAGCAGTGTCGGTTGAATTTTTTAGAAGTTTTTGAATCGTCACCTAAGATCGTTGACGAGATAGCGACTTAAACTTTTGTGGCCATGCAGCTGTGGTCGAAAAAAAAGTCCCTTTTTTAAGGATGACAAGATATTCATTTTGCATTTCATTCAGCGCTTCCTATCTTGAAACTCACATAAATCAAAGTGTGTGTAAAATATCATCAAAATGTTTATTTTCGTTTAGAAGATATACCGATGCCATTATGCATGGAATATACATATATATATAATATAATGGCGGCGCTACAATCCGAGGTGGAACTGGGCCAGGCTTCTCAGCAACCACTCGTGTTGTGCGTGCTATTGTTCTCTCACGAGTGGGGGGTCCCCCTACAGTTTAATGCCGACTATGAACGGTGATTTTGAGAAGCTTTTCTAGACAGTTATACTCTTTGAGTATTTTTAGTGACTCGAAAGAGGTGGAGCCGTGGACATTTTTTTTTTTAAGATTGCTTGTCTGAACTTGGATTAGAACCTAGACTGTGAAAGTCAAGTCTGTATGGGTCGACGCACAAGCTCACACGGCTACGGCGCCAATTCCAAAAGCTAAAAAGGCCGTCGTTCACAAGAATAGATGAAATTAAAAGCGCATCGTCGAAAGAGTTAAAGGCAATCCCAAAGATCGAGTTTGAGAAGTGTTTCTAGGATTAGAAGAAGCGCTACCACAAGTGGATAATGTCTAATGGGGACTATTTTGGAGGCGACAACATTAATGTAGACGAATAAATAAATATTTTTCTCAAAAAAATTAAAATTCTCGTTATTTATTTTCTGAACATATCTTGTATAGACGTTAGTCAAACCAAAGAAGTTGAACATTCACTGCTTCATTGCAGATATTCTTTGAATGGACGGAGTAGTGGATCGGATTGTAATCATAATATTTTCTGACCAAATCCAAACGAGGTGAGGTTTGAGTTGCTTTTTTTAACAGTCTTACTCTCTGGGGATTGTCAGTGATTCAAGAGAGTTGGTGCCGTAAAATATAAAATTAGCTTTGCCCGGAATAGATCCCAGACTCCCAGCGTAGGAATCGGCACATTTTCCCTATTCACTACGGTAATGAAATACTCGTACTTAACCTTTAGAAGAAACACCCACAATTTATTAGATAATAAATTACCATATTCACCGGCCTTGAGCAATCCCAGCAGAGAAGATGGCACATTTTAGGAAGCGTAAAGAGAACACAAATCATAATCAAAATGTTTACACCTCCATGCATTCAACAGAAAACTAATTAAAGGATACCCTAGTATCCACTTTAAGGCATCTATTTATCTTAAAGTAATTATTTTCCTCAAGGTAACCCACTTTAACACTGACACTCATATCATCTGCCTTACCGTTGTAACAAAGTAAATCTCCGACAAATCCTTCTAATTCCAAGGCACAACAATTGTGCACAGATAATCTAATTAAATAAATCCAACCTTTCCAAAATCAAAGATAAATACATTAAATCTTGAAGTTTGCGTAACCTTCGCCCTTCCTGCAAGGAAGGAGTTATCCCGAAACAGCTTCACTTAGTTTCATAATTGCCAACAAATCCTTCCGCTGAATAAGCCTAATTAAATATTCCCTCTCGTTCGCGTTCGCTCGTCCGCCAAAACTAAGCAAGCACTCATTTAATTCTTAATTAAAGCGATTGATGATGCTTGAATTTTAAAAGCCATTTACGTCAAGGTCGCATTAAATATGATTGCATCCATTTTCGGCCAGCTGCTTAATCCACATCAAAACGAGAATGGATGCAATCATAACCATTAACCAAACCGCCACCGCCACCGCCACCGCCCTCAGTCAAATACTCTCAAGAAAGAGCTTATTTCAGGGAGGCAGTCAAAAGTGCCAAGGTCATCGCTTCGCTCACCAACCGCTGCTGCATTGAAGGATCCACAGTAACAAAAATTTTCTTTCAGGGAAACGAATGAATGAATTTACAGCAAATATTTGTCAGTGCGGAGGAGAGGACAAGTGAAATGGGGGAAATAAATTTAAGACCATCCCCGAAAACCGACCCGCATTTCGGTTACAAATATTTCATCCCGTTAACTTTTTTGTAAACACAGCTCTGACATTGACGTTCCGCGCGCTCCGACTTCTGTGCCTGGTCGTTGTTCACACCGCCATCTCGGAGGGGCTCGTCTTTGCTGATGATGATGATGATGATGGCGATGATGAAAAACAAACTCAACCGCATATTGCATTAAAATCCACCCCGCCTACCCACTTCAACCTTTTGCTCGCCCACCCAACAACCACACAGATTATCTTATGTTCAGCATCGTTAAATTCCACTTTATGGTCGTTGGTCGTCGTTCTTTTTCTCTTTATGTTCGGGGCTGCCCGGCGCTTTTCCACTCTTGAGCTGGTCTCCTTAACTCTTTCCGGTACATTTTTGTGTTCCAACTTAAAAGATGAAGGAAACCTGCTTCCTTTACACATTTGTTTTGAGTTTTCTTTCTTTTTCTTGTTCGCTTCTCTCTCTTTTTCTTGTGTGTTTTGTCATCTCCTCTGGGCGTTTGTGCCCGCAGGACACGGTATTTTATGACGAAGTGTTCGAGCTATAAAGGGTGTGCCATAAGTTTGAGGACTGTTGGCTTTGTTAATTCATTTTTGGGTTTTCCCACTTCTGAATGAAGTCATAAAGTTATTTGACTTTAACTTCGGACAGGTAAGTTCACTGAAGTTTTCACATTGCCAGCATTTGCAGCAAATGCTTCACATAAGTATTCTCGTTTAAAAACTTTAACAAGCAGGTCCATTTATTTAAGGCTTTATGGATTTTTTTGAAGGCAACAACAACAACAAAAAATACAGGCGTTTTAAGAGATAGTTTACCGCTTTAAGGCCAGTAACATGACAGCTAAACCGAGAGGGTGAGTAAAAGTGGGGGAAAGGATTTTTCACTTGACAATATCTGGCGTGACGTCTAATGATCTGCCATTAACAGAATGAAGAACAGAATGGGAAAAGGATTGGGAAAAAACTAAAAATGTTTCACTTCTCAAAGGAAATGGTTTCCTCGAATTTGGCTGTTAATGAATCCTTTGGGTAACTAACATGCGTTCAATCACATACGCTGCACTCATCGGAATGATAGGTGAAAGGAGTCACCCGCGTCTAATCACTTTGGGCCATACACCTAGTAAGACTCTTTATCAGATGGGGCGTTATCTGTCTTTTAGGAATGTGCTCTTTCAATTTCAGTTTAAGTATTATCAATGTGGTCAAATTGTCAATAATTTCTCAAAGAGTTGATTGGTTTGAGGAAAGAAAAGAAGATTGAAAAAGGAGCTTCTTAAATCCTCACGACAGTCACACAAAGGAAACGCACCCGTTTATTTTACAGATAATTTTATACCATTAATGTTGAAGGATGTTTTCGAACATATGGCCACAACCAAAGGGGTCACATTTTTTTTAAGCAGTTGAAAGTGAATCTCGGCAATTATACGCGATTGACGTTGTCGCCTAAAACAATTGTTGGGCTGTCCACATTAACCAACTTTAAGTACCCCCACAGAAAGTAGTCTATTGACAATAAGTTGCGCGGTTATGGGAATAATGATGTTACCGTGTGACATGTGGCACTATTCTGCTGATATCAAGGTAAAATTCGTATAGGGCTATTCACATGAGCGGCGAACTGTGAAACTCGCGAATTTTGACATTTTATTCACATGGAATGCCCTTTATTCGCCGGTAACCGCGAATTGCCAGTGTGAAATTTCAAAAACGAACATTCTGACATACCTAAAAGTGTACATTTTTGCTGATATTTCCTGAAAAATGGTAATATCGAAAGATTCGCGTTTGCATGTCGCGCCTCATTTGAAAGTCCCTTAAAAGTCAAAAAATGCACATCATTAGTCAGTTATGGCATTTTACGCTTTGCTGCACTACTTTTTTACTGCGTTCGTTTCGTTTTCAATGCATTTTTATTCATTACTTCAGTATGCTTATATCCTAGACATATATATCCTGTATAATATAATAATATAATGGCGGCACTACAGTCCGAGGTGGACCTGGGCCTAGCTTCTCAGCAACCACTCGGGTTGTGCGTGCTATTGTTCTCTCACGAGTGGGGGGACCTACAGTTTAATGCCGACTTCAAACGGCGAGATTGAGAAGCTTTTCTTGACAGTTATACTCTTTGAGCATTGTCAGTGACTCGAAAGAGGTGGAGTTGTGAACATTTTTTTTTTTTTTAACTCTTTGTCTGATCTTGTATTCGAACCTAGACTGTTAAAGTCTAATGCGCATGGGTCGACGCACGAATCAACACGGCCACGGCGACGTGTGTATATCCTGTATCCTATTATATCCTTTTTTACTGCAAAGGATCAGATGTTGCATCAGATCTGTTTGCAAAAGTTGCTTTTGCTTGCGCATCACATGAGCTAATACTACCTTGCATCACTATAACTTGCATCAGCACGTTGCAGTACTACGTTTATGAATCCATTCCAAATATCTTAGAAATTAATTTAAGCCAGGTACGGGTAGCTAACTGCCGATTATAGTCACTCTTAGATCAGCAAAGGTTCATTGTGATACCACTCAGATTGGGATATCTTCTACCTAGTTGGCCATTTCAGGCTTTCTATGAAACGGTTGAGTTGGATGAATCTGATATTTTTCAGCTTGGTTGCCGTGGAAATCTGCCCCGAAGTGAGTTTTCCTGTGGATCGAGAGAGTGCTATATTTGAAGACAAGGTGACTTTTAGTTTCCTCCTCCTCCTCGCTTCTGGGCGCCGTGGCCATGGAGGTTTGTGCGCCGACTCATACGCCCTTAACTTTCACAGTCTAGGTTCAAATCCCAGCACAAACAACAATTTTTTAAAAACAAAATTGTTCGCGGCTCCACCTCTCCACCTCGAGTCACTGACAATGCTCAAAGAGTATAACTGTCTAGAAAAAGCTTCTCAATCTCCTCGTTTGGAGTCGGCATTAAGCTGTAGGTCCCCTCCACTCGTGAGAGAACCATAGCACGCACAACACGAGTGGTTGCTGAGAAGCTAGGCCCAGGTCCACCTCGGACTGTAGCGCCGCCATTATTATTATTACTCCTCGCTTGTGCAACTTCTACAGCACTCATTGTAAAGGAGACTAATAGTATTGGCATGTTTATAAAATGCACAATGTCCTGTTATGACACGGATTAACGCCCTAAGTGCTGCCTGCTTATTCTTATTAAACAGGTTTAGTTTTGGGTGGGTTGATTTTGTGAAGCGGCTAGATGAGGCACTTTGGACCAAAAACCTTTAAACATTAGGTTTAAATAAATTCCTGGGTGTACAATATGTCTTCAGAAAACGACGGGAATTTTTTTTTTTTTTTAAATATTTATTTTACATCGTTTACATCATGACCTTTACATCAATCGTCCTCATTAGATATTATGCACTTGTGCCAGCGTTTCTTCCAATTCTTGAAACACTTCTTAAAATCGATCTTTAGGACAGCCTTTACCTCTTTCAACGATGCGCTTTTAATGTCATCTATTCTTCAAGGTTCTCTTTAATTTTTGAAATAGGAAAAAGTCACGCGGAGCCATGTCTGGCGAACATGGGGGCTGGGGCAACGGCCAAAAATGCCCGAACAAATAAAGTTAAAAATTCAATAATTTTGAAGCAAATTTTGCTGCCACGCGTTTCATACCCAAAACATTTGGTATTTTCTTTTTCCTGTCACCAAAATGAATATTGAACTCATCTCGTCTCAATGGGTATTGATATTTGCCACAAATACGCAACAAGACCAACAAGAAGGTCGACAGAATTGTTCTCAGGCGTTTGTTTATGAGCAAAATCAATCGGCCACCAATGTCATTGCAGTGTGTCAGCCGACTGTTCAAAAAAGCCACCCAACCAAATTCCACTGTTGTAGTGGTTGACACAATCACCAAAGATGTGCGGAAAAGTTCTGACTTTCGATCAGTTGGCTCTGCGCTCACCAACATGCAATAAGTCCTTGTTGCTCCAACGTACAGCACGTACCGCCAACAAGCACTTCGGGAAGGGTCCTGGTTTACCCCACTCACATACTCGCCCATATGTTCGATCAATTTGAACGTGCTCAGGTGTGCGGTCACAGAACTAGCTGCGATTACAAGACGCAAATATTTTTTACATTCTATTTGATACTAAAGGACATTCAATGCAAAAAAATTGCCTTAAGAGAAACAAAACCATTCGAAGAAATGTCATGGCATGAGCCAATCGATAAGCGAACATCATCAACGACTTCTCTGATTGTGATTTATTGTGATTTGGCGATCGGTTGATAATTTCCATAACTTTCCCAATGTTTTCGTCAGGGATGTTGGTGGATGTTGGTGGATGTTGGTGGATGTTGGAGGGATGTTGTCAGATATGTTGGTGGATGGGCGACGGGAACGAGTCAAATTGTTAACTATAGTAAAGCTCGCTTTCAACTATCAACCGTACACTTGTGTTTTCGACATTGTCAAGTCCCCGTACCTTACCGTTAATATTTTCAACGCTTCCGCACATGATATTTTGTTAGAAACACAAAATTTTACCGAATTCTTTAGCCAGCTGAATTTGAAATTAGCAGAAGCATACACTTTCGCTAGACGGCGCTTGAAAAGATATTTGTGGCGTAGTGGGTAAGTGTGTCGATAACTGAATGACTGGTGCCCGAATGGACAATCTAACTTTCATTTTTACCGTACCACCTCTAATGCTCAGAGAGTAAATTGCAATGTAAAGCTTTTCGAACTTAACAGTTTTGAGCGGACGTTTGAGGAGACATACAGTTTTGTCTCCTCCACTTGTGACAGCACAATAGCACGCACAACACGAGAGGTTGCTTGAGACACCGGGCGCAACTCTAACTCGGATTGTACCCTCATCAAAAGAGGAAGAACCAGATTTCAACACTGGGCCTTTAAAAATAGAATTTGAATATTTGTCAAACAAAAAAACAAAAATTTAAACCTCAATAACGATCCAACCTCTTTTCTTCAAACAAATCGTGACCTTAGCGTTCAATTTAAATAGTAAAACTTAGACATCTCTCGTATAACTCAGATTTATTGCCATAAAATGCAAATCATTTATTTCCCATCTAACGATTCGTCTGCATGCAAAAGTGAAATGTAATGTAAAACTTTCATGATCCTGAGTCTGATTCGTATTCCGTGCCCTAGTTCTTTCCCCATTTCCCCATTTCTCTCTCCTACGGTATATCCTTGGTCTTGCTTTTGGCAATTTGTTTTCCAGTTCCTTTACCTGCACACTTGGTCCTTCTGTCTCTTAAAATTCAGAGATTCGTGGATTCCGATTTTTAATTTCCTACACAATGCCAGTGAAGACGAAGTGAAACCGGAAGGGAAGTGAGAGCACATTGTGCTTAAGATACGATTTTTTTCTTCCCTCATACAATTGCACCGTCTCGTACCAGGGACGGAGTAGTACGCGGATATTCCCCGACATTGCAGGATATTTCTTCCACGAGGAGCAGTTCGCCTCCCCAAAATACGATATTTCAGCTGTTCAGCTGCTCAGCGTTTTTCTTACAAAGAAAACCAATCCGAGCCAGAACGTTGAATCATCAAGTGATTTATGTTCCTTGGATTTTCTGCTTATGGCGAAATGCAATCGTGGCCATCTGGGGCCCAACTGCAGGCGAACGAATCACAATGCCAGAGAGAGATACGGAGAAAAAAAATGTATATATCAACTCACCCTTCCTTTCAACGGGTGTACACAGAGGGATATCAACTTATTCTTGTTCCTGGATGCTTGTGTTTTCTAGCTCACCTCAAGAAATCCTCTAAAGACTCTTAGCGCTTGCTTTGCGCTCCTAATGGCAGTGTTTGTTGTTTAGCCTGTACACAAGTTTTTCATCTTCACATTTGTAGCTGTGGAGAAATAACGACCTGAACTTTTGGACAAAACAACATAGTTACTCCCTCGAATGGAAGAAAAACAGAAATCCTTCAAAGATATCCTCATCCGGATCTCCAAGGCGCTTCGCGTATTTCCTCCAAACACACCATCTTTTTGATTTTTATTTTTTTTCCTTTTTTGTTTTGTTTTGTTTATATTCTTGGAGATAGCACTGCGGCCCAGTTCTCACGGCAGAGGATGGAGAAAACATCTTCAACACTCCGACTTCTGTGTCTGGCTGTGGCGAGGGAAGATGTCTTCAGGGGATTTAAACTTTTTTTTTCAATTCTTCGTCTCAACTGTGGTCACGTTGGCGTTTTCTTGCTGTGTCGGTTTCGACAGGATATTGCACATGTGAGGCGAAAAAATAAGAAGGAAAGATGCTATGGATGAAAAGGACAATGACGGTCAACCGATATCAGTGATGACAAAAGCTGTAGGGACGTACTCAAGTTTCTTCTAGATTATTGCACACAAACCTCCCCTATGACTTATGAGTTACAAGCTTGTGTTCACAAAAGGATTCGTCGCATTGTTGAGTGTGTTATGCAATTTTCAACAACAGTAAAAGTCAAGAGTGCATAAGAGTACCTCATCCAATTTGTTGTTCAAAAATACACAAACGAATGGAAAATGATATAAGGAATCTATTTTAAAGGATTTTCTTCTGGGGAAGCAAAAAATCTTAAAGTGCAGCTGAAATCGATTTGTCCCAATTAATGCCATTTAAAAGCTGCTCTGTTGGAAATAAAATATCAGTGAGTCAAGTCACCACAAGGGTCAAAAATGTTACAACATTTTAAATAATGCCGCAATGAGCAAACATCTTTTTCTTTTAATTTCGTATACAAAACAAACATTTTAAATTATTGTTAAATTTTTTTTAAATAACATTTTAATTTAAATATTATTTAAATTTAAAAGTATTTAAAAAAATGTAAAATAAAATTTAAAAAAATGTTTAAATTAAAATTAAAAATATTTAAATTAAAATTTAAAATAAATTTAAATTATTTAAAATTTTTCTTTCATATCTGAAATTAAAAAAAAAGTTGTTTATAAAAGAAAATTTGTCTCAACAATTTTTTAATCGATCCAATGCATACTAAGTTGCATCTCGCCGTTAAGCAAAATTAGACAGACTTCCATAAACAGCCATACGTGAAAACCAATTTAATTGCATCCATCGCTCAGTTACCAAGAGTGTCAAAAGTTGAATTGTTGGATTCAAAATATCATCATTACTGGTGGTTATTGTTGGTCACGTGCAAAATACTTTTCTTGAAAAAGCACCCTATATCGGGTGTTTGATATCGGATTTCATTTGGCAAAGTTTCCAAGAAAGTACAAAGTATTTTTCACTTCCATTGTTCGCAAATTGATGCTGAAATGATGTATTTTTGTTATTATATCGTAATAAAAACAAATTGATGGTGGATGACGAAGCATAACATACTGGGTGGAGTGGAGCTATTGTGACAAGGAAAAAACAAGTAAAACCTTGTGGTTTGGCAGGGATAATTGAACTAGGTCCTCTTCCCATGATGTTGAAATATTTTGTAACTTGCTTATTTTAGCAAGATTACAAGTTTTAGAACAGTGCCAATTAGTTGATGTGTGGTAAGGGTTAAGTTTTTTTTTTTTGGGGCAGAAATAGTAAGCGTGGGCAGCCAATTTCACTTCAGAGCAGTAGTTTGGAAAAAAAACCTCTCTTAAAACATTTATTTTAAAATGATCTTATTTACACGAGCAGTGGACCTAGGCCTCAACAAACAAGACTCTCCAGGAAGCACAGTCTTTTGCTAGCAGTCTTCAACTGAGTATGTTGACTGAGGTAGCTCTTGTGTTTCTTGGTAACCTCGAAAATCTTTGATCCATGCGCTCGATGTGGCTGAGCCAGTGCAGTTGACGGATTTTTGCCTTCCGGACCCTGGTACAGCTCATAGAGTTCACGGTTGTGTCTTCTCCTCCATTCGCCTTCCTCGTAGACAGGACCATATATCCGACGTAGAATTTTTCTTTCGAAGGCACCAAGAATCAGCTCCGCAGTTCTGCTTAGTGTCCAGCTTTTGGCTCCATATAGCAGGACTGGTATGCTAAGAGTTTTGTAGAGCACGATTTTGGTCCTTCGAGTCAGGAGTTTTTTGCCCAGTTGTTTTGACAAACCGAAGTAGCATTGGTTGCCAAGGGCGATTCTACGTCGGATCTCCACTGTGATGTCGTTCGTGGAGTTCACGTTTGCCCCGAGGTAGATAAACTCCTTCACTACCTCAAAATTATGGCTTTCGATTGTAATATTTTGCCCTAGGTGGTGTGCGACGGATAGTTTCTTGCTTGATAGCATATATTTTATCTTATCCTCATTGACTTTAAGACCAGCTCGTTTCGCCCGTTCTTTAATCGCCGTGAAAACTTCTACTACGGCGCGTTGGGAACGCGCAACGATGTCGATGTCATCTGCATATCCCAACAGTTGGACTGACTTGCAGAAGATAGTGCCTTCCCTGATTACAGCAGCCCGTCGGACTATCTTCTCCAGTACCAATTTGAAGAAATCACACGACAGCGCATCTCCTTGCCGAAATGCGGTGCAGGTTTCAAACGGCTCAGAGGTCCTCGAGCCGAACTGCACGGTGCATCTCGTATGTGTTAGCGTGGTCCGACACAACCGGATCAGTTTTCCCCGAATCCCGAATTCGGCCATCGCTTCGAATAGTTCCTTGCGATGAATGCTGTCGTATGCGGCTTTAAAATCGATAAAAAGATGGTGCGTATCGATTTGAAACTCGCTGGTCTTCTCCAGGATTTGCGTGAAGGATAGTGTGAAGATCTGGTCTATAGTCGATCTGCCGGGCCGGAAGCCGCACTGGTACATGCCGATTAGTGCGGTGCAAAACGGCTTTAGACGTTCACACAGACGCTACCACTTGTGGTAGCGCTTCTTCTAATCCTCGAAACACTTCTCAAACTCGAACAAAAAAAACAGAAGGATGTTGTGGCGGTTCAGGCTTTTAAGCTCTTTAATGCAGTCCTTAACGGACTTGGAGTTTAGGAGATGGGAATTCAATGCGTTCAAGGCCGCTTGACTGTCCGAGCAGGCCTTTGTTAACATTTCACACGCTTTATTTAATTTTTTACGAAAAATTGTTATACAATTTTTTAACAAACGAAAATCGCCGAGTTCATAAAAACACACCTTACCTCAGCGGCTGCCACAGACAAAGTAAACAATGAATTCGGTTGAAAATTACCATATTTCAGGGGCATGTATACCAACATAATGAGAAATAATTCGACAATCGGCCTCTCAAAACCCGCGAAATTTAAAAACTTCCATTATTTTATGAAAACACTTCGTATAGGTACAATAATACGACTGGATGGCGCAGTTGATTAAGTGCCTGCTCCCAGTTAGAGGGGTCCCAGGTTCGAATCCTAGTGAAATCGAATCTGGTCCAGTAACCATTTGTCGTTTGGATCAAATTAACGGCACTGGTGTAGGTTGCTACCTGGCAGTACAATGGACCAGTTTTGAGACTGAGTGCTCCAGTAGTGTTTCAAAAATACACCAAAAAAAATGGGTACATTAGGTCAAATTTAAATGGCCACGTCTTCGTTCAGCAGTTTTTACAAGTTGTGGCTTAAGTTAACTGACTTGAACTAACTTTCCATGATACCAACTTTTGCAACTGTCCTTCGAAAACAACATGACAACTTCATTCATTGCCCCGCGAATATCAAATATTTAAATTCCTTCCATCACCTTCTTCCGTGATATTCGTAACACTTTAAGATCTCTGCAAAATTTAAAAACCTCCCAAGTTTTCCTTCATTAAAGTTCAATTAAAGTATATCTCTGCCCCTCAGTCACCACGCTCAGAACAGAATATTCATAACCAAAGAAATTGCGGGTAACAAAAAACCAAAGCCAATCATCAACCACACTTCTCAAACGTGAACTGCTCCGTCGGTTTTGAAAACTTTACCTTCCGCCAGTACCAAACGGCTTGTCAGAACAACAAGCAACAAAAACAAGAAGTTCCCCAAGTCATACGGCAGAGTCTAACTCAATCCCAATGAACAAACCACAATTATCATCACCCACCTAGAAGAGCAGGCTCAACCGACGCTCACCGACGAAAAGGAACTCAACAATAAAACTAATTGCAATGTAATTAGCAACAATGGGGAATTCTATCTCCGCTCAGCCGAGCTCTACGGTTTCAATTTCCCTCCGCATGTGTCTCGCTTTTCAAGAATCCTGCAGTGCTCGCCACAGCTGCGACCCAGGGGAAATTCCGTTTGATGCAAGTAAATAAAGTGCAATGAAACAAAACGAACACATCCCATCAGCCACACCAGAGAACAGCCCCCACCACACTTTGGGACTTTTCTTTTTGTTCTCGTTCTCAGATTTTCGCTTATCTGGAGTCATTTGGTTATGAACGAAACTAGAGATACTAGTTTTCACCCTGAGCGCGTTCTCTTTCACCCCTGAACATACACGGGTGTGCGGATGGCTCCTTTCAGTCCCAACACGGAAGAGCTGCCAAGGCAATAGCACCAAAAAGTGCTTCGCCATGCGGTAATTATGAAGCGAATTCCCTAATTAAAGTTCTATTCATTGGATAAGCGAACAATGAAAGACTGCCGACCGCCCAAAATGCTGAAATCCCATATCTTTCCCTTTTCACTCTCCGGCAACAATAAACGATAAAGTTTTCGCTTTAATTTGCCAAAATCATCTTTATCAATCTGTAATAAAATTTAATTACCAAAAAGGAGAATGGAATCAAAATCAAAAGACAAAGTTTTAATTTGGTGCAACATCAAGTTGTTACGCGAGAAAATTTAATTTAGGAAACAGGAATGGTGCTTCCGGCGAATCGAGGGGACGACGGCTCGGATAAAGGGAAAAAAACCGAAGGAGATACAAATCTAAGAAAGGGGGCACAACACCAATCTCGCTAATCTGCAAAGATTTTCTGCTGAATTAAAATATTTCTTGTCTTTTTTGTGTGTTTTCCTTTCTTTTTGTCTCGAGCTCATTCTGGACTGGATGCCGGCTAAGGACTCTCGAATAAAAAGGGAAACCCATTCTTCGTCCCGTTTTCGTTTTTTTTTCTTTCATTTTGTGGACGCGACGACAAACTTTGCGGTTAAAGTATTTGCATAGTATTTGTGTCGTTTTGGCGTCGCTGTTACTACTCGTGGTACTACATCCTGTCTGTGGGTGGGGGGAAATTGGATTCCGCTCCTTTTATCAATTTTCTTGTGATAAGTGAAAAAGTTTCGCGTTTAAATGAAAAAAGAAAACGCTAAATAAAATGTACGCTTGCCGGTTATGAATTTTTGTTGATGGAGTAGAAATGGGATTTATTTTATTCCATTCTTCCTTTGGTCTCCCTTCCAGACATGGTGCGTTGTTTATTAAGTAATTGCATTCCGTTCCGGTTTTCCTTGTGAAAAGTGCGAGGGAACCAGACCATGTGGTGTTTGCTCGCCTAAGTACATCACATACTCGAGGATTGACTGCGAGAAATTGTTTGCTTTTATCAAATCAAGCTATGGTCTTTCTGCTTTGCAAATCTAGAGAATTCTTCGGGATGTAGTTGTTTTGCCCATACGCTCTAAGCGGCCACCTTAGGCGTTGAACCTTCAATTACATGGGTAAACTTATGCCACAGGTTTAATTCGAGGTTTTTTGATTCTTCTTCTCAAATCGCCTTCGACGGAAAAAGAATCCATGTTCGCGCAGAACTTTTCACTTGAATCGATCAAATCCATACTAATGTCCCATATACCAGGACTAAAACGTTTTGTTTGTTATGGAAAGTCAAATAATGTTTTGAGAGACGAATTAATTGCCACTTGAGTCCAAAAAAGCGATTTGCATGAGTGAATTTTTCGTTTGATACCTGACTGTTTTTGTTAGAGCTTTTAACTGCGGATCTGTGGTGGATGAAGTCCTGCGCCGCGCGGGAGCTTGGACGTTATAATCTCTCAATAAAGAGGGTGTTGTTTTGGAGGTTTGATTTAGTAGTTTGAGGTAGCACTGTTCGTAGTGACAGTCAACTTAATAATTGAGAGCTGATTTGTTGTCTTTATGCTTTGCCAATTTCAGATGAATAATTTCACATTGGAGCAACGCTTTAAAGTTGGTTGAATTTACTTCGAATATCATAGTTCAGTTTCCGAAACTAACCGTGCGCTACTAGTTGGGCCAAAATGCAGACTTCTGATTGAATTGCTACGTTAAGAAACAAAATTGCCGGATATGGAGTTAAGAAAATAATTTTTAATTTTTTATGGAGACGCCAATATTTCCAAAAAAGTCACTGTTTGTTGGACTGGTTGGTCTATATTTCCATATAGAAAGGTCAGCCAGAGCGTTTCGGTCAAATGAGATCACTAATGATTGATGATTCATAAATGCATTTTTCATTGCTCGATTGAATGGACTTAACGAATCTCTCTGCGTAAATATCAAGAAAGTATATCGACATAAAAGAGTAGGGCTGGATATGTTAAAAAAACACATTAAAATTAATTTAGTAAATACTAGACATAATTGTATAAACATTCAAAATAAAAACATTAAAAATACTTTCAATACAAGCATACACCTGCGTTAGTGCAGAAACAAAAAATAAAAAAATGTTTTCAAGAGGTAAAATAACAGACTTAAGTAGACTCGTGAGAGAAAATTAGCACGCACAACATGAGTGGTTGCTGAGAAGATAGGCCTGAAAGTGCTATCGAACTGGACTAGCAAATGCAGCCTGGATGTGATCCCAGCAAAGATACCACCTCGGTCTACTAGTTTCTAGTTTCGAAAAAACATCAAATACTTCCAATCAGACTATCAAAACTAAACGGAAACCTACTAACCTTCTTGGACTGCGCCAAATACCTTAACATCATTTTAGACAGAAAGCTTAGTTGAACACCAAACTTTACAGAATTAACAAAAAAAAAAGCGACAGTTGTACTGTATGCTGGTAAAAAACCCTAAAAAAGATGGAGCTTAAAACAAAAGATAATGAGCTGGCTACACACTGGCATTATAAAACTCATATTTCTTGGTCTTAGTGACTGGGAGAGTTAGTATGGTTGCCGGCTAGATAAGTCAAGCTATAAAAAATTTATCAACAGTGTCCCAAGGTTGGTGTGTATATCAATCACAGGCGCAATGCGTACCACACCAACCACAGCGCTAGAGACAATACTACACCTCGCACCCGTGGACATCTGTGGCAAGGAGTTTGCAGCTAAATCGGCATTACGACTAAAGAAACTCTCACAATGGAGGAAACAAAATACAGGCCACGCCAGTATAAATAACACATATAGCTTCTTAGAAGATTCTACAGATCTAAGATTTCAACATCGAATACAGAACCGTGATCCCAAGCAAACAACATTGGGAAACGGACATGGTTCTAAGCAGTAAGAACTCTAAGGAAATCTACTCCGACGTATCTTAAATTGGTAGTGGAATACGCGCGGGTATATACTCGGAGCTCCGGTATAAAGACCAAGACATCGCGGACGCAAGACTCGGAGCATTTCCAAATCAGCCAATCTTTTAGATTACCGTTTTTTCCACGCGTTAACTACGACCATTCGTGACCCTGCTGAATGACTGTCGATGAGAATGATATCGGCTGAGAGCATCGTTATTTACACCGATAGTTAAGATGTAATTAAATCACTCCAATCACCAATTTTAAGATCCAGATTGGTAGGAATCTTGCGTGTGCCTCTTAACGACATATCGAGATAATGCAGCAGACAATGCAGCACAAGGTTATACTGGGTTCCCGGTCACAGAGACATTCCAAATGTGAAGTAGATGAGCTTGACAGGAAGGGAATAATAATCTCATCTCATCTCATTTTCAATGACCCGCATGTTCCACTAAAGGGTAATTATTAATTATAATTGCCAATGTTTCCGTGCCGATAGAAATCTGGAAAACCAAAATCTCAAAGTTGGAGAAACCTTAGTACCTGCCTATATGCGAGACAAACATGGTCAAAAATGGACCTACGCAAAATAAAAGCCACCCTCAAAAAATTGGCCAACTTAGTAGGAGGACTCACATGACATTGCGCAATGGGAAGACACGACGTAAGACTAGGCCTGCCGTTTAACAACTACTGCAGCAGATGTATGTATGGATGAAGAAGAAGACTAGACATCCTAGCACCTTCTCTTCAATTGCTTCCACAAGGAAAGAAATATTTTTATATAAATAATTTAACGGGCATATTAGAAATAGGCGTCAAGAAAATCTGGAGGTTCATTCAGAAAATAAGATGGTTTCAGGAGTAATGGTTGGAGGCCGGTTCAGTGGCATCACAATGAATCCTTTGGTTCTAAGTGAATCCTCTACTTGTGAGGAAAGCCACCTACTAAACTACGAATTACTTGTCTACTGGAACGAAAATTACCACTAAAAACTGATGTTAACGCTCTTAAGTTGCTGTTACCAACTAGGAATTTTGGTAGTAAATTTGAATTATTTGTAAACGTTCTTCGTTCGTGAAATTTACCCTGATCAAAGTTCTGATTTTATTGAATGCTTTGAATTGGTCAGTCTGGTCACTGGTTTAAGGGTGCGTATACAGTGAAAGTTCGCAGTTGTCCCAATTGGAAAATCATGTTGAACTTGATAAATTGAAAGAGATAAATTTATTAATGATGGCTCAATTTTGTTTACGGATCAAAAAAGTGAAACTTCACTTGTTTCTTTCGAAAATGTTGACAAAGTGACACTTCATCCAGGAAATCTCTTTCTCGTTTGAAATTGGCTTAATTTAAAATTCTCCCAGATTGATTTGAGATTACCCTCCAACCTCCACTTAATCATTTCATAAATCATTTTGAATCAATTAATTTTCCTGCGTAACATTTTTCCGAGCGATTACGGCCAACCTGAATTCGACGATTTAATAACCATTATTTTGTAGAAGCATAACGTCTGCGGCGTATCCTAGAAATTACTCGCAACAGCCTGAGGATGAGGGAATATCTTAAACACTTTGTCAAGCAAATGGTTCTTGTGTCATGGACAAAGCCATCTGCTTTAACCGTGCCAAGCAACATCAATCTTGCGTTGAGTTGGAACTCATTCCGGCGTGTGTCCTTCTGCGGGAGAGATAAGCAGAAGATCCTATCAAGAGACACATAAATCATTATTCCATCGTCAGCCCATCCACATTCAATTATTCTAATTGCATCTACCAAGCAATTTCCGGGCGCAAATCCTTCATCGCACTTGCGTTTATCCCGACACATCGTAAAGCAGTTTTATTTTATTACACTCCCTCACGCGAACGGAGCTAGCCGCTCCGAAATAACCGCACGAGTATTACGTACTTTTTCTTACGATCTTCGGATATAAATAAATATCTTATTTTCCATTTAAGCGGGCCCCAATTGCTTGGCGGAGCCCGTAAAGCTGGAATAGTTTCATATAATTAAATTAATAACACATTTCGCAGTAATTACTTAGCGGCGCAATTTTCTCGTGGGCGCACACTTACATATCCCTCCGTTTGAATGGGTGGGTGCTTCTTGGGGATTTCACAGAGATGAGAGACACTCATTGGAAGGAGTAATTCTATGGATTCATTTTTCAAATTCACTTCCCTTTGCGCGCGGATGCCGCGACGCGTTCGGTTCTTTCTTTAGGTTCCCTGTTTCTTTTTACATCACCGCCGCCGCTGTGCAATCGAAATGAATGCTTCATTTCGCCTACAGCAAGGAGCAAAGTAAATCCTCGCGGCGTTATTGTATGCTAAATTGCAGTGCTCATGTCGGGCGCCGTGGGAGGCTATGGCGTGCTCAAATGACTTTGGTGTTGTCGCAGAAACGCATATTTCTGCTTGTTTCTCTTTCGTTTTTTTTTTGTTGTGCCGTGCTTATGTGGGATCTGAGGGAACTTGAAAGTACTTTGTCGACAGAGCTTGCCACTGGCGGGATAATCTGCTGATTTCAGTGTTTGTTCCTACGTCGTCTGTTTGTTCGTTTGTCCAAACAAAAGGTCAGAGTATCAGAGCAGCACAGTTGTCGTTGGTTACAGCGGTGCGGGAGGTTTTCCACTATCCACTCTAAACGAGCAGAAGTCATAGGAGTCTCACCACTCTGTTGCCCCACTTGAAGCCACAGCAAGCGCATTATGGAGGCTATTAGCTGCCTTAAAGGATTATGTATCACAGTGAGGAGGACGGTACTCCAGCATATGATACATCAAAGAAGAACACTCAGAGGGGTAAAGTCAAATAAACACTCCTCTGCAACAAGAATCGTATTACGGAAGTTTATGAACTGATTTTATACTTCGTTAAACTTCTTATGGCAGTCAATGATGACAGCGTCGACGACGACGACGCACGGTTCGCAGTCACAGGCACTGCATAACAGGGATCCGTTGTGTACCCTTTGAATCTACCCTCTACACAGAACGGTAAATAACACATTCGTCCTTCCAACTCCTTCGCGTAAAGCGCGAAATTATTTTCTATGTTTTATGCGGAATGTGACAGACGCAAGAGTCGACTCCAAATTCCGCGGCATTTCACCCCGCCTAATGGGGACATACATGTGGTGGCTACAGGGAGAAAAGGATATGGCTCCGCATGGAGGGACAATTTATTTTATGTCTATATTATTTTTGGATGATATCAAAACCTTGCGGGTGGTTTTGAGTACAAGTGCCACGTCCCTACTGTGCCAGCGTTCTCTTATTTGATTTATCTCCGACAATTGAGTACCTTTCCGTTTTTCGGTTCACCCCTTTGCTCATTTTGAGCAGGATACTGCAGAAGGATTATGGATAAGTACGAAGAATGATGGTGCATGGCTTGTGTTCTGTACACGGGTTAAATGACAAGGAAAATCCAAAGATGAAAAGAGCGGATTACCAGTGCGCCGTCGGTGAGTCCTTCCCTGCCTCAATATCTACGCACGATAACCCCCGAGGTATGGATGTGCTAAAAAAGGGCACATTTCCCAAATCACTTGATCAATACATGTTGATTTAAAGTTATAGAGCTGGAAATACACACTTTTTCTCTCGTACGAAGTGTCAGAGTGAGCATTTCTGAAATTTTGATGTGGTAAGACATTTTGATTGGATGCTTAAGTAGGGCTTATTAGGTTAAACTGGATCCATGCGGGGGCGATATGAGATGGCTTCATCTAAGCTTTTGTGATGGCGTTTCATAGATAAGGGTATTGACTTGGTAATGGATACGAAAACAGATGTTGGAGATGTGAAGTCAAGTGGGCTTTTGAATTTCTTGAAGAGTGTGCAAATTTAAGCAGAGGGTGGGAGATGAAATGTGAGGAGATGCACACATTATGATGTCGACATGGCAAAAATCAAATTCAATTTTCCTTCTAACAATTGTCATGTTCTTTGAGAAAAGTTAGGGTGTGTGTTTCAAAGAGGTTCCTTTCATACTCTAAATTCTGCTGAAATGCTGTTTTCTATGCAGTTTTCTCCAGAAACTATCACAATAAATGTGGTCACACACTACAGACCATAAAACTCGTAGTTTTAGAGTAACCACTGGTGTTGTGCGTGCTCACGAGTGGAAGGGACCTACAGTTTAATGCCGACTCCGAACGGCGAGATTGAGAAGTTTTTTCTGGACAGTTATACTCTTTGAGCATTGTCAGTGACTCGAAAGAGGTGGAGCCGTGAAAAAATGTTTGATGTTTTTTTTTGAGATTCGAACCGACGACCTCGAGCGTACGAGTCGTCGGACCTACCCACTACGCCACGGCGCCCATTTTTTTTTTTATATATATACGAGTATTGATATCGCTAAACTGACGCTGGTTTCTTGATAAGATGGCTGAGCATTTCAATATTTACCTAATGTGGAAGCTGGGACACTGAGAAATTCAAGGAAATTACGAGGCTCATGAACTCGACAGGCACCGAAACGTCTCAACATCTTTACCTAGTGAAGAGTTACCGCCCAAGCCTTTAGCTATGGCCGAACATCTTTTAAAACACAATAGTCCGATTGCATTATTAAGCAACTCTGGCCAACTCAGTTCTAGAGTTAATTTTGACTGATTTGAGTAAACAGACTATCACTTAGGACACTGCACCATTGGTACACATGCCTCTAGATTGGGACTCCCATACAGCGACTTCTGCTGAGATGAGGAGGAGGAGGATACTGTAACGTATCTCCTTCGCAAGGGCAGTGTTCCAGGAAGGCTTACTTTCTCAACGACTTGATTAAGCCATACAGCATTAGCATAAGTCAGCTTAAATGCTTCGTAACAAGTACTGAATGGTTTTAAGGGCAGGAGATCCGTTTAGTATCCGTTTAGTATCCCAATGGGCCTATGTTTAGCTTAAGTGAGACTGCAATGCGCAGTCAACCACTAGAACATACTAACTTCAGTCTGTTACATATGTTAGGCCAATTGTCAGTAGTCTTTGTCATTTTATCGTGATGACATACATTACCGCTAATCACCGCATCGTTGAGCATTTTCACACAACATCACAGAGACGTGTAAAAAGAGTGCCTGCTGAAGAGAATATTACATCCGTTTAGGAGTAATAGCTCGTGTAAGAATTGCAGCCGAACGACTATTGTTTGCGTCGAACTTTTGGTGAATGGGGCCAAAATCAAAGAGTATTGGATCCGCTGATTTATCGAATAATTGTGCTCAGTGATGAGGTCTATACTTGGCTCACTTAGAGCCAATAATCAAAATTGTCACATTTGAAGCGTAGCGTTGTCCAATATCAATGTTAGTAACGGATTCAAAATGGCCTAGCGGCTATTAAAACAAGAGAGTCGGAAGCTCAAAGTCGAAAAGGTTTCTACTGTAAATATGATGGCACTCTGTTAGGTATCAGTAGCTTCAGTAATCTAAGGAAACAATTTAGTTCCAAAAGATGGTTCAGAGTTGGAAAAGTTTTTAGGATTAACCTGCAAGAACACCGCTAAACTTTCTAAGGAAGAAAATAGAACAGGATATTCTTCGATATCCATTGAACGATGTCCTTTTGGCTGCTTCCTGTAATCTGAAAACTGTCAATTCTTTACTGTACTTTTTAGTACACTAAGAGAGGAAGCGGATTCGTTATTTCTTCCCACAGAAAAGTAGACATTGAGAATAAACGATATATTATATTTTAGGTATACAGTTGCACTCAAACTGTACAAGAAATGAATAAAAGACTATACGAAAGCGATGGAGTTACGTGAAGTAAATCCTTCACAATATCGTTTAGCTCAATCGTCTCAAAAGTTACGCGATGACAGCGCTGTCATCGCTCGGAAAGAGCAAATACACGATGGCTGAGTTTTGTTATAGGTGCGCGAGCCATGTGTCCAGTGCCGAACAAAAGCAGCTCATTATTACTACTCAAACTCAGTCGCAAAAATGCACACTTTGTGGTAGTTGTCCTTTACGGACGCTGTAAAAACGGTACAGGAAACAGGAAGACATCGTCTTTGGCGAGCTCTAAAGAGTCAATTATAATTGTTTTTCGAAAACTTAAACATATGTCAAAAGCAAATGAAAAGTAATCAGAAGTATCGTAAAATTTCAAAGCGTCCATAATTGCTTAACGAGAATTCTGCTTTCAACTGACATTTGCATACGTTGAGAGCCATTCATTTCACTTCCGCGTTCGTAGGTAAAAGTGACCAAACTTACCGAAACTGAACGAAGCTGTTACATGGTCAGAGTGTTTTGCTGCTGAAGTTAGTTCCTAAGATTCCTGAGATTCATACTTAAGTCTGGGTGGCTTTAGTCTCCAAAAGAAATATGCGAATCCAACGGTGGTGTCTTGTATTCAAAGGGCACTATGGACTCAATCTCATGGTCCAACAGATCGCGGCTGTTAGCCCACCCACCGGATGTGGTTGTTGATTTTAGCCATCCTGTATGCTCATTATAAAGCACGAAATTTCAGCCACGCGTATTTCGACGGTCGATGAGACTCGTAAGCCGGGTTTCATTTAATTATTATTACAATACAGAAAAGCACATGCGAACCATCGTCGACACATCATGTCGCAACAAGTCGAAATTCAACAAGACAAGCGACGCCAGTGAAACCACGGTGCGGAACAACAACAACGGAGAAATATTCGCAAAGGCTAGCGGTTGTTGCGACCGAGAAGTAGCAATAGCGATCAACAGAGCGCCGGTTAGCAAGTCACACCCCAGTCCATAGTGCACTGGATAGCGGTGGTTGCGACCGAAAAGTCGTGTTCCGCGGGCGATACCACGGAGAAGAGCTGATTTAATGAGAGGCGAGGACTTCAGGAGCAGTTGGAAATCAGTCGTCGAGCAGTGCGCTCGTGCGTTTTCTGTGTTGTGCATTTTTTATACTGTCCATTCGTGCTACTAAATAAACCATTATCTGTGCGTTTGTGTTGTTTGCTTTTTTTTCTTTTGAATTATCCGTTGAGCTATTGAACAACTGACGACCGGTAAACGAAAACTGAGCGTCCAATAGCTGACATTACTCTTGAATGTATCCTCATGCTTGTATACATTTAAACATCATTCCTTCGAGCGTTTCGCCCATAAAGCCTATGGAAATCTATTCCATTTGAATGATAACGAAAAAAAAAACTTTTAATAATCCATTCTCCGTTTTCTATTGAAATTCCATTCACTCGTTTCCGATTTGAATAAAGTTTTACTATCATTGCTCGGGTATAAAACACGCGCTTCCTTTACAAAAAAAGAAACTAAATACATTTCATCTTTGAATTCCAATTCAGTCGGCCAAAGAAAGGCTATAAATCGAGATCGCGTCGTAATCCACTCGCCAGGGCACAGAGCAGACCACTACAATTTTTATTGTAAATTTAAGTTGTCCATTCGTGTATCTTGAAGGTTTTCAACCGATGTAATTCGCCATAAAATTGACCTAGTAAAATTTTCAATTTTACTCCTCTGCTGGTCACGGTATTTTTCCGTGTGGATACCGACTCTACTGGCGTAGAGCTCAATGGGGCAGATAAACCTTTCAATTTGCGATTGATGCTTTTAGTATGCAGCAGGTGAGCAGATGTTGGATTAAAGTGATCCCCCATGACTCAGGGTAGCCGGATAATGGGCTACGCCACCGCCCACACACATCGATTGACCGAGGGAAACGACTTCGATAGTAAATTGATTATTGAGTTTGCATGAAGTCTTTTGATTTTATTTGATTGTGCGGATTTTATTTTATATTCAATACAATTCCCGAGTTCACATTGCACATTGTGTGAATGGAAGGGTCTTATGCAGACGAAAGCCTGATTATTTTTTTGTTTCCTTTTAAAGGATACACCCTCACGAATAATGAATTCATTCTAAGCATTTTCAAGTGAGGATTGCAAACAGGTTCTGAGTGCAGGTACATAGTTGCGTTCTAACAAGGTTCATGGAGAAATGGAGTGTTACGTGAGAGAAGTATATTACTTTAGAGGCGCTTCGTTGCAGGTTGATGCTAATGAACATCATTCCCATGAACGTCGTGGCTAGACACATGCGAAAGTTTCATGGGCAATAATGCAAATTTATAGGTTGGGGAAGTGAATAGTTTCGGAATGGACGCATAACCACTTATTTTTCCGGTCCTCAAGTCCAAGCCGATGGAACAACGCAACAGAGGATGTCCACGTTTAGGATAACACACACAAGAGGAGAAGGACCTCAACCAACCCGGCGTGCGAATCTAGAGCTAGATAGCAAAAGGGTCAGGCTAGTTGCGCCTCTTTTGCTGGGAAAGGCCCAAGCTTACATAAAACTTAAGATTTGGTATTTCTATCTATTGATGCCGAAGATTAATGTGAGTTTTTGGACCTCATTGCGCTAATTGACTCAATCAATGGGTGTGCCATTAGTTTGTAGGCCTACCAGATAAGGACGACAGAAAAAGAAATATAAATAAAACGCCAACGGTATGAGATGTAAAATTGATTTTGGCTTTATTTTGAAGCTTCATTCATTCTATTATGTATATTTTCTGGCAATGATTCAAGCGATCGGTCCAAATTTTGATGACCCGGCCCAATATGTGCGACGTTATTCCGGCAATAGCCTTCGAATGTAGGCTTCGATCTCGTTTCAAGTGTTTGACTTGTTAGCGTATGCTAAGGACTTGCCACCAACACTACTGGATGGCGCAATTTGTTAAGTGCCTGCACCAAGTTCGAAGGGTTCCAGGTTCGAATCTGGTCCAGTCAACATTTGCCGTTGGGATCTAATTAACGGCATTGGAGTAGGTTGCTACCAGGCAGTTTTGAGTCTGAGTGCTCCAGTAGAGTTTCAAAAATCCTCCGAAAAAAAGGTCTTGCCGCAGCCCCAGAGAAAATAATCGAGTGGTGTCGTATGATCGTGTCGGCCAGTTGAAGAACGCTCGTCATAGGATGGCCCAATCGCAAAATTTCTCATTCACAACTTTGACCGTTGTGTCACTTGTATAGCATATGGCGCCGTCTTATTTCAACCACAGCTCGGATATAACGATGTTGTCTAGCTCTTGCCACAAAAAGCCACTTAGCTTCGCTCTATCCCTGAGACTATTGACGGCAACAATGACTCTTTCCTCATTTTGAAAGAAATAAGGTCCAATGATGCCGCCTTGCCATAAACCGCACCAAACAGTCAATCTTTGTGAATGCATTGATGCTTGGTTGAGCACTTGTGAATAGTGCTCGCTCCGACAACGGCAATTTTGCGTGTTGACATAGCCCCTGAGCCGAAAATGGACCTCTTCCGAGAAGATGAGTTTTTGGCCAAAATCCGAATCTCCGATCAACATTTTCAGCGCCCATTCATCGAACTTCCGGCATTGTGTATGCTCGTCTGGCTTCAATTCTTGCATCAACATAATCTTATACGCATGTTGGCCCAAATTCAAAAGCCCAAAGGGTTGACTCATTGGCGATGTCCAATTCAGCTGATCGGCGCCGGAATGATATTCCTGGGTCTTCTTCGAAAATGGCCGCTACGGCGGCTATGTTTTCTTGCTTTTGTATTAATCTCTGTCTGGTTGGTGGCTTAAGGTCCAAAAGAGTGTACTCACAATCGAACTTTTTCACAGTGCGATGAAGTGACTGCACACTGAAGCCATGATACTGACCGACCGACCCATGACGAAATTCACGTTGCGTATTTTAAACTGAGCCGGAATTTCAAAAATATTTTTCAATACTTTTCGCACAATCGGGCACTGAGCCGGATTTTCAAAAATATTTTTCAATACTTTTCGCACATTCGGGAAGAGAAAAAAGATGCATGACAATATGGCAAGCTTTACTGAACATTTTGACAGCTGGATGTGAGCTATAACTTTGTCAGCTGCTGAAATATAACTGTAAAAGCTATCATTGGTATCTGGTCATTCTTTATTTGCTGTCTTTGAGAAGGGACATACAACTTCGGGGACGACTATGGCAGAATCCCATCGTAGGCAGCTATAACTTAGAAGTGGTCAAGGCGTCTACCTCAGCTCCTTAGCAAACAGAACAAACACCATCAGCGCCGAGATGAAACGCTGTTTCTTTGGACTCAAAGCAAAGTGGATGAATGAGACCCTGGTCTACTCCGGAATGTAGCGCTAAACAGAAAAGAAGAATAAGCCTACGGTAACCGCCACCACTACTGCCATGCTATGCGCAGTTTGGACCTTTGGTTTATTTGAGACTGAGCCATCACCCCCTAGCCTAGACACAGCAGGTATTCATTCTTTCCGCTCTTGCTCTCATCACCCACTCCCCTGTCAGTTGGAAATGATCTCACACACTTGATAAATTACCGGTTCCACAAAAATCATAGAGCACATTCGAAACAGACCATTAGCACAAGATACACTCAGCAGATATCGTAGGTATCTACTCGCTTCACATATGACAAAGACTACTCTTCAAAAGGAGGACCAAAATATTTCATTAGACGTCCCTGTCCCGAACAACCGCATGCAGTTCCTTAAATTAATTGAATTTACCCCGTCGGGGAGTGCAAAAAATCTCACCTCACACGAGAGCGTAATATTTCATGTCAGTCATTCTATTTACAAAGTCACATGTGGTCCATTGGTTGGAACAAAGCAGAAACCTAAGTAAATGACACCGAACGAAAAAAGAGCGGAGGAATGAATTTATTGCATCAAGGATATGAGAAGCAAAAACAGAGACCAAACTCCTTTATAACTTTTGTGGGTGTGTTTTTGTGTCCTGTTCGCTGTCAGGGACTAGATGCAGTGTGCAGTGACTTTGTCCGTGAGCTCCTAACTCTTTCTTATTCCCCGACAGTGTTGGCCGGATTATAAATGATTTTCATGGCTGGTGGTCAAAAACTTTTCATAACAAAAAAGCAACGCATCTTGTTTACTTCCTCGTCGCAGTTCGTGTCCTGGGCGGGTGACAAGTTCACTTCTGAATCGATGGCTGTCACCGAGAGGTGTCCTTGCACCACCATTACTGAGGACGCAAACTTTTCGCCTTTAAGATACCGCCAAGGAAAAGTGCATCATCTTGCCATCTGAACTTTGAGCAAACGTATCTATTTTATATCAAACTAAAAACAAAAACTTTGAAATTTACTACATATCTGTCGGATGCTAAAAAATTCCCTGACAAGTTTCGAAGCGATAGGGACCTCCGGTCTCTGTCCGGTTGCACAAGTCCGATCGAATTCTATTGAACTTTCCGATGATGGAAAAACTCGAAAATATCTCAAGTTAAATTGAATTTGTAAATTCAAAAAAGCACTGAATGTGATAACGAAGGAAGAAAAATAAGACATGGCAAATGTTTGTTTTTTCCCCGCCCCGGAATGGAGTAGTAGAGTAGTGCATTTGGTGGAGGGATTATCGAAGTTTTAAGGTCTTAAGTTTGTCGAATGCGAATGAAAGAACCCGAGTTGAAGGAGAGAAAAAGCTGAAAGTTTACAAACTTCTTTTACTCCTTTAAGCTTCTCAAATCGACAGAAACTGTGTGCGAAGTTAGGAAAACGAACGAAGTTCTGATGGCAGCGAAGTGAGGCAAAACTGAGATCCGATAGCATGATGGAGGTATTTGGAGAACCAATAAAACAAACACTTTCGAAAATAGCTCGTACAAGAAACTTAAATCCGTCGGTTTTTGAGATTATATGTATCTTACAATTGTATTCTTGATGGAAACTGCTGAAAAAGGGGGTAACAAAAGCATTCATTACTATTTTGCCTTGCATTCAGCTGCGGATGAGATGCCAGCATTTCAAAATGGGCTTGACATAGGGGGGATGCCTGCATGAAAATGATTCAGTTAAGAAACTATGATATGTGTTTATCAGCATGAATTTGTTGACTGACTACGGAATCAATTTCCTGACTGCAACATTAAGCCTCTTCTCACACTCTGCCTAAAGTGGGGCATTTTCTCTTTGGTTTTTAATTGCATCGGTCAACGGCAGCTCAGCTATCTCAATGGAATCATTGGGTTGAGTTTAGACAAAAATTGTTAAATCAAAGAAGAAAATTATGAAAAAAATTAGTTCTCCATCCATCACTTCATAAGGCTTGATGTCTTATTTTGGGGACTCTAGAGTTCGGGCGAAAGTTCGTGCTGGCTGGAGAGGCATGTTGAGTGAGGCCCAGGTCCATCTCGGACAGTAGCGCCCTAAGAAGAAGAAGAAGAAGAAGAGTTCGGGGTTAATTTTGGCCTTAATTAACAAGCCTTTCCTGTTAGCTGAATCCAATTTCGCGTACCAACTTGGTTTAGGTCGCTCGCTACCTGTGCGCGCCGCGTCCGTCAGTCGGGGTCCACTCTTCCTTTGTCTCACAGGCTCAGAGTTAAAGAGCTCATGTCTAAAAAACTTTACTTAAGATAACAACAAAAATGGCGGCGCTACAGTCCGAGGTGAACTTGGGCCTAGATTCTCAGCAATCACTCGTGTTGTGCGTTCTATTGTTCTCTCGCGAGTGGAGGGGACCTACAGTTTAATGCTGACTCCGAACGGCGAGATTGAGAAGCTATTTTTAGACAGTTATTTTCTTTTTTTTTCCGGAGAATTTTTGAAACACTACTGGAGCAGTCAGGCTCAAAACTGGTCAATTGTACTGCCAGATAGCACCTACTCCAGGGCCGTTAATTTGAGCCCAACGGCAAATGGTGACTGGACCAGATTCGATTTCACTGGGATTCGAACTTGGGGCAGGCGCTTAACCAACTGCGCCATCTAATCGTAAGACAGTAATACTCTTTGAGCATTGTCCGTGAATCGAAAGAGGTGGAGTCGTGAAAAAATGTTTGATGTTTTTTTCGAGATTCGAACCTTAGATCTCGACCACGGCGGCCACTTTACTTAAGATACCCAAGTTATTAGTGTGCCAAAGAACTAGTTTAAAAATTGAATTATCGAGTCGTAACCGACAACCGAAACGAAAAGTCTATCCCGTGAAAAGAGGATACACATCTTTTCATTTTTAAAGCCCCAACAACTTAATTTAATAAAACTCCGAATTGAGCACATCGAAATTAATCTTCCAGCTTCAATAATTGCCCATAATGCGAAGTAGTCAGCATTTTTATTAAGCTCCTTGCTGAATCCCATCAGTGAGCAAATTGGTTAGCAATAAAACTAAAACAGTGTAGTAATTATGTCGAGCCAATCACAGATCAGATCGCCCCAGGGTCATGATTGGATCAAATTTATTCGATTCCCCATGAACTAGACATCGCCTGAATCCTAACAACAACAGCACGCAGCCCCGTCGTCTAATCAACTGACTTCGTTTCATTTCCCATCTAATTACTATTCGTGACAATAAAATACGCGTTTCGCATACAGGACAATTTTCCAGAAGGAGTATAAAACTTTTATGTCTCACATGAACACAGATGACCCATCATTATCTATGACATCGCAACACAGCTACCGGTTTATTGTGGGGAAGCTTTAATCTCTAAGTTTTGCGCTCTTAATTGTGTGATAAACTCGGAAATGTAATAAGGACACATAAAGGATCTGAAAACTCATTCCCGCAGCGCTGATTGCTTCCACCACAATCCTTACAGTTACAATAGCACCCCATGACGGACCCTGCGGTGACCGAAATCCAAATGAGTCACGGAAATAAAAAGGAAAACAATAATGGAGTGCCACTCCGATTCACGCAGCGACTTAAGGAAAATTATCTCTTGTAAAAAATATCACGTCCTACGTTCATTTATCATAGTCGAGACAATTGCAAAAGTTTCATTCTCCCAGTGAAATGTACGAGTATTCATCGTTGCTCTTTCTTCGCCTTCGACGGGGAACTTTATGCGAGTTGTGCTGAGATCTTTACCCCACAAAAAAAGCACCGACAAAGGAATTGTAGATGTTAGGGGAGTTAAGGAGTTATAATTAAATTTTCATTGATTTCAGATGAAAATAAGTTTGGTACCGGACTGTGAGTGATGACATAAATGAAGGACAAGGTTATGTGAGAGGGAAGGGACTTTTTGTCGGTCAAAGAAATCGATCTAGGTTGGAAGATTTGATTTGCCGGATAGGACACAATGTGCCGTCAGCATATTTTTGAAACACTCCTGGAGCACTCAGACTCAAAACTGGTCCATTGTACTGCCAGATATCAACCTGCACCAGTGCCGTTAATTTGACCCCAACAGCAAATGATGACTGGACCGGATTCGATTTCACTGTGATTCGAACCTGGGCTAACATGGGGCAGGCACTTAACCAACTGCGCCATCCAGTCTTATGATATATGAAACAGCTTACTTATAAATTCAGATGTCCTTCAATAGATGCCATTTTGCGAAATATCTTCCAAATAATACCCGTGCGCACTGGTTAGTACATGTGACTCACCCCCCACTGCCGTAGTGGCTTACGAGGCCATTGCCGGGTTGCTCGTAATTTCTTCGGGCTAAGTCCGACCGTCTGCTGAGCGGAACAGACAATTCAGTCTCTATGCACAAACTGTAGTAGCGTGTTCGGGTTAACGGTATTAAATCAACACTTTTCACCGTAGGCGTTGGACTTGGAAAAGGGTGCGTCATGTCACCTCTCCTTTTCATTATATATATGGACTGGATATGGCAGTGCAGTCGAGGCGAGGAATGTTTCACATTGGGAGAGATGAGGGTAATGCCCAATGCTACTGGATGGCGAAATTGGTTAAGTGCCTGCCCCAAGTTAGAGGGGTCCCAGGTTCGAATCCCAGTGAAATCGAATCGGGTCCCGTCACCATTTGCCGTTGGGATCATATTAACGGCACTGGAGTAGATTGCTACCTGGCAGTACCAATTTTGAGTCTGACTGCTCCAGTAGTGTTTGAAAAATTTTCCGAAAAAAAATGCCCAATGCACACGTAGCAACTGAAAAAAAAACTAAACCGGTTGGCAATTCGGGTTACAGACCTGTTACGGACTCAACATTGACTTGACTCCACACACGAGGAAACTCATCACTAATCAAAATCTCTAACTCGTTCAGTGTCTCATGGATACGTGGACAAATCTGAGGTTGTGGTTATTTCTAGAACGCCTGTTCAACGCCTACATGTTAGTGGAGTCCCATTGAAGAAGGCGAAGAAGTTTAAGTTTCTCGGGGTCTCCATCACTAACTTCTCAGGTGAGCGACCCATGGTTCATCTGAGTCTGAGCTCATGCTGCCTTCTATTCATGGCGGCCTTGAGCACACTACTTCAAGTCATCAAGACCAAGTTGTCTTGTATATGCGATTAAAATCAATAAATGAAATGAAAATGAAATGGAATTAGCTGTTATTTATCCAAGAAGTCGGTCTCGCTCCCCTTCTCGAATCAGGAGGCTCTGATTCGAAGACTCTCTTAGCCAAACGAGACCCTTGCATCTCAATCTGTGTTTGTACAGATCTTTGAGTTCCCGGTTATGTTTTTTACTGCATTCGCCCTCATAGAAAACTGGACCAAATACCCGAAGCAGACCCGAGCAAACCCACTGTATTTTTGTGTCGCGCCATGCTCGAAAATTCGAATTGCACTCTAGAAATGTGCACCAGTCTGGAATGAAGCCACTATTAACTTCAGCTGCATCTACCCTGATGGGATTTACGTCGTTAAGCGTTTTAAGCGAGCTAAAGGGCTATATTGTTGATGCTACATCTGTCAAATTAATAATAATAATAATGGCGGCGCTACAGTCCGAGGTGGACCTGGGCCTAGCTTCTCAGCAACCACTCGTGTTGTGCGTGCTATTGTTCTCTCACGAGTGGAGGGGACCTACAGTTTAATGCCGACTCCGAACGGCGAGATTCAGAAGCTTCTTTCTAGACAGTTATACTCTTTAAGTATTGTCAGTAACTCGAAAATTTTTAGGTGATTTTTCGGGAATCGAACCGACAGCATCGAGCATAGGAGTTGACGCACCTACCCACTACGCCACGGCACCCACTTATCTGTTAAATTGTCTGCCATTTATTCAGTCCCACAGATGGACTAGCGTTGAACAACACGTACAAATGGTAAAATTGTTTTACCAAAATGGGTCTTTTGTTCGGGAAATTTCTGCGCACTTCACCCATTTTACGGCCGCCATAATCGTCATACCGAGAGGACTATTCGCAGTGTGGTGGATCAATTTGGGTCCACTGGTTCAGAAAACGATAAAAGAATGCCCGTACGTCGATGAAACGCCAGATCTGCCGAAAACATCGCCACTGTTCGTGAGAGTGTGCAGGAGAATCTGAGGCAGTCGATTTCGCGTCGCTCACAAGAACTCGCCCTTTCCCAGACCAAAACTTGTTGAATTTTGCGTCGTGACTTGGGCCTGCACCCAAATTTTAAAATTCAACTGACCCAAGAGCTAAAGGTGTGTGATCATAGACAACGACGTGTGTTCATGAGCTCTGGAGCAATTAGAAACCGAACCAAATTTTCATCGAAAAAAGCATCTTCAGCGATAAGGCCCATATCCGGATGAATGGGTACGTCAACTGACGAACTTATCGAATTTGGGACGATACCAGTCCACATGAGATCCAAGATCATTCAATGCATCCTGAAAAAATCACTGTTTGGTGTGGATTTTGGGCTGGCGGCGTCATCGGTTCATATTTCTTTTAGAACGGCGTTGGCCAGGCCATCACCGTCAACGACGAGTGCTCTAGGTCGATGTATACCAACTTCTTTTGGCCTGAATTGGATGATATGGACGGCGTGGGGCAACGTGCCACACAGCTCACGCCACACTGGAAATTCTGCACGAGCGAATTGAGGGCATGGTCATCTCATGTGGAGGTGAAGTTGATGTGAACTCGCCACCGAGATCGGACGATTTGACTCCTTTAGACTTTTTCTTGAGGTAGGTAGGGACTTCGTCTACTTTTACTCCGCAGTAAACAGCACAAACAACATCAGTACCGAGATCAAACGCAGAATAACACTTGCCAACCGCTGTTTTTTTGGCCTCAAAAGGCAATTGAGTAGTAGAGCCCTCTCTCGGAAGACCAAGTTGACTTTGTATAAAACCTTGATCATCCCAGTCCTGCTGTACGGCGCAGAGGCATGGACAATATCGCAAGCGGATGAACAGTGTCTTGGTCTTTTCGAGAGAAAAATTCTTCGCCCAATCTTTGGTCCTGTTTGCGTTGAAGGCATTTGGAGGAGAAGGTTCAACCACGAACTGTAGGGGCTGTACAGCGACATGAGTCTAGCCAGGCATATAGAGATCCAACGCCTAAAATGGCTAGGCCATGTAGAGCGTATGGACAACTTAGCTCCGGCCCGAAGAGTCTTTGACTCTGAACCTGTGGGACAACGCAACAGAGGACGTCCACGTACAAGGTGGAGCACACAAGTCGAGGGGGACCTCGGCCGGCTTGTTGTGCGAAACTGGAGACAGCTGGCGAAAGATCGTGCTGGCTGGAGAAGCATGTTGAGTGAGACCCAGGTCCACCTTGGACTGTAGCGCCCTAAGAAGGAGAAGAAGAAGAAGACTTTTTCTTGTGGGATTTTCCGGAGTTGCAGGTCTATGCGAATAAGTCACAAAGCACAGTGGCCCTGAAAGCCAACATAATCCATGTCATCGGTCGAATTCAGCCTGATTTATGCGCCAGAGTCATGAACATTTCGAATGCGTGTGAGAAAAGCCATGGCGGAAATTTGAACGATGTTAAATTCCATACATAATGGCATCGACGAGCATTTCAAACGAATAAAAAATATCGATGATATCTCACACACACATTTTTTTATTTGAATTTGAAGATGGGAAGCGCTTAATGAACGACCCTGTGGCATAATCCTAGCAACCAGCTCCTTTTCTGCACATCATAATTGCTTGCAGTAAAAAAACCGAAATAAATAAAGTGCAGAGTATGCTCAACAATGCCAAATGAATTGAAGAATATGACGTGCAAGTTGATATTAAAACGAAAGGATGTATTGTGTGCAAAAGAAAAACCGAAATAGAAAACGAATCCGATATGTATTCGACAACGAACCGTTCCTATATCCTTCTGACAGGATTATTGTAGCATGCACACCTCCTACTGGTCGTGCAAGTGGTGCAGAGTCTCAGAAACGAGAAAAAAACTCGAAGTTCTGAAAAATTCCCTCAATAACAAGAAAACAATGCTGGAGAAACCCAATTTGATGTGTTCATTACAACAACAGCAGCATGACCACACGAGCAGCTGCTGGCTGGTATCAAATGGAATTTTCTTTTTACAATATTTTAACAGGATGCTCATTGTTCTCCAGATATACGTGTACTTTAGCCCTGCCTTGCGAAACTCTCATCCATTTTGACCTCAATTAAGCGATTTTTTTCTTCTTCTCTCTCCCCAACCGCTCTGCCGCCATCTTTTCATTCTTCTCTTCATTGTTCGCCCCGCACATCCACAGATAAAACTTTATTAAAAATAAACTGGGCAAGTGCGAGTTGTACTCGCACGGGTAAGGTTCCGTCGCATAATATTGATGTATGATTTCTGAAGATCAAACGACGTTTCGAAACTATTTCAGTTGAATTTTCTTCTAACTTCAACTCAAATCAACTATTCATTCATACATTTATACATCCGAAAAAAACAAACGTTCATCCCTACATATACCTATATCTCTATCCAAGTTTATCCAACACAGAAAATCCCTTCCATCATATACATACCCAATCACTGCTCATGCCTGCGGTGTGTGTGTATTCATTTCTGTTGGGCATTTAGGGGTGAGATCGAAAAGATAACGCTCAGCAACGAATAGAGTGGCCGAACACAGCATGAAATTATGTGTGGAAATGAAATTGTTTTCATTTTAAATCTTAGATATCTCAAAATTTCAACATAAATCGATATTTTGAAATTTATCATTTCTTAATGCTTACATTAATGTCTTCAAAACTGCGTTTTCAGATCTTCAAAATTCGCATGTCGATGATTGACCGTTTTTGGCCAATATCTCCAAAACCATTAAGGCCAGAATGCTCGCAATGGTTTTAAATGAAAGTACTCAATGAAGCCAAGTTTTTGTGATTTTTTCAGATTTTTAAACACTTTGGTTTAGAAATGGCAGGGGGGACGCATTTAAAACTTTGGAGCTCCATATTTTCCAAACGGTATTTTGGATAAAAAAGTGTTGAACGAAACCTCCACCTCATTTCAAAAGACCTGTCGATTGATATATATTTCGATGGGGTGCGACAATTTTTCAAAATTAATATCAACTTCACCTGTACTGGAGCCACCCCCAAATGGCCCCACTTTTCAAAATCGCTGCATAGGCAATGACATCTAGGTCTGAAGTACCTAATTCTAAAATTTCATGCCGATATCTTCATAAACTTCGGAGATAAAAAAGTGTGACAGACACGACGGACGGACGGACGGACGGACGGACGGACGGACGGACGGACACACCGAAATTATAAAGGTTCCGTTTTTGTAGACGGAACCTTAAAAACGTGCTGGGCAGCGGGGGGAAACATAAAAATCACATTCAAGAGATGAATAAGTGCAGTTTTGGAGTGTGTGCGCATTTGTTGTACAATTGTGCAATACAAATCCTGCAAGCGGTCAGAAACTAAAACAATTCAACCGGATATCTGCGCCGGGCTTTTTTTCGTTTTTTTTTTGTTTCCTTTTCGTTTTGGAAGAATTTAAGGGGAATGGGAAATTTAAGAAAGTTACTACGTGTCCACACAGCACATAAAAGTCCGAAAGGTAGGACGATATTTCCTGCATCGCATTGGGCAAACCACACGTATGGTCTCCGCATACACGCAAGCTGTTCCTTCCCAGGGAACCGGGGCAGATACCCGTAGGTATGGTTCGATTATTACGTCCGCATTATGCGAGGAACGTATCACCAGCATTGCTGTAAGCAATACCCATATATTTTCAAGTCCCCCGACTGTTAAGTTGATTCTTTTGAGGTATGAACGCCACCCTCTCCTGGGGCATCCGCCAGGTGAACGCCGTTGAATGTCGAGTGGCATGATTCGCAGCATTTCTCCATTTCATTATCGCAATCATTTGCTTAATTAAATTTCCAAATATCCAAAAGTCAAACAGTCCCACATGTTACCACGGCACGGGAGCACCCATGTGTGCCGCTCCCGCTTTGGTGGCATATATTAAAACCCATCTCCTGGGACGACAATTTGATTGAGCAAAGTTGGCTGATGTTTATTATAACCCCCCCGCTTAAGCACCCATTCGCAAGGACGAATTTTTTTTACCGCTTTTGCGGATGATATGGCGAATCAATAATTTATTCATTCATTCAAAGGGAGCTGTGAACGAATGGGATGCGCCCTTATTGAAGTTCAAATAAAGCGTGCGGTTCGCAGAGAACCCTGTGCTAATGCGATTTCACCTAACGTCAGACCGCTAAGTGAATTAAGTGAACCTTGGCTAGGGCTGGCCCATCCAGCCACCCCGCACAAAGCGTACGAGTTGCAAAAGCGGAGGAGGTTGCACGCATAATAATTTAATTGTGCTCCTAAAACCCGCATTTGTGCAACCTCATTTGGCTTACCCGCTCGCATTGATATTACATTTTCAATTTATAGTCGCATTAACTTATAGTACGAGTAGATACGCGTTGGCGTACATTACTCTTGTGCGTGGTGTCGCGGCCACAAAGCGCGTGACGATTGACAACCGCCTTTTATTGCGGATCGTTTTCTGTGTTTTACTGTGAATTTCGTACAAAATATTTCTTCGCGTCGTATTATATTGTCGTAAATCCGCATTAAAATTGCGCGATTTTAAATGAATCCGCGCGTGCATGCTTATATGTGACTTGGCTTTTGCTGCTCGGGGAGTGGTTCTCTTATGGATTACCAAAGGGGCTTACGGCTTACCCACAACAGTGACGAGTGACATGAGGGGAGTAGGTTAAGGACCGCAGCGAATAACGTTTTTTCACGTTCGTTAAACAAGAGCATTGCATTTGAATTTAAGATAATGAGAAGCGTATTAAATCACATGCTCTGCTTATTTTTGGTCAATTAGGGCACCTCATCAAGCTAGGATTTGGGGAAAGCATTCAAAAGGAAGCACCTTTTGCAATTATATTACCTCCTTAAATGGGATATTTTGGTAGTCATTCGTGGCATAAAGCAAGACCTGGACAGTGGACGCGTTTGATTGATGAGTTTCCTTGTTCACAATGTCTGCAGCTTTGGCGTTGTTACGGCCCGCTTCCAACAGGCGTTTATAAAGGATTTTCCAACACGAACTTCCAAACTTTGACAGTAGATAGAGGCCATGTCGTTGAATCTACATCTGTCAAATTGGCTGTCATTTATGCGGTCTGTTTTGTCAAATTAAAATCGACGGACATAGAGTTCAACAGCACGTGCGAATGATTAAATTGTTTTATTAAAATGGGTGGTCTTCTTGGGCAGAGTTCCGCGGGCTTCGCCGTCCATTTTACGGTCGCCATAATCGTCCTACAGAGGGCACTTTTCGTAGTTTGGTGCTTAAATATTAGCCCGCTGGTTCAGTAAATGATAAACCAACACCCGTACGTCGACACAGGATCTACCGAAAACATCGCAGCTGTCCAGGAAGGAGAATCCGAGGCAGTCGATTTCGCATCGCTCGCAAGAACTCGGCCGTTCGTAGACCACAACATGGCGAATGTTGCGTTGTCACTTGGGCCTGCGTGTAATATTCAACTGACCCAAGAGCTGAAGACAGGAAGTCTGTTCGCATCGCAGCTGTCCAGGAAGGAGAATCCGAGGCAGTCGATTTCGCATCGCTCGCAAGAACTCGGCCGTTCGTAGACCACAACATGGCGAATGTTGCGTTGTCACTTGGGCCTGCATCTGTGTAATATTCAACTGACCCAAGAGCTGAAGACAGGAAGTCTGTTCGCTAAACGGGCTATGGAGCATGGGCTCCTAATTTTTATCGAAAAGTCATCTTCAGCGAAGAGGCTCATTTCTGGATGGATGGTTACGTCAACGAACAAAGCTGTGAAATTTGGGACGATACCAATCCACATATGATCCAGGAGCGTTTAAAGCTGGGTTTTGAGCCGGCGGCGTCATCGATCCATATTCTTTGAGAACGACGTTGGCCAGGCCATCACCGTCAACGGCGAGCACTACAGTTCGATGATTATCAACTTCTTTTGGCCTGACATTGGTGATATGGACACCAGCGACATGTGGTTTCAACAGGACAGCACTGCGCGTCACACAGCTCACGCAACATTGGAAATTCTGCACGAGCGATTCGAGGGCATGATCATTTCACAAAATCGTGCAATTTGACCCCGAAAGACTTTTTCCTGTGGGGTTTTCTGAAGTCGCAAATCTATGCGAATAAGCAACAAACCACAGTGGGCCTCAAAACCAACATAACCCATGTACTCGGTCAAATTCAGCCTGATATATGCGCCAGAAAATGAGACATTTTGGATGTGCCCCTGCTCAGAGAAATCAGGTCGTATACATGTACATATATTTCATACATAGTGGCATCGATAGGTCTTTCAAAACGATTAAAAACGTTTGATGATAAATCACACACATTTTTGTTTATTTCAATTTAGAGATAAGAAACGTTTAATGAAAAGTGGGGCTAAGGTCTTAGGCTTCTATAGCAACCCCTTGTGTCGCCATTCATTTTTCATTTTTTTTTTAATATCACTGTGTGAAAACGTTTGTCCACCACTGTATGTAAAGGGTGATCGGATAGCAATGATTGTCTTTCCAATTGTCATATTTCAGTAGCTGTGACAGTTACCAGTGACAATCAGGTGTCAAAATATTCAATAAGATTTGCCATTCCATCATGCATAGTTTCACGCTTGCTCAAAGTGCGGAAATTATAAAAAAACATTCTCGATATTCTGGCTCAGTTGTAAATAATAATAATAATAATTGCGGCGCTACAGTCCGAGGTGGACCTGGGCCTAGCTTCTCAGCAACCACTCGTGTTGTTCTCTCACGAGTGGAGGGGGCCTACAGTTTAATGCCGACTCCGAACGGCGAGATTGAGAAGCTTTTCTAGACAGGTATACTCTTCGAGCATTGTCAGTGACTCGAAAGAGGCGGAGCCGTGAAAAAATGTTAGCGGCTTTTTTCGAGATTCGAACCTTAGACCTCGAGCATAGGAGTCGACGCACCTACCCACTACGTCACGGCGCCCACTCAGTTGTGTATACGCACCGTGAATTTCGCCATGGGGTCGGTCGTCATCACTGCTTCGTCGCAACGCGGAAATGTTTGAGCGTGAGCTTTTGGACCTTAAGCCAGCAGCTAGACAGAAATTGGTACGAAGTGAAGCAAACATAGCCCCCGTAGGGGCCAGTATCGAAGAAGACTCAAAAATGTCGATTCGGCGCAGATCAGCTGAATCGGGCGCTGGAAATGCTGGCCGGAGATCCGAATTTTGCCCAATAAATCATCTTGTCGTACGAGACCCATTTTTGGCTCAGCGGCTATGTCAACAAACGAAATCCCCGTTATTGCAGCGAACATTTGAATTGAATTGAATTGAAGAGAATGGGGAGTGACTGTATAGTCACATAGTACTGCGACCACAATAGATCTATTGTGCCCCCTTTTGTTTCTCTAGGACTTCGGAGTCACCTTGAGAAATTTTATGATCTCTTTGGATGGAATGTTCTGGTAGTCTGTTCCTGTTAATGTAAATCTGCTGGTTATTTTACATCTGCTTGGTGTCAATTTTGGACACTCGACTAATAGGTGTTCGATGGTCTCCTTTGATTCTCCGCAGTGTCTACAGCGAACATAATCCGCAAGTGTTCGACCAAGCATCAATGCATTCACAAAGATTGGTGCAGTTTATTGCACGACGGCATCATCGGATTTTATTCTCTTCAAAAATAGGGAAGGAGACATAGTTACTGTCAACGGTCTCAGATATAGAGCGATGTTAACCGGCTTTCTTTGGTCAGAGTTCGACAACATTGATATATTTGAGTTGGCGCCACATGCCATACTACCGACGCAATGCTCGAAATTGTGAAGGAGAAATTTGGCGACTGGGTCATCTCACGACGAGCGCTCATCAATCGTCCGCTGCGATCATGCGATTTGACATCACATGATTCTTTTCTCTGGGGCTACGTTAAGTCGTTAGTTTACGCCAACAAGCCAACCACTTTGGATGAGCTTGAAGGCAACTTTCGGGAGGCTATTGCCGGAATAACGCAGCACATATTAGACCGAGTCATTAAAAATTGGACCAAAGCACTGCCAGCGAAGACGAAGCGTTCATTTAATAATGTGCTATTCCATACATACAGTCCCTGGCCATATTGTTAGACGCACTGTAGAATTTGTATAATTATTAGATTATACGCAATATTTTAAACTTTTTAACAGAAACTAAGATAGCTGCCGAGATGAGATTTCTTCGTGATGTTGTGGGAATTACTCCCCGAGATGGGGTGAGAAACACGGCAGCGAGGAACTCAACGTTGAGCAGCTGCTTCTTCGAACGGAAAGGACTATACTTCGATGGTTTGGTCAAGTAGCACGAATTTCCCTATCATCACGGCTTCCGAGGCGTGCCTTGAATGCGATTTCCTTTATATTTCACACGGTTCTTGTTTTATTGAAACTTCTTTTCCTGTCGGTCTTATCTGGTCACCCTGTATTTCTGACATAGGCTGTTATAGGCTTTCTTTCAGCATGGCATTTATCTTGTCGGTAGTCCTTCCTTTTGTACAGCTATGGGTAACGAGATTTTGTGCCCCTTACGTCGGGCTAAACATTAACGGACCATACCTCAATTTTGTATTTTGCGTGTTGGTATGAATGCAGGTTCTTACATTAAGTCCGAAAGTCAATTTCGATAAGTGTTCTCAAAGCAAACAACTTAAGGTGCTCCACCCAAACGAGCCATAAAATTCCAGTTAACAAATTACCATCACAAATACCCTTACAGACTTACTTTAATTCCTACTGGACACGAAGTACTTCGATGAATAGTGAAACAGCATTCTGAATGCAGTTAAACCTGTTCTCCGTGTTTTATCTTTCCCCCCAGAGACAGTTAGATTCACTAAAGAACACGCTCTTGGACGACAGGGGACCCACCTTAATGTCACAAGCGGTGAGGCAAGTAATGAAATTCAATGCATTTTCAACTGTGTTCCCGATATCGACAATTTCCCAGCGTCGAATATCGACTTTTATCTTTCCAGCAACTGTCGGTGCAAAAGGAAATTTCATTGAAACGTAGATGCTGCAGGACTTCAATTGACTCATCGGATCCAACCCATAAGGGATGTGCCCAGCACGGTGTGTGCAAGGGCAGAATGGATTGTTTTAAACACCTATAAATGTAGGAACTCACCGGATTCATTTAGTGTGGACGTCTTCTGCATGTGCCGGCAAAAGGCTTCGTATTCCCCAGGTGTTGCGTCCGGCGATGGTGTTGCCTTCACTGCGCTCATGTGCTTCGTAAACGCTCCTGCGATGGCTGCCATTCGATCGAATGCAGTAACGTTGATGTGACCATTCGGTAACCTATGTTTGCACAGAGAAAAATAAAACATGAACGGATATTTGTAAGTAGAAACTGAAAGGAAATTGAAAAATGCGCAACGACAACTTGGTCCTTAAAAGCGGCACCTCCCAAAAGAGATTTCGTGGAATACACAAGTCCTGACCCGAAGGACCATGCCACAGAAGTTTGAGGTAGGAGTTTGCGAAATTATGGGAGACACGAAGATGGCATTTGACTCAAGGGTAAAGCAGCACAAAATTAACTTGTTATGCAATAATTGTGTGCGAAGATAGAATGTCTTCAATTAGAGCGCAGAAGAAGAATCGTTGGAATTCATCACAACAGAGACTCGAGAGAGAGAGAGGAGCAAAACGTGACAGGATGTGATGTGAAATTTCTCGCAGCGTTCTTTTAGCATTTTTTCTCTCACTTTTGTGTTTTGGATCTGGGCGGTGAGTGTTTCTTGCATCGGAGGTTAGTCAATGCAGTGGCTACACCAGTCACATCCTGTGTAAGTGAAACATGTGCTTGGGTATGGAGCTTATGGCATGTGTCGTTGGCAGGATGGTCAGATGGAAGTAACTTTAAAACGTGACCTGCAACATGTGTAGTATCTTTTGTTTGTGAATTAAGTTAATTTGGCTCAGGAAAGTGAACATCAAAAGAATGTTTCGTGAAATAAGCAAGAACTAACCGCAGGATAGTTTTCTTTGGAAAACGACTTAACATTGAATGTGATTCCGACTGAATTTGTGTGTGCATGCATATAAACAATTGTGGACATTAAACACCATTAAAACACCAAACCGCAACGAGGACATTTTGAAACAGTTTCCGAAAAGTTTTTAGTCTGTAAGGAATATTCTGTCAACAAAAGGAATTCACAGGATCAGTAAATGGAAAAAATAATCCATTCAAAGACTTCGTATGGCTCAACTTCGTGGTCGATTCCACAAACATTATAAGGGATTATAACAATAAAAAAAATTCCGAGGTGCACTTGGGCCTAGCTTCTCAGCAACCACTCGTGTTGTGCGTGGTATTGTTCTCTCACGAGTGGAGGGGGCCTACAGTTTAATGTCGTCTCCGAACGGCGAATCTTACAAGATGTCCTACAGAGTTATACTCCTTGGTAGTGATCTGGAAGAGGCCGAGCCATGAACAATTCTTTTTTTGAAAAATTGTTGATTGTTCTGGGACTGAAAGTCTAGGGTATAGAGTTCAACACACATACCCCACAGGGGCTGAGATTAGATGCAGAAAAGATTGTCCCCATCCACTTTTTTCACGCTTCTGGTTGACGGTGGAATGATCAGAGGACCTTCCTTCGATTTAAAGGAAGAAACATGAACTGGACGAACTAAAAGTCTAGTTATTTGCCTACAAATTCGGCGCCTAAAGTGGCTAGACCATTTTGAGCGCATATATCGCTTAGTTTCAGACCAAAAGGCCAAAGTTTTTTAAAAATGAAAGCCAACGAAAGGGAAGATGGCCATAATTAAAGTGGGAACTTGAATGCTACTTAAGCCATCTTGTTATGCAAATCTGATAATAGATATTGTCAGCTGGAAAGCTTGGAGACTTAGCTTTAAGTTTAAAATTAAGGAACGAAGTTGCAATGAATGCAATGTTCACAGCCACAACTATTTTCAATTAAACTGAATCATTTTAACGATATTCATCTCATCTCCTTAATGATGACAGAAATTTTCATTGATAACCCAAATATTTGACTAAGACTGCATTTTAAACTGCATAAGAACGAAAATGCTGTCTAATTATGTCAACAAGTCATTCAGCAATTAAATGGAATCAAACACGTTCATGGGAGCACAAATAGAAGTGCAGAGCCTGAACCTGAGATGACGCAAAAGTGATTAGTCGAATTGAATGCCATTGATTTCACCCCAACGCTTGTATCAATATCAATTAATTCAACTAAGTTCATCATCATTTCAATGCGTGCTCTATCTAATTTTGGTGCATAAGTGCATCGATCCGGATTCATGATATTATAATCATCTTGACGTAATGTTATCATGGGAACATGATGCCGGTTAATTGGCATGCAAATAATGAGAAGGCTTTCGATGGAAGGTGCTAATAACTTGTTTTCGTTGTATATTAGAAAGGAATATGATGCTGGAACTATCGTGGCTCATAGATCGTCGTTTGTACCCGTCCGAAAATTAATAATTATGGTAACTAGGAGTTGGTGATTTCATTGCCTTCTATCCTCGTATGGCCAGGTATCCAGCAGAGTTTTAGTCGGTTGATGATTACCAACTTTTCTTAGCTTGTGTTTGTTTCAGCAGGACGACGCTACGAACAGCGACACACAGCTCACGCCACATTGGAAATTCTTCATGAGCCATGAGAATTGGCCACCGAGATCGTGAGACTTGACCCCGTTAGACGTTTTTTTGTCTAGTTTTCTGAAGTCGCAGGTTTAAGCGAATATGCCACAAACCACAGCTGTCCTCAAAGCCAACATAACCCATGCTATCTGTTAATTTCAGCCTGATTTATGCGCCAGAGTCATGGAAAGTGGGCATTTTGAATGCGCTCCACCCAAAGGAGCTGCGGCGGACGTTTGAATGATGTTACATTTCATAAAGGCATCGATGGGCATTTCGAAGGAATAAAAAATGTCGATGATTTTTCATATATATCTCACACACAATTTGTTTTAATTTGGGGGGTTTAAATTTAACGATAGGAAGTGTTTAATGAAATAATCTTTATATGCGTCGACACCTAAACTAAGGTCTTGGTTTGCTTCCCGAACCAACAACTTTCATATTTCACGGCACCACCGAGTGCCGTTAGTGGAGATATTATATTTTGTCAAGAAATAAATTTTCGAACCCAGTCGTTCGGAGTCGGCATAAGACTATAGGCCCGCACCACTCGTAAGAGCATAAAAGCACGTACAGCCAAGAGGCTGCTGGGAAGGCTAGCCCCAAATTCACATCGGACTGTAGGGATGAATAAACTGAACATAATTAATGCTCTCAAAGTCAACACATCGAACGACATGCAGGAAGTGCACCCAGATTCTTGTCACAAAGTCGTCATCCAAAATAGAACTCCCGGACAAGTGTCCCTAACCAAAGTCTCAGCGGACATGTGAATGACGTCGAGTTTTTTTTTGTAATTTGTGCGTACAAAAGGGATTGTGAATATCCTTAAGTGTCCAGGTTCAAGACACAGCACGGGCCGTTCATCACATGAAAAAAATATCATAAAGTGTGTCCTACACACAACTTGTGTTCCTCACACATGTCGAGCGTACTCATTGAAAATACCCTTTCCTTTTGGAAACCCCATCCTTTCGCAGTTCATTTACAGACCTTCTCCATTAAACCACAATCTGACACTTCTCATTCACACTCCATGACCGCCTGTTAAATATTTAACAGTAATAAGCTCTCTATATGCCAGGAACTTTTCCGTACATAATCCATTAAGTCATAATCTGCTTTCGACTTGACCCGATCAAAACTTGGGCATCTTTCCGTTTGTGCGTCCAAGATGCAGAAACTTCCACGTACAGGCGCCATACACCTGCATGTGTGTACAGACGTATTTGTTTCAACTTTAATGAACTCATTAACACCCTGGGGTCTGAACACATTGTCTGCCCCCGATCCTCCGGCTTCGACTCCCTAGTTTCTGCATAAAACTTAACTAATTATAAGTTTGTACCCAATGCTTTACTTTTTCTTCGTTTCCCTTGTTCCAGGGCAGTATCCTTGTTTGGTGGATAAATACGTTCTGCAGCAGCTTCCACTCCAGCGACGCGGGCGTGTTCCGTGGGTGATGAGGGGAGTCTCTTTTGGGGAGACCTTGCAAAACTTCATGCCCATGTAAATCCATCGCTCCGCCGTTGATGTTGTTAAGCGCGTATTGTTTTCTTCTTTTTGTTCGTCGTAACTCCCCGGCACGACTAGCGCCTTTTTTGTTCTTGCAAATCGCGCAACAATCTCGGAGAATTCCTTATTTAGTCTTTTTCGATAAGCAAAACAGCACTGTGCACTTCCGTAAATCACAGGACTTTCACTAATAAGGGGAATGCACTACAAGGATGTGCGCTCTATTGTATGAGGAATCAGCGAAGGAGCAGAAAACTTTGTCGGGGTGGCTGCGCGCTGCGATAAATGTCGACAGGTGTTGGCAAGGCATAAGGACTTGGGGCCCAATATTGAATGGGTGCTAAAACTATAAATCAGCACGGTGAACACCTACGACGCTCATTAAGAGTGAAGAATGTGAGAAAGCGGAAGCGTTGAAAAGGTAACTGGAACAAAAGATGGTGGATGCAGGAATGGCAACTTTATGATTCCGACTTTTTCCCGATCGAAAACTGGGGACAATGAAGTTAAACGACATCTTGAATTGAATTTTAACTCTTGGCAGGAAAGAGTATCTGGCGGTCGGGTATTGCTCGTATGTGAGCATGGGCTTGTTGTACGTGTCGAATTGATTCCAGCAAATTGGCTAAAAATGTATTTAACATGTCACGTTCTTTTTTTGTCTGTCTTATTGAATTTGCATACTTTATTCGGAAACCTGTTCGATCGCCGACGGCGGCGATATGAAGCGTTGGAGGAATTGATATGAGGAAGGGGTAATTCAATTCCAGGCGAAAATTCCAGCAAAAAATGAACTCATAATGTGTGTTGAACCGGCGAATTAAACATTCATTCTTACAGAAGGAGAACTACAGTCAAGCCTTCTTCTGTTTGTTGTCGAACCAGAATGCCTTGGTAGTGATCTTTTCCTTAACCACAAAGTTACATAACTCTAAGCACTGCAGTTTATCTCTGAGTTGTGGTGCAGTGAAGGTAGGAGTTGATGTGCTCACTGGGATTCGAACCAATGACCGTCTCCGCCATCGACTCTAACTCATCAGGAGCTATGCTCAAGCGCGACCAGGCGAGTTTTTGGACTTGGTCTAACCATCTCGTCCTGGATCTGTCCAGATCTGTTCTCGGGTACCACGAGTTTTATAAAAAAATAAAAATAGAGTTAAAAGCTGGTCGGTTGTACTTCTGCTGGGACGAAAACCGCACTCATATCCCATCCTGGATTCGACCATAGCTCTAGAACGCCTCTAACACCTTAGCAAAACCGTGCTGCAACTACCGCTGTTACGTCGTCAATCTCCTACGCCCAAATGGCGTGAGGAAGAAGGCCGGTACAACAGACAGTGCCGAAGGTTGCCCCGGCCCTAGTGGCCAGGCAACTTAAGGCAGAGCCATCAATAAAAGACGTAGTGACCACCATTCAGGCGATGCAAGCGCAGATGGTCGAGTTGAACACCAGCCTCATTAAGCAGACGGCCCGAGTAAACGCTGTCTGCTCGGCGCTGTTCATCGAGCCAAACACGGTGCAGATATAACGGCCCCGCGCGCAGCTAGAAACCTAGCAGTGAATGTAGGCAAATCGACACGGGCGGACAACTTTTAGCGATTCAATCGCACAAAATGACTTCCTCCAACTTTTGGACTATTCTCCGCCCTACTCAAAACTACAGGTTTGTCACCCCCGTGCCCTGTTCGGGATTGAGCAGCTCCGAAAAGTGCTCGCTCCATCTACATAAGATGTCCACGTCATTGGAAAGCAACACACCATCTTTGGACTTGACTCCTTCGATGATGTTGAATATTCTTCCTCTAAGCCGGCGAATCGTTTGCCAGAACACCTTTTTCGCAGATTTATGGTCGCTTGTAAGGTTATCGCCTAGGCAGATGATATCGTCATCATCTTTAATGGAAAATGCCATCAAATTCTTGGAGACCTCATTGAAAATGAACTGAGAGTGCTATCGAACTGGACTAGCAAATCCGGACTGGGTGTGAACCCAGCAAAAACTGAGCTGGTCCTATTTTCGAGAAAACATAAGATACCTCCAAACAGACTACCAAAACTCAATGGAATCCCACTAACCTTCTCGGACCGTGCCAAATACCTTGGAATCATATTAGACAGAAAGCTTAGTTGTAAACCAAACCTTACAGAAAGAATAAAAAAAAGCTACGTTGGCACTGTAGGCTTGTAAGAAAGCCCTTGGAAAAAAATGGGGCATAAAACCAAAAATAATGAGCTGGCTATACACCGCCGTCATAAGACGGTCATAAGACTCCTCCATGGAGTGTTAGTATGGTGGCCGGCGCTAAACAAGGCAAGGATCGTCCAAAGGATGGCGTGTATAGCAATCACAGGCGCAATACGTACCACTTCAACCGCAGCGCTAGAGACGATACTACACCTCGTTCCTGTGGACATCTATGGCAAGGAATTTGCAGCTAAATCGGCGTTAAGACTAAAGGAACTCTCAGAATGGAGAAAAAGAAATATAGATCACGCTAGTATTCTAAACACATATAACTTTCTAGAAGAATCTACAGACTATCTAACCCCGATCTTAGTCTTCAACATCGAATATAGAACTATTATCCCAAACAGACAACAATGGGAACCGAACATGGTTCTAAGCAGTAACAACGCCAAGGAAATCTACACCGACGGATCTAAGACTGGTAGTGGAGTTGGTGCGGGTATTTACTCGGAACATCTCCAAATCAGCCAATCTTTTAGACTATCGGGTAATTGTAGTGTTTTCCAGGCGGAAATTACGGCTATTCGTGAAGCCGTAGCTGAATGGCTATCGATGAGAACGAGATCGAATGAGAGCATCGTCATGTACGCCGATAGTCAAGCAGCTATCAATGCTCTCGAATCACCAATTATAAGATCTAGATTGGTAAGAGTCTGCGAGTATGTCTCCTAATGAGATATCGAGACAATGCAGCCGTATGGTGTGCTGGGTACCTGGACATAAAGATATTAAAGGAAACTGTGAAGCAGACGAACTAGCCAGGACTAGCATTACTAACCCCACCATTAACAATGTTTCTGTGTCGATAGAAATCTTGAAAATCAAGATCTCAGAGCTGGAAATCAGTAGGGCTTGTGAGAGATGGAGAAATCTTAACACCTGCCTTCATGCGAGACAAGCATGGCCAAAGATGGATCTTTGGAAAATCACAGCCATCCTCAGCCTTAACAGGAATAAATTGGGTAATCTAGTAGGAGTCCTCACAGAAGGGAAGACACGCCGCGAGACTAGGCCTGCCTTACAACGACTTCTGCAGCAAATGCATGAATGAAGTAGAGGACGGAAAACCCTTCGCATTTTCTGTGCAACTGTCCTGCAATTGCCTCCACAAGGAAAGAAACCTTAGGAGTTTTCTATTTAAATGAACTAACGGACATAGCTGGAATAAGTGTCAAGAGAATCTGGGTGTTCATCCAGAAGTCAAGATGTTTTCAAGAGTATCGGTTGGAAGCCGACTCAGTGGTATCACAATGGACCCTTTGGGTCTGAATCCTTCACCTGTGAGGGAAGCCACCTTACCTACCTACCTACCTATGGTCGCTGTCCAACTTCTCGCCGAACTGCTTCCAAGACTGCTCTTAGCTGCTCGCACAGTGAAGGGAATTTTGAAAATGTGTGTGAACTAAATTGAACTAAATGAACTAGAAGAACGGACTAGTTCAATAAACAGTTTGGACTGAACGGGCCTGCTCCACACGTGTGAGAATAAAATATTGAAGCTGGACACGGATTCTCCACAGATTACAGGTCATTTGAGTGGTGATGTTTAAATCCCGTTTCCCGTAGTTACATAATTTGCATACAACCAATCGTCGAAAGGGATGTAAATATTTCGGTTGATTTCAGCTCACTTCTGTGAAGAGCATGTTCCTCCTCCACCGCTTCCCAAAATGGCAACAAATACAGCAGTTTCCATTGCAAAGAATATATTTTACAAATCGTTATCGATTTTCGGACTCCAAATTGGCAGTTGGCAAAACCACTGGCCGCGTTTTCAGGAAATGATTAAAAACTTTAGTTGGCAGTCAAATTGCTCGTTTGCACTAAATTGGAATTCAAACACGTACCTAAGCGAACAAAATCGGTTAACAAGCAAGGCAGGAAAACCACAGCCAGAAATAAACATCTATCCGCACCGAGAATCTCCGAAAATCGACTCGAATACAAGTAAACATTGATGGACTCTGATTAGGTGAATTGTAATTATTTCCCAAATTATGTTCAGGTCACTGGTTACACAATCACCCACTCCCCCTGCACTGATGCTGTCATCTGGTTATGGAAATATGCCCATCTGTTATTAAATATAACCGCTCAGGCTCCATTAGTTAAGCGTAAAGACCAAGTGACAAGGAACGATGCTTTTAAACTAATGAAAGTGGTGTCGCTTTGTTGTGGCGTAGGAGAGAGTGCCACAAAGGGATGCACTGTACTAGAACATAGGGTCCATTGCGCCAAAACAAGAAGAGAAAGAAATGTCTTCATGGAACCGTATCGCTCTCAAGGATCAATCAAAATCTAATTTTACAAAGTCTGCCTCCCAGCTATCACCACTCGAGTCGGTTGGACGAATATGAGCTGGCGCAATATAACAATTGCAACCAACCCCATCGTCAGAGGCATAGGTACGAGGTACGGTTGTATTCAATATTTGCTCAATCGGACAAATGGAAGAAGCCAATCAAGCGTGTTGTTCGAGGTTCCTTTTGAGTGGAATCAGAGTACCAGAATGAGGGACATAAAATTTCATCCAACGTTCTCTCCTCGCCTCGCAAACGAGGCATACGTCCGTACGTCTGTTCGGGGGGGTAGAACAAAGAAGGAAATCTGTTGTACAATCGGTGTCCTTGTATTAAACCAGATGACGATGTTATGGTTTCGTTTTTCTTTTCTCCTTCCTTTTCGTCAAATTATGATAAAAAAATGAAATGAAGAAATAAACATAAAAAATGAAATCCCTGGACAATTTCGATTGGAACCAGGGCGTGGGTCGGCTTTTACGATCCGATAATATGTCGTAAAAGAACGCAAGCGAACGCCGGATGTATGTGTGCAGAGAAAGGATCTACTGCTGGTGGTGCTCATTAATGGAGGAGGCATAAAATTGAGGATTGCTTTGTGAAACATTACCACTAAAGGATTTACTATTGAACGGGTATAATTTTTTTAAGGGCTTAGTTATTGCACTTCAATTACGAGGGGGACAGGGAGCAGATGATTACAGGGAATAACAACTCAAGTATAGTTTGATGGGATTAAAGGATGCCAATAACGCAACGACATTCTGAGAAGTTTTTCATCAACAAGATGAAAGAGTGAATTCCTGGAAGAGGATAGCAAAATCAGTATGCCCAGAGAAAGGGGGTTGAATGTGTGCATGTGTTTTTGGGGGTGAATTAAATTTGCTTGAAAACTTTGCATTAAATTATTTTAAGTCACTGGGGACATCAATTTATCGTTGTGCATAGGGAACGAAATTTTGTGGAAGATTTTGCAGAAAGATTTTAAAGATTTCAGCATATGAACTTCAAAACCAGAGCTGTAACACTTCTCTTTTCGGTGGTGGGACGCATTTTGCAATAATTTCCATGACAAAATGTGGGAAGAAATTGGGTTTTGACGTACCCTATATCAATTCAGTAGTTTCACTTGTCTGTCTATGTCGGACTCTGGCGAGCTATGCAGTCTTCAGTTCCTTCAACAAGGAAGATGAAGACGTCTCTGAGGAAGTAGTAGAATTGTACTCCAGCATGAGTAAACTTGTTCGAATACCGCTGCGAATCTGTATTTCATTCGCCTTTTTGGTTCGGATTGCAGTGTTTCTCGATTGACCAGATAAAGGGTGACCAGAAAGCAATGATAGCGTTTTCAATTGTTATGTTATTCAGCTGTTAAAATATTCAGTAAGGTTTGCCATTTTATCACACATTGTATCACAATTGCCAAACGCGCGGAAATTATTTAAAAATATTATCGAAACTCGATAATATCGACACCGTTATCGTCAGGTCCACCCCGGACTGTTGAGCCAGCCGCAAAAAAGGAAGAAAAAAATCAGCGGTAGTCTAAGTTGCGCTCATTAATCTCTGAATCTCTGAATCAAAGGGCATCTTGTTTCTCGTATTCACCAACTTTTTTCCAGCAGAGTTGTAAACTCCAAACTTTGTGATACTACGATTCGCAAACTGGTCAATAGAGGCAGTTTACACAACAAGGCGGTACACCTCCTGTAACGTGACTTCGAGAAAATTCAGCGATTTTGCGACGACTGGAAGTTGAAAATCAACTACCACAAGTGTGAAACCATCCTTTTCCGAACTCCGTTATACACGGCCTCAGGGGAAAATATACAAAAAATAGTAAAAACAAAAAAAAAAATTAGATAGGTTAGTTTAGGTAAGTTTAAGTTATGTAAGTTAGTGTTAAGTTAGTTTAAGAATATAAATAGAAAAAAAAAATTTAGATTACTAAGTTTTTAATTAATTTTTCTTAGCATAAGTATTTTTCTAATATTATTTAAAAATATATTTAAAATAAACAAAACGAGGCCGAAAGGCAAAGTAAATTATAAATTCATAGAAAAACTTAGAGTGCCCGAAAAGGGCCAGTAAGATAGTTTAAGAATCCCGTTTTGTATATCTAGTTTAAGTATTTTTTTCTAGAATGTAAGATTTTTAAAAGATAAAAATAAAAAAATGCTTTAAAACTAAAAAACTAACTATAACAAATAAAAAATATTCCATCAGCTGTTTTAATTTCTGAAATGTCAAATCAAAAAATGTTCTGGTCAAACAATTGAACGTTAAAGAAATTAATTGCGGAAAATGAATGCCAAAAAAATGAAAAAAGTTAAAAATCTGCTTCTTGTTGCTAATTTGGCGTATTCGTTCAAATTAGTTTTGTCGCTGAAATAATTTTAGTCAGCTGTTTTTATTTCTCAAATGTTGGTTGCCACAAAATGTTCAATTTGGGAAGCATTTCTCAATTTCGCTCTACTGTCAAAGGGTGTGAGGGATGCGCTCACTCTGTCAAAAAAATATCCAACATGTTGAATAATGACGTACGTTGGGATTACGTTTTACGTTTTATTACGATCCTCTCATCTCTCTCATTTTTCACTTACGTGTCGGTCGATGCAGTATTTCGTGAATATCCATTGAATTGTGTGCGTTGAAAAACAACGCTGACGCACTGTTGTGTTTCAGCCATTTATGTGAGTGGAGGTGCGCTTGAAATTTTTTTAACCAGAGTACAAATATAGATCTTCAAAGTGCTTAAAAATCTAGAAAAATTAGTTTCAGCTTAAAATTTAAAATATTAACCAAAAACGGTAAAACATCGCCATCCACGTTTTTTAGATCTGAGAACGCAGTTTTGTAGATTTGTTCGAAGGCATTTAGGAATGATAAATATCAAACTATCGATTTATGCGCAGATTTTGAATTTTCCATTTTTTTTCTATTTTGCACATAAATTTTCTTCTGAACTATATACTCGTAGCTCAACATGAGTCTCAGTGGATCTGGCCCATTAATTTTAACCCTTCCGTCATGGGCACTGATGATGCAAGGGATATTAGAGTATTATTTTTTGTGTTTTATATTCGCGTTTGGGACGAAACTTATGTCCACTTTCGCGTTCTGGTCTTGTTGAGAAGAGTACATCCATAGATGTTGTGAAATCGCGGTCTGCTGGATATGATATGAATCCAGGATACTATGGCGATGGTCGACTGACCAGTTTCTCTGAGTCCGACTACATTATATGCTGCAATGTTTTGCGTGTGTAGGTCGATGGGCAACAAATGCAGTAGGACAGAAGTCGACCTTAGACGCTTACAGATGGCGTAAGCAGACAACTACTGTTTTAAGGAAATTCGCAACCAGCTGTGAACGAGTGTTTCCACTCTGAGCCGTGCCTTACGTGCCCCCACTTGCTTAAAAATATTAAGTTAGTCCTGATCTTGGTTCCATTCCACTCTGCTTCAAAGTAAAGGAACTCCGCATTGGGTAATCAAACTCGAATAATATCCATAACCATTAAATATCACAGCCCCAATTCCATTGGAATGACAAATAAAATTATAAAGCAATGAAACGGGTATCCGCATTTGCTGCTGGTATTTCCCTAGATTTCGCACACCATTCGCACCCAGAATGTGCTGCGAATGACCGTTCACTCACGAGAAAAGTATAAAATACAATAAATCCGCACAGCAGCGCAATTGCAATAAATCCTATCCCAAACTGATCACAATTCGCACCACTTTAGCGCACTCGTAAAGGAAATGCGCCATCAAATTGAAGTCCACCATCAAGAGTTACAATCTCAAATGTTCAATTTTCTTTGGTCATTCTCCGTGGAGGAGGAAGACAAACTCCGTCGGGGTTCTCCGTTGAGAGGAAGAAAAACAAAATGTATAAAAGCAAGATACCAAAAAAAGGAAGAAATCGAATCAAGGATATACAGGAAACAAAGGAAAAAACTATTCATATGAACTTACCTCTGGAGGCAATCCTCACGTCCTGATATGGCGAGCTTAACAATATCTGCAAACACTGGTATGACCACCCAATCGTTTGGTTTTGTCGCCTTTCTTTCCGATGACGATAGCGACGACGATGTGGTTGCTATTGCTACCGTTGCTGGTGTTGTTGCCGCAGTTACCGTTGCTGTTGATGATGATGAGGCTGTAGATGCCGATGCCGATGCCGATGCTGATGCCGAAGCTGATGCTGACGCTGACGTGGATGTCGTAGCAGCGGTAGATGTTGATGATACGACCACAACAACGGCCGCAGGATCAGTCTTTTGATTTTCATTTAAGACGATTGCTTGTTTTGTCCACAAATCCACGTATCCATCGGCATGTCGCTGCATGCAATCCAATTGCTGGCATGTCGATGATAACTTACTCCACTAAACATACCACCGTGTGTGTCGTTGTCGACGGTGTGCGCCAAGTTGGCGTTGAAGATTTCATTTCCGAGAAAGAAACAAACAAAAACAACCCACCACATGTAGTAGCAATACCCGTACGTAGTATTCGTCGAATATACGACAACAAGGGCTGCGAGATACAAAGACATCGCATAAACAAGTCTTGTTGGGACAGGAGGATGTGATTGGCGGCGGAAAGGTGAAAAGGAAGCCGGTTATTTTCGGGAAGGAATTCGATTGATGAGAGTCATCACAGGATGTATGAGCTTTTTTTGAGTTTCCGCTGAGGATTCTCGTTTAAATAAGGACATGTGTACCAAAGTACTCCGCGTCATCTGAGATTCGTGTCCCTCTGTGAAAAGATCCCCTGCATGATGTTTGATTGCCGGTAATAAATTCCTAATGGGCGTTGTTGCTCAAGTTTTATTTCGTGCTAAATGTTATGAAATGTATCCCTCCTTCGCGAAATGATGGATATTTTTGTTCAATGATGACCTGAATGGAAATCTACTCGAAAATGCGGGCCGCCTGAATGACAAATAATCATATAATCTTTCTCATTTCTTTCTTTCTTTCCCACGGCATAATTTTTTATGCAGAATTGAAGCAAGACTGCCTAAAGGATGTCCTTACATAATTTGTGACGTTTTCTCAAATTTGGTGCAGAGACTGGTTCGATTCGGGGGCATTTGGATACATTTTTCTAACTCAAGACAGGGAATTCAATTGTTGTACCGTTTGTAGCCATTTATGAAATATTAAAAGACAGTGGAAAGTCGGAAAGGGCTCTGGTGGAATCATTTGCAATGATTATGAAAGAGAGATTTAATTTACTAAAGGGTTTTCCATTAAGCGCCTCTTATCTTTATACTTCAGTAAAACAAAGTGCGTCAAATTCAACCTGACTTATGTGTCAGAGTCATGGACATTTCGGATGCGCGCCACCCAGAGATGTCGCGGTAGATGTTATATTCTATAGGTAATGGCATTAATTGCAAAATGACCGGATGGCGCAGTTGGTTATGTGCCTGCCCCGAGTTGGAGGGGTCCCAGGTTCGAATCCCAGTGAAATCGAATCTGGTCCAGTCACCATTTGCCGTTGGAATCAAATTAACGGCACTCGAGTAGGTTGCTACCTGGCAGTACAATGGACCGGTTGTGAGTCTGAGTGTTGTATTGTTTCAAAAATCCACCGAAAAAGAAAGAAAAAAAAAATGGTGCCGAACTAAGAGTACGAAATGTCGTTTACCTTCAGCTCATGGGTCAGTTGAATTTTGTACGGGTGCAGACCCACGTCACGACGTAGAATTCGCCTAGTTATGGTCTGTGAAAGGTCGAGTTTTTGTGAGCGACGCGAAATCGACACGAATGCCTCGGATTCTCCTGCACACTCTCACGGACAGCGGTGATGTTTTCGGTACATCTTGCGTTTCGTAGACATACGGGTGCTGATTTATTGTTTACTGAACCATTGGACTCAAACTTATCCACCATACTGCAAATAGTCCTCTGGGTAGGACGATTGTAGCGGCAGTAAAATGGTCGAAAAGTGGGCGCCGTGGTGTAGTGGGTAGGTGCGTCGACTCCTACGCTCGATGTTGTCGATTCGATTCCCGAAAAATTACCCAATCACCTTTTTCACGGCTTCTGACAATGCTCAAAGAGTATAATTGTCTAGAAAAAGCTTCTCAATCTCGCCGTTCGGAGTCGGCATTGACGTGTAGGTCCCCTCCGCACGTGAAAGAACAACAGCGTGCACAACACGAGTGGTTGCTGTCAGTCAAGTTTCCGAGATATCGCAGTTTTCAATTTTGAATTCCACATATATTTCTTAGGTTGTATCACATGAAATGTCGGTTTTTTCACGTAGTCCTGAATCAGAAGCTGTCGAGTGAACATCTGTAGAATACAGTGAATTTTGTTTATAGGATACAGTGGTATATTTGTTTGATATGTGCAACTTTTAGGGTCCGTTGCAAGTGGAGTTATTTTTTTCTAGGAATTTTTATATCACGCTGTTGTCGTACTTTTCTCCTTTACGAGTTCAAACTGGGACATAATGCGTCTTTGGCTGCCAAAAAACATAAATTATGCATTTGAGAATATGGCGGTGAACGAACGCACCATTCAACTTTAGTTTGGTAAGTTCCGTTCGAGAGATCTAAGCCTCGAAAACGAACCGCGTAGGAAACCGACAACGGTAATTGACGATGCCAGTTTACGACAAACTGTAGATACATACCCAATGGGAGTATCCCCCATGACAATAAGTCGACATGTGGTACAACCTAATACATGGATACCTCATTGAATGTTAGAAATCAGCGTTAGAGTGAGTATGTATCGTAATTATTTCAATACCTATATGCACCTATAACAGCCAACACAGAGTTGATATTATTGATTGCGTTTGACGGAAAGGTTCAAACTTCTTATGTAACTTTAAATTGGATAGAGATACGAGTGTTTAAGGTTTTGAGTTGAATGGAAGCAAAGACAGAACACCGAGGTAGCACAATTAGCATATTTAATTGATAAAAAGGCTCTCTCCCCAACACTAATGGTCTGGGAGAGGAAAAGGAGAGAAAAAGACTCCAGTTGTCTCTCTTTTGGGTCAAGTGTATGTATATCCCTTTCGACAAACCGAAAAAAAATCTCCTTTTCATTACACCAGAGTATCCACTTAAACCTATGCATGTATTGGATAAGTGGATGAATACAAAAGCAGATGAATTACATTTCTGGTATTATTTTTAGTCTTCGGTTTAAATTTGAAATTATTTAAAATGAAATAATTTGAAAGTTTTCTGATACTCGGAGCTGCTCCTTTCGTAGAACCCGACCAGTTTTTATGATTTGATTGAACAAATTTTAAGCCATTTTTCAGCAAACTCCTACTCAACTTGATTCCCTCTAATGGATACTTCAGTCTACACAATTACTTATGTATAATCACTGAATGGATAGAAATACGCATACGATTGGAGTGCTCCACTTTCAAAAACAATCGAAACCCATTCAACTTTGAAAACCACTAATCCAATTAATCTCTGTCCATTTTATTTGAAGAAACTGCAACATTTTATCGGGAGTCCACGTTTGATTGCAAAAAATCAACGATTTCGACACGAAATCGCAAATACAACGCGCAGTGAAATGACTGCACCAATCTGAAATCGTTAATTGAAGTTCTATTGATTTGGAAAAAATGTCTGCATTCAAATAAAAAAGGATATTCTGAGTTTTTTTTAAATCCTCTCATGTGTACATCCAGGCACGGGATACCAAGTTATGGCTGTAAAATAGAAGCGAAAAAAAAATGTTGACAGCACCCACTGAAATTGGTATGAAATGACGGTAGGGAAAAATGCCAACGCGAGTTTAGGGGATAGACGGATGCATAACCATCCGGAGCATATGGAGATCGTGGATTTTAAAATCACAATGTAACCGTATTGACTAACCGAAGAGTAGTTTGCTGGATGGTGAAAGGGGAAAAAGATATGAGAAAAAATCTCGCCAAATCTCCTGATTCATCTGACGGACAGCATCGAAATTGATGAGGATACGTTGGTGGCATCCGAAAAATGGAATTCTTTCGAAAAGTCGAGAGTCCCACTTCAAAAAGACTAATGAAAATGAATTTTTGAAATCCGAAAATGCATGTGAGTGGAAAAGTCGAAAAGAAACGTGATGGATTCACGTTTGAGTTATGAGCTTCGCATATCACAAGATATTTGTATGCAACGACTTAAGTGTGTTTCGCTTCGCATCTGCGTCTTCGCACTTAAGGCCATTCAATCCAATGAAACATCAAATTCAAGCACACTGCTGGCACACGCTTTCTGTTAACGCATCTACGATATTTAAATTACAAGGGAAAGGTGTTACGTATACGCCACGTGTGCCAGTGGAATTCAATTTCATTTGTTGCGTCCCATATTTTGAATCGTGTAGATGTGACATGACAGGAAGTGAGTTGTACTCCGACGTAATTGTCACTTTGTGCCAGATTTGTGTCACAATAATGCCCTGAAATTGCTGTAATATTAAATGAAATGCTTTTGATGATTGAATTGCTGATTGCATGGAATGGGATAGGATGAGATAAATCATTCAATTCAACAAGCGGTTTGTTTTCCGATTAAAAAAAATGATTTTAATTTTGTCAATTAATTAATGATGCTTTTTTCGATTTTAATTTTCCTATTTTCATCACGTCAACAAGGTACTTCTGGGGTGGATCTTGTTGATAATAATTTAACATTCGGACATCAAAAATAAGGTCATTCAATTTCTGGTTCTGGGAGTAAATTTGAATAGAACATATATATAATTTGGATCTTGCCATTTTAAATGCAATACAAGATCATTAAAATGCCCTCCACGGGTGTTCGTGTAGGACTCGATGCTAAAAATGCAATTTTCGATAACATTTAGACACATATTGGTTATAAGTCGGACTTAACTTGGCGAATATTCGTTTTCAAAGCGTCATGAGTTTGCGCATTTGCATGGATTCAACGACGACAAATCAGACGATGGCCAGTGCACTCCACGTCCAGGAAAGCCAAAACGGATTGTGTTGTATGAGGTGTGGCATCATTTCGTTGAAACCATATGTTTTCACCTTTTAAAGGCGAGTTCAGTTATGTGGAATACTAAACAAATATTTGGAGCCTTATATGATTTGATTTTGATTGATCCCTCGATGTAGCAGATATTATCGAAGAAGACGCTGGCACAGAGAAGCTTCTCTTCGTTTCAACACCTTCTGCAGATGTCTCTTTGCGAAAAGACCATGTCATACTCATCTATTTATTAGGAGAAATCAAACCTCTTTAGTAAAACATTTTGAAAGTATGACGGCCAGTCACCCTCCTATTCTTTGTCTGTTAAGCCGCGCCTACTCGAAGCAATTATGGGCCTTTCCACGGTGGCATATCTGGCAACTTCATCTGCTTTACAATTGCCTGATGCATCTCTGCACATCGGTACAGGCCGTTGTCATCGTCATCAAGGTTGACCAAAGCTATGTAGTTGCAGTTGGTCATACTTGGCTAAGCCTCTAAATTGTTTTTTTTTTCGGAGTATTTTTGAAACACTACTGGAGCACTCAGACTCAAAACTGGTCCATTGTACTGCCAGGTAGCAACCTACTCCAGTGCCGTTAATTTGATCCCAACGGCAAATGGTGACTGCACGAAGACAGACTTAAATTATGGAGTTAGGTATGAAAAGGATATGCAATAAATTATATCCATGCTTTCGGGGGCACATAACGCAATCTCTTCTAAAATTTTCCACTTTCGTTTTGCAAAATGCGGCTGCATTTTTTTGATGTAGCACTTTTCTACTTCAAAACGCGAGTAGTCTCCGATTTGTTGACAGAAGCGTTTTTCTTCAAAAACTTCCACAAAATAAAATCCAACGACGTTAAACCACAAGACCTTAGCGACAAAAGTGACGCGGAATACAATAGATGGATTTCACTCTTAACAAAAACTAGTGGATTTTCGAAACACCTTTGGCCATCAACATAAAACTAACACGACGGATTCCAGTGAAATCGAATCTGGCTCAGTCAGCATTTGCCGTTGGAATCAAATTAACGGTACTGGAAAAGCCTGCTACCTGGCAGTACAATGGACCAGTTTTGAGTCTGAGTGCTCCTGTAGAGCTTCAAAAATCCTCCGAAAAAAAAGAAAAAACATAAAACTAGGCCTCATCGCTGAAGTAAATTTTGAAAAATCGATATTATTTTTTAAAAAAAATTGCCCCAAAAGCCTTGTTTTTCCGACTTCTATTCTCCTCTAAGATCATAGTTGGATCTCAGCCCCATCAGCTTTCATTTTCACCGCATCACCACGCTCGCGTCAATAATAATTCTCAGAGAGTAAAACTGTCAAGAAAAATGTCCCTTTATCGTTAGAGGTCGGCATTTTAATATTCACCTCATTGGGTGGGTGCCGAGTTATAAACAGTATATAGAGATTGCAGGAAATTACGAAGCGGACGAACTCGTCAAGCGTGGAACGGTCTTATCACAAATACTTAGTGGAGAGCTTCCGCCCATGCCGTTCGGTACAGTAAAACATCTCCTAAAAGAACCATTAATCGTAAATGGTCCGAAGGCACCACGTGCCTCATTTTTAAGCAAATCTGGCCTAAGCTTTATTCTAGGCGTTCCTTTTGTCTAATCAGAATGAACAAGTCTTCTCTCAGGACTCTCATGGGTGTAATCACAGGTCACACGCTACAAGAATGGGAATCCCTCGCAATGACATTTGCAGAAGCTGCAGAGACGAGGAAGAGGAGAAAGGGAACACATCTCCTCCAAACATGCAGCGCCCTCTTTGAAAAAAATTTTGTGACATTTAGTGTGACACTAAACTAATTCGAGAACAACAAGTGTTAGCACAATAATGGCGGCGCAACCGTCCGAGGTGGACTTTGGCCTAGCTTCTCAGCAACCACTCGTGTTGTTCGTGTTATTGTTCTCTCACGTGTGGAGGGGACCTACAGTTTAATGCCGACTCCGAACGGCGAAATTAAGAAACTATTTCTAGACAGTTATACCTTTGAGCATTGTCAGTGACTCGAAAGAGGTGGAGCCGTGAAAAAATGTTAGGAGTTTTTTTTTTTAGATTCGATTCTCGAGCGTAGGAGTCGACGCACCTACCCACTATGCCACTGCGCTAAAGAGACATACGTCGCTTAAATTAAGAAATATGGCGCAATCATGTCGCCGGGCCAAATGGCGCAGTATGTAGTTCCTCTGCGAGTGGTCTTTGTTGTATCAAATGAGGGATTTCAGTGCTCCATTAGCAGATATATTGCCTATGAACAAGGTCTACCAAGACGAAATGGGCTTCATTGGTTATAATTTCTTTTTGCAAAAATTGTGGTCGTTTAAAAAAAAAGTTCTAATAATGATGAAACTCTACTTTTAATTAAATTGCTATCGATTGCACCCTTCGACCGTAAAATGCCAATGGACACACACCGGTCTTTCACACTGAAATGGGGTCCTTAGAAAGTCGACCTGACCTTTATATTCAATAATAAGAAAAAAATACTCCTCCAAACATATTCATGTGATCCTTCACTAAATATATGTTCTATCTTAATTATCCCTGCGACATCTGCTGGATAGACGCTTCTGGTTCTGTCACACATTCCTCACAACCGCCATAAAAACACAGTCTCTTGAGACACACGACACGTCGAGTATAGACCAGCAAACAGAGCGGTGGTGGGATGTGTTTTATGTTTAACCACATAAAAACACGAGCCACCAATAATGACAAAAAAGACCGGTAGGCTATTTCAATGTACCACCTATCCATCTAACACCGATGCTTTTTTCGCCCGCACTTACATTGTCGTGCCGTGTCATGGGACACCGATTTTGGTTTTGTACTTTCCTATGGGAAATGAATATGGTATCGCGCCTCTAATTTCATTTTGTTTATCGGAAGATGTAAATTCGTTTCGGCAGTGTTTCTATCTTTGCCTGTAAATCAAATTGGATGTGCAGATTTATGAGTTCCGTACGTATTTACATCGAGATTGGTGTCGGTAAAAAATAACGTGTGTGCATGCGCGTATTTGTTTTCCTTTATGTATTTATTTAATTTTTCACTTCCCTGCTGGGGGGGTGTGATGCATTGCTATCTGAGGTTTTGAGGTATCACTTTCAATTACTCGCATCGATTTGCCATTTACTAGACAATTTGTCGGAAAATTGGATGATGGAATTGTTTAAACCACGAACATTTGTAAAACCCCTTAAAAAGGACATGGAGCAGGAAAAGATATTCGTTTTGCATTTCCTCTTTCCCGTCTGTGCTTTCCTTCGTTTCGTTTTATTTCGTTTTTATGGCGACGACATGCTAGTGAGTGTTGAGAGAATTGATTGAATCACGCCTCAGTGCATTCAATCCTCGTGCATTCATCGACGGCCCTTCACTGTGATTCGATTAATTTTATTTGGTAGTACGGATGGAGGAACCTTGTTGGAGTGATGTCGAGGGTGTTGGGTATCAATACGGATATTGTTTCCCAGAATTCGGAAATAATTTCATTGGATTCTTACAGTATTTTGGTGCGATATGATTGGATACTCGCTTAATCTTCTTAAGGGGTAGAAACTATTAAAGCCGGTAGGATTTACTTGGCTCGTGTGAGATTACCAACAGTGTTAATCTGATTACGGAGCTGTTTTGTCACATATGATTACATGAATGAGAGGCTAAACTGAAGGGGTATCTCACAATTTGAAGGGTGATACAATCTGCAAGAGATATTTGTGTATAAACTCACAACCCTCCTGAAAATTGTGTTGGATTTAAAATCCTTTGCAGTGCAGTGCTCATTTTCAAAGGTTGATTGTCCCACGCTAAGGGCACAGGGAAGAACGAAGTGAAAGCAAGTCCCCTTACAAACACCGAAAATGGCTAGGGGGTAGAAAGGTGAAAGATTCTGGAATATGCCGTTGACAAGCGGACATTTTTGAGAGAACAAAATTCATGTCTGCACACAAAGGAAAGCAATTCCGTGGGAAATTGTAAGTATAATTAAAGGCGAAAATAACTTCGGCAAAAGTCAAAAAGAAGTTGACACATTCAAAGAGCTGAGGAATAAGAGACGATGAGCTTTGTTTGCTTGTCATTTGTGATATAATTTTAATGATGCTTTGAGTAGTTTGGTAAACTTGTTTCGATGTTCCAAAGCAAATTTGGAAGAAACAAGATGTTTGCCTTAAGGTTGAATTATTGTCCGACATTTAAGCAGAAGACTGTCGAGCTCTGCAAGTTTTCTTGTACCGCGGGTCGCATATTGTTGTGGTCTCAGTATCGGATTTACAGTGGCGTATTAACAAGATGAAAACTCTTTCAGGGGGCCAACTATTGTTCTCTCTTAGTACCGCATAAAATATCTTTTTTGCCTTTTTATGCAAACACTTGTGGGCGCCGTGGCGTAGTGGGTAGGTGCGTCGACTCCTACGCTCGAGGTCTAAGGTTCGAACTTCGAAAAAAAACTCCTAACATTTTTTCACGGCTTCACCTCTTTTGAGTCACTGACAATGCTCAAAGAGTATAACTGTCTAGAAAAAGGTTCTCAATCACGCCGTTTGGAGTCGGCGTTAAACTGTAGTTCCCCTCCACTCGTAAAAGAACAACAGCATGCACAACGAGTGGTTAGGTTAGGTTAGGTTAGGGGGCTGCTAGTGAATTCACCAGCACACTTAGACCATGTTGGTCGATTGTGATACCTGCAGTCAGTCCACTACCACTGATCAACAGCTCCAGTGAAAGTGCCGTTAATTTGATCCCAACGGCAAATGGTGACTGGCCCAGATTTGAAAAACCGGATAAAAGAGTATTAACTTTGCTTTCACTGGTATTCGAACCTGGGATCCCTCTAACTTAGAGCAGGCACTTAACCAACTCAAAAGAAACAATCATCATCTTTGACAGGTTCAACCATTGCAGTCCATAGTTTTGTGCTTTAATTTCAGGAGACCAGAGATGAATACGAATTCTAACAGAATTTTGCTTGAACCGCTCAAAAAGAAACTTCGTCGTCTTTTATATGCTACGATGGTCCGAAGTTAGCAAAGAGAAGCAATTCGTCAATTAGTATATAAACGAGTTAAATACCCCCTTAGGCTGTGGTCACGCAATGAGCGACGAGTCTGAGGGATGGGTGGCCAGAGCGTCATCGAGCAATTAGTTGCGAAAATGTAATTTTCAAGTTAAGTTCGTCGTGTTCTTTTAGTTGAAAGTCGCGTTCATGTGAATAATCTGTCGTAAATTCCCTTCAGTTGGATCTGGAACAACTGTCTGCTTTAAGAAGCTCATCATTTCAAAACACAATTACAAATGTGTCCTACTTCATTCCACCCCTTTTCGGTGACATATTTATTTTTTTAATTCTTGTGGCTATCCTTCCATAGAAATGTGCGGTTTTTAACAGCTGAGATCAAAATTTCTACGTTTAGTTTCTCTATGTTCTTATTTCGTCGCTCAGCGATCGACTAAAAAATTAGTTGAGGCGCAACGTCGCCCTGTCGCTTAAAAAAATCGCAAATCGCTCAGTGCTTACGTGGCCACCTTCATATCATGTGTTTTAATTTTTTTGCGTCGCTCTATCGCTCGTCGCTCATTGCGTGGCCGCAGCCTTAGACTTTGATTTTTGTCTTTGTTCCGCAGTCGTCGAGTAACTTTAAGTGAATACACAAACGAGTGTTTGATATTATCGGTTATGTTCGGAGTTTGTCGGCGTCTCGAATACTCATCAAAAATCAAGCTGGTAAGACCACGCATAAATTCAGTTACCCATCCATTTATGGTGACAAATGCCGGCGCATATATTTGTTAACAACGTTCTCGTTTAAAATTTGTGGAGACGATTTCCAAAGGCAGGAATTTAATCATGTCGCGATTTTTGAGAATACGCATATCGACTGCATTGCGTAAGGAATAAATGAAACCCCAAAATATCTGATCATTTCACATGCGTGAACATACTTCCCCCGTGAATTCACTTCACAACTTAATAATTCCAAGGGAAGTCCAAATACGACAGGTAATATAAGTTCTGAGGGTTGCATATGCAAACCAATCTGAAACTGACATAAATAGCTTTGAGTTGTTTGACAAGATGCTGTACACGTTCGACGAAAACAGTTTCCTACACTCAGTCATCAGAGCGAAAGTTTAAGTGGGAGCTACACAATAGGTGCCAGAATTGTGTTTGTTTCTGAATGAATGGCCATTTATTGCTTTGGCCTTGCCTCCTAAGCCAGAGACTTTTCAACAACAGGAAAGCAGAATGAATCCCACCCCATGTGCCCTCTTGCTTAATGACTTTCTTTCAAGTACCTGACGTCCTTCAGCTTGCGTGTATAAAAATGTAACGTCCTAGGCAGCGGCGTCGTTTATCTCTTAAGAAGGAAGCATTTTACTCGGTTTTAATCTCTTTAAGTTCAAAATCATTACCATTAAATTCTGATTTGAATTTCTTTCGTTCCCCTTTTCACATGAACCCCCATCGCGAACAACGCGCAACGTAGCGCAAACAAAGCCGACACTTAAAAAGTTTTCCAACAAAAAAATACTTTGATAAAAACTTTATTTTTTTAAAGCCCGCTTATCGTCCTGCAGCTAACCTGTTTATTGCATTTTTAATTAAATGCATTCAATCCTGTAATGACGCCATAAAGTGGTGTTATGTGTTCGGAAATAAATCGTCTGGAGTACGTGCTGCCGCGTTATCTCAATCTAACTTCCATCCACGCCCTTAGAAATTATGTTTCATTCGTTTATTTGAAAAATAATTTCAGATTTTCGTTACGTGCTTGGAAAGCTGAAATGAAGTGCCTTCATAAAGTTCGCAAATTTATATAGTTTCCCGTCACATCGTACGGCGCCAAAGACCTGAAGGCGTTGGCGCAAACTTTAAGCCCTGCCAAACTAAGAATATACTTCCTGTGCAAAAATCGGGCCAAAAATTGATATATTTTCGCCGCAAATTTAAATCAACTCCCTCCACGCGTAACTCCTTGAAGGAGCGATATCACCTCCGAGAGGTCGCAAATATTATGTTAGCGGATATCGCAGTGAGGGATTATTTTTCGTGACCTCGCACGCTTCTTGGAATCGAAAGCTGAAACCTTTTCGTACTTCGATGCTTGGCTTAATGAAAAATAATAACTCTTCCCGAGTGTGCTTTGGGGGTGGCGTTGGGCGTGAATGGAAAAAGCATAAAGTCAAGTCGATAGAGTTTTACCGATTATTTCGGAAATTGTGTTATCAGGGAAAATGCTCACGTTTCGCGTCACAAAGGGAATTTGTTTTAAAGCATATTTGTGTGCGGAAGGACCCTGCAGGAGGAATTTTCATTTCGCATTCATTTAGCATTCACAGGGGCAACAATAAATTTGCTTTAAGCAAAACAATTACAAATCGATGAGAGTGTCGAAGGTGAAATGAGGGAACGAGACCACAGGGGTCGTTGGGGAAGGCTATGGACATGGAGGGGTTTCGCTTGCGATGCCTTTTATTCAGTTCAGGTTGAAACGGGCGATAACATTCGGACAAAGGATTAAGAAATTCATAATGGAATTGAACTAAAGGTTGAACATCTCTTTAAGGTTTCCCTGGTGAGGAAGGGTGCGTCCTGTTACCTATTCTTTTTATGATGTACTTGCACTTGATGTTGCAACGCAATGTTTTATATTGAGTGAATTGAGGATAAAAATTGGTCGCTTTGAAGTGATAAACGCGTCCTGAAGGTTTGGGTTCGATTCCGAACACACTTTTTTTTTATTTTCTCGACACAACCTCTTTCGAATCAATTACAATGCTCAAAGTGTGTAAATGTCAAGAATTAGGTTCGTTCGCCGTTCGGAGTCGGCATAAAACTGTAGGTCCCCTCCACTCGCGATAGAACATGTTTCACGTAAAATTGGAGTGGTTATCGGACAACTTAAGTTTAAGTCTGTAACAGGGACTGTAACGTCAAGATAATGAATTTACTCATTCAGCTGACTTAGTTATCCTCGCATCCTTTCAGAGTGAAATTTAACGAGTTCTGGTGTATATTGATGCTGGATTGAAGGTGAACTCTGAGGTTATGGTGATCCCCTTGTTCAATGTATTCATCACGTAAGTGGATTCTAATAGCCACAGCTGCCGATGTTCGCGAACCTCGTGGTCAGCTTCACGAGTATTTCTTCAAAATCTTACATTTCTTTGTGGAATGACCGGAAGAATAATCTTCGATATGAGATTCCTTTTTGCTGCTGTGGAGGCTAATCCGGGTGAGATAAAGAAAACAAACGAGTGTTCAATGTAGATTAACTTCTCTTCACTTGATAGGACTGTAGGACGAGGAGGTTGGACCAATTCGACCATCGTGTCTGATAAGTTCAAGTTGCTGGTGCAGGATTGAGTGTCTTTTTCCTTGCCTCCTTAGGAAGGACTATTTTGACTGCGAAAACTTTAGCGCATAGCATCGCCTTGAACTTATTTTTCTTCTTCTTCTTAGGGGTTACATTCCTAGTTGGAACTGGGCCTCTCCAGCCGGCACGATATCTGGCCAGATGCCTCCAGTTTCGCACACCAAGCCGGCAGAGGTCCCTCTCGACCTTGTAGGTGGACGTCCTCTGTTGCGTTGTCTCACAGTTTTTTTCAGGCCGGAGCTAAGTTGTTCAGACGATCTACATGGCCTACCCATCTTAGGCGTTGGCTCCGTAGACGCCTGGCTAGACTCATGTCTATGTACAGCCCATATAGTTCGTGGTTGAACTTTCTCCTCCAAATGCCATTAACGCAAATAGGATCAAAGATCGCGCGCAAAACTTTTCTCTCGAAAAGACCAAGAGGCTCTTCTTCCGCTTAAGATAATGTCCATGCCTTTGCGCCGTACAGTAGGACTGGGATGATCAAGGTCTTATACAAGGTCAACTTGGTCTTCCGAGAGAGAACTCTACTACTCAACCGCCTTTTGAGCTCAAAAAAACAGTGGCTGGCAAGAGCTATTCTACGTTTGACCTAGGTACTGATATTGCTTGTACTGTTTACTGCGGAGCCAAGGTAGACGAAGTCCGTAACTACCTCAAAGTTATAGCTGCCTATGGTGACGTTCTGGCCAAGTCGTCGATGTTGTGCGTCCTTTTTGGTTGACAGCGTATACTTGGTTTTACCCTCGTTTACCGAGAGACCTATTCTAGCCGCTTCCGTTTCAATGCCAGCAAATGCATCATTGACGGCTCGCTGTGTTCGCCCAATCACGTCAATGTCATCCGTGCAAGCTGGCAGTTGAACAGACTTTTAGAAGATCGTGCCTCTTGTGTTGGCCAGTGAGTTTTGCACGATCTTCTCAAGAACGATGTTAAAGAAATCACATGATAGCGCGTCGCCTTGTCTAAAACCTTTTTTGACATTGAAGGGCTCTGTGAGTCCGTTACTGACCTTGATGGAGACTACTCCAACGTCATCCTACTCAGTCTGACGAGTTCGGCAGGCATGTCAAAACTCGACATGGCGCTGTATAGCTCGTCTCTATACACGCTGTCATATGCGGCCTTGAAATCAACAAATAGGTAGTGTGTGTCAATTTGTATTTCTTGGGTTCTTCAGGATCTGCCGCAATATGAAGATTTGGTGGACTTCCCGGGCCTGAAACCACACTGATATGGACCTATAAGATTGGTGACGAAAGGCTTCAGGCGATCACACAGAACGGCAGAAAAGAATTTGAAGGCAATGTTAAGGAGACTTATCCCTCGATAGTTGCCGCAGTCAAAGGGGTCTCCTTTCTTGTGGATCGGGCAAACGATATTGAGATTCCACTCATCGGGCATGCTTTCCTCCGATCATATCTTACAGATGAGTTGGTGCATGGGTCCAACCAGAACATCCCCTGCTGCTTTAAACGTTTCCCGGGCATTCCGTCCGCTCCAGCAGCTTTATTCAGTCTCTTCTGTCTCGGTACTGTCATCTTGAATTCGTCTAGATCGGGGGACAGTGGTCTCTTTTTTCATCGTCCGTTGTGTTGAGTGCAACATTCTGTCTCACAGCGGTCTTTGTGTCCTCATCGCCATTCAACAGGCCGCAGAAATGATTTTTCCAAATACTCAGTATCGACAGTGCCTCTACTACCACTTGCCCATTCTCATCCCGGTAAACTTCCGTCCGAGATTTAAATCCTCCGGATAATTGTTTTTTTTTTTTTTTTTTTTTTTTTTTTCTGAGGATTTTTGAAACACTACTGGAGCACTCAGACTCAAAACTGGTCCATTGTACTGCCAGGTAGCAACCTACCCCAGTGTCGTTAATTTGATCCCAACGGCAAATGGTGACTGGATCAGATTTGATTTCACTGGGATTCGAACCTGGGACTCCTCGAACTTGGGGCAGGCACTTAACCAACTGCGCCATCCAGTCGCTTGGATAATTGTTTTACCTTTTGGTAAAACTTTCGGACTTAATTCCTACCGTAACACCTCTTCATCTCCTCGATCGCACACTTCTGATGCTCTCGTCGTTCGATGCAGCATTGCGTTGTAGGCCGCCTGCTGTGCTGCATGCTTTTGCCTGCACCCGTCGTCAAACCATGGGTTTTTCCTGGGTGGTGTCGTAAAACTCAGCACATCAGTGGCTGCTTCAATATATCGGATCTTCGAATTTTAACAGAAGAATCTGGAGCAAGTGATTCACTTTGAAAATGAATAAAATTTAAAGGCCAATTAACGACTGAAACTGGTTATCATTTTGACATGAATTCAATTCTCACCCGCTCTCTAATACCCGCTTAGTCGCCACAAACCACAGTGACGACAATTCTCACCTCACTGGAAATCGCCACTAGACTTAAGAGCTATGTATCTCCTTGTTGTCTCTGTCCAACATTTGACCTCGTATCTCAATGCCTCTGTTCAAATTTCCCTGGAAATGCCAACCCACACAACATATTTATGTGCAATTGCTACGGAGGCACACCCGAAATGCAGCCATCGCTTTAGAGGTGCTGATGCATATTTTAATCGATTCGCATGCCCACAAAGGTGTCTCTGTTCTCCAGCAGAGCATCAGCATTTCCCCCCGGGCTGTGAGCAATGTGCTTTGCATGCAGTGTTCATTCCCTTATAAAGACTAATTGCCAAAAGTGCAATCCAATTTGGTATTCACCAAAAAATATTTACCATCACTCTAAATCAGTCTAACACGACTTTACAGGTTCCTTGCCACATTACATCGATTCCGGAAATACCACTCAGGCTGGTCACGGTGAGTGTAGCAATAAATTCCCCAGCGGACATCGGTAACTTACACTTTGGCTTGTGAGCTGCCGTTGGGGCCAAATGTCGGCCCGACCTGAGTGAAAGAGTTCTTCGTCGGGATGCAGGTTACGACAGACACCAGAGCTATGTCATAAATCAATATAGACTATATCGAGTTATGGGCCCGACGGGCGAGAAGCGGAAATACAAAAAAACGAAAGCGAAAACTATAAAACTGAATTTCCTCCTGTGAGGCAACTCGCCTGTTACGGGGAAGATATTTTCTCTGAATTTAGTAGACGAAAATTCACTTTATTCGGTTTATGCGGCAAACGAAAGGATAAAGGGTTCCTTGGAGTACGGATTTGGTATGCGGCTGCACTTTGGGAAGTGGGCGTGGGGTATCGTATCCGAAACAAGCGAGTGCAGCATGCACACACAGTGTGTGCTCTGCACGCATGCCGATTCAAAGGGCAGCAGATAAAAGGAGTTTAAAGAAGAGGAATGGTTGGAATCTGTGAAGCATTTTGTCTGAAGGAGCCGTTCGTAAAAGGATATTCGTTTTCGTTTGTATCAAATTTATTGTCTGAGGCGGAAGGAGGAGGGGGGGGGGATGAGTGTGTTATACTTACCGTAACTTTGAGTCGAGCTATTGGTGGTGATTCGAGAGTTTCCAAAATTGCTGTTGCACTATTGTAGTTACCGACTAAAAGGCAATACTGAGCGACTCCGCTCCACAGTTCGACGACTTTCTTGCGCTCCCGGATGCTGTTACACTGTATTGATGTCAGTTTTTGAATGTGATTTCCATCGCACGGCAAGCATCCAGCGTGTAATGGTATGAAAGAAAAAGAATATGGAGCTTTATATTTACAAATTTAGATCAGTAGACTCTTTAAGGGGCAATACATAGTTTTTGTGTTGGGAAGAGGAAGGATACGATGCAGCAATTTGAATAGTTTTACGGTATGGGGAAGTTTTATTTTTATCTCCAGAGGTTCCGAAGGCTTGCATAAAAGTTTAAGAGCACACAGGGGGAATATGTTCGTTCGGGGAGTGCTTTGTGGGTCTGTGGATGTGGCTATCATTAGCAGGAGTTTGGAAAGAGATTATCGCTTGAATGGCGAGTGCACGTCGTAAGTTTAGTCGTTGAATGGATGCAAGGCATTCTTATCCATACGAATTGGGGGTTTAAACTCTGAACAGATTAAGTCTGTGCGTTAATTTTAGAGGGATGATGTGCTATTCATGTGTGCATAAATCCGGCAATTACAGCTCACGAAGAGCCTTTGTCTAGCTTCTTAAGCAGCTACTTGCGTCGGGCGTGCTATTGTTCTATCATCAGTTTCCTGCCGACTCCGAAGGGGGAAGCTGCACATGACAGTAGTGAACTTTTGAAGCATTGTCAGTGAAAATTTGAAGAAAGTTGGACCTGGAACACATGCAGGGATAAGCCTTTGTCTTTGAAATCCTACATTCGTTCCAACGTAATGAAGGAGATTGAGTACTCATTTCCTGTTTGACGTCGTTGACTGGATCCAGAAGGAATTTCGTAAAAGGATTCTCGTCTCTGTCAGAATAGTGAAGAAGATTTTTTTTTTCGGTGGATTTTTGATACTCTACTGGAGCACTCAGACGGTTTCATCGCTTATGCCATGCACATTTAGGTATTTGACGAAGGTGTAGCAGCCCGTTTGTACGCCGGAAAGTCCTCTGCAGTCTTTTCTGTCCAGTGACAAGAATGTCGTGGATTTCTTACAGACGTTAGGGAGCATGCGCTTGGTCTGTCTACATCCTGAAGAGTCATGCCACATCCGGTTGTGCTCTCGAGAGGTCCAACCACCGATGGAAGCCCTAACCGAAGACGCAGGCAGTCCCAGCGTACATTCAGATCCTAAGAGCACATTATCTGATCTTTGTCTAGCAAGTTTACCGGTCATCACGTTTCTCGTGATCCCGTGGTGGAACGGGAGCTAGCACAGCGGAATTACTATTGCCAATCGATGTTTCAATAGGCAATTAAACAGCTGAGTTCTGCCCCGCGGAACCAAGCTTTGTGTAGCACTCCAATAACTCCAGATGTAGAAACGTAACACTTTTCAAGGGAAAAAACCATTGGTTTGAGAGGAAGGTACTGTTTCTCGACAAACCCGGCCAAATTTGTCCATCCCGGACGAAGAGAAGAAGAATGCTGCACAACAAAGCGAAGTAATCGAGTTCACCTTTAGTTGGTTAAATCCTTTAAAGTCTTCCTTTCTTAAGGCAAAGCCTTGCCAAGTGTCAAAGCATTCACTTTGAAAATTCAAACACAACAATTAGTTCAATTGCAAATAACTCCTAAAATCGTTTGTTTTTGTGATTTTGATACTTCACATCTGAACTGAGGCCTCTCTGTGTGCATAATTAGTGACTAAGTGGCAATGATTTCAGCTCCAAAACCTTTGTTCAATTCAACACAATGCAGCATCGTCAGACACCGAAGGGGGATGCTCACCACCAAAAGCACTCTCTCAATCCGAATTTCAATTTTCGCTCGGCTGCAAGTAATCCAATCAATTTGTGTGCCTTCCTTAGATGTTCTTATCTGAGTTGCAGGCCAAGCCCAAGACACTGGCCAAGATTTGTGTACACAGCACATTTATTGAGAGCATCATTTTAATCAAGCATGAATACACACTTCCGCAGTGGCATGATCTACGACTGTGTGCAGCAAGTTTTTGGCAAAAAGGTTAATCCACAAGCACTCACACATGCCTGTCAACAACAATGTGGGACGTGCAGTCCACAACCCTAGCCAAACAGGAATCCCAGGCACACAAACGAAGTCATGAACGTTTGCCATCACTGCCGGTGGAGACAGGATGTTGGTGAGTTGTCAGATATTTCACTCAAGTTCGGAAGACTGGCAACAGCCGATGACCGACTGGTCGGACTCACTGGGCGAGCACATGCATGTCTAATGTTGGATTTGGGACTTATTGTAAACAGAGACGGACTTATAATTCACAGGATCAGGATGTTTCCTTTTGTCGGGGGAATAAATTTCATTTTCATACCTGAAGTATTTCGTTGCATACAAATAGCCGCAAACGAGCTGACCACTCCAGGTAGGTCTCCAGGTTGCACGTCTTCTTCGGATCCTGCACCCCAGGCGGACCGCCTGACGTTGACGGCTGGTCCCATTTTTTTGACTGAAAATAAAAGGAAAATTCGTGTCTGATTAATTTGCAGTCAAGAAGTGTGTCGAGTTCTGCGTGTACGCATATTAATTGAATCCGTAAGTATCTGAATGTGTGCAGTGCTTCTTTCCTAACGCGAGTGACCTGGAAAGCAGATCCCCATGAATTATTTAATAAGCTACTCTTATCAAATATTCCAGCACACACTTTGCACATGTTGGCTAAATTGTATCTCACAGTCTATTTATCTGTGTGCATCTGAATTTATTCCGGATAAACTTCGCCGGCACTGAACACGGTATGGGAACGACTGCAATAGAATACAGACACTACTGACTTGTGCAACTTCACCTTTCAGCGTGCCCGCCATGGATGAAGGACTGAGCGAAAATAAAATAAAAGTCGAAAGATACAAACAGATGAGTTTACGGAATACGCATCGGGAATGTGTAGTCTGTCTGTCTCAGAAAATGACTTCTGCTTTCATGAATCGCTCAGGCATTATTCGCGAATGATGTGCACATGCATACTCTTTGCTGTGCTGTGCAAGATATTTTCTGGAGCTGCTGAAGAGCAGAAGCAAATTTAATTAAATCCCTCGTTATAACATTTTTGATCCTTGGCTGCGAAACTTCGGCATGCAGTTGGACGATAGGGGGTTGCCTGTTGTTTTGGCGCAGAGATTTGTTGTTAACTTTTGATTCTAGTTTATTTCTTTGAATGCAGATTTACATCTGAGCGAGCATTGAGTGCGTGTTGGAATTCGGGTAATTTTAATAAAAAGTATTTGCATTTTGATGCGCTCTTCATTTTGAGTACTGCATGATTCTTTTTCATTTCAGAATGCACTTCTTGTAGTGTGCTTCGCGAAGCAATGACGAGGAAATTGAGTTTACAAAAATACTGTGAAGATTGGCTAAAAGTTTTTTGCCTGGACATTTGAATGGCATGTGCTGGTTTTCACTCGGACACAACAACGAAACCCTTGGTTTGACGATGATTGTCGGCAGGCGAATGCAGCTAAGCAAGAGGCCTACAAAGCGGCACTGCAAAGAAAAACAAGAGCTGCTCGCGAGCTCTACGAGCAGAAAAGGAGAGACAAACACCGGCTTCTCAGGAGGAAAAAGAAGGAGCATGAGAGGCGCGCGATCGGTAGAATAGAGAGCTACCACTGCAGGAATGAGGTAAGGAAGTTTTACCACAGGGTAAACCAGCCAGGGTTATAAAGGCCGAACCGAAGCCGATCAAGGGAACATCGTAGTAGAATCACATTCGATGCTGAGGATATGGAAGAATCACTTCTGCAGACTATATAACGGCGATGAAGAACCAAATTCTGCTGTCAGGCAGATTGAACCATTCAACCCGAATGAAAGGGACGATGTAGATCAAGAATTCCGTCCCCCGACCTGGATGAAGTGAAGATAGCCATATCTAAACTAAAATCCGACAAAGCTGCTGGAGCTGACGGCCTAGCGTCTGAGCTTTTCAAAGCAGCAGCTTCAACTCATCTGTAAAGTATGGTCGGAAGAAAGCATGCCCGATGAATGGAACCTCAGCATTGTTTGCCCGATCCACAAAAAAGGAGACCCTCTAAAATGCGCCAACTATAGAGGCATCTGAACATTGACTATAAGATCTTATCTGCCGCGTTGTGTGAACGCCTAAAGCCATTCGTCAACAACTTGGTCGGTCCATACCAATTTGGCTTTAGGTAAGGAAAATCCACCATCGACCAAATATTCACACTCCGGCAGATCTTGGAAAATGCCCAGGAACAACAAATCGATACCCACCACCTTTTCTTCGATTTTAAGGCCGCGTATGATAGCGACTATAGAGACGATCTATACTGAGCAATGTCTAGTTTTTGCATTTGTGTAGGATGACGATGGAGAATGCACGCTGCTCCATCAAGGTCGGTAAAGATCTAACCGAGACCTTTGATGTCAAAAAAGGATTCAGACAAGGCGACGTGCTGACATGCGACTTCTTCAACATCATACTTGAAAGAATTGTGCAAAACTCGCACACCGACACCAGAGGTACAATCTTTCAGAAGTCCGTCCAACTACTTGCATACGCCGACGATATTGACATAATCGGAAGAACACAGCGTGATGTCAATGTCACTTTTGTGGGTATTGCGACGGAGGCCGCGAAGATGAGTTTAACGGTAAATGAGGGCAAGACCAAGTATATGCTGTCAACCAGAAAGGACACCCAACACCGACGTCTCGGACAGAACGTCACAGCAGACAGATATAACTTTGAGGTAGTCAAAGACTTTGTCCACCTAGGAACCGCTATCAACTCAGACAATGACACCAACGCTGAAATCAAACGAAGGATAACTCTTGCTAATCGCTGCTTCTATGGGCTAAGAAAGCAATTGATAAACAAAGCCCTCTCTCGAACAACCAATGCAACCCTGTACAAGACCTTAAACGTCCCAGTCCAGTTATATTGCGTAGAAGCATGGACTTTGTCAAAAGCGGATGAGGTTGCTCTTGGCTGCTTTGAGAGGAAAATTCTACGGGTGATTTTCGATCCCGTCTGCATAGAGGGTGAGTGGAGGAGAAGATATAACAACGAACTGCACGAACTGTTAAGCGCCAGAAGGGTGAAGATCCAACGATTGAGATGGATAGGTCATGTAGAGCGAATGGAAACCAATGCTCCGGCGCGGAAAGTCATCGAATCCACCCCCGAGAGACGGCGTAGTAGAGAAAGACCGCGACTCAGGTGGCGCACGCAAGTGGAAAGGGACTCCAACCAACTGTGCGTGCGAAACTGGAGGCAGCTAGCTAAAGATCGAGCTGGCTGGAGACGCTTGTTGGTTGAGGCACAGGTCCATCCCGGACTGTAGCGCCACCTTAAATAAGTAAGTAAGTAATTGCTGCCATTGAAAATAAGACCTTTAAGAACACCGTATTAGAAGTGCGCATATTTCTACTTCTAGCATTCTACAACTTTTCAGCGCACAAGGTTTCGTGAATGCAATGGTTGATCTTTGATTTTTCCTGAATAACTGATGGGGAATCTATTTTTATAGCCTCCTTCGTATGAGTGTCGTAATATTGTCAAATGCATCAGGAGTCTGAAGTGGCACATAACTCAGTCGTGGATCACCCAATTTAAATTGTTTGCCAATCTGGTGCAAAAAATAAGCTACACTTTCTTTGAAGTATCTACGAATGTCAGAAACCTAACGAGCATTCACAACTGCTGACGATAAAAGTGAAACCCACACACAATAATTTGCTAGTAGGTTCGAAAGATACCGCCTTCGTGACAATAATTTCGAATGTGAGTGATTAAATATATAGACACATCCACGAATTCAATTACGACCCTTTGAGTTGTTTGCTCCTGAAGCACAACAACAAATGACAAGCTCAACCGACAAATGGGATGACATCTTACCCTGTTTTTATTTCAAAAGATACAATTGAATAAAAACACTCTTCTCTGCGAAAAAAAATCCAATCCATTGTAGGCGTGACTCAACTAGGCCGTTCTATTATCGTTACACAATACAGCTCATCCTCACTTCACCCGATTTGAAGTGATAAATCTCAATTCGCAACCAACGCTCCAAATTCCTTGAGGGCAATTGATACTGTCATGTTTATGCACTCACCCTCTGCCCCCCAACCATCGCATGACGAATAAATAACAATAAACAAACAAATTAGACAAACATGCACGTAACAAAGAAGGCTTCGCGTTCCAATCCGCACTTCTAAGCACACACACACACACACCCGTGCACACAATCACGTGTGTTCCTTTTTAAGCACTCTCCATTGTTAACGAGCTTTTTTCCGAGCTTCAATTCCATTCCGTTGCTATTGTTAGACAAACAAAACCGAACCAGGCCAACGAATTGAAGGAAGGCGAACTGAAACTGAAGAAGAAAAAGATTTAAATTCTATTAAAAATTCCATTTCAGGATAATGGGTGACAGAGGCGACGGCGGCGGCGGCGGCGGCGGTGGACTTCACTCAGCTTCTCTTCAATCTGCCTCAGGGCCTTCGTGTGTGGTGCGGGCTCTCAGGATGTTAACATCTCAGCGCATTACACGAATTTGTCGAGAAACCCACTCCGGGTGGGTGTCTTCAGTCAGACGACGCCCTCCCCCCAATCATCCGCACACGGGATAAAACCAATACAAAGGAATTAATTTCGTTGTTTTGCCTGTCGCAGCACAAATAAAATGCGACAGTCATACGAGCGTACGTGTGTGTGTACATGCGGAGAGTAACCGAATGTGTACTACATCGGTTTCAACTTACAGCCAACCGATGCGGAGTCGGCGGCAGGCGGGGTGGTAAGTGAATGCCGCTGCCGATTCCATTCCGCTCCACATTACCAGCCAGCTCCTCTGTAGGTCGTCGTCACAACTGTTTATGTAAGCAAAACCATCCAACCAGCGGCCCCCGCCCCACCCGCAGCGACAAATTACATTTCCCGACGAAGGCGAATAACATTTTAAGTCTGGGAAATGATTTTCACTTCCTATCTGAAGTCGAATTACATTAAATTAAAGTCGAAAGGGGATCAATTGCATGTGGGTGCTACCGTCACCGCCCGTGGCCCTGTTTGTATGGCTGTCCTAAGTAGGCACTTATAATGAGGAGTGATCGCTGCCGCGACTGGAGAGTGAGGCTGAGGTGGGGTTTCCACTCGACGAGCTGTCGATGTCATTTTTAGGGCGCATGGTGAATTGCTGCCACTTATTGCGTGTTGGGAAATGGGGCTCGCGGAAATATTTGGCAGACATGATTTTCTGTTTATTCCCAAGGACTAAATTGAAATGTTTTGCAACGCGTGGGACGTGCGCCGCGTGTAGATGAAGCGTTTTTGGAAATTAATACCGCCATTGTTGCGTGCATAGCCACCCCCGAGTAGAGAGGAGGGTGTCGAATGTATGGCGACTTGTGATCCCCTTGTAGACAAGCGTATGAATGTTATTATTTTGTTTGCTCGTCTTTGACGACCCGATTTCACTGATAACCGAAATGTTCACAATTTAGCTAAACGATGTAATGTCATTCTAATGAGATAATTGAGTCAACTCCGCAAAGGAGAAGTTTGGATTTGGGGTTCACATTTCGTATTTGTTTAGACTTGGGGTATGTCTGCCGCGAATGGGGAGGAATTTTGTGACAGATATACGTCTTGTGTGAGTCACAATTAAAATATTATGGCGTGTTTGATGAGTGCGTGAGATCTTTACAGATTTTTGAAGTTATTTGTTTTGACAGGAAAAGGCGCTTCAAAGTGTGTGCATCAGTGCATGGGGATGGACATTCCATTAATCTATCACGTGGTGCGAAGGACAGTGGATAGGCGACTCCTCTACGAGGGCGATGTCGCAAGCGTCCGGATTATTTCCGGTTCAGTAGATCCATCTCTGTTCGCCGCAGTACGAAGTGTGAAAAGGTTCGGGAGTTCTATTGGTGGTTGCAGCTCCATCAGACGCTCCAGTTTTTGTCAGTTTAATCAGCAAATTGTTGGTTTCTTACGGCGAAGGTTAGGGTATTAGATTAGGGTAATTTTAAAGAAAAGAATGTTAAAAATTAAAAAAAAAAAATTTACAAAAACGGTAAAAAAAATTAAATAAAACAAAACATTAAAAAAATGTTAATTAGGTTAGTTTAGGTTAGTTTAAGTTAGTGTTAAGTTAGGTTAAGAATATAAATAGAAAAAAAACGTTTAGAAAGTTTTTAATTAATTTTTCTTAGTTTTTAGTATTATTTAAAATAAACAAAAAGAAGCCGAAAGGCAAAATAAATTTTAAATTCATAAAAAACTTAGAGTGCCCATATAGGGCCAGTAAGATAGTATAAGAATCCCATTACATATTGCATATCTAGTTTAAGCATTTTTTCTAGAATGTAAGATTTTGTTTGAAAAGATTTTGCTTTAAAACTAACTAAACTAACTGGTGATGGACATTATCAATGAGATGATGCTTTGTATAGATGCTCTCTTCAAAATTGACTACAAGCATTCTGAGACCAACGGAGGTGGCGTTTATCTGATTACACGCCATGCAGGAAAAGACACTCCCGATGGCGTTGCACTCACCTAACAGGTACGACCTCAGTATACCAGGCTTAAGAGGGCTCGAGAAAACGGACGAGAATGTTTAAGGGCTGTGCTTTTCCCTCGTGGCGCGTTCGCCAAATGGATACCGTAGTGTGTGATTTAACATCAGTTGTTTAGTCTTCCTAAGGCACTTAAGCAGTTGCTCTAAGTGAGCCGCGGCTATAGGCCTCTATGTCGCCTGCATACCTACCTAGCTAGGTCTTCCAGGAGTGTGTTAGGCCCAATGCACACGGAGCAACTGGAGAAAAACTAAACCGGTTGGCGCCACGAGTTACAGACCGGTTACGGACTCAGCGGCGACTTGACTCCACACACGAGAAAGGTTAGGTTAGGTTAGGGGGCTGCTAATGAATTCACCAGCACCCTTAGACCATGTTGGTCCGTTGTGATACCCACAGTCAGACTACTACCACTGATCGACCGCTCCAGTGATAGTGCCATTAATTTGATCCCAACGGCAAATGGTGACTGTACCACATTTGAAAAACCGGATAAAAGCGTATTAACTTTGCTTTCACTGGGATTCGAAACTGGGACCCCTCGAACTTAGGGCAGGCACTTAACCAAATGCGCCATCCAGTCGTGTTGTTAGATTCGCGAACTTAACAAATGAAAAACCACCGCTTTCCACTGGGGTGTACCGAAGACTGTCTCAACCGTTCATTCTGCATGCCCTCGCAACCTCTGATCGTACTTTCTGTTCTGGATCAACCTGCCTCCGAGCTGCCTCCGTTAACCGGGTCGGTTGCGCAGCATGTGTAGTATTCTTGCCTTTGCTCAGTGGGCAAGAATACGAAACATGTGCTATTGTCATTTGAAGCCCCCCCCCAACATGATTTGATTTAGCGCTAGTGGCCTACTTGTATGTTATGTCACACGTTTCGGCACTTGTGACTTACAGTCCGAGGTGAACTTGAGCCTAGCTTCCCAGCAATCACTCTTGTTGTGCGTGCTATTGTTCTCTCACGAGCGAAGGGGACCTACAATTTAATGCCGGCTCTGAACGGCGAGATTGAGAAGCTTTTTCTAGACGGTTATACTCTTTGAGCATTGTCAGTGACTCGAAAGAGATGGAGCTGTGAAAAAGTGTTAGGTTCGTTTTTCAATGATTGACTGGCTATTTGTGAAAATGCAAATATGACGGGAGGACATTAGATTCTACTTCAGCCAGGAAACTGCTTCGCAAAGAGAGATTTATGATTGGCGGCCCACTCCCTCCTGCATTTAGTATTCGTCCCTGTAAATGCGTACGAAGTCTCCGAAGGGTATGCAATTGACTTCTCTTAATTCCCTGGCCGGAATTCGGGTTTGAAAAAGTCTATCAGGAAAGCATTGTGGTACAGTGTAGTCAATGTTTTTGAAAGGGTATTCTATTTTTTTCAGAATTTTTAATGTTTGAAAGGTATACTGGATCACTGAGAAGAGATATGCAGCTAAATTGCAGTTCCTGCTAAGCAAGGAGTCCTAATCACTACAGAATCAATCACCATTGCAGCGCCAATTCGGCTGTTTTTCGCCAAAATTGATACAGAGTCATATAAAGTGGCTATGGAATGGTATGGAACAAGAGCAACTACTGTCTTATAACTAAAATCTTCTGGACAGACTACGACATCCGCAAAACCAGACACTTAATTTCGTTACCCAGAGTGTACTGCAGCACACTGGTTGGTATAGTTACAGGCCACTGTCTGTTGAGCTACCAAGCTCGCAAACTTGGCCTAGTCTCTACCGACATGTGTAGGAACTGCAAAGATCCAGCGGTCAGTGAAACACTGGAACTGGGTCCTCTGTTTTTGCCCTGCTCTGGCCAAAACCATGCAAAAAGCGTTAGGACAGCTTTTCTTCAAATCGCTGAACGGGAAGCCACATCTTCTCATCAAATTTCTAAGACATGTGAAAGACGGCGCAATGTTTGTTTATCCCTCCCCACTATTTCGGAAAACGGTCTAAAAACTATCTGAATATTTTTACATACAACTTACTTGTTTATCCAGAAGTACATTATTGCTACATTGTAGAAATTCTTCAGGTCCAACATGTTTCGCTAGTTTCCGTTCGATTCGACATAAAATTTGTGCGTATTGTGATGCAGTTGGGCAGTCTATTAATTCTGTCTGAAAAGAGAGAGTAAACCCCCATTAGTTCCCGTGCACGCTGAAATGCTAAACAAACAAAAGTCACTTTCAACTAACCTTGTCGGTATTAGTTTGACAAGCACGTAAATCTCCCTCGTGTTTTTCTAATTCAGTCAGGCGTTTCAACAAGGCACTCAGTATTTCCGAAACTAACTCCTCTAATCCAGTATTAGAACATCTGTTTGGTGGAATCCGAAAAGAGAGGCTTTAGACTAATCCGCCGTGGATTGCGAAGAGTAATTGAACTTACCTCGAAACGATATGTTTAACATGACTCATGATCCGTTCATCGCGAAAATCATATGGGAACCGATGTGTCCATTCGGCTAGTAATGCGACTAACGTGTCTAAGGACTCACTATCAGGTACAGAGGACAACAGTTTACCCAATAAATCGTGCGGACGCAGGAACAGACGTGACGACAATAAAAACGAGAAAACGAACTCCTGCAAAAGAGAAAAAAGGGAAAAGATGACATCAACTCAATTCAAGCCGCATATGTGTGTATGTGTGAACATAAGTGCATGACAATACAAATTAGATTAACCCACTTCCAAACACAATCGGTTCGATGATGTCTCTTGGATATGGATTCAAGGAGAAATAATAATCTTATCACTTAATAAGGGATGATTGCCAAAAATGTTCCGGCTGATTGCCCCTGACCATGAGAGGTACTCGTGGAAGTGGTATACGGTTTCTTACGACCAGATGGGAACGATAATAAGCGCTGTGCGCTCATTAAAGTCCTCCCCAAGCACCACTGGTTGCCGAAGAGAAGCTTTCTGGTGTGGGCGGGTCGGGTGTGGTGTCACTTTGAGGATCCAAGCAACGAGCACATCCATTCGCACTCTCTGTCGACATTCTCTGAAGATTCATTATCATTAAGTAGAAAATGGATTTTTCTGTGTACCTCGATGGAGAGGAATCCAGCGAGTTGGGTGGTGTAGACCACCAAGAGCGGGCAGCGCTGTCTGTCCCTGATTGTTAATGACGGTGCAATCGGATGATTCCTAATTTCGTATCTCGCAAATCTGTTTTAGTGTTCCCTCGAGTTTGAGCTTAATTTCGGATTTTCCTTTTGTCAAATTTGCGCTGTAAGTAGGTGATGGGAGAGGTTTCGGGGTGCTCTCAATTGGTGGGTCAAGTCCTCAATAACGCTGAGGTTTGCAGGTGAAAGTATTTACTTTTTTATTGTTGTTGCTGGGTCCTCCCCACTTAATGAGTTTTTGATTTATCTTAACGATTGTCCTTGTGATCTGCTAACGAAGACAATCAAGGATTAGTTACACATCTGAAGGGACTCGTGGGTATCTCAAGGAATGATTTTTTGATTGAATACTTGAGACTGTGGGGAAACTGTGGTGAATAATGTCTTGGTTGCCCTTCTTCGGTAGTCCTTAAGAATGGACATGAAAACTTTAACTTTTTTTTTAACCTCACCATCACTTTTGAGTCGCTGACAATACTCCGAGAGTAGGACTGTCAAGTAAAACTGCAAAAACTTTGTCGTTCGGAACTCTAGGTGCTCTCCACCCGTAAGGAACCAATAGCACACCCAAAACGACTTATAGCTCTAGAATCTGGACAACGGCTCTTCATGATCTGTTTTTGTAGCCACAAGTTTTATCATTATTTCCAGTATTTTTTTGCAATTTGTAATTTTATTACTATAGACTGTTTTATATTTTCTCTGTTTATGTTTTCTCATAGATGTAGTTCTATGGCATAGATTGGAGTTTGGCGATTTCTTGATGTTGTTGTTGATGTTTCCATGTTGCACTGAATTTTTTACCAGAGTTCCTGATCTGCTACGTATTCCTTTAACGTAATAATGGCGGCGCTAAAGTCCAAGGTGAACTTGTGTCTAGCTTCCCAGCAACCACTCGTGAAGTGCATGCTATTGTTCTTTCACGAGTGCAGGGGACCTACATTTGAATGCCGATCCGAACGGCGAGATTGAGAAGCTTTTTCTAGACAATTATACTCTTTGAGCATTGCCAGTGATATCGAAAGAGGTGGATCCGTGAAAAATGTCAAAGATATTTTTTTCAAGAATCGAACCCAGGCTTCGAGCGTAGAAGACGACCTACTTACCCACCACTTCACGGCGCCCAGCCCCCTTTGCTTTCATTTGTTACGTTCCTAGTTTCAATCCTTAATTGCATTTATTGAGCAATTAATCGCACGTTTTCTCCCTTTTGTAATCATTTCTACGGAGGGACTTGAGAACATCCAATCTGACCTAATCCATCCCATTCTAAGCGCTGTTCTTGTATCGTGATGACGCATTGTGACATTTCATACTTTTTCTTCGTCGTCATCATCACAACATTCGTCTTCTCGTTAACCAAATGACAACTCTCGAAAGGTAGTTCCTCCTCGCAGGCATAAGAAACTTTTTAATCAATCAAAGGTATCTGATTTTTTGAAATAGCATTTGGATATCCTCTTTGTGGTTACGGTTACGTTGTGACATTTGTCAAGTTCGTTCCAAAGAACCGTCTCGCAATTGCTTGGCTTTTACATCCAAATAAACGATCTGATTTACCTCACTAACCTCTGCCGAGTTGAGAAAGGACAGCAATTTAATTCAAACGAAAATCATAGACCCTTGACTGCCGTCTTATAAATAATCCCACACGATTCATTTTCAATCCAGTCAAACCTTTCATTCATTGACTTTTTTTTTCAATTTCCAAAATCAAACACAATCTTCTCCGATTCTAATTTACTTTGCCAATGAATTTTCCATTTGATCTTTACCGTGTCCGTGCCCATGTCCATGTCCCTCCCGATTCCTTACTTACCGTGTCTCGCTCCAAATCAACCCGAAATCCAAATCGAATTCTAAATGACATACTGAGAACTTAATCGAATGAAGTGGTGCTCCTTTCAAGGCAGATCATTTTTTTCGCACACACACTCACACGAGATGGAGCTCATCATCCTGCTACCTGTATGGAGATACTTTTTAATCCTATTAGTTTGATATGATGCCCTTTTTTCCAACCCTGTGTCCAATGATGGGAAATTTGTAATCCCCAAAAAGGGACTCAAATCGGGACATTCACTGATTCAGAAACTGACTAGTGTAGGAGTATGGTTGTTATACATCCAATGGTGACCTTAAAGGTCCTCCGCCAGTAGTCCTTTTTTAATTGGAGTTCCATTTAAAATCCTCATCACGGCTTTACTACATTCGTTTTAAAAATCTATAATTGGCGCATGGTTGAGTCAATTTGCATACACCCGCACGTTAAGTCCTTAAAGGGGATGCTAACTGGACTCGCATAATGCATTTACTTCCGCATTAAAATGCATACTGGTTTTTGCAGCAGTTAATAGTTTTTGCCGCACAAGCGGAAGTGTGTAAATTTCATCTAAATGTTTCAGTTTTGGGCAACCATTTTTTTTCCGTACAACAGTGTCGGCAATTAAAAAAAGTTAACCAGTGTATCATGTCCAACATGCTTAACACTGTTTCAGTTGTACATCGCGCGGAACGGAAAAAACATCCCGCTACAAGTTTGACACCCCAATCGTTGTTGTATAAGCTGCTATTCTTTTATTAGCCGGCAGCACCGATCGATAACGAGGAAATACTTTTAATTGGTCAAAGTTAGCAAATAACGAGCATTTTTTATGTTTTCTTGATACATTTTAATCTGATTGTTGAACGGTAGTAAATTTTTGTTACATTTTTTCCCGTGCCCTTCAAGTCTCATCCTATCACGGTAATATCGTGTAGATTTAATTACTTTCACTAGAAAAAGAGAGAATCTGGAATTTTGACTCTTAGCTCGATTTGGATCTACGCTAGAGATGGCCAAAAGAGTGAGACATTTGGTTTGTCTTGTCCAGATAAAAGACATGAAAACATCGCCTCGAAAAGAGGCGAAATACTGGAAAGGGTGTTACCTCAGATCAAACAAGTATGAGTATCAGGATCCAAATGTCACACATTACAGCACACTGAAATTACACGAACATTGTTAGACGAATCATCATTTAGGTACAGTGGTGTTCACATAAATAGCACACCTTTATTAAAATTGTTATTTGTTTGCACAATACACTGTACTTAACAGCTGCACAGGAGTCATAATATCGTAAGGTGTACATTCATGAATATGAAAACATGCGGAAAAGAAGATCCCGTTAGTATTTCTTTATTTTAATATTGCGCGAATTGGTAATCATTGCAAATTTTGTGTTCATATAAATTTCTCACTAAAAACTCTTTGTATCAGAGATTTAAATGTGGTTATTATAAATATTTTTAATTATAAAGACAATTAGAATCATTTTTTAAAAGAAATAGCAGATGGGCAGGGGAAAACATTGCAGGGAAGATAGGATGGTACCATGATACAGAACGGAAAGACCATTTCAGAGGTGGTAAGAACATAAAGTTGCTCCAGGAAGCTTATACAAAATGCAATAAAGGTCATTCGAGGCACTCAATCTGCCGCAAATCCCGTTTGGAAAGACAGAATGAAAATAATCTCAAAAGCGACTGACAGGATTATCCACTGGATTAGCGGTAGTGACCCTTTCTTAACCCTCCCGAAGATAATGCAACTGTTTCTGACCAACACGATGTCCAAATATCGGACGTATCAGTGCGTCGTCACCTCTTTGAATTCCAACTCAATGGAAAGATCGCCAGAAAAAAGCATCTTGTCTCTCAAAAAAACCGCAAGAAAAGACTTTGCAAACGCTCACAAGAACAGACCTTTATCCTTTTGGAAAAATATCTTGTGGGGCTATGAAAATAAGTTCAGTAGGTTGGGATCAGGTGAAAAAAAAGTATGTGAGGAGGCCAGCGAACCAAGAGTACAATCCCAGGTACACCAATAAGACCGTCAAGCATGGCGGTGGCAGCATAATGGTGTGGGTAGCTATGTCATGGCAGGGCGTTGCACCAATAGTAAAAGTTAATGTCATTATGGACCAACATTAGTATAAGCTAATCCTGGAGAGCCAAATGGAGCCATAAACTGACGACTCGATGCCTGTATTATGGACTTTTATGCTTGATAATGATCCAAAGCATATTACGCGTATAGTGAAGAATTGACTTTCGGAGCGACAAATTTCCGTGATTGATTGGATGGCTCAAAGTCCCAAGCTGAATCCTATCGAAAACCTTTGGATGATGTTGACTCGCTTGTTAAGGACTCCAATCTAAAATTTTTGGAAGAACTTTGGCTAACCCTAAAGTTCGCTTGGAAAACTATCCCTCCCCAAAGATGTAAGCGCTTAGTGGAGAATTTGACCAAACTTTGTCAGCAGGTCATAAGAAACGAGTTATTTTTAATTTTTATAAATATTTTGTTGACTGTGCTATTTATGTGAACACCACTGTAGAAGAAATATTTCTTCGTTTGCCGCCAGAGTCCTAGAACATGAGCCTAAACCAAAAATCCTCCCCATCTAGCCCGATTCTTCAATATCTGTCTCCAGCACACCCAGTTGTTTGAGGTTCTTCTCCACTTGTGTGAGAAGACCGGGTCAGATTTACGTCCATGGGGTCTAGGCAGCTTAACCAACTTAGAGGTTTCATGTCGCTGTATGTTTTGCTGTATAGTTTTGTGTAGTTGTTTGTTGTAGTTTGTGACACGACTGGATGGCGCAGTTGGTTAAGTGCGTGCCCCAAGTTAGAGGGGTCCCAGGTTCGAATCCCAATGAAATCGAATCTGGTCCAGTCACCATTTGCCGTTGGAATCAAATTAACGGCACTGGAGTAGGTTGCTACCTGGCAGTACAATGGACCAGTTTTTAGTCTGAGAGCTCCAGTAGTGTTTCAAAAATCCACCGAATTACTGAGGTGCTCAGTAATTTACTTGGAGCTCAAATATTATAGCCAAAGTCTGGTCCAAACAATAATTTTCACATCCAAATAAAAACTGGCTTTGCTCCCTTAGTAATCACCATAGTTAATGTCGCAGTTACTCTTCCCCGTTCTTTCCGATTCGTCCCACCGGAGATTCTGTCTTGCGGTAATGTTTGACTTATAGCAGAGTAGGGCCCCCGCGAGTTCGTTGGTTTCACGTGGTCCGCTAAGGGACCTCTAATTCCATGTACAGGACTGTTATTGTAAACCAACGAAAGTTTACACATGGTGTCAAAAGTACAAACATTGTGCATAATGTCCCTAAATTCAATTGAAAGCACACACAAAAGCATTATCGTGTTTTCCTGACCTCATCAAATCCCAACTCAAAAACAACACGTTCGTTTGCTTAGAGACTTAACTTGAAATGAAAAACCATTCCAAACATAAATTCAAAACCGACAGCCCAGTGGACATCTGAAAAGGCACTTCATTATGAAATTTTATAGCCTTTCCCAATTCAAGTTAAAAAAGTGGTATGTACTATACACTACCCAGAACTTTTCCTCCATAAATGATCCCTGCTCCGCATGCTTATTAAATTACGAAAAAAACCATCTGATTAATCCCGTGGGCTTGCCACCATCTTGCCGAGTACGACTGAGGTGGGATGTTAGTTTAACAATCAAAATCATACATTACGTTGGCATTAAATCAACCCACAGCAACACCTGCGTGTTTCCAAAATTACATTTTCAAATACCCAGAAATGTAATTATGAACCCTGCCAGGGTGTAGGCCTCAGAAGGGGATTCATTAATTTGGCGAGAGCTCTTCATTTGGGACACAAGTAAATCATGGGCACAAAAGCAGAGGGTTCCCTTTTCGCCCACACACACACATACCCAAAACTAAAGGATTAACTCGAAGACACCTTACCTTATCCAACTCGTCGACATTCTTCGGCAGCAGTATATCCACCAGGGATTCCAGGGGTCCAGAAACAATTTTCCCATCCACGTACATAATGCCACCTGATCCGAGCACCGAATTCTGAAACAAGAAAAAGACACAGAATTGTATGAGATACAAATACAAAGAGCAGCACAATGCGGGTGAGGGGGACAATGCGTGCTTCAAATGAAAAACTTAAAATCCTGCCATTAACAGATACGTTGTCAATGACTGAGCCTGAGGGAGCCCCAGGTGCAGCATCAACGCCCACTTTTTGCACACAAAAGGCGGATAACGATGGTTCAAGGAATAGCGCACCCTTTAACCAGTAATCACTGATGAAGGTCTACGTTAAATAATTACAGAACAGCGAATATGACAAGCATCTCATGTGTGAATGGTTCGAGGGTATGAGTGGGCAGAGCGGGCCGACGTGGGAGTGTAGTTAGGGGGAATGAGATTGAATTGGGTGACATTGAATGGATATGTCAACCTCGGTTTTAATCCCATTCTACCGAAACACAATGTCATCTGAAAGGCTTTTGGTTGCATGAAATTGAGAAACGTCTCCTCCGGCATGCAGTTGGTGCATTTAATGAGGTAAACCCACCCACCGTTTGTAACGCGATTTTCCTGGTAGCACTCAGTTGGATGGGGGAATAATTGCTTCCGGTAAGTGAGTTGCGGAAGCGTGGGAACTTGTGATAAATGCACGAACTAAGAGAATTGAATCCTCTTCGTTGGAATTGTGATGTTCCTTTTGTCTAAAATGACGCCACATAATGAAGATTTTTTCTTCAATTTGGTATTAGCATTTGGCATACGTGCCTGATACCATGAAGTTCGCGCATTTGGGTGGATTTTCTCGGAATTTTTGAGTGGTTTGGTTACCTGTAAGGGATTAGGTTGAATGGGGTTCTAGTGAATGTGGTATATGTAAATATTTCCACAGTAACGTGAAATCATTCACTCATATTTCATGGAAACGGAGAGTTTGAAATCCTGTAATTTCTTTTTGTAATAGTTTTACACCTTCAAATTTTATATTTAAAAGCATGCATTCTTCTTAGGCTACGGCCACGTAATGAGCGCCGAGCGATGGAGCAACGCAAAAGAATTAAATCACATGAAATCATATGGAGGTGGCCACGTAAGCACAGAGCGATTTGCGATTTTTTTTAAGCGACAGAGCGACGTTCCTCTGCAACCAAATCTGCTTTAATTTGTTAGTCGATCGCTGAGCGACGAAATAAGAACATAGAGAAACTAAACATAGAAAGTTTGATCTCAGCTGTTCAAAACCGTCCATTTCTATGGAAGGCCACAAGAATTATAAAAATACAAATGTCACCGAAAAGCGGTGGAATGAAGTTGGACACATTTGTAATTGTTTTTTTTTTTTTGAAATGATGAGCCTCGTAAAGCAGGCAGTTGTTCCAGATCCAACTGAAGGGAATCTGCGACAGACAGAGGATTATTCATATGAACGCGACTTTCAACCAAAAGAACACGACGAACTTAATTTCAATCACTCGTCGCTCAATCGGTCGTTGCTCAATCGGTCATCGCTCAATCACTCGTCACTCAATCGCTCGTCGCTCAATCGCTCGTCGCTCAATCAGTCGTCGCTCAATCGGTCGTCGCTCAATCACTCGTCGCTCAATCGCTCGTCGGTTATTGCGTGGCCGCAGCCTTAGACTCTTAAAGATACGATTTACTAACAGTTTTCGGTTGGGAAATATGAATTTCTTAACAGCGACGAGGATACGAATAAGTTGTCAGGCAGAATGTTGTGTTGAGGTTCAACACAACGGACGATGATAGAAGAGAATTCCGTTCTCCCAATCTATACAAAGTCAAGATAGCCATATCAGGAACTGAAGTAAAACAACATTGCTGGAGCGGATAAACTGCCAGTGTTTAAAGCCGCTGGAGATGATGGTTGGGAGCATGCACCAGTTCATTCGCAAGATATGGTCTTAGAAAAGACTGCCCAAGCCACAAGACTGCGCAAATTGTTGAGCGATTAGTCAACTTAATATCGCGTAGAAGGTCGTTTCAGCCGTTTTGTGTTAACGCATGTGAGATTCGATGCCAAACCACGTACAAATCACCCTACGAAACAGAACAAACAAATCACGAGACATGACAGTAAACGATCACGCGACCGAACGGCATCTAAAACAAAGCTAGACCTAAAACAATAATGTGCCGCCAGCAAATCTACGACGAAACGAACGATACATACGGGAACCTACTGACGATCAACGGGACATACGAAAGGGACAAACGAACGATAGGAAGGGAGTTTTGCGTACCGCTTGTGTGTTCATTTTATTTTCATTCGTTGTAAAGAAGCCAGGGATAGCAGTCGTGTTTGTGTTTGCCAACAGCGTCCGAATGGAGTGAAATTGGACTTAGTGGCCATCAAGCCCAAGTAATTGAACTAACCGAATTATCCAAAATTGGGTCAAAGGTCCCACACGCATAAAATTGTTTGTTAACAATTTGACAGGTCCTTATCAGTGTGGTTTTAGCCCAGGGAAGTCAAGAATAGACCAGATTTTCACACTACGGCAGACCCTGAAAAAGACCGAAGAAATGCAGACTGACACTGAACGTTCAAGCCGTGCAATGCTATACGAGCGCCATGTTTAGTGTTGACATTCATGTCAAACTCGTCTGACTGAGCAGGATAACGCTGGAGAAGTCTCGTTTCTTCACTAAGGTCGGAAATGAACTCACCGAGGTCTCAAAAAAGGTTTTATACAAGGCGATGCACTGTCATGTGACTTTCTCAACATCGTTCTTGAGAAGATTTTGCAAAACTCACCGGTCGTCACTAGAGGCACGATCTTCCAGAAGTCCGTACAAATGCTAGACTTGATTGATCGAACACAGCGAGCTGTCAGTGAAGGATTTGCTGGCATTGACAAGGAAATGGGCAAAACGATATATGTACGCTATCTCCGAAAAAAAAGAATATCAAGTTTGGACTTGGAGATGGTTAAAGACTGCGGTTCCGCGATCAAAAAAACAAATCAGTACAGAGTTCAAACTTTTGTCCATCGCTATTTCTTCTCCATCCCACCATGGCTTTCAAAGGTAGGTCGACAATTACGAATCATATAGAATTTGTGTCATTGATCAAACTTCACATCAAGTTGTTATTTTTAAATTACTTGCCCTTGGTTTCCAACCCGGATTCCCGAAATGTGACAAATCTTTCTTTGAGGCCACATCGGGGGTTCCGCAAGGTAGCCACCTAGGTCCATTATTTTTCGTCCTTACTATCAACGATGTTAAGTGCATAATCAAGGAATCCCGTCTCTCTGTGTACGCCGATGACATAAGAATCTATTCATTTACAGTGAGAGTCAAAAAATTGTATACAGCCAGCGCCTACTAGGACATAAATTATAATACGCTATGTTGCAAGCGAGTAGAAAATTAATTTTAACACCAAATATAGCTTACACCTCACTTTTTTATTTTTCACTACAAAATAGTTAAACAAAAAATAATTTAGAAATTATTCACGATAAAAGCAAAAATTATCTGAAAAATGCAGTCAAAAATTAGTATACAGCCCAATTTATTTCACAATTCATGAGTTGATAGATACCGTTAGAATGAATATTCCGGTGTTTTACAATCCTTGCAACTATTCCGTCGCAAGTCGTCCTAGAGCGTGGTTAATTTTTGAAATTTCCTGAAGTTTGGCAATCCTAATGGCGCGAGGAAAGACTTTACCGGTAGAGATGAGAAATTTATTCGTTCACCATCGGAGAGAAGGAAAATCTCTGGCGGAAATTGCTAACATCGTAAAAAAAAGTCGTGCCACTGTGCAAAAAGTTGTAGTGGCTCGTGTTTGAGCCATTGGTTCATTTCTGGTTAAATGGCGACGTCAATAAACAAAAACAAAAGGCTAAAAAAATGATTATCAAATTAAATCCGTACAATTTGCAAGCTTTGCTCTTGCGTGAATCTATTTATTTAAATATGGCAAAGATTAGTCAATTAACTCTCAACTGTCAAATTGACTGCCACTGGAAGAGAGCTGCCAAATCAATAGCAAACCTATAAAAAAAGATCTTGAACAAGGGAATTGCATTAACACTTCATCTGGCACTCGCCTCAAAATTCAACAACGTCCACTTGCCTTGTTACATTATGTGCTTGTTTATTAGGGATGTTGTCTCTTCTCACGTCCTAAGATATTTTAGTTCTAATTTTGAAAACTTCACCAAAATCAACAGTCAGTGAGTGTTCCCTTGACAAGTTAAAGACTTTTTTCACCAGAAAAACAGATTCCCCTTGACTATGTGCGAAAAGTGAACCATTAAAACTTTGAAAACCCCAATAAGAGAAATTGCCCAAAGCGCGTGAGGACGAAAATGGAAGTGGATATTGCTTCCAAGTCAGTGAGTGGAATGACACTTCTTGCCTTAAAATAAATGAAACCTGTCACACAGTTTCACTTTCATCCAAGATGTTTTCAGTCCGGGCGAGGTTAACAATAAAATTAGTTTGAACTAAAAGCATCTCCTATTCGTGTTCATTTTCTTGGAGCTATCGGTTTCTTTGAACTTTACGACGTCTTATTTATGAACTTCATTATGTTCAGGGTATAGATTACGTTTAACTTGATGAAAATAGGATTAGAAACTTTAGTGAAAATTCAATGCGTTGGGGTGAACTATAAATATTGGGAGCGGTTGTGGCAGATATAAATTACAGCTCAGTACGAGAGTATAAATTATGTAAAGGTACTCTTAAATGAAATCTAACCCATCGTACCCATCGTGGGCATTACGAATTCAGCATTAAATATGTTTATGCGACATTTTGTGCTTTCAAATTACTCGTGTCTTCTGTCACAAGAGCAAAAATGTCAGATTGCATCAATGTTACTTGTTACATTACTAGCGTTGGTTGGAAAGATATCCCATGCTAAGGACGCTCCATTCGTGAATCATTAACATCGGTTAAGAAATGCAGTGAATGAATTGAGTACATACTCGTACTGTGCAGGTAGTCTAATAATTTCGTCCCAAAGGAAAATGTACAGAACTTCTTTCTTCATCCGACATGCAAAAGCTTTAGATTAATGGTTGTGTCAGTGGAATGTATTCTAGTGGCTGTCAAAACGGACTTCACATGACGGATGGGAAACTTTCATCAAGAATACCACCCACCTATAGCCTTAGAGCAGCTTGAATTGGATAACGATTTTGGGCGAAAAAACATCTTTTCTGACGAGGCTCATTCTCATCTCGGCGTTTTTTTTGTTTTTTAACAAAATTGTCGCATCTGTGTCTCGGAAAACACGCACAGTATCGTCGATAAGCCAATGCACCCATAGACAGTGACAGTTTGGTGCGGATTGTGAACTGGTAGCATCACTGGACCATCATTGGGTCTTCGAAAATGAGCCTGCAAATAACCTTTCGGTCAACGGTGGGCGTTACAGAGCAATGCTAACGGACTTTTTTTTTTACTGAATTGATGTCATGGATTTGAACGGCGCGCTATGCCACATAGTCCATGCCACAATTCATCTTTTGCGCACCAAATTCCCAAATCGTGTCCTTTGAATTTTTGGATAATAAAAATACCTACCGATTTTAGGAAAAAATGCTCAAAATAAATTTGATCCCAAGACGGTCGTGGCGTATTCGATAAGTGCATCGACTTCAATATCGAAAGTCCTGGTTTCGAATACGAACACACCATCTGTCATTTTACGGCATCTCTTCTCTTGGGCCTGCCGTTCATAGTCGATATAAAACCGTAGGTTCTCTACATTCGTAAGAATCACGCATATAACAATTCTTTGACATTAGCTAATAAGGTCTTGAGTCGAAAATTGCAATTTTCATTAATCCAAATTGAAATAAGATTATTATTTGCAAATCGGGATTAAATGTGTTCGAAATGATGGCAAATAAGCTCTGAAATGAAGTTGTGCTAGACTTAAGACGTCAATATCAAACGAAAGTGAAAAAAAAAATGGAATTCAACCCAATCAACAACCCGAAATGGTTTTTGACTTAATACCTTTTTGCCTAACGTCAAAGAATTGGTCTATGATGAATCTAGGCCCAACCATATGTTTTTAACTTATTTGACACTTTTAGCTTTCGTAACCCATTTGGTCGGCATTGTGAACAAGGCAAAACAAGGCAGATAGAGGGGTGTCGGTCACGTCTCAGTTAGGTCCTTGAGGACCCATTGTGATGTCCAATTGATATCCATCCAGTGGTTTTTTAAATCATTGAATAACTGTTTCCCGCTCGAAATCTTTACAGAAAGTCAGTATCATACATCCGTGGAACGAAATTAACCGCTTTACTCTTGAACAACGTTGGCAAATATTGAAAACATATTTCCAAAGTGAGTGCTGTGTAGCCCAAACAGTGTGTTTTTTAAAAAGAAGTTTTGGCCGAAGTGAAGCACCCACCGCGACTGATGTACACAAGCTTGTGCAAAAAGTTCGTGAGACTGGAGTGCTAGTGGACAACAAGATGAGAATGTGGCTGCTGAGGCCGAGAGTGTGAGACTCAATTCCCGAACATCAACTCGCCATCGATTTCATCAGCTCAACATTTCACGCACTAGCCTGAGGAGAATTCTGGATAACATTGACCCTTCACCGTTCAACGGTATCAAATCGCTCCTCAGAGGTGGCCAAAATGACATCGCCAAGACGGCTATTAACACGAGATCTCGGATTATTCGCTTACAAGGTCCAATTGACTCAGCAATTGAAGGCGCGCTACCCGACCATCCACTTCGGTATCGCATAGCAGTTTGGGCCTTAGAGCAGCTTAAGTTGGACAACGATTTTGGGCCAAAAATCATCTTTTCTGACGAGGCGCATTTTCATCTCGGCGGCTACGTAAACAAACAAAATTGCCGCATCTGGGGCTTGGAAAACCCGGACGTTTTGTTACCCAACCATTTGCTATCTCTAGAATCCTGTTGTCCACCTTTTTCTTCAAGTCTGAGAAGCGCGGTTTGATTCCATATCTTGCTTGTCCAAGGGTATTCTTTTCAGTTTCCGTACTGAAAAATGTTAAGCAGTTTGTCTAAAAACCAGTTTAATGGCCAACCCCTCTTGTTAAGTGAAAACATGCTTTGAATTTAATCCCGACTTTAAGTCATACATTTTACGAAAACTATATAATCTCTGAAACACCATCTTCTGCCTAAGACCTTTGGTTCACATAAGAAATCAACGGCAATCAAGCAACCACAAAACTCTGGGTTGGTGTTGGCAGACCAGTCTCCTGGCTTCCTTGTCAATAAATACAAAGACATATTTTAATAAAATCACAGAAAACCGCTCACAGTAGTAATTTGACACTAAAATAACAAATGAAAATGTAGCTAACCATTTTGGTGATTTATTTAATGCTGTCAAACGGACTCTAATTAAAATATCCGATTGTAGCTGGGTCCAATAAAACGTTAGATGAATGCATACAGGCTGTGAATGTATCTGCAGAGAGTGTAAAATTCATCTGCGGTGGTGGAGTGGTCTATGATTTTTTAGGGCAAACTTAAAGTACATACGAGTATGTACGCTGGAGTTGGGATGAAATATTCTTTAACCAAAGATTATACTGCGGTATATCTAAAAGGATTGCTCGGTCTGGGGGAATTCCTTTCAAAGACGCATTCGAGTGCTCTCCGAGCAGCCGGGAGTGCTTCTCATCTTGAGATGGAACAGGATGTGTGTGCCTTAGAGAAACAAAGAAATGATGAATGCTTTTTGTCTTTGGTCATCGTGTTTGCTTTGTTTCTGGTGGAAGGCAAGCAAACTGTGCCACAGACTATGACTTGCATTTCTGCTTCTGTTATTTATATCAAGAGTTTCTTTCAAGGTTTGCTGGCTTTCTGTGTATTTGATGGAAACTTGATGGCTGTTAAACAAAAATGAAGTGCAATGGATTTTAGATTAATTGCACAGTCAGTGCAGTCTTCCTGTTCACGGTGGTCACAGCAGTTGCCGGGCTTCTAATTTTCTCAATTGAAACTTATTGCAAGCAAAAGCATCAATTAATTTTTAAAGCATTTTACTTTCAGTCAGCTGATGAATAAAAAAGGAACAAATTAACGTGCCAATCTGTTGATAATTGACATAACTTTAAAACAACGTCTGTGTTGGGTACCAGGACATGGAGACATTCCGGGGAATTGCAAAGGAAAGGAACTTGCCAGGCATGCGACAACGTTGTCAATACTGGGAAAAATCAGTGGTATAGGTGTGCTACGTTGTAAACTGATGCTCGAAGATACAACAACTCGAAAGTCATATATTTTATATCATACAGGCACTACGCATCAAACCTTCAAGTTGATCTGGTTAAGACTAGATCTCAAAACTTCAATAAATCAATTTTTTTCAAGACTCAACACAATGGTTGGTGTTATTTCAGGAGACTGCCTCATAGGTGCTTATGCTAAAAAAACATGGGTACTATTCCAACGATTTTTGTAGACTCATCTTTGATGAGGAGGAGGGAGTAAATGTCACCTCCTACGTACTTGGCCGGATCTGGCGTCATAGACGATTTACTTTTGGTGCCAACCTCCGTGACCTCGGAGTGGCGCCCATCCGGAATTTTTTTTTTTTCTTATAACCTTATCTTGCACAGTAGTTCTCGTCGACTGGGTGGCGCAGTTGGTTAAATGCCTGCCCCAAGTTAAAGGGGTCCCAGGTTCGAATCCCAGTGAAATCAAATCTGGTCCAGTCACCATTCACCGTTGGGATCAAATTAACGGCACTGAAGTAGGTTGCTACCTGGCAGTATAATGAACCAGTTTTGAGTCTGAGTGGTCCAGTGTAGTGTTTCAAAAAACCCCGAAAAAAGGCTCTCGTCTAGTTGATTGGCCCAAGCGGCTGCCCAATGCAACTACGTTTTTATTTTTAGAAGCACAAAGAAACTGATGAAACGATGTCTCTATTTCGCGACGAATTTCATAGACATGTAATTTTTTCAGATGGATACTTCAATTGGGTACCAAGATAATACGAGAATCATCATCCTAAGTGTGAAAAGTGTAAGAGTCTTGAATTTATGTACCTTACTGAAAGACATACAGACATCTGTAAATTCTTGGATGCTAGACATTATTGTCATTAAAACGATACTCAGATCATTGGCAAAGCTGGATGATAAGCAGGACGACAGATGATATGATATGATGATATGCCTTTTGATTGAATTTTGTGTCTGATATATAGTCCGAATGGGGGAGAAGACGGGTCTTGATGGACTAAATTGTCACAGCGAACTGCAGTCAACCTAACCGCAAACTCCACGAGTGGCACAAAAATATCCACATAGTTCAAAATGCAAACTGGCTTGGTTGTATTGAGTGCATGAACACTAATGTTCCATCTATGAGACTATGAGAAAGAAAGATTAGAACCTGCTCAAGTTGCTGGGGTTAGAAGTGAATAAGTTTATGTTCCAATTTAATTTGTTTTTTCGCAGTAAAAATTACACAATTTATCAAGTTCGAGAGAAGTACAAGATGGCGCAAAATCCTTTCAGACGATGTTATAATTTTTGCAAATGGCTTTGTACGTCAATCATATTTGACATTTGTGAACTAGACAGCTGCAGTATACAAACAGATATGTAAGCAATGAAGCGCTATACTCTGCAAGAGCGTGAAATAATTGTGTAGATTTTTTTGACCAATAATCGGTCGGCGGTGTTAGCGTTGCGTGAATTTCGACGTCGATTTCCTTATCGTGTCGCACTAACTGAGCAATCATTCCACCTTTTGTAATAAAGGGTGGACGATACAGCAAGAAAGATTGAAGCAATCAGGCAGCGTGTTGCTGAAAATTGAGACTTTTGCCCGAGTTTGCTAGAGTTTTACTACTCAGTTTAGATGACTTCCATTATCAGTAAAAAATGGCGACAAAGCACATTTCGTCTTGACTGACTCCGCAATAAAACAGAATGGTCTCTATGGGCGCACAGAAAACCCTTAATTGATGCACCATAGACGACTAGAGTAACTACACGATGCCGGAGGCATGATTTGGCTATATTTCTCTAAACATGCAAGAGGCAACACACTACACACTCGCACCTAAACAAATATAGTCAACGTTTGAAAATTTCAAAAAATTACATTTATTTACTCAAAAATTATTGATTTAGGCAATTCCATGGATGAATTTTGTACTTTGAAAAATTAATTGCGTTCAATGTATGCATTACTTTTCCCATGAATTTGCTCGTATGCATTCCTAGAAAATAAATCCAGTTCAGCGAATTTCGAGTTCAAATATTAAAATAAAATCATTAAAATTTTCATTGAGCAGTAAAAACAAATAAATGGTGCTTAGTTAAATGTTCGTTATTCAAATTAATGTCTATTATTTGAAACACATAATGCATACCTCGTAATTGACAATCTGCGCCTGGGGATAAGTTATTTTTGGCCGGTCATACTGAACGACCTCATCTGCATTTATATCGCTGCAGCTTTTTACTGTTTTAAAAGTTGAAACCTGCAATGGAAGAGTTATGTTTAAATCGAAGGCAAACACTGTGCTTAAGCAGAAATATATGGAAATGAGGCGAGAGAGTATAGAATCGAAAAGGAAATTTAATTTCAAAGTTATCCCATAGGTTCCGGGTCAAATAATTGCTTGGGTGATTTGTTCTTGAGTACATGTGGGGATGTGTGACTATGAATAAATTGATATTCTGGTGCAGGCATTTGCTTTAATTTTATGTGATGGTTTTTGAAAACGTTTCAGTTTGAGACAGTTTTTGTCGTTGAAAGGTACATGTTTTGATGAGTACTTGGACTGTACGTTAGCGCATATTGTTATTGTTCCTAAGGAACACCAATTTTGTTAAAACAATTTCATTATTTGCACGTGTTGTTGAACGCTATGTCCACCAACGGTGGTTTGGGAAAATGGTCTGAATAAATGACAGCCAATTGGACAGATGTAGCTTCAACAAAAATGCTAGAGTTAAAACGACTTGATATGAATGTAAGTCTTTAGTAAGAACGACTGGATGGCGCAGTTGGTTAAGTGCCCGCCACAAGTTCGAGGGGTTCCAGGTTCGAATCCCAGTGAAATCGAATCTGGTCCAGTCACCATTTGCCGTTGGGATCAAATTAACGGCACTGGAGTAGGTTGCTACCCGGCAGAACAATGGACCAGTTTTGAGCCTGAGTGCTCCAGTAGAGCTTCAAAAATCCTCTGGAAAAAAAGTCTAGATTATGTACTGAAAGCCGTTGGGCACGAAGTTTAGGCGAAAGCGACTTGAAATGAATAATTTTTGCTTTAAATCTTTTCTTAAGTACGTCCTAACCTCCGAATTTAAATAAAAAACAAAAAAATCCCTCTTCCTAAAGACCATCAACGCTCAACAAATTATTTGTACAAATGCAAGTCATAACATTTGTTCTTGTGCAAAAATTCTCAGCTCGATAACCTTAAGTTCAAAGCCCTTTTGTCTTCCGATACACAAAGTAAGACTGCTCAACTCGTTGAAGATACTTTATCATGCAAGATGAACGGATATTCAAGGACTAAAGCATCATTAATAAGTGTTTACCCTTCCTTATCATTTTTCATTCCGGAAATCGTTGGAACACATATTAAAATGATGCCCCATCCACACGTCCTCGTCAACGACACAACCGTGTAAACGGATACCCCCACCATTGTTCTGAATATTCTGACATTTTGACAAATTGCAATTGATGATGCATATATATGCGTAGCTACAACAATTCCTCTTCGTCCTGGATAAGTTCTCGAACAAAATACGCTTCTCTATCTCAGTTATAATAAAAATGGAACCGCGTGGGAAATCACAATGCGAAATAATTGAGTAGCATTCGTACGAGATGCGAGAAGATACATGTACGTAGAGTTAGATTTGATACATTAATCAAAATAGTTTAAGGACTCTTAAGCCGCTCCGATCGGCATGTGCGAGGTTTTTAATAAACTTCAGAACAACAAACCATACTTCCTCGTGATATCCGGAAGGATATAAGAAAAACCAACGACAGTTTGTGAGAAAGGAAGACCGTCTGTTGGATACACATATTTGAATATGCTTTCCATGGGCTCCACACTCAGAGGGAACGATTGAAATTCATAGTCCTGGGAAGAGATTTATGAAAGATACTCTCAACCAGAGTTGTGTGGGTCTCGTATCATAATTTTTTCAGTTTTTTCCCTCTTCGAAAATGTGGTGAAATCGACAGTCCATAAATTTGATCAGATAGGGGCTTTCTGGCGAATCCAAGGCTCATTTTTCAAACTCTTTCGTTTGCATGGAATTTCTGTTTATGGGCGCATCCTAAGAGATAAACTTTTAAGGGAAGGCTTTGCGCGAATAGTTTGACTTTGATGGATTCGTTGATTGAAATTGGTGCTTCTGGTTGATATTTTCTGTCCTTCCGGGCTTTACTTTTTATCTCAATCTGTGCAATATTGTCCAACTCATCAGAAGCAGCATACCAAGAAGGGAGAGTTGAATAGTTTCTTTATCTTTTGAAACTGTCGTATAGCTTTGATGGGTGTCCGAAGGGTGGGATCGATTATCTGCGATGGAATTTTTTGTCGTCTGAATAGTTACCGCGGTTGCCAAAGACCACAATTAACGTCAATGCTGATGTACACTTCCATTATGTACAGGATGACGAGATAAGAATGATAGGAAAAGAAATGTAAAAAAAAATAGCAAAATAGCGGTGTCAGGCATAAAAATTAATGTGACTTTATTTTGAAGCTGTTTGCATGTCATTTTGTATAGAATAGCACATCATTCAAATGGTCCCATCAGTTTCGCTTAACGTTCGGTCCAACTTTTGATAACTCCCTCCAATATGTGCGACGTTATTTCGACCATAGCATCTCAAAAGTTGGCCTAGAGCTTGTTTAAAGTTAGTTAGTTGGCGTTAACTAGGGACTTCACGTAGCTCCAGGGAAAATAATCGATTAGTGTCAAGTCGGATAATCGCGTCGGTCAACTGATGATAGCTCATCGTGAGATGACCATCGTCGAATTTCTCCTATTCTTTCAACTTTGAGCGTTGCGACGCTTGTATGGCTTATAGCGCCATCTTATTGGAATAACAGCTCAGATATATCGATGTTGTGGAGCTCTGGCTATATAAAGTTGATTAAAAGAGAGACCTTGAGACCCTGAGACCTTGATACCCTGAAAACCTCAGACCCTAAGACCCTGAGACCCTAAGATCTTGAGACCCTGAGACCCTAAGACCCTAAGACCCTAAGACACTAAGACACTGAGACCTTGGGACCATGAAACCCCAAGACCCTAAGACCCTGAGACCCTGAGACCCTGAGACCGTGAGACCCTGAGACCCTAAGACCCTAAGACCCTGAAACCCTGAGATCCTGAGACCCTGAGATTCTGAGACCCTGAGATCCTGAGACCCTGAGACCCTTAGACCCTAAGATTCTAAGACCATGAGACCCTGAGACCCTGAGATCCTGAGATCCTAAGACCCTGAGGCATTTGATAATCTGTACCTCAGACCATTGCCTCTTTCCTCATTTCGAAAGAAATAAATACGGTCCAAAGTTGCCGTGCCATAAACCGCACCAAACAGTCAATCCGTGGATGCATTGCTGCTTGGTCGTGCACGGTCTGGCTTATTGACATCGCTGCTGAGCCCAAAATGGGACTCGCCCGAGAAGATGAATATTTTTTTTCAAAATCCGGATCCCCGCCGAATTAGCTAACGCACGGCGTTGTCTATGTTCGCTCGGTTTCAATTCTTTCGTCAGCACAATCTTATGCGGAGATAGGCCCAAATTCGACCGCAATATATGCCGGGAAGACGCTCTGGCGATGCCCAATTTTGCTGATGGTCAAATCGACATTTCTGGGTCTTCCTTGATACTGGCTATGTTTCATTTCCTTATTTCGCTCCAACCTCTGTCTGGTTGGTGGCTTACTGTTCAAAAGAGTGTTCTTACGCTCAAACTTTTCGATGGTGCGACGAAGTCATGATGATTACCGACCTCACGACAGTCACATTGCGGATTTACAACTGAGCCGGAATTTCAATAATATTTTTTAAAAACTTCCCCTCCTTCAGCAAGTGTCAAACGATGCACGACGAAATGGCAAACCTTACCGAATATTTTGAAAGCTGGATGTCTTTAGTACCTTTGACAACTGCTGAAACACAAGAATTGGAAAAACTATCATTGTTATCGGGTCACCCCTTGCCATGAATGGGGATATTCATAGTAGTCTTCTTTTCCCAAAGATTGCAATCGGTTTGTTCTCTAGTCACAACTCCTTTTGTCATATTCGCTGCATTCACAATTTTGAGATTTGTAACTTGTGCCCAAACCCTGTCCATTGCGCAAAGGTAAGCGCACATGAAAGATTACACTTCTCCGTCTGTAACATACTACCTCTCTTCAAATGGAAAAGGATTAAAGGATACTCTTCTCAGTAAGAATCGGTATTTCATCTTTCAACTGTAAACTTTTAATCTCACATGAACAATGAAACAGTAAACTTTTCCGACATGTCAAATACCATTTAGTTTTCATGCGTTTACTCTGCACACACAGAGACCAGCAGCAGCAGCTTCTTCTGCTACCGTCACGACAAACCATGTATCCCCTGCACAGAAACTCGTGTTCGGATTTGAAGAATGAACGAAAATTATAAACGTGTATCTCGCCCATAAATTTATGCCATATATGTATCCAGCCATTAGTACGAAGCAAGACAGCCAAATGGAACGAACGGAGAATAGTCCAAAGAAGACAAAGGATAAGCTTCATGCTGTCTGCTGCTGCCTCTGCTGCTACACGTAAGAGCGAGCAGAGTTTCGACATACTTGTCATAGTACTGACAGTTTTCTTAACTGCCACAAAGTGCAGGGGATATTTCAAGATTTTCGTTCATGGCTCCCCACGAGAATGCGAATGTGTTGTTAAACAGAGCAGATGGATGGGGCATTTGAATTGCGGATAAGAAAGTAGTTTATAGTTGGAGATTTGTCTGTTCATTACATGACATTTCCATTTAGTTTGGATGGATCTTGTATATCATTTCAGAGTCTGTGACCGGGCCCAGGATTTTATGTGAATGATTGATAGAATAACTTTTGCATAAGAATATGTCTACAGAGGAAGAATTATTCGTCTGAATGTTCTGTGGGGGTAAGCTATGGAAATAATTTAATATCTACGCCCTTGGAGGTTACTCTTATCCTTTTCCAGATCGGATGTTTATTTCCTTGGAATTAAGGCCTCTTCATTCCGGAGGAACGTAAAGAAATCGACAAAAAGTTACAAAGTGACAAAGACAATGTCAAAAGTTACTTACAGTCAAAACGTCACGCCTATTAACAGATTGTGCTCCCAAGAGCTGTCAAGAAATACGTAAAAACGACGGAAACAGCTTGATTCTAATAATGGTAGTTCCTAGGTAGTAAAGGACGTCTTCTCCCTAGGACAGAAGCAATTAGACGAAGGAAGGTCAATTGTGTAGCCAGATGAATCTCAGGGGAGTTTTTTCATTTATCCACTTGTAAGAAATAATTTAAGCTTTCAATGATGGGAAGTAGACTCGTGACAGGTATTTCATTGAGGTGGCCTAAGAGACGCAAGACCCAGATGGGTTCAAAGGGTGCAAAGAGCTGATCCCTTCAACTAACAAACTTTGCTGGAGACATCTTCTGACATGTGATTACATTAGGGAGTGTCCTACAATGACAACTAGAAGTGTCAATTTTTAGTCTCTTGAGAGAGAAAACTTATTGAGTCATGTGTACCAGGTGGTGTCCCGTTAATCATTTGAGTTACAATTTCAAAACACAGTTTTTAAGAAACTAAAGCCAGCGACTGGATGACGCGGTTGGTTAAGTGCCTGCCCCAAGTTAGAGGGGTCCCAGGTTCGAATCCCAGTGAAATCGAATCTGGTCCAGTCACCAATTGCCGTTGGGATCAAATCAACGGCACTGGAGTAGGTTACTACCTGGCATTTCAGTGGACCAGTTTTGAGTCTGAGTGCTTCAGAACGGTTACAAAAATCCACCGAAAAAAAAATAACTTGATTAGCAATTTGTCACAAGTCTCCCACGCACGCATACTTTCAGCTACATACACACACGCCCACTTCTCTCTCACTATTAAGGCAAGGAGTCATCTTTTCGCATATACTCCCCTAAATATCTAGAACACTGAAAAATATAAATCGTAAAAGATGCCATACTTATTCCAAAAATATCTCGCATTTCCGCACACAAGATCTACTAACAAGATTAAAAATTTAATTAAAACCCAATTCGCCTGCTTTTAGGGACCCGTTTGCCCGAGAAACAAATAGCACTCAACAGCTGACTGAAATAAAAGGACGAAGGGAAAATTTTCGAAACGAAAAGCAAGCGTTTTTAAATAATTACTTCCACTCAAAGCACGCTAAGATCCCCCATCGTAGAGGGGGTTTTTCGTTTTAGTCGCTTTTTTATCCCGGAACTCTCTCCGGAAATGTAAGCCATGTAAAACCATAGAGTACACAGCTCTGCCAAAAAACAAAAACTTGGCACAAATATCAACATGCAGTACTTACCCCTGTAAGTAAGATGTGAGCGAGTGAGTGAGTGAGTGAGTGAGTGCCTGCTGTGCGCTGAAGAATGAACCCTCCAACTATAATTGTGCGCTACAAGCGCATAACATGTTTGCTATTCAAATAACAATGTAACGTCCTCCATCCAGCCACGGCACGAATGCCCTCCGGTTGAAAGTTTGAATTTGGGTCTGTGCAAAGTAATAATGCAGTATGAGCTATACGCTGCTCATGTCTACTCCTTTTTTCGTACATACGTGGGTGTTTGTGTGTGTTTTCAAACTTGTCCACATCGGAATGGTCGAGCGGACGGTCAACTGGTTTCGGAAAACGTTAAAAATAAAGAAAAAACCCTCCCAGAAGTGGATTAGAACAAGTGAACTTTTCTACCTTCATATTTCACATATATTCCCCTTGGGCTGTATGGATCGTTAAAACCACTCTGACTCAAACCGATCCCTGTGTCGGATGAATAAAAAGCCATGCAACGGGAAACTCACAAGCAGCGTTTCCTCTGCGCGAGTGGAAGGGTCCAGCGGATACCTACGAAAGCCATGCTCCAGTGGAAGTCGGGCCCGTGAATGATAGGAGTCTACTTGCAGGACAATGCATTTTTGAAGAGGGTTAATTGATTGTGGCATGGATTGGTTAATATTTATGACCTTCTGTGAGGTTTCACGGCACGACCTTAGAATTTACTGACGACGTTGTAAACTCTGCCAAGTTAGTTGAAGTCCTTGTCACCTCATTATGTGGATGTGTTCAGGCTCAGAGTCGAAGATTATTCGAACCGGAGGTAAGTTACCCATACGTTTTACATAACGTAGTCACTTTAGGTGGTGGATAAGTAGATGTCTGCCTAGACACATGTCGGTGTTCAGAGTTTATTCTTCTTCTCCAATTAATTTATATTCAATTGGGACTTTAAAAATTGATAGCGGCCATATCTACATTGTTATTCAGTAAACGATAAAGCGGGGCCGCCGTGGGCGCCTTGGCGTAGTGATTAAATGCGTCGACTCCTACGCGCGATGTTCTTGGTTCGATTCCCGAAAAAACACAAAACATTTTTTCACGGCTCCACCTCTTTCGAGTCACTGACAATGCTCAAAGAGTATAACTGTCAAGAAAAAGCTTCTTAATCTCGCCGTTCGGAGTCGGCATTAAACTGTAGGTCCCCTCCGCTCGTGAGTGAACAATAGCAAGCACAACACGAGTAGTTGCTGAAAAGCTAGGCCCAGGTCCACCTCGGACTGTAGCGCCGCCATTATTATTACTATTATTATTATTATTAAACGATAAACCAACGCCTGTACGTCCACGAAACGCAAGGTCTGTCGAAAACGTCTCACCACCGCTTTCCGTGAGAGTGTGCACGAGAATCCGAGACAGTCGTTTTCACGTTGCTCGGCCTTTCGCAGACCACAACTTGGCGAATTTTGCATCGTGGCTTGGGCCTGAAAAAAATTCAACCGACTCAGGAGCTCAAGGTAAACGACCATAGACAACGACGTGTGTTCGCTGAATGGGCTGAAGAGTTGGAAACTGACTCTAATTTTCATCGAAAAAACATTTTCAGCGATTGGGCCCATTTCTGGATGAATGGGTACGTAAACAAACAAACTGTCGTCGAATTTGGGACGATTCGAGAACGACGAACGAACGACGTTGGCCAAGTCATCGCCGTCAAAGTCAATGATTACCAACTTATTTCAAAAAACCGACTGTATGGCGCAGTTGGTTAGGTGTCTGCCCCAAGTTCGAGGGGTGCCAGGTTCGAATCTCAGTGAAATCGAATCTGGTCCAGTCACCATTTGGCGTTGGGATCAAAGTAACGGCACTGGAGTAGGTTTGCTACCTGGCAGTACAATTGACCAGTTTTTGAGGCTGAGTGCTCCAGTGTAGAGCTTCAAAAAACCTCCGACAAAAAAAAGTCTTTTTTGCCTGATTTGGATGATATGGACACCAACGACATATGGTTTCAACAGGACGGCGCTATGTGCCACACAGCTCATTGGAAATTCTACACGAGCGATTCGAGGGCAGGGTCATCTCATGTGGATCGATGTGATGTGCGCTGGCCACCGAGATCCTGCGATTTGGCCCGTTTAGACCGCTCTTGTGGGGTTTTCTGAAGTCGCAGGTCTATGCAAACAAAACCAGAAAGCACAGCGGCGCTCAAAGCCAACATGACCCATGCCATTGGTCAAATTCAATCTGATTTATGCGCCAGAGTAATGGAAAGTTGGTCATTTCGCATGAGCGCCACCCAAAGAAGCTGCAATACATGTTTGAACGACGTGATATTCCATGCATAATGGCATCGATAGGGCTTTTAAACGAAGTGAAAATGTTGATGATATATCTTACACACTTAATTTTATTTAAATTAAAAGATAGGAAGCGCTTAATGAAATACTGCAGGTGGCAGATACAGTGCCTCACAAAAGTATTCGAAATTATGTTTTCTTCCAGGATTTTAGTATTGTTAATCAACAAATAATCAACAAACATGTACAGCGATACTTAGTAACAAATAAATGAAAATGAAATGAAATGAAATAATTATTATAATTATAATAAAAAAACAGTTGCAATTTAACATTTATTCTCTGTTAACAAAAAAAATTAGAAAAAATAATGCATGTTTTCTGCCTGCAACAACAAAAAAAATGCAACAAACTAGGATCCAGGAAAAAACATTATTCCGAATATTTTTGTGAGGCACTGTATAATAAAGTACGAGGTTGCCGGTTGGTTACTGCTTGTCGACTGAGACGAGAATCTGACCCAGGAAAAAACAGTGCGGTCACACGCTGTTGGAGATTGTGCAGAGTTCCACTATGGTTTTCCTGGAAGCGATAAGCAACCAACGGACGTGCAAAAACAGACGACGAGGCAAATGTGTCAACAAATCGAGAAGCATCCACGGGTGATCTTATGACCGATGGAATGCTTGCTGTGTCATGTTCTCCATGATAAACACTCGCCCACACAAACCGTCTACTTAAGCGAGCCGTATGTCAGTATATCCGTCGTTTTGGTTGCTGTGTATTGGGTTCACATTTGAGCTGAGAAATAATAAAAAAATAACATTCCTTCTGCACAACGGCACGCCATTCGACTAATAAATCGCCAAGATGCCTATGACTGTAGATTCTGCCTGGTACACATATATGAATACAGAAGATCTCATCCAAGGATAGCTTTGGTAACCGTCAGTGCACAACATTTCTAAGCAGTAACCCGTAAAGGTTCTTTCGTAATTCTCAACAAAATTCCAAATTTATCAATAGTCCTTTTTAACAACTTTTCCTTGTATGAATAAATTCATCATTGAAAGAGACCTTTTTTTCCTGGAGAATCATTTCAAGTCAACCTCCAGACAGAGGAGAGGAATTTTTAATGGGCTTCCTATTTTTAAATATTTTAAACAAATAAGAAGCTTTAGACGAGAAAGTAAATACCCTCATTTCTTGAGGGATGTTGTAATTGTAAAAGGTAAACAACTCATTAAAGATGACCTTTGGACAACGCTTTTATGTTCAACCCTCTTTTTCAACTTGACAAAAAATACGGCTTTCTGATGGGAGAAATTGTCTGAACTTTGGGTAAACATTGGCCGCCGATAAGTGCTTACATTTCACTTTTTCTTACATAATAAGCATTAACGACGTACTTTCATTGAATTAGAATGGCTGTCTATAAAATTGGGTTGGAACCTTTCCCTCGCTTGTCTTCAAAGAAACATCTATAATCTTGTCCAGTTAACTGTCGGTAATATTTACTCCATCCGATTACATTTGGAGTTGAATAAAATTAGGGTTCCTTGTTGATGATGTTTCACCATCAACTCACTTCACAGCTGATGTTCCACTTAAAGACTCGCTTAGACTTGCCAGGACAGGACTGGAATAAACTACTTATGTCCAAGGATCCATTTGTTTTTCGAATCCGATCGATTCTTTCGAAAGTTCGTTGTCCTTGATGATATTTTTTACGATTTTTGTTGCTGTCAATAGTTTGGTTCTAAGCGCAATATCTTTTACGACAATCATTCATCTATCTACACGACTCATGAATACTGAACACCGAGAAGTGTTACCATCACTGAGCACGTTGACAATTCGAGGGGCACTTCGACTTTCCACAGTCAGTCGAGCAACCTTTACGACCTCAGTTATGCAAGGCTCATAAAAGTTGAATTGCATCCATAAAAGAAAACTTTGGCAATAAAATGGTTCTTTATATTTTAGATTTGCTCCTCTAATCTTCCATTATGTAGTTCACATAACGCAGATTTTTACTCCCTCCATCCAACATTTTTGAGAGCATTTCGACCATGGACATTAAATTAAATTGCCGAATAATATGCAGAGTTTTTGCTTTCGACGGAAGATCAAAATTGCATGCACTGGTAGCGCGGCATAAGGAAGTGAATGGAACTTCGGGAATGTCATTTCCTTGAGACGAAAAAATGTTTATTGGCAGTTTTCAGAAAAGTTTTGCTGACAATTAATTTTGAAATCCTCTACTAGGAGTGAAGTGAAAGGATGCTTGCTTCAACTTTCGGAGAGTAAGAGTATCTTTCAAGTCAAGTTTCTGGAGTATGTTCGATTGGGTGATGTCCTACGGTATAATTAATTCTATGTCTTAATCGCAAGAATGAAATATTGGTTTCTCGAAACAGGACGCTAATTTTTAACCCCTATATCACGCTTTAGTCTTAATCATATTTGATGATTGATAACCAAGAAGCACATCGTGACAGCTGACAGTACAAGGCTGTTGAAAATGAGGAGTTACACTAAAAAACAGCGCGTTCACAGCTACAGTTCGCAAAGTACGGTGGGAATAGTGATTTAACTTTAAGTATGACGAGGTTAATTCAAAGTTGATGATGTTAGACACTCTGGCCGTCCTTCATCGAGTGGATCACAGCGAAATACCGTTGCTGTTCGCGGGAGTGTTGCTGAGACTACGATCATCAATTATCCACCATGGCCAAGAAAAGTGTTTTTCAATAAGAAAATAACAATTTTTCATTTTAGTTAAAACGCATTCTTAACAGTTTTTTAATGACCTGTCAATATCAAAACGGCCATCAAGGCATACATTTTTATTATAGTAAAGTGCATGAACGAGCAATGTTTGGAAATTATTTTAAATTACTAACGAAATTGTGTGCATCTAAAAGAAAGGAGACCCCTTTGACTGCGCCAACTATCGAGGGATAAGTCTCCTTAACATCGCCTATAAGCTCTTTTCTGCGATTCTGTGTGAACGCCTGAAACCTTTCGTGTCTAAACAGGCCAGGGAAGTTCACCATAGATCAAATCTTCACATTGCGGCAGATCCTGGACCCAAGAAATGCAGATCGGCACACACCACCTATTTGTTGATTTCACGGCCGCATATGACAGCATGCATAAATACGAGCTATATAACACCATGTCTAGTTTTGACACTCCTGCCAAACTCGTCAGACTGAGCAGGATGACGATGTTGAACTCTCGCTGCTCCATCAAGGTCGGTAAAGAACTCACCGAGACCTTCAATGGCAAAAAAGGTTTTAGACAAGGCGACGCGTTGTCATGTGATTTCTTTAACATCGTTCTTGAGAAGATTGTGTAAAACTCGCTGGCCAACACAAGAGGCACGATCTTCCAAAAGTCTGTTCAACTGCTAGCTTACGCGGATGACATTGGTGTGATTGGGCGAACACAGCGAGCCCTCAATGAAACGTTTGCTGGCATTGAAACGGAAGCGGCTAAAATGGGTCTGGCGGTAAACGAGGGCAAAACCAAGTATATGCTGCCATCGAGAAAGGGTGCACAACATCCACGACGTGGCCAGAACGTCACCATAGGCAGCTTTGAGGTAGTTAAGGACTTCGTCTACCTTGGCTCCGCAGTAAACAGTACAAACAACATCAGTACCGATATCAAACGCAGAATAACTCTTGCAAAACCGCTGTTTTTTTGGGCTCAAAAGGCAATTGAGTAATAGAACCCTCTCTCGGAAGACCAAGTTGACTTTGTATAAGAACTTGATCATCCCAGTCCTACTGTACGGCGCAAAGGCATGGACATTATCACAAGCGAACGAAGACTGTCTTGGTATTTTCGAAAGAAAAGTTCTGCGCGGTCTTTGGTACTGTTTGCGTTGATGGCATTTGGAGGAGGAAGTTCAACCATGAACTATATAGGCTGAACAGCGACATGAGTCTAGCCAGGCATCTACAGACCCAACGCCTAAGATGGCTAGGCCATGTAGAGCGTATGGACAGTTAAGCTCCAGCCCGACGAGTCTTCGACTCTGAGCCTGTGGGACAACGCAACAGAAGACGTCAACGTACAAGGTGGCGCACACAAGTCGAGGGGGACCTCGGCCGGTTTGGTGTGCGAAACTGGAGACAGCTGGCGAAAAATCGTGCTGGCTGGAGAGGCATATTGAGTGAGGCCCAGGTCCACCTCGGACTATAGCCATCAACGCAAACAGGACCAAAGATCGGGCAGGCCAGTTAGTTTTGCACGATCTTCTCAAGAACGATGTTAAAGAAATCACATGACAGCGGGTGGTCTCGTCTAAAACCTTTTTTTACATTGAAGGCCTCGGTGAGTTCATTACCAAATTGATGGAGCAGCGAGAGTTCTCCATCGTCATCCTGCTGAGTCTGACGAGTTTAGCAGGAATGTCAAAACTAGACATGGGGCTGTATACTCTCACCTATAGTAATGACCGAAAGAATAAGATCAGTAAGAGTACAAGCTGCCGAGATGAGATTTCTTCGTGCTGTGGTGGGAATTACTCGCCGGGATAGGGTGAGAAACACGGCAGTCCGAAAGTGCGACGAATACTTGGAGGAGGTCCTTGGTTCGAACCCAGGACAATAACCAACTTTCATTTCCATGGAGCACATTTGATTCGGGTGGCTGCTGTGTCCCAAGTCCATCCCAGGTTGTACTTCCACAATATTATGATTATTATTATAAACCAGAAGCACTAATTCATTATTTTTTCCAGAAATCCAGTGGTATATTTGCCAGGTAGCACTTTCAACGCGGTCTGAATTTACGTCATGAAGATGCGTTCTTTTGAAAACAAAACTTAACTTATTGATAAACTACCAAGTACACTGGCGGTTTTTTATCACCTCAAACGATTACACGTAACGTATAACTTGGCACATTTCCTTACGCGGAAGCCCTACGACCACCGCTTCCAAGCCGAAGATTTCGTATGTAGACAATGACTGCCTGCGAACCTTCCCCAACAGTAATCATAGACTATTCCTCAAAACCTGAACTATCAACCATTGTTTGGGGGTGGTTTGGAAACTTTCAAGTGCATACTTTAATACTGTTATTAGAGTTGGGAAATTCTTCAATGGCTCCTGCCAAGTCCTGTGCATACAGAAGCTACGTTCCCATTTCTTCAGGACACTTCAAAGTGAATTTATTAACAAGTGCAACGGATATAAAAAACAAAGTTTCCTTAGGACTTTTCTGCTTGTTCCCTGCTGTGGACTTTCGAAAACTTCATCGTAAACCCAAATATTATACTCACTGTCAAAAATAGTCAAGGTAGGAGCGCATTTTTGTGAAGATGTGTACTATTTTCGTGCGCCTTTCCTTGAAACTTTGATTAAGGGGACGTGGGAAAATTGAATTAAATATTGATCGTACTTCTCCTCATGATTTCAGTCTCGGAGTGTCATCCATCCATTCGTCGGGAATTGCCTTTCTTTGATACCGACAGTGTTTTGTGAGTGCCCCGAAAGTGGTATTTCGGAGCAATGGAAGACTTTCAATGCTAAGATTGTTGAATGAATTCAAATGTAATTGGCACGTACAGCTGGGAAGGAGAAGGCAGAGGATTTCAGTGAAGGATACAAGTGATTCAGTGAATATAAATGGATTCGAAACGAATCGAGGAGAAAATGAGTTTATTGAATGAAAAGTGTTTGTTCTTGAGTCTAAGAATAGAAGAGAGCTTGTTGATTCTATTTTTCGCATTCAGCTTAAGCAGGGAGAATTTGCTTCGATTTTAAATAAAAGTTTTCTACTTCAGTTGATTGAATGAAACTATTTTGGATTTGTATATGGAAACGAGAGGTTCCTTTACGGCCTTTGATGGGGCTAGTCGTCTTGAGCGAACTTAGACGGTAGTGAAATTCCTTATTTTGGTGTGATTTCTTCTCCTGGAGGGAGGCAAACATTTTCCATTCTTGTCCACATTCTGGGCGGTCTTGTACCAAATTTTGACCAGAAACTTTTAGTCAAAAATAGAGGCAGCAACAAGAGAGGCCAAATTACATTGAAGACATTTCAAGAATTTTTAGATATTTTTATGGTTGGACTATTTTGAGAGCTTGAGGGCACATTCCCAACGGTTTTGTGCAAAATTTTGATCGGAAATTTTTCGTCGAAAATAACGACAGCTTCTTTTTAGCTCGTAGTCGTCTACGTATTTGTTGTTGTTCTATTTTATAAGGACAAAATCAGATGTTAACATAAAAAGTAGTAACTCACGAATGCGTCGAACAATTTCGTGCAAAATTTAGATATACCATCTACACGACCATACGAACAAGCTCTAAAAATGTTATCGAATTCGATTTGTTCGTTCGTGAGTTATATATACAACGCACTTGCATTAATTTTTCGTATATATAGATAATCGCGGATGAACTATTCGATTCAGCACTTCTTCTTTGAAATTGATGCATTGCTGCTGAAACAGGAGTTATTCCAGCCATATAAGCAATACCTTTTTACTGGACTGATATTTACAAAACCAAATAAATAATCTCGTGATCCAGAGTGCACTGCATCTCGCTAGAAGTTATGATTATGGAGCATTGTTTCGTGGGTTAAGGTAGCCCTAAACGACGAACATGCTCGCCGAACTTGCTCGTGCTCGCCGCATTTTCGATTTTGTCGTGTTCGTTGTCTTTGATGTTCGCCGTGTAGGGCCATGTTCGTGAGCAAACCTCATTTTTGCTGTGAAAGTCTCCGAGTACATATCGCAGATTAAGGACAATTTCAACAGTCAGCCACGATTTTATCGAGGAATTCACAACTTGCGCTTCCCTGTCACACATGTTGACGGTTTGAAGAAACAATACGAAATGAATGTTCGCCAAATGTGTTCGCCGTGTAGGGGATAACGCCGACGAACAAGTTCGGCGAGCATGTTCGTCGTTTAGGGCTACCTTTACTGTGTTCGTAAAATTGGTCTTCACTAGAACTGGAACTGCAATGAGTCAGCTTTCAGCGAAACACCCTACTTTGCTATTGCCTAGATTTGGGTAGAGCTAGACACACAACGCTGGGATACCAGGTTTTGAAGTGACTGTGCAGAGAGTGCAGGTATCATTCCACCACGTGTGCTTGATTAATTTGTATATGCTTTTTGAACAATCTGCTTCAATAGAGGCAATGATGGAACCAACTATGTTTAGATAGTGTAAAGGTGGTACAAATATGAACTGAGAATATTCATTCTGAGTCTTAGCCATCACTCCCTTACCTAACTTAACCTTTCACTTCACTTAGCTTACCTGAAGTTTCATCTTTTAAGACCGAAGGGGCACTTCATAAGAAATAAAGCTTAACGTCCACTTATGAAACAATAAGTCTTGGTTTATGATCATCTCTGAGATACTTTTAATGAAGTGCGCCTAATAGCTTCACTCTCAGGAACAAACGTTAATATTTTCCATAATTACCAACTTTAAGTTCTCTCTCAAAGTGGACTCCTTACCTTAACTGATTTTAGGATCTTATGATACCCAGAAAAGTGTAATCAAAGATAAAACCGGAATCAAGTACACAACACACTTGGGAGTGCCACTTGAGACTATCGCCCTCGAAATGAATAACTCTGACAAAACATCTCAAAACATATAAAAAAAAGCCATCATGCATTCTCTCTTGACATTTGCTTGATGCCTCTTATAATGAAAAAGGAATGCCCCCAACAAATGGTTGGGATCTATATCCGTATCTGTACATAATTGGAAAATTACGTCTGGACTTGACGTTGATATTTGTCGCGTAAGATTTTTTTCAATAATTTTGTTCTCATATTTTTCTTCTCGCCTCTTTATTCATATTTATTCTGGACACTGTTCTGGGTGACAATGACGCACCTCACCGCAGTGAAAAAATGGATATGCATTTGACAGGAAAAATGTGTCACAACGTCAGTCTAAGGTTCGGATTTTCTTATTTTTTTTATGTGCGGGTACATAGAGTGGCTAAGCCACCACGCTATGGTCATCCTGCTGTGATCCTGTGACCTCTCCAGGGGAGGTGTATTTTTCATAACCCCTACATAACCTATCCACTCTAGAATATAAGTATATCCTACTAAGCTTGAGTCGCGTTAAGCGCGTCGCGAGACACCCGGATCGCATCGAAAAGTTTTTGTCGTATGCTGCTTTAAAACCGATGGAAAGTTGATGAGTACCGATTTAAAACTCACTGGCCCTTTCCAGGATTTGACGAAGTATGACAATATGGTCTGTAGTCGATTTGCCGCACTGGCGTATGCCGATTAGAGCGGGTCACACAATATGCTGGACATAATCGGAAGATGTATAGTTAGTGAATATTGCCCTTAACCACTTTTGTGGCTGACGTGTCTAATTCCGTAATTGCAACTTATGTTGAAGGCTCATCGTTCGATCCTGGACAATGGTACACTTTTTTCGACTCACCAACTCCATTAACTCAATGCCAACGCTTACAGAGTATATAGGTGGGCCAAATACAAGTTACTTTTAAAAATGCAATAAAATGAACAAAATTAAATTTTTTCCATTTATTATGGTTTTGATAAGTAAGAACTTTAGTAAGAACAAACATTCCCATTAAGTACGAAATACACCATCGTTCCAGTGGCTGCCTAAGCTGGCTTCGCAGTAGCGCATGCTGTCACCCCGATTTTCCAAGACCTTGTTGATGGTTTCGGGCTGTAGCTCACGGATTGATTGGATGATATTGGCTTGGCCTTGAGTGCTTGAATCGCTTCCGGATTGTTGGCATAACATCGATCCTTCATGGATCGCAGCTCCGAGGCGGCCAATTAACATCGCCATAACTGGCTGATAACACGATTTGGGAATTTGGTGCGCAAAAGATCGTTTGGGGCATGGGCTGCGTGGCATGGCGCGCCATCCTGCATGAACCAGAGGTCGTCCAAATCGATGTTTTCAATATCAGCAGAAGAAATGTCGGTTAACATGGCTCTGTAACGCCCACCATTGACCGAAACGTTGTTCCCAGCCTCATTTTCGAAGAAAAATGGTCCAATGATGCCACCACTCCACAATCCGCACCAAACCGTCACTCTCTGTGGATGCATTGGTTTCTCGACAATAACGTCCGAGTTTTCCGAGCTCCAGCAGACCAAGCGGCAATTTTGTTTGCTGACGTAGTCGCCGAGATGAAAATGCGCCTCGTCAGAAAAGATGATTTTTCGCCCAAAATCATTGTCCAATTCAAGCTGCTGTAAGGCCCAAACTGCGCGCGAAGCGATAACGAAGCGGATGGTCGCGAGCTTTGAATTGCTGAGTAAATTCGACCTTGTAAGCGAATAATCCGAGATCTTTGTGCAGAATTTTCCTTAGGCTAGTGCGTGAAATGTTGAGCTGTTAAGATCGATGGCGAGTTGATGTTCGTGAATTGAATCTCACACTCTCGGCCATAGTAGCCACATGCTCATCTGTGCGTACGTACGACGACGGAGACGATGAGTGTTGTCCACTAGTATACCTGTCTCAAGAACTTTTTGCACGAACTTGCGTACAGCAGTCGCACAGGCGGTGGGTACTTCATTTCGGCCAAAACTTCTTTTCAAAAAACGCACTGTTTGGGCTACACAGCACTCACTTCGGAAATAAGTTTTCAATATTTGCCAACGTTGTTCAACCGTAAAGCGACTCATTTCGTTCCGCGGAGTTATAATACTGACTTCCTGTCACAATTTCGGGCGGGAAACAGCTGTCAGTGTCACATTAGCCTATGATTTAAAAAAAACACTAGATGGCCAACCCTGTATATATAGCTTAAACTTCCTTGTTCCGAGTCGGCATATAAGGTCCGCGTCACGCGTGAGAGAGCAATAGCACGCACAACACGAGGGGTTGCTGTGAGAATTTGGCTCAAGTCCACATCGGACTGATAAGAAGAATAAAGATATATACAATTTATACATATAACCACTTTCATAAACCGAATGCTAAGGGCATCCACGTGCAGGCCAGCCATTGGAACTCTATAACTTGCATTTTAAGTACTGCATAGAGCACTTCTTAGATATTTTAATTATTTTCGAAGTGTTTTAATGCCGATAAAGTTAGTTCATAGACTGCAAACTGCTTTTATATCTTGCCGCTACATCCTGTTACCCCTGAGTTGGTAATTTTCATCCTCCTAGCCCCCGACGCCTGGCACGCAACCTCCAATCTATCACAAATTTTGTAATTTGTTGAACAAAACGAGGTTAATTTTAAGCACCTCTTTACGAGATTTCTTCGAAGCAAAGTGTGTGTTTCATTGGTTTTGTTGCATAAATCTGGTACGCAAATTGCTTTGTTAAGCACATCCCATCCTCAGCTCATCCTAACGATCGTAAGTTATCTTGATTACTTCCCACCAAGAATCCACTCCTGCACAGCCAACGGATGTGCTCCTGAAAATGTTTCAACAGCTTCGGCACCATTTATATGCTAATCACTTCTGCTATCATAAAATATTTCACATCTCATGAGCACGTGTGTGTGCCTGTGTGTGTCGGTCTAACCCCAGAGATGATGCTATCAAATAATTATCCGTGTACATACATAAACATGTGTGTGTACAGATGTGCGCTCTAACCAAATTAACTACATACATGCAGGATTGCCTCCGAGTGGTTTCACTCTGCAGCATGTCTGCATTCATTTAGGGACAAGGCTTAATCGAGGAGAATTTCCGGCAAATCCTAAAAATTCCTGTTCGCACATGCAAAGCGCAATGTGAACAAGCCGGATTTATTTAGTCCAACAACGGGGAGAACACCCAGAAAGAAAATCCTGGCTCACATCCAGATATCCTTAACGGGCGTCACTTTTGTTCGTTGTCCGGTAGCTAAAGGCGCACCACATGGTGTTTTAATATCAAATTAGGAATGCAATCCGCCAGTGCTTTGTGTCTGATTGGGTCCCACTTAAAAACAGAAAGTGTAGCGAGAGAGTCGTGGCCAAAGGACGTCCACGTCCCAACAGAGGCACCGTTGACAGCGGCAGTCGGATGGTGACTTTGTGAAAGTGAAATTTTATGTGAAAATATGCTCGGAGTCTTTTGCAATTCCATTTTCGTTTGTTTGCTCTTCGCAATCGCAAATATTTATCTGGTTGTTGATGCAAATAAACGGCTGGAAAAGAGAACGAGGGAACGGAAATAAGGACACGGGTTTTTTCCTTTTGACTCTCCTCAGATTTTTCTCCTCCGTTAGTTGATATCAACATAATAAGCCACAAAATTGGATATGGGATGATGCGGGGAATGACTGAAAGTGACTCCGTTCATATCCTCTCAATGTAAACATCGGGTGGGACGTGTGTGTGGAAAGGAGGCCCAAAGTGGGTGCAAGCGCATTGTGTGCACTGCCTGCCTAGGTAATTGATCAAGACGCAGTTGTGTCTAAGATTGAAACGGATATCGTGCAACTCAAGGGTTGGCAGACATTTCATCTAACGTTTTATAGCACTCACACTCATGTAAGTTATTTTATAACCAGCATCATTAATGAAGCTTAGACAACACTCCCTAATATTTTAATGGAAGGCACTCCTAATGAGCATCACGTCCACTAAAACGAAAGTGAAAAAAAAAAACATAAATCCTCAAGGATAGAATGCGTTCTGCACACACAAATGTACACGTAGGAGCGTGGAGATAAGTGCGATTCACATAAAATTCTCTAAAAGCAGAGCACACGCTCATAATGATCCATTCATAAGGACGTCTGCAGTTGCATTTAAATTTGTTGAACGCTGAACTCACGACTAAATGCGATGTGAACTAAAATGTAGAAGGTCAGAAACGTGTTTGCTTTTTGAAAAAGTTTTCAAATTCAATTTGTTAACCTTTACTTCTTCTGTGATGGCATATTGAACTCTGCTGGGCTCTGGGGTTTTAGGAGGATTTAGGTAAAGTTTTGTGTTTAAACGAGTAATTTCGACAAAAAGTCTTCGATTAAAAGAGACGCTGCTGCACAATGCAACATTTTATTATCACCCAATTTAACCAGCTTTATTTTAGATGAAGCACCATCTTGTGTAAACTGTACACAACGACAGGAAAAGAAATTAAAATATAAAAATTACGGTGTGATTCTTGCTTTTGAAGTTACATTCATGGAATTAGCATCTCGAATGTTGGCCTCGGGCACGTCCAAAGTAATTGACTTAGTCCATACTATTGCCCCGTGGGTGAATGAAGGTCTAACAATAGCTACAGTCAGCGTCAGAAGTGAGTAAACAGTCATTAGCTGAAAGTTATTCCTCTAAATTAAAATTGCCGGGAATGGTCTATGTCTGCAGTATATACAGTGCCCCACCAAAGTATTCGAAATTATGTCTTTTTCCGGGATTTTAGTATTGTTAAAAAACAAATAATTATTATAATTATTATAAAAACAACAACAAAATGCAACAAACTAGGATCCAGGAAAAACATAATTCCGAATATTTTTGTGAGGCACTGTACTTTAAAATAAGCTATATTCTATATAATATAACAGAAAACATAAAGCACTTAATTTGGTTCAGAAGAAAAAGGGGGGCTAACAACAGGCGTCAAAAGTGAGTGAACACATCCATTTAAAAAAAATATCTTATTGAGAACAAAATTGTACTTTGTGTGCCTTTACCGTTTATTCAGTTTTCGTATATGCCCATCCTAATTTCCATACACATTTTTAACATTTTTACAGTTATTGACACAACCATATAAACCCTCACTTCTGAATTCTGTTTTTAGCATTTTTCTTTGAAATTTAATTAATTGTTTTATATTTACACTTATGTTAAATAAGATTCACTATATTTCAAAGTATGACTTTTGAGCTGTATTTTGATATATCCGTGCCTGTTCTAGCTCATTCCGGTGAATATTAATTTAGTGGATATACCTCCAGCAGATGACTGAACGTTCACTCACTCTTGACGCTGACTGTATATTCATCTATCTTCGGATGCTTGGACTGCATCCCCAGGATTTGCCCGCCAAGCTCCGACAGATCACTCGTCGCTTTCCTGATTATCTCTTTTGTTAGTCTTTCCAGATGAGTTACTAAACTACTCCTGGGTATTTAACTTCTTTCACTGGCGTCGGTGTTGTACTCGACAGACTTATTAATTTTAGTCGTTCCAGTTTTCGTTTTTTAAAGTAAATGGTACTATGGTGGTTTTTGCCGGATTTAGGCTTAGCCCAGTAGACAGGCACCATTCTTTAGTTAAAGTTAGTCCCCATTTGATAATATCGCATAGGGTCTCCTCCATTTTGTCTCTGGCTATGATTACTATGTCATCGGCATATGCCTGATATCTGATGCCATTGTTTGTCAGTATCCAAGCTTCTAGATCGTCTACAACTAGGCTCCACATGAGAGGAGATAGGACTCCTGCTCGCGAGCCGCTTGCTGTTGGCGAAAAAGTTCGATTTTGTCGTGTTCGTTGTCTTTGCTGTTCGCCGTGTAGGGCCATGTTCGCGAGCAAACCTCATTTTTGCTGTGAACGTTCGCCGAGTGCATATCGCGGATTAAGGACAATGTCAACAGTCAACCACAATTTTATCGAGGTATTTACCACTTGCGCTTCCCTGTCACACATGTTGACGGTTTGAAAAAACAATACGAAATGGATGTTCGCCAAATGTGTTCGCCGTGTAGGGGATAACGCAGACGAACAAGTTCGGCGAGCATGTTCGTCGTTTAGGGCTACCTTAATGCAGAGCCCTAACTCCGAAATTTGAAAACTCTCCTAAGCTATTATACTCTCCTAGTACTGTCAGTGTCTCAAAAGAGGTTATTTTGTCCGAATAGAACCACGGGCCTTCGGTGTAACTTCATCCAGATTAGGTGCCTGTCAAAACAAGCACTGAAGTGTACATTAGTACTGCTTTCTTATCCAATGAACACTTTGCCGCTTTGCATTCCCCTGTCTGCGTTCAACCATTTTAACATGAAGCATTAGTCCTCATCCGCGAAATCCCAAATCTCTTTTTTTCAGTTAAATAAATTGAATCCTTTTTTTAATTGTATAATACTCGTTTTTTTCTAACCACATCCTTAATCGAAATCAATGCCTTTCCTTCTCTTCAATTCTCAATTCATTTCGTTTCATTTCTCACATTTCTATGAAAGAAATTAAATTGCGGTGAAAGATCAAAAACTTTTTCAATGTCAATAAGTACCTTCAAGTAATAGTTGTATCTTGAGTATCATTACCCACCCCAGCAATGATTCTTGTTCCCATTTTCGAACCACGACTTTGCACGGCAGCAGAGCGCTTTCCTGACAACCTCTCAATGATGTTTTCTTGAATACAGTTTGGAAGAAAAACAAGAGTACAGCGCACACGTGCATTTGCAAGTACCAGAAAGTAAGCAAACCCCTCATATATGATAAAGTTGGTTCCCTTAGTGCAAACCTGACTTCCATCACGATGAATATGCATTCTAGTGCATTTGAAGTCTGAAACAAGCACGGGAAATATTTACTTTTGAATGCAAAATGAAAATCAATTTATATTTTGGAAATCTGTCATGCCCTCCATTGTGCAGGCGTGCACACCCTGTGCTTGCCATCAAAGGGAAATGGACTCGACAGAAGGACAACGATACCCATTTGGGTAAGTTCACCAGGGGATCTGGTCGTTGGTTGCTGCTCACGTTAAAAGAAGCAGCAAGTGGTGTATAACGACTATTTGACATCAACAGAATTTCAATGAGTTATCGATTTTTCCTTTATCTCCGTCAGGTGTACGTAGATGGACTTTGGGGCTTGTCTTTGGTGCCACAAACATTTTCCGGGTTTTCTTTGCCCGCCTTATGAACAGCTTCGATCTAGTGCACTTTAGATGGTGGTCGTGCGGGCTTCCCGAAAAGTCCTTTTGAAAACTCCACTTTAATTTCGACGTGCCTCACAATAATTTAAACTTCCGTTGTGTACATTCTTTTCCGACTCAGTGACGTCGAATTGGAGTCCTCCTGGAGGATGAACTTGGGGCTGGTAGACTCTCATTTATTTTATTTCAGTCCTTTTTTGGTTCTGTTTTTTCTGCTTATTTCCTCTGCGGCTCCGGAAAATATTTTACATGTTTTTTTTATTTCATTGCATTTCTTTTTTTGCCTTTACCTTGACTACAGGTCTCATAATGGACTCTAGATGAACTGTTGGCAGGTGCTGCGGTCCGGGCGATAGTGCTTAAAGCATAATTTACTGAAGTGCGGTTAGTCGGCGGGAAGGATGAGATGGAATAGCACGCGTTCGTCCTTAAACTGATTCGGCATAGAGGGCGAGGAGGCAGATCCTTTTGATGTCTTCTATGCAAACTCGGCAGGTGAAGGTTTACCTTGTTGGTTTCTTGGATAGTGCTGTGAATTTTGAAAACGAATTGCTTTGGGGATAGATTTTTTAGCAATTTTAAAAGCCCTATTATGTATGAGGTGGATGTTTGAATGAGCCAAGCGGATGCGAAATAGGTCAATAGTTTGCTGCTGAAAGGGGAAGAGTTTGTGGTCTCAGCCTTAGTGTATGGGGATTAATCCTAGCCAGTGTAGTGTAAATTTGAGGTTTTTCATGTCACAGAGAGTTAGCAGCACGGGTTGACTTTTTAGTTCATCTTGCCCGCAAATGTCCCATTACATGGGACAAGTAACAGTGGAATGGTTATGGGAAAGTGGAATTATACGGCAGAACACTAAATAATATGAAAATGGGACTAAATTCCTTCCGGTTTGTACTTCCATTCTAGTCAAATCAGTTCGCTGGCGATAATGCGGATATTAGATTTCTTCGCTGGGTGGCTCCTAAGTCCGGGATAATCTTATGCTTAGCTACTGTAGCCACTACTCGTGTATTGCTAGCCACTGTTCTTTCGTTCTTCAGTCTAATGCCGACTCAGAAGAACATAAAGTTAAGGAACTTTTATTATAATTTACAGGGTGGGCCAACTAGAGGGTTTTTTTTAATTTATAGGTTATTTTGACACTGACAGCTGTTTCCCGCCCGAAATTGTGACAGGAAGTCAGTATTATAACTCCGCGGAACGAAATGAGTCGCTTTACGGTTGAACAAGGTTGGAAAATATTGAAAACTTATTTCCAAAGTGAGTGCTGTGTAGCCCAAACAGTGCGTTTTTTGAAAAGAAGTTTTGGTCGAAATGAAGCATCCACCGCGACTGCTGTACGCAAGTTCGTGCAAAAAGTTCGTGAGACTGGTATGCTAGTGGACAACACTAATGGTCCGCGTCATCGTAGGTTGCCGCACAGATGAAAATGGGGATGCTGTGGACGAGAGTGTGAGACTCAATTCACGAACATCAACTCGCCATCGATCTCAACAGCTCAACATTTTCATTTCATGCAATAGCCTGAGGAGAATTCTGCACAAAGATCACTGATTAATCGCTTACAAGGTCCATTTGACTCAGCAGTTGAAGGCGTGCGACCATCCACATCGTTATCGCTTCGCAGTTTGGGCCCTAGAGCAGCTTGAGTTGCACAACGATTTTAGGCGAAAAATTATCTTTGCTGACGAGACGCATTTTCATCTCGGCAGCTACGTTAACAACCAAAATTGCGGCACCGCATCTGGCGCTCGTAAAACCCGGACGTTATTGTCGAGAAGCCAATGCATCCACAGAGAGTGACAGTTAGGTGCAGATTGGAGAGTGTTGGCATCAATGGACCATTTTTCTTCGAAAATGAGTCTGGGAACAACGTTTCGGTGAACGGTGGGCGTTACAGAGCCATGTTAATCGACTTCTTTTTGCTGAAATTGAAGACATGGATTTGGACGACCTCTGGTTCATGCAGGATGGCGCGCCATGCCACGCAGCCCATGCCCCAATCGATCTTTTGCGCACCAAATTCCCAAAACGTGTTATCAGCCGTTTTAGTGATGCCAATTGGCCGCTTCGGAGCTGCGATCCATGAAGCATCGATGTTTTGCCAACAATCCGGAAACGATTCAAGCACTTAAGGCCAAGCCGATATCATCCAAATCCAATCATGAGCTACAGCCCGAAACCATCAACAAGGTCCTGGAAAATTGGGGTGACAGAATGTGCTACACCGAAGCCAGACGAGGTAGCTACTTGAACGCCGTTGTATTTCATAATGGAAATGGGAATGATTGTTCTTACTAATCAAAGTACGTGAAAAGAATTTAATTTTGTTTATTTTATTGCATTTTTAAAAATAAACTTGTAGTATAATGGATCTTAAGCGCTTAAGAAAATAAATAATTAGTTCCTTTAGATGCGTTATTTCGCAGAATGTAATCATTGGTAGAAATCCCATCTTATTAGGCAACCCCGCCAACGATTTCTGGGGGTTATGCTAAACTTGCTATAAGTCTGTCTGTATACTTGCAGTAGGCGGCTAGAACCCAATCAAGCTTAGGTGAAAAAACTTTGGTTACTTGCCAGAGTGAATTTGCAATGAAAAGCATTAATATCATTGCTTAAATGTCAAAATCGGGAGATTCATTTGACGAATATGTTTCTATTTCGACAAAGACTCAAAACGTAATAACTTTTCCATGAAATGTGCGTGTAATTTAACGCCAAATTAAGTACATTGGCAATTTGAATTTTGTTACGTATACGCCACCGCTGATTTGAGAGCAATTACCTCACAAAAAAAATTCAACTCTCACAAAGGTTAATGTATCGTGTTTAGTGGTTGTACTTCAACATAAATTGCAAATAGAATGCCTTTTACAATGTACTTGACAAGGGTCCTTAACGAGTGCCTCCGCTGATGAGGGCACAATGTTGTTGTACTCGTATTTGAATTATTTATTGCCCAGCAGAAGAACGATTTCATTAGCATGGGTGCACACAAATCAAATACTAAGTAATTTCAATAAATCCCACAATACCTCGAGTATCCACCGCCCAATTAATTATGCAATCGTCCCCACACAGTTGACATAACATAAATCCACTATTTATTCAACCGCTTAAAAACAACAGTTTCACTTCGATAAAGCATCCAACCCTAATCTAAGCCCCGAAAAAAAAAAGTGTTCACATTAATTCGCTGTCTACCGCTGCAGCTTAATTACGCCATAATGAATTAATGGGACCTAAAATGTCACCATAATTTCCCCACCGGAAATGATTTATTATTTTATAATACTCACAGCATTTGGTCGTTTGTTGTTGTTGTGTGTTTTTTCTGCGGGCTGCTGTTTGCGCTGGCAAAGTCAGAGGGACCAACTACCCCGTCTGTCCACAATGCCGCCCACTGGAACCGCTAATTGCATTGAATCCAAAATGCAATATGTTCACTTAAAATACTTAACGCATTCGGTTTTCACTGTCAGTGCATTCGTACGCACGGACGGGATTCGTGAGGGTGTGTGCTCTTTAAGAGACCATTTATCGAAACCTTCAAAATACGCAATAAATTTCCTACAAGCAATCAACAGCTCTTAACTGCTCTGTGTGGTCATTAATTTAAAACCGAACAGAAGAAAAAATCGAAAAAAAATGTTTGATAAAAAATGTAACCATACCATCGACCGCGTATTGAAAATTCAATTTACTATTGTGGTGGCGCGACCGATGTCAGTGGGATGTGAAAATGAAAGGACACTCAAATGAACTCAAATAAATGGCACGCTGTACTGCAGCGAGCCAATTAAAAGTTTTAAATAAAACAAATTATGTTGCATTTTGACAATTTATGGAAGAAGTTAAGCAAATTATTTATTCTGCAAGTGCGAGTGTCGGACTTTGTGAAGGAAGAGACCTTTTTTTGCGGCGAGGAGACGAAAATTGACTCCTTTCACTGTAATTATTTTTCTGGTTTCTCTTGGCAAGAGTCACAGACTTCCTCTTTCAACTCGCTCTGCTCTGTGTGAAAATTCAATTAATCCCTTTCAAGGAGAGAAGAAAAAAATAATAAGCCTTAAATAAAGGACGGATGGGTGTGGAATTCATTGCTGAGCTTGTAAGTAGCCAAAGCTGTGGACTCAAAATTGAATTTTGTGGGCTGAGAATGAAAATTAAAATTTAATCCATTGCATGAATACTTTTAAATTCAGTTTCAGAAATAATGCGAGGTTTCCTTTTGGAATTTTCCTTAGAAAATGCTTTCAAGCTCAGCTGCGCTATGCGGAGAGTCTCGCACAATTGTTGAAGAATTTATAATTCTACAAAACTAGAAGATTTTCGAAGTTAATTTAATTCAACCAAAACCATATAAAACAATCAAAAAGAGGAGAGACACGTCCAGGTTTACACTGCAAGGATGTCAATCCTGGAGTCCCACTAGGTTCAAGGATGGGACCAGCTCCCTTCAACCTCTACACTGCAGATCAGTTGCAACTGCAACTGCAAGGTTATCACTGAAGCACATCAACGCTGGAGTCCCACAAGGTTCAAAGATGGGACCAACTCTCTTCAACCTCTACACCGCAGACCAACCAACCAATACAAGTATAAGGAAGGCACTCTTGCAACCTTGCAACTGCAACTGCTAGGGTATCACAAAAGCATATCAACACTGGAGTCCCACAAGGTTCGAGGATGGCACCATTTCTCTTCAACCTCTACAGTTCAGTAGCGGCTTCACTGCTACTGGCAGTGCTTTAAGCGGTCGGTCCTATTTATACGCATTGTCAGTGACTCGAAAGGAGCCGTGAAAAAAATGTTTGGTGTTTTTTTCGGGAATCGAACCGACAACATCGAGCGTAGGAGTCGACGCACCTACCCACTACGCCACGGCGCCCTCGGTCCAATATGTGCGACTTTTTTTTGCTGAGAAGCTAGGTCCAGGTCCACCTCGGACTGTAACGCGACTTTATTTCAACACTAGCATCTCGAATGTCGGCCTCGAGCTCATCCAAAATGGGTGTCTTGTTAGCGTGGGACACACAGGAGTCCAAGAAAACGAGAGGGCGGACGTGCTGGCAAAGGATGGGTCAGAACTGGACAAATCTCTAGCACTGCCTTATGTCTGCGCGCCGACAAGTTTCCTAAAGAAAGAAATTAAGGACGAAACCGTAAAGAAGGCTAAATAGCGATGGCTGAACCTGGACTTTGGATCACCGACGAGAGCCCTATGGCCGATGCTGAACAGGAGCAAATCATGGGTGCGTGCTACGTTGGCTATGTTTTCTTCATTTCGCACCAATCTCTGCCTAGTTAGTGGCTTAACATCCAAACGTGTGTACTCACGCTTAAACTTTTCCACTGTACTACGAATTGCCCGCATACTGAAGCCATGTGACGACCTCAAGACGAAATTCACGCGTCTGTTCGGTTCTCCTATAACAATAACGATTTAATTTATCTTCTTGTTTACATAAAACTAAATCCTAATAACTTAGGGTGGACGCCGTGGGAGACTGGGTAGGTGCGTTAACTCTTACGCTCGAGGTCTAAAGTTCGAATCTCGGAAAAACACCTACCATTTTTTTTACGGCTCCACCTCTTTCAATTCACTGACAATGCTTAACTAGTATAACTGTCTAGAAAAAGCTTCTCAATCTCGCCGTTCGGAGTCGGCATTAAACTGTAGGCCCCCTCCACCCGTGAGAGAACAATAGCACGCACAACACGAGTGGTTGCTGAGAAGCTAGGCCCAGGTCCATCTCGGACTGTAGCGCTGCCATTTTTATTATTATTATTATTATTATTAATAATAATTTAATATTTCTTGTTTTTTCTTGTTGAGAAACATTTTAAGCTGTCAACGTATTAAGACACAATCAATCGATTTGTTTAATTTTACACAATTCATACCGCAGTGTGTGTGTGCATTGAGTCACTTTCGAATTACCTCAACCTGACACATACTCCCATGTGAAACTCGTTGGCCACCCGCCCCTCCAATGGCTGACCTATTTCTATAGACTGAGCTGAACAGACTGAAAGACTCACTCATTGTCAGCCGTATCTGAATAGTGCCCAATGAAGTGAATATTTTAAACGTATTCATGTTTAGTGACAAAACATCTGTGAACATGATACAATCGGGTATGTCATCAAATAGTTGCGTGGGGTTCTGATCCGCCGTCAAGGAAAGCACTCAGGGTTATGGATTGATAAATGTATTATTTACACTGCTGTCTGGGATACGCGAACTGGATATCAAAGTGGGTGATGTGTTGTTATGAGTGATGCAACATTGAAAGGGAGTAGCAGCGGGAGGAAGGATTTATCTTAAAGAAGATTATCCAACTGCATAAGCAAATACAAGCAGAATCCGTAGAGGCTTACGGCTTCAGTGGATTTGTCGGGGGTTCATGTTCTGATCTAAGTGCGTTGGTCTTTAGTTAAAGGGGGAAGGAAGTTGTGATTGCAAAAGTAGCAAAAGCTTACATCTTAAATGCGAATAAAACAGAAAAATTGACTTTGGCAGCAGAGACACCTTCGATAACACGAGAAAAGCACTTTAAAGACAGTTTGTTCAAAACAACATATGGATCTGATACAATAGAATAAATAATTCTAGGTTTCCTGTCGACATTTTTCAAAGTAGTGGATAAGGTTACCGTGAAACCATTCATATAATAGTTGGATTAACGGTTAAGTGGCTTAAATGGAGATTTGGGGAGGCTGAGCGAGCACCAGCGAATATTGAATATTGAAAATTGCAAAAAGCCAGAACCAGTTGCAAAACAGATAAAAAATTCGTACAGTGATAGCGCTTATCGGTGTGTAATAAAAGCAGGCTGCAAATGAAAAAAGTGGGCGCAGTGGCCGTGTGGGTTCGTGCGTCGTCCTATACGCACTAGACTTTCACAGTTTAGGCTCAAATCCCAGTAGACAAACAATTTAAAAAAAAATTGGGCCTAGTTTTTCAGCAAACACTCGCATTATGGGTGCTAATGTCGACTCCGAACGGCGATATTGAGAATCTTTTTCTAGACAGTTATACCCTTTGAGCATTGTCAGTGACTCGAAAGAGGTGGAGCTGTGAAAAAAAGTGTTTTTTCGAGATTCGAACCTTAGACCTCGAGCGTAGGAGTCGACGCACCTACCCACTAGCCCACGGCGCCTGGATAGCTTTGATAGCGCCTCTTTAATCGCTATAGGTTCTGCTTGAAAGACTTCACAGTGCTTCGGAAGGTTTATACTTACTTCCTTGGAGTAGATGTCTACTCCACATCCTCCTTCTATCTTGGATCCGTTTACGAAAGGTCGCAGAGGTCCATCCAGCGTCTGAAGAGTCAGGCCACAGAAAGTCAGTGTCTTCAGAAGGGAATTTAAATTTATTGCGAATAAAAGTGTGCTAGTGCGATAACCGGACCACATATGGAGTGTTACCGCTGTGCTGGTTGCTAATTGCCTACAATCTACCATCTGCTGTGGAAGTTCCAACTAAATAATAATAATAATGGCGGCGCTACAGTCCGAGGTGTACCTGGGCCTAGCTTCTCACCAACCACTCGTGTTGTGCATGCTCTCACGAGTGGAGGGAACCTACAGTTTAATGCCTAATCTGAACGACGATTTTGAGAAGCTTTATCTAGCCCAAAGAGGTAGAGCCGTGAAAAAATGTTAAGTGTTTTTTCGAGATTCGAACCTTAGATCTGGAGCAGAACTCAGACTCGTGGGCCTAACAAAGAAGTCATCAAAAGAAATAATCTCTAGAGCTATCCGAAGTTCTGTGGATCTTGGAGATATTCGTAGATTCTACACAAACACTAGGTCCGTCTCTGATCTCTAAGCTTGCACTGTCCGTGTGCTTTATGCACCTTTACTGCGCTTTAATATCAAACACAAATTAATGCTCCATTTATTTAGACTTCCCTGCCACCGGCATGAAAATTCTGATAATTTTCCCGACAGGCCGTGACTGCTGACAATGAAGTGTAATGTTCTACCAATTTACGTCAAAAGAATATAAAATTATAATGACCACTTATACGCGATCTACTTAGCCATTGCATTTCGCAGCAGTTAATGTCACGCGTGTCACATTCACGGAGGAATTTACTTTAATATTTCCCTTTTTCAACGCTGCACTGAGGAAAACTTTTAATTCATTTTCGCTGCGTCAGCTGTTTCATAATTTTCGTGTCAACGCCTCAAAGTAAACACAATCAGAACTGTAATTATATTTTTTAACGGTATTACATATTTTTCTTCCATTTTATTAATGCACAGCAATAACTACTCGCTAATGTGGTTCGGGTAATGGAACAACCATCTGACACTGTCACATCTGACAGTTGCAATAACTGTTTCACGAGTATTTTTTTTGCTCTTTTTGTTTGCATTAATGTCATATAATTCTGCTGTCAATGGGAAATTGAATTGCATTTTTTAATGAGATTGTTCACACTTAATTGAATTTTTTGTTTGTGCTTGAATTTTTAATAGACTATGTGGGTGCATTGCTCTTTGTGTAAATGATTGGGCGTAACAAGGAGATAATTGAGTTACTGGAAGCTTTTAAGGTGAACTCAATATCGTCTCGAAAGACGTCAAGTTGCGAGCGGTGAGAGCTGGAAAGACGTGCTGAGGGACAACTGTGAAAACTTTGGCGTACAAAAGCGGTGATAGTAATGGCCGCGAACAGCGTATACTGCAAAGGTGTTTGGTTGGACCATAGAATACATATTGTTGCAATCATACAGAGACTGTTTAACCGGATGATCGTACCCCTGAAGTGTACCCATTCAACGGAAGGTAATTTTGAAGAGTTTAATGTTGAGTGACACGATGCGAGAGCTACTTTTCATAAAATCTCCAGGATCTTGGGTGAACTTGTTGTGCTGCTGGAATTGGAAAAATCTGAATCGATAGAACCATTGGAAATGATTTGGAACAGCCTGAGTAACCAACTTTGGCTGGGTCTCCTTTTTCCTCTTTTGGCACTACAGTCCGCGGTTTAACTGGTTGAGGTCCCTCTCTGCTTGGGTGAGCCAGCGTAGATGTTTCCGTTCTCTGTTACGTGTACCACTGGTTCAGAATGCAAAATTCTTCGTGCCAGAATTAGCCACATGGCCTAGCCATCTTAGGCGTTGAATCCGTAGACGCCTGTATAGACTCACGTCATGTTCGTGAGTAAACCATCTCTTCCAATCGCCATCAACGCAAACAGGGTCAAAGATCGCACACAGAACTTTTCTCTTGAAAAAAACAAGAGGTTTTTCATTTGCTTTTAGGCAGCCGGGTCAGGTGCGTCAAAAAAGACGGTATGATATAAAGGATTGAAGGCTATTCAAGTAATCGACAGAATCTAGACTGCGGAAGATAAGCCCAAGCTTTCGAAGCGATGCTAAAGATAACTATTATATGTAGACGAGATATCGATCGACTTAAGTGAAGATAACGGTAGACTCTGTGCTCGCTATAGTGCAAAAAGGACGATAACAAACCAATTTTAGAAAGAAAAGTATACGAGGATGTTTCTTGAACATACATAAGGAAAAGGTCTAGATCGAAGACCTTTGATGATTAATAACCAATTTTCACGACTGAATGGCGCAGTTGGGTAACTGCCTTACCACAAGTTCGAGGGGTCCCAGGTTCGAATCCCAGTGAAATCGAGTCTGGTCCAGTCACCATTTGCCGTTGGGATCAAATTAACTGCACTGGAGTAGGTTGCTACCTGGCAGTACAATGGACCAGTTTTAAGTCTGAGTGCTCCAGTGCAGAGTTTCAAAAATCCGCCAAAAAAAATAAGTTTCTGTACATCAGTAAAGAACTTGTAAAGACAAACAAATAGGGTGAATTCAGATACCACTTACTTCCGCATGGAATCGGCACTATCCTTGCTTCACGTTTATAAACGCTAGACTCGCTCAAACGTCAAACGTCAAACGTTCGTTACACCATCATTTTGTGCATCAGACGCCAATGAGCATCAGGAAATTACTTGATGCTTTGTTAATTGACGTTGATCAGATGTGCTTTGCAGCAGCATCATAAACACGCAGTAATGCCACATCACTGCACAAGTATTTGACGTTTTTGAACTCAGCCATAATTCCAATTAATCATTACGGTTTCATACCGGGGCCCAACTCTGTTCATGACTGGTGTCGGGTATCTAAAATTACGAGAGTGAAGAACAATGTACGAATGCCTCGACAAGAAGAAGGTCTTGAAAGGGTATGCTGCGAAGAAATTTTGTATAGCTTCTTATAGTTTTGGGCATCAAGGGTCCCTGGTAGTGGACTGTCCCACCGATCTAGCCGAAGTCAAGATAGCGATATCGAGACTGAAGATTGCCTATAAGATCTTTTCTGCCATTCTGTGTGAACGCCTGAAACCTTTCGTCACGAAACTGATAGGTCCTTATCAGTGTGGTTTCAGGCCAGGGTAGTCCACCATAGATCAAATCTTCACACTGTGGCAGATCCTGGAGAAGACCCAAGAAATGCAGATCGGCACACACCACCTATTTGTCGATTTCAAAGTCGCATATGACAGCGTGCATAGAGACGAGCTATACAGCGCCATGTCTAGTTTTGACATTCCTGCCAAACTCGACTGAGCAGGATGACTATGGAGAACTCTCGCTGCTCCATGAAGGTTGGTAACGAACTCACTGAGACCTTCAATGTCAAAAAAGTTTTTAGACAAGGCAACGCGCTGTCATGTGATTTCTTTAACATCGTTCTTGAGAAGATCGTGCAAAACTCACTGGCCAACGCAAGAGGCACGATCTTCCTTCTAACCTAGGCTCCGCGGTAAATATTACAAACAACACCAGTACCGATAAGTCTTGGCAACCGCTGTTTTTTTGGGCTCAAAAGGTAATTGAGTAGTAGAGCCCTTTCTCGGAAGACCAAGCTGACTCTATACAAGGCCTTTATCATCCAAGTCCTGCTGTACGGCGCAGAGGCATGGACAATATCCCAAGCGGATGAACTGTCTCTTGGCCTTTTCGAGAGAAAAGTTCTGCGAGCGATCTTTCGTCCTATTTGCGTTGATGGCTGTTGGGGTTGAAGGTTCAAGCACGAATTGTATGGGCTGTACAGCGACAAGAGTCTAGTCAGGCGTCTACGGATCCAACGCCTAAGATGGCTAGGCCGTGTAGAGCGTATGGACAACTTAGCCCTGGCCCGAAGTGTCTTCGACTCTGAGCCTGTGGGACAACGCAACAGAGGACGTCCACGTACAAGGTGGCGTACACAAGTCGAGGGGGACCTCGGCCGGCTTGGTGTCCGAAACTGGGGACAGCTGGCGAAAGATCTGGAAAGATCTGCTGGCTGGAGAGGCATGTTGAGTGAGGCCCAGGTCCACCCCAGACTGTAGCGCCCTAAGAAGAAGAAGAAATTCGGGTTTATTTAGCTTTCGAAAACGAAATAATACCAGTTAATTGAAATTTAACTTTATTTAAAGTCACCGTTCACTGACTACTTCGCCCTTGTTAATATTGTTGAATACAACCTCAATGTCAAGAAAGGCGCTCATAGTGAATTCTTTGTGCAATGAGGACTATGGTGCGCAAGTTATTGGCTGCAGTGTGACTCCCACCGACTTGACTCATCGGTAGGCTTCCTGTAAGGCAGCGGAAATGGAGTCTCTTATGTAAGATTCTATAATGCTTTTAATTGATTTTAGTAAAAATGAAGTCAGGGCTAAGGCCTTGGCTATAACATAATTCATTTTTAACTTTCTTTCAGAATGAAGACAACTCGTCAGATACGCCAGAATTGCGACCCTCTGAATATTGACTTCAATCTTCACAGGAATGATCCCGGTAGCCCTTGCATCATGTCGGGGAATATGCCGGCTGGTTCTTAGTCTGTAAAACTGTGTGGCACTAACTTTCGTCTGGGGATAATGATACACAAAATGATGATATCCTCGCATTAGCTTAAAGATAAACAAAACTTTTACTACGTGATGGAGTTTCAATGACTGTATCACTTAAGTAAAAAATTATTTTACAGCCGAACATGAATGTGTCGTTATACTCGTATATGATTGTGGCCAAAATACGACTTCGGACTGTTTAGTAAAAACACACACGTTCAAGTTCTGTGTTGACACAAGAATATTTGTTGTTATTTGATGGTCATTAATCCTGGCAGTTAAAGGAGAGCGCAGTAGCTTGAACGTTTCCATAAAAACCCCAAGTGTTATGTTTATGAGTCGCTTAAATAAGGAAAGTCATCACTTTCTCTGTAGCGTATAAATGTTAAATTTAATCTGTAGTTTCATTGATTTTAAGAATATGATATATTTATGTTTAATTTTTATTTGTTTACTTATTTAAGTAGCGTGCATAGAAATAAATATAAAAGTATCTCACTTACCTCTTGACAACTAAAGTCCATATCCATCGGATTCTCGTTATCACGGATGTATCCAAATGCATCAAATTTATCGCGATCCCTCTGTCCTCTGGACTTCTGCAGTACAGTTTGCTTGCATCGTGTCCCGCAGGCGATTGCCGATATCTTACTAGCATAATAGTACATAGCCATGTGTCACGATTTTTTTGTAATCCTGCTCATTTGTTAGTGTAGACAGTTGGTTATCTAATAAATTCAAGCAGCATTTTTTATTATCAGTCTCTGTCACTATGTGCGAAGGGGATCCACCACCTGCACTGATAACACTTTTTCTTCGCTTCTCGATTGAAGCTGAGGAGATGCCGATAAAGAGTCGGTAAGACTGTACCGTGTACACCTGGCAGCACGAAGCGTGGGGCAGCAGCTGCAGCAATGACACTCGAAACTTCCCTAATCGATAAGTAACTGCCACAGATTATCCGTATCTTTCTGGGTTTCCTTTTTCCTTGTGAAACGTTGTGTCATAATGACATTTTCGTTTATCTTTTGGATTTTTTTTCTATTTTATCTTGGTTAGCCAAATTCCTGGTGTGTGTAGATTCTTTTTATTTCCTCAGTTATGATTTAGCGCTTCGAATAGTGTGTATGTGGCAACATTATCCCAAACGATAACTATCTCTAATGGCACCTCGTTCGACGACATCGATTTAGACTGGCTATACGACTGTTGCAGGTCGCTCCATCATGCTGGGGTGACGAGCCTGTGAAGAGAAGGGAAACAAAAAAGAAGAAACCGAGTCAAAATGAGATCCAGAAGAGTGAACATGTTCGAGAGGACGTGAGCATTTCAGATGGAGCTGGCGAAAGGAGCGAATCCTTTTGCACAGCTATTGCAATAAATCACACTGAACGAATAGCACCACTGGGAGCAATTTTCTAGTCCATAATAGAGGTAGTTCTATTGGGTTAAATTGGGCATTTAATAGAACAATGTACAATGGCATTTCAGAAGCAGAGACCGACCGTTATGTGAGCATTTGCCTTCTTTCTTTATTTTTTCGCTCGGTTTCGTAGTCGGTTGCAAATCAGAGTTGCTGCTGATTCAAGAAGTGTCATGGTGAAAGGGAGAGAGACAGTGAGGGTTGGCGTGGATTTATGAATTCAGCTGGAGGGTGTGATGTAAATAAAAGATCGAAGGAAGAACCCTTTTTGCCAGCCATTATCCTTTCAGAGACCAGAGACGGTGGCGACGACGACGTGAGCATTGCGACTTAATGTATGCCATTCACGTTTCTTTGGGGGTGGACAGAAACGAGTTATCTATTAGATTTCACCGATCGACGAAGAAACAAATGGAATTCGAAAGAATTATTTTGAAAAAAAAAGAGAAGAAAAGTTTCGGTAAGCAAGGTTGAATAGGATTGGGATAAGATATGGCCTAGAAACGCTGTAAATATGACACCTAATCGTGTGGAAAGGTCCTTAAGATTGGAGCTGTGTTAGACATTTACTATGACAGGCGTTTGTTTCCATCTTTCACGTGGAAAATATTTAATCGATGGGCAAAAAGAACAGAGAACCAATGAATGGAAGGTAAGCAAAATAGGGTCAGGCCTGATTAGGAAAACAAGGATTAGAAACTAGCATTCATTTGGTGCATTGCTTGGCAAACTTTGGTGCCAAAACACCGGATTAAGTGCATAAAACATTTTCAGTAAAAAGCTACAGGGTCTTTCAATAGGGACTTCTAAACTTTGACAGTTGATAGCGGCCATACTGTTGAAGCTCCATATGTCATTTATTCAGTTTGTTTTGCACAAAGAGTTCAGCAACACCTGCAAATGATCAAATTGTTTTATCAAAATGAGTGTTCTGTTCGGCCAACGTTCTGCGCGTTTCGTCCATTTTACGGTCGCCATAATCGTCCTACTAAGAGAACTATTCGCAGTGTGGTGGATAAATTTGAGTCCACTGGTTCAGTAAACGATAAACCAATACCCGTACGTCGACGAAACGCACGATCTACCGAAACATCGCCGATGTCCAAGAGACTGTGCAGGAGAATCCGAGGCAGTCGATTTCGCGTCGATCAAAAGAACTCGGACTTTCGCAGACCACAACTTTGCATCGTGACTAGGGTCTTCACCCATACAAAATTCAACTGGCCCAGGAGCTGAAGGTAATCGGCCATAGACAACAACGTGTGTTCGCTGAATGGTCTCTGGAGCAGTTGGAAACTGATGATTCGAAAAATCATCTTCAGCGATGAGGCCCATTTCTGGATGAATGGGTACGTCAGCAAACCAAATTTTTGAATTTGGGACGATACCAATATACTTGAGATTCGCAAGCGTGCAATACATCCCGAAAAAATCACTGTTTGGTGTGGATTCTGGGCTGGCGGTGTAATCGGTCAATATTTCTTTGAGAACGACGTTGGACAGGCCATCACAGTCAACGGCGAGCACTATAGGTCGATGGTTAATAACTTATTTTGGCCTGAATTGGATGATATGAACACCAATGACATGTGGTTTCAACAGGACGGCGCTACTTGCCCCACAGCTCACGGCACATAGGAAATTCTGCAGGAGCGATTCGGGGGCATGGTCATCTCACGTGGAGGTGATGTGAACTGGTCACCGATATCGTTCGATTTGACACCGTTAGACTTCGACTTTTTCTTGTGGGGTTTTGTGAAGTCGCAGGTCTATGCGAATAAGCCACAAACCACAGCGGCCTGAAAGCCAACATAACCCAACCAATCGGTCAAATTTAGACTGATTTATAAGCTAGAGTCATGGAAAATGTGACATTTCGAATGCGCGCCACATAGAGAAGCCGCGGCGTACTTTTGAATAATTTTATAATTTGCATTAATGGGTCTCTTAAACGAATAAACAATTTCGATAATATATCACACACTCCTTATTTCATTTAAGCTTAAAGATAAGAAGTGCTTAATAAAAAAAGCCTTTACTATGGCAGATGGCCTGGTGGGCGCCGTGGCGAGTGGGTAGGTGCGTCGACTCCTACGCTCGATGTTGTCGGTTCGATTCCTGAAAAATCACCTAAAATATTTTCACGGCTCCACCTCTGTCGATTCACTGACAACGCTCAAAGAGTATAACTGTCTAGAAAAAGCTTCTCAAACTCGTCGTTCGGAGTCGGCATTAAACTGTAGGTCCTCTCCACTCGTGAGAGAACAATAGCACGCACAACACAAGTGGTTGCTGAGAAGGCCCAGGTTCACCTCGGACTGTAGCGCCGTCATTATTATTATTATTATGGCAGATGGCCTAATTATAAAAAAATAATTAGAAACTAGCATTCATTTGGTACATTGGCATGGCAAAGTTTGGTGCCAGACCAAGTGCATACAGAGTTTTCAGTAAAATAGGTATTTAAACGAATTTTTTACCTCCACATCCATTGAAACACAAATTTAAGAAAACTGCTTGATTTTCAATAAACAATGACATCTCTGGGGAAGAAGTTCTTCAGTCAGTTTGGTTGTTGTGTCTTTCCAGAGCAGGCAACAATTGAATTCCGGAGAACATTTGTGCCCGAGTTTAAGGAAAATAAAATCAATTTGCGCAAATTGTTTGAATTATGTGCAAAACAGAGTTCTCCCATTTGCACTTTCAAAATGAAGCAAGAAGTCACAAATTCAAACGCCTCAATATAGAATAAATAAACTCAGGAATGAGACCTTGCCAATGCAAATAGGATTGTATTGTCCTCAAATCAAATGGAATTTCGATGTTATACACATGAGTATGCAACGGTATTATGGTTTTGAAAGCAATTCGAGCTCCTTCTTACATGATGTGACTCCTGAACTAGCTGAAATTTTGTTGAAAATTAAGTGAATGGATAAAGGCTTATCCTTAGTGTTGTGGCACCCTGCCTATGAATATCTGATGGAAGTAAATGGCTTGGAAATATTATAAGTAAGACTGAAATCCTTAATAGCTTTCTGCCAGAGACCTTCGTGCAGAATGAATGTGTATTTGTATGAAGTGCTGTTCAATGGGAAAATATGTTCATCATGGCGTGAAGAGATGCATATCGGCCTGTGATAGATACGGAAACGCGATATGCGTACACAGTTTGAATTGACAAGTTAATTTATTTTCTCAAAAGAGCTTAAATTGAGTTATGTGATTGAATGGTGCTCGATAAGTGATAAGAAAATTGATTTTCTTTTGACAAATGGAAAAAGATATTGGCACAAAAGTACAATAACTGTAGATATATTACTCTATTTTCTCATTTCAATCTCTATTTTGAATGCACATAAATTTAATTCTTTGAATGATTACAGTCGTATTTAAATGAAGTAACAAAAACAAGCTTTTCAATAGAAGTTGGCACGTATGTATTTATACACATTCGAATAGTTTTGAAATAAGCATCTACAAGAGATGTATTCAAAATAATAAAAAAAAAATATTAAATTAAAGAGAAGTATTTTCAAATTTCGAAGGGACCAAGATTACTTACTTCTTACTAAGCAGGCCTACGACCCATGTACGATCTGAGCCTGAGCTATCGCTGTCTTCCATCGTTGACGGTCCTGGGCACGCTGCTTCCAGTCATCAAGACCAAGCTGTCTTACGTCCGTGAGGACTTGGTCTTTGTAATGGAGGTTCGGTCTTCCTCTCCTTCTCGAACCAGGAGGCTCGGATTCGAAGACCCTCTTAGCTGAAGCGTTGTTGTCCATGCGCTCGTTGTGGCTGAGCCAGTGCATTCGACAGATTTTTGCCTTCCGGACTACAACCACATCCTGGTACAGCTCATAGAGTTCGCGGTTGTGTCTTCTCCTCCATTCGCCTTCTTCGCAGACGGGACCATATATCCGACGTAGAATTTTTCTTTCGAGGGTACCAAGAATCAGCTCTGCAGTTCTGCTTAGTGTCCAGCTTTCGGCTCCGTATAGCAGGACTGGCAGAATAAGACTTTTGTTGAGCGTGATTTTGGTCCTTCGAGTCAGGAGTTTATGGGCGATTATGGCGACCGTAAAATGGGCACCGAAGCCCGCGGAACTTTACCCGAAAAGAACACCCATTTTGATAAAACAATTTTATCATTTGTACGTGTTGTTGAACGCTTTGTCCATCTGTGGGTGTGAATAAATGACACACATTTTCACAGATGTAGCATCAACATCAGCTGAAGTTAATAGTGGCTTCCATTTCAGAACTGGTGCACATTTCTACGGTGCAATTCGTGTTTTCGAGCGTGGCTGGTTCTTTGGGCTAAGAAAGTAATTGATAAACAAAGCCGTCTATCGAACAACCAAGGTAACCCTGTATAAGACCTTAATCGTCCCAGTCCTGCTATATGGCGCAGAAGCATGAACTTTGTCAAAAGCGGATGAGGTTGCTCTTAGCTGCTTTAAGAAGATTTTCGGTCCTTATTACATATTGATTAATATTAAAAATTTCAAAATCAGCCTAAAATAACAAGTATGAGAGGTACCTCTAAATACCCCCATTTTCGCAATTGTCTCACTCGTACACAAAAATGGAGATTTTTGCCTAAAGCATCTAATTACCAAATTTCACCTCGACAGGTTCATGAATAAATATGCTATGAATCTGTGACAGCAAGACGGAGGGACGAATGGACATGGCGAAGTCAATAGCGTTCCGTTTCTGTTTGCGGAACAATGGCAAAGTTAGGTCGTACGGTTTCATCAAGTTTAGTTATTGACAAATTGGAAATTTAAAATGTATTCAATTACAATTTGCTTATTCGTTGAGAAATTGCACAGTACCTATGTACGAGTATATATTAATTATTAATATCGGTTGAGGCTGTTTCTTTAGGTTTCCGGCTTAATTTCATTGTTTCAACATAGCTTTCTATATCGCTATTGTTATAAATATCGCTGGTGCTTCAAGTGTACTGGGGGTTATTTTGGAACCAGGGTTGGTCTTGTTGTTCATATACAGTAGACACTCGATATAGTGAACTAATAAAAATCGGACCTGTTCAGTGGAGCGAGATTGTTCATTGTAACGAGCGTGGGTTGCTTTTACAATTTTTCTTTGCGGTAACTAAAAGCTAAGCCAATATTTCAAAAAAAAATATTTTGTTTTTAACAAAAATAAGTCAACCGTAAAAAAACTTAAAACGCAACAAAAATAATAAATTCCATATACAAGCAACACGCACTTTGTATTTGCTTCCAACAACCTCAAACTGTGTACCATACACATAACATAACTAATCGTGAAAGATTTTCGCTCAACACGATGAGTAAATGAAACGGTATACAATTTTGTGGGTTCGCTATATTGGATTGTTCACTATATCGAGCCTCCACTGTACTTATATTACGTCAATGGGTTCAATTGTTGAATCCAACCATCGTTCTATAATGTGAAATAAGTTAAAATAAAATAAAATTCATTCAGTTCAGTAGTTCAGCAAACTCAAGCATACCATACTTTGCATACATCTAATTCAGAATAACTGAACTAAATAGAACTAAACTGAACTAAGTTGAGTGCTTTGGTTTGTGTGTGTAAGGGCATTGTGCACATCAGGCCTATTCCTGTTTAACAACCGCAGCACAAATGCAACGAGCACTGTTGCGTTGCGGTTGGCGTAAGTGAAAGGAATTTTAAAAACGTATGTGCACGAATGTATGTGCATGTGGATGCGTGTATGGTTTTTATAACTGTTTTCTGGCGCGATGAATGCATGAACTATTAAGGAGATTTCGGTAATGTGACGAAAATTGCACAAGAATATATTTCCTGAGGAGTGAACTGCATTGAACTAGAACCACGAACTTTTAAAAAATCGGAGCAACCCGATTGCTGGTGTAAACGCCGCCTCAGCAATCGCTGAACGCGTCAAAATCGTGAAAATGTACTACAAAAATTGTGATTCTGTAGGACGTACGTTTCGCGAATTACGCGCAAACTCTTCTATTTCTTCTCACTTCCCATGATGGCACACATTTGTAGCAGAAGCAGATACGGCGTTTGAAGAACAGGCAAAAAAGCTGGTCTAAGGGTTAAGTTAGGTTAGGGGCTGCTAGTGAAATTCACCAGCACACTTAGACCATGTTGGTCCATTGTGACCATCCATCGACCGCTCCAGGGATAGTGCCGTTACTTTGATCCCAACAGCAAATGGTGACTGGACCTTATTTGAAAAACCGGAACTTATTAACGTTATTCACTGGGATTCGAACCTAGGACCCCTCTAACTTAGGGCAGGCACTTAACCAACTGCGCCACCCAGTCGTTTGGTCTAAGGGTTACTTAGAAGAAGACGACAGCTACAATTTTGGGATACTGAAGGAGTTTGTGGGCGCCGTGGCCGTGTGGGTTCGTGCGTCGACCCATGCGCATTAGACTTTCACAGTCTAGGTTCGAAAGTTCAGACAAACAACTTTTCACTGACAATGGGTGGTCCAACCATAACGCACGATGTTAACTGTGAGTCACACCTTAACGTCAATTTTTTTTGTCCAACTGAATTTGACATTTCTTTGTTTCAGTGTTTGACCAGTTTGACCATGGAGAGGTACACAATGGAGCAGCGCGTTAAGATTGTTGAAGCCTTTTACGAAAATGGGCGTTCAAATCAAAATGCATTTCGTGCACTTCGTGATTTTGTTGGTCAGCATAATCGACCAAATGTGTCCAAAATCAGTAGAATTGTGCGCAAATTTCAGCAAACCGGGTCTGTAGGATTGTTGAGTGATTGTTGAAAAGCCGATGCATCCACAAAGATTGATGCTGCTTATGAGCTGGCGGACACATCGGGCCGTACTTCTTCGAAAATGAGGTCGGCCAAGCAGTTACCGTGAATGGTGTTCGCTATTGCGAGATTATGACGGACTTCCTGTGGCCAGAAATTGAGGATATGGACCTAGACGACATGTGCTTCCAGCAGGATGGTGGAACTTGCCACACAGCCAACGAAACAATGGCTCTTTTGCGCGAGAAATTCAATGGCCGTGTTACCTCACGTCGTGGCGATGTTAATTGGCCGCCACGATCATGTGATTTGACACCGTTGGACTTCTTTCTTTGGGGATATGTAAAAGAAAAAGTACACGTCAATAAACCAAGAACAATTCAAGAGCTAAGGGATGAGATAATTCGGCACATTAACGACACTGAACCTCAATTATGTCTCAGAGTCATTGAAAATATGGACCATCGGATAGAGGTATGCCACCGAAGCCGTGGCGAGCATTTGGCCGATATTTTGTTTCACACATAATTGTCATAGAACCTTCTATCATAAAATACTAAGATAATTCGTTGAACCACCCTTTAGTTCAATAAACACATTTGAACTAAACTAAGTACTCTCTGGACTGAACTAAAATGGACAAGCCTAAAATCAACCATCTAATGAATCTTCCAGACCAGTCAACAGAATATATTACAAACAATTTCAGAAAAGTGCTTCAGAGCCAAGTGACCCCCAAATTATTCTACTATCATAAGTGGTAAAAAATCAAAATAAAACTGATCTCAAGTATCCGGTTTTCATTTTGTCCCAATGTCTATTTTGGGATAAGCACTTGTAAAAAGAAACTTTGCCGATTGTTTTCATTCCCCCGGTACGCCCAAAATAGCCACCAATTCCCCGATCAGTGGCCTGGTTTTTGAATTTGAAATTTATTCCCAAACAAATATTATGCATTAAAATACCCCAAAGGTCCGTCACTCAGTGGGCAGGATGATCATAATAATCCTCATAAAATTGACATTCCATCGGAATTGAAATTCAAATCATGGGATGATTACTTCAATTCGGTTGGCTTGCGAATCACGTCAAGATGAGGGGGTCCTTCTGTTGCTTGGTGCGCCTTCCACGAAATGTGAAGAAAGGAGATTGATGTGTGTGTTTTTTTTGGAATTCCTTGCCACTGTACGTAGCTGCTTGTTTGTGCGCCCACATGTTAAAGGAATGTGATTGAAAATCGATGTCTTGGCAACAACTGTCCGAGACATTCGATTTGTCCGATTACACAAAGTTATAGGACCCATTTTCTGAGCCCTGCCCTCGTTGGGTAATATATTTGGACATTCTTTCCTCTTCGGAGGGCGCAATGATTATGACATGTGTTCGTATTTATTTTTGTGAAACAAAAATCTCCTTCATGAATGAAGTGTTGGGATAGGCTGAGTGGGCGGGGGGCAGCATCTTTGTTTTGTAATACATGCTTGGGCATGTATGTACGTATGTAACATAGTTGTTTGGTTATTGTCTAGGCCTGGTGTAATGTTCTTGTTTTGTTTGGCAGCGCAAAGGCATAAAACATAATTGACACCACAGGTTCGACCAGTCAATAAAAGCAAGTGATTTTATTTGATGGTTATGCTTTATGAATCCCTTAGGGATGATGACATAATTTCGCTGAAGTATATGGCAGATTGTAATTGCGGGGTGGTAAATAAGCCTTCGATTAGGCTTTTCATAGATACATAAAAATTGATCACATTCGAAGGCTGAAAACAGGGATATTGCTCGTAGGCAAATATACATAAATTTACGGGTGGTTCTTAAAGGAAGCTTTAATGAGATAAAATAAACTTATGAAGGAAGTAAAACGGTTTTTCATTAAGCGCTTCCTATATTTGAATTTCAATAAAACAAAATCTGTGTGAGAAATCATCGACATTTTCTATTCGCTTGAAAGAACTATCGATGCCATTATGTATGAAGTATAACGTTGTCTAAATGTCTGCCGCGGCTTTTCTGGTGGTGCGCATCCGAAATGTCCAATTTTCTATGACATTATTTTGACACTGACAGCTGTTTCCCGCTCAAAATCTTGACAGAAAGTCAGTATCATACCTCCGCTTAACGAAATTAGACGCTTTATGCTTGAACAACGTTGGGAGGTATTGGAAACTTATTTCCAAAGTAAGTGCTCTGTAGCTCAAAACACATCGTTTTTTTTTTAAGAAGTTTTGCCAGAAATGAAGCTCTCACGGCGACTGATGTACTCAAGTTCGTGAAACCGGTATGTGGACGACACTCATGGTCCCCGTCATCGTACGGTGCACGCAGGTGAGAATGTGGCTGCTATGGCCGAGAGTGTGAGATTCAATTCACGGACATCGACTTGCTACCGATCTCAATTGCTCACCATTTCACGCAATTCACGCCTTAGGAGAATTCTGCACAAAGATCTCGGATTATTACAAGGTACAATTGACTCAGCAATTCAAGTCGCGTGACCATCCGCTTCGTTATCGCTTCGCATCGCAGTTTGGGCCTTAAAGCAGCTTGAATTGGACAACGTTTTTGGGCGAAATATCATCTTTTCTGATGATGCTCATTTTCATCTCTGCGGCTACGTTAACAAATAAAATTGCCGCACCGCATCTGGGGCTCGGAAAACCCACACGTTATTGCCGAGAAGCCAATGCATCTACAGAGAGTGACAGTTTGGTGCGGATTGTGGATTGGTGGCATCATTAGACCATTTTTCTTTGAAAATGAGGCTGCGAACAAAGTTTTGGTAAACGGTGGTCGTTACAGAGCCATGTTAACCGACGTTTTTTTTACTGAAATTTAAGACATGGATTTGGACGACCTCTGGTTCATGCAGAATTCCGCGCCATACCACACAGTCCATGCCACAATCGTTCTTTTGTGCGCCGAATTCCCAAATCGTGTAATCAGCCGCCTTGGCGATGTCAATTGGCCGCCTTGGCGATGTCAGTTGGCCGCCTCGGAGCTGCGATTTGACCCCTTTGGACTTCTTTTTTGTGGGGAACCGTGAAGGAGCGATGTTATGCCAACAATACAGAAACGATTCAAGCACTTAAGGCCAAGCCAATATCATCCAAGCAATCCGTGAGCTACAGCACGAATCCATGAACAAGGTCTTGGAAAATTGGGGTGACAGAAGCGCGAACACCGCGAAGCCAGCCGAGTCACTTGAACGGCGTTGTATTTCATAATGGAAATGGGAATATAATACGTGGAAAAAATTAAATTTTGTTAATTTTACTGCTTTTCTAAAAAGAAACTTGTATTTGGCCCACCTTGTAGAAGTCGAATTTTTGAAAGTTGTAGGAAACAAAACCACAAAATGTGGATAGATGTATGTACATTCTTCTGTATTAAAAGGCATTAAATAGCTGTCGCATCTTTAAAACAAATGAAATGACAGAGATGATTCTTTGAGATCATTGCCCACAAAGTAATTTCATTCCGAGCAATTTCCAACACCCAATTCCAAATTTCATGCCTAACAAAACTTCGGAAGTACTTCAAAACTCTTAATCACTTAATCGTTTATGTAGCAAATTATAAGCATCCCATAACAAATATTCGCTGTCAACTCGATTGCTAATCCCCCCCGGTAACTTTCGTCTTCCCATCGATAAAGAACAATCGACAATGACAAGCTTAATAAAAGCAGAATACAATAAACCACTCCGGATGCTTTTGTTCTCTCGAATCGGCCCCCATCTCGCTCCCGTCCAGTGCCAAAAGTTGATTCATCCAGCAGAGAAAATAAAAACGAAAACTTTTCTGTTGACATTCGCTCTCCACTCCTCGGCGGTAGTGGTGAAACGAACTTAATTTGAGTCAGCGTCCTGTGTGTATTACCCCCAAGCGAAAACCCCTAAAAAGAACACTCCAGCAGACACGAAGCGAGGGGAGAGCCGAAGGCCTAAAATACGAGTTGTATCCGTACACATCCGAGCGACTTTAATCCGAAATACAAACCCTTGTATAGGAGCCAATGACATGCAAATAAACATGACAAAATAAATGGATAACATGTGTCAAACCCAGGATATCGATTTTCATCTCATCGATAAATTATAATGAGGTACAGCATCAAAAAGTACGCCAAGGGATAATGTCATACAGCAGTGACAAAATTTCATTCGAGCGACAATGATGATTTCCATGTCGACAACGTGTCACAAGTGCCAATATCAACGTCAACATTGCCATAAGCCGGAAGCAGTAAGACTGGCGCATGGAAGTCCGCAAGACATTTGGGTATCTCCCCTGTGCTCGAATGGGTGGATATCTCTCGTTCAGCCGATAAAAATGGGTGTTTTATTGCCAAGGTGATGGTGGATACTTTGAAGGACGTCCAATTTTCAAGGTTTTATGAAATTGTGTATTAATCCTTGACTCGGCCGGAGTGACAGCCATCAATTGCCTTTCGGATTTCCCTGATCGGTGACGTTCGTGCGACTTTCGCCGTCACTTTAATGACGATGGTATTAGCAGAACGCCTTTGTTCTTGTTACTTGCTCGTTTATTATTTGGTTTCTTGCATCACCTTGCCTCCGATGTTGGCTCGGGCTGGGCGAGTTTATCTCTTTCATTTTGTCGAAAGCAGATTGGCAAATAAATACACAAGGCGATTACGGATTAGTGAGATGCGTGGATAATATGTGGTTGTATCTTTGATGAGGGGATATAAATGATTAGCGTTGATGAGACAGCCCTTATCAAATGTACATGCTGTGGCGCCAGGCTAAATGATGGCTTGAACGGAAGGATGTGAGACGAACATTTTATGTCATTGTTGTGTTATGGTGGCTTCCCCTTTTTTTTTGGTATTATAATTGGAAGCAAAGAGGGTCCTAAAGCACTTTTACATGACAACGGCAAATTCAGGGTTTGAAGGGTTTACATGAATCTGAGGGGAGAATGCTATTTAATGCTTCGTTGGGTTGCTTCATCTTTCTGCTTAATGTTGTCTTCACAATGGTCTCCCTTTAAATAAAAATAAGTTGATTCATAATTAAAAACAGGCAGAGTAAAGAACTGCACAATAAACAACGATCTATGTGCTTCCTCTTTAAGAGGAAATGTACCCAAACGCTTATGGGTAAGAAAAATCAATTGATCTTAGGAATTATGTAAAAATGGTCTTAATGTCAAACGGCACAATGACCTCCAAAGGGTGTGACTCCAAGTCGAGAGATAAATAAACGCTTCAACGAGCCTTTTATTTTTTTTTTCGGAGGATTTTTGGAACAGTGCTGGAGCACTCAGACTCAAAACTGGTCCATTGTACTGCCAGGTAGCAACCTACTCCAGTGCCGTTAATTTAATCCCAACAGTAAATGGTGACTGGAGCAGATTCGATTTCACTAGGATTCGAAACTGGGACCCCTCTAATTTGGGGCAGTCACTTAACCGACTCCGCCATCCAGTCGTTCGGGGTGGACATAGGGTCAGCAAACTCTTCTGTTGTGCATGTCATTGTCAGCACCCAAGAGAGGTGAGACCTAAAAAATTTAACTTGCCTTTGGGGTCATATTTTTGACATTCAGTATTTTGTACTGGGTCCAAATACTCCTGCTCCAGTTCCTTCATCAGTTCTTGATCTATCTGTACACCATTATATCGTGTTGCTGCTCAGTCTGTGGACCATAGATCCATTGCTCCAGTCCCTTTTGGTGCTCAACTTACTGGTAAATTTCTTTTGGAAGTTGAATTTCCTAATCGCCATCCATTGCCTTCCTTTGGAATAGCCAGGAGTGGTAGCTTTTTGACTAGTGGTCAAATTCTCAATCATTCTCGTGATTGTTTTGTTTGCACACTCTGCTACCACTAGATGCAAAGGAGTCAGCTCCAGTAGCACCTCCATTGCCGCAGTTGGGCAAGTTCACATGGATCCTGTAATACAGAGGAATACCAATGTTTGAACTCTCCCTCACGCTGATCAGATTTGTTCTCTTAGTTTAAGATGGTTTAACTAACCGGATACCCGGAATTTGCGGATATGCCAAAGCATGTCTGCCTAGTGCGGTGGAAGACCTTTTTCCGCTACTTGACCTTCAATTATATGATCAAACACATGAATTCATTCCATCGTCTCAGCAAATTTGCCCCCCACGGAGCTCACAAAAGATGAAGTGATAATCAAAAAGAACTAAGCATTCAATGCATTCCATTAAGCTTTTTCCACTTTTCATCTCAGGAAGAAGATAAGTTGTAAGAAAAGAATAAATTTAAATATCAGAACACAATAAAACCCATCAACATTACAAAATTTGTCTAGTACTTAATTTTCTAAAAATTCTTTAGTTTCGATTCAACTGCAATGTCATCTCAAATTCTATGCAGTAGTTTAAGGTCATCCGAAATGTCAAAGACACCCCTAGCTAAATCATATGCATGGAAACCCTCAGCTCAAGAATTTTCAAAAGCAATGCTAGAGCGAATGGCTCAAGAAGCCTTTGTGAAATTTGTCAACAAACTAACAAAACAATGGACCGCTGTAAATTGTTTTTGAATCTTGCATACCTCTGCACGCACAGAAGACCTACACACGAAAGTTTATTCTAAGTTAAAGCAAAAGGGACGTCAAAAGTGTAAAACACACCCAAGCGATATGTTCTTTAATCGCATAAAGTGCTGGGTCGCAGAAAGCACTCATGGCTTTGTAGCTTTAGCAACAAAGTACTTTCTCAGCCGACGTACAATGCAAGGACAGATACAAAGCCCACCGGGCAATGACATCTCGGAATTTCGTTTGCTTCGTGTGTTGACAATGCAAGCAAGGGATCAGCACGCAATCCATGTTATTTCGAGTTCTTTTCGGACGTCCAACTGATGTACTGAACTTATAATCACGATTATACCAAAACCACACGTTCTCCTACATCATCCTCGTAAAAGATTCACTCTGTTACTGGACGGTATGTCCGAGCAATGAATGCAAATATTTTAACAAATATTTCATACAACTTTCGGTGTATTATTCATGTCCAGACGTGTGCAGCCATGATGCTTTGCGAATGTAGAACAAAGACCAAATATTTCAACTACTTGAGACGTGGTTGGTTTAATTCTGGTTGGATTTGTGGACAAAAGTTTGGTCTTCTCACTGGAATTCGAGTCCTTTTCGTACGGCTGAGAGGTAGACGACTGTGTGTGTGTGCAGGCATGCTGGTATGGAAAATGTTTTCGCTTATGAATTCCAATTTTGAGGCATTTACCGTGGTAAGGTATTTTGTATTTTGAATACTTGAGTTTTGTACTCAATGGGGTCAGTTTAAAGCCAATGTTTGAATTACTTCAGGGGATTGTTACAATGGAAAAGTAATTGCTAATGTGGACGTGGGAGAGTGGCTGAGTTTGATTCCACATCGAATTGAATATTAAAGTAGATACATAATTTCCTATGCTTTTTAACATTCGTCTGGACTTTTTTCGAGGAGAGGTTAGGAAGAATTTGTCCATTCCATCATTCAAAATTAGCCTCCGATCAGCGACAATAGCAAAAGACGACTAGCAAAAGACTGTGCTGGCTAAAGAAATGTGCAGAAGTTGAAGAATATAATTTCTTTCTGACCCTGACCAACATCTTAAGGTCTTTTCCAAGACTCTTAGAAATCCATACTTACATGAAAAGATCAGCCGATCGTTGGTCCCCGAAGGACAACAACTTTATTCGGCCTTGGTACCATCCAGCATCGAGCCTGACAGGTGCCAGGCCTCCGCTTTCCTGCACAAGGCTGAGGTAGAAGTTGTTCAAATCTCGTTCAATTTTCCTCCAATTGGAGGGCGAAATGCTGCCATCGACTTCGCATTCATCTAAAACGGTTGTCTTTGACTACTTCACTATACGGCCTATTGAGCCGATTGGCATTGGAGGATCCTCCGGCGGTTTTGTCCTTTTGGGCTCGAAGGTTGAAGTGTTGGCCGATCTGGCACGCGGGCGTTATTTGGATCCGAGATAGATCTAGTGGGTTCCACGCGGCTATTGGCGAGCCTAGCCGAAATTGGTTTGGGCGCCAGCACTTGAAGAGCTGAAGGGCCTTTAGAGGCGCTGGGAGTTGAAATCCCAGCCAGTGAGTGAGCACCGGATTCATTTTTATTTTTATTATATGGAGTTTTTTTTTTTGTTGGAATAGACATTTGGTCCCACGAGTGGCGGAGAAGGGGAGGTCCGGCTGCGCAGAAATTCGCAATACGCAGCTAAGGCTGATTGATCCGAAAGGTCGCCAGGTATTTCGAATACTCCGTTAGCGACTGGGCTTTAGTTTAGGGTGGGCCCCCAGCCAGGCTGATTCTCGGCACGGAACGGTTGACACCTTGATCCGGCCGACCGAAGAGGGTGAGAGACATCAGCTTTACTTTTCCTCTGGCCATCGTTCTTCTCAAGGGTCTTTAAGCAAAAATTGTTAACAAGGATTTACCCAAAATATTTAAGTGACTCTGTGGATTTATTTGTCTGGTTCTTCGATGCCCAACGTTTGTGGCCAGCAAATCTCGACGAACTACCGCAACTGCTGCGCATGTTGTGCCCTTAACTTAGTGAATGCATCTGAATAAAAAATTAACCGACAAAAAATTAAAAGAGTCTTGTATTCTTCTTAACCAAAAACTGAGTTGGAACTTAATGTCTGCGAAGGGTTCAGAAAAGTTTGTTGTGCTCTGTACTTATAAATGTGCTAAAAAGTGAGGTTCACGCCCCAAATTAATTCTGTGGATTAATTGCTTGTCGTTGAGGGTTATGTTGCTATACAAAAAATGGACCATCAATTGATTTTTTTTTAAGTCATGGGTTATTTTGACTCTGACAGCTGTTTCCCTCTCGAAATCTTGATAGAAAGTCAGTATCATACCTCCGCGGAACGAAATGAGTCGTTTTACGCTTGAAAAACGTTGGCAAATATTGAAAACTTATTTCCAGAGTGAATGCTGTGAAGCCCAAACATTGCGTTTTTTGAAAAAAAGTTTTGGCCGAAATGGAGCACCCATCGCTCCATTTCGGCTGCTGTACGCAAGTTTATGAAAAAAATTTCATGAGACAGGTATGTTAGTGTACAACACTCATGGTCCCCGTCATCGTACTGTGCACACAGATGAGAATGTGACTACTGTGGCCGAGAGTGTGAGACTCTATTCACGAACATCAACTCGCCATCGATCTCAACAGCTCAACATTTTCATTTCATGCACTAGCCCGAGGAGAATTCTGCACAAAGATCTCTGATTAATCGCTTACAAGGTCCATTTGACTCAGCAGTTGAAGGCGTGCGACCATCCACTTCGTTATCGCTTCGCAGTTTGGGCCCTAGAGCAGCTTGAGTTGCACAACGATTTTAGGCGAAAAATCATCTTTTCTGACGAGACGCATTTTCATCTCGGCAGCTACGTTAACAACCAAAATTGCTGCACCGTATCTGGCGCTCGTAAAACCCGGACGTTATTGTCGAGAAGCTAATGCATCCACAGAGAGTGACAGTTAGGTGCGGATTGGTGAGTGTTGGCATCAATGGACCATTTTTCTTCGAAAATGAGGCTGGGAACAACGTTTCGGTGAACGGTGGGCGTTACAGAGCCATGTTAATCGACTTTTTTTACTGAAATTGAAGACATGGATTTGGACAACCTCTGGTTCATGCAGGATGGCGCGCCATGCCGCACAGCCCATGCCACAATCGATCTTTTGCGGACCACATTCCCAAATCGTGTTATCAGGCGTCTTCGCGATGTCAATTGGCCGCCTCGGAACTGCGAGGCTGACCCCTTTCGACTTTTTTTTTGTGGAGAACCGTGAAGGAGCGATGTTATACCAACAATCCGGAAACGATTTAAGCACTTACGGTCAAGCCAGTATCATCAAAGTAATCCCAGAGCTACAGCCCGAAAGCATCAACAAGGTCTTGGAAAGTTGGGGTGACAGTATGCGCGAATACTGCGAAGCCAGCCGAGGCGGCCACTTTTTTTTTGGTTGCTTTTGCTTACTAATAAAGCCATAATACATGAAACGGACTTAATTTTTTCATTTTTTTTGCATTTTTAAAAAGAAACATGTATTTAGCTCATTCTGTATGTACTCTTGGAAATCATATTTACTTCGGAGACAATACAGATCAAAACTCCTATGTATCAACAGTCGACCTTGAAGTGTTTCGGAGCTAAAGGGTGAAGTGAATTTGAAAGGATTTGATTTTGTTGAAAGAGTACGGTAAGATATCATCCTATCAGGAAGAAGAGTGAATGAACATGACAAAGAGCGACGACCTTGCGGATGTTCTATTCAAAATGTGAAGACTTACTAAAGCGGAGTGAAGACGTCCTTTCCACCAGTTTTATTCCCTTCTAAAAGCTTATCTCAATTCAACACATAAAGCAGCACAAGGAGCATCTTAAAGACTTCTTGGGACTAGTTCGCATGAAATTGAAACCATCGTCTCCCACTAAGGTTCAGCAAAGTAGTTCTTTTATGTTATTTTAATCTTTTATGGCGTTCGTCCTTACAATTTGCTGCTTATGGCTTCAGCAACCAAAACCATCACTTGTAAGATTCCGTGCTTATGTTTACAAGAATGATTACATCTCAAAGATTCAACTGAAATCCACTGAAAGCGACAAGCATTTTAATACTATTACTCCATCACCATCATCAAAAAGTCAGATACCAGCAATTTGTCGTGTCGCAAGGTTTGATTTAATATCGCTATCAGGCAAATCTGCCCTCCGAAGACGACGACAAGGACAACTTTAAATTTCCTATCCCATTTTGCAGACATTAAAGTGATTTAAAGCGGCAATCTGAGCTGCCCTGTCTGTGAATGCCGTACAACTCATTTCCCTTTCGGTAATTGATGACAACTCATCGCCACGCCCAGCCACCCTTTTGACTTGAAGGACTTGTCACTCGGATTCATTTAAATCAACATCTGTTCTGACAATGGAACTTCTTCTTTACTGTCATCGTGGGCCCTTGTCATCTTCCCTTCCATACGCTGCCAGGGAATGGTTGAAATTTCTGACAGAGTCAATGAGAACGCCGCCGCGTACAAGTATGTACGTGTTTGGAGAGAGGGGGGGGGGGACCTCTGCAATGGAAGGAAGCACACAAAAACATCCTCGGCATTTGGAACAGATCAACAAATGTGAACTGACATTAATTTTCCCTTTCCCTCTCCATCCTGGCTGAAAATAAACGAGGGATATACACAAAGTTTAAAAAGCATTCAAACAGTCAGCCAACCGTGTCCCACTTACCCTCTGTCCACCCAACCGCTTAACCATCTCATTCGCACCACATCACATTTGCCCGTGCTGAGGGAGTCAAGCTACTACCACGAGGGCGTTAAACATCAGCAAGGGTTCTATTACGGATACATAACACCGGATACTACATACAAACATTAGAAACCTTAAATCTAGGGAAAAAGACTGTTACATGCCGGGTCTGCTGTCAGTTAGTCGATACAGCGTACACATCGCCTGCGTCTCCAACAAAATGTGGTGGGGTGGATATCCTTTTTTTTTTGCTCTCGCATCACCCGCCCACCATTTCACTCTTTACAACGCCTCTAAACAATAAAGAGCCAAAAAAATCGAAAACTTTAGTGCTGTGCAGCCAACCCATTCCTGCCCCTCCATCCATTCTGGTGCAATAGTTTTTCTGTAGCGACTCCCAGCCCTCGGGGGTGTGTTGTGTGCTGTCATGGCGTTTGCAGTGTGTTAACTTATGCCAAAAACTAAAACAAGTTGGGAACGAAAATTTGTTTCTTTGTCGGCGGTTGTTTTTTGCTGCAGTTGGAGTGTCCTGTTAACATAAAAACCGATGTCAGTAACTCGTGGTATTCGATAATTTGAAGTTTGGTGACATTCCCCTGCTCGTATCGTACATTTTGCATATCTGCCGCTTCTTTGTCCAGTGCGGGTGACAAAGAGTGATATTAGTCAGTTGTGGCTGGCAACAAAATTGCATTTAAATGTGCACAAGTGTGTGCGGACAGTGGTGTGGTATGGCGGCGATTAGTTTTGAGAACGCATGGCTTTAAAATAAACATCCGAGTGGTGACAGATAATTGACATTCGTTCTGCCGAATATTGCGATTGCAGAGCGGAGCGGAGTGGAGAGTTATTGGTTTCACGTTGATGCTCATTTAGGCTGCATTAGACTTTTAATTAGAATGCAGTTCAGTGCCATGGGCAGGAGTTTGGAATAGATTGCTCGTGAAGTCTGAAATGGGTGTGTCCAGAGGGGACTTTTGTTAGAGAAAACGGCAACCTGCGGATTTAATTGAAAGTTTGTTGGGTAAAGTGTCACGACCGATGAATTGTATTGGACACAGATATGGTCAGTGGATATGTTGGACTGGGTTAGCAATTAATCACTTATAGTGTGGGGGAGATTGATGGTTACCCGTTGTTCGGTTTGGTAGGAGCCCGTTTTTCCTGCGCCTCTGGGAGGACACATTAAGAGAGGCAGATTTACGAGACGACACTCACGTGGAAAAGACACGAAACGAGGGACTTTTTTTGTCTGAGGCACATTCTATTCAGGAATAGCTAATAAGTGTCCACTGGCATCTTCCCTTCGAGAAGTTTTGTTCGGAGAAGCAACTCTTGAGGATGGCAAAAACTAAACGACCCATTGACTGCGATTACTGAATATGAACATCCACACAGCACACAACAGCTTGCCGAGAGATGCCGAAAAATGTTTTGTGTGAATGGCTGCAATAAGGAAAAAGACAAATTGGTTTGAATTAAACGAACAGCGATTCAGGGATGCCTCTGGGTGTACTCAGGAACGAGACACTGATGACAATTTGGAAGTCAGCAGGTGGAATGATCCACATCGGTTGTTTCTCTGTCAGGATATCGACATAAAAACATCCCGAAACGATTAAGAGAAGCATCTTTTTCTCCACAGCCATAAGATCTGAAATAGAACCAAGATAATCAAAACTAATTTAGGCTACATTTTCATCACGATAACCTCGCAGGAACTCTCTCCCGATGTCCCAACATAAGGCCAACATTCGAGACAGTGTTGCGGGAATAACACCGCACACATTGGACCGAGTCATTAAGCTTCTCCTATGGATCGGTCGTTTTGTGGAATAAGCTTTCGCGTAAATACGTAACTACTGCTTTCACCAAGCTTCAAAGAACGGTTTGTCTCGGCATCATGGGACGAACATACAAAGTCGACATTCCCTGTACTCAGGACTGGCTCTGCCCAGAATCTGAGCCAGGATTTTCACGGACGGCTCCAAGACCAATGAAGGATTTGGTGCTGGTGCCTTCGTGGAGAGCGCCAATTTTAGACTGCACACCTCGTTAGGTAAATTTGTGCGATTTTCCAAGCGGAAACCTATGCTATCCTAATGGCCACGAACTATATTGTGGAAAACAGGTGCAAGCGGCGAAGTATTTGCATCTGTAACGACAGCCAAGCTGTGCTTAAGGCCTTGCTGAACCCTTTAACCACTTCCAGGATAGTTCAGGAATGCAAGTCTTCTCTGAATTTGATCGGTAGCTTAAATTCGCCAAGACTTAACTGGGTTCCGGGGCACCACCGGATCACGGGAAATGAGATCGCTGATGAACTTGCTAGGCGAGGATCAGATGAGGCATTCTCAGGACCTGAACCTACGCTGGGACTGCCTGCGTCCTTGGTTAGTTCTTCCATCGATGGTTAGACATCTCGAGAGCAGACCCGCAGGTGGCATGACTCTCCAGGATGTAGGCAAACCAAGCGCATGCTCCAACGTCTGTAAGAAATCCGCGACTTTCTTGTTATCTATTCTTCTTGTTATCTATAACAGAAAAGACTGCAGACAACTTATTGGCGTACTAACGGGGCACTACACATTCGCCAAACACTTAAGTGTGCTTGGCCTAAGTGACGAAACCCTTTGCAAAGCCTGTGGAGAAGACGATGACACTGCAAAGCACTTCCTCTGCCATTGTCTCGCCTTTGCTCGGATCAGGTGGCAGTTATTCGGCGCTGATGAGGTGAGAGCTTATGATGTAGGCTCCTCAATACAGAAGCGCCTGCTGGGAAGGGGAATTTCAGTAAAAGTAGGTTGCTGCCTGGTAGTACAATGGACCAGTTTTGAGTCTGAGTGCTCCAGTGTAGTGTGACAAAAACCTACGACAATAACAAAAAAGCTTCTGCCGATTGCTTGAAGCACTGCCTGCGAAGCCAAGGCGGCCATTTGAGTGATGTGCCATTCACTCATACTCATAACAGCATGAATGTAGGCACAAAATAAAGTCAAAATCAATTTATATCTCATTTTTTTATTTTACTTGAATCCTTTTCCCATCGTTCTTACCTGGTCACTCTGTACAAAATAAAGCATCTCGTTGGATATCCTTTTGAATGTACCGAAATTATACAAACAGGACCTTTATTGATTCACTTCACTTTTTGTCTGTCGACACAAAAACATGACGTCGTTTGTTTCCGAACAAGGTTAAAACTTATTTCGAACTCCCATTCGTGAAATATTGAACCTCAATGTCGGAAAAAGTGTGTTTTCCCAGAAAAATGTTAAAACCACCCAACACTATTTTAGTGTTCCTATTTTAGGAAATTGATGTTAAAAACTACGAAAGTATAGAGATGTCTGCGAATGATACACAAGGACATTGTGCTGAAATGTGATTAAATTTCAAATTTTCCAAACTATCTTTGGCATCTTGCGTTAGTCCCTTTCCTTTTTGCTGAACATGCAATCTCCTCGCATATCGTATGACTACTTCCATCGAGTTTTCGCCTCCCTCGTTTCAAATTAATTTCCGCAGCGCACATCTCCTTAATCCACCGATGTTAGGGAATCCATTAGACTCAGACACCATTATTCGATTATCATTACTCGCAATTGTGTCTTCAACTGCAGCAGTGTGTAGTCGCTACACTCTTCCCATGTTGGCAGTTCACAAGAGCGAAACACGTTTTCGCCTCATACATCCATGGCTACATGCTCGCATAAACACACATATTATTAAGTAGAGTGTTGTGAACGATCGGTGTATGCTGAGGCGCTTCGGGTTTTGAAACTCGTTAAAAAATAAATAATGATTATCCTTTAGGGAATGAAGATTAAAATGGAATCTGGGCGAGTGAGAGAAGGATTTCTCTTCGCCAAGATTTAATTTTCCCCATCCAACTTTCAGATATTTCTTTTTTTTCTCTCCTGTGCGCTCCTTAAATACTTTCGAAGATGAAAGGAAAGGAAAAGCTCTTGATCTTTATCCTAGTGTGGTGTGCGTTGGATAGTTAATTTTTCGGTTCATTAGGTTTTGATAAAAATTCTATATGTTTGTGTACGATGTTTGTACCTTCACATACAGGAGATGCGAATATGTTGCCTGGAAGTTTACTCTTCGATGCTCCTGGTGGTAGTTGTTCAGTTTTTGCTGATGTTCCCGATGTTTGCTTTTTTCAATTCTCCCTCCTGCGGCTAAAAACTCTCATGATTTTTTGATAAGACCTCTGACTTGAGGAATCGAGTTGGAAACATTTTCACTTAATGATGTTGATGTACGTTCCTTATGTCTTTTTTTAATTTGGTTGAATGTGGTCTAATGGGAGTAGGACCGTGTACATACATGTGGTATTTCAATTCTGAGAATATAGTAAAGTTTGTTCTGAAATTAAGACATGTAAAGGGTCGTCGACCAAGTAAATCAGAGAAATGTTTGTGTGGGTTGAAGAAAGATAAGATACGCCGTAAATTATTGATTTATTGTCCCTTTAATCTCGATTAATGTAAAGGGTCTTCCAATAGGGACTTCCAAACTCTGACAGTTGATGGTGGCCACATTGTTGAAGCTTCATCTGTCTAATTGGCTGTTATTTATTTAATCTGTTTTGCCAAATCTCTATGGATGGACATAGCATTTTACAACACGTGCAAATGATAAAATTGTTTTATCAAAATGGGTGTTCTGTTCGGGCAACTTTCTGCGCGCTTCGCACATTTTACGATCGCCATAATCGTACTACCGAGAGGACTATTCGCAGTTTGGTGGATAAATTTGTCCACTGGTTCAGAAAACGATAAACCAACATCCGTACGTCGTCGAAACGCCGGATCTGCCGAAAATATCGCCACTGTCCGCGAGAGTGTGCGTGGGAATCCGAGACAGTCGAGCCTATTTCACGTCACTCACAAGAACTCGACCTTTCGCAAACCACAATTTGGCGAATTTTTGTCCAAAATTCAACTGACCCTGGCCGATGTGAGCTCAGGTGACCGACCATAGATAACGACGTGTGATCGCTGAATGGGCTCAGGAGCATTCGGAAACTGACCCTAATTTGGAAAAATCATCTTCAGCGATGAGGTCCATTTCTGGATAAACAAGTACGTAAACAAACAAAATTGTCGTATTTGGGACTTTACCAATCCACATGACATGCAAGAGCGTCCAATGCATCCCGAAAAAATCACTGTTTGGTGTAGATTTTGATTGATTGATTTTGAGCTGGCGGCGTCATCGGTCCATATTTCTCTTAGAACGACATTGGCCTGACCATCACCGACAACCACGAGCGCTATAGGTCGATGATTACCAAATTCTTTTGGCCTGAATGTGATAATATTGACATCAACGACATGTGGTTTCAACAGGACGGCGCTACTTGCCATACAGCTTATGCCACATTGGAAGTTCTGCTCGAGCTATTCGAGGGCATGGTCAAAATGTGAACGAACATAAGCCTTGATTAAAGAATGGTTGAAAATATGATTATTTTTATTTTATAATTGTTATTACTTTTAATAACAATAATAATAATAATAATAATAATGGCGGCGCTACAGTCCGAGGTGGACCTGGACCTAGCTTCTCAGCAACCATTCGTGTTGTGCCTGCTATTGTTCTCTCTCGAGTGGAGGCGACCTACAGTTTAATGCCGACTCCGAACGGCCAGATTGAGTAGCCTTTTCTAGACATATATACTCTTTAAGCATTGTCAGTGTCTCGAAAGAGGTGGAGGCGTGAAAAAATATTAGGTTTTTCTTTTTTCGAGATTCGAACCTTCGACCTCGAGCGTAGGAGTCGACGCATCTACCGACGGCACCCAAAGAAAAACACCCTTTACATATAATAAATAATATATAACGTAATCTAACAATATAATAATTATCTTAACTTTCCTTGATCCATAAAAAATTACGTGTTTGGCTTGAAGCAAAAAAAATTAAATATTCGAATTCATGTGATTTAAATGGTCAATGACAACGCTCTGATTAGTGAAAGTGAAAAAACACAAAATCAACTTCCATCAGTTCCGAAGGCAAATCACGTACATTAATGAACGTTGTTTAATGGCCCCCCTGACTCAGCGATAGTATCCCCTCCTTGCTTGCCACACGGAAGGAGGAAATATTAAGTTGTGAAAATGTCCCCCTGACTCACTCTATGAAAATGACAGAGGGAAATGTATTTCAAAGACCAGAAAACATCCCGGAAATGTATGCCATGTGAACTGCCTACTTTTTCCTCTGCACAACAGCCCGATAAAATTTAATAGAAACAGTTTTCATTTGATTCTTACGGTGACTGACAGTAATTGAATTTAATAAAGTCAGGGGAACGAAAATTACATAAAGAATGAAGTCATAATGAGACAGGACCACACAATAAGTCCCGAATTTGAGTTTTTATCCAATTTAAATCTCTGATTGCGCGCTGCCGACTTGCATTAAGTCTTAGGCAACGTTAATTCCATTTACACGAGTCAGCTGTGCTTTCACAGATTAAGAATTATATACAGTGCCTCCACTTACACGTATCCCATGTGCCAGCCGCTCATATTCAACCACAGCGCTGCTGTTTTCAGACACAAACACAAACTTCCCCATGTAATCCAGCAGTGAAAATTAATTACATTACATTTCCTCCAAACATGTGCCTATGAAGGGATTATCCGCCATCCCACAATGATCGCTAATTAAAATTTAATAAAAACAGAGAACGAACTTCAAAGGGGAAGCAGAATACCTTAAAGAGATCTTGAGCTTCAATGAAAAAGTGCAGAGGCACGAAAAAGTGATTTAGTTAACAGAAATTACGTTGAAATATGCATGAGTTTCGGTGAAATTCAAGTGAAAATTTTATAGCCGTACGACAGGATAAAAGTGGAATCATCTGCCAAAAGTTTTCCGCAGCAAGAGTCCTTGTTAATGGACAAAAAAAATATGAAATTCAAAACATCAACATTTGAGAGATGACTCAGACAAGTTTGAATAGGAAGCGTCCATGCGTAAATTGAGATAAAAAAGTTGGGAATTTCTACATACAAACAAAAAAAAAACACGAATGAATGCATGTGTGTACATGGAAAATTAAATCAAAAACTCGAAACCACTCATTCGGTGAGCCTGTTGTGCCGTGATGTTGACCACTTTCTTTTTGTACCTGAAAATTAAAAAGTTATGCGACCGGTTTTGAATGGTATCATGAAAAACGCAGCGTGGGCAAAATCGATGTGGAATTATTTAATCTTGTTTTCTGGGCGTGTGCACATCAAGTGTGATTTATTTATGCATTTTTGATGAATGTAATTTAAAGGGATCCGATTTGAATGAGTGCAGTATTCGAAAGGGTTCTCTCATGAAATGGTATAGATGAACCAAGCCTTACTGTTTTTTGTCTTAAAATAATGTGCGGAAGTCTGAAAGAAAGTAAAAGGATGAGAGTCAATTGTGGACTAAAATCACTACGGGAGACTTTTATCCGTAGTCGTCGTTTGCCCTACCCAAAAAAAATAAGACGCCTTTGACTGCGCCAATCGTGAAATCAGGCTCTTAAACAAGTGTTAATAAGATCTTCTTTGCCGTCTTGTGCGGACGTCTGAAACCGTTCGTCAAAAATCTGATAGGCTTTATCAGTTTGTTTTCAGACCAGGGAAGCCCAAAATAGGCCATCTTTTGATACTACCGACAGTCCTGGAAAATATCAATGAGATGGATCTCAACGCCCCCAACTATTCGTCAATTTTAAAGTCGCCATGTCTAGTTTTTATACTTCCGCCAAACTCGTCTGATTGCGCAAGTTGATGATGAAGAACTCTCGCTGCTCCATTAGGGTCGGTAACGAACTCACCGATACCTCCAAAGTCTGGCCATACGGGGATAGAAGGCAATGAAATGCCCGACTCCCTGGCAAGGAAAGGAGCATCAGAACCCTTCATAGACCCTGAACCATTCTGCGCTGTAGTAGACCATCTCCTCAGAGAAGAATTCGCAATTAGAGTCCATTACCCTCGTCAATACAACTCTGAAAAGAACTGTATTTGAGGGGAACTCGTAATTGTGCTAAGGTATTGAAAGGGGGCCGCGGCATAGTGGGTAGGTGCGTCGACTCCTACGCTCGAGGTCGTCGGTTCGAATCTCGAAGAAATCATCAAACATTTTTTCACGGCTCCACCTCTTTCGACTCAGTGACAATGCTCAAAGAGTATAACTGTCTAAAAAAAAGCTTCTCATTCTCGCCGTTCGGAGTCGGTATTAAATTGCAGATCCCCTCCACTCATGAGAGAACAATAGCACGCACAAACGAGTGGTTGCTGAGAAGCTAGGCCCAGGTCCACATCGGACTGTAGCGCCGCCATTATTATTATTATTATTATTATATTGAAAGGGGGCACAATAGATCTTGAAGGTCGCGGTGCAATATACCCTCAACCATAATAATAATACCATCAAAGTCAAAAACGATTTAGGCGACTCAGTATCATGTGAAGTTTTGAATAAAATGCTTCGAAAGGAACTCAACGTAGGGCAGCTGCTTTTTCAACCTGAAAGGGCTGTACTCTGATAGTTTGGTCACGTGGCATGAATGTCCCCGTCATCACAAATTCCGAGGCTTGCCTTGATTGCGATTCCATCAAGTAGACGAGCGCTTGGCAGACCCAGGACGAGATGGTTGGACCAATTCCTAAAACTCGCCTGGTTGCGCTTGGGCATATGATAAGTTAGAGTCGATGGCGGAAGACCGAGGGGCCTTGAGATCTTTCGTTCATGCATTGCCCCCGCGGCCCGTTTAGTGGAACAAGGCACTGAAAATGAGACGGGATGAGATGTGTTTTCAAATTTAACTACAAGCGATGAAATGAGTTTTTGTTTGAGGTCCAGGTCCATCCCAGAGTGTAACACCATAAGAAGAAGAAATATATTGGAAAAATGTAATGCTTACAAAGTTCGCTCAGAATAACAAATAACTTTTTCATCTCCATATCAGTAAAAAATTCTATATTTCTGTTTAGTTTCCCCCCTATATTCATCACCATTTTCTGTGACCCAAATGTTCCACTAAAGGGGTCGGGGGGTAGTTTTCCCTCTATGTTTATTAAATTCAATTTTGTCCCTAAAATTGTTCATTGCTCTTTTTTATTCATTGTTAAAATTGAAAATATTTTCTATGCAAGAATCAAAAAGATATGTACGACAAACAATTGGGTTTGTTCTAATTTACTCAGAAAAACATTTTATTGCTGAAGTTTATCGGAAAATTATTCAAAGTACTCCACAGACAGTTTTCGGCCATTAATTGATGAAGATACAAGAAAGAGAGAAAATACATAATACTCACCACTCCACCTCGAATAAAATGGCGTGAAATAAACTCCAAGAATTGGTTGATAATCAATTTATGAAAACGGTCATAAACGAAGAGAAGAACCAAAAAAACAAAAAAATATCATTAGAGAATAATCGCCAAAATTGGAAAACAATTTTTACGCGTGAACCTTAAAATTTTAAAACGGATCGCAAAATTGTTTTTTCGAGGGTTTCAACTTCATGTTCACGCACTTTCTCACCCTTCAGTTGACAACGAGAAATAGAATAGGTTTAAGGAACTTGACGATGGGCTCTAATGCCACTTAAGTGTTTTCAGTTTTGTTTTTTTCCTAAACTGTTTTTGTCCTTGCCTGAGGAGGTTTTGCCAAATTTATTTTTCTCGAGAAAAAAAAGTTTTCTATAAGGGATCAATTGTGATTTTCGAATATAAATTGATTGAGAGAAAAGTTTATAAGGAAACGAATTCTTATAGGAATTTTATACTTTTCGTATGAAATATTTTTTTCTAAACAGTAAATGGAAGTGTTGAAGTGAAGAACATTTCGTCATAGCTAAGGAAAGAAATTGGTTAATGCAGTTAAACAGTCGCTGCAAGCCAAATTCGCTCAGTTCAAAAATAAATTAAAAGTAAATTATTCAAAATTTCTGAATAAAAGAAACGTTAAATATTTTTTAACATTTAATTTAGTAATCAATGCAGTAAAGCCAAAACAAATTTTGTCTTTTGTTTCTAACAATAAGGACCGAACTTGACGGAATTGAGCAAGTGCACGAGTTTGGGTTGGAGGTAAGTGCGACCCATGAGTCCTTAGCTTCAATAAATTAATCTTAAAAAAAGTTAAAAGAGTGAATTGAAATTGTTTGTCGCTGTTGAACTGTGCTTCTTTTTCGGATTAGATTGCTTAAGAGCTCAATCAAATTAAAAAAGAGGGGGCCATGTGGATAAATTCGTATCAAGACATGTTACGCATCTGAGTGATCCCAAGGCCATAAGCGCCATCGTGGCATATGTCTGTTCAGATGTTCAAGGTCCATTTTATTTTAGAAATGAAAGACTTTTCAGACTTAAGCCGCAAACTCGTAGCTGCTTAATTAATTCTTGATTAACCGCATAAAATAGAACAGCTCATGAGTAAGCCTGTAGGAGAGCTTCAAGGAAATAGATCTGACGGCACAATTGGATTCATTATGTGAATTATTTGTTTTGATGACGGTATCAAAGTAAATATTTATTCTTTCTTGAGCAAGAAACATTTGTGTTAAAAAAACTACTCATTCTTACATCAGTACAAGTAGATAATTTCTAAATTAAAGCGAAACGGAAGTTGGTATAAAACAATAACAACAGCGAAGTTATGGCTCAACAATTATGGAATGGTTTGGAAGGAACAATTTGTGATTGTAGAAGTGATTGTAGTTCAACACAAACAAACAACAGTGGAAGTTCTACGTCGCAAGAAGACAAGGGCTACTATTTTTTTTAAATTGCTCCTCCACTCGTGAGAGAAAAATAGCGAGCACAACACAAGTCGTTGCTGAGAAACTAGGCCCAAGTCCACCTCGGACTGTATCACCACCAAATATGCCAAGAATTAATAAAACATTCTATTTAAATAATTGCTAATAAAATAAAAATAATATGAGCAACTAAGTTTATTTCGACCTTGTTGTCTTTGCTAATAAACGCCATAATCGCTATTAACGCAACGACAACACTCAATCAATACATCAAAGACCACTATACCCTGCATGCGATTTTGGGCCGGCGGCATCATTGAATCACATTTCTTTGAGGATGCCAGAGGTAATTCTGTACCAGTTACTGGTGACCGCCATGTGTACTTGCTGGAAGGCATCCATGGGCCCGAATTGGATTAATTAGCCCTACAGCATGTGTTATTCCAACAAAACGTTGCCAAATCACACACAGTTTGTGCTATGATGAACATTTTGCGTCAAATTGTGTCCTGGACGAATCATATGAAATGATGATACCGATTGAGCCACACGATTTCGTACTTTAATGCATCACTATTTTGTCATATGGGAATACTCTAACGAAAACAAGCCGACCATCACCTCAATGCTTTGGAACGAGATCACTTTAATCACAGACACTTCACATGAAACACTGTCAAAACTGAATTGAAGGTATATTTGTGCGAATTTTATCCATTGATTAATAAACACCAACAAACAATTTAAAGAAAATTTGTGCCTTATTTACACAGGCACTTCCTCATCTCCACATGGTCGGGGTGGAAATGGGCCTCAACCAACAAGCCTTTCCAGCTTGCATGATATTTTGCAATGCATGCACTGGATCTTCCGCCATTGACTCTAACTCATCAGGAGCTATGCCCAAGCGCAACCAGGCGAGTTTTTGGACCTGATCCAACCATCTCGTCCTGCGTCTGCCAAGCGGTCGCCTACCTGATGGAATCGCATTCAAGGCACGCCTCGGAAGCTGTGATGATTGGGACATTCGTGCCACGTGACCAAACTATCGAAGTATAGCCCTTTCCGTACGAAGAAGCAGCTGCCCAACGTTGAGTTCCTCGCGCATCTGTTCTGTGTACCCTATCCCGGCGAGTAATTTCCACAACTGCATGAAGAAATCTCATCTAGGCAGCTTGTATTCGTGATCTTATTCTCTCGGTCATTACACAAATTTCATGACCATAGCTGAGAGTTGGAACAAGTACTGCGTTAAAAACCGTTAACTAGGCTTAGACACCAAGCTCGGGATGGGAACCGCGCTGAGTTCGCATAGGTTATCAATGAAGTAGGCCCCTAGGTGATGGCGTCGAAGAGACGTCAGGGCCGGGCAGGAGCAGAGAATGTGTGAAACGCTTTCCATTTCCTCCTCGTCTAAGCAGCTTCTACAGAAATCATTGGCCAGGGCGCCTAGTCTGCTGGCATGATTTTCTAAAACACATTGGGTCAACGACTAGAGCCCTATGGCCGGTATTGAACAGGAAGAAATCATTATCAATGATTAGCATAATTCGCAAGGATATACGGACGGTGGTGGGAGTTCTCACCGGACATTGTCCGATAGGCACCCATGACAGAAGGTTATGTATCTCCCATAGCGACTATTGTAGAAGATGAGGGAATAGAGTCCGTCCGCCACCTGAATTGTCCGATTGTCCAGCCCTACGGGGATAGAGACTGCAAACACTTGGCAGTGACTTCCTCGACGAGCTGGAGGATCTGAATAAAAATAAGCTAAGGCGCCTGCTGAGATACATACAACAATGTAGGTAATGTAGGTCTCACGGGCTATACCCCATACCCAGGGCGCAATGGACCCAAACCATCAGCTGCGGCATTAGTCGCAAGGGCACCCTTTTATCTACCTGGCCAAAATCTTTGAACAGAATTAATCTTAAAGAATAGAATCATGCCAAGTTATTTTATACATTTGGAAACCCTTGAATTAAGATCCTCCCCGTCACTAAATTCAACGGTGCCCATAGTTCTATCTTCAGACGTGAATTCTGTGTTTTCTTGAAGGTAATTTAGATTGAAAAGCGTGGAAAAAAGATGTTGATTAATTGCCCATTCGCTCTGCAAGATTTTTTTTCAAAAAAATATTATTTGGGAGTCAGTTTCGGACAGCATTACATTATTTGTCAAACAATACTACAAAAAATAGTGTCAGCTAGCATAGTGTTACCGCATTGAACACAACTTACTTACTTACCGGGCTCCCGACCCGTGAAGGTTCTCTGCCTGAGTATAGCATTGAACAGAAATCGTCCTTTAAAAATGAAATATATTCGCTATCAAAAAAATGTAAAATCCACCACTTCTCATACATGCATGCTTACGATTGGTGAGTTCAGGGTAATTTAAATCCATTGGCATTAAAGGACAAAAAAGGATTGATTTCACACGCGAAATGCAATCAAGTGTTCTATAATTGATTGCATGCAGTTCGATTTAATTCTCAGGAAAAAAAGTGGCTCGACCAATAAAGGCCTTCACCCCATTAGCTTGTGCGCATTCGAACACAGTAGGTCGCTTGAATTGCATCGCTATGTTTTTGTCCTAGTTCATCAGACTGTTTTTTTTTCTCGTAAAACTCAACAGTAAATTCGATGAACGGTTCAACAGTAAAAAAAAGAAACGGTTGTGAAAATCACAACAATTGCCCTTTTTCCGCTCAAAGCATTTCTTTCTATGAAAGTAATTGGTGGAGCGTTTTAAGCAAAACCGAAGAAGAGAAGAATGGCAGGAAGACTCTGTGTAAGTTGAGTCTCCTCTGAGTTCTCTTTTTGGACTAAATGTGGAAATATCAACCGGGGGCGACTACGAGTACATAAAACATCAGAGGAACAACGCAAGTGAACTTAAAGAAGAACTGAGAGGAGAACTGGGGTGGTTTTATTCTTGGTCCATCTTACTTTTCCTGTGCAAGGCGTGTGGTCGGTCTGCGGCTAGTATCAGCAATAAAAGCTCTTCAATACCGCAAAAGTCTGGAAGGAGTATCACCACGATGTGTGCAATCGTTCATACCTGGGCATTACAAGTCGTTATGGGATACTAATTTTAACCATCTTATTTGAAGCAACTTCATGCCCCATCACCTTTTATGGTCCCATTAAATTCGTCTGCCACCTCACAGATAATTATTGCCCCAGACTGGTGGCCGTTTGCAGGATAATTTCAAGGTGAAGTTAAATTCCTAATGAGCTGCAGACCACCGAAACAGCATTGTCCCATAAAACCTTAGGTCATTAGCACCACCTAACAATTTACAACTCCACGCGACTGTTAACGACAATTATCCTCTTTTATCGTGGTGCTGAAGTTAAACGGAAGCACACCTCCCGGGTCCACCCACTCAAATCTTTGAAATTCATTGACACCAGTTTGCCTCTCACGGCTCTTACGTCAGGAACACCGTGCGCTTGGACACTAAATAACCGCCGACTCGGAGCGATTTGTTTATGTTTACATTGTTCCCTTGTTCGTTCCCAAGCTGATTATTTATTTTTGGATTTTTTCGTTTGAATTTAGAAAGCTAACCCACACTAAAAATCGATTTGGAAAATCTGTAGCAGTCGTAAATCAATCGTACAGCTCCCGTCCGGGTTTTGATTTTTCGGTTCACCCCAAAATTCGGTGGAAGGGCGATTTATGTGTTTGCAAAAGGACAAAGGAATCGCTACAAACAAAAACGCTTTGCCTAAACGTTATTAATGGAATTTGTCTAGCGGAGCTGGCGATGTCTGCGCTGTGGGATGAGAAGCGGCGCCTGATGGGAAAAAAAAGAGTTTACATAAGCGCTCAAAATTCGTTTTGCCAACGGTCAATGATTAATGAGCTTTGATATGAGTGAAATGTGGCATTTGATTGTGTGGAGACACAAAATGAATTATTATTTTTGGACGCACTGTTTCGTAATATATCCAATTGAATGAATGGACATGATTAAATTTGTTTATGGACATGTTTTCCTTTTCCATATGTTCTTCTATTCCGTATTTTTTTTGTCTGCCTTAATTTTAATTGAATATTTTAATGATGCATGATTTTGTGTGGATTTTGAAATAAATTCTACAACCATAAATTATTGGTTTTTAATTAATTAGCTATTGGAGTTATTATTTTATATTAAATATCCTGTAAACGATTTCTTATATTTATTTAGACTTGTGTAAATAAACGAAAAATGTAGGCTATGTTTTTGAAATGTTTCGAGTATCTGAACTAGATGGCTTGAGTCATCGACACTCTAACTTCCATTTTATGTTATTGAGACCGTAATTGTCAAAAATTGCTTCGGGAGCTTTGCAATTCAGTGTCGGTAGGGCCATACACCACCATTATCAATGTTTCTGTGCCGAAAGAAATCTTGAAAACCAAGGTCTCAGAGCTAGCAATCAGCAGGGCTTGTGAGAGATGGCGAAATCTTAACACCTGCCTTCATGCGAGACAAACATGGTCAAAGATGGATGTTCGGGAAACCACAGCCATCCTCAGCCTTAACAGGAATAAATTGGGTAACCTAGTAGGGGAAGACACGCCGCGAGACTAGTCCTGCCTTACAACGACTTCTGCAGCAGATGCATGGATGAAGAAGAGGACGAAACACTCTCGCATTTTCTCTGCAACTGTCCTGCGATCGCATCCACAAGAAAATAAACCCTAGGAGTTTTCTACTTAAATTAACTAACGGATTTAGCTGAAATAGGTGTCAAGAGAATCTGGATGTTCATCCAGAAATCAAGATGGTTTCAAGAATAGTGGTTGGAAGCCGACTCAGTGGCATCACAATGGACCCTTTGGGTCTAAGTGAATCCGTCACCTGTGAGGGAAGCCTACCTACCTATCTACCTACCTACCTTATTACCTGCCTAGGGTCGGCATAAAACAGTAAGTCGTCTTCACTTGTGATAGAACAATAGCTTGCATCACAAGAGTGGGTGCTTTGGAAGCTAGTTCTAAACCAGCCACGGGCCTTAGAGCTGCTCTAAACTAAGAAGTTAAGAAAAGGCTTTCGCTAAAAATCCATTCAGTGCCCTTATATACCGCTTATAAGTTAATAATAAATGCGGTGCGAGGTTTGTGGTCAAGTTGCTGATCTCGTGCACTACATCCATAAATGGTGCCATCACAATCAATGAAAGCAACTGCTTTCAAGCTTCGGATCAAAGAGTCACGCCTGTCATTATTTGGTTTAACTTAAAGAATTATCAAAAAAGAGTGCAGCTTGAATCGAGATAGAATGAAAATGACTTCGCTTAATAGCACCTATCGATCATCTCTTGTCTGCACCGACTAGAGGAGGTGTAAAAAAATCAACAGATGAAAAAAAAAACACCCCAAGGCCCGGGATGTTGACATGACACCCCACAAACTTCCTCAGCGAATTCTCAAAAATTTCAACAACCTGCTAAAAATATAAATGAATATGTGGCAGAAATGTCACTATCGAAACTGGAAACGTTGATTTTCGGTTTGTTTTTTGACGAAATTGAAAATCTTTTTTGCTATGATGTCAGACGTTGGACAGAATTCGTCTGATGGGAGCATTTCAAATGCCGTTTGCGTTGCCATAATCAAACATGCTATAAGACTTGAGTGGATCTTAGAGACGGTCCAAGTAACTTAAAAAACGCTAGTTATGGATAAGGATATTGATGTAGAAGAAATTCTAGAAAAGAAATGTAGGACTGGAAAGTTTCAAGATATTTTTAAGTATTCTTATCAACTTTGTCCAGCAGTGCTGGGTATAAAATGTTCTTTATTGTTATATTGGCTGTAGTTGCGTTTCTTTAAACTCTAGAAGTCTTACATATGAAACTTTTGTGGTACTGGGACTAAGAAGATACTGTGACCGGTCAGATCTATTGTACCGAAACTTTTTTCTGTTGTAAAAAGAAAATACTTTGTAATAATAAATACAGTCGAACTTCGATAAACCGAACCATCACTTGCCACAAAAAAAAATTCGAGTTATCAAGAAAATACAAAATGTATAGGTATAAATATTTATTTATTTCCGTCACGTACAATGTACAGGAATATAATTATTATTTAAAGTAGTCTGTCATACATGATTGAAGAAAGGATTCTTTATTTTGGTTTTAACCATTATACAGTGTGTCGGTTGTATGTAAATTCTGCCTCCTTTTCATTTTAAACAATTCCAAAACTTCTTTGTCCATTTTTTCGTACGTTGGTTTTTTTTAGTCTCTTTGCACTTCCACTTACACCACCATTTCCTCTTTGTGAAAACAGGCCAACTATGGACATGCGGCCATAATCAAGACAATAGACGATCTGGGAAAGGAACATGGTTCCAGTAGCCTCGTAGCTACAACCGACTGTATATCTCCCCATAATGACTTCTCCCTCAAGATACCAATTCTATTCCCCAACAGAGACAAGTGGTTATCGAATGCCGTTATAAACGACCACGAGATAACCGTTTTCACCGACGTATCAAAAATGGATACTGGGGCCGGATTCAACTCGGAGATCTTGCATGAAGAGGAATCATTTAGACTCCCTAACTTGTGCAGTATCTTCCAAGCAGAGATCCTGGCAATAGAGAAAGCAGCTAAACACATACAGGTAACCGATATCCCACCATCGGATATAACCATATTTGTAGACAGGCAGGCTGCACTAAAGTCAATAGGATCCTGTACAAGGAGATTAAGGGCTGTTATGAATTGCCGCAACTCACTGTAGTCCATCAGCCACCACAAAGTCAAACTCTGCCGGGTCCCGCGGCACAGCTCAATTGCTGAGAACAAGAGAGCGGAGGAACTGGCCAGACAAGGGTCTGAAATGACTTCTAAAATTTATAAAGAGTACGGGGTGGTTTCAGCCATCACGTGACAGGATAGGTTTTTAGATCGTGTACTTCGCAATTGGAGGGATTCACAACGGGCACATGGCCTCAGAGTGGAAGGTTAAAGCATTTAACCATCATACTCGCCTTCCAAGACCTAACCTTACCTACACCACCATTTTCGATTGCATTGTGTATTATTTTGTCTTCCACTTTGTGTTTTTCTAGTACAAAGTAAGTGTTACATTTCTTCTATTGTCTTACTCCTACTAATAAAAAATAAGACAATTCTTAAGAAACCACCGTATGTATACTAGTTCATAGGAACATATAAAGACAGTGTCTCGAAAAATTCATTATAAAATTAACATGTAAAATACGCAGAATTTGGGCATTCCCTTCAGAATTCGACTTATCGAAGTTGACGCCAAATAATCTGTTCGAGTTATCAAGATATTCGAGTTATCGAAGTTCGTGTTATCAAAAACAAAATGCATGCAAATTTGAGTCTTGGTGCTATTGCCAACCAATTTCATTCGAGTTATCAAATATTCAAGTTATCGAAGTTCGACTGTATTTGTTTTTACTTTCGTTATCAGAAACCGTATACAGAAGAAAGAAAAGAGAAATACAGACTTGATGCAGCTGACACATCTGGACTAAGCTGCACTTTTCCCTAAACTAAAATTGGATGTCTTTTTTTAGGCTGCAATCTCGCAAAGATCAAATGTTGTTTAAGGTCGACTTGCGACACTTGCGAATTTTTTTCACGAAATAAATCCTTGGTTATGAACTTATATGATTTTTCTGACTAATTTGAGATCTACAGACTTATTTCATTTTATTCATTAATTTCATCAATTTTTGCGATTGATTTTAAATTTTATAGCATCAATTTTTAGTTATTTCGACACCGTAGTACATTTTTTAAGATAAATTAGAAACTCCTTAATTTAGAAACTAAGTTAGATGGAAAAAAAATTGGATTTCAGTACGATGCTACATTTATTGATGGACACATACACAAAGAATTGTTCGGAAAAAATTGTATACAAATAAGTCTTTTGAAAAAGGTTACACGGATAAAAAGGATGCACGGGTGGCATTAATTCTTTAGGCTGGTTGTGTACTTACTCTAAGTTTCCTTCAAATTTCCACAGGAAACAACTGGCAAATTTCTCAACTGATGAGCAAAGTTATGCAAAAGTTCGCGTTATTCGAAGCAATTAAGGGATGTGATTAAGTCATCTTCAACGAACAAGTATCCAGAGTGAATTTTTTTGTTTAAAAGAGAATAAATTAAAAAAATTAAGAGATGTGGAAAATCGTTTGCTTACATTTTGTAATTGCATTAGGGAGAATGAAAAACGCATTAAGAGCCCGTTTTTTTTTTACAATGTGGCTTCCTCAAATCTTCGAACTTCTAACTCTGTCAAGTTTTGTTGCTCCTGTTGTCATGCGAAGCATATTCATCTTCATCATATTTTTTGTGATTTAATAAACCTTAATTTCATCGCTTAAGCAAACTCAATTAAGATTTTTTATGTTTTCACTAAAATTATTTTTAGTTAAATTTCGAAGGATGTGCTATTTACATTCACATGTAACTAACAATTTTAAAGAAAAAGTAATTGGCTATCTTTAACCACATCTGGCCTTTCACCAGAATTAACATCATTCCTCATTCAGGAACGAGCCGAAAAAAAAGCTTTGCGCAACACTTATAAGTAAAATAATAATTCCGAAAATAAAAATATTAAAAATAAAATTGTAAGGAAATGTTACACATGGCTACAGAACATAAAGTAACTGAATCTTTAATACTTTTAACAATAGCACTCCTCTGTTGTGGTTCATCAAAAATGTCCTTTCACTCAGATACTTTTACATTAAATATTAACCGCGTATGCGCCCGCATATGAGTGGCAAAAAGAGAAAACTTTTGGTCCTGAAACAAAGCAAAGTTTTAAAATATTTTTCCAGGGAAACCCAGCACGATGTGACATATGCAATTTATCTGTATATTTACGTATACACTCATAATATACGTGCACGTGAAAGTGGCTAATAGCGATAGATACAAATTCAGCAACCTTCTAAGAATAGATTCCCATGATGTCCCATGATTGACTTTTAACCTTCGTGGGTGGATACGGGAAAGGTTATGTCATTGAATTGTATTGATATTGATTAGTTTGTTTTTTCATCAATTATCTATCATGACAGTCAGTTGAATGTTACGTGTTAATCTGCTGGATTATTTGATTTCTATCGATTGTCCAACAAAAAAACAAATTCCGAAGCTATTTGTGAATATTTAATGAAATAGCTGTGCACAGAGAAGCTTAAGCAATTAACTTAAGTAAATACGTAAATTCTTGGCATTCACAAGACTACCCCAAGGGCTTTTGTCTTGTCTCCGCACACATATCTGCTGTATGTTTTTGTATGAATAAAGCCACCCACAGTTTTTGCCGTTTTCAAAAGACAGTCATAGAGAATAATTCAGAAAGATGTTAGGATGGTGTGGTGGGAAAAAGTTGTCGACCCCAAGGGGAAGCAGATATTAAAAAGTTCTCAAAAATTAGATTTGAATAAAATGTGGATATTTGCGGTTTGTTAAATGAAAAGTTCAAGGACACTAAACGGCAGTTTAGACTTATTAATATAAATGTTCAAATAAGGTAATCGATTTTTTAAAGAGAACTGAAAGACGGTCTTCAGCCAAACCAAAAAGGCTACAAAATAGTATCTTGATTGAAAGTAATCTACACTCGCCTCCCCATTAATCGTACTTACTCTAATTCGAATTTCCTAATTGTTTGCCATATTCTCCATATAAAAACCGTCTCCTAAGTCGAACTCCTTCTAACTCGAACTAATTTTGATTTCGAAACGACTGGATGGCGAAGTTGGTTAAGTGCCTGCCCAAGTTAGAGGGGTCCCAGGTTTGAATCCCAGTGAAATCGAATCTGGTCCAGTCACCATTTGCCGTTGGGATCAAATTAACGGCACTGGAGTAGGTTGTTACCTAGCAGTACAATGGGCCAGTTCTGAGTCTGAGTGCTCCAGTAGTGCTTCAAAAATACACCGAAAAATAAAATTGTGATTTCTCGTGAAAAGTCGACTTAGAGGGAGGCGACTGCATTTTTATTTTTAAAAAATTAAGCAGTTAAATCAGTGGTCTTACAGCTCTAAAGCCATAATCTTAATCCAATTCAATTAGAATTGGCTAATTCAAACTGACTGGCATACAATATGCGTTTCATTTTTGAAAATTGATACGCAAAAAATTTATTTGTCATGCCTGAACGCTTACACAAACAAGTCGCGTGTGTAAACCCGCTTAAAACAACAAACAAATTTGACTCGGCTCCATCCATCAATCAATTAAGAGATTCCCCGAATCGGTGTCGAATACGTAACCTTTTTCTTCCATAGAAAAACGCATGAAAAAAAAAATCCAACTCCATTGACTATAACTTGCCAAAAAGAGCACCCCTTCAGCACCCTTTCAGTCCATCAATTGAAATGCTTCACATAAAACATCCCCAAATACAAGTACACTACAAATTTGCAACACACAATTTACCTCGACGAATCGTAAAACAATCGACAGCAGCAACTTCATAAATCATCCAATTAATCTGCAAGCAGAAGCGTGAAAACGATTTAACAGGGTGTAACTTTCAAAAAGGTCAACAAATACACGCGCACACACCGCAACACAAAAATCTATATCACAATTTATCATCAAACTGAACACTCAATTACCGCAAAGCACTCAGCCGCCAATACAAACTTGTGTACACTCACTGTATCATTAATGATTTCCACACATTTTTTCTGATTCGATTTTGCATACATTCCGGTGGTAGTCGCTTGTTAATAAATTCAAAACAGCGTGACGACAACCACTTGAATCGAGATAGAGTGAGTTTCTATTGGATTGCACTCTCGAACCTCTTGTCGATATCATGAAGACGGCACCCAACGAACGAGCGCAAAAAAAAACCGAACGTACGACCGCATGAGCGTGCGAGTAAATTTATCTTCACTTCCCTTAACAAGTGAGCTGGGGTTTCATTTCACTTAGAAAAAAAAGAAAGAGAATTATTTTGGATGAATTTTTGTTGATTTTCCATTTGGGACAGGGCAATCAAAACACACAGAGCCTCTCCTTGGTGTATCCTTCACTTTTCATTTTTCCATTTTTTTTTAGTATGCATCCATTTGGAACACAAAATGCGAAACCTTGAGGAAAAAGTTTCGGAAATTTTTTTCCATATCACGTTCCCACATCATAATCATCCCCCGAGCTCAAACGTCATCATGAATTTCGTTACGTCTCCCCCTCGCAGGAAGAACGACTTGTAATCGAAAAACGACAGCACAGAGGGTGTGAGATTGGGCAAGAAAAAAAGAAAACAACCAAAACGCGGAAACGAAATCCAGATAACGACGGTTATGATGGAAAAGCTAAAAAATTAAAAGTATCTCATTGCAGACAGTCCTCGTATCACAAGACGCGACAACAACGGCGAAGATTCCGACATCCAGAGCGGTCGAGTGGTCGGAGTTGAGCTTAGAAATCCATTTCTCTGGCGCACATTACCGATCGAATTGAACACTCGAAAAGGACTGACAAGTCTGCCTTATCAAATCGATGGTGTTCAAAGGCACACACTTGATGAAATACACTCAGGGGTAGAGGCTGCTTCGAATGAATTGTGGATCCTGTTGGCATGCGCCCCGCATGAATGTTTCGCAACATCTTGAGAGAATGCTTCCCCAGCGCTTACAATGATTTACGTACAAGTGTGGCACCTTCGGCCGAGGTGCCCTCGTGGCCATTAAGTCGGAGAATTGTTTTCATTTTCTTTACATTTTTCTTCGGCTTCTTCAGGGCGCCCTCAACAACAGCCAACAATAACAATAAATGCGGAGGAAATCGTAGTCTTCCTTCCGTTTCATTAAAGAATTAACTTAATAACACGCCTCTGCAGGGTCTGCGGGTGGCATGGGTGCATAGCTACGAGATGACGGAGAAGGAGGCTGTTGAGCGTAGGCAAACAAACCGAAAGGAAAGAAATTATATTTGCGGCCACACAGAAGTGAATGAATTTCTCACAGAGAGATTATCGTGGTTTTTAGAATGACACACACCTTATTTGTCTTGTGCGGCGAGGGAAAACGAAAAATATGGTCACACAAGGCGCTCTGCGCCTGTTTGATGTCAGGTGCTAAGATCTACTCTGTTGTGGATATGGTTTATTGTTTCGTTTCCTCCTTTGTCTGATTCCGTTGAGAGAGATTGACTTATTTTCTTCGTCTATTTCCTCGTTCCCGTATCCAAGAGGGGAGCACTTGGTGGCTCGGCAAATAGCACGGTTTCCAGGCATCTGCTTCAGAGTACAAACGAGGTCGTTAGGGTATTATTACAATCTCCGTCTGAGATGCAAGCCATGTTCTGCTGCGAAATGTTTAAATTTTAGAATTCAAGTTGGGATTGCTCAGACGTACTTTAGAGGTTACGAATTGTGGCCTGAAAATGTTTAAATGAAAAAGGGTCCTTAAATCTTATATGTCTACTCATTTCATGTATGAGTGCCTTGACTCTGTTTCCACCCCCTCTGGGGACATTTATACTTTCAGGAGTTTTTAAAGCACCACTTAAGCCATAGCAACTTGAAGAGGTCCTTCGAAAGAACTGTCACATCAAAGTCAAAATAGGGTAATTTTCCGTTTTCACTGAAAAGTAAATGAAATCTAAAAACAAACCGCGAAAATTTAAGATCGTAAACAAAAAATAGAACCTTGAGATATATAACTTTGAACAAAAGGCGGGAAAGGATGCCGAAGAAAAGGAAAGGAAGAAAAAAAGAACGCGTCATCTTTTAAACACAATGAGTCACTAATATTGTCGTATGTAACTATCGAAACAGTTAGGCGAATTATGACCATATTGACATGTGAAAAAAAGGTACAACCACGGCAGAGACTTACGCAGTGATGAAGAGGAACCAGAGAACACTCCTCACTAACTCTGCCATTGGCCTAGTCTGTGGCAGTTGGGTTACAGAACACTGGGAGAGTACTTCTTCCAAGATCTTCACGAAGTTTCAAATAAACCTCAAAACGTTCTTTACAGGTTCATACGAACAAGGGAATGACAGTGAGTATGCCAAGAGAAAAGGGGATATCAATTCTCAATTGGGCACCACAATGGGACCTCAAGGACCTAAGTGAGACGTGACCTCAGCCCATCTACCCACCTACCTACTTGTCCTACCTACTTGTGCAAAATGGGGTCAAGTCGCATGGTAGCGGCGGTCAATTGATGAAAACTCGCCGTAAGATGACTCAGTCACCATTTTTCCTTTACAACTTCGAGCTTTGTGCCATTTGTTTGGCATGTAGTCCCGCATTGTTGGAACCACAGCTCGGATATATCGATGTTGTCGAGCTTTGGCTATAAACCATTGACAGTTACGGTGTTTCCTTCCACATTTCGAAAGAAAGGTCCGATGATGCCGCCAAACCATAAACCGCATTTGACAGTCTTTCCTTGTGAATACATTAATGCTTGGTCGAACACTTGTGGGTTGTGTTCGCTCCAATATCGGCCGGCAATTTTGCTTGTTCCCCACTTCTCCACAGAACCACATTTTATATACAAAAAACCAAACTTATTTATTTTTGTTGAACCAGTTCGCCGTATAAGGTTTCTCTTTAACATAGTTACACGCTCTGAGCATTGTCAGTGTCTTGGGAGAAGGAAGGTCCTGAAAATAATAGTTGGTGTTCAGACCGTCACTTGTTCACTACGTTCACTATGGCAATCAATCTATTCAAACTAAGTTAAGAATTCATTTTTTTCTTATTTAATTTAATTGAACATTTTAAATTATATATATAAATAATTAATTAAATGTAATCAAATTTAAATTTAAATTAATTTAAATGAAAATGAAGAACAAAATATTCTTATTGCAAATAAATTTCCTCTCAACCTTGTACAGTTTTTGAAACGTCAAAAAAATTAAGCTCTTTAAATACCCTCCATGTTCCTCCTATGCCTTTTAATTCCCCACCTGAGACTTCTCCTTTATTCTATTTAGTCACTAATGACAGAACCATTAACTATTCATGAGTGTTCTAAGGCTTTGGACCTTGCTCACCGGCTTTGTTTAACACATTGCTGATGTAATGAGTTCGGCGTGATGTCATAAAACCAGAGTGAAAATGAAGGCGCTTCCAATACATAATACCGCATTATCTTACTTAAGCACGTCATTATTAATGACTGCTACAAGCTGAGTTAATCCCACTTCCGATTAGTGTATTAATAACACACTTGGAGCCACCAGAGGAAATATCAGGTTCTTCATGAGTTCCTTCCTTGTGACGACAAGGGTATAGAAGGTCTTAGTCCTCCAAAGCAGAAGGAGAACGTTCATATATTGTCAGGTGTTTCCAAGAACTCCTTGCAATTATTGCACAAGCTATGTACCACAGATACATCGCAATCGATGATAGAGTTTCATCATCTGTCGTCATGTCAACTCAATCATGTCACCGAGGACTGATTTCGAGGACTGATTGCTTTGAAATTTCTGTGAAATACCTAGAACTTGTTATTTTGCAAAAAAAAATCTCTATTGCAAACGCACACTTTTAAAGAGGCATTAATTAAGCGCTTCCAATCTTTAAATTCAACTGAAACAAAGTGTATGTAAGTTATCATCACAAATGTATTCGTTTGAGAGGCCTGTTGGTGTCATTATGTATGGAATATTACCTCATTCAAATGTCCACCGCGGCTTCCCTGGTTGGCGCGCATCCGAAATGTTCAACTTTCCATTACTAAATGGAAATTATAAATTAGGCTGAATTTCGCCACTGCTCCAGAGCCCATTCAGCGAACACACGTCGTTGTCGTTCAGCTCCCGGGTCAGTTGAATTTTGTACGGGTGCATGCCCTAGTCACGCGCAAAATTCGCCAAGTTGTGGTCTGCGAAAGGCTGAGTTCTTGCGAGCGATGCGAAATCGACAGCCCTAGATTCTCCTGCACACTCTCACTGACAGCGGAGATGTTTCGGATCAGATCATGGGTTTCAACGACGTACGGGTGTTGGTTCATCGTTTGACTGATGACCAATGGACTCAAATTTATCCTCTCTACGAATAGTACTCTCGATTACGGCGACCGTAAAACGGGCAATGCGCGGGAAACATTACCCGAACAGAGCAATTTGACAGATGTAGCTTTAAAAGTATAGCCGCATATAAACTGACAAAGTTAGGAAGTCTCAATTGAAGTAGACGTTTGTAGGCTTAAAAAATGTAAATACCCAAAAGAATAAAAATGTAACATTGCCCTAGGCATAATCGATCAAGTTGTCACTCATGTCAAGTATCGTATGATCACATGTATGTATATATGTATATATAAAATAAAGAATAGACGGTCAGTTCCATCCTACCGCTCGTCGAAACAAGTTGTTTTCTTTGGTGTTTTGGTCCGCCCCGCTACACGTTGTACGCACTTTTGTGGTTTGCTTTAAAATTAAATGAACTCCAAGTGTACAACTTCATACCTTAACCACTGGTATCCCCAGATCGAAAAATCGCATCCAAAAGTAACTTTAAAATGAATCATAAGCTAGTCTGAAGTTTTCATCAAACAACCCTTAGACTTTTAATCAACTTGAAATAAATATAACGAAGGGGCAATTTGAGAAGACAAACACAAAACTTTTGCCGTTGATATCTAGATAGGCATCGTACCTCTGCTGTGGACACTATCAAGCCAAACCGCCACTCTTAATCTTATCAATTCGTTTTAATAGCGCATCATATTGTGCGGCTAATGCGATTACCACAAGGTAATTGATTAAGTTTACAAGACTTTCCACAAACATCCGATCGAATGTTCGGTAAAGGATGTAACCGGATTTCTGAGAAGGGATAGATATCTGATGGGGGGCCGATAGGGTTTGTGTGCAAGTTGAATTCTTTAAACATTTCTTTACATCGGTTCTCGTAACTCTCTTCATGGAGACGGATGATGTACTACAGATAACAAGAATGTGGACAAACATCCTTATGAAGTAGCTTCTTGTTTTAATCAACTGATGGTTGTAAGGTTGCCAACAGGTGAAAACATATTTTAAGTGCTAAGCCCTTCCTCTGGATGAGCTATGAACATTTTTGAATGGTTTACTAAAATCTATTCTTTGAACGATGCTTTTTAAGAAGTGTTTGGGTTACAAGTTGGTTTTCATTGACCCTTCATTCTCTACCACTCCACAACTCCATTAAGTATACCAAACAGTTACTTTTTGTGGCTTTAACGGTGTCTATTTTAAGGATTTTCTTCACTTCAGATTCGACAGTCTTGCTTTTGGTACAGAAATTCAAACAGAAGTGAGCATCGAGCTTGAATACATTTTTTTAAATCAGGTCTGATTTTCGAAGTAAATTCGCACAATTTACAAGCGTTACTCCGACGTGCGTCTTCTTCTTCTTCTTCATATGGGCCCAACAAGACTCTTCAATTAGCACTGCACACTAACTTGGCTAAAGTCCTGGTGCTTGTGTGATCCACCTCAATCGTAGACGTCCTCTCTTGCATAACCACGCTTATAGTCGAAAACATGAGTCTATACTGACAACAACTGACAACAGATCAAGTCTCCATTTTCAGGTGGATTGGTTAGAGTGGCAGTCTACTACTAAAGAGAGACGCACATAGCCCAAAAAAATAAATTAAATTGAACTCCTTCACTCTATGATAAGTCGTTGGTGCTTTATACGTAGCGAAGTAAACTTCTAATAAAGGGTGGTCCAACCATAATGCACGATGTTAATTGTGAGTCACACCTTAACGTGAAGTTTTTTTGTCCAACTTAATTTGCCATTTCTTTGTTTCAGTGTTTGACAAATTCAACTATGGAGAGGTACACAATTGAGCAGCGCGTTAAGATTGTTAAAGCGTTTTACGAAAATGGGGGTTCAAATCAAAGTGCATTTCGTGCACTTCGTGATTTTTTTGGTCAGCATAATCAACCAAATGTGTTCACAATCGGTAGAATTGTACGCAAATTTCATTTCATTTCAGAGTCTTTGACTCTGTGGAATAACGCAACAGAGGACGTCCACGTACAAGGTGGCGCGCATAAGTCGAGGGGGACCTCGGCCGGCTTGGTGTGCGAAACTGGAGACAGCTGGAGAGAGATCGTGCTGGCTGGAGAGGCATATTGGGTGAGGCACAGGTCCAACTCGGACTGTATCGCCCCAAGAAGAAGAAGAAGAATGTTAAATTGTTCTCTGCAACTACCTCATAACCTCTTTTTTTTCTAAGAGTTGTAAACAAATACGATAAATAGATAAATAAATTATTAGATAAATGCTTATGTTTAAACTCTTCTATCAGGTTAATAAACCTACATTACTAATTCACACGTGTCTATGTTAACATACAAACGAAATACACGACACATGATTAAGAGTTTTTTCTTTTGTCCTGAATCAAGATAAAACATTCCATGTGTCAGAAAAACTCCCATTCAGCATATCAGCATTTGTTCAAATCGGTACCCCATACCCTTGTGTATAAATATCGAGCATTCACATGTTATTACTCTTCGACTTTGTTAAGAAAAAGACTGAATCCTTCTAAGTAAATATTTCGTAGAGGTAACTAGGCCACAACAGTCTGAGCCTGTCCCTGAATATATCGAAATATAATTCGAATTATATGCGAGTGAAAATAAACATACAGCATGTGTATCCAAAGGAGACCTTGAAGCGCTCAACAAAAGAAACACTCTGGCAAACAGAAACCAATTTCGACAAATTAATTTAATTCGAACGATGCTCCGTTTAAGTTTGGTTTTCACTTTTCTTCAAAAGATGTGAATGGAAAATAAACAGAAACAGAAAAACGAATGAAGGGAAAACTCGCATCAATAATAGATTTGTGTTGCTTTTGCTCAGTCTCATCCTTTGTGATTCCTTTTACATATCCCCTCCCACCGATGTTGGAATTCAATTAGGGCTTTTAACTATACGGACGAGACGAAATGCTGACATTAAAAGAAAAGATATATTTGCAGAGTCGAAGGTTTTTTTTTTTCATTTTTTTGTGTGCCTCCCCATGGCAAAGCCTCTTACGGCGGGAGCAATTTATCTTCTAAATTAGCTGAGCAATCATATAAAGTGGCATTGGTGGAGCGTTCTCTGGACTCGGTTTTAAAATTGTCCGCAATCGGCTTATGATAAGCAGGCGGGACACTGCCTAATTTATTTTCAATATTTTTCTCGACTTAGCACTTCCATTGTAGGTGCAATAAAAGAAGCGATGGTACGAGGTAATTGAGAGCTTCATTTAGAATTTGAATTGCATTAGCAATCAACTAAAATGCTGGGAAGGACGAGGAGGAGGTATTTAATTTTGCCGAAACTCTCACATGCATTGAAATAAATTCGGGAACTAGGTGATGAGAGGACAATAAGTTAATGAGAGAGAATGGAGTGAAAACCATTAAGTATCCTTTAAAATGAATGACTTAAAAAAGGACTTGGCGAATTTTGCTTCGCAACTAGGACCTGTACCCGTACAAAATTCAACTCACCCAGGAGCTGAAGGTAAAGGACCATGAACAACGACGTGTGTTCGCTGAATGGGCTCTGGAGCAGTTTGAAACTGACTCTAATTTTCATCGAAAAATCATCTACACCGATCAGGCCCATTTGTGGATGAATGGGTACGTCAACAAACAAAATTGTCGTATTTGGGACTATACCAATCCACATTGAAAAGCGTTCAATGCATCCCGGATAAACGACTGTTTGATGTGGATTTTGGGCTGGCGGCGTCATTGGTCCATATTTCTTTGAGAACGTCGTTGGCCTGACCATCACCGACAACGACGAGCGCTATAGATCGATGATTACCAACTTGTTTTGGCCTGAATTGGATGATATGGACACAAACGATATATGGTTTCAATAGGACGGCGCTACGTGCAACACAGCTCACGTCATATTGGAGCGATTCCGCACGAGCGATTCGAGGGCATGGTCATTAAAAAAAAACGATTGAATGGCGCAGTTGGTTAAGGGCCTGCCCCAAGTTAGAGGGGTCCCAGGTTAAAATCTCAGTGAAATCGAATCTGGTCCAGTCACCATTTGCCGTTGGGACCAGATTAAAGGCACTGGAGTCGTTTGCTACCTGGCAGTACAATGGACCAGTTTTGAGTCTGAGTGCTCCAGTAGTGTATCGAAAATCCTGCGAAAAAAAAGTGATCACCTCACGATGAGGGTTCGAGAACTGGCCACCGAGATCTTGTGATTTGAGTCCGTTAGACTTTTTCTTGTGGTGTTTTCTGAAGTCGCAGGTCTATGCGAATAAGCAACAGACCACAGCGATCCTCAAAGCCAACATAGTCCATGCCATCGGTGAAACTCAACCTTATTTATGCGCCAGATTCATTCATGGAAAATTGGATATTTCTGATGGGTGTCACCAAGAGAACCCGCGGCGGGTATTTGAAAGATCTAATGGCAGCGATAGGCCTTTTAAACGAAAAAAAAAAATTGCGGTGATATATCCAACACACTTTGTATCATTTAAATTTTAAGATAGGGACCCTTTATGAGGTAGAACTGCGTTTTTTGAGGTGGATGGAAAAAAGCATTCCGATATCCCGTGGTTTACTTGATCAATGGGAATGTTCACCATATGTGCGAAAGCTTAACCTAAGGAAACAGTAAAATCTGCCGATGATCAACCAATTTGATTTTTGGACGTGGCGAACGCTGGTGTTTTCGTAGTTATCTTGGTAGGTTTTTGAAAGCTTTCATGAAGAAAGTCGATATATCGAATTACGCGAGTAGCTTTTACCCTCACATTTTTCTGACTGGGTTCACTTTAATAATGATAATAATAATAATGGCGGCGAGGTGGACCTGGGCCTAGCACATGGATAATTTAGCTCCGTTCCGAAAGATCTCCGAATCCGGCTTTGTGGGACAACCCAACAGAGGACGTTCTCGCTAGCAAAATATCGTGCTGGATAAAAAGGTCCACCGTAGACTGTAGCCCCATACAAAGTAGAAGAAGTTTCACCATAAGCAGGTCCCTGTCTTGATTAAACTTCCTTCTGAGGAATACAGATCAGGATCGAAATGAAACGAATATTGTTTCCGGTAACCAAAGAGTGGATGGATTTCGCATGCCCAATTCCAAAGTCAATATATGAAAGACGCTCACAATTTAGGTATATTTAGGTCCCAAAGTTCATCAATACGCAAGTCAGTTCGAGTGCGCTGCAATGCAGCTGCTTATCTATTCAGGGTGGAAGCCGTGGCCGTGTGGGTTCGTGCGCATTAGACTTTCACTCTCTAGGTTCAAATTCAATTTTCCAAAAAAAAAAAAAAATAAATTTTTCGCGGCTTCACCTTTTTTGAGTCACTGACAATGCTCAAAGAGTATAACTGTCTAGAAAAAGCTTCTCAATCTCGCCGTGCGGAGTCGGCATTAAACTGTAGGTCCCCTCCACTCGTGAAAGAACAATAGCACGCACAAAACGAGTGGTTGCTGAGAAGCTAGGCCCAGGTCCACCTCGGACTGTAGCGCCGCCATTATTATTATTATTATATCTATTCAGGGTGGGGGCCGTAGTAAAGTGGGTAGATGCGTCAACTCCTTCGCTCGAAGTCTGGTTTCGATAACCGAAAAAATACCTTTAATTTTTTCATGACTTGAGTCACTGACGGTTGTACATTATAATTGATAATCCACATACGCAGCATTAAAGGCCCCTATAGCAGCGTCTGTGAGACGATAAAAGCCGATTATCATATCTGAGTTTTGCTCCTGTTCTTTTCCCCCTTCAGTGTCTCGCTACACATTCCCGAAAAAAAAATCCAATCACCTACAATCCCCATCGCAACTATTCCTTTATGCACTTTGGTTAGATTTCTCGAAATCAAAGAGCTCCATGCACAGAAAATCAAGCAGGCAAAGAGAAGAATCGCTGATCAACCGGAAGTCAGTGCACCCGTCGCTGGATTTTCAACATTTCTCCTATATTCGGTCCATGAATTTCCCTTTTTGGAATAATCGATATAATAATTAATAATAAATCGCCAGAGTGAGTACGAACTTCGTCCGAATGCTGTCGAAAAGTTTAATCTGTACGATACTTTTTTGCTCAATCCGGTCCAGCCATGGGAACTGTTCTTGTTCGGTCATTGCCTTTGGTTTCTTTACGGCATGGAGGTCCTCTCGAGGCGGGCTGATTAACTTGAGTAAGCTGGTATAAAAAGTTTGGAAAAACCCGAAACCGAAGCCACTGACACTCGTATCTGTTGGCATGGTTACAATGCAGCGCAAGCAGATGGAAAGTTTGCAAACCATAATAATCCGAGTTGGCCGTAACCATATGTAGAAGGGATGTACAAGAGCACTTTGGTGATTAATAAGATATCCATGGGCAACATCCTGTGGTGCAGGATAAGGAAGGGAGCAACATCTTTTTTTAGAAATGAACGAAAGTAGCCTGTTCCACAGGAAAGGATGAGATTCACAAGCAGGGAAATTGAGATTTTAATGTAAACATGAATAATTTAGCATCGCTTGGAAATTAAACTATGTTGGCCAGAAAAGTGCCATTGAATCGATTTAACTGGAATGCCAATGTTGGACTTTTTCATCTATAATGACTATTGGTTGAGTTTTTGTTAAATTCAATTGATCTGAGAACAATTGAGAGTTGATATGTATCACTTTTCGGATGTAATCGTAGTTCTTATATTCTTACTGAAAAAGTGGAATATCTGCAGAGTTTGCCGAGGATATCATCGATTTGTTTTTTTGGGGATACTTGAGGCAATGGGTAACTATTTGCAGTTTTGCAAGGATATAAAACAGAAATTGATTAAAGTGTGATGGTGGTAAATAAAGTTCTAACAAGAATATCGAACGAGTGAGGGTAAGGTAAGTACAGAAGCGTGCAATAAAACTCAATGGAAACGGCTTCACGATAAGTCGATTAAATCGATTGAATGTTTAAGTGAACCAGGCAGTCGTATTCCTTTCTTTCAAAATTAACTTGCAATACCCGTCTTTCTAGAGAAACGGATCATTTTACCATTAACCTTGAATTTGATGCGCAGTCTAGTCTGGGGACCAATATTTAGACGTATCACACGATTATTAAATGCTCTTCTCAACCTTATACTTCGCACTGACTAAAATCCAGATATTTAAAAACAAGGCGCGTCGGTACCGTCTCTGCCTCTTTCCTCCATGGGCTGTGTCTTGACTTTGGACACTTAACGATGATTGTAAACCCCTTCTATTTAACATTATTTAATTCATGTATTAATTTAGTTTTATTATACTGATTTAATCTGCTAATTGAATTTCTGAACTAGAATTTTCTTTCTTCTTGCAGTTCGGCTCGAGGACCTCCGAGCCGTTTGAAACCTGCACCGGGTTTTGGCAAGGAGATGCGCTGTCGTGTGATTTCTTTAATTTGGTACTGGAGAAGACAGTGCAGCGGGCTGCTGTAAACACGAAAGGCACTATCTTCTACAAGTCAGTCCAACTGTTGAGATACGTAGATGACATCGACATCGTTGCGCGTTCCCAACGCGCCGTAGTAGAAGCTTTCACGGCGATTGAAGAACAGACGAAACGAGCTGGTCTTAAGGTAAATGAGAATAAGACAAAATATATGCTGTGAAGCAAGTAACAATCCGCCGCACACCATCTAGGGCAAAACATTACAATCGACAGTAACAATTTTTAGGTAGAGAAGGAGTTTGTCTACCTCGGGGCAAACGTGAACTCCACGAACGACATCACAGTGGAGATCCGACGTAGAATCGCCCTTGGCAACCGATGCTACTTCGGTTTGTCAAAACAACTGAGCTCAAAACTCTTGACTCGAAGGACCAATATCATGCTCTACAAAACTCTTATTCTGCCAGTCCTGCTATATGGAGCCGAAAGCTGGACACTAAGCAGAACTGCGGAGCTGATTCTTGGTGCCTTCGAAAGAAAAATTCTACGTCGGATATATGGTCCCGTCTGCGAGGAAGGCGAATGGAGGAGAAGACACAACCGCGATGCTATGAGCTGTACCAGGATGTGGATGTAGTCCGGAAGGCAAAGAACTGTCGACTGCACTGGCTCGGCCACATCGAGCGCATGGTCAACAACGCTCCAGCTAAGAGGGTCTTGGAATGCGGCCTCCTAGTTCGAGAAGGAGAGGAAGACCGAACCTTCTGTACAAATATCAAGACATCGCGGACGTAAGACAGCTTAGTCTTGATGACTGGAAGCAGCGTGCCCAGAACCGTCAACGATGGAAGGCAGCGATAGCTCAGGTTCAGACCCTACATGGGTCGTAGGCCTGCTAAGTAAGTAAGTTAGTTAGAACTCTCCTTCAAAATTTCCAGAAATGGGTTTGGGTATCGGTTTAATCAGCTACTCCAGAAATTACATTTTATTTCTTCATGATTAACGACGAGGACCAGACAAAAGTGACTCAGAACAGATGTAAAAATACTTGTGATTTTGCTGCGCGTGCATTTCATTTATTTGCGAACCAATTTTGAGTCAAAAATCTAATACATTAAGTAAGTATTATGACAACATCGGCTTCCAGCAATTTACATTTATTATTCTCTGTACCCCGAAGGTGAACCAATCCATCATCAATCCAAAAAAAAACTCTTAAAAGTGAAAGCAAAAAAAATACGAACTTGCAAAATTCATCCCTCTCCGCCTTCTTATGGGTTTATTGTTTCCCGTCATCGACCTGTTTTCAAGTCCCTTCGAGCGATGGCGTATCGACTTCCCCCGGATTGAGCAGTGTATGTTCGATGTCTTTTTTATGAGGTCGACGTTAGGACGTCCCACAATGACATTGTATCAAACAAGCATCACTGAGAGAAAGGTCATACTTTAGTGAGGTAATAAGATTTTTACTCGAAGATATCCATCAAAAAATCGTTATACATTCACACCTTCGTACTCAGCCTCAGCCAATTCACACAAATTTACTACAACCCCATTCAGGCTTCAAGGTTGATGTCGAAAAATAGATAAAAGGGAGGAAATCGATACCGTCACTCCAAGACTCATTGGTTGGGTGCTCGTCGCCCGGCTTAGAGCTGCTTCTGATGGTATCAGCAAATCCCTAAGTGAAATGATGAAATCATAAAATCCACAAAGCAACACACAGTGAATTCGATATTTTTCTAATCGAATAAGTGTATTACTTCGCAGGGGTGGAACGGTTTATGATTTTGATTCAATTTTCTAGATTCGATTTTGACTTTAGCTTTCATGACACAGAGATGACACACCACCGTCCGATGAGGATCTGTGGCTGGGTGAGATGCTCTTGAGTGTTGGGCGACAAGTACAAGTACTTTGAAGGGGTTGAAGGATTATTTATTATTTCGAGAGCACCCTTATCATCAACGACAGATTCAGTTGAGCCACCACACCCGCACCTAACCGTAACCTCACCCTGATATACGAGTACCCCACCTTGACTTGAACACACATCCCAAACTCTGACAGTTGCCCCAATTAAAAGTGATAGCAATCGCCTGATGGAAGGGCAGACAATCTTCACTCCACATCCCCGCATTTTGCGTTTGTAAACAATTAACTTAAAGACGGTTAAAGGATGGGGATTCAATTTCGGTTGACATTAGGCGGCAGGAAGCACTGTAGTTTTCAGTAACGAATGTGTCCTTGATAGTCCCCCTGAAAAGGCAGTGCGTACAAGAGGACCGAAGGCTAGCTGAGATTGAATGAATATTCTATGCTTGCAAGATGTGTAATGGCATTCAAGCAGAGCATTCTCGTACACCCTTGGTCATTCACATAACACTTATGCTTTCTCGTACCCCGTGAATCGCTCGCAGGGCACTTCGTGTCTTCCAGGCTTGAAAATCATTCTCATCCTCATGCATTCGTTTATGTTGACGCAAAATGGGACGTGACATGAAAACATATGTCACTCATTTCGAGTTAAATTGTAGAAACAGTTTATCCTTTCAAACTTTAGGGGAGACCAGCAGAACATACGAATGTAAGTGAATATGTTTCAGGACATATACACGGACACTAGAGCGGAAGGATAAATGTTTCTTATTACATGAGCGGATTTATGCCATGTTTGGATGTGATCCTTCTATTATTATTTCATTTGAAATTATTTGCTCCCACTGTGGTCAGTTATTATGTCCTGTGTGTGCGAACGATGTGAGTGTGGCAGGACGAAATTGCTTCCATACATTTGAGACAAACCACTTTGATAACTTGCGCTATTATACCGGATTTGTAAACATCCGGCAACTAGTTGTATACGTTTGCCGAAATGTGTAATTTCATTCATCAAAGCAATTGGATCACACACATGCAACTTGTGCTTAGGAATTTCGAATCCGTTGAAAGGAGACGTACTGCTAATCCCTTAGGCTAGGACTTTCATAAGTTATTTTTCACTCTATTATTACTGATGAGCAATTTCAAATTCAATTTTGTGTGTTGTAATTAAGTGCACCAAAAACGTTGGAATTTATGCTTCTTTTAATGGAATCCGGAATTTCACCCAAGATTTGCATTTTTACCCAGTTGCGCGGTACTCTGTTTGCAGTAATAAAATGAAGCAGCTGACAATTTGACGTTATTAAAAATGTAGGGGTATTGAAAGGAGCGACTTGCCTTTGCCGTTGAGCAATATTTCAAAAATACCGAAGGTTTGATGATTTTCGTACAAATTATAGTCGGAATGGTGACAAATTATAGTCGGAATGGTGAAATTAGTTCAACAATTCGGGGAGACTGGATTAATTGTTGAACTTTGACAGCTAGTCTTTCACCACAAAATATGGGATCCGTTTGTCAGAGTCAGAGTCAAGAATTTGACAATTCGAGATGTTCTGTATGTACATAGTATTCTCACGATAGATTTACGGCATTATGCTTTAACTCAATAACTGAAGCTCACTGCCCAGCAGGGTTGTAGACGTATAATACTCGGTGTATTATACAAACTTTTTTACGCGTATAAAAGTATGTATTATAGGTTCACTATAACGACTTTTTTTTTTGTTCACTATTTAGAATAGCCTGTATAAAATTTTGTGTGTTCACTATATTGGATTGTTCACTATATCGAGCGTCAACTGTAATATGACATTATATAATATATCAAGTCTCTGAATTGTAAATTGTGCGGTGTCTTGGAGGGTTACGGACATATCCGAGATTTTCATAATTCGACATTTTAGTAGTGGCAGATTTTAAGATCTTCGTATGGGGGTAACCGACAGCCTAACTTATTGTCATATACTAAGAGATCACGACGGAAGCTCATGGGGACAGGGAATTAATTTTCATGAAAAAGGGTAGGGACAAAAATTTAATTATTAATTATTAAAAATGAATTATTATTATTTAAAATTAATTATTAAAAATTGTATAACGATATCAGTTCACTTTTATTGTTCTAAAAAATAGGCGACAAGTTCTGTAAAGCTTGTCTTTGTTCCCCTCCCTTTAATGGCTGAAACACCGAAGTGCGTTGCGCCAGCCGACTTCATGTTAAGGAGGGAGTGAGATGACGCACTGCGTTAATCAGCTGTTCTTTCAACACCAGAAAAATATATGCATGAAAAATATTGTATTAGCTGTTTTCATTTCTGAAATGTCAGATCAAAGATTTCTCAATTTGGGAGAAAAAATTCTCTCACATCGCACCGCTCTGTCAAAAAATATCCAACAAGTTCGATAATGACATGCGATGGGATTACTTTTTATTACGATCCTCTCATCTCACGCATTTAACGAAGGTCGACGCAATATTTTTTGCATAGCCATTGAATTGTGTGCGTTGAAAGACAACACCTACGTGTGTAGGTGACTGTAAGACATTAGGGCTCGATTCTATTGAACATTTGTATGAAAACTAAGACCGCCATATACGGTAACTGAAAAAGCGGTACAAAGCACAATTTTTTTCTCAATAAGATACTGTAATTTAAAGATATGTGTTCACTCACTTTTGACGCCTGTTTTTAGCCCCTAAATAAATATTTTATTTTTGAAATTCATATGTTTTCCATTTTTTTTTAGCTCATTTATGTATTTTATAGGGCCCATACGAGACACAGACACGTCGCTGCAGACATTTATATTTTGTCCTTGTGCACAAATCTGGGCAGATCGTCTGTGTCGTGTGTATTTATGTCGAATGTTTGCAGCGACCGTCTGCGTGAATTCAAAAATATTTGAACTTTGCATGGTCTGCAGCGACGTGTCTGTGTAGTGTATAGTGTATTTTCCACCGACCAGCGGAAAAGTTCATGTCAGGAACTTGAATTAAAATACAGATAGACAATTTCGGATAGAATTTCTGGATATTTATAAAAGTTTTCCGGTTTTGTGGCTGGCATGTAAAAAGTGTCGAGTATTGTAATTGGGTTTTAAAATCCGGAGCCTATGATAAAATGGTTCAAAAATTAAAGGAAATTGATCCGAATGCCAAATAAGCCCAAGCAATGATTATTGCTGCACAAGCAGTGTCTATCATTTTTCCGACACGACAACTACGACGAAACGACACAAACTAAGGTCTGTGCACATTGTCTGCACCGTGTGTTTGCACAGACTTACATATAACCATATGGTTCGCACGTGTCTGTGTTGTGTATGGACCCTATTACGAAAAGAAAAACATGGAAAAACAAGAAAAATTTAACTACATAAAACAATGAAAAATAAACAATTGATACGCGTTTTTGGGGTTGAACAATTCATTGCAAAATTTGAAAATTTGTGATAATATTTGTTTTGCAGTTTTACAAATGTTAATACTTACTTGATATTTCCTCCATCAGTCTTAATTACAGCCTATAAACTATTCCTCATCGAACAAATCAGTTTCTTGAGATCGTATCCCTCTGGAATTTTCGCCTACCCCTTTTTGATAAGTTTTTTTTTTTCTGAAATCAATATTTTTATTTTCATAGGAACAAACAATGTCATTAAACTCAGTGCTAACAAGTTGGGATCATAAAATTGCTTGAAATAAATAGGTGTTTTTTATCGTATATTTTTGTAGTCTATATCCATAGAATCAATAAAAAAATACGACTTTTATGTAACGGAAGGTTAGAGCTGTTCTTTGCGGTCGTCGGGTACTAAACATTTTGTGCAAAATTTATTTTATTATTGCTGCCTTAACAAAAACCACAGTGTCCGCAACCCATTTTTATGCATCTGTGAAAAAACCTTTCGTTTACAAAACCTATCAAGTGCCCAACCTGTCACTTATCCAAACTAGCTTCTACCATAATCCAAAGATAATTTTGTCCCTACCCTCATTCCGTTCCACAAAAAAAAAACTGAAAAGTTACAGTTCCACTGTTTAACCTTCAGAAAGTCAATACAAACCATCAAATTGCCACCACATTGAGGAAGCCGAAAAAAATCGTTGTTTATGTTTTCAATCTTCAATGAAAAGCCAACCCCAAGTCGATCACAAAAATCTCCTCTCACGTGCCTACTCAAACACACAATCCACCCGGTCCCGCACGTGAACCTGTGTCATCATCAATATCGTCCGGAGAAAATCTCTTTTTAATATAAACCGAAAGAAATAAATTACGGCCTGGAAAATTGACAACATGTTGATGTTGTCGATGAGATTTCAATTGGGTCTCGTGTTTGGTAGTCGTTTGGACACAAAACGTTACCACATCCGTGCCAATACACAAACGCACGACGATATCTGCCCATTTCAGGTATAGTCGATCCCAATCTCACATCCTCCTGTCCCCCCAAATCCCGATGAAGTTATATAAATGTGTAAACACACACACCCATGCATAGGTAAGGCATTCTAACGAAACAAAATCGAAAGTGAATTTGCTATACATGACAGGGGAGGCAAGAAAAAAAAGGTCAACATTTCAGTTGTTGTGTGGAATTTTGTATTCGGTTTTTTTCTGCTGACCCTTTTTTCATTATTTAAGCATCGTCCTGTGGTCATTATAAAAAGATTTATCCCGAGCAAGAGTAAAAAGTGGGAAGGAAATTAACAACAGATTTACCAAGACCCAAAGGAACCGAAAAGGAAATAGGACTTTAACTCGGCTCAGACCTTCGGAGGGCACGCAGGAAGTGTCCTGACCGAAGGAATGCGATCACAAAGTGTCACAGCAGCTGGCTGAAAGGTACTTAGCAACATATTGGGATTAGTGTAGTACATGACGTTAATATGATAGGACTTATCATTGTCGCAGCCAAGTTTCCTTCGATTAGGTTGTGTATCCTTCGAAGGGGTTGTGCGAGCCTACCATCTTCAAGAGGGAAAATCCATCATGATTGATTCAATAAACCGAGATTTGGTGAGGTAATAAATATGCGTCCGTATCTCATCTTGGTAAATCCCCTTTATGAACCTTATTTATCTTCCTGAGGCAGTCTAAGGCGGAGTAAGTGATTTTCGTGATATATCGCCTGTGATGTGATTGCTGTTAGATACGACTAACGCACATTTTGAAAGCTGTTTTGAAAATATTTGCGGCGGCGGGGATGTCTTCTTTTTTGGGATTTGTGCAGTGTCTCCATCATACATCCTTCACACAGTATTTGCGCATAATGCCAGCTTAAGTGTCTCATTAAGGAGATATATGGAAACACACGAGGAACATATTTTGGTTAACAGACGAGTCACAGAAATGATATAATTAAGTCAAGAAAGTTTGAAGAAGATAATCTTTAAGCAACTTTGAACATGTTTACCCTCAAAGAAGTTGTCACATTTTGTCATGGAGGAGGCGTATGAACACACCTATGTTCGGTGTGCATGCTCTGTACTCAAATATTTAAGCAAAATATAATTACCATGTGAACTTTGTCAGACATCTTCTTGTGCAACTTTGCAGCTCGTTTCAATCTGTTCTCATTGCCTTGTCTTGTCGTTGTTATATCCATAATTTGGGGTTCTTCCTAAACAACTCTATCTGCTGAGCTGTTTCTGATACGAATTTCATATGAGGCTATCAACTGCCTCAGACTGTGTCGTTTGGCATTTGTGTCAAATGTGAACAAATGATTTCAGACGTGTACAGGTAAGTCCAAGTATTCATTCAGAAGAAGACATAGAAACTGCATGTCTACACGTGTAATTTTTGTCGATTTTGCTTTACGTCAAGCCTTCACCTTGTTTTGTTATGCAGCTCATAAGTAATTCTTTGCGTGGCGCTACAGTCCGGGTGGACCTGGGTCTCCACTGACACACTTCTCCAGGTACCTCGTTCTCTAGCTAGCTGCCTTCAATTCCGCACACCAGGTTGGTTATGGTCCTTCTCAACTTGTGTGCGCCATCTATAACGAGGACGTCCTCTATTGCGTAGTCCCTATGGCTCGGATTCGAAGACTCTTCGGGCCGGAGCTGTGTTGTCCATACGCTCTAGATGGCCTAGCCATCTTAAGCGTGTTATCCGTAGACGCTTTATTGGGCCCATGCCATCGTACAACCCACATAAATCGTTATTGAATCTTCTCCTCCAGATGCCGTCAAAGCAAACAGGACCAAAAATCGCACGCAAAACTTTTCTCTCAAGCAGAAAAAGTGCTTTTTCATCCGCTTTTAATAAAGTCCATGTCTCGGCACCATAGAGCAGGACTGGGATGATTAACGTGTTATATAAGGCCGACTTGGTCTTTCGAGAGATGGCTCTGTTACTTAATTGCCTTTTGAGTCCAAAAAAAAACAGCGGATGGCAAGAGTTATTCTGCGTCTGATCTCGGTACTGATGTTGTTTGTACTGTTTACCGCGGAGCCAAGGTAGACCAAGTCCTTCACTACCTCAAAGTTATAGCTGCCAAGTGTGACATTCTGGCCAAGTTGTCGATCTTGTGCGTCTTTGACAGAATATGAATACTCGTATACTTGGTTTTTCCCTCGTTTACCGCCAGACCCATTTTAGCCGCTTCCTTTTCAATGCCAGCAAACGCCTTATTGACGTCTCTCTGTGTTCGCCCAATCACGTCAATGTCATCAGCGAAAGCTGGCAGTTGAACATATTTTTGGAAGATCGTGCCTCTTGTGTTTGCCACTGAGTTCTGCAATCTTTTCAAGAACGATGTTAAAGAAATCACAAGACAGCACGTCGCCTTGTCTAAAACCTTTTTTGACATTGAAGGTCTAGGTGAGTTGGTCACCAACCTTGATGGAGCAGAGAGAGTTCTCCATCGTCATCCTGCTCAGTCTGATGAGTTTGGAAGCAATATCAACTAGACATGGGTCGTCTCTATGCACTATGTCATATGCGACCTTGAAGTCGACGAATAGGTGTTGTGTGTCGATTTGAATTTCTTGGGTCTTCTCCAGGATCTGCCGCAGTGTGAGGATTTGATCGATGGAGGACTTCCCTGGCCTGAAACTAGACTGATAAGGATCTATCAGATTGGTGAGGCTTCAGGCGTTCACACAGAGTGGCAGAGAAGATCTTATAGGCGATGTTAAGGAGACTTATCCCTCGATAGTTGGGGCAGTCAAAGGGGTCTCCCTTCTTGTGGATCGGCCAAACTATACTGAGATTACACTCATCGGGCATGCTTTTCTCCGACCATATCTTACAGATGAGGTGGTGTATGAGTTCAACCAGGGGATGCCCTGCTGCTTTAAACAATTCCGCGAGCAGTCCGTACGCTCCAGCAGCTTTCTTCGACTTTAGTTTCGATATTGCCACCTTGCCCTAGCCTAAGTTAGGGGGACGGGCTTATTGTCCATCATCGTCGAAAGTAAGTGAAACATTCTGCCTGTCAGCGGTATTTGTGTCTTCATCGCCGTTTAACAGTCTGCAGAAATGATTTTTCCAAATTCTCAGTATCGATTGTGCCTTTACTACCAGTTATACATTTTCATCCCGGCAGGCTTCCGTCCGAGATTAAAATCCTTCGAATAATTGTTTTACTTTTCGAACTTTCGGACTTCATTCCTGCCGTAACACCTCTCCATCTCCTCGATCGCGCGTTTCTCATGCTCTTTTTTTTGCGTCCTGAAAAGACGGTTCTCTTCCTTTCTTCTCTGTTCGGAGAGCTCACGAGCAGCTCTCGTATTTCGATGCAGCGTTTCGGTTTAGACTTAGTCTTATTATTATTATTGTTGAGGGTACAGTGCTCCGCGACCTTTAAGATCTATTGAGCCCCATTTTAATAGACTTCTTGCTTAGCTGCATGTTTTTGCCTGCACTCATAGTCAAACCAGGGGTTTATCCTATGCTATTTATACAATTTTCTTCACCACACTGCTGCCCAATTCAGTGCCTTGCAAACTTGTACACCGTCCTCAAATTAAACATTTAAAAAGTGACCCAACCTCATTCATTATTTATCGATACCTTTTGAGCACTCATTATGGGTCAACCCAAAATAAACTCCCGCCTCGTTTGGAGCTAAATGAAAGCCGTTCAGATGCCTATAAATTTACAACTAACCAGCCGTAGTAAGCTGCATCCTTCAATCGACATGCGGTGGTTACCGGCGAAAACTTTTACCAGCCAATAACAAATTTATGATTTTGACAAATTTTCTCACAGGAAACTTACGCTCCTGCACATCTACATCAACGTCTATACACTTCGCCGAAGAAAAACCCCTTTACATCCTGCAATAAGCCAGAGAAGAACTTCAGGTTGCTGCTAACCGTCGGATAAATTGCCTAAAAAACTTTGACAAGGGATGAAATTATTCGCAAAGTTTCGCCTCCGCAAGTTCCATTCAGGGCCGGGTGACTACTATCGCCTCCGGACCAAGTAAAGGTTATGAATTCTAAATGCATTGTCGGTGTGGGACGGTGTTTCACTACAGTGTGCACTATTTTGGTGTCACAGTAGTATGCGTTGGTGTTTGGGGTGAAACTTTGCTCCTCACCCCCATCCACCCATCCACACTCAACCTGGTAATGGGTTGCAATGCTTTTGTTTGCCAAGAGCCTAGTGCTGTTATATGGGCACAACCTTTCAGACCGGATCCGAAGCATGACTAAATTAAATGCACTGGGAAGTTACGAGGCGAGGAATTCAATTCAATTTTGCGGGACGGTCTTGAAATTATTTCAGTCGTCACAAAGTTAGTTCGAGCGCGTCATGGATTTGAACGTTATTGTTTGTAAGTGGAAAATCTGGTTCCGAAGTGTGTTTGAAATGACAAAAGCGTTTGTATTCCATTCACAGGGCGACAGCAAAGTGGAAAAGATAATTCATTTTCGACTGAAACGAATTGCTGGCTCGTATTTGCCTTCATTTCGAAAAGTTCGCTTCAAGTTAAATTTTATGAGTTCAAATGTTTTGATTATTTTTCAAATGAATTTTCAAACAATGAGTTTTTGAAAAACATTCAGTATTGTGCGGGTTGGAGTGACGTCGCAATGGAGGGCAAACAATGAATAATTTCGCAAGTGATGAATGCTTTGGGGGCTTGATGTATGCGCATACTTTTCACACCAGTGCACGTGGAATTGGAAAACAAATTAATTGCGTCAGATCGAGTACTGTCTGCGGAGATATTTGCAAAAACGAAGAAAACATGTTTTCGTGCGATGAATAATTTCTTTCCCAGATGCGGTCTTTCAACGTCGTGGTGTGGACTCGAAAGGAATGGTTTAGTTTGTTTTGAAGTTTCTCAAGGCCGCAGCATATCTCGACTAAAGTGTTTCCGAACTTTAACAGTTGATAGCGGCCATATTGTTGAAGCTACATCTGTCAAATTGGCTGTTATTTTTGCTTTGCCAAAGTACCATGGCCGGACAAATAGTTGTACGCTAGTACAACAACATGTGAAAATGATAAAATTATTTTACCAAAATGGGTGTTCTATTCGGCAACGTTCCGCGCGCTTCGCCCATTTTACGGTCGCTGAAATTGTCCTACCGAGAGGACTATTCGCGGTGAGGTGAATAAATTTGGGTCCATTATGATTAGAAATTACCTTTCGAACCGTTCAATTCAAGCATTTTTGGGTGGGTTCAAGTCTGATATCCACTGAATGCTGGTGTTCCCAAGGCTCTGTTTTGTCTCCGACTCTCTTCCTCATTTTATAAATGATCTCCGGTCTGCTATTTCTAATCCAATCCACTCCTTCGCTGATGACAGTACTCTCAGCTTTTCATATTCGTTCCAAGACTCACGACCCTATCCTTCGGCCATAGAATTTGAACGGCAGCGTATGTTAAGCACATTAAATTCCGACCTTGACAGCATATTTAATTGGTGTAAAAACAATAGACTGGAATTTAATACTTCCAAAACTCAATGCTGTCTACTGTCACTTAGGCGATCCCAAAATAATCAGCCATTATCCCTGAATGGCACTTCCATCGAAGAAACCGAAAAACTTTCCATCCTCGGTATGTGTATCAACTCAACACTTAGTTGGAATGATTACATATTCGAGGTCGCCAAAAATGCTGCGAAATGTCTAGGTTTCCTAAAACGATGCAAGAAATACTTCACCCCCTCTGATTTGGCTTCAATTTATAAAGCCTTCATTCGCCCTAAGCTTCAGTATAATGCACATATCTGGTCTGGTGCTCCCAAGACCTCTCCACCTCCACCTGCTAGATAGAATACAACAGCGAGCGATAAAAGTTATAGGAGATAGTAATATCGCGAGGTCGATAGACTCGCTCGAACATCGCCGTAATGTCTCATCCTTGTCATTGTTTTATCGCAATTTTAACAAACGATGCAACCACTCGTGTTGTGCGTGCTATTGTTCTCTCACGAGCGGAGGGGACCTACAGTTTAATGCCGACTCCGAACGGCGAGATTGAGAAGCTTTTTTCTAGACAGTTATACTCTTTGAGCATTGTCAGTGACTCGAAAGAGGTGGAGCCGTGAAAAAATGTTTGATGTTTTTTTCGAGATTCGAACCGACGACCTCGAGTGTAGGAGTCGACGCACCTACCCACTACGCCACGGCGCCCACTATGCTCTTACCAGCCCAATATTTCCCACTCACTACAATACGCAGACATTTAAAACCAATGTGCACAGGTACCTTCTCTCCCTTTCTCCCTCTATACCTTCGGTCCGTGCTGTGTCTTGATTCATTTTGCGCGCGCAAATTATTAAAAAAAAAACATTGTTCAGCAAACTGTAAACCAATACGAAACGCAAGATCTGCCGAAAAGATCGTTGCTGCCCGTGAGAGTGTACAGGAGAATCCGAGGCAGTCGAGTCGATTTCACGTCGCTCACAAGAACTCGGCTTTTCGCAGACTACAACTTGGCGAATGTTGCGTCGTGACTTATGTTGCATGCGTACATATATCTAAGGACCAACGGGCTGAAGGTAAATGACCATAGGCAACGACGTGTGTTCGGTAGATGAACTCTGGAGCCTTTTTTATCGAAAAATCCTCTTCAGCGATGATGCCCATTTCTAGATGAATGGGTACGTCAACAAACAAAATTGTTGAATTTGGGACGATACCAATCCACATTAGATCCAAGAGCGTCCAATGCATCCCGAAAAAAATCATCGATCCATATTTCTTTGAAAGCAACGTTGGCCATGCTATAACCGTCATCGGCGAGCGCTATAGATCGCTGATTACCAACTTCTTTTGGTCTCATGCGATTTGACCCCGTTAGACTTTTTCTTGTGCGCTTAAGCCTCAAACTACGGTGGCCCTCAAGCCTAACGTAAACCATGCCATCGGTCAAATTCAGCCTGATGTGTGCCCCAGAGTCATGGAAAATTGGATATTTCGGATGGGCGCCACTCGGAGTTAAAGCCCAAATCGCAACAGCGTGTTCGGTCGCTCGGAGTTTGACAGGGATTGGTACGCGTTTTACCAAATTACCGAGAATCTTATGTCAAAGCACTAGCCCTCAGTTTCGCAAATCGAAATAGAACTCGCGCGTTTATAAGAAAAAACTGCAATTAGTTTAGATAAAATCCCTACAAAAAAGGCCAAAAGTGAAAAACACAAATGAATAAAAGAATTGTTTTTTTCTGTCAAAAAGCTCGAGTGAGTAGAGAGTAGCTTACTCCAAACTTTCTGCTCGGACTTACGATATTACGGCCTGTGAAAAGTCAACGCCCGACCGCGCTATTCCGACTTGACTAATGATTTACGTGTATTCTACGGAAAATGTCAAAGCCCGACCGCTCGAACGCGCTGTTGCAATTTGGGTATAAATTCTATACATAATGGCATTTGAAACGAATAAAAATTGTTGATGAAAACTCACACACACTCTGTTTTATTTAAATTTAAAGATAGGAAGCGCTTTATGAGGGACCCTCTCTAGTCTCCTCGCTGGTATGACTTCACTATTTTTCATCGGATGTGATACTGTTTGACTCGCTAGAGACGTATTAGCTTGCCATCCACATTTAGTTCATGACATCTGCTAAAATATTGTTGAATTTTAATGAGCACTGTCCCCAGAACGGTCACATAACAATTTCGCAAGTTCTTATGAGTTTATAGTTGCGGAAATAAAGGAATCATTTTCCATTTGCACAATGAGCTCTGCATTAAATTCGATTCACGTCCATTATTGTTAAGGACGCTATAAATTTATTTCATGGAGCACATACTTTCCGCAGCGTTTTATACCTTTAGAGTGCAGAGAGGAACTTTGGGTTTTGAATATCTCATATTACGCTTGTGATCATAATTATAATTTAATGACTTTCTTATGCGTACATGAAATAAAAGTTTCGCTTGAGAATAAGTTTTCGCCCCGAATTACGAGCATGCGTAAATTTTTATTACGCCGACTAAAGTGAAATCATAATTTAAATCATAAAAGATTCATGGTTGTGGCACTCACATGCCGGAGTGTGGACTATCTGAATCTTCATCGCCTCGGAATTTTGGAGGTTTTACAGTGACACATGATTGAAGAATAATTTACAGGCAGTATATGAGTATGCAGGCTCAGAGCTAAAGTGCTTTACTAAAGCTACTTCTAAGCACACCCAGAGCTCAACGAACTGTGCTGATGTGTGAATATATTTAGGTCAAAAACAACTGTACCCAGTTATACAAGGTGGTGCAAAATTAATCATCCAATTTTGTTTTTGAATTACTTTCTTGCTAAATAAAAAAAATGATTTTGAGTGATGGAAATCTTTATTTGGATTTTTTCTGGTAAGTGGAATTGAAGATATCCGCCAAGTGTCTGGCGCCAGTGTTGATAAACATATGTGCGCGCTGCCTTGTACGTGGACGTCCTCTGTTGCATTGTCCCACAGGCTCAGAGTCGAGGACTCTTCGGGCCGGAGCTAAGTTGTCCATACGCTCTACATGGCCTAGCCATCTTAGGCGTTGGATCCGTAGACGCCTGGCTAGACTCATGTCGCTGTACAGCCCATACAGTTCGTGGTTGAATCTTCTCCTCCAAATGCCATCAACGCAAACAGGACCAAGTATCGCGCGGAGAACTCTCTATAAGACCAGAAGACTGTTCATCCGTTTGGGATATTGTCCATGCCTCTGCGCCGTACAGCAAGACTGGGATGATCAAGGTCTTATAAAAAGTCAACTTGGTTTTCCGAGAGAGGGCTCTACTACTTAATTGCCTTTTGAGTCCAAAAAAACAGCAGTTGGCAAGAGTTATTCTGCGTTTGATCTCAGTACTGATGTTGTTTGTACTGTTTACTGCGGAGCCAACGGGCGATCTTGCTGGCCATGTCAAATCGCAAAAACGGGAGATAACGCGACCAGGAAGCGCTCAATTCACAATATCCATTGTGCCTCGTGCTGTGTGTGCTGTTGCACCGTCTTGTTGAAACCACGTGCTTATCCGATTCCGGGAGTAATTAGTGGTTTATTACGGCCAATTACGTTCGTTGTCTGGTTGATGTTTCTTCATTCTCAGGGACATCGGTAGCCTTTTTCTTTCTTCTTTGGTACTAAGCCGCGATATTCTTGACCGAACGGTGGCTGTCATGCCCTGCATGATCTCATGTGGTTCCAGTCTGATCGAGGCGAGTAGCTAGTCGAATGTTTTACCAGTTTGCGCGACACGATGAAGAAATCGACGTCGAAGTTCACGCTGCGCTATCACGACCGACCGATTAATAATAATAATAATGGCGACGCTACAGTCCGAGGTGGAGCTAGGCCTAGCTTCTCAGCAACCACTCGTGTTGTGCGTGCTATAGTTCTCTCACGAGTGGAGGGGACCTACAGTTTAATGCCGACTCCGAACGGCGAGATTGAGAAGCTTTTTCTAGACACTTATACCTTTTGAGCATTGTCAGTGACTCGAAGAAGTGGAGCCGTGAAAAAATGTTAGGTGTTTTTTCCGGAATCGAACCGAGAACATCGAGCGTAGGAGTCGATGCACCAACCCACTACGCCACGGCGTCCACTGACATGAACAATAATATCTGGAATGTTCACAAGTGTTGTAGCAAAGTGCTTTGGAGAGTGATGTCATCATTATGTTCAAGCTAATGACTCCTCAGACTACACTCGCAGTGTTGTTGGTAATCAGTTGACTGAATTATGCATCTCAACCCATTTTCTATACTCTCACGAGACCACCTTCTCTTCTTCTAAGACGCTTTTGTGTATGTACGAATAAATAAACGAAAATCCTTAAGAGACTCATTCTGCGCTTCTGTTGTGAATAATTTTTGTTGTAATACGTACATGGTTCTCAATTTTTAGCTAACAACATCCCTTTAATGAATTCAACATATCGCTTGAAAGATTAAACGAAAATTCTCTGCACAAATTATCCATTAAGCTCCGGTGTATCGTCGTTAAGAAGCACCACTCGACTCCACTCCCCGGATGGGAATGTACAATCTCAGAGACTCCTTTAAATTATGCCAATATGCGCACACACACACTCCTACCCCCGCCAAAAGTTCGCTCCATTAAATCGCCATTAAAATTAATGACATCGGAATGTCTCCATTTCGCGGACGCCTCCTCCATCATGGGCTTTTGGGCCAAAAACCTCTAATTGCGGCATCCGTCCGTTTGGTCTCGCTGGGGCTGTGGGGAAAAGCTTACTTGACCTCTTACATCACGAAATAGGGATTGGATTGCAAAATAGAAAAAAAAAATGTTAACAAAACCAGTCGCAGCCGTATACTTTCATTTAGGACACGCACATGGGAATCGAGACTGACACGTCAAGAGCCGGGGGACACAAGGCAAAGCACCTTCCCACTGAAAGTGCTTTCTCTCTTCTGTGTCTCCTAATCCTCTGGTGCCAAGTAAGCTCTGTGAGGTACGACATGGCGGGCCACAGCCCATGAATTAACATAATTTTCGACAATTCCCTTCCATGTTCATATTCTCCCCACCGTTCGCTGGTATTGTGTACAATACGCGACTAGGATAAAGATAAAAGGCAAAAAAATGATTTCCCTTTCGTTGTTCAACTTTACGCCGACCACCGCAGTAAGTTGAGCCCAACACAGGGATCAGCATCCGACCACAGAAGATAACACCAGTCCCACCAGCCGCGCCAGCACCGTCCAAATATTGGAATAGAAGACATGGCAAGCGGTTGGTAAGACAAAGAAATTGAAAATATACACTTTTCGAAGGGCGGATATTTACCGCAGGAAGGAGCAAAATTTATTGCCCTTCAAAGTAAATTGAACTTAATGAGAACCCGAGAAAATTTTCATGATAATTTGTGAAGTGGATCTTGCGGGGCTGGATGCTGGGATGAGTGCGACTGCTTTATGACAATTGACGTCCATTTGAAGGAGATCCTTTATTCATTAATCTCACCTCGAAAGTACACCTCGGCGAAATTGAATTCATTTGATTTTCCTTATTAACTCACCCCTGCCCGTTGCGATGAGTGAGTGTGGGTGCCTCGTGAAGTGATACCGCTCTGATGTCTGCTTCACTTCAATTTTTTCTGCTGTTTACTCCCGTATCGTGGCAAGTCTGATAAGGATGAGTAAATACGAGCGTGAGGACCGTGTAGGGAGGGCATTTTTTCGATAAGTTTCATTTATCTTGGCAAAAGGACACGAACAGCATGTCTATTTGCCGAATATTGACAACATTTTGTGCGCGCATAAATCAAATTTTCCTATTTCGGACGTGACATGAATTTGTGGATTTCCAGCATCGACTCGAGGAACTCGTTCTGCCAAAACTAGTTTACATAATAACACGTAAGGAAGTCAGTCAATTTCTTCAGCAGGAAACAGCTTATTGAGGCATATTGTTTTGAACATAACAATGAGGGCTCGAGAGCTGGAAGGATACAAGTTAAAAAGGTTAAGCAATGAACATCTGCATGTGGGATGGTGCCCTTATTTTGTGATCAATTGGGGGAAATGAAAAAGGGAAATTGAAAAAAAAAACAAATAAGACACAAGCACTGTGCCAAGAGAATTTGGCCTATCCACTCCACAGGTGACTGTTGGCAGGAGTTAAATTCCTGTTTTTTGCGTAACTGTCTGTGAAAAACTTAAGCAGAAAATAAAGACAATTAGATGCTATCACGAACGAGGGAGAGCTGGAACTGGGCCAAGTACTTTGGACTGAAGGTGTAGTAAAAAGGAAAAGGAGCAACGATTGTTGTTAGGGGCTATGAATAAAATTCATGTACAACCTGTCAAGTAGGCTGGGGACATTTGAGTTGTGTACTGGGATAATCAAAGACGTCTTCTACGAGTACACAGTTAAACAAAAAATTTATTAAATCTAAAAGGAATTTAGATTGAGAAGGTCAAGCGAAACTCTCACTGATTTAGTATTTCAAACTTTTAAATTTCTACGATTACCACCCTATGCGGATAACATTGACAGAATTGGCCGAGTACAGTGAGCTCTCAATAACACGTTTGCAAGCATTGAATGTTGTATGCTGCAAATTGCGCAGGATTCGATTCTCCATCCATTGCGCTATATCTTCAAAGGTTGCATAATGAATAATATAATTCCAAAACCTTGGAGTATTTCACGCGCCGTCTTCATCCCTAATAATAAAATAATGGCGGCGCTACAGTCCGATGTGAACCTGGGACAAACTTTTCAGCAACCACTCGTGTTGTGCGTGCTATTGTTCTCTCACGAGTGGAGGGGACCTACTGTTCAATGCCTACTCCGAACGGCGTGAGTGAGAAGCTTTTTCTAGACAGTTATACTCTTTGAGCATTGTAAGTGGCTCGAAAGAGGTGAAGCCGTGAAAAATGATTGGTGTTTTTTCGGGAATCGAACCGAGAACATCGAGCGTAGGAGTCGACGCACCTACCCACTACGCCACGGCGCCCACGTCTTCATCCCTAAAGACTAGATTTAGTCACGTGAAAGGCAAAGACCACGATTCTTACCTATTTCTTATTAAAAACATTAGAACGGGCCATTGACTTTTACATCAGAGAGGCAGTTCCCAGAAACTTTTTTTCTGAGTCACAGCACGCATACCAAAAAGGCCCACTTCAAAGCTGTGCCCTTTCACCGCTTTTTTGGATCCTTATATTAGACAAAACACTTTACACTCTCAACAATAAAGAAGTGAAGGTAGTTGCATATGCGGATGACATTGTACATCTTATATGAGGCAAATACCTAAACTTCATGAGTAAGATAATGGAAAGAGCATTATTTTACACTAACCTCTTGGCGGCAATCAGTGGTCCCAACGTAAACTCAAATAAGACAGAGATAGTAGTCTTTACTAGGAGACACAAAATCACTAGCTACAGAAACAACAGGACCAATGATACGTCTTTGCCAATCTCCGTGCAATTTGAATTCCTTGAGACAATTTTCGACAGGAAATTGGATTCTAATATAGAAAAATGAATAAAAAGGCATAGAACGCCTTTTATGCATGCGAACGAATGTTCCGATCAAAGTGGGACCCACTGGTAATATACCTCTATAGTAAGATCAATCTTACTGTACGGGGCCGTGGTATGGTGGAAAGCCCTTCACAAAAAGTTTATACTGGCACAGCTGGAAAGGCTTGAATGCCTCATGTGCTAGAAAATGTAGAGGCAGTCAAAACAACATCAACTGTCTCACTAAACATGATCTTACTGGGGACTGGGACTCCTCGAACTTGGGCCAGGCACTTACCCAACTGCACCATCCGGTCGTGTTAAACCTGACTATACTCATACTATCATTTATGTGGATAGCCGGGCCGCACCCAACGCACTTCAAGGCAATTCTAGAAAATCTTTGCTTTTGCCCTACTCAGGTCAAAACTAGTCAAAAAGCGCTAAAAAGAATAGCTCTTCAAATTACTAAATGATATGACTTTTGTGCAACCACTTCTTCTCATCAAATTTGGAAATACCTTGAAATCATATCGCCTCAATAAAGGCTCTGAAGACGACACTTAAGTTAACTCTGTAAAGTGGTAACCCTATAAACATATAAATTGGTCTATGTGAGGCTCAGCCACCACTCGTTAACCTAACTTAACCTATCATTGAAACAGAAGGGGCTAAAACAGGTTTGGAGGTAAATGAGGGTAACAAAGTACATGATGTCCTGAAGGAAAGACGAAAAACTTATATAACTAGGCCAAAACGTTACGATAGGCAGTTGTTATAATACTTCGAGGTAGTAAAGGACTCCGCCTATCTCGGCTCCGCATAAAAAGTAGGGATAACATCAGTGCGTGCTATTGTTCTCTCATGAGTGAAGGGGACCTACAGCTTTTTGCCGACTCCGAACGGCGAGAGTGGGCGCCGTGGCCGTGTGGGTTTGTGCGTCGACCCATGCGCATTAGACTTTCACAGTCTAGGTTCGAATCTAAGTTCAGACAATTTTTCAAAAAAAAAAATTGTTCACGGCTCCACCTCTTTCGAGTCACTGACAATGCTCAAAGAGTATAACTGTCTAGGAAAAGCTTCTCAAAATCGCCGTTCGGAGTCGGCATTAAACTCTAGGTCACCTCCAATCGTGAGAGAACAATAGCACGCACAACACAAGTGGTTGCCGAGAAGCTAGGCCCAGGTCCACCTCGGATTGTAGCGCCGCCATTATTATATTAATAATATCAGTGCGGAGATGATTGGTAAATTAAATCTTGTCTGTCACTGTTTCTTTGGGCTCAAGAGGCAATTGAATAATCGAGCCCTCTCTCGAAAGACCACGTTGACTTTATACAGGACCTTGTTCATTTCAATTCTTCCCTACGACCCAAAGACATGAACAATATAGAAATCGGATGAAGAAGTCACTTCGAAAACTTAGAGCTGTTTAGGTTAGATTAGGCAGGTGGGTAGACAGGGAAGGGACCTGCATCGGGGTGGATCGGGGAGATTTCCCACTCCTGTTCCTCTTTTCATTTTTGACCCATCGGTGTAAACCTTGCAAGTCTCTGGACTTTAGTCAAGAGCTTTTCTGAGATGGCTGCAACCAAACAGCGCAGCCATATGTAAGTATTAGTCTGACTACCGCAGTATATATCCAAAGGATAGTTTTAAACTTAGGCCCCCACTTGTTCTTCTTTATGATTCTGTTGCAGGTGTATAAAGTGCACCCTTTTTAATTTTAACATATATATATATATAATAAAGAAGAACAAGTGTGGGCCTAAGTTATATCCTGTATATATATCCTAATTGATTCTAACACTGTGTAAAAATTCCGGCCCAATAGTTTATGAGACATGAAAAACAGACAAACAGACGAGTAGACAAACAAACGAAATTCTATACAACTTCCTACCATCATTAAAGCTATTACAACAAATCCTTTGAAACGAAAGTTGCTCTTCATTTTAAGATACATTGTAGTTTTCCATGCAATTAAATTGATTCAAATACCCACCGCCGCTGTCAGTTCAGTAGGTCATGTCGCTGACCTTGAGCATTCACAGGACGTATCATAAAAATGTTTATTATCACTTGAACATCATTTCGAAACTTATTATACTTATCTTCCTCGCGAAACTTATCTTAATGACATTTTCAAAATGCACTTTCATGATCCATCCTAAGCTCTCATAAACATTCGAAACTAAAACTCTCCCTTCAGCTTCCGCCAAATATTCTAATACTAAAACTTAAGTTATACGAGAAAATAATTCCCCTGTTCCTGTTGATGCCTTGGCCAGAGATTCATAAAAAGCCAACTGTTTTCATCGTGGGCGCCGAGAGTCCTCTGCGCGCACGAAATTAATTTAAGTATCACACCGTATATAATGTGTTTTTAATGGAAATGCATTACTAGCGGAATTTATGTGCAAATAAAACATTGTGCTGTTACTTCGAAGCCTCGAGTGTACCACCACAATGGGGGAAGTAATAATTTTCAGGTACACCCAGACGATAATACATACAAGTCATCATACAATCGTAAAATGAGAGTGTGAACAGATACAGGAGGAATCGCATATCTTGCTCTCATACGAGCGTATGTACTCGTACTTACACTCTCGAGTATCCGAGCGAACGTCTTCCACCGGGGGATTTGATAATTTCTGCTTGGAAGACTAGAAGCGTATGGTTAGGATACTAATTAAAACAACTAAATGCTTTTGGCTAAACTCATTCTCTTGCTGGCCCTGGTTCTGTGGTTTGACACCAGAAATAAACTGATGATTGCCAGAGTCCTTTTGATTTACTGAACAATATTCGATAGAACATATGTGTGTGCTTCGTTCTGGTTTCCTTCACTGGACCAACTTTGAATGAACTGGTCACGATCTTTTGATGTTTGGATCTTTACCTACATTAAAATCGAAAACCAAAGTTTCCATTTTCAAACAAAATCTATCACATACTCGTATATGGGTATTTGACAGGTCATTTATTGGGTTTCAATTTAGTTGGAACTCAATTTTGAACGAATGTTAATTGCAACTGACGTTCTCTTGCAGTCTGAGAAAGGAATAAGTTCAATTTGTTGATGGAAAGGAACTGAGCAGCAGGAAGTGATTTTATGCAGGTAAGCCATTGACATTCTCCGCTAATGGGTGTGCCATTTGTTGGTTTGCTTTCGAACCATGTGTTATTTTGACACTGACAGCTCGTATGCTTTTATAATTAACAGAAAATCGGTAATATATTTTCGCAGTTCGAAATGGATCCGATTTGCGCTCGGGACAACGTTGGGAAATACAGTGGACTCCCTCTAATTCGAATCTTCACGGGATATCAAAAATAGTTCGAGTTAGAAGGAGTTCGACTTAGAGGATAGTCTTTTGTATGTAAAATTGAGGGGAATGCCAAAAAAATATTTCGAAAAAATTCGAGTTAGAGAGAAATTCGACTTAGGGAGAGTTCGACTTAGGGGGAGTCCACTGTATTTCAAAGTGGATTCTGTGTGCTGGAAAAGACTGAATTTTGAAAAGAAATTTCAGTTAAATTTAAGCAGCAGCTGCAGCTGGAGTAAGCAAGTTAGTGAGACTAGTTTACTGATTGATTCACCATGACTAGGACAGCCATGGATACATCAAATTAAAGCTCCAAAGTCATGGTTTAAGCGTAAACATGAAACAATTAATCGAATTTATAAAAGAGAAGTGCTAAATACTGTAGTCAAAAGTCAATGTACATATATGAAATTATCGTTTTAGAGATAGACCTATCCTCACCTATGGCAGTGTTGCTGGGTGGGAAGCAGTTAACACCAAATCCTACCTGAGCAACGTAAATAAGGTACAAAGGTTAGCCTGTCTTGGCGTTACTGGAGCACTCAAATCCACCCCTCAGATGGGGTTGGAAACGGTGGTTCACCTTCAACCTTTGCAACTCTTCATCAAGAGCCGCCAAATCAGACCTCAGACTACGGGAATGTCATAACTAGCATCCAAACAGCTACGGACATTCCAGTCTGCTCGAATCTTTCAGTGCCAGGGGTCTCTGGACTACCACAGACTACGAAAAACCCAAGTATGACTTTGACAAGAACTTCACGATCTTTATCCCAGATAGGCAGGATACCAAAGGCACACCCATTTTCACTGATGGATCGAAAACAGAAGACGGTACGGGAGCGGGAATCTTCTGTGAGACACTAAGAATAAACAATGGCTATCGGCTTACTGACTAGTGTATTTCAATCCGAAATCTTTGCCATTAAGAAAGCTGAGCAGATTGTACAGCAAATGAACCTCACCTTCTGCTCGGACAGTGAAGCGGCCTTGAAGGCATTGAATTCCCATCTCGTAAACTCCAAATCCGTCAAGGACTGCATTAAAGAGCTTAAAAGCCTGAACCGCCACAACATCCTTCTTTGCTGGGTTCCTGGACACTCCAATATTGAAGGAAATGAAAAGGCAGATGAACTGGCATGGACAGGTTCCAGTTCAGGCGCAGAATCGGCTGACAATACTATCCATCCTCCTATTAGCTTAACCAAAAGACTCATTGAGCAAGTATCTGTGTCATCAGCAAACGAGCAGTGTCAAAGCCACCCAGGCTGCGCCATATACCACTGCTTATGGCCCAAATACGATATCAAAAAGAACAAATCCGTCATATCCAGCAACAAGAAAGTCATACGCATCTTAATAAGGGTTCCCACTGGCCACTGCACGATAGGTGCAATGGCTAAGAGACTAAACCTCCGGGCGAACGATTTCTGTAGGAACTGTAGGCATGAAGAAGAAATTGAATCAGTGGAGCATCTCCTTTGCCATTGCCCTGCTCTACAAGAACGACGACTCACTCACTTGAAAACAAGGTTCTTTCACGAGCTCAGCGATGTGGCGAAGGTACAGATCTCTGACCTAAGGAAATTTCTAATTAGAACGGGGTGGTTTTGGTAATTGCATATTGACACTGCGTTAATTCTCGGCAAGCATGCAATCCTTACAGGGCATACACAATGGATCTTCACGGCCTCTCGGTGTAATTGCTGGCAACAGCATAAAGCCCTCGTAATCTAAAGCTGACCTATCATTTTAGAGATAGGTATAAACTCGTTCTTGACGCTTTGGCTATACAAATGATGATAGATTCCACAATGTGTTTAAATCAATACATAACCTCGCTAAGAACCATTACGAGTATGTCTGCCTCGAAGACGCTTTAATGTTCAGGCAGACGCCTGAAAATGTGTAGGTTAAGGTTATCTGAGAACAATCCCAATCCCACTCCCCAGTCGGTTTTCATCTGTCTGTACAAACTTTTACAGGACCGTGCCTCAGGGCCTCAGCCTTTTTAGGCTTTTCTGTACGCAATGCTTATGGAAAACTTTTCTTCGAAGTGGAGTACAGAGACAATGTATTAATTAAATTTGGAATAGTGGGTGGACCCTTCGGCAAACCATTCCAAATGTTGTATAACATCAGTCTGACCGCTGTATAGGTCACCACTTTTGCATTGTCTATCGTGGTGAGATGGAAGAGTACAAATTAAACTCAAAAATTAAAATTTTTTTCAACTTTTCTTCTTCTTAAAGGTGCCCCTTTTATTTAATAAAATATTCTAAGTCGTATATATTCCGCTGCAAACATTGCATTTAGTCACACGATGTAGTCGGGTAAAATTACTGAGATTTCGTGTCTTCGTAGATTGCTTTCATCGCGAGATCGTGAGAAGGGTGCTCCAATTTATACCTTATGCAACGGTCGGATTGGTTATTAGTGCTACATGTATGGAGATACATTTTACCAATTTTTAGGTCCGTCTACAAAAAGGGAATCTTTATAATTTTGGTGTGTCCGTCCGTTCGTCCGTCCGTCGTGTCTGTCACACTTTTTTATCTCCGAAGTTTATTAAGATATCGGCATGAAATTTTGGAATTAGGTACTTCAGACCTAGATGTCATTGCCTATGCACGATTTTAAAAAGTGGGACCATTTGGGGGTGGCTACAGTACAGGCGAAGTTGCCATTAGTTTTGAAACATTGTCGCACCCCATCGAGTTATATATAAATCGACAGATCTTTTGAAATGAGGTAGAGGTTTGCTTCAATAGTTTTTGGTCCAAAGTACCGTTTGGAAAATATGGAGCTGCCATTTCTAAATCGAATTGTTTAAAAATCTGAAAAAATCACAAAAGCTCTTTTATCTGGGTGGCGCTACTCTCCAAGGTTAACCCGGGTGTCAACCGACATGGCGTCCCAGACAACAGACTCCATCTTCTCTAGTTTCGTCTTTTTCATGCCCCCCCTCAACGCCAGCACAATCGTTGTAACACAGATTAAAAGTCCAAGGTTCTTCTGTAAAAAAACAAAGAATGTAACTCATCCAATTAATATTAATTTATTAGAGGGCATCCGCTTATTGAATTTGTATTCCTAAACTAACCGTCTGGAGCATACCCCCGGGCTGTGCTTTCATATAATTTAATGAAGTCTTTAAAAATAATGTTGTGAAACAAAAATTCCTTTGATGAGGCATAAGCCAATAATGGGGAGAATGTTTGCAGCGCATAGAATTCTTTTGGATAAAAAGGGGGCCCAAGTAATGACAAGATTTGCACGAGCTTTGACCAACCCTCGAGTAATTTGGCTAGTTATTGTTGTTGGGCTATGTCTGATTGCAAAGACAGTTAGAAATAGTTAGTCTTTAATTGACTCGAGAGAGCCGGGCCGTGAAAATTACAATTTTTTATATGAAATCGAGGAACGAGGACGAGTCGACCGACGCACCTATATGATATGCCACTGCAACTGCAACAAAACATTTCATGGAAATAAATTAAATTACGAAAAATAATTTATCAAAAATTCTGAAAATATTTATCAAGAGAAAAACTGCAAAGTTCCAATGGCACCCATGAATGATTAATGAACTTCATGGGGATCACATGCAACACGCTATGATTGCGCTAATCAAATGGTATTCGAAAATTAATTAGATCCAATACCCATAGTTTCATTGACATGTGCAACACCATACCATGATTTCCATTTACTGACAATATTGTGCACAGGTACGTCCATCAATGGAAACCAATGCCCTAGGATGCTTCACTTCGAGGATGAATACTTCAATTGTACGCCAAATACGGGAATTTCCTCTTGCCCTGCTTCGGAATTGGAAATGCACGATGCCTCCTTGAGTGTCTATTAAAATTCATTGCACAATCCACGCTACGGGATGTCCTGTTTATTCATTGACTGCTTTATTTATAGAGAATCGTTAATTTAATGAAGGTCTATCTTGATCAAACACAGATACGTATCTGTTGAGAGGCTAATTTCAAGCGTTAGTTGAAATTTTGACTTTTTGATTGGCATCTATGAATAATGGGTAATCGCTGCTGTCTTCGACCGAAACCTTAAACACGGTGAAATAAATGTATTCTCATCGGAAGACTTACATCTCAAGGATTTCTGTATGAAGGCGAACGTAGAGGTGGTGTGGGTTTCTGAATTTGAGAGAAACCAATTGAAAGTGAAATGGGAAATTTGAAGGTAAAACATTTTAAAGATCACAGACGGGCTATTTGAGAACATCGAAGTCTTTAAAATGAATGTGTTCGGCAACTGGCAAACAACTTGGCGCGGAAATGATGTGCTCGTGATGATTCGTATGTCATCTTTGTAAGAAAACTATTGATAAACATTTTTTTTTTATAATTTGCGAGTGCAAAAGAGGTTACGACTACCCTTAAGTGTCCGGAATCAAGACACAGCACGGGCCGAAGGTATAGAGGGGCCGTTGTCCGGCTTAACGTAAAAGTCGTCTATTGTCCCATTCTAAACAAGGCCATACATCGAACTTCGCATAACTGAAACTAATTTAGCCGTTTCAGTTCATTTTCACGGCCTCACGTTCCCATGCTGTAGAATCACTTTTTCCTCGTATTGTGCCTCTGCTCGTATTGTGGCCGTTTTCGGTGCTGTGCTCGGCTCAATCCCATCAATTGCAGTCGATACTGTTATGAATCCATTTGTCATCACCCGTCACGATGCGATGAAGGAAACCTTCCTTTTTTACCTTTGGAACAGTTGTTCGCAGGCGAAAAAATGACATTCAATATCCCTTGGCTTCAAATCATAAGGAACCCGAGTTCCTTGTTTTTTAAAGCATTTGCAACGCATGTAATCGCATGGTAATGGCTTTGCGGGTAACTCCTAATGCTTAGGCAAGCTGTTCTTGAGTTTGCCACGGATCCTTACCGTGCCTTATATATATGATTTTGGTCTTCCTTCACGCGGACGGTCGTCAACATCGAAATCACCGTTTTTGAAGCGGAACCATTTACTTAGAGCAGCCGTCGTTTTCTTCGAATGAAAAAAGATAATCAACACTTTCCGCAAATGATGATTGTTTGGTACAAAATCATGCATTAAAAAACTACAAAAAAGTATATGTATCTTGTTAACCATACAGTGCCTCACAAAAGTATTCGGAATTATGTTTTTTTCCTGGATTTTAATATTGTTTAACAATATATAATTAATATAATAATTATACAATATAATAAATAAATATAAATAATTATTATAATTGCAATAAAAAAAACAGCATTTATTCTCTGTTAATAAAAAATCTGAAAAAATAATGCATATTTTCTGTCTGCAACAACAACAAAATGCAACAAACTAGGATCCAAAAAAAAATGTTTTCCGAATATTTTTGGGAGGCTCTGTATGTGTCTAACGTGATCGACTTTTTAAATTTCACTAGATTTCCCTTTAAGAAGTTAGGCCCAGGTCCACCTCGGACTGTAGCGCCGCCATTGTTATTATTATTATATTAAACTTTTAAATACAGTCAAGAACTTTAATTTAATGTATTCTGGTGAATTTTTGTTAAGAGAATACACTGTACACACATTTTCGACGCTGGCTGTATAAATATGCCCGTATTACTGCTCATTTCAAAACGGTTCAATGAACCAAAATTCTCTGATGCCAAGTCCTCTTTTGAAAATAATCTCAGTAATTAGATGGATTCTAAGTAATTTTTAACCCCTTTTTGACTTATTCAATTCCCAACCAGCACGTCCTTAAATATTTAATCTGCTCTGATGTAATAAGTGGTGTAAGCCACTCCCAGTCATAATCGTTCTGGTCTTATTCCTGACATTGTTTAACATACCATGCGTATCCGATGGCATATTACATTTGCATTACCGAAGTAAACAAGCGAAATCGAATCTTCCTCCTTGTTAACGTAATTTTTCACAAGAATAATTTATTCACGAAGAGTATTGAGTTGATACTGCTCTACAAGGATCCTACTTTGTATTTATTCTTTCTTTCAATTTATAGGGGATTTGAAAATAATCTTCTTCACTTATAGCCGAGAAGACTTGTAGATGTCTGAGACACCGCATTTGCTATTTTGTTTCAAATATTTTAATTTCTTTCAAATATAAAGTTGGATTTGGAAAACATCCCAAGTGCTTTTTATGTTTCGTGTCAATTTTGTTCAACCGGCATTTTTGCTTGGATGACATTTTGCCAGGTTACAACTGACAGTCGCAGAGAGTGATCGCAGGAATAAACAGAATGGTCGCTATTGAGACACCGACAACCCCCAATCGATACACCCTCGTAGAGTAACTGCGTAGTGCGCATTTCAGTATATGTATAGTGGAAAAAATAAGTTCTCATACGAAGTCATTTTCAAGTTAAAAGTTTGTCTTTTTTTTGGAATACTAAACAGGGTTAGGTTAGGGGGCCGCTAGTGAATTGACCAGCATACCTAGACCATGTTGGTTTATTGTGATACCCACAGTCAAACTACTGCCACTGATCGACCGCTCCAGTGATATAGCCATTAATTTGATCCCAAGGGCAAATGGTAATTGGACACAAGATTCGAAAAACCGGAAAAAAGCGTATTACCTCTGGTTCCACTGGCTTGCTGGCTGGATAAATATTTTTTGTTGGCTTCCGTGAAAATTTAGTGTGGAGGGCTCCTAGATCGCTTTGAAAATGCAGTGATTATTTTTTCGTAATTTTTTACGCTCTATTCCGTCCAGATTGTCTTCGCTACTGTCAGTCCTATTTTCTTCCTTTTTATCAGAGTCCTGCCACAATTATGACAAAGGTGCACAATGACTTTATCGAGCTGACCTAGTTTGCAAATAGCGATGTGTTCAATAGATTTTCAAAAGCTTCTCTTTCTTGTTTGACCAGGTTGAAATTAGTACTGTAAACAATGCCCCCATAAGCGCCTTTTAATTTCGTGTCCTTTACTAAATCAATGCCGCCCTCCACTTGGATACATTTAGCAGAGACAAATTATTATTCCCTATCAAAAAAGGTAGATCATATAATGTCAAGCAGGCTGCTAATGCAAAGAAAACACAAAAAGAAAATCGTGTCCCATTTGTCCCAAAAATTCCCCAGCTTACTACGATGCTGGCCATTTGAAGGGACTCGGGGCAAATGATAAACTCCATTATTACACCTCTTCTCCGTGCTTAAGTATCCTTTTCTGTGTTAGCAGTCCCTAGCCTAAGAAAAGAGCAACTTTAAACATACATATTCAAAAGCATGAAATGCCACCGCCCCGGAAGAAAACCTAGGCCAAAAATTGGGCGCCTCAAAAATAACCCAATAAGACCAAAGCAAACAAGGAACGACAGCAGCAAAAAACGAGACCTATAAGTTGACCCCATTATTCAGGCCGAACATTACCTTGCCACCGTCTTTCAAGAGTTCCATCTCATCACGTTTTCAATTATTCTGGCACTTAACACCGGTGTGATTTTGTCTTTTATTGCGGCTTCTTTTCCTCGGGTACCATCACAACCGGATTTTAATGGAATTACTCGTACTCAAGCCGCAGACATGAAGACTGCTGCTTGGCTTTCCCTGACGCCTGATGGTCTTCCCCGCCCATCCTGCGTTCATTTCCCTTAACAAACCAAGCGAACATTTGTATTCAACCCGTAAGAAGGTGACTGAATTCAACACCCAAACGACACCCACCGTCACACCGCCCATGGAGCAGATTTCGGATTCACTTTTTCACTTAACCGGTGTGTATGAAACTAATTTATTTTACGCCTTTTATTCGTATGCTCCTCGACGTACATACGTCTTCACAGAATCTATCGTCGTTCCCATTTATCGTTCCCCTTTCGCGTAAGTATAGCCATTACTTTGTCGAAAATCGTAAGTCGCGACGCGGCACGGGATGTCAACGCTTCATTGGTTATCTGCTTTGCGAGGAAGTGCGCATCCAAGGTACTCATACTCGTATTCGTATGCCGCAAAAGGAAAGAATTATGCGGCAGATGATGTACGGGAATATGGCATCCCGGAAGGCGAACGGTGAGCTTATGTTAATACCTAGGCATGCATACATTTCGCGAAGGGAGTTTCAGTTACATTTGAGGAATACACACGAGGCAGCGAACGTAAGCACACGTATGGCATTTAAGCACCAGTATTTCCGCACAAAAACTGCTGAAAGTATCTTATTCAGGAGCAGCGAATGCGAATATTCAGATTGACAGCCTCAAGTTGATCCTGCGAGTTGCTGATTTACATGCAAAGGACCTTATCAAAAATATTTGCCCTCACTATCGTTGACCCCGGATTTCCTGTGCTCCCTGTTTTCCTGGCGGAATGCTAATTAAAATAAATAACACATGACTCAAAATGTAAACGAAGTGTGTTCTTCCGGTTTACAGCCCGTGTGAGGCTCGTCTCGAAGGACATCCTGCCGCCAGCACTACTCGTCCCTTCATGGCGCACACACAGTCGTACCTTCGTTGAGGTGCCAATGTTAACTTGCCAAGTTCAACCGCCGCATAAATCATGGCCCTGGACGCGACGGTAAAAGCTGTGGTTGACGCAAAAGTCACCCTGACTCCGGCATTTGGTTGCAAATGTACATTTGTACACGCGGCAAATGTAACCTAGCGCACATTTGTCCGCTGGAGACTCTCTTCTAGACTGATATGTTTTTCTGTTTTTTTCGTTTCTTCGTCTCCTTTATGTTTTGTTAGCCCTTTCATCTGTAGTTTCTCCGTCAGTTTCCCTTTTGATTGTCATGTTTATCCTGGCAAAAGGATTGCGCTGCTATGCGCGTTTTGTTATCACCGAAAACAACTCTTGCGGAATGCCTGGGGCGACTGTTACTAGACAAAGGAAAAGCAATTTCGTCCCGACGTGTCCTTTATTCTGGGCTCGATTTTTATTTTCATTTTTATTTTGATTTGAATACAACTGTGAAGTGGTGGTGTGTTGCTTTGTGTTGAGTTGAAGTGGCAGGGTAGTTGCAAGAGGTAATCATATGTTTTGCATTTTTATTGCAACATTTTGAGGACACTTGTCGTGTGAAATGACAACGTTGACAAGGAATTTTTTTCAGTTTTGTTTTTTTTCCGGGGTGATGGTGAAAGGGAGATGAATGGTTTGGTCTCTGCGATGAATGTTTTTGTTATTACCTGTGTTTTCAAGTGTACTTCTGCGGCAGTGCGATGATGCTGTTGTTGTTACGTGGTCTTTTGGTGCCCTCCCAAAACACACCGATGTTGCTGTTGCATATGATTGAAGAAAGACGCTGTGTTGGCGGTTGTCTGGTATGTACTCCTGATGGGAGTTCGTTCATTCCTGAGCGGAGAAACAAGATGGAAAAGGGATGGAATTCGCAAAAAGTTTCGGAATAAATTTATTTGTTTGGCAAATTTGGTAACTTTTGTTCGTTGCCTCGGAATTGGAATCAGATTTATACGTTCGTTTGTACATACATAAGGAGTGAATATATACGAGCCGAAAAACATAAGCCAACAAGTGTAGTTAATGCAGTTTTGTGTTCAGTCTGATTTTGGCGAATTGTAACTTTTTCCTAGATCTGGGACATGGAGGGTAAACTTGTTGAACATAAAAGCGTGGTAATTGGAGTTTTTTGCTCATTCAGTCGTGTTGCTGATGAAACGAAGACTGCACACATAATACGATTTGTCAAATTGTGAATTGAGGGAAATTATTTTAGCGCAATTAATATGTGGCCGGCCACATCTGATAGTGGATGCTCGGATGTGGCGGTTCGGAGTTGGCATAAAACTGCGGTTATGTTCATTTGTATGCGACTGGCTGTGGAAACGGTAATTCTCGGCAACAACATTTCAAAAGCAGCAGCAGATGCAGATCCAACGAAAACGGTGCATTGCACATAACACAGTCTAGCAAGTTGGGCAGACTTGGTCGGATGAACACAAATCTGGTGGTGTAAACGCAAAAACGACAGTCTGTTCGACTTGTCCGATGATTCATCATCATCATCATTTCCAGTGACCCGCATGTTCCACTAAAGGGGTCGCGGGGGCAATGAATATACGAAAGATCTCCAGGCCACTCGATCCTCCGCCATTGACTCTAACTCATCAGGAACTATGCCCAAACGCAACCACGCGATTTTTTGGACCTGGTCCAACCATCTCGTCCTGGGTCTGCCAAGCGGTCGCCTATCAGATGGAAACGCATTCAAGGCACGCCTCGGAAGTCGCGATGATGGGAACATACGTGCCACATGACCAAACCATTAAAGTATTGCCCTTTCCGTTCGAATTAGCAGCTGCCCAACATTGAGTTCCTTGCGCACTTCTGTGTCTCACACCTATCCCGGCGAGTAATTCCCACAATAGCACGAAGAAGTCTCATCTCGGCAGCTTGTATTCGCGATCTTATTCTTTCGGTCATTACCCAAATTTCTTGACCATAGGTGAGTGTTGGAACAAATACTGAGTTAAAAACCGCTAACTTGGCTTAGACACCAAGCTCGGCCTTCCTGATTACAGATCGTCCAAGCTGTTTCAAAATTGACCCAGCTTAACCAATCCTACAGTAAAGCTCAGCATTATTCCATCACTCGTAAAAAAGACATCAAGATACTTAAACTTCTCCACCTGTTTCAATGGGACTCCACTAACATGTAGAGTGCATGGAACAGGCGTTCTGGAAAAAAACATAACTTCGGATTTGTCCACGTTAACCCTCATCCCAGCATCAGCACATACGGCCACAAACCTATCTAGCGCGCGCTGGAGCTCTATCTGTGAGGATGACTAAGTCATCTGCAAAAAGCAGATGCAGAACACTCCAGAGTTTACAAATCTACAAAACAACTATAGATCGGTTTGGCATACTCCCAAGCCTTCTCAAGTACCATTCTTAGAGTGAAAAGCTGGTCGGTTGTACTTCTGCCGGGACGAAAACCGCACTGTTCATCTTCTACCTTGGATTCGGCTATAGCTCTAGAACGCGCCTCCAACACCTAAGCGTAGACTTTACCTGGGAGACTTAAAAGAGATATGCCTCTATAGTTGGAGCACTCCTTTTTGTCCCCCATTTGAAAAGAGGGACAATCACCCCAGTCTGCCAATCGCTAGGTATCTCACCGCGTTCTCAAGCCAACTTAATGACACGAAAAAGCCATAAAACTCCCTCTTTACACATAGCCTTAAGCATTTCTGGCCGGATTTCATCCACACCGGCGTATTTGCTAACTTTTAGCGATTCAATCGCCAAAATGACTTCCTCCACCATTGGACTATTTTCCGCCCTACTCAAGACTACACGTCTGTCACCCTCAGATTTCTGTTCGGGATTGAGCAGCTCCGAAAAGTGCTCGTTCCATCTGCGCAAGATGTCCACCTTATTGGAAAGCAACACAGAATCTTTGGATTTGACTCCTTCAATGTTATTGAATTTCCTTCCTCTAAGCCGGCGAATGGTTTGCCAGAACACCTTTTTTGCAGATCTATGGTCGCTTTCCAACTTCTCGCCGAACTCCTTTCAAGTTTGCTCTTTAACTGTTCGCACAGCCAATTTGCAAGTTCTTCGCGCCTCAGTGTACCGGTTATGAGAATCAGAGTTCCCTGAGAGAATCCAGTCTCTGTAGGTCTTCTTCTTCTCTCTGCTGGCTTCATGAACTCTGGGTGTTTTAAACCACGCAGTTCTATATATAAGAAATGACGTAGACTTTCGATTCTTTCCGTAATCCGAATCCCTACTTTGGGGTCTGATATTTTCTATACGAAATGGTAATTTGCTATTTTCGAATACATTTCCTAAGGTATCGGAATACAAATGTTTCTCCAACGGACTATCACCTTTTCAGCACTTTGGGCCATTTTGTCGGCATAAATTATTTCAACCCGGAGCAGAGCCCATCAAATATTTTGAAGACCTTACAGCGTTTAAAAATGTAGGCCTCAATTAAGAAGAAATAATGGAGGGTTATATCTTGATTATGTAAGTAAAAATACATGAAAAAGGAACATTGTGCTTCAAAAATATTTCCACAAGCTTCCTGTTGGTTACAAAATTAGCATTTTCTTGTCTCTGCAATATTGGTCTATTTTTTATCTTTTTCAATTTTATTCATTTTACATTTCATCACTTTTACAACCCACCCTTTCCCGCCTTTTCCCAAAGTCCGCCTAGATTTTAAGAAATGCACAACGCATCTATAAACGACAAAAACCGCTTTGGAATTCTATTTCCCACTCGCTAGGCTACATGTACAAACAATTTACGAGTATATTGAAGTGAACTACTGTTCGTAACTTCCACATTGTGGACAGATATTCAACCCCGTATGTGCAATCGGGGTTAGTTGGTTTGTGCTTGTATGAAGAATTCCGTGAATTGCTGGCTGTTTTTTTAAAAGTTTGTTTATCTTAACTCGTTGTCAGTGGTCTTTGTTGTCAATAACAACTTGACGCATTGAGTCAGTAAATGCCATGGAACGAATCCACTATGTGCCTGCTTTATTCATTGTATCCCGCCGAGTTTCAAGTTTTTCAATGAAAATCTGTGCAAAAAAGTCCAATTGTTCGAAAACCATTGTTTCGTTAGTCACCGATCGTATGCACTCTCCTGCGCGTTTGTCTAACAATCTTTTTTTTTTCAATCCTCTACCGTATAGCGAAATTCATTTGGAAGCGCTTCTATGTCACCAATACGAAGTGTGTTCCCTAACCAGAAGGAAGTGTGATTCAAAGCTTTTGCGTGTATTAAGAATCAAGTGGGATATCAAACAACTACTGAAAAATCAAAAAGTCCCATTGTCAATGAAGAATCGCATTCAACAATGCAAATATTTTTTTTTTTTTGCGCCAATGTATCCTTTGCAAGAGTTTTATAGTCAGCAAACGTTTTTCAAGTGTGTGTTTTAAACCACTTTTCCATCTACAAAGCAAAGTGTAACGTTCAACTGGCAAATAAAAAAACTGAATAAAGACAATCTGAAAACTTTAAAAAACAGCAAATTGTAAAAAAAAACATGGGAACCACACTGAATTGTTAAGGTTCAGAGATAGACCTAGTTTCTAGAAAGATACCCGTTTAAGAAAAGTAGGTACATTTCCAACTTCAAGTAGCGCCGTTAATATAAAGTACTATTTGTGACCTGCGAACTGAAATTGAGGCGCAAGATACCGTAATTTCTTTACACAGGAGTATATAGACATTTCAATGTTTTGCAGGTGGAGAATGTGGGATATTTTTACTGCAAATTTGTGGAGCGCGACTTGTACTGACAGAATAATGAAATGTGTGCCTTTTGGTATACCCAAAAATATATTTTGTTAATAATGGGTGACCAGATAGCAATAATAGTCTTTCCAGTTGTTATGTTTCAGCAGCTGTCAAAGTTATCAATGACACTCAGCTGTCAAAATATTCAATGCTACTTAGTTGTTCATCATCTTATGCTTGCCGAAAGTGCGAAAATTATCAGAAAATATATTATCGAAATTCCAACTCACTTGTAATAGTCGTCATTATAAGTAGCTTCAGTGTGTAGGCAATTCGTCGCACCGCGGAAAAGTTTGAGGGATTACACCCTTTTGGACCTTAAGCCACCAACTGGACAGAGATTGGTGTGAAACGAAGAAAACATAGCCCCCTCAAGTAGCCAGCAAGTATCGAAGAAGACCCAGAAAAGTCGATTCGGCTCAGATCAGCTGAATTGGGCATCACCAGAGAGTCAACTTGGCTTATTTTACAGTTGCATTAAGATCAATCGTACTGACGCTAGAGTTGAAGTCGAACGACCATAGGCAACGTCGTGAGTTCGATAATAAGGCGCCGAAAATGTTGGCCGGAGATCCGGATTTTGGTCAAAAAATCATCTTCTCAAACGAGGCCCATTTTTGGCTCAGCGCCTATATCAATAAGCCCACGAATACAATCCAAAAGTATTCGACCAAGCAGCAATGCATCCACAATGATTGACTGTTTGGTGCGGTTTATGGAATGGCGACATCATAGGACCTTTTCTCTTTCGAAATCAGGAAGGGGACACCGTCATCGTCAACAGTTTCAGGTAAAGGTTCTTTCCTTAACCGCTTCCTATCTTTAAATTTAAATAAAACAAAGTATGTGTGAGATATCTTCTTCTTCTTCGTAGGGCGCTGCAGTCCGAGGTGGACCTGGGCCTCACTCAACATGCCTCTCCAGCCAGCACAATCTTTCGCCAGCTGTCTCCAGTTTGGCACACCAAGCCGGTCGAGGTCCCCCTCAACTTGTGCATTGACGGCTCGCTGTGTTCGACCAATCACGTCAATCTCATCCGCGTAAGCTAGCAGTTGAACAGACTTTTGGAAGGTCGTGCCTCTTGTGTTTTTTGCACGATCTTCTCAAGAAAGATATTGAAGAAATCACATGATAGGGCGTCGCCTTGTCTAAAACTTTTTTTTGACATTGAAGGTCTCGGTGAGTTCGTTACCGACCTTGATAGAGCAGCGAAAGTTCTCCATCGTCATCCCGCTCAGTCTGACAAGTTTAGCAGGAATGTTAAAACTAGACATGGCGCTGTATAGCTCGTCTCTATACACGCTGTCATATGCGGCCTTGAAATCGACAGAGAGAACATAAGTCAAGTCTTTATATATTGCGTCCATTCATACTGGCTTACTTGGTGTATTCTTTCGTATAGAGAAGAGTTTTCTGCGGTGACTTTCTTAAAGAATCAATTTAAAAATTGGTGACCGTCATGATTATTTGGCAGAATACCTGCAACAACTCTCTTGAAACGTACAACATGAGTGGTTCCTAGAAATGCTGGACTGTGCTTTATACAAATGTATCACCACACCTTTCAAATTACTTCTTCTGATACAGAATGTCGTATGACTTCCTCCATTCCTCCACCTTTAAGCAACAATTAAACGATTTAATTTAATTACTTTCCCGATCACCACAAGTTCATTAATTCGCTTCATATATTCCTACAGTCCATTACCCTTCTCAATGATTTTCCTTTGAAATCTATGGAATGTATCCCGTCTAATTGTGTTGATTAGCTTGTTCAAACTGATCGAACTGTACCAACATTTTCCTCCGTGGAATCCTTAAATAGACCACATTTAGTTACAACAGCATTCCTTTTCGAATCACAAAGCATCGAAACTCCCACCAACGATGAAAAGATTAAAACCGCACATCACAAGTTGCTAACAGGTAATATCTATTTCACTGCCAAATGTCACAGTCCACGTCACTTGGATACAGTTTCCATTACATTCTCCCCTTCGTTGATCCCTTGCGCTTCCATATCACATGCTCTTTCTCCTATCGACAGAACGAAATTGAATATCTACGAGAATACCTTTGCATGACACTTCGACAGCCCATTTAGGAAGTGTAATTTCCAAACTCAATTCCCGTTCGACAGGAGGGGAGACTTCAAAAATACCCCCAAACTGCCAAGTGAAGATAAGATATCCAAAGCCGGAGCTACAGAATACCGACTTCCGAGTCGAGCGTTTCGTCTAAAAGCCTTGCAGCGGTGAGCGGCGGCGGTGAACGCCTCGTCGCTTTTTTTGAGTGACAGGTGTCTTAAATGTTTCGAAGTCATTGCGGGAAACAAAACGCTCCTCTGTCTTCCGTCCTACGACAGGGTTCGAATACGTGTGAAACGGAAATGGAGAAATTGCCGTAATTTTCACACCCTTTAGTCAGGGTATGGCTTTAATGGATACTCTTAAATTTGTTCGTCATACCCAAATCGATTACCTTCCTCCACCGAGGGGGGAGCACCAACTGATGCTGGGGATTTCTGCGGGAGAATCGGCCACGGATGATGATGAAAAATTTTGTAAGTTACTCCATGGCAGATTGATTGCTCATATTTGGCGATGTTATGCACGTATCTCGAATGAATAAATTGGCTATATGGCGGCTGCTGAACGTGAGTGTGGCATCGACGTTTGTTGAGATCTCGTTGCGGGGCTGTGGCCTGGTTGTTCCATTGCCGTTGCTGTTCCATTAAATAACAAAACGATTTTTCATGCTAAGGATTCTTATCCTGCGATTTAACGGGTAATCTTCCTTTGGCGTTCCCATCTCATCCTGTTTTCCTGCTTTGTAGAATTTGGAGTTCTGTGTATTGAGCGGGTTAGGGTATTGTATGATTGAAATCCTCTTCAAGGAATTCACCCGGCTGTGCCTTGGGGGATGAAGTTGATTTAAATTTCAGTTTAGCTGAAGGTGAAGTTACTTTTAGATGTGCAGCCACACAGCCAGTGGATGGGAGTGTACAATGTAGTTGGCAGTTGAAAACTCTTAACTTATCTGCTCATTCTTCTTTCAGGAAATTTATTGTTATATCATATCTTGTTGGGGTAATTGTTTAAACTATGGTTTCCTTTTGCTTAAAACGATTCGTGTGAGCAAAGTGAAGGATATCCGTTTTGAAAAATAATTTCGTTTTTATGTGAACTTTATGATTTTTCATTTATGTTCAGTATTGTGTGTTGCTAGTAGAGTCTGACCGAAGGCCAGTTTTTCGGCGGAAGCCGAAACCGAAGCCGAAGCCGAATGTTCGGTCGAACTGTATTTGGAGCATATTTTGCAAGCTGCATTCGCATCATTTCTACGAAATAACCCAAATTTGGATTTGTAGCTGCCATTTTTGATGTTCTTTCTACCTGAAAGCAGTACAAATAAATTGCATGCTTTTATACAGACCACTTGATAGTTTCCCAACTTGCAAATGCAGAATCTTTTGATTTCAAAGCTGTAAACAAGCGCACTTTCCAAATACAAAATATCCGACAATAACAAAACAAAACACACACCGTTCCTTGCAACTTCTATTTTTACAGAAAACAGAAATCTCAACATTCGGCTTCGGCAAAATCTTCGGCGTCATTTGGCCGAAGCCGAATGTTTTGCCGAGGGTGATATTTATAGCCGAAGGTGGTCGAAGCCGAAGCTGAAGCCGAATGTTCGGTCGGACTCGAGTTGCTAGTTGCCAGTCATAATGATAGTCGAATTTGTTTGCAGTTCTATTGCTTGTTCACTTTTCATTTCTTCGAAACATAAACAGAGTGTAGTGAAGAACTTTTTTTTTTATAAAGGTGAAAAATTAATTGGAAGAGATGAATGAAATCAAAAAAACTTACAGAGGGTTGAAAGAGGGACTAGAAGACAGGTCACTTGCCTATCATCTTGAACTCGAATTACTATGTCGTAGTTGGTATAGTTCCTTTCAAGATTGATCTGAATGCATCTGTCTATGGCATAAATTTCCACTTGAAAGATGCTGGTACATTTGCCCATGGATTTGAAGTATTCTGTCCTGGGTCCAAAAACTCCTGCTCCAGTTCCTTTATCAGTTCTTGATCCGTCTGTATACCATTTTACCGTGTTGCTGCTCAGTCTGTGGACCATGGATTGCCATTGCTCCAGTCCCGTTTGGTGCTGAGCTTACTGGTAAATTTCTTTTGGAAGTTGTTGAATTTCCTAATCACGTCATCCTTCGGAATGCCCAGGAGTGGTAGCTTTTTGACTAGTGCGTCGAATTGCCTTGATGTAATGCATCTGTTTTTTCCTATCCTTTCTTTTGTGTCTGTTACATTTTATTTCTTCTTTCTTCTTAGAGTGCTACAGTCCGAGGTGGACCTGGGCCTCACCCAACATGCCTCTCCAGCCAGCACGATCTCTCGCCAGCTGTCTCCAGTTTCGCACACCAAGTCGGCCGAGGTTCCCTCAATTTGTGTGCGCCACCTTGTAGGTGGACGTCCTCCGCTGCGTCGTCCCGTCGGCTCAGAGTCGGAGACTTCTCGGGCCGACTCCATTTCAATATTCACTTCATGTGGGTGCGAGCGACATTTCAGGATGTTTCAAAGTCGAAGAACTCAGGAGACATGGTACAGTCTATTCACTCCTTCCCAAAGAAGACTTCCCATGCTACAAATCAAAACCTAATAAAGCATCATGCGACTAATACCACCCATTGCAGGAAGTCCGAGGGTACAACGTGTAGCAAACGAATCTGATCCGTGCTTATAGTCAGCCAAGGGAGTCTCAGAGGGTGACATAAAAGAAAACTTTGCAATTGGCAAATATGTTAATATGACCTTTTTTTTCGGAGGATATTTTTTGAAACACTACTGGAGCACTCAGACTCAAACTGGTCCATTGTACTGCCAGGTAGCAACCTACTCCAGTGCCGTTAATTTGATCCCAATGGCAAATGGTGACTGGACTAGATTCGATTTCACTGGGATTCGAACCTGGGACCCCTCAAATTGGGGCAGGCACTTAACCAACTGCGCCATCCAGTCGTATTTAATAGGACCTTACTCAATTATAACAATTGCAGCGAAGAGTACTTACTCTTACTTACTTTATTTATCTTCTCTGCATATTTTCTCGACCTGAAGGAACTCCAATACCACGAAATAAGAAACATCAGCGTCAGCAAACTTAACCGCTTTATCAGACGTTCACAACCGTTCAATGGTACTCCTGAGATGGCCTAAGTGTGAATGTACATTCTACAGCATTCCACCACCAACATAACGGTGCATTACTTAACTTCCAAAAGAAACATCTGATTGCGTCGACCCGCCTATACTGATTGACAATGAGTGTTCCCATTTCATTGTCCCAAGTCACACTACCAAGCTATTTATCTCTTACTGGCAACAGGAGGTTCCCCTAGTATCTATATTTAGTCCCATTGTTTTCCTAATTGTTTTTAATGGTCGCCCATTCTTGTTGTTTTACTGAAATGTTCATATATGTATATGCTGGTGATGTCCAATGTGATAATGGATATCTTAGGTTTCCAAACGGGTATCGTTGAAGATCTGCCCCCAGGTCGTCCTCACCTAATGTCCCATTGTTTAGTACTGATTAAACAATGAACAAATATGGTCACTGAATTTCAAACACTGTTACAAAGAGCTATCATTCATCTCTTAAGAATTTGAAGTTATTCAAGTCCATTCCCTGCGACTTTGATCAAAGCCGTAGTGAGACATATTTCCTCGATTCTAAACAGAATTTGACAGATAGCATCTCTTGTGCTCGAAGAATTACTGTTTATGTGTCTATGTCCTATTCCACATTTGTCATGAATCCGAAATATCATCCTTGCGGTAGCATTCAGCAAATCCCTTTAAAACCCTTTTACAAAGCTTCGAACAAGAGATCCCCTCCATGAATCTTAAAATTCCTCGAATTTACACAGATACGCCAATTGAATAGGCTCCCCCCGAAATCCATAAAGTCCCATCCCTTCGTTTCCTTTGTTGTTATCCCTTTTGTGCTTTTGTCAAGGAAAGATCTGCAGAGCACGAGTCTCTCATTCTCCAATGGGCCCAATGCAATCTGTTATCAAATTCATCGTAAATCACTTTTGGAAAACAAAAAGGAGAATAATTTCTGCTGATACAAATGATTTATCAGCAAACATCAAACGAGACGGTCCAATTCGCATTAGATTCAAATCGCATAATCCAACCCGAAAACAGGATAAACCATCGGCCCACATCTAGTGGGCCCCCACTAAACGCCACAGTCAATTATACAATTATACACTACCTTCCACATTTCTTTTTTATTTTTTGTATCTTTCATCCTTACTACCTGGATACCTGTAATCCGTAAAAGGGATAAGAGCCCCCTTCTTGCACTGGCCACCTGCCAATTCAATACAGACCTTCTTAACCTGCCTCGGAAATTCCACAGAAAACCATTCAGCAAATCTGCATACAATCAACCTAATTTTTTATTTTTCTCTTACTCTCGCCAGCATCGCAAAAGGTCAACAGCCACTTTCCTGCATGGCACGGTGGGCAAAAGAACTGGCCGGGCTGTGGAGTTAAATTTAAGTTGCTGCCAAAACCGTGACAGTCCTTAAGGGAAGGATAATAACCAGTCTAGAGGACTAGGAGTAAAAATGCATTTTCATCAGGCTGTTGGGGCGGCCGTGATTTTTTTCCCCTTTATTCTTCTTTTTTCGGTCAATGTTTGTGTTTTCCTTACTAGTAGCCCTCCTTGTTTTAAGGACCTCATTTATAATTAAGCTTAAATTATGAACCCCTTGCTTGGAGTGTACTCGGGGGCAATACTCAAGTACGTACACTGTTTCGAAGGCAAATTGTCCTTCAGCTGGCCTTGCCGTAAATTAGTAGCAAATAAAAACTTAAATCGAGGTCCTTTGGCCCCAGTTTATTGATGGCAGTGGAAAAGTCGCACCTCTTTAATGTCTAAACACGAGACGCTGTTTGAATTTTTGTACTCAGTAGATTATCTTCCACAGTTCATCGACAAGTTGGGGTATTCGGACATGGGAGTGGAGGGTGTGAACCGGCGAGGAAAGTAAACTCGGGAAGGGGAATTTTGGAAAAGGGATATTTTTCTTTCGGATGAATTGTGGAAGGCATGCTGGTAAAGTGAGAGTTTGACATATATTTTGAGGGCAATGTCAGAAAGTGAAGTGTTGGGATAGGTTAACGTTACCGTGGATCTATCACTTTTCACCTCACGAATACGAATATTTGTGATGCCATTGAAGTGACAACTTTTGTCATAGGGAAAGACTTTGCTACCTTGAGGTAATAATGCGACGCAAATGGGGTGGAAAAGAAGTTCGCCAGGAATGGCTGAAGTTTCTTTTGTCAGTATATGGCTGCAGTCGAATAGATTCATAACTTTTCTCTCCCCTAGTATAATTTTGTTTTGTTATTCGTTGAACTTTTGACGTATTTCGTTTTGAAGGCTTCCCTATTGAATTCAGTCTTTAACTCAACACCTTTATTATTCAGGCATTTTTTTTACGTAACAAAAATTAGCAGATAACGTAACAAATAAGTGAGTTTCCGAATACATTAGATAACAGGAAAGAAAAAAAGAAAGATTGAAGGGATTTTTGTTACATTTTTTGGATATTTTTTTGTTTTTTTGTTGACTTATTTCATAAACCAGATGGGACTTCCTTAAATGTCATTGGAACTACAATTTTGTTTGTTACACTTTTACACTGAAACCTTGAGATTTCACAAACTCCTTACTGTATACGGCACGTATTGCAAATTTGTTGAGTGGGTGTCATTTTAGAAGTTGGAAATGGTTTCAAGTTTTTGATGTTCTTTAAATCATTCACCAAATCAAAATTTCCGTTGCTAATATTATAGTAATATCAATATTAAGCCCATTCATCTTTTTTCTGGATCGTACATCGACTTATTTTGCTATTTTTACAAACTTCAAGCTACCGGGTAAATACCCGGTATTTACCCAAAATTATATTTACCCAGCCAAATCAGTGTATTTATTTATTTCTGTCTATTACGGTCGATTTAATGTAGTTAAAGTCTTGCTGACTTGATATTTGAAAGCAAAAGACACAACAGTTACATTTTAAGATGTTTTATCAATCCATTTACTTATATATTCACTCCTGTGCGATGTTGTAATGACGAGCTCAGATAGTGCTGTGATTTGAATCTTATTATTGAGGCGTCGGTTTACGTCTGTTCTAGGGAGATCGAAGTTGATCAAATGTAGTCACTTGTGGAATAGAGCTGCTTGTGGAATCAATATGCATTGCAAAAAGATATGATTATGTAGGTGGTTTGATCACTGACATCCGTGATTACTACTTATCTTGTGCATAGCATGGATTTGTCTAGAGATGAAAGATTGTATTTTTGAGGTGCAAATGCAATGTATATTATATCGGATTGAATTGTATGAACGTACAGTAAATTAAAGAAATTTAGTACAACTCGATGGTGGTGATTGCGGCTGTAGCCGTCTAGGATGTTGCGTCGCTATAAGCATAAGTATAAGATGATAGGGACTATGAATATTTGGTCGATGGTTGATTTTCCTGCCCCAAAACCACACTTGTATGGACTGACTATTTTGTTGACGAACGGCTTTAGGTGTTCACACGACAAGGCAGATAAGATATTATATGCAATGTTCAGAAGACTGATGCCTCTATAGTTGGTGCAGTTCAGAGGGTCTCCTTTTTTGTGAACATTTTATGTTCGATCTAGAGTTAGTTTTTCTGCAAAAAACTGTGAATGCACCACTTGCATTGAATGTGCTCGAATGTCGACTGTATACGAAAATTGGAATAGACTCTCTATCTGATAAACACAAGAAGGGGGCAAGCAATGGAGTTGCCCATGAATTCCCTTATTTCTGCTGAAATACTCTGTTCAATATTTCCACGTCCGTGTCGACAGTCCTTTTAAAGCTCTCCATAGAGCTTGATTCCTGAACTGTTGTGTATCTTAGTCTTCGGGATTTTCGCCTCGTGGAGAACCCCCAGGTACCCTGTGCTGTGGGTTTGATTTCACTGAGGACATTCTCTCAGGGCTGCTTTGATGGCCCAGTGCATATCCAGCGATATTTCGCTCAGGGCAACAAGGTGGACTAATTTTTCTTCAATGCCAAATGGAGTGAGACACAGAAATGAGTTGTTGAGAGAATGTAATCAATTTATAAAGATGCCCCCATGCCATAAATTGATTATCTCAATAATTAAAGCATTTCTATTGCGAATTACAATGACCCTGTCGAGTGATACAGGAGTTTCTGTTTTGCCTAAAGTCACTCAATTTGTACTACATGCAAAATAGCTGACCACAGAATGAAGCTCACTTGACAATGACACTGCTGAACAGTGCATTTAGAGGAACATGACGAACGATTTTCCAGTAAAGTAAAACGTGTACGTTGCCAAATCCCCAATATCCTTGTAATTGAAACCCAAAATTCGAGGGAAAATTACAGAATTTCTGCATAATTTGCTGAGGAATTTATTGAAATTAGCACAAAATGTATGTCATGAAATTGGAAGATATTCGTTTATCTCAGTTGTGGCAGGACGTGTTTTTAGAAAATCTAACCATTCATACGACTATACGTTTCAAGATTCCTCTTAAAATTCGTCACGGGGAATCTATTTTTAGAATTCTGTGAAACTGAAGGGCTCATTAACATACAGGCGTGGGCGTTGAGCTAAAGAAAGAGTAAACAAAAATCTATTATCAAAGGACATTGGGGGTAAGTGAAGCTATTGGGTGAAATTAGGTCTAGATTTAAATAAAGTGAGTTACTTGGTCTTTGTGGTCGCTGTCTCATCAGAGTGGATTCAGCCTCAGAACCCCCTTCGATAATAACTGCGTCTTTTGGAAAAACAATATCTGTAGACTATTAAACAGGGTATTTCAATCAATTTGGACGATGAAAGACGATAATTCCGTCACCCCGATCTAGATGGCGCACGTCAGGATAGTAATATCGAAAATTATTTCAAACAAAGCTGATGCGGTCTGCTGAAATCCTTAAAGCAGCTGAGGATGAACTGGTGTGGCACAAGCAACAACTTATCTGTTCTATTGGCAGGAGAATAGCGTGCTCGACAAAGGGGGTTTCAGTATAATTTGCCTAATTTACAAAAAGAAGATCCCTTTGACTAATTTTTTTCAAGAATCTGTTTGATCCTACGGCAAATCGTCGAAAAGTCCTAAGAAATGCGATTCGACACGCATACAGAGGAGCATATAGAGGAGCTATTCAGCAGCATCTGTAGTTCTGATATTCCAAACTCGTCAGGTTGTACGGCATGACAATGAAGAACTCTCGTAGCTAAGGAGGACGACACAATAACTTGTGATTTTTTCAATATCATTTTCGAGAAGATCGTGCAAAACTCGCTTGGCAACACCACATGCACGATCTTCCAAAAATCCGTACAAGTGCCAGGCGTGTTTCAATGCCAGAAAATGCCTCATTCCAGCTTGCTGTGTTCGACCAATCACGTCGATATCATCCTCGCTACCAGCGGCAAAAATGGGCTTTCTTGTTAACGTAGACAATGGACTTGAGGTAGCCCCAGAGAAAATAATCAAGTGATGTCAAGTCGAATAATTGCGGCGGCGAATTGACGAAACGCTCGTCGCAACTTTGAGCGTTGTGTTAAGTCGCTTCTATTACATGTAGTACAGTCTTGTTGAAACCACAGCTCGGATATATCTATGTCGTAGAACTCTAGCCAGTGGCCACAGAAATTCGGTTAACATCGCTGTATACCTGAGACCATTAATGGTAACGGTGGCTTCTTTCTCATTTCTAAAGAAATGAGGTCCAATGGTACTGCCATGCCATAAATCACACCAAACAGTCAATATTTGTGGATGCATTGATTGGTTTGATGGTTGAATCTTGTTCGCTTCAATAAAGGCTGTATTGGTTTTTAACGTAGACGCTGAGCCGAATATGGTACTCGACCGAGAAGATTTTTTTTTTATTGCCAAAATCCGGCAAATTTTTATAGCGCCCAACATATTAAGCGCGCCGTGGGTTGAATCCTACGCTTGATGTTCTCGGTTCGATTACAGACAAAACACTTAACATTTTTCACGGCTCCACCTCTTTCGAGCCACTGACAATGCTCAAAGAGTATAACTGTCTAGAAAAAGCTTCTCAATCTCGCCGTTCGGAGTCGGTATTAAAGTGTAGGTCCTCTCCACTCGTGAGAGAACAATAGTACGCACAACACGAGTGGTTGCTGAGAAGCTAGGCCCAGGTCCAACTCGGAATGTTGCGCCGCCATTATTATATTATAATACTAATCATTGATAATGACTTTCTCCTGTTTAGCACCGTCCATATGGCTGTCGTCGTTGACCCAATGTCCAGATCAAGCCATCGCTCATTTGCTTTCTTTAAGGTTTCGTCCTCTATTTTTTTCTTTGGGAAACTTAACGGCATGTTGATATAAGGTAGACGTAGGGATTTATCTCACTCTGACCCCTCCTTTGCCAGCACGTCCGCTCTCTCGTTTTCTTGAACTCCTGTGTTTCCCGGTACCCAGCAGAAGTCACCGTGCTTACGTTGGATATTTCGCTAACCTTCTGTCTGCATAGCTTGACTATTTTTGACTTCACAATATTCGACGCTATGGCTTTATCGCCGCTTGCCGGTCGGAATATATAGTGACAGTCTTTTTTTCCGTCAAGCAAAGTTCTTTTAGCATGAGTGCCGCCTCATTTATTGCTACCACCTTCGATTGGAATATGCTACATTCGTCGCTTCAATTCAGAGATCTTTCGAAGAACTCGCAGGATACCCCTGCACCTTCCTTGCTCCTGTTGTCGAGCCGTCAGTATATAGGGATATCTCTATGTCACTGGTAACTTTGACAGCTGCTGAAACATAACAGTTAGACAAACTATCATTGCTATCTGGTCACCCTTTACTTTCGGAGCAACTTAAAGAGAGTTTTGGGGTTTAAATTCCTTGCATTTCACAGCAAAAAAAAATTGCGGACATCCCCATTGTCAAACGTCATGGCCGGTGATTAAAATTGTAAGCCCTAGCCTTTATCTCGACGGAAGGTGTTAACAAATAACACAACATCGCAAAGGTATAATTGCTGGCCCAAAAATATCCAACCACATAACATCGTTAACAAGACAGATTTCCCCATATTTTCATTATAACGTCCGTCAAGTACTCCCATTGTTACATGTGTTATATGCCTAACAATTTGGCCACAAATGATACAAGCATTTCTGATCAACATGTATCCTCAACCGGAAACATTTCTCACCCTTTCAACAATCCACTAACGACGCTAAATCACCTTCATTCCATTTACGCATAGTATTCAGCCTCGGTAAGACCCTTCAAAGTGCCAACAAACTGAACCCCAAAAACCATGCGAAAAGAGCAAATTGTTCCAAAAATGTAACAAAAGGGACACCGCAACAACCTCGGCTTCCGTACACAACGAGGATGGACGGCGAATGTTTTTCTGGAAAATTTCACTCAATGGAATAGGTGACCGCTTCACAAAGTAGCTTTTCATCTGCAATGTCTGCCAACAGAATTGTAATTGTCGGCCATAGAAAAAGAAACGTACACACGTGAAGGTAGTCTCCGATGTCCGCTGTCGACCGGTCAGCATGGCAAACAATACCCTCTCCAGGAAAAATTTATTGCGGTCAGTAACACAGCAAGACCGCATCACACACATACCCGCACGCACGTTGAGGAAGAAATGGGTCATTCTAGTTGGTGGGCAAATTACTTTCAGACTGGCAATTTGTTTTCACTGACCACACCGCAAAAGAGTTTTCGCCAAAAGGATTCACCCCTCACAGGAACAAATGTTATTCATTGCCCCCGTAATCGGTGACGCCCTTTGCTCTTTCATTCCCCTCCATCCGCATCGAATCAGAATTTCACTTTTCCTCGCTCATAGCGATATCCTGATTAGCGGAGGAATTTTTCGAGTGGCTCTTGTTCACTTTAATTGGAAAACGGGGGCATAAGGATGGGAATGCAAATTGATTTTTTTCCCCCCTCGACGTAAAAGGGACCTTGCCGCAAGTCTCGACTCTCGAATCGAAGCCGAACAATAATAATTCCACTCTCATGGCATTAATGCTATCGACTGAAATTGCTCCGATTGTCCTCGACCCAGATGGCCAGTCGGACAGAAAATTTCCTTTTCGCCAATGTCATCCAACACAAAGGCGTTCCCGTTTTTGCTCTCCCCAGTTGAAGTTTTATGGTGGTCGTCAATCAATCGGAGCGCACATTTTCCTCTAAACGTCATCTGCTCAAGGACGTTGTTAAGTGATTTCATTTCGCAAGTAATACACTCGTACACAGCCGTGTCGGGGAATAATGCAATAAAGCGTTTTGTATACAAGCTTGAGGCTATGTAAGTTCAATATTAAGGATTTGTCGGTGGGCTTCGAAACTGTGGTTGCCCTTATGTGTGTGCGGGTAGTGGAGGTTGTGCAAAACTTGGAACACTAAACGCTGCTAGACGTTAACAACTGCCAATGATATTTTAGGTCATGGAAAATTAAATGGAAAGCGAAGAACAAGACGATGAGATGAAACTGAATTTGAGGAAGTGGAAAATCAAATTAGGTTTTGCAATAAAAGAAGAAGAAGGAGGTATATTATTCGAATATAGTATCTTGCGTGGGTTATAATGAAAAATCTCATAAATAAAAATGAAAATTAACTCGAAGACGCCGGTTTAAGAGGGAAGAAAAACGCTCGTGGCGGGTCGTTGTCATGAGTGGTGGGGACGGAACGGGATTCTCGGAATGTGATTGCGCTGGTGAACTTTGAGGACTACACACGCTTGACCTTATGCAAAAGAATAATAAGCTGCCAGTGGTTGGCAGATTGTTCATTAATAATTCGACGACGTAGCAATGGACTCTTTCTTTGGAAATTAATTTGGGCCTAGCTTCTGCAGCAGCATGAGTGGACCAATGAATTATGCCGACTCCAGACGGCTAAGTTTGAGAAGCTGTTACATTACAGTTTGACTCCCTAAGCAACGACAGTGATAGAGGTGGCACTGCAAAAATGAGAGTTTGTGTGTTGTTCGGGATTTGATCCACGGATCTTTGAAGTAGTGTACGAAATACATTAAAGTTGTAAGCCGATTTTTATTATTTCTATATTAAGTTAGTCATTAATAACAGCTAATCAAAAAAATCAGAAATACAAATCGAAAAAAACATCTCTATTCCTGAGCGATATAATCAAAATCAGAAATATTTATTTCGTATACATTTTAATAAAAAAAATTAATTAAATTTAATAAAAAAATCTATGTATATAAAAAAATTGTTGCAAGTGTGTTGTGACTTTATAACTCACGAACGATCAAACCGAAGTCGATAACATTTTTAGGGTTTGTTCATATGGACATGTAGATGGTTTATCTAAAGTTTGCACGAAATTGGACGCGATGGTGAGTTATGACTTTTTATGTCAACATCTGATTTTGTCCATACAAAAAAAAACAACAAATACGTAGGCGCTTATAAGCGTGTTCTGTATATATACTGTGTGTTGATGTCATACACACGGCAAATAGACGTTGTAGCGCATACAGGCATACACATTGACAGCTGTCAGTGAGTGATCATGTTAAGGTTCTTTTCATCGAACTCGCATCGCGAACGGATGTAATCGGCAAGAGTCGCATTTGACAATTTTTTGTTGTTTATTGAACAATAAATTGCCGCGTAAATCTGTTTTTTTTTTCAAACTTGCCGCTAAACATCATCAAACAATTAGCTAAATTTTTTATCGTTTAAATACAAAGGTACAAGTTGCACATTTGCGTTTGCTGGTTAGTGTTGTTATTTTGTTGTTATTGGTATGGGGATAATTGAATGATTGAGGCAATGTTGTTTAATATAGTGTGCAAGCAAATCTATGTTAATAAAATCATAGTGCATGTCTGTCTGATTGTTCGGGCTAATCTCCGAAACGGCTGGACCGATTTCAATGAAACTTTGCAGGCATGAAGAGGAGGTTGTTAAGAGTGACTTGGGCCTTTTCTATGCATCTGTGGCTTATATTTTCGAATTCGAGCTATGCAACCTATATCATTATAAAGAGTTCCATATTCATCATGCCTAAGCGAAAATAGACGACACACAGTCACCAGAAGTCACGAATGTGCAAGTTCTAAAAGAAGACGCGAGCCAACTATAAATATAACATTGAAGGTTCGTTTGTGTGTATGGGATAAAGTTCTAGCCAATTTTTGACACTATTAGCACCGATCGATCACGAATCGATCATAGGCTATAGGAAAAACAGAAATCCGCATCTCTCAGCAAACATTCGACGGAGAAATATGAAATTTTGCGCACATGTAAAGAACACCGGGAATAATTAGATCCCCTGGAAAAGAAGGGGACACGCCCACCAGAGAGGGCATAGTGAAGCACGCTGGATAATCTAGTTACAAATATTTTTGTTTACTTAAAGTGGCGTACTTTAAGTTAGGGATTCATTTTTACTATAATTTTAAACTTGTAAATAACAGTTATTTCCGGTGATTATATGGCAACTGATCATGAAAGCAATAACGGCAACGAAAATCAAGTACAAGTTAGTCGCATACTGTCGCGAAGATCTTAAGGCTCTTAGGTTACAGTACTCGATAACTTTGTGCTGAGCTCCCTTGAATTGATTTGGGGAGTGTATAGTCACATAGCACTGCGACCACAATAGATCTATTATGCCCTCTTTTGTTTCTCTAGGACTTCAGAGCTACCTTGAGAAACTTGATCATCTCTTTGGATGGAATGTCCTGGTAGTCTGTTTTTGTTAATGTGAATCTTCTGGTTATTTTACATCTGCTTGGTGTCAGATTTGGACACTCGACTAATAGGTGTTTCGTGATCTCCTTTGATTCTCCGCAGTGTCTACAGTTTTCTGTGTAGACACAGAAAATGGGCTGTGCTCCATTTTGTGTAGGCGATAGTTACATAGGAAGTGGACAGTAAGTGCCCCACATAGTATTCTGGGGTCAGGCTGAGCTCCCTTATACAGGTATATAACCGCCAATGAGGCTGTTAATGAATTTGCAAGGAAGCCAAAGGATCAGGTCCCCATTTTCTGACTTAGATAGAAGGTGTCACTCCTTAGCTCCCCGCGAAACTACACGGATTCTATGACGGAAAACAAAAAAAAAAAACTATTTCAGTGAGACAAAACGTTGCTAACGAAGATGCTTGAAACACTGCACCATGAAAATGGGGCTCATCGATGACAGTATACAGTACACAGGGGTTGTGGTGATGAAGAAGAAGTACCTAAGTATCTCACTGCCTATTCCACTGAAGTTTGAGATATAGAGCATTTTGAGATCACTTCTTCCATGATCATCACGACATAGCAAATAAACCCCTCGTCAATTTTTGCAGGTTCATAAGAATAACCGCCTGACTGGAGAAAAGAGTGAGTTTCTCCAATAGACATTACTGCCCGCTCACTCAGAAATCTAGCCTAACGATATACTTACTACACTTGTTATTACAATGATAGTTAACAGATTTTTCTTAAAATTACACCTTTTCTTGTTTCTATAGTTTTCACCAAAAAACAATACTGTTTTTTTTACACTTTAACACACAAAAAACAAAATAAATAATTCTAATAGAAAGGGCTGTCCGTACGACGTAGGCAATAGTAGTTGTGCAAAGGAGTCATTCCTTTGGTAGGTCGCGCAGCAAAAGGAAGTGGACAACGCGGAGTGAGAAATAAAACATTTCATTATTAAATAAAGGTCTGAGTTTTATTTAACAAGTTGTGAGCTAAAGTATGGATTTCTACCCAAAAAGTATCAAGAAGGAGATTCTGTCGCTTCTTTGTTTTAACACTTTCTTTATTCTTTTCAGATCCAGCCAAAGATTGTGTGTGATTTATTTCATGGAAAAGGTAGGGCACACTTAACGTTCATAATTATAGAACCCGGAATTAATCTGACAATCGTTGCATTTAGCCCACAGCGATATTCTCAAAACCTCGTTCACAAACAATCATCATTCGTCTCTATTTAATTTATTTATTTATTTAAAAAGCCTAACTTATAATTAAAAATTATAAATTAAGGGGGAAGCCATGATTACCAAGACCTTAGGCTTCGTCTCTATTTAATACCTTTCCCTTTCTCGCCCAAACTCAGGAATACCCAGTCTGACGCAATCCTACCCTCCGCGCCATGATTTCCCTATGGCCGAGGAAACATTCGCGTTTGCCAACGTACATTCTACTTCGTTTTCCATTCTACTGACTTGCCTAATGTGCTTCAACCACGTTCGCTGTACTTGTTCTTAGCTACGTTCTATACGCCATTTTTAGACTTTTTGCCAACATTTTCGAATTTATCAAACGATCTCAAAGAAGCTCAAAGGATTGAAATTAATTTCGATCTTCAAGTGCAAGTATCTTGAGAGACAGTCAGATAGGCCCATTGATGATGCTTCACCGGAATTGCATTTTCCCAGAATTTCTTCCACTCGCACAAAGAAGCCAGTTCTCCATATCCCATGAGGAAACCAGTCATGTTTGGTGATGGAAGTAAAATTGTCTATTCGAGGTCCATCCATTCCCCTTCCTTCGTCGGGCCTTGCTATGAGCCGACATCCAATTAAGCATTCCACGGCTAAACCGTCGGGCGGTGCGTTACAATTCCGCTTACATTGTTCCTTCCAACACCACATTGTTCGGAGGAAGCCTCCATCGTTTAGCAAACAAACCAATCTCCCGGTACAGATTATCTTTCCAGTTGATTCGTTAACATCCTTGTTCTTGCAGTTAGTGAAACCAGCGATATGTTTGCTTCACATGCGGTGTCAGTTACAGGCTACTCGTCGAGATGCTCAAGAGCGCTTTACGGAATAGTAGCCACTCTGTCCAGCTTGTGTTCTGTTTGACTGCTCGGTTGCTTCCTTTTCCCGGGTCGCTTCATATATCAATTAGGTGAAATGTAGATGTGCGTCTGCTGGGATTAGGGGAGGATGTAGGAGCTGTTTTGTGGGCGCGAATACGCTTTAAATGATCCCGCAGTGAGGTGGTGAAGGTAATTCGTGACAAGTGGTGCAGGACTGAGCATGAGGCGTTTTCTCATCTGCAGAGTGGCTCACCTTTGGTGTAAGCACACCTACATGTTGTTACAAGCTAGGTTGGCTGGGCCACGGTGACGGTGAGTAGGACGGCGGCACGCTTGCGGTTGCACGGCTTAGCTCGTCGGACGGGGCGGTTCTTGTCCTCCCACTCGTACACCACCAGTTGCAAACAAAAAAATATCTCGTGCCTATAGCTAGCTAAAAGAAGATAGAAAGAGGAGAAAAGATAGAAAGAGATAAAAGCCTAATACCCTAACAGACCACGGACGGACAACTAAAAGATAGGAAAGTGAAGAGAAAGAAGAGACAGGAAAGAGGAAAAGAAAGGTGTTCAAGGTCGATGCCTTTACCACCAAAAGAGACCGGAAGGGAGATCGCGGAGCTAAGCTAACTAACCTAAACTAATCCTAATCTGACCTACCTAACTTAAAACTATACCTAAACTTAACCTAATCTACCTTAAAACTACCTAGCTTAGCCCTAACACAAAACAACACCCTTCCAGTGTCGTTTGGCGATGCAGGTTCGTCAAGAACCCGAGTGTGCCTGTTGTTGTTGGCACTAGTCCGCCTGCCCACCCCATCATGTCAATCGACATGACCTTCGCTATCTCCCTTGGCGAAGTTTGTGGGAGATAGCCCCTTAGCGGAGACGTTAGCCACAGCCTAACGTTCCGCTGTCGACTACCCCGAAGAAGGACGGCCTTCCCTCATCCTACACACACATTTGGCAAAGACGACTCTACTCCATTAAATAAAACATCATAAACTCATTTAAAACTAAAACAATTCATTTTTATTACAAAAAAGGAAATTAAAAGAAAATTCAAAAAAACTTAACCTATATGAAATGACCAAATATGAAAATTCAAAAAAAGGAAAATCAAAGAAAATTTAAAATGAACAAAAGGGTTCTAACCCTGGCTAAAGGCTACAGGACGAATCACCACATAAAAAGGTTTCCAATTAATGAAACCTGTGACTCACGGTTTTTGTGATCCCCCGACGTCCTGCGCGCAGCACGATGAAGGATTCTACCTGTGGGAAGAAATGCGAAAATTGTGGGGAGAAATCCCTCTTTTCGCGGACACTCACACACTAACACTAAAGCCAGAACTAACCTTTAACAATTATTAATATATTTTAAATTCAAAACTAGACTTTAAAAGTTAAACTTAAACTTTTAAACAATACTATTCTTATAATTCAAAAGGAACACTTCAAAAGGAAATAAAATTTAAAATTCAAAATAAAAAAAAACTCCAGCACAGTTTCTGGCCCTTTCTGCACACTCCTGTTTCACCCGGCCATTCGAGTTCGGCACAAAATTTTGCACGCACTTCCTCCTCAGCTTCCTGGGATGGCTATGTCTTTGTTTCGTTTAATTTACTTGTAGTCGGAACGGCGGCGCTTGGCACATATTCGAATATATATATATTTCACTGCCGTCAATGGGTATTTGGCAAATCGGCACTTATAGTTTTGTTTTGTTTTTTGCGTGTTAATTTGTTACATATGTATAACTTTGTTGTGGATGTTCACGTGTTTTATTCATATGTAATTTTTTTTTTGTTATAGCGCATTTTATGAACTCCGTAAAACTATCTATGTACATATAGGTATGTATGTACGTTTATTTAGTTTAGGTTTTACGTTGCCTAATTTGGCTAAATTGTTTAATGGTTTTTTACGGAAAAGCCACACACGCACTTAGGTTGTGGATATATGTATAAATATTATTATATATTCGCGCACAATCAAATTCAAGTCACCACTTTTATAAAATCTCTGCAGATCCGGATCACGTTTTTACCAAGAATCTTTATTTTTCCTTCCTTCCTCAAAAATTTTCCAAATTGGAAAAGTGCAAAATTCGCACTTATTCCAAGGCACCCTTTTTTTTTGTTTTTCCATGTTCACCTTGCAAAAGCATCGTGTGAACACCGCCTTGCACTTCCATTATGTGCTTTACAAAGTGCTGAATTCCTCAGCATATGTATGTCTGTCCTTGTCAATATGAATTCTAGTATATGTCCGTCCTTGTCAGTTTGACAGATCTCCACAAATGCAAAACAAGTGTGTTTTGATCTGTGCTAAAATTATTCTTATTAATTAAACATGATTTGGGGTAAGTTTTGATTAAATAAATTATATTATATATAAAAACGTTCTACACAATTTGTACATTTCAGGACAATAAAGGACTGGACGGGGAGGAATCGCGGGATCACGGGAATTGTCTGGTAGGTTATATACATATATAAGGATTTTTAACTTAAATATTTTTATTTTATTTTCAGATAACCTGCTGCATGTTGCAGCCTGCCGCAACAGACTCGACGACGGTTTTCGAGTGGTCGTGAGTAAACCGGCCTCGTAAAAAAAGGAAGGCTGCACATGCAACAGTTTATCTTTTACAATGCCGGTGACAACGTGTGGCAAGGGCCCACTCCCTGACATAAATGGTCTCATGCTCTACCGACTGTGTTAGCCGGGCACTAATACTTATAAACATAAACCTAAGCCTATAAAAAAAAAATATCACAGATATATAATCACATTTCCCAAGCTGAGGGTGTATTTTGTTTTGTTGTACACCTTTGGCTGGGCGCGATCTGCTGTCCCCTTCCTCTCAACTTGGTACATACTTAACCTAATATCACAGATAATACTAAATAAATTAAATTAATAAAAATAAATAATGTAAATAAATAAATAACTCTAACAATAACTAAATATATCTATAAATAATTAATAAATGCTCTATAAATAAATAAATAACTATATACATAAATGTGTAAATACATAACAAAGATTTATACTTAACCTGGCTACGTTGCGTCATTTCAGTCTTACTTTTTTTCTAGGTATGTTCGTCTTTGGTGGTCGTCTGTTCAACTCAGCGACTATGTTTGGAGCGATGTTGAACGCGCTCCAAAAGTCGATTCCAAGATATAATTCTTGTTGGAGGCTTGGGACTATGAGTATGTCAAGTTCTACGCTTTTGCCACCCCAAGAGACCAGTGTCCTTAATCGTCCTTCTATTTGCTGGTGGCTCCCATCGGCTGTCTTGACTTCAAGATCCATTCTCTTTAACTGGATGTTGTTCCTCTCGACGAAGTCCCTAGCTCCTTTGCCTAGGCAACTAACTGATGCTCCGCTATCTAATAGGCCCAGCATCTCTTCACCTGCTATCTTAACTTTCGCGTAGGGCCTATTATCGTCATTTACACATAAAACAGTTTCAGCAATCTTTCTCTTGCTTCGTCTATATATTGCACATTTTTCCCTTAGCCTTTCAATTTTTTTATAGTTCCTGTGCTTTCCCAGCACAGTCGTCTTATCTTCCCCTGATATCTTAGCCCTATCTTCTTCGTATTTCTGCAGCCTCAGATGAAGACTCTTTTGTTCAACCATTGGAGTCTCATCGTCGTCAAGTTTTGTCAGGGATATTATTTCTTCAGGTGGCGGTGAGTTTCCGGGACTTCCATCTTCGTTGACGGATTCATCCCGGTCATTCCGCCAACCCTCCTGTTTCCCTGACAGGCTGCACAGTTAAAGGACAAGTTACCCTGACCGCATGAGAAACAGGTCAGGGTATGAAAAGCGGACGGACATATGTTTGGAGCGGTAGCTACACTTTCGCTCTGCGCGTTATCGTCATGTCGCGTCCTTTCGTCATTGTACTGCGTCCTAGTCGACCTGTTCATGTTAGTGTGGTTTGTCTGTTTAGTCGGTCGTCTAGGCTGAAGTGCAGCTACCTCGAACTCCTCGTCAACGGACCTTTCCTCATAGCCTTCACCTCCTACTAACTCGCTAATGCCTCGTCTATATCTATTTTCTCTAGCTAATAAATGTTTTTCAGCACGTCTACACTCATCTCTTAGATCTCGGATGCTGTCAATCCTGCATCCGAAGATCAGCGTCGATATTCTATCCTTAAGATTTTGTCTTAGGATAGACACGAGGTCTTCCTCCCGAGGTCTGTTCCTCATCCGCAGTACCATGCTTCTAATATCCGCATAAAAATCGTCGAAGGTCTCTTGGGGCCGTTGTCGTCTTTCCATAATGTCTCGCAGTATCTCGTGGTCCTTCTTGTCGTCCTTAAATTGCCGGATCAGCTCGGACTTCAGGTCGTAATAATTTAGATAAGCGTCGCCCTGCGTTTCTTCCATATACTGCCAGTACCACTGTTCCGCAGGGCCCGTCACTAAATGGTGGAAATTCGAGAATAGCTGTTCGGTGGACAGTCCGTTCTTCTGTTGTAGCATCTCTATTCGGAATATGAAGCTGTCCACCGACATTGTCCTACTTGTGCCATCAAACTTGACTCCCCACTTGTGCACATCTACCTTTCCACAAATCCTTTGGGGAGTCAGCTGCTGCTGCCAAGTGCCGCATAGCTCTTCGCGCCGCAGGGTCGGTGTCGAGTGTTCAGTCGGCGTCCTGTCCTCGTAGCGTCCACTTGGTCTTGGAGGTTCTCTACGGCGGTGGGTGGAGCTTTCCAGGTCCTGGATTTTGTCCTGCAGGATCCTCATGTTATCCTGGAAAGTCTCCATCATCTGGGTCATACTGCCAGTGAAGGCCGACACCATTTCCTTTTGGCTCTTCTCCACCGCTGTAGAGACCATCTTATCGAAATAGCGGTTAATGACCTCGTCGTCTTGTTTTTTTCTGTTTTCGTTGTCGAGGTTCTGGATACCACCTGCTTCGTCCATGGTTCGTGATCTCGTACCGTCCAGATTTCCTTTATTCCCCCAATTGTCCGTCCGTTTTTGTCCTTCCGTCATCTGGTGTCTTCCGTCCTCGTGACGTCTTGGAAGGGCTGCTCCCTCCAGCTCCTCATCTTCTTCATCAGAGAAGATGGGCTGGTTTACCTTCTGTTGAGGTTGTCGGCCCTGGTCGGTGGGAGAACAAAGGTCATCTCTCAGGTATGCGTCTTGCTTGCAATCTGCAGGCAGCTCTCCGAACAGGTCCGTCAGTTGGTACCGTCCGGCCTTAACCGCCTGTCGCGTAATTCGTCGCGTCGTCGCCATCTCCGAGGGGCCTTTCGGAATTGTGCCAATTCTTTCGTGCTTTGTGCCGTGTTCTTGTTTTGTGTCATGAGCTTTACCTTGATCTTCTTGATCCATTTTGTGCTTTGTATAAAGTGTTTTTTTTTTTACCTAAAGTTTCTTGAGTTTTGTGGATTGTTAACTTGTTTATGCTTAAATCTATTTCTATTGTATTTTGTGTATTTAGTAATATTGTATGTGGAATATTTGTATTTGTGTGCTTGAATGTATATTAAATGAATGTTTTGAATGTATTTATTGATTATTGGTTAGTGAATTGTATATATTGAGTAATATTGTTTGTAGAATTATATATATGAATGTGTTAAAACGTATATTATATGAGTGTTTTGATACGTATGTTTTATTTATGGTTTTAATGTATTTAATGTATATTACTGCCTTTGTGTGTGTAGAGTTAAGGTCGGTTTTCCGGAAACCATTCTCCGAGTAGTCAAAACCGACAGATTTATGGAACGTCACGCTCAGCTGTGACTAATTCCTCGGATACTTGACGAGTGCCGGTGATCGTCTCCTCTACCCCAACCACAACTTTCAACAGTCGAAACCGTTTGAAAGGCTGGCTGGGATATCAGATGATGATCTCCCAAACACGAGCTAAGTTTCCAGACTCAGTGTCCACACCTCACAAAGAATCGGGTTTTGAAACCCTGTATTCTTGGACAGCAGTCAACACTTAAGTCTTTTCACCCGCTCCGTTCTTTGCCTCTTCATGAGCCTCAGACTACCTCACGAGATCCTCTAGCCTAAGCCTGAGGATTGGACAGCCGTCTTCAGCTCATGACTAAACAAAGAAACTTTAACGACTTTGAACACATAGAGAGATAGAAAAGTAAAATTTGAAAGATGGAAGTAAATTAATTGAAGAGTTGTGAGGCTATCGAGAGTCCAAGGTGATGACCTTCGGAAAGAGAGAGTGAAAATCATCCCCTTGAAGTCACGATTGTGCCTCACGCCGGTGTGTCCCGGTAACGTACTGTGGTTGCCATTACAGCAGCCACATTAGTTCCTAAGACGTTGGGCGCCATTTTGTTACAAGCTAGGTTGGCTGGGCCACGGTGACGGTGAGTAGGACGGCGGCACGCTTGCGGTTGCACGGCTTAGCTCGTCGGACGGGGCGGTTCTTGTCCTCCCACTCGTACACCACCAGTTGCAAACAAAAAAATATCTCGTGCCTATAGCTAGCTAAAAGAAGATAGAAAGAGGAGAAAAGATAGAAAGAGATAAAAGCCTAATACCCTAACAGACCACGGACGGACAACTAAAAGATAGGAAAGTGAAGAGAAAGAAGAGACAGGAAAGAGGAAAAGAAAGGTGTTCAAGGTCGATGCCTTTACCACCAAAAGAGACCGGAAGGGAGATCGCGGAGCTAAGCTAACTAACCTAAACTAATCCTAATCTGACCTACCTAACTTAAAACTATACCTAAACTTAACCTAATCTACCTTAAAACTACCTAGCTTAGCCCTAACACAAAACAACACCCTTCCAGTGTCGTTTGGCGATGCAGGTTCGTCAAGAACCCGAGTGTGCCTGTTGTTGTTGGCACTAGTCCGCCTGCCCACCCCATCATGTCAATCGACATGACCTTCGCTATCTCCCTTGGCGAAGTTTGTGGGAGATAGCCCCTTAGCGGAGACGTTAGCCACAGCCTAACGTTCCGCTGTCGACTACCCCGAAGAAGGACGGCCTTCCCTCATCCTACACACACATTTGGCAAAGACGACTCTACTCCATTAAATAAAACATCATAAACTCATTTAAAACTAAAACAATTCATTTTTATTACAAAAAAGGAAATTAAAAGAAAATTCAAAAAAACTTAACCTATATGAAATGACCAAATATGAAAATTCAAAAAAAGGAAAATCAGAGAAAATTTAAAATGAACAAAAGGGTTCTAACCCTGGCTAAAGGCTACAGGACGAATCACCACATAAAAAGGTTTCCAATTAATGAAACCTGTGACTCACGGTTTTTGTGATCCCCCGACGTCCTGCGCGCAGCACGATGAAGGATTCTACCTGTGGGAAGAAATGCGAAAATTGTGGGGAGAAATCCCTCTTTTCGCGGACACTCACACACTAACACTAAAGCCAGAACTAACCTTTAACAATTATTAATATATTTTAAATTCAAAACTAGACTTTAAAAGTTAAACTTAAACTTTTAAACAATACTATTCTTATAATTCAAAAGGAACACTTCAAAAGGAAATAAAATTTAAAATTCAAAATAAAAAAAAACTCCAGCACAGTTTCTGGCCCTTTCTGCACACTCCTGTTTCACCCGGCCATTCGAGTTCGGCACAAAATTTTGCACGCACTTCCTCCTCAGCTTCCTGGGATGGCTATGTCTTTGTTTCGTTTAATTTACTTGTAGTCGGAACGGCGGCGCTTGGCACATATTCGAATATATATATATTTCACTGCCGTCAATGGGTATTTGGCAAATCGGCACTTATAGTTTTGTTTTGTTTTTTGCGTGTTAATTTGTTACATATGTATAACTTTGTTGTGGATGTTCACGTGTTTTATTCATATGTAATTTTTTTTTTGTTATAGCGCATTTTATGAACTCCGTAAAACTATCTATGTACATATAGGTATGTATGTACGTTTATTTAGTTTAGGTTTTACGTTGCCTAATTTGGCTAAATTGTTTAATGGTTTTTTACGGAAAAGCCACACACGCACTTAGGTTGTGGATATATGTATAAATATTATTATATATTCGCGCACAATCAAATTCAAGTCACCACTTTTATAAAATCTCTGCAGATCCGGATCACGTTTTTACCAAGAATCTTTATTTTTCCTTCCTTCCTCAAAAATTTTCCAAATTGGAAAAGTGCAAAATTCGCACTTATTCCAAGGCACCCTTTTTTTTTGTTTTTCCATGTTCACCTTGCAAAAGCATCGTGTGAACACCGCCTTGCACTTCCATTATGTGCTTTACAAAGTGCTGAATTCCTCAGCATATGTATGTCTGTCCTTGTCAATATGAATTCTAGTATATGTCCGTCCTTGTCAGTTTGACAGATCTCCACAAATGCAAAACAAGTGTGTTTTGATCTGTGCTAAAATTATTCTTATTAATTAAACATGATTTGGGGTAAGTTTTGATTAAATAAATTATATTATATATAAAAACGTTCTACACAATTTGTACATTTCAGGACAATAAAGGACTGGACGGGGAGGAATCGCGGGATCACGGGAATTGTCTGGTAGGTTATATACATATATAAGGATTTTTAACTTAAATATTTTTATTTTATTTTCAGATAACCTGCTGCATGTTGCAGCCTGCCGCAACAATGTTTTGAAGGGCAATAAAGTGGTGTATGAATTCGGGTTCCCTTGCGGGAGACTTTGCCTTTAAGTCACATTTTTTGAGTGGCCAGCAACTTGCTTCCAGTTCGATGGAAATTGATCACTCTCTTTCATCATGCACTCGCACAAGTCATGCCGGTGCCATTTATCTGCAAAAACACACCCTTCGGGCCAGGTTTGTATCGAATTCTTTCTCCACTGCGGTCCACTTCAAGACAGAGCAAAATAAACAACGATTTACGAGAATAGGATGGAATCTATGCTGCCATTTGTTTTCCTATCTCAGAGCACTTCCCCTAGCTTATTTTACAAGTTGAATTGTATTCGAACGCCGCCGCAGCAGCAAAAGGAATACGTGCATGTGTGTCTATCTTGCAGGACCTTCGCTAAACGACTGGTCGATGTTGCCAATAACTTTACATTGATTGGGGGCAGTTGCATTCCCACTCCTACAACTCACGCTGAAAAACGATACCTAGTGCGAGTGCGAGAATATTGCTACTTTTTTACTCTCTTTTTGAGGTTGAATGTTTCGCATACGAAAACTTGACCCGAAGAAATAATTTATTGTTGCTGCACGTGAGTGTGTGCACTGCTGCCAGAAAACTACACTCGAGGGCTGACCTTCTCGAGCATTGTTGCTGTGATGTTGGCATCAGATCAGGAATTTAAAATGAAATACTTTTTCGGTGTCCACTATCCGAGGATTTGTTTGCTGAAATCTATTAGCACACCATTACGATGATGCTTGTTGATTCATTGTTGTGGATATTGGGAAAGTTTTTTAGGGAACTGTTGGCATAGTTGTATCTACATATGAATGTACGAGGGATGCGAGAACGAATCTAAGCAACATGTAGCCTGATAGTTTGCCCATATCGATTTTGGTCTGAAAATGGGAAGTTGTGCAAGTGGAATTGAAATCAATGTTGACGCATTCTGTTCTGCATTGACGTGAAGCTGCTGTTGTGGCAAGTGTTATGCAACAATTCATGGAAGGCATCGTTGGCATGCCATGACTTCTTTGTGAATTGAATTTATTGGCAAAAAACACGAAGCAAGGCTGATTACAGATGTAAGTGTGCTCATGAATAGTACAGTTTCAGGCGCTAGATGACTTTAGTTCAAACGTTTGGGTGAGAATTGTCCTTGTATCCGACCATTAAAGCTCGAAAAAGCAATGAGCAATCCTTTTTAAGGGTGGGCGCCGTGCCGTAGTGGGTAGGTGCATCGACTTCTACGTTCGATGTTCTCGGTTCGATTCCTGAAAAAACACCAAACATTTTTTCACGGCCCCACCTCTTTCGAGTCACTGACAATGCTCAAAGAGTATAACTGTCTACAAAAAAGCTTCTCAATCTCGCCGTTCGAAGTCGGCATTAAACTGTAGGTCCCCTCCACTTGTGAGAGAATAATTGCACGCACAATACGAGTGGTTGCTGAGAAGCTAGGCCCAGGTCCACCTCGGACTGTAGCGCCGCCATTATTGTTATTAATCTGGTAGCAGACAGTTACAGAACGCAAAAGTATGGATCTTGAAACGGACACATAAAGTCAGTGGAGTGTTGGTCCACATTTGGTAACTTCTAACAACAGAGAGCCGCGGAGGCCGTCTTGATACGCTGGAGAATGTTAGATTTCCTGCTTAGTTTTCTATCCACTATGAGTCCCAAAATGTTCGGACTATCCTAGAGTGATTGTCTCATACCGCAGAATGATGGGGATCCGAAAAGTGCACTTCTACTCCAATCTAAGCAAACCATTGTACAGTCAAGTAACTTTAAGACCGCGTTCTGCATTAGATCTAAGATCGTTAAAATACATTTACAAAGACAACAATAAGGCAAAACGAAGTTTTTTGCAAGAGAGAATTCTAATAGACGATTTCCCATTCGATTCGTAGTATGGCCAGTAACTCCCTGCAGCTAGTATCTTGAACTTGAAATCGCTCCTTGACTAGAAACCATCACCCTTAAGGTAGCCCTAAACGACGAACATACTCGCCGAACTTGCTCGTGCTCGCCGAACTTGCTCGTGCTCGCCGAACTTGCTTGTGTTCGCCGCATTTTTGTCGTGTATGGGCTGGTTCGCGAGACGCTCGCTGTTGGCGAAAAATCGTTGGCTTTGATGTTCGCCGTGTAGGGCTATGTTCGCGAGCAAACCTCATTTTTGCTGTGAACGTCGCCGAGTGCATATCGCGGATTAAGCACAATGTCAGCAGCCAGTCACGATTTCATCGAGGAATTCACCACTTACGCTTCCCTATCACGCATGCTGACGGTTTGAAGAAACACACGAAATGAATGTTCGCCAAATGTGTTCGCCGTGTAGAGGATACCGCAAACGAGCAAGTTCGGCGAGCGTGTTCGTCGTTTAGGGCTACCTTTACCGACTTTGCAACGAAGACCGAAAATTATGCACATCTGTAAGTATTCCAAATAATTTCCTTTGAAAACTATTAACAACACACTTCAACTTCAATTTCATGAATTTGTATCAAATTAAATTGCAAACGTTGCGTTGAATAAATATTTTCTGCACTTGACATAAATGTGCACAGAGGCGAAAAATTAAATGTTTAAGCAAATACATTCCCATTGCTCAAACTTTCTTACTCCTGCGAGTTGCAGCGACTATTTCAATTGAATGACACAACAAATCAATTTTCGAAGTCTATGGAGGAATATGTGTGAGCACATATCGTACATGCCAAGTGCTTATTTACCCACTTTCTTATGCATTGCATTGAAAATGAAAACCAACAAATACTCTCCTTACGGGCAGAAGCAATAGGTGCTGCGTATTCATATGTATGCTGGTTCTGAATTTGTCCCATAAATTCTGAAATGAAAACTGACTGAAGTGGGACGTGTAGTTCTCCTGCAAATACATAGTTTTCTTTGAATAATAGAAATCGTAGGAAAATAATTTAAGATATTTTTCAGAAATTTAAATACGAAAATATCGGGGTTCTTCTTGGGAGACAAGAAAAATGCAAACGCAATTCAGAACGAAGTGCGGGGATAAGTTTTTCTTGGAATTTATTTTTTTAAAGCTGCTTGAAAAATCATATGGATTCCTATACATTTCAGCTTCAAGCGAAGTTTCCTTGAAAGTAAAAATATGTTGAGTGAATTTAAAAGCTTTACGTCAACCGTCTTAAAACAATTGGAAGTAGTTTCATGCTTGGAAAGTGAGTCATAATTAATTACCCCATTATTCAATGTTATTCATTTTCATTCAAGTCCTTTTTTAGTTTGTGACTCTGAACCAGTAGGACAACGCTACACAGAGCGTTCATGTCTAAGGTGGCCCACTCAAGTGGGGAGGAACCTCAACCAACTTGATGTGCGCATTTAGTGACAGCTAGCAAAACATCGTGGTAGCGGGCGGGTTTTGTTGGTTGATGCCCAGGTTCGCCTCGGACTGTAGCGCCACAAGAAGGAGAAGAAGAAGAAATTTTGGAAGGCCGTTTCTTTGAAACTGACCACGTTTCTTCAGAATTTAGGACAAAAGATGAAAGGCTGCCTCTTGTTCACATTAATCCGTAGCTCTAAATAACCATTTTTTCGGGGGATTTTTGAAACACTACTGGCGCACTCAGACTTGAAACCGGTCCATTGTACTGCCAGGTAGCAACCTACTCCAGTGCCGTTAATTTGATCCCAACGGTGATCCCAAATGGTGACTGGATACGATTTCACTGGGATTCGAACCTGTGACCTCTCGAACTTGGATCAGGCACTTAACCAACTGTGCAGTCTTCTTAAAAAAACACTTCTTTTTAAATAGCGCTACAGTCCATGATGGTTCAACCAACAGGCCTCTCCAGATAGCACAATCTCTAGATAGTTTCCTCCAACTGCGAGCAGTATGTTGGTGGAGATCCTTCTCCACTTGTCGCTGTCTTAATCGTAGATGTTCTCTGTTGGGTTGTCCTACAGGATCAAAGATTCTTTATGCGCTCTTATTGGACTTATTGGTGCTAATTGGGTGCGACAAACAGGATCTGTATGTCCACCGCCATGTTTACCTACCTTATTGGACTAGCCACCTTGCGCTTGTCGTTGTACAGAACGTACAGTTCGTTATGTTATCGCATTACAACAAACAGGTCCAAATGCAAGAACCACAGCCCACATACAAGTCGGATGTCGTCGAGGTCTGGCTACAGAATCTCGGTTGACATCGTCCTATACATGAGACCATTGACGGTAGTGGTGTATTCTTTCTCATTTCGTAAAAAATTAGGTCCGATGATGTCGTCATACCATAAACCGCAGCAAACAAAAGATTAACATCTTTTTGGATGCTTTGAAGCTTGGTCGATTACTTGTGAATTTTGTTCGCTCCAATAAAAGTAATTTTGCTTGTCTACATAGCCGATGAGAAGATGGACACTAACCGAGAGGAAATTTTTGGTCAAAATCCGTATATCCGGTCAAAATTTCCAGCGCACATCAATTCAAGACAACGCACGGCGTTGTCTGTGGTCACCTTCTTCTTCTTGGGCGCTACACTCCGAGGTGGACCTGGGCCTCACTCAACATGCCTCTCCAGCCAGCACGATCTTTCGACAGCTGTCTCCAGTTTCGCACACCAAGCCGGCCGAGGTCTCCCTCGACTTGTGTGCGCCACCTTGTACGTGGACGTCCTCTGTTGCGCTGTCCCACAGGCTCAGAGTCGAAGACTCTTCGGGGCGGAGCTGTTATGTCCATACGCCTAACCATCTTAGGCGTTGGATCCGTAGACGCCTGGCTAGACTCATGTCGCTGTACAATCCATATAGCTTATGGTTGAACATTCTCCTGCAAATGCCATCAACACAAACAGGACCAAAGACCGCGCGCAGAACTTTTCTCTCTATAAGACCAGGAGACTGTTCTTCCGCTTGGGATATTGTCCATGCCTCTGCGCCGTAAGGCAGGACTGGGATGATCAAGGTCTAATACAGAGTCAGTTTGGTCTTCAGAGAAAGGGCTCTACTACTCACTCGCCTTTTGAGTCCAAAAAAACAGCGGTTGGCAAGAATTATTCTGTGTTTGATCTCGGTACTGATGTTGTTTGTACTGTTTACTGCGGAGCCAAGGTAGATGAAGTCCGTAACTACCTCAAGGTTATAGCTGCCTATGGTGACGTTCTGGTCGTCGATGTTGTGCGCCATTTCTCGATGACAGCATAAATTTGGTTTTTCCGTTTCAATGCCAGCAAACGCATCATTGACGGCTCGCGGTGTTCGACCAATCACGTCACTGTCATCTGCGTAAGCTAGCAGTTGAGCGGACTTTTGGAAGATCGTGCCTCTTGTGTTGGCCAGTGAGTTTTGCTTGATCTTCTAAAGAAATCACAAATCACGACAGCGCGTCGCCTTGTCTAAAACCTTTTTTGACATTGAAGGTCTCGGTGAGTTCGATTTCGACCTTGATGGAGCAGCGAGAATTCTCCATCGTCACCCTGCTCAGTCTGACGAGTTTGGCAGGAATGTCGAAACTAGACGTGGCGCTGTATAGCTCGTCTCTATGCACGCTGTCATATGCGGCCTTGAAATCGACGAATAGGTTGCGTGTGTCGATCTGCATTTCTTGGGTCTTCTCCGCAGTGTGAAGATTTGATGCAATGACGTTACATTTACCAAAAATGTTTACGCTTTTAATGATATCCAACATCATCTTTATAACACAAATCAAAGAAAGCAGCTGAGATGATTCCTCACTACACAGTTTACTTCAACAATTTCTCACGTAGCCCATTGAAAATAAAACGTCACTCTGTATCCGTCAAGTTCAGTTATTCACATCGACAAGTTTTTCCTTCCGCTTGTAGGAAACCCCTCCACTGACGAAGCGTAGCTCCAAAGGAAATTCAAATTACAATTAAATTGAGAAAGTAGTTCAATCACATCCGGATTATTTATTGAATTTCCTTTTTTTCCGCCCGCACAACTGACAGATAATCATTTCTTTATCTGTTTATTATTTCAAGTACCGCACGTAGTAGCAATCTACTTCCGTCAATGAAAATTAATTAAAGATCACCGAGGCAACATGATAAAATCCTCGAAATGCTTAATCCCTTCCCTTTTTCCTTTTGCGCTGAATTAAAATCTGCTCCAATTAGCATAATCATTCTTTTTCTCTCAATTCCAACAACCCGGTTGATTCAGGGCGGGGAAACAAAAAAGGACTTAATTAAATGCCTTAATTACAGCAAATCTGCTGCCGTCCGATAATCAGCTGGTGTTGTGTTGACATAGTCCTGGAAATCTATCAGCTTAGAAATTGTTCTGTCGGACTCCCTGCCACAAGGACGTTCTTGTTTGTTTGTTGCGCGAATGACGACAATGGCAATGACAACGTCAAGCGCATTCTATTCTTTTTAACGGAGAAATGAAGAAGAATCGAAAATCAATCGAAGAAACATCGAATTTATGTCAAATGGACAATTAGCTCGCAATTATTGAAGTGTAATGATGGGTGTAGCATCAGTGCTACCTGCCGCCGCATGGCCACCGTAGTCTAATAAGGCAATTTGTCTTTGTCTGTCAAGGTTTCCCAGGGGATGATTAAATCGAATCCTCTGGGCAATGGGTAAGTGTGTAGTCAGTGCAAACCTTACCTGAGCGTTGTGTGCACGTATATATCAGGTGTGGATTTTAATTACAACCAAGGGGTTATGCGAGTCCGGTAGGTGGTCAAATGTGGTTTTCGCATGCAGCCCTTGAGTCTGGGTGGTGATAAGTACATTAATCACAAAATATAATGGTGATATAATGGTGATTAGTTAGTAGTTATAAGAACAAATTTGCGGTACTTCGATTGGAAGTGGAAGACAGACGCTAGTCGGTTACAGCTTATGCAATTATGTACAGATATTCATAAGCTACTGCAAGACTGTCTGTAATAAATTCGCTCAAATTTAAGATTTAAAGCGACGATTAAATCGAATCTTGTGTTGGATTAGAAACTTTTTCAGTATAATCATTCCAACTACATGCGATTTTTGACGCAGCAAAGATGTGTTTTGTAATGACGACTGTATTTATCAGAGGTGTGACTGATATCCAGCAAGTATTCAGTATTCGGCCTATCCGGCTTTTTTTGTAATATCCGGCCGGAGGCTAATAGTCTTTTGATATCCGGCCGAATACCGGACAGTCGTTTTTTCAGTAAAAAACAGCAAAATAAAAAAAAACAATTTCTTTATTTGACTATAGCTTCTGACTACTTGCGAACGACTGACTCGTTTCAACCTCGGCGTACGAACAACAAATCAAATCAGCTGTCAGATTGGCTGTCATTATGAAGAGTGTTGTGAACAACCACAACACGAGTGGTTGCTGAGAACCTAGGCCAAGGTCCACCTCGGACTGTAGCGCCGCCATTATTATTATTATTATTATATATAAAACAATTAATTGAATTTCAAAGAGAAAAGTGCTAAGAACAGCATTAAAAAGTAAGGGTATATATGGTTGTGTCAGTGACTGTAAGACATAAAGGCTCGATTCTGTCGATTCCGCCATATACGATAACTGAAAAAGCGGTAAAGGCATACAAAGTACAATTTTTTTCTCAATAAGATACTGTTTTTTAAAGAGATGTGTTCACTCACTTTTGACGCCTGTTTTTAGCCCCTTTTTTCGTTTGAACTAAATAAAGTTCTTTATGTTTACTGTTATTTTATATGAAATATAAATGTATTTTGAAGTATTATTTCAGAGCTTTTATTTGAGGAATCTATGTCAGACGTAGAGCTTTCCAGTCAATTTTAATTTTGAGAAATATCTTTCAGCTAATGACTGTTTACTCACTTTTGACGCTGATTGTGTGTGCATCGACCCACCGATTATAAATACTTGCTCTGGTGCAACAGGTGTTTTATGCTTATAATCAAGTGTATGTTTGCACTATAAGATCTCAGAGACTAGAAGAAATTGTCAAGGCATTTTCATGTCAGTTGTACTGCCAACAAAACAGACAGAGACTAGTTAAGTTATCCAATCCAAAAAAAGGGGAATAATATTGCCGAACCGTAAATCAAATATTGATTCTTGAAGCCAGGTACATACTGTTTTCCACAGAAACACAGCATACAGCTTTAAACTCCTTCCCCCACTGCCGTGAACATGTTTACACAGCATCCTGTTGAAAGCCCTTTACTGAGAAGTGAAGCCACACGTGTCCCAAGTACCATCTAGAACTGCTGAAAACATGTAGAAGTTCGCAGTAACTGCTTAACTGATTGAGACGCTAAACCATCGGCATTCAATGGCAATATTGTATAACAATCACTTAATCGGATAAGTACCACTAATATTCGAACAAACAAACGCTCCGTTGAGTAACGAGGATACATAATTAATTTCAAATGTCAATCATAACCCTGAGGGATTGTGGCCATTATACCGAATGCCAATCCGCACCTGCAATCCATTCTCAACCGATGGCGTTCCATAAATTTATTATTACGACACTTTAATCTATGGAACCTAATTAAATTTCTGACATACAAAACCGGCCTTTGTTTCATTGTTCATGCATGGAGATGAATGCATACCGGTCACAGCAAATTACTTCACTCTCTGCCACGCAGCCGCCCTACTGCCTAGTAGACGCCACGGTAAACAATGCGAAATTAAATTTGATATTCATCTGGATAAGCGTAAAGATAGTTAGGAAAAGGCGAGGGGGTGGATGGAAAACAAAAAATATTCAATATGTTTTAAGCGCAAGGACGATGCACACAGCAGTGGGCGCGGATAATCTTCCAGTGGTGGGTGCTGCCCCAATTCATTAGCATGCAAATTCGGAAACGCATTGTGCCAAAATAAAATACACCGGCATACAAACTGTGCAGTCAGTACAATAAGCAAGGTGACCAGGCCAGAGGGGACCATGCAAGGCAGGATATAAATTGTTGTATGCGATCCCCCTCCTCTGGCAGCATATGTGGCTGCGAAAAGTTTTAAGTTGGCATATTGGCATATCGCCAGATAACATGATGGATTTGTTTTTTACAGGACGTGGACCAGATAGAATTTCAGTGCCCCCGGAGGTGGATGTTCATTCTTCCTTGCGTGACGTTTCAATTTCACACCTACGAGACACTTGGATTTTTCCATCAGTCTAATCATTTACAATGTCGTGACACATTGCTCATCCTAAGGATGAAGAAGTTTGCTTAATATTTCAGGATGCTGCGTCCTGTATCTGTGCCGTTGAGCATTTTGTAAAATGAGGGCCTTGCTGGAAAATTATTACCTTGATCTCCTAGTGTAACATGAATCTCCATTTGTAGGCAAGCTGTGTGTACACACCGATGAATGAACGCCCACAGTCTTGTTCAACTCTGCGATGTGAGAGAAGTGCTTCCATTTCCAGTCAGCATCCCGGCATCGGGGTTGTAAATGGAAACAATACAAAAAATGAACTTTGTTGAATTTTACAAGGGCAAAGAACTCATGTACTACACTCACATCGTTTTTCATGCCTCTCGGCGAACGCAGGAGAGTATATCATATTGGTTCTGAGGGGCTACAAAAAGGAATAAAAGTGCGGGATGTAAATGTTGGATAAAGGGGAAGAGCCTGAATTCTCCCTTTTTTGCATATTGTCTGTTTAAAGAAAAGAGAAGAGAAATTAATGAAAAGGGTTGACTTTCCCTGAAGAAATGGAGAATGCACAGCAGTCAGTGGATTCTGGGTGAGAAATGAATAACGATTTTTTTTCCTCCTGTCATTCAAATCAGTCGTTGTTAGAGATAGACCATATCTAGATACATGATAGGGAAGTACAGCTTCATCCTTCTTGTAATGACATGAGAAATAGAGACGGATGGAGGAGGAAGGTAAACCGGGCTTGGTCAAACAGATGCTCAGTAAACAGCCTGAGGAAGAAGAAGCTACGGATCGACGATGAGGTATTTTTCTCAGGAAATGGCTTCGATATCCTCTGCAGATGCAGTGGGATGAGGCTCGATAAATTCAAGAATTCCAGAGTTCGGACTCCTTAGTTTCAACCGGGTGGAATTCAAGCTCTTAAAGACAGCAAAGTACCAAGGCAACGGGCTTGATTTAAACTTATTTTTGAAGGAAAGCATTAGAAATGCTCCAGAAAGGCGTAGCATTGTACATTTAGAAGCGGACGTTTGGAAATACTTGGGGTCTTAGTCTGCGTGGAAAAAGTTGGTTATAAAAAACGGTAATAAGACTCATACTCACTAAAAAAGGATCTTCCAATAGGGACCGAATTTTGACAGATGATAGCGGCCATATTGTTGAAGCTAAATCTTTCAAATTGACTGTCATTTATTCAGTCTGTCTTGTCAAATTACCATAGATAGAAATAATAATAATAATAATGGCGGCGCTACAGTCCGAGGTGGACCTGGGCCTAGCTTCTCAGCAACCACTCGTGTTGTGCGTAGTATTGTTCTCTCACGAGTGGAGGGGATCTACAGTTAAATGCCTACTCCGAACGGCGAGATTGAGAAGCTTTTTTTAGACAGTTATACTCTTTGACCATTGTCGGCGATTCGAAAGAGGTGGAGCTCTTTCGTCATTGTTTTATCGCTATTTTAACAAACGATGCTCAAGTGAGTTAGCCAATTGCATTCCTCCCCTCCATGAATTCACCCGCAATACTCGTCTCACCAGGAATGCTTATCAGTTCACCCTCAAGCCTGTTTTCGGACGTACAGTTAAGTTTAGAGAGTCGTTTTTTAGCCGCACCACACGAATATGGAATGCTCTTCCCAGCCTAATATTTCCCACTCACTACAATCTACAGACATTTAAGACCAATGTGCATAGGTACCTCCTTTCCATTTCTCCCTTTATACCTTCGGCCCGTGCTGTGTCTTGATTCCGGACACTTAAGGGTATTCGTAACCCCTTTTGCGCGCGCAAATTATAAAAAAAAAAAAAAAAAAGCTGTGAACATTTTTTAGGGAATCGAACCGACAACATCGAGCTTAGGAGTCGACGCACGTACCCACTACGCCACGCCCACCTATAGATAGAAATATTCGTAAATAAAAGTGCAAATGAAAAAATTGTTTTATCAAAATGGGTGCTCTGTTTGGGCAACTATCCGTGCGCTTCGCCCATTTTACGGTCACCATTATCGTCCTACTGAGAGGACTATTCGGAGTGTGGTGAATAAATTTCAGTCCAATGGTTCAGTAAACGATAAACCAACATCCGTAAGTTGACGAAACCCAAGATCTGCAGAAATCATCGCATGCTACTGTGAGTAGCAGGTTTCGACCATTGGAAACATCTTTATGTGGTGTGACGTCCGTAGGATTTAGCCAGGGTTAGAACCCTTTTTTTTGCCAATTTTTCCTTTTCTTTTTAAACTTTCATTTCTTTGTAATTAAATATTAGTTAAGTTTTTTACAAATTGTTTTCCTTTTTATTTTGCTTGCATTTTTTTATGAATAAAAATTAATTATTTCGTTTCAACGTGAGTGAGTTATGTTTTATTTAATGGCATAATTCGTTTCGTAGCCGATATGTGTGTGTAGGGTGAGGGAAGGCCGTCCTTCAAGGGGACAGAGTGGAACGTTAGGCTGTGGCTAACGTCTCCTCTAAGGGGCTATATCCCACAATACTTCGCCTAGGGAGATAGCGCAGGTCACGTCGATTGACATGAGGGGTGGACAGGCGGACTTGTGCCAATAACAACAGGCACCCTCGAGTTCTTGACGAACCTGCATCGCCAAACGACACTGGAAGGGTGTTGTTTCGTGCTAGGGGTAAGCTAGGTGGTTTTAAGGTAGATTAGGTTTAGTTTAGGAATAGTTTTAAGTTAGGTAGGTTAGTTTAGGCTTAGTCTAGGTTAGTTAGCTTAGCTCTGCGAACTCCTTTCCGTTCATTTTTGGTGGTAAAGGCTTAAACAGCTTTCTTTTCCTCTTTCCTGTCTCTTCTTTCCCTTCCTATTTCCTATCTTTTAGTCGTCCGTCCGTGGTCTGTTAGGGTATTAGGCTTTCATCTCTTTCTATCTTTTCACCTCTTTCTATCCTCTTTTAGCTAGCTATAGGCACGAGATTTTTTTGTTTGCAAACTGGTGGTGTACGAGTGGGAGGACAAGAACCGCCCCATCCGACGAGCTAAGCCGTGCAACCGCAAGCGTGCCGCGGTCCTACTCACCGTCACCTTGGCCCAGCCAACCATGCTGTAACAACTGCCAGTGAGAGTGTGCAGGAGAATCTGAGGCAGAGAATGCCGGCTCGTTCGCAAGAACAACGTGTGTTCGCTGAATGGGCTTTGAAGCAGTTAGAAACTGACCCTAATATTCATCAAAATCGAGAAATCATCTTCAGCGATGAGACTCATTTTTGGATGAATAGGCACGTTATGTAGTGTGGAAAAGTTGAAGTACGAGAGGCATGGACAATATCCCAAGTGGAAGAAGAGGCTCTGGGTCTTTTCGAAGGAACGGTTCAGCGCGCGATCTTTGGTCCTGTTTGCGTTGATGGCGTTTTGAGAAGAAGGTCTAACCACGATCTGTATGGCCTACTCAGCGATATCGGTCTAGCTAGGCGTCTACGGATCCAACGCCTAAGATGGCTAGGCCATGTAGAGTGTATGGAGAACTTAGCTCCGGCCCGAAGAGTCTTCGACTCTGAGCCTGTGGGACAATTCAATAGAAGACTTCTACGTTCAAGGTGATGCACACAAGTCGAGGGGGACCTCGGCCGGCTTGGTGTGCGAAATTGGAGGCAGCTGCAAGAGATCGTGCCGGATGAAGAGGCATTTTTTTTGTTGATTTTTGGAGCGCTATAGGATCACTCAGACTCAAAATTGATCCATTATACTGCCAGGTAGCAACCTACTCCAGTACCGTTAATTTGACCCCAACGGCAAATGGTGACTGGACCAGATTCGATTTCACTGGGATTTGAACCTGGGACCCCTCGAACTTGGGGCAGGCACCTAACCAACTGCGCCATCCAGTCGTTCTGAAGAGGCATGCTGCCATATTTTTGTTGTAATGAACTACAAGTTTTGCTCAAAAGTTATTGACAGTAAACCGAATTTACAGTCTTAGCATTTAAAAGAACCTCACGGTAGGTGATACCACTATATGTTGAATCTCCCAATTTTGCGGTTGACATTTCGGGGAAAAATATTCATCGTCATCTTACAACCCGGGGGAATACATTTACCACAAATATTAATTCAATTTCGACTTTGTTCTAGTCCTTTATTGCCCTCAGGCTTAATTTGTTTAGTTTTATATGTTTTTATCCGTTACACTCAAAACAACTGAACCATTATGACCTTTAAGTGGTCTGTCTATGCTCGTGGTAACTTTGTGACTTCTGGGGAACTTCAAATGGCAACACCATCCTCCAACTTTTTGTTTTTCATTATTAACTCAAAAAGGACCTGACAAAGTTCAAGGTCGACTTGACATATGAAACCGTTGTCATTTGTCTGTAAATAAATTAAGCAGTAAGAGAGTTATGAAAACCTTTGCCAAACTTTAAATCAGTTGGCAAAGTAAGCAGAAAACCCCTTTTCCAGTCGATCTCTGTGTTTGAACAAAAAAGTCAGTTGGAACACCTAATCCCTTACGTAAATCCAAATGCAGGCACACAGACACCCACCCCTGTGCTCTAATTCACTGCAGCTGACCATCCCTTGAATTAAGTTTCAAAATTTTAAAATACACTTCCCTTCCCAAATCCTCTGCAATCCAATTAAACAGTCCCTTGCTTCAACGAAAATATTTTACTTTGGCTATTAAAATAATGATTCATGAAGAAAATCACATCGCCCATAACAGAGTTGAAGTTCAAAAAAAAAGGTCCACGCTACAGAAGAGCAATTTACCAAGTTAGTCGTAAATTTAGTCTTCCGTCAGTGGAACTAGTTTTACTCACATTTATTTAACAGGATAATTAAAGTTAACGAAAGTTGAGGGATAAGAAAAAAAAATAATGCTTATAATTAAATCCTTCGGCTGCTCTCGCTAAACGGAAGGGAAAACTTTGCATGTCCACGCTAAGGACCGACCATTTTTAAAAGTTGTGGTTCAACACCCTTCCTTGGGTCGCGCTTATGGTGTTGGCGCTACTGAAGGAGGATACTTCTCGCAGGACTCTGTATATTATTTAGTTTAACGGACATCTCGGGCTTGAGGGCAGTCCTTTTTTTGAACTCCCCATTGTACTTGGTTATTCTGTCCATGATTTCGTGCTTCATAACCATCTTCAACGAACTCGTTCTTAAGAATAATATGAGATGGCTGTTGTTGTGGTTTAGAAGAGCATAATGGATTTCTCATTTCTCTTCATTGCGATGTTTCGTTATGGTGGTGACCTGACAACAGGCAGTCCTCAGTTACGTTGTTACTATAATCGATATCTACGAAATGTAGGCTACACAGCGGCTCTCATCAGTGTTTTGTGGGTTTATTTTTTCAAGTTGGTTTTATTTAGTGATTTCTCAACAAAGGCAAACAAATCGACTACGATGTAAATAAAGGGTTTTTCATTAATCAATCTTAAAATTTAAATAAAACAAAGTGTGCGGGAGATATCAACGAAAGATTTCATTTTTTTGAGAGGCCTGTTTTAAGTTCATTGTAGGCGCCGTGGCATAGTGGTAGGTGCGTCGACTCCTACGCTCGATATTCTCGGTTCGATTCCCGGCCTAGCTGCAGGCCGAATATTCGGAGGCCTGATATCTGCCCAAATTAAAAGTATAATAGTTTGGTGGTCTGATACTCAAATCAAACCGGTACAAGTAAAACCAACTTAAACATGTTTTCTCCTTCTTCTCCACAAGATATTCTTACATTCTACACAGCAAAGTTTTTGGGACATTTTTGAAAAGGTTGCGGAAGGCAAGACAGATTGACTATTGACTAGCTGATTTTATGCAAAATCCTAATCGTCCTGATCTTGCCTTGATTAGCACATCCAAAACCATGAATTTTGTCAATAGCGGATGAGGATGCTCTTGGGAAGTTGCCGAACAAGGCACTATGCGTTCTTGCTTGCTTTGACGGTACATGGAGGAAATGTTTGGATTTAGACATCAATTCGCAGAGTGCTTGATAAATTTAAGTAAACTGTTTTTTTTTTGTCGGAGGTTTCTGTAACACTACACTGGAGCACTCAGACTCAAAAACTGGTCCATTGTACTGCCAGGTAGCAACCTACTCCAATGCCGTTAATTTGATACCAACGGCAAATGCTGACTGGACCAGATTCGATTTTACTGGGATTCGAACCTGGGATCCGTCTAAGTTGGAGCAGGCACTTAACCAACCAGTTGTTACACTTTGGAAATAAGTTTTCAATATTTCCCAACGTTGTTCAAGCGTAAGGTATGACTATGACTGACTTTCTGTCAAGATTTCGAGCGGGAAACAGCTATCAGTGTCAAAATAACCTGTGATTAAGAAAAAGCAGTAATTGGCCCACTCTTTATATCGCGATAAACAATTGCAGTATTCACTACCACATCGTCATCACCATTGCCACGAGAATTCTCTTCTACGAGTTTTGGAAAGCATCCATTTAATCAACCAGCTCATTGTTCAACTGCATAGTCCAATATTTTTTAGGAGACTGCGAAACGACCAAATCTATAGTATGCATGAAAATGGATAAAAGTAATGTACTTGGTCCCGAATTCTCAAGAAATCAACAAAAAAGAATTTTCGAGACCAAACTCTATGCAAATTATCGATCTTGGAATTCCCAAATATCCCCTGAATAGCTATCAAATTTTTATGTCGGGTTACAGAAAAACAGAAACTGTTTAAATACGCTACTTACTGCATTACCGGCGACAGTTTTGTATAAATTGCCTCCCAAAAGGATACCTCTTCACTGCCTGTCTACGAACTAGTACCATAACAACTGGTTTCTGGGTGAGATTGTGAATAAATAAATCCTACTGATCACGGCACTTACGTACTTTTATGAGTACTGATGAAAACTTCCACCAAAGAGCACTTGACAAAGTTTTCCTCACCAAAATCAGGAAGGCCGACCTCATTATTCGCATATTGCCTCGTATTCGAATGTGAGAACAAACGAGAACATTTCTTTCAAATTAAGACTTCATCAACATCTCTTCAAGGATAAGAATGGCCTGATCCATCGGATCAGTGGAAGAATTATTCACTTTATCCAGTCCCCGTAAGCCAATCGAACAGAATCAATCTCGCATAAGCGTATTAAAACATCTTTAGCAAGTTTTCGTCTCCTCATTGTCATTCAAAGCACACATTACCCATGGTCCGGAGATAAAGAACCGAAAATGGCAGAATGTGTGCCGTACTAGAACAAAAATCCAAAGTTATGATAAATTTACTCAATGCATGGTCATCGACCATGTCATTATGTTTCCATGAAATATTCATGAGGCAACTTAGCGCCGTCTAAAGTGTCCTTTCATCTCCCCATCCGACAGCTCTCCCGCAATGTTGGAGGGATGTAAGCCAATGTCGTTCGATACGATGACAAGAAATCTCCTTCCACACGAGGTCCTTTCTTCTGCTTCAGACTATTTATACTTTCTGACAGCGTACAATATCAATAAAATATGTCATGGTTTGTTATGTTGTCTGTTATCCTTTGGCGCACATCATACGTGAGTTGACATAAAAGGAGATGGTACCCCTTCGGTTTCTTAACAAGCATGCACCGCAAATGGAAATCAATTTATGAGAGTGAATCATTGTGTGCAGCTATCCACAAAATGGGAGCGAGGGGTCCTTCTGAAATGACTTTCTTTGACCGCAATCGAGTGAGTACTTCGCTTTGATTAATGACCTCTTGGTGGCAGGTCTTCACACCCCACTCAGCCGATGATGGCATTAGTCCGTGTAGTCATGTGCTCAATCTCGGAAGAATAAAAGGATAATTAATATTTTCGTAATGCCCAAGGGGCTCCGAGCGAGCTGATGTCAAACTGATATCAATTCCCACATCCTCTAGCCCCGGGGACATCAATGAAGCTAAATACACCTGTAATTTGTTTCTAGCCCTTCACAGCAAATAACTCGGCGCAGTTGCGGGTAAAAAGGACTAATTAGGGTCAATATGCTACGATGTGTGTGAAGTGGACTCGTTGGTCCACCGACGCCACCACGAATGAATTCCCGCTCACATAATGTGCGAATAAGTGTGGATGTATGGCTGTGGGGGATATGCTCGTACACACGTATGAATTTATGTATGGAGCTTGGATGGTTTTCGGTTTCCTGTTTGGATGAAAAGATATGTGCGATGTTTGGAAGCAGAGGAGAGCATTTTGCTATGTGTGCTTTCTATTTCAGAGCAGCTGAACGCTCTGGGAAGTTCGTTTAGACAATTATGACGACATTAACGGAAGAAATTTGTTGTGTGTTATAATTAAAACAGACTGATGAGTTACGGTGAAAATGAAAAACAATTAGAACTGCGAGTTGTGTTGAAGATGTGAAGCATTAGTTTGCTGGAATGAAAAGGAAAGCAGCCGTCCTCCAACGCTTCCGTTGAGCTTGTGTAATTGGCACTTTGTACCAAAAGCTATTTGTCATTCAATGTTGATTACGTTGGCAGTGTTGTGATGCGAGCATAGCCATGACAATGCATTTTGAAGGAAAGCAGTTAAATGTTTATGTTGATTTAAGGACTTTTTCCGTCGAATTTTCTACAAGAAAATGTATAATGAAGTGGAATGTTTTTATTTTATTTTTACCAAGTAGTTAAAAATGATTTTATGTGAATTTTACATGAAAAGAGCCAAAATGGAAAAGACCCAAGAAATGCAAATCGACACACACCACCTATTTGTCGATTTCAAGGCCGCATATGACAGCGTGCATAGAGACGGACTAGTCTAGTTTTGACATTTCTGCCAAACTCATCAGACTGAGCAGGGTGACGATGGAGAACTCTTGCTGCTCCATCAAGGTCGAAATCGAATTCACCGAGACCTTCAATGTCAAAAAAGGTTTTAGACAAGGCTACGCGCTGTCGTGATTTGTGATTTCTTTAACATCGTTCTTGGGAAGATCAAGCCAACACAAGAGGCACGATCTTCCAAAAGTCCGCTCAACTGCTAGCTTACGCAGATGACATTGACGTGATTGGTCGAACACAGCGAGCCGTCAATGATGCGTTTGCTGGCTTTGAAACGGAAGCAGCTAAAATGGGTCTGGCGGTAAAGGAGGGCAAAACCAAGTATTTGCTGTCATCGAAAAAGGACGCACAACTTCGACGACTTGGTCGGAACGTCACCATAGGCAGCTATAATTTTAAGGTAGTTAAGGACTTCGTCTACCTTGGCTCCGCAGTAAGCAGACAAACAACATCAGTACCGAGATCACGCAGAATAACTTTTGCTAACCGCTGTTTTTTGGGCTCATAAGGCCATTGAGTAGTAGAGTCATCCCTCGGAAGACCAAGTTGACTTTGTATAAGACCTTGATCATCCCAGTCCTGCTTTACGGTGCAGAGGCATGGACAATATCCCAAGCGGATGAACAGTCTCTTGATCTTTTCGAGAGAAAAGTTCTGCGCCCGATCTTGGGTCCTGGCATTTGGAGGAGAAGGTTCAACCATGAGCTATATGGGCTGTACAGGGACATGAGTCTAGCCAGGCGTCTACGTCAACGCCTAAGATGGCTAGGCCATGTAGAGCGTATGGACAATTTAGCTCCGGCCCGAAGAGTCTTTGACTCTGAGCCTGTGGGACAACGTAACAGAGGACGTCCACGTACAAGGTGCCGCACACAAGTCGAGGGGGACCTCTGCCGGCTTGATGTGCAAAACTGGAGACAGCTGGCGAAAGATCGTGCTGGCTAGAGAGGCATGTTGAGTAAGGCCCAGGTCCATCTTGGACTGTAGCACCCTAAGAAGAAGAAGAAGACGGCACAATCGATCCATTCAAGATCTAAGTGGGTCACGGCTGATGCAGAGGTGACAGTCATTTTAACCTAACCTGACCTAAAACGAAATATCACTGCAATTGCGTCCAATGCAAAGCATTGATTCACAATTTTATGGTCCAAAAAATGTTTAAAAGTGGTTTGTTGTGTTTGGTTGCAACAATATGGTTGCATTCGTTATAATGCCAGCGAAAGAATCAATATAATAATATAATAATAATGGCGGCGCTACAGTCCGAGGTGGACTTGGGCCTAGCTTGTCAACAACCACTCGTGTTGTGCGTGCTATTGTTATACTCTTTGAGCATTGTCAGTGACTCGAAAGAGGTGGACCCGCGAACAATTTTGTTTTGAAAAATTCGAACGTAGACTGTGAAAGTCTAAAGCGCATGGGTCGACGCACGAACCCACCCGGCCACGGCGCCCACAAAGAATCAATATATTGAAGGAAAATTTCAATATTATCTGCTTAAAGGGACTTGCGGTGACTGCAACGGACTATTTTCTTTAAGAGAATTTGAAGTCTCTATTCCTGGCTGTTAACAATGATTTCATATTAAGCCAGCATCGAGCACACCATTCGGGAGATGCTATGTCGTTGAAAATCGGAACTCGATGATGGAGGTCTCCAACAGCTTCCATAGCAGCTGCTTGTCTAAAATTATTTTTGAATTTTCCCCACCTTCTTCGATTCTCGAAAGCTCGTTAAATGACATACTTTGCTTTAATCGATGTTTATTCAACACAACAGGACGGGATGGCATCCTCTTATCAATCACAATGTATTAGTCACAGAAACCGATGATGTCGATCCGTACACCATGGTAAACAACAGGTTACCCGAAAGGACCATATTTATTCTAATGGACGCAAATTCACACCTACATCGTTCGTAAAAAAAAAACGACACACAAATTTAATCTATTCGAGGCTTGACTTCAATTTCAGTTTATTTTTAACTCAAATATGCTAAACAAGCAGCACAGTAACTTAATTAAAACAATTATCGCGCTAAGTGCTCACCGAAGTATAAGCCCTACGTTTGTGCATGGTTTCATTATGAAGTTCAACCGACAACACAAAAACCACCACAACTAATTTTTGCTGTGGTAACAACCGCAACCCATGCATTGTTTGCACCGATACAATGTGGTATCCCAACTTTGCCATTAGACAACCTCATTAGCAGATCTGCGAAAGCGAGACCGAGAGCGAGAGCGAGGGCAACAATAATGCGGTTATTCGAAAGTGTCCTTTGAGTGAGAATATTAACTTTAATTTTGGCTTTAATTTAATCCCATGTTTGACTTAATCGTTATCTCAACTACAACCACTCCGCCGGAAGCAGCTGATAACGAGCAAACGTTCTTTTACACATGTTTTGCATACAGCGTATCCACAAGTTGAATGCAGAGGAAGGATACACCAGTAAATTGAGTAAAAGATTCGGGATTATGGTAATGGGATGTGCGCAAATGAATTTTTCATTAGATTCATTAAATTAAGGCTAATGCATCTAAGCGAATTATGAAGGTGGCTCACTGAAGGTTCTGAGACATCGCCCACATGCCCCGAAAAGAGCTCCTTAGCAGGAACTCACTCTTTCGCGCTGCCATTCCTTGTGTCCTTAATGTCGTGGTAGGGATTCGCACTCACGTTCTACGAACGAATGTCTCACATCACACACCCTTTTCAGGTTTGTGTAAACAAGGCATCAACAAAATTCCTAAAATCCACACAGTGGATATGAGAACTCACTAAACTATTTTAGACTGTGGGGTGTTATCGTAGAAATTAAACTGAAGTCATGTGTAAGACGTGTTCTCGGAGAGTGCCTACTTAAGACGACGCGTTGAGGTGGAAGGAAATGGTAAGGGCCTGAACAAATTGGGAACGTGTGGGGTAGGGAAGTCCCATGAGGGGCATTAACCAAGCTACATATTTACTTCTATTTGCACAACACCGGGAAAAGGGTGATTTAACATAAATTCTTGGCTTCTTATGCTGCCATAAAACGTGCACACTGGCATGCTAACGTACTTTAGTTATGTCTCAACAGCTCGAACGTAGCTTTTCACACCTCATCAGGAATTGCTTTATTGTGTACGGAGTAAAGTACATTGAATAGGATTGACCTTGCCCTCGAATTTCGAAGAAGGATGTGTGTAAGTAAAAAATGAGTAAACATTTGCTCGTGACTAGATGTAAGGTTTTGTATTTCAAGATAAAAACAAGAACTTGACAACATAATTCGGCCGCTCGATGAACTGCACTCGGAGGCTAATGTTCGGCTATAATATCAGAGACGAATTGAAGAAAGTGGATGCTGAACTTTGAACGAGTGCGTACACCACAGAGAGAACTTAGGAAGTGCTCGGCCGTGGACCAGAAAGACAGTGTGAAATACATTTTATCAAAAATTTAAAGAATTATGAAAAGTGTACCCAATAGAGTAGTCACTGAAACAAGGAACATAAAAGACTGGAAATATCTGATGCAGAAGAAACTTGATTGAAAGTCCGGTAGCGTGGTCAGACTAACATTCACGATTAAACTTCGGACCAGGTTAAAAAAATAACGCTGGGTAGATACTAGAGTCTGACCGAAGGCCAGTTTTTCGACCGAAGCCGAAGCCGAAGTCGAACTCCGGCTTTTTCATCACCTTCGGCCAAAGCCGAAGCCGAATGTTCAGTTAGACTCTATTTGGAACATATTTTGCAAGTTGCTTTCGCATCATTTTTACGAAATAATCCTAAATTGGCTGATTGATTTGATTTTAAAGCTGTAAACAATAACACTTTCAAAATATCCGAATAATAAAACAAAAATCACCGTTCCTTACAACTTTTATTTTTACAGAAAATGAGGCCGAAGACTTTGCCGAAGCCGAATGTTGATATTTCCGTTGGTGCCGAAGGTGAAATTTATAGCCGAAGGTGGCCGAAGCCAAAGCTGAAGCCGAATGTTCGGTCGGACTGTAGTAGATACTCATTTAGCGGTCTAGAAGAACTACCGAAAATAAATCAAAAACATTGCTACGTTCTTTAAAAGAACATTTGTTTAGACTCCAAACAAGGAAGACCACTAATGCACGAGTTGGAACTCTTAAAGGTTATGGTTACCGTGAATGAGAAACTGGTCATACTACCGGTTGGTGACATCACAATGGACCAAATCGGCGTCTAAGTGGATCACGGTCTCCTCCTGTCGCAATCACTCCAACTTAACTTAATCTAGCATTCACGATATTATAGAAGTATGCTATTCTAGGTGTGACATTTTAGCTGGGTGAACCGTCTGCGTTAAATTTACAACTGAACCTACAGCCAGCACCATCTTTTGTCAGTTGTTTCTGGTGCGGATTGGATCGGATCGGATGTCTTCTATTCATCAAACCATTTGGTGCTTGCTACAAAGATTTTAACTTGATTGGTGCCGGCGTTGTCCAGCTCACTCAGGTTATTGAAGAAGTAGGCTCCAAAGATTTTCTTCATGCAGGTGGAGAGAACGCTACAAGTGCAGAGGAGATGCATTTTGCTTTCCTCTTCTTCATAGTCTTTACAGCTTCTGCAGAAGTCGTTATTTCAAAGATTTGAACTATTTTTCTTTCATAAATCAGAAGATGTGAATTCCAATGCGCTAGGTTTTTCTTTTGATTTAGATGGCGATTCGGTCCGAAGTGGACCTAGGTCTCAACCAACAGGCCACAAAAAGTTGACTGGGGCCCCTTTCCACTTGTGTACCCACCTTAAACTCGAGTGTTCTCTGTTGCGTTGTCTTTGGGGCTGGGATTCGGAAATTTGTTGGGCTGGAGCAATGTTACCCATGCGTTCAACTTGGGCTAGCCACCCTAGGCGTCGGATTCGTAAGCGACTATATGGACACATGTCGTTGCATAGCGCAGTTGAATAGGCGCACAGATCGCACACAGAACTTTTTTCTCGGAATTATCAAGACCACTTTTGTTTACTGAAATGATTAGGACTTCGTACAAAGTGATCTTAACCTTTCGAAAGAGAGCACTATTTTTCCAAAAAATACTCAGAAAAAGTATTTTTTGGAACTTTACTGGAGCACTCAGACTCAAAACCTACTCCAGTGCCGTTAATTTTATCCCAACGCCAAATGGTGACTGAACCAGATTCGATTTCACCACTTCCCTTTCAATGCCAACAAACGCGTCATTGACGCATGGCCGTGTTAGTCATCTAGCTCACAACCGTATTTTACATTGAATATCTCAGTGAGTTTGTAGACCTTGATGGAGTAACGAGAATTCTCCATCTTCATCTTTCACAACCTAAAGACTTGAAGGAAATATGATAAAAAGCGCTGTAGGGCTTGTCTCTTTTAACTTCGGAAAACATATTGCATGCCTTACAAGGCATACAAAATGGGCCTCCACTGCCTCTGGGTGTAATTGCTGGCAACAGCACAAAGCCCTCCAAAGCGAACCTAACCTAACCTGGTCTCTATACACTCTGTCATATGGGACCTTGAAACGACGAATAGGTGGTGTGCAACAAACCGCATTTCTTGGGTCTTCTACACTTATCAGCTCACACAAATCTCAATAGAAGATCTTGTATGCGATGTTAAGAAGATCGATCCCTCTGAAATATGCGCAATCAAAGGGGGTACCTTTTTTCCTCAGACCAACGATGCGTAAACTCCCCTCATCCACTCATCGCATCATCGTGTCTTAAAATTGAGCACCCACATCAAATCGTCCTCATTACAACCCACCGCGTTCTACATATCACACATGGTCAAGGTAGTCTCGTAGGTATCCAAAAGACTGCGATTTCCTGACCTGTCATTCGGCTACCATAAAGGCAGCGACTTCAGGCCGTTGATAAACGATGCAACCATCAATGTAGCCAATATTTACAGTTGAAGGGGTTCAGTCGTCCTTTTCGATTTTGTTATTGAACTGAATGCGTGAAAATCAGAAACTTTTGTCATTTTCAAATGATTTTTTTTTTTGGGGATTTCTGAAACTACTGGAGCACTCAACCTCAAAACTGTTTTGTACTGCCACTGTTTTGTACTGGTCCATTGTACTGCCAGGTAGCAACCTACTCCAGTTCCGTTAATTTGATCCCAACGGTGATCTCAAATGGTTCACTGGGATTCGAACTTGGGACCCCTCTAACTTGAGGCAGGCACTTAACCAACTGCATCATCCAGTCGTGATTTCAAATGATATAATTGTTGTTTTAAAAAAAAAATCCAAGCTACCAATGGCTAAACAATTGTGTTCAAATGTTCAGTAAAATTTCAACGATTGTTGAATTCAAATCTCAATAATTAATTGTTCACGCAACATAATTTTCAGACCTTGTAAAGTACAATCAACTTAATCACATCTATGTTCGGAGTAATCCATCGAAAAATCTCCCATTCATTAAAAATGGAAAACTGATTTAATCCTAGCTCAAATTTTCAACACCACATTTCACCAAATACCAGATTGTGGGCTTGCAACCATTGCCAGCATAACCGTAATAAGCTCTGTGAATTTGTATTTAATTTCAAACATGTTCCTACGAATGCATCCGTAGAAATGTATCCATGGGCAGCGGGAATTTGATAGTACAACACAGTGGCGATGCTAATTTTAATCTATTACCATATTATTACAAAGCAATGAGCATTTCGAAAATGATAGGTTAGTCTCCATGGTTTAGTTTTGGAATTGTTTTCCCATGGCTTTGCAGTTGTTGTGGTGTGCGATACTTGTTTGATTAGAATGAGGTACTCGTGTACAGGAAAGCAACGTATTGTGACAAGCTAGGCATTCGTGGAGGATTTGGAAATACAATCGTTGCGGCCGTTGATGAACACGATTTTTAACTAGTGTTTGGTTTTGCTGTAGACTATGTTCCTTTTCGAGTTGTACGTATCATTGATGGCAAAACTTATTGTTGCTTCATTTCTAGTTCCAAATTACGTCCAAGTTCTTCTTCTTCTACTGCAGTCCGAGGTGGAAATGGGCCTCAGGTCCTGCGAAAGCAGCTGGCGAGAGAGAGTGCCAGTTGGGAGGCGTGTGAGGTCAGGCCCAGGTTAAATGTGGTAAATGCTACACTGAAGAAACCTGGTTGGACACTGTACAGAACAGCATTCATTTTAACGGCGCCAACTCGCTCGAGTCACTGAAAAGGCGTAGAGTCAATTAAAGCTTCTCAAACTTTGCCGTTTGGACGTTCTGTAGGACACGACTCGGAATCAGCAGCTTGTAGAAAATTCAATTTAAAAGAAGTTGTCACTAATACAACATTGACATAATTGAACTATGGCGACTGGATATCCTGGATAACATTCGTAAAAAAGTTCCACGTTAAAATGCAGCAAAGACAAATAGTCAAGGTAGGTAAACAAGAAATGCCATTGGCAAGTACCACCATTGTCATTACCGCGCGTCCATGACCTAACAACCTACTCACTCGTAATCCACGTACTTACCTCATTAGTCACGTATCAAATCACATCCACACATGGCAAATTAAATTTAAAATCCACTGTCAGGATCGCCCACAAAAGCAGCTATCATCGATTGGGTATTGTGAATTATTGACGGCATGCAGATTTATTCGATGGCAATTTTCCTACTGTTTCCGGCATCCTTTTCCCGCTTCGCAAATGCGCGGATGTGGAAAAATCATTGCACTGTATGTGTTGATTTAAGACCCTGTTCAGATCCGATGGTGAGAATTTTCTATTCGACTGCATTCGCAATGTGTTCCGGTGGCGGTGGCTCCTTTCTGCTTCGTCCTCAATCAACGGTAATTAAATGGTTGGGGCTTATCTGCTTTTAGTGCTGCCTCTGGAAGCATTTGACTCTCTCGCGAAAGGAATGAAGAGCACCAGGCAGCAAGGACTGTAACCGAACAACGAACTAATGTATTCGATTAGTGTTTAATGCTCGTAAGCAGCAGAGCAAAAAACCGTCTGCAGTTGCCTTTTGTTACACAGATGCATTATCAGGATTCTGCACATTCTTGAGAATTTATATGGACCTGCATGTATGTACTCGTGTGTTGTGTGCTGATGCCAATTGATATTATTCATGAGAACTTGTGGGGAAGATCTGTAAATTTCGATCAATGCGGTGGAGTTCGAGGGCGGATGTTATCCTCGTTATTTCATTCACACCGCTTTTCTTGTTGAAATTTGTTTAAGTGGCAGGAATGTACATCGTTGAATAATTGGGTGGTTTCTGCTGCCACGTAAAACAGTTGAAATTGGGAGAAAAGGTGTTTCTGATCAGCAGGATTTAATTAACAAAAATTCGAGATATTTCTTCTGTTGTTGTCTTAGGTTTTTATGAATTTTCGCTGATTGGAACTTTTTATTTCCTTTGGCAGCGTACAAAGTTTGTACGTATTTGTAATAGTTCATTTATTGCTGATGGCTTGCACCTCTTTAACACGTTAATGTTATGGATTGGAAAGCTCTAAGTTGTTAATACCAAAAACAAGAAAATATTCGAAAATTCGCTTATTTACATTTTATTTCATCAAATTCGTATATCCATGTGTTGGATGCTGTGCTCGTTCACGCAAATCGGCTAAAAACGACCAATTCTCTGTTATAGCGGTTAAGGTTCCTTCCCGGCAAATCGGCTATAGAGGAGATTTTCTCCAAGTGTGAATCCTGGAAAGGACCGGCGAGTTTCAGTTCGATACGCACCACATTTTTATCGATTTAAAAGTCGCGTACGACAGCATTCATCGCAAGGAACTGTTTGAAGTGATGTCCAAATTCGGGATTCCAGGATCCGGTTGTGTCGCACCTCATTAAAGTATACGTGGTGTACCGTTCAGTTCGGTTCAAATACCACTGAACCATTTAAAACTTGCACTGCATTTTGGCAGGGAGATGCGCTGTCGTGTGACTTTTTCAATCTGGAGCTGCTGAAGATAGTGTGGGGGGCGGATGTAAACACGAAAGACACTACCTTCTTCGAAACAGTACACCTGCTGTGCTACGCAGATGACATCCACATCGTCGCGCGTTCCCAGCGTACTTCCACGACACGACTCCACGACTGGAATCGTTGTTATTTCGGTTTATCTAAACAGTTAGGGTCAAAACTCCTAACTCGAAGGACCAAAATCATGCTCTACATAACGCTTATTCTTCCAGTACTGCCCTATGGAGCCGAATGCTGGACGATGAGTAGAACGGCAGATTCTTGGTTCCTTCGGAAGGACAATTCTGCTTCGAATATATGGACCTATCAAAATGAAGACAAATTCGTTGCCTACATTTGCTTGGCCACATCGAGCGTATGGATAACAATGCTCTTGCCAAGAGGGTCTCCGTATCCGAGCCTCTTGGTTCGAGACAGAAATTGAGACCGAACCTCCGGTTTAAAGACCAAATCATCGCGGACGCAAGACAGCTTGATCTAGACAACTGGAAGCAGCGTGCTCGTGATCGGCGTATATGGGACGTTGGCCTGATAATACGGAAACAAAAGATACAGATGCAGACGCCGTGGCGTAGTGGGTAGGTGCGTCGACTCCTACGCTCGATCTTCTCGGGTCGATTCCCAAAAAAAAAACACCAAACATTTTTTCACGGCTCCACCTCTTTCGAGTCACTGACAATGCTCAAAGAGTATAATAATAAATGCTGTGCCACCGGGCAGCCGTAATCTATCAGCCTAATTGCCTTAATAATAATAATAATAATGGCGGCGCTACAGTCCGAGGTGGACCTGGGCCTAGCTTCTCACCAACCAACTCGTGTTGTGCGTGCTATTGTTCTGTCACGAGTGGAGGGGACCTACAGTTTAATGCCGACTCCGAACGGCGAGATTGAGAAGCTTTTCGTAGACAGTTATACTTTTTGAGCATTGTCAGTGACTCGAAAGAGGTGGGGCCGCGAACAATTTTTTTTTTTTTTAAATTGTTTGTCTGAACTTGGTTTCGAACCTAGACTGTGAAAGTCTAATGCGCATGGGTCGACGCACGAACCCACACGGCCACGAATTGCCTTAAGCTCAAGTAAATATTCTAAGTCAAGTGCCCTAAATACGACTTGACTGTTTTGCTTTCCTTATGTAATTGTGGCAAACTTTACTTTAAATATGACTACACTATTCATCAATGGCTGATAAAGCATCTTCAGTGTATTCAATCATTCGTGCGTTAAGCACATGCATTCTGTCGGTTCCGGATACTGAAGCAGACACTACACTTGCTGTTAGTTATACGTTGCTGATGACGATAATAGGCCTACACTCTGGCACGACTTCCGAAAGAGCAACGATGAAGCAACAGAATAAATTTCACCCCAAATAACTTTATACTTGACCCGACAGAAAGGCATGAACGGCATCATAATCGCTGCACCATATAACTCTCAGAAATGAAGGGGCACACAATGCCGTACGGAATCGTGTTAACAAAGACCGATTAAGAGAAGAATGGAGTCTGCTCAAATATATCGCTTTGGTCATAGCCAAATTGCTGTCGGATAATTACACTCATGATGATGAAAATGAACCACTTCTATTAGAGACTATGTATGCATTTTGGGCGAAGAGTACTCTGGATGAAGTTTGATTAATGGCAGGCATCAGTCCACACGTGCACATGCCGATGGAGTGTGAAGCACTTAATCAAAATGTTTTGCACGAGAATTTTCGGAAGAAGTCCCTAGTCCCATGAGCTCGGAGGGACGTCAAAGGTGCGTCCATAGTTTCGAAAATCAAAACATGGTCAAAAAAGTCACACCGAACAAGGAAAACGTATTTAACAACGGCTTCGCTCCGCCCACGAAAACTTACCGTGATCGATAGTCGGGCCCTGAACGGAAAACGGATATCCCCCAACGTCCCTACCGGTGTTCCTTCCCATCCACCTTTCGAAGATGTATGTATCTGAAAACTAAAGTTTCCCTCAAGGTAATAAATAACCCCTCACACAGTCCCTTGTTTGAATTTAAAATTTGAAAAACTTCCGATATTTACAGCGCAATGTCAAAACTATGACGGCAATCCAGGGAAAACAAGATAATAAAGCAGAATCCTTGTGGAATCCTTAACGAGGTCATGGATGCTCCTAGTTGCACCCTCGTACCGCTTTAATTGACAGGCAATAAATAATCAATTGTCTTTAAGACATCCACAATGCATGCTGTGTGCTCTCTTGTTCACGACTACATGCGGGAGGGTGGGCTGCCACTGTTGGGGTTTTCAAAGGCCAACACAGGTAGACTTCGGTTTGTGCATTTGGGACGAACAACACCCCCTGTGCATCTTGAAAAGAACTTGGTGATTACAAAATCTGATTACAAATTTATTGGTTGCATTTGTCGGACGATTCCGGATGTGTTATGTTGTATCCCTCGAGTGGGCGATCTTGTGTGTGTTGGAGGGTGTGAGTTTTGTGGGTAGGAATTCCGGAGTAAACCAAACAATGGATAACCAAACTTTTATGGTTGAGAACTCCTTCGACATCTTGTTGTGAGGGACTTTAATCAGTTGCATTTGTACGTACGGTAATTGTGTATGGGAGTATGTGCATACGAGTACGAGTACACACTGATGTTTGTTTGGTTGACCAATGTGTTTTGTTTACATTATCTTGGGGATGTGAAGTGAATTTATATCGTATGTGCATGTATGGACGTAGTTGATACATTTGCTACTTTATTGGCACCACGTAGCATGGAGTGGTCATTAGGGGTCTGTGTTTGAAGGTGCAAAGAACTTCTGTGAACTCTTGCCATTGCTACCAAAGTTACCACATTTTTGTTAATTAGTAGGAGGGTGTATTTAAAGCGGTTCTCGAAAGAGGACTTAGGATGACCCCCTTCTTGATTTGCGTAGTCTTGACTTGAAACGATTCACTGATTAACATACATCAACGAAATTAATTTGGATTTCATGGTTCCTTGTGACATTTTACAAATCGGAAGCCGATATGGTTTTCGTGTTCATTGGCACTTTGTTCACGTATTGTGTATGTAAGATAATTTTTTGATATTGCTTCCGTGAAAGCTGACTCCACAATACATGCTGAAGCAATTAGAGTTGGACATCTTATAATCTTAAGTCGAGAAATAAGAGTACAGAGAGCCTTTAACCTTACAATAGTTAAAAACCAATCATTTTATGCTATTTTCACACGAATAAAACTCTTAAATTTATCGATAAATTCTTGACAACTTTTAGAACTGTCAGATTGCTGATGCGGTGTGGTCCATTTGACACTACGAGTCATTATTGTCCCAAAATTCTCTGGTTGGATTATATACTTTATTTTTTACTTATTCTTTTGTTTACAATATATATAACTGTATATCAATATACATATATAAAAAATTGTTGCAAGTGCGTTGTTACTTTATAACTCACGAACGGTCAAACCGAATTCTATAACGTATTTAGGGTTTGTTTGTATGGTCGTGTAGATGGTTTATCTAAAGCTTACATGAAATTGGTAGAAGCGTTCGTGAGTTATGACTTTTTATGTCAACATCTGATTTTACCCTTATAAAAAAAACAACAAATACGTAGGCGCCTATAATCGTGTGCTGCGTGTACTGTATGCTGATGTCATACAAAAGGCAAATACACGTTGTAGCGCATAGACGCATAAACATTGACAGCTGTCAGTGAGTGATCATGTTAAGGTTATTTTCATCAAACTCGAATTGTAAACGGTAAGAGTCGCAAACATTTTTTTTTATCCATCGCAGAGCACACAGAACACTACGTTCCCTAAGTGTTAACTCTCAGTATCGCTTTACACAGCAGATGTTTAGGATCGTCTACCGATTTTCATCTCATAGATTACGTCAAATAAGCAATATTAATGATGTGGGAGTTACTCACCATATCCTGGCGAGTAACTCCCACAGCAGCACTAAGAAATTTCATCTCAGCAGCTTGTATTCGCGATCTTATCCTTTCGGTTATTACCCAAATTTCATGAACATAGGTGAGAGTTGGGACAAATATTGAGTTAAAAACCGCTAACTTAGCTTTGACACCAAGTTCGGCCTTACGACTGGATGGCGCAGTTGGTTAAGTGCCTGCCCTAAGTTAAAGGGTCCCAGGATCGAATCCCAGTGAAATAGAATCTGGTCCTGTCACCATTTGCCGTTGGGATCAAATTAACAGTACCTGGCAGTACAATGGACCAGTTTTGAGTCTGAATGCTCCAGTAGAGCTTCAAAATACTCCGAAAAAAAAAGCAAAAAAAAAGTTCGGCCTTGCAGATTACAGATCGACCAAGTTGTTTCAAAATTGACCCAGTTTGACCAATCCTACAGGAAAACTCAGCATTATTCCTCCCATCACTCGTGAAGAAGACTCCGAGGTACTTAAACTTCTCAATGGGACTCCACTAACATGTAGAGTGCATTGGATAGGCGTCCAGGAAATAACCATAAGGTCGGATTTGTCCACGTTAACCGTCATCCCAGAATCAGAACATACGGCCACAAACCTTTCTATCACGCGCTGGGAGGATATGAGGATGACTAGCTCATCTGCATTATGTCGCATTTTAAATTCGTAAAGGAAAAAGGTTCGAATTCGAACTGCCGATAGCATGCTTAATAATTCCCAGAAAAAAATAACGGCGTTTGTAACGAATCCTAAAATTCTCACACGTCAAGCGCACGTACCACTTTATTTTGTAAAAAAGGGAAATTTAACCTTCAGGCCCAGATGTTCTCTTGAAAACTTCCTATTCCGACTGAGCGAAAATCGGACATCATGTGTCACGGATTATGTTTACTATTTTCGAACCACGCTGTCACCAAGAATACTAAGATTCAAGTGCGATCTTGACAGGTCGTATAAAAACCATCTGACTAATTCAATTTAATCTTTTCAATTATACCTCAGTCCCTTCCACGGACATTTAATATCTCAAACCAAATTTCAGCACACAATCCCAGACGTAATCCTACCATTTAGTGCCAATAATGAATTATGATGTTGACCGACGAACTTAATTTTGAAGTAATCCCCATGACCCAGCCTATCGGCTTAAAACTACAACTGGGTATGCACTCCTTGAATTTAGCACGAATCCTTAATAAAATTTAATCTATCCCAACCTCTCGTTTCTGTGAGAGAGGATCACAAATCCTGCTCCCTTAACAGCATTCCGGATTAACCTTCTCCATTTGTATGCAGATGTCCTTTTAACAATCAATTTTCCAACAGAATTTCTCACACAATCCCGTGCGGCCCATACAAGTTTAATTCCTTTCAATTCATATCAACCAGCCTGCTGAGCGCTTTAAGAATAAGCCCACCCTTTCGTGGCCTGAAATCGTCATAAAACTCCACTATTTTCCCAAGCATTCTCTTCTCCCGATAAACACTGTCGGGAAACAACGATAATTCTGGAAAAAGCCAAGTGAAGAAATTGAAAACGTTTATCTGCCTCGCACGGTCTTAACCCTTTTTTCGTTATTCTATTACGGTCACCATTAAAGGTTGCCTCCTCTATCTCTCGCTCTCGCTCTCGCTCTATCTCTGTCTTTGGGGCACTGTCTGGCCTCGATGAATCGTCCTCATCGATATACATTTTAGCCCTCAATCAAAATGTTAAGTAGAGCCGATAACAATAATGACAATGACCATCGGCTTCTTAATAATCCATCCATATGACAAAACAAGCACGACAGGATGGCAAAGGCCAGAAAAGCACACAAGAGTTCACACACGAGTGTAATCCACCCCTCAATGGATTTTCAACATAAAATGTCAAAGTTTACGGGGTTTTTGGTTAAAATTTTGCGGTGACTTCCCTTGAACCAGGAGCAGAAGCAGAAGTAGAAGTAGAAGCAGAAGCAAAAGCGGTCGTGCACTGGTTGTTGTCGGCGTAGTGGTTGTGTGCCTGTTCGAGATGGAGGACTAAGGACTAGCGTGCTTTTGGAGTATGAAACGGCTGTGTGTTAAGGACTCTTTGGGTTGATGTTGATAAACGTGATCCTTATTACTTTCGATTGGATATGTTGTGCGCGCCATAAGTGCCGTATGAATGAGACTTCTCGGTTGCAGCATCAACATGGAGAGGGACATGAATGAGAATGAGCTAGACATAATAATGAAGACCATTACCTCGGAGTTATGCTATGATGTGTGGAGGGTTTCTAGTCACTATGTACATAAATATCCGAACATTCACTGGATGTGTGTTCTTTTGTTAAGCCTGATGAATGCTGGCATTGACCAACTGGCCAATGGACCAGAAACACAACATTACTTTGGCATACAAGGGATTAAATAAAAGTGTAAGACGTAGCCATTTGTTTGGCTCTTACAAAACCACATAAGCTTATGACGTTATGGAGTTGATGAAGCACATATGTATGCAGATATATGCCGGAAGAACAATAGGCGCAAATTGTAGAGGTAAGTTAAGTAAGTTAATGAATACTTAAATCACATCAGTGTGGAGCGGACGGATTATACTATCATCCTCTGTATAGTTGGCAGTTCGTTACTGGTGCGTCGTTACTCAGCTGAACAAATACAAGAGCAGCACGGCATCCATGTGCAACGCAGGTGTATCCTTAGCAAAATCAGTGGATGCACTGGAGACGTTCGACGAGTAACACTCGAACGGACGCAACAGCATTCTCAAGCAAAGCGTGTAAATCATCGGAGTCGGGGATACATCAGGGCCCTTTCCCCAATCACCAGCTTACTGGTGCTGGTACAATACTGCTACACACGCTATTGCATACGCAGGTAGCTTGCTACTAGAATAAAAGGAAAAGGTTCAACAGGTGCTGCATACTATTCACAAAGCAAGCGTCGCTGCATTTAAATTTCTTATGAAGTTGAATTAGTGCGTAGAACATGCCGTAAAAGGTGTAAGTCGTATGTCGTATGCATGTCGTATGCATGCCGTATGCATGCCGTATGCATGTCAGTATACTCTGCAATTCGCAACAAACAGCTGAACAAAGAATTCAACCGGCATCCATAAGCAGCATAGGGATATGCTTCGCAAACACGATTAACATCTGTTGTCGTGGCGAAGAGGTTCTGGATAGTACAAATTAAGAATTAGAACACGGGTCTTGTGTTGTGTACAATCAACTGACTTTATTTTTCCTATGTTCTCTTATTTATACCTACTTATTCTATCTTAAATCTATATATAGCAATACTTATCTTATCTCTAATATACCTCCGATGGGATGGCTGCATATGCGTGGGTGTTCTCGGCATGAGTTCGGGGTTGGTGTTGTATGCGATGGTTGTTTATTTAGGATTGTATCGTGTGTCCCTTTTCGATGGGATCGATGGGATCGCTTGCCTGTCTGCCTCTGTTGGGACGATATAAGTAGGTAGTATTTCCTACTTCAAGTGGATGATGTTAACTCCTCCTTTCCTAAGTGAGGATCGTCCACGATTCTCTGTGCTATATTCTGGACCGCAAGGTTAATTGCTTTTGTACTTCTTCGTTTTTTCCATAGGTTTATAGCTAACGAAATTGTGAGTATTGTAACGATTGTCACCAAGGCACACGTGAAGGTTATTGTTTTTATGTTTATCTCCTGACGTAATGTATGAATTTGGTTTATATTCATAGCATTCAGTTTGTGCAGGTATGGCAAATTTAGAACCTCTAAGTGGCCACTGATGTTAATTAGGGTGTGTATCGGTGTTTCTGGTTTTCGGTTTAGAACAGATTTTTCGTTACGGAACACAGTGCCATTTATTTCTATTTGATCCTTAAAGGTTAGAAGGTATGTTCCATTAAGAGCTCTTATGTTGCCATCAATGTTTTTAATGGCTGCGAATGCATTATTTAAAATGACAATACCGTCGTCGACTTCTATTATGTCATCACTGTCGTCAGCGGCTGTATTGCACTGAGCGATTCCTCCAGAGATTAGTTGCTGACCACACGTAGTTGTTCCTAGTTTTCTGCAGAACGTTGTTGATACTGCGGTTTGACATTCCACAGGGTAGGCCTTGTCTTCGCACTTTGCCACAGTGTTGGTCTTTCCAAAGTGTAAAACCAGTCCGGCGTGTTGCACCCCATAGAGACTCAATTTCTTGCAGACTGCATTAGGTTCTGGATATTTAATTATAAAATACAAACTGTCGCTACTTTGTAATACTTTAATTTTAGATATCCTCATTAAATCTGTTATACTTATATTAGTAAAGTGCTCATTTATAATTTTATTTAATTCATAATCATCAAGTATTATTGGGTTTACAAGATTTATTTTTGCAAGTGTTACAGAAAGTATGACCATTTCTAGGTCTGTAATTACAATTCTATTTCTAGATAACAATATTTCATATAAGTGACCTGAATCTATTTGTTTTTCTTTTGTCATAGTGACGATTTTGTTAACAGTTTCTGTTAATTCTATTATTTTTCTCTGAACACGAGTGTTAATCTTATACTGTTTATTGTTGGAATCAGTTAGTATCTCTTGTCTAATCTGAAGTCTCTGAAAGTCGTCAAAATCAGGAGTTCCCGCTACTATCTTTAGAGCAGTACCTAAGAAGTTCAAACTTCGCGCTTGTCTGTGGTGTATTTCTACTGTATGTAGGAGTTCCTCAATGTGTTCTATGTCTGAGTATAACAATTTCTTTATGTGTGATAGAGTAAAAAGTTCTGCTAGTCGTTTTGTTTCGCCTACAATGGCATTATACCATGTTAAGTTTGTAAAGTGTGTCAAATAAGTGTAATGCTCCCAAACGACAGTCTCTCCGTCCATAATTGGGATGTATTTTGCATGGGTGTAATCTATAATTTCCTGACTGCCAGTCATGGCCATCAGGAGTACCAGTATTATGAACCTAAAAAAATACAAAAAGGATTAGGGAATCTCAAGCAGATTTTGGTTGTCTTATTTCTAATTAGTCCTCAAGTTATCCTTGTGGACCCTCCTCCCTTTTACCAGAACGGAAGTGCCTAGGTCTTTCTCAATTGTTCCTTCAACATAAATTGGAGACAATTTATTTCCTAATCTTTTATTCGTTTTAACAAGGACCCTGTCACCAATGTTATAGATTCGATTCTGCCTATTTTTATTATGCGTTCTAAGTTCCGCCTCTTGTGCATTTCTTATACGCTCTTTTATTTCTTTAGTTGATGTCAATGAAGAAGGAAGAAGAATGTCAATTGGTCTATTGTTAGTTACAGAGTGAATTGATTTGTTATACTCTATTGTGGCTAGCAGTATCAGATCATCTGTGTCACTTAAGTTTTTTTCAAGTTTTAAGCATCTAGCTATTTCCGCTAAAGTACTGTGGAATCTTTCCACTTGTCCATTCGACGTACTATGGAGTGGAGGTGCGTTGGCAATCTGTACTTTAAAATGATTTATTAATATTGATTTAATTGTCTGTGAGTTTATTGATTTCTCGTTGTCGCAGTAAATGGTTTTTGCATTTGGGAAAATGTTAATTACTTGTAAAATAGTTGGTTTTACGTCGATAATAGTTCTAGATGCAATTTTTTGAACAATAGCGAATTTCGAAAATTTGTCGATACAAGTAAGGTAATATTTTCCGTCGGTTGAAAATATGTCAATATGTAGGATTTCTCCTATGCTCGCTGGTATTGGAGTTTCAGCTATGGTATGTTTTCTTGGGTGACGTTCATATTTGGCCTTTGAACAAATTTTGCAATTCGTGACCATTTCCTTTGCTTTTCTAAACATTTTTGGAAAAAAGTAGTCGCTTAATATCTGCTTCACGTTCTCTTGAGCAGCTGTATGAGCACGATTATGTTCAGTGGCTACTATTTCGTCTTGATCGTTTAAATCAGTAATATCTAACACTATTTTCTTGGTATAGCGAAATTTTACTGCTGGGTAAAGTTCCACAAGAGTGTGTTGAATTTTTGCCAGGACTGGTAGGCTGCAGTGTATGGCATTTACCACATCATCATTCACAACTTCCTGTGGGGCTTTCATCAAAAAATTCATGTTTAAGAACGTGATTATGTGTCTCGTTTTTTTTCCAAATACAATGAAGGTTCGTTTTGATTGAGCTTCACCTTCTTCTATTAATATTTGGTTTCTGAAACAATTTAATGGCTTATCAACTGATTCGATTGTATAGGTGAGTGACTCCTCGCTATGGATGGTAGCACAATCAGAATTTGCGTTTACCTCAATCATGCTCATGTGTTGTCTTGACAATGCGTCGGCAACATGATTTTCCTTACCTGGCTTGTAATGTAATTTTGCGTTGTATTCTTCAATTATTGACTTCCAACGTTTAATTTTTGCGTTAGGATTTTTGTCGGAAACTGCGAAAGTTAGAGGCTGATGGTCTGTAAATATATGAAGTTCTTTAACTCCATATAGATAGTTTCTTAAGCTCTTTAGAGCCCAAACGATTGCAAGGAGTTCTCTTTCATTTGTCGCGAAATGTTCCTCGTTGCTTCTCAGCGTCCTTGAAATCATGGTTATCGGTTTTCCATCTTGTGAGAGTACAGCCCCAATACCACGTGAAGAAGCGTCGGTGGTTAAATGAAATGATTTTTTAAAATCTGGATACATCAATAAAACATCTTCAGATGAAAGTATTTCTCTGAGTTTATTGAATGCATTTAAGCTATCAGATTGCAATGTTATCTTTATCTTTTTTGATTGGTTGGCACTTACTTTGCCATTTTCACCTTTTAATAAATCGGTCAATGGCTTTGCTATGGAGGCGAAATCTTTTATAAAACATCTATAATAACTAGCGAGACCCAGAAAGGATCGAAGACCTCGAAGATTGGTGGGTTCTTCGTAATTTTTTAAACTGTGTACCTTTTCAGGACATGTTTTTATGCCACCACGTGATACTATAAATCCTAAATATTCTACCTGGGTTTTGAAAAATTTTGATTTTTCTGATGAAACTCTCATATTGGCTTCATAAAGGTTCTTAAGTACCCAATCAATATCCTTTACGTGCTGCTCTTTAGTTTCTGAATAAATTATTACGTCGTCGATATAGACATGACAGCTTTTACCGATTTGTTCTCTAAGTACATCGTCGATTGCTCTTTGAAAAATACTTGGGGCATTTTTTAATCCAAAGGGCATACGACAAAATTCGTACTTACCATTATTCACAGAAAAGGCAGTTTTTTCTCTATCCTTTTCTATTAGGTCGATTTGATGAAATCCTGATTTCAAATCAAGAGTAGTAAAATATTGAGCATTTTTCATGTTAGACAATATTACTGATACGTTTGGTATGGGGTATTTGTCTTCAACAGTATTTTCATTTAATTTTCGAAAATCAATTACCATGCGCTTTTTTTTATTTCCTGATAGATCTACTCCCTTCTTATCGACAACCCAGATAGGGTTATTGTATGGGGATCTGGATGGACGAATAATTTTATTGGCAAGAAGGTCTTTGATTTCGCTATTTACAAACTCTGCCACTCCCATTGGGTATGGGTAGAGTCTGGAATAAATCGGTTCGTTATTTGTAGTGCGAATTGTTGCTACGACATTCGTGTTGAAGGGTAGTGACTCTTTAGGATCAGCAAATGCTTTTTCTTTACTCCTAATCATTTTGCAGAACTGATCGCGAACTGCAAGAGGAATTTTCTCGATGATTACTTCGGTAAAATTTACGTTTTTGCATTCAAAGAAAAGGAGTTTTTCTATTCCAAAATCATGCTTTATACAATTGCTGTTTAGATCTATGTTGGCGTTAATTTGCTTCAACAAATCAAGACCAATTATACCATCAAATGTTGTCAAATTTGGTAGTATGAAAAATGCGCAGTCTACATCGAATAAATTCATTTTACATTTATTTTTCACTATATTATTACCGTGTATGGACCTTATTCGAAAAGGTGAAGATACGGGGAGGATTGCTTTTAGTCCGGTAAGGGGTTTAATATAATTTTTAGATGTACCCGTATCTATTAAAAGCTTAATAGTTTGATGTCCTACTCTCCGTTCAATCCAGGGGAGTAGGGACTTTTCCATAAAAAATGAAGCTGTTCGTCAGCATCTTCTACTTCAATCTCCGAATTACTTTCATAGTGTGTTTGTGCTATCTCCTCGTGTTTTATGTTGTTTATTCTTTGCATTTTTTGTGCGTTTATTCGCTCTGAGTCCATTTGTCGTTTTCTATTAATCTGACCACCTTGAAGGCCTTGCCGAGTGATCGACATATGATGCCTATCGTGGTACGATTTTTGTGACGGTTCTTTCCGCCAGTTTGAACCTTGTCTGTATCGAGACGTGGATGGGTCAATCTCCATTAGCTCAGGCTTAGTTTGTATTTTTCCAGAACATGTGTTTTTACCACTCACTTGTTGCCGCTGGATAAAGTGAGGGTTTTTGTAGCGTCCGTAACCTTGTGTTTGGTTGTAGTCTAAGCTATTTTGCTTCCTGTCTTCGTTTCTTAGTGCGAAATTGGTTGCAAACTCGAATCGCTCATTATTGGAGTCTACCTCCTGAGCCAGTGCCAGTGCACTGGGTAAGTCGCTAGGTCGTGATGAAAAAAGAATATTGCTGAGAGGTCTTTTTAGGCCTGATATAAATATCCTTAGTGCATCTGCCCTATACTTATCGCACAAGGCGTTTGCTACTACCCCTTCGTAAGACATTATTGTCTTATTTGTCAGTAACGTTAGTTTTCTTTCTACCTCATCAAAATACTGTATAACTGACAGGTTACCCTGTCTTAGGGTCGAAAGCTCCTGTTCGATTAGATATATGGGTCGTTTGTCCGCATATGTAAAATCTAATCGGGCGATAATTGCCTCAAAATTTAACACCGTGTTAAATGAAGCTAATATCGCGTCAGCTGATCCCTTTATTTTATTCCGAATAATTCCGACGGCTTGGAAATGCCTGGAAGAATTCCGATAAGGTATAAAAATTTCATAGGCGGTGTGTGCGGCCTGTCGCCACGAAATGTAGCTATTATTTTTTCCGTCAAATTCGGGAAGGGATTTTACTAAGTCTAAAGATTCATCACATCTAATGGATGGATCTATCTTGACTCGTTCGAACCGTATTGGGGTTGGATTGATTCTAAGGGATTTTAATTCCCCAGTCAATGTATCCAGTTTTTTATCAATAACCTGATTGTATTGGGTCAATGCAGCTGCGACTGCTGCATTGGCAATTGCTGTCATATTTTCGGCGGTCATTGTTATCTCGTCAGTCTTTTTGTTGAACTATTTTTAATTATTTCTATACAGTTTTGTATGAACTTAAAGTACCTTAGAGTAACGTGCTATACAACAGTAGCTTATTGCGACAAATTATAATAATTTTAATTTTATATAATAATATATATTTTATAATACAATATCTTATTTTTTCGTGAGCACTTTACTTACAAATTACACATTTCCTTAGTCTGGCTGCTTGGCTGGAGGTTGTTTTCTCACGATTCTGCTGCTGCTGTTTTTGCGTTTTTTCACTTTTTAACTTTTACACGAAATTTGAAATGTTAACACTTTTCAGCTACTTTTTACTGTATTTTAAACTTTTACTTTTATATATAAATTTTGTGGGCTATTATTATGCCTTGAGTTGGGCGCCAATTAAGAATTAGAACACGGGTCTTGTGTTGTGTACAATCAACTGACTTTATTTTTCCTATGTTCTCTTATTTATACCTACTTATTCTATCTTAAATCTATATATAGCAATACTTATCTTATCTCTAATATACCTCCGATGGGATGGCTGCATATGCGTGGGTGTTCTCGGCATGAGTTCGGGGTTGGTGTTGTATGCGATGGTTGTTTATTTAGGATTGTATCGTGTGTCCCTTTTCGATGGGATCGATGGGATCGCTTGCCTGTCTGCCTCTGTTGGGACGATATAAGTAGGTAGCATTTCCTACTTCAAGTGGATGATGTTAACTTACACTCGACCGCGCGCCAGGATATACTCTTCCGTAACACAAACTTCGGGGGCTGCATGGGTGACTCTTTCCTCTGCCGACGCAGAAAGTCTGGTCTCTCGCTAGCTGCCTCCAATTGCACACACTAAGTTCGTTGATGTCCTTCTCCACTTGTGTGAGCCATCTATAACGCGGACGTCCTCTGTTGCGTTGTCCCAATGGTTCGGACTTAAAGAACACAGGACATGGTCTATGATAATAACTTGTAAACATTGTAAAAACTTGTAATCATTGCACTTTCCTTGGACCCCCATTGTTGAGCCAATACAATGAAATGCATGCACGCGAGATCTGCAGGCCACTCGATCCTCCGCCATCGACTCTAACTCATCAGGAGCTATGCCCAAGCGGAACCAAGCGAGTTTTTGGACCTGGTCCAATCATCTCGTCCTGGGTCTTCCAAGCGGTCGCCTACCTGATGGAATCACATTCAAGGCACGCCTCGGAAGTCGTGAAAATGGGGACATTCATGCCACCTGACAAAACCATCGAAGTACAGCCCTTTGAAGAAGCAGCTGCTCAACACTGAGTCATCTCGGCAGCTTGTATTTGCGGTCTTATCCTTTCGGTTATTACCCAAATTTCATGAACATAGGTGAGAGTTGGAACAAATATTGAGTTAAAAACCGCTAACTTGGCTTTGACACCAAGCTCGGCTTTCCTGATTACAGATTTATCAAGTTCTTTCAAAATTGACCCAGCTTGACCAATCCTACAGGAAAGCTCAGCATTATTCTTCCCATCACTCGTGAAGAAGACCCCGATATACTTAAACTTCTCCACCTGTTTCAATGGGACTCCACTAACGTGTAGAGTGCATTGAACAGGCGTTCTGGAAATAACCTCGGATTTGTCCACTTTAGCCTTCATCCCAGCATCAGCACATACGGCCACAAACCTATCTAGCGCATGCTGGAGTTCTATCTGGGAGGATGTGAGGATGACTAAGTCATCTGCAAAAGAAAAATCTGCAAAAAGAAGATGACTGCAAAAGAAAAATCTGCAAAAAGAAGATGACTTACCCTCAACTCTCCCAATGTGAAACATTCCCTGCTCAACTGCGCTGCAACATCCAGTCCACATATAAATTAAAAAGGAGAGGTGACAAAACGCACCCTTGGCGAAGTCCAACGCCCATCTTTTGTACTAGCTTTAATTTTAAAATTGCGAATACGAAAATGTCAGAATGTAACTTAACTTCACTTCACTCATAAAACTCACTCGCGAAGGAATAGTCTTTCAGTTCACACGTCATCCGAAGTCCTCTTTTGTTATAAATTTAGATAGAACAAAGTGTAAGTAGTCGAAAACCCATTGGAAACCGCAGTTGAAGCGATGCGTAGCACACCTCGTCCTTGCTACAAAGAAAAACATTACACCTCCATCTATTAATGAACAAAAGAATTATTTCTTGTGGATAAGAAAAAAACTCGAACAATTCCTGTTATTTTCGGAAATGAATATGCCGAAACTGTTATAATTCATATCGAAGAACATAGAATTATTCTGTGGAACTTGTTTGGGATATCCGGATGGTTGAAGGCAAGGATATATTTGAAAGAAAAGTTGACAAAAACATCGCTTAAAAGACTAGTCGAAATTTCCTTTGTCGATAAGATTCGTTATATTTTTTTTTATGAAAGTTGTTGTTTTAAAAGCCTCATAAAGGTATTAACAGAGCTTTAGACCAAGAAGATGGATTTGAATGAGTGTTTGGCTACTCCGCTTGATTGGTCTATTAATGAAACGCACGGTTGGGATATTGGACTTAAATGTCAACTGATTTTATTGAATTAGAAAAGCAGGAAAATAACTATTGTTTATACTACGTTATAATGAAATACAAAGGATAGATATGAATAGGTATGAATTACGGAACGCGACTGCCAACGAATGCGTTGTATTTTGCAGCGATTTTGACTGTTGGTGGCTTGGAATGTGCGTGGCGTCATATGTGCTCCACACACAGGAAACTTAACTTCTGTTGATGGAAGTCGCTGCATGCAGACGCCACGTTACATTCGTCAGGAGTCGTTAAGCGAGGTCGCCACAAGTGCCTTAACTAAACAGAAAGTAACTAGAAGCATAATCAAAACGTAAAGTACTCAAAATTGCTTTTTCGAATGAACTCGGTCTCATTTGAGTTCGGTAAAAGTAAGCGAATCTCGCCGGAAATCTCGTGGAAAACGAGCGGTTTGAGTGTGTGTATTAGCTCATTTCCTAGAACAAACTTTGAAGCAAACACAAAATTTGAGCTTTCCAAAATTGGAACATTTTCGCATAACACGAAATCTGTCAAGGAATATGTTGAAATTTAAGGTTATTGGCATAGAAGATAAATAACTTGCTTCTTTGCTAGGGGGATGTGATTGGTATTTGCAAGAGCTTCTGTTCGAAAATCTCATTCTGATTCGGGCTATATTTTTGGTTTGTGTCACTAATGGCTATTGGACAGAAAGATTCATGTAGAAATTGTACGGGCCGCTGTGCACTCACATGAGTCTAATCATGGACTATTTAACTTCGTATTTTTAAGGGGAAGTGAGGTAAGAATAACAAATTTTATGATACGATATAAAAAGAATAGAAAGAAAAACAAACCCCGCCACAATATATTGTAACACATGTAGATACCAAAATGGGACATACTAGTTTTGCTTAGTGGATGATCCTTTTTCATTCTCCTTTTCCGTATGTCGATACGGCAGAAAGGACGGATGTGGCGATGAATGACCGGCGCCTCTCTGGGGACGAGCAACAAGGATCGCGATAACTTGTGTTACATTTCCCGTTTCTCACGATTGCCATTCAGTGTCTACTGCTACGACTGCGTAGAATTAATTATATAAAATATAAGATATTTTAAGTGTTAAAAAAAATGAATAACAATTATATTTTAAAGTGTGTGATCCTCAAAAAAAGGGGTGAGTTTTCACTGAGTTATATTTAATTGTTATTATTTAAGCAATGTATGTTAGTTTTCACGGAGTGATGTTTAGTTTTTATTTTACTAAGTTAGTTATATTTGCATTTTAGTTATTAAACTGCTTATGTGAGTGTTAGGACGCGAGCGGGTGGTGCTACGAGAGTGAGTCCGTTACGGTAATTCTGATGTTATACGGTTTGTAGCCCGGTCTGTGGAATGAGAGGATCCAACCATCTGAGAGGTAACAGGGGTGCGTTTTCCACCCTGTTCGGTGCCGGTGAGTTGGACGGTGCCCTCCTCAACACAATTGTTTTGTCGGCTCGCTGGGGGTTTACCGCTTGCCTGACACCATTTTCCCCACACACGGAGATGTGCGTATTCCTGTTCCGTGTGTAACGTGCGCACTTTGACTCCTATCCTAAACTCAACGTCGGTCGCTGGTATGGTTTGCTTATAGTAATAAATAAATATGTGTGTGTTTTAATATAATCCACAGATAATGATGACGTCCCTGTACCGCGCGACCAGCATCCAAGCCCGAGGATAATGCGTTCCTTTACAGGTTCATTCAAACGAGAACAATACTTTAAAAAAAGAAAATAGAGAACATGTTTTATGAAAAAAAAATAGTGTTTTTGTTCTATACGTTCTTACAATTGTTTCACACATAAATGTCATAGATCCTTCATAATAAAAAGTCCTTCATAGTAAAAAATATTAAGCTAATTCTTTCAAAATTGTTTGTTTTATTTACAATTATCATCGCGCGTTTTCGTTGGACCACACTTTACCAATTTGCACAACGTGTTGAAATTCATTACAGATTTCGTAAAAATACCGGGAAAGTGTTTTGCTACGCATTTGAATCGGGGCATATTTTTTTCAAAATTATTTTTGGAACCGTTTAAGTAAATGGATTGTGTTCTCAAATTATGTAAAATGGTCTCATGTCACATAGCTGGGAAAACAACATTTCTTTAATGCGATTAAGCTAACTTTCGAGTCCATCGCATTTTTTTAAACTTGAGGATATGTTTCTAGCTGCCTTTTTATAGATCTGAATGGATTAAGGGCCTTTTACATGAGCGAACGCGATTTTATTCGAATTAGCCACATTTCAGTAAATATCGGCAGAAATTTTCACTTTTTTGTATTTTTCTGCGAACTCAACAATCTCTCCGCGAAATCAAACTGATTTCACGATCCACAATGAGCCGTTCACGATCTACAAATTCGCAAATAAATTCACGAAATCTCAGGGCACGAAGATGGCAAATTTCTGGGTTACCGACGAGTTCCATGTGAACAAAGTGTCATAATTCGCGAATTCCGCAGTTCGCTGTTCGTCGCTCTTGTGAATAGCCCCTTAAATTTTTTTTCTTTTCGGAGGATTTTTGAAACACTACTGGAGCACTCGGACTCAAAACTGGTCCATTGTACTGCCATTGTAGCAACCTACTCCAGTGCCGTTTATTTGATTCCAACTGTAAGTGGTGACTGGACCAGATTCGATTTCACTGGGATTGGAACCTGGCATCCTTTTAACTTGGGGCGGTCACTTAACTAACTGCGCCATCTAGTCGCTTTAGACCTTTACTTACTCAAAAATTCAAACTTATTGGTCAATTTTTAACTGCGACTTTCGAAGTACATTTAGACAATTTGACAGCATTTGTCTAGCGCTAGTCTATTCATATTATAATGGGTAATCAAACAGGAGTCAATTTCGATATTTTAAACTTGTTTCCAATTCTAAAAATTTCCTTAAAAAAATAAAAAAAACACCCTTTGGGAATTAAAATTCTCAAAACAGATTGGAAGTCTATGGATATAAATGCGAAATTTGCCGTTCATGTCTTGGCTTAAGCTTTCATTTGAATTCGAAACATTCGCTAAACTAGAAGCCACGTTGTTGAAATGTGTCGCTTCGCGAGAAATGACGTCTCTAATCGCCGGGAAAAAACAATAAACAACACAATTGACTGCGAATGCCCAGCAGGAAGTCCAGGCCAGCAGTGAATAAATATTGAATGATAAATTCCAATAAATGTTGTCACACATTTTCCCAATTCATAGGACATTGAAAACTTCAGCATTACGTTCATAATTTATCGACACTGCCATACACACTCCCTCTTGGTAATCTATTACTTCAATACTAAACTGAAATAACTCCGGGAAGCATCGTGCGCCCCGAATGGACACTGTTGCCGTCCAAAAATGTATTTGAAGTTATATTTATTGCTCGTTAAACGATCGATTGGCTTTTTATTTTGTATCCCTCAAATGAATATAACTCTTTTAGTTGTTTCATATTTCACGATTAATTCCTTGGCTGTCTCTATTACAGATGATTCAAATTGCCCAACAGAAAAAGTAATGGATACTGTCCGTGCACAGAGACAAATTACAGTTTTATCACCCTTATCTGCTGCTGGTGTCCCCTTTTAGTGTTGGTTCTTTTGATTTAGGCCTGAGCTTGGAAATTCACTGGGGATTGTCCTTTTTCGTCCTTTTGCCTCGTTTTAGCTTCGGATATTATTATTATGTAACAACATTGGGCGTTATCCTTTTTTGGGTAATTTGCAGTAATGTCTGATGTTCATAACAGTGTTTTTCCACCCTTCTGACGGCAAAAAGAAAAAGTGTAGTTGACTATTTTTTTATGAGCTAAAGATTGGTAATGACACCGAGAGGGGTTCGCTGGTGTAAAGTGAATTAAGAGCAACCAGAAGTGTAACATATTTTCAAAAGAAAAGGAGAAATGGTGTGACATGTAGAAATTGTGGGCGAATTCTCTGTGTATGTACCACTCTCAAGGAAATATGTTAAGTGACTACAAGTGCGTTCGGTTGGGTTTTAGTGATACTGTGTAATTACAGGGCCATACAGGGAGCTACGGGCTTTGTCATACCTCGGCGGGTCATATTTTTCTTTACTCACTGAACCAGTTGGAGCGCACAATGAACCATTTAGGCTTACTAATGCTAATGTTCGCTTAAATTGTTCAAGAAGAAAATAAGCTCCTAGATGTGTCCTTCTGTGTAGCAAGAAGGATCTACACGATCGCAGTAGGTTAGGAATTGTTTTCTTTTCGTCTTTATCTGTTCAGTATTCCTTGGCTGAGAGGCTAGTGGCAGTTCTGCCAGCAATGCAGTGCAACTACACCTACAAAGATCATTATAAGTGATCTTCTCATTCCTATCAGGCATAGTGAGCACGTACGATGCAGCGAGAGGCACAATTGTTTTAGAAAAAAGAACGTAGTGCTTAGTGTTCGCCTATGATTATTCTAATTTGTTGCGTTAAGGTTTGTAGCCAGAAAAATGCACATAGTTTTCTACAAGACTTAAGGCAATACATTCTTCACTTCTTGGCGAATGTTATCCTTCAGAGCTGCCAGGGTTAGTGCCCTGTGTAAATAAGCTTGCGACTCTACGTAACCGCATAGAAATGGGCGGTCAAATCGGGTGATCTTTGCTGAGCAACGCAAATATTCAAAACGTGATATCAGACTAAGGAAAAGCGCTTGCTTCAAAACATAGTTTCTTGTTCCTGCAGTATGCGCCCCTGATCAGTCCTGCTGAAACCACATGTCATCTAGTCCCAGCTTTGGTCATGGCCCTGCAGCGTCATAATACACAGTAACCGTATGGTTAACGACTGGATGGCGCAGTTGGTTAAGTGCCTGCCCCAACTTAGAGGGGTCCCAGGTTCGAATCCAAGTGAAATCGAATCTGGTGCAGTCACCATTTTCCGTTGGCATCAAATTAACGGCACTAGAGTAGGTTGGTACCTGGTAGTACAATGGACCAGTTTTGAGTCTGAGTGCTCCAGTAGTGTCCGAAAAAATCCTGCGAAAAAAAACCGTATGGCCGCGTCGTTCTAATAAAATCAAACATGATCAATGATTTCTCAAGCACATCACGCTGTGACTTTGTATGGATGTAATATGTTTTAATATCCACAGAGGAACGTTGGCAAGATCACACGAGAATTATTCATTGTTCTTCAGGCGTATAGGGCTCAATTGCTAGTTCTATAAACTTTACGAATGCCAAATTCATAACTAATGCAGTTTGTAGAATCGATGACACTTTCTACTAGGGTCATTATGGCTTTCCCGTCTGGGTCTTCCAGCAGGACAACGACCCAAAGCACGCGGCGAAGTTAGTAAAAGAATGGCTGTTATATCGGATTCCAAAGCAACTGGATCAACGTCCGCAATCTCCAGACCCTAACCCGATCGAGCATTTGTGGAATTATTTGGATACACAGATCTGAAAATAGAACATACCAAGCAAAGTGTCGTTGTTGTGGGCGCCGTGACCATATGGGTTCGTTCGAACCCTGCGACCCATGCGCATTAAACTTTCACTTTCTAGGTTCCAATCCAAGTTCAGACAAACAATTTTTCAAAAAATTTCAAAAAACGGCTCCACCTCTTTCGAGTCACTGACAATATTCAAAGAGTATAACTGTCTAGAAAAAGCTTCTCAATCTCGCCGTTCGAAGTCGGCATTAAACTGTAGGTCCCCACCACTTGTGACAGAACAGTAGCACGCACAACACGAGTGGTTGCTGAGAAGCTAGGCCCAGGTCCACCTCGCACTGTTGCGCCGCCATTATTATTATTATTAAGCAGTGTCGTTGAAGTCAATTTTAAAGGAATAATGGCAAAAAATACCTCTCGAATCGACTAAAAAGTTACTTCAGTCAATGCCAAGATGACTAGAAGCTGTTGTAAAGTTGAAAAAGAAACAGACTAAGTACTAATTTTGAGTTTAATTCGTTTTTTAGTGTACACACTTTTTTGCAACGCGGAAAAAATTAAGTATTTTTTGTTATTTTTCTATTGAATTTTTAGTATTGAGTTATTTGTCAAACAGTTTTTTTTGTTTATATATAGAAAATAAAAAAATCTTTTCAAAACATCAAACATTTCCAAAATCGGAGGTCTGGAACCCATTTTATTAGTCTTTTAATTTGTCAACACATAGGTGTGCACTTTCTTTTGACGCTCACTGTATATGTACATCAATTTTCACAAATCCTGGAAACTCGTCGAGACTCATCACCTATTTATCGACTTCAAAGCCGCATACGTCTTGAGCTCTACAAGGCGATGGCCAAATTCGGGATCCCGGGAAAACTGATTCAACTATGCCGTGTCACGATTGAAAACATGCGGTGCAATGTGCAATTTGGGAACAGTTCCTCCGAACTATTCCAAACATGCACCGGATTTCAGCAAGAAGATGCGGTGTCGAGTGACTTCTTCAACCTTGTACTCGAACAGATAGTGCGCAAGGCAGGCGTCAACACAGAAGGTACTATCTTCAACAAATCCTTACAGTTGCTGGCTACGCAGACGACATTGACATCATAGGTCGCTCCCAGCGAGCCGTTATAGAAGCATTCACGGCCATTGAAGAAGAGGCGAAACTAGTTGGTCTTGAAGTAAATGAGGACAAGACCAAGTATTTGCTGTCAACAAACAAAGAATTATCGGTCCACCGCCTAGGACAAAACGTCACTGTTGGCAGCAATAACTTCGAGGTGGTTAAGGACTTTACATACCTCGGAGTACATATCAACCCCACGAATGACACCCTAGTGGAGGTTCGACAAAGACTTACCCTAGGAAACCGCTGTTACTTCGGTTTGGCGAAGCAAATGGGTTCAAAACTCCTAACTCGAAAGACAAAATGCATGCTCTTCAAAACGCTAATCCTGACAGTTTTACTATATGGAGCCGAGTGTTGAATGATAAGCAGAAAAGCAGAGCACATTTTGGGTACTTTTGAGCGAAAAATTCTTCGTCGAATTTTCGGCCCCGTATGCGAGGAGGGCGAATGGAGGAGAAGATACAACCGCGAACTCTACGAGCTGTACAAAGATGTGGACGTACTCCAAAAAGCCAAAAAACGACGACTACACTGACACATCGAGTGAATGGACACCAACGCTCCAGCAAAGAAGATCTTCGAATCACAGCCCACAGGTTCGAGAAGAAAAGGAAGACCGAACCTCCGTTTCAAGGATCAAGCTATCGCGGATGCCAGACCGCTTGGTCTGGATAACTGGAAGCAGCTTGCCCGGGACCGCAGGGCATGGAAGGCTGGTGTGTCTCAGGCAGAGACCCTTCACGGGTCGGGAGTTAAGTAAGTAAGTATGTGTCTATCATTTAGTTATTCCAAATCCTAGTATTTGTTGCTTGACCAAATTTCTCTAAACACCAGTGCAACACAAAATGCAACCAAATAACCACTCAGTGCTGACTTCAATTTTAAATTTTAGACTTGTTTTATTTACCTATTTATATTAACATTTACACACAAAACAACAAAGGCAAAAATGTCGATAAATCAGTCCGCTAATTAAGCTGAAGATGGAGTGTTTAAGAATCTTTGTTCAAGAAGAAGTCCTGACGGCGCTGTGATCATTCGAGTGAAAATATTTGGCACCCATGTTTTGAGTACTACGACTTTACGATAGATGTCGTTTTGATTATTCGTTTGAGTTTATCAATAAAATTGGTGGATTATTTGTTTTCATTTACCTAGATGACAGCTGAAGAAATGGGATATGACTACAATTTTTGAGATAGAGTGAGTATGACGGTTTTATTGAAAACGGCTACTGAGCAGGCTATAGAATTCTGAATAAAACACCCCTTTGGTACTTACATGCCTTCATTTTGCGTTATTTACTTACAGTCAGGAAAATTCAGTTTTATACGTTTGCAATTTTGAATAATAAACTTGATTTAAATGAAAGCCTTGGAAGTCAAACGCATTTGAATTTTTTTTAATTACTTTTTGAAATATTTAGATACTAAATAAAGAATAAAAAAAATAAGATAGAAAGAACAATAATATAGGGACATTCAATTTCACACGACAAAGAAATAGAAAAAACAAGTAAATGAACAAAAAGTTAACAGAATCTTCAATATTTTGTTGGATTCCCCTTACTTTCTACTTAAGTCGACTTGACATGTATTCAAACCATTTTTTAGTAATCTCTGACGGATTTTTGTGTGTGTTTTCTGTCCCCAATTTTTAAGCACTATGAATTCAATTTTTTTTAAATTTGCCAAATACATTTCCTTGTTCATATTTCCATCAATAAATTCCAAATTTTCAACTCCTTCATGGCTCATGGAACCCCTTACCATCATTGACTGACCACCACGCTTAGTACCCGTATGAAACTGAATGTTACTGACTGTACTTTGAATTCAATCATTGCGTATGGGATCCACATCGCCATACCGTTCCTAGATTTAACTTCCTTTGCTGCGATGTATCAGTATAACCCGTTGTCATGATATGTACAAGAGACAAGATAAACCACATGAAATAAGTTCCTTTCTTTTATCTGAAGCTGGACTGGTACATGCTGTTTAGTGCTTGCAGAAGAATTGTTTATATTAGCTGCGTGAAAAATCCTCCTTGATATGACACAATTCTTTAGTCATTGTCATCCGAAATTACAAGTGCCTAGGCGGAGAATATTGCTTCCGATTAATACTAGCCTTAACCACTCCTCGTGGAATTTATTCTTGTTCCCCCAACGAATTGCTAGAAATATATATGAAATAGCATATTTTTTATTACAGTTTTTTTTGTGGTCAAATGGTCTTAGAACTAATTAATGACATAATTATTTTTGCCTATAAAGGCTCGTAAAATATGATGTATATCTCAAGCATAAAACAACCTCTGAACAGAACACGGAATGTGAAGGAAAATTAAAATTTACACTCCACCAGCGAATAACCAAAACACACTGAAATGTTGGTAATAAATTTGAAAGTACACTACCAATTCCAACATGGACAACCGACAACCTTCGCCAATGCCTATAACTGTCATTTTCAGTTCTTGCTGTTGAACAATGAAGGTACATTCGTACATACACTTGTGCATATGTTTCTTCATCCTTTTGTGTTCTTGCGCCTACTGGAAGTGCGGCACTCTGAGTGTGCACCACCCATCTCACTTGGAGTTTGGTTCGTTACTCAAATTTCATAAGAGTTTTAATTCATCCTTTTTGGCAGTTAGCCCACTCTTTATTGTACATTGTTCAAAATGTGAGATATTTTATTTCTCAAAGGACACAACAATTTATTACTTATTCATGAATACCTCGAGGTGCGAAAGGAGTACGTTAATAAATGAAGACAACCAATTTCGGCATGAAATATGATATTTGGGATGTTCCCTTTGATTTAATGTGAAGAATATTACGTTTTTATCTTTCAGTTGGAATTTTGGCTTTTTAACATTGCATTTTATAAGCGTTTTTATGGTATTAGTATATTGAGAGTTCAGGAATTGGTCCTTTAGAACTGCTCGAAAAATTCGATCCCTTTTTTATGTTAAGACATCAAAAGGAGATATCTTAACGTTGCGAATGTAAAGTAGTGAGTTCAGCGAACACCTAGGTAGATAGGGTGCCCTTGTGACCGGGTCGCGGCTCACTGAGACCAACACTTGGATCTATCCATACAGGTCAAATGCAATAATGTGGCGTCAAATGACAATAGCACATGTTACGTATTCTTGCCCACTGAGCAAAGGCAAGAATAGTACACATGCTGCGTAACCGACCAGGATAACGGAGGCAGCTCGATTACGAGGTTGACCCAGAACAGGAAGTATGATCAGAGGTTGCGAGGGCATGCAGAATGAACGGTTGAGGCAGTCTTCAGCACACCCCAGTAGAAAGCGGTGGCTTTTCATTTGTTAAGTCCGCGAATCTAACACCAACTATGGATATGCGGTCATGATCAAGACAATAGACGATCTGGGAAAGAAACATGGTTCCACTAGCCTCGTAGCTACAACCGACTATATATCTCCCCATAATGACTTCACCCTCAAGATACCAATTCTATTCCCCGACAGGAACAAGTGGTTATCGAATACTGTTATCAACGACCACGAGATACTGGGCCCGGATTCTACTTGGATACCTTGCATAAAGAGGAATCATTTAGACTCCCTAACTTGTGCAGTGTCTTGTAAGCAGAGATCCTGGCAATAGAGAACACATACAAGTAACCGATATCCCACCATCGAATATCACCATCTTTGTAGACAGCCAGGCTGCACTGAAGTTAATAGGATCCTGTACAACGAAATCAAAGGCTGTTATGAATTGCCGCGATTCACAAAGGTCCATCAGCCACCACAAGGTCAAACTCTGCTGGGTCCCGGCCACAGCTCAATTGCGGGGAACGAGAGAGCGGACGAATTGGCTAGACAAGGGTCGGAAATGTACATCAGCGAAGCGGACACGTCACTACGACCACCGATCAGTGCTTTGTACCGGATCTTAAGCGAAACTATACGAAAAGAGGCCAACTCGATTTGGCTTACAAGAAATGATTGTCACATGACAAGATCAACGTGGTCGTATAGTGCTACAAAAACCTCCGACAAACAAAAAAAAAAAACGTGGCCATAGCTTAACTACGGCAAAACAAAGAAGCTTCTGGCTTTGGATCGAAACTCGATCCGTATGCTCATCGAAGTGATCACAGGACACTGCCCCATCGGAACAATGCTCCGGAAATGGAATGCGGAATCCAGCGATCTCTGCCGGAGCTGCAGAGATAAGGAAGAGACCGAGACGATCCAACATCTGCTTTGCCACTGCCCAGCTCTACAGAATCGGCGCCTAGCTTCGCTGGGCCAAAGATTCTTCACAGACTGCGGACTTAGCGAATGCAGATATATCGGATCTTCTAAAATTCATAAGGAGCACAGGCTTGTTTCACCCATCCCGTGACAGGATAGGTTATTATTTTGTGTACTTTGCAATTGAAGGGATTCACAATGCGCCCCATGGCCTCCGAGTGGAAGTGATGCTTTAACCATCCCACTCCCCTTTCAAAACCTAACCTAACCTAATAAATGTATAATCGCATTTAAGAAAACATACTGACGGACATAATTCCTTCATGAAAAATACAATCCACAATCCATCAGTGTTTTAATTGAAACTGAATGGCTTCCTCTTACTCAGGAGATGCGCACACTGAAACGAAGACACAATATCAAAGTCATTTGACCCCATCTGCATACCATGTCATTCACCCCCCATGTCGTTGGTTTGTTCAAATTGGTTATTTATACGTTTGTTTTCGATATGGATTAGACTGATCAGGAAGCAAAGTGTGCCAAGGAAACACAAGCAATTTATGCCAGATTGTCCTACGCACAGTACGAACGGAATGAGATGAATTTCTGAGAAATGCTTTGACACCTACCAGGAGGAGAGTACTGCTATGGATAGGTCAAGTTATACAAGATGATTCCTATTCTTCTTCAATGAATTTAATGAACTCATCATCTTCTCAAACAGAATACGACTTCATAAGTCTGGCAGTGATGAGAATGTGAAAACTGTGTTCTCTTGTGTTGTTCTCGTCCCACATTCATGTTTACTGCATAGAGCTTGCAAAGGATGGTGCTTCTTGTGAATTAAATACATTCATAAGTACGTACTGGTCTTGAAATGATTTGGAGTTATGCACAGGAGTATCGGAAATTTTGCAGCTCTTCACGTCTCAGTTCTTGGTTAATGACTGAGAGTTTTAAGAAAATCACTTTGATACTCGAGACAGTTTCACCACCACCTTCTTCTTTTACTCCTCGAGGAGCAACATTGAGGAATGCATAGGAAACGTTTCACATCTCCCTCTTTCCACTTTAGCGATAATTTAAAACAAAATTAAAAAAGAACGATCAAGTCCATCATGGCAGAGAGAAAAGTCTGTTATCTCTTAAAGATTCTTTGAGCGGATTTCAAAATAGTTGAAAATCAGCCAACCACGGTGTGGAAGTTTGCTAATACCTCCATCTGTACAGGGTTATCAACCAGCTCAACTATGGCCGGCCACAAGCTGCAAAGAAGAATTTCCAAGAAAAAAAAAAGAACAACTTCCTTTGTTGGTGACGACGATGATGCTGACATGGGGTCATTATCACCAACAAAAGTTTCACTCTAAGAGACAAAAAAAAGGGAAAAACTGCCCCGACCTCGTCAACTTTTACAAGTACCTTTCTCGAGAACATTTTTATGGGTTTCAATCTTCCCTGCAGTAGAAGCAGCGGTACGTATTCTCTGACAGAGGGGTTTATGCATGAAGAAAAGGATAAATGGAAAAAATTAGGGGTAAAGTGACCGTCTAAGATGAATTGTTCTTATGGCAGAGTGGTAGTGAGGAGTAAGCGGGAGACGAGGGTGCGAGATTTGCTCTGAGGAAATTGAGTTTATGTCCAGAGATACACAGCTTTAAGTTCAACACTGCAGTAGTAGTAGATTACTGAGTTTCTTAATCTGTTTCAAGCTAAACTGACAAAGGGTATGTGCAACGTTTGGGAAGATAGTTCCATTATTGCGATTTTTCATTTGGGTTGAATGACCAAATGTGTCAAAAAACCTATTATTTTCTAGAAAATTGCAGTACCCAAAGAAATCTTTCTGTTGTACCTTCTTCTGCTTTGTATGACGCTATAGACTTATATGACTGGATGGCGCAATTGGTTAAGTGCCTGTCCCAAGTTCGAGGGGTCCCAGGTTCGAATCCCATTGAAATCGAATCCGGTCCAGTCACCATTTGTTGTTGGGATCAAATTAACGGCACTGGAGTAGGTTGCTAACTGCAGGACAATAAACCACTTTTGAATTTGAGTGCTCCAGTAGCGTTTCAAAAATCCTCCGAAAAAAATGACGCTATAGTCTGTGATGGAGCTGTACCTTAACCAAAATGGTTCTCCAGCTAGTGCTATCCTTCACTATCTTTCTTCAAATTCGCGCATCAAGTTGGTTATGGTCCGTCTCAAATTGTGTGCGCCACTATAGTCGTGGCCGACCTCTGTTGCGTCATCCCACAGGTTCAGAGTCGAAGATTCTGAGGGATCGCTACCTGTTAACTTGTCTGACCAGCGACCCGTACAGGGTCTGAGACAGAGCTGCATTCGTTTCACCTTTGATGGCCCAAAGCACGCTGCTTGTTTCTGTCAAGACCAAATTGTCTTGCATCCGGGATTACCTGATGCCATCCAGAAATGGTCCTCATCGCTGAAGATGATTCTTCGATGAAAATTAGGGTCAGTTTCCATTTCCATGTCAAGGGCGGATGAGGTTGCTCTTGGCTGCTTTGAGAGGAAAATTCTTCGGGTGATTTTCGGTCCCGTCTGCATAGAGGGTGAGTGGAGGAGACGATATAACAACGAACTGTACGAGCTGTTCAGCGACATCGACTTAGCCAGAAGGGTGAAGATCCAGCGATTAAGATGGCTAGGTCATGTAGAGCAAATTGAAACCAATGCTCCGGCCCGGAAAGTCTTCGAATCCATCCCCGAGGGACGGCGCAGTAGAGGAAGACCGCGACTCAGGTGGCGCACGTAAGTGGAAAGGGAGCCCAACCAACTGTGCGTGCGAAACTGGAGGCAGCTAGCTAAAGATCGAGCTGGTTGGAGACGCTTGTTGGTTCAGGCCTAGGTCCACCCCGGACCGGTGTTGTTAGACATTAGCAGGAACTTTTAGACAGCCAGATACAGAAACTGTAGTAAGATTTTTTTTCCATAAGATATGTGTTTTTAGGGTTAGGTCTCACTTTTGAAGCTTGTTTTAAGCCCTTTTATTCTTTTGAATGAAATTAACTGATATGTTTACCGTTATGCTGAATTAAATATAGCTCGTTTTAAAGTAAGATTTCAGAGCTTTTATTTGAGGCATCAATGTTTGGCGTAGATCGTTCCTTTCAATTTTAATTTATGGGACAAATTTCCAGCTAATGACTGTTCACTCACTTTTGACGCTGACTACCTCTTTCAAGAGGAATTGCCATAAGCGGCAATTTTTCTCGAGAAAACAGCACAACAGGCAAGAACGTGGAACGAGTAGTACCATCTAATTAAAGTCAAATTAAAAAAAAAAAAGTCAGAAATAAGAGGACTTTCGTCCTAAAAAAAATTTTCGTTTCTAAAAACGTCCATCATTGAGTTTCAATTAAGTTCATGACCAAATCATCATGAATTATGTGAATAACTTTAATCGTAAACAAAAATACTAAGTGCAATTGTCAAACGAACCAGACGATTCTGCAGTTAGAAAAAAAAACTTTTCAGTCAAGTCCTTTTTTAGCTCAATCCCACTACTTGGGCATATTTTCACATTTGAGAATTAAATAGAAACTGAAATATCATCGCTGTTGCGAACTTCTGAACGTTACTTCCAAGTGACATTCATTAAAAAGTTTAAGTGCCCCCTTCCACTAAGTAGCAAGCAAGTATTCTGAGAACACAGCAACTATTGCCAGGCAATGGCCGAAAAGTGAATGCAAAGAAAGTTTTTTTTTCAAGAAAAAATAAATTGTTAAGTCCTTCATTGGGTAAATGATCCGGAATGTTGGGGCAAAACTCAGATGCTATTTTCTGAACCGAAGAAAATACTGAATTTAAGAAGAAAAATGTTGGAGCAAAAATAATTGAACGAAACCAAATGTTTCTTCTCCCTAGTGGACTTTGTATTCGTTTTCAATTTTTTTGAAGTAGGTGTAGGTGCTTTTACCAAGTTAAACCAACCATTCATTATTTACTATGCATGTTACATCAATGTTGTGTACACGGTAATTGCTCATAAATAACTTACGCATTGGCATCTGAATCAATAAAATCCACACGAATTTTCGCTCTTTATGGTCGGCGCTGTAGTTCAATGTGGGCTTGGGCCTAGCTTCTCAGCAACCACTCGTGTTGTGCGTGCTATTGTTCTGTCACGAGTGGAGGGGACCTACAGTTTAATGCCAACTCCGAACGACGAGATTGAGAAGCTTTTTCCAGAAAGTTATATTCTTTGAGCATTGTCAGTGACTCGAAAGAGGTGGAGCCGTTAAAAAATGTTAAGTGGTTTTTCGAGATTCGAACCTTAGACCACGAGCGTAGGAGTCGACGGACCTACCCACTACTACGCGGCGCCCACGCTCATGATCTTCAATTACATGCCAAAAAAATCGGTAATCATTTTACCATACCGCTCCGAATTCGACCGCTAATGGTCGAATCTTCGAAGAAATACAGACCAATGACATCTTTCGACCATAGAGCACACCAAACAGTCACTTTGTCTGAATGCACAGGCCTTACGACATTAGTAACGCTTTCACTCTCTTCATATTTCTTCACAATTTTACCGATTGTTGGTCGATTATGACTACAGTAATCATCGCGTAATGCGCGAAAAGTGGCTACGTTTGATTCACCACTTTTGTAGCAAGTTTTAATAATTTTAACGCGTTGCTCGATTTATAAGCGATCCATTATTGTAAGTGGCAAACATTCAACTAATATTATGAAACTTCAAATGACAGCTGAGTTTGCCAGGTGTCAAATGCCAGAGCTACCTACCAACTTGAAACTACGAAATGAATGACCCTGTATATTCGTTGGAAATTAAGATTTAGACTGAATGCTTTTGAAACCCAGTGGTGTCTACTGTCACTAAAATTAAAGAGTTATTGAAGGGAATGGAGTTTGTATCAGAAGACTTTACATCCTTCGCCCGTAAGTTTATGAAAGACTTGGCATATGCCACATATTCAGGGTCGCCAAGAACGCTGCTAGATATCTAGGTTTGGTAAACGGAGCATACCTTCTGATTTCAGTTCACAGTCTTATTATGTGTGGTCTGGTGATTCCAAGGGCTCTATGCAACTACATGATAGGATCCAAGGCAGACGACAAGACCAAAAAGATGGTATTAATGCTGCAAATTCATTTTCCTTGCTGAAACATCTGTCAGATCTCTTTCACTGCTTCTTCGCTATTTGGACGAGCAGTAGCAGTAGACGTCTCAGTAGCAATGCTCAACAGTTTGGACTCTTATATTTTAATGGACTTGAACTATTGTGTAGCGACTGCAGTTTTGGCCGAGCCTCACGAATATGGAATGTTTTACTCACTCACTAGAATCCACAGTCAAACCAATGTGGTCACTGGTACCTACTCTCCCTCACTCTCTCTAGTGCTTTCGCACTCGACTCAAAACGGTCCGAAAGTAGTCTTACACTCTTTAGCTATTTTCACTCATGAAATGAATAAAAACCATAACTTGCTTGGTAAGTATTATTACTTCAAAATGATGTTGTGCTAAAAGTCTTTATCACAGAAGGTGCCCAATCTTGATAATCTACTCACTCTTCCTGTTTGCAGAGGAGAAGAAAACTCTGTTTTCAAATAATTTTCCATGTCCACAAAATATTGAAAACATCCTCCGAGTAAAATGCATCCTTCATCGTTTGCTTGGCTCCCGCTGACGCAAAACAAACAAATAAACGAAGCTTGCCCAATAGGGGCAACCCATCTGGCATGCTTTCACCGAGATACAATAGCTTACACCTGAACCGTACCAGACAGTAATCACCTTCCACGTGAAAATCATAATCCATTACAAAACAGTTGTTTGCACCTTTGTACGCTGGTTCATGAGTGTAAACTTTCGATTTCGAATTAAGGACACAGTTTGTGTTTCCTCCTCTCTCAGGACATTCTGTTGCCGTACCATTCGTCAGCTACACTCACATGTACATGCTCATATGAATGTTTATTCCCCGCACATGTCGACATATTGTTTCCAATTAGCGCTCCAATTAGTTAATTGCCGATTGCCAAGTGTTACGCTTAGGATATTTTTCATTTTCCCTCATGTGCGCACAGCACATACCGATGATGCCCTCGAGTGGGATAAGTTCAGAATTATGGCATGAAAGCATAGATTTTATCGCCCAATGGTGTTATGAATTTGTTTTGAAATATTCAACTGAATGACATTTTGTTGACAGGTGAAAAGATTTAGGTTATATTTTGCGCATTTTTTTGTGCTTTAGTTCAACTAATTTGACTTTTCACTGAAATAATCGCAGATAATCCTCACAATACGCTGTGCGCGTCATTTGAATTCTGCGAATGAATTCCATAACATTTTCATAAATCATTCTGATAAATAGCGATAGTATTCACCTCTTTCAGAATTGATTGCACAAGCATGGATGAGCTTGGGAATCGCCTGCGGCCTGCTCTCAGTGAATATGAAAGTGGGATCTAACTGTGTCAAGGCCGGTGAACCCGGCCCGGGTTACGTACTCGAATGGTACCAATGGAAGACCTATGGTCTTGCATCGATGTCTGTTATTTCTCCATAATTTGGAAACCTTTTCTTATGAACCCACTCGTGTTGTGCGTGTTACTGTTCTGTCACGAGCGGAGGGGACCTACAGTTCAATGCCGACTCCGAACGGCGAGATTGAGAAGCTTTCTCTAGACAGTTATACTCTTTGAGCATTGTCAGTGACTCGAAAGAAGTGGAGCCGTGAAAAGATGTTAAGTGTTTTTTCGAGATTCGAACCTTAGACCACGAGCGTAGGAGTCGATGCACCTACCCACTATGCCATGGCGCCCACGTTCATGATCTTTTCTTACGAACCCATACACCCGATTTAGTTCTGTTTACAGAACTGGAAGGTTTACAATTTCGTTCGGCTGATTATCCGGTTGTCCGGATGACTATCAAGATTTTGTACATTCATGAAGATAACAAAATGAAATCTGCAACTTGGTGCCTTAAGCCTAGATATCCATTTCTTTGCATGTCTCAGTGGTTTGCCTCACATTCATTCCAAATTTTAAACGTATGACAAAAGATTACCCTCAGCTGGATTAGGCTGACCAGACGTCCTCTTTCAAGAGGACATGTTCTCTTTTTGTCTCATAAAAAAATGTCCGGTATCTTTTTGGAAAAATATGCAATTTGTCCTCTTTTTTGGTTTTCTCAGTTAACTACATTTTTGGACATCAAAAAACTGCAACAAAGCTTTCTTTTTCGATACTAATTTATAAATTGTCTGCATTTTTTTGGTGCGAACACGACCTAAAATATATTTATACCTAAACTCATTCACTTCGGAACACAACGCCATCTTTTTTTTAACAGTCGTCTGAACACACCCACTCATTTGACAGCTCATTTCATACCTAAAGACACCGTTTCTTTACCGTATTTCTGTGTGCTTTTCTAATGTAAAAAGAGTGAGTCTTCAATTTTTATTTGAGACTGTTCAAGGTGTCCTCTTTTTCATGCCTGGTCACCCTAAGCTGGATTGAAAAACTCCTAACTCGAAAGACCAAAATTATGCTCCACAAAACCTTTATTGCTGGACGATAAGCAGAACGGCAGAGCTGATTGGTTTGGTTCCTTCGAAAGAAATATTCTGCGACCGATATATGGTTCTATCTGCGAGAAAATTGAATGCAGGAGATAGCATAACCGCAAACTCTATAAGCAAGATGTGGATGTAGTCTGAAAGGCAAAGAACCATCGATATTGGTTCAGCCACATCGAGCTTATGGACAACAACGTTCCAGTTACGAGTAAGAGGGTCTTCGAATCCCAGCCTCCAGGTTCGAGAAGGAGAGGAACTGTGGGTCAGTGGGTAATCGGAGAGCGTTCATGTTATGACATGTATTGGCTGGATGCGTAAGCATAATAGACCTTGTGTCAACAGCCAAACCAGCGCCTGTTCACCAAGGGGGTGCTGCTGGGAACGGGTGTCGGTCTTGGAGCAAACGACTCGCTATATAAACGTTCATGAACGGCTCGTTCGGGAACCATAATCCCGAATCGTAGGATCCTCCAACGTCACTTTGAGGTTTTCGTTGACCCAAGAAGCCACAAAGTAAAAATCCAATCATCGACGAAACGGAAGACAGGGAATGTTGTTGGGTTAAAACTGGTAAGACTAGTTTATTTTGTTACTTAGGTACAGTACGTCGTAAATATAGCTTACAATTTGTGGGATGGAGAAGATAAATAAAACAGCGAAAAACCATCGATGTATTGTTGTTAGTACCGATGTTTTTTAACATCGATTTTTGTCGTGGAATCATCGATGTTTTCAAACTGACAAACCCTGGACAATTGGAAGTCGCATAGTTCGTGTTTTTTTAGGATAGACGACCACAATTGCTTGAACAATTGGTTAAAAACTTTGACTCTCAACTGATACACATCAGACTCAGTCGTAAAGCCGAAAGCTGTGTCTCCTCTCGATTGAACAAAGGTAAATTAAAATTTTCTGAAATTTTGTTATGTTCAAACACTGGTCTAAACACTAGTTCTAAAAACATACGATATTTTCTTTTCTATCTATAAAGCCATTCATTATCCATTTTGAATTATCTGTGCGTAATTTAATGTTATATCACAGTAGCGTTCGGTTCAACATAATTTCCAAATGTTAGTTCCTTTAAATTTAATATCTTAAGCTTGTTTAAATTAAAATTAAAGTTTTGCCTTTTCAACGGACAACATATTTTTCCAGTTGCATCCAATTTTGTAGCTTTGTTTGTTTTGTACGGATTTACGCCAGAATAACGCATGACAATTTTATGTATTTCTTTCGAATATCGCGGTTCAGTTCAGACTGTAAACTGCAATTATTTTATGGTAGACATAACCTGCGATCGAAACGAGTTATTCGGCCACAATCGTTTTTATTTGGCGTCGTGGGTTCATTGGTGAATTGGTGAATATTTCTATTTTTTATTTATTTATTTATTTATTTATTCATTTATTTATTTATTTATATATTTATTTATTTATTTATTTATTTATTTATTTATTTATTTATTTATTTATTTATTTATTTATTTATTTATTTATTTATTTATTTATTTATTTATTTATTTATTTATTTATTTATTTATTTATTTATTTATTTATTTATTTATTTCATTATTTATTTATTATATTCCTTATTTATTTATACAATTATTTATTATATTATTTATTTATTTATTTTTGTAACTAACATTGTTTACATTATTTATTTGTTTATTTATATGCTTATTGTCATATTCATTCAATGATTTTCTCAATTTTAACATAAAACATTAAATGAAGGTTTTTAATCATAGTTTTCCTTCAAATAAGTTAAACATTACTTTGCAAAATGTTGTTTCCAATTAGTAAAATATAATGTTTCAGTTGTAAGATATAAATTATATCAAATCTCTGTGCAAGCTGCGTAGTTTCCGAAATATTTGTAAAAATTGTAACTATGAATTTCAATAAAGTATCTATCTATCTATCTTTCTAAAAAAAAATGATGTCAGACAGAATGTTACAGTCAACAGAGAACACAATATATTCTCGTTTACGGACAGTTTCGTTTTCCAATTAATTGATTGTTAAAAATTCGGATATTCAAAATATTCACATATTCTTAAATTCAAATATAAACTGTTACTCCACACGCCACACTACATTCTCCACAAACCTTCCTAGTGCAGATCCTCCGCCTCTGTCATTCGCTACAGCTAAACTTCTTTTAAAGAATCATACTATTAAAAACACCAACTCAGGATGGTCAGATGACACTACGTGCCTCAACACAAAGCAAATTTGGCCTAAACTTGATCTAAAACGTTCATTCTATGAAGATAAAGTCCAAAAACCATTTGGTGCTTTCAACGAAGCTCGTTAGTTGATTAATGCCGACGTTGTGCAATTCGCTCAAGTCGTTGAAGAAGTAGGCTCCAAGGTGTTTATTCCTGCTACAAGTGCAGAGGAGATGCGTTATGCTTTCCTCTTCTTCTTCGTTTCTGCAGCTTCTGCAGAAATCATTGTGAGGTAGTCCCATTCTTGAGGCGTCAGTGCCAATGGCACAGTGTCCTGTGATGACGCCAATGAGAGTCCTTAGGGAAGACCTGTTCATTCTAAGAAGATAAAGTGAACGTTTTAGATCAAGTTTAGGCCAAACGTAGTCTCATCTGACCATCTTGAGTTGGTGTTTTTTATAGTATGATTCTTTAAAAGAAGTTTAGCTGTAGCGAATGGCATAGGCGGACTATCTGCACTAGGAAGGTTTGTGGAGATCGTACCGCTCCTGGCGAGATCATCGGCTCCACAATTCCCTGGGATGTCACTGTGTCTCGGCACCCACATGAGGTGAATATTAAAATGCTCAGCCATCTCGTTAAGAGATAGGCGGCAATTTAGGGAGGTTTTAGAGAGGAATGTGACCGAGTTCAAGGAATTGATTGCTGCCTGGCTGGGCTCTGAAGTGCCCTCCCTCTCCCCTTTAAACTCCATAGGCGCCAAAGAGGTTGACGGGATAGCTCCCGTTTTGGCGATGGAAGATAAAGTGGAGGAAAAAGGCTTCACCGCGGCCAAGAATTCTTACGTAAGACACAATTCAGCTGAGCGATCAAGGAGCCGACAAAGAAATCTGTCACAACGGCGAAATGAACCGAAGGAGAAATGCTGGTACCACTTTAGATTTGAAGCACAGGCAACAAAGTCCCGCCCACCATGCTCGTTTGCTTATGTTTTAGCGTGGCGCGACACAAGAATAATGCTCTCAATGAAATGGTGGTGTGCACCGATTTAAATTCGCTGGTCATTTTTAAAATTTGACAAAGTGTAATTAGTTGGTCGAATGTCGATTTTGTAGGCCATCAGATAAGGCGCGAAAATGTCATCTGTTACCTAATGAATATTAATTTAGAGCTTAACCAACTTTCATACGTTGTTGTTGAATAGGACAAACTTGAGACTTGTTGAGAAGAGGTCAAGAGGCACCCTCGTAGAAGGGAATCTTCAACGAGTGCGGATTGTAGCCAATACAGCCATTTCAACTGTCTCCAAATATTTCATGTCATCTTAAAAAAACAGTCATGTAATAAGCTTAAAACAGACAAATGGTTGATGACTTACTCCATGATGTAAGTATTCGATTGCTCTTCTGTTTTAACGAGGTTATTATAATTTTGCATTCTATAGAATCCCCTCCATTCAAGAGCACTTCTGCGCTTCTTGATTGTAAATCAATCAAATAAAAAAAACAACAACACATAGACCATTCTTTGAAGAGGCGGTGTAGTGGCGCTTGTTAACAAAAGAAATCATCAAAGTAACCAGCAAAACTTATCATGTCCAAGCCGCTCCAACTCCGCCTACCCTTGTGCCTAACAATAGTGGACAAACAAATTCACAAATATTTCCTCACAACACTGGACATTGCAATCAAAGCGCCAGGAGGACGAGCAAGGGACAAAAAGGGATACTTTCTGTATGAAAAATGTGAGCAACAACTCCATGTGAAACGTTCAAATGGAATTGTGTCCTATTAATCATTTTAAAGTGAAACATGAAACGATTTTTCTGTATCACACATGTGCACATAGCACTCATACCAACGCTGAGTGGTGGTGCTAAGGACTTCCGACAAACGCCGGCGCTCCTGGTCCCATATTATGGCACACTTGCTTTGGATTTGATGTTTCATGGCACGGTTGGGTATCTAAACGAGTTTGCCGGTGCTAACTAACAGGCATCGTTTCTTCTTCTTGCCCTCTATGTCACCGTCACAAAGAGTGTTGCCTTGCCGGAAGGTCAAAGGGAGGGGCGGTTTCGTAGGTGTAGACCTGAAGGTTCTTTTTTGTTGTTTTCCTATTTTCATTCCGTCCCGGTTTGTTTACTTAACTTGGAGCAGAGCGTGTGAATTTGAGGTTGAGTGGTACACAAGAAAACAAATTGTTGGTCATTTAGATAAATGGACAAGGCCTCAACTAGATAGGATTTGTTTCGTTTTATTTTTGTTTTAGCTCCTTTGAACAGCGATGCAAGATGGATGGTTGAGGAGTAAGATAAATGTTGGAACAGGGAATGTTGGCACTTTCCTTTTTTTCTACTTATCTCGCTTGTCTAGTATGACGTTGTACATGTATCAAACCATTTTTTTGTTCTGTCGGGGAGAAAATCCTATTTAGTTATTTGCTTCTTCTTTCGACATTGAATTATCGAAAGGATTGATAGTCGGATGTGTCTGAGAGCGGAGCAGCGGAGTAAGGGTGAAAACTTTTGGATTGAAAAGTGCCTGACTGGTCTGTGAGTGGAGGGTCACGTAGACGCGCTAGAACTGCATTTGAAAACTTTAGATGCGATTGGTAAGTTTGCCCCTGCAGAAGATGTACTGGAGGGAATGAACCCGGTAGTCTGTTGCCGTTTTTTCGTAGCAAAAGAATTGATTTACTTTATTATGTGAACATTGCTCCTAGCCAAAAAACATACTGTCCAAGTATGAGCTCTCCAACAATTTCTTGGAGTGTGTTCTAAAAATGCGGAAATGTATTTATCTTGCGACGCTCACAAACACTTTGAATTGAAAACTGCAGACAAACATATACAACAACTCAATGACGAAACGGATCGGTTTACAATGACTATCAACATTTTCTTAAACTCCCTTTTGTGTGCAAAGGGTAGCGAATTTGGTAATATCACCAAAGTGTTTGCCCAGTTATAATAAGACCACTAAACAGATACAGGGAAGGCATCATAAAAATAGTTGGAGCTTTCTATGTAGATAGCACACTGATCGTCGCTCCAAGGGTGTGGCCTATCTTGTCCTAAATCTATTCCGTGATTGAGTTCGGGACATACAGGGTGGGTAGATATTTTTGAGAATTTTTTTTTGCTGCAGACATAAGACATGGGAGATTTGACACGGCTCGTGGGACATTGAACTTAATAATAATATTAATAATAATAACAATAATAATATCGGCGCTACAGTCCGAGGTGGACCTGGGCCTAGCTTCTCAGCAACCACTCATGTTGTGCGTACCACTGTTCTCTAACGAGTGGAAGGGACCTACGACGCCGTTCGGAGTCTAATGCGGACTGCGAGGTGAGAAGCTTTTTCTGGACAGTTATACTCTTTGAGCATTGTCAGTGACTCTAAAGAGGTCGAGTCGTGAAAAAATTTAGTGTTTCCAGAATCGAACCGACAACATCGAGCGTAGGAGTCGACGCACCTACCCACTACTCAACGGCGCCCACGGGTGGGCCATCTAGTGTTTCCTTTCTTAAGGCATATGTTATTTTGACACTGACAACTGTTTCCCACTCGAAATCTTGACAGAAAGTCAGTATCATACCTCCGTGGAACGAAATGAGTCACTTTACGCTTGAACAACGTTGGCAAATAATGAAAACTTATTTCCAAAGTGAGTGCTGTGTAGCCCAAACAGTGCGTTTTTCGAAAACAAGTTTGACCGAAATGAAGCACCACCGCGACTGCTGTACGCAAGTTTGTGCAAAAAGTTCGAGAGACAGGTATGCTAGTGGACAACACTCATGGTCCCCGTCACCGTACAGTGCGCACAGATGAGAATGTGCCTGTTGTGGCCGAGAGTGTGAGACTCAATTCACGAACATGAACCCGCCATCGATGTCAACAGCTTAACATCTCACGCCCTGGCTGAGGGGAATTCTCCACAAAGGTCTCGGATTATTCGCTTACAAGGTTCAATTGACTCAGCAATTGAAGGGGCGCGGCCATCCGCTTCGTTATCGCTTCGCAGTTTGGGCTTTAAAGCAGCTTGAATTGGGCAACGATTTTGGGCGGAAAATCATCCTTTCTGATGAGGTGCATTTTCATCTTGGCGTTAACAAATAAAATTACCGCGCCGCATCTGGCTCGGGAAACGGAAAACCCACACGTTATTGTCAAGAAGCCAATGCATCCCCAGAGAGCGACAGCTTGGTGCGGATTGTGGAGTGGTGGCATCATTGAAAAATTTTTCTTCGAAAATGAGGCTGAGAACAACGTTTCGGTCAACGGTGGGAGTTACAGAGGCATGTTAACCGTCTTTTTTTTACTGAAATTAAAGACATGGGTTTGGACGACCTCTGGTTCATGCAGGATGGCGCGCCATGCCACACAAATCATGTTATCAGCCGTCTTGGCGATGTCAATTGGCAGCGATTTGACCCCTTTGGACTTTTTTCGTTGGAAACCGTGGAGGAGCGATGTTATGCCAACAATGCGGAAATGATTCAAGCACTTAAGGCCAATATCATCCGGGCAATCCGTGAGCTACAGCCCGAAACCATCGACAAGGTCTTGGAAATTTGGGGTGACAGAATGCGATGCGCTGCTGCGAAGCCAGCCGAGACAGCCACTTGAACTACGTTGTATTTCATAATTAATGGAAATGTCTGTTCTTACTAAAATGGCGTAATACATGAAAAAAAGTTTAATTTTGTTAATTTTATTGCATTTTTAAAAAACAAACTTTTATTTGGCCCGCCCTGGATATGTAAATTTTACTACTTGGGTCCTATTCCGATTACTCTTTTACAGTCGGGTACGGGGGCTAAATGAAAGTCAACCGTACACCACATTGCTATTAGGATCTTCCAAAGGGGCGCTATACTAATATGCCTCGTCAACCATTGGACTTTAGGGAATTCTTAAACATTCTCCTGTTTTCAGATGCCTTGCAGTTATATTAGCAAAGACATGGGCAATATCGAAAGTGGATACAGAAGCTCGTGGTCTTTTTGATGGAAAAGTTCTGAGTGCTCTCTTTGGTCCTGTTTGCGTTGATGGCACTTGGAGAGGAAGATTTAACTACGAACTGTGTGGGCTGTACAGCGACCTTCTATCCAGGGGTCTACGGATCCAACGTCTAGCAACGTTATGCCATGTAGAACGCTTGCACAACTTGGACATGGTCCAAGCATCGTACTGTTATCAATTGGCAAGAGCTAGTAAAAAGTCGTGCTAGCTGAACAGGTTTGTTGGTTGAGGTTCCCATGGACTCCTTCCATGCTTTTTGTTGAAATACTATTATAAGGACTGTCATAGTTCCGAAAATCATTTATTGATTTCCTATCTGACGGTACTAGTTAGTACCGCCTACTTTTCGGCCAAATATTTCAAATACCCGACCGCGTAAGGGACAATTATCATTGTCGGTTCTTAAATGTACCATTTGGCAAGCCAATAACAGCACGTTATTTGAATTCTGGCGAAAAATGAACAATCTGTGAAGCTTGCAAGTTGAGACTTCAATAAACGGCGGATCAAGTGAAGTGCGAAAATTTCAAAAACATTAAAAACAGAAAATTTATTGGGAACTGTTTTTTAGAATACCACGGCGTCGATTAGTTAGTAGATAAGTGTTCATGAAAAGTCCAAAAAGTTCCATATTTTGTAAAATACAGACTTTTTGGTACATTACCTGGTGGAGCGAAAATGTCTAGGTTTTGAAAAGAGTAAGTACTCCATTAAAAATCTAAAAAATTATATGTTGTTCCTTTTATATCATTTTAAAAGATTTTAATGCAAAAAGTTATATTTTCTTATTATTTCTAGTAACCGTTAGGAAAGGGTTAAATAAATTATTATTCCAACGAAAATTATAAAATATGGCTACCATACTTAAAAATTTATTAAAATTACTAAGCGATTCAAATTCATCATTCTTTCATGTTTTATTTTTAATAATCCTAGACGTCAGCAAAACTGTTTTTTATTTTGTTGGCAACACATTTCCCCACAAACGCGACAATGTTCAAATCTCATGGAAATTGTGTGACACACCTTATATGTTCAACTTCCCGGCAACTATGAATGACTTTGAGACAGCCTTCCGATCAAACATTGTTCATAAGCTGGTCCTTCAGTCCTGAAGGAGTGACATAATTTGGCTTATTTTTAAAACAAGTATGATTAACACTGATAAAATTAACTCCGAACGCCTCTTTAGAGTATTATTTAAAAACAAAATTTCAAAATATTACAAAAGCCTTATTTTCGTATGCGTCAATTTAAGAAGGAGTGAAAGATAAGTATGACAAAATTCAAATATCATGCCAAACTTGCACGTGTTTAGCCTTAAATAAAAATGAAAGAAATTATGTTTTCTATGAATGAGTACGTTTCCTGGAAATGAAAATGGATTGATGTCAATCCATTTCACTGAAGGGTTCTTCAATTTCTGAGAATTTAAATTAAATAAAGTCTTGAGAGGATTATGGGGTCATTTTTGTTACGCGGTATTATTTATTATTTGTTACTCATTTGTGTGGAAGAGCACGCTTTCATTGTACATACATACATAATTAACATCAATAACTCAGTTGTTATGAATGTATTCGGAAGTGTTCGAGGTCTAAAAACATTGTACATACATTTGAAAATTAGTTGAGTCCTGCGATCTTTGTTATGCTTAACCTTTTGTTATTCTTTTTTTCTTTTTTCGCATTTTCCTTCCCTCAGATAATTAACTTTTTTTTGATATTTCATATAGCTGACGGCATTTCTTTCCTAACAAGATAAGAAGTTTTCTTTGGCTTCTGTTCGCAGAGTGAAGGATAGAGTTTGTTAATTGACAGCTGGTGGAGAAGAAAACACGCTCATACAGATGTATGTGTATAGATACATAAGTAGAGTTATCAAGAAATAAATAGGCAAAGTTAATGAATAGATAAGGAACATGTTTAAAAAGATTTTTTAAAAGACGTCCAAAAGCATACGAGCACTTTGTGATATTTTTTAAATCGAAACAACGTGAAAGGACATATTATTAACGTCGGCGAAAGCTCATGTTCCTATCTGCGTGAAAGAAGAGAAGCCTTTTTTTCTTTTTTTTCGTATATTTTAGTACACTAAACTGGAGCACTCTGTAAACAGGTAAACAGTACAAACTACATCAGTACCGAGATGAAACGCAGAATAACTTTTACCAACCGCTGTTTTTTGGGGCTCAAAAGGCAATTGAGTAGTAGAGCCCTCTCTCGGAAGATCAAGCTGACTTTATACAAGACCTTGATCATCCCAGTCCTGCTTTACGGCGCAGAGGCATGGACAATATCTTAAGCGGATGAACAGTGTCTTGGTCTTTTCGAGAGAAAAGTTCTCCGCGCGATCTTTGGTCCTGTTTGCGTTGATGGCATTTGGAGTAGAAGATTCAACCACGAACTGTATGGGGTGTACGGCGACATGAGTCTAGCCAGGCGTCTACGGATCCAACGCCTAAGATGGCTAGGCCATGTAGAGCGTATGGACAACTTAGCTCCGGCCCGAAGAATCTTCGACTCTGAGCCTGTGGGACAACGCAACAGAGGACGCCCACGAACAAGGTGGCGCACACAAGTCGAGGGTGACCTGGGCGGGTTGGTGTGCGAAACTGGATACAGCTGGCGAAAGATCGTGCTGGTTGGAGAGGCATGTTGAGTGAGGCCCAGGTCCACCTCGGACTGTAGCGCCCTAAGAAAAAGAAGAAGAAGAAACTGGAGCACTCAAGTCTAGCCCGGACTGTAGTGCCACCTGGAAAAGAAGTACAATGTGACCATTGTTACATTGTACTGCCAGTTAGCAACCTACTCCAGTGCCGTTAATTTGATCCCAACGAAAAATGGTAACTGGACCAGATTCGATTTCACTGGGACTCGAACCTGGGACCCCTCTAACTTGGGGCAGACACTTAACCAACTGTGCCATCTAGTCGCTTATCGTCTTCAGTTGTTCTGTCAGAACGTGGGTTAGTTTTAGGTGAAATTTCGTAAACCAATACTGTTACGTTCGTTTTCCTAACCAGTCTACGCAGTAAATATCAAATATTTCAAACTTATGCTCGATTTGCTTCTAAAATAAGCGCAGAATGACTGCTATCAATGATTGGCCAGAAATTATACAATTTCTACATTCCTTTTGTTATTGCTTAACAAATGCGGTCGTAGCATAGTGGTTAAGTGGGTCTATTCCTAACAGCACACCCATTGTCCGATTAGAGGACAGACACACCAACATTTAAGAGCCTCTTTTGCCACATTATCTTAACCAAATCAAGCCCAGTAGTTGTAAACTCATTTGAAAATATTTGTCTCACCAAGCGTAAGTCACCACATCAGGTAAGATATATCATGCCAAAATAAATTGGCTCAAAACGTTTCAATTAACCTAAAAATTAATGTTCCCAAATCGTTCCGTTTTCATACTCATCTGCCTCTGCGGTTGCACATCCACATCTCTCAAGGCCTAATCTGTCTTCTCACTACCTGGCCAATGTGCTCAAATATAAGGTATCATTTTCAAATTGCTTCAATTAGTCAACACTTCATTCTGTGCGGATTGTTGTCGTGTAAGGCAGAAGACTACAGGACACCCCCTAATTGATACTAATTACATTGTGTAAGCAAATTTCAAACGTTTAACCAAAATCTGCCCTGCAACCAGAAACCGCACCGATAAAGCATTGTCGTGGAGATGTTGTTATGAGACAAGTCTTGTCATATACGGGCACATAGAACTAGGCGTTGCACAAGCTTGAGGATACATCGGGAACTTTTTGAAGTTCTCAAATTAATTAATGGCCTTATTGCGGCAGAGGGGTGGGGGGAAGGAAACTTGTGCTCCACTATGAGCCAGACACGAGAACGTTGCACACACATCACTCCGTCGATTAATTTCCTCGGAAGTGCTTGCTGTGGTTGCTGGACTTAAATTTCAACACAAACCCATAAAGCACATTTATGAAGACGTTTTGTGAATTCTCCTGAGGCTACCTGGACGTACTAGTGGTCTCATGATATCTTTTGTATTTTTATGACGTCTGCATCATTATCTAATATTACACAACTTTTTATGGATGTACCACGCTGCGATGGCGACTCATAGGACAAGAAACGATCATTCCGTACAATTCTTCATGGCGACTGCAATGTGCCTCGACGTGTCCTCCTTGATATTCGCAACTGTGAAGGAGGTATTAATGTTTAAGCACCATGAAGTGCTATATGATGAGCAATCGTCATCCACAGTTCGTGACGTGACATACAATGAGCCAAGAGTATACATAGTACATATTTTGAGTACTCCCTTATACTGGCGAGGACATTTTTAGGATTATATATCTAAGCCAAAACAGAGAAGCAACAAAAAAAAGCAAAAAGTACACGAGAAGAAAAGGACAATAATAAAAAGTAATTTACAATCCCACAAAAATGATTATACCTTAAATCTTTAGTGTGCGAGGGAAGTGTTTCTGCTGAGAGTATACCTTGACTGGTGGTAGGGAATCTCTCCTCACGTACACAAGAGCAGGCAGTAAGGTGTTATTGGATATAATGGCTTTTGGGGCTTTTCGTTGGGAAGAACTATGGTGACCATCATACACAGAGTACTCGTACAAATGGGTAAATAACAACGCCAACGACTCACGTGGACCTGGGTTAGGTCACCCAAGTGACTGTATCCGTGTCTGCACAAAAGGTGTCCTGTACGAATGTGATGTGTTGAGTGCGGGTGCGAGGTGCGAGGTGCTATAGGTAGATTACTACGTGATATATGGAGCGAGAAAAGGTATCGTGACATGGCATAAAGATTAAATTAGATTTTTTAAGGTGTTTTCATAAATTCCGTCCTCGCCTCGCTCAACTCGACCCAAAAATATATTTCACCATTCATTACACTTTGACTTTTAATTGGCTATCAGGGTTTATTGAACGTGAAGTTGCTCCATGGAATACAAAATGTGCAAATAATTTGTTGTCCATTAATAATTTTCGCTCTTGGGGTATAACGAATAACTTTTTCACCTATTGACGAGCATGAGATGGAGTGTTTAAAAATAAAATCGCTGCTCACAAATCAAAGATACCCCGATGGAGGTTATTGGGTCGGTCCTCGAAGCCGTATAGAGAGGAAATTTTGTAAGCCAGCGGCAGCGATGAATGAAGTGTCAATTAAAAGTCGAACAAATACGAGTATTGGAAAGTTAACGCTTGAAACTTTTATGATGTATTCAGCTCGAATTTATTTTACGAATAAGGCATGACTTTTAAGTGAGGGAAATTTAATAAGTTTCAATGGAAACTTGTACTCTCTGATAGCAAGGGGGTGCGCACGGTACCACAAGTCGGTTGGTTTTTATTGAGGCCAGACCGAATTCGTTCGCGTTATGATATATTGTCAGACGTATCAAATTAATTGGACAAGTAGTACAGACAGAAACAATTTTTAGACAAGCAGCAATAAACGAAAATTGTATGTATTGCATGTTGAGTTGGATCAGACGGCTGAATAGATTTCGGTGTACAACCGATACAGTTCTCAGTTGGATGTTCTTCTTCAATCATTATCAACGCAAACAAATATCCCATGCAGAACTTTTTCTCTTAAAAAGACCAATAGCTTTTTCATCCGCGTTCGATATTGTCCATGCCTCTGCGCCGTACTGCCCTCAAGATATTAAAGTCACTCAAGCTACCAAGCTTTGCAAGCATTTTCTAGGTAGAGGTGCTAGCAATATATGATGCGTGTCTTGAAATTAAGAACAGAACAAAACCGGCAAAGCGGATAGCAATTTTTTCAGACAGTCAAGCTGCTATCAAGGCTCTAACATCCATAACTACAACGTCAAAACTAGTGGATTTCTGCTGCAAGGAACTATCCATTATTGGTGGACGGAGCCCGGTCTCTTTGATCCGGGTTCCCCGTCTCACGGGTATAAGAGGAAACGAAGCAGCAGATGAGCTAGCCAGACAAGGATCCAATCTCAATAGTCTCGTTGTGGAACAAGTCCAGGCTCCACTAGGCTTCATAAAAAATAATATCTACAATCATCTCCTCAAGATCGCCAACGAAAGATGGACCAAGCTGGAAACAACAGTAGAAGAAATATATCCAGAATTATAGCGGTCTGTACTGGACACTGGGCTGTTGGCAGGCATGCTGAAAGACTAGGCATACCATTTAACTCACACTGCCGTAGCTGCCGGGTGGAAACTGAGCCAGAAACCCCCGAGCACTTTCTGTGCAAATGTCCGGCTCTAGCTAGAGTCAAACAACGCACTCTGGGCAAAGCCTTCTTTAACACCCCTAAAAACATCTCGGAGGCAAACAGTCATAGTCTGCTAGCTTTCATAAATTCCACAAAGTGGTTTTAAAAAAAATTAGGCAAATCTGAGTGAATACATACTCCTTTTTCACCCCCTTCTCACAAATTAGGTATCCCACAGGATATGGTATCAAGACGGCGCTTTAATGGCGCTAATTGGGTGTAACAAACAGGATCTGTATGTCCACCGCCACTTTTACCCACCTACCTACGTACCTACCTAGCGGCGCTACAGTCTGAGGTGAACCTGGGCCTAGCTTCTCAGCAACCACTCGTGTTGTGTGTGCTATTGTTCTCTCACGAGTGAAGGGCACCTACAGTTTAATGCCGACTCCGAATGATGAGATTGAGAAGCTTTTTCTAGGCAGTCAAGGAGGTGGAGCCGTGAAAGAATGTTTGGTGTTTTTTCGGGAATCGAACCGAGAACATCGAGCGTAGGAGTCGACGCACCTGCCCACTACACCACGGCGCCCACTAAATCTAAGTCTTTAGTCTTCATTTATTTCCCATGCAAACATACAGCACTACCAAGGTTTGCAAACGCACAGTATGGGCTAATTACCACTCCCAAATTATCATTTTCCATCCCCATTCTTCAATCAGTTGGTTTGATTTTGAAGTCGTCGTCCTAACTGGGCTTCAAGTCTATGAATCAAACCAACTTCGCTTAGAGCCAGAAGCCACTTTAGTTCTGTTGTTTTGCCATAATTAGCTATGATTCGGTAACGTCAGATAGTTATCTATGATTCTCCGCTACAATAATTCTATCTTCTGCTCCCAATCGTTAAAATTAACTGCATCCTAATTGGGGTTACGAGTACAAAATGCCCCATCAAAGCACAGTGTCGGCAACAAACCAGCACGAGTTGTTAATTTAAAATGTAATGTCTAAACTAAGCAGTGTTTTTGGTGATTTACATTCTCGTTGCAGGACTTTCCCTCTGCAAATATGATCGTACTCCCAAAATCCCTTCTTCCTGCAACACAAATATTGCCACAAGCATTAAATTCTTCAAACTTCTTTATAAATATCTACCATATTTTCAATGAATTCACTCTCTCCCTCACCATCGCTGTTAATCCACCTGTGACTCGGTCTTAAAAGGACTTAAATCGAAAACATGAGAACCGACCTTCTGTTAAAGAAAACACTTCACAGTTTTCCATTGCGAACTTTCATTTTAGTTCATTCATTCAGGTCTTTTCGACTCAAGTAAAACTTTCCGCTTTTGTTTCACGAATTGTGAGGAGTATTCAAACATTTGCACAAAATAAAGTTTTCCTGTGATTTTGCTTGTTTTGTTACAGTTTCTGTATTTCATAACTACCCACCAACAACAACGATATTTGCTTACCTTCTGTTAATTAGTTGATGTAAACCTTTTTCGTTATTATTTTCACAAGTCGGGCAAAATGAAATATTAGACAGTTTCTTCAATACGATTTCATTTTTCGGTTTCGCAATTGAAAATGAAAATACAAAATTAGATTTTCAAGGGAGAATGCAAGGGACAATGATGACTCGTTAGGTGAAACTCTCAAAACTTCATTAGAACAACCAAAGAATTTTAACGTCCAAGAAGGACTTTGAATGTTATGGGAATTATCATATTTTCTTCGGTTGCGTATCATTATTATGGTTGAGGGTATATTGCACCGCGACCTTTAAGATCTATTGTGCCCCTTTCAATACCTTAGCACAATTACGAGTTCCCCTCAAATACAGTTCTTTTCAGAGTCATATTGAGGGTAATGTACTCCTATTGCGCATAGGTGAAGAAATCTGTTCTAGAGTATTCTCTCTAAGCCAGTTTCCTTCAGGAATTTGAGAATGAGAGATGGTTCTAGTGATTGCATTTCTTCTTCTGCCGAGACTTCTTTTTCTTTTGTGGGCTAGTGCCTCACAAAATCCCAGTATATGTTCTGGAATTTCATTAAATTCTCCACAAAATCTGCAGAGGCCTTCTTCCGATACCCCAAGTTTCCTTAGATGCTCCCTGAGCCTTCAGGGCCCCATTAGGAAGCCAAGTTAGAGAGGTCCCAGGTTCGAATCCAAGTGAAATCAAATCTGGTCCAGTCACCATTTGCCATTGGGATCAAATTAACAGCACTGGAGTAGGTTGCTACCTGGCAGTACAATGGACCAGTTTTGAGTCTGAGTGCTCCAGTAGTGTTTCAAAAATCCTGCGAAAAAAAGGTAACATTTTAACAGAATCATTTTGCTGTAAAATGTTCACCGAGAAATGTGCTGATATTGCTTCAGGTCTCTCTTCCCATGTCTCAAAATAATTTATCTTCCGCTAGTTTCAATTAAGCACCACTCCAGCTCCTAGCCCGGAGTCTTAGCAATATTTTCTTCTTAACGATTGGAATAACAAATTCACTCCATAAAACTGAAACTAACTTCGCTCCATCCTTCGGAATAACACCGTTTTCAATTTGTGTATAAACATTTGTTGGTTGAATTTGGAATATAATTAACAAAAAAAAATTCTCTAAATGCGCAAATAAGCATTTCATTGGCCTTTTAGTTTGCCTCTTCAAGGACGAACAATGAAAATGTCAAAAAGTTGCTCTTAAAGTGTACCTCCTTCATATTATGCAAATTTCAAGTGTTTAACATGAAACACAAGTTATCATTTGAATGCACACTTCTCGAAATGATTCTTTTTTTTTGTGGCCATACCCTTCTTGCCAGAAAGTTGCGCAGCCCCTGTTTATGCAAATGTTGCAACAGCAAAACTTTCACAAAAGTTCAATCAAAACTACACCAGTTGCTCAACTAGTTTAACTGCAAGTAGTACTACACATGCAAAACTTCACTTCAAAATGAAATTTCAAAAATTCTCAAATTTTCAAATTGCCAAACGTGTGAAGTCGTCATGTTGAACGCCAAAGATCCCCGCCTCGTCTGCATACAAATCTAAATTTGCGAAAGAAGTACACTCGCACACTTTGCCTGCGTGAGTTCTTGTCTATCGAGAGTTTCCCAGCTAAACACTCCGAAAGTTCGAAGACATGCTCGGAATACGAAATTAGAACGTTTTCCGATAAATCAAATAAGAAAATTATCTTGTCGCTTAAATCGTTTGTTTGATATAGATTTGCTAATTTAATTGAAACGTTTTTTCAACGTAAATCGCTTGCCATTTGCCAGGGGGAGCAGACGAAATAGATAAATTCAAACTTTGAGTGTTTGAAGTGAATTACACCAATCACTCAGGACGGGTAAGGGCACTCTAGTGAATATGCAATCCTCACATTTTTCGGAGAAATTATTTCATTCCTTTTGCAATGTACTTGAAAATAAGATGTTCCAGCGAAATTGGGATATGTATATGTGATGGCAAGCCACGGGCAAACTTTCATTGGGTTAAATGAACATATCCAGGGATATAAATATTAGAAAGATAAATGGATAGAAAATGAAAAGTAAAAAAGCAGGACGACGCTGCAAGCCAAAGCAACAGTAGGTTAGGTTGAAGTGGCTGGAGTGTGCACCTAGACCAGTGTTGATCCATTGTGCTGCAACAGTAAGTTTGTTGTACTAGAAATACCCAGGACCTATCTAATGACAAATAGGCAACGAAATCAAGTGATTCCATTTAATTCATCCCAAACCAATTCGGGAAAAACCATATTAAGACCTAGAACACGAGATAATCTTGGTGGAATAGACGATTAATTGCTCCAGAATATCATCCTAAATTTGGGCAATCATTTGATTTCCAAACACATTTTTTTATTCAACCTGCTGACCGTAGATTAGCGTCTCGCTTAGAGCAACATAAGCCCGCTGTGGTACCACGCCGATTGGATATCTTCTACCAATTCTGTGCCTGTCATAACCTGCCAGATGTTGATGATATTTACTAAATGAATGTCTTGAAGCTGGTTTCAATTGCAGACCTCTAGCATTTAGTAGCTCAGTCAACGTGTCGAAGAAGGAAGCCCCTATATGGGTTCTCCTCAGTGTGGATAGACAAAACGTTTCAGTTTCCTCCTCCTCCTCCCCTAAATTTCAGCGAAGACATTGTTTGGAATACCCAGCCTAAAAGCACGTATGTCATTGGTACAATAATTGGCATAATCTGTAGTTTAAAAGCTAGATTTGACACAACTACTTTGCTTTACCTTGATGATAACCTACACCTGTATACCATACTCTTTTAAAGTGTGTCCTAAATTAATAATAATTTTGCGTACGTGCCTACCAACGATTGATGAAACAGATCGAATCATTCTTTATTAAATATCTAGTGGTATCTGAAACTGTGTCATGCCTGGCAGTCTGCTTCCCAATTTCCTGACATATCACGTTGTGCCAGCAGTTTCAGTGGAATTTAGCAGAATCCAGCAGTTTGGTTGCGGTTTGACTATCAGTCCCTTTTCAATATTACATTATACATATTACACATGACAGGGCCAAGTAATTAATTCTAACGGACGAATTAAATTTTTTAAAATATTAAATATAAAAAACAACGTCCTTCAACTGACTGCCTCGGTTGGCTTCGCAATAGCGCATACCGTCACCCTAATTTTCTAAGACCTTTTTCATGGTTTCGGGCTGTAGCTCACGGATTGCATGGATGATATTGGCCTTAAGTGCTTGAATCGTTTCCGGATTGTTGGCATAGAATCGGTCCTCCACGGTTTCCAACGAAAAAAAGTCCAAAGGGGTCATCGCAACTCCAAGGCGGCCAATTGACATCGCCAAGACGGCTGATAGCACGATTTGGGAATTTGGTGCGCAAAAGATTGACTGTGACATGGCGTGCCATCCTTCATAAACCAGGGGTCGTCCAAATCCATGTCTTCATTTTTAGTTTAAAAAAAAGTCGGCTAACATGCCTCAGTAACGCCCACCGTTGACCGAAACGTTGTTCACAGCTTCATTTTCGCAGAAAAATGGTCCAATGATGCCACCACTCCACAATCCCCACCAAACTGTCACTCTCCGTGGATGCTTTGGCTTCTCGACAATAGACAAAACGTGCGGGTTTTCCGATCCCCAAATGCGGCGCGGCAATTTTGTTTGTTAACTTAGCCGCCGAGATGAAAATGCGCTTCGTCAGAGAAGATGATTTTCCGCCCAAAATCGTTGTCCAATTCAAGCTGCTCTTCAGCCTAAACTACGAAGCGGACGGTCACGTGCCTTCAATTGTTCAGTCAAGTAGAACTTGCAAGCCAATAATCCGAGAAATTTGAGATATTTGCAGAATTCTCCTCAGGCTAGTGCGTGAAATGTTGACCTGTTGAGATCGATGGCGGGTTGATGTTCGTGAATTGAGTCTCACACTCTCGACCACAGCAGTCACATTCTCATCTGTGCGCACCATTCGACGACGGGGACCATGAGTGTTGTTCACTAGCATACCAGTCTCACGAACTTTTTGCACAAACTTGCGTACAGCAGTCGCGGTGGGTTTTGGTCATTTCGACCAAAACTTCTTTTCAAAAAACGTTTCAGTTTAATTGTGCAAGTGGGTCTTGGAAATGTTTGTTTGAGTACAAAAAATGAGCACAAGCTGACGGACATTTTCTCAAATTCTTCAGTCAATATAGAATATGACAAAGGTATCCTTTCAATAGCTTCTGTTATCAATATTCCCTTGATTCGGCGGTTATGTCGTGTCAGTTAGTGAACATGTGGTGACTAAAATTTTTAACCGAACATTCTTCATCAGCCGATTTGTTACGACTAAATTCAGTTGCTCTGTTCGTCGACAAATTATAGTTGAGCCATTACACTCTGCCTCTCAGAATAAAAATAATAATAATAATAATAATGGCGGCGCTACAGTCCGGGGTGGACCTGGGCATAGCTTCTCAGGAACCACTCGTGTTGTGCGTGCTATTATTCTCTCACGAGTGGAGGGGACCTACAGTTTAATTCCGACTCCGAACGGCGTGGAGTATGTGGTACTAGTACTGGCCAAACACATTCACTTTTGATAAAGCGTTAAAGTTTAGAGTTTTTTTCTTCCTTTTTGCTACCTTTCACTGTACACTACTCTACTAAGGACCCGTTTCGCTGCAAATTTTCCACAAATCCTTGCATCGATATCATTAAAAATGTGAACTTCTTTGAATCCTTGCTTGCTTCAGCTGTTCAGGTGACCCACTTTTATCAGTATGAAATCTTTCTCATTGTGAAACTTGACATTTTGCACATTTCCTAACAAAAATCAATATTAAATCTTTAAATCTAAAGCTTTTGTGCCTACCCAAATATATGTTTGCAATGGGGATATCGCACACCCATAAGGTTATGTATAGTTGCAAGGAGGTAAAAATACAATAAAGTGACCTTCTTCAGGCGTGAATGTTCTAACACGTAAGGTTACCATGAAAACAGTATCATCGTTTTCATCGCGTTCAAATAAAGGACACAACACTCCCAATCTCCACCGCCGGATTGTGAACAAAGGAATTCACGTATGGCGTTGTTTTGTTTACCTTTTCCCCCACAAAAGAAATAAGTTATTGAATACTTTTGTCGCGACCAAATACTAAAAGCACACTGCAGCTGGTCTTTTCTTTTTGACAATGAATTTTGGGAGGACACAACAAAGGATATAAAAATAAATGTTTCGGGACTATAAAAACATGGTTGCCATCATCTGAAAGGCCACGGAATCACCTGGTCTAATTATATTATAAAATTAAATTGTGTCGGCATTTCGCTTTTGATAACCCTGACCTTAAAGTACACTCAAACCTAGAGACAGAAGGCCTTTTTCTTTACAAGATTAAGATGTAAATTCCAACAACACGATAGCATCTACCCGCTTCGGGAAGGATTTATTTTTTAAATTTTAAGCCATGACGGAAACGTTGTTTCCGGGTTTGTGATTTTCATGAGTTATTCATAATTATCCATAAAATATTGAAAAAAATACAGCAATTTTGAGAACAGCTGTTTAATTTTTATTACGAAATCAAAAGGCACTGCTTGTGCCTTGTGTCACTTTTGAGGTGGAGTTTATGCGCGTGTGTCTGCTAAAATTGTGTCCTTACATATTTCACTCATATAATAATGTATTTTGAACATAAAATCAGGGGATATCTGGACATATTTTATTAATATTCATATTGTTTCCCACGTGCAGTAATTTAATAATTTACCAAAGGGTGCCTAAATTCACGGAAATTTTAAATTAGGTCCTGTTTGAGAGGTAAAGTGTTATAGTTAATAAAAATTAAGTACAATGCGTTTTAATTGTTAAACGATATTTTTAAAATAATCAAAGTTTAGCAGCTACAATTCGCAATTTACAAAAGTGTCGAACACAGGTTTCAGAAACTCAACGAGTAACTGTTGAGGAACATATTTTAAACTACGTGTCACTTTTTAATGCGGATTTGCGCTCAAGCCATCAACGTATAAATTGTTGTGCACGTATTACAGTCGCTCTAAGCCAAACTTGCTCTCTTGCCCAATACCGTCAAGTTTGACAATGGAAGTTAAAAGCAAAAGACTTTCTTTCAAATATTTATTTTTGGTTTTTTTTCTGAATTCACTACCTTCTTTAAAAAATTTTGTTGTTGAATACTATTTTATTTTTAAAGTGGGCTTGAAGCGACCAAACTTTCACCAAGAAAGTCCCACATGCCATACAGACCAAGTGATTCAATATTAGTAATAATATCTAATAATGGTGGCGCCGAGGTCCGAGGTGCTTCTCAGCAAACCACTCGCGTTGTGCGTGCGTGTTCTTTTACGAGTGGAGGGGACCTAAAGTATAATGTTGACTCGGAACGGCGATCTTGAGAAGCTTTCCTGGATATTATCGTTTTTCAATTACAGTAGTCGCTCGATATAGTGAACTAATAAAAACCGGGCCTGTTCACTGTATCGAGATTGTTCATTGTAACGAGCGTGGAATGCTTGGAGCAAATTTCATCAAAATGCGTATGTTTTTGAGTACAATTCATCAAAAATAGAATATAAATAAAAATTTTTTTGCAATTACTAAAAAACAAGCCAATATTTATAAAAACGAATATTTTCTTTTTAACAAAAACAAATCATCCGTAGAAAAATGTAAAACGCAACAAAATAATACATTCTATGTACAAGCAACGCGCACTTTGTATTTGCTTAGAACAACCCCAAACTGTAAATTTACAAACGGTAAATTAGGACTTTCTTGGGCTAAGAAAGCAATTCATAAACAAAGCCCTCTCTCGAACAACCAAGGTAACCCTGTATAGGAGCTTAATCGTCCCAGTCCTGCTAAATGGCGCAGAAGCATGTACTTTATAAAAAGCGGATGAGGTTGCTCTTGGCTGCTTTGAGAGGAAAATTCTTCGGGTGATTTTCGGTCCCGTCTGCATAGAAGGTGAGTGGAGGAGAAGATATAACAACGAATTCTACGAGCTGTTCAGCGACATTGACTTAGCCAGAAGGGTGAACATCCAACGATTGAGATGGTCATAGAGCGAATTGAAACCAATACTCCGGCCCGGAAAGTCTTCGAATCCACCCCCGAGTGACGGCGCAGTAGAGGAAGACCGCGACTCAGGTGGCGCACGCAAGTGGAAAGGGACTTCAACCAACTGTGCGTGCGAAACTGGAGGCAGCTAGCTAAAGATCGAGCTGGTTGGAGACGCTTGTTGGTTGAGGCCCAGGTCCACCCCGGACTGTAGCGCCACCTTAAGTAAGTAAGTAAGTAAATTAGGACAATTGTATGGATACTGCCGACTGCATAGCACTAATGAGTTTTAGACATGTTTGTGCATGATGAAAGGTTCAAAGAAAAAAAAAGAACATAGGTTCACTATAACAAGACTTTTCGTCAAAAAAAGTCAGGAAAATTGTCATTTATAAAAGCATAAGACAACCACAAATAGAATAGAATAGAATAGAATAGAATAGCACAGAATTATCGCAACTAAAATCTGATATGTACGCCAAAACGAACGTACGCGCAACAGGACATAATATCTTATTTACTGCTCTTCTTAACCCTTTTGATGCAATGAGTATTCATGCAGCAGATTTGCAACAACACCCTTGTTTAACTGCCAGATTTGTGTTTTTTTCATCTATTTAAATTTTCGGAGCCTTTCCCCAAATCGGTATACAGACCTGGATCAGCCGATCAAACTATTGCCTTTTTTTCTTCGAGAATTTTGAAGTTTTAGTCTTACGTCAACAAGACCATGGCCAGCCAAGATTTGAATGAATAAATTGATTGCTGTATCAATATATATTTAATTAAAAGCCTGTGCTTTTTACCATAATTTCTTCCTGCTTGAAGTTACCTTGACGAAGTCTTAAGAGTTTTTGATTATGCCCTTCAGATTTTCTTCACTTTTCCCAACTGACGCATCGCTATGTCGTCGAGGTGCAATTGCAACCTTTCGGAAATTATTATCTAATCCACTCACTGCCTATGATTAAGCAAATAGATAAATGTAACTAATGTATGTAAATGTAATAAAAGTAATAATCCTTCGGCTTTGGAAGCTTCCTGAGATCTTTGAAAAAGATGATGTTGTCATTTTACCGCATTTTTTTCGTGAAATGTATATTTTTCGTTCAAAGATCGTATTTCTTCGTGTTCAAACATACATTTTTCATCAAATGAAGGGCAGAAAACAATGTCGGAATAATAGTGATTCCAAACTAGACCCTTGTGGTACACCTCTAGAGAGCATCTAATAAAATAGTTGTTATCAATGTCAAATATTTACGTGCTATCTAACTAATTAGACAAAATTAGTTTACCATCACATGGTAGAGAAAGAGCTTAATCTAAAGAAAGTTTGCCGCGAGGATAATGTATCATATTGACTGCCTTGGAAAAATCAAGTAGGACCATAAAAACACCATATTTTCGTCAAGTCGTATGTCTTTAGAAACTTTTGTTATATCAGTAGCACAGGTATGATTCTCACGTCAACGCCAGATTAGTTTTTATTTACTTTCCAGTGCTCGTATGAAACTCACACGTGTATGACCTCGTTCACCAGTTCGTATACCTTTTATCCTATGATTGTCTTCCTGTTGTTCAGGTTTTCATAAGTGCCGAGGAATAAAGTTGGGGAGACAATAACGATCCGGTTTTTAGAGAGTCTGTATCTACATTTCCTTAATGATGCGGTGGCTTGTGAAATAAAACCACATCACATGTATAAGTTTTTAGTAAGTTGTGATATCACTCCGAGTGGTGGACCAAGAACAAGATATATGCATGAAGGAAAGCAAAACAGAATGACTCATTTTGACTAGAAAAGTAAAGAAACTGGAATAAACAACAACACAACTAAGAGAATTATGTATGTATTTGGGTGTTAGCCTAGATACCAGACTTACTATCCCGTCGAAGCAAAGTTTTGAAAGAAGCGGATGGGAACAGCTTTGGTGAATGCATCTGGGGACAGTGTACTGGTTTAAAATGATGCTTATTAGACCAATCCTTACTAATGCTTCAGTGAATTGCTAAAAAGCAATGGGATAAGTTTAAACGTCCGACATATTTGGGTATGTGTGCGTCGCTTCAAAAAAGCCAAGTTTTGCTCCTCCTAGTCTTAGTCTTAGTCTTCTCTAACTGCTCATTAACACGAAGTGGTCAATGAATAGACTTTCTGGATCACATTGCTGAATCAATTCGAGTCAGCTCATATCTCTATCTACAACTCCAACAACTTTTTCTTAAAGATTACTCTGAACTAGCAAGTGTGTCAGTCAACCCTCAAAATTCATAAAACACAAGCAAAATCCAATTTTCCACATCTTAATTCAGATTGTCATCTTCAATCCTAATGGTTGGAGGAGGCCTTAGTTCGTTGTGTGCGAATGACGGCGCATTAATTTAATTACGTTCCCACTTATACGTGCTTGTATCTCCTCAATCAAATCGATTAAAGTGTAAGGACTTTGACACGGTATGTTTGTATTTAATGCTGATGTATGCTGAGTACAGATATGTGACAGGAGTGTGCACTTTATACTTTGCACCCTGGATGTTAGTTGTACCTGAAATTATAGTATCTATTGTTGTACGTTTTATGATTATTTTATGCCTTCACATTGTCATAGATGAAATAGTCATTAAGACGAAAGTGAGAACATGATTTGGAGAATTGACAAAATTGTTGGAATTGTTTTTTTTTTCATGCAGAGAATGATAAACCAGAAGGAGTCATACAATATTTTGGGACACCACTTCAAGGTAAAGTCACTGCAACTGCTAGAAGAAAGAGTCGTGAGAATGTTTGTCATCTAGAATTTATATTAGATCCTATATCTTAAATGTCACTTCTGCCATTTTGTGCATCATACGTTCAGCAAAAGATGCTCTTGATTTCTACCACAGCTTAGCTCCAAATTCACGATCTGCTCCATTTTATCTGCGCCAGTTTATCTTCGTGAGCTGCTCCCCAAAAAATATTCCCCTTTTCTTTTCTGATTTTGCTCCAGTCCGGATGAACAGATCTACTCTCTTTTTCACAGGATCAGTTTCCACAAGTCACTGGCGATGCTCAGAGGGTATAGCAGCCGTACAACCTGTATAGTTCGTTGTAGAATCTTCTCCAGATGCCATCAGCGCAAACCAGACCAAAAATCGAACTCAGAACTTTTATCTCGAATTTTAACTAGTCATCCTATATATACAAGGGTCATTTAGTGTTTTTTTTTAAATCATAGGTTATTTTTACACCGACAGCTGTTTTCTGCTCGAAATCTTGACAGAAAGTCAGTATAATACCTCCGCAGAACGAAATGAGTCTTGAATTTGACAACGATTTTGCGTGAACTTTGCAACAGCTCAAGGTATCAAGGTATAAAATTTGCGTTGTTTCGTTTTTCTTTCAGGGTAGCGAAGGGTGGCGATACCATGGCAAGCAACTTGTGAATAATTAGGTAGAAATTCTTAGATGAATAAGCAAACGTCGATGTCGGTATCTTATATAGGGCAGCTTGCATCCCATCAGCATTAAATGCTTACATTAAATACTTCCTGTATGCTTTTTCATCAACATAAATTCTTAAATTGCCTTTATACCATCCATAAGAGTATTGAATGCACAGTAGGGCAATGTAATAAAAAAATTACATGATGTATACACAAAAAATCGATTGATTAAATACTCCATCTAGTCTGAGTGGTTTTTTTGTATTCGCACTTTACATTGTTTTTTATAATTCTTTTAAAAGCCCTTCCTTTTTGAAATTTACTTGCCACTTTGATTAATGAAATATCGATAAAACGCAACAAAAATGTGCGTCGAAACTATTCAACTTTTAATCAATTGGATAAAAGTTTACATTTGTTTTTTCCACCGATTTTTCATTACACAAATATGAATTAAATTCGGATGAGCAAATGCACGCTATGATAGTCAATAGGACTCAATTGTGGCACTTGTGAATTTTTGCCGCAAATATGCGTGTGGAATCATTCATTGAGGCATGAACGTGTGAATGAACTTTAGCACAACTACTTAGGATTGTATTCAGGATCTCCTTTGTGTAATCGATACCAAAAAGGTTACGTTTCAAACGACAGCCAACTGTGGTGACTCCTGTTTCGGTGGGTAGGACGGTGGTCGGTTTATTGTTACTCGGCTTAGCTTGTCAGACGGGGCAGATTGATTGTGCTTGGGTCCACAATCTTTAGCTTAGAGAAAGACTGGATGGAGAGGAAAGAAAGCCTTATAACCCTGACCCCCGAAGGACAATTAAAATGATAGAAAAGGGAAGAGAAGGAAGGTTCATGCCTTTACCATCAAAAGAAACGGGACTGCAGTGGCGCAGATCAGTTTCTTCATCTAATCTAATCCTAGTCGAAGATATATACCCTAAAACCCAACTAAAAGCTAAATAGCTAAGCCCGCGATACAATGTCCTTCCCCTTTGGGTTGGGGATAAAAGTCAAGGAGCCAATGGTGCTTGATGTCTACGTGACTAAGGGTATTCTCACAAACGCCTAAAAAGTAAGAAGTGGTCAGTTCTTCCATGACGAGTGTCCCATATTGATTATTGCCTTTTGAGCTCAAAAGAGACAGTGTCAAGAGTATTTTTGCGTTTTTAATCTGTACTGAAGTAATTTTTTTTTGTGAACGACGTCCTTAACTAGTTCGAAATATTTTACATAATTTCTACACAATAAGCTAAATGGCAGTGCACCGAACTTCCCCTTCAACTTAACCCGTTTTCCTATTCGTAAAGCACAATTCATCGTTGATGATAGAGTTGTGAGTATTCCCCAAGAAACAAAGAATAATTGTTTCTCATTTCGAACTCCGAACAATTTATTTAAATATGAAGTCCATAGGTTTGCATATTACAACCCCTTCGTTGTGAAATAGCTAAACTTGAAGATAATGCACCGGAAGTTGTTGTGATTGAAATTTTCGTAGCGTTCAGAGACATCTGAAGTGGCCACAATGACTATCAAGACAGGTAACGAGATATGGTTTCACTCTTGAGTGTATCAATGCCATCCACTTTAGCGACCTGGTTCCTGATAAAGCAAATCGTTTGATATGAGAATTTCCAATTCAATTTCAAAGCTTCCTGAAAACCATGCGCTAAATACATTCCTATGCTGTATCCATTCGTGGAATTTCCCTTTAAACAAGTCGTTCGCAGTAATCGAAAATGTTGTGTCTCAAATTTCAAGTTCCTTCTCCCACAGCAGTTGCTCAAGTGTAGGTACATATATCCACAATAATTACGCCAATATATCTTATAGGTGCCCATATGGTCAACAATTATCCCCACTTGAAGGCAATCATCAGCCGGCAGCAGTCAGATGAACTCAAATTGTTTACCCTCGGATCCGTATCGGAAAATGGTTTTTCATTTTACCATAATTCCCTCACTGCCACTTGACACTTTAAAATTTTCATTCGATACTTTTCTGGAAGATTAAAAAATTTATTGGTTGACTTAGCCCTCATATCTGAATAATTTTTTTTTAATTTATCTTCAATCACATCGATTCCTTCCCGCCCCCCCATCGGAGGCTCATTATGCATCGGTTACTTGTGCAATATTCATAAATTTGCACACATGGGCACAGTATGGGAGAAAATAAATTTAAATTAAAAGGAGAATTGACCTCAGATCAAGCGTAGAATGCGAATTGATTCGCGCGATTAGAGTATATGAATTGATTAACCCGATTAGGAAGGTAGATTGCTTGAGGCATTTCACATCAAAGATTCATTAGTTATTATTAGCGTAACATTAAGCTTAAGGAGAGGTTTACCATTTAATTGAATAATTACGCTGTTTGAACATGTGAATTGATTTCCTCGACCCTTGTGAGTTAAGGACAGTGACAATATGTAAAGACATGCATGGGACGATGCGAGTCAATATATTAAAACAAGTTGTACACAGGTACTTGCGCTCTTTGCAGCTGCTTCGTTTTTTTTTCTTTTACTACTGTAAGGGTGTGACTTAATTGTGATTTGTTTAAAAATCACTGTGACTTAATGGCTTTAAATTTGCATAAACATTGGAACAAGACAACTCAGACTGTAAGGTTTATTTTTTAATTAATTGTTTATTGATACTACTGAAGTAGCATTGTACCATTCATACATTGTAGGAATCTTTAAGGGAATACACTCAGCTTTAATGCGTGTGAGTGCTCATTATCCAACAAACGGAACTCTGTTGTTCATCGTACGATAGAATCCTGGAAAGTCTAGAGTCCAACACACAGGGAGGGCCAAATACTACTAAAATAAGTTTCTTTTCTATAAAATCAACAAAATTAAATTTTATGTAAAATTAAATTAAATTCAACTTAATTAAATTAAAATTTCATGTGTTATGGCTTTATTAGTAAGAATAAACATTCCCATTAATTACGAAATACTACGCCGTTTAAGTGGCTGCCTAGGCTGGCTTCGCAGTAGCGCATTCCGTCACCCCAATTTTCCAAGACCTTGTTGATGGTTTCGGATTGTAGCCCACGGATTGCCCGGATGGTATTAACTTTAAGTACTGGAATCATTTCCGAATTGTTGGCATAACATCGGTCCTTCACGGTTCCCCACAAAAAAAAGTCAAAAGGGGTCAAATCGCAACTCCGGGGCGGCCAATTTGTATCGCCAAGACGGCTGATAACATGATTTGGGAATTTGGTGTACAAAAGATCGACTGTGGCATGGACTGTGTGGCATGGCGTGTCATTCTGCATGAACCAGAGGTCGTCCAAATCTATGTCTTCAATTTCAATAAAAAAGAAAGTCGGTTAACATGGCTCTGTAACGCCCACCGTTGACCGAAACATTGTTTCCAGCCTCATTTCCGAAGAAAAACGGTCCAATCATGCCACCACTCCACAATCCATACCAAACTGTCGCTCTCTGTGGATGCATTGGCTTCTCGACAATGTCGTGCGGGTGCCCCAGATGCGGCAATTTTGTTTGTTAACTTAGCCGCCGAAATGAAAATGCGCCTCGTCAGAAAAGATGATTTTTCGCCCAAAATCGTTGTAAAATTCAAGCTGCTCTTCGGCCCAAACCTCGAAGCAATAACTGAGCGGATGGTCGCGCGTCTTCAATTGCTGAGTCACTTGGATCTTGTAAGCGAATAATCCGCGACCTTTGTGGAGAATTCTCCTCAGCCAATGCGTGAGATGATATGACACGGCCCTCATTGAAACTATCTCAGGCACCTGGCCAAACACTCCATGCCATTGAAACCGGTTCCATCCAATTTGAAAAGCGATTGGGGTCCGGCACAGAACTGCCGCTTTTCAAGAAGAAGCAAAAAGTGTGAGCAATGCTTAGAGATACTTAAGCAAGCCGCACGGCAATAGGACAACCAGGGATTATTTCAGGAATGACCTGCAATTATTATACTGTTCTCAATTCAACCTCAAAAAGATTGTGATGATAAGTAACGATTTTCAAGTCCAATTAATTTCTCCCAGATAGCAACTCTCCTCGATAGAGTGTCCTTTAGCATTGGGGTTGACGTCATTTTGCCATCGCTGGCATATCGAATGATCCCGTCCATCCAGAGCCAGCAATTTGACTTTCACGTACATCAACAACATGGAGTGGGTACGCCGTGATAGCGGAGAGCGCCCGTTAAGGATGACCATCGTTGGATCCTACAACTTTAAGCAAACAATTAACGAACTGTGGAACTCAATTAAAATTATTTGAACAGAAATCATCGTAACGAGGGGCTTTGCTGAACAGGAACACGAACAGAGCCGAAGAGCATATGCTCCTAATGGCACATCAGGCTTGACGTACCGATATTGCGCTAAGCACTGGAAGGAGGGGGCTCCTAGCTGCACATTTTGATTTGCATATGGTACGCTGATTAGGCGGAATATTTGCTGGACACTGCATCGTATGTGAAACGCTGAGCATTGACTTTTAGTCAGTTTTAATTTTATTAATGAAATGTGCTTTTACGTTGAGAGGAATTCATTAAAAGATTATGGAAACGAAACTATTGAGAGGGCACGGCAGTGTGTGCTGCCATGTGGTGCGGTACATAAATGATGCTATCGGCTGGTCTTCTAATAGAATATGCCATGGATCTTTGGCATACCTATACGTGCAGTGGAGCAGATTATAGTCATTGGGTCTGCAATTTTCAAACTGTGACTGTTCGTGATATTCCATTGGTGGAACTTTATTCAAATGATAACAGCAAAGAGCTTTCAATTGGCCGCACAATTAGGGTGTAATGATCCTTTGTTTAGCTTATCTTTCCAGTAAAGTGATTCTGTTTCGGTTTGTATGGATGCCACCATAAGATTTGGAAGATGGAAGTGGGTGGGGATTCAGATGTAGGATTAGCCTGGTGATGATATGATTTCGTTTTTGTCTTACCAGTCAACTGTGCCAGAACGTGTAACGGACAACTATGCAGTTTGAATGATTACCGTCAAATTACCTGTTAAATCACCAGGTGATGGATGGATTGGCAATGACCCACTGGTCGAAGAACATTTGATTAAATTCGATTTTTTTAAGTGGGTATCACAGCCTCTTCATGAGTCTTGGTGCTCCAGATACGATTAAATAAGTAAGAAAACTGAGCAAGTGCGAATTGAACTCGCACGGGGAAGGTTCCGTCGCATAATATTGATGAATGATTTCTGAATATCAAACGACGTTTCCAAACTATTTCATTTGAATTTTCTTCTTTGGTTGAGATCCAAAAGATAACACTCATCAACGAATAGAGTGGTCGAACACAGCATGAAATTTGTGTGAAAATGAAAATAGTTATCATTTTAAATCTTAGATATATCAAAAGTTCAACATAAATCGATATTTTGAAATTTATCATTTCTTAATGCTTACGCTGAGGTCTTCAAAACTGCGTTTTCGCAGTGTCGATGGTTGAACGTTTTTGGCAAATATCCCGAAAACTATTAAGGCCAGAATGCTCGATATGGTTTTTAATGATAGTACTCAATGAAGCGAAGTTTTTGTGATTTTTTCAGATTTTTAAACTTTTTGGTTTAGAAACGGCAGGGGGGGATGCATTAAAAAAAAATTTGGAGCTCAATATTTTCCAAACGATACTTTGGATCAAAAACTGTTGAAGCAAACCTCCACCTCATTTCGAAAGATCTGTCGATTGATATATAAGTCGATGGGGTGCGACAAAGTTTCAAAATTAATGGCAACTTCACCTATACTGGAGCCACCCCCAAATGGCCCCACTTTTTAAATTTGGGTACATGGGCAATGACATCTAGGTCTGAAGTACCTAATTCCAAAATTTCATGCCGATATCTTTAAAAACTTCGGAGATAAAAAAGTATGACAGACACGACGGACGGACGGACTGACGGACACAACGAAATTATAAAGGTTCCGCTTTTGCAGACGGAACCTTAAAATAAAACTGTCACTCACGTCATTATATAAAACGGAGTGCGTTTACTCTCAGGCTTGAAAACACACACTTTTTCAGCTTTACAAGGCCAAACCGAATTATGAAGACCCGTAATATTTTTAAAATGTAGGGGCATTGGAGTTGCTGAGAAGCTAGGCCCATGTCCACCACTGTAGCGCCGCCATTATTATTATTATAAGTGCATAGGAACTTCTTTAACTCGAACTTCTGTTACTCGAACTTTTTTCTAAGTCGAACTTTTATCGAGAACTGATTTTTCGCTGCATTTTTCATATATATTTTGTTCCCTAACTCGAATTTCTATAACTGGAACTACACGAAAAAATATTTCAACCGTAACTCGATTTTTTCGGGGAATTTACTCACTGAACTACGTTAAGAATAATTCTGAGGGAAGTTCCACTGTATTTATCTATCCTACACCCTTCTGAACGAATGATATATTGTACTTACCTAATGTTTCAACTTTATCATTCAATGGTAACATAGATCCGTAGCACACTTTTTCACTCAACCATATGGGAGTAAGACAACTGCAACGATTTGCCTTTAATATGTGATTACAGACTCAATATTTCCTAAATGCAAGCATTTTCCGCAAACATTGAAGTGGGCTAACCACGTCTATAGTAGACACTAAATGTTGTTCTCAGTTCAAAAACGTCAATCAGAAGAAAATGTGTGCTGGTGTAATCGCTCTTGAAAGGAAATTGATTCTTTAGACGAACTTCAAGGCAATTTCATGGATCCAAAGTTTTGCATCTCATCTGATACCACCAAATACCACGCAGCATTTTTGATATGTCGATTGCTATGGTTTGCAACAAATCACATGTCAGATGACAAAAATGTTTCTGCTCATGTGTGCTTCATTTGTTCCGGAATATCTGCCGATTTTGTAGCAAATTTACACTAAGCTCCAGACACTTTTTGTTACACAGAACTCTCCAAAGGCCTAAAAGCAACCGGAGCAAATTCCCACGAAATTTACGCACCGATCTTTAATTATTTTGTCTGGAACTGAGTTTTCCCAGGTATGTTTTGAGCAAATTCATGAGTGCACTCCTCGTACATACATGCGAGTGTGCATTCCTTTTAGGGCTTAAAATGGATGTAATTTCCGGCACAATGATGACGAAGGACGTCTGGGAGACAAGTGGTATGGTGGTGAACCCTCAAACTAGACCCTTAAAGTGCAACACATTCTCTGCATTACAACAACAGCAAAAATGCCGACATTAACTGAGAACTAAAATGTTTTTCGAAACACCAACTAGTGGTCATCTGCAAGTCCCAATCACAAGGCCTGGTTAGCAGAGCTGTATCAACCGAAATAATTTCAATCCGAAGGAAATGTCTGTACACTCAACCCCTGTGCAAGGCCACCAAAGGTAAATGAAATTGTGTCAGAAATCTGGGAAATACCACAAATCTGCACAATCCAGCTAAAATGCAAGGCAAATTTATTTCCTCGTAGTGCCCAGGCCTGAACTGAGTGCTGGTGGGTAGGTAGAACGCCTAAATGGTGGTGGACTTGGAAAAGAGAAAGGAACATTGTCTCTTATGATGAGCGGTCCGATGCTTGTCGCTTGCTGAAATGGGCGTTGTGTGGCTGGAACAGCTTTCTAGAGACACAAAATCACATAAACCGAGCAAAGTGATTGTTGCTGAGGTTATGCTGGCTGCTGGCTGGGAAATGGAAGGATGATAAAAGGTCGCCTCGGGGGAATTAGATCCATTTCGAATTTATAAGAAAATGCAGATCTAACAGATTTCGCCTGGAGAGTGTGAAGATTTGCGATAAATCTCAACAGAGATAGCTTTGTACTTGGGGACGTCGAAGGTATTATCTACAAATTGAATGAAGTGAAAGGGTTGGATGGTTTTTAAGGTGAGAATTTAAGCTGATTTTGCTCAACCAGATTTTATGAAGAAATATGGAAAATGCCAAAAATGTGATTGCAGCAGATTGTAAACGGTTATCGCTTGTGGCACAGAAAGCCGCGTTCAAGTTTGCAGATATCTCAGTTGTAAATTAAGAACACTTAAAATGGCACTTCCATGACTTCTCGATGAAGGTTAGGCATTCTGTTCTAAAAATTATGATAATTTTTGACAAAACACTGAGGCGCTGAGCACTTGCCAACACACTTATGTACAGTGGTGAGGAAAAGAAAGAGGACAAGTTTGAGTAATTGTCGTTGATATGGGCACTGCGGTGTCATGTCTGGAAGTTTGTAAAGATGCAAATATCACGATCAGGTATTACTTTTCACTAGAGCCAGGACAGTGCATCGCGAATTTCTACAGTCTCTGCATGAAACACCCCACAATGATTGGGAAGGTGAAATTAATTGGAGAAGATGTAATAACCTACTCACTCCCCTCTTATAAATCCATCTGTATATTCCTGAAACTTTAGTGGAGCGGAGCAGTAAGAAGAGGCCTAAAGACGGATGGCAGTGGCTTTGAGAGGGAGAGAGAGAGATCCAGTGAGGTGTGGTTCTGAGGGCACCACTAATGCAGATGCTTGATGGTGTTTAAGCTTTTTTTTGTGCTCTGTACTATAAGACTGTGTCTAGTATGAGCCACTATACCACAAGGGCATAAATCAAGCTGGGCTGAACAATCGCAAGGAAGAGCTGTGTAGCTGTGGGCCCCATTTTTTTTTACAAATGATCTCCGTGCACGTATTGAGACCAATTATATCAACAGTCCGAGATGGACCTGGGCCTAGCTTCTCAGCAACCACTTGTGTTGTGCGTGCTATTGTTCTCTCACGAGCGGAGGAGACCTACAGTTTAATGCCGACTCCGGTGACGGCGAGATTGAGAAGCAGATGTTGCAGTATTTCATTATCTTCGAGTCCGGCCCATCCCGACGAACTTCCTGGATTGCGGTACCATCTGCTTTGTATTAGTCTTCATTGGCTCCAAGTGGTCAGTTAAGGGACTTCACGTTCCACAATATGTGTCATCACAATGGCTCCACAAGGACCCTAGGGAGACCTAGGGTCGGCCTCCGCCCAATCTACCCAATTACCTAATACCAGTACCTGTTTGTGTACATTACTCATATTTTTAAAATGTAAATATCACCGTTGGCTCATGTCTCAACGAAAACCGTTAACATGCATCCTTGCATCTAGTGTTTGTCTCTTTCGAAGCTTATTTAATTTCCCATAACCAGTAAGTGGATTTGCTTTGACATATGTTCCACAAGGAAACATTAAACTCAAGATGCGAACTCGTACATTGGCCCTTCAAAATTTCCCACACGTGGAATATCTACCACCAGCGCGTACGACTTGCCATCCGTTTATGAAAACAAAATGAAAGAAAACGTGCTTAATTGATATGCAAATGAAACAATGTTTCCATCGTTATTACTCAAACTTTCGCAGGGACGGATAAAATCACATGCAAAAAATAAAAATGAAGAAATAAGAAAATATCCTGTCAAGTGGTGAGTTCTTTATTTTTCCTCACTCTCACTCTCGCTTTCCCTCGGTTTTTTTTACAGCACGAAAAAAAGAGAATGAAAAAAAAAAAACATTTTCTTTGTCATTTTTAGACATCATAGCGAATTTATAATGACACCCAGAGCCGTGTCTCTTTCTCACGATGAAACCTCGCCCTGCGGAACTCCTTCAGGAAGAGCACTCGCTGGGCTCCTTTTGGCATGTTTTGAAGCCGGAAATTATGGCGGCGTTGCAAAAAAAAAACAACACGCTACAACATTTGCTTCACCGTTAGAGGACATTTTACGTACACTACGTGCCTTTTTTCCATATTCATACGGTGCACCTAGCCCTGTGAGTGTACATTTCCTCTGACTGTTCCTGAATGCTGCTCATTCAGCCGGTACCATCTCTTCAACCGGAGGGTGACGTTCGTACTCGCATATGAATTTAATTATCAGCGAAAGGGTGTTGAAATTAAAGGATCTCACAGACATTTCCAGTATTCAGCAGGTTTTAAATTTTTCATTTTTAATACTTTTCACTTTTCGTCCTCCGTGTACTTGATTCTTTTGTTTTTCATGTTCTAAAAGGATGTTTCCAAAACAGCGGATTAAGCTCTTCCGGAAGCTGTCCCTCTGTGTCGTGTGTGGGATGTGTGTCATTTGCATTTTCCCGCTATCCTTTGAAGAGCTGGGTAAATATTTTCTTTTTTTATTATAAAGTTTCATTGTCTATTAGTTGGTTGCTGAATTGGTGTGTTCCATCAGAAGAACTCGTTGACAGTAAAGTAAGTCTTTGAAACGAAAAATCATGATGCTTGACGTCGACGTTTGTGTGATGTGTGCTAGACGGGGAAGTGATCGCTTAAGATGTTTGAGCGGGTAGGGTGTGCTAGCTGAATGGATTCATAAATTTTTATTAAGTTTTACATCGTTCCCTTCTCAAAGAGAAATATGGGGCACTTTTTGTGTACGTGTGCACATACGTAGGCAAATGTTGAAATTGTACTTCTACTGTGAAGGGTTTTCCGACAAAAGCCGGATATCCTTTGGAGTTAATTGTAGCTAGGAGAAGTATTTAAGATTTGGGTTATTTATTAGTGACTTAGTGGATATTCTGTATTTAATTCAGCTGCGAAATGCGTAAAAATGGTTTGATTGTTGATCAAATTATCAATATGACAAAATTAGACAGTTACAGTTCGAGTTGGACCTGGGCCTAGCTTCTCAGCAACCACCCGTGTTGTGCGTGCTATTGTTCTCTTACGAGTGAAGGGAATCTACAGTTTAATGCCGACTCCGAACGGCGAGATTGAGAAGCCTTTTCTAGACAGTTATACTGTTTGAGCATTGTCAGTGACTCGAAAGAGGTGGAGGCGTGAAAAAATGTTTGATGTTTTTTTAGAGATTCGAACCGACGACCTCGAGCGTAGGAGTCGACGCATCTACCCACTACGCCACGGCGCCCAGGATAACACTTGGTCCGTGCAATTTCTGCCCACACGGAAGCCAGCCTGTTCGATGGGTATGACTTCGTTAATGGCAGTCAAACGAATCACTCCCGTGAGCCTTTTCCCGCAGCGGTTTACGTGTGTTCTTCATTAATTAAGTAGTAAATGTGCGATGAGAAAAAATTAAGCAATTACCCAGTAAACGTTCATGATTTTCTACGATATTTTTTACTTTACTTCACTGTTCGTTTTCTTAATTTCTTTGTTTCAATTACTTTTGGTCAGACGTAAGGCTTTCATAAGTCCAACTGCTCAAAAGATTCTGACGCCGGCAACCTTGTTGGTCGAGCGATAATGTGGCTTATATTTGTCCATAAAGAATATCATTCAATTCCTAAATAGTACGTGTTTCTGCTTCAATTTAAAAACCTAACGCTCCTGAAAAAATTTAAAATTACCCAACTCATTTATACTGCGGCTTTAATCCTTAATTACATAGAGCCCACAAAAGTCAGGATGACTTAAACGTGAATAAATAGTCGTGTGCAAATGATAGTCACACTCAGAATTAGCTTTAACACATGGCCGATGTACTTTAACTATTTTTACACTAAAATTAAGCACGCTCGTTGCAGAATTTGTGTTTCAATTGTTCACAAAGCACAATACACTCTCCAGCCACAGATCCATTGGCTAGGAGACCCATCACACACTGCGGCTTTCATGGGAGCGTTTGCTACCTATGGAAACAAGGCGTAAGTGTAACTGGATATAGGTGTATCTATGTATCTATGAATATATAAAACTATTTCGTACAATTCTCGTCTTTCCATCCCAGCCAAGCCCATTGTTTGTCTCCGCTTTTGTCAAATTTGATGCGAAATAAAGCAAATATTTGTTTTTGTCTGTACATGTGAATAACCCGAATTCCATAATGGTGCCATCCATAAGGAGCCTGAATAGATGGGCTTGGTCCTGTAGACGTAAGGAATAAGCAAAGACATGCAATTTTCGCTGTACACACATTTTGTTATTCTTTTTCGGTAAACATTAATAAATGATATCCCAAAGTTCTAATGTCTTCGATAGACACATTTGGTGTCACATTTGATGTCAATCCTGCTTCTGTACAGTGCTGTGCCGCCCTCTCCCTGTCGACAGAGCGAGAGCCGAAAAAGCTAAAATGTTTTATTAAATCTTTAATAAGCAGAAAGGGATGGGATGTCATTGGATTTGACATGAGAAAGGAATTGAAACAATCGGCGACGTCTGAGACGAGAGGCTATAAAGCGATTAAGGAATTTTAAGTTTTCCTATGAATGAGGAAAAAAGGAAAGAAGCTAATTGAGTGTGCTGTTGATGGCAAAGGCGACATTTTGTGAAATGAAATTTAAATATTTTTTGCTCTTTCGTGGGTTGACTGCAATAACTTCATTACTCTAGAGGGTCTCATTTGTCTGTCTGAAGGATTTAAGTTATACTCGAGACTCGAGGTTGGCAGATGGAGGTTGGGGACTTGCTCCTTGCAATTAGTAAAGGGTTGTCTTTGGATATTTAACCTTTCGCTTTGATTCGGGTGTTGTGGAAGGAAACAAACAGGGTTGCGTTGGAAAGCGGGGTTTTTGAAAGTGGACGAGGAGAAGAGAAGAATAGCTCTTGGGATATAAGTAAGATGATTGCGCAGATACAAAATGCAAATGAACACATTTTGATCAGGGCTGTAGAAATGATTTGCTATGTGTGAAGGATTCCTCTCGTATTTATTAAGCAGGCTGATTACAGTAAACGCAATAGTGGACGAACATGACTAAGATATCGCAAACAAATTAAGGATGGCCTCAACCAATTTGGCGTGCTATACTAATACTTACTTAGCGGGCTCCCGACCCGTGAAGGATCTCTGCCTGAGGCACGGCAGCCTTCCATGCGCTGCGATCCCGAGCATGCTGTTTCCAGTTATCCAGACCAAGCGCTTTGGCGATAGCTTGGTCCTTGAATCGGAGGTTCGGTCGTCCTTTTCTTCTCGAACCTGTGGGCTGTGATTCGAAGATCCTCTTTGCTGGAACGTTGTTGTCCATTCACTCCATGTGGCCGAGCCAATGTAGTCGTTTTTTGGCTTTTTGGACTACATCCACATCTTTGTACAGCTCGTAGAGTTCGCGTTTGTATCTTCTCCTCCATTTGCATTTCTCCCATAAGGGACCGAAAATTCGACGAAGAATTTTTCGCTCAAAAGTACTGGCGTACTATACTGGCCGCAGTAAAAGACTCTTGCTGGAGAAGCTTGTTGGTTAAGGTGGCTCAATGTGGACAGTAGCGACAACGAAACTAAAAAATTTTCTTTTAATTCGTCTGATTTGTTCAAGTAAAGAATGTTGTCTCCTTCGCATTAAATAAAATATTTTCATTCATATATTCCACAAGAATTGCGTGTGTGGTTGCCATTTCGGGAAAACAAGTTAAGTTCGAAGGTCAAACTAGAATTTCAGATCAACTATTAAAGGTCACAACCGTTTACTCTCTGTCATTAATTAGACCTAAGTTAAATGTTCCGAAAACAAGTTGTACTGGAATTTCGCTGCAAGAACAATATTGGTCCATTAGTTTACAAATAGTTTAGCTAATAGGCGTCGTTCCTCTTCCTTCCCTTAAAAGCAAATTGTTTGTGTTGCTAATCAAACATGGAGCATGTGAGCATATAAGTCTATTATACGAGTACATCAAATTTGGATTAAACACATGATTTTGTAATCGACATGACATATTTATCGTCGTCACTAGGCATAACCGCGTAAGTCGGTTTTTATATTTTTTCAGGAGAGGCGGTCAAAGTTTCAAATCAGCACTACTGCTAGTAGCATCAGGCTACTAGGTTTTTTTGGAATAACTTCTGTTTAAAAAAAGATGCAGACATAAACAATTTAGTGAAAGTAGATTTAAACATGCTGAACATAATGACACTTATAACTTTTTTTTTTTTGTCCTCGAGTTAGGTTTGTGGCCACAGATTTATCCTCGTCAAAATTAGATCTTTAGATCGTTTACCTCAAAAAGTCAGGCAATGTGTTGGGCTTTAATGAGAAAGGAGATTGAGAAATCATTAATACATTATTTTATAAGGTGGGCGCAGTGGCGTAGTGGGTAGGTGAATTGACTCCTACGTTTGAAGTCTGGGTTCGATTCAAAGCAAACAATTGCAAAAAGTAGCACAACTTTATTTGCGCAAATTTGAGCAAGATTATGCAGCTCTTGCTTTATAAAGAGGGCCATTGTCTCCTATCGCATAGTTATGAGCAGTTGGTTTTCGCTGCGCTCTGTTCCAGAGTATAATTGTACTTCAGACAACGACTCTACGACGACCAGCTAAGTCTTGACTTCTAAGGAATGGCCCCCATTGCATCAACAACCTTAAGTTGAAACGCTATTGAGTTTTGAAAGGTCGTAGCTAATTTGTCAATCACTAGACACAAACAACTCTAACAAGGTAACTCCATAAATAGGAGAAAAGAATTCGCAAGAGTCATAACTGATTGAAGAATGATTGGAGCCCTCTATAACAACATCAACTGAAGCTGCAGAAATGAAGGTATGGAATATTCACGGACCTTTAGTGTAGCAGTTGACGAACTTACTCACTATGACACGGCAGCCACAAAATGGTGAATTATTTAGACAAAGTACAGCGAGGCAAAGTTATTGATTCGCAGAATATCCAAGGTATACCCTACTATAGATTTAGGTGGGTGAAAGTTATGGTCTTGCTTAGACTTGCCTAACAATTCGAATTGTGGTGTTTGCCTTTAATCACTTCTACCAGAATGTACATAAACCAGAGAGTTGCTAAGGGCTTGTACCCTTCTAGTCAACTCATCCGTTCTCTCGTTACACTTAAACAAACAGGGTCCAGGTCTCCTGACATGTGGTAGCAAAGTTGGCCAAGAGATGACGAGCATTATTTTACCATTTGAAGGAGACGACTTTGTGACTTTCCCACTTAACTGTCGGTAAAAAAAGAAATAGGGATACTGGAGCTTAGCGTGGCTAAGTTGTTAAAAAGGAAGCAGGCTTCTGATACAACTCACAAAATTAACTATTCATTACTACATTCATACATCCAAACAAACAAGCATCCATCCGTACATATACCTATGTATATCTCAACCCAAGTGTGCGATGCGATCATGCCTGCGATGTGTGTGTACACTGCTGTTAGGCATTTAGGGGTTGAGATCTAAGAGATAACACTCATCAACATCGAAAACAGCTTGAAATTTATGTGTGGAAATAAAATAGTTATCATTTTAAATCTTAGATATCTCAAAATTTCAACATAAACCGATATTTTGAAATTTATAATTTCTTCATGCTTACGCCGAGGTCGTCAAAACTGCGACTTCATATCTTCAAAATTCGCATGTCGATGGCTGATCATTTTTGGCCAATATCTCGAAAACTATTAGGGTCAGAATGCTTGAAATTATTTTAAATTAAAGTACTCAATGAAGCCAACTTTTTGTGATTTTTTCGATGGGGTGCGATAATGTTTCAAAATTGATGGCAACTTCACCTGTACTGGAACTACCCCTGAATGTCCTTTTTGAATTTGCATTCATTTTGCATGGGCAATGACATCTGGGCCTGAAGTACGTAATTCTAAAATGTCATGCAGATATCTTTATAAACTTCGGAGATAAAAAAGTGTGACAGACGGACAGACGGACGAACGTACGGACACACTGAAATTATAAAGGTTCCGTTTTTGTAGATGGAACCTTAAAAAAGGAACAGTGTAATGTGTTGGAAAGGCCATTAAATTAATCAGTTTCTACTCCAGGGCCTTGCTGTAACTTAAGAGCAGCCATTGTCTTAATCAGGTTGTGCAGCGAATATCTGCATTTGCAACGAATAAATTGAATAGGAACATGCCCAGTCTGACCGTTAAGGCATCTGTAAAGTAAGAGCTAAAAACTGCCATAATCCCTACAGTCACTGCATTTTGAACTTTCTTCAGGTGATCGACGTTCTACTTTCTGTTAAGAACAGACCATAGTAAAATGATATCGTTTAAGAGAATGGGAGTATCAACAACAGCGTACATCCTAGTGTCTTAGGTTTACGACTACAAGTCTCTCATAGCAGACTAGAAACTTACATTTCGTTCCTTTAGGAATATAGAAACTTTGCTCATGGTTTGATGTGTGCCTTAACTTTAGAAACCACTTATGTAAATAAATAACGCGATATCATCTCCATACGTTGCAAAGTCTTGAAACGTGTTTAAAACTAAATTTTCCGATCCTTTATCAAATCGGCTGTAAATGCTTAAAGACGCCGCATTCACGACCATGGCTTGATTTAAAAATTACTCTTTCTAAAAGGACCTCGATTCAGATTCAAATTTATGACAAGTAATGCTGAGACAAGAGTTGATGTTGAATAAAATACAAAACAAAAACCAGAAACCAAAACAAATATCCAGAAATTTAACAGCTGCCTGTCATGCTCACTTCTCCAACAACTGAACGTTGAATTTCCCACCCAACACAACGCATCCCACGCTCAATGCCTCGTGTATAGACATTCTATTCTGTTCAAATTCCACCCGCATAGACTACAATTGTTTTCATCCGTCGTTGCCGCCGACACCACACCATACCTCAACGACTGCAATTATTCACTCTTCCATTCATAAGGAAAGATAATATTATTATGTGTGTGTATGAATGAACTTACTAAATCACTGGATGCCATTTAAGTGCAAGATAAAGCGGCTGAAGAGACAAAAGCCTCAGCGTGGAGAAAAAAAATGCTATCCTTGAAATAAATCCACAATTTATCAGAGAGAGAGAAGGTCCTTTCATTGTGATAATGAAAATTGTCGACAGCTTTGGTGTTCAAAGAATAAAAAGGAAGTGACAAATCAGAAACAAAAAAGTCTCACTCAAGGATGGATTTAGCTGAAAGCTTAAAAGCGAAAGTAGCAATTTACAGAACAAAGCCTTCATCTGCTCATAAACGGAATCAACAAATCAAAGCATAACGTTTGAAGGGAGCCCAAAAGAATTTTGAAATCTTAATGGCACGTTTCGGGGATGTCGAGGGAGGAATCTATCGATGAAGACACTCCATCGATGCACACTGAACCAATATGGTTTGCAACGCAGTTTAGATCAAACGCGATTAAATCGTGGTTGCAGTGAGGTATTTTTCAACCTTCGACTCCTGATGATGTGGGAAGAATTTCGTGCTCAGCCACAGATGCCGATGCGTGTGCACACGAAATACGTTCTAACTTCCCTCGAGCCCGCAAAAGAGAACTGAACGAAACAGTCGCCGAAGCCTAATGGTGAAGAGCAGGACTGACCATCCCTAAGTCGCGGAGATTTGCAGAGAGCCGCCGGAGAGACTCGGAGGGGCTGTCTTTCCAGTTTTGGGTGTGTATAGTTGTAAAAGCTTCAGCTCGAAATTCACCTCGACTGAGCAACTCTGGCAAGTTCTTCTGGTAATGTTTTGGGAAATTTTATATTTTCACAAACGTATGTGTGATTTTTGTGAAACAGGAAACGTCCTTTCCTTTGAGGAAATTCATTCTAGTGCCATTTGGCGTTCGTCTGTCGGTGTTGGTAAGTTGAATTGTTTATGGCCAAAAAGGAGCACGATTTTTTTGTGGTTTCACTTACACAATTTACACAAAAATTGGATTAAGGTAATCATTCTCGTTGCGACAAGTGTTTATTAAATTAGCCATTTAATCATATTATGCTTGTCATTATGGAGTGGCGAAGGCTATAGATTATGGAAGCAGCACTTAGCCCCAGTTGAGTCATTGTGGTCTCACGTGGATCAAAATTTTCCAAATGCTAATTTAGTCACTCTGAGCCTACAATGAAGCGATGGAGCTGATCGATGATAATGTTACTTAACTATCACAGATAAGCGACTGGATGGCGCAGTTGGTTAAGTGCCTGCCCCAAGTTAGAGGGTCCCAGGTTTGAATCCCAGTGAAATCGAATCTGGTCCAGTTACCATTTGCCGTTGGGATCAAATTAATGGGAGTATCACTAGAGTAGGTTGCTGCCTGGCAGTACAATGGACCAGTTTTGAGTCTGAATTCCAGTAGTGCGTCGATTTATGACAAGCTTTTTCTAGACAGTAATACTCTTTGAGCATTTTCAGTGACTCCAAAGAGGTGGAACCATAAAAAGATGGTGGGTGTTTTTTCGAGATTCGAACCTTAGACCCCGAGCGTAGAAGTCGACGTACCTACCCACTACGCCACGGTGCCCACAAGCTCCCCTCCAAGAGCGATTTATTTCGCTCCCGCGTAAGCAGGCAAAATTGAACGAACTTACCAAAACTGAGCAAAGCGGTTATTATAGGCGCATTGTATGATTCTTGTAGCAGTTATTATAGTCGCATTGTATAATTTTTGTGTATTCGCTTGATTGCTTCAGTTTCCTTAAGTTTCTGTACGGCATTTGCGGTTGGCCCTTTTAGTTGTAGCATATGCGTCGCTGATAGTTGATGCTTGTGCTGTGTAACCAATATTACCTTGGCACGCCGACAGTGTGTTTTGAACGTGCAGTGTGTTTTTAGGCTGTTCGCAAACAAACGGCGTGGGTCAGGTTTTATTCCGTGTCGGGTAAACCTCCGTTTCAGGATTGATTCCACCTCGGTTAGACAAACATCAACTTTACTTTTAACACAACGGCCACTATCGAGTCGATTTTGCAATATCGTAGTAATCGGTATATCAGTAAAAATTCTCTTTTTGAAACCAGAATTCTTCTATGTTGATCTATAATGCTTTGGCCCATATCGTCTTTGAAGAAATATCGGTTAATTCCACCAGCTCATAAAACAGAGAAAACATACTTTTCGTAGAACGGTGGGCTCCTTTCAGGAAATTAAATTCTTTCACTGAACCTTGCGTAAAGCATAAACAACAAAGTAGGTGAAATACAAAAGCAAGTCGATTCTTAAATTTGCATAATTTTGCCTACATTTGCGCAAAAAAAATACGGTACACCGACTTAGAACTGTTTGTTTAGACGTATATGTTTATCCGAATACTTTGCTTTGCATAATTTGCGCAAAGTTTGCATTTTCGAATGGGTCCGGCGTCTCCATTAAAGGGTTGCGGATTTTCTTCACCGGCAATTTTGTTTATTGGCGTAGGCATTTAAGCAGAAGTGAGCCTCATCCCTAAATACGATTTTTTTGTGTATTGGGCCATGATTTTCAAAGCAAATTTGCATAATTTGCAATCGTTGTTCCGGCGTGAGTCTATTCATGGTAACATGCTAAAACGTATTGACAAGAAATCAACTCTCAATTGTTGTCAGCAAAAACAGTGCTGCTTAGTAGAAAATACAAACAAAGAAAGAAAAACCACGTATACTACGACTCCTACGGTAAACTACAGCCCGTTCGTGTGACAGTGATCATGTCAACTGGAGCTCGAGAAATCAACAAACAGTGCTACTTTCTAACGAAAAATTGCATCCTCGATCGATTGCAAGGATTTACAACAGAAAGTGTTATAGTTTTAAGGTAATTTGTAGGATATGGAATTGTGTAAGTATATCCTCGTAAATGTCATGCCTTATTAGTTTTAGTTTTTAAGTTAGTTTGTATGACTTCATTTTATTTTACATATTCAGTGAACAAAAGTATAATATTACATATTTACAGCTGTGTTCAAAATAATAGTAGTGACCACTACTAAAGAAAACAAATTGTTTCAAGAAATTTCTTAAAAGTTTTTTTTCGTTAAAATAAAAAAAAAAATCCACAGCTTAAGTATTTTTAATTTAATTTTAATGTTTTACAAGAATTCAGTACCTTCTAAACTAATTAAATTTAATAAAATGAGCTTTAAATAGTATTAACAAAGAAAATTCACTGTTCAAAAAGTAGTAGTATTCATATTATTAAGAAATAACGGCCTTTAAATGACATAAATATTAAGTTAAAGTTATTTAAAAATACACTAGTGCTTAATATTTTGTCGTGAACGCCTTATTATTCAAAACACCTTTACAACGATGCTGCTTGGAGTCTACTTAGCTGTGGCAACGCTTTTTTGATATGTTTGTCTCCCAAATATCCCGATTGTTTGATGGTCTTGCCTTCTTTACCCATTTTTTAATATCACTCCAAAGATTTTCTATGGGGTTGAAGTCGGCGGACTGTGCAAACAAACGCATAACTTCAACCTCATTAACCCGAGACCATTCCTTAGCTGCTTCACTCGTGTGTTTCGGGTCATTGTCCCAGACTAATTTTTAAGGCATTTCATACTCGGAGTAGGGTAGCATACTGTTGTTCAAATTATTCTATTATTCTGTCTATCAGGTGTATAGGCCCAACGCCGTAGTATGAAAAGTATGCCCAAACTAATATTTTTTACCTTCTATGTTTTACGGTTTTTACAGTGTATTTGGGTTGATATTCTGTGTTGGACATCGAATATACTGCCTAGAACAAGTACCTCCAAAGAGAACGAATTTACTCTCGTCTGTCCATAATACATTGAGCTATTTTTCAACTGGCCACTCTATGTGATTTTTGGCGAATTGGATACGGCGCTTAAGGTGTTTCTTTGTCAAAAGAGGAACTTTCTGTGGACTTCGTGCATGCAAGTCTTGGTCTCAAAGATGTCTGGGAACAGTCACCGCGCTTACAGGAAGTTGGAGCTCCTTTTGGATTTTTGGGTTGAGCACAAGGCTGAAATTTGCTGTATCGGACAATGTGCCGATCATCACCTTCGTTCGTTTTTCTCTTTCTACGTGGAGTTTCCACCTTTTTAACATATTTGATGGCAATGGCTATCATTGTTGAAGTACAACTTAGCAAATTTTGTATTTCGGCATAAGTTTTGCTTTCTCTTCTTAATTTTAAAATAAGATCATGCTTTTCTTAGCTGCAATGCTTGCCTTTCCCACTGTAGATATTTTTCGCTAAAAATTTGGTTTTTCATTTCGAATTTTAAAAGGACAAAGATAGTACTTGCTTTTCTACTTGAAACAAATACAATAAAAGTCAAATCTTTGATTATAAATAGTTGTCTTACTATTACTACTATATTTTTGAACAGCACTCTTTTCACTGAAATCACAAACTCGACTCACAAGCATTGATTTAAGATCAATGAATCGATTTAAGATATTTGCTATGAATTTTCCAGTAATTTTGTTTGACATATTCCGTAAGTTTCTGGAAAAAAGCTGAAAATCAAATTTCCATGGGGAAGCAAGCTGAAATATTCATTAAAGTATTGTTGTAGTGCGCAGTACAACTGAATCTTCTTCAATTATTCTTTTCCTATACCGAAGTGCTGCATTTATATAATTGTACGAGTAGAAGATGTCCCAATCTAGCTCGTCATTGAGTAAATTGAGCGTTTGTGTTTCTTCTAAATGCCGTTCACGAAAGTAGCTCCCCCGAAATCCCTTTATGATTTGGCACCTCATGATAAAGGGAATTACAGAGGTGGCAGAGTATAGGCGATCTGCCTGGTCGATGAGGTACATAATTTAGATTCATCAACTCTCCTCTGGTTCTAAAGACTCACTTCAAATACATAGTTATGGTTATGGATATGGACGATTATCGGCTTCCTAAAATAGTTTTAAAAGCGATTATTATCTTATTTCTAATTTCATCATTACCTTCAATAGATTAGCGAACTCCGCATGAAGGATATCCAAGTCAGATGTCATTGCTAAATTCTTGAAAAGTTCTTCGTTGTTTTCTTTCAATAACTGCCTCATTACTTCCTCAAGATTTTTCCTAGATACGGATCCCAATGTGTTTTGTTTTTAGGCGGTTCTTTTCAAGCAAGGAATCTTTTTTTGCTTGGTAAAGGTTCAGATGCGATTTTTTGTAGCTTTCTTTTCGTCATTTGTTGAAGTTAGCTTTCCACCTTACAGATTACAGCATAGAGAGTCTTATGGCTTAAACCATATTCAGTAAGTAATTGTTTTCGAAAACGTATTATTTTAATTGACTTGATTGATTTTTAGAAGTTATTTTTTTATTTTTTATTTTCCTTTTTTCGAAGATCTTTAGTATTGTAAATCACTCTTTATAGCGGTCAAATATCAATTTTATTTAAGAGGAAAAGCCTCTCGTTTAGGTGTGCAAAACAATGGAACAAAGCGTACTGGCAAGGTTGTCAGAGTGGTTTCGGGCATAAAGGATTCCTTAAGAAAAAGCTGCCATAGTCCACTGATCTAATTTCAATTGAAAACCTCTGGGAGATTACTAGGATGAAGTTACTTGATATAGTTTAGAAATTACTCCGGTCCAAAAAGAAAAAAACAAAAAAATATATAGGTTTCATTTAGGGCTATTTTCTTCAGTTGATAAATCCTTTATTTAAAACGTATCGTTTATTGAAACATAAATCTTGCTTATTAAATTTCTAGAAGATAACAAGCAACATTTTGATATACAATTTCGTATATATTCCAGAGATTTAAAAAAGTCATTGCAATCTTTCAAAATGTTGGCTTTGCAACTGCAACGAATGAAACTTTAACGCACAGCACAGCAATAAACTACTTGCGCTTTAAAATATTTTCTATTTATGACTATATTTTCTTTGGTCTACTGCAAATGAATTTCGCTCAAAATCTGTTCGTTCAGGAGGAGGAGAGGAAACATTTTAACGGATAAACTACTTCCACGAACTCCCATAAAAGTTGCAGTAAGTTATCAAGAGCATACCTAAAGAATTTCGCACTGCAAAGCGATGAGAATTCCGAACGAACTGCAATATTCATTTTCATGGAATCGAAACAAAAAATCCAATTTAACGAAGCCCCAGGGCTTATGAAACTACATTTCAATGCTGTCGCATTACTCAACCGCAAAATGCAAGTTCCAAACAAATCGTATTAACATGAACTCTAAATTGAAAATTAATTAATACCCCATGCAAAGAGCCGATCACAACAACAGATACATTTGATGGGATAGTGAGATATATGAGTGCAAGGGAAACCCAAGGTATGCGGTTTGCCCTTAAGGAGCACACACACAGCAAGATTTCAATTATGCACAGGTGCTAATGTAGCCCTGTAAATTGCAGGGATTGGTATACCCCGATGTCGACCGCATTTCCTCCCACTGGCAACAACTTCATTAATTCACTTACTTCAAAATGAAAGCTATTTAACTCTTTGATTAATATTGTGCCGCGGTTTCTATGGGTAACACAAGATGGTGGCGCAGGAGTTGGTAAGTCAGTTTGTTACATTACACAAGAGAGGAAGTAAGCGATGGGGATAAGTGGTGGGTGTAAAGTGTGGTGTTAGATATTTTTGGTGATTTTCTACAGGGAATCGGGTGTCTTCATATTGATGGTGAGTCTTAATCACAGAAGTGGTCTTGCGTTGTTTGTTTGAGAAAAGTTTAGATCTTATGTAAATGGAGAGTGCCAAAGTAACTGGTAAGCAGATTTAAAGCAAGGTCGAAGTCGGAAGTACCCCCATATCAACTGTGATCAATTTATGGGTTGGGGCCGGAGAAGAAGGCTGCCTTTCGATATGTGGCCGCTGAAGATTAATGACTGAACTTTAAATTTCCAATAGGTACAGTGTGTGCCAAAATGAATGTTGGTATGCAAACATTGAATAACTTTGACATTAATCAACCGATCGACTTCAGTAGACATGTTTTCCAGTACGATTTTAAGCACGAATCGCTTTAAGCCTTTGCAACGCACCAAAATATTTTGCATTGAAAATAGTCGTTCAGCTGTTGTCGACAATATCGTGGCCAACAAACACCATTGGACAAAACGATTCGTCGTTTGGTGTCGAATTTTTTTGAGTACCGGACAGTGGAAGATCGTCGAAGTGCAGTGCATCAGCGACGACGACGTTCCAATTAACTGGTTAAAGCGGTAAGAGAAAACCCACATGTATCGTATAGCAACCGCGCTTCGCATCCTGGCCCGTGGGTGTGGGGTTTGTGCGACGACAAGTCTGTTCTTTCACTAAGCTTTTTTAAAACAGATTTTCTTAGTATTAATTGTTTGTCTTAGCAGTAATTGTAGGATAAGTCGAAAGACATGATTAAGTTTTAAGTTTAGCTTAGACTGCCTGCCGAGACCAGTAAGATAGTTCGTAACAAGTTAGGTAAGCTAGTTTTAGTCATTTTTGTCTAGCAAGCTAGGTTAAATTAAGTCCTAATAAAAAAGAAATAAAACAAAAAAAAAGACGACAAGTCTAGACTTGAATCCAAGAACAAACAAACAATTTATTACGGCTCCATCTCTTTTGAGTCACTGACAATGCTCAAAGAGTATAACTGTATAGAAAACGCTTCTCAGAATTGCCGTTCGGAGTCAGCATTAAACTGTAGGTCCCCTCCATTCGTGAGAGAACAGTAGCACACACAACACGAGTGGTTGCTGAGAAGCTAGGCCCAGGTCCACCTCGAACTGTAGCGCCGCCATTATTATTATTATTATTTCCTGGTCACGTTCTGACGTTAAAAGAGCAGGTTGATAGCTCTGATTTTAGGACTTGAAGCCTATCACACCAAACCATCGGCATACGCTATTGCTTACCCCAATTTTCCAATAAGACCTTTATGTAAGAGTTAAATAATGTAGGTGAGCCTACCGCTCCCTGTTGTAAATATCATATAAAATATTAAAACCCTGTATTGACATGAAGCTCCCATTCTTGACAAAAACGTATTCTCCATAACCAATTGGTATAAGAGCTTAGTTCAAAAATGTGTGCCGTTTTTATCCATACGAGCGTCGTTTATTTTGTTTATTACAAAACCGATGTACAGGAAGTCCATTAAAACCTCGAAATTATAGTTGTCTATTAATACTTGCGTGGTGTATGGTCGTTTTCGATGACGGCATATTATTTTCATTCACTCCCTTTTACCGCCAGACCCACTTTAGCTTACTATTTCAATACAAACACACTTTCTATTAACTGCTCGCAATGTGCTCTAAATCATAGTTATGTCACTTGCGTAGACTTGTAATTATACGAATTTTCGGGTAATGGTGTGTAGAAATTTTTAAATCCGATTAATAACATGTACAACAGTCCAGACCAGTTGTGCTTTATAAGAAAAATGTTATGAAAAGCAAATTTCAAGGAGACATGCTAACAAGTACATATGTACATCCAATTAAGAATAGTAGGGCAGATGGAAACTGAAATAATAACCGAGGGTTGAATTGTTGTAAAACAATTTTTCTTAAGCGGACTTGGATTTCACATGATAATCACAGCTCTTTCTGTTTACCTACCAGAGTGAGAACTTCTTTTTTCCATCATCAACATCATCATTTTTCACGGCCACTAAAGGGTCGTGGGGGCAATGCACGCACGCGAGATCTCCAGGTCACTCGATCCTCCGCCATAGACTCGAACTCATCTGGAGCTATGCTCAATCGCAACCAGGCGAGTTTTTTTACTTGGTCCAACCATCTCGTCCTGGGTTTGCCAAGCCAAGCGGTCGAATACCTGATGGAATCGCGTTCAAGCAACGCCTCGGAAGTCATGATGATGGGGACATTTGTGCCACGTGACCAAACCATCGAAGTACAGTCCTTTCCGTTCGAAGAAGCAGCTGCTCAACATTGAGTTCCTTGCGCACTTCCGTGTTTCTCACTCACACCGGCCGAATAAGTCCCATAGCACGAAGAAATCTCCTATCGGCAGCTTGTATTCGCGATCTTATTCTTTCAGTCATTACCCAAATTTCATGACCATATGTGAGAGTTGGAACAAATACTGCGTTAATAACCGCAAACTTGGCTTTAACAGCAAGCTTGGCCTTTCTGATTACAGACCAACCAAGCTGTTTCAAAATTTACCCAGCTTGACCAATCCTACAGACAAACTCAGTATTACTCCTCCCATCACTCGTGAAGAAGACCCCGAGATACTTGAACTTCTCCACCTGTTTCAATGTGACTCCACTAACATGTAGAGTGCATTGGACAGGCGTTCTGGAAATAACCATAACCTCACCACTTTGACCTTGATTCCAGGATCAGCAATTGCGGCCACAAACCTATCTAGCGCACGCTGGAGTTCTATTTGGGAGGATGTGAGGATGACTAAGTCATCTGCAAAAAGTAGATGACTTACCCTCAACTCTCGCAATGTGAAACATTCCTCGCCTCGACTGCGCTGCAACCTGCAATCCATATATACAATGAAAAGGAGATTTGGCAAGACCCACATCTCGTGAAATCCAAAGCCCATGGTGAAAAGTGTTAATTTACTACCGTTAACCCGAAACCAGCTGCTACAGTTTGCTGCTACAGTCTCCAGAGTTCTTCTTTGGTATTTAAAAATAAAATATGTTAATTCGATTTCTTCTTCTTTGGATGGATTTCTGCAAATATTCGCGCTATTTTTCGCTAACGAATAAAGGGGAGTCGACTCCGAACGGCTAAGAAGCTTCTCTTGACAGTGAGAGTTGTCAGTGACTCAAAAAAGGTGGCGGCTTTTTTTTTTGTCGGAGAATTTTTGAGACACTACTGAAGCACTCAGACTCAAAACTGGTCCATTGTACTGCCATGTAGCAACCTACTGCAGTGCCGTTAATTTGGAATAAATGGATTCGAACCTGAGACCCCTCTAACTTGGGGCAGGCCACTTAACCAACTGCGCTATCCAGTCGTATAGAATTGGCGCTAAGATGAAAGTTGTTGTTTCCGGAAACGGACCTAGAACTTCGACTAGAGTCAACGCACTTACCCACCACATGGGTCAAAACCGAGTTTGAAGAGCTTAGAATAGACTACATATGTACGTACTTGAACATTGTGTAAAACCATCAATCAACTGATGAAGACGTACAAATATTTGCTGTTTTCGGCCTCCCTACCTTTGTATTCATGAAAAGTTGAATGTCCTCATACGCAGTGGGGGACATTTTGCAAACATTCATAAGACCTAATTTTATACAATTTACGAGTATGTGACATACTATACCGCTGCGGAAAAGAATTGAATGCTGATCTGACATTATTCCCACATATGGAGAAAGGCATGTACACATAATGCTGTAGGGGGAGAGGAATACACACAAATACGCTCATTCTATGCAAACATTCTCAATTTCAATAGAATCCTTTTATTTCGCATGTGGATAAAAATCCAATCGATACTGAAAGGAACGCTTGTCTAAGAATAAATAGAGCATGCTCCTTTTCACAACTTGTACAGTGGATTCTTCTGGCCTTCACATTCTGCGTATGTTTTCTGTTTATGAATACATTAACTACTTGCTATCTCTGCGGTTTCAAGGGAATTTTGTTGAAATCGTTGCGTGTGTTGAGTGTTTATTAAATGTAGTTAATAATGATGATCTTATAAGCCCCTAAAGTCAACTTGAAATTGCACAGATGGAGAGGGGAAAATCACTTGAAGTAATATAACCAAAACGTGCTAATTGTATTTGCTGTGTTTCAAATAAAGACTGAAATCTATAGGATTTAATATTTGCTATAAGAAAGAATCACTTAAATAATTTTGTTAAAGTCAATTTGAAACAATTTTGAAGTAAATACAAAAACTGTGACGTTAAATTAAAGGGCTTCCTCAAAAGTAATATCCCCACATTTTTTGCCTTCATATTAATCCTACATTAAGGTTTGTCACTAATCACGAATACTACTGGATGGCGCGGTTAAGTGTCTGCGCCAAGGTAGATGGGTACCAGGTTCGAATCCCAGTGAAATCGAATCTGGTCCAGTCGCCATTAGCCATTGGGATCTAATTAACGGCACTGGAGTAGGTTGCTACCTGGCAGTACAATGGACCAGTATCTATAACCAGTATCTGAGTGCTCCAGTATCTGTGGTTTCTCTTCGACATCAAAACAGCTTCTAGTCGTGTTGGCATTGACCCAAACAACTTTTTAGTCGATTCGAAGGGAATTGACTTCAACGACTCTTTGCTCGTTTCGTTTCGTTTTCGGATCTGCGTATCCAAATAATCCCACAAATGCTCGAGCGGGTTAAGGTCTGGGGATTGCGGAGGATGATCCAGTTGCACTCTAGAAGTTTCTAGATGTCATAACATAGTGATAAACATTTTAGACAAATTTGAGAAGTTCGTTACGGTAGGCCAAACAAATTATCCGACGTTGGTGCACGATCTATTGTAAGGCAAGTGCGAAAAAACCAGCGGAAATTCAATCCGTTATAAGAAAATAAAAACCTTTTGAAAACATAAACAATTTCCAAACTGGAGGTCTGGAAACAATTTTATTAGTGTTTTAATATGTCACCACATAGGTGTGCATTTTCTTTTGACGCTCACTGTATATATAAAACCATGTTCTTTAATTTTACTGCACGTGTTTTGATGTGCGTCTGTTTCAAGCGTTAGGGAAAGTTAATGCTAAGCCGAAATTTCTTTGAGGAGCTGAACGATTTTAAAATGATTCAAAGCTGCTGTATGCTTTAAGTTGTATGCCGTTAGGACATGCGTTTACCTACATATCTACGAGTAGTTACCTACCCACGTTCTACAATAATATTTATGTTTTTTATATTTATTTATAAACATTTTTCTTGTGATGAGCCTACAGATTATATTCTATATTTATTCACCATGCAACTATAAATACACACACGTACACGTAAACTATTAAAAGCAGTAAAAAAAAGTTTGAGAGTTCATTGCAAGACAAAGGAACGCTTGATGTGTATTACAACTCGTGATTTTCAAACGACCGACGTTTTCTTGACTGTTTCGCCCTATTTCCCATTGTCTTCATAATTTATAGCCGCCTCACCACAATTTTCACATATCCGTTACAGATTTCTTTAACTTTCACAACTGAAAGTGCACGCATAATATCAATTTTTTGTTTTCAAGAATAGAAACGAAGTCTATTTTTTTGCTTATGTTATCTTACCCGAAGTAGAATTCAATTCCAGACACTCTCCGCAGAAATAACTCTTAGATAAAAGTATAAGAAAAAAATCAAATACTTGAGACGGAAACTGCAGTTTTCTATATCAGTCGAATGAATGAAAAATTGCAAGATACCGTGCCTTCGGTTGCCGATGTGAATGTGTCTACCTTACGGTTTTCGTATTCGCTATGCATACCCGTATGCAACGAAAGGGAAAGCGTTTTCTTCTTTTTCCACTCAAATAGACGGGAATATCACTTAGAACTTTTCTCCAGGAAACTATCTTTCGACCGTTGTGTGATTTATTACTGCTAATGCTTTAATGTTTCGATAACTTAGGGAAAAGAGATCTTACTTCTGGTTCTCGCATTTAGTGGGAACATGAACCAAAAGCCAAGCGATGTGTAAGTAATTCGCATTTGGGGTTTATGCGGGGTAAGTATTTATGTTTGGACACGTATTTGTTGTTCCTTTGAATGGAAATTTAATACTTGGAATTGAAAATATCAAGCGCCACAAGAACTGAGGTTTTCCTGGAAATTTAAGAAGGAAACTTCTGGTTGCTTTACAGTGCTTTGTCCTTTGAGCGTAAAGTTATTGGTTACTGAATATTGCGCATCTTTGCTGGTTTAAGTAGTCAATCACTTGAGTTTACTTTATATAATAATAATAATAATAATAATAATAACAATATAATAATAATAATGGTGGCGCTACAGTCCGAGGTGGAATTGGGCATAGCTCCTCAACAACCACACGTGCTGTGCGTGTTGTTGTTCTCTCACGAGACGAGGGGACCTTCAGTTTAATGTACGTGAAATGAAATCTTTCTGATGTGGCATTCAACACTATTTGAATTGTAAACACGAAAGTCACTACCTATTCTTATTCTTATTATTATAATAATAATAAGGATACAGTTTAGTGAAAAAAAATTAGGTAACTCCACCACTAGTACGACTGGATGGCGCAGTTGGTTAAGTGCATGCCCCAAGTTCGAGGGGTCCCAGGTTCGAATCCCAGTGAAATCGACTATGGTCCAGTCACCATTTGCCGTTGGGATCAAATTAACGGCACTGGAGTAGGTTGCTATCTGGCATAAGTGGCAGTTTTGAGTCTGAGTGCTCCAGCAGATTTTCAAAAATACCCCGAAAAAAAAGCTCCACCACTAACTGAAATAAGTAACTCTCTTAACAGCGCGAAAAACTGCAATTTCAATTCCAGTTACTATTCAAATCTCATGACAATAAATAAGAGTTCAAACAAATACTGAGTTAATATCGATAACTTCCCTTTGATACCAAATTCGACCTTCCTGACAGTATTCAAAATTCGTCCGTCGTGCCTAATCAGAATCACACAAGAAAGCTCCCCTAACTCTTGGAAAAGACTTTTTGAAATGACACTTTAAAATTGTATAATACTCAGTACTCAAACCGTATCTAGATGAAATATGTCCTAAATTCGAGGAAGTTGTACAGGGTGGCGCATAAGAAACTTTAATTTTTAATTATTGAATGCTTATTTTGCTTACGTACTTTTTTTCAGAATAAACTTTGAAAAACTTGGGAAAATTTTGGAAGTCGACATTCAATTATTCAGACACAAAGATTATTTTGGAATTTCTTTCATGTTCGAAATGCGTTCCAGTGCTCCAACAATTTACCGATTGGTCCAGCGTTTTCAGAAACAAGGGGCTGTCTACGATCTTCCGCATGCTAGAAGACCTCGCACAGTTCAAAATGATGTGAACATTGCTCGGGTACAAGCTAGTATTTTTCTAAGGGAGTTACGGAAAAGTTGTGTTTTGCGCACGAAACCGCTGAAGAACAGAATTTTCTTTTCCCGTCCAAGCGTTAACTTGACACATGATTCCCGGTCACAGAGACACCCTTCACTTCAGGGTATTCACACACTCATTGGTTACTGCCAGGATTTCTATGTATGTATCTCTTCTTTGCTCTATTTGTAGAAGGTATCTCCTTCTAACAGGGGGAAACCCCTGTTCTGATGTTAAACATCAATTCCAACTGATCTCGCAGTCTGTCGTCTTGGCACGACCCAGACAAATTTTTCGACACTTAACCTTTCCACTGCAGAGGGGTATACCCCAAACTACTCTTTTACCAAACACACGTAACACATTTCATTCATTTAGGGAATGACCCCAAAATCAGAAAATCTCATGCAAATATCGGAAAGTATGTCTGCCTTGGTTTGCTTTGCAATTAATTGTCGGGGTTTAATTTCGTTTTAATTCCTATCAAAGGATGCTATTGGGGAATATTCTCTGTCTACGATTCTACGATTCATAAATCACATTTTAGTGGAACAATTTATTTGGAGCAAATATCGCATTCGCCGTTTGCTAAGGCACATAAATCCTCCAACAATTTGTACAGTTTCTTTGCTTTCGTTTTTAATAAGCGCCTTTAATTATGTGTCCAAACTAATTAGGGTTACGATTTATCGAAGCATTAAAGCAGAGAATCTTCCCTTTAACGCTACTTACTGCTTGAAGTGATATTCACATTTCTACGGCGTCAAACACAGAGTCATTAGAACCACTCGGCGACCCCTCAAGCATAATTTCTGCGCTCAACGAAATTTGCTCAAACTCCAAGTCAGTGGTAATGACTTCGAAGCTAATTCCTCAGAAGACGGAAATCTGACGAAGATAAAAGCTTGTTTGTTTTCACTTTTTTTTGCTTCTCTTATTTCATATTTTTTTTATTTCGTAGAACGAAAGGATCTCGGAATTTATGTCTACTAGTGGGAAATGTTTAAAATTTAATGCCTGAAATTAAAGTAAGCCATTCAGAAGCTAATGCGCGTGCATAGGACGATGAATAATATGCAGACGCGTGAAGGAATTCTTGGAACGAATATACGCATGACATGTTCACCGGGAGCATGTGGAAAAATTATGTGCAGAGGTTTGTGATTTGAAGACCATATGCGTGCAGTCACATGGGTTGAAGTGCAAAAAACATGACATTTAATCTCGTGTTTCTTCCGCTTGGAACAGCAACGACTTTTCAAGATCACCTCAACTTAAATTAGTGGTTGGCCTTGTCTCTAGAGTGGCCTTGACCTTTTCATGCGGCCACCGACAACCTAGGCAGCGGCAAACTGCAGATTACAGTGTCACTTAGGAAAACATGAACCCATTACAAGCACATCTTTTTATCCCACAGCATGGGCACAATTTTGACTACTCTTGTAATGTCTCACGAATGCAACTGTGGAAGGACTTTTTATAACTGCGCAGTTTTTGAATTAACCAGGATCAATCCGCTTGAGTTGGGCAGCTCTTATTTATCCCTTCAAGCTACACTTCTACAAGGTGGCGCATAAGAAACGTTACGATTTATTTGATGAATAAAATGTTTCTTTCCGACTTTATTTAACGTTCTTCTTCTTCTTCGTAGGGCGCTACAGTCAGAGGTGAACCTGGGCCTCACTCAACATGCCTCTCCAGCCAGCACGATCTTTCACCAGCTGTCTCCAGTTTCGCACACCAAGCCGGCCGAGGTTCCCCCCCCTCGACTTGTGTGCGCCACCTTGTACGTGGACGTCTTCCGTTGCGTTGTCCCACAGGCTCAGAGTCCACTGGTTCAGTAAACCATAAACAAACACCCGTACGTAGACGAAACGTCTACAGTTCGTGGTTGAACCGTCTCCTCCAAATGCCATCAACGCAAACAGAACCAAAGACCGGGCGAAGAACTTTTCTCTCGAAAAAGCCAAGAGACTGTTCATCCGCTTAAGATATTGTCAATGCCTCTGCGCCGTATAGTAGAAAATTAGTATCTAGAGAAACCGAGCAGTTAACCTCACTCCTCTTCTTCGAATGATGCATTGCGTTAAGTCTGAAACTGTACGGCACACGAATCAACACGGTACCCAGCCAGGAATCTCCAGCTCCAAGTTGATTGAGGTCCCTTTTGAACTTTTGAACTCTGGCCCGAAGGTGTGGTATCAATTAACTCTATAGGACCAAGCCCCATTAGGCGTGGTTTCCACAGACGCTGCATTTGCTGGATCGTGTTTAAATCTTCGGGAGCCGTGGCTGTGTGGGCTTGTTCGTCGACCCATACGCACTAGACTTTCAAGCCTAGGTTCGAATCCAAGTTCAGACAAGCAATTTTTTCAAAAAAATCTATCAGGGCTCCACCTCTTTCGAGTCACTGACAATGCTCAAAGAGTATAACTGTCTAGATAAAGCTTCTCAACTCGCCGTTCGGAGTCGACGTTAAACTCTAGGTCCCCTCCACTCGTGAGAGAACAATAGCACGCACAACTCGAGTGTTTGCTGAGAAGCCAGGCTCAGGTCCACCTCGGACTGTAGCGCCGCTATTATTATATTATTCTTCTCTTCATTCTCCGCCAAGTACGGAGTAGTAGTCAAGAGTGCTTTCTCCTTTTACCGACAAAATATTTCTTCATCCGATAAAGTCCGTCTCTTTGCCTGGAAACAAAATAATTAAAAGAAAAAAATACTCAGAAGTGGTGTCTCATTAAAAAAGTGTACTACTTTGCATGCGCTGCATATCTTATTTCAAACGAACATATTTTACCTCTGACGTCTTTCTCCAGAAAAGTGACTTTCGAACATAATTGAGTTCTCAATTTCTTGGAAGCTTTGAGATCAATCAAGCGATGAATCGATTGGATTTGAGTTTTTTTCTTGCATCCGTGGCATACATTTATGTCTATCATCCACTAGGAGAGAGCCATGTAACGAACCCATCAACGCGTACAAGAATGAATAACCGACGACGAAAATTTTGCACTGACCATCTTTGGATCGGCTTTGGATCCTCTTCTGAGAACAGAAATCCAATAATATATATGGAATTTTTATCGAAATTGCCAGTCTGAATACAAAGCGTTATATACGCTGTCATTGCTCAAGGTCCTCCGAGGGCAAAATAAGTTCTGCATGATTGTGTGAATGGTTGGGAGAAGAGAGATATTTCATTTCATTTCAAGGATAAGAAATTGTTATTCAAAACACATTTCCGTCTACACTAATGCATACAGCGATAACATTAACGGGAATACCTGTCGTCTACATTATTCACCATCAAGTGATATTTATCTGAACAATTAGATTTACTGTTCCCAAGAGACAATGCTGTGCAATTACACAAATAAATAAAAGTGCACCTCAGACCTTACCGCAAATCGATGTTCATCCAAAGTGTGCATTTGTTTACAAGGTTCATTCTCCTTGGGAAATACATATCTTTAAATGCCTTCAAGTGATTGTCTGGATTCTTGGCAGATAAAGAAGAACTCATGTAAATACCTACGAGTTGTTGAGTATATTCATACTTGAGTGAAGGTAAATACAGAGGAGTTTTCCGAAGGACCTAGCAATTTAAGAAATTTTAACTTCTGCTATATGCCTCGATTATTGTTGAATTTTTTTGTTTTTGAAAAATCCAGTTTTCTCCCATTTTCAACGACACAGAATGACATTTTTGACTAATTTAACTTTATTCATCATTCACATTCAGTCCATGCACTTAAGTAAACTTTTTTTTTTAAAATCTATTACACATTAAAATGAGAACACAATTGACTCGGATTGTTTTGCTGATTTTAAACGACTTTTTGTCAAAGTGAATTTGATGATAGTAAAACCATTTTCTCCTTCATAAGGGCGAATTGAAGGATGCAGGATATCAGAATGAATTCCTATTCCTATTCAAATTGATGGAAAATGGTAATACGTTGGAATCTTGTTACGGTAGTGCTTTGGTTATTTGAAATTGGACGAGTTGGTGAGTTATGACTTTTTATGTCAACATCTGATTTTTTCCATGTAAAGGTGTGCCATATGTATACTGTGTGTTGATGTCATACACACGGCAAATACACGTGGTGGCGAATACACACATACACATTTACAAATGTCAGTGAGTGATCATGTTAAAGTTATTTTTCATCGAACTCGCATTGTGAGTTGATTACATCTGCAAAAGAAGTGTTTTTGTTTCGTAAATCCGTTTTTTTTCAAACTTCCAGTTAAATATAATCAAACAATCATCTTAATTTTTTTATCGTTTAAACACAAACGTACATGTGCACATTTTATTCGCGCTTGCCGGTAAGTGTTTTTGTTTTATTGTTTGTGGTATGCGAATAATTGAATGATTGGGGTTATTATATTTAATATAGTGTGTATGCACTTTTAATCTCCATGTCAGTGAAATCGTTAAGAAAATAAATCTAATGACAAAAATACTATATCCATTTATTTGTAGGAAATCGAATATGAGCAGCGATAACAAATTACTAATTTTCAAGTCAATCTTCCAGCCTTTAATCTTTTACGGGTCCCCAGTCTGGGGCAATTGTGCAAAAAGTCACATTCGCAAGCTTCAAATTGCACAAAATAAATTGTTAAAAATGATTCTCAATCTCCCATGGTTCTTTTTAGTACTGATGAACTCCATAAATAGCATGCATATATATTTATTTATTCACTTATTTATTTATATATCTAAATATTTATTTATTTATTTACTTATATATCTATCTATTTATTTATTTATTTATACATCTATATATATCTTTATTTATTTATTTATTTATTTATCTTTATATTTATTTATTTATATTTTAATCTATTTTTATGTCTATTTATTTATTTATTATATATTTATTTCTTTTTACCTGTTTATATATTTGTTTATTTATATATACATGTATGTTAAATTATTTATCCATTTAACTATTATTTAATTTATATACTTGTTTTTTTTAATGAAATCAAGTTAATGACAATCTTAACACACTTCTTTCTTCCCTATTAGGTAGGAATAAAATTTGAATAAAGGTTTTTTCTAAGAATTTTCCTTTAACTTTCGACTAAATCTGTGATATGTGATTGGAATTTTATAACATATTTCAGCAGTAAGGTTCTATTTAAATCACATCTCTGTACTGTAAACCATTGTAAACATATAAAATAATTCAAATAGTGTGTATGCAAATCTATGTTAACAAAATCGTAGTGTCTGTCTGTGTGATTGTTCGGGCTAATCTCCGAAACGGTTGGACCGATTACAATGAAACTTACAGGCATGAAGAGGAGGCTGTCAAGAGTGACTTGGGCTTTTTTTTAGGCATTTCTGGTTTAAAACAATTCGCAAAAATTTCAAAATCCACCCCACCTTCACCTTTACCTTTAGGGCCCCCTATCTAGAATGCCCTGGTACCCATTAAAAAAATGTATTTCTTTGTCCTATTCCAGAAAGTAGAACTAGGAATATGTATGTATTGTCATTAATTCTTTGACGTTAGGCAAAAGATCTTAAGTCAAAAATTTTAGTTTTTTGATTAGGTTTAATTAAATTTTTTCCACTTTACTTTGGTATTAACGTCTTAAATCTAGCACAACTTCATTTTAGAACTTATTTGCCATCATTTCTTTTTTTCATCAATCTGATTTGCAATTAATAATCTATTTTCAATTTTAATTTACTAAAACTGCAATTTCCGACTTAAGACCTTATTACCTAACGTCAACAAATTATGGCCCATTTGGTTTAAGAAAACAATTTTTTTTTATTTATCGCCGTCTTCCACGTCAGGCCTCATGTACTCACGATCCAGACGCGTATTTTAATGTAGTGTAGCCACTTGATTCTTTTGGAATAATTTACAAAGGACAAAAATACCTCCAACAGCAACAAACTACATTTTTACAATTAATTGTCCAGCATTAGCATTGGAAACCTTCCTTTCAAATATTTTTTTTTCTTTTCATAAATTTTTTTAATTACAAAACTCAAACAAACTTCTTTTCAAACATTCAAACATACACGTGTACTATTATCGAAACAAAATGAGATTAACTATTCTTAAGTTACTTCATAGACGTGAATCCGTTTACGTCATTTGAACGTGACTTATTTCCGGATCCATAACGTAACAATAATATGGTTTGCATTGTAAACGTTTGAACAGGAAATTGACTAATTAATGCGGAAAACGGAATCGTCAAGCTACAATCACGCACAATTAAGTTAAAAGTTCCTCATCTCTGTGGTGATGTGGAAGTTTCACGTACGCCACCACCCGCACAAAGGCATGTGATGACTTGAAACGCAGAGGTAGCTACATCCATTTGTACATACGCATGTACATAAATGATGTAAGTTTACATTATTTCTACCAATTAAACAAAAATTTAAGAGATTCACAGTTAATACACCGCTAATGTGAATGAGGAGAGCATTTAAATGTGACAAGTGACAACACAAGATTAACACTAATTGGAAACTAACGCGATTAGGGAGTGCATATATATGTGTACTTGGAGGTGGCTATATTAATCATCCTTGGAAACTGGGTCATATTTGCATATATATTTCGATCAGATATTTTTACATTCATCGGTTAAATTGATTCAAGCGCCTTGGAGGTGTCGCAGGTAAGATATTTGTGATTATCGACTTGATTAGAGATATTTACTAATTTATTAAAGGCCCAACGCACACTTCACGTATAGCCTGACAAGTTGTGAGTATGTATAATATGGGAAGCATTTTTCGGAGAAATAAATGGGCAGAGACCCTTTACGGGTCGGGAGCCGGCTAAGTAAGTAAGTAAGAATGGAAGATACTGGAGAGCGAACTAGGCTACACGGATATGTCAGCCTGCACGACTTTACCGCAGTATTCCATGTGAGAGACCGCGTCAAAAAAATCTGCTTAAGAAAAGCTCCAAAAAGCCATTTCTAACACAATTATATGCTTGTTGCTTTGATGCCATTCAACTCAGGAATTTGATCCGTTCTAGCATAGGACTGTCTCCAGTTGCTGCATCCATTTACATTTTCATTCAAGCAATGAAAGTTAACTGTAGGACTGAAACAATTTTGTACCATGTAATAACTCACGGCTAAAGAAAGGATATCGGCTTGTTACTGAAACGCAGTTAGCCTAGTTACTTCAGCCCATCGGAGGCCAACAGAGAAGCAAAAATGTTCATGAAAATTAATCGTCCCAAAAAAATGTCCGAGCTCCTATTAACAAAATTTTCCATGAATTGCTGTTGACTAAAGTAATATCTTCTAGGTAACCGACTAGAAGAGGCACCTTGACGGTAGGACGAATATGGCAACCGTAAAATGGACGAAGCGCGAGGAATGTTGCCCGAACAGAACACCCATCATTGGCATGTGTTGTTTAACGCTATGGAAAAAAAAATCAAACAAGACCTTGTTGGTCAAATAAAATGAGCGCAATACCCAGTGGATTAGTTATGCATTTTCCGTAAAAATATGAAAAAAACTGTTTTTTTTTTCAGTATGTTCATGTCCTTCTTTCATTTCTTTCATCTCAATAAAGCTGTCATCCAGGAGCATTTGGTTTAAATGTTTGCTGGCATCTGTGATGGTCTCATTTATGGCCGTTGACGAATCAGCCAAGATAGCCCGCTTCAAATCTATTGCTCATCTTTTACAATTAAATGATAAGCCAGATTTCCTGTAACAGCGCCCAAGTCTGTTTAATTCTGCTAGCATATTGCTTGCTCGACTTTTTTCGATTTTTACGTGTAGGCGTTTAATTTTTTTTGTACACTACTGTAAGTGTTCTCGCATAGATCATTATTGTATTCATACAAATATACACTCTTATAATAGCAAGAAGTAAATATGAACCGAAATAAGGGACTACTCTTATATCGTATGATGTTCTCACCAACTCACTTTTTTACATAAGCATACCGTTTAATAGGAACTTATAAATACCGCCTGTAATGTCTTATTCTTTCTTCTCAATAAACCATCGTAAGTAGTGCATCTCGCCTCAAGTTGTTTTATTTCATCCGCTCGCCTATCCTACAAAATTCAGAAGTGGGATACCGTTTCCTGATTTCCAAAGTAATTTTAACAAAAGTTTTAGTTTTTTGAGTGTGTAACATTTATCCGAAAATGTCGGAATTGTTTAACCAGTTAATGAATAAAGCAACTGCCCCCATTCTTAAAAACATTTTGCGATCGCTGAATTTGAAAACCGATGGCTCTAAAGCGAGGTTAAAACTACGGGTCGAGGAAGCAGTTCAAAGCTATACGGAGGTGAATCTGCAAGAGCTTGCACGAAGTTTTATGCCCGATGGTAACCAAAATAACCTGGAGTCATCTGACGACGACGAGTCTGAGTTTGAAGAAACGCTGGATGAATCACCTGTCAATGCACGCTGCACCGACATTGATGAGGAGCTTAATAATCTACGAGAAGCGTGCAAAAAGAGACAAGAAATAATTTCACTGAAGCGAAGACTAAAAGAGCTGCAAATGGAGGACAATCAAGAAAACCACAGTCCCAGACCACATGTTTCGCAAAACTTCAAAGACATGGAAGACTTATTGTGTCCATTCAGTGGAGATGACAACTTTCCCATTGTTCATTGGGTAGAACAGTTCGAGGAGAACGCCGAAACTCTTCAACTGAATGATCGAACCAAGTTCATATTCGGAAAGAGGCTCCTTGGTGGCACTGCAAGACTTTTCGTCAGATCTTTGAAAATACGAAACTGGACAGAGCTGAGAGATGCACTTTTGGGTGAGTTTAAGCGTGTTGTTACTAAAGCAGATATCTTTAGTGAGCTAGGTGCAAGAAAGAGACGGCGTGATGAAACAATACAGCAATATGTGCTGTCCATGCAGGAAATAGCATCGCATAACCCCATCGAGGAAGAAGACTTGATACAGTTTATAATCAAGGGCATACCCGATTCCGAAGTCAACAAGAGTATACTGTACAACGCCAACAACATCAAGCAGCTAAAAATCGCGCTTAGAAAATATGAGAAATTAAAACAAAACAGTCGTGATAGTGTCCCGCCTAAGCCAAGCACATCCCAGTTTCACATCAGCAACCAAAACAGGCAAAATAATAGTGCATTCAAGAAAAAAGAATACACTAGCAATGCACCTGCCAATGGTTCATGTGTGAAAAAAGAGTTCACGTGTTTTAAGTGTGGTGTTCGTGGGCACATCGCAAAAAATTGCCCAAGTAATAAACCAGTTTTGACTCTCAATGAAAGCTACAACAACAGCCACCGCCCACAACCAAGCAGCATTGATAATAACGAAGACGATTTAAATGTAAACAACGCCTATACAGAAAACATCAAAAACGTTTCTAATCGCAAAGCCAGTCGCATCGTGTTACAGTGCAGCCCAAGTTCTAATGACTTTGAGAAGGAGATTTCTTATATATTCGCCGATGGACGTTCCGAATGTTCGTGCACTTTGACATCACTCTTGGACTCGGGGAGTCCGATAAGTTTTGTGCAGGAGAAGTTCTTGCCGCAGACCATGATTTCACCATTGGATAAAAACAGTCAAACGTATTGTGGAGTAAACAACAGTCCGCTTCAAGTGTTGGGAAGTGTCAATTCATGTGTTTTTTTTGATAATGTGAAAACTAATTTATGTTTACTTGTAGTGAAAAATCAGTCAATGAGTTATCCAATTGTTCTGGGGAGAAATTTCATCGACAGCATTGGTATGGTTCTAAAGAGAGCAGACAAAAAGGATGAAAAAGAAAATCTGATTTTGCCAGAGCCAAGCAGCGACAAGTGTAATCGTTCTTCAGGTGTATCATTGTCGTCATCGAGTAGTTGTCCAGAAACAGATGCAAATGTGAATGATTTGTCGTCATCATCTTCAAGTCAGTGTCGTCGCCCGCATGTTGGTCATGTAAGTACGTCTAGTGAAGAATCTCTGTTTATGAAACAAATTTTGAATATTGATGTAAATGATGAGAGTACAGATTTTGATATAAAAGTAAATCCAGATATACCAATATATATTCAGGGAAGTGTTAAAGCAATAGTAAAGCCAGCTTTTTGTGAATCGGTTGGAAAAGATATTCCTGAAGAGGATCAGTTCAAAATGAAAATAGTTTTGTGCAAAGATGTTCCATTTCATAGCGCGCCGCGAAGATTACCGTATTCACATAAAATCGAATTAGAGAAGATTCTAAATGATTTATTAAGCAAAGGTGTAATACGTGAATCTAATTCACAATATGCATCACCTATTGTTCTTGTCGAAAAGAAAAATAAGGAGCTTAGACTTTGCGTAGACTTTAGGGATCTTAACAAAATTACTCTTCGTGACAACTATCCGCTACCCTTAATCGAGGATAACATTGACCGGCTAAAAGATAAGAAATACTATACAACATTGGACTTAAAGAACGGGTTTTATCATGTGCCGCTTGAGGAGGAGTCAATGAAGTTCACATCATTTACTACACCGATTGGACAGTATGAATTTACCAAAATGCCGTTTGGGCTTAAAAACGCTCCATCTGTTTTCGAGCGTTACATGAAGCATCTATTTGGTAAATTGATATTGCAATCGAAGATTTTGACTTACTTAGATGACATCCTAATCTCAACGGAGACTTTAGAAGAACATCTAGATATTCTTAAAGAAGTAATTGATATTGTCATTAGCAAAGGTTTAAAACTCAGATTGGACAAATGTGCTTTTTTACAAAGTGAGATCACGTATTTAGGTTATAAAGTAACCAAAGCTGGTGTTAGTCCGAATGAAGTTAATCTCAAAGCTATTCAAAACTTTCCACTACCTGTTTCAACTAAGGACATTCATAGTTTTCTTGGACTTTGTTCCTACTTTAGGAAATTTATACACCAATTTGCCAACATCGCAAAACCTCTGTATGATTTGTTGAGGAAAGACACTCCATTCGTGTTTGGTCCTAAAGAAATAGAAGTATTTAATTCATTGAAGAACAAACTGATTTCAGCGCCAGTTCTATCAATTTATAGCCCCAATAATTCAACAGAACTTCACTGCGATGCCAGTTCGCATGGATTTGGAGCAGTCCTACTGCAAAAACAAAGCGATGCCAAATTCCATCCGGTATTTTACTTCTCTAAGCGAGCTACTGACGCCGAAAGTAAATTCCATAGCTATGAACTTGAGACCTTGCCCATAGTCTATGCTTTAAGGCGGTTTCGTATATATTTGCTAGGTATTCCGTTTAAGATTGTGACAGATTGCCAAGCTCTTGTCCTTACGCTAAACAAAAAAACGTTGAATCCGCGAATATCACGATGGGCACTGGAGTTACAAGCCTATGATTATTCCGTTGAACATAGAAAATGCGAGCGAATGTCACATGTTGATTCTTTAAGTAGGTCTTTCAACATTTTGTATGTCGAGGATGAATCCTTTGAATTTGTTCTTGCCGCAGCACAAAAACACGACCCAAAGATAGTTTCAATTGCGACAGAGTTGAGTAAGTCTGAAAGTCCGCACTTTGAGATGGTTGACGGATTGATTTACCGAAAAGCTAAAAACAATATTGTTTTTTATGTCCCATCTCACATGGAAGAGCAGGTTATTAAAACTCATCACGAGTCACTTTGCCATTTAGGTGTCGACAAATGTTTTGAACATTTATCCGGGACTTACTGGTTTCCAAACATGAAGGATAAGATTAGAAAAGTTATTAAAGGCTGTCTAAAATGCATCTATTTCTCACCGAGCTCTGGGAAATCCGAAGGCACCTTACATCCAATTCCAAAAGGAAAGATTCCGTTCGATACGCTTCATGTCGACCATCTAGGCCCGTTACCTACATCTCGTTACAACAAGAAGCACATTCTAGTGATGGTAGATGGTTTCACCAAATTTTGCAAGCTGTATTCGACTAAAAGCACTTCTAGTAAAGAAACTTTAGAATGTTTGAAAACCTATTTTGCGAATTATTCTCGACCTAACCGAATAGTATCTGACCGTGGGACTTGTTTCACCTCGAAAGAGTTTGCGGAGTTTTTAAAAGACAACAACATTCAGCATGTCAAGGTAGCAACCCACTCACCGCAATCTAATGGTCAGGTGGAACGGTTAAATCGAATAATAACACCAATGCTTGCGAAAGAATGCGAATCGTTTACTACAGGTAATTGGGACAAAAACTTAGAAAAGGTTGAGTTTGCTATAAACAATAGCGTGAATCGAAGTACAGGTTTTACACCTAGCAGTTTGCTTTTTGGTAGGGATCAAAAAGGAAAATTCTGCGACAAGGTAAAAGAGTTTTTAGCGAACAACTTAGAATCTGAGGGGATCAATCTAGATGAGGTTAGGGAAGAAGCTCAGGGAAAAATTGAGAAAGAGCAAATGAAAAATAAAAGGTATTACGATAGCCGTCATAAAAATCCAACAGTGTATAAACAAGGAGACTATATTATGATCAAAAACGTTGACACAACCCCGGGCATAAACAAAAAACTTTTGGCCAAATTTCGTGGGCCATACGAAGTGAAAAAGGTTTTGACAAATGACAGGTATGCTATAGGTGATATAGAAGGCTTACAATTAACAAGATTACCATATAAAGGTGTATGTTCTCCAAATAACATGAGGTTATATGCGGTGCCTGAAACTGATTTGAAGCCTGATGAAAACGGCGAAGTAAAAGTATAAATTAAACTTAGAAAGCTAACGACAACATTTACATTTGAATAACGATCACCTAAAAATATAAAAAGCTGTTTTAATCAAAAAGATATATGTTTGTTTGCATCTACCAAAACTGTCGATGAATATTTCTTTTAATATTTCAAGCGATAATATTTTACATTAGTAACATGTCCTAACTTTACTTTCTTTTTATTTTCAAAGATATTCGACTTTAAATTCCTTGATAAACATTTTGAGATGACAAATTTAGACTAAATGTTTAACTACGTTTCAATGTAATAGTTATGTAACTTTTCATATATGTGTAAAAATGTATTTTCTTTGTTATATAAAAAAAGGGTCAACTAAATGTTTAATTTTGAAACAATTTCAATGAAAGATTGCTTTTAATTTAATAATAATATTCTAACAAAAATGTTATTCGGTATTCGGTATAAAAACTTATGTATCTAAACAAAAAATATTGTATGAAAATTATAAAAAAGAAAGAAATTGTAATCGGGTCGATTATAAGGTCAGAATGGCCGAGTTGTAGGCGTTTAATTTTTTTTGTACACTACTGTAAGTGTTCTCGCATAGATCATTATTGTATTCATACAAATATACACTCTTATAATAGCAAGAAGTAAATATGAACCGAAATAAGGGACTACTCTTATATCGTATGATGTTCTCACCAACTCACTTTTTTACATAAGCATACCGTTTAATAGGAACTTATAAATACCGCCTGTAATGTCTTATTCTTTCTTCTCAATAAACCATCGTAAGTAGTGCATCTCGCCTCAAGTTGTTTTATTTCATCCGCTCGCCTATCCTACATACGAAAATTCTTTCCAATTGTTGTACCAAAATGCTTTTGACAAGTATCGTCATCTTGGTATACAAAATTTAAATTAAAACAAAAATAATTTTAATTTAAAAATATGTAGACTCACCTCGAATTTGAAGTTATTTTCAGTACTGGCGATCTTGTTTGCATTATGTTTTTCCATTCGGATATCCCTAGAGTGCTAATTGAAATTTACGTGAAATTCTCATCGGTAACTGGAATATGTTGCACAGAAAAACTAAACTAACATCCACACATTATCCCTGGTGGCAAATTTGATTCTAATTGAAAACCGATATTGAATGTTATTTTTTCGGGTCACTAAAATTGGAAGCATGGTTTAATTTTCGGGGAATATAAATATCCATGGGGGTGATTAAATGAATGAGGTAATCAATTACATCCACTGGATACAGGAAGTGACTGGATACTGGCAATTTATTCGCTTGTACTCGATTGTACTTGTACTTGTTCCTAAATAATGTACATCAACGTTTTACTTTATTTTGAACCCAAAATAATTAAGGTGATGTACTAATAAAAAGTTGACCCATTAAAAATAATGAGAACATTCAAACAAAACACGCAAAACTTACTCGTAGTTACTTAAGGTGGACCGGGGTGGACCTGGACCTCAACCAACAAGTCTCTCCAGTCAGCTCGATCTTTAGCTAGCTGCCTCCAGTTTCGCACGCACAGTTGGTTGAGGTCCCTTACCACTTGCGTGCGTCACCTGAGTCGCGGTCTTCCTCTACTGCGCCGTTCCTCAGGGATGGATTCGAAGACTTTCCGGGTCGGAACATTGGTTTCCATTCGCTCTACATAACCTAGCCATCTTAATCGTTGGACATTCACTCTTCTGACTAAGTCGATGGCGGTGAAGAGCTCGTACAGTTCGTTGTCATATCGTCTCCTCCACTCGCCCTCTATGCAGGCGGGATCGAAAATCACCCGAAAACTTTTCTTCTCAAAGCAGCCAAGAGCAACCTCATCCGCTTTTGACAAACACTTCTGCGCCATATAGCAAGACTGGGACGATTAAGGTCTTATACAGGGTTACCTTGGTTGTTCGAGAGAGGGCATTGTTTATCAATTGCTTTCTTAGCCCAAAGAAGCGATTGGAAAGAGTTATTCTTTGTTTGATTTCAGCGCTGGTGTCATTGTCTGAGTTGATAGCGGTTCCTAGGTGAACAAAGTCTTTGACTACTTCAAAGCTATATCTGTCTACTGTGACGTTCTGTCCGAGTCGGTGTTGCGTGTCCTTTCTGGTTGACATATTTAATCTTGCCCTTATTTACCGCTAAACCAATCTTCGTGGCCTCCGTCGCAATATTCACAAAAGCGCCATTGACATCACGCTGTGTTCTTCCGATTATGTCAATATCGTCGATATATGCATGAAGTTGGACGGACTTTTGAAAGATTGTGCCTCTGGTGTTAATCAATTCTTTCAATAATGATGTTGAAGAAGTCACATGACAGCGCGTCGCCTTGGCTGAATCCTTTTTTGACGTTAGAGGTGTCGGTTAGGTCTTTACCGACCCTGGTGGAGCATTGTTCAGGATAGCTCGTCTCTATAGATGCTGTAATACGCGGCCTTAAAATCGATGAAAAGGTAGTGGGTATCGATTTGTTGTTCCTGGGTTTTTTCCCAGGTTTGAATATTTGGTCGATGGTGGATTGACTTAGACCAAGATGCCAAAGACCACAAATTTGCTACAGGATTTTTCCTTTTTTTAAGAAGGGAATAATTAAGCGTATCGACTATTAAAATCTAACATTCGAACGATTCATCAGTATGAGTATAGTAGAATTACAAAAATTCCTATTTGACTTCAAAATAATCACAAATCAAAAGAGTCTTATACACCCGAGTCGTATACCTTACCAATAACTTTGCACGTTATCGCTGCTGGATGCTACGCATAATTTACTGTCTCGCTCAATTTTCTTTCTTAATTTAAATACATATTCAAATTCAGTGTGACCAGTCTCCGTTACTAGTCAAAATTTCAATTTTACTTGAGACGCACATAGAAGATGAAAGTAATTTTTTCCCTACCTCTATTAAGGCATCCATTATGGTTGATCGAATTTCGAAAGGATTTTATTGAATTCCTACGTGCAGTATTAATTCAAAGCTCTCACGTTGAAGACCAATGAAACGTTAAATTTATCTTAATGCATCTCTTCATTGATGCTTAACGTTGTCCTTGGCAGTCCAACTTAAGTAAAATAAAAAAAAGTAGTTGCTGAAGGATAAAAGCTTTCTGCAATAAATTTGCGGATTATGTCTGCTGCACCTTTTGCGTACAGTGAATGGCGGACACAGAGGAAAAATTCAATTTTTGCTAGAAACTTTGGTTGCTCCGTAATTGCAAACTTTTGTGATATCTGCCCGCACGTTATACCAGCAACTGAACGAGCCACTATTATCGTTGACAATGGGAGCTGACCACAAAGTGGTTGAATTCACTTTCAGTTCTCAAAATTTCTAATAAGTGCAGTTGTGAAAAGAAGTTAATTGTTTATTGGTTATTAAAATTTCTCTTTGCACAGCGTTGGGACGGTACTCTGTTATGCGGTACTTTTAAAATTAAATCAACTGGCAACTTTTAGAGAAAAAAGCAATAAATGGGTTCTATTTGGGGTACGTGGACATTTCACCGCAGGCAACTTATAAGCAATTGATTTAGTGTATATTTTATGTGAGTTCCGTGTTATAAAAACAACGCCTGAAAGTTTATATTTGCCCCCCCCCCCACTTTTTGTAGCCTCTGCGTGCATAAAATCGGATTTCCATTTTTGTGACGTGATTATACAACGTGGCGTAAAAATCCTATCAGAAGATGTTATAAATTTTGCAAATGGCGTCGTACGTCAACCATATTTGACATTTGTGAACAAGACAGCTGCAGTATACAAACAGGTAAGCAAAGGAGCACTTTACTCCGCAAGAGCGTGGAATAATTGTGTCGATTTTGTCGATGGCACCGTGGCGTAGTGGGTAGGTGCGTCGACTCCTACGTTCGATGCTGTCGGTTCGATTCCTGAAAAATCACCTAAAATTTGTTCACGGCTCCACCTCTTTCGATTCACTGACAATGCTCAAAAAGTATAACTGTATAGAAAACGCTTCTCAGAATTGCCGTTCGGAGTCAGCATTAAACTGTAGGTCCCCTCCATTCGTGAGAGAACAGTAGCACGCACAACACGAGTGGTTGCTGAGAAGCTAGGCCCAGGTCCACCTCGAACAGTAGCGCCGCCATTATTATTATCATTATTATGAGCATTAAGCCCGGCAAATATGAAAACTGAGAACAGCGATACAAACAGGCATACAAAGTACATATTTTTTCAATAAGATCCTTTTTTTGTGGTAAGTTTTCACTCACTTTTGACACTTTCTTTTAAATTAAATTAACTGCTTTAAGTTTACGGTTATGTTAAATTAAATAAAGCTTATTTTTAAGTATGATTTCAAAGCGTTCATTTGGGCCACCAACGCCAGGCGTAAACCATTCCTGATAATTATAATTTAGATTAATATCTTTCAGCTAATGACAGTTTATTCACTTCTGACGTTGAGTGTAACTTCAGCAGTATGGCTGCTATCAACTATTAAAATTCGGAAGTCCCTATTGGAAGATCCTTTACAAAATCCCTTCTGAACATATTAGATTAAACGTATAACAAATTTTTCATAAAAATTAACTTCAATTGAAATTTTATAAAGAGATTCGAAATTTTTTCAAAGTATTTCGCCCATCTCCTAAAGCTTAAAATTCTTAATGATTTATGCTGTAAGAATCGGTACGTCCAGAAATTTAAAAAAAGCCAAATTTTCTTGACTTCATTCACTTTAACTAGAATCACTCGATCATTGATTTAAACACCGCACCTAAGCTGATAATACCTCAATAAGTAAACAGCTTAATTTACAAATCACATGAATTCTATTCATTTACAATTACCTTAAGGCAATTTTAATAATTGACCACCCATACATTTTGCATGACCTCTTTCAAATCAATATAGACTCATCATGCCACAGTGACCCCAAATTCGTACTATTTTCATCCCAGCTCCCCAGAGAGTGATGTCCTTTCATTTGAAACTGGAAAAATAAAACAGAAATTACGATTTCCCACAGTTGTGCATGCCAGTAGTAGCTGGCAGTTCACTACGTGTACGTGCGAATCCATAGATACGAAATAGCGATTTTAAGTGCAGCTAAATTATGCAAGTGGGTCACGTACCGATTTTACCCATTTCAATCAAGTTAACCCCCCTTTTGTCTGTCAAAGCGGCGCCCATACAGACGTTGATTAGCAGATGTGTATCCAGCTGTGGTGCCGCATCGCAGTTTCCCTATACTAGATGGTAGTTTGTGTGCGGGAAAATGTTAAATGTGGAATTTATCTCCATTTGTGCGACTGGTTGGTATAGTAAAAAAGGCGGTAATTTGTTTATAGTCTAATAACCACAGTCTCATTCAAACATCCAGACTGTGGTGATGAACACTGGAAAATAAAAAAAAATAAAAAAAATGATGGAAATGCAGTACTCAATTAAAGGAGGGAAAGACAAAAGAGAAAGGCAATCAAGTATCTGCGGTGTTAAGTGTTTTCGAATTTTGCATACATTTTTGTTGTGCTTGTTGTGCTTTGAAAGTAATTAAGCCATCCTAAGATAATGGCTTCGAAAATGTTGGAAACGCAGGAAATGGCAATAAGGCTTTAACCACATATGGTTAAAATGGAAAGTGGTAGGAACACTTTTTACTACTCAATCTTATGTACTTGACCAGAATAAGAGCAGATTTGGAATCAATGCATGGATCTTGGCTGAAATTCCAATAAATCTAACCGAACAGCCTCTACAGACCTAATATAATAATAAAATTATAATGGCGGCGCTACAGTCCGAGGTGGACCTGAGCCAGGCTTCTCAGCAACCACTCGAGTTGTGCATGCTCCTGCTCTCTCACAAGTAGATGGGAACTAAAGTTTATTGCCGACTTCGGCGAGATTGGGAAGCTATTTCTAGACAGTTATACTCTTTGAGCATTGTCAGTGACTCGAAAGTGTTGGGGCCGTGAAAAATTGTTTGGTGTTTTTTCGAGATTCGATCTTAAGACCACGAGTGTATGAGTCGACACACCTACCCACTACGCCAAGGCGCCCATTACAGAGCTGCCTCAATAAAATTTTATTTTCAAGGGTCCTGATGTCGTGGATAAAGAACTTGAGGATGAAATATCCATGACAGTGGCTTAAGCTGGTGTAATAAGTAAAGGATCTTCCAATAGGGACTTTCAAACTTTGACAGTTGATAGCGGCCATTTTGGTGAAGCTATATCTGTCAAATTTACAATCGACAGCTACAATTTTGAGGTAGTTAAGGAGTTTGTTTGGTCGCCGTGGCCGTGTGGGTTTGTGCGTCGACCCATGCGCATTAGACTTTCACAGTCTAAGTTCGAAACCAAGTCCAGACAAACGATTTTTAAAAAAAAAAAATTGCTCGCGGCTCCACATCTTTCGAGTCACTGACAATGACAAAAGAATATAACTGTTTAGAAAAAGCTTCTCAATCTCGCCGCTCGCAGTCGGCATTAAACTGTAGGTCCCCTCCACTCGTGAGAGAACAATAGTACGCACAACACGAGTGGTTGCTGAGAAGCTAGGCCCAGGTCCACCTCGGACTTTAGCGCCGCTATTATTATTATTATTATTATTAAGGAGTTTGTCTACCTCGGAGCAAACGTGAACTTCACGACTCCAAGGACCAAAATCATGCTCTACAAAACCCTTATTCTGCCAGTCCTGCTATATGGAGCCGAAAGCTGGACACTAAGCAGAACTGCGGAGCTGATTCTTGGTGCATTCGAAAGAAAAATTCTACATGGGATATATGGTACCGTCTGCGAGGAAGGCGAACGAAGGAGAGGACACAACCGCGAACTCTATGAGCTGTACCAGGATGGATGTAGTGGATGTAGTTCAGAAGGCAAAAATCCGTCGACTGCACTGGCTCAGCCACATCGAGCACATGGACAGCAACGCTCCTGCTAAGAGGGTCTTCAAATCCGAGCCTCCTGGTTCGAGAAGGAGAGGAAGACCGAACCTCCGGTACAAAGAGCAAGTCATTGCGGACGTAAGACACCTTGGTCTTGATGACTGGAAGCAGCGTGCTCAGGACCGTCAACGATGGAATGCAGCGATAGCTCAAGCTCAGACCCTACATGGGTCGTAGGCCTGCTAAGTATATCTGTCAAATTGGCTGTCATTTATTCAGTCTGTTTTATCGGCATAATCGTCCTGCCGAGAGGACTATTCGCAGTGTGGTGGATAAATTTGAGTCCACTGGTTCAGTAAACCGTCGACGAAACGCAAAATCTGCCGAAAACATCGCCGCTGTCCGTAAGAGTGTAGTCGATTTCGAGTCGTTCACAAGAACTCGGCCTTTTGCAAAGCACAACTTGGCGAATTTTGCGTCGCATCGTGACTTGGGCCTGCACCCGTACAACATTCAACTCACCCAGGAGGTGGAGGTAAACGACCACAGACAGCGGCCTGTGTTCGCTGAATGGGCTTTGGAGCAGTTGGAAACTGATCATCGAAAAATCATCTTCAGCGATGAGGCGCATTTCTGGCTGAATGGGCACGTTAACAAACAAAACTGTTGAATTTGGTACGATGCCAATCCCTATGAAAACCAAGAGCGTTCAATGCATCCCGAAAAAATTACTGTTTGTTACGGATGTTGAGCTGGTAACGTCATTGGTCCGTATTTCTCTAGAACGACGTTGGCCAGGTCATCATCGTCAACGGCGAGCGCGGTCGATGATTACCAACTTTTTTTGGTCTGCATTGGATGACCAGTTGTGGAAAGAAAATAAAGAAAACTAAAAAGAAGAGAACAAAATTCTTACTGACTTTACAATCGAAAGATAGGAAGCGCTTAATAAAAGACCCTTTACAAACATTGGACCGAAAAATCGTTAATTTCTGTATTAAAGGTATTATAAAAATATTTAACAATAATTTTTACAATTATACAGCAAAATACATGTTACTGGTATTTTTCCCAACATCCTGATTAATATGCCCACATATCTCTTAGCCAAAGGGCGTAACGAATAATAAAACAGCAAACTGGCGAAAGTTAATCCGTTGTGCGGTTAATATCAACACATGCCTGAGTGGCTGCCTTTTGAAAACTAATTAAGTAATTTTTAAGTTTTTAATGCCGCAGGAACTTTAATGAATAAAATTAAGCTTTAACTTATGTTCAGGAAAAAAATTCCCATAACCCCATAGAAAGACCAAAAAGGCCGTTAAAGCCCTTTAAGCCAGCGGATCCGATCAAATACAAGCCGCGCCTATCGCAATCAGACACAGCAGGACAGCAGCGAAGAGCAGATAAAACATAATACCTTTTTTTTAAATTAGTTGAATTAATTTTATATTTTTATGACACCAATGTGCCCCTACTTGCCAGCTCAGTGATGTGCTGAGTTTGTTGTTCTCGTTTCTTTTTTTTTCGTTATTTTATTGTGTTGCACCACATCACGTATCCGGATTGAGTTCGTGATTTCCCAACCTCACTTTACGTACTGAATATCTATAAATATTCCTCGTATGTGGGTGCAATTAACGCTTAAATTTTGTTGAACGATTACTCATTCTGCACGCGTACTGATAATGCGTGTGTCCTTTCGGTACGCTTCAACTGTCCAATAATCGGATTTCGGTTTTATACTGATTTCAACGTTACTTTTTGCGTTATCCTTCGATGGAGCGTAAAAACGAACATTATTAAAACCCGCTTTTGTTCACCTCCTTAGGGAAAGATGCGACGCGCTGTGGTCATGTGATGTGGTTGCTGTGTGTCCGTGTGTTGTTGTTGGCAAGCACATCAAAAAACCGTCATAACACCATCGCATTGCTATATAAATTGGAAACAAATTTGTTTCCCGAGCACCCCCGGCACAGTCGGCTTAGACATCAATAATGATTATTACCGTTATTGACAATGACAGAATATATGTACTGAACAACATGTTCAGCTGAATAATGTGAAAGGACAAATTTATACACCCGCCAGTAGCCGAAGGTGGAAATATATAAAATATTAGAAGATAGTAGCATAAAAACAGGGCTATCCGAAATGTGAGGACACACGATTGAGGCTATCGATCAACAACGTTTTTGGTTCAGTCTTTAGGCGTTGCTGCTGCCGCAGTACTCTGCTTGACTCGATTTCTGCTCCAAGCTGTAAAGAATATTACTACGAAATTGATTGTTGGTAATAAAAACGTAATGGATTGTAATGCAAAAAGGAGAAGAAGTCGACGCGGAGGGAATAGGCCAAACATCCGAAGTGGTTATGAACAAAGACACAGGGAGAATGGGGGAACTGATGAATGACAATATACCCATGACATTGGAAGCGGATGTGTGGCATTTATTTTAGGGTGAGAGTAAAAAATAGGATTTCATAATCTACTTCTAGCCCGCAAACCACCAAATATACGATCTTCCCTACCCCAGTCCACCTCGCTTGAAGCTAGAAATATACAGCTGACAGATCTAGGAAAGAAATCAATGAATAAAATAACAAACAACACAATAAACTGTGAATTTTGAATTGTGCAAAATATCTAGGATGTTACGGCCAAAGCTGGACGTTAACAAGACCACTTCATTAGTGGAAGGTGGTCACAGGTCACAAGAAAACAGTTTTTTATACAAGGTGGCGCTAAATTAATCATCTAGTGATGGAAATCTTGATTTGGACCTTTACAATTTCTTCTGCTAAGTGGAAAAGATGATATCCGCCAAGAGGCCGCCGCCGCTAGTGTTGATTCACATTTGCGCCCGTTTTATCGCATTTTCCGTAACTAACCACAAGGCTTCCTGTAGGCGCCGTGGCCGTGTGGGTTTGTGCGTCGACCCATACACACTTGACTCTCGCAGTTTAGATTCGAATCCAAGACCAAACAATTTAAAAAAAATAAACAAATATCACGGCTCCACCTCTTTCGAGTCACTGACAATGCTCAAAGAGTATAACTGTATAGAAAAAGCTTCTCGAAATCGCTGTTCGGAGTCTGCATTAAACTGTGGGTCCCCTCCTCTCGTGAAAGAACAATAGCACGCACAACACGAGTGGTTGCTGAGAGGCTAGGCCCAGGTCCACCTCGGACTGTAGCGCCCTCATTATTATTATTATTATTATGGTTGGACCACACTTTATTTGCTCCATCGAACAAGATTTGAACCTGTGACGGAGCCGACGCACTCACAAAATAGAGATCTCAATAATTTTGCGCGTGTAACACTGAAGACATTATTGAAGACAGCCTAAGAGGTTGTTTTTTGAGTACCAGTTGCTACTTGGAATTTACTACCATTATCCAATTGTTTTAAAATAAGAAATACAACAAGAAAAGTTCCATTGTAGCATTTTTTACTATTTTACCCAAATTTCCATAACACTGGAGACTGGCAATAGGAGATCCAAAAACTGTTTGCATCAAATTTGTACACTGCTACATGACATCCACCTGCTCACTGTCAGTGTCACAGGAGATTAGTTTTCTTATCAAGTCAGCTGACATGCATAACTAACTTCGAGCCAAGATTGGAAATTAATGTTCAGCCTTCAAGAGCAAAATGTCTTCTTTTAGGACATTGTCTTTTCAATTACCTCTGAAAATCCCATTATAAGTCGACATTTAATATACATGCTCCGACATTCTTTGCTGCACAAAAGCTCAGCATGTAACAAACCATAAATACAATTTTACAATCCTTTCAGGCTCTCAGCTGACCACATTAGTGCAAGTGCTCCTTTGTCGGTGAGTCTCTTCCAGATGTAAACTAATATATGTATGCGACGTCAAGGCAAAACTCCACATTGGTCGCATAATGGATTGCAGGCCAGGATAATACACTTACTTCTTGTTCGACTTAGTGCAGATATAACAACACATATGCACCTCTGTATGTGTGGTCCCGTACAGATCCTTCGACCGAACCGGACGGACGGACTACCATGCATATAATCAGTAATGTAGAAATATTTTAAGCTATTTCTTTTTCGTTCTCCCTTTCAGAGACATTTTCCTTCGGTTATTTTTATCATCCGCAATTTTTGGTGTATTCTTTTCGTTTTCGTCCTTGTGAACTTTTATTGAAACCCGATTATGTGTACTTTCATGGACGTCCTTAGCATATGAATGTGAATTACATCGGTGCATGGCACAAGACACGACGACAAAGTGGTCCCGAAATGGGAAATGGGATTTTGTGGATTTTAAATAGAAATAGGTAGGGAAGGATGGACATAACGCATTTGATGTGGACAAGTGGTTGAGCCACATGGAAATTATGATTTTCTGAAAAACTTATTTTACTCTATTCTGAAAACCCAAGCGATGAATCCTTGATAAGTGAGGTACAATTTTCCGTTTTTGAGATTGTCTCTTTGATGATCAGCTCATTCATTCCCAAGAGTAATTTTCCAAATACTGTGAATGAGGTACTTTTCTGGGGATAAAATATGAATGGCCACCATTGCTTGTTTAAGATTAGTAATTTAGACTTACTATAGAATAAAACCAAATCGATTTTAAACTTAGAAAGAAGATTGAGCGAAAGGTCTCTAAAATATCTTCCCATTTATGTACTTATTTGGAAGAATGACAAATGATTACCATTTTCATTTTTATTGGATACATATTCAACGAGGATTTCATTCAGAAAAAGTCATATGCAGCATACTTTGTGAAGATTAAGAGAATCTTAGCTTTTGATTTTATTTCACATTCAAGTTTGATTGACCCTCAATCAGCATTGGAGACAAGAAACAATGATTAAGACATACTAGACTCCAAGTAAACTTATATAGCTATCAGTCCACACAGAATTCAGGAAATCGTTCACTAGGATAGTGTTGAATAGCAGACAATTTAGCTCACTAGTAGTCAGTTCTTTATGCGATGAGGAGTTCTAAAAAACTTCAAAATTTAACAGCAGCTATTAGAGGTGTGACCCATATCCGGTAAGTATTCGGTATCCGGCTTCTTTTATAATATCCTGCCGGAGCTGAATAGTTTTTTGATATCCGGTTGAATACCGAATAGTCGTTTTTTCAGTAAAAAAAACAACAAAATAAAAAAAATATATTTAATACTGGAAGTTTACTAAAGCCAAATTATGGTGAATGAAAATTAGTTTTTCTGCATTCAGGGGTAATAATTTATTACGTCTGTTTTCGTTTACGATGTAAGCTTCAGAAAAGAGTCTCTCACTATTTACACTGCTACATGGAGATGAAAAATTATTTTTGGCAAATTTGAACAAAATTGGGTACTGTCTTCCATTTACTGACCACCAAGCCCACTATTCCACTATTCCTTTCAAAATAAACTGCTTTGAGGTATAAGTCAAGCTCGTTGGCGGTATTTTTTTTTGGCAGAAAACTCAATCTGGCTTGCCTTGAGCAATCTCTTCAAAAATGTCCCAAAAACATTGATGTGTAGAAAGTAAGAATATCTTGTGGAGGAGAAGGAAAAACCATGTTTAAGTTGGTTTTACTTGTACCGGTCTGATTTGGGTATCAGACCACCAAACTATTATACTTATAATTTGGGCAGATATGCGGCCGCCGAATATTCGGCTATCCGGCCTAGCTGCAGGCCGAATATTCGGCATCCGGTATCCGGCCAAATCACTATTCGGATTTGGAAGTTTCTTTCAACACTTTTTTATCCAAAATACCGTTTGAAAAATATGGAGCTCCGCATTTTTTTTAATGCATCCCCCTCTGCCATTTCTAAACTAAAGTGCTTAAAAATCTGCAAAAATCACAAAAACTTGGCTTCATTGGGTACTTTCATTTAAAATAATTTCGAGCATTCTGGCCTTAATAGTTTTCGAGATATTGGCCAAAAACGGTGAACCATCGACATGTGAATTTTTGAAGATCTGAAAACGCAGTTTTGAAGACCTCAGCATAAGCATTAAGAAATGATAAATTTCGAAATATCAATTCGTTTTGAAATTTTGAGATATCTAAGATTTAAATGATCACTATTTTCATTTTCACACATAAATTTCATGCTGTGTTCGACCACTCTATTCGTTGATGAGTGTTATCTTTTGATCTCTATCCCTAAATGCCCAACAAAAATGAACACACACCGCAGGCATGAGCAGTGATAAGGTAGGTGTATGATGGAAGGGACTTTCTGTGTTGGATGAACTTGAATAGAGGTATAGATATATGTATGGATAAATATTTGTTTGTTTGGATGTATGAATGTATGAATGAATGCTTGATTTGGGTTGAAGTTAGAAGAAAATTCAACTGAAATAGTTTGGAAACGTCGTTTGATATTCAGAAATCATCGATGTTGTCGGTTCGAAAAATAACCTAAAAAAATTTTTCACAGCTCCACATCATTCGAGTCACTGACAATGCTCAAAGACTATAACTGTCTAGAAAAAGTTTCTCAATTTCGCCGTTCGGAGTCGGCATTAAACTGTAGGTCCCCTCCATTCGTGAGAGAAAAATAGCACGTACAACACGAGTGGTTGCTGGGAATCGTCAAATCAGCGAGAAAGTCTTTTCGTCCTCAAACAACTTCAGCGGCTTGAGAGAACTGAACTGACATTGTTTGGCCTAAATCATTTCTCTCCAGGATAACGTGTATCACGACTGCCGTAAGTTATGGGGGTCTCAGATTCGAATCCCAGTGAAAGCAAAGTTAATACGCTTTTATCCGGTTTTCAAATCTTGTCCAATCACCATTTGCCGTTGGGATCAAATCACTGGAGTGGTCGATCAGTGGTAGTAGTCTGACTGTGGGTATCACAATGGACCAACAGGGTCTAAGTGGGCTGGTGAATTTCACTAGCAGACTCCTAACCTAACCTAACGTGTATCACGGTCATCTTCTTTGTCATACCTTACCTCGAAAATCGACTCGTGAATCACTAAAACCATACAATTATTTCACAAAGGAGACCTTCATCAGGTCACCAGGAGACCAGTCACAACAGTGTCATTCAACTATACTTCTCAGAAAATTCCTTAAGTTACTGCAAAAATATTCGATATTCAATGTTTTCGGCACATAAACCCGAAATAGCTTTCTTCTGCTCACATGCCCTATGAACATCAGTTTAAAGTCTATGCATCAAGATAAAGACGCGCGTACGCCAAGTAGCTCGATAGAATAGAGTCTCGTCTTCGACAGTTCAAACTGAACGGCAGAAGTCAAGTTTGTCGATGTCCATTAATCTTTGTTTTTTTCCCTTTTTTTTGAGTGATGTTCAAATTCAAGAAAATCAGTTTCGATTTGCTTCTGGTTCAGTAATTCCAAGTGTCATCATCCGCATCGTATTCTCAATTCAGTGGCTTCCAGACGGGGTAGAGAGCATCTGCAGTTCACTCAACCTTCCTGGCTTTTATCAACAGCGAAAATAAGAAAGCAACTTTTTTCACGTTCTGCATAAACGATGCCAAGGCACATCTTAGGATTTTCTCTCATACAGTGTACAAATAAAAACATACACAAATAAAATAGAAAAAGAGAAGTCAAATGCTTGTTCAAATGCATTTTGCTAGCGGGTGTAATGGCATGGAAAAACTTTCATTCAATGCCAGAAAGTGCAAGCACTTCCCACTTGTTTCTTGATGTTACAGTAAGTCCTTTACACAAACGGAACTAGAGCCGTGCACTCTCTCTCTGGAGTTTGTTTCATTGCATAAACATGCGTTTAATTGATATAAACGTCAAATAGTTGCTACGTTTTAATGAATAAGTGAAGAGGACATAATTTATGCGCTCTGTGATATTTGTGCCTATTCCATTCGCTTTTTTTATGTTATTCGTCCTTAATGACGACTTTTTTTTGATTATTATACTTCTGTTATGCTGACGCCAAATGTGGAACATTCACGACATGAAAAGAATTGCCGTGGCCGGCGTCAATGGGCGTACGTTCTCTCGTTGGGCAGTGTAAACATGGGAAAAAGTATTAATTATGTCCCAACCCCCGCGCGATTCGTTATGAAAATATTTTTGTTATTACTCAGCTGATGATAGATAATGGAGTTTGTAAATCATTACCGCGGTATTAAGTAAATTGATTCGAGAGTCGGGGGTTAAAAGGGAGCGGTCATGGGTGAAGTAATCACGTAAATGTGCGACGGATCTTCCCTCAGATAGATAGGGTTAATTTGATTTTTAATAATTTTTCACGTAGCTATGATGATGGAATTTTGACGGCAAAAGGGAGCACAGCATTTTTTTTGCCATCCATGTTACTTTTAAATTGTTCACCTTTCTCTTGGTTTCACATCCCTCGGGGAGGGTTTTATTGATTTTATTGTTTATATATTTCATAGACCCTATCAAAGGGGATGGGTCACAGTCTCGTTTCCTTAGACCGTAGTACGATCCTAAAAGACGAAAACCAATTCACTTCAGTTCTTCACATGAAAGGACTTACTTTTAAGAGAAAATCACTTTAATCAGCTTTTTTTAAAACAAATTATTACAATGACCCGTTGATTGATTTTAATTATTTAGGATTGGTTTTCACAATTGGCCGGTGAAACTGATGCTGTAGGCTTAAAAATATTAAACTGAACTTCCACTACTTTGTAAATAAATTATAAATACATCCAGTAAATTTCTAATTCATTTGTGCGCCATTTGTGGACATTATTTGCTTTCCATGTGTCCACGGCAGCACAGAATTGTTCACGCGAGCAGTTGTTACGCATAAATAAATTAACACATAAATAAATTAGCATGTACGTAAATTAACAGAAAATAAAAAAACAAGTTAACAGAAAAATAGTGACATTGCGTGGGTAAATAAACATCAGCTAAGAGCGGGATACTGTGGATTTAATTGATTTTTTGCGGATTGTCAGTAATATCACATCAGACCCTAAAAGTGTCACTGAGTTTGCATATTCACAAAGAGATTAATGTGACAATAACAGCGGTATGTAGGTCAGTGATGCCAGGCGGAGTTATTTGCTTTTTGTAAATTTGCAATTTTTTATTTGAGAATTAGTGCCATTAAGGTACCATTAGATAGAAAGTCGGTCAGCGGAGCCGGAAAAAAGTTGTAAGCTGTGTACAGGTTGGGCCAAATACAAGTTGCTTTTTAAAAATGCAATAAAATTAACAAGATATTTTCCATGTAACAATGAACAAACATTCCCATTAATTATAAAATAAAACGTCTTTCAAGTGGCTGCCTCGGCTGGCTTCGCAGTAGCACATTCTTCTTCTTCTTCTTAGGGCGCTACAGTCCGAGATGGACCTGGGCCTCATTCAACATGCCTCTCCAGCCAGCACGATCTTTCGTCAGCTGTCTCCAGTTTCGCCCACCAAACCGGCCGAGATTCTCCTCGACTTGTGTGCGCCACCTTGTACGTAGACGTCCTCTGTTGCGTTGTCCCACAGTCTTAGAGTCGAAGACTCTTCGGGCCGGAGCTTAGTTGTCTATACGCTCTACATGGCCTAGCCATCTTAGGCGTTGGATCCGTAGGCTAGACTCATGTCGCTGTACAGCCCATACAGTTCGTGTTTGAACCTTCTCCTCTAAATGCCATCAACGCAAACAAGACCAATGATCGCTCGCAGAACTTTTCTCTCGAAAAGACCAAGACACTGTTCATCTGCTTGGGATATTGTCCATGCCTCTTCGCCGTACAGCAGGACTGGGATGATCAAGGTCTTATACAAAGTCAACTTGGTCTTCCGAGAGAGGGCTCTACTACTTAATTGTCTTTTGAGCCCATAAAAACAGCGGTTGGCAAGAGTTATTCTGCGTTTGATCTCGGTACTGATGTTGCTTGTACTGTTTACCGCGGAGCCAGGGTAGACGAAGTCCTTTACTACCTCAAAGTTATAGCTGCCTATGGTGACGTTCCGGCCAAGTCGCCGATGTTGTGCGTCCTTTCTCGATGACAGCATATACTTTGTTTTGCCATCGTTTACCGCCAGACCTATTTTAGCCGCTTCCGTTTCAATGCCAGCAAACGCATCATTGACGGCTCGCTGTGTTCGTCCAATCACGTCAATGTCATCCGCGTAAGCTAGCAGTTGAACGGACTTTTGGAAGATCGTGCCTCCTGTGTTGGCCATTGAGTTTTGCACGATCTTCTCAAGAACGAAGTTAAATAAGACACATGCCAACGCGTCACCTTGTCTAAAACCTTTTTTGACATTGAAGGTCTCGGTGAGTTCGTTACCGACCTTGATGGAGTAGCGAGAGTTCTCCATCGTCATCCTGCTCAGTCTGACGAGTTTGGCAGGAATGTCAAAACTAGACATGGCGCTGTATAGCTCGTCTCTATACACGCTGTCATATGTGGCCTTGAAATCGACGAATAGGTGGTGTGTGTCGATTTGTATTTCTTGGGTCTTCTCCAGGATCTGCCGCAGTGTGAAGATTTGATCTATGGTGGACTTTCCTGGCCTGAAACCACACTGCTGATAGAATCAATTTGGGGACGAAAGGTTTCAGGCGTTCACACACAATGGCGGAAATGAATGTGTACGCTATGTTAAGGAGACTTATCCCTCGATAGTTGGCGCAGTCAAAGGGGTCTCCTTTCTTGTGGATCAGGCAAACGATACTGAGACTCCACTCATCGGGCATGCTTTCCACCGACCATATCTTACACATGAGCTGGTGCATGCGCCCTACCAGATCATTTCCAGCTGCTTTACACATTTCAGCGGGCAGACTATCTGCACCAGCAGCTTTATTAGACAGTCTCGATATCGCTATCTAGACTTCGTCTAGATCGGGGGAACGGTATTCTCTTCTATCATCGTCCGTTGAGTTGAGTGGAACATAGCGGTATTTGTAGCACATTCTGTCACCCTAATTTTCCAAGACCTTGTTAATGGTTTCGGGTTGTAGCTTACGGATTATAATAATTTAATGCCGGCGCTACAATCTGAGGTGGACTTGTTCCTAGCTTCTCAGCAACCACTCGTGCTGTGCGTGCTATTGTTCTCTCACGAGTGGATGGGACCTACAGTTTAATGCCGACTCCAAACTGCGAGATTGAGAAGCTATTTCTAGACAGACTTACTCACTGAGTATTGTCAGTGACTCGAAAGAGGTGGAACCGTGATACATTTTTTTTGAAAAGTTGTTTGTCTGAACTTGTATTTGAACCTAAACTTCCCACACAACACGACTGGATGGCGCAGTTGGTTAAGTGCCTGCCCCAAGTTAGAGGGGTACAAGGTTCGAAATGGACCAGTGAAATCGAATCTGGTCCAGTCACCAGTTGCCGTTGGGATTAAATTAACGGCACTGGAGTGGGTTGCTACCTGGCAGTACGATAGAACAGTTTTGACTCTGAGTGCTCCAGTAGTGTTTCAAAAATCAAAAATCCTCCGAAAAAAAAAGAAAAAAAAAGCTTCCCACGTTCGTTAATCGCCGTAAATAGTCAGGTTTTGGTCTTGGAGAACAAACACCCATGCGGTCCAGGATTTTTTTTTTTATTAAGATCTTTACCTGTAGGCTCTTTATGTTCAGTTTAGGTAGAGTCGAAATGGATATTTCGGAAAAGTTTTATTCGATTACTAGTATGAAAATCCAGCCACCGCGAGTAGAAGAAAGTTAGGAAGTTTCGATGATTGGTAGTTGAATGTAACAGGAAAGAGGAAACAGACTCCAGAAGAGTCTGGCTAAAACTGCATTCTTAAAACTCCAAAAGTGTGATCACTTTCAGGATCAGGAAATTGATACAATGGTTTGTTTTATTACAGGACACAGCCCCATAGGTATACACATCAGAAACCTCTTTACAAATTACTTCTGGACAAGAAGAAAGAAGAGAACATTCTCCGCCTTCTTTGTACTTTTATGACTCTGGTGTCTTTCAGACGTGCTTAATAGCCGTATACTTCGATAATTTCAGCGACCTCTGTGAGGTACCTTCATTCGCTTCATTGAAATTCCAGTTGAATTTATTGAGTGAATGACCGGATCGACTCTTCAGTAATGCAGGCAGCTGCCTAATGGACCTCTTGTAGGTTACGTGCATCCACTTGTAGTGAGTCAGATCCACCATAACGTACCTACATAATTGATTGTAGCATTCCCCTACCTTTCATCAGACGTGAAAGTAACAAAGAATGATTCCTTGGTGATTTTTTACAAATTCCGTCAGTGAAAGCTAGACTTTGAAGGCTTTCTATGAACACGTTTAACTCCTGCCATGTGAGGCAGTTGCAGAGAAGGATACATTTCCCCTTAGTGACGGCGTTTAATTAAAGCATTCATTTAAAAAAAAGCAAAATATTCTTTCAGCCGCGAAACAAACACCTTCCCACAGGCCTACGTGTGTAATTAGGAATTTAATGCAAACAGCATTATTAAATTTAATTTAAACAAAAATTGAATTCCAGAAAATACTTAAATCCCAAAGGCTTAACCATGGCAACGGCTTTTGGCTGCTGCTGCTGCCGCTGCTACAGCTATGTACTGCTACTGCCACCACTGCCCGACCATCCAAAAATATATATTTTAATGAAACTTTGCTGATGTATTTTTCGGTTGGATGGATGAGTGATATAATGCGCTTTGCTCCCGCTCGCTGGTCAGTTTTTCTTTTATCCTTTTTAGGCCTTTCGATTAATAAATGAAAAGAAAATGTTGAAATTAGCAGTTCCAGTGGCTGCAGAACCATGAATCAATTTGCCAAATGCGTTGCAGTCCAATCTACATTTGTGTATCTGCCTTTCATACAGCTTTCAATATTCGTACTTCAGTCATTTCAGTTTCTGCCTTTTTGGGTAAAAATAAAAAGAAAATATCTGGATTATAAGAGTTGAGGAAAACATACATTCAGAGAAAAGCATTATTTTCAGTTGAATAAGTTCAGCTATGAATGGGGCTAATAATTGCGTCGAAAGTACCGTGCAGAGAGAGAGAGATGGGGAATGGTTGAGAAGGATTTTTGCTTTGCTGCGGTTACAGTTATACTTGTCTTGGGTAATGCGAGAGGTTTTTTTCTTCTTAATTTACGTTTTTCATTTTCTGCGAAATAAGCTTTTAGCCATGATGAAAATAGCTTTAAGAGTAACGAATTTAAGATTTTGATGTGTTCAGTTGAATCTGTTTAATTATGGAGATGTGTTTGGACATTTAATAGTAAGTGCTGCAAGAAGGCAGCTTTAATGCTAAAAAATTTGAACTAACATCAATAAAATAAATGCATATTTTTTAGATTTTACAAGTCAAACATCCAACATGCTTCCCAGTCCCAGAGACTTCAACGAAAATTCTTAAAGTCCCAAAGAATTCAAATGAATGCAGTTGACTTAAGGCGAATGGTGGAGATTTCAAAGTAGCTTCAGTGAATGCAATGTCAGTCGAAAGGCTTGCAATCCATTGACTTCAATCTAAAGATTGGTCTTAAGGACTGATCCAATCAAAGACTTCAAAAAGAATTATGACTTCAGTAAAGTCTCGATGACTGGAAGCAGCTTGCACCGGATTGTCAGCGATGGAAGGTGGCAATAGTAGTTCAGGCCCTACATGGTTCGTTGGGCGGACACGTAAGGAAATGCCTGAAACCCTTATCGCTCATTAATAATTATTGAAAAAGAAGAAAACTGCCTTTTTCATACAATATGGCTATACAATATGTATGAATATATGTAAAACTTCAATCGAAGAGCAAGAAACGCAAAATATGTTTATTGCTCGCATATCTTTCCCATTAACTCTGTGGGAGTTGAATGCATAAGAGTATCCGGTTTTGGCATATTTAAACCACTCCGATTAATGAATTCACGTATACGAATATCGACGGTGCGATACGTTAAGCCAACGCCCGGACATTGCGTGGAAAGTGTTCGATCGGATAATATTTTGATTTTTCTTATAAATCACTTCTGGGTACCGTGTACGTTCCCTGAAATAATACTTCATAGTTCGAACTTCGATTGAAAACTTACTTAATTAAATCAGCAAACCAACGATGAGCATATCCTTTGATATTCACTTCCACTTGTAAGGACGACTACGCGTTAACCATAATTACAATAAATCGATTTCCATAACCCTGCCAGTCTGCGCATTCTTTCACTGTGTTTCTTGGCTTTTTTTAATTATGGTGAAAAAACGTACTTACAGCGTCTGATGGCCAGAAAGGGAAAGACATCCCTATTAAATCCAATCACTGAGTGGATCAACGATTTCGCTGTTGCTGTCGAGGTTTTCGTGTCGATGCCATCCCCTTTTCCGGTGTCTGTCCGAGGCAATCTATTAAATGTAAAGCAAGCGATTTAATTAATTTATCTAATCGCATGGAAATGATTTTCGATCGACGATTGATGCTGTCTACGCACGCAGGGTACAGCCCAGACGCCATATTGAAAATTTAAAATTCTTCTCCTGCAAAATGGGATGGGGTCATAAGCTGTGATTTTTCCCTAACGTCTCGTTGCGAAAAGAAGGGTGATTGTTTTTTCAGGTGAAAATAATTTCATTATTGGTTTCCGCTTTTAAAGAATGTTATTTTCAAAGAATGTGTCTGGGGGGAGGGCTAGACATTAACGCTTCTACAAAATTTTGGTTCGTTAAAAAGTTTGTTTTATGAGGGATAATTTAAAAAAATGTGAGTCTGTTTTCGTAATGCCAGAGTTCCTTAATTAACGCATACATTTTTTTAATGAACCGGAGCTAGCTGTCTAGTTCTTATATTCAATTCGAGCCATAATACAGGATGCGATTTCCGGTCAGATTTGTTTTATTCGCTTTGAAAAAAGTTTTCTAGCGTAAGAGTTCTTGATACCCACGCAAAAAAAATTAGAACATTAGTAGAGTATCCAGCGTTCTTCGCTACGCCCTCTCTGGTGGGCGTGTGCCATTGTTTTTGCGGTGGGTTGAAGTTTTTCCCGGTGTCTTTTACATGTGTGCAAAATTTCATATTTCTCCGTCGAACGTTTGCTGAGAGATGAGAATTTCTGTTTTTCCTATAGCCTATGACCGATTCATCGTTCATCGCTCATCGTTGCGCGTTCCCAACGCGCCGGTAATAGAAGCTTTCACGACCTAGGGCAAAACACTACTATCGACTGCCACAATTTTGAGATAGTGAAGGAGTTTGTCTACCTCGGGGCAAACGTGAACTCCACGAACGACATCACAGTGGAGATTCGACGTAGAATCGCCCTTGGCAACCGATGCTACTTCGGTTTGTCAAACCAGCAGGGCTCAAAATTCCTGACTCCAAGGACCAAAATCATGCTCTACAAAACTCTTATTCTGTCAGTCCTGCTATATGGAGCCGAAAGCTGGACACTAAGCAGAACTGCGGAGCTGATTCTTGGTGCCTTCGAAAGAAAAATTCTACATCGGATATATGGTCCCGTCTGCGAGGAAGGCGAACGAAGGAGAGGACACAACCGCGAACTCTATGAGCTGTACCAGGATGGATGTAGTGGATGTAGTCCGGAAGGCAAAAATCCGTCGACTGCACTGGCTCAGCCACATCGAGCACATGGACAGCAACGCTCCTGCTAAGAGGGTCTTCGAATCCGAGCCTCCTGGTTCGAGAAGGAGAGGAAGACCGAACCTCCGATACAAAGACCAAGTCATCGCGGACGTAAGACAGCTTGGTCTTGATTACTGGAAGCAGCGTGCCCAGGACCGTCAATGATGGAAGGCAGCGATATATCAGGCTCAGCCCCTACATGGGTCGTAGGCCTGCTAAGTAAGTAAGTACTATGACCGATTCATGATCGATCGGCGCTAATGATGTCAAAAATTGCATAAGGATCAGTGCAATTGCTTAGAAATATATTCCATGCATACAAACGACCCTTTAATATTATATTTATAGATGCAAATGGTAAAGTAATATTTAAAAATTTAAGTAGGCTCACGTCGTCTCTTAGAACTTGCACATTCGTGACTTCAGGTGACTGTGTGTCGTCTACTTTCGCTTAGGCATGATGAATATGAAACTCTGAATAATGAAGTATTATGCAACCTCGAATTCTTATAAACCAAAAATTCATTAATAAGCCCAAGTCACACTCACCTCCTCTTCATGCCTGCAAAGTTTCATCACTTTCAATCAGTCCATCCATTTCGGAGATTAGCCCGAACAATCCATCCATTTCGGAGATTAGCCCGAACAATCAGACAGACAGACGATTTTATTAACATAGATTTACATACATAGTATATTAAACATCATTGCCTCAATCATTTAAATATTCGCATAGCAAAAACAACAAAATAACAACACTTGAGGACAAGCGCGAATAAATTGTGCACACGCACGTTTGTGTTTTAACTATAAAAAATTAAGCTAATTGTTTGATGATGTTTAGCTGCAAGTTTGAAAAAAAAAAACAGATTTATGCGGCAAAACTCTTTTTGTTAAATAAACAAAAAAAAAGTCAAAAGCGACTCTTACCGATTACATCTGTTCACAATGCGAGTTCTATGAAAAAGAACTGATCATGATCATTCACTGACAGCTGTCAATGTGTATGGGTCTATGCGCTACAACGTGTATTTGCCGTGTGTATGACATCAGCACACAGTATACCTACAGAATACCCTCATAGGGGCCTACGTATTTCTTTGTTTTTTTTTATATATGGAAAGAATCAGGTGTTGACAAAAAAATCTATATCTCACGAACGTGTCCAACCAAATTCGTGCATACTCTAGATAAACCATCTACACGATCGTACGAACAAACCCTAAAAATGTTATCGAATTCAGTTTGACTGTTCGTGAGTAATAAAGTCACAACGGACTTGCAACAAATTTTTATATATGTACATTAATAATTTAATATTTTTGCTCTTATTTTCTTTTGAAATGTAACCAAACTCTTAAACGGATGTTTCTATATTTTTTTCTTAATTCTGTCTTATTTTGAATAAAAGTGAGAAAATGGTCTGTTTATTTCCGTAACAATTTAATAAGTCTTAGAAATTATCAAACGCTATAACAAGATTACCATTCAGGCGACGTATTCTATTCTACAATTATATTTGTTTTGAGTTAAAATATTATATATATATATATTTTATTCAGGATTTGTGCATTTATAGTTAACTGCCAAATTTATGGAACAATTCGTGATTAGCTGTCACATTTTGAATGGGGTAGGGGATTTCCCTTTGGAAAGTTACGTATCTCTATGTGACTGAAAAAAAAAACATAGCAATCAACCCATTTTACAAAACTCAAGTATTTGTGCACATACACAATGTACATTACAGACAAATGTTGCAATTCTATAAAGTAACAAATAAACTAACGAATGTCACTTGAAGATTCGTATTTCCAGTAATGAAAGACTTACATTTGATTCCCGGAACGTCTAGCAATGTCTCTGATAACTTTTTTCCTTTGTATGAACGTGTTTGTTTCTTCAGAAAAGCTTCACATCATTCATTACCGTCTTCTGTTGTGCTTATAATTATGTATTCCCTGTTGACTTCCGTTCCACTTCAATGACTGCACATTTTATTATTGACTGATGATGAGCGCACAAAACAAGAATACTTTTGTTGAAATGAGTGAATGAGTCGAAAGAACGTTCGTTTGATTTTCTCATATTTTTTTCTTGTTTCGTGATGAAACTTTGGCTGGCACAGTTCGTTTTTGCCAGCAATGGGTTCCATTAACTGAATGGTCTTTGTGAAATTGTGTCGTTAGAACTATGCGAAGTTTGCATTCGCAAACCATAGTAGTCAGTAGTGGATTTGTTGTTCTCTTTGAGCGTAGTGAGCAAAGTCTATAAAAATGAATGCAAATTAAACAACGGAGATATTGTCTTTTTGTGCTTAATATAGGGTATTTTTTTAGACGTATAGAAATTTAAAATCGGGAAAAATATGTTATTTTCGAAAGCTAACTTTATGTCTATGTTTTGAATATGATTTCTGGTATGAACCATCGCGGCAGCTTCGAATGAATGGAGGAGGTTCTATTGCCATAAATTTTTTATAAGCAATGAGAGAATCGTGAGACGGAAAGTAGTACAGATGTGGGATATTCATTGATCTCGGAGGCCAACTTAATAATAATAATAATAATAATAATAATGGCGGCGCTACAGTCCGAGATGGACCTGGGCCTATCTTCTCAGCAACCACTCGTGTTGTGCGTGCTATTTTTCTTTCACAAGTGGATGGGAGCTACATTAATTTTTAATGCCGACTCCGAACGGCGAAATTGAGAAGCTTTTTCTAGACAGTTATAGTCTTTGAGCATTGTCAGTGACTCGAAAAAGGTGGATCGCGAACAATGTTTTTTTTTTTTTTGAAAAATTGCTTGTCTGGACTCGGATTGGATCGACACACGAACCCACACGGCCACGGCGCCCGGAGGCGAACTTACTGGCCTATTCAGTGAGATGTTGTGCTCGTTAAAGGTCTTGTTTTATAAGTGGATTCTGTCCCGCATTGGCAGACAGCGCCGTCATGTTACAACAAGGGCTCCTCCAAAATTAATTCAATTTGAAGAAGAACACAAAAACATCTCTGACTATTGACACTTAGGGCTCTCCACTGACCGTAACGCATAGGCCGACCTCATATTTAAAGAAGTATGTGCCCATCATTGCACCAATAAAACGTGCTGAAAAGTTGAGAATCAAACCTACTCATGAACATTTTTGTTAATATGTTCAACACGCAGACAAAATATGATACCATTTAAGCACTCTAATGCAAGAATGATTGAATTGATGATCTTCTATTCACTTTTTGGGATGACATTTCAAAATATTACTAAGTTGTTATTATATAGACATATATTTAAAAAAAAAAGCAAAACCAAAACGGCGAGACAAATCAAACGGGTAAGCAAAGGAATTCAATAGAAAAACACAAATGGATTTCACATACGAGTATATCTCTGAAACAAAAACTGGATACAGAATATGTACGCATCAGTCACTTCCAATAATCCTCCTGCAAAAGACCCTGATGTCTCTTCATATCGTTAAGCCTAAGGATATCACATCTTGCGGATGTATTGCTCACAGTGTGGATTACATGGCCGTACCATTAAATCGCTTAATTCATATGTCCCTTTTCCTCTTGGGAATTGGGTTCTCCAACTATGAGATTTCGATTTTAGTTTCTATCTTCAGAAAATTGTTTTCTCAGAGAATACGCTTGTGTGACATAGATGGTTGTCTTGTCGGGCGATGTCAGTGAAATTGATTCGGCTCAGCTTGTGGTGTAAGGGATGGCATGAGTAAATTGAAATTTCGACACCTACGTACTAGACTATAGGTTCGACTTTTAAGGGATCATTCTATTTTTAGAAAGAATGTAGAATGTAGCCACAAGCAGCAGTTTCAAATTTCATATGTACGAGTATATTTAAACAAATTGTAAAAAGTGAAATAGATTAAAATCACTCAACGTCAATACTGAACCTATGCCAAATGGACAAAATGGTTCGGAATAGAGTTCATGTATGAAAATACATACTTGTTATATGACATTAGACGTTCCGAAGCGTTTTAAAAAAATAGAAGGCTTTCTTTCTGTTTTATTTTTCTGAGGCGTTAAAGTCAATATTCTGCACCAATTTGGATGTTGAATGCATTTTTCGGTCGAGCAAAACATTCGTGGATAATAACAACAAGCAATGCAGATGAAGGCATGTTATATGCAGAGTTTATCAAAAGGGACATGACAAATTTGTGTTTAAATAAAATACAAACTAATTTTGTAAAAAAGAAATTGAACAACGTTGGATTGCATTAACACGATTACCGACTGTCGAAGGGGAGACAGATCAATTTTCTGGCCAGTTTTTTAGCATTGGGCACTATCCTGTTATAAGCAGACATCACTGATGTCATGTCCATCCAATTCTGATCAGAAAAATATTTCCAAAGTGGCACGATAGTGAATGCCATTGCCGGTCGTATGGAGATCATCCTCATCGACGAATAAAAAAAAACGATTGAAACTACATATTCACCTACGGCATGAAATCCACACAACACAGGTAATTATTATGGATACAATGGGGTCTTTTGCAGCACAAGTGTACTGAATATTTTTTGCTTTTTGAAGAGACCCTTTTTTTCGGAGGATTTTTTTGAAACACTACTGGAGCACTCAGACTCAAAACTGGTCATTGTACTGCCAGGTAGCAACCTACTCCAGTGCCGTTAACTTGATCCCAACGGCAAATGGTGACTGGACCAGATTCGATTTCACTGGGATTCCTTGGACCCCTCTAACTTGGGGCAGGCACTTAACCAACTGCGCCAGCCGGTCATTTTTCGAGCTACTTACTAAATGATTGTAAATGCACTTCTGTGCTGAGTCTGCTAAGATTTTATTCCTACTCTGTGTCCACTAAAATTGCTTATTATTCTTACCATCGACACTGGGAAGTCACAAATCAGGAGTGATTTCCAGATCTCACTTTTTCCTTTGTCTTACGCAACAGTCTTTTACTGTATGACTTTTTCCAGTTTTAAGTGGGCAACCATTTGAGGGGGTATTTTGTCCACAGAAAGTTATCGTCATGATATTTCGTTTACCCCTCTTGTTGCATTTGGATCATTTTTCGAGGAAGAAATGGAGCGGTGATGGAAGTATGTGCTTGTCTTCACTTTAGCTTTAGTGCGTGCATTTATCAATGCGCTTTTCTGCGTTGCCAAGATAAAAAATGTGTCCAACTATTACCTCACTTTACAAGACCGATCGAAAACACAAGGTATTAATTCACAAATTCACTTCCGAGGCGCGCCTTGAATGCGATTCCACCAGGTAGGTCACCACTAGGCAGACCAAGGACGAGATGGTTTGACCAAGTCCAAAAACTCGCCTGGTTGCGCTTGGGCAAAGCTCTTGAGAGTCGATGGCGGAGGATCGAGTGGCCTGGAAATCTCTCGTGTATGCATTGCCCCCGCGAATCCTTTAGTGGAACATGCGGGTCACTGAAAATAATGATGATGATGATATTCATGGTTTATATATCCTGCTGAATGTCATAAAAACGATGTTTTAAAACTCTCATTCCATGGTATGTTCATGACACACGATACGGGTCAATATGGTACCAGAATTAAATTTCCATGTTACTGTCAGCATTTGGCCACACTTAATCCAGGCATTTCCCGTCCAGGCATTATGAAAAAAAAAATGAAAATCTAAACTAATCTCCACCAGAACAACACTGACATCACTCTTTGTTATTTGAATACGTGCAATGATTTTCGAATAGACAAACCCATTCAAACAATTCAACGAATTGGCTTACACTTCATATGAGCGTTGACACAGAATGATTTGTTGAAATTTCTATTCTGTCTATTAATTTCAGACACTACAGTCTCTATCATCAGCTAATGCATCGACGCATCCCCACAAAATCTATTATCACTTCCGCACAGTAATTAATTCCATTTCCACTGGCATTGTCCTATAATTAGTACTCGTTGAATATTAATAAATGCATATCAATCACAAGTCTGTCATTGTACCACCGCAGAGCGATGCCCAGTATCTGTGCGTCAATGGAGAGGAAATTAATTCTGAACAGTTTGCTGTCTGCTGGTGTGTGTGTATGCCCTTTTTGACCCAGTTTAAAATGTATTGTGTTTTATTTACAACGTTTGAATTGGTTGTTGTCGTTATGTTTTTCAACTTCATTCGATCGGATATTTTTAGGGTTCCATACCAAAATGGTATATCCGCTAATGGTTTTGATTTCCGTGTAGTGTGTCTTTTGTCACTTTTAATACTCTTAAAATTCTGAACCCTTTGAAGTTTATGCGCGCAATTTGGACTGAGAATATATGGCAACAGCCTAACTCATACCGAGTTTTAAAAATTTATTTGAATTCAATAAATGTCTTCTGACCTTATTTTGAAGTGTACATTTTTGGGTATCACTTTAATTGGTTTAGAGCTAAACCCAGAAAACTGAAAAAAGAAGTCAATCGCACCGCAGCATCTTTTTACTGAACATCTTCTTATGGCTTTACAGTCTGGAGCTATCACGATCTTTTGCCATCTCTGCTGGGTACCGGGAGACCCAGCAGTTCAATGATACGAGAGAGCGCACGTACTTGCAAAGGAGGGCTCAGATCCAGACATTGAAATGGTGGTGAGAGTCCTCGCCGGACATTGTCCGATAGGTATCCATGCCAGGAGGTTAGCTGTACTCCATAGCGAATATTTCAAAAGTTGCAGGGACGAGGAGGAAATATAACCCGTCCGCCACCTGCTTTGCGATTGCCCAGCTCTACGGGGAAGGAGACTGTTAACACTAGATAGTAACTTCTCCGACCAGCTGGAGCATCTGAACACGTTGATCTGAAGCGCCTCCTGAGAAACTTACTGCAATCTGGGTGGTTCTTATCATCGGTGGACACAATGGACCCAACTGTTGGTATAGGTTGAAGTGGCTGACTGTAGATAACAGTCACACTTAGGCCAATATAGGCCAGCTGTGATACCATGCGGATCTGATCTTACTTATACAAAAAACCATTTGGTGCTTTCAACGAAGCTATTCAGTTGATTACTGCCGACGTTGTACAATTCGGGCAAGTTGTTGAAGAACTAGGTTCCAAGGTGTTTCTTCCTGAGAAAGGAGATGCGTTATGCTTTCCTCTTTTTCTTCGTCTCTGCAGCTTCTGCAGAAACCATTGTGAGGGAGTCATTCTTGAGGCACAGTGTCCTATGATAACGCCAATGGGAGTCCTTCGGGATGACCTGTTCATTCTAAGAAGATAGAGTGAACGTTTTAGATCAAGTTTAGGCCAAATTTGCTTTGTGATGAGGCACGTAGTGCCATCTGACCATCTTAAGTTGGTGTGTTTAATAGTATGATTCTTTAAACTGTTGGTCTAAGTGAGCCGCGACACCAGTCGCAAGGTGTGTATCTTAACTACCTTCCTACCGTTCTATCTGGGCTGACCAAATTCGTTCTCCTCTTGCACCACCTAATTAATGGACGCTTCCTCTTGCGTTGTCCTACAAGCTCAAAGTTAAAGATTCCTTAGGCCGGAGCAATGTTCCCATGAGCTCTACATTCCCAGTCATCTTAAGCGTTGGGCCCGTAGATGCCGGGCTAGACTCATGTCCCTGTACATCCCATGCTGTTTGTGGACCACGATTCTCCCCAAAAAGATAAAAAAAACTTTACCATCGAAAAAACCATTGGAGTGCTTCATTCGCTTTGGATATTGTCTATGCCTCTGCGTCGTAGAGCAGTACTGAGATGATCAATGTCTTATACAAGGTCAGCTTAGTCTTTTGGGAGAGGGCTCTATTACTCAATTATATTTTGAGCCCAAAAAAACATCGGTTGGCAAGAGTAATTTTGAGTTTGATTAGGGTACTAATGTTTTTCGTTTACCGTGGAGTCGAGGTATACGAAGTCCTTGACTACCTCCTAGTTATAGCTGCCCACTGTGACCCTATGCCTAATTTAGACATTCCTGCCAAACTCGTCAGACTGAGCAGGATGACGATGGAGAACTCTCGCTCCTCCATTAAGGTCGGTAACGAACTCACCGAGACCTTCAATGTCAAAAAAGGTTTTAGACAAGGTGACGCGCTGTCATGTGATTTCTTTAACATCGTTCTTGAGAAGATCGTGCAGAACTCACTGGCAACAACACAAGTGGCATGATTTTCCAAAAGTCTGTTCAACTGCTAGCTTACGCGGATGACATTGACGTGATTGGACGAACACAGCGAGCCGTCAATGATGCGTTTGCTGGCATTGAAACGGAAGCGGCTAAAATAGGTCTGGCGGTAAACGATGGCAAAACAAAGTATATGCTGTCATCGAGAAAGGACGCACAACATCGACGACTTGGCCGGAACGTCACCATAGCCAGCTATAACTTTGAGGTAGTAAAGGACTTCGTCTACCTTGGCTCAACAGTACAAACAACATCAGTACCGAGATCAAACGCTGAATAACTCTTGCCAACCGCTGTTTTTATGGGCTCAAAAGGCAATTGAGTAGTAGAGCCCTCTCTCGGAAGACCAAGTTGACTTTGGTTAAGACCTTGATCGTCCCAGTCTTGCTTTACGACGCAGAGGCATGGACAATATCCCAAGCTGATGAACAGTGTCTTAGTCTTTCCGAGAGAAAAGTTCTGCATGCGGTCTTTGGTCCTGTTTGCGTTGATGGCATTTAGAGGAAAAGGTTCAACCACGAACTGTATGGGCTGTACAGCGACATGAGTCTAGCCAGGCGTCTACGGATCCAACGCCTAAGATGGTTAGGCCATGTAGGGCGTATGGACAACTTAGCTCCGGCCGAAGAGTCTTGGATTCTGAGCCTGTGGCACAACGCAACAGAGGACGTCCACGAACAAGGTGGCGCACACAAGTCGAGGGGGACCTCGGCCGGCTTGGTGTGCGAAACTGAAGACAGCTGGCGAAAGAACGTGCTGGCTGAAAGGCATGTTGAGTGAAGCGCAGGTCCACCTGGAACTGTATCGCCCTAAGAAGAGGAAGAGGAAGTTCCTATGCGGCTTAACAAATACTGTTCTCTAGGCTCTACTTTTCTATTGTTCATATATAATATGACTAAATTTCTTTGTTTATATGAACTGCAGCCCTTCTTTCACAACCCACTATATAAAAAATTTCATTTTTGAGGTATCATTATTTTAATTTTTTTATATACACTGCGTTTCTTATTTAAAAATACTTATTAATATTTATTGAGGAGAATTTATGAATTTAATAGTAAGAATACTTAACATAATTTAAAAAAATTGAGAAAAAATAACCTAGTTGACTAATCAATAATTGGAGAGGAGTAGAAGGACTCTTAAGTAACATACGTACTTTTCTTGTTGTCACCTTTGACATTAAAACTTTTTGATTTCCTAGATTTACGCTCCACATCTCGGCATAATTACTTATCGTACAGAATTTGCTTTTCCTCTCAGGTGCTTGCCTGCACACAATAGCTGGCAGCACCTTGCCAACATTCCGATTAACAATTTCACACGGTAAAAAGCAGCCAGCGACAAGCACACGGATCCATCTTATCCGATTAAGCAAACAACACTCACTTCTTCCAAATAATGACAGCATCTGTTGTTGATAATTTCTGTGCTTCATGTTTTTTGCCGGAAATCCTGTCAACCCCCATATCGCACACTTGGCCACCTTATTGTTTCACATTTGTTCACATGCACACGCGTTTATGCTGAAGCGACCGGGACGCACATGTAGTATGTGCTTGAGAACGCACTCACACGCTTCAGTGAACCCTTTATCAGATAAACGAATAACGATTGCAATATGCTTGTTTTATTCCATCAAATAAGCTTTCATCCTGACAGAAGCAGCTATGTGCGGCTCAACTATCAGCAGCGTGTACTCGTACTCGCACAAAGCAATCATAAATCTAATTTAAAAGAACTGAAACCCGCACAAGTGGAGGTGGTGGTGGTGGTTGGATGCTGCAAGCACCCCACTGCACTTGTTAAAATATTTGTTTACAAATAATAATTATGAAAATGATAATGTTTGTCCCATCAGTAAATATTTTAATTCAATTTATATCTCTGTTTCCGTTGGCTGCAAATGGGAAATTAAATTTCATTCAGGGCTTCCTCGTTTTTTATTCAATTTCAAACAGTGGTGTGAGAAGAGATATTGAGCATTTGGCAGCTTAGTTGACAATAATGGTAATGCCTGGTGTGGCATGGGAAAGACCATTGAGTTTTGTTGAAGGTTGATTTAAAAATTAAATATTTATGTAATGCGCAGCTCTCTCAAACAATCTCCAATTAATCGATAGAACGCGGACAATTGAAGCACTTCACAGTGAACAGTGAAATTAATGTATTTTCCGGTGCGTCTCTGGTGACTTGGTACGAGATACGGGGTCCTTAAATAAAAACGCTACAATCAGATTAAGTCAGCTTTAAAATGTTAGCTCTGAAAACTTGATGGCGTCCAATTCTTTCACTGGTTATTTTCTCCACCTCAGGTCTCTTTTCGTTTGTTATTTTTTTCTGATCCCTGAGACTACCATTTTCTTCATCTTGTTAGGGCACTATAGGCCGAGGTGGACCTGGGCCTCACCCAAAATGCCTCTCCAGCCAGCACGATCTCTCGCCAGCTGTCTCTAGTTTCGCACACCAAGCCGGACGAGGCCCCCTCGACTTGTGTGCGCCACCTTGTAGGTGGACGTCCTATGTTGCGGTGTCCCACAGGCTCTGAGTCGAAGAGTCTTCGGGCCGGAGCTAAGCTGTACAGCCCATACAGTTCGTGGTTGAACCTTCTCCTCTAAATGCCCTCAACGCAAACAGGACCAAAGACCGCATGCAGAACTTTTCTCTTGAAAAGACCAAGAAACTTTTCTTAAGCTTGGGATATTGTCCATGCCTCTGCGTCGTAAAGCAGGGCTGGGATGATCAAGGTCTTAACCAAAGTCAACTTGGTCTTCCGAGGACTCTACTACTCAATTGCCTTTTGAGCCCATAAAAACAGCGGTTGGCAAGAGTTATTCAGCGTTTGATCTCGGTACTGATGTTGTTTGTACTGTTTACCGCGGAGTCAAGGTAGACGAAGTCCTTTACTACCTCAAGGTTATAGCTGCCTATGGTGACGTTCTGGCCAAGTCGTCGATGTTGTGCGTCCTTTCTCGATGGCAGCATATACTTGGTTTTGCCCTCGTTCACCACCAGACCCATTTTAGCCATCAATGCCAGCAAACGCATCATTGACGGCTCGCTGTGTTCGTCCAATCACGTCAATGTCATCCGCGTATGATAGCAGTTGAACAGACTTTTGGAAGATCGTGCCTCTTGTGTTGACCAGTGAGTTTTGCACGATCTTCTCAAGAACGATGTTAAAGAAATCAAATGACAGCGCGTCCCCTTGTCTAAAACCATTTTTGACATTGAAGGTCTTGGTGAGTTTGTTACCATGTTCTGAACCAAAAATGCTGAATGATTTCCATTAAAGAACATTTGATATCACAATGGCTGAATGACCTTGACTTATACAATTCCCCCGACATCTATTGCCAATGTAGGGTGTGTTCAAATCATCATCCAATACATAAATCGTATGCAGCCGGTGTTGTTTTTGCGAATGTATGAATATCTGAAACGATGTAGGACTTATTTCTAACTTCTTAACGCCGCTTACTGAAGTTTCGAATAAGTCCTGAAATTCGTCATCTACCTAAGGACACAACTTACTCGAAATTTGTGAACCCCTTTCGTCACAAATATGGTATCCTCATTTGGTTTGCATAAGATTCATTTCTTTCAGCAGCTGAAATTCAAAGAACCAAAGCAAAAATTACTAAATTCATTACGACTTTGCCTTTGATATGAGCAAAAGCCTTAAAGCATCTCGCCGACAAACTCTTGAACTCCTTAATGCACGGCCGGTAGCGCCGTGGGAAAAGAATGCAAATAAAACGAAAGCATAGAGAAGGCAACAAGAATAATGCCGCACAAAACGAACGAAGCAACAGTACTGACAACACATTCTTTTGTGCGGCATTTGCAACAATGTTAACATAAAAAGAACTATCAACTACATCCCCCTGGGAGTAAGAACTCAGAGTGGGGGCAGAGTAAATGGTACTTCCCTTGATGGCTGCAACATATTTGCCAATAGTTCCGCAACCGTAGACACTCGAATTTTTTTATTAGTCTCTTCCTTGTTCATCATGTCATTGAGATGCAAATTGGATCTTAACGTATTTTCTTTTCCTTTTCTGTGGTCGTTCCTTTCGTCGGATGTCTATTTAAGAGAGTAGTTGCAAACTAGTGTAATTCTATTGGTTTCTCGTAAAATAGGAGGAGAACTAGCTTGACTGCAGGTAGGAACACATGCATGTATGAATGAAGGTATTTTTAAGATGCAAGAATTAAGTTGATGGAGATCTGTTCCTGAGAAACATTAAGAATGGAAATATTATTGAACACCATGTCATGTAGTGTACAGAAAAAAGTCAGCGTACCAAGGATATAAGCCAGGGGATAAACCCAAGCTTTTGGTGCATTTAAAACTTGTTTGATAACGTTATAGGCTTGTGCTCGCATATCAGGATTGCAGAGACAAATTAGGTACTGGCATTTTGTCTCCAGAATCAGAAGAATATAAATGTAGTTGGTCGCAGCTTGGTTCTTGATAAAGCTATTAGCTGCAGTAACATTCTCAATTGCTTGGAAATGTCGACCCGAAAGAAGACTGAAAGCCACACCATCTGCTGCAACTGAACATACTTCGTCACCTTTCTCCACTGGACAACCATAGACGGTAGACAAGTAGTGGCGCCCATAGAGGTCAGTTACTCCATTTATGGACTGATCGTCGTAACGAGCTCTCAAATATTCCATTTCCACACCATACCCTCCAAATCCGACTGGAAGATTTTCCGTCTGGCATTGAATGGTCCTCTGTGATTATCCACAGATCGCCTTGATGCGGGGTGGGAGTAGGAGCCTTTATGAAAGGCCTTAGTATTAGCATGACTCTTTTCGACTATTGAAGCTTTTTTGAAGGTTTTTTTAATAGTTTAAGACATGGCAAATTTATGAAAAGAAAAATCTATTAAGATCCGACATCGGTGAAGCAAAGGCGAGTTGCTTTACTTTTGGCCAACACTGTACGAATAATTTCTCTCTTTCTTGGGTCTTCCTATTTCCCTTAAATCGATTTTCCCAAAATATGTCTCCCCCAAAGGCTTCTTCAAATATGAGATTAGGAAGGACCGAAGAGTTATATACACACGACCATACTTATGTACATATGTTGTCATATATCCACAAGATTGCAGTAGAAAATCAATTTCAATATGTATTGACAAATATTTAAACAAACCTTAACAGGGATATTGACTTTCGATTCCACTTCCTTCCATTCAAACACCAAGTCGACAGACGACAGCCTGTGCGTGAATTTAATTGCCGCCTATGTTGTCATCGGCAAATACGATTCGATAAATTGAAAATTTGCTTATTGTCGCCGGATGGTTTAAGGTCAAATTTGTTTATTAGATGATATCTTCAGATATTTGATCTGAAAGTAGTCCTTGCCCCAATCGATTTGCGTAATTTTAGAGAGTAAGCTTTACAACCAATCACAGTGAGTTGCCAAATTAAGTCCTCCGAGTGTTACGTCCCTTCTGTTCAATTAAATTTCACTGCTGATTTGTAATATTTAATAAGGTTTTTGTCGGAATAACGGTTTCATTTTCTTGCATGCCTCTACCAAAGTGATTTTCATCACTCAATTGGAAGAAGTTTCTTTGAGAGGGGACGGCGCTGGGACCTACTCAATTTTACAATCAACACTCGTTGGTTAGTGTACCACGCGACATTTGGAAGCGACAGGAGTATTTATTGATCTCATATTTCGGTGTTCTTTCTGAAGTGGGGTTTTTGTTTTAATGTCGGTTAATTGAAAGTTGAATGTGATTTAAGAATGACCTAGGAGCAATTCTGCAAAAGTCGTGAAAATGAGTGACAGTCGCAACGTGGCAGCATATATTTTAATTTTATGTGTTGATTAAGGCAAACTTCAGTAGTATACTTTTTACGTGTCTTTACATGTACGGGCCACGATATCTTCTTTCTTCATCTTTAGCGGGCGCAACAGTCCGAGGTGGAAATGGGCCTCAGTCAACATGACTTCCAACTAGCACGGTCTTAGGCTAGGCGCCTCCAGTTTTATACACCCAGCTGATTGCGGTCGCTTTCCAGCTTGGCACGCAGTCGGAGGCGAGGTCTTCTTCCACCACGTTGTCCCTCGGGGTGGACATGACTCTGAGACCTTCTGAGCCAGAAGGTCCATTCGCTGGTGTGTCTAGGTGTCCATTGGCTCTACATGACCCAGCCACCTGCGTCGAGACATTCGAATTCGTTTAACTAGGTCGATGTCGCTGTACAACTCGTAGAGTTCGTCGTTCAACCTTCTCCTCCAAACTCCTTCTTGGTAAACGTGACCGAATGTAATGCGAAGGATTTTTCTGTCGAAGCGACCAAGAATCTCTTCGTCCGCATTTGATATTGTCCATGCTTCTGGGCCATACAGCAGGACAGGACTATCAAGGTCTTATATATGGGTAGCTAGCTTTGTTCTTCGAGAGAGAGCTTTATTTTTCAATTACGATCTACGCCCAAAGATACAGCGAATGGCCAGAGTTATCCTTCGCTTAATGCCCGCGGTCGTATCATTTCCGGACTTTACTGCGGACAGATGTAGCAGTATCCATCAATTGTGACGTTTAGTCCAAAACGTCGGTGTTGATGACACCATGTACTTCGTCCTATCCACATTCACCGCAGGACCCATCTTAGCCGCTTCCTTCACGATGCTTACAAATGCCTCACTGACAGCCCATTGAATCCTACCGATGATGTCAATATCATCGGCATATGGGAGCAGTTGCACCGACTTGTGAGAGTTTGTGTCTCTAGATTTGACGTCTCAGTTACGCATGATCTGGGCAACCTAGTAGGGAAAACACGCCGCAAGACTAGGCCTGTCATACAACGACTTCTGCAGCAGATGTACGGATGAAGAGGAGGATGAAAAACCTTCGCACTTTCTCTGCAAATGTACTGCAATCGCCTCCGCAAGGCAAGAAACCCTAGGAGCTTTCTACATAAATGAACTAACGGACATGCTGAAATAAATGTCAAGAGAAACTGAATGTTCATCCAGAAACCAAGATGGTTTCAAGAGTAGCGGTTGGAAGCCGACTCAGTCGCATCACAACTGATCATTTGGGTCTAAGTGATATGTGATTCCTCCACCTGTTAGGGAAGCCACCATACCTACCTATCAACTTACGCACGATCTTCTCGAAAATTATGTTAAAAAAGTCGCATGACAATGCATCGCCTTGTCTAAATCCTTTTTTGACATCGAAGGCGTAAACCTAACGCACGTCATTATTCAACATGTTGGATATTTGTTTGACAGATGGATGCGCTGTGAGAGCGAAATTGAGAAATGCTTCCCAAATGGAGAGTTTTTTCCCAAATTGAGAACATTTTGCGGCAACTGACATTTGAGACATGAAAACAGCTGACTAAAATTATTTTAACGACAAAACCAATTTGAAATCCGTGTATGCTTGGAAGCATGAATACTCTAAATTAGCAACAAGAATCACTTTTTTAATTTTTTTAACTTTCTTAGCATTCATTCTCCGCAGTTAATTTCTTTAACGTTCAATTGTTTGACCAGAATATTTTTTGATTTGACATTTCAGAAATTAAAACTACTGATGGAATATTTTTTATTTGGTATTTGAGAGAGAGAGAGGGAACAGCTGATTAACGCAGTGCGTTAACGCACACTCTCCGTAACATGAAGTCGGCTAGCGCAACGCACTGTTGTGTTTAAGCCATTAATCATTACTTTTCCTACAATTATGTGACTCCGAATGTCGAAGCTTGTAAGGGCTCAAAAAAGGGAAAATGAGAGTTCGTTTGTTAATTAGGATTTGATCTACGGAGCTTCGGTGTAGTAGTTGCATACTTTGCCATATATTTCCTGCTACTGTTAAAATTTTTTGTGCAGTTAGTCAAATTCACATCAAATCCCTGGACGATTTTCTGAATTTTTTCGCCGTCCCAAATTTTATCCAGTTTTATTTTTGTTTCAGCAAATCTTTGATCCACCTAAATCGCATTCGGAATCTCCCGTCGTGTGTAGATAGAATGTTCACTATTACATTTGAGATTTTACTATTCCCGGCTCAAATTTATTTCGAAGTTTCACGAATCTGCTGAATGTTTAATCAATGTAATTGATTCCGAGTACACCTTTGAGTGAAACAAAAATATAGGACTTTCAATCAGCATCTGATTGATTTTGTTTTCTCGTCCACTTTCATTTAGCTCTGGATGCAAATATTCCACCACATTGAAAAAAAAAGCCTGATATTTGTTCCTATATATTTTAAAGGTTTCTTGTTTACATTAACAATTTTTTAACAGCCAAAGGCAAAGGCTTGTAAATTTGGAAGTAAATAAATATTGCTGCAGGGATGTGCAACAAAAATATTTTTCTTAATGTGAAATCATAGCACAGGGACACATCATTTATTTTATTATTTAAATTTGGGATTCGCCAAACCCTTGAAAAAAGCACCCGTCACATAAATGAAAGGCATAAGAGCTTATATTATATAAGTGCTGGATAAACAGAAAAATACCTAAATTTTTTCCTAATATAAGATATTAATATCACTAGAAGTGAAATTTTTTTTTTACAGAAGTTTGTGGACTCTTTTTTTTCCAATTCGTCTACGGCAAGGTTTTTCATCAAAATTAAGTTTTTCTGGAGTTTGTTTCATTAATTGGAGTGTAAATATGGAAAATTCCGAACGCGGTAGTATTTTATCATTGAAAAAATATATTATTATTATTGTTATAAATTTATTGAAATATAAAATAGATTATATTACAATGCAAAATATTAAGCTCTACCTACCATGAAAAATATATGAAAATATTGTTTCTCCACAACATGTTACTTGATTGAATTTTTAAGGTTCCGTCTATAAAAACTGGACAAGTGAGAGCTGTACTACATTCATACATACAAACAAACAAATATCCATCCGTACATATACGTATACCTCTATCCAAGTTTATCCAACACAGAAAATCCTCCAATATTCCGATACCGATATCTTTATAAACTTAGGAGATAAACAAATTTTACAGATGCGACAGACGGATGGACACACCGAAATTATAAAGGTTCCGTGTTTGTAGACGGAGCCTTAAGAATGATAGTGGGATGTGTTCAAAATGTTTATTTCTTTCATTAAGTGCGCCCCATTTTCATGCATGTACATGGCATGTTGTTTTTTAAAACAATTTGATCAATAGCAAGCAAAATTTAGGATTATATTAATGGTATTTTTTTTTAATGTTTTTTTTATTTGTTCCCATTATATATGTTTACAATGGTTTACAGTACAGCGATATGGTTTAAATAGAACCTTACTGATGAAATATTTGTTATAAAATTCCAATAAGATTAAATGGTATCAGAATGGATAGAGAAGCGTAAAAAAGGTATGATTTTGTAACGGAGCTGCCTTAGGTGGCCATTCGCAGGTGACATTTTTGATATCCTCTTTCGGCACATAAGCGGTGAAAAAGATTCCACGTTCTTCGCACAATGTTCTTAAACATTCAGTTGAAGTAGATTGCTTGAACTTATCAACAAAAGACCTTAGAATTCATAGTGTACTTGGATAATGTCGTCGTAAGTGTCAGGCGTCAAATTCAAGACTTTTTCTGCATGCCATAAACAGAAAAAAAGCTGAAACTCTACAGACATCTATCAAAGTATATACTGAAGACTAATCGCAATACACTCGTTGAAAAGAAACAGATTCTTTTTAGGGATTTTATGAAATTAATTCGCAACAAAGCATTATTCTTTCTTTATTATCATTCATTTGAATTAGGAAACACAACATGGATTTATGGAGTTGAGTAGTTATCATTAAGTGGCTGTCACTATTGATGATTATTGCCTAACCACTAACAGAAGACATTCTCCCGTAAGCATACCACTCAAGGCGCTTCCAAATCGGTCATCATAAAGTGCTTCCGCCGCAGGCTGACGACCCCATAAGTAGATAACTACCCTAATTCCATCCAATGTACGCAAGTTGAGGCAATTGATCTCATGGAAATATGTACATTTACCCACTCGCATGTACTCGTGACGGTAAAAATGTAATTTGTGGAAAAATCCAATAAAATTCAAAAGCTTAAAATTTCAAATCAGCATTACGTTTGCAATAAAACCGCTGTCTGGAGACTGTCATTTGGGCTTACACGAAATTCGATCTTCCGAGGTAAACGAAAGACAACAAATTCAAACCGCAAGAAGCGAAAAGTGAGAATGAAACAAATTTAACCGAAGATGAAACGAGAATTCCCCCTGCGTATACATAATCCGGCAAATGCGTTTTCGTTCCAAAGAAAGAACACAAGAATGTAGTCGACGTACTCTCGTACTGCTGCTGGATGGGAATTTCAAAAAGAAAAAGTTTTTCTTCCATCGCCCGGGCATACACCCGGCTAATGAAAGTACACAAACACAAGTGGCGTGTCCTAATCCCCTGTACAGCCGGCTTATCCTGACGCACCATGTACACGCAGAAAAAGGCGCAAATTGAACTCATATCGGATCCAAAGCATTTGTTTGCACATCCCCTCATGTTATTGTTACTGAAAAGGATATTGCCATTAAACTCCCCACACCGCATTGCCTTGGAAGTTTTCTCTTTGTGTTCTTCTTTTTTCTCTCATTTTTTTTTGTGAACAATGCGATGGGGATATCCTTTGGGGCATATCTGACACTTGTTTTCTTACCTGAACTCGGTTTTGTTTTTAAGGGTTTAACTCATTTTGCACAGAAACACTGTGCCTGTGCCTGTGCTGTTGCTGGCTGGCTAGGTGGGATTTGTTACTGCCGCCTACACGACGACGTTATAAACAGCAAAGTCCTCAACAGAGCAGGTGGCCGAGGTTCTTTTATTGCGTTTATTTAATTTAATGTCCTTTCGTTCCTCCAACTTTCACCTTGTCTTGTATTGTTGCGTGGAAAAGTACTTCTCAACGTCTTCATTTTTATTCTTTTAAATTGTTTCCTTTCTTCCCCGAAATGACTTTGGGGAGAAACAATAATTTCTTTGTTCGTAATTTGTGTTTGGCCTCTCCCCCTTTCGTCGGCGTATTTTATTTTTATGTGTCACACCTGAACTCTTTTCTTCGGGGCTCACAAAAGCTAATATCCATCCAGGACCAGATGAGAAGTATAGGTAACTGTAGATGAACTCGACCAATTCAAGGATTAATAACACCAATCGTATCATATTTTCCAGGCCAGTACGCTTAGTAATCCTGACTGAGTTGGATTTCTCTGTTTTTTCGTCTGCAATTCCTGAAGTGGACGACTGGATTAACTGATTTTCGTCGAGGAGAAAAAACTGCAGACACGTTTGTGAAATATAAATCAGACTTAAGAACCATGGGTATGAGTCACACAAGTTGTGGCATTGGACTTGCTAATTGAACCTCTCGATGATAAGTGGTAAGACTTCGAAACCTCAAACTCTGAAATACGTTGGATTTGACGGTAATTTGATTATAAGAGAACAATGAATAGTGGATTTGGATTAATGAATAATAGAACGAATGATTCATTAAGTTTACACTGGAGAGGAGGAAATAAACGTTAAGATTGCTGTTTGTTCGTGATATTGCCTCTAAGATTTGAGTTATTGTAGGCCAATATAAATTTAAATAAGTGAGCTTAAGCCTAACTTCTACAATAAACACCTATGTAACGCATACTGTTCTTCTCTGACGAGTGAGGGTGATCAACAGTTTTATGCTAGTCCTAAATCGCGAGGATATAGAAGCTTTACTTGACGGAGAGAGATGGCGTAATAGAAATGAAAGTATAATGATTTGTTGATTGGGACTTGATCCATGGATCTTCGAAGCTGGGGTGGAGAAACTTGCAAATAGATATGCAACCCAATATTTCTTCATCGCAGAAAATAAAGCTTTAGAGGCTTTTTAAATTTTCAATTTTCTTCACATTCTCATGAGATGAATCTCATGGTACTAATTAAAGCCATCAAGGGGTGTCCTCAGAGGAGTGAGTTACCCCCAATTGTCTAGTCTATACTCAGTGACGAAATACTCGATGTACTAACTAAAATTAGCCTAACAACCATTGAATATATAGACGACTTAGCCGTAATAAGAAAATGCAAACATGAAGATATAAGAGATTACCACACAATAAGGGCTTGTGAATGGTATAATGGCGAAGGAATTTATATAAAATAAGACCAATATTTTCAAACTTTTAAAATTAAGAGCTTTTATAAAAAAAAGCCAAAAGTCTGGCAACATTCTTCAAGAAAGGCATCCAGACTTTCCGAAATTGTGGGGGTAATCTTGTTACCGACCTGTGGGGAGTACATAATTCTATCACCATCAGCGTGCGAACCAAAACGTGCACAAAATAAACACATAAAAAGAACAAAAGTAAAAACTCAGATATTTCGATTCATATTTTTTGCCGCGATACATTTTAATATGGAATTTTGCGCCCATATTTATGTGTTCTAAGGAAAGAAAATTATGACATGAACAGATGGATGATTTCCTAAACCTTGAAGGTCGGAAAGCCAGCAGAAAGTTTAATTCATGGAATCGGTATGATAATGACAGTCGACATCATTCCACGCAGTTAATTGTTTATTCATCATTCACAGAAGAAATTTGTATTCCAATTTATTTGTCATGGATTTTAATTAATGTGTATCTTTTTCGAATGTATAATACGAACCCCCAGAATGTATTCTGAAGTCGAACTTGCGTCAGATGGATACAGAATTGGAAAGCAATTTAGCCACCATGATCAGACACTCACAAAAAAATTACAGCCCTTCTAATCCAGTTCAAGGATCAGTTTAATTCATCATACATTTGTCTAAAGATTCCATGTCCTTCGTGTCACATCGTAAGAGACTGTCAGCAGAGGCTGCTAAAGTCGCACAACTGCTGCGACACTGTGTATCTCCCGTAGGTCACAAACACATGCCATTCATTCATGCAATCAATAACTAAATCGATCTGATTCAGATTAGATTTCAATAGAACCAATAACTTTTATTTCTGTCAACAAAATGAAAATCAGCACATCAATAGAAGCAATTCTTGGGATTTGCCTCCTGAGAGTGGGAAGGAATAAGACAGGAATAAGCAGCTTAGCATTATTTTTTGCGAATCTGTGGTTTAATAACAGACAATACTTTTCATCTCGGCTAAATCCCTTCAGCATCACGAAAATTCCCCCATAGAGTAACGTGCGAAGTGAGTTGATAATGGAGAGTGCAACTGTTGGTAAATTATGTTTGGTCTTTCGAAAAAAAAGTAGAATTATTTAAAGGGACTGCGAAAAAACCACTGCGTTACGAGACAGTGGGCGCCGTGGCGTAGCGGGTAGGTGCTTCGACTCCTCCGCTCGATGTTCTCGGTTCGATTCCAGAAAAAAACACCTAAACTTTTTTTCACGGCTCCGGCTTTCGAGTCACCGACTGTGCTGAAAGAGTATAACTGTCTAGAAAAAGCTTCTCAATCTCGCCGTTCGAAGTTGGCATTTAACTGTTCGTCCCCTTCATTCGTGAGAGAACAATAGCACGCACAACCCGAGTGGTTGCTGAGAAGCTAATCCCAGGTCCACCTTGGACTGTAGCGCCGCCATTATTATTATTATTATTATATTATTACGGGACAGCAGAAGTTGTTCTCCTCCTTTTAGGGCGCTTCAGTCCCTGACACATCGACATCAGTCGTAGTTCGTATTTGTCGAATTCCGGATAAACTATTTGCTATTATCAAGGCTACATACCACGGATCCAAATGCCACGTGTTGCTTTGAGGTGGATTGTCAGAGGAATTCGATATCCAAAGTGAATTAACACAAGGCTGCATCTTAATTCCTTTAAGTGATAAGAGATTTGCTTCAAGCAGCCCTGTCGACAGGAAACGGAGGAATTCGATACTCTTTTTTTTTTATTCGAAGGATTTTTTGAAACACTACTGGAGCACTCAGACTCAAAACCGGTCCACTGTACAGCCAGGTAGCAACCTACTCCAGTGCCGTTAATAAGATCCCAACGCCAAATCGTGACTGGACCAGATTCGATTTCACTGGGATTCGAACCTGAGACCCCTCGAACTTGGGACAGGCACTTAACCAACTGCGCCATCCAGTCGTTTTCGATAGACTCTTAGACCACATCTGAAATACCTGGACTACGAGGACGATGAATGCTCACTTGCAAATAAGATAATAGACCTGCACGAAATGACAACAAGGGTAGAGAGTGAGGCACACATCGTCGGGCTGAAAATAAATATACAGAAAACAAAAGTAATCAGCCTTGGTTCAGCCCAAATATGCATTTTTGGACAACAGCTTGTAACAGTAGTTGAATTCCAGTACCTCAGACGTTCCGTGTCAACCGATGGCGGAACCGAACTGGATACTGCTCAAAGAATCGCGTAGGCAAAGTCCTCATTCGGTATGCTGTACAAAATTTGGTGTAGCGAAAGCTTCAACACCAAGCTTAAACTGCTCCACACCAATGTTTTATCCGTGTTTCTTCATGGATGCAGCATGTGGAGAATGACCACCTCTGTCACGAGAAGGCTACAAACATTCGTCAATAGATTCCTACGTAGGGTAGAAGTGGCTAAAGAGGGAACGGTTCAGGAACCAATAGGGATCACTATGCAAAGACGGAAGTGTATAGCGTGCGAATTGGTCATACACTACAAAAGGGTGACAGCTGTATAGCTAACCAAGCTAAGCAATGGAACCCCTTAGCACAGGCGGTCCGAAGAAAACTTGGCACAGAGCGGTGGAGAATGAATCGCGGCAGTTTGGAAAGAGTTGGGGAGTGTTGAGGCCATTGACCGAAATAGAACGCGATGGCGCGTAGACGTAGCCCCACAAGGGGATATAGGAACTAAAGTCCTCCCACAGACTCAGAGTCCAAGATTATGGGCCCGGTGTTAAGTTGTGCATGCGCTCTACGTGGCCTTGCGATCTTAGACGTTGGATCCGTAGATCCAATGCTACACACATGTCGTTGTACAGCCCATAGAATTCGTGGGCTTCCCCTATTGCCATCAACGCAAAACGCATCAAAGATCGCACGCAGAACATTTCCCTCGAAAAGATCAAGAGCTTACTCTCTGGTTAGTTGTGGAGTTTGCCTTATCTAAACCATACTGATGATGAGGACCTACAAGATTGTTAACGCAAGGTTTCATGCGTTCACATAAAACTGCAGATAATATGTTAAACGTTTTTAAGGAGACTGACTCCCTGATAATTGGCGCAGTCAAATGGGTTTCCTTTTTTCTGAATATCAGAAGTTCATTCCACCTCACATCCCTGTGCTATCATGCAAACCCCAATCGTGTGAAAATGTGTCACTTCTAAGTGCTATGATTCGTTTTCTTTAAGAACTGCACTCACTTTCCACTAAAAAAAAAATAAACTTTTTCGTACTAACTTCAGAAATAATCGACTTCAAGATACGATGCATTAAGACTCCGACTGCTTTCTTAAGTTTCACGCGAAAGTCAATAAAGCATACTTCTTCTTCTAAAATTCGTTCTTGCATTCGTAATGCGAACCACCACAAAGTCATTTAATTACACAATTACAACGAAAACTTTTATCCCAGGATACGGCAACAACAAAAATATTGAGCATTAAAAAAATTTAATACGATCATAACTTTATTCCCATTACACAATCTTAATCTTCCATAAAATTCATTTTGCTGCATTTAGGTGTAATATCGTTCCATTAAACTTTCATTCCTCCGTGCTCTGTGCGCCACAATTCCTCCGTGGGGTGTGGGGGAGGAGGAAAGTGGGAGGTGTTATGCGAACACCACATCCAAGGTCTTATCGCATCCAACTGCCATTGTTGGTCAGATTGTAACTTTTGTGGTAACGCATTCATGCAGAACATCACAATGAAAGTCTTCGTTTTCGATTAAAGTTAAAAGGGTAATAATCCGGTAAAACGAACCAGGTGCAATGGTGGCGTGCTGAGAAAAAAAAATAACACAAATAAATAAAGAATAACAATATGTATGTATTGAATGTCTGCGGGCAGTGATGACTGTAAGATTTCCACTATGAATCTGTGCAGATAATATGCAACCATTCGTGTTGAGTCCGAACAAAAGAAACTGAAAAGCCTTTGATTGCTTAAGATGAATACTAATATGGGCGCTGGGTCTACCACTGCGGACTTGATTTTTAATTAACTCTTTGTGATTCATTTTAATAATAATAATAATAATGGCGGCGCTACAGTCCGACGTGAGCCTGGGCCTAGCTTCTCAGCAAACACTCGAGTTGTGGGTGCTACTGTTCTTTCACGAGTGGAGGGGACCTACAGTTTAATGCCGACTCCGAACGGCGAGTTTGAGAAGCTTTTTCTAGACAGTTATACTATTTGAGCATTGTCAGTGACTCGAAAGAGGTGGAGCCGTGAAAAAATGCATAGGAGTCGACGCACCCACTCACCCATCCACGGCGCCCACATTCATTCATTCATTCATTCATTCATGTGATTCATTTTAGGTTGAAATAAAATCGATGGGCAAATAAATTTCATCTAAATGTTTTATTTTTTCAATTATATTTTAAATTTATTTGTCTTATATATTTCGAAAAAAAATGTAATAAGAAAAAAATCGAAGCATAAGTCTGAATTGAGATAACTTTTGACTTGTTTTCTACTGTCACTTAAGCGATCCCAAAATAATGAGCCTGAATGGCACTTGCGTCGAAGAAACCGAATAACTTCCCATCCTCGGTATGTGTATCAACTTAGTTGGAATGATCACATATTCGAGGTCGCAAAAAATGCTGCGAAATGCCTAGGTTTCCTAAAACGATGCAAGAAATACTTCACCCTCTCTGATTTCGCTTTAATTTGCAAGGTCTTCATTCGCCCCAAGCTTGAGTATAACGCTCATATCTGATCTGATGCTCCTAAGGCCTCTTTGCACCTACTTGATAGAATACAATAGAGAGCGATAAAGCTTATAGTTGACAGTAATATCACGAAGTCGATAGACTCGCTCGAACATCGCCGTAATGTCTCATCCTTCTCACTGTTTTATCGCTATTGTAACAAACGATGCTCAAGTGAGCTAGCCAATTGCATGCCTCCCCTCCATAAATTCACCGGCAATACTCGTCTCGAAAGGAATTATCATCAGTTCACCCTTAAGCCTGCTTTCGGACGTACAGTTAAGTTTAGAGAGTCGTTTTTTAGCCGCACCAATATGTGTAATGCTGTTCCCAGTCCAATATTTCCCAATCACTACAATCCGAAGACATTTAAGACCCATATGCACTGGTGCCTCCTCTCCCTTTCTCTCTCTATACCTTCGGCCTTACACTCCATTTCCTCTTCTTCTTCTTCTTAGGGCGCTACAGACCGAAGGGGACCTGGGCCTCACTCAACATGCCTCTCCAGCCAGCACTATCTTTCGACAGCTGTCCCCAGTTTCGCACACCAAGTCGGCCGAAGTCCCCCTCGACTTGTATGCGCCACCTTGTACGTGGACGTCCTCTGTTGCGTTGTCCCACAGTCTTAGAGTCGAAGACTCTTCGGGCTGGAGCTAAGTTGTCCATACGCTCTACATGGCCTAGCCATCTTAGGCGTTGGATCCGTAGGCTAGACTCATGTCGCTGTACAACCCATACAGTTCGTGATTGAATCTTCTCCTCCAAATGCCATCAACGCAAACAGGACCAAAGATCGCGCGCAGAACTTTTCTCTCGAAAAGGCCAATAGATTGTTCATCCGCTTGGGATATTGTCCATGCCTCTGCACCGTAAAGCAGGACTGGGATGATCAAGGTCTTGTATAGAGTCAACTTGATCTTCCGAGAGAGGGTTCTACTACTCAATTGCCTCTTGAGCTCAAAAAATGGCGGTTAGTAAGAGTTATTCTGCGTTTGATCTCGGTACTGATGTTGCTTGTACTGTTTACTGCGGAGCCAAGGTAGACGATGTCCTTAACTACCTCAAAGTTATAGCTGCCACTCCTTTTCCTCCCTTATTATTAATTCACTTCAATTCGCTTGAAGACTTTTTGCCAATTAAGTACATTCCCCACCAATGCCTTCAAGTGAACCAGACTGTAAAAGTAAACCAAAGTTTCTTGAAAAGGTTACACAGTTTTAAGTCACATTCAGAACATGACAAAATGTATGTAAATTTATGTGAGTTACATGTTCAAAGAACCTATTTCAAAGTGGAAATCATCGGCAATCGACGTTCACCTGAGACCAATCGACTCAGCATTGGGATCATTGTTTACCTTCAAACAACATCAATGCATTTCTATTTCATCGATTTGTGCCGATGAAAAATTTAAAGACTTCACAAAGCGAACAGAAAAAAACGTTTCACCAACATTATTCCACACTCAAGATATCGTTTAATTTTCTGTCATGTTGACAAAACACCGTCATTTCGATCAGGGACGGGTATAGCCAATGGCTGTGTCATCTAGAACGTTATCAAACATGCATCATTCAGTGACCTAGAGCTATTTACTGGGAGGTTGGGTGGCTGATGAAATAGGTCATGACAAATGATTTAGATTAAAATCACACCAGTAGGCATTAATGTCGAACGTGTGCAACTGAACAGCAATACCGAAAACTTCAAGCATATTATTGAAAATTTAACAAACTATTCTACATCATTCAGGAAAATGTCACTATGTCACTTTCACAATATTTATAAAAAGTTATACTTAAAGCCCTGTACTTATTAAAGAATAGAATATTCTTATTGTACAGCGATAATAAATGAAATGAAATAAAAAAAAATGTTTGAATTTATCGGGTAACATCATATAGAAGTAGAAGTTCCAAAAAACACATTGTTTTTATTAACAGGCTTTCAATTTTCGAAATACATTTTTGCATGGAATGCTTTGGAATTTCAAATTTAGATACTCTTTTGAAAGAAGTAATGGTGCTGCAAATAGTATACCGGCATCAATCAATTACTTCCATAAATGTTGCAGACTAAGTATTTTTTTGATTCTAACTGATTTGAAATTATGGTCCCAAAGGCCAGATGAATTTCGTACCAATTTTGTTCTTTGGCTATCTACGCTTAATTTATTTGACTCCTATTTTTACAACAGTTTTTTTATAATTTAACTGACTTGGCTGTTCCGTTTATTTTAAGATCTTTGAAACATCAGTCATTTTTTATTTTTCAAATACAGATTAAAGTTTTCAAAGGCGTCTAGGACCGGCCGTAAGTTACCCTCGAAGGGAACTCTTTTAATGTTTGCTCACCTCATTACATCGTTCTATGTTCCGTTTAAGTGCCTCCTGTACCCATCCATTTCTAGTACATGGCTCCATTTAATGAACATTAATTATATCTTGAAGCATTATAAAACAGATACGTGTTTCAGATACATTAAACACCTTTTTTCAAGAGCCATGTATCAAACATTATTCCACTTCGCTCCTCCATTCGCTTATACGTATGATGTTCTGGCCCATTAAGCGAATTTAAAGGGCCTCTTTGAACTTGTATCTGTTTTTTCCCACTTGTGAATATTTATGCTGGGGCGTGTCTCGCTGATGGCAATACCATATTTCCCCTGCACATTGTAAAAAATTAAAAATTCAATTAACTAAGATTGTTTAATAAATTGCCCGTAAATGGAAAGGATTTTTCATTCAGCCATAATGAGCACCGCTGTTTTCCTGCACGTTGTGCTACACACTGATGGCACCTTAGTTACAACAAACTGGTGGCTGGCGAAGACTATGTCGGCGTTGGGTTGGATACAAATGCGTCGGTGAGGAGTGCTGTTTAATTGTTGCCAAAAAGAGCTATACTCTGTAGCAGCAGCAGCAAGTCGTGCCGGGCTTCGTACTGGCTTAATAGGTCATAAATTAAATCGATACGTGGCAGCAATTTGCCCTTTTGTGCATAAAATAATTGGCGCTATGCTAACTAATTACGATCATTAAATTATTTTATGTCGATAATAAAAGTGAAAAATTCATTAATTAAACCTTAAGTGCCAAAAGGATATTGCAGGGATGAAAGTTTGTTGATTTTTCTGCTTTTTTATTGACACACTTTCTAAATATATTGAATAGAAATTGAAAATAAGTAGGCAGGTGCGGAATTTTATCAATCGATTAAAGAGCTGGGCGCATAAACTGACAATACCTTTCGATGACTCAAAGGGAAAATATGTGTGTTCACAGTTCACTAGTCGCACGAATACTGGACCACTGGATGCGAATGTTTCCTGTCAGTCAGTATTTTATTTTTTATTTTTTTTCAGCATATCTTATATGCGTCTGTATTAAAAAAACAACAATACAAAAACCAATTGTAGGATGAAGACGATACCTTGCCCATTGGGACAATACAACAATGGACGTGCACGTGTAAGGCTGCGCACCCAAGTGAAGGGGGATCTCAGCCAACTTGGTATGCATAATTGGCGACAGCTAGCAAAAGATCGTGCTAGCTGGCGAGGTTATAGGTTGAGGCCCAACTTGGTGTGCAAAACTGGAGACAGCTAGCAAAAGATCGTTTTAACGAAAGAGCCTTGATGGTTGAGGCCCTATTGCACACCGGGACGTAACGCCATGCAAAAAAGAATTGGAAGGAAATAAGTGCAACGCTGTAAGCAAGACACGATGGTTTACTTCTTGTAGCCAATGGCTTCACAAATATTTGATGAAAAATGCATCCTCGTATTTCATTGATTTAACATTTTATTTAAAGACTTTCCTTTTCCTATTTCATCTAGGCTTCATTTAAAAGACTTTACTCTTAGCCTTAGATTCGTTTATATTTCGTCGATATAATGATTGTCCCAAAAGCATTGTCGAACGTAGTGTCGCTTCCACTGAAAGAGATGTGCCGAACGAGAGCACTGAAAAGAATAGGAGCAATCAAATATTTAAAAGGGTGTTTTTTTTAAATATTTCATTGTCAAGTTGACCGCCAATTTAACAGTTCATTAGTGAATTGTTCTCATTTAAGGGCCACCAATAATAGCCGTTCCAAAACACAAGCTGATGTCAAAAGTAATACGCCGATAAGTTGTCTGCAGTCTTTTCTGTCAGGAAATAACAAGAATGCCGCGGATTTATACAGACGTTAGGCACCATGCCCTTGGTCTGTCTACATCCTGGAGAGTCATGCTACCTCCGGTTGTGCTCTCGAGAGGTCGAACCATCGATGGAAGCTCTAACCACGGACGCAGTCTCAGCGCAGCTTCAGGTTCTGAGAGCACCGCTTCCTATTCTTGCCTAGCAGGTTCATCGGCGATCTCATTTTGTGTGATCCTGTGGTGGCCCGGGACCCAGACAAGTTTTTGTGTATTCAGACTACCAATCAAATTCAGAGAAGACTTACATTCCTGAACAATCCTGGAAGTTGTTAAAGGTTGGTTGAGCAAGGCCTTTAGACAGTTTGGTAGTCGCTACAGATACAAATACTTCGCCCTTGCACCTGTTTTCCACAATATAAATCGTGGCCATTAGTAGGTATCGCACAGGTTTTCGCTTGGAAAACCGACGTAAATTTACTTAACGAGGTGTGCAGTCTAGTGTTGTTGCGCTTCACGAAGGCGTTACCCCACGATCCTTCATTATCTTGGAGCCCTCCGTGAGGATTCGACTACAGTCCTTTCCTGGCATAGATTCTGCCCAGAGCTGGTCCTGAGTGCTGGGAAAGTTGACTTCGTATGTACGTCGCTGCTGGAGTACTGCTGTCCGTGCGTCAGACTGCATATCCATAAGACTGGGGTCAGAGGAAATGAGGTGTGCAAGGTCATACTTCTTCAACGTGCTTAGCGAGCTAAACAACATGCGCATCAGCAACCGCTTGATAACAAGCTGTGAATGGTTTAATGGGTAGGAGGTATTCAGATCCACCTGGTATCACAACGAGCTTATGCTGGCCTTAGTGGGACTCTACTCTACAGTCAGCCACTTCCACCTACCCTAACCAATCCCTTCCGGGTGCAAATAATTTGTTGAATGCCTGAGCCACACCGCCAATCTTTCCGAGGTCACATGCACCCAATTATCTACGTACGAATAAAACACGAAACGGATGCTTTTCAAATGAAAACAATTCCCAAAATCTTACGAAACACAAAAGTGAAGCAATAAGCCATATTAATGTGCCTGTATTTGAGACACTCCTGTGATGAACCCTAACATTTCCTTCAACGCACATATGTATTAACGTAATTTTTACTCTGCCCAACAACGAACGACCTTGTGTTTGTTTGTGAAAAAGGAAAAATCCATAACGAAAACAATACCAGAGCTGTTGCGAGCCAAACAATGAAGTACGTTCTACGAAAACACACTTTCGAGAATAATTAAATATTTTACTCACAAATTCAGTCGAACTTGTTATCAACAAGAGTTATTTAATTATGCGAAATCATTTTGCTGAGTACGTACTCGTAAGTGTAGACCCTCACACCCAGTTCGTCGTCAACCATATTCCCTGTGCCAAAACTACTCAAAGATGTTTATTTGGCTTCTTCCAGGGTTCAATGCGTGCTCATTTATCATGACTATAAACGCTCGGAAGCATAGTTTCAGAACTTAATTAATAATTCACATTATAACTGTTCCGTTTGGCAGCCTTGCGAAATATTGAGGGGGCGGGGCACATGGCATTTTGGTGGAAATTGGAAATTAGAAAACTTGTTGGAAGCATATCGCAGGGATGGCATAAAGTTTTCCAGCGATAGGTTTGAATGAATACTTCTGTTTGGTTGATCTCCTTTGGCAGTCGCGTTGGTGTTTATAATTACGAACTATAACTTACAAATTTATTCAAACAAAAGGATTGTGTTCAAACAGTTCACTCTTGATTCCACTGACAATGACAACTGCGTTGTTTTCCTTTGCCTTCTAATATATGTGTGTCCCTTCAAGTGCTTCCTTCCAAGACGACGACTGGGGTTGAAATTTCTCTTTGACAAGCAGTTGTTGCTTGAATCAGTCAGTATGATTTGAAATTTGTCAACAATTAATTGACTACTTTCTAATGGCAAGAAGCATAAAACAAAAAAAATCCTGATTTAGGTCATGGCTCAACTCCCTTGACGACTTCAGATCTCACGAGATGAAATGTTGTGTGTACAGGGTTTTCTAACAAGTAAGGGCAGATTTGGGCAGTTCATGGCAGCCATGTTGTTAAAAACGTTGTTATTGCGACTTTATTTTTTTATTTTTTTTGTTAATTAAGACAAATCACTTTGGGAAGCTACAGCTTCAACAAACAAGTAAAGGGTGTTTTTTTCAGAGAAATACAAATACAATACAACATATAATACCGAATACAAAATATAAATACAAAAAATAATACCGAACAACCAATTTGGATTTAGGGCGAGGCACGATACTGTACATATAATAATAATATAATAATAATGGCGGCGCTACAGTCCGAGGTGGACCTGGGCCTAGCTTCTCAGCAACCACTCGTGTTGTGCGTGCTATTGTTCTGTCACGAGTGGAGGGGACCTACAGTTTAATGCCGACTCCGAACGGCGAGATTGAGAAGCTTTTCCTAGACAGTTATACTCTTTGAGCATTGTCAGTGACTCGAAAGAGGTGGAGCCGTGAAAAAGATGTTTGATGTTTTTTTCGAGATTCGAACCTTAGACCTCGAGCGTAGGAGTCGACGCATATACCCACTACGCCACGGCGCCCACCGATACTGTACATGCCGCGTCAAAATTGGTGCCCCACATTCAAAAAATACAAAGAAAAAACCCAGTGCACCGGGGTCTGTCTCGTTGACTTGGAAAAGGCATTCAATACCGTATGGTTAGAAGGTCTCTTCCTTAAGTTGACGAGGATGGATATAAGCAAGTTGCTGCTTTACACGATTTATGACATGATAACAGGTAGAATTTTTGTTGTTAAAAGTGGGAGCATGACTTCCACCAAAGTTTTCCACATAAAAAATGGGCTCCAGCAGGGTGCAGTTAACTCACCAATCCTCTTCACTATTTACACCAGTGAACTGATTGGCTCCATGCAGAACTTAATTGCATACGCCGATGACTTGGTGGCTTACAGGACAGCGCAGAAGGTTGAGATTATCAACATCCTCCTGCAATGTGACTTCGACAAAATTCAGCGATTTTGCGACGACTGGAAGTGTGAAACCATCCTTTTCCGAACTCCGTTATACAAGGCCTCAAGGGACATGAAAAAAAAAACTGTCGGAAGTTCGGCATAGTTGACCCGCAGGGGGAGCCGTTAGGAGTGAAAAGTGTAGTAAGGTACCTAGACATTTGGCTGGATCAGTATCTATATTTCGACAGGCATATAGCTACTGCTTTGAGGAAAGCCAGGAAGGCATTTGCTGTGGCAAGAGGGTTGTTTTATAGCAGCCAACTTGATACCAGATGAAGCTAATCTGCTACATGGCCCTGATCCGGCTAGTCATGGCGTACGGTTGTACAGTGTGGTTCAACGTGAGTCCTTCCCAGATGGAAAGGATGAGGCTGTTCGAAAGGCAGTGTCTCCGGGGTTGTCTCAAGAAGTACAGAACCCCAGAATCTGAGGACAAGAAATTCTATCCCAACAAGTTCTTGTATAACGAAGCGAACGTGAACAGGGTGGATAGTAATTTTTTTTTATTACGGCCAGCTTACGTTCAGGTAAGAGCATTAGATTAGGGTAATGTTAAGGAAAAAAAAATCTAATAATAATAATCCTGACATGGGCCAGGTTTCTGCGGAACCAGCAACTAAGATCAAAAGATCATGTAGAAGCGCTTTGATAACTTAGCTCTGAAACGAAGAATTTTCGACTCGGATCCTGTGTGACAGAGCAATGGAGGACAACCTCATCGAAGATTGGGCACACATATTGAGAAGGACCGCAACTCCCCATTGACGGTGCTCTCTATTGACGGTAACATTCTGGGCGGCATCGTCCTTAAAGAAATACAGGCCAATGATTCTATCAGCCCATAAAGCAAACCAGTGAGTTTTAATGGTTGTATAGGCGTGATGGTTTTCTTTACTCCAAATTCGTCAATTTTGCTTGTTTACATATCCATTTAACCAAAAATGGGCCTAAACGGAGAACATAATTTTGCGTTGAAAATGAGGATCAAGCTGAATCATGTTTTCGTCCCATCCACCGAACCCACGACGCATATAATGGTCGCGCGGTTTCAACCCTTGCACAAGCTTATTAGCTTTTAAGCCAAGATCTTTCCGTAAAATCTTCCACAAATTCAATTGCTGTGCTCATTCGGTTTCTCCTCAAAACTGAGGTCCACAACGGCAAACACTTCTTCTCGCACTGTTTCTCTTCTTTGAGAAGTTTGAGAGTTTATAGCAACAGTGTTATGAGAGCAGTGTATCAAGAGCTCAGTTCCTCCACAGGTCATTGGACTAGCAAAGACACCCGTTAGTTAAGTAGAATGCATTTATGTATTCGGATATTTTTACCTCTAAGTGAGGGTCCGCATCGGTTAGCTTTTTTTAAGAAATTTAAAAAGTTAAAAGTTAGAAAGCTTTTCTTTTCGAACTAACTGACAAAGTCTCTGACAACTTTTGAAGAGTTAAAGACGTTTGTTATTTCTTGATTACCCAGACAGAAGTGTACATCTGAGTGAGTAAATGGCCTGTCTCCTCATGATATTAAATTAATAACAAATTCAGACCCTTTAGTAGAAAGGGGAGTCCATTAACAAAACTCATTTGCGTTACTTAATCACATTTCTTCAAAACAGATCTGTCAACAAAGGAGTGCATCGATTTTTCGTCCTCCCCACAGGATACGCATTTACCAATCCCTTCACACTCGATACAGACGTGAGCATTACAGTGTGCGTATAAATATTATAAAACCACTTAAGGACCACTCACTCTCAGGAGATTATTATCCGAAAAACATTTAAATCTGTCTGAGAATTTCTTACCATTATGCTGTCGTGCATAAAAGACGTATGTCTTCATGTCTTGGATATGCCAAAAGGGACTATTTCGTCCAAAAAAAAAAAAAACTGAATGAATGGAGCCATGCTAAGGTATAATAAACCCCCGTATTGGAATAGCCCGAAACGAGAAAATGGGTTTTATGCTGTATAGTCGTGTATCGTGGGTTTTATTATGCTTATCATACACTTTGGGGAAATGCTGATGACAGACATAACTCATTACCTAAAATACTTCTTGTTTTCATTTCAGCGCACTTAAATGCCTTTAAGACCGTAGGATGTAAATTGAGAAGTAGTAATCCACAGGATCCATGAATTCACAATCAAAAAAGGTATAATCGTCAGCTTGATGGGAAGATAGTCAACCACAGCATTTGGTCAAAGTGAGTAAATGGGAGAACAAACACCTAGAGATGGAGTCCTATGAACGATACAATCCCTGTATTTGATAAGCTTATGTGCAAGAAGAAGATTATCTTCCACCGGAAAATATTTACGAATCGGACTCAAACCAGAATTGGGACAACGAAACACGTTTAAGGTCCGGTAAGCAAGTGAAGACTGACCTCAAACAATTTGGTGTGCGCAGTTGGGGTAAGTTTGTAAAAAATTGCGTAAGCTGGAGGGATTTGCTATTTGTTGATTGTTGTGGCATTGCCTTCTATGTCTGAAAGAAGACTTTCGGAAGAAGATGAGGTATTAATAATAGTAATAATGGCGGAGCTACAGCCCGAGGTGGACTTGGGCCTAGCTTCTCAGCAACCTATCGTGTTGTGCGTGCTATTGTTCTCTCACGAGTCAGACTACTATCACTGATCGACCGCTCCATCGATAGAGCCGTTAATGCGATCCAATTGGCAAATGGTGACTGGACCAAATTTGAAAAGTCAGATAAAAGCGTATTAACTTTGCTTTCACTGGGATTCGAACCTGAGACCCCTCTAACTTAGTTCAAGGTTTTCGATATTCCCAGGTGGCCTGGCAGTACTTAGAGCTCTTAACACCTTTACCATCAACTTTTAGGCGGGGCATGCCACCAATCACCAGAACTCTATCCTGTCCTTGTTGTTTTGCGGATCATTTTGTACCTCGTGTGTTTATGGGATGGGACTCAGATGCATCCGTGGAATGTTGTGCGCGTTTGTTGTTGAATTATACCAACGGTTCAACATCAACACAGTTAGATACAATATCACGCAATATTTCCTATTTCTTGAGATATTCATTTAAAAAAAAAAAACTTTCTCGCTTTATTCACTTACGTTTCAAATTCGCCTACTTCACTTACGTCGGATTTTAAAACCGTTGTCAAACCCTCCAATCATCACCTCAAAATCAAATTAAAGGATGTAGGACCACCTTATCCAACAGAGTGCGAGAAGAATCTTAAGAACTGCACATTCTCTATGCATTCGATTGCAATTACCAATTACTGAAATTGAAAGGCAATTGCTTACGCAAATTACAAGGTGCTATTGCACAAGCTGCCTACAGCGAAGCACATGTACGTTCACAAAAAGGTACTCAATAATCAGCGTAATTAAAAATCCTTGATCATAATTTTGTAATGCACACAAATCTGTCATTGTTCTCGTGCGTTTTTAGAATTTCATTCTTTTCTCAACTTCGAGCAAATTAAGACAACTCGTGCGACAAGAACTTTTCGCTAATCACCCTTTCGTGTCCGCAAACCTCACTACCACTGGACCGTCAAAATGAGAACCAACTATAAAAGACAATTTTAATTAAGGGAATGACATTTATTAATTATATAAGCGAATAATCCCTCCGTGTCCAGTTGAATGCGAAAACAAAAGAACGAAAGTGGAGGGGGTCACACAGCGAAGCATGGCGAGCGAACAACAGCACGATAAGATTAAGAAGAAATTATAACAAAACAGAAAAAAAAGACCCGAAAGCACAAGAACACAGCACAGACAAGAGGAATCCACTCACAGTAGTTGAACTCTCACAATGACCAGTGTAAAGCAGAACGAGGATAACAGCTGAGCTGAACAAAGCATTTTTTCCATTTCGATTCCTAAGCCCTTGTAACAGAGTCCCGTATCTTTTTCTTCCCCCACTCGTATTATGGTGAACTTTTTCGAACCGCGCCGGCTAATATAATCCTTAACCCAACCAGCAGCGCTCCAGCATCCATCTATTCATTTGTCGATTTTACTTTTTTGCACTTTTCTTTTCTCTCTCCATTCCTTCTTGATAGTTTTTCCTTTCTTTTGCGCACGATATGGCTCAAGAAGATACTCGTACTTTCGATATCCAGTCCGTTTTGAGAGTACCCCACTTAAAACTGTCTTAGCGATTACAAACGAACAAATGAAATTGCAGGGATTTCTTGCACTTGTGGTTAATGCACTGTGCAACAGAGATAACTGTTTATATTTGCCCAAATGCGGTTGCTGGCTTTAAACGTGATTGCTGCAGAGATTCACTTCATTAGGGGGCTGGCATTGTGCTCTTAAAGCAATCTTGGTTGTGACCTTTCCCTGCAATCAGGTCGATGAAGTACACTAGAGCAATTCGTTTACATTGGTGCTATGAACATACGTGCTATTATGTGAATTTCCTTCGTCGTGTTGTCCTTATGGATGCATGTACTCGTAAGTATGGAGGGTTTTCGATTGGCTGACAGTATCTAAAGGAAAAGCATTTGTGGTCAATGAATGTATCAGAAGGAGTATAGAGAAACTAACGTCCATGAAAAAGACGTGTTTTAGTCTTGTAAACTGATCTAATGCAATATTCCAAATTCATAGCAAAAATCGATCCGGTTTTTTTTACTAGATAAAGGTCAAATGTGGGAACACTGTCTGAAACGTCAGACAGATGGTCGTAAAAGCTGCTTATTCCAAATCAACAAACTAACCGTGATCATGAAAACATTCTTAAGTATACCAAGTTATGAAAGGAAATTTCAAAACAGCGGCAAACACTCATTCCAGGAAAGGTTTATTTATCTTCTACTTGGTCAAAAAAGAAAATTTTTGAATGTATAGCCGAAATCGGTCGATTCAGACCAACATCTTTCAGGCCCATATCTCCGAAACATTTTTCTCGAACGGAATTTTTGCGAATCTAAAACCTCAAAGTCTTACCTCTGCAAAATGAGGGGCAAGTTTTCAATTTTCTTTGTTTTTTTATAATTTGTCGCAACTTTTTATTTGAAGCCATATTAAATACACACAATTTTACTTCCTAGAATTGAAAAAATAGCGCTTATGTAGACTTTATGGAATTGTAGCTAAAACGAAGTTAAATAATTGTTTCTAGGAATAAGGCCCGGCAAGGGCGACAAATAACATTTCCATTAATAATCTAAAATCAATGTAAAACTATGAGGAAAATATTATGCACACATTCAATCACAGTGTATTGTGAGGTTCTGCTATAAATGTCTTGACACCAGTTCTTCTTTCTTCAATTTTGGCTAACGGTAAAGTTCGTGGTAGACATGGGCTCAGATTTTACAGCAGCCAACGGTGGTGGGCGTACTATTATTCTACAGTGTGTCTAATAATATGGCCAGGGACTGTACTCTCACGAGTGGCGAGGATCTGCAGATTATTATCGATCAAGCTCGTATAGTTTAAATGACACGGATCCGCATCGATAAATGCCTGCAATTTAGCATCTCCGAACGATTTTGGCCTTCCTTCACGCTTGATGGTCGTCAATATCGAAATCACCGTATTTGAAGTGACGGAACCAATCACGGCACATTTTTTAACTTAGAGCAGCATCTCCGTAAATATTTTAGAGCTCCCGATGCGCTTCAACCGGCTTTTTCTTCGCATGAAAGAAGAAAATCAACATTTCCCGCAAATGAGGATTATTTGAAACAAAATCAAACATTTTCACAAAAAAAAATTATATGACGCCAAAACAAAATCACTAACGTGTCAAAAAGAATTTGTTTACCATATGTCTAAGATCGGTTCATGACGTTCTGGATATGTCAAAATCGACCAGCACACACTGCTGGAACCATCTGTTGACAAACAGCCAGAACTTTGTTGCCCACCTAATTTCTTTCTGAAGAAAGATGGACTATTAAGAAAAAGTTAGTTCAAAAACTGCAGCTATAAATTTTGGTTTTAATTTTTGTCAATGATATGGACATTATTTTAAGGAGGATGATATTTATAGATAATTCCAATCCGTCATCAGACCATCATAATTTATAACTTCTATATCTTTAATATATGAACACTTTTTATGTGTTAAATTAAAAAAAAGTGGCAAAGAAAATGCGATATCTCGCATTTGTTCCTCGCTGAAGTCAAGAAAATGAGCTTGTTGTTTCTCGCACATCCTTTTTAGCCCCTAAATGTACAACAGAAACTTACACACAGTTAGCACTGGTAGTGATTGCTTTCGAAGCAAAGAGAATTGTGTTTTTCTTTGTGATTTGGATGCAGATTTATATGTGCGTACGTTTGTACGTGTATATTTTTGGTATGTATGAAAAAATGAATAGGTAATTCAAATTTTAGTAAATCGAATAAAAAAAAGGACGTTGAAATTGCTTCCTTTAAAAATTATAAATAATACGAAGACCTCGACGCGCCAGTACCACTCGCACTTGACTGTTTTTTATGTTGATGCGAACAAAAATTGCATAACATGTTATCTTTTAATTAACAATAAGTAATATCGCGTGTCACACTGATGTTAACTTCCTGTGAACACAGAATTATTACAAGCAATTAAACAATCAAGCACTTTGCGGGTGATATCACATAAAATACGCGTTAACCACAAAAAAAACGAAAAAATTACATAAATAAACTGCAAATTATAGGCTAATTTCTGAATGAGGAATGATTGTTTTATGTGATGATTTTTTTTTAAATTAAATGCGACAGTTATTCATTCGAAATTATTCGCAGCCCTAATATGGATAATTGCATTAATAGCTCAGTTATTTTTGCAACTAGGTGTGTGCAAAATTACAAATTCATTCATGTCCTTAATGCCTACGAATTATGGACTTGCAAATAGTTGTAAGGAGTAAATGAATCCATTTCTTTAGGACGGTTTGTACATTCATAGCTGGAATCACAGTTTAATCCGCTTTCGATATTGTCCATGCCTTTGCGTTGTAAACCAGGACTGAGATGGTGTGGTCAACGTCTTGTACACAATCAACTCGGTCTTTCATGAAAAGGCTCAATCTTTTCCTTTCTGCATGATCGCATCTAGGAGAATGACGTTGAAAAAAATCCTCGAGTCGAGTCATAGTGGCCAAAACCAATTTTGACATGTCATGCAGTTGAACTTCTAACCGAAAATTAACAGTATGCATCACAACGATTCCCTGCCGCCTCAGTTATACCATAACCAAGTATCAAAAAGGGAATGTATAAATTAAAAACTATATATAAAATTATGTTTTGTTTATTTTATAAATTATAATTTATTTTATTTATATAGTTGTCATCCATTCATATTGTTGTTGCAGCAGGTAAGTTGACAAAGACATCGCCCTGTGAATTAAAATTGTGTAGTTGACTTTAAGCTGGGAACGTACTGATAAGTGTGCAGTGACTGAATTAATTATTAACTACAATAATGACCGCTAAACTCCTAATTCTGGACAGATCTTGACTTCTTGAAGGATTCGTTAGATATCTGGACTTCTTCTTCTTTTTAGTGCGCTACAGTCCGAGGTGGACGAGGGCCACACTCAACATGCCTCTCCAGCCAGCAAGATCTCTCGCCAGCTCTCTCCAGTTTCGTATCCGAGGCAGATTATTGCCCCCGGACAAAGGGATCCGGAAGGATCCAGTGTCAGTAGCCTCTTGCAGGCTGTGAACGCCGTCGTTGGAGCTAAGAGAAGGGCTCATCAGCCGCCATCTCTCTTCCAGGATCCCGACCTTACCACGGAAACCAGGTAGCTCCTGCTGACTGGAGTTGTGGATGCCGCCGTTGGCCAATCAGTTGACCAGCTCCTCCGCCGCCATCCTAACAAGAGTGATGAGCCCTGGTAGACTCACACTCCCCCTTTTCTCGCATGCAGCCGCCGAGACGTCCCAAGAGGTTTATTACCCTATCTTCTGTCGAAGGTACTCGGCTCCAGGATTTCAGAACGGGGAGGTGAGAGTAGGAGTTCGTTAATTGAGGCTAGATGCAAATACTTGTGCCTGCATGGTTCGCCTGTTAACGCATCGAAATCCTAACTTCTTTTTCATTTGACGCATTCAGTTAAAGATTCATAATAATAATAGTAATAATAATGGCGGCGCTACAGTCCGAGGTGGACCTGGGCCTAGCTTCTCAGGAACCACTCGTGTTGTGTGCGTGCCATTGTTCTCTCATGACTTCTTCTCTCGACTCCGAAAGGCGAGATTGAGAAGCTTTTTCTATACAGTTATACTCTTTGAGCATTGTCAGTGACTCGGAAAAGGTAGAGCCGTGCAACATCGATCGAAGGAGTCGACGCACCTACCCACTACGCCACGGCGTCCACTAAAGATGTTTTTTTTTATTTTAATTTAAAATTAAAAATTTTAAAATATAAATTTAAGTTTACAATTTTTTTTATAAATCTAAAATTTAGACTTATAAATTTTTAATCTATAAGACATTTCTTGTGTTACCAATCAATTTTAAATTAACATTTAAAATTACTGCAACCTATTATTACCGATTTAATAATTAAAGAGAATAAAACATAACTCTTTGTCTGCAATGGACCATGTATTTTTTAAGACATTAAGCGATTTGTTTTCAAATATTTATCACTATATTTACTCCTGAAAGAACATTCCGTCACTATGAACTGATTCCACCAAAACGTACTTGCTCCTTGAAAATAATTATCCATCAGCAAAAGTATCCATTTCATCTACTCACTTGTTCACATTTTGCATCTGTATTATCTGTTATCTCTCGGACCTCAAAAGGATATTGCATTTCTGCTTAAAATTCCCGTATCATTCGGCTTTAGTAAATATCAAGTTAACATTGTAGAAACAGGTCAACCTTAATTATAATGTATTTTTCAACTTAAGTGGGCGGCTCGTCCTATGCGCACAAGCCAAACAAAAAAAAAACCTTAATTCTCAGAAAAAGTAATTCATTTCATATCTATGCTGGGTGATGGAACTCTGCGGGTTTAATTAAAATATATTGCATTCAAACAGAGTATGATACGGAAGCATTCTGGATGCTTTTTCTTCACTACATTTTTATTTGGGACGTACTACGAAGTATAGGTCAAGTTTTAACCGAAAGCGTAATAAATTTGCAGAGATGTAATTATATGAAGCAGACTTGCAAATGCAAAGTGATCAAATAAAATTGTACAGACTCCTGGGTTCTGAATTTTACCCAGTGTGCTTCCAACAACCGTCGTTATATGGAAACATAAACTCCATCGGTCAGCGACCGTTTTAATGTGACTATTTTTTTTTTTGCTTTTGTTTTTTTCTGTTTTTGCCTGGAAATCATTGGTTTTTTTTGCTTTCTCTTCACGAAGAATTGGAAGGATTCTCTTAACCGAATTCAGTCCAGTACCAGCGGTAAATGCACCAGTGGTGAAATGTCGTCTCCTTTATGCTTTGAGTTTCTTATGGACTGTGTCTGTTATGTGGTGCTATAAGGGTTCCTGTCTTACTTTATTTTTTAGGTTCTTGTTGGATGATTTTTTTCAGGATTATTGTTACCAAATACAGTTTGATTATATTTTATATAAAGGGTTGACCAGTTAAGAGTGATATTTCCTCCAATTGACATTATTCGGTAACTGTCGAAGTTAACAATGATATCCAGCTGCCAAAATAATCAATATGATGGTTTTCTTGCGCATCGTTTCACGTTTGTCGAATATAAGAAATTTATTAAAAAAATATGTTATCGAAATTCCGGCTCAGTTGTAAATATTAAACGTGGAATTCGTCCAGAGATCGGTCGCCATCATTGCTTCAATGTCCAGAAAATTCGTCACATCGTGGAAAAATTAAAATAAGCGTGAGTACAGTCTTTTGGACCTTCAGTCACCAACCAGACGACGCGATGTGGCCAGTATCGCAGAAGACCCAGAAATGTTTATTCGGTTTCGATTCGGTTTCAACCCAATTTATTTTGCGGTTGAATTGGGGCCTGTATAAGATTGTGCTGACGCAAGAATTAGCGCCGGACGACCATAGAATACACTGTGATTTTTGTACTGGGACGCCGTAAATGTTGGCGTGCTCTTAATTCGCATGCCTCCACTGTGCATATCGAATGAAGAATCACATCATTTAACAAACTATTAGGCAATAAAAGAAGCCCTGTCTTGGCTCAAGAACAACGTGAACAACGTGACATCTCCATCTGTTCAGACAACTAACCAGCAATAAAGTCCATGAGCTGGGTTACTTTCTACTCTAAGACCTCCCAGAACGGCCGCCTATCACTTGACGACATGGCAGAACATTTTAATATTCACCTTATGTGGGTGCGGGGACAGACACAGAGGCATCTCAGAGAATTGTGAAGCCGACGAGTTCGCCAGAGTTTTAGTGACTTTTAGTGAAAGAAAGACTAGCAAACTGCATCGTATCGAGAGGAGTCTAGCCCAGTTATAATAAGCCTGCTAATAGGCTTTGGAAAAGGTATCTCACGAGGCCTGATTAGGGCCATTGGTCAATTGGTGACTACGCGGCCAAACAAGAACAAACGTAAGAACAATAATGAGAGGAAAACTCTTCTCCAAATCCTACGCAATTGATAGTCCTGGCAAAGATCCTGCAGTGTGTTCTTGATAAACAATTTTCAACGATCTCAAAGATGTTTATAATAAAGAAATCGGGGAACTGAGCCTTTACATAAATTCTACGAGTTGAATTCAGCTCTTTATATAGTTTTCTCTTGACAAACTTCTATAATAGGGTACTTAAGTTGAATGGTAATACAACACACCACAGTGCTAATTTGGTGTTTTCAATAAACTTTCTTGGAAGTCAACACCTCTACTTATCCACCTACCTAAGACATACGAGTACGTTCAATTCTATGGATCAGCGTAAGTGTGGGTGTACATTCCTTGTTATAAGTTACAAAACCAAGATCCCATTATGTGATAATAACCTTCAATCTTCCCAACGTTCATGACTGCAACTGACATTCATACGACTTTATGCACATTTGTACGTTTTTATGCATGTCATCAGGATGAGGTTAATAAGGACTCCACCTTCCTGCATACACTCGAGAGAACAAAATGCACAGGGAGATTATAAATTTTCTTTTTTAATGTCAACCCAACAATTCGCCACACAGCTAAGCAGTTAAAACTCATTTCTTACCTCCTTTGCATCCAGCTGCAGCAAAGGATTTGCCGCAGAACGAGCCACCACCGCCATTTTTCATTTCCTTTCGTATTCATAAAAACTCCAAGTTAGCTAAACCTTTCCAACTAATTTGGAGTTAAGTCAGTGCTTGCTTGGTGTGAGTTTCACTTGCTTAATCCTTTGCGCTGTGTACATGCGAGCAAAAGGGAATTTATTTTTCATAGTGCAAAGCAGTCTCTTTTAAAAGATTCAAGCATATCACTCATTCGCCATAGAATACTTCATGTGTACACATTGTATGATTTGATGTAGCGTTTGTGCCTCTGTACTTAGGGGATGACACTTAAAGGTTCAGTTTGTATTTACTGATTCTCAGAGTATCTGTTTGGGTAATTTTCACCATCCTCTGCCAGCACAGGAGATCTGCAAATTAGTTTAGTCTTCCTCACAGACAGGCAGACGATCGTCTTTCACACCTTACATCTTCTTAATGAACCGGGCTGAAAGAGTGGCTCCAGTGAAGGCGTTTCGCTTCCGTGAAACATGGCAAACAAAAACGGAAAGATAAATCCAATTTCATGCTGCGGCATGGCATAATCCTGCAGCTACATCTGCCGGCATTAAACATTTTATGTGATTGACATATTCAAAACAAACTTCATTCAACATGGCTTATGCAGCGTCAGTGGAGGGGAAAGGCTGTGCGGGAGGGCAGTAGTTCTGACAGGATTTCCGTTTTCCACTTCAAACCCTCTGTCGTTGCGTTGCTGGCTGATGTTGTTGTTGACTTTCAATGCATAGTCTGGCGTTGAGGCGAAATTGAATTATCCTGAAATTCGATTTAGTTTAAGGATTTTCTTGCCATCTTTCTGCCGTAGACTTTTCTGATCCTTCCTTTGACAGTGCCCTTCCATTTTTAAATTTCTTTTTTTGGCGCGCTTACGATAAAGAAGGTATTGGGGGCAAATTAAATTAAACTTCGGTCCCTCTGAAGGCCTATATACAAACACACATAGGCGCAGAGGCAGCCAGGAAAAAGAAAAACGTTAATCAATTTTATGGATACAACGTGACGTATTGTTGAAATAAAAACCTTTCAACCAAATAAAAAGAAACTATGTTTGAAAGGCTGCTATAAATGACAACAGCCCTAAAGGTCACCTAAGGGTTATTATTATTGGTTATAGAAGTTGTTTCATTTACGACTTTTTGAGTTGTTACATGAAAGCTGTTCTGTTTTTTGTTGCGTTTGTTTTGTTTTGTTTTTATTATTATTGTTGCTACTGTTTTTTCTTTCATTTTTTTGTTTTTTGTGCAATCATTTTCTTGTTTCTCTTTCAAGTCACGGAATTGATTGTGCAAAATCTTAGCTCAAGGACTTTAGGAGCATTATTTTCCAATAAACTCACCCATGGAAATATGGTGAGTATATATCCTTTAGGCTGAAGAATTCGGCTTTAAAAGATTCTTTTTTAAAGCACGGGTTCCTGACTTTCACAAATTTAATGACTTTGTGGTGCAAAATTTGCGTCTTTTAGAGTTAAATGAAGAAGAATTGCACCCATTGGATCCGTAGGACGACTGGATGGCGCAGTTGGTTAAGTGCCTGCTCCTTGTTCGAGGGATACCAGATTTGAATCCCAGTGAAATCGAGTCTGGTCCAGTCACCATTTGCTGTTGGGATCAAATTAACGGCACTGTCACTGAAGCTGTCGATCAGTGGCAGTAGTCTGACTGTGGGTATCACAATGGACCAACATGGTCTAAGTGTGCTGGTGAATTCACTAGCAGCCCCCTAACCTAACCTAACCTATTGGGTCCGTAGAAGGATGGAAAGAATTGAAAAAATACGGCGCAGCCACTATTCTGACAAACATGAAAACATGAATGAAGGTACACCCTCATGAAATTAATGTCATAACAGGCAGCAAAAGACAGGAGGCAGTTTAAAGAGGTTTTTCAATTGAATGCGGCAGAGTCCTGGGACTTAATTGCAGCCTGGCTGTCCGAACATGTGGTAATGTCGCTTTTGGATATCACATTGTTTTTGGGCCATGAAATATCCTCATTGGTCGCTATAATCTCAGCTTGGAAGATAACGCAATGTACTGGAAGATGAAGGGGTATGATTAAATTGAGATCCTTGGAGTGCACACCTATTCTTGCTCCCTCATCCGCCTTGGATCCATCTGCCTTGGATCCATCCGCCTTGGATCCATCCGCTTTGGATCCATCCGCTTTGAATCCATCCGCAGAGGACCTTTTATCGTTCAGCGTCTGATTATCAAACTTCCAGTCAATTCTGGAGGGGATGCTGGTAGAAAAATGTTTCTCAAAGATGGGTTCAGATATTAGGAGGTCAGTAAGGTAGTCAGTAAGGAACTCGAAACTTTCGAGAATGCCAATGTGGTAGTTATTCCACAGATGAAGTGTTTTCGGTCTAACCGGAGTGCTAGCTGCTACCTGTCTTTCAAATGGGTTGTGTGAAGGATGGTAGAGGATTAAATTGATTGCAGAGGATGTTGTTGTCCTTAAGGCTGCAATGATGGATACACTTGCTAATGTTTGCACACGGTTAAGAAGTTTGCAGTTGACCGTTTTATTTAGGGCTGTGCACCATACTGCGGCAACCTAAATTAATATTGTACTTGCCTGACTACAGCTGTGTATAGCCAGTATGCTATTTTGGGCTGTAGACCCCAATTACACCACACAGTGGAGGAGGGTCCAGAGTTGGAATTTTGTATTTCCTTATGAAGAGTACTAGTTCCGTTTTTTGCAGATTGACTCCAAGCCCACATTTTTTATTTTTTTTTTCTTCGGAGGATTTTTGAAACTCTACCGGAGTGCTCAGACTCAAAACTAGTCCATTGTACTGACAGGTAGCAACCTACTCCAGTGCCGTTAATTTGATCCCAGCGACAAATGGTGACTGGACCAGTTTCGATTTCACTGGGATTCGAATTTGGGATCCCTCGAACAAGGAGCAGGCACTTAACCAACTGTGCCATCCAGTCTTTTTCCAAGCCCACATGCTTTGGTCCATAAAGTTAGTTTATGGAAATCATGGTGTATGATATCTCTTAGTGTTGAGACAAATTTGCCTGATATTGCTATTAGCAGCAAAGGCATAGCAACATAGTATAGGCCACCTTTTGCATCCTGCCCCTTCCAGAATTAAAGCAGTACGTTTACCGCAACGTTCCATAGAGGGAGAGAACGCACACCGCCCTGCGTGGTGCGTCTATTAACAGTTCTGGTACCACCGAGGTTAGATATTATAACTCTGCTAACAAGTAGCTGGTGAATAATAGTCAGACTTTCAGTCAGGTCTAGAGCGAATGTGGGTTGAGAAGTTATTTTCAAAACACAAGATTAAGATATGAGAACATGCGTGTTTTGAGTAGACTGTGGCCGGCATGTTGTTCTTGCTATAGATGGAGCATTTTAAGTCTAATCGCTGTAATGCGTGCTACCTATCTTCCAAGAAAATTCATTGGAGGGAGGTAGAGACTAGAATTGAGAATAGTGTCCGAGCTGACTATAGACTCGGCAATAAAACACACGCCTGTTAAGTAAAGCTCTGTAAATGTGGGCTCTGTCTTGTAGTGGGTAGGTGCGTCGACTCCTACGCTCGATCTTCTCGGTTCGATTCTCAAAAAAATTATCTAAAATTTTTTCACGGCTCCACCTCTTTCGAATCACTGACAATGTTCAAAGAGTGTTACTTTCTAGAATTAGCTTCTCAATCTTGCCGTTCGGAGTCGGCATTAAACTTGTGAGAGAAGAATAGCACCCATCTATTATCTTGATTATGGCCGCATGTACATAGTAGACTTGTTTCGAAAAGGAGGATTGTCTTAATCTGAGAACACTTTTTGCGGCGCAGCCCTTTTATAAATAAGTCCAGAGGAAGGAGGTGAGTATTACTAGCTCATAGAGTTAGTTGTTTTGTATTCGCCTCTCTTGTAGACAGGACTAAATATCCGACGGAGGATTTTTCTTTCGTAGACACCAAGACTCAGGTCCGGAGTCCTGCTTATTGTCCGCTTCTAGGTCCCTACAACAGGTCCCTTATAGCACATGATTTTGACACCACAAATCAGGAAAGAAAGCCAAATTGGTTTGGCAAAATAACAACGGCTTGGCCGATTCTACATCGAATATCTACTGTGGTGTTATTTGTGGATATCAGGTTCGCCAAGAGGTGTATAAGCTCCCAAATTGGTATTTATAAAGCCCACATCGCGTTTACATTTTTTTCATTGTATTTTCCTTCTTATGAACTAACAAATCAGCGTTTATATTAATTAAATGTCAACATGTTACTTGCAGTGGAATATTGTCTTTGATCTTTAGCTGTACTCTCTAAGAGTTGCTGTCAAAATGCAATACTCGTGTGTTTTTACCCAACTTCCGAAAATCGGTAATTGAACATGAGACGCTCACCTGCAGGAAAATTTATTAAAGCTTAATTGAAGAGCACTTGGCAGCTATGTACACACGTGTGTGTGCTCTTCAAGTGCGCATCATGTTTGCATGTCGTAAAATTAATTGGATGGCACTGTGCATGGCGATGTTCTAATTACCGTCAGAAGATTAATCAAAGTTGGATTTGCTTAAATTCGTTTTTAAAATAAGCAGCTCCCTCTCAAGTGTGTGCAGGCCGGGGAGTCAAGGGAAGTTGCATGAGTGGGTGAATTTGAATTCAAGTGGTCTTGGAAATATGTATTTATGCATCGGTTTAAGTTTGAGTAGTAGATGGGGGCCGGGACGAAATCAAGTCAATTTGAAATGTGATTGCAGGACCTCAATCGAATAAAGCAAAGACCGCGTTATTGACTTAAACTTAACTCAATCAGTCGCCATTGAAAGGCCTTCTCCCCTTAGCACTGACTTCAACAAAATTACAGTGAGAAATTGAACCAGAATGCAGTGTGATTCTATCGATTTTATCGATTCGTATATTCATTCATCGCGCATTTTCGATGCCGTAAAAATGTGCCGTCAAAGTATTTCAAAGTATTTTCACTGCTACTGCGGCTATGGAAGGGTTGAAAGAGTTTATAGGTCATAAAGCGAACTACAGTTATTCCCTTAAGTAAAACAGTTTATGTTTCAGCGTTACAGAGGAAAACGATTTTGATAGATTTTACACGAAAACCTACTAACAGTTGAGGCCAAGCATATGTACATGAACCGTAGTGACCGTAAAATTGCAAACTTCTGCCAATTGAACGTTAAATGCGAGAGGATATAAACCATATGGTGTAGCGGATACAAAACCCTCTTTAAGGGAATGAAAAGTGTGGTTATAAAGCTTTGCATCCATCGCCGAGATGGAGCAGTTGTTACAGTGATCAAAAGTGGAACGTTACATTTTACAAGATGCGTTTTATTACAGTGATGATGACATGTATCTGCACATGCTCTCTTAGAGTTTTCTTTTCTTTTCTTTTCCGAAACTCTATGTCAATAAAATGTTTCTTGACCAATGCATTTAAGGTAGTTCCACTATAGTTTCATAACATTTTTTACGACAGCAATTCCTCGATTTGAAATAGAAAACGAGCAAAAACCTTTATTAAAAGTGACGTAGTGAATAAGTGCGTTGACTGGTGTGCAGGTTCGAAACTGAATCGTTTCAATGGAAACACCAAGTTCACATTTCAACCTACAGTTTAATGCCGACTCCGAACGGCGAGATTAAGAAGCTTTTTTCCAGACAGTTATACTCTTTGAGCATTGTCAGTGACTCGAAAGAAGTGGAGCCGTGAAAAAATGTTTGATGTTTTTTTCGAAATTCGAACCGACGACATCGAGCGTAGGTGTCGACGCACCTACCCACTACGCCACGGCGCCCACAAAATACGAGTACCTGTGGATATTTCAGAGATTTTTGTCTTATTTTTTTCGAATCGGTTGCATTGGTCAATGTTTTTGTTGAATGAAAAATTTGAATACCATGCACTGATTACATCATTGCATTTGAAAAGCAACTCTCATCGTGAATTGGAATCGGGGTAGTAGAGTCCGACCGAACGTTCGGCTTCGGCTGCGGCCACCTTCGGCTAAAAATATTCGAAGCCGAATGTTGAATTTTCTGTAAAAATAAAATTACGATATTGTACTTTTCTTTGCAGGATATGTGAACAAGTCGTGCCGTGTTTGTTTGGTTTTGCAAAATTTGCTAGTGTGTCAATAGTAGTAGAGGTGGAGTTGCAAGGAATGGTGTGTTTTTTGTTTTGCTATTGTCGGATATTTTGTATTTTAAAAGTGCGATTGTTAACAGCTTTAAAATCATCATATTTTGCTTTAGCATGTTGGCAAACTATTAAGTGGTCTGTATAAAAACATGCAATTTATTTTTACTAGTTTTAGGTAGAAAGAACATCTAAAAGCAGCTAAAAATTCAATTTGTGGCTATTTCAGTAAAAATATGTTCCAAATCGTTGTCACTTGGTAGTTCGCTACCAAAAACAAACAATAATTTTGTAGATTCCTTAGTATTTCGGCTTCGGCTGAAAATTATGAAAAAGCCGAAGTTCGGCTTCGGCTTCTGCCGAAAAATTTGTCTTCGGTCGGACCCTACGGGCGAGACAGTGTTTACGGTACTTGTACTTTGGGGAAGGCAAAAACCTGGTAGTGCCGCCGAAGGTTCACTATATGATACTATACAATTATGAATAGGTTAAGTGACAAAGTGAGCAGAGACATGTCGAACGAACACGTTTGTCATTTATAGATTGCAGAATTGAACACCTTACCATGGTCCCTAATTCCATGTTCTTGCTGAGGCGGTATAAGAGAAAGGAGTTCGATTTTTTGTTGCGATAGACAACTGTAAATTAACCTTAAATCTGCCGAAGTACTAGTGGGAAAGGAACCATAAAAAAAGTAAATTTTAATTGGTGAACCTTCTCCGAAAATATCAAAAATAGTTTTCACAATCGGTAGAGGGATCGTGACTGTTTCCTTTTGGGATATTCACGGATTTTAGATTATCGGCCATCTTAAAAATGTAAAACAATTGCCCCATTTGAAAAAGAAAAACGTCAAAGTAAATGGAAGAGATCCGCTTAAGGGCCGTGTCGAACCACAAACAGTTTTGATTTTTATATGCATACGTTTGTATAAAGCATCGCCTTTAAAGAATTTTGTCTTAAATTTTGTAACTAACGAGTTCTCATAATACTGTAAAGCATTGTCATTGCCACTTAGTAATCACAAAAATTATTTGAGATCAATTGTAAGAATCGCTTTTATTAAATCAATGAACAGGAACCATTCAACATCAACGCATTCAAACAACACGAATTTATATCTTTCACATTATCCATCGAATGCACTTTCAAATTCATATAGTCACTGAAAATTCCAGATATTAGTACGATTCTCCAGTGCACCTTTTGTAAAGACGAATATCATTTCCACACTTCAAAAAGTTCTAAAGAAGCAGGCATTCCTCACAAATTTCAACAAGCTTCTGTCATATCAATTTAATATTACAAACAGGATACTTCAGATATACTTCAAAACAACAAACGATGCAAGAACTACTCAAGGGAAACCCAAAACTTGTTTCAATTGCCCTTTCGAGTACCACAATACTGGCAGAGAACGAGAGAGGGAGTAACCACTCGGTACTTAAGACTATCAAATACAAATGCAGCAATTCTGCAACTCTATGACATCATGGAGAGTCATCTCTTCAGCTTGGGATATCCACTTAAATGTGGAGCAAGAACAATTCGGTATGGTGGGGACGCATTTACTGAAAATTTGCAGTGTTAAAAGGTGGCTCTTCAGTTGTGAAGTCTTCACACAAAATTTCGGAAACTTGCACCAAGGACATGTGGAATATTCATTCATGTAAGTGCTGTGTTAGCAAGATGCCAACTTGTTTAACAGCGATAACTGACATTTATGAGTGTGGTGATGTTTAATTAAAAAGAATGTTTGTGAACGTTCTGTGGAATGAAAGTGACACGGTAATCTGAAAAGAACCCAACGATGATGCCATTTTGATAGTAGTTTTAAGTTTTAGTTTGTTTTAGTTTTTAATCAGGGATGGTCAATATTTAAACTGTGCGGTAGATAGCAGGGATTATTCCTGACGTTGTGTTGAAGGCCCTAACATTAGGTTATTGCGAAAGCAGCTATTTCTCCTGTCTCCCTTTGAAACACATTTTTTGGGGATTAAAACTATCATTTGCGAGGATATACATACATGGAAACTTGCGTGAGTTAATGAGTTACGGTTCTCCCGTTGTAATGTGAATAATTTAGAAAATGGGATGAAAGCAAGTATGAAGACTCTAGTATGTTTATACAAGAAATGTGCTTTGACATTTTTGCTGGAGTATGAATAAGTTTTCATACTTCAAAGGTTTGTTTTTAAACTGGCAACACTACTTGCCCAGATTGTCAATTAGACAGTTGAAAGTTGATTTGTGATTAGTACGTTTTGCCATTTCACGATGAATAGATTAACGCCAGAACAACGCGTGTGCAAACTTATTTTGGAAACAATAGTTCAGTTCACTAAACTTGTGAGCGCAGTTTTATGGAAAATTCGAATGAGTCAATTGGCCATCAGGTACAGCAATTGGAGCTATGCTCATCCATTTTGTGAAAGATTTTATGGTAAGATCTTGGCTTAAAAGCTTATAAGATCCAGCTTGTGCAAGAGTTGAAGCCGCGTGTCCGTCATATGCTTCGTAGGTTCGGTGAATGGGCCGTAAACATGATTCAGCTTGATCCTCGTTTTCAACGCAAAATTTTGTTCTCCGATGTGGCCTATTTTTGGTTAAATGGATATGTAAACAAACAAAATTGCCGAATTTGGAGTGGAGAAAATACAGAAAAAGCTTTTGTCGAGACGCCTTTTGGTGTGGTTTACGGCCCATATTTCTTTAAGGACGATGCCTGCCAGAATGTTACCGTCAATGGAGATCGCTATAGAAACATGGTTTCTAACTTCTTCTGACAATGGTTCAAACAAACACTGCTAAAGCTATGTTCAGACGATTGCCAGTTCTGCAAATAATGTCAGGTCTACATGTTCTGACAATGACCTACAAATGAGCTGGCAATAGCGAACTACCTTACAAAGCTAAATTGCCAGTTCACACGGTTGCCATATGTTGTCCCAAACTCTGGCAATTTCATTGTCAGATGGTTTGCCTGACAATACGTTGCCTGGCAACGTTGTTAGGTTGAAAATTGTCAGTTCACACGGCTGACAGACATTTGCTTACAAAAAAATTTTGCAGATTCGTTGCAGGCAATGTCAGCCAAATAATTTTTTTTTTTCATTCGGCGCCGAGTGAACTTTGTTTTGTCGAGAATTTTAATAAAATAATAAATTGATAAAATAATCGAAATGGAAAAAGAATGCACTTGAGATTGTTTTGGCCGCGTACGTATTTGAAAGTAGCGAGTTTGACACAAAAACGTCAACGTGTTTGGACGAAGGATTGGGTGACCCGCCAGCAGCAGGAGGGACTTTGTGCAAAATTGCTTGTTGTATTAAAAGCTGAGGAGCCGGAATTGTACGATTCGATGATCTTTTAGCTTTAGCATTTTTAGCTTTAGCATTTTAACGGCTGAGCGACTTGTTTTGACCCTACGATACCTAGCTACTGGCGAACATTTCTGTTTCGCACTCCTGTGTCAACGATCTCGTCCATCATTCCAGAAGTTCTGGATGCAATCTACAAAAGGCTCATCGACCACTTGCAGATAAGCACTTTGCTTTGCAGGTAAAACATTGTGAATTAATAATTTATGTACAAATAAATGTCTTCAATCCATCAATCAAATAAATATCTTCACGTAAATTAATTTCAATGCACACACAAATGCACAGAAAATGGTGTTTAATTCCAGAAATTTATCTGACAATGAAAAAATTGTCAGACGTCGTAAACATAGCACATCTGACAATAGCAAATGTATCTGCAAATGTCCTAAACATCTGACAATGGCACAATTGTGTGTTCAGACGATTGCCATATAGCTGACAATTTCATTGTCAGATGAGGATCTGACAATGTGTTTTCTGCAAATATTGTCAGACAAAATTGTAAGTTCAGACGGTTGTAAGACATTTGGGACAATTTTTAAAGTGATAGATCTGATAATATTTGTAGATCTGCCAATCGTCTGAACAGAGCTTAAGTACTGGATCCCGATGTGAAATAATGGCATAATATAGTAATAATAATGACAGCGCTACAGTCCGAGGTGTACTTGGGCCTAGCTTCTCAGCAACCATTCGGGTTGTGCGTGTTATTCTTCTCTCACGAGTGGAGGAGACCTACAGTGCTTCCTTCGTTTTTTTCTAAACTTACTTATCCTACAGCTAGTTTAATTTGTAAGCAGGCCATTGTGTACATCTAGGGGCAAACTCACGATCTAACACAAGATCCTTCTCCTAGGGCGTTGAAACAACCCTACTGAGTCCGAGACGTTCCTCAGCGCTCTGTGCGATATTTCGGTCGTAGTTGAGCGGGCGAAGTGGAATATCAGCGGCACAGCTTTTCTATCCTGTATCAGGCCACTTTTATTTAAATAGGTGAACGCCTTTGGGGGGCGAAGCTATTGTGCCGTACCCCCTCGTAGTACTGTGGGTTGGTCTACAATGCCCCGGAAACCAGGTTAGACCATCGGTTTTGCCCTCGAATCAACTTTATCGGGACATTATCCACTCTTATCATGTTCGCCCTGTTGTAAAGGACATTCTTTGAGTAGAATTTTTTTTACTGGGACCATGAAGTTCCATAAAGTGACAGGCCCTAAGCCAAGCCCTCTCGAACAATCAAATCTTTTCCATTGAGCCTTCTCTGACGATGAACCACACGGGACAGCTATAGGTGTTCATTGGCCGTATAATAGTCACAATTCTCTTCATATAACAATATAACAATCTATTGCACAAACCGATTTGGTTGAGTTTCCTCAGAGCTAATATCTACTCACCTTAACTATGATCGTCCTTTCTTGCATTTGTTGGAAGGAGTAGTTCTGACCACACCCTTCATATGGACTAACACTCTTTGGCGCTGAATCTGAAGACACAACACCTAACCTTGCCGAATCCCTGTAAGTCGAAATTGCTATAACTCGAACTAATTTCGAGCTACTACTTTTCCTAGTGCTTCTTCATTGAATTTTCCTATTTACCATTTACCACACCGTAGAGAGCGGAGATGATCAGAGACTTGCGCCCATATTAATTTATTCAAACTCAATTTCTATGTTAAACAATTATGCCATCGGGTAAGAACTTCTGAGGACTTTGGTTGATTTTAAGCAACGTGTCGCAGTTTTATCTCAGTGATTAAATGATGACGCTGCTTGGATGCTTGGCTTATCGACAGATCTAATAAGAATGGTTCGATATGTTTGCATCCCCTGCAAAAATCAAGCCTAGACTTATATTTTTTCAGCCTCTGTCTTTAGTCGCCGTCAAACAGCTCCTCTTCGGTTTTTGGGACGTATTCTTAATTCAGAGTTTCCAAAATTATGTTTTCTTTTTCGATGCATGGTCCGAATCATCTATCAATATGATGAATATGAAAATCGCTTACACACTTACAAGTGCAAGATTTGATATATAGCCTTCATATTTTCTATGAGAAACTACATGAACGTACCTTCTACTTAATGCATCATGTTTGTCCATAAAATTACCCGAACAACCTCATACTCAACTCTGTGACTCTTTGGATACGAGTATATTTGAAAGTAATTGCTTTTAATGTTTAAACAAACTGCCTTTAATCAATTTCTAATCAAATATGCAAAGCATTTTGATTGGAACCATCCATGCTCTGAAATTCGGGTGTAATAATCTTGGGACACATAAAGGCATTCTTCAGGGACCTATCCTTGACAAGCCTTTGTTCGGCGCCCGAAGAATGAACTGCATTCCCGGTTAATGCATGCAGAGACTTTTGAAATTTCGAAGCAAAATCTTTGACTTGATGAAAGCTTTGCCCACGGCGTTTCTCTGCAGTGCAGAGAATTAAAAAGGCTAGATAAGGTCGATGATAAAAGTAAGCCACGTAATTTCGATGCGGCATGAATTTATAAAATCTCCTTGCAGTTGCTTGCAGCTTGTTGCACGTTACTCTGTGTGGATGACAATAAGAATTTAAGAACTTCACATATGTACACTTGATGTCATTCCCAAAGCAACCATAGCACGGAATGCATTTTCACCGTCACCACAATGGAAACGAATCCTTCCGGAATTCACGGAGGCATTCAGTCAACCATGTGAACAAGTTCATTAGTGCAACGAGTTCCTGATTGGTAAACGCTATGGCACTGTTAGTTGCTTCGTGATAATGGAACACAGAGCATTTGGGTTGTTCACAACTCATGCAACTAGTGCAGACGACAGGTGGAACGAATTTTAAATACCCTTCCACTCGCACAGCATAACACACCAGATTCAACCTCAAATCAGTAATAAGGTAAAAGCTGACACAATGCTTTTAGATCACTTGTGAAGAGATGCCGTTGGTAGAAGCCGTGTTAACTAAGGTGGAGAGCTTAATTGCTTTTGTCATCGGGCCTGGAATTCAGACTTTTGACTTTAAGTGGAGACCCTGGGGTAATTGGAGGTGTGTTCTATTGATGGGCAACAATGTTCGAGTGTCTCAAATCGTGATGGTGCGTTTGGGAAAATCTCTAGAGATTTTGTGACAGGACATGCGTTTGGCAATAGGAATACGTGCAAACCGATGCAATGATTAGTTCTCATTGCACTTGAAATTTTGTAATATGCCATAAGTCTGTTTAATCATTTATATTGCATGCTTAATTTGAAACTGTGGGCGCAGTGGCGTGGTTATGCGTCGTAGGAGTCGTAGCGTAGGAGTTTACGCTCGATGTTGTCGGTTCGATTCCCGAAAATACACCTAAATTTTGTTCACGGCACCACCTCTTTCGAGTCACTGACAATGGTCAAATAGTATAACTGTCTAGAAAAAGCTTCTCAATCTCGCCGTTCGGAGTCGGCATTAAACCTTAGGTCCGCTTTACTCGTGGCAGAACAATAGCACGCACAACATGAGTGTTTGCTGAGAAGTTTGAATTAACATCAATTAAACTTTTCTTCATGAAAGATTGTGAAGAAATAAGCATAAAAGCTACTTACGGTTTGAGGTTGGTCTCAGATGACTGCCATGGCTGATTGGAGAAGGGTGGCGACTCTTGCGCTAAAGGTCTATGATTCGATCCTAAACAAAACAATATCGAGTCACTTGCAATTCTCAGGGAGTATAACTGTGAAGCAAAGTTTCTCGAATTTTGCCCTTAGAAGCCGAAGTTAAACTTTATGCGTTTTCCACTTGCGAGAGAACAACTGCATAAGACAAGTTTTGAAGTATGATACAATTTTCATCTGAATTCATTGTTTATTTTGTCAATGGCGGGGCTAATGTTAGACGTGTTTTTATGAGCTCGGCGATTTTCGTTTGTTTAAAAAGTGGATCAAAGAATTTGTATACAATTTTGGATAAACAATTAAATAAAGGGTAACAAAGTGTGTGAAAAGTTAACAAAGGCCTATGGTAAGTCTGCTATTAGTTTACTATAAGTTAAACAAGATTTTTCAAGTGGTATAAACGTTTCCAAGATGACTATGAAGACGTTGAAGATGACGAACGATCCGGATGCCCCAGCACATCAACAACCGATAAAAACGTGGAAAAATTGATGATTATGAACTGTTGCCGAATCACAATAAGAGAAGTCGCTGATGATGTTGGCATGCCGACTGGCTTAAGCCATGGAATTTTTTGTGTCCCAAAATTGTTGAATTTTGAAGAAAAAGAGCTGCGAACCTGATCACACTTCAATGTTTGTGGCAGCAAGATGTGTTCCAAATTTGTCGAGTTTTGTTTAGCTCAGTTCATTTGTATTGGAGTTCAACTGCAGGGTTTACTGGGATATAAACTGTTGTTTTCTACGTCTAGTAAGCCACACAGCCTCGGACTTTCCATTTGTTACAGAATAGCTGAAAATGGTCCACCGAATTTTCAAGTGAAACTATCGTGTCTTGTGCTTAGATATTTGATAAAAATAGAGCAGTGTCATCAGCAAATAAAACAATCAAAAAGTTCCCGGTAGATATTGGTAAGTCAGAGCTAAAAATATTAAATAAGCTGGGACCCAGTGCTGAGCCTTGGGGAACGCCAAAGTTAGTGGTATATAATGATGAATGTATTGAGTTTTGAACAAAAACAGCGCCGAAAGGAAGGTTCTCAGGTGTCGCTAAATGAAGTAAACGACGACGATGTTAACAATACTGTTACGATGACCCAGCTTCCATATTCGCCTGACATGGCTCCGTGTGATATTTTATTATTCCCAAAAGTAAAGAGAGCCTTAAAGGGCCGTAGTTTTACAAGCATAGATGAAATTAAAAGGGCAGCGCTGAAAGTACTAAAGGCTATCCCTAAGATCGGATTTAAGAAGTGTTCCGAGGATTGGAAGAAGTGATGGCACAAGTGCATAATTTCAAATGGGGACCTTTTTTGAAGGCGACAACATTATTGTAGACGAATAAATCAAAAACAACAAAACAAAAAGTTATCTCAAAGGTTCGATGCACACGCAGAAGGAACTGAAACTGCCAAGCTTGCTGTTGTGTATTTGTCTGAACTGTGGAACTAAATAACAACAGCGCAACCTATTGGAGATTTTTAATTGACTCACTCCCTTGAAAGTAAGGTTCTTTCACGAGCTCAGCGATGTGGCGGAGGTACAGATCCCTGACCTAAGGAAATTTCTAATTAAAACGGGGTGGTTTTGGTAATTGCATACTGACCCTGCGTTAATACTCGGAAAGCTTGCAATCCTTACAGGGCATGGGTGTAATTGCTGGCAACAGCATAAAGCCGTCCTAACCTAACCTAACCTAACCTAAGGGTTATTTTATTTCGAAGTACTCAACACTTGCAAAATGATTACATTTCATGCCACTGGTGAATGGAAATGTAGTTAGTTAGCAAACTAGCGGTGTGGAGCCAAGTATCCTATGTCCTATTAAGAATAAAAAGTTCTTATTTGAAACCACAACGAATCGGTATTCGTAGTTTTATATGTACAGACCCAAACTCTTTCTTTTTGCAAAATTTTAAAAGTAGTATCTACAAGTGCACAAATAATAATTTAATCTTAAACTCTAACTCTTATAAACCAAAAAGCACCAAAAGCACAAGTCACAACCTCCTCTTTATGTCTGCAAAGTTTCATTAAAATCGGTCCAGTCGTTTCGGAGATTAGGGCGAACCGGCAGACATACATACACAACGCTCGCATAATATACTCGTTGACAATATTATTACTACCTTGCAGCAATTACCACTTTTTTATCAACTTGATCTTCCTCCCTTCCTTCATGTATTTCAAAATAATTGTTACCACTATTCCCTCTAATAAGTTAATAAACATTTTCAAAATTTACTCCCGCAACCTCAAACCAGATGAGAATAAACTTCGGTCGCTGCAAATTAAAGCAAGCATCTTTGCCACCCACTAGCCGCAACACTTTATTCATCTCCCGGCTTTACGGCCATACATCAATGTCTCCATGCGAAAGAAAGATGCAGAACTTTAACTCCCTGCATCGTGACATGACAGATCACATGTAGGGGAAGCCAGAAGAGATAACTTTGTTTTCAAGGATATCCACGATGACGAAAGTATACGGTTGGTGCAGGAAAAATACGAGGTTACCACATATCTGCTAAGTAACAAGGCTCAAGCTTTACAGTCCAACGTGGTCGGTAACAAGACATTTTCGGTCATCAGATGTAGGTCCTGCAACAGCAAAGCGTAGGAGTTCCAATGATAGAGGGAGTAAGAGAAAAAAAAAACAGAAGACGACTCCTGTTAACAATAAAATCAAAACTTTCGCAATAAATTCCCATCTCGGTGGTGGATTTACATAAGTTCCTGAACTTTGTGCACATACCCTGCGGACGATATGTGAGAAATTCGGTTTTTTTCTCCCTTTTCGACAGGAGTTTTTGCTTTGTTTCGGATTTTATTTTATTTTGTGGTCTCTTGTGTCTGTTATCATAATGATTTTGGCCAACGCCGCTGCCACCGCCGCCAAGGCGCATATGGATAAAAACCTGCGGTGAACTTTAGTTCTCTTGTGGGAATTACAATATCCGCCCTCATGTTGAGAGTTTGGCTTTCGAGCTTAGGTGTGGTATCATAGAAAATTTGGGAAAGAAATTCGACAGCGGTTGACGGGGTTTCACCGGGAAGTTCTGCTCAAGTTCGACGTGGTGTGTGTTTTGTTTTTGATTATTTTAATGATAAAACTTTTGTGCATATGTGACTTTTCGTTTTGAATCGTTTAAATGGATCAAGTGGCCTTGTTAGTTTGGGAGAAGGGCCATAAAAACAATCGGAACATACGAAGTGTAACAATCAAGAAGTTATCCAACCAAGGGAACGTGCATATTTTCAAGCCACTAAACACTGAAGATTGTTTTTCGAGTTATTTTATTTTTTATTTAATTGCCTGTGCGAAAAGTACTTTGAAGGACTCTGAAATAATGTTTTCTGTGCTTCGAGACTATCAAAGCCTTGTTACCCCAAGCAGTGTGTCTGTTGCATTGTCAACTTCTCAGAAAAGCTAATGGAATTCAGCATCAAGGACGCAATTGAAGATGTTTATTATGCATTAGTAAATTTTTTGTTGCAAAAGAAACAAATAGAACAAATTTTCATGTCAGATTTGTACATTTTGAAGTCACAGTTATAATTTTAGGTACATGTTCGATTTCATGATTATGATTTTTTTTCTTTTCTAAAATCTTGGCATAAGGGTAACTAAAGGGGTAACTTAAGGGGACACTGGTCCCTTTTTTGGTTTGCCATGGATAATTTTGTTTATATGGCATTGAGCAGGGATATACATCTTGTTGCATGGTTTGCTATATGCATCCGACTTTTGAATGATTTCCTTTATGCAAATGAAGGTCGTGTAGGCTTGTGCATTTTAATGCATATGTTTATTGAACTAGTTCGTTCTTTTAGTTCATTTAGTTCACTGCTCAGAAAATTGAGCGTGATTGGGTGTGATTTTCGCCGGTTGTGAAATATAAAAATAATAAGCAAAACTTAACCAGAAAGAAATCTTCTTAATTGTTCATCCACTCATGGCGCCAAAAAACCGTTATAAATACCATATTACGCATTTGTACACACCTTCGTGCACAGACATTTTTAAAATTCGTTCCACATACACCACCGGTAGCGCAACGGTACTGCGGTAGTTAAAAAAAAACAACCCTGATCCCTGATGTGCACAATGGTTCTACACACAGAAATCAAAGCACTTAATTTAGTTCAGTTTAGTTCGATCTAGTTCAGTTATTCTTGTGGAGTTACATGTATGCAGAGTAAGGTACTATACTTATATACTTATAACACGACTGGATGGCGCAGTTGGTTAAGTACCTACCCCAAGTTCGATGGGTCCCAGGTTCGAATTCGAATTTGGTCAAGTCACAAACTTCCAAAAATATGACGTGTTGCTTAGACGCTTTAGTCTTTTTATGTTCCGTAAAGGATGAATTTTCTCATGGCTCCTGGCCATTTGCAGATGAAGATTTATGGGATTGAAAATCTTTGAATAAGTGTGCTGTAGTAAAATGTTTCATTCATAACCTCCACCACCTATAGCCTACAGGTTAAAAAAAATCATCACTCAAATATGAACTTCGATCTGGCATCGACTTTTTAAATCTCAGATACAGCGTCTTATCTACGGACGATCCAGCCCACTTATGAGCTTGTCTACTTGTTTATTTGTACAAAACACTCAATATTAACTTATAAGTTCATAAAGAAAGCATTCGACAGCACAGATACTGGATGAACAACATAATAAACCGCCCATTCATGCTAGACGAGTCTATGTATCACATATGTACAGCACATACGAGTATGTATCATATGCCTTAACTAGATACACGCAATACACGGTTGTATCGTTCTGGCTTCTCGGTATACGAGTAGTAAATAAAAATAAACAGAAGTAGAAAATCTTCAGATTTTGGGAAAAACAACTTCTTATGGCCCACGCCAAGGGCGTGTACCACAAAAATATTTGATGAATGTCACACGAGGTCGGGAGAGGGGCCGAAATCAAATACTCTAAGAGTGTTCATAGCCATGGAATATGTGTATGATTATCGTTCAGAAGTGTTCACGTACAGTTTTTTTTTTTCGTCTGTTTTTTTTATTAGCATAAACACAAGTGTGTATCGCACACATACTCTGTGCCTGATATTAGGACAAGGATAGCATATTTATAGACAGTTTATTTGTAAATATGAAAATGTAATTCAATTACTTGATTTTGAGCACACATTCGTTAGGAGTCTGGGGATATGATGTGGTTTATGATGCCACAAGTTAAGGGATAACCGTCATGTTGTACGAGGATTCGGTAGAGTTCGTATAGTTTGTTTAAGTTTAAGCTTGTTCCCCCCAATCAGGAGGGTAAATAGTAAGATTTTGCCCTTTTTTTGGGTCGTCTGCGTGGGAATATAATAAATCTATTACTAAAGGAAAAAGGGGTAAGTACGTGTCCGGAAATATTTGCTTTGATTAACTAACGTTAAAACGAGTCTGATGTGACTAAAAAATCTAGGACAGTTTTAGAGATATAAATGCTTATACGATCACATCTTTGATTTATTTAACTGAGCCAATTCCCTTAACCGAGTGGCATACCAATCACAACAAGGTTGAAGTTATCTACGAATAAAAGGGATTAAATTAATGGTAATTTGCGCGCTTTTTTAAGGCGACTATTGACCTCGGTGGGCGCCGTGGAGTTGTGGGTAAGTACCTTGACTCCTAGTCTGGCTTCGACTCCTGAAAAAAAAAATATTTCATATTTTCGCAACTGCACCTCTTTCGAGTCACTGACAATGCTCAAAGAGTATAACTGTCTAGAAAAAGCTTCTCAAAATCGCCGTTCGGAGTCGGCATTAGACTGTAGGTCCCCTCCACTCGTGAGAGAACAATAGCATGCAAAACACGAGCGGTTGGTGAGAAGCTATCCCCAGGTCCACCTCGGACTGTAGCGCCGCCATTATTATTATATTATTATTAATACATCCACAGAGAGTGACAATTTTGGAACAAAGTTTCAGTCAACGGTGGGCGTTACAGAGCCATGTTAACCGACTTTTCTTTTTACTGAAATTGAAGACATGGATTTGGACGACCTCTGGTTCCTGCAGGATAGTGCGCCATGCCACACAGCCCATGCCGCCATCGATCTTTTGCTCACCAAATTCACCGGTCGTGTTATCAGCTGCCTTGGCGATGTCAATTGGCCGCTTCGGAGATGCGATTTACCTCTTTGGAATTTCTTTGTGGAGAACCGTGAAGGACCGATGTTATTCTAACAATCCGGAAACGATTCGATCACTTAAGGCCAAGCCAATATCATCCAAGCAATCCGTGAGCTACAGCTTGAAACCATCAACAAGGTCTTGGAAAATTTCAGCAAAAGTAGGTGGCTACCTGGCAGTACAATGGACCAATTTTTGAATCTGAGTGCTCCAGTGTAGTGTTTCATAAAAACTTTGACAGGAGAAAAATAAATAACACTCTTTTGGACCTTAAATCACCAACCAGACAGAGTTTGGTGCGAAATGAAAAAAATGTAGCCGCTGTAGCCGGTATGGAGAAGACCCAGAAATGTCGACTTAAACCATCAACCAGACAGAAATTGGTACGAAATGAAGAAAAGGTAGCTGCTGTAGCCGGAATGGAGAAGACCCAGAAATGCCGACTTGGCTCAGATTTGGGCATCACCCAAATGCGACTGACCTTGCGACTGACGCAAGAATTGAAGCATGACGACCATAGACAACGCCGTGAATTCGATAGAGGTCGGAGGTCCAGATTTTGGCCAAAAAATATTTTCGGATTGGGCCCATTTTTGGCCCCAGTGGCAATGTCAAGAAGCAGATCTGTTTTTACAGCAGCGAACATAATCCACAAGTCATCGTGCCTGGTAGCATCCACAAAAATGAGGGTTTGGTTATGGCATGGCAGCATCATTGGACCTTTTTTCTTTCAAAATAAGGAAGGAGACACCGTTAGCGTCAATGGTCTCAGGTATAGAGTTACGTATGTTAACCAACTTTCTGTGGCTGCTTGACAACATCGGTATATCCGAGCTGTGGACGGCGGCGCGGCGCAATATGTCATACAAGTGATGCAACGTTTGAAGTTGTGAAGGAGAAATTCGGCGACTGGGTCATCTCACGGCGAGCGTTCACCAATTGGTCCCAGCGATCATGCAACTTGACGCCACTTGAGGGTTTTCTCTGGGGCTACGTATCCTTATACTTCAATCTTTCCATCGTGGTTACGCCAACGTTTGTGTACATGAAATTAGCCCAGACAGACCGTTCTTTGAAGCGTAGTGAAAGCAGCAGTTGCGTATTTACGCGAAAGCTTACCAAACGACCGATGCATAGGAGAGAAGGGGCCTTAAAATAGCCGTGTAGATCCAAACGGATCTTTTTGGTGATAGACTCCTGGATTTGCCGAAAATTCCCTTACACTGCCAGAAAACTGACAGTGCCTTCGCAATTTTCGTTTCGATGTGTTTTTCCACAGAAGCTTCCTATCTAGAATGACATCCAGATATTTAGCTTCATCGGAAAAGCGGATAGTGACACCTTTTAGTACTAGTTGAGTCAAACCTGTCAATTTCCTCCTCGTGAAGAGGACAATCTAGGTTTTAAGAGGGTTGACTGAAAGCCCATTTCAAGTACACCTGCCTGCGCTTTTGAACACACTGCCGCCAGGCATGATCCGACAGACAGAACAGCTACATCATCCGCATACGGAGTGTGCACTTAGACCAGTGTTGATCCATTCTGCTGCCGCACGGATTGACTGAAGTCAATCCAATTGTTCAATAAATGGGTGTGCTGGCATATTAATTTATTTACTTATTATTTTAGTACGAATTTTTAAAGTAATAACCTAGGCTGTAGTTTTCCTGTGATCGCAAGCACATCATAAGTCCAAATGCCTCGACTTGATTTCAAAGGGTTCAAAAACAAGGCTCAAAGACAAGAATTTAAACACAAGGCTTCTGTTGCTAGCATTCTGTTTTGGAACAGAGTGGATGTCCGCACCAAGAAATGAGATATTTTTTAACATAAAATTGAAGAGTAACATTTAAAAAAAACTGATGTATAAATGTAAAATGTATTATTAATCGAACGGAATTCAGCTCAGTTAAGAAAATCTATCTGACGAGTACTCGTCAGAATATGTCTCATATGCTCGTGTTCATTCAAGCTCTTGTGCTGAAATTCTTTCATGTGCACACTTCAAAGTTTGTCTTCAGATCGTGTCGGTCGGGTTTTCAATTAAGTCGTACACTGAACGATGAGACTCTCCCCTTAAGTCCTATTGTTAATTTTAATATCGAGACCTTATCCTAGAGAACACCTTGTGCATAAAGTACAAAAGTTGTAATTACAAGAGACGGAGATGATTTCTTAAATTAATTATGCAAATTTTTAATGAGTTTTCGTAAACTTTGAACACAGGTCCTTGAGACACAATCAGTTCTGTTCCTGCAATATTGTGTGTGGTAAATACTCTATTGTTCTCTTAAGCATCATGGAGAATATGGATGCAAAGTTGGCTCTTCTTCTACGTCTTTGCAAAATAAAATTGTATTGCAAGAAATTTCCCCCAACCCAATTACTTATCACAAGTTACGTGCTATGGTTTCAACTGAGTTGTCGAGGAGATTGTGTCTCGAGGACATACATGCACAGGCTCCTTAGTAACCGGGGGACAATTTAAAAATCACATGCTACCGAACTGTGCCAATCGAATCAGCTCTCTATGGATTGGGGATTGAAAGGGGCGACACGAGGACGCAAGGCATTCATATGGTATTTACTGTAAGCAATTAACAATCCAACGGACTGCCATCTCCTGTTATTTAATTATAGCATTTAATTGTATTCAAATTAGACATGTGAGGAGTTTAAATTGACCATGTCAATCAGTTCCACCCACTGACTCCCACATAATTGACTGGATTAATTAAAACAAATCCGGTGGAGGTGTATCCTTTTACACTGAGTTCGCAGCACTTTGATGCATGCGTAGGAGTTGCAAATTTTACGCTCTGGCTTCAAATTGAAATGCAGTTAACAGTTATTAGCTTAATAAAGTTTACTTTGACGGCGTGCTTTGAGAACACCCCTCAATGATGCACAATAACCGACGCTCGTCGGTCAGGATGTTCGGCCGAATAAAATGCAAAAACAAGCTAATTACTGACGAATGGTCGTGGATTGTATTGCGTGTAATTAGGGAGCTGGAAAAACGTGATATTTGGTTAAACAACCGCATATATGTTTAATTGCCTACAAATTCAAATAAGTCAGCTTTGTATCCGATTGATTGGCTTTGACTGTGGCGGACTGTTTTATGCTGGTCTGTTTCATCAGTTTGCTCGGTTTATTTGCATCTGTTCAGGATAAATTATGATAGTTTAAAACACTGAGTATCGACAAAATTGGTACCTATTCTCAATAACAGACTGACTTATTGGGTAAACAGAATGAAACTTATTAAACAAGAGCTTGCAGAATTACTCAGCGGTTATTTGAGCGTAGACTTCGAGAGGCGTATGTGGAACATAAATAGAGAAAAATAGCTTCTATTGTTGAATTTCTCTAAATTTATAGAGAGTTTTTATAACATCGATCATAAATATTTAATCCAAAAACTTTACAACATTAGCTAACAGATTATGTATTGAGGCTGCCTGTCTGTCCGATCGTGCCTAGCGGTTGTGTGCTCAAAAGTGCAGGCAGCTATAGAATGGGCTTTCAGTTAACCATCTCAAAACTGAGGTTGTTTTCTTCACGAGGAGGAGGAAATTGACTGGTCTGACTCAACTAGTGCTATCCGTTTTTCCAAAGAAGCTAAAAAAAAACTTCCCTAGAAAAAAATTGCCTAATGGTCACGACCTATATTGTGACGAATAGGTGGAAGGGACGAACTTTCTTTGTCTGTAGCGACAGCCAAGCTGTGCTTAAGGCCTTGCTCAACAATTTAACCTCTTCCTCTTCCTCAGTTCAGGAATGCAAATCTTCTTTGAATATGATCGGTAATCTGAATCCGCTAAAACTTGTCTGGGTCCCGGGCAATCACAGGATCATGGAAATAAGATGAACTGGCTAGGCAAGGATCAGAGCGATACTCTCAGGACCTGAACCTGCGCTGGGACTGCCAGCGTCCATCGGTTGTGCTCTCGGTCCAACCATCGATGGAATTAGGACTTCCATGACTGTCAAGGATGTAGACAGCCCAAGCGCATGCTCAGTAACGTCTGTACGAAATTTGCGGCATTCTTGTTATCTCTTGACAGAAAAAACTGCAAACAACTTATCGGCGAACTAACGGGCCACTACACCTTTACCGAAAACCTAAATATGCTTGGCCTACTCGATGAAACCCTCTACGACGCCTGTGGAGAAGACGATAACACTGCAAAGCACTTCCTCTGTCACATCCCACCTTTGCTCGTATCAGGTGGCAGGAATTCGGTGCTGATGAGTTGAGAGCTGATGATGTAGGCTCCTCATTACAGAAGCGTTTGCTGGTCCGGAAGACCAAGAAAATTCGGCAAAAAGAGATTGCCACCTGGTTATACAATGGACCAGTTTTAGAGTCTGAGTGCTCCACTGTAGTGACCTCCAACAAAAAAATGTTTTGAGACATAATTGTCTTTTATGGTGGAATTATCAAAACTTTTTGACTTTCAATGAGGGGTTCGATAAGAACGCAGTCTGTGTCCATTACTTTTCGCGTTGCAATTTGGATCAATTTTGGATTGTCATGTTTGTACTCGACGCCTATCTATTTGCCACGGATGTAAATATTTGTGTATATTCTTGCACAGCTAGTACTTATCTACTCACAGTTTTTCATTTCATTTCAGGGAGAGTGGGTAAAATTCTTTAAGAAGGAGGTAATGAAGGCGCTACTGTGTTCATAAAACATCACATAAACTTAAATGATGGAAGAATAGTGGACGAAGAAGAAGTTGTTTGACATATTGCACACCGATTTGACAGGCATGAAAGCTTAATTGAAAGGAGTTTGTGTTCTTATAGATCTCATCGTGGGAAAATCTCTTACTCTTCTGAAAGAAGATACAATGTTTTTATAATAATAATAATAATAATAACGGCGGTGCCACAGTCCGAGGTGGATCTGGGCCTAGCTTCTCAGCAACCACTCATGTTGTGCGTGCTGTTGTTCTCTCACGAGTGAAGGGGACCTACAGTTTAATGCCAACTCCGAACGGCGAGATTGAGAAGCTCTTCCTAAACAGTTATACTCTTTGAGCAGTGTCAGTGACTCGAAAGAGGTGGAGCCGTGAAAAAATGTTTGGTGTTTTTTCTTCGGGAATCGAACCGACAAAATCGAGCGTAGGAGTCGACGCACCTACCCACTACGCAATGACGTCCACGGTCTGACATTAACAATTAGTAATAATAGTAATAATATTGTTCGATGTGGACCTGGGCCAAGCTCTGCTGCAATCACTACACTCAAATGGAGGAGACCTACTCCTCCTGCCGACTCCAAACATCGAGATTAACACATTTGAGCATTGTCAGTGACTCGGAGAGATGGAGCCGTGAAATTTGAAAATAATTTTTATTTTGTTCCGGAAATTGAGCCCAGACTGAAAGTTTAGTGCGAAGGGGTCGATGCACGTATCCTCTACGTCACGGCGCCCATGGGGCTAACAGTAAATAACGTGATAATCCAGTTACTTTGGCTAAATTGATTTGTTTCTATGGTTTCTACACGACGGTCCTAGATGCCATACAGCCCAAGGCTAATTATATTACTGTTGGTGTAATTGAACGTATAATTTAGCACTTAAAAAATTAGAATTAGTCGCCCATATTATGGGATTTAATGACATTGGATTTTTTTTCTAATTCTAAAGCTAGATATACATGAGGCAACCGTCGAAGCAACGTGTTTTGTTTGTTCACTACACACGTGGCGACTGTTGCCGCAACCTCCGTACTGTGTGTAGCTATTGTTAATTTTGTTCATTGCCAATGGTTAGGCACCATTGAAACAATGTAGAGCCTCTCTATTTTAATGCATGTACCAAAACTTGTTCTGCAATTCCTGGCTTCCTCGTAGTCTCCGTACTAAAGAGAAGCCTTATCGATTGCGTTCTACAATATATTTCCAGAAGGTTTTCCCTCCTACATACGTACCTAAAACGTCTTCTAAATAATCAACATGATGTTGTTTTAAAATAATTATAAGGGTGATAATCCTTTCTTTAGGTAAATCATATAATTAAGTTTGTGATTAAGTAGATGAAGGGATCCCTTTAAGTGATATGTTTATAATTTTTTAACTATTTCATACTTTGTGTTTCATGCTTAATACCAACTTTTCTGATACTCGCATCAATTTTGTTGGAAAAGTATCTCTCCCAGGTTGTGTACATTGAACTTTTTAGTTTTGCCAGTTGGGGTCATAAGTGGCATACCTTTAAACTGTTACTGACTCTATGGGTATTCATTGCAGGATCCATTTAAGTCTCCTTGCTTTTTGTTTCGACAGTACACAGCAATTGAGTGATCATAAGTTTGTAATTGGTCTTTTCAAATACTCTGAAAACCGAGATATTTTAAACTATTTTCTCCTATAAAACACAAGATCTTTTTTTGCGAATCTAAAAACATTGTGGGCGCCGTGGCGTAGTGGGTAGGTGCGTCGAGTCCTACGCTCGAGGTCTTAGGTTCGAATCTCGAAAAAAAAACATCTAACATTTTTCACGGCTCCACCTCTTTCGACTGACTGACAATGCTCAAAGAGTATAACTGTTTAGAAAAAGCTTCTCAATCTCGCCGTTCGGAGTCGGCATTAAACTGTAGGTCCCCTCCACTCGTGAGAGAACAATAGCGTGCACAACACGAGTGGTTGCTGAGAAGCTAGGCCCTATGATGCATACTTATTAAAAAACGAGCTAAACAGTGACGTCTTCGAAACAGATTTTTATGCTGAACAAACCATCATGTATTTTCTGCAAAAGCCATAATTTGAGAATAAGCCCCATAGCAGAAAACTGCTTTGCTTGAAAAATCGGCATTAACTTGTTATTGGTCCATAATTCACTTCATAACCCTGAATTATCAGCTGTCACGGTGTCCTTTTTGTTTTCATTGGCAAAACTTTACCACACAATTGGATCAAAGTTAAAATCTTGCTTGAGTTTTGAAACTTGTGAGAGGCAGTCCCAGAATAGTCTAGACATCTAGCCGTGTAGGAGTTAAGGGCTTTTATTGGATTGCCATTTCTCGTAAGAGAGTGTTTCACAGTTAAAAAATATTCTTTAATTGATTCAAAACAAAGGGCAATATAGAGGGGTTGCACCTATTCAACTATGAGAATCTTTTGGGGGATGGGTAATGAACAACAAGTCATGTTTTATTTTCGGATGATTTTTTGAATCACTACTGGAGCACTTAGACTCAGATCTGGTCCATTGTGCTGCCAGGTAGCAACCTACCCCAGTGCCGTTAATTTGATCCCAACGGAAACTGGTGACTGGACCAGATTCGATCTCACTGGGATTCGAACCTGGGACCCCTCTAACTTGGGGCAGGCACTTAACCAACTGCGCCATCCAGTCGTATAACAAGTCATGTTACGGGATTTTACAAAGTGGAATTATAAATCCTTACATAGTTTTCCAGCAATATTAGGGAGCAGTCATAAGTAGATATAAATATTTTTAAATGAAACAAGAACGCCTCAAGAAACTGTGTGTTTCGACATCTAGAACTATGAATGCTTGTTGCAGAAATTAAATATTCCTCTCTTCAAGAATATTAGGAAAACAAACATTAATTTCTAGTAAATTGTAATCACCAACCAAAGAAAGTCGAACAGAATAAACCATACATATTAACTTCTTTAATTGCCATCACAAATATGCTGAAACTAATACCCTTATCATTATCAGAGAGAATGAAAGGAAAAAAAAAGTTACAAAGGATTTTGCCGGAAGATATTTGTAAAAATATTGAACGAACTTTATGAGCCAGAAGCAAATTTTCTACTCGATAACAAGTTTTTCAAAGACGAACATTTCACAAAAGTTACCTTATTGGTGGCATGGAGATTCGGTTGATAATCGAAGAAGAAAGAGAGAGTTTGGCGAATTCTATAACTCAAAATGTGTTTTCTTTCCTTTTGTAACTGATATCCTGTCAGCTGAAGGAGAGGTACAGGTAAAGTTGGTTGTCATAGATGAAAATCTTGGACAGCATAACACCCAAAGGGTTTTGAAAAGGAATGAAAGAGTATAGAAATTACTTTTTTCACGTTTTTTTTATTTGATTTTGATTGAAGGTTGCAAAAGTATCCTATGGGATGATTATACTGTATAATTTGACATTTATTTCTCACTAAACGTATTTAAAGAAACGGCAATCTGTTGCTGGGATGAAGATGTTGATACCTGTATAATCTACAGAATCGTTTCGATTGCATTGTGTCTTTATAACTCACGAACGGTCGAATCGAATTCTGTAACATTTTTAAGGTTTGTTCGTATGGTCGTATAGATGGTTTGTCTAAAGCTTGGACGAAATTGGTTGACGCGTTCGTAAGTTATGACTTTTTTGTCAACATCTGATTTTGTAATTATAAATTATATAAATAATATTAATTATAAAAAAATAATTATAAAAATTATAAATTATAAAAAAAAACAACAACAAATACGTAGGCGCTTATGAGCGTGCGCTGTATGTATACTGTGTGCTGATGTCATACACAGGGCAAATACACGCTGTAGCGCATACACGCATACACATTGACAGCTGTCAGTGAATGATCATGTCAAGATTCTTTTCGAACTCGCATGTAATCAGTAAGAGTCGCATTGGATTTTTTTTTGTTTATTGAACAAACAGAGTTTTGCCGCGTAAATCTGTTTTTTTTTTAAACTTGCAGCTAAATATCATCAAACAATTAGCTTACTTTTTTTATCGTTTGAACACAAACGTACATGTGCACCTTTTATGTAAAAAACACCAGAAAAAAGGGAATCTAATCCCCGGGAATGGAAGGGCGCACGCCCAGCAGAGAGGGCGTAGCGAAGCGCACTGGACACTATTTATTCATACAATATTTTCCTACTCACATTGCTTAGCCAAAAAAAGCTCTTATTAGATTTCTGCTTATGAACCGAGTCCAATTAAACTTCAATTTGAAAAAAAAGCAAGATATATTTTTCGACAAGAGATTAACACAGTCCTGCTTGTCCAACAAAATTGAATTAAACTGAAGGAGTTCTTAAGAACAATATTGTTGATGAGTCCACAAAATTGTTTACCTTTGCTTTTCAATTAACTTTAGAATTCACCAGGCCATTGTGTGCGATTAAGCTTCAAACTACTTTAAACTTAGTTCTGACCGAACAGAAAATCCAATCAGATGGATTGTGCAAGCATACCGTCTTCTGTACAAGCAAAGAGTGCTCCTTAAGATATCGAACACAAGCCAGGCACTCTCAACTTCTTGTACTCGGGTGACCCAATGCTATTGAGTTTATCCCGTCACTCCACCTGAATTGAATTTAAATACACGTAGCAAAGGACTTGCATGCTGTGACCTAACGTCAAACCTTCCTATACGACATGAAGGAACTAATCAATTTTGTCTTCAATGAGTAGTACAATGGAGGGAAACACACGTATGCACGAATGCACAGCATACAACCCCCTTAATGCGCCTGCAATCTAAAGAAATGGATCACAATGAATTTGGTCCTGAAAGGCGCCTTACAACTCGCAATGTTCGTGTATGACTTTGCCGATAGACGTAGAGGGATATGTGCTCCTTGAAGTGTGTGTACATACGGATTTCTTAGTCCTGCTTGAGTGGAGACTGACGACATCGATAAGGAAAATGAACAGCGGCATCAATAACGAATGACTTTTGACTCTATTTGGGAGACACTAGAGTTCATGTTTTTGAATAAATTAAAAGGATTTTTTAAGGTCTTTCATCAGTGTGGAGGAGGGCATAATGATCTTCGGAACATTCAGGCAGTCTTAACTTATTTAGAACCATGTAATCAAGAAACTGCATGAAAGGTTCGTCGATTGGTTTGATGTCATTGCTTCTATTGATAAGCAATTTTTTGTTTGCGGAATTTTTTGAAATCTTAACCACTTCAAAGACGAAAGGCTTGCTAGGATGAACATTAAAAATGCAAGAACCTGCAGTACTGCCATTATGTAGCGCTAACGGATGATAATCATCAGCAATAATTGAGGAGTGAGCAGGTAGTCTCACATGATGGGATAGGCATGGAGATAGTGCATTATAGATACAATTCATTTAACACGTTGTGTACACAATCGGTCGCAAGATACGTGTGAAATCAGTGTGAAATTGCAATACAACTGGGTGCTGCTAGCTATTGATAAGCAGAGGTGTTAGAGAAGCATCGTTTCTCATTAAGGAAAGCGATTGTCCCTCAAGGCTCAAATTGAAATTGCTGCTTGACTACCACAACTCCCGCCGTTGATCGACGTATCAGGATTAGGTGTGTAAGACTCCGCATAAGCTTAAGGGGAAGGCGGCTGCATGAATTCAAATTCGCAACTACGAGGAACGAAGCGGGAAGTTGTAGGTGGATTTGGAAAGTCGAAATGCTCTACAACTTAAATTAAAATCATTTTTTTCAAGAAATATTTTGTAACTTAAGCTTTAAAAAACTGATGCAAAAAATTGAACTGAAACACAATCTGCAAATGTTGAACTGTTCCGTCATTTCATCATTGACAAATTGACCGCTATTCGGTTGCCTGATCAATGAGGTGCCGAGAAATAACGTCGAGGGCAATAACGCCAAATTTCAGAATTCGGCATAATAATAATAATAATAATAATGGCGGCTACTTTAGTGCGACGAAAGATTGCTAGCGAAGTTACCTGGCACTCACTCACAATACATGAGGGCTGTTTACAAGTAATATTCACAAGGTTAAAAAATCTGACAGCGAACACGTCTGTGACAGAATGGGCCTAGGTTGGCCTGAACGTGAGTATATTATACCTAGTCCTGCCATAAATTCAGTTACAAATATAAAACGCTATAAAATAAAAACCAGCAAACATATTGTATTCGAAATTGTTTCATTTATTAGACCACAATATTGTTTATTAAAAAAAATTGGATTCACTCAAAATGACTGCCTTTTTCTGCCTTCAAACGGTGTGGCGGCACGTAGGGTTTCCACGAGGATCGTGAACGCTGCTCTGGTTAATGTTGCCTTAAGACATTCCAAATTTCTGTGGGTTCATTCTGTCAGGTCATGTTCTTCAATGCTGACCAGAATCATAATCCAGTGAATTCAGATCTGCACTCCCAGAGGGCCAATTTTCTGCTGCTATAAAGCCATTTTAGATTTGTGCGCTGAAGAAGAGTTTTGAAAAGGGTATTGGTCAAACCCTCCACAATACCTTTTAGCAAACCTTCTTGGTAAACCTTTGCACCAGTTTTTGTGCCTTTTTCACAGTAATGGAGGTATGTGATGCCATGATGAGAATCCCCCCACCAAACACTTACAAAAGTGGGATGTTGAGCCCTTGGAACAACTTTTTTCGCTTCCTTAGATGAAGTTGCATAAATGTTGTCATTTTGTTTGTTGAAAACTTCTTCCACAGTAAACATATTCTCATCCGTAAACAGAATGTTTTCATGATAATTTCATAGTCGGCGTGCCACTGCAAAAGTCGCTTGGATCTTTCCGCCGAATGTTTTTAGTTGTGGAGTTAAAAGATGACCCGTGGACAGACGATAGGCTTTCATATGCAGATCATCCGGAATCAGCTTAGACATGAATCTGGTTGATATATCAAATCCCTTGGACATGATACTCTGCTTCTTAAGGGGATTTCTCCGAATTCGTTCAAGCACTGCCTTTACTACAGCACTCGTACGAAAGACGCGGGGCCGACCACTTCTTGGCCCGTCCTCGATAATTCACCGAAGCGAGCAATAGTCCGATAAACGAACATTCTCGAACATTCTCTCCGAGTGGTTTTAGCAACTCGAAAATTTGGCCCGCACTTATGCAACGCTGGAGGAAAAGATATAACAACGAACTGTATGAGCTGTTCAGCGACATCGACTTAGCCAGAAGGGTGAAGATCCAACGATTGAGATGGCTAGGTCATGTAGAGCGAATGGAAACCAATGCTCCGGCCGGGAAATTCTTCGATCCAGCCCCGAGGAACGGCGCAGTAGAGGAAGACCGCGACTCAGGTGGCGCACGCAAGTGGAAATGGACCTCAACCAACTGTGCGTGCGAAACTGGAGTCAGCTAGCTAAAGATCGAGCTGGCTGGAGACGCTTGTTGGTTGAGGCCCAGGTCCACTCCAGACGGTAGCGCCACCTTAAGTAAGTAAGTCACTTATGCAACGCTATTACCGCGACTCGATTCTCTTTAACGTCCTACTCCATATTAATAGTTTGCAAACTGAAACTAAACTGACTAGTACTTACTTATTTCTTACTTAGAATGCCGACAACCCATGTAGGGTCTGAGCTTGAGCTATCGCTGCCTTCCATCGTTGACGGTCCTGGGCATGCTGCTTCCAGTCATCTAGACCAAGCTTACGTCCGCGATGACTTGTAACGGAGGTTCGGTCTTCCTCTCCTTCTCGAACCAGGAGGATCGGATTCGAAGTCCCTCTTAGCTGGAGCGTTGTTACCTTGCGCTCGATGTGGCCGAGCCAGTGCAGTCGATGGATTTTTGCCTTCCGGACTACATCCACATCCTGGTACAGCTCATAGGCTTCGCGGATGTGTCTTCTCCTCCATTCGCCTTCCACGGGACTATATATCCGAAGTAGAATTTTTCTTTCGAAGGCACCAAAAATCAGCTCCGCATTTCAGCTTAGTGTCCAGCTTTCGGCTCCATATAGCAGGACTGGTAGAATAAGAGTTCTTTGGAGCATAATTTTGGTCCTCCGATTCATGAGTTTTGAGCCCAGTTGTTTTGACAAACCGAAGTAGCATCGGTTGCCAAGGGCGATTCTACGTCGGATCTCCACTGTGATGTCGTTCGTGGAGTTCACGCTTGCCCCGAGGTAGACAAACTCCTTCACTACCTCAAAATCGTGTCGATTGTAATATTTTGCCCTAGATGGTGTGCGGCGGAGCGAGCAAAACTGACTAGTATTTTTCACTAAATAGTACATGTGTTCTGGAAAAAAAGTTAACGGCTCTACTCCTGCAAGAAGTTTGGAACGATTCGCTCTGGAAATTGTGTAACAGAACTTATGGCAGGACTAGGTACATTCGGAAGACCCTAACCCAACCTCAACTTTATACACACTTCTATACTAATTAAGGAACCAAAAAAACTATTTCAGGACAACCTCTTTGTTCGAGGATACGAGACGCAATAAAGTCACCTACTAAATTTTAATAAACAAAAAGCCAACCCTTCTCGTCCATCTCTGTTTGCTTTACGGAATTGAGCTTATTTTTTGGGGCATTGGTTAAGTTAATCGAATACTTTGACTCAGAATACACAATTTTGGCTGGAAAGCATTATCATGCTGTAATCCGATAAACTATGTGAAATATTTTCACTTTAAACTAAAATATGTACAAGACATAACATCGTTTTAAAGAGGTACGGTCTTTTATTGGGCGGAATGGAATAAGCAAATAGGGTTGAACTATAAAGTTATTCAATTGGAAGAGGGTACGTGATTGACATTTCTAATAATGCTCTCCTATTGAGATATGTACATGGAATGAAGTATTCCCTTTGATAGATGGATTGATGTAAAGGGATATTTTGGGTCATGCTTTCCACTTGAGCAATTTTTTAGCTGAGAATCTTCATAATTGCAAATTGATTGTGGTTCCGTTGTGGAAAATCAACCCAAACTGGAATAGTTTTGAGAATAATTTTGAGTTATCTATAAACTATTCAAGGAGCTATACTTGCAAATGGGCACGTTCGTACTCGCATACACACGAAGAATTTCTGGGTTGCTTTCCTAAAATAGTTTTGATTAATTGCTGACGATGCTCATTAATCATGTTAGGTACAATCCAATAGACGCATTATCCCAGCTGTTGTTGGAGCAAGAGCAAGAGATGTGTTCAGTCTTGTTGAATTGTTCGGATATGTACCACTTGGCCAAGGTGTCACCAACCGAATAACCTTTATAGGCCCCTTTTAGTTATATGAACTCTTACAACTCGCTTAATACCATGCGGGAGTATATGACAGGACGCTAGAAAATTTAACATATTGCTACAGAAGGCGACCACTTATCCTGGGTGATTTATGTTACCTCATCTATATCCTAAGACAAGCAATAATTTTTGAAAAAAATTATTTCTGCAGATTTTTAAATGGGGACGAGGACACAAATACCGCTGTCAGGCAGTATGTTCCACTCAACACAATGGACGATGATAGAAGAGTATAACGTCCTCTCGATCTAGACGAAGTCAAAATAGCGAAATCGAGACTGAAGTCTGCCTGCTGAAATGTTTAAAGCAGCTGGAGGTGATCTGGTTGGGGGCATGTACCTGTAAGATATGGTCGGAGGAAAGTATGCCCGATGAGTGGAACCTCATTGCTCAAAATCCATAAGAAATGAGACCCATTTGATTGCGATAAGCGATAAGTCTCCATAACATCGCAGACAAGATCTTTACTGCCGTTCTGTGTGAACGCCTGAAACCATTCGTCACCAAACTGATAGGTCCCTATCAGTGTGGTTTCAGGCCAGGAAAATTCACCATCGATCAGATCTTAACACTGTGGCAGATCCTGGAGAAGACCCAAGAAATGCAAATCGACACACACCATCTATTTGTCGATTTGAAGACCGCATATGACAGCGTGCATCGAGACGAGCTATACAGCGCCATGTCTAATTTTGACATTCCTGCTAAACTCGTCAGACTGACCAGGATGACGATGCAGAACTCTCGCTGCTCCATCAAGGTCGGTAACGAAAGGCGACGCGCTGTCATGTGATTTCTTTAACATCTTTCTTGAGAAGATCGTACAAAACTCACTGGCCAACACAAGAGGCACGATCTTCCAAAAGTCCGTTCAACTGCTAGCTTGATGCGTTTGCTGTCATTGCAACGGAAGCGGCTTAAATGGGTCTGGCGGTAAACGAGGGCAAAACCAAGTACATGATGTTATCGAGAAAGGCCACACAACATCGACATTGACGTGATTGGGCGAACACAGTGAGCCGTCAATGATGCGTTTGCTGTCATTGCAACGGAAGCGGCTTAAATGGGTCTGGCGGTAAACGAGGGCAAAACCAAGTACATGATGTTATCGAGAAAGGCCACACAACATCGACGACAAGGCCAGAACGTCAGCATAGGCAGCTATAACTTTGAGGTAGTAAAGGACTTCGTCTACTTCGGCTCCGCAGTAAACAGTGCAAACAACATCAGTACCGAGATCAAACGCAGAATAACTCATGCCAACCGCTACTTTTTTGGGCTCAGAAGGCAATTAAGTAGTAAAGACCTCTCGCGGAAGACCATTTTGACTTTGTATAAGACATTAATCATCCCAGTCCTGCTTTACGGCGCAGAAGCATGGACATTACCCCAAGGAGATGTACAGTGTCTTGGTCTTTTCGAGGGAAAAGTTCTGCGCGCGATCTTTGGTCCTGTTTGCGTTGATGGCATGGAGTATGGAGTAGAAATTTCAACCACGAACTGTACAGCGACATGAGGCTATCCAGGCGTCTACGGATCCAACGCCTAAGATGGCTAGGCCATGTAGAGTGTATGGGCAACTTAAGTCTGGCCCAAAGAGTATTCGACTGTGAGCCTGTGGGACAACACAAAAGAGAACGTTCAAGTATAAGGTGGCGCACAAAAGTCGAGGGGAACCTGGGCGGGTTGGTGTGCGAAACCGGAAACAGCTGGCGAGAGATCGTGGCGGCTAGAGAAGCATGTTGGGTGAGGCCCACCTCGACCTCGGACTGTAGCGCCCCAAGGAACATAAGAAGTAATAGGCCCTATCCACAAAAACAGGTACAACAAACTGTAACTTCGTGGCTTCGCCAGAGTATTGCACACTTGCAGAACATCATGGGCTTCAGTAAATTCAAAATAACAATTGTACTTCTAAAAACAAACACGAAAGTAATAAGCAGTTCTGTCTGATGGGCGTACGCGCAAGAATGATGGGAACCCCCTACAACGTCTCCTGTAGAAACTGTAGGGACTACAAAGAAGTAAGAACAACACTACACTATCTCGTCAACAGTCCAGCCCTTGCAAGAAAAAGCACGCTGTTCATTTAGCGGCCTAGAGGAGATGTCAGATAACAAAATTCAAAATTTGACAAAGTTCATAATTAAAACAAATTGAATATAATCCGTCAAGAGAGTGCATCATAACAGGATAGACCACTAGGCCCCCAATTGGTCACATCAGGTGTTGGATAGTCTTTTGACTAGCGAGGAACCGGTGGACCATTTATTGGACAGTAACACAATAATGGGTCCATTCAGGATCTTGGCTGATGCAGCGGTGGCAATCACTTTAACCAAACCGCAACTTACCTGTTATTAGTGGGAAGAGAACAAATCAATGGTCAGTAAACTGATTTATTACAGTAAGCATATGTTTTACGAGACTCCGTCCAAGTTGATCTTGTAAAATGCCACACTTGACACATCTTCGTAACATTTTTCTTTCAATTTCTTAAAAGCACCTTTCATCGTGAAAGCCCTTAAGTGACTGATAATGAATTTTATTTTCCTATAGTGCTCAACACGTAAAGGTAAAGAAAAAATAATTAATACGTTAATTGCACTTCAACCTTCTCAATACTCTCATGTTACCCCAAGCCCGGACTCTAGGTTACCTCACATTTCACGAATGTCCTTAATGAACGTACCATGTCGCTCTTTGATTTGCCTAACATCAAAGTCTTTCAATGACAGCTTGACAATTTCAACAAGATATATATTTCGTACATAAACGCACGACATGCTCCCTTACAGAACCAGCAGAGCGGGAGAAGTAAAGTTGCGGGGATATCTTGCGCCACCATTGTACCGTGTCCTGAGCTTTGTGTTAAAATGTTCTCTTTTCATTTTTTTGAAATTTGATAATTTATGACACAGAGGAAATATTTTTTTTCTTTCGTTGCCTGAACGTTATTATGGTCCATGCTTCACTGAGCAGTCTTTAAATTTATTACTTGGAAGTAATGGTAGGTCCCATTTTTATTAAGTTATAAAAGGAATGTCAAATATTAGAATGGTGCTCTTAAGTAAGACAACTTGATGTATGTTCTAACGCGTGTGTGCGTTTATACGGCCAATTAAGTGGTTTATCTTCGATCTACTTGTCAATTTGAGTGCAAGAGTGAAACGCGAACTTTTCCAAGTGAATACTCTGCTCATCGAACCCAAATTAGACCCAAGTAGCCCAGTTTCTGCATCGCCATAGTAGCGATTAATGTCCTTACACTTTCATTTCAAGTTTTTAAAATCCGCATATAAAATTTTAAATCAATAAATATTAAATTTAATATTAAAAATATTTTTTAATATTTGGCATAATTTGTAGAAGAAAAATTGGAAGAAATGTGGGCAATACTATGGATAAGAATAAAAAGGTATGAACTAACATTCTGTTAACTGTAACTGCTGCTTTCACCAAGCTTCAAAGAACGGTCTGTCTCGGCTGAATAAGGGCCTTCTTTAGTACCCCTGACTCTGCTCTTGATGCACTGCTGATAATAATCATTTACCTATTTACTATTTACTTACTCTTCAATACATAATTTAGAAATAAATAAACTAAATTCAAGCCCAACTTTCCACGAATATTTTATGAATCTGAGATTTGAAACGACTGAAACTACGTAGGTGTGCTCTGCCTTTCTCCTATCCTCTTCAAACGCTCATCGACCCATTTCAAAGTTTACACAATCAATTATCATATCCTCAAACACTCTCAGCATACGTCTGGCCCTATGTTCGAATTGGTATTTATTTTTATTAAGTGTTCATCAAATATTAATGAGATAACCGTACCTGTATACATATCATGCCTGAATATGTCAATCAGAGTCAAAGGGCATCGCATCTGCGTCAATGGTATGCAGTCAAATTCAATAATCCGACCCAAATGAATTATGCACTGATGTATCCACGGATTACAAGAACCAAAAAAAATTTAAATAAATGTCATATCATCATTTATCATTTCGATGAATTCGACATGTCGTTGACACTAAGAGTTTGATGATTGATAACATTCATTTCCTGCAAAATATGAACAAAAAGCACTTTTCAATTTCGTTTTACATTTACGTAGATATTTTGGAAAAGGATACACCATCGTACAGCCTTTTTCAGTATTTTTAAATAGTTAACAGATTTTTGGGTGCCGTGGCGTAGTGGGTGAGTGTGTCGACTCCTACGCTCGATGTTATCGGTTCGATTCCCGAAAAATAAAACAAAAAACAAGTGATTTATTTATTTCTGCTTAATACAAGCGAACTTAATCTAACTTAATAAACTAAACTTAAGAACTAAAACTTAACTTAGGGGGAAGAATAGCGAGTCTTAAGACTATTTCGGAGGCATAATTTTGAGAGGTGGAAGTCGAATGAGCGATTAGCGATGTTAGCTAAACGTAACATTCTGGAGATAGGGGAGTATAGGCCATAATTAGTACGGTGTGAACTAACGCGGAATAGAAAAGTAGATCTTATGTAGTGGGAACTGATGCTAAAGGAGACGAGTTCAAGTCGTTGGGGCAATCTAGTAGTTGGTGGAGGAAGAGTAAGTCTGCAATTTCGCGACGCTTTTCAAGAGATTAGAGACGTATAAGTTTTAGGCGTTCCAAATAAGGGGGGAAGTTAATTCTGTCAGCCCAGTTGAGATCGCGAAAGGCAAAACGTAAGAATCTGCGTTGGACGGCTTCTATACGTTGGATGTGAACAAGATAGTAGGGGGACCAGACCGGACTGGCATAATCAAGGATAGATCTAACGAAGGTGATATACAGAGATTTAGTGACGTAGGGGTTTGAAAATTCTTTTAACCAACATTTAACAAAGCCTAGCGCAGAGTTGGCAATGATGATGAAGTGTTTGTTTCATTCAGTTCGGGGTGGTCAAAGCCCTCTACCAACAAACCCTTACAGCCGTATGGTCTTTTTCTGTCTGTCACCAGATTTGCACATCAACTTGGTTGTGATCTTTTTGCGCTTATGTACAACACCTTAAAGATATTCATCCTCTTCGATGATACCCCTGGCCGTGGCGTAGGCCTCGACGTTAGCTCCGTAGACGAATGGCTAGCCTCATTTCGCCGTACATCCCATACAGTTCTTGGTTGAATCTCCTCCTCCAACCACCATCATCTTCAAACAGGATCAAAATCGGATGCAGCACTTTCGCTGTTAATAGTGTAGTGTAGTGGGTAGGTGCGTCGACTCCTACGCTCGAGGTCATCGGTTCGAATCTAGAAAAAAAATCATCAAACATTTTTTCACGGCTCCATCTCTTTCGAGTCACTGACAATGCTCAAAGAGTATAACTGTCTAAAAAAAGCTTCTCAATCTCGCCGTTCGGAGTCGGCATTAAACTGCAGGTCCCCTCCACTCGTGAGAGAACAATAGCACGCACAACACGAGTGGTTGCTGTGAAGCTAGGCCCAGGTCCACCTCGGTTTTACATCGACTCCGAACGGCAAGAATGTGAAGCCTTTGACGACTGGAAGGCGTAGTTTGTTAAGTACTTGGTATTATTTGGTTATAGTCATCACCTCATTGTGCAACGTAATTTGATGTCAACTTTTCAAGGGCAGTTGACTTTAACGTCCATAGTCTCGTTTTTTTGAGAATGCTCGGGGGTAGTTTTGCGCTTGCCTGTAATGCGCCATCACGTTTTATTTCGGGGAATCCCGTATCATGCCGCGCTAAAGTAGCCATTCGGATTTAGTTCCGTATTGTTGCGCTTGTATTCCCTGTAGTGGAACCGATAAGGGAATAGATAAACAACTGCGTACGGCTCATTAAATAAAGTGGCTTGTGAAATAATATCCAACGATGTACCTACATACTCGCATGTGCGTCCAATGACGTCAAATTAATTTGAACAGGATGGTAGTGTCCTAAAAATGGGATTTGAGTATCTCACGTTGATGAATGTCCGCATTTGTCTTTCTGAGAGCATCAAACATTATCCACAGATGAAATCTTCCTTACATCGAATTCTCAGAAGGAAGATAAGTCAGACCTGTACTTCCTTGATTGCCAGATTTGATGGCATTTCTATCTCGTCCAACGAACTTCATTCAAAGGGCATCAATGTCTTTTCGAATCAGATCTTTTTGAGTCCTTTTTTTGCACACGTTTCCTTTCCCTTAAAGCCTTCTTGCAACCATGTCCGCATACATCAGTACTGGATGGGATAACTGCCTAATTGGAAGCATTTTGCCCGAAGTAGTTTTTGAAAGAACTGTGATTTAAAAATCAATCAGAATGTGCCTCCACTGATTTTTCACTATACAAATTGAATTTTGAAGGGTTTTCCCGTTTGTCCTCTGCAGAGGATTTTTTTTTGGACAGAAGCGCAGCTGGGCTTTTATGGTAATTCTAATTGCAAATGCTAAATAAATCTGTAAGCAGTATGTTGCGTCGTTTGTTTCACATAAAATGCTTTCAAGAGCTTGAAGTTCACTCGACGGTGCAGGTTTACAATTCACTGCGTTCGTGTTAATTAAATTCAGTGTTCGGCCATTCATAGATGAAAGGAGAACTGCAAATTGAAACACTGATTGAACGAAATCGTGATTGAATTTTCAATCAAAGCCGTCTAACAACCTCCACCACGGTTCGCATGTCGAGAAACCAATCAAATTTTATCCTTTTGAAACTAATAACTTCTAATGGCATAGCAGGGGATGTGTTTGTAGTCCGCTTACACACATGCACGTACATGTGCATACACAATCAAACTTAAGTGCATCATTCCTTGTATATCTCATGTAATTAGAAACATGAGGAAAAAAAACATTCACACGACGAGTACCTCGCATTTTTACAGGAATTTCAAGCGAATTCCTGTGTAAATTCTTGGAATGGTTAAAATTCACAAATTTTTAACTTTTTGGCATAAATTATTCAAATTATTTTACGGAATAAGCTGTGGGTTCGAATTCGTATTTTTGGCAGCTTAACTTTAGTCATCCAACAAATCTGCTTGTAAAGAGGATTTGAAAATAAAATAAAATGCGGATGAGTTTGGCAAGTAGATCGCATGCGGTAGATTAATAATTTTGATGACACCCATGATATTTTTCGACTGCTTTTTGAAGCATTTGAGGTCGATTTTCTCAAATTATGCGTTCGATGTTGACTTTTGCGACTTTCTGCATAAACCAGCGGTAAATGGAGTCAAACTACACGTAGTTAGCGGTCATTTCAGGAGAAAATGGTGTCATCGAAAACTTCCTTCAATGACCCAATGTTTGTGCTAGCAATATATGATGTGGTTCAATCCTTTTGAAAACAAATGACTTGGAATGGACTGAAAAACTCATTAATAATGGGTTTGCACCGGGCGCCATTGACAGTTGTTGAGTTTTGCCAGCCCATAAACCACACAAAAGCACATTTATCGGATGTAGAAGTTTATCTTGTTTACAAAGCTATTCCAAAGCAGAAGTGGGAAGTAAAAATACGGAGTAAGCGCTGAAACTGTGAACTAAATACCGACACGAAGATGGTTCAGATTCGTCTTGCATATATTTACAAGTTAAGCGAATAAGTTAAAGCCTTTGAGAACCTTAATAATGACGAACTAGTTGCATATAAATATGTCCCTTACCACCATGAATACAGTCTGCTACTAATCTTCTCAAAACAATTAAGGATTTCTCTGAGAATAGAAAGATCATGTCCTTCACAACAGGTTTTCTGCAAAGATTGGCCATCGGGTTACTCTTGTCGACGGTAACATGTAATATAATAATAATAATGACGGCGCTACAGTCCGAGGTGGACCTGGGCCAAGCTTCTCAGCAACCACTCGTGTTGTCCGTACTATCGTTCTCTCACGAGTGGGGGGACCTACAGTTTAATGCCGATTCTGAACGGCGAGATTGAGAAGCTCTTTCTAGACAGTTATACTCTTTGAGCATTGTCAGTGACTCGAAAGAGTCACTACGCCACGGCGCCCACAACATGTAAAGTGAAACGGTGCCCTTTAATTTAAGCTACGCAAAGAAGAAACAGGTATTTGGAGTTGCTAACGACATCATCTCAATCCTCTAATTGGTAGTTTCACTCCAAATGAAGAATTTGCTACAATAAGGTTGGCAAACACCTCCTAGTTTAGAATTATCCCTCCACAAAACTGGAACAATTTTTATAACCTGTCGCAGAGGGAGTATGCTACCAAAATTATGGCTCTAGATTTTACCAGATTAGCACCCATTTCATCGATTTCCAAGGTATCCGTGTAGCCATGTCCAGTGGGTAATGACCAAGTCAACGGGTTCCGACAAAGTTTGTCATAGGATAGCTGGTATTCAAAAACAACAAAAATTCTTATTTGACTGTTAAAATTGGTAATGTATTGAATCATTGGAAATGTTTGTGCCCGATCTTTATTTGGGCAAAAACGCACTCTCTAGTGGAACGGAAAATTTAAAAAGCACACTGACATTAGAGTCGTGGAATACACACAATTTAGGGCTTTGGCCGGCAATGACCGATCCTGGCATGTAAGACGTAACGAGATTCAGGAAGATAAACATATGAAAGAAAAAGGAAATGTAACACTAATATGGGTAAATAAGTGGGCCTATTCTTTATTCCCGTCATTGGAAGATCAAAGCTGGTGAGAGACTACAGCTACTATCTCACTCAGTTTCCGTCCGACAACGGTGGCAGCGCGACTATCTATGACATCTCAAATCTAAGTATAAATGTGGACAAGATACTTCGTTCTTCTGACCGGAATGTCAGAATATGGAAGAGAATGCAGAGCCTGCAGTTTTTAGCTGCAGTTTTTTTTTACTGACCGTCTGTCAGTAAATGAGGGAAAAGCCAAGTATATGCTGTCAACAAGAAGGGATACACAAAATTGGCCAATTGGACAGAACGTCACAATCGACAGCTATAACTTCGAGGTAGTAAGGGACTTTATCTACTTTGTCTCTGCTATCTGACAATAATACATCGGCAGAAATAAAACGAAGAAGAACTCTTGTCATATCGCTGCGAAGGCAATTGAGTAGCGAGGCCCTATCCCAAACAAGTAAAGAGATTTTATATACGACCTTAATCATTCCGATTCTACTTTACGGAGATGAAGCATGGACTTTGTCAAAAGCGGATAAAGATATCCTCGGTCGTTTCGAGAGAAAAATTCTTCGTAACATATACGGTCCCGTTTGCTTTGACGGGCTTTGGAGGAGGAGATTCAATGGCAAACTATACGAGCTGTACAGCGACATCGACCTTGTCAAAAAACTGCACATCAGTCGCTTAAGATGGCTAGGACATGTGGAGCGAATGGACGCCAATGCCCCGGCCCACAGAGTCTTCGAATCTAACCGAGAGGGACGACGGAGTGGAGGAAGACCTCGCCTTAGGCGTCGCGCACAAGGTGAAGGGTACCTAGCTAAGGACCGCGCCAGCCAGAGAGAACTGTAAAGCCGCCTAAGTAAGTAAGTTAGTCTGGCAGTGCCTAAGCAAAAATCAAGTCATTGGTACGTTTGTTTTAACAAGGACGCACTTGAGTCCATTTCCCTTTCACAAGAAGATAAAGGACATAATGCAAAATGCAAACAATATCCTCTCAATTCCATCGCTTCCTATTTGTTTACTCCGTTCTGTCTGCCCAAAAATACTTTGATATGCTTCCTTTGTGTAGGACTGTAAAAACATCATCCATAAATCATTCCAGTGTTTTTCAATTTGTCTCAAGTATTTCATTCATAGCGACAATTAACGTATTTTGCTTCAGTAGCTCTTGCAGCTTCAACTTTTGGTTTCTGAGATGCAAATGTTGTCTGTACAAAGTCATGAACAAGCATACATTTCACCAGAGAACTGGAATAGGGAAGTAATTAATACGTTGGAATTCGATAGCGAACAACAATTCAAATGTATTTGCATGCACATCAAAATAACTGATTTTGACAAATATTTCACATCAGGGATTGTCTAGTCACCCGAAACAATTCGATCATTCTATGGCTTACAATACAAACACGAAAACACATGTACACTGTTTCCTGAGTAAACTCTATGCAATTATATTCCCATTGTTGTGGTCGAATGCATTAGGAGGTGACTCCTGGTTCACAAACGTGCACCCACTCTGATACAGATTTGCTTCCAATGTATTGAATGAATCACACTCTAAAATACTCAATGGATAGCATTGCATTTACGATCCCATATGAAGCATGCATTGGAGCAGTATGCAGGGTGGAATCTTTATTCAGCTTTCATTATCGTTCTTGTCAAGGGACTAGCTGTAAATAAAATGCGAAAATTGTGATCAAATAAAATCAAAGGGAAACCTTGTTAGAAATATGTGCGGAAAATGTATGTAATCGAATTTAGTCAACCCTTACCCCTGACTGCATCAACCACCACAACTCTTTCCAAGCAGTCCTACGCAATGTCAAGTCAAGTCGGAGACGGCTTCAAATATTCCACGTACATATTTTGAAATTTTATTGATAGGAGAGCAGAAAGTTCTAACAATTTCGTAGAGCTGAATTTGCATACATACTAAGCTGCTTTGAATGTTAATATAAATTATGAACACTCCGGCGGTGTACACGTAGGAGATAATTTAACATTTTGAAGTTCAGTCTCATCCGCTGAATGGGGGTGGTTGTGTTTCATTATGACGGTGATTTGCATTCCTGCTTTCCAGTTGACTAACAATTAATTGACTAACAACTAATTGCATAGAAAACTAATGCAATATAATTTTGAAAACGGAAAATTAATTTGAAAGGTTGAGATTACAGAAATGTGGGGGATTGAGGTCGGTAGCGGTGAAGCCGTCTGAAGCCCTCCACTTTATCTTCCATCGCCAAAACGGGAGCTATCCCGTCAACGTCTTTGGCTCCTATGGAGTGTGAAGGGGAGGGGGGCACACAATTCGACACAAATCAGGCGATTTCCGATTTCTAACTTTGCATGCCTTAAAGACGAAGTAATTACCTACAACCCCACATCATTACTTTTTTCCTGCGTCCCTCTGTTCCCGAGATATTCACAGTGAAATTATGCACCTCCAGAGCCTTGCAAAAAAAGTCGGTTTTTTGGTCGAACTTATTTTTGACCACAAGACAAATTGCGATCCGACGCACCGTTTCCGAGATATCGCGGGGAGATGAGATTATTATACAGTGGAAGTCCAGTAAAACAAATTATATTTCGTGAAATCGATCGTTCTTTTTTTAATATCATACAAACGATCACATGTTTGTACTACAGACATACATATGTATGTCGCATAAGTTTATTATATCGAGCGTAAAATTATTGTTATTGTAATTATTAAAATTACCAATCAGTTTAACATTTTCCTATACTGCCTTGTTTGTTTAGATACTAACTGCAGAATCAAATATTCTTCTTGAAAGACTCCCAGGAAAGAAAACTACGGTTTTGTTTCAACTTTAAAAGTTTCTGTTGTTCAATCAGCGCTAGTTCTTTTGTCTCTAACTGGATTTTCGTATTTCTTTTTAAAGTTATTCCGTTTATATTTCGAAAAACATCTTTGATTTTCGAGTATTCAAAGGCACCCATGAAAAAAAAAATTCAATACGTCTTTGAAAAATCCTAACGACACAACATGTTTAATATTAAACTAAACTCGATGATATTTTTATGTAAGACACGAACATATTTCTATATGAACTGTACACAGAAGTAATATCATGCACTTTAATCAGCAAAAGAATACATTTTCAACTGCGTTTGAACGTCCCCTTTCAGACAGCAAAGACGTTTATTCCATCACTGATGCAGAATAAGGGACCACAAACCATAAAATAAAAATGAAAGTATGTGGTAAAAGGCGATTTGCATTCATTTGATTGCGGAACTCTCATGAAACTTGTTATTATCAAGTAGGAAACCCCTTGCCCCTATTCGGTTGCTGTTGTTTTCTTTCCTTTTTTTCGTTTTATTCCCATCTCAATCGTTACTGTGCACATAGACGACACAAAAGAATATGTTATTTACATTGTACGCTTCGAGCTTTGCTTTCTTCGACATTGTATTACCATCCTTAGGCGATGTGTTGGAGGAAAGAAACAATTTTTCCTCGATCCTGTCAAGTGCAATATGGAAAAGGAGGTCGGGCAGAATGCTCTTTTAATCTACAGAATAGTTTTCTTTTTCTAGTTGCTCTCTTTGCCATTTGCGTGGCATCAAGTTGAGCATGAAGTTCCTCTTTTGTTCTTCCACTCAACTACACACACACATCGAAAAAAAAAAGAAAGGATAATGAGAAAATAAGTTAATTTAGGCTGAAGCTTTGTTTTCTTTTAAGGGAAAACATTTTAAGGCACCTTTGATTTCTGCTGGTTGCTTTGAAATAAATTTAAATCAACTTATCTCAACAGCCCAAACATGAGCGGATGTACACGAGGATATAACTAAGCTTTACACGCAGCGTTTAAGACTCGATGAGTGCGGTATATTTCTGGATTTTGCAAGTCGTCTCATGATAAGGGAAACCGCAGAATTCGAAGATTTGATGTCTTCATTGAAAGAAAGCACTTGTCATCGTCTTTCGCTCCCCGGTTGCAGGACTTTACGTGCACAAGGAAGTGTGCTTTGGTGCGACGTGGCAGCAGTAAACATAAAAGTGAATTGCATCGTAAATGGTTACGATGTGAATGTTTGAAGTGAAAAATTGGTGAAACGTCTTACTGATCAATTCCTGTGCGCTGTCTCCTGCCGTTGGCAATGACGTCTGCTGAAATAACACTCGTAATCAACATCTAATCATTTTTATGCGTTTCATTGAAATGTCATGTTGATTTTGCAGAGATATTATACCAAAACATTTTGCGCATATGCACATAAGACGTTGACGCACACAAAATAATGTAAACATAACATACCGCTGATACTAAACTTTAAGAAAATTTGGGTCTCGACTTGTGAGCCATTATCCAATCCGATAGACTGGTTATATAAAGAGTCTTCCAGTAGGTGTTGCATCTCAAGGCATCTGATCGCAAGAACCTCATTGAGATCGAAACAGCTCTTATAGTTCGTGTTTCGCTATCAATGCAAACTGGACCAAAAATCGCATGCAGAGACTTTCTCCCGAATAGATTGGAGCCTTCTCCAACCACTTTGAATGTTGCCTATTAATCTGCACTCTCGAGCACAATTTTGGTAGTAAAAGTCTTCTACAGGGTCAACTTAGTCTTCGAGAGAGGGCATTATTACTCAAATTGCTCTTGACTAAGGAAGCTTTGTCAGGAGTAAAGAGCAAGGAGCCTAGGTAAATGAAGTCATTGACAAGCTCGAAGTAAAAACTGCTTACAATGACATTTTGTTCAAGCAGTCATTGTTGTGCGCCCTTTCTCAAAAACAATGCATACAGTCCCTGCCCATATTATTAGACGCACTGTAGAATTTTTATAATTACTAGATTATACGCAATATTTTTAACTTTTAACAATACAGAAACTAAGTTCACTGCCGATATGAGATTTCTTCGTGATGTTGTGGGAATTACTCGCCGGAATAGAGTGAGAAACACGGCAGACCGCGAGGAACTTCCTTCTTCGAAAGGGCTGAACTTCGATGATTCGATCACGTAGCACGAATTTCCTCATCATTACGACTTCCGAGGCGTGCCTTAAATGCGAATCCATCAGGTAGGCTACCACTTGCCAGACCCAGGATGAGATGATTTGACCAAGTCTAAGCACTCGCCTGGTTGGGCGATAGCTCCTGATGAGGTAGAGTCGATGGCGAAGGATAGAGTGGCATAGAGATCTCTCGTGCGTGCGTTGCCCCCGCGACCTCTTTAGGGTCACTGAAGATGAGATGAGATGAGAAATTTGATTTCTGATTTTATTATCTTTATGTGTTTATATTGATATGTTGCATTATACATGCATAATTGCAAAGTGATCTTTTAGTCGCATTTCCGCATAAAATCTATAGTGCGTCTTATAATATGGCCAGGGACTGTACTTCGTTTTCCCTTGTTTACCCCTCGACCCATTTCAGCCTCTTTGGTTTCAATGCGAACCAACACCTTTTTAATGGCATTTTGCGTTCGAAGAATCAAATCATAATTATCCGCGTATGTCACATTGCAAAGACCCTACATAAAACGGGCGTAGCAATTAAGTTACTCTATCCCTTTATAAATAGAAGATCCTTACTGTCAATCGAAAATAAAATGGTAATCCATAAAGTCATTTTTCAAGCTATTCTGCTGTATGGTTGTCAAGTATGGGGTTCTTGTGCCAAGTGCCATATAAAAAGGCTACAAATACAGCAAAACAAATTGTTGAAAATGATGCTCAATCTCCCCTGGCATCACTCAACCCATAATCTTCATAAAAAAGCTAATGTTGAATTGATCGCTGATAGAATACGCAAGCTCACCGGAACATTTTTGATCAGATGTAACGTCCCCGAAAACCCGCTAATAAATGAACTGAGTACTATTAACTTAAGACCAGACTAAACTGAAGTCAACATACTTTTGTTAATGCCCTCTTCTGTACTTTTTATGTTAAAATTTTCTTTTCTGTATAAATATGTGAAATGTATTATTTATACCACTTTGTGTTTTATTATTGTTAATCTCCATACAATAAGAGTTAATTTATCTGTTTGTTATATATGAATTTACTTATTAACTACTTATTCCTCTGTTTATCTGTTTATCTGTTTATTTATTTATTTATTTATTTATTTATTTATTTATTTATTCATTTATTTATTTATTTATCTATTTATTTGTTTATTTACCAATTTTTTTTATTTATTTATTTATTTGTTTATTTATTTATTTATTTATTTATCTACAATAGTGTTTTTCTTAATTTTTAATAATAATTATGTTTAATTTTTCGTTTTTTTTTCTCCTTGCATAAATAAAGGGTTTTTTTCGTTGTTTCCCTTTGATAAAATTTTGATTGTTCAACCTTATAATTTGTAAATAATTTTATTTCAATAGAAAGATATATTTGATTACATATCACATCTCTGAACTGTAAATTGTGTGGTGGCAAACCATTGTAATATTAAAGAACGAAATAAAGAACTTTGAACTTTGATCCGCGTATGTCAGCAATCAAAAGGGTTTGCAACTAGTGAAGACCACTGAAATATCTCATAACTCCTGTGACTTCACTACTTCCTTTGATTACCTTATTAAATCGCAGTCATATTTGAAGTGACAAGTTTCATTAGACGATTCTCCCGACGTGTCTTTCACAAAATAAAAATCAACTGAAAATCTGTTCACACTAAAGTAGCGTTAAATGCAGCTAAAGACGACGAAACAAAGGAAATGTGAATACGTCGTATGTGCACAGGAATAGCTGAGTTTAATTTTAACATCACACGTTTTAAGTGAACGCTTTCTTTGATGGGGATAAGTGCAAGAGCGCAGATGAGTAATTTAAATGGATACTATGCAATTAACGAAGCTTAACACTTGCTTGGTTTGCCGTAATGTGTTCCATAGCTTGTAATTAATTGTATGTTCGCATGTGTACGCCCTTGTGTGCATCTTGTTTTCTTTCAACGCATTGCTTAACAAAGAAAAAAGTTTAATTGAATTTTTAATTAAGTGGGTTGTCCTTGGCATAATGAATACACTCAATGAGGGAGGTATGGTTGCCGGATTATAAATTAAGGATTTTACTGCACCGGGTCACCAGAATTATTAATATTTCAAAGTCGGTCAGAGTGGAATGTGAAACACATAACCATTGTCATCAACATCAACATCATGTAACAAAATGTCCGGAAGGATTGTTGTCTCTACCAAGCTATTCACACACCGCCGGCCATGCTAGTAACTTCACTGCAGCTTCTGTTTTGTATACATTTCATATGACCTCAAATTAATCTGTTTCTTGTGAACTTGTTACAATCATAAAGGGGGCTCTGTAAATTCTGTCAAGAGATCATCCATCGAGTGCATACATATCAAGGGATATTGAAATATTCCTGTGCAAGTGCAAGTGCACGTTGGTATCTTTCCTGGAATAAATGTAAAAATTATAAATTAATTCAAAAAAAGTTTTCGATAGCAACTTCAGGTTTCAAATTTATTTACATCTGTTCATATGAAAAGCCGACGATGACAATATTGATTATTTTTTTTCTTTTCCCCATCCATTTCGAAAGTGTACTTGAAAAGAGATAAAATTACAACTCGATGAATATTCGAATTGAAAAAAAATGTGAAGATGAAAGGTAATCCGTGTAACTTCTGCATAACAAAGGAACTTTCCTTTTAATTTTTTCGAAAAATCATTTGAACCACGTGAGCATGATTCGGAAAAGCATCGGAGTGTAGCAAACGTCTTTGAATCAGAGTTTGTGAATAATGTGAAAAGCAGTGAAGGTTTCGAGTGGCTATTAGCCATGATACAAAGTACAAAGTAATATATTCGGTATCTGTTATCAACGTGTGACGTGACTCCTTAAGGAAACTGCGCGAGAGAAGATTTGTACTCTTCTTTTTACATGCTTTACGTAATAATAATAATAATAATAATGGCGGCGCTACAGTCCGAGGTGAGCCTGGGCCTAGTTTCTCAGCAACCACTCGTGTTTTTCGTGCAAATTTCGATTTCCTGCGCTCTGTGTGAACGCCCGAAACCATTCGTCACCAAACTGATAGGTCCCTATCAGTGTGGTTTCAGGCCGGGGAAGTCCACCATAGATCAAATCTTCACACTGCGGCAGATCCTGGAAAAGACCCAAGAAATGCAAATCGACACACACCACGCCGCATATGACAGCGTGCATAGAGACGAGCTATACAGCGCCATGTCTAGTTTTGACATTCCTGCTAAACTCGTCAGACTGAGCAGGATGACGATGGAGAACTCTCGCTGCTCCATCAAGGTCGGTAACGAACTCACCGAGACCTTCAATGTCAAAAAAGGTTTTAGACAAGGCGACGCGCTGTCATGTGATTTCTTTAACATCATTCTTGAGAAGATCGTGCAAAACTCACTGGCCAACACAAGAGGCACGATCTTCCAAAAGTCCGTTCAACTACTAGCCTACGCGGATGACATTGACGTGATTGGGAGAACACAGCGAGCCGTCAATGATGCGTTTGCTGGCATTGAAACGGAAGCGGCTAAAATGGGTCTGGCGGTAAACGAGAGCAAAACAAAGTATATGCTGTCATCGAGAAAGGACGCACAACATCGACGACTTGGCCAGAACGTCACCATAGGCAGCTATAACTTTGAGGTAGTTAAGGACTTCGTCTACCTTGACTCCGCGGTAAACAGTACAAACAACATCAGTACCGAGATCAAACGCAGAATAACTCTTGCCAACCGCTGTTTTTTGGGCTCAAAAGGCAATTGAGTAATAGAGCCCTCTCTCGGAAGACCAAGCTGACTCTATACCAGACCTTAGTCATCCCAGTCCTGTTTTACGGCGCAGAGGCATGGACAATATCCCAAGCGGATGAAGAGGCTCTTGGTCTTTTTGAGACAGTTTTGCGGGCGATCACTAGTCTAGTTCCACTAGTCTATTCTACTGAGGTCAAATATCTTGGAGAACTGCTGGACAGCTGACTTAACTGATTGTTCACATATTAAGTCCGCCATAGAGTGACCTACTAGACCACTGTGGGCCAGCAGACGTCTATGCGGCAAGACTTGGGGTATCTCTCGCAAAATTATACATTGGTTCGGTACAATGATAGCGAGACCCATAATCACGCGGACTTCAACAGACAACGGAAAATAAATTGCAAAAACTACAGAGGGTTGCCTGTCTTAGTTGTTTTCTCCTCAAACCAGGGCTGGCACGAATGATCTCCTGAAAGTCTCAATTCTTTCAGATGGCATGTAAAACCCCACGACCATTGCCTTCAGGGTTTGAACGTACATTTTGCCTAATTAATTGACTATTTTTGAAAATCGTGACAGATATAAGGGTTTAGATTACCTCAGATTGGAAATATGAGTCCTATTCTGTACTGCTTGTTCGTGCTTACTGTTTGTATTTACTTTTTAAGGTGTCTGAAGGAGGTTCAGCAAAAGGACAGTTTGCAGAATTTCTTGCAAGGTGATCTACACTTTTGTTACTTTTGAAACCATGGGGCCAGATATCCATGCTATGGTGACCATGTTAATTTTGCTTAGCTCTACTAGTAAGAGACAGTTCCAGTCTAGCCTAGACTGCATGTTCAATAAGATTTAAATGGAAGCACTGTTGGTGGTCTTCCGACAGCCGCCTGGAATATGGTGGACACCGAGTTTTTCACGTTCTTTAATGAAACTTAGGATTTCGAACGGTTTTTAGCATACGTCAGAAATTTAAACGAGATTCATGATAACTTCGTATACCTTTAAAACACCATCTTTAGGCTGTCGTAGGTCAGGAAGCCGCAGCACTCGAAGAACAGAAATATTGTGTGATACTAAGCATAACGTAGTCAATTGATGCTGCTGTACTCATGCTGTTTTTATTTTTATTTTTTCATTACGCTTACTTGCTAGACAAAAACGCTTAAAACTAACTTAACTGACCTAATTATCTTATTCTAACTCACTGGCCCTATACGGGCGCTCTAAGTTACACATATTTTTTCTTTAAAACGTATTATTATTTAACGTTTTGAATAAAAATAAAAAAGAAAGGTACTTAAGTCTAAGAAAAATTATGTAAAAACTTAGTCGGCTTAGTTGTACTCATACTGTATTAAAGGTCTTGTGCAACAGTCAGTAAAGCCCAAGCAAAATTACCACGTTTATGACACTTCAGATTTTCTGGGTTATAAAGCTGCACGCAATGAAGCAAGCACGCACAATAAATGGGGTCTTTAAGTCAAATACAATTACCCTCATGCGACAATCTGACTTTTTGGCTTTTCTTCTTATTTAAAAAATCTCCCCTTCCAGCAAACTGAGCTATTGTCAAAGAAACAGCCAAATGGAAAGTAATCCTTTTAATCATAGATTTACAAAATCAATTTGTTCATTCAACGAATTGTTACAATTTAGAATTACTGTGTTCCCCGAGAAACCCATCGCCCAACAATGACAAAACCAAACAAAAGGTTTAGGGATAAAATCGACGGGAAATTGATAATATTTCCTTCCTGCCGTCGTAATCCAAGGGGTTTCATACCATTCTGCCGTACTGTCTGCCATATTGCCGGCTGATTGCCTATCCCCGTCGTTACCCCGTCGTGTCCTCCCTTTTTCAATTCATTGATTGAATCTGACTTATTTCAAACAATGCCACGACATTTCCCCGGGGGTGGGGATGTCAATAAAATGAACTTTATATTCCCAACAACCCATTCCATCGTCCTTCGCTCGCTCAGAAGATTATTGCAAATATAATGCCCGCATAAAATAGAAAGTCGAACTGCCATTGAAGCATAGAAATTCATCGAAAATGCTAACTTGCTACAGTTTTCAATATAAGAAGCTGTCAAAAACTGTTGGAATTAATTCCATTTTTGAAAGAGGCTCAACCACCCCCCAGTGGAAATTCCTTCAATTATAATTGAAAGGCAAATGTTACCTCAACTCAGACGGAGACTGTTAAAATAAATTTGCATTTTGGTTAATGGCGTCCCAGCCAATTTTGTAGGCCATCAATTTGGCGTGTAAATACAAATACTGCCCAGCGGAACTAAAGGAATCCTGCGGGTAACTAAATGGTCTAATTAAATATTCACGGATAAATATTATAATTAATTTTGAAGTTATAAAACATTTTACCGAGGATAAAATTCAATGGATTTTCACAATTGATTTTTATTTGGAGGCAGGAGGCCACCAGCGGTTGCACATTTTTTTGTTTTTTTCAGCTTTTATAAACTGGACTTGTTTTTATGGCTTTATGTTTTTTCTGTCTGCATGTGGTTTTAGGTAAGAAGGTGTCAAGAACGGATTTCAAGCTCCGGATTTCGTTCGCTCAGGAACAGTTTTTTTGTATCGGTTTCGGTTTGCTCAGGAATATTTTCCTTTTCTACGTTTCGTGGATTTAAAGAACGTGTTTAATAATTTTGAGAACATCCGCTTGGTCGATCTATAATCAGGAAGGCCGATTACATTGTGGATACTATGCTGTAGAATTGGCCAAGCTGGGTCAATTTTGAAACAACTTTGTCTGTAATGAAGAAGACCGAGCTTGGTGTCAATGCCGAGTTAGCGGTTTTTAACGCAGTATTTGTTCCAACTCTCACCTATGGTCATGAAATTTGGTTAATGACCGAAAGAATAAGATCGGAAGTACAAGATGCAGAGATGACATTTCTTCGTGCTGTTGCGGGAACTACTCGCCGCGATAGGATGAGCAACACGGCAGTGAGAGCGGAACTTAATATTGGGTAGCTGCTCCTTCAAAGGGAAAGGGGTGTACTTCGATGGATTGCTGGCACGTGGCACGAATGTTCCCATCATCACGACTTCCGAGTTGTGCCTTGAATGCGATTACATCAGGTAGGCGATCGCTTGGCAGACCCAGGACGAGATGGTTGGACCAAGTCCAAGCACTCGCCTGGTTGCGCTTGGGCATAGTTCCTGATTAGTTAGAGTCGATGGCGGAGGATCGAGTTGCCTGAAGATCTCTCGTGCATTGCCTCCGCGACCCCTTAATGAAACTGAAATGAAAATGAGAAAATTCGTTTTTGGCAGCTATGTATGTCAATCATTTCAGAGTTCTTGTAGAAATGATAAAAACGAATTTAGTGTCTGCGGACAGCATTTTCTTTCAAATGCAAGAATTAAGAACTGAGTTGGATGGTATCAATACTTAGTTATTTACTTAAGGTGACGCTACAGTCCGGGGTGGACCTGGGCCTCAACCAACAAGTGTCTCCAACCAGCTCGATATTTAGCTAGCTGCCTCCACTTTTGCATGCACAGTTGGTTGAGATCCCTTTCCACTTGCGTGCGTCACCTCAGTTGCGGTCTTCTTCTACTGCACTGTTCCTCGGGAATGGATTCGAATACTTTCCGGGCCAGAACATTGGTATAAATTCACTCTACATGACCTAACCATCTTAATCGCTGGATCTACACCCTTCTGGCTAAGTCGATGTCGCTGAACAGCTCGTACAGCTCGTTTTTATATCTACTTCTCCACTCACCCGCTATGCAGACGGGACCGAAAATCACCCGAAGAATTTTCTGCTAAAAGCAGCCAAGAGCAACTTTATCCGCTTTTGACAAAGTCAATGCATCTGCGCCATATAGCAGGACTGTTCATAACTGTAAATGATACCCAGATTTACCACTTCCTGATAGGATGGGTGGGGGGATGAGTGAGTGCCGTGGCATAGTGGGTAGGTGCGTCGACTCCTACGCTCGAAGTTTGTCGGTTCGATTCCTGAAAAATCACCTAACATGTTTTCACGGCTCCACCTCTTTCAGGTCACTGACAATGCTCAAAGAGTATAAAAGTCTAGAAAAAGCTTCTCGATCTCGCCGTTAGGAGTCGGCATTAAACTGTAGGTCCCCTCCGCTCGTGACAGAACAATAGCACGCACAACACGAGTGGTTGCTGAGAAGCTAGGCTTAAGTCCACCTCGGACTGTAGCACCGCCATTATTATTATTATTATCTTGTCGCAAGCATATATTTCGTTTTGTCCTCATTCACTCTAAGACCAACCCGTTTTCCTCTATAAAGGCTCATTGAAAACTAGCTACGATGTCAATGTCATCTGCACACCTCAGCAGTTGTACTGTTTTGTAGAAGATAGTGCCTTCCGTGTTTACACCCTCCCTCCGCATTATACTCTCTCCAGTACAAGATTGAAAAAGGATGACTAGATAGTTTTCCGATTGATATGATGTCAAAATATTCAGTAAGGTTTCATCATCAATTCACGCTTTCCGAACGGGAGGAAATTACTAAAAAATATTACTGAACTTCCAGCTCAGTTGTAAATAAGTAGCGTTAATTTCGCCGTGAGGTCGGCATCGTGGTTTCAGTGTGCATAGAATTCATCGCACCATTAAAAAGTTTGAGAGTGAGTAGACTCGTTTGGACCTTAAGCCATCAACCAGACTTGGATTGTTGCGAAATGAAGAAAACAGATCCATTGTAGTGGCCAGTATCGAAGAAACAGAAATGTCGAACAGCTAATTTGGGTAGTGCTAGAGAGTCAAGCCGGCTTATTTTGCGGTTGGATATGGCGCCACATCTGTATAAGACTGTGCTGACGATAGAATTAAAGCTTAACCATCATATATATGGACAACGCCGTTAATTCGGAGCTAGAAATGTTGAACGGAGTTCCGGATTTTGACCAAATAACTTTCTGTCGAGGCTTACTTCTGACTTAGCAAGCAACCAGCTAATTGCCATTATTGTAGCAAACAGAATGCACAAGTGTTCAACCAAGCGTCAATGAACTTATAATGATTGCCTGTTTGGTGCAGTTTATCACATGGCGGCATCATCGGTCCTAATTTCTTTCAAAATGAGAAAGGAGACACTGTTACCGTCAATGGTCTCAGGTATAGATCGACTTTCTGTAGCCAGAGCACGACAACATCAATATATCCGAGCTGTGGTTCAAAAAAGCGCCGCGGCGGTACGTTGTAAATGACATGCAAACGACGAAATGTTTCAAGTTGTGAAGGAGAAATTTGTGGTTTGGGTCACCACGCTCCGAGCGTTCATCAATTGGTGGCCGCGATCATGCGACTTGACACCACTCGATTATTTTTTCTGGGACTATGTCAAGTTCTTAGTCTACGCTGACAAACCAACCATTTTGGACGAGCTCGAAGCCAACATTCGAGACGCTATTGTCGGAATAATGCCGCATATACTGAACCGAGTCATCAAAAACTTGAAACACTGCCAGCGAAGTCGAGGCGGCCATTTGACTGAGGTGATATTGAATAAAGCCAGAATCAAATACGGTCAAAATCACTTATAACGACATCGGTTATAATGACGTATCGGTTATAACGACCAAATTCTTGGGTCCCGCCTGAGCTCCATTATATGTAATCCAATAGCATAAGAAATCGTTTATAACAACACATCGCTTATAATGACCAAATTCGTCAGTCCCTTGAAGGTCGTTATAACCGATTTTGACTGTATATAAATATCTCACACCCGCCTGAGCTCCATTATATGTAATCCAATAGCATAAGAAATCGTTTATAACAACACATCGCTTATAATGACCAAATTCGTCAGTCCCTTGAAGGTCGTTATAACCGATTTTGACTGTATATAAATATCTCACACCCTTGTTGTTTTATTCAAATTATTTTACTATCCTATCCACCCTGTACCTGAAAAACCGTTGAATATAAGGCACCAATAGCCTTAGAAGAACCCAGATACAATGACAAGAACGCTACACAGTTCTTCAAAAGAAGGGTGGTGGACAATACAAGGCCAATCCTTTGTAATAAATTCTTATTACACTTCTGCCAATAATAAGTACTTAAGGCCAAGGCAGTAAATGAGCAGGGCTCACCGGATCATATTTCATTTCAGCAGTTGACACTAATGTTCCATGCCAATGGCTATGTGCACGACACTCCCGTAGCGTTTTATGAGGAAGAAAAATACCTGTTGCACCCTCTTACTTTATTCTCATAAATTCCTTTCCTGCCCGTTTTACACTCAAAACTGAATCACAAGAATCCCAGTCAACATTTTTACGAGTCATTTTATGCTGTTTTTAATTACATTTTTATGCGAGTGGTCGGGTTGGGTTGCCAAGAACAATTTTTACCTTTTCCCAAAAATGCCGACCAAAGCCTAATGAATAAGGGCTTGCCCGGCTTTCGTCACAGAGCACTATTTGTGAGTCATCGTTAACTTCAAATTCAGGCGCTAATATAATAAAACAAAAACTATCAACTTTCACATGTGCATGAGGGTTATTGCTAACATTGTTAACCACTGTTTGCCATCAAAACTTAGGAACTTAACTTAGTAAATCAAATTTCCTCGCTATTTACATTAGTTCATTCAAAAAGTTCTTGAGAAACTGCTGCCGCCCCTAAAGCCAATTAACACAATATTCCTGCTTTGAAAAGTTTGCTTGTTGTTGTTCTTGTCAGACAGACCGATTCTATTAGAAGTATTGTTTCGCCGAAAAGTTTGTATGCGGGGCCTGCAAAAGGACGATAATTTTGTGACTTCACCAACATCAACTTGCACGGATACACCACAATGTTATGACTGAGTAATTTGAAGTTGACGATTCTTGCTCTGTTGGGTTCCGCAGTAAAATATGCAAATAGAAAAAGTTTAATAGTGTGGTAATTGTGGGTAGAGAAATGAATCTGTTATCACGTAGTTCTTATTATTTTTATGACCATAACCGTGCGCCACAAACTGAACCTTGTTGCATTGTTAAGCGTGGGAAGTACAATACTTACAACCCAAACCAGTGAGGGTGTTTACTAGGGGAAAAGATGTATGAAGAGCAAACATTTAACTTGAAAATCACACAGGTGTTTAGGCTAAATCAACTGATTTATTGTATTAATGTAGTTTCAAAACCATCATCTACACTGAGGCGTAATTTCAAAAATATTTGTGGGAAAAAATAAGGAAATGTTTTTGATGAAATCTTTAGGTCATTTAGGTAGGTTATAAATCAATTTAAAACTCCTTGCAACCAGCATAGAAATAGGGAATTAAAAAGAAGAAAGGTAGTCCACAAGTCCAACGTAAACTACTGCGTGCCTTTATAAGGACATGTACTACAGAAATGTCTATAGTGCGTCGGAGAAATTGTAACAATTAGATTAAGCTTTCAAAATGGCGGTGAAAAAATGATATGCACAGTATGCTGTTCAATGATAGCTTCAGTAGTGACTGTGGGACTGTGGTGCCAGTAGAAGAAAAAGACGAATATGCGAGTTGGAACATGTAGGCGATTAAAAAAAAATACTACTCGTATTCAGTATGCTATAAGCCTGGTCTTAATTTACATAATTTACATATGCACACCCTGTGTATGATATTTCTATCAATAAATAAGCCACCGTTAATTCGAGCTTAAGGTATTTCAACCCTGATCGGGCGATTCTCCTGCTGACCTCAGTTTACTTAAGATCGTGTAACACATATTGCGGCACTCAATAAAGCAGTATTACACGCAGAGTGAAGAGTTGTTTTTTTGTTTTTTTGGCCCTCCTACAAACAGTAGCCGAGATGAAAATCGATATTCGCCCTCTTGCCCCTGATCAATCACTCAAAGAAACGTTGTAATCAAGCTCGAGTTCTGATATTTTAATCGATTCCAATTTCGAATCAATACCATTATTTTCAACACACCTATGTTACGACCAGCCCGTCCCAAAAATCATACAGATTTTTGTGTTCGCCACGTTTTTTAATTTTACTAATAAATCATCTAAAGTACGACCATTGCGTCGAAACGGATCTAAGTGTTTTTAAATGAGCAGCCTCAAATGTATGCGTGAATGCTAATACAACCGTAAGATTGTTAACTCGAACTTGATTCTAGCGACAAATATGGTGCCCATGTCCAATCCATTTACAATGTACTACGAAATAGTAGTCAGGAAAAATATATAGTTCATCACCCGAAAATAAGGAGATCTGAAGAAAACTGACCACCAAATCTTCCAAAAACTCAGTTCACATCACCAAACGTAGTCAAGCAACCAAACAAACGTTTAAAATGCAAACATTTTCCAGGGTAGAATGCACCTCCACCGATTTAATGCTAACGAAGGACCACAAGTAAATTGGTTTATTCTCATCTGTTCTATTTAACCTTTCTGTTTGCACACAGCCGAAAAAACCACGCTCCTCTCATCCAACTCCACCTGAAAGCAGCGTCCTTGATGATTCCGTGTTTTTTCATAATCTCCTTCATAATCTTCAAAGGAAATTACATTTCTCTTAACTGTCCTAACATTTGTTCAAAAAATAAAAGAGTCTTAAAGCAAAACGTGTTTCTCATTCTACGGCAGATGGATATCGTGATGATTATTTATCTTACAGGTCAAGAGGGAAGTTCAGTATGGTCGTCGGCCCAGCCAAAATCCCTCCGGGGCAGGACTTCTATGAAAGAAAAAAAATATCGTAGATAATATTTCTCCCTAAGCTCTGTTACAGCGTCTCTTTTAAAAATAATTTTCTGGAAGTGGTTCAATTAAAAGTACTTTGCATTCAAATTAATGTCGAGTAGAAGTTGAGGTTTATTTTTTTTTTTCATGCTTTTCCCCCCGCGTGCGCTCTGTCTCTCCCTTTCCAAATGGTCGTGCATGAAAATTTGTGTCAAGGCATGAAGCCAGGGTATACTTACTGTAAGGAATTCTCTCGAATTACATTTAATGATGCCGGCTGACAGTCATATTTTTGCTAAGAAGTTATGAAAACCAAAATGTAATCACTTTCTGTATGGTGATGGGTGCTGCCTCTGATTGGAGTGAAATGATGTAACTTAATGCTGGGCATGACGGAGATGTAATAATTGACATAATTTTCGAGTAAATCTAGTTCAACCATAACCTCGCAAGTGGACTGAATTTGAATTTATTTTCACACGAAATAAATTGAGGTGCCTTGCGGCAAAATGTTGTAATTTTCTACTTTAATTAATACTCAACTTTAATGACGGCACCATTACTGTTACATTGACGTCAAATGCAAGACATTAATCATTGTGTTAAGATTAGAGTTCATAGCCAGAATCGGGCGACAATTTGTGCCAATCTTCCAGTTTAATCTTGCTGAGAACTTGTTTCTTGACACTTGGAACTCCTTGGTTTATGAATTTTGAAGTTGTTTTGGAACTCCGACGCGGGAAGCTGTTCGGTTGTGGGACAGTTTTCCATTCATTTGGTGCGTCTATTTTGATCATTGATGTTCCATCGACAAACAAAATATATTTCCTCGAAAATTTGTTATTTTACTTTTTGGTTAATCTGGACCTTGACTCCACCGTCACAAGAATGGATGGATGTCGACCTCCTTTTGCCTCCTAAAGGCAGTTGTGATAAAGACTGACACTTATCCTGGTGGTCCTGCTGGATGATATACAAGACAACAGAGTTAATTCTGGGCTCCTTCCAAAGAAGAAGTCTTCATTCTTATCCGCGAAGAAGACTTGACTACTCGTAAGTGCCACACTTAAGAACGACTGGAGGGCTCAGCTGGTTAAGTGCCTGCACCAAGTTCGAGGGGTCCCAGGTTCGAATCCCAGTGAAATCGAATCTGGTCCATTTACCATTTGCCGTTGGGATCAAATTAACGGCAGTGGAGTAGGTTGCTACCTGGCAGTACAATCGACCAGTTTTGAGTCTGAGTGCTCCAGTGGAGCGTTTCAAAAATTCTGAATTCAGATGTTGTGAAATCTTGCATGGGTTCAACTATAATGACGATTTAGTTAGCATACCATTGGACTCTTTAGTACTTCCAAGAGGTAGTCTAGGGCACAGAGAGAATGGAAGTGGACAACCACTTGCGTCCAATAGAGTTTTAGGCGTGCATCTAAGCATTTGTATAGTCCAGGTTGCCAACTTGATACCAGGGTGAAGGTAATTTGCTACATGGCCCTCATCCAGCCAGTAATGGCGTACGGGTGTCCAGTGTGGTTCAACCTGAGTCCTTCCAAGATGAAAAAGATGAGGCTGTTCGAAGGCAGTGTCTCCAGGCTTGTTTCAAGAAGTACAGAACCCCAGAATCTGAGTACAAGAAATTCTATACTTTTAATGCACCGCAAGATAACGACCACTGTAGTAGATGCATGGATGAAGAGGAAGAGGAATCCCCCTCACACCTACTATGCGATTGTCCAGCCTTAGCCTCCATAAGGAAGAAAACCCTGGGAGAATATAATCTAAGCTCACTAACTGATATATCCGAAAAACACGTCAAGAAATTATGGATATCGTCCAAAAATCGAACTGGTTCCAGAAATGAGCGACAGGAACCCGGATGTGGCAACACAATGGACCCTATGAGTCTAGTGAAACCAATGTGCATACGTTGGAAGCCACCATCCCTACCTACTTACATAATGCACCGCGAAAATCTTTTATGTTTCCCAATGTTGTCAATTGCCTCTTCATTACTATACAAAAATTGTCTGCTTCTTGAAGAAGAGGCAAAACGAGTTAGTCTTGAAGTAAATGAGGACAAGACCAAATATTTGCTGTCAACAAACAAAGAATTATCGGTCCATCGCCTAGGACAAAACGTCACTGTTGGCAGCAATAACTTCGAGGTGGTTAAGGAGTTTATATACCTCGGAGTAAATATCAACCCCACGAATGACACCCTAGTGAGAGAGAAAACCGCTGCTACTTCGGTTTGGCGAAACAAATGGGTTCAAAACTCCTAACTCGAAAGACAAAATGCATGCTCTACAAAACGCTAATCCTGCCAGTTCTACTATATGGAGACGAGTGTTGGACGATAGGCAGGAAAACGAAGCACATTTTGGATACTTTTGAGAGGAAAATTCTTCGTCGAGTTTTCGGTCCCTTATGCGAGGAGGGCGAATGGCGAATTCCAAAAGTCGGCGTTATTTCACGGCACCTCGACAAAGGTCTTCTAGGCTTTTGTTTTTTCAGTCGATGGTCACAAGACACGAAACGTCCTAAACAAACAAGCAGACAGCCTTCGAACGTGTTTCAAAATTTCGCTGAAAGTAGATGCAAAATTTCCAAGATCATCTTCATGATGAGTTTCGTTTTCCTGTTCAAACTCATGAACTAAAGCTTGTCATATAACAAGAGCCGCTCAAGCATTCTATTGTATGTGGAATTTTAAATTCTTATTAAAGACTTGGGATTTACGTTTGCTACACTCTCTCAAGAGACACTGTTGAGCATTGAGAAAAATAAAACAAAAAACATTTCATCCTTTCGGCACTATCAATGCAATCACTCATGTATGCAACGTTGTGGGGTTGACACTTTTGCATAAGTGGTAAACATCCAGCGAGCACTGACCATTTCCAATCGATGAAACATATCTGCAAGGCAATAAATTGGACAGCTGCTGTTTGTTGGATTTTGATACCCCAAGGCATTCAGGATTAGTTCCCATGCCTTAGTCCCCTCACCTGGCAGATGCTATGCAGAGAGGAAATTCATTTTTAGGATCGGCTTGTGATGGTATGACGAGTTGGCTCAGGGCGAATTTGCAACCGATTGCAGTTCGGTGATGTGTAAATTTACTTCACTGCGGAAATATTTTGCACAAATTGTGTTGTATTCAATAAGGGCTTTTCAAAGAACGCATAGTTTGTCCCCGAAGGAATTTTGCATTTGTTTCATGAATTTGGTGAAACTGTGAGAAGGGGTGCAACAATCAGAATTGAGTTTGGGCAAAATTCTGTGTAAAAGCGGTTGGGCTTGAATTTACTTTCGGGGCAATGTGCTTAGGCTGAGCTAACAGTTAGCACGAATAATGGCCCCGTGGTAATAACTTCCCTACCGCATCTCAATAACACTGGATAATTATTGAATTTGATTGATACAACAGGAAATCATTTTACAAGCCCCAACTTAAACAAGGAAACTGTTTGTTGAATAATGGTATTTCTAATGAGAATTTTAGGAAAAAGTTAAATATGATCGATCGTGATGGTGATAGCCTGACCAACGTCGATCTCAATGAAATATGGACCGATGATGCCGCCAGGGCAAAATCCACATCAGTGATATTTTCCGATGCATTGGACTCTCTTGGATCTCATGTGAATTGGTATAGTCCCAAATTGGACACTTTTGTTTGTTGACGTACCCATTCATCGGGAAATGGGCTTAGCACTAAAGACGATTTTTCGACGAAAATTAGGGTCAGTTTCCAACTCCTCCATAGCCTATTCAGCGAACACACGTCGTTGTCTATGTTCCGGTCGTCTCAGCCCCTGGCTAAAGGTAGCTCTAAACGATGAACTTGCTCATTTGCGTTATCCCCTACACGGCGAACACATTTGGCGAACATTCATTTCGTGTTGCTTCTTCAAACTGTCAACATGTGTGATAGGGAAGCGCAAGTGGTTGCTAACTGACATTTTGCTTAATCAGCGATATGCACTCGGCGACGTTCACAGCAAAAATGAGGTTTGCCCGCGAACATGGCCCTACACGGCGGACATCAAAGCCAACGAAGACGATAAAATCTAAATTTTTAGCCAACAGCGAGCGGCTCGCGAACCAGCCCATACACGACGAAAATGCGGCGAGCACGAGCAAGTTCGGCGAGCATGTTCATTGTTTAGGGCTACCTTAAGCTGACGCAAAATTCGCCAAGTTCTGGTCTGCGAGACACCGAGTTCTTGTGAGCAACACTAAACCGACTGGCTGCGATGTTTTCAGCAGATCTTGCATTTCGTCGACGTACGGGTGTTGGTTAATCGTTTACTGAACCAGTGGACTCAAATTCTCCACCGCACTGTGAATAACCCTCCCGGTAGGACGATTATGACGACCGTAAAATGGGAGAAGGAATGACATCCATATTGATAAAACAATTTTGTAATTTGCACGTGTTCTTGAACGCTATGTCCATCCATGGTGATTTGGCAAAACAGACTGAATAAATGACAGCCAATTTGACAGATGTAGTTCAACAATATGGCGCTAGCAACTGCCAAAATTCGGAAGTCCCTATTGGAACACCCTTTATTGCGAGTTGTCACACTTCTGTTAGTCAGAGACAACTTATCTGGTCGCCATGTATGTTTTTATTAAGACAATTCACCTGCTCACAGTGGGCCCACACTCAGACATGGTTCCAACCGATTTCAATCTGTTCGACATCCACTCGAGCAGAGTTATCCGACATGCGTACTCAACATTCTGTAAAAAGAAGGACAGAAAACCTTTTTTTTTTAATGAAAATCACCGGAGTACATATGCACTAATCCCTTTTAATACCACTTTTCACATTTTAACTTATGTCTCCGATACAGAACAGGCAAGATTCACTCCGAAACGAGTACCGAATATTTTCAATTACATTTTCGCCTGACAGTGAAATGACAAACGATTTACGAGCATTGAGATTAAAGTTAGAGCTTAGTTGTGCAAGCATGATACACGCACATTGAAAAAATACTCGAGCAGACCGAAAAAGGATACAAACATGAAGCTGTAGAACGGTTGAATAAATATTCGTAAATATAATTATGATAAACGGATAGAAATTTGCATAAAGTGTCACTTGAACTTGGTCTACAGATACAAGTGTAGAATGTTTGTATGTGTCTCGTGCAAGAATAGCATCGCGTAGACACAAAGCGCTGTGTGGATGAAATTTATTGCAGTTCACTACATCTGAGACAGTAGCAATTATCCTTGGAGTGCTGGTGGTTTTTTTGCTTCTTTCTCCACTTTCGTTTTGTGCTCTTAAGTACATCTCTCCGATAGCGAATTGTATTTGGCCAGAATGTGCGCGACGCATTGATCCTGAGTGCCTTAGTCGTCCTTTTTGAAAATGTAATTCCTAGAATTAGGATTAATGATATTCGCTGCCGCCGAAACAAATGGAATTGCGTTTATTCATAAGCATAAATATCTGCGTTTATCTCTTTAATGGAATATGTAAATTTGCGTTCTTTTTATATGAGATATTTTGCGGAGGATGCAAGCAGTATCGGACGACAGATTTGAAAAAAGAAGAAATTATACTTTCCGGCTAAAATTTCATCAAAAAATTGATGTGGACAGTCAGATTAACTTGTTAAAAGTGAGGTGTGGTCGAATTTGAATAAGTCATGAGGGATGATTGCAAAAAGCTGACATCTAGGTCAGTTTATGTTAGGAGGGCTTTATGCTGTTGCCAGCAATTATAGCCAGAGGCCATGAAGGTACATTATGTATGCCCTGTAAGGATTGCATGCTTACCGAGAATTAACGCAGGGCTTTTTTTTTCTTTTTTTTCTTCGTAGGTTTTTGTAACACTACACTGGAGCACTCAGACTCAAAAACTGGTCCATTGTACGCAGGGTTAGTATGCAATTACCAAAACCACCCCGTTCTAATTAGAAATATCCTTAAGTCAGGGACCTTCGCTACATCGATGAGATACTGAAAGAACCTTGCTTTCAAGTGAGTGAGCTGTCGTTCTTGTAAAGCAGGGCAATGGCAAAGGAGATGCTCCACTGATTCAATTTCCTCTTTATCCCTACAGCTCCTACAGAAATCGTGCGCCGGGAGGTTTAGTCTCTTAGCCATTGCACCTATCGTGCAGTGGCCAGTGAGAACCCCCTTTTAAGATGCGTATGATTTTCTTATCGTTGGATATGAGGGATTTGGTCTTGTTGATATCATATTTGGGCCATAAGCAGTGGGATATGGATGCAGCCTTTGTGTCTCTGCCACTGTTCGTTTGCTGATGACACAGATACTTGCTCAATGAGTCTTTTGGCTGAGCTAATAGGAGGATGAATAGTATTGTCAGCCGATTCTGCGCCTGAACTTGAACCTGTCCATGACAGTTCATCTGCCTTTTCGTTTCCTTCGATGCTGGAGTGTCCAGGAACCCAGCACAGGAGGATTTTGTGGAGGTTCAGGCTTTTAAGCTCTTTAATGCAATCCTTGTCGGATTTGGAGTTTACAAGATGGGAATTCAATGCCTCCAAGGCCGCCTGACTGTCCGAGCAGAAGGTGATTTCCATGTCAGGAAGGTCCATTTGCTGTACAATCTGCGCAGCTTTCTTAATGGCAAAGATTTCTGATTGAAATACACTAGAATAGTCAGTAAGCCGATAGGCATTGTTTATTCTTAGTGTCTCACAAAAGATTCCCGCTTCCGTACAGTCTTCTGTTTTCGATCCATCAGTGAAAATGAGTGTGCCTTTGATGAAGTCAGGCTTTTCCCAAACCTGCCTGTCTGGGATAAGGATCGTGAGGTTCTTGTCAAAGTCATACTCGGGTTTTTCGTAGTCTGTGGTAGTCCAGAGACCAGAGAAAGATTCGAACAGACTTGAATGTAGCTGTTTGGATGCCAGTTATGACATTCCCGTAGTCTGAGGGCTGATTTGGCGGCAGTGCTCTTGATGAAGAGTTGCAAAGGTTCCAAGTGAAGCATCGGAGGGGTAGATTTGAGTGTTCCAGTAACGCCAAGGCAGACTAACCTTTGTACCTTATTTATCTGCTTCCCACCAAGCAATACTGCCGTAGGTGAGGATAGGTCTTACGTGTACAACCAGTAGATAATGTGTGGTTGTAAGCTGAGATCTAAGTTGAGGGACATTTTTGAGTTGCATACCGTTTTCGAAAAAGACACAGATTAGTTTCAATTCGGATGCGAATATTACTTAAATTGCTTAATTCGATCCCGATAAAACGAGACCCTCTGAAATGCGCCAACTATAGAGGCATCAGTTTTCTGAACATTGCATACAAGATCTTATCTGCCGTGTTGTGTGAACGCCTAAAGCCATTCTCAAACAATCTGGTCGGTCCATACGAGTGTGGATTTGGGCCAGGAAAATCCAGCATCGACCAAATATTCACACTGCGGCAGATCTTGGAAAAAACCCAGGAACAACAAATCGATACCCACCACCTTTTCATCGCTTTTAAGGCCGCGTATGACAGCATCTATAGAGACGAGCTATACAGAGCAATGTCTAAATTTTGAAATCCCTACCAAACTCGTTCGTTTGATTGATGACGACGGAGAATGCACGCTGCTGCATCGGTCGGTAAAGACCTAACCGAGACCTTTGATGTCAAAAAAGGATTCAGACAAGGCGACGCGCGGTCATGCGACTTCTTCAAAATCATTAGTGAAAGAATTGTTCAGACCTCGAATGCCAACACCAGAGGTACAATCTTTCAGGAGTCCGTCCAACTACTTACATCTGCCGACGATATTGACATAATTGGAAGAACACAGCGTGATGTCAATGGCGCTTTTGTGACTATTGCGTTGGAGGCCACGAAGATGGGTTTAACGGTAAATGAGGGCAAGACCAAGTATATGCTATCAACCAGAATAGACACTCAATACCGACGTCTCGGACAGAACGTCACAGCAGACAGACATAACTTTGAGGTAGTCAAAGACTTTGTCTACCTAGGAACCGCTTTCAACTCAGACAATGACATCAGCGCTGAAATCAAACGAAGAATAACTCTTGCTAATCGCTGCTTCTTTGGGCTAAGAAAGCAACTGATAAACAAAGCCCTCTCTCGAACACCCAAGGTAAGGGCTCCAGTCCTGCTATATGGTGCAGAAGCATGGACTTTGTTAAAAGCGGATGAGGTTGCTCATGGCTGCTTTGAGAGGAAAATTCTTCGGGTGATTTTCGGTCCCGTCTGCATAGAGTGTGAGTGGAGGAGAAGATATAACAACGAACTGTACGAGCTGTTCAGCGACATCGACTTAGCCAGAAGGGTGAATATCCAGCGATTAAGATGGTTAGGTCATGTAGAGCGAATGGAAACCAATGCCCCGTGCCGGAAAGTCTTCGAATCCACCCCCGAGGAATGACGCAGTAGATGAATACCGCGACTCCGGTGACGCACACTCAGGTGCAAGTGGAAACGAACCTCAACCAACTGTGCGTGCGAAACTGAAGGCAGCTAGCTAAAGATCGAGCTGGCTGGAGAAGGTTTTTGGTTGAGGCTCAGGTTCAACCCGGAGTGTAGCGCCGCATTAAGTAAGCACTTAACACTTAACTTAACAGTAAGAGAACCAACATCACGACGAAAATCATGTATCATTTACAATTGACCTGAAATTTTGATAATATTTTTTGGTAATTTCCGAACGTTCGCACAGCGTGAAACGATGTGTAATGAAATGGCAAGCCTTACTGAATATTCTGGTAGCTTCGGGATGTCATCGGTAAATTTAACAACTGCCGAAGCATAATAATATGAAAAACTATCATTGCTAATGGGCGCCACGGCTCCACCTCTTTCGAGTTATTGACAATGCTCAAAAAGTATAACTGTCTAGAAAAAAGCTTCTCAATCTCGCCGTTCGGAGTCGGCATTAAACAGTAGGTCCCCTCCACTCGTGGTAGAACAATAACACGCACAACACGAGTGGTTGCTGAGAAGGTAGGCCCAAGTCCACCTAGGACTGTTGCGTCGCCATTATTATTACCATTATCATTGCTAGTCTCGCTTTAAAATGAATATTTCACTTATTAATAATTTCTCATGCTTATCCACTTCTGCTAATGCCACTCTGAACACGTAATTCAAATCCAAGAATCATAATGCAAAGTGTTTTCATTTGTTTTTCAATCTTAAAGTATATTGCATAGTTGTTACTAAAGCAAGCCAATAGTCAAGGTCCGGCAACAGTTTCTCCTTGGAATCTGCTGTTTCAAAGTTATTTTCACGCAAACGAAAAAATGCGGAAATAAAATACATCAGCAGTTTTTTAAGAATTCCACAAAATAGGGTTATTTTGTGACAGCTACATTTTTGCAGTAAACAATTTCGAACTTTCACCACCAAATGAAAAAGAGAGCAAAGGAGCAAGCAATTTTTCTCATCTTTTGATATTTATACGTAAGTGCATGTGTACGTTCAGCTCAGGAAAATATCCTTAAGTCCTTCAAATACTTTTCGATTTTTTTATCTTTTCCTCCAGAGCTCCTATCGATTGGCGGTGCAATGTCTTAGGGGGAAAAAACTTTATCCACACCTATTTCCTTTATTTTCTGTTCTTTGACAAGAAAATGAAAAATTGCAGTTTATTCTCTTAGTTTGTCCAATAGAAGTTTTTATGCAGAAAAAAAAAAACAGCGAGGGATATAAGAGAAACGTAGGAAAGGAAGAATGATAACTTACCAAACCGGATGAAGTGAAGGAATAATAATACTTGGTGGCTAGTCCATGGTCGATCATCAATTTAAGACCTGTCAATTGAGGGAACATTTATGATTAACAGTGCCCGGCGAGAAAATACTCTTCTTAGGGTGGTGTACCACCCGCAGATGCTTGGAGTATTCTTAATTTATGTTTGCACTAAAACGCTAGCTGGAGAAAAAATGATTCTGGTTAAAGGTTGATCTGCCAGAAGGATGGAATATTTATCTTTGGCAAGTGAGTCTTCACTTTTGTTTTTTTTTTTTTTCTCAAAAAGAAATGTATGGTGTGGGGTGAAGAAGTTATGTGGTAAGAAGGTGCTTAAAGCATTTCATCACTTGAACTGTGTGAAGTATGTATCTAAGATTTTCACACGAATGTTCAAATTAGGTTTAAAGGTTTCACGGGATTAACAGAAGGGCGTAGACGCCGTGCCGTAGTGGGTAGGTGCGTCGACTCCTACGCTCGATGTTCTCGGTTCGATTCCCGAAAAATCACCTAAAATTTTTTCACTGCTCCACCTCTTTCGAGTCATTGACAATGCTATGAGAGTATAACTGTTTAGAAAAGGCTTCTTAATCTCGCTGTTCGGTGTCGGCATTGAACTGTAGGTCCCCTTCACTCGTGAGAGAATAATATCATGCACAAAACGAGTGGTTGCTCGGAAGCTAGGCCCAGGTCCACTTCGGACTGCAGCGCCGCCATTATTATTATTATTATTATTATGGCTACAACTTTGAAGTAGTAAAAGGCTGTATCTACTTGGTCTCCAAAGTAAACTCAGGCAATGAAACCACCGCCGAGATAAAACGAAATTCTTACCATCCGCTTCAGGCTTAGAAGGCAGTTGAGGAATAAAGCGCTCTCTCGAAGAACCAAGATATCTCTACACAAGACCTTGATGGCTCCAGTCCTACTGGAAACTTACCAAATTGGATGAGAAACGATAACGAGGAGGAAGGTTCTTTGGATAAGCTATATGCACTGATGGTTTTTGGAAAAGGAGACTGAATGACGAACTTTGCGGGCGGTACAGCGACGGTGCCATGACATAACGCCAAGCGAAATAAGGCTAAATTTTAAAACTTGGCCTTATTTCGCTGAAATGCTGAAATTAGACTTTATATCGCTTCAAAAAACCACATTATGCCAAATGCTAGAATTTGGCTTTATGTCGCTTGGTGTTATGTCCGGGCACCTACAGCGACATCGAACTGGTTGAACGAGTTCGAGTGTCCCATCTCAGATGGTTAGGTCATGTTCAGCAAGGAAACACCAGCGTTCCGGGCCGGAAAATCATCGAATCCAACTATGGGGTAAAGGAAGATCACGCCTCCGGTGGCGTAAACAGTTGAAACGACACATCAATCAGCTGAATGTGCGTCACTGGAAACAACTAACACAAGACCGTGCTGGACAGAGGGGGATGTTGGCTGAGACCCAGGTCCACCCCGGACTGTAGCGAAAGCTGAAAAAGAACTTACCACTGCGTTTCTATTCACGAATATTTTCACCAAAATCGCACAACAGCATGGCCTTCTTTCTATATATTTCAGCTGCCTACAGCTTCTAGGTGGCTAAAATCCACAATCGTCAACCGCTGTATCTGACAAATTCATCAAGATTCACCAGGATTTGAATATTTTGCCTTTATGTGTGTCGAGAGTGTGCCTAAGCTGTTCAATATGGGGGTTTTTAACCCTAATCCGCCCATTCGGTGACTTTGGGTCACTTTCGAGAGTAATTTTCGCAAACTATTAAAAATTGATTCCATTCGCAATTATTGACTTTGTTTCTCTAAGGAAACAGTACGTCAATAATAAAATCAATAAAAAACTTTCAATGCTTTTCAACATTATTTCTGAAAATAATTAGCATTTTTCGAATAGGTGGATTAGGAAGAAAATTTTCCTGGGCTGATTAGGGTTAATTCTTGTAGTAAAATTATCTTCAACTGGCCTAGTGGCCGAAGATTTCAAACAAAATTCCTCTATCTATTTGTACTAAGAAACTTCATGGAAAATGAGGCCTAAACTCTACTAGAGTGAATACGAAATTGACAAATTCTAACCTTAATGCAAGATGCCTGCACAATGGGAGTCCTTCATGAGATAGTAGACATTCCGAAACGTAGTCTTACTGAATATTTTACCAACAGGTTCCTAACTTATTATTAAATTTGTCTAAAGGAAGGGATACACAACGCAACGGACATGTACATTATGTACTTAACACAAATATACGAGTTGTCTACTACCGGTATGTATTTTCTCCTGAATGTACCGTCAAATACAGCTTTGAATTGCCTCTGAATTTCGGTTTTAACTTCTTGCATTAAGTTTCAATTCACAAAACCCCGGTTGCCTTTTCGTTACAGCCTAGTGATTTTCAGCAACTTTTCAAATTCTTCAAGCCATAACCGTCTACCATAGTTGGCTTAACACACCTTCATAATGACACTCTTTGCAACCAATGTACTGTATCTGAAAGTGCTTTGTTTTCAACAAACATCAAGACCACAAAAAATAAACCTTAACTCTTATACTTACGTCCTATCTGCTGTTGTGCTTTTATTCAAATGTAAATTGGCACTTCACCTAGGCACCAAGCCACAATGGAATGATATTAAGGGTGGCTTATTCTAGTTTCTTTTTCCATTTTCATCACATCAAAGTATCACACTGAATGGTGGGAAGGAAAAGAATCGTTCTTAGGAAATATAAATAACAAAAAAAGGAACGAACTTTGGAGAGCAAATTCCGCTGTCAAGATATCCCAACTGAGGGGCGGAATATTCTACGTTTCCCTCTAGTTTTTTGCAGACTAAGTTTTTGTTTTAAAGGAAAACTTCTTCCATAACGAGCAACACAAGTTCAATTATGGTTTTCTATTTTTTTTTTTTTTGATTTCTTTTTGCAACGGTGTGTGTTTCACTGTGCATTCCACTTTGCCACTCAGCTCAAACGAGTTTCCAATTTTATTTGTTCAATTGGTTCTAGCGGCTTCTGCCGTCAGTTCTCTTTGATATTTCTCCCGCTTTCATATAGTTTGCATCACAATTTTTATTTACACTTAAACGAAACAAAGTAAAAACTCAAAATTAGTTTTTGTCATCATGGAAGCCCATTTATTCATGACGCAAGTTAAGCCCAGGTTCCATTGGTTGACTGCACGCTCACCTTCACAAGCACACTGTTCACACAAAAACAGTGTATAAAGTTGCAGGACCAATGATTCACGATATAAAAAGTGCAAGAGGAACCGAAACATCCATCAATCGAAGTAGAATCATATCAATAAGTGCTCAACCTAATTCAATCATTACTTCGCGGCTTATAAAAAGTTCACAGCGTTCTATAGAAAATAAAACCCTTTCAGGGATTGACAGTAGAAAAAGTACACCCCACTCATGCCGAACTCTTGCCTGCACATCACGACACGGCAGCGGCAGAGGAGCGATAATTACGAATTGGCACGCAAATATTTCCACACCCTGTCTGTCGATGGCGAAAGGAATGCGGATGAAAAATGCAAAATATTTATTGGAGAGAAAAAAACGAAGAAGAAAATGCGATGAATTAACTAGGCGCGGGTAAATTGAGTTTATCATGCCATAAAATTTCCTTTCAACGGCACACAATGGGAAACACACGCGTCAATAAAAGGACCAAATAAACACATAAAACGCCAGTTCGCGGTCGCTAATAATAATCATAAAGTTGCGTTAAACGAACGTAAGATAAGGAAATGCCATAAATCGTTGAATGGCATGCCCTACTTACTGTCTGTTCCCACCTTGAGTGTGAAAAGGTAATAAGAACGAGCGAGAGAGCGAGGCAGAACAAAAATGAATGATGACCTGAGATACTCAAGAATAACTCTCGCATGGAATGATATCACCACTACTTAAGATTTGGGATGAAAGATTGAGACCAATTGGCAAATGTAGGTACAGGCGGACGCTTATGAAGAGCTTAGCATTCGAGGGTCAAACAAATTTATCTCTATACAGCAACAGCAACAGCAACAGCAACAGCAACAGCAACAGCAACAGCAACAGCAACAGCAACAGCAACAGCAACAGCAACAGCAACAGCAACAGCAACAGCAACAGCAACAGCAACAGCAACAGCAACAGCAACAGCAACAGCAACAGCAACAGCAACAGCAACAGCAACAGCAACAGCAACAGCAACAGCAACAGCAACAGCAACAGCAACAGCAACAGCAACAGCAACAGCAACAGCAACAGCAACAGCAACAGCAACAGCAACAGCAACAGCAACAGCAACAGCAACAGCAACAGCAACAGCAACAGCAACAGCAACAGCAACAGCAACAGCAACAGCAACAGCAACAGCAACAGCAACAGCAACAGCAACAGCAACAGCAACAGCAACAGCAACAGCAACAGCAACAGCAACAGCAACAGCAACAGCAACAGCAACAGCAACAGCAACAGCAACAGCAACAGCAACAGCAACAGCAACAGCAACAGCCACAGCAACAGAGCTACAGAGCAACAGAGCAACAGAGCAACAGAGCAACAGGGCAACAGAGCAACAGAGCAACAGAGCAACAGCAACAGAGCAACAGAGCAACAGAGCAACAGAGCAACAGGGCAACAGAGCAACAGACCAACAGAGCAACGGCAATAAGGTAACGGCAACAGAGCAACAAGGCAACAGAGCAACGAGCAACAGAGCAACAGAGCAACAGAGCAACGAGCAACAGAGCAACAGAGCAACAGAGCAACAGAGCAAAAGAGCAACAGAGCAAAGGAGCAAAGGAGCAAAGGAGCAAAGAAGCAAAGGAGCAAAGGAGCAAAGGAGCAAAGGAGCAAAGGAGCAACAGGGCAACAGCAACAGCTAGTCACCTGATGATTAAATCTATTTTAACGGATTAGCGACAATAAGAAGGGGCAAGTATTTCAACTTTAACCATGAAAGCTGCTACTTGGTGAAAACACGTGATAAAACGGCTGTACTTAGGAAAAAAGTCCCACGCACAAGGATTTTACAAATCTTATCTCGATTGAACCGTGAATGCTTTGTATGCGCCTCATAAATTAACTTTTTATACGTTCGTTACGTTTCCAATTTTGAAGCAATACATCTTGAAAGTCTGCATCGTATAGCTCAATTTACGCTCAAAGCAACTCTAACCTGCATTAACCCATCGTCAAGACGTCGTTCCATCCCCAAGCACCCTCATATTTGTACACTGAATTGATTATTTATACCATCGTCGTCGACCTTGAACTCTTTTTATTCTGAATTCAATATTCCACCCATAATCGTCCTACAGTGCTATTTAAATAAGTTAAATCGGCAAAAGCCTTGACGACCTTCAAGAAAAGAAATCTCACAGACATAATGGATATTCAACGACTCTTCGATTTGGGTTGGGATCCACAAGCGAAATTCGCTTGCAGGCCCATACGAGTCGCCTGAATGCCGCCGAGAATTGCGCGAGGACAAGAATAATATTGAAAAAAAAAAGCGAAACTAGGTCAAGAATACGTGAAGGAACACAAATCCATTGAATGCCATTGATCAATTCATATGGAAATGCTACTTGGCATCCAAACGACTTCACAAATTTGCGTTTCATATTCAAAGTATTTATGTTTGTGTCTTGAATTTCATTCTGCAATGTATCTTTGAACTTAAGTCCTTATTTGCAGCCAGGGATGGGGATCACTTACAGAAGGAGCACATGTCATGTGTGGTTTCGAAAGACTGTTCGCTCAAGGATGTGGGTGTGCTGGACGTGGGGATGTCCTTACACAGTCCTGTTTTTGTCTGTCAATAAGTTTTCCACCCTCGCATCTATAGAAACTTTGCTCTCAGCACCGACAATCCGTTTTGTGCAAGTTTTTTAGATTTTTTTCCTAGTGCAACGGTTGATGGGTATTGAAGACCTTCCAGTCGCTACTGTTAATCATAAATGTCAGCACAATTGACAGTTCCATTATAGATCATCGACCACTGAGTATCCATCGGTTGTGCTCGCTACACCCTTCGGTTGCTGCGGTAACCTTTTCATTTTTCTTAAAACCCCAAGTACGTTCGATTGGGTATCAGGACGAACTGCAATTTTTCATTTTATGTTTTTAATGAAAAACGACGTGCGGATAAACCATTTTCCCCCTTGAGATATGAAGGTACTGTTGGACAATGAACTTGCAAAGAATTGCCGGTTTTGCTGCTAGTCAGGAGTACAAATGCAAGCGTCAATGAATCAATGAAGGCGAATCTCACTGAAGTCAAATTTTTGAAATTGTTTTGTGGCACCAATCCTCGTAACGTAAGTAAGTAGATGTAAGTAGATGAATGGGGAGTGTTAATTGGAACGAAACCCTTTGTCAGAGAGCATAATGGTGCTGGTTTTCTTAATTTGTTTGGTTTTAAAAGTACAGATATGGGAAAAGAATGCGATACGTTTAAATGCAAGTAACGAATACGAAAAGACCACGCGGAAATTATGAAAAGTTGTCGAAATCGAAACTGAGTGCTTGAATGAAAAATAATCCAGGTAATTAAGAAGATTTATTTAGGACTGTGGATAGGCAACTCCTCTACAAGGACGATGTCGCAAGAATTAATCCGGTTCATCTCCGGTTCAGTAGATCCATATCTGTTCGCGACAGAACGGAGTGTGACAAAGTTCGGGGATTCTATTGGTGGTTGCAGCCCCATCAGACGCCCCAATTGTTTTCAGTTTAATCAACTAACTGTTGGAAAAAATCAAAAAAAAAAGAAATATTGTATATAATTATCCTTTCGTCCGTTCAATCTTTTTTATTTCAGTTTTGGCTTAGTTAGGTCTTATTAAGTTAGATTATAGCAAAACAAATATTTTTCCTGGAGCTAGGATGAGGTGCTGTCATGAAAAGGTTAACGATTGCGCTTTATTCGAGATTGCCGTGGAGCGCATATGCTCAAAATCATATTTAAAATCGAATGACATAATGTTATCTATTAAGTAAAGCTAATAGCATAGACATTAACATTAGCTTTATCATCATCATCATCATCTTCAATGACCCACATGTTCTCGGGGGCAAGAAATGCATGCGAAATCTTCAGGCCAGTCGATCCATCGACTCATCAGGAGCTATGTCAAAGCGCAATCAGGCGAGTTTTTGGACTTGATCCAACCATCTCGTCCTGGATCTGCAGAGCGGTCGCCTGTTGGGGTCGCATTTAAAACCTTCAGGGTGTTATTTCATATTGAATTTGTATACCCCTATAAAAACACCCTTTATTTCACTAGTTAACCTTATGAGATGGTGCTTGTCGAATCATCTGAAAACCATTGTTTTTAATTTTATCTTCTTTAGTTCTCAGTTTTTTTTAGTATTCGATGTAGATATGGTACTTCATCTTAGTCGGGAGACTAAGTTTACCCTTCAGTTTGAGTGAACGATTCTTTGCAGAAGTGTTATTTTGTTATTTGTCCCCATTGTTTATTGTATGTAACTTCTATATAACTGATAGGTCCCTATCAGTGTGGTTTCAGGCCAGGGAAGTCCACCATAGATCAAATCTTCACACTGCGGCAGATCTTGAAGAAGACCAAAGAAATGCAGATCGGCACACACCACCTATTTGTCGATTTCAAGGCCTCATATGACAGCGTGCATTCACTTCTGAGGACAACGCCATCTTTCTTTTTAACAGTCGTCTGAACACACCCACTCATTTGACAGCTCATTTCGTAACTAAATATACCGTTTGTTTACCGTATTCCTGCGTGCTTTTTTAATGTAAAAAGAAGTGAGTCTTCAATTTTTATTTGAGACTGTTCAAGGTGTACTCTTTTTCATGCCCATGGATCCAGTCACCGTACTCATGCAAGATATGTTTGCTTCCTCGTTGTTATTCAATGCAAAATCATCTCGAGAAATATCAAAAAACATTCCACATGAAAAACAATTCCATTCAAAAAGAGAGTCAGACGTTTATGAGGACCTACTTATTGCACAACGATTCGATTAATACATAATTTCCAAAGGATTTAAATAAATCGGTAAACGTTTCGCTTAATGACTTGGTTTTACAAAAGGAAAATTGAATCACGAGTCTGATTAATTATTTACATGAGTGTCTTAATGAACAAAACGAGATTGCATATTAATCACATGCAACCAGTCCTTCCAAACGAGTTCGACACTCACGGAAACGTGCTGCCCAGAGTAACTCATCAAGGACTTATCCTTCTCTCAACATACCGCAATCATGATGGAAAGTAAATTTTCTTCATCAGCATCCGAGCGTGGATTGATAATGGCTCCCCCCCCCCGCAACGGACACACGACGCTGAGGAGAGGCCCCTTTGAATGATCCTCCTTGCAACCGCCGAAAATGAAGGAATGAAAAAGAGAACAGAACGAGACTAGTGTAGTTATAAATGGGCAATAAATGTTTGCACGACGATGCCATCGACATTTTATCTCCACGAATGCAGTAAAAAATTGTTCTTTTATTCTTGGCGTAAAAGCCGTTGTATATCATTTATGGCCACGAAAAAACCCTGACCCAGTTCGATGGACGGATTGTGTAGATGTCCACAAATAAATTCAACAACACCAGACAGGACAGTGACCAAGCGTCAGATTTTTTAAAGCGAAAAACGAGATCATGTGTGGAACTGCTGTCTGTGCGACCGTTGGGAAAACTTCGTCCAAGGGATTGATGAATTATTCAACTCAAAGAAAGCAACAGAATAGGGGAAGATACACCACGTTGCACCCTGTATACGAATGAGCTTACCTGTGCCAGTCACTTTTTCCTTGCACTGGCTAAAGTCTGAAGTGTAATTCAAAGCTCAAGCAAATGAATGTCTCAATTTTTTGAGTCATTAGATCAGAAGAGTAATCCTTACAGGATGAAATTTCACTCCTGTCACGGTTGAGGGAAAATAATGGAAAATGGACACAAATAAAATTCCACCCAAAAGAGTGTAAATCACACTAATAGAGAGCATGAAAGTCTGAAAAGGATCCGCTTTCGCCCCCTTTTTCCACCATTTCTGGCACAACTAACCCAAAGGATATGCGGTTGAACTTGTGATATATAGAGTTACGAAAGAGGAAACAAAGAAAAAAGTGTCAAAATGGGTGAGAGAGGAACCGAGCTGTCACAACATAAAAGGAATGCGCTGCACTTTGCCAGGAGTACGATAAGCCCTCCTTTATGATGAAATTGCCTTGATGGTGCAGCGGTGGAAATGATGATGAGAGTTTTTACTATCGTCATGAGTTACTATCACGGATATGTTTATTTTATGATGGAGACGAGATTAAATAATGATGATGGTAATGTAAGCAAAAAGGATGGAGATCTTAATGAGTAATGAAATGAATGTACACACAACTACAATGGGGTCGTGTCGATTTTTTCGTTAAGAGACTTCTGATGTCCGATGTCGTAAATTGTTTGATTGACATTTCGTAACAGAGATGGGAGTGGAATTTATTTTCAGTGATTGGAGAAGGCAAAGCACATAAAACCTTCGAAATATTGAAATATTTCCCGAAAAATTATGCTTCTGCTGAATGTGATGAGAAATGTGAACTGTAGGAGGGAAAGTGAATATCAAAAATGTCAAGCATGTCGGACTGTGAGTAAGGGAGGATAAATTAAAGAAACGAACCTTTTGAATTTCACAGAAGTGGTGACAAAAAGATCACTCACCACACAATATATCCGTTCTTCATGGGCTACTGCCTTTATTCATAAGCATTTCCGCACCATCTGATATTTGGACAATGAAGACGAAGACTTGTATGCTTTCGTCTGTAAGCGTAGGACATAACGTAGCCCCAGAGAGCTTAAGTGAGTGCTGTCAAGTCGCATGACCGCAGCGACCAATTGATGAACGTTCCCCGTGAAATGACCCAATCGCTAAATATCTCCTTCACAACTTTAAGCGTAGCGTCGCTTGTATGACATGTATGACAATGGAGCTCGTATTCCGAATAATTTTTTTGATCACTGTAGCACCGTCTTGTTGAAACCACAGTTCGAATATGTCAATGATGTCCAGCTCTGCCCACGGAAAGTCGGTTAACATCGATCTAAACCTGTGACCATTGATGGTAACGGTGTCTCCTTCCTCATTTTGAAAGAAGCTAAGTCCGATGAAGTGGGTGCATTGAAGCTTGTCTGGATTGTGGATTAAGATCCAAATGAGTGTACTTACCCTCAAACCTTTCCACGGCTCGACGACGACGAATTGCCTGAACACTGAAGCCATGATGACGACCAATCTCACGACGAAGTCCACTTTGGGTATTTACAATGAAACGAAATTTCGATAACATTTTTTAGTAATTTCTGCACAATCGGTAAGCGTAAATCGATGCATGAGGAAATGGTAAACCTTACTGAATATTTTTGCAGCCGGATATCATTGATAAGTTGGACTGCTGATAAAATATAATAATTGGAAAAACTATCATTGCCATCTGGTTAACCGTTGAGTAAGCGTTAGCAAGACCAATGCCAAAAGGTATAGTTTGCTGCGAAACCTTAACCTTCACATGAACAGCAATTTTAATTTACTTACACGAACGGTATCTACCGGGGTAGATAAAAAATAATCTCATATATTTTCTATGAGTTGCATCTTTGGATACGGGTTCGTATTGATACACGAATACCATAACAATAACTCATGGCACTCCATAGTCATCCACCGAAAAAATACTGTATCTCGCTCAAAGTGAAGTAGTGCCAGTTGAATCTGGGCAGGCATTTGACCATGGATCATGGACCGTGATCATGGACAATTTGTGTACAACCCTTTCATCGGCTAATGAACTAGTTGGTTGGAAAATGGCAGTTTTGGGAACTCTAAAGATGAATAAACGCTATTTACCTGATAAATTTAAGCCCTCGAAAAGCCGAATGGTTTTGTGCTGCGAGTTTGGATTGAGCCAAAATGCTGTTTTGTGCTCCTACGTCCCAAAGAAAGACAAGTCAGTAGTTTTACTCGCAACATTTCATCGTGGTAAATCCGTTTCCGGACCAAAACAGAAACTGGATATAATCCACTACTACAATCGTACTAAAGACGGAGTGGACACCATGTACAAAATATTGAGCCAGTACACAACGAAAAGGAAGACATACAGATGACCGTTGGCTTTGTTTTATAATTTGTTGGATAAAGCAGCGCTTGCGAGTTACATAATTTACTCTGCAAATAATCCACAAGGCACAGCAGCTGTAAAACAAAGTCGGAGACGCAAGCTCTTAGAGAGATTAGTGGAGAACTTGTGTATACCCCTTATCAAAAAGAGAGCAAAAAATCCTAAATTAACGAGTCTATTTGCTATACGAAGTGCTATGGAATGTATTTTAGGTCATTCGATTGGTGTAATAAATTGTGCTGATGAGACATTTATTCCAGAATTCGCCAACGTAACATTAATTTTGGAAGAAAAATGAATGGTTGATGTACAAGAATTGTGCTAAAATATTAGTTGTACAGATAAATATATAAAAAATCTAAAAATCAAAGAAACAAAGTTTTCCTCTCTATGTTCTTAGCTGAGATACACGCGTTTGAAATTTATGTTTCCCACTTTTTTGCGTTGTACGCAGACTTGTGCGACCGAGTGTACATACAGTAAACCAATAAATATATTCATTGAACTTGTAACAAATTTTCAGGATGAAATTATCTCATGTACTTACCATTATAGTCAGCAATTAGCATCTCAGCAGAAACCTCAATCTTTCGATCATCACATCACACAACAACCCCTTAACGAGCGGATCAATTATGTATCTATTCCACAAGCGCATTTCGGTTCCATTTAAATCACTTAATATCAACCACAGCCACACCACTGCTCCACCCATCAAATGGTGGAACCATTTAACTGGGAAAAGACTATCAACAAAATAAATACCCTCAGCCCTCATTTACCCACCGACTAAAGGGATTATTGCAAATTCCAGTCACGTATCCATTTCCAATTCAATAATTTTCTAACGTTGTTCATTTCAACTAATCCACGTCGTTCGGCTTGCTGGTTTGAGAGTATTTAAATCAAAATTTCATTAAAACCTAATTCGGTTCACACCGCCCGTCGTCAGTGGGTTCCAGATAAACACCACCCCACTGCCGGAGATCATAAGCCCCAAACGAAGAACTCTTCCGTCATAGCCCACCACCTAATCCCTTTAAATTACAATTATTATCATCAGCGAGGAGGAACAACAATCCTTTGTTCTCGGCTGGCTGACATTGCGCCGAAATCCAAAGGAGATCATTCCAGCATCCAGCTCGGAGGTAAGCAAAAAACAGCACAACACTCAATTAAAACGATGATTACCAATTATATAGTGCGAGCAAAGAGTTGTGGGAACTTATTAAACACAGGAAGTCGCTAAAGCAAAGGGCGCCACTCCCAGTGCTTGAGTGAGCCCCTACACAAATCGCATTGTAAGCCGACAAGACTGTGTGTAGTTGGGCAGGTTTCGCGAAACGCATTTAAAGGATGATCCTTGGCCTCGTGTCTGCCTTTCAGCTCCAAATTATACGTTTTTGTGGTGGACCCTTGGTGAAACTTAAATCAACCTAATTTTAGAATGGACTACAACGCACGTCTCCTGGATGCTCTCCTTTAAAAGTGACAGCGGCGTCGGACGGTGACACGAGCAAAGGACCGACGCTGGAAAGTCATTACGGAAATTTAAATTATTTTAATCTAGGGATTAAACGATTTCGCAACGGGACCTTAGACCTAGGTTTTCCGGATGACGTTTCTGACGGATGCGACGAATGAGTGAGTGAGTGGTGTCCTCCTAAGTTTTTGATTTTATTAAACGAAGCAGCAACGTTTGGATAATTAAAACTTTCTCCTCCATAAGACAAGATGTCTCTGTTTCTCTGTGTCACTTGTGTTTGTATTTTTTTTTTTGAATTGGAAGCACAGTTTTTCACTTTTTCGTTTGCTGCTTGGCAGAGGATAGGTGGATGTCCGTCATCCCGGTGGAGTTTAAGTGTCACGTTCGTGTTTTCCTTTAATCCCGAGATACGTCTAGGAGTCCAAGTTGTTCTGCCAGGATGGAGCTAATTAAAAAAGACTCTTTGGCTTAGTTTGAGATTGCTATCAGTCCTCCATTTTACATAAACAATAGGGTTTTCTTCTTTCCAGGTTGCATCGATTTTATTTTCATTTTTCTTTTCTTCACTTTTTGAGCGGAGATACTGAAGGCGATGAAAAAAATTTAAATTACTTGATAATTACTTTGAAGCGACAAAAGAGTGAGGAAATTGGAAAAGCGCAGATGAGTCTGAGACAAGAAACTTGAGGTGTTTGCAGAGAACTGTATTTTATTTTGCAAAAAGCAGTATGCTTGTGAGGAGCATTTAAAATTTCATTCTTACAGCAATTCAAGCAATTATCCCTCGTCTTTAGCTTATGAAAGGAGTTGAGGAGTGAGCACATATATTTTAGTAGCACTTTACTCGTTGCCAAACACATTTGGTATTACTCTGCGAAGCTCCTTGCCAGAAGTTTTCTTTCGAGTTGTTAACCTATGAATTTATTTATATACGAGTGCGTTTGGAAATTTCTTCGCTTTTCGTTCTTTTGGTTGCATTGGTATAATTGTTAAACGCAAACAAAGAAGTAATTCCGGTGACTAGACACAATCCCCTTACGGGTAAGAAGGGCGCTAGAATACAAGCCTTTTAGGATAGCCAGGCAGCACTTAAGGTTTTATCGTCCAACCTAATGGGCTCTAAAACCCTGACGTAGTGGGTAGGTGCGTCGACTCATACGCTCGATGTTCTCGGTTCGATTCCCGAAAAAACAACTGACATTTTTTCCACGGCTCCACCTCTTTCGAGTCACTGACAATGCTGAAAGAGTATAAATGTTAAAGCTTCTCAATCTCGCCGTTCGGAGTCTTCGTTAAACTATAGGTCCCCTCCACGCGTGAGAGAACAATAGCAGGCACAACACGAGTAGTTGCTGGGAAGCCAGGCCCAGGTCCACCTCGGACTATAGACTGTATCATTAATGGGCTCTAAAATCGTCAAATGTTGCCACAATGCACTGCAATCCGTTGTCATGCACAAAAAAGTGAAACTTGGCTGGGTCCCCGGACGGAAGGGGATCGCCGGTAACGAATCTGCGGATGAAATCGCTGAGGTTGGTTCGGAAACAGCGTTCACAGGTCTTGAGCCGTACATTAGTGTTAATTGGATAACAGCTACAAAGCTGATTAACAAATGAGAAAACAAACCTCGCCCAGACCATTGGACCAATGGGGCAGGTCTTAGGGAATCAGACCCTATTCTAATAAGGAAATCCTCTGCCTCGACAAGGAAGCATAAGAAAGCTAACGAGCTTTCTTGCTGGTCACTGCGGCCTGGAATACAACCTTAAGAAAATAGAACCTGTGGTAGGATAGGTAGGTAGGTATTATCCACATTGGATTCACTCAGACCCATAAGCGTTGCCACATCCGGCTTCCTGCCGCTCATTTCTGGAACAAGTTCGATTTTTGGACGAATATGCACAATTTCTTAACGTCCTTTTCGGATATATCAGTTAGTGAGCTTAGATTATATTCTCCCAGGGTTTTCTTCCTTATGGAGGCTAAGGCTGTACTGTTGCATGTGGCAGGATAAGGAATTTCAGTCATGCCTGGAAGAGAACGAATCGTGTTGTTCACTCACGAGTTAAGGGCAATCTATAGGTTTAAGCTGTCCCCGAACCCCAAAGTGTAAAAAGGTCTACGAGATAGTTTGAGTTTTTGAGCAAACAGACCTCCTACGCCTCCAGGCACCGCTTATACACTAATACGACACAAGCCTCGTTGCAAATGCTAGTGCCAGTTAACAGGCCATATCTAAATAAAAATATAAAGCACCTTGCATCACGCAAAACTTTCCCAGTTTTTCGGCGTCTGGAACGGTTTTCCTATCTCCTTCACCATCCGTGAGAAGACCTCAGTTATTGCTCTTATTATTGCAGGTGTATTCTAGAAGAAATTCGTGACAAGTGTTTATGTGATAAATGAATTCAAGTGGACTTACGAACATTTTCTTGTCACGCACAGATCACAATCAGCATAACAGCAAGGAACTCTTAATTCAGGTTGGCCATATAATATGTCACGTTTATTGAAATTTTTAGAAATTGTCCTTGGTATACCTCAAAGTGTGTTATTTGCTGAAGAGGAATGGAGTGGAGAAGGAGTTGGCTCATTCTCAGGATTTCAGAGTAAAAGTAAATCAAATTAATTAATCAATTGACAAATGAATTTCTCATTTCAAAGGAACTAGAGTTTGAAATATTACATTACTGCGTGTTTTGAAGTGATTGAAATCGGGTAAGTGTAACTTTCTGACATACTTTGATAAAACATAAGGTTTTCCAGGAACTCAGAGAGCCTCTTCAGTGTGCAAAACTATGCTTTCTTTTATTTTTACTTTATAAAATCCGAGCAGCCTCAGGAATCGCCGAACATTTTTGTAAGATTCAAAACTTTCCTTTAAAACTTTTCTTTTTCTCAACTTATGTTTTGCAGTAATATATACAGTGGTGGGCAAAAGTTTTTGCACACAGAAATTTTCAAAGAAAATTAATCGTTAAAATCTATATGACGTTTAAGATTAAATCCTTTAGAAACATGTAATAAAGGGTGGTCCAAACATAATGCACGATGTTAATTGTGAGTCACACCTTAATGTCAAGTTTTTTTTGCCCAACTTAATTTGACATTTCTTTGTTTCAGTGTTTGACAAATTCAACCATGCAGAGGTACACAACTGAGCAGCGCGTTAAGATTGTTGAAGCCTTTTACGAAAATGGGCGTTCAAATCAAAATGCACTTCGCGCACTTCGTGATTTTTTTGATCAGCATAATCGACCATTATGGACACATAATCGTTAGAATTGTGCGCAAATTTCAGCAAACCGGGTCTGTAGGATATGTAAAAACACCTGTGCATGCTCGCCCAGTTCGTTCTGCGGAAAACATTGCTGTTGTTGGGCTGGCGGCGTCATCGGGTTGTACTTATTCGAAAATGAGGCCGGCCAAGCAGTTACCGTGAATGGTGTTCGGTATCGCGAGATGACAATGGACTTCTTGTGGCCAGAAATTGAAGATATAGACCGGGACGACGTGTGCTTCCAACAGGATGGTGTCACTTGCCACACATAATTGTCATAGATCCTTCTGTTATAATAAAAAAATTAAGATAATTCTCTGAAAACTTTTTGTTTTATTTACAATCATCATCGTGCGTTCTTGTTGTGCCACCCTTTATATATGAACCAATTTAGTATCATAAAATAAAACAAAAAAATTTGTTTTATCCAAGAACTGTAACAAATAGCTTCTAACTTAGGTTTTCTTTAAATGATTCGTTTTCTTTGAAAATGACTTTGTTTGAAGACTTTTGTACATCACTATACAAGGATTGTGGTAATAATAATAATACACTACACTACTACACTGCTGCAGTCCGAGGTGGACTTGGGCCTAGCTTCTCAGCAACCAATCGTGTTGTACGTGCTATTGTTCTGTCACGAGCGAAGGGGGCCCAAACTTTAATGCCGACTCCAAACGGCGAGATTGAGAAGCATTTTCTACTCTTTGAGCATTGTTAGTGACTCGAAAGAGGTGGAGCCGTGAACAAATTTTAGGTGATTTTTCGGGAATCGAACCGAGAACATCGAGCGTAGGAGTCGACGCACCTACCCACTACGCCACAGCGCTCACAGCGCCCACAACTGCAGAGCAGGATCGGGGTGATTAATGTCTTATATAAAGTCAACTTAATCTTTCGAGAGAGAGTGCTCTTGAGTCACTTGATCCCAAAAAGCAGTGGTTGACGAGAGTTGTTCTGCATTTGAGTACTGTTTCTGTTGTTCTGAAGCAGATGGTGTCTCGAAGTTTTTGCTTTTCTTTATGACCTTCTGGGCAAATTGTCACTGCGTCATTCATAGATAATAACATGTACGTACTGCGTTTCGTTATCGTTTACCGACACGCCCATTTTAGACGTTTACTTACTCTTAACCTTTCTGGCGTTAATTGCATTGTCCCATCGCATACCAGATGAACATTCGTAACGAAGGTAGAATCTTCCAAATTGACATCTGACTACTTCAATGTCTTGTCAAGGATTATCTTGAAGAGGTCGCGTCTCCTTGACGAAATCCGATTCACATTTCGTACGGCTTGGGGATATAAGACTCACACTATCGGGTGCCCGATATTTAGTACTATTCAATTTTCGGAGTAATTGGGATTCGTTTCTGGTCTTTTAAAGCTTTGGATGATAAATTCTATCGTACTCAAATCGATGAAAAGTTGGTGTGTATTTTTGTTGCAGTTTTGACCCCTATTATCGATTTGTCAGGGCAGACGCCAACACCGATAAGTGTGTTACAAAAAAGAGAACAGATATAACAGTCGCCGGGTGTACATTGTCCTCTCACATATGATACAGGATGTGGTGTTTGATGTCTACCAAAAAATCGCTGAAAGCTTTAAATTATAAATTAATTTAATGACAGGTGTTTAAGTTTCTTCTCAGAAAGTAGGGATGGGACTACTTCATCAACTGGCGTTTTTTTTTTGCTCACTATGATCATCACAAACATCAAAGCCAACGAACACGACAAAATTGGCCAACAGCGAGCGGCCATCGTGAACCATCCCATACACGTTTTTCGTTTTTTTATCAGCTCTTGTGAATTTAAAATGCATATAATTTGTATTGGTACGAAAACTGACAAATTTTATCTCAAATTAGTCCTTGAGTCCACAAATAAGCTCCAACTTTTGGAGCATGCCACTCATTGAATAGTCTGTGTGAATTGACTGGATGCATAGCACAGGGAGCCGTCGTAGCCATTTTTGGTGCATCTCAAACTTAATCATTTAATCAGATTAAACGCATGATTACCTATGCCATCAAAGTTCCCAATCCTCAAATTAAAGATTCAGCACAATTAAATAAGCATGCACATCTCGTATGTGTGCCTGAATTTCACAATCCTTTCAAACCGTTGATCCTGAACGTCTAGACGAAGGAAATTAATTCGAAGTACACATATCTGATTGGTTTTCCTTTTGATTGAATAATTTACCCTGGTGAAAGGGAATTACTTATTAATCCATAATTCAGACAGATAATCGCTTCATGGTAACTTGCTGCGCCTAACATTTTCATAATTTAATTCATCTTTGCATATACTCGTCGATGAGGAACGATTACTACATATTACCCACTGCCCCGCCTTGTTCACCATAATTGAGGATACACTTTGCTGAGCATAAACTGGATTAAGTCGGGTTCATAGGAACCTAGCGGCTGTAAAATTGAAACCGTCAAATAATACTTCATCAATTACTGGTATGGAATGGAATCAATATTTTGAAACGATGTGGATTTTGAATATCTGTACGTGCATAAGACTTTGTGTACCTCACGACGGCAAGTTCATGCGTTTCGTCTAGACTTTGATGTACATATGCGCGATACTTTTTCAACCGTTTTCTAATGTGACTGGAGTTTCGAAATTTGATTAAAGACTCGCAAACTCCTTTGTTGTATTCATTTTAAACGAAGGTATTTATTTCATCGTCTGCATTTGGTAGGGGTTATGAATTTGGCTATTGCATGCGACAAGGGTGGAAGCCGTGGCGAAGTGGGTAGATGTGTCGATTTCTACGCTCAGTGTTCTCGGTTCGATTCCAAAAAAATCACCTACAATTTTTTCATGGATCCACCTCTTTCGAGTCACTGACAATGCTCAAAGAGTACAACTGTCTAGAAATAGCTTCTCAATCTCGCCGTTCGGAGTCGGCATTAACCTATAGGTCCCGTCCACTCGTGAGAGAACAATAGCACGTACAACACGAATGGTTGCTGAGAAGCTAGGCACAGGCTAATCTCAGTCTGTAGCACCGTCATTATTATTATTATATTATTATTATTATGCGACAAAGGACATCTTAAAATATTAAACTGAGAGCCGTGAGAAAGAAGGATTTCACTTCATTTAGTCACTTAATTTGCGTCAGAGGAAGGAGTACACCACAGGTCCTTGCAACACACAAACTTTCGTTTTAACGCACTACCTCTTTGAATCTCTGACAATGTTTCGAGGGTATTATTGTCAAGAAAAAACTTCTCAAACTTCACTGCTTGATTTCAGCATAAAATTGTTAGACTCTCCACTCATAAGAGAACAATACCACACACATTACTATCGGTTGCCGTAAAATCTAGGCCCGCAAATTAGCAAGATCTACTATTAGACAAATATTTTCATGTTCCAACAAAGCTTATGAGTCCCTTTGTAATTGGTGAACGAACGATGGAAATACATTGACCTTTCGTTTAACACTTTCAATTTTAATATCCATGAACGATCAATTCCCACATTGCCAGGAGTAGATATTTGCTATCAGGTCTAGCAAAAAGTTTCTGTTCTGAAATACATCATCCAACATCCATCCGTACGCACTAAACTGTCACTCCCTGTGGATGCATTGCTTTCCTGATGTGCGGGTTTTTCGAGCCCCAGACGCGGCATCTTTGTTTGTTAACGTAGGCGACGAGATGAAAATGCGTCTTGTCAGAAAAGATGAAGATGATTTTCGCCCAAACTCGTTGTCCAATTCAAGCTGCTCTGCGGCCTAAACTGCGAAGCGATAACGAAGCGTATAGTCGCGCGCTTTAAATTGCTGAGTCAAGTAGAACTTGCAAGCGAATAATCCGAGATATTTGTGCAGAATTCTCCTCAGGCTAGTGCGTGAAATGTTGAGCTGTTGAGATCGATGGCGAGTTGATGTTCGTGAATTGAGTCTCACACTCTCGGCCACATCAGCCACATTCTCATCTGAGCGCACCGTACGGCAACACGGGGACCATGAGTGTTGTCCACAGGCACTAGCATACCAGTCACAAAAACTTGTTTTCACATGTACATCTACAGCAGTCGCGGTGGGTGCTTCATTGTGGCCAAAAATTTCAAAAAACTCACTGTTTCTCATTTTCGAAATAAGTTTTCAATATTTGCCAACGTTGTTTAGGGGTAAAACGACTCATTTCGTTCGACTCATTACTGTTCTCTCACGAGTGGAGGGGACCTACAGTTTAATGCCGATTCCGAACGGCGAGATTGAGAAGCTATTTCTAGACAGTTGTACTCTTTGAGCATTGTCAGTGACTCGAAGGAGGTGGAGCCGTGAAAAAATTTTAGGTGATTTTTCGGGAATCGAACCGAGAACATCAAGCGTAGGAGTCGACGCACCTACAAACTACGCCACGGCGCCCACGATGCCATGAGCGATTTTAATTTCTCTTGGCCCGAATTGTATCATATGCGTGTGAACGACAAGTGCTTTTAATAAGACGGCGTTTCATACCAACCACCTGATGCCACAATGAATATTCAGAACGAGCGACTTAAGGGCATGGTTGCCTTACGCAGAAGTGACGTTAACTGGCGTATAAAACCGTGCGATTTTACCCCGTTTTACTTCTTTTTTGTAAGGGTTACCTAAGTCGCTTGTCTATGCTAAAAAGCCGCAAACGACAGGTTCCCTCAAAGTCAACTTAACTCATTTCATCGCTCAAATTCAGTCCGATCTATGCAAGGGATTCATTCGGATAAGCGGAATCCAGCCGGAAGTCGTGGCGGACAATTGAACTATGTCATATTCCTAACATTGTGTCATTGATGGGCTAGTTTCTGCCGTTACCCGTCTCTATTGGAAAACCTTGTATATGCGACCGTTTTTTGCACTCAATACTCGTCTGATGGAGAAAATCTTACTCAAGACATTTTGTTAAATCCCACAGAAGAGGGATCAATAAACCCGGCTTATGTGAGAGCGGAAATAACTCAAAAGTAACTCACCTCTGCTGTGAATGCATTGAGTTAAAAGGCCGCTTCAAAAAGACGATCGTCCTCGTAGTCGAATACGTATCCTTTACTTATCGCGGTTGAGTACACTAAAATTAGTGTAAAACGGAAAATAAATAAAAACCAAATAAATTGACAACGAGCCCTCACAGCATACAGCTCGGCTGCATTTTCAGCCAGCATCATCACAAAATGAACCACACAAGTGCATACCTTCATGAATTCGCAACACATATCCGTTCCTTTAGTGCCGAATTTCAGACAACCTGGACTCCATTCCCCAACATTATCGTTTATTTGTGTTGTTATGTCGTTCAGCAAACGCCTCTACAGCGATATCGTAAACCATGACTTAATGGTATACAAAAATTCAACAGTGCATCTGGGAAAGGTGTACACAGAACTTTATTCATAAAAACCATACCAAGTGCAAGTGGTGAGGTCAGCAATGAATACTCTTAAGCACCGGGGGTAACCAAATAAATACTTACCCTGTTCACCTGCATAAAAGAGCCCTGGCCAAACATGCTCACATAAGAATGGCTTATTGCTATCGCATACCATGCAGTGTGGTTCCTACTGGGGAGAATACGTTTACTCTAGAAGCAGTATTATTTGTACAGTAGGGACCGTAATGTCTCTTCCCTCGGCTGTTCGGAGAAAGCATGAAAGGATGCAGCAAAAGGTTGTCAGTTGAGAAATGATCCACAAAAATGTAGAGAGGTAATTAGATTCAATTTTGTTTTCAAAATCCCGACTACATAAGCAAGGATATACATCCTTTTGGTTTTTACACCGTATGACTCTAATGAGGATCCGACTTAATGTTTCATACGTCAAAGTTAACATATGAAAACGTCTTCCCTTCTTTTCTGTACGTAGACCTCACGAACAGCTCTCGTAGTTCGACGCAGCGTTGGTAGGATTCTTGCGTTGTTGCCAATCGGACACTATGTGGCTCAAATTTACATCCTCTATAACGCGCTGTCGTCTACTTCTTGAATCGGTGAAGTGATCCTTTATTTGATTTCTATTGGCTGGATCTAACTTTGCTCCTTTTCAGCACATCTGACACAAATTGCTAACCAGCCAGATGAGTATAGTGGCATAAAAACCGCACGTCATAGTGCCAATTTGGTCATCCTTAGTCTAAGAGAAACCACCACCTCTGTGCACCGACCATTCTGAACAAAAAATAAAGATGATTGAAAAGAGGAATGAGAACTTTGCTTACAGAATATTTTCTATCCGTTTTCTTTGCACACCAAAAATCAATATTATTTGCAACACACTCCGTCCTTTTGAATTTCCGTTCCCATGCATGGTTTTACACACATGAAGTTCAAGGCTACACGTGTGTGTATGCATCCCTAAAAGAATACCAACCACACGAAGTAGCTTGTCGTACATACTCTCTGTGGATGCCTCAAGCGCTGCACTCTTATCGGGGTGCTTTTGGGGAAATAACCACGAAAAAGATAAATCGAACATCAACCATGCCCGGGGAAAAGGAACAAAACACAGCCAGTTCTTAGAATGTGAAGAGTGGAAGACCCGATGGATATGAAAGACCATTTCTCAGGATAGCAATTAAAGTCAGCTGGAAACTGACTGAAATGAGTTTAAGTACCCGACCGACACTCCGCCGGTATATGTATAACTCGCTTTCCATTAGTGTTCGCTTACGCCTCAAGGCTCATTCTACAAACAAGCACAACGAATAACGTATTTTTCCCGCAAAACAATACACGAGCTAGACAACAAGAACGCACACATAAGAACGGGCGAAAAAAATATGATTCCTCGTCTACAAGGACACCGAGGAGACTTTGACGCAGATGTTTTTCAGCCTTTCGGTTCCCAATCGAAAGATAATATTTTCTTTTTGTTGCTATAAATTTGCAGATTCATCTTCCTTTCGGTTTCATATCGTAGACCACTTCCAGCCAGAAGCATTCGCTTCCTTGTACATATTCCACACGGACTTGACTCAATCGTCTGGTGCTTTTTCACTGAGCGCCGAGAAGTTGTTTGCCAAAATCTATTTTTACTGTTGTTGTTGTGTTCTTTTTCTTTTCTTTTTTTTTTGTATTCAATCCGATATACCCGATCCACAGACATTATCTACGCTTATGTGCTAGATGCTGTTGTACACAAGAGCCCATACATCCTCTTTTTGTACGTTTCTGGTGTATCTCTCGGTAGTGCTCCTGTTTCAGCAAACAAGGCGATTTCATTTATATGTCTACGAAGTTGGATACGAGTATTGTGAAATTTTGATAGAGGTCAAGATTGGATGAGAGAGCTTTGGGACTGTGATAGTCATTGAGTACATCACAAGCTTCTTATCTAAATGGCAACTTGAAGATGCATTATTGACTTAAGCCAGTTGGGAATAGATAAATCGTTGCCAGCTGTTGAGAAGTAAGAGTTTTGTTATTTTCCTCGTATCATCTTGAAAACCTTCTGTGTTGAGAAATTATTTTGAGAAAGTGAATACGGGTCTATGGATAATTTCAAGATGAGTCATTCCTGGGTTGCATTGGAAATTATCCCTTGATGTTAACTAATGTTTGACGATATTCCTGGTTTATACTCGTTCTGTATACACTCATGTACTTGATAAAAATATTCGAATATAAAGGGTCTTCCAATAGGGACTTCCGAACTTTGTCAACCATCACCGTTAACGGCGCTATAGGTGCGTCAGAGATTACCAACTTTTTTTTTGCCTTTTTTTAATGTGTTTTCTTATTTTTTTTTATTTAAAAATCATATCTTCTAGGAAAAATACTTAAACAAGATATATAATAAATGCTTTCTTATACTATCTTACTGGCTCTATGCGGGCACTCTAAGTTAATCTAGGAATTTATAATTTATTTTGCCTTTAGGCTTCTTTTGTAATTTTTACATATTTTAATAATACTTAAGAAAAATACTTATACTAAGAAAAACTTAAATAAAAAACTTAATAATCTAAAAAAAATGTTATTTATATTTTTAATCTAACTCAAAATTAGCTTACCTAACTTAAACTAACCTAAACTAACTAAACTATCTAACTTTTTTTTTTTCATTATATTTTATTTTTTTATTTTTTTGTTTTTAAAATTTTTTGTATTATTTTTTTTATTTTTAAAATGTTTTTTCTTACATTTACCCTAATCAAATTTCCGAACCTAAATGCAAGCTGGCCGTAAGGGACCAACAGTTAGCTGATTAAGTCGACGAGTTTGATGGGGCTGCAACCACCCACGAACCTTGTCACACTCCGTTCTGTCGCGAAAAGAGGTAGATCTACTGAACCGGAGATCATCCGGACTAACGTTTGCGACATCGCCCTCGTAGAGGAGCCGCCTATCCACAGTCCTTCGCACCACGTGGCAATCTGGTCAAGGAACAAGAACGCTTCCGGTGGAATGAATCCACTTCGGCAAGCGTTCTCATGATATGCTTCATTGGGGTAGTAAGCTCCAAATATCAGCTCGTTTTCCGAGGTCCTGGCTCGTGGAAGGTGCCTTCGAATCAGGTTAATAATAAAATTATCCACCCTGTTCACGTTTGCTTCGTTATACAAGAATTCGTTGGAATAGAATTTTTGTACTCAGATTCGGGGGTTCTGTACTGCTTTAGACAAGTCCGGAGACACTGCCTCTCGAACGGCCTCATCTTTTCCATCTGGGAAGGACTCACGTTGAACCGCACTGGACAACCGTACGCCATGACTGGCCGGATGAGGGCCATGTAGCAGATTACCTTTACCCTGGTATCAAGTTGGCTGCTATAAAACAACCCCCGCGCCACAGCAAAGCTCTTCCTGGCTTTCGTCAAAGCAGAAGCTATATGTCTGTCGAAATATACAACCTTGGCCAAATTTATTAGGCACCCTTTAAGATTCGTTATATCTTCAGAAAGCAAACAAAAATAACGAAATGAGAGGAAGAAATAAAAATCGTTTACAACCTCCGATAGTGTCGCCAAAAGCATAAAATTAAAGCTACGAGTAATTACTTCCGATAAGTGATTTGGCAGTAAAGGTGAAACGATAAGAGTGCCTAATACATTTGGTCAAGGCTGTAGATACTGATCCAGCCAAATGCCTAGGTACCTACCTACCCCCTACAGGGCAACTATACCGAACTTGCGCCAGTTTTTTTTTTCATGTCCCTTGAGACCTTGTATAACGGAGTTCGGAAAAGGATGGTTTTACACTTCTGGTAGTTGATTTTCAACTTCTAATCGTCGCAAAATCGCTGAATTTTCTCAAAGTCATGTTGCAGTTGGATGTTGATGTCCTCAATCTTCGGCGCTGTCCTGTGCGCCACCAAGTCGTCGGCGTATGCGATCAAGTGCTGCTTGGAGCCAATCAGTTCACTGGTGAAAACAGTGAAGAGGATTGGTTAGTTAACTGCACCCTGTTGGAGCCCATTTTTTATGTGGAAAACTTTGGTAGAAGTCATGTTGCAACTTCTACCTCTTATCATGTCTTAAATCGTGCAAAGCAATGACTTGCTTATACCCCTCCTCTTCAACTTAAGGAAGAGGCCTTCTAACCATACGGTGTCGAATGCCTTTTCCAATTTACTGTTTGGTGTGGATTTTGGGCTGGCAGCATCATCGGTCGATATTTCTTTGAGAATGACGTTTGCCGGGTCATCACCGTCAACGGCAAGCACTATAAGTCTATGATTACCAACTCCTTTTTGCCGAAATTGGGTGATATGGATACCATCAACATATGGTTTCAACAGGACTGCGCTACGTGTCACACAGCTCACGTCACATTGGAAATTCAACACGAGCGATTTGAGCGCTTGGGGCTTAGGTACCTTTTTGATCAATAGAGTGTATTTAAGGCGAAGATTATGGCGATTAAAGAAGCCCTCTCGTGGCTTACGTTCAATGCAGTTGACTGAAGCCTCATCGGCAACGACATGAGTTACCATGTTGAAAAAGAGGCACCAACTTTGATCTTGTAGCATAGCACTTTTCTTCTTCAATCTGAGGGAGCTAAACAACGTACGTATTAAGCAGTAACCCGATTCATTATAAGCTCCAGGAGAGAAAAGCGGAAAATTGATATCTGTGATCCGCCCAAATAGCTGGAAATCCGAAACACTTTCAACATTATTTCTTGACGTTGACCGCAATTAATACTGCATTGCAGTTATTGGCTTATATTGTATTCATTCACGTATCAGGACTGATTATATTCAGAAATGAATTAACTAACAGTAGTATCCTTAAATTTTGGTACAGTGGGATGTCCCTTAGGCAGACAGGGACAGTGGCAACATTTTTGCCCGCTTAAAGTGTGGCTAAGGTTGTCACCTTGTGGCTCAAAGTGAATCTCGGAAACTCACCTGTGAGTAGGTGCCCATTCAAGGGATCATAGAATGTACGCAACGTATGTCGGCAAAAATCTGTCTGTTAGCTATGTATATGTTGTTTCACTGCATCCTAGAAAGATGGAAACCCCCATTGATACGCTACGCCTTCCAAAAACATGTTGGCCAATCCTTTTCGACGAAAAACCAATTCGTTTCAATATTGAAGAGCCAATGACTGTGGTGCTTGGAAACATGTAGATATAAATTGTACAAATGTTGGAATGCATTCCAAAGTTCAGAAATACACGCTCAAGTTCCATTTTGTATTCATTCGTCAATACCCCAAACAATTTAAGATGTGCCAAATACGTTTACGCTTCGAATTAACATTTAAGATTAGCAGAATGTTTACTTGAAATTGTCATGTTTACACTTCATTCAGGACATGCACGTATTCAAAAAAAGTACACACACACACACACACACACACATACACATCCGATTAAACACAATAAAATCCCGGACAACCGCACAACTATTTCTGCACTTAGAAACGAATTTATCCGTAAACCGTAAACATTCGGTGTATTTGCGGTGCATTTTCTACATAAAAGTTTTCTGTATCTGTCGGCTCTTGACAACTGTGTAGAAGAACCTTCGGGTCCGGGTGTTTATATGTGTACATATGTGTATGGGGGCGAAAATATCCTCGAACACATGCATAAATGCATGAAAACTAGAATTTTCATGAATATAAATGAAATCATCAGAGGGCATCACACATACATACTTATGTGTGCCATAGATAGCAAAGAGGAGGGCGGTTGGCTGTAAGACTGGCCTGTTTGGGCAGTGAGAAAGTTTTTCCATGCACATGGCCAAGATGGTTTTTCGGTTAAAGGGTGTGAATGCTTCAAGTTTTGAGAATAACTTGGAAGCACAGTTCCGGTGTGATGAAGAAGGCGGTACATAGCCGGAGGTGATGGAATAATTTCAATAAGCTGAGAGAACTGAAAGATTTTATGGTTTTCTTTTGGCAAGTGGGGAATCTATTTAATGGCGTCAAACTTTGAAGTCAACTCTCAATATTTGAGGAATGCGATAGCAAGCGATTGGATTAATTTTGTCTATGACCTTAAAATGGATTATCAAAGAATCTATGACATAGCTCTATGACATTTTCGGTATTTTGCTGAATGCACGACAACATAAAAGCATTTATTTTTTGTGGCTTTCAGTTCTATACATCTTATCGTCATTGCTTGGAGAACTCGATTAATAGCTGGTTTGGATAGAAGAATATCTCAAATGTTAACTTTAATGTTTTTAAGATTTTTATTAATTTTTTAAAATTAAATTTATGAATATTTTTTTATTACTCTTATTTATTAATTAAATTTGAATTAATTTAAATTTAATAATATTTGGAAAATGTTTTGAGAATAATCAAACAAGTTTGGTGTATACAGGCATCTAGCCTGTGCCATCGTCTTTAAGGGGAATATCATTAGCTTCTTTCTTTCCGCAAATGACATGGAACATAGAAGATGGTATCATTCAAATCCATTTGTTGACTTCTCCTTCCTTTATCCAGGAGACGTTCTGGAAATAACCACAACTTCAGATTTATCCACCTTAACTATCTTTCGGATGCACCGGATTTCGGCAAGGGAAATGCGCTGTCGTGTGACTTCTTCAACTTTGTACGGGAACAGATAGTGCGCAAGGCAGGCGTCAATACAGAAGGCACTATCTTCAACAAATCCGTACAGTTGTTGGGCTACGCAGACGACATTGACATCATAGGTCGCTCCCAGCGAGCCGTTTAAGAACCTTTCACGGCTATTGAAGAAGAGGCGAAACGAGTTGGTCTTGAAGTAAATGAGGACAAGACCAAGTATTTGCTGTCAACAAACAAAAAATTATCGGTCCACCAATTAGGACCTGGAGGGTATGCTGGTAGATAAGTTTTTCTCAAAGACGAGATGAGGCAGTAGGCTGTCGGTTTCGTGCGATAGAAACTCGAGGTTATCTAGAATAGTGGAATGACCTGTATGGTGGTTATTCCACAGGTGCAGTGTTTTGAGTCTTACCGCTGTACAAGCTGCTACTTGTTTGGCAAACAAGTCAAGTGGAGGGAGATGCAGTAAAATATTTAATGCTTCGGATGGTGTCGTCCTTAGCATCTTCAAAACTCCTAACTCGGAAGACAAAATGCATGCTCTACAAAACTCTAATCCTGCCAGTTCTACTATATGGAGCCGAGTGTTGGACGATAAGCAGGAAAGCAGAGCACATTTTGGGTACTTTTGAGAGGAAAATTCTTCGTCGAATTTTCGGTCCCGTATGCGCGGAGGGCAAATGGAGGAGAAGATACAGCCGCGAACTCTACGAGCTGTACAAAGATGTGGATGTAGTCCAAAAAAAACGACGGCTACACTGGCTCGGCCACATCGAGCGAATGGACAACAACGCTCCAGCAAAGAGGATCTTCGAATCACAGCCCACAGGTGCGAGAAGAAAAGGAAGACCGAACCTCCGTTTCAAGGACCAAGCTATCGTGGATGCCAGAGCGCTTGGTCAGGATAACTGGAAACAGCGTACCCGGGACTGCAGGGCATGGAAGGCTGCAGTGTCTCAGGCAGAGACCCTACACGGGTCGGGAGCCCGCTAAGTAAGTAAGTAAATGTCTTTCTAGCGTCAATACTCTCGTCTGCAATCCCTTCTAAACAGCGCCGCATTTCTGTCTAAGTCTTCTGCAAGAAATAGACGACATCTCGCCCAATGTGGCACATTCCCCGGGATTTTTGAAACAATGTGCTCCACACTCAGACTCAAAACTGGTCCATTGTACTGCCAGGTAGCAACCTACTCCAGTGCCGTTAATTTAATCCCAACGGCAAATTTAAAATTTCGATTTCACTGGGATTCGAACCTGGGACCTCTCTAACTTGGGGCAGGCAACGCCATCCAGTCGTTCATGGCTGCGTTGCTACATCATTCATTTAAATACTCATCATAACGATATTCAAATTCTGAAACATTCGCAAAAGAAAGTGCAGCTTACGTGCACCAGAGCAGCAAGAGGATGAAAGAATAATTGAGTGTGTAAAACATACTCATATGCCTTAGAACAGTCACACATAGATCCTATATGGTTAATCAAAATTGTATTAGATGAGAGTGTGTATTTCGTACAGCCAGAGAAAGCCAAATTAATTAGCACACCACTGTACGTCATGAGCTCTTTGACCACAGTTAATACTCCTTCTACCACATGCGACCGAATCGGAACTATCACTCCATAGAGAGGTGTTACAACAGTCCAGAGTCCAGTAGAACACAAAACTGGGCACACCAGTGACATAATTATATTTTAATCATTTCTCGATTAACCTTTCTGCCGCTTAATTCCATGCGTGTGCTGCTAATTCTAGCATTTTGATCAAATGTAGTGCCTATCCCTTATCTATGGGCAATCATTACAGCCCACTTTGTAAAATCGGAAACTCGCAGCGGCCTACTAATTCCGTCTGATTGCTTTTACCTAATGAGAGCCACAATCCAATAGATACCGCATGAGATCCATAATAACCGAGCTGCAGCAACATAAATTTTGCTAAAATCTAACCACAGATGTCAGCATTCGGTTTGCAATTAGTCCGTCTACGCCCACCCCATCCACTCGCCCACACACATCTGGTTGATTGATAATTAACACAATTTAAATCACAACATAAAACTAATCCTCCAATTACTGTAGCTTAATCATCAAGTGCAGCACTACGAGCCCCCGTCCCGTCACTCGGGCGGAAAGAGTGGTCAGTTGATGAATTAATTTTATATCTACATATATTTAGCTTGGCGCCCATAAATTGGTGACCGATGCCGGATGCATAGCCAAGGGTTCTTTTTGTAAATGATGCGGCTCGCCCAAGTGCGGTTGGGGTGTATGAAGTGAGGTTTGTTACCCACAATGGACAACCGCAAGGCATACAATTGTTGTGCATGTATAGGCGTGAAATCGGCACAAGTCATTGTGACGTGGCAGGACCTCCTGAGGTGAAGTGGAACATTTTCGCACAGCTCCTTAACGTTATTTGTGTAAAGTCAACAAAGATTTTTTGCACATATTTTTGAACACTTAATAAAACGATCCATCTCAACATGTAAGCTCTTTAGATGAGCTTAACAAGAGCCTGATGAGTTTTTGATAATTCTTGGAAATGCGAATAAGCCACAGAAATACCACTATGGTCGAATGATTAGAGTTGCAGCAGTCTGCTCGTAATTGAGTGGAACCCACTGATCTAACACTGAATCGAAATAGTGCACAGACGCAGACCACAATCAGATTTCTTATATGTCCATGGAGGGACCTCACGTTCCACGTGGAAAACCGAAAGTCGTTGTCCTTTTACTGTTTGCTAGCGTCGTCAACAGTGACTACGTCTAAGCCCACTACAGTTGGCTGTCTCTGCACTAAAATTGTTTCTTTGTCCCTTGGACGTAGGGGTCCGGAAGATCCAGTGTGGGTAGTCCATATGAAGCAATAAGCACCCCAGTTGGCCCTGAAATAACGGCTCATATGCTCATATGCGATGTTCCACAGCAGTAAGTCTCACCATCGTTTTTCGAAGATACTCAGGATCGAGTGTTGTCAAGCTGAATGATCGCGGCGGCCAATTGATGAACACTCGTCGTGAAGTGACCCAGATTTCTCCTTCACAACTTCGAGCGTTGCGTCGCTTGTATAATATGTAGTGCCGCGCTGTCTTGTTGGAACCACAGCTCGTAAATATCGATGTTGTCGAGCTCTGGTCACTGAAAGTCGGTCAACTACGCTATATACCTGAGACCATTGAAGTAAACGGTGTCTCCATACTCATTTTGAAAGAACGGAATGCCATAAACCGCATCAACCAGTCAATCTTTGGATGCATTGATGCTTGGCCGAAAACTGGTGGATTGTGTTCACTCCAATATTGGCAACTTTAGTTGTTAGCAAAGCCCAAGCCACTAAGAAAAGATGATTTTTTGACCAAAATTCAGATCCCCGGCCATCATTTCCAGTACCCAACTCATGGTGTTTTCTGTGGGTAAATTCTTGTATCAGCACAATCTTATCTTAGGAATATAGGCCCAAATCCAACCGCAAAATAAAATTTGACGATGCCCAATTCAGCTGATCGACGTTTCTGGGTTTCCTTTAAAATAGATCGCTACGGCGGCTACGTTTTCTTCAATCACAGTTGGTAGCTGAGGTTCCAAAAGAATGTACTCACGCTCAAGTTTGTCCATGGTACGACGACTTGAATGCGCACTGAAGCAATGATGACGATCACGACTAAATTCGTGTTGCTTGTGAGTGTTTACAACTGAGCCGGAAGTTTGTCTATCCCTGGTAAACAGTATGTACAACATTAGCATCGCGATTAAACTCAGAATAACCTTTACTACCAAGTTCTGCGTGCGATCTTTGGGGCTATTTGCGTCGATGACGATTGGGACAGAAGATTCAACCACATTCAACTAAGATATGCTTTACGACACGAGCCTGACCAGACGTCTTCGGATGCACCGGTTAAAATGGTTGGGCTATTTAGAAGTAGGCGCCGTGGAGTAGTGGATAGCTGCGTCGACTCCTACGCTCGATGTTGTCGGTTCGATTCCCGAAAAAACAGCAAACATTTTTTCACAGCTCCACCTCTTTCGATTCACTGACAATGCTCAAGGAGTATAACTGTCTAGAAAAAGCTTCTCAATCTCGCCGTTCGGAGTCGGTATTAAACTGTAGGTCCCCTCCACTCTTGAGAAGGCAATAACACGCACAACATGAGTGGTTGCTGAGAAGTCAGGCCCAGGTCCACCTCGGACTGTAGCGCCGCCATTATTATTATATTATTATTATTATTCAGAAGGCCTAACCAACTTAGAATGCAGCTCCGAGCCGATTCTTCGACTCTGTGTGCCAATAAAACAGAGAACGTTAACAATTGAGGTGGAAGAGATGGATCTTAACTTAACAATTTGGTATGTGCCACTGCAGACAGCTGCCGACAAATCGTGCTAGCTGGAAAAATTTGATTAAGGCCTTCATGAGGCTTTCACGGCACCACCTCTCTCGAGACACTTACAATGCTGGCAGTATAAAACTGGGCGTGATGGTGGCAAAAGAGTCTAATATGGCAATTGGACATATGAAGCATGAGCATCACAATAAAATCTTTATATCAGTTAATGTCCTGTCATGAAATGCTTATGAAACCAAAAATTGCATTTCCTTTACCATATTATTTTAATATTTATCTATTTTTTAATTAATGAGAATAAATAAATAAAATAAATAAAATGAAAAAATTAAATAAATAAACTAAAATAAATAAAATAAATTAAAAATTTAAAATAAATAAAATAATTTAAATAAATAAAAAAATATACTCCTCTCGCTGAATGAGTGTATGGTCTTGCCGATTGTGTTATTATTCCGAAAGGCAGAAGGTCATATACAAAAAGTTTGCAAGATAATCTTCAAATCTTAAAAAGTAATTCATTTCTTCAAAGTCTCTTTTCCACGCAGGATTTCCTTTAAAGATTTCTAGGGACAACAAGCTCTATTGGCGTTCCTTGTTTTCATTGAAATCTTTCAAAAACCTATGGGATTTCGTTTCCCTTTGGAGATTTTTTTCTGCCCTTAATTCCTCATAATGTACTTATCATTATGGACAGATTCAGAGAGAGCCCCCGAATTCATACACCGCATCCAACCGCTATCGTCAATCAAAGAGCGACCCAAAAATGGTTCGCCCATAACACATATCATAATAATTGAATTATCTAACTAACCGATGGAAAGAGGTGAGAGTTTCATATGAACTTCAGTATGAAGAGGAGCAAAGGATGAAAAACACTTCGAAGGCGACCGGAACGACAGCAGGAAAATTAATTAACTACGGTCAACCATGCAGGACTTGTAATTGCCCCCAAGAATACTTTACGTTCACTGTTGCAGAGAAATTGTTGTGTGTCCTTGGAAGAGCAGAGCGGAGAAAGAGAGAACAGGAGACATAGTTTACTTATATGGACGTGTGCATGTACACTTATGTACGTGCCGCCGGCAGATTGTGCATGTAATATAATAATTGCCGATAGAATCTTAATCCTAATTAATTGTATCGATGGTTGAATGGGCAAACTGGTTCGCAAGTATGATTAATTCAATAAATTTAAGCCTCCAGAGGCCATGTGTATGTGCAGTTTCGGTGGCGAATGAATATTTTCTCGAACGAAACGGAAGCAGGAAGCCAAGGGATTTCCGGATCAACTGAATTGATTATCTTTTTATTGTTTTAATTGCGGGATATGGTAAGTACTCCGAAGATGGAATGAGTATTGAGGATACACATCGACTTCCTTTTGAATGAAGTGAATGAACTCAGGCATCCGAAGAGATTTAAAAGCACTCAATTATCAGGTGAACAAAAGTCATTGTGCCGAACAATAATAAGGAGAAATGGGGTCGGGGAACGTGCGCAAAACAGTGTTGACAAACTTTGTTTGAGTTGAATTTTTTTTTTTTTTTTCGGAGAATTTTTTGAAACACTACTGGAGCACTCAGACTTAAAACTGGTCCATTGTACTGCCTGGTAGCAACATACTCCAGTGCCTTTAATTTGATCCCAGCGGCAAATGGTGACTGGACCAGATTCGATTTTACTGGGAATCGAATTTGGGACCCCTCAAACTTAGGGCAGGCACTTAACCAACTGCGCTTGAGTTGCATAGTCCAGGAGTATGTAAACCGCATTTACTGCCAACGATTGTGACTGACGTTCAGCGTATGAAATGTGGCCACAATGCGAAATATCATTTCACGCTTTCACATGCTATCTATAGACTCTTACATGCAGGCATTGGCTGCAAAAAGTGCTTCGAAATTCAGCCAATCAGGAAGCTGAAACTCAATTTCCATGGGCTATGAGAGCATCTTGAGTAAATTATCAGTGGAGTAAGGGTCTTCGAGAGGACTGGATGGCGCAACTGGTTAAGTGCCTGCCCTAAGTTAGAGGGGTCCCAGGTTCGAATCCCAGTGAATGCAAACTTAATACGCTTTTATCAGGTTTTTCAAACCTCGTCCAGGTACCATTTGCCGTTGGGATCAAACTAACTGGACTATCACTGGAGCGGTCAATTAGTGGTAGTAGTCTGACTGTGGGTATCACAATGGACCAACATGGTCTAAGTGTGCTAGTGAATTCACTAGCAGCCCGCTAACCCTAACCTAACTTAAGGGTCTTCAAACTTTGACAGCTAATAGCAGCCATATTGTTGAATCTACTTATTCAGAAAAAATCTTCGTTATCCGTGAGATTTCGCGCTGCTCACAAGAATTCGGCAGACCACAGCGAATTTTGCCTCGAGTCGTGAGTTGAACCTGCACCCGTACAAAGTCCAACTAACTCAGGAGGTTCCAGTGTGGTGTTACAAAAACCTACGACAAAAAACAAAAAACCCGGGATAAACGACCCGACCATAGACAACGACGTGTGTTCGCTTGATGGGCTCAGTAGCAGTTGTAAACTGACACTAATTTTCATCGAAAAATCATCTCTAGCGATGAGGCCTATTTCTGGATGAATGGGTACTTCAACAAACAAAATTTTCGAATTTGAGACGATACCAATCCAATCCACATGAGATCCAAGAGCGTCCAAGGCAACCCGAAAAATCGCTGTTTGGTGTGGATTTTGGGCTGTCGGCGTCATCGGTCCAAATTTCAATGTTGGCCAGGCCATTACCGTCAACGGCGGGCGCTATAGGTCGATGATAACCAACTTCTTTTGGCCTGAATTAGATGTTCCGGACAACAACGACATATAGTTTCAAAAGGACGGCTCTAGGGTGCCACATAGCTCACGGCACATTGAAAATTCTGCACGAGCGATTTAAATGCATGGCAATCTCACGTGGAGGTGATGTGATCTGGCCACCAGGTTCGTTCGATTTGACCCCGATAGACTTTTTCTTGTGGGGTTTTCTAAAGTCGCAGGGCTATGCGAATAAGCCACAAACCAATCGGCCCTCAAAGCCAACATAACCCATAGCTTCGGTCAAGTTCAGTCTGATTTATGTGCTAGAATCATGGAGAATTGGACACATCGGATGCCCGTCATCGGAAGCCAAAGGACAAAGGATGCAAAGGAATAGAAAATATCGGTGATATCTCATACACACTTTAATTGAGTTAAATGTAAAGATAGGAAGCGCTTAACGAATGACCTTTTATAAATGCTAACGCCCATTAGGCATGCAAGTTAGTCTTGCATTTGCTTGCCTTAAAATCGTATTAAATTTCAGTTGTAGACATTAAATGGTCAAATAGTTAAGACAGGGCTTATATATCGGATGTGCAACCTGTTACCAAACTATTTTTCATCCACCGCATTGTTTGCGGCTTCCGCCGTCAACTCTGTTCACCAACTGACATGTATTTTTGAATGCCACTCTCGAGTAGTAATGACCTACTAACCCGACAGTCCGCTCGAATGAACGACCATGTCTGAGGTCATTCGGATAGGCTCGTAAGCACAAACTCAGGTAAAAGATAAAACCATTAATTTCGAAATCCCCATTCACCTTGATCTATTTATGTGCTTAACATTGCACATTCCCACACAAATTATGTGGCAGCACAGCGCCGAACTTGAGCGTACACACAATGTTCACGGCAACTGGAGTGCTCTCATCTACACCACGAATAGATGCTACGGATGGCTTCCTCTTCCTAGCCCAAAGGAAGGTAACCCGTTCGAGTGGTCACCGAAGGATCCCTTGCAACACACTCATCCTCGTCGTCCTTGTCGTTGACGACGTCTCCGCATTAACAACGTTTATTATCACAAATGGATTATGTTGTACTGAAATTTAGTTATGTCATTTCCCCCATACCCCCAGGGTATTTCCAATCGTGCTACAGTTCGTGAATGTACCCGTACTCGTGCTCGTACACATATCGTACCAGCTACAAGCATATCCTGTGTGTAGTAGCCTCGGTGCTCGTACATCGGTACCACATAATGCCAAGTGTACTTCAGTGTGAGATAAGTCCCTGTTGCCGTCGAGTTCAAAATCAACAAATAATTTAATTACCAATACATGATAATATAATTCGGTTAGGATAGTAATTAAATCTGCCAATCTATGGCGTGTATCCTTTACGGCCTGCACCGGAGATGCTGCACTGGTGAAGGATTTCAGGGCAATGATATGTGCCTTCCTTTGACATTTCAAGTGTATATACGGGGGCAGTCTATTCAGCGTATGATCAAATGTTTCCTTTCCCTCTCGTCATCCTGAAGGGTATTCTCTCACTGAATAGAACTGGAAATACCTTGGATCCTTGTGTTCCATTTAAAAGATCTTAGCCAGCTGATAAAGAAGCTCAACTGTATCGAATGCTATCGCCTTCAGGATGTGGGTCTATTAAGTCATAGATATTTTCCCGAAACCGAAATTTATGTAAATCAAGAACCGGTGCAAGGATGCTTTGAAGCACTGCAACATGTGTGCGTTTGAATGGGTCTGCATAAAATGTTGGATGCAATTTAAATGATTGAAATTCTCTCCAAGGCGATGCTGTGATGTGATTGCCATAGGCCTTTCCCTTGCTCTTGTAATGTAAATACTTGTCATTGTCAATGGAATTTTCCGCTCGTGCATTATTCAAAGGATGGAGAGCACAGTAGAGTGCCCCTACATAGTAGGATGCTGCAATTGGGCCTTATGAAAACATTTGATAGGGTATCATCGACGTACGCACATGCGATGATCCATCTATTGGCTTATGTTATGATTTGAAGTGAACAATGGGAGAGCCGGTAAGGACTTTGCCTGGACGACACTATTCGAATATTGGCCAAACTGAGTCAAGAGTAAAGGGTTGAATAAGAAATCAACCGGCATATCTGCTGGAGGTGTTAATGATTGTCTGAGTAATTAGATGACACATTGTATCTTAAATTATATCAATTGATTGTACTTCCGGCACAAATGTAATAATGCGAGGAACAAAGTGAGTGATGATGCGTTCGAAACGCTCATGCCGCGGAAGAATTTAATTACTTACTAGAAGAAGGTGTGTTACATGTTCGAAAGAGGTGCTGCCGCCGATTGTGTCATCTCTCACAGTCTTCTATTGAATTGACAACAATAAAGCTTTTCGACCGATAACACCGTTCTGGCCCGAAGAATCTGCGAATTAAATAAACTCCTGAACCTCCCCCTAAACTCTAGTTTTGTAAAACATTGCATCGAAGAAATGCAGTTCATCAGTTTCACAATACCAATTCGCAACGACTTCGCTCCACTAACGAGGTCAAGTCAATAGAGTGCAGTGGATCAGGTGAACAACCGAGCTATGTCCAATTCTTAACTCTCGCCATAGAGGAAGCCCATGAAACCGACGGCGCATGAAGTAGGAGAAGGACCTCAGCCAAGTTGGCGTGCGTAATTGGAAGCAGCTGGGTAAAGACGGAGCTAGCTGGAAAGGCTTGTTGGTTGAGGCTTGTTGGTAGCGCCATCATTATAAGATGAAGAAAGCCTTTCGATGTTGATATTCACTTCAATGCATGCAGCAAAACATCTAATCGACGAGAATATCTCCTTATAAGGTATCATCATGCCGATGAGTTGGTGTGGGCTCCCCAAAAAGTGCACTCCAGCTGCTTTCAAAGTCCCTGTAGAAAGTCCGTCAGCATCTTTGTTTAACTAAGCTTTGTTTGACTTAATTCTTTATATTTCTATCTTGACCTTGTCTTTTTTTGGAGCAAGGAATTTCCAGCTGTCGTGTTTTTTTTTGTTGGAGGTTTTCGTAACACAACACTGCAGCACTCAGACTCAAAAACTGGTCTATTGTACTGTCAGACAACAACCTACTTTTAATGGAATGTCATGGTCTTCCGAAGGAAGACCAGCAGGCTCTTCTGTGATGAGGAGCCTACATCATCAGCTCTCACCTCGTCAGCACCGAATAACTGCCACCTGATCCGAGCAAAGGCGGGACAATGGCAGAGGAAGTGCTCTGCAAAGTCATCGTCTTCTCCACAGGCGTCGCAGAGGGTTTCATCACTTAGCGAAGATGTAGTGCCCCGTTAGTACGCCAATAAGTTGTCTGGAGTATTTTCTGTTAAGAGATAACAAGAAAGCCGCGGATTTCTTACAGACGTTGGGGAGCATGCGCTTGGTTTGTCTACATCCTGGGGAGTCATGCCACCTGCGGTTGTGCTCTCGAGAAGTCCAACCATCGATGCAAGTCCTAACCAAGGACGCGGGCAGTCCCAGCGTAGGTTCAGTTCCTGAGAATGCCTCGTGTGATCCTCGCCTAGCAAGTTCATCGGCGATCTCACTTCCCGTGATCCCGTGGTGCCCCGGAACCCAGACAAGTCTTAGCGAATTTAAGCTACCGATCAAATTCAGAGAAGACTTGCATTCCTGAACTATCCTGGAAGAGGTTAAAGGGTTGAGCAAGGCCTTAAGCACAGCTTGGCTGTCGCTACAGACGTAAATACTTCTCCCCTTCCCAATTTTCTTCACAATATAGTTCGTACCTATTAGGATCGCAAATTTACCTAACGAGGTATGTAGTCTAAAGTTGTCGTCCTCCACGAAGGCACCAGCACCAGATCCTTCATTGGTCTTGTTGCCGTCCGTGAAGTTTCGACTACATTCCTTTCCTGGCTCAGATTCTGGCCAGAGCCAGTCCTGAGTACAGGGAAAGTCGACTTTGTATGTACGTCGCAGCTGGAGTACTGGTGTCCGTGCGTCAGACGGCATGTCCATAAGAATGGGTCAAAGGAAATGCGGTGCGCAAGGTCATCGAAACTCCAGTGCGAGTTATACCAAAAACCACTTCCACGCCTCTATGCAGCCGAGACCTACCGTTATTTGAAGCTTGGTGAAAGCAGCCGTTACGTATTTACGCGAAAGCTTATTCCACCAAACGACCGATGCATAGGAGAGAAGGGGCCTAATCGTAGCCGTGTAGATCCAAATGGATCTTTTTGGTGATAGACCCCATGATTTGACGAAAATTCCCTTACACTGCGAGAAAACTGACAGTGCCTTCGCAATTTTCGTTTCGATGTGTTTTTTCCACAGAAGCTATCTAGAATGACACCCTTATATTTAGCTTCATCGGATAACCAGATAGTGACACCTTTTAGTACTAGTTGAATTATAATGTATGGTATGAAATGGCTTTACTACGAAAGTAATATTGATTTAGAGCGAGTAAATGAAGTTACTTACTCTACTGAAGCCCAGGTCCACCTCGGACTGTAGCGCCCTAAGAAGAAGAAGAAGAAATTAAGTTACTGTTAACGCTTTGGTAGATTATTTCCTGCGATATGCAGCAACAGAGAAACTACAAAACTGGTGGTTTCAATTCATATTCTCAAACTGAAGAATTTCGTTTCACGGAAATATTAAGAAATACTACATGCGTGTGTGAAATACCCAAAAAAATGCATCCTTTCAGTTGTCCAAACCACACCTTTAACAGCACCACGGTGTTCACATCATTGTTCGTGTTACGAAACCAACGTACACCCATAAAAGCATAGAACGGCTTTAAAAATGGGTTAACGAAAAAAATGAAAAAAAAAAAAAACATTTCCTACTCCTACGCCAATCCCTTAAAAGATTTTTTTTGTGTCCCAACACGAAACCCTTTACGTGGCACACTCCCATTATCAAAAGGTTATAATCCTTTGTTTTGCTGCCTTTGTTAAGTTGGGAAAAAAGTACATATCAGCAATATGAAATATTGGATGAAAAAAGGTGGAGAGAAAACACACAGAACAAAATGGATTCACCACCCCTGTCCAAATAGCACGCTTCTATAAATACTCTTAATGGGACATCGGTACAAAGAAACAAAAGTAAGGTGCATTCAGCACACTAGACTACCCCAAAAGTGCCATCAAAAGAAATACTGTCACTTTGACATTTCCCCCATGCTGTCTGTTGATTGACGGCAGCTCTCTCAATCACCCCATAAATCAGCAAACAACCGCCCCGTCGACGACGACTGACGGGCTAAGAGGAGAACGACTCCCCACGAATCACTCTCACGCCCAACGTGGGCAAACATCACGCAGACAAAGGATGTCGACACTTTAGCATGCAGTGTACCCCCGTACAACACAATAACTCTTTGGCGCATGAGATCCTTTTCATTAGGAAAAGGAGCTGGATTAAATTGTTTGATTGAAAAATATGTATTCAGACTAATAGAACGAGGACAGTACAGGCGGCACACTGGGTGAATGCGTTGTCGGTGAAGCGCAAGGCCATTGACTAGGCCGAGGGTCCAACGTCACCACACATGGAATTTGGGGAAAATCCTTTTTAAATTATTTTTCCGTAATCCATTCTAATTTCTGATTCTCAATTTGTTGGTCTACGAGTATATAAACCGATTAGGGAATTGAAGGTCTGTTGTATTCGCAACTCACTATGGCGGCAGCGATGGCATCAGTGATTCGTGCTTTGTTTGCCCATGTAACTGAGGGCGGGTTCTTTGAATAGGAACGCGGTCCCGTTTCGAGTGGGAAGAGACGGAGAGTTTGCCGAGATGGAACGAAATGCATGTTTATTTTCTCGTTATTGTTATCAGATTTGAAACGTTGCATTTCACTTAAACTTTGTGTCAGCGACTTAGGGCAAGAGATGTCGACAGCATTTGACGGGCAAAATGGCAGGAGTGTTCCATGGTTCTCTTTTGATATGTTTCTGTTTTTGTTTAGACTGAGGAACGTGATAAGTTGAAAGGAGTTGGAGATAGTAGAAGCGGAAGTGGTGGGATTTTAGGATTTTCAAACTTGTACAGGGTCTTCCAATAGGGTCTTCCAAATTTCGACAGTTGATAGCGACCATGTTGTTGGAGCTACATCTGTAATATTGGAAGCCTTTTATTAAGTCTGTTTTGCCAAATGTGCACCATGGATGAACATAGCTTTCAACAACACGCGCAAATGATGAAATTGTTTTATCAAAATGGGTGATCTCTTCGGGCAACATTCCGCACGCTTCGCCCATTTTACGGTCGCCATTATCGTCCAACCGAGAGGACTACTCGCAGTGCGGTGGATAAATTTGAGTCCACTGCTTCAGTAAACGATAAAACAACACCCGAACGTCGACGAAACGCAACATCTGCCGAAAACATAGCCGCTGTCCAAGAGAGTGTGCAGAAGAATCCAAGGCAGTCCATTTCGAGGCGCTCGCAAGAACTCGGCCTTCCGCGGACCACAAGTTGCCGAATTTTGCGTCGTGACTTGGGCCTGTACACGTACGTACAAAATTCAACTGACCCAGGAGCTGAAGGTAAACGACCGGACCATAGACGACGTGTGTTCGCTGAATGGGCTTTGGAGCAGCTGGAAAAACTGACCCCAATTTTCATCGAAAAATCATCTCCAGCGAAGAAGCCCATTTCTGGATGAATGGGTACTTCAACAAACAAAATTTTCGAATTTGGAACGCTGCCAATCCACATGTGATCCAAGAGGATCCAATACATCCCGAACAAATCACTGTTTGGTGTGGATTTTGGGCTGTCGGCGTCATCGGTCCAAATTTCAATGTTGGCCAAGCCATTACCGTCAACGGAGGGTCGATTATTTGCAACTTCTTTTGGTCTGAATTGGATGTTATGGACACCAACGATATATAGTTTCAAAAGGACGGCTCTAGGGTGCCGCACAGCTCACGCCACATTGCAAATTGTGCACGAGCGATTTGAGGGCATAGTCATCTCACGTGGAGGTGATGTGATCTGGACATCGGGTTCGTTCGATTTGACCGCGTTAGAATTTTTCTTGTGGGGTTTTCTAAAGTCGCAGGGCTATGCGAATAAGCCATAGACCAAGCGGCCCTCAAAGCCAACATAACCCATGGCATCGGTCAAGTTCAGTCTGATTTATGTGCTAGAATCATGGAGAATTGGACACATCGGATGCCCGTCACTCAGAGAAGCCGCGGCGGGCATTCGAACGTTGTTGTATCCCGCACCTAATGGCGTTAATATGCCTTACAAAGAATTGAAATATATCGGTGATATCTCACACACACTTTATTTGAGTTAAATGTAAAGATAGGAAGCGCTTAATGAATGACTTTGTATAATAGCTCACGCCCATTAGGCATGTAACTTAGTCTTGCATTTTCTTGCTTTAAAATCGTATTTAACTTAAGTTATAGTCATTAAATGGTCAACTAGTTAAAACAGGGCTTGTATATAGGATGGCCAACCTGTTACCAAACTATTTTTCATCCACCGCATTGTTTGCGCCTTCCGCCGTCAACTCTGTTCACCAACTGACATGTATTTTTGAATGCCACTCTTACGTAGTAATGACCTACTAACCTGACGCGGCCAATAAGCCGCAAAACCAAGCGGTCCTCAATGCCAACATAACCCATGCAACCGGTCAAAATCAGCCTGATTTATTTGCAGACACGGAAAATTTGACATTTGGAAAGCGTCCCATCCAGAGAAACCACTGCTACAGTCTGAGGTAGACCTGGGCCTGCCTTCACAGCCGCCTTGTCGACAGGTCTTTCGAATAGCAAATTTCGATGATACCTCAGACACACTTTGTTTTATTTTAATTTAAAAATAAGAAGTGCTAAGAAGTGCCTTCGACTAGCCTTACCTAGACTAAATCAGAGCCAGAAATGAATTAATGTGTTTACCTAAATATGCCATTATTGCCTAATGTTCTTTTAATGGATACTTTTTCTTCAGCCGCTACCATTATCGATTGAATTCTAACCCAAATTGACACCAAACCATTCACTATCCTTGAGATTGGATCAGATATTACACATTTAAGTCCAATGATTGCATGTGGGAATGACTAAACTAAACAAAAACTACTAAGCATTTTCATAAATAATTGCGTCCATTTGGAGTAAATTAGAGCCCCCGATAAGCTAGTACCCTAATGCAAAGTAAACGATTTGTAAAATTGTTTAAGATACGATACTGTCATTCTGCTGTCATTAGGGCCGAGGCAGAATAAACAATACACTCGCCATTGCAGACTAATCGCCGATAGCGTTCGTGTCCGCGCCGCTAATCAGAGTAAACAAAACAACCCTCATTCTATCCAGTTTATCCGCTCTATCATCGGAACTCTTTACTGCGTCAAAAAACTTCACCACACGGCGCCAGGGTTAATAATTTACATACAATCACCTTCAGCTGACAGTGCGTTTTATCCTCTGACAGGACTCTCCGATTTCCTGCCAACTTTTTTCTCCTCGTATTTTTCGAATCGATGTTGTTTTTTCTGCGGGTGGGGTGGTGGGTTGATTGTTGGTGCGGTTGTTGTCCCATCGTCAGCATTACCATTCCCAGGTGAACTGGGAAATGGGGCAGAAATTTACGTGCCAATTTGTAATTATTGAAAAGGGCGCGATACATGAAATACGAGTGTGTTGAAATGAATGCAAGGAGGAATACCGATTCCATTCCCGATTAAAAACACACATAAACCCGCTGGTATCCTTTTGGGGATTGGTTGCCGCAGCTAATAGGAGTTGGATTAGCTTAATATTGGCTGAGTTGTGATTATAATTTATTGCCAAATGCTGAAGGAACTGTCAGCAGATCTGAATTGTGGCAGTGTTATTTATTGGTCCCACTGATAGTAGTAATTTGAGATTGGAATTTGGGTTCGGTAGAACTTTCACTAATCACTTTGCTTGAAAGTTCTAATGGGATCAGAGCATGCGAGAAAAGTAAAAAATTAGGTCACAGCAATTTATTAAATTTTCAATCTAATTAAAGAAATATTTTATTATGTTAAGGAGTTTCAACCGCATTGCTAGACACTACAAATCACCGCATCGAATTGATTTTAGGCTTATTTCAGTCGTTGATCTATTGTCGTGGGTGCAATTGCAGGAATCTTTGTTTGTAAAGGGTATCCAGTTAGCAATGATAGTTGATTCAACTGTTATGTTTTAGTAGCTGTCAAAGCTACCAATGAATATGACTGGATGGCGCAGTTGGTTAAGTGCCTGCCCCAAATTCGAGGGGTCCCAGGTTCGAATCCCATTGAAATCGAATCTGGTCCTATCACCATTTGCCATTGGTTTTGGTAAATGAGTTTTGAGTATGAGTGCTCCAGTAGTGTTTCAAAATCATCCGAAAAAAAAGCTATCAATGACATACACCTGTCAAAATATTCAATAAAAAATACTATCGTAATTCTGCCTCAGCTGTAAATATGCGATATGAATTTTGTCGTGATATCGGTCGTCAAAAGGGCTTCAAAGTGCAGCCGATTTGTCGTGGAAAAGTTTGACCGTGCGTATACTCCTTTGGCTTTAAGCCAACACCCAGGCAGAGATTGTGCGAAATGAAGAAAAAATATTCGCCATAGTGGCCAGTATCGAAGATTCGACGCCGGTCAGCTAAATTGGACATCGCCCAAGAGGCAACTCGGATTTTTTTGCGGTTGAATTAAGGCCTACATTTGCATCAGATTGTGCTGACGCAAGAATTAAGCCCGGCAGACCATAGACAACGCCATGATTTCGCTAATTGAGCGCTGAAAATGTTGGCCGTTCATCCGGATTTTGGACTAGAATTGTCTTCTCGGACGAGGCCTATTTTTGGCTTAGCGGCTATACCAACAAGCAAAATTGCCATTATTGAAGCGAACACAATCCACAAATGTTCGACCAAGCATCAAGGCATTCACAAAAATTAGTGTTTTGTTGGGTTCATGGAATGGCGGCATCATCGGACCTAATTTTTTTCGAAAGGAGGAAGGAGATATCGGCACCGTCAATGATCTCAGGTATAAAGCGATGTGAACCGATTTTCTGTGGCCAGAGCTCCAGCAAAACGGCGCTGCATGCCATATAAGTGACGAAACGCTCATAGTTGTGAAGAAGACTGCGAGCGTTCATTAATTGAGCATTTGGCCGCTACCATGCGGCTTAGCACTACTCGATTATTTGCTCTGGGACTACATCTTCGCTAACATGGACGAGTTCTAGGCTATCATTCGAGACGCTATTGGACACATATTGGAGTTTAAAAAAATTGAAGCACTGCCAGCGAAGCCGTGGCGGCCCTTCGAATAATTTGCTATTCCACACATAACGCCATGAATGTAGCTTCAATATAAACCCAGAATCAGTTTAATATCTCACACCGTTTGTTCTTACCTGATCACCCTGTGTGACAAATTTCATTCGATTTTAACAACATATAGATTTGACGGACTTTTTATGGAAAATAAAACCTACAAGAGGTAAACGGTGCAAACATTCTGCGTCTAATGGCTGAAACACAACAGTGCGTCAGCGTCAGCGTTGTCTTTCAACGCACACAATTCAATGGATATGCACGAAATACTGCGTCGACCTACGTAAGTGAAAAATGAAAGAGATGAGAGGATCGTAATAAAATGTAAAACGTAATCCCAACGCACGTCATTATTCAATATGTTGGATATTTTTTCTCCGAGGGGTGCGATGTGAGAACGACATGGAGAATTTTTTTTCCCAAATTGAGAACATTTTGTGGCAACTGACATTTAGGACATGAAAACAGCTGAGTAAAATTATTTGAACGACAAAACTAATTTGAATGAATACACCAAATTAGTAACAAGAAGCACTTTTTTTAAATTTTTTTTAACTTTTTTGGCATTTCTTTAACGTTCGATTGTTTGACTAGAATATTTCTTGATTTGACATTTCAGGAATTAAAACAGCAGACGGAATTTTTTTTATTTGGTATTTGAGAGAGAGAGGGAACAGCTGATTAATGCAGTGCGTCAACGCACACTCTCCGTAACATGAAGTCGGCTAGCGCAACGCACTGTTGTGTTTCAGCCATAATGCGTGACAACATTTTCCAAAATTACTTCACACTTCACTGTGCACGTAAAGTGCACATTTTATTTGCGCTTGCCGGTGAGTGTAAATGTTTTGTTGTTTTTTGTGTGCGAATAATTGAATGCTTTAGGCAATGATGTTGAATATAGTGTGTATGCGAATCTATTTTAAAAAGTCGTTGTGCCTGTCTGTCTGATTGTTCGGGCTAATCTCCGAAACGGTTGTACCGATTTCTGGTATATAAGAATTCGAATTATACAAAGTTTCATAATCATCATGCCTAAGCGAAAGTAAACGCCACACAATCAACTGAAGTCACGAATGTGCAAGTCCTAAAAGACGACGTCAGCCAACCCCAATTTTTAATTATTATTTTACCATTGATATTTATAAATATAACATTGAAGTTTCGGTTGTATATATGGAATAAATTTCTAAATAATTGCACCGATCCTTATGCAATTTTTGACACTATTAGCACCGATCGATCAGGAATCGGTCATAGGCTATAGAATGAGTTGACGCACTTACCCACATCCCTAGGGTGACTTAAACTATAAACTGTTGAACCAAAAAAGGGACATTCAGGGAATTTCATCGAACTCCATTAATCAACTCCAACATGACTTGTATCCAACATAAATCATTTGTGCCCCCCCTAACAGACCCAATTCAGTGCCATTCATCCATCCTAGTGAAATGACATTTTAATTGGTTAAACAAAGCGTACGTCTGCAGAAAAATTATTGAAATAACTGTATTTTTAATTAAATCTAAACTTTTCGAATTCGTAAAGTTGACAGATGAAAATTAATTTTACCTAACCGAGGTGACTGGGGTTGCCCCATTCTTGAATCGTAATGAAGAAATAAAACATCCCTACCGTTGCTGGTGTGATGATGCAAAAACCAAAAACAAAAAAAAAGAAGAAAACATAAAACAAAAACTCGAATTCAATTTATATTCAAAAAGTTCTCACAATGTATGAATGTGTTTGTTTGTTTGCTTGCGCGAGTGAATGTATGAGTTCAACTTTCATGAGGAAGAGGTGGTGGTTTAAAACTTGCATAATGCTGCGGCCCTTGAACTTCAACTCGTTGGTCGGCATTTAGTTGACGAAAAGTTTTCGTTCGACAGATGTTCGGGGAAACTTCTTCAATGAGTTTCGCAACTTTTTGGAAAACGGTAGAAGTGATTCTCATTTGTTTATTGATCTCATTCAGTTAAAAGTAACCTTTCGATGAATGAAGGTAAGTTTTTCCTTTTTAGCAAAAGTTTCCTTCTACCATCAGGTTAATGCATCAGTTTCGTTGTCACAAGTTGAATGTTAAAACGAGTCGTTTGTGATCTGATAAATGTCTGAATGTCTGTGAGTTGAATGTTAGTGCAACTCACTGATGTCGCGTTGGAAAGATAGGAAAGCAGATAAGAAGTTTTGCAATTTTTGGAAACTTGCACAGATCGACACTTGCACACAGGAAAAGCAGTGCCTGTCATTTTCCCTCTGACAAAATAATGATGAATTTCTTCCCATTTAAACTTTATGATCTACCAATTTTAGTCAACGTTCCAATGTCGAATAATAAAACGAAACGTACAAGACAAGGGAAGGAAAGATAAATGGCATTTAATGCTGATATCCTTATAAAATATATACTAAGCACCAACAAAATAATTAATTTATCTGAATTTAAAACTCAATTGGATTATTTAGAAATCTCAAACTAGGAGCCTGCAGATTAATCTTTGCTTAGATTGTTCAGGAGGAAAGCATGCCCGATGAGTGGAATCTCAGTATCGTTTGCCCGATCCATAAGTAAGGAGACCCTTTTAACTGCGCCAACTATCGAGGGATAAGTCTTAACATCGCCTATAAGATCTTCTCTACCGTTTCGTGTGAACGCCTAAAACCATTTGTGAACAAACTGATAGGTCCTTATCAGTATGGTTTCAGGCCGGGGATGTCCACCATAGATCAAATCTTCACACTGCGGCAGATCCTGGAGAAGACTCAAGAAATGCAAGTCGACACACTACACCTATTTGTCTATTTCAAGGCCTCATATGACAGCGTGCATAGAGCGCTATGTCTAGTTTTGACATTCCTGCTAAGCGCGTCAGACTGAGCGGGATGACGATGGAGAACTCTCGCTGCTCCATCAAGGTTGGTAACGAACTCACCAAGACCTTAAATGTCAAAAAAGGTTTTAGAAAAGGCTACGAGCTGTCATGTGATTTCTTTAACATCGTTCTTGAGAAGATCGTGCAAAACTCACTGGCCAACACAAGAGGCGCGATATTCAAAAAGTCTGTTCAACTGCTAGCCTGCGCGGACGACATTGACGTGATTGGGCGAACTCAGCGAGCCGTCAATGAAGTGATTGCTGGCATTGAAACGGAAGCGGCTAAAATGAGTCTGGCGGTAAACGAGGACAAAACCAAGTATATGCTGTCACCGAGAAAGGATACACAACATCGACGACTTGGCCAGAACGTCACCATAGGCAGCTATAACTGAACCAGAGGATTTTGCGAAAGCTCATAATATGGCGATCAGTAGCACAGAATTTCTTCACAAAAGGATTCACGCAGCAACCTGCTCATTGAGGGAAGACACTCGGCGAACATCCTCGGTGTGAAAACATTCAGGGGGGTAAATTTCGACTCTAGTATAGTAGTATAACTGTCTAGAAAAAACTTCTCAATCTAGTCGTTCGGAGTCGGCATTGAACTGTAGGTTCCCTGCACTCGTGAGAGAACAATAGCACGCACAACACAAGTGGTTGCTGAGAAGCTAGGCCCAGGTCCACCTCGGACTGTAGTGCCGCCATTATTATTATTATTATTAAAGTTGCATGTTTCGTTTTAATTTAAAATTCGTTACGTACCTCGGAGTAACTTGGTAAATACTCCCACTGCCGATACTGAGAACATGGCAGTGCGTGTAAAAGTATATTTTTTCCCTTCAAAATCTCCGAGTTTTCGAACTTCAACAAAAGTGGTTCAAAGCACTTCGTCCACATGCACAAACTCGTACATGCATGTACAGCTTTTAAGGTTATCATAATACACTTTTTTTTCCTAGGTTCCTTCATCCCTTTAATGGAATGCCCACTGTGTGCGCTCAACAAGTCCTTGCAATTATTTCAAGTACTCCCACATCAAAGCGTGCACTCAAACTAATCAACACAAAAACAGCTTTGTTGCGAACTAGAACAAGGCTGAAACACATTCCATTGAAAAACAGATAAATACCGATAAAAAGCTCTTCAAGTTCTTCGCAAAATCAAATGTTTTTAAAGCGCTTTAAAATCAATGAAAATTACTCAAATTCCTTTCACTGAAGTGATTTCCTCCTCCACGCCGCTATCTCAATGCGAAATTCACTCGCCGCCAAAGAAGATGTATCCTTAGTCTATGAGGCGTTATATTGCACGAATCCCTCCTTTGTCATACACCCGCCTGTTCGGAACATATTCATACACAAAGTTTGCGGCTTAAAACCCTCAAATGATTTATATTTTCGTTTATTGAAACTTCCTTTAAAAAGGAACCAAAGAACGACCAACAAAAAATAAAAAAAATTTGACAGGAATGGCATATACCCCTTGTCACATAACTTGTACTGTTACGCTTATCCTTTTAACTGTGCACATGCGATTGTCCCTTCCGCAAAACCGAGTTCATATAAACTTGTGTGTTAGTTCGTCCATTTCTCTTTCGCCTTCTCCTCGTTCGCTAGACAAAAAGAATTTAATCCCTGGAAAGATAAGGAGGAAAAAGGGACATCATAGACATCATTTTAAATATGGTTTCTCTCAATCATCTTCCTTGTGAACCCTCATCGCTTGTCATGCTATGTCAGTAAATCGGCCAGCGAAAAGGATTCAGACGCACGCAGCAAGGAACTGAAAGATGCCCATTCATACAATTTTTTCCCTGCTCTCCTTTCTCCCTGCGTTTTAAAGTATAAAAGAAATTAATACGCTTTGCGTGAAAATTAAGGCGGGGCCGGGGGCGATTGGGCAAGGACATGGTCTCTCTCTTGCCCTTTCATTTCAGTTCCTCTCGAAAGGAGTTTTGATGAGTTATGGTGCAGAGTGAAGTGGGTCAATGTTATTTAAAAGTTTATCTCCTGGAGGCGTTGAGAGTAATACAGATTCGGGGGGTGGGCATGTTCGAAGTGATTTATGTTCGGCGCAAGCACTGGCGAGTGAAATTCCTTGTCTAATCGATAGAAATAAGCAACGACCTTAAACAATTTTTTTTCCTCTTCGTTTTACAAAAATGTTCAAGGTAACTTCTGAAGTTGAGTGGCTGTCAAAGCCCAAGCCGCATTGTTTGATGGAACGAACTGGAACTGAAAGTCACTCGCGGAATGAGGTACCAGACTGATGACAAGCCAGAAATTAAATTCGAAGGTGATTGAAGGTTTTTAAAGGCAATTTGGAAACTTTGTAGTAGAAGCGATGATGCGCCATGATGAAAAGTGAGTGATTGAAGAATCTGACGCAACTAAGGTTTCTGCTTACGTTTCACCCGGCTGATGGAAATTCGCAGCGAAATATCAATAAATTTTTTGTAATAGTTGACACACTTCACCATTGAATAGAGAAGAGGTTAGGGAAATGTTTGCAAAAACAACACAGACTTAAAATGTTTCAAGATTCTTAGACGATGCTTGTTTTCCGTTTGCATTTTCAGTACTTCTTGAGCGGCAGTTTAAACAGGATCTTCAAAATAAGGCGCGTAATTGACTACAGAAATGTTTCCAATTTGTTAAGTTTTGGTTTAAGTAAGACGTAGCTACACAATGGTGTACGGCGCAGAGGCATGGACAACATTCCAAGCGGATGAACAGTGTCTTGGTCTTTTTGAGAAAAAAGTTCTGCGCGCGGTCTTTGGTCCTGTTTGCGTTGATGCTATTTGGAGGAGAATGTTAAACCACGAACTGTATGGGCTGTACAGCGACATGAGTCTGGCCAGGCGTCTACGGATCCAAAGCCTAAGATGACTGGGCCATATAGAGCGTATGGACAACTTACCTCCGGCCCGAAGAGTCTTCAACTCTGAGCCTGTGGGACAACTCAACAGCGGACGTCCATGTACAAGGTGGCGCACACAAGTCGAGGGGGATCTCGACCGGCTTGGTGTGCGAAGCTTGAGACAGCTGGCGAAAGATCGTGCTGGCTGGAGAGGCATGTTGAGTGAGGCAGGTCCACCTCGGACTGTAGCGCCCCAAGAAGAAGAAGAAGAAAAAGCTACACAATGGTTGTTGGTCCATTGCGATACCCACAATCAGACTACTTCCACTGATCGACCGATCCAGTGATAGTGCCGTTAATTTGATCCCAACGGCAAATGGTGACTCGACCAGATTTGAAATACCGGATAAAAGCTTATTCGAACGTAAGGATAAGGCAAGGATTCGAACCTGTTACCTCTCTTACTTAGGGCAGGCAACTACGCCATCCAGTCGTCCGTCAACGTCGACAAAGTTACATTCACTAAAGACGAATTGTTCATTTGACAAGAAATAAATGATTCACATGTGGAAAGACATGTATAGGATTGTCTGTAATATATACGAAGCCCTTATGCATCCGATAGAGTTACACATTTCTTTAAAACAATACGTCTTTTAAACTCTGCTCATTTTACGGAAGGTCACAAACGTACAAACCACCGAACATGTGCAATGGTAGAAGACTGTCAGTCAATGTACTGCATATAAATTTAAACCAAGTCATTATTTTAACCCGTTGTAGTCAAGGAGACAAATTGTTCGTTTCACTTATTCTTCTGAATTCAAATTTCCCCTGAAAGTATGCTATGACGTGAAATAAGTCTTAAGGCAAAACTTGGCGGAGATTTAAAAGAAGATTGTTTCTTTCACCGTCGGTCTTGCGTAGCTTGCTCACGCGTAAGATCCTCCACGAGCATTAGTGCTGCCCCAAAGAGAAACAAATAAATATTGAGTATAAGGAACTTTTCAGAGGAAGAATTAAATATTTAAGTTCCCGCGGAGTAATAAGTTCCACGCGAAGAAAGTCAGGGGCAAGGACTATAACTTCATAAACATTTTTCCGAAAAAGGTACATTAAAACCCCACGTGGACGCGCATAAATGATGGCATTGTCATATGTTGATACTGCGACAATAGCATGGATATTCGAGGTGGATATGTAGCTACTCGAAGCGCACCACCTAGAGACTGATTTGTTTTTAATGGCGTGATTATTTGAGTGTGGATGCTCAATCGTTGAATTTTAATCTGACAACTTATTCCTCGGAATATGGCCAGAGATATTTATTGGCTTTCAATTCAATTTAAAATTTCAATATTAAAATTAAACCTTTTATTGAAGATAGCTCTTTTACGTGGACAAAAATGTCGTCGTCACCTAAGTGAGGTTACACTACAGTATACACTCAAATAGGCCTATGTATCAACACTAACTGAAGTTCAAGAACGTTGGGAAAATTCGAAAGGATGATGGCCTTGAGAGTACATCCCACGATGTGGACATCTAGGGGGGGAGATTAAGCAGTGCATCAAGAGCAGAGCCAGGGGTGCTAGAGAAGGCCTCTATGTAGCCGAGACCGACCGTTCTTTGAAGCTTGGTGAAAGCAGCAGTTACGTATTTACGCGAAAGCTTTATCCACCAAACGACCGATGCATAGGAGAGAAGGGGCCTAATTATAGCCGTGTATATCCAAACGGATCTTTTTGGTGATAGACCCCAGGATATGCCTAAAATACCCTTACACTTCCAGAAAACTGACATTGTCTTCGCAATTTTCGTTTCGATGTGTTTTTTCCATAGAAGCTTTCTATCTAGAATGACACCCAGATATTTAGCTTCATCGGAAAAGCGGATAGTGACACCTTTTGGTACTAGTTGAGTGAAACCAGTCAATTTCCTCCTCCTCGTGAAGAGGACAACCTCGGTTTTAAGAGGGTTGACTGAGAGCCCATTTCTAGTACACCAATCGTCGATCACGTCTAGAGCTGCTTGCGCTTTTGAACACACATCTGCTAGGCATGATCCGACAGAAGGAACAGCAACATCATCCATATAGGCCTGGGCGTAGATGTTAGAACTATTGAGAGCATCGAACAGAGAGTCAACCAGCATGCACCATAGTAGAGGAGACAAGACGCCACCCTGCGGGCAGCTCTTTTAATAAACTGTGATCATCCATTAAAGCTGACTTTGGAATTCAATAGGGAATTACTCCAGCGAATTGGCCAATATTAAAACAGACAGTGGGAACATAATTTGTGTAGATAACCTTTCCATCCCCACGGGGCTTAAATTCAGCAGGGATTTCATAAGCGGCGAAAGAAGCTTCTAATCTTTTGCTCATATCAGGAGCTTCTTCATTCAGTAAACACATGATGAAACGCATGTGTAACAGCTCAATACGAGTGAATTTTCGAATCATGGAGAAAGACCCCTACTTTTCTTTAAACTCATCATCTACAAGTGGGCTCCTTACATTAAATAGCCTTTTTGACAAGAGGGTTGTGGGTTGGTGTCCTTTGAATTACATATTGTCATGTTTTGACCGAAGCCAGAAGTGTGGGTTTGGTTCTCCAGTTTAAAGTGCCTACAGCGATACATAAAATTAATTAAAGTCAACATTTTTAACCCTATACCTAGCTGGTCAAGTTAGCGAACGAGACCATTATCTCACGAAGCCATACGGCTATCAAAATATGTTTGAATGTAAACTTTTTCTTGGTTCACCAACATTTTTCTTTCCGGGACACGACAAAGGCACCCTTTTCGAAGACTGAAATTCTCTAAAAAATGCCCACACACATGCCTTGATTCATGGAAAACGTTTCAATCGGATGGGATTATTTTCACATACCCGACAGATGGATACCGAGGGACGCAGCCACTTCCCACGTCACGAGCATAACCTACATCAACCGCACCTTCAATGGATGAACCTCGAACCCAGATAACTCAAAATCAATTCAATGGAAATGTAGTTATAAAATCCATCCCAGTCCTTTAAGATTTCAGTCGGTCTCTGTGTGTATGTTCAAACAAAAAGGACTTATAAAACTACAGGAAAAAAATCGTCATTGCCTTCCCTGCTTAAACGCTTTAGTCGCGCATCAAACGAATAGACATCTGATTGAGGCGTTTACCTAAAAGACCCTCTCAATGTGACATAAGACCATTTGATAAGAACAGCTGTTATTCCATCGAGGAAATGATTGCCGAAAATACCCCACAAGCTGCCACAAATTCACCACTGGTGGTTGTGTATTCCCTGGAAGTGCGCATGCACACAGAAGAGAAGAGAAAGTCCGGGTAGAAGAGAAATTTAGGCAAATAATAATGGGAAATTTGTTCCCAAGGAAATACGTTTCAAAACAATAGAGGGTGCCCGCATGTCCTTCTTAAACGATACACACAACTTCACGAAATACTCTCTTCAGAGGACTCGCAAGATGTTTGTCAATTTCACCTCAACTGAGCCCAATTTCCCGGGAAAGTCAACCAAGCTTTTACCCTTCCAAAGGACACAATCATTCTCATTCCACCTCAAACCTCTCTGCATTCCAAAGAAGCGAGGTTTTTGGGTGTGTTATCTCACCATGGAATGAAAATCCACCAAAAACATTGATATTTTTCCGACTCTGCAGCTTAAAAGCGCACTCTCTCTCTGTCAGTCTCCCGGCGGAAAATAGAAAACTTTCTCTTTTTGTGAACGGCCTCTCACATGAATTCACTCTCACCCAGATTACAATCCAAAGCAAGCACTCATGGAGTTTTCGCGCATCGCAAACGAAATCATAACGAAAATCCCCCCACAGCTTCAGATGTATGGGAAAATCCGTGATTGGGAAACTAGTCTCCCAGCGTCTACCATTTATGACGCCACGATGTCTTTCGGTGGGATTTGAATTTTCCATAAAAATCAACAAAAAATTCCTGATTGAAAAGTGAAAAACAAATTAATTTTGATATCAATCAATTAGCATAAGATACGTGTTCTCGTGGAGTAGAGTGTGTCCTGTGAAGTTTTCCAGTTTCGCTATCAACAAAAATCGCTCGAGATTGTCTTTGATTTGTGACCAGATATTTTAGAAATTTATCGCCCATCAATACGCATCATTTTCGAACGTGTCACGTGAATTCTAGGCTGGTGTTGTCGTGAAAGATGAAATATTGAATTACTTCGCGATGTGCGTGGCAGAAGATCCATCTCGGGACTTCCGTTCGGTCAAATTGAGTATCTAGAGATGCTCTCAGTATCTTAAGTGTGTTTACATGTGCATGCGAGGATGATTGATTGACATGCTCTGAGTGGAGTGAATTAGTAAACCGGTAGCTGTCATCATCATCGTTCATTTAGGTTGATCTACTGCCACTTTGTCATATCCGTTGTTTGGAATAGTTGCTCTGGAATGAAATGAAAAAAAAAATCAGTGGAAAAAAAAGTATCTAAATGAATTTACAATTTTCATGCCTCAGTGCTCGCGGTGGGTGGTGTTGTAGATCCATTAATGCGTGTGGTCTTGTTCTGTGAAAACAGTTTAAAGTGCGTTTTCATTTTCGAAACATCACTAAACATCGTCAAGTGTTTTTCTGTACTCGCAAGTGCATAATAGTAAATCAACGAGAGAGAGAGGAAAAAAGATGAATTAGTAAATTGTCTGGGAGAACAAAACGGATTAAATGGAAAGAGAGTAAAACTAATTAAAAAAGGACTAATTGCATGCGGATTATCTACATCCTCAGTGTTGCTGCAGCTATTCCCCCCCATGCACACCGGATAAAACTAAACGGTACGTACTGGAAGTTCTTCTGTTTCTTTTATTCCCACCTTTGTGCAGAGATAGATCGCTTAAATAGGGAATATTCTGCAATTTTTTGTTCTGTTGTTCTCGGGAAGCACAATAAAAATGCAAATAGCACATTGGGCGCCGTCTACATTCTCCAGAGGACCTTCAACTAGTTCGTACAGTGCGAGCAGAACACAACAGACAGAAGGGTTGTACGAGAGTCAGAAGCAGTAGTAACCACACCACAAGCATACGGCCGACAATTAAGAACAACTCAACTGTTATTGTCCTAGTTTAGTGCTTGCCATTGCACACTTCACCAATATGTAAACAGCATCGTAGAATCAGGAGATACCAGAAAGTCCGCATCTCCCTTCTCGTATCCTTTCGTTATTTATTGTGGTCTCTATGAAAGTTTACTCCCACGTTTAAGTTTCTTTCGGTTTTCTTTTCCCTTCGCTTACCGGAGAAACACCCTTCAGTGTATGGCAACGGCTCGTTTGGGGGATGATAGTAAAATTAATTACAAACACCGACAATCACAATTCTCGGTGTGGTAAGTTGCTAAGGGATGATGAGGCTGGTGATGGTTGTTTACCTCAATTTTCAAGTGATTACTGACGTTCGGGAGTAGGCTTTAATGTGGAATTAAAGTGATGTCACTTTTGGGATTGACGTGTTGGATTTATGCTGTCTCCCATAAACTGTTTACCGACAATCAGTTGATGGTCACTGGAATTAACTACATGCTTTTGTGGAGGATGTCTGCAGCTGAAGATGAAGGATTATTGCATCACATCACAATGTCGATGTAAAACAATGTCGACCGGATGAAATACGTGCTAGAGCGTGATCGATTTTGTTGAAAAACCTTCAGTGGCCTAGTGACTAGAACTCGTAGCACATGTATACCGTATGCAAGAGGTCCTTTTCTATCATGCCAAAAATTCAAACAAACTATTTTTGCTAGGCGTCTGAATTGACAAACGTGCACAGAGAAATAATAAGCTCATTGATACCCAAAAAATCGTTCACGTAAATAAAAAAACCCACGCCTAGCTTAAGATTAAAAATACTCATCGAGATATAAATAAATCTCAGAGATGAATTACTGCCGGAAGTCCCCATTCAAAAGTGCCCGCAAGCACACGGGATAGCTGGATTTTCCCATTTCTTTCTCCGAGTCTGTAGGTGGATGTAATTAGTAGAGCTTTTTTTTACAGAGATGCTGGAAATTCACTTTGGTTCCTCTGAGTTTTTCCTTTCATCGTATTATTCAAATTCAAATAGGATTCGTAATAGGGAACTTCATAAGTTAGGCGTCCTGAGTAGAAAATGGGATATTCTTGAGGATGCTGTGCAAAGAGGAGCGACGGAGTGTAAGGAATTCATAGACTTAACCTTATTTCGTGGGTTGTTGAAAAATATTTTTACCAGAATATAAATTTCTTGAAGGAGAAAAAATCTCATGTTTGTAAGTGGGTCAGATGTCATGTGCGAGTTTGGTTATCAGGTGAAAGTTGTGTTCTACTTAGATTTGAATAAGTTTTTAAAGTTGTACATCCTTGAATATATTTGAATATCGGTGCAGTGCCCATTACTAAAAATGCGTTGACATCTTTCACGTGTAGTGCATTCGACATCCTTAACTAAGTTATGAAAATATTTCTGGACTCAGTCCTTGTTAGATGACATACATTTATGTATAGTCGGTATGTAAATCACTACAATATCTTCAAATGTTGAGCATTGCACAGGACTTGTAGAGAGAGTGGTGTTTCACCGACATACTCTTTAGTTGCTCGCCAAACAATCTTGTTGTGACTGACGTTTAGTTCGTTTGAATTATTAATTGTCAGGCTTGACTTCTTAGCAGTACAGAGGCTTGTGTAGTTTAGAGCTCTAACAAGTGAATTAGGTGAACTAGTTCTCAATATAATTTCATTTTAGTTCATATAGTTCAGCAGTTCAACAAACTCAGGTATACCTTACTCTACATACATGTAATTCAGTAAGAATAACTGAACTAAATCGAACTAAACTGAACTAAATCGAACAAAACTGAACTAAATCGAACTAAACTGAACTAAATTGAGAGGTTTGGGCATTGCGCACATCAGGGTTCTTTTGGTTTAACTACCGCAGCACAAGCACATCGAGCATCGTTGCGTTGCTGGACTCAATTTCCTGAGCTGTGAACTACATTGAACTAAATGAACTAGAAACGACTGGATGGCGCAGTTTGTTAGGTGCCTGCCCCAAGTTAGAGGGGCCCCAAGTTCGTATCCCCGTGTTTCAAAAATACTCAGAAAAAAAAATAAACTAGAAGTACGAACTAGTTCAATAAACATGTTAGAACTTAATTGAGTACTCTGTGGATTGAACTAAGATGCACAAGCTTAGTACAGTGAAAAATAATGGTTGATCTTCAAGCCAATAGAGATCGCGATGTGTTTTTATTGCCTTTCATCGGACATGTCTTTAAGATTTGTCTCTGTGATATAATAATAATAATAATGGCGGCGCTACAGTCCAAGGTGGACCTGGGCCTCGCTTCTCAGCAACCACTCGTGTTGTGCGTGCTATTGTTCTTTCACGAGTTGAGGGGACCTACAGTTTAATGCCGACTCCGAACGGCGAAATTGAGAAGCTTTTTCTAAACAGTTATACTGTTTGAGCATTGTCAGTGACACGAAAGAGGTGGAGCCGTGAAAAAATATTTGATGTTTTTTTTTCGGGAAACGGGACAAAGGATTTTATTAATTCCGTGAAGACTAAGTAAATCACAATGGTTACTTAATAAAGGATGGGATTAATTTAAGGATCATACGCTATATATAATGACTAACAACAACGATAATCGGCTTGAATTCTGCTTTTCTACGACACGATTCACTGCTGCTACCGACTGATCACCGCTTAATCTGGCGGACAACTCCCACTTCTGACAACCGACCGCTCGCTACTCTTGCTGAAAACTGGTATTGTTTTTGCTTCTCCTTCGCCACCCACCGTTGCCTGACCCTTATGCCCATGTTACATATTTCATAATTATTTATTCTGGACAATGTTTGAGAAATCTTCATTTCTTATTTTATTATTTTTTTAAATAAGCTAGTTTGGCTTGGAGCGACTGTAAATTAATTTAAAAGACAACATTTTATTTCATTTTTAAAATGGATACATTTAAGAAAATAAATTAAGTCCAATTTAGATGTACAGTCAGGAACATTCAGTTTCACACGATTGTACTTTTAAATAATATAATAATAATAATATATAAAATAATAATAATAAGTCAAACGCGTTTTTATTTTTTTTATTTTTAGAAGTATTTAGATAAAAAAAAATTATAATTACAATAAAATAAAAAAAAGTAAGATAGAACGAAAAAAATATAGGAACATTCAATTTGGTCGGTGCTTGTTTATTCGAATTAACTTGTTTGTACAGATACTCCCATAAATGTTCGATCAAGTTAATATCTGGACTTTGAGGTGTTTCCATCACTATAGGACAGTTGTATAATAGCCACGTTCGCACTAGCAAAGACAAGGGCTTGGGGTCATTGTCCTGGTAAAAATAGAAGCGGTATTCTATGCCCAAGTTTCGAGCATTTTGAACTAACTTTTTTTTAAATTGCCAAATATATTTCTTTGTTCATGTTTCCATCAATAAATTCCAAATTTCCGAATCCTTCATGGCTCATGGAACCCCATACTATCACTGACTGACCACCATTCTTAGTACCCTTACGAAACTGAATGTTCTTGACTATATATATGATATGTATCTGCTCATTTTAACTAAAGTCGCCCGTGGTGCCTCAGTGGCCCTATGTTAACCTAAGCCCACAGTCTGTCACTTGAACCTAACCTGATCTGAGCCAGCTATTTTTTGGGAAACATTTTTTTTTGTATGAATCTGAGTACACTTTTGTCTATGAAAGAATGTGATACACAGTTTTAACCCAAGGATCTTCAAAAAATTCTCGTGCGCGAGATAAAGATAGATCACAATAGTAAGCTTGAAGCCGGACATTTCATCTAAGAAGCGCCAAAGATAAATAAAATACAGCTGCTTGTGAAACTTAAAACTCAAATGTCTCGCAAATCATGGTCAGCCCTTTTCTATTTCCATCAGAAATCACCTGTTCAGAAAATTTTAAAAAATTTTAATTCAAATTTGAAAATTTTAAAAACTTTAAGTAAAATAAATCAAGCACGTAAACAAACACGAAAATAATATATGAGTTAATTAACCTTAAGCACTGTGGCTAATAATTCAATGTATTCGGAAATTAGATTATATTTACAAATCTACATTTCATCATAATTTATTCAAAACATGGGAAACGATAGCCAGAGAATCATATAATCCAGCTACAGTTTTATGCACCAATCAAAAATATTTAAAATAAATTTGAGACATTAAAAATTTATTCAATTCTACAAAAGCTTTCAATTAACTTAAAATGGCAAAGGGATTTCATGCATGAGTTTCACGGAATTTTATGTTTTACTGTCCATGCATCATTGCTTCTACAATATGAATTAATTTATGTTTGGGCTGCCCAAATTTTCCTAAAATTTGGTTTCCATGAACTGAATTATAATCAGTGTGAGTTCATACGATTATACTAAACCTTCATTAATAACGAACTGTTTGGTTATGGTGAGTATGGTTTAAAACTAGCTGAATGTGTCCCACACTTTGTAGCCTAAAAGGGTTGTCTGGAATTCTTTCCGATTTAACTTAGATTAACGAATATCTATGAAATCTGTGGTTTAAAAAGAAAATGAGCATTTTAGTGATATGATGTTTATGTAATTGATACCGTAGGTGATTTTAGACCCTTTGATCAGATAAAGGCAGTAAATGTATACAAATTGTAGTATTCACAGCTCGCAATTAATTTGTTTTTCCTTGACAAATTACTTTGCCCATTAATTTTATTTAAATGTTTGTTACCAAGTCATCAAAGCTGTCAAACATGTTTATCTTTCTTAGAAATCACTATTTAATTGTGCAAGTAAGTCTAATACAAATTCACTTCAAGGCTTCTAAGAATTGCGTTAATTTTTAGACTCGACTTAAGTGGAAATTAAAAGAAATGATTGACGCGATGCTCTTTCAAAATTTTATTTAAAGAAAAAACAATGATTAAAAACTAAACAGCGTGCGAGCAATTATTACAAGTTAATAAAAATGCTAGAAGTAACTTCTTCTTTGCCTTAAGTGACGGTGGAGGTTTAAAGTTTACTTGATTCCTAGGTTCTACAGCAGCCACTCGTGTTCTGCATGGTATTGTTCTCTGACCACTGTTTTCTTGCTGACTTTAAACGACCAAGTTTGAGAAGTTTCACATGGAATACAGAAATATTCCGTTAGCATAATCATTTGCTCGAGAAAGGTGGAGAAGTGCAAATAAAAATTTTTATGTTGACCGGGACTTAATCCCCAGATCTTCGGTGTAAGAGTCAACGCACATCATACATGACACGGTGACCACAAAGAAAAATGTAACCATTCACACCTTAATCAAGAATGTAAGCAACTTAAACAAAAAAAATTTCACACCTTAAACAAGAATTACAACTTCTTGAGAAAAGAATATAAAGTTCGTTTCTTTTAATAAAGTACTAAATTCAGACAGTAATAAAGTATGTTTCATTAAGCGCTTCCTATCTTTAAATTTAAATAAATCAAAGTGTGTATCATCAAAATGTTATATGTCGTTGGAAAGGCCTATCGATGCCACTGTCCAACGAAAACGCACGATGATAATTGTAAATAAAACAAAACGTTTTCAGAGAATTATCTTAATATTTTTTATTATGACAGAAGGATCTATGACAATTATGCGTGAAACAAAATATTGGCCAAATGCTCGCCACGGCTTCGGTGGCATACCTCTATCCGATGGTCCATATTTTCAATGACTCTGAGACATAATTGAGGTTCAATGTCGTTAATGTGCAGAATTATCTTATCCTTTAGCTCTTGAATTGTTCTTGAGCTATTGACATACACTTTTTCTTTTAAATATCCCCAAAGAAAGAAGCCCAACGGTGTCAAATCACATGATCGTGGCGGCCAATTAACATCGCCACAACGTGAGATAACACGGCCATTGAATTTTTCGCGAGATGATACCGGACTTCTTGTGGCCAGAAATTGAGGATATGAACCTGGACGACATGTGCTTCTAACAGGATTTTGCCGCTCGCCACACAGCTAACGAAACACTGTCTCTTTTACGTGGGAAATTAAGTGAAAAAAGGGCGTCATCGTTGATTATTTTCGCTCGAAATACGTAAAGCTGCTTGTCAACACTGACAAACAAACAACAATCGTCGCATTGAAAGCCAACATTATTCTCGAGAAAGTTGTTTCTCGGATGGCATTGATCAGATGCAGATGTGGTAGGCATATGCCCGAATTGGAGAATGTTTTCTCTAGATTGAACAAAAATAAATGGCTTTTCAGTGAAATTTCAGGCGCGTTGTTTAAAATCAATGTCAGTACTCACTGGCTTAAAAATCATTTGTAAACAAAATTCAGATTCGAAATATTGTGATTTTCAACATTTGTAGTCTCCGTTCAGCTCGGTACCTTCAGTCTAGCGATAGGCATCTGTTGAAGGGTGCCTATGCGACTAGTGTCGCGTCTCAATTAGACCAATAGTGTCCATTGTGTCTTGGACATCTATGGGGCGATGTCTTCCTCGTTTCACGTGAACTACTTTCCGCCAAGCCAATTATTCTTGCTTGGAAGGAAAAAAAAAAAAAAAAAAATCTGGAGAAAATCGAGGATTAAGCAGCAATTCAGAGTGTAGTTCGACCAGTTTTTCTGAGACGATTGGACTAGTCCGTTTTCACGGTAAACGGTTCTTTTTCACCGAATGAGGCTGATTTTTGACAAATCGGACCAATAAATCAGTATTTCATTGGCTCGTAATTGCCCATTCCTTCTCCAAATTGTAGGTGAAAATGATGCTTCGCGAATTTCCAAAAAAGGTGGCCACTACTTTTTTGGTCGATGGAACGGTTTTCGCCATCTTTAGAGCAGGTTTGCCGAGTGAAGGCCACTGTTTTGACTGTTCTTTCATTTATCACGCTTAGGACTGAATATATGCTTCGTCAACAACAACGAAAACCTGTAGAAACTTTTTTGGACTGCATTTAAACACGTTTAAATAGTGCTCGCAAGCAAGTGCGGCACCTACATATCTCGCCGATAGCTTTATCATGCCCAATTTTTGGTGTAGGAGATGTCTGCAATGTCAGCAACCGGTCCGATCTTCACCCACCAATATGCTTACACGCTGTCATGTATTTTGGCTGGCCTGACCAGACGTTTCATCAAAAACGGACAATTAGCTATGCTTGAATTTATATCTGATGGGAGTCTTCGGAGGTGCTCGGTTCTTATAAATGGAATCCAAATTCACTTTGATTTACTAACATGCCTTCCCTCGACAAATCTGTCTGTCTTACAGCTATCGTTTTAAAGATGGCGTTCAATGATGTCACACCATTTTACGTGAGTGTTGCCATCAGTCCCTAAACAAGGGCACTTATCGTACAACCCTGAAAATATCGACTGAAAAAAGGAAAAAAGTAGATCGCCTGACATACTGCGAGCCTATCAAATACTCCTGATGTGCGTTTTAACTAATCCATAAATTCTAAGCCGGAAATGGGAAACATTTCGCATTAAGAGCCTCTACCTTACAAAAGCAATGAATTCCCAAACACGTCCCAATTGCATGTCTGCAGGGATTTCGCCTTCATCTTTTGTTACCAGAATATAAAACCTGAGAACATTAATCTTAATATAACTAGATTATGTTGTTAAAAAATCAATTTTCCTTTCCCAAAACACATACATCGTTCATTTTTATTCGGTTGTACATGAGCTGGCGTGGGGGTATGAAAGGCGCTCATCCAACCAACCACTTCAGTCGCATGAAATGTAAACATTTTCTTGAATTTTTGGTTGAAAATCTTCAAAAATTAATATACGTATACACATGCAGTCATGCGAACGTACGGATGAATGTACAAAGAAAGAAAAATCCTTATCCCGTGCTTAAGGTGGTGGTGTTGGCAAACCTCCGGTCTTACATATTCGAGCATTTTGAAATCGTTGAAAACAGGAAAAGCAATTTCCGCTCAAGTGATGGGAAATAATTTTACAACGCCTGAGAAGTTTTCTTATTTCATCATCGTCAGCGTAAATATGATGTAGTTACCTGAGACGCAGCGAATGGAGCAGAGAAATTAAAATGCAAAACTTAAAATGCGCCCCAAACATTTTCGTAAGAGCCACGCTGCTTTACCTAAGATGAGGAATTCCTGCTTGGAGCGATAGATTGAGTTCTAGTCTGTCTCTCTCTCTCTGAAATATGTATGTTAAATATTCACGATAGAGGTTACAGCTGGCGTCTTCTAAGATGGTATGTACAAACGCAGCGCAATTCTTTACAGAAACTCCTGGGGGAACTTTTCTCATTTCGCTCCTGAACAAGTGACATCAATTTGAATCTTTGCGGCTGCTTCGGTGTGGTTTATGGCGACACAAATTTCACAGGTGAATCTAATTGAATTGTTTGGTCGTTCAGGACGGGATATGCTAATCGGATTCAACGTGAATTAATTCTGAATTAAATATGAATTTATGAGAAATAAAATTAAGCCACTCGATTTAATGTTTTTTAATTTATAACATATTTTATTGAATATTAAATATATTAAATAAATTTATTAAAATTTTAAATAAAATACTTTATTTAATAAATATATTTAACGTATTTCTATTTAATACATTACTTTATATATAAATTAAATATATTTTTATTAAAAAATTAATAAATTTAGTATTTTAATAAATATATTAAATATGTATACAATTTAATAAAACAATTATACGTACTTGTTGTTGTCCATGGTTCGATTCAGGGTGCTTCAAATTGGATTTTCACGGTTCCGTCTTTCTCGAGTCGCTGAGTCAAGAAAAAGTTTCATAAACTCCGTCATTTGAAGTCGTAAAAAAAACTGTAGGGAACAATAACACGCATATTGCAAGTGTTTTCCGCGGGAGCCACGGACAAATCCACTCTAGTCTGTAGCCGACCAGAAATTAAATTTTTTTCCCTTACCCTTGATCAAAATAAATCAGATAAACTTAAGCAATTAGAGTTCTCTTTCGTGGTCATCTCTTGCGGTCTCGTTTCTATTTGCTTTTTAAAATCCGTCTCGACTTTTCGCAAGCATCATCCAACCCAAAGATGTGTGTTCGGAAAAAATTAAAATAAATTTAAAGCCGACAGCCAACCTCTTAACATCCTCCCAAAACATCCCCGGTTCCTTGACTGGACGAAAATTCGACAGATTCTCATCAAAGAATTCAAAGTTCAAGCCGAATGGGACAAGAAATTACCACAAAATCTATTTTCTCAACTTAGCTTTCCCTTCGTTTTCACCCGCCTTCGATTGTAATGGAAATATATTTTTTTAAACTTAATCCCCTTTGATGGTGAACATGTATTTGAAGGAAAAGAAAACAAACCCTGCGGGTGATCCATCTTATTGTTTTGCTTAATCAAACAAAAAAGGAAAAGCCCAAAGAGAACACGAGAACCAAAAAAAAAATAATAACAGCTCTCAGACATCGTGAAATGAGAAATGGATAATAATGTCAGCAGGTAGGCGATAGGTTCATTGTTAGGCAATATTGTCGGACTTAATAATAAAATTTATCCGCTTGTCAAAGTATATGTATTTTTATTTATTATTTATGAGGCGTCTACATCAAAGATCCTTCGGCTGATGACGTACATAAGTTCGCATTTTTGATGGGATGGATAGAAACGGAAACGCGAAGAATCGGCTTGGGTTGCTAGGTGTCCGGAAGTAGGTATTAATAATTTTTCATGTTTTCCTAGGTTCTCATTGAATTATTTATGTGATTTAAATATTGACCAAAAATGAAGCCGGAACGCCTTTGAATTCATTCAATTTCTATGAACATTGTTCGCCGATACAAGTTCTAAGGGATTCCTTTCAAATATGAAATGTCTTTGAAACCCTGAAACAATGTGCTACAGAAATTCTGTGAGCAATTCTTGGAATCAGCGCATACCATTTTTCCCTGTTTCGTGCTCTCGTTGGCTATTATGTCGCAGGGAAGTGGGAAGTTTCAAAGAAAACGATAGCACGGAGATACAATCACATGCAATAAAAAGCTAAACAGAAATATTTGCTTCTTCTTTGACATATCTTTACCGAACTGATCAAAGGGGGAAATAAGTCGGAGTTGAAGCAATTGCAATTTAGGAGGTTCAGTCATAATATTTGACTTACGGATATTCAAAAGTTCGATATCCTGACACGACAAGAAGGTTTTGAAGACTCTAACGCAACCCTATGCAAATATGCCGTAACATTTTTTAAGGAACCACTTAGAAGTTGAATTCTTGGAAAAAACCAAACGATGGCGGAATCCAAACATTGTCGGTTCGATTCTCAAAAAAAAAACACCAAACATTTTTTTCACGGCACCACCTCTTTCGACTCACTGACAATGCTCAAACAGTATAACTGTCTAGAAAAAGCTTCTCAATCTCGCCGTTCGGAGTCGGCATTAAACTGTAGGTCCCCTCCACTCGTGAGAGAACAATAGCACGCACAACACGAGTGGTTGCTGAGAAGCTAGGCCCAGGTCCACCTCGGACTGTAGCGCTGCCATTATTATTATTGTATCATTATATTATTATTATTAAATTCGGCAATTTTGCTTGTTTATCGAAATGGGCCTCATCGAAGAAAAAAACTTTGCGTTGAAATGAGGATAAAGATGAATCGTGTTTTCGGCCCATTTACCGAACCGACGACGCGTATAATGGTCACGCGGTTTCAACTCTTGCACAAGCTGGATCTTATAAGCTTTTAATCCAAGATATTCGCGTCAATTCTTCCACAAAGTGGTTGGGCAAAGCTCCAATTCCTGTGCACGATGTCGAATCAATTCATTCGGATTCTTCTCAGCACTGCGCTCCACAGCGGCATGATTTTCTTCTCTCTGCCGTCTTTTGCAGTGCATATAATCCGCTAGAGTGTACGTGATGCACAAACGATTCATCATGTTTCGAATAACTTGCCCAGATGGACGATTATGGCAACCGTAAAATAAACGCAGCGCACGATAAGTTTGGCGAACCGAACCATGGTTTTCAAAATAATTTTTCATAATTTGTTATTGTGGCGTTAGTGTATTCATCTTAAAATAGCAAAACGTAGTAGTCACAAATCAGGGACGACTGTATGGCGCTGTATGAAGTTTGTTAAGTGCCTGCCCCGAGTTAAATGGGTCCAGTCACCATTTGCCGTTGGGATCAAACTTACGGCACTGGAGTAGGTTGCTACCTGACAGTACAATGGATTAGTTTTTGAGTCTGAGTGCACCAGTGTAGTGTTTCAGAAAACTTCAGAGAAAAAGGAAAGAAAAGAAAAACACAATTCAACTTTCAATTTGTAGAAACAGTGTTACCAGTTTAAAAACAAAACCTCTAAAAAAGCACCCGTTAGAAATGTCGACGACTAAAGGCCGTAGTAGGGCACAATAGATCTTAAAGGTCACGCTGCAAAATACCCTCAACAACAATAAAGGCCGTAGTAACAAGTGCCGGCCTTAAATGCACAAGTTTAAGGCCTTAAATTGCAATTAATTTAAATCTTAATACATAATAGTAATAAATAATAATTTAATTATATGAATAATTTCAAAGAGGGTTACTTCACAACAATTCTTGTGACCTTCGCCCTCGCTCTTTAACATGGACACATAATTTATCAGAAATGTAATATTTTAACATTAATTCATATAACATTCTATACAGAGAAGTCTGAATTTTATCCCAGTTTTTTTTTTTTTTTAAGAGACTACTTCTGAAAACCTATAAATTTATATGATCAAATTAAATACTCTCACATTCCTCATAAATAATTCGCTTGTTCAACTATTACCAGCATAACTCAACCATTATCTAAACAATGCACCAGCTACGCTTTAAAACTAAAATCGTGCATGCACACAAAATGTATTATTGTGTAGCAGTATTCATTTGAATTCGTCCACCGACCGCGCTGTTTTATTACTTATCCCATTCCCCAGCATTCACCCATTGGAAGGTGCAGTCGCTCCCAAGCCCCTAACAATTTCAAACTTTCCATCATCGCCCGATTGTATCCACTCAGTTGCTTTCGTCGAATTGCTTTGCGCCCATCCTCGGTGTGGTATAGTCATATTTCATGTGCAATAACCTCTGCGAAGAGCCTTCCGTGTTTTTGACGATGCAATTTTAGAAATTTCTTTCGTTGATTCCCAGATAAGCTCATTATAAATGTGTCATGCCACCCTGGCAACCTAGAGAGTGGACGTGGGTACCTGACCAAGTTGAAGGTGGATTAAAGGAAAAACAATAGCACATATGAAACTCTGGAAAATGATTCCAGGTCAAACTCAATGGCTTGTAGTTTTGAATTTTTGAATTATTTTGAGTGTGAATTGTGAGCTTGCTCTAGGGAGTGCTATGTGTTAAATATCTAAAAGGAAACATACGCATGTGTGTGTTCAGGAAGAGCTTAGGTGATGCACATCAAACCAGTCGTAGAGAGTTCTCCGGCAAATTCATTTATACAAGTTGCATGCATGTGCGTTTTCCTTTTCAAAACAATTATAGTGTACACAACATATTCTGGGTGGAAACATTAAAGTTATTCCTGGAGTGAGGCGAAATCGCATTTATTTCATCGTTTTTGGGGTTTATATATGCAAGAATAATTCTGCAAGAAGATCTGCCAAATTTAAGTTTCTATCATGAAATTCAATATGAAGGTGCATTTTTGAGACGATAGTTTGAGAATTTTAAGATCCACTTGAATAAAAATAATCTACAGGTCATCTAGTGTTTTTTTTTAATCACAGGTTAATTTGACACTGACAGCTGTTTCCCGCTCAAAATCTTGACGGAAAGTTAGTGTCATACCTCCGCGGAACGAAATGAGTCGCTTTACGCTTGAACAGCGTTGGGAAAAATTGGAAACTTATTTCGTGCGTTTTTTGAAAAGAAATTTTGGTCGAAATGAAGCACCCATCGCGACTGCTCTAAGCAAGTTTGTGCAAAAAGTTGAGACTGGTATGCTAGTGGACAACGCTTATGGTCCCCGTCGTGGTACGGTGCGCACAGATGAAAATGTGGCTGTTGTGCTGTGGCCGAGAGTGTGAGGCTCAATTCAAGAACATCAACTCGCCATCGATCTCAACAGCTTAACATTTCACGCACTAGTCTGAGGAGAATTCTGCACAAAGATCTCGGACTATTCGCTTACAAGGTCCAATTGACTCAGCAATTGAAGATGCGCGACCATCCGCTTAGTTATCGCTTCGAGGTTTGGGCCTTAGAGCAGCCTAAATTGGACAACGATTTTGGGCGAAAAATCATCTTTTCTAACGAGGCGCATTTTCATCCCGGCGCCTATGTTAAGAAACAAAATTGCCACATCTGGGGCTCGGAAAATTCGCACGTTTTGTCTATTATCGAGAAGCCAATGCATCCACAGAGAGTGACAGTTTGATGCCGATTGTGGATTGTGGTGGCGTCATTGGACCATTTTTCTTGCCATGTCAACCGATTTTTTTTTTACTGAATTTGAAGACATGGACTTGGACGAACTCTGGTTCATGCAGGATGGCGCGTCATGCCACACAGCCCATGCCACAATCAGTCTTTTGTGCACCAAATCGTGTTATCAGCCGTCTGGGCGATGTCAATTGGCCGCCTCGGAGCTGCGATTAAACCTCTTTGGACTTTTTTGTGGGGAACCGTGAAGGAGCGATGTTATGCCAACAATCCGGAAACGATTCTAGTACTTAAGGCCAATATCATCCAAGCAATCCGTGAGCTGCAGCCCGAAATCATCAACAAGGTCTTGGAAAATGGGGTAACAGAAAGTGCCACTGCGAAGCCATTTGAGGCAGCCACTTGGACGACGTTGTATTTCATAATTAATGGGAATGTTTGTTCCTACTAATAAAGCTATGTCCCAACACAAGCAACAATTTGTTAAAACAAAATTGTTCGTGGCTCCACCTCTTTCGAGTCACTGACAATGCTCAAAGACTGTAATTGTCTAGAAAAAGCTTCTCAATCTCGCCGTTCGGAGTCAGCATTAAACTGTAGGTCCCCTCCACCCGTGAGAGAACAATATCACGCACAACACGAATGGTTGCTGAGAAACTAGGCCCAGGTCCACCTCGGACTTTGACGCCGCCATTATTATTATTATTAATAAAGCTGAAATGCATGTATATAATTTAATTTTGTTCATTTTATTGCATTTAAAAAAAAACTTGTATTTGGCTCACCCAGTATATTTTTGTGCAGTTTATTGAAGTCGAAATTATTCAGCTTCGTCAATAAATTTAGTTCACTCCTTATAGTGGCGACATGGACACAGAAAACTCTATGCCCCCAAGTCGTGGCAAGCACCAACTTCCATATTCACGGCACCACCTATAGAAATGTAAACCTTTTAAAACTGTAAAACATGCCTTCCCTTCAAAAACATTAGTGCGCAAACCGCAAGCGGAAGCTAGGCAATCGGTATTCATGAGCTGAAAGTTCCTTTTTTTCTTATGAACTAATAATTTTAAGCACAAATTCAAAAAGGTCGAATCTCACAATCGTGAGTAAATTGCGAATCGTAACGAGATGCTCAGTTCCCACGATAAGATAAATATTCATTCAAGGAGCAGGAGTTGCTTTAAATCTGTGAAATTAAAAATTTATGAAAAAAGAAGCATAGTGTGTATCAAAATGGCTGCAGTTTTCTTGCATAATAAAAGTATCGTGCCAGTTACATATAAATGACAGGGGCTATCTAATTAGCAAAGTGAATCAGAATTGAGTTGCAAAGGCGAAGCATTTGAGAATGCAATTTTATTGCCTAACAAAATATGCCTGAACGGCTTCTGTGTGGTTTGTAAGTGCGTCGCCTCCTACGCTGAAACACTGGGTTCCACCTCCTTCACTCGTGAGAACACAATATCACGCACAATACGAGCAATTTTTTTTTTTGACTATTTTTGAAGCGCTACTGGATCACTCAGACTCAAAACTGGTCCATTGTACTGCCAGGTAGCAACCTACTCCAGTGCCGTTAATTTGATACCAACGGCAAATGGTGACTGGACCAGATTCGAATTCACTGGGATTCGTACCTGGGACCCCTCAAACTCGGGGCAGGCACTTAACCGACTGCGCCATCCAATCGGTTTATACGAGTAGTTACTGTAGCTGGGCCCAAGTCCAGCTCGGACTATAGGGTCACAATATAATTATATACAACATACATATTTTTCAGACCTACGGTCCATGGAGGAACTGGGCCTGAGCTTTAGCTGTATTCCATATATGGCGGTCCCGGGCACGCTGCTTCCGCGATGACTTGTTCTTTAAACCGGAGGTTCGGTTTCACTCTCCTTCTCTTCTCAATCTCGCCTTTCGGAGTCGGCAATAAGTAGGTCCCCTCCCCTCGTGAGAAAAGTATAGCCCGCAGAACACAAGTGGTTGCTGCAAAGCTAAGCCCAAGACCACGCCAGACTGTAGCGCCGCAATTATTACTTGAAAATGGTGCTTCTTCTTTTAACCAGTTAAGTTTGCAAAATACAGAGATATTGTCACAGCACGTCGTCATTTAAAACCTTCTTGAGCTCGTTATCGACTTTGATGAAGCAGCGAGGTTTTTCCATCACCGTCTTGAAAAACTTTATGAACTTGGCGAGGTTGTCAAAACTCTACACATGCTGTTACTTTACACTTTAAGAGAATTAAATAACCCATCTTCCGTTTTATTGGAGAATAAGTTGAAAAACATGTTTCTTTGCACGAGCTCACACCTCGCGCACATTTCTATTCCTTACCTCATCCCAGAGTCGGTAAGTGTACCATAAAAAAGATAAACCCCGTGTTAACGATACAACCCTTGAAAACCTTTCACGAGTTACGGTCATAAATCATCAACCATGGAGCTAGATGCTGACCTTCAAGAAAGAAGTCTTCACCATCTCCGCCAGAGTTCTCAATATACACACTGGAAGGAATATTTTTTTTTAATCTGAAATGTACCCTCCTACGAGTACATACATAACAGAAGTAACCCAGGGAGAGCAGCAAAAACCTAGCAGTTAAGTCGTCAGCAGTGACTTTCCCTTAGTCACTTTTGTCCATGAGGACCTGCTGTTGCCATAACCGCTCGGTTTAAGTTCTGAAAATCATTAGCAACAGTGTAAGAGACCCTTTTAACTTAATCATTTCTGTTCTATAAAAAAAGACTAAAATACATAAACTGACCATTGACCGGCCTACGCGTCAACCCTTCTTCGCCGCCACTCCGGACCATCACTTTCGAAAAATTATTCCACTTATTACATCGCCCGTTTTGCGTTGTATTCAAACTGTTCAAATTGGATGTATCCTGAAAGCGATACATTTTGCCTCGGTTTCAATTACCACTGATTGTACCGGCGGAATCCCATTTTTAACCCTTTCACTCGCACAGAAAAGCCCTCCTAATTCATTCCGTCAACTGGGTTTCCTTTAATTTACTTCTTCGCCCTCAAATTGAGAAAAAGTACAGTGCCTTCCGAGAGACCCTTTCCGAAATTAACATTCCTTTTATTCGTCCTTTTCTTGCATCAAACGTACACACACAAATATTTCCCTGCCTAACGAATCCAAAATGATAAAATCACAAGCGGAATTGTAAGTTGTAGGACTATTAATGACAATTTAGGCGGCTTTCAGAATAAAGCAGCGGCCCGCAATCCGTCCCAAACAGAACCAGAATGAGAAGAAAGAAAACCCGATAATAAAAGAAATGTATGTGTGGGAGCATTTAGTCATGATTTTCTATTTTTTATTATTTTCTTCCGAGCGAAAAGCCTCAGATTCCCAGCATTCACCATTCACCTCATCTCGATTGATATTGTGCTGCGTGACTTAAATGCCAAAATACAAAGTTAGGGGTGAACCAAAGAGGGAAAAAAAATTAAAAGCGACTGCTAAATTCAATACACGTCTCCTTTCGGGCGCCAGCTCTGCGAACACCCACCAGCGCCCACGGTGCAGAGGGGAGTCACATGAATTTGTAGTTCAGTACGTCGGCATGGGGTGCATGCGTAACCAACCCCACTTGAGAATTAAGAATTTCCCTGAACCTGACAGGAAAGGTGAAAATAAATTTACGTGTTCTGCAAAGGGACACGGCGAAAAAACGCAAAACTTCGAGGGGAATGAGATGAAATATTCCACCCCCCGTTCTACGGTAAGTGACACCCTTTACATCACAATGACTAAGTGGATATGTGTGTATCGGTGGGGATGGTACTTGAAGCGAAATCATATCTTTCCAGTGCTGGGAAACTCGAAAGGCCAAGGGTGAGAGCTGTCGTGTAGACGAGTGTGTGCGGTTTAAAGATGAATTCATTCCGTTCCTTATTCGTTTGGGTATCTGCGTTGTTTGGCGGTAATTTATTGTGGATTAAACGAGCTGTCACTCATTATGCAGACGATAGGGATGTCATATCGCGAAGAACCCTTTAATAAATGAGTTTGCTTTGTTAATGAGGGGGAATTTACATACCATACTTGTGCACATGACAAATGTTTATGTCTTTAAGGGAAACTAAACAGGATTGAAGACGATTTAGAGCTTGTTTATTTCAATAAGACCAACATATTAGGATTGGTTACATTTCTGGAGTGTTTAGTTTGGTGCACACACTGAATATTTAACTGAAGATGTATCCAATGTTTTGTTATTCGTGGGTATTAAAAACCCTGTCGAACAACGACTACTTTCTTTCTGTATCAAATGGTGCATGGAAATCGAAACTGAGTTTTAAAGGTCGACAACATGAAGCATGAAACTCAAGCCTTCAACCAGACAAACAAGCAATTAGTGAGGAAGAACGTTATTTTTCGAATTGTCCAAGCATCGGTTCTTCACGTTGGAGCACGTCCCCAACAGGTCTCCAATGGAAAGATTCGCTGCAGTGACCGAAGACATTTTTGAGCTAAACAAAAAAAAAAAACAAAATGTGCTTTGGATCACAATCCTCTTAAAAGTAATAAACCAGGCATAACTTTTCTTCGGAACTCCGTAAATTTAATTTTAAAATATAAAATGATTTCCATAGTAGTTTTTATGAATTCGAAGTTCCCGCAGCTGATTGAAGCCAGACAGCACCACAGCATCACAACAAACACGTTCATGATTCATGATTGATTTAACGTTTTTGCCTGAAGAGCTGCATTTAGTTCTCCCCAAAAATTCGCACATCAGGTGATCTGAAAAGCTTAATTGTTGTTTCATTGGAAAACAAAACGCAACTTCCCCTAAAGCTGCATGGATTATTGACATATTGCCTAGTAAAATTTAATCGTTTTTTCTTTGTTCTGATAGGTCTATTGTCAGTTTTGTGAGGTACCACAAATGCCTTCCGTGCTTACATCCACCAGCAACTCTTCTCCGAAATCCGGTGAATGGTTTAGTGTATTCGAAAATCTAACAGCCGTACTGCATGGTATGCTGTCGGCAAATGCACCACCATCTTTAAGCGTAAATTTATGCCATATACAGATGCGTTCAGATCAATCTTGAAAGGAATTATACCAACTGCGACATAGCAATAATGTCGGATAGTCGAGCCGCTATTATGGCACTAGACTCCTACATCATCAAATCCAAGCTTGTATGGGAATTCTTGCAAAAGCTCAAGGAGTTGAGTTGGAGAAACCAAGTAAAACACTGCTGGATACCTGGCCATACGAGGATGGGAAGCAATGACATGGCCAACTCCCTGGCAAGGAAAGGACCATCAGAACCCTTCATAGGCCCTGAATCATTTTACGCTGCAGGAGACCATCTCCTCATAGAGGAATTCAGCGAATAAGAAAGAAGGAACCGGATTGAAACCTGGAATAACGCTCGTGGAATCAAGCAGGTCAAGAAACTTCTAGGGCAATATAACCGAAAGAGGTTCGAGGCATGCATCAAAATGAGCAAAAACAACCTCCGGCACTGTAGACTCAGGGAGCATTCAAGGATACTAGGACCTTCGGAAGAAGGTCTCTGCAGATTTTGTGGAGATTTTAACGAAATTCCAGAACATATACTGGGATTTTGTGAGGCACTAGTCCACAAAAGAGAAATATGTCTGGGCAAGTACCTACTATCAGAAGAAGAAATTGCAATCACTAGAACCATCTCTCATTTACAGATTCCTGAAGGAAACTGGCTTAGGGAGAATACTCTAGAACAGATTTCTCCACCTATGCGCAATAGCAGTCCATTACCCTCAATACAACTCTGAAAAGAACTGTATTTGAAGGGAACTCGTAATTGTGCTAAGGTATTGAAAGGAGGCACAATAGATCTTAAAGGTGGCGGTGCAATATACTTTCAACAACAATAATAATAATAATGGTATGCTGTCGTACGCTGCTTTGAAATTAATAAGGAGATGATGCTTATTAACTTGAAACTCAGAAACTGTTTAATTCAATATTAGTCACTTTCAAACAGTGTTATTTTACAAATGAAATAATAATTAAGGCTTATTTAAGCCACAAAAGGTATCTATGTTTATGGTTGTTGTGTCAACGTTTCGGGCTTAAGTCCTGACCGAATTATGAGGCACCAATTATTATTTTACAGCATTATCCTTTGAACGATCCGCGGAGAGCATAATTTAAATTGAATGCTTCCTAAATTTAATCATTCATGCACGTATGTATAAACCCGTGCGAGCACCATTCGTGAAGTAACAACAATTTCGCAGAGCGCAACTGGTTGCTGAATAAGTTAGAGACTGTATGAGGTTTCATGGTCAGATTACATTATTGTGAGCACTAATTTGTGTAGTACAGATTTTAAGCGGAAAGGAGTATTAGAATTACATTTTGTTTCTCATTTCGCTATTCTACTACAGCTACCGTACTACGCTACGCTACACAAAGTTTAGTAGGTATTTAATTATCAGTGTAAGTTTTTAGAAAAGTATTCTTTCGAAACGTCAAATCTTTCTTAAAGGCAAAGCATACGTTCTTATGTATATACAAGGCTTGTATAGAAAATAAAGGCAATTTAAATAAATTTTTGAAAAAAATATTTATTTATTCTGCCACATTAATGTTAATAATAATAATAATGGAGGCGCTATAGTCCGCGGTGGACCTGGGCCTAGCTTCTCAGCAACCACTCGTGTTATGCGTGCTATTGTTCTCTTACGAGTGGAGGGGATCTACAGTACCGACTCCGAACGGCGAGATTGAGAAGCTTTTTTTCTCTAGACAGTTATACTCTTTGAGCATTGTTAGTGACTCAAAAAAGGAGGAGACGTGAACATTTTTTTTTTCGAAAAATTGTTTGTCTGGTCTTGGATTTGACTGTGAAAATCTAATGCGTATGGGTCGACGCACGAACCCACACGGCCACGGCGCCCAATCGGTAATATTTCTTTCAAATATTAATTATGAAAATTTGTGGGAAAGATACTGTTAATCCAAAACGATTTATGCAATCCAGAACCTGATTGTAGATTTTTTTGTGGATATTCTTTGTCACGCACATTCCATTAAAATCCAAAGAATTTCGTTCGCTTTCATCAAATCAGAATGATCCGGATAATAACTCGCTGAGATCTAATCAACTTGAGAACTTAAGCTGATTTACTCAAATAGTTTCATTTAAGAAGTCGACCACACAAGAAAGCACTTAGAATTTATTTATTATCCATCGCTTGGCTTATAACAACAGTATTTCCCAAATTGATAAAACTCAGTTCAAGAATATAGCTTTATCCGTTTTTTTATGTCACAAGGAAATTGCTAACCCTTGTTAATCTTGTGTGCATATTTTTTTAGCAAAGTCTTTGAAATTGTGTCGGACAAATGATCTAGTTCAAGATTGTTTAAGGTTCCGACCACTACAACAAAAATATTACGTAGAAAGATATACAAAAATCCCCCTATTGAATATTTAAAAAAAAAAAATTAAATTTACATGAGTAAATTTCTCAACCGATGCCGACGTACAGGGTGATCAGATAAGAACGATTCAAGGCCACCTAGTGAGTTTTTTTTTAATCAAAGGTTATTTTGACTCTGACAGCTGTTTCTCGCTCGAAAACTTTACAGAAAGTCAGTATCATACCTTCGCGGAACGAAATGAGTCGCTTTACGCTCCAATAACTTTGGAAAATATTGAAAACTTATTTCCAAAGTGAGTGCTGTGTAGCCCAAACAGTGAGTTTTTTTGAAAAGAAGTTTTGGCCGAAATGAAGTACCCACCGCGACAGCTGTACGCAAGTTTGTGAAAAAAATTCGTGAGACAATTGTAAAAAAATCAGTGCTATCTGTTCACCCTTTACAAAAGTTTGTCCAAAGTAACGCTTAGTACATGGACCATTTTTTGAATCTGGGTGCTCCAATGTAGTGTTTCAAAAACCTCCGACAAAAAAAAACGCTTAAATATTTCCCAACAATCCTTGGCTCATGACTCATGACTCCCAACGGTCCTTGACTCATCCCTAAGCTCAGAACAACAACTTCTTTGTAGGTTCAAAAGAAATGCATCATCAAATTCCCTACATCTCTCAGCAATTTCTTCTTCTTCTTAGGGTGCTACAGTCCGAGGTGGACCTGGGCTTCAGCAATTTAGAAGCATTATTTTTTAAACTTTCACTTTTCTATAATTTGTTTTTTCTTCAGCTTGTTAATCCATTTAAGTCATCTTGAACGAAAAAAACTCAAAATCCTCTCATAGCAAATTGCACTAAGTTTCAATTAGATTCAAGAACCGGAAGTCGTTTCCTTTTACTCAATTCCCGTCCACTTAAAGATCGTATCTTCATCCGCCACCAAATTTCAATTTGGGAATCTAATCACACTGCAGATTGACTGAATAAAATGTGTGGTATAATAAGAGTATCTTGTGCTTTTATAGCAAAAACGAATGTGTAGCAAACTTTTCTCTTAGGAAAGACATTCGCGATTTACGAGCAATGTTTGTCCATTGCGAGATAGTATTCTAATTTATGAGGGAACTCAATAACATATCGCTGCATGGTCAGCTTTTGGAGCAATAAAATGAAATCTTTAGGGGTTGTCATTTGAGTTTCAAATAAATTCCGTCATCACTCGTGGAAATGTTTTCGCTTCAATTTCTTTGACTTCTACTGACGGATTCTTGAAATTAGATTTTGTGGATTATTTATCCTTTGTCTTGTGTAATTTTAACGCGGTTTGGTGAACTGCAGTAATAAAGCGAAGAACTAATTGAGAATGTACTTGAAGTCAATATGACATTTTTCGTATCTAAGAACTTAACTTTGCTGGTTGTGGTACACATTTATTTATTGCTACTGAATAAAAAAACTGTCAAATGGATACAGAAGCCGCTATCTGGAATAACAATTTAGTGGTAGTTTGTAAGTGCTTTGACTTATTACTACTCTAAAAATCTAGTTTCAATTCCCGACACAAACATTTTCCAGACTTCACGGTTCCACCCCTTTTGAATCACTGACAATGCTGAAACAGTACAAGTGTTAAGAAAAACCTCCAAAAAAACAATGTCACGTACACGAGTGATTTCTGTACAAGATTGGACCACGTCCACACTGCGTGCGACGTTGTTGAGACAGTTTGAAAATTAATTTTGGTCAATAATAGACCAACTGCAGTTGAAGTACCCAAGTTCGTGAGAATGGTTTGCTGATATTTCCAAAAATTGCCGTATACGTCCTGAGCGAATATTACAGCTGCTGTGCTTAAGCACGACAACCTCAAAGTTCCAAAAATATCAGCAACTGGACATTAGTCGCACTAGCCTGAGGACCATTGCATAAATTATTCAGATTTTTTGCGTACTACAGGGTGGCGCAAAATTAGTCATCCAATTTTGTTTTTGAACAAATTTTTTAATAAATCGGAAAAAATGATTTTGAGTGATGGAAATCATTATTTGGATCTTTACAATTTTTTGTGCTAAGTGGAAAAGATACCGCCAGTGTTGATACACATTTGTGCCAGTTTTATCGCATTTTCCATGACTTTCCACAAGATCTCAAAAAAAAATACGGCCCAATCACTCAGGATTTTCAGTGCCCCCGGAAACGAAGATTTTGTTTATTGACGTAACCGCATAAGTAGAAATGCGCCTCGTCGCTCATGATGATTTTCGACACAAAATCGTCCTTTCCGTTGTTGAAATTAGGGAAGATTGACATTTATTTGTATACTGTTTGAATACGGCAGCTGTCTAGTTCACAAATGTCAAATATGATTGACGTACGACGCCATTTGCAGATATTATAACATTATCCGACAGGATGACTCATTTTGCGCCACCTTATAGATCCATTTGACTCAGGAATTGAAGCGACATGACACGCTGCTACTGCGTTTTAGTCGCTAACGCGTTACAGCTTTGGGGCAGTTCACAATTGAGGGCAGTTTTCCTCAAAAAAACATCTTTTTCGTGGAGGTGCATTTCCATCTCGGTTTTTACGTACAGTCAGCGTCAAAAGTGCGTGAACAAACAGTCATCTGTTGAAGGTTTATCCACTAAATTAATATTCACCGGAATGAGGTAGATCAGACATGGATATATCAAATTAAAGCTCAGAAGTCATATTTTGAAATATAGTAAATAATATTCAATTTCAAAGAGAAAAGTGCTAAAAACAGAGTTAAAAAGTGAGTGTATATACATATGGTTGTGACAGTGACTGTAAGACATAGATTCTGTTAAACATTTATATGAAAAGACCGCCATATTGGATAACTGAAAAAGAGGTAAAGGCATACAAAGTACAATTTTTTCTCAATAAGATACTGTTGAGATGTGTTCACTCACTTTTAACGCCTGTTTTTAGCCCCTTTTTTCGTTTGAACTAAATAAACTTCTTTATGTTTACTGTTATGATGAAATATAGCTTATTTTGAAGTATGATTTCAAAGCTTTTATATGAGGCATCAGTGTCAGACGTAGACCATTCCAGTCAATTTTAATTTAGAAGAATACCTTTTAGCTAAGGACTGTTTACTCATTTTTGACGCTGACTATAGGCTAAGAAATTTGTCATATTTGGGGTTCAGAAGTCTTAGTCTTTGGGAAGCCAGGACGTCTGACTTTTTAGAGTTTTTTGGAGTGGCGCATTATTGGCCTAATTTTCATACACGACGACAATGAAACAAATGTTACAGTTACCATAGGGCCCTACGGATACATGATTATTGCCAGAAATTCGAGATTTGGATTTTTCGGAGCCTTAATTCCTGAAAGAAGGGCTACACAAGCCGTCGAGAAATCGCTTTATTGCACATAAACTTCGTTATGCGTGTAATCAATCATTTTGGCAATGCTACTTGATAGTCATGGAGCTACAATTTGACAGTGGACTTCTTTTTAGTATACGATGTGTCTGCAAACAGTGCACAGACGATTTAGGCACTCAAGAATAATATTTGTCAAGCTTTTCATAAAATAGGGTTAAAAACCATCGAAAATGGATTCAAGAAATTGGTTTGCAAATTGGCATACCGCCAAGTCTGCTGGGACAGTCGTTTGAATAGAGAAATATATTATAATCTACGATCGTTGAAAATTATAGAACAAAGTCTGTTTTCCCTTTTTTTTTTAAAGAAACCAACAGATGGAGCACCCTATACTTTATCAAGAAGCGAATCGTACACCATGAGAGTTGCCAGGGAGTCGCCAAATAACAGAATCACTCTGAGCAATTGCTTGTACAGAAACAAGTGCAGATAGTCGCCAGATAAATCGTGAGCTTTCGAAAAAAGAGTTCATTACCGAGTTTTTGTCTGACCAACGCAAAGCTCAAAGCGAACCCTGTTTGAAATACCCAGTCTTAAAGCAAAAAATCAAGCACTAATTTGAAACCGACTTTTTGTACGGAAGCGCCTTCTCCTTTCCGAGTTCTTTGAAAAAAAAATACGAAAACAACTCAATTCATTAAAAATTAAAAAAAAAATAAATGTATCTTTTGTATGGAAATAAAAAAAAATCAACAAACATCCTGTCGAATATCTAGGATGCACACATTCAATCCATCTGCAATGCATTCGCTCGCTATGTGTGCTGTTCTGCTTTTGAAACATTTGCTGCACGAAAATTATCCCAAAAACAGAAAGACAAACGACACAAAATGTGAAAAACATTGGGGCCGAAGGGAATACATAATTCGGAAGGGAGAATAAATTCCAAAGTGTGATGGCTGCGACAAAATCCTTTCCAATTTTTGTGTATATTCCAGTTTTATTTCGGTTTTTTTTTTATTTTTTGCTTTTTGTTTGGTTCAGTTTTTCATTCGTACATTTGGTCGTCGTTCGGTTGTTTCGAAATTTTTTATATTTCTTGCTACTCTCGGTCGTCTCAGAGGGGGATGTCCTCAACTCGTGTCCGTCGTAATCGATGGCACTGCATGTAAATGCTGAAGGATGTTTATCTTTTTCGATTCCTTTTTGTTTCTGCTCTGCGGAATACGCTATGGCAACGATGGCATGGTCGGCTTTCCGGGAGGATGAGGTAGGGGGGTGTAAATACGAGTATGTACGAATGGAATCCATGGATGTCCATCCCCACGCCCAGATGATTTCGAATTTGAGTGCTGCTGGGGTTTGGGGAGTTTAAACTCCACAGTTTTTGGGCAGAACAAATATTAATGGCCCCCGACATTCGGGTCAAGAAAGACAGTCCGACTGTCTGCTGGGTAAAATAGATTTCGAATTAAATATCCATTCAGATAATGGCCGATGGATTGGCGTGCCATTGGCAAGTGGGAGTTGGGATATCATCGCCTCAGCACAGCGCAAAGGGATCGTTGTGTTTCCTGCGATATGCCCTTTCACAGTGAAAACATGGAGTGTGTGTCATTATCTCGTTCCAAAATGAATATTTGGTTATAATTAATATCAGCTCAAGTTTCGATGGTTGTCTGCTCTCAAGATACACGCGCGAGCGTTCCTTGTATGATTGTCATTGTGTATGTTTCGCTCGTGGAGACAGGATAAGTAAAATGTTAATGAGAGTTCTGCATCCAATTAATTTCAACTTTTGGACTGTGTGCTTGAAAAATTTTACAATTCGGTAGAATTACTCATGAGCGAAATGCACATATTTTTCATCTGCTAACTTATTGGGGACAGCGTATGTCTCGGAAAAGTGCAATTTAATGTTGAAAATGAAAATGAAATAAAAACCAGGGAAATTAATGCAACGAACGTATGTTACAGTGGTTGCTGTTGCCTTGTAGTGCGTAGATGGAAGATTTAATTACGTATTTATTTTTTAATTTTGTAGCTGCACAAAGTTAATTTAAGTCATAGAATGGAATATTTCCTTTTTTCATTTTTATTTCGTCCCGTGCATCATGTTAATTGTTCATTGACACGAGAAAATGTGTGGATTAATTTTGCTTCCGAGCAGTTAACCGATGGTATGGATGGCTTTAAAATCAGAGATAATTGTAACCAAAACTCGGTAGTCATCGGAGTTTGCGGATACAGTCAAAATCGCATACAACGACATCGGTTATAACGACCAAATTCTTAGGTCTCCGTTCTTTATTTTCTATCTTCCAGTTACAGCAACCTATCGCATACAACGACCAAATTCATCAGTGCCAAGGTTGTTATAACCGATTTTGACTGTATTTCCAGCCATTTACCAAAAACCAAAGGACACATTGCTCTCCAGCGTGACAGATTTCAAATGTGCTTAATTCAAATTTAAGGAATGCAAGTTATAAAAGTACAATATGTGTACACAGAGAGTTTGGTTTTGAAGCTACTAGCAGGTGTGACGCATAACAGACTGAAAATGCCTACGGCAACTCACGGTGTCTGTTAGTCGGTGAAAGTCAACATTTTTGGAATATCGCTTAAATAAAATGCGATAAAAAAAAGGTATTGAGACTACCGCTTAAGCTTTTGTTTTTTACTTATGGCATTTTAATCGAATAATGTCTGGATTCCAGAAATTTAGGAAAAAAATGATAATTCAAAAAATATTTTACTTCAGTGAAATGCATCTACTGCGAAAGGAACTGAGAGGAAGAATTTTTCCGATCGTGCATTCTTAAATTGTGTTCCCTTAGGCGGAAAATAAACTTTTTTCAAATAATAATTGACAAGATTTTTTTAAAATTTTTCATTTCTATAAAAACTGACCCTTTTAATTTCGGTGTCTCCGTCCATCCGTCGTGCCTGTCACACTTTTTTATCTCAGAATTTTATGAAGATATCGGCATGAAATTTTGGAATTATGAACTTAAGGCGCAGATGTCATTGCCCATGCACCCAAATTTAAAAATTGGGGCTATTTGGAGATGGTTCTAGTACAGGTGAAGTTGCCATTGATTTTGAAACATTGTCGCGTCCCCCCGTGTTATATACCAATCGACAGATCTTTTTAAATGAGGTAGAGACTTCCTTCAGCACTATTTGATCCAAAGTTCCATTTGAAAAATATGGAGCTCCAAATTTTTTTAGTGCCATTTCTAAACCGAAGTGTTCAAAAATCTGAAAAAATCACAAAAACTTGGCTTCATTGAGTACTTTCATTTAAAATAATTTCAAGCATTCTGGCCCTAATAGTTTTCAAGATATTGGCCAAAAACGGTCAATCATCAACATGCGAATTTTGAAGATCTGAAAGCGCAGTTTTGATGACCTTGGCGTAAGCATTAAGAATTGCTTTCTGTTGAAATTTTGAGATATCTAAGATTTAAAATGATAAATATTTTCATTTTCACGCATAAATTTCATGCTGCGTTCGACCACTTTATACGTTGATGAGTGTTATCTCTTAGATCGATCTCAATTCTCAACCCATAAATGGAAGGGATTTTCTGTGTTGGATAAACTTGGATAGAGATGTAGGTATACGTATAGGTGTATGCTTATTTGTTTGGATGTATAAATGTAGTAAAGAATAGTTGATTTGGGTTTAAGTTAAAAGAAAATTAAACTGAAATACGAGTAGTTCGGAAACGTCGTTGGATATTCAGAAATCATCCGTCAATATTATGCGATGGAACCTTCCCCGTGCGAGTTCAACTCGCACTTTCCCAGTTTATTTTATCGTAATTTTTAATTTTTATTAAATTATTTATTATTTATTATTTATTCGACTTTGAATAATTTAGAGAAAAAAGTTGCTTAAGTTTCGAACAATACTGTAAGTGCTATGTGTCGGTACGATGTGAATGAAGAAGCTTCGCCTTTTTTAAGCACGGGCTGGACAAATGCTGTTTCACCTGCTCGGAAAGAGACCAGAAGAGTAGTAAGAGTAGTTTGCTTTCAACCCAAATTCTCTGTTTCGCTCTTCATGGACTTTTTTTGTTTATTTTTTTATTTTTTTTTTCTATCCTGTTTCCATGATATTGAATATATAAAATTAGTTTTCCACATATCTACAATTTGCAATTTGCACATAGTTCGCAGTTTATTGGATAAATTTCACTGGATGCAATGGCGTGTTCCGATTTCATCGCTGGACTGCAGAGGCACCCGAAAAAAGATATTAAACTTAAAAAGAGTTATCTTATGTACTCTATTTAGGTTTAATTTACTCCCAAATTCAGCTGAAGTTAGGAATAACTCGCATTTGAAAGTTTTTCTTTATTTTTTTCTCTCGCAGAAATGAAATCATTAACATTGTACCAAATTCGGCGAAATCTTCTTTTTCCCCTGCGGAAGTTGATTGCCATTTTGTTGCTCACCCAACAGGAAAGAAATTAAATATTGAACACAAACTCAGCCTTTCAACTTGAAGTTGATATACCAAATCTTTGTTTGTCTTTTGTAAATGGATGGATGGAGAGATTTTGATTCGATGGGCGTGATCTTGGTGTCTTGATTCATGGTATCGTCAAGGACGTACAAATATTTCCTGTCAAATAATCTACTTGCGCAAAGATGCAAATAATATATAATATTAATATATATATAATTATTATAATATTAATAACTTAATAAATCAGCTGGCGTAATACTTCTTTTATGTTCTTTGTTTCTCTGACCAATTTGCATTGACAGGGTTTTCCATGTTGTTTGTACTGTTTACCGCGAAGCCGAGGTAGACGATTTCCTTAACTACCTCAAAGTTATAGCTGCCAAGTGTGAAGCTCTGTTCGAGGCATCGATGTTGTGCGTCCTTTCTCGATGACAGCATATACTTCGTTTTGCCCTCGTTTACCGCCAGACCCATTTAGCCGCTTCCGTTTCAATGCCAGCAAACGCATCATTGACGGCTCGCTATGTGCGCCCAATCACGTCAATGTCATCCGTGTGAGCCAGCAGTTGAACAAACTTTTAGAAGATCGTGCCTCTTGTGTGGGCCAGTGAGTTTTGCACGATCTTCTCAAGAACGATGTTAAAGAAATCACATAATAGCGCGTCACCTTGTCTAAAACCTTTTGTGTTTTCCATTTAACCTGTTCTAATTTACAATACCTAACCAAAGTTTCGAAAAAAGATTTAATTAGCTTTAAAAGATTTTCAAACACATTTCGAAGGGTTTAAATGCATATATCCTCGCTCATGAGGCAAATCTTTTTTCTATTTTAATCGCGACCATTCGCTGCCGAAATCCTTTGTTGAGAGCGTGAATAAATGGAAAAAAAAAACGAATCCCATCCTACCTTTAAGCCTTTGTAACACCACTTTATGACACCGTCCAGTAATGTACAGATAAAATCTATAGTGGAAATCAAAAACAATCTGCCCCAACCAATATACACAAAAACAGAGCAACAACAAAACAAATAAAATAAAAAAAAAAAATGTAAAACCCACAACACACTATCGCGGATTAAATTCCATCACTTGGTTGTAACGGAAATGTTTTTATAGGTTAATGTATCTGTTGGTGGTGATACAAAATCTTCCCAAAAAATTGTCACCAGCTTCATCCTGCGACACCCAGCACGTCGCATTCACCTAGAATGTGATTTTATGTAGATTACATTGAATATTTCAAGAGACACTTTCTGGAAGCGTTCAGGGGCTGGAGGGACAACGAAGAGACTCAGCCCTAGCGGAGGCAGCACCACAGATGCATGTGCCCCCCAACATGAGTCCTCTCCATTTGGATTTATATGACAGATCCCCATTGGGAATGGCCCCTTATGCTGCTCTCCATAATTTTTGCAATTTTTTTCCTTTGCTCCGCCACTCCTCGTTTTTTCCACCCACGAATCGTTCAGGCGTATTCACGCCCCAGCCCCTCTGGCGCCATTTTACATGCGGATAAAAATGCTTTGCGGAAATTTTTTGACATTTTATAAGTGTTGGGTTATTTTTTAATGGAAGCCGAGAGACAGGTGATTTTATTAACTTCTGCCAAAATGAAACAATATATGAAAATCGATAGGCTTGCATATAAATCAGGATTTCATTGAGCGTGCATGGATATTTAATTGGAAATTTGTTCAGTGACCGACAGCTGGTGTCGCTCGAATTGGTATCTAAGTACGAAAATGGGTGCGGTACCTGCACGACATCTAAGTGCCGCATATCGTGAGTTTGGAGTGTTTACGATTTGAATATGAAATAAAGGAAAATGCAATAAAAAACGCTATAAACAGAAATCCATTAAATTTTGAAGATTATTTCGATTCTATCCGGTGCCTGGAAAATGTTTTTTTTTTTGTGTTTACGGCGGATGTGCGCTCTAAAATTGTGTATCTTTAAAAAGTGATTACCTTGCGAAGTGCACAAAAATTTCCTTTCCGCAAGTATCTTCACCTTAAATTTTGGAAGTCAATAAAAGGTCAAAAACTTGAGACTTTAAGTAAACTTCAAGCAAATCCAATATCGGTTACGTCGCCTGAAACAAATTAGAATTGGTGATATTAAAGTAGTTTTTATCTCAATAGGATATTGCTGCAACTTTTCACAAGAGCCAGTGAATGGAAGATACACAAACTTTACAGTCACTCTGAAAATTGCAAAAGTTTTTCCTCAAGAACGTGTGTGTGAGGAGAAAACTTTTAAACTGACAAACTTCGTATCGATGCTTATTTTTAAACACAATAAATGCACAAAAACTGGTTCGTCATATGCACGCGGGAACGGCATGAAAATGATCTTATTTTTAGCTGAGTAACTGGGTTAATTAAGTGTTCACACGCTGTAATAGTTTCAGTTTGTGAGCAACATAAGAGATACGAACTCGACCGTCAGAAATATGAGAAGAAAAAGTAGTCAATCGCAAATGGGAACGACAGAAAATATTACAATTAGTTCTAACAGTAAGATCCCAGCGAAGAACGACTGGATGGCACAGTTGGTTAAGTGCCTGCCCCAAGTAAGAGGGGTCCCAGGTTCGAATCCCAGTGAAATCGAATCTGGTCCAGCCACCATTTGCCGTTGGGATGAAATTAACGTAGGTTGCTACCTGGCAGTACAATGGACCAGTCTTGAGTCTGAGTGTTCCAGTAGAGTTTCAAAAAACATAAAAAAAACCTGGGCAGAGGTCCCGCTTCATACATTCGTTCACCTCTAAACTTGACCGGGGCATTTAAAGGGGCCGCAGCTGACATCTCGCCAGGTTAAGAGCAATCATCACCCTTACCCTGGATGTACAGGGTAAGAAATAAGACCTCAAATCACTCATCTTAGCACATGTCTCTTTAGCAGAGCATCTCAATGTATTCTTTGAACCCTTCCTCTTGTCCTCTTGTCAAGTTGGCGTTACTAATCTTTCTTTGTTCCACTCTTCATTCAGGTGGACTAGGAAATCCAACCAACAAGCCTCATTCCGTAGCCAGCTGTCTAAATGACTGGATGGCGCAGTTGGTTAAGTGCCTGCCCCAAGTTAGAGGGGGCCCAGGTTCAAATCCCAGTGAAAGCAAAGTTAATACGCTTTTATCCGGTTTTTCAAATCTGGTCCAGTCAGCATTTGCGGTTGGGATCAAATTAACGACACTATCGCTGGAGCGGTCGAACAGTGGCAGCAGTCTGACTGTGGGCATCACATTGGGCCTACATGATCTAAGTGTGCTGGTGAATTGACTAGCAGCCCCCTAACCTAACCTAACCTACCGCTTGGTACCACAATAGGCATATGTTGGCTTAAGTGATGCTGCTAACCTGCAGTCGGCCACCTGCTCCTAAACTAACCTATCCTTCAAAAATGCATTATTCATCATGGAAGAGGGTGCAAGTCGTGTTTTACGTTAAGGCCATTCGTCATAGACATCAACGTAAGCGTTTGTGCTTTGTTCTTAAATTCTTTCCCGAGTCCCTAATAATACTTATTTAAGATGGTTAGGGAGAACAAAGCCGCCTGGAAGGCCAACTACTTCATTAAAGTCGTGCAACTGTTCGACGATTACCCAAAATTCTTCATCGTCGGAGCTGACAATGTGGGCTCACACCAGATGCAAAACATCCGTACATTCCTCCTTGGCAAGGGTGTTGTTCTCATGGGCAAGAATACCATGAATCGCAAGGCCATCCACGGACATTTGGAGAATAACAGCCAGTTGGAGAAGCTGTTGCCTTCTTGATATCATATCAAGAACAATGTCGACTTCGTCATCACAAAGGAGGATCTCTGTGAGATTCGTGACAAGCTGATGGAGAGCAAAGTGCGTGCTCCAGCCCGTGCTGGTGCTATTGCCCCATTGTCCGTCATCATCCGGTTTGGGATCCGAGAAGACCTCTTTTTTCCAGGCTCTGTCCATCCCAACCACGATTTCCAAGGGTACGATTGAAATCATCAACGATGTGCTCATCTTGAAACCTGGCGACAAGGTCGGTGCCTCCGAGGCCACTCTCCTCAACATGTTGAACATCTCTCCGTTCTCGTACGATGTGATCATCAAGCAAGTGTATGACTCTGGCTCGATCTTCTCGCCCGAGATCGTGGACATCAAGCCCGAGGACTTGCGTGCCAAATTCCAGACCGGAGTTGCCAACTTGGCCGCCGTCTGTTTGGAAGATACCCAACCATTGCTTCCGTGCCTCACAGCGTCGCCAATGGTTTCACGAATCTTTTGGCAATCGCCGCTACAACCGAGGTTGAGTTCAAGGAAGCAACCACCATCAAGGAGTTCATCAAGGATCCCAGCAAGTTCGCCGCTGTTGCAGCTCCAGTTACTGCCGATCCTGCTTCAGCCGCCGCCGCCAAGGAGGCTGTTAAGGAAGAGTCCGAGGAAGAGGAAGACGATGACATGGGCTTTGGCCTTTTCGATTAAGCGTGAACAAGAAAGAAGAGAAGTGGCCCACCCGCTCCCCGACGTCAAGAAGAACTTTAGTGTAATTGGGTAGTGGCAAATTATCGTCGGATTGACAATCCAATGGCGAGTTATCACCAACTTTTAACGAGTATAATAAAAAGTTACTTTTTGGGGAGGTAACGGCGCGGGACCTCCATAAAGGATTGCTGATTTGTGTCCCTTCAGATCCGCGCATTTTTATTAATTGACTCAGTCATTCAACCAAAAATCAGACACGTCACTGTGCAAGTGCCGCATGGTAAGTTTCATGGAATGAATTATGATTTTCAAAGTAAATTCACACAATTCGCTCCAACGTGGGCCTATTCGCGGCAAAGCACACTGACGTCATGAATGTCACACTCCCAACAGTCACAGTGATTTAATTTAGAACTCTTTACATTGGCACTACCATTCCAAAGTGTATTGATTTCCATTTACTAAGTTTCCGCAGAAAAGATTAGTGCTCATTTGATGAAATGATTTTTCGCTGAATTATTCTGTCCACGACTCTGCGATCGGCTTTGATGTCTAACAAGATGGGTAACTATTCAATAAAATATTAATTTTCTAAGAACGATATTATTGGCTCCATTAGAGGACCTAACGATCTTCGGGCTTTCAAAGGCCTCCGAAATTACGGGTGATTCCTAACTTATTTGTGTCACGGCACCTCCCTGTGAACTTTTCCTCCTTAATGACATTCCATTCAAAGTAATGTACACGTGTCTCGTGCACTCCACGCGCCCCGGCGCCGGAGTGACAACCCTTATAGGGAATCTCATTAAATTAATTAGTAATCATGTAGTTACAGTTTTCCCAAGCCCAATGTCGTAATCTCTTTTGAAATTGTTTTTACCTCAACTTTTCAGAACCCACCGAGGTACTCGTGCGCGGTCAACCTCCACCCATCACCACCTACGGTCGAACACCAAGAACACAACAACTGGGCTTGTCTTGAAGCTCATTTTAATTATGAATTCAATTTTCGCACACAAATCCTGTTTAGCATTCCGAAACTGAAAAGTAAAACTCTTGTCACTTTGCGGATCCTTTTTCGCCACCTTTCTATCCACGCCGTCTCCACAAGGGGAAGATTATCCCCGGCAACGCAGACTTGACCACCCCGAAGGCACACACAGCAAACACCTTATTGTGTATGAATACTGCATGAGGAGGTGGACGAGCGATGCGTGTGTTTGCGCATATTTCAATTTTAAGGGCTTAAGTCCATTATACGTCCATTTGAATTATGGATATTTTAAATTTTACTCAGCGTGATGGAAGGTTGGGTCCTACAGCTGTGACTGATTTTTATCCTCCGACATATTTCACCATAAGCCCTCAAGTAAAGCATAAACTATTCCCTCTATCCATTCACCTTATTATCGTCACATTTTTTCCAGGGTTCCGTTCCGTCCTAACTGGTCCTTGGTCCGAAAATATGCTCCATGCAGACTGGAAGGGACACACAAGCACATTCGGAATACATACCCCCTACATAAAGGATTACATCGCATGAAGGAGGAGAGCGGATCCTCCCCGATGGTTGTTGTGTAGTTGGGCTGTCGGTATGTGTCCGACTTGTGCTGGTATCCCATAAATTATGATGTATTTTACTCACAGTTGAAAATTCAAAATAGCCCTTCTGGGGGTGGTTTAGATTGTGTACGAGTATGTGCTGTAGTTTGTGCCACCCCCACCCGGGCGCACACATTCCGGCAAGTCCTTAAATAAGTAATTTTGGTTGGGTTAGTTCAAAAGGCGGCGGTGATGGGAGCGAGAGAGCGAGGCGGGAAGTAGAAAATTATTTAAACTCCATGAATTCTCGTTATGCTGCTTAAGAGATTCATTTCTCTTTACGATTCGTTTTATGTGTTTGAGAACTGTCAGAAGACACAGTGCTAATAAGTTTCTAGACAGAGCAGGATATTGAAGAAATCGTCTAGGACTTGCGAACGTCGGGGCGCCTCCTTATGAGATGCCTTTGTTTTGCTAGATTTTCCCGTCGGTCGGTTGCTTGTTTGCCGGGTGGTCCTTGTTGTTGAAGGGACTCAACCATGAGAGACGGTGCTTAAGTTTTGGCATTGTAATTTTGGGGAATTTTTCATGTGGAAATTGGGCGGCAACGTGGCCCAACGGGGGTGGCGACGCTTTCGTCTATTTGGCGTCTTGAAAGTTTCCATTTTTTATGGGATTATTGTTTAATGCCATTTTATTTATTTGCCCAAACCGTCTTTTCGGTACGTCAATGAAATCTTTCGAGTTGTATATGAATTAATGAGTTTTTTTTATGTGCGATTGTGTTGTGTAGTATATTCGCAGATGGGAGAGATACGACGGAGAACGAAGCTAAACCGGAAGGCATTCATTTTGCCCAAACGGCTGGCGCGTGCTTTAAGGATCTTTGTTTAATTGCTCGTATTATTCTCAAGGACATGGGAGCAGGCTTTCGACCCTCAAGTTTACAAAAATACACAAATTGACCTGGGCAGAAGGTGGGCGTATAGTTCAGGGTCATGTCAAGCGTACGACTCATCAGAGAATTTATCCCATTTAAACCTGCCGGAGCTGATGCAAATATGAGGGGGCGTATAATTCTTCACTCGATTTCCTTAAAGAATCGTTCCTTGAGTAAATAAGATAAATTGGATCTAATTCATGATTTCGTTTATTTAGATATTTCAATATAATTTTGTTGACTAAAAAACAAAATGTCAGCCAATTGGCGGGGACAGATTTGATTCACGTTCTGGATTTGTTACGAATTTTCGCAGAGTTTCTGGTAACAAAATTTCAACTTCTTGTTGGATGTTCTCCTTCTCCTCCATGGCCCGTCAAGGTTGTTGTTGGTGTGAATAGTTTATTGATTAAGAAAGAAAAAATTCGTGAAGAGGTCAAATCTCTCCCATTGCACATCACCCAAAAGAGAGATTTATTGGCCGCAAAACGATGGCAAAGATGGCTGAATGTTGTAGGAATCGGGTAGGCACTGATTGGCGTCAACCTGGAGATGCCCAGTGTTGTAACTTTTCCTATACATCAATTGTGCTTATTTTAGCTCCAAGTGGTAGCCATCGGGTACTGGTTGCAGTTCACCCGAACTCAACCTGATCCGCTTATAAGTGCGACCTCTCGTTCTAGGGGTTACAAAGAAGGAACTGGTCCTCCAGGTTGGGGGTTGCGCCGTCGGGGTAACTGCCCGGCCACACCAAAAAAATTAAGTTACGAAGCAACAACAAGCCTCGGAAATTGACGGAATTACTGATGACGAACCCCGCATACGAAATAAGGACCACGATCTTCGAATCTGTACGTGGAATGTAAGGGCCCCTTATAGGCCACGTGCAGCTGAACAACTAGCGGATGCCCTAGACTCCTACAAAACAGATACCACCGACATCCAAGAAGTGCGATGGGATTGGCCGGGCAAAAAGAGGATGAAAAACTGTGATATATACTACGGTGATTGCTAAAGGCAACAAAAGCAGCGCTTGTTTGGATGTGGATTCGTCGTTAGAGCCAGACTTAGGCAAGAAGTCTTATCGGTCAGGTGTGTGAACGAACGCCATACAACAATTCGCATCAAGGCTAAATTCGCCAACATAAGCCTAATATGCGCACATGCCCCCACAGAGGAGAAAGACGACGACACCAAAGACAGTTTCTATGAGGTCTTGGACAAGACATACAAGCAGTGCCCTAGCTATGACATTAAATATGTCATAGGCGATTTTAATGCAAAGCTGGGAAGAGAGAGTGTCTTTGGAAGTATGGTCGGGAAGCACAGCCTACACGACACGGATTAAGGTTGATCGACTTTGCTGCGGGGCAAAATGTTATAGTAGCCAGTATACGGTTCCCACATCTCAATATTCACAAAGGAACATGGAGATTTCCTGATCAATCAACCGTCCAGATTGATCACATTGCGATCGACGCGAGGCACTCTTCCTGTATTATGGATGTCCGAACGTTTCGAGGTGCCAACATCGATTCAGACCACCACCTTGTTCTAGCCAAGGTAAGGTTGCGGATATCCCGAACACCGCCAAGACAAGAAAATACTGTGAGGAAATTCCACGTCGGACGGCTACAATCGCAAAATATGGTCAGAAGAAAGCATGCTCGATGAATGGAATCTCAGCATTGTTTGCCCGATTCACAAAAAAGGAAACCCTCTGAACTGCGCCAACTATAGAGGCATCAGTCATCGGCCATGTCGTGTGAACGCCAAAACCATTCGTTAACAACCTGGTCGGTTGCTACCTGGCAGTACAATGGATCAGCTTTGGGTCCTAGTGCTCCAGTAGAGTTTCAAAAATCTTACGAAAAAAAAAAAAATCAACCGGGTAAATTTTCCTGTGATTCGATTTCAGGCATCGCATCGAATCTGAGATAAATGCGGCTTTGAAATCGATTAAAACCCAATGCGAATCTTCATGATTTGACCATGTGTGAACATTTTGGACTACAGTCGATTTGACGAGCCGTAGGCCGCACTAATTAGCGGGGCACAGAAAGTCGCTCACACAGTACACAGTACAGAATCATGTAGGCGACTTTGAGAAGGGATATATCCCTTTGATATATCCCTATGGAGCTATTCCAGTCATCAGGCATGCTTTCGTCTTCCCAAATTCTACAGATCTACTTGTTTTTAACTGGACATCGGCGTCAGCCGTGAAGAGCCTGGATTTGCCGGTTTTCACTTCTTCCATGCTGATTGAGAGTCGGAATTCATAAATAGGTTATGAAAAGGCATTTGAATAGGCCTCAACGCTGATGCCATTCAGCTCATCCAGATCGTTGAAGAAGGATGGAATGATGCCTTCAGATGGTCTCTCTTTTGAATAAAGGGGCACTACATGTGCAGAGGAGGTGTACTGCATTCTCCTTCTCCTCTATATGTTTCCGACCTCTGCAGAAGGCGTTGTAGAGAAGGCTCTTCATAGTAGACACCTGTTTACCAATATTGCAGTGTCCTCTAATAATACCAATGTGAGTCCTGAGTTTCTGATTAGTTAAGGTGGCGCTACATTCCGAGGTGGACCTGGGCTTCAACCAACAAGCGTCTCCAGCCAGCTCAATATTTAGCGAGCTGCCTCCAGTTTCGCACGCACAGTTGGTTGAGGTCCCTTTCCACTTACGTGCGCCACCTGAGTCGCGGTCTTCCTCTACTGCGCCGTAACTCGGGTTAGATTCGAAGACTTTCCGGGCTGATTAAACAGATTAATTGTCAAGGCATATCTTCTCTGTCGTAGCGCACATGTCAATAAACCCATTTTGCATAATTAAAGCTTACCCAAAATTTAAGGTATCACTCGCGGGAATTTTTGTTAGAGGACAGAAAGCATTGTTAATGTGTCAACCACCTTCACCTCGGTCGAAGTTCCCCCATCGCCACCTTTTAAAAAATTATAAAACTTGAAAAATCCTTAAAATTAATACGATCAACGACAGGAACCATCATCTTCGTGAAATTCACACTTGGTCTGAACAGAAGCAACATGAAACCATTCATTCCACACCCTCAATGTTTCCTCAAATAGTCATCAGCACATCTTATCATCATTTCATAACTTCCCCAGGAGCACCATCATCATCATCACCATCCTCGCCCGAACACCACCATCACCGCCATCGCCACCACCAACTGTCAACATTTTGAGATGTAAAAGTAAAAGACTCAATATTTACGGCAAATATCCTTGATTCGTTGATTTGATAAGAACATCCACAACACATGTTCACTTCATAATTCCACCTAAGGTATGTTCGTTCTATCATCAAATTTGGCTGCCTCCTGTGATTCTGTGACTTCGGAGTCCTTCCTACAGAAGGGAACCATTAATTCTGCGAGGCAACGCGGGCAAACGAGCAAATAAACAAACAAACAAACACAAACAACGAGGAGCAGCTTGCACGTCACAGTAGACAACTGGAGCCTGAGGAAGGAACAAGAGCAAACAAGGAACAATCATCGTCATCTTATTTGACTTGGCTTTTCAAATCCTTTTTGTTTTTCGCCCAGCCATGCGAAGGAGTGAAACTCAAACACAAACCAATACTAGGACCATTTCGGTAGTTTTGTCTGCGGACTGTCAGGTATTCATAAGCGACCTCCATTCCCTCCTCCAAGTCGGTGGAGTGCGTTGTCTGCATGTGTGCTCAAGACACCGTGAGGCGTTTGAAGGAGAGACACTCCCTCTCCTGGGTTAACCAGGAGTAGAAAGAAAAAACCCATCGGAAGCCGGATATGCTGCTTAATGAAACGAAAGCATGCTTTGTAATCCAATATGGCGTTGGGACATCCTTCCCCTTCGTCCTTGGGTGAGTGTGCGAAAAGATGAAAGGACTCCAAACAAGCTAGGAACAGCAATTAGGACAAATATTTAGTTGCAACTTCCATCTTGCTCTCACTGCGAAGAAACAAAGTTGCAGTTGATTTCTGTTTGCGCTCGCAGAAAGTTGTTTAATGCTACCCCCTGTCATACGCCACCTTCCTGTTGTTGCCATTCCGGCTAACAGATGGAGGAAGTGGTCCCTCCATTAGAAGTTCGAATATATGTGCTTTTGCCGAAAAGTTCACTCAACATCTCGCAGAATTGTTTTTAAACTTTAAAAGTGAAAAATTAGATAGAACTCTCCGCTAAAATGAGACCGTGTGGATAACTTTACTTTCAGGATTCCAACGGATTCTTTTAGCTTCAAATGTCTGATCGATGAAAGACGTACAGAAAAATGTCGCCAAAGAGTGCATCGCTCTTATGACCTCGGTAAGCAATTAGTCTTCATTGTCGTTGAGTTGTTCGCCTCCGTTGCACAAAAACTCGTCATTTGATGATGCTGAGTTAATTAATCCTTGTACTGGCTGGATTATCCCTGGATTTGTCTTTGTCTCGTGCATTAAAAGTCATAAGATGATAGTGTTTAATTTGTTGGCTTACGAGAGCTAAGAAACCTTTGTTTGCCTCATGGCTTTGTACTCGTGACAGTTTTCAAATACATTTTTCTTAATTTGCTTCTATTCGAATTGCGGCGTACATACAGTCAGCGTCAAAAATGAGTGAACAGTCATTAGCTGAAAATGTATCCTCTAAATTAAAACTGAAAGGGTTGATCTACGCCAGACAATGATGCCTCAAATAAAAGCTCTGAAATCATATTTTAAAACGAGCTATATTTCATTTAACATAACGGTAAAAAGTTGAAACCACGAGGTCTTGTGGAAACCACATCTTCATCAAGCACCGCTCATCCAATTCCGGCAGTAAGAAATCGTTTATCATGGCCCTGTAGCGTTCGCCAGTAATAATGACGGTATTGACGATGGTGTCCTCAAAAAAATACGGCCAAATCAATCCTCCCGCGTGTTCGCCGCACCACACAGTGGTTTTGAGTGGGTGTAATGGCTCCTTGTTCATCACACGTGGATATTAAATGCCCCTGAAACGCAGATTTTGGATGGCTGGCTTTACAGTAATTCACACGCGACTGACGGTCAGGTCGACTGATGCACTCTTTGCACTTTGTGTGGGAACATGTGTAAGTCTTTCACAAAACGACTGGAAATTCGAATCCCTGTGAAATCGAATTTGATCCAGTCACCATTTGCCGTTGGGATCAAATTAACGGCACTGGAGTAGGTTGCTACCTGGTAGTACAATGGACCAGTTTTGAGTCTGAGTGCTCCAGTGTTTCAAAAAATCCCCAGAAAAAAAGAAAATTGCGTGGCACGTCGTCTGGTTGATGTTGCTTCGTTCTCAGCGACTTCAGCAGCCACAGCCGCGATATTCTCGGTCTAACGACCAGTCCGGTGGCTGCCAGGACCTGCATGGTCTCCTGTGGTTCCAGTCTCTTCGTGTCGAGTAGTTGACCGGGTGAATGTTTGCTCATTTGGCGCGACACGATTAGGACGTCGAAATTCACACTGTCCTAACGCCACCGACCGATTATTGGTCAAAAAATCGACACAATTATTCCACGCTCTTGGTTGTTTGTCTGTTTGTATACTGCGGCTATCTAGTTCACAAATGTCAAATATGATTGACGTACGAAGCCATGTGCAAAAATTATAACATCTTCCGGTAGGATGATTAATTTTGTGCCACCTTGAATAAGGTACTGTACAAAAGGTACAAAAGCCCAAATTTTGAGGTGAACATGACTCCAGATTTAGCAGCAATCACTCGTGTTGTACGTGCAAGTAAATATTTTTTCATAAGCGGAGAGTATAAAAAGCTTTTCACGGCAGCTGTGCTCTATACAGCCGATATCTGCACGACAATAAAGGCAGCAAGGCTAATTTAGGATAATTTTTTGAATGAAGTATTATTCTTCGGCTTTTTTGTAATGTCTTAGGGGAAGGCGAATCAAAAATAAATACCATATCGCCCTATAATCTAGACAAAGGTGTGAATGTAGAAAGGAAATAAAATTCACTAATTGCCACTGATTGACCTTTAAAATCTGCATTCTGGTTCGATACATCAGCAATAAAGTGAGCATTATGAGTGCTAAATTTAGCTGTGTCACAAATTGAAGAATGATTTGTTTCAAATCTCAGACAACTTCTGCTGTAAATAAGGTACTGGAGGCATGAAAGGGGAAATATCCCTTGTAAATGTCATTTGGAAGCATTTTAACACGATCATGTTACAAAAGTTTTTGCTTCTGTTTCTTAGCAGCTTATTCACGTTGAAATAGGAGGTGTCGTTGAATTATAGTTTCGGGAACAACTCGAATTGAGGAACTTCAAAATTTCCAGAATAGAGAACCATAGGTAGGTATGTAGATAGGACTGTAACTGTAGCGATCTCCCCCAAGAGAGGAACACATGTAGACAATCGCAATTGCGAACATCATCAACTGTCTGACAAACATTTAACTTGCATCCAGCTATAACATGTTGTGGCTAAACTTTTTTTCCCAAAAAATTACTCTCGAATTTGCAACAATTTTTAAAATTAACAAACTCATCAACCTTAAAAGGAGCCTTATTAATAGAGTCCGACCGAAGGCCAGTTTTTGGGCTGAAGCCGAAGCCGAATGTAGGGTCGGACTCTATTTGGAACATAGTTTCCAAGTTGCTTTTGCATAATTTTTATGAAATTATCCCAAATTGGCTTTTTAGCTGCCATTTTTGATGTTCTTCCTACCTGAAACCAGTACAAAGAAATTGAATGTTTTTATGCAGACCACTTAATAGTTTACCAACTTGTACATGCAAAATCTTTTGATTTTAAAGCTGTAAACAATCGCAAAAAAAACACACCGTTCTTTGCAACTTCTACTATTTTTACAGAAAACAGAAATATCAACATTCGGCTTCGGCAAAATCTTCGACCTCATTTGGTCGAAACCGAATATTTTACCGAAGGTAATATTTATAGCCGAAGGTGACCGAAGCCGAATGTTCGGTCGGACTCTACTTAATACGGAAAAAAACTACTTTTAAAATATTGTTCAACAATGAAAACGTGCTGCTCTTTCATGAAGCGCTCCACTTTGAATACATCTGCAGCCAAGTAAATGGCACCAAGTTCATGCCTTGCGTGAATTTTCAAATACCCTTTAAAAGAAAAGTTTATAAGTCGAAAATTCAAAAAAAAATATTTCAGCAATTCATCGAATTATTTTTATTCTGTATTTATTTATTTTTAGCTTGAATTATTTCATTAAATAAATATTTACGTTTTGAATTAATTCTGAATATATGTATAATGAAGAGAATTATTTAGTAATTGATCAAAATGATTTATTAAAACAAATTTGTCCATAATGAGTGGGCAGTTTGGTGAAAGTCTGGAAAACTTTGCAGCAATACCGTGGCGGGTGGGTGGTCTACGTAATTAAATTAAATTTCCATAAATAGAAATAAGGTGTATCTCCGTAGTTAATAAAAATTTCTTTCGGATGTCGCGTTAAGTTCGAATATAGCTGATTGGTGCACGTATTTTCTAAGACAAATTCGAGTACATCCAAAGAAAGACATCATCCATTTGGCCATTTTGACAAATTTTAAGATTAAGTCCATAAGAATTCAAAAATAAGCCCATCAAGCGATATTTTTCCGATTAAATAAATAACTACAATAAAATGATGTATAAATATACGTACTCTCTTAGGAACATCAGTCACAAAAGCATCATCCCTAAAATCACTTTTATATTAGCCACAGATTACAACTCTCAAGCATCACAGCCACTAACCGAAATCACTTACAATAAAACAACGACTTTCTCTGTGGAGCATATCCGTCAAATTTCTGTCGAACCTCCTTCGCAGTAACTGTGTTCATCAAGCACTTTCAAACTTCAAAGAAAATGAGATACAATTGATTAAAGTGTAAAGTTTGTTCTTAAATTTCTTCACCAACTCAAATGTGATGGCTTCCTTAAGCATCCGCCTAAATCAATTACCCCAAGGACACAGCGGCATGACAGTTAAGCACCTGGCCCAAAGGTATACAACTTCTCTTCCAGTGCAAAATAATTGATGAGAGCACTCAGCGAGAATTTTCAACATCCACTTAAACCAAAAGACGAAAATGGGTTGTAAATCGGAGAACAAGGATAACGCATCTTTCCTCCGGTCGCCGGCTCGCTCTCCACGGGAATGTTTCAAACATTAACGACCATAGAATCCCTTTGTAATAGTTTTATGTGTAGAGAGGCCTTTTCTTCATCACCCGAAGCGATTCACACCGAAAGGACGGTTACTTTATATTTTTCATCGTTTGATGATCTCATTTTCTAACCTCTTTCCGCTTTTACACAGCACAAGCACAGTTGAAGGAGTGGTGTGGAGTTAAAGTTCTTCTCCAGAATGTAGGTATGTGTGAATGGGGATATATATTTTTTGTAATTTAAGTTATCCATCTCAAGGATAATGATACTGTCTTATAGGGAAGATAAATCTCTGGGATATTCCCGCGATGGCAGCTAGTGGATACTTTATAATAGAATGCTATCATTCATTTAAGCTAAGCCTTTTATAAATGGGAGAGCTACAGTTCGTGTTCTTAGGCGATTTAATGAGCATAAAAGAGGATTATGCTGAGAGCCTCCATTCGGAATGGCGTTCGATTGGGGTGGGGCTGAAAATTTCAAAATTTCATGCCATGAAAGAGGATAATATTTTAACTTTCTTCGGAAGTATTCGTTGCAGAAGGAAATTGCTGGCTTTTTTTCTTATTATTGTTTTCTTGTGAGGCAGCCTCATAGGAACAGGGCGGTGGGTCTGTAGCTCTGTTTAAAAAGATATATTTGCACGTGTTTCATTTGAACATCCATGTTTAATAGAAAGGATTTAAGCTGAGTTGAGGATAAATTCCGAGTGAGTTGATTTCAGAGCAGGATTGTGAGTTTATTCATTTTTCAAAAGATCACACATCATGCCGAGCAACCATTTAACTTTCATTTGGATTTTTGGATTTTCCTGAATATGCATGCAGCTTGAACATGAAAAGACTCAGCTATTGTTAACTTTACAGACCGATTACGCACTTAATGCTCCTATCAGCAAACCGGAAAGGTAAAGTCTCTCAATTTATCTGAAAGCGTAGGAAAAGGTAATCAAAGCAACGTATAGTTGGGGCTTTTATTACTCGCCGATAAGAGTAGAAACTCAGAGTTTTACACTTAGACCAAATGAATGGAATCGATCGATGATTTAAGGTCCAGCGAAAGCTAAATTAGCAAATGTAAGGAATGAGTCTGGGCGACGAGAATTTGAAATCAAAATGCCTTAAATCAGTACTGATGAAGAATTGCTTTTGGAACGCGATGCTACGGTCACATCAAAAGAGATGGTGTTCCGCAGGGGATCTTCTTCTTCTTCTTAGGGAGCTACAGTCCGAGGTGGACCTGGGCCTGAGTCCAAATTGTTCGTGTAATCTTACTTTCGCCGCAATGATTTTTTAAACATAATCATCTTCAGCAATTAGGCTTGTTTTCATCTTAATAGCCTTCTCGAATTTGAGTTTTAGGAAATAAGAGAGTAGTTGTTGACAAAAAAAGGACCCACAGAATGTGACTGCTGCGACCAAGCTTCATAAAAAAATAATCTATATCAGGTTGCAAATATTGTACATGAACATCCTTCGTTGACTGTCTGCGGTGAAAGAAAGCAAGCGTTTTTTAGCTTTTGATAATTTTGCTTAACATGGATTTACGACTATTGAACTGCTGGAGAGTCTAAATCTGATCTGTGGTTGCCATTCAGTTTTCAGTTTTTTTAGACCAAGCCGTTTTCCATCCACCACGATTCTAGTCTTTGGATCTTACTGCATATTTGGCCAAAAACGAGTTGAATTTGCCAAAAATCACTCGCAAAACGAAATGGATTTCTGGAATAGCGTAATATACTCGGACGAGAGTAAATTTCACATTCACGGTTCCGATGGACGCCATAAGGTTTGGCGAAAAATGAATACGCAGTAAGATCCAAAGAACATGGCTGGTACGGTGAAGTATGGTGGCGGATCAGTAATGATTTGAGGGTGTATGGCGGCTTCCGGTGTTGGCAATTTAGTATTTATTGAGACAGCAATGAGTCGGTACGATTACGTCAATATACTGAAAAACAATCGCCACCATAGCTCGCAGAAGTTAGGCTTGAAGGGTTAATTTCTATTCAAAAAAGACACTGACCCAAAGCACACTTCCCTGGTTGTGATTGAATGGTTGCTGTACAATGTCCGAAACAGCTCAAAACACCACCTCCACCACCGGATTTAAATGTCATCGAGCATTTGTGGAATCATCTCTAGCGTCAAATCCTAAACCATGACATTAGGACCAGTGGGCCAGTTAAATGAATCCTATGAACGTAAGCATTTTTTGTAAAATGTTGATTTCATGTAGTTCTCGCGACCTATGACTCCTGCGCACCCTGACACCCTTAATTTGACATGACTACATCTAAACATTTACTACCAAATTCGCCTTTCACTTTCTTTTAAATCAGGACTTTATCAACATTTCGAAAATATCCTAGCACATACTTAAACAAAATACTGAAAATTAGAGGATTCTGATCTTCAGTTCCACTAGGCTTGATGACTTACAGAGTAGAGGCTCCAAGCACGAATTGGACATTGACATGTGCAGTGACATGGCTAACGTCTCGTAGGGAATAGATACCTAAAGTAGCTAGGCAATGTTGAACTCATAATTTATGTAAGAGTAACATCCCTACATTTTATTGACTTCAAAGCCATAGGACAACTTACAAAGTTACCACGACAAGAGAATATACGAAACCGGAACCTAGGTACAGGTCCAATTCATATTGCTGCTGTCCTTCAATTGATAATAACCACTTCAATAAAGCTATCCCAGACAGTTTACTCTTCAAAATGAACTTAAGTAAATTCTCGGAATTCGTTTTCTTTTCAAATGACTTAACAAATTTTTAACATTTTTGCTAAATTAAATCATAAAATTGAAAAAGATACAAATATGGACACACTCCCAAAGGTGTGTACTTACACGAAAGTGCATCATTAACATTCTCAAAATCATCTCTGTCATTATGTCATCCCTTCCCAACTTCACCCCAAGCCCAGACATTCGGCAAATCTAATTCAGCTTCTCAGTTAATTACCTTCAATATCTTTGAAATGAATATAACAATCATGTCCTTGCTGGGGGCCCCAATTAGAAAGCCGAAACGAAAACCAACCCAACCCGAAAACAAAGAATCGTATCTTCACTTCACATTTTCACTCGGCTTCTTGGGAGCATTCGCTCCAGGCGCCCTTGTTGTCGTCAAAAAGAAACGTCAAAAAAGAAATGGACACCATCTAACACCGTCTCGAAACCACAATATCATCTAATTATAAGATATTTCATTCTTTTCCTAAGAAAACTATGCGCGTCACCCACACAAAAGCCATCATCCCCCCGAGCGATAGTTAGATGTGTGCTTTGTGCATGGACATCCTCACCCGGGGAGAACACTCGTCGTCGGAAGGAAAACATTAGAACTGCTGAAACATTCATAACAATGATCTACTGACATTGGTTAAGTCAAGGACTAAAATGTTCATGACTTGACAATATCCTTGCTCCTTTGTTCTATTTTTCCCCCACTTGTCTAGCAGTAATTCTTCAATTTATTTTATGGAAAGTCTTACTCCGTGTATGAATGTGCTCGCCTCCTTTTCCATTTATCCTGCTCATCATCGACATTTGGGTTTTCGTTTCCATTTTGTGAGTATCCCTCGCACAGAAGGCGTGAGAGTCAGAGTTCGATGGTCTTTGTGCACAAGTGCTGTGGTGTTGGTGTGGGCTCTTGGGTATCCCGGGCTGGTTCAATGAAAAATTTCATTATGACTCCAACGATTGTTCTCAATTTTGGTCGACACTCGGCGGTCTCCGGGTGCAGCAGCCCAGCGACTAAACAGAAAAACACATACCAAACGACTTGATGGAAAAAATCGATTTAGTGCTGGCCGCTGGTGTCGAACAGCCGTAGGCGTAGACTATGATCGTATGTACAATATGTATCCTCACATGTTCCGACGAATGAGTTGCGGAATGAGATAGAATTCGGTGGCACAGGCATAGGCGAGGGCATTGAGAAACTATTTATCGATTCGCGTCACACCCGGGAGGACTTGAGATAGATACTCCCGCACCATACGTAGAAGTCGGCCTTCGATAAGATGTCAGAAATGTTGGGCCTTTATCACACAAGGACAGACACACATATACATTCGTTTATCTCCAAACGTATGGACGTGTGCTGTGTGAGTGCGAGTCATTTTTGTTGTCTTCATTTCGCTGTTAAATGAGTTTTCTCGACGTCCTTATTTTGTTTTTCGTCTTTTTCGTGTGGATATCTACGCCTCTTCCCGTAGGGATGAAAGACGACAAGGCTGGGGTGCCTTTTGGAGATTAAGAGAAAAACAAAGAAGGAAGTGGCGGGATAATGAAACAATTGACAGACTGGATGTCTTACTGAGCCACTCGTTCCATTCTAAATAATTCTCCAGCCATTTTGTCTTTGATTGACAATGATCCCTACGCAAAGCTGATTTAAAAAAAGCAAGAAAAAGACGTGCAGAAGCACGCAGACGAGGGTGCGGAAGATACGTGAGGAAAATAGTGAGATGTGATTTTTGTTACTCCTTTGTATCGAACGAATAGGCATTTTGATTAGCTGACACGTTCTGTGGATGCATCGAAAAGCAGGATTGCCTTGATCTAATTGCCAATGGATTTGTTACTTAGCAAATAATTTGGTAATCTTTGGTTAGGATTAATATTCGAAAATCGAATTTGTTGCACAAAAGGGATAAGTGACAGAAGAGAAGAAGTACAGAAGTTTGTTGTAAGCTGTTTCATTTAGACTCTACTCGGTCATGAAAATTTGAACTCAGTCTTCTACATTTGTGGCAAGTAAGGAAAAGATCAAGTTGAGTGCTATGAGGGTTCCAATTGCCGATAAACAAGACTCTCCAATACCGTAATTATCTTTAACACTCCAAGGTCTTCTCTGTTGTTTTATGTGGACACCCGGAAATCTAAGGCGCCTTTCTTAAATATAAGAACCTGTCCGAGCTTAGACCACCACAGACCACATTCTTACTTAATGGCAGCACTTTGTTGCAGCTAGGTTGGTTGGCCCACGGTAACAGTGAGTAGGACGGCGGCACGCTTGCGGTTGCACGGCTTAGCTCGTCGGACGGGGCGCTTCTTGTCCTCCCACTCGTACACCACCAGTTTGCAAACAAAAAATGTCGTGCCTAAAGCCAGCTAAGAGAAGATAGAAAGTGGTGAAAAGATAGAGAAATAAAAAAGCCTAATACCCTAACAGACCACGGACGGACAACTAAAAGATAGGAAAGAGAAGACAAAGAAGAGACAGGAAAGAGGAAAAGAAAGGTGTTTAAGGTCTATGCCTATACCACCAAAAGAGACCGGAAGGGAGCTCTCGGGGCTAAGCTAACTAACCTAAACTAATCCTAAACTAACCTACCTGACTTAAAGCTATACCTAAACTAAACCTAATCTACCTTAAAACTATCTAGCTTAGCCCTAACACGAAGCAACACCCTTCCAGTGTCGTTTGGCGATGCAGGTTCGTCAAGAACCCGAGGGTGCCTAATGTAGTTGGCACAAGTCCGCATGCATACGACCTTCTCTATCTCCCTAGGCGAGACGCCTGGCTAGACTCATGTCGCTGCAGTCCGCACAATTCGTGGCTAAATCTTCTCTTCAAATTGCCATCAACTCAAACAGGGCCAAAGTTCGCAAGCAGAACTTTTTTCTCGAAAAGACCAAGAGTTTCTTCATCCGCTTTGGATATTTTCCATTCATCTGTGCCATAGAGCAGGGTTGGAATGATCAAGACTTTTTTTTAAGCTTGGTCTTGGTATTACGAGAGATGATATATTTCTCAACTGCCGTTTGAGTCCATAGAAACAGAGACCGTCAAGAGTTTTTCTGCGTTTAATCTCCGCATTACCGCGGAGCCGAAGTAGACGAAATTTTAACTCGGAGTTGTAACTCCCTATTGTGGAATTCTTCCCAAAGCGTCGCCCTTTATTTACCGCCAGATTCATGTGGTATCTTTGTCCCAATTGAAACACCAATTTTGAAATTCGGTTGGTTCAAATTGTATTACTTTAATTATTTTGGCTTGATGGCCACTAACTACAACTTCACTCAATTCGGACGCTGTTCGCAAACACGAACTCGACTGCCATTCCTGTCTTCTTTACAACGAATGAAAAAAAAAAAAAGCTCCTTTCCTATCGTTCGTTTGTCCATTTCTTACGTCCCGTTGATCGTCAGTATGTACCCGTATGTATCGTTCGTTTCGTCGTAGGTTTGCTGGCGGCACATTGTTGTTGTAGGCGCCGTTCGGTCACGTGATCATTTACTGTCTTTTGCTATGTCTCGTGATTTGTTTGTTCTGTTTTGCGTAAGGTGATTTGTACGTGGTTCGGCATCGAATCCCACACTCATTTAAGCTGCTTCCGTTTCAATTTATGTAAGTGCCTCAGAGTATAACTGTTTAGAAAAAAGCTTCTCAATCTCGCCGTTCGGAGTCGGCATTAAACTGTAGGTCCCCTCCACTCGTGAGAGAATAATAGCATGCACAACACGAGTGGTTGCTGAGAAGCTAGGCCCAGGTCCACCTCGGACTGTAGCGCCGCCATTATTATTATTATTATGTAAACTCCTTAACCACCTTGAAGTTATTGCTGCCAACAATGACGTTTTGTCCTATGCGGTGGACCGATAATTCTTTGTTTGTTTATAGCAAATACTTGGTTTTGTACTCATTTACTTCAAGACCAACTCGTCTCTATAACGGCTCGTTTCAAAATTAGAGCCAGTAATACCTATGTAGATCCTATTGGCACTAGGAAAATGTTGAATTCCTTCATAAGAACCACATCGAATTGCAAAACACATTTTCTCACTGCCGACGCGAGCACTTCATTTCCATCACATCTACACTAATTGACTATGGAAGTCAAGCATTTTTATGCTGAATTCTTCCCAGCACAACAAGACGCAACAACAACACTTGATGGTACAAGCAAATGATACCACTTTCACCATTTGTTCGATTCTCAGAACGTCGTGGTGTTTTTGTGGAACCTCTTTTCTTTATTCAAATATTCAAGCATAAGATATTTTGCAATTATTATTCTTTCTCCCCCATCGAGGAATTTCGAGCTCGTTTCACCAGCAATTACCATCCATTTCCAGCGGTAATTACCCTATGAAAATAAAGCTCAAATCTCTCGTTCAAATTAAGCCCGATTTAATTCAATTTTAATTAAGCAAAATTCATTATTCTCTTAAATTCATTAAAATTTCACCTTAACGACGAAAGTGCAGAACGAAAGAAAATGCATTTCATTTCTCGGAATCTGACTGCAATATTTTACTGCAGCGAATATTGTTTGAACGTGCCTCCTGAGCGCTTCGCTTCACATTCAAACGCAAGGTTAATGGGCTTGCTCTCGTTCGTTTCATTTTTACGATCGAGTTTTAGTTTGCTATTTCTATTGCAATTGTTTTCAAGACACCCTCACAAACACCGCCACCCCCACTTGCATCCAAAGACTGACCCTCAATTTTTTTATTCTCTTTTGCAGGTAAGTGGCGAGCTGAAAGTTTTTCTCGGAGAGGTAAATACGTTTTTTTTTTTGATTTTTTGCAAAACGCAGAAACTTCCGGTAATTGCCTGAAATTGAATATTAAGAGAACAATGAAATCCACGTTTAGACTCAGACGAAGACGAGAAAATGCGGGTTCACCTTAAGGCGCCTTTAAATTACAAATGGAATAAGAAGGTAACTTGAAAACGGATAGCGGCGAACTGGAGTGGTGATGCTATTAAATCTACAAAGAAAGCAGCACCTTTTTGCTTCTTACGGTCTTCCTTAACCGTTAACCTTATTATTCGCAGGAAAATAAAACATCTGCCCGCCGCGCAAGTTTCCACCACACAGGATCCGCTGAACGAGATGGCGGGGGCAAGAACAGGAAAAAATGAAACGAACTTATCTGGAAACGAATTAAGTATTCTGTTGTAGCGATGTTGGCTATTGCCTCGAACACAACTGGGGTGATTGTGTTTACGCCCTTGGAGGCATTTAACAAACGTGAGATAGCCACCAGTTTGTGAGATAAAGAAAAAAATCAATTCGATAGCGTTCGACTCGTGTCTTGTAAAAGGAATTAAACGTTTTTCGGTTTAATTGAGTGCAGTGAATGACCACTTTATCGCACGGCATGATACAATGCAATACATTTGTAGCACGCTGAGATATTCGATAAGAAGTGTATTTGAATTGGTTTGTTACGAACTAGATGTCAGATGATAAGATAAGACACAGTCGAAGGAAAAAGATTACACGATGGGTATAATCTCAGTATTGATTGGCCGATCTCCAAGAAAGGAGACCCCTTTGGCTGCCCCAACTATCGAGGGGTAAGTCTCTTGAACATCGCATACAAGATCCCTTCTGTCGTTCTGTGAGAATGCTTGAAACCTTTCGCCACCAATCTGTTTTTTTTTTTGTTTTACCTGAACACATCAAAATGTTGTCTATGATATACTCGTACCCTTGAACGACTGGATGGCGCATTTGCTTAGGTGCCTGCCCCAAGTTAGAGGGGTCCCAGGTTCAAATCCCAGTAAAATCGAATCTGGTCCAGTCACCATCTGCCGTTGGGATCAAATTAACTGCACTGGAGTAGGTTGCTACCTGGCAGTACAATGGACCAGTTTTGAGTCTGAGTGCTCCAGTAGTGTTTCAAAAATTCTCAAAAAAAGAAAAAAAGATATACCCTTAGGAGTCACCTAATTCAGGACGCATGTAAAGAAGATAAAAACCAAAGTTTACTGACTTCATGATGTATAGATAGTCATGAGGCACCTCTCAAGAACTTTCCTGACAAAGACGAATGCATAAAAGTTGTTGACCAAAGTTGACCGCAGGATACTTTCCGGTGCTTGACCTAAACATTCACAAACTTTCAAAAAACTTACTTCCATGAAATTTTCTATCTATTTCTGGTGGCGATTCTGTTTCCTTTTTTACATTAACATTGTCAGTGTTTTACAAACTTTTTATGTCGATACGCACTTCGTCCATCTCTTAATCAATAATCTCCCATCCATTATGCTGTCCAGTCTAAAGTTAGGAGGAATTGAGTAAAGGAGGGGTATCGTTCTTTATTAGATAGAATTGGCCTCTCATTTTCGATCAGAGATTGCATTACAGGAAGAAAATACCGTCATGTTTACAGCCAGGAAAAGTTGTTTCCTTAAGAAAGATGTTAATTGATCTATTCTTGGAAGCAATGGCTGCAACACATTTCAATGCGAATGTTCCAGAAGACAGTAGCAATTATCGATGATATCATACTTTGATGCACATCGAAGCCCACAACAACAACGATTTCTTCAGTTTTTCTTTAAAGTCAGCGCACTTTCTGAGCGCTATGGGACTCAACATTTTACAAATATTGCGTTGAAATGATCAGGTTTTCACCTCAAAGTTATATAAAGGGTCATTCACTAAGCGGTTCCTATCTTTAAATTTAAATAAAACAAAGTGCGTATGAGATATCGTCGAAACCTTTTATTCGTCTGAAAGGCATATCACTGCCATTATGAATGAGATATAACATCATTCCAATGTCTGCTCCAGCTTTTCTAGGTGGACCGCATCCCAAATGTCCGTCTCGACAGTCTCGGATTCTCACTGACAGCGGCTGTGACACGTTTTCGGCAGATCTTGCGTTTCGCTGACTTACGGGTATTTGTTCATCGTTGACTGGACCAGTGGACCCAAATTTATCCACCACGCTGCGAATAGTCCTCTCGGTAGGACAATTGGGCGAACGTAAAATGGGCGAAGCGCGCGGAACGCTACCTAAACAGAACACCCATTTCGATAAAACAATTGTATCATTTGGAAGTGTTGTTGAACGCTATTTTGGTCCTTGGTGATTTGGCAGATTAGACGAAATAAATGGCAGTCTATTTGACAGATCCGGTTTCATCGATATGGCCGCTTTCAACTGTCAAAGTTTGGAGGTCCCTATTGGAAGACTTTTTATATATGTACCTGAAGGCATATATCCGTCCATGGTAATTTGGCAAAAACAGGCTACCAGCCAACTTGACAGATTTAGCTTCAATAATATGGCCGCTATGAACTGTAAAATTTTGGAAGTACGTTTTATATACGAGGTGGACCTGTTTTTGATGACACGAAACGCGTGCTATAGAACTGGCTGCCGTTGTATCGGTCCGAACTTCTGTCATTTGACAGATGGCAGTACACGACAGTAATACTAACTACCCTCAGCCACGCCATCTTGTTTTCAATCACAGGTACTTATTGACCAACCTCCGTATTAACCACCCTGGGATCCACCCCCTATACTGAACTTAAGCTCGAAAATTCTAATACTGCAGAGTTAGGTCTTTAGTAAATTATTGTCGACCACTCCCTACAACTGTCAAATCCCAACAGACAAATGTCATCCAAACCGAAACAATGGGCAAAAAAAATTAACCGGAACATAAATTGCATACCTTGCAGTGAAAAACAATTTGCACGAAAGAGATGCATCTCAATTTTTTTCAACTTCATTGATTTTTTACGTTAAAAGTGGCTTTAAAAAATTCCAAACATGAGAACTCTATGCAAAATTGGCTGTTTGAAACAAAATTTGTCTTAAATTGAGCAAATCTGACCAACTAAAGAGTCTCGGAAATCTACGCCTTTATACGCTCCCAGATACGCATTTCTTTCACTATCAATTTAGATACAAGTCGTGAGGATATCTCCATTCACTCGGTCCTCTGTCCACCTCAATCAAATTCATTGTAGTTCTCTGCATTGGAAATGAGAACATAATTATCCTGTCAGTTGCGTGTCGGCACTAAAGTTAAAGTTAACAAAGTTCCTGCGATAGATACAGCCACACCTGTCAGTTCTGCCCTTGTAATTATTTTTGCGTGTCTCATCTCTTGGCTGCCCTCACCATGAAATACATCTACATATCCGCAGATTGCTGCGTATCGTAGCATCATTTCCAGGTGTACCTCTATGTTCGGAAAACACTTGTTAATTAATATTGGAAAAACTTGTGCGCACATACGTGGATGAACATGTGTTTCATTGAACCTTCATTTTCTCATTTCACTTATTTCGCAAGGAAGTTCCAAACACATTCGCACACGATGTCGTGACAGCCGGTTTTGCATCCTTTGTGAACGAGAATATTTTGCTGTCTCAGAAGGAGAAGCAATTGCGACTGATGAACAGATGAATTTCTCACACACGAATATTTGTCAATCATGCCAAGAACGTGAAAAGGAAAAACACACGCTTTTTCTTTTTTTCAGGAACTCCTTCTAGTTCGTTAACCCGAGTGTTATTGCGTCAGCGATTATTTAAACTTTGAACTGTAAGTTCAAACATGCTTTCTCAGGCATTAAAAGCCTTTGAAGTAGAAGCCTTTGTCTCTGGAAATATGACTTCCGTATGGTATTTTCCTTTGTCCTAACCAATGGCTGAAGAGAAGACAACTAATACGCTGCAGATAACTCAATAGGAATGATTTGAAGGATTTGAAGGACTAGAAAAAAAGGTAAATTATTTAAGACAAGATATTTGGGACGGTATAACCTCAGACGTTCTCACTTTAACTTGGCTGGAATTATGAAGACGATATGTTTTTTTTTTTATACAGAGTGAAAGTGTATCAGTGGGCGCCGTGGCGTAGTGGGTAGGTGCGTCGACTCCTACACTCGAGATCGTCGGTTCGAATCTCGAAAAAAACATCAAATATTTTTTTTCACGGCTCCACCTCTTTCTAGTCACTTACAATGCTCAAAGAGTATAACTGACTAGAAAAAGCCTCTCAATCTTGCCGTTTGGAGTCGGCATTAAACTGTAGGTCCCCTCCACTCGTGAGAGAACAATAGCACGCACAACACGAATGGTTGCTGAGAAACTAGGCCCAGGTCCACCTCGGATTGTAGCGCTGCCATTATTATTATTATTATATTATAAAGTGTATCAGCAGAGCTCTGTGTGCAGGATTGAAGGACCCAGATTTTTAGGAACAAAATGAACTAGCATGATAAACATGCTTTCGCAGAAATTGACAGTTATAAAAGAAAGAAGCAAATATCAAAACCAAACCGGCGCCAAATGGCCAACTTAAGCCAAAACCAAAACTAAGAATTTGGAATGATCGCGTTTGCTGATTGATAATCGACGACGAAGATTCAAGTTCGCAATCAAGCATTTATTAAATACAACCGCTAATAGGCAAGAAATCCATCCTCCAGACTCCGATGAGATCAAGATAACTATGCCCAGACTAGGTTGGTAGGCTTAAGTGGTTTAAACAGTACTTACTTACTTACTTAGCAGGCCTCCGACCCATGTTGGGTCTGAGCCTGATATATCGCTGCCTTCCATCGTTGACGGTCCTGGGCACGCTGCTTCCAGTCATCAAGACCAAGCTGTCTTATGTCCGCGTACGGTTTAAACAGTACACTTAGACTCATTATTGCAACCTCTCCTGTTGTTAGTGCTATTTTTCTCTCACGAGTGCAGAGAACCTATTGCGAGATTGATAAGCTTTTGGTTTAAAGACATCATTTTTTTTTTTGTGCATTGTCAGTGACTAAAATGAGGTGAAGCTGTAAAAATATGAAGGATGTTTTTTTTTAGGAATCGAACCTAAACTAACGTAGCCCTAAACGAGGAACATGCTCGCCGAAATTACTCCTTTGAGTTATCCCTTACACGGCGAACACATTTGGCGAACATTCATTTCGTGTTGTTTCTTCAAACCGTCAACATGTGTGATAGGGAAGCGCAAGTGGTGAATTCCTCAATAAAATCTTGACTGACTGTTGACATTGTGCTTAATCCGCGATATGCACTCGGCGACGTTCACCACAAAAATACACGGCAAACATCAAAGCCAACCAGCATGACAATATCAAAATTTTTCGCCAACAGCGATCGGCTCTCAAACCAGCCCATACACGACGAAAATGCGGCGAGCACGAGCAAGTTCGGCGAGCATGTTCGTCGTTTAGGGCTACCTTTACAAACTCACCCACGGGTTGATATATATATGTATGTTTGCCCAAATGTGGTGAACCAAAAAGTGGTGTGAAGCGCAGTTAACTACTGATGAATGCCTCTGTGGTCAGAAATAGCATACATCTGTTAGAGTTGTCCGCCTGGGCTCGGTCTACAAATAGTAGTCTAAATTTGTTGTCCCGTTTTCGCATAATTGAGGGTATATTTCACGAACGGCAGCTCCGGTTTTTCTTTTAGTACATGAATCGCTATCGGATAATAGGAGTAGACTACAACATAGCCCAAAGAAGTAATCAAATGGTGTGAAATCGCACAATTTTGGTGCTCGATTCAATTCTCCATTTCGAAAAATTTTACACATCCGATTAATGTGTCACGCAAATAATGTCTCATTAGCCAGTTGGCTTGGTTCAACAGCATCAATATCGAATAAATTTCTAACACTATCTTATGTCTACACGCCGTTAAATTTCCTAAGGAAAGTAATGGAGGCCTGAGATAGAGCAAATGAGCGATGGCTGAATCTGGATATTGGGTCAATGTCGAGAGTCCTATGGCGGGTCGTGAACAGGAAGAAATCATTATCAATGATTAGCATAAGTCGCAAGGATATATGGACGCGATCCAGTCGCAAGGGCACCCTACCTACCCATTATTGTCGAAAAAAAAGATGACACTGCCAGACTAAAAATCGCATCAAGCTGTGACTAGCTGTGGATGGAGAGGTTCTCCCAGTATTTGTACAGGATATTCAGAACATTCATTTCGCTCACCCATTCAGCGAAAGTACGGTCTTGTGCTCTATTCTTGTATCAACTATACCTTATAAACATAAAGGCTGTGATCTTTATACAAAATCCGATGCAAAATAGACAAGGGCGTATAAGCCCAATTCCGACGATCGTCTCGGATTTAACATATCTGTTTTTTAAGTCAAACTCTCAGCTTAAGCGACGGTACTTTAAGCCGAACTTGTCGGGCCGACTTGAGTTGAAGACTTCACATAGCTTACCTTCTCGAAAATTTTATATTAATAACTTCGCTATAGTTGATCGAGAAAGATCTTGATGATAACCAGAAACAGGCCAGAGGTTTACGAAATGTTACTGCGACATGTTCACCATTTTCAAGGTTCCGTCTATAAAATCGGAACCTTTATAATTTCGGAGTGTCCGTCCGTCCGTCTTGTCTGTCAAACTTTTTAAGCTCCGAAGTTTTCGAAATTAGGTACTTCAGACCTAGATACCATTGCCCATGCACCGAAATTCAAAAAGTGGGTCCATTTGGGGGTTGCCATTGATTTTGAAACATTGTCGCACCCCCTCGAGTCATATATCAGTCAACAGATCTTTTGAAATGAGGTGGATGTTTGCTTCAACAAATTTTGATCAAAAGTACTGTTTAAAAAATATGGAGCTCTTAAGTTTTTTTTGTCCCCCATGCCATTTCTAAACCAAAGTGTTTCAAAATCAAAAAAAAAACCGCAAAAACTTGGTTTCACTGAGTACTTTAATTTTGAATAGTTTTAAGCATTTTTCCCTAATAGTTTTCGAGATATTGTCCAAAAACGGTCAACCATGGACATGCGAATTTAGAAGATCTGAAAACGCAGTTTTGAAGACCTCAGCGTAAGCAGGACATTTTGAGTACAACTCGCACCCAGTTTATTGGACATAATTTTAGACGTTGGGCAAATATGTGTGTATTAAGAAAATTCGCAGTTTTAACTGAATGATAACATTTCAGTAGTGAAATAAAACTCAAAATAAGGTCTCTTGTTGGAGGAGCCTTAATAAAGTCATCACCATCACGTTTTTATTAAGCAGAAGCGTGGCCAATATTGCCTATAAATTCTAAATTGATTTAACCTTCCTACGGTCCTCAAATTTACTGACGCGAACGGGCTTCGGGTCAAATTTGACCCGAGGGACGCAGACCTAAAAAAGTTTGTACGTAGCAAAGTTCCTAATATTTTTTATAAAATCATACGTAATTGTAATCAGCTCAACACTTTAGAAAAAGTCAAGAAATATCAAGTCCTTAAAAAAAATTAATTTTTTTTCTTAAAAAGGGGTCAAAAATGACTCGAGCACCATAGGAAGGTTAAAGAAAAAAGTGAGATATGCGATTGAATACAGTTTACAGTCACCAAAGACTACTAAATAATGTCAGGTGAATGGGCAGCACAATTACGAACCGAAGACTCATTGAACACGAATCAGTGCGACATGCAAGAAACGATGTCGAACTATCTTCATTCCCACACGACTGGATGGCGCAGTTGGTTAAGTGCGTGCCCCAAGTTAGAGGAGTCCCAGGTTCGAATCCCAGTGAAATGTGGTCCAGTCACCATTTGCCGTTGAGGTCAAATTAACGGCACTGGAGTAGGTTGCTACCTGGCAGTACAATGGATCAGTTTTGAGTCTGAGTGCTCCATTAGAGTTTAAAAAATCCTCCGAAAAAAAAATCATTTTCTGCTGCAAAATGTCTACTCATCCTCCTGGCTCTCTAGCTCTCGTTTGCTGCGTACTCTAATTTTTCATGTATCTTGAGTATGACTTTGTGGAAGCATACCGCGGAATTCTTTCTATCCTCAGCCCATTTTTTTTATAGAGAGGACTCTATGGTGGTTTGGTTTTTCCTTTATTCTTCGCTTCAATGACTTCTAATGCGTTGTTTGCTTCTACTATACACACTTATTATTGTCGCATGGATTTTCTTTCATTTTTTCTTCCACGTCCTCTTACCAAGCCTTTGTGTTATGGTGCCGCAATACATTCCGACGGTATTCGCTTGCCATTAAAGCTGAACTTTCACTCATATGGAGTGGTTTCTTTATCGAAGTTCTCGCACGACTCAAGTTCAAAAAACCTCTTCAATAAGGTTTTGAGTTGTATGCAGGGGATAGTGACATTTGAATTGTTTATTTGCTATATAAGCAAAGATTCGAGACCCTTACCCTTTTCTTTCTTGTTACACGCTTTAAAATAATTAATTTTTTTATCACACTGCTACCGAATAACAGTATTCACGTCAATCGATTATAAAATATTCGCTTCGCACATAAAATGCGTAAGTACTTAGCGACTGTGGGCGCCGTGGCGTAGTGGGTAGGTGCGTCGACTCCTACGTTCGAGGTCGTCGGTTCGAATCTCGAAAAAAACGTCAAACATTTTTTCACGGCTCCACCTCTTTCGAGTCACTGACAATGCTCAAAGAGCATAACTGTCTAGGAAAAGCTTCTCAATCTCGCCGTTTGGAGTCGGCATTAAACAGTGGGTCTCCTACGCTCTGACAGAACAATAGCACGCACAAAGCGAGTGGTTGCTGAGAAGCTAGGCCCAGGTCCACTTCGGACTATTAACGACTGTTGCACCACGTGGACCTAAGTGAGATAGGCCACCTAGCGACTGTTGAGCTTCGTCATCTAGATAAGTCTTTTGAAGTCTTTTAGTGACAGTGGGCGCTTAAGCCGTCCGTTTGAGCACAAATTCAGTTTCGCATTTAAATACATGTCTCTCAATGATCTAAAAGCATTTTTTGACAACGTGAAAATGACATCTCCCCCCAAAACAAAGCAACCATACGACACGTACGTGGGTACGTATTAGAAACCTTCAAATACGGTCATTAATACATTCAGTAAACTATTTACTACCATACAACGAACGTACACCATCAACCACCGTCTGAGAGACTTTCTCGGTAATTGAAAAAGAAACAGCACAAGTAAACCGCAAATGACTCATCCTTATCCATTATTATTTGCGCTTACATTCCGCAGGGTAATGAAAATTTGTCTTCATCAAGTTTTCCACGACTTCCTGTGTCGCTCACTACCCCACCGGCAATCCCCCATACATCGAACAAGGGGACGTAGATCCCATTCGCGATAGAAGCATAAATAAAATAGTTCAGCAAATTTTATGAATTAATACGATTACTGAGTCAGGACGTGCTCTCGAGGTTGACGTTCCATTAAATGGCTATAGAAATTGCACACGCCGTTTTCATGTCACATTGTGACAGGCAATGGGCCACATCCACACACAGATCCTCCATCACACCACAGACGAGATGGAGATTTCACATTTTCATCCGCCGTCAGAGTCATTATCATTGGCATCGAAGCCTTGGCTCCCACATCTACAACTTTCATTTCAGTCGGCATCCTTCTGCCGGCTCCTGCTTTGCTCCCCTAAATGGGCATCAACCAATGGCTGAGAGACTGAGACTGATATACTGCCATGTATGTGATGAAGTAATTGGCATTCTTTTCAAATCGAATCGTACGTGATTCCACTCGAAATATTTCACCACACAATGGCGTGGCACGTCCCGTAACAAAGTGCGATACCGAGTCCCGTGTCTCCTTTCAGTTGCCCTCTGAGCTGGTGCGCCTTGGGTTTCTTGTCAAGAAAACCGCAGAACTCAAATTGGAATCAACCGTTCCTAGACGCATCAGCAGACACAAAAGACTGACTATCAAATGAGCGTAATTGGGTTGTAGTCTGATATGAGGGTTTGGACGGTTGAACATGATACCTGCTACATCTTTGTCATGTTCCTTTTTTTTTCTCTTGTTTTTTGATCTTTCATCTGCGAAATTAACTTTGAGACAATTTCTTTTACAAATTCTTTTTTTCATAAAGAAAAGGGGACGGTGAGGAAAATGAGGCCTCAAGGAACAGGACGCACGTGTACCCGCGTGTAAGCTCAACGAAGCGTAGGAGCATCTTTTCTTCTTTGCAAGAATCTCAACTCAAATATTCTGTATATTCTTTTACACTTAACTTGTGCAAATAAATTCTGGTTGATATGTATTCACGGATGTTCACATAGTCACGATGGAGAATGGGGGGACTCACTTCGGTGTTCGCAAAATGCGTGCCATTCCTTGCGCTTATTAGTTAAAGTGTCTAGGGAATCGTTCAAGGTTCGACTCAAAGCAAAGTCTGGGCGGTATACTGTGTGACTTGATTTGTTTTGGTTAAAGTTCCTGTCTCCCCAAAGACTGAAGAAAATGTATTGTCGTTCTATTCGGGATAAAGTGGTGGGAATATGTATGAATTCTTAAAGAGAGCTTCAGAAATGTTTGAAAATTTAAACGAGAGTTGACTGTTTTTTTCTTGCATGGTACATTGCATTCTTTTATGTCGTTTAAGCGTTCATGTGTAACAGCCTACGCAATATACTGCGAATTTTCTGGTTCAGTCCCTTTCCTAACGAACCTCTTGAGATCCCAAGAAGCATCAGACACCATCACTATGGAAGCGATAGGAGTGGCAGTCAATTGGTCGCACATTACGCAAGGGCAATGGCTGCATGGCCACAAGTGGAGAGGGACTGTAAGAAAAAGTTGGGCAGGGCTTAAGCACATTGGAAGGGATCAAATCTTTTAACGCGTAGGCTTGGTTATAGCCTTAGGCCCACAAGAAGTTTGGTCAGTAAAATGATAAATTGCTATCGTGTACACAACTTGCAAGGGGATAAAGTTCACTAGTTCAAATATAGAAAGAATTAAGCACGCTAGATAGACGAAATTCAGAACATTTTCATTAAATATGTTTATCCTAGGAAAGAAATCATAACGCAGGATTTCTACGCCCAATCTTTTGTATTATACAGTCAAAATCGGTTATAACGACCTTAAAGAGACTGACGAATTTGGTCGTAACCAATAACTCGAAGGTAGCAGATAAAGAACGAAGACCCTTTAAACTGTGCCAACAACGGATGGATCTGTCTCCTAAATATCACATATCAGATCTCTCTGCTGTTTTATGTAACCGCCTGAAGCCCTACCCGAGCATTTAGATTGGATCTCAGTGCAGGTTTGAGCCAGCGAAGTCTACCATCGACCAGATGTTCACATTGTGACAGATCTTGAAAAAGACACAGGAGCTTCAAGTCGATACCCACCGTCTGTTTATCGATTTTAAGGCCGCGTATGACAGTATTTAGGTAGACAAGTTATACAGCGCATTGTCTAAACTTAGCGTCCCTGCAAAACTCGTTCGTCTTTGTAGGACGACGGTGGGGAATAGCCGTTGCTTCATCAAAGTCGGTTAAGACTTCGCCGAGACCTTTAATGTCAAAAAAGGGCTTAGATAAGGCGACGCATTGGGAGGCAATTTTTTGTCATTCCTACGAAAATCGTGCGTAACTCAAACGTTAACTCCAGAGACACGATCTGCAACAATAACATCAGCCAATAATAAACGCAAAACAAAGAGAATATCATGTCAACAAATGGTGAGCTGTAACATATCCAAAATTCACATCGCATCAACAGATAAAATGCGGTCGCACCAACATCTGCGTTGATTTTAGTCGTTGTAACCAATATTTTATCTAAAACATGGACAAATCAGCCTTTATAAGCGATATGTCGTCGTAAGCGATGTCGTTGTAAGCGATTTTAACTTTAAATGATATTGCTTAATCTTTGAGGGATTGAAATCATTCGTCCTAACCCTTGGACATCGCCCTCGTAGAGGAGTCGCCTATCCACTGTCCTTCACACCACGTGGTAGATCAATGGACATCCCTACCCATCTTGGATTAAGACGATTCGGTCCAGGTACAAGAACGCTTCCGGCGAAATAAATCCACTTCGGCGAGCGTTCTTTATGCAAGAACTCGTTGGAATAGAATTTCTTGTACTCAGATTCTGGGGTTCTTTAATTCTTGAGATAAGCCCGAAGACATTGTTTATATATAGCCTCATATTTTCCATCTAGGAAGGATTCACGTTGAACCACACTAGACAACCGTACGTCATGACTGGCCTGATAAGAGCCATGTAGCAGATTTACTTCACCTTGGTATCAAGGTAATAATAATAATAATAATAATAATAATAATGGCTGCGCTGCAGTCCAAGGGCGACCTAGGCCTAGCTTCTCAGCAACCACTCGTGTTGTGCGTGTTATTTTTCTCTCATGAGTGGAAGGGACCTACAGTTTAATTCCGACTCCGAACGGCGAGATTAAGAAGCTTAACTATTCCTCGTTTCGTTTGAACACACAATTGTTACGTCCTTATTTCAAAAACTTGTGTAAATGTCAACGAGTTGCACCCTATGTGACAAAAGTGAAGAACAAGGACATTCACATTGTCACAATTAGCGTCTTCGCTAAACTTTAACTGACAGGATCTGAGCTGACAGTATCTTGAATTGTTGGGGTTTCTCCAGCAATCGTTCGAGCTGAAATTCGACAAACCAGGAAATGGTGCTATTCGTTGCTCCCAAGCCAGTGTCAGTTGCTTTTGCTAAAGAAACATAAAATTGTAGCCAAAAAAGTCCAATCATTTGGCGGATATTATAATAATTTCAAAGAGAAGCCAACAGATGGCTCAGCACATTCTGCTAAAGCACTTATGATCCAGAACCTCCGTAGCAGCAAGTCACTCAAAAAAGACATAACGTTCGTTCCTGCCTCACAATGCGAAAATTATTCCATCACAGCGAACCTTAAAGGTCAAGCTTTGCATAAGATGAATAAATCCAAGCCGCCCACACTGCTGACATCAATTCACAAAAGTTCATGTCATTTCGAAGCCACCCTTAACACCTTATTACATTCGCGGCACGTGACCCAAGCACAACATCTCTAAGCCACGGATGTGGGCTGCAAATGGCCCTCATCAAAAACAATTTTAAATAAATTCAAAATAAAATCGTGGCTCCACCGAGAGCATTCCCTTTATGCGATTAAAATTTAATTCCCTCGACAGAGAAGAAACGCTACCTTAATCCGAAGGCACATTCTCGGGGGGAACACTGTCACGAAGAGACAAAAACCGAGAGGAAAAATAAACAAATAAACCCATCCAGACCTCGTTGATCCAGCACGCACATTCCGACGTCAGAATCGTTGATGTCGGCCGTGCACAGAAGCGAGGACCGTCGCGAACCGGGACCTTGTTGACAATCAGAACTTTTGATCCCAAACACATGCTGGATGTCATACGCCCGGTCCACACTGCCAGTGCATTGGATTTGAAACATTTATAACCGCACCTCGCGAAGAGTGGTGGAACAGCACAACCAGCAAACAGCCGACAGGCCCGTCCGCTTCACGGCCCGACAGCATCAATGCTGGCAGCGTCAATTCACGCCATGTCGTACACTTGGTCGGGAATCATTCATCTAACTAATCATTAGGTTTGTCAAGTGACAGCGGCAATAAAGCAAAACTTTTATGGATTATATTTCCCATGAGGGGTGCAAACACATACGGCATCGGCACATGATGGCTGGGTGCGTCGGCAGCGATTATCGGAAGAGGATGCGGCAAGCAGCAGGACCTGGCGGCGGAAGAAGAGGACCAGATGAGCATCAGTCATTTCCCCACTTTTCCTCCTCTGAAGGGTAGCTATTTTTATACTGAAAACGCAATGAAATTTCCTCATTAATCATCGTCGCCATCAAAATTATGCCGTCGAAAGATGCTGGGAATTTCGTCAGAAGAACCGAAAAACTTTTGACGAAGAACTCGACTCAATGGACGACGTACGAGTATGTGTCTGTGCGTGCGTGTTGCGTGGTACGATCATAAATCTTTGCAGGACATTTTTAATGGTCTACGTCACGGAATAAAATAAATTACGAGGGGAAGTTTATTGCACGAAGTCGGTGGTGGCTGGTTGCTGGTGTCAGTCGGTCTTGTCCATTCGTCCCCACCGTTCGTCCATGACTCCCTTCGTTTCGCAGTGATTCCATGCAGTGCATGGGAAGAGCCGCCAGCACTTCAGTTCGGTGGCTTCGACGACGATGATGATGATGATGACGCGGTGGCGGCGTGATACTGTGCCAGAGGACGGGACAAGTGCGCTTAAGACTATGATTTCTGGATTTTCATAATTGCAAGAACTCTGAGATACCCTACTCTCTTTCTATTTCGTTTTCTTTTCTCCCGCTCCCCCCTCTCGCACTCACTCTCTTCTTGGATTATAATTAATTGCATGCCCTGGGATTATTTTTATCCAGTCAGGCGGCCCCTCTAATTATTTTTCTCAGAGCTACGCGACATATTTGTTGCCAAGAACCGCAGATGGAGTGCTATGAAATCATTCGTTTCGTTTGAGATGGTTTTCAAGTGAAACACACAGTCGTCGTCGGAGGGAACGGAAGTGCGGATTAATGATGTCAACTTGCGATGACTTTTGGTGGCAATCTACTTTAATGGCTTGAAACCGATTCTGATAATCAGGGCATTCAGTGTGGCATGGTTATTCCCAGAAGGCACGGATGTGTGCAAAGTGGATTTTGTATTCGCTGGAAAAAATATCGGTTGCCTTCGAATCGGGTACAAGTACACTCTCAGATAATGATGAATTTTGTCTGTTGGGCTAAGATGAAGATTATCTGCATAAGTCGGCCAGTATTTGGTGTATGTGCGTTGCGGGGATTGGAGAATCAATTTCCGGAACATTCAAAAGACATCTGCTTTGATCAGTTTATCCGTGGCATAAAAACGAGGCTGATGAAAATAATTTTTCGAAACTGAAGCCTGTTTTTGAGTCCTCCATCAAGACAGCAGCCAATTTATTTTTATTGATATGCCCTTATCTCAAACTCTCTCCTCTTTGTATATCACTCACAAATCATCGTCGTTTCCACTGCAGATTGCGTTCTGTTTGCTATCTTTGGTGCTTTGATGTCAATTGAGGTTCAACCACATTCAGTTCGGGCTGTTCGACGACATACCAGCGCTTAAAATAACGAAGACGGTATGAAGAACACAGCTTTGGTCGGAGGAATCTTCGACCCTGAACCTCGTGAGACAACCCAATAGGAGACGACTAGGAAGGCGCAGGAAGGCTGATGGATTTCATGTCAACCAACTCCAATGAACCAACTGAAAGTAGAAACAGTTCCCAAAAGATGCTCCACCTGAAGGCACTGATGACACTGGTTTCCTAGGGTAACACAGATAATAAGGGTTTCGTAATTCTCGCCTGTTCACATTCAAGGAACGGATTCTAGTTGCTACCCGTTGTGTTCAAATCGACACGATCTCATTCGCCCTATATATCTGCCGTCAGAGCTTTAGAAGAATGTCAATGCTACTGCCTTAAAGAATTTGAATTAATCATTCCTCCGAACCTGAAGAACTGGACAGCACACAACATCTCATCTGACAGACTAAATAAAAATACGAGATCTTCCTCTTCCTAGTTGGAGGTTGTGCGTGGGGCTAACTTCCTCAGCACGTAAAAAGACTACGAGTTCAGTGAACACAAACTGCCTCGGATATGGACGGATTTACTTTTTACTGACGACCCCAGCAAACGGAATAAGGACAATGACTTTCGGTTCTGCACGTGGAATGTGAGGTCCCTGAACAGACCACGTGCAGCCGATGAACTCGCGGAGGTCCTAGACTGCTATAAGGCAGACGTTACCGTAATCCAGGAAGTGCAGTGGGATGGGACTAGTCAGTTATACTCTTTGAGCATTGTCCGTGACTCGAAAGAGGTGGAGCCGTGAAAAAATGTTAGATTTTTTCTCGAGATTCGAACCGACGACCTCGAGCGTAAGAGTCGACGCACTACGCCCCCACTACGCCATGGCGCCCACTAATAATACGTTAATAGGCGCAGGTATAATGGGGCACTGGAACTCAACTTTTCCAAGGGTTACAATTAGAGGTGTAGCGGATATCCGGTAAGTATTCGGTATCCGGCCCATCCGGCTTCTTTTATAACTGGCGGGAGCCGAAGTCTTTTGATATCCGGCCGAATACCGGACAACAAAGTAAAGTAATAATTCAATATTGGAAGCTTACTAAAGAAAAATTATAATGAATGAAAATTAGTTCTTCTGCATTCAGGGGTAATAATTTATTACTTTTGTTTTCGTATACGATGCACTGCTACATGGAGATGAAAAATAAGTTTTCGCAAATTTGAGCAAAATTGGGTACTGTCTTCCATTTACTGACCACCAAACCCAAGGGTCACTTTACTTACTTACTTAATGTGGCGCTACAGTCTGGGGTGGACATGGGCCTCAACCAACAAGCGTCTCCTGCCAGCTCGATCTTTAGCTAGCTGCCTCCAGTTTCGCACGCACAGTTGGTTGAGGTCCGTTTCCACTTGCGTGTGCCACCTGAGTCGCGGTCTTCCTCTACTGCGCCGTCCCTCGGGGCTGGATCCGAAGACTTTCGGGGCCGGAGCATTGGTTTCCATTCGCTCTACATGATCGAGCCATCTTAATCGTTTGATGTTCACCCTTCTGGCTAAGTCGATGTCGCTGATCAGCTCGTACAGTTCGTTGTTATATCTCCACTCATCCTCTATGCAGACGGGACCGAAAATCACCCGAAGAATTTTCAGCCAAGGGGAACCTAATCCGCTTTTGACAAAGTCCATGCTTCTGCGCCATATAGTAGGACTGGGACGATTAGGGTCTTGTACAAGGTTATCTTGGTAGTTCGAGAGAGGGCTTTGTTTAAATTGCTTTCTTAGCCCAAAGAAGAAGCGATTAGACCCAAGGGTCACCATTCCCTTCAAACTAAACTGTTTTGAGATATAAATCAAGCTCGTTGGCGGTATTTTTTTGGCAGAAACTCAATCTGACTTGCCTTTTGCAACCTCTTCAAAAATGTCCCAAAAACTTTGCTGTGTAGAATGTAAGAATATCTTGTGGAGGAGAAGGAAAAAACATGTTTAAGTTGGTTTTACTTGTGCCGATCTGATTTGAGTATCAGAGCACCAAACTAGTATACTTTTAATTTGGGCAGATAGCCGGCCGCCAAATATTCGGCTATCCGGCTTAGCTGCAGACCGAATATTCGGTATCCGGTATCCGGCCAAATCACTATTCGGTACAACTCTAGTTACAATCTCTGTTGTAAATTTCCTAGTTGATTTTGGAAAAGCTGATGTTTCAAATGTTCGGGACAGCCGCAAACATTCAGCAAGACCAATACTTGACATTGTGAAGCAATACTTGACATTTCGACGGCACAACCATACGGTTTGGCATTTGCGCATAGAAACATTCAATTTGACAGTTTTTGACTTTTTTTTTAGTTCTATAACCACAGACATTGGCAAACATAGCGGAGAATGTTTGACAAGAAATGATAAATATTCGCCGATCCGCATTCAATCGAATTTAGAGGTAAATCCATTTGAAACTAAACTTAATTTTTCTATTCTTCACTCTTCTACTTTTTCGCTCATGTTACCTCTTAAGGTATCTTTGGCCAAAGTTTGACCATTCCCTCCAATCAAAGTATATCTTCTCGAATAGTGCCATTCATTGAACGTGCCTGGTTCCAATCTGCAATAAGATGAACCCATTAAACCTTTTCCAGAGCCCGTGTAGTCTAAGCAAATACCCCACTTATTTGCGAGTCAATCACTCCAATCAACCAGCAGATGAGAAGCCTTACGTTCCCTCCAGCCACTCGATTAATATTTTTAGCTTTCTTAAGTAAATATTGATTTCAGTTGAAGATACACATACAAATTAAATATCCCATCTCGATTCCTTGATTTCCATATCAAACCACAACCATCGCGATAGAAGCAGCAGCACAAGTAAGTCCCTCAAAGCCTTGAACATTCTTCAGAAACAGTCTGGCTTCTATTTTGCCCGAAAAAACACAAAAAAAAAAGCAAATTAACCTCCTGCGTCAATTTTCTGTGGAATATATAAATAATTACCATCAACAAATAAACCTCAAATATTGGCATGAGCACATGTTTACCCCGGAATAATATTTGGAAATGCACCCTGCGGCCCAGCTTGTCTGGCATTCATGTGATATTGAGCGAAAGAATTATTGAAGAGGGTTTTAAAACAAAAAAAAACGCGAAAAGGCAGCTCCACAACAACTGCACGGAGAACAGCATTTTATGTGGTAATTAATATTTTATGACCCATAATGAAGAGGCGAACAAAAAAAAGCTAAAATAAAATTTACGACGGAAAAGAACCTTCAGCCACTGCGTTGGCTAAACTGACGACGACACCATATTGGTGAAGGACGGAGCAGAATCCGCCTTTGGGCAGAAGATTGTCCCTTCTTTGCGAATGTATGTGGGGTATACCTTTGTGTGTATGGATATTTTTTGCCCCAACTGACAGCACCTGCCCGTGCTGTGAGTATTGCGATTTTATTGTTCTCCGGAAGAGGACACGACTTTATGATTTATTTTGTCCCAATATAGCCCCATGCAAGGGCACTCTCTGTGCCCTCCCCCACCCACTGGGAAGGGATAGCCAACCGAAGTGGTTGGGAACTTCATTTTGAATATAATACGGACTGGGGTCGTAAAACGAAACATTAATGTCATCGTTTCACCGTTCGTGATCGGAATGTGGACCGTTTCGCACGGTTTGCATATGACAGCCGCAATGAAGCTACACCGCATCAAGCTCCACCAGGAATTATCATATAATAAAGGGACGGTCAATGATTAGATGAGTGCCGTGGAATTAGTCGCAATACGATATCAGAATTGCGTTTGTAGATGACCCTTCCTTCTCAAGGGTTGTTAGCGTTTGGCTGCGGACTCCATGTGACTGTGTGACCGGTGTGTGTGTGCGGTAAATGTGTTGGAAATTCAAAATTATTCTAAGCACGATATATTTTAAAATTCTGTGGGAAATTGGTGATGCCCACAGAGCGTCCATTTGATTTACAATGACATGTGTTCGGTGTTTGGCACGCACAAGGCGAGCCTTGTATTCAGTCGTCATTAATGATTTAGCTGAAACTCGGGTACATGGCTGTGGTAGACGAGGCACCGGCGTACAACTCGCAGGAAAAAAATCAAAAGGATATCTCCCACTGGCTATTTGCAAGCATCATTGCCTCCTAAATAATTTATCTGGAAATTTACATGCGCCTAAGCAGTGAACGGTTGAGTATTCAATATATTTGCCGGCACATTTTTGCCCGAAGTGAGCGGGCAAGCACCTGTGTAAACAGGAATCAACTTTAATTTCATATGAATCCATCGACGGATTGAGCAGATATTAAATACACGACGGCATATTCTGCCAAATCGAAATCAAATGTTGTGCAACCGGATGTTCATTGCCACTGATCATACCCAAATGAAAAGGGGGAACGGTAAACATTTCTGGGAATTACAGTTATAGATTTCGTCCTGTCAGAATTCGTAGGTTTCATGTCCCGAAGGTATGTCAGTATTGGATTTATGATACGAGTATGTTTTTGATGGCACCTATCAGGCGGTATCGACTTGAAATGTCGTTCGCAGTTTCCTGTGGTAAAGGTAAATTTGTTTTGTTGTCCAAGCAACAAAATTGTTCTGCACTTGCAGGCGTTGTATACGATTTTGGGCGAAGACTTTATCCAGATTATGGAGCTGAACAACAGCCAATCCGAACTGTGGAACTTTCTGCATCAGGCTCATCGCTTCTGTGACATAAATTTGTTACAGCCAGATTAGTTTTGTAGTTTTTAAAGATTTGTGGCATTAGTTATGCCAACAAAGAATGACAGTTGTTTGAGTTTTTATGATATTGTCTGTCATCGATGCATGCAACCAAAATGAATCACTTGTGCTACGCTGAGGGTATCAACGATTTTGACCCTCTACAAAAGATATCAAAAGTTAAAAGTGAGACTCGCATTATCGAGCTGAAAATGAATACAAAAGAAAGACAAACGCCATTAGTCCGAACAACCAAATTAGATCGGATGTGTATTGCTTGAGAGAGGGTTGAAAACGTCCACGGGTTTGAGTACCATTGTGGACAAATTGTGTCAACCGAATGTTGACCGAATATTCCCGAAAGAATCGCAGTGCAGCACTCTCTTCAGTCACTTCAAATTTGCCTTAGTTGGTTTTACTTTATCCTTTGACGATTGGATGGCGCAGTTGGTTAAGTGCCTGCCCTAAGTTAGAGGGATCACTGCTTTGTAGGGGGCCAACAAAACAAAAAAAACTCTTCGCTCTGCGTGTAATACTGCTTCATTGAGTGCCGCATATGTGTTACACGATCTTAAAAAGGCTGAGGTAAGCGGGAGAATCGCGCGATCAGGGTTCAAATACCTTAGGCCCGAATTAACGGTGGGTTATTTATTTGAGAGAAATATCGAAAACATGTACACAGGTTCTGCATATGTAAATTAAGACCAGGCTTACCCGTTGGTGTAAGCGTGCTGGTGAATTCACTAAACTAACCCTAACCTAACCTAACTTTTAAATAAATGGTAAAAAAATCAAATTTTGTTTGAGTTTTGGGGAACCATTTAAAACAACACAAATCATCGCGAAGTGGTAACATATTTCCAATGAATGAAAGCAACATAACCAGCCACGCTACGTAAAGAAACTTGCTTACACAGGTTGGCTGAAGATACTAAGGAAATTATGGCAGATAATTTGATAAAAGTTTAAGTTTGTTTTTTTTTCTGATTTTTTGAAACACTTCACTGGAACACTCAGACTCAAAACTGATCCATTGTACTAATAGGTAGCAACCTACTCCAGTGCCGTTAATTTGATCCCAACGGCCAATGGTGATTGCACCAGATTCGATTTCATTGGGGTTCGAACCTGGAACCCATCTAAGACTCTTCGGGTCGAAGCTGTCTTGTCCATAAATGGCCTTACCATCTTAAGCGTGTTATCCGTAGACTCATGCCGTCGCACAACCCGTTTGGTTTGTTGTTTAATCTTCCCCTCTAGATGCCATCAGCGCAAACAGGACCAAAAGTCGCACGCAGAACTTTTCTCTTGAACAGACCAAGAGACTCTTCATCTGCTTTTATCAACCTCCATGTCTCTGCACCAAAGAGCAGGACTGGGATGATCAAGGTCTTTTACAGAGTCAACTTGGTCTTCCGAGAGAGAGAGAGAGAGAGCTTATTCAATTGCCTTTTGAACTCAAGAAAACAACGGTTGGCAAGAGTTATTCTGTGTTTTATCTCGGTACTGATGTTGTTTGTACTATTTACTGCAGAGCCGAGGTAGACGAAGTCCTTAACTACCTCGAGGTTTTTGCTGGAAAGTGTGACGCTCTGTCCGAGGCGTTGATGTTGTGAGTCCTTTCTCGATGACAGCATATACTTCGTTTTGCCCTCATATGCCGCCAGACCCATTTTAGCCGCATCCGCTTCAGTGCCAGCAAACGCCTCATTTACATCTCGCTGTGTTCGACCAATCACGTCAATGTCATCCGCGTAAGCTAGCAGTTGAACGGACTTTTGGAAGATCGTGCCAGTGAGTTTTTCACGAACTTCTCAATAACGTTGTTAAAGAAATCTCATGACAGCGCGTCGCCATGTCTAAAACCTTTTTTGACATTGAAGGTCTTGGTGAGTTCGTTACCGACCTTGATGGAGCAGCGAGAGTTCTCCATCGTCATCCTGCTCAGTTTGACGAGTTTGGCATGAATGTCAAAACTAGACATGGTGCTGTATAGCTTGTCTCTACGAACGCTGTCATATGCTGCCTTGAAATCAATGAATAGGTGGTTCGAGTCGGATTGGAGTTCCAGGATTTGCCGCAGGGTGAAGATTTGATCGATGGTGGACTTCCCTGGCCTGAAACCACACTGATACGGACCTATCAGGTTGTTCGTAAATAGTTTCAGGCTTTCACACAAAACGGCAGAAAAGATCCTTACGCTGGGTGTAGGAGACTGATCCCTCGGTGTCAGGTTGGACTGTCATAAAATGCTCTGATTTTCATGGGACACTGCGTATCTGGATACCACGCTCACAGATTAGGACTGGTCTCGTCCAAAGCAAGCAGGAACTGTAGCGAATCTGGAGCATCTTCTATTTACTGGACCTTTCTATGCATTGGGCTAAACAAGTAGAAAGACACTTGGCAAATTCTTCTCTCGAGAAGTAAGCAATTTCAATTTACAAATCCAACAGATTTTGTGGAGTTATCAGGATTATTCTATTTTAAAAATGGCAGCTGTGGCCAATGTGCGTAGATTTCTAAGAGAGTTGTGGTAACACATGGATCTTGGCTGGTATATGGGAGACTTTGACCACCTCTCAAACCTAATCTAATCTAAGATCAAAGTACAAACTATCTATGAGTTCATCTCAAAACTTAGGATTAACTGCAATACTTAATTTTTCTCAACTTGTTATTGTCAATTAAAAAAATTTCAAAATGTTTGCTTGTCAAAACAAATTAAGTAGTAGAACTCGAATAATAATAGGTTGACGAGGAATGATTTACATGCTCCAACTTTTCGACCCCCGATCAGCCGATGTTTAAATGATTTTCAAAAATTATCCACGTTTCTAGCATTTTTTCCAAAAATTGCCGAATTTGAAGTTGTTTTAAAATTAATATCCATGTCTGTTCATCCACTCAAACATTAAACGTCCGACACGCCGAAATAATAGTCATTTTGATCATCAAACTTTGAGTCATTTCAAGACTGTTGTATAGAATACTGAACTATTCGAACATCTTTATTAGTCGGTATTCGATTGATGTCATGGCGACTGATGAGCAAAATATTGGCCTTTGCCCTTTGTTCAGAAGCTATTATTGCCATCAAAGATAACGAGTCTGTCAACTTTTCCAATAAGCATCTAACGCCCACTTCTATCTCTGTCCTTGTAAACACAAATGAATCAATAACTTGACTCTCTCTCTTAGAAAAACCCACACCAATTCATTGTTCAATTCATCATTCCAGCAGAAGATTTGCCTCTTTTCAGATCGAAATAAATATCCTTACACCAATGATTTAGTCATTTTGTCGGATTAGAACTAGTGCCTTGAAACACAACACTCCACCCGAGTGCTAGCAATTCGAAGAAGAAACGTCGAGATCCTTAGCATCAACGAGAGTGATTTGCCAAATGTATCCTCATCAAAAACCCTCGTAGCATGTTAGAGTTTTATGGGGATCTCAGGCAGCCGACTCCGACTGACATTTGTTTTGAAATCATTACGTACCAAATAAGACTAACTTGTTAAGGCTTCATCCCTACACAAATACGTACAATGAGGATGATTATCACCACTCGCCCACACACGCCCATCCCGCCAGCTCTGCTTATGATATATAACAAGTCATTTCCATACATCTGAACAGTCAAAGTGGTGGTGGTGGAGATGGAGGGCTGTCTTAAACATCCCAATTAAACTAATTAGCCCAACAAAAACCATGCTCTCATTTATACAGAGCGCTGCTGCCTTCTACGCCCACCCACCACTTCTTTGGCTTCTCCTAGCACACCCCGAGTTTCATTCCATTTGCTTCTGTAGGTGGATGCAAAAAAGGAGAAGAAAAAAACTTTGCAAATAAAACATTTCCAATTCTAAGTAAGACCGAATCAAGCGAACACCCGGACGCTGCCATGCCGCCATCTCAACCGCTGCCTCCCATTAAACGGGTCACCTACACATCAGACCCGAAAAGCCCATCAACCGTTCCTGCCCCGCCCCCGCAAATAACGAATAACAGAAATTATATGGATGAAAAACTTTTCGACATAACAATAAAGTTTGAACAAAACGTGAGCAGAATTGGAAATGTGGGAAAAGTTTTCATTTCCAAATGATACACTCCTTCGGAGTCCCTTTCACCGCACCGTCGTGCCAAGGACTGCTGTTGCCTTGCCACCAGATCTAGTCTGCCTTACCTCGCTGACAGCACTGGTGTGTGCCACTCACCCACTCCACTCGCATTGTATAACTACTTAACTGCGTTTAATATTTGTTAAGGAGTAGAACTTTAGTTTCTCTGCGATAGTTCATGGCTTGTGCTGGGGCAACAGCCAAACGTATCTGTTCCCACCGCCACCCGAAGACACAAACGTAACCATCACCACCATCACCGCTTCAGCATTTTGCCACTTCACCACCTAAAAGCCACCGAAATTATTGTCTTCAGAGCGAGGACAGATTAGAGCAGTTGGCATGTATACCACAGTGTTTCCATTACGCAAATGTGTACGAGTGTATCCAAACCTCCGATGAGGGATGCTTGAGGGATGTTTTTTGGGGAGAAAGAAACCGAAGGAGACGCAACAAGAAAATTCATATTTCTCTCAGCTAGGAACGTGTTTTCGCCTCTTTTTTTTGTTCAAGATCCTTTTTAATTAGGATTAGAAAAGTCTGAATGAAAAATGAAAGAACCAAATCTCTAAAAGGGATATATCCGAAATTAAAAAGTTGGAAACCAACAAACAACCTTTGGAACCGAAGCCAAGGGGGCAGTGCAGTCAAGAAAAAGTTTCGTGTTCTTCGACGGTACGTGTTGCAGAGAGGGCTCCAAATTAAATTTCCCAACAAAAGAGACAGAGAGCACCTATAAGCCGGGGGATATCTTTCGGGGATCTCGTGAAAGGGATGATTTTGTTTGCAGTTTGCAGAAGTTTTTCGTAATTTTTTCGTTCCCTTCAAAATGGCTCTGTGCTGATAGCAGGGCTCAATAGATGGACCGCATTAAACAAAAAGTAGAAAAAAAAAATGTAAGGGTGTGGGCTGCGGGTAGCCGACAATAATGATGCTCTCTGCGATTTGAATGTGACCTTAACCCACCTAAGAGTTAATCAAGAATACCGCCGGACAAGATAATGGAGGGCTTTTGAATTTTTTGTTAAGTTTTACGTGAATAAGCGTGGAGTTCAAGGTGTCCAGCGGTGTAGTAGCAATTGGGTGTCCTTTGACTTTAAGTTTTTCCCGATTACGCATGCCTTTGGGCTTAGGGTACTCTTTCATTCAACCAACCATAGATAAAATGTGGTTACGTTCAAAAAGACTTTGACGGCTTGCCGTTAAAAACGTGATTCAACAATTTCCCGACTCAACGTGTTTCTCTGATGAGGACTTGAGTATGTCGAGACATTTTTATGACCATGTCACCGTAGGTGCGACGGTGCCACGGTCGATACCATCTCCTCTGTGACTCAAAATTATCTCACCGCCACGATTCTGGACATGGATGCTTTAATTTCTGGTCAATTGATCCATATCGCTGTGGAAATGATTTCAAGTTTTAGAGCACTTTCGTTGAAATAATTCTTTGAACTGACCCGACTGTGGCAATGGGCGTATGGGGAACAGTTTCTGTGGCTTCCTCTGGCTCCGATGAAGTACACAAAATCAAATTAGTCCTCAAAATTAAGTCACAGAACTGGCAAAAAGTGGAAACTCTGTGGTATTTATACAGAATATGAACATTCTTGCGTACGCCTGATCTTATTGTCGTAATGATGGACAGTTGATTTCTCCATTTCTATAAATCAAACGTCCAGTAAATTTGTCAGCCAATAAAGTCCGCTTTTCTGATGAAGCTAAATATCTGGGTGCCATTCTAGATAGGAAGCTTCTGTGGAAAAATTGCGAAGGCACTGTCAGTTTTCTGGCAGTGTAAGGGAATTTTCGGCAAATCCCGGCTCTATCACCAAAAAGATCCGTTTGGATCTACACGGCTATGATTAGGCCCTTCTCTCCTATGCATCGGTCGTTTGGTGGAATAAGCTTTCGCGTAATTACGTAACTGCTGCTTTCACCAAGATTCAATAAACGGTCTGTCTCGGCTGCATAGGGGACTTCCCTAGTACGCCAGGCTCTACTCTTAATACACTGCTGAATCTAACGGGGCACTACACCTTCGCCAAACACCTAAATGTGCTTGGCCTAAGCGATGAAACCCTCTGCGACGCCTGTGGAGAAGACGATGACACTGCAGAGCACTTTCTCTGCCATTGTCCCGCCTTTGCTCGGATCAAGTGGCAGTTATTCGGTGCTAATGAGGTGAGAGCTGATGATGTAGGCTTCACAGAATCATCACAGAAGCGCCTGCTGATCTTCTTTCGGAAGACCATGAAAATTCAGCAAAACTAAGTTGCTGCCTGGTAGTACAATGGACCAGTTTTTGAGTGATCCAGTGTAGAGTTACAAGAACCTCCGACAAAAAAAAATAAACTGGGCAAGTGCGAGTTGAACTCGCACGGGTAAGGTTCCGTCGCATAATATTGATGAATGATTTCTGAATATCAAACGACGTTTCCAAACTGTTTCAGTTGAATTTTCTTCTAACTTCAACCCAAATCAACCATTTATTCATAAATTCATACATCCAAACAAACAAATATTCATCCCTACATATACCTATATCTCTATCCAAGTTTATCCAGCACAGAAAATCTCTTCCATCATACACATACCCAATCACTGCTCATGCCTGCGGTGTGTGTGTGTTCATTTCTGTTGGGCATTTAGGGGAGAGATAGAAAAGATAACACTCATCAACGAATAGAGTGTGAAATTTATGTGTGAAAATGAAAATAGTTATCATTTTAAATCTTAGATATCTCAAAATTTCAACATAAATCGATATTTTGAAATTTATCATTTCTTAGTGCTTACATTGATGTCTTCAAAACTGCGTTTTCAGATCTTCAAAATTCGACGATTGACCGTTTTTGGCCAATATCTCGAAAACCATTAGGGCCAGAATGCTCGCAATGGTTTTAAATGAAAGTACTCAATGTAGTTAAGTGTTTGTGATTTTTTCAGATTTTTAAACACTTTGGTTTAGAAATGGCAGGGGGGGACGCATTTAAAAAAACTTTGGAGCTCCATATTTTCCAAACGGTATTTTGGATAAAGAAGTGTTGAAAGAAACCTCTACCTCATTTCAAAAGATCTGTCGATTGATATATATTGATATTCGATGGGGTGCGACAATTTTTCAAAATTAATGTCAACTTCACATGTACTGGAGCCACCCCCAAATGGCCCCACTTTTTAAAATCGCTGCATAGGCAATGACATCTAGGTACATCTGACAGTCCTAAGACATCTGAAGTACCTAATTCCAAAATTTCATGCCGAACTTTCATGAACATGTCGAAATTTTCATGAACTTCGGAGATAAAAAAGTGTGACAGACTCGACGGACGGACGGACGGGCACACCGAAATTATAAAAGTTCAGTTTTTGTAGACGGAACATTAAAAAAGACGCTGGCTCTGTGACGTTGTCCTGCAGAGCGTAAACATTGTCCACATCGGGGGCGTTTATTCCAGGTAAAAAGAGTCAATCAACATCATTTGATTATGCAATTCATACGTTGCCCCAATGACACGGCTCCAGATCAAAAACCACACCAACTGATGGATAAGAATGTCTAGAAATCCTCCCCAACATATACTTTTTCTCCTCTGCTACTATTGAATTTCGTACATTCTTCTGTTCACAAAGATTAGGCGAGGATACCAACGTTATCTCCCTACCTCAGGAATTAGACGGATTTATTGAAGAAACAGCTGTCCGCTTTTATATTTGCCCTACGCTTTGCAACTTGATCATTTGTTTCCTAAGAGCGGAGATATGCTTCCCAAAAAAAGTCCAATAAATGTCTTTCTCCATAAAAAAAAATAATGGTGGCGCTACAGTCCGAGGTGGCGTTCGGCCTAGCTTCTACAGCAACCACTCATGTTATGTGTGCTATTGTTCTCTCACGAGTGGATGGGACCTACAGTTTAATGCCGACTCCGAACGACGAGATTGAGAGGCTTTTTCTAGACAGTTATACTCTTTGTGCATTGTCAGTGACTCGAAAATGATGAAGCCGTGAACAATTTTTTTGAAAAATTGTGAAAATCTAGAGTAGGAATCGAAGCACATGCCCATTACGCCACGGCGCCCACCTTTTTTGGTTTATTGAGAAAAACTTTCGTGTGAAGCGTGTTTTCAGACAAATTGAGGAATTGTTGGTATTGGGTTTCAGGCAAGAAGCTCCTCGTGGCAAGTATACTCTGGAACGTTGCAGTGACTCGCGAGATATGGTATCATAAACGACAACTACTGCTGATCTACCGCATTGTGATTAAAGGCCGTAAGTTCTTTAAACTGCCAAGAACGTTTAGTCATAAAGTCAACCATCTATAGATTGGATAGATAAATATAAATGTGCGTAACTTTGACAAAATTGTATCGCTCCCTAGACACCCGTGCGACAACAAACTCCCTTATAACACAAAACTTTAAGTATCTCGTGTGTGTTCTCCCGGCCAGAGAACTTATTTAAATCATCAGTTTCTGGCCAGTTCAATCATGATCCCAACAGCAAGTACAGAAGTTTATCCCGGATCCCAACCACAGGTTTTAATACATCCAACCACAGCAGTTAGATATTTCATCCCAGGATCCTGTCCTATCCCCTGCCAGCCAGCAAAGTTCAAATCAACTCCCAGCAGAGATACCACATAAAAGAAAGCAAAGCCTCCTGGCATAGGAAAGGGACTCCCCGAGCTCTTATCTCCCCGAAAATATAGGGCAATTAATAGAAAACCAATGTTGTGCAAAAAACAATCACCCAACACAGTAACAATACACAGCCACTAAGAAAAACAACAAAAAAAAGGGAAAACAAAAACAATAAAGGAAAGGCATAAGGGAACTGAAAATACTTAAGTAAAAGCAAACACAATATCCGTTCTAGAACAATACGCAGTATCGCATACGAACATGACAGGGGATGAGAGCGTGGAGCAGTGTATCAAATGAGAGTAGTACAACGCCTTCAAAGGGGAGGGGGAAAAATAACGTGAAGAAAGGAGATTGGCATCCTTCTCCGATATCCAGTTGCGCCAGCATTGTCCGAAAACAATAGGCCCAAACTAAATATTGTTTCACCGAAGAATCCTAGAAACAGTGAGAAGGGAACTGTGCCAGGACTCGGAGCTGCTCACAAAAGGGCCCACCACCCACCCACCCCAGCCCCGAACGCACGACATCCGAGAAATGAATACTCCCCGCATGATGCTGGGAAGGAACACAACCGATGCCCCTTTTCGGGGATGTCCTTGAATTTACACATTAGGATACACAACACAATTCTTTTCCGGTAATTATTTACGGTGGCGGTTGCTTCCGAAACTCTTTATGCTTACATGAGACGGAATTCGATTGACTCCGCTCTTCCACACGTGCGTACGTTTAACAATGCTCGTCGTATTGATTAATAACCTACAAAGTGCCTTGAATCCTGTTTTGCTGTCTGTCTTCCATTGTTCTGCGCTTTCTCTCTCTCTCTGGCATCCTCCCTCCCTCCCTCCTGGTGTGATAAATGACAAAACTGAGATGTCTTGCGAAAACATTCAATTTGAAAGACATCCCCATGCTCGTACATATGTACATACGTACGTAAGGACGTGTGCAGGTGTTGGCAGGCGGGGGAGGGAGTAAAGTGCGAATTGTTTTCTCTTCCGAAAAAAAATATCCAACCCACAGACATTTGAACATGCATGAAGTGAAGAAGCAAACAAAGGATACTCTCCATTCAATTGAAATGAGAACAAGGACAATGGCTAGGAAAATGAGTGAAAGAGTGTAGCATCTGCACACACCTTTCTATAGAATTTGTTAAAATATCCTCGTAGTCCATTAGTGTACTCCAACTACTGGGACAAGCCGTGTTAAAAAAAAAGTACGTTAGTATTCAAGAGTCGCCCGGGAGAGCGAGACCACCAGCGAGTGAGGGAGAGACGTTAGTGTCCTTGTGATATTGGCCAACATCATCATCATCCCCAGCCTCGTCCGTAGGTGTGTGCATGTTTGCTATCTACTTAATGAATGCAATAGAGGGGACTTTCAAAGTAGGTTTTAAGGACACATTCTGGATGTTTTTTTTATTTTTATTTTTGTGCTCCTCTTTGCGGTGCGGGAGAGGCGAAATGATGATAGCTGCTTGTTTGCTCACATTTTTTCTCCTCTTCGCTCAAGAGCGACGGAAGGGCGGGCGGAGGGCGGATGGGAACAAGTGTATCTAGGATACCAGTTAAGCAAGAAAGAAAAGCTTTTGTTTAGGTTCCTCTGTGGCAGTCCTTATATCTTACCTTTTCATCTTGAGACTGTGTGTAGGCATGGTGAATAACTCATCGATGGCAAGTAAGCCTATTAAAGAGTGCTCCTGCTACGTATCCTGTCTGCTCTGATTCAGTGATTGTGATTTATGGTGATGGGTTCAGAAGGGTTGCTTGGATAAATAATTACAGGCCAACGGATGTGGGAAGGACGCGTTTATATGTGAGTGAATTGAATAGCAAAACAATGAGACGGCTTGTGGTTTGGTTTCGTGGTGTCTGCAACTGCTGGATTATAATTTAACTTTATTGGAGTGCGGAAACATGGGATGTGGTTGGACGTTCGATAAGGTTTCACAAATCTTCGGAATCTTTGTCTGTGACTCTGGTCCCCGGGGGAGATCCTTTATTGTGGTATAAATAGCAATTTACTGAAATAGGAATGATACGTTGCTTTAATTTCACTCATATTAAAGCAATTATTTTTTCAGCGTAATACTTGAGGAGAGGGCGCCGTGGCCGTGTGGGTTCGTGCGTCAACTCATGCGCATTAGACTTTCACAGTCAAGGTTCGACTCCAAGTTCAGACAAACAATTTTTCAAAAAAATTGTTCGCGGCTCCACCTCTTTCGAGTCACTGACAACGCTCAAACAGTATACCTGTCAAGAAAAAGTTTCTCTCCACTCGTGAGAGAACAATAGCACGCACAACACGAGTGGTTGCTGAGAAGCTAGGCCCAGCACCAAATCGGACTGTAGCGTCGCCATTATTATTATTATTATTGAGGACTATGACTTAGGCAAAACGACTGGATGGCGCAGTTGGTTATGTGCCTGCCCCAAGTTAGAGGAGTCCCAGGTCCGAATCACAGTGAAATCGAATCTGGTCCAGTCACCATTTGCCGTTGAGATCAAATTAACTGGAGTAGTTTACTACCTGGCAGTACAATGGACCAGTTTTGAGTCTGAGTACTCCAGTAGCGTTTCAAAAAATCCACCGAAAAAAACAATGTCTTAGGCAATCGTTTTGAATCAATTTGACTCCTAAGAATGGAAAATAATTTCAATGTCAGTTAGTTTCTTGGAGTCGATAATAAAAAGCATATGTTTAGTTTTGTTGCTTGCAATAAGTCTGCAACTATATTTAAAGGCTTGACAGCGATGTATCCAATGGCAAGATTATGCGCAAAAGCCTTCACATTCCCGATAAACGGTAGTTCAAATAACGAATTGATACAGATTAGAAAGAGAAACGAGCCAAGCAGAGAGCCTTGAGGTACTCCCAACTTAATATCCTTCGAGCCGCTTAAAACGTTTTTTACCTTTACTTTCTGACTTCGATTAATTAAATAAAATACAAACCAGTTCTAAATATAGCAACGAAATCCTACGACATACAGCTTTTCTAAGAGCAAATCGTGATTAACCATACCAAAAGCTTTGGTTATATCAACAAAAAGTGCACCACAACATTTTTTGTCATCTAAACCTTCTTATAAACCATTGGGTTAGAGTTTTCCCGTCATTATTCTCCTCGTGGCTACGATAAAACGTGTTTCAAGGGATCCCAAAATTAGTGTCGTTGTCTCCGATCAAGCAAGGTACCAGACGGTAGTATCCGGTTTTGAGATGCCTGTTCTAGCTCCGCTGAAAAGGCTCATGGATTTAGTTCTATTGTGGTATCCCAGATTGGTTCAGTTGATTCAGAAAAACGTTACCCAGCTTTGAAAAATTTGAAAGCGCCTCGGTCCTGTGTAAAGAAGATGATGCCTGATTTTTGGAATAGTCATGCAAATGTCTTGATTAATTTTCTTTGTAAATGCAATTACATTGGCCAACCTAACTTCTCCAGCATTCACTTCAAAATATTGTGCTGAATTTGTTTCTCACACGATAGGAGAGACCACTGTTGTGTGCTTCTCATCACATTGCTAAGATGAACCATAGGGTGCTTCTTTCTCCGAAGAAATTTTTGTGGTGCTCTAAAAATATCTTCTGTTTTGCGTCTCGGTCACGCCAGTTGTGAATTAATTAATGAATAGTATACAAAAGATTTGGTCGTCGTTTTGTTGTGAGAAAGTGCGTCTTCAAACATGTAGAAGGGTGTGAATCCGATTTGACTCATTTTAAGGCACCATATAGCATGAATCGCTGTCAGATCTTCTCAAACTCCGCCGTTTGGAGTTGAAATATGCAAGTCATCCACCTGATGGTTCATGACATTAGCAGAGTCTTCAGAAGTACATTTTTCGGTCGATTTATCCTTCCCTAAACTTATTCTGACTGGAAACTATTTTAAAAAGTCCCCTTATTGAAAATAGTACACCATTCCCTGTTTTATGATCTGCTGTTAGTGGGACTTACTGAATATCTTAGACTAGTTATCATATCTTTCATATTTTTCTCGAACAGTTCATTTGATTTCCTTATCGTTGGCAACAAACAAGATTCCAGAACCAATCTGCAAGTACTCCAAAACCGTTAAACTTCTCCTTTGACTGATGGTCTGCAGTAGGTGCAATCATGTACAAGTACACTGTAACTTTGAACTACAGCAGCCGAATCGCAGAAAATAACCCGATACAGCGCTTGGAGTATACTTCAAGGTCCATTTAGGAAACCATCGATATCGCAGATCATGTTTTAAGATGTTCCCTTCTTTATGTTCGGTACTGGTTTCTAAAAGCGAAGGCCTCAATTACACAGACAAAACCATAGCGTTCCATTTCTTGCAATGTGGGAATCATTTTCCACTCTTCTGCACAATGCTTTCCTGGAAGAAAACCCCCTAATGCGTGAAAGGCTTCCATTGCGTAGGCTTAAGTGCATTGAAGTGTCTAGCTTGAAAAATTGAAGATTCCCACGCACTGGCACTGGGCAAATAATTTCAAAATTCCACTTAATTTTTTGGGGCCCCAAATACTGACGATGGTTGACTCATTTTTCAAAGAATTCAATCCACCAAACATGCAACCATCAAAGATATCCGTCCCAATTGGTGTTTTCTTATCTCAATCTTGTTCAAGACATCATTGGTTGCGTGACCTCCAGCAGCAGACGCAGACCGTCATCGCCACTGGCACAACCGACCTCTTTATTTGCTGTCACATCAAGTGAACAATTCGGCTGTCCTTGCAGTATTTACAGACTCCACCCGTTACCTCTTAAATGTCATCCAATTAAAGTCTCTTTGCCGCAACCGCAACCGACCGTCCAACTGCTTGTCGCGCAAATTACCGAGCTTAATGAAGCATATTTCGCTCCTTCTTTGTTAAATAATTAAAATTCCATTAAAAAGATTCTCATCTGCATTGCACACTGCGACCGACTCCCCCCAGCGCACACACCGAGTCTGCGTTGAACTTAAGTCTCTCGGGGTATTTTGCGCCGTACGTGAGCTTCGTCCATCGAACGTCGATGTCAAGTCTTGTGTGGGTGACTTCATCGCCCGCTCATCCACCGCATTCACCCCTCTGTGCGGTTGGCGTTTTTTGATTAAAATCAAACCCTTTGTGCCGTGCGATACGCAACCCAATACGCTTTACTCCCCCAGGCGCTCTGAAGTGCATCGCATCGCAGCGATGTGTGGGCGGTATCGGAGGTCTGATTAAAACTTCTTGCGAATAAGGCAGCTCCGCTCTAACAGAAACAGCTCAACGGTCTCATTCCCTATTCCCCGGTGGCGGCGTTCGAGTGGATAGATGCATTCTCTTGTTGGAAACTCTTGCTTCGTTGAAATCTGAAATTCCGGGGCGATGTTATGAAAATTATCTTCAATGAGAGTTGTTTGCGCGGCGGTGCTGCAGAATCCTAATTATTCCCTGTAGTTCGTGAACTTGCCCTTTACCACCACCATACATGTGGTGCTTGTATCCAGCGAATACTAATTAATGCACATATCACACTCACACTAGGACAAACTCACACGCTCCCCATCGCCGTCCGCGCCGAAAACTTATCTGCTCAACAGTCGATTACTATTCGAAGCCCGACCCATGGCAGATGATTACTTTGGGAGCCCGCGTCGACAGTACCGGGCGTCGTCGTCATCGTCGTCGCCACCGCAGCCGCCGTTTCCAAAAATAGACAAAAAGATGAGTTCGGGCAAATGGTTGAGTATAGGTGCCGTTTTGAATGCACCTCATCGTTGTTGCCGCTGCCATCGCCACCAATTCATATCGGTGGCTGGCACGGGTGAATGTTTCTCCAGCGAATAATTACGGGTCATTGTAGGGACACACGGAAAAGCGCTCGACTATCTGTGGATCCTCTTCATAGTCGCCGGTTCGCTAGATGCGAACAAAACGCTGATTTCGTTTTCAGTTTTGTGTAGAATTCTGGTGCAAATACAAGAACAAAAAGAGTGAACAAAAAAGATACGCATACTGGTGCCAGAGGAAAGGATTTGCATTTTAATTAGACGCGATGGGGTGGTGTGGATGTGGGCGTTTACACATTCTTTTGTATCATTTCACTTTTCTTTCGTCTTTTTCCCCTTTTTTTGGCCGGCGAAATGCGCTGAGGGAGGGGTTATTTCATTTAAATCGCGTCGGGTTCCGCAGTTGTGTAGTCGAAGTCTGGTGTCGCCATTGTATTCGTACTTAACGGGTGGTGGTTGTAGATAGTTAATGGCCCATTCTGGTGGCAGTTATTTTCCCGGTTTTGTTTAAAATTTTAAAATAAATTCGCTGCTCGTGCTTACGTGTGTACTTTTTTTTCAGTGTTTTTTTCGGGTCCTTTGATGATCCTCGTGTAGTCGCAGAGCTAAAGTGTAAATTTGCGGGAATTTCATTGCAGCTTCCCCTTTTCGTAGTGCGGTGCTCATTGTCTTTCGCTTATATTCTCACTTTGTGCCCGTGTTGCATGCTTTAAATGGAATGAATTGCAGTTAATTAGGGTTTTGCGGTGTTGGTTGTTTCAACAGAACAAAAAAAAAGCTCACGAAGGACTTCTCTCCTTCGTGCTGGGTGTGCTGGCAAGACTCTTTTTATATCGAGTGTCTATAGTTGTGGCGTATTTTGCATTTGCTCTGCCATAAGCTGACAGGTAACGAATCCCACGTTTGATAGCCAATCTGAAAATCCTCGGTGAGTACTCACTCATCATCATGGAATAGTTCGTAAAGTAGAATTGAATGCAAGGAAATTTTCCGTTTTTGTTTTCTGCTTTTCCTGGAAGTTGCTTACTCACTCGGTGTGAGTGGGGATTGTTGCATGTTTTTGGGGGGGAAATTTCGCATTGGTATTTGGAAAACTGGTATTTCGAGAATGGAAATTCCTGAAACTGAACGACTGATGAATATGAGGGAAATTAAGTTACGATTTAAACAGAAATTGCTTCGCTTGAATTTTCAGAAGCCATACCATACATACGTTCAATTTTTTTCCGGATATTCCTTTGTTAAGTTGCTCACATCATCAGGTAGTCAAATGGTTTGTTAATGCGGTCGGTGTTTGAGTATAATTAGCTTACAATTTGAATGGCTTTTCATAACAAATCGACCGTGGCATGGGAATTATTTTTCGGTATACGGGGTAATCCTCATTAAGTTGTTAATTATAAAAGTGCGGGCTAATTGCAAAATTCAGCAGAAGTTGGTAATTTGGTGAAGTGAAAGTCTTGTAAATCGAACCATTTCACAGAAAGTCGAGTGAACTCTCACTGACCTACTCCATCTTCATCGGGTGATGCTTTAAATCTGGGTTAGACTTTGGCCTAACATCTCCCGCAATGACCATGGAGCATTATTCCTTCAAAATAATAAGCGAAGTCATGCGAATGTGATAGGAAGTGAGCACGGCTTTCTTCAAAAACAATGCTTGACCGTATCTAGGCGATAATGCTTTAGTAGCCTCACAAATAGGTAGGGCACGCCACGCACTGTTTGCTATTTCAAGAATCCTATTGTCCACCTTTTTCCTCAACTCTGAGAAAGCAGTTTGATCCCATGAATTAGTTGTGACAGGTCGGCCACTGACCTTTTTCTGGCAAGTTCATCAGCTAACTCACTGCCGGCAATGTCCCTGTGTCCAGGGACCCAGCAAAGAGCCGTGGGCCGAGAGTCTTCAGTTTTTCGCGACAGCTTGGACTTTATTTCCGTTGTGAATATTGCTTTCCTGGTCGCCTGACTGTCAATAAGAATGGTAATATCTGCTGGTGGTAATCAAAGCCATCACTGATAACAATCTGTCCACTTCATTGACCGCCAGGACCTCTGCTTGAAAAACACTGCCGTACTCAGGGAGTCTAATGGAGTAGTGCAAGTTTAGCTCATCGGAGAAAATGTCTGTGTCTGCTTCCATCTTTGACCCGTTAGTGCATACCTTTAAGGTAATATTATTGATGGGTTCATTTGTCTCGCACTCCTATGGTGGGGAAGTGACAGTTGAAGGGTTTCTCAAAGTCGAGAAAGGGGTGTATATAGTCACTTTCAACTTCTGATAATGAAAGTCTATCTAGAATGCTTGTATGCCGTATGATGCCTGAGCGCCAAATGCCAGGTTGACTGATTCTCGGAGCACTTTTTGCAGCCGATTCATGCATATAAAGGTGTAATGGAAGCATGTATAGGATGGTTTCCAAGTCAGCTGTTGGGGTGGTGCTGACTGCTCCAGTGACGTCCACAGGTTAGGTAGATGGGTGCCCTTGCTAACATGAAGAACATGTCAACGACTCACTTTGACCATTATTAGTCCATTGTGCCCAAGTAACTCCCATACAACCAAGTCTCTGTATTTTAGTCAATGCATTCAGATTAATGTTCATCAGACTACGCTGCCATATGTAAGGATGAGTCTGACAATAGCGTTATACATCCATAGGATCTATTTATTTATTTATTTATTTATTAACAAACTTAATACAACTATTACTATTACAACTATTACTAAATTATTTACAAAAATTTACTTAAGACTACTTAGAACTACTTGAAATATACAATTTTCTAAGCAAAAGAGGAAAGGGCATGTCTTAGTGAGCTCTTGTTTGTATTTAAATCAAACGTGCTTAGGGTCTCTCTGGTTATACACAACATTCGCGACATAGGTTCGTTTCGCCCATAATCAGTACGATGGTACTTCAGATGGAAGAGAGGTACTGCCCTAAGGGAACGAGGATTGATGTTGAAAGATATCTTTTAAAGCAGCGCAGGATTATCAATGATGCTTGTTAATAACTGGTGTACAAATAATACATCGGCAACTTTTCTTTGTACACCAAGTCGAAAAAGTTTTCAAATCCATTTGAAGTTCATAAAAGTCAGCGGACATAGGAATTTCCTTTTTATGTCGTCCGCATAAACTGATAGGATGAAAATCAGCGGACTAAGATGGCTACCCTGGGGGACCCCAGATGTGACTATAAAATAATTGGAAACAGAGAATCTAAAAACTACTTTATATTGACGCTCTTCAAGGTACGACTTGATCCACGCAATAAACTCCGTCCATAGGATCCATAAGTCTTTGGGTTCGGTCCCCATTTTCTACTGAAAATACATGTACATGGACATTCACTAATCTCCGCAAGATTTACCCTCCCAATTTCGAAGAGTCTGGTTGCCTTTCTTAAGTCCTGTCACCGGACTTTTCGCTTTTTCATAAAATGCCCAAATTTTGTATTTATCCCTAGACTATTTGATATAATTGAGCTGAAACGTTGAGAGGAACTTTTCCTTTTGTCGCAGAACATTCTTCTCCAACCGTCCTCTAGGCCGTTACTCCTCGTACAGGCCCCTCTTTTTTCGCTGTAGCTCCTTTTGGTAGAATAAGAAGTATCACTCTATTCACAAGAGTTGAGAATTAAATTCACTCTAAAGTGAGCCCTTCCAGTCCAACAGCGTACTGCGAACATCCACCTGGGGGATGCTTAGCACTTTCTAAATATAATCAGTTATTTCTTGAATTCCTTCAGTTTTTTGTGTTTGACCAGAAATGCCACGTTCTTCTACGTATCAAAATTGACAAAATGGAAATGCGCCGCGGGTTCTGCTAAAGTTCATCTCCCACAATATTTTTATTTTTTCATTGTATTGTATAGAACAGTTCATTATTTGTCTTCCCTTGAAATTGATGGACGCATAAATTCAAGTCCAAGATTCCATCTTTTTAACGAGCGTTCAGAGACGTCGACATAATCAGCTGTTTCTGAGTTAGATGAGTTGAACCGCATTCACAGCAGAAAACGCATGGAATCCATTCAATAATTAGTTTTGTTAGCAAAAGCACAACGGAATTATTTGAGTGGTGAGCATCCCTCCTCATATGTGTGTCTTTGTGCGAAATAAGTCTCAGACGTCTGGCAGGAATTATATTGCCTCAATAGGCATCTTAACTCTGTCAAACGAGATTAAGTTTCTTAAAAGCGTCTACAAACTTTTTTTCGTCGTCTGTGTTGCGTGAATAACTCTTCAAATAATCGAAAGTACACACAAATCCCTTTGAGGCTTCTTTGATCTTGTGCCGATGAAGAGGGGATTCAGCCATCACTTGGGAAAAATGAAATAAATCCCGCACGAAATTTGAAATGAACCCAACTTAGGCGACACGGCGGGGGCCTACATGCGAAGGTTAAAGGGGTCTCTCGTCCCTAAAATCCAGACGAATCTATTTCTTTTTTATTTAAAGACAAATGTATCTTGTCGATGTTGTTGAATAATTGCTGCGACAATCAAATATTTACTATGCATCAAGCAAAGAGGTTTAGATTTACTACGCTTTTGGAATATTTACAAACGAATGTGTCCTTGCAGGATGCTCGCCGTTTGCGTGGAGTAAAAGCTCGCAATGCGGTACATTATCACTGATGAATGGAATGGTGGCTGGTATACATATATGTACAGCAATTGTTAGCGTTCATGCGAGTACATATATAAGGGCATTAATGTATTTGATATCCTCCGTTAAGGTCCTTTTGTCATTAATCGTTTTATGGCCAAAAGCTGTTCGGCCATAAAAGCGAATTTTAGAACCGACATATTCCGGACGTTGGACTACATTCGTGCATATTCTTAGCATAACTCTTAGACTAATTTAAGTGCCCTCGAGTATGTGAACTCAATTTGGGCGATTTTATGAGCCTATTAGTAGAATCACCAGCCGACTCTGACTACATTCAATCGCATTAAGGCATGCGAAAGCTTATTAGTTTTTATTTTTCGAGATGTAGATGCGAAAGAAACGTATAACTTGCTCAATGGTCGAGGTTATTTCGGATTGTCTTGAAGTTATTCTGATTTTGCAAGAAGCTTTTCGTGTCGAATCATATTTTATGCGGAAACAGAAGGTGTGGTTTGTAGACTTCTCCATTCTTTTCAGTACTGAAAGCTGAACTAAGGCATGAAGTTGGGGGGTTAAATTAAAGTCGAACCTTTTTCGTTTGTTCGGCGCGACTGGAGCGACGAGATAAGCGATTGCATCTGAGTGAAGGTCTGTCTTCTGCGTGGATTTTCGGTGGTCCACTTCCCGAGTGTATGTAGGCTTCAAGACTCCGATCGAGGAGAGACCCGCGTCGGTTTTCAATGCAAATTGGGTTATGCGGTCAGTGTCGCCGGGAGGGCTTAGTTTCTATTGATTTGCAAAATTATCTTCACAACTCCACCTAGCTGTTGACGTGTTATTTCTTTATCTCGAAATTCTTTTGTTGCCCCTGGAGCTCGCTATTAGCATGAAGATTGCGTCTTAGGAAAGTAACAAGATCTTGATCAAATGAAAACGCCTTTGGGCGACTACTTTAGATCATATATGTATTTATTAAAAAAATGCATCGGATCGCGGTCTCATCTAGAAATGGTCTCATCTAGAAAACCCTTAGATTATTTACAAACTACTTAAGTTCGACTGGATGGCACAGTCCTAAAATCCTAAAAATTGTTCGATGGAAATGATTCCGATGTGATGTGAAACAATTCCGAATATACTATTCCTTCCTGTTAAGTCCCTATATTCTTTCATTGTTCCTTCTGTCGTCCACACACATACCCCAGAGCTTCCTTTGAATCCCCTAAAAAAACCAACCCCCACACAGATAATACCACCATTCATTCTTTTTGTGGAGTACTCTGACCCCCATTTTTTTCGTACCACGCTTCATCTTAAAAATGGACAATATTTGCGTTGATCCCTTAAATATTTGCATCACTGCGTCCAACGTATCATAAAAGTTTCTTATTTTTTCGACCAAAAACTCGATTAAGTCAAAACGTGTTTGCCGTCAAAGGCATGCTTTCTCTTGTTAGTTTGAATATGAGAACAAATCTTGACTCATTTAACGTCGCCGCCAGTTTATCTCGCCCCTCAAATGCAACCCTCACATAAAAGCAAACTTATTAAACTTGTTTAACCTTTTCCTTCTGTTTTACCTTTTTTTCCAGGGACCGCATTACCACGAGCTGACAAGACCTTTCGGATACCACATCACTCGTTGCCGTCTAAACTTGTAAGTAGTTCAAGAATTGCAGACATTTTACCCGGAGAACATTCCGAAAAAGCATTTACCGAAATTGGTTAACGTAAAACAGAAACCCATGTAATTAAAGACGATTAATTAGGGGCAAACCGTCCTTGGGAATATGCTTAACCCTTTCGCCGGGTCAGAGGCCGCAACGCCCTGGCGGGGAAGCCTAAATACTATGAAAATGCTAATTAGCCGTATTGACTTGACAAAGCTAAACATCGGGGACCGTCCACGTGCTCGCCTCCTCGCGTCGTAAGAAATTTCCCCTGTGTATGCGTGTCGTGCCTTGGGTAAACCCGTGAATGATCGGAGTTGGGTCGGCTTTTATTCCCTGTTTTTTTCCATCTCCCGTTTTTTATTCTGTTAAATTTCGTGTAATTGGCTTAATAACTTTTTAATGAGAACGCAAGAAAGCACGTTAAGCAGCGAGTGGATTTCGGGCGAGCCGGGACGCCACCGGAAGCTACAAGGTGATAAATGAATGAAATAAAGGCACAAATAAATCTTATTTACGAAAAAAGTTGATTCCACCTTTCAGCCTGATGAAGGCGACATTGCCATGGTTTCCTTTCTCCCTTTTTGTATTTTTTTCCCTTCGAAATATTCTTTCATTTGTCACTTTGGTCGCATTGTTCGCTCTGATCGCTACGAGGGCACCCTCGCCCCGGTGTGGGAGAAATTTATTTAATTTCTAAAAAGTTTCCAATTTGCTTTATTTGTGAGATTCTGTAAGGACGAGGTGCCGCTGAGACGTTTTCGAGTGTTTTCCACTTTTCATGCTTATCCTTGACTGACATGTTGATGTGTTGTAATTCGTGAACGTCGCTGGCAACAACAAAAAAATACACTAACTGTTCTTAATGAAATGGAACTCGATGTTGAAATTCATTTTAATTATTTAAATGTCCTTCCCCGAATCGTTTTGTTCGTGTAACGTCATCGGAAAGGGTAAAGCGATTTAACATCTGCCCACGGATTGTGACCTTTCTCCAGTGACGTCGCATTGAATTGACGAGGATGCCAGGAAGCAGAATTGAGGTCATGCAGTGGGATGTCTGATGATATCACCGACAACATTTGTAATGTGTCTGAATCAGAGTTTATATGTTCCATAACGAGGTTGAATTGTTTTGAAAACGAAAGTCTGGCCAAATATGAATCACTGAATCATGTCATGTCTTTTCTTGGACACAATTCGAACAGCAGAAGTGATAGCCTTCTCATAATCTTGTCTTTAGGTTTCTTACATCATTTAGTGAATTTGTCGACTTCAACTCGTGAATGATTTGTTCACGCTCTCGGAAACTTCAACCGGTTTCAACATGGTCATCAGCATATATTACAATGGTGCTGCGATCATTCAAGTGGTTTCGTATAATGAAGAACTTAGAGTCTTGAAGGTGTCACATCTGTAGTTCTTCCTTATTTTTGGGTGGCGCTTCAGCAGGGGATGGACTTGGGTCTAGCTTCTACAGTAACCTCTCGTGATAAACGACACATGCTGTGTCGCACCTACTCGAAATCCTATAGTGACCCAGGAAGGGGGCAGTATGCCCCCCCATTATGCCAAATGTTAATATTCGGCCCAATGACACTTTCAAGAGCGTCATTATGCCGTTTTAGCACAATGTCGTTTGGCCCAATGTCACGGCACCGATTTGATCCACTCTATAATTTTTTATTTTTTACTTTTTTATGCTCGAAATTGAATTGCAGTGGACGAAAAATCGTTGCGTCGCATCACATTGGCAGTGATGCTTACTCAGCCGTAGTCCCAGAGAAAATAATTGATTGATGTTAAGTCGCATGGTAACGGCCAAATGCTCAATTAATGAGCGCTCGCAGTGAGATGACCCAACCGTAAAATGTCTCCTTCACAACTTGGAGCGTTTCGTCGCTTATATGGCATGCAGCGGCGTCTTGCTGGATTTAATCCTCGGTCCATGTTGTCGAGCTCTGGCCACAGAAAATCGGTTCACATCGCTTTATACCTGAGATCATTGACGGTTACGATATCTCCTTTCGAAAAAAAGAATAAGGTCCGATGATGCCGCCATCCCATGAACCATGCAAAACACAAATTTTTGTGGATGCCTTGATGCTTGGTCGAACATTTGTGGATTGGGTTCGCTTCAGTAATGACAATTTTGCTTGTTGATATAGCCGCTGAGCTAAAAATAGGCCTCGTCCGAGAAGACAATTCTAGTCCAAAATACGGATGGACGGCTAACATTTCCAGCACCCAATTAGCGAAATCAGGCGTTGCCTATTGTCTGCCGGACTTAATTCTTGCGTCAGCACAATTTGATGCAAATGTAGGCCTTAATCCAACCGCAAAATAATCCAAGTTGACTCTCCGGCGATGTCCAATTTAGCTGAGCTTCGTCGAATCTTCGATACTGGGCGTTATGGCGGCTATGTTTTCTTTATTTCGCACAATCTCTGCCTGGGTGGTGGCTTAATATCCGAAGGAGTGTACTCACAGTCCAACCTTTACCACGGCGCGACAAATCGGCTGCACTTTGAAGTCATTATGACGACCGACATTACGACAAAATTCATATCGCATATTTACAACAGAGACGGAATTGCGAAAGTATTTTTTATTGAATATTTTGACAGCTGTATGTCATTGATAGAATTTTTAAACACTACTGGAGCACTTAGACTCAAAACTGGTCTATTGTACTGCCAGTAGCAACCTATTCCAGTGCCGTTAATTCGATCCCAACGGCAAAAGCTGACTGGACCAGATTCGATTTCACTGGGATTCGAACCTGGGACCCGTCGAAACAAATGCTTGCTTACAGTATCCACTAGTGGCAGGTGGGTTAAGGTGTTCCTGGCTTCTGATGGCAAAGAAGCAATGCAACCACTTGAACTGGAATTCTTAATAATGTCCATGCAATTTGCAACATAAAAAAATACAAAAGAAAAACCAATCATTCTTCGAACTGTGCACAAAAACTTGACTGGCCATTACTGTAATAAATTCAAACTTCATTTCATTCTGTTGTGTTGATGGTTAAGTTTCGTTACTTCCCTCATGAAGTACATTTCCTCGTCACCCTTATTCAGATGCCCTGCGGCACTCCAATGACCGACACGCTGACGAGAGTAGAAACACCATTCACCCTCAGAAAGAAAATTTAAAACTTTTCAACTTTCAATTTGATTGCTTGAGTGGTTTATGAAATATGCAGCAGGTTCCGCCTCTGTCTTCGTTGTCCACACAAAAGCGACAGACTTAAATATAATTTAAGAAAACATGCTCTACGTCATTTGGCAGAGGCTCCATTAAGATAACCATAATCCCCGCTGTCACAAAAGTGTCTGTCGTTTGTCTTTCGAGCACCCAAGGCCTGCCCGCCGTCATCGTCTGTCCACCATCGCGGACGCATTTCGGGGCGACAAGACTTTTTGCACATCTCCAATGAGCCACTACGCAGGCCCCATTATGCGTGCATTAATTTCTGTAATCTTCTGCGGAGATACGTTCAAGGGACTTGGCCGGCGATAAGGACAAGGAAGAGGAAAAAAATTAACAAAAACTTTTTTTAATTGACTGGCAACTCTCCAAGGCGACATGTCATCCCGTCAAACACACAGTCAGGGTAGGTCCCCTCCACCACGACGTGACGCAGCCTTGAAATGGTGAGTCGGCGGTGACTAAAGAAATACGCGCGAGAACCCATTGTTTCCTTCTCGCCTCCGCCCACGTCAGTGAAATGTGTTTCCCTCACTCATAGACAAGGATAAACTCAGCGAATATATAAAATATTTTGTTTTCCTCTTTGTCGTCATTGTATTTTATTTTACTTGAAGTGCTGTGATTTCACTTGGACTTGTCCTTCGAGCGTCGACGAAACAAAAGACTCTAGGAAATAAAGTTTAGATTTTATTGTTTCTATTTTGCTAGAACTTTCCCTGTCCTTAGCGCCGCATCATTGCCTGCCCAACCCCCCGGGGAGGGAGAAACGATGACGAACAGGACACAACAGAAAGATAGAAGGTGTCTTAGTTAATTTCACTTCACATTTTCTTTGCTTTTGCCGTTCCATTTTGAATGGCAGCGAAGTGAATGGAAAGTCGTCGTTTCAAGTGTCACACCGACAGGAAGTGATGAGAAGATGGCTGCCGAGAAGGACGCTGAAAGAGGAGGAGGCAAAATGGAGCAGGCAAGCGTCTCTTATTCCCTCTAGGTGACAATTGAAATGGGCAATTGCTTTAAGCGTTATGTGCTTCCTATTGTGCGCCCAGTGAATTGTCCTTCTAAGCCTGCCGAGGTCTATTGTTCTGTAATCCAAATGTGAGTGGTTTGTGTGGGTGGCGATGGGGAGTACTTTTTAACCTGCTCTCGGTTGTTAGAGTAAATTTCAATTAGAAATGAGAAATTCTTTCCCTTTCTCAAGTTCATTCGTGCTATCTTCCGGGAAATGGGCTAATATACACTGCTCCTGGACCAAACTAAATGATTACGCTGTCATTGATTGAAATGATTTCATTTGTTACTCGGGCACTTTAAATAAGTGACAGAGTTGAACATTGAGTACTTAATTGTTGAAATTAATTGACGACCAGCGCAAGCAATGGAATTTGGATTATGTCACTGATTTAAGACGGTTTGTCAAGCCATCAAATAAGTCGACGCATTTTTGTTAAGTACGTCAGATCCTTTGAGAAGGTGTGACTTACTTTGACGAAGTGAAGCTCATCTGCTTAACGATTACTGCTTATGACCAAGTTAAGTAGGGAATTGATCTCCAAAGCATCTCATTTTTCTTGCGAAGAAAGCACTGGGTGGCGCAGTTGGTTGAGTGACTGCCCCAAGTTAGGGGGGTCCCAGATTCGAATCCCGGTGAAATCGAATCTGGTCCAGTCACCATTTGCCGTTGAGATCAAATTAACTGGAGTAGGTTGGTACCTGACAGTACAATGGACCAGTTTTGAGTCTGAGTTCTCCAGTAGTGTTTCAAAAATCCTCTGAAACCAAAAAACAAGCACTTTCAGTCGTACTTGTGCTTTGAATATTACATTCCAAGCCCTGGGACTGTGGGCGCTGTGACATTTTGGTTTTATGCGTCGACCACTACATATTTGACTTTCAGTCTGATTTCAAATCCCGGCATATACAACAATTTTTAAAAAAATTGTTCGGATGAAGTTGTGGCTCTTTCGCGTTACTGACTTTGCTCATGACTGACTGTCATGAAAAGGCTTCTCAACCTCGCTACTGGAAGTCGGCATTAAACTGTATATCTCTTCCACTCATGAGAAAGGCTACTAGGCTCACTAGGCTCGAGCCCACGTCAGACTGTAACCTAGGACTTATTATTCTCAAAATTGCGCCTTATTCCACCCCAAAACACTGTGCCGGTTTATTGCATACTAATTACAGCACCATAAGCGCGTGGTATGGCGAATTGAGCGAATCTCTGATCTTAGATTACCAAATCCCTTTTATTTGAAATTTTCATTTCAAAGTACAACAGTGACGGAAATCTAAATATTTTCATGAATGGCGCCCGGTGCAGACCCATATTTAGGTATCTTTCCAAAAGTGCGAGTCCAGAAAAGAGGTGTAGGAGGGCCAACAAAACAAAAAAAAAAACAATTCTTCACTCTGCGCATAATACTGCTTTATTGAGTGGCACGATTGTGTTACATGATCTTAAATAGACTGAGCTAAGCGGGAGAATCGCGCGATCAGGGTTCAAATACCTTAGGTTCGAATTAACGGTGGCTTATTTATTGAGAGAAATATCATACACAGGGTGTGAATATGTAAATTAGGTAAATTAAGACTAGGCTTTGTGGGGGCCGTGGCGTAGTGGGTAGGTGCGTCGACTCCTACGTTCGAGGTCGTCAGTTCGAATCTCGGAAAAAAACATCAAACATTTTTTCAAGGCTCCACCTCTTTTGAGTCACTGACAATGCTCAAGGAGTATAACTGTCTAGAAAAAAGCTTCTCAATCTCGCCGTTCGGAGTCGGCATTAAAACTGGAGGTCCCATACACTCGTGAGAGAACAATAGCACGCACAACACGAGTGGTTGCTGAGAAGCTAGGCCCAGGTCCACCTCGGACTGTAGCGCCACCATTATTATTATTATTATTATAAGACTAGGCTTATAGCAAGTAGCACATTTTTTTAAATCGCCTACAGAGGATAGTTAAACTTCTCGCCTTACCCTCAAGGTAGGCAGGTGGTAGGTAGAAGGGTGCCCTTACGACTAGTGTCGGGGCCCATTTAGACCAACAGTTTTGGTACATTGTGCCCTGAGAATGGAACATATCCCGTGAGACCTACATTACCACTGGTGATCAGAATCACCCAGATTGTTCTATGTATCTCAAGAAATGCCTCAGCTCTATTCTGTTCAGATCCTCCAGCTCGTCGAGGAAATTACTGCCCAGTGTTTTTTTTTTATTTTCGTAGTATTTCTTGAAACACTACTGGAGCACTCAGACTCAAAACTGGTCCATTTCACAGCCAGGTAGCAGCCTACTCCAATGCCGTTAATTTGATCCCAACGGCAAATGGTGACTGGACCAGATTCGACTTCACTGGGATTCGAACCTGGGACCCCTCGAACTTGGGGCAGGCACAATGGCAGAGCAACTGCGCCATCCAGTCGCTTCTGCTCACTGTTGGTAGTCTATTCCACGTAGAGCTGGACAATCGCAGAGCAGGTGGTCGTCCCTTCAACCTCTAAAATAGTCGCCATGGGGGATACCTAGCCTCCTGACATTGGTGCGTATCGGAAAATGTCCGGTGAGGACGGCCACCTCCATCCTAATATCCATGCGACTGATACTAATTATTGATCAAATCATTATCAATTCCTGTTCCTGTTCGTCCTCCATTTCTTTCTATTTCAGTTCTGATCCCTTCTATGCCAGCACATCCGCCCTCTCGTTTCCTTGAACTCCTGTATGTCCCGGTGCCCAAGAGAGTGCCACCGTGTTTAAACTGCAGATTTCGTTAACAATTTGTCTACATACCATGACTATTTTCGACTTCACAACATCCTACGCTATGGCTCTTTTCGCCGCTTAATAAGAATAATAATGGCGGCGCTACAGCCCGAGGTGGACCTGGGCCTAGCTTCTCAGCAACCACTCGTGTTGTGCGTGCCCTTGTTCTCTCACGAGTGGATGGGACCTCCAGTTTTAATGCCGACTCCGAACGGCGAGATTGAGAGGCTTTTTCTAGACAGTTATACTTTTTGAGTATTTTCAGTGACTCGAAAGAGGTGGAGCCGTGAAAAAATGTTTGATGTTTTTTTCCGAGATTCGAACTGACGACGACCTCGAGCGTAGGAGTCGACGCACCTACCCACTACGCCCACTCCCCTTTTGCCGCTTGGCTAACGGAATATATGGTTACCGTTTTTTCCATCAAATTAAGTTCTTTTAACGTAAGTGCCGCCTCATTTATTGCTGCCACCTCGGCTTGGAAATCGCTACATTTGTCGCTTAAGATCATGGATCTTTCAAAGACCTCGCAGAAGACCACGCCCCTGTTCCTGCTCCTTTTTTCGAGCTGTCAGTGTATACAGATATATCTTTGTCGACCTCCGCTGATAGCACACAACCTCTCCTGTCCGGAATTCGGGAAAACTTCATTGTGGTGGTCAGGGTTGTTGGCAGGCAGTTCGACGTTATGTATCTCTGTGTTGCTGTCCATTTTAAGAGGATGGACTCATGCCCATGTGGTCTCTTTACCCACATATTTACTTCTATGAGTCTCCCTGCGGTTGAGAGCACTCTGCAACTACGAAAAATGTCAAGAGGGGTAAGATATAGTAGGATCTCGAGCACCGCTGTCGATGTTGTCCTTAGAGCACCCGTGACATATAAACAGGCCGATCTTTGGACCTTCGTAAAGCTTGAAGGAACTTATTTCTCCTGCAGTGCCTGCCCCAAGTGGATCAGATTTGAAAAACGGGATAAAAGTGTATTTCTTTGCCTTCAATGGGATTCGAACCTGGGACCGCTCTAACTTGGGTCAGGCACTTAACCAACTGCGCCATCCAGTCGTCAACGGCGGCGACAGTAAGTCCATCCCTCTCCATCGTCTTAATGATCTTGTCCACAACTAGAATCCAAAGAAGTGGTGAGATTATCCCGTCTTGCGGCATTCCCCTGTCCACTTTCTTCCTCTGCAACACGCAGCACCCAGGACAGAATTGATCTGACGTGTACGTAGCATATGTTCGCACAGACCCTCACCTTACCTTACCTACCCTCACCTTAAAGTCAGTGGCAGGAGAAAATCTTTTACGAAGGCATCGTTTCAAGAAGTGGATTGGGGTCTAGTCTTCAAAATCTCGTGATCTTCTACCTTTTCTATATGATTTCTGCGTTGTTAGTTTTTGCAGATAGGCTAAGCCATGGAAGCTAACACCGATCTCGATATTCGTCAAATAAGTCCTTATAGAATTTGAAATAATTGCTTGCTTTTGTGGCGCACATTGAATGATCTATGAATTCAAAGATGACAGAAAAATCCGGTCACCGAAGAGTATACAAAAATTAACAAGCTCCTTGCTAAATGCAGATCCACTGTACATTCATACATGTAGAAGAATTCCATGTTTGCCCTCTTAATCTTTCAGGTTAAAGAGTCAAGGTTAAGAAAGAAAACTTTCCCAAGTACGCCAGAAGTTATATTTATCCCCTCACAAAGGAATTCCCAAAATCGCCCTTAAAGCACACTCACTTCGGATAAAATCAAATCCCTAACATAATTTTCTTTTCAAAAGTTCATGCAGATTTGTGTGTCTTTTATTAGGAAACGAATCAAATAATAACGGAAAGAACATGAGAATTCACAATGAATGTTTATCTACAAACAAGTTCAGGTAAAGGAAGGTAGGGCATTTTGCTTAAGTATTTACTGTTGTTTTTCTTTTGCATTGTCTTCCCGGGATAACCTCGTTTGGGTAGGGGTTAGAAGGCAAATTATGAGAAAATACAGCGGTAACAGAGGGAGTTGTAGTGCAGGAAGCAACCTAAGAATTTCAATAAAATTCTCTTCATTTGGTTTACATTTTACGTTCTTCAGTTTTTTTTTTCGTTTTGTTCTCTCCTACGGAATGAATTGTGGTTTGGCAACTCAGGGGGACTTGGTTTTTAATGAGTATTGCAAATATGTTCATGAATTTCAATGCACATACCAAGTAAGGACGGTTTTTTCTTCTCTTCTGAAAGCATGGGGAATGGGAGTGAGATTAGTTTCCAATAGTGTGCGGATGATATCGATTTGCTGTTCTAAAAGGTGGTCCAACGTAAACGCACGATGATAATTGTAAATAAAATATAAAGTTTTCAGAGAATTATCTTAATATTTTTTATTATGACAGAAGGATCTATGACAATTATGCGGGAAACAAAATATCGGCCAAATACTCGCCACGGCTTCGGTGGCATACCTCTATCCGATGGTCCATATTTTCAATGACTCTGAGACATAACTGAGGTTCAATGTCGTTAATGTGCCGAATAGTCTCATCCTTTAACTCTTAGATTGATCTTACCTTATTGAGGTACACTTTTTCTTTTAAATATCCCCAAAAAAACAAGTCCAACGGTGTCAAATCACTTGATCGTGGCGGCCAATTAACATCTCCACGACGTGAGATAACACGGCCATTGAATTTCTCGCCCAAAAGAGTCATTGTTTCGTTGGCTGTGTGGCAAGTGGCACCATCCTGTAGGAAGCACATGTCGTCCAGGTCCATATCCTCAATTTCTGACCACAAGAAGTCCGTTTTCATCTCGCGATAGAAAACACGATTCACGGACGAGGTTGACGGCTCTTCTGCCACACTATCGCGAACAACAGCAATGTTTTCCGCAGAACGAACTGGGCGAGCATGCAAAGGTATTTCCACATTTCCTACAGACCCGGTTTGCTGAAATTTGCGCACAATTCTACCGATTGTGGACACATTTGGTCGATTATCCTGACCAAAAAATTTACGAAGTGCACGAAATGCACTTTGATGTGAACGCCCATTTTCGTAAAAGGCTTCAACAATCTTAACGCGCTGCTCAATTGTGTACCTTTCCATCGATGGCAAAATAAGGGATAGGAAAAGACAGGTGCATTACATCGAGGCAATTCGACGCACTATTCAAAAAGCTACCACTCCTGGCCATTCCGAAGGATGACGTGATTAGGAAATTCAATTTCCAAAGGAAATTTACCAGCAAGCTCAGCACCAAAAGGGACTGAAGCAATGAATCCATGGTCCACAGACTGAGCAGCAACACGGTAAAATGGTATACAGACGGATCAAGAACTGATGGAGGAACTGGAGCAGGAGTTTTTGGACCCAGGACAAAATACTTCGAATCCATGGGCAAATATACCAGCATCTTTCAAGCGGAAATTTATGCCATAGACAGATGCGTTCAGATCAATCTTGAAAGAAATTATACCAACTGCAACATAGCAATAATGTCGGACAGTCGAGCCGCTATTATGGCACTGGACTCGTACATCATCAAATCCAAACTTGTATGGGAATGCCTGCAGAAGATTAAAGAGTTGAGTAGGAGATACCGAGTAAAATTCTGTTGGATACCTGGCCATACGGGGTAGAAGGCAATGAAACGGCCGACTCCCTGGCAAGGGAAGGAGGATCAAAACCCTTCATAGGCCCTGAAACATTCTGCGCTGTAGGAGACCATCTCCTCATAGAAGAATTCAGGGAACTAGAAAGAAGGAACCGGATAGAAACCTGGCCGTAGAATGAAACAGGCCAAGAAACTCCTAGGGCAATATAACCGGAAGAGATTCGAGGCATGCATCAAAATGAGTAAGAATAACCTCCGTATCCTAACAGGCTTCCTAACGGGCACAGTAGACTCAGGGAGCATCTAAGGAAACTAGGGGTGTCAGAAGAAGGTCTCTGCAGATTTTGTGGAGAATTTAATGAAATTCCAGAACATATACTGGGACTTTGTGAGGCACTAGCCCACAAAAGGAAAAGATGTCTGGTCAAGTACCTACTATCAGAAGAAGAAATGCAATCACTAGAATCATCTCTCATTCTCAGATTCCTGAAGGAAACGGGCTTAGGGAGAATACTCTAGAACAGATTTCTTCACCTTTGCGCAATAGGAGTCCATTACCCTCAATACAACTCTAAAAACTGTATTTGAGATGAACTCGCAATTGTGCTGGGGTATTCAAAGGGGGGACAATAGCTCTTAAAGGTCGCGGTGCAATATACCCTCAACCATAATAATAATAATCGTTGAATTTGTCAAACACTGAAACAAAGAGATGCCCAATTAAGTTTCGCAAAAAAAGTGGACGTTAAAGTGTGACTCACCATTAACATCGTGCGTTATGGTTGGACCAATCTTTATGTACAATTCAGTGTTAGGTTGGATTTAGGTACTCGTCTTTTTGTCCATAATTTTCAATCAGATTCGCTTAGCGTTTCATGCTCACGCGCAAGTTCTATGGTCAATAAAAATGGCCAAAGGAGACGGTTGCTTACAACACATCTCACACAAAAATGTTGCGTATTTCTTGGGACCTTCGGCTTCGGCTTCGGCTTGGGCCGAAAAACTGGCCTTCGGTCGGACTCTACATATCAATTCGAAGACTCGGTATTTTTACTTCATCCCCAATCGAATATTTAATTCGGGTGAACCGTTTTGATTTCCATTTCCATTTCTGGGAATCCATTTGGCCGGACAAACGCTTGGACTTCTCGAAAAGAGTTATATCGAAGCCCAAATCGAAGTCATGTGCATGGATAAATGCACCTGTGCCTTTGGATTTGCCTGTCTCCATTCTAATGATTGTCATCCCTCAGCATGCTGATTTGCGACTCCTACTGTCGACCGACGGAACATGAATCATCGACGTTAAAATGAAATTATAAACCTCAATCTCAAATTTCCTCCGAACGAATATCCTTGTTCCACTTTCAATAAAAGAATTCATTTCCCAGTCCTTTTGCAAGATCAGCTCGAATATCATTACTTATCGGCATAAACTTTTCAATCTTCCAATACGTAAGTAAGCCCCTTCAGAGAGCACAGTCTCTAATTAAATCCATGTGACTTGTGACTGTTGGCAGGAGAGCAGCCAGCAGCCCCACGACCAGGCCCATTTAGGCAAATAAATAACATTTTCGTTTATTGCTGTTCATTGAGCTCCCCGAATAGACGTTTAAGTCTTAAATTATTCTTATCTCAAGGACAATAAATCTTCAACGACTTGTCGTAAATTAAATGACAGTAATTTTGCTTAAAGCAAAAGATGTGCATACAAATTCGTTCGCAAGGGGAGAAGGAGACAAAGAAATAGATACAAAATAAAACTGCCGAATGAAAAATGCGAAATATCCTTTTTTTTACAATCACTTCCTGTCAATCCATTAATTTTAACACAAATGACTGTCTCCACTTTGAAAGGGATTCCCGACACAATGACAGCTAGAGCGGACGGATATCTAGGAAACATCTCAATCTTCGAGACGAGAACAATAAAATAAGGAATTGATCCACTTAAAATGTGTTTATTCAGACATTTTAGCCGAGCAGATCTTCGGCGGATAAAAATAAGGCTCATTAACGTAGTGGAAGTAGTTCTGTATCAGTGGCAGTTGTATGAAGTGACTGATGCTAGTTTGTCACTCAACTATGGGGGTGTATCGTTAAAGCACTGAAATGTTGTAATTAGTGCTCAGTTTAGTTGTCAAGACGCTACTTTACAACTCTTTCGTAGCAGTTGGTTCTATCCTTGAGAGCAGTTCATTGTGATCCTTTTTTTATTCGGACAATGACTCCTGGCACAGCGCCAATGTGATGTCTAACTCATGATGAGTTAATGGCTACAAAGCGCTTGAGAGTCATAACCATGAGCAGAATCAATAGGAAGAGTAGTCTCAATCAACAAGGTTTATTGCTTCTTTATGAGAATGAGTATGATTGAGATGATGTTGGAACAGTCAAAAAGTCGTAAGCTCTTTTGTGTAAAAGGTTTGAGCATGATACTGTATCTTTACAGCATCGTTTGGCAAACTTATTTGGAAACTTCTTCCAGTTCGGGTGTTTTAAGCAGGTGCAGCTTAGCGCCATCCAACAAGAGGTGCCACTTAAAACTTAACTTCATTGTTGAACTGTTAACAGGATAGTGATAACTCCTGGTAAATAAAAACTATGAGGGTCTAGATTTTACTAACCGACATGTCAAGTCTTACACAACGTGTTGAAAGAGTAGAATCCACTACCAAAATGCTAAAAATATCTCGGAAACCTTTCGTAAGGTTCTAACTGCTTCAGGCAATCATTAAGGGCCTTCTCGCAGTATTGGACATAAATTTAATAAATAAATTTGAACGTCTTGTAAAGGTTAGTCAGATGAAGACTCCAACTTTTGGCTATCGTCCGGCATTTGAAACTATAGTCGCTGTAACTAAGAGTGGGACTGAAAAACCAAATGTGTCCAAACTTTGAAAAATAAGACCACTAATAGAACCAGTTTTGAATAGATGCTAGAGCATGCCAAAATCAAGGCACATGTCAATAGACGAGCAAACCATCCCATTTTTAGGAAGATGTGAAAACCGTCAGTATGTTGTAGCCAAACGTGATCCGCTTGGACTGAAGTATTTTGGGATATACAGTCCCTGACCATATTATTGAAAGAAGTCTGTACTTGCTTACGGTCTGTTACATTATGCATATGTAATGCAACTTATCACAATAAAAACATAAAGAAAATAAAACCACAAAACAAATTTCTCATCCCAACGCATCTTCAGTGATCTGCATGTTCCACTAAAGAGGGCAACGTACGCCACTCTATCCTCCGCCATCGAATTCATGGAGGAGAGGAATGCAATTGGCTAGCTCACTTGAGTATCGTTTGTCAAAATAGCGCTAAAAAAAAGTGATAAGGACGAGACATTACGGCGATGTTCGAGCGAGTCTATCGACTTCGTGATATTACTGTCTCCTATAAGTTTTATCGGTCACTGTTGTATTCTATCAAATAGGTGCAGAGAGGTCTTAGGAGCACCAGACCAGATATGGGCGTTATACTCCAGCTTGGGGCGGATATAGGCTTTATAAATTGAAGCCAAATAAGAGGGGGTGAAGTATTTCTTGCATCGCTTTAGGAAACCTAGACATTTCGCAGCATTTTTGGCGACCTCGAATATGTGATCATTCCAACTATGTGTTGAGTTGATACACATACCGAGGATGGAAAGCTTTTCGGTTTCTTGGCTGAATATTTCGGGATCGCGTGACAGTAGACAGCATTGAGTTTTGAAAGCATTAAATTCCAATCTATTGTTTTTACCCCAATTAAATATCCTGTCAAGGTCGGAATTTTATGTGCTTAACATACGCTGCCGCTCCAATTCTCCGGCCGAAGGACAGGGACGTGAGTCTTGGAACGAATATGAAAAGCTGAGAGTAGTGTCATCAGCGAAGGAGTGGATTGGATTAGAAGTAGCAGACAAGAGATCATTTGCAGAAGTGGGAAAGAGAGTCGGAGACAAAACAAAGCCTTGGGGAAGACCAGCATTAATTTGGCGGATATCAGACTTGAACACATCCAAAACGACTTGAATTGAGCGGTTCGAAAAGTAATTTCTAATCCATAGAAGAAGAGACTCATCGATGCCATAAGCACGCTTTTTCGACAAAAGAGCTTGATGCCAAACTCTGTCAAATGCCTTTGAAATATCAAGCGCTTTCTCCTGCATTGTGCAAGGATTGGTTCCACTTTTCGGTGAGATATGCCATCAAATCACCAGTGGACCTGTTTCTGAAGAAACCGTATTGCCGGTCATTAAGAAGCTTCTGCGATTCAAGATATTTCAAAAAAGCTGACGGTTTATCAGCGTTTCCATGACCTTAGAAAGATGGGACGTTAGTGATATGAGTCGGTAGGAGGAGGATGACAAAGATTTGCCCTTTTTAGGGACGGACAAATGCTGTTTTCCATCCACTCGGAAAGAGACCAGAAGAGTAGGACAGATGAAAAAGCTTACGCAGAGATTTTGCCAGCGCAGAAGAACACCAGAAGTATGGGGGTATACCATCCGGGCCAGCGGATTTATGTACGTTGAGATCTTTAATTGAATTGAAGATGAGGCTGAATTCCTTATATTTTCAACAAATGACCAAAAGTTTTTGCTACCCTTGGGACATTGTAGCACTTTTTGCCTCAACTTTTGGTCACATGAGAATTTCACACGTCTTATTAGTGTATTGCAATCATTTCTGGCCCGTTTAAACTTTTTCCGGTTTTCCTCAGTAGAGTTGGCTTTGTAAGTCCGGAAACTCAACTCCCTCAACTTGATAGCCTCTTTGCAGCTCGAGTCATACCACGCATTTGCTTTGGGTTTGATACTCTTCACTCTGTGAGGAATCAAGCATCTCATACCCAGCTGAATGATGTTCGTGATCGTATCAGCAGCGGCATCCACGTCACTGCCGTGGGTAAGTGCGTCGTCTCCTACGCACTGGACTTTCAGTCAAGGTTCAATTTAGAGTAAAATCAACGACGTGATATCAGCACATAACCTTGTGATGACATAATGGTCACATTCATAGTAGTAAACATAAATTTCGTCAATTCTACTTATCAACTTAAACTACTCAGTTGTCGTAAAAAGTTTCTTCAAAAGGAACTATTCAACAAAGAAGTTCAATTCCAATAGCAACTCCAATAACTGCCCACCTCGGATGCTCTTTCAGGAACTAACGACGTATACTTAACTGAACAAACCGCTCGACTTAGGTCGTAAAATGGCTAAAAACACATTTCATTTATTGGTTACCTGCTCTCGAGTTTCAATATTAGACCCTAACTCAATGCCAACTAAAATCTATCTGCAGCACTGGGAGGATCAACTTTGAGAAATAAAAGAAACCATATACACATTTTGGCTTATTGCCCCAAGGGATCACGTAACACATCCACCACTAAGAGCAACTGACATCATCTCTCACATCATATGCAACATTTGTTTTACGGATTCTAACTCGAGTTGAGCACCGCTCACGGCCCGGCAAAAAAGTTTCCCTACTTCGGCCGATTATTCCCCGTTGTATTGTTAAATAATTAAACTTTTAAACGTTTTATTTCGCCCAAAGGCTACCCGAGCGTTTCGGCCCCGATTCAGGGCACTGATTTGAATACTTTTATTCCAGTTCAACACATCTCTGATTCGGATTTTCATTTACATTTTATGGCTGCTGGATGTGATATACAACTTGGGCACAACAACCCCTTGACTGTTTGAGGCGCGGTCATACCATCTTTTCCGTCTTTCTATCTTTTCCTGTGTACTTTTTTCACTTAACCTCTGCCGATGATGATGATGGAAAAAGTTGCCCCTTCAGTTTCTAACTATCAGTTGGGGCCGATTCTAAGTATTCCCAAGGCTGTCTTTCAGGTCATAAAACTGTCTGTCTGCCAGCCAAAAAGTGTTTTGAGCACAAAAATACGAAAATTATTTTTTTTTTCTGGCGAAAAGTTTCAATAACTTCGACATGCTACATGTGACAAAGGGGAACAATAAAAAAGTTTCTTTCTCCGTGTTTTCGGGAGTTATTTGGTCTGGAGGGTGCCCTGAGGGCTGCGAGTGGGTGTTTTCGACTAGCAGCAACCTATTCAAACGACAGTCTAGGGTCAGGGCATTTGTGTTATTTTTGTAGAGTAAGATTTACTGTAGTTGACGTCTGGGGTGGGAAGCAGCATGAAGATTTTTGGGTAACACTTTCCACTTGAGTTGAATTTGAATTGATTGCATGAGACTCGTTACATGTTGTGTTTGTGTGCATAGGCTGTAGAGAGACCTTTGAAGTTGCCACTGTCGGAGTAGCTTTTTGTGTTCCTCTAGAAGTGGACGATAAACTAAAAGCCTTGATCGAAATATATGCCATTTTCTGTGGCAGTTCTCTGTTTTAGAGAGAGAAACTGGGATTTTTTGGTTAATATAGATTTAGAGTATGAGGCTATCTACAACGGTCACAAATGGGTCTACTGCGACTTCGTCCAGAAGTTCACTTGGAAAACTGCCCTATTCGAAAAATTTGAGTTTTTCGGTAGCAGGACCAGTTGTTATATGATGATTGGGCTATACGAAACTAAATTCAGTAGCCAGAAACAGAAGGTGTATTTAAAAGTTCCCTCATTGCAAGCACATATTCTGTTAGTGGTCTCATCTGAAAATCAAATTTTGCACAGACGTCGATCGATTTTAACCTCAAATGTTAACTTCATACTTCTGTGGAGCTACAATTTGGGGTGGAAATGGACCCCAGCTAGGCTTGTGCACTTTAATTCAGTCAGTGAGTTCAGTGAGTGCTCACTAAACTGAGTTTAATTCAAGTTCAAGTTTAGTTCAATTTAGTTAGTTTATTGAACTAGTTCGTTCTTCTAGTTCATTTAGTTCAATCTAGTTCAGGAGGTTTTTCAAATTCTCTTCACATACACCACTGGCAACGCAACGATGGTCGATGTGCTTGTGCTGCGGTTGTTAAACAAAAACAGCCCTGTTGTGCACAATGCCCATACACACACGAACCAAAGCACTCAAATTAGTTCAGTTTAGTTTGATTTAGTTCAGTTATTCTTGAATTACAAATACGCCGATTAGGGTATACCTGAGTTTCTTGAACTATTGAACTAAATTAACTAAATAAATTACATTGTGAACTAGTTTATTTGTTAGATCCCTTTTTTCAATTAGTCCGTTCATGAATTACATAAGCCTAGCCTCAACCAACAACCCTCTTCAGGTTGTCTCCAGTTGAGCACACCAAGTTAACTAACACGACTGAATGGCGTAGTTGGTTAAGTGCCTGCCCCAAGTTTGAGAATTCCCAGGTTTGAATCCCAGTGAAATCGAATCTGGCCCAATCACCATTTGCTGTTGGGATCAAATTAACTGAACTGGAGTAGGTTGCTACCCGACAGTACAATGGCCCAGTTTTGGGTCTGAGTGCTCCAGTAGAGTTCCAAAAACCATTCGAAAAAAAAAACTTCATGTTGGTTCAGTCGTTCTCCAAATGTGTACACCAACTTCAACGCGGGCGTCCTCTGTAGCCTTATGCCGCACACTCAGAGTCGAAGATTATTTGGGCTGGAGCTAAGTACTCCCTACAATGTACATGGTCCAGCCACATCAGGCGTTCGGTCCATAACAGCCTCGATAGGCTCATGTCGCTGTACAACCCATGCAGTTCGTGGTTGAATCTCTCGCACTCACAACATTTTTCTAGAAGTGACCAAGAGCTTCGTTATCTCCTTTCGGTATTTGCCTCTGAATCGTTGAGAGAGAGAGTGGATGATGAAGCCAGTTGGCATTATCGCGAATGGGTCCTACTTTCCGATTACCTCTTGACCACAAAGAAACAGCCGGTGGCAAAAGCTTTTCTGCATTTGACCATCGTATAGATTCTTAGCACTATTTACCGCGAAGACATGGTAGACGGAGTCCTTGACTGCTTCGAAATTTAAGCTCCATGTTTTGACACTTTGGCCAAATCGTCGATATTGTTGCTCCTTTCTTGAAGTTGCGTCCTCGTTTATTGGTAGACCCATTTTAGCCGCTTCCCATTCCAGAAAACTCCTCAGGATCGGCTCACTGTTTTCGATCAATCATCAATGTTACCCGCTTAAGCCAGCAATTGTGCAAAATTTAGGAAGATCGTAATTCTATTGTCGGCAAGTGAATATTGCACGACCTTCTCAAGTAAAAGTGACTAGATAGCAAATCGACTATAGACCAGATCTTCACACTAAGGCAAATCCTGGAGAAGACCAGCGAGTTTCAAATCGATACGCACCATCTTTTTATCCTTCAAAGCCCCATGCGACAGCATTCATTGTAAGGAACTATTCGAAGCGATGGCCGAATTCGGGATCCCAGGAAAACTGATCCGGTTGTGTCGCACCACGCTAACACATACGCGATGCACCGTGCAGTTCGGCTCGAGGACCTCCGAGCCATTTGAAACCTGCACCGGATTTCGGCAAGGAGATGCGCTGTCGTGTGCTTTCTTCAGTTTGGTACTAGAGAAGATAGTGTGGCGGGCTGCTGTAAACACGGGCGGCACTATCTTCTACAAATCAGTCCAACTGTTGCGATACGCAGATGACATCGACATCGTTGCGCGTTCCCAACGCGCCATAGTGGAAGCTTTCACGGCGATTGAATAACAGGTGAAACGAGCTGGTCTTAAGGTCAATGAGGATGAGACAAAATATATGCTGTCGAGCAAGAAACAATCCGCCGCACACCATCTAGGCCAAAACGTACAATCGACAGTCACAATTTTGAGGTAGTGAAGGAGTTTGTCTACCTCGGGGCAAACGTGAACTCCACGAACGACATCCCAATGGAGATCCGACGTAGAATCGAACTTAGCAACCGATGCTTCTTCGGTTTGTCAAAACAACTGGGCTCAAAACTCCAGACTCAAAGGACAAAAAAACATGCCCTACAAAACACTTATTTTGCCAGTCCTGCTATATGGAGCCGAAAGCTGGACACTAAGCAGAACTTCGGAGCTGATACTTGGTGCCTTCGAAAGAAAAATTCTACTTCGGAAATATGGTCCCGTCTGCGAGGAAGGCGAGTGGAGGAGAAGACATAACCGCGAACTCTATGAGCTGTACCAAGATGTGGATGTAATCCGGAAGGCCACATCGAGCGCATGGACAACAACACTCCAGCTAAGAGGGTGTTCGAACCTCCGGTACAAAGACCAAGTCATCGCGGACGTAAGACAGCTTGGTCTTGATGACTGGAAGCAGCGTGCCCAGGACCGTGAACGATGGAAGGCAGCGATAGCTCAATCTCAGACCCTACATGGGTCGTAGGCCTGCTAAGTAACTAAGTAGGATAGCAATGATAGTTTTTCCAATTCCAGCAGCTGTCAAGGCCAAAATATTTCGGAAGGCTTGCAATTTCATTCTGCATTGTGTCATACTTGCCGAATGTCCGGAAAAAAAAGAAAATATTATCAAAGAAAATAAAAAATAATAAACGGTCATCATCGTGGCTTTAGTCTGCAGGCATTTCGTCGCACCGTGGAATTTTTTTTTTCGGAGGATTTTTGGCACACTGCTCAGACTCAAAACTGGTTCATTGTACTGCCAGGTAGCAACTTACTCCAATGCCGTTAATTTGATCCCAACGGCAAATAATGACTGGATCAGATTTGAAAAACCGGATAAAAGCGTATTAACTTTGCTTTCGCTGGGATTCGAGCCTGGGACCCCTCAAAGTTATGACAGGCACTTAACCAACTAAGTCATCCAGTCGCTGAGGTGAGTCTTTGAAAAGCATGCTGCATGATGTCCTTGAGTGTTGAGACAAATTTTTCAAAAACTGCAATAGCAACATCGTCCGTATGCTTCGTCCGTGCATCCTGCCCCCACCCGCTAGGTTCAATAGCAGTTAATTAACCGCAACATTGCATAGAAGAGGAGGAGATAGTACATCTTCTTGCGGGGAACTGTACCTATGGTTAATTTCAAAATACAGCCGCCTCCCTCTAAGTCGAACTCCCTCTAAGTCGAATTTCCCTCTAACTCGAAATTTTTCGTGTTATTTATTTTGGCATTCCCCTCATTTTCCATACAAAAACCATCCTCTAAGTCAAACTCCCTCTAACTCGAAATAATTTTGATATCCCGTGAAAATTCGACTCAGAGGAAGTCGAGTGTATTACAAAGCGAATTGTTCGTTTCGAGAAGCGCCTTGACGTGTTGCCTGCGGCGCCATCAAGCCTGTTTTCTTCAGAACGCCCTGTCAATCCAATTTCCTTGTCATTTGTTTTTCGTTTAACCCGACGACGTCGTATTTCCCCAGGAACCAATTCCTTCAATTGCTACACCTTTATATCTGACCTTTAACTTCGAAAACACGCCCTTAGAGGACCATGAGAGCCCTTCAAATGGGCGTGGTTCGACGCAGAGTTCTTCCGGGCGCCGGCATGCATTAATTGTTTTAACTTTGCCCCCCCGGAGTCCGCCTAAAACATTGACGAACGCGAAAGGAAGGTTTGAGATGCATAATCATTCGAGACTCGAGCCCGTAAACAAAGCTATAATTATTTACCTTGTGCAAATGATAAAAATCAAGTGCAGAAACATTTTTATAGCAGTCCCTCCCATCGCCACCATCGCACCCACTTTGGTCTCGAATGAATTACAAGCAGTCGCAACCGCTCGCCGCCCCCCGCCCCCCTGGCCCGGCCCTCTCTTTCAGCCTTCGTGCAGAAGGCACTTAAGTGAACAAACTTTTGAATGAAATTGTGCTATTTGCACCGCCCTTAGCCGAGTTAAACGACCCTTTAAAGGATTTTTCATTCAACTTATTCCTCCACCCCACCCGCTCTCCGTGAGCCAGTGTATGTTGTTTCAAGCTGAATTTCATTCGCCTCCCGTCCCTCGCTGTTGCTGTGCAGGAAGCAGGATCATTACTGAGTTAGAGAGCGCAGGAGAGACCTTGCTATGCCATGCGGCAGAAAATAAGCAAACATTTGTTCAACTGAAAACATCATTTCAGCCAAAGTCAATAGTTTTCTTCTTACTTTAGAGCAACACAGAAGCGCAGGGGTGGTGGCGACAGCCTCCTCGACCCCATACGTACGACAAGGAAGGACCGACAGCAGAATTATTCTCTAAAATGTGCAAAAAAAAAGAGACGAAAACCTGAACATGATAAAAATAAGAGAAGGGAAAAAGGGGGAGCAACAAAATTTCAATGATAACATCACGCGAAGTAAACGTGCTTACCGGTTCTTTTGCGAGCTATGCCAAAAGATCTACGAGGTAAAACAAGACTTTTCATATCCTGCCGGGAATGCACATTAAATGGAGACACAGAGGGGGACCTGTGGGTTGGAAAATATAGAGTGAAACACATTTTGCGGATTGCCAGAATATTTGTCTGTAAATAAAGCGGAGAAAAAAGAAGCGATTTTCCTCTTGCGTCATTCCCATCCTTCGCTGTGCTTGGATGGCTCGACGTCGTGTACTCTCTCGGGTTCGTTGGTGTAGAAAATTAATGATTTTTTTTTCTTGTTCTGTTTTTGTTTTGCCGGGTTTATCCCTTTGAGATGCGCCGCTGCTCATCTTTAATGCCAGCTGGAGCTTAGTCCGAGGGAGATAGTTCGTGTGTATCTAGGACTAGACTCACATCGCACACAGTATTGACGTGCGTCTGGGATTAGATGGAAAAGTGCTGCAGTTAGTATGGAATTAAAGCCCTCAGTGGATGTGTGAACATTTCGGAATTAAATTCAACAGTAATCGTGCTGTAAATGCGTTTCTGGCTGGCGCTTGCACGCCATAACGGTCGCCAAAGAGGAGATTGAAAATAGCATTCCGCATTCAGACTTGGATTATCTTGTCAGGAGAGGACATCAAAGAAAGGCTTGTTGGAGATTATATGAACGTGTGTCACATGCGGGATGCAGGGAGTGAGTTTCCTGTGGAAGTGCACGTCCAATAGGTGAGATGAGGTTGCTGTTAAATTGGATTAGCACTAAGCTTGCGTTACTTCAAATGACAGCGAAGAATTCAACAAAATAAGGCCAACAAACACAGAAATCTTAGGAGAATTGCTCATACAGTTGACATGAAGCCTGCAGGTTCAATCGGGGAATGATTATCCAAGAGAAATAGCAATTGAGTGCTTTTTTCATGCCGGACAAGAGCGTCTCTCTTGTTGTTAAGCAGGGAGGAAAGCTAGACTGTTCACATGACTCGTCACTTAGAACGACGATGGTTCCCCATCATGCTTCAAAATGTCAAAAATGGTTTAAAGGAGGATGAGGCATGATCTTCCAAAAGTCCACATAACTGATAAAATATACGAATCACAGTACTGGTCGAAGACAGAGAGTGGTCAATGCGACGTTTACATTACTCGATAGGGAGGAGGCTAGAATAGGTCTGGCGGTTAACGAAGGCGAAACGAAGACGAAACGAAGTATAGGGTGACCAGATGAGAGTAACTGGGGAAGAAATTTAAATAAAAATAAACTGGGCAAGTGCGAGTTGTACTCGCACGGGGAAGGTTCCGTCGCATAATATTTATGGATGATTTCTGAATATCAAACGACGTTTCCAAACTATTTCAGTTGAATTTTCTTCTAACTTCAACCCAAATCAACCATTTACTCATAAATTCATACATCCAAACAAACAAATATTCATCCCTAAATATATGTACATATATCTCTATCCAAGTTTATCCAACACAAAAAATCCCTTGCATCATACATACATAGGTACATACATACCTACCTAATCACTGCTCATGCCTGCGGTGTGTGTGTAATCATTTCTGTTGTGCATTTAGGGGTGAGATCGAAAAGAAACCATTAGGGCCAGAATGCTCGCAATGGTTTTAAATGAAAGTGCTCAATGAAGCCAAGTTTTTGTGATTTTTTCATTGTTCACTGTTCACCTGTACTGGAGCCACCCCCAAATGACCCCACTTTTTAAAATCGCTGCATAGGCAATGACATCTAGGTCTGAAGTACCTAATTCCAAAATTTCATGCCGATATCTTCATAAACTTCGGAGATAAAAAAGTGTGACAGACACGACGGACGGACGGACGGACGGACGGATGGACACACCGAAATTATAAAGGTTCCGTTTTTGTAGACGGAACCTTAAAAACAGCGGTGTGAGATATAAAAGTGATTTTGACTTCATTTTGAAGCTACATTCATGCCGTTATGTATGGAATAGCACATCATTCAAATGCCCACCTCAAATGCCCACCTCACTGGCATTGCTTCAAATGACCGGTCCAATTTTTGATCACTTGGTCCAATGTGTGCGGTGTTATTCCAGTAATAACGTAATGAGTATTGAATGCTCTTCCAAAGTAGTTGACTTGTTGGCTTGGACGTAGCCCCAGAGAAAATAATCGAGTAGTGTCAAATCGCCTAATCACGGTGACTAACTGATGAACGCTTGCCGTGACATGACCCAGTCGCCAAATTTCTCCTTCACATCTTCGGACGTTGCGTTCCCTAGGTCTTTTTGGAAACAGAGCTCAGATATATCGATGTTGTCGAGCTGTTGCCACAGAAACTCGGTTAATATCACTCTATACCTGAGACCATTGAGGGTAACTGTGGCTCCTTCCTCATTTCGAAAGAAATAAGGTCCGAAATAAGGAATTTCGAAAAAAATAAGGTCTGAGGACGCCATCATGCCATAGACCGTATCAAACAGTCAATATTTATGGATGCATTGATGCTGGGTCGAACACTTGAGGATTGAGTTCCAATAATGACAATCTTTCTTGTTGACAAAGCCCAAGTCACTGAGCTAAAAATGAGCCCGGTACGAGAAGATGATTTTTTGCCCAAAATCCGGATCTCCGAACAACATTTCCAGCTTCCAATTGGCGAACTCACTGCTTTTAAGGGGTTCCAGGTTCAAATCCCAGTGAAATCGAATCTGGTCCAGTTACCATATGCCGTTGGGATCAAATTAACGGCATTGGAGTAGGTTGCTGGCTGGCAGTACAATGGACCAGTTTTGAGTCTGAGTGCTCCAGTGCAGTGTTTCAAAAAAACTCAAAAAAAAAAAATGGTCTTCGTCATGGATAGTAGACGTCCGATCCGCGTGGTACCACAGCAGGCCTCTGTTGCCCTAAGTGTAACTACTATCTGCAGTCGGCCACCTAAACCTAACCTAGGTGCTGTTGTAATAGAATCTTCAACTGAAGTAGTAGCTGCATATTTTTGAAAAGAATCACGCTCCGGCGAGTATGTGAGTTATGCTAGTTGGGTGTGAAATCCTTTCAACACAACCCTCAACCCCCAATGAACACTCATGCAACAACAAACAAGCATTGAGTACCCATCACGTCATGTCAGAAATGGGCTTGAAATTTCCCTCCATCATCCGAGGCAAACGATAAAGATTTCCCTCTTATAATCATCTCCAATTTGAAAGAAGACTTGCAACTTGTCAGAATTTCCTTCGCATTATATCATATTCCCTGACAAGGATGAACATTCCAAAGTCAACAGAAACTCAAGCTCCCTGCGAAAGGCCTTGCCAATCATTCAACTGTCATCTCAATAACAAAACTTTTCCAGCACCGCAAAATATAAGAAAGCAAAGAATTCCCTTCACTTTTTTCCCGAGTAAGCCGTGCCAAAGCTCTATCCCATCGCATTGCCCTCGAAAACTTATAAAATTGAATTATTGTGTGTATTTGTGTTCGCCACTTCAACTGGCTGGGCTTTGTTTTTAACTTTCAAGGGAGGGAAATATGAGAAACACCAAGGCCATCGTAGCCATATCCATCTGTATCCTATTCAAAGTCCGGGACGCAGGGGAAAAGAAATCCTTTCTTCTTTCTTCTTCCTTGTTATTTGTTTATTTATGCCAAGGCGCCAGTTTTATTCTTTTTAATAATTCCCAGTTGTTGATGCTCCATGGGCCAAAAATCAAGTCCATTCCACGTCAGGATTTAGTAGCGCACACACGCCTACTCACACGTGTGTGTGTGTATGTGGGGATGTGTTTATTCTGCTTGTGGGTGAGATACTTTTCGAACGCAAATGTCATTTGGAGAAGAGGATTTGGCATAACCACCCCGATGGTCCCAGTGGAAGGATGGTAGTCCGCATTTGAGATTTCTTCCTTCTGGACGAATGTCCTTGCCCTTATCGATAGCGTGCCCTCGTATGTACGAGTATGTACAGACATTCGAGGATATTTGTTTTTTTTTTTTGTTTTGTGGTGACATCCATGTATGACATGGGGTCGGAGTGGAAGACACTCGGAACTGCTGAGTTGGCCCAGAAGAGAATTGAAAGGATACAGAAACTGTGCTTGTGTCCCTTTGTAGACTTGAGTCTGATCTGGACATAATGCACACTAATGGTAGCTACACACGTACAGACAAAAGATGGAACGAAATGATTACATGGAAAGGTCACACTTGTGTTTTGGACCTCCGACCGAGACTCTTGACCATCGGATTGGTCTGCTATCCATTTAGTCGCTAATTTATACGAGCGGATGGAGTTCGCTTAATTTGTTCGTTTTATTTAATCAACCAGCCGTGCTTTTGTAGCACCATCGCTGCATCCGTATGCTCATTATTTCAGTTAACTGAGTTAAAGCTAATACCATCTGCTTTTAGCTGAAATGCGAAAGTTTGTATATTTAGATGTTGTTTGCGGACTCATTTGGATGCCCCCGGGATTATGGTGTCAATGCCACGAGGCTGTCAGGGGAAAATGGACCAAGGGATAATGATGGGATAAGAGATCGCTAATAACGCTCATTTTAGATATTTTGTTGTCTGTCTGTGGGTTTACATTCGGATAGCTTATTCGGAGGGACTTACGGCGGAGCTTAGTGCACTTCCGGGAAATCAATTTTGTTTACTTCTCTTCGCCCACAAGTAACAAATGGAAAATAAAGCAATGTTTCGGTAGAATCGTATTAGTAAACACACAAACCTACCGCTGTTACCGTAGTTTCATCCTGCGGCGCTAAATAGCAAAATAACCGCCGACTGTGATGAGTGGTCGTTGGGTTAAGGTTAAAGGTTTGTGCGTCACGCGATTCCCGACAACTACTGAAAATGGGAATTAACAATATTACAAGTCTATTGCCTTTGTGTTTTCCGTTGAGGGTGGAAGAGCTGTGGTGTATTTTCGCTTCACGTTGAATGCATAGACGCTAAACCAATCTCGCTGCATAGCCGCTACAACTCGTGTTTGAAACCTCTCTCTCATGCAGATTCACCACAAGCAGGGTCAGAGATCAAACGTATTGCCGTTTTCTTGAACCGACCTCAGGCTTCCACATTCACTTTTGACATGGTTTATGCACGAAAACTCTAACTGGTATGGCCTGTGTTACATAAGCCTTTTATTGAGTCTTGCAAAAGGGACTTCCAAAATTGGACAGTTGACAACGGCCATACTGTTGAAGCCACATCTGTCAAATTGGCTGTCATATTGTAGGAGGGCCAACAGCGTGTAATACCTCTTTATTGAATGCCGCAATATGTTTTACAAGATCTTAAATAGACTGAGGTAAGTGAGAGAATCGTGAGATCAGGGTTCAAATACCTTAGGCCCGAAATAACGGTGGCTTATTTATTTGAGCGAAATATCGAAAACAAGTACACAAGATATGCATATGTAAATTAAGACCAGGCTAACAGCAATTTTTTGAATTCGCCTAAAATATATTCAATCTATTCCGCCAAATCACAATGCGCGGACAACAACATGTGCAAATCATAAAATTGTTTCATCGAAATGGTTGTTCTGTTCGCTTGCTTCCACGCGCTTCGCTCATTCTGCGATCGCCATAAGCGGACTATAAGAGGACTATTCGCTATGTGGATAGATTTGAGTTCACGGCTTCAGTAAACGATAAACCAAAACCCGTACGCCGACGAAAAGCAGGATATGCAAAAAACCGCTCCGCTTTCCGTGAGAGTGTGCAGGAGAATCCAAGACAGTCGATTTCGCGTCGTTCACAAGAACTCAACCTTTCACAGACCACAGTTTGACGAATTTTGCGTCCTGACTTGGACCTGCAACCATACAAAATTCAACTGACCTAGAAGCTGAAAGTCAGCGACCATGGACAACGACGTGTGTTCGCTAAATGGGCTCTGGAGCAGTTGGAAGCTGACCCTAAAACCCATTTAAAGCTGGAGCTTGAAGCCCTTTTTTATACATACCAATTTTCAGAGTGAGTGAAAACTTTCAAAGATTTCCATGCTGGGTACCGTAGCGTTGTGAGTACGTGGATCGATCCTAAGACAATAGACTGTCAAATCAATTTAAAAACAAAATTGTTCACGGCTTGACCTCATTCACGCCACTGACAAAGCTTAAAGAGCTAGTAAATCTCGCGGTTCGGAGTCGGGATTAAACTGTAAGTCACTTCCTCTCGTGATAGAACAACACGAGCAGGTGCTGAGTATTTAGGCACAGGTCCACCTGGGATTATAGTGCCGCTATTATTATTATTATAATATGAGGGTGATCCGGCAAGAGATGTCATTTTAAACTTCACATCGTAGTTTAACTGTCAACAATAAGCTATTACGAGTATTGCAAATGACAATTTATTTGTCAATGATAGGAGGCTATTAAATGTGGATGCCATAACTTCAAGAAATACCGACATTTTGACTACAAAACCGTAATTGTATCGTTTCGTTAAGTTCGTTCAGTTTTGGATAATTTCGCGATGTGAAGACACCAATTCGCATCTATAATAATAATAATAATAATGGCGTCGCTACAGTCCGAGGTGTACATGGGCCTAGCTTCTCAGCAACCACTCGTGTTGGTGCGTCGACTCCTAACCTCGAGGTCTATATTTCGAATCTCGAAAAAAAACTCTAACAATTTTTCACGGCTCCACCTCTTTCAAGTCACTGAGAAGCCCGTTACTTCATTTTTGTAATCATCAGCAGCTGAATACCTGCTGCTCCCGTTTTGCACATTTCAGCCAAGTTGAAACTCCTAGTCCCTTTTCGATTGTAATTTAATGCCCCAAGCATCTCACTTTCAAAACACTATTTTTCCTTTACACGGGACACTGCGTGCACCAACACAAGTCTTTAACTGAAATTGCTGAAGAAATCCTCTTTCCTCTAGATAAGACTACACCATTTTGTATCGCGTTGCATGTCCCCCTCTGCATGTAGTGTAGAAAATTTCAGCATGTAATGTCAATAAACTCTGCCAGCATTCTCCTTTCCTCAGTGAATCTCCTTCAAGGAGCTCTGCCGCACTCCAAACGACGTCAGCATATAAAGCGTTGCATTACTCGCAGATATTAAAAGTGTACAAAATCACCGTCGGATTCCTTCCCGAGAATCACGTCCTATGCCACCATATGACAGTGACTAAGCAGTAAATTAAAATATTAGTCGGAAACACCAGGTCCTTAGACGTGAAACCCCCTCATTTGCATACCGCTACAGCTACAGTGCACAGAGACTCCAAGGGCATATTTGCATTAACATTTCACGACATTTTTCTCCCGTTCACTCGCATCCCTTATTAAATTAGATGCACTGGCGGCACCATCCGGAAGATTTTCCTTGGTGTAAAAACACTACAAGCCATAAGTACTTGGGAGCTCTTGGCGCGGAACCACCACAAGAAAAACCAGTCTGCAGGTTGGTCGCCCAAAGTGCCAGTGGAGGGGGAAGGGAAAACAGCCCCAGACTTTGCGGCAGCAGACAGACATCTTGAACGAGCATAATGCAACACAATATGAATTCATTGTATTGTCCTGGCAACGTTTTAGTCATCACCAGCACCATCAACCAAACAACCAGGCGACCACCCAACAAACCGACACCCGACCATTCAATTATCATAACGAATGAGCCTAACGCGACGTGTGTTAGACGCGACGTGCATTATGCATCCCCTGTGTGAAGGTCCTCGCTTGTGCTTATTTCAAGATGCGGCGAGGTAAAGTGAATGTACAGTCGATGGCAAGTGCACGACGAGCAGCACTTTCTTTCTCCTTAAAGCAGATGGATACATGAATCCGCGTCGCGGGCTCTTCTTCTTCGTCTCACTCATCTTTTTTTTCAGGGGGAAGGCCAACATAAATAAGGAAACATCCTCGACAGAGAGCACCATCCTTCCCCAGTCGTCTGAAAAGATTGTCCCTGTACGAGTATGTGTGTCTGACGAGTTTTCCGCCGTTCCAAACTCAGGATGAATGCGAAGCATTCCAAACGTACTTTTGATATTCTTTTCGTATTTTCATTTTTATTGTTCGGTTCGACGGTCTCTGCTTCATTGGAGCCTCTTGGTTACGTGCAATTTTATATCATTTCATTGCTCATCTTGTACCCCAGTGAAGGATAAAATGTTTATTCTTTTTGAACTTTCGCAACCTCTTCCGAGAGAACCCATCTTCACCCCCATCGCCCACTCGCACCGGCTCAAGTAATGTTGGGGGGGACTGGGTGGGAAAACAATTTTCACAGTTTACCTCTCTTTGCGCAGATGTCGGCAGCTAATATGTGGAGTACTTAACCCTTTCAGTTATCCTTGCGGCATCCTCTATTCTGTTTCCTTTTATGCATTTTCCTGGTCTTCATGCAAGTGTAAGTAAAAGTGCAGTGCCCCGTCGCCAAAGCATAGAGTTGTACAACCGGAAGCGAACTCAGGCACGGATGCAGTGAAAACGTAGAAAAAGTTCCCAGGGAAGCCTACCATAACTCGCAGGACGATGATTTTAATGGATGATGTAAGGAAATAATGGGCGCCATTTTTGTCTTGTGCCTGTCTACTTCTCTGGTGGCTGAGTTCGGCTACAAAGGGACATGAAATGAAAAAGGTTTTATTCCCTCTTGCTCTTAGTCCTCGTTTCGTCGTTCCCTTTCATTTTATTCCATTTTCACGGAACTATTTTTCCATGGTTAGTTATTTTGCTTGAGTTCTCCTATTTACCCAACCTTCGTCTCTGCTGCCGTGGCAGTTGTGGCCTTTAGTCCTTGCTCCTTGGAGCGTGGAGTAAACTTTGAAGGGATTCCTTTTTGTTTTTTGTGTCGTTTTTTTTTTGCTCTGTTGTTTGTTGGCTCCCTCTCTCGTCATCCTGTGTCTGGGAGATGAAAAACTAAGTGTGGACAAATTTCTAACTCACCAGCCTCTGGCAGGATAATGAGAGCGGGTACCAGCCACCACCTACATACGTACTAGCGCACAGTTGGAAGGGATCGACGGTGAGACAGTGAAGTGAGGGCAGTCTGTTGTCGTTGGTTCTTTTGGGGTTAGTTTACGGCATTTAAGGCAACCACTTTTCTCTCGTTCTGTTGTTGTGTTTTGTTGACTATGTTGCTCCTGTTGTTGGTGTTGTTCTTCCGTATGCCTTGTGGATTGAATGTTTGTACACGAAGAGTGTGGATGTGTGTACATGGGATTTCTCCACGTGAAAAAAAAATGCATGTGCGAAGGAAAAATATTTGCAGTATTTCCTTTGTGAAGGAGAATTTCCTTTTGGTCTGGCGATAGGTGTGGTACGCTTTTGCCCAAGTCCTACCGTTGGAAAGATTTTTCGAAAGGAAGTCCATTGTTTGGACTGGGTTTAGCTTACGGATGTAGTTGACTTTGCTGTTGTGCCGTTGTCGTCTTCTGTGACGTTGAATATCACAAAGGAGGTTGTGGTGTGCGGCATAACCGACCTGTTCGTTGTGCTCGGATTAAGTAGGGGAGCTAATATTCTTCCTGAAACTATTCGCACAATCCTGCCGGGAATGGGCTTTCTTTCATAAAAAAAATGTTTTAATCTCTGTGAAAATGTGAAAAGGTTTTTCTCCAACGTAATAGCATGAGACCAATTTTCAGCTGTGACCAGAATTTGCTTTTGCACCAAAAAGTGTACATACAGTAGAGAAAACTTCAATCGCTCCTTGACATAAAAAAAACACAGTTTTTTCGGAGATTTTTTGAAATACTACTGGAACATTCAGACTCAAAACTAGTCCATTGTACTGCCAGGTAGCAACCTATTCCAGTGTCATTAATTTGATCCCAACGGTAAATGGTGACTGGACCAGATTCGATTTCACTGGGATTCGAACCTGGAACCCCTCGAACTAGGAGCAGGCACTTAACCAACTGCGCCATCCTTCTTCTTCTTCTTCTTAGGGCGCTACTTACTGCGCCATCCAGTTGTTTAAAAAACACAGTTACTACATTTATGGAGATTCTTCTTAGGGCGCTACAGTCCGAGGTAGTCCTGGGCCTCACCAGTTTCGCACACCAAGCCGGCCGAGGTCCCCTCCGACTTGTGCGACACATTGTATGTGGACGTCCTCTGTTGCGTTGTCCCACAGGCTCAGAGTCGAAGACTCTTCGGGCCGGAGCTAAGTTGTCCATACGCTCTACATGGCCTAGCCATCTTAGGCGTTGGATCCGTAGACGCCTGGCTAGACTTATATCGCTCTACAGACCATATAGTTCGTGGTTGAACCTTCTCCTCCAAATGCCATCAATGTAAACAAGACCAAAGATCGCGCGCATAACTTTTCTCTCGAAAAGACCAAGAGACTGTTCATCCGCTTGGGATATTGTCCATGCCTCATGATCAATGCCTTGAATAGAGTCAGCTGGGTCTTCGGAAAGAGGGCTCTATTACTAATTGCCTTTTGAGGCCAAAAAAACAGCTGTTGGCAAGAGTTATTCTGCGCTTGATCTCGGTACTGATGTTGTTTGTACTGTTTACCGCGGAGCCGAGGTAGTCCTATGTTAAGTCCTTAACTAACTTAACAAAGTTATAGCTGCCTATGGTGACGTTCTGGCCAAGTCGTCGATGTTATGCGTCCTTTCGCGTTGACAGCATATACTTGGTTTTGCCCTCGTTTACCGCCAAACTCATTTTAGCCGCTTCCGTTTCAATGCCAGCAAACGCATCATTGACGGCTCGCTGTGTTCGACCCATCACGTCAATGTCATCTGCATAAACTATCAGTTGAACAGACTTTTGGAAGATCATGCCTCTTGTGTTGGCCAGTGAGTTTTGCACGATCTTCTCAAGAACGATGTTAAAGAAATCACATGACAGCGCATCGCCTTGTCTAAAACCTTTTTTGACATTGAAGGTCTCGGTAAGTTCGTTACCGACCTTGATGGAGCAGCGAGAGTTCTCCATCGTCATCCTGCTCAGTCTGACGAGTTTGGCAGGAATGTGAGAACTGGAGAGATTCCACTCATCGGGCATGCTTTCCTCCGACCATATCTTACAGATGAAGTATGGTGGCGGATCAGTTATCGTTTGAGGATGTATGGCGGCATCTGGTGTTGGCAATTTATTATTTAGTCGGTATGATTACCTCAATATAGTGGAAAACAATCTCGCCCAGAGCGCGCACAAATTAGGCTTGGAGGGTTCATTTATATTCCAACAAGACAATGACCCAAAGCACACTTCTCTGGTTGTGAAGGAATGGTTGCTGTACAATATGCGAAAACAGCTCAAAACACCACCTCAATCACCGGATTTAAATGTCGTCGAGCATTTGTGGGATCATTACGAGCGTCAAATCTTAAACCATGAAATAAGGACCAAATCCGAGCTTAAGGCTATTATACTGGACGAATGCGAAAAAATAAGTCCGGAAGTAACTCAAAACCTTGTTACCTCCATGGGATCGAGAATAAAGGCAGTCATTACTGCTTAAGGATATCCATCTTGAAATAAATTTGAGTAATTTGCGATAAATCTCCTTTTTTGATAGTGTGAAATTTTAACAGTATCTTACTTCGTTTTTAATATTTTTGTTATTGTTATTCCCAATTTTTTTATTGTTTGTTTTTTGAAAAATAGTACAAAAATTGGGAATAAAAATAGCAAAATAAATATGTACAACATGTTACCTAAAGTTTATGCAGTTTCGCTTTCTAGTTAATGATTCGGTCAAGATTCGTTATTTTTACGGTGTATACTTACTTTTGTGACTGTGTGTATGTAAAGTTGGGATTTTAAATTTTTGGCGCACCTGATCGAGTGATACGCATCAATCGGTATGCTAGTTCAAATGAAGTGGTGGTTCGCTTTCCAGATTCAATGTCCCGTCTAAAAAATATATGTGTGCACTGTTTTCATTCCTAAACCAATGTGCCCAAAAATCTTAAAAATAATCAGCTTTAATAAGCCCAAGCGCAACCAGGTGAGTGTTTGGACCTGATCCAACCATCTCGTCTTGGGTCTGCCAAGCGGTTGGCTACCTAATGGGATCGCATTCAAGGCACACCTCGGAAGTCGTGATGATGGGAACACTCATGCCACATGACGAAACCATCGAAGTACAGCCCTTTTCGTACGAAGAAGCTGCTGCCCAACGTTGAGTTCCTCGCGCACTTCCGTGTTTCTCACCCTATCCCGGCGAATATTTCCCACCACAGCACGCAGAAATCTCATTCCGGCAGCTTGTATTCGCGATCTTATTCTTTTGGTCATTACCCAAATTTCATGACCATAGGTGAGAGTTGGAACAAATACTGCGTTAAAAACCGCTAACTTGGCTTTGACACCAAGTTCGGCCTTCCTGACTGCAGTTCACGCCATGCACTAAACAGTGCGCGCGGGGATTTAAAGGCAACTTCGAAACCATCGAAGTACAGCCCTTTTCGTACGAAGAAGCAGCTGCCCAACGTTGAGTTCCTCGCGCACTTCCGTGTTTCTCACCCTATCCCGGCGAATATTTCCCACCACAGCACGCAGAAATCTCATTCCGGCAGCTTGTATTCGCGATCTTATTCTTTTGGTCATTACCCAAATTTCATGACCATAGGTGAGAGTTGGAACAAATACTGCGTTAAAAACCGCTAACTTGGCTTTGACACCAAGTTCGGCCTTCCTGACTGCAGTTCACGCCATGCACTAAACAGTGCCCGCGGGGATTTAAAGGCAACTTCGAAACCATCGAAGTACAGCCCTTTTCGCACGAAGAAGCAGCTGCCCAACGTTGAGTTCCTCGCGCACTTCCGTGTTTCTCACCCTATCCCGGCGAATATTTCCCACCACAGCACGCAGAAATCTCATTCCGGCAGCTTGTATTCGCGATCTTATTCTTTTGGTCATTACCCAAATTTCATGACCATAGGTGAGAGTTGGAACAAATACTGCGTTAAAAACCGCTAACTTGGCTTTGACACCAAGTTCGGCCTTCCTGACTGCAGTTCACGCCATGCACTAAACAGTGCGCGCGGGGATTTAAAGGCAACGGACAACGCCATCAAAATCAAGGCTATCATTCAAAATATACTTTAGGAAGCTCCGTAGATTTTGGGGCGACATTATTGAGCAACCAGGAGGTCCCAGACGTATTCTGACTCCGAACGGCAAAGTTTAATAAGCTTTTCTAGGCAGTTGAACCCCCTGAGCATTGTCAATGAAAGAAAGGTGGTGGGTTAGAAAGTAAAACTTATTACTTATTTTTTTCTGAATCGTATTAGAACTTAGGACCTACGGTTATGAGCCTAATACGTCTAATAAGGCAGCGGTTACGCAATGAGTGACGAGCGATTGAGCGACGCAAAAAAATTAAAACACATGAAATTATATAAAGGTGGCCACGTAAGCACTAAGCGAGTTGCGATTTTTTTAACGACAGAGCGACGTCACTCGGCAACCAAATCAGTTTTAATTTTTTAGTCGATCGACGAAGATGAGCGACGAAATAAGAACATAGTGAAACTAATCGTAGAAAGTTTGATTTCAGCTGTTCAAAACCGTCCAGTTCTATGGAAGGACAGCCACATTTAATTTTGTTTTTTAAAATGATGCGCTTCGTAAAGCAGACAGTTGTTTCAGTTCCAACTGAAGGGAATCTGCGACAGCCAGAGAATTATTCATATGAACGCGACTTTGAACTAAAAGACTAGGACGAACTGAACTTGAATATGACATTTTCGAAACTAATCGCTCAGCGATGACGCTCAGTAAATGGCGACCCATCGCTCAGACTCGTCGCTCTATCGCTCGTGGCTCATTGCGCAGCCTTAGTGGTTTTGTACATATTTTTTCATTACAACGTTCAAAAGTATTAGTTTTGGTCGAGGACGAAGTCAAATTCTACTTAAAACATTTTTTTGTAATGCATTTTAAATTAAATCAAGTATATTTACTTGCTAGACAAACGCTTTTAAAACTAGCTAAACTAACCTTGCTATCTTTTTCTAATTTACTGGTACTATACGGGTACTTTAAGCTAAGCAAAATCCATTTAGAATAACTTTCGACGCTTAAATTTTAATATTTTTATTTTTTGTATTTATTTATTAGTTAAACTAAGACATGTTATAATTTAGAACTAAGAAAAAAGTAGGAAAAACTTAGTTAATAATTAACTTAATTTTTTTTTTATTTTCTTAAAAACTGCCTTAAATCTAAACTTAAACTAATTTTTCTACTGCATACATACTCCAGCCAATATCAAAATAATAGGGTCTTGATTATGTCTTACTTTGTAAGACTGGAAAAGGATGGGAAAACTTATTTTCATTGAAAGAAAAATTATTCAGATGTACTATTTAGGTGTTTTGAGGCAACGGTTAAATAAGATTCTTCCAAACCAAACACCCAAAACACGCATCGTATTCATTAAAGTTATGGCCCAAGGCTGTTGCATTCCTAAAGCAAAGGAATCCGTCGATGGGCTTTTAAATGTTTGAAGAACATTTAGGAAATGACCATCGGAATGTCAGAAAATGAAAATAAATCTTATTGCTTCAATGCTACGATGGTTAAAATAAGTGATTAAGTCGAAACACTACAAACACAATTATTAGCAAAATGTGCTTATGAAGTTATTTGAGTTTTTCATGATTATTTCATGGTTATTGCAAAAAAAATCCAAGGGTGAGATAAACTGTGACAGTCCATATCACTGACAAAGCCTCATCCCTCCGGGATATTGACCAGAAGCTATCAAAACCAAATCCCAACACTTCCTGTTGGCGTTTGAAGTGCAAGGATTATTGGGCTATTGACCCTCCAACAGCGCTCCTTTCATCGCAAGCACTCGTTAGCCGGTAAAAAGCCAAAAATTCTCATATCTCTGGAATTCATTATTTCGGAATATTTGCACTCCACAGGCAGATGAACCGGCGGCAGTGTCTATCCACTCAAAGGGGTCATCACAGGTCCATTCACCAAACTTTGAGCGCATCGCAAAAAATGCACACAACCTGTCTATGTTTGCATGCACTCCAGGCCAATAGACTGCCGAAAAAGTATCCTCGAAAAAGGACAAAACGCCAGCGTCGACTGAATGTTGCACTACCTGAGCTTGATTCGTTCGGAATTCACAATACTTTCCGGTGAGGCTACCTCAGATATTTCTCCAATTTAATTGAACGTTTGTCTGCTATTCCACTCCATTCCGTCGTTCACTTACGCAAGGACACCTGTGTGTGACTTTTTTTTGAATCCATACGAATACGAGTGGACTGCAATTCGCTTGCTTTTTTTGCTTGTAACCTGTACCTGACAGCTTCATATCCGTTAACAAACTATAGTAACGTGCCTCAAAGCCTCCCCTTCCTCCCTGCATGTGCATCCGAATGTGCACACAGCGGCAGGAATGTGTGTGCATTGCAGGCGCCCCCCCTTCTGCCTTGTCCTAGGTGTGGCAGATACAAACGTTAAGCAACAACGGACACCCGCCGGAATAATATTTATTTCATATTATGTGTGTCCAACGAGCCATTTCTCGCTCTCACACGTTCTCGAACGTTGTGATTTTCGGAAAATGTGCGGATGAGGGCGCTGGCAAATTAATTATTCGCTATTTTTTGTGTATTCCCATGGGATGCACAAGTGGGGAATCAAATTGCAATTTATGACCAAAAAACATTGGCCTACAAATCCGTTTGTCTGTAAAGAATTTAGTTTTTTGCTTTACACCTTTTTCAGGATAATTGGGAGTTTTTCTGTAACAACATTTGCTCCACCCCCTTCGGTGCGGGTGGCGAATCGATTTTATTAGATTTTTTCTTCGTGTGTTCTTTTTGTGCGAGTGCACGAGTTGTAGCTAAACTTAGTTAGATGAAAGGTAAAAGTTTTAATTGAACTTCCGCATGAAATACGCCTTTCAGTGGGGTTAATCTGCTTTTGGCGCTCCGTTCTATTGTTGTTTTGGTGTTTTTCTGAGGAGAAATTATTTTCAGCGAATCACATAGAGTGCGTATTTGTTGTTTTGTGTGGAGTCTGAATTCAACTGAAGTACAAAGGGGATTGTCATAACGAATTTATGATGCATTCTTTTTAAGAAATTGTTTTCTCTGCATACGTTGAGCTTTTTTTCCGTGCCTTCTACTACAATTTTCAGCCACAAATTGAAGGAAATTACTCAGTGGAACTTCAAGTACAGAAAACTAATATGCAACAATTTGTTTGCGCCTTTCATTTTTCTCTCATGTACTTTCAAAGGCCATCTAGACTCGAATATTGACTTATATTCGCCGTTGCTGGACATTTTGTCCTCCACTTTTTTGACAGTTCAACAAGATTCTTTTATTTTTTTCTTTCTAATTTTTTTCTGGATTCCTACATCAAATTATCATTCTTAGTAACTGAACTAATTCTTAATTGTTGTAAGATAAACTACACTTGCATTGCGTTACTGATCATCGTTTGCACTTGACCTCGTTTGAAATGTCGAATGTCAAACAAGTGAGTTCAAAGGCAAATTGTGACTTTAAAAACAGTCAGTGGCTGCTCAACCTTGCGTTCTTACAGATGTCCACTTAGTTTTTATATAGACAGTAAATATTTCCTACAAGGATGAACTGGGGCTACTGGCGACGTTTACGCCTACATCGATCGGCTTTTATTAACAACTAAAGTATTCAGCGTGCTTCGCTACGCCGTGGGCATGTCCTCTTCTTTTTCCAGGAGATCTCATTTTCCCGGTGTTCTTTACGTGTGTGCAAAATTTCATAATTCTCCGTCGAATGATGCGAATTTCTTCTTTTCCTATAGCCTATGACCGATTCCTGATAGATCGGTGCTAATAGTGTCAAATATTACATTAGTGAAATTACTTAGAAATGCATCCCACACCCTTCAATGTTATATTTATAGATACACATGGTATATTTTACCATAATTAATAAAGTGGGCAAGTGCGAGTTGAACTCGCACGGGGAAGGTTCTGTCGCGTAATATTGATGGATGATCTCTGAATATCCAACGAAGTTCCCAAACTATTTTAGTTGAATTTTCTTTTAACTTCAACCCAAATCAACTATTCATTACTATATTCAAACACCCAAACAAACAAGCATCCACCTATATATATACCTACTTCTCTATCCAAGTTTATTCAACATAGAAAATCCCTTCCATCCATACCCAATCAGTGTTCATGCCTGCGGTGCGTGTGTGCAGTTAACATTTTTGGGCATTTACGGATCTAAGAGATAACACTCATCAACGCATAGAGTGGTCAAATAATAATAATAATAATAATAATGGCGGCGCTACAGTCCGAGGTGGACCTGGGCCTAGCTTCTCAGCAACCACTCGTGTTGTACGTGCTATTGTTCTTTCACGAGTGGATGGGATCTACAGTTTAATGCCGACTCCGAACGGCGAGATTGAGAAGCTTTTTTCTTTTTTTCTTTTCTCTTTGAGCATTGTCAGTGACTCGAAAGAGGTGGAGCTGTGAAAAAATGTTTGACTGACGACCTCGAGCGTAGGAGTCGACGCACATACCCACTACGCCACGGCGCCCAGAGTGGTCAAATACAGCATGAAATTTATGTGTGAAAATGAAAGTTGTTATCATTTTAAATCTTATATATCTCAAAATTTCAACATAAATCGATATTTTGAAATTTGCCGCTTACGCCGAGGTCGACAAAACTACGTTTTCAGATTTTCAAAATTCGCATGTCGATGGTTGACCGTTTTTGGCCAATATCTCGAAAATTATTAAGGCCAGAATGCTTGAAATTATTTTAAATAAAAGTACTCAATGAAGCCAAGTTTTTCTATTTTTTTCAGATTTTTAAACACTTTGGTTTAGAAATGGCTGAGGGGACGCATTAAAAAAAACTTTGGAGCTTCATGTTTTCGAAACGGTACTCTGGGTCAAAAACTGTTGGAGCAAATCTCTACCTCATTTCAAAAGATCTGTTGTTTTATATATAACTCGATGGTGTGCGACAATTTTTCAAAATAATGGCAACTTCACCTATACTGGAGCCACCCCCAAATGGCCCCACTTTTTAAATTTTGGTGCATGGTCAGACATCTAGGCCTAAAGTACCTAATTCATACCTAATTTCATGCCGATATCTTTATTAACTTCGGAGATAAAACAGTGTGACAGACACAACGGACGGACGGACGAACACACCGAAATTATAAAGGTTCCGTGTTTGTAGACGGAACCTTAAAAATTTACGTTGGCTCACGTCGGCTTTTAGAAAATTCGTGACTTCAGGTGACTGTGACACACAGTCTACATCTACTTTCGCTTAGGCATGATGAATATGGAACTCTGAATAATGACATAGGTTGCATAGCTCGAATTCTTATAATTTCTATTTTACGGGTATCTGTGTAACCAAAGAATCTGGATTAAAATCCGTTTAATTATAAACACACATGTATATTTATATTCTTATATTATTCAGGGCAGTACAGTCCGAGGTGGACCTGGGTCTAGCTTCTCAGCTACCACTCGTCTTATACGTGCTATTGTTCTCTCACTAGTGGAGGGGACCTATGGTTTAATGACGACTCCGAACCTTGAGTTTGGGAAACTTTATTATAGTTAAACTCTTTGAGCATTGAACAGTGACTCTAAATAGGTGGAGCTGTAAAACTGTCAAAGTTGTTTTTTCGGGAATCGAACCCAGACTTCAAGCGCAGGATTCGACGCACATACCCACTACGCCACAAAGCCCACTCTGTGTACTTATTGTTCGTGTTATTAACATACAGTGGCTGAAGTAATAACCGGACAGACCAGTTAGTGAGCGCAATCGAAAAAAGAGGAAACAATTTGCAAAGCAATACAAAAAAAAAATTGTTCGTTCTGGAAGGACGTCCTTTTTTGTGATGAGAGCAAATTTAATATACTTCGGTCAGATGGTCAATCATATGTTTGGAGAAAGCCCAACACCGAGCTAACAAAATAAAATTTACGATCCACTGTAAAGCATGGTGGTGGCTCCGTAATGGTATGGGGATGTATGTCTGCCGCTGGACCTGAAAAACTGCACTTAATTCAGGAAAATATGAACCACATGATGTATTTAAATATTTTAAAGGATAACCTGAAGCAAAGTGCAGAAAATCTGAGGATTGGGGATTGCTACAATTTTTTCAAGACAACGATCAAAAGCATAAGGCTTTAAACGTTCGTCTGTGGTTGATCTATAATTGTCCACACGTACTTGAAATGCCTCCCCAGAGTCCGGATTTAAACGTAATCGAACATTTATGGGATTATTTTGACAAGAAATCGAAAAGCTACAAAATTTCCAATAAAAGAAATTTTTTCCTGAAAAAGGCTATTGCAAAAAACTGTTTTCTTCAATGCCGAACAGGCTTAAAGCAGTTTTAAAACAAAAGGACTGTCTACCAAATTTAAAAAAAAATCATGATGAATCTTTTAATTTTTACGAAATGTTGTATGTGAATGAACTGCCCGGTTATAACTTTGAGTTTATTTTTTTATAAATTTACTATTTTTAGTAATGAGTGTGTTATTTAAACGAATTAAATATTTTTTTTGTTTTTATTGAAGTTTAGCTTAAATACGTATAGTTAGTAGAAAATTAATGAATCTTGAAGTAATTGCCTTTTCTTGTTTTAAATTTGTACATAAATAGTACGAAAATGAATGTGTCCGACTATTACTTTGAGCCACTGTACGTATATTTGGATAATAATATGAGTATTACACTTTTTTTTAAATCACAGGTCTTAAAGTGAACCATAAAAAGTACGCGAATTTCCTGTGTCTATTAAGTACACTCTGAAAATCGACCACAATAATTTGGCTCATTCCGAATTAATTTGATTCGGTGTTCCGGACAATGCTTTTCATTTGGAAGAAGATGTTTCTGTAGCGACTACAAATGTTTTACAAGACTAACCAGTAGTCTTATATTCTCGTTAAACTTCTTCTTCTTGTTGCGGTACATTCCATGGTGAACTTGGGCCCCAACAACCTCGTTAATACAGTTCAATAATTGTCGTTTGATTGGATGAATTTTAATTTATGTACTTCAATTTTTCTTAATAGGGATACGAGAATTGTCCTCTAGTATTAGTGAATAAAGGCTGTAACATGTACGCATATCGTCCTAATCTCGGGCCCTGCCAGTAGCATCCCTTCCATAGTGTCATCTCTCACCATTCGCTGACAATGATCTGAAAATAGAAACAAATCTTAAGCTTGCCAGCGCGTATATTTCTGTTCATTTTTCTGCTGGGAGATCCCGCGTAGGTCGATATATCTTAAACGCTGGAACCATTGATAAACCATGTCACAGATTCTGATAAATTATGAGTGGGCTGATATTCTGTACTGGTCTTAAAGGAAGGGTTTTCCGAGGAATGCATTTGTCCTGCTCTGTAGTAGTCTTTCGGTCTTTAGAGCCGGAATTTTCGAAATGTTTAGTGCATGGGGTGTCATTGGTCCACTCGAATTTTTTATTATTCAAAATAACTCAATCCTATTTTTTGCAATTCACTAGAAAATTTCCAATTCTAAGCTAAAAATTCACTTTTTCTCTTTTTCCATTTCAGGCTTATCACCATCTGTGATCCGTGGCATTTCCTCGAACGAGTTAAGGGTGAGCATTATATTCCTGAATTGAATATGTCATCCCCGTCCCTATTTCCACCGCACCCCTCCTTTGGTTATGAATAACGAAGTAACCTTGCATTAGTGCTGTGATGCATACAAACAGAAAAGCCCTAGAAACGTTCACAGGAATGCGGCATATCCGCTAAGTGACTCTGAATAAAATGTCCCAACTAGTTCACCAAGGCCAACGAGAATGTCAGAACAATTAGGCTAACATCCAGTGACTGGAATTGATTGGAACAAAGGCCTCTCCCCGAATTGTCGAGTACTCCCTTCTATTCAGTGTGCAATTAAAAGCTCTTGTTCGACATTGAATTCCGCGTTCACTGCGCATGTGGTCGCTGTGTTTCGGTCTTTAATGAATTTCAGCGAGTTTTGAAAAATTAATTTCCGATTCCCTGTTTTTTTTTCTTTTCATTCCTTTCATCTCCCTCTCCGGTGTTGCTTTTTTCGTAGTGTCAAATCCATCCCATCTGCGAAAGGAACTCCCCAACGGGGCTGCCTGTGTCCCCCATCAATCTATTCTGATGGCAGCTTATGCCCGAAATTGACATTTCTCGTTATACAAGGATGCAGTGCGGCCGACCGACAAGATCTGTCTGTACTCATCCAGGGATAGGCTCAGTGTTGTTGTTTTCTTATTCCCGCCCCCACCGAGAGTGGTTTTATTAATTTCAGGCTTGTTTTCATACTCCGTCTCCCACAATCTTTCTGCAGGATATCATGTTATTTTTGTCACAGCAGTCATTTGAAAACGATACGTTTTCGGGCGACAGTCAACAAAGCAAAAGCCTTTGTGGTGGGGCTTGCATTTTCGATTGGTCAGGCAGGACACGTGGGTGCGTGATATTGTCCTCGCATATCTGTGCAGTGCTGTTGACATAACGCCGAGAGCAAGAATCACATGTGACAGGTGAATGGAAACAAGGACGTGGAACGAAATACGGGCGATTTGTAGAACACATCCACACGGATGTGTGCATTTAATCTTGTCGGCCACGAATAGATCTGACACGAATCACTGCGTTTTGGAATACCCCTGATCCTGGGGAATATTGAGGACCACTAACCTACTAAGGCTGCAGTATGGAGTGTGTGGAGAAAATAAAGTGGTCGAAAAGTCAGCAATTACCCAGCCCACATGGTTAAGTGCCCCAAAAGAGTTCCTGTAAAGCGAATGGTTTGTGTCATATCGCGTGACTTTTATTCTGGCACAGTGTATGTACATGTGCTGTGATGATTTAATAGCCACTTACAGGACTTAATTGCTCGTAGGCTTCTACGCTTTGCCTATTTAGTCTCGCAGCCAATGGTTGGCTGAAAACTAAACAATAAATCATGGCCGTGCATGATGGGGGTTTCCGCACCGTAATGAGAGGCCATTCAGTCCACGACAACAATGTTCCTGCACCTTGTGACCTATAATTCCAAAAATTCAAATCCTATGCGTGCGTGCATTTGGAAAAAGGTGTCTCATTAATAATTTGCTCAATAGCTTAGTTCATTTCATTGAATCGATGGTTTTTAATCAATTTAATGGGCACTTAAGATGGATTGCCGTATCAAAATGCAAAGAAGCCGGAAGATTTTCGAAAAACAGTTCTCTTGTGACGGACGTGGATTTGCCTGATTTTTGACATCTGTGCGAAAATTTAAAAATGGCCTTTTGCTGCTTGACGTACGGTGCAGGAGGGAGATATGTGACATATCATATCATATCATGTCGCTTTGTTGCGGGATGAATGAAATGAAAACTTATGTATTGGATTGCCTGAAGACCCTTGAAGATGTTTGAAGGAAATTCAAGGGTGATAACTTTTCGAGCATCGTTTGCTAAAATAGCGATAAAACAGAGTCAAGAAGAACACACTTCATGGGTGTTCGGACGAGTCCATTGACTTCGCGATATTTCTGTCCACTAAAAAGTATTTCATTAACAACTTTCTATCTTTAAATTTAAATAAAACGAAGTGTTTGTGAGATATCATCAAAAATTTCACTTTCGTTAAGAAGGCATATCGATGCCATTATTTTGGAAATATAGCATCGTTCAAAAATTCGCTTCGTCCTCTCTAGATCGCACATCCGCCACAATGTCCAATTTTCCATGATTCTGACGCATAAATCAGGCTGAAGTTGATCGATGGCATGGGTTATGCTGGCTTTGAGAGTCACTCTGGTTTATGGCTTATTCGCATAGACCTGCGACTTCAGAAAACCCCACAAGAAAAGTCTGACAGGGTGAATGTGCACGATCTCGGTTGCCTGTTACCATCACCTCCACATGAGGTGACCATGCCCTCGAATCGCTCGAGTAGAATTTCTAATGTGGGGTGAGCTGTGTGCCACGTAGCGCCGCGCCGTCCTGTTGAAACCACATGTTGTTGATGTCCATATCATCCAATTCAGGCCAAAAAAAAGTCGGTAATCATCACCCTTTAGCGCTCGCCGTTGACGGTTATGACCTGGCCAACATCGTTCTCAAAGAAACAAGAGTATGGACATATAGTGCCGCCAGCCCAAAATCCACACCAAACAGTGATTTTTTTAGGGTGCATTGGACTCTCTTGGATCTCATGTGGATTAGTATCGCCCCAAACTCGACATCCAGAAATGGGTCTCGCCGCTGAAGATGATTTTTGGGTCAGTTTCCAACTGCGCCAGAGCCTTGTCTTTGGTCGTTTACCTTTAGCTCCTGGGTCTGTTTGAATTTTGTACGGGTGCAAGCCCCAGTCACGACGTAAAATTCGTCAAGTTGTGGATTGCGAAAGGCCGAGTTCTTTTGAGCGACGCGAAATCGATTGCCTCGGTTTCTCCTGCGGCGATGTTTTGGCACATCTAGAATTTCGTCGACGTATTAGTACGGGTGTTGGTTTATCGTCTATTGATCTAGTGGACTGAAATTTATCCACCACACTGCGAATAGTCCTCTCGGTAGAACGATTATGACCACCGTAAAATGGGTGAAGCGCGCGGAACGTTGCACGAACAGAACATACAATTTTATAAAACAATTTTATCATTTGCACATGTTACTGAACACTGTATCCGTCCATGGTGAGTTGGCAAGACAGACTGAATAAATGACAGACAATTTGACAGACGTAGCTTCAACAGTATGCCCCAGATCTACTGTCAAAGTTCGGAAGTCCCTATTGAGAGACCCTTTACTTTTTTACAAACGACTTTGTGAATCTGCTGGTAACGTGTTGATCAAGACGACTGGATGGCGCAGTTGTTTAAGTGCCTGCCCCAAGTTAGAGGGGTCCCAGGTTCGAATCCCAGTGAAATCGAATCTGGTCCAGTCACCATTTGCCGTTGGAATCAAATTAACGGCACTGGAGTAGGTTGCTACCTAGCAGTACAATGAACCAATTTTGTGTCTGAGTGCTCCAGCAGTGTTCCAAAAATCCTCCGAAAAAAAAACGTGTTTATCAGTACATTGTAGAGCACGTAAGGAATTGCACTGATTCTATAGGCATCAGTATTAACTTTAAGCCGTTTCATTACTCAGCTGGTCAAATATTTGTAAAAATTCCCCGACAGTCCTGGAATTTAAGCTGTCTTGGACTTTTGGTACTGCCTGACTTTCTTATTCCTCTTCTTCTTAGGACGCTGCAGTCCGAGGTGGACCTGGGCCACATCCAACATGCCTCTCCAGCCAGTATGATCTCTCGCCATCTGTCTCCACTCTTGCACTCCGATCAGGGCGAAGTCGCCCTCGCCACATTCTACATGGACGTCCTCTATTGTGTTGTCCCACAACAGGCACAGAGTTAAGACTATTCCGGCCGGAGCTATGTTGTCCATACGCTCTACATTAGGATTGTACATTTTTGTTCAGTCCAGAGAGCGCTCTGTTTACTGAACTTTTTTTTTTATAATTTGCGCTCGCAAAGTTCGAAGGTTCGAATCCCAGTGAAATCGAATCTGGTTCAGTCACCATTTGCCGTTGGGATCAAATTAACGGAAGTAGTGTAGCCAGTAGTGTTTCAAAAAATCCTCTGAAAAAAAGGTATACCTGAGTTTGTTGATCTACTGAACTAAATGAACTAAAATTAAATAACATTGTGAACTAGTTCATTTAGTTCACTTGTTGGAACTCTTTTTTGAACAAAATCATTCCCGAACTACAAAAGTCTACACGGCCTAGTCATCTTAAGCGTTGTATTCGTAGACGCCTGGCTAGTCTCATGTCGGTGTACATCCCATACAGTTCGCGTTTCAACCTTCTCTCAAAATGCCATCAACGCAAACAGGACCAAAGATCGCGCGCAGGACTTTTCTCTCGAAAAGACCAAGAGACTGTTCATCCGCTTGGGATATTGTCCATGCCTCTACTACCCGACCTTATACAACTCATATTTCTGCCATTAATTCAAAGGACTGGTAGACGTGGTAAGCAGTTTAGCTTGAAAGATTGCCATTTTCTGTCTCTACTCCACTCCAGGCAACTGTTACATTTTTACTGAAACACTGACGAGTAATTGCTGACATTGTCTGGTTGGTTCATTTCTTGTTAGCAGCGCCTTCTTCCTCGCCTGTTCATAACAAAGTTTTTTCCCAGAATTTCTCTCTCTGTTGCGGGTATATTCAATTAGAGGCAGAGTCCGTTGAGTCCAAAATTTGATGCTTGCTTAGAAAAATCCAACTTTTCAACAACAACGGTTGCCGTTCAATGCCCTTAAAGCATACAAGGTCAACACTGCTCTTACAATTTCTTTTAGGACCAAAATTAGTCCGTCCTTAATCCGCAAACTCCATTCATTGCCAGAACTCATCGTATACTCCCTCGTAATGTGTGCTGCTCAGTAGCAACAGCAATTCCATGGCAAATATCCTTAAAATAAAAATAAAAATAAAAACGAAGAATCATGTGCCATTATTCGTTGTGTCATAGAAGTACTAAACAGCAATAAACAGTAACAGCCCAACAACAAGAGGAATTGATTGTAATCCCATTACCACTAGGACGAGGTTTGAACAAAGCAACCGGCCCACGCACAAGGGCCCACGGCCCACAGTACAGCTCCACACATGGGATGCGAATTGAATTTCATCTCACTTCGAGATAACTAAAAAGCTGCACACATTATTCCATCGTCCTCATCCGCCCCTCGGCAGTCTTATCCTTTACTTAAACACGGAGGGAGTTTTCCATAAAAGACACGAGTCATAGTCGACACATCCTTTCTGGCACATGCTCCTCTCATATTTGTCTCAAATATTTTATGTTTATCCTGTTAAACATCGCTCGGTGTATGTGTGGACTCATATTTTGCCGGTTAACTGTGTTCGCTCTTCACCCCAGAAGGGAAACCAATCTAACTTTCGAATTTATTTGTCTAAAACATAACAAAGGAAGACACAGGAAAAATATTTCCTCTATTTTTATCTCGGTGGGGCCTGTGTCGTTGGTCTGGCTCGTCTAATCATATTCTTTAACAAGCCAGACAATCAACGAATGCTAAAGTGTAAGGATTTTAGGATGTTGCTGTTTGCTGGGGAGCGAGTGAAAAGGGGGAGAGAGAACGGCAGAGCGAAGTGAAATTGGAAAATACACAACACAAAGGCCTACTTACGACCAACGAAGGGGCGCTTGTTTCAGGAGGGACGTTGTTCGAGCAGGCTTCCCCAAATTGAATGAAGGCGAGCATGAGAACTGCTTAGAATTCATGAAAAGGATTTACTTAATTAAGGACATTCAATTGTGTTTTTGAATTAAGCTTGAATCCTGATTAAATGTGATTATATTTTGAAGGCTTTTTGTGTCACTGAGTGGTGTTCGAGGGTATACAAGTGTTTTCGAGGGAATGGTCGTGAAACATTCTTCTTACCGGAAGTGAGCTGCTTGTGGTGAGATTTTCTTAAATCGATTTCGGGGAACTGGAAGCATGATGATGGAGAGGTTTTCAGAGGAAGAGAGACGAAGTTGTTGGCTTTTGCGACAAGATGCTGTCGGATACGTTGACATTGGCTTTGGTCAAAATTGATGACAAATTGGGTTCATCTATCTCGGATGATCAATTAGGGAAACAGAATGATTATGTGAAGAGCGCCCTTTAGGTGTCTAGGTTCAACGCTTAAATAACCTGATATTATTAAATAACTATGGTATTCCATAGCTCAAAGTCAGGAAGTAAATTTAAAGGTAGCCATGAACATTGGTTTTTAATGTTTATAGTATTTCCTAGATATCAGAAAGTTGAAGGCGATTTATATTTAGACTATTCAGATGGGCACCGTGGTCATGTGGGTAGATGTGTCGACCTATCCGCATCCCAGTTCAGGCAAACAATTTTTAAAAAAAAATTTTTCACGGCTCCACCTCTTTCGAGTCACTGACAATGCTCAAAGAGTATAACTGTCTAGAAAAAGCTTCTCAATCTCGCCGTTTGGAGTCGGCATTAAACTGTAGGTCTCCTCCACTCGTGAGAGAACAATTGAGAAGCTAGCCCCAGGTCCACCTCGGACTGTGTCGCCGCCATTATTGTTCAGAGAACTCAGTTGTTTAATAGTAATATACTACAATCTCGACTTCAATGTGGTCCACTGTAGATCCATAGGTCGCTGGTTCATATCCGGCTCGAAGGACCAAATGTTTTAACCACAAATTTGCAAGAAAATTAAAGGAAAGAAAAAGTTAGTTTATCATTACAAAATAACAAGTTAACGGCGGCGAAGGCTGATTGTGGTGTGACCACCAATAAAAATTTCGTTCTTTGGCAGACTCTGCCCTGTCCCGGGCTGAGATCGCCGCACTGAACCGAAGAAGATCCTCGTGGCTGAGAGCGACGTTCGGCTCGTATTGGAGTCGCCTATCCACTGTTCGGCGTGCGACATTTAAGATGATAGACATCCTTCCTGGACATCCGTATCCTGGATCAGGCCTTTTTCGTCCAAATAAAGGAAAACTTCGGGCGGAATAAAGCCATTAAGGCGCATCTTCTCATGATACATTATGTTAGGGTAGCAAGCCCCAAAGATCAGACTGTTGGTGGAAGTCATAGCTCGTGCAATGTGACCCCGATTCAACTTAATAATAAAATTATCTATCCTAATCAGGTTTGCCCCGTTGTACAAGATATCGTTGGGATAGAATTTTTTGTACTCGAATTCGGGTGTGCGACACAACCGGAGGCAGGCCCGAAGACACTGCCTCTCGAACACCCTCATCTTTTCCATTTGGGAAGGAATCAAGTTGAACCACACTGGACACCCATACACCAGGATTGGCCGGATTAGGGCCATGTAGCAAATCACCTTCACTCTGGTATCAAGTTGGCTGCTGTAAAACAGCCTACTTGACTACTTGCAGCAAAGGCTTTCTTAGCTTTCGTCAAAGCAGTAGCTACATGCTTATCACAATACAGATACTGATCCAACCAAATGCCAAGGTATCGCACTACATTTTTCACAGAGAGAGAGAGATCGCTAGTGAATATAGCAAATAAGATCGGCGAGCCAACTGCCCCCTGTTTCAACCCGTTTTTTATGTGAAAGGTCGTGGTAGAAACTCTCGATATGTCAGGGCTAAGTAGCAAACTTGTTGTCGACACTTCTTCACAACTTCACAACTTCAGTCCGAAGGGTCTTCGACTCCGAGCCTGTGGGACAAAGCAAGAGAAGGCGACGAAGGTACGAGCATACAACCTCAAAGAACTATACATGCAGCTGACGAAAATTGGGGCTAATTGGGGAAGTCTGTTTTTTTAGACCCAGTTTTACTTAAGTCTCAACCTAAAAATTAGAAGAAAGGGCACATTTTTGTGTGACCTTCATCCTAAAAAAAAAGCAATCAATTTTCTGCTGAAAAATGACAAATGATTATTCACAAGTCCTCGCTCATTAAGAGCATTTTACAGGTGTGCACACACCGCATATGTTTCGTAACCATTCCCCATCTTCTTCCAATCACCGTTAGGTGCTCGACAAAAGTAATTAATTAGCCGAAGGAGAATTCGAAAAGGCATTTCATTCATCATCAAGTCACGCACATGTCAAATGATTTTCGTGCGCACAGCCCACACGCATAGAATTAATTAGGAGCACACTTCATTTGACATCCTCCCTTATCACCCACACCAGAGCCTCAAGGACATTTCTTAAGCAAAACTTTACCAATATCGTCCCCCTACACATCGCCCAACGACACTTCCATTGCCTCATTTCCATTTCCACGGCCACATCGTCCCCATGATCGAAATCCTTTTCAGATCCTTAGAAGCTGTAATATTTCAAGATCTTTTGGGGACAAATTACAGCTGCACACACTACTTAGTGAGACAGCAGCAAAGTAGAAGGTAATTAAGCCCACAGTAGCTCCTTCATATTTAACGACTCTGCATGACCACCGAAAGCGCTTCTGCTCCAGCACGTCCCCAACTCTCACCGGCTTCCGACCGCCATTTGAAATACTTCTGAATCCATAATGCAGCTGTTGTGAATGAATAAATTGGGCTTACCAGGATGCTGTTACCCCCCCAACGACCGGAAAACTGCATGTCTATGCAGGAATTTGCACTTAAGAAAAGTGTACGCCTAGGCAAAGGACCAGCAACTTGCGGCCCATAAACCCCCAGGCTCTTCGTGGGGCTTTACTTCTTCCGCACGAAACGTACTCACCGACAAATGGTGAGATCATCTCCAGCATACGCTCACACCGAGCGAAAATTATTACTATTGGACAACAAAACACACACGCACATGGCCACAGATGTGGAGCAGGCTGCTCCATTAGCACTTCTGTGTGAATGCGTGCCGAAGGACCCGGAGCACAGTCATACAAACACCCCGGCATACGTTTGCGTTAAGCCCTCTAATCCAAGAGTGGAGAATGGAAATAACAGCAGCTTCTGGCCGCACATGCTGATGGCACCGAGATGAGAAGGATTCGAAATAGTGCGTCGTAAAAAGGACTTTTGCATACAAATTACCAATTCTTACACGCAGAGACGCTCCAACCTGGCCCAGCGTTTCACTGCTGAGTGGTGTCCATGGTCACCCAATGTGTGAAGCTCTGTGTACTGTCTTGTGGAAATGAATTTTTGGGGGGAATTTTGCCGGATTATGTCCTGCAATGTCCTGCAAGTGTTTATCGGAGATTTATCTACGTCCCCCCCCCTTCTGTATCTCTAAACGAACACAAGCGGGTGTTGAGAAACAAAAAAACGGCTATGCACATTCACAAGAGGAAATGACGAACGAAGGACGACTATTTGCGTTGGGAGGGTGGAAATATGCTCAGAAATTTAATTTCATACAGTCGCAGTCATGAATCACAAGAACTATTTGAAAATTGTTGACATAAAAACGACAGAAGTGTTGATTGCGTGCAGTCAAGGATATTTTCGAAACGATTATGCATATTTGTGTGGGCGGGGGTGTGAGAGCTTTTGATGGGAAACACACTCTTATGAGATGGGCGGCGGTGGTGGTGGTGTAATGTGCTTTAAATTGAATTTAGGATTGCGGGTCGATATCCGACAACGCCGAGTTAAGTTCCGTTGATTGTCGAGAAAAAAAGGAGTGTAATATTTTCGACAACTGCTGGAGATTTTGGTCGTAGTGCAACAGTGAGCACTCATCTTAGGGAACTTAACTTCAAGGATAGGACAGTGACGGCGGGTTAAGGCCAGGGATTTCCGCCATCGACTAAATACAGTAGACACGCGATAACGCGAACAGTTAAAAACCAAACCAGTTCACGTTTGCGAAGGTTGATAATCATCACGTTGGATATTCATTTAAAAACGTGTTTCTTTTCACAAATTAAAAATAATTAGTATTAACTGTTACATAAATGTATTTTTTTATTTTTTTTTTTTTTTATTTTTTTTTTTTTTTTTATTTTTAACAAAAATGTATTACATATGTGCATATAATGCAAAAAACGGCAAAGAACAGACCAAGACGTCACGAATCTTGTACCAATAACGAAATATTGCAAATTAAAATGCAGCTTGTTCGAATTATACTGTTAACTTGGTACGAAAATTGTTGTGCACGTTTTGGAGAGTGCATGCTTTGTTCACGTTTTAGAGATGTCAATGGAAAAATAAATCTGTTCACGTTATCCGGTATTCACGCTAACGAGAATCTACTGTATACACATTCCGGCAAATCTTGGAAAAGCCCCAGGAGTCCCTAGTCGATACCCACCATATGTTTATCGATTTTAAGTCCGCGTATGACAGTATTTATAGCGACGAGCTATGCAGAGCATTGTATAGTTTTGGCATTCCCGCCAAACTTGTCCGTCTTTGCAGAATTTCCTTTGCTCCATCAAGGTCGCTAACGACCCCTAGGCCTTTGACGTTAAAAAAGGGTGTGAACAATGCGAAGCACTAGCATGCGACTTTTCAACATTATTCTCGAGAAGATCGTGCTTAACTCAAATGTCAACCCCAGAGACACGATCATCCACAAATCTGCACAACTGCTCGCATATGCCGACATTGACATCATCGGAAAGATACAGCGTGCTGTCAGTGGGGCTTTTGTGTGCATGGAGAGCAAGCCGCTAAGATGAGTCGGTGTGAGTGAGGGCAAGACAAAGTATCATATTCTATCCAAGAAAAAGGTCGACAAGTTTGGACTAGAGAAAGACTGTGTCTTCCTAGGCTCCGAAGCAAACCCAAGCAATGACACGACCGCGGAGATGAATCGAAGGATTACCCTTGATAACAGCAATTGGTCTTAAAAGGCAATTGAGAAATAAAGCCCCCTGTCGAATAACAAAGACACATATCTCTACATAAGACCTTGATAATTCCAGTCCTGGTGCAAGGCGCAGAATTATGGCCACTGACCAAAGCGGACGATAAGATTCTTGATCGCTTCTAAAGGAGGGTTCTACAAATGATCTTTGGTCCCGTATCCACTGATGGTGTTTAGAGGAGGAGACTAAACGACAATTTTTACGGGCTATACAGCGACAAGGATCTGACCAAAGGAGTCCGAGTCTGCCGTCTCAGATAACCAGGTCATGTAGAGCGAATGGTCACCAACGCTCCGACCCGGAATGTTTCCAACTACAACCCCGAGGGACAACACGTTAATGGAATACCACGCCTCCGCTGGTGTACACAGCTAGAAAGGGACCTCAATCAGCTGAACGTGCGTCGCTGGAAGCATTCAGCAAAAGATCATGCTGGATGGAGAGGCATGTTGGCTGAGGCCCAGTTACACCACGGACTATAGCGCCAGTTGAAGAGAAGAAGACGAGCGAGTAACGTGTGCTTTGATGGGGTTTCAAAAGACGACACCAGCGCAATGGAGTACATTTTCTTCAACAAGAATTTGCATTTTATTGTACTGAGCGATTTTTAATGGCATTTATTAAACTTAAAGGGATTGGTTGTACACCAAACCTATCGTTTCCTGGATTTGAAGAATTCTTAAGACCGATTCTTTTGGAGTGATATCTGAAACTTTCTTAAGAAGGGTGACCAAACAGTAGTGACAGTCCTTCCTAATGTTATGTTTGAGCAGCTGTCAAAGTTACCAATGAAATCCTTCTTCTTCTTTTTCTTAGGGCGCTACAGTCCAAGGTGAACCCAACATGCCTCTCCAGCCTGCACGATCTTTCGCCAGCTGTCTCCAGTTTCGCACACCAAGCCGGCCGAGGTCCCCCTCGCCTTGTACGTGGACATCCTCTTTTGCGTTGTCCCACAGGCTCAGAGTTGAAGACTCTTCGGGCCGGAGCTAAGTTCTCCACACGCTCTACATGGCCTAGCCATCTTAGGCGTTGGATCCGTAGACGCCTGGCCAGACTCATGTCGATGTTCAGTCCTTACAGTTCTTGTTCTGTTCTGCGGCCTTGAAATCGACAAATAGGTGATGTGTGCCGATCTGCATTTCTTGGGTCTTCTCCAATGAAATCCAGCTGTCAAAATATTAAGCAATGTTTCCCATTTCATCATGCATCATGCATTATGCATTGTGCCTGCCGAATGTACGAAAATTATTAGAAATTTTGATTGAAATCCCGCCTCCGTCGTCAATACGCGACAGGTATTTCGTCGTGAGGTCGGTAATCGGACATTGATTATGGGTGATGGGTCGTCGAACATCATCGTTTATCATTCAGTTCGTTGCTCTGTGGGAAATTTTGGGGGTGAGTACACTCTTCTAGACTTTAAGTCACCAACCAGACAATGATTGGTGCGAAATGAAGAAAAAATAGCCCACGTAGCGGCCTAGATAGCAATCACACTTAGGCCAATTTAGGCCCATTGTGATACCACGCAGATCTGATGTTACCTATTCAAAAAACCATTTAACGGCGTGCATCTAAGAAGACCCATACATTTCGACCTGATCGACCAAGCATCAATCCATTCACAAAGATTGGCTGCTTGGTGTGGGTTAAGGCATGGCGGCATCGTTGGACCTCAATGCCATCACTGCTATTGACAAGCAGCAACAAATGTTTAAGTTTGACATGCTTTGTTCCATCAATTTTATGACACTTCAGACGCATGAACGTAACCAGGAAATCTGCTCCGTCTTAACAGCCTATGGGCCTGAATATCGATAAATACGGATGCTCTCCAATAACATGCGGATATCTATCTTACGGCAACTGTGGAGAGGAAAAATAGCCCAGTTTCATTACCCATGGCTCCTTCTCGTCCCACTCCACCATTCCATTCAATAGAACAAATAGCCCTTTGGCCAGCAATCAAAGATAATAATTGACAGACCCTGTCATGTTCACAAAATTGCATCCTCCAGTTGAGAACTTGTGCAACAGAGAGACACATACGCCACCTAACAAGTTGCCTAGGTAATCCCGCTGTGTGCTCTAATGCATGTGTCCGGTAATGAACGATCAAAGGCAGTGGGTCAACCCAACAGGAGCTGCCACTTTTGGCTTATACATGTTGCTCCCATTCCCTCAGCCCTCAACGGCCGTCAACAGTAACGTTCATGTTTTCCAGCATACTGGGCGGAAGGAATTGAAGGACAGGCTAAACATTGTTTACGACTTTATTTTCCAGTGAAGGCCGGCATGCACACACACAAACACTCGCTCTCCAAGTGCTATTTAAATCGCCTCAGGGCAGTGAATCAATGTGAGCATTATGCACACCATCCAACCAGCATCATCCTGCTCGCCCCGAAACATGCCAATCCCGCCCCGGTGCTAAACACATTTCCACGAACAACAAGGACTACAATTGCTCTTGTTAGTTGAATGGAAGACACGGATTTGCATGATTACTCTGTGTCATTGTTTTGATTGGACTAAAACGAGGACAACGGACCACTGGGACGACGACGAGATACAATGGCAGCCAAGGAATGTGACTATGGCAACATTTACAGGATAATTTCATCCTCAAACCAGGTGAATAATTGATTCCAAATTTCTCGAAATTTAACTCGTCTCAAGTTCTATTTGATTTATGCGTGGCCTTACTCGCATACTCGTGCCAATGCCGGCAAAACTTCAATTCAATCAAAGCCGATGCGATTAATGCGGTGGGGGTAGGGGGGTTGCGCTCGTGAAAACCTTCAAGGTTTTGCATTCGGTTCGATTTGAAATGGAAATCATATTTTAATTACAGCAAATTGACCTGATTAATGATTGCGTTGGTTATGAGCCATCACCTTACGGTCTTGTGAATCCAATCAAATGCTGGGATTACTTTATGAGTTCTAGATGTGTAATCTAGTGGCAATGACTTTATGGTCCCACGCAAAGGAAGCCTGACAACATTGTAAAGGTTTAATGGATTGTCACGGTTGACATTTATCACACCGACATTTTAAAAATCTTGTGGGTGGTCACCCTGTATATCTTTTCAAAACAGTTTCAAAAATTTTGCAGTGTAAACGTGGAGGAGAAGGAAAAAAACATGTTTAAGTTGGTTTTAGTCGTACCGGTCTGATTTGAGTATCACCAAACAATTATACTTTTAATTTGGGCAGATATCCCGCTGGCGAATATTCGGCTATCCGGCCTAGATTCAGGCCGAATATTCGGTATCCGGTATCCGGCCAAATCACTATTCGGTACAACTCTACTAATCATGGCTCTCTACCGGGCGCCATTAATTGTTTTCTTCATTTTCGAAGATGTACACCAAGAAAATGTCACCAACACAGAATAAGTCACTTTGGTGACTCATAAATAAACTTGAAAGTAAAAGGAATCAAACAAATTCATTTTTTATAAAGGTTGACCAGAAAAGAACGGTAGGAAAAGACATTTTTAATAAGACAACAAAATGTGAGATATAAAAATATTTCCAGCCTAATTTTGAAGCCACAGTCATGACATTATGTTTCAATTTTTCAATTCAATTTATTCATGACATGACATTATGTATCAGCATTCAAATGGCCGGCTAGATGGGCTTGCTGGTTGAGGCCCAGAGCCACCCTTAACTGCAGAGCTATCGCCAGAAGAAGAAGAAGAAGATTGTTTTCTGCTTTGGAAATGCTCGCATGTCTTCAACTTCTACGTACTGGCGCTTAAGAAATAAAGGGTCTTCCAATAAGGACTTCCCAACTTTGGCAGTTGATAGCGGCCATATTAATAAAGGTACATCTGTCAAATTGACTGTAATTTATTCAATCTGTTTTGCCGAATCACTATGGATGGACATATTTTACGGTCGCCATACTCATCCTACCGAGAGGATGTTCACAGTGTGGTAGGTAGGGTGCCCTTGCAACCGGATCGCGGCTCACTGAGACCAACAGTGGGTCCATTGTGCCCTATGTGTGGGGGGTGTTCCCCGTGAGACCTACACTTTTACTGCTGATTAGAACCAAGCAGATTGTTGTATATATCTGAAGAAGTGCTTCAGCTCTATTTTATTCAGATCCTCCAGCTCGTCGAAGAAGTTATTGCCTAGCGTTAGCAGTCGCCTTCCCCGTAGGGCTGGACAATCGCATAGTAGGTGGTAGACGGACTCTATTTCCTCCTCGTCCCTGCAACTTCTACAGTAGTCGCTATGGGGGATACCCAACCTACTGGCATGGGTGTCTATCGAACAATGCCCGGTAAGAACTCCCACCATTCGTATATTCTTGGTGTGGTGGATACATTTGTGTCCACTGGTTCAATACACAATAAACCAACACACGTACGTCGACGAAACGCAAGATCTGCCGAAAATATCGCCGCCGTCCGTGAGAATGTGCAGGAGAATTTGAGGTAGGCGAGTCGATTTCGCTCACAAGAAATCGGTCTTTCACAGACCACACCTTAATGAATTTTGCGTCGTGACTAGGGCCTGCACCCGTACAAAATTCAAGTGACCCAGGATCTTAAAGAAAACGACCAAAGACAACGACGTGGGTTCGCTGAATGGGCTCTGGAGTGTTTGGAAACTCTGACTCTAATTTCCATGGAAAAATCATCTCCAGCGAAGAGGCCCATTTATGGATGAATGGGTATTTCAACAAACAAAAATCTCGAATTTGGGACGATACCAATCCACATGAGATCCAAGAGCGTCCAATGCATTCCGAAGAAGTCACTATTTAGTGCGGATTTCTGGCCGTCATCGGTCCATATTAGTTTGAGAATGACGTTGGCCAAGCGATCATCTTCAACGGCGAGGGCTATGGGTCGATGATTGTGAACTTTTTTGGGCCTAAATTGGATGGAATGAACACCAACGACATATGGTTTCAATAGGATGGCGCAGGTGTATGCGAATAAGCCATGTCATCGGTCAAATTCAGCCGGATTTATGCGACATAGTCTCCGAAAATTTCCTGGAAAATTTGATATTTCGGATACGCGCCACCCAGAGAAGCCGCGGCGGACATTTAAATAATGAAATATTCCAAACTCATTTTCCGAGACCCAGATGCGGCAATTTTGTTTGTTAACGTAGCGGTCGAGATGAAAATGCACCTCGTCAGAAAAGATGATTCTTCGCCCAAAATCATTGTCCAATTCAAGCTGCTCTAAGGCCCAAACTGCGAAGCGATAACGAAGCGGATGGTCGCGCATTCAATTGCTGAGTCAATTGGACCTTAACAACAACAAGGGCGGCACTACAATCCGAGGTGGACCTGGACCTAGCTTCTCAGCAACCACTCGTGTTGTGCGTGCTATTGTTCTCTCACGAGTGGAGGGACCTACAGGTTAATACCGACTCTGAACAGCGTGATTGAGAAGTCAATAACTCGAAAGAGGTGGAGCCGTGAAAAAATTTTTGGTGTTTTTTCGGGAATCGAAGCGAGAACATCGAGTGTAGGAGTCTACACACCTACCCACTACGTCACGGCGTCCACTTTCAATTGCACCTAAGCGAATAATCCAAGATCTTTGTGCAGAATTCTCCTCAGGCCAGTGCGTGAAATGTTGAGCTGTTGGTGTTGAGATCGGTGACGTGTTGATGTTCGTGAATTGAGTCTCACACTCTCGGCCAAAGCAGCCACATTCTCATCTGTGCTCTGCGCACCGTAAGACGACGGGGATCATGAGTGTTGTCCATAGGCACTACCATATCAGTTTCACGAACTTTTTGCACAAACTTGCGAACTGCAGTCGCGGTGGGTGCTTAATTTCGGCCAAAACTTCTTTTCAAAAAACGTACTGTTTGGGCTACACAGCATTCATTTTGGAAATAAGTTTTCAATATTTCCCACCTTTGTTCAAGCATAAAGCGACTCATTTCTTTCTGCGGAGGTTTGATAATGACTCTCTGTCAAGATTTCGAGCGGGAAGCAGCTGTGTCAAAATAAACTATGAATTAAAAAAAAACACTAGATGGCCTAGCGTGTATAATGACATCAATTGGCCTTTCAATCGGATAAAAAATGTTGATGATACCTCGCACACACTGTGGTTTATTTAAATTTATAGATATGAAGTGCTTAATGAAATACCCTTTAGATTAGACGTTGTGGATGCGTCTCATATTTTTCGCCGCGAAGTATAAATTTCTGCGAACAGAGAAAGGTGATAATATGAGTTATAGTCACTTCGGAATTTTTATATGAACTTCTTCCAAGAAAGATTAACTTTTGTAATGTATCGCTTTTAATGGTAATGGGTGACGCATGTTTAAAATACCACACAGCGTCTGTGGTTGTTGTAAGCGATACGTTTCGAAAGATGATTGAATCCATTACAGGAGAACATGATACGCCACGAACGCGAAGTTCATAACCCAACCGCATTGGTTGGTGAAACTGAGAGCCATAAGTCAGAACTCATAAGCTCTACACCCCATCAAGCCTTGACATTCCCGCAAAATACGTTAATGCGAACAAGTAATCGCGCGGCGTTCAACTCAGCCAAAGCCGAAGTTTCATCTTTCTTCTGTTTGCTAATTGATGGAAAATTCAAAACTTCCACCATTCATCCATCCATCTAGATGAACGTATTGATGGCTTCGGTGGAATTTTTCCTTTATTCGTTCGAGTTTGTGTTTCCTCTTTACTTTACACGTGTGAGGCGTTCACAAAGTGAAAGCAAACTCATCTTTTATTACCAGAACCTTGAGAACAACAAGAGGCAACAGAAAAATGAGTATTTCCTTACTTTCACGTGAAATCTCCCACAAACAATTGTTAAGTAATAAAACAAAAAATACCCGCCCATTCATGTTCGGATACACAGGTACCCACATCTACTGCCTTTTATAATATAAACGACAAACAAAAACCAAGGTGACATCGTAATGTATATCCTCAAGTTACGACAAAGAACATAACAGAAACACATGTGTAAACAATAAAACACACGCCATCAGTCCATGTCCACCCAGCGCCAGCCACCTAATGCCTGCCGCCCACCAGCCAGCCAGCCGGGGGCGTGAAGGCATTAATCATTGATTATCCGAAAAGTACAGCCAACGTGCGTAGAAATTTGCGATTAAGAACTCAAAAGTGTCATTAAAATATGAATTATATAAACGATCTGAATTTTTGACAGAAAAGATTTCGGATTGCATGTCGTGGGTATCCTCGTTGTGGTTGCCTGCCTGGCGGGTGGTGTGTTGTGGGCGGGGGTGCGAAATGGGGAGCGCTGGCTGCTGCTGGTTGTGTTTGTCTTGCCATTTATGGGGCTGCTTATGAAAATTTAAATTTTCGATTAAGGCGTATGGCACAGGTGAGAATTTGGGCCTTTTTGCTGTGGCAGCGGCTGAAATCACATTGCAAACACGCATACGTTTGGTGGCTGTTTGGGATTTGCTTAATCTGATTGGTCTCATGTGGAAGATAAGGCAGCAACAAATGCTGCTAGTGAAGTTGTCCCTTAAAAACTTAAACACTTGTTCTTTAAAGGTCTGCAGTCATGTCTTTGTTTGGTGGCTGCTTGAATATAAAGTTGTTAGGAAGGTTTTTCAACTTTGAGTCAAAAATGAATGTAGATAAAATGCGTAAAAGGCGAGAGATGTGCTCTAAAGCTGAACACGGTGCCAGTCTGTGAAAGAATATCAATATTTTTGAAGCATTTTTGAAGTAGGTAAAACCTATTGAAATTATGCCAATATGCAGCGTTCTTTAACTCTTTTTAAACAGTTTATTATATATGATGAAGATAAGCTTCCCATTTACGCAATGATTTGCATTAGTCAGCTGTCATAAGAAATGTGGTAACTGGAAGAATGCTTCCAAATCAAATTGTTTGTTTTTATTGCTGCAATCAGTCTTAAGTAATCTTACTTGCTTACTTACTTAAGGTGGCACTACAGTCCGGGGTGGACCTGGGCCTCAACCAAAAAGCGTCTTCAGCCAGCTCGATCTTTAGCTAGCTGCCTCCAGTTTCGCACGCACAGTTGGTTTAGGTCCCTTTCCACTTGCGTGCGCCATCTGAGTAGCGGTCTTTCTCTACTGCGCCGTCCTTCGGGGGTGGATTCGAAGACGTTCCGGGCCGGAGCATTCGCTTTACATGACCAGCCATCTTAATCGCTGGATCTTCACCCTTTTGGCTAAATCGATGTCGCTGAACAGCTCGTACAGTTGTTATATCTTCTCCTCCACTCACCCTCTATGCAGACGGGACCGAAAATCACCCGAGGAATTTTCCTCTCAAAGTTTATTTCTTAATTAATCCATTGTGTCCTTATCCCTACAACAGTCTAACTGCATAAGAATTAAGGATAAGAACCAATGCTAAGAACATTTTTAGCCCTTTGCAGATGTAGACTTACTGACTCAACCACTTAGTGTACGTGATCAAATAAATGAGCAACAATACTTGGTCCACAAATCAAACAGTTTCCGGTTGTATGTAGAAAAACTATCCAGATAAGTGTTTTGCAGATGTTGACTCTTGTATCCCGAGTTAGCTCCGAATATAGTGAACGTAGTTATGGTGGCAATCCAAAATAGTAGCTGTACTCAGGAATTGATAGGTACGTGCTTGATGTGCTTTCATTTTTCACCACAGGCATCACTCTCTTGTATAGTGGGCGTTGTGGGTAGGTGCGTCGACTCCTACGCTCGAGGTCGTCGGTTTGAATCTCGAAAAAAAACATCAAACATTTTTTCACGGCTCCACCTCTTTCGAGTCACTGACAATGCTCAAAGATTATAACTGTCTAGAAAAAGCTTCGCAATCTCGCCGTTCGGAGTCGGCATTAGACTGTACAGAACAATAGCGCGCACAACACGAGTGGTTGCTGAGAAGCTAGGCCCTGGTCCACCTCGGACTGTAGCGCCGCCATTATTATTATTATTACACTTTGATTTTAGGTTAAATATATGGCTTTTCACTCTTCAATGTTAGAGTGGTTTTCCAGTTATTTAAGTGACAGAAGGCAATTGGAAATTATCGACAATTGCACATCTCGTGTAATAAAAGTAACATCTGGCGTCCCACAAGGCAGTCATCTTGGTCCGTTGCTGCTTACTTTGTTTTTAAACGATGTTTACGAACTATTCAACTGTGAAGTTTCAGCATTTGTGGATTACTTACAAATGTTTTCACGTATAAATAGTTAACTGTGTCGCTTGATGGTCGCGTTAAGCTGAAAATAATTTTGTTTTTGGGATATCCACACTATTCTCGTAATTTTGACGAGTGGTTCTCTATCAAGGATTAATTACTTTTACCGTTTGCGAATCCAGTCCACGGTATCTTAGATCTCTCTTTCGGGAAGTATTTTACCACACCCATGCCCCTATAAATTCGTTATGCAAAGTGACACTTTTCCCAGCCTAAGGACGAGTTCAAATACTTCCCTACCGAACCTTGGTTTATGTTTCAAAGTCACACGACCCCTACTCGACACACAAGCCTTTCCCCCCTCTAAGCTCAAATTGTCCGGCAACCAAATTAATTGCAACCTTATTAGACCGAGCAAACAAGGTCCGCAGTCTCCCTCACCGGTCGGCACCCTTCGCTACCTTCAATTAGTATCCGAAGATCATTATTCTGAGAAATCGTTAAACGCCCTTCATATCTGAACGTGACACCCGGTTCTCACTCAAAGTAAATTTCTCTTCAAGTGCCCTCAAGCTGTAATTAAAAATTCTTTCTACCACTTAAACGGGGAAAAAGAAAACCTGGCTGAATCATTATCCTAGTTCGCAGATATAACAACCACCTGCAACCGTGTTCAGTTCTTTGTTATCCTTTCCCTTCGCTGCTGCTTCTGGTGTAATCAGCTGACATCCTTTTGTTAAGTTTTCCTTTAAAGAAATCAGAGAAAAACTAACCATTAACCTTCCTCTCGTTTCAGGATGCTCCACACAGCCGGCATATCCTTAGGCCACTTCTGTTATAATCGCTGTTAATGGATAGCCCCAATTGAGTAGTGAACGAGGAGTGAGCAAACAGACGATACCATTAGCACAACGGTAGCTGAGATTCCTTTTGACAAGCGGAACTAAGGCGTCTACAAGGAAGTCAACACCCACTCAATCGTACGTCCCTCCCACTCGCCGCATGTCACATTGCCATCGACAGCGCAATCGACAGCAGAGATGATGCACTTGGATACGCCATTGCAACGACAGGCGATTATAATTTGACATCGAGGCGTTTACGGTTCAAATGTTAAACGTGTCCACACCACCAGGATAGACGAAATGCGAAGAGCTGGTGGTGGTGACAGCGAATATATTATCCTTCATCAATTCTAGGATTTGGATTTAAGTTTGTTTTGTAGTGTCGTCCTTGTGCCTTTTAACTGGGAAGAGAGAGAGAGCGAGAGAGCGTGTGTGGGAATATTCCTTAAGAAGATATAAGCAGAATAGAAGCGAAAAAATAAAATGATTTGTCATCCAGGATTTCGGGGAATCCGGCCGCAACGACGACAGCATGGCTACTCGTGGTTGATAGTAGTTGTCTTGACACTTGTCTCCAAGTTGGATGACAAATTGATATTGGCCTGTCCGTCGGAAATGTGCAGCTGCAAGTGGAAGGGTGGCAAACAGACAGTCGAGTGCGGCAGTCAGCAGTTGACGGCGATACCGGAGGGCATGGATCCTGGGACGCAGGTACTCAACTTCTCTGGGAACAGCCTGCAGGTGCTACAGAGCGAGCGTTTCCTCCGCATGGACCTACTCAATCTACAAAAGATTTATCTATCGCGAAATCAATTGATACGAATTCATGAGAAAGCATTTCGGGGCCTATCGAACCTTGTCGAGTTGGATCTGTCCGATAACTCCCTGCAGCACGTTCCCAGTGAGACGTTTCAAGACTATACCTCCCTAATGAGACTGTCACTGAGCGGCAATCCTATACGAGAATTGAAAACCTCCGCTTTCCGACATCTATCGTTCCTAACCACACTCGAGCTGAGCAACTGCCAAGTGGAACGAATCGAAAACGAAGCCTTCATTGGAATGGACAATCTGGAGTGGTTGCGATTGGATGGCAACCGCATTAGCTTTATCCAAGGCACTCACATACTGCCAAAGTCACTGCACGGTATCAGTTTGCAGAGCAATCGGTGGACGTGCGACTGTCGACTGATTAACGTGCACTCCTGGCTGGTCAACTACAACACTCCGCAGACGGAGGAGCCCAAATGTGTGGAGCCACCACGACTGAAGGATCAAGTGATAAAAACTCTGAAAAAGGACGATCTGGCGTGTCTGCCAGAGGTGACTCCGAAATCGACGTACACCGAAATCTCAGAGGGTCGCAACATATCAATCATGTGCGTAGTAAGAGCGATCCCGGAGCCCAGAGTGCTCTGGCTATTCAATGGACAAGTAATGACCAATGACAGCTTGCTGGACAATCTACACATGTTCTACTACATAGACGAGTCAGGCGGCGAGGAGAAGCGCAGCGAGGTGTTCATCTACAACGTTGGTCCAGAGGACAATGGCACATTCTCCTGTGTCGGACAGAACATCGCCGGGACTACTTTTAGCAATTACACCCTTAGGGTCATAGTCAAGGAGCCGCCGGTGGTGAAAGAGGTGTCCTTTCCAAGGGACTACATGAACTATATCATCGCCAGCAGTTCAGGAGCGGTAGTGATATTCGTCGTCCTGCTGTGCACCATTGTTATCAAGTGCAGGCAGAAGAAGAAGCCAAAGGCGAAAAATAAGCCACAGGAGGCCACCGCCACCAACGACAATGGCCTCATGAAGTGTTCGTCCATAATCAACGGCGAGGAGGAGATGTCTTCACCGAAGATGGCCAAAGAGAATGGCGTGATTATTGGTGGCCAGATGAAGCAGAACCTGATGATGTACGCTCCTGTAGCCCATCATATTATGGACAACGGCAGCATGCAGCTGACATCGAGTGGCGCACCTACACCGCCTTTGATTGGTGGCAGCAACGATGGCCGACATCCACTGGGTATGATGGGTGGTAGCATAGCGTATTGTTCGCCACCGTCGTCGGTGCGCAACTACCAGGAGAAGAACCCCGATCTGGTTAACGATGCCGAGAGTGTAAAAAACAAAATGAAGGCTCAATCTGATTGTGGGGCTGACTACGAAGTGAACAGCGATTGTTCCGGACCATGTAGCATACCCCCCGGAGGTGGTGGGGCGTTCGACAACTGCTACCAGCTGTCGAATCAATTTGGATCGCAAATCATTCGACCGAGCAGTGGTGTGTCCCATGCACGTTTCACCGCTGCCATGTCAACAATGCCGCGAGGACTGCATCTGAAGGCGGTGACTAACAATGGTGGGCTCGGTGGAGCTGGTAGCAACCAACACCAGGTCGATGTACATCTAAATCCAGTGTGTTTCCTGGGACAAGATGGCTTCGCCTATGATTTCAGTAACAACCACTTGCAGCAGCAGCAAGTCCAATCGAATCAACAGCAGCAGCAACAGCATTTCTATCGCACCCTGCCCCACAATAGGGCACACAAGCAGCAGCAGTTTGCAGCATCAGCAGCTAATCCCGGTACCCGATACAGTTTAGAAGCGGAATTTCTTCAACGGACCGGCACACCAACTTATGAGAAGTACCACCTACCAAATGTTCGATTCACAGCCGAGGGATATCCGGTGCATCCGATTGTGCAGTACCCATCTCCGCCAGAGGGCTACAAGGCTGAATATGGTGACCAGCAACAGCAGCAGCAGCCAACAATGGTAGCAGCGACTGCAGCCACAATTTGCACAGCGAGTTCTGGCTTCCAGCAGTGGCCACCCTGTCTGCCAGGCTATCATGCCCAACCGATCCGATATCCGCCAGGCGTTATGGGAACTGCCACAGTGCCACCCTTACAGCAGCCACAGTCAATTGTTTCCTCGCCACCGCCACACCAACAGCAGCAGCAGCACCAACAACAGCAATTGTCAAGCTCGCCTGCCGGAACAGGAATACCAAATAATGCAAGTGGCACCGCTATCAACCAGGTACCAGTAACCTCGAGTCACACTCAAACAAGCACCAGTAGCGCAGCGACCTCAGCGTCCGAGGTTAAAAAACGGTGCGTGGGTGCCCAAACGACGGACATGGAGCAACACGCAATACCCGAGGGCGAAGAGGACCCGTCGCCCGGCCAACAACAAGAGGAACCATCGAAATTGCGTCATTTAACAGGACCCCTAGCTGACAGTCCCGATGAGGGTTACGTTGGCGACTCCCAGGAAGGTTCCGACATTTGACAGAAGGACGACAGCTCAACGTATGTCAGCGCTGATTGTCTTGATGACTCAGTAGCCCTGTAGGGATGATGAGCAGATACCTATCGATCTTGAATCACATCAATCCAAAGTGGGTGGTGGTCATTTTGTTTGTAAATGAAGCTATGGAGTGTTGATTTCCCGCCTCCCTTACCTTCCCACTCTCCCACTCTCCACCACATAATTTCCTATCAATCGAAAACTTTGACACCAAACACAGATCCCTGCCAGGAGAGTGGCATTGGGTCGATAATTGAAAAAGTTTCCATCTAATTTAAAGTTTTCCTATCTCTCTCTCTCTCTCAGTTTTCCACCTCTGTCCTTCGCTGTGCTCCGCATTTCTGTTGTCGTGCACACATTAACCTTTGGTAGGTGTCTGCGCTTTGGGAAAAAAAAAACAATTATCCGCTTGTTACACGTGTTGAACGTGACAAACTTTGATTCAAAAAATTTGAAAGCAAACGATGAGAATGTTCGAAATTCTCGAATTACATCGCCTTTTGTTTTGCTGCGACAACTATTTTAAGTTGAAAATTGAATGAGAACACTGAAAAACTCCCTCGAAGGTGTTCGCAGAGCATGCAGATGCAAATTTTGGTGGTGGAAAGTTTTCGAAAACTTTTTGTTTTTACTTTGAAAATTTTGAAAAAAATGACCTTTTTGGAAGGAGTGACGGAGTTTTGAGTTGAAGTGAAAAATATGCTCAACGGTTTGGGTTGGGTGTGGTAATATTTGAGGAGAAGAGTGGTACCAATTCTGGGCTGTACAACATGAAATGTCCGATTTTATAGTAAACATTTAAAAACCAATATTATTGTATTTTTTCGTACATTTTTATTAAATCAAAATAGAATCCGTTGACATCTATGACATTCTTTCAACGTGATATACATTTTTCGAAAATACATTTTTCTAAAAAGTTCTGACTTTTTGAGTCATTGAAGTCTTCAAAGTCGCCGTGGGCGACGTGCCCGTCTTGGTTCGTGCGCCGACCCGTTCGCATTAGACTTTCACAGTCTAGGTTCGAATCCAAGCTCAGACAAACAATTTTTCAAAACAAAAAATTGTTTACGGCTCCACTTCTTTTGAGTCACAGATGATGCACAAAGAGTATATCTGTCTAGAAAAAGCTTTTCAACGGAGTCGGCATCAAACTGTAGGTCCCCTCCACTCGTGAGAGAACAATATCGCACACAACACGAGTGGTTGCTGAGAAGCTAGGCCTAGGTTCACGTCGAACTGTAGCGCTGCCAATATTATTATATTAAAAAGACTTTAAGTTCTTCGGACGTGAATGCCGTACCATTGTCCGATACAATCGCATCCGGTAACCCATGGGTAGCAAACACTACTTGAAGTGGTTTAATTGCAGAAATGTATTAAGAAAGAGGACCTTACCACGAATACTTCGAGCCACTTAGAATACGAGTCCACAATTATGAAGAAGTATCTGCCTTGATACCTTGAAGTGGGCGCCGTGGCGTAGTGGGTAGGTGCGTCGACTCCTACGCTCGAGGTCGTCGGTTCGAAACTCGAAAAAACATCAAACATTTTTTCACGGCTCCACCTCTTTCGAGTCACTGACAATGCTCAAAGAGTATAACTGTCTAGAAAAAGCTTCTCAATCTCGCCGTTCGGAGTCGGCATTAAACTGTAGGTCCCCTCCACTTGTGAGAGAACAATAGCACGCACAACACGAGTGGTTGCTGAGAAGCTAGGCCCAGGTCCACCTCGGATTGTAGCGCCGCCATTATTGTTATTATTATTATCTGCCTTGAAACGGCCCAGCGAAATCGATATGCAGGCGAGACCATGGTGTTTTCGTTCCTTCCCAATGATGAATTGCTGCACGTGGGCATTCGTGTCTGGACTCCTGACACGGCGAACATTGCTTCACGACATTCTCTATGTGCGAGTCGATGCCAGGTCACTATATATAGCTCCTCGCTAACGCCTTCATTTTAACTATACCTGGATGTGCAGTATGCAGAGCCTTGAGAAGCGTTTGATGACTAGTTGGGGGAATAATGGTTCGGTTTCCCCATAAAAGACAAACTTTCAGCGTTGTTATTTCTGTTCGTTTTGAAAAAGACGGATATAGATTATTTGAGTGATTGAGACTGTCTGGCCATCCCCTTAACGCCCAGCTGAGTACTTTGGAAAGTTCAGGAGCCTTTGCAGTCTGTAGGGCAAGTTGTTGCGCGGAGACGACCGCGTGATCAACCAACTCTATCATAAGGATTTGCTCCTTCTGGCAATCTGCTGTTTCTACACTCGCGATCGGACATCGACTGAGAAAATCGGCACTAGCCCCTTTGTTACCCGGACGGTATGTAATGTTGAAATCGTAAGCTTTTAAGAAAATTCGTTGACGAAGCATTTGATTTGAAATAATGGCTGGTGTAGGTTTCGCTGTGTTAAATATACCCAAAAGGGGTCGATGGTCCGTGGCGGGTTCAAATTTTCTCCCATAAAGATAATCGTGAAATTTGTTTACTCCAGCGATCAGTGCAACAGCTTATCGATCAATATGGGCATAATTTCTTTCTGCTTTCGTCAGGGTTCTTGAGTATAATTCAAGTGGATTTTCGCTATCATCAGGCATACGATGATTTGATGACTGCACAACAGTTTTAGAAAATGTCGTAAGTTTCTTGAAGGGGATTTTGGTTTTGGTGTAAGCCAATCCACACTAACATCGGCATACGCTAAAATTCAGACTATCAAAGTTTCATAAAAAGCGATACTGCAGCAGGCCTTATTATAGCAAATGGAATCGTTTTCCACCGATAATTGGAAGAGACATCTTCGGATAGGACAGCGAATTTGTAAGAAATGGTAAATGTCATCAAAACAGTCACAACTCTTGAAGCGAATTACTCCCATTCTTCTCCATTTTTTTTTTAATTTACTAATTCACTAAATTGAAAAATTAGCTGGGAAAAATAAGACCTCAAAGCTTAATTTACAACACAACTTGACACAAAATTTCAAGTCCCATATAAAAATTCAAACCAAACTAAAGAAAAAAAATTATAAAATCACAAACAATTTCATGAACGCATTTATGAGAAAAAAAAGAAAAAAACATGTATATCTATTCTTTAATGTGTAAATAAAAAAATAACTAAGAGTTAAAGAAATTAGAATTAGACATAAGTTTAGGTACCTTAAACTACATGAGTGCACCCTAAAATAATTGATTAAAGACTTAGTTAAACTGAGAAATAAAATTACGATGAAAACATAAACTTAAGGGCAACAAATTAAATGAAATATAAGAAAACATAGATGTAAATACATATAGACTAGAAATTTTATTGTTTAAAAAAAAAAGATTTGAAACAATACATTAAATTGTGAAAATACAAACAAAAAATTAAAGCAAAATCGCATCATATTTAGAGAAGAAAATGAAAATGTAAAACAAAGACAAAGAGTAAAAGTATCTGCAACTATGAGTGACAAATTTTCTTACCAACCACAACTCATTCTTTCGAATTTAAGACTCCACCTTAATTTTTATTTCCCCATCTAAATTTGAATTTAAATTTGGAATGAAACTCATTCTTCAGATTCACCCATCAATGTCGTTTGGCTTTTCACGGAAAAATAAATTTCGCAACGTTGAGTGAGATCACAAACTTAGTTTCACCTTTTGTGTATACCTAGATTCTTCACCGAATAAAACACTCTAAGCAAAAAGTATCTGAACTACACTCATTGTACATAGGAGTATATAAGAACAACATATGCATGTAAGCTAAAATCTTAAACATAATTTAAAACAAAAAAAAATGAAATATCGGAAAATCAATGGAAAAAATGTAAGAAGTTTGTATCAATTTTCGGTTAAACCTTTTTCTTCCGTTGTATCGATTCTCTAGGACAAATCACAGTTTTAACAGCAACAACAAACCAAATAAATTAAATTTCACTTTGTGTATACTTAAAAGAGCGCTGTTCCGTTGAAGCATTGAAACACAAATTGAATAAAGTACGAGCATTGAGTCGTATGTACAATGAAAAAGAATTTTAAGTATTTTATAATGTTTTTGTATAAAAAGAAAATGGAATGAAAATAAACAAATTAAATTGAATAAAGTGTAAAAACATTAAAGAAACCAAGCAAGTATATATATAGCGGGAGAGAACAAAACAAAATGGTGAGCAAATAATTTTAAATGAACGAAAACAAAAAATGAGTCACATTTTCTGTAGTGTTGATATATTTGGTACTGTAAGTTATTGATTATAAAAAAAATAAATAAAACGAGAAACAAGTGGAGGAAGAGAATAAAAAAAACACAAATTATGGATGAAAAATTATAAAATCGTGTGTTTTATTAAACTAAGCAGAGGCGACCGACCGCTGTTTTTTTTTTTGAGCTCAAAAGGCAATTGAGTAGTAGAGCCCTCTCTCGGAAGACCAAGTTGACTTTGTATAAGACCTTAATCATCCCGGTCCTGCTTTACGGTGCAGAGGCATGGACAATATCCTAAGTGGATGAACATAGTCTTGGTCTCTTCGAGAGAAAAGTTCTGCGCACGAAATGCGTTGATGGCATTTGGAGGAGAAGGTTCAACCATGAACTGTATGGGCTGTACAGCGACATGACTCTAGCCAGGCGCCTACGGATCCAACGCCTAAGATGGCTATGCCATGTAGATCGTATGGACAACTTAGCTCCAGCCCAAAGAGTCTTCGACTCTGAGTCTGTGGGACAATGCAACAGAGAACGTCCACGAACAAGGTGGCGCACACAAGTCGAGGGGGACCTCGGCGAAACTGGAGACAGCTGGCGAAATACCGTGCTGGCTGGAGAAGGATGTTGAGTGAGGCCCAAGTCCACGTCGGACTGTAGCGCCCTAAGAAGAAAAAGAAGAAGAGGCGACCGACGCAGAAGGTCTGGTGATATATTTCGGGCAATGGTAGGTTAGGTTAGGGGGCTGCTAGTGAATTCAAAAGCACACTTGGACCATGTTGATCCTTTGTGATACGCACAGTGAGACTACTACCACTGATCGACCGCTCCAGTGATAGTGCCGTTAATTTGATCCCAACGGCAAATGATGACTGGACCAGATTTGAAAAACCGGATAATATCGTATTAACTTTGCTTTCACTGCGATTCGATTTCGATTTTGGGCAATCATCTGCTTTCTCTTTCACAGCACCACCACCTGTGGCCCACTGATGTTGCACAGAAAAAGAATTGCCTTAAGGAGTCTATAAACCTTCATTCTATTCCTGAAAGAATAATACCACTCAAAACATATACACACTGACTTCAATTTATATCAAAGGAAACTCTTGAAAAATATGTTAGTTGTCTGTCTCTTCTTCCATTTTGCAATTTGAACTCATAAAGTTCGTTGTTACCTCATTTCCTCTGAGTCAAATCGTCGGCGACTTATTGCAGAATGGAAGATATTACAACGGTTGTCAATGGATGCGTTAACCCGGGAATAATGAATCGTATCCACTTCAAAGATACCTACATGTATTCGTGTGTACAGATATAACAATATTGACTAAGGAGCTGTAATGTACAGCTATTTTTATTGAGTACGATGATGGAATGGCAGTTCGTCTTCAATTTCTGTCATTTTCTTTGGATGTAAGAATTGCAAGAGACCTTAAGCCGATTGGTGCAGTAGAAAATGTTGATGAACATTGGTTGTCGTACACCATTATCCAGCAGCATAAATTGCTTCGAGTATTCCATGTTCGCAGTAAAGACACAGGGTAGCTCAACAAGGTTCTCGATAAATCGAACCTAATCAAATAAAACCTTGTTTCGTTCGGTTTTGTCTAAAGAGCTCCCTTGCGTTCCACTTGAGATTAAGCAGCCCACTCTATTCTACTATTTAAGGAACGTAGGTCGGTTATATTAGCCGTCGCCTTTAAGGGAAGACGGAGTTGAACTAATCCAGGTCCATTGCGTTCCTACTTGGATCAGTGAAAATTAAATCCATGCGCCTTATGTTTTCTCATAATATCCACTTATCTGCAGAAGTCGAGAAATCGCATGAGTATCTTGTGGAGATAGCTGATATTATTGAAGAATAAGGCTTCCAACTGCAGACAGTAGAAAAGGCGGGGAACTATTTTCTCCAAATCTTCATCCAACAACTCCTGCAGAAGTCACTAAAAAACTTCAAGTCTTGCGGCGTGTGTTCCGATGAGGATGACACTTACAATTGTATCTATTTTTTAAACTTTAATTATTTATTTAAAAAATATGAAAAATTGACAAACGGTTTTTATTTTTCCTCGTGTTGTCCGACCAGGGAAGAAAGAATCAAAGGAAAGGGACTGGACGATTGAGGATCTGCCCGAAGTTGGCTGCGATCCCCGATCGTCCAGTTCATTTAATTGAGTGAGACACAGAGGGCGCTCACTCGGGTGCCTTCAGCCAATTACTAATAGTTTACAATTTAGAGATTTTTTTTATCCAGATAATTCTGGAATTATGGTCAACCATCTACTAATTCTGGTGGTGCCGTGATCGTGTGGGTTTGTAAGACGACCCATACGCACTAGACTTTCAAGCCTAGATTCTAAGCCAGGAACAGGCAACATTTTTAAAAAAAAAAGTTATTCACGGCTCCACCTCTTTCGAGTCACTGACGATGCTCAAGGAGTATAATTGTTTAGAAAAAGCTTCTCAATCCCACTGTTCGGAGTCGGCACTAAAATGTAGGTCCCCTCCACTCGTGAGAGATCATTAGCACCCACAACACGAGTGGTTGCTGAGAAGCCAGGCCCAGATCCACTTTGGACTGTAGGGGCGAAATTGTTATTATTATTATTCTGTTTGCAGTTTGAGTTTGAGTAGATGCAAAAAGATGTAAGGCAGACCTTACAAAAAGCTACTGCTACATACTTGGCTGTTAGACAATTCTGGCAAGTTTGTCTGCTTAAAAATCTCCTGCAATGTCTCTTTGGGTCGGCATCCAGCACTGGCTTATGTTGAAGTGTACCGTCACTTCGTTACGATAGGAACAGTGGTCAGTTTCATCATTATCACCGACGCAAACAACCGGGATCCGGTCCTAGCCTCCATCAGCAATTCTCTCCATAAATACCGATCGCGCGCCGACGCCACCCAGCAACGCACCCCAAGGCTTCAGACGTCCTGTTCTACGCCATCTTTTCAGTGTAATTTGCGCGCGCAAAAGGGGTTACGAATACCCTTAAGTGTCCGGAATCAAGACACAGTACGGGCCGAAGGTATAGAGGGATATTGTCGTCTACCATAAAATGAACTACAAATAACTTTCCGGACCGGTTCCTCTTCGCTCATGCGAGCTAGGTGTCCTGTCCACTGGAGTCTACCGACCTTAATTTTTGTCTATACATCAGCTTTGAGGTGGATAGCATACAGTTTGTGATTGTAGCGTAGTGCTTCCTCATATACGGAGCCAAAAATTCTCCGTAAAACTTTTCTCCCGCGGCTAAGAGATGGGAGTGCTTTTCGACGCTGACTGTATGTTAAAGATGCTTTTGTAACAATGAATAATATTGGTCTAATTATGTGTATAGGGACAGAAAACCTTCACAGTGTCCAGGTAGCCAATATGTCCAGTGTCTCTCAAGAGGTAGTGTAGTAAAACTATATAAACAAATTGTTGCAAGTTCGTTGTGACTTTAAAACTCATGAACGGTCAAACCGAATTCGACACAATTTTTAGGATTTGTTCGTATGGTCGTGTAGATGGTTTATCTAAAGTTTGCTCGAAATTGGTTGGACGCGTTCGAGAGTTATGATTTCTTAAGTCAACATCTGATCTTGTCTTTAAAAAAAACAACAAATACGTAGGCGCCTATGAGCGAGTGCTGCATGTATACTGTTTCCTGATATCATACACAAGGCAAATACACGTTGTAGCGTATACACGTATACACATTGACAGCTGTCGGCGAGTGATCATGTTAAGGTTCTTTTTCATCGAACTCGCATTGTGAACGGATGTAATCGGTAAGGGTAGCATTTTTTTTGTTGTTGTTTAAACTTGCAGCTAAACATCGTCAAACAATTCAATTTCAAACAACCAATTTTTTTATCGTTGAAACACAGACGTACATGTACTCATTTTATTCGCGCTTGCCAGCAAGTGTTATTGTTTTCTTGTTTTTGGTATGCGAATAATTGAATGATTGAGGCAATGAGGTTGAATATAGTGTGTATGCAAAGTTAATATGATCGTAGTATCTGTCTGTCTGATTGTTCGGGCTAATCTTCGAAATGGGTAGACCGATTTCAATGAAAGTTTGCAGGCATGAAGAGGAGATTGTCAAGAGTGACTTGGGCTCTTTTATGCGTTTTTGGTTCATGAGAATTCGGGCGTGCAACCGATGTCATTATTCAGAGTTTCATATTTATCATGTCTAAGCCTATTCATCACCTGAAGTCATAAATATACAATTTCTAAGAGACGACGTGAGGCAACCTTTATTTTTGATTATTATTTTACCATTTGTACATTGAAGGTTCGCTTGTATGTATAATATACATTTCTAAATAATTGAACCGATCCTTATGCAGTTTTTGACACTATTAGCACCGATTGATCAGGAATTGGTCATAGGCTATAGGAAAAACAGAAATTCGCATCTCTCAGCAAACATTCGACGGAGAATTATGAAATTTTGGACACATGTAAAAAACACCGGGAAAAATTAGATCTCCTTGGAAAAATAAGGGAACACGCTCACCAGAGAGGGCGTAGCGAAGCACGCTGGATACTCTTGTTCAATATAAGTTCACCCAAAAGCAGATGGCATTTAAATTCAACAGACTTTTAAGTCAACCTGAATGTCGCGGACGCAAGACAACTTGATCTTGATGACTTGAAGCTGCGTGCCCAGTACCGTCAACGACGGAAGGCAGCGATATCTCATGCCCGGATCGTCCACGGGTCGTAGGCCTGTTAAGTAAGTAAGTAATAATGTAGCGATCTCAAAAAAAAGGCGAAGGCTGAATTCGGTCTCGGTCTCGGTTAAGCTAGAAGAGAAGTATTGTTGATAAATTTGGGGACTGAGTCCAAACTCTCCACAAAGAGGTACGAAGAAGTTAAGATCCGGTATGGGTAGCCTTACCGAGGCTATGAGCAAGGATTCAAAGGATTTTTGGAACACTACAGGCGCACTCAGACTCAAAACTGATAAGTGATTAGCCTGTGGCGCATCTTCGACGATTGAAGTCGCGCACACGACTGGATATGGACATCAATCAAACTGTTCGTAACTGGAGACATCTATCGACAGTTTATGCTACCTTGAGAGGCTTGTTAACTGAGGCCCATGTTTACCTCGGACTGAAACGCCGAAGGCTGGAATTTCGAGAAGCTTTTCATAGTCGCTTAACTTTCGGAAGAATGCCAATGCAAAGGTTTTGTCCGTGACCGTGTTTTTCTACCGCCAATTGGAGTGGACTCATTTTGACCAAAAGCTGACGTACTAAATTTAACCACTTTAAGACTAAATTCGACACTCACATTTTCAAATGCACAATGCTCCCATTGAAGTGCGAACAATGTTGCCCTAAATCAGTCGCACATCCTAATCAGTGCACAGTGCACACTCTGTGTATTGTTCCAACCAATTCATGCGTGTCAGCAACGTCGCAGTCCAGCTTCCTCATTCGTTACACAATTCAATCTATTAATCTTCGAATTGACACACTTTGCATCTAAGATAAGCATGACGTGCATATAACTTCTGTCAAAGGCGCTTTTTTGATGCCTTTGCATGTGGGCCGGGACGACATCCATTCCATTGTGCCCTTTCAGATAAACAATTCTCAGCCAACTCAAATTCTATTTTACGATGTAATTTACATCTTTCAATCCCATGATGAAGCCAAATTACCCCATTTAACTTCTGAAATTTTCATTATCATCCATTCATTCGTTTGAGATATAGTTTCAGATACATACGCATGCCATTGTCGCTGCGTCACACCTACATAGTGTGGTGCGCCCATACCTCCCATCCACCCATCCATCCATCCCTCCCCCATTACAGCAGAGCATTAAGTTGCCTACAGATACACTCAGAGCAATGACTTGTCAGAAGGATTCGCATCCCGCATTCCGTCACCCTCCAACTTGGTTTCGATTTTATCTTCAAATGTCAGATATTTTTCTCTATTGTACTGTAATGCTTTTGTTCTATCACGCCATGGGATCCTTAATATAAATGCAAATAAGTCTCTCGCGATAGATGCCAGGGCTAACGAAAAGTAGGAGGACCAAGCGAACGAACAGCACAAAAAAAAAGCTGAAAATAAGGTGAAGGACAGAGACAAACGAGAGCTCATGAACTTTAGACGTCGAAAGTTGCTGACAACTCTGAAAATCTGTCCTAGACAAAAGGCAATAAATGAGCATAAACAGGAGCGCATAAATCTATGTAAATACATTCAGCTGCGATATACTTTTATGTTGAACTAAGCCGCTTAGAATGTATGATTTCCCCGACGGCGATAGACACACACTCTCCGAGTAGTTTACAGGGGGACGGGACAAATATGCTGTGATATGACACGTCAAGGACTCCTTCTATGTGCCACATTATTAGCTCCACACTGTACACCCATACACACCATACACATGCGGAAAGCTGGTGAGTGCACCGTGAGTTGTGGTTTCCCGAATGAAAATTTCTAAACAGTCCGCACGGGGTTTCATGGAAGAATTCTCTGAATATTTGCGGCACCTTTGACATTTTAAACGGCGAACAGCGGGTTGTATCCGCTATGACGTAAGGACTTTCCGGAATTCGATTTCAGTCAACGAGTGCTAGTTCCAATTATAAGTGGAATGGAAAATTCCTGAATTAATTAGCCTTAAGTGTGCTCGTCTGACCACGGCATGTTAAAGCAGTCAAATCACGATTCACATGGTCGAATAATCAGCGGTATGTGGTGCTTTTTTCAAACACAAATGTCCTCAGCTTAAAAGCTGTGAATGAAGGTTTTGCATTAAACAGCTAGCGTCTGATGAGATATTCCATCTGGGAATCCAGTCAAAGGAAAAGCATGCATGATTTTGCAATTTGTTTGCTGGGGACTTCATCATTTCATCTTTTCCGGTTTCCGGAACCCATGCACAGATATGCTTCTGTTACCAAATACCCTTGAAGGATATAAGGTACACTCCCGATTCTGTATCACTTAAGACTTAAGGGATATTAAAAAACTCGTATTAAAAAGAGTTCGAAATAAAGAGCAGACTCATTGTCAAATTGCGGCGAGAAGTAGTTAAGTTCTAGTGAATACCTTTCACAAATGGGAGACCTTCTTTTTTTCGGACGACTTTTTGGAACACTACTGGAGAACTGGAGCACCCAAAACTGGTCCATTGTACTGCCAGGTAGCAACCTACTCCAGTGCCGTTAATTTGATCCTAACGGCAAATGGTGACTGGCCCAGATTCGATTTCACTGGGATTCGAACCAGGGACCTCTCTAACTTGGGGTAGGTACCTAACCAACTGCGCCATCCATCGTTTTTAAGGGGAGGCCTTAATCCGTCAACGAGGAAGGTCCATTGTGCACACCTAGGTGTTTTTTAAGGTTCCGTCTACAAAAACGGAACCTTCATAATTTCGGTGTCCGTCCGTCCGTCGTGTCTGTCACACTTTTTTATCTCCGAAGTTTATGAAGATATCGGCATGAGGAATTAGGTACTTCAGACCTAGATGTCATTGCCTATGCAGCGATTTTAAAAAGTGGGGCCATTTGGGGGTGGCTCCAGTACAGGTGAAGTTCCCATTAATTTTGAAACATTGTCGCACACCATCGACTTATACATCAACCGACAGATCTTTTGAAACGAGGTAGAGGTTTGCTTCAACAGTTTTTGATCTAAAGTACCGTTTGGAAAATATGGAGCTCCAAAGTTTTTTTAAATGCGTCCCCCCCTGCCATTTCTAAACCAAAGTGTTTAAATATCTGAAAAAATCACAAAAACTTGGCTTCATTGAGTACTTTCATTTAAAACAATTTCGAGCATTCTGGCCCTAATGATTTTGGAGATATTGGCCAAAAACGGTCAATCATCGACATGCGAATTTTGAAGATCTGAAAACGCAGTTTTGAAGACCTCAGCGTAAGCATTTAGAAATGATAAATTTCAAAATATCGATTTATGTTGAAATTTTGAGATATCTAAGATTTAAAATGATAACAATTTTCATTTTCACACATAATTTCATGCGTTATCTTTTCGATCTCACCCCTAAATGCCCAACAGAAATGAACACACACACCGCAGGCATGAGCAGTGATTGGGTATGTGTATGATGGAAGGGATTTTTTGTGTTGGATAAACTTGGATAGAGGTATAGATACTCGTATGTGCATGGATGAATGATTGTTTGATTGGATCTATGAATGTATGAATAAATGGTTGATTTGGGTTGAAGTTAGAAGAAAATTCAACTGAAATAGTTTGGAAACGTCGTCTGATATTCAAAAATCATCCATCAACATTATGCGACGGAACCTTACCCGTGCGAGTTCAACTCGCACTTGTCCAGTTTATTTCTTTCACTGGAGCACTCAGACTCAAAAACTGGTCCATTGTACTACCAGGCAGTAACCTACTTTTGCTGAAATTTCGAAGGAAGACCAGCTGGCGCTTCTGTGATGAGGAGCCTACATCATCAGCTCTCACCTCATTAGCACCGAATAACTGCTACCTGATGCGAGCAAAGGCGAGACAATGGCAGAGGAAGTGCTCTGCAGTGTTATCGTCTTCTCCACAGGCGTCGCAGAGGGTTTCATCACTTAGGCCAAGCACACTTAGGTATTTGGTGAAGGTGTGGTGTCCCGTTAATACGCCAATAAGTTGTCTGTAGTCTTTTCTTTTAAGAGATAACAAGAAAACCGCGGATTTCTTACAGACGTTGGGGAGCATGCGCTTAGTCTGTCTACATCCTGGAGAGTCATGCCACCTGCGGTTGTGCTCTCAAGAAGTCCAACCATCGATGCAAGTCCTAACCAAGGACACAGGCAGTCGCAGCGTAGGTTAAAGTCCTGAGAATGCTTCATCTGATCCTCGCCTAGCAAGTTCATCGACGATCTCATTTCCCTTGATACCATGGTGCCCCGGGACCCAGACAATTCTTAGCGAATTTAAGCTACCGATTAAATTCAGAGAAGACTTGTATTCTTGAACTATCCTGGAAGTGGTTAAAGGGTTGAGCAAAGCCTTAAGCACAGCTTGGCTGCCGCTACAGACACAAATACTTCGCCCCTTTCACCTATTCTGGGCAATACTTTAAATGATTCTTTAGTAACCATTTTCCACAATAAAGTTGCCTTTTCATCAGAAAAAGAGTAAGAACGCACATAGCCACCTCACTGATGTCGCTGAGATTGTCAAAGAAGTAGTCTCTAAAGTGCAGGCGGCAGAGCCATACCGGTGTATAGCAGTGAAAGCACGTATCTTCCTCCTCTATGTCCAGATAGCTTCTGTAGAACTCATTCGAGGAGAGGCCAGTTCTTCTCGTTTGCGTACCTATAAGACATCAACAACAACAACACTCTTTATGCTCTAGCCGTTGTCACAGAAACATAGGCTTTCTAGATAACCTGTCTCACATGAGAGTCTCAATTGATGGTTTTACCTTTTGGCTGTACACACATCCGTCAAAGGTTCCATATTCACACTGTCGATGTGAATTGGCTTGAGCTCCAGTTTCGTAAAGTAAAGGGCATGGTTTTTGGCGGGAGTTATATTCAAAATGCTGTCAGAGCTCTTTTTGTGAGTAAGGCTAGGCGCCCACACGTCGCACGACTATTCAGTCGCAAAAACAACTTTCAATGTGAACGAGCTCACATGACAACTCACAATCGCAACGATTAAAAGTCTGCGATTAGTCCCATTTTTTTGGCGATGCGAGTGTCGCAAGATAAAATGAAACACAGGCACTATCAAGAGTATCCGCACACTTACGATTTAAATCTCTGCGTCTAAAAAATCGTTGTCGCAACACGATGTAGGTACGCACGCACTTGCGATTTTCTATCGGATCATAATAGTGGCAAAAAATGAGACATATTGTTTTTTACATGAGTGCACACATATGCGACTTATTATGACCCATTTTATATGAGATTTTTTTGCCGCAAATTTAAATGGGATACATGGATTATTATGAATCATAGCGCACTTATATTAGAAGTCTTGTTAGTATAAAAATGAATTTCACGGAGAAGTGTTGTGTTGTGGCTCTTTTGATGCGGTAAAATTCTAATAAAAGGCGTAAAAAAATATTGGATACATCCTCGTTATAATCCAATCGTGCAGCCGGAACAAGACCTAATTCATGTGGTCTCCAAATAAGATAACTGTCTAGAAAAGCTTCTCAATCTCTCCGTTCGGAGTCGGCATTAAACTGTAAGTGCCTTCCACTCGTGAAAGAACAATAGCACGCACAACACGAGTGGTTGCTGAGAAGCTAGGATCAGGTCCACCTCGGACTGTAGCGCCGCCATTATTATTATTATTATTAACTGCATTGACTTACATACCTTTAATCTGCTTATATTTTATGGAAATTTCTGTCCAATGGAGGACGACGGCAGCGTACACTTCACCCCATAACTTCTCCTTTAAATGTCGGTCACTATATTCCTTCAACTTTTTATTATATAAAGATTGACGTTATCGCCTTCTGTCACCCCAATTTTTCAAGACCTTGTTGATAGTTTCGGGCTGTAGCTTACGGATCGCTTGGATGATATTAAGAGCATGAATCGTTTCCGGATTGTTGGTATAACATCGGTCCTTCACGGTTCCCCACAAAAGAAAGTCCAAAGGGGTCAAATCGCAGCTCCGATATGGCCAATTGACATCGCCAAGACGGTTGATAACACGATTTGGGAATTTGGTGCGCAAAAGATGAGTTGTGAGCTGTGCGGCGCGCCATCCTGCTTGAATCAGAGGTCGTCCAAATTCATGTCTTCAATTTCAATCCAAAAAGCCGGTTAACATGACTCTGTAACGCCCACCGTTGATCGTAACGTTGTTCCCAGCCTCATTTTCAAAGAAAAATGGTCCAATGATGCCACCACTCAACAATCCGCACCCAACTGTCACTCCCTGTGGATGCACTGGCTTCTGTACAATAATGCGCTGGTTTTCCGAGCCCCAGATCCGGTGCGGCAATTTTGTTCATTAACGTAGCCGCCGAGACGAAAATGCGCCTCATCAGATAATGAGAAGATGTTTTTTCGCCCAAAATCGTTGTCCAATTCAAGCTTCTCTAAGGCCCAAATTGTGAAGTGAATGGTCGCGCGCCTTCAATTTCTGAGTGCAGTCAATTGGACCGTGTAAGCGAATAATCCGAGATCTTTGTGCAGAATTCTCCTCAGGCTAGTGCGTGAAATGTTAAGCTGTTGAGATTGATGGCGAGTTGATGTTCGTGAATTGAGTCTCACACTCTCGGCCACAGCAGCCACATTTTCATCTGTGCGCACCGTACGAATACGGGGATCAGGACCATGAGTGTTGTCCACTAGCATACCAGTCTCACGAACTTTTTGCACAAAAGTCGCGTCCAGCAGTCGCGGTGGGTGCTTCATTTCGGCCAAAACTTATTTTCAAAAAACGCACTGTTTGGGCTACACAGCATTCATTTTGGAAATAAGTTTTCAATATTTCCCAACCTTGTTCAAGCCCAAAGCGACTCATTTCGTTCCGCGGAAGTATGATACTGATTTTCTGTCAAGATTTCGAGCGGGAAACAGCTGTGAGTTTCAAAATAACCAAAAACAACCACTAGATGGCCCATTCTGAATTTGAAAAGGCAGGTGTGTCTGCAATTTTTCAAGTCAACTTTTTCTAAAATCATTCGGAACAGACACTCGTAGAGCCTTAATCTCCCACAAGTATCGGATTTTTGGTGAACATTATGTTTATTTTCAGCACTCCCTTTTAAGCCATATACTCCTGCATTCATCTTCACCGAAGAAGATTAAACAAAGCCTGAAAGAAAAATATGCTGGAATAGAGTGAACAACACGTTGGATTTGAAGATCTCCAGTCCCACTTGAGGAATACTTTAAACATCCGCTTGCGCAATCATCATCCTGGAGTTTTGTAAATTGTGAAGATCTCCCAAGCTCCTATTTCTCCTCCTCTGTGTGCGTCTAGCCCAATTCTTCTCAAGCACCCTCGCCATCGGTCATGCAAATGCTCGCTCATTTCTCATCCTCATCCTCCTCACCAAGAGCCTGCCGCCACCGTTCAAACCAACCGCCTTCATATGTATTCATCTCACAAAACAGAAACGTGAACGGTCCAGGAAGAGGGAATATTCCCCGTTTCCACTTCGTTTAGTTCTGTTTGCTGAAAATTTTTCAAAGGACAATCCTCTATTAGCATTTTGTAAGAGGATTATAATTCGCATGATGAGCATAGCGAGACCAAAGAGATACGGCCCCGAGACCGCCTTCCAAATATAAATGACCAAAAGTTCCACCGTGCATTTGTCCACGATTCATCAGTGTTGCACGAGCAGAGGATGTACACAGTCAGCCGAGCACAAGGATGTAGAACAACGTTCCAAAGCCCTGTTGAGAATGGCACATGAGCTCGCTTTTTCTAAGCCCTGCACTCTGGTTGGTCGGGGAGGTCGGGATGGTTGGGGGCTACTTTTCAACCACTTGCCATTGCCAAAGTTTACTGACAGCCTGGGAACGCTTTAGTTATTTAATTAACAGCAAGGAAAAGAAGAAAAAATGCTCAGAGAGACAGAGAGGTGAATAGCGGATTTGTTGAATGTGAAATACAACTGGCACTGCGGTACACTCCAAGGACGTATCCTTTTTTTGTATTCATTGTCGGGAGACCACAGCAGCAGTGAGATGTGTACTCGCGATACATTTTTGAACAGAGAATTTCATGAGTAGTCCAAACAACGCTAAATGAAATGACTGGAGTGTATTTAATGGTCAGGATTTAGTTGGGCTTAGGTGGTGGTACGGGAGGCTTTTTGAGTTCAGCTTTTGTTACAGCTGGGGGACGGGTGAGGGATGAGAGTTGCTGGATGGAGTTAAAAACATTAATATTTCAATCCATTATTATCCTTTGGGAACCAATTAGGCTCTGAATGACTTCCGTCAACAAGTTGAGTGGGCTCTCAGCGCCAGAAGGCCTCTGGATTAAAATGAGTAAAAGGATTGTTCACTATGAATAGGAGGGCATTCAGTTACAGACTGAGATAATAGGTTCAAAGCTCTGTACAATAATAACACGGGTTGAGTGACCCAATTGCTGGATGCATAGGTTCACATTTTATTTTAGTGAGGAAAAAGAGGTTCTGCAAAATGTAGAGCGCTTCCGAATCATCCGTTGGGGTTTTCTGGGTAAACAGAACTTAAATTAACTTTTAGTGCACGAATTCAGGTTGGAAATAAGATATTGACCGGATTTATATAATCATTGAGGATTTTTGTCTGCGAGTGTCACTCTTTTGGGTTGAGAAGGCATGTATCCGACCTTCAATTTGACTCTGCCAAGAGTGCTTACGCAAGGGCTCGCTCATGATCATGAGCAGCCTTAGTGCAAGCTGAGGCCAATGGAGCGTTAAAGAAAAAGGCACTCTCGTGTCTCCGTAGGAAACTAAGGAAAGTTCTCTATACTCTATCACGCAGACGTGTCAGACATATCTAAAGTGTGTCAAACAAATTTGAAGATCCGTTTGAGTCCTCTGAACGTCAGTCATTATCACTTCAAGTCAATAGATCATGTACCGATTGGTCCAAAATATCGCATTTTTTGTGCAGAAGGAAGGAATTAAGAAGCTTTCCCTGCGATTTTTAACTAGACAAATTTCTTCTCATTTGTTCTTATTTGGGGTGTCTCCCGTATAGGTGAATTTAGCATGGATTTTGAAATAGTAACACGCCCCATTTATAATAATAATAATAATAATGGCGACGCTACAATCCGAGGTGGACATGGTCCTAGCTTCTCAGCAACGACTCGCTTTGTGCGTGCTATTGTTCTCTTACGAGGGGAGGGAGCCCACAGTTTAATACCGACTCCGAACGGCGAGATTGAAAAGCATTTTCTAGACAGTTGTACTCTTTGAGCATTATCAGTGACTCGAAAGAGGTGGGGCCGTGATCAAATTTTAGGTGATTTTTCGGAAATCGAACCGAGAACATCGAGCGTAGGAGTAATATATTTATCGAGAGATCCTTTGAAATGAGATGGAGTTTTGGTTAATCACATCCCGATCCAGAACACCGTTTGAAAAGATGGAGCTCCAAAGTCGTTGTTCTCTCACATTTTTAAGCAAAAATGTATAGAATTTTGAAAAAAAAATCACAATAATTTGGCTTCAATGAGTACTTTCATTTAGAATAATTTTAAGCAATAATTGTTTTGGAGATATTGGTCAAAAACGGTAAAACATCGGCATGCTAATTCTTAAGATCTGAAAACGCAGTTTTGTAGATCTCAAAGCAAGCACTAAGAAATGATAAGTACAGTCGTGGTCCAATATAACGAATGATATAATGCCCAGGTGCATTCGTTAAGTCGAAAAATTCGTAATATCGAGCAAATTTTTGCAAGAAACGTTAAATAAATGTACGAACATTGTTTCCACTCATAACTCATATTCAAAGTAAAAAAGTAAAACAGAAAACTATAATACATACCACGAATTTTTCAAAAAGAAATAAGCGAAATAATCTTTGAACGCAACAATTTATAGCTTTTTCCTGTAAACTTCTTAGGACAAATGTCTTTGAATGTTCAACGTTGTTCTGTTCGGTCCATTTAACACACGTGTTAAAGTTCTCAACCGCTTCGATATACTTTACTTCCTAAACAGAGTTTGAGTCAATTTCTGAGGAGCTACCATCTTCGTCATTGTCAATATCAATAACATCGTTTTCCTGAAATTGTTCCAAGACTCCAAATCGTTTGCAATGAAGTCAACCTATAATACATAATTCAAATCTTTCAGCTAACAAAACGCTATCTTAGCTTCTTTCGTAATATCTGTCTTTTGACATCCGGGCGAATACCGGATACTCGTTTTTTTCAGTAAAAAAAACAACAACAATTTAATATTGTAAATTTACTAAAGCCAAATTACGATGAATGAAAGTTAGTTTTTCTGCATTCAGGGTTAATAATAATACGTTTGTTTTCTTATACGATGCATGCTTCAGAAAAGAGTATCTCACTGTATGCACTGCTACATGGAGATGAAAACTATGTTTTAGCAAATTTGAGCGAATTTGGGTACTGTCTTCCATTTACTGACCACCAAGCCCAAGGGTCACTATACCGTTCAAAATAAACTGTTTTGAGAGATAAGTCAAGCTCGTTTGCGGTATCAATTTTGGCAAAAAACTCAATCTGACTTGCCTTCCGCAACCTCTTCAAAAATGTCTCAACAACTTTGCTGTGTAGAGTGTAAGAATATCTTGTGGAGGAGAAGTAAGAAAACATGTTTAAGTTGGTTCTACTTGTACCGGTCTGATTTGAGTATCAGACCACCAAACTATTTTACTTTTAATTTGGGCAGATATCCGGCCGCTGAATATTCGGCTATCCGGCCCAGCTGTAGGCCGATTATTCGGTATCCGGTATCTGGACAATTCACTATTCGGTTCAACTCTATTCGATACTACGACCACCTCTTCTTGGTTTCGTACTGACAGAGGAATGTAATTTTCCTCTAGTTTTACAACAGACCCAGAAACATGCATTCATCCATAGTTAAGGGAGTTGATTTGCGTCCTTCTGCTCTAAGATAACAAAAACATTGGTTATGGTTTCGTACGCTATATAAGGACATTGGGTATTCGTGGCGTAGTGGGTAGGTGCGTCGACTCCTACGATCGAGGTCTAAGGTTCGAATCTTGAAAAAAAAACATCAAACATTTTTTTACGGCTCCACCTCATTCGACACACTGACAATGCTCAAAGAGAATAACTGTTTAGAAAGCTTCTTGATCTCGCCGTTCGGAGTCGGCATTAAACTGTAGGTTCCTTTTGCTCGTGAAAGAATAATAGCACGCACAATACAAGTGGTTGCTGAGAAGCTAGGCCCATGTCCGCCTCGGACTGTAGCCCCGCCATTATTATTATTATTATTACAGTAGACACTCGGTATAGTGAACATCGATATAGTGAACACTCCAATATAGTGAACACACAACATTTTATACAGGCTAGTCTAAATAGTGAACAAAAAAAATCTCGTTATAGTGAACCTAGGTTTTTTTTTTAAACCTTTCAGCATGCACAAACGCGTCTAAAACTCACTAGTGCTATGCAGTGGGCATACAATCGTTTTTTACTACCGTTTGTATATGGTACACAGTTTGGAGTTGTTTGAAGCAAATAGAAAGTGCGCGTTGCTTGTACGTAGAATGTATTATTTTATGGCGTTTTACATTTTTTACGTATGAATTGTTTTTGTTAAAAATAAAATATTCTTTCTTATAAATATTGGCTTATTTTTTAGTGATTGCGAAGAAAAATTTTAATTACAATCGTCTCCCTCTAAGTCGAATTTTCACGGGATATCAAAATTAGTTCAGGTTAGAGTTAGTTCGACTTAGATGGACCCGTCTGTATATTCCATTTTTGACAAATTATACTTCAAAACATACCCATTTTGATGAAATTTGCTCTACGCTCGTTACAATGAACAATCTCAATGCAGTGGAAAGGTTTGGTTTTTATTAGTTCACTATATCGAGCATCTACTGTATATAGAGACACTAATGCACTTGAAAAAAGTGTACGTTATATCGCTTATTTGTTATATAGACATTCGTTATAGTGGACCACCACTGTATCTAAATATCGATTTATGTACAACATGTCGTTGGTGTCCATGCTATCCGATTCAGGCCAAAAGAAGTTGGTAATCATTGACCTATAGCGCTTCCCGTTGACGTTGATGGCCTGGCTAACGTCGTTCTCAAAGAAATATAGACCGGAGTCATCGGTCTATATTTCATGCCCAAAATCCACAAATCCACCAAGCAGTGATTTTTTCGGGATTCATTTGACGCTCTTGGATCTTATGAGGATTGCTATCGTCCCAAATTCGACAATTTTGGTTGTTGACGTACCCATTCATCCAGCAATGGGCCTCGCTGAAGATGATTTTCGGTGAAAATTAGGGTCAATTTCCTTATTCTGCTTCTCCAGAGCACATTCAACGAACACACGTCATTGTCAATGTTCGTTTACCTTCAGCTTCTGGATCAGTTGAATTTTGTATGGGAGCAGGCCCAAGGCACAATGCAAAATTCGCCAAGTTGTGGTCTGTGAAAAACCGAGTTCTTGTGAGCGACTCGAAATCGATTGCCTCGGATTCTCTTGTACACTCTCACGGACACCGGCGATGTTTTCAGCAGATCTTGCATTTACGTTTTGTCAACGAACGGGTGTTGGGTTATCGTTTACTGAACCATTTGTCAACTACACTGGGAATATTCCTCCCGGTAGGACGATAATGGCGACCGTAAAATGGGGGAAGCACGCTAAACGTTGAACACCCATTTTGAAAAATCATTTTATCATTTGCAAATGATTATTAACCCTATGTCCGTCCAAGATATTTTGGCGAAAAAGACTGAATTAAGGACAACCGATTCGACAGATGTAGCTTCAACAATATGGCCGCCATCGACTGGCAAAATTCGGAAGTCCTTATTGGGAGACTTTTTATATTGTCTATCCATTTGACGTAATATTTACTTTCTTGGTATTTCATTCCGCAAATAGCGGGAGTTATTTATAACGATATATATGTTTGATAGATCTTGTTTGATTAAAATTTGAGCCTCAACAAATTTCTCGTCAAACATAATTTCGCCTTATCAAATTCTTGTCTGTCATACAAATTTGTCAGGCAAATCTCTGAGTGTGAAGCCCGCTTCGCAAAATAACTACTACCTTTACTCCACCCACAAACCAGAAAGATCTCATCAGCATTTTATTTCCAGTGTAATACCCCCGTTTGTTGTTCTTTTCTCTTCTGATGACCGATGCAGACCTTCCAGAACGCTTTGATTTCCTATAATTTTCATGAATTCCGAGCAAAAGGTCTTGGCATGCAAGTACTCGCAACTAAATAATCCCGAAAAATGGGTGATGGATAATTTGCTATCCCTTAAAATGAATCCTAGAGATCACGTGAAAGTGGAAGTTGATGTGCACAACCATTCATCAGAAGTGCTACTTAAAACCGAAAGTGTTTTCAGCAGAGAACGCAAATCCTTGTGAAGAACATGTTTCCATATAAACGGATTCCCACTTAACGAGGAAACCACAACTAGTTAGGAAAAGCGAATTCCCGCGTGTTCTTAAGCCGTTTTTACAGAGAACGCTGGAATTTTCAGGAGCACAACCACCATTTCATCTTCATCCTCAAACAAAACAACCGTCGTGCGAAAGAAAAAGGAACGACTTCCAACGAACACAATCCCAGAGCCCGACAAAATGCATTCCCGAAAGTGAATTTCTAACAATCCGAGTGAACATCGCCACCGAAGAACAAACTCAAGGCGCATCCTTCATCGAATCGTCCTTCAACCTCATGTGGACCACTTCACTCTTTTACTGCAACCGAGTTGAGAATGACATCATAGCACTTCAAGGAACCGATTGATTTGATAGCCACGCTTGATTTCTCCCTTTTGCTTCGATGCAATTTCTCCCTGTGCTCTCCATGAGGAGCTTATCCACTGAAAATCCTTCAGATGCTAGCACGTCACCAACGACGGAAACGAAAACGATCCAACGACTACGCAACACAACCAAAATGGAACTTCAAGCGAAACGAATCAGAAAATAAACCCCCAACATACACAACTCATCTATCAATCCGACTAACCAATCAACAGCTTGGCATGAAAGTGTGAACAAGTCGTCGCTATCGGCGCGTCTACATATTCCTCATCGCAGAACTGTCGCCCCGGGATTCCCAGACCGACCATCTGCTGGGAACAGCTTGTTTCAGCTTCTTGTCGATTCCTCCCTCTCCAGAAGCGCTTTTTTTTGTTCAATTTCACACTCATCCAAACGCGATGGAACCTCTCAAGCGATTTATTGCAATGCAATCCCTCCAAGGATTCGTAAAACTTTGATAGCGCTTCGAGGTGTTCCCTGCTTGGGTGCACCGGAGAAGATGTCTGTCTACAAGGGGCGTTTAGAAATTCCTCCGCTCATACATACACAACGGATTCGGGGTTTCCTTCTCCCCCGTCGCGCATAGGGACTGCTGTTGACACTACAGTCAATACACTGAAGGTCCCTCGCGTGAGAACATCCCAGGATCGGGTTCGGGAAAATTTAAGAACAAAGTAAACTATTGCCCCGAGAAGGGGGCACACACGAAATGAAAGGAATCCTCAGCCGAGGAGCACAACTGAACATTAAAATTCCATTTAAAATGTTCGTTATCCTTTCTGCCAGGCAATCACCGTCCACGTCCGCAGTGGGAAAAAAAGGGACACCCGATGTGGCGTGTGCATCTGTGGATGGTGCTGTAGAAATGCCGGTCGCCGACAAAGTATCCCCAGTACATGCAGCAGTCAGCTACAAAATACGAAGATTTAAAAGAATATCACTCCCGCCCGGCTGGCTGTGTGAGTGTGAAGCTCTAGCGTGTCTCCTCATCCTCGGAATCCGCAAGGATCTATGGTGCTTTTGTTCTTATCTCTCTGACGAGAAATGAAGAGAAAATAATTGCCATTCAGTTTTTATTAGGAAGCAGTTCTTGTTCCTCGCCGTTTCTCAATTTGTTTTGTTTCGTTTGTTTTATGCTCCTTATCCCTCGGTTTTGTTTGCTGTTCGACTGTACACAGGACAGGAGCGCAATTGCCTCAAGACCGAAGTAATTAAGTGGGCAGTATTTTTGGTCATTTAGGGGTGGATTTTTGGGTGCAGTTAAATTTAAACGGTCGGTCGTCTGGTGAATGCGCACCAAAACGATCGCTACTCCACATAGTGGAGTGGAGTGCGTGGGGATGTACCGAGGATAACAAAAACCAGACCATCTTCCGGCATTTTTTGAAATGAGCTATTAGAGGAAATGCTTTTTATCCCGTTTTTTCTCCTTTTGTGTGTACTGTATTTTTCTGTTGGCAATCCTGACAGACAGTTAAATTAAACAGCATTGGCAAGCTAAGTGCCTGCAGAACGAAACTCGCTAATCCTCCCTGGGGGTATCGCGCCGGAAGGACAGTGGTTTTGTTATTCATTTGTAAAATAATTAAGCTCGCGGAAGCCCCGCTGTACAGTTGTATTTTGAAAGGCTGTCGCGACCATAAATCTTCGTCTATGCCGCAACCATCATTAGTCGGTCGTCTTTTGTTGCCAGTACAAGAGTGATTAGGTTGCATCTGAAACTTGAAGATTAAAATTCTAGGAGTGCGGTGGGTACTGGAGTCTACCCTAAGCTGATCGTCCTTTGCATTATTTTGAAATTTTGGCAAATTGCTTACGTTGGCCATCCACTGTACACAGCTGGCACAGCGGGCAGCTTAATGTAGTAAAAAATGTAGGGTGTGGCTGAGTCCACGTGCACATTGTCCTTCGTTTGAATCATACGATCATCATACGGCTGAGGTTGATTGGGATATTCCATCACCAGCACGCGGGGAGTACGGCATATGTTCAGGTGGGATGGCTAAGAGAGAGAAGTAGGTTATGAAGAAATCCCAACTCCAGTCCAGGAAGTCATAGCAGCCAATAAGTTAAAGAGCAATAGCCGCAGGGTTAAAAGACTTCTTTTTTTTCGGAGTATTTTTTGAAACTCTACTGGAGCATTCAGACTCAAAACTGGTCCATTGTACTGCCAGGTAGCAACCTACTCCAGGGCCGCTAATTTGATCCCAACGGTACCTAACCAACTGCGCCATCCAGTCGTCAAACGACTTACCCTTAGACTTCTTCAAAGCAGGCCATACATGATTTATAAGATAACCTCTCAACATTTGCCTATTTCAGGCGAGCGCAAATTTTCAATGCGATCTACAGGGCCTTCGGGACATCACGGGATTAATGCAAGAGCTTTTGTTTGTTGGTGGAGATTTGAACGGACATGTCGGGAACACAAACGAAGACTATGAGGCATGCCATGAAGGAATGGGGTTCGGCACCAGGAACTCAGAAGGTGAAGATGTCCTAAGTATGTGCAAGTCATACGGTCTTATCGTGCTAAATACGAGTACCATGTTCGTAAAACAAAGCCGGCACCTGATCACTTGCAGCGGTGGCGGAAATGAAACCCAGATTGACTACCATTTGGTAGCCAGCTTCATTAAACCCAGGGTTAAAGATTGCAAAGTGATACTGGCGCGATCACTCAGCAACACCGTCTCCTCCTGACAGAAAAGGAAAAGGCGAAGCTTTCATTATCAGCATGACAAATTACCTCTTTACCATCATCGATGAGGTCGGAGATGAGGTGCCCAGAGCACAAGACATGTGGGATTCTCTACAGCGACCTTGCAAGGCGAGAGCCAAATTACTGCTTGGAACGTCGAGAGGCACCTACCAACACGTCAAAGAAACATGGTGGTGGACAGACGAAGCTAAAGTAGTGATACGGGATAAGAAAATGGCATTCAAGGCTTGGTCAAAGTGCCCGTCTAATAAAAAAGAGGAGAAAGCTCGCCTTGAAGTGATATATAAATGCTGCAAAGGCGCCCAATTTCAAAAAAGTATGGAAGGCCTTTATCGGGAGTTGGAGAAAATATCGTCTTCGGCGTCTGATAGGAACCAGGCTATCCAGGAGCTTCGAAAAAACAACTTGAATAAGGGAACAACAATCTTTAAAATAGCCGCCCAGAGAAGAAAAAATGCTCAGGAGATTCCTTCTCCAAAGTTTATCAACAATGCTCAAGGCCAGCTTTTTGTGGAAGACGACAAAATTCTCCAAAGATGGAGAGAGTATTGTGAAAAACTTTTGAACGAACAGTTTCCGCGGGTATACTTCCCAAGAGCCTCACCTAATCATGACGAAGTATCCGAAATTACTGTTGAAGAAGTTAGGAATGCGGTCAAATGCTTCAAAAAAAGAAAAGCGGTTGGGCCGAACGAGATCCCCTCTGAGTTCTGGAAAAAGATGGGAGAAATCGAGTCCAGATGGCTCATGATTTTTAACTCCAAACTTATAAGCGGTGGTACAATGCCTAATCAGTAGAGGGAAAGTATTCTTCTTTCTTTGCATAAAGGAAAAGGCTATACGCGAAACTGTGATAACTACCGTTCTGTCAAGCTGATGACACACACCATGAAGATTGTTGAGAGGGTATTAGACGGCCGACTGCGAAAAATAATACGGCTATCTGATGACCAGTTCGGGTTTATCTCAGGTAAATCAACAACAGATGCAATCCAAAGTATAAGGATTATAATGCAAAAACATCGGGATACCTTAAAGGACTTGCATGTGGTCTTAGTTGATTTTGAAAAAGCCTTTGATAGACAACCAAGAAATCTCTTATGGGTGGCGCTAAGATAAAAAGGAGTTCCAGAAACCTACGGGCGTATGGTCAGGGAGCAATAACAAGAGTAGGGTGTCCCGCAGGAGTCACTGAAAAGTTCCCAATTAAAGTCGGTGTACACCAGGGAAGCGTTCTCAGTCCTTTGATGTTTATTACAGTCCTTGATTATCTGCTTAAAGGAAAAGTGACGGACCCCAAAGTGCATAATTTATTCTTTGCTGATGATGGAGCCATCATAAGTGAAGATCAAACGTCCCTGCAACGAGAACTTGATGTATGGGGGGAATGGGTACCGTATTAGTTCAAAAAAGACAGATTATATGTATTGCCCATTCTCTAATCCACACCGGCCTATTCCAGACATTTACTTGAATGGAAAAGTGCTTTCCAAGTGCGAAAAGTTTAAATATTTGGGATCTATGATCAATAGCGAAGCAACTTGTGATGATGACATCAATCATCGCGTAAGCGTAGGGTGGATGAAATGGAGGGAAAACTCCGCTATCTTTTGTGACCGAAAAATGTCGCCAAAGCTCAAAAGAAAGCTCTACACCGCAGTTGTACGTCCGGCGCTCACATATGGTTCACAATGTTTGACAATGTACAAAAAGTATGAGAGCAAACTAACGACAGCTGAGATGAAGATGCTTCGCATGACAGCAGAAGTAACAAAACTTGACAGAATTCGAAGTTCGAAGATTCAAGGAAGCCTTCATGTAAAGGAACCCATCACATGGAAAAAAGAACACGACCGGCTCAGTTGGTTTTGTCATGTTCAAAAGAGAGATCCTTCAAACCCCGTCAAAAAGGCAATATCAATCAACGTTCTTGCACAATCGCGCAAAAAAGGCAGAATTCAAAAACAATTGGACCACACAAATGCAAAAACACCAGCATTTGATTGGCCTCAGCGATGAAGTGATCCGAAACCGGGAAGCCTGCCGTTACTTCCTGAGGTCAAACCGCCAAACCCCACAGGCCGACCAGTAGGGATGGAGTAAAGTGGGAGGGCTATGATCCTTTTATTCCGGACCATAATCTCGCCGTAAAGAAAGAAGAAGAAGACAAGTCCGTAGCCTTAGGTTAGGTTAGGTAGATGGGTGCCTTGCTGACTTGAAGAACATGTCACGGCTCACTTAGACCACTATGAGTCCATTGTGCCCAAAAAGTTTAAAACCGTGGAAAACCTAAAAACTTAGATGTATCAGCAGCTAAGTTAAAACCACACAGATATAGATATGTATCTCAGGAGTTTCCTTAGCTCTATTTTCTCTAGATCATCCAGCTCCGAAAAAAAGAAACTTCCTAGGGTTTCCTTCCTCCTAACGACTAGTGCAGGACAATCACACAGTAGGTGACGAATAGATTCTATTTCTTCTTCGTCTCTACAGCTTCTACAAATGTCGTTATGGAGCATTCCCAACCGTGCTGTGTCCTGTCACGACCCCAACGGCTGTTCGGGATATACGAACGATTTAGTTTAATGACATCGGTAGATCTCCTCTAGTTGTAGACTGGCCATAACGATTTAGCTGTAGCGCATGTGTCTAATCGACACCACCGTTTATTAGCAGCCTCGTTAGACTCAATGTCTATTTCCCTGTGCAAGGTGCTGAGCTGTGTGCTGGCCTCAGATAGGGCCCCCGAAGAGCTTAGATGTGACCCAACCCTGGCCAGCTCATCCCCCTTTTCATTACCGGAAATTTCCGGGTGGCCGGGCACCCAACAGAGGGTTACCTTATTGACTACTGAAATATCGTCCAGTCTTTTTCTGCACATTTTTACGAGCTTGGATCTTATCGACTTTGACTGTAACGCTTTAATGGCTGCTTGACTATCAACATAGATACTGATTGTTTGTCCTGAAATATTTTCCTCAACAATCATATCCGCAGCTTGTTTTATTGCAGCAACTTCCGCCTGAAAAACACTACAGCTATGCTCAAGTCCGAAGGACCGATTTGTAATTCGAAACTCACAGTAGACCCCAGCACCGGTACCAACATTCATCTTGGACAGACTTCGTCGGCACAGACTTTTCCTATATCCAATTCTTCCCTGCTGGGAATTCTGATGATCCGCTCCCAGTTAAAATGAACAGAAGGCCCGTAGCCTTCCTACTCCTACTCAAAAACTGTCAAGAAACACTCAAGAAGTCTATCTATTAAGGTATGTGAAAATACTTCTGTTTTCTAGTCAAAAACAAGGTCAAACTCCAAAGCTTCGAATCTCTATTTTTGTCATAAAAAAAAAACATCGTAATTTTCTAGATAAGGCACTAGTCACAGAGATTTCAGATTAAGCACAACACTCCATTCCAGGACTAACATTATTATCCAGTGTTATCCGAAAACGTGCCCGCATCCTAGGTCATTACCCAAAAAGTATCAAACAAATGTAAATCCATTTATCTATCGCTCTCCGTCCGTCAAATTAAACCAGTTTACAGATTTGCTTACGAGATACCAGCCAACGACCCTCATCCAGCAAAATCAAATTTTCCACATGGACACAAATCCATTTGCACTTTCCTTTCTCTCTCTCTCTCTCTCTCTTTCTCATTCTCTCTCTCTCTCCATCTATCTCTCAGCGCCTCTGGACTTTCTCACGACGGAAAGATATTAACGAGTCTTCTTTTTTGGCGACTCCCAGGATGGACTCAAAGGAGGAGTGAAAGAAGAATTTTTTCTCCAACTAATGACATCCTCGATTCCATTAAGGAATCCACTTTGAACGATCTAACGATATCCCTTAACCCTTCTGCAGACAGAGGCTACAAATTAAAACTCACTAAGGGAATGACTTTAATTGTTAATTTAAAGTTCCTTTTCCTATCTCTGCGTGGCTGTGGGTGTGTGCGTGGGTTGCCGAAGTCGACCATGAAAATGTGAGAGGTCCAAGGGTTGGTTGGTTACACTCGGGAGACATTTCTCGAGTTCACTCCTCAATTCTATTTGTTTTCCACCATCCAAAAGAAAACATGCATCGGTAGCGATCGGGGGAGTCCATTTCGTTTTTTCCCACTCACTTTCCTTGTCAACGCTGTCGGAGTCCTAGTTTACGATTCAGTTTAGATAATGGCCGAAGGGCAGCACAAGGAGACCGGCAATGTTCCCGGCTGCAAGTGTGCACTGGGTGGCGATGTACATTTGGGTTGAAAAATTCACCGGGGTTTTGTCCGGTCTGAGATCCTTGGAGACAGCTCAGTTCTGACATTTGCAAATAATGCATGGTTGCATCCGAATGCACAACATGCACGTTTTCATACATCTGTTGGTACGTGCGAGATCTTCATGCAGATGACGTTGGGGCTGGAACTGATGCCGGTGCGCTCTAGGAGTTTTCTTCCGGAACTGTCAAAAAATCTGAAGAAAAAAAAAGGTAAAAACGGGAAAAAAGGAGCAAAATGAATGTTGCTAAATAAGCACAGACAGAAACAACAGCAACAACGGCAACTGAGGATACTAAGCGAAGTTCTTGTTAGAATGCACGTTGCTACTTCGGTCGAGTGCGGCAACTTCCTTGCGTTGATGGTCGGGACTGTGTTGGAGGAGGTGGCTTGTAAAATGTTCCTTTTTCCCCACGACGCTCTCACCTGGAGATACGGTGGTTGTTTCCGCATAATGTGGCCCTGTTTAGAGCGAGGAGTGAAAACGAAGACATCTCTCTCACGTCGTGAAGAGCATTGCAAAATGTTGCTGCACGAAGCCAGCTTTACTCTCGCATCCCTAGAGTTTCCGGTCGGCTTCAACTGGCTTTCAAATTCCAGGCTCCCCTAAATCCGGAATTTCATATTTTTCCCGTTCAGTGGAACATGATTATGCTTCAAGCGAAGTGTGACATGCGTCCCAGGGGAAAGTAGATTTACGTAAACACCATGGAATTTGTTACAAAATTCCCTCCTTCCTGGCTGCGGCAGCTGGTTCAATTTTAATTATTGTCCTGATGCTGGATATCCTGGAGATGAATGAGGAATTTGCCATGCATGTGGGATGCTGTAAGCGAGAGGGTTGGTAAGTGAATAGAGAATTGTTCGGATGCAGCAAATTTGTAAGTCCCAAGTGCTGGATGGTAGTGTGAGGGAAGGAGGACGACGGATGGATGTGCGCTCCTGCTACATGTCCAAGCATTAGTCTTTTGAAAGAATGTACAATTTTAGAGTTTTTCGCCTGAGCACCTACGAATGCAAATATTTTGCAACGTTTCTCTGATGAAAGTGCCAGAAATGCATACACTCATGACCTAATAATTAAGACGGGTAAATGCTGGAATTTGTTTGTATTCAGGAAACATCTGAATAAAGTTATTTCGAAAGTATTATATTTGTTAGCATGGTTAAATACTTGCGTCATGTTGCAACACCTTGTTTGGGATATTTTCTCTTAGAATTAGCTAGTGGGGCACGCCATAGAATGGAAGATTTATATAATTCATACTGTTTTGGTGGATTTCCTAGTATTGGGACTGACACTTTATTTAGCCGTTTAGCCGTGAAAGCATTAAACTGTAGGTCTCCTACACTAGGGGGGAGAAGATTGCTCTAACTCAACATTGCAAATGAAATAAGAATCACTCTTGTTTGCGTCTTGTCTAGAGGTCATGGAGCAACCGATTTCACTATTGGCAAACTAAGTTTGATATAAACATGAAAATACTCTTGCTCGAAGGACCAACGTCATGCTATATGGGCGATAATCAGAACTGGGAACTGATTCTTGATGTTTTCGAAAGAAAAATTCTGCGTCGGATATTTGGTCCAGTCTGCGAGGAAGGTATATGCTCAAAGAGTATAACTGTCTAGAAAAAGCTTCTTAATCTCGCCGTTCGGAGTCGGCATTAAACTGTAGGTCCCCTCCGGTAGTGAAGGAACAAAAGCACGCACAACACGAGTGGTTGCTGAGAAGCTAGGCCCAGGTCCATCTCGGACTGTAGCGCCGCCATTATTATTATTATTATTTTTAAAATCATCAACTTTTGAACAGCCTCATCAGTTCTATTTGCTTAACTGACCAACCTGTCGAAAAGGTGGGCTATTTCCAATATTTCAAATGTACTGTTTCAACCGATAGGGAGTGGAGGGGACCTAAAGTTTTATGTCGACTCGATACACTTATATTTTAGCATTTTCAGCGAATCCACAGAGGTTGTGAAAGTTTCGCAAGGTTTCGATATGAAGGCAGTCTGCATATGTCTCGTGCAAAAATAGCAGGTTATTTGTCTATGCGGCTTTCTTGCCCACATTAATTTTATTTATTCTTACATTAATTTTGTTTATTCTTATTCATTAAGTGAGCATCGCATCCTTCTGCTTCCCTGCTATGATAACATTTTGTGAATTGAATTTAACTTTTGGTGGAAAAAGCTTTCGCGTAAAAACGTAACCGCTGCTTTCACAAAGCTTCAAAGAACTGTCTGTCTCGGCTGCATAGGGACCTGCCCCAGTACGCCTGGCTCTGCTCTTGATGCACTGCTGAATCTCCCCCGCCCCTCTAGATATCCACATCATGAGATCCAAAGAAGTGCTTTTTGGTACAACTCTCACTGTAGTTTCGATGACCTTGCGCATCGCATTTCCTTTGACCCAAGTCTTATGGATATGCCGTCTGATGCACGGACACCTGTACTCCAGCTGCGCCGAACATACAAAGTCGACTTTCCCTGCACTCAGGACTGGCTCTGGCCAGAATCTGAGCCAGGAAAGGAATGTAGTCGAATTTTCACGGACGGCTACAAGACCAATGAAGGATCTGGTGCTGGAGCCTTCGTGGAGAGGGACAACTTTAGACTGCACACCTCGTTAGGTAAATTTGCGTCGGTTTTCTAAGCGGAAACCTATGCGACCCTAATTGCTATGAGCTATATTGTGAAGAATAGGTGGAAGGGGCGAAGTTTTTGCGTCTATAGCGATAGCCAAGCTGTGCCTGAGGCCTTGTTCAACCCTTTAACCACTTCCAGGATAGTTCAGGAATGCAAGTCTTCTCTCGGTAGCTTAAATTCGCTAAGACTTGTCTGGGTCCCGGGACACCAAGGGATCACAGGAAATGAGATCGCTGATGAACTTGCTAGGCGAAGATCAGGTGAGGCATTCTCAGGACTTGAACCTACGCAAGGACTGCCTGCGTCCTTGGTTAGGGCTTTCATCGATGGTTGGACTTCTCGAGAGCACAACCGCAGGTGGCATGACTTTCCAGGATGTAAGCTAGCAAATCGCATGCTCCCCAACGTCTGTAAGAAATCTGCGGTTTTCTTGTTAAAGAGAAAAGATTTCAGATAACTTACCGGCGTACTAGCGGGGCACTACACCTTCGCCAAACACATAAGTGTGCTTGGCTTAAGCAATGAAACCCTCTGCGACGCCTGTGGAGAAGACGATGACACTGCAGAGCACTTCCTATGCCATTGTCCCGCCTTTGCTCGGATCATCATCTGATCATCTGATGAGGTGAGAGCTGATGATGTTGGCTCCTCATCACGGAAGCGCCTGCTGGTCTTTCTTCGGAAGACCATGAAATTTCAGCAAAAGTAGGTTACCGCCTAGTGGACTATCTGCAGGCAGCTACTTCTTCGAACGCAAAGGGCTGTATTTCGTTGGTTTGGTCACGTGCCACGAATGTCCCCATCATCACGACTTCCGATGCGTGCCTTGAATGCGATTCCATCAGGTAGGCGACAGCTTGGCAGACCCAGGACGAGATGGTTGGACCAAGTCCAAACACTCGCCTGGCTGCGCTTGGGCATAGCTCCTGATGAATTAGAGGCGATGGTGGAGGGTCGAGTGTCCTGGAGATCTCTCATGCATGCATTGCCATGCGGGTCACTGAAAATGAGATGAGATGAAACTAGCTGCATCAGATCCTTGTACACAGCTTCAATACAAGTTTCCCAGTTCAATTACGTGACGATTGACACCAACTGTATCCTTATTTTGTCTGCATGACAATCGACCAATCCAATGACTTCCTTGGGTTGGTGAAGACGCAGATTCCAAAATGGACATCATGATGGAGCAAATAATTCCGCCGGCAGCTTTAGTGAGCTTCAGAATAATTCCTATCGCGGGTGTCGCCTGTGTGTATGTGAAACCAGAAACATTCAATAGAATGTCTGAGAAACTGTTGGTTAAAAAATTCAATTCATTTATTCATTAGCTGCCAACTCTAAGTGATGGGAGCTCTGATTCTATCATAGTTCTGCACATTCGATTCACAATCCAAATTCATCATAATCCTCGCGCCTGTCTTCAAATTTTGACAATTTGTGATCATCTGAACCCAGTTTCCAGAGGCGCTTACCGACTCCAGTCATCAAAGCAACAATTTAGGCCTAAACTGGTCAAAGAAAACCCTTGAGGAACGTTTCATCCTCCCAAACAACACTGCATCCGGTAACACAACTTAAGAGCAGCCTAAGGCAGACATGCACTCAAAGCAATTCGCTCACATTCAACATGTCCCAGCATTAAGTTAACCAGCAAAACTTAGCATCACAAACTTGAACCCCCATTATGGGGAATCCACACTGATCCAGAACAATACCCTGTGGCTCCTCGCAATCCATAACATATGCGATACACTGAAACAATTAATCGAAACCATTACCGCAGACACTTGCAATGAAAATGAGAAGCTATAACGTCGTAGCTCATCGTATTCGACCGACACGGGGGACAATCATCCTTTCAAAGTGCAAACTTATCGACCGATTAACCGATAAACTATTCAATAACATGGTTTTACGCTTCCAACCACTATCCGGTCGTAAACAAGGTCGAAGTGGCTTTAACCTCCAACATCGCCGCAGTGCCCGTTTGCTTTCCGCATCCCACAGCCCATCTAATTGCACACAAATCTAATGGCATCAATTATTGTACCATAACGAAGTGGGACTCCCTAGAAGGACTACATGACTATCATGCTACAACAACATGTCCGCCCCGCACACCCCCCAGCGTGCATGTGCGCAGTTTACCCTCAAGCGGATTTTAAATGCGAAAGCATCATAAACTAGTTCGCTTTATCTGTTCACACCGAACGCAAATGGATTTACCCCCGCCAACAGAGCACACATTACCGTTCGACAGATACTTTACCGGGCTCCAGGAAGTAAGTGCTTTGGCCCTGTGCCGTCTTAGCACCGCACAATGACGCTGAGGAGAGTTGAGGATGCCAGCTGCAGTGTGCACCGACTCAAGCACTAAGATGACTTTAGTGCAAAGTCAAATGCACAGCGGCACGGGTGCTCCTTGGAAATCATGGGGAAGAATTTAGTTGGTATCCTGAGAAATTAAGGCGGGTTAAGGGTTACTTGGACCGCACTCCTTTCGGGGAATGAATGCGTGAACTCCGTGAACTCCTTCGAGGGGATATAAATTTTCATTAGGATTTCATGTAATATGTATGCGTGTAGGTCCTGTGAAGTATGTTGCATCCTTGAAAGAAAACCCAGTGCCAGAAGGCATGGCAGAGGGTACAACTTTCTGTGTGCTTTCGACGTCGTTTTTGCGCTGCACAACTTTATCGTCAACTTTGTTCATCCTGCTTCTGTGGTGGAAGATTACACTTCCAACGGATTGCTGGAAGAAGCTCCAATTAAATTTTAACATTAATTACCCGCTAGGAGGACGAGGAACGGAATGGGAGAAGCTTTAGTTGGTCATTTCACGATTATCAACCGAGCGATGAAAACAACCATAAGCATGATGGGATGACGTGAATATGGACCGAGGACATATGTTTGCCTATCACAACATCAACAACTACATGAACGTGGTAAACAACGGACGACCTTGAACATGAACAAGAGCAGCTTCTGATCGTGAATCGAATAGAATTCAATTTTAATTTTTTTTAAACCGCCTGCACTTATAATTGAAGAAGAATGGAAGCGTTGTCAAGAAGCCATCAAAAAAGCCGCTAAGATTTTATTTTAACCTTACTTGCTAGACAAAAATTACTAAAACTAGCTTAATTATCTTACTGACCTTCGGCGGGCACTCTAAGCTAAACTTAAGACTTAATTATGTCTTTCAACTTACCCTACAATTATTGCTAAGACAAGGAACAATTAATACTAAGAAAATCTGCCTTAAAAAAACTTAGTGAAATAACATTTTTTTTGTTTTCTTACATTCTGCATAAAACTTAAACCTAACTTACAATAAATCTTAACCTATTGTCTGCGCTGTACACCAGGACTGGAATGATCAAGGTTTTGTATAGAGTCAGCATAGTCTTCCGAGAGAGGGTCTTACTACTCAATTGCCTTTTGAGCCCAAAAAACAGCTGTTGGCAAGAGTTATTCTGCGTTTGATCTCGGTACTGATGTTGTTTGTACTGTTTATTGCGGAGCCAAGGTAGATGAAGTCCTTAACTACCTCAAAGTTATAGCTGCCTATGGTGACGTTCTGGGCGCCGTGGCGTAGTGGGTAGGTACGTCGACTCCTACGCTCGAGGTCTAAGGTTCGAATCTCGAAAAAAACATCAAACATTTTTTTCACGGTTCTACCTCTTTCGAGTCACTGGCAATGCTCAAAGAGTATAACTGTCTAGAAAAAGCTTCTCAATCTCGCCGTTCGGAGTCGGCATTAAACTGTAGGTCCGAGTGGTTGCTTAGAAGCTAGGTCCAGGTCCACCTCGGACTGTAGCGCCACCATTATTATTATATTATTATTATGGTGACGTTCTGGCCAAGTCGGCGATGTTGTGCGTCCTTTCTTGATGACAGCGATGATGTGCGTCGACTCCTACGCTCGATGTTGTCGGTTCGATTCTCGAAAAAAAACATCAAACATTTTCTCACGGCTCCACCTCTTTCGAGTCACTCACAATGCTCAAAGAGTACAACTGTCTAGAAATAGCTTCTCAATCTCGCCGTTCGGAGTCGGCATTAAACTGTAGGTCCCCTCATTTCGTGAGAGAACTATTGCACGCACAACACGAGTTGTTGCTGAGAAGCTAGGCCCATGTCCACCTTGGACTGTAGTGCCGCCATTATTATTATTATTTAACTAGTTTTAGATCTGTCGGTGTAGACTTCTTCAGCGCTGTCACTGCTTAGAATCAGGTTCGTTCCCCATTGTTGTCTGCTCGGGATATCGGTTCTGCATTCGACGTTGAAGTCGACGATAGGGATTAGGTAGTCTGTAAACTAAGGAGCTTTATGTGCTTAGTAGACCGGCAGGACCTGTATTTTGTTACTCCATTTCTAGGATATCTCTTCGCATAGGTGCAGCTTTTTACACATAAAACTTCAATTACATTAGCATCTGCTCTGCTTTAATCTCCCCATGCGTACAAGCTTCCTCTCTCCTCCGGATAATTTTCAATTAACGGAGGCCCAGAAGAAAAATCCTTAAAACAATAAAAAGACTTTCTTGTGTTGCCGTTCTAATGCCTCGAAACTAAAGCCTTGCGTACATGCATGTTGCTTGGTGTTAAGAATCCTACACGACTGCTCCGTACATTCGTGGCACCTGCTTTCCAAACCGGTGTCTGGCAATTCAACCCTTTTACCAGCATAACACATAATTCAAAATAATTCCCCACTAGTAGTAGTATATTAGCGTTAGTAATCCTTGCATGGCAAAGGCACCTTAATGGCACTCACACAAGCTTACCTGCAAATACCCACTCGATGGCAAAGTTGCTGAATATATAAATAATTACCTGCTTGGTCCTATCGCTGCTGCCGCCACCGGCTGTTGTTCCTGCCACCAGAGCCGCCACTCCCCACCCATCAGCGTTGTTAAACCAAATGGCACAGCTAGGGAATATGGAATGGCGGCGCGGCGCGTTCAAGAAACAGAAACTGCTACATACGACTGTGTGGAGGATTCACATAGACCCGGTAAGTTGGTGGGGGGTGGTGCACACCCTTGCTGTGTCTCATTTGCCGTTATTGCGCTCGTGGTTAGCAATCATTCCATGATAGTGCCACGCCAGTGGATCCCTGTGGGTTCACGTTAGCGTACCACGGCAACGTTCTTGAGCGGATCCGCTAAACCTTTGATTATGAATTATGCCTCCTGCTATGTTCGGAGTAGTAAAACGCCAATGGTGAAGATGATGGGACTAATGGTGATTGCGATGATAATGATGGGGGGCGCTCTGGCTGGGAACCAATACCACCCCGGTGGCTTTCGGAGGTTTGGAGGGGGGCTTACATCGGCTGGAGATGCAAAACTCCATCAGCAACAGAAACAACGAAACCATTCGGATTACAGTGATGAAGTAGGAGATACTCGTATGTATTAAGTTCGCGCACCGAGAGGCTCCTGCTTCGGGAATAGTGTAAATTTATAGTTCACTTCTGCGTCAAGTCGGTCGGTAATAATGACAGCAATGATGCAGAGTAATCCTGAAAGTGGTACACATACGCTTGTGGCGTTTCAGTACATGAGGGGAAAGGATGTGCAATCAAGCTTCAACGGGGTTGATGGCATTGAGAGTTGTCGCGGATGGTTGGAAATAACGTGACACTTGGAAGTGTTCTGTCTAAGGATGTCCCCTGCGGTGGTGTTTGCATAGCAGATTCGCATCGGGTGCTTTTGATGCGGGGAACATTGATTCGTTCTCATTGATTTTGGTCTGGTTGATTCAACAAGATACAAGTCTCTTGAGGCTGCGATAAAAAATTAAAACGATTCTCGTGAATCAGTCTCGTTTTGATGCTCGTGTGATAAAACCAATTTGTGGAGTGCGCTCGGCTGCGATTTGTTTAACTTCTGCTTCATTGTTGCATTGACTCATTGAGCAGATCAATCTGCGACACGTTCTCCTCGGGGGAGAGGATATTGAGGATATTTTTTCTTATTGTTGAGCTAATCAGTGCAGCGATAGACAATCTTATGGAGTCTGCGTTGCGTGCGATGAATATCGAGGATAATGAACCGTAGTTAATTCTCTCCGCAGTTGGGAAGATACAGAACTTTATGGAGGAGAAGATGGATGCAAATTTTAAAGAATTTCAGAATAAGTTTATGGAAGTGACTAGAGTTTAGACAATATTCATGCAACAAAGACAGTGTCCAAAATGCAAAAGCGAAATGTAAATTGGAGTAATGATCGAAAGAATAAGATCGCGAATACCAGCTGCCGAGATGAGATTTCTTCATGCTGTTGTGGGAGTTACTCGACGAGATAGGGTAAGAAACACGGCAGTGCGCGAAGAACTCAACGTTGGGCTGTACTTTCGTACGGAAAGGGCTGTACTTCGATGGTTTGGTCACGTGGCATGAATGTCCCCATCATCACGACTTCCTAGGCATGCCTTAAATTCGATTCCATCAGGAATTCAACCGCTTGACAGATCCAGAACGACATGATTGGACCAAATCCAAAAACTCGCCTGGTTGCGCTTGGGCATAACTCCTGATGAGTTAGAGTCGATGGCGGAGGTTCGAGGGGCCTGGAAATCGCTCGTGTGTACATTATCCTCGTGACCCCTTTAGTGAAACATGCGGGTCACTGAAAGTGAGATGAGATGAAATAAGATAGCTGAAGTTAGCTGTTTCAGGTCTAGATATAATTTTCTGTGCATTAAATTTTAAAATTGGGGCCATTTGTACGTTGTGAACTTGGAGTTGGTTTTGAAATGTTAGAGTCGATTGACATCGAAAGGTCTTTTAAAAGTGGAGATTCGCTTAAAATGTTTCTGAGTACCGTTTAAGAAATATGGAGCTCCAAAGTCGGTTAGTGCGTCCACCGTGTTTAAAAATCAAAAAAAAATCACAAATGAGTGCTTTCGATTAAAATTCTGACGTGAATAGTCTTAGAGAAATTGGCAAAAAACGGTAAAACATCTACATGCTATTTTTGAAGATCTGAAAACGCAGTTTTGTAGATCTCAGTGAAAGCATAAAGAAATTACATATATTTAGATATCAAAATATCGATTTATGTGCAGTTTTTGAGTTAATATAATAATAATAATAATGGCGGCGCTACATTACGAGGTGGACCTGTGCCTAACTTCTCAGGAACTACTCGTGTTGTACGTGCTATTGTTCTCTCACGAGTGGGGCCCCTCCACTGTTTAATGCCGATTCCGAACGGCGAGATTAAGAAGCTTTTCCTAGACAGTTATACTCTTTGATAACTGTCAGTGACTCGAAGGAGGAGCCGTGAACAAATTTCTGGTGTTTTTTTCTGGCATCGAACCGAGAACATCGAGTGTAGAAGTCGACGCACCTACCCACTACGCCACGGCACCCACATTTTTGAGTTAGATTTCTTAAAATTTACAATTTCGCACATAAATTCCCTGCTGAGATCGAGAAATAGACACGAGTCTCAGTGGACCTCGCATATTCATTTCTAACCTTGAATAGGCATGAGCAATGATTGGGTATGACGCCTGATTTGTGCGACGGAACCTACTTCGCGTGAGTGCAGCTCGCACCTGCTCCGTTTATATTTGTTGTAGGTTCGTCTTTTACAATGCACCCTGGGACTAAGTAGTTCTGTATGAATTTCAACGCATGTTTATTTGTATGTCAAATAATTTCCTGAGTCCTTCAGTACTCTTAACGAGTTATGAATGACCCTGGGGAGAGCCTTGTGGTCAATTTGTTGGCGTTCCTATAAAAATTCGTTTCTCTTTCCTTCAGAATATCACTTTGATTGTATTGAATAACAGCCTTTCTATTGCAATGTAAGATGAAACATTGGTTAAGAGCACCACCTTCAACTTGGTTATTTTTCCAATTTATTCCAATAATATTTTGAATTTCAACAACGCACCGTGTTTAGAGTCTTACAGCATTGCATATACAGTCGCCTCCCTCTAAGTCGAACGCCCTCTAACTCGAATTTCCCTCTAACCCGAATTTTTTCGCAATATTTATTTTGGCATTCCCCTCATTTTCCGTACAAAAACCATCCTCTAATTCGAACTCCCTCTAACTCGAACTAATTTTGATATCCAGAGAAAATTCGTCGACTGTAGTTAAATTTTGTATTATTTGCGGATTGAAATGGTACACGGGGGATATATACATTGAAGTCAACATCAGATTCGGGACCAGAATCGATCTCAAAAATATAGGTACCATATTCTAAAACTGCGAACGAAAATGCGCAAGAAATTAACTCGATTGAGTGAACAGAGGTGGTCGTTGAAAAGGTTTTTGCTGATTTAACCAGAAGTGGTGGTAGCGGAATGCGTCAGAAAAAAACCCATACGACCGCTTGCTTGACTACAGAATGAAAATTTCGCAAGGGGACTTAGTCTATCTCGGCACCAACGTTTTACTTCACTCTTTTCCTTCATTTTCCAGGCTTCAGAGGGAGTTTCTTTCAAGCCCATCTTTATGATGAAGTTGCATAGATTCATAAGACTTCTGCGAGGATGGGCTACTTCTTCTCTTCTGGTATCGATTCCATGATCACTTTTCTGTGTAAAAAGCAAAACTTCTAACTAACCTTTCTTGTGATTCTGTGTCATCTCTTCCGAGTCATATGGCCGGGCTTTCTACAAGGGAATACAAAATATGGTTTAAAATTTATGTGAAAAACGCACTTCTCTCCAAACACCATGATTATCACCACCATACTATCAAGGGACGCTGCTGATGACTAGATGCATTTTTGCTCTTGATTTTGTTATTCGCTGTATGAATATAAATGTTCGTGTGAGTTTGCATCTGTTTTCGAATTTTCAACAGCTTTTTGCGCACTCAAAGGCTCACGGTCTGATGGTGCGGCACCGACTTCCTTTTCCCTCCTTTTTTTTGCCATGCGACTTGTGCAATTATTTTCCAAGTGGCCAAACATTCAGTCGAGGGCACTGGCTTGGTTAGTTCTGTCCTCAACTCGAGTTAGGTTATCCCTGTACAGCGAAGCTGTTTGCACCACAGAGTTCGTAAACAAGGGAAACTTTGTTTTGCCACTCGTATTTATACATTAGTTCTTTGTTTACCTCTTTTCTCTCTCTTCCATTTTTCTGTTTTCTCATTTCTTGCAACTGCAGCAACTAAAAGCGTCAAGCTTTGGGTGAGAGCACAACTCGAAGACAGTGGTCAGGGATGCAGTTCGAGAGTATGTTGGCTTTCATTTGCGGTTGCCGACTCATTTCAACAAAAGAGTTGCTTACGGGGGTGGACTGGAACTTGCCTAGACTCGCTTGAGTGGAGGGATGCAGACGAATCGAAATGAAAGGGTATGCGGTGGGTGCACCTTGTGCGAGGAATAACAAAAACGAAAGGGAATGCTCTCAGCAGCACGTAGGAGTTGAGCTATTAAGTTTTTGCTTGTGCTCTGCAGCAAGGCAATGAAATTGAATACAAGAGGGCCCCACAGGAAGATACGGATGCACTCTAAAGTATAAAAGATTGGAAAAGTTTTGCTTCCAGATTGGATAAGTAATGATTTGTGTTTAGGGGCTGGCTTTGCAGTTGATTCCCTTTGCTTGTTAAGGAAGTAGAAAGATGCTAAGGGCACTTCCTAAAAAGAAATGTGTTCAAGGGAGTCTGCCATTAAAGGCTCCTCGGAGGGTAGTTGGTAGAGATTTCTTAAAGCCCATGCAGAGGAAAGCTACCACAGGCTTCATGCTGGGACCAGCGAGACTGCTTCCTTTGCATTGACACACGTATCAAGCTACTCGTCGCTGTAATAACAGTCAGAGAGCATCGTCGTTATGCATAATTTTGTAAAAAGAGACGCCCGGACTTGTTTTCCGTAAAACAAACGGCTTCCATCTCGCCGTACATACGTACTTCTATCAATGGTTCTCATTACACCTAATTTACATCCAACTGGATAATTCCCTTTGAATCCGTGTTCTCTGTGTCGAAACACAATGATTCAATGAACATGCCTTAAGTCTGTCTGCATCGGGTTTTGTGTCGAGCGCATAATTCAATTGCTGCTCGACGATCTGAGTACTTCTGATGTGCTAATACTTTCGATCCATACGATAACCCACTGCAACAGCCAACCTGCCCTTTGCATCTTATGTACTCGAAGCTTTGTACATCCGTTGAGCTGGCACAAGAACAAAGTTCCCCTACAAAGAGGCCAATAAAATTGCAAATTCAAATTAAGGCAGCACAGCCAGAGCTGCAACCGGAGCCGCATTAGGAGAGCTCGCAATGACACTAATAGATACACTGACTGGATGCAAGGTGTGGGGGCAGAGAAGGACGAAGAAAAACTACGAATTACAATCGAAATTGGAATGCAAGCGGGATGTAAGTTATAATGGAACAGCGCATTGCTTGTACACTGACAGGGTGTGTAGAACAGGGGCCCTGACTGCATCCGGATGGCATAATCGACTCAAATGCAGTTTCCGGGTGGTAAGATGTAGAAAGAAGTACAAGCTCGCAGAGTTCAGTTTGCACTTGTGTGTTTTTTTGTTTCCTCCTTCCTCGGCAGGCTCAGACGGAATTGTGTTGAGCTTGTCTATAGGTTTCCTTGTGGAAGGGCACTGAATAAAGGCCGTGTGACGACGAGTGCATTGAGGTCAGCACAGTGGTGGCAAACAACTTTGACAGCCAGCAAAGAGCCTCAAAGGAGTATTGAGTTGTTGCTGTCAAATCCGTACAAATGACAATTCAAGCCAGATTGTTTAATTTTGAAAATAGAAAAAGTCACACGGAGTCATGTCTGCCGTGTATGGAGGCTGGTGCATCGTTACAGTATTAGTTTTGGTCAACACGATCAAGCAATGTAGTGCGAGCAGGTGCATTATCGTGGTGCAAAAGCCATGAATTGTTTTGCCACAAATCCGGGCATTTTCTTAGAAGAACTTGTAGATAGTATTTCTCGTTGACTTTTTGACTTCTCGGTTATCGTTCATAACCATTTCTTTCACTTTTTCAACGTTTTCATAGGTTGTTAATGTGCTGGGGCGTCCGGGGTGTTCGTCATCTTCAATGTCTTCACGGCCATCTTGGAAACGCTTAGACCATTCGAAAACTTGTGTTTTATTCATAGCAGACTCACCATAGGTCTTTGTTAACATTTCGTACACTTTGTTACACTTTATTTTATTTTTCAAAATTTCATGCAAATTCTTTGAACCATTTTTTTAACAAACGAAAATCGCCGCGCTCCTGAAAACACGTCTTAACTTAGTGGCTGCCAGAGACAAAGTAAAGAATGGGTACAGCTGAAAATGGTATCATACTTCAAGGGTATATATATTAACATAATAAAAGATTGGAAAATTTGACAATCGGACTGTCCAAACCAGCGAAATTTAAAAATTACCGTTATTTTCTGAACACACATAGGTCGTTTGCTACTTTCAGAGAGAAATTTGAGGAATCTGGACTGAAAATTTAACCTTTCATGCATGACGAAAAATGTGTTGTCAATCGAGAGTATAAACGCTACTAAACAATACAAAAAAACATATTCATTATATCCATTATAAAAGAAGTCTCAGATTTAGAATATAATAAATAACCCATAAAGTTTTTGAGAAAGTTGGGTTGTGTTTTAAAATGAAACAACAATAAACCACTTTCGAATAGGTAATATGCTGGGTGTTTGGAAAGGACTAAACACAGCGCTTAAAGAAAGCTTCTCCGTACATCACGGATGTTGTACGATTGTATGGTCACATTGAATTCATAGAACATTTGAAAAAAATGGGTATTTGAATATTTTCAAGTGAATTTTACGGAGTTCCGCAGAAAAATTAAGCATGCATTAGGATTATTGTTTTTAATAAGAAAATGATCCAAAGCACACCTCTTACTAAGTACGCGAATAGTTGCTTTATATTGCCCCAAGTGCAACTTAAAACACCACCAAAATCAATTGATCTAAGTCCGATTGAACACCTATGACTGCTGCTTGAAAAAGTCTCTTCTCTAATAAGCAGAAGCTAAAATTGCAAATTCAAACAGCTTGTGAAAGCATGTTGTCATCTTACGGAAAAATGTATAAAACCCATACCCAAAATCTGTAATAGATGCTGGGGAAGGTGCTACCCGATACTAAGATTTGAATTTTCGTCATTTTTTGTTTAGTGTTTAAGCCATAACTTAAATTAACTTATAGTTTTTTCCAGTGTATGCTCAATTTTGTGCCTTTAAATTATAACTTTAAAATTAAATTTGAACTATCCCATCACAAAGAAGGTGACACCAGACCACCACACTTCCTCCTCCATGCTAACCTAAACTTTTGGAAATTCAGTAACGGCTGACTGTTGTTAAATGGAGAACTTTTTACTTTTGAGTCCGAACACGACGGGCTTAGACGGCTTAAGATGTGTACGAAGCCCAAAGTGTAATAGAATGAACCTACAGTAAGCCCGAGGAAAATAGAATCCCAAAAAAGAACACAACATTTACGACATAATAGATCGTTGTGTATACAGTGATGTATCACAGAACGTTATATTGCCCAGCGCAGAAGAAGAAAACCCATTCAAATGGATCTTTCAACACAACAACGATCCAAAACACACCTCTTACATTGGAAAAAAGTGTCACTCTCTGAATAAAGTTTGCCTGTTAAGTGGGATTTTTCAATACTCTGATCTCAAATCCCATAGATAATCTTTAAAAAATTATAGATCCGAGAATTGAACGGGATAGCCACCCAAATAAGGCACCCAAATAGGGCACCTTTTGTTAAACCTAAAACGTCGTGAAAAAGGATTCCCGTGGCTGATGTCAGTACTTTTTTTTTATTCTATGCCTTGAAGATGTGCAGCGGATACTCACTCAAATATTAACACCCGGATTTTAAAAATGTTTGCTTTTAATTATGTGCTTTAGTTTTGTCGCGGCAATTTTCAAGGCATGTTCACTCTTTTTTAATATTTTTAGTTTATACGAATCTAGTGGAATTGAGTTTTTGTTTATAAATAAGTGAAACTATTCCTGTTTGAACGAAAAAATAATTATTAAAATATCTCAAGTACAAGGAAAGCTATTGAGCAAAATGTCTATGCGGACTATTCTGTCAGTTGTAAGTGAGTGATCATGTTAAGGTTCTTTTTCATCGAACTCTCATTGTAAATGGATGTAATCGGTAAAGGTAGCATTTGACTTTTTTTGTTTATTGAACAAAAAGAGTTTTGATGAGTAATCTGTTCTTTTTCTTCTTCAAACTTGCAGCTGAACACCATCAAACAATTAGCTTAAAAATTTATCAATTAAACACAATCATACATGTGCACATTTTATTCGCGCTTGCCGACAAGTGTTGTTGTTTTATTGTTTTTGGTACGCGAATAATTGAACGATTGAGGCATGTTTAATATAGTGTGTATGCAATCTAAGTTAATAAAATCATAGTGTCTGTCTGTCTGATTGTTCGGGCTAATCTTCGAAACGGCTGTACCGATTTCAATGAAACTTTGCAGGCATGAAGAGCAGATTGTCAAGAGTGACCTGGACTATCTTATGCGTTTTTGGTTCATAAGAATTTGAGCTATGCAACCAAAGTCATTATTCAGAGTTTCATATTCATCATGCCTAAGCGACAGTAGACGACACACAGTCACATGAAGTCACGAATGTACATGTTCTAAGAGACGACGCGACCCAACCTCAATTTTGAATTATTGTTTTACCATTTGCATCTAAAATAAAACATTAAACGTTCGTTTGTATGAATGGGATAAATTTCTAAACAATTCCACCGATCCGTATGCAATTTTTGACACTATTAGTACCGATCGATCAGGAATCGGTCATTGGCTATAGGAAAAACCGAAATTCGCATCTCTCAGCAAACATTCGACGGAGAATTATGAAATTATGAATTATTTGCACACATGTGAAGAACACCGGGAAATTTAAATCCCATGGGAAAAGAAGGAGACGCCCAACAGAAAGGGCGTAGAATTTTTCATCTTCAATCAGCTCATGGTTTACTTGGGCCCTGCTTTTTCAATAAACTCCCTTCCAGATGGTGATTTTTCATGAATGAGCACCTGCAGTTTTATGCCGAATACAAGTGACGAAGCTTGGAAGGTTTTCATTGCCACTTACCCTGAGTATTGTGACTCGAGAGAGATAATGTCATTTAAATGTAAGTTGCTGATAACTTGGAACCATTGCTGCTATTATCGCGAAACGTCCTTGTCACTACAAGAAATATACTTTTACAGACAATTCCTTGAACAATCTCTTTCAGTCACCTTTCAATCCAATGAAGAGTTTCGTGGTTGATCCTTACCAACTCTCTCTTAATAAATCCATTTACTCTTCCCACCAAATTAGCGAAATGCAGCAGTATTAGAGCTCACTCTGCGACGTTTCTACAACTGTCGAACTACTTACCACTTAACAGAGAATCCAAACAAACAATTAATCCTAGGACCCCATCATAGTTGTTGTTAACCAGACACTGTTCTAAAAATCATGTCAATGCCCGGAGCAGTGCAAGACTTTTCTAACTTAAACTTTTCCATTGAACAGAGACCACTTGAGGGGAACACTGAAGGCACCCACTGTTTGTCAATTTGTTAGATTCGATTGCAAGTCGATACCAATAAACAGGGACAACGACGCGCAGTCTTTTCAAGCTACCCAGTTGCCAGTTGGGTCGGCAATCGCCTCCTGCAGCCCCTACTCGTTCAGCCGGTAGGAGGCAAGCTAAATCCAAGTCGAATTGAAAATTGAACTGCTCCTGAGTATATTATCTCATGCACCTGGCACATAATTTATTCAATAAAGTGTCGTTTTTCTAGTTCTCCTCTGTATCGTTCTCACTCGGGTCCTCCTGCATTCTTGAGAACGTTGAAAGCTGTTTTCCTCCGCCGTCCTTTTTTTTCCGTTCGATCCTTAAGCCATCCTCTACCCATCGTTGGAATTAGCTAGTTTTTCTTTCGTCCTCCTCTTATTTATTTAGTTTTGTGTATCTAACTAGCTTGCCTGGTTGGCTGCGATGGTGGGTGGGTACTTTTTCAATTTGGTTAGAAATCGATTTCTTTTGTGGAGCGTATTGAACCGAAACGAAGTGTGTATTGAAACCGAACTGGAATTTGTTTAAGGGATACTATCGTTGTTGAGTTTGTTTCCTTTTTTCACTTCGTCTGTCTTGTATTAGGGATCCACATTGGTTTCGTGAATGTTTTTCAGTTCGAAAAATTCAGTTTTTTGGATGAGATAATTAGTTTTTGAAGGTCAAAAACGGGTGTTTTCCAAAAAAGTCTTCTAAAGATCAAGCAGAAGACAATCAAATGGAAAGCACATACAAAATGGATGATGCTTGAAAAGGGCGATGTCCATTGGAGCATCCTTCGGCTAGACCGTACGACCAATACGAGTCCTTAGGTTTTGTTGTGTTCTTGTTCGTCGTCGCCGTCGTCGTCACAGTCATTTGTGCGAGAAATAGGGCATTGGTTGGGAATCCCTCGCTAAAAATTCCATTTGACGTTTAGGAAGAAATTCACGGGTTGCTTTTGTTACTCTGCAGTGGATGGGAATAGGTTTTCTTGTCCTTTTGCGAAAGGATTTAACAGCGTCGAAAATTTGAATATTTTCCGTAAAGCAAAAGGTTATTGAGAAGTGCGAGGTTTGTTAAAGAAAGTTTATTGATAAATATTTCTAAGTGTTGTTGTTGGTTTTTTGCTTGCTCTCTTGGTTGCCCTTAGAGTGTGTTTGTGTCCTGCGAAAGGACTCAATTGGTATGGTGCTTATTTGTGCTTATGTTTGACGCATGAATTTGCATTTTCGAAACGACGTTAGTGGAGAGCGGTTTCGCAGTGGCGGAGAATTCCTTTCTGTTTATTTTCGTACATCTTTATCGTGCGGCAGGAAGGGCTACGAAATGGTATTCTGTGAGTGGGCGTGCGGTAAATTGCGTTATTGCATGTTGAATTCGTTTTATTTATTTGTGTCTTGTTGGCATATTGGAATACGTTAAGTTCACTTGATGTGTTCGGGGGAATGTAGCAGAAACTGAGGAAATGGAACAAGTGCCTATTGAATTATGGCGTCATGAGAACGAATGAATTTTATGTATTTGCGTGGGATGGGGTAAAATTATGCGATGTGTTGTTGAAGAAAAGGAGTGAAGGCTGTCATGAATTTGATATCCGAAAATGCTTCAATTACCTTGGATTTCATTTCAACAATCAACAGAACAATCGAACTGAGGTTAGGAGTAGAATCGTGCCGACCTCAACTGAGACAGTTCAGTTTCAGTTTTAATGCATTTTTTTATCTCTTTAAAAAAAAATGTACCTTCTAGAAAAAAATACTTAAACTAGATACACAATGAATATTGTCAATGATGGCTTCATTGCAGGCCCAGATGGCACAGTTCCAAAGAGACCTTGCTCGGATGGACCAAGTCCTTTCGTCGAGATCCACTGGGTCAAGTGCGTATCAAATATAATGGATACACCGGCAGCTATATAATGGATTTTATGCTAGGGGATCTTTCATTAAGCGCTTCCTGTCTTTCAGTTCAAAGAAAACAAAGTGTCTGAGACATATCATCGACATTTTTTATTCGTTTGAAAGCCCTATCGGTGCCATTAGGTATGAAATATAACATCGGTCAAGTGTCTACCGCGGCTTCTCTGGGTGGCGTGCACCCGAAATGTCAAATTTTCCACGACTCTGCCGCATAAATCAGCCTGAATTTGACTGATGACATGAGTTAATATGGCTTTGACAGACCTGCGACTTCAGAAAACTCCACAAGAAAAAGTCTAACGGGGTCAAATCGCAAGATCTAGGCGGCCAGTTCACATTACCTGCACGTGAGATGATCATGACCTCGCATCGCTCGTGCAGAATTTCCAATGTGGCGTGAGCTGTGTGGAACGTAGCGCCGCGCCGTCCTGTTGAAACCACATGTCGTTGGTGTCCATATCATTGAATTCAGGCCAAAAAACGTCGACTTACAGCCTTGGCCAAATGTATTACCCTTATCTCTTATCGCAAGTAATTAATTTGAATTTCAAGGCGACACTATCTGGTGCTGTAAACGATTTTAATTTTTTTCCTCTCATTTCATTAATTTGTTTGCTTTTTGAAGATATAGCAAATCTAAATGGGTGTCTATTACATCTGGCCAAGGCTGTATAGCACTCATCATTGACGGTGATGGCCTAGCCATTATGTCGTCGTTCTCAAAGAAATATGGACCGATGACGCCACCAGCCGAAGATACACATCAAACTGTGATTTTTTTGGGACGCATTGGACGCTCTTGGATCTCATGTGGATTGGCATCATCCCAAATTCGGCAATTTTGTCTGTTGACGTAGCCATTCTTCCAGAAATGGGCCTCTTCGCTGAAGAAGATTTTTTTATGAAAATAAGGGTCGAACTAGGTTTCCAACTGCTCCAGAGCTTATTCAGCGAACACACGTCGTTATCTATGATCGGGTCGTCTACCTACAGCTCCCAGGTCAGTTGAATTTTGTACGGGTGCAGGCCCAAGTCACGCCGCAAAATGCGCCAAGTTGTGGTTTGTGAAAGACCGAGTTCTTGTGAGCGACACGAAATCGACTGGACTGCATCGGATTCTCTTGCACACTCTCACGGACAGTGGTGATGTTTTCGGCAGATCCTTGCGTCGATCTTCGTCAACGTACGGGTGTTGGTTTATCGTTTACTGAACTAGTGAACTCAAATTTATCCACCACACTGCGAATAGTCCTCTCGGAAGGACGATTATGGCGACAGTAAAATAGTGATGGTGATGGACCGTAAAATTTGATAAAACACTTTTATCCTTTGCACGTGTTGTTGAACCCTAGGTAGGTAGATAGGTAAGGTGCCCTTGCGACTGGGTCGCGGCTCACTGAGACCAAAAGTTGGGTCCATTGTGCCCTATGTGTGGGGGTGTACCCCGTGAGACCTACAGTTTTACTTCTGATTGTTGTATATATCTCAAGAGGTGCTTCAGCTCTATTTTATTTAGATTCTCCAACTCGTCGAAGAAGTTACTGCCTAGTGTTAGCAGTCTCCTTCCCCGTAGGGCTGGGCAATCACATAGCAGATGGCAGACGGACCCTATTTCCTCCTCGTCCCTGCAACTTCTACAGTAGTCTTCTTCTTTGGGGATACCTAACCTATTGGCATGGGTGCCTATTGGACAATGTCCGGTGAGAACTCTCACCACCGTCCGTATATCCCTGCGACTTATGCTAATCGTTGATAATGATTTCTTCCTGTTCAACACCGGCCATAGGGCTCCCGTCGTTGACCCAATATCCAGATTCAGCCATCGCTCATTTGCTCTTTCTAAGGCTTCGTCCTCTATTTCTTTCCTTGGGAAACTTTGTTGAACCCTGTCCATCCATGGCGACTTGACAAAACAAGCTGAAGAAACGAAAGCCAATTTGACAGATGCACCTTCAACAGTATGGCCGCTATCGACTGTCAAAGTGCGGAAGTCCCTATTGGAAGACCGTTTACTAAATCTGCAATCATCTCAGCCGATGAAAAATCAATCGAAGGAGTATCTAATGATTCTGTCGCGTCGGCTTAAAGGTTTTGAGTTCATTGGCTCAATGCCGTCGAATCATGAAATCCATAAACGTAATACCGTCCTTAGAAATCCTCATGTTGTACAGAGTCTCAATAACACGATCCCGGAAATGGTGTCACGGATTAGGGAGGCCCCCTTTTTAAAAAATCAATTTACTTGAACAACATCATGTCCTTCAGATCCAATTAAATTTACACGTCACACTGTGCTGCACAACACAGTGACTCAGACAGACAGTCTTTATCCCTTTGCCACGTCTCATCCTGTCGGCGGTGGTAGTGGTGTTGTTTTAAGCCAAAATAAGTGCCAAGACGGCACCGGCAATGAAAAACAAACAACACACGATACACCCCAAAATGACGAACAAGCACACACACACACACACAATGCACACTCGTCCTTTTACCGAGGCCCGACAACGAAACAAAATCCATGACATTATCTCATACGATGCACTTATCCTCTTATATCCTGTGAATCTGTCGCTTGCGGTTAAAGGATGCTTTATAAAGAGGTTAGCTTGTATGAAAAACATTTACCACACACCGACCGCCGTACAGCATTTAAAGCTAAGCTTTATTTATTCGAAGCCATAAATAATTCTTAACGAAGACTTTTCGGTTAAGCGAAAATTTATTGTTTTTTTTTCACGTCTTTCCTGCCAGTCCTGCAGGAACAACACCGAAAATTCATCAGGAAGAGGAAATGCCATCCCTGGGAGGAGCATACACATGCTTCGCTCAGTCAGCGTGTGCGGTCGGGACGGCTGGGAAGCGGCTTCAATGGCAGTAGTGCATACGCTATCGCAGCCCCATTGTTTTTGTTGACAGAGAAAAAAAAACAAGAAGGATAAAGAACGACGACAAAACACACATAAAATCAACGATGAAGCAAACACATCAAGGAGCAGGGAGCGGAGGAGAAATAAAGCGGGTTTGGTATGGCGCAAAACTGTGTTGTAACCGAAGAATAGCGAGCAGAAGGTACGCACAGGGTGGCTCCGCCGCTGCGGAAGGGCTTTATTTCAAAACAGAATTGAGACGTTTCAATGGCTGATGGATGGTGAAACCCAGATGCAGCCATTGTGCACGGCAACAACTGCTCAAGCATCTGTTCTAGAGTCCGTCCAACATTTCTTGGTTTCACTGAGCTTTCGAAAGCTTTTCTCGACTGCAAATTTTCATTTATTATTTTTTAATAAATTTCTGCCATTTTCATAAATTTACGTTGTTACTGCGCGCCGCTGTGTGACGGTGGCAGGATTTGCTCTGCTTGAAGTGAAATTCCTGGAAAACTGTCACTTTGAGTAGTGGTATAGTATGCCTCAGAATCCCAAGTATTTGATTTCTCAGATCCTTTTCAGTCCCCGTCATTTTCTCCGAAAAGGACTCTAGAAGATTGCGTCTACCTTTTAGCATTTTCTAAGAAAATAAAGAAAATCATTAAGTGGGTGTGGAAGTGCTGTATTTATTATTTTTATTGCCTCCCTGGCATGTAGGCGATACAAGAGATGCTTATATTCGAGATCGTTCACCTTGATTTTGAAGAGGCTTGCTTACACTTCCAGCACACGATGGATGATTGAATAAACAATAACACAATTTCTTTGAATTTTAACTACTCTAGGAAAATCTCCGTCGATACCCCAATCAACTCGTCTTCCATGTATACCCTCAGCACGTGCTGCGCCTTAACGAATTTATGCTAAAAAATTGCACTTGTACACGCGCAAAAATATATATCTCAAGATCAATTGAAATTTTACTTCGACGGTCAGTCTACTAAATTTTCATGATTTTTTGAAGGTTTCACTTTAATTTAAGAGCTGTTGCTGCTAGTTGAAGGATCCCGATTGGAGAGACTTTCAACTCCATGTAAATTCCGAACCGAAAAGTCTAAGTTTCAGTCTAAAGCAGATGATGTTGTTACAAATATGAAGCCAGGCAACTACAGATTTTCTTCTTCTTCTTAGGGGTGGACCTGGGCCCCACTCAACATGCCTCTCCAGCCAGCACGATCTTTCGCCAATAGCTCCAGTTTCGCACAAAAAGCCGGCCGTGGTCCCCCTCGACTTGTGTGCGCACCTTGTACGTGGACGTCCTCTGTTGAGTTGTCCCTAAGGCTCAGAGTCGAAGACCTGAGCTAAGTTGTCCATACGCTCCACATGGTCTAGCCATCTTAGGCGTTGGATCCGTAGACGCCTGGCTAGACTCATGTCGCTGTACAGCCCATACAATTCGTGGTTGAATCTTCTCCTCCAAATGCCATCAACGCAAATGGACCAACGATGGCGGGAAGAACTTTTCTCTCGAAAAGGTAAAGAAACTCTTCATTTGCTTAGGATATTGCCTATGCCTCTCCGCCGTAAAACAGGACTGGGATGATCAATGTATTTTACAGACTCAGATCTTCCGAGAGAGGGCTGCATTACTCAATTGCCTTTTGAGCCCAAATTCCAGCGGTACTGATGTTCTTTGTACCATTCACCACTGAGCCGAGTTAGACGAAGTCCATCACAGTCTCAGAATTATAGCTGCTTATGATGGCGTTCTGGCCAAGTCGTCGCTGTAGTGAGTCCTTTCTCGATAACAGCCTGTACTTGGTTTTGCCCTCGTTTATCGCTAGACCCATTTTAGCCGCTTCCGTTTCAATGCCAGCAAACACCTCATTGACGGCTCCCTGTGTTCGCCCAATGTACCGATCGAACCCTTAATAAAATCGGTTATTAAGATAACGTCTACACGACTGGATGGCGCAGTTAGTTAAGTGCCTGCCCCAAGTTTGAGCGGTCCCAGATTCGAATCCCAGTGAAATCGAATCTGGTCCGGTCACCATTTGCCGTTGGAATCAAATTAACGGCACGGGAGTAGGTTGCTACCTGACAGTACATGGACCAGAGTCTGCGTGCTCCAGAAGAGTTTCCAATCCTCCGAAAAAAGGGCCTCCATATTGAAATCCCAAGCTTCCGGTCACTTCTTTTTCTTCCTCTTAGGATGCTACAGTCCAAGGTGGCCTTGGCCTTACTCAACTTGGTTCTCCAGCCGGCACGATCTTTCGCTAGCTGTATCCAGTTTCGCACACCAAGACGGCCGAGGTCCCCCTCGACTTGCACGCGCCACCTTGTACGTGGACGAATACATACAGAGTCAAAGACTCTTCGGGCCGGAGCTAAATTGTCCACACGCTCTACATGACCTAGCCATCTTAGACGTTGGATTTACGCCTGGCCGTAGACGCCTGTCGTTGTAATGCGGATACAGTTCGTGGTTGAACCTTCTCCTCCAAATGTCATCAAAGCAAACAGGACCAAAGATCACGCGCCGAACTTTTCTCTCGAAAAGACCAAGAGACTCTTCATTCGCTTGGGATATTGTCCATGCCTCTGCGCCGTAAAGCAGGATTGGGACGATCAAGGTCTTGTACAATGTCTACTTTGTCTTCCGAAAGAGAACTGTATATCTCAATTGCCTTTTGAGCCCAAAAAAGCCGCGTTCCGTTCGCTTAAGCACATCAAATTCCAACAGCCGATCCAACAATTCAGTTGGATGAGGTCTTGTTTAGTCACATCCACTTTTTTAAAGAAACATCTTAATGTGTTTTCTTCTTTTTCTATCACCCTGTATCTATGTCTCGTAGCCGTCATAGTAGATTGATCATCTCAAGCTTACACAGCACTTCCCGCAACTTCACACGCCAAGACGCATCCGATAAATTTTTGTACGCCGCAATTAATTTATTTGAGAGGCGTGTGATGCCTCAATTGAATATAATTCACCACAACAGCGCACAGAGATTCTGCGAAGGAGGCGACAACTCCCACCACCCGCAGGCACACCGCCAACATAAGCACGAGTGATTCTCGAGCAACAACATCAGTCATCGTGAAGACACAGCAGCATCCCCAAAAATAAGGGAATCCTTTTTTTTTGTCAAAAAGAAAAAAAAAAACAAAAAATAATTTGCGAACTTTTAAGTGAATTACCGCAAAGCCCGCAAATAAAAAACTCATCAACAACAACTCTCCTACCCATCGTGGTGTAGTTGCTTACCCAGTCTCGCAGACTCACAGTTTCTGGTCCTCGCGGAAGGATTCTCGAGTATATTCCTCGTCATTAGGCTGTCATTAATCAAATTTCAATCACAACTTGTGGCAAGGGAATAAATTAACAAAAGTGAAATACGATGGGAGTGGGGAATCGCTATGAACTGATGTTTCGTTATCCCTCGCAAGTTCTACAAGGATACGACTTTGGGGTACTGCTCGAGCATGCACATAGTGCGACACAGTCAAATATTTTAGATGACACTGAGTGGTGGCGCTGCTGGGACGGCGAGGAACCACAAAAAGCCAATGGAAGGGATCGAGTATCTGCAACTGGTATATCCCTGATTGATAAATGATGTTTTGATGAGAATAAGAATGAAATTACTCTGCACAGGGAGTGGGGGGAGACCTTTCAATGCTAGTGAAATTCCAATCGGATTTGAAGTTCACTGCGAGACTCCGGTTGAACAAAACTTTGACGTACATATGTACGTAGTTGAGGAGGCAATGTGGAAACACTGGAGCTGAACCCGATTCCCCAAGGATTGCTGATTTAAATCATTTGCTTGGTTGGAGAATTTCTTCCTTAATTATGTACTGAAGTTGAGTTGAGTTGGGGAAAGGATTTCACATTAAAATGTACTTTTGTGGGCTTCTGCTTTGCAGGGAGCTCCTGCAGGCTCCTACAGAGACACCACTACTGGTGTAAGGACATAGTAATGTTCGCTTTTGTTTGTATGAGATGGGATGAGAGCAATTTTGAGAGACGTATGCGGAAAGGGTTTGATAATAATCTCCTTGAAAAACGTTCATTAAAGAACGACTGGATAAACACACGGGATTTGACAAATTGAGATAACACACTCTGGTATTCGAGTAGCAATTCAACGGATCATTGCCATAATCGGGTGCAGCATGGATGTTTCGAAGCCTGGGATCGAACCCCTAGATGCAACCCGAATGCCGAAAATATCTTAATCTTTGGCTTTGTTTGCAGGGTGGGCCAAATACAAGTTTATTTAAAAAAAATTCAATACCTACAGTCAAAATCGCTTATAACGACAAAATTCTTATGTCCCGCCTTAACTCCATTATATGTTATCCAATAGCATTATAAATCGCTTACAACGATATACCACTTAAAACGATCAAATTCGTCAGTCCCTGGAAGGTCGTTATAACCGATTTTGACTGTCCGATGAACAAACTTAAATGTTTCCACGTATTATGGCCTTATTGGTTAGACACAATATTCCCATTAATTATGAAATACAACATCGTTCAAGTGGCTGCATCGACTGGCTTTGTAGTTAGGGCTGCAAACGATACATCGATGTTTTCAAAATATCGATGTTTTGTTCATAAATATATCGGCGATACATCGACAGTAAAAATGTCAAACATCGACATCGTTCATTCATTTCGTTAAACGTTGCCCAGGTACATGTATGTTATATATAAAATGTGCTTGTTATAATAATGGCTAAAGAGCTAGAGATGCGCAATACAAAGAAACTTTGTTATATCTTCTCCTCTCCTAGTCTAACGTCCTACTCCGAACCTCCAAGTGGTACACCGTGAGCATCGAGCAGACCTCAAGGAGACTGTGAATCCAACTCCTATGGAACTGTGAGTCGGTGCCTAAGCGGAGAGGGTTCATGTTTTGGCATGCATTGGCTGGATGCGTAAGCATAGCAGATATTGTGTCAACAGCCAAACCAGGGCAAGTCTTAGAGCAAGTGACTCGCTATATAAACGCGCATGAAGGGCATCGGGAACCCTAATCCCGAACCGTAGGATCCTCCAACGACACTTTGGGTTTTTCGTTGGCCCGATAAGCCACAAAGTAAAAATCCATTCATCAAGACATCACGGAAGACAGAGAAGATTCTTGGGTTAAAACTAGTATATTTTGTTGTTTAGATACAGTACGTCATGAATATAGCCAAAAATTTGTGCGATGGAGAAGATAAATAAAACATCAGAAAAACATCGATGTATCGTTGTCAATATCGATGTTTTTTAACAGGGCCTTCAGTGCTTGAATCGTTTCCGGATTGTTAACACTTCACAAAAGACCGTCAAAAGGGGCCAAATCGCAGCTCCGAGGCGGCCAATCGACATTGCCAAGACGGCTGATAACACGATTTGGGAATTTGGTGCGCAAAACATCGACTGTGGCATGGGCTGTGTGGCATGGTGCGCCATTCTGCATGAAACAGAGGTTGTCCAAGTCTATGTCTTCAATTTGAGTACAAGTTAAGTCGGCTAACACGGCTCTGCAATTCCCACCGTTGACCAAAAGGTTGTTCCCCGTCCCATTTTCGAAGAAAAATGATCCAATGATGTCACCACTCACTGGGTGCCACTGGGCGCCGTGGCGTAGTGGGTAGGTGCGTCGACTCCTACGCTCGAGGTCGTCAGTTCGAATCTCGAAAAAAAAACATCAAACATTTTTTCACGGCTCCACCTCTTTCAAGTCACTGACAATGCTCAAAGAGTATAACTGTCTAGAAAAAAGCTTCTCAATCTCGCCGTTCGGAGTCGGCATTAAACTGTAAGTCCCCTCCGCTCGTGAGAGAACAATAGCACGCACAACACGAGTGGTTGCTGAGAAGCTAGGCTCAGGTCCACCTCGGACTGTAGCGCCGCCATTATTATTATTATTATGTCACCACTCCACAATCCGCACCAAACTGTCACTCTCTGTGGATGCATTGTCTTCTCGACAACGACAATAACGTGCGGGTTTTTTGAGCCCCAGATGCGGCAACTTTGTTTAGATGCGTAGCCGCCGTGATGAAAATGCGCCTCGTCAGAAAAGATGACTTTTCACCCAAAATCGTTGTCCAATTCAAGCTGCTCTAAGGCCCAAACTGCGAAGCGATAACGAAGCGGATAGTCGCGCGCCTTCAATTGCTGAGTCAGTTGGAACTTGTAAGCGAATAACCCGAGATCTTTCTGCAGAATTCTCCTCAGGCTAGTCAGTGAAATGTTGAGCTGTTGAGATTGATGGCGAGTTGATGTTCGTGAATTGAGTCTCACACTCTCGGCCATGAGTGTTGTCCACTAGCATACCAGTCTCACGAACTTTTTGCACAAACTGGCGTACAGCAGTCGCTGATTGGTGCGTGCTTCATTCCGGGCAAAATGTTCTTTTCAAAAAACGCACTGTTTGGGCTACACAGCACTAACTTTAGAAATAAGTTTTCAATTTTTCCCAACGTTGCTCAAGCGTAAGGCGATTCATTTCGCTCCGCAAAGGTATGATATTTTTTTTCTTCTTGAGGATTTTTGAAACACTACTGGAGCACTCAGACTCAAAACTGGTCCATTGTATGATCCCAACGGCAAATGGTGACTGGACCAGATTCGATGTCACTGAGATTCGAATCTGGGACCCCTCGAACTTGGGGCAGACACTTAACCATCTTACTGACTTTCTGTCCAGATTTCGAGCGGGAAACAGCTGTCAGTGTCAAATTAATCTATGATTTAAAAAAACCATGAGACGGCTCACCCTGTATTTTATAGCCTTTAAAAGCGTGTGAGTTCCTATTGTAGTAGGTATTTCTGTCGGTTCCTACGCCAAGGATACGAGTGTATTGTTCGATCCACTCCAACTTACAAAGTCGATCCCATTTCCTATAGAACTGACGTCAACAGCCAATTGCAACGCCAACTATTGGACTTTGAGGTGGCATCTTTCTGCATACCGTATTTTGTAGCAGTCTGGTGATAAGCAATGTTTACGGTGGCCAGAGTCTATCCCTTGCACAAGACTTCGTGATGATTGTGAAAATCTTAAAGCTCACGTAATGGGAATGTTTGTTCTCACCAATAAAGGTATAAAACATTGAAAAAAAATAATTTTGTTGACTTTATTGCTTTTTTTAAAAAGAAACTTGTATTTGGACCACCCTGTACAACCGTGGCACAGAAGAGAGAGGAAGTTCAGACTGAGGAGTATTTAAAGCAACTTAATGTGTACCCTTATCCAGACTTAAGTTGCATTAGTTTTGTTGGGGCAACAGCCCCATTTATTGCACTTAATACAAGCTTGGAGCATTACAATCTATTTCTTCGAAGAGGATGTTCCGTGAATATTTTCACCCGAATGCATCTCAAATTTAAGCGGAGAATTCCATTAAAATTTCACCAAGTCCCTAAAGGGCATCCCAACCCCATCGCAACAAATATTCCTGAGAATTATCACACGGATTCGAATTCAGTTAATAGGGCTTAAGAGATTAATAAGCGATTAATGTTCCCAAAACACCAGCCCATGGCCCAAACCCGCTCCGCCTCCCGTCTAATTATCAATTCCCCAGCAACTTTGCCTAACTGGCGGTTCTTAGCGAAAAACGTCGAACTTTGATAATTGTCAAATTAAACCTACAGCAAAAGTTCATCTAAGTCCCCCAACTCCCTTGCTATCCAAGCAACGCGCAGACTTGTTCTGGGCTCATCTCCTTCTGCCGTGTTTCGCAGCGCAGTAACCGGCTTCAGCCGTGCCCTCGTTTTTCTTATTTTTTCAATGTCTCTTGCTGAAGTATCCCCAATTATTAAGCGGATTTGAAAAGTTGCCCAAGAACTTCCAAATAACCTTACAAATCCGGAGGACAATGAAAACTGTAACGCATTTGGTTGACATTTCAGCAGCGGTCTCGGCCACTTCGCTGCCGCTTAGATCAAACTGATGGCTGCTGCTGGGCAGGGCAGAGCTACGAGTATTGCCAAGGGTTGTCGCTAGGAAAAAAAAAACAAAACTCTCCTAGAGCTCTCGCTCTCGGTGTGTACGGCTTCGGTGTGCGGGCGCGGTGTAGCGTGCGTATAGCTGATGTTGATGATGAGGAACCGTTGAACTTCTGTGCTTAATTTCGGGAAATTTATGCAAAAAGTTCGAAAACTTCTTACAACACAGTGAGTCGACTCGAGTCAAGTCGACCTTTATTGTCATTAATAAGTTCAGCCGTGGTGAGCGACGAGCGCCTAGCTGTGTAACGGCACAGCCGCACAACTAAGGCCACCGATAGGGGTGCACGGATGAGACGGTGGGGGGACCGTCTTCGGCTCCTGGTGGGCAAAAGTTTTCTTGAATACGAAAATTATTATTACTCCACTCCTGGGCTTCTCTGCTAATAATAATTTTCCCATTTTCTCATTTTCCCATTTCAGCACTTCCCCGCGAGGAGAGCGAATTGAAATTCGTCCTGTTCGCCGTTCCATTCCATCCACTATCGTCGTCCGTATTGTCGTCCTCGTGGTTTTGATATTCAAGCAAAGTAGTTTCGAATAATCCCCATGATGATGAAGTTTGGCTCTACTTAGACCGGAGTTTGGTTGTATCGCATGGGCTGTGCTGCTGTGCGGTCTGTGAAGGAGGTGTTAGGCTTGTCAAGAATAAAACGCATCCTACTCTCTGGGATTTCTTTTAATGCGTAATGACAGTGGATGGTAGTTCCGCTGTCATCCAGGGGATCTAATCAAAATTCATTTGGGTAACATACATTTTCGATGGAAGTTTCTAGCGCCTGTCATAGTTTTCGGACAGCAGTGGACAGGAGTTTCGTGGTGGAGTGCCGATGTCCCGAGGCTCATTAATCATTGGCTGCCTCTCCGAAGCTTTGTTCTTTAAATATTTACTTATTTTTCTTTTTCTCGTCGAGTTCGTGTTTATTTTTATGCTCGGCTCTGTTTGCGGGGTAATTTGGTCAACATTGTTTTGAGTGATTGCCGCTGGGGCTGGTGGCGACTTGATTAATGTCTGATGACGGTGAGTTGTTAAGAGACTTATGTGTCGCCAAGCGGGTATCAACTTTTGAGGCACATGAAGGTGACTAATGAATGAGCACGTGTAGACTAAAATTAAAGGTGAGATGATGTCATGGAGGGAATCAATCGTGCGCCCACCACTCGATGAATGTCTTATGTGAGGAAGTCATTTCTTTGTTTGGAGTGTTTGTATCGAACAAAGTGGGTGGCTCCAGTCTGAAAGGAAAATCTCCTAAGGAATGGCGGAAAATTCCCAGCTGAGTGTGAATCGAGCGACTTGGTGGCTGGAAGTACGTGGATTATTTTTGGCTCTCTTAACCATTATTATTGGATTAGGTGTCTCGATGAGTGGGCGAAAATCTTGCTGAAAATAAACAGAAAGCATCTGAGACAGCATACTCCATGGAGACTTGTGCCCGTCGCTGGGAGACCCACAGCAAGTCTTCAAGACTTTCAATGTTTTGAGTGAAATTCTTTGTACAGAGTGACTAGATAAAGACAATAGGAAAGCAAGTTCGAGTAAACCAAGGACGGTGTGAGCTGTAAAATTAATTTGAACTTGATTTCGAAGCTACTTTCATGCCATTAATTATGGAATAGTATGTCTTTCAAGTGGCCACACTGGTTTCGCGCAGTGTTTTACGCGGTCGGTCAAATTTTTGATGTCCGACGTTATTCCGGCAATAACATGGTAGGCATGTTAGCGTAGACTAAGGTAGCGTAGCCCCAGAGAAAATAATTGATCATCCTAGGCATAGACAATATCCCAAGCGAATGAAGAGTTTCTTGGTCTTTCGGAAGAAAAGGTCTTCCCGCGATCTTTGGTCCTATTTGCGTTGATGGCATTTGGAGGAGTAGATTCAACCACGAACTGTATGGGCTGTACAGCGACATGAGTGTGGGCAGGCGTCTACGGATCCGACTCCTAAGATGGCTAGGCCATGTAGACTGCATGAAAAACTTCACTCCGTCCCGAAGATTCGACTCTAGACCAGTGTTCAACAGAAGAAGTCGTTGACAGAGGTGGCCCTCCCAAGTGGAGAGGGATCTCAACGAACTGCGACACTGGAAACAGTTAGCAGAGGTTCTTGAAGAGGTTTGTTGGTTGAGTACATCCTGAACTATAGCCACATAAACAAAAAAAGAAAGTCAAAGAAAGAGCCTTGAGATCAACAGCTGCTGATGTTCGAAACTTCTAGCCGCGAACTATCTTTCTTTGCTATTTTTGCTGATCCAGCGCCGCCACACCATCCCCACAGCTGAATGAAATTATGTCTACACTTCACCTTTGCCACTCAGCGGATTTTCAACCTCAATTACAATATTTCATTCCCACTGCACCTGAGCGCGACCGCTCTCCCGCAAGGACCATTTGTCCGTTGCTCCACTTAACATTTATCACTTTTCCGACAAAAGACCCGCAAATACATCCAGCAGCCAGAGCATTTTTTTGCCGACCCAGCGTGAAACTTCTCCCATCCCGTAGGCACAGCAATAAATTCATATTCTCGCCTCGCGAACTAAATTGCTTTCGGCGGTCCCTGGGACTGCTGTCCCTCGGAATGGCCTAAACTTACAGCAAATCATAAAAATATTTCGCCAACTTAATTTCCATTGCAACACATTCACACACATCACAGGGGCATGCAAGTTCATCTTTGGAATGAATTCAGGTCATAACCGTCTCCCGGCAGACCCAATATCCGCGTGAAATACTGCACAATCCGTCCACGAGGTTTTCTTGGGAATGCTGCCGCGGCAGAAGTGGCAGGACGCCCATTAAAACGGCACCCGCCCGCCGTAAATGCAACAACATTGCGAAATCACCGGGTCCTTGGTCCCTGGTCTCTGGTCTCTGTGCCCGGGTGCCGGGGCGCGTTTTTGCAAATTAATGCAACGCCAAATGGGTAATAAAAGTCGCCTGCCCAGTCGCCAGACCCGCCGCAGAGTGAGGCCAAGGAAATTGGTTTTAACTTAGAATTACACCTCCCCGCAACGTTAAGGGTTGAGGCCATTACTCGTAATATGCAGTCGGGTTGAGTCAGAGCAGCCGCAAGGACCACTGAACGAACATCCAGACGCAACCGAGGAACAAACCGCAAACAGTGATGCGATAAGACCGCACAGACAGGATTTAACCAAGGATCCGAATTCGACTAAAGACCGTTTTTGGGTAAAAAAATGTCGGGGAATATGCACGCTCCATGCTGCTGGAGTGATGGAGCAGTACGGTTGGCGGTGATGGTGGTTTGAAGGAAGAGGACATAAATTTCAGTTAGACCGACTTACACCGACCAATGCAATTGTTGGATAAATATGTTGGCTTTTTGCAGCTAGTGGCAGCCCAGGGGGCTTGAGAGATGTGAGGTCCTGGACGGGGTGGGGCTGAGAAAACCATAAATTTCCAACCGTTGAACCAGCAAAACACCAAAATAAGGAATAATTTATTTGTTTGCCTGCACATTGGCTCACACGTGCTCCATGCACGAGCACGGAGGATGTGTGCAGCGTGTGTTAAGAGCTTAGCAAGTGTTTTGCACAATTTCATGCTGTCAGGGAAGATATGCACCAATTGTGTGGATGCAGTGTCTTCCGGGATCCAGCAGGCAACATAATCGTTGTGGGGTTGGGCGGAGGGAAGGGATCGTGCCTGCGAAGGGTAAAAGCCGAGGAAATGAATGCGTGCGTATGCATCACTGACAGCAGACCTGGGAGGGGGAGTATAAGTCAAAGGAGCCAAAGGATCTATGTACACACATGCACTCTGGGTGAATTCTTCAAGAATCCATGCAAATCGTTGAGAAGATTTGACGTGGGGATAACATGGGATTAGTTGGTGCATGATGAGGTTGCCATCGGGACTCCTAAGGGAGCAGGAGGTGAAGTTAAATTCTTCCCATGAGCCTTAAAGAGTACCTTACATAATGATTGTGAAAATCGTTCTTTGAACTAAAGACTTAAGCTTCAAGGTGATTTGCGAGAAGATCTGTGAACCACAGAGTTGAAAACATCGAGGGAATTAGAGAGTGGCTCAGTTCTAATGCTTGAATTGGCGATGGTGTTCAGTTCATTCACACATGAAATATATTTTTTTTTTGAAAACACAATTTTTTGAGTAATTTTGTGGATTTCATATTGATTCAAAAAATATAAGGTATAGATTATATATGGAAAAGTATATCGAGTAAATCTTCAACATATCTAAAAAATTGTTGTAAGAGCGTTGTGACTTAACACCTCATGAACGGTCAAATCGAATTCGTTAAAATCTCTAGGTTTTGGTCGTATAGTCATGTAGATGGTTTATCTAAAATTTGCTTGAAATCAGTGGATGCGTTCGTGGGTTATGACTTTTTATGTCGACATCTGATTTTGTCCTTATAAAAGAACAACAACAAATACGTAGGCGCCTATGAGCTGGTGCTGTGTGTATACTGTATGCTGATGTCATACTCACGGCAAATACACGATGTAGCGCATACACGCATACACATTGACAGTTGACAGGGAGTGATCATCTTAAGGTTCTTTTTTATCGAACTCGCATTGTGAACGGATGTAATCGGTAAGAGTCGCACTTAATTATTTTTGCTGCTCAACATTGAACTGCCATATTTCTCACCCTATCCCGGCGAGTAATTCCCACAACAGCACGAAGAAATCTCATCTCGGCAGCTTGTATTCACGATCTTATTCCTTCGGTCATTACCCACATTTCATGAACATAGGTGAGAGTTGGAACAAATACTGCTAACTTGGCTTTGACACCAATCTCGGCCTTCCTGATTACAGATCGACCAAACTGTTTCAAAATTGACCCAGCTTGACCAATCCTACAGGAAAGCTCAGCATTGTTCCTCCCATCACTCGTGCTGTCTTCCTTAACGAATTTAATATGAGACATAATGCGTGAAAGGCAAAGCGGTAAACGAACGCACTGTATGACGTTGATTTGTAAAGTTCCGTTCGGGAGATTTCAGCCCCGAAAATGAACCACGTGGGAAGCCGGAAACGTGAGTTGACGAAGATTTTGACCCAACGAATTCGATGCGGGAGATTAGAAAATTTATGGGGGTATGCCCCAATGACACGACTGGATGGCGCAGTTGGTTAAGTCGTTTTCAGCTCGGAGATAGAGCTAAGTCTCATCCAACTTCTTTCGTTAGCTGTCTCTAGCTAGGCATAAAAAGTTGGTTAGGGTCCACTTTTGAGCGCCAGTCGTGGACTTCCTCTGTTGCCTTGTCTCACTGGTTCAGAGTCGAAGAATCTCCGGGCCGGAGCTAAGTCTTTCGTGAGCAGCTTCTATAGAGCCTAGAAAAACATCGATTGGCAGTTATTCTGCACTTCTGGAGAATGGGACTCCCTCACAATGGTTTATGCAGAAGCTGCAGCGACAAAGAAGAAGAGGAAAGTATAACGCATCTCCTCTGCACTTGTAGCGCTCTCTCCTCACGCAGGAAGAAACACCTTGGAGTCTACTTCTTCAAAGACTTGAGCGACTTGAGTGCACAACGTCGGCGTTAATCAACTAAAAAGTTTCGTTGGAAGCACCAAATGGTTTTTTGGATAGGTAACATCAGATCCGCGTGGTATCACAATGGGCCTAAATTGGCCTAAGTGTGACTGCTATCTACAGTCAGCCACTTCAACCTAACCTATTCTGCACTTCATCTCGGTACTGATTTTGTTTGTACTGCTTACTGCGGAGACGAGGCAGACGAAGTCTTTGACTGCCTTGAAATTGTAGCCGCCTACAGTGACATCACAGCACACTCGATGCTCCTTAAAAGAAGAAGCCGAAAAGCCTTGAAACATTATGTCATGACTGCAAATTTCGCCCGCGAACAAATATCTTTTTTTACACACTTTCAAGCTACACCTGGCACCACTTAATTTTGAATTATCCCCACACGATCTGTCCCCACTCACCGTGATAACAAAGGAAATGTCACCGTTTTACTGTTCACTTTAAAGGAACGCCATCGCACACGCTTGCTTATACGACTCTACCCAAATTCGTTCTTTATAGGGCCACCGTGCTACAAGCACACGTAACGCGCCCACCGACACACACTCGTAATTATGATAAGGACCGCCTCCGCTTCGTCCCAAAAACATACGTTATCTTGTCGCTCGTCCTATGGCGAATTAATTCGCCTCGTTTGGTGTAAATTTCATGTAAAAAGCTTCCAGCGCGCCCGCCGCCCCGGGCAATTGTTGAATCAGCCCGGCGCAGCATACAAATCCAGTAGGCCTCACTTTTGATGGCATCTAATTACCCACATTAAAGCGTCTACCAAGAGGTGTGGGCTGCGGCTTCGCCGCCGGGAAGTATGCCAACCCGAGAGGAGTTAATTTTTTCGCCACCGCAATCATTATCGTAGCATGCAGGACCGCTTCGCACAGCTCTTACCAAGGGACCTCTACCTGCAAGGTCTAATTGCTGAGCCATTAAATAGTCTTCCATTGTGTTCGCCCACGGAGCAGACGACTGTGTTCGCCTGGGTCGAGTGAATGGTGTGTGCTTAGTAGACAAGTGCCTCGGGTTGTGTGCCCTTTATTCGTGTTGAACATCCTCGTTGAACCACATGGTTCCACTCAAGCTCCTGCCGCACGAAAACAAGAAAAGAATAACAGAAGGCAGCAATTATTTAAACAAACCCACAGTTGTTGTCGTAGCCCTTTGTGGGGACGTGTGTGATTAAACTTTTGTCCAAATGCCAACTTCGATTGGACGGAGTAACGTTCCTAATCCAAAAATGGTCCTCTACTCTCTACACGTGATGCAGGGAGAGGTGGGACAGTTGATCCTGTTAAAGGTGCTCAACCTTGCTCAAATGTCACTGGCATTCACCGATTTCCGATTAGAATGTAAATTCCTCTGCGGTTACCGGCAACCAGACCAGAAAATCCTGTTCCCGACCAATCCAATTTCAAACCTGACCCGGACCCCGGTTGCAACAGCTCCACAAAGGCCGGCCATAGCGTCATGCACTGCCAGTCTGGATCGGTTTTCAGCTTTAGCGGTTTTGTGTTCCTGATAGCTTGAGATATATTTAATGTTCGGAGCGGCTTAAGCATGCTGCACACCCGTCCGCCGAATGCGGTTTCTCTGGCTTGGTCTGCCATCCAAAAAATCGGGCTAAGCGGTTCACGTTGGGGTGCATGCCACCTGCCCCTGAGTTGTGGCTTTTCGGAATCATTTCGAAGACTCCCTTCTTTCCTTCACCACTTTGTTGGCATGGCGAACGGATGAACGAACAGAAGGAGACGAGAGACGAGAGAAATGGCAAAGAGAAACTGTAACTAATCGTTGTCCTTAAGTGCAATAAAAGTGCTCATCACGATGGCGGGAGCCATAAAAGTTGTCTTGCACTTGTCTCTTACCCCAACGAGGAGCCAATTAAACGGGCAATCGAATAAATGAACGATAATGCGCCGACAAGAAGACGGATTATGAGAAACGTGATTGTCCTCGGAGCGATGTGAGGATTTGCTGCGAGCCAACAAATGTGACTCTCGAGGGGAGGAGTCGTAAATAATTTTATTCCTGCACTAGCGCCGTGGATTGTCAGGATTTTATTGTTCACTTTTAAGCGGTGATTAACAATGTCCTCTGAGTTTAATTACCGCCTCTGCTTGGCCCGGAGTCATCGCAACTGAGGTGCCATTCAATTTAACGTACGGCTGGAAGGGACTGGCGCATTTGCGAGCAGTAAAACCGAAGTGACAAGCATTTTTCGACAAAGCGGTTTTCAACAATTAGCAGGTTGATGTTTAGCTATAAAGTGAAAATGGTTTGATGTCTGAAGCATTGTTCACTCAATTGGGCGTGCCTTAGGGGACAATGCATTGGTTAAATGTTTTGGAACTGGATTTGTGTCGAGAATTTCCATTCATTGAAGTGTCTCGCTTTAAAGGGTTGGGCTAATTTGGGTAAAATTTAGCCCTGAACAGAAATTTGTAAATCAACTTCCAGATCGATTATGATACCAGTTATGTGGGCAAACTAACCGAGAGTTTTGATGAAATGCACGCCATTCCGTTGCAACATATTGCAAGGAACACTCCGAAGGCGACAAGGGGCATTGGTGCTAACGAGTATATGACTATGGCCAGCGCTGAGATTTTTTCCAATTTCTAATAGGGACTTCCGAACTTTGACAAGTGAAAGCGGTCATAATGTTGAAGCTACGTCTGTCAAATTGGCTGTCGTTTATTCAGTCTGTCTTGTCTGTTCAACAACACGTGTCAATGATAAAATTGTTTTATCAAATTGGGCTTTCCGTTCTGGCAACGTTCGGCGAGCTTCTCCCATTTTATGGTCGCCATAATCGTCCTACCGAGAAGACTATTCGCAGTGTGGTGGATACATTTGAGTCCAATGGTCCAGTAAAAGATAAACCAACAAACGTACGTTGACGAAACGTAAACGCAAGATCTGTCGAAATGCTCCTCGCTGTCCGTGAGAGTGTGCAGGAGAATCCGATGCAGTTGCGTCAATTTCGCGTCGCTCACAAGAACTTGGTCTTTCGCAGATCACAACCTGGCGAATTTTGCGTCGTGCCTTGGGACTGCACCCGTACAAATTTCAACTAACCCGGGAGCTGAAGGTAACGGACCCGATCAAAGACAACGACGGGTGTCCGCTGAATGTGCTCTGGAGCAGTTGGAAACCTAGTCCGATCCTAATTTTCAGCGAAAATCATCTTCAGCGATGAGGCCCATTTCTGGAAGAATGGCTACGTCAACAGACAAAATTGCCGAATTTGGGATGATGCCAATCCACATGAAATCCATGAGCGTCCAATGCACCCTGAAAAAATCACTGTTTGGTGTGGATTTTTGACTGGCGGCATCATCAGTTCATATTTCTTTGAGAACGACATTGGTCAAGCCATCGTCGTCAACGGCGAGGTTGATGATTATCTTCTTTTGGCCTGAATTGAACGATATGGACACCAACGACACGTGGTTTCAACAGGACGGCGCGGCGCTACCTGCCACACAGCTCACCTCACTTTGAAGATGCTGCACGAGCGATTCGAGGGCATGGTCACCTCACGTGGAGGTGATGTGAACTGGCCTCCGAGATCGTGCGATTTGATCCCGTTAGACTTTTACTTATGGGGTTTTCTGAAGTCGCTGGTCCATACGAATAGGCCGCAAACCACAGCGGCCCTCAAAACCAACATAACCCATGCCATCGGGCAAATTCAGCCTTTATGCGCCAGAGTATTGGAAAATAGGACATTTCGGATGCGCGCCACCCAGAGAAGCCGCAGTGGACTTTTGAAAGATGTTTTCATACCGTAGCTGATGCAGTAAGCCGGGTTTAGCATGGGCTCAAAGTTGAAAGCAGTGCTAAGCCTGTCACAAGCTGCGGGGTTAGCGTAAGGTCGGTGCAACCCAACACTAGGCAGAAAGCGAAAACCCCAAGGCAACCGATAGGCGTGAGCACATGGACTGCCAAAAGGGCAAGAGGGAGCTAAGCTCTAGCTTCCCGACCTCCACCTAAAGTGGTGGGGGGAAAAGGGGAAGTGGAGGCTCAAGACTCCGTGACCACCCAACCCTCTTCGACCAAGGCGACGAGGAATAGGCGCAGGTGTCCACAGTTGCCTCCTCCGGGACAACTCGGCGGAGTGGATGATCCACTCCGAAAGGGGCTCAGTGGTGCTGGAAGTAGGTGGTATCTTCGCTACCTCGAAAAGGGTTTCACATCTGAGAAAGCGAGGAAAATGTCAGAAGAGCACGGGGGTTAGCCTAGCTCGGAGCCTAACACCTCAGGTAAAAGGAGCAGTAGCTACATTTCATCTCCCGTGCCTAGTGCACATACAAACGAAGGGGTATCGTCGAAGTTGGACAGGTCGGAGGCGGGATCCTCGAAGTAGGTTGCTGTTTCAAAGAGCAGAAGCTATGCAACTGTTGTAAAAGCAGCGGGACCTGGCAGAAAGCTCCAAGGGAGATGCTGTGAGCTGAAGACAGGAAAGGCCTAGAAGACGCTCTTGTATCTGAAATGGCCCTGGGATGGGAGCACAAGCTCAAATTTCAGGGCATTCATTTTAGGCTTAGAAAGAATAGATTTCTTCACCTACGCACAAAAGGAGTCCATTACCGTCAATACAACTCTGAAAAGAACTATATTTGAGGGTAACTCGTAATTGTGCTAAGGTTTTGAAAGGGGCCACAATAGATCTTAAAGGTCGCGATGCAGTATATCTCAACGGTATTAATACATTTCATACATAATGACATCAATAGGCCTTGTTGTTTGCTTGCATTATTTGCTTCGACCTTTACTTTTCTTAGAATTTCAGGTCCCAGCGCCCTCACTTCTTCTCGGACATTGGCCTTAAGTTGTTGTATGATTTTTGGCTTATTGGCATACACCTTACGTTTTAGGCAGCCCCAACGAAAAAATCTGGAGCCGTTAAAACGGGCGAACGCGGTGGCCAGTAAAAAATCAGAAAAACGAGATATTATCCGTTACCAAAAATGTCAATCAGGAGAGCCATAGATGGACGAGCTGTGTGAGCTGTGGCTCCGTCTTATATGGAAAAAGGTGTAACTGCCTTAAAATTCTTTGCAAAGATCGCCAAGACATCACCAACTGCTGAGAACGTGCTTCGCCTGGTGGAAGTTTCGGGGTTTTCATCAAATTTTGTGAACATCATTTCGAGCTGTGAACGAGGGCTTTCATGAACGAGGTCTTTCAGCACGCGGAAGATCAGAGACAGCCTCTTGTTGCTGAAAACGCTGGACAAGTCGGTAAATTGTTGGAGCACTGGGGGCAAGGGACAAGAGCGCAAATGTCAGTAGACCCCATTTTAGTTAGATACATTTAAGAAGACCACAAAGAGATCTGGATGTCGATACATTAGCCTGGTGCCTGGGCCACCCAAACAAAACTACGCGAATTTCGCCATAATAAGACAGTACTGACTATATTTCATTTACATACGACCCAAATATTCTGCTGGTCCTGTTCGCCTTATCTTTTGAAAAAGAAATGAAGTAAAACCCAATGGGCGCTACATGAATTAAATGATTTCAGTGAAATCAGATATGCGCCACCAGCGTGAGGGCACCCTGCTCAGGACTCATTTAACCGAAAAATATTGCAATAAATGAAAATCGCGCCGATAACAACGTTTACCGACTTAAGGAACACACCGGCGACCCCAACTGCTCTGGAGTTAAGAGTATTTAACGAAGCTCCTCTCATCCGTAAGACTTTTAATCATCGAGCACATTATTCGCTGATTAAATGAGACTGACTTCACGTGCCCTATCTTCACCGGTTAAGTAATCGAAAACGACGGTCCTCCATTCACCAGGACTGCTGTCCAATTGTTACTGTACACAGCCCATGAGCGATATGGTTTCACTCAAATTTGTCGAAAATAATTTCAGTTTCGCCCCTTCGCTGATTCCTGGTCTTGTAATTTAAAATGATTGCCGAGTGCGTACACCGTGCTCCTTTTTCGTTGCCCTGCCAGATACGACACACACATTCGAGGATGGCATCCTTATCTCGAATATCCTGCAGCGAGTGCAGGAGAATATCACGTGAATCAAATTTTCGATGAATCTCCTCGCAACGCAACGTGGAAGGTGTTCGCCGCCATTTTCTCAATTGGCACACATCGCGACGTGTATCGCATGAGAACACATCCTCTGGGCACTGGTTTCACACCAGATGCATTTAATTGGTTATTTTGAACCGACGTAGCGTGCAGTGAGTGTGCGGAAGGAAAATTCACTCAGTGGATATCCTGGTCATGATACGAAATTCACGTTCCTTTGGAGCATGAAGGTTGCGGGATGGCAGCCTCGCATGGCATGAGGTTGGGGCAATTCATTTCGAAAGCAAACGACGATAACGTGGGCAAGAGACTGGAAAAGTGTGACCGCTTCTGCACTTTCGAAAGCACACTTGTGATTTTTGGCCCCAAAGGCGAGTATTAAGCGTGAGGGAAGCACGTGGGCACAAAGTTGGTCAAATTTGCTCTCAAAGACTTGATTGAATGCACGAAATGGATCAGGAAATTAAAATCAATTAGTTTTAATGTTCATTCTTCAAGAGCTGCCGAAGTATATTTTTCTTAAAATGTCGGCCAATGAAAGAAGAGGCTTAATTCGATGCCCAGCACCATATCTCAATGAAAGCAACAGCGATCACGCTTGTCAACAGTTTAACAACAGAACCTGCAGGAATACTCTTAGTTATCCATCACCGGTGTGTTGATAATGTTCAGTCCTACAACTTCGTATTGTTCTTGTCATTTGGGTGGTTGCGAGAATTGCCAAAGAGTTGTGAAACAAAATTATGAATTGAACGTGGAATCGAATAGCTTGGACTCACTGACAAACGTGCGGTATGAATGATTCAATAAAAGATCGTCGATATATGTTCGGTGGCTATCAAACACTTCCAAGAAGTCGTAGGAGAATGTTTAATGACAAAAAGTCTGGCACAAGCTGCGGAAGGAACAGGACAAGTTCTAAGAATGGACAATGGAGCAGACGACGGAGTTTTTTTTGACATACAGACCTCCAGTTGCTCCCTCTAAATTCTTGTCTTCGCTCTCGCTCCCAGAACATATACTGCGATTTTATGAGGCACTAGCCCACAAAAGAAAATGAAGTCTGGGCAAGTACCTACTATCAGAAGAAGAAATGCAATCACTAGAACCATCTCTCATTCTCAGATTCCTGAAGGAAACTGGCTTAGAGAGAATACTCTAGAACAGATTTCTTCACCTATGCGCAATAGGAGTCCATTACCCTCAATACAACTCAGAAAATAACTGTATTTGAGGGGAACTCGTAATTGTATTGGGGGCACAATAGATCTTAAAGGTGGCGGTGCAATATACCCTCAACCATAATAATAATAATAATAGCTCCTGCTAAGAGATGAGCAAATTGCTGCGGCTATAGCCCAAGTACTTGGTGGGCGCCGTGGCGTAGTGGGTAGGTGCGTCGACTCCTACGCTCGAGGTCTAAGGTTCGAATCTCGAAAAAACACCAAACATTTTTTTCACGGCTCCACCTCTTTCGAGTCACTGACAAAGCTCAAAGAGTATAACTGTCTAGAAATAGCTTCTTAATCTCGCCGTTCGGAGTCGGTGTAAAACTGTAGGTCCCCTCCACTCGTGAAAGAACAATAGCACGCACAACACGAGTGGTTGCTAAGAAGCTAGGCCCTCGGACTGTAGCGCCGCCATTATTATTATTATTATTATTATATTAAAATATTATTGTTATAAAGAGTCTCTCATTAAGCGCTTCCTATCTTTAAAATTAAAGAAAACAAAGCCTGTACGAAATATCATCAAAATTTTGCATTCGTCTAAAAGGCCCATTATGTACGAACTGTAACATCGTTCAAAAGTCCAATGCGGCTTCTATGGGTGGCGCGCATCCAAAATGTTCTGTTGAAACTGCGTAGCGTTGGTGTCGATATCATCCAATTTGGTCCAAAAGAAGTTGGTAATCATCGACCTATAGCGCTCGCCGTTGACGGTGATGGATGACTTGACCAACATCGTTCTCAAAGAAATATGAACCGATGACGCCGCCAGCCAAAAATCCACAACAAACAGTGATTTTTTTCAGGGACGCTCATCGATCTCAAGTGGACTGGTATCGTCCCAAGTTCGACGATTTTGTTTGTTGATGTACTAGTTAACGCCGAACATGTGGGAGCAACGCCGGCGGCCAAACGTTTCCTATGTCGCGGCAGGATAAGCTCACATCGGCTATCAAGCAGGATCCGTCGTTTTGACCTGCCGACCGTGCGTGCCGAGGTATCGTAACAAATGTATTTCAGGTTTAAGATCAGTTGATAAATAAATCCCAAACTGGGAATTAGCGTTTAAGGAAACAAAATATTGTTTAATTTACTCATTCATCCAGAAATGGGCCTCATCGCTGAAGATGTTTTTTTTGGTGAAAATTAGGGTTAGTTTCCATGTGCTCCAGAGCACATTCTGCGAACACACGTCGTTGTCTATGATCGGGTCCTTTAAATTGAGCTCCCGGGTCAGTTGAATTTTGTACGGGTGCAGGCCCAAGTCACGACTCAAAGTTCGCCAGGTTGTGGTCTGCGAAAGACTGAGTTCATGTGAGCGACACGAAATCGACTCGACTGCATCGGATTCTCCTGCACAGTCTTACGGACAGCGTCCATGTTTTCGACAGATCTTGCGTTTACGTTTCGTCAACGTACGGATGTTGGCTTATCGTTTACTGTAGCAGTGGACTCAAATTTATCCTCCACACTGCGAATAGTCCTCTCGGTAGGATGATTATGGCGACCATAAAATGAGCGAAGCGCGCGGAACGTTGCCTGAAGAGATAACCCATTTTGCTAAAAAAAATGTTGTCATTGACACGTGTTGTTGAATGCTATGTTCATCTACCGTAATTTTTCGAAACAGACTGAATAAATGACAGCCAATTTTAAAGATGTTGCTTCAAGTATATCCGCTATCAACTGTCAAAATCCCTATTGGCAGACTCCTTAGCTCCGCAAACGACTTATGGCGCAGTTGATTAAATGCCTGCCCTAAATTAGAGGGGTCCCTGGTTCGAATCACAGTGAAAACAAAGTTAATACGCTTCTATCCGGTTTTTTAAAAATCTGGTTCAGTCACCATTTGCCGTTGGGATCAAATTAACGGCAGTATCACTAGAGCGGTCGATTAGTGCTAGTAGTCTGATTGTGGGCATCACAATTGACCAACATGGTCTAAGTGTGCTGGTCAACTCAGTAGCAGGCCCCTAACCCATCCTAGCTCTGTAAGCTCTTTTACTATTTATTTCGCGTAAATCCCACCAAAATTTGCTTTTTTATGCAATGGCTACCTATCTTCGTGGAAAATCGACGGATTGTTCTTTAAAAATGTTGTCCTTTTTTGAGTGGACTTACAGATACAAATGCCTAAATACGGAAGGATTATTTTATGATTTTACCTACTCTTTTTATCGACAGTTGTCCGGAATATGATGCGTTTCTACCACCCCTGATGATTGTTCTCAAATGTTCTTCGAATGAAATAACTTAAATTTCCACGAAATAAAATGCTGTCTTCAACAATTCCAAACTCATTCGTATATAATTTACTGAGAGTGGCCAACAATTCAATCTTGCAAGCCCACAGAGAGGTAAGCCCCTCACCAGTTGCATACCCCCTTGGCGCGCCACTTTCAAAGTGAATCTGCTCGCATCCACTAACGCTGACAACAATACCACTTAGCAGATATCGCCATCGGCTACCCCTTGACGCAGATACATCACTTCAATTCCCCACTCGACCGTTAAAAATAAAGCTCACAACAAACATCCATAAGACCGCTTCACGTATCGATGTCGCTGCGAAATGTGGGTCAGTCATGTCCGAGAAGAATTATCCGTTGTCACTCACTACACCACCAAAAGATTTATTGTACCCCAATCAATTTCTACGCACTCCGCTTTCGCAAGGATTACAGGACAACAACAACAACAGCTGAACAAAAAATAAATCCCCCCATTGGATGGAAAGAAAAACCACTCATCCACGGTTAACCGCCAAGCGAGTGTTTTTTGCGGCCACAATCTTCGGTCAAAAGTGGCATCATTCCGGTCCTGGCCGCCATTGCAAGGATAAAATATCACGCCAAGTGTATCCGAATGCATTATTATTTCACAAATAAAGCTCGTTGTTTACACGCCAGTTGTGTACACTCCGCGGGTAGGCATCCGGGTGCAAATTCACACATGTACACGCAGCGCAGCCGAATAGAGTGAACCGCCCTGGTTCCTTGACATCGAACGGGCCAACGAGAGTATCATTTGTCTTCGTTAAAGCGGCCGCTTTCGGGCAGCGCTTTCGCTCAATCGAAATGCAAAATAATCTGAAGTATCCTCAGAAAGAGAGAAACAGAAAAAACCAAAATTCTGTGGCACCACAGAGGGATGCGGTGTTTGGCGGTGCCGCAGAAGGCAAGTAAATCAGTGAATCCAGGGCAACCGGGGAATCCTGGAAATCTCAGCAATTCAAACATTTATCGTCTCAACTCACCCGCAGACATCAGACGCTCCTCGGGCTTTCTTGGTTACAAATGACTGTCGAGGTTAAACGAACCGACTCCTAATGCATGTCGAACCAAGGAGCTCAGCCACTCACGAGGACGCGTAATCTGCTTTTCATTTAGTTCCTCGTGCAGATGGAAGATCCTTTAATTCGCGCCCGCGAAAAAAGGGTTCCCTCCGAGTCTCTTTGTTGCGAATTAATCACAGGCACCCTGTTGAGGAGAGGAGGTGTTTCAATTTCCTTCCACGGGTATGGCGGATGAAATGGCACCTCCGTCGCCATACACAATGGTGGTGTGGTGGGTGACATGCGGAGGGTCCTTCTGCCGTGCAACATCTTTGACAATTGACATTTTATGTCATTAATCAGGGTAACGGTTGTTGTTTGCTCGGCTGAGTACCGTAAGAAGTTGGATTATTTGCCGTCAAAGCATTACGACTCAGGACTCAATCCTGCAGGATTTTCCCTATTTCTGTTTTCTCTCTGCAGAAATGAAAAACAGCGTGGATTGTGGGCGGAGGAGGGTTAAGCAAAAACTGCTGTGTATGGAGGATCAGGTGCAATGGCTTGCGGATTACGTTTAAAATAATTTGTTCTTGCTCAGCACATTGAGCTCCATCACACCGTCTTTTTAGGGGACGAAGAGAGGAGTGGGCACACTCGTTGTCGCTTTGAACTTGTTCGTGTGTGTGTGTAGGTGTGGGTGTGGGTATGTCAGGGATTGGATTCAATTGGTGTCTCAGTTCTTTTTTGAGGAATTCGCGTGCTCTCCATTTTTTTGGTCCAATTACAGAAGGATATTCGGCAAAAGCAATTTATTTGAAATTGTTTCAAATGAAAAATGATTTGTGGCAGACTTCGTAGTGAAGTATGCGGCTTTCAATGGACCCTAAGATGGCAGGGGCAGGCATTGATGGTGAAAGCTGTCGTTTTGGTTCAATTAGTCTGAGTAAACATATTCTTGATGATTTCGTGGACTGCTGATGCGTAAATGGGCCAACAATCAAGTTTTGCAAAGTCTTGGCCTCTGACTGGAAATTTGACACGAAGTCTTGTCTCAATCTTCGTTTGTCGTAACCAGAGTGGTAAATCTGAGGGTATAGGAGATGCTTTTTTGTCAACAAGGAATGAGGGATTGTTGGTCTTAATAGTTTTCTTACTGAAATTGCTTTTTTTAAATAATCGAAGAATAATGTGTAGCATCAAATGCACGCGGGTATATAAATCCGCGACACAGATCACTCGAGGAACAGTGTCACGGTCAACGCCCGCGCGATAACGCATAAGGTAATAAAGGTCATTGAATTAACCCACTGTGTTTCAATCGTACTTTGCTTCTTCGTTTTAAATGTTATATCGGTTCTCAAAAAAGGACTGCCACTTGACCCGATCAAAATATCAGCATGAGAGAATGATCCTTAACAGGCTGCATCACAAATTTTTATATTTTAGAGTTTAGTTCAAAATTATTGTAAAGGGTATTTTCTTTAGAGGTTTTGGTTTATAAACTGGCAACACTGTTTCGACAAAATGTCAATTTGACAGTTGAAAGTTAATTTATGGTTTGTAAGTTTTGCCATTTTACGATGAATAGATTAACGCCCGAACAACGCGGTTCACCAAAATTATCGTGCGCTCATCATATACACCATCATCATACACCGGTCGACATAAACGTCCATCTGAGCAAGGTATTCGGAACACGATGTATCGTTATCGCAAATCGAACACTCCAGTGGATAATACGCATCTCCAAAAAAGAAAAACAACGCGAACAGAAGAAAATCATGCCGATGTGGAACGCAGTATTGTGGAGGATCGGAAAGAGTCGTTTTGCCATCCTGTACAGCAGTCGCAGCTATACCCATCCACTTTGTGGAAGAGTTCACGGAAAGATCTTGGCTTAAAAGTTTATAAGACCAGCTTGTGTTGAAACTGCATGATCATTATACGCGCCGTAGGTTTCGTGAATGGGCCGAAAACATGATCCAGCCAGACCTTCATTTTCAACGCAAAAGTTTGTTCACCGATGAAGCCCATTTTTGGTTGAATGGATATGTAAACAAACAAAACTTTCAAATCTGGAGTGGAGAAAACCCAGAAACCTTTGTCGAGACAGCCATACAACCAGTAAAACTCACTCTTTGGCTGATGGAATCATCGGCCCACATTTCTTTCTTTCATCGGCCAGGATATTACCGTGAATGGAGAGCACTGTTGAAACATGGTTTCTGAATTCTTCGTTCCTCAGCTGAATGGTATTGACATGACGGAGCTTTCACCTCGATGGACAAACATGCCACACGGCGCGCGACACCGTCAATTTATTGCGGATTCACTGGCCCAGTTGCTCGATAAAGTCGTCGAAAATTGGACTTCACGATTGGGCTTCATTCGAGAGAGACGTAGCCGTATACCCAAAGTCATATCTAGATACCATAATAAAAATACTGGCGGCGCTAAAGTCCCGAGTATGACTTTGACAAAAACTTCACGAATTTTATCTCAGATAGGCAGGACTGGAAAAAGCCTGACTTCATCGAAGGCACACCCATTTTCACTGATGGATCGAAAACAGAAGACGGTACGGGAGCGGGAATCTTCTGTGAGACACTTAGAATAAATAATGCCTATCGGCTTACTGACTATTCTAGTGTATTTCAAGCAGAAATCTTTACCATTAAGATAGCTGCGCAGATTGTACAGTAAATGGACATTCCTGACATGGAAATCATCTTCTGCTCGGACAGTCAAGCGGCCTTGAAGGCATTGAATTCCCATCTCGTAAACTCCAAAAGAGCGTAAAAGCCTGAACCGCCACAAAATCCTTCTGGGTTTCTGGACACTCCAGCATTGAATGAAACGAAAAGGCAGATGAACTGGCACGGACAGGTTCAAGTTCAGGCGCAGAATCGGCTGACAATACTATCCATCCTCCTATTAGCTCAGCCAAAAGACTCATTGAGTACGTATCTGTGTTATTGGCTAACGAACAGTGGCAAAGCCACCGAGGCTGCGCCATATCCCACTGCTTATGGCCCAAATACAATATCAACAAGACCAAATCCCTCATATCCAACAATAAGAAAATCATACGCATCTTTTGAATTGTAATTCAAAACATACGCATTTTGATGAATTTTGCTCCAAGCAGTCCACGCTTGTTACAATGAATAATCTCGCTCCAGTGAACAGGCCTGGTTTTTATTAGTTCACTATATCGAGTGTCCACTGTATTTCCAACAACACGGCGCCCGTATTCGCTGATAGGCACCCTTTTTTTGCACAGATGCGCACTAAACACGATACATTTAAATCAAGATTTAAAACAGCTGGACGAACTTTAGTACCCCATCGCTCACATCAATGTGTTCCTCACGTACAAGTAAATACAAAGAATAAGGGAATATATTCAAGGACAATGTGCATTTGCGGAGTTCCAACATCAACGTTGTGCCTATCAATTTCCTGTCTTACAGATCAACCGCGTATCGGTTCATTTGGTTGACCCATTAGGTAATTTTTGGCAGTACAATGGTGTCGAGTTACCATGTGCCAATAGTTGTATAGCCTCTGATTTAGCACAGTATGTTGTTTCTGCGTGGACACAGTATTAGTTTTGACATCCTTGCAAGATTTAGAAGATAAGGTTGGATAGTGATTGCTCCATCGAGGTCAGTAATGAAACAAACAACCAAAGCAAACACACGATTGCATGGGAAATCTTGTTTCCATACTTTCAAAGAACCAACAGGAAAGATACAACACGTCCCAAAAAATCTGTTTTTTCAGCTTGGCATACGCAAATATTTCGTTTCACTGCACAGGGCCCGCTTACACTGTGGTCATTGACTAATTTTGACACTCGAAATTCTGAATTTTCAGAGGATGTCTAGTTTCAAACATCAGTTATGGCCTACATTGCCGCCGTGGTACAGTGCGTCAACTCCTACTTTCCGTTTACGTTCAATTTAAAGCACAGAAAATACTTACGTACTTTGCGGGCTCCCGACCCGTGAAGGGTCTCTGCCCGAGACACGACAGCCTTCCATGCCCTGCGGTCTCGGGCTCGCTGCTTCCAGTTATCTAGACCCAGCACTCTGTCATCCGCGATTGCTTGGTCCTTGAAACGGAGGTTCACTCTTCCTTTTCTTCTGGAACCTGTGATTCGAAGATCCTCTTTGCTGGAGCGTTGTTGTCCATTCGCTCGATGTGGCCGTGCCAGTGTAGTCGTCGTTTTTTAGCTTTTTGGACTACATCCACATCTTTGTACTGCTCGTAGAGTTCGCGGTTGTATCTTCTCCTCCATTCTCCCTCCTCGCATACGGGACCGAAAATTCGGCGAAGAATTTTTCTCACAGAAAATATAATTTGTTTAATTTGACTGCTGCACTTGCAATGCTCACAGCGGTCTAGAACAAGCTTCTCAATCTCCCCGTTCGGAGTCGGCATTAAATTGTAGGTCGCATCCACTCGTGAGAGAACAACTTCTCACACAACACGAGTGGTTGCTGTAGAAGCTAGGCCCACCATTGTTATTGTTATGGTCTAAATACGCTCATGCACGCCGTTCGCAAGATATTGTAAGAAACATACAAACTTCATAGTGCCAAGCCGGAAGTTAACGACTGTATCTGTCATTGATTTTATTGCCACTGCCTCATTACTGCTTGATGTCCTTGACCTGACGTGTTTGCCTCCCCTTCACATAATTGCTGCTGCAAAAGTGATGAGCAGCCTTTTCTCCTCATTGTCCTCCACTCCATTCCACTCACCTCTGCTCACATTTAACATGTCCGAAATGTTTCCTCGGGTCATCACTCTGTACACGTTAGTCCCCGAAATGTGAGCATGTGTCCTTCGTGTTGTATCACAAATTCTTTTCAGAGATTCCGACATTTTACGAGCCCACTCGTGACCTCGTCCGCCCTGAATTTGACTATTATTTGATATCCCTCCTGCGGTTAGATGATTCCTTCACTAAGCTGCTGTTCATCTTAGCCGCAAAAGTAAGCAGACACACCACGTTCTCCGTTTCATGACATCAAAAATCCTTAAGTACTCCCCGGGGAACATTTCAATAAGAGGCCGCACCATCCAGGCATCATTATCCATCCGGTCCTTCTGAGTTAATTAAAACTCCATAATTATAACGGAATTGTTTTCCACCTCATTATGCTCATGTGTATGCTGATGAAAAATTAAATACACTCTCTGCAATCCAAGAAATTACAATTAAACACAATTATCCGGAATTAACACACACCCGCTTTGAGATGTTTACCCGCACACGCAAGCCCTGCGTCGTGTCGTCTCCGGCCTCATAGTAGGCGCGCATCAAAGCCTTCCCCGTGCGGTGCGGGCAGGAAGAGAGAGTCCGCAGCGTCATCCCCTAGATGATGGTTCCTCACGGCGGAACCCTACCTTGTAGGAGTAGTGGTAAACATGTTTCCAGCTAGAAATGTCGTGTGTTTTCCTTTCTGTTTTGTTTGCCTTCACTTTCCTTGAGATTGAGTTTTCCATGGTCTTTGTCCTCTCGGATTTACATACACGCACATCCCTGGATTGATGGAGAGGAGAGAGGAGAGCGGAGAGAGAGAGAGTGGGAGAAAGTTTCTTCTGGGGAAATTAGGGAACTAGGAAATGGCTTAATGGAACACTGCGCGCAGGGATAGCTGTGAGGGGGATGGTGCGAGTCGTGTTAATCCCAGAGGTTCAATAGTGGTAAATTAATTCCATCCCCAAGGTGTGACAAGGGATTATGAGGAAGACTACTTCCCGGTTGCCTTCGTTTTCTCTTTGAAAAGTCAATTTTAGCGCCGGTTCCCAGAAATGTTCGTGAGAAACGTCAAGCTGCTTAAGTGGACAAGTGATTTATTCCTTGGAAAATGGTTGACCCACGCTGAACAAGCGGAAATGATGGCTTGGATTGGGGGCTAGGAACCGTGGTGAATGCATTTGAATTTTTGAAATCGATTACAGAAATCAATGGAGATGCGGTCGACCAGATGATTGGCTATGCATTCGCTGGGATTTATTCGCTTCTCTGCTTTGGTTTTTCATCTCCTCATGGGGAGCGAGGGCATTTCCTTTTTAGCGTCTCATTTGAATAATATTTGATAAGCACTCGGCTGGAATAAGTGAACGAAGAGATTACTTATGACGATGACGGTGGTGGTCGTTCCGTTGGGCTGGACATTATTGAATTTGTGAGAGAATCCAGTGAGATGAGACTCGCATAATGGGAAATATGCACTCAGTCAGCAGTGCTTTGATCAATGTCGGGTATCGATTTGAATGGCATTCGAGACAGATGGGCGCGAAGGATTCCATTGAAGCGATAAACTGGGATATTTTAGAGTCTGTGTCACTGGAGATCTTACATTTCTTTTAACGTTTTGATGCCCAGAGTACGAGTGCCATACGTGATAAGAGGGATGAACTGTATTTGAATGTTGAACTTTATTCCATGTTCACTCACATAAGGGGCTTTCTTGTTCAAAACTTATTTTTCATAGGGAGATACTCACTTCAGTGGAGCTAAAAAGATCCACTGCAAAAGACATACTATCCTTCAAAAAAAGAAGACGACTGGATGGCGCAGTTGGTTAAGTTCCGTCCCAAGTAAGAGGGGTCCCAGGTTCGAATCCCAGTGAAATCGAATCTGGTCCAGTCACCATTGGGATCAAATTAACGGCACTGGAGTAGGTTGCTACCTGTCAGTACAATGGACCAGTTTTGAGCCTGAGTGCTCCAGAACAGTTTTAAAAATCCTCCGAAAAAAAAATATATCTCGTGATGCAAAAGTGCCTAAGTGTCCCCAGATACCCTCTAAAAATGTGTAAATTTCCAACCAAATGCTATAAATTTCAAATAATTCCCGACGTGTGAAGTGTTGAAAGGTTTTCACAGCAGAATCGATTACCGCATGTCATACCTCGGGCTAGATGTGGGAGTTAATTTGCCAATTGAACTAACTTTGGAACAGCATGCGAACCGGAATAGAATGCGGATAAATACTGCGAGGTAGAAACTATGGAGTTGATATTGCACCGGTTTTCGGGCGCATGTTTAAATCCTTGCCTGTAGCCGTTCTCCATGCGCTTCATTTTAGGCAGCCACGGTGCCACTGGTCTTGTTTCTGCCTTCAGGGCTGGTGCTTTACAGGAGGGTTAGCTAGTCTGCAAATGCGGTTTCATGTGCTTCATTTTTATGTAGACCGTTCATGTTTGTATGGAATTCTGGTTGGAACGTCAATTTGATTTTGAGCTTTGCTGCTGGCAATAGTTTACATTTGATGTTGAGTATCATTTTAAGGGTTTCGTACCAGAATGTTACCAATGGAAACTTTTTGGTTACAATACTCTCGTTATACTTTTTTTTCTCCATTTAAAATTCCAAATTAAAACGAGATATTTGGACTGAAAATGAATCTTTTGATTCCACAGAGCCACAGGCCAGAGCTGTGTTGTCAGTACTTTCTATATGGCCTAGCCATCTTAACCGTGTAGTTCGTTGTTGATTCTTCTCCTCCAGATGCCATCAACGCAAACAGGACCAAAAATCGAACGGAAAACTTTTCTCTCGAACAGACCAAGAGCTTCTTCATTCGCTTTTAATAACGTCTATGTCTCTGCATCAAAGAGCAGGACTTTACTAGTGTTCTAAGCGTTTCCAAGATGTCCGTGAAGACGTTGAAGATGACGAACGTCCCGGACGGCCCAGCACATCAACAACCGATGAAAACGTGGAAAAAGTGAAAGAAATGGTTAGGAACGATAGCAGAATCACAATCAGAGATGTCGGTGATGATTTTGGCATATCAATTGGCTCATGCCATGACATTTTTTGAGTACGAAACGCTTGGCAGCAATTTTTGTTCCAAAATTGTTGAATTTTGAACAAAAACAGCTACTCACACTTTAATTTTTGGTCAAAAACAGTACTGTAACGATGCCCCAACCTCCGTATTCGCCTGACATGACTCCGTTTTTCAAAAGTTTTCAAAAGTTAAGAAAATCATAAAGGGTCGTCGTTTTACAAGCTCAAATGACATTAAAAGCGCAGCGCTGAAAGAGCTAAACGCCTATCCCAAAGATCGAGTTTAAGAAGTGTATATTAGTAGAGTCGCAGTCGATACTGAGAATTTGGAAAAATCATTTCTGCAGACTGTCAGCTTATTGGACTGAATGCAGCACCATGCAGCTACTCTACGAGCGTGCACTGGTTTTAGATGTACCTATGAAGGTTTTCGGTGCCCCTACAGTAGTTATTCTGCTTGTTAACGAAGTCGCCAGAGTAGAAAGGGACTTCATAATCTACTTACTTACTTACTTAGCGGGCTCCCGACACGTGAAGGGTCTCTGCCTGAGACACGGCAGCCTTTCATGCCCTGCGGTCCCGGGCACACTGCTTTCAGTTATCCAGACCAAGCGCTCTGGCATCCGCGATAGCTTGGTCCTTGAAACGGAGGTTCGGTCTTCCTTTTCTTTTCGAACCTGTGGGCTGTGATTCGAAGTTCCTTTTTGCTGGAGCGTTGTTGTCCATTCGCTCGATGTGGCCGAGCCTGTGTAGTCGTCGCTTTTTTTAGCTTTTTGGGCTATATCCACATCTTTGTATAGCTCGTAGAGTTCGCGGTTGTGTCTTCTCCTCCAATCGCCCTAGTCGCATACGGTACCGAAAATTCGACGAAGAATTTTCCTCTCAAAAGTACCCAAAATGTGCTCTGCTTTTCTGCTTCTCATTCAACACTCGGCTCCATACAGTAGAACTGGCAGGATTAGCGTTTTGTAGAGCATACATTTTGTCTTTCGAGTTAGGAGTTTTGAACCACTTTGTTTCGCCAAACCGAAGTTGCACCGGTTTCCTAGGGTGAGTCTTCATAGAATCTCCACTAGGGTCATTCGTGGGGTTGATATTACTCCGAGGTATGTAAACTCCTTAACCACCTCTAAGTTATTGCTGCCAACAGTGACGTTTTGTCCTAGGCAGTGGACCGATAATCCTTTGTTTGTTGACAGCAAATACTTGGTCTTTTCCTCATTTACTTCAAGACCAACTCGTTTCGACTCTTCTTCAATGGCCGTGAAAGATTCTATAACGGCTCGCTGGGAGCGACCTATGATGTCAATGTCGTCTGTGTAGCTCAGCAACGGATTTGTTTAAGATAGTGCCTTCTGTATTGAAGCCTGCCTTGCGCACTATCTGTTCCGGTACAGGGTTGAAGAAGTCACACGACAGCGCATCTCCTTGCCGAAACCCGGTCAGGTTTGGAATAGTTCGGAGGAACTGTTCCCAAATTGTACATTGCATCGCGTGTTTCCCAGAGTGACACGGCACATAATTTTGACATCATACTCCGGACAGGCTCCGTAGGCTCCGTTCAGGAGGTCATAACTTTCCTCCTTGCTAGAGTTATCAGCTTCGCCGGTAGAGGCGTGTGCACATATTATGCTGACGTTTTGGAATGTTGCCTTGATGCGGATCATAGGCAGGCGATCGCTTATCACGTACTTTTCTCTGAGTATTCACAATTGAAAAATTAATAAAATAAAATATTCTAAACATTTCGACCTCCTTTTGAAACCGCAGCTGCTTCATAATACATTTTTGTCAAGCACTCTCAACGACTGTTGAATGTCAACTTAAAGGTATCATTCAAAACGAAATGGCACCCAAACAAAATCGAACTGGAACATAGAAGCCACTCTGCATGAAACACCATTCATTCCAATCGATCTCATTACGTTCCCACCAGTCATAGTCGTTTCATGAGGAAGGTTTTCTGTATCTAGACTAGTGGCAGTATGAGCTGGCCGCCACCACTCTACTTAAAAACGTGATTTTACTTGGAATAAGCAGACTCACTTGCACGTAATGTAATCATGTGCGTATATCCATTTTCTCAACAGATCTGAAATCAGCTCTTCACAACCAGACCCATTAGCATCAGTTCCAGGGACTAATTAAGTACAAGTCTGGATGCTTAAGCTACTTATGCGCTGCAAATTGCCTAATCTGCACGTCCTCAGCGCCACAAAAATGTCACTTTCGATGGCAATTCAACGTAATTCCTAAAATTGTCTCAACAATATGCGTGATTGGACTCCTTGAAGAGATTATCCCTCGAGTAAATGTCAAGTGCGTTGGGAGCACATCGTCACACACACTGAATGCGCCCACCTTGAGAGAAACACTCTCATTCCCCGACAAGTTCACCCTCACATCCCATTGAAACTCCACTTAAGTTCAGGTCCCATAAGAATTTACACTGGTTCCCCTTAATCACAAGCCATCCGACCGACACCACCCCAGATCCCTTTCAATATCATCCGCAGGACATTCAGCAAGGTAAACAAGTCTAGTTTCGAACAAATAAAAACAAAAAGTAATCAAATTAAACTTCTAAGTCAAATCCAAACCGGAATCCTCAATCATCGGCCATTAATATAAATGTTTAAGTTTTAAATCCTTAATCAATCCGAACACCGGCGCGTCCCAGGGCTCCTCAACCCGTTTCCGTCCATTTCCCGAGATTGCCCACGAACAAGACGGATTGATGAAAGTACCCTCGGACGTATCCCGAAGATTGGTCAATATGCAAAATAAAATGTCAATTCACCCCGGCAGCGGATCGTTGTCCCCCCAAAGGATTCAACCCAAAATACGTGGCAATTTCTCAACCTGAGAAAGGTTACAACTTTTCCCATTTCAATTTGCTCCCCCTAAACTAAACCTTGCGTAGTGTCCCTCGCCTTGCCCCATGCACGGGGGGCTGCAAAAGGGATCAGAGGGGACTTAAGACGATGGCCGAAGGAAAAAAGGATCAATCGATGCTTTGATTAAGATTCATTATATAATTTATTTCATCCCTCGGCCAATGTCCTCCGTCATTTCTAATTCCGCATCGCCTTGTGAGCGGTTTTCTGTGCCTTCTGCCCGATTGGATTCACTTGAAAAGTCGTTGGGAACGCTCGCATAAAGTGTCCATGTTTAGACTGTCCTGCCGTGATGTCCCAGAGGTAGTCTTGGGAAACCAATGTAATTGGAAATCTCTTTCTGTTTCATTTGAACGGGGATGTTTTGCTGCAGGGGCTGGACGGCGGCGGGGAGAATTCTTAAAAATGGAAAAGGGATACGCCATCGTTAGTGGTATGCTTTTGGGAATATTGACCTCTAACATTCGCCAGTGGGGTGGTGTAATGAAGTTTTGATATTTAGACAGATGAATGAGGTCAATGAGTTCCTGGTAAACTGGGGCGCGCATGTATCTCATTGTGCCACGATGGCAGTGGGACAATCAGAGACTATTTTGCTTTTGACCTTTTATTTTGCTTTTTTTTGTGACCGATGGGCCTTGAGTGGTAGATAACGATTACTTCTTGGAAGCGTGTTGTTTTCCAAGTGGCGTGGAACATTTCACTTTGTTAGCGCTGTGGCATAGTTGGTATTACTCTCATCCTAAGGCCTATGGTTCGATCACGGACACAACACGTGTCATACACGACACCACTCCTCCTGATTCACTGAAAACACTCACGGAGTTTTTTTTTTTTTTTTTTTTTTTGTTTATTTAACCACTTAATCAATATTATACATTTATATTGCTTAAATAAACTTAAAATGCTATCTGTATGAAATATATTATAGTAAATGACCTCAATGGTTCTCAATACTTATTATATTAGTATTATTTTTCTTGAAGTACTTAATTCTAACAATTAATTCAATTTATTTTGTTTTGTTTTATTTCTTTTATTCATTTATTTATTTCAATTTTAAGGGAAAATGTTTTTTTATAAAATTTTTTATAAAAAACTAGCCTAGATGATAAAAACGAAATAAAATTTTCTTAACCTACCTTAACCTAGGGATGGGGTTGGGCTCTGGTATATGACCCCCAGCTCGCCGACAACACACTAAGCGAAGTGATATCACTCAAGCATTTTATCGGCGGACCAAGGGTCATATGTCAGGACCCAATCCTGCTTAACCTTAACATTAGCTTCAACCCAGTCGAGCCACCAGTATCTTTCTTTATTTAATCTTTCGAGTACCCTTTCAGGTACACTTACGCAGTATCTCAGATCAGTATTTCCATTGCCCCAGGATGTCGGTTCATAGAGAATGCGTTTGTCTGTCGCTCTTCTGGACTCACGGAGTTTAACTGTCAAAAAATCTTGTCAAACTTCGCCGATTGGAGTCAGCATCAAAATGTGGGAACCTACAAACTTCGCCGAAATGTAGGTAGATCCCTACCTTGTAGGGCATTACATTCCTACAATGTCCCTACATTGTAGGTCCCTAAATTTCGACGAAGTTTGTAGGTCCCCACATTTTGATGCTGACTCCAAACGGCGCAGTTTTTTGTAGTAGCTGTAGTTTGTAGTAAACGTAGGTCCCCACCGCAAGATTGGTTTGCAAGATTTGCTCTTCCCACTCCAAAGGCTGCTGTAGATTTCTTGTGATCATCTGGTGTATCTGTTTTTCTTATAGCCTATGATCGTTTCCTGATCGATTGATGCTAATAGTGTCATAAATTGCATAAGGATCAGTGCAATTGTTTAGAAATGTATCACATGCATACTAAAGAACCTTCAGTGATATATTTATAGATACAAATGTCAAATTAAAAATTAAAAATTGAGGTTAACTCACGTCGTCTCTCAGAACTTGTACATTCGCGACTTCAGGTGACTGTATGTCGTCTACGTTCGCTTAGGCATGATGATGAATATGAAACTCTGAATAATGACACAGGTTGCATACCTCGAATTCCTATGAGCCAAAAACGCAAAAAAACGAGTCACTCTTGACAACCTCCTCTTCATGCCTGCAAAGTTTCATTGAAATCGGTCCAGCCGTTTCGGAGATTAGCCCGAACAATCAGACAAAGAACAATTAACAAAGATTGCATACACACTATATTAAACATCATTGCCTCATTCAATCAATTATTCGCATACCAAACAACAAAACAACAACACTGGCCGGCAATAATAATAATGGCGGCGCTACATTGGCCAATATTACACAGTGGATAATAGTGAAAAAATTTTTGATGTTTTTTTCGAGATTCGAACCGAAGACTTCGAGCGTAGGAGTCGACGCACCTACCCACTACGCCACGGCGCCCACACTTGCTGGCAAGCGCGAATAAAATGTAAATATTTTGGCGAATTCGGTTTGACCGTTCGTGAGTTATAGAGACACAACGCACTTGCAACAGTTTTTTTTATATATAGATAATTAAGACTTACGTAAAGTTACAGTACAGGCATGTAAGGTGTACGACCATCTCCTCAGTTGATATCTTCGGACCGAGTTCAAATAGTTTTAAAGAAATCCGACGGCAACAGTTGTAAACTGCCTACTAATACCAAGATAGACTTAACCACTTCCATTCCATGGTCACTAAGAATTTCAAATTTTGACAATTTCGAGTTTAGAGCTCTAGTCGGCCTTAGAATAAACTTATGCTTAACTTTCTCCTGCTCGTCGTTTGTATTATATATTATGTATTATATATTATTATATATTGTATTATATATTATATATAGATATATAGATTTATTTATATTATATATAGATATTTCCATCCGAATGTGACAGTTTCTGCCAAGCTTGATTTGTCTTCCTCATAGTCTTTGCAAAGTCGTTTCAAGTTGACCAGCCCCTTTCCCTTTCCGTTCTCTTCCACATTTTAGACTGCAGTCTCCATGTCCTCATGAATCATTTTGACAGCTCATTCAAGGATCAGCAGATAACCAGAATTACACGTCCTTAGCCGATCATCCCGATATCGTTATATTTCACGGAAAAAAATTCTCACGTAGCATAAAGCTTGTTTCCCTGGAGAATTGCGTGATCGCCCTCTATGCATAAAATCAATTTCTCCGTCTCAATGTCATCGAGCAGCTTACGTCATTTATTTTTTTCCCTCGAACTGTGCCTCCAATCCCTGCCTGTGCCGTCATAAAGCAATCAAATGTCATTCGCGACAGGAATTTCAAAAATCCATACGACACATTCCGAATGAAATATTAACGATTTGCCTATGACGGTGGGGAAGAGAGCGTGCATCGTCCTCTGTGCCTGGTGCTAATCTACTTTATACGTAAAGCGCTCAAAAACATATCCCCACTCCTCTCCGGCGCTATGGGCGGCACAGTAACAGTCTTGAACGATGTTTTCCGCACGCTAAAATCGCGAAATTTGCAAGTCATGAGCGTTGAGTGCCATCTCTCAGAGCTGTCAAGACCACCGCACTACTCCTTTATCCGCTGCCTTGTATCCCCTTTTACTTTTATTCATTTTCCCACTACTCGGCTCGATTCACTCGGTGCAAATATTCGTACGCTGCGTTTGGCATAATTCAATTTTAAAGCAAAAAAAAATGTTTCATGTCTCCATAGGATATCGATCGAGGTCTATGCGTCCCGCAGGGAGAGAGATAAAAATTCCAATTTTTACTGCCGCAGGATGGGCACCTAGCTCATGGATCAAATATTTATTAACCCACAAGATAGATTCCACATTCCATATTTTACTGGGGGGGAGGCGTATCCCAAGGTCACCTTACATTCCGAGCGCACACCAACCGATGGAAGCGAGATGTGTGGTGAGACGGCACATATGACGAGTCGAGGGCGGGCGAGCACACAGTGATTCTCCGATTGTGTAGTCATCCTTGAGGAATTTGAATTCCGACGTGTAGCCTTATGAGGCAAAATTAAATTTAAGTCCTTCCATTCGGCGGGAGGTTTTGTGCCTTTTGATCCTAAATCAATTTCAGTCTAATGATTTCTGGAATGTTTGCATTGCTCTGTGCCTGGAGTACCGACAGGTTGAGCTACGCGGCGTGTGACGTGGCCGATGGCCAAGAGTGGATTGTACCACGACCTTCCCTCGCAATGATCGTAAAATTCTATGACGTTGACGGTTACTCGTTCGTTTCCCTCTGTCAAATGAATTTTGTGGCTCAAACAAAGCAAACAATCTAAGGAAACGAACGTAACAAGACAAAGCAACGACAACGACAACGACAACGCCAGTGACGACGTCGTTCCTCGAGATGGATGGGTGCTGATAGGGCTTCGGTAGCTTCTCAGCATTCACTTCCTACTCGTGTTTCATCTGGTTTTTCAGCTTTTTCCATTTTATCTTCAGCTTTGCATCCATTTACGACGAAAATTGCTCGAGAAGACTGTGAGAAGAAAACGCACACAAGGACCACGAGCTTTCGATGGCCGTCGTTGGGTGGTGGGGGAATGGGCGATAGTAAGCTGCCCAGCGTCGAAGGACGTCCTTCAGTTCTGTATTGGCATTTTAAGTGTCTTCAAGTGATGTTGCTTCTGCTGCTGCTGTTGGTCACCCGAAAATGCTTTTGATATTCCCCCCCTCTCCTCTTTTTTTCATTGCCTGCTCCTGTTATTCGTGCACGGCTCAAGATACACAGGACAGCGACAACAAAGGCGATGATTGAACAATATCTCCGTTCGAAATGGTGCCGGAAGACCAAATGACTGTCGTCAGGGGGGCGGTGGAAGGGGCGAAATTTCAGACGGAGCAGAGAGGAGAAATGATAACATTGCCCCGAGGAATAGGCAAACATTTGAACAATGGAATGTTTGGGAATTAGCCTTAAGCATCCCCCACTTGAGAGGAAAGTGGTTAGAAGTGAGTTCATTTGATTCTGTGCTGTTGATGCTTCCTCGAGTCCAGTGTCGAGTGAAAGAAGATGGCACTCGGTTCTGTGCGCTTTTAAGTTCTTAACAGTGTCCACCGCTTCCTCCGGGGAGGGGGTGCTTCGGGGTGGCTAATCGAAAAAAGAGATTTCGATATAATTCCTCGAATTATGGCTATTTATTGAAATTCTATTCTCTTCTGGATTTTATTTCAAATACGATTTGGTTACAGTTGGCTGGGGGGTGGTGGCCTTTGGAAGTCATTGCTTGAAGAGGAATTTTAAGAGGCGACATTATTGACTCAGACTGAATAGATTCCCTGGATAATAGGGTGTGAGCTGTTCAGTTAAGCTATCGATGGCTTTTGCTGGAGGTCATTGGAGTTCCATGGACAGATTGAAATGGAATACATCTTAAAAGCTGCCCGTTTTGTTGTGGTTGTTTACTTTCAGTTGAGTTAAACACTTGCCAAGGGCAGGAAATTAGTCAAAAATTGTTCAAAGACGAACTGCCAGTGGTTTTGATACAGACTTTTACAGACCCTCAAAGGAGTGGAAATAGCCCTTGGTTTACAGTTTTCAAACAGCTGCGGCTGGCATTTTATCGTTTGTTGTTGAAATCCGGCGGCTTCATATTTCAGTCATTTGATCACTGTCTGTGGAGGAAGTTGAGATGAATTCGACGAGAGGTTTTCTCTTTATGCTATAAGCACTGAACAGGGTGGGTCAAACACAAGTTTCTTTTTAAAAAATGCAATAAAATACACAAAATTAAATTTTTTCTATGGATTATGGATTTATTCGTAAGAAAAAATGTTCCCATTAATTAATTATGAAATTCAAGTGGCTGCCTCAGCTGGCTTCTCAGTACCGCAATTTGTCACCCAAATTTACCAAGACCTTGTTGATAATTTCAGGCTGTAGCTCACAGATTGCTTGGATGATATTGGTTTGGGATTGAGTGCTTGAACGACTGGATGGCGAAGTCGGTTAAGTGCCTGCCCCAAGTTAGAGAGGTCCCAGGTTCGAATCCCAGTGAAATCGAATCTGGTCCAGTCACCATTTGCCGTTAGGATCAAATTAACGGCACTGGAGTAGGTTGCTACCCGACACTACAATGGACCAGTCTGGAGTCTGCTCGAGTGTAGAGATTCAAAAAATCTTCGAAAAAAAAGTGCTTGAATGGTTTCTGGGACTGTTAGTATAACATCGGTCTTTCACCTTTCCAAAAGTCCAAAGGGGTCAAATCGCAGCTCCAAGGCGTCCAATTGAAATGCTAAGACGGCTGATAACACGATTTGGGAATTTGGTGCACAAAAGACCGATTGTGACATGGGCTGTGTGGCGATGGATGTCGCGCCAACCTGCATGAACCAGTGTTCGTCCAAATCCATCTCTTCATTTTCAGTAAAAAAAAAAAAAGTGGCTTAACATGTCTCTGTCAACGCCCCCCGTTTACCGAAACGTTGTTCCCAGCCTCATTTTCGAAGAAAAATGGTTCAATGATGACACCACTCCACAATTCGCACCAAACTGTCACACTGTGTGGATGCATTGGCTTCTCGGCAATAACGTACGGGATTTCTGAGCCCCAGATGCGTCAAATTGGGTCGCCGTGGACGTGTGGGTTCGTGCATCGACCCATGCGGATTAGACTTTCACAGGCTAGGTTCGAATCCAAGTTAAGACAAACAATTTTTCAAAAAGAAAAAAATTGTTCACGGTTCCACCTCTTTCGAGTCACTGACAATGCTCAAAGAGTGTAACTGCCTAGAAAAACCTTCTCAATCTCGCCGTTCGGAGTCGGCATTAACCTGTAGGTCCCCTCCACTCGTGAAAGAACAATAACACGCACAACACGAATGGTTGCTGAGAAGCTAGGCCCAGGTCCACCTCGGACTGTAGCGCCCTAAGAAGAAGATTCACCAAAGGCCTATGTTAACATTTCACACACTTTACTGCACTTTATTTCAGTTTTTCCGCAGAAATTTGATAAAAATTCCTTGATTTATTTTTTTATCAAACGAAAAATCGCCTAGCTCATTAAAACATGTATAACTACCACAGACAAAGTGAACAATGAATACACAATTAACATTATATCACACTTCAGGGGCATGTATACCAAAATAATAATAAAAAAAAAATGTTTGACAATCGGACTCTTCAAGCCCACCTATCGAAAGCAATAAGGAAAATGTAAGATGGTACATTCGAATTAGCAGAATGCGAAAAAGGCGAATGCACCGACAAGTGATTCGGCTACCTCCGAATTGAAATTGAGAAATGCTAAGGTGCTTACCTTATTTAATTTCATATTATAAAACCAACCGAATGTCATCAAATCGATTGGATTATTTGTTGGACATTAAAGAGTGTGCAGCCTTGCTGATGGCAACGGCGCTCAAGAAAAAAAAAGTATTTTATTTCACAACATTTGCCAGCAAATAATTTAAGTCCCACGAAAGAGGAATATGACATTCGAAGTGGTGTAAAACAAGGCTCCATACTATCACCAATGTTATTTCTTTTGCAATTTAGCGATGTTGTTCGAGCAGTCATGTTGGTTTGATATGAAGGAATACGATGGGCCTGGAACTAATAGGCACCGACACGCAAGAACGGAAGTGGCAGTGGATTGGTCAGACATTGCGAAAGAATGACAGCTGCATAGCTAACCATGCTATGTCAAAAGATCTGGCAATACAAAGAAATCATGACGCAAAACAGGAGAGAGTGAAGCGCGACAGTTGGGGAGAATTAAGTCATGGCTCCAAAGGGATACAAGATAGAAAAAAAGAAGAAGATGTTGAGCAAACGGATCGTATCTTAGTCTTAAATCGAATCTTTAATAATAATGCAGCAGGAGCTCACAATTCATAAGGAGCCCTAATGCGAAGGTGTGCGTGGTCGAAGGCGGAAACTACTTTTGTTAAAAACTTAACTATAATTACAAAGATTTTCTTTTACCTATCTACGAATAAGTTGTTGTGCCAAATGATATTAAAGTCCTATTGAGGCTATGAGCTGATTTACGCGGCAGTAAAAACTAGGCTTAAGTTCTCTGATCTGTTGTGAAAAAAACCCACACATATGAATTGAACAATATTTTGGTTGAATGATGTTTGCTATTCAATATGAGTGACAGAGCCTGTGACGGCATCGTTGCGTCGTTTATTAAATTCTTCCATATATCCGAAGGACGAGAAGAGTTTACTGCAAAGCACTCACAGTTTCCGTATTCATTAAATGTAACCCTATAAATCCCCTTTTTATCAAATGATCAGTTTCGATCTTTTGAGTTAAGAGAGGATCCTGAAATCACTTTACTCCTTTGAGATGTACTTTTCTCATTCTGACAGTAGGCGAAAGTTCTAGCTCCCTCCCATTCTTGATTACCTAGAAAAGGGATACAAAAAAGTCATGTGGGTTCTTCGCAGTAACCACTCTGTGAGTCAACTCAGAGAAATAATTCAATATCCGGATAGTGAAACTTTCAGTGTCGGTGTGAATATTCGCCATTTCCACTAGCGGTTTTCTGTGCATAGTCCTGCTGCATTCCTGAACTTATCATCCAAAAGCGTGCTACAGACATAAAGCCACAATTAAGAATATCACATTCCATCATTGAACCACTTTCTCGGACACTTGAGCCGCCGTCAGTCGTCGAATCAAAGAGCAATTCGCCACCTTGTTGTGTTGCGCCAATTAACTCGTACTAATTCCGAGACTGGAGTTGCAGAAACCGCATGCCTGGTTATTGGCCTCATCCTAATTACATCACTAATTTGTTTACGGCCACAGCAGACAATCCTACGGAAATTCCGGCAGCCATTACCTTAATCGGGACACCACTAGCCGTGACAAGGCGAGCCACAATCCTCGCCTGACCCCCTACAGGACACGTGAGCACAGACCAACGAGAGTGCCCTCTCGGCAATCCCTAAAATAAATGAAAACACAGCAGAAAAAAAAAAGCACAACCGACACGAAAATAGAAAAAAGCTCTTAAATGGGGCGGATTGCCATATTTCTTCAGCATGCCCCATGATATGGGTCAACATTAAATGGCTCGAAACCGAAGGCGATATTTCTCATTAGGGACACACTTCGTTGCTTTTCGAAGCTAATGCTTGACTTTTAGTTTTCATCTCTCTCCGCCGGCTCGCCGCCTCGTCGCCTCGCCACCCATTGCCGTGTCGAGCAACAAATCCCACAGCGCTGATCTGAAAATGTTATTGTTCACCTTAGCTTGCGGTGTGCCCCCTCAATCGAACGGACACGGGACAGGGGGATGACTGAGCGTCACCATACAAATGCTTCACTTCCCGTTTCTGGTGGTAGGATTCCATTCTGTTCAGCGCCATTAATTTTTATGATTGCGATGAAGATTTTGATACTCTCCCTGGTTCGGATGATGATGTTTTCCGTAAAGTTTCTATTTTGAAGAGTCTACACTGGATTTAAGTGGACGTCGTTGTGGGTTTGGTGGAGTGCCCATATCAGTGACACTGATTCGGTTCGAAGTATGTCTTTAAGTTTATTGAAGTGCTTCGGATAAGCGTGAGCGTTTCGGATTCGGATGTGTGCGAGCTGAAGTGTCGTTGGGTTTTCAGTTTCAAGCAGCAGTTGATAAACGATATTTTGAAGTGTTATTTATGGAATTTTCAAAGGTTCAAAGGTGGAGTGGCGTATTTTAACCAACATGGGCTTGGGAGACGGAGAGGTCTGATAAATGGCAGCCTTGCCAACAAATTGATTGTTTTGTGCTTGGAATGCTTTAATCAGGATCATTTAACTGTCTTCAAATTGTTAGGCAGATGTTTGGAGCTAAGACTGCGGAAGGAAGCTTTTAGTAGGTCAAGTGCTTCTGCCGGCATGTACACTGACTCTTGCCTATCCAATGAACGCCACGGGGGATTTCTTGTAATTTAGTCGTATTTCAGAAAGAATGTACTTTGACTGCTTCACCTATCGAGGGTCGGCCTCCTTAACGTCGTATGCCAGGTCGTCTTTGTCGTTTTGTGTGAACGCCTGAAAAGGTGTGTCTCCGTTCTGATAAGTCATTTTCAAACAACATAAGCCAAGTAGCAATGAAACACTTTTTCCGATTTTCTCTAGAAATTTCTGGTATCGTATAGCGCGCTCTATTTTTCGTATATGAGTATGAACATGCTAGTTGCGCACTAGTTTTTGACTTTTACCTCAATGAATCAAATCGTAGACACTCAAGGACACGACGCACTTATCTCCTAGGCCAGGACGTTTCTCCTTCCCTTTCTTCGGATGGCGTTACAGTCCGGGGTGAATTCTGATATAGCTTTTACAGCAAACTTAAAAGCGGACCGACAATTGTATGCACTATTCCGAACGGCAAAGTTTAAAAAACTTTCCTTGACAGTCAAACTCTCATAGCATTATCACTGACTCTATGAAAATGGTGTTGTAAAATACGAAAATTATGGTGCTTTTAGCATGCGTCTTTATTCGATTCCAGACTTACGCTCTCGCCCAATACATCACGGCTGCTATTTACTTCACCTAAATAATCCTGTAATGACTTCTTCCCTAAGATACCAATTCTATTCCCCAGTAGAGGTGAGTGGTCATCGAATGCCGTTATATACGAGCACGACATTAAATAAATAGATATAAAATAATTTTAATAACGTCCATGTCTCTCCACCATGAGCAGGACTGGGATGATCAAGGTGTTATATAAGGCCAAGTTGGTCTTTCGAGAGATGGCTCCATTATCCAATGAGTAAAACAAGAGTTTACGAGTGGTCTAAGCGTTTCCAAGACGGGCGTGAAGATGTTGATGATGACGAACGTCCCTGGGCCCCAGCACGTCAACAACCGATGAAAAGGTGTAAAAAAAGGTGAAAGAAATGGTTATGAACGATCACCGAATCACAAGCAGAGAATTCGTTGCGATGTTGGCATACCGATTGGCTCACGCCACGACATCCTGCTTAAAGATTGTTCGTACATATAATCGTCGTGTTTTCTTATGCACTGATAAAACTTGTCTTCCCATTCACAGGCATTAGACTCTGTGAGACCTAGCACTATGTTATGTGAAGAGGCAAGTTCATTCCAATCTTTGATAGGCGTAAGGTTAAGTTGCAAAGCGATCTTGAGTAACCTCTTTTGAAGGTTATTGTTTGGCCTGTTCATTATCCTCCCTAAGTAATCTGCATTTGCTTTTAAGTTTCGTAAATAGATTTGAGGTAGACCTGATTCGAGGCGTAAGTGGGAATTGATGCAGGGAGTTTGAATATGCGCTTAAAAAAGTATCGCTGAACTATTTCACATTCCTCAAAGTATCTACAGCCAAAAACTTAGTTCGCAGGAGTATTTAAGTTTTACTATTAGCAACTGGAGTGTAGTCGGGTTATCAGCCAAAATAACTAGATCATCCGTATACATAAGAACCTTGACCTCCAGATCTCCCATTCTAAATCCACCTGGTAAAAAGTTTGTTATGTCGTCGAAATAAAGAGAAAACAAGAGTGGACTGAGTACACAACCTTGCGGAACTCCTGTGCTCGTATGACAAAAGTCTGATAAGACACTTCCATTCCATACTGTGGGAGACGTTTGTGTAATGAGTTCTCTATAAATCCTTAAGAACTTGCTTGAAAGACCAATAGTCGATAATTTATAGAGTAGTGCGTTCCTGTTTACTGTGTCGAAGGCAGCCCTAAAATCTACAAAAAAGGCATATAGCCTTTTCCTTCTTTCCCTAAATTTGTTCACAATGGATGTAAGAACAAAAATTTGATCCACAGTAGAGAACCCGGATCGGAAACCTGCTTGGAAAATGCTGAGTTTATTATTCGTCTCCACCCAAATCGTCAAGAATATGTGTGAAAACTTTCCTAAACATAAATAGAAGGGAAATGCCTCTGTAATTTTCGGGTAACATGCTACCTCCTTTTTTAAAAAGAGCAAGAATGACCGACTTCAAAAAAATGGTATTAATTCTTGATCCAAAATTCGGTTATAAAGAAGTAGTATGATTTCTAGAATAGCTGGAGTGAAATGTTTTATAAACTCGGCCAGTACACCGCCCACACCAGGAGATTAATTATTTTTAATCTTACCCAGAGCACTTTTCCGATCCTCCATCGTAATGGGCTCATCATGTTCCGAGATTCTGATACTTGCCAAAGCAAACTGAACGTCTTGATCTGGATTTGGAGTCAACAGATTTTTGAAATAATTTGCCAATATTTCTGAATGAATAACACACGAACTAATTGGGTTAGAACCAGCTAACATTCTCAAATGCAAGTTAAATCCCCCATTTAATTCGGTAACAGTCCATTTGATGGCGCAATTAAAAAGAGTACACCAACTGAACTAATTACAGCGTACCTCAACGTTTTTTTTTCAATGACATCCTTAAATTTGAAGCGATGACTGAAGTATTCGACTCGTATTCGACGAATAGGCAACGAACCACCAGCACTCAATGGAGAAATGAAACCTTCGTCACAGGAACAATGAACCATAATCCCTCGTTCCCCCTCAGCATCCCCTAGCCAAAACACATTATAACACACCCACCACTCCATTTAACCCCCCCGACGCACCCTCTGTCCCTTCCGATTTACACACAGGCAGGAAATCAGTCCTTGTTGAATTTTTTTTTTATTTAATCACCTGACTCCATCTTTCAAATCGTACGTGCCTGCTTCGCTCGTAAAATGTTCAAGGTCACCTCACTCATCGCAGCTCAAAAGTCCCCCGCATTGCGGTGAGATACTCTAATTTCTACAAACACCACTCGACGTTATGTCGACGTCCACCGCAACTCCCCCACGGGATGACACGAGGGCCCTTCTCAATCATAAATGGAGTCCTTTCCTATCACAGGCAGGGCAACGAAAAAAGAGGAGGAATCTAACAAGACCTTAATAATGCGACGCATAACACTCAATTACAAAAGGGAATCTCTCCGCCATTCCCCATGCACACCCACTTATGCCAAAGCGCCCCCACACAACCGGCTGAACCAGAGGGTGGTGGGAGCCGGTAGAATTTATAGCAAAATACTCACCCCGGTAATTTTATTGCATTAATTTTATGGGCGTCGTAAATTCAGTTGAGCTAATAACACGTCCCCATTCACCTTGTGTACGTCTGTGGGATGTCGTGAAAGGTGAGCACAGCGTTTAAGGAAAGATCTCAAGTACCTAACACCCGTGAATCCTTTTAATTAAATAGCTGTTTACTTTTCCCACACTCAGCTGCTCGGCTGCTCGTGCTCTCACCTCTCGCGCTATCCGGGCCTCTCGGGGGTTGTTCCTGTCTCTCCTCGGAGCCACTTTCGAAATCTAATTTCTGATATAAAATTTGTTAATAGATTTCGTCGGATTTATAACTTTGTTGCTGGATGTCGAGGCAAGGGGGCGACGGCACTTGACACGAAATTTACTCACAAGATTATAAGGATATCACTCGAAGGAATCGTAAACGGTGTTTTATTTCCTAACTTCCTTTTTGCTCTTTAGTTTCACTCTGCCGTCTGGCGTTGTTTCCTTCCCCGATGAGTCGGGTGGTGGTGGGTGGCTGTGGGCGAAGGGGTGGATGAATATATGGTGAATCGTGCGAAATATGGGCTCGAAATTTTGAGGCAGTTTATCGAAAATGAATTCGATTCTCATCGCGCGATATCCTCCTCGTATTATTACGGATCCTTGAAAATTTAATAATCCACGATTCCACCGTGTCCTGGCAGAGGTGAATCTGCGGGTTGCTCTTGTCTTTGCTTAGAGAGGGCGGGCTTCATTTTACATGAAGTAATTTGAATTTTGATTGAATTTCTCCCCAAGGATAAGATAATTGAGCTGCTAGTAGCTATGTCTGGTGCTCCGCTCCGCCTTTATCATCTGCAATGTATTCGCCTGCCGCGTTGTTTTTCTTTCGCGCCACGCCACATCCACCGCCGCTGCTGGTGTAGTGCGCGCCAGCGAAGCGATTGGTATTTATGTCATCAGCGGAATGAAGAAATGAAGTTGAAAGTTGCAAATAAAAATTGTATACGCAGGGAGTCCATTGCAATAAAAAGTTATGGAGCAGTAAGTTTCTGTTATTTTTTTTTCGCTTTCGTCCTTGCCTTCGTCTTTTGACTAATTTCTGGAGCGGGACGCGGGCTGCGGAAGGTGGGTTCGCTTTTTTATTGTCTCGGTAAGGAGCGATGCAGGTGAAGGAAGCGATTTGTGGAGTTTTACGAAGAAAGTTTTGTGAGTTTTACTGTTGGAATTCATTCCTAGTGCCGGTTTGGTTTATTGTCGTACTTTGGCTCTTTACGCAGGGAAACATCAAATGCGCACGGTTTTGCGAGCTCCAACCGATGCGGCATGAGACATTCGATATTTTGACTTGCCGATGGTACTTTGGTTGGTATAAAAAGACGAAAGATGAAGTCACATTTTTCAATGCGAATTGCTTTGTAAGACGAGAGAGAGATTTATGGCGACTTACAGTGGCGGGTTATTGAACTTTAGAATCTTCAGACGATCCTTTCTGTTACTTCAAAACACGTTTAACTGCTATTGAAGCTGCGGAATAATCCAACGCTCTTCAAATGACATCAAGGCCGACGGGAACCAAATCCGCATGTAGTACATTGGTGCTATAGATTTGTTTGATGATCTTTGTTTTCAGATTCAGATCAAGCAGATTAGCCTTCTCTGATGTCAGCTGACAGCTGGAATGCCATTGCAACTGAGCGTGGGAATTGGAGATGAGGCTGAATTCCTTATATTTTTAACAAATGACCAAAAGTGCTACCCTTGCGACATTGTAACACTTTTTGCCTCAACTTTTGGTCATATGAGAATTTCACACGTCTTAGTGCATTGCAGTCATTTCTGACCCGTTTAAACTTTTTCCAGTTTTCCTCAGTAGGGTTGGCTTTGTAAGTCTGGAAACTCAACTCCCTCGACTTGATAGCCTTCTTGCAGCTCGAGTCATAGCACGCATTTGCTTTGGGGTTGATACTCGCAGAATGATGTTCGTAATCGTATCAGCAGCGGCATCCACGTCACTATCAAGGAAACATAGTGACCAGTTAAAATAAAGAAGTCGTTAAGGCCGCTCCACTTTGCTTTCTCGTATAGCCATACTGTTCTCTTAGGAATTTCTTCTCTAACTGTGTGGAGTGAATACGAGAATTTTCTGATACGACACAGTGGTCAGACGAGCCTAGAGGCCACAATATGTCAACGGAATATTTATTAGGATGAGAGGTGAGAAACAGGTCCAGGGTGTTAGCGGAATGATCTGCAATGGTATTCGTGTAGGCCCATTTACAAGCTAGGTCAGATTATTTACCTCAGCGAAGATCTCTACATACCGTCCTTCGGATGTTGTCTGGCCTGAATGTCGAAGCCAAGTAGAATTGTGTATATTTATGGCTGAAGAAACATCGGCTTTATTGCGGGACAAATACGGTTGTCATTGACAGAATGGGACACAATTGGCCATCGAGATCTTGTGATCTTGTCAACACCATTCGACTTTTTATTTGGACCTTCATATATTAAGTCTGCGCCAATAATCTACCAGAGATTCAAACAAACAATAAAAAGACAAAATAAAACAGCGGAGCTGAACAAAATACCGACGAAATACATGTGCGAATAGGTGATTAAACATTTTATCAAGTGAATGACTATCTTTAAGCAGAACCAGGGTGGATCTCAGATATTGTACTCCATTACCAACCTCAGAGAATGTGCTATTCATTCACAAAAATGTTGCTCTCTGCAGATTCAAATTTACTATTGAATAACCAGTAACATAAACAGGGTGGATCACATTTTGATCTATTCCTTTTGCAGGCTATTGATTTCTTGGAAACACTGCTACCGTAAGACGCCTGACAACGATTGCAACACATTATTCATTTTTCACAATTAACTGCATGAATTAGTTTTCTTAATCATGTTTTGATGTCGAATGAAGCGCATTGAAGTGGTTATTTATTTATTTATTAATTTATTATTAATTTATTTATTATTTATTTATTTATCTACAAGTCTCTTATGAACTAACAGATATATTGAACCATAAAATATACTTAAGAATTCAAAAAGTGTACAATCTTAAAACTATGTTCTTAAATTCAACTCTATCTTAGTAAATGTAGGAGAGATTACTGGCTTCGTTGAAGACTTTGACGGAGAGCGTTAGGGGTTCGGTCACACCGTAATTGGTTCTATGAAATTCAACCGATAACCGATGCCCTATTCTCATTGGTCTCCCAGGGACAAAAAGTCAAATTTTAGACAGGAGAGTAGGGCATCTTATGTGATAACGCAGCAAATCTACAGTGACAGAATACAGTGACAATAAGGAGAACGGATCCGAAAATGTGAGATTTATGTGAGTGTTGAAAGAAAATGTTGTGTCAACCACAACACCCAGATCTTTGACTTCATTAATCCGGGATAGAAGGGCGGAATCAACCGAGTAATTGAAGCCAATTAAGGAAGTCCTTTTAGAAAAGGAAATAAAAATTATATTTCCATTCGAAGATATTACCGCAAACAGTAAGCAATGACTACATTTAACTGTATGGACGATATCATGAATAAAGATCACGAAAAAAAAGGACCCAAGTTGCTCCCTTGCGGAACACCGGAACTACAAGTAATCTCTTTGAAGATGGAGTTACCAATTTTAACCTGTTGAGTACGGCCAAGGAGAAAAGAGGACAACCAACGGAGAAGTTGCTTCACTGAAAAGCAACTGAAGTCGGTAAAAATAGTATGGACTTGATTCCTTGCCTCAAGTTGTTTTAGGACGAAGGATGACAATATAGCCAGATTAGAGGTGGTAGATCGGCCTGATACGAATCCATGCTGTTCATCTGGGAGATACTCCTTAATTAGAAATTCAACTTTCGTTTTTATAATGCTTTCAAATAACTTTGGAATTGCAGATAGTTTGCAATTTCCTCTGTAATTTTCAAAATTACTTTTGGATCCAGACTTGTGTATGGGAACAAGAAATTATTTTTTCCAAGCTTCCACAAATACACCATCGGAAAGGGAGCGGTTGAAAAAAATTACTAGGAGGGCGCAGAGCGAATTGCAGCATTTATTTAGCAAGATGGTTATGTTAACAATTGTGGGGTTCCGAAAATCCAAGGGCAACACAACAGCATCAGTAACACCCAACAATTTAAAAAAATTATCGGCCCTGGAACCTAACAATGATCGACAAGGCCAATTGATACCATTTCGTGTAGAATATATCGTTCAAATGTCCGCCGCAGCACCACCGAGTGACGCGCATTTGAAATTCCCAACTCCCATGACTCTGGTGTATAAATCAGGTTGAATTTGACCGATGGCATGGGTTCTGTTAGCCTTGAGGACCGCTGTGGTTTGCGGCTTATTTGCATAGACCTGCGATTTCAGAAAACCTCACACGAAAAAGTCTAACGCGGTCAAATCACACGATCTCGGTGGCCAGTTCACATCTCCTTCACGTGAGATGACCATGCCCTCGAATCGCTTGTGCAGAATTTCCAATGTGGCGTGAGCTGTGCGGCACTTAGCGCCGTCCTGTTGAAACCGAAACCACACATCGTTGGTGTCCACATTATCCAATTCATGCCAAAAGAAGTTGGTAATCATCGAACGATAGCACTCGCCGTTGACGGTAATGGCCTGGCCAACGTCGTTCTTAAAAAAATAACCGATGGACCTATGACGCTACCAGTCCAAAATCCACACCAAACAGTGACTTTTTCGGGATGCATTGGACGGTCCGTGTTCTTACCAAATCTAGTCTTCTTTAGCCTATTCAAGAATTCGTGATTTGGCATCACAACTACTGGTCTAATGTTCTGTCATTTTTTATACCAGAAGTGTTTACCCGCGCTTTATTATTTTTTCCCGCCTTTTTGTTACATATAATGAGTTTTTGTAAACGTCAATTATTATTATAAAACGTATTGAACCAGCAAACTGTCGTCTTTCCTTTAGTTAATAACATTTGGTCCTTCTTAACCGGATAATTAAAATTAAGTATATTTAGCGCTATACAATGACTACGACTAAACGCGACATTTTAAGAAACTCATTAAAACGTTTAATGAACACGAGTAAGAAGGCAGAGATTTATGACGAGTCGGACATTCTGTCGTTCTTAAAACTTTTGGATTACCAGTGGACAAAATTTGACGAAGCGCAGAGTGAAGTGGAATCCACATGTGGAGAGACCGCATTAGCAACAGAAGAGGCACAGCGTGAGCAGGGCGAAGAGTGGTACAGAACAGCATTCTCCAACTTCACACGCGCTCAGTCCAAATTAAAGGTCAGCTCCAACAGCAGTAAACCGAAAGAGCATCAGCAGTATGTTGACGTCAAACTGCCACGCATGGACTTGCCGAAATTTGATGGGAATCCGCTGGAGTGGAAGCAATTTCATGATGCATTTGTTTCCCTGATCCACGGAGAAGCATCTCTTACTGGCTCTCAGAAACTACATTATTTGCGATGCAGCTTACACGGAGAAGCACTCAAAGTGATCAAGGCGTTCCCTATCACCGACAAAAACTACAATGAAGCCTGGGAGCTGCTAAGAAAAAGGTATAATGTAGAGCGTGTCATTGTTGATGCACATTTCCGTGCATTGTTTTCTTTGCCGAAGCTTTCCTCAGAATCAACTGTAGGTATACGAGCATTGGTAGACAACATCCAGGAGAATTATCGCTCGCTTAAGACTGTAGGTAGACCCGTCACCAACTGGGATGATTGGCTAGTGCATTTGGCCATCAACAAGCTTAGCCAGGAAACTCACCGCCAATGGGAGCTGTCGCGAGCGGACGACCAGGTACCTACTTTCGATAATTTAGTAGATTTTCTGGAAGCCAGATGTCGATCACTAGATGCCGTAGAGCTTCACAATGCGCAGCCAACCGTATCCGCCAAACTCAGGTCCAAGTCTACAACAGTTCTCTCCATGCCTGGGAAGACTGATAAGTGCTACGTTTGTGGTGGAAAACACAAAGTGTTCAATTGCGAGCAGTTCCGAGCTTTAACACCTCAACGCAGAGTTACCGTCGCAAAAGAGAAATTGTTGTGCATGAATTGTCTCTCAAGTGCACATAATCAGGAAACTTGTCGCAGCTTAAATACGTGCCGTTTATGCCAAGCTCGTCACCATACGCTGTTGCATATTGAGAAACAATTATCATTACATACGTCTTCATCCAACGTGTTAAATTCTGATAATCCAATTTTGTTAGGCACCGCTCTGGCCAAGGTTATAGACAGTTTCGGACGAGTTCAGATAGTAAGAATCCTGTTTGACAACGCTTCACATCTAACCTTCATCACGAAGCCTTGCATTGATAGACTTTCCCTAAATTCTACGCCTTCATCAACCGTGGTCGAAGGTATAGGTGCTTTACCAGCAGGTCGTTCCAGAGGTATTGTGCAGCTTGCGTTATCTTCGCTCGACAATAGTTTCGCTGAAACCATTCTAGCAAACGTATTACCGAAGATAACCAACGCCCTACCACCCTCTTTCATTAGCAATCGATCATGGCAGCACATTGAAGGTCTAAATTTGGCTGATCCTAAATTTAACGTACCCGCACAAGTCGACATCTTACTAGGCTGCGACCAGATAGGAAGTTTCCTTCTCGATGGATTAGTCCGTGGCCCAAAAAACACACCTATTGCGCAACAAACAACACTCGGTTGGGTGCTTTTCGGAAAAGCGGTCGTGCCAGACTCCACGTACACATTTTCTGCAATTGCTTCCAGTCGAGACGCCGCACTAACAAAAACAGTCTCAAAATTTTGGAATCTGGAAGAACTTCCAGAATGCAAACACCTCACCGGTGAAGAACTTTTATGTGAGAAACTCTTCTCCCAAACCCATTCACGCCAAGATGATGGTCGGTATGTAGTTAAACTACCCTTCAAATCTATGGTTCCACTTGGAAATTCTCGTGATGCAGCGGTTCGTGCCTTATTCCGCATGGAAAAAATCTTCGCGAGAGATCAACAACTTCGGAAAGACTATGCACAGTTTATGCAGGAGTTCATCGACTTGGGACATATGGAGGAGGTTAGTGCTGACGCGATCCCAGGCAAACATTATTATATGCCACATAGAGCTGTGGTGAAAGAATCCAGCACAACAACAAAATTAAGGGTCGTCTTTAACGCTTCAGCTAAAACGACTTCAGGATTCTCATTAAATGATAGTCAATTGGTGGGTCCACAACTTCAACACGATCTTTTCGAAATACTACTGCGATTCCGCAATCATAGATTCGCTTTGACTGGCGATGTCGCAAAAATGTACCGCCAGGTGCGAGTACATCCGGAACATGTCGACTTCCAGCGGATCGTATGGCGCAGCCTGCCAACGGATCCTGTCAAGGATTATCGTCTACTGACCGTGACGTACGGCGTCGCATCGGCATCACATCTGGCGGTTAAAGCATTGCAGCAGACCGGTATCGACGAAGGCCATAACTTTCCCGCCGCTGCTGAAATAGTGCAACGCGATTTTTATATGGACGATCTTTTAACTGGGTCGTTTGATGAAAATGAACTACAGAATTTGCAGATCGAAATAGCTGGCATGCTGAAACGCGGCGGTTTTCACCTACGTAAGTGGTCTTCGAATTCAACTGTTGTTCTTGATTCCATTCCAGCTGAGCACCGTGAAATCAAGTCAAGTTTGGATCTTACTGATTCTGAAAGCGTTAAAACATTAGGACTACAGTGGCATCCATATTCTGACGTCTTTGCGTACACCGTGCAAGTGCCTGATATGAATACAACATACCTAACTAAACGTCAACTGCTTTCAGATGCTGCGAAACTTTTTGACCCCTTAGGATTACTTGCTCCAACGACACTCATTCCCAAGTTGTTGTTTCAGCGCCTTTGGAAACCGAAAATAAATTGGGATGAGCAAGTACCTTCATCGATAAAACAAAAATGGTTGGACTATCGTGCAAATCTTCCTAGTTTGGCAATGATAAAAATACCAAGGTGGATTGGCGCTGGCGATCCGAAAGCAGTCACGGATCTTCATGGATTTGCCGATGCATCCCAATCTGCCTACGCAGCTGTAGTGTACGCCAGAACCACTAATGCTAATGGTGTCTTTGTTCGTCTCCTCGCCGCAAAAACCAGAGTGGCACCTATAAAGCCAGTAACTTTGCCTCGGTTGGAATTATGTGCTGCTGCTCTGTTAGCAAAACTGATCCAGTATGTAAAAAAGACAATCGAACCGAAAGCTCGCAGCGTCTATGGGTGGACGGACTCATCTGTAACAATAGCGTGGCTTCATCAACATCCTAGTAGATGGTGCACCTTCGTTGCGAATCGAGTATCACGTATCCAGGAAGTTATACCACCAGAACTATGGTTGCATGTTCCATCCTCACAAAACCCGGCCGACTGCGCATCTCGGGGCTTGTCACCAAAGGAACTCCAAGGTTTCACCTTGTGGTGGGAAGGACCTCAATGGCTGAATCAACCCCAAGAGGCTTGGCCTCCGCAAAAACTATTTACTACTGCCATAGACCAGAAGTCAAGTACTAACAACATTGTTCTGATTACTGCCGCAGTACCGCACATCTGGGATCTTATCGATAAGTATTCTTCTCTGTCTAAACTAAAGCATGTTACATCATACATCCACAGATTTATCAATAATATACGCTGCCGTATCAGAGCTCGTAAGGAAGGAAGTTCTATTTCTGGAAGGTCTAGTAGGTTTCTTGATCTATATGAACTGAATAACTCGCTTAATTTTTGGATAAAGGCCACACAACGATACTTTTTCGCAGATGACGTTCATCGACTCCAAACAGGAAGTGCTCTCAAAAAAGGAAGCAAGCTGGTGAAGCTAAATCCATTCTTGGATAAAAATGGACTTCTTCGTGTAGGTGGCAGACTACGTAACGCCTCGCTACGGTTCGAGATAAAGCATCCTATTCTACTACCAGCTGCCGCAAAGCTTACTATTATGATTTGTCGCGATGTTCATCACATGTCGCTCCATGCAGGTCCATCAATCATGCTAAGCATTATGCGAGGAAGATTCTGGATCGTTAATGGACGTAATTTGTTACGCAAAGTCTTCAGATCCTGTGTCAAGTGCCTTAGGTATCAGAACATCGTTCGCCAACAGTTGATGAGTGATCTGCCCAGGCCTAGAGTCCAATCTTGTCGACCTTTTTTTCGCAGTGGTGTTGACTTTGCCGGACCCGTTTGGCTTCGATTGTCGAAAGGACGAGGTTGTAAGGCTGTGAAAGGTTACATCTCTATCTTCATATGCATGGCAACGGGTGCCATGCATTTAGAGCTGGCAAGCGACTTGTCGTCCAGTACTTTCATAGCCGTTTTGAAGAGATTTGTGTCCCGCAGAGGACATTGTGGAGAACTGTACTCCGACAATGGGACGAATTTTGTCGGGGCGGAAAGAGAGCTTCGGAATATGTTTGTTGAAGCGACGCAAGATGAACATTTGGCCAAATACTTACGAAATGACAACATAGTTTGGCATTTTAATCCTCCTGCCGCTCCTCATATGGGTGGATACTGGGAGGCTGCCGTTAAACGAGTGAAATTTCATCTACGACGTACCTTGCACGATCGAATTTTAACATTCGAAGAGTTTTCAACTCTTTTGGCGGAAATAGAAGCTTGTGTCAATTCCAGGCCTCTATGCCCTGCATCCGCGGACATCAACGATCTTGAACCTCTGACTCCAGGTCATTTTTTAATAGGAGAACCGCTTAAATCTATTCCAGATGCTGATATCATGGACGCAAACATCAATCTTAGGAAACGATGGACTTTAATCTCTCAGCTGCGCCAGTATTTCTGGAGAAGGTGGCAGAATGAATATCTACAGCATCTCCAGCAACGTGCAAAATGGAATAAAACTTCTCTTAATTTCGACGTAGGAGATCTTGTTGTAGTTAGAGAGGAGAATATCCCGCCTAGCAAATGGAGAATGGGAAGAGTTTTAGAGACACATCCTGGAGGTGATGGAAGAGTTCGTGTCGTCACATTAAAGACTGCAGATGGAACATTGGTACGACCCATAGTCAAGATATCACCGCTTTTGACCCTCAAAAACGACGTCGATAACCTTGATAATTGAACTTACCCTTACGGGAGTTCAAGGCCGGCGGTATGTTCTTACCAAATCTAGTCTTCTTTAGCCTATTCAAGAATTCGTGATTTGGCATCACAACTACTGGTCTAATGTTCTGTCATTTTTTATACCAGAAGTGTTTACCCGCGCTTTATTATTTTTTCCCGCCTTTTTGTTACATATAATGAGTTTTTGTAAACGTCAATTATTATTATAAAACGTATTGAACCAGCAAACTGTCGTCTTTCCTTTAGTTAATAACAGTCCGCTTTTGGATCTCATGTGAATTGGTATCATCCCAAACTCACCAATTTTGTTTGCTGACGTACCCATTCCAGCAATGGGTCTCACCGCTGAAGATGATTTTTTGTTGAAAATTAGGGTCAGTTTCCAACTGCTCCAGAGCCCATTCAGCGACCACACGTCGTTGTCTATGGTCGTGCAGTTTACCTTCAGCTCCTGGGTCAGATCAATTTTGTACAGGTGCAGGCCCAAGTCACGGCGAAAAATTCGCCAAGTTGTAGTCTGCGAATGGCCGAGTTCTTAGTGATGCGAAATCGACTGCATCGGATTCTTCTGCACACTCTCACGGACAGCGGCGATGTTTTCGGCAGATATTGCGTTTCGTCGACGTATAGGTGTTGGCCTATCGTTTACTGAACCAGTGAATTCAAATTGATCCTCCACACTGCAAATAGCCCTCTCGGTAGGACGATTCTGGCGACCGTAAAATGGACGAAGCGCGCGGAACGTCGCCGGAACAGAGCATCCATTTTGATAAAACAATTTTACCATTTGCACTTGTTGTTGAATGCTATGTCCATCCATGGAGATTTGGCAAAACAGGTTGAATAAATGGTAGCCAATTTGACGGATGTAGCTTCTACAATATGGCCGCTATCAACTGTCAAAGCTCAGAAGTCCCTATTGGAAGAGTCTTAACATAAAACAGAAAGTCAAAATTAAAATAGAGCCTAACGTTTTAAAAGTCAATTGATATTCAAAAACGGCTCGAGACATTTGCTGCTTTGCCACATTCAGACGAACTTCAACAACTCAAGTGTCTTAATAAATACCACACAACTTTTGATGCAGTCCTTAGCACACCCATGCGTAGAAAATCAGACGTTTTAAATTATCCCTCTCCAAAGTACGAACATTCCAAATGTTGCTCATTGCACTGTCAAAGGGATTGAAGCACTGTTTAAGCGACTCTCAAGGGAAATTGTCCTTCAAGAAGTCTGAATGCTCCCATGGGTGCATAGGCACGGAATCTATCTCATTCCAAAGGCTTGCTAAACCCTTGTTTACACCACCAACGGATTGACGTCTACTGACATTCGTTACGTGATATGAGTTTGAATTTCCCATCAAATGGAGCACGTCACAGGGGAAGTGCCGAGTGCAATGAACTTCAAGAGAACCGATACTCTTCGGAGTGCATTCACTTGCCGTTTTCAGAAAGTCTGTGTGTCCCATGATCATTAAAAGTTACAGTTCCTTCACTCCATTCGCACACACACCCCGGAGGGGGGATACATAAATACGGTCCAAGCAAATAATGAGAATCTGTGCAGTAATTGAAACACACGTCAGAATTGAGTGCTGCCACATCAGATAGAACGTCGGGATACCTGAATTTCCCGGCGCTGACGTTGGCGCGATTCGTTGCTTTCACAAGTTCGCCAGGCATGCACATAACTTTGCCGACATCCTGCGGTAGGCAGTGGATGCATTCAACTGAATGGAATAAAATTCCAAACACAATTCTCCCGCTATTTACCACCATCATCATCATCGCCGTCGGAGCCAGCGACAGAGCAAGCAGTGGAATCATCATTATCATCCTCGGCCTGGTCGTCATCACCGTCGTCATCATCGTGCTCGTAGTCATCATCGAACCTTTCAATTATTGGAAAAGTTTTGAAATTAAAATTTTAATTACGGTTCACTGGACGTTGCGACTAATTATAACGGCAACTGATGTGCTGGCGGTTACGCCAGTTACGACCATACCCATGGCTTGTCAGCTCTTCTGCTCAAATGTAAAAGCGAATCGCTTTTGCGAGAACTTTTTGCGCTTTTTTTGTATATTTTTCACAATTACGATGCTCAATCACCTGGATGTGGATACGTAGCACACATCCGAGAGCGTTCGTTCGTCCTCGCTGACGATGACGATGTCGACGACGAGTACGACGCTGGTGATGACCGTGATCATATGGTCCAAGGGGCGCTGGGTGGCAGGCTCGAGAGTGGGAAAGGCAAAAGTTTTACGAGTTATATTGTCGGGAATAAAGGACCCTCGCCCTGCATCGATTGGCCGGAGCGGAAGTTTTATTTTATTTTGACGGTTTTTACTGCCTCTGCTGCTCCTGCCGCCTGTGAGTTTGTGCGCTTCCGAACAGAAATGGCGGGTCAGCACAAGCCCGCGCACATTGATGGTAATTGAATTAATTTTTATGAGATATGATTGGGAAAAGTCCGATGTTTGTTGGTCGGTAACCGCAACAAAGTCCCCGTTGTAGTTTTTTCTTCTCGCTTTTACGAGCGATTTTGTGGCCGAAACTTGATATTCATGAAGACATTAATTGGTTAATTACGGGTTTCGCAATTCACGAATACGCCATTACGTCGATCGATGTGAAATTTACACTTTTCGAGAATTTTAAGGACTTCTCATGATGGCGGCTGTCAGTTTTAATTGTACTATGCTCTGCGGGTGGGGTTGTTTCATTCGGATGACTACATAAATGAGATAAATTGCCGCATGACATAATTGGTGAAACTTTGTCCGATGACGGCGATGGACATGATGAAATAACCAAACTTGACCGCGGAGTTAAGTGAATGAGATGGATGGACACGAATTTGACACCGGTTTTGTTTAGTAGAAAATATTGTAAGTGTTTCTTCGTACTACACTTTCAGTTTGGTTCAAATACCACAATTGATCAGAATTTTCACAAAAAAATGATCACATTTCTGCAAACACAGACGATGCCCAAAGAGTATAACTGTTTAGAAAAGACTTCCCAATCTCGCCTTTCGACGTTGGCATATGACTGTAGGTCCCCTCTATTCTTGAGAGAATAATAGCACTCACAACACTAATGGTTGCTGAGATGCTAGGGCCAGGTCCACCTTGGACTGTAGCGCCACCATTGAACAGAAGAACAAGTTCCTTATTCTCTTTTCGTATGAATTCGTTGAATTATTTGCAGTCTCAATTTTTGCACTAGCCCAAGTTTGTATTCAGACAGTTTGGCAAAAAAAATAGTCCGCTTCACGTGAGTATAAAACGTCATGACAAGTCCCTATCAAAACATACGTAACTAAATGGTCTTCCAATAAGGACTACCAGGCTTTGACAGTTGACAGCGGCCATATTGTTGAAGCGATATCTGTCAGATTGGCTGTCATTTCTTCAGTCTGTTTTGTCAAATCTTCGTGAATGGACTTAGCGTTCAACAACACGTGCAAATGATAAAATTGTTTTATCAAAATGGGTGTTCTGTTCGGGCAAAGTTCCGCGCGCTTCTCCATTAACGGATGATTATATCCTACCGAGAGGACTATTCGTAGTGCGGTGAATAAATTTCAGTAAACGATAAACCAACACCCATTCTTCGGAGCTATCTGTGAGAGTGTGCAGGAGAATCCGATACAATCGAGTCGATCCCGCGTCGCTCACAAGAACTCGGCCTTTCGCAGACCAAAACTTGATGAATTTTGATTCGTGACTTACTTCTTGCTTGCCCGTGCCCCCCGCATTAAATTTCGTCTGCGTGGAAGCGAGTGGAGGAGAAGACATAACTACCAGCTGGTGTTCAGGAATTTGGACATTATTCGAGATGCAAGCTACTCGGCCACATGAAGCTCCTGAACACCAATGCTCTGGCCAAGAGAGCTTTAAAATTAGAGCCTGATACGACAAGGAGCGACCAACACTCAGTTTGTAGTGGATTCCAGGTCTTGATGACTGAAAGCATAGCGGAAAAGAAATCAAAAAAGCCCGGCGAACACTCGTTGGAAAATGTACTGTAGTGTTGCTGTTCAGACATATTGTTCTAAATTGCCCACAGGAGGGAGTCCTTAATTATGGTTTGAACTTACAGCGTGCGGCTTCCTTGGACAAATTTGGGCAAGACTTCGTGCCACTTGTGATGCACATTTTTTTTCAGAGAATTTTTGAAGTACTACTGGACCACTCAAACTCAAATCTGGTCCATTCTACTGCCAGGTAGTAACCTAGTAAAGTGCCGTTAATTTGATTCCAACGGTAAATGGTGACTGGACCAGATTCGATTTCACTCGGTTCGAACCTGGGATCTCTCCAACTTGAGGCAGGCACTTAACCAACTGCGCCATCCAGTCGTATTGTGATGCACATTGTCAGACATTAAAGGTGGAGAAAGGTTGGGATCAAATAGACGTCACACCGAAACTACGCTAAGCTGGGTAAAGATGACATCTTCGCTAGAGTCATCGATAAACACAGCCTGCACGACACCACGTCCGAAAACGGACTCAGGCTGGTGGACTTTGTTACGGGGCGAAACCTCTCTGTAGCTAGCACGCGGTTCCCACACCTCAACATCCTTAAAAGGACCTGGCGGTCCCCTGATCATTTAACCGTCAACCAAATTGATCACGTTGCGATCGACGTCAGACACTCCTCCAGTATTCTTGATGTCCGAACGTTCCGAGGCGCCAACATCGACATCGACCATTTCCTTGTTGTAGCCAAGGTAAGGACAGGGATATCGAGAGAACAATGGAGTCGAGGAAGACAACCACGGTTTGACGTTGAAAGGCTACAATCGCAACAGACTACCAGGAACTTTGCCAATTGAAACTCTCCGAAAGTTCGACGTCGCCTGGACTAACAATAGACGAAGAATGGAAACGTTGTCAAAAATCAGAGTAGTAGAGCCCTCTCTCGTAAGACCACCTGACTTTGTATAAGACCTTGATCGTTCCAGACCAGCTTTACTCCGCAAAGGCATGGACAATTTCCCAAGCGGATGAACAGTCTCTTGGTCTTTTCGAGAGAAAAGCTCTGTGGGCGATCTTTGGTCCTGTTTGCGTTGATGGCATTTGGAGGAGAAAATTCAACCACGAACTGTATGGGCTGTACAGCGACATGAGTCTAGCCAGGCGTCTACGGATCCAACGCCTAAGATGACTAGACCATGTAGAGCGTATGGACAACTTAGCTCCGGCCCGAACAGTCTTCGACTCTGAGCCGATAGGACAACGCAACAGAGGACGTCCACGTACAAGGTGGCGCACACAAGTCAAGGGGGACCTCGGCCGGCTTGGTGTGCGAAACTGGAGACAGCTGGCGAGAGATTGTGCTGGCTGGAGAGGCATTTTGAATGAGACCCGGGTCCACCTCGGACTGTAGCGCCCTAAGAAGAAGAAGAAGAAACCGAAGCTACAGTTTTCCGTTTGAAAAGAAAACTTACAAAAATCTTCCGATAAGATAACGTCTTTCGCGTAGTAGAATAATTCGTAATGAGCTATGAACAAAAATCTACAATATTCATAACAAGACATACTCATCTTGGTTTCGGTTCTACCAGTCAGTTATCAAGTGCGATGAGTTCACGTGCCTCCTCCTTTCATTCTCTTAATAATCTCATAAACTTCATTGAATATCTGTGGCAAATGAATAAACCAAATCAGGAGCACTGTTGGCATATTTTTGACGGACTTGATGAGCCTACTTCAAGTGCTTCCGGTGGAAGGAGAACACGAGACTCTAAAGGGGCCCTCCTAGCCTGCCAAATGGCGTGGCATAACTCATTCAGGCTAATTTGAATTAATGTCTGCCTGTCGACGAATACTTGCGAGCTAATCTTATGTAAGTGCAAATCACCCTCCTTCGCCGAGATGCTGAGATTGAATTCCTCTTCCGCGAAGCAACACCACACCGCTGCTCATTCAATTTGAATTATTCCATGAAAATCCCATGACGAGGCTAATGTGCATCTTCCCGAGGATCACCCGTCCGAGGACATAAATTTATTCTCATTGTATTCCCGAGAAAAGCACAAGTCCATTCTGCTCCCTGGAATCCTTCAGTCTGAATGTTTAACTTTGTTGCCTCGCTGGAATTTTTCTTTGCTCATTTCGCTTCACTCTGGATGGAACAATGCAAGTCCTTATAAGATTCCTCCTCCAAAGGAAAGAACTTGATTAAATAATTTTTTGTTTCACATCAGCCCCGCACCCCACTTGCCTCGTGTTTTCTTATGAAAAATGCAGAAATGTAAGACGCGTTTGTCCAGAATGAAGAGAAACTATTGTTTCTTGAACGTGGCTTTCTGTGTGTGCCTGTGCATGCTCTCGGGGAATATAGTCACTCACAGTCAGCGTCGACGGGCGTTGCTGGGTGCCAGCAATCTGCTAAGTTTTCATTTTCATTTAAAGTAATTCTTACTCGAAAAAACGTGCACATAAGAGAGCGGGCACGGGGGGCACTTACGCCAACAATAACAACGGGCGAAATGTCGAAAGTTGTTGAAAACAATGCAGTGCAATTGGTTTTGTTGCCGGAGTTGAGGGTGCTTGCGCACGCTTGCCAGCTACACGCCGAACTTACATAATAAATTGTCAAATAATTTATGCATGAGATGGATTTTATGATTTCCATGAAACTAAATGTGTTTTTGTGCGGCGGGGGCGGGGGGGAACCAATTAAAGTGGAAACAATGCCACCGGCGGAGACGAATGAGGACATTCGGAAGCATTTTAAAAATACCCACTCACACGATCCGTGAACTTGTGGATGGACGATGCTTGTGTGTGGGATTAGGTCTTGTTTAACAATCCATGAAATTTCTGGGGATGAGGTGCGAATGAGTGTGGCGAAGTCTTGGCCAACATCCACTTCTGGCTCCGGGAGATGTTACGCATATTCTGAGACCACTAATGCTTTTTCATTTGGCCCATTAACCTTATAGTTGGCAAGGTTCCATCTTATCAGCTGAACATTGTTGTATCACAGTTTGTCTCTATGCCCCAGTTCATGAGCAACTACAGATTCGCCTTTACAACGCCTTTGTGGCCATCGACCGGACACGTCTCGTCAAAGCGGCTTTTGTCTTGTAAAAATGAAACCGTCTTCAATCTTTTGTGTGAAGTTAAAATTGCATAAAGAATGCATTGACTGAATGGAGTGCCGCAGGGATAAACCTTGCCACCAGTACTGATTATCACTTTCATGAATGCTATGGTTGAGGATTTCCAAAATGGGCGCATTTGAAGATGAGTTTGTTATCTTTCTACGATAAGCATACGACCGCACAATCGACCTTCACGGCCTCTGGGTGTAATTGCTGGCAACAGCATAAAGCCCTCCTAAGATGGGTTTTGTCGTCCGACTCATGTGTATTGACACAAGCCTCCAAACCCTTCAGACGCATATTCGAGGAGTGCACCATAGATTGACTCATCAGAGAAGCCTTTCCCTCAGGAGTATCTGCCAAAGTGGTCTTACCTATAAAACCATCGACTTTCGAAATTCCGATAATTGAAGTGCCTAGGAGTAATCGTTGGCAACATTTTTATTTTTAGTTTTGTTTTTCGAGGACAGAAAGGTAGCCTTTCTTCGTGAAATAATAACAATATTGTGGTACTACAGGCCTGAGTGGACCTGGGCCTAGCTTCTACAGTAACACAGTCTCAGATGTAGAAGGAAATTAACTGTAATTAGCATAATAATAATAATGGAGGCGCTACAGTCCGAGGTGGATTTGGGCCTAGCTTCTCAGGAACCACTCGTGCTGTGCGTCCTTTTGTTCTCTCACGAGTTGGGGGGATTTACAGTTTAATGCCGACACCGAACGGCGAGATAGACAGTTGAACGTTGTCAGTTACTCGAAAGAGGTGGAGCCGTAAAAAAATCAAAGGTGTTCTTTTCGGGAATGGGACCCATAATTCGAGAGCAGAAATCGATGCACTTACTCACTACGCCACGGCGCTCAGATTTTCCTGAAATACGTATACCCCACTAAATCGTTGGCGTACGCTATTGTACTTCCTTCCTCTTCTTCTGAGGGCGTTACAGTCCGAGGTGGATCTGGGCCTCACTCAACATGCCTCTCCAACCAGCACGATCTTTCGCCAGCTGTCTCCAGTTTCGCACACCAAGCCGGCCGAGGTCCCCCTCGACTTGTGTGAGCCACCTTGCACGTGGACGTCCTCTGTCCCACAGGCTCAGAGTCGAAGACTGTTCGGGCCGGAGCTAAGTTGTCCACACGCTCTACATGGCCTAGTCATCTTAGGCGTTGGATCCGTAGACGCCTGGCTAGACTTATGTCGTTGTACAGCCCATTCAGTTCGTGGTTGAACCTTCTCCTCCAAATGCCATCAACGCAAACAGGACCAAAGATCGCGCGCAGAACTTTTCTCTCGAAAAGCCCAAGAGACTGTTCATCCGCTTGGGATATTGTCCATGCCTCTGCGCCGTAAAGCAGGACTGAGATGATCAAGGTCTTGTATAGAGTCAGCTTGGTCTCCCGAGAGAGGGCTCGGGGAGACTTTTGAGCCCAAAAAAACAGCGGTTGGCAAAAGTTATTTTGCGTTTGATCTCGGTACTGATGTTGCTTGTACTATTTACCGCGGACCCAAGGTAGACGAAGTCCTTAACTACCTCAAAGTTTTAGCTGCCTATGGTGGCGTTCTGGCCAAGTCGTCGATGTTGTGCGTCCTTTCTTGATGACAGCCACTTCTGTCGCCGTTGTTCAACATTTAAACAGATTAACTATGAAGAAAACCCTCTCAAACTTGGTCGTTATGATTCGCCCTAAATTCACCCGTCACCTCCAGTCGTGAGATATTAAAAGTGGGCACAATGTGAGTGATTGCTCTAGAAGCTAGGCCAAAGCACGCCCCAGGCCCTGAATCAGTTCGCCTTTTAGAATTGAGTCTTCCTATTAATAACATTTAACAAAATCTAAAAATATTCCTCTCTTAAGTTTCCAAGTTCGTAAGTGACACTTAACGAGACAAAAACTACCAGACAAGCTTGTTGATAACCCACTCAACGTCCTGCGATGTGGATGTCGTTGAAATTTGCCATTTCTTAATCAGCCATCATTTTCGATATCCGTCATTGCCATACTCTCGAAAACCTCTGACATTCAACATAAACGACATAATAATTGATGCAATTCCGACGCTGTCATGCCTCAATTCACTGGGCCATCACTTGATGCCTTAAGCTACGACAAGAGTGTACGTCAACATGCTTTGCATGAACCTTTGACATTTCTCTGCTTCACTGGGGGTTCTGTCACAACTGGTATTTGTTCCAATGTGATTCTGAATGAGTTCATTCGAGAGTAATTGCTTGAGCCGATTACGGTTTAAAATGACGGTTTACCTTTAAATAGGGGCCGTTGATGAAATATGATTTTTGAAGAGTGATTATTGCCATTTCAATCAATTACTCGTACTTCGTCACGGTTTTCGGTTTTTGAAGAGACGTCCACAAATGTCAAAGAAAACTGTTTGATATTTAAATTTCTCATTTGTGTTTTTGTATGGTTATGTTTGGGTTTTCTAGAAAAATGGTAATTCCTTGCGGGTTTGATGAATGATTGCGTCACAGGTGATCTCTGAAAAGAGAAAATTATTTTAACGTGTGGGTCCCTGTCTTGACTGCGACTGGATGGCGCAGTTGATTAGGTGCCTGCCCCAAGTTAGAGAGGTCCCATGTTCAAATCCCAGTGAAATCGAATCTGGTCCAGTCACCGTCTGCCGACACTGGAGTAGATTGCTACCTGGCAGTACAATGGACCAGTTTTGAGTCTGAGTGCTCCAGTAGAGTTTCAAAAATACTCAAAAAAAAAAATGGGTCCCTGTCTGCGTGATCGACATTTTCTAACCGTTTGGTAAGAAGGTCCATTCTAATAAGACATGATCCACGATATGGAAAGGAAATTTGTTGTCAAGTTTGCTTGTTTTTTTTTTAATAAATATTAAATATTGCTGGTTGTAAGGAAACAAGTGCCATTAATGGCTGAAACACAAAAGTGCGTCAGCGTCAGCGTTGTCTTTCAACGCATACAATTCAATGGACATGCGCGAAATACTGCGTCGACCTACGTAAGTGAAAACTGAGAGAGATGAGAGGATCGTAATAAAACGTAAAACGTAATCCCAACGCACGTCATTATTCAACATGTTGGATATTTTTCTGACAGAGGTATGCGCGTTCTCACGCGTATGCGTGAGAGCGAAATTGACAAATGCTTCCCAAATTGAGAACATTTTGTGACAGCTGACATTTGAGACATGAAAACAGCTGACTAAAATTATTTTAACGACGAAACTAATTTGAAATCCCTGTATGCTTGGAAGCATGAATGTTATAGAAGGAATAACTTGAATTAATGGATTTAATTTTAGCAACAAGAAGCACTTTTTTATTTTGTTTAACTTTCTTGGCATTCATTTTCCGCAATGAATTTCTTCAACGTACAATAGTTTGACCAGAATATTTTTTGATTTGACATTTCAGAAATAAAAACAGCTGACGGAATATTTTTCATTTGGTATTTGAGAGAGAGAGGGAACACCTGATTAACGTAGTGTGTCAACGCACACCCTCCGTAACATGAAGTCGGCTAGCGCAACGCACTGTTATGTTTCAGTCATAATATCCAAATTCTATCGATTTTTGTAGTTGCTTTCGAACATACAGGGTGGGCCACCTAGTAGTTTTTTCTTAAATCATAGGTTATTTTGACACTGACAGCTGTTTCCAGTTCAAATTCTTGACAAAAGACATTCGCGGAACGAAACGCTTTACGCTTGTACAACGTTGGGTATGTGTAGCCCAAATATAACTTTTGGCCGAAATGAAGCACCCACCACGACTGCTGTACGCAAGTTTGTACAAAAAGTTCGTGAGACTGGTATGCCAGTGGATAACACTCATGATCCCCGTCGTTGTACGTTGTACACGATCATCAACTCGCCATCGATCTCAACAGCTCAATATCTCACGCACTAGCCTGAGGAGACGAGATCTCAGGTCAATTGGTCAAGGTCCAATTGACTCAGCAATTGAAGGCTTCGTTATCGCTCGGCAGTTTGGGCCTTAGAGCAGATTGAAGTGGACAACGATTTTGGGCTAAAAATCATCTTTACTGACGAGTCGTATTTTCATCTCGGTGGCTACGTTAACAAACAAAATTTGAGGCATTTAGGGTTCGGAAAACCCTTACGTTATTGTCGAGAAGCCAATGCATTCACAGAGAGTGACAGTTTGGTGCGGATTGTGGAGTGGTGGCCACAATCCACCACCGTTTCGGTCAACGGTGGGCGTTACAGAGCCATGTTAACTGACTTTTTTAATTTCGGTGTGTCCGTCCATCCGTCCGTCCGCCGTGTCTGTCACACTTTTTTATCTCTGAAGTTTATAAAGATATCGACAGGAAATTTTGGAATTAGATACTTCAGGCCTAGATGTCATTGCCCATGCACCCAAATTTAAAAAGTCGGGCCATTTAGGGGTGGCTCCAGTACAGGTAAAGTTGCCATTATTTTTGAAACATTTTCGCTCCCCATCGGGTTATACATCAATCGACAGATCTTTTGAAATGAGGTAGAGGTTTTCTTCAACGGTTTTTGATCCAAAGTACCGTTTAGAAAATATGGAGCTCAAAAGTTTTTTTTAATGCGTCCCCCCCTGCCATTTTTAAACCAAAGAGTTTAAAAATCTGAAAAAAAATCACAAAAACTTCGCTTCATTGAGTACTTTCATTTAAAACCATTTCTGGCATTCTGGCCTTAATAGTTTTCGAGATATTGGCCAAAAACGGTCAATCATCGACATGCGAATTTTGAAGATCTGAAAACGCAGTTTTGAAGATCTCAGCGTAAGCATTAAGAAATGATAAATTTCAAAATATCAATTCATGTTGAAATATTGAGATATCTCAATAGATTATGATAGATTATGATCACTATTTTCATTTTCACACATTAATTTCATGCTGTGTTCGACTACTCTATTCGCTGATGAGTGTTATCTTTTGGATCTAACCCCTAAATGCCGAACAGAAATGAACATACACACCGCAGGCATGAGCAGTGATTAGGCAGGTATGTATGTATGTATGATGGAAGGGATTTTCTGTTTTGGAGAAACTTGGATAGAGGTATAGATATGTGTATGGATGAATTATTGTTTGATTGGATCTATGAATGTATGAATGAAGGGTTGGTTTGGGTTGAAGTTAGAGAAAATTCAACTGAAATAGTTTGGAAACGTCGTTAGATATCCAGAAATTATTCATCAATATTATGCGACAGAACCTTCCCCTTGCGAGTACCCCTTGCAGTTGCCCAGTTTATTTATTTACTGAAATTAAAGACATGGATTTGGACGCCCTCTGGTTCATGCAGGATGGCACGCCATGCCACTGAGCCCATGCCACAATCAACCTTTTGCGCACCAAATTCACAAATCGTATTATCAGCCGTCTTGGCGATATCAATTAGCTGCATTGGAGCTGTGATTCGACCCCTTTGGACTATCTTTTATGGGGAACCGTTAAAGACCGATGTTATGCCAACAGTCCAGAAACCATTCAAGCACTTTCTTTTTTTCGGAGATATTTTGAAACTCTTCACTATAGCATCCAGATTCAAAACTGGTCCATTGAACTGCCAGGTAGCAACCCACTCCAGTGCCGTTAATTTGATCCCAACGGCAAATGGTGACTGGACCAGATTCGATTTCACTGGGACTCGAACCTGGGACCTCTCTAACTTGGGGCAGGCACTTAACCAACTACACCATCCAGTTGTTGGTTGTTGCATTCAGTAAGGGCACAGAACGTACTTCTCATGACGAACTTATAAACCGTGTTAACAAAATGGTTTATACCCTCCTATCCTCATTAATTCAAGCAAACATGTTTGATGAATTTGTGCCCGGCATCGCCGTTATTAACCGGCAAACGAGGGATGAAATCCTACACGTATTTCAAATTAAAACCAAATAGACATTCCATCAAAACGTTCGTCAACAGGATTTATCTCTCGTGTGAATAAGAAAAGCCTGCCATTCGCTTTTGCCTCAGTGGCCTTTGATCTGTTTATGTCACACGAAATGTCCGCCAACACTTGCTTGCCTGCAGACACTTCACATTTCTTATCTCCTCCCAGCCACATACAGGCACGCAACAGATAAAAACCACCCCACCCACCGCACCCATATCAGATGTCCTACCAAGTTCACACACTCTTCGCTCCGAAGGTGCTATGTACCCCAAGTCTATTTGTATTAAATAAAAAATTCATCGAGGATAATCCATCAAATGCTGAACAGATGATGATGGTTAAACCGCACACAAAGGGTTGCCGCTCTTAGATGCGAGTGCTGGGCCCCCGCCCAATCCATTTCAGGCTTATATCTCACAAAGTTAGTTACAATGTCGAGCACACAAACATACCCATTCGCAGTGATAATGATCTTTGGTGTTATAACGAAACCATAAGCATCCCCCGCACCCCAGCGCCGCCCGCTTTACGGGCAAAGCCTGCCCGGTTGCAAATCAAACCCCCATATCTCGTCTCCGCTTTGTTTATTCTGACAACCCTTGAGTTAATATTTAACAAGGTGTTAAATAAATGTCAACCCAAAATTACATGCACATAAAGGACCGGGGCGGGACTGGGTTCGTCTTCCCCTCGTTGCCAAAACGGGATGAGCTGAGTCGAGATGAGCCCAGCAAGTGCTCTGAGGTGAATGTGTGCGGTTGACTTTGGGTTCAGCTTGGGAGGGGATGAGAGTGACTCCTAGAATTTGCCCTCATGGAATTTTACACCTGTACATAATTTAAATGATCCTTGCACATCTCTCTTGTTTAACTCGACCAAGCCCGATGATTGGGGGGGTCTACTTTGGTCACCGCAACATTCGGATGGCTGGTTAGCTTCGAGAGTCCGTGTGTGTGAGGGCGATGTCCCTTTTTGCTGATTTCTTGCTTAACCCTAATTTTTCGGCTGCAGAATTGTCGGCTATCTTATTCCACTTCGATCCCTTTTTCCGGATTAAATTTCCTCTACCTCTCTGCTCTCTCCTCTGCTTGCTCCACCGCTCGCTCCACCACCCTCCTCCCACATTCCAATCGTCGCTGTCGCTGTCCTCTTGGAGTTCACTTGGTTTTTTCGTGTCGGTTTTAAATAAATATGAAGTCGCTGCGAAACTGTTGTTAGGGGCTAGGGTTGTTTCCCCGCCTCCTACGTACATATGCGTGATTACGGCCACGGTGGGGTTGAAATCGATTTGGATTTGTTGACTGGCATACGTACGATGAGGACAATGGATATTTTTTCTCCTTGTGTTTTTGGTTTATTGCCCCCGAGGGGTTGGAGGGCTAGGTTCAGTTGTTATTACAGTCGGTGTTGGGTATTTTTTTCGAAATTTTTTATTATTATTGCTTTTTATCTTCTGGTGGTGGTGTTGGTCCTGTGTCCATGGAACCGGGATACACGCAGCCGTGAGTGGGGTAGTGGACGGGATCTACGAGGACGTACGGTTATTTATGGTGAGGCAAATTACCTTCGAGGTTTATTTATGTAAACATTTTGTAGGGCAGTTGTCATGAAATATTAATGCCGCTGATGGTTTATGCAGAAGCTAATTGATTTAAAAGTTTCGTGTTTTTGGTTTGTTTTGTTAAAATTTCCGTGTTTTTTTCCCTTTTTTTTGTTTTCGACCGTCGTCTGTTTGGGTTTGTTATGGGTATTCGTTTGATTTTTGTTTTCAGTTTTATTTCGATTCGACTGGCGTGTGGTGTGATTCATTTGGAGTGGGGGGAGTAAAAAGAGAAAGTCGTATATTTAGATTGTTTTTGAGAGAGAGAGTTAAAATTGATGGGGGTTGAATGTGGACACAATTTTGACCATCGATTTGGGGCAATCGTATGGACACACTGGCATGTGAATTATTAAGTTGACGTGATTGGTTTTTGGGGGCGGGTTCTATTCATTAAATTTGAGTTTAAATAATTGATTGAATGTCAAGCCTTTCTGGGGGAAAATTTTTAAATAACTTTTGACAATGGCTTGGAAATATTTAAATGGGGGTAGGCAAACTATGGAAATCTGAATGAAATTAAAAATAAATCAGAGCAGGCGGACTGTCGGATTTTATTATCGCAGCCTTATTAGATCCAATTGAACAGCCAATCAAACACAGGTTGTCTGGTTTGTGCAAGTGAGGCTAACGTACCCATGGTTAGAGTCCGATCGAAGGCCAGTTTTTCGGCCGAAGCCAAAGCCGAACTTCGGCTTTTTGATCACCTTCTGCCGAAGCGGAATGTTCGGTCAGTCTCTATTTGGAACATATTTTGCAAGTTGCCTTCGCATCATTTTTACGAAATAACCCCAAATTGACTTTTTAGCTGGCATTTTTGTTCTTACTACCTGAAACCAGTACAAATAAATTGCATGCTTTGATATAGACCACTTAACACGTTGAGTGCTACCATACAATCCGAAAAATTGTCCCCACAGGCCACATGTTTTTTTTGACACTTCGATTTTAGGTATTACTATCAGAAAATGATTTTAGATAAATTTATTTTCGTGTTTATACTTGCATTTTACCGTTGTTTTATTGCAGTGACACTCTGGTCTCACGCGGCCAGGTGTGCAGTAAATACCGAGAAGCTGCAAGATGCCAATGTGTCACCGCAAATTCCTACGGGAGAAAACGGAGCAGTTATTTTCAGTAAAGAACTCAGCTTGTGTATTTGCTGTTGTGTCAAACAGTGAGAGGTAATCTTGGCAGAAATCTGCGAACTAACAGCAGTTGTGTTTGGCAAATTTTGGAAAATGTCTTACGAAAAAAGAGAAAGGCGCTTGAATGCAATGATCCACGAACTGATGTCGGATGAAGAAACTGGAGGAGCTGATGCTTTTGAAGGATGCTCATCAGATTAATACTTTCGGATTCAGACAATTCGGATTCTGAATCAGATTATGAACTTCCAGCGAGAAAAGTTAGAGAACAACTATCTGATTCAGTGGCCTCAACTTCTCAAGCAGCCGTACCAGCAGAGTAGCTTCAAGAACCAGTATCACCGGACTCTGAAGGCCCGATGCAACTTCTCAATAAGGTATATGCAATAATAGACGAAGTAGTCGGAAAGGTAGTCTACAGTGATATTGAGGATGATGACAACACTGATACGTGCAAGTAAAGCAAGTTCAAAACTCCTTATGGCGAAAACCAAGACAATCCTAACAGTCTCTTGGGTGCAAAATTTATGGCATTAGATTCATTACATATTGTGAGTCTAATACAATGCTGCATACACAAATGTGTGCGAACCTACTGTGACACCACTCTGGTATCATGCGGCAGAGCATGCCCAAAATAACCACTAAAGATGGGAGGTTTATTTTAAGAAAAATTCAATATGATATTAAAAAACTTAGAAGTGAGTGCAGAAACAGTTCGCCGGTTCTTAAGAAATAACAGCTTACAGCTTACAAGGGTTGCTCGCAAAAGACTCTTAATATCTGAAAAAAAACGCCTTTTAAGACTTCAGTTTGCAAAAGAGCATACAGTGCCTCACAAAAGTATTCGGAATTATGTTTTTTTCCTGAATTTTAGTATTGTTAAACAACAAATAATTATTATAATTATAATAAAAAAACAGTTCCAATTTAACATTTATTCTCTGTTAGCAAAAAAATCAAAAAAAAAAATAATGCAACTGTCTGCAACAACAACAAAATGCAACAATCTAGGATCCAGGAAAAAACATAATTCCGAATATTTTTGTGAGGCACTGTAAATAGATAAGGATATGAATTTCTGATCAAAAATAAGTTTTTTTTTTTTGCTTTGTTTTCAGACTTTTGACATACTTCGAACCTTCTTGAAGGGTTCTCTTTACAAACGAGACCAAAATCCATCTTTTTGGCTCCGACGGGAAGCAATTTGTATGGAGAAAACCCGGCGAAGCATACAACGGAAATGCTATTAGGAAAACTGTGAAGCATGTCGGCGGGTCGCTGATGATATGGAGCTGCATGTCAGCCGAAGGAATTTGGCATTTTCTCCGTGGAAACATGAACCCAATGTACTACATTGACATTTTAAAAGAGACCGTTAAGAATAGCGTTGAGAAACTTGGCATCAAGGACGACTTTATACTCTATCAAGCCAACGATCCCAAGCATAAGTCTTGAGTTGCGAAGATGTGGCTCCTTCACAAGGCTGTATATCTCAGGATCTACGCCAAATGTTCTTCTAAATCTTCTTCATCCACCTCAGTAACAGCCTGCTAGGTATTTTTTTTACAGAACCTGTATCTCCGTCCTACCTCATGTTGGCAGTTAAAAGTATTAACAAAGGCCAACATTTGGCGTTCCTGTTTTCACTTATGAACTTGAACATAAATGGCTGCTGAGACATCGCTACGGAGGACATTTACTGTCACATGTTGGGCTGGCAGCCCACAACCCAACGCACCAACACAAGAATCTAATAAAAACCCTTCTCCTGATTACCTCCGTCAAAGGATCGATCGTAAATGATTTAAGAAATTATGAAAAATTCATACCGATAATTCTTTGTTCGAAAGTAAATAAATAAATCCAAGATTTCGACCGTCGGCGTCGCTGTCGGTAGTCCCATTGAATCGTGCCGTGTAGTCACCACAGGAAGTGCGTCAATAAAATTTACTATTTATGGATTTACGATTTTCCATCTGCACGTTCGGAAATTTTCACCAACCTTCACACAACCATCCGGGCTCTTAAAGCAAGATGACGACAACGACGGAAGGAACTTTACTACCGTACCCTGCCATCGTTTAGCACCCCTGGTAAGAGCAGAAACAGTTTTGCTTCCTTGGGGAGCCCCTCCCACTGCTCTTGGCTATCATAAACTTGGTGTAACATTTCAATTCAAAAGTTTAACTGAGGCAACCCCGAAATCCACCCTCTGCATGGACTCGGCTGATTTATGACAGTCCTATGGGCGCGCAGTAAAATTTCAATACGAATAGGAATAGGTTGCCAATAAAAATAGGACGAAAGGGATCTGGATACGGATTGAACGAGAATGATGGGTACATGTGTCTGAAATGATCGAATTACGTCGCGTCTTCCGCGCGATTACACATGCGACGTGAGCGGCATTTTCGCTCCTCCCGCAGGCTGTAACGAAATAAAATTTCACTCAGATCATGCCCGGGGCTAATGCCGGCGGCGGAGGTCGTCAGCAGAACTTTGCCTACAGTTCCCCGGGCTGTGAATTTTTTGGGGGCTTTTTTAATGACGAAGGGTTTGCTTCGCAGATATTCATTTGATTGTTGGGTCTGCAATCAGTTGTTCAGTAAGTGAGTGGTCGGGCCGCAAACGTGTGTAGCTACATTAGGTTGAGTGCAAGGATAATGATTGGTAAATTGCTAGAGAATTATACGGGGGTGTACACCCATTGGACAACGGAGAACGACTCTTCTTAAATTGAGTTGAGAAGTACTCAGAGGAAGTCGTACATGGAAATGTGATAATAAAGGCAATCACAGTTTAACAACTGTTTGTTTGTTGAGAATCCTTTGTACAACTGAGATTTCAACCAAAGAATATCTCGGTAAGAGAGAAAGTTAGAATATTTGGGCAAATAAGTATATTACATCGTAAAAAAAATCTAGTTCCCCGCAAGTGCAGAATGATCGACTGGATGGCGGAGTTGGTTAAGTGCCTGCCCCAATTTAGAGGGGTCCCAGGTTCGAATCCCAGTGATATCGAAACTGGTCCAGTTACCATTTGCCGTTGGGATCAAATTAACAGCACTGGAGTAGCTTGCTACCTGGCAGTACAATGGACCAGTTTTGAGACTGAGTGGTCCAGTGCAGTGTTTCAAAAATCCTCCAAAAAAAAAGTGCAGAATGGAAAAGCGGGATTATAAACATCGTCTCTGACACGTTTGCATATGCGTAAGACAGTGGAGAGGACGCGGGCATGTTCTCAGAAAAGGTCAAGTATCAAGATCTGTTCTAACTTTGGAGCTAGTGTTTTCTGGCAGAAATCGTTATGACACGAGAAGCCTACCTCCTCCTTCTCCTATCTGTACCGACAAAATTACCAGTTTTTGACAGGCACTTCGAAGCGTCCTAAAAAGCGGAGGAGCTAGGCTAGTATAGGAGCAGTTTTTAACAACGTTCTGACGCAAAAATCCACATTCCGCTGGAAATGGTTAAGTTTATCATTCATCAACACTTTCTATAGCTACACAATCTCGGAGGAAAAATTGTAGCGAACCAGTGGAACTAGCTGGGGCCGTTGATGCCATCATAAGCCATTGAGCGATTGGAAACCACACCGCCAAGTTTACCAACTTCTACAAAACACTCTGCCATAAGGTTCAAAAGCAGGAATCATAGGAAAACTTATCTCACTTCTTGTCCACTGCGGAGTCGAATATTTTAAATCAGATTTGTGACTAGTAAATGGCGCCGAGACCGTGTGGGTTCATGCGTCTCAGGATCTCAGGGTCTAAGGATCTCAGGGTCTCAGGGTTTCAGGGTGTCAGGGTCTCAGGGTCTCAGGGCCTCAGGGTCTCAGGGTCTCAAGGTCTCAGGGTCTCAGGGTCTCAGGGTCTCAGGGTCTAAGGGTCTCAGGGTCTCAGGGTCTCAGGGTCTCAGGGTCTCAGGGTCTCAGGGTCTCAGGGTCTCAGGGTCTCAGGGTCTCAGGGTCTCAGGGTCTCAGGGTCTCAGGGTCTCAGGGTCTAAGGGTCTCAGGGTTTCAGAGTCTCAGGGTCTCAGGGTCTCAGGGTCTCACGGTCTCAGGGTTTTAGGGTCTCAGGGTCCAAGGTCTCAGGGTTCAAGGTCTCAGGGTCTCAGGGTCTCAGGGTATCATTGTCTCAGGGTCTTAGGGTCTCAGGGTCTCAGGGTTTCAGGGTCTTAGGGTTCAGGGTCTCAGGATCTCAGGGTACAAAGTCTCAAAGTCTCTAGGTTCGAACCCAAGTTCAGACAAACAATTTTTCAAAACAAATTGTTCACGGCCCCACCTCTTTCGAGTCACTGACAATTCTCAAAGAATATAACTGTCTAGAGAAAGCTTCTCAATCTCGCCGTTCTAAGTCGGCAGTAGACTGTAGGTCCCCTCCATTCGTTAGAGAACAATAGCACGCACAACACGAGCGGTTGCTGAGAAGTTTGGCCCAGATCCACCTCGGACTGTAGCGACGCCATTATTATTATTATTAATCATTAAGCCGTAAAGATCTCGCTGCAGTATGAGTCTTCTTTGTTGCTCTTGTTGATTCCTTCACGCAATTCGAACCAACATTTTTAAGTTCTTGCCTAGAGATGTGCCGCACCTACCTTGCCAGGTTGTTCACCTTCTCGCATCTAACCTTTCCCGGAAATAGGCACAAAATTGTGTTTTAAAGTTGTTTAAAAAAACCCTCACTTCCCGAAGCCCCAAAACGTGCAAAAACAATTTCCGTTTTTTTTTTTTGCAAAATTCACACAACAAGCTGCCAAAATAATTTGAAATATTTGCTCGGCGTGGGTGTGTGGCGGGCATAAACATTCGCAAATTGTACCCGGCCAACTCACAACAAATTCCCTCCCCCCATTTCCTTCTCTTTCAGCAGCTGAACTAACACAAAATCATGCAGCCGCAATCCCGATAGCGGTTCTAATAAATTATTTAACATTTTGTTGCAGTTGAAGTGCGATGAAGGAGAACCACCATAGCTTCCCCCCCCCCGCATTTTTTCGAGGACCAGTCAAACATCGTTGTTTAATTTTGGGAAATGTGTAGTGAAATTTCCCAGCCAAGTTGCTTCGGTTGACCGAAGTATGCTGCAATTGTGCGGGTTGCGGTCTCACATAACATTCGCTTGGCTAAGACGAAATTATCGTGATATTTTTGTGCTTCAAATGCATTTCGAAAGAGCTGAGAGAGAGTGAAAAAGAGCTGCTTAATAAGATCCATGCTACAGCGAAGGAAAGGTGGTTAGGGGAGCCAATGAAAAGACCATTGTTTGGTGTCTGTTTGCACAAAAACCCATCACAGTGTCGGCGAAAAACATTTAAATTACTTCAAGCTGATTCGCACGGCTTATCGACGTGTTGTGCAGTAAATACTTACTCACTTTTAAGTGTGTTTGATTTGTGTTAAAAAACGTCGATGAAAAGTTATTTTTTTACTTCACACTTTCTTTGTTGTTATTGATGAACGTGCTGGTGAAAGGGCTCCATTCATTGCTCGCACACACTCACAGTTAAGCGGGATTTTCATTAAAAACTGCAGCACGTAGCTATGAATTTATGCAGTATTTCAATGCATGCTTTTGATTGGCTTGTTGCAGGTCGTCTGGTGTACCACTTAAGCATCGATTTAAGCACGTCGATTGAAAATCGTTCGATGAACAATGGCAAATGAAAAAATACTGATTAATTTTGATCATGTGGTGTAAGTCCGGGCAAATAACTTTAGACAATAAATATTCTGAAGCGTTACACTGAGCATCGAATCTACTTACAGTGTGACAGTTGGAAGTAGCTGAAAAATCTGTCACAAGAATCGGACCAGAGACAGACCCTTGTGGTACACCATGATATATAGTTACCGAAGAAGTGGACACTGCCGCATAGTGCGGTCTGCACAATAGAGAGATTCCTGGATCACAAAGAGTATACATAAGGCGCGCTCCTCGACATAGAGGGACATAGAGTTTAACAATGTTACTGACGGTGCAATTCAAGCAAACCTACTAGGAACATGAATCGATGAGGGTCTGTGCGAATGGATCGGACTTATGCTACGTACACCTCAGATCAATTCTGCCCTGGGTGACACGTGTTGCAAGAAGAAAGAGGACAGGAGAGCACCGCTTCTTTAGATTCTAGTAGTGGACGAGATTATTTAAACGTCGGAGAGAGATGAACTTACTGTCGCCACACTTGCAGATTATGGAGCTATCCTAGTATCTTGGGAGTTCCTATAAACGTTAAGCGAGCCCCTCAACAACGGACTGATGTTGGTCAGCAACTGCAATGCCATTCGAGGCTTGAAAGTTAAGCCAGAGGAAACAGAACTGTTGCTCTTCACGAGAAAAAAGAGAATTCCGGAGTTCACAAGGCCACATATTAACGGGGTAGAATTCAAGCTCTCAAGGACAGCTAAGTATCTAAGTATCGCACTGGATTCCAAACTAACATAGAAAGAGAACATCGAGGAGCGCATTGAGAAGGCATGTGTAGCATTTTACACGTGCAACCGAGCTTTCGGCAATACATGGTGTCTTAAGCCGCATGTGGTATACACGGCGATAGTAAGACCCATCGTAACTTACAGACCACAGGCCGGTGGCAAGTACTGGAGTAACAATACCGTCTTACAAGCCTGACGAAGGTCCTAAGATCGGTCTGCTTAGGAGTCACGGGTGCTCTAGGGGCAACACCGACAGCAGCGCTTGAGGTCCTACTCTATCTTACTCCTCTTGACATCTTCTGCGTTAGCAGAGCGACAACAACCGCAATGAGACTCAGGGAAGTAAAGATGGGAAATAATAACAATAATAATGGCGGCGCTAAAGTCCGAGGTGGACCTGGGCCTAACTTTTCAGAAACCACTCGTGTTGTGCGTGCTATTGTTCTCCCACGAGTGGAGGGGACCTACAGTTTAATGCCGACTCCGAACGGCGAGATTGAGAAGCTTTTTCTAGACAGTTATACTCTTTGAGCATTGTCTGCTTCTTTTTCTTCTTAGGGCGCTATAGTCCGGGGTGGACCTGGGCCTCACTCAACATGCCTCTTCAGCCAGCACGATCTCTGGCCAGCTGTGTCCAGTTTCTCACACCAAGCCGGCAGAGGTCCCCCTCGACTTGTGTGCGCCACCTTGTACGTGGACGTCCTCTGTTGCGTTGTGCCACAGGCTCAGAGTCGAAGACTCTTCGGGCCGGAGCTAAGTTGTCCATACGCTCTGCATGGCCTAGCCATCTTAGGCGTTGGATCTGTAGACGCCTGGCCAGACTCATGTCGCTGCATAGCCCATACAGTTCGTGGTTGAACCTTCTCCTTCAATTGCCATCAACGCAAACAGGACCAAAGATCGCGCGCAGAACTTTTCTCTCGAAAAGGTCAAGAGACTGTTCATTCGCTTAGGATATTGTCCACATCTCTGCGCCGTGCAGCAGTGCTGAGATGATCAAGGTCTTGTATAGAGTCAGCTTGGTCTTCCGAGAGGGCTCTACTACTCGCCTTTTGAGCTCAAAAAGCAGCGGTTGGCAAGTTATTCAGCGTTTGATCTTGGTACTGATGTTGTTTGTACTGTTTATTGCGGAGCCAAGGTAGACACTATATTTCAAAGTATGACTTTTGAGCTTTAATTTGATATATCCATGTCTGTTCTACCTCATTCCGGTGAATATTAGTTTAGTGGATAAACCTTCACCAGATGACTGAATGCCCACTCATTTTTGACGCTGACTGTACGCGGTTTTTCCATCTTAGACTGCAGTAATGCAATGAGTGACGAGCGATAGAGCGACGCAAAAAAATTAAAACATATGAAATCGTATGGCGGTGGCCACGTAAGCACTGAGCGAACGACGAAGTAAATGGAGAAAATAAACGTAGAAAGTTTGATCTCAGCTGGTCAAAGCCGCCCAGTTCTATGGCAGGACAGCCACAATGTTAATCTTTGTCGAACTTTTTCCAACAGCAAAATCAAAAGATGATACGGACATACAACACTATTACCAAAATCGGCCTGGATATCTGCGAAGATTTTGATGTAAGTGATGAAATTCACTATAATTGTCCCTTTCAATAGCTCTATAAATATGAACGCGACTTTCAACTAGTAGACTACGACGCACTGCACTTAACAATGACACTTTCACAACTAATCGCTTAGCGATGACGCTCAGTAAATGGCCACCCATCGCTCAGACTCGTCGCTTTATCGCTCGTCCCTCTATTGCTCGTCGCACCGCAGACTTAGGCGTTTGAATCCGTAGACGCCTGGCTAGACTCCTGTCGCTTCCAATGGGAAGTTTCGATCAGCTGGAGTATGTTCAAACCAAATGCCTTTAAGGAATTCTAACAAAATAGTCCCAACAAACTCTTGGACGCGAAGAAGTTAGAGGGTTTATAATAAACAGCATAGTCATGAGGATTGCATCCTTTGTCTGTGCACTTCGATCTAAGTCTAAGCCCCCGATTTCAACTTCCCATCAGCCGCGGTATCATTATGCAATTCATCACACTCTCCATTCTTGATTCTATGGTAGTATCACTGAAACGGTTCGATTTTTGACTGGTGTCATTTCTCCAGAAGAAATGTTAAGTACACGCATCACATTTCATTTGCGCTCTTTTACAGATGTTCTTAATTTGAATGTTTTACTGACGCATTCAGTCGAATAATACGACAAAAGAACGGAAAGTTTACTCCAAGGTTGTGATTTTTAACAGGGTTGCACTCTTTTTGTTGAACACATTAGCCTCCCTTAAGCATCTGCCAAGATAAATATCAAAGTTTGATCTCCCACTTGAGTCTCAACGCAGATCGCCTTTACAACGACAACTTCTGCGGTTAACCGCACTTGATACTCAGTCGACATGCGAACGCTCCTAAGTGCTTGCCTGCATCTCCCTTCCCCCCGGACCGAGGAAACTTCTAATCCGCATGCATGTGTCGGTTTCCTTAAACAAGCTGCTACGATGCCACAGCCACATATTAAATAGAATAAGTTCTCTAATGTCTTGCTAAGATGCTCACCCCAGCCGCCTGGAAGGGCTTTTCAAAGAAGACAACAACACTTGAGCGAAACAAAAGCAGCTAGAGGAGAACACAAACACAAACACAAACTCCCACCCTTATCGCATAAAGAGTATCAAGTGTATACAAGAAGTGGTACCTTTTAAGGCACCCCCAGTGCCCGGCCAAGGTGAATGTCAGTGCAGAGCACACCTAATGCTTAGACTCGCCAGCCACCGCCCATCGTCTTCGTTCCCACAGCCATGGACTGAGTTATAGATTGTTCGTCGCCTATAAGCAGCTTAGAGGATTTGCCTTTGCCCGCAATTGTTAACAACTGCTCTCGACCTCCCTCGCACCGCCGGCCCAGCGCAGGTCCGATTGTGTGGCAACCTAATTTTGAAGTGTCACAATCGCATTCAATTGCCGAGTATGAGCAAAGTTGTGCACCAGTTTTGCGCTGCGCTCTGGAGGGGCGGCTCTGGGCGGAGAAGCGACGGTGAAGTGTGCATATGGGTCGATTCATGCTTCAGCTCTAAGGTTCAGCCAAAGTGTGACACAATTGACCCACAAAAGTCGAGTCATGTGTCGATTTTTTACCACCCCTCCCGCCGACCGCTGTTGTAGATTGCTTTTTATCGATACTTTATGGATGGTTGGGTTCTTGACATTTTGCGGATGCACTGTTTCGAAAGATGTACACATGGTGTTGTAGGGATTGGGTTTCGATCGCTTTTGCCATGACAGGGGGAGAGGGAGATTAACGTGAGACTCAGGAATGCATTGACTCAAAGCGGGAACATGTGGGGTCTAGAGATTTAGATTGATGAGGGGACTCAGAGGATATTTGTGCGATTGTACACGTCAAAGAACTTAAGGAGATTGATGAACTGAGCGATACACATGAATTGTGACAAGAGATGATGCGATGATGCATATTGCGGGGTGGATTGTTGTTCAGGCCACAATGAATGCGAGACGGCAGAGAGATACAAGAGAGTGATAATGATGGTTTGATGCTTCCATGAGTGCGATAAGTCACTCGAAATGTGGATTAGGACACCTGAAAGGATAGGGAATTTTAGAATTTCCGAAGTGTGTGTTTGCTGAAATTTACCACTAATTCGTAGATTTAGAGGCCGCATCTGACAACGTGTAGAGAGAGAGCTATACAGCGCCATGTCTAGTTTTGATATTCCTTCCAAAATTGTTTTATCAAAATGGATGCTCTGTTCGGGCGAAGTTCCGCACGCTTCGCCCATTTTACGGTCGCCAGAATCGTCCTTCCGAGAGGGCTATTCGCAGTGTGGAGGATAAATTTGTGGCCACTGGTTCAGTAAACGATAGACCAACACCTGAACTCGTATGTCGACGAATCGCCAATCTGACGAAATCATCGCCGCTGTCCGCGAGAGTGTGCAGGAGAATCTGATGCAGTCGATTACGCGTCGATTTCGCATCGCTGACAAGAACGCAGACCACAACTTGGCGAAATGAGCGTCGTGGACCTGCATCCATGCAAAGTTCTACTGTCTTTGCACGATTTATGACATGGTAACATATAGGAGTTTTATTATGGGCTCCAGCAGGGTGCAGTTAACTCTCGAATCCTCTTCACTATTTTCACCAGTGAACTGATTGGCTCCATGCAGCACTTGCTCGCATATGTCGACGACTTGGTGGCATACAGGACAGCGCCGAAGGTTGAGGACATCAACATCCTCTTGCAACGTGACTTCCAGAAAATTCAGCGATTTTGCGACGACTGAAAGTTGAAAATCAAAAAATCAAAAATCAAAATCAACTACCAGAAGTGTGAAACCATCCTTTTCCGAACTCCGTTATATATAGTTGACCCGCAGGGGGAGCCGTTAAAAGTAAAAAGCAAACGTGAAGGGTGGATAATTTTATTATTAAGCTGATTCGAAGACAAGTTGCACGATCTATGACCTCGGAAAATGAGCTGATATTTGGAGCATACTACCCTAGTGAAACATATTTCCAGAACGTTCGCCGAAGTGGATTCATTCCACTGGAATTCCTTGACCAGATTGGCTTAGTCCAGGACGCGGAGAGATGTCCATTGATTTACCACGTGGTGCAAAGGATAGGATAGGCGACTCCTCTATGAAGGCGATGTAGCAAAAGTTAGTCCGGATGATCTCCGGTTCAGTAGATCTATCCCAGTATCAGTAGAAGCTGCGGCGGACACTTGAACGATGTTATATCTCATACATAATGGCATCAATAGGCCTTTCAAATGAATAAAAAATGTTGATGATATCTCACACGCTCCTTGTTTTATTTAAAAATAAAGTTAAGAAGCGCTTAATGAAATATCGTTCAAAAAAAACCTGAGATAGTATTGAAAGCTTGAAAAGTTTCTTTATTCGCACGCGACACGACTACCCCCATCAAATAGACAATTAGTTTTGTCAGAAGGAAGATAACTGTCGCAAGTTAGTGAGTGCCACTCAACGGTTTTATCATCTCTCGCATAGACTTCCCTCGGATATCTTCGTTCATCAAAGTCTGCTGCTCCATTTGAAAGCAAAGCAAATTAGTTTAAGTAACCTATCAGCTATCTGGCGTTCCAATTTATCACCAGCTTATGGCGGAGATGTGACATATCTTTATAGGGTTTCCTGTAAAACATTAAAAGCACATTATCAGTTCCACTTTCGCTAACAACTTGACATAAACATCCGTCCAGAATCCACCCACCATTGACCCTATTTCCTCTGTCAAAACCACTTGAAGTATGCTTCTGAAATCCGATAAAACTGTCACTCATCCGGCTGGAGAGTCCTTAAACTCTCTGCCTCTGTCCCTATCCCCAGAAGACATCCGAATATCTTTTTCAACTCAATTAACTTATTACAAAGTATCTGAAGATGGCCAACAGCAAACAGTCACAACCCAGCACAGCATTCTTGGCGGGCTAATGCCCCTTCGAGTGACCCGTCACACCAGCTCCAGAAAATAAAAGGATTCACGTATCAAATATCCACTAAATCATTCGATACATATCGCAACCCAATTATACGCTACTTCACCAAATCTCACATCAATCGGCTGAGCTTGCTGCTGGTTGCCGTTTGCTGTTTGCCCACGATGTAAAATCAAAAATTCGGGAAAAAGCCGAGGCAGCACAAAAAAAGTGAAAGAAAAAAAGAGGAATCTGAAAATCCATTCGTTTAACTGTACATAAAACATCAATAAAGATACATCTTACTTTGAACGCTTCCCCAGAATATTTTATGTCATTTTTCCCTCACGTCGCAGCGAGAAGGAGAGCGCAATCTTGATCGTTGTCACTTTACCAGATGCTGATGCGATGTGGATGGATAGATACATATAGTCCGGACGGAGTCCCCCGCAGTCCCCAGCAGAGAGTGGGAAGATACTTCGATACTCAGGTACAACACTACATTTCATGAATTTGTAAGAAGACCGATTGATGTCGTTTCAATATGCTACAACGCTGGGGCTCTGTCGACGCGGCGTGGTCTGGTGGTGTTGGGGGGGCGGACTGCTGAAAGGACTGTCACGACAGTAACAGCATTACAAATTAAATTCAAGCAAATTTATCAGCCGTTTGGAGTGGCATTTAGAATGCGACTATCTACAAGTTTTATAGATGCCAACGGAGACGCATTTTATATTTTAAACCGGTGCACGAGGGACGCGGGGATGTGGTAGTTTTTTCGGATTTATTTAGATTGAAAAACACGTTTAAATGGCGCAGAGAAAAACGTGACGGAAAAAGGTTACTTGTCGGTTAGGCAGTAAGCGATCCTTGAAGGTATCTTTTTTTTTCGTGACACGAAGTTAATTTTGAATGATGATGAAGTCAATGCTGAGAAGATGTCTTTTGTTTTATGGTGAAGATTGGTTATGGGGAGTGTTTGTCTTATTTGTATACATGAGGCGTGTTCTTCTTGATACGATGAGGGGAAATATAATTGGATTTAAAGACTTAATTTAAAATTGACTTTTTGAGGACTACCAACGATCTCTGGGACTGGGAGAATATAGGTTTCTTATCCCAGCGGCAGCAGTCTTTGTAACCTAAATGCACACAAGGAGACCATAAAGCAGGTCAAAGAATTGCTCGAATAAGTGTTACCAGGCCAAAATTTAAAAAAGTACCTCCAAATTACTTACTTGTAATTACCATCAGTCATTACCAAGCGGCACTGCAAAGAAGGACAAGAGCTGCTCGCCCGGAAAGTCTTCGAATCCACCACTGAGGGACGGCGCAGTAGAGGAAGACCGCGACTCAATTGGCGCACGAAAGTGAAATGGGACCTCAACCAACTGTGCGTGCGAAACTGGAGGCAACTAGCTAAAGATCGAGCTGGCTGGAGACGCTTGTTGGTTGAGGCCCAGGTCCACCCCGGACTGTAGTGCCACCTTAAGTAAGTGAGTAAGTAAATTAGAATTAAACAAAAATTACACTTTTTATTTAATTGTTCATTAATTTTGGTTAGTGGCCGCCGTGGCGTTGTGCTGTCGACTTTAACGTTGAAGGTCCAGGTTCGATTCCGAACAAAAAAGTTTCATTTTATCGGCATCACCTCTCTCAAGTCCCTGACAATGCTCAAAGAAATAACTCTCAAGAGAAGCTTTGCCTTTCGGAGTTGATATAAGACTACAGTTTTCCTTCACTTCTCAGAGAACAATGACACGCGCAGATTGACAGTTTGCCATAAAAGAGAGACGATATCCCCTGATGCACACTGGACTATACGGCGAAAATGTATTTTTATATGTATTTATTATTCTTTCCCTGTTTTTTTTGTAGCAACATATTCTATGGCACTGCTCTTTGTTCCTATTACGCCGATGAGTTGCAAATCATTCGACTACTGGAAACTATCTTGAGGTCAGTATCCTTGCATAATCACTTTTCCTTATGTGAAGATTGAATCGATGGAGGAGATTGACCGCTTACAAGTCAGAAACCATCATCATCCACGCAGATTTTTCCTGATAGATGAGCTATGAATATGTAATTGAAGTTTAGCAAGTTGTATAACAATTGGTTTGGCCATGAATAACTTATAATAACTTGTGGCCTTATAAAGGTACATTGACTTTGAAAATGATGAAATGAATGGACTTAATGACTGGAAGAGAGCATACCTCCATATCATGCAAATATGTACGCAGGTTAGGGGGGGTCTTTACAGGACACTGTACAATAATCGCCCACGCAATTCGTCTGGGCATCCTCCACAGCAACTGGGACAAAAAAGAAATGGACTTTCTTTCCAAACCATCTACAGTGGGAGAGATTGCAGCAACTGGGAGAACAGTTTTTTGACGAGCTGAAGATCTGAAAATCCTCCTGAAATCCATACAAGAATATGTGTGATTTTCTTTAACGAAATGTATACGTATGACAGTGATAGTATTCTTTCACCATGCCTGGAGTTCCATGATCTTAAATTGATAGCCTAAGTGAACTGCGGCTGTGGCCGCTAGGGCACCCACATACCTTTCATATACAACCATCATCTGTTACATATGCGACGACATGTCCAATAGAGTTCATCCGATGAAAACCGACCGACCCTTTGCAACTAAGGTTAGTGCATTTTTATCAAAATGACGAATCAACTTTTGATCATATTTTCACGTTTCAGCACTTTTCAGCGATGTCAAAATTGATAGCCACTATTCGTTTATAGAACTTAGAGTTGCTTAAGAAAGGGAACATTGCTGTGAACTGTATGGAGCGAGATCCGAATTCAAAATACTGATAAAAACTGATCACATTGTGTTGAAACATAAATATGAACAACTCGCACTTTGAGCTAGTAAAATTGTTAAATTCTATGGAGAGTAGAACACAAGTCAATGTTATAAACACCGATTTTATAAAATCATTTTACAGAGTTCATCATGAGATTTTATTACAAAAAGTTCAAAAGTTTTGCATTAAATGAACTTCAAGAACATCATTCCCAAACAAATCAAGCAAAAGCGGACCTAGATGACTGCCTTGGTGAAAACCTGATATTACATTTAAATTACAGTATAAAACCTTATAAAACCGTTGATTTGAACGACCTGTTTCCGGTTTTATAATTAGCTGTGGTCCTACCTAACTCAAGGCTGTTATCCAGGTCCGCTTTTGTGTGACTTCAAGTTCATAAATTCGTAGTATGCTTAATGCATACAAACGATGTAAAATTTTCTCTCATCCCATTAATCGTATATGCGAGGAGGGTGAATAGAGCTTCTGCCCAACACTGTCTAAAAATTATATATCCATAAATAACATGGCCCATCTACGATGAGGACATGAATATAACTACTTCCAGCAAGACAGTCCTCAAAGCCAAAGGTTTTGGCTCAATAATGCAGGTTGAATGAAACTTTCTTACAAATCTCAGGCCATTGCGAGTCAGTCATAACAGTTTTCGTACATCCAGCTGAAGCGTTAATACGCGAACCATGTAGACACAAGCGTCTGCACCTAGCCTCTATTAACGAACTCCTACTCTCACCTCCCCGTGGTGAAATCCGGGAGCCGAGTACCCTCGACAGAAGATGGGGTAACCAACCCTCGTGGGACGTCTGGGCGGCTGCTAACGAGAGAGGGGGGAGTGTGAGTCTACCAGGGCTCATCACTCTTTTTAGGATGGCGGCGGAGGAGCTGGTCAACTGATTGGCCAACGGCGGCATCCACAACTCCAGTCAGCAGGAGCTACCTGGTTTCCATGGTAAGGTCAGGACCTTGGAATAGAGATGGCGGCGGATGAGCCCTTCTTTTAGGGCCAACGGCGGCGCTCACAGCCTGCAAGAGGCTACCGACACCGGATCCCTCCGGACCCCTTTGTCCGGGGGCTAAACAAATGGACCTGTCCTCCCAGTTGGAGGTTGTGCGTGGGGTTAACTTCCTCACCACGTAAAAAAGTAACGAGTTGAGAAGCAACAATATGCCTCGGATACGGACGGATTTACTGTTGACGACCCCAGCAAACGAAAAAAGGACAATGACTTTCGGTTTTGCACGTGGAATGTGAGGTCCCTGAACAGACCACGTGCAGCCGATGAACTCGCGGAGGCCCTAGACTGCTATAAAGCAGACGTTACCGCAATCCAGGAAGTGCGATGGGATGGGCCGGGCAAAAAGAGGATGAAAAACTGCGATATCTACTACGGCGACTGTTACAGAGAGCGAAGGCAGCGATTATTTGGATGTGGATTTGTTGTTCGAGGCAGACTTAGGCAAAAAGTCTTAAGCTTTAAGTACATAAGCGAGCGCCTCATAACAATCCGCATCAAGGCTAAATTCGGCAACATCAGCCTAATCTGCGCCCACGCCCCATCGGAGGACAAAGATGACGATAGTAAGGATGACTTCTATGATCTCCTAGAAAGAACGTACGATCAATGCCCCAGCTACGACACCAAGATCGTTCTAGGAGATTTCAACGCTAAGCTGGGTAAAGAGGACATCTTTGCTAGAGTCATCGGTAAACACAGCCTGCACGACACCACGTCCGAAAACGGACTCAGGCTGGTGGACTTTGTTACGGGGCGTAACCTCTCTGTAGCTAGCACGCGGTTCCCACACCTCAACATCCATAAAGGGACCTGGCGGTCCCCTGATCATTCAACCGTCAACCAGATTGATCACGTTGCGATCGACGTCAGACACTCCTCCAGTATTCTTGATGTCCGAACTTTCCGAGGCGCCAACATCGACTCGGACCATTTCCTTGTTGTAGCCAAGGTAAGGACACGGATATCGAGAGAAGAACGGAGTCGAGGAAGCCAACCACGGTTTGACGTCGAAAAGCTACAATCGCAACAGACTGCCAGGAACTTTGCCGATCGAGTCTCCCTGAAACTCTCCGAAAGTTCGACGTCGCCTGCACTAACAATAGACGAAGAATGGAAACGTTGTCAAAGAGCCATCAGAGAAGCCGCTACTGATGTGCTGGGTTTTAAAACGCCAACAAGAAAAAACCCCTGGTTTGACAACGAGTGCAGGCAGGCACATGCAGCAAAGCAAGAAGCCTACCGGGCAACGCTGCATCGAACCACGAGAGCTGTTCGTGAGCTCTACGAACAGAGAAGAAGGGAAGAGAACCGGCTTCTCAGGAAGAAAAAGAAAGAGCACGAGAAGCGCGCGATCGAGGAGATGGAGAGGTGTTATGGCAGGAATGACTTTTATCGAATGGATATAAAGTTCGGACAGAAGCTTGCCGGGACGAAAATGGACAGCTAGTAGTAGATTCGCAGTCGATACTGAGAATTTGGAAAAATCATTTCTGCAGACTGTTGAACGGCGATGAGGACACAAATACCGCTGTCAGGCAGAATGTTCCACTCAACACAACGGACGATGATAGAAGAGAATACCGTCCCCCCGACCTAGACGAAGTCAAGATAGCGATATCGAGACTGAAGTCTAATAAGGCTGCTGGTGCAGATAGTCTGCCCGCCGAAATGTTTAAAGCAGCTGGAGGTGATCTGGTAGGGCGCATGCACCAGCTCATCTGTAAGATATGGTCGGAGGAAAGCATGCCCGATGAGTGGAATCTCAGCATCGTTTGCCCGATCCACAAGAAAGGAGACCCCTTTGACTGTCCCCAACTATCGAGGGATAAGTCTCCTTAACATCGCCTATAAGGGCTTCTCTGCCGTTTTGTGTGAACGCCTGAAACCATTCGTGAACAAACTGATAGGTCCTTACCAGTGTGGTTTCAGGCCCGGGAAGTCCACCATCGATCAAATTTTCACACTGCGGCAGATCCTGGAGAAGACCCAGGAAATGCAGATCGACACACACCATGTATTTGTCGATTTCAAGGCCGCATATGACAGCGTGCATAGAGACGAGCTATACAGCGCCATGTCTAGTTTTGACATTCCTGCTAAACTCGTCAGACTGAGCAGGATGACGATGGAGAACTCTCGCTGCTCCATCAAGGTCGGTAACGAACTCACCGAGACCTTCAATGTCAAAAAAGGTTTTAGACAAGGCGACGCGCTGTCATGTGATTTCTTTAACATCGTTCTTGAGAAGATCGTGCAAAACTCACTGGCCAACACAAGAGGCACGATCTTCCAAAAGTCCGTTCAACTGCTAGCTTACGCGGATGACATTGACGTGATTGGGAGAACACAGCGAGCCGTCAATGATGCGTTTGCTGGCATTGAAACGGAAGCGGCTAAAATGGGTCTGGCGGTAAACGAGGGCAAAACAAAGTATATGCTGTCATCGAGAAAGGACGCACAACATCGACGACTTGGCCAGAACGTCACCATAGGCAGCTATAACTTTGAGGTAGTAAAGGACTTCGTCTACCTTGGCTCCGCGGTTAACAGTACAAACAACATCAGTACCGAGATCAAACGCAGAATTACTCTTGCCAACCGCTGTTTTTATGGGCTCAAAAGGCAATTGAGTAGTAGAGCCCTCTCTCGGAAGACCAAGTTGACTTTGTATAAGACCTTGATCATCCCAGTCCTGCTTTACGGTGCAGAGGCATGGACAATATCCCAAGCGGATGAACAGTCTCTTGGTCTTTTCGAGAGAAAAGTTCTGCGCGCGATCTTTGGTCCTGTTTGCGTTGATGACATTTGGAGGAGAAGATTCAACCACGAACTGTATGGGCTGTACAGCGACATGAGTCTAGCCAGGCGTCTACGGATCCAACGCCTAAGATGGCTAGGCCATGTAGAGCGTATGGACAACTTAGCTCCGGCCCGAAGAGTCTTCGACTCTGAGCCTGTGGGACAACGCAACAGAGGACGTCCACGAATAAGGTGGCGCACACAAGTCGAGGGGGACCTCTGCCGGCTTGGTGTGCGAAACTGGAGACAGCTGGCGAAAGATCGTGCTGGCTGGAGAGGCATGTTGAGTGAGGCCCAGGTCCACCTCGGACTGTAGCGCCCTAAGAAGAAGAAGAAGAAGCTGAATGGGGTCTCTTTCCAGCTGGGCACACCATCGGAAGCGAGGTTTTCCTCTACTATGTTGTCCCTCGGGCTCTCAGCTGCTGAAATGTAAACAAAAACGACCTCATTCAGAGACCTTGAAGTCCATAGTTCTGATGATCCACATTGTCTTAATACGCGTTTTTGAAGTATCTTCAACGTCTTCCAACATCCCTTAAGAAAAAGGGTCAAAACATACAGAAGTGAGCAGAAGCCCCACACAGCAAGTCCTTCAACTCGTTTTGAGGAGTTCAAAATGCAGCAAGCTGACTGCCTTCAAGAGGGTAACTGCACTTTAATCATTCGAATGATGGAAACGAAAGTCAGGCGAGTCCCACAAACACTTGTTCCCCAGACGTGGTTGGCTCCTTTGTCAATGCAAGTTGCCGCAGATTGTCCCCAACGCACGCATACCTCACACGCATCAGCTAATGCCTAACTCAGTTTCTAACACGCTCGATGCATCATAAGTTTAATATAAAATGCAGCATGAATATCAACGACGACGATGACGATGTATATCCTGCCGTAGGTAAACAGGCAATCCATCTTTTCTGACTTAAGTTCGCACTGGATCTGTGAGCGTGTGTGCGAGTGCGGTGTCAGCCAACCAACAAGGAATACAGAAATCCTTCACTTCATCCGCAGATTGGACGGGAGCGGGGCCACATGCCAAACACTGCCTGCAACCACCAAGGTTGTAGTGATACATGCGCTTGCCAGCATCCTTTTTGTGTGTATGTGTTGTCAGTCAGGATGCATCTACCCGAAGGACGTGTTACACAGCAGTGAGCTTAAGAAACCCTTTTCCCAACTGTGTCCACGTATGTTTTCTTGAGTGATTTAATAAATTGCCCCTATATGGTTGGAATATAAAATATATCCTAACACCAGACTCCCTGCCATTGCCATTACCGGGACTGGTTGGCTCAGCAGTTCCTGGGACTCTTGTGCTTCACCTTCGAGGCGTGGAACTACCGACTACGGTGCGAGCCCCCGCACCGCTCTGCGCTTGACTCCGGTGCAGAATGCAACGTAGTTGCAACAGCGGGCGAGTAACTTTGCTCACAAAGTACTTGACATTCTGAGGATGTAAATCGTATGGTAATTTACTTACTAACTGAAGATGGTACTTTAGAGGGTAGCTTAGCTGTGTAGTGCTTGTCACACACTTGGGAAGCTACGTAGGAAGGGGGAGGAGGTTTCCTCTTCCTTGTCTCCGGTGAGTTGGTTGCAGCTTTCGTTTCTTTTTTGTTTGGCTGTCGGTTCTTTTGTTTTGCGTAACGTCGGTAAGGGTATTGGTTTGGAATTAGTCTAAGCGTATTGGGAAAACAGGCAAAAGCAGTCGATGATGATCCCCACCGGAGGAGCACGAATTCGTCTTCGTTAAATCGACCGAAAAGCACAGCGCAGATGTTGCTGCGAACAGTGACGGAAGAGGATTGTCGAAGGACTGCATTTGAAAGATGAAAATTTCCTTTCAATTGGCATGAGATTGACGATGCAATAAAAGACAGAAAGGGAGCCAGCAGTTCAACTTGAATGATGGGATGTGGACTTAAGTTAAGAACTTTGACTTAACATAAGACACACAATGACAATTCCATCAACAGAGCAGATGTCTTCAATGAGACCATAAATTCATCCCTCACAACATCACAATTCTGAATGCGTACAGAGTTGCAGAATAATTTATGACAACTGTAGCTGATTAATGCTTGCAACTCATACGTGCTCTCTGTTTTCTCGAATCAATTCACTAAAGTAGCTGATACCTTTTAATGGATGTGTTGAGTTTTAGTGAGTCAGGCTCAGTATTTACAAGTCTCCTTAACATCGCATATGAGATCTGCAATACCGTTTTGTGTGAACGCCTAAAACCTTTCATCACCAATCTGATAGGTCCGTATCAGTGTGGTTTCAGGCCGGGAAGTCCACCATAGACCAAATTTTCACTCTGCGACAGATCCTGAAAAAGACCCAAAAAATACAAATCGACGCACACCACCCATTTGTCGATTTCAAAGCCGCATAAGGTAGCGTACATAGAGACGAGCTATACAGCGCCATGTCTAGTTTTGACATACATACGGACCAAACTCGTCAAATTGTATAGGATGTCGATGGAGAACTCTCGTTGCTCCATCAATATTGGAAACGAACTTACCGAGACCTTCAATGTCTAAAAAATGGTTTTAGACAAGGCGACGCACTGCCATGTGATTTCTTCAACATACTCGTAAATAATAAAGGGTGGTCCAACGAAAACGCACGATGATAATTGTAAATAAAACAAAAAGTTTTCACAGAATTATCTTAATATTTTTTATTATGACAAAAAGATCTGTAACAATTATGTGCGAAACAAAATATCGGCCAAATGCTCGCCACGGCTTCGTTGGCATACCCCTATCCGATGGTCCATATTTTCTCATATGACTCTGAGACATAATTGAGACTCAATGTCGTTAATGTGCCGAATTATCTCATCCATTAGCTCTTGAAATGTTCTTGGCTCATTGGAGTACACTTTTGCTTTTAAATATCCCCAAAGAAATTAGTCCAACGGTGTCAAATCACTTGATCGTGGGGGCCAATTAACATCGCCACGACGTGAGATAATACGGAAATTGAATTTCTCGCGTTTCGTTGGCTGTGTGGCGAGTAGCACCATCCTGTTGGAAGCATATGTCGTCCAGGTCCAATCTGGCTACAAGAAGTCCGTTATCGTCTCGCGATAGCGAACACTATCCACCGTAACTGCTTGGCCGACCTCATTTTCGAAGAAGTACGGCCCGATGACGCCGCCACCACATAAACCGCACCAAACAGTCACTCTTTGTAGATGCATCGGCTTTTAAGTAATCACTCAACAATCCTACAGACCCGGTTTGCTGAAATTTGCGCACAATTCTACTGATTATGGACACATTTGGTCGATTATGCATTTTGATTTGAACGCCAATTTTCGTAAAAAGCTTCAACAATCTTAACGCACTACTCAATTGTGTACCTCTCCATGGTTGAATTTGTCAAACACTGAAACAAAGAAAGGTCCCCTCCACTCGTGAGACAACAATAGCACGCACAACACGATTGGTTGCTGAGAAGTTAGGCCCAGGTGCACCTCGGACTGTAGCGCCGCCATTATTATTATTATTATTATTATTATGATTATCCTATCCTTCTTTACGGTCTAGAGACATGGACGTTATTAAAGGCGGATGAAGAAGCTATTCGTCTGTTTGAGAGAAAACCCTTGAGTACGATTTTTGGTCCTGTTTGCGATGATGACATGTGGAGGAGAAGATTCAACAATGAACCATACAGGTTGTACGGCAGAAGCGTGAGCCTAGTAAAACGTCTACGGATAACACTCTAAAGATGGCAAGGCCATGTAAAGCGTATGGATAAGACAGCTCCAGCGCGAAGAATCTTTGAATCTGAGCCCCTGGGCACTGGGGCAACGCCACAGAGGACAACCTCGTTTGAAAACTCTCGTTGCTTCCTCAAGGTTACGATTCAGTGAGTCCATAAACGTACAAAAATGTTCCGAACAAGGTGATGTGCTGTCTTGTGATTCCCTTGACATCTGCCTTGTGAAGGTCATCAACACTAGAAATACGGTCTCACAAAGGTTTGTAGAATCACTTGAGTCCGATCGAACATTTGGCTTCGGCATCGGCTTTGGCCACCTTCGGCCAAAAATATCACCTTCTGCAAAACATTCGGCTTCTGCCAAATGAGACCGAAGATTTTGCCGAAGCCTTATGTTGAATTTTCTGTTTTCTGTAAAAATAGAATTATTTTTATTTACATATATATTTTATATTTTCTGTACTTTTCTTGCAGGATATATGAACAAGTCGTGCCATGTTTGTTTGTTTTTGCAAAATTTGCTAGTGTGTCAAGTAGACGTGAAGATGCAAGGAATGGTATGTGTTTTGTTTTGTTATTGTCGGATATTTTGTATTTTGAAAGTGCGTTGATGGTAAACTATTAAGTGGTCTGTATAAAAGCATGCAATTTATTTGCGCTGACTTCAAGTAGAAAGAACATAAAAAAGCAGCTAAAAATCCAATTTATGGCTATTACAGTGAAAATGATGCGAAAGCAACTTGCAAAATATATTCCAAATTGTTGTCAGTTGGTAGTTCGCTACCAAAAAAAAAATCAATAATTTTGTAGATTCCTTTGTATCTCGTAATACCATCATATTCGGCTTCGGCTTCGGCATAAGGTGATCAAAACCCGAAGTTCGGCTTCGGCCGAAAAACTGTCCTTCGGTCGGACTCTAACAATCACTAGCATATGCAGATGACATAGGAGTGCATAAAGAACATCACAGTCATAAGTAAAATTGTTGTGATTGCTCCATATTATATCCGACATTTGGCAGTTGTTTTAGATCGTTAGAAATTTTGGAACTTTTACTTTGGACTTAAATAAAAATATACCCGCTTTTTGTATATTATAGAATATATATATATATAAGAATATTAATTTTTAAATTTAAAATGACACCTCTCGTTCAATGATTTGTTGGTTAGGCTTTAAGTAGCTTCATGAGCTTTCACTTTTATGAACTCATAAAAGCACCTGGTACTCATACGAAAATATTAAAGAAAGCCTAGGAGTTCTTTGCGGTTGAATTTGGGATTACATCCGTAGAAGATTTTGTTAGTGAGAAGTGACCATAGACAACGCTAGGAGTTAAATGAGAGTTGGAAATGTTGGCCGGAAATCCAGATTTTGGGCAAGGAATCATCTTCTAGGACGAGGCCCATTTCTGGTTGAGTGGCTATATCCACAAGCAAAATTGGAGACAACACAATCCACAAGAGTTCGACCAAGCATTAATGCATCCACAACGACTGACTGCTTAGTGCGGGTTATGGCAAGGCAACATTATCGAAACGTGTTTCTTTTGGAGTCCTATCTCCTTGATCTTTTGAGAAAGAAGTAGCCCTTCGCTCGGATTCTTCTAGTTTTGTTTCATTTATTTACGATTAATAGGAGTGCTGAATTCGAACTATGAACTCAGCTTTTGAAATCTGCGATCTTCTTGCAATTTTTGCTCATTCCTTAAATTAATTCACTCTTATCGATAAGGCGATTGTCACTCGCTTTACCATTTCGCACATAAATTTGTTTCTTCCTTCTGAATTTACCAACAAGTACATTTCTTCATCGCCCTTTCGTCACCCTTGGGATGATATTTTAAAAGTGTTCGACTGAAATTGAAAATCCGCCACACGTCATCTCTTCCTACTCGTCCATTCTGAATCGGACACTCCCACTGTTCCAGTTCACCTCTGAATGTAAATCACGACTCTCAACATTTTCACCGTCATTAAGCTTCAGTCAATCCGTTCATCCTTCAAGCAGCAAGCAGTCTCTCACTCGCCCACCCACCGCTGTGAATCTCATCGTGAATCCCGGCTATCGGCGCTCTGGGTGTATGTCCTCCGTTGACCTGGGCACAATGCTCTGTGCCCCTACTTAGCATGTTAACCGTGCATTCAATATCAATTTGATAATAGCACTTAATCCCATGTACGCTGGCCCTCCTTCACATTCTGCCGGGCAGTCAATCAGCGTTCGCTGCGAAGGACAAAGGATTTTCATCTTCGCCCCCAATCAATGGCATTGTGCCCGAGGTGTAATCCATTATAAACCACACCTCGAACGCCCGAAAGGAGCAGTCAAAGACCTCGCCGAGAAGGACTCAATCTAGATACAATTTGTAATCTGTTAGTTAATTATGTGAGCGGGTGGCGTACGTTCACCCCTTCGTGACTTCGAAAAAAATTCCCCATCTTCCAACAGACGCCAGCACATCGAACTAGGGCGGGAGACAAAAGAAACGAAAGTGACTGAAATTTGCACAAAAGATAGACCCGAGCGAATGTCCTTCGAGCGACGTCACCCGTCGCCAGATCGTATACGTAACATTGTGTCGCTCGGTGCAGTTGTGGGATGAATTAATTAAGCATGAGCTCACCCGGGATAGCACTCAAATTTATTAAGCGAACAACATCGCCGAGACCCCGGATTTGTGCTCCTTGGAAGTGTTTCCTTCGTCCTCCTTGTCTGTTGGTGTTTGTTTTTTTGCTTTTTTTGTGCGCCTTTATTGCCTGTCTTCGGTTCGCTCGCGCCCATAAAGGGTGTTGGCGTTTGTTGTCTTTCTTTCGGTCGCCTTCGTGTGCCTTTCCCTTTCGAAGAGATTTATTGAGTCGACTCCAGTAATTATCTAGTGGCATGGAAACTTTTCCATCGGGGGTAGTTTGCACCTTAACACCGGAGGGTGTAACACCTGGAGGAACAGCCAGCGGTACACACCACCAGGAGCGGATACCCAAAAGGATAATGCGATGAAAAAATATTCGTGGCAATTTTAATAAAACCGTAATCAAGTGAAAGGGGACAGAGCGAGAGCGAGAGAAGGAGACTGCGAGACTGTGAGACTGTGAGACTGGTTTGCTGTTTTGCGTGAACACGAGCACTTTGGCAAGCCACGTAATTCCGTGGGGGTGGATCGGTGATTTAAAAATTTAATTGTCATTCATGCTGTACGGCATTCGTGTGCGGGAGGAGGAAAGTGGATTAAGGGATTCACTTGGAATCCGAATTAGTCCTGAGGGCAAACACTATCATTAACATGGGTGAAGGCAATTACTCTAATGTTACAACGTTTCTGGTGACAGTGGTTCTGACAAGTGGTTACATGATTTTTCTCGCTTGCTGGCATACGAGGGGCGCCACGGGCAATTGGAGTTGTTACAATTATTTGTTTAAGGTAATTCCAATAATTTTTGGATTATTTGTGTCGAACGATGTTTGGATAAGCACCTGCGTGTGGACAATTGTTGGAGAAGTTATTGGCGTTATTATGGCGTCCGGGGAATTTGATGACAATCTGCTGTGAGTAGCTGGTACAAGGTAGCAAAAGGAGAAACTCTCATAAAGCACTTAAGTGGTATTAAGACGGCGCCAATGTTCTGCTATGGCTACTTAAATAAGCACCTAATCCTTGCGGAACCCGATTGCTCTTATATTAGACTTAATTCAAGTATATTTGCACGAAGAGAGGATTTACTTTAAAGTGTTTCTGAGAAAACTACTTGGAAAGTTTTCTGCAGTTGGTATCCTCGAGTTGTATAGTTCACCGTTTCGTGCGGGGACTCAATTTACCGCTCACTTCTTGACTTCGCTCTTTAGTCCATTTTTTCACAGCTTTGGGTGCATAGTTGGTATCAAAAGATCCTTTAAGTTTTTTTAAAGCGGAATGACTCAACCCTCAGACAGGAAGGAATATTTAACGAAATTAATGCGGTATCATCTTCAATCTTCATCTTCACACGACTGGGTGGCGCAGTTGGTTAAGTGCCTGCCCCAAGTTTGAGTCCCAGTGAAATCGAATCTGGTCCAGTCACCATTTGCAGTTGGGTTCAAATTAATGGCACTCGAGTAGATTGCTACCTGGCAGTACAATAGACCAGTTTTGAGTCTGAGTGCTCCAGTAGCGTTTCAGAAAACCTCCGAAAAAAAAGAAAAACATCTTAATCTTTTTTTCTTTTTGTTTCTTCTTCTCATTGGAGGTTTTTCCTCGTATTTTCCTCCAATTTATTTATTGTAATTACTCAAATTATTTTTTTTTTTTATTTTTTTTTTCTCACCTGTAACAATGTTTTAGAAGAAAGATATTGTATTATCACATCTCTAATTTATACTGTGCGGTAACAATTACCCTTGTACATACAATTATACGAAATAAAATGATCTATCTATCTATCTTAATCTTTCGATTTTCCACTTTTACAAACCGGACTTTTATAAGAAATATCATCAACCTCGACCATAGTGAAGTCAAGCCTGTACAAAGAAGCATTGGAACTGCTGGGAAGAATGCAGCATTAGTGTCCTTTAGTTATCGGGACATAGGCAATGTTAAAGGGTAGCTGGACAGGAAAAGCTCAGCTAAATAATGGAAGAAGCTGGAACTTATGAAGGGAAACATTTTCAAGTCTTGTATTTTTAAGCCAGATCGATATTATCGATACTGGTCTTCTTAACATCTCCTGTTACTTACCAGAATGACACACAACTGGTAAGTAATAGCATACGACAAAAGCAAACAAGGGAGGCATTCATTTGATATAAGATGAAAAACAAGATGAAGATTCAACCACGAACTGCGACATGAGTCCGTAATTTAAGGCAGCTGGGTAAAAATCATGTCCACTAGTTTATCCCGGGACTACAGCGCCATCAGAAAAGGAACAAAAAGATGTAAGATAATTAAAAAAAATGACAAAGAAGACGAAAGTGGCCTAATATTTGCACAAAAGATGCTCTTCAAACGATGTTATGGGTCGTGGTGTCGTATACGTAACATTTTTTTTTTTTATAATTTGCGCTTGCAAAAGGGGTTAAGTGTCTACCCCTCAAGTGTCCGGAATCAAGACACAGCACGGGTCGAAGGTATAGAGGGAGAAAGGGAGAGGAGAAACCTGTCTTAAATGTCTGCGGATAGTAGTGAGTGGGAAATATTGGGCTGGAAAGAGCATTCCATATTCGTGTGGTGTGGCTAAAAAACGACTCTCTAAACTTAACTGTACGTCCGAAAGTAGGCTTAAGGGTGAAATGATGAGCATTCCAGGCGAGACGAGTGGGGTGAATTCGTGGAGGGGAGGAATGCAATTGGCTAGCTCGCTTGAGCATCGTTTGTTAAAATAGCGATAAAACAGTGATAAGGATGAGACATTACGGCGATGTTCGAGCGAGTCTATCGACTTCGTGATATTACTGTCTCCTATAAGTTATATCGCTCGCTGCTGTATTCTATCTAGCAGATGCAGAGAGGTCTTGGGAGCACCAGACCAGATATGAGCGTTATACTCAAGTTTGGGGAGGATGTATGCCTTGTAAATTGAAGCCAAATCAGAGGGAAGTATTTCTTGCATCGTTTAAGGAAACCTAGACATTTCGCAGCACCTCGAATATGTGATCATTCCAACTAAGTGTTGAGTAGATACACTTACCGGGGATGGAAAGTTTTTCGGTTTCTTCGATGCAAGTGCCTTTCAGGGATAATGGCTGATTATTTTGGGATCGCTTTAGTGACAGTAGACAGCATTGAGTTTTGGGAGGATTAAATTCCACTCTAATGTTTTTACCCCAATTAAATATGGTGTCAAGGTCGGAATTTAATGTGCTTATCCGCTCCAATTCTACGGCCGAAGGACAGAGACGTGTGTCTTGGAACGAATATGAAAAGGTGAGAGTAGTATCATCAGCGAAGGAATGGATTGGATTAGAAGTAGCAGACAGGAGATCATTTATAAAAATGAGAAAGAGAGTCGGAGACAAAAGAGAGCCTTGGAAAACACCAGCAGTAATTTTGTGGATATCAGACTTGAACCCATTTAAAATGACTTGAATTGAACGGTTCGAGAGGTAGTTTCTAATCTATAGAAGAAGACTCTCATCGATACCATAAGGACGCATTTTCGACAAAAGAGCTTGATGCCAAACTCTGTCAAATGCCTTAGAAATATCAAGCGCAACGATCTTGCTTTCTCGTGCATTGTGCAAGGATTGGTTCCACTTTTCGGTGAGATATGCCTTCAAATCACCAGTGGACCTGTTGCTGCGGAAACCGTACTGTCGGTCATTAAGAAGCTTCCGCGATTCAAGATATTTCATAAGCTGACGGTTTATCAGCGTTTCCATGACCTTGGAAAGAAGGGACGTTAGTGCTATGGGTCAGTAGGAGGAAGGTGACGAAGATTTGCCCTTTTTAGGGACAGGCTGGACAAATGTTGTTTTCCATCTATTCCAAAAGAATAGGACAGATGAAGATGTGGTTTTGCCAGCACAGAAGAACACTTCTTCAGAAGTATCGGGGGGATACAATCTGGCCAAGCGGATTTATGCTCGTTGAGATCGTTTAGTGCTCTTGCAACGAGTGCGGAAATGGATTTGTCCCATGGTACAATCGACGCTCTCAAGTACAGGCGGAGACAAAGTCGAATCTGGCAGCGTTGAGCTGGTCGCGAAATGCGCAGCAAGCAGATTGGCCTTGTCTAAAGAGCTGACAGCTGGAATGTCATTGCAAATTAGCGTGGGAATTGAAGATGAGGCTGGGTTCCTTATATTTTTAACAATTCCTTATATTTTATCTTGTTTGTTGCAGTTGTGACCTCACTCCACCAGTTGTGGTGTAGATGGTAAGTGCGAATACGGTCATACGGTAAACGTTCATGGTTCAATACTGGACATATTTACGGAAGGTTTAGGTTCGATTCTCGAAAAGAAAGATTAATAATAATAATAATAATGGCGGCGCTACAGTCCGAGGTGGACCTGGGTCTAGCTTCTCAGCAACCACTCGTGTTGTGCGTGCTATTGTTCTCTCACGAGTGGAGGGGACCTACAGTTTAATGCCGACTCCGAACGGCGAGGTTGAGTTGCTATTTCTAGACAGTTAAACTCTTTGAGCATTGTCAGTTACTCGAAAGACGTGGAGCCGTAAAAAAATGTTTGGTGTTTTTTTCGGGAATCGAACCGAGAACATCGAGCGTAGGAGTCGATGCACCTACTCACTACGCCACGGCGCCAAGCAAATTAATTTACTTGTTGTTAATTCACATTCGTTAGACCAACTCCTTCGTAGAAAGTTTGTAGACATTAGAAGCTCTCCTGTTGGGTCAACGGACGAGCACAGCATACCCAGCTCTCCATGACACCTCCTCCTGTTCCTCCATCGACAATCCCCATTTCCCCTCGCAGTTGTCGAACCAAATTGATCGGAAACGTTGCCAAACAAGTTAATCTTTGTTTTTCTCAAATGTGTACCTGATTGCGTTGTGTTGACATAGAGCACTTGAAAATTACCCTCACCTCCCCACTACCATCAACGATTTTCAAACTGTATCTCAGTTGTATCTCGCTTCCGGTTTTTTTTTCCGGAGCACCGAAACAGGAAATCTTCGTGCCAACAAACCCAGCAACTCGACGTTCGTCGCCCCAGCCCGGCACATCCGCCAAATTGGATTATCACAATTTAGCCAGAGTCATGCCATTGCCGAGTGAGGGGCACACATTCCCTGTGAGTTGTGGCATCATCTTCAGAATTTATTAACAGTGCTTTCGAGAAGTCCTGCATAATTCGAGTCCACAAAATGAAGCGTCGGACGTCTGCCTGCATGTGTAAACACAAATATGAAGGAGTTATGGACGCAATTCGGTTTGCAAATGCCCTGCTTCCACCCAACATCCGCCTCGCCCGGTTCAAGTGGGCTTATTTCAATTAGGTACAAGTAATCACTGGCTCTGTGTCTGTGTGCAGGGCAAACACATGCACACACACGCCCTTCCACAGGTTACAGATTAAATTCATCCGTTGCTGGTGAATTTGGGGCTTAGGACTTAAATAGATTTGCAAGGATATGCCCTGGCAAAAACTATTTACCTCAATGATACACCGACAAACAACGGCAATGGTCAGGAAATGCGAAAGGTAAACACCGGCAGTCGAGTGGTGCGAATGGGACTGGTCCATTACAGGGATTTACTGAATTCAGACCACCGATTTCAAGGCAATCAGCTGCAGATTAATTCCCTTTGCAATTGGGAGCTATTTTGCTCACTGAACTCGGAGCCAATGCAAAGGTGATTATCATTTGCTCAACTAAACGGCCGGCGTGCATGTGAATGCAATCAAGAAAGCGATTGTGATCTGGCTGGGAGTGCGACGCACTTTCAGTGCGTTATTGCAGAATCGCTGCTTCATGAGTGGGGTGGTCATCGATGGGGCTGATAGCGATTACTGGGCGAAATGCTGATGCTCTTGCGGAAGCTATCAGTCTACGGGTAGCGTGGATACTTCATTATCGGCTGCAGCCGATGACTTCATTATGCCGTAGAAATTTGCTGTTAAGAGCCTAAATGATCCTAAAATGATCCTTGGTGATTGAACGAAATGATGTTACAGTTGATGGGTTATACAAAGACTGACGCATAATAGCTTTGGTTTACTTCAAACTCCCCCACCGTAGAGTATGGCATGAAATAGCCAGAGGGCGCTACCTTCATAATAATTAAATTGAAAATATCGACTTATTCCCAAGTCACACAACAACCGTGTGCTGTTTAGCAGAAAGGGCTGGAGTTGAAGTCAAAAAGAACTGCCTTTTAATTAGCCCTCTGGAGCATACGAATAATGATCTCATTGAAGACATAAGATGGATGATGTGCTAACAGACGGAAGTGACAAGGATTTTCCAGATTACGGTTGATAGCATTTTTAATCTGCATTATTACTGTTGATAGCAGTCGACGGAACCTAAAAGAAGTCGACTGATGAAGAGAGACGACGATGGATGAATGCATGAAGTGGTCAGATATTATTATAATTGTTGTTGAGGGTATCGTGCACCGCGACCATTAAGATATATTGTCCCCGCCTTTAATACCTTTGCGGTATTACAAGTTCCCCTCAAATACAGTTATTTACAGAGTTTTATTGAGGGTCATGGACTCCTGTTGCGCATTGGTGAAGAAATCTGTTCTAGAGTATTCTCTCTAAGCCAGTTTCTTTCAGGAATCTGAGAATGAGAGATGGTTCTAGTGATTGCATTTCTTCTTCTGATATTAGGTACTTGCCCAGATATTTTTCTCTTTTGAGGGCTTGGTTTGTTTAGAATTGTTTTTGTGTTTATTGTTTAGAATCTAGAATTGCTTACAGCGTCAAACTGCACTATTTGATTAAGACATAAAAAAACAGACAGTATTTTATTGGAATGTATGAGCGATGTTTTCTTAAGAATTTCAGATTAAGATTATGTCCCATTGATTTAATTGAAAATTGTATGGGTATTTTTAAATAATGACCGTATCTTATATGTATTCTTTACTCTAAAAATTTATCGATAATCTAACTTCTACTAACTAATCTCGTAGTTTTGATGTACAGTCGAATCGCGATAATTCGTATCCCGATAAATCTGAACTTCAATAATTCGTAACAAACTGCTAGTCCCTTGAAAAATCGTCGCTAATTCGTAAAAATTCCCCTCGTTATTTCGTATTCTATTTACAATGCAAAGAAGACCTGTTATAAATCGTAATTCGTTTTTTAAACCTCTTTTAATTCGTAATGCAAAACGCAAAAAAAATCTTTTTATTGCCGTTAACTAAAAGTTATTTAATACTTATACTAAAAAAATTAATTAAAAACGTTTTTTTTATTATTTTTAGCCTAGCTTAACACTAACTTAACCTAAGTAAACAAACCTACCAAACATTTTTTTTTTTTTTTTTTTTTTTCATTAATTTTCAGCAACCAATCAGCTGAGGCGGGACCTTCTTCGTCGTTTGCTGCCTTTAATAAGTGAAACAGCTGCACCATGAAAGCAGGACAGGATCATTATGCAGAATGTGTGCAAAGCAGTTGCGGATAGTCCTGCGTATTCTATGGTCGTCTTGGGCTGTCTCAAGCGATTTAAATTGAACATAAAAGAGGATGGAACTGACTAAAGGTCTCACAATCTGATTGTGACAATCAGACTTCTTTGCTGAGTATGGTCTGATGACTCTAAGCCATCAATAAATTGCAGATTGAACACCAAGGATTGCTTTAATTAATATTCGGATGAATAAGAACTCTCTCATATTCCATCCGTTCTTCCAACAGATGTAAGCACTAAAGAAACTGTCTGATTGTTATAAGCAGACACCCAGAAGATGAGTCTCATTCCTGAAAAAGCAAATTCAGCATAGTCCTAGCCAAACTGCACTCAATTCCACACGGAGTCCATTAGCAGATCAGAAAACTCCCATATGCCTGCTCGTTCCGAAGCACAACTGTGATTACTAATCACTGCCTGGAATTGGAATATATTTCTTGAGTGGATTAAAATTGAAAACACAACGCATCCCACCGGCAAATCAACCCTTGCTCATCAGCACATGCACGACCATGCACAGACCCATGAGGTGGCCCTTCGATTGAACACTTGAAGCATGTAAATTCCATTTGCAATAAATCTCCTGAACTTACTGACCCAGACAGAGCTGGGAACGTACCATGTAAGCAGTGCCTCTGCGACCACAAGGGGCTGCTTTTGTTGATTCTTAGCAATTTTTTGCATTCATTAGAGGAACGTAATATTTTCATGAGTGGCTCTTGGTCTGGGGTCTTGTGCATCTTGCATTGCTGCCGGACTGACTTTCACTTTAGCTTCGTTTCCAATGAATTGGTTCCACCGGTCGGTGGAAGTGGTGTGGGAAGTGAAGTTTTATTGCCCATAAATAGGGGTTGCCACATATAGCATATTTCACTCAACATTGAGTGTCGAGTCAAATTGTCCTGATGTAATAATTTCTCATGCATTCTCTTGACTGCATAAACAACTTAAATTGGATGGACAGTGTGATAGAGTCTTACTTGAGCTCGTTCGGCTACAGGAGAATCTAAGAATTCGAAGTGAATGTCCTTTCTGGGACTCATTTTGTAAAATTTAAATGAAAACACTAGTTACACTCTCAACTGGAAGAAGTCCTTAATAAGACGAAGTTAGATGAAATGCTCTCGTCGTGTTTATTTGAGGTTCGAATCTAAACACTTGTTAGCAATTGAAACACGTTTTGAGAGAGTTTGAAGATGAGTTGTACATGAAAACTACTTGTTTTTGCAATTCAAGAGTCGTCTGGGACCCCAATATTCCAATTGAATACCATCAGAAAATCACTTCCAACAAAACAAAAGGAATGTAAACGCGTTTTCATAAAGTTTTGTGAAAATCTTGGCGTTCCTTCAAGAAAGCGAGGATTCGCCAGAATTATGGTCAACTACCTGAACTTCGTATCGCCATTTCGAAATTCCCCAAAGACTTGTTTTACTATTTACGCCCGCCTTGACTTCACGCGGGTGGTGTACAGTCGTGGACTGAGAAAATGTAACACAGCAATTGGGAACTGTGTTCATAAAAGCAAAGTGACAGTGATAGGTGATAGGTGTAAGTGGCTATGGTGTGCACTAAGACCAGATTTTAATCCATTGTGCAACCACATGGTTTGACTAAGGTCAATCCCATTGAATATTAGTAGATTACTAATGAGAACCGCGCTGAGTTCACATATGTTATCAAAGAAGTAGACCCCTAGGTGATGGCTTCGAAGAGACGCCATGGCCGGGCAGGAGCAGAGAAGGTGTGAAACGCTTTCCACTTCCTTCTCGTCTAAGCAGCTAGCTTAGGCTAGATCATTCTGGAGGTGTGGCACGTAGTGTCACTCGCCCATCTGTTATTTATTTCATGAGTTGCCTCTACTAAAAGCAACAATTTACAAGTTGTGAGGGGCATACCCAAATGGCTGTGTTTAGGTAGCAATGGCTGTGTAGTAGCGAACTTGGCAAGCTCATCCGCTTTGCAGTTGCCCGGAATGGCCCGGTACCCAACACAGGAGAGTATTAAACTGATCGGCCATCTTGCCTAAAGATGAGCGACAGTCGTTTACAGCTTTCGAGTTTATAGAGACTAATTCCAGGGCCCTGATGGCTGCCTGGCTGTCCGTGAAAATGCAAATATCCCGCGCGAATACTTCATTCCATTTGAGCCAGGACAGAGCTTCACTAATCGCCATTGTCTCCGCCTGAAACACGCTACAATGGTAGGGTAAGCGAGAGGAGGTTTAATTCATTAGAGAAAACGCCACTGCCAACCCCATCCTGAGTCTTTGACCCGTCCATAAAGAAGTGCAAAAGGTTTATAATTATCATTCCAAGGGTCGCTATCTGGAATCAGGGTTTCAAAGTGCCTGTCAGGAAAATATTGGGGCGTGGCGTGGTCTAGATTTCTAGTCGGGAAGTTTAGAGAACTTAGTGTAGAGAAGTGGCCAAGGGGATTATTGGTCCACTGGGCGGAGACCATAAGACGAATAGCAGTGTTTCAAATGCAAAAATGTCAAGTGGGGATAGGTTCATGATAACTGTCCAGAGCATCTGAAGGTGTGGTTCTCAGAGCACCTCCTATGCAGATGCAGGCTTGACGTTGGATTCTGAGGAGATTGTAGTGTATGGCTTTGTCTAATATGGGCCACCAGACATGCACTTCATACAACAGAATGGGTCTAACGATGGCTATCTAGATCCAATGGATCATATGAGGTTGGAGACCCCATTTCTTGCCTAAAGTGACAGTCAAAATGCGATAAAATTGGCAATGATTTTTGTTCTGTTGCAGGAATTTGTCAATACACTGATGATCTCTCACAGACTTCCGTCTCATTCACTCACTCACTTTTCATATTATGTAATTGAAAAAGCGACTGTATGGCACAGTTGGTTAAGTGCTTGCCCCAAGTTCGAGGGGTCCCAGGTTCGAATCCCAGTGAAATCGAATCTGCTCCAGTTACCATTTGCCGTTGGGATCAAATTAACGGCACTGGAGTAGGTTGCTACCTGGCGGTACAATGGACCAGTTTTGAGTCTGAGTGCTCCAGTACAGTGTTTCAAAAACATCCGAAAAAAATTATTGAGTGATTTTATTATTGTAAAATTTTCTTTTATACGAACCTTGTCCTAACAGTAACTAACCCAAAAAAAAAAAGAATTTGGTGCAGACGTTTGAAAGTTATGGGCGAACACACATTTCGGCGATTCATTTTTAAGGTTTCGTCTACAAAAACGGAACCTTTCTAATTTCGGTGTGTCCGTCCTACCATCTTTTCTGTCACACTTTTTTATCTCCGAAGTTTATAAAGATATCGGAATGAAATTTTGAAATTAGGTACTTCAGGCCTAGATGTCATTGTCTATGCACTTAAATTTAAAAAGTGGGGCCATTTGGGGGTTGCTCCCGTATAGGTGAAGTTGTCATTAATTTTGAAACATTGTCGCACCCCATTGAGTTATATATCAATCGACAGATCTTTTGAAATGATAGATATAGAGCGTTGAAAAAATGTTAGACGTTTTTTTTCGAGATTCGAACCTTAGACCTCGAGCTTAGGAGTCGATGCACCTGATCCTTACGCCACGGCGCCCTCTAATCATTGGAATACAGCAAAAGTCTGTACAACTGTCACCTACGATTCCCAAGCTACAATTCTTCTTAGCCCCAACCCCGATACACAAAAACAACCCGATTAAGACCTGATATGAAACTTTTGTGGCCTTTGTAAAAAAACAGTGGAGCTAATATCGTTGCGGTTCATCTGGCAGTATCTTTTTTTTGGCCCAGTTGCTTTTACGACGCTAAACTTCTGAGGGGTCTTCATGAGACCTTGCAGTACTTACAACCCCCGACCAGAATGACCATTAAAACAAACTGATCAAATGCTGAAGATCCAGAAAGCGTATCTAAAAAGTTGGGCCAAGGTCATATCACATTTTCTTCCATCATACTCCACAAGAAAGCCCAAAACTCTCATCTAGAGGTTCAAGCAGACAAGTAAGCTTCATCACAGCTCATTGCCTACATTTGCTTGTCGTATTTGTCTCGGATAAATCAAGTTGCTTGTTAGGAGAACCAATATTTATACCCTCAAAGGCTTCCATGGAATCCCATAGCATCCTCTGCTGGTATAATCACCTGCTAAGTATAACCTGAGATACGCCTAACATCGTCCATATCTGTGTTTGCATGCATATCACACAAAAAGTAATCAACTTTGAGGTTTATTTGCAAAACACTCCTCACAGAGGGTCGATTTTCGTATCGAACAACGGGCACAAGACCAACACCCGGCCCCATTCGGACGCATGGTGGGTCAAGGATCTTTCCATTCCCCTGGACCGAGCAGATTGGCAGTTTGAGGTGACAACAAATTACAAAGTTTCCTTGTAAACTTTTGGGGCAGTCCGCATCCACAAGGGCCTTGGAAGCCCCTTTGAGATGCCGATGTATGTATTAAATCATTTCGTGCAGGGAGAGAGGAACTATCCTAGTCAGCCATATATTAAAATACCAAGCTCACACACACGACGGGCCAACAAAAAGGATTCCTCTCTCCCTCCCTCCCTCCGCCTTCACTTTTGACATCCAACAACATCGATCAATGTATGGTAAACGGACTTTAATATTTGGCAATCAAATAAAGTCCCAAACAAAGCCCTGGAAGGAGGTCCTTTGTAGTGTTATTAATCGAGAAACACCCGCAGAGTGGAGAGCCAGTGTTGTGGGGGAGCACACTTTACAGGGATTCTATTAATTGGGGATTTGCCCAACACTTGGAAGCCTCTCTAGACGAAATGCATTACGGCCACCAGGGTGGCCTGCCAGGGAGCGCCCCTCACGTCTAGACGCATGAAAGATAAGACAACTCGGCCTGCCCCGTTGTGGGAGTGTGCTGCTTGAGCATGTTGTGTGTGATCAGGTTCACTCGAGTCCTGTTGTACACGAGGAATGATGAAATTAATCCTGGAAAGGAATTTTATCTCTGTGGTGCTCTTGAAGTCCTGCTGAAACCCCAAATCGAAGTTCTCGGGAACAATTTCACAGGATGATGTGGTAATAAGGAGTGTAAATCGATCCTTTGGGGTATGCAATGGTTTTGGTTTGAAGAATCCTCAACCTGAGGACCTTGTTTCGTGGTGTCGGTGGAGTAGGTTAACAGGAATTCGGAAAGAATTCCTTCGATCTCCTCCCCATCGCTGGGGCTGTGAATTCAATAGGCCAGGGATGGATAGTTTTGAAGAATTTAAATTGAGAAGACTGCTGGCCACCGCGGAATGGGGTCTTTGCCTTCGTCCGGACAAAGGACATGCACGTGCAAAGTTTCCGAGTGAATTTAAGGTCAGGACTTTAACGCAGCTATAGATGTTCGGTCGTTTGTCAGTTCAACTATGTCTTTCTTCGTCAGTTTCTCAGGAATTTATTCTCTGAGTGGTTATGATTGTTGTGATGTTTGTTATGGAGCCAATAGCTGGGCGACAAGCAGGACGGGAGAGATGATTCTTGGTGCCGGTGAAACTAAAATTCTGCGTCGGAAATTAGGACATGAGTCGATTGGCGTGGAAGATATAATCGCGAACTTTAGAAGCTGTACAAAGAGTGAATTAACACAAATTCTTCGACTAAGAGAGTCGAGAAGGGGAGAAACAGCGAGCCTCCGATATGAAGGTCAATTGATGGAGGAAGTCTTCTTCTTTCTTTGATCAGCGTGCCCAGGACTGTTAAGAATGGAAGGCGGTATAGGTTCAGCCTCAGGCTCCCTGAGTCGCTGGCTTGAGCGGTGAGCAGGTAAGACTTTTTATAAAGCGAAGGAAAAAGGACTTTATGCGTAGATAGCTATGATGTGAGATTTTCAAAAAATCTATATAGTCGTTTACCTTAATTTTAGGTATGTTTGAATTTTATGAGGCTTACAGACCCAAATCGTGCGAAGTCGTAGAAAGGCCAAATTTTAGTGAGGGACGAGAAATTGACTGCCAACAGTTTTCCCGAACACTCTGAGTGGTTGCAGTCCGACTATTATGTTTCGCACGATTTTCGAATTTGATGGTGCTCGTCATCCGTTTCAGGACGAATTTCATGAAGGTCGTCCAGAATTGACTGTTGTGCGAAAAAAATATCAATACTACGGGCAAACTTCCAATGCGAAGTTGTCGTACCCTGCCTAGAAATTCATATATCAGCGGGCACTTGGTGGTCTAAACAATTTCGACTCGTTCTATTCTTCTTCAAAAATCCCCCTTAAATTTTAAAGCTGTTTACCCTCTGCGACTTTGATTTCCCGTTTCAGTTGTTCGAATGCCACCGTACAGCGCAAATGTTCTAATGAGCCAAGCCACCATCTATTTAGCAGATTTGACAAATTGTTCTCAAGGGTGCCGAAAGAAATTCGAATCCTATGCGGGATTTTGTTATTCGAAACAAGGCTCAACCGAAGTGACTCCAAGTGTGGGAATAGAAACTTTGTCGTCTTCACGCGCTCTCTCTCTATTTCCCTCGTCAGCTTTTGTGACTGTGCCTTAACCAGCCCAACACGCTTAGGCATATACTGCACACATCATTTTGGCGTATGTGTGGATACACGTATCTCGACACCCCCAAGGCAACTTCATTCTGCTTCCCGTTCCATGCTGAGATGTTCGGCATCATCGTTGTCGTCCTTTTTATTTTACTGGTGCTAATCTTTAAGGAATTTTATTACACCTCAGGGTGTGCTTAAACGAAGGCAAGCACTTCTTCTTCTTCCGAAGCCTCCCCACATCCACCAAGCGGGAGAAAAAATACATACGATTCCTCTTCGAGTCGCAACTAAAGGGATGTTTGAGCATTTAAAAGGAGCCGTGGCGGGAAGCGGCGATAGGTGGCGGCAGCGTGAAGTGGGCGATAGAAAAGGTTCCTTGTTATCGCAAACGTTGCACAAATTTTCCAATTTTCCCTCGATGTGTGACGTTTGGTGTCTTTATTTTTTTGCCTTTCCACTTTCTTATTCTTTTTCTGCTCTCGCTTTCACACTTTCCCATTTTATTTTATTTTCTATCGATTTTATCGGTGACAGATAACTCGAAGGTGGCTGGAGCGTGGGTACGTGTCTATTTAAAACGCCATTCGGGTGTTCAATGAGCGTTGCGGCTGGCTGTTCAATGGCGTGTGGATGTGTTAGGGGAGCAATTTGCAGGAAATATTGTCAACAATTTTTTTGCATTATAATTTGATCAAAGTGCGAGTAGATCCTGCGCTGAATGTGTATCCAGAGATAAAATTTGTGTGGTGTTAAAGTCGGAGATGGTAATTCCAAATATTGGCAAGTCACTTGTGACCAGATGTCAGTGGGGGACGGCTCGATGGGAACACAGGCGAGTGTGCGACGGTATCCAGTTTGCCAATAAATTCTGTCATCGAATGTAAGCGCAAACTGTTAAATACTTTTAAATGACATCCAGAGTGACGTCTACTTTCACGAACAGATTAAATTGGATGTCAAATGCAAATCGAATATGCAAGCAGCAGACAAGCACTATAGAGCTATTTTAACATGCTGCCACAGAGGTAATGCCACATAGGAATTGGCTCATCGCAAAACAGATATACTCTGGCCACTGGAGGAAGACGTTTACGAGAAAAGGTTATGGCCTGGCACTTGACTAAGAAGTTCTTTTCCACCGTAAGTATTTTGTAATTAGATTAGATGTGATTAGATCCAGCAGGATGAACCACAACTTTTTTTTGCAGTCAGCATACATATGGGATTTGTTTATGGACAGAGCGAAAATCAATGGACCAAAGTGACTGCATTTAGGGACTCCGAAAGCTATCCTTCTTAGCAGTAAATTAGAGAATCTTGTAAATGAGCCGCTTTGTATCTACGTCCTTAGAATACACAATTGCGATCTCCTACTCCTCATTGAGATCGCAGAGGTTGTTGAAAGCAACTACAGGGTTCTCCTCTTCCTCCAAAAATGCCTTAACCTTTTAATACTTACCGTAGTTCCAACTGTTAAGATTGTTGATGAAATTTTCCATCGGCATGAATACAGCTGTGTTCAGTTCAAGGACCAAGTGATCTCGCAACCATTTAAAACATGCACTGGATTTCGACAAGGCGATGCGCTGTCATGTGATTTCTTCAATCTGGTGCTGGAGAGCATAGTGAGGCGGGCGACACGGAAGACACTATCTTCTAAAAATCATGTCACTGGCCGGCCACTAGCTTCTCAGAAGTCATTCATTCTCTTACGAGTGAAGGAGACCTACAATTTGATGCCAACTCCAAACTGCGATATTGACAAGCATTTTCTAGACAATTACACTCTTTTAAAATTGTCAGTGAATCGAAAAAGGTGGAGCAGTGAACAATTTTTTTTTTCTTGGTTTTGGACTTAGATTTGAAAGTCTAGCCCGTAGGAGTTGACGCACATCAGATCCTTTAAGTCAGTGTCTTTTTGCTCGAGGGCCGCATTAAGTTGACTCTGAATAAGATGGATGAGCACTTCAATAAATATCTCATCTGAAAGCAAGGGCCTAGTGGCATAGGAAATTGTGAAGCAGTCGATCTCGCGAGGTGTGCTTTAAACTCTTCACGCCATCCCGATGGAGTCAAACTTTACATGTCAACCAAAAAAAACTTACCAAAGCTCCGCGCTACGTAGTTTGATTCGCGTGATATAACAATAGGCCTAATTTGGCCGCATCAAGGCTAAATTCGGCAACATCAGCCTAATCTGCGCCCACGCCCCAACAGAGGACAAAGATGACGATAGCAAGGCTGACTTCAATGATGTCCTAGAAATAACTTACGATCAATGCCCCAGCTACGACACCAAGTTCTAGGAGATTTTAACGGTGAGCATCTTTGCTAAAGTCATCGGTAAACACAGCCTGCACAACACCACGTCCGAAAACGGACTCAGGCTAGTGGACTTTGTTACGAGGCGAAACCTCTCTGTAGCTTGCACGCGGTTCCCACACCTCAACATTCATAAAGGGACCAGGCGGTCCCCTGATCATTCAACCTCACTCAACATGCCTCCCCAGCCAGCACGATCTTTCGCCAGCTGTCTCCAGTTTCACACACCAAGCCGGCCGAGGTCCCCCTCGACTTGTGTGCGCCACCTTGTTCGTGGACGTCCTCTGTTGCGTTGTGCCACAGGCTCAGAGTCGAAGACTCTTCGGGCCGTAGCTAAGTTGTCCATACACTCTACATGGCCTAGCCATCTTAGGCGTTGGATCCGTAGACGCCTGGCTAGCCTCATGTCGCTGTACAGCCCATACAATTCGTGGTTGAACCTTCTCCTCCAAATGCCATCAACGCAAACAGGACCAAAGACCGCGCGCCGAACTTTTTTCTCGAAAAGACCAAGAGCATGTTCATCCGCTTGGGAAATTGTCCATGCCTCTGTGCCGTACAGTAGGACTGTGATGATCAAGGTCTTGTATGGAGTCAGCTTGGTCTTCCGAGAGAGGGCTCTACTACTCAATTGCCTTTTGAGCCCAAAAAAACAGCGGTTGGCAAGAGTTAATCTGCGTTTGATCTCTGTACTGATGTTGTTTGTTCTGTTACTGCGGATCCAAGGTAGGCGAAGTCCTTAACTACCTCGCTGGATACTCTATACCGGGTAGACGCCGGTAAAGAAACTTATGTCACCGTTTGAGTTGGACGTCGACACTTCTTGTGTTTTTTTTTTGGGTGGCAAACCTTACACTTGTCAACTCTCCTTTTCTTATATTGACCAGACTTTATAGCACAGCCATGGCGAGAAATCGTCAGAATATCAGAATATAAGATAACTGTGGGATGAGAGACCGAACAGAACATCACTTACTCTACGAACTGTGCGAACAGTACATGCAGATCACGCGACACGACAGACAACCATTATGGTCAGGCGACCCAACGGCGGACTATACAAACAGACGATAATGCCACGCATTCGCACAATGTAACAAACGGAGGAACACACAAACACACACAAGGACGACGACACACAGTACAGACAAATAACAGATTGGGGAGTTTTTGCTTCTGAGGATTTAGGTATATAGTCAGTCGAAAGTAGAACGCCGGAGTGTAGAGTCATTTTATTTGTTCAGCAGCCAACAGCTACCCGTATAATGTAGTACATTTGTTATTTAATAAACATTCAATATCCTACTTCGTGTTGTTTCTTTAACGTGGTGATCGTCAAATCCCACATAACTTATCTTCACCGTCCAGATGATTTAGTTATGCAAGTCTTCATAGGCTCGGAGACGAAGGGAAGGAGCGCTTCGCAAAAGTTTGTGGACTTGTATAGTGATCCTGAAATGAAGGTTAAAGAAGAAATTATTGTTTCTTAAACGTCTTTTCTATGGAGTCCCATTTAAACAGATGGACAAGTTGAAGTATTCCGAGATAGTTCTCTCTAAGTGCAGTGGTAAGAGGAGCGCTGCTGAAATTTGGATTTGTATTTCTTGTACGACTGCGCAAAGGACGATTTTGAGACAAGACCAAAGCCAAGGATATTGATTTTAGCTCGGTATTCGTTTCAACTTTAATGCCGAAGGTAGTTTAGAGCACATGGAGCTCCTCTTACCACTGCACTTAACTTAACTCCGTCTCGAACAGCTGGCCAGAGGGTCAACCCAGCAGAGGACGTCCGCGTTTAAAACTTTCTACACAATTGGTGCGCGCAGTTGGAGACAGGCAGCAGAGAACCGTGCTGGTTGAATAAGATTATTATTCGTAAAAGTGTGATTATCACAAAAGAAGGGCTCATAATGGAACTTCTTCTTCTACAAACGGCAGGAGCTATACTTTGAAGGTTTTCTATCAGCGTCTGTAATGTACCCCTCCTCCGAAGCTTGGTTTGAATAGCATAGGAGTCGCAAAATTACCGTCTCCACCCCTTTTCGGTCCCTTAATTCAACTCAGTTGACATCACTGATCATTGCTGGCTACAATGCCCAGTGAAAGGCATGAGTAGTTAACCAGCTTTAACTTTAAAGAAAATAAACTCAGATACAAACAAACTAAATTATTGTCCCCACGTCATGTAGCATTTAAGCCTGAACGCATGAAATGATTTTGACTGCTTTACGTGAAGGCAGTAACCTTTCGCGGTAGATACTTGCAACTTTTACGTCCGCAACTGCCTGTGTAAGCCATCCAAGCCTGAACTTGTTTCAGTAAAATGAAACGTTTGCTTGTTTGTCAAAACCATCAACTTTACAAAGTTGAGGTGAAACAAAAAAATTGATAGCACCCACCTCAGACCGTAACCGTCCAACAGTTGAAGTGCTCCTCAAAGCGGGAAATATACGATCGCAAGTTGCGGCGAAACTATAATTCGGTGAGTTTAACATGGCAACTGAGTGCCGGTAATAGTGCAACTCGCTTACACAGAACAACAGAAACACAATTCGAGGAGCGAACGAACACAATTGACATTTGCAGAAGTCCTTCAAGTAACCATACAAAGTTAGCTCATGTGAAAGAATCCCTTCGACCATAATAACTTGCATGGTCCAGGAGTGGAATAGCCGAGTTGAGGGATAAGCACTCGTGCCCGCCGCCACCCCGACTCACCGTTCTGCTGACGGAAAATTGATTTATCTCAGTGCCGTGCGTTCAACTCGTGCAACTCCGGCACAAGCTGCACGTGTACCCTCATCCGAGAAGCAAACAAATTGCCAGTGACATTGCCTTAAGGGATTTCGAGGGTTCGGTTAGACTGAATCGACGTAGATTACACGCTGAGGTTAAGAGACGGGAGTTTTATGAAAAGAAATGAAGTACCATGTGAAAGTTAAGAGCTTGAGGTGAGCGTGGTTCCAGAGGTAAAAGGTCCTTGTTGTTGCTTAATAAATTGTTCCTGCATGCTGGGGGTATATAAAATGCATGGTGCGGTTTGGGGGTATTTGGCGGAGCCCCTTTAATCCATACACTCGTGCCGCAGCCACTGTTCGCCTGGCATGCACGGAAACGTTTCGACTCGGTTGTGGGTTTGGTTGCGGGACGGAATTATTTGGAAAAGCGTTAATTCTTTAGGAAAATAATGAAAACCAAGTGAGTGTTCAAGAAATGTCTTTAGCAGAGAACGAAGTTTTAACCACGCTTTACAGCGGGTTTTCTGTGGAAAGCAATCGAAGAAGCTAAAGTCGGGAAATTCTCTTTTGAATTTCTTCGTTAAAGCGGAAGAGGTTTTCAGTATCTTTGCTTAATAAGAGTAAGGGATTTCCGCTTCTGTTGGCAGCCTTAAAGTAATGAACTTATAATTGGTTTGCAGTAAGAGTTTTCTTTAATTCCTGCAAAGAGTGCCTTTATAATAATAATAATGGCGGCGCTACAGTCTGAGGTGGACTTGGGACTAGCTTCTCAGTAATCACTCGCTTTGTGCGTGCTGTTGTTCTGTCACGATTGGAGGGGGCCTTTAATGCCGACTCCAAACTGCGAGATTGAGAAGATATTTCTAGACAGTTATACTCTTTGAGCATTGTCAGTGACAGTAATAGTTAGGTGTTTTTTCGAGATTCGAACCTTACACCTCGAGTGTGATATTCGCATTTGACAGGCCTATAATGAGTTAGTTTATAGACACATAAGGAGGAATTCGTCAAAGTGCACCGTTGCGCAGATTCATCGCTGCAGATAGTATCGACGTCAATTGAAGGAAAAGAAACGGAAAATACAAGGTTCGACCACGAGTCAGCTTAATAAAAGTACACAATGCGCTCAAAACCGATGAAGTTCGTGGAAAAAAAATTCATTTTTTTCAGTTCCTTTCGGGATATGAAAGAAACCGTGGAAAACTTTTCAAAATCCAGTACGCTGACCGTCGTTTCTGCCACCACTCGAGGGATTAATTTTCCACAGCCCTTTAGATTTATCGATAAAATTTCCTGAGAGCGTTGAACGAAGGTTGCATAAAAATTCAAACAGGCATTCTATTCTTCCTTCACTGGGGGAAGTTTTAAGCACCGGCAACAGCATAATGCCCGTACCATGAAAATATTGAACATTTTGAATTGGGATCTTATATCTCTGTTACAGAACGGTAAACAGATTCTACCCTATTTTTTCTTAACTTGTGGGATAAGCAGAAAGCCAACAATTTCATCGGGGCTTATAAGTTGAATTTCAAATTCAAAATTAGGTTGTTCGAAAATGTGTCTGTTATTTTTAGTCCTATTTGTGTTGACGGTCTTAAGGAGTACACAGCGTTATGAATTTTGTCTCAGCAACCACCCGTGTTGTACGTACTATTGTTCTCTCACGAGTGGAGGGGACCTACAGTTTAATGCCGACTCCGAACAGCGAGATTGAGAAGCTTTTTTCTAGACAGTTACACTCTTTGAGCATTGTCAGTGACTCGAAAGAGGTGGAACCGTGAAAAAATGTTTGATGTTTTTTTCGAGATTCGAACCGACGACCTCGAGCACCTACCCACTACGCCACGGCGCCCACAAGAGTTGGACCAAATACTGCGTTGAAAACCACTAACTTGACCTTGACGCTGGATAAGTTGGTAGCTTTTGGTCATTGGAAAATACAGCAGGATATGAAATGGCAATACGCAAGATATAAGCCAGCTAAAGGCAATCGTGGGCGCCGTGGCGTAGTGGGTAGGTGCGTTGACTCCTACGCTCGAGGTCGTCGGTTCGAATCTCGAAAAAAAACACCTAACTGTCACTGTGACTGACAATACTCAAAGAAAAAGCTTCTCAATCTCGCCGTTCGGAGTCGGCATTAAACTGTAGGTCCCCTCCACTCGTGAGAGAACAATAGCACGCACAACACGAGTGGTTGCTGAGAAGCTAGGCCCAGATTCACCTCGGACTGTAGCGCTGCCATTATTTTTATTATAACGTTTAACAAAGCCTAGTGCAGAGTTAGCTATATTAATTATGTCATCGATATGGGAACGGAAATTAAGCTTCCGATCGCACCAAGGTCACGCAGAGAAGAGATGAAAGGAATTATTTCATTGCATATTAACTCATTTCTAGCCGGTGGCAGTCGTTTTCTCGAGAATGTAATAGATTGACATTTGCTGACATTCAACTGGAGAAAGTTCTTCTTACACCAAAAAGGGTTTAGAGTCGGAGGGAGACGAGATGTACTCGTATTAAAGATTTTCATATCATGGGCGTAAACAGAGAGTTGAAAGTTTTTGATGATTTAGACAACATCATTCGTAGTAAGGACGAAAACTAAAGGACCCAGGTGGCTACCTTGCCGAACACCTGATGTGGCATTAAAAGGCTTGAAGACAAAATTCGATTCGATTTCACTGGGACTCGAACCTGGGACCCCTTGAACTTGGGGCAGGCACTTAACCAACTGCGTCATCCAGAGCGGTTAGTTTGAACGAAATAATTTCGTGTGACATTTTATCAAATGCTTTACTGAAGTCGGTAGCTGTGATAGCTACTATCAACTGCTTTTCCATGTTCAAATGCACTTAGTGCTTCAGAGACAAATTGTGTGTGGTCCACCTGCCCTAACGTGTTCTGAATTCATTCAATTTCGGCAAAAACATGTTTAGGGTATTATTTCACCACCGATACAAAGTTGACTGCCATGAAGCATGTCCTCTATGATCACACGATCGTTGGCCACTCTCTCTTGCACTCAAGAAGTGAGTTCCTGTTGCAGTTCAGTCGATTGAGGAAAGCGTTTTAAATTACCTACACCTACCATTAGGCCGATGCCCTTAGCCTGGCATGTAAGTTGGAAAGAGGTACCAAAAGGAGCATTTGTTCGAATGCATATACGTACGATATTTCTCATTTATTCGTTATGCTCGAAATTCATCTGACCAAATTTGAAAAAGTCTGCCTTTGAACAGCTTATAAATTTGACCACTCCCAATTCGAAGCCAAAAAGATTATCGTTGTCATCGTTACCCTTAAGCAAATGAAATGCAAAATAAAGCAGTTGAATGCCCTTAAAGCCCTCATCAATTTTAACATTCTAACTTTTAACCCCCGCCTATTATCATGTTCACCGGCTTAAATTATCCCACAGTAGCCAGTGACCACACTCCCTTCCTAATGGGCGACTGACTACCTGCGGTTTCGCATGACACAAAAAAAATGAAAATTCCCCACTGACGCAACTTACACACATGCTTCCAATTAGCGATGAAAATTTTATATTTCAAAAGCCACCAGGCCCGGGAAAAAAAATAAAGCCACGCCACTCGGTCATTAATTTATTGAACTCCAAACGTTGATTAGATACCACAAACAGATTCATTAGCTCCGACCAAACACGGAATTCGCTTTTTATGACCAACCCCAGCCCCCAAGCCCGACCGCCGCAGTCAACCGCACGGTGGAGTAAAAAATGAATGCCCTCGCTAATTAATCATGTTTATGTAAATGCTGTTCCCATCACATAATGGCCAGGTTGACACCAACACAATTGTCAGAGATTCGTTTTTGACAAATTCCCTGAAACCATCTCGCCATTCCATTAGAAAGTCCCACACCTCGGGTCCTCCTCCGGTGGGCGGAATTCGTGCGACGTTCAGTCAATTTTCCACTCGTCTGAGTCTCATCGCACCCGGGCGAGAGGGTAGTGGCTGGTGGTGCTGCTGCTGCTGGGTGGTCTTGCCCGACGTCGGAAACGTTGCCATCACATTGATTAATCCGCCATCACTTAGCAGACAGTGGAGGACACTTAGTTAGAGTGTAAGACGGATCCTCCCCACCTCGGCGAGGGTGGGCTGCTGCGGGTGGCGTTCACTGATACCGAAATGAAAAATGATTATTACACTTTTATGCCGGTGAAATTTATCTCACACTTGTCATCTGCAAATCATTACCACCCTCTTAAGTGGCTCGCCCCACCTCCACTCCTCGCCATGCAAGTCATTCCGCTCACACTCACACTCCCACTCGCCGACTGTGACACCGACACCAACCTAGGGGCCATCTGTGTAATTTCATGTAAAATCCAGGAACTTGCACGAGGATTTGAGACTTATTACGAGGTGAAGTGGCTCTGAAGGACTTCTTAGCTCCTCAAGTGGCGAGAAGATTGGGCGGTATACATTTCAAAAACTCACCGGGTGTCCGTGGCATGGGGGTGGTTGCAAAGTCCTGCTAAGTGCGCTGTAGCTATCATTTAACCCCATAACCCATTTATAGAAATTTATAGCAAAACTTTATATTACGGGTTTCGGGCTGAGTTGGGTTGAAGAGCGGCGGCGGCTGAGGCTGGTGGGGCGGGGGCCATTCATCATTCTGTGCTCGGAGCAAGCAACTCTGTGGCCAACGAAGAAGGTGTGGTGGCGCTCTGTTGGATGGATGCGGTGCGTGCAGGGTACATCCCACCCACCCTGGATAGGGTATGTTGTGAATTTAAAATCGCAATCAGAGCAAATGGAGCTTCGCATTACAAGAAGGTATACGTTTAATGATGGGGTGCATTTGCAGTGCAAATTGCGTGATATATAACGTCCATTTAGCGTTTATACTTGTGCTGGCCGGCACGCAAGGCGACGTCGGAGGTGGAGATAAACTGCACTTATTGCGATGTGGAGATGTTTGTTGTGATATATTTGAGTTTCGCTTTTGTTTGCGGAGAGTGATTTAGGGAGAGGGAGATAATTTTGGTTTGTTTAGCTCGGACTTGTTGTGTTGAATTTTGATTTAAGCTTCGGGATCGGTTGTCGGCCACTCCTCTCTGAACGAATGGAATGAACTCTTGTTGGGTGTAGCTTCGAGTGAAATCTGAAATTGGTGCTGCCGTTGTGAGGAATAGAGATAAATGGGGGGTCAGATATTACGAACATAAAAGAAGACACGCTTTTGGGGAGTTACGTGTTGGGCGCCATTCCGCCCTTTCGCCGGAGGAGGATCGCAAATAGAGCACGACTCAAAATGGGTGCAGCCATCTTATATTGATAGCATTGCGAGATTCTGTTTCTTTAAAAGTTGAAAACCAAGACATGGCATTGCCAACAAATGGGTGACTGTTGTTATGCGCAAGGGACTTTGGAATTTCAATCATTTGACGTATGCTGCCTAACCCTCGAAGTCTGAGTCTCCGGATGAGCTTATTGTGGGCATAGTTGAGTAAATCGTTATTTTCTGCATTAAATTCTGACGGCAAATAAATATCAACCAAATTGTGATAATATTCTCCAGTAGAAGTCACCGTAACGCCACCCAAAAAAAAAAGAAGGGACCTCTTTCCAGATCACAGAAATTTATGGTTACTGACTGACTTCATGAACAATTTTCCTAGCGAATGTTGCTCATAATCAGCTTATATATTACACCAATGCATTTCTTCCTTTCCTCCTTTGCGACACTTTAGTTCGGGCTGTATATAGACCTATCTTTTCCCATTGCTAATCACGTTTTGCATAAGCCGCAGCTCCATGGCACCCAAGAAACACTAGCAAATACAAAAGTTTGCACAATTTTCGAACTTTAATCAAGCAATAAATTATTTATTGGACGGCTTGTGTGACACTTAATCGAATCAGACTAGAACCATAGCTCGCCCAATTCCAAATCCTAAGAAATCTCTTCATAAAAATACTGTTATCAAGCCCAGCTTGTGCTTTAGTTCGGCGTTTATTTCATTGACGTCTTCGAAGAAAAATTGGCTAATGGCACAGCCACTCCGAAAACCACGCCAAGCACGTTCAAGATACATTGGGTTATTTGGATTGGATTGGATTCATTGCCTTTTCGTGCCTCAAATAAAAAAATAAACAAAATGTGGGCGGTTTACAAAAAAAAACACAGTGACTGCTTTTCTTCACGGTTATGCAACAGAGTCTTTATTTCAACAAACAAAATGTATTTATATACGACAGATCTGATAAAAAAACCGCTAATGGAGAGTCTTTAGTACAATCAACCGATCAAATGGCGCAACATTTTAACAGTGTCATCCACCACACATGCATAAAAGTATATGACGTTTACATGTATGTACAGTCGAGTATAAAAGTCACCGACAAGTGAATTTTAATTTAAATTAGCCTACACAAATCAATTTAGCTTGTTTACATAACCGCCAAAATGCAAAATCGGAAAAAGCAAAATGTCGCCACTTTCAGGCTGTCATCTCTTAAGCGCGGAATCTATAACGACGCAGGTGGTATCGAATTATCCGAGATCTTTATGCGAAATTATTCCCAGGCTCGTGCGACTGATTCACTTGCTGAGATCTTTGATGCGATGAGGTTGTCGGACTTAGTCGGACATCTACCAGGAGATCGTACTAGCTAAAGCGGTTGAAGTTAAATTAGTTTTTGAAATGTTACTAGAGCACTCAGTATCAAAACTGGTCCATTGCCAGGTAGCAACCTTCTCCAGTGCCGTTAATTTGATCCCAACGGCAAATGGTGACTGGACCAGATTCGATTTTACTGGGATTCGAACCTGGGACGCCTCGAACTTGGGACAGGTACTTAACCAACTTCGCCATTAAGTCATAATTTTCCCTTTCACGATTCTAGGATGCACACCGAATCTTTGTTTTCTCGATCTTATAATAGCTCTATAACGCGACTTTCAACTAAAAGACTACGATGAACTGCACTTAAAAATTGTATATTGGCCACCCATCGCTCAGACTCAGCGCTCTATCGCACGTCGCTCAGACGCTCAATAGCTCATTGCGTGGCCGCCGCCTAACGCATAAGCAATGCCTGCAAATTTTCTTTCAAAATCATGGTCTTGAAATTTACCCCCCGCTACTTATTCAGCAACTAGGCTCATTAAATTGCTGCGTCAATAGAATCAATAGAATGGCGGCGCAACAGTCTGAGGTGGACCTAGGTCCAGCTAATAAGCAACTTAAATATAAAAATTGAGGGAATTGGAGAAAGTAAATCTAAGCACACAGGAAAGAAGCTTGCAAGCAAGCGAGTAGCTACATCCACCCATAACTAGATTCCTCTACTAAGAAAACACAGTACCCTACAAATTATACGAGTGGACAATGAAAAGAGCCCCTATAGTCTCAAATGGCTCCGTCAAAAAGTAAATTCTTCGTTGGATATGACACCTTGTTTCGTAGCGAAGTGATTAAAGCAAAATTCGAACTCTATCCAGACCAAGATCGCTGGAGACGACGTGTTGGTTAAGACACGGGTTCACCCCAGAGGAAGAACAAGTAGTTCGTAGGGTAGAAATAAGTCTACTATACTGGTTTATTAAGCTCAAGCGAAAATCTTCGAATCTTCTTCGAAAAATGAGTAAGACCGAACCATACCGGCGGTGGTAACAAATTTAAAGTGAATGCACTTAGGATTGCGTAGATACCTTGACGTAGGTTGGTCACGGCCATCAACGCTAGAAGATTGCCATGCTTCAGACAGATGGCCTCAATGGGTCGTTAGCTTTAGGTAGGTAGGTGATAGGGTGCCCTTGCGACCGGGTCGCGGCTCCCTGAGACCAACAGTTGGATCCATTGTGCCCTATGTGTGGGGGGTGCACCCCGTGAGACCTACACTTTTGCTGCTTATTAGAACCACCCAGATACCAGACATACAACATATGTATCTCAGGAGGTGCTTCAGCTCTATTTTTTTCCAGATCCTCCAGCTCGTCGAAGAAGTTACTGCCCACTGTTAGCAGTCACCTTCCCCGTAGGGCTGGACAATTGCATTGCAGGTAGCGGACGGACTCTATTTCCTCCTCGTCCCTGCAACTTCTACAATAGTCGCTATGGGGATACCTAACCTTCTGGCATGGGTGCCTATCGGACAATGTCCGGTGAGAACACCCACCACCGTCCGTATATCCTTGCGCCTTAGGCTAATCATTGATTATGATTTCCTCCTGTTCAACATCGCCCACAGGGCTCTCGTCGTTAACCCAATCCTTAGCTTTATAAAGTAGGCAAAGCAAGCATCGCCCTCAAGTGCAAGGATGACCTTAAGAAAGATGATCGAATTTATGCTTAAAGACCGATTCAAAATTCTTCTCACCCATACCTACTTCAGTTCCCTCCTGACTATCGCTTTGTTCAGAAAAAAAACTAAGAACAATAGAGAGCTCAGAACAATGGAACATATTTTCTTGAAGGTCAATTAAGCAATTCACAAACGGGTGAACACGAAAAACAGGCCGATGACGCAAACCATCAACAAATTCTCAGTCAAAAACAACAACCGCAGATAGTTCCATTCCAGCTGCCAAGCAATCAGCATCCTTTGTCTGAGGATGACAAAGAAAATCGCAGAAACTCGTCTCATTTCGACTCGAACACAACGAATCTGACGATGAAAAGATTTAATGCCTCGTGGCAGCCAACATCCGGAATCCTATTAATCATTCATACTCGATGTATAATACATAATTGAAATCTATTACACCAGCGAACGACAAAAAGGAGCACCACCCCCAGCACCCCTTCCCGGGCGATATCAATTGTGGCGCACCTAGGCAACGGCCACCGTTCAGGCACACGCATGCGGAATGAGAATCACCGCCAATTTTACGGTGAACAGCTTCAAGTCACTACCCGCTGGGGCGTGGGGGGCAAATTCGAAATTCGATGATGAATGGCCGAGAGGAAGAGGAACACGATTGAAGAAACGGTTTCCTCCATTCGAACGAAGCAAGGAGGCGATAGTGACAAGGACGACGGGGAAACACCCAGCAAGCCAGACCCGAAACTATGCGCAGGTAAACACTGAGCCACATCCGAGTTGACGTGCCACAGACGCAATCTGAAACCAAAAATCCTGCGGCTGTACGCTGAACGACCGCAACCCCATCTCCTCGTGAGGTTGGGGTGTACATTACTCACCGCAAACGACAGGGAACAAACGGAAAAATAAAAAGAAACGAGGCCAAGAAAATCCTGGCAAATAAATTAAAGCACGCATTGGAGCAATTTGTCTCCCGGAATTTAACCACGCTCTCCCCGAGTACATACAGCACTCTAGTGTGGAGAACGAGGCGGTCCTGGGAATGTGCCTTGCACTGCTTTATCAAGCAGTCTAGGGAGCTCCTTGTCGCCACCGTTGCCGTGATGCCACCGCTCTGGGGTGGCAGCAAGAAATTTACTTCGCCTACCGGTCCCAGGGCTCGAGCAGAAAGACGCCCTCCTTCGAGGAGTGGAACACGCCTGAGAATGGTTGAATTTAATTCTTTGATTGATACTGCAAGGACGACTACGACTGCGACTACCACCGCCTTGGATGCTCTCAAATGTGGGACCCGGGGTGGGTACGCCTCCCGCTTAATGGAATATATGTGTATGCGTATCGGATTTAAATTGGGAAAATAAACAAAATCGGCAATCCAGGATTACTCCGGGAGAATACAAATAAAGTTCTCAGGTTTAATATGCCATTGAGTGTGGATTATGTTACTTAGCGGAGTGTGGAACGTGAAGCACATTCGGTATGCTCTTGGGCGACACGGACAACTGTGCTTGGGGTTTTAATGAGCTCCCCTACGCTCACCAGGAGTGGGTTATTACATTTTTCCCCTTCATCGGATAGTGTGGCGGTGGCCACGGGATTGCATGTTGACTATGATATCTGCTTCGGCAGCTGAAGGAGTCTCTCTGTGGCACGCAATCAATATTCAAATGGCTTGGGATACCTTCCGCCAGCAGGTTGCTTACGTGCTTATAGTTTGGTCAACGCCCACGGTGACTGCGGTGTCGTGCATGTTGGGGCAGGTCATCGTAACCTTTTTTCGAGGAGGGCGTAACACCAATTGACTGCTATGATTGCGGGGAGGATAACAGGTTCAGATGTTGCCACAATCATTTATGATTTGGCAACTGGTGAGGGGAAGGCAGCAAACTGAGATTGGGAAAAGTTATTTGGCGTCGTAGCAATCAGCAAAACTGATTATGTTTGGGGGTGGCACTGCCTTTGATGTCTTTGTTAGGCACACGATTGAGGGTTGCTCCTCGCCATAGAGGGTCTTCCTTTGATCCCGATCGAAAAAGATGGAATTCACATTTGTGTTCGAAAATTCTGAATTCTAGACACAGTTGCAATCGCTACTAAAATTCGGGTACTTTAAGAAGACTTCGAAGTATGGCCCTTTAACCAGACAATGCCGGAAAACAAAGCTACAATGCCGCCAATAGTACCGCCCGTGAGAAATTTCCCTTGTTGTGGTTCTATAGCAGGATACAATTTGTCTTCTTCGACTGGATGGCGCAGTTGGTTAAGTGCCTGCCTCCAGTTAGAGGGGTCCCAGGTTCGAATCCCAGTAAAATCGAATCTGGTTCTGTCACCATTTGCCGTTGGGATCAAATTAACGGCGCCGGAGTAGGTTGCTACCTGGCAGTACAATGGACCACTTTTGAGTCTGGATGCTCCAGTAGTTTCTCAAAAAAAATCAGAAAAAAAAGAAAAAAGAGTCTTCCAAAAGCGACTTCTGAAGTTTGACAGTTGATGGCGGCCATATTGTTGAAGCTACATCCGTCAAATTGACTGCTATTTATTCAGCCTGCATTGCCAAAGCACCATGGAGGGACACAGTGTTCAACAACACGTGTAAATGATAAAATTGTTTTATTAAAATGGATGTTCTGTTCGGGGAACGTTCCGCGCGCTTCGCCCATCTTAAGGTCGCCATAATCGTCCTACTGAGAGGACTATTTGCCAGTGTCGTTGAAAAAAAATCCTAGTCCACTGGTTCAGTAAACGATAAGCCAATACCCGTATTCGTACGTCGACGAATCGCAAGATCTGCCAAAAACATCGCCGCCTTCCGTGAGAGTGTGCAGGAGAAACCGAGGCAGCCAATTTCGCATAGCTCACAAGAACTCGGCCTTTCGCAGACCACAACTTGGCGTATTTTGCGTCATTACTTGGGCCTGTTCCAGTACAAAATTTCACTGACCCTGAAGCTGAAGGTAAACGACCCATCTTCAGCGATGAGGCCCATTTCTGGATGAACAACAACAAACAAAATTGTCGAATTTGGGAAGACACCAATCCACACGAGATCCAAGAGCGTCCAGGGCACCCCGAAAAAATCACTTTTTTTTTTTTTTTTTTTTTTTTTATAATAATTTGCGCGCGCAAAAGGGGTTACGAATACCCTTAAGTGTCCGGAATCAAGACACAGCACGGGCCGAAGGTATAGAGGGAGAAATGGAAAGGAGGTACCTATGCACATTGGTCTTAAATGTCTGTAGATTGTAGTGAGTGGGAAATATTAGGCTGGGAAGAGCATTCCATATTCGTGTGGTGCGGCTAAATTGTTGAAGCTTTTGGTGTGGAGTTTAGGGTGGCGACGTCATCGGTCCATATTTCCTTGAGAACGACGACATAATGGCCAGGCCATCACCGTCAACGACGAGTGCTATAAGTCGATAATTACCAACTTTTTTTGGCCAGAATTGGATGATATGGACACCAATGGCATGTCGGTTCAACAGGACAGCGCGGTGCTGTGTGCCAGACGGCTCACACCATTTTAGAAATTCTGCACAAGCGATTCGAGGGCATGGTCACCTCACTTGGAGATGATGTGAACTGGGCACCGAGATCGTGCATTAGACTATTTCTTGTGGGGTTTCTTGAAATCGCTGGGCTATGCGAATAAACGAAACAAACGAAAGCGGCCCTCAAAGCCACATAACCCATTCCATTGGTCAAATTCATCCTGATTGACTCGTACGCACCAGAGTTATGGACAATGTGACATTTCGGATGCGCGCCACGCAGAGAAGCTTCGTTGGATATTTGAACGATGTTATATTTCATACAAAATCGGATAAATGGGCCTTTCAAGCAAATATAAAACTTTGAGGATACCTTATACGCGTATATGTTTTATTTAAGTTTAAAGATAGGAAGCGCTCAATGAAATACACTTAACCTACACGAATAAGGGATCTCTAAGATCGCATATTGAGCTTACGGGAATTTAAAACAAGATTGGACCTTGGTTTGGACCCAGGTTAATGCCAAAGGGATTATTAAAGCGACACAGAATTCAAGCAAAGCGCTCTCAGTTCCAGGCCGGAAACCACACCAGTTCTTGGAAAAAACGTTGATTTTGTCCAAAAACATAACCAATCTTTGCCAAACAGTAACATCATTGAAATGGAGGATAGCAAGGGAAATGGTCTGTAGATTTCTTCATCCGTGCGGGTACCTTTCTAAGGTTAGGGGGCTGCTAGTGAATTCATCAGCACACTTAAACCTTGTTGGTCCATTGTAATACCCACACTCAGGCCACTACAACTGGTCGACCGCTCCAGTGATAGTGCCGTTCATTTGATCCCAACGGCAAATGGACTAGATTTAAGAAACCTGATAAAGCGTATTAACTTTACTTTCACTGGGATTCGAACCAAGGACCCCTCTAACTTGGGGCAGGCACTTAACCAAACGCGCTATTCAGTCGTATCTTTCTTGAAAAGCGGCATTTTTAATGTGCACTTTAATTTAACTGCAAAAAATTATTAAAACGATGCTTCAATTGAATGCTGCAAAAATAAAACTGTTTGTGGTGCACTGAATAGCTTAAGATGTTGGATTGAACTGATCGAAAGCAATTTTGAAACTTGCAGACTAGATGGAGTTATTCTAAAAGACCACGAGCTTTGATGCTGACCATAAAGTGAAGTTTGTGACGCATGCAGTGTAACCTGCAGCAAAAAGAATTCTTCCTTCTAGTTCGCCTGAGATATTTTTAAAATGATTCTTCCCAAGTGATGCAAGGCCTGAAACATGCACTCTAGGGACCATGAGTTCTTATGTATAACATAAAGCAAAGTTTGTGACGCATGCAGTGTAACTTGACGTAAAAAATATTTTTTCCCCCTCAGTGCCTTTTAACGACTTCATGCATTTTCGTTCGGCTGAAATTCTTTTAAAAATGAGTCTTCCCAAGTGGTGCAAGGACTGAAACATGCAGTCTAGCGACCATGAGTTCTGATGCATATCTTAAAGCGAATTTTGTGATGCATGCAGTGTGACTTGCAGCAAAAAAAATTCTTTCTTCTAGGAGCTCTTTAGCGACTTCGTTTGAGAAATTTTTCAAAATGATTCTTCCCAAGTTTTGCAAGATCTCCTCATCACGCCCTCCTACGTCCAAATTCCTCCATCCATCAAGCGATTGTCGCTTAACTTTGTATTGGATTACCATCGGTTTCAGTGCTAAAATGAGTCAACCTTAACATTTACGACGAAGATGACTGAACGGCTATATGGACCCGTTTTCGAACGGGACGCTATCGAATTTCTTGCGAGCGCTTGCAACAATGACGCGCAAAAGTTATTTGGAACATTGTCCGTGACAGTGACAAGTGACCACGAACACGAACTTAAATCCATGTCAATCATCTAACCGCACGTCTGCATGTCTCCCACACGAGACGTCAATGTAACCGATGGCATTCGACAACACTGTTGGTGACTGTGTCGGGAATGCGTCACAAACTTTACGTTAACCATTCTTCTTCCTTCGGGATGTTGTTGTGTTTTTCTTTTTGCTTTCCATTACGAGACACGAAACACGAAACAGGAGAAACATAACGAAGCAGTTGTTGTGCTGTGTCAACACGGATCCGCAAAGAATCCTTGGAAATGTAAATATTGTCAGAAACACGCCCATATCTCGTTCCAAGTCAACTGAAGATGCACATAATACACTCGTCTTCGTGCCGCTACTTACGACGAATAAAATTTATTTGCGCCGAATGCACGTCTCCTGGAATATAACCTCTCAAGCTAACATTTCCTTTTTCCTGTTCACAACTCTTCAGCGTCAATGTTTGCATACCCCATTGTTGAGAGTGCGCCATGTCGGGGTGGTTGTTGTTGCTTTTTTCTGCTTCGTTTTCGAACGCCTATCTCTCGTGTGTGTGTGTGTGTTTGTTTGTTTGCCATCTCAATCATGGCAAATTGATACCCTGCCATTGTGTAGGGCTTGTAAATGTAACCCCTATATCCTGCCGGATCCCAACAATGTGTCCTCGAGAGCTGTGTCTACCTGGGCTCGACGGCCTGGTGGATAGGTGGATATGGTGCGCTGTGGGAGCATAATATTCTGATTGCCTACCCCCTCCCCACCGTTCACTGCCTGCTCCGCATTGTGGCGACGTGCGTACGTATCCGGTGCAGAGGATAACCAAATGCCTTGGCTTATTCGTTGGTGTTATCCTCAATGCAACATTTGCATTCCTTCGCATGCAGCCAGTGCAATAATTTTCGTCCTTTTTTCCCCAGATGCACACACAACAGAAACAATAAAGCTGAGTGGAGCACATGAGTGGGTGTCTATGGGTGTGGGCGCGTGTGTGTGTTGGCGCAAGGAGTTGTAATTAATTTCCTGGCTCTGTGCGAGGAGACTTTGTTGGCTTAATTAAAATCTCTGGCAACATATTAGCAAACATCCGTCGTCGTTGCATCCCGACTTGAGAATGGAAAATATTGAGCCAGGATAATAATGTGCGCTGCTTGCTGGTGAGGGGGAGACAGAGAGGGGGTGTAGCTTGTTATCGTTTCACACGTCAGCACTTTTATTCATTTTTTCTGTTGTCCTTGCTGGCTCAGTGCCTCGAGGTGCACACACAGCCGTGCATGCTCGAAGTGGGTGACAGTTTGTTTGGATTACGGTATCGCAGTGTCCTTTGGAGGGATAATAAACCGATTTGTTGGAAAGGGGTCTTAGGAGAGATTATTGACAGTCCAAGATGGATGTGCCATAGTCTCTCTATGTCCATGGGTTTCTCTGATAAATTAGTGTGTGCAGTTAGGTTGATCCTGTTCTTGTGTCTTGCCTGTGTGTGTGTGAGTGTGAGTGTTATGTGCGTTCGATGGGATTAGCTAATATCCTTGTTCGGTTAGAGTGTGCTTAGGTAGATTAGAGAAAAGGAAATGATGGCTTCTGATTGATTCGATGATCCGGTGACACTGAGATGCCATGACGTGAAGGACAAGAATAGTTTATTTTGTGAATTGCGTCCTTGAAGTGGACACTTAGTGACATCAGTTCTTGGAAGGATGGGTGTGTCAGGCAAAGGAGTCTGATACTAAGATTGTGGGGAATTATTGAAGACCACCTCTGATGGTGGCGATAAAAAGTATCCCGTGTTTGTTAGCTGACTAGTTCTTCATTCCAGATTGAATCCTGAGGGAAACTAGGTCAACTGTTTGTTACAGGCATGTTTGGAAGTCCAAGACCTTGATTTATCCGACCTCTACAAGTGCCTTCAGGGAACGCGGTGTTTTGCTAACCGTTTTCAGTACCACAAGACAAGTTGTATGTGTCCTTGCACCTTAGATGGCATTTGATGCGTTGTCATAATTGCCCAGAAATTATGATTTTACTGGTTACGTGAGGTTACATAGACTGCAGCATCTCAAGTCACACAATCCTAGCCATCCTAGCTCCACTGTGACTGCAGGCAGATTGCATTGTCCATTCTGAGCTTGTGATTAAGGGATTCTGATGGTCGATGCTGGTGTTTTTTTTTATTTCGCTCACATTCCTAAAGTTTTAGGCCCTAGGAGGGTATAATTCCTAGTCGAGCGGTTTCTCCATGTGCCGAGAAGGTAATGGTTTCCTCTAGAGGTGTGATGGATATCCGGTGAGTATTCGGTATCCGGCTTCTTTTATAATATCCGGCCGAATACCGAATAGTCGTTTTTCCAGTAAAAAAACACATTTAGGGGTAATAATTTATTACGTTTGTTTTCATATACGAAAACCTAGCTGCAGGCCGAATATTCGGAATCCGGTATCCGGCCAAATCACTATTCGGTACAACTCTAGTTTCCTCCTCCTCGTCTCGGCTCTGAAACTTTACAGACGTCTAAGCCATTCCGTTGGTATGTTTGCCAATTGCACAATGTCTTGTCGTGACGCCGATGAATGTCCTACGTGTTTGCTTGCGTATACTGACTAGGCACAGTGTGCGTTTGAGGTTAAGCATGGGTCAGGCTTGGTTGCAGTGGGACACGTTATGCTCACGGACCACCCGCGATTATATTAGTCGCATCAAGCTCTATAAAGTTAAAGCTTTAGGCTTATTAGGTTGTAGTTATGAGTGCCATCATGAAGGCTCTTCTTTGAAGGAGTGAGGGAGCTGTGCCGTGCTCGATGAGTTCGTCGACTTTTAAATTTCCTGGAACATCCGAGTGTCTCGGCACCCAAATTAAGTTGAATATTGGAATGCTTGGACATCTCGGTGAGAGACAGGCGTCAATTGATAACTGTCTTTGAGTGGCATACCGGAAATATGGATTTTCCGTATTGATACCGCTTTGATAACCGCACAATGGACCAACATTGCTCTAAGTGCATATTCCAGCCACCTAAACATATCTAAATTTACCGCTTTGATAGGCCACGATGGGGTTTCCACGTCCGAAGAGATTCCGCCTGAAAAGAAACAAATTCAATGGTTAGGGAGACGCAATGATGTACTAAAAGTTCGTTCATTAAGCGCTTCTTATCTTTAAATTTAAGTAGAACAAAATATGCGTAAGATATCATCAAGATATTTTATTTGTTTGAAAGGCTCATTGATGTCATTATGTATGAAATACCACATCGTTCAAACATCCACCGCGGCTTCTCTAGGTGGCCAGCAGTAGATTTGTCCAATTGTCCATCACTCTGTCTCGTAAATCAGGCTGAATTTGACCGATGGCATGGGTTTTGAGGGCCGCTATGGTTTGTGGCTTATTCGCATAGACCTGCGACTGCCCTCAAGAAAATGTCTAACGGGGTCAATTAGCACGATCTCGGTGCCCAGTTCACAACACCTCCCTATGACTGTGCCCTCGAATCGCTCGTGCACAATTTCCAATGTGGCGTTGGCTGTGTGGCACGTAGCGCCGTCCTGTTGAAACCACATGTCATTTGTGTCCATGTTATCCAATTCAGGCTAAAATACGTTGCTAATCGTCGACCAATAGCGCTCGCCGTTAACGGTGATGGACTTGCCAACGTCTCAAAGATATATGGACCAATAAAGCCACCAGCCCAAAATCCACTCCAAACATTGATTTTTTCGGGTTGCATTGGACGCTCTTGGATCTCATGTGGATTGGTATCGTCCAAAATTCGAACATGTTGTTTGTTGACTCATTAATTCAGAAATGGGCCTCATCTTCAGCGATTATTTTCCGATGAAAATTGGGGTCAGTTTTCACCTGCTCGACCACACGTCGTTGCCTTCAACTCCTGGGTCAGTTGAATTTTGTACGGGTGCAGGCCCAAGTCACGACGCAAAATTCTTCAAGTTGTGGTCTGCCGAGTTCCTGTGAGCGGTGCGAAATCGACTGCCTCGAATTGTCCTGTGCACTCTCCCCGACATCGGCGATGTTTTCGGCAGATCTTGCGTTTACGTTTCGTCAACATACGGGTGTTGGTTTATCGTTTGCTGAACCACTCAAATTTATCCACCACACTGCGAATAGTCCTCTCGGTAGAACGATTGTGGCGACGACAAAGTGGACAAATCGCGCGGAACGTTGCCCGAACAGGGCATGAATCGAAATAATTCGGATGTTGTTTTGTTTTTTGTTTTTTGCTCTGTCGAATTCATTTGCTCAGCTAAGCTTTTGAATTTCGCCGCGGGCGTTATTGAGTGTCCTTGCAAATGAACTACATATTCACTACGACGGAGCAACAGCAATCACAATTTTATCATTTGCACGTGTTGTTGAACGCTATGTCCGTCTAAAAAGCAAAACAGACTGATTAAATGACAGCCAATTTGATAGACATAGCTTCAACAATATCGCCGCTATCAACTGTCAAAGTTTGGAAGTTCATATTTTAAGACTCTTTAGAAGTTGAAGATGAAATAAAATCGGTTTTGCATTTGATCTGTGATTGGTTACATTTAATGGGAAGGAGATGGCGAACACCGTGGCGTAGTGGGCACCGTGGTGTAGTAAGTAGGTGCGTCGACTCCTACGCTCGAGGTCTAAGGTTCGAATCTCGAAAAAACATCTAACATTTTTTCACGGTTCCACCTCTTTCGAGTCACTGACAATGCTCAAGGAGTATAACTGTCTAGGAAAAGCTTCTCAATCTCGCCGTTCGGAGTCGGCATTAAACTGTAGGTCCCCTCCACTCGTGATGGAACAATAGCACGCATAACACGAGTGGTTGCTGAAAAGTTTGGCCCAATTCCACCTCGGACTGTAGCGCCGCTATTATTATTATTATTATTATTAGATGGCGAACACTAGACAAACACATCTTTGGCAAGCTAAAAGATCGGAATAAGATTGAGCTAAAAAGGCTCCTGTTAGCCGTTAGGACAACCGCATACATACCCACCCGAATTGAAGGACGTCCAGAGTGATTAAAATCAATAACTTCCTTCCTTCTTTCTGAATTTCTGAATTACTCGCTCCACAGTTAATGAAGTTACATCACAATTCCGACCGATATTTTGTTCGAAAGTTGCCAAGCTGTTATCATTTTAAAATTATTAAAAACGTCCTGTTCTTTAAATACCGCCAAACTGTCTGCCAGCTTTCACTCCAGCAACACTTCACCGTACAATGGGCGCAAAATTCAAATCGTACGTAAGATCTGGTAGCTAACTTTTCCATCGTATTAAAACGAATTCAAAGAATTAATCTACTTTTTCATCGTCTAATACCATGGAAATGTCCCGAAATGTAATTTTGACTGAGTCTCGTTGCGCGATTTGAATTCGTCGGAATGAACATTCAGAACTCACATAATGAGCTGGGCTCTTCTTCTCAGAACGAGAAGTATTTCGGGAATAAGGGGCTTTAGGAATTTCATAATTTTTGTGACGTTCTTTTTCCCTTGGCTAGTATTTGAGAGACAACCCAGAGCTGCTCCCACATGTTTTCTGATTGAATTTTGTTGGAATATGGTTTTGCAAGGATTTCACTTACATTTTTTGTTTTCAACAATTTTTGCATTCGCCTCCTTCAAGTTCTTAGTGGCTGACTGGAGATAGGAGTCTCACACTCAGGCCTGCATTTGTTGCACCGTTAGTCTTACGCCCAGTTTTTGGGTCTGAACGATTGGAAAGTATAATTATCTAATTGATGGCTATGTTCTGGATTATGGGGGGCTGTTCGTATCTGTTCTTCAAGTTGCTAGAGTCGCCGAAAATGAGAGGTCTCCTCGCCTGGGTCGACAGTAATGACAAACCTTGACTTGGCACTGTTAAGCTTGTTCATACGTCATAATAATAATAATAATGGCGGCGCTACAGTCCAAGGTGGACCTGGGCCTAGCTTCTCAGCAACCACTCGTGTTGTGCGCACTTTTGTTTTCTCACGAGTGTAGTGGAGGGGACCTACTATTTAATACCGACTTCTTCTAGACAGTTATACTCTTTGAGCATTGTCAGCGCTTGGAAAAGGTGGAGCAGTGAAAAAATGTTTGATGTTTTTTTCGAGATTCGAACCGAAGACCTCGAGCGTAGGAGTCGGCGCACCTACACACTACGCCACGGCGCCCACTTCATATTCGGAAGTAAATTTGTGCCGACTAATATTTCGCTAGTCCTTTCTTGAAGTCTATGAACCTACGCTGGCTTATGTGAGGATTAGCCACCACCCATTCGAGGATCCGGAACTACCCCAACATGGCTTCATATCTTGTTCCGTTTTAAGGCCTTTATCTTTATCCTCATACGACTGGATGGCGCACTTGGTTAAGTGCCTGCCCCAAGTTAGAGGGGTCCCAGGTTCGAATCCCAGTGAAATCAAATCTGGTCCAGTCACCATTTGCCGTTGGGATCAAATTAACGGCACTGGAGTAGGTTGCTACCTGTCAGTATAATGAACCAGTTTTGAGTCTGAGTGCAGTAGGGCCTCAAAAACTCTCAAAAAAAAAATACCTTTTTTGGTTTCTGAAAAAGCTTTAGCTTTAAGCTCTGAAGGAACTATGAGTGTGAACTAGGTCATCTGCATCGAAAAGCTTTCTCTCTCATTCCTCAGATAGGGTCCTTTTCACAGGATTTTCTCATCTCCTTACACACGGCAAGAAATTCCAAAAGTCCCTTGACCTACAACTGCTATCCTGCTCCAAGTTAACAAGCACTTTGTTGGACTTCGTCCTGATGTCCTCTTGGGACGGCATTCATGTTCTCATCACCAAAAGCCTCATCCCTCAAAAGCACCGATCGATGTCGGCTCCATTCCGGCTTCCACGTGCGGATAATTTTCGTCGTAAGAATCACGCCCCTACGTGAAGTGCCAAATTCGCATGCTCAGCACTTCATCTGCTGGTGTGGCTAGTAGAGCCCTGATGATGGCTGTCGTACAAGGAGTACCTACCACACATGCACATGTCCTGTCTGTGATAAAATGTCTGGCCTTGCCACGAACACGATGTCATTCGCATCTGTTATCTCATTCAGATGTTCTCGAGTTCACTTGTCCTGCCGCCGCTTTCGTGCCTCCTGATCGTCAAGGATGTTTCAAGGATTTCACGATTCATGCCTTTCCATACATTCATTCCCCGAAATCTGGCAACTCACTCGCCGACAAGCACCCTACGCCGGCTGAAGTGATATAATGGAAGACAGGCCACCCACTTCACACATCAGGACAGTCAAAGTGGAAGCGTTTTTCTTTTCGTGGCAGCAAGTGCTATAGCAAAGGTTAACCGGAAACTATGTACACATATACAAGCGAGTCATGTATCCGAGCGAATTAATTTAATGATTCGACTCCCAATCTCCGAGGACCGCCATCCCTCGGTTGATATGCGCTCACCCCGTGTGCGGAGCAGGCAAACGGATATGGATTGAATACCATTAATAATTTGCCATTCAAATTCGAGCACTCAATCATACGTCGGAGTGTGTGTACAATTAGTGCGTGTGTGTAGTCCAAAGAGGGAGCGCGGGCGTTTATGTCCCCCGGCACAATGTAACGAAACTGAAATTGTAGCGCAAATATTTCCGGAATAATTGAATCTGATTTAATTGAATCATTGCACTCGTTACTTGAAGTTGAGTGATGGCAAAGAAATGCCATTTATCACAGGAAAATGATTGCCAGCGATCCTGCATCCTGTTGGCTGCGGCGAATGGCACTTCATTCGAACAATGATCTCGATAATTAAAAATAATGATCACGGTAATAATGTACTTGGAATAATTACACATGTTTGGTCAGGATGGGTCGTGGCAGCCTCTGAGTGGATTGTTATTGAAACGAGTGTGTGTTTGGAAGTGGCAGACATAAAGCGGAACAAGCGCCGCTTTGCATTGATTTACACGCGTGCATAAATGGGAGAGTTTCAAATCGTTTCGTAATCACGTGGAAGGCAATAAGTTGCCGCTTGATCATGACTTCCGATTGAAAGTGTTGCCCTTTAGGGGATGAGGTGAAGGGTCACTAATTCATTCTGACGTTTATCCTCTAGTGGATACTATGCCTTCAGGCGCATTGATAGTATTCCAAGCGGATGAAGAGGCTCTTAGTCTTTTCGAGACAAAAATCCTGGTCTTGTTTCTCTATTTGAAGGAGAAGGTTCAACCACAAGCGTATGGGCTGTACAGCGACTTGAGTTTAGCCAGGCGTCTATGGATTCAACCCCTAAGATGGGAGGACCATGTAGTGCGTACGGACAACACAGCTCCGGCTCTTCGACTCTGAGCCTGCGAGACAACGCAACAGAGGACGTCCAAGTACAAGGTGTCGGACACAAGACGAGGGGAACCTCAGCCGGCGAGAAATCGTGCCAGCTGAAGAGGCATGTTGGGTGAGGCCCAGGTCCACCACGGCCTGTAGGGCCCTAAGAAGAAGAAGGGCCCGATCCGCAGACTATTTTTGCTTTTCAATTTATTTACGACGGTTTTGCTCACTATCAAAGTTTCTTCTTTAAAGTTCTTCCACACAGTTCAACTTCCGAGTCTCAGTTCTTTAGAAAAGTTACTTATGTCTTGCATGGAAATCTTTTCCGAACCAGCTTCGGGGAACGTTCATGTGTCTGACTGCTTATACTAATAGAAACTTTACGCACTGGAAGGCAACTAATGCAAAACATCAAGGAATTTAGTTCCATGTGTTCCCACGTGCACTCTGAAACGTACAACGCTTTTGAAACTTAATGGTTCTTATGGGATACGTCAGCTATGCCGTATGCATGATCGACAAAAGCGTCAACTTTAAGTGCTTGTGGGACGTTCAACAATACGTGCAAATGAAGAAATTGTTTTATCAAAATGGGTGCTCTGTTCGAGCAACGTTCCGTGCACTTTGCACATTTTGCGGTCGCAATAATCGTCCTACCACGAGGGCCACTAGAATTGTGCTGGATAAATTTCAGCCTACTGGTTCAGTAAACGCTAAACCAACGTCGATAACACGCAAGGTCTGCCGAAAACATAGTCGTCGATGCAGTCGAGTCGATTTCGCATCGCTCACAAGAACACGGCCTTTCGCAGACCACAACTTGACGAATTTTGCGCCGTGACTTGGGCCTGCACCCGTACGAAATTCAACTGACCCTGGCGCTGAAGGGAAACGATCGGACCATAGACAACGACGTGTGTTCGCTGAATGGGCTCTGTAGCAGTTGGAAACTGACCCCATTTTTCATCGAAAAATCATCGTCAGCGATAAGACCCATTTCTGGATGAATGGGTACGTCAACAATCAAAATTGTCGAAAATTATCGATGCCAATCCACATGAGATCCAAGAGTGTCCAATGCATCCCGAAAATATCACTGTTTGGTGTGGATTTTGGGCTGGCGGCGTCATAGGTCTATATTTTTTTTTTTTGAGATCAACGTTGGCCGTGCCGTCACCGCCTACGGCGAGCCCTAAAAGATTGCAGACAATTCACCGGCGTACTAACGGGGCACTACACCTTCGCTAAACACCTAAGTGTGCTTGGCCGAAGCGATGAAACCCTCTGCGACGCCTGTGGAGAAGACGATGACACTGCAGAGCACTTCCTATACCATTGTCCCGCCTTTGCTCGGATCAGGTGGAAGTTATTCGGTGCTGATGAGGTGATAGCTGATGATGTAGGCTCCTCATCACAAAAGCGCTTGCTGGTCTTCCTTCGGAATACCATGAGATTTCAGCAAAATTAGGTTGCAGCCTGGCAGTTTTTGGACCAGTTTTTGAGTCTGAGTCCTCCAGTGTAGTGTTAGAAAAACCTCCGACAATAAAAAAAAAATAGTTCGGTGCTAAATTTTCAAGACAGATTTTCAGAAATGTGTCTCTCAACAATTATTTAAAGGATGTGACCTTAGTGACCGTGTGGGTTCAACTCGCACTTTTCCAATTTATTGTGAATTTTTACTATTACAGCACATTGCATCAGAGTTATAACGTTTTATAACCTCATATCTTTTGCTTATTAAAATCCATCGGAACTATGTTCGAGTGTTGCCGTTCAATAATGGTACGAAATTTAAATTGACACTAATTGACAGCTCATCCTATATTTTCCGCTTTTTTCAATTTAAACAAAATATTGTCATCGTTGTGAATCTTTCCATTTAACTCAGCTCAACCAGTCCCCCAGAGAAAAGCTGCAGGCGCACCAGGCTTAATTACGGGGACAACTCCAATCCCCTGCCATTTAAGCGCGCTTAAAAAGCGCAATTTAAATTTTAAGCATCGACCGCCTTGCACTTTGCCAACGAAAGGCCTGAAATTCGTCCAATTCTGAATACGATACGGGATTATATCAAACACAGTCCACCAAAGAGACATTCTCGTTGATCCGCTTACGGAATCATCCGCGCAATTCTCCTGCATTTAAGCATAAACCACCGCACAGCGCTACCAATTCCGGTCTCGATTATGGTCGCCGATTCCCACATCGCCTTCAGCTCAGCGCTGATTAATCATTTTTTTCTTTCTCAATATTCCTTCAATTATAATCAAATAAACCTCGAGTATAAATCACTTTCCCAACTGACAGCCGTTAACAACAATTGTTATTCAAACAATGGCAGCATTCTATCCGGGCGGCTATGGCGCACCAATTAAGCGTCATGTTTACGCCACTCGGCACACAACCCCTTCGCACAGGAGCAGGATTCCAAAATTTCATTTGTCCCGAACATATGATGCTTCCCCAGAGTAAGCAAATGGATTCCGTTCCCGACAATTCTGACATTTAAATGGATGTTAATAAATTAATTAAGTTTTAATTTAACTTTTTGTAATGGCAGCTGATGTCGGCGCTCGCAAATAATGGATTGCCCCATAGGCCAATGGCACTTTATCCAAAAACTATTTTAAATGGCTTACCCGGCTCCCGCCTGAGGTCGGCGGCGTCTCGTCCCCCCAACAGTGACACGGATATTTATTCGATTTTAATTTGTTGCAAATGATAGCAGCCCGCAACCAAGGCGAGCCGGCCCGAAGTGACTCCCTGACATCGTACAAGGATTCTCTCAAAAATTGCACGCAATCATAAATCACAGGGACCAAATGAAAAACATTGTTCCGCTCCGGTCGTTAATAAGGATGCGTGTGTGTCTGTGTGCTGTGCGGACGTCCAGCAGTCCGGCCACAATGGCAGCAGCATGCCAGCCACTAAATGTAACACAGGACGTAAGTGCTACTTGTAGCCAAGATAATGAATTCGCCCCTGAGTCCTGAGTTTTCGATATAATCCAATCAATGAATCCTTACATTATTCAGGACCATGCTGGGTGGATGTTCGAGTACTAGATGCCGCCCGGAAGGTGGTAACCCGCCCCGACGAGGTGATGAGGTGGTGGTGGTGGTGGTGGTTCAGCAAGGACCTACATAAATTGAAAATTAATTTTCCATGCTGTCGCGTGGATACCTTCCATTTCTGGGGACCGGCTTACAATATGTTGTTGCTGTAATTGCCGTTGCCGGGCGATAGCCGCTTGTGGTTTTTAGGCAAAACAGTTGTACCATTGTTAGTTAAACAGTAATGGCCCGCTGGACAAGTCCAGCAGATCGGACTGCGTTGGGGATGGAGCTGTTCCACGAGAAGAACTCCGACGGTTTCCCCCATGGATTTTTGGTTTATGCTGCTCCAGCGATTGCAGATGACGGGATGGTGAGAGAGAAGTGAGGGAGAGAAGGCAATGCAAATAGCGATGATTGAATGCGACTTTCAAGAGATTACTGAAGTATTCATTGAAGGACAGTCGCGTGGATGCCTGCTGTGGACTCCGCCCGAAATCGGCTGCAATGTCATCCGTGGATATTTACGAAATCATCAACTATTGGTTTGTCGCTTGTAAATGATGGGAGTTTGAGTGAGATTAAGTGGGGAATTACTGCCACTGGCTGGAGTACATTCTGGAGAGGAGTGCGCTCCTCAGTGATGTAGTGGGGATTCGCTTCAGATTACTGTCCGAATGCGTCTGAAATCTCATGCCATTGTTGCCAAAAGCTGACGATAGACGGGTTTTACTTGTTTCTTCTGGTTAACATATGGGAAGTTGTTAAATTTTGTAGCCGATGGCACAGTGGATAGTTAAGCGGTTAGTTTTTAAGGATGTATTCATTATTGCTCGAAGCTTTTGAATAAAATTGAGTGCCAAGAAAGTGTGTCGGATGGCGCAGTTGGTTAAGTACCTGCTCCAAGTTAGTTGGGTCTCAGGTTCGAATCCCAGTGAAAGCAAAGTTGATACGCTTTTATTCGGTTTTTTAAATTTGGTCTAGTCACAAATGGTGCCGCTGGGATCAAATTAACGGCACTATTACTGGAGCGGTCGATCAGTGGTAGTCTGACTGAGGGTATCACAATGGACCAACATGGTTCAAATGTGCTGGTGAATTCACTAGCAGTCCCCTAACCTAACCTAACCTAAGCGTGCCGGACCCTATGCCTAGAAACATACCAAAAATGATGGTGAAGTAGTCGACGGCAATTAAATGCCGGATGTTCTTACCAAAGAGGGCCATAATAGAACTAAACACAGACCCCTGAGGTACACCATAATAAATGGGTAAACGATGCAAATAGCTAACAGCCTAAAGTGGCAAATAACTACGACAATCTTCCGTAGGTCTGAGCAATTGCCGCCTTCCCATTAGCATCTAGCATCTAGCTGATGGTCTCGGGCACGCTACTTCCACATATCAAGACTGAGTTGTTCTGCATCTGAAATCACTTGGTCTTTATACCGGCAATTCGGTCTACTTTCTCTTTCCGAACCACCCGGATTCGAACCATCCTTAGCAGGAGCATTGATTTTCATTCACTCGATGTGGCCGAGCCAGTTTAGTGCAACGATTTTGCCATCCAGACTATGTCCACATTTTTTTTACATCTCGGAGAGTCCGCTATTGTGTCTTCTCCTTCATTTGCCTTCTTTGCAGACAGGATCTTTGCATCAGCAGCATTTTTTTTCGAAGGCATCAGCCCTGCTTATCGTCCAGTTTTCGGATCCATATAAAAGGACTGGCAGGATTAGAGTTTTGTGGAGCATGATGTTGGTCCTTCGAGTCAGGAGATTGACCACAGTCGTTTCGAGAAACCAGAGTAGAAGCGGTTACCAAGGGCGACTTTTCATCGAATCTCCACCAAGATATTGTTTGTTGAGTTCATGTTTACCCCGAAGTTGACAAGCTCCCTTATAACCTCAAGGTTGTAGCTGTCGATTGTGGCGTTTTGTCTTAAATGATGGGTGGTGGATTTTTGCTCAAAAGCATATACTTTGTGTTCGGCTCATGTACCATAAGACCAGCTAGTTTCGCCTGCTCTTCCAGCGCCTTGAGTACTTTTACAACGGCTCGCTAGTAATGCCCAACAATGTCGATGTCGTTTGCCCAACATGCCTCTCCATCCAGCACGATCTCCCGCCAGCTGTCTCCAGTTTCGCACATCAAGTCGGCCGAAAAACGAAAAACGACTGGATGGCGCAGTTCGTTAAGTGCCTGCCCCAAGTGAGACCGGTTCCAGGTTCGAATCCCAGTGAAATCGAATCTGGTCCAGTCACCATTGGGATCAAATTAACGGCACTGGAGTAGGTTGCTACCTGACAGTACAATGGACCAGTTTTGAGTCTGAGTCCTCCAGTGTAGTGGCACAAAAACTCAAAACAAAAAACAGTGAAAAAGTCTGCCAAGGTCCCGCTTTACTTATATGCGCCACCTTGTACGTGGACGTCCTCTGTTGCTTTGTCCTTTGAGTCTTCAGGCCGGAGCTGTGTTGTCCATACGCTCTACATGACCTAGCCATCTTAGGCGTTGGATCCGTAGACGCTTGGCTAGACTCATGTCGCTGTACAGTCCATACAGTTCGTGGTTGAACCTTCTCCTCCAAATGCCATCAACGCAAACAGGACCAAAAATTGCGAGCGGAACTTTTCTCTCGAAGAGGCCAAGAGACTGTTTATCCGCTTGGGATATTGTCCATGCCTCTGCCCCGTAAAGCAGGACTGGGATGATCAAGGTTTTGTTTAGAGTCAGCTTGGTCTTCCGAGAGAGGGCTCTATTGATGTTTTCTTTTTCGGAGGATTTTTGAAACACTACTGGAGCATTCAGACTCAAAACTGGTCCATTGTACTCTCAGGTAGCAACCTATTCCAGTGCCTTAAATTTGACCCCTACGGCAAATGGTGACTGGACCATATTCGATTTCACCTGGGATCGATTCGAACCTGGGACCCCTCGAACTTAGGGCAGGCACTTAACCAACTGCGCCATCCAGTCGTTCTGAGGGCTCTATTACTCAAGTGCCTTTTGAGTCCAAAAAAATATTCATATAGTCGTTTAAGATAAATTGTTATCAACCACATTCTGCCGCTGTCAAATTTTAACTGTCAAGCGTTATTCGAAGCAAAATGGGGGCTTCAATGAATCGACCTGGAATATAAAAAGCACCCGTTATATATACAGTTCCTCCTCTTTGACTTGTCTCCATTTTTTTGGGAAGCTGGACGATTTTAACCCCAGATCCATTGATCTTCAGCCAAGAAAGACCACCACCAAAGTCTACTACAATTTAAAGTTTAGGCCTAAGAGCAATGCAAATATTTACTTTCGTCAGTGACCATGGCTTGCAATTGTGTGTCCTTAAGTGAATTATATCCATGAATTCGTTACATCTCACATTTACTTGAGGGAAGGAAAAAGTATAAATACAAAATAAAGATGACAAGTTCTTAAGGATACTTCTCCTTTTTGAAACATTTTGAGTAGCATTTACATAAATCGCCTCCTGCGCAGCAACTCTCCGAAGTTATTTTGCGTGTCCCCAAGTCTTGACCTGCAATTTGGACTCACAACTACTCCAGTCCTCCCTGCGGCTGGTAATAAACTATTGCATTAGGTACTTACACTTGAACCACCACTTGTTCTTCAGGATATCCATTTTGTCCTTAATTTAGGTCCCCACTTACCCTCGTGGAATGGCCGTCTCTACCCAAAACTACTTGATGCAAGTAATCTCTCTCGGAATAAATGAAACTGCCAAGTAGTGGTCAACCCTTTTCCGGAACAACGCTCCGGTCTCCGGCACCAACTCTCGTTAGATAAGCATCACGGGATGAGATCACCCTCCTATAAAACAAATTCCGAACAAACGAAAACACTTCTGTGACCTCCATTTCTTTTAAAACTTCCATCGCCCCATATAAATCCACTGATTGCAGCGCTGCCAATGGCATTAACTTGTGCGGACATTATGTCCTGCCGCATGTTTCTCATTTGAATTCCCTCTTCGCCGGCAGTTTCTCTGCTCGGTCGTGGACCTCGCCTCAGTCAGTCATCGCAGTTAGACCGCTCGGTGGTGGTTGGAGTTCACCCCAAAGCGGTCGGAGTATCAGGAAATTCTAAGCAACGGCATTCGTGACAGTTTTCCTGTTCTTCTGCTTGCCCTTCTCCAGATCCTTGTGCCACTAGCTAGAGGCGTTTTATTGCACTCTCGGGAGCTAGGGGACAGGCCACTAGGCGCACTGGACTATCATTATCATTCCGTGAGATTTCATTTTTATTCTCCGGCCTCTGTTTCTACGATTGCTGTTGCTCCGTCGTAGTGAATATGTAGTTCATTTGCAAGGACACTCAGTAACGCCCGCGGCGGAATTCAAAAGCCATAACACTTAGCCCAGCAAATGAATTCGACAGAGCAAAAAACAAAAAACAAAAAAACAAAACAACATCCGCCCCGTTCGCCCCGTTGCCAAGGCGAATTGTTTCAATTCGACAAGACGACGGCGATGACGACGGCGACGGCCGGCACTGACTCCGACGCGCACCGAAAAGTTGGTCGGTGCTGTGTGTGAGGAAAATATTCCGCATACGCCACCATGTGCCGCGACATAATGATGACATTTAAGCGAAGAGCGGCAAACATTTCCTTTTCATTTGTGACGCCTTTGTGCTGTGCGCTGAGAGTGGTGTGCTGCGTGTTGTACTGCTGCCAGGGATGCCATAGTCATCAAGGTCAATTGGAAAAGTTTCTGTTTTTGCTGATGCGGAGCCCGGCAACAGCGGCATTCCACTCGCAGCCACCCACAGCAATCCATAGCCACCCTCAAACAGCACCAACGGTAAATTTATTGTTCAATTTATTTCCGCCTTAGGTTTTCTTCTTCTCTGCGGAGCTCACGAAGGCAATTCAACGAGAAGTAATCTGTAGTCCTCTTGTTGTTGTTATTGTTGTTGGCAGTGGCGTTTGCGTTGGCGGTGCCGCCGCCGCCACCGGTGGGAGGGGATTTGGTGAACTTTTTGATTTTTATTATTATTTTAGAAGATTCCGAAGAGAACGACAAAAAACACCGCTCGTCTCTGCTCCGAGGATTTAATAATAATCCATCCAATTGAAATTGAAACTTTTCCTCATGTGACTGGATGGGGGGCTGAACTTTTCCATTTGCCTCTTTTGACGGGGTTTATACGCGTATTTTATTCCGTTCACTTCTCTCAGTTGGTGGGGGGTTGCTTTTTTGATTGTTCATACATTTGCCAGACGGTGTCGGCGATATGCGCGTTTAATTGCTTCAACTTTCTCGAATTAACAGTGACGACGGTTGCGACTGGTGACAGTGTGGACGTTTGGGAAATCACAAGCTGGAAAGGTGAATTAGCCGCTCAAGTACGTTTGCAATTGGGTTCGTAGGAAATAACACGTCTTGGCAAATAAACCCTTCAACACACGAATGGGACGTTCCAGCGCGTCTTTATTGAAACTGAAATAAATCGTGGAAATTTAGAAAAATGCTATTTCCTTTAATGCTATTTCATCAGGTAGGCGACCGCTTGGCAGAGCCAGGACGAGATGGTTGAACCAAGTCCAAAAACTCTCTTCATTGCACCTGGGCATAGCTTCTGATGAGTTAGACTCAATGGCGGAGGATCGAGTGGCCTGGAGATCTCTCGTGCGTGGGTTGCCCCCGCGATCCCTTTAGTGGAACATGCGAGTCACTGAAAGTGAGATGAGATGAGGTGGGGAAAGCATACTATTCTGAGAAGCTAGGTCCAGGTCCGCCTCGGACTGTAGCGCCGCCATTATTATAAACACTAGATAAGCCCTTCTTTGACAAGCTAAAAGATCGGAATGAGATTGAGCTAAAAAGGCCCTTGTTAGTCGTTAGGACAACCGCATGCCTACCCACCTACTTACCTGAAATTCTTACAATTCTTACTTTATACCGTCTTCAACTGTGAAAAAATCGAAAAAGTCTTTTCATGTTGGTCGTTGGAACATTATCCACGCCAGCAGTTCAACACCCTGGCTTAGTAGTAAGAGCCATTTAAGCCAAGGCTTTTATCTTCACTTCTCTGAGTCGCACTCAAGGACTCAAGGACTTAAGGGGTCGGAGGTTTGTCTGGAGCACTCAGACTCAAAAACTGGTCCATTGTACTACCAGGCAGCAACCTTCTTTTAATGGAATTTCATGGTAATCCGAAGGAAGACCAGCAGGCGCTTCTGAGATGAAGAGCCTACATCATTAGCTCTCCTCCTCATCAGCACCGAATACCTGCCACCTGATCCGAGCAAAGGCAGGACAATGGCAGAAGAAGCGCTCTGCAGTGTCATCGTCTTCTCCACAGGCGACGCAGAGGGTTTCATCGCTTAGGCCAAGCACACTTAGGTGTTTGGCGAAGGTGTAGTGCCCCGTTAGTACGCCGGCAAGTTGTCTGCAATCATTTCTGTTAAGAGATAACAAGAAAGCCGCGGATTTCTTACAGACGTTGGGGAGCATGCGCTTGGTCTGTCTACATCCTGGAGAGTCATGCCACCTGCGGTTGTGCTCTCGAGAAGTCCAACCATCGATGGAAGCCCTAACCAAGGACGCGGGCAGTCCCAGCGTAGGTTCAGGCCTCATCTGATCCTCGCCTAGCAAGTTCATCGGCGATCTCATTTCCTGTGATCCCGTGGTGTCCCGGGACCCAGACAAGTCTTAGCGAATTTAAGCTACCGATCAAATTCAGAGAAGACTTGCATTTCTTAACTATCCTGGAAGTGGTTAAAGGGTAGAGCACAGCTTGGCTGTCGCTACAAACGCAAATACTTCGCCCCTTCCACCTATTCTTCACAATATAGTTCGAAGCCATTAGGATCGCATAAGTTTCCGCTTGGAAAACCGACGCAAATTTACCTAACGAGGTACAGTCTGAATTTGTGCAGTCTAAAGCTGTCGCTCTCCACGAAGGCACCAGCACCAGATCCTTCATTGATCTTGGAGCTGTCCGTGAAGATTCGACTACATTCCTTTCGTGGCTCAGATTCTGGTCAGAGCCAGTCCTGAATGCAGGGAAAGTCGACTTTGTATGCATATCCATAAGACTGGTCAAAGCAAATGCGATGCGCAAGGTCATCGAAACTCCAGTGTGAGTTGTACCAAAAACCACTTCTTTTTAAACGGAAGATAGACTTGAGAGTACACCCCATGATGTGGTCAACAGTGCATCAAGAGCAGAGCCAGGCGTGCTAGGGAAGGCCCCCATGCAGCCGAGACAGACCGTTCTTTGAAGCTTGGTGAAAGCAGCAGTTACGTATTTACGCGAAAGCTTATTCCACCAAACGACCGATGCAGGATGGATAGGCCCCATAGACAACTTAGCTCCGGCCTAAAAAATGTTCGACTCTGTTGGTCTATTGGGCAACTTAGAAGAGGAAGTCCAGGGTTGGTGTGGCGCACACAAGTGAAAAAGGACCTTAATCAACTTGGTGTGCTCAACTGGAAACAACTAGCAAAAGATCGTGCTATCTAGAGAAGTTCGTTGTTCCAGTCCCAGGACGATCAAGTTCCCCTTATTTTCGATGCATTTTTCAACCATCGTCAACCTTTACCCATCCACGCCTTCGTCCAGAAACCCAAAATACCATCTGGCGTCAAATCGATAGGGAATAAGCTCTGCAATTTATACCCTCACTGATGTTGCTGCATGCATGTCGGTTGCAAAACAAAGCCACTCAAACAAACTCAGCAGTTTCTTTACCGCCATTGTGCTGAACCACTTGCATGGTCATTCCATGGCTCCAAGTCCCCTATATCATTTGAGCCCCTATTACACCCCACTCACACTCAAGCCGCCACGGTAATTGCTCGATCTAACTGCAGCTAGCGTACACACAAAGCCACACTCAACCATCCACCTTTGCAGGTCTAATTTTCTAGTTCACGGAGTGCACACTTCCACTGGCAGCTCCTGACCGCCCAAGGGCTTATTCTTCCGCCATTGTGTTCTATGTCAAGCTCTAACTACCAAGCATTCATCTTTCGTAGCTTGTTTATCCATGCATGCAAGAGTCATAGAAACTCCTTGCCTCCAGCAAATCGTCATCGCCATTAGGCGACATATTTCTTACACTCGCTCTCACTCAGCTCCTCCTCCTCCACCGAATTCCAAGCGAGAGAGGGGCAACGAAAAAAATAAAAACAAAAAAGAATCTAAAGAAAGAAAAGCAGAAAACCACACCCCATCGCATTTAAATGCCTGGAAAAGAAAAGTAATCCCCACACACAGAGTCCATCCATTGAAAGGGTTATAGCCATCCGCACTCTCTTTCCCCGGCCAAAGCTCACCCATCATTTCTCATCTCTTAAGCCAAACGCTTGCTCTGTGTATCCACATCCACCGGAGGAATGCGAAATAGTTCAGAAAAGGGTCCTTGCCCTGTGGCATTCCATGCATCCCCCTAAATCAGTTGAGAGCCAGTAGCACCATGAAGGTGACGTTCAAACCGAAATCTAAACAAGCGTCGTCGTCGTCAAGTATAAAAGGACACCACCATGCCATGTGATGATGCTGGACATGCTGGGGACACTGATGATAAATGTGTGCAATTTGGGTCACTTACACATCCCCATTGCGGTTCACATAATAATTTCGTTCAGTTGACTTTTATCCCTTTTCCTCCCATTCTTTGTGTTTTGTTTTTCTTTCAGCATCTTCTTGATCTCATCCGCATAGTTGTCCCCAGACCCTCATTAGGGGGAGACTGGGGCTTGCCCCCGATCCGGCACACTCCGCCGCCCCACACCCGAGTGCGTGTTGGGATTTGAATTCGTCCATGTCAGCGTGGCAGGCAATAGTGATGTGATGTGTAACGTGCCCGAGGCGATGATGGCTTAAAGAGTTAATTTGCTTTAAGGCCACACACAGCACAGACGAGAACGCACAAGTACCGCATTCAGTGCGAATCGTTCGGCCAAAAAGGGTGAAGATACGTGCAGCGAGCGAGTTCCTCTTCTCGAGAGATCCGGACTTCAACGTCTTTGCCCTGGACAAAGATGGAAGTGCTGCCCAGTAGAGGCCTGTGCTCCTTGTGCTCGTCGTCTTTGCACTGGACAAAGATGGAAGTGCTGCCCAGAAGTGGTGGCCTGTGCTCCTTGTTTCGTAAACGAGGAAGTGCAAATGTTGACACAGTTTACTTCGCCGGGTTGAGTTCCATTGTTTCCGGCAGCTTCATTGTGCACTGGAGTGCTGCGTCTTCTGTCAACAGAACATCCTCGACTCCCACCTTTGCGCTCCACACTCGAGGCGGACTAATTAACTTTTCGCAATTTCCTCCGGCATCCTCGTCTTCACATTCGGACCGAAAGCACTTTTTAAAGTGAAAACAATTAACACCCCCTGGAAGAGACTGACATCCGCATCTATCAGCGGGGCAGACACACTCCCGCACCGGAGTCGGGCACGCAGCCGGGGGGTGGCAGCGTCGCTTGATTAAGCCATTTGCCCGAATTACCCAAATTAACAGTCATTAATTACACCCCAATATTGGGAGCAGCATCACCACCCACCATCGCCCACCGCCCACTGACTCCTTCATCGCGTGCTCTCAAGACCGCCGGATCCAAACATGGGCAATAAAACGAGAAAGGAAAACGGAATTCATGGAATTACTCGATTTTTCATCACGCCCTCGAAAATTAGAAAACCTCACGATTCGTCTCCTTCTGCTGTGTGATGGCTGGGTGGTGGGTGGGATGATGCTGAGCTGCTGAGCCCTTCTCGCCCGTCCCAGGGACGGTCATTTTTATTGTCCGTCGTTAGGATTGAAGTTGTGGTTTTCAATTTTTAGCTGGAAGCCTGCAAAAATCGTGCCCCGCTGCGAGGGGAAAGGCATTAATCGTGCTCCTTACTCTCGGCGAGGGGTTGAGCTGCGCCACAAATCGATACGCCATGACACGGCGAAAGTGGCCGCAATACCGAATGAGTTGAATGGAGAATCATTTATCTAGTTGTCCGTTTTGGATGAACAACTTTTTTCCCTTCGTGGGAAGGTGAATCTTTTCTTTTGTGTGCTGGTCGCCGCTCCCTCTGCGCAATTAAAGGTGCGAAAAGAACCGTGAGTAATTAAGGGACATTCGTTGGCAACAACTGAGATGGAGAGGGAATATATCACAGTGTGTACCAATAAATTAGCCCGAGGAACTGATTAAGCTGCGAGGCGAGGGTCAGCGGAATCCCATTAAGATATTTTAATTGCTTCGGACGGTTTTAACTGCGCTGAAGGTAATCACAAGAGGAAGGCGGAAAACGTTTCGAGATTTGCCGAGGAATAGGAATGAGTGTGCGGAAGATAAACGTGAGTTCTCCATTTCCGATGTTTTAAGGTCGAATGTGATATAAAAGACTGGGGGGGCTTCTTCGTCTGTTGGTCCAGAAGAAGCGCTTGCTTTTGGCTGCACACACAATATCCGCTATTTTTTACTTGGTTGTCAGGTCTTAGATCCTCCCGACAGAGCCATGTACTACGCCATGTCCTTCATTTTTATTTAATATTTCCCTTGAATGTCAACATAGATGTCCTTGGGGGTGCAATTGGTTGAACTGATGTCCGTACCAATTCATGTGTCACACGAGGTTATGTCTTCCTTAGGACAAAATAAGAAGAGAGGTAAATGATCTCCAAAGCAATACGTTGAAGGATCCTCAAGCTGTGCCAAGATAAGACGAGAAGACAGGCTAGAAAGGGTGAGGCAGGCGTTTTGGTTTTCAAGGATAAGAGGCTTGACGTTACATCAAAGTTACATCAAGTCGTACGTCGAGTGAGCGTATGCAAAGAAGATAGGTATCAGATCTGAGCGTAGAGTGCGTTCCGCTCCTCTCCTACACCTTACAACTGTATTATTTTGGACCAGTCACAAAACGAAAGGGTGGAACTCGGCACTTAACTTAACTAAACACAAGCTTAGGTTTGCATTTCTGGACCACCAGTTGAAATAGAGGGATTCTGGTAGCTTGAAGACAGTACCTCAACCAATGGCGCAAATGAAATAGATTTTGCAAACAAAAATAGCCAACGCATTCCGAGTTCAGCATGCTCCTCAATATTTGTCGTAGGAGTGCAATTAGCCAGTTTGCCAAAATGAACTAATTCCACACGAATATTGAATCTGTACTGTTGTATTTATCACACAAAAATATGTCGAACGGGGATGCCGTCTCTTCCGTAAGACAAATGAAGCAGAGAGGTGGATCCCAAAGCGATACGGTGGAGGATTTTCTGGCTGTGCCACGATAATACGTAACACTTTGGCGCTAGGCAGGGATAGGCTGTCATCGTTCCTGAGAATGGGAGGCTTAACAAGGAGCTACATCAAGCCGTTCGTGTCGAATCCGAGGAGGAACTCGACAGCATAGAGCGCATTTTGCTCCCCACTGTCCACCTAGACCACAATGCCGTGTTATAAGCAGAAGCGAATTACTTCAGATTGCCACGAAGGTAGTCACAGACCGAGAAACCGTCCCCATCTCGAGAATAAATAAATCGAAATCTAAAACAAAATGATTGCGCAATTTTCCTGAAAGAACGGTTGCGACATATAAGAACTTCTGACTAAACGCTAAGGGCGAATAGTCAGGCAGAATCGTGCGGCTTCAACATAATCTCGCAAATACATGTACTCTTCGGAGAGGTTGTGGTTCGATATCGTCCGTTATGTTAGCTGTTCGTTGTTGTTCCATGACATTCCCAAGCGCATTGAACGTTTGTTTGTTGTGTAACTTAACCCTCTTCGACTGACGTGGTAGTATGGCAGACACCACAAAATGGAAAAAGTTTTATTGCGTCGTTATTTTTCGAATGTTAACTCTCACGTTCTCAGTACCTTTCTGTCGTATGCTCGATCGTGCATTAGTGTAACGCGATCGGCCGTGGCGTGTGCGTGGATTGTTGTATGAAGGAAGGTGTCCATAAGTCAACCACGTCAGTGTTAAGGTATGTGTCTGATAAACAACCACCTCAGTGAAATAATTATATGTACATAGTGTTTCCTAAGCAACACGTCAGTAAAATTGTTTTGTTAAATTCCATTTGTTGTTTGTTTTTTAGATGGAACCTTTGCAAGTCATGACCAGCTAATAGAACAGTGGTTGGACGAAGAAAGCGAACACGAGTTCAATGATTTTGACGTTAAAAACCGACCCGAATGGACCAGAATTTTCAGCCAGAAACTGAAATCTTGGAAGTCGACGAAATTTCAGGTGAGGCAGAAAATCAAGAAGTGCCACAAGCACCCACCACTGAAAATTGTCTTCAAGAAACCTCAAGAGAGTCATCTGGATATTACAGAAGTAAAAAGGAATTTATTTAGAATAAACAAAATGGTTCCAGAACATCGCGAACTGCGGCCCACAACATAATAAGATTACCTGGCCGTTTGCATACTCTTAATTTTGAAGGCTATTTTGAACTTTTGTCCAAAATTTTTGATCATTCAATGCTGGAATCTTTGGTGACATTTACGAATCAAAAACTCAATAAATACCGAGCCCAGTTCAAAAATAGCACTAAGATAGAACTTATGGACACAGATGTCACCGAAATTTAAGCATTTATAGGTCTAATGTACTACTCGCCAGTATTTAAGTGTAATGACGCTGATCTTCGTATAATATTTGCCTCCGATGGAACTGGCCACGAAATAGTCCGCTGTGTAATGTCCAAATGGCGTTTTACTTGTTTGGTCCACTGCCTCCGTTTTGATGATTCCACTAGCAGAGAGGAATGTCCGAAGGAAGATCGACTTGCCCTAATATCAGACATGTTTAAGAAGTTAATCTCAAATAGCCCGTCTCAATATACCTCTGGACCATAACTTTGCATCGATGAAATGTTGCTGCCATTTCGAGGTCGTTGTAAATTTATTATCAATGTGCCACATAAACTAGCAAAGTATGGTATGAAACTATAGTTATTAGTAGATGCACGCACATACTACATTTACAGTGCCTACATCTACCACGGCAAAAATTCAGATGGTATAGGCCTGACTGAACAAGAAAGAAAAATGGCAATACCAACTCAATCTGTTTTGAGACTTGTGAAAGTTGTCGAAAACTCGAACCGCAATATTACAGCTGACAATTGGTTCAGTTCCATTCCACTTATGGAAATATTGCTGAAAAGGGGACTGACCTACTTAGGTATGCTGAGGAAGAATAAAGCTGAGATACCACCGTGCTTTTTGCCGTACATAAGTAGAGAATTGGAGAGTTCTCTCTATGGTTTCACGAAAGATTTTACATTGCTATCATATGTACCGAACAAAAATAAAACTGTCCTTTTAATCTCTTCTTCCCAGCACAATCAAGGTATAGATACTGATACAAGAAAGCCAATTATGATTGCAGACTACAATCACACTAAAGGAAAAGTTGACGAAGTCGACAAGAAGTGTTCAATATATTCTTGCAGGCGCAAAACTCGTCGTTGGCCTATGGCAATTTTCCAAAGAACACTAGACATGGCAAGCATAAACAGCTTTGTATTGTATAAAATGTGTGCAGACATGAAAAGTCGAGTATACAATGAAAGGTTTCCAAGAGAATTGCGGATGGCGGTCACTAGAGTTTTGGTTAAAGATCTTGCCCCTCCATCACCAAGAACTCAATCGATTCCATCAAGTGGAAAAAAAAAACTATGCTCTATTTGTCAAAAAAAAATAAAAAGAGTAACAAGATATTTTTGCTATGATTGCTTAAAGTCAATTTGTCTTCAATGCTCAAACCATTTTGTGAAGACTGCCAAAAAAAATTGTGATTTTAAGTCTACACATCCTTTAATTGAACCAATGAATGGATCTCTTTTTTTTTTGTCTGACTGCCATAAGTGTTAACTTTAAGAAATGTTTATTTTAATGAAAAAAGTATTTGTTTTTTTTTTTAACTTTTTCTAAATGTGTAAGTTTTGAAAAGTTGTTTATGTCATATCAATAAATTTTGTTTACCTTCATATGTCTTTTTTATTTTACATATTAGTAATTTAAAATAATAGACCACAATCTTATCTTTAAAATATAATAGTTAAAATTAGAAATACAAAACCAATTTTAAAAATATAAGCTGTCAAAATAGTGTCTGGTCTACTATCACGTCAGTAGAATTGTGAAAATTAGTGCACGTCAGTCGCAGAGAGTTAAGATCTTCCAAGTAGTATCAGTTTCAATCCGCTCACTGAGAGCTATATTTTACAATAGCAAAACATACGCCAACAAATACAACAAGTCAAGATATTCAAAGTCGTCGCTTTCACCAATGCTCAATACAACAGTTCAAGGACCACACTCCGAAAGAAATTACTTGAAAAACTCTCAAATCCTTTGCTAACAGGACCTATCATCGGAAATGAAAATGTTTATGAAATTCCCTCAACTCCATCATCAGATTTAAAATTTCACTCTACAATTAACCTCAATGTCTATCAATTCGCATAAAAATAATTATATCATGATTGTTTCCTTCCACTTCCGCTTCCCAAGGGCCTCATAAAATACGTCCTGTCTTCGTCCTCCAGCTACACATTCGAACAACAACAAAGTCGCCATTCCTTCTCCGAAACAAACCACAACCAATAATAGAACAACCATTGAGAAAAGAGTTCCCGATCCAATGGCTCTATTTAAAAACATTAAAATTATAATATCTCAGCACCCAGATACTTCCGCAAATACACTTCGGTATCCCGGAGGAGAAGTCACAGTGCATATATCTTCCGTGGGAGCATCTCTCCAGGCAGGACGGGGATGCCGGCACAACAGCCATTTATATTATTTATTTCTGAGGGCAATTGCTAGGCACGAAAGGCATCCAGGAGATAATTTATGACAGAAAGTAAATAATAGGAAAATGATGTATGATAATTTTATGTTAAGAATGAAAGGAAGCCACTTCGCATGGCTTTTAAGCAGCCGAGCAGGTCTAAGTGGCTGCCTTTGTTTGCGACGGGGGTTTGCCCTTCGGATAATAGAAATGCTATTTTAACGCTTCAAGATGTTTTATCATCGAATTTTTGTGTTGAATTTGCGAGGGGAGGGTGTGGAAATTGACATTTTTATGATTTGCATGAACCTTGCCATCAATTGAGGGTGAAGAGGATGAAATTATATCAAGTCCCTACTCAAAGATACAAAGAGACTGTTGAGGATGAGATATGATAATTACAGCATCAGCATCAGCATCAGCATCAGCATCAGCATCAGCATCAGCATCAGCATTACCATCAGCATCAGCATCAGCATCAGCATCAGCATCAGCATCAGCATTACCATCAGCATCAGCATCAGCATCAGCATCAGCATCAGCATCAGCATCAGCATCAGCATCAGCATCAGCATCAGCATCAGCATCAGCATCAGCATCAGCATCAGCATCAGCATCAGCATCAGCATCAGCATCAGCATCAGCATCAGCATCAGCATCAGCATCAGCATCAGCATCAGCATCAGCATCAGCATCAGCATCAGCATCAGCATCAGCATCAGCATCAGCATCAGCATCAGCATCAGCATCAGCATCAGCATCAGCATCAGCATCAGCATCAGCATCAGCATCAGCATCAGCTTCAGCATCAGCATCAGCATCAGCATCAGCATCAGCATCAGCATCAGCATCAGCATCAGCATCAGCATCAGCATCAGCAACAGCATCAGCATCAGTTTCCGTTGGAGCGTCAGTCCCTTAAAGCACAAAAGCATCAACTTCTCGGTACACCGAACCAAGTGAAAGGGCACTGCAACCACCACAAGACGCACCCTTGACAGAGGTCAACCAACTTTGACTGCTTTAACTTTAATTCGGTTGATTGCGTCAATTCGCTGAACAAATTGAATCCTTGAATTATCCACACGCCAATAGCAACAACGCCATCTGAGTCCCGTCCTAGGCCCGACGACGTCCCCGCACTCCTTCTGTGAGCTTTCAATTATTTTTAGCGGTGTTTATTTAGGACTTCTCGCTTTGTAAACACTTCTTGTCGTCCGTAATTTCCTGGGAGGGCGAGCGTTCTGAATTATACATTTCCGGGATGCCCGTCATTACCGCGGCGAAATGAAATTCCCTTTCAACTTGAGCCGGATTGTTAGCATTCAACAGAAAGCGACATGTAACCACTGTGACGCATGACGGAGCACATACAGCTGCGCTGCTATACGTTCCAATGCAATTGAAAGCGGGCATTTTAATTGCCCTTGGAGCTTGGAGTCCAGTCGTGGATTTCTCGAAAATTATTTATTCTCCTTTTCGCCGGGACCAGACAGTTGAAGGAAAGGTCATTTATTATTGTTTGCTCACGTAATTAATTTCGATGACATTCGGATTGAGAATGATAGATGCGAGTTGATTCAGCGGCCGACACGCGGGGAGCTTTTATAATTAACCACATCTGCTTAAGCGTTGATTTGTGCGATTCAACAGCCGGTGCTGATCCAGAGTTTTCCGAGGAGATTTCGGATGGGACATGTCACTGTCTTTGAGTTCAGAAGGATAAAAGGATTAATCACCAAGAGGATTTCAGGAGTAAGTGCTCAGTCAAATTGAATGTTATGTGCATGCAATCTCGAAGGGGCGGACTGATGAGCTGTAGTTTTGATGGGAAGTGTCATTGCATTGGAATCTATGAATTTCAAAGAATGTGTTGGAATTGCGATTTTGACATTTTTCATATCAAATTGAATGAAGGGTGCATCCAGGATACGTTAAGGAGTTAACTCTGTTAAATGTCGGTTCTTTCCGCTCCAACGAAAGTATAGCGGTAATTATTTGCTGGACAGTAAACTTTGAAATTTTAAGTTGAAACTGTTACCTCGTAATGAATCGCCGTTGAGTAGAAAAGGTATCGAGAGTTGTATCAAATGATCCTGTTCGATAAATCTCAAGCTCTGAGCTTATATTGTTGGATAATCAATTCTCAGGACCCATCTTACTTACTTACCACCAATTCAGGTCTGAGCTTGAACAATTGTCGCCTTTCAAGGCTGACAATACTGGACACGCTGCTTCCAGTCATTAAGACCAACTTGTTAGGCATCCTCGATCAGTTGGTCTTTATACCGACAGATCGATCTTCCTCTCCTTCTCAAACCAGGAGTTGCGGATTAAAAGACTCTCTTGGCTGGAGTATTGGTGTCCACTCAATCGATATGGTCGAGCCTGTTTAGTCGACGCTTCTTCCGGATGTATTCCGCATCTTGTACGGCTCGTAGAGTTCCCAGCTGTATCCTCTCCTCCAATTACCTTCCTCGCAAAGAAGACCATATATCCGACACATAATTTTCCCCTCCAAGTCAAAAATGAATCAGCTCTGCAGCCCTGATTATCGTCCAGTTTTCGGCTCCATATAGTAAGACTGGCTTCTCAATCTCGCCATTCGGAGTCGGCATTCAACTGTAGGTCCTCTCCACTCGTAAAAAGAACAATAGGACGCACAACACGAGTGGTTGCTGAGAAGCTAGGCCCAGGTTCACCTCGGACTGTAGCGTCGCCATTATTATTATTATTATTATTATAGCAAGAGTGGCAGAATCATGGTTTTGTAGAGCATGATTTTGGTCCCACGAGTCAGGAGCTAATTGACCGGAGTTAATTCGACAAACCGATGTAGTAGCGGTTAGCAAAGTCGATTCTGCGTCGAATATCCACCAAGATGTCGTTTCTTGAGTCCCCATCTGTCCCGAGATAACCAAACTCTTCTTCTTCTTCTTTTTAGGGCGCTATAGTCCAAGGTGGACCTAGGCCTCACCCATCATGCCTCTCCAGCCAGCACGATCTTTTGCCAGCTGTCTCCAGTTTCGCACACTAAGAAGGCCGAAAAACGAAAAACGACTGGATGGCGCAGTTGGTTATGTGCCTGCCCTAGTTTGAGCGGTCCCAGGTTCGAATCCCAGTGAAATCGAATCTGATCCAGTCACCATTTGCCGTTGGGATAAAATTAACGGTACTGGAGTAGGTTGCTGCCTGGCAGTAAAAACTACAAGTTTTGAGTCTGAGTGCTCCAGCGTAGTGTTTCAAAACCTCCCAAAAAAAAAATGTGAAAAAGTTGGCCAAGGTCCCCCTCGACTTGTGTTCGCCACCTTGTACGTGGACGTCCTCTGTTGCGTTGTCCCACAGGCTCAGAGTCGAAGACTCTTCGGGTCGGAGCTAAGTTGTCCATACGCTCTACATGACCTAGCCATCTTAGGCGTTGGATCCGTAGACACCTTGCTTGACTCATGTCGCTGTACAGCCCATACAGTCCGTGGTTGAACCTTTTCCCCTAACTGCCATAAACGCAAACCGGACGTTTCTCTCGAAAAAACCAAAAGTCTCTTCATCTGCTTGTCCATGCCTCTGCGACGTAAGGTAGGTCTCCGCCATCGACTCATCAGAAGCTATCCAAGCGCAACCAGGCGAGTTTTTGAACTTGGTCCAATCATCTCGTCCTGGGTCTGCCAACCGGTCGCCTACCTGATGGGATCGCTTTCAGGGCACGCCTCGGAAGTCGTGATGATGGGAACATTCGCACCACGTGACCAAACCATCGAAGTACAGGCCTTTCCGTTTGAAGAAGCGGCTGTCTGACGTTGAGTTCCTCACGCACTGCAGTGTTTCTCACTCTATCCCGGCGAGTAATTCCCACAACAGCACGAAGAAATCTCATCTCGGCAGCTTGTATTCGCGATCTTATTCTTTCGGTCATTACCCAAATTCCATGATCATAGGTGAGAGTTGGAACAAATACTGGGTTAAAAACCGCTAACTTGACTTTAACACCAAGCTCGGCCTTTCTGATTACAGGTCGACCTTTTGAGCCCAAAAAGCGAGAGTTGACGAGAGTTATTCTGCGTTTGATCTCGGCACTGATGTTGTTTGCATTGTTTACCGCAGCGCCGAGGTAAACGAAGACCTTCACTACCTCGAAGTTAAAGTTGGCTTTGCTGAGTTTCTGGCCAACTTGTCGATGTTGTGCGTCTTTTTTTGATCACATACACATCGTTTTGTCCTAAAGTGTACTAAAATGTCTTAGAATGTACTAAAATGTACTAAAAATCCAGCGAAAGTCTCATTTATGCGTCGCTGAGTTCGACCAATCATGTCCGCTTTACTGCCACCAAACTCCAATGTACTAAAATATACTAAAGTGTACTAAAATTACCTATAATGTACTAAAATGAACTAAACCTCTGGCAAGATCCTCATAGCCGGGCTGCTGAGTTCGACCAATCATCTCCGCTTTACTGCTCCCAAACTCCTATGTACTAAGATGTACAAACATGAACTAAAATGTTCTAGAATGCATTGAAATGTATTAAAAAGCCAGAAAACCCTTCATTGACAGGTCGTCCTAATCGAGCGATTACCTTACGTACCAGGAGTTGTACGGACATTTAGAAGATCGTACCTCTAGAGTTGGCCAGTGAGTTTTACAAAAAAAAGTGGAGTTGATATTCCAGTCGCCGATCATGATTTCGTCTTCCCAAATTCTACAGATGATCTGGTGCACGCTCCCTACCAGAACGTCGCCACCAACCTTCAACAACACTGACGGCATGAATAGCAACATATACACCACCGTTTTCTACGGCGCTGCTATACAACGCCAGGACTCTTCTATATAACCGGCATCACAACCACAAAGTAAGCGGACGCTGTTCAGTTGATTGAAATGATGTCAACCCAGAGCATAAATCCCGGTGGCAGTTAATCAAATTGAAACTTGTTCTGCAATTTCAACACGACATTCGTTGGCCAACCATTACATCGATGAAATATTTGAGCAGTTCCTTGCCACTGCCTTGAGAAGGCAGCGCAAGCACATATCTGCGGCAGAAGTCTCTTGCACATAAATTCGGATGTTCAAGCTAAGAACCCCATCAAAGTAACTTGTCCCGGCCCGCAGTGCCAACCCCAATTGAGTTCGCTCAAAATCCCCACGCAAGGATCTTCCGCCATTCACCCTTCAATGCGAATCCAATCAAGCCCTGACAGGTGCACAAGGTTGTTGCAATGCATTGACATGTTGTCCTCTGTTTTTGCACGACACATCAATTTGAAGGGGCGGGTATTCCTCCCGGCCTCGTGTTAGTCGGTGTTCATGTGACGGAAGAGAGACACTTCAGAAAATCCTTCTTGCTTGATGATGTCGCCTTCTCTCAGTTCTTTCACTTCTTTCACTGCTCGTCGCGGCTCAAGAGTAATATCCTTGGCATACATTACAAGCCCATCCAGAGGACTGCCGTTGCGTTCTTTCTCCGTGCGCACACAGCGCTCCACTTCAATCTGCTTATTGTTGCAACGCAATGAATTTGCGGCAGATGCTGCTGGTGCTTGTGGATGTGTACGGGTCTTGGAGAAAACATTTTCTGCCTCCTTCACGTTAATGTTCTCCGCCTTTGTCAGCGAATATTTGAGTTTCGAGCTGCCTGATCCTTGCACAAAATCCTTTCGTTCTCGTCTCCCGCATATCCCCATGGCTCATGCGGGGATAAATTAAGACGGTTTCCCTTTGATGAGGGCGCAGCAGCTCATAGCTCTCAAGACTGTCGGCTGTCAAATGCAGTCCTCGGAGGGCCCTGTTTTAAATTTGTATCCCACAGCAGGGATATCCTTTAAGTTTCACCCCATTTGCCCTGCCATTCTGCTTAAAATTCCGCATAGCGGCCAAAGTGTTAACTATTATAAATCACTGCAACCTCAGAGTGACAGCTTCCTTCCTTTCGAGGGTTAACTGTGCATTTTGCTGTGGGGGAACTCAGCCACAAACTGTTTCATCACTTTCACTAGACGGCTCCCAACCAGCCTCGCGCCCGTCATTGCTATGCATTAGCTTGCCAAAGAGTGAAAATCCACACCACATCGCTCTTCCGGTCGCCAAGCATAGAGACAGTCCAACTTGAAACAGCAAATGTTTCCGCCTCATCCATTTAAGGGATTCTTTTTGTTTTTCACTTTCTCGGGGTTCTCCTTGTGTTCTGTCCGTCCTCCCTCGTCGTTCATTCCTCACTGGCAAGGTCCTTTGTTTTCGTCTCTTATCCAGAAAAATTCTAAAGAAAATTTATCTTCGCTTAGCGTGTTTGAGAAATAAGTTCCGGTGTGCAGGAAGCGGAAGGATGTGTATGCAACAACATTTCAGCGCGATAAGGGTTTGAGAAATTGGAATAAGTCTGGCGTATCCTTGGGTGGGGGCACATGTCCGTGCACATGTACGTGTGCATGCGTTTTGCTGTCGTCGTGCTGGCTGATCTTGGAAAGTTGCTTCGTGGGTAGAAATGCATATCCTTTTCATGTTCCTTGAAGTGAGTGTCTGCAACTGTCCGAGATAGCATAGTCATCAAGTGGAGAGGAGTGCTTTGAAGTGTCCTGATACTTTGAGTGGAATGTCGACATTGGTGCCTTAACTTTGGTCCTTTCGTAGGAATTCTGGACGAGATATTGAGTGGTTTTCCTCAAAAAAAAGAAAATCACGTGAGCGGAGTGAGCAGATAAACTGGTAAGCCTGTGACCATAACAGGAGAGCTGCCTTCAAGTGTCTAGAGATGAGTACAACACACCATCAAAACAGGTACTTGGTGTAAGATCTCTCACTCAACCTTCAACTTTGTGAACTTCAAAGACCCAACGACGCTTGAGAACCCACGATGAACCGTCTGCAAACCACAACCCATATCGCCCCATCGGACAAGCAAAAACTTCGTGGCAAAATCAAAAGTTTATCTAACGAACACTCGACTTGGCAAAGGGTGATGAAATGAATGACGCCCTTTGAAGGTGTCCGTCGTTAGCATAATATCAGCCCCAAGGTGAGTGTCATGCAATTTTGAAATTCAAATTGAAAGTGTCCAAGTTCTTTTTTTGTCGATCGAACGTAAGAAAAACAACCAAATTGACGTAAACGTGGCCGCAACATGTTTGGACTCGGTAAGGGGTTGCGATTTAATTTAAGTTTAAATTAGAATTACTTTATTCGCATTTTCGTCGTGCACAGAAAACTGAGTGACTTTTTTTGAAAGCATCTGTGAGAGAACGTTTTGGTTAGCAAATTTGGCCTAAACTTGATCTGAAACGTTCACTCTATCTTCTTGGAATGAACAGGTCATCCCTAAGGACTCTCATTGGCGTTATCACGGGACACTGTGCCATTGACACCCACGCCTCAAGAATGAGACTCCCTCACAATGATTTCTGCAGAAGCTGCAGAGACGAAAAAGAGGACGAAAGCATAACGCATCTCCTCTACACTTGTAGCGCTCTCTCCTCTCGCAGGAAGAAACACCTTGGAGCATACTTCTTTAACGACTTGATCGAATTGCACAAAGTTGGCATTAATCAACTAAAGAGCTTAGTTGTAAGCACCAAATGATTTTTTGGATAGGTGACATCAGATCCGCGTGGTATCACAATGGGCCTAAGTGTGACTGCTATCTACAGTCAGCCACTTCAACCTAACCTGACCTAGCTCACAGTGAATGGGTTGAGGAAAAAAGTCTAGCAAAGGGTCTAGGAAAACTCTTCGACAATCTCTGTGCTAGATTCAAAAACAGAAAAATTTGTTCTACAGGCCAAGCATTTCAAGGAGCACACGAGCTTTACAGTTTTGTACAGACGACCACAGTGAGTAAGTGTATCGTGTCCTTCGTTGAAAGTCTAGGTTCGATTCCCGACGCCAACAAAATTCTTATCTTACCGTTTCACCTCTTTCGAGTCACTAACAATGCTCAGAGAGTATAAGTGTGGGATTAGGGCCAGACAGACATATATCATACGAACTACAGAACAGTACACATGAAACACGCGTCGAGATAACTGTTTACTCAGTCCACCGGGCAACAGCTAACCGACGCCGTAACAAAGTATATTCCTACAGACACACAGAATAATAAGTCAAACAGAGAGAGAACAGCGAACAAAGAATACATAAAACACACACAAACCGGCACCGCATAGATCGCGCGAAAGAACATGCGATCGAACGTACATGCACTCACACACACACAAACTCACTAACGAACGAAGGGCCAAACCAGGGACACGAACAAATGACAGTCAATCGTAGTCATCCGAAGTGGCAACAGTCGTCACCAACCGCGCCAAGGTTTGTGTATCGTGAATTAAATAAACTAATTAATAATATTAAAGACCCGAAGTGTTTTTATTTAAATGTAGTGAAAAGGACGGTGAATCCTAGATAAGTGTCAAAAAAAAACCTCCTACACCTCGCTGTTAAATGTCGCTCTAAAACTGTAGATCAGTAGCACTCTCAATGCGAATGGTTGGTATAAAAGCTAGACCCGAGTCCACCTCGGATTGTAGCCCCATTTTCTAAAGGAGAAGATAATGAATTTCAACACGTTGTTAAGAAGAATAACTGTTCAGCAATTGTTATCGATCATTGTAAATATCAACTCAAACCATGTATCAGTCAGACAAAATCGAACTGGAACATAATAGGCATCCTCGGCAATAGCAACAGTCCCTCTGGATGTCAAAATACACAACAACTTCGGTCGAGGATAATCAAAAGGCAGAGCATTTTTTACTAAGACACTCTACTGGACACCGAGTATACTCGAACGGATTTGCAAGGCCATAATGGCTCTTTACACGAGCAAAAAAAACCATGGGAAAGAAATTGGGTCTACAATCGCGAAGGACCTACTGGATCTCCGATGTTGGGGATATCTTTACGTATGCGATGGTAATTTGTATGGCCAGTTGATGTGATCTGTTCCAGGCGGAGTTAATTATTCTTCTTCAGGGCTAAGACGCCTTGTCTAGTGACGTTTGTGCAGAGCCTGTTTGAGTTTTCATGCAAAAGGCTAATTCTTTTACTGACCTTGATGGAGCAGCGGAAATATTCCATTCACAACCTGCTGAGTTTGGAGGGAATGTTATAACTAGGCGTGGTATGGTGAAGATTTGATCTATAGTCGACTTCCCTGGCCTGAAACCACTTTGATAACGAAAAGTCTCAGGCGTTCACGCAAATCTGCAGAGAAGATACTATATGCTTTGTTAAGAAGACGTAGTCCTGGATAAGTGGCGCAGTCAAGTGTGTCCTCCTTTTTGTGGATTTGGCAAATGACACAGAGATTGTACGTATTAGGTACGCATTTGTTCGACTTTATCTTACAGATGAGCTGTTGCATGCGCAGAACCAGATTATTTTCAGCTGCTTTTTAGATTGCAGTTGACAGTTTAACTGCATTAGGAGCTTTGTTTTGACTTCAGCCTCGATATTGCTATCTTGGAAAGACGGAATAGAAGAGTGAATAGTGCTTAGTGGGTCGACTCCTACGCTGAAAGTCTGGGTTCAATTCCTGACACAAGAAACCCTCATATTTCATTTCTCCATCTGTTGCAAATCATTGAAAATACTCAGGCGGTACGAAAGACTGGAAATATCCTTCCAAACTTCGCCGTTTGAAGCCTGCTCGTGAGAGATCCAAATTAGTTACAAAACTATTTGTGACTTAAGAAGCTAGGACCAAGTCCTCCTAGGACTACAGCGGCACAATGTTACTATTATTATTCGTTTTAGGAATGCAGTGAGGGACATAAACTTCACCCACCGTCTTGAATCGATGCAAGATATCTTGGTTCAGTTAAACAACCTCAACAGAGTCTAGGAAATGTTCATACGAATAAGTTTGTCTCAAGTGAGCAAGCCTCCTCATATTAAATTCATCCATATACCCAACCCAACCCATATTCTTTTACCTTCATTCTACCGCTGTCCAGTACAATTAAGTAAAAATGTTCGATGTTATTGACTGTTGTCATCAAGTAAAATGTTACAACCACCTGAAAATTGATATGGCAATATTCTCATAGCTGTGAACGACGCATCAGACTTACTCAGCTTCAAGGTTTGGTCTAAAAAATATCGCAGACTACTGTTTTCCTGTTTCAACTGACACATGCGATTGACAATCAAAATACGACCGTCCAAGATGGTTGCATTTTCACATGCAACTTTCATTCAGCTTACAATCGCAGTACAAGCTCGGGACGAGTGAAACTCTGTTCATCGTCACGTTTTCGCTTGATGTACTCTAATGTACAGTGGCGAGCAAAAATAAGTACATGTTGCAGAAATTGAAAATTAGAATATAAAAATTATAATTCCATTTCAAAAGAAGCAATATAATTCAGTATTTGATATAAGAAATAATATTATTCCCCATCATCACGACTTCCGAGGCGTGCCTTGAATGCGATTCCATCAGGTAGATGGTTGGACCAAGTCCAAACACTCGCATGGTTGCGCTTGGGCATAGCTCCTGATGAGTTAGAGTCGATGGCGGAGGATCGAGTGGCCTGGAGATCTCTCGTGCATACATTGCCCCCGCGACCCCTTAAGTGGAACATGCGGGTCACTGAAAATGAGATGAGATGAGATGAGATGAAATAATATTATTTGTAAAAAAAAATATTTTTTCATAATTTTTTCTGAAACATGTAAGACGTGATACGTTCGACATCGTGTCGTTATTGTGTTTGAATAGTCCATAGATTAAAGTGATCGGTACTAAAGTTTAGAAGGCACCTTATGAGCTTTCTGAACATTTGGGGACAAGTATTCCTCAGTGCCCTGGTTTGTTTCTTCACCTTTAAAAAAAAATGGCGAGTGTTTTTCCAAACCAACGATTCAAAGATTCAGCTTTTAAGTCTCATACTCGTGAAAAACTGGAGAGATGCCTTGATACAGAGCGCCTGTGACCTTCAGCAACGGAAGGCGGCAATTGCTCAAGCTTAGACCCTCCAGGGACGCAGGCCTGATAAGTAACTAAGTACCCTCGAAGAACTGCAATAAGAATTTATTTGATCTCACATTCTCTAAGGATACCCAACCCGTAGTTCCCTTAGTACATTCAACCACACTCCGATACCCATACACCAAAGGCTGATTCAGTAAAATGCTATTGTTACCTAATCCCAAGGACACTAAGAGATCCCGTTTAGATTCAGCCAACTCCTGGTCACATTAAATGTTATGAACAAAGTTCTCCCTTATGAACGGCAAACACAAGCGCAAAACTGTTTTAATCAAAATCCCTGAACTCGAGACGACGACTGTATCCTTATCGCCAATGCCAGTTGCAATCCCACTTAAGATAAACTAAATTGTAAATTATCCCCGGCACCTTAAGAAGCCGAGCAGCGCTCTGTGTTTGTTTCTCCTCCAATCCCAACGTATTTCCCGTGGCTAACTGAAATTCCCATATCTATCGATTACACAGTTCAACTTCCATAAATTAGCAATCAATGTAAATTTTCAATTTCATAGCAACAAACACACGATCCCCACCAGCATCGCCAACGCCATCGAATGTGCCACCAGTCGAGGGTATTATTGAACCTTCTCTTGTTGCCAGAGCGCCCCCAACCCCCCGGCTCTCTCTCGCTTTCTCTCTCTGTAGCAAGGACATTACCATTCCTCGAATTCAATCTGTACACACGCGGGGCTGTGTCCACCAGCATGCACAGAGACGCTCCACCCCGTGGAGCCGAAGCATATTAAATGGTGTAGAAAAATTTCCAATCCATTGGCTAAACCAACGAGAAACATTGGCTAAACCAACGAGAAAGACGGGGATGGCGGAGGTGCCGGGCGAACGGGAATAAGAACTGATGCCAACTAATTCCTGGTCCTGTATCGTTGGTCTGTATTGCTTAATATCGACCACAATCGAACGCAGCCAAAGTGAGGGCGTGGGATGGGATCGAGTTACTCCGCAGCGCAAGAAGTGAAATGGAATTCAAATCGACTTGAGTCACTTTCGAGGACGACCATGGAAATATTAGAGAGCGTGGGACACTTTGGGACCGAACTGAAAGGCCACTTGCAGAAAACACCGCACACACAGAACCGGGTGGCCACCATGGAGTGCCAGCCATGCTGATGGTAATAAATTTTCATTTACAAACCGAAACTATAATATGCTACACCGATGGGGTGCGAATAAGGAGCTGGGACGGCGGCGATGGTGTGCGATGTCTTGTGGCTGGATCCTTCCGAAGGTAGCTGTTCTCGGATTGGGAAGGTCTGAACGTCTCAAGTTTTTCGTGGGGGAAAGGAAATTGGCTTAAAACAGAGATTTAGGGGCGATACCAGGGGACACAGTGGAGGCGATAAAACAGTGTTCCACGAAGAAACCCTCATGTGGATGGTTAAACGTTCGAAAACCAAATAGATCGAGGCTGTCCATAGCAAATACCAGAGAATGCCTGCAAGAATTTGTGACGGAAAAGTCTCTGGGCTAAGTTGCATTCACTTGAGGTTTGGGGGCTTTTTTTGCTTGGCGATGACTCCGAAAGCCTTGACTGTAAGGTGACGTCGGCAGGTTAACTCACAGGAAAAAATTAATTCCCATTAGATCGCCTCCCCCCGGTGGACTCTTTTTTGTTCACACTGAAACCGACACTTGTCCTTTGCACTCAAAGTGGTCCAAGCAAACACTGTCCCGTGATCCCATCATCTTTCCGCCGTTTCGGCAATTCACTCGTCTCCCTTTGCTTCCATTCACTCTGTACACCCAATTCTCAGAACGCCTCTACGACGGTGGCGGGGGAAAAACAAATTCCCAGAAACGAAAAACACATAAGTCAAAAGCCAAAGAGCGTGGAATGAAGGGGAGAGAGAACAGTTCGCCGAAATTCCAATGGATACATGTCAACAACCCCCAAGTGGGTGGCCATCAGACACACTCACTCTCCAGCCAGAATGTTGTGCGAATTTAATTTTCCTAATGCATTCCATTACACACTTCCTGAATCCTGGCGCTTGATTTAGTGCGCTTCGCATCCCTGTTGGTCCTTTTGCCGATCCGCCAGAACTGGTGCGCTGTTGCAATCCCCAGATGAATGCCTCTCGTCTTGCCAGTGACACTGGCCTCTTTGGTCCACAGCAGCAGCGACACCGTTGCCGCCGCTGCCTCGATGCTAGTTGAGGCAAAGTCAGAGGGCATTAGAACGAGCCTCGATAACAGCGCCCGGGTAACTTTTATTTTCATTTGATTGCATTTCGAATCTTTCGTCCTTTCGTATCATTGTGCAGTTTTTCCTCTTTTTTTGTGGCATTTTTTTTTCGAGCTCTCACGATCCTGCCGTTCTGTTGTGTCAGGAGCGAGATACCAGACCCCGTGGGCATTAAAGTGTCCTCTTTGTTCCACGGCTCGTGAGCCCCGATGCTTTGGGATCGGATTTAATTTTAAATTTTAGTCTCTTTCTCTCAATCCTTTGGGCACTTTAAGAAATTGGACGACAGCCGAATGAAGTGCTTAGAGAACTGAGAAAGGATTGTCCCTGCCTCCTGCGCAATGGCTGCGGACCGACTGCAAAGTGGGAAATGCATTTTTAATTTGCAATCGCAATTGTGAAATGAGAAGGACGACTTTCCGTCGGACAGATATGGGAACACTAATGGAGTTTGGATAGAGTGATTTTGAGAAATTGATCAATGGGAAAATTAAATTGCGGATAGCCTTTGAATGTCGGCGAATGAAAAGTGCATGATACGAGGAGTAGACGATGGGAATTCGAAGGGAAGTGTGAATCTTGGCTTTGAAGCGATGACGGCAGTAATTGGGATTGAAAAGGAGATGTCGGGGGAGTCGGTTCAATGAGTTCGTTCAGTTCAGTGATGGGTATTGCGTTATTGGGGGCCAGAGCTTGGGCATACTGGCCAAAGTTGTTGATTGCTCCTCACCCTACGGGATGAAAGCAACGATCGCTGTAAATAATAATAAACATATGATAACGGCGGCTGTTGGCACCGTAGCCGTGTGGGTTCGTGCGTCGACCTATGCGCATTGGACCTTCACAGTCTAGGTTCGAATCCAAGTTCAGACAAACAATTTTTCAAAAAAAAAAATTGTTCGCGGATCCACCTCTTTCGAGTCACTGACGGCATGGTTGTAGACTGTAGGTCCCCTCCACTCGTGAAAGAACAATAACACGCACAACACGAGTGGTTGCTGAGACACAGCCCAGGGTGGACTTGGGCCTCGCTTTTCAACGGACAATTTACTCCGTTCCGACTCTGAGACTGTGGGACAACGCAATGGAGGAGGTTCCTGTTTAAGGTGGCGCACGCAAGTAGAAACGGATGTCTATCAATTGGGTATGCGCTACTGGAGACAGCTAGCGAAAGATCGAACTGGCTGGAAAGGCTTGTTGGTTGAGAACCAACTCCTCCCCGGACTGCAACGCCACAAGAAGAAGGTTGACCTGACCGGTAGACCGCGTCTCAAATTTCAGAAAGACCCTTCTTGAAGTTATGTAGTGTGCTTCGAAAACAGCAATTATTTATCTTCATCCGAATGTGTACCTTAATAATAATAATGGCGGCGCTACAGTCCGAGGTGGACCTGGGCCTAGCTTCTCAGCAACCACTCGTGCTATTGTTCTCTGCGTGCTATTGTTCTCTCACGAATGGAGGGGACCTCCAGTTTAATGCCTACTCCAAACAGCGAGATAGGAAAGCTTTTTCTAGACAGATATACTCTTTGATAATTATCAGTGACTTGAAAGAGGTGGAGCCGTGAAAAAATTGTTGGTGTTTTTTCGGGAATCGAACCGACAACATCGAGCATAGGAGTCGACGCACCTACCCACTACGCCACGGCGCCCACGGATGTGTTCCTTATTTTGAGCAAATAATGATAATTTCCTTGGGTTTACCTCAAAAGGTTCATAGACAGGGTAGGCCATCTAGGGACTTTTTTTTAAATCATAGGTTATTTCGACACTGACAGCTGTTTCCAGCTCGAAATCTTGACAGAAAGTGTGTACCATACCTCCGCGGAACGAAATGAGTCGCTTTACGCTTGAACAATGTTGGCAAATATTGAAAACCTATTTCCAAAGTGAGTGCTGGGTAGCCCAAACAGTGCGTTTTTTGAAAAGAAGTTTTGGCCGAAATGGAGCACCCACCGCTTGTGCGACTGCTGTACGCAAGTTTGTGCAAAAAGTTTGTGAGACTTGTATGATAGCGGACAATACTCATGTCCCCGTCGTCGTACAGCACAGATGAGAATGTGGCTGCTGTGCTGTGGCCGAGAGTGTGAGATTCAATTCACGAACATCAACTTGCCATCGATCGCAACAGCTCAAGATTTCACGCACTACCCTGAGGAGAATTCTGCACAAAGATCTCCGATTATTCGCTTACAAGGTCCAATTGACTCAGCAATTGAAGACGAGTGACCATCCGCTTCGCATTTTGGACCTTAGAGCAGCTTGAATTGGACAACCATTTTGGGCGAAAAATCATCTTTTCTGATGAGGCTCATTTTCATGTCGGCGGCTACGTTAACAAACAAAATTTGACGCATTTGGGGCTCGGAAAACCCGCACGTTATTGCCGAGAATCCAATGCATTCACAGAGAGCGACAGTTTGGTGCGAATTGTGGAGTGGTGGCATCATTGGAAATGAGGCTGGGAACAACCTTTCGGCCAACGGTGGACATTATAGAGCCGTGTTAACCGACTTTTTTTTTTACTGAAATTGAAGACATGGATTTGGACGACCTCTGGTTCATGCAGGATGGCGCGCCATGCCACACACACAGCCCATGCCACAATCGATCTTTTGCGCACTTAATTCCCAAATCGTGTTATCAGCCGTCTTGGCAATGTCAATTGGCCGCCTCAGATCTGTGATTTGACCCCTTTGGACTTTTTTTGTGACGAACCATGAAGGATCGGTATTATGACAACGATTTAAGACCAAGCACTCCATGAGCCATAGCTCGAAACTATCAACAATGTCTTGGAAAATTGTGATAACAGAATACGGTACTGCGAAGCCAACCGAGGCAGCCACTTGAAAGAAGTTGTATTTCATAGTTAATGGGAATATTTGTTCTTACTAATAAAGGCATAATACACGGAAGAAATTTAATTTTGTTTATTTTAATGCATTTTTAAAAAGAAACTTGTACTTGTCAAAGCCGAGTTAGCGGTTTTTAACGCAGTATTTGTTCCAACTCTCACCTATGGTCTTGAAATTTGGGTAATGACCGAAAGAATAACATCGCGAATACAAGCTGCCGAGGTGAGATTTCTGCGTGCTGTTGTAGGAATTACTTGTCGGGATAGGGTGAGAAACATGGGAAACACAGCTGCTTCTTCACACGGAAAGGGCTGTACTTCGATGGTTTAGTCATGTGGCACGAATGTCCATATCATCACGAATTCCGAGGCGTGCCTTGAATGCGATTCCATCAGGTAGGCGACCGCTTGGCAGACCCAGGACGAGATGTTTGGACTAGGTCCAAAAACTCGCCCGGTTGCGCTTGGCATAGCTTCTGATGAATTAGAGTCGATGGCGGAGGATCGAATGGTCTGAAGATTTCGCGTGCGTGCATTGCCCCGCGACCCCTTTAGTGGAACATGCGGGTCACTGAAAATGATGATGATGATGAACTTGTACTTGGCCCAAGGGTAGTGTACTTTAAAAACAACATTTATTTGTCGTCATTCGGGTATGTTCCTTATTTTGAAAAGGTCTTGATCAAAAATTTGGTTTCTATTTGTTTGGTTTTTACGACACAAGATAAAAATAAATGAAGATGGCGGATAACCATATTGTTTCCTTCATCAGATGACTTAGTTAGAATCCGCATACCTGGAGTCGTCAACAGGGACAGGTTGAGGTAAAGGAACGTATGTTTAGGCCTTCTCCCCTCTCATAATCTCTGTTTTACTGCATCATACGTTGGTATTCTCTAAATTAAATTAAAATCACGGGCAACATATTTTTCAAAAAATAACCTTCATTACACTCGACTGAAGCGAAAATTCGAATTTCAAAAACTTATTCTCGATAGAAAATCAAAGAGCAATTCCAAAGTCCTTCAAGAACTTTCTTCCCCCCTATTCCCTAGCAACGGCTATCAGGTCCTTTTATCTTCATGTCCGCAGATACCGCCAGCGGCATAAATCCATGCAAATTTGATGTGATCCCTTTCCTGAAGCGCTTCTTGTAAAATGTGAGCCACAACAATGATGAGCCAACAATGATTGCCAAGGTCACCGAGGGGAAGCAACAATTTCCTGCTCACATCCTTCATTGTCTGTACGCATAGAAGAAAGGAGGAGGAGATAAATCAAGGGATGTTGACGCACAAAGAACCCTTCGAGTCTCGATGGAAACGAAATTCTGAAAAACTGTTGTACACTCGGACTTTTTTTTGGGGGCACAAAATGAAAACATCGGTCAGCGGAGATTCTAAAGAAGGGTCACCTCCACGTGAGGCATATCAACGAGGACAATGGTCTCCTTTCGAATTTACATAAAATCATCCATTTACATTATACCCCACCCCCAGCAACGCATCCTCACCGAGCGAGGGGGACGTGCAGTCCATGCTGACATAATGGAGTTTTCATCGTTTAAAATCTCGAACACCCCCCCACTCGGCGAATACACTTCGTTCAACACTTAACAGCGTTAGCTGCTGCCGCCGCACAAAACTCCGTGCTCCACAACACCGCGTCGCCCTATAAATTTCCTGAAGACTTACACGTGCTAGTCGCAGTGTCCGCACGTAATTTCATAAAAAAAATATACTATGTAAGGACATTTTTTGACTGTTACGAGTATATACTACATACACTCTGCATGTACTTTGTGGCGGAGAGCGGAGACAGGGAGCTGGATGGGGACAATCCTTACCGCCACGTTTCTGATGTTCAAAATGCATGAAATTAAGTTTCCGCCATGCAGAAACTCAAAAAAATGTTTCAAATAATTTAATGTTATGCGGAGCGGACTGGGGGAGGATGGCGGCTCTCGGTATGAGTTTTAAGTTTTATGTTTTTTAAACTTTGCCCCACCTAGTTTGTGGAGTGCGGAGTGCACGAGAACGTACGGAAAAGTTGCTGCCAACCAGGTGAGAGTGGTGTTGTACGCTATTTCTTATCCGAATATCTGATGACACGTGTCCAAAATAAGAAATTCGAAATTCGCCCGGAATGAGAAAAGACGATGAAGTTTTTTGAAGCGCACACGGATCTTTGGAGTCCATTAGAGTGAGGGGAGTTTTCATTGAAAAATGTTTTCCTTTCTCCGGCAGACATACGTGAGTTTTGCTTCGATTGCCGATCCGACTGGTTTATTACCTGAGCTAAGAGTGGTTCACCAAGCATGAGGGTGTTGCTTATTTGAGAAAGATCTTAATTTGGTTTCCATATCGGTTTGATTAGCTTAAAGGACGTTTGCAGATTGGACAACAGCGCCGCGGTGCATTTGAGGACTCAAACTCAATCAAATCCGAAGCTCCACTTATGTGCAGTCGAATTTTTCTTCAATGAGTTCAGGGAAGGATTGGGTATGGTCTTTGAAAAGCGACTACGTCAACTTCACTTCGGGACTCTGTGCCTGTGAGAATGTGCCACAGAAGTCGCCGACTAAGTCTTAAAACGCTTGAGGAAATTATTTAAAGAGCCCTTGCGTCTTCCTATTCCTCTTTTTCTGGATTTTTTTCTGAATTGGCAGCACTTTTCTAGATACTGCATTCATCAGCACACTAAGACCATGTTGGTCCATTGTGATACCCACAGTTAGACTACTACCACTGACCGATCGCTCCAGTGATAGTGCCGGTAATTTGATCCCAACGACAAATGGTGACTGGACCAGATTTGAAAAACCGGATAAAAGCGTATTAACTTTGCTTTCACTGGGATTCGAACCTGGAACCCATTTAAATTAGGGCAGGCACTTAACCAACTGCGCCATCCAGTCCACTCCAATCAGTGGTGAAACCAAAGCTCTGTCGCGTCAATGCCATTCAACAGAACGAAGAAGTCAGAAATCATGCGCTCTCCATTGACGGTAACCTTCTGGCCGATGATTCCACCAACCCACAAGGCACACTAGACAGTGTGATTTAATTGTTGTTAGCGGGTCTCGACAAAGGCTTCTAGGTTTTCTCCGATCCAAATCCGGCAATTTTGCTTGTTTACATATCCATTTAACCAAAAATGGGCCTAATCGGAGAACACAATTTTGCGTTGAAAATTAGGCTCAAGCTGTATCATATTTTCGGCCCATTCACCGAACCTACGACGCGTAAAATGGTCACGCGGTTTCAACACTTGCACAATCTGGATCTTATAAGCTTTGAAGCCAACATCTTTCCATAAAATCTTCCACAAAGTGGATGGGCATAGTTCCAACTGCTGTGCACGATGGCGAAGGCCATGCAGAGCGCATTGAAAACTTAGCTCATGCCTGAATAATTTTCGACTCCAAACCAGTGGAAGAACGCATCAGAGGACCTCGAAGTCTTAGGCGGTGCACGCAAATGGAGAAGGACCTCAACAAACTTTACGTGCGCAATCGGAGACAGCTTGCTAAAGGTCGTGTTAGATGATGAAACTTGTGGGGTTGATGCCCTGGTCCACCGCGGAATGTAGCGCCCCAAGAAGAAGAAGATTGGATAAGTCCCAGGCTTACCGCCGACTGCAGACAGCTGGGGCGTGTCCCCAAAAACTGGCACAAAAATGTTTCCAAAATTTTCCAAAATCCCAACCCAAAAACTTCCCAAAACAAGTGGGCGCCACGTCGTCTTTCAACGGGGACGACGAAACCCTGGGGCGCTTATACGCCAACAACAAATGTCAAAAAAAACCAACTCCGACAACCTTCCCGAACGCCAGAGAACGCGTAATGGCAAAAAAAACAGAAGGGGAAAACCGATTTTTCCAGCCTTGGTTTGCAACCTTGGCCCACACGTCGATTCAAATGAATCGACCTTTGACCCAGCAAATTGCTTGGGCTCGGTGGCCAACTATCCCCGAAAATCCACAAAACGGACGGACACACAACTTTTTGACACATTGAACTAGAAGGAACTATCGTTAAATATTATCTGACGTTGTGGATGTTGGATGCCCAAACGGACAAAAGTAATCTTCTGTCGAAATTCAATGCTCTTAGACCATATTGCCTTCCTCTCCTTCTCAAATCTTCTGTCATCCTTCTGATAAAGCGCCGACTCATACGGGTTCTCCTCAACGCTCCAAAACGGCAATAGCTTCTTCTGTTCGCACTGTTTGTCGTCTTTAGGGATGCGTGTTATCCACTAGAGTTTACGTTGTGTGAAAACGATTCATCGTGTTCCAAATACCTTGGTTAGATGGACGATTATGTCGACCGTAAAATGGACGTAGCGTACTATAACTCAAAATAAGTTTTGCACTCGTTATTCTAGCGTCAGTCTATTCATCATTCACGTTACCAAAACGTCCAACCCACGTTTGTAGAAACAGTGTTGCCAGTTTAAAAATCACGATAAAGTTCGAATTTGCCCAATTCTTATGACAACTCTATTCAAATACAACAGCGTCTCCATGTCTTCAATCAGTTACACTAACACATTCTGCACATTCACACCCACACGACCATGCCTCGAATCGTTCGTGCAGAATTTTCAATGTGGCGTGAGCTGTGGGGCATGGAGCGCCGTCCTGTTGAAACCACATCTCGCTGGTGTCCATATCATCCAATTCAGGCCAAAAGAAGTTGCTATTCATCGACCTATAGCGTTCGCCGGGATGCATTGGACGCTATTGCATCTAGTGTGGATTGGTATCGTCCCAAATTCGACAATTTTGTTTGTTGACGTACTCATTCATCCAGAAATGGGCTGAAGATGATTTTTCGATGAAAATTAGGGTCAGTTTCCTACTGCTCCAGAGCCCGTTCAGCGAACATACGTCGTTGTCTACGGTCGGGCCGTTTACCTTCAGCTCCTGGGTCAGTTGAATTTTGTACAAGTGCGTGCCCAAGTCACGACGCAAAATTCGCCAATTTGTGGTCTGCGAAAGGCCGAGTTCTTGTGAGCGACGTGAAATCGATTGCCTCGGATTCTCCTGCACAATTTCATGGACAGCGGTTATGTTTTCAGCAAATCTTGCGTTTCCTCGACGTACGGGTGTTGGTTTATCGTTTACTTAAGCAGTGGACTTAACTTTGTCGGCCATACGGTGAATAGTCCTCTTGGTTGAACGATTATGGCGACCTCAAAATGGGCGAAGCGCGAGAAACGTTGCCCGAACAGAACACCCATTTTGATAGAACAATTTCATCACTTATACATGTTGTTGAACGCTATGTCCCTCCATGGTGATTTGGCAAAACAGACTGAATAAATGACAGCCAATTTGACAGATGTGCTTCAACAATATGGCCGCCATCAACTGTCAAAGTTCGGAAGTCCCTATTGGCCTTTATTTGTTTTTAATTTAATTTTATTTTGACTTGGATGACTTTCTACCCCGCCGCAAACGTCGCTCATTACTTTTGGAGCTAGAGTAAGACATCTGGGGGCCGTTAAAAATCTGTTAGTTCTTCATGACCTTCTGCCTTCAGAAATATGACCTGACGCCCTGCCCGATGGAGTCATTTAGGGTTGTTTAGCTTGTTTTTCAAGTTAAAACTAGAGTCCGACAGAACATTCTTCGGCTTCGGCCGAAGGTGATCAAAAAGCCGAAGTTTGGCTTCGTCTTCGGCTTCGGCCGAAAAACTGGCCTTCGGTCGGACTCTAGTTAAAACCTTGAAAGTAGGATCATGCTCAGTTTAGGCTTCCCTGAACGGACCACATTTGTAACAATTTCGGGCTTTTTCTACTAGTCACAGGGATTTACTTAATGACACCAGTGCAAGCATCCACTCAACCTAACGTATCATGTACATTTTTCAATCGCTTCATTCCGTCTGCCTTTAGCTCCACCTCGATGAAGGATCTGCGACACCTCTTACAAGTCCACAGCACTGACTCAGGTGGCTCTCCTGAAACATGGATCCACGAGCAAGGAGCGCAACCTTATCGAAGCAGGTGTGTTTGTGTGCGTCGAACGATTACTTCCTTTGAATTGCATTTCGAAAAATATTATCAGATGTTTACACGATAAATTCGGAGATTGCGATAAATCTTAAAATTCAATTTCGAATGAAATCGAATTTTGTTGCAATCCACTTTGCCTTTTGCTGTTGCTGTTGCTGCCGCCGCCGGCCGCGCGTCGTCCTTCCTCAGCTCCAGCCACCTGGTGAGGCAATTCATCCGTTCGCCTGCAATCCAACTTGCATTACGAACAGGAAGCTAACGCTCGCTTCTTTTATTTTCTGGCACTCCATCGGCAACGTATTGATTTCAGCTTGAATGGAACGGCACGGCGAGTGCTCGGCAGCACCGAAGACATAGTGGCGGGGTCGGAATCCGTTTCATCCTCGTGTTTCGCATTTCGCAGGGCCTCCTCCTCAGCCCGGCCAGAGGGCCATCCACGTGAGAAGCCGACAGAGATATGAGACGGCGTATCCATATCTTTTTGCCGAAGCACGTCTATATGTATATTTTAAGGCGGTGAGGGAATTTATGATTTCATATCACGTATTTTATTACGGTATAGAAATTCATGGCGGCGAACGGAGAGATACAGATACGAGGACGTATGCAGGCAGACACGCAAGCGTCTATAAGCGCACACGTGGTAGCTCGCCTCGAAGTGGGTCATATTCGCGTAGGTTATGTCCGTTTATTTATTGCCTCTTAATAGTTGAATTATGCCAAAATGAGGACCACAAAGGGGTGGGGGGGATGGATGCCAGTCAAGGGTATCTGCCGCGCAATGGATGTCGGTGGTGGTGTAGGGCCATGTCTTGATTACTTGGTCGAGGCATTGATTACTGGTCTGGGGTGAGGTTGAGCCTGGACCGCTATTGTGCCACGGCGGGGTGTGCGAATTTGTTAAGGCGATTGGAGGATAATTACCGTGAGGATAGGTCCGGTGGTAATGAAATTCATGCATTGGCTTGATGAGGGTCTAATTATTTCAGGCTTTGCGGAGTTGTGGGGGACCTCGACGGGGGGGGAAACGATGTAATTTGAATTTGACTATCCGTCAGATGCTGAGTGGGTGCTTTTGACCTATAATGGAGGCGTTATTTGAAGCTATCCATCAATATAGGTCGTGGCGTTGAACGACCGTTAACGCGTTGTAATTTACAGGAAGCTTCTGTGCATAACACAGTCGATGCTGAGAATATGGAAGAACGCCTTCTGCAGACTGTATAAAGGCGATGAAGAACCGAATTCCACTGTCAAGCAGATTGAACCGCTCAACCCGAATGAAAGGGACGATGTAGATCAACAATTCCGCCCCCCGACCTGAATGAAGTGAAGATAGCCATATCTAAACTAAAATCCAACAAAGGCGCTGGAGCTGACGGCCTAGCGGCTGAGCTTTTCAAAGCAGCAGGCAATGACTTGGTAAGGAGCATGCACCAACTCATCTGTAAAATATGGTCGGAAGTAAGCATGCCCGATGAATGGAACCTCAGCATTGTTTGCCCGATTCACAAAAAAGGAGATCCTCTGAAATGCGCCAACTATAGAGGCATCAGTCTTCTGATCATTAGAGATCCCATATGCCGTGTTGTATGAACGCCTAAAGCCATTCGTCAACAACCTGGTTGGTCCATACCAGTGTGGCTTTAGGCCAGGAAAATCCACCATCGACCAAATATTCACACTGCGGTAGATCTTGAAAAAAACCCAAGAACAACAAATCGATACCCACCACCTTTTCATCGATTTTAAGGTCGCGTATGACAGCTTCTATAGAGACGATACTGAGCAATGTATAGTTTTAGCATCCCTACCAAACTCGTCCGTTTGTGTAGGATGACGATGGGGAATGCACGCTGCTCCATCAAGATCGGTAAAGACCTAACCGAGACCTTTGATGTCAAAAAAGAATTCAGACAAGGCTACGCGCTGTCATGCGACTTCTTCAATATCATACTTGAAAGGATTGTGCAAAACTCGAACGCCAACACCAGAGGTACAAGCTTTCAGAAGTCCGTCATATTGACATAATCGGAGGAACACAGCGTGCCCCTGTTAATGGCGCTTTAGTGAGTATTGCGACGAAGGCCGCGAAGATAGGTTTAACGGAAAATGAGGGCAAGAGCCAATATGCTGTCAACCAGAAAGGACACCCAACACCGAAGTCTCCGACTGAACGTCACAGCAGACAGATATAACCTTGAGGTAGTCAAAGACTTTGTCTACCTAGGTACCGCTATTAATTCAGACAATGACACCAGCGCTGAAATCAAACGAAGAATAACTCTTTCTAATCGCTGCTTCTTTGGGCTAAGAAAGCATTTGATAAACAAAGCCCTCTCTCGAACAACCAACGTAACCCTGTACAACGTAACCCCTTAATCGTCCCAGTCCTGCTATATGGCGCAGAAGCATGAACTTTGTCAAAAGCGGATGTGGTTGCTCTTGGCTGCTTTGAGAGGAAAATTCTTCGGGTGATTTTCGGTCCCGTCTGCATAGAGGGTGAGTGGAGGAGACGGTATAACAACGAACTATACAAGCTGTTCAGCGACATCGACATAACCAGAAGGGTGAAAATCCAACGAATAGATGGCTAGGTCATGTAGAGCGAATGGAAAGCATTGCTCAGGCCGGGAAAGCCTTCGAATCCACCCCCGAGGGACGGCGCAGTAGAGGAAGACCGCGACTCAGGTGGCGTACGCAAGTGGAAAGGGACATCAACCAATTGTGCGTGCGAAACTGGAGGCAGCTAGCTAAAGATCTAGCTGGTTGGAGATGCTTGTTGGTTGAGGCCTAGGTCCACCCCGGACTGTAGCGCCACCTTAAGTAAGTAAGTTCTGTGACGTAACGTGGGTTTCGTTATTCTCTGGCATACACTGACACCTGATCAAAGAGAACCCTAGTAAGGCATTTAATACGACGTTGAGCTTCAAATCTTCACAGAATCGCTAACATTCACTTCCTGAGATAAAATTCGTCTCGCTTGTCCAGCCATGGTTACCGTGATTGAAAAATGTTTAAAATGTACGGAAATTGCAGACATTTCCTTCTCAAAAGTTTTCTTTTTAAATTCCCCCTCAAATGCAGATACCGACCAAAGGTTTGGTAATGGAACCCGGCTAAGGGAAACACTTCTGGTAAACTATTTCCCACTGACTGGTCCGAACGTAAACCGGATTATCTCCACCCATTCGGGGAAAGGATATTCAATTATAAATGTGAGTGCATGTGCCTAACTGTCCGAAGAAATCAAGACCACTATTGAACTACTCCAATCGTCTTCGTAATCATAAGAAATTAATCTAAACTGACCCCACAACGACTTGGATTCATCTCTGTCTCCGTTTCGCATCCGAATTTAATACGGAACGACTCAATTCCAAGCAGGAATTACCCCCAAAATCGATGGCTCCACAGCCTCCCCGTCTTAATTAAAGGCAGATAAACTTCCTTCAGCACTTTGACCAACAAAACGAAACGACTGACCGTCCAAATAAATGTCCCAATGCTCTGCACTATACAGATAGTCCAGGCAATCAACTCCCATGAGCAATTCAAAGGTTTTTATTACAAATAAAAGCGAACAACAACGACACCCTTAAGTGCCTTAAATATCCTCATCCATACGCCCACATTCAAGGCGAAGGGCTCTAATTGCCAACCAAAGCCGACCATCGACCACCGACCACCGAGCACCAACCACCGACCACCGAACACCGCCACGTCTTCAAAACGAAGCCACTCAACCAGATCGCACTTTCGCAACTTTCTTCACATCCGAATCGTACTCAATTAGGCACACTTTTTGAACGCTGCCCCATGCCCCCCGTCTGCCGTCACCCGATCTCAGGCCGTGACCGTACATCAACACACTCTGGGGCAGTTACGAATGGCAGTTTGATTGCCCTGATTGACAATTACAGCCGCCGCAATTATGCCAACTTAGTAATTCCTGCCACATCCAAGGAGCCATAAACTCGAACTGCTCCCGATGCCCGTAACAGTATCTCGCCGTGTCTCCGAGTGATGAGCACAGCCGCGGACGCCATCCGAAAATCTGCCAGAATGGCGTGCTCACCTCCCCACAAGCGTTTAGGGGAAATTTTTATCCCATCCAACGGTAATTAGGCGACGCTACCTGTTAGAAGGCGCCAAAAGGGTGGTTTCTTTTTCCGGCCACACCACCGCTGTCAGAGATTATGGCTCGTCTGGTTGGGGATCGGTGGGATGTAATTCATGCCACGGATGACGACAACGACAATGACGGCGACACCGACGACGGCATAGAGTGTGACCGTTAACTGCCGATGGATTAAATGGGTCAGATGTTATTGCCACATGCACCGTGGCGGACGGCGCGGCGGCAGCTTTGGGGCGGTGCTAGCTGTGGATGGTGATGGTGTTTTATTATCCATGCCCAGGTCGGCAGATGTATGTTTTGTGCGGCTTTGGGGTGGTGCGGGAAATCGGGGCTGAAATGAATGTTTAACCTGTGCCAGTGGCAGGTTCTCAGATTTATCGCTGGCTCGTGTTTTTTTGTGCTTTTGTTTTTGCTTTTTTTGGCGGACAGCGGCGCTCTGTTAACAGAATTAATAAACAACAATTGTGGCTTTTTGGATTACCTTTTCGGTGTTGGGCGACAGCAATTAATGCGACAACTGGAAACGATTGTTGAACAAGCGAATTAAGTTGGTCTGTCTGTGACAGCGGCGGCGGCTATCCATTGATACCGCCCGCATCGACAAGCGGTCTGACAGTTGTCAGAGTTGTCACGCTGTGATGTGCAGTCACTTTCTGACAGGACTGTGTTAATTGCGTGAAGTAGTTGTCAATTTCGTTTTACTCATGCTACTCGCGCGAAGTGGCAAGATATGACATGAAGCGTGAAGTGGTTTTGAAGTACGGACGGGGATACATTTGAAACATTTACACTGACATTGATCAGGCACTTTACTGAACATTTAATCATAGAGGAGGAGATAGAGGAGAACTGAGGTCACAAACTGAGTGTGAAGAGTTTGAAGTTGATGGTGAACATGGAAGGACTGGTAAGCACCTCTTTCGAGTAACTGACAATGCTCAAAGAGTATAACTGTCTAGGAAAAGCTTCTCAATCTCGCCGTTCGGAGTCGGCATTAAACTGTAGGTCCCCTCCGCTCGTGACAGAACAATAGCACGCACAACACGGGTGGTTGCTGAGAAGCTAGGCCCAGGTCCACTTCGGACTGTAGCGCCACCATTATTATTATTATCCATTCTTTGGATGCATAGGAACTGCTTAAGTGATCGAGACGGGACGAAGCTAAAGCCATATCGGAATTTGTAAGACCATCAAAATTATGACGATTTAAGGACCAACTACAATAATCGTTAAAAAACTCGGGTTTATATCAAAAGCAATCGAAAACTAACCAGAAGCATCGTAAAATTTCTAAATGCCCATAATTGCTTATAGAGACTTAAGGAGAATTATGCTGTCAACTGACGTTTGCATACGTAGAGAGTGAGTCATTTCAGTCGCACGTAAGTAGGCAAGTAAACGAATCTACCGAAATTGAGCGAAGCGATTCCTATGGTCACAGTTTTTTTTGAGTTCACTCGGTTGCTTCAGTTCTCTAAAGTTGCCGTAGTTGGCCCCTTAAACTTAAGGGTGTCAGTTACTTTTTTGTTTTTTTTTTTGACGGAGATTTTTTGACACTACACTCGGGAACTCCTACTCAAAGCTGGTCCATTGTACTGCCAGATAACAACCTACTCCAGTGCCGTAAATTTGATCTCAACGACAAATGGTGACTGTACCAGATTCGAACATGGGACCCCTCGAACTTGGGGCAGGCACTTAACCAACTGCGCCATCCAGTCGTATAAGGATGTGTACATAACGATGGGTTCTAGGACAGTGCCACAATTCCAAAATTTAAGCAAACCCCATATGCAAACCACGCGACAACGTCAGTAGCATGGTCTGCAATCTGAAGCTATAGGTGTTTGGTAGTTTTTGGAATTCGTTCGTAATCAGATTGCACAGAACAGGAAAAAGAGAGACTCCTTGCGGACGTTCATTTGTGACCATTACATGTTGAATTAAGCCTCCATCGACGCACAACGACGTCAAAAGGCTACCACTCCTTGCCATTCCGAAGGATGACGTGATTATTAGGAAATTCAACTTCCAAAAGAACTTTTACCAGTAAGCTCATCACACAAAACGACTGGAGCAATGAATCCATGGTCTACAGACTGAGCAGCAACATGGTAAAATGGTGTACAGACGGATCAAGAACTGATGAAGGAACTGGAGCAGGAGTTTTTGGACCCAGGAACCCAACGAACTTTGAACTCATGGGCAAATATACCAGCATCTTTCGTGCAGAAATGTGTGCCATAGACAAATGCGTCCAAACCAATCTCGACGGGAACTAATAGCAATAATGTCGGACAGTCGAGCCGCTATTATGGCACTAGACTTCTACACCATCAAATCAAAGCTTTTGTGGGAATGCCTGCAGAAGCTCAAAGAGTTGAGTAAGAGAAACCAGTTAAAAATCTGCTGGATACCTGGCCATGCGGGGATAGAAGGCAATGAAATGGCATCAGAACCCTTCATAGGCCCTGAACCATACTACGCTGTCGGAGACCATCTCCTCAGAGAAGAATTCAGGGAACTTGAAAGAAGGAACCGGATAGAAACCTGGAACAACGCTCGTGGAATGAAGCAGGCCACGAAACTTCTGGGGCAATATAACCGAAAGAGGTTCCAGGCATGCATCAAAATGAGTAAGAACAACCTCCGTATCCTAACAGGCTGCCTAACGGGGCATTGTAGACTCAGGGAGCAGCTAAGGAAACTAGGGGTATCGAAAGAAGGTCTCCGCAGATTTTGTGGAGAATTTAATGAAATTCCAGAACATATACTGGGATTTTGTGAGGCACTAGCCCACAAAAGAAAAAGAAGTCTAGGGATGTACCTACTATCAGAAGAAGAAATGCAATCACTAGAACCATCTCTCATTCTCAGATTCCTGAAGGAAACGGGCTTAGAGAGAATACTCTAGATCAGATTTCTTCACCTATGCGCAATAGGAGTCCATTACCCTCAACACAACTCTGAAAAGAACTGTATTTGAGGGGAACTCGTAATTGTGTTAAGGTACAATAGATCACAAAGATCGCGGTGCAATATATCCTTAACTATAATAATAGTAATAAGCCTCCATAATTAATTTTCATACATTCGAGACTATTCATAGTCCAAGCCACAATTATAAGACACATAAATGTTTTCCGTATCGCAGATATTCTAATAACCCCGTAAAATTTGCTGATGAAATCGAATCGGAGACAGGAAACGACATGTCAAATGACATCGACCGCGTGTCAAGTTGGCATCAAGTTTATGTTGTTCTTAAGCAAAGCATTAGTAAATAAACCACATAAAATAAAGCGACTATAACACGGAAAATGTATAAAAACTATGACGACCAATTCTGAAAGAGTTATTTCCATAAACGAAGGCAGAATATTTTCCAGTCAAATGCTGGGTAATTTATTTGGAGAATTAAAAATTTATTAATTCTGAAATGAAGGAGAACCGTAAAGACTACAATAAAACCACGACTTGGAGTTGAATGACTTCGAGTGGAATGGATGAGCTATGCGTTCTTAAAGGATTAATGGCTCACAAATTGAACAATAAAATCATGAAAACGTATCATTAAAAATACGAATCAATTCGGTTCTAAAGCAATTAGCTCATAACTCAACATGGCATTGCATAGCATATAGCAACTGTGTGCTACACACCATCTCTTTGAAAGGTAAAATAAGATTTCTAGGATTCTGGAATACATATTTAAAGCATATGTTGTACAACAAATCATAACAAAATGCGCAATAATGAAAGAGTGAAAAATATTTAAAATTATTGTGTTGGAAATGAATATTGACATTGGGTTCTGCTTTAAAAATCCGTGGTTCGATCCCAGACAAACGGAGAAAGAAAACGCTTCTCAAACTTAGTCATTGGGAGTCAATATATAACCCTAACTCCACTCCATTCTTGCGAGCGGAGTCGACTCACAGTTTAATGCCGACTCCGAACGGTGAGATTGAGAAGCTTTTTCTAGACAGTTATAGAGGGTCTTCTAATAGGGACTTTCGAACTGTCATTTATTCAGTCTGTTTTGCTAAATCACCGAGGATGGACATAGCTTCCAACAACACGTGCAAAGGATAAAATTGTTTTATCAATATGGGTGTTCTGTTCGGGCAACGTTCCGCGCTCTTCGTCCATTTTATGGCCGCCGTAATAGCCCAAACGAGAGAACTATTCGCAGTGTGGCGGATACATTTGAGTCTTTCAAATGTTCACTTAACGATGAACCAACATCCGTACTCGTACGTCGACAAAACGCAAGATCTGCCAAAAACATCACTGCTGTAACATCACTGCTCTCGAGCAATTGGAAACTGACCCTAATTGTCATCGACAAATCATCTTCAGCGATGAGGCCAATTTCTGGATGAATGGGATGAATAGGTACGTCAACAAATAAAATCGTCCAATTTGGGACGACACCAATCCACACGAGATCCAACAACGGCGTCCAACGCATCCTGAAAAAACTACTGTTTGGTGTGGATTTTGGGCTGGCGGTGTCATCAGTCCACCGTCAACGGTGACAGCTATAGGTGGATGATTAGCAACTTTTTCTGGACTGAGTTGAATGGTATGGACACCAGCGACATGTGGTTTCGACATTACGTAGCTAAATGCCACACAGCTCACGTCACATTGGAAATTCTGCAAAAGTGATTTGAGGGCATGGTCATTTCACCTGGAGGTGATGTGAACTGGCCACGAAGATCGTGCGATTTGACCCCGATAAACTGTTCTTGAGAGGTTTTCTGAAGTCGTAGGTCTGTGCGAATAAGTCACAAACCACAGCGGCTCTCAAGCTAACATAACCCATGCCAACGGTCATATTCACCCTGATTTACTGTCATGGAAAATTTTACATTTCGGATACGCGCCACACAGAGAAGCCGCGGCGGACATTTGAACGATGATATAATCCATACATAATGGCATCGATATGCCTTTCAAACGAAAAAAAAATGTCGACGAAATCGTAGACACACTTTGTTTTATTTAAATTTGAATGTATGCAGCGCTTAATGAAGGACCCTTTACCTTTTACCATTGTCAGTGACTCAAAAGAGGTAGAGCCGTAAAACTTGGAAATTCTGTGCTGAGAATCGAATCTAGACTAAGAGTCTTGTGCGTATGACTCGACAACATACCCACTATGCCACGGCTGCCAAGACTTCTGAACTATGATGTTAGAAAGCTCTTGCCATGACTGAACCCTTTTTCGACATTAAAGATCTCGATGAAGTCGTTAGTGAAGCTACGAGTAATCCCCACTGTCAACCTGGACCACCTGAAGAATTTGGCAGAGATGTCAGAACAAGACATTGCACTGTAAAAGATCGGCTAAAGGGTGTTACAAGTCGATTTGCACTTCTTGGAGCTTTCCATCGTCTATCGTTGTGAGAACATTTTGTCTATCGTGAAATACCCCAGTCTGGAACCGAACGGCTTGTGGTCTTTAAACAAATTGACAAAAAATCTTGTTTTTGTCTTAATCACGCCGTGCATCATGTGTGTTCGTAAACTTCATTCATCGGACGACCATAATTCACAAAATATCTTGAAAATAAGTCCTTCACTTCATCGACCATGCTGTTTAAATGGCATCAGCTGACGATAGGACAGCGAAATGATCAACAATCAAATATCCACTGAAGATCTTCAGATCTAGCTTGGTGTACAAAATCTGCAGTGCGCTCCGTCGTTAAGAGATGATGTGATTTAGTGGCTCCTCCTCTTGCAAGTCTTTGATTTCAAGTTACCATCTCTTAAAGAAACTCACATCACTTCAAAGTGTTTATTGTCTCCGATTTGATACAAATTCCTTACAAAATTCTTTACAATTCGGTCTCTTCCCTCAAACTCATTCATATGCAGGGTATTTTTTTGAGCTGTTTGCTAAATCCGTTTATATGCGGCTCTTGCTACATCTCCCACGGAAGATATATGCCCACCTGAAGTGGGCATTCCCCACCTCCTGGATCACAAGCCACAACCCCAGCACGAAACGAAGCATTTACATACGAGTACATTCCGCAACCTCAAGACTTGTTCGGCGTTTAACCGCACCGCACAGTGCTGAGGGGGCAAATGAAGCGAGGTAAGAATGTTGTAATACCCTGGCGAGTGGCAAGGACACGGATTCCGTGAGTTGTACTGTCGACAGCAATGCTACCTGGAAATCACATGCTCTCCCAACTTTCCACACTTAAATGTAATTCTCGACGAACATCCGTTCTGCAGGAACCAACTACATATCGCCTGCCTGTCTGTCTGTTTATGAACACACACCTTTTAGACCGTTCCCCCTCCCTCCCTCCCTCACTCCCTTCCGTGACACTCATGTCCCGAAGACAGTCCTTCGTCGGGGTGCGAGCGAGTGTATCTGTCTGCTGAGTGCCGGCGTACGCGCTGTCTATGCTGCTTCCTACTCAGTATCCTCGCCAGACATGTAATTTTCGTCGTCTTTCAGAAGCAGACGTCGTCTAATCCTCGGATGGCATGGTTACGGATGTGAGAGCCATCTCCCATCTGACAGATGTCAATAAAACAAATTCCGTGTGCGGAGGAGGAGACGACGGGTGCTCTGTCATCAAGTGGAAAATTTCCCTCCATTGACATTCGATTTGCATTCAAAAAGGGGGTGGGGATTTTTACTTTTTGATGAGCTTGACAGCTGCTGCGCAAGGCTGGGTCGGTCCCGTCGCCTGGTATTTGTTAGATACATTTGGAATGCAGGAACAATTGCAAAACAATTGGCATTGCAATATGTCATCGAACGATGATCAATTTGTGCAAATATTTCCAGAGCTGCTTGACAGAGTCAAATGCTTTGGCCCTTGAGGCGAACTTTGTGCGCTCCGCAGCCACCCTTTCGGGGCCGCATTGAATGGGTGGATATGTTTTGTGGATTCTTTCGACTTTTTTACAGTGTTGACTGCCGGAGCACAGCTGCAGCGTCGGCGAGGGCGGGGTGTGGCACGTAGTCACATGTTTCTGTGAAATGAATTTGAATACTTTTTGCGTGGCACAGCCGGTTTTTAATATAAGTTCGGACGTTTGATGGATGGGCGGTGAAATGGTTAAGTCAACAACAAGGGTCGGGATCCGAATTGGGATCTGCTGCGGTGTTGGGGATGTCAATTTTTGATTTAGGGTCTCGTAATTGTTTGGGATTTGCGTGTTGCACTTTGAATTTGAATTGGGACTTTGTGGCAAGTGAGCGGAGAGATGGAAGACAGGGTTTGTGGAGAGACAATGTGAAGTTGCTACTTATTCCCTTTTTTTGGTTGTAATGTATTCAGTTGGGACTGCTTAGGTGGCATGTGCTTTCAATTCAAATTTGTTCAGCTGAAGTTGCTTTTTTCACTTCGAGCGTGTCAATAGCCGGCTTTAGGCGGGCTCAAGAATTTCCTTCTTTTTTTCTGAGTCCCTGTCCCTTACGAAAACTTCCCTGGCTGTCAAAATTAATTTGGAAATCGACAGTTTTGTAAATTAAACCACATTTTTTCTTACGATGGGAGGAATCATATCGCCATGAAATTTGGGTAATGACCGAAAGAATAAGATTGTGAATACAAGCTGCCGAGATGGAATTTCTTCGTTATGTTGTGGAGTTACTCGCCGGGATAGGGTGAAAAACACGGCAGTGCGCGAGAAACTCAGTGTTCAGTGACTGCTTCTTCGAAGGGAAAGGGTTGTACAAGATGGCTCAAAATTAATCATCCTATCGGAAAATGTTATAATTTTGCAAATGGCGCCGTACGTCAATCATATTTGGCATTTGTGAACTAGACAGCTGCAGTATTCAAACAGACAAGCAATGGAGCGCTATACTCCGCAAGAGCGGGGAATAATTGCGTAGACTTTTTTGAACAATTTTGAACCGACCGACTCGGTGGTGTTAGCGCAGCGTGAATTTCGACGTCGGTTTCCTAATCGGTACCTAATCATTTCGGCGCTTAGCTACTCGACTCGAACAGACTCGAACCACCATGCAGTCGGAGACCGGACTGGTCGTTTTGCCGAGGATATCGCGGCTGTGCCTGCCGATATCGCTGAAAACGAAAAAAACATCAACCAGACGACGGGCCACGCAATTGAGCATCACCAGACGGACCCTACCAGATCGGACCATTTCCTTGTTGTAGCCAAGGTAAGTACACGGATATCGAGAGAACAACGGAATCGAGGAAGACAACCACGGTTTGACGTCGAAAAGCTACAATCGCAACAGACTGCCAGGAACTATGCCGATCGATTCTCCCTGAAACTTTTCGAAAGTTCGACGTCGCCTGCAGTAACAACAGACGAAGAATGGAAACGTTGTCAAAGAGCCATCAGAGAAGCCGCTCTCGCTCCTCCATCAAGGTCGGTAACGAACTCACCGAGACCTTCAACGTCAAAAAAGGTTTGTCGACGACGCACTGTCATGCGATACCTTTGACATCGTTCTTGAGAAGATCGTGCAAAACTCACTGGCCAACACAAGAGGCACGATCTTCCAAAAGTCCGTTCAAGTGCTAGCTTACGCGGATGACATTGACGTGATTGGGCGAAGACAGCGAGCCGTCAATGATGCGTTTGCTGGCATTGAAACGGATGCTGCTAAAATGGGTCTGGCGGTGAACGAGGCAAAACCAAGTATATGCAGTCATCGAGAAAGGACGCACAACATCCACGACTTGGCCAGAACGTCACCATAGGCAGCTATAACTTCGAGATAGTGAAGGACTTCGTCTACCTTGGCTCCGGGATAAACAGTACAAACAACATCAGTACCGAGATCAAACGCAGAATAAGCCTTGCCAACCGCTGTTTTTTTAGGCTCAAAAGGCAATTGAGTAGTAGAGCCCTCTCTTGGAAGACCAAGCTGGCAAGCTGCAATATCCCAAGCGGATGAACAGTCTACTGGTCTTTTCGAGAGAAAAGTTCTGCGCGCGGTCTTTGGTCCTGTTTGCGTTGATGGCATTTGGAGGAGAAGGTTCAACCACGAGCTATATGGACTGTACAGCGACATGCGTCTACGGATCCAACGCCTAAGATGGCTAGGCCATGTAGAGCGTATGGACAATTTAACTCCGGCCCGAAGAGTCTTCGACTCTGAGCCTGAACGCAACAGAGGATGTCCACGTACAAGATGGCGTACACAAGTCGAGGGGGACCTCGGCCTGTTTGGTGTGCAAAACTGGAGACAGCTAGCGAAAGATCTTGCTGCCTGGAGAAGCATGTTGAGTGAGGCCTAGGTCCATCTCTGACTGTAGCCCCCTAAGAAGAAGGATCGGTCGGTGATGGTGTTAGCGCAGTGTGAATTTCGACGTCGATTTCCTAATCGGTAATCATTTCGGTGCTTATCTACTCGACTCGAACAGAATCGAACCACAAGGGACCATGCAGGACGCGGCCGGCATCGGACTAGTCGTTTTGCCGAGAATATCGCGGCTGTGCCTGCCGATATCGGTGAAAACGAAGAAACATCAACCAGACGACGGGCCACGCAATTGAGCATTACCAGACGGACCCTACAGCGATTTTTAGTGAAAGACTTACACATGCTCCCATACAAAGTGCAAACAGTGCCTCCGGACCGTCAGTCGCGTGTGAATTACTGTCAAGCCATCCTCAATCTCAACAAAGGAAAGGACGACTTTGTGTCGAAAATCATCATGAGCGACGAGGCGCATTTTCACTTAAGCCGTTACGTCAATAAACAAAATCTAAATCGAATATAAATAATTAGTTAGTGAGTAACAATAGTACCCACAACAGGAGTGGTAGCTGTAGATGCTAAGCCTTAGTCCACCTAAGGAAAGAAGAAGTAAGTGGCTAGTCGGTCAGTGTGTTACGTATACCCGAAAATGTGCGAACATTCAAAAGCAGACGCGTACTTCCTTCCACGAGCTAAAAAGCTATTCTCATGAATACAGTTTAATTACGCCAACATGGGAAAAACTGTTCATGTTTACCCATTGTAACCCCTCTGCGATGTCTACTGCAGGAGGACCCCTTTTAGTAAAACCCCCCTCAAAGAAACCCAAACTACCATAATTGCAACTGAATAGACTTCCTTACGTCACAACCCCTGCGCAACTTTCCACCTGCGGCCCGCCACAGTCACCATTTCACATCTTTAATTGAGAGCACCAACAAATTACATCCACATATCCCTTAAAGCGAAACGGAAAATACACGCAAAGCGAAAGAAAAAAATGGAAAAAGGAATATAAAAGGAATTCCCATTCAAATGCGATTATTCTGCCCACCTTCCCCGTCACTAAAGCGAATTGAAATCTTCTTTTCAAATTCACTCGCCCGACTGCCGTGCAGCTTAACCATTCTCAGCTTCTCCGGCATGCCACACAGGAACTCGTCTCCCCGTCGTCGGTCTTCGGCTGATTTTTTCTCTGCTCCCCCAACACACGTTTCATTCGAAACGAAAGGGATGCCGAGCAACGATGCTAGACAACTCAAATGTGCATAACATGACTGGTAATTGGCTTGAAGCTGTTGCAGTTCCTGTAGCTTTCAATTTCATTAGCGAAAGTGAGAGGAATCTTGTGCGTCCTTTGGCAGCAGCTAATGCAGTTCACAGCGTCCGATTGTCAATTAGGGAAAATCTTTGTTGACGTCTTCTTCTCTGAGGGCAAGGTTTTCTTTTTTTTTTCATTTTTTTGGTGGAAATGAGACAGAGACTTAGTCCAAGAGGAACTGAACTCATTCACGCGGAGGCAGATTGCATGGAACATGAACTTGACGGGCATTTCGGTACAAAGGTTATGTCATGTACGATATGATTGCACACAGCACTGACAGCGGAGGACGGGGTGCGGGCACATCTGTCTGTGCTGTCAGCTGCCTTGTGATGAGTGTGAAATCACCTGACACGCAGGAAATTAGGTTTGAAATTAACTTGGAAACAATGAAAAGCAACAGGGAACGTCATAAACGCATTAGCACGGCTTTGTCGAGTCAAACTTTTGACCTGTCAATTGCCGACAGGCTGCTTAAATGGTGGGTGACGCTACTTCCAGTGAAAATACAATTCAGAAATGAGTTCATCACGGTCAACGTGATACATTTCATTCCAATCGTCTTCTCTCTTTGAAGAAATGTTGAACCTGTAGCTAACAACTTGACAGTGACAACTGATTGGCGCAGCAAATGAAAGATATATATATATAAAAAGTTGTTGCAAGTGCGTTGTGATTTTATAACTCACTAACCTGACCTGAGCCAACCTCAATTTTTAATTATTATTTTACCAATTGTATCTATAAACTTAAAATTGAAGATCAGTTTGTATGTATGGGATACATTTCTAAGCAATTGCTTTTTGACACTATTAGCACCGAGTGATGAAAACAGAATTTCGCATCTCTAAAGACCACCGGGAAAAATGAGATTCCCTGGAAAAAGTTTGGGACACGCCTACCAGAAAGGTCATACGCTGAATAATCTAGTTGAGTAATAAAATCCTCTGATAAAAGACCAAGCTGACTACGTATAGGACATTAATCATCCCAGTACTGTTCTACTGCACAGAGGCATGGACAATATCAAAAGAGGATGACAGAACCTTAAGCCCTATCAAAAGAAGAATAAGAGTACTGCATGCAATCTTTGCTCCAGGCGGGGTTGATGGTGAGTAGAAAAGAAGATGTAACCACGAACTTTACGATCTGTACAGCGACATGAGTGTGGCAGGTGTCTATAGATCCAACGCCTAAAATGTCTAAGCCACGGACAATTTATTCCGACCTAGATGGTCTTTAAATCTTGACATGCATGCAAGTGATGCACACAAGTGGAGAAGGACCTCAACGAATTTGTCGTGTCAATCTGGAGACAGCGGCAAGGTACCGTTCTGAGTGGACAGACTTTTTTCTGACGCCCAAGTCCATCCCGGACTAAAGCCCCATACGAAGAAGAATTATGCATTAAAAACTACAAGTCAGTGTCTTTTATCATAATTACTTCTTGCGAGAATTTTGGGACATAGAACTCATGTGGTTGCATGCCAACTCAGCCATCTAGAAAGTTGCTTAAGCCAAATTAGGCTACCTCCCACGGGTCGTTGGTCTCATAAGTAAGTAAAAGAATAAGCAGCTTCGTAACTCAACCGCAGAAAAAACTGGCACTCTTGTAGGGGCCCTTCTCCTTCTGATAACGTGAACCTGGGCTTCAACCAAGAAGCCTCTCCAACTGGCACGATCCTTAGCCAGCTGCCTGCAATTACGTACGCCAAATTGGCTGAGGTCCTTCTCCACTTGGGTGCGCCATCGGTTTCGTAGGCATCTTCTTTACTGCGTTGTCCCACGGGCGCGAAGTTGAAAACTTTTCGGGCCGGAACGGTTTTGCCTATGCACTTTACAGAGCCTTTCATCTTAGGCGTTGAATTCGTTGACGCCTAGCTAGAAACATCTAGCCCAAACGTTTCGTGGTTGAGTCTTCTTCTCCAAGTGCCATCAGCGACAACAGGACCAAAGATTGAACGCAGAACTTTTCTCCCCTCCTCTGCGTGATCACATATTTCCACTGCGACCAAAGATGAATGTTGGTGGTCCCAACGGCACGTCCTTTATGACCAATTACACCCGCCGAACATTCCAAAAATCGCTGTCATTTAGCTTATCTGCAGGCATCCCAATGCTCCACCCCACAGATTCATAATCGTTTTCATCTTAAGACTTTATCGTTCCGCTCTGCAGTTGTTTGTCTCCATTGAAAAATCTCTCGTTTCCATCAACCAAAGCACCCAATCTCCGTCTGGCATCAACAGCTAGGAGTTATCAGGCAAGACATCATACAAAGCGCCATCATCGCGTCCCCCCATTCCATTTGACATTCAAACGCGACGACCGTAAAACGTAAGCTCCACGAGTGCTCTTCAAAGATACGACTACCCCCGGTCGCAGTGTATTAGCTTAGTGACTGTAAACGAAACCAGGGCGTCCATAAACATCCTCCTAACACACACCCGTAACTCCTGTTGATGTTTCTATTCCCAAGGCCGCGATTATCCAGCATCAGCGCTGCCTCGCTGAATGTTTTATAGTTTAATTCAGCGACTCTGTCGCTGTCGTGCTTTCCAGTTAATACGTCAAACAAATGAATGTGTTCGCCGGCAGACTACCGCAGCGCTAAATTAAACCATCCCTGCGGGGCCTGGACCTGGACAGCGGGGCCCAGCATGCAAACATGCATGGATGCGACCTAAAACGGTTGCGTTGAAAAATTATTTTAAATATCTGCGTACATTTGTCAGCGGGAGCAGCCGCGTTACATTCGCGTATTTCTCGTTCAATTTGCATTTCCGCAACCGCATCGCACCGAAGGTCTGCCCCCCGTCCGGTGAACTGGGGCGCGGCTCGTCCATCCCTCGCGCGCACAGTGCGGCAGGGACAAAGACAATAACCGATGTTTTAATTCACGTCCAGAAGGTAAACACGCTCAAACGGTCGTATGGTTGTTCGGCCGCCTGGCCGGGGGATGGGCGCGAATCACCCCGGTCTGCATTTGCATTTGATATCCTGTTTGTGCAGGACCGGCGAGCGCCCTCGGTTTCTGGTTGTTCGCCTTTCAAAAACACGCGCCGTTCGAGGTCTTGTTCCTGAAAAACCAACCAGCCACTGACCCCCAGCCCCACGACTGAGCCCTTCAGGACAACACATCGGCCGGATCAGTCCCAATTTGGGAGTTTTAATATTAAATTCAATGAACTTGCTTAGACGGGCGGGCAGCTGGTTGGTGACTTCATTTGAATAGCGCGCCGCAACGGGGCTGCATAAATTTCGCTGAGAAACACTTGTTTCCGTGTTGACATATTTCGAAATAATCAGCATACAACAACAAGAGCAGCAGCGACACGAACGTCGAAACAGGAACTCATCAGCGGCGCAGACCGCGAACCTGTGCCGGGGGTGCCATCGGGTCCGATTAAATGGAAATTGGCGAAATTTCACGCGGTCTAAGCAAAGAAGATTGATGGCTTTTGGTGGGTCCGGTGCCACGGTGTGGTTTACTCACAATTATCCCGTCGCCGGGGCCGTGCTCGCATTCGTCTCCGACAGTCCATTGTTGAGGGATTACAGTCAAATATTGTCGCGCACATGGTTTAGGCGAGATAAGGCTCCATTCCACAGCACGGCTCTTCTCGACTTAATGCAGGGCGGGAACGATTTATGAGTGGACGCGCATCGCGTGGAATGTGGATGACGATGACATTCTGGAGCGTTGCAGCGAAGGGAGTGAGGCATGCGAGCAAACAGTGTGTTTTGACAATTTATCATCTTTTAATCGGGCAAGCAATTCATAGCGTTGCCGCCCGATTTGTCTGGCGGGAGAGCTCCGGCGTAAGTGTGTCCACTTTTGTTTTGACGGATGAGCAGAGCCAGCGAGAGATACTGAATGAAATGCGATTTGCCAATTACAGAAGCACGGCTGTGCACACACATCAGACGGGCGATGTGTGCTTTCGGTGATTAGATGGACATGGTGTTGGTGGTCATACTTGGTTGTCTCTTTTGATTGGGATGGAATGGGCTTCAACTTGTGACGTGAGTTGTGTTGCACTTGGACTTGAACACTTGGACTTGGACTTGGACTTGGACTTGGACTTGGACTTGGACTTGGACTTGGACTTGGACTTGGACTTGGACTTGGACTTGGACTTGGACTTGGACTTGGACTTGGACTTGGACTTGGACTTGGACTTGGACTTGGACTTGGACTTGGACTTGGACTTGGACTTGGACTTGGACTTGGACTTGGACTTGGACTTGGACTTGGACTTGGACTTGGACTTGGACTTGGACTTGGACTTGGACTTGGACTTGGACTTGGACTTGGACTTGGACTTGGACTTGGACTTGGACTTGGACTTGGACTTGGACTTGGACTTGGACTTGGACTTGGACTTGGACTTGGACTTGGACTTGGACTTGGACTTGGACTTGGACTTGGACTTGGACTTGGACTTGGACTTGGACTTGGACTTGGACTTGGACTTGGACTTGGACTTGGACTTGGACTTGGACTTGGACTTGGACTTGGACTTGGACTTGGACTTGGACTTGGACTTGGACTTGGACTTGGACTTGGACTTGGACTTGGACTTGGACTTGGACTTGGACTTGGACTTGGACTTGGACTTGGACTTGGACTTGGACTTGGACTTGGACTTGGACTTGGACTTGGCTTTAAACTGAAACCTACCAATCGATAAACATTAAAGAGTTTTTAAATTTTTTTGAGTTGAACGTTCGCATATTCTCCACTTTCTGCCGATGCCCATATTATTTTTTGAAAATCCCTCTTCGTACCCCAATTTATATCCCTCCGATACAAATTTGATCTCTCCTTCCGCCGCATTCCAATCACAGTGTCAATTAAAACACGCAGCAGCCCACAACTGGCTGCAGCAGCCCAGAGGGGTGCCCATGAATAAAACATTCATCCCTTCGGCAAACAGTCCCCAACAAATCCCTTTTTCAATTATAAATTCAATAACCAAAACAATTAACAATGTTAATTCCGTTTGGTGAAATATTTTAAAAATTAATTCCATCCACTCCAAATCAATAAGTCGTCCTTAGCGCGGGCGGATATAAAAACTGCGTGCTTCCCTTCAGCGCATCACATCTCCAGTTCACCTCATTGTACGATGGGACTATTCACTCCAGTCACGGCAAACGGCGAGAAGGTAGAGCTGCCACTGCAGTTTTTTCCGTTAAAGTTCAACTGGGTCTGGCCATTGGCCTATGACAGTCCACGGTATCAGGATGTCCTGGTCAATTGCTTGGCTGCGATGTTCCTCTCCTGCTATCCGGCAACGATATACGCTGAGTACCTCTTCATTACGGAGCATCAGGGGGACGTGGTCAAGATCGCTGAGTGCCTGTGCACTACATTCGTGGGCACGCAGTTCTACATAAGGATCCTTCACTTGATCCTCTGTCGGCGGGAGATGAGGGATTTCATGAACACGTTCTACAGGGATATCTACATTCACAGGTGAGTGGGCGTGGAGGATGAAATTGATTTTGAAAGGCTCACGATGGGGTCCTCTCATGCTTAGGTCGGAGAACGAAAAGCTTCACAAGCAATGCGAGAAGAGCCTGCGACTGCTGTACAACATGGCCACGAGCTTCATCGTGCCGCTGATCTTCATCTACCTCGGTGCAGCCATTATCATTGCGAAGGACCCGAGTTCTCGTTCGAAACCCTACTTCTATCGCATGCAGTTTTCGTACGACGCACAGGAGCCATGGCTGTACCTGCTGACAACGCTGTACACAGGCTGGGTGGGCTTCTCGTCGGTCACTATGATGTGCGCCCAGGATTGCTTCATTGGCGTCGTCCTCAGCTACTGCACTGTCCGCTATGAGATGCTGCACAAGGAGCTCGACGAGCTGCTCAAGCGATCCTTAAGGAGAGCGTCGAGCCACTCAGGACCAAACGAAGTGCATCGCATCTTCCACCGTGGCCTGAACGTCATTATTAAGAAGCAACAACTCCTTGACAGGTGCGCCCAGAATCAAGTATCCCCTCAATAATGCTCAAGTTCATCTCCATAGTTTCTCGAAGCAGATGCAGGACCTCCTAAGCTTACCCGTCTTCATTCTCGTCACTTTTGGAGTATTCCTCCTTTGCGTCGTCGCGTTCCAGCTGAAAAAGGTGACTCAACCATCCTTCACTGTCTTCTAATTTGCCTTCCCTCATCCTCTCTCCCTTTAGACCGAATTGGGTATGGATACGTTTCAGTACTTCGTCTGGCTCGTGTGCCAGAGCATGGAGTTCCTTGTGATTGGTTCATTTGCCCAGCGCTACACGGATGCAGTAAGTCTGACAAATCTCCCCATAAAACTACGAGCAGAAAAAAAACCCCAGTAATTGATTTCCCCCGTCCAACGCACAGGCAGCGCAAATGGAGAACTCATACTACATGTGCAGCTGGGAGTCGCTTCTGGCCTACGGCGATGCCAAGGCCAACACGAAACTTATTAAGGACATAAGTTTTGCGATTTATCGATCCCAGAAGTCCGTTCATCTTAATGGAATGAAATTCCTGATTTTATCTATGAACAGCATCGGTTCGGTAAGTGAAGTGAAGTTGAGGATTATGAGGCGTGGCCGGGATAAGAATGCTGTGTGTGTGGAGTGGATGGACTGATAACGATGGACGAAATCACTAAATGAGCACTATTCCTCCTTGTTTCAGGCACTGAGCTCGTCGGTGTCGTACTTTATGTTCCTAAATACGATGGAGGACATTACCAGTAAGAAGAGCAATAAGCACATCTCGTTCGAGTAGAGCCAGCCTCGTGCGCTGTGACGCTGATGATGATGATGGGAGAGATGGTGGCGAAATGTGAAATCCGGAATGCGTAATAAAAAAAATCCCACAGAGGAGCACGGGAAAATCCAAGACACGACGCAAATTATTTCAATAAATATCTAATGAATGATTCGATTTGACGCAAGTGTGTCCCGGGAAATCGGAATCGTTTCTGTGTTGCAAATAAACTGAGTGCTGTCTTGGTGGTTGAATTTTCCTCTCCCTCTCATAAACGACTTGATGCTTGGGTTGGAGTCGTGGAAATGATTCGAATGGAAGGCGAAATGTTTCGATCATTGCGCGTTAGGAATGTTGAACTCTCTATTGCGGGTTTATGATAAATTCTCTTCTGCGGTTTGGTGCTGATTTCATCAAGCAATTTGTAACGTTTTCTTGCAACGAAAGGCACAATTTCAAACGATATACTCTTTTCTGCATTTTTTCAGAAGACGAGCTGCTGGGATTATTTGGTTGCGTACCTCTTGATGTTGCCTTGCCAGGAACAATGGGGCTTAATGGCTTTAAAAGTCAGTGCCATTTTTTTCATTTATGTGCAATGGATTGCAAAAGTAGGCCAGCTGGTTATACAAGGGTGTAGCTTTTGTTTAGAGTTGAAAACAAATAGTATAGAGCAAAATTCGGATTTTGCAAGAACAAATCCTTCTTAATTACGAGTTGTTTCTAGACTAAGGCAAACTAATTGGACTCAATTTATTCTAGTCATATCATCGACCGGATAGAGAAATGACCTGGCTGGAGAGGCTTGTTGGTTGAGGCCTGGGTCCACCCCGTACTGATACTCGTTTCTTCCTCTCGCCAGGATTTTTTTTTTTCGGTGTATTCATGAAACGCTACTGGAGCACTCAGACTCAAAACTGGTCCATTGTACTACCGAGTGGCAACCTATTCTACTGCCGTTAATTTGATCTCAACGGTAAATTGTGACTGGACCAGATTAGATTTCACTGGGTTTCAAACCTGGGACCCCTCTAACTTGGGGCAGGCACTTAATCAACTGCGCCATCGAGTCGTCCTCTCGCCAGGATAGTTGTTTGGTTCCCAGGCTCTCTCTTAAATGGATTCAGTAGTTCTGCCAAATATGTGATTACTTCCATTGTTGCTTGGGTTGAATGTGCATCGTGCATTGTGGGCTACTCTCTTCTTCTTCTTCTTCTTAGGGCTCTGCAGCCAAGGTGGACCTGGGCCTCACTCAACATGCCTCTCCAGCCAGCTGTCCTCAGTTTCGCACAAAAGTGTAGTTAGACGCCCAATAAACTACTCAGGCAGTAATTCAAGTATTTCTTGGGCTATATGGCATGTAAAACCGTTTGGATGCTACCAGATGCGAACTTCAAAGAATTCCAAAATGCCTCCAGCTCAAAAGCCACACCAAAGGGTAATGCTTTTTGGAATACATTTCCAGAAAATAGAACCATGTGTGAATTAAAGGCCACCCATTATAAAAAGGGTGATGATGTTTCGGTCTTCGACTCTGAGCCTGTGGGACAACGCAACAGAGGACGTCCACGTACAAGGTGGCGCACACAAGTACGACGACGGGGACCATGACTGTTGTTCACTAGCATACCAGTCTCTCGAACTTTTTACACAATCTTGCGTACAGCAGTCGTGGTGGATGCTTCATTTCGGTCCACTAGATGGCCCACCATTTAAAAAGACCACTTTAATCTCCCTCTAGGATTTACAGAAACCAACTAAAATGAAAGACGTCCTTTTTCAATACAGACACAGTCGTCTACTAAACTGTCCTCTTTTCCTAAATCGAACTCACTTTTCCGACGTCAATGACATTGTTTGATGTGTCCCAAATTACAGCTGTCATTTTTTTTTTAAAGTTCATTTTTCTCCTTTGATCTCCAAGCACCGACAAAACCTTTAAAATCCTCACTGCCCAAGTATTGAATCTTACACAAACGCAACACAGAAGGAAATGAGGTATCCAAGAGTTATTCAATTCTCTAGGATGTCTCTAGGATATGTCATTGTCAGCAATCGACATGTCTGCATTGACACGCAAGTATAATGTGACACATTCCACGTGGTGGCCGTGTATCGTATTCGTTCCATTGCTTCTGGCGTGTCGATGGGATATATTCTTTTATCGCACGTGCCTCCGGGATGCCTTCACTCAAGCAAACATTGATTCAAGTCATCAGCTCTGCGAATGTGGAAACGTACGCACACCCGCGTGTGGATGAATGAAGCTAGTTATGCGTAAGTGAAACGACCAACGTGTTGTACTGGTTCGGGGAACTTTTGTCATTATCAGTCATGTGCTTGTCACTGGAATGGAAAGAGTTGACTCTGAATGATTTAGGTGAGGAGCAGGAAACTGAATATCGTCTTACTTGATACAAGGCTGGAAGGATACTCCTCGCCACATCCTTGAGCTTGACTGCCTCGAGCCGGATACTCCTCGCCACATCCTTGGGCTTGACCGTCTCGAGCTGTAGAAGGATACTCCTCGCCACATTCTTGAGCTTGACTGCCTCGAGCTGTATACTCCTCGCCACATCCTCGAGCTGTAGAAGGATACTCCTCGCCACATCCTTGGGCTTGACTGCCTCGAGCTGTGGAAGGATACTCCTCGCCACATCCTTGAGCTTGACTGCCTCGAGCTGTAGGCAGAAGTACATCCAAGAAGCCACCTTAAAAGCGCAAGAGACAGAAATCAAATAAATTCTCGGGCAAATCTAGTTCCCCCGTTACGACATCACTGCTCAGCATAATCAACAACACTGTCCTCCTCCGCTTACAGTCAGCAACTTCATAAGCAGCCTAAGGAGATACGTTTGTAGCGAACGAATCATTACCCAACTGCAAGATAATCGTTAAGTTTTCAATTTCCTGAAACGTGAAAAGAATTACAGTTCAACTGTGCACAGGGCAGCCGCGAGATGAGCACAGAAAGGACATCATTCCCTCAACAAGCACCGACTAGCAAAAGTCAGCGGTGGCACAGTCACAAGGCTGCCCTTTTTTACTCCCGTTTTCTCATCACATCCTGCCCCGAAGCAGAAACGGTTCTGTGTTCACCAGCACCGACGAGAGTCGTCCCGTCATGCAGAAGTAATAGTTCAGCTTCCCCGTGTCTAATGGCAATATCCTTAAAACCAATATTCGTCATTGTTTTTTCACAGTCAATAAAACTAAAGGACATTGTAAACGTGGAGCGATCTAAGTCGCCCCCCTGGCACTCCCGGCACAAAAAATACAAGATCCCGGACTGGAGCAAGCAAAATGCCATCAACCACAGAGGGCAGGGCTTGTGACATCACTACAATCCACCAAATGTACCCGGACCCAGTGTACAGCAGCACGGTTTAGTGTGCTCACCGAAACAAAGTCCTCAGACCGAACGGAAAAAAAATACCGCCCGAATAACTTGAATGAAATATCCCGGCACTCGGCTCCTGCAGGCATGCACACGGTTTACGGCTCCAAGGAACGAAAACTACATTTCTCCTCAGCGATACACACACAGAGTGTCTCACCGACAACAGCAGCGTGCGAGCGGGCACAGATGAGAGGACACACATGCTGCGGAGTGGCCTGGAGTGCAATGCAGAGGAATATCCTTTACGTACGGTGGTGGTCCGTGCGACACAATGCTTCCATTTACCGAAGTAGAAAATCTCGTTTGTCATCCATCGATATATCGGTGTCACATTGTCAAATCCAGGACACGGTTGTCTCTGACGACTTGATATTGTTGTAAAATATTCATCCCCTTCATAAATTCCTCAACTTTAATCCGGAATAGCGTGCGGAATTCTATTGGATCCATCACGTCGCTGCCCGACCGATTGTGAAGGGGGTCGAGTGATAAAGGTGCGACAATCGAACGCTGACGTCAACGTGGATATCCTGGTGTCCAAATGGTGTTCTCGTGTAAGGTGTCAACCCATAAGCTATGTGGACAGTTCGATTGCAGTGCTTCTGATCAGCCATCAATTCGTTTGTCCTTGTGTGTCCTCGTTCCGGGTCGTGAAACGTCCCCCCCACCCACACGTCTCCCTTCAGCGAGTGGTTCATTTGTCAAAGACCGAGTGAGAGAGCGAGTTGTCATGGCGAGGATTTATCAATCAGAGACGTCTTCCAGTCACCCGGGTCCTAACTGCCGTGCATCTAAGTCAACCATCACCTGAAAATCCCTTATATCCTTTTATGTGATTCCCCGAAGTCATCATTCAAGGGCGCACGGCGGAAGGCACTCCCAGTGAAATGCGAAATCAAATTCAACGCTAAAGAGATCATTCTCCAGAGAGGTGCCTTCGCCACCTCAACTGACAGGGTTTCCCCCTCCGCCACCGCTGCTCCTCAAGACATTTGCATATCGGCATAACTTTATGGCAGAAGCCAATATTTCTTGACACCTTTCGCCACTCGTGGCTCGATTCGTCTTAAATTTTAGGATGATTTTGGTGAATTTTGCACCGCATTTTACGATCGGGTTCTCAGCGCCAGCAGGTGGGTGGGGGTGGTTGAATGGTTTCTCCAAGGCCCCCTAAGTGCCTTCAGCCTCCCCCGCCACAGCCCAGATGTCCCGAAAGGCACACCAAATGTGTTCGGAATTCACGTCATAATGGCATCCGATGGACGGGCGAACGGGAAGGATTGTGATCCATTCTTACCCATTGAGTCATCTTCTCAGAATGATATGCCACAGAACACTTCGTTACGATTCATCATCGTCATCATGCTTGTGCGTGTACGTGGATATCACACATCCGTGCGGTCGATGTACATGCAAGCGTTTGAATGGCAATCTGAGGGGGCAGACTAACGTCAGCTTTCTGGTGCCTTTTACCTTTCATTCGGATGATGGAGCTGACGAATGGATGTTAGGTTCGAATGGGGGAGGACTGTGAAATTATGATACTTCCGTCCGCCACTTCAGCGAGGTGGTGATGAGATAATCCAGCTGGAGTTTCGTTCGGAGCGGAGTGGCGATTTACATTTTTTGTTCGCCTGTTCAATGGAAAAGCGGGTCAACCTCTTGATGAATGACGGTTAAGTTGGGGACTTACGCGCTGAGTGAAGGTGTCAATCTCTTGGGCTTAAGTTTATTTCTGTGCATTTCGTGATTTGATATTCGTTCATCGTTGTGGACGTGCGAGGGATTTTGTGACAATTTTCCTGGTGGGAATTACTTTTGAAGGAGACCTAATATTTTGAATGAAAGTCTTGAAGATAAACGGAGACGACCAAAATAAAGAGCTTTTCTGAAGGAATGAGTGGAGACTTAAGTGCGCACAGGAAGGGTTGATATCCGCCATTCGTTTGAAATTGCTACCGACCGTACTTGAGCAGATGGGTATTCTTCAATTCCGTGTTGGAATTTTCAAAAATTTCAGAACAGAGTAAACGAAGATTCTGTGAAGGCTTCACTGACTCATTTATAGGGCCCATACATGACAGAGACACATTGCTGCAAAACTATAGCAACCATAAGTCAGTGCAAACATCCCTTCACCACACATGGTGCAGACAATGTGCACAAACACTAGTTTGTATCGTTTCGTCGTAGTCGTCGAGTCGGAAAAATTAAAAAACCGTCGCTGCAGACCATGCAAAATTCAAAAATGTTTGAATTCACGCAGACGGTCGCTGCAAACATGCGTCATGAATACACGACACAGACGGTCTGCGCAAACATGTGCACAACAACAAAATATTTAGGTCTGCAACGACGTGTCTGTGACGTGTATGGACCCTATTAATGATCGACTACTAATTTTATTCTTCAGACTTAAGTTCAAAACCGCAGAACAAGGGACTGCGTTACGCCATCGCATTATGTATCAGGAAATGTCTTGATTCGTTAATAGTCAGCCTTCCTGTCCGGTGTTGTGTTTCATAATAAGGTCTGTTCAGTTACCTGAAAACCGATATCACTCGGGCATTTCAATTTTTTCACGCTGCTGTACGACGACGAGTGGAACTTGGGGAGGACTTGGGCCTAGCTTCTCAGCAACCACTCGTGTTGTGTGTGCTATTGTTCTCTCACGACCTACAGTTTAATGCCGACTCCGAACGGCGAAGCTTTTTCTAGACAGTTATACTCAGTGAGCGTTGTCAGTGACTTAAAAGAGTTGGAGCCGCGAACAACTTTGTTTTTGAAAAATTGTTGCTTGTGCTGGGATTTGAATCTAGGCTGTTAAGTCTAGTGCGTAGGGGTCGATGCACAAAGCCACACGGCCACGGCGCTATTTTCAATGTACGGCGTCACAATTTCTGCACGTTCTTTCGGAGTGAAGTGGTTCATTGTTAGAATTGTACTGAATTGATGTTTGATGCAAAAACGTGTCTACTCCAGTCATCTCATCTCATCTGATTTTCAGTGAACCGCATGTTCTACCAAAGGGGTCACGAGGAGGCAATGCATTCACGAGAGATATTTAGGCCACACGATCCACCGCCATCGACTCTAACTCATCAGGAGCTATGCCCAGGCGCAAACAGGGGAGTTTTCTGAATTTATTTTGTTTTCTTCGGGGGATTTTTGAAACACTACTCAAACTCAAAACTGGTCCATTGTACTGCCAGGTAGCAACCTACTCCAGTGCTGTTAATTTGATCCCAGCGGCAAATGGCGACTGGACCAGATTCGATTTCACTGGGGTTCGAACCTGGAACCCCTTAAACTTGGTGCAGGCACTTAACCAACTCCGCCATCCAGTCGTACTCTTGCAAAGTTACATATGCGTACATTTTGCCGTCTCTCATTTATCCTGCATCAGTTCAGAGGTTTTGCTTGCTACGTGCCAGTCCTGTTACTGTCAAGGGTTTTATTTCAATGTCTTTCACGCCTAACTCTTCAGCTTCACAGTTAGCTAGCATTTGTCTTTGGCCCGGAAACCGGCATAGCATCAGAGGACATTCGCTCGACAAAAATCCAATCTATGCACCACCTCATAACTTACGAGCTGCGCAGCTGCCTGAAGTGAGTTCACCTCTCAACCAGCTCAATTCTTCGCTTGCTGTCTCCAGTCCAGCACGTCAAGCTACATCTTGCAACACGTTCCTAGGTCGCGAGCCAAGAGGCTTTTTCGATGGTGTTGCCTGAACGATTTACAGCTGAAAGGTGGTCGCTAGGGAAAAACCGAAGACGTTCAAAAACTTGCCTCTTGAATGAATATGTGGGTCAGTTCAGATGAAATGCTTTATCAAGTGATCTAATTCAAAGTGTGACTGCAAACTTGCTTGTCCCCATTTCACTGCAACAGACACTGCCCTCCGATATCTCGTTAACATCGTTCATGTGGTCAACGCAAAGATTGGAAGCACTTCCATTTAATTTAACTTCATTCAAGAACCACAGAAGGGTAGCTTACAATCTGGTGAACAAAGATTTCAGCACACAGTTGCAGTGAGACAAGTGCAACCTTCACGACCAGTCCACCCATTCACACCCCAATTCCACTCAAGTTCTCTCTCGCATTGAACCATTCCACCACTGACAAGCCAACCCCCACCGGTCCACAGCCAAGGCTGTCCTTCATCGCTTGACACAACCAACAAAATACCTAATCAATGGATGTACACACATAGATCTCAGGTCGTATTGTGTTTCCAGTCGTAAATTGGATTTAAACGCACCCCCACCCGAGAGCACACCGTCGAACGCTGAATACTAATACCCAAGGAGTAACGAAAATAAACTCAATTGAAATCGCACCTAGAATGTAAATTGCAAGGAATCACATTCCGAACACCACTTTTGTGGCGCATAAAAATCAATAGGAGAGCCCTCGGCGGAGGGGCGGAGCTCCTTGGCACCCCGTCATCGGCGACCGAATCGGTGAAAACATTTCACCTTCGGATCAGTGTAATCCTGATTCTATTTATTGTGTAGATGGACTCCATTCAGGCATCCGCACACAAATGGTGCAATTTTTCATGAAATCACACCGAAGAAGGACTCCACAGTCCGCAGCCCGCAGCCCGCAGCCCGCAGCCCGCCCTTTGATTATCCCCACCCGTGAGTGTGGAAGCATGTGTATAACGTTTGGTCATCCGTTTTGTTCTTTTCTTCTGCTTTCTTTGTGTATCCTGCTGCTCGCTCCTCCTAATAACCGACCATTCTTTCACTTCACTTTCCGGGCGAAATAAATTGATATGAAATCTAATAGAGAACACGTGGTGATGACGGAGTGGCGGCGGCGGCGGTGGGGCTGTTCTTGGGCCTGAATTGCGATGCCAGGACCGTAGAGGGTGTGTGTGTGCTCGTTCGATAGCTCGGTCTCCGTGGAGCTCGTTTAAAATGGCCTCCGGGAGGGGTGTTGAACCTGTCTGTGGATTGTGCTGACCCACATTGCATTTGAAATGCCTTGGCCCTCCCGAGACTGTTGCTGCTGCTGCTGGCCGGTCTCGGTTCGGTCTCCTGTTTGTTTGGTATTCAAAGCGTACCACAATATTCGGGCAGCAATCAAATCAATGCTTCGACTGCTCCGGACCGGAATCTCAAGTGTTGATCCTTTTCTGTGTGTTTTCGGGGCTATTTATGGGCAGTTGGGGATTTGACTCTTGTCGAAAATTGGCGCCTACTTCATTGGACACTGGGCGTTGGACGTGAATGACAATCAGATTTGGCTCCTGATTTGCCTACCTTGTCCGTCCGTCTCTGCTGAGGACCTGCGTCTCCGTTTGTTTCCGTCGGTGGGTGTTAATTTAAGCAGTTAGGTGCTCCTGAACTGTTCAATGGCTTACTCAGAAGACAAAAGGCGAGAGCTCTCAATGACAACAGCAATGACGAGGAGGCTGTTGTTTCATTGTTGCCGTATGGTTTTCTTTTCACAAATGCAAGTCGATTCAAGGATATTCCTACGCCTTGACTCCTAGTTCTTTGTTCCTCACCGTCTGTTCGGAGGGTGGATGTGTTCGCCTTTGAATGAACTGCCAAACACTTCGGCGAGCGTGGTGGCGCAGTGGTGGCAGGTGGAGGTGAAAAGGCGTTCTGAGACAGAGAGGGAATAATTGAAATTTTTAATCAAAAGGAAATCCTTTGAAAGTCTTCGGGACCTTCAGTTGAGGCGGCCTGGTGAAAAGTAGGTAAACAAAGGTGATGTTGTGTATTTGTTGCTTATTAAGTGCGGCGAGTTCCTGGCGCAGAAAATCAGTATAATGGGCGAATTTCCAAAGCATTCAGAATTTCCCAAGGTCGCATTGTGTAGCTATGGACTGGTTTTGTGTGCCCGGTGCGGTCGGCTTGGTGGGGCCGTGCGGATCGCGTAGTTATGGTCGCATTTTGAAGCTAAAAAGGGGGAGCAGAGACAATGGCCGGTTTGACCGGTGCAGAGGGGAACTGATTGAACAAGTTCATGATGCACAGAGACCAATGGTTTGCTGGGTTAATACAAGGCCGTTTGGAATTAGGCTTGGCCTTAACCTTTCAGATATTTTGCAAGTACCGGGGCTGACCCACTCTAATGAAAGTCGTGTAGGGAAATGTGCTAATTATGCTTTGGAACTGGACTTCATAACAGGGAAGCATAGACTATCAGGATTTCCAAAGGACAGAGAAGATGGAAAATGCGGTATATCACAGTGAGCTTGTACAGGGTGCGCCAAAATTTCCTTTGACATTTATCAACCGATTAACTGGAGTAGGAGGGCCATTCAGTCTCTACACACAAACTGTTGCAGTTGTGTTCGGGTTAACGGTAGTAAATCAACACCTTTCACCGTGGGCGTTGGACATCGCCAAGGGTGCGTCGTGTTACCTTTTCCTCCTTTTCCTCATATATATGAACTGGATGTTGCAGCGCAGTCGAGGCGAGGAATGCTTCACATCGGCAAAGTTGGGGGCATGTCATCTTCTTTTTACAGACGACTTAGTCATCCTCACATCCTCCCAGATAGAACTCCAGAGCGCACTATATAGGTTTGCAGGTGTATGTTCTGTTGCTGGGATGAGAGTTAACGTGGACAAATTCGAGGTTATGGTTATTTCCAGAACTCCTGTTCAATGCACTCTACATGTTAGTGGAGCCCCATTGAAACAGGTGGAGAAGTTTAAGTATCTCGGAGTCTTCTTCACGAGTGATGGGAGGAATAATGCTGAGCTATCCTGTAGGATTGATCAAGCTGGGTCAATTTTAAAACAGCTTGGTCGATCTGTAATCAGGAAGGCCGAACTTGGTGTCAAAGCCAAGCTGGCGGTTTTAACGCAGTATTAGATCCAACTCTCACCTATGGTCATGAAATTTGGGTAATGACCGAAAGAATAAGATTGCGAATACAAGCTTCCGAGATGAGATTTCTTCGTGCTGTTGGGGGAATTACTCGACGGGATAGGAAGAGAAACACGGCAGTGCGCGCGAAACTCAATGTTGAGCAGATGCTTCTTCGAACAGAAAGTACTGTACTTCGATGGTTTGGTCACGTGCCACGAATGTCCCCATCATCACGTGCCTTGAATGCGATTCCATCAGGTAGGCGATCGCTTGGCAGACCCAGGACCAGATAGTTGGGCAAAGTCAGAAAACAACACGACTGAATGGCGCAGTTGGTTAAGGGCCTTTCCCAAGTTAAAGGGGTCCCAGGTTCGAATCCCAGTGAAGTCGAATCTGGTCCAGTCACCATTTGCCTATGGGATCAAATTAACGGCACTGGAGTAGGTTGCTACTTGGCAGTACAATGGACCAGATTTGAGTCTGAGTGCTCCAATAGTGTTTCAAAAATCATCCGAAAAAAACAAAAGAAAAGATAGAATATCATAGAACTGTAGGCCTTTTTGGGACATGTAGGAATAACATGAATAGACTTATCAGGGCGCTGTACAGATTACTGCGCAATTGAAAAACAATGTCGTAAGATTGGGATTACCATATATCAGGCTTTCTAACCTTCGAGGCGCTGGCAGTACTTCAAACGGTGTGTGGCCATATTCCGTCTTGAATGTTTGACCTCGAGCTCGTCCAAAGTTATCGGCTTGCTACTATAGACTAAGGACTTGACGTAACCTCGGATTGAGTGATGTTAAGCCGCATGATGGCATGAAGGCTCGCCGTGGGATGTCCTAGTTGCCAAATTTCTCCTTCACAACCTCGAGCGTTGCGTCGCTTGTATGGCACGTAGCACCGCACCAAACCGTCAATCTTTGTGGATACAACAAACGAGATTTCCACGACGTAAAAAATCCTCTACATGTGCTTTCATCCATAACTTAATCAAAATCTTCTTTTGCACAAGAAGAACAACGACGATCTTAATCACCACCATCGATGGAAGTTCTTGGAACTCCACCGAGAACATTAACGAATTGAGTGAAAACTCTTCACTTCGACCCCATCTCAGCATCTGTCCACGTCGCAACATCGACGAACATAAAACCCTCTACTTACCGACAGATCCATCAACTCTTTAAGGCTAAATCCACAACAAATTAATAGCATAAATCCCTAGTAAAGTCTGGCGGCTGCTTAACCTCCTCTTGGATATTTGCCAATGTCATGATATCGATTTAATATCAGGCACAGTGTCGGAAGTGAACAGAGCGGAGCCGGTCGCCTCCCAACGTTTCATCAAGCCCCAACGTCGTCGTCGTATCTATCCGAAGCTTATTTACCCGTAAACTATGGTTTCACATTCAAGCAGCAGCAACGCCACAAAGGACGCACCAGTGTCTTCATCTGTCTCGCCCCCCGCCCCCCACACTCAAGGGTGGAGACTATAAAGTTCAAACCCCCACAGAGAATCGCCGGGGCTGGGGCGATAGGGGGTGATAAAAATTTACCAAACACGAAATCTGATTATGTTAATTCTCGAGTAAATTAGTGGTGATACAAGTGCAAACTTTTGCCTGAATTTATAATTTGATCCTTGATATCCTCGGCTGAATGAAATAAGAACAACACTCCCCCACCCCACACACACACACGTGCACCTCCGCACGTAGGAGGACATATCCACTGTCTGTGTGAGTGTTCTGGGAACGTGTTCATCGAAGTTTTCGTCCCGTGGTTGTGTCGTCCTTTTTGTGTGCTATCGTTGGAGTTTTCTGTGCTGCGACGCTTTTTTTCTTCGCTCCTTTGAAGCTTACGCGTATTTTGCATTTGGCTTGGTGTGCATAGTTTGGCATCGTTTGACGGTTGCCTTCCACCACAAAAGGGTCGTGATCAACCTCGATTGAGTCTTGAGGGAGGACAAAGTTTTCGCCGTGGTGTTTTGCTTTGCGCAGCTAAAAAAGGGATACCCGACTGCAGCGGGTGTTCGCAGGTAAGACGGGTAGTTTCGCAATCGACTTTTTAGGTGAGATTAAAGTGAGTATCTGTGTGTGTCAGGATATTCTCGGGTGGTGGGAGCTTTTTCCTCTTTTTGTAGCCACAGACTACATGGTTTGGATTCTAATTCGATACAAAATTTACTGCGGGGTTGCCGAATGATTATGATGCCCTTTGCATAGTTAAGGGGATGTGAGGATGTTCGAAAGTTTTCGGGAGAAGGGTCTTGGAGAAATGAGATCTTGACCCCTCAGGACGTTGGCAGTTTTTCGGGGAACCCTATGCGAGTGGAAATCGAAACTAAAACCTAGTTCCAGAGGATCAAGGCGAAATCATACGGAGAGTTTTATGACGTGAATGTTAATGAAATTACAGCTTTAAAATCGAGCTATTCAACGTCAGGAGGGAATGGAAGGAAAGACGTAGACAAACCATAAAATGAACTGAACTGATGAATGAACAAAGAAATTGAAATCCCTTTACTTTTATTTCTCGGTGGAGTTATGATGTAGTCGCTTATGCAATTACGCTCGAGGAAGATGTGTGGGATCCAAAATCAGACTGTCACGAAATCCATAGAAACAGCAGTCTTCGGAAGGTCGGTAGACGGGCGTAGGCCGCGCCTATTGAATCAAGTTGCAAGCTAACCCAAAGACAAATGCGTCATGTAGGATTTGGTCCAACATTTTTTTTTCAGAAAATACATCACATTCATACAGTAGTGAATTGGTCACTTAGGCGTATACGTAACCTTTGTTACTCTGGAGTTTTCAGCAAGCTCCAAATCTTAGATACGTCTTCTTACAGGAATTAAAACAGAAACTTGTGGAGAAAGGTCTTATTATAACGCGTGTTCCCATTTTTTTAAATTTGTTTATGAATTTAATCTTGCTTATAACGGAACTTTCCCTAAGCGCTTCCTATCTTTAGATTTTAATAAAACAAAGTGCGTGTAAGATATCATCGAAATTTTATATTCTTTTGAAAGGTCTATCAATGCCATTATATGTGAAATATGACATCATTCAAATGTCTATCGCGGCTTCTCTAAGTGGCACTCATCCAAAATGTCAAATTTTCCATAACACTGGCGCATAAATCAGGGTGAATTTGACCGATACCATGGGTTATGTCGGATGTAAGGGTCAAATCGCACGATCTCGGTGGCCAGTTCTCATCACCTCCACGTGAGATAACCATGCCCTTGAATCGATCGTGCAGAATTTCCAATGTGGCGTGAGCTGTGTGGCATGTAGAGCTCTCTTGTTGAAACTAGATGTCGTTGGTGTCCATATTATTCAATTCAGAACGGAAGAAGTTGGTAAACATCGCTCTCCGTTGACAATGTTGGCCTGGCCAACGTCGTGTTCAAAGAAATACGAGACCGATAATACCGCCAGCCCAAAATCCACACCAAACACTAATTTTTTCGGGATGCATTGCACGCTCTTGCATCTAGTGTAGATTGGTATCGACCTAAGATCGACAATTTTGTTTGTTGACGTACCCATTCATCCAGAAATGGGTCCCATCGTTGAGGATGATTGTTCAATGAAAATTAGGGTCAGTTTCCAACTGCTCATTCAGCGACCAAACGTCGTTGTCTATAGTCGCGCCGTTTACCATCAGCTCCTGGGTCAGTTGAATTTTGTACGGACGCAGACCAAGTCTGGACGCAAAATTCGCCAAGTTGTGGTCTGCGAAAGACGAGTTTTTATGAAAGACGCGAAATCTACTCTTTCATGCATCGGATTCTCCTGCACACTCTCATGGCAATGCGGCAGCGGCGATGTTTTTGCCAGATCTTGAGTTTCGTCGACGTACGGATGTTATTTTATCTTTAACTGAAGCAGTGGATTTTTTGAGATTGAGCTGTACCAGGATGTGGATGTAGTCCGGAGAGGCAAAAATCGGTCGACTGCACTGGCTCGGCCACATCGAGCGCATGGACAACAACGCTCCAGCTAAGAGGGTCTTCGAATCCGAACCTCCTGGTTCGAGAAGAAGAGGAAGACCGAACCTCCGGTGCAAAGATCAAGTCATGGCGGATGTAAGACAGCTTGGTCTTGACGACTGGAAGCAGCGTGCCCAGGAAAGGCAGGCAGCGATAGCTCAGGCTTAGACCCTCCATTGGTCGTAGACCTGCAAAGTAAGTAAGAACCAGTGGATTTATCCACCACACTGTTAATAGTCCTCTCCGTAGGACGATTATGGCGACCGTAGTATGGGCGATGCGCGGAACGTTACCCGAACAGAACACCAATTCTGAATAAACAATTTTATCATTTCCGCGTTTTGATGAACGCTATGTCCATTCATGGTGATTTGGCAAAACAAACTTAATAAATGGGAACCAATTTGGCAGATGTAGCCTCAACAAAATGGCTGCTACCAACTGTCAAAGTTCAGAAGTCCCTATTGGAAGTCTAGCTTCTGCATTAACCACTCGCTATTGTTCTCTTACGTGTGGATGCCTCCGAACGTCTATATTTGAGAAGCTTTTCTTAACTCTTTGAACATTGTCAATGACTCGTGAAAGGTGGTGCCGTGGGTACAAAACAATTTTGTGACCAAAGTCGAACCGAGACTTTCAGTTTCCCTTTACTCTCTTGCAATGTTTTTTTTTTCTGAGGATTTTTGAAACACTTCTGGAGCACTCAGACTCAAAACTGTTCCATTGTACTACCGGGTAGCAACCTACTCCAGTGCCGTTAATTTGATCCCAACGGCAAATGGTGACTGGAACAGATTAGATTTCACTGGGATTCGAACCTAGGACCCTTCTTACTTGGGGCAGGCACTTAACCAACTGCCCCATCCAGTCGTCTGCATTTCTGCAGCACAGATCTTGGATTTCGTCAACGTACGGGTGTTCGTTTACCGTTAACTCAACCAGTGGACTCAAATTTATCCACCACACCGCGAATAGTCTTCTCCGTAGAACGATTATGACAACATTGCCCGAACAGAACACTCATTTTGGTGAAACAATTTTATCATTTGCATGTGTTGTTGAAAGCTACAGCCTTGGCCAAATGTATTAGGCAACCTTATCTTTTTGCTTTTGCTGCCAAATCTCTTATCGGAAGTAATTAGTTTGAATTTTACGGTTGTAAACGATTTTTATATTTCCTGTCAAAGTTCGGAAATTCCTATTTTATTTCCAACGAATTGTGTTTGCTCCACCAGCAGCCAAACCACGTGAGTTTGGTCAGGTTGATGGGTAGACGAGCAGGAAGCCACGACTCTTTAATGTTTTTTTCGAGGTTCGAACTGACGACCTCGAGCGTAAGAGTCGACGCACCTACCCACTACGCCACGGCGCCCACCCTCCGGTTAGTCTTATAAAAACAAGGCACATAACCTAGGCAACGGCCCAACTGATCCTCCGACTTCCCAAATGTCATAAGACCAAATTCATAGGTCGTGGCATTCTCAATCAAAAACTAATTTTCCAAGTGACTGTCGTGAATTCAAAAACCATCGGTCGAAGGAAAATAGATTTGCCCATCTCTTTCGCTGACACGCACAATTCCCCTCGTCAAGTTAACGACTTAAAAGCTAATCTAACGACTGGGATTCCCGTCTCAAGGACACTGTCATTCTAAAACCGCAATTCCTCACAGAAACGCACTTTTTTCCTTGTTCAGTTGACGGACAATAACCATAAAACAACCAAAGCAACATCCCTAAACCCTGCGACACACGAAAACGGTTGAAAAAACCGCTCCAACTTCAACCCGCCTGTATAAAAACAATAAAGAATGGATCTAAAATAATTTCCCTAAAGTCCAGTGACATGCTTATACCAATTTTCCCCGAGAACCCTTCGCCCTTCAATCCGCTGCCAAATAAAAACCCATCTCGTAAAAGTCAAGCATGACGATCAGCATCCTTCGTGTTGAGCAGAGTCCTTTACTCCACCCACCCACCGCGTCTCAAAGGAAAAGCCATTTAGTATGCAAACGAAAAGCCAGCTAGAAATGCATCTCGTGATAAGGAAATTTCTTCAGATCCTTTCAAATGTGAACAACAGCGAAGACAGAGAAGAGAAAAAAACCGAAATCCTTCCAAACTCCGAACAATAAATCGTAAAAGTTGTTCCTTTTCAACGCTAAACGAACGAAACTCCATCGGCGAAGTGAAATAACTTCAGCCCTCGTAGGGCGAACATAAACAAGGACACGCACAGGACTCAAGAGTTAAGGAATTTGTCCACACAAAAGTAAAGTTTTGTCCGAAGTTTTTTCTTTTTTTTTCGCTCCCCTTTCGAGCGGGATATATCCGCCCGGGGCACTCCTGGGCTTGACATTTATCGCCGAGGTAACCCCCTGCGTAGTAACTGCATCCCATCCAGACGTTTGTATCACACCGAGAGGAGGGCATATCCTTCGCTCGCCTATCGGGAGAGGAAATGAACCTCTTCCATTTATACTGCCACTTTCCATTAATTAAGGGAAATCACTTGTGTTTCCTTGCGCTGCAGCAGGATGCAGCCAGAGCGCCTTGGAACGGGGCGCACCACTCCCTTCCTGCTTCGCACCGCACCGAGCCTGAATGCATGTGCGCTTACAAAGGATGTTTGCAGAAGAATTTAATTGCATTCGAATGGGAGCTACGGTGCAGGAATAATTGCAGGCGCCGTCATCGCCCAAGCCCAGGCCCCCGCAACGTGTATTTGAAGCTGAAAATTGACATTATGCCAATGAAATTGAGCAGGATCCGATACACGCCGTCGTCGCTGTTCGCCCGTGCCTGCAGGGCAACAAGAAGAAAAACACACGGCTGTGGCGTTAATACGTCATCCTCACGCTGAGGTAAATAAAATGCAAAAATATCTCAAAAAAGGATACCGAACGAAGGTATTAGTGGAGGCTATAGGGCGGCGCATGGTGGAATGAATGTTTCCTTGAATCGAAGGATCCCTCATCCCGGAGACTGAGAAGGGATTTAACGACGACGAGAACATCGTCGAGGTAGAAGACAAAGGTTTGTTAGAGGGACTCAGACGCTGTTCGATGGATCCCTACAGGGGACATGAGACCGAGACCAGCACCAGGACCGGGACCAAGTCCATGCACATGTGTTCGCCTCACCTGAAGGGATTTGAATGACTGACGGTCTCTGCTGGGATAGTTGTTTGCATTTTCAACAGCCCGTCACCATCGTCGCCGTCGTTGCGGACTAGTCGCTGAGTTCACGTCGCTCGTCCTTTCGTCGTCTCTCCGCCTGTCGACCGGGAAGTTTTGTGTTTTTTGTGCCCGGTTCCTTGGAACCACCCTGTCGCAGATTTATATTGTTCATTGCGCAATTTATTGTGCACGTTGTTGACAGATTTAAGCATATGACAGAATTTGATATTTATGTAAATTAAACGACCGACGCAACACGGATGGGGACGAGGTGGAGGGGCATAATTGGCTTCCGTGCGGGATGTCGTGTGGAATGGAATGTGGGAACAACGGCTGGAGGTACTTAGAGACTGCACGCTGACTGACGTTGATGAACGAACACGAGTCCTGACGGTGGGCGTTGGAAACCGGGTATAATTAAATACTTTTCGGCTTGTGGTTGAAATATGGATGGGGGCCGCAAGCTTTCGGTGGGTCTGGAACCGTCGTAATGGACTGGGAGCCTTCAGAGTTTGTCTGCTTTTACTCAACGATCTGAAGGGATGCAGCGAGCACATGGTAAGCGGGCATTTATATTGAAAGGGTTGAGGAAGAGGAAGACTACAGAAAGGGACTATTGACAATCGAATTAAGAGGAATTACTGCTGTTTCAGGAACTGCGGGGGTAACTACAAGGGATCAGACGAAGGGTTCTTCTTCTTGCAGTTCACGATGGACCCGGGCCTCAACCAACAAACCTTTTTAGCTACAGATCCTCCCCCAGCTGTGTTCCACTTCACACCGCAAGTTTGTCTAAGGACCCTCAGTGATCAGTGATGACTTCCAGAAGATCAGATGCTAATGGTCTGTTGGCGTTTATAAACCCGGTTCGACTTCATCGGTGTTAAAATTTTTCTGCTTATCCTTCTTGCAGCCAATTCATTGTTGACCCCGTATCGAGGTTTTCTGATTGAGGCCCATGCCTCACCGCAACTGTAGCGCCACCCAAGGAAAGGAAAAAGAAAGGGAACTAGGAGCAGGCAGGATCCTAATTATCATTAAATTGTGGCACGCCTTGCTATAGATTTGTCAGTGGAATTAGAGGAACAAAGTGGAGCAACGCACGGTTCCATCCCTGCACCAATTTTATTTCACTTCTCGATAAAAAACGATGGAATATAATAGACTTTGACGAACCAGGATTCAAATGGTTATTAAAAGTTTTATAAAAATACTGGCGTCGACGCTCTAGCGTCTATCTAGTAACTCCTAGTCTCACCATCATACGGGGAATACCAGACTCCCAGTAAGGTACTGAGATTATGAGAAGACTTGTTCGCTAAGGATAATCTTGGCGGCAACTGACCAGAAGTATGATCCTGGCAGCAGCTGATGAGAGTGGAGGGGAGTTGTGTGCCTCTAATCCATTTATCCTTCCGATTCTAGACGCTGCGGAGAAATTTCGCTAGATGGAATCAAGGATGGCCTCTATAGTTCGAGTCAGTTCGAAATACAACTACGTTAACTTAGTTAACGTCCGTAAAATTGGCTTCGTCTACCTCGACTCCGTGGTAATTAGCGCGAACAGCAGCATACCAGAAGCAAACGCAGAATAACAAGCAGTAAGTATTCTAGTCCAATAGTCATGAATACAGAATTTGTCTTCTCACGAGCATAATGTTTGTATCTTTGGGATTAAGAGGCAATTTTTGAATAAAAACATCAAAAAAGAATGCTCTTTCGTCGGTTCGCGAGAAAAGTTATACTTGAAAACTTTAATCGTGTATGCTTTCATGACGATTGGAATAGAATACTTACTGCACGGGCTGCCGATATGAGTGGCCAGGCGTCTACGGTTTAGACGTCTAAAGTGGTTAGGTCACGTAGACTAATGCAGTCGGTCAAACAATCTTTAAAGCCGAGCTTGTCGGCCAATACCTCAACCAACTTTATGTCCGCAATTGTAGACAATTATCTAAAGTTCATGCTGATCAGATGCACATATTAACCCCGAACTGTAGCATCTAAAAAAAATAAAATGAAAAATTCAGACAGCCTGAGCACAAAACTGAGACCATTCCACATCAATATTGAATCCGTGCTCACACACGGGTAAAGTATGTATACATGTACATTCAACGAACAATCAATTTACAAGCATGGAAGTAGCAGTAGCAGCTGCATGGATGACCACAGTAAATTGTATATTCAACGATCACACTGAAAGCGAGAGAACTGCTCTCATTATTTTTTTGTAAACGATGAAAATCTCTTCACAAATCTGCCTTTTTTAACCTACTTCCCTAGTAGCTTTGCAAAATACAGAAAAATTACTTTTTTTTTATTTTACTTTTGCCAAGCTCACAATTTTGCTATTTGAATATAACGCCATGAATCGCAAAAAAACTATTAGCCCCACTACTATGTGTGTCGACTACTACTCTCGAAGTCTGCTCGATTCCCAAAAAACACCTTTAAAATTTTCACGGCACGACCTCTTTCGATTCACTGTCAATGCTGAAAGAGTATAACTGTCTAGTAAAAGCTTCTCAACTCCGCTATTCGCAATCGCCATTAAGCTGTAGGCCCCCTCCAATCGTGAGAGAGAAATAAGTCGCACAACACAAGTAGTTGCTGTAAAAGCTGGCCCCAAGTCCATCTCGGAATGTAGCGCCACATTTATGATTATTATCGCAAAAAACGTGGAGAATAATTTGTGCTTGACGGCTTCACCGAGGCCTGACGTCATCCTGGGTAGATGGATGCCAGAAGAAGGACTAAGATGGAAACAAATGAAAATTGGATGAAGAAATGATTTTTTTTTTCAAAATCTTTCTTCATTGCAATTTCTACAACCTTTTACTTTAAAGTTTGGCATTTTATTTTTTATTTATTTGTATTTTCGTTTAAAAAAAAAATTTTAAATTTAATTAAATTAAATTCAATTCACTCAATTTCTTCTTATTTTATGCACGAAATTAAATTCGGATAACAGCTTAAGAATCACCTCTAGCAAGTGTCAAAATCAACCCACAACGATGCCATAAATTCAAAAATGGCGAATTGCTACCAATCGCACCTTGATTTCCTTACACCGTGACCTCATTCTTTTTTTTGCGTTTCGTTTACCCTCGGACCAATTTATGCAAAATTTATTCAGTCTGCTGCCAATTATTCCTCGAGGCGTCTGTTCCGCAGTAAAAAAAAAACAAAAAAACAACGAATTAATTACCTCGGTTGCCGAACGATAACGAGTTTTTGAAGTTTCCAATTGCAGACGGACTGAACCGTTTCACATGAAACTCTGCAAAGGTTTCCCCCACGTGACCCTTGGCCATCTATTTTCAGACACCCCCCGGCTGTCTGTGCCGCAAAGTTCACCCCCAATGAATCATTTAGAACACATGTATGGCACCCACTTGCTTGATTACATCCACATAACCGTTTCCTGGGAGTCCAATCTAATTTCCTCACGATAATCCCAGTTATTGCTGTCAGCAGACCCATCTGCTCCATCACCGTTGGCTCGGCTGGGCTCCCTCGTCGAAAGAAATTAAGCAGCGATACCGATACCGATACCGGACCCACAACGGTCAGATGAATAAGAAACGAGATGAATCTCAATTATAAATTCACCAGGAACTGAGCTCACCGCCAGGACATTCAATTATGGTACCGTTCTCTTTCGGTGTTTGTTCCCTGTGCATATCTGATCCCCTCCTCACGGCGGCGCCGGGATGAGCTCTGTAATTGAATGAGGATTTTAATTGAACTTCTGATCCTAAAATAACACAATTCCTTCGGGTTGGGCGAGTTCGGGGCAGAGTCACTGCGTCCCGTCTCAGAAGCAATCAATCACTGGAGTGCACTTCAATGGTATGTCTGATGGCTTATTTGGTATCTGTATCTAATGCCGGCAGATAATTTAATTAATTTCAACATTGCAAACTTTATCGAGCAACAGAAGGGCTTCCTGGGCACGTCTTGCCGTTGTTTTACATTTCCTGCTGTTTACTTCTTTTGGTTCGTTTCGCGAAGATCTGGAGTTTTTCGCGAGAAGCAATTATAGACGAGAATAAATCCACAATGCTTCAGAATGTAAGTCCAGACAAATGAATTTTTATTTAAATCAAAGTCCAGGGGGATACAAGACGGAACGTGGGACACTGGGCGCTGGGGACCTAAAGGGTATTTAACCGAAAAAATCTCCGCAGTCTGCGAGATTGGAATTCTCATTTCTGGCATTCGGATGTGGTTCTAGGGGAAAATTTATGCGGATTTTCTTTGGTCGAAATCTTTTGGCTAGAGGATACTGTTGGCCAGTAGCCAGGGAATAATTAATTTCTGTTTTACTTTGGACACAGTCGTAAACTGCGGAACCAGCTTTGAGAATTGGATTATCTCTGTTTGAGAGAGAGAGAGAGAGACAGTAACTGGGCGATGATAGTTTTGGACAATAACTTTGAAGTCTGATGCACTGCGCAATTAATTCAGTATTCAACGTCAGAGATAAAGCCCAGGAGGATGACCTGATGGAGGCTACCTTAATACACCGTCACCGTCCAATTCCAAATTGTGTCTAAAGAAGAAGGAGTATGATTCTAAACACGCGACAAGTTAACAAGTTAACAAGTTGGTTAAGTGCCTGCCCCAAGTTAGAGGGGTCCCAGGTTCAAATCCCAGTGAAATCGAATCTGGTCCAGTCACCATTTACCGTTGGGATCAAAATAACAGCACTGGAGTAGTTTGCTATCCGGCAGTACAATGGACCAGTTTTGAGTCTGAGTGCTCTAATAAAGTTTAAAAAAAAATTCTAAACAGTCACCCGCTGAAGTCTCCGAAATATCGTAGAAACACGACACAAATCTATGCCTCGAAATTTTCTAAAGTCATAATTGACTTGAACTAGGAAGTGCTTTTGAAATTTCCGTGAGTCTGAAGGTATGAATTACTTGAAAGTATAGCCGCTGAAGGTCCATGGTTCGATCCCGAACACAACATCTTTTAATTTCACCTTAACTCCTTTCTCAAGTCATTGACCATGCTCAGAGGACATAAATAATAACAGCGCTACAGTCCGAGGTGGGCCTGAGCCAAACTTCTCAGCAACCACTCGTGTTGTGCGTGCTATTGTTCTCTCACGAGTGGGGGACCTACAGTTTAATGCCGACTCCGAGCGGTGAGATTGTGAAGCTTTTCTAGACAGTTATACTCTTTGAGCATTGTCAGTGACACAAAAGAGGTGAAGCCGTGAACAAATCAGGTGTTTTTTCGAGATTCGAACCTTAGACCTTGAACATGGGAGTCGACGCACTTACCAACTACACCACGGCACCCCGGTAAGAACACAAATATCGAGAGAACAACGAAGTCGGGGAAGATCACCACTGTTTGACGTCGGAAAGTAATAATCGCAACAGATCGCTAGGATCTTTTCTGATCTTACTGATTCTAAGAAATAAGGAGACCTTAGAAACCATGACTAACCTAGACATGGTTGATCGCTACGCAGTGTCAGATGCCTTAACCCTTTCCCAGGATCTGTGGTAGTTTAGAAATCGGGTCTTTCCTGTACTTCCTCCGGCTGAAACTACACTGATCAGATCGTTGACAACGGATCTATGGTGTTCACACAATATGTCTGCTAAGTCTCTATAGCAGTCGTGTTTGTGTCTGCCAACAGCGTCCGAATTGAGTGAAGTTGTAGTTAGTGGCCATCAAGCCCAAATAATTGAAATAATAAAATTTGAACTAACCGAATTATCTAAAATTGGAGTTTAAATTGGGACAAAGGTCCCACATTTTTTTGCCGTGAAACTTCTCAAGGAGTTCCACGTTCTTACATTTTATTCCCATCATCTTCAAAGAGGCCTAAATGAATCCAAGACCTTGAACAAAATTCCCAACAGTAGATTTTTCACACGTAGTAACCTTTCTCTGGGCCATGTAGAGACAACTTACTTACTTACTTACTTACTTAGCAGGCCGCCGACCCATGTAGGGTCTGAGCCTGAGTTATCGCTGCCTTCCATCGCTGACGGTCCTGGGGACGCTGCTTTCAGTCATCAAGACCAAGCTGTCTTACCTCCCCGATGAATTGGTCTTTGTACCGGAGGTTCGATCTTCCTCTTCTTCTCGAATAAGGAGGCTCGGATTCGAAGACCGATTCTTAGCTGGAGCGCTGTTGTCCATGCGCCTGATGTGGCCGAGCCAGTGCCGTCGACTGATTTTTACCTTCCGGACTACACCCTACACCCACATCCTGGTACAGCTCATAGAGTTCGCTGTTGTGTCTTCTCCTCCATTTGCCTTCCTCGCAGACGGGACCATATATCCGACGTAGAATTTTTCTTTCGAAGGCACCAAGAATCAGCTCCGCAGTTCTGCTTAGTGTCCAGATTTTGATCCTTCGAGTCAGGAGTTCAGTTGTTTTCACAAACCGAAGTACCATCAGTTGCCAAGGGTGATGCTCCACTGTGATGTCGTTCGGGGAGTTCATGTTTGCCCCGAGGAAGGCAAACGCCTTCACTATCTCAAAATTGTGGCTGTCGATTGTAATGCTTTGCTCTAGATGGTGTGCGGGAGATCGTTTCTTGTTCGACAGCATACATTTTGTCGTACCCTCATTGACCTTAAGACCAGCTCGTTTCGCCTGTTCTTCAATTGGCGTGAAAGCTTTCACTACGGCGCGTTGGGAACGCGCAACGACGTCGATGTCATCTGCGTATCCCCACAGTTTGACTGACTTGTAGAGATAGTGCCTTCCGTGCTTACAGCAGCCCGCCGCACTATCCTATCCAGTACCAGAGACAACTTCACTCCGGACTAATGAATCTTCGGCTCTGAACCGGATGCAACAGAGGACTTCCCCGTTTAAGCTGATACAAGCAAATGGAGAGGACCTCAAGCACCTTGGCGTATGAATTTGGAGACAGCTAGCAAAAGATTGTGCTTGCTGGTTGTGACCCAGGTCCACCCCGGACACAACTGGTTGGCGCAGTTGGTTAAGTGGCTGCCCCAAGTTCGAGGGTCCCAGGTTCGAATCCCAGTGAAATCAAATCTGGTCCAGTCACCATTTTCCGTTGGAATCAAATTAACGACACTGGAGTAGGCTGCTACCTGGTAGTACAATGGACTAGTTTTGAGTCTGAGTGCTCCAGTAGCGTTCCAAAAATCTACCGAAAAAAAATTGCGTCGCAAAAAGAAGAAGAGGTAACCTCTTTTGAATAAGGACCCAACTTATGACAGATTTGCTTATTAACTATGACAGATTGAGAATCCCCAGTGACAAGGGAAACAACTTTCAGGAATTTCATCGCCATTCCTAACCTTATTTATTTCTAAAATCCGCTAATCGCAAAATACCCTTCAGAGACCGCATTAAATTAGAAAAAAACCTCTTCTGCAAGAAATGAGAAGCGAATAAATTCCCTTCTAGTACACGGGGTGTATACGTAACAATTTCGAATTGAAACTTCCAAACACGGAAGAACAACAAGACCACATCTCATCTCGACTCCTTCACATCCGCCTAAAGGGGCAAAGTAGTGATGTGCCACTGCCTTCTGCGGCTGAAGATTTTAACCAACATCCAGCAGAGGTGTTTCCTTACACGTATGCACCCAATTAGGCAGGCTCTCGGTAGACCCATGCCTGCCAGCGGATGAGTTTTCTTGACTGCAACCAACAAAACTCTGCGGAAAACTCTTACACTTTCCCCTGAAAGAAAACACTCTCAACAGCATCCCCCACCCCACTCGCACTGAGCACCGTCGTAAACAAGTAAACCAACACATTTGTCCGTCCCTCGCAAGGAGCTCATAAGGAACTGTTTGTGCTCACAACCGAAAGTCAATTAAGTTTCTATTTTATGTGAGTTCCCATCATGACCAGACATAAACATCCTCACAGACCACAGACAGCACTTGAGTACACCTTAACACACAGGACAGGGTAATTTATCCACTCTCATCCTGTCCCTCCTCACGTGCCCTGACACGCTGATAGCTAGTCCTTGAGGAAGGCGCTCACATCCACCCCTTGCGAGTGGAATGGGAATGGGAACGACTATTTTAATTTGCTAGAGAAAAACTTTCACAACATAAGCACTCCTGCTCCTGATTGTGGTGCGAATGAGTAAGAAACTCGCCAGGGACGTCAAGGATCCCCTGCATACCCGGGGAGGGGGTTTCGAATGAGAATAAAAATAAATTTGAATTTCGATTCGGACAGTCGGGCCTTAAAAGTTTCAAAACACATTTGTGTTTGGGGTTCTTTTTGGCAGCAGCCAGAATCATTTCCATCTCATCGAAGCCGACCCGGAGAGATGGAGCGCTCCGAGACAATAAAGAACAGAAAGCCGATCGGCAGGAGAAGGCGGTTGCCGTCCACGTTGTCGTTGTGCTTATTGTCGTTGTCGACGTCGTCGTAGACCTACAGGATGTTGAAACAGCTGAAAACCAATAAAGTTAAATGGAAAATCCGAAAACTATAAATCATGGCTTTAAGTCCATTTCCTTGGTTGTCGATTTTGCATCCTTTCATCCGGACGAAAGGCGATTTATTCGAAGTCACCCTTCGAAAGTTCTTTGGGGGCTGCAGGCTGCAGGGACTTACCCCAGCAGTTGTTGCCTATGAGTACACGAGCACGACTCCTTGCAGCGGGGGCGGCCTTTCCCTACGTCGCGTACAGAAATGAAAGCAACACTGAAGTGGAATGGTCTCAAGAAACGAAATTGAATGTCCTTTCAATTCGATTGGTTATTTATCGTGCTTGTACTTGTGCGGCTGTGTTGCGGTGGGAGATGATACACAAAAGCTGGCAAAAGATTGTGGCGCACAAGCAGGCAGTTTGGACAGATGAATAAAAGTTATTTTAAGACACGCTATGCAGTCAAGATGTTCCGAATAAACAAAATTCGAGGCTGCTGAGCTCGCGTCTGCAGAGAGTTGGATGGGATTATGTATGCCGACAGTGTACTACTTCCAAATCCCGATTCAGTCCTAAGATGCTTATGTAACTATGGCCGCCTTGGAGACAAGTACCACAGATTGGCAAGAGGAGAAGTTGAGGATGAGCAAAACTCACATCCACCCAATCCAACCACTGGGGGGTATGAAGTGTTTATATCGATAGCTAAGGCGTCTAGGCGATTAAGTCTGACTAGTTTTGAAATTACTTTAGAAGTCCTTCAGTCGATACAGGTAATCCCGTCCATCTTAAGTTGTTCCAGGTGTTTGAGATGATTAGCAAATAGGCAAATTATAACCAAGATTGAGATGGATTAGGAAAACAATTTTGGAGATAGAATTTTTTAGGAAGTCCTACGGTTGATATCAAAAAAGATCTCGTTCTGCAGCATACGAGCAGTGGATTCGTTGGGCCATGAGATGTACGGTGTGTTGGCAGATAGAAGAGGAAAATATTTATCGGTTAGTTTGGAAGAAGATAGAGTTGTCGGGAGCTGGGCAGTCAGCAGAATCTGAAAGATGTCGATGGATGAAGAGAACACTGACCATTTTACTTGTTTCTTCCAGCGTTTTCGAATTTATTAATTGAATGGCAGTATCAATACATCGTCCTAAGTTTGGCCTCGAAGGACACGACGCCGAATGCTCTCTCTTCTGGATATGTGTATTCCTTTGTAAGGAAATCACATGTGAGAAACGTATTCTAGGCGGATCCGAACAAAGGTTCGGATCACGTTATAGTTAGGGAACTCTTCTGAAATCAGACTCCCTTCCACAAACAAAGTCAATTTCGCTAATCGACTCCACGATTAATAATAATAATAATGGCGGTGCTATAGTCCGAGGTGGCCCTGAGCCTAGCTCCTTAGCAACCACTCGTGTTGTCCGTGCTATATATACATATATAGTGATACCCTTTGAGCATTGTCAGTGACTCGGACGATAAATTTGGTCCTATTTTCATATCATCATTGAAATATAATTAAATTTGGAAGTAGAGGGAAATAACGCAGCCAATCGAGTTGTGTGCGTTATATATTTGTGGAATGAATGGAAAGGATTTATTTATTTCCTCTTACTAGTTATAAACTGTTTTAGACTACTTAAGCATAAATATTATATTTATATTCTTTGGAGAAAATCTATCACATGTGAATACAAATTGTAGTTGATGCTTTCGTACATAATTTGTTCTGAATTTAGAGATAAAAAAGAATAACTGATCTCTAGATCGAAGAATGCGAGACGGGGTATATATGTTAAGCAGTGATAATAAATGAGAGCAATCTATGTGACTAGTTAATAAATCATGAGCGAAAAGAACAGAGTAATAGATTCTCCTTTGCGCAAGCGATTTCAAATTAATAAACGCGCATCTTGCTTCATATGTTGTTATTGTTCCAGTTAATTTTTCGGAGAGCAAATTTTGTAAAACGCTTTTGAATTTTCTGAATACGCAATTTAGCATTTTGGTAATCCAAGCGACACAGCCATATTCCAAAATGGAACAAAATGGCGTATATAGTGACTTAAGCGTGTAAGGATCGTTAAATTCGTTTGATTTGCGAATTAAAAAGCCAAGCATGGAATTGGCTTTGCCAATAATATAGTCTATATGCAATGAGAAATTCAATTCAGGATCAAAAAGTACTCCTAAGTCTTTTTGATTCGTTACTCTTTTCAAAACTGATCCTTGAACGGTATAGTCAAAGACAATTGAAATTCTTTTTCTACTGAAAGTTTGAACTGAGCATTTATTTATATTGATATGCAAGTGGTTTAAAGTGCACCAGTCATTAGCCTTATAGAAACTGTATTGTAGTCCTAGTACTTCTTCAACAGAGCTAAGAACAAATTGCCCTGATTTCGTTTTGTGAAGCGAAATAAGACCAAATTTGAGATTTGGCCACATTTCATTTGACCTTATTTCACCAAAAAGTACAATCGTAAAGGAAAGAAAATAAATAAGTCGCTCCATTTGTGACTGTAACCGTTATTTGATTGAAGTTGCTCAAAAATGTGCAGAGTGACAGAATGCCTCGGGTTCAAAGAGAAACAGTGCAGACGGACACCACAGTTAAAACTACTACAGAACAAATTCCTATAAATCGCAAAAAGCTTAAAGACTAAAAAAACAAATTCCCCCCATCGATTGGAGGACTTTAAGAATTTCCTCCATCCAATTGAGTGCACAGAAAGAAAAGCACGAACCTGCTAATATGTTCACTAATCGGCTAAACACTACTCCCACTTGACATTATCCCTTCTAATATAGCTTCCTCATTAATTTACGATGAACCTTTCACATCCTTATCAGCTCTTCACTGCAAGCAACCCCAGCAGCAACCTCTCTTCGAATCGCCCGAAACTCTCCCCCAATTGACTTTAAAAACCACTCTACCCGCCCAAATCTTCAAATTCCATCGCCTCTCCCACACGCGGCCGCCCTCTTCCTTTAAATGCGAACTCGATGCCTTTAAGGACCTCCTCCACTGGGGAAACCGTTGTGTTTCAGGTGTAATCCTTTGGTTGAAATGAATGAAAACCCCTTTTGCGGAAGGATGTAATAATGGATTTGTGACCTTAGGCATATTGCTGACGCCGTTCCAGCGCCATAAAGATGATAAATTGCCCGTGTCTCGGGGTACCTTTATTGATTCTTCAAACGGGGGAAGCAAAATAATGGGCTACCTTCAAGCAAGTGTGCATTTTATTTCTGTTTCCCTCAGCCCCACAGGAGACCACCTAATACATCACTTAGTGTCAGATTTCAAAATCAGTTAACGCGCCAGAGACGTTGCCGGTGCTCGCTTGAGTTTCTTGAGGAAATCCTTTAATTTGGATGAAACTTAAAGCGAAAGAAACGAGAATCCTCGCCGGGATAAAGCAATAATGAAGGGAACATCTGACAAAACGAATGACGACGACGACGAACGGCACACAAGAGGAAAAAAAAAGAAACTAACGAAAAATTGAAGAGAAACAGGATCATCAACGTACACCGAGCTCACTTTATCTTACGTAAATCTCCGTTTGCATTATAAATCCTCGCGAGGATCTCTAAGCGGAGTGTTACAGAGTAGGAGTCGCCTCGAACCCTGTTCTCCGTGTACACACACTTCAACATCAACAAACGGTCGTGCTGTGTGAGAACACAAAAAAATGGGAAAATTAGATGACACCAAAAGCTCTTAATTATCCTATCTCGCCCGGCGCCCCACACTCCCAACGAAAAAAAAAATAAACGAATTAAACCCTTTTTCACACAAGAAAAAGGTAGGACCAGAAGGACGATCCCCCTTAATCGCTGGCAATTAGTCACCGCGTCGGCCAAAAGTAAAAGCAAACAAAGAGCGAAACGGAGCAAAGGAGCGATACAAAAGAGGAGACAACGCTCGCTTAATGTCTCCTTTATTGGGAGAAATTTATCTTGGCAATTTATATACATTGTTGGCAGGATATCCTATCGTGCCGGCTGGTTGGCTGCTGTAACGTGGGAGCGCGCATTCTTCTTCTTTCGCTTTGTGCAGAGATTAACACACGGCTGGTACTACGCCTTTGTCCGGGCGTGTGCATGTGGATGGAGGGCATCCTCATTCCCATGTGGGTATGGGATCAAATTGCACTTTTTCGCGGTCAATGTTTGCTCCTAAGCAGCGATGGCACGCGAGGAGGGTTGTGCCTTCTAGTCCTGAAACGATGCTGATGCGATGGGACAGCGCTTGTGTCATGCCAACAATCTCTGCTTTAGAAGATCTCCCTGAATTCTTTTGAAGAAGAATGAGTGAATCCCTCGATGTACTCATATGTATGGTCTGCATGAAATGGAATTGTAGTGAAGTGGGACCATTTGAAATTTCGAAAGGTTTACTTCCTCATTAGAGCATTTCCAAGAGAGCCTTTTTCTATAGCTTATCCTTGAAAGACGCATCAATTCGCATCTCTTCCCATTTTGTCTCAGCTAAGAAAATCAGACCAAATGAGAGCAATTTCCCGCTCGACAGAAATCTTGACATACCTGCGCGGTTCGAAATGAGTCGCTTTACGCTTGAACATACTTACTTACTTAAGGCGGCGCTACAGTCCGGGGTGGACCTAGGCCTCAACCAACAAGCGTCTCCAACCAGCTCGATCTTTAGCTAGCTGCCTCCAGTTTCGCACGCACAATTGGTTGATGTCCATTTCCACTTGCGTGCGCCACCTGAGTCGCGGTCTTCCTCTATTGCGCCGTCCCTCGGGTGTGGATTCGAATACTTTCCTATACATGACCTAGCCATCTCAATCGTTGGATCTTCACCCTTCTGGCTAAGTCGATGTCGCTGAAAAGCTCGCACAGTTCGTTGTTATATCGTCTTCTCCAATCACCCTCTATGCAGACGGGACCGAAAATCATCGGAAGAATTTTCCTCTCAAAGCAGCCTCATCCGCTTTTGACAAAGTCCATGCTTCTGAGCCATATAGCAGGACTGGGACGATTAAGGTCTTGTACAGGGTTACCTTGGTTGTTCGAGAGAGGGCTTTGCCTATCAAATGCTTTCTTAGCCCAAAGAAGCAGCGATTAGCAAGAGTTATTCTTCGTTTGATTTCAGCGTTGATGTCATTGTCTGAGTTGATAGCGGTTCCTAGGTAGACGAAGTGCTTGACTACCTCAAAGATGAATCTATCTGCTGTTACATTCTGTCCGAGACGTCTGTGTTCTGTTCGGACTTCTGAAAGATTGTGCCTCTGATGTTGGTGTGCGAGCTTTGCACAATTCTTTCAAGTATGATGTTGAAGAAGTCGCATGACAGCGAGTCGCCTTGTCTGAATCCTTTTTTGACATCAAAGGTCTCGGTTAGGTCTTTACCGACCTTGATGGAGCAGCGTGCATTCTCCATCGTCATCCTACACAAACGGACGAGTTTGGCAGGGATGCTAAAACTAGACATTGCTCTGTATAGCTCGTCTCTATAGATGCTGTCATGCGCGGCCTTAAAATCGAGGAAAAGGTGGTGGGTATCGATTTGTTGTTCCTGGGTTTTTTCTAAGATTTGCTGCAGTGTGAATATTTGGTCGATGGTGGATTTTCCAGGCCTAAAGCTACACTGGTATGGACCGACCAGGTTGTTGACGAATGGCTTTAGGCGTTTCATTTCATTTCATTTCATTGGCATTCTGGCACAATGATGAGGTTCTATTCATCGGGCATGCTTTCTTCCGACCATATTTTACAGATGAGTTGGTACATGCTCCTTACCAAGTCATCGCATGCTGCTTTGAAAAGCTCAGCCGCTAGGCCGTCAGCTCCAGCAGCTTTGTTGGATTTTAGTTTAGATATGGCTATCTTCACTTCATCCAGGTCGGTGGGACGGAATTGTTGATCTACATCGTCCCTTTCATTCGGGTTGAATGGTTCAATCTGCCTGACAGCGGAATTCGTTTCTTCATCGCCGTTATACAGTCTGCAGAAGTGGTTATTCCATATCATCAGCATCGACTGTGATTCTACTACGACGTTCCCTTGATCGTCCTTGCAGGCTTCGTTTCGGGCTTTATAACCCTGACTGGTTAACTTTACCCTTTGGTAAAACGTGCTTACCTTGTTCCTGCAGTGGTAGCTCTCTATTCTACCGATCGCGCGCTTCTCAAGCTCCTTCTTTTTCCTCCTGAGAAGCTGGTGTTCGTCTCTCCTTTTCTGCTCGTAGAACTCGCGAGCAGCTCTTGTCTTCCTTTGCAGCCATTGCACACTATGCCAGAATTTATTTTTGCACACAAAAATTGTTTTCAAAAAAGCGACAAAATCAAAGAATTCTTCTTGCTGCCTTTCGTGTAGCCTTCTTTTTAAGCCTGCTGTTCGTACAAGCTGGTACCAATCATGGATGTGGTAAACAGGTGTCCTTAAGTTTTTTTTTTGTTTTTCAATCATGGAATGATCCACGTCGCATTCCATATGTGTATGACCCGGAATAAAGAACTTGTGGTTTATAGTTAAATTGGGGTACTTAACTTTAGCCAATAAAAACATTGCGGCTACATGACTTTTTATATGGTCCTCCGCATGTGTCTGAGTAAAATTTCATCTCAGAAACGCAATCAGGCAGCCTTTTCATATGAACAAATAGGCAGGAAGCTATTTCATTTCCCCCTCCAGCAGCTAGAGCTTCATGCCACATGTAGTGCGTTCAATCTCTGGTAGCATTATCATGATCAGTAAGGTTATAGGTCCATAACTGCCTTTTATAAAATGCTGCCAAAGATTCAACAAACGGTGTTGGCAAGCATTGCTGTAGATCGACTCTGAATCATTTCTTTTGCGCACTATCTTTTGCTGCTAGCTTATTAGCTTTTTTGGTATCAAATGCTGCATTAGCCTGATCCTGGTGAATTTGAAGATAGTTTTCTGCTTCCTGTTTTTCTTCCTGATTAGCAGCAACTTGAACGCGCAGGTGTCTACTTTTGGCTTTTTAAAGGCTAGTTTTAATTTATAAAATTCCCTCTCAGACATTTTCTCGTCCTTCTGTATAAGTCGTACATGATCGCAAGCTTAAATAGGAAGATAAACGGTTTTTGAGTGTTTTTCTAAATGTGTTGTAACGGAAAATAAACATACAGACCCTCACAAAAGAATTCGGAATTATGTTTTTCTCCTGGATTTTAATATTTTTTAACAACAAATATGTAATTACAATATTATAATAATAAAAATTAATTTCAATTCAACATTGATTTTTTGTTAATAAAATGTCAGAAAAATAATGGCTGTACAACAACAACAAAAATCAACAAAGCAAACTAAAATACAGGTCAAAACATTAATCCGAATACCTTTGTGAAGCACTGTAAGTATATCTACGTTATTCTCCAATTTGATTATTTCGTTTGGTATAAATGACATAAGTCTTTAGAAGAACCTTAAATGTTTCAGAGACATCGGTCACAAAGACTTAAATAAACTTAAGACATTAATACCAAACCAAATATTCATTTTTCTGACTTATTGCCTAAAGACTAAATTATTACGATGGGAAGCAGTTGTGATAAACTAAAGCCGTTAATACCAAACGAAAAAGAAAAAAAATCGAGTAAAACCCAATCAAAAACCCAAAATGCAATTTTTTAACTTAAGATCTTTTTGCTGAACGTCAAAGAATTGATTTTGATCATTTTTTTGGCATTTTTTAAAAGAAACTTGGCCCACCCTGTATTTGATCAAGGCAACTGGTCGTTTAAAGGAGTTTCAAAGCAGTCTAGTCGCTTATTTTACCCCCAAACTTGTGTCAACATTGATGAAATTCCCTAAAATGTTCAAGCCACTTTGGGAAGCCAATCTATTATGAATTATGTCATACTGCTGTTCCCAAACCTTTTGATCTCAAAAACCAAAGTTTGAGTACAGATTCCTTGAAAGCTGTTTATAACCTCTCTCTGTCCCCTTTCAACCACGTAATGTCGTTGCCTAACGGCCCATTTCAGGACATGCCTGCTCAAGCATTTCTGTGCAACTTGATGAGCAATCTTCATGGAAACCAGATCAAAGAAAGCGTTGCGGTCAGTGTTTCATAAAAGGGCCTCCCTTCAATCTTCTGACTTTTCACCGATAATGACATTTCCAATCAGAATGCCGGGCACACTTAGCCGCCCCCTCTCCCTGTGTCTTTGCAAAGGCCATAAGGGAACCGAACCTAATTACCTCCTCGCTCAGCCGTTCAAGCACAAGTCCACCCCACCCGATGACAACCCACATGACAATCAGTTTTTCTGCCATCAATAGGGATGGCCTTTGATTCCGCCTCCTTACCTGGCTCTCGTTGCTTGCTCAGCAATTTTCGTATGCAATAATTAAGAGAAGAAAAAAGATAGCCTAGAACACACCTTTGCGAAAGTCATGCATGCGCCAGCGTCCCACTTGGCACGGGATCCTTTCAGGAAGCGCACATCCACACACATGCAGGGCAACTAATAGCACAGGTAAGTGTTTACCCTCATCGATTACTCTACGCCCTTTTATGGTCACGTAACTAACTTTATCCCCCACCACCCAGCCACATAAGCTGCCCCTCCTTCGATGAGCTCTCAAAAGGTTAAGATTCCCCACCACACACACACACACGAGATGGCAGTGCTTTGCCGCAGAATAATTGCCTTCAATGCGGAATTTGTGCAGTTTTTAATTAAATGTCCTTTTTAGTGGTTACCCGACGTATCCATGCACATGTGCTCGTTCAAAGGCCCCCGCCCCGTTCGCCCACCTTTATCTTGGGGCTGTGTTCGGCTGAATGCAGGGATGTGTGCGCAAACACGGTTAGATTGCCAATTTCTTTGTTCCAATCTCCTTCGGTTTCGTCCCGACTGAAGACTGCCACTTTGTTCGCCGTGTGGGATGGTCGCGCCTGTGTGTGAGTGTCGCTCTCACAAAGGACCTCCAAGCGCTCTCGGGAGATGTTAAATTAAATTTTCAAGGATGAAAAGAAGCTGAGCCCACCCATAAGCAGCGATGCACTCCGGTGACGCTAAGAAAAGGAAGTCCCTCTCGTGTCGTATCGACTCATCCCGTGTCTCGTAGGCGGCAGCGGGTGCAGGTGACGACAGCAGGAACTGAAGACTGTCGCATAAAAGGCTAATGTTTGCCAAAATTTGGCAAATGAAGGAAACGATTTGGAAGAGAAATTGCCGACGAAGCGCAGCTGGTGCTGCTCTTGGCAGCGGCCCCACCGTCGTCCTGGGCGACGATGGAGGCGATGGAGCCACCGTAGGCAGGTTGAAACGATAAGCATTCATGTTTATCGCCTGCTTGAGTTAATTTTTGAGCACACCCGCGAGATACTTAAATCCATGTGATTATGGCTGCGACCGTAGACTACGTCAGAGGAGATGTGATTGGAGGGGTGGTTCAAGGACACGAACTGGATTCCGCCGACGGGCGGGGGTGTTCATAAGTTTAATTAACTTTTTCATGTTTTCAGAGCGTTTTTGCTGTCTGGCAGCTTGTTTATGTGGTGTCTCTCGGAGTTTTTCTCGTCATCGCTTGCCGACTGTTCGCAGACTGAATTTTAAATGGCTCCTTGCTTTAATGGCGCGTGAATGATGATGGCCGGCAGACATGAGTCTTGGAAATAAAGTTGACGGGACAGCGGTGATTTGTCACAGCGGTTGAGCTGACTGACTTGATGACTTAGTGACAGTTGAAGTGGCACACGAAAGGGGGTGCTCAGCGGGGTTTTATGACTCAACCGATTCAACTATCTATGACGAATTTCATCTCATCTCTCTGAGGAGGTTCAAAGGACATAAAAAACAAAGACGAGTTGAAAGAGAGGGCATCTCAAGAGGACAAAAGAATCCAACGAACTGACTTTTATCACCAGAATGACGAGAGAAGGAGTTGTGCTGGACAAGAACTATACATTGTGAGGCTGCAGTCTCGGAATGAACTCGGCCCTAGTTTATCCAGCAACCACCCGTGTTGTGCATGCCACCTTACTCTCGCGAAGGAATAGAACCACAGTTTTATGCCGAATCCGGACGGGGAAGTTAGAGAAAATTGTATTGATAGTTACACTCTCTGAGCATAGTCAGTGGCTCGAGAGAGGTGGTGCTAACCGAGACCCGGTATCGAACCCAGAGCTGAGAAGCTAAGCCCAGATCCACCTCGGACTGTAGCGCCGCCATTATTATTACTATTATCGAACCCAGACCTTCAGTGGGAGACGACGGACTTACTCACTCCACCAAGGTGTCCATTGACAGGGCCTAAAAAATGTTGCTGACCAACAGATTTTGCGATAAAACATAAAACTACGCTTCAATCAGAATGAAAGAGGTTGAAAAGTGAAGAAGAAGACGCGGACTAAGAGACTTGAATTTCGACAAAGACAGAAGATTACATTTGTCCGTTTGGACAGCTTTAAATAACAATTGTTCCCCATCTAACATCCACACCGTCAGCTAATATTCAACGATGATTAGGTTAGGTTAGGTAGATGGGTGCCCTTACTGACATGAAGAACATGTCACGGCTCACTTAGACCACTATAACACAATAACTTCTTCTGTTCACACTGTTTGCCATTTTTGGGGACGCGTATTATAAACTTGAGCGTACGTGGTGCCAGAACAATTTATCGTGTTCCGAAGAACTTGCTCAGATTGACGATTATGTCGACCGTAAAATGGACTGAATTAGGAAAATTAAACCTTGGAACACTGGTAGACTTTTTCGCATCTCAAAAAATTGGGTCTTTCAAATTACGACTACCGCAGACCCCGATATGAGAAAAAAGGAAACATGCAACCACGTGTCTTGCTACAGTCCTCCTACGGCCAGAAGCAGGCTTCTTCATTTCAGAACCGACATTAGGCTTCCAATTTAATTTTTAAATCTTGACTTTAAGATGTTGCTAAGGTTCATTAACTGCCTTAACCCAACTATGGTAACTACGGCCCAGGAAAATAGATTTAATCTTGGTCATGGTACCTTTCTGCCCACTTCTTCAATGCTGAGGCGGAAATGTTTCCAATTAAGTTCGTTGGTACCTTTAAATATCGAAGGTAACAGCTCTACCCTGTGCTTAACTCTTAAGCAGTCGTCTAGTTCCTCCCAGAAACTCGTTTTATTTTTAGAAAATTGCCTTGCCTCGTTTTTTAAACCCCCTCAATTTATTTTTAAAGGATAGGCAGGGAAAAGTTCGAAAATAAACTCGTATTCATAATTGAATTTGTATTTCGAAGAACCGAGTCTTGAACTCAAGAGCCAGCAAAACCCGCTGATCCCCAACAATTTCTCACATTACCTCTTCTTTTGATGTTTATTATGTTTTATGGGGAAAAAGTAACTTTGACTTCTTGAGACAGGGCTCACTTATGGAGCACGTCTAGTCGATATCCGGTGTTCCGGGAAACCCTCACGTGGAGTGAAGGCACAAATTGTGTTGATTGGAAATGTGATGACTGACACTGATGCTTAAAGTCTGAAAGTTGTGAATTGGGTTTTGTGGATTTTTCCGCAGAATATTTTTACTTCGGAACTGTAATCGGGTTTTGTGGATTTTGTTGCTCGGAAACACTCAGTCTCCGTTGCTATACACTCCTACGTATGCTGAAGGAAGAAATGTAGCTCGTCGATTAATTCAAGAAATCAAAGGAAGCAGCGGTTGAGAACGTATTATGTTAATCACAATTTCCGTTCTTTTATGGAAATTTTATTTTGCTGCATACATTTATGCCCGTGAAAAGCTCCACCCAGCAACAGAAATTCAAAGTCAATTTGTCAATCGTCTTGCTGATCGTTTGAGTAACTTCAAGGGGAATCGGAATCCGTAGAGACACCTTCTGAAGTCAGGGATGACTTATTTTGGAGGTACAGGCAGTGTCAAGAGTGCGCGAACTGTCAGTCATCTGATGCAAGTTTTTTCATTAAAATTAAATTCACCGGATTGAACCAGGACAGATATGGATACATCATACTTTTGGATATAATAAAAGTATATTATCGGCTCCACCGTTCGAGGTGGACCTGGGCCTAACTTCTCAGCAACCACTCGTGTTGGGCGTGCTATTGTTCTTTCACGAATGGAGGGGACCTACAGTTTAATGCCGACTCAGAACGGCGAGATTGTGAAGCTTTTTTAGACAGTTATACTCGTAGTCTTTGAGCATTGTCAGTGACTCGAAAGAGGTGAAGCCGCGAATAATTTTTTTGAAGAATTGTTTGTCTGAACTTGTATTCGAACCTGGACTGTGAAAGTCTAGTGCACATGAGTCGACGCACGAACCCACACGGCCACGGCGCCCACAAAATATTTATTTTCTTTAATTTATTCCACCTTTCTACAGACATGGGAAAAGAATTTGTTTCTCGAAATCAGTTGTCACTTTTCACAATTACAGCAAACGAATGCGACGAATTGTCAAAATTTGCTGCACATCTGTTTTGTTGTGCATTTCTGCACGCACAAATGCATTGCTGCGCATCTCTTCCAGGCTTCATATTGCGAATTAATGAGGAGTTCCCCCTTTTCTTGACTCCATCCTTAAGGTGCTAAGGAAGGACATCAAAGTTGTGCTCTGGTCCAATAGAATGAATGACGGTTAGTTTTGTTCCTGTAATCGATGCTGATGATCTGGCCGAAAGAGGGCCAGAATCCATTTTAATAAAGACCAGAATTTATTCAAAAGGAGTCATCATACAAAATGCAATAAAGCATCTACGTGCCATTTTAATGTGAACTGTCAGTGCTGCCTTATTACTTCTTTCTCTTCAATTGAATGCAAAAAATTGCGATGGACAGAGTTAATATCTGCGATACGTTAATAAATAAAATCGGGGGATTTCGAATACAGGATGCACAATAGGTTATTGGCGACAATTGAAAATGCAAAGGAAGCCCAAAGAGTTGCCCAAAGACCGGTGAATCATCACGACGTGTGAAGAAGAGAGTTGAGCTGTACTTACTGGAATACAAATGTTCATCATAAAGAAAGTGAAGTGTGTAAAATAAAATTTTCCGCGATTTTTTCAGCAAAGGGTTGTCAACAAATGAAATAGACAACGTGATAGCTACGAAATCAAAGTTATTAAAAATGCAACAACACAATAGAACCACGCGTTTTCACTATCGGGCAATATTTTCAAATAAATGAACAGTCCCAAAATTTTAGTACAAAATGTGGTCGAATTAGTACTTAACTTCATCAATTGTGGAAGGATGAGTTTAAATATTAATGGAGACTAAATCAATTAGGCGCCGTGTCGTAGTGGGTGTAGTGGGTAAGTGCGTCGACTCCTACGCTCGATGTCGATGTCGGTTCAATTCTCGAAAAAACACCTAACATTTTTTTACGGCCCCCCCTCTTTCGTGTGACTGACAATGCTCAAAGAGTATAACTGTCTAGTAAAAGCTTCTCAATCTCGCAGTTCGGAGTCGGCATTAAACTGTAGATCCCCTCCACTCGTGAGAGAACAATAGCACGCAAAACACAAGTGGTTGCTGAGAAGCTAGGCCCAGGTCCACCTCGGACTGTAGCGCCGCCATTATTATTATTATTAAATCAATTAGGCAATCTCATCGTCTTTTAAGAAGTCGCAAAGAAGTTCGTGAAAACTTTGCTGAGAGCTCGGCCACATCGCATGGAAAACAACGCTCCAGCTAAGAGGATCTTCGAATCCGAACCTCCTGGTACAAAGACCAAGTCATCAACACGACTGGATGACGCAGTTCGTTTAGTGTCTGCCCCAAGTTCGAGGGGTCCCAGGTTCGAATCCCAGTGAAACCAAATCTGGTCCAGTCACCATTTGCCGTTGGGATCAAATTAACGGCACTGGCGTAGGTTGCTACCTGGCAGTACAACGGACCAGTTTTGAGTCTGAATGCTCCAGTAGTATTTAAAAAATCCCCCGAAAAAAAAAACGCATCCTTGGCGGGGAATGTGCCACATTGGGCGAGATGTCGTCTATTTCTTGCAGAAGACTTAGACAGAAATGCGGCGCTATCTAGAAGGGATTGCAGACGAGTGTATTGAGGCTAGAAAGACAGTTAAGGTGTCGTCTGCACTGGCTCGGCCACATCGAGCGCATGGACAAAAAGGCTCCAGCTAAGAGGGTCTTCGAATCCGAGCCTCCTGGTTCGAGAAGTAGAGGAAGACGGAACCTTCGGTACAAAGACCAAGTCATCGCGGACGCAATACAGCATGGTCTTGATAACTGGAAGCAGCAATGCTCAGGACCGTCAACAATGGAAGGCAGCGATAACTCAGGCTCGGACTTTACATGGGTCGTAGGTCCGTAAGTGTGTAAAGAAGTTGCTGAAAGTCGAGGAACACTAAAGCGGCGCCACTTTCAAGAAGTGGAGGCTCTGCAATGTTTGCTTTCAAGTTCCATACTGATCAAGCACAGCAGCACAGAGATTTCTTTAAGTGTGCTCTGTTGCACAGAGATTCCGTTAAGTGTGTTATTGAACAACTAAAGGCTCATTTTTCAAACAAAATCATTTTCATCAAGAGTCTAGCCATGCGTGTTCGGTGGCTACAGCGAAGTCCATGGACATACAACACCGCATCAGATCTTCGTGTCTGAGTCTACGAGATAACGAGAGATAACGCAACAGTTGACGAACATGCTTAAACTTGCAAGGAATCGTACTAGTGGAGAAGGCTTTTGGTAGAAACCCGGCTTCACCCCGAACTGCAGCCCTAGTTAGAAAGGAGAGTTACATATATCATACAATTTCCTAACCGATCCCCGTCAAACTCCAACATTTAAATGATTGAATGATTGGATGATTAAATGATTGAATGATAGAATGATTGGATGATTGAATGATTGATTTGATTGAATGATTCAAGTTGCCAGTGCCACAGAAACCTTGTGAGCGCCGACATGCATACAATTTTTCTTCTTGTGTTGGACACATTGTAATTTCATTAACTGTTCCATAGTCACAGGAGTTTATATTTGCCCCTCAAAAATGTCAACTGTCACCTGCTTATCATTGACGCTCCATGCTAGACCCAAATCGACGGTTGAGAACTGTGGCGGGGATTTATTGGAAAATATAAATGACGTCGTAAAAAGCACCTACATTTTCCCTCACTGCAGTTGACGTTGAAACAATGTTGCAACAATAACCAAACAAATCGCAGAGCTTTCAAAGTCTTTACCCCTCATCATCCCCCTTGACTTTGCTGACATCGAACAATGAGTGGTTTTGTGCAGTCTGTCGGATCCCATCAACTGCTGGACGCGATATTTACATCTCAGTCAATCGCGAGGGGTTTGCTTTCAGTCCCATGCTTTTAGTTCTCGTCCACACATCGCCACCGAACACAAAGAGCCGTCGACTTGGGAAATTCTATTCCATTATTTCAAGGAAAGCACTTTCACGTCTGAATTCACCCATCCGATGGCTTCCACCAAAGTGCCCACACCGCTCGGTGTTTGATATCCTTTCCCGACCAAGCCCGCTGAAAGAATCCCAAGCCCAGTGCGAGTGTTAAAATGACCGTAATGGTCGTAACGACATTGTGCACATATACAGCAGTCGGTGTCATTGTTGTCATCGCAGCAGCCATTCCCTTGTCACTTGCTTGGCACTGTAAACGCTCTTGCCGATTCCCGAGACGCCATTATCAAGGCGGAATGCTTGCAACACAACTACCGCCGTCCTTAAGCAAGACAAAAAAATTTTTATCACAACACTTCGATCTGTGGCAAGCGCTTATTGCCTTGATACAATGGCTGCGTCGAAGCCAGCAGCACTCGCAGGGCGGAGCGGGCATCGGGCTGCAGTGGTAAGTGCATATCCTTCAAACTTTTTGGAAGGAAACCCTTTGTGCTGTCTCTCCGTCTTGAGTTTCGTTGGCCAGGCCATCCAAGACGAGTGCGGAGCGGAGGGGCAGTGAAACAATCGTTACTGTTAAAGTGTGCATAAAATTTTACTCGAAACGAGTATTTCACAAGGCACCACTCGACTGCGGATGTACGGATGCAGGAAGGAGCAACGAAAGACTGAACTGTGCGAGAGAGAGAGAGAAGGAGAAGAACGAAGAAACAACAAGAAGTGCTAAGGAAATTGCGGTCTGCCATGTCTGATTGGGAAATGGCCAATTTTGTAATCAACTCTGATGCATTTATGGAAATCCGTTTTTGGGGAAATCAGTTTCAATCTTTTTGAAGCGACCGTCGTCGGTGGCTGGTGTGTCCTTGGCTGCGGAGATCTGATCAACTCAATTGCATTCGTTTATCGATGCGTTGTTTTGAGCGTCGGCGATGGGAGGACAAATTGATTTTAACCGTTGGCTATCGGGAAATGGAATTTTTAAATTGAAATGCTGGAGTGGCGGTGAAGTGGATTGAATTGTTCGCTTGAATGATTCAATACGTTTTTCTGTGTCTCTGAAAGGCTGAAGGGTAGGCAAATCATCTACATACATTACAGATGCAGTTGTAGAAATATTCCAGCACTTTCTTAGCAAGATGAAGATAGAGCTGCTTCTTTTTGACAAGCCAAAGTAAGGTGAATGAATGTGTAGGTATTTATACCAAAATGGTGTGCCATTTGCATTCCTTTTACAACATCTTACCTTGAAGATATCAGTCGTCCAGTATCACCAAAGTTTCACAATAATTTGCAGCGAGTGTATTCGAATTTCAAGGGGTTCATCAGGTAGCGTGTGGGTTCCATTTCCTATTGAGTCACAATCCCAGCAGATGTAAAACCTTCTTGGGGAGAATTGTTTTTCATTTTTCGAAATATAAAGCACTGCTTACTACAATTTAAGAAAAAACTTCAGGCAATGGGTTTTTTAAATTTAATTGCCTTTGTTTCAAGCCAATCTAGCAAATATGGTCTTTTGGCTTGGTACAATACATTCATACACTCATTGGGCTCATGCTGCTGTGCGACTTTTTGACCGCACGCTTTTATTTTCCAGATCTACGTCTTTTCATTTATCACTTTTTCCATTCAGATCAATTTCTAATGTTGTCCTTTTTACGGTTACACCTACGTACACTTTTTCCTTTAAGTCCTCCATACGAAGAAATCGAGAGGCGGGATTGGATAGCTTGAAAAGATTCCTCAAAAAATGTGCATCTCTGCACGAATGTACAAGGATGACCATCCAGTGGTTTTTTTTAAATCATAGGTTATTTTTGACACTGACAGCTGTTTCCCGTTCGAAATATTGACAGAAAGTCAGCATCATACCTCCCCCAAATTAATCCCTTAATTAAATTAGTACCTTTACGCTTGGACAACGTTGGGAAATATTAAAAATTTCTTTCGAAAGTGAGTGCTTGTAGCCCAAACAGTGCGGTTTTTTGAAAAGCAGTTTTGGCCGAAATGAAGCACCCACCGCGACTGCTGTACACAAGTTTGTGCAAAAAGTTCGTGAGACTGATATGCTAGTGGACAACACTCACGGTCCCCGTCGTCCTACGGTGCGCACAGATGAGAATGTGGCTGCTGTGACCGAGAGTGTGAAACTCTATTCTCGAACATCAACTCTCCATCGATCTCAACAGCTCAACATTTAACGCACTAGCCTGTGGAGAATCCTTTGACGTTAAGCAAAAAGGTCTTAAGTCGAAAACTGCAGTTTTTTGTACAACCAAATTGAAAAAAGACTAATTATTTGCAAAACGGGATCAAATGTGATCGAAAAAAAAAGAAATGATGGCAAATAAGCTCTCAAATGAAGTTGTGCTAGACTTAAGTCGTTAATACCAGACGAAAGGAAAAAAAATTTAATTAAATCCAGTCAAAAACTTTTCGACTTAAGACCTTTTTGTCTAACGTCAAAGAATTCTGGATAAAGATCTCGGATTATTCGCTTACAAGGTCCAATTGACTCAGCAATTGAAGCCGCGCGACCCGATCATCCGCTTTGTTATAGCTTCACAGCTTGGTCATTAGAGCAGCTTGAATTGGACAACGATTTTGGGCGATAAATCACATCAAATAAATTTTGTGGGGAACCGTGAAGGAGCGATGTTACGCCAGCAATCCGGAAATGATTCAATCACTTAAGGCCAATATCATCCAAGCAAATCCGCGTGCTACTCTCCGAAACCATAAACAAGGTCTTGGAAAATTGGGGTGACAGAATACACTTGAACAACGTTTTATTTCGTAACTAATGGGAATGTTTGTTCTTTCTAATGAAGTTCTAATACATGGAAAGTATTTGAATTTGTTCATTTTATTGCATTTTTAAAAAAGAACTTATATTTGGCCCACGCTTTATATGCCGGTATTTTTAAGAGATATAATAATAATAGTGGCACTAAGGTCCGACTTGAACAAATACGGGTCAATGATTCCAGTGGCTGTGAGTACTCTACATCCCGCAAATTTCTTTATTGCCGCAGCAATTTACAAAAATTGAGCCACGTCTCTGCACACAATTTTAGTAGCAAACTACTTACAAGTGTTGTTCCGGAGCGAGTCTTCTAACGAAGTGTATGCAATCCGGGCGCCATTTTGCATCAAAGAATCTGATTTATCGAACAGTCCTCCTATGATTTTTTTTTTCGGAGAATTTTTGACACACTACTGGAGCACTCAGACTTAAAACTGATCCATTGTACTGCCAGGTAGCAACCTACTCCAGTGCCGTTAATTTGATCCCAACGGCAAATGGTGACTGGACCAGATTCGATTTCAGTGGTATTCGAACCTGGGACTCCTCTAACTTGGGGCAGGCACCTAACCAACTGCGCCATCCAGTCGTGTCCTCGTATGATAAAATAACAAAGCCTACTGACAACAAGTCAAGCGTCAATTGTCAAAATCAAAATCAAAAATCAAAAGCCTATATTTGTAATATATAGCAGAAAGAGCGATGAATGTACGCGACAAGACCGAGAACTGACTACTTTTCTTCAAATGTTTCATTTACTTTAAAGTTTCCCAAAACCACTATGAAGTATGTTAACTTTTCCAAAAAACAAATAAGTAACTTGCACCCTCTTGTGTATTTGATTACATTTCATTTTCCTCATAACAAGCCTGTCCAGCCAGGCAAACATACAGCTAGCAACCGAAACAACACATCTCCGCGGTGCGTATTTACTGCACCCGAGGACCAAACATCTAAGAAAACGTAAAACGTAACTAACAAAAGCACTAAAAGCCCATGACTCAAAGCAATGAAATGGAAATACGCACCAATGAGCAAATAAAAATTCATATCGACGGACTAATGGACATCCGAAACCCGGATAGTCCATTTCATAAGTTTCCCATTTTATTAATTTAAGCCCGAAACAATTTTATGCCCTAAAACTGCTTCACTCGAGCCCATCTCAGGGATCCATTCAGTCCAATCAATACCCCAATTCCATGTAAAACATTTAAAGGTACCATCCCATTCGATTTATCGATTTCTAAGGCATAAATCTTCATTTCTAGCATCCCCCCAAATACGTGACGGCCGCCGGTGAACTGCCCACCGCACCCGAAATCCACGAAAATTACCTCATTTTCAAGCCCAATAAAAACACCATAACGCCACAAACCACCCCAAGCACCCGTCCCCACAGACACGCCACGCCAGTAAACAGTCCGATTGCAGCTGAGAAAAAAAGGATTCCTTCGAGTTAATCCTCCACACGGATAACCGAAGTCAGGGAGAGGGCGCTAGCTGGCAGAATTCCCGTTCGAGAACTCATATTCTAAACCCTCACATATCTCTGGCTTAAGTGCGAATAATTCTCTAATATATTTATCCAATCCATAAGGATCGGCGGAGGACACGAAATTCCAAATGGAAATAAGCGGCTTTACCGCATTTATTACAGCACCAAACCTTCGCCACTAGGCCGGCTGGCCGTCTTCTCTGCCAACACTGCCCGGCCAAACTCAACTACATTACGCATAACTAATAAAAAATGTAACCGGCCTCACTGGCACCCCCCACCATCCAGCGCCAACATGCAAGGAGGCTGGATTAGCCTGGTGTTACCGCTGCCAACTTCCAGTGCATAGTTCAAGACTTTACGACACGCCGACATTGACCTCCTATCGGCTGCGCGTGTGTGTTTGTGTGTGTGTGAGTCAAGAGAACTGTACCTCAGCAGGTGACGCCGCCGCCACTGGGCGCGAGGAGGACACACAGACCCCAGCGAACTGGATTTATGACCATTCTATGACCAAAGAACAGGTTTACGATGGAATTAATGGATTTACTTAAAGGATTTAACGGCGAATTTATAGCCAATAAAATCGAGTGTATCCAGCCGGAATAGGAAGGGCTGCCAACCATCGATGACCAACGATGACCGTCGACAACCACCGCTGTCGCTCAAGGTCCACCAGGGATGAGTGTCGTCAGCTGGCGCATATGTAATGCACGAATGTACGATCGAACGCATGACGATGGAATCATCGAGGCGTTCACCCGCCGCCATCGGCCCAAATGAATATTCAAACAAATATGTGAACTCAGTTGAAATACATTGAAATTCAATAAAATTTCGTCCTGATTGCCAAATTGATTGCGATTGGCTGCGCACCACCATCGTTCTGCGAGGGGGCGGCCGACCCCTCCTGCGGGTCAGTCGGGCAAATATAAGGGAAATCAAATTACGGTCCCTATAATTTGTGTGAGAATACGATTTTACTGCCGTTCAATATTTATTTAAGTTAATTGAATTTTGAAACTTAAGTTTCTGACCCATTTCCCAGGTTTTTCGATTTAAATTTTCCGCTCGCCTCGGGGTATGCAGTACTCTCTGCGATCTTGCACTGGTTTTGAAATGATTGCGAGCTGCTTTTGAGTGTTTGAGGGGAAAAAACAAAACGGGTTATTGAACGCATTTCGTGATTCATGGCGGAATAGAGAGGGCTTAGAATTTCCTGGATTTGGTCATCCAGGAATGGATGACTTCATGCATGACTTGCATGACTCCATGACCGCCAACACTAGATGCATTGCCTTGTAGAAGACCGTTAATTCCATCGTAAACCTGTTCTTTGGCCATAGAATGGTCTTAAATCCATTTCGCTGGGGTCTGTGTGTCCTCCTCGCGCCCAGTGCATGACATAAATGTGATTCGCTGTTTACGGCGAGGATTAGGATGCGTGGATAATCGCAACGCCCAAACTTGGAAAGCAGGGTCCTACTTCCAAGTCCCTTGTGGACTGTTTGCGCCGCCGTTGACCCTCAACATGTAGAAGTTTTTACGCAACATGTAGACCAAGACCGCGACTTGGGGACATCAAGTAGCCAATCAGCTGAAGGACACTCCCGCCGCCATCTTAAAAGAGATATGCCCTCTAATACAGGGTCACGAGTTCACCTTGGCACAGAGACATAACCAATATTAAGCTCTTAGTGAACATGAGCCTAGTAAGGTGGTGGATCTAACACTTAAGGTAGCTCGAAGAATTTTGAATTCCTAGCCTGTAGGCAGATTTACGGAGATGCACTCAAGATAAGGGTGATCTCAGCAAACTTGAAGTGTATAACCGAAGAAATCTAGCTACACATTGCCCTAATTCGGCTTGCCCAATCCAGCCAACATATTCAGTGCCCAATTAGCGAACTCACGGTGTTATCTATGGTCGCCCGGCAAAGTCTGACATGAATGTGCACCCAAACCCAACAGAAAAATAAGCCGGATTGACTCTCTGAAGATGCCCAATTCAACTGATCGACGCCGAATCGACATTTCTGGGCCTTTTTCGATTAATTTCGCTACGGTAGCTTTGTTTTCCTCATTTCTAATCAATTTCTGTCTGATTAGTGGCAAGGAGTCCAAAAGAGTATACTGACGCTCCAACTTTTCCGCGGTGAGACGAATTGTCTAAAGGGTGGGCCATCTAGTGTTTTTTTTTTTATTTGACACTGACAGCTGTTTCCCGCTCGAAATGTTCACAGAAAGTCAGTATCATACCTCCGCGGAACGAATTGAGTCGTCTTACACGTTCAACAACGTTGAGAAATATTGGCAACTTATTTCCAAAGTGAGTGAGAGCCCAAACAGTGAGTTTTTTTAAAAAAAGATTTGGCCAAATGAAGCACCCGCCGGCTGTGCGACTGATGTACGCAAGTTTGTGCCAAAAGTTAGTGAGACCGGTTTTCCAGTGGACAACACTCATGGTCCCCGTCATCGTACGGTGCGCACCGATGAGAAAGTTGCTGCTGTGGCCGAGAGTGTGAGACACCAACTCGCCATCGATCTCAACAGCTCAACATTTAACGCACTAGCCTGAGGAGAATTCTTTGACGTTAGGCAAAAACGTTATTTTTTTAAGTCGAAAATGCAGATTTTCGTACAATCAAATTGAAAATAGATTAATTATTTGCAAATCGGGATTGAACGTGTTCGAAAAAAAGGAAATGATGGCAAATAAGCTCTTAAATGAAGTTGTACTAGACTTAAGTCGTTAATACCAGACGAAAGGGAAAAAATTAAATTAAACCCAATCAAAAACCCAAAATGCTTTTTGACTTAAAACCTTTTTGTCTAACGTCAAAGAATTCTGGACAAAGACCTCGGATTATTCGCTAACAAGGTCCAATTGACTCAGCAATTGAAGGCTTGCGACCATCCGCTTCGTTATCGCTTCGCAGTTTGGGTCTTAGAACAACTTGAATTGGACAACGATTAAGGGCGAAAAATCATCTTTTCTAACGAAGCGGATTTCATCTCGGCGGCTACGTTAACAAACAAAATTGCAGCATCTCGGAAAACCCGCACGTTTTGTCTATTATCGAGAAGCCAATGCATCCACAGAGAGTGACAGTTTCGTGCGGATTATGGAGTGGTGACGTCATGGTGGACCATTTTTCTTACAACGTTTCAGTCAACCATGGGCGTTACAGAGCCATGTTTACTGAAATTGAAGACATGGATTTGGACTGCCTCTGGTTCATGCGATTTTACCCCTTTGGACTTTTTATTTGTAGGGAACCGTGAAGGAGCAATGTTTTACCAACAATCCAGAAACGATTCAAGCACTTAAGGCCAAGCAATCCGTGAGCTACAGCCCGAAACCATCAACAAGGTCTTGGAAAAATGGAAAAAAATCTTAGTTCTGTTTTCTTAAAGCAATCAAAACATCATAACCCTATTATAAAGGGTGGCCTTTAATTCAGACATGGTTCCTCTTTCTGGAAATGTATTCAAAAAAGTATTATCCTTTGATTTGACCACAATACATGGGAAAAATTTAGTTTTGTTCAGTTTATTGCATTTTTAAAAAGAAACTTGTACTTGGCCCACCCGGTATTCCTATCGTTTCAGACCCTTGACCGCTCGGAGAACACGAGACAGAGTTGGCATTCCCCACAACACGTTGTATCGCAGCTTAATGGATCATCTTCTTCCTTGTACGGGACTATAGTCCGGGGTAGACGCGGGCCTTAACTAACATGCTTCCCCAGCTATGGTGTTCCTTAGCTAGATTTTGGCACACCAAGTAGGTTCAGGTAACAGAGGACGTCCACGAACAAGGTGGCGCAGACAAGTCGAAAAGCACCTCGGCCGGCTTGGTGTGCGAAACTGGAGACAGCTTTGTTGTTGTTTTGTCTCAAAAGGCTCAGAGTCGAAGATTCTTCGGGCCGGAGATAAGTTGTCCTTAGGCTCTACGTGGTCATAACGAGAGTAAAACTCGTTCCTTTCAGGCTCTGGGAAGGCCCAGACAGTGTTTTCTTTTGAAACTCTTTAACGGTTTGTATACATTTTATAGGACGGATCTAGTCTCACGTGCTTTTCAGCACTCTTTTGACACAAGTTTTCAAGTAGGTACAGGAGTCTAGTGGCATCCAAACAGCACGCCACATTTTGAGCACATATTAGGATATCCTTAAGTCTAATAGGGACCACCCCAATGTTGTGGTTAAGTGGGTAGTAATGATAAGACTTCACTCTTTATAACGCGTCTCTGACATGTAAAGTCAGGTCTAAGATCGTGGGCAGAGAAAAGTAAATCGTCAATTGTCGGGACCGACAGCTCAGGTGGTGACACTGCCTTCGGTCCGTCGGTTACGCCGCAGATGGCAGACTTTCATCTCTCCTGTGAACAACACGAAAGACTATGACAGGTTCAGGCAATTGTAAGAAAACGGATCGAATTTATCAAAAAGATCTTGTTACTCATTAGGACAATGCCTCACAACACACTTCTTTGTTGACCCGACCCAGACGTTCCGAGACAACACACCTTTTTCAGAAACGTACCCCCAGTTACCACTTATCCCCATCCCTGTGATATGCGTCTACCAGACTTAAAGCACCCATCAGCGGCATCGACTTTAAGTCACCGGACAGAAACAATCCTCACGTCCCTCATATATTCTCAGCTAATCCAATTTTATCATTAGTTCTGCAGCCACGAGGATAAGGAGGACATAAACATTCGAAGACCGTTGAAAGAAGAGCCAACCCCCGAGAATGCATAATCTTCAGGAAATCATCACCTTCAACTTTATGTAATTACTTAGCAGAGTGGATTTTTATTTATGACTTTCCAGGGAATCCGTCTTCGTCGATGCCCCCAGGCCACCGACGAGCTGTGTACCTTTCTGCGGGAAGCATTCCTGCTCTGCGGCCACGAGTGTTGCTGCCTTGAAAATCAGCATTGGTTGCTCGGTGATAAATGACTGTATCAATGCCTATGTGGCAGAAATGACAAATGAATTTCTTCTCTTTTTTTCCTTTCATTCCCTGGCCGGCTGTGTGCCACGGCGACACGCATCGGGCGGCGGTGGAGGGGCGTCCTTAAGCTGAGATAATGCGCCACCGGCAGTGAATATTAAGTATCTAAATGTATACACACTAGAGCCGAGTTTTTACCGGATATAAGTAATTGAGATAAGGATATCTTTTGTTATGAATGTGGAAAGTGGAAAATTCTTCAAGGCGGATGTGAGTGGGGGGAGAGTCCGGGAAAGTGTGATGGGTGTGAGTGAATGAGGAAGGAAATGATATGGATTGTGAGTGGGCTCTGGTGGGGGCGGGCTGGGGGCTTTAAAGTGAGAGTAACAGGATTTAAGGATACTCTGTGCGGCTGGGGCTTTTCTCTCTGGCGCTTGAGATAAGGAATGTGAGAGACATGCGACGAATGCTGTTGATTGTTTTTAGTCTGATGGGTTTCGAGTTGAACAATTGAACAGTTTACTGGATGAAATAAAAAGTGATGGCTCCTGTTGGAGGACTCCGTGGCAGGATGTGGACAGAATGCGTATTTTTCTGGAGCGGGGAATGAATCCAACTTAGCAACTTTACTCGATCAGTGATTGTTTTTGGCTCAACAACCTTAGGATTATGCAGGTAAGTGAATAAGCAGATATATGGGGACTGAAAGGTATTGTTAGATGATGCGACAGAAGAAATGTGACTGACTGCTGGATATTCTTTAACAGAGGATCTTTTCTCGTGAGTTTTTCCCAGCCACTAAATCTCCTTGGATCTCCATAGATGATCGAAAAATCTTTAAATTTGACTCTATCAGACTTCTTTCCTTAGGGTTATTCTGAAGATCTACATATATGTACAAGTCATAGAACTTAGTTTAGTAGACAATTGAGGAAATTGGTATATTCAAACCTAACTGGTAGACAACAATCTACAGTCGTCGCAGATCGAGTTTCTCAGATATTATTAATGACAACTGGTGTACCGCAAGGGTCTATACTTGGGCTCGTTCTGCGATCTCTGGTCTCTGGTGTTTGTGTTGTTGAGGAGAAAACTCAACCAAGAACCATATGGCGACATAAGTCTAGGCGACCGAATACGGATCCGAAGTCTAAGGTGGTTATGCCATGTAGACAGCAAGCTCATCTGGAAAAAACATACAGAAGAGATAACCAGGAAAGCGACGCGTGCTCTGATGATTTGTCGAAGCTCGGCGGGCAAATCCTGGGGATGGATGTACATCTCTATTGTTCGACCTACAATAACCTATGGTGCAATAGCATGGACCAAGAGAACCAATCTGATCAGCGCGAGGGAGACACTCAGCAAAGTTCAAAGGTTGGCATGCCTCTGTATTACAGGAGCCATGAGAACTTGCCCAACTGCAGCCATGGAGGTGCTACTGGAGCTGACTCATTTGCATCTAGTGGTAGCAGAGTGTGCAAACAAAACAATCATGAGAATGGCAAAAGGAGGGATAGGTAAAGACAGGTGCATTACTTCGAGGCAATTCGACGCACTAGTCAAAAAGCTACCACTCCAGGCCATTCCGAAGGATGACGTGACTAGGAAATTCAACTTCCAAAAGAAATTTACCAGCAAGCTCAGGACCCAGGACAAAATACTTTGAATCCATGGGCAAATATACCAGCATCTTTCAAGCGGAAATTTATGCCATAGACAGATGCGTTCAGATCAATCTTGAAAGTAATTATACCAACTGCGACATAGCAATAATGTCGGACAGTCGAGCCGCTATTATGGCACTAGACTCCTACGCCATCAAATCCAAGCTTGTATGGGAATGCTTGCAAAAGCTCAAGTTGAGTAGGAGAAACCGAGTAAAACTCTGCTGGATACCTGGCCATACGGAGATAGAAAGCAATGAAATGGCCGAATCCCTGGCAAGAAATGGAGCATCAGAACCCTTCATAGGCCCTGAACCATTCCGCGCTGTAGGAGACCATCTCCTCAGAGAAGAATTGAGGGAACTGGAAAAAAGGAATCGGATAGAAACCTGGAATAACGCTCGTGAAATGAAGCAGACCAAGAAACTCCTAGGGCAATATAACCGAAAGAGATTCGAGGCATGCATCAAAATGAGCAAGAATAACCTCCGTATCCTAACAGGCTTCCTAACGGGGCACTGTATACTCAGGGAGCATCTAAGGAAACTAGGGTCTCTGCAGATTTTGTGGAGAATTTAATGAAATTCCAGAACATATACAGGGATTTTGTTAGGCACTAGCCCACAAAAGAAGAAATCCAATCACTAGAACCATCTCTCATTCTCAGATTCCTGAAGGAAACTGGCTTGAGAGAATACTCTAGAACAGATTTCTTCACCTATGCGCAATAGGAGTCCATTACCCTCAATACAACTCTGAAAAGAACTATATTTTAGGGGAACTTGTAATTGTGCTAAGGTATTGAAAGGGGACACAATAGATCTTAAAGGTGGCGGTGCAATATACCCTCAACCATAATAATAATAAAATGCCATATAGAGTGAATGAATAACTTCGAGGCTAACTCTGAACCTATGGGCTAACAAAACAAAGCAGGTACACGTTTAAGCTGACTCACACAAGTTAAGAAAGACTCAGTTGTACAGTTGGAAGTAGCGAGCGAAGGTCTAGATGATGTACGGACGTTTGAAAATGTTCTCTTCAAAAAACGTTCGTAGCTTCATCGGCAAATTTAATTCGTTCGCTAGCCCTGTTCAACATTAAAGTTTTGTAATAGCAAGGCGTTTTTCTCTATATCCATTCACCTATGGCTTATTTCATAAGATGGTCTATTGGCATATCTCTGGCCACCTATCTTTTTATGGACTTACTGGACGAATATGTTATGAACCTCTTACCTAGCTGTCTAAACTTCAGTCTTCTCATGAGCTTATCTACAATTGTATCGAATGCAAAAGGAACGAATTAGTAAAACACAGGAATCGTTTGCAATTTTACGGAGACTGGACTATGCTTGCCATAGCTTTTTTGGAAACAGACACCTTTTAAAGTTTTATTATGACTCTTTGACTACAGAAACACTTTATACAAGGTGTCCACAATTCAAAAACCAATGCACAACATCCTTCCTCTTTTCTTTTGGCATCGAAAACCCATTCGCTCATTGAATTCCTGAAACATTCCACCGCTTAAATTCTTAAAGCACACTGCAGGAAGTTCCGCATTAGCTTTTCGGACATGTCATGATATCGATAGTATTGAGGCATTCCATTGAACGGGGAATACACGGGTTCGCACACAAGCCCAGGAGTTTACTTTCATCCCTAGATAAAGTTGGCATCGGTACTTTTCTCCTCCGATTATCCTTTCGGCAGGATTCCATTCTATGCCTCCGATGGAATTTGATTATTACAAAACATGGCCGGGCTGGAATGGAAGTCAACATACCCATTATTCAACGTACAAACAACCGCTACACTCTGCATCGTGTATCCCTCCCCTCCACACCGTCCGCACACGCACACAGGCACGTTTGCCGAACATCGGATCTATCTTTTGTGGGAAAAGAAAAATGGGAATATATTGTATATCCGGAGGCATAAATGACTAGAGCGATTCTTGTGCCACGCTCCCCATTCCGTGCTGTGGAATTATCAACGTGTCTGTGGGACAGGCTAACCACCACTGCCGTCACCGTCGTCAGCTACGGTTGTTGTCTTCCAAAATGATGAAGGTATTTGAACGTTTAGAATAAAATATTATTTTCGTTGTATCCTTGTACGGTGGCTTCTACGGACAGTGGGTGTGAAAAGTTATGTAACGCCAGTAAAGCTTTAAATGGAAGAGTATACTACAAAAGTGAGGTTTGAGAAAAGTCAGTAGAGGAGAGTTTCGAAAAAATGAACAGGACCTGTTTTATATCTGTTCATTTTTTCGATTTGGTCATCTTTTCAAGTACCGAAATTTAGTTGAAGAAGAACTTTTAGCCCTACATAAAAACATTGCTTATATCAAAATTACAATACATTTCATTTAAAAAAAAAAAAACAAGGAAAAAAATAAAACAAAATTCATAAAAGGTAAAAAAATAGACTTATTTAGACTTTAAGAACTAGTCTATAGTAGACTGTTGCACGGAAGAAAGATGACAAAAAATCGTTCATCTTTTCGAACTGTTCATGCTTTTGAGATTCTAATGTATATTCCTTTTTCGTGGTGTTTGTATTTTTCTTAGAGGATGGAGTAGAAGCTGCGCAGATATTCATGGGCCAATGGCTAATGGGCCAAATGTTCCATTGTGCAGCCACATGGTTTGACTAAGGTCAATCCAATTGAATATTAGCGGGAAACCATTTGGAGCCTGTAATAAAGCGTAGTAGATTAGTAATGGGAACTGCGCTGAATTCGCATAAGTTTTCAAAGAAGTAGGCGATGGTGATGGCGTCGAAGAGACGCCAGGGCCGGGAAGGAACAGAGAAGGTGTAAAACGCTGTCCACTTCCTCCTCGTCTAAGCAGCTTCTATAGAAATCATTGGCCGGGGCGCCTAGTCTGCTGGCATGATTTCCAATGAGGCTGTGTCCTGTAATGATACCGACGATTGTACTAATGTTAGAGCTATCCAGAGATATTAATTCTTTAGATCTTCTGAGATCTAGCTTAGGCCAGATCATTCTGGAGGTGTGACACGTAGACACTCGCCCATCTGTTTATTTCATGAGTTGCATCTACAAAAAGCAACAATTTACAAGTTGAGAGGGATACACCCAAGTTGCTGTGTTTAGGTATCAATGGCTGTGTAGTAGCGAACTTGGCAAGCTCATCCGCTTTGCAGTTACCCGGAATGTCTCCATGGCCTGGTACCCAACACAGGCGAATATTAAGCTGATCGGTTATCTTGTCTAAAGATGAGCTACAGTCGATTACAGCTTTCGAGTCGAGATGGCTGCCTGGCTGTCCGTGAAAATGCAAATATCACGCGCGGATATTACATTCCATTTGAGCCAGGACAGAGCTTCACTAATAGCCATTATCTCCGCCTGAAACACGCTACAATGGTCGGATAAGCGAAAGGAGAGACTTATGCTTAGTTCATTAGAGAAAACGCCACTGCCAACCCCATCCTGAGCCTTGATCCGTCCGTAAAAAGTACAGGGAACCTGCAAAAGGTTTAGGGTGATCATTCCAAAAGTCTCTATCTGGAATCAGGGTTTCAAAGAGTCTGTCAGGAAAATATTGGGGGGGGGGAATATTGAGATTTCTAGTCGGGAGTTTAGAGAAGTTTAGAGAAGTTAGTATAGAGGAGTGGCCAAAGGTATTATTGATCCACTGGGTGGAGACGATAGGACGAGTTGCTAGTAGTCGGCCAAAAATAGTCAAGTGGGGATAGGTTCATGATAACGTCCAGAGCATCTGAAGGTTTGCTTCTCAGAGCACCTCCTATGCAGATGCAGGCTTGACGTTGAACCCTCCTGAGGAGATTGTAGTGTATGGCTTTGTCTGGTATGGGCCACCAGGCATGCACTCCATACAACAGAATGGGTCTGACGACGGCTATATAGATCCAATCATGTCAGCAACCTACTCCAGTGCCGTTAATTTGATCCCAACGGCAAATGGTGACTGGACCAGATTCGATTTCACTGGGATTCGAACCTGGGATCCCTCTAACTTGGGGCAGGCACTTAACCAACTGCGCCATCCAGTCGTTCTCAATGGAGCATACAAGCGAGTGAAGGGCAGTATCTACAGATTTGCTTTTAGTGTACGCGTGTTGGGAGACTGTCAATCTAGATGGGTCTATATTGCAGCGAAGATGGATAACTATGAGCCTTTCCTGTGTTTGGAGAGAACTTAGAAAGGGCAGTAAAGAAACCACTTCCTTTTTCTTCTCTGAATAACCGGTACTAGCGAAGATTAAAGTTAGATGATCAATTCTAGAAGTTGGCCCTATACTCCTTTTTTAACGGAAGTTCCTGTCATTCTTTTCGACAGTTGGATCACGAGGAAAGTTATTAACTCAGCACCTATACGTTGTATGTACCCTGGCCTGGACCTATTGACGTAGTGCTACTTAACTTTGTCATTCTAGTACGAAATGTTTTCTGACGACTTGCACAATTTCAAATGCCTTGAACTTAGCCGTAACAACTGAGGATGCTATCATTTTTGATACAATATCTGGCATGTGATTCTAGAAAACATGGCTGCCTAACAATTCATTTGTTTCATTAAGATGCGATATAATCTTCATTTGAGATCACCTTTTCCACGAACAGCGCATGAAATTACCTCAAATTATGTCAATTATACGTATCATCAGCGATCTTTGAACTGATTTTCACTCTGGTCGCAAGCAAGTAGTTTTTAAAATGATAAGTACCTCTCTCCGAGGGTATTTCAATCAAAGCGACTTGGTGGCAACGTTAGAAGTTCGTGCAAAAGTCTACCGTCCAGTATGAGCAGTCCCGTTTATCTGTTTGCTGTTGTAAGCCTACTTCTGGGCACAGTAAGTAGTAGTAGAAGAAGATGGGATCTTCTGTCTTCTTTTTGTAAGGATTTTCTTTTTAAATTTGACAGACATCTATTGAAGCCGGACTTACAGATGGACTTACAGACACGGCGTTGAGTGTTGTGAGCTCTGTACCCTTGCCGTTTTGCACGCCAATGGGAGCGATTAGGGAAGCTTTGGGATCGATTCGTTTTGACAGAGAGGCGTTCATAAAGAGGTATGTGGGGTCGTTTTTGACTACAAAATGAAATGTAAGGCTTAGAGGAGGGTGGACAAATTTGTTCGATATTGTAGTGCAGATGTGAAGACGTACTTTTATGTGGAAATACAAAATGGACAAGGGATTTGCATTTTATTTGAAGTCTCTCAATGGTTTCTAAGCGCAAGTGTGGAATTGGAAAATGGCCTAGTGATGGTTTTGGTCGAAAAAGAGGATCAATTAATACAAAGACGCGCCATATCTGGGATCTGTAATCCACCATTTCCTCTAATTTTGACAGCTGACGTTTGATCCGTCGGACTGCTTGAGATGGCTCTGTTTCAGACCCCTTCCTAGCAAGTTCAACAGATACCTCTTTGTCGGTTATATCCATGTGGACCAAGAACATGCGATAGCATGTGACATAATTCCATCGGAAATTGCAATCAGATTTCCAACACTCCGTTTATACTGTAGAAGGAGAACAAGGACAATGAGGACATGTTAAAGAAAGTAAGCCTCATACGCCCCATAGACTCCAGTTCGTTGACTTTTCACCTCGCCTGTGGAGCGATACACGCGTCGCTCAAATGTGATATCCCTTGCATAAAACCCGTCATCGATGAGCAGATGAGATGGAGGCGAACGAAACCAAAAAAGGAATCGAATGTATCCCTACCTTCCAGAGATGAATATCTGAGAAACCTTCAAACTCAACATGAGCATCCTTCCGTCTCCCTAATTTTCAATGCTATAATCAAAATCAGAATCAGAATCGGGACTCTAATGCAGGAGCTGGGTGCTCGGGGTTCTGGATATCGGGGCCAGGGATGGTTTGGAGAAATGAAAATTCGTAACGCAGATGTTTTTCCTTTCTTCTTCGAAAAATGCCCGCCTTCCCCATCCACGGCTGGCGATGATTTTGCGTTCTTTTGCTTTTCTTTCAAGGGATCCATCCCGCCCCGATGGCAAAGGATGGATTCACGGAGCTTGAAATAAAGTTTGAAGCAAAGGCCGGGATGCAAGGGATACGGTGCGATGGGGGCAAGGGAGGAGCAAAAACGTAAGCAGAAATTATCATCAATTGATTTGCCATTGAATTGGTTCATTTAATCTTCGCCTGTGGGGCTTTAGCAATGCTGACGGTGAATGGGGGAAGCCTTGTTCAGCGCGTCTGCCGCTGATGATTGACGTCCTTGGAGCAGCGCGACTGTTTTTGGCTACAACTCTGCTGCTTGGTTGTGATTGTTGTTGATTTGACTTCTCATTACGCAGTCATTTGGAATATACACATATTACTTGGGGTTTTTTTTTTGGGACTGGGGAGAGGAGGGTGGACGTGAGGTGAGGGATCAATATTTGTCTGTATGCTTGGTTGTGGGGTAGCTTTGGGCGCACACATGGATGTGGAGACGAAAATTAGGTTGAACGTTGTTTTTTTTTGGAGGGGGAGGTTGTTTTCCTTCTTTTTCTGGGTTTCTCTGCAATTTTTTTTCTGAAATTCAATTGAACAAGATTTCAGCTGGCGGACGAGTTGTAATTTGATGCGATTAATTGCACAAAAGTTACTTCAAACTTGCGCCGACTTGGGAATGAAAAATGAGTATTAGAACGAATGGATGCCTCTGCTGTGAAGATTTCGAGTGAAGATCGATTCAAATTGCTGAGTCAGTTGATGTGCCCCAAGCTAACAGTCGCAGAAACACCGAATCTGTCTTGAACTTTTCAACATTATAAAGGAAGCGATGAAGTGACATCGTCCCATGTGACCATTCGAAATGGGCAAAGTAAAATAAGCTGAAGATAATTAGACATAGTGTACATCCTTTCCGATTATAGTTGACCGATGACAATGAACTCTTTTTTTCGGAGGATTTTTGCAACGCTACTGGAGCACTCAGACTCAAAACTGGTCCATTGTACTGCCAGGCAGCAACCTATTCCAGTGCCGTTAATTTGATTCCAACGGCAAATGGTGACTAGACCAGATTCGATTTCAATGGGATTCGAACCTGGGACCAACTGCGCCATCTGGTCGTAATTCTTTAACAAAAAAGTGGATTTTGCACCAGATTTTTAAAGCCTACTCACCGAAAATTCATCTCTGTGGTAGGTGGTTCAGCTTCAGTTCTTGTACGAGTTGTATTTCGTATGGCTTTCGACTAAGATCCTTTCGTGAAATATTCCATGTTCAGGTCCTGAGAGCAAATTCATGGGCGATCTCATTCCCTGTAATCACGTGATGGCCCGGGACCCAGACAAGTCTTAGCAAATTTAGACCACCGATTAAATTCTCAGAAGACTGGCATTCCTGAACTATCCTGTTAAAGGGATTGATTGATGTTAAAGTTAAAGGGTTGAGCAAGACCTTAAGAACAGCTTGATTGTTGCTACAGATACAAACACTTCCCCCCTTCCACCCGTTCTTCACAATACAGTTCATGGGCATTAAGATCGCTTGAAAAACCGACACAAGTCTACCTAACGAGGTGTCCAGTCTAATGTTGGCAGATGAAACGTCTTTTTGCTCGTATGTGGTACTGTCCACCAGGCCAAATATTTCAATTTACATACACTTTATATGGGTTCAGCTACTCTGTGACATTCCACAAAATTGTGAAGCCGGCGAACTGGCTCCTTCCCAAGGAAGAGCTTCCATAAAAAAAACTTAATAAAGCTAGATCCGGCTTATACCACTAATCCCATGTGGTACCCCGCTACCAAACAAAGCTAGCCTGTGCTTTTTTTTCGGATGATTTTTGAAACACTACTGCAGCACTCAGATTCAAAACTGGTCCATTGTACTGACAGGTAGCAACCTACTCCAGTGCAGTTAAGAGTGGTCCATGGGTCTGTAACCACCAGTAAAACCCCCGATCCTTCTCAATCTCCGTTCTGTTGCGAACAGGGATGGATCTACTGAACCGGAGATCATCCGGACTAACTCTTCCGAAATCGCCTTCGTAGAGGAGTCTCCTTTCGACTGTCCTTCGCACCACGTGGAAGATCAATGGACATCCCTCCGCATCCTGAACTAAGCCAATCCGGCCAAGGTACAAGAACGCATCCGGCGGAATCAATCCACTTCCGCGAGCGCTCTCGGAATATTCTTCATTAGGGTAGTAGGCTCCAAATATTCGACCTCTTGTCTTGCTTCTCCTATTATCTGTCATTGTGCTTATTGTCAAGTGTCTTATCTTGTCTCTTGTTTTGATGCTTATCTCTCTTCGCATCGTGCCACTTTTTATGCGTCCTATTTTGTCTCTCATCTTGTCACCTCCTGCGTTCCTTGTATTCTTTCGTGTTCTGCTTATCGGCTTACCCCCTGTTATTGTAATGCTTTTTTTGTCTTATCTGCAATCGTCCTGCTTGTGCTTCTTGTCCTGATTCTTGCCTTGTCGGGCGTAGTGCTGCTTATCTTGCAACTTGCATTATTTCTTGCCCTGTATCTTGTTTCCCATTATGCCTCTTGCAAATGGTTTCCTATCTTTCGTTTTCTTATGCTTAAGTACATTCTTCTTCTTCTTCTGTACTCGGTTGGCAAGAGTTATTCTGCATTTGATCTCAGTACTGATGTTGTTTGTACTGTTTATTGCGGAGCCAAGATAGACAAAGTCCATAACTACCTCAAAGTTATAGCTGCCTATGGTGACGTTCTGGCCAAGTCGTCGATGTTGTGCGTCCTTTCTCGATGACAGCAGACCCATTTTAGCCGCTTCCGTTTCAATGCCAGGAAACGCATCATTGACGGCTCGCTGTGTTCGCCCAATCACGTCAATGTCATCTGCGTAAGCTAGCAGTTGAACGGACTTTTGAAAGATCGTGCCTCTTGTGTTGGCCATTGAGTTTTACACGATCTTCTCAAGAACGATGTTAAAGAAATCACATAACAGCGCGTCGCCCTGTCTAAAACCTTTTTTGACATTGAAGGTCTTGGTGAGTTCCTTACCGACCTTGATGGAGCAACGATAGTTCTCCATCGTCATCCTGCTCAGTCTAACCAGTTTGGCAGGAATTTCAAAACTAGATATGGCGCTGTATAGCTCGTCTCTATGCACGCTGTCATATGCGACATTGAAATCGACAAACAGGTCGATCTGCATTTCTTGGGTCTTCTCCAGGATCTGCCGCAGTCTGGAGATTTGATCTATGGTGGGCTTCCCCAGTCTGAAACCACACTGATAGGGAACTATCAGTTTTGAATGAAGTGGGTGCCGTGGCGTAGTGGGTAAGTGTGTCGACTCCTACGCTCGAGGTCTAAGGTTCGCATTTCGAAAAAACACCTAATATTTTATTACGGTTCCACCTTTTTTGAGTCACTAACAATCCTCAAAGAGTAAAGCTGTCTAGAAAAAGCTTCTCAATCTCGCCGTTCGGAGTCGGCATTTAACTGTAGGTCCCCTCCACTCGTTAGAGATCAATAGCACGGACAACACAAGTGGTTGCGGAGAAGCTAGGCCCAGGTCCACCTCGGACTGTAGCGCCGCCATTGTTATTATTAGTAACATTAAATGAAAGATGTCATAAAAAACTTTTCACTGTACTCGTTTGTACAGCCTTGGCCAAATGTATTAGGCACCCTTATCTTTTTGTTTTTGCTAAATCGCATAGCGGGAGAAATTAGTTTGCATTTTATGGTTCTCAGCCACACTTGTTGTAAACTATTTTATCTGTTCCCTGACATTTCTTTTCAAGATATAACGAATCTTAAAGAGTGCCTAATACATTTGGCCAAGGCTGTATTGTTTTAGCCATCCGATTGCTGTTTCTATCGGTATATTATTCAGCGTCAAAAACATCCAACTACCCTGGTTGCTATTCGCTTTGTGTCCAAGCATTTCATGATACACGGAGTCGAGTTAAAGGTAAACCCTGCATTCGTCCCTCTTCCTAGAGCATCAAATCGATACGTTTCATGTGTCTACTACAAGCCATTTGCCCACATCCCCCATTTCCCTCTAGTCCACGAAGAAGTCCTCTCATTTACTTCCCCCTCATTCTCAACGGACCTCCAACAAATTGTCCTCGGCGCGTGCTTTGAACTTTAATTTACAATCAAGGAAAAAAAAGCTACCACCTAGAGTCTGCAAACATTTCCAAAGAACCCTTCACGTGCCGAAGAAAAACACACGAACCTCAACTTTTGCCACGTGTAAAAATCAATATTTCTCCAACTGGCAGCGTGTGTGAGGTGTCCATCACGCAGAACGTGTAGACATCAATTGGCTATTCAAATACCCTCCACCAGGAATGGAGGGACGAACAGCTTATTCCCTCCAAAGTGGCTACTCGAACACCTTCCAATTACCGCAGGTCCACAATTCCCATGTTGTTCGCGGGTCGAAAATCCCTTTCAACCGCTCCGAGCTGGCAGTGTAAACACCTAAATAATTCAACAGCACAATTACCCCATTCAGGATGGTCGTCTCGAACACATCCTGTCGTTTGCGTTATGGCCCACAACACAATCCCCCACCCCAAACACTCACCGAGGAACATCTATTTAATACATTAAATCAGGAGTCTGATGGTAACTCATCTGGCGGCGACAGAACTTTAAAGTTTCCTCGGCACTCCACTCCGGGCATCCAGCTGTCTTGATTTATGCGCACTGATACACCTTTTTCAGGTCAGAGCCAGTCTTGCACTGGTGTAGTCGTCAACCAGGCAGGCAGGTAGTCATCGTCGCTCCGAGAGCCAGGCAGGCATGGTGACTACGTGGATTGCCTCGGCGTATGAAGTACGGTCTCCTTAAGAGCGTTGATGACTGACGACGACGATGGCGGTGACGATGGGGACATTGGCGCGAGAGTGAGCACGAGGACGACAAAGTTGATGACGACTGCGAGGTGCCTTTGAGGTTTCGCTGGTTGACGATGATGATGACGGTGGTTGGTGGCGCTGTTATCTTGACGTCCTTGACGATGCCGTACTCTTTTTCCTTTTCCTCCCGCTCTCATGATTTATTTTTTTTTTTCAAGGAGCACGAGTGTGTGGGGGACTAACGCAGCCAGGACAACGCCTGAATAACTAGAAAATAATGAGGAAAACAATCGCATTCAGTGTATTTAGGTTAATGGATGGAAGGATGAATATTTTGAAGCTGTCACAACGCAGACTCCCCGAGACTGGATGGGGATTTGTGCGCTGGCAAGAGGCTTTGTGCGAGTGGGTGCGACGCCGAGGACAGATCAGCGGGATTTGGTGGCTTTATGCCGGTGCTTCAGCTGCGGCTGCTGGTGATGCATCGTGAAAATACCCACCACTCGTCCTTATGATTACGGTGTTGTGGTTCAAAGTGCAATCTACGCGCCTGAATGCGACAGTTCAATGCACGTGTGCAAATGCGGATTGACGTTGACGCTTCTTGAAGGAGCACATGTGTGCCTGGCGTCAAGGGATCTGGTGCTTTTCATCTTGTTCTGCCTTTTCGTGTTTTTGCTTTTATTTATTTGCGCAATGAAAAGGGGAAAAGCCATTACAAATGAATGAGAGATTATGTTGAGGCGATGGGTTTTGACGGCTGTTTGACAGATGATTTGGGTTGAGACGAGTGCTGTGCGAGTCTTCGGTTTGCACCTGCCCGGAGTAATGCTCTTTTCCTGCTTCGCATTGATTGCTTAGCTGAAGTGAAAAGCCGCAAGCAGGTTGTGGTCCAGAAGTCGGTGAACTGGGGGATCATTACTGTGACATACTCTCGATGGATTCACCGATGAATGTGTCATTATTTATTCACGGAATCGGTGTGCAGATGAGCGTTGGGAATTCATTTAGTTTTGACATTTAAATGAGGACATTTTTGAGGGAATTTTGTTTGTCGAATTGGTAAGGTAGTTCGATTGATCGACAGTATTTAATTGGGGCAACCATTTCAGAACCCCTGTCATCCATGTATTCGTATGTTTGTAGTGTACAGTAAATGTGGCCATAAGAGCTCTTGAAGAGACGCGACCTAACTTCTACAGCAGTCGGGCTTTCACACAGGAATGGAGACTCAGGTCTCTTTAGATGATGCGACTCGGGAGGTGATGCCATAAAAATATATCTTTACCTCATCGGATCGATTTGTGGGCGCCGTGGCGTAGTGGGTAATTGCGTCGACTCCTATGCTCGAGGTCTAAGGTTCGAATCTCGAAGAAACACTTAACATTTTTTCACGGCTCCACCTCTTTCGATTCACTAACAATTAGAGTCCGACCGAAGGCCAATTTTTCGGTCGAAGCCGAAGCCAAAGCTGATGTTCCGTCGGACCCTACTGACAATGCACAAAGAGTAAAACTGTCTAGAAAAAGCTTCTCAATTTCACCGTTCAGAGTCGGCATTAAACTGTAGGTCCCTTCGACTCGTGGGAGAACAATGGCACGCACAACACGAGTGGTTGTTGAGAAGCTAGGCCCACGTCCAAGATTCAAAGTGGGACATTTCCCAGCCTCTTTTCTCATACGGGCTTAGTGTCCACTGCTTTTTGTAATATCTCTTGCCGTGATCATTTGATGTCTGCTATAGTGATTTATGGAATAAGCTATATATTGCCTCTTTTCTTGTCTCGCGTAGTCTTGTCTTCTGTCTTGTATATATCTTGTATATATGTCCAGTCTTTATTTTGTGTTTCTGGTCTTATATCGCGTATCTCCACTTGCATTTCCTGTTATTTTGTCGTTTGCCATGCTTTGTCTTGTCTTTTATCCTCGTCTTGTCTTGTCTCATGTCATGACCCTTCTCTTGCATTTTTAGATTTACACCTGGCACTTTCTGCGAAAGAGTATACTTATCCACTACGGTATGGCCAGCAAGTCGTTGTGTTTGGATTGATTACGTCTACTACAACAATTGCAAACAAAACCAAACGATCTTGGTAATTCGAAAATAAAACTCATAAAAAATGTTCATCCGTACACAAAACAAGGATATCAGTGAATGGCGAAGATTACACTGCCACGACTGCTGGGTGTAGGGTGACCAGATCCAGGGCATGAAAAAGAGGACACTTGAACAGTCTCAAATAAAAATTGAAGACTCACTTCTTTTTACATTAGAAAAACACACAGGAACATGGTAAACAAGCGCTGTATTTACTTTTAAACAGAAAAAATAAGTATGAAATGAGTTGTCAAATGAGTGGTTGTGTTCAGACGACTGTTAAAAAATAAACACAACAGATGGCGTTGTGTTCAAAAGTGAATGAGTTTGGGTACAAATATATTTTTGGTCGTGTTCGCACCAGAAAGAAGCAGAAAATTTCTAAATTAGATTCCAAACAACTCACCGGCGTACTAACGGGGCACTACACCTTTGCCAAACACCTAAGTGTGCTTGGCCTAAGCGATGTAACCCTATGCGACACCTGTGGAGAAGACGATCACTATGCACAGCACTTCCTCTGCTATTGTCCCGCCTTGCTCGGATCAGGTGGCAGTTATTCGGTGCTAATGAGGTGAGAGCTGATGATGTAGACTCCTCATCACAGAAGCACCTGCTGGACCATAACATTTCACCAAAAGTAGGTTGCTGCCAGGTAGTACAATGGACCTGTTTTTGAGTCTGAGTGCTCCAGTGTAGTGCTACAAAAACCTCCGACAAAAAAAAAAGTACGAGTATATATGTATATGCTGCCTTCGAGAGCGCACAATACGGACTACTTGCCAGGAACGACACAGTAGACATTACTTCGAGGTAGATAAGAAAGGTCAACTTCTTCTTCGCTTCGCAGTAAGAAGCACTAACAGCATATGCAAGTACTGAGATCAAACGCAGAATAACGTCAGATTCTTTAGACTTAAACAAAATTGAACAGTAGGGCCCTTTCTCGAAAGACCAAATTAGCTTCATACAAAACCTTGATCTTCCCAGCAGGACTAGCGCAGACTTTCCCGAAAGCTGTAAGTCTTTCCTAAATAATTTGTGAAAGATCTTTGAGTTGATGGCGATTGAAGAAAAAGACTCAACTTTGAAGTGTACAGGCTGTACAACTTCATGAGTCTGGACAGTTATCTATATGTCTATAGACCCAACGACAAAGTTTGCTGGGCTCTACTCCGACTCCGTGCCTGTGGAAAAAAAATAAAAGATACTCGATTGGTCCTATGTCAGCCACCTCAAACCGAGCAGTTCTATTTTTTTTAGTTTTTTGAAAAAAAAATCGAGAAAGCAAGAAAAATGTCATCCAAAATTTAATTCTGAAGGCTGAAGAAGTATAATAAATCTCTTGATCGTTTGGATCTCCGTCTTTTTGGAGCGATCCACCGCAGCATAACAGATAGCATCTGTAGCAGTAGCTTAATTTTGAACAACGCTTATTCCTTTTATATTATCACCAACAGCAGTAGAAAGCAAGATCGAACAAGAAACATTGTCGATTTCCTCATCATCATCATCAAAATGTGAGTTGGCATTTTTAGGAATAACTTCGAAAGCAACGTCCAATTACGACCCACTTTTAGATTTGAAAGATTTTTAAACAACAATTGAAAATGACTAAGCTTCAAAGTCGAGTATCATCTCTGGCTTTACCAAACGAAATCATCTTCCGCTTGTACAGCCGAAAAGCAGTTGACTCATTAACGCAACGTCAACGAAGCACTCAGATAATTCTGATTTTCGAGGTATTTTGTCTAAGACGCCACCTCTTCCATCGGATATTTCCAAATGTGACATCATGGCTCATAAATGGTTAAGTTTTCCAAAATCGTAGCTGCCGATAAATGAAAAACGAGAACTTTGATGAACTCATGAGCAAACGCTAGGCAGTGTCACTGGGACGGCTTCAGTGTTGACGGCAGCACGCCTAAAGTATGCATTGACCCAGAAAAAGCTTTTATCCTGTCGTCGATTAGAAGGATTCCGCAATTATTCAATGATCAACAAATACAAACAAAAACAGATCAACAAATGCCCTTCCAACCCGCAAAAACAAAACAGACAAAGGTTGCCATGTCACCACAGGGGCTACAAGCTTTGTGTCCTTGTAAATTTAATAATCACCATGCGGGAGTTCTCTCATCAACTCAAGACACGTGCAGAGAAAAATTCAGATCATGTGCCTCCGTTTGAATTGTATACGAGCCCATAAATACCCCTCATCTCCTGGTGTCCATTTAAATTTGTTTCGGGATCATTTCCAAGCCGAAGCCACAACAACAGTCGCCTACCTGCTGATTTCATTTGGGGTCAATAACGAATTCACCGAACACGTTCCATCCATTTGCTCTCTCCACATTCCGAGAAGCTATCCTTCTGGAGAAGCCACATCGCCGCCCGGCCAATGCCCCTCTCACCGCTTCCCACTATCGACCAGTAATTGACGCTTCCCTCAATTATCGTTAATCATTCCGAAAATCCACTTAGCTAAACGATACTCAATTGCCATTGTAAATCTATTAGCCAACACCAAACGCGGACGGGGGCACCGAGCCTCCTTCTCCTCCTCCTCTTCCTCCTGCCAGAGCACGTGGTAGACCGGAAGAAATAAAATTATACGCTGCGCGAGAGGGGGCGAACCACTGCAAGGGGAGTGGGGGGTGCACCCTGAAAAACGCCATCTCCAGCGAGGCGATACACAGGCTCCTCGCATGCGAATATCGTCGCCCATTTGATATTCATAAACGGGACAATTCCACGCCCCCCTCCGGATGGCTGCAATAAAATCAGCCATTCCAGACGGGAGCTGTAAGAGCTGCGACGGTGGCAGCGCCACACTCGATTCGAATTCACTTTCGAAGACGATTTAAGACGCAAAGAACGCCGTGTGCGGGCGCTCCTCACGCCGATTGACAGCACAAACTTTTGGCTCCGTCTGAAACCGCATACACTAAGCACGCAAATAGACCACACCCCGCCCCGAGAGGGACACACTTTCTCTTTTATTTTGTTACGGAATTGTCGGCGGCATCGCCAGCTCCGCCGGCACCAGCATCGGCACAGTCGAACGGGGGAACTTTCAAGGTTTCCATGAATTTAAATGAACCCATTATGGTTAGGTGGGTCATACTCTGAAACCAAAGGATACGGTTGGGAGGAGACGGCCAGCAGTGGGTGGGCGTGATGGCACCGCCACAGAGTATCAAGACAAAATTGGGTCATTAAATTGTTTGGGCATCTGCACAAAGACATCATGATTGCGGCAGAGTTGCAGAGCGACCTTACTGCACCAACGAATGCACAAAAGCGATGAATACATGTACGAGGGATTATTTATGAGGGGTGATACCTCAGCAGCCGTGGGCATGATGAGAAGCCATTTGGCACATCATCAATGGTTAGGTGAGTGTCGAGAGCTGCTTCAGTTGAGTGGAACCACATGTGGTCATAAAGTCGATGGTTTATGGTTATGTGCCAACAATAATTTGACTTTCATTTGCACTAGATAATTCTTGAGTACATTTCAGCTCCTGTGGAATTCCGTCCTAAGGGCAGTGCTACAGAATTCGGTACACATTCAACAGAGTTTCGAGTGCTCGCTTTACAATGAACTTCTGGAAAATGAATGTGGCTTGCCCGAATATTTGAATCGCAAACATTAATGGAAATGTCATGCATGAAGGGCAAACTTCAGCACGCTACATAGCTTCCAGCAGGAGACTGATGGCTTTCCAGTAGAAACAAATACTTTGTGGGAGAAAAGTGAAACAGAATGGAGGAAACTTAGAGTGGAACAAATTTGTAAAAGTGTAAAAACAAATAGAACAGTAGAACAACCGTATCTAAATTGTTACTCGCTTGGTCAGGGTTTACTTTTATAGTTTTTTAGGGAACATTGAATTGCTGCAGACTTTAATTTCATTTCTATTCAATTGGAATAGAAATGAAAATAATTCAGAACTGCCAGAAATTTGTTTTATCTTAAGGCCGCAAGATAACCAAGTTCCAATCTGTTCCACGTACTGGACACAAAATTAACAGTACATAATTTAATTGATCACAAATAGTGCAAACAAGAGCAACTTAAACTGAAAATTTTTCTGTTTGGTAAGAACAACACAAGATCAGATGATCCTGGATACGTTGGGCTTACCTCCTTCCTAGCAATACAAACTTTGTTAGTACAAACAATATCGATATACAGGGTGGACCATTTAGTGTTTTTAAGGTTCCGTCTACAAAAACGGAACCTTTAAAATTTCGGTGTATCCGTCCGTCCGTCCGTCGTGTCTGTCACACTTTTTTTTCTCCGAAGTTTATGAACATATCCGACGATCCCGACGCATCAACACCACAACCTATTCTGACCAGAAGCCAAGAGAGGAGAAACAAGCGAAGTTTTGGCTCTAAGAAGTCAAAGTGGGCAGCGCCACAGAGCATATCTCCACCAACCCGAACGACCCCAACATCCCAAACAGTTGTTTACACCGCTTGCTCAGATGACTTGCCACCAGAGTTCTTCAAGACTGGCGGCGATGTTCTGGTAGGGAGCATCAGAACCAGATCATTTGTAAAATTTGGGTAGACGAAAGCATACCCGACGATGGGAATATCAGCTCCATATGTACCATTAATTCATTAAATTCTATGCTTAATTAAATTCACCTAATGCCAAGGTGTAAAACAGTCATCCAAAACAATTACTTGCCACTATAAATTGATTTTCCCTGTAATTAGAATTAAAAGTTGCAATGTTTTGTCGGGCACCAATTAGAGGTTACATTTTCAAGTCCACGCAAAGTAGTCCATTTTTTAAAGGATTTTAAAAATTATTATGATTTTTGTAAACTAGAAATACAGACTTTTCAGAATATATATAGGATTCTATGCCTTTGAAAAAAAATTTGAAGAAATTTCTTGGTTTCACTTCTTGTTGCCAATGTTTTATTGGCCATAGACGGAGATTAAGAACAAATAATTCATGACGAATTTCGATATGGAGGGACTCTTCGAAATTGTCATGTATACATACAACACACTTAACTGCACCCCACGTGAAGTGACGAGACGTGGAACACGTGACATGGCGTGGAATGATGTGATGTGATGTGACATGAAGTGGCATGACGTGAGGTGGCGTAATATGACGTGACACGACATGACATAACGTGACGTGACGTGACGTGTCGTGATGTGATGTGATGTGACGTGTCGTGACGTGTCGTGACGTGTCGTGACGTGACGTGACGTGACGTGACGTGACGTGACGTGACGTGACGTGACGTGATGTGATGTGACGTGATGTGATGTGACGTGACGTGATGTGATGTGATGTGACGTGAGTGTGACTTGACGTGAGTGTGACGTGACGTGAGTGTGACGTGAGGTGGCGTGAGTGTGACGTGAGGTGGCGTGAGGGTAACGTGAGGTGACGTGAGTGTGACGTGAGGTGGCGTGAGTGTGACGTGAGGTGGCGTGAGGGTGACGTGAAGTGGCGTGAGGGTGACGTGAGGTGGCGTGAGGGTAACGTGAGGTGGCGTGAGTGTGACATGAGGTGGCGTGAGTGTAACGTGAGGTGACGTGAGGGTAACGTGAGGTGGCGTGAGTGTGACATGAGGTGGCGTGAGTGTAACGTGAGGTGGCTTGAGGGTGACGTGAGGTGGCGTGAGTGTGACGTGAGGTGGCGTGAGTGTGACGTGAGGGTGACGTGAGGGTGACGTGAAGTGGCGTGAGTGTGACGTGGCGTGAGGGTGACGTGAGGTAACGAGAGGTGACGAGATGTGAGATATGAGGTGACGTAAGGTGCCGATGTGTGATGTATCGAGATGTGATGTGATGTGATGTGATATAATGTGATGTGCGATTTGTTTCACTCCAACATAGAAACTGGTGGAAATCTTAGTTCATCTCTATGCCACTCTACTGTGAGCCTTAAAAGAAAGTGTACACCTATGTGGTGACATATTAAAAGACTAATAAAAAGGTTTCCAGACATCCGATTTTTTTCTAATAACAAAACAAAACGCCTTGGCAAACAAAACAATAACAAAATTCCAATAAAAAAATAACTAAAGTATTTAATTTTTTTAGCGTCAACATAAAAGTGTACACTTAACAAACAAACCTAACAATCTCAAAAATATATTCTGTTTCCCTTTCGACTTTAAAACATCTTCTAGTAATCTTGGCATTGACTCCACCAACTTTTAAGTCTTTTCGACAGGAATGTTTTGACATTCTTCCTTTAAAATGTACTTCAACGACTCTTTGCTTGATATGTTCCGTTTTCTGATCTGCGTATCCAAATAATCCCACAAATGCCCGATCGGGTTAAGGTCTGGAGATTGCGGAGGATAATCAGTGCTGGGGGTATTGAACCACTTCATCGACTGGAGGTGGGATGTGTCCATTTTTCATAAAAATGTTTCTTTAATACTTTGGTAACGAGATTAGTCTTGGAAATCGGGCATTTAAACTCATTGAATTCAGATCTTTCAGCTCGTTAAAGAAATGTTTGCCTAATAGCTACAATCTTCTTCTTCTTAGAGTTGAGCAATCGCACAACAGGCTATTATCACGCTTCCTCGTTCATTCTTGCGGCTAAGGTTAACCAATGAAAATTATAGATTTTTGCTCAACTCCCGCTACCATTAGTAATCATGGAAGACCTTTCCTCCTGCACTCAGGAGATACACATATTTTTAAGGTTCCATCTACAAAAACGGAACCTTTATAATTTCGGTGTGTCCGTCCGTCCGTCCGTCCGTCCGTCCGCTCCTCCGTCTGTCATGTCTGTCGCACTTTTTTTATCTCCGAAGTTTATAAAGATATCGGCATGAAATTTTGGAATTAGGTACTTCAGGCCTAGATGTCATTGCCCATGCACCCAAATTTAATTGGCGCCATTTGGGGGTGGCTGCAGTATAGGTGAAGTTGCCCTTAATTTTGAAAAATTGTCGCACCACATCGAAATATATATCAATCGACAGATCTCTTAAAATGAGGTGGAGGTTTCTTTCAAGACTCTTTTATCCAAAGTACTGTTTGGAAAATATGGAGCTCCAAAGTTTTTTTTAATGCGTCCCCCCTGCCATTTCTAAACCAAAGTGTTTAAGAATCTGAAAAAAATATAAAGACTTGGCTTCAGTGAGTACTTCCATTTAAAATAATTTCAAGAATTCTGGCCTTAATAGTTTTCGAGATGTTGGCCAAAAAAGGTCAATCATCGACATGCGAATTTTGAAGATCTGAAAACGTATTTTTGAAGATCTCAGCGTAAGCATTAAGAAATGATAAATTTCAAAATATCGATTTATGTTGAAATTTTGAGATATCTAAGATTTAAAATGATAAATATTTTCATTTTCACGCATAAATTTCATGCTGTGTTCGACTACTCTATTCGTTGATGAGTGTTATCTTTTGGATCTAACCCCTAATTGCCCAACAGAAATGAACACACACACAGTGCAGGCATGAGCAGTGATTAAGTATGTGTATGATGGAAGCGATTTTCTGTGTTCGATAAACTTGGATAGAGACGTAGGTATATGTATGGGTGGATGCTTGTTTGCTTGGATGTATGAATGTAGTAATGAATAGTTGATTTGGGTTAAAATTAGAATAAAATTCAACTGAAATAGTTTGGAAACGTCGTTAGATATTCAGAAATCATCCATCAATATTATGTGACGGAACCTTACCCGTGCGAGTACAACTCGCACTTGCCCAGTTTATTTTTTAAATCATAGGTTATTTTGACTCTGATAGATTTTTCCCGCTCGAAATTTTGACAGAAAGTCAGTATCACACCTCCGCGGAACGAAACGAGTCGTCTTACGCTTGAACAACGTTGAGAAATATTGACAAATTATTTCCAAAGTGAGTGCTGTGTAGCCTAAGCAGTACGGTTTTTGAAAAAAGTTTTGGCCGAAATGAAGCACCTGCAGCAGCAACTAAGCGAGAGACTCTTCGGTAAGCCTACAAATGCTCACCGACCAAGGCCCACCAAAGGCTCTGTAAAGAAACACCTGGGCTGCGGAAAAAGTATCAAACTCAAATGCTACGTCAAAAGTCGCCGCCTTCCAGCTCAAGGCTATCGAGTCGTCTAGCGGCCTTTTACATGAAAACCAAGTTTAACAGTAGACTTTTAAGGGCAGTCATGGTCTTCGAAACTGTTAGAGTAAGATTCACTCACCTGCAAGTAATAGCGTATTTATTTCAACACCATGTCCAGAAGCTGCCTAAGGAGCACGACCAAGAGAACCTTTGGGAACGAAGAAATCCCATCTCCAACCGATGGAATAGTCCTCCCACATAGGTGAGCCACTGCTATCAATTTGCTGAAGAACAATCAATCTATCGTCTACATAGGATCATGCCCTTGTGCAGTCAGCACTCTTCGTCATTGAATCATTTCATTCAACCGCCATCAACCCACAAACAAGACCGAAGATCGCACACAGTATTCATTCGCAAAGCTTCCAAAGTCCCTCCTCACAATATTTCTTCTGAACTTCTTAGTGAAACAGACTCCAGAGGAGGAACTAGTTCTTTGTCGATATGCGGAAGCTATGATCTCTCCCTAAACATCTTATCGAAAACATTCTCAAAAACAAGAATCCAACTTGCATCCCGTACCGGTGGACAAAAAGAAAATGCTTGCATAGCTAATTTCTTTAAGGTTTCGGAAGACACCTCACATAAGATTGTTTTCCCAACCAGCCAAGCAGTATCAGCACACCAAACAAGAGAGGATCAAGTCGTTCGTCTAAGCCTTCCCTTATAAACGATGATAATCCCGTCTGAAATTTCTCCTTGCTGCGATAAAGAAGACCGTAATCACAAGCTTACCCCATCTTGTCAAAAGTTCACGACTTGAAAGCAGTAGCGGGGCAAACGCGCACACACGTTGTGAGCATTCAAAGAGCGGTGACACCACCACCTTTGGATCAGAAACTATGTGCAAGTGTCCTCTGGTAGAGTATCCGTAAGCAAGGAGCACAGATGTGCAACTCTGCCACCACATGTGTTAAGTAGTCTCTGAAGGGCTTTTAGAAACAATTACTCTTCAAGTTGCTCCTCGGCTCCTCGGCTCTGCGGGTCGTTTTTGTTGTTTTTCCTCATTTCACACTCTCGCGCCCTTCGCCCGGTTTTGGCCTGTTCCCCTTTTGGCCTTCGACCCCTCCCATGGAATGTTGGGTTAGGGGTTTAGTTTTGGTTTGAAGTTTTAGTGCTAAGTCATTGACTTGCTGACTTTCCGCTCGTCATTCCTCTGCAGATGGCAGATGAAATAGCTGCGGCTATTTTAATCAACTCTGCCAAGTGAGTGTGTGGATTTCATTCGGAATGCATTGCCCCATATTGACTTTGAAGAAGTGATGAGGGTGACTTTGCAAACTATTCTATGAGTGGTTTCAAAAAGGGTTGAATGAATTTTTCATGTTATCCCTGCTGGTAGTGTGTTTTGTGTTCTCGCCACATGTTCTCCTCTCGTTCCTCGTGTTCATCATCGCACACAGACACAGACTCACGGCCACCATCGCTCACGTTCACCCACGCATTATTTTTCTTCTCTGTGCATTTCAAAGGGGATCCGCTTGCAATCTCTTAGGGGTGAATGAATTCTGTTGGTGTGCGGTTGGAAGTGACAAAGGCAAAAAACGGGGTTACACCCTTGATCCACTTTGGATACACTGTGAAAGTATTTTGTGCTACCCTTGTACTCGTAGCTGAAAAAAGGCTTTCGTTGACTATTTTATGGATTGTGTGTATACATTTTGTAGTTTATTCTTTTTTTTTGGATTAAAAGGCAGCACAGACCGACGGATGGGTAAAAGGATTATGAATAAACATTAGCTTGTCCGTATTCAAATTTAAATGTTAGTCATTTTAACAAATGAGATGCAGAAAGGGTTGGTGACAGGAAAAAGTTTGTACACGTGCACAATGTGACTATACTCATCGTGTAACCTTTGAACTTTCAGCTATAAACCACAATAGAAAAACGTTGCTAGATTTTGGGGGAGGATACAATCCTCAGACAGACTAAATGAACATTGTGTGAATTATTTAAAGGTTATGTGGCCCTTGCAGTCAACAAACAAATCGAGTCCCAACTACTTATCACAAAATATCACATTTCAGGTCTTGTCCAAAAATTTGTCCAACTTCAACGCTTTCTCTTATTCAAAGAAGTCCCAATTACTCAAGTCGTATCCGACAGTGAAATTCGACTACAGTCGGATTTTGATATTACAAAGCCGATTTTTTTCGAGCCCACTCGTTCTCATTTTTTGACATAAGTCGTGTATATTGCAACGCGTTCGACTCTCGATTTTATATACTATTATGGCTAATCCGGACACGACTGGATGGCGCAGTTGGGTAATTGCCTGCTCCACGTTTGAGGGGTCCCAGGTTCGAATCCCAGCGAAATTGAATCTGGTCCAGTCACCATTTGCCGTTGGAATCAAATTATTGGCACTGGAGTAGGTTGCTACCTGGCAGTACAATGGACCAGTTTTAAGTCTGAGTGGTCCAGTAGCGTTTCAAAAATACTCCGAAACAAAAAAAAGGCTAATCCGGCGTTTTATAGTCGTATTTTAGTCTGTCTTACTCGCATGCCTGTTTCAGGCGGAGATAATGGCAATAAGTGAAGCTCTGTCCTGGCTCAAATGTAATGTAATGTCCGCGCGTGTTATTTGCATTTTCACGGACAGCCAGGCAGCCATCAGGGCCCTGGAATTAGTCTCTATAAACTCGAAAGCTGTAATCGATTGTCGCTCATCTTTAGACAAGATGGCCGATCAGTTAAATATTCGCCTGTGTTGGGTACCAGGCCATGGAGACATTCCGGGTAACTGCAAAGCGGATGAGCTTGCCAAGTTCGCTACTTCACAGCCATTGTTACCTAAACACAACAACTTGGGTATGCCCCTCACAACTCGTAAATTGTTGCTTTTAGTAGATGCAACTCATTAAATAAACAACAGATGGGACAGATGGGAGACTGAAGAATTTTTCCTTCTCTTTCCTCATGGGATTTTCCGATTCGGTTTTATGAAGCTTACTGTACTACTGGGGCATCTAGATTGCACCGGAACTTCCTGTTTTGTTGTTTTTGTAGGGTGAACGTTTCTCCATTAACCCTGTACTGCCCGACACTGCCTTTAGGCGGGGTTCACTAAAATTTATAATTATCAAACTTAAAATTATAATTTGTTATAAAAAACGATAAGTACATGGTGGCAACACTTTACATTTTCACATGTTGCCTTGTATTTGACAAATCAACTGTATTTTATAATTTTTTGTAAGTGTAAGTGCTGAATGCATGCAAAAAAGGTGATGAAAATAAAAAAAATGTGGGCAGTAGAGGGTTAAGTTCCCACTAATAGAGGGAATGAGATGACGCATTGTAATCAGCGCGTGTATACACTGAAGAGGACTTAGAATGAATCTTGATTGCCCCAAGTATCCAGAGTTCATCGGAAGAGACACGTTTACCCAATGCCATTCGCTCCTAGGCACGATTGTATAACACCTAGAGTTTAGAGTTTTGCTGAGTTATCCTCTCTAGGTCCGCAATATTCAGTAAAAGCAGGGGCGCCATGTGCAGGGTGTAACAGTGTTACGTGTGATCGGTACTGGAGGTTACCTCCCTGCTTCTAGAACTAGAGTCCTGATTCTAGAATTTTAAGCCCTAAATTCAAAGTTTCAGGGAGACCCGATCGGCAAATTCCTAGCGGTGTGTTGCGATGATAGCTTCCCGACATCTAACCGTATTGTTCTTCCTGAACACGGTTGTTGTCTCAATATTTGTATTATAATAATAATAATAGTAATGGCGACGCTACAGTCCGAGGTGGACCTGGGCCTAGCTTCTCAGCAACCACTCGTGTTGTGCATGCTATTGTTCTCCCACGAGTAACGGGGACCTACAGTTTAATGCCGACTCCGAACGGCAAGATTGAGAAGCTTTTTCTAGACACTTATACTCTTTGAGCATTGTCAGTTAATCGAAAGAGGTGAAGCCGTGAAAAAATGTTAAGTGTTTTTTTCGAGTTTCGAACCTTAGATCTCGAGCGTAGGAGTCGACGCATCTACCCACTACGCCGCGGCGCCCAATATTTGTATTACAACAAGGAAATAATCCAAGTCGATATTGGCACCTCGGCACGTTCGGACATCAAGAATCCTGAATGGAGTGTCTGAAGTCGATGGCAATGTGATTAATCTGGTAACTGATTAGACGACCGTCAGATGGTCAACCATCCTATATGGATGTTGATTTGTGAAATCGCGTGCTGCCTACAGAGGTTTCGCCCCATAGCAACATCCACTAGACTGCGTTCATTTTCGGACGTAGTGTCGCGCAGGAACACCGATGAGCTTCCTCACCCAGCGTAGCCTTAAAATCCCCCCCAACCATCGCAACTGGACCATTGATCGTGTGTTCCTTCTAGGAGATCGTTGAAGTCATCCATGTCCTGTGGGGACGTGAGCCCTGACCAACATAAAATTAAAAAAAAACGGTTTAAGGTTTGTTTCCTAGTGGTAAAATATATATATAAGTATATGCATTTATTTTCAAAAACAAAAGGAGAAAACAAACGTGTGTAGTTGTTTTGTCTCTGTTATTACATTTACAATCAGTATTGTTTACAAGATTCAGTTTAATTTATTCTCATCTTCCCATGTATACATAGTACATACGTAGTAGAAAAATCTTATCCATTACAAGTCACTCCTAGAATTTTATACTCATATTCTAAATATTTACAAATAAAATTCGCAATGGCTAAGAGCTCAATACTTCTTCGAAAACTTCATTTTATTTCACTTCATTTTTATCTACAAGGTTCATAAAGTCAACTAAGTTAACGATTGGGTTTGGGGCAAGTACGTATGTTTGGATGATTGATCGACCAATCAGGTTAAGCGGACTACAGACGCGGAAAGAAGCCAATGCAACGAATGACCTTGTTAATCAGCACATGACGAGTTTGCACTTTTTCCTGGCGGTTTTATGGAAATCTCAAAAGTAGATTAGGAACTCAGAATATCGCAAAGCGGCTTGTTTATTCACTTAGCTGCTCAGACAGTTTCGTATCGAATCGATAAAAATAGAAAATACTTCACAAAAAATAACACAAATAACTAAGATACCTCGCACATTACCACCTATAGATCGAGAATAGGCATAGGAAGTTCTAAGTTGTTATTCACTTTTGACACACTTTGCTTCCTCCTCACGCGTTTTGTTTGTTTTTTTTTATTATTATTTTAAGGGCAAAATGTTGGGGCTTATTACGTACTGGGTTATAACGTTACGGTTTATGTATATTAACCATACAGTGCTATCCTTACATTCTTACAATCTATTCTTAGGTGACTAAAATGCTGTAAATTAAATAAAAAACACATTACAAACGCAAAAGTCTCTTGCTTATGATTCGATTGATGAACCGAACTGAAGTTGTGTATGGATGTTTCTTTTTTACTGCATTTTTGATACTTCAAACTTGGTGTTGATGATTTCTTCATCGGAGTCAAGAACGGGCAGCGCGGGCTCGGACATCGATGATGGGATGTTCTCTTCCACCCATCGTAGATCGTCTTCTTCGGTTGTTGTCGCTTTAGGTGGTGGGGTTTTTGGTCCATTCGCATGGGTGCCACGCATTTTGACACCGTACGCATCGGCTACGAATTGATCTTCTTCTTCTGAAAGGGCAAAGATTTTGCTTACGTCAGATGTATTAGAATGTGCAAAATTGGTTAGTAAATAGAAAAAGGTTTTCTCTGTAGGCAGAGAGGTTAGGTTATGTTAGGTTAGGTTAGATTACAACAAAAGAAACAAAAAACACCAACTTAAGATGGTCAGATGGCAGTACGTGACTCATCACACAGCAAATTTGGCCTAAACTTGAATTAAAACGTTCACTCTCTCTTATTAGACTGAAGAGGTCTTCTCTAAGGACTCTCATCGGCGTTATCACAGGATACTGTGCCATTGTCACTCACGCCTTAAGAATGGGACTCCCTCATAACGCCTTCTGCTGGGAAGGAAACGCATATCGCATCTCCTCTGCACCTGTAGCGCTCTATCCTCCCACAGGAAGGAACACTTGAAGCCTTCTTCTTCAATGACTTGAGCGAATTGCACAACGTAGGCATCCATCACATAAAAAGCTTCGTGGCAAGCACCAAATGTAACCTAGGCTAGGTTAAAGGCGAGTGTGATGATAGAGACATCACTCCCACTCGGAGGCCCTAAGGCCCATTGTGAATTCCTTAAATTTTCGTGGAACCCAAATTTATAAACCTTTCCTATCACGTGATGTATGAAACCACTCCGAGCTCTTTATAAATCTTAGAAGATCCAGTATGTCTGCGTTTTCTAATTCCGAAGTCTCTGTAAAGATTTTTTGTCCGAGGTTCTAAAGAGCAGATGTTGGATCGTTTCGGTCTCTTCCTCATTACCGCAGCTCCTGCAGAGATCGCTAGAATCGCTGTCCCGTGATTACTCCGACAAGCACGTGGATCGAGTCTTATTCCAACGCCAGGAACTTCTTTGTTTTACCAATGTTAATCTCTAGCCACATTGAGCTTGTTGTGTGACAATCGTTTCTTACAAGCCAAGATTGGATGGATTCTTTATGTATTATAACGTTTATGACCCGGTAAAATGCACTAATCGGTGGCGGCAATGACGTATCCGTCTCACTGATGCCCATTTTAGACCCTCGTCTAGCCAATTCGTCTGCTTTTTCGTTCCCTGGGATTAAGATGTATCCCGGGAACCAGCAGAGTTTGACTTTGTGATGACTGATGGACCTCAGTGAGTCGTGGCAATTCATGACAGCCTTTGATTTCATTGTACAGGAACCAATTGACTTCAGCCTTGTTGTCTACAAAAATGCTGATATCCGATAATGGGATGACGGTTTCTTGTATGCATTTGGCTGCCTTCTTAATCGCCAGAATTCATCATCATAATCATCATTTTCGTGGGCCGCATATTCCACTAAAGGGGTCACAGGGGCAATGCACGCAGGAGAGATCTCCAGGCTACTCGATCCTCCGCCATCGACTCTAACTCATCAGGAGCTATGCCCAAGCGCAACCAGGCGAGTGTTTAGACTTGGTCGAACCATCTCGTCCTGGGTTTGCCAAGCGGTCGCCTACCTAATTCAAGCCACGCCCCGGAAGTCGTGATGATGGGGACATTCGTGCCATGTGACCAAACCATCGAAGTACAGCCCTCTCCGTTCGAAGAAGCAGCTGCGAGAATTGCGAAATCTAAATGATTCCTGTTTGTCCAGGATGTCCGAGGTTGTCCTGTTTGTCCGGTTCCGGCCCCTGTACCTGTGTCTATTTGTAATCCGTCAGTGAACATGGTAATCTCGTGATCGTTGACTGAGGCCCAGGTCCACCCCAGACTCTAGTGCCACCTGAGGACGAAGAAGACAGAAGACAGAGGACCTAGGGGACCAAAGGTGGCGCAAATCAGTGAAGAGTAAAGTGCGGCAGTTTGGAACAATTTAGGAAAATCCCTAGAAATTGAATGCTATGGCTCGTAACAGAGACTCTACGCCTCACAAAAGGATACAGACTATAAACAAAGACCAAAAATTCTCCTAATTCTAACAAAGATTGACTTGAGAGCTACGTACACACAATATGTAAAGGAACTTACCATCATCATCCTCATCTTCGGGATTATCTAACAGTGGAGTGAAGGCGTATCTCTGGTTGTTATTTGTGGGCCTCCACAAAATCATGATCACCAGAAGAAGCACTGAAAAAAGTACATGCCAAAAAGCGAAGTCCACCCAAATTTCTCTCCAACCCTAAAAAAACGAGAATCCATGTGCTTTTCAGATGTCATTCAGTTTGTAGAGGTTACTTACCGGTGAACAATTTTGTGTTTTGCGTATCCGAATGGAATACAGCATGAAAATCACAGACGCTATCACTGAAAAGATTAGTGTGTTGGTAAAATGCCTATACAGCGACAACTTTACCATGTTTCTAGGAGACAAAAACGGAACTTATTAATTTGCTGTCCACTATATGGACAAACTGAAAGGAAACTACCTTCTCAATCGCAGTGTTCTTGTTGTTTGAACCAACGATGTGAAGATCCACCAGCAAATTCCCGAGTCCAACACTGCTAGTGGTATGCTTGCTACAAGAAGTTCATGCCTCTGATCGTTCTTTGTGCGCATTACACGTAAATAACTCTCAACACAAGCCAGAATGAAATACAGAGCTCCAGTCCCAACTACCCGATGCAACATTGGTCCCAATCGTGGTCTGAAAGTTCAAATTAACAAAAAAAACTGTCTCCAAATGTGAATTATTTTACAACTTACTTAACAATTCCGAAACCCAATGACATAATGATCACCAACATCCGAGCAAGTGTACGTTTGGCACATGAGACTATTTCAGCAGCCAGTTCAGCACCCTGAACCGAGACTCCAGTGGAGTTGACCGACTGGTACTCGGCGTAGAAAACCGCTTTCTCTAGCATTCCCAGCAAAATAACACCACCAATCCAGAACTGAATTCGAAGTAAGTCACGCCATTGCAAGAAGGACACTACGAGCCAACTTATGCCATAAATCACGTAGACCAGACACATCGTTCCATAAAACTGTCAAGTGTTTCAATTAGAAAAAGAAAAAGTTAAATTCAATTATTTAATCTTACCGGCAAAAGTGGCCATTCGATGGCAGATAAGTATCCATGTGGTCCTGGAAGTTCAATGTGCACTGGAGCCGAGAATTCAACATTATTCACTGGCTCGATTGTTAACGCGAAATCATAGATTCCGTCCTTGGTTATTGTGAAAACGGGATTGGATATCTGAAAGACATAAAATCGAATGTAAATATTTTATTCTATTCACCAAAATCGGGGTTTAGCGAAATATATGCTGTCTTCAATGAAGGACGCACGCCATCGACGATTTGCCCACAATGTCCTCATAGATAGATACATATGAAGGGTCTCCCAATAGGGATTTCCGAACTTTGACAGTTGATACTGGTCAATTTGTTGTCAAATTCGCTGTCATTTATTCAGTCTGTTTTGCCAAATCACCATGCACGTGTGGTGTAAGGTGTCAACGCATTTTGATACGCAGACAAATGGATCGCTTGCATTTGCTCGTCGTGAGAACTTTGCAATTCACACAGAGCGTGTGATAAAAATACTTTCGGTGTTCCCACGCCGAGTGTCTGGTTTATCGTACATGCAACACCTGAACCACATTTTCGAACTACTTTTAAGACGAGTCGTGAAAAGTCGCTTAAGCCGATCAGACGTTTTTCTATTATCTAACACACGTTCAACCACGTGCAAATTATAAAATTGTTTTATCAAAATGGGTGTTCTGTCCGGGGAACGTTCCGCGCTCCTCGACCATTGTTTGTTTGACGTACCCATTCATAGCCGTCTTCCCGAGAGGACTATTCGCAGTGTGGTGGATAAATTTGAGTCCACTGGTTCAATGAACGATAAACCAACACCCGTACGTCGACGAAACGCAAGATCTGTTGAAAACATCGCCGCTGTCCGTGAGAGTGTGCAGTCGGGGCATGCACCCGTACAAAATTCAACCGACCAAGGAGCTGAAGGTAAACGACCATAGACAACAACGTGTGTTCACTAAATGAGCTCTAAAGCAGTTGGAAACTGACCCTAATTTTCATCGAAAAATCATCTTCAGCGATAAGACCCATATCTGGTTGAATGGGTACGTCAAAAAACAAAATTGTCGAATTTTGGATGTTTGGTGTGGATCTTGGCCTTGGTCCACATTACCTTTAGAACGACGTTTGTCAAGCCATCGCCGTCAATGGCAGGCGCTATAAATGGATGAGTACCAACTTCTTTTGGCCTGAATTGGATGCTATGGAAACCAACGACATGTGGTTTCAACAGTACGGCGCTACGTGCCACTGTTTGGTGTGGATTTTAGGCTGGCGGCGTCATCGGTCTATATTTCTTTGAGAACGACATTGGCCAGGCCATCACCGTCAACGACGAGCGCCATAGGTCGATGAATACCAACCTACTTTACCTTGGATTGGATAATATGGAACCCGACGAAATGTGGTTTCAACAGGACGACGCTACGTGCCACACAGCCCACCTCACATTGGAAATTCTGCATGCGAGAGCATTTGGCATGGCATTTATAGAACAAGATTCAACTACGAACTGTGTGGGCAGTACATCAACATGAATCAACGACTAAGATGACCAGGCCTAGGATGACATGTGGAGCGCATGGACAACACTGGTCTACCCCGAAGAGTCTTCGACTCCGCGCTTGTGGGACAACCTCGAAACCAATGGCGCACGTGAAGCAGTGTTCAGTAATGACAGCCATCATCTCATGCTAGTTTAGACCAGCATGACTTTCAATAGACAAAAATGGTGTCATACATAACCTCATAATCTTTTAGGGCACAATGCACCCAACTGTTGGTCTCAGTGAGCCACGACCCAGTCGCAAAGGCACCCTACCTACCTACCCTACCCATAACCTCACAAAGAGTACTGTGGCTTCGTAGATGACTGGGTATGAGATGTTCTCATACCTGTAGCGCCGTGGCGTAGTGGGTAGCTGCGTCGACTCCTACGCTCGAGGTCAAAGGTTCGAATCTCGAAAAAACACCTAGCATTTTTTTCACGGCTCCACCTCTTTCGAGTCAATGACAATGCTCAAAGAGTCTAGAAAAAGCTTCTCAAAATCACCGTTCGGAGTCGGTATTAAACTGCAGGTCCATTCCACTTGTGAGAGAACAATAGCACGCACACAAGAATACTAAGACCGGATGGACGTTTTGTGTTAATTTTTTAGTATAGGGTCATAACTTGACTATACTAAAATAAATATTTTGCCACCAATTTATGTGCCATTCAGATGATACGCGATCTGCTCCTTTTTTGACACTTCGGTGGCAGTGAGCTGCGACTTGGACAATTTCGAAGAAACTTTTGTTCACGATAAATTAAAAAATATGTCCAGTTTGCCTTTTTAGGAATTGAAAGGAGGTTGGACTTCGATTTATTCACGCTATAGAGACATTGACCTATTTTTTCCATTGTACATCGCGGATATAAGATCCCTGGCTCATAGAATATTCGACTCTATACCGAGACTGTGGGATAACGCAACAGACAATGGACATAATTAATGTGCCACACACAACTTGGTTGACTTCAAACCACTTGATAAACTGGAGACATGTTGTAAGAGATTGGACTAGATATATGTATTTTTGTTTAACACGTCGAGTACCACCATACAATCCGAAAAACTGTCCCTTCGATTGTCACTTCGATTACCCTCTGGTCTCACGCGGCACAGTAAGCTTAAATTCGTGTGAGACCAAAGTGGTATCATGTGGCACTCAACGTGTTAAAGGCTAGATTCATCTCAGGCCGTAGCTAATCTAAGAAAACGATGGGTAACATCTAGAAATTAATGTCTAACGATGTGATACAAGCTTGATGTTAATCGTATTTGAACAATCCGCAGTGTTAACCGCAGAAAGGACTCAGAACTCATCGTATTGGACTATAGTTTCATAACCAAATTTCAGCAAAAGGCTTTTTATTTTTCCAAGCGAGTGCTACAGTGATTAAGATCATTCTCCCTTTTTATTTAACCTCTAAATCATCTCTACTTGCGAATACATGCATTCACTGATTCATGAAGCACGAACAACGCAAAAGAATAGACACTGACCCTGAATCATCTGCTAATTGCGTTATTATTGTTTAATTCACAAATGTGTTTTTCTGATGAGTGGATAGTTGAACTAATCAAAATAATTTTGGAAGCATTGAACAGCCTTTTTATCATTAACACGAGTTCGTATTGCCGCCTCATTTGATAAGAAATATCGTAGTATCGCGCTATCGTACATCCGGTGGGTAATTTCCTGAGTGCGTTTTAAGCCCACTTCCACCTCATGCATTACAACTTAACAAAATCACTTCAACTTCACGCCTTTTTTATGATTTCGCTAACCTCATTAGAACGCATTTTTAGCTCGTCATTAACAACTACACATGTTCCTGTTATCTTCTTCTTTTCTGATTTCAGTGCAATTGACAGGAAAGAAAAAAACAAAAAGGTGACTAATACACGATCAATTCTACGTGTGGAAGGTCTGTCATTAATCCCACGCCACACCTATGAAGGTCGGTAACATGCATACATATGAATGAGCACACTAATCCATCAAATGTTGTCGATATTCCAAATAAATACTTGACCCCACACTCACCGGTCCGATTTGTTTATTCTTTTTGATTTTATTTTCGGCTGGTGCTGGCTGTTCTGGCTGTGGAACTACTGCCGCGTCACTACTAAAACGAAATTCTGGCAAAATGATATGCCCTCCTGACTGGCAGTCATAGTCCGATGGTACAGATTTGATTTGCATTGTTTCATTCGGTTGACTGGGTCTGTAGTATCTTTGATCATACTGTAAAATGAAAAAGCATACGTATAAACAATTTTAAAAAATGTAGACTACAATTTGTTTACGTTATTTGTGTCATCGACCAGACACAGTCGTTCGGTCAGAGTCCAGAAGATAGTTACTTTCGCCCCGGTATCCTTTGAATCGCAGGTAACTGCAAGAATTAAGAAGCACCATTATTTAAATTTCTGATAAGAAGTATACAAATGTCCAACTCACTTTGTAGGACGATTCTTGAGCCGGCGAAAAGTGTCTTCTCCACTTTGGCGACATTGGACGCCTACCAAAAGAAAATGTTTTATTTATACTCTGCTACAATACACCAATTTAGATACAACAATTCATCATAAAGATAAGCCTAAATGGTTTAAATCGATAAGAAAAACAGATTCGAATGGAATATGTTTGCTATTGGATTGAGGACGGAAAAAAAATTGCATGTGCGATTTTTGAAATAAATATTTTTCCACTGTGCACTGGTTGGGAGGTGGCACTTACAGGTATTAGAACAATGTCTGATTTTCCTTGCTCAGATTTGCCATTTGCATAGCATAAAATCGACGAAAGGACAAGGAATTCAATAATTTTCCACTTGGGCATTTTGAAAGAAATTCTAATATTTGCCTTATTTTCCACCACTCAACAAACTACACAAAAAAATTCGTTGACGTTTAACACAGATATATTAGAGGAAAGAAAGAGAGGAAACTATCATTGTTTCAGTGATGCCATTTTTTAGTTTTGTCAAGTTTGGGAAATTCAACGTTTTTTTTTTTTCATTGAATGTGACATTTTGGTTTTGTAACTGAAAAATATAGTTAATAACTGTTTTTCCCGTTTTATTGATATTGATATAAAACAAATATAACTAAAAAAAAATTGTAAGCTCGTAGAGGAGCAAGGTGCAATGAAATGATTTTTTAAAGTCTTTCAACCAGATTTTACAGGCTGTAATAACAACGAGAGGAGCCCCGAAAAGGCTTTTAAGTTCTAAAAATTTTTAAAAATCAACCAATCGATTCGAAGTTGGATTTAATTTTCATTCAGATCTTGCAGTCGGTAAAGATTCCTGGTTTGTTTACTCGGCGTATGAAAATATTTATAATACCCATCAATTGCTAGGTCTGTCTACTATCTTCCAGCAAAATTCAATAAAATTGTGAAATCTGAAACGAGAAATGTAAAAATAACTAAGCCAGAATTTACACGATGGTTCATGAGTCATGATTCAAATGAATGCAAAACAAAAAGAAAGCACAACACCAACCCCTTGAGTCTTACGCCGATGCCTTGCTGGCATTTACAAGTGCTGATTCTCAGACATGTTTGTTGCTGCAATTACCTGTCATTCTCTTTGTGGTTGCCGTATGCTTTTTAACGTTGAATTTCTTCACAGGCAATTTTTTTTTCCCATCTCACTTTTCCACGCAATTAGAGGAGTTATTCCATAAAATTGCGAGCAATACATCTGCATACTTTACTTGGGCTATCCCCTGCAGTTTTCGTCGCTTTGGCTACACATTACGAGATGCAGCAACAAAATTGGCTGAAAATCGTGGATGACTCTTTTGCCCATGATGACTTTTTTGATCCTTCCTCTTCTCCTTGTTCATAATTTTCCTTTTTCTCTTTCTTTCTTTTCGCCCTTATTGAAGTGTAGATCGATCAAGTGTCGAAAGAAATATCTTGAACAAAGAAATTGACAGTAGAATTATTGGAAGAGAACAAAATACTGTCAGGCTCTACAGCCATTGATCCATAATCCAATGACTGTCGATTGTTAAGCCTGAAACAGACGTGCATCGAAATGCCTGCAGTAAAATATTAAATAAGAAAATTATCGATTTTTCTCTGCGAATTAACAGTCTCTTCACAAATTGTCGAACTGAATTCACGATCCACAAATTCATGAATAAAAAATTCGCGAAATCTCTGGGCGCGAATATTGGAAATTTTAAATCTTACACTGACAATTCGCGGCTACCGATGAATTCCATGTGAATGAACTGTCAAAATTCGCGAATTTTGGAGTTCTCCGCTCATATGAAAGGCCCTTTATAGTACGTTTACATCGCATCCAAATTCAACGTTTCGGCTAGTTCCTGCATTTCAGCACAAATACATTGCATTTCGCCATACATTTCCTGCATTCTGAAATGTTGCGAAATGCAGAATTTCGTCGCTGCATTTGTAAGTTCGTCAAATCGAACATCCTCTTTACAAATTCAGCACCATTAAGCACGTCATACAGTGACACTTCAGCCCGCTGACATAAACAAAAAAACAGCTGTCAACAAAACAATAAATCATTTCAAGTGATCATTGCAATAAAAATGGAATATATATGTCTGAATTAGCATTTAAATTCATCTTTAAATTAATATAACAAGCTAAATGGTTCAACCACTTCTGATTTCCAATCAGGAAAAAATATCAATAATCAATTCTATTATTTTGAAATGCTGAAGTTGCAGTGGGAACGCAATATTGCATTTCGAATTTTTTTTCCTGAAATATTGAATTTGGGTGCGGTGTAAACGTACTATAAGATCTTCCTCCCTTTTCCACAAAAAAAATGTCTTCTGTTTCATGAGAGGTATTCGTTTTCTGTATATCTGTATATATACAGAATGTATTCTGTATATCGTGGGTTAAAATATAGACTAAAAGATTTCAAAACGGACAAAGCTTCCTCATTGACAGTAGAATGTACTTACATAACCCTAATTTTCTTGTTTTGAAATTGAAAATAATAGCAAAATGTTTAGGAAGGTATTGCTGAACGAAATATTAAATAATATTAAAAACCATTTACTAAATTACTTTTATCAATATTTTTTCAGATCATTCCAACTGCACATAAAGTAATTGCCGGGCAACTGGCATCGGTTCCTAGCCGCCTTACATCAACAAAAGGTTACAGCATCTATGAGCCAGATTATTTAGATGTAGGATAATAAGTACGATCAAAATTGATGAAAATACTACATGTTTCTTACTTTCAGTCCCTGAAACCCAAATACCCGCAATATGAAAGCTTAAATGTGTCCATCAAAGGCTACGACTATCCCATTTTGGAGTCATATCAACGTTATTTGCACAGTGTTGCTGAATATTTAGATTTTGATATTGTTGACTGGTAAGTGCCAAATGGAAGATTGAATAAACTTTTTGGAAACTCATGTGAACTATTAACAGCTATGCGCTACCACCACAACATTCACAAGTGCAACGATTCCGACCCAATTCGACGATAGTTGATGGTGAATACAAGCTAACCATGTACGAGAGGAATATTCAACTTAACGAAGTTAGTGCTCCAGTTTATCCATTATTCTTGCGCATTGCACAAGCGGCCTTGCCTGAAGGTGTTAATTTACATATACAAGAGCACACTGATGACTGTGAAGAGAGACGGTATGTTCCGGATAAGGATCTGTTGGAGCTGAAGGCACAACTTGAGGAAATGCAGGCAGCGAAAAAGAAGTAGGAGCTAGTGCAATAAAGTTTGTTTATACAAAATTGAAGATTTTTAAATGTTTCATTGCGCTTTGAAGTTATAGCTCCGCAAACATTTTTGAACATCGCATGTCGGCTATATTTATATATTTTTTTGCTCCACGTTCGTTTTGCTATTAGAAATTCTTGGACGCTTGAGAAAAGTGTAAGCCACTTCTTTTCCTTGAATTTGGCCTGATGATAAGGAAAGCCAAGGACTTTGAAAAACCTGCTAAAAATGTTTCTATTTATTTATGCCTACTGGCAGACCTTAATTCAGACATTGCGTCTGCGATTAGGAAACAGCATCGGACGTCTTCCGGTTGAAGTATGGAGTTGTTTGCTCCCCCAAAGGATCAGAATGAAGAAAAGTCACTGCCACTCTCAACGATGAGCGTAGTGAAGTCCAACAAAAGAAAGGTACAACTGCTTCTAACCCAGAGAAACAGAGTTTCGAGAAATCGCCAGCAATATGCCCACACTCCAAATAGACACAAAAACCTGCCATTCATCTTCATTCAATGAAAACGTATCTTTATTATAAAAAAAATAATTTACTCTGTACATAAACTTAAATAAAAAAAGCAATCAATTCTGTAAAAAAAGAGTAAACACTTTTCAACTAGTCTAACGATTTAAAGCTCTCTTGTTGGGAAATGGACGGGTTGGAGTTGAGATGAAGTATGAAATCAACCGCTACACCACTCCAAAGTGGACAACTTTAATGGACGGATTACTTTTCGTTTCCTCTTGCGAGTTGTTCTCCTTTGTCGATGATAATTTGGCCATGCGAGGGAAGGATTCTTCTGAAAAAGGACCTTTTTGTTAGGAGAACATACTTCACTGTCTCATTGAGTAGCTTTACCTGGTAGGGGATCGAAATCCTTTAGATAATCATCGTGCGGATGACAAAGCGGCAAGCTGTCGGCTAATTCCTTTTTGGGATTCGTCATGTTTCTCGGTCGTACATAACCGTTTCGCTTTGGCGGCAGGGGCTTCTCTTTTCGAGGAATTTCCTATCAAAACAAAAGGATAGAGGTTATGTATGTTTTGCAAAAGTCAACTGAAGACATACGGGAACCACAGCCACTTGTACTGTGTCGGAGAACTTCACTTTGTTCTTTTCGCTTGGATCCTTCTTCACCGGCAGTGTGCCATTCGCTGGGTTCATACTGCTTGAAGGTGCATTCGAAGTTATACTGGAACCGTTCGAGAGGATCGAGGCAGTTGGCTTTCGAATCGGCAGACGGGCTGGAAGTTCATCTACCGGACTGAACATAGACGTCGAGGGTATCGTCCCCGAGACAAGGGGATGCTGATAGAACTTCGGTTGGAATACATTATTCTCTGGAATGCGTGAAATCGATTCGTAACCGGGTCCATGTGCAGAGGCACGTGGAAGAATGTTATGAGAGGTCGATGGCATGTATGGGTGCGTAGGTGGGTTCTGAATCATTGGAATGCCGAGTGTTTGATCGGGCACCTGCGTCCACGTTGATGGAGCCGGGTTTTCGTTGGACGAGGATATCTGCATGTTCCGCAAGTCCGGCAGTGGTGGGATAGCCTGAGGTACTTTTGAGAAGTTCGTTCGGCCCATGTAAGTGTCGTCTGATCGGTACTCTTGTCCCAATAAGTGCTGTTCTTTGGATGAATATGGCTCGGGAGGTCTCAGTTCGGAGCTGTTCTCCGCAACTTGGCCGTTTCGGACCAGTGTCGCAGCCTTGCTCGTGCATGGAACCTCGGGATCGATCATTTTTAATTCGGGCTTTGGAATGTGTTGCGGCTGTAGACTCCAACGATTGGATTCCGCTCGTTGGGCGTAGTCAGTATTTCGAAGCATCATCGCTGTGCGACTTGTGCTCGGGCCGTTTGTCTCCTCCATCCTGTGTTCTTGGGCGGTCTTTTGAGTGCGACTGAGGGTCGCCTGCCTGTTTGCCGATAGACTATTGGAGTCTGCAGATAATGACACTTTCAATTCGGGCTTTGGAATGTTAATTTTGATGTTTTCGGCGTTGAAAACTTTTGACTTAAAGGATGGCAGAGGTGGGACGTAGTTTTTCAGTGTGCTCACTGCTTTCTCGTGCTTCCACTGACCCATCACACGATGACTGCTTACGCCTTGCTTCTTCTCTTCGTATGTGCAGTCCGAGTAGGAGGACTCGGAGTAGGACGAGTCTGAATCACTGCTCCCCGAGCAGCTCTCATCATACAAAAGCTCAGCCTGAGAAATAGCCTCGTTCGACAGATCGATGAAGTCGGGATTTGATCTCGTCACGTGAAAGAGGTCCATGAAAAGATCGTAATCCTCTATGTCCATGGCGAGATCGAATGCTTCGTGAAAGTGGTTGTTTCTGGAAAAGTGAAAGCTGTGAAATGAAGTCTTCGATTGCGCACATTCGCTTACCGTAAGAGATAGAAGAAGAATCTCCTCTTGATGTCATAGACCTGATCGCTGAACTCATCTTTTGTTTCTTCGCTCAGTCCGTCAGTGAATGTCTTCAGGGCTTTGGTTAGCAGCTCCAATCGATGTCGCTTCAGGTCTTTTTGAGTGAACACGAAATTTGCGATTTTATGGAGAGAAATCAGACACATGGCTCCGTAAGTTTCCCAGTTCATGGCTTGGAGGAGGTTTACCGCTTTCTCCAGGTACGTCATCGAGAGATATTTGTCCAGAATAACGTCCGCCGTCAGCCCGGAATTGTGAAAATCTCCGGCCATTCCGGAACCGCACACGAATTTTAAGCAAGCAACTGGTCCCGTTTCGAAAATCAGCAGAAGAAAGCAGTCGGCTTGGGCGAAGGGAAAGGGAAAGCTGTGCAACTCAGGTTTCCGACTGAAGTTCATGTCCAAGAGCATGGGTTGTATGGTGAAGTAGTGGGAGAGGTCAAGCAGATTCAGCGGAGTGACGTCTTCACTGATTAGCTGATTGGCGATAGGCTGCAGGGCAATGTCGAAACACTGGAACTGCGCTCGATCATTGCCCACCATTATGACGCTAGAATCTGCATGCCAGCTGCACTCTGTGGGGATCTAAAAATTCGTGCTGAATCAGAGAACTATGTTTATCCAAGCCAGCTTACTATTTCAATCTTTGGGAGGAACCTGCTTGTTTGCTTCACCAGATCGTGTATACACACGTACCGGTCGACTGTGCCCAGAAAGAGCTTTTCCTGATCGGGACTGAACTCGAAACAGCAAATTTGGGTGCCCATTGGAATCGAGGTTATGATGGCTCGCTGCATTTTTCCCTCGGTCAGTTCGTACGAACACACTTCAGCGCTCACCTCACCCTTACGTGAAACCTTCTCTTCGATTATGAAGATCTGATTTCCACTAGAACGCAGGAAGTCCACACGCAGTGGGTCATTCTCCGACCAGCAATAAGACATCGCCTCCAGTTGTGCACTGAAATTATGTACATATGCCAATCTGAACACACCATCTAATTGGAGTTCTTACTTTCTCAACTTAAACACATGAATGTTGGCCCTATCCTGATCCCTGACCGTTGGTCGCCACGGGAATACCTCATTCTGTGAGCTCTTCGTCCAAACAGCAATCAAATCCGACCCAGGATTGACAGCCAACTTTCTAGCAAGTTTTCTCTCAGACGTGCCCGGTATGAGAACGTGAAATATCTTCGGTTCCATGTTTGCAATTTTCTCTGGCACAGCTGCCCGCATATTTGGCTTTTGCAAATGCAGCACCGTCACTTGGTTCGTATTGTATGCAAGAACGATATGTTGGCGTGTGAAAATTGCTGAAGACAGCGAAAAAGAATTGCAACGAATTAGGTGAACAAAAAAACAGACCGTCAACACTTTCTCACCGTCGGTGATCACGTCAGCAGCTAGTTTTCCTATGAGGTACTTGTCGTATGCCATGCAGAGAATATCTCCCACATATATATCCACTGAAATATGAACAATCACACCGTTGGCAAAGAGAATTAGTAGCACAGATCCTGTGCGCCATTCAGAATGAACTATTTTCTGCGTTTGCATCAACTCGTCCAGCTTCTTTATGTTGTCTTTCAGGCGCGAGTTCTTATGATTCTTTAGCAGCACTTGGCAGTCACGATTCTCGGCGTATTCACGTTTGGCCTGCTGGAGGATGTTATCGGGATCGTAATCACGATTTCGCAGGTACTTAAAAGCCCCATAATCGGTGTCTTTGATCCGAATTTCGTCTCTCGTCGTCCAAAAGTGACATTCACTGAGGAGCGTAATCATTTCGTTGGTGTAGACTATTCAGAAGATTTATTGCACAGTTATTTGTTACACAGTGTAAATGAAAGGAACATAATAAATACAACTAAATAAAGAAACGAAAAAAATAAAATTTAAAAACATAAAATCAACGTTGACACGAAACGAAAATGAAAATAAAAACAATTATGACATTCTATTGAAGTTCTTCGATGTGACCGTGAGAAAGTGAGGCGTTGCTGCTGCTTGAGGAAATGTCAAATTTGAGTGGATTGTAAGTGTGGACTTTGTTTTGTGGAGACGTTACGAAGTTAGGTTTTAAAAGTGGGAAAAATATATGAATTTTTCATTTTGTAAACATTGTGTTTTATATCTTGTAAATATTGTATATTTTCAATCTGCTTTAGGAGAAAATCTTGCTTGTTTGTGAGTTAATGTTTGTTTCTCACGTACAAAGCTGAAACGTTTCTTTTTTGCATTTCGATTCTCTCCACCGAGTGTTCCGTTTGATTTTACACCACATTCGTAAAGTTTTCAGAAAGACAAAAGAGGATGGACTGACCATTGAAGGAAGTGGATCTCAGAAAGTGGCGGGCATCATCCACTGGAGAGTCTTAACTGTCCAGTCTTTCTCTGATCATCGATATATCCCTTCCGGTAAATGAAGCGCATCTCTCGTTCAATTGGCTCTCCGAAAATTTAGGAAGACCAATTGGACAGGAAGATTGTGTGTGGTAATTTTGATCGACATTAACATCTATGATCCCATCAACTCTACTTAATTTGACAAATCAGTTTAGTCTTTCCAGAACTCTGAATCATGTCATGTCCAGCTACTGCTTCATCAGTAAGAATAAAGGAAGGCTCAAGCTTCGCTGGTAGAATCAGATGTTAAGCACTATGCGTAAGGTGACAGGAAGAGACAGGGGCAACAGAGCAAAACATTACTAGGGATCTGGCCGATGGGGTCCTCTCAGCACTTTTTGAACTGAATTTAGAAGAACACAGTGGACGTTTCTATAACGAAATAAAACCAAACTGGGTTTTCGTCCTTATTTCCTTAAACGAAATACAGTGGACGCTCGATATAGTGAACTAATAAAAACCGGGCCTGTTCACTAGAGGGAGCACTAGAGCGTGGACTGCTTGGACCAAATTTCACCAAAATGCGTATGTTTTGAAGTAAAATTCATCAAAAATAGAATATACAGTGGACTCTCCCTAAGTCGAACTGTCTTTAAGTCGAGTTTCTCTCTAATGGCTAAAACACAGTAGTGCGTTGCGCTAGCCGACAACAACAGACGGCTTCGCATTTTCCGAGTCATTAACAATGCTCAAAGGGTATAATTGTCAAGGAAAAACTTCCCAATTTTCGGAATCGGCGTAAAACTATGGATTTCCTCTACTCGTGAGAGAACAATACCACGCACAATACTAGTGCTTGCTGCATAAGCTAGGCCAACGCCCTTATTTCTAAGAGTACATACGAACGAAATTATTTTTTCATAAGATTATGGAGGAAACATTTTGGAATTCAAGTCACAAATCTTATACGTGTGTTGCATAGAAAACACACATACAGTGGTGTGCAAAAAATATATGCCTTATTAAATTTCATGCACTCATATCAAACTACAAAAAAATAAATAATGAGTTATTGTGTGAGCACAAAAAAAAACTCTTCCCCCTGGCGTCGCCCAAACTGCCTTCCACTGTCTGAGTGAAATAAATTAAACTTTCACTCATTAGATTATAAATGGTTTCGCCTTTTGCAGCCAGCTAATCCAAGTGCTCCTTTGATGGTGTCGAAGAGTGAGCTACGGAGATTTTCTTGAGCTTCTAAGAGAATCCTTATAGTGCATTAGCCTCCTTCTTATTGTTGACGTGCCTATATTCTTCTTCTTCTTTTTCTTAGGGCACTACAGTCCGAGGTGGACCTGGGCCTCAACCAACATGCCTCTCCAGTACGATCTTTCGCCAGATGTCTCCAGTTTCGCTCACCAAGCCGGCCGAGGTCCCCCTCGACTTGTGTGCGCCACCTTTTACGTGGACGTCCTCTGTTGCGTTGTCCCGCAGGCTCAGAGTCGATATTCAGGTCCATGTATTTCTTTTTTTGGGACGATGCAGCAAATGGGTCCTTTTTATCAAGCTTCACAATTTGGCGATCGGTGTTAGACGTCGTTTCACGTGGCCCGTCTCGCGTTTCTTTAGTTTTGTGTGATCGAAAAAAATCGGGTACCATGTTTCGGGGGCATCCTATTGTCTCCGCAATATGTTTGTACGTTTCTTCGTCTTCACTCATTCTTTTAATAATTGTTTGTATCTGTTCTGTACAAAAACGACTGGATGGCGCAGTTGGTTAAGTGCCTGCCCCAAGTTCGGGGTCTCATGTTCGAATCCCAGTGAAATCAAATCTGGTCCAATCACCATTTGCCATTGGGATCAAATTAACGGCACTGGAGTAGGTTGCTGCCTGGCAGTACAATGGACCACTTTTGAGTCTGAGTGCTCCAGAAGAGTTTCAAAAATACTCCGAAAAAAAAATCTGTTCTATACACTGCCCTTACAAAACATCAACGAAAACAGAGCGAGTCATTCTACCACGTTTTAAAATTTCCTTTGACTCAGCACAAATTCAATATGCAACGACTTGGAGAATGTGTTTGTTTTTTACTTTCACTTTCACTTTAATAAAATGTAACGCTTCCATATTTACACCTATCAGCGTGTGTCTGGGGGAAAAGTTTCCCTATTTACAGAGCTATTCACACAACTGGCATGTGGCTCAACACGTGAGTGCATTGACACAATTACCACTCACGTTGTATAGGGGAGGATATAATTGCAAATTAAACACGATATTTAATTGCAATTATCTGGAAAATTAGCTTTTGATCTTGTAAGTTACTTTAAATTAACAATAAATAGGATGTCGTGCGATGATTTTGAATAAGGGTCAAGTGAAGTGAAAGGCAAATTTAAACAGAAAAACATGGAACGACGTTCTTTATTCATTTGTTTACAAAAGTCTAGCTGAAAATTTAAGCTGTGAGCAACGAGGGGATTTGGGTAAGGAACGACGTTGAAGCATTCTTAATAGCTGCTTGGAAGTGAAGCTATTTCCGTTCTAGTGAAGGATAAAAATGCGGTAGATTCAACTTTATAGAGAAAGGAATGTGAATCTAAGAGTCTGTCTTTATATACTTTTTTAAAATGTCATCCAGTTTAATAATAATAATAATGGCGGCGCTACAGTCCGAGGTGGACCTGGGCCTAGCTTCTCAGCAACCACTCGTGTTGTGCGTGCTATTGTTCTCTCACGTGTGGAGGGGACCTACAGTTTAATGTCGACTCCGAACCTCGATTTTGAGAAGCTTTTTTTAGACAGTTATATTCTTTGAACATTGTCAGTGACTCGAAAGAGGTGGAGCCGTGAAAAAATGTTAAATATCTTTTTCGAGATCCGAACCTTAGACCTCGAGCTAGGAGTCAACCCACCTACCCACTACGCCACAGCGCACAGTTTACATCATCCAGTTTACACTGTCAGAAAAAATTAAATCATCTTTCTTTTGGTTGGTTCCAGATTAGATTAGGTAAGGTTCATGTGATTTTCACTTTACGGGGGATGCACCTAGACAAACATAGGTCCATTGTGCAGCTATATGGGTTCTATAAGGAGAGATTAACTCCTGTATGTTATGATAGACAACCAAAGCTTTTAATGAAGCGAAGCAGATTGGTGGAGGAGGCTTTTTCGAGGGGTTCTGAAAGGAATTGGCTCTTAAATGCAAGCATTTCGTATTCGACAGTCGAATTCGACTGTAGTCGAATTTCGTTATTACAAACTCCAATTTTTCGAGCCCGATCATACTCGCTCACAAACGTGAGTCTGGCAATGGTGGAGTAAATCCGCTGTTGTATGATCATAATTTACTCTGTTTTAGGGTAGGTTAAAGTGGCGGTGGACATACAGATCCTGTTTATCGCACCCAATTAGTGCTATGAAAGCGCCGTTTTGATACCACTTCCTATGGGATACCTAATTTGTGAGAAGGGAGTGAAAAGGAGTGTGTATTCACTCAGATTAGCCTAATTTTTTTTAAAACCACTTTGTGGAATTTTTGAAGGCTAGCGGACTATGAATGTTTGCTTCCGAGAGGTTATTAGGGGTGATAAAGAAGGCTTTGCCCAGAGTGCTTTGTCTGACTCTAGCTAGAGCCAGACATTTGCACAGGAAGTGCTCGGGGGTTTCTGGCTCGATTTCCACCCGGCAGCTGCGGCAGTGCGGGTTGAATGGTATGCCTAGTCTTTCATTACTCTGTTTTACTCGCATACGAATCTGGCTACGACTAAAAAAGCACAGCCATACGATTTCTCAAAATAAAAACTTAATCTATTGATACCCCGCATAATTTTCTTATTCTTAAGCAAAAATAAACAACAAAAATTCAATTCTACTAACTAAGGGCAATTTTTTGACAATTTGATATTTCCATTGCTGTGTTGCTTTTTTCAAGTCGAATGCAACACACATGAAAGGCGTAGTAAAGATTTGAATGCGATACGACTCATTGTACGAAAGAAATGCGAAAGACGCATGCGACTTGCATAATTGGGGTGAGTGTCTAACGTTTTTTTTTGGGTTGTGATTAATCTGGTTGACGGTTGATTGATCAAGGGACCGCCAGGTGCTTTTATGGATTTGGAGGTGTGGGAACCTTGTGCTAGGTACAGGGATTTCGCCCCGTTGCAAAGTCCACCAGCCTGAGTCCGTTTTCGGACATAGTGTCGTGCAGGCTTTGTTTACCGATGAACAAAGTTTACCTCTTTATCCAGTTTAGCGTTACAATCTCCTTTAACGGTCTGGGCATTGATTGTATGTTCTTTCTAAAAGATCATAGAAGGCAAGGCCTTGGCGTGTGCGCATATCAGACAGATGTTGCTGAATTTAGCCTAAATACTGGGGCCTTATTTTGTATTGCTATAGTATCGGAAATCTATTCGAAAATCGGAAATTGGTATTTTGTACCTCTATAGCAAATACACACAATCCGCATTCGAAAATGAAAAGTCATGCCAACTCGTTTACGGAAATTTGGTATTTTGTATTGCGAAAGCGGATGTCAAAACCGTCCTCACTTACGGATTTTCATTCGATAACTATTTTGCTATCGGATTGTGTGTGCTAAAGTTGTTTTGATTGATTTATTTAATTTTTTCAAGAGAAATAGAAACATTAAGACATTAATAATAAATGTGAGCAGTTATTGTCCAAACTTGGATGTCTTGCCAAAGGATTTCTTCAATCTGCAGATGCAAGCCAGAAATGCAATCAGCTTTGACTTCGGCCCAGGTGCGGAATATAAACGGCGGGGGAGGTTCAAGTAAATACGCGCAACTCATGCAACTGGAAGAAAAGTGATATTAGAGTTATTACATCTCACTTTTGCAATAAGTGGCACTCGAAATGAACCATCGTTTTGATTATCATCCGCCCAACCACATAAATCCTTGAAATATACTGGCGAATCGAAAATTTCAACTTATCAATGTGAGACAATGAAGAATCATCCTGCTCTGAACCATCTTCAAACAAAAAACAACAACTAAACGATATGTTACACTGTGAAAGAATAAAATTGAATTCAATTTATTTGCAGCTGGCTTCTATTTGAATGATTATTTTCTGATTTGACAGTTTCATTTTCGGAAATTATTGACAAAAATTTGGCAGCATTCAAACCCAATCCGAAAGTGATACAAAATACGAATTGATTTGAGTATCGGATTTGATTTCCGAATCCGAATCCGAATCCGAAAGTGATACAAAATAAGGCCCCTGGTACGCTTACATACTTGAACCTTAAGACTTTTTGCGTTAGTCTTCTTCGAACAACAAATTCACATCCAAATAAGCGCTGCTTTCGGTCTCTTTAGCAATCTCCGCACAGGCATTCCGATCGCACTTCCTAGACTGCGGTAATGTCTGCTTTATAGCAGTCTAAAGCCTCCGCGAGTTCGTCGGCTGCACGTGATCTGTTAACGGACTTTACGTTCCACGCGCAGAACCAGATCATCTCCAACGGCTTTAAGATTTTTAACTTTATCTTGAAACTGAGGTAAGAAAAAACCGTGAAAACAGGAATCATTTTTAGCTAAACATTCGTCAAAATGACAACTATGGAATGGGTATCTCAACATCAAAATTACTTACCATCTCAACGCGACCACCATGAAACACACTCTACCGGTTACTTAGTTGAATCGCAATGATGATTGTGTAAGTCAACCAATTAGGAAGGGAAAAAGCAGATATTTTTTTGGATGGTTGTCGGTTTGACGAACGTTAGCTTTGTAGGGTTAAAACACTGTTGGTGGTCGATTGATCAATTGATGATTGAAAATTCAATTCGGTAAATCTCAGTGCAAAGAAAAAACTTCGTTAGAAAAGAGTCACCCCTTTAGTGGAACATGCGATGATCAGATGAGACGAGATGAGAAGAGTTTGTCTTTGACAACATTCACAGCAGCAAAATAAAACAGTAGACATTTTTTTTTTATTTTAATTATTTATTCATATTCCGGTTCGTTTTTTGACCATTTAAATATAATAGTTATAATAATATTAATAATAGTAATCATAGAATGTATGTATTTAAAGGATGAACAAATAATTCGAAAAACAAATATGTTTTTCTTCCTCCTTCGTTTTTGGTTCTTTTTTGTTTTGATTATGACTCTACAACGGCGAATATCATTTTGTGTAGCACAGTTTGAAAAAAAAAACAACTAAACTTCTATCTATTTACAAACATATATAACAAATTTGAAATTAACACATTTTCCAATGCTTCACAAGGTGGTTGTATATATAATTTATAATTTTAAGTAGTAATAATAATAGCAGCCTTTTTCGTTATCGTTTTCAAAACTCTTTCTTTTTTTGTTTAGTTTTCGTTTCGAATTCAATAAGTATCTCAAGTAAATCCAATTCTCTTTTTTATGTACTCGTCGAAGTAAATTCCCCATCATCCACGGACATGTCAAGCATTTGACTAAACAAAAAACGAATGCTCAAAGCATTATGTTCCCTAACAACAGATGGATGGGATTTTCGCACAGAAAATAGATCCGAAAGGTTACTCTAATATTTAATATTATTCAAACCTTTCTACAAAAAACTAACGTAACGTAATCATATTTTCGATTAACAAAACACAACGTATATCGTAATAGTATCTTACTCATTAAATTACACACAAATTGTTTGTAAGATCCATAAGCATCCTACAGATCTACAAGATCACAAATTATCGGTTCTTCCTCTGAAAGCAACAAGAAGTATGATTTGTTTTTTTTTTGTTCTCTTTTTTATTTTTTTAGTTTTTTTTTTTAAAGAAATGTTTAATTTAATTTTGTTTTGTTATGCGTGGTGCTGAATGTTCTGATTGCAACACTACTCTAGGGGTTCTATAGCGATAAAGGTATTAGTTAGGTAAGATGGTTTTTGAGGTGGATAAGTGATAATCAGTTGCTTTTACGACTTTTACCAACCGGCATCCAAGAAGCCACTGTTGAATCGTCGAGTTAGGACATAAACGACAGCTTCGTATGTTGCCATCATTATCGCTGTGTTTGGTATTTGTCGGACTAGTTGAGTGGCCAAGCCCCTGTAAAGGAAAGAAAAAAAATTGTTTTTATATTTGCATTTTTTTTTTGTTTTTTTTCCCTCCTAAGATCCATAAATTGCTACTTGAGATTAGAACTGATCTTACAAATCGAAGGTACGTTTGTTGCGTGTTGAAAATGAGAGGGGAAACATCAAACAATTAGCATCCTCGAAGTACATATACCCAAATGACTGATACGAAGACAGATTTGCAAGGTGGACAATTCATCCACATTCTAAGAAACAGTTACAAATATTTTGACTTCTGTCTCTTCATCTTTATCCCGGGTTGTGCATTTCTTGAGTCAACTTTATTTACTTTATTCGCCCATCTTTATTCATAATAAATGCTCACTTATCTCCGTATGTTCGCTTATTCGGACAAATGCACATTTTCCAACGCTTCAGTGTTAGAACATAGGAATGCAAATTTTGCCTGTACACAGTCTGTCCCATTTCCGATGAGACTGCTTTAAATCAACAGCTAGTGACAGCGCCATTTCGATTCCGGATTTCGGTCACTTTATTCTAAGACCTCCCAGAACTGCGGCCGATCTTTGACGGAATGGCTGAGCATTCTATCATTCCTGTGTAGGGGCCGTGAGTGTGTTGACTCCTGCACTCGAAGTCTGGTTTCGATTCCCGAAAAAAATACCTCCCCAATCTCGGCATTCGGAGTTGACATTAAACTGTAGGTTCTCTCCACTCGTGAGAGAACATTAGCACGCACAACACGAGTGGTTGCCCAGGTCCACCTCGGACTGTAGCGCTGCCATTATTATATAGTATGGAAATTGCAAAGCCGACGAATACGCCAAGCTTGAAACGGTTTCATCACAATACACAGTTTTGGCCAAATCTGGTCGAAACCCAATTCTAAACTTTCACTCTGTTTAATCAGAATGAACAGGCCATCTTTCAGGGCTCTCATCATCACGGGACAATGCCACACAGGCCTCAACATTGGGATTCCTTCACATATGCAGAAGCTGCAGGGACGAGGAAGAGGTGGAATCCTTAAAACATCTTCTTCTCACGAGTAGCGTCCTCCCCAGCCTAGGTAGGAAAACTTACCTAGAGGCCTTCTTCGACTTTTTGAGTAAGCTGAATAATGTCACCATCAGTCAACTTAATAATAATAATAATGGCGGCACTACAGTCCAAGGTGGACCTGGGCCTAGCTTCTCAACAACCACTCGTGTTGTGCGTGTTATTGTTCTATCACGAGTGGAGGGGACTTACTGTTTAATGTTGACTCCGAACGGCGAGATTGAGAAGCCTTTTCTAGACAGTTATACACTTTGAGCATTGTCAGTGACTCGAAAGAGGTGGAGCCGTGAAAAATGATAGGCGTTTTTTCTAAAATTGAACCGACAACATCGAGCGTAGGAGTCGACGCATCTACCCACTACGCCACGGCGCCCACAACTCAACTTAAACGCTCAATATTAAACACCAAATAATTCAATGGGTAGGAGACCGTGTGACACCACAATGGGTCTACGTTGGCCTAAGTGAGACTGCCAACCTGCAGTCGGCCAATTGAACCTTATCTAACCCAGATGAAAAACCAGCCAAGAAAGTTGAATATATGGGTCAAGGATTGCCTTGCAATTGTGTCAATTTAAACCAGTCTCATCGGAAATGCCGCAGACTGTGTATGTACCAATGAAGGTTATTGCAGACTGCAGTTCCACGGTTAAAAAATTTGCAGATGGAACACATTTTCTTGCTAATTTCGATGACGAAGAAAGGAAGAGAAAGTACTGTTTTCTGAAATATATATACATCGCTGAGTGGTTATTAAACAAAATATACTTTGCATTTGTAGCTTTGAAGTGGGTCTAATGTTATCTTGAGATTATTTCATAATGATTTCATTGGCAAAAAGTATGAATGCACGTGTGATATATAAAAATAAAACTTTCCATACATTCTAGGCGATATTCATAAAATATGTGACAGGTGAAGACGAATGAAAACAAATTAGTATTTGCAAAAACAAAAAATTGCGTCGCTGTGCATTTTGTATAAATAAACAATACGCTGAGGGGGTCTGCATGTTTTTATATGATTCACGATACCGTCTGCCAGCGAAGTCCGATAAGATTGTGGGGTCCTCTTGTGATATGATTTTAAAAAAAAGATTTTCCTTGATTTAATTTCGTGTTCTCTAATCAAGTCTGATAGAAGTACTCGTATCTAATCTGTGACTTATGCGATTATGAAATTTTAAATTTGTGCGTTGTATATAAAGATATACATATTCAAAGTAGTTATCAGTCAGTCTGAAGTAAATGTATTCAAAGCTTCACTTGGTCATTACCTAATCTCGAAACTACAATAGTTATAAATAAATTTGGTAATTACGCCTTTGAAATACATTTTTATGAAAGGAAACAGCAAATAAAATCAAATACGTCTTTTGCTATTTCTTGCGTAGACTTCTCTGGCTTTTTATTCAAGACAAGTTTGCTCAGTGTGTCTCGCGCTGCTCCCTTCTAGGCAGTGGATCGCCCTTGGAAGTTTATATAGCATGTAACAGGCAGGAAACTCTAAATTTTTCTCTCTAAAGACAGGAAAAATGTCACAAATGTGAAAAAAAGATTCAATTTTAAGGTTGTCCCGAATTCTTATAGATCAAAAACGCATAAGAAAAAAGCAGCCTAAGTCACTCTTGACAACCTCCTCTTCATGTCTCCAATGTTTCATTGAAACCGGTTCAACGGCTTTAAAGATTAGCCCGAACAGACAGACACATCGGTTTTATTAAAATAAGCAATTTAAAAATTTTCGAGGTTCTATAACTTGAATTAGAATCCAAGGTATGTCCAAAAAGTGTTACAAGGTATGCCCCTCAGAACTAGCATGTAGAACCCTATCACGAGGTTTCAGTTTTCTAGGGGTTAACGGCTTTCTTATAATTAATTGACAAATAATACGTAAATAACGGTATTTCTATCAGAAGTTGCTTTCCCAAAATCTCAATACTTTCAAGGTAACAAAACCCTTACCAAAAATTAATCATTAATTACTGTAATACACTGTGTTTTGTCTACAATTCTTTTTTAACGCAGATAACTAACAAAAATAGGTCTGTAAACAATCTCAAGTGATTAAGTTCAAGGTGGGGGATAAAAAACAAGCAGAATAGTACGCGAACCATCTTTCAATTTACTATGCCATTTGTTTGCTGTGAACTCTATTGAAATAAATTGACCAATATTATGCAAAGTTCGTTATAACCAGATTATGACAGTTATTGATTTGTGATATCGTGTGGTTTCATCAATTTTCCCGTTTCATATAACTCGGTTTCACTTGATGATACTCAAATCAGTAGAACGTAAAATAGAGGCACACCGCAAAGTGGCTACTCTCCCTTCTTCTATGGAACGTTGCAGTAAACAAACTGCTGTAAATATTAGAAGAGGTTGGACGGGATGTAGTCTATGCGGCCAGTGCGGACGATGTTGCAATAGCAGTTTTTAGCATATTTGTCTCTACGCTTAATGTCATAATGCAGAATGCTCATCTTAAAGCTGCTACATGGAATAAGGAATGTGGACCTGGCATTCGTCATCTTCTTGCGGCGGTACAGTACAAGTTTACCTGGGCCTCAACAAACAAGCCTTTTCAGGTAGCACGATCTTTTGCTAGCTGTCGCCAATTGCGCACACCATGTTGATTGAGAGCCATCTTAGAAGTAGATGTTCTCTGTTGAGTTGTCCCACTGGCTCAGAGTCGAAGATTCTTCGGGCCGCAGATATGTTGTCCATGCGCTCTACATCCAAGAACGCCTGGTTTGACACATTTTGCTGTACAGCCCTTACGGTCCGTGGTTCGAAGATTTGAGTGAGATGAGCAACATCAGTCGACTTAAATACTTCAGAACAAGCACAGATTAGTTTACTGGTTAGGAAATACCCAAGTCCCATGCCTGAGGGGGTTAGTTCGTCGAATCATGCGCTGAAGGTCTAAGTTAGACTGCCGATACAAACAACTTTCATATTTCATGGCTCCACCTCTCTCGAGTCTTTGACAATGCTCAAAGAGTATAACTCTCCGGGAAAAGCTTCTCAAACTTCGCCCAAACTGTTTCCCTCTACTCGTCAGACAACAAAATCACGAACAACACGTGTGGTTGTTGTAGAAGCTAAGCTTAAGTTCACCCATGAACATAAGTATTATTATTAGATACCTAATCCACGTGGTACCACAATGGGCCTGTGTTAACCTAAGAGACTGTAATCTGTAGTTGGCCACTTGAACCTAACCTAACCTAATTCGACGTCACACTGGATCAGATGTGATTTTAACAGGATATCATGTTGTAATTCTTGAGCAGTTGAACATCTGATAAAGGCATTTTTATCAAACTGAAGTGCAACTGTTGCGGAGAAAAAAGACGGCACGACGCCAATGTCGAAGAATAATATAATAATAATAATGGCGGCGCTACAGTCCGAGGTGGACTTGTGCCTAGCATCTCAGCAAATGTCGCAGAATAGGATGTCCGATTTGTTAGGGATTAACATGTATCATACACAATGGACCTTCACGGCCTCTGGGTGTAATTGCTGGCAGCATAAAGCCCTCTTAACCTATCATTGTATTCGACATTCTGTTGTTGCAAATGATAAATAACTTTCGAAGCATTCTCAGCAAAACAGATGCAAAACAAACGCAAACTGCTCGAAATACAGTGTATCTGCAAAAGGCGACGGAGAAAGATCACTTTTAATTTTAGACTTCGATGGAAAAGCCAAAGAAAAATATTCAGTCGCATTATCTGCTTAAATTATTGCACACCGAGTGAAAGAATGGTCAAGAACACGCAGCTAAATTTTTGCCTAAGTATGTGAAAGTATTCAGGATTTGCTTTTGTAAACCACAGGCAAACAAACATTCATAACACACTTAAAAAATTATTTTAAACGTTGTCCACTCAGCTTTGCAGTTGATAAAGTCAATCAGTCGACCTAAATGCAATCAATTTTTCTCTACAATCAAGTGCTCATTAAACCACACAAAGCCAAGAAATTATATGCATCCCATGTAACCACATAATCTACTTCATTTGCAAAAGGTCACTGTCGCGGCGGGAAACCTTCAAAGAACTATTTCTGCAACAGAAATACAAAACTAGAGGGTTGCGATGTCGATGAACCCCTCCATGCATTATCTTAATGCACTGCTCTAGAAAAAAACAGAAAAAATAAACTGCTTACAAAGAAGCCATGCAACTTTTCATTAAAAAAGTGAAGATGAATTTGTCTGGTTTGGTTAGCGGGTGGCGCACTATCTAGCGAACGATGACAATCATTAGGAAAATTACACGGAACAGAAGTATTTCTCACAGAGCTTTTGTATTTCTAATGATTCCCTCCCCTTTTTACTTTTGGTGGAAATACAACGGTTGTGTGGGTTGGTGGAGGTAACTCTGCATGGATTGTCGGGTGTTTTAAAGCACATTTTACGATGATTTAACGTGATGTGCCTCAATGATGCGGAATGAGTGAAGGTATGTTAAGGTGGCTGAAATGTGCACTTAGACCAGCAATGAGTGAAACGCAAAAGCCTCTCAATTCACGCTCAAAGAAAGTGGAAAAGGAAAACATTTAATTTACCTGTAAAGTCCAGCTCGGCCCTCTTCCTTCCATACTGTGTGTAGTGTCTGCCAAAATTTATTGTACTTGTTACCCTCTTCCCTCAGTCTTGTCCTCGCCACTTCGTGTGGATATGCAATACATGATGCAATTGTCTTTGAGGTAGCCCCAGCCATCATGAATTCGAGAAAATCTCGTGACGTCTTCAAATCACCCGGATGGTGTGAGCCGTGCAATTCCACCTGTGCATTGAATGAGATCATCAGATTAAGTCTACAGTGAATGTATACGAACGTACCAATTTTGATTTAATAGCTTCGTAGATGACGAAATGTACAACCGTTTCAGAGATGCCAACGTAACTAGCGGTGATTCCCTTGTAGAAGGCCATTACTCCACCTTGTGCGTAGATTCTGGCGATACACTCTCGCACGGTCATTTGAACCTTTGAATTATAATCCAATTGAAGGCGGGTTTTGACGAACCAAATTGGATTTGTTGCTGAAGACGCAGCAAAACCTGCACACGACGCGCTGAGTATGTGCACTAACGGTGAGTCTGGTCGAATGATTCTATACGAGAGGCAGAGAATGAAATGAAACCCTGACTGTGGGATGTGCTATGGTTAAACTTACCCTAAACTATTTAACATGGACTTAGTCTGAGAGTAAGTGCAAAAGTAAATTGCGCGTGACGGTGCCACTCCGACGAGATTCGGACCCAATCCCTTGAACAAGGCACGTGGTCCTTCGTTTTGTACTATATGTCTGCAAGAGATCACAGGTCACATTAGGAAATCATTTACCACTCAAAAATTCTTACTTGAGGCATTGAATAATGCTCATGTTTTTAGCTGTTGACGATATGCCGCAATGGGAGATTGCCATTATCTGGAAAATCAATGAAATTCAACGGTAAGTATGGATTGCGGTGAGTTGCATGTGCATTACATGGAACACACAGGAACAGAAACATAAGCAAAACTAAGGAATAAAAATGTACTACCCTCCGGACACCCCCAATCACCTGTGGCTGCGGGCGCTTTCTGAGGATCGTTGTGCATAATTTTCGCCGCTGTTCTGGCCTGAGAAGTGCCTCGGTTTGATTGCATCCTTGTGTCTCTGGCAATCGTGGTGGCGAAACAAAGGACGATGAACTCTGTAGGCGGGTCTTAACAACTTCTAGGGGACATGTTAAAACAGCTCCAACTGTACCAGCAGTTCTGCAAATACACAAAAAACCACACAATCATCAAATAAATTGCCTAGCAATTAAATTTATATTTATTTCAAAGTAATTCTGAAATCAGCCGTAAAGTCGGAAAGTGAAAACAGCAGATGGGCGCAGCTTAAAATAATTTGTTTTAATTTCTTAACGCCGACGACACGTCGCGCGATGTTTCAAATTAAAATTTTAAATTTCTTTTCGGTGCCAAGTGGTGAAGGGAGCAGGGGGACCGAGAATAACAAATGCAACCTTTGCCGATGATCTTCAAGACGAACGAAAATATAATGTTTTTCCTGAAATTGAATAATGATGTCGAGTAGCTGTGCTTTTCTGTTGTTTGTTGGTCATTTGAAAGTTTAATGAGATCTCGTGTAAGGACATTCGTTGACATTTCATTTCGTTCGGTGTAAAAATAAAACACGTTTCGCTTGAATGAAATCATGATCATAACTATGAGAGGCGACGATGGATGAACGCATGAAGTGGTCAGATATTATTATTATTGTTGTTGAGGATATTTTGCACCGCGACCATTAAGATCTATTGTGCCCCTTTTAATACCTTAGCAATATTACGAGTTCCCCTCAAATACAGTTCTTTTTAGAGTTTTATTGAGGGTCATGGACTCCTGTTGCGCATAGATGAAGAAATCTGTTCTAGAGTATTCTCTCTAAAGGTAGCCCTAAACGACGAACATGCTCGCCGAACTTGCTCTTTTGCGTTATCCCCTACGCGGCGAACATTCATTTCGTGTTATTTCTTCAAACCGTCAACATGTGTGATAGGGAAGCGCAAGTGGTGAATTCCTCGATAAAATCGTGGCTGACTGTTGACATTGTGTTTAATCCGCGATATGCACTCGGCGACGTTCACAGCAAGAATGAAGTTTGCTCGAGAACATAGCCCTACACGGCGAACATCAAAGCCAACGAAGACGATAAAATTGAAATTCTTCGCCAACAGCGAGCGGCTCACGAACCAGCCCATACACGACAAAAATGCGGCGATCAAGAGCAAGTTTGGCGAGCATGTTCGTTGTTTAGGGCTACCTTAAGCCAGTTTTCTTCAGGAATCTGAGAATGAGAGATGGTTCTAGTGATTGCATTTCTTCTTCTGATATTAGGTACTTGCCCAGATATTTTTTTTATTTTGGCTTGGTCATATACTTAAAAGAATTGTTTACAGCGTCAAACTGCACTGTTTGATTAAGACATAAAAAAAACAGACAACAATTTCATTTTATGAAAGGTCATAACAGTTTTCGAGAACTAGATTGTAGAAGTCATGCCCATCTCGGACTGTAGCGCCATAATATATGTGTACATAACAGTTTTCCAGTCGTGCTACAATCCGCATTTAATTGTTCTCGGAAATCTAACTAGATGGTGGGTTTTATTTCTGAATGTGATGTAACTTAGCTTGAACTCTTATTGCAAGTCAGAAATGAAAAAGTTCAAAGATGCAGATAACTTTTATATAAATCCAAAAAAATTCCCCTTGGGATGATAGAATCTCTATTGCGTGGGTTTCCCCAACTCAAGATTGAATTATTAGCTAAGTATTTTATAGAAATTTATGACCGATTTTTTTCTTAAGAATTTCAGATCAAGTTTATTGATTTAATTGAAAATTGTATGTGTATTTTTAAATTATGACGGTATTTTATATGTATTCTTTACTCTAAGAAATGTTGACAAGATTACTCTTGATGTACAGTCGAATTTTTTATATGTATTCTTTACTCTAAGAAATGTTGACAAGATTACTCTTGATGTACAGTCGAATCGCGATAATTCGTATCCCATTTTATATGTATTCTTTACTCTAAGAAATGTTGACAAGATTACTCTTGATGTACAGTCGAATCGCGATAATTCGTATCCCGATAAATCGAAACCTCAATAATTCGTAACAAACTGCTAGTCCCTTGAAAAATCGTCCCTAATTCGTAAAATTTTCATACATTTTGCTCCCCTCGTTATTTCGTATCCTATTTGCAATACAAAGAACACAAAATTTCTTATAAATCGTAATTCGTTTTTTATTCGTAATTCGTAACTCGTAATGCAAAACGCAAAAAAAATCTTTCCGTTATTGTAATGGAGACAATTTTGCATAAGGTCGGTGCAATTGTTTAAAAATGTACCCCATACATACAAACGAACCTTCAATGTTATATTCATAGATACAAATGTTAAAATATTAATTAAAAATTGAGGTTGGCTCACGTCGTCTCTTAGAACTTGCACATTCGTGACTTCAGGTGACTGTGTGTCTCGTCTACTTTCGCTTAGGCATGATGACTATGAAACTCTGAATAATGCCATAGGTTGCATAGCTCGAATTCTTATAAACCAAAAACGCATGAAAAAATCCCAAGGCACTCTTGACAACCTCCTCTTCATGCCTGGAGTCTCATTGAAATCAGTCCAGCCGTTTCGAAGATTAGCCGGAACAATTAGGCAAACAGACACTACAATTTTATTAACATAGATTTACATACACACTATATTAAACATCGTTGCCTCAATCATTCAATTATTCGCATACCAAAAACAACAACACATGCCAGCAAGCGCGAATAAAATGTGCACACGTACGTTTGTGTTTAAACGATAAAAAATAAAGCTAATTGTTTGATGATGTTTAGCTGCAAGATTGAAAAAAAAAAAACAGATTTACGCGGCAAAACTCTTGCTCTTGTTCAATAAACAAAAAAAATCAAATGCGCCTTTTACCGATTACATCCGTTCACAATGCGAGTTCGATGAAAAAGAAACTTAACATGATCACTCACTGACAGCTGTCAATGTGTATACGTGTATGCGCTACAATGTGTATTTGCCGTGTGTATGACATCAGTACACGCTTGTAGGCGCCTAGGTATTTGTTGTAGTTTTTTTTATAGCGACAGATGTTGACATAAAAAGTCATACTCACGAACGGGTCTATGAGTTTCGTGCAAACTTTAGATAAACCTACCTACACTACCATACGAAAAAAACTAGAGGTGTGACGGATATCCGGCAAGTATTCGGTATCCGGCCTATCCGGCTTCTTTTATACTATCCGGCCGGAGCCGAATAGTCTTTTGATATCCGGCCGAATACCGAATAGTCGTTTTTTCAGTAAAAAAACAACAAAATAAAAAAACAATTTAATATTGAAAGTTTACTAAAGCCAAATTATGGTGAATGAAAAATAGTTTTTCTGCATTCAGGGGTAATCATTTATTACGTTTGTTTTCGTATACGATGCATGCTTCAGAAAAGAGCCTCTCACTGTATATACTGCTACATGGAAATGAAAAAAAAAGTTTTGGCAAATTTGAGCAAAATTGGTTCTTTTATTTACTGACCACCAAGCCCAAAGATCAATATTCTGTTCAAAATAAACTGTTTTGAGATATCAGTCAAGCTCGTTGGCGGTATTTTTTTGGCAGAAAACTCAATCTGACTTGCTTTCCGCAACCTCTTCAAAAATGTCTCAAAAACTTTGCTGTATAGAAAGTATATCTTGTGGAGGAGAAGGAAAAAAACACGTTTAAGTTGGTTTTGCTTGTACCAGTCTGATTTGAGTATCAAACCACCAAACTATTATACTTTTAATTTGGACAGATATTCGGGCGCCGAATATTCGGCTATCCGGCCTAGCTGCAGGCCGAATATTCGGTATCCGGTATCCGGCCAATTCACTATGCGGTACAAATCTATTAAAAAGCTCACCCTTTACAGTGATTGTAACTAAAGCGTGCACAAATATCTCATTGAATTATTTGAGGAAAGTTAAATTGTAAACCCGTACGTAATCTAAAGTTTTGTTTTCCACTTAAAATTTATTTAATGGTTCGGCTTACAGTTTTCATGAAGCTGATTATGGTATAGTGCGAAAAACAAATGAATAGTCAAATTGTTACGAGTGGTTATTTTGGTTATTCTCTTTAAAGTGTAAGTGCTTACGGACAAAAATGTTTTGTTTCATTTTGTTGGTTACTATAAAATGTTGCTTCAATATAGAAATGTAAGCTGGTGTGTGATCTCATTTTTCTTTCTAATTCTAATATTCTAAAACATATGATATATTTTTGTGACCACCCGTTGCGTTGTTGGTAGGTACATCGACTCTTACACTGAGGATTTTGGTTCGGTCACAACAGCTTTCATTTGCCACTGCACCGTCTCTCTCAAGTCACTGAGAGTTCAACTGTCACCTTTCCTGACCAATAACAACTTATAACAAAGTGCAGGAGATCAAACATGACTGATTTCAAGTTTTACAACTGAAATGCAGTCATCTACACCATAAGTCATTCTTATCTTTAGCCATTACACAATACAACTGTGCGCTTGGCTATCTTTGTCAAGTTCTTTAAATTTAGAGTGCAAGGCACGTCCGATAGGCGATTCGAATACATTCGTCTCCCATGTAATCATGTTGTTTTCAAGTGCGAATAGTGAACAAAAATAAAATGCACTCGTTGCAATTGTCCATGAGTCACACACGATTCTCATTTTGTGTTTCCAACGGCTTGTAGCGAAAAAAGAAAAGAAGCCAACAACAGGGAAAATAAATTAAACGATTTTGTTTATTCAGCACACTGACATGTACCATGTGTATGCACTTAATTACAAACATGACAAATTTAATAACAATACCTTTTTGCTTTCGCTCTCTCACCCTGTCAGGTCCTCACTCGGCTACTTGATTTAATATGGACTCCATGTGCACACGTTCACATCGTCCCCCGTCCAGATAAGAGGTTATCTGTGAAACGCTGTTCGCAACCGCCTAGAACCGGCTCCAAAGAACCACCAAACAATGCTATTGTTTTTGTATTTTTTATATTATTTTGTTTTATTTATTTTGTGGATTATCTGCCGGTAGTTCTTATCAAGTCCCATGCGCTTCAGAGTTCAACTTCAACGCACAACTATATTTAGATCGGCTCCGCTAGCTGCGTATAAGCATTTGAATTTGCAAATTCACTCGGGACATGGTTAAAGCATGTGCACTGAGATAGTCCACTCGCTCTGATTACATAAATAAACTTGGGAGTGACAAGTTGATCTGAGATAATCATTTTGCAGAGGATTAAATTATCACATTGGTTTTTCAAATTTTCCAAAGTTGGTCGAGCAGTTGTGGTTTTATTTGCGTGGTTTTGGAGTAACCTTGTTGTTTTTATCTTTTTATATATTTATTAGAAATCTGATCAAAGCTCAGCGTGACCAAATCAAATATTAGCAGTCACTTACTTGCATGTCTCTTTACTCTACCAGCTGCGTTCATTATCGTATTCAAATTTGCCTGCCAGTCCTCCGGTTATTTACTTACGGGTGAGCAAATAGCTAATGTGATGGATATTCGATTTGGTCTACATTGCTGCGCTATAGAACGCAACAGGAATATATAAATCGTTCTACCAGCTTAGTTTTGGAATCGAATTAGTCAAGGCACAGGGTGCTGTTCATGTTCAATATTCGCCAATTTTTTATTTTATTACTCTTAAACGAAATCATATATATAATAATAATAATAATAATAATGGCGGTGCTACAGCCCTAGGTGGACCTGGGCCTAGCTTCTCAGCAACCACTCGTGTTGTGCGTACTATTGTTCTCTTAGTTTTAATGCCGACTCCGTACGGCGAGATTGAGAAGCTATTTCTAGACAGTTTTTTTTTAAATTGTTTGTCTGAACTTGGATTCGAACTGAGACTGTGAAAGTCTAATGCGCATGAGTCGACGCACCAACCCACACAGTCACGGCGCCATATACTCTTTGAGCATTGTCAGTGAGTCGAAAGCGGTGGAGCCGTGAAAAAATGTTGGGTGTTTTTTCTGGGTTCGAACCGAGAACATCGAGCGTAGGAGTCGACGCACCTACCCAATACACCACGCCGCCCACTGCGACTTACCAAATGTAAATTATACAAAATATATTACTACCTGTACTATTCTGTGGATGTTTTTAGCTGGTCGAAAAAGTTGTTGAAAATAGAACTTCCAGATAATGGTTTATACGAGCAAGACTCGGCGCCCATGAGCTCGAATTGGTATCTAAATAGCAACAGTAATAAAATTATATTTCTAATAATAACCATAGCATGGCAATTAACCCGACTTTCTTTTGCTAATTAGAAATCTATATCTTTATGAGTAATAAGCCGTCGTGACGTAGAGTAAATGCGTCAACTTCTACGCTTAAAGTCTAGGTCCGATTTCAGACACATCAACACGCTGATTTCACAGCACCACCTCTCTCGAATCACTGAAAATGCTCACAAGTATAACTGAGTATAACTGCCAAGAACGACTTTTTAAACTTCAACGTTCGAGTCTGCATAAAATTGTAGCCCTGCTCCACTTGTGAGGGAACAACTGTTTGCTGGAACAGTTAGGCCTAAGTCCGTCGAGGGCTGTATTGCCACCCGAAGATGTCGTTTATCATAAATAAGGAACTAAATCACGCTAAAAATCGTTTGTCCGAAAGTCCTTGTCATAAAACGATAATCATTCTAGTAAGACACAGAACGACATGAAACGAAGAACTTCAACGACGTTCGTAGAAGGGGTGAATGATTTAAATGGCAAGTTTTATAGATTTCCATCACCCAATTAGTGGGCGCCGTGGCGTAGTGGGTAGGTGCGTCGACTCCTACGCTCGTAGTCGTCGGCTCGAATCTCGAAAAAAAAAAAAACATTAAACATTTTTTTCACGGCTCCACCTTTTTCGAGTCACTGACAATGTTCAAAGAGTATAACTGTCTAGAAAAAGCTTCTCAATCTCGCCGTTCGGAATCGGCATTAAACTGTAGGTCCCCTCCGCTCGTGAGAGAACAATAGTACGCACAACACGAGTGGTTGCTGAGAAGCTAGGCCCAGGTCCATCTCGGGCTGTACCGCCGCCATTATTAATATTATTATTATTACCCAATTAGCGAAAGTGAGGCCAGACCTTGTCCTTGTGTCTTGTCTGATGGCATAAATTCTTGTATGAAATAGATCTTTTAAACATGAAGACTAAGATATCTATGCAAGATGCAGTTCAATATGGTTGCTGACACCTGGGGAGCTGAAACCTGGGATTTCAGTCACACTTTCAGCTATGGCAGTGGTAATTTCAGCTCAACGTGCAGAGTTGAAGTCTCCACATCACTTACATATATAAGATATTAGAATTGATATCCATAGTTCATTACATTGTACGAGAAGCCATTTGATGATGACCAGAAGCAAGACAAACTTTGAGAAACGTTTTCGCTATAATTTCACCACTTTTGCAAGGAATTTCCACTGTCTCTACATGCACAGAGTGTGTATTAATCAATATTTAAAAAACTCATAATTTTTGCTGATAAAGAGTCATAGCGATGATAGTTGAATATTGACAGTTCAATAATGACGAGGAACTTAAAATGACTCCTCTTACAGGATGACCCTGATGATAAATCCATCCAAACCTTAATACTTTTGGGTCATGACTTTATAAAAGAAAAACAAAAAATTCCAAGCAAATTTTCGAAACATAAGAAAACCGCTACGGATTTTCGTACGAAATATTTACAAGGCTACTGATTTCCATTAAATGCTGTTAACGGTATTCAGATTTTCATTAATTTCGAATCACAACTGGATCTGACCCTATTCAAATAACGGCCAAAACTTTGTTTCGTCAAAATAAACTTTTGGCTGACCTACGACAAAACCCATTAAACAAACACACCCACAAAAAAAAAGCTTTAATGGCTAACAATTAATTATTAGGTGTCCATAAAAATTCCAGTATCTGAATCCAATGCACTTCATGTCCCATTAAACCATTAAATCGTCACCGTGTGTTTTTAACTCATAAACGAACAATACTTGATAACGGTTCGAAGACAGGGAACAAATAAAGAGAAAAAAAAAGTTTATGACGAGTTTTTATTTATTCCCACGAAGGCGTCAGAACTTTCTTGACACGCTCTACGGGTGAGTGCCCACTTTGAGGACAAAGTTTACAGGAAAATCCATTTGCCCCGGCTTCCAACTAACAACTACGCGGGGGGGAGTGCAATTGAAGGACATACATACATTAAAGGATACTTAAAGCTACTCGACGTATGAGCCTCATTAAATACAAAATGTATACCGCAGTCTTATCGATCAGATCTAAATGTCGAGGGGGATAAAGATAACATGTGCCAAAAAAGAGGTCGCCCTTTGGAATGCCATAAGAGACCATCTTATGTGTAGTTTTTTTCCACACAAATTCGATAATCAAAAAACTGCTGCCATGGGAAACTCAATCCATTTGGAGAAGCTCCACAAATTTTACAAACACCAATTTGACCTTCATTGTGTAAGGATTCCCTTTTGATTCGCCTCGGTCGTGGCAACAAACCATCAGCCACCAGCCCCATTTGGTTAAGTATGCAATTATTTAGGACGACAAAGTGCGATATCCCCGCTGTTGGCATTTAATGCCATGTCGACCAGTTATTTTCTACTCACTTAATTTAATGGCAGTTGTTGATAGGAGTGGATGTCCTGAACTGCGACCGCATTGTGACATTTACATGGTTGTGTCATTAAAATATTGAAAGCCAACTGTTTGATCGATGGATAACAACGTCGCATGATACAAATGTGAATTTAAGGAAGTAATGAGCTCGTCATTATATTCGATGAGATAAAGGAGCATTTTAGCATTTTTGTCGTAATGGTGCATATTTATTGAGGTAACTACTGTAGGGTGCTCTTTAAGTTCAAGGTTGACGTTTTGATTTAATACTGGGCCGCTACAGTTCGTGGTGGGCTTGGAGTTTGGCGTGCTTTTAAGGAACTACAGTAAAAAAAAAAAAGCAAACAAGCCTTTCTGTTGACATCTGACCGGGAACAATCTCTGTGTGTGAAGTGGCACATTGTTCAAACCACATCTTGTGTAGGCCTTATTGATCCAATCTGAGCACAAGAAAGGGTGTTTTCATAAACGTCAGACTAACAAATAACGTGCGTTATGCATGTTCATTAAAGCAGATTTTCTGTCGGACTAACTTACAGTGCCCCACAAAAATATTCGGAATTATGTTTTTTCCTGGATCCTAGTTTGTTGCATTTTGTTGTTGTTGCAGACAGAAAACATTATTTTTTCTGATTTTTTGTCAACAGAGAATAAATATTGAACTGAAACAGTTTTTTATTATAATTATAATAATTATTTGTTGTTAAACAATACTAAAATAAAAAAAAAAAATAGTTCCGAATACTTTTGTGAGGCACTGTATGTGAACTGCAGATTGTGCAGTCATTACTTTTTGATTGAAAAAAGGGTGCGATTGGAAGAAAACATTTTTTTCGACAATTGTACTAAAGCAAGCCTGTGAGAATTCTTTAGTGTGTATCTGTTCAGAAACGCATGAGAAAATAAATGCGGTTGTACTAGTGCAGATTTCCGATGTTTATGAAAACACCCAAAGTTTCCCAACATGTTCCGATAGCAATCATCAGTACTACTGTTACAGCATTGCCTCTAGCACCCTCAAAGAAGTATGAGGAGCCAATGATACCGCCGGTCCAAATCGCGCATCATGCATTTACTCTACGAGGGTATACCCTTTTCGTAATTAAAGTATCACTCGAGAGTTTTCGGTACACCAGTGACGGTAGTTCTGTTTGTTAACAAAGCTAGCCAAGTAGAATTGTGCTTCGTGGCTCATAATTTTTTATTGCTCTCTGTTTACAACTGAACACTAATTTAAGTAAAATGATTTACAAATTTGTGCACGTTGCTGCCACACCGAGAACTGACATATGTCATCCAAACAGAAACAACGATCAAACAAAATCGACCTGCGACTTAAAAATCACCCTGTACTCGGTTAACTTTAAAAGAACATTTTAGCATTTTTGACGTAATCCTTCGTATTTATTGAGATTGTTATTATTCGTTTCACAGTTCGACGTCAGAAGAATTTGTCAAAAAAGGAAAGAAAAAAAAAGAAATTGGCAGCTTACTCAACTATTTTCAATAATATCTCATCATGTTCCCACGTAACTTTGACAGTTATGCATTAAATATAAAATGCGTCACAAAATTAGAACAAAATTCTACGAGTTCTGTTTTTAAACAATTTTAGTTTGACAATAAAGTAAAAAAATATAATTTATGAGACTACATCTTGTTCATAAGTGAACGCGTGGGAACTCAAGCAAATAACTTATGTTGATTTAAATTGATGTATTTGAACGCCCTGAAGAGTTGCTTTTGAATGTATGACCGCATAATTCAATCAATAATGCTCTTGCAGTGAATATTGCTACGAAGGTTATCGATTACGTATTGAATGAGAGAAAAAATGAAGACTTTCACTGAGATAAATAACATTCATTATTTTTACAATTCATCACTCTACAAGGTACGTAATTGTTAATGGTATTTTTTTTAAATTAACTTGATTGCGTTCTGAAGTCCTTCATTGGTAATTGATTCCAGTACTACTAGAAGCCTTTATATGATACACGATAAAATTTTAAAATAAAAACACAATTATAAACAAAACCAAATCAACTAGTGGCTTTTATTTCCTTTTGTATATCAATTTCTAAAATCTTTGCGCTTAGTCTTCGATTGATTGTACGTATTCTTGAGATCCAAAATTCAAGTATTTTCTTCACATTATCTCTATTTTGCGATTATTTCTCATGGCTCTAGTGGTACGACCTCATATATTTAAGTGATTGCATTCACAATTTTCGACGTGATTCGTAATTATTCCTGTTGAAAGAAGAAACAGCTTGTAATCAACGTTTTCCAATTTCAAAGTTAATAAATTAAATTACTTCAATCAAAATTACTTTCTTTTTTCTAATCAAAAAACAATTAGGTTTTTTTTAAATAAACTTCTCTGAAAATAAAGACATCCACAAGAAAGGAGACCCCTTTGACTGCGTCAACTATCGAGGAATAAGTCTCCTTAACATCGCCTATAAGATCTTTTCTGCCATTCTGTGTGAACGCCTGAAACCTTTTGTCACCAAACTGATAGGTCCCTATCAGTGTGGTTTCAGGCCAGAGAAGTCCACCATCGATCAAATCTTCACACTGCCGCAGATCCTGGAGAAGGCCCAAGAAATGCAGATCGACACACACCACCTATTTGTTGATTTCAAGGCCGCATATGACAGCGTGCATAGAGACGAGCTTTACAGCGCGATGTCTAGTTTTGACATTCCTGCCAAACTCGTCAGACTGAACAGGATGACGATGGAGAACTCTCGCTGCTCCATCAAGGTCGGTAACGAACTCACCGAGACCTTCAATGCCAAAAAAGGTTTTAGACAAGGCGACGCGCTGTCATGTGATTTCTTTAACATCATTCTTGAGAGGATCGTGCAAAACTCACTGGTCAACACAAGAGGCACGATCTTCCAAAAGTCTGTTCAACTGCTACCTTACGCGGATGACATTGACGTGATTGGGCGAACACAGCGAGCCGTCAATGATGCGTTTGCTGGCATTGAAATGGAAGCGGCTAAAATGGGTCTGGTGGTAAACGAGGGCAAAACAAAGTATATGCTGTCATCGAGAAAGGACGCAAAACATCGACGACTTGGCCAGAACATCACCATAGCCAGCTATAACTTTGAGGTAGTTTTTAATGAAGGGTTTTAGTGGCTTTTGCTTCTAATTTTAAAAATCATGTGGTATTATTTTAACCAATTGTATTTATATTATAGTAGTAAGGTAATGTAAAACAATAATTTGAAATTGTATCTATTGTACACTCTATGCCACAATAAATAATAACTTTGAGATAGTTAAGGACTTCGTCTACCTTGGCTCCGCGGTAAACAGTACAAACAACATCAGTACCGAGATCAAACGCAGGATAACTCTTGCCAACTGCTGTTTTTTTGGGGCTCAAAAGGCAATTGAGTAGTAGAGCGCTCTCTCGGAAGACCAAGCTGACTCTATACAAGACCTTGATCATCATAGTCCTGCTGTACGGCGCAGAGGCGTGGAGAATATCCCAATTGGATAAACAGTCTCTTGGCCTTTTCGAGAGAAAAGTTCTGCGCGCGGTCTTTGGTCCTGTTTGCGTTGATGGCATTTGGAAGAGAAGGGTCAACTACGAACTGTATGGGCTGTACAGCGACATGAGTCTACCCAGGCGTCTACGGATCCAACGCCTAAGATGGCTAGGCCATGTAGAGCGTATGGACAACTTAGCTCCGGCCCGAAGAGTCTTCGAGTCTGAGCCTGAGGAACAACGCAACAGAGGACGTCCACGCACAAAGTGGCGCACACAAGTCGAGGGGGACCTCGGCCGGCTTGGTGTGCGAAACTGGAGACAGCTGGCGAAAGATCGTGCTGGCTGGAGAAGCATACTGAGTGAGGCCCAGGTCCACCTCGGACTGTAGCGCCCTAAGAAGAAGAAGAAAAAAAAAACTACTTGTGACTTTATACAGGCAAATACACTATTTCAACAAATTTTTCAACATTTAATATAAAAAACGTTGTTCAATTGAATTAAAAAAAAAATAAGGATATTTTCGCTGCTCGATTTACAAGGGTTGCTAATTGCTACTTAAGTTCTGAGATGTACTAAAACCTACTGACGAAAGCTAAGAATGTAATTAACACCGTGGTAAAAGACAATGTACAAGAATGCTCTAAAAGACTAAATAATAACTGCGATGAGAACAATAAGACCTCAGTCCATTAAGCTCAGTAATTAAACAGAAAAACAAACCTTTAATTTATCCTTAATTTGATGACACAATCTCCTTTTAATCATCAAATCGCACTTAACTTACTCGTATAATGAGAAAAACAGATTTCGAAAAACAAAAATCGAGATTCCTTTGAAATTCCGCCTTATTTAACTGAATTCCGCAGTTATTGCGTTATATTGAAACAAGAATAATCAGAAAATCGTTTACTCCAACATCAAGCTCCTCGTTCCGAAAGTTCAAATTAGCATGTAAATCTATTCGCATATTCTTCTAATTAATTCACTGTTCAGTTTCACACAGGCAGTGGCCAGCAAATTCGAAAAAAATTGTGAAATAACTTTGATACAACATTTTGGCGTGTTTTAAAGAATTTCTCTACCAAAAATAAAATCTGGTTAAAAATAGTCAAATACTGGTAAACAAAATGTTATTTTTGTTGACGAATAGGTCAATGGGTGCCAAAAATTGATTAAGAGTGGAAATTCGAAAACAATAAATATTTGCTTAACTTGTAAGCCCAGTCGTTGAACTACGAAATTTTGTGTTTCGATTTCTTTTTTGCGCATTTTGATGGTGGGAAGATGTTGAGATAGAGTGGAAGTGTGGATGCTAATTTCATTTCGCAAAACACAGGTTTGTCGCGTGGAGTTTAGCTAACTGGTTATCACAACAAATATGTTCGTAAATATATTCAAAAACATGCTAAATTCAAACGATTCACTTTGAGTGCACAAATTCGCCATATACTCTTGAACTGTTGTAGTAGATTAGTTCTTTGTTTGACATAAATTTAAGTTTAACAGTGTGAATTGTACTAGAAGTTCTAAACATTTAAGAAGTGCACATGAAAAATCATTTCATAAGTAAGTTCGGGGTGAATTAAGGTCAACAAAGAAATAGATAAAGAAGTGACGGAAGATTTTGCTTGCTTCAAACCGTACTTAAGTGAAGTTCATCAAGGTCGTCAAGGAATAATCTTTAGTGCAGAAGAGTTCACTCGTGCTAAAACTACAGCTAAATTCCTCAAAACATCAAACATCCGATAGTCTGTCGCACACTCATCGACTGGATTCTTCTGGTTTCTTTGAAGAAAATCTTCCACTCGTAATTATTTTGATTGCGATTAGCAAACTCTTCAATCCGCCAAATCCACAAGAACTGGAAAGTACTAGTTTTCGGATCACTTTTGGAAGAAAAAAAAAAGCAAATCTTAAGATTAAGATTTTTTTCGTTTGGTTTTTGCATTTACATTTCTGAATGGAATGACAAAAAATGCCAAAGAATTGAAGAGAGAGAGTAAAAGAAAATGTTTTAGAAATGTAACGAAAGACTCACCACAATACTGTTCCGTCAGGGGTGTTCGAATACTGCATACCAGCGGGCTGGAAGCAATTTTCGGAAGAAATCATCTGCAGGTACCATCGTATAGATACCAGAGAAGCACCAGTCGAACGCTCTGAAAAGAAGTTTACAAAAAGTGAGGCTTGCAAAGGGAATACAAAACAATTGCAGTGTGAATAGAGCAATGGCAGAAGAAAAGGATAAAATATTTTTTTTTTGCTTAACAAGAAATTGTCTCTAGCCTGTGGATCGTTTTTGACTTTCGACGTGCGAAAAAATCTGCAAGAACCTAGTCAATAAACCTTAAATTACTTAACAAATTATCGTCTTTCTTTTTATCACCTAATGGATGGGAAATTTTCTCTTTTTTCCATTAACACTTCAGTCTACGCAAAGGCGCTCTTCCTTCGCTCGAGTACGATTGATTGCCGGACCATTTAGCGTCGATCCCAATGAATGGGTGCAATTTGCGATCTAATCGTTTCACATTTCGAATTCATGATACAATTGGTAAATGTCAAGAGGTGAGAGGAATCTTCAAACGTGTCGCCAAACAAAAACAATGTTTATCTGTATGCTGCATGCACGACGTGTGTGTATTCTCAGATAACCGGAATGTGTTTAATTGAACGGAAAAATATTTAATTTTCATGTCTGACCACGGACACGAAGACGCGAATCTATTCGCATTTATTATTGTCGTACGCTCAAAACTGTGCCAAGGACAATTTATTTATTGGCTTGCGATGTGCCCGGTGACACAAGGCACGTAGATGTAAGGTGTAGCAATTTACTTGGAGCCATGCGAAAATGTTAGAAGAGATAAGACTAGCGTCTTTGGGTCGAAAACGTTATCGTTTTCACTGAAGCAGTGATATGAATTTGTTTGTGGTTGAGTTGGATTTTCCTTGAAATTTATCTGCAGCGGAAGAATAAACAAAAAGGAGGCTATGTGTTTAGGGAAGTATTTGGTGTATCGGTCATCGGAGAGGCTTGATAAGATATTTGCTTTTTTAAAAACATTTCAGATAAGAATGGCAGTTCGCTGTTTACGTTTTTACTTTGTCTTGGAGGACAATTTACCGGCACATTTCGCGATGTCATGCGCTCATCAAGTCTCATTCGACAGTCTGATTGTGTCGTGCATTGATTGCCGGGAAGGTCGTTCAATAAGGGAACGAATAATCAATGATCATTGATCTAGTGCACTCTTCAATGACCACTATCCTCTCGTTGATCTCATCATTGAGCAAATATTTGCAAATGATTCCAAAGTTTCCATTAAATATTTTCAATCTTCTTTACTCTAGATCTGGTAATTTTATTTATTGACAGAACAGAAATTCAAGCAGAAGTTAGCATTATCGCTGAACAAGTGATACACGGCATATTTCACGAACAGAACCATGATTTTCGAATTAAATTCGTGCAGTTTCCAAGTGGTAAAATGGCGTCGAGAAATGTCATACTACTGAAAACAAATGGCGGCTTTAACAAGAAGCAGGATTTGTTGCGACAATGAAAAAAAAAATGTTTGTGTTTATCTCACACTTTTACACGTTTTACATAATTTTCTCTCTTACACAAAATTGAGATAATATTTCTGCACTTTTCGTCCCGCTTGTCAACAAATTACGATTTGCCGCAATTAAATTGTTAAAGAATTGATCTCAATTGTCAAACTGGTTGTCAGTACGAGCAGTGTTATTGTGCCAAGTTAATAATCGAATTTAAGAAATACACTAAACTACCCATCACGAGCTTTTGAGAACGAATCAAACAAGTTAATGAACCTCATCGGGCATATTCAGAACACACCGTCTTCCAAGTCACATTCTTCTGACAGATATAAAAACCATCTATGAGACAGCCCAATTCTAACAATGAACAATATCAAAAAAAAACTTCTCTCTATAAGCAGCGGTAAAATTAGTTAGGTAATCGGCAATTACATCAGAAGAATGGGGGCCCGATTTCTGCGGAGATTGCAGAGACGGAAGGAGAAAAATACCACTCTTCATTTGCTTGGCAATTTCCCAGCATTCGTATGTAAAACGAAGGGAATATTGGGAACGACTTGTTTTATTAACCTAAACTAATTACCTAAAACGGATATCCGCAAAGTTAGAAGATTCTTAAAAAAGGCCAATTGGTTGTTAGCCAAGAATACTCTTCGATTGAGCTATTTTTATAATAAAGCTCATATATATTTTGAATCTCCTAAAGGTTTTTGACTTGGTAACCTTTGGGCCGACTTCGCTATTTATCAGCGGTTTGACATCACAATTAACTTCTTCATAGAGCTCATCGAATTGTTTCCTTATATTGGATTGAAAAGCTTTTTCACAGTTACAGTTATACTCTTTGAGCATTGTCAGTGACTCGAAAGAAGTGGAGCCGCGAACAGTTTTGTTTTTTGAAAAACTGTTGCTTATGCTGGGATTTGAACTTAGACTTGACGTGCGTATAGGTCGACGCATAAACCCTCACGGCCACCGCGCCCTCTACAACTTTGTCGTGCTGGCTTTATATTGGAAACTCCCTCATTGATGCAGTTGCGTTACGCATGATATTGGCGATTTAAAACTAATTTTATTTAACATCCTAATTTTAAATTATATTCGTGTACAATAACAAAAGTTAATATAAATAACTCCAGATTTTAGCCCTTGATTCCGGCTTGTGGATTAGCTTTAGATTCCGACATATACATAAATGCAGACTTGCAGTTGCCTAAACTTTGGGTCTAGCTTGTAGCTGTAGATTCTACTCCAATATTTTTCAAAAGATTTCAGTTCTAGGTTCTAGCTTAGATTATAATAATGATAATGGCGGCGCTACAGTCCGAGGTGGAGCTGGGCCTAGTTTCTCAGCAACCTTACAACTAGCTTGGATTATAACCTTTGATTTCAGCCCCAGAGTCTAAACCCAGATTTTTGCTTTTAGACTATAGCTCTAGATTTCAACATTGAATAACTACAATTATGTACATTTCGGCCTTTAGATTCTAGCACTATACACAGCTTCAAAATTATAGTCCTTTGATTTTGGTCCTGATTCTAGTACTAGCCGTGAGAATGTTGCCCAAAATGTCGGCCTGTTGAGTCCAGCTGAATTCTAGCCTGAGAATAGCGCTAAATCCTTAGTCGCGCAGCAAACATCTGCTGTGTAAAGCGATACTGACAGTTAACACTTAGAGAACGTAGTGTTCTGTGTGCTCTGTGACAGACAAAAAAAAATTTCGATCTTGAGAGTCTAGCACTAGATTCTAGACCTATTTTGCACAATAGGGCTAAGCTCTTAAGACCGAAATATAACGCTATTCTAGAGCTTCATGTCGATGTCTCTGCGTCGCAGAATAGGACTGGGGAAGATTAATGCTTGTGAAAAAGGCAAGTTGATCTATTAAGAGACTACTACACAATGTTCTTGGGACTCCAAAGAAACAAGACTGGTACGAGTAATTTTTTTTTAATCTCGGTACTGATGTTGTTCGTATTGTTTACCGAGGTACACGATGTCTTTGGCTACCTCGTAGTTATAGCTGCCCATTATAACGTTCTAGGCAAGTCGTCAATGTGGTACCTCCCTTCCGGGTGACACAACATACCCCGTTTTGTCCTCGTTTAACGTCAGACTCAGTGCAGCCGGTTCCATTTCAATGCCAGCAAATGTTGCATTGTCCGACGGATATCATACGCGTATGTTATAAGCTGTGCGGATTTCTGAAAGATCGTGTTTCTAGTTTTGACCAGTGGGTTCTACTCAAGAATGATGTTGAAAAAGTTACTTGACAGCGTGTCGCGTTGCCTAAAACCTTTCTTGATATCAAAAGATGCGGAGAGTTTGTTACCGACCTTTATGAAGCACCGGGAGATCCTCGTCATCCTCGTCACGAGCAGAATCTACGAACAGAAAAGTCAAAAGATCACATGGTGCTCTGTAGTTTGTCTCTATGTACCCTGTATTGTCCTTGGAATGACTAGGTGGTGGCTGTCATTCTGAATTTTTTGGGTTTACTCCAGGATCTGACACCTTGTAAAGATTTGGTCGATGGTGGACTTCAAACCGCACTGATAAGAACCTATCAGATTGTTGACAAAAGGTTTCAAGTGCTCACACAAAACGGCAGAGAAGATATTGTATGCGATGTTAAGGAGACTTATCCGTTCATAGTTAGCACAGTCAAATTGGTCTGCTTACTTGTGGATCGGGCAAACTATACTGAGTTTTCACTAATCGAGCATTTGTTCGTTCCTCAGACAATAACTTACGGAAGAGCGGGTCAAATCGGATATCCCTACGAGCAGTGCTGCCAAGTCATGAGTCAAACTTTTGAAAAAATAAACCAAACATTTTATCACGAGAGTTTATGAAGGAATCAAACACCCAACGAGATCATCCCCAGCTTCTTTAAAGATTTTACCAGACAGGCAATCTGCCACAGGAGCTTTGTTAGACTTCAGTCACGATATTGCTGTCTTGACCTCGTGTAAATCTCTTCAGAAAAAGACCGACAGAATTAAGACAAGCTCGTAAAAGATTACCCAGGATGGCTTTGAAAACTGGTTTGATTTTTAATGTGTTTTAATTTCTGTTTACTGGCCTTGGTAGCACGATTCCATTTAATACAAACATCTCATTAAACTGATCATTAAACTTTAAAAATAAATAATGGCCTAAACAAAACAACTCTTTACGACCTATTAATCGAATGGATGTTGTTGTAAGCTCATTTTCAATTTACCCCTCATGAGTAGTGCCAATCTGTCACAGCTGTGAAGTTAATGAGGACAAATTTTAAAAGTTAACGGGTACTCCAATGGGTGGCTGTAACCTACGAGTAGACAACATATTAAAAACGGAAATATACATTTTCCCCTTTAGGAATCCATCCATCACTCTGAGAAAGGGACCAACAGCCAATTTAATTTTTTTTTAAATATGAAAACAATCTTGAATAAAAAACCCCTTCACAGGTTGTTAATCATGTAAATTAGGTGCCGTTACAAAATTATATATTTCTTTATGACTACCAAGGCGGGAAGTCTTCCTCGTCGATTCCGATTTCCGTTCACATCTCGGCGAACACGTTTTCGAGTGCTAATTGCTTTATATAAGAAACCGTCTTCGAACTTTCATATACTCGTGCGAACATACTCCTCATACTCGTATGTACTAGCATCTTCAGACACTCATGTGAAAATATGAAAATAAATAAAATTTTGTGCGTCAAGTGGGATATTTTTAAAAAAATAAATTCACAAACAAAAGGAAAAATGCTTAAGACACGCGATTAAGTCGTGTCGGTCTACATCTACGACGTGGATACGATGTTCGCATCGCATTGTCATCGCGAAACTCATACTCAAAAATCAAACATAAGTCATTTTCGGTTATGCCAAAAATATCGATGGTGTTTGCGCATTTCATTGAGATGGTCGTCATAATTCCTGATCCTAACTAGAATGCGGACGCATTAATGTTTTGAGCAAATGGCGAGTGTAAATTGAGTGTGGCAGATTGTTGGTTTATGTACCCATGAGATGCGCACTGCGATAAGTGGCATTGAATGCACTCGTGAAATGATGTGAATTAGCAGTGCGGATGGCCGAACTCGTGCTAAATGAGTTCGGCAAGCAAAAACTGTTAATTTTATGTAAATGATTCTGTTAACTGCTTAAGACTGTTTGTTTTTGTTACGGAAATTAGGACGGTTTTTTTTGCAATTTGCAACGACATGCGTCGTCGTCGAGTAAACGAGGCCCAGACAATGAAATGTTTGATAAATGAGTGGGCCGTTTGAATCAAGGATAAGATTGATTATTTCAATTTGAGTTTGGTTATGGGTAGACTTTACATATACCGTATGATCCGATGAATCATTTAAATGGTTTTGACGAAAAATTCCATTGGATGTGGGAATATTTTTTACTGGGATAATTTTGAAAAATAATAAAAGCTGTAGAATATGAATAATCAAAGACTTGAATGATTAGTCATGTGCCATGTGTGACGTTGGAGTGATAGTTTTAACCAAATTATTACTTTTACCAAATTCATAAAACAATTTACTGACAGAAACGTGATTTGTATGCACTTCCTCACTCTCCAATTTATCTAAAGACTTAATAAAACAGTGACGCCTTATTTGCAGATAAAAAAGCAAGTTTGCTTCTTACTCATCATTTGAGCATGAAGGGTGAATTCAGAAACGCATCACTGCGGAATCGATGTGGCGTCAACCTTGCATCATGCAATTATTGACATCACATAACTTGATGCTTTGTTGATCAACGTTTATCAAGTTTGCTCTGCGTCGTAAACACGCAGTGATGCTGCACACTGAGCGAATGCTTGACGTTTCTGAATACAGCTGAAATGATTCTTGTTTTTGCACAAATCTCTTAGTTTCAATATAAGAATTAATTTCCTACAAGTACCGTTTGTACATATCGCAGGTTCTCAATTCCTCAGTCGTGGAAATTCAGAATTACAAATAACACAGGACCGATTACTGAACCTTCAGGCACCTCTGTAGCAATAGAAAACTTATCAGACACCCAGTTATCAGGTGAAAGGATGAAAGTACGTCCAGATGAAAATGACTGTGATTATGATAAGACAGATCGGAATGTTGAATGAGAGTTTTTGAAGCTCGACCTTGAGTAATATGATGTCTGTACTTCTACCCGGGAGAACATTTCCTGCTTCCTGATGCGATGAACCTTATAGTGAGCCCTAAAGACGAACTGTTCCGGTGTCAAAAACATTTCGTGACATGAGTTTGTAATCTGGAATTAATTTATTTTTCCAAGTATTTGGTCATTACCTGGATGAGTCGTATATTTTTTAACTGGAAATTACAGCTTTTAATTCAGAAAGACTACTGAATATCAATTAAAAAAGTTCAATGACCGTTCAATCGTAGTGTTTTTCACGTTATTGCTTTTTAGGTGATGATTTACGGTGTCCATCCGTCCTCTTTTTTAGAGGGCAGTCCTCTCTTTCGGTATCGTGTCGATACGCAGATGACATCGACATCGTTGCGCGTTCCCAACGCGCCGTAGTGGAAGCTTTCACGGCGATTGAAGAACAGGCGAAACGAGCTGGTATTAAGGTCAATGAGGATAAGACAAAATATATGCTGTCGAGCAAGAAACAATCCGCCGCACACCATCTAGGGCAAAATATTACAATCGACAGTCACAATTTTGAAGTAATGAAGGAGTTTGTCTACCTCGGGGCAAGCGTGAACTCCACGAACGACATCACAGTGGAGATCCGACGTAGAATCGCCCTTGGAAACCGACGCTACTTCAGTTTGTCAAAACAACTGAACTCCTGACTCGAAGGACCAAAATCATGCTCTACAAAACTCTTATTCTGCCAGTCCTGCTATATGGAGCCGAAAGCTGGACGATGAGATTTTTGCTGTCTTCGAAAGAAAAATTCTACGTCGGATATATGGTCCCGTCTGCGAGGAAGGCGAATGGAGGAGAAGACACAATTGCGAACTCTTTAAACTGTACCAGGATGTGGATGTAGTCCGGAAGGTAAAAATCCGTCGACTGCACTGGCTCGGCCACTTCGAGCGCATGGACAACAACGCTCCAGCTAAGAGGGTCTTCGAATCTGAGCCTCCTGGTTCGAGAAGGAGAGGAAGACCGAACCTCCGGTACAAAGGCCAAGTCATCGCGGACGTAAGACAGCTTGGTCTTGATGATTGGAAGCAGCGTGCCCAGGACCGTCAACGATGGAAGGCAGCGATAGCTCAGGCTCAGACCCTTCATGAGTCGTAGGCCTGCTAATTAAGTAAATGATACACTAAAAACCACTACACCCTCGTAGAGTAACTTCATGGTGCACCATTTGTCCAGCGGCATCATTAGATACCAGAGTTAATGGTGTAACAGTTACTGGTGACCGCTATCCGGACATGTTAGAAAACTTTCTTGTGACCGAACTGGATCAATTAGGCCTAGAGAACATATGGTTCTAATTTTGTTCCTAATTTTGTAAGAAATTATGTCAGAATGTACGATATCAACTGGACCCCACAATTCCAGACTTGACCAAGCAACCAACCACAACCTTGATGCTTAGGGACAAAATTCGAAATGAAACTGTTAGAAACTGTTAAACTGTTACACTAGAATTCTGCAAAATTCTTATAAGAAATTTGTTTAAAAGGTCTCGCCTTTTAGCCGCTGCCAGAGAAGACCGACCACTTAAGCGACATCATATTCCATGCATACTGTTAAAATGTTCAGTTTATAAAATATAAATTATAAAATTTTTTTAATTTTAAGATTATGAAACTAAACATCGAACTGAAATAGAAAAAGCACCCTGTAGTTGTTATTGTCAACTTTCATCAACCGAACGTACCGATGGTCAACCGATGCTAGAAAATCGTGCTAAATGGAGGCGCCTATTTTGTCAATGCCCAGGTTTAACCCGCTGCCGCCATCGAACTGTTGTGTCATCTAAGAACAGGAGAAAAAACTGTATAAAAATACTCGCAATGAGGCACTTAATGGTACGTTTTTGTGGCATTATTCGCACGTCTTCAAAAATACTTTTAATGTTGCTGTGAAACCATATGTGATATTAAAAATGTTGTATCTGCCAATGACACAAAAATAATTCGAACATAAAATTGTGCTCGTGGAAAGAATTAGGAAGCATTTTGCCAAAAGTGGAAGAAATAACAAATGAAATTTAAAATAGTGAAGTTACTCCAAAAGAAGTAACTTATCTTGTAGAGCGTCATTGGAATAAAAATGAAATGAAAATGAAATGAAAGATCGATAAATTGTGTCATTTATTTGGTCACGATTTATTTTAAATGTCAAAAATTTCCGCTGAAACAAAAATTTGTAGATCTGTTTATATGGGGACCAATTGTATTTGGCCTGAAGTATGGCTCTAAAGCATTTAGAAGATACAGTCATTTGAATCATCATGCGAAACCATGTCGTCGTTATGTACTATAGCGGTCAAAGTACACTCGCTCACAAAAGTAACCGCACGATGATTTTCAGGGATTGAGAAAAATTAGGTAGTCAATTCCTTATTTAAAATAGATCGAAATGTTGAAGATGTTAAAAACCAGTAACTTATTTGTTATTCAAAATGCAAATAGATAATAGTGTCCAAAAATATTGTAACTTTTTCTTCTCAATATAGAAAATCCTCTTCGTACTGATACGCCTGGGATTATGTGTACATACGTCGACTGCTATACCAATGTAACGTTGCCAACCAGTGACTGGAAAAATAACAAATCCTAACATTTTACGGCACCATGTTTCGTGAGTGACTGACCAAATTCCAAGAGTCAAGGCTGAGTTATGCCACTCGGAGTTGACATATCTCCAGAGGCTCCATTCGTGTGGGAAGACTAGCTCGCAGAGTTTGTTGAAGAATTTCAATAAGGGATCGTTCCGTGACGTGTTACTGTTAAATCAACATTTAGTTCTATAACATTCATATTCTCGTAAAGGTGCTCGCTTTAGCCGAACGAGAATATCCCAATTATATGGGCATTTCTTAAATTGAAGGAAATTGAAACACATGCACACAGGCACAAGAGGGGATCATGTGATTGATTTAATTGGTTTGTATTTTTGTTATTACAACTCATAAAGGGAAATTGCCTACAGCAACTCGTGTTATTTTTCTCAACCGAATGGAGGGTCCTACAGTTTTATGCCGACTCCGATCCGTCGAATTTGATAAGCTCTCCATACACGCATCAGTGACTTGCGAGAGATGGTGTTGTAAAATGAAATTTTACTGTTTATCCCATCAAATTGATTTAGATTCCAACCTGGGACTCTCAAAGGCACTTGCATGCTGCGCCACGGTAATTGATCTAAATTGCATTCGCAACTCGTGTTCAATCCCAAAAAAAAAACCTAGTCTCATAACTGATGAGCACTTACGGCGCAATACTGGTCAAACTGCGATTGATTTCAGTCCACTCACTGTGGGCCGAGAGTAATTGATGGTCCAAGGGAGAGCGCTTTATTTAGATCAAGAACAAGTTTCGGATCAAAATGATGGCGCGCCCTCATTGTAAGCGCGCAATTACTTACAATCGAACGTGTTTTGAAGAGATCATCCCCTTCCCTCGGCAACAGGTTCTGAATTCAGCAAAACTCGTTGCGATTTAATTGAAAAAGTTGTTTTTGGCACGCTCACCATCATCTCTAATTTTCGGACAAAACTTTCTCCGCACGGATCAAATTAATTACTCCCGTTTATGCGCCCATTTCGTTTGTTCAAGGTAAGCGGTCTCGTCTGAAAACAAACAACGCATTTGAATGATGTAATCCTGCTCGTCCTATCTCAGCGAATAAATCAGATTCACTTTACAAGAACCCTAATTATTATGCTGTTCAGCATGTAATTAGGATGACCAAAGTGGCCATTTAGCAGAGCACTAATTGAAATGGTTCGGACGGAAATATCCCCAACACAAGGTTGCTAATTAACATCCATTCTGACGTCAAACACAGTTTATGAACATGCTCCAAAGCAATACGCTGTTTTGTCTCTGTTCGCACACCAGGTGAGGCATGAGTTCTAATCTAATCAATGTCACTTTGTATCTATTATAGGCTAAACCTTTTATGAGTGTTAATGGAATTATTTTGTTACCCTATTGACGGCAAACATATTGCTTTGGTAGGCACCTAATAAAAATTCCAAGGGCACGCATTGACACTCTCTGGGAGTTACTGGCGCTTGATTATGTAACGGATGAAGTATGTGCCTGTTTCCTTTTTTTGTTGAATTGAGATTCGTGGGAATTGTGTGTTCGATGAGGTGGGGAATTCAATTTGCAAAGTGACGAGGCTTCGTTTGTATTCCTGACAGCTGGTGAAGGACGGGATATGAAGCTGCATCTAATGATGGGGAATGTGAGCACTAGGTAGCTTTAATTTTTGGGCAATTTTATAAGTATTTCAACTTCGATCTTGTCAGACATGATGACAGATGTAGCTTCAGCAATATGGCCGCTATCAACTGTCAAAGTTCGCAAGTCCCTATCGGCGACTGTAGGGTCCCCTCCGCTCGTGAGAGACCAATAACACGCACAACACGAGTGGTTGCTGTTATGGCCCAGGTCCACCTCGGACTGTAGCGCCGCCATTATTATATTCCATACATAATGGCATCGATATGTACGTTCAAACGAGTAAAAAATTTCGATGATATCTACACACACTTTGTTTTATTTAAATTTAAGGATAGGAAGCACTTAATGAAAGACCCTTTATCTCAGGTATGGTTCACCAAATTTGGATTTGAAAGAGGCTTCAACTCCTCCCCTGTTTGCAATCAAGTGTATAATTTGCTCTTTAGACAGTAGCTCTTCACTCATGAGAGTACAATCGCACGCACAAACCGCACGCTGGGCCGTATCTCTTGCAAATACTGAAAAGAAAGTAAAGCACTGCATTGAAATGTTAAATTAAATTAAATGTAAATTAACTTAATGCACTCCCAACGCATTTCTCCGACCGCCGCATTTCTGAATTACGCAAGAACCACACGAGTTCACTCGAAGACCGTGTTGAGAAGAAAAGAAACACGTTCCTTGTTAATGGTTCCACTAATAGAATAGTTTCTTGCCTTCACGACCTTCAACCGCCTTTTTTGCCACAGAAACAAATCCTTACGCTACATTCTTAGAGACAACGCCTGGGTCGTATCGCTCGCTAGTAAAAGAAAGATTCTCTGCTCGTGTAAGTGAAAAAGTAGGTTAACTGATAAAATGAGAGATTGCGAATGGTGACGTTGTTGTTGTCTTGAAATTAAAAAAAAAAAAAAAAAAAGACGAAAAAAATGGTATTTTGTACAAAAATAGCACCCACCACCATCTTGCGTCTCTTCTACGTTTTCGTAGTCACGTTTGCCGGCTTCGGAGACCATGTGTCTTGGGTATTTGTAAGAATATCCACAAATGTGCACTCTTGGGCGTTGCCACCCCTAAACCACACATTCCCATATGGATCAAGTGCCCAACGCGTGCTTCGCGTTGAATGCCGAAGAGTGAGATACTAGATACAAAAGTGCGTACGTGATGGCAATCACGTCACAGTTCTCTCCTGGAGTACGCTTGGTGTTTCAATTTTCATAACAAACATCAGCTGTTGGGCGATGTTGTTATTTTTGTTGCTTCGTGTTCCACTTGACTTTGTTTATTTTGGGACAGAAGGTGGTTGTTCGATTTGGAGGTTGCGTTTTGCCGTGAGTTAGAGCAGTGCGTGCGTGCGTTTTGGTTACGAACAGTTTCAAAAGAAAACAAGTTTTTCAGTGCGCAGACACAGATAAACTGTGTAAAAGACTTGCAGTCGGGATTTAAGGAGAAAGCAGGAGATGTCATGATGTGTAAGAGAAAGATGTAAATGCGCAGGAAATGCAAAAAAACGTCAATCCTGTTGCTATATTTAAAAATACTGCCGCTGGATTACGACACAGGTCACAGACCTAAGGGGAATGAAGTGGAAATCACGTGGATTTCTTGACGTGAAATAGGGCCAAATTTCATTTTCCACAAGAATGGTGTTCCAAAATCTAAGTTTTGGGGTAAATCACTTCCATTTGCTCCAAAAATATTTCGTGTTACAGTGGCCTCCCTCTAAGTCGAAATTTCACGGGATATCAAAATTAGTTCGACTTAGAGGGAGACGACTGTATTCAATTTTGGAACGGAAGATCCAAATTGCCAAATGGCTGGAGAATTTGGGCTTACTTTGCTTTGAAAACGAAATACAGTGGAAAACAAGAACAGTTCCTAAAGATGAACGATTTTTTTCCAGCTATCGCCAGTTTCGCACACCAAACCGGCCGAGGTCCCCCTCGACTTGTGTGCGCCACCTTGTACGTGGACATCCTCTGTTGCGTTGTCCCATAGGCTCAGAGTCGAAGACTCTTTGGGCCGGAGCTAAGTTGTCCATACGCTCTACATGGCCTAGCCATCTTAGGCGTTCGATCCGTAGACGCCTGACTAGAGTCATGTCACTGTACAGCCCATACAGTTCGTTGTTAAACCTTCTCCGACTGCGAATCTACTACTGGTTGTTCATTCTCGTCCCGGCAGGCTTCTGTTCGAACTTTATACCCGCTCGATTTTACCCTTTGGTAAGACTTTCGGACTTCATTCCTGCCATAACACCTCTCCATCTCCTCGATCGCGCGCTTCTCGTGCTCTTTCTTTTTCTTCCTGAGAAGCCGGTTTTCTTCCCTTCTTCTCTGTTCGTAGAGCTCGCGAACAGCTCTCGTAGTTCGATGCAGCGTTGCCTGGTAGGCTTCTTGCTTTGCTGCATGTGCCTGCCTGCAGTCTTTGTCATACCAGGTGTTTTTCCTTGTTGGGAAACCAGGGGTTTTTCCCAGCACATCAGTAGCGGCTTCTCGATTGCATGCTTATCGTGTTTCTTCTTTTTCATAATGAGAAGACGGGTCCATTCTATTCTCTTCGCAGAGTTCACGAATGGTTCTGTGCGACGTTGCCTTGTAGGCTTCTTACTTTCCTTCCTTCCTGGGCTTGTCTGTACTTGTCGTTAAACCAGCGGTTTTGTCTAGATGGTTTTGTAAAACCCAGCTCATCAGTCATGGCTTCTCTGATGGCTTTTTGAAAACGTTTCCATTCTTCGTTTATTGTTAGTGCAGGCGACGTCGAACTTTCTGAGAGTTCCAGGGAGACTCGATCGACAAAGTTTCTCGTAGTCTGTAGATTGTAGCTTTTCGACGTCAAACCGTGGTTGTCTTCCTCGATTCCGTTGTTCTCTCGATATCCGTGTCCTTACCTTGGCTACAAGGAAATGGACCGATTCGATTTTTTTTTACCTGTTATGAGCGTTTTTTTATTTTTTGGTATATTAGTTGTTTTTTTAAGTAAAAATAATTTTTATTTTGAGTGCTTAAAAAGAGAGCTCCAACTACAGGGGCATATCTCTTTTAAGTCTCCCTGGTAAAGTCTACGCCAAGGTGTTGGAGGCGTGTTCTAAAGCTATGGTCGAATCCAGGATAGGAGATGAACAGTGCGGTTTTCGTCCCAGCAGAAGTACAACCGACCAGCTTTTCACTCTAAGAATGGTACTTGAGAAGGCTTGGGATTACGCCAAACCGATCTACAGTTGTTTTGTAGATTTGGAAAAGGCATACGACCGAGTTCGTCGAGGTAAACTCTAGAGTGTTCTGCAGGAGTATGGGATTGATGGTTCTTTGTTGATGGCCATTCAGTCTCTATACACAAACTGTAGCAATTGTGTTCGGGTTAACGGTAGTAAATCAACACCTTTCACCGTGGGCGTTGGACTTCGCTAAGGGTGCGTCTTGTCACCTCTCTTTTTCATTATATATATATGGACCGGATTTTTTGTTGTCTCACGAGTGGAGGGGACCTACAGTTTAATGCCGACTCCGAACGGCGAGATTGAGAATCTTTTTTCTAGACAATTATACTCTTTGAGCATTGTCAGTGACTCGAAAGAAGTGGAGCCGTGAAAAAATGTTTGATGTTTTTTTCGAGATTCGAACCGACGACCTCGAGCGTAGGAGTCGACGCACCTACCCACTACGCCACGGCGCCCACATGATGGGGATGAAGGTTAACGTGGACAAATCCGAAGTTATGGTTATTTCCAGAACGCCTGCTCAATGCACTCTACATGATAGTGGAATCCCATTGAAACAGGCGGAGAAGTTTAAGTATCTCGAGGTCTTCTTCACGAATGATGGAAGGAATAATGCTAAGCTTTCCTGTAGGATTGCTCAAGCTTGGTGGATCTGTAATCAGGAAGGCCGCGCTTGGTGTCAAAGCCAAGTTAGCGATTTTTAACGCAGTATTTGTTCTAACTCTCACCTATGGTCATGAAATTTGGGTAATGACCGAAAGAACAAGATCGCGAATACAAGCTGCCGAGATGAGATTTCTTCGTGCTGTTGTGGGAATTACTCGCCAGGATTGGGTGAGAAGCACGGCAGTGCGCGAGGAGCTCAACGTTGGGCAGCTGCTTCTTCATACGGAAAGGGCTGTACTTCGATGGTTTGGTCACGTAGCACGAATGTCCCCAAAAAAAACCTCAACGTGGAGCATAAAACTTCTCCACCTGTTCCAATGTGACTCAACTAACACGCTGAGTTCAATGACCCGACATTCAGGAAATAACCATAAGCTCAGATTCGTCCGCATTAACCTCGATTCCAGGGTGTATTTATACATCTATAAAATGTTCACAATCGCCGAAAAAATCGCAATAAAAACAACAGTCTTCAGGATGTGGGTTGTCAAAGAGAACTTTATGACTCGGTAAAAATGATAGCATTGATTGACTTAAAATTAACGATTGCCCATTCCTGCGACGAAGCGATTGCCTCTGGGCATACACGATTTAATCTCTACTATGGTGCTCATTTAAGGAAACAACTTCCTCGCATAACAAATCCAGATAAGGCATGCATTTATTGAAAATTTCAAGGACGGTGTAGAGATTTGACGAATGACTTTGGACTGATTGGCAATCAGCAAATAATATAAATCACAACTCGATTTCTGCTTTACCGACGATTTCGAAGAGAGAAATATGATTATTATTCGTTTTCGAGTTGCGTGTAGTTGCATTTCAGAGCGTGATGGATTTGTGCAGTAACAACTCTGAAGAATTTAGCCAAATGCTTGACTACTTGTTGTAGTTATCTATATATGTATGTATATAAAAAATTGTTGGAAGTGCCTTGTGACTTTATAACTTACGGGCGCTTAAACCAAATTCGACAACATTTTTAGGGTTTGTTCGTATGGTCGTGTAGATGGTTTATCCAAAGTTTGCATAAAATTGATCGATTCGTGAGTTATGACTTATGACTGTCAACATTTGATTTTGTCCTTATAAAAAACAACAACTCTGTCTGCCTAATTGTTCCGTCTAATCTCCGAAACGGCTGGACCGATTTCAATGAATCTTTGCAGGCTTGAAGAGGATGTTGTCAAGAGTGACTTGGACTTTTTTTTATTCAATTTTAATTTATAAGAATTCAAGCCGAGCAACGTATGACATTATACAGAGTTTCATATTCATCATACCTAAGCGAAAGTAGACGACACACAGTCACCTGAAGTCACGAATGTGCAAGTTCTAAGAGACGACGTGAGCCAACCACAATTAATTTAATTATTATTTTACCATTTGTATCTATGAATATAACATTGAAGGTTCGTTTGTATGTATGGGATACATTTCTAAACAATTGCACCGATCCTTATGCAATTTTGAACACTATTAGCACCAATCGATCAAGAATCGGTCATAGGCTATAGGAAAAACAGGAATTCGCATCTCTCCACAAACATTTGTGAGCTGTTTCTTTGATTCGAATCGGAATCGAACCTAGATCTTTGTCACTATGGTCACTTATTTCCCAGAAAACGCTATAATTCGAATTAATGTCTGCATGAAATTATATTCTTTGCTGAAACTCGGATCATCTCTCATGAAATCCTGAAATTCATTGCAAGCTTGCTAGCAAAATACAAAAAACGAAGGCGATATAGACGAGACAAATTGGAATCGAACGTGGGACCACAAAAGATTGTCTGCATGCTGAACATAACAGCAAATTGAAACGTGCCAAAAATTGGAGACAACACAATTAAATCAGATTTATTAAATCCAAAAAATAACAACTCGTTCCTCTTTTTTTTGTTTAAATTGACACGAAATTCTGTTTTGCGAAACAAACATTCATGCAATTCGTTTTATTTTCCTTGTTTTACTGAGTACATCCACCTTAATGCGAACATTTCGCTCAGTCATTTGCTGAAGCACGTAAGTGATTTCGGTTTATCTGATTTATTTTGGCACCATGCTTCGACATTCTTTAATTACGTCCTAGTTGATAATTGTAAAAATAGACTTTCAATTCGGATTGTTGCTCTAAAAATAGTCGACTTATGCTGCAATCTGTCAGAGCGACGTCAACATCCGTCTGGGACTAGAATACAATTATGCATTTCAAATGATATCTTCTTTTTCTGCTTTTAAAGATTTATATTTTTTGAAATACATAAACATTTTACGTAGTTTTAACTGATAAACAAGAAGAAGGGGTTTAGTGCGACGTTGGCGATTAAATAAGAACAGAGATTTGTGAATGAAAAAGATGAAGGGCCATCCGATTTGTGGGTCCGAAAGTATATGTCAATACCACACATTTATGGTTCAGATTTCGATCAAAATTTCATGTCAATGTATTGTTTGGAAAGTGGCATTAGAAATCATAATTCAAATATCCCCCACGGGAGTTATTGAAGGACTCGAATCAGATGATTTACGATGACTTTTCGACATAGGGTGGGCCATCTAGTGGTTTTTTTTTAGGATATAGGTAATTTTGACACTGACAGCTGTTTCCCGCTCGAAATCTTGACAGAAAGTCGGTATCATAACTCCGCGGAACAAAATAAGTAGCTTTACGCTTGAACAACGTTGGGAAATACAGAAAACTTATTTCCAAAGTGAGTGCTGTGTATTATTACTATGGTTGCGGGTATATTGCACCGCGACCTTCAAGATCTATGAGTGCCGTGTAGCCCAAACAGTGCGTTTTTTGAAAATAAGTTTTGGGCGAAATGGAGCTACCAGCGTGACTGCTGTACGCAAGTTTGTGCAAAAAGTTCGTAAGACTGGCATGCTAGTGGACAGCACTCATGGTCCCCGTCGTCGTACGGTGCACACAGATGAGAATGTGCCTGCTGTGGCCCAGAGTGTGAGACTCAATTTACGAACATCAACTCGCCATCGATCTCAACAGCTCAACATTTCACGCACTAGCCAGAGTAAAATTCTGCACAAATGTATCGGATTATTCGCTTACAAGGTCCAATTGACTCAGCAATCTAAGGCGCGCGACCATCCGCTTCGTTATCGCTTCGCAGTTTGGGCCTTAGAGCAGCTTGAATTGGACAACGATTTTGGGCGAAAAATCATCTTTTCTGGCGAGGCGCATTTTCATCTCGGCGGCTACGTTAACAAACAAAATAGCCGCATCTGGAGCTCGGAAAACCCGCACGTTATTGTCGAGAAGCTAATGCATCGAGAGAGAGTCAGAGTTTTGTGCGAATTGTGGAGTGGTGGCATCATCAACCGATTTTTTTTTTTACTTAAATCGAACACATGGATTTGGACAACGGATTTGGAGGATGACGCGCCATGCCACACAGCCCATGTCACAATCTATCAATCGTGTTATCAGCCGTCTTGGCGATTTGAATTAAACGCCTCGGAGCTGCAATATGGCCTTTTTGGACTTTTTTTTTGTGAGAAACCGTGAAGAAGCGATGTTATGCCAACAATTTGGAAACGATTCAAGCACTTAAGGCCAATATCATGCAAGCTACAGTCCGAAGCCATCAACAAGGTCTTGGAAAATTGGGATTGCAGAATGCGCTACTGCGATGCCAACCGAGGCAGCCACTTGAACGACGTTGTGTTTCATAATGAATGGGAATGTTTGTTCTTACTAATAAAGATACAATAAATGGAAAAAATTTAATTTTGTTTATTTTATTGTATTTTTAAAAAGAAACTTGTATTTGGCCCACCCTTTATAAGGCCATAACTTGACAAATATTCATATTCGTAAAATTCATCGAATTCGACTTCGTGAAATTCGTTTAATCCGATTTGCAAATTGTGTGGCAAAACACAATCTTTTGCATAGCCCCACAAAAAGAAAACCACCAGCAAAAAATCGCACGATCTCGGTGAGCAGTTCACGTCGCCATTGCGCAATATAACCATTATATCTTAAATCGCTCGTGACGTCCATCGTGGATGCGCTCTGTGGCATGTAGCGCCATCCTATTGGAACAACTTTTAATCGTGGATACCGATTAAAAGTCCGTCCTGTTTAGACCATAAGAAGTTGCTTATCACCACCAAACTTCAAATAGTCGACTCGGGAGGTCGATTGTGGCGAGAATAAAAGTCACGTAATGCGTGAAACGTTACCAACGAACGGAGTACTGATTTTGAAAATAAAATTTAAAGATTTTCACACCTCGTTCAACGCTTACCACCGGCCACCAAACGTCAAATAGTCGACTCGGGTGGTCGGTTGCGGCGAGAATAAAAATCACGTAATGCGAGGAACGTTACAAACGAACGGAGGAGCCCTGATTTTGAAAATTAAATTTGAAGATTTGTACACCTCGTTCAAAGCTGCAACCTTCAAACAACAATTCACAACAAATTTGACAGATGTTGCTTTAACAAGATTACTGCCGTGTAAACAAACAAATTTCGAACGTCCCTTTACAAATAATTTCCACAATGCCGTTAAGTCTGAATCCACTCAAGTTAATTCAACACAATTCAGCACGAAATCCCAACTCAACAACAATATCTACAAAATTCAACCTGAAATCCATGAGAATTGCTTAATCACGGACTACCGTTAACACTTGAAATTCAGCTGCAATTGTGTGCGATTTGAAATCCTTCCCAACAAATCTCTCTTGCCTACGAACATGACCCCATTTTGCAATCTTGTGCACGTCCTTTTGCACCCTCCCAACATATCGTCGTGACGTCGATTCCAAACTAATCGCCACGAACATGTCATGCCCCAGAGGTAATCTATTGGCTTCGAGAAGATTACAAACATCGAACATAAAAAAGTAAATCATGCGGCATTCGGTATCGCATGCAGCCGCTCATCACGTGAAACACTCTCGTCAGATTCATCATTGACCTTTGGTATGTCCTCCGTCTACGAAGCTCCTCCGTACGTTGTTGTGCAAAAATTGTCGTACCAAATTCCGGCAAAAGACCAGCCAAAAAAACGTACGCTCTCGGCCCCAACACAATCACAACTTATAAGCCATAAATAAGAAACGTCATTCGGTACAATTCACGTCAAAAAAAAGAAGAAGAAAAGCACAATCATTCAAGATAACCCCGCACAGTAGACTCAGCAAGTGAAGCCCCCAGAGCGAACGTCCATTCAAGCGGCAGCGAGTACAACTGTGTAAACGAACTGCGATACGAAAACAAAATTGACAAAAACAGAACAGTGGGCAGAGACAGAGAGAGAGAGAGAGAAGGAGGTAAATAAAGCAGAGAAAAATGAAAAAAACAAGACCAAATATTTATTAGTTGGGGCCTGAGCTATTTATAGACACACTAGTTTGCGCTTTTTACATGCCATCGCTGATTGCGCCGGGCTGGTCGAGTGCCTGATTGTTGCACAAGTCCCAGTCAACAGAGTCTACTTAATAGTTGCGCCTCGATATGGCGTGGACATTTTGTTTTCTCTTGCTTTAATTGGAAAACATACAGGTACAAGGTAAATTGCCGGTGGGGACGTGGAAGCGGGGCGCTGGCTTATGAAGCGCATCGAATGGAAATCATTTTTCAATCGAATGACCAATGAGTGACAGTTGCGGTTGCTTCTGACACCCAGCGGAAAGTGCACCGAGTTGTGGTTGATGCGGAACCACAAATTATGACTGGGTTGGATGGTGTCGTGGGGGCAACATGGTTGTCAAAATAATAAACAAGCGGTTATTGTTCGGTCGTCGATTTCCGCGACTTATGTGGGCGCTAACTGTAAATACTCTTCTGCGGATAGACTATGTTTTAGTCATTTGTGCGCTTGGGCAATATCATTCGATTTTAATCTTGTTGACTTTATTGTGGTTGTGGTTGCTTGGAATCAATCCAAATTGAGTCATTTTTAAACGATTTCAAAGAGCAATAATTACGTTTTGTCAGGTAACGGATGTTTTTTCCTGTTTTTTGTTGAGTTGTTCTATTAATGGCTTTTGATTGGATTATGACAGACCACTGACTATTAATTTGACATTCTTTGTGTGTAGGTGATGCATGCAAAATGAGGTTAGATGACATTAAAATGTCAAGTGTTATGAATGGTTTACTAGATTAGACTATAGGAGTACATATGTATGTCAGACCCCAGAGAAGTAGTTTAAGTGAGGTGAACTGACCAGCTGCTTCTTTGGAGCTCCGTACAAACAGGCCGATTCAAGGACAAAGTTATAGAGACTTGCTTACGTGTGGGAATCGCCGAGTTTGAAGGCGATGTACATAAATGAGACATTCTCTGGGTAGGTGACCGTAACATGTGTGGGAAAATGACAAATTTGTTTACAAAACGTAAAATTTTTTTAAAAGTCATTTCTTTGTGAAGCCTGTTCTTAATATGATTGAATTTCAACTTGGCAGCACTGTTCGTAGTGACAGCCAATTTGACAATTTAATATTTTTTCTGATTTTATTTTAAATGTTTACCAATTGCGTGATTTTACTTCCACAGGGTAGGCCACATACAAATTTATTTTTAAAAATTATAAATAAAATAAACAAAATTAAATGTTTTCCATGTATTATGCTTTAGTAAGAACAAACATACCCACTAATTACAGTCAAAATCGGTTATAACGATCTTCAAAAGAATTTTGTTTGCGATACTCCTGAATGGATATCATTCTTAGACTGCCGGGATCTCCGCTTTAAGAGAAACTGATATAAGAGGGAAGACGGATTAACTTTAAACTTTAGCTTAAAGAAACGGAGAGTGCACTTATACACCTAAGTACAGGCAGCCTGTTGACAGATTCTTTCTGATTAAATCTGCAGAAAGCCTATAGCTTAATGCGCGGCGGAAATAATAATTAACAACAAAGCCTGATGCCTTACAGGAATACACATCGAAACGCCAATCAAATTTGTCACACAAACTGAATACTCTGCAGCAAACAGGGTCTGCCAGCTAGAGGTACGTTTAAATTACTTATTTAAAAGCATTTCGAATGTTCCCAACAAGGTTTGTTGAAGTTTGAGTCTGACCTTTGGCTTTGGCGCAACAGAGAACGAGTTGTGTGCTTCGCCTATCAACCCATTATGAAATGTCCCCCTAGGCAGTTGCCGCAACTTGCAATTCACAATCTTTATGACAGCTGGAGCTATCTTTATCGCTTGTTGAGGTATCACTGAATCAGTACCAAGATAACGACTTATCTCTGCAAAATTGACTGCTTCCATGTCTAGTGTGTGCCTTGTTGACTTGAGATTTTATCTTTGGAAAAAGGAGATATCGATGCTGCAAGCTGAATACATTCTCATTCCTCGAACAAACAGCAACCTACGTAATAAATCCTTGATTTCAATAGTCTTCCGTATTAAATGTCAAAGTGTATGCACGTAGAGACACTTATGAGTCGACAGCGGTGGGGTGATCCAGTTCCTGATTGTAAGTCGCTCAACAAAGTCACAAAGATGTGCTCCAAGTGCTGAATCCAGGTTGATTGCTTTGTTTTTCTATGCGATTAGTTACAGCCCGGCCATGTGAATATTCATACACAAACAAGTCAGCCACCACACCATCCCTGCACCTGAACTACACTTTCGTACAGTCGCACGTAACTACGCAGAAACTCAAAACCAATGTAAACAAATGGCGTATCAGGTTTCTTTCTTATGTACTGAACATGTGAGCGTGGTGGCACACGGGTTAAGTACAGCCGCATCGTTTAGAACGTGCTTCTCCACACTCAACTATGCAGCCAACCACCGGTGCCGGCAAAATAATACGATAAACACAAAAAACAAAAAACAAAAAACAAACAAAATAAACTTTAGCGTGATATGAATTACTGAATCAAGATGCGGCGATAGAGCGAGCGAGAAACCAGAAATTCCTGAACCAGAACCGTGTAGACAACTTGAATAGTTTCGAAAAACGAGCGAAAAAACGTGAGTCGCACCGAGAAAGTTGACGATGAACCGCTGAAAGGGGGAATTGCGAGTCTCATCTGCCTGTCCCGCCCCGTTTCTCGGTCATGAATGAAGGGGGGGTCGAGATAAATAAACGACTAAATACGCAGTTTATGTTCAGACAGCTAGACACTTCATTTGACCACCCCCTCCCCGCTTGTTCACGCTCTTCAATCACTCACATTCACTCTAAAGACTGCAGCGTTATCAAGCGATTTACCCCAAAATGATTGATTGTAGTTTTTTTTTTACCTAAAAAAGAAGTCAAAAACACACACAAAAACGGGGGCGAAGAGTTTAAGTGGAAAATCTATTCACTTACCCGCCAGCGACTAAATGTATGATGGTATCGCGTTCTCTTTGGGTCATGTCGCCTTTTCACGGCTTAATTTTCGTTGTACTTCTTTTCTTGAGTCAATGAAAATTCGAAATAAACAAATTTTGGATTTTAAAATTCACAAGCAATCGCTGTACATAACACACAGTATCCAATAAGAATCACCGCACCAACGACAACTGCAATGTACGTGGTGTAGCTACATATTTTCCTTCGCAACCTTGCAAATAAATCTTTTGGATATTTCTCACACTGCACACTTCACAAATGTGTTCGAGCTGAATTTGATTTTGCTATTCTTTCGACTGTTGTTGGGATATTATCATGATTTATGTATTTCACAAATTCAAAGGATATTATGTAATTTCCACTAGAAGTTTTCTTTTTTTTCTTCTGACTTTCTCAACCGAGGGATATCTGATATCGCGTCACTGAAAAATACAATCGCAACTTTCGCAATTACTTCGGTATGCTAATTTTTCTTCCACTTAAAATTTTTGGTTGAAAAAAAGGACAAGGATTTGACCGCAATTATATATTTTTCTTTCTCGCGAAACGATTTTCTTTTTTGTTTCTTTTCAAAGAGATTAACCGAAAGACGAGATGCGACGCATTGAGACGTGAGCAATTTTCATGCGAATTCGGAATTGATTTGCACTCAAATAGAAAGACTTGAATACGCAAAAAAAACGCAAATTTCTTCACAAGAATAGTTTCTGCTTGCCGACCGGAGGAGATCTTCTGGTGAAATGTCGGTGATGGGATTGCCTGACTTGTATTTTTGTTGCGGGCATGTGTCAAATTGGAATGACCGACGGTGTTGCCAGATGGGGGGAGAGTTTTGTTTTTGTCACAAATTTAGATTTTGGGACAGATGAAATTATTTTTTGTTTTTTTTTCTACTTTGAAATGAAACATATCACAAGATATCAAAATTAATTTTCGGTGCTTAGATTCCAGTAGATGAAAACTGGAAATTTCGTCAATCTCTGGAGACATTTATATTTCAATTATTTGCAATGATTTTACATGAAAATTTCTTGGTTAATGCGAAAAATCACTCTTTTTCGTTGCAAAGTTTCAATAATAGCTAAAAAATCGCAAAGGGAGGGAGGACAACATCCAAAAAACACTGATTTCCTGAATCTTCAAGCACAAGAATGCCTCAAAAGAACAGTTGCTTGCTAATTTAGCAAAATTCAACTCGAATTGCCTAAATCACAATGAGCACAAAACGAAAGGAAGCATGTACAATCGAGTCCGGATATTACGACGGTCAAGTGACCGGTTGCTGACAAGCTAGGCCCAGGTCCACCTCGGACTGTAGTGCCGCCATTATTATTATTAAGTGACCGGCGACATGCGGTCGTATTAACTAGACGACGGACAAAACGAACTGAAATCCGTTTATAGCAATTTGTATGCAAACCTAACATGTTGTTGTGTCTACGTCGGAATAAACGATTGGTCGTTATAAGCGAAGTCGTACTAAATGGACTCTACTGTATTTGTCTCAAGACCATTTAAAAACTCAATTTAATTATACAGAAAACATTTGAGATTTTGTCAGTGCAAAAATTGAGATACCGTCACAAGTATTCAATCCTTCAACCGATAAACTTAAAACTGTACACCAATAAGCAAATATTTTCTCCAACCAGACATTTTGTTTCAGTTGGTTGTTGTACACGGTTCAGTTCTGAGATTTCTGCAACGCGAAAGATGGCAGCAGTGATGGAATGGAGAACATTTTAAAAAGGTTTGTTGCGGATTCAGGTTGTTTGAGAGAGGTTTCCTCAGCCAGTTTGTTTTGAAATCAATCGGCGTTAAACCTGGTAAATTAATTGGCATATCGTTGCGATTTTGGCATCGATTTCACGCTAATGGACATAATGCCACTTACACGTATGAGTAGAGTGCGTACAGAGCAAAATATTACTGTTTTATCTGCCAGTGCTAAAGATAACCATGATTTTTGTCCATTCGTCGCCGTTCGCAGCAATTGGAATTGTGTGTCACCCGACTAAGTGGAATACTCGGTGTAGATGAATCATTAGAATTGTGGATTAAAGCGATGCTAATGAATATAACTTTAATTGCGAATGTGGGCGTCGTGTGGGTTTGTGCGTCGACCCATACGCAGTTGACTTTCACAGTCTAGGTTCAAATCCCAGCACAAGCAACAATTTTTCAAAACAAAATTGTTCGCGGCTCAACCTCTTTCGAGTCACTGACAACGAGTATAACTGTCTACAAAAAGCTTCTCAATCTCGCCGTTCGGAGTCGGCACTAAACTGTAGGTCCCCTCCACTCGTGAGAGAACAATAGCACGCACAACACGAGTGGTTGCTGAGAAGCTAGGCCCAAGTCCACCTCGGACTGTAGTGCCGCCATTATTATTATTATTATAATTGCAGATGCGGACCTTGGTCTGACGCACGGAAACCAGTATTCCAGCAGTACAAAGTCGACTTTCCCTTTACTTAGGACTTAGGGCTCTGGCCAAAATCTGAGCCAGAAAAAGAATATAGCCGAATCTTCACGGACGGCTCCAAGACCAATGACGGATCTGGTGCTGGTGTCTTCGTGGAGAGCGACAACTTTAGACTACACACCTCGTTAGGTAAATTTCCGTCAGTTTTCCAAGCGGAAACCTATGCGATCCTAATGGCTACGAGCTATATTGTGAAGAATAGGTGGAAGGGGGGAAGTATTTGTGTCTGTAGCGACAGCCAAGCTGTGCTTAAGGCCTTACTCAGCCCTTTAACCACTTCCAGGATAGTTCAGGAATGCAAGTCTTCTCTGAATTTGATCGGTAGATTAAATTCGCTAAGACTTGTCTGGGTCCCGGGGCACGGGATCACCGGAAATGAGATCGATGATCGATCCGATGAACTTGCTAGGCGAGGATCAGATGAGGCATTCTCAGGACCTGAACCTAAGCTGGGATTGCCTGCGTCTTTGGTTATGGCTTGAATCGGTGGTTGGACTTCTCGAGAACACAACTGCAGGTGACATGACAGACCAAGCCCATGCCCCCCAACGTCTGTAAGGAATCCGCGGCTTTCTTGTTATCTCTTAACAGAAAAGATTGCAGACAACTTTCCAGCGTACTAACGGGGAACTACACCTTCGCCAAACACCTAAGTGTGTTTGGCCTAAGCGATGACACCCTCTGCCTTTGGAGAAGACGATGACACTGCAGAGCACTTCCTCTGCTATTGTCCCGCCTTTGCTTGGATCAGGTGGCAGTTATTCGGTGCGGATGAGGTGAGAGCTGATGATGTAGACTCCTCGTCACAGAAGCGCATGCAGGTCTTCCTTCCGAAGACCATGAAATTCCATTAAAAGTAGGTTGCTGCCCGGCAGTACAACCATTTTTTGAGTCTGAGTGCTCAAGTGTGGTGTTAGAAAAACTTCCGACAAAAAAAAAAGCTCTATAGTTTTTATTGAAATTTAGCTTCGGTATAAGGTAGTCAGTGGGCGCCGTGGCCGTGTGGGTTCGTGCGTCGACCCATGCGCATTAGACTTTCACAGTCTAGGTTCGAAATCAAGTTCAGACAAACAATTTAAAAAAAAAAAAAAAATTGTTCACGGCTCCACCTCTTTCGAGTCACTGACAATGCTCAAAGAGTATAACTGTCTAGAAAAAGCTTTTCAATCTCGCCGTTCGGAGTCGACATTAAACTGTAGGTTCCCTCCGCTCGTGACAGAACAATAGCACGCACAACACGAGTGGTTGCTGAGAAGCTAGGCCCAGGTCCACCACTGCAAGCGCTTCTGTAGCGGTTGTTCTTAGGGCGCCAGCGACGCCTATACATGCATTTCTTTGGGGGCACGGAAATAACGCCAAGCGTCTCTTTCTCAATGTGAAAATTTGGCCTTATGTCACTGAGACAAAGCGTTATGTCATGGCACCGTTCTTTGTACCTTGTTTAGTTTTCTGATGTTGTTGATGATGTTGGTGCGGTTTATCGCCCGTTGAAATCTTCGAATAAGACCGTGAAAACAACATTACGGTCGTTGGCGGACTATAGCGCCAGAAAAAGAAGAGCTTGACTATAAGCAGGACTGGAGATCTGATTCTTGGTGTCTTCTGCGTCGAACATTTGGTCCTGTCTGCGAGAAAGGCGAATAATGAAAATGCCCAACCAAGAGCTCTACAGAATACGGATCTGAACAACTCCGGAAAGTCGACTAAACTGGCACGGTCACATCGATGGAATAAACACAAATACTTCAGCTAGGAGGGTCTTCAAATCCGAGCCTCTTGGTTTGAGAAGGAGAGGAAAAGCAAAGAACACAGTGATCGCTCAAAGACTACTTGGTCTGGTTGATTGGAAGCAGCGTCTCAAGGACTTTCAAGGATGGAAGGCGGCATAATCTCAGCTTCAAACTCTCCATATGTCGTGGCCTGATAAGTAAGTAACTGGAAGCAGAATGATCACGACCGTCAAGAGGGCAGTCGTAGCTCAGGCTCAGACGTTTAAAGAAGATCAAAAGCAAGTTTACTGTGCACCAACAAATAAAACCACAAAAAGTCCTTTTAAATAATATCACCGATGTTTTTATTGTTAATTCAGATTTACAATAATTTGTACATGAATAATTTGAAATAAATTCACATTAAGTCCAAACGAAGTACGAGTACCCTTTCACAGACAAAATTAGAAAAAAGAAGAAGAAAAACAAGATCTGCGTAAAGGAAGGAGATTAACATCAATACATGTATAATTATGTATATATAGGTATGAATTACTTATCGCAAAAGTTAGTCTATGTACGTGTTGTCACCAGTTTGAATAACGCTTGCAAAAGAACATTTTTTTAAAGTTTATTTATCTTTTATATTGATCACTAACATTCTGATTGTTTAGATACTGAGTGTAAATGAGTTCTTATTCTGCGGATAAACATCTATTCGAATATAGTGTGTGTGTGTGGTTTACTTCTCTACTGTATAAGTCTGAGGAGAGTCTAATTGATTAGGTCGTCCCTACTGTCTGTTGGTTGTATATGGCTACTTGCACAAGTGTCTGCTTTGCGTTTCGTCGTCCTGCAAGAAGACTCATCAAACCAGAGCGCTGTGTGTTGATACCTACGGTTGCTTAACTTATTTCTTAGTGATTTATTTTTTTCTGCCTCTTTATAGTTCGGTAACGTTTCGAAAAATCTATATCATATTACAATACATCTATAGACACTGAAATTGTATATAATTTGTTTGTTTCTTAGAGATCTCAGAGATTGCTATATATTGCTGTGTGGTGTGGTGGTGTTTGTGTGAAAATTTAATTTCCTTAAAATATCGAAAAACCAAACTCGGAAAACCTTGAATGTGAAGTGAAAATTTACTTAATACTCTTGGAATGACACAAAAAACAAAAAAATGCCGTGTGTGTATGACGGAAAATCAAAAAAGAAGTTACTCTAAAGCTTTTCTCTTGATTTTGAGGTTAATTATATTTACAATTCAAAAATATTTAGCTATGCGTAGGAAATTATTTTCTTTTTTGCTTTGAATGATTTTCTAAAATGATTTTCGCAATTTGTTTTTGTTTTTCTTTTTCATTGGTTTGTCTAAGATAATTAATTAAAACTTTAATTAACTTGTACCTAAATTTTATCATAAGGATGGAGGTGTGATTATAGTGCAAATTTGCATTTTGCTAAAATTCATTTAATTCTAGTATTTATTTATAATTTTAATTGTAAGTGTAATGGACCATTGAGAAGTTTTTTTTTTTCTTTTTAATTAAATTTGCATTAAGTGCAGACTTTTTTGTTCTGGATAAAAGAAAACTCATTCTTTTCAGTGGCGGAAGGATAGATTGAGTGTGGGCGGTTGCGGCGGGTGAAGTGTGGATTGAAAGTATGTCATTTGAGAATGTTTCTATTCGGCTTCAGCGGATTACTTAAAAAAACAAATCTTCAAAAAATGTCGTAGTAATAACTTGTAGAATGGTTCATAATGAAGAAAGAAGACAAATCGGCGTGCGGGTATGCAAAAGTCAGCTTTCCAAGCTTTTGATGATAGTTCTTATTTTCGGATGTTAGCATCTTCTTATCACAGACTCTGAGGATGATGATCATTCTGCCTTAATTAAGCCACTGATGGCAAGGTCTAGATTTACTTTGTGCTGAGGTATCACCATTGACCAAGCCTGATTTTCCGAATTTGACTTAGAGATTAATGGGGGAGTCATATTCGAGCTGCTAGCTTTATTTCCTAGACTGGATACTTCCGATAAACGACTTAAGAATTCTCATGAAGGGTTTTTAAATAGGGTGGGGTAGATTTTTACAGTATATGGCGGCCATTTTGCGATTTGCAAAATTTTTACTTTTTAGGCATTAAAGACAAATCGCCGCGACAAGTTACAGCGTCGAGTAACATGTGCGAATAATAAAGCTGTTTTATCAAAATGGTTCTTTCCTTCTGGCATTGTGCCCATTTAACGGTTTACATTGTAGTTTTTCCCAGTCGACTATTCAACGTTTGGTGCTAAATTCGAGTTCACCGGTTCAGTAAACAATAAGCCCAAGCCCGTCGTAAGTCAATAGCGTCGGGATTTGGGACTACTTTATCATCTTTGCAGTCAAAGGAGTGTCCTTTCTTGTGGATCGAACTTGGGCTTACATCCGTACAAAATCCAACTGACCCAGTAGCCGAAGAAAACCGACCATAGACAATGGCTCGTGTTCACTGACAGATTTTTGAAGCAGCTGAAAAGGGACCTTAACTGGGCGGTTTAAAGTGCCAAAAATATCTCGAATCATGGAAACTTTTTAACGATCGAAAGTGCAGTATATTTCAGTCATATCCCTTACCAAATTTTATAACCATTATTTGCACCATTTCGGCGAAAATAACGGTGTTGCGCTTGACACGTCAAAAGCTCTTTTTTTAAAAATGTTTGTTTATGGTAACGATGAATCTCTTTTATGGAATAGAAATTTCCTTTCATACCTTCTCACCTGGGGGCGCATTAATTCGACAATTTGGGCGATCTGAAAAACACCAGTATCCGCCAATTTAACTGCTTTATCACAAGCTCAGAATGGTTCAGTGGGTAGGAGATCTGCGGTCGATCCGCTTTTGATCAAAATATGCCTAGGCTGAAGTGTGACTCGTAACTCTGGAGTCTGCTCATAACACTTTCTCTAACCTACATTCTCGAGTTTTATATGATATTCGTGGGTGGCGTTGTGGTGTTCCTCAAGGTTCTGCTTAGTCACCGACACTCGTTTTTTTACAAATACCCTCCTGCCTGCTAAATCTTATCCAATTTAGACCTTCCCTGACGACAACTTTCGTAGTTTTCCAATTTCATGACAGGTATCACATCTCTACTCTTCGTGCATAAAACTAGTTTCTACACCAACCGCTCGTATTTTTGTGTTACTGGTTTGTCACGACTTAAGGAAACTTACAATTGTCAACTCTGAACGGTGAAGTTTCGTAAGCTTTTCTTGACAATTGTACTCTTTGAGCATTGTCATTAAATCGAGAGAGGTGGCGCGTCGAAAAGCAGTGTGGTTTGTCCGGAATCGAACCATGGATTTTTAGAAGACGAGTTGACGCAGTTATACTCTCTGAGCATTGTTCCTGAGTCAAGAGAGGTGGTACCGCCAAAATGAATGTGCTGTGTCAGGGATCGAACGATGGACCTTCAGAGTAGGACATCGAGAATACACGGGGACTAAAACTACCACCTCGCGCAGATCTTCGCTGTTCATGGCGGCTATCGAAAATATCTCTACAGGTTTGGACACGGTAGTTTGCCCTTCTTTCCAGAATGCACTGAGGTAAAAGAAGACGCGGAGCATGTAATATGCAACTGCAGGTGCTTTCCAGGTGCTTCCCGAGCTTCTAGTTAGCCCACAAATGGTTGGAGACCTGCTCGTTTATAACAAGCGTGCCAAGAAGGCTCGAAAGGGTGAACCACGCCGAATTGGCAAGTATACAGCACATAGCTAAACAGCCCTGTGAAGTAGTACCTAACCTACTGTGGGGAGTCTTTGAGTCTGAACCAGGGGGACAACGCAACAGAGGACAATCACGTCTTAGGTCTGAGGCCTAGGTCCACCATGAACTGTAGTGCTACAAGAAGAAGAAAAGGAAGATCCGTGGACAAAGCTTAAACAAAAGATTCCATAAGAAATTAATAAGATATCACATTTGCTAAATCTGCCGAAATATGGTAAAAAATCCCACCAAAGAGTTGGTCCCTTTCGGGCTAAGGGTAATAACTTTCCGAACATTCTCTACCAAATTTATCTCACAACATTAAGTTAAACATCTAACAGTGTTGAATGATACTGTTGACCATTCTCCACAAAGTTATGTTGAAATAAATAAGTACACCTTCCCGACGAACAAGTTGCACAAATTTAAGGTTAGTCTCTACCTCTTTTCCTCACAAGAATACAAAATGGCTACCGGCTCTAAGCCAAGTCTACCGTTAGGCTACTTGGAGACAACCATCCTCTCGGTCTTATGAATCTAAAACGTTCCACAGAACCTGAAGGGCGCTTCCAAGGGCGGCACCCGTCCGCAAACTCCCACCTCAATCTGCGTCCAACCGCCGCGCTAGTTCCCTCCTAAACTCTCGCTACGAACGCGTCGTCTCCTTCTCTAATGTAACAGGCATGCTTAGTACGTGTGTGTGTATTATTTTCAAAGTATTTTGTTTTTGTTTTTTGAGTACAAAAGAAAATATTCAGCAAAAACTTGATAACTTAGGACTTAGATAAAGAGTTTAACTAAATTGCGTGTATCACATGTTGAGATCCGGCTCGGTTGGACTAATCGGTGACATTTCGACGCTGTCCAGCAGCGGAGTCTTCTCCTCACTACAGCTGCTGCTGTGCGGATCGTCGGCAGCGCGGGTCGTTGTCGAACCGAATATCCGGGCGATGTCGGTGAAGTGACGGCGCGGGGACTCTTCGGTGGAACTCGACACGTCGTCGTCGTCTCCGTTCGAATCGATGTAGTTGAGGGCGTGGTCAAGACTCTTGAAGACAGAGTTCCGTACGGTGCTTGGTAGCGGGGGTCCAGAAGGCAGGATGGCCATTGAGGTGGTCTTCTTTTTGGTCCTGGTCGTCGTTGTAGTCGTGGTTAAGGTCACACGGTTGATGGAGCATGTGCTGAGGCTTTTCAATGATTTATTGTCATCGTGATGGAAACTCTCGTCCTCGGAGAAGCAGTCGCCCCCGGTGGTGGTGATGGCGGTCTGCCGGAGCTTGGACAGACTGAAGAGATGACGCTCGGAGTGGGACTTGCGGCTGTCAATGGGAATGGGCAGACCGAGGTCGCCGAGGTCTTCGCTCTTCGAGCTGCAGTAGCGGCGGATGGTGGAGCCCGTGCTGTTGTAGGAGATCTCATTGACGGAGTTGCCGCGATTGAGCCCGTGGCGGGTGAAGGAGGACGACGACGAGGACGAAAGAGGCGAAGTGGCGTCGTAGTGATTGTCTCGTAGCGATGATGGGGAGAGGCGGCAAGGCGATGGCGAGTGGTTTGGCGACTCCAGCAGTGAGTCGTTCGACTTGGCGATGCGGTTTTTGCGGTAGAACTTGCTGTCCCGCCAGAGGGTGTGGCGGCTGTCGCGTTGCTGCGTGCTGCCACTGGCGCTAGTCGAGCTCTGCGGCGGCTCCACGGCCACGGTCACACTGCTGGTCGTCTTGCTGATGCGGCTGAACGATGAGTGCGTGAGCTTCTTGTACTTTTCGCTGTTGTTGATGTTTACCCTGTTTTCGGAGTTTGTACGGTTTTGTATCGGAATGAAGGCGCTATCGATGCGCCGCTCCTCCTCCAGCGACCGGAACGCCATGCGGTTGGCGTTCTTCAGATGGTGCTTCGACTGCTTGCGACTGGGCGACATATCCTCAAAGGAGCATACCCTGTATTTTTGGGAGAACACTTCAATGGTGCCGGAACGTTTCGACGGCGAGGTGGTGTAGATGGAGTTCTGGTCGTTGACCAGAATCTTCGGCGGGTCAAATTGAAGGTTGGACGTGGACGCTGAGGCGGTGATGTGGATCTTTGGCGAGAGGGTCACTGGAAACTGTTGTGGACGATTGCTGTTGTTGTTGTTGGTGGTGGTGGTGGTGGTGGTAGTGCTGCTGGTGTTGGTGTTGGTGTTGGTGTTGGAGCTACTGGTTCCGGTGGTGAATGAGTTCTCTTCGATGGCGAGGAAGTTGGGGGAGCCCTCTCGGCACGGTGTGGAGATGGCAGAGTCGTTCGACTGGCCATTCGTGGAGACAGTGGCCAACTCGAGACAGGTCTCATTGCCGGCTGTTGTGGTGGCGATGATGATGTCCTCGACACCCTCATCGATGGGCGAGGTGATGGACTGAAAGCTGCTCAATCGGAAGCTGGACGAACCGATCGAAAGGTCGCCGTCGGTCAGCGACCCGAAGGCGGAGTCCTGTGAGGGGTTGCTGCGACCGTATTTCAAACACTTCAGCGAGTACTCGAGGCGCCGGCTTTTCGAGTTCTTGAAGGTGCACATGTCAGCGGTGAGCTGGTGATTGAACGAGGTAGTGGCAGTGCCAAGAGTGACTTGACCCGATGTTGATGACTCGGTTATTTCTTCGTGAGCGTACTCCCCTGTGCTCACACCGCCGCTGCCACGGGACGTCGATGCTGTGGAGCACTCACTTGAACTACTTCCGTCTGTGCTGGCACTACCCGGCACCGACACTGGCACCGGCACTCCACCACCAGAAGCAGAGCCGGTGGCGATGGCGGCAGCGGCGGTGGTGGCGGTGTTGCTGACATTGTTGGTGCTCACGGATGTTCCATTGATTAGGCAACTATTGTCATCCGAGTTGAGGTTATGTTCGCTGAAATGTGAGGGGAAACTGAGTGGATCGTACTGTGGATGCGGCTGCTGCTCTGTGTGCTGGTGCTGGGAGTGCTGCTGCTGCTGCTGTTGGTGCTGGTAGTAGTGCTGCTGTTGTTGCCGATAGCGATGCTGATAACTATTGTTGGTTGTAACCACAATCTCGTCCAATAGGCCCTCTTCTGAATCGCTGGAGATATCAAATGAATCCATTGTCCTGCTGGAAGGCCCGCCGGATGCGTGTAATTCAAAATCCGCAACAAAGGCAGGCCCAAAACGAAAGAAAAAGAAAAGAGAGAGAGAGGAAAAAACGAGATTAGAGTCTGCATTGAAAGTGGCCGGAAGGCAGAGTTGTTTTGAAACAAAAATTTTAAGTCAATTAGCCAAGTGTTTTTGCTCTAATTTGATTGTGGTTTATGCAAAGTCAATTGGACACCGCTTGTCGGTGGTGGCGGGATGGGGGTTACAACTAACTTGTGTGCAGCCACGAGGAACTGTGGCACATGCTGGGTTCCACATTCATAGCATGCACTTGGTTTGGACATTGGTCTAGGGGTAGTGGGCAGGAATAAGATAAGGGAGTTGTGTGTGGTACTACGTAAGAATTCATTTAGCAGTGCGTTTGTTGAGATGCTTAAGTGTTTGGGTTCACAGAAATTTCTAGTTTTTTTTGCAATGCAAGTGAGCCTACGCATGGCAACTACAAGTTTTTACACACTCAATAGGTAGCAGCTTTCAATGAGTGGTTGAGTGAGCGCGGTTTACTTTATTTTAAGATGTCTTTCTAGATGCTAGTCGCAGTTCCTCTTCTAGCGCAGTCGTGCTTTATTCTCGTTTCTATTTTTACTCGTTTTTTTACTCAAACTTAAAATTATGTCTTCAGCCTGACTAGTGTCTGATAAAAAGGAAAGAGCAAGCACTACTATTCATTTTGGCTGACAATGTGTCCGATAGTTCATGTTAAAATTTGAATGATCCATAACGGTCTAATTAGCTTTGGCTAAGGCTGATGAATGGCGATTGTAGGCCAGTGTTTTGAAAAAAATCAAACATATTTCAGTACAGTATGATGTAAGGGTTCAAGCTAAAAGTGAAACAACCACCAATTGCAAAAGAAGAAGGCTTTATCTATCGACCATGAGACGTTTTGAAGCTGTTTGCATATAATCTGACTTTTTGCGAATTTACTAATCTCCTTGTCATCGCTGAAAACTCCTTGTTTTGTTCAGAAATTGTCTTTTTTGGGTCGATTGAACCGCTTTTTGAAGACGAAAAATTCACTGTCATATTCACTGTCAAGCAGTGAATGACGTGCGCCTAAGAAATACTTTTTTGTTCTTGATGGTGGTAGACTTCCAAAATGTCCGTTTAGTTCATTCTTCTCGGGGCGGAGGTTAAGAAAGAATAGGTGTGTTTGGGTATTTTCCTCTATAAACTTTTGAATTTCTCGCATTTCAAGGATCGAGAAAAAATGTCTGTAAGAAAACATTTCACTTTTTCACAGAACTTTTAAAATCGACTGTCAAGGATAACACCATTTGTATTTCTATTTTTGGCTTTAAGCTAAAAGCTTTAGGGCTTTAGGGACTCGAAAATGTTTTGTGTCTTATAAGGACCTTGGTTCTAGAAACAGAAAGAGCACGGCAATAAATTTGACAGTTGACAGCTAGTTTGAAGTCTGTTTGGGTTGGCCATTATTGCTCTTGACAATTATTTTCACAACAAAACTTAGTTCAGGGATGAGATAAATGTTTGGGTGAATGTCCATATATAATATTGGACTAAACATTTGCAACTAGAAGTGAAATCAAACAATTTCTTCAAATTCATTGAGGTTTTTTTGCAAAAGCATAGCGTCCTATATATATTCTGAAAGGTCTTTATTTAAACTGTACAAAAGTAAACAAATTTTGAAATCATGTTAAAGAATTGAGTAATCTGCGTTCATTTGTAAATGTAACCTCTTACTGGTGCGCAACAATACATTTGCAACTTTCAATGGAATTACAAAAAAACTACAAAAAATCTGTTTTTAGTTGCAATCAATTCTTTTCGTTGACATTCTTGAACCTTTTTGGTATTAATTGAATTTATTTTAGTATAATATTTAATGAAATTTAATTTTAAGCCATCTCTATTCGTCTAAGAAATATGGTCTGCACTTTTGACATTTTTTTACTATAAATTTTGCGTTTGAAGATCCTTCAAAGACTTTTTATCGTTTTAAATCCCATTCACTGAGATGGCTAATACATAAACATGACAATGTGATCACTGAGCCATGTTTGGACTAGCCTAGACGTGTACTTTGTGTCACTTTCCTTCTAGAAGGCCTTCTAGAAAGCAACAGCATTTCCCAGTCCCCTTTCGGCAATCGTCTAAAATACTTTTGCTTGCCAATTGGTCCATTATCTAATTAATTAAACCCTATAGCCCCAAACCAGCCACAGAAAAAAAACCCCGCATCGAAATGTTTCCTCCGCCTAAGCAAAGTAGACGCAAGACAGCTTGGTCCTGATGAGCGTGCCTGGAAAGGATTAAGGCGGTATAAGCTTAGCCTCAGACATTCAGTGGGTCGCTTTAAGATTCTAAGATAATTCAACCGGTCTTCCTGTTTGGCGTCCATAAAACTCTTTCTTTGTTGTGCATGTTATTGTTCATAGGTCGATTTTTTGAGGTAAATCTACTTCCATTACCCCTAACGAGTTAATTTATTTACTCTAATGCACCCAGCAGTAGGACTTTGTCCACCTCGGTTTCCCTAACAATATCAGTACGGAGATCAAACTCTTGAGTAACTCTTGAGAATCCCTACTTCTTCGGGCTCAAGAGCAAATTGGGTAACACAGCCTTTTCCCGAAAAACATAAGCTGACTTTGTCGCAGATCTTGATCATCTCAGGCGCAAATCTACGAACGAATATCCAAAGTGAAAGAGGACGCTAATTGTCTTTCGAGAGAAAAAAGTTCTGAGTGCGATCTTTGGTCCGATTTGCGTTGATAGCTATTGGATGATAAGATTCATCCACGAACTGTAAGCGCTATACAGCGACATATTTCTAGTCAGGCATTTACAGATCCAACGCCAATGGTGACGACGTCAATTAAAAAGTATGGTCAACTTAGCTCCGGCCCAAAGAGCCCTTGACTCTGAGCTTATTGGACAACGTAACGGAGTTCAAGATTGTGATGGAGCACACAAGTGGAGAAGGACTTCAACAAACGTGGTGTCCGAAACGATAGAAAGTTAGCAAAGATCGTGCTAGCTGGAAAAGCTTGTTAGGTACAGGTTCACCTCGGACTGTAACCCTGCACGAAGAAGAAGAAGAGGAGTAGACTCATCAGCACATTATAGGGCCAAATGTACTGGCCGCAATGAAACTTGCAATTTCTGTACGGCCATTATGGTTGGCCCTTAAGTTTACGTACAGCATTTACATATAATTGGCCCCTAAGCCACAAAATAAACTTATGAGCGTATTATCCTGCGCCTAAAAGCTGGCTACAAACATTCCACGCTATATTTTTTTTCTGTCAGCTATAGTTTCCACTCAACTATTAGCTCACTTGGCTTTCCCCTGTCCTTCCTAATACCATCGATGTTGCCTTCGATTCTATTACGAGTACATTTAAACTGCGTTCCTCCCTTAGAAAGTGACCATCAATTTCCATTCCAAAACTACTTAATTTAAAACAAACTGTCCACACATGTGAAGAGCACGTGTCTAATCGTAGTTCCTTCCAATTAAACGACACGTCCAACTAAGCTTAACCCTTAAACCCAGTTTCAGTAACTCTAATGGGATCAGAGAATAGCAACAAACAAAATCAGAACAAAAATTAACGTCTCTTAGCCTTGGTCGCTACTATGTACAGCCAAACTACAAAATGAGCATGGGGATGGCCCTTAATACGGGTGTGGGTGTGGATGTGAGTGTGTGTTTGTGTGTCAGCCAGGCAGCCATGTAGCCAGCGGAGTTAGCCAGTCAGCCCTTGTTTTTTGTTTTTTGCTTACTTTACTTTGCTCTCTATACTTTTAGCCACACATGAACTTAATGCGATAATCCAAGTGGTTGCAGAAATAAGATCGTACCCTCATTCTCTACCAATACAACTACCATTACAAGGTTCATGTCCCCTTTATGCGATTTGTTTGTTCTTTTATTTATTTTTTGTTTTTGGTTTGTAACTATTTACAGGTGAGATTAAGTTGTACAGGTTGCTGTTTGATAGACTTACCCCTACGTGTGTCTTACAACGAGTGCCTTTCGCATTCTCTGAGTGTAGTGGGCACATTCAACACAATCCAGTTAAATCTTATTTATTGATTTTGGTTTTGTTTAGTTGGAGATAGGCATACGAGTGGGAGGATGGGTGGGCGTGGTAATTAAATCAAACGAAACACTTCATAGGGTGCAGGCGGAAAACTGTTTTTCGTTAAGAGTATAGTTTGACAGTTTTGACAGTTCAAACAAAAGTAAAAAAAAATAAAACAAATTTAAATCGTATTATTCACAAGAAGACAGTTTTGATGGAGGGGATGTTCATGCGGGCGGTTGTTGTGGAATGTGAAAGGGGGGCGGTGTATGAGGATGAGAACTACGAGTACGAGGACTTCAGCCGTGAATCACACTTGTGACACCGGCTCAGTCCACATGGAGAACACGCAACATGAACATGAATATGAATGAGGGTACACAAAACACATACACATCGAAGATAGACAGAGAGTGGGTACAGAGTGGGTGACCAGAGGGAGGGCGGAAGGTTAAAATGCTACCCTCTGTTCTATGTATGCTTAACTTTTGCCTTAATTTCGTGTGAATAAAATGAACACAGAAATATAATGTACATGAGGACGAAGGGACGGGGGAGGATCTTTTTTGTTTCGTCTTTTTTTCGGAGGGGTGGTGGAACAGTGAGGGGGGCAAGAGTGTGTGGGGAATTGAGGAAACACTTACCCGGCCCTTCTGTCGCGTGGTGTGGATGGCGGTGTGCATGGGGAGCTTGTTTCGCTAAATGAGCTGCCTAAGGATGCAGTTTGTCGCTTTTTCACGGCAAGCAGCAAATTAAGGGTTGATCTACTTAGGCTCGGTTTGATTGTCTGGAAATGGAAGAGTCATTATTTTGAAGTGTTGAAAGCAGAGTGATGGGATGATGACTTACACTAAAGCATGGACCTCGTAATTCACGCAAATCGATGTTACGAAATAGATCACAAAACACAAGTTCCTCCACTGAAGGACATTGACCATCGGGCGGATCGAAGATTAGTCCAAGAATCTCCAGAATCTGAAACGAAAGAACGATTAAAATCTGTACATCAAGAAGGAAGTTCTTAGGGAAGTGTTGAAATCGAGGGACACTTTGGCATCGAAGGCAACGAAAGCGAATCAGATAGCGCAGCCGGGGTTAATTTGGGTAATGAACCATTTGCTTGCATCAGGCGGAAGAATTCCCCGTGGCGGAGTATCATAGAAGGTGGTCAACCTTGGGGAGACGTAGGCACAGACAAATAAGAAAGTTGTCAGACTCTGCCGCTTTGAAGCGAGCAGCATTAAAGTGAGTGGTGGCGCTCTCCTAAGCTTCTACATGTGCTGGTAGAAGAAGACATCGCGACACACCTTACGTGCCAATGCTCGGTGTCAGCCACCAGAAGAAAAGAAATTCTGGGCTGTACTGAACGCAAATTCATACGATGAGTCAGACCTCCCTACAGCAGATGCTGTCGTTAACACAAGAAGTCGAGATCAGAAAACAACTACGGAGAAATTCAGAGTATCCCTGGCTAAGAGGAATCTTTGAAATAGAGCAGAAATGGAACCAATACGGCGCTCTGACTGAGAATCTCTCGAACTTAACATTGCAAGCCCATGGTCCCACATGAAATCGCAGATTGTGCGCTCAAAAATAACGATTCTGAAGGGTGGACAGAATCTACAAGAGACCTCATGCATTATTGACTTTGATTTTTATTTAAAATAAACTGGACAAGTGCGAGTCGAACACGCACGGGGAAGGTTCCGTCGCATAATATTGATGGATGATTTCTGAATATCAAACAACGTTTCCAAACTATTTCAGTTTAACTTTCTTTTAACTTCAACCCAAATCAACTATTCATTACTACATTCATACATCCAACAAACAAGCATCCACCTATACATATACCTATATCTCTATCCAAGTTTATCCAACCCAGAAAATCCCTTCCATCTATACCCAATCAGTGTTCACGCCTGCGGTGCGTGTGTACACTGCTGTTGGGCATTTAGGGGTTGAGATCTAAGAAGTAACCCTCATCAATGTATAGAGTGGTCGAACACAGCATGAAATTTATATGTGAAAATGAAAATAATTATCATTTTAAATCTTAGATATCTCAAAATTTCAACATAAATCGATATTTTGAAATTTATTATTTCTTAATGCTTACGCCGAGGTCTTAAAAACTGCGTTGTCAGATCTCCAAAATTCGCATATCGATAATTTTTTGGCAAATATCTCCAAAACTATTGAGGCCTGAATGCTCAATGAGGCCAAGTTTTTTGTGAATTTTTCAGATTTTTAAACACCTTGGTTTAGAAATGGAATTAACAAAAAAAAAAAAACTTTAGTGGGCGCCGTGGCGTTGTGGGTAGGTGCGTCGACTCCTACGCTCGAGGTCGTCGGTTCAAATCTCGAAAAGAAAACATCAAACATTTTTTCACGGCTCCACCTCTTTCGAGTCACTGAAAATGCTCAAAGAGTATAACTGTCTAGAAAAAGCTTCTCAATCTCGCCGTTCGGAGTCGGCATTAAACTGTAGGTCCCTTCCGCTCGTGACAGAACAATAGCACGCACAACACGAGTGGTTGCTGAGAAGCTTGGCCCAGGTCCACCTCGGTTGTAGCGCCGCCGTTATTATTATTATTATTATTATTAAAAAAAAACTTTGTAGCTCCATATTTTCCGAACGGTATTTTGGATCAAAACCTGTTGAAGCAAACCTCAACCTAATTTCAAAAGATCTGTCAATTGATATATAACTCGATGGGGTGCGACAATGTTTCATAATCAATGGCAACTTAACCTGGAGCCACCCCCAAATGGCCCCACTTTTTAAATTTGGGTACATGGGCAATGACATCTAGGCCTGAAGTACCTAATTCCAAAATTTCATGCCGATACCGTTCTATACTTCGGAGATACAAAAATTGTGACAGACACGACAGACGGACACACCGAAATTATAAAGGTTCCGTTTTTGTAGACGGAACCTTATAAAAGGCCAGAGTTCAGAACAGTAGCAGTTTCGCATTCACAACATGGACTTCTATAATGTTGCTGGAGTTTTGGCATAAATCAATTATTACCGATTATTACCCTTTCAACAGATTAATTGTTTGAACACTTGTATGACATGTGCCACGATCTTGCTGGAACCACGTATCACTGACATCTGGCCAAAAAAAGATCATCCATAATGTCAAGATAGCGAGCTACATTCTCTTGAAGCACTTAAAGGGTCTTCCAATAGGGACTTCCGAGCCTAGACAGTTGATAGCGGACACATTGTTGAAGCTACATATTAAAACGTCAAACTCGTCGAGAAAATCAGTGCAGGCCAGATTATATTGGCTACAAACATCATCCAGCTTTACGCATGTTTTAAGAGAGTTTTGTAGCCTTAGCTCTTTTCGCCAATCGTCTTCGGCTGTCTTGAGGTCCAACTATAATGATCGAACGAGAACTTAGGAGAACCGAAGCAACCGAGCAAAAACACAAAAATTACACACTGTGACTATAGAAACCGCTTGTTTGGCATGCTTCTGTATTACAGGACCCATGAGAACTTGCCCAACTGCGGCCATGGAGGTACCCAACTGGAGCTGACTCATTTGCATCTAGTGGTTGCAGAGTGTGCAAACAAAACAATCATGAGAATGGCAAAAGAAGGGTGCATTACATCGAGGCAATTCGATGCACAAGCTACCACTCCTGGCCATTCCGAAGGATGACGTGATTAGGAAATTCAACTTCCAAAAGAAATTTGCCAGTAAGCTCAGCACGAAAATGGAGTAGGGCAATGAATCCATGGTCCACAGACTGAGCAGCAACACGGTAAAATGGTATACAGACGGATCAAGAACTGATGAAGGAACTGGGGCAGGAGTTTTTGGACCCAGGACAAAATACTTCGAATCCATGAGCAAATGCCATAGACAGATGCGTTCAGATCAAGGATTGAAAGGAATTATACCAACTGCGACATAGCAATAATGACGGACAGTCGAGCCGCTATTATGGCACTAGACTTCTACATCATCAAATCCAAGCTTGTATGGGAATGCTTGCAAAAGCTCAAAGAGTTGAGTAGGAGAAACCGAGTAAAACTCTGCTGGATACCTGGCCATACGGGGATATAAGGCAATGAAATGGCCGGCCTTTCCCTGGCAAGGAAAGGAGCATCCGAACCCTGTAGGAGACCATCTCCTCAGAGAAGAATTCAGGGAACTGGAAAGAAGGAACTGGATTGAATCCTGTAATAACGCTCGTGGAATGAAGCAGGCCAAGAAACTCCTAGGGCAATATAACCGAAAGTGGTTCGAGGCATGCACCAAAATGAGCAAGAACAACCTCCGTATCCTAACAGGCTTCCTAACGGGGCACTGTAGACTCAGGGAGCATCTAAGGAAACTAGGGGTTTCAGAAGAAGGTCTCTGCAGATTTCGTGGAGAACTTAATGAAATTCCAGAACATATACTGGGATTTTGTGAGGCACTAGCCCACATAAGAAAAATAAGTCTGGGCAAGTACCTATTATCAGAAGAAGAAATGCAATCACTAGAACCGTCTCTCATTCTCAGATTCCTGAAGGAAACTGGCTTAGAGAGAATACTCTAGAACAGATTCCTTTTATTTTTTCTTAAATGCTTTCATTCGACATTAAAATACTGAAATGAAGGAATCAGATGTATCGTCTTCGCCCTGCGGATATTTATATGATTCCCTTTCCTTAAGAGTACCAATTTTTCGCAATTCTGCGCAGACACCACCCTTAGAAGGAGTATTGCATAATGTCGTAAATGTTTTAATTATTTCTCTTCGTTTTTTGTGCGAATATTTAAGTGCGTCGACATTTGTTGATATAAACAGCTGTTCTTGAGTTTTTTCGGTTTTAACACCATCTATCGGGAAAAATTTATCTTATATTCTTTCCTAGAACCAATGTATTGGAGTTGTCGAAATGTAAAAACTGCAGACCAGACATCAGTCATACTGAGATACTCAAATCTTCTCGGCCATCGCAAAATACGCACACTACCATATTTGCCGCCCTATTGAACGGACATCTTATTTGCCGTCGATTTCTGCTTAAGGCAGTGCAAAGCTGTTTACACGTATTCACTCGCACGATACAAATACAGCCTTTAAAAATGTTCAGGGACAAGGGGAGCACATCGACATATGGTTGATTTCTGCAGCGGACTATCTTCTTCAAGTCAAGGTTTCACCGTGGAACTAAGCGTGTGGATGGAATAAAGGTCCCCCTTCCGATGCCAAAAACCTCAAAGCAGTCGAAAAAAGGATTATAATGATTTAAGATATAAGTCATAGGACATGGGTCAGCAACCACCCTTTTCAAATCTCAAAATTCAATTAGGGCAACGGAAGATGAAAACCAGGAGTGCAAACCATTTCCACATGAGTGAAAATCAACCATCGTCTGCTAATCTCCCATCAGCACACAGGTGGGGGGGAGGTGTGTTCTCTGTCGTTTCGGTTATTGTAACTCACCTGCGGATACTGTTCCAAATCCATTTCAAGCACTCGCATGGACGGTTTCGGTGTGGTCATCTCCTGGCCAGTGCACATCTCATAAAGCAAATGACCGAAGCAAATGATATCCACATTCTCGATGTCCGTAGTCGAACGTGACCACATAATCGCATTGATGCGGGAACTTAATCCTAACAGGCCGTTCTCGAGGCCAGAGAGTCTGAAAAAGAAAAAAAAAAAACAAACATCAGCTCACTTTCGAAAAAAATAACAAGACACGAGCAAACGAACACAACAGAAAATGCAACCAGGACCAAAAACCGGGCGAAAGGCGATAAGTAGCGACATCAAAACCCTTGCATCCAGTCCCTGTCCGAGCAGGAAACCGAATTCATTTCCTCGCACACATCTTTCGGAGGATTTTCCAGCAGCTGAGGTATGTTTTTCCTCCGACCCACCATCCCACTCGCTGTGTTATTCCTTTATTCCGGGTCCTTGCGAGCTCCATAGAAACTCGTTCACTCGTGTAAACGGGGAATAAAGAATCTGTTTTTTTTTGCAGTTTCCCCGCGAGCCGCCAGAGAGTCGACCTTTGGAATCCCCTTCGCAGGCTGCCGAGCACAAACACCGGAGGCAGTGGTTCTATGCTGCGCGCACAACTGCATGCTTCCGCTTCCTTTGATCGTAGGTGAGCTGCAATTTGTGCGCTCGCAGCAGGGACGCCCGATGATGCTGGCATCCGATTCTGGGCTCGCCTCTAGACGAGGTAATTATGTATCCATTAGCATATTAATTAACCCAGCCATTGTGGTTCGTTGACCAGGGCGCTTGGATGAAGCGTCGGCGCTGCCGGGGGCCTCAGTTTAGGCGAGCGTATTTGTGCTGCTTGCTGGCGCAGTGTCTGTGGGGAGAACGGTTGGAGGGCGCTCTCCTTTTTTGAGTTCATCCGGAAGCCGGTAGTGGTGGCGGGGCCGGCTGAATTTTTCAAATGATTTCGGTTTTAATTTTTAATGAACCCAACGGGATACGAATGAAGGTTAAAGTGCTATTCATCCGGATCTCGGATTACACGGCCGGGTGGAGGAGAAGAACGGTCAAGGGGCTGTGCACAGTTTTCAGTTGAAAATTGTATTTTTATGGGGATTTGAGTGAAAAAGTTTTGCAGCTGAAATTGGGGTCAATTAATTAGAGTTACGCCTGCAAATGAAGGAAGGCAGCTCTTTGCGTGGCGCACGAAGTAACGAAGTATCCTTGCGCCTGGTTGAGGCGAGGTACTTTGTAGTTCCTATAAATTTCGTTTTAATGGAGCTTCCGACGAACAATTTATTCGCGGGGTGTTACTTTTTGAAATGTTACTGAGAACGATAAAAGGCTCAACGGAAGACCATGAATTGTTCAAGATTTGTTGAACTGAATCCTGATGGCCTGTTGTCTTGGTGGAGAGTGTTGATGTAATAAATTTCGTTTCATTTTGAATTGATGTGGATTCTTTAAGAGCTCGTGCGGGCTTGAATTCAAAATCGTCGCCAGAAGGGTTTTCTGTCTTATTTTTCACAATTTTCTTTGGATGGTGCTACATTCGGAGGCAGAGTCGAAGCTGGCTTCTCCAGCAAATACTTGTGTTGTGCGGGATACTGTTTTCTCAAGAGTGGAGGGGACCTACATTTTTCTGTCGATTCCTAATAGCGGCGTTTAAAGAGCCTTTTCTAGACTCTCTGAGTATTGACAGTTACTCGAGAGAGGTGGTGTCGTGAAATATGAGAGTTGTTGTGTCCTGGATTGAACCATGGTGTCCAGCGTCGCACTTATGGGATGGCGGCTACATTTCACGACCACAAAATGTTTAATGGTGATAAATGTTTGTTTGAATGAAGGAATAAACATACAGAATACAATGTGGCTTAAATTGCCGCCAATTTATATCTTTTTGTACTACAATTGTACTGGCATTTCAGCAGTGTTATGAGGAACGTGTTGTTCAAGTTGTTTAAGTGATTCTGATTCTTTTGCTGTCGTCTGGAGCAGAGGCCACTGCTACAACTTCGAGTGTCATAAGCTATCAAAAGTTATCGTGTTTAATGACAGATCTTTAGCGTGTTGAAATTGATTGTCGTGATTGAAATTGTTGGCAAGATTGCTTTGAACCCTTTTTAAGATTGGAGGAAATTACACCTCCTGATGTAGTTTAAATTCGCAAAGACTAGTGTGAGTCCCTCGCAACAATGGGATCACGGGAAAAGAGATCGTAGAAGAAGTCGGCAAGTGATTCGGAAGAGAATCAGTAGACAGAGCAAGTGCATGCTCCCTAACGTCTGTAAGAAATCCGGGGAATTCTTGTTGTCTCTTGACAGAAAAGACTGCAGACAACTTACCGGCGTGCAAACGAGTCACTACTGTGCTTGGCCTAAACGATGAAACCCTCTGCGACGCTTGTGGAGAAGACTGCGACACTTCCTCTGCTACTGTCCGAGGTTTGCTCAGATCAGGTGGCAGTTATTAGGTGCTGATTAGGTGAAACCTAATGATGTAGGCTCCTCATCACAGAAGCGCCAGGAAATTCCAGTGAAAGAAGGTTGCTGCCTGGTAGTCCAATGAGCCAGTTTTTAAATCTGAGTGCTCCAAGGCGGAGTTTAAAAACCTCCTTCACCTCCTTATTCGTTATCCCTTAAGCTTAAGTCTTAAATTCAACACAGACATTTTATCCTCACAGTAGTTCCGTGAACAATGAATGGGTGATCCTAATTTGAAGATCTGGTTCCTCCTAAGTTTAGAATTTAGCACTGTAAATTATGAAATATTGCTAAAATGGTAATGGACTCTTCCGATGAACAGCTTGTACTAGAAAGAGCCATTCATTACACCGAAGTATCGAAAAGTCACGTTAGAGTTTAGAGAGAGAAATAGAAACCCTATTTCGGTTGTCTGCTAACAGATGACACTCTTAGGTGGTGGACGATGCTTTTAAGGGTAATAAAATAAATCTACAGAATTCCAGAACGAAATGTGATGGTCTGGGGTTGCTTTTCTGGCACAATGCAATGAGATACTGCACTATTTGCAAAAATACGGAGGAAATTTCATTAAAATTAATCCTTCAATACGGCAATGATCGGAAGCATGGTTTAAAGGTTGTCGGATTGTATTTCTCAATAAAGATGAGCTCTTGAGTTGGTCCCAACAATCGGCTGTGCTCAACACGGGAAAAAAATCTGTGTGAATTTGGAGATTGGAGAATTAAGTGATATAACTTCCAGTGTACCTACTGTGTGAACGTCTTCTTCTTCTTCTTCTTCTTAGTGCGCTACAGTCCGAGGTGGACCTGGGCCTCACTCAGCATGCCTCTCCAGCCAGCACGATCTTTCGCCAGCTGTCTCCAGTTTCGCACACCAAGCCGGCCGAGGTCACCCTCGACTTGGGCAGTCACACAATCTTCGAGCCGATGGGAAAAGGTGCTGTAGAGACTTGTTGGTTGAGGTCCAGGTCCACTCCGTATGGTAGCCCCACTGGAAAAAGATGCCTACTGGTACAAAATTGGATTTTTTTCAACTGTAATCTAACTTAGAAGGTATACGACTGGATGACGCAGTTGGTTAAGTGCCTGCCCCAAGTTAGAGGGGTTCCAGGTTCGAATCCCAGTGAAATCGAATCTGGTCCAGTCACCATTTGCCGTTGGCATCAAATTAATGGCACTGGAGTAGGTTGCTACCTGAAAGTAGTAGTGTTCCAAAAAATATCCCCCGAAAAAAGGAAAAAAACAAACTTAGAAGGACGAATTGACGCAACAATTTAAGCCCATATGCTCAGGTACAAGGGTGAACTTGGTCTGATTGGGTGCTGAACATCACTGAAAAGTATCTACGGAGCCGAAGATCATCCGAAGGACTTTTCTCTCGAAGCGACCAAGAATCTCCTAGTCTGTTTTGGATAATGTCCATGCCTGTGCCTTACAGCAGGACATGTATATCTTGGTTATTCGATGGCGATATTTCTCAATCGTCTGTTAAGCGCAGAGTCACAGCGATTGACAAGTGTAATCCTTCGTTGCGTTGATGTCATTGTTTGAATTTACTCCGGAGCTTAGGTGAACAAAGTTTCAATATCTCAAAGTTATAGCTGTCTATAGTAATGCTTTTTGCAAGATCTTGGTGTTGGAGGACGTTCTCTTAGACAGCATATACTTTATCTTACCTCATTCACCACAAAATCCATTTCATGGAAGACAATGCAAAGAATCTTTGACGAAAATCGAACAAAAATTTAAGGGTTCCATATCTCGACCCACATTGGGCGCCATTGTTGCAGGCGTGTCGTTGTTCAACTCAATGACACAGAAGCCGCTCTTGTGGTTGCTGGCTTGCAACATTCTAATCAAAAACCATCAAATTACGTGTTAAAAATTAAAAAAAAAAGTTTAAGATTCTTTAACCTCAAAAAACGTACGAAAAGGTTGACGACTTCACATTCAAGTTAAACCCGCTCCGTGTGCAATGAAAATCCAGCCTCTTAATGAGTTCAAAACTTCAGCCACATCTCGTTATGCAAGAAAATGTCATTGACATCATCTCACGTATCCTACACCCTCGACACCTTCTTCAAAGGAAGAGGAAAGCAAAAAAAAAACTCCGTCTTGTGGAGTTCACAACTGTTGATGAAGAACGTGACTACATTCCGTATTCCACGGAGATCTGTTGAATGATGCACCGCATCCTTAGCTAATCTGGCTGTATGCATAGCATTTTTTGCGCACCATCTGTTCTCCTCCAGAGGCGGGTAGCAGTGACATTCAAGGCACACTTGAGCACCCCCCAGTGCAATATTTCTCTCACACAATTCATTGGATTTTCTCTCCATTTGCTGCATTAACAACTTTCAGAAGTTAACACCGCGCACAAGTACTTCATGAATTACAACCTCTCGCTCCCAGGGGGGACACTTCATAGAACTACTTTAACGTCAGATACTCCGCACACATTCTTGTGCTCCCCCATCTTGGTTATGACATTCTTCGCCGTTCTCCACAATAAAGGCAAAAAAAACACTGAATTTGTATCCACACAATTCATCCTCATCCACGGGACACAATGAAGCTTGCGGCGGGAGTGTGTTGTTTGTTCCGTGTGCACTCAGAGGGACTTCGGGATAAAAATTCACCAACATTCCGATTGAAAGTAATTCTTCTGTGCGACGCCCTCCCCCCATTGTGAGGAAATGAACAATAAAGTTCTCACCCCCATCTGCGGCACGTTCCAACCATTCTAATGCAGTCCATGCGCCGCCCCGTCCATCCCCTGGCGTGGTTGCGCTAAAAACTTTTTCAATTTGGTGCGTGCTTCAATTTTGAAATTGCATTCAATTCCTCTCCACGCCGCCGCCGCACCAGAGGATGCCGTGCATTATGCACAGTGACTGAGGCGAAAACAAAATATGCATTGCCACCGTCTCCTCATATTTACGGTCCATTGGCCGGGCGATCCAATTTTTCATGGACAAAAGTTTCAATCTTCCGTGGGATTGGACCCACACAAAGACTGAAATCCAGGGACATGCAAATTCCGACACCCCGCTTGCAAAAAAAAAAATACAAAAACCCTTCACGTTTACGAAGCGATGCAAGATGGAAACTGCATTCAGCAACCGGTCTAGAGAGAAGCAAAGAGAAGCACAAAAATAGACTTACCTAGCGGCACCATTTTGCAGGATAACATTGCCACTATGCAAATGACCGTGCAGCGGGAAGCCTCGCTCCTTTAGAAATAGCAACGCTTCAAGTATCTGGCGACCCAATCTTTGCACTTGAGTTGCCGGCAAACCGTTTGGCTTTCGGGTATACTTCCGGTTCCATGGTTCATTCCATTGCGCCTACAAAGGATAATCAAATTATTCACACTCGGACGGCGTTTCAACTCAGTTTTTCGTTGTTTTCCTTGTGCCCCGTTCATTGCACTTGACTTACTTTATAAATGAGATCCTTGAGGCTGCCACGTGAATTAAACGGTGTCACCAGGCAAGCATAATTAATTGAACTGGTATGTAAAAAACCTAAATCTAGAACAGGATAGATGTACGGATGATGGAGGGAACCGAGCAGTTCCATAAGTATTCCCTTTGGACTCTCACATGGCGGCAGTTCATCTAAGGCAACACAGTCTGGAGGTAACGGAAGTAAGGTCATAAGACGGTCAGTTCGGACCTGAAAAAGGAGAACTGTTCTGTTCTGCTCATTATGCTGAAGTTGTGTCTCCTTACCGAAGAATCATTGATAAGAAACCAGTTCTTTGAGTGACGAGATCCAATTTCGTCTAAATGGGCGATGACTTCGTAGCGTCCGTTTGAGTTCTGCACCCATTCCCGGCAGGCGTTCAATGCACGGTCTCTGGACGCTCGCTCCCGGGGACTACGGTCATTAACACCCGTACCACTATCTAACGCTGAATACTGATACTTCAAGTTCGGTCTGAAATGGAAAACAAAAAAAATGCATAAATCATTGATAGGCGACTTCAGAGGTGGATGCACTTTGTTGGAAAGGGAGAACTAAGTGCACAAGAGTATAGTTTGGGGAAAGGATTAAGAAAACACCAGAAAAACATCGAAATTAGTTGAAGAGCATAGAACACACAAGAAGAATCATTTACTTATCACTCTACATTCGAACGAAGTCTGTTTTGTGAAAATCTAGATCAAATTAAAAGACCTACAAATGAATACTGGCTGAAAGTTGAAGATCGAAAAGTATGAGACTAGAAGTATGGGATAACTGAGAAAAGAATTCGGGTCTTAAGTTTGCTCCTGAGTCCACCATTTTGCCAAAAAATGTGGCTTATTCCCTGGAATTTTTTTTTTTTTTATTTTACTCAGCGGCGGTATCTTAGCGAATAAAGCAACACATTGATCTGCTGAAGCGAAGCTTAAGAAATTACAAAGCTTAACTTTTGCCAGGATTAAAGAGGCACCACTGCTTCTTTGATGCCGTCAATGTTCTTCGACGTCATTAATTAATGCCGTCGGTGCTTTGTACAGAGTGCTCCAGGTCGATGTACAGTCGAAACTCTTTTATCCGGAACTCCAATAACCGGAAAACCTCCGATATCCGGTATTCTCTTTAGCAAGTATTTTGTTAATATTCACTTTTTATGCGGAGAATTATCTACTATCCCACTAAGGAAATAAAATTATGTCTTGTCCAATTATCGATTATCCAGAAGAGTTTGGATCCCAAGAATCCCGCTAAAAAAAATTGTTGACAAAGTTTTTTGAAAACTTTTCGATAAAATGCAAATAAACAATTGATCTAATGTACAGGGTGGGCTCTCCAATGGTTTTTTTTTAAATCATAGGTTATTTTGACCGCGGAACAATATGAGTCGCTTTACGTTTAAATAATAATAATAATAATAATAATGGCGGCGCTACAGTCCGAGGTGCACCTGGGCTCTCACCAACCACTCGTGTTGTGCATGTTATTGTTCTCTCACGAGTGGAGGGGACCTACAGTTTAATGCCGACTCCGAACGGCAGATTGAGAAGCTTTTTTTCTAGACAGTTATACTCTTTGAGCATTATCAGTGACCCGAAAGAGGCGGAGCCCTGAAAAATTTTTTTTTTTTAAAAATTGTTTGCCTGGACTTGTATTTGAACCTAGACTGCGAAAGTCAAGTGCGCATGGGTCGACGCACCAACCCACACGGCCACGGCGCCCACGCTTGAATAACGTTGGTAAATATTGAAAATTTATTTCCAAAGTGAGAGCTGTGTAGCCCAAACAGTGCGTTTTTTGAAAAGACGTTTTGGCGAAATGAAACACCCACCGCGACTGCTGTACGCAAGTTTGTGCAAAAAGTTCGTGAGACTAGCATGCTAGGGGACAACACTCATAGTCCCTGTCATCGTACGGTGCACACAGATGAGAATGTGCCTGCTGTGGCCCAGAGTGTGTGACTCAATTCACGAACATCAACTCGCCATCGATCTCAACAGCTCAACATTTCACGCATTAACCTGAGGAAAATTCTGCACAAAGGTCACGGATTATTCGCTTACAAGGTCCAATTGAATCAGCAATTGAAGGCGCGCGACCATCGCTTCGCGGTTGGGGCTTTAAAGCAGCTTAAATTGGACAACGATTTTAGGCGAAAAATCATCTTTTCTGACGGGGTGCATTTTCATCTCGGCGGCTACGTTAAGAAACAAAATTTCCGCATCTGGGGCTAAGAAAACCCGCACGTTATTGTCGAAACGCCAATGCATCCACAGAGTGTAACAGTTTGATGCGGATTGTGGAGTGGTGGCATCATTGGACCATTTTTCTTCGAAAATGAGGCTGGGAACAACGTTTCGGTCAACGGTAGGTGTTACAGAGCCATGTTAACCGACTTTTTTTGTTTACTGAAAATGAAGACATGCATTTCGACGACCTCTGGTTCAAGCAGGATGGCGCGACATGCCATACAGGCCATGCCATACAGCCTATGCCAAAATCGATCTTTTGCGCACCAAATTCCCGAATCGTGTTATCAGCCGTCTTGGCGATGTCATTCCTGCCTGAATAATTTTTGACTCCAATCCAGAGGAACAACATATCAGAAGACTTCGACGTCTTAAGCGGCGCACACAAATGGAGAAGGACCTTAACAAACTGCGCAATCGGAGGCAGCTTGCAAAACATCGTGTTAGATGGTGAAGCTTGTTGGCTGATGCCCTGGTCCACCATGGATTATAGCGCCCCAAGAAGAAGACAATTGGATGAGTCCCAGGCTAACCTCCGACTGTACCCCCACTGAACTAGAAGGAGCCATCGTTGAATATAACCTGACGTTGTGAATGTTAGATGGGGAACATGTGTAACGCAAAGCTGTCCAAACGAACAAATGTAATCTTCTGTCTTTGTCGAAATTCAAGGCTCTCAGTTCATGTCCTCTTCTTCACTTTTCAACCTCTGTCATTCTTCTGATGAAACGTAGTTTGATGTTTGATCGCGAAATCTGTTGGTCACCAACATTTTTTTGGGCCTTTCAATGGACGCCTTGGTATAGTGAGTAAGTATGTCGTCTTCCACTGAAGGTTTGATAATAATTATAATGGCGGCGCTACAGTTCGAGGTGGACCTGGGCCTAGCTTCTCAACTCTGGGTTCGATACCGGGTCTCGGTTAGAATCACCTCTCTTGAGCCACTGACTATGCTCAGAGAGTGTAACTGTAAAGAAAATTTTTTCTAATTTCCCCGTCCGAATTCGGCATAAAATTGTGGTTCTACTCCTTCATGAGAGAAAGGTGGCATGTACAACACTGGTGGTTGTTGGATAAACTAGGGCCGAGTCCATTCCAAGACTGCAGCTTCGCAATGTATAAAGTAATAGCTCTTGTTCTTGTTCTTACTAATAAAGCCATAATACATGGAAAAAATTTAATTTAGTTAATTTTTAAAAAGAAAGATCAAATACAAGATCCACCCTGTATAGTTGGCGCTTTAAGTAGAACATCATAATTGGCCTTCACTGCGCATTCAATATTATTTGTAACATAATCAGATTTAAAACTTCGTTTCAAAGACCGAAAGACCCAGATGCCTTTTTACAAGACCTGATTTCAGCACTGGTGGTTCACGAAGCAGAGGTACATCGAAACCCTTGGTCGATTTAAGAGACTGAGTCTGCGTCGGATGTTTGTCCTCTTTCCATTATTGTTGATTGGAGAAGATTATTCTATCCTGAACCTTGTATGTATCCTGAACATTGTGTTGCGCCTGAGGAAGAGCGTAGGCACGACTCAGATTTGGGCATAAGAATCCACGACCGCGAGCCAGTGAAACAATGCACCAGTGGACAATCACTCTTAGGGTTAGCAAGTTGATGTCTATAAACAACTTGGCGTACAGCTATTAAGTGGATAGCACGACCTGATCTAGAGACGGATCTCAGACAAAGGCAAAGTATCATGCCAGCTGAAGAGGTTTGTTGATTGAGGCCTAGGTCGGTACTGGACGCCATCAGAAGAAGATGAACCTACCTGCAGAAAGTCCAGCTTTACTCCGGACTCTAGCGTAATCGGAAGAAGAATAACCTACCTGCAAAAAGTCCAGCTTCACTCCGGACTATAGCACCATCAAAGAACATTCATCGAAGGCTTGATTTAACCGCAGATGTTAGTCACAAAAAAAAATGAAAAGTTTAAAAATCACCAATCAGCCAAAAGTACAGTGGACTTTTTCTAAATCGAACTCTCGCTAAGTCGAATTTCTCATTAACTCGAATTTTTTCGCCATATTTATTTTGGTATTCCCCTCAATTTTCCACACAAAAAACAATCCTCTAAGTCGAACTCCCTCTACCTCGAACTATTTCCCGTCAAAATTCGACTTAGGGGGAGTCCACTGTATTTTACGATGAAGCTGACGACGATGAAGACCTTGTGTCCATGGAAAATCTTTACGATTTGAGGTTTTTCAGGATACGAACCATTGCCAGGGGCAACTCACATATCCTTTCATACATATTCACTGCAATTCTAAAGTTGTTTGTCGTTGAATTCGATGAAGGGCACCACTCACTTTTCAGTTATGCCAACAGATTAGCGGAAAGAGTTCGGTTGAGCTCATCTCGAATATATTCTCGACTGAATTGCTTTCGTGGTATGAGGATGATACAATCCCTGTCAAGAACATTGTCTTTTGTTACGCAGTTTCTCTGCGTGTGTGCAGTTATTCAACGTTATGTCAAATAACCGAGTGCCTTCACGTCAGTCAAAACAAATTCTGACATTTTTTCCCTTGTAATGGTCGTGTGTGACTCAAAAGTTCATGACCACGTTTACGAGCAATCATCACTGGTCCGGATGACAGATTTTATTAAACATGTCGAAGGATTTCACTTCCAGACATGGACTGAGCCAAGGTGGGGAGAAGAAGACCTCTTGACGGTCGATATCCTGTCAAGCTGATTACGCTGGGATGTGTCACAAAAGACAAGTTGAGTAAGAAGGGAAAACAATGCAAAAAAATGAAATGTTAACAGACTGAATTTCCAGGGTTTGAAATCTGTTAGCTTACTGCCTCTGAAGCCAAACCCCTGCGGGACGTCATTGGCGGCTGTAAACGAGATAGCGCAGAGCTCATTTCTCCACTCAAAACGTATGTTCTTCCATTTAAGGTTCACCCTTCCAGAACCCATCAAATGAGACAAGAACTCAACCTCAAATTCACCACTTTACGAGAAATAAAATCGTTCTTGCTGCCAAATGAGCTAATCACAAATAAAAACCGCTAGATAAGAAAATAACCCACTCCTTCAGCTACTACTGGTTAAGTACCACCATCAATTGAGACATTCCGTCTGTGCGAATCCCTAAAACATTCATATCTTTTCCCGGTCGAACACATGCTACATTTCGAATTTATTCCGTCATAAAATTAACAGGCGTGTCCTAAAATCCTTGCGCCACAAGCAGAGTAGTTTAACTCATAAGCGCTGATGTGTGTTTCCCTCAGCTAAACCATAAATAACTTCCATCATAATCACGTTCAGAATTGAATTACCGCTGTGCATGACTTTTCTCAAAACACCTGTCCAGGTGTGTTTGGGTAATGGAATGCTGTGATACCTTCCCCTTCGACTCACTTACACTTCCCGTGCATCGTACACCTCGTGTAGGGCAACGGTGTTTGTCTTACGACGTTTTGTTTGCCTGAACGGATGCCCTATCTCTTCTTGATGGATCATAAAAGGACTGCTCAAATTGTGTCATCAAGGATTTGATGGTGCAGTAATGACCACATGCGTGTGTTTGGTCAAGACTGCACAGGGACACACGTGAGAGTTATGTTCGGACTTTATTTTATGTGTAAATTCCTTCAAGTTCCTTGTTGAATTTTCGACCTCTAGTGAGGTTCAAATAAATGAACAAAAACCTAACTGCAACAAAGTTGTTGCTGTCACTCTGTAAGGGATTTCTGGAAAAAGGACTAAACGTCATCAGAAAATTAAAGCTCTGAATCAATGTAGGAAAATTCGTCAAAAAGGCCTAAAATGTTAGGAGGTCCTCAAAGGAGTTTTTGAATTTACAGAGATTTTGAAAAAATATCCAGATCCACTATAAGTGTTGCCAACATTCCTTTTCCAATAGCGAAACCTTCAAAAATTCAAGGTTCAAGGCCTAAATATGAAGAGTGTTTTAAGAGGTTTGATTTTTAATTTGGCAGCACTGTTCGTAGGGACTGATAGCCGATTTGAGAATTGAGAATTGAGTTGCTATCAGTAGTGCGTTGGTGTGCTTGAATTTTTCAGCTCAGTATAGACGACCAGTGGGCGCCGTGGCGTAGTGGGTGCGTCATAGTGCGTCGAGTCCTACGCTCGAGGTTTAAGGTTCGAATCTCAAAAAAACACTCTACATTTTTTCACGGCTCCACCTCTTTCGAGTCACTGATAATGCTCAAAGAGTATAACTGTCTAGAAAAAGCTTCTCAATCTCGCCGTTCGGAGTCGGCTTTAACAAAATGTCCCCTCCACTCGTGATCTCTCACAATAGCACGCACAACACGAGGGGTTGCTGAGAAGCTAGGCCAAGGTCCACCTCGGACTGTAGCGCTACCATTATTATTATTAACATGGCCCATCGTTGACTGAAACGTTGTTCGAAGCCTCATTTTCGAAGACAAATGGTCCAATGATGCCACCACTCCACAATCCACACCAAACTGTCACTCTCTGTGGATGCACAGGCTTCTCGAGAATAACGTACGGGTTTTCCGAGTCCCAGATGCGGCAATTTTGTTTGTTAACGTAGCCGCCGAGATGAAAATGCGCCTCGTCAGAAAAGATGATTTTTCGCCAAAAATCTTTCTCCCAGTCAAGCTTCTATAAGGTCCAAAATGCGTGCGAAGCGATAACGAAGCGGATAGTCGCACGCCTTCAATTTCTGAGTCAATTGGACCTTGTAAGCGAATAATCCGAGATCTTTGTGCAGAATTCTCCTCAAGCTAGTGCGTGAAAAGTTGAGCTCGATGGGGAGTTGATGTTCGTGAATTAAGTCTCACACTCTTGGCCACAGCAGCCACATTCTCATCGCAACGTACGACGACGGGGACCATGAGGATTGTCTCATACCAGTCTCACGAACTTTTAGCACAAACTTGCATACAGCAGTCGCGGTGGGTGCTTCATTTCGGACAAAACTTATTTTCAAGAAACGCACTGTTTGGGCTACACAGCACTCACTTTGGAAATAAGTTTTCAATATTTCCCAACGTTGTTCAAGCGTAAAGCGACTCATTTCGTTCTGCGGAGGTACTCGTATGATACTGACTTTCTGTCAAGATTTAGAGCAGGAAACAGTTGTCAGTGTCAAAACGAAACGAACGGCGAGATTGAGAAGCTTTTTCTAGACAGTTATACTCTTTGAGCATTATCAGTGACTCGAAAGAGGTCGAGTCGTAAAAAAAATGTTGGGTGTTTTTTCTGAAATCGAACCGACAACATCGAGCGTAGGAACCCGGAGATGCACGACAAAGCGATCTTGGTAACTGTAAGCAGCAGCGAAGCCATTATGAATGGAAAGCAGTTTTAACTCCGCCTTAACTCAGTGTTAGCCCCTTTATTCGTCGCTGGCTTAAGAAGTAAGTAAGTAAGAGAATCATAAAAAAGTTGTTTTTAGATGACTTTAGTGAAAATGTTTAAATGATATCCCACAAAGCTGAACTTGTACAAAATCTGACCACAATTTAATAGTCAAAAAAGTGGTTGTTGTTCAAATTCTAAGCAAAAAACAATGTTGGTCAAATGAGAAAGAAATGTTTTAGCCATGACTCAATACTCAAAATAAGCAACATGATCCAGACGTACTAAGTACAAAACTGGGCTTAGTTTTGAAATTTCTTTCAAGGCCCATTTCATCATTTTTGTGATCCAAAATGGGCTATATGTGGTCTCTTGATCTAAATTTTAGGTCAATGACCAAATTTCTTTGCTTCTCTCGCATTTGACTTAGTTACTACCTTTTTTTTCGCAGTATTTTTGAAACTCTACTGCAGCACTCAGACTTAAAACTGGTCCATTGTACTGCCAGGTAGCAACCTACTCCATTGCCGTTAATTTGATCCCAACGGCAAATGGTGACTGGACCAGATTCGATTTCATTGGGATTCGAACCTGGGACCCCTCAAACATGGGGCAGGCATTTAACCAACTGCGCCATCCAGTCGTTTCTATCCAGGCATACTAAGTACAAAACTGGGGCAGTTTTGACGTCTATTTCAAGGCTCATTTCATAATTTTTGTGGTCCAAAACGGGCTATATGTTGTCTTTTGATTTAAATTTTAGGTCAAGGACCAAATTTCTTCGCATTTCTCGCAGTTGACTTAATTACTACCTTGTCAAATCTAAAAAAAGTATCAAATGTCACAATCATCTGTCAATTATGATGCTTATCAAAATTTGTATCAAGTTTCCCAACAGTTGTTATCAACTTTTCGACTTTCAAACTCGCACCGGCAACAACGTGGCAACAATTGCCAAGTTTTCTGATCAAAATCTCTCAGGAACCCCCTTAATGTGATGTACTGAGTAAGCCCTTTCTAATCCCATCACGGCAGTAGGTGTAAACTCATGAGCGAGCTGTTAAGCGACTTCTGTTATGTCTTCCAGACGCAAATTAAGCGAACGCCCTTCGCACACACATTAGCCGTGCTGTGTAATAAAAGGAATCTCATTCGCGTTCAAAGGATTTATGGCCGTTCGTGTGTGTGTGCACGTGTAATTAACGGAACAGCAAACAAATAAGCCGGATACCAAGTAACGTCCGCGAAGGGAGTTCCCCGTGCTCATCTGACAGCGGATAGTTTGCATTCAGCGTACGCGCACGTGCGTGTGACGTTCGTCCTTTTTATGATTGTCCTAGTCCTGCTCGCTGTGCCAAAGTATTTTGTGAACTAATTTCTATTTTCATTCCATTCAAACACGGCCGTTGGCTTAGTCAGACTCGGCAGAAGCGGCAGGGGTTGAGTGCGAATCCTTGAGCGAATCCATTGTACGTCATTCGGTGGAGTGGTGGCGGGTGGTGCTCCACCGCTGCGCCATGACAATGTATTGTTTCTAAAATTGGCATTTAATGTGGGATAATGACAATGTAGACAGTTGCACAAAGGATGCATAAGGGTTGAACTGAGCCGATGACGACGGCGGCGGCGGCGGAGGGGGATGGTGGAGGTGGTAAGTGCTTACAGAGGACACTTTATTGCCGCAGGATTACCACGAACTACTGCTCTTCAGATGGATGAGGAGTCCTCGCATGGGTATGGAGTCGGTTTATTATTATAAATTATTAAATCCGGTGTGTAGGGGGGGATGGGGAGAGCGTGGCGCCTTAGTGTTGACACTTGCTGTTATGCGGGCACATGGATACTGCATTGCGGTTGTGTACACTTCGGATCGAGAGGCTCGCACCAGAATTGGGGGAGGGAATGGGATGCAATTTTGTGCTTTTAAGTGGATCCTAGAGTGTGTGTGCATGCGTCAAGAGTTCGTGTTCACAGGGTAATGGGATTTATTTGTTTTCGCAGACCCAGAGAGAGAGGGAGAGCGTCCTCTTGACTTTGTTAACTGGATGGAGGCCGGTGATTAGCATTTTCTCATGGTTGCAGCGGCAACTGCAGCGAGCATGTTTATTCATTTACCGTCACTTTAGTGGGAAGTTTTTTTTTTTCAATTCACTTATTGCCTCTGAACGAAGGATAGTGGTAAATTTATGGTGAATTATTCATAAAGAGGGTGTATTCCAAAAGCGAGGTATACAAATAATGTAATTTTTGCCGAGAATGAAATTGGAATAGCTAAAAAATTTGTCAAAAATAGGTATTGACACGATCAAAGCGAACTCCGAACGTGTCCTTCTGAGCGTTACAGGGACTCGAGAGGTGTGGGACCACAAAAATGATCAGGTTCGATCCAAGGCCTGTCCATGTAGGGGTTCATCTACGAACGGTATTTGAAAGAAAAAAATATACGGTCAAGAACATTCGAAAGGACGCCGTGTTGAAATTGTTGGGCGCCATTTTGGTTTGGTTGACATTTGTCAGTTGACATTTGACAGACACAAAGATTGGTCGTTAATTATGAAGCAGCTACCGTCGTATCAAAGTGTTCATTTGTCGAGCGTATCAATCATTCAGCATGTAATGAATAATTTTTCAAAATTTACCTGTGCTGGAATACTGAGCCTACGCACTCCACAAAATGCAGTGTTCCTGGAGGTCTGGGTACATCACATCGACCTTGTGTACAAATATTGGGAAGAATTGTAAGGACACGGCAACTTAAGAAGAAGAAGCTGACTATAATGACTATGAACAGCGGCAAAATTGGGGTACTCATGTTTTAAAGCACAGCATATAAAGGGTGGTCCAACCATAATGCACGATGTTAATTGTGAGTCACACCTTGACATTTCTTTGTTTCAGTGCTTGAGAAATTCAACCATGGAGAGGTACACAATTGAGCAGCGTGTTAAGATTGTTGAAGCCTTTTACGAATATGGGAGTTCAAATTAAAATGCCTTTCGTGCACTTAATCGACAAAATGTGTCCACAATCGGTAGAATTGAAATGAAAATCGGCCGAGGTCACCCTCGACTTGTGTGCGCCATCTTGTTCGTGGACGTCCTCTGTTGCGTTGTCCCACAGGCTCAGAGTCGAAGACTCTTCGGGCCGGAGCTAAGTTGTACTGGCCACAAAGTTCGTGGTTGAACCTTCTCCTCCAAATGCCATCAATGCAAACAGGACCAAAGATCGCGCGCAGAACTTTTCTCTCGAAAAGACCAAGAGACTGTTCATCCGCTTGGGATATTGTCCATGCCTCTGCGCCGTACAGCAGAACTGGGATGATCAAGGTCTTGTATAGAGTCAGCTTGGTCTTCCGAGAGAGGGCTCTACTACTCAATTGCCCTTTGAGCCCAAAAAAACAGCGGTTGGCAAGAGTTATTCTGCGTTTGATCTCGGTACTGATGTTGTTTGTACTGTTTACTGCGGAGCCAAGGTAGACGAAGTCCAAAGTTATAGCTGCCTATGCTGATGTTCTGGCCAAGACGTCGATGCTGTGTGTCCTTTCTCGATGACAGCTTACTCGTATACTTGGTTTTGCCCTCGTTTACCGCCAGACCCATTTTAGCCGCTTTACCCGTTTCAATGCCAGCAACCGCATCATTGACGGCTCGCTGTGTTCGCCCAATCACGTAAATGTCATCCGCGTAAGCTAGCAGTTGAACGGACTTTTGGAAGATCGTGCCTCTTGTGTTGGCCAGTGAGTTTTGCACGATCTTCTCAAGAACGATGTTAAAGAAATCACATGACAGCGCGTCGCCTTGTCTAAAACCTTTTTTGGCATTGAAGGTCTCGGTGAGTTCGTTACCGACCTTGATGGAGCAGCGAGAGTTCTCCATCGTCATCCTGTTCAGTCTGACGAGTTTGGCAGGAATGTCAAAACTAGACATGGCGCTGTATAGCTCGTCTCTATGCATGCTGTCAAATGCGGCCTTGAAGTTGACGAATAGGTGGTGTGTGTCGATTTGCATTTCTTGGGTCTTCTCCAGGATCTGCCGCAGTGTGAAGATTTGATCTATGGTGGACTTCCCTGGCCTGAAACCACACCGATCAGTTTAGTTTCAGGAGTTCACACAGAATGGCAGAAGAGATCTTATAGGCGATATTAAGGAGACTTATCCCTCGATAGTTGGCGCAGTCAAAGAGGTCTCCTTTCTTGTGGATCGGGCAAACGATACTGCGATTCCACTCATCGGGCATGCTTTCCTCTGACCATATCTTACAGATGAGCTGCTGCATGCGCCCTACCAGATCACCTCCAGCTGCTTTAAACATTTCAGCGGGCAGACTATCTGCACCAGCAGCTTTATTAGACTTCAGTCTCGATATCGCTATCTTGACTTCGTCTAGGTAGGGGCTTCTTCTTCTATCATCGTCCGTTGTGTTGAGTAGAACATTCTGCCTGACAGCGGTATTTGTGTCCTCTTCGCCGTTCAACAGTCTGCAGAAATGATTTTTCCAAATTCTCAGTATCGACTGCGAATCTACTACTAGCTGTCCATTTTCGTCCCGGCAGATACGGATCCTTCTATCATAATAAAAAATATTAATATAATTCTCTGAACAGGCTTGCCCTTGTTTTATGCATGCTGAGCATATGAAAGAAAAAGAAAGGCTGTATGCTACAGTGCGTCCAATGTAATGATCTAGCAATTTGATCCAGGCATTTTAGGAAATAAGAAGAGGTCCAAAGTCATTTGGTTTGGCAAACAAGAATTTGTCCGCCTGGAATAAATGCCAGGTTAACTTCTTTTCTAGAGCTAAGAACATGGCCCAAGTCCAAGTAGTCCTGGGAAACATCAATCAACCAGGGGAGAATAAGATCTGTGACTCTTTGCTGCTGGTTCTGCTGGTAAATATCTGGTGAATCATAGCCGCAAGAGGGGATGCTGTTCTGAGTCAGGATGAGTTCAAGCAGGTTTGCCTTAGGTTCGGCCTACGAGTCGTAATTATTTGTTGAGAACGAAATTGTGTGCCCACTTTTAACTGCGGTTATACTGGAGTTTGCTAAAGTTTCCGTCGGAAAAGTGGCAAAGAAATGCCAGCGAGAAGTTAAGAAGACCAGTGTTTTAAGGCTTAAAAGACAACAGGACTGCGGATGAGCCTTTAAAAACTGGCGATTCTCATCGAATTAGTTAAAGAATGATGTATAGTTAAATTTCAAAATCACCTTTCATTTTGCAGCAAAAAATAAATGTTTCATTTTGGCACTTCATAATGACACAGCGACTCAGGCAATCACTCAACATTCTCCCACAGCACAGCACCTCCTCTCGAAATAGCGCTAAAAATTTGTGAAAGAATAACAAAACATTTTTAATGAGCCTCTCAAGGATTCCATTAAGAAAACACTCAACACAATTCTACCTTGACACAGGCGCACAGAGAGAGAGAGTGCTTCTTTTTTGCCAGAATGTCAAGTCAAAATGTCAAAATTCATCCTTGATTCAGAGACTAACTCTGTGCGGGAGTGGAAAGACCTTGACGCTGGAGAACAATTTACACTAGGCAAGGCTTTCAAACACTTCGGCACGAGCGCACCTCTATCGCCCTAAACTACACATGAGGACTGTGAGGACATTTAGCTGAAGAGGATTTCATACAGCAGCAGCCCTCAGGGGCGGCGTGTGTGTTGGCTTGTCGCACAGAACCAAGTCAGAGACTAATTGGCAACAGTGGACAAGAATAAAACACTCGTCAAGTGCAATGTCAACTTGACAAGTGTGTTGAGATGTCATTTCTGAGGGTTCCAGCTGCGGGAACGAAATAAATTCACGTCACATTCCCAATCGAATGCGAAAGAAACTGGTTGCCGTGGACGTGGGACGACGGAGAGATCCGTCCACGAAACGCCGCCACCACTGTGGCGTATACGTACTATTTTTTGCCCTCAAATAAAAACAAGGAGCTGGGCTCCTTGAAGAGCTTCAATTGAAGAAAGTCCTTGAGATTTACATGCAATCATCTGGCATTCATGCGGTTTAATTGATTTTCAGTTCCTTTCGTGCGCTGACGAGGGGCAGAGGTGCATATTCCATCGCAAAGGTGGGCTGTGAGTCGGTGCACCGGAGAGGAATCCCATTCAATCGAGCTGAACTGGGTTAAAACTTCGTATCTGCATCCGAGCAGATAAGCAGCTACGTAGCTGCACGGCATCCACTGGGTTAAGTGGCAGAGAGGTGGTGTCGATACACCAGCGTCGGTGTGAAACAAAAACCTCTGGCAGTGTGGAGAATAAATAATTTTTGGGAAGCCATAAACCAGCGGATGCGCAGGCGGAGATGCCGAGCGATAGGTGACTCGGTGAGGGAGCGTGGAATTGATTTCGTGCCAAACAGCCACTGCGGGTGGGTGGTGGCTTTCCACTTCGCTCCTGGTCTCTCATGCTCTCGTGGCATTATTGAAATGCAATCACAATGCTATCGGTGAACGAATTGAGGTTATATCCAGGTGAAGTGGTTCTGAACGATGCTTCGCATTGAAATCACCGAGCTAAGTGCACTTCCCCGTGGTGCACTGTAGCCGCGTCTATCGATAGTCGAATTTGTGAACGAAGTACTTTGTGGATTAATTAAGTTGATGCAGCTCACTGAGTGGGGAACGGGCGACGAAAACGAATTTTGTGAAGAGCAGTGCAGGGGTGCTTTGAAGTTGCTGCTCGTTGTGCAGACGTTTTGGTGATTTATGAAACTACATTAAGTTTTGAGTAATTAGAGACGTGTTTGCTTTATGGAGCGCACGGAGGAACGCTGAGACGTTGAGGTTATTAATTTGATTTGATATATTTTTGCGGAAAGTTCCACGAGCTGTGGGGGTTGCAAAGATCTGACTGGGGAAGTTGTCCATTCCGTGGCTGGGGGTGTTTGGAGAGGAACTTTTGCTGTTGGCAGTCGAAGGATTGTCTTCGAAACTCGATTCAGAGGGGTATCGACTTAAAAGTAAAGAGTTTCGCTTCATGAACGGTTTCCTTGGGCACGTTGAAGGAAAAAGATAAGTGATTAAGTGGTGAAGTTGGACTCGAGCTGCTGTAAATATGGTTTCAAAATCAATTTTCAAAAGTACGAGAAGTTCATTTCGGGGAACTTTCGATGGGGAACGTTTTGAAGTCATGCAAAAACTTTTTCAAAAATCATCATTCACGGAAAAGTTTTATCTTTTATTAAATTAAATTGCTCCCTTGAACACTACACGGAGTATCAAAGAGGACACGAAATAATCGAATGGTATGTGACTTTGTTCTCTTTGACTATTTGAGTTAAGAAAGGAAAGGAAAGGAAAGAAAGTTCTAGGTGTCGCTGAAGAATATCAGAGTAGTGGAACATGAATTTGGAGTACAAATGTAGTCCCATATCTACTCTCGATACGTAGTAGCAGCTCATTACAAAATGGAATACAAATTTCGCTGGAATTTGTTCAAACTCGGCAAAGACTTTCACGGTCTATTAAGGTCGTGATTAATGGTGTCAAAGCGAATTATTAAGAGTGAGACACCAGTGTTGTAACAGAAACCTGAAATAAACATTTTGTTTTAAAAGCCACATTAATCCATCGACTCGGATATGTCACCAGAGTACAGTAGTCGAACTTAACAAGTGTCAGGTATTTCTCCAACGTTGTCACAAACTGCGAACCTACTTGCTGGCATCCGAAGAAGGCTGAACTAAGTGAATGCAAGGACCTTGTCACCTGAAGAGTCTTTCAATAGGGACGCTCGACATTTTTTTGTTTATAGCGGCTATATTGTTAAAACGACATCTGTCAAATTTGTTGTAAATTGTTCAGGAGTGTCTGGTGAATCACCATGGATTGTTATAACGTTGAATGTCAAATTTGTTTTCGAAGTCAGTGTTCCGTTCGATAAACATTTTGTGTTTTATGTAATTTTTATTCTCACCAAAACCATTCTGTCGAGTTGACTATTTGACATTTGGTGGTCGGTGATGAGCGACTCCTTAGGGCCTTTAGCAGATGATAAAGCCACGATGGACGTTCTGCACGAATGATTTGAAGGCTTGGTAATCTGACGGGAGGGCTACGTGAACTGGCCACCGAGATGGTGTGATTTAATGCCGTTGCAGCTCTTTCCTTGGAGCTGAATAGCAGGTCTATGAAAACGATTGATATTCTCAAAGTCAAAATAACGAAATATAATAATAATAATGGCGGCGCTACAGTCCGAGGTGGACCTGGGCCTAGCTTCTCAGCAACCACTCGTGTTGTGCGTGCTGTTGCTCTCTCACTAGTGGAGGGGACCTACAGTTTAATGCCGACTCCGAACGGCGAGATTGAGAAGACAGTTATGCTCTTTGAGCATTGTCAATGACATGAAAGAGGTGGAGCCGTGAAAAAATATTTGATGTTTTTCTGGAATCGAACCGAGAACATCGAGCGTAGGAGTTGACGCACCTACCCACTACGCCCAAAACGCTGCTGTCATATGCGGCCTTGAAATCGAGGAAAATGTAGTATGTAGTATAATGGAATTATAATTTATTTTTGATAAATTGTACTGCAAAATATAGGCATTTTGATGAAATTTGCTTCAAGCAGTACACGCTCGTTACAATGAACAATCTCGATGCAGTGAAAAGGCGCGGTTTTTGTTAGTTCACTATATCGAGCGTCTACTGTATTATTGTTATGTGAAATTGAGAGAACTATTTCATTACGCATTAGATGAATAACGCGGTGGAGTTTTTCGTCAGGTCAAGTTCGACATCAGGCAATAATCAATCTGCCTTAGAATTATTCCTTGACTGAAATCCCTTAAAAATAAACAGTGGTATCAAAACGACGCCAATGCATCAATTCAATCTCGGCTTGGATTTGATCGTGGGCTTTATCACACATTAATCCCAAAGGTTGCTTTTCATGTTCTTGTTTCGATGCATAAACCTTTTGTGTGGTCAACCTGCTCCTGTAACTCTCAAGACCGCGTTTTGTAAATATGAGCCTACAAAGTTCAATTCTCGAAAGTTTACCTTTTTCATTTATACACTTCAACACTCTAAAAAAAATGTATATAATAGAATAGGGAAATATACAAAAATAAATACCAACCTAAAATTTATAAAATATCTGAAAATATTCAAAGGAAATCGTTTAACATAAAAACCAAAGAATGAATGACAATAGTTTATATTCAGATACATTTGAGACGAAAAAAAAGCAGTAGATAAATGTGTGAATTAATTTATGAATAAAAAAAGTGACAAAGCAAGTGTGTCCAGCATGCAACATCAACAAATGTGTGAAACGACTACGAAAAATTTACAAAATCGATTCTTAAAATTAATCTACGAACTAAAAGAGTTACACACATTCCAGATACAAATACGAGTATATATATATAGCTATCAGTCCAAGCACACAAACAAGCAAACTACTTGTGAAGTTTCGAGGAGATTTACAACAAGTTTATCTACAATAAAAGAACAACGAGAGAGATTAATTGGATTTATCTTATGAACAAAAAAAAAATAAAAAATAGTCTCTTTAAGTTAGATACGGTTTAATAATGATTAGAGACAGATACGGATAATTTATGGTTATGTATGTAAATTAGAAAACATTGAAAACATTGAGGAACCTTGTAGTTAGCACTGATTCTATTGTATCTCTACTTCCAGTGTCCGCTGGCATCGATTTGCTAAAAAATAGTTTTGCTAGATTGTCTAACCTCGCGCTAACCAATGGCGATTTTTCCGAATGCTCTGATTGATCTGAATTATCCTGTTCTGAGCTTGCTGAACGATTTCTGAAATTTGGAAAAGAGAAAAGAAAATAAAACAAGAAAAATTGTTAGTGTTAGTCGTAATTTTGCTGACACTGTAGACATTCTTTTGGCGGGAAAATGAAGACAGCTTGACATCCAAGGAAGTTGCTCAAGGTAGCTCTAAACGACGAACATGCTCGTTTGCGTTATCCGGCGAACACATTTGGCGAACATTCATTTCGCGTTGTTTCTTCAAACCGTCAACTTGTGTGATAGGGAAGCGCAAGTGGTGAATTCCTAGATAAAATCGTGTCTGACTGTTGACATTGTGCTTAATCCGCGATATGCACTCGACGACGTTCACACCAAAAATGAGGTTTGCTTGCGAACATGGCCCTACCCGGCGAACATCAAAGACAACGAACACGACAAAATCGAAATTTTTCGCCAACAGCGATTGGCTCGCGAACCAGCCCATACACATCGAGTGATGGTCGTTTATAGTGGTTCTGTTCAGAGTGTCAGGAAGGTTCTCAATTAAATAATCGAATAGATCGTCGATATCGCTGCAATTCTACATAAATACATATATAAATGCAGGGCGAAAAGGTGGTTAGGCTGCTGAAGTAATAAAAATGCGTTGAGACTTTTAAGGGGTGTTCTTAAATTCGCGCAAGATTTGAAATTTGCATTATTTGCTCGGAAAAGTATTGCCAACGGAAAAAAACACGGCGTGACAGTCGACAGTTCAGGTTATTAACAATAATAATAATGATGGCGGCGTTACAGTCCGAGGTGGAATTGGGCCTAGCTTCTCAGCAACCACTCGTGTTGTGCGTGCTTATTGTTCCCTTACTAGTGAAGGGAAGGTACAGTTTAATGCCGACTGCAAACGGAGAGATTGAGAAGCTTTTTCTAGACAGTTATACTCTTTGAGTGTTGTCAGTGTCTCGAAAGAGAGGGAGCCGCAAACAATTTTTTTTTTAAAAAGTGTAGTGCGTATGGTTCGATCCACAAACCCACACGGCCACGGCGCCCACCTACAATGGAGCATAATATGAAAGAAGAAATTGTTCTTATTTCTGAGCAATATTTGGTTTTTCAACAAAATCATCTTCATGGATTTTTGTTTATCTCGATGGCTTTGCGAGTAGTTAAAGTTGTAGAATTTTGGGTTAAAAAAAATCCACGAGAGATTGTTGACATTTGCTTGCATCCACAACGTGTCACTGATATGGTGCGGATTGTGGACTGGAGGCATCATCGGACCACACTTCTCTGAAAATGCGGCCGGTTAGTCAATAACTATGAATGTTGCTCGCTATCGCGACAGGATGATATAAAGCGTGGACCATCTAGTATTTTTTTTAAATCTTAGTTATTTTGACACTGATAGCTGTTTCCCGCTCGAAATCTTAACAGAAAGTCAGACTCATACGTCCGCGGAACGAAATGGGCCGGTTTACGCTTGCACAACGCTGGCAAATATAACTTATTTCCAAAGTGGGCGCAGTGGTCGTGTGGGTTCGTGCGTCGACCCATGCGCAGTAGACTTTCACAGTCTAGGTTCGAATCCAAGCTCAGACAAACAATTTTTCAATCGTTCGCCGCTCCACCTCTTTCGAGTCACTGACAATGCTCAAAGAGTATAACTGTCCGCCGTTCGGAGTCGGCATTAAACTGTAGGTCCCCCACTCATGAGAGAACAATAGCACGCACAATACGAGTGGGTGCTGAGAAGCTATGCCCAGGTCTACCTCGGACTGTAACGCCGCCATTATTATTATTATTTCCAAAGTGAGTGCTGTGTAGCTCAAACAGTGCGTTTTTTGAAAAAAAGTTTTGGACAAAATGAAGCACTCTCCCCGACTGCTGTACGGAAGTTTGTGACACTCATAATCCCCGTCGTCGTACGGTGCGGACAGATGAGAATGTGGCTGCTGTGGCCGAGAGTGTGAGACTCAATTCACGAAAATCAATTCGCCATCGATCTCAACAGCTTAACATTTCACGAAATAGCCTGCGGAGAATTCTGCACAAAGATCTCGGATTATTCGCTTACAAGGTCCAATTGACTCAGCAATTGAAGGTGCGTGACCATCCGTTTCGTTATTGCTTCGCAGTATAGGCCTTAGAGCAGCTTGAATTGGACAACGATTTTGGACGAAAAACCATCTTTTCTGATTTTCTGACGAGGCGCATTTTCATCTCGGCAGCTACGTCAACAAACAAAATTGCCACATCTGGGGCTTGGAAAACCCGCACGTTATTGTCGAGAAGCCAAAGCATCCACAAAGAGCGTTTGGTGCGGATTGTGGAGTGGTTGCATCATTGGACCATTTTTCTTCGAAAATCAGGCTAGGAACAACGTTTCGGTCAACGGTGGGCGTGTTATCAGCCGTCTTGGCGATGTCAATTGGCCGCCTCGGAGCTACGATTTGACCCCTTTACACTTTTTTTCTGCTGAACTGTGAAGGAGCGAAGTTATGCCAACAATCCGGAAACGATTCAAGCACTTAAGGTCAAGCCAATATCATCCAACCAATCCGTGAGCTACATCCCGAAAGCATCAACAAGGTCTTGGAAAATTGGGGTGACAGAAAGCCATAATACACGGAAAAAATGTAATTTTGTTAATTTGATTGTATTTTTTAAAAGAAACTTGTATTTGGCCCACCTTGTAAATTTCTATGCCCAAATTGCGAAAGACTGACGTGGATGTCACCGGATTTCAACAAGGTGGTGCCACAAGCAATAGAAGAAACAAGTCAATTACTACTTGGATTATTTCCCATAACCATGATCGCCTAAATATTCCATTTGAATGACGTTTCAACGACTGTTTTTCTTTGGGGTTTTTTGAGGCTTATGCAGACAAATCAGCGACAGACCACGACTTGAGGGACCAACTTCAGTATAGTTCCAAAGAAATTCACCCGACAGCCATGGACAATTTTGACAAAACGTATGCGAATGTTCCAGCAAAGTCGTAAAGGGTATTTAATCGATCTGCTATTCAATAGCAAACCAAATACCCTACACTGTAGGCGTCGAGAATTTATTATCAATATGTGCTAAAACAGTTTATTGGATCGCTTGTACGTTATGGACAAATTCATTACCCTTGTCAGCGAAGCAGTGTTGGTGAAGCCATCCGCACTCCGATTGCCGCATAAATTCTGTCGAGTTAAATTTTTACTATCTGTGAACATATATCAATAATAATACTTTGCAGCAAGCAAATGGCTTGAACATACAATTCTGCGGCTCTGGATGTATTCCACTTTGCCTGAGAGTCAAAAACATTTGTTCAGGATCACTGTCCATGCTTGATATCGAACATAGGTGCATCATCCACTTGCATTCCAAATCAATTTGCATAATTTGCATAATAAGTTTCGATCTGCTGGAAACTTAAAGTCCCTCGTTTCAATTTATTAATGCAAATCTAAGCATTTACAAACGCCTCCATCACTTAACTACCAATAGGCTCAAAATAATTTCGAATAAAATTATATTTAGCAGGAGCCTTTTGCATCACGATTGACCAAAAGTACGGAGTGCTCCAGTTTTTCCAGGTCGCATCAGCTTCAGCCTAAGCCTAAGCCTCAACCTCAGCCTCAGCCTCAGCCTTAGCCTCAGCCTCAGCCTCAGCCTCAGCCTCAGCCTCAGCCTCAGCCTCAGCCTCAGCCTCAGCCTCAGCCTCAGCCTCAGCCTCAGCCTCAGCCTCAGCCTCAGCCTCAGCCTCAGCCTCAGCCTCAGCCTTATTCGTTGCGCTTAAGCCAGTCGTTTAGTAGATAATTTTGAGCACACCCTCCTTGGGTCAAGTCTTGTCTCCACTTGCCCTAGGCCTGAAAAGACAGCCCCTAAGAGACCGCAAATACCCACCGACTAAATAACTGTCTCCTGTTTGCTGCTGTCAGTGTTGAAGCATCAAATTCGATCGCCGAGTTGCTGCGCCTCAGTCCGTTGGTTTTCTTCTTCTTCAAGTCCTTCTTCTTCCTGCAGCACGTCATCAGAAAAATCAGTAAAAAAAATAAACGAATCAAAGCGTATACTCACTTTTTAATTGGCCGCGTCTGACAGAACCGATCATGTCCTGTGCAGTTGGCCGTCGAAGTCGTCTCAGAACTCTTCGCCCTTTGATTGAACTTAAACATCGTAAAGGTCTTCTTCGCAGTCGCTACCTCGCACACACGAAAGATGATCTTCCGGCTGCTCTTGAATACCGTATTCAAGGTCTTATACACTAGAATTGATACCGATTTCGGGTTCGATTGTGTCGCTGGTGGGTTGGATGTTGGGGCGGCGGCTGTGATCGGCACTGAAAGCGGTGCATGTGGCAGATTACACTGAAGTGTATTCGCCTGCAACGGCTGATAGAAGATTTCTTTTTCTCGAAGTTGTTGCTGTTGTTGGGGTATTTGTTGTTGCTGTTGTTGCGGTGGCGGTTGGTTGATCCTATTGTCGCCCTGTTGCTGTTGATTATTGCTGTTGTTGATTTGTTGTTGGTGGTGGTGGTGGTTTTGGTGGTGGTGATGGTGGTGGTGGTGGTGGTGGTGTTGGTGCTGATGATGTTGGTGCTGTAATTGCTGGCCAGTGGTGTCCTTTAACAGACAGACAGACACACACATAAACGTAACAGAAAAAGAAAACGTGGAGAAAAAAGAAAATCAAATCAAAAAAAATTCGTGAACAAGACTAAACAATTTTTTTGTTTTTGCTTAATTTGTTTTTCTTATAAGCATTTGTGTAAAAAAAAATAATAAAATATTTCAGTAAATTGTCATGATCAAGGACACATTTAAATCTGCATTGCATAGAGTTATGAGTGTAACTTGTGATTAACTTTCAGCCTCAAGTCGTACTATTTAACAAAAAAACGAAAAATAAAAATCAAAATTTAAAAAAAGACAGAACAAAAATCATAAATTCAACGCTTGCAGCAATTTCTACGAATTTGTTGTTTCAATTTGCATTTTGGTTTTCATTTCATACGCAGTTTCTATGCAGTTTACGATTTTTTTTTAATTTTTGCTTACGTGTGTTTGAGGTTTTAAATTGTTTTTTATTTGCTATCACAAAAGCAGAGAAATATATAGATATTTATAATTTGTACAATAATTCATCTTTCAACATGCTGAGCAGCCAATAAAAGAAAATAAATATTTTTTCTGTTTTTTTTGCATCTGAACATGAAATGATGTTGATTGTTGATCGATTTGAATGAAAAACAAAAATCAAAAAATCGATAAATAAAAATATTTCGGATTGTTTGCCAATTGAGATGAGTGAGGAACTGAATGAAAGAAAATGAATTTCGAAGGAAACACAAGAATAAACAATTTTTTGGGGATTTCTTTTTTGTTTTGCTTTTTTCTGTGGTGATGTGATGGCAAAGTGGTCAGTTGCTACCTACCGATGAAGGTGTATTTGCTACACTCCAATTGCTGATTCTTAAATGTAGATTGCTTAAAATAATTGTCAATAGTTTATGAAAATAAATTTACTCCTTTCTTCGATAAACAAATGTTTAAATAAAAAGTTAAGAAAAATTTAGAAAAAAGTTTGTTGAAAGAATTCTCTTGTGTTGTTTTATAGATTCACTGGAAAGTTAAATGTTTATCATAAGAGTTTGCACATCATTCTAAAAGTTCTTTGTTGCGATCAAATAGTTTGTAGGGACAAAAAACAAATATGATGAACCTCAGACATAAAAACAAAAAGAAAAACCTTTACAAAAATAAACTATACGCTCGAAACTCAAGCATATCCGTCCTAAAATTCTGAAGCACTTTGATAGTTTTTGGCACATCCTAAGAGAGAAAGGCAGATCATTCATACAGTGGTGGACAAAAGTTTTCACACAGTCATTTTCAAAGAAAACGAAGCGTTTAAAGAAAACATGAACATTTTTTCCACTTTAGGATTTACCTTAAAGACAAAGACGATAGCTAATGAGTGGTATTTACTATTTCCTGCATTTAATATTTCTCTTTCGATAATTTTCTTTTCCATTTTGATAACAAGCGAAAAGGAGCTCATTTTAAATGGCAGGGTGGCCCAACAAGTTTTTCACCATGAAGCTTGTATTATCATAACAATCCTTTTTATTTGCCTTTTTGTGTCAAACAGCCCAGGCTGGCCTCAACAAAAAAGCCTTTCCTTCCAGCACGATCCTTTGATAGCTTTTCAACTGCGCATACTTCGTGTATGTGTACCACCCTAAGAGCGAGCGTTTCTGTTGCGCTGTTCCATAGGCTCGGAGTCGAAGACCCTTTGGCGCCGATCTAACGTGTATTGAAAAATAGATGGCGCTACAAACAGGAACTCTGTTGATTTCTGCAATAACCATTCACTTCACTCTTCTTTTATCTCTCTGATCTCATTCTCTTGCCTTCAATTCGTTGAGTAGTAAGGACGTATCTATTTGTTAATTTTCTTTACGACGAATAAGTCCCCCTGAATTAATTTTATCCATGCACTCCACAAGGCCTATTATTGACTGGATCATAGAGGCCTGATGTCATGTCGCTTTATAGCCGTTAGAGAGGTCGTGGTTGAATGTTTTCCTTCAAACGCCATCGGCTCACGCAAAATTAAAGAACTTTCCTCTTAAAAACAACAAAACACCACCATGAGCTTTGGATATTTTTCATTCCTCCGCCCAGTAGAGCAAGACTGGAAGGATTAAGGTTTTGCGTAGAGTCTTTTGAAAATCAGCTCTTTCACACAATTGCCTTTTGAGTCCAAAGATGCAATGAATGGCTTACTTTCTCTGCATTTGATCTCCGTATTGGTGCTGTTAGTACTGTTTACCGCGAAGCCGAGGTAGAAGAAGCCCTTCACTATATCGGAATTATTGCTGCCTATGATGACGTTATTGGTCAAGTCACCGATTTTGTACGTTCTTTCTCGATGACCGCATACACTTCATTTTGCCTTCATTCACCGCTAGACCCATTTTAGCAGCTTCCGTTTCAATGCCAGCAAACGCCAGCAATCACGTCGTGTCATCCACGTATGGTAGCAGTTGCACGTTGCACGAAATTTTGGGAAATCGTACCTCTAGTGTCGACCAGTGAGTTTTGCACGTTCTTGTTAAGGACGATGTCGAAAAGGTCACATGACAGCGCGTAGTCTTATCTAAAACCAGTTTTGAAATGTAAGGTTTCGGTGAATTTGTAACTGACCTTGATTAAGCGGCAAGAGATACTTATCGTATTCCTGCTCTGATGAGTTTTGCATTAATGCTAAAACTATACATGGCGCTGTATAACTCATCTCTATGCATGCTGTCATATGCGGTCTTGAAATCGATGAATAGGTGGTGGGTGTCGATTTTTATTTCTTGGTTTTTTTTCCTGAATCTGCTGAAATGTGAATGTCTCCTCTATTGTACACTTCCCTAACCTGTAATAGTATTCATAGAACGGTTTCGGACATTCACACACAACAACAGAGCAGTTTTTTGTACGAAATGTTAAGCAAACTTGAATTGTTGCTGCTTACTGTCGAAAACCTCACTTTTAAAGTACATCTGAAAAAATAAATCCCAACTTTTCAAATCGTACCATCGTGGTGGACATATGACATGGCTATCCCATGAAATGAAACATTCTGGCAACTCTTTCTACAATAAATTCGCGAAAACATTGGCTGTATTGCATCTGAGACCCTCTTGATGAAACCCAACACCGTCCACCTTCATATCACCAATTTGGGACATTCAGTTATAAAAAAAGTCCAATAATTGTGTGAAATGGGATTTGAACCTAGACTGTTAAAGTCTGGTGCGTATGGGTGGACGCACAAGCCTACACAGCGCCCACGGCTTTGTGGTACTGTCAAAATCGATAGTTGAACATTTTAAATAACTTTGGTTTACAATAGGGAGCGAGTGCATTCAAACCATCTTTGGAGGTCCATATTTCTCAAACAGTCATCACTCATATTAAACAACCTGAGGATTGATATATCACTCGATCCACCCACCAGTTTTTCACCTAGGCATCAATCAATTCTTGGGGGTCAATTTACAGATCCATTTTGAAATTATGCGTTGATCGAATTGTTCTTTCAAAAAGTTAATTGTTTCGTTTGCTACATAAAACGTAGCATCATCCCGCTGGAACTTCATCTCTTCTACATTCACATTCTGTTTAATCGCGGAACGAAAAAGTCATTAGTCATGGCTGTATAACGAATGTGTTTGACCCTAACACAAGGATTAGCCTAATTTTTGAACAAAAAAAAGGATGGCATGATGAATCCACCAGCCCACAGACAGCAATAAATTGTGCATTTTTCCGGATGCAACAGCGATCTAATGTCATATCATGTGGATTATCTACGCTCAAAGCGCAACAATTTTGCTTATTGACATGGCCATTGAGCCAAAAATAAGGCTCGTCGCTAAGCACAATTTTCGATAAAACAACAAATCCAATGTCAATTATTTTTTTGCCCATTCATCGAAATTTTGACGCAATGGATGTTCAATCGGCTTCATTCCATGCACGTGTCCATAAAGTGGACAGACAGAGACCAGACTGTTGTAAACGACGTCGACCAACACACGCTGAATCAACACTCTCTTGAACATAAGCAAAATTCTCTTCAGCGCGCACTCTTCTTTTGCGACTCGGTGTCAATGCATCTTGCTAAGAAAATTGTCAAGTATATGACGAATAGCGCTCTCAAATCGATGATCGATAGGTGTAATATGGTGCAAGTTCTCCTTAAGGTTTGCACACAGAATCATAATTTTGGAACTAAATTTAAAAAATGTGGTGCCTTTGTTGAAGAGTGTAAAAAAATACTGACTGACTACTGAATAAAAATGACACTTACAGCTTGGAATCTGAAAGTTAGTTTGATAAATATAACTGTCTGAAGTTAGCACTGGTTTAAAAAACACCCGACAAGAGATTATTGCAACACTCCTCTGATTTGAATTAACGCCAAACCAGTCATCATAAGTTTGCGACTTTTGCTTCAAATGCAGTCGACAGCAGCATTTTTCGGGCATGTCCATTTCTCAAAACCCTACTTATCCCTGTCATAAGCGACGTTCTCTGACACTCTTCGTGCATTATTCGAAAACTTATTCCCCTGCATTCACTTTTAAGTCAAAAATCTCATTAGTTACTCAACATTCCATCGTCCCACATTGTTGCATGGATGTGTTTGCACAAAACTTTACCTTAAGCGATTCACTGACGTTGTAATGAAAGAAAATCTTCTGGATTCTTCTTTATTTTTTTTTTCTTCAAAAGAAAGTTGAACATTACCGCTAAATCCGAAAAAAAAGAAGAAAATCCGTCGAAGACAAGCAAGGAAATGCCAGCGTTGTGCGGACAGTTAATTTGCAGTTTCCTGTCTTTATTTTGCACTCGTAAAACTTCGGAGAAAAGTTAAACGAAATGAGATCCCCAACGAGATTCTGTGTGAAGTAATTAGTTTGCAAGATAAAAATGCACGAGAAGAAAAGGAAGTTTACTTATCCTTCGCACAACATGCTTTGTAGATGAGATTTAAGGAAAAATGAAAGAAAGCACAATCAGGATACGTCGAACAGATGCGAAAGGGAAGTAGATTTTTGGAAGTAGGATGTGCATAACAACATCCTTCCTTAACTTCGCAACATGAGTAGATGGTGTTGGCTTTTCATATAAGATAGTTTCCGGAGCATTATGTGGTTACAAACTACGCTTCAGAGAGTGCAGTGCTCCGGGAATCTTTTCTCAAAAACAAAGTAGATGCTGAAGAATTTTGGAAATAACTCCAGTTGATGTTCGTCTGTTTCCTTTTGGAAGAGGAAACTGTGTAAAAATAAGTAAAAAATAAGACATTGGCACTGAATGCGGTCGGATTTTATGAAGCCAACGCAAGAAGGAACCTGTCACTCTTAACTCATAACAGAATCCTTGCAAAATTCAAAACAAAACAAAGAAGGAGGCTGCAGTTCGCCACTCTCAAAAAGTGCATTCTCCGTTGAACAATCAGGGACACAAACCAAATTCCAAAGCCTCATTCGTCAGACTGCAACTAGATGTCGACACATTGACATGAAATCCCCCAACCCAGAAGACCTCATGCAATCCATTTCACAACTCTCACACCGACTGACTTCAAGGATAAATCCATCAAAATCGTGAAGAGCAATCTCATGTCCTAATTCGTTATTCAATAAATCGCTTCTCGGCTTTCAAAAACCGACGCAGATTAGGAGGAAATAAAAATGTATCTCTAGCACTCGATAAATCCCTTATAGTGCCAATAAACCCAATCGATGTGCATTTATTTATTCAGCATCCCCCTTGTCGAATACGGATACCCAGCACGTCGTTAAACGAGCTCCGAACGAGCGCCCCATTTTACGATTTTGCCATCCTGCCGCATGCAACAACGTGCCGTGAGTGTCTCCGTCGCTGTCTCCGACTTTCAATTCACTTTCAAACGCGAATGAAACAATTTTGTTTCGTTAGTTTTGCACTGCTTAAGGTTAATCTGAAGTAAAGTGCCCCGACTTCAGGCACTGGGCCTTATATCGCAGTTCAACATCCGGTCAGGGGACTGCTCGAGCACACATAACGACGCAGACACGCTCCGCTGCGATTCCTGCGTTGCGAAAAGGAAATCATAGCAAGGATGATTAATTACCGGTGGAGGTGGTGTTGGCGCTGATAATGGTGAATAATTTCATTGAGACGGAACTGTGGGGGAGTTTAAATTTTATTCGCCTCGCGTAGAGCGGAAAGATGATGATTGCAATTAAGGGACACAGTTCTTATGGGTGCGCCCGTAATAGGCACCGATGTCGACAGGCGATAAATCCGAGCGGGAAGCCGCTGCTCTCAGGGACTTTGCAGTTAATTAATAACGAAATTGATTTGTGTAACTCGATTGAATAAAGGAATTGATGGAATGATGAAACGGCCTTCATTTCACAGAGTCAGGAAATTGGACTTAAAATGTAGGCCAAGTAGTCTAACTGTCTTGTGCGTGTAGTTAAGGAATGATCTAAGTAAAAATCATAAACCAAATTTGTTCCCTTTGAAGTGTCAGACATTCGGTGATGCGATGTCAAATGAGGCCAAATGAAATAAGTCAGAATTTCATACCCCGCACTTTGTTATATACATTTTGTTCCAAAATTTCAGTTTTGGGTGAATCCTTACATTCGCTCCAAAAATATAACGGATACAATACGTTTAGCAGAAAGACTGGATGGCGCAGTTGGTTAAGTGCCTGTCCAAAGTTAAAGGGGTCCCAGGTTCGAATCCCAGTGAAATCGAATCTGGTCCAGTCACCATTTACCGTTGGGATCAAATTAAGGGCACTGGAGTAGGATGTTACCTGGCAGTACAATGGACCAGTTTTGAGTCTGAGTGCTCCAGTAGTGTTTCAAAAATGGATGAACACGTTCTCCTCAACACGTGCCTAGGAAACACGCTCGGTATTTTCTTGTCCCCTAGGGAGCACATCTTTATTAGAGAACGGGCCAGGCGATAACAGCACGAAGTGCAGTGGATTGGTCACAAGGTTCTAATGCAAAGCATGATTAGATTGGTATATAATACTAAATAAACTATACTACTATACTACTACTAAAATTAGAACCTTATAGCACAGAATGGGAGGCGACCTGCCGACCCGAAGAAAATTTGGTCCAAAACGTTGGAGAGTGAAGCGCGGCAGTTAGGAAAAAGTTAAGAAGAACTGAAGCATATCTCCAGAAATTGAAGACGATGGCGCGTAGGCGTTGTAGAGGCCCTATGCCCCACAAGGCGACACAGGACTTAAATAAGGAAAAAAGAAAAAGTGTCCTTGTATGAGGAAATCTTGATGCTAATGGACTAGGGTCACGTTTCATGATGAATTGGTTTAATTTTTAGCAGGAAAATACATTGGCACTTGGCTAAGAGCAAACATAAATCCTTTTGTAGGGAGACATAAAGGTACTCAGGAGATTGCCTTTATAGTTTGTACAATATGAAGTGTGGTTAAATTGGTCCGAGGTTCGAGTCCGAGGTGGACCTGTGCCTAGCTTCTCAGCAACCACCCGTGTTGTGCGTGCTGTTCTCAGGCGAGTGGAGGGACCTACGGTTTATTAATGCAGACTCCGAACGGCGAGATTGAAAAACTTTTTCTAGACAGTTATACTCTTTGAGCATTGTCAGTGACTCGAAAGAGATGGAGCAATTTTTTTTTTGAAAAATTTATAGTTTGTAAAATATGAACTGTGGTTTAATTGGAGGTAACTTCAAAAATTGTACTCAAATATGTTGATATTATTTGACAACCCATAAGGGGTCATAGCTAAGGATATCCTTGAGTCAATACGGTCCCGCTTTTAGTTATCTTCATCAAAAGTCCTTCCAAAGATACTTGCGTCTACTTGCGATACTACGGGCTCTCTTTCTCGAACCATGAGGCTGAGTTTCGAGGACACTGTTGTTATCACTGTTCGTGCTATCGATGACTCAATGTGTCCTTTCTTTACTTCAACGTCGAAATTGACTATGAGTCCCCCATTGCCCCATTGCTTTTGCGGCAGCTAACCGACGAGGTAAATTGAACAACGTTCTCAAGAGGCAATTGAGTAATAGAGCCCTCTCTCGGAAAACCAAGTGGACTCTATACAAGACCTTGATCATCCCAGTCCTGCTTTACGGCGCAGAGGCATAGACAATATCTCAAGCGGATGAACAGTCTCTTGGTCTTTTCGAGAGAAAAGTTCTGCGCGCGATCTTTGGTCCTGTTTGCGTTCATGGCATTTCGAGGAGAAGGTTCAACCACGAACTGTATGGGCTGTACAGCGACATGAGTCTAGCCAGGCGTCTACGGATCCAACGCCTAAGACGGCTAGGCCATGTAGAGCGTATGAACAACTTAGCCCCGGCCCGAAGAGTCTTCGACTCGGAGACTGTGGGACAACGCAACAGAGGACGTCCACGAACAAGGTGGCGCACACAAGTCGAGGGGGACCTCGGCCGGCTAGGTGTGCGAAACTGAAGACAGCTGGCGAAAGATCGTGCTGGCAGGTGAGACAAGTTGAGTGAGTCCTAGGTCCACCTCGGACTATAGCGCCCTAAGAATAAGAAGAAGAATTTAAAGGCCGCTCAAAAGTAAATCTCGAATTAATATCCAATTCAATTAAAATTCAAAGAGATTCAGAATATGAATTTAGCAGAAACTTCCAATTTTATTATAAAAGTTCGCTTTAAATACCACAACTCCCACTATTTACTGCTCCATCCACATCGGTTATGTGGCACAAGGCAATCTATAGCCGGATCATCAAGCATTTCATCACGATGAGGAATCAAACGAAGACATTGATCTCCCGCTACGAACAAATTTGTCGCAAGAGTCTCACTTCTCAATTAGCCCCACCAATCGTGTGACACTGACACACTCGGTTTCCAAAGATCTAAAGAAAAAGCACTTAGAATTTGACAGAAGATAAGTGAATGATTAAGTCCATAAGATTATTTGGAGCGTCGCTCTTGTGAGTTCTGAGTCAATCAACCCAGAAAATCAAATCGGAATAATTTACTTTGAGTTTCGAAAAGTCCGATGAGTGATTGCAATTAAAAAAGAAAAAGGCGTGAATATTATTTCATCGCTGAAATTGTTTGAGTTTTTCATAAAAAATGCTGACACATTTAAAGTGTCGTTCCAAAAAGCAGAACTCTCTTGACTTGAACCCATTTCATTTTCACTTTCTTAATTTTATATGTTTGCTGTTCATTGCTTTGATCAAGCGAGAAGTAGACCAAAATGATTTCATAGTCAGAGAGAAACATAGAGAAACTGGCTTTGTCATCGGTTTTCCTGAATCCAATCCGTTGTCATCGCCGTACTACATTTTACGACCTACGAGTATTAGCTTGTCTTTGATTGGCATACTGTTTCTTGTCTTCTGCACTGAATCCAGAACCCAATCTAAACAAAACTCTTCTAAACTACAACAAGAGCTGACTGCGACTCCATTAAACATTCGCCTCAGCTTTAACGGTTTCGAATTTTTCGGGAGTTGCAACCTGCTCAGTCATTTCCTGTACCTAGCTTCCATTTTCAAACACCCATGACATAAAAGGAAATAACGACTTCATGGACTTTGAATTCAATTTAATTACCCGAAAGCATCGCAATTAACTGCCTTTTTCAAGGACAATGAATATCCTTGTGATTGACTCGAAATCGATGGATTTCTGTCCCTTAATCCAAAAGAAGGGAAGAAGAAGAAGTTTATCAAGAAGTGACCTGTTCAATTTCCATGAGTTTTTTTTATCGATTGAATTTTCATCGTGGATGGAAAAAAAATGTTAAGGTTTCACCTCCAGAAGGTCAATGTCCTTTGGAAATTGTGACTTTGGGACTTATCGCCATCGATTTTCGATGTTGTTACCAATTTGAAGATTTACTGATTTCGACATTCTTCACGAGAAGACCACAATTGCTCCAATAAATCAGGTTTCAAGACGCAAGTTTGAGAAAAAAAGAGAATCGCAACTTCCATAATTTCGGTGTGTCCGTCCATCCGTCAGGTTCCAGCTTCAACTTGGACATAATCCTCGTAACCTGACTGATGCTATTTTGACTTTTTTAATATATCGGTACATCCTTCGTCAGATATTTGCAAGTCAAACAAATGAAAAAAAAGTCAAAAAAGGTTTACAATGATATGGACCTAATTTGCATCTTGTAGTCTCTGACTATTTTCGGTGCACGAAAAGCCTTCACTTGGTTAGTGCAGCGTTCGTGACATTGGACAGTCGAGTTTCGAAAATGGTCGATTGCTATTTCTCCTCAAATATTCAAAATAATTGTCTAATGTAAACTCTTGTTCAACTTCTTCTTCTTATTATTATTAGGGCGCTCCAGTCCGAGGTCGACGATCTCTAGCCAGCGGTCTCCAGTTTCGCACACCGAGCCGGCCGAGGTCCACCTCGACGTGAGTGCGCCACATTGTACGTGGACGTCCTCTGTTGCGTTGTCCCACAGGCTTAGAGTCGAAAGCTCTTCGAGCCGGAGCTAAGTTGTCCATACGCTCTACATGGCCTAGCCATCTTAGGCGTTGGATCCGTAGACGCCCATACAGTTCGTGGTTGAACCTTCTCCTCGAAATGCCATCAACGCAAACAGGACCAAAGATCGCGCAGAACTTTTCTCTCGAAAAGACCAAGAGACTGTTCATCCGCTTGGGATATTGTCTATGCCTCTGCTCCGTAAAGCAGGACTGGGATGATCAAGGTCTTGTATAGAGTCCACTTGGTCTTCCGAGAGAGGGCTCTACTACTCAATTGCCTTTTAAGCCCAAAAAACAGCGGTTGGCAAGAGTTATTCTGCGTTTGATCTCGGTACTGATGTTGTTTGTACTGTTTACTGCGGAGCCAAGGTAGACGAAGTCCAAAGTTATAGCTGCCTATGCTGATGTTCTGGCCAAGACGTCGATGCTGTGTGTCCTTTCTCGATGACAGCTTACTCGTATACTTGGTTTTGCCCTCGTTTACCGCCAGACCCATTTTAGCCGCTTTACCCGTTTCAATGCCAGCAACCGCATCATTGACGGCTCGCTGTGTTCGCCCAATCACGTAAATGTCATCCGCGTAAGCTAGCAGTTGAACGAACTTTTGGAAGATCGTGCCTCTTGTGTTGGCCAATGAGTTTTGCACGATCTTCTCAAGAACGATGTTAAAGAAATCACATGACAGCGCGTCGCCTTGTCAAAAACCTTTTATGGCATTGAAGGTCTCGGTGAGTTTGTTACCGACTTTGATGGAGTAGCTAGAGTTCTCCATCGTCATCCTGCTCAGTCTGATGAGTTGGGAAGAAGTAAGTGTTTTCAGTAGAGGACTCAGTTTATGTATTTGCTGTTGTGTCAAACAGGTAATCTTCCCGGTGGCGGAGATCTGCGAACTAATAGCAGTTGTATTTTGCAAATTTGGGAAAATGTCTTACGAAAAAAGAGAAAGGCGTTTGAATGCAATGATCCAAGAATTGATGTCGGATGAAGAACCTGGAGGAGCGGATGCTTTTGAAGGAGATGGCTTATCAGACTAATTCTTACTGGATTTCCAAAGCTGAAATTCGAACTCCAAATAAGATTATGAGCCTCCAGCGAGAAAAGTTAAAGAACAACTATTTGATTCAGTGGCCTCAAGTTCTCAAGCAGCCGTACCCGCAGAGCAGCTTCAAGAACCAGTATCACCGGATTCTGAAAACCCGATGCAACTTCTCAATAAGGTAGATGCAATAATGGACGAAGTAGTCGAGTACGAATTCTACAGAGATATTGAGGATGATGACAATACTGATACGCGCAAGTTCGAAGCTCCGTATGGTGACATATTGATCTCACAGCCGAAAGAGACAAGACAATCCAAGACAATCCTAACAGCCTCTTGGGTGTATAGTTTAGAATGGCATTCGATTCAATACATATTGTGAGTCTAATACTGCATACACAAATGTGTGTGAACCTACTGTGAGACCACTCTGGTATCATGCGGCACAGCAAGCCCAAATTCTTGTGAGACCGAAGTGGTGTCATGTGGGACTCAACGTGTTAAGATAGGTGGTGCTGTGAAGTGGTGACAGTTGTTTGTGTTGGGACTCCAGCCTAGAACCAATGTAGGTGGAGACACACTTACGACCACTACGTCAAGATGGCCACAAGATTTTTGATTTAATATTTTTTATTTAACACCTAGTGTATGATGAACAGTTAGTTGTCATGTAAACCTAATTCGTGTAGGTTAGTCTAGGTTAGGAGGCTGCTAGTGAATTCACCACTATACTTACACTATACACCAGTATACAGTCAGACAACTACCACTGATCGACCGCTCCAGTGATAATGCCGTTACCTTGATCCCAACGGCAAATGGTGACTGGGACAGATTTGAAAAACTGGATAAAAGCGTATTAACATCGCTTTCACAGGGATTCGAACCTGGGACCTCTATAACTTGGGGCAGGCACTTAACCAACTGCGCCATCCAATCGTCTCGTGGAGTTCATATAAAAATCGAACTAATCCATCGGTTGATTTCTAGATTTATTCCCACAGTTAATTTTTGCCCTGTTAAATCAAAAAATGAATTTATTTAAAAAACTCGGCACAGAAAGGATTAAGGTCAAAATCACTCCCAACTGGTTTCGAACAAAATTTTCAGAAAAAAAGTTTTTCAGTGAATTTGACTTCACTCAAAGAACAAAGTTAATAATTTCCGGAAACGTGCGAAAACCTTGGATCCCTTTGAACTTAAAGTATATAATCCGCCATTTTTTGTCATGCAACTTTGATGAATCATGCCCCAGAAAACCCCACCCCTATTATCCGTCATATTCAATGAGGAGGAGGACCCTGAACTGTTTTAAGCCATTTCGCACGAATTGCATTCAAACTTTTGAAATATATTCAAAAACAAAATTAATTCACCTTTTTCCTATTCACCTCTCGCAGTTCTCAGCAGCGGCAGCAGCAACTAGGCATCGACACAAAACGCATCCGAACACGAAATTCCGTGAATAAATAATCAGAATGCGATTAGTAAATGTTTTCCGGTGCACTTGTCACACACACACAACAATAATTGCGTTCCAATGAAATTTAATTTTATCTCAAAAACATCCTGCAGCCAGGGAGCTTTATGAATTTAATTAAAAATAAAATATTATCCCACGCCCCCCGTGCGGCACGCCGTCTGTCCGTAATTCGGTCCGAATTCGCGGAATTAAATTCCGATCGGTTGCACTCGGTCGACTCTGGGAAGGCAACTTCACTTCGATCCCCGACAAGGACTTAATGGTTCGCAATCAGGGCTCCCGTGTAAATCCTGCTAAATGTTCCTTAACCGCTAATCAATTGACCGGACTAATTGAGTAGATGGCCCCGCATTCGGAGGAGGCGACACGTTAATTGCTTAGATGAGGATTTTATATCACGGCCCGACTGCAACTGAGCGTTCTGACAAACCGTGAAGGCGATTCCCTCCTCGTAAGTGGATTATAAAAAATTGATTTTCTTCCCCCTCCTCGGTAGCGCTCCCCGCTGCGGCCGTTGTGTGGGGCCGTTTCTTTTTGATTCTTTTTTAATTCTAATTCTCGTGCCACAATGCTTGTACGACAATCCGTCAATGGAGTTATTCAAGTGCAATTTGAATTCACTTAAACAAGCTTGTATCTATTGATTGCTGCTGTCGTCTTTGGGTGAGGCGAATCCACTCGCTTGCAGGTGCCGCACACTAGAGGGAATTGTTCTGTGCTCTTGAACTTGAGCTGTGACAGGGGAGACATGTGGGAACGCCGTTTTGTTCGGCACGAAAACAGAACAGAATTGTCGACAGTTTGGCGTTCGCTGGAGGTGTCATGTCATACTCGTATGAAAACGAAATTACCGCATGTTGGCTTATGCACAATCTAATCCAATTATGGATTTGAAAAAAAAGAAGAGAATTAAATGAAATTTGTTGCCTTCACTTGAGTGAACAATTATGTGCGGTGTGGGGACACTTGTCGTACGGGGGAAAGGCTGCATCCACTTCCAGATGGACGGATGTCTTTGTTGCTGATGTGATCTAATCCTTGGGGTGGCGGTTGGGGTAGGTTCTGTTCTTGAGTTTTGCCTGAGACTTAATGAGGGGGATCTTTGAGATGTGAGCTCGTACGTGTACCTTTGTGTACGTGGATTGAGTCTGAAAAAATGACAGCTAAGGAACCACGGCGAGGGTTGGAGTAGATTTGGAATTGAGACGTTACAGTGGTTTCTATCTAATTGAGTGGAGATGAGTGTGCCAACGGTTGTCTTCAGTAAGACATAATTATACGACATGATTACGGCAAGGGATATAAGGAGACACCAATCCCCAATTAGGCATCACAATGGGTCCTCAAAGACCTAAGTGAGGCGTGGCTTACGCCCGTCTACCCACTTACCTGCCTTCCTACCTAAGTGCCTGCCCCAACTAAGAGGGGTCCTAGGTTCGAATCCCAGTGAAATCGAATCTGGTCGAGTCACCATTTGCCGTTGGGATGAAATTAACGGCAATGGAGTAGGTTGCTACCTGGCAGTACAATGTATCAGTTTTGAGCCTGAATGCTCCAGTAGTGTTTCAAAAATCTTGCAAAAAAAGTGTTGTTCGGTTGTAGCTAGTGACTAGTGGAATGAAGGAAGCTCTCTTTTGGGAAGGAATAAAGAGACTGTGCCATGTCTGGATCATCAACACAAAACTCAATTCGAACGTAGATATTTTCTCTCAATTCGAATAACCGCTTGTGAAAAATAAGATGATTTTGAATTTTGAATCCACAGAAGCAATGATAAGCAAGAATGATTTTAAGTTTGATTTTTGGGCTTGCGTTGTTCGTACGTAGACGAAGTACCTTACAATGTGATGAAGGTGTTGTGCATTTTGACCTGCTTTCAAGGAACCGATTTGTGTCTACACTAAAAAAGCAACGTGCTTTCCTTAAGCAAGCCCGCGTAGACTTAAACTAAACGGACCTATTTCTCTTTACGAGGGAATACAAAATTCTTAATTTTTGGGCCTCATTAAAGACCGCAAACTAAGCTGCTAGCCCAACATCATGGAGCGAATCAGAAAAGGATATTCTTCTTCTTCTTCTTAGGGCGCTACAGTCCGAGGTGGACCTGGACCTCACTCAACATGCCTCTCCAGCCAGCACGATCTTTCGCCAGTTTTGCACACCAAGCCGGCCGAGGTCCCCCTCGACTTGTGTGCGCCATCTTGTATGTGGACGTCCTCTGCTGCGTTGTCCCACGGGCTCAGAGTCGAAGAAAGAATTAGAATTAGAATTATTCGAAGAAAGGATATTCAAAAAAGCAATTGGGTACGAATGGGGACTACAGCCACGTATCGCATATTGCCTACTAGATAATGCTGTGAACGGCAAGCCTTTTAACCATGTTGCAACAATCGGCATGCTTTTGCATAGGTGGAGTGTTAAATATAACAACTAGAGTTGTACCGAATAGTGATTTGGCCGGATACCGGATACTGAATACTTGCCGGATATCCGTCACACCTCTAATAACAACTTACGCTTCACGGAACATAATCTTAAAACTTTCTCCCCTGGAGTTATTTGGAAGACTAGATGGCGCATTTGTTTAAGTGCCTGCCTTAAGTTAGAGGGGCACCAGGTTCGTATCCCAGTGAAATCGAATCTGGTCTTCCGAAACACTGTGGTGTCTTCCAAGCTGAGTCTGTGGCGATTGAAGAGGGTCTGTCATGGCTCAGAAGCAGTGTGATATCCAAAATGACCAGCTAGGTACTTATTAAATCTCTAAACTTGGTCACATTTTATTCCAGGATATCTTTTGATGAGATGGCTGAGCAGTTTAGCATTCATTTCATGTGGGTATTGGGAGACTGTGCCATTCTAGAACATTAAGAAGACGATGAACTTATCTGGCGCGGAACGGTCTTATCGCTTTCACCTGGTGGAGTGTTATCTCCGAATCCTTTTGCTATAGCCAAACATATTCTAGAACTTGAAACAATTAGAACAAAGAATCATTTATGATCTGAAGGCACTACGTGAACTACACACGCTGTTAGTTTGGAACCCCTATATAACGCCGAAGTTGTAGAGAAGAGGAGCCTGTAACAAATCTCTTCTGCACGTGTACTGCTCCCTCCATCTGTAGGAAAGCTCATCTGGTAGTATGCTTCTTTAAGGGCTTGAGTAAGCTGAACACCATTAGCCACCGCAAACGCTTTATAGTAGGCACCAACTGGTTCTATGAATAGGAGAAATCCGTAACAATGAATACGACTGGAGAAACAATCAAAGAAAAGCAAACTGGATTGGGAATTGTGATCCACCATAACAACGCTGGACTACACATATCTTTGGTCTTCATCTTCATCTTCAGTAACCCGCATGTTCCACTAAAGGGTCGTGGGGGAAACGCACGCACGAGAGATCTTCAGGTCACTCGATCCTCAGCCATCAACTCTAACTCGTCAGGAGCTATGCCCGAGCGCAACCAGGAGAGTGTTTGATCTTGGTCCAACCATCTCATCCTGTGTCTACCAAGCGGTCGCCTGTCTGATGGAATCGCATTCAAGGCACGCCTCGTAAGTCGTGATGATGGCGACATTCGTGACCAAAACATCGAAGTACAACCTTTTCCGCTTGAAGAAGCAGCTGCCCAACGTTGAGTATCCCGGCGAGTAATTCCCACAACTGCACGAAGAAATCTCACCTCGTCAGCTTGTATTCGCGATCATATTCTTTCGGTCATTACATCTTCGGTATCTTCTAAAAAAGCGATAAAACCTTGGTTGGGAAATGGTGTCACGTAACTTAACAGATTTTCATTCGTTTCACCTTCACAAATGATTATGATTTAAAATCAGTCCACTTTGGTACCTATAAGGGCCTGATCATCTATGAGCATGGGGATCATGAAGTTACCAGAGAAATGGTAGAAGGTCGCCGAAAAATTGGAAAGTATGTTAAAATGTGTTACATTTTTTACAAATTCTCTTTAAAACCTTCCTCCAAATCAATTCACATGAATGAAACACATACAAGTTCCTTTCATTAAAGTATGAGACATTTTGAAAAAATAAAATAAATCATCTTTACAATATTTATTAGTTTTGATAAAATATTTGATTAATTAGGGACACAAACAACATTTTAAAGAAAAGTATGTAAATCCGTGGTTAAAGGACAACATACCTGCATTTTCGTATCCAATATGATATCACCGCAATTGCTCCCAATATGATAGCTCCTAAGGCACACCAAAATGCAGTCTGAAAAAAAAAGTTCCAAAACACACACAAGCTTGTTAGTTGTTAATCAAATCAAACCTCAAAGTAAGTTAGTAATCCTATCGTTTTACATTTTTTTAATGATACATTTTTAGAAAGGAAACAAAACACTCGTAAATCAATTATTGGAAATATTTACTAAATATTTACACAGTCATTCTGTGTTTTGTTTTTGTCATTGACACAACCCGCACAAATTTGGATGAACTTACTTGTATTTTTTAAACTGAGGAAAAATTAAGTTAAAATCAGTAACATGTCCATTCGTAGTTTAATAAGAAAAATAAATAATAATTATTAATTCTTAAAACAAATAAGGCAGTGTGCAAGGTAATAGCCTATGCGGATGACATTGCTGTAGCAATCTCGGGAAAATATCCACCAGTGCTAAGGGACCTTATGTAAAACGCCCTCTCGAAACTATCGACGTGGACCAAGGCCAATGGCCTGGACATCAACGCCCTCAAAACGGAAATCATCCTCTTCACTGGGAAATACAAAATCCGCCCCCTATCCTTGACTACACTAGTTGCAGATTCTTAGAGTCTGCCAAATATCTAGGTCTCATCTTAGACAAGAGACTTAACTGGAAGCTGAATATAACCCGCAAGGCGACGCTTGCTCTCTACGTATGTAAAAGAGCATTAGGCAAGAAATGGGGTATTCAACCTCACATGATCCATTGGATCTATATAGCCGCCGTTAGACCCATTTTGTTGTATGGAGTGCTTGTCTGGTGGCCTATACCAGACAAAGCCATACATTACAATCTCCTCAGGAAGGTTCAACGTCAAGCCTTGCATTTGCGTAGGAGGTGCTCTGAGAACGACACCTTCAGATGCTCTTGACGTTATCATGAAGCTATCTCCACTTGATATTTTTGGCCGACTACCAGCACTGCTACCACTGCTATTCATCTTATGGCCTCCGCCCGGTGGACCAATAATACCTTTGGCCACTCCTATACTACACTGCACTGCATCGGACTTAATCGCTAAAACTCCATTAACGTCCAACAAGTCAAGATCGTAGAGATAGAAGCAGAGGCAACGGAACTTGTAGGCATCATCAGCGGTGGAGGGTAAGTGTTTATTTCCGTGCTTATTTCTTCAGGGGAATAGCAATCGTCCAGGGAAAAGAGGAAAATTTGTTGATTAGGAAATGAACTATTACTCTGCCTAAAGCAGCAAATAGATCGGGACCAATAAACTTCGAGGTTTATTCATGCTTTGATTTGGCTCCGTATTTAATTCTCATGTGTTCTTTTACCTAAAGAAGAGTTACCTCCTTATGAGATGCGAACTTTTTAGTACTTGGAAAGTTTTAGTACATATTCTAAGCTCAATATTTTTGTACTTTTTTAGTACCGAGAAAAATTTAGTACATATTGTAAGCCCAATGTATTTATGTATTTTTTGCCGTATGAGCCTGATTGTGCAGCACATGTTCTCAAGAACCTTCATTCACGTGATTCAGCACATGCAGCAAAGTAATTATCTTAGCCGTCGAATTTCTCTCTAATTCGAATTTTTTCGCCATATTTATTTTGGCATTCCCCTCAATTTTCCATACAAAAGCCATCCTTTAACTCGAACTCCCTCCTCGAACTAATTTTGATATCCCGTGAAAATTCGACTTAAAGGGAGGCGACAGTATATGTATCTTGCAATTCAGCGGAGTGTTTCCTAGAGGAAGTTCAAGTGGCGCCCAACGAAAAACGCATTTTTGCTCTTCTCAAAATCGATTTCAATGATAAATTTGAAATGTCTATTTGCCTGATTAGCTATGGAAATTTCAAAGATTCCACACAGATTTCGAACAGAATGATGTAAGAATACCATACCCGTCATAAGCGGGTCCGGGCACAATTCACTTGAAAAATATGCACGATTGCGGTTTCCCCTTTCGTCTTCCTCGCATTATCTGCCTTTCTGTAACTCAATTTTCCATTAAATTTTTCAAAAATCATAAAACAAACAATCAGTCGAATCGGCACCACCCTTACCGCGAACCACCTGTCTTGCGTTCGCATTTCAATTTTCTTCTCAAGTAAGCAGCTCAATTGAATTTTCATATTCGTTCATTTCTCCATCAAATTTCATCGTCCACCCCCCCGCAGTGACTGTCAAACAATTTATCACTTTTCGAATCAAGCAAAAATATCGCAAACGATTTTCGAAAACAATCGAAAATAAGTGCACACACGAACACACCCCTTGTCACCAGGCAGCTGTCAGCTACCGGAAAAAGGAGTCGCCTATTTGTCCTTTTTTTTCGTTGCTTTGCATTCTCCGTGGATCCTCCTATTGTTTTACAGTAATTGAAGGCACTCTCTCGGTGAAAACAATAAAAATGGGAATGGGAAGTCATCATCCTGGCAGACTGCCAATAAGCCGACACTCTGACGGAGCTCCGCAAATTGTTTTCAATAATTCCCAAATGAGACACCATGAGGAATGCCACCACCGTCATCGCACCAGGGAATGTCATTTCCCCCCCCCCTTGTGCCTCCTCGGAGGGGGAGGTTTGAGGTCAAGTCAACGGAGCAGTTGCCCATAGTCGCCCTTGCGGAAGCTATCGATTTGATGGAGGGAATTTATGTGTAGCCGCAGTTTCGCAATATGGACTTCATAAAACAAAATTAAACGACACCCCATGTGATGGAGTAGTTCAGGGCTGGAAAATGTGTCCCCGTCTGTTTAGTGAGTGTGCCGCAACGTCCTACAATGCAGGGTTTCTTTTTTTTTGGTTTCAATTCCCATTTCAGGGGGAAAGTGGCTCGAAAATAAACTCCGAATGTGCCACTGCTGCGTTGAGTGCGTCAGCAGGTGCACATGCGGAATGGTTTTGTTTATAAAATACTGACATAAGATACTCACAATCCAGTAATGTGTTCCGGAGTTTCTATAGTCCACTTGCATCTCACTGTAACTATCGTCACAGATTTATTCTGAAACGAGAAATGAAAAATAAATTATTGCATTTGGCTTTGCTGGGTCATGGACGGTCTTGAAAGTCTGAATGGCTGAATGGCTGAATGGGTGTGTGGGTAAGCTCTGAAATCTCTCTGAAATCGTTTTTCTTTATTTGGGCAAGGTCAGGAGCATCGTCGAAGCCGATACATTAGGAAATGTAGCCTCCTATGGTGGGGCTATAAATTGAAATGAATTTGAGTTGTGTCTGCAGTTTCGCATGGTTAATGGCTTCGCTTTTGGTACAGACTGCTGCTGGTAGGTTGCATTGCATTGTCGTCGTTAGATTGTGTGTTTAACATTTGAAAACCGCACGGAGATGGATGATTGCCCAGTGGGAGATGGTTTTAGATGAACATTTCCGAGCCAATGGAAAGAAAGTTAGTGTCTGCACAACAAATGAAAACTAAAAGCAATACTGACCTTTGGTGTGGTTGGATTAAGTGAGAAAGAGCAGGTACTCTACTGAAAAAGTTTAAAGACAAGACTTTCCCTTCAGCCAGTTTGAAAGAAGTCATTTTGACAAGAAGGGCTGTCTTAAGTAGCCACATAAATGACTAGCTGCTGCCCTCGACTTCGTCCGCGTGAATATCAGCTATCGCGGTTGGATAAATAATATTACTATGTCCTGCCTTGAGATTTAAGCTTACTCTATACTAAATTTCGTCAAAATCGAAATCAAATCGAACTATAGTAAAAAATGTCACGGGAACAGGAATAATAAAAGAACGCTGGGCAAGTACTGGGGGTCTTATGTAATGTGGGTATGCTACTAAATTATGGAGGTATTTACATAATTAGTAGTATTTTTGTAGAAGGTATTTCAAAGTACTTATGCGTAAATGATATTTTTAATTTTATTTTCTTAAGGTAGAAGAACATACTGGTTTTCTCCGCAACCTGCTCTTGATAACGTGACATATAGATGTCCATATGCACAGACATTTAACTTGTAGTGTAGTCCTGTTACACAAATTTGGTGGTTTAAGATTTCTAGTTCCCCTAACTATACCGGTAACGTTTGTCGAAAACCTCCAGCAAACATGATAGTGATTCCACAATGATTTTAATACAGCTTCTAACATCTCTAAGAGTCCTATCTAGAGCCTCTACATGAGCTCTATGAATCATGGTGCATTCTTCTTCTTCTTCTTAGAGTGCTGCAGTCCGAGGTGGACCTGGGCCTCACACAACATGTCTCTCCAGACAGCACGATCTTTCGCCAGCTGTCTCCAGTCTCGCACACCAGGCCGGCCGAGGTCGCCCCAGACTTGTGTGCGCCACCTTGTTCGTGGACGTCCTCTGTTGCGTTGTCCCATAGGCTCAGAGTCGAAGACTCTTCGTAGACGCCTGGCTAGACTCATGTCGCTGTACAGCCCACACAGTTCGTGGTTGAACCTTCTCCTCCAAATGCAATCAACGCAAACAGGATCAAAGACCGCGCGCAGAACTTTTCTCTCGAAAAGGCCAAGAGACTGTTCATCCGCTTGGGATATTGTCCATGCCTCTGCGCCGTATAGCAGAACTGGGATGATCAAGGTCTTGTATAGAGTCAGCGTGGTCTTCCGAGAGAGGGCTCTTCTACTCAATTGCCTTTTGAGCCCAAAAAACAGCGGTTGGCAAGAGTTATTCTTCGTTTAATCTCGGTACTGATGTTGTTTGTACTGTTTACTGCGGAGCCAATGACGAGGAAGTCCTTAACTACCTCAAAGTTATAGTTGCCTATGGTGACGTTCTGGCCAAGCCGTCGATGTTATGCGTCCATTCTCGATGACAGCATATACTTGGTTTTGCCCTCGTTTACCGCCAGACCCATTTTACCCGCTTCCATTTCAATGCCAACAAACGCATCATTGACAGCTCGCTGTGTTCGCTCAATCATGTCAATGTCATCCGCGTAAGCTAGCAGTTGAACAGACTTTTGGAAGATCGTGCCTCCTGTGTTGGCCAGTGAGTTTAGCACGATCTTCTCAAGAACGATGTTATAGAAGTCACATGACAGCGCGTCGCCTTGTCTAAAACCTTTTTCGACATCGAAGGTCTCGGTGAGTTCGTTACCGACCTTGATGGAGCAGTGAGAGTTCTCCATCGTCATCCTGCTCAGTCTGACGAGTTTGGCAGGAATGTCAAAACTAGACATGGCGCTTCATAGATCGCCTCTATGCACGCTGTTATATGCGGGCTTGAAATCTTCTCCTTCTAAGAAGATAAGATGTTGATTGAAATCAAGTGATGTCAAGGACAATTTTGTTCACAGTTAAATACTTGTGATTAATAACATACTTATTTGGATAATGATTAATATTATGTTGATAAAACTCCTTCGCAAATAATGCATTCATTTCGAACAAATTTGATTACCAAATAAACTGGGCAAGTGTGAGTTGTACTCGCACGGGGAAGGTTCCGTCGCATAATAGTGATGGATGATTTTTAGATATCAAACGACGTTTCTGAACTATTTCAATTGAATTTTCTTCTAACTTCAACCCAAATCAACCATTCATTCATACATTCATACAAACAAACATTCATCCATACATTTACCTATATCTCTATTCAAGTTTATCCAATACAGAAAATCCCTTCCATCATACCCAATCAGTGCTCATGACTGCGATGTGTGTGTTAATTTCTGTTCGACATTTAGGGGTTTAGATCTAAGAGATAACACTCATCAACGAATAGAGTAGTCGAACACAGCATGAAATTTATGTGTGAAAATGAAAAATTGTAGAAGGAACCTTAAAAAAAGGTTAAAGTGAGTCAGTCTTAAAAGATAGACAATACTGTCGCGGACGTTTTTTTTGGAACTTTTAAAGGCGAAAAATTCCATCATACATGATTTTTACGCAACGGAACCTCTCAAGAAGGAATATTTTTTCCGGTTTTTGCATTATTTTTCATTGATGTTTCGCTCCTATTGGTCACAGCGTGTTGTTATAAAGCCTAAAGCCTTCCTAGATAAATATCCTATCCAACACAAAAATAATTTTTGAATTCAAACCAGTAGTTTCTGAGATCCTAGGCAAACTCTTCACCTTTGTAATATTAGTATAAGATTATGGTATAAGATATGGAGGGGTTAAGGGACTTAAGACCAAAGAGCATTTAAAGAACCTGGTCAAACACCAATATTTTTTCTTCTTCTTCGGCTGGCTCAACAATCCAGTGTGGACCTTGGCTTCGATAAACACCCTACTCCAACAATTAAATACTAGATGCGTTTCTTTATCCATTAACAACCTTAGGAATGTCGTCGCACCTCAAAACCTTAAGTTCTCCTGCTGTTATCCGTCGGCAAAGCACTTCCTCTGCTAGATTAAACATCGATGCCTTTCCAAAATCAAAGTTCCAAAAAAAAAAAAAACCCTCTCAATAAAAATCGACGACAAAGGTGTCGTTTGATAATTTATGACACCGGCAAGTGATCCTTTTCTTCATTTTGCCTTAAGTTGCCCGTTGGTTGGCCTGAGGAGCGAATATTCTTCTCTAGAATCATATTCCATGATTGATTACCAAGCCATCCGTTATTTAAGAGCCTCACTGTTTGGATGAGAAAACTCGAAAGGCGCATGTAACCTTTGACCTTTTCAATCGTTCCCAGCCTTTGATACTTTCGAAATTCTGTTGCTGACTCCAAAGTATCCCCCTTCTCCACTTGCCCAATAAGCTCTCATCCGATGAGATTTAGCCCACCCCCGTGCACTGAATGTATCCCGAAAACCCAGCGGAGTATAACAAAAGCAGAATTAAAAGGTTATTTGAATTGCGACCTTTGAAAGACGAGCACAAGCCAGAGGAATGGAGCACCTTTCGCTTTAAAATGCCGTGCATCCTTAAAGTGACTGCCAACTCTATGTGTGCGTGTGTGTGTGTGCGTTTAGGCAAATCTAATTGTCTTGCTTGTCGTTTTCCTAGAATTGCCGGTATCCGGCTTGAAATTGTGCTTTAATTCCATGCCCAAGGGGTTGGTTCATTGTGCAGACATTTCAACAAGTATAAGGTCAGGACTCCGTCCCATTTCTTCGTCGGGATGGCAGATGTAAGGGAGAATATTTTCTCCTGCCAGCACCCTTGGAGCTGGCATTTTCATTTCGGTGGTCACGCATAACCCAGGGCTGCCGGATTCATATTTAGGGTCATTCGAACCTGACCGGAGATTAGACAGTCCGGAAATTAGGTTTGAAAATTATTGAAACTCTCAAATGGCAGGAGTTACGTCTTTTTTTCGAACCCTTAGTCGTTTCTTCTGTTCCATTTGGACGGAAATGAAAAAGAAAGGTTGCACTTCGCGTCGGATTAATACGTTTTTCAAGCCCATTCCTAGGATTGGCCGCACACGCTGCTTCTGTACTCGAATTTAAAGGAAAGCATGCAGGTATATGCAGCAAGGCATGCAGTAAAGCATGCAGCAAAGCATGCAGTAAAGCATGCAGTAAAAAATGAAGCAAAGCATGCTGTAAACCTCGCAGTAAAATATGAAACAAAGCATGCAGTAAAGTATGCAGCAAAGAATGCAGTAAAGCATGCAGGATGTAAAGAAATGCTGCATAGAAGGACGAGAGCTGTTCGTGGGCTCGACGAAATTAAAAGAAGGGAAGAGCACTGGTTTCTCAGAAGATGAAAGAAAGAGCACGCGATCAAGGAAATGGAGAGGTGTTACGGTAGGAATAAAACAACTTTCCAGGGGGTATACACTTCAGACAGAGGCCTGTCGAGACGAGGAAGGACAACTCGCAGTCGACACTGATACTGAATCTGGAAAGACTACTTCTGTAGACTGCTAAAGGAGTTTTCGACTCCGCGCACGTCGGAAGCCCCCCTCGTTGGCACACACAAGTGAAGAAAGACTTCAGCACACTTGGCATTCGTTTGTTTGCGGCTGGCTAAAGACCGTTTCAGTTGGAGAGGCTTCTTGGTTGGGGCCCATTTCCATTACAGGCCATCAAAAGAACAAGAAGCGGATCTTAAGCGAAAGAAGACCCTTGTGACGTTCAAAAACAACACATCAACCACCACAAACCCCCTCTAAAACCAACCTCAGCTTTCCCCATCTGACATCGACACCTTTTCCACCGCTGTCCCTGACCCCATTCCCCACGAGTGGCAGCCACAAAAATGAATATTCAAATTCTCCTCGGTATCAGCAAACAAAAATCCCTCATTGAAATGAACCAATTTTTCCGCACCATCAAGCACTCATAAAATGCGCTATTGTGCGGGGTTCCCTTTCAAGGAATCAAGGTGCACCAGGTTTACCGGGCCTCCAACAATAAGCGGGAGCCGGGTGACACAGAAATCGACATCAGCGGAAGAGGAGTACACTCTGTACACTTGAACTTCTTCAGGTAGACATCAAAGAGGCCATGCTTTTATCGCCATCTTTAACCTCGTCATCGCCAACCCTTCACCACCGCAACCACCACCCCCACCACTCTCGGACTAGTTTGCTGCGCTGGCTGTTTTTCATTCTCCTCATAACTGAATTGAGGACAAAACCCCAGGTGTACCGCAGTACTTCTGGCATCCATGCCATAGTCGTAACCCTCGACGACAGCAGTCGACAAGGGACCTGAAATAGAATTCCTCGTGGAGCGGAACTCAAGGAGCAATTACATTCCAACGGCAGCCTAGTATGCTCATCAAGTACATCTAAATAACATGTGCAATGGGATGCGAATATCCCTCGAGGAAACCTTCCACCTTCCACTCGCATCCCAGGCAGCAATCGCAATCAACGTTATGAGACGAGATACAAATGGAAACTTGTTGGTTGGCATCAGGAAGAGCTTGGGTTACGTGCGCATCCATCCATCCATCCATTCGCTGGTGGTGCACATCCTTAGAATAAAATAATTTGCCACTGGGCATACCTTGGATCCACATGCTTGCGTTTGAATCCAAGGGCGCATTCCGCGGCGCTGATGCTGATGGTGTGCTGGCAAGTTTGCAAGTGGTATCGAATTTTACGCTCGAGTGTGACAATGTGTTTCCTTGATGCAAAAGAATGCACGAGCCACCACCAGCATCTGAGTGTTCCATTGTCCCCGTCACTGTCGGTGGAAAATTAAGGAGAAAAGGCGAAACAAAAATTCCATCGCTTAGCTCGATTGTTCACTGCTGCCGTGTGGGGTGCGGGAGATGGAGTGAATGGAGATGCTGCTAACACAAATATAGCTTCATGAAGAGCTCTTGGGGGATGCGAAAGCATTTAAGTTACTTTGAACCGATGGAGGGATGTGGTTAGGGATTAAGTTTAAAATTGGCATGACTGGAATATTTTCTGCATTTGGGAGTAAGTAACGCTCAGGAGGGGTGGGACGTTTTTGGCGGTAGTTAAGCTTGTAATCGGACGGCAGGATTTGTGCATACAGGGCAAAGTTGTTGATTACACTCGACCTGGCAAGATGCCAGCAACGATTCCTGTTCATTCAACTATCGAATTGAGAAACAGCCTCTAAGCAGCTCGTTCTGAACAGCCTCTACAGCACCCGCTTAGAGGCAAACCAAATTATGCAGTAACCGCCCTGGGCAAGAGGGTGCAACATCACCCCGTCCGCAGGCTGCCTCGAACGGATGGACGGACTCTCTCAACAACGACATGGGGGGAGGAAGGAATTTGGGAGTATGCTCCTGGACGACTGGATGGCGCAGTTGGTTAAGTGCCTGCACCAAGTTAGAGGTGTCCCAGCTTCGAATCCCAGTGAAAGCAAAGTTAATACGCTCTTATCCGGTTTTTCAAATCTTGTCCAGTCACCATTTGCCGTTGAGATCAAATTAACGGCACTATCACTGGAGCGGTCGATCAGCGGTAGTAGTCTGACTGTGAGTATCACAATGGACCAACATGGTCTAAGAGTGCTGGTGAATTCACTAGCAGCCCCCTAACCTAACCTAACCTAGCCAGCTGTCTGCACTTGTGTACGCCAGCTCAAGCACGGGCGTTCTCTGTTGCGATGTCCCAGATTCTCCGAGATGAAGATTCTTCGGGCCGAACTGTTCGGACCAGTCATTCTGGATTTGTTTTTTTTTTCCTTATCCCTTAGCCTATTGAATTCATTAAATTCCCTACGTTTGCCTGCATGAAATACCTGCTTTTCTCTCCATTTAGGCTATAGGCGTGCTTTATTCTGAAGTGCATACCCAGCTCAGTAACCACTTTCAATAAAACGCACGTTCTCACTCAAAGTTTGTGATCATAGCTAATTTCAATGACAATTGATGTCAAAACCAGCTTCCACTTATTTTTTTAAGAATATTTTCTAAAACATCGTAACGCCATCTGTCATAAAATCGTAGAGTTCGTCACAAATTAAGCGTATATTTCAAAAAATCGATCTCAGCCCCATCGGCTTTTTAAGCATCCAATCTTCACTTCAATTTGCTCGAAAGTTTCTCAGCACTTATCGTGTTGTTGTAGTTTTGTGTGTAAAAATTTACTTAGCTGGATTTTTATGGACACCGTGTACAGTGACGAGCAAAAGTTTGCCATCAAACTGCATTTTAAGGGAACTCTTAAAGAAAAATACAGCTGTGTACCCAACTGCGAATAAAACAGGCTTAAAATCTCAAGAAAAATACGCCCAAGAGTTCCCTTAAAATTCTGTTTGATCGCAAATTTTTGCCCGTCACTGTGCACGGTGTCCATAAAAATCGCATGTTCATCGACCTGTTTGAATTCCAAGTGAGGGGGGAAATACTCATCCGAGTGTCCTCACACACAACAGTCCCCGATATCGCAACACCACGAGCAACACACTAAAAAAAAGACGCCCACCAGCACTCGACGGTCAAGAAGGGCTTCCCTGCACTTCATCACCTCATCCCCCAATCGAAAGACACTCAAATGGTGCGGGCCTCCTGCGATGACTTTCGAATAAATTAGGGATAAATTGACGACGAAGAAAGAGCTGGGATATTCCGGGAACAGTTGTACAGGAGTACCCTCTCCGAAGCTGGTGACATTTCACACAGAGTCTCCGTCTTAGTATTCATGACTCAGAGGTTTTCGCACGGGCGGCGGCGTGGGCGCAGACCGGTGGAGGGCTTAAGTGATTGACAAGATTTTTCCTTCACGAGAGATATTTTCTAATTGCGTTTCCGAAGGAATTTGTTCATCATTTAGTTTTTAATTCGCACCCCATTCCCGGGCCCGGACCGGGCGTGGCTGGATATGGTGTTGGGGGCGAACTTTAGCATTTATCTTGTGGATCTGCGGTGGTTGCGATGAAAATACTTGCCGGGGATAGTTGGACGATGATTTGGGGGTGACCGAGTGCCTGAACAGATAATGGCACTTGGCATTGTCATTGGCATCATTTTAATGGGGGTTGTCCAAGAGAAGACTTAGGACACGAGATAAGAGCCTGCGAAATGTGGGCCATTGTGTTGGCAGTAAGTGTTTATGATTTTCAAGAGCTGATACTACATTTCATTTGTGTCAAGGCATGCGATGTGGATGTTTGCAAATGTGTGCGAAGAATGACGTACGGCTTTTGACCGGTAAAAGGCTTGGAAGGGAACAGTGTGTACAGTAGTTTTCATGAAATTGAATGAGGTAATCCATTTAAAGACCTTCGATCGTTTTCAAAATCTGTTTTCGTAGAATGGAAATCAATAAAGGACTGTGGATGCAAATATAGATATCCTTTTAGCAACGAAAACGTATTAGACCGCCTGTGAGCAGTTTTCGTTTCAAATACGTCCATAAGATGGACAGCAGACAGTTTATGAGCTCCTTGATATAATAAATAGGTGAGCGTCCGATTTTTTTTGAATTTCCGGTCATTTTAAGAACAGTAAAGACAAGGCATTCCTTTGATATTTCTACAATAATATTGTAGCGCGAGCCAGATGAATCGAAAAATAGCGCCATCTCTTGTACAATGTGGTGCAAAATGAATCATCCTGCCGGAAGATGTTATCATTTTTGCAAATGGTGTCGTACGTCAATCACATTTGACATTTGTGAACTACACAGTTGCAGTATACAAACATACAAGTAATAAAGCGCTATACTCTGCAAGAGCGTGGACTAATTGTGGCGATATTTTTGACCGATAATCGGTCGGTTGCTGAGAAGCTAGGCCCAGGTCCACCTCGGACGGTAGCGCCGCAATTGTTATTATATTATTATAATCGGTCTGTGGTTTTAGCGCAGCGTGAATTTCGACGTCGATTTCCTAATCGTGTCGCGCCAACTGGGCAAATATTCCGGCGCTTAGCTACTCGCCGCGAACAGACGGGAACTACATGAGACCATGCGGGGCGTGTCCGCTACCGGACTGGTGTTCAACCGAGAATATCGCGGTTGCGGCTGCCGATATCACTGAGAACGAAGATATATCAACCAGACGACGGGTCTCGCAAATGGGCTTCACCAGACAATTTAGCGAATTTTTGTGACACATGTTCTCATACAATGTGCAAACAGTGTATCAGTTAATGCCTCCTGACCGTCAGTCGCGTGCGAATTACTGTCAAGCCATCCTCAATCTCAACAACGGAGAGTACGATTTTGAGCGACGAGGAGCATTTTAAGCGGTTACGTCAACAAACAAAATCTTCGTTTCTGGTGCAATGTAAAAATATGTTATGCACGAAGAGCCATTACATCCATTCAAAGCCACTGTATGGTGCGTCGTTCAAGCGGGAGGAGTGATTGGGCCGTATTTTTTTTAGGACTATAATAATAATGGCAGCGCTACAAGTTCGGGGTGGACCTGGGCCTAGCTTCTCATCAACCACTCGTGTTGTGCGTGCTATTGTTCTCTCACGAGGAGGGGACCTAGAGTTTAATGCCGACTCCGAACGGCGAAATTGAGAAGTTTTCTCTAGACAGTTATACTCTTTGAGTATTGTCGGTGATTCAAAAGAGGAGGAGCTGCGAACAATTTTGTTTTTAAAAAATTGTTGCTTGTGCTGGGAATTTTTTGAGGACGCCATCGGCAAACTCTCACTGCGAACGCTACAGGGCCATTATAAACGACTTCTAACTGGACGAGCGGTGCTTGGTGAACATGTGGTTTCAACAAGATAGTGAAACCGCACACATTTTTTTTTTTCTGAGGATTTTTGAAACACTGCACTGGAGCACTCAGACTGTAAACTAGTACATTGTAGTGGCAGGTAGCAACCTACTCCAGTGCAGTTAATTTGATCCCAACGGCAAATGGTGACTGGACCAGATTCGATTTCACTGGGATTCGAACCTGGGACCCCTCTAACGTGGGGCAGGCACTTAACCAACTGCGCCATCCAGTCGTATGACGGTGGGGTTTACAGTGCCATGTTAACCGACTTTTTTTTACTGAAATTGATGACATGGATTTGGACGACCTCTGATTCATACAGGATGACGCGCCATGTCACACAGCCCATGCCACATTCGATCTTTTGCGCACCAAATTCTCAAATCATGTTATCATTCTCAACAACCACTCGTGTTGTGCTTGCTATTCTTCCCTCACGAGTGAAGGGGAGTTACAGTTTAATGTCGACTCCGAACGGCGAGATTGAGAAGCTTTTTCTAGACAGTTATACTCTTTGAGCAGTGCCAGTGACTCGAAAGAATCGAACCGAACCGAACCGAGAACATCGAGCGTAGGAACCGACGCACTTACTCACTACGCCACGGCGCCCACCCTGTATACGTTCTAGTATATTTTCTGCAGGCAATACCGATGAACGTACAAAGCATCCTCGTATTCTTGACGCACTGACAACAAGCTAAGCCAATGTTTACGCAAGTCTAATCTTAAAAATATTCAAATGATTTTTACGAGTCCAGGAATCATTCATGATTTTCCCCTGCTTAGCTGCTTTCATTTGAGATGATCTGATTTGGGGAAAAGATACCACTGCTCCTCGACACGTTGTCAAATGCAAATACTCCTACATTCTTCCAACTGACCTCGTCTTCCAATCTATTAACTTCCTTCCTTCATTTTCGACTTATTTGCAGTTTAGTCCGCCTGTATTCGCTTTTCATCCAACGCGTCATTACAGCCTAAGATATTCCATTACCCGCCCAACTAAGTACCCGGGATGGCTTTCAAATATTGTAGCATAAATGCTCAACATTTCGACCCGCACGCCCAAAGCCCCTTTAAGCAGTTGTTACCTCCGCTGTTTGTGAAACAAATCCTCATGAATTTCAGTAACGTCCAACGCCAGCACTGATCCTTTTCAATGGAAATTCGCCTGCTTTTTGCGTATAATTTTTCAATAAAAACCGATTGAAGTGCGTTCTGGTGAATTATTTTTTTCCGTCCGCCTTTATGGCTTCTCCGAGTGGATTTTAGTTAAAAAAAAAAACACTTTTTCCATGAGTCACTCCACTCGATGGGGGAACGGATGCCCACACAAACGTTCAAAATTCGAGAGATGGCGGGGGAAAGTTTTGAAAGCTGTTAAAATTAATCGAGTATTTGGCAAGCCCTCGAATTAACTTTCGAATGAATTTGATTTCCGAAGTGGTCATCGGCAGATGAGAGGTGGGAATTCCGTTTGCAAGAGATGTACTTCGGGTATTTTGAGGTTTGCAGAAGAATTTTGAAATGATGTACTTTAGAAGACTCTATGAGGACTCAATGGTGCTGAAGTGATGTGGAATCAATGGGAGACGTTGGAAGAGTTGTCCCAAAAAAACTTCCACGGAACATGATTCAAGGGTATTTTTTTTGAAATGTGGAGATTGTATAAGCTCAGAGATGCACAATCTCAAGGGAGGCATTGCTTTAGAAAATCCTGGGAGATGCAAAGCCTCTGCGCAGGCATTCACTTCAAACATCTGTATGGGTATTGGGACGAAATCGTAGACGACACGCAAGAGTGTCAAACGAATGACCGCTAGACTGTCAACCCGTACGTCAACCAAAAACCAAAGATCTGTCGAAAACATTGCCGCTGTCAGTGAGAGTGTGCAGGAGAATCCGAGGCAGTCGGGTCGATTCCGCGTCGCTCACAAGATCTCGGCCTAAGTTCGCAGACCACAATTTGGCGAATTTCGCGTAGTGACTTGGGCCTGTACCCGTACAAATTTCAACTGACCCAGGAGCTGAAGGTAAACGACACGACGAGAGACAACGACGTGTTTTTGCTGAATGGGCTCTGGAGCAGTTGGAAACTGACCCAAATTTTCATCGAAAAATCATACTTCAGCGATGAGGCCCATTTCTGGATGAATGGGTTCGTCAACAAACAAAATAGTTGAATTTAAGACGATACCAATCCACATAAGATCCAAGAGCGTCCAATGCATCCCGAAAAAATTACTGTTTAGTGTGGATCTTGAGCTCGGTCCATACTTTATTGAGAACGACGTCTGCCAAGCAATCACCGTCAATGGCGAGCACTATAGTTGGATGATTACCAACTTCTTTTGGCCTGAATTGGATGATATGGACAGCACACCAACGACATGTGGTTTCAACAGGACGGGGTGGCGTTACGTGCCGCACAGCTCACGCCACATTGGAAATTCTGCACGAGCGATTCGAGGGCATGGTCAACTCACTTCGAGGTGATGTGAACTGGGCACCGATATCGTGCGATAACACTCCGTTAGACTTGTTCTTTTCGGGTTTTCTGAAGTCGCAGGTGTATGCGAATAAACCACAAACCACAGCGGCCCTCAAAGCCAACATAACCCATGCCATCGGTCAAATTCAGCCTGATTTGTGGGCCAGGGTCATGTAGAATTTGACATTTCGGATTCGCGCCGCCCAGAGAAGCCGCGGCGAAAATTTGAACGTTATTATATTCCATACATAATGGCATCGATCTCTAACATCGTTCTTGAGAAGATCGTGCAAAACTCACTGGCCAACACAAGAGGCACGATCTTCCAAAAGTCTGTTCAACTGCTAGCTTACGCGAATGACATTGACGTCATTGGTCGAACACAACGAGCCGTCAATGATGCGTTTGTTGGCATTGAAACGCAAGCGGCTAAAATGGGTCTGGCGGTAAACCAGGGCAAAACCAAGTATACGAGTAAGCTGTCATCAAGAAAGGACGCACAACATCGACGACTTGGCCAGAACGTCACCATAGGCAACTATAACTTTGAGGTAGTTAAGGACTTCCTCGTCATTGGCTCCGCAGTAAACAGTACAAACAACATCAGTACCGAGATCAAACGCAGAATAACTCTTGCCAACCGCTGTTTTTTGGGCTTAAAAGGCAATTGAGTAGTAGAGCCCTCTCCCGCAAGACTAGGCTGACTTTATACAAGACGTTGATAATCCCAGTCCTGCTGTACGGCGCAGAGGCATGGACAATATCCTAAGCGGATGAACAGTCTCTTGGCCTTTTCGAGAGAAAAGTTCTGCGCGCGGTGTTTGGCCCTGTTTGCGTTGATGGCATTCGGAGGGGAAGGTGCAACCACGAACTGTATGGGCTGTACAGCGACATGAGTCTAGCCAGGCTCACTTGTGGTGCACACAAGTAGAGGGGGAACTTGGCCGGCTTGGTGTGCGAAACTGGAGACAGCGATCTTTCGTCAGATCGTGCTGGCTGGAGAGGCATGTTGAATGAGGCCCAGGTCCACCTCGGACTGTAGCGCCCTAAGAAGAAGAAGAAAGAAGAAGAATGGCATCGGTAGGCCTTTCAAACAAATAAAAAATTTCGATGATATCGCACACACAAATTTAAATTTTGAATGAATTACATGACCACCTCAGTCTTATAAGCTCTTGAACTTATTTGCCTCTTGAACGATTTCCAAAACTGATCTCTGCGCTGGTGTTTCTCGCGTCATTACATGATTCTTTCCCATATCGAAATTGTAGCTTCTCATTGCCAAGATGATGGCAGATGTACACATTTTTGATAAAAGCAGAAGCATCAAGTTTTTATTAGGGTTTTCCTGTGTTTATCGAATCACATTATTGTCGTCCTAGTTGTTTCCATTAGAGCAGTGCAATTCCCAAATTCCCATGCAAGAAAATTGGAATGAAAGCCACACAAAGAGGGAAGTTCTGTCAACAAGAAGGCGACTTACACACAAAACTCCTTTGATATGAGAAACAGTCGCCATTCTGCATCAAAGCAGGAAGACATTTTCAATAAGCCGTTCATCAACCGCTGCCAACTACCCACTCCACCGCCTTTTCCCTTCGAATTGTACTCAAACTTTTCGGAATACCCAGAAGTCCTTTGACAAGATCTTATCCGAAGTAATCCCTGAGTCGACGTGCTTATTAAGTAATAAATATCAGTGCACCCACACATCCCTCCTAAGCCGCACTCTAGGGTCGCCACCATCACCACGCCCCTCGCAGTTCCGGCGAAAGCATTGATTTTGGCCTTGGGGACAACAAGCAGCGCAAAACAAAAGAAGAAAATTCCACAACAAGGTAATCTCTACCTCACCGGTTCGTTCGCAGGACGTGACATGAAAAGTTTCTGAACAACTTTGTGCCCCCTCCGTGCGGCAACGCCCAACCACCGCAGGGTTAATCAAACTTCGATATAACCTCAAAGGGATACGTTTAACGCGCTTCCTCTGCCGATTCCCGTTCTCTCCCGCTCTGCCCCGTGCCCCCTCCGCAATCATAAATAAATCTACATAATTTCTGATCACAACAATGTTGACGTGAAATGCCAGCCATCCGACCGCCCGAACACGTGTCGCATTCGTTGCGACCACACGAACGTACCCCTGGAGACGCAAACGCAAGAAATGTGCGTCTAGGTTATTGTTTATTTTCACCTGCAACCGGTAGCAAAGGAGCCCAACGTGTGGGCAGCCGAGTGCTTGCTTCGCACGTTAGAATCACAGCCCATCCGCCATGCGTCGCCACCACCGCCCCCTGGTGGATACGCCGCTCACATGTTGCCCAGAGGGCATGGCAAATTGAAAATGGAAATCAACTTCAAAAGGTCGCAAACGGCATCTCCTCTCAGGCATGGCGTGTATTGGACTAGGCTTTGTGCCGTGTTTCCGCGCAAGGGGCGAATGTGCTGGAGGCACATGTGCTCAGGTGTTGTGCAACGCTCCAGAGAGCTGACACGTCAATTTGAATTCAAACATGCAGTTGGCGTATCGGAACGGGAGGCTCCGCCGCGCTGGAGGCCCTTTTGGAACACGGCATAAACACATTTCTACTGCATTTAACCCTTGTCAAGGGGTGTGTGGAGTGGGGCCTTAATTTCCGTTTGCTCATTGATGTGAGCTTGATATGGCGGCAGGGTCTGCTCCTTAAAGCGTTTTCTTGAGACCTGAGCACGGGAAAGGGAGCGAAATTGTTTTCGGAAACCATTCATGAGTGGGAGTGGAACGACACGGTGTGTGTGCGTTTGTGCGCAGAAAATTTCATAAACGCCTTTGTAGATACTTGAAGTTAAAACTCTGAAGGTGAAGCATAATTTGAGTTTTCCTTCGAAACTCATTCGGGAATGGTTCGCAGGGGGGAAAGGGTTGGCTTTGTGCGGGTGTAGCTTCTGACATTTGGTTTGCCGTTGAATTAGTCAGAATTGAGGAAGTGAAGTTCACGTCAAACGACTTTGGCATCCACCAGAGATTGAGTGTGTGTGTGGGCGATGAATGAGGGGAAGTCATGCGTGTTGAATGCGGGTTTAATTTCTGAAGTACTGGAGCAATTCACTCGTAGAGTGCAATGCCTTCAGTGAAAGGAAGCTCGGTTGGGATGGTTTTGAAAAGGGTCTGGAGCCAAATGAAACGCCTCAATAAACACAGAAACTGAATGTTGCTGCCGTTTTCGAGTGAGGGCAAGAACTGGGCGATTTCGAAAGAGATTTCTGAGCGATTTTGTAGTTGACTTAATGCAACCACAAAACTTGGATGCAATGAATTTGTTTGAACGAAAGAAGCAGTCTTTGCGTTTCGGTTTCATTGAATATTTTGGCATTGATATACTTCACATTCTTTCATCTTTTTTGAGCGGAGAAATGCCTGTGGGACACCACAAAACTTGTAAAAGAATTGGAATAATACTCAAGAAGACCAAATTATTGTTTCAATTACGACTCAATATCTGAGCGCCGTGGCCGTGTAGGTTTGTGCGTCGACCCATGTGCACTAGACTTTCAAGTCTAGGTTCAAATCACGGTTCAGATAAACAATTTTTCAAAAAAATTGTTAACGGCGCCACCTTTTTCGAGTCACTGACAATACTCAAAGAAAAGGCTTCTCAATCTCGCCGTTAGGAGTCGGCATCGAAATCTGTAGGTTCTCTCCACTCTTGAGAGAATAATAGCACACACAACACGAGTGGTTGCTGAGAAGCCAGTCCCAGGTCCACCTCGGACTGTATTGTTCCACCATCGTCAATTTGTTCCGGGTCATCAAAGATGTCATGATGGAAGACAACTCCCATTCTGTTGGCTTGATTACTTCATTGAAACGGTCGATTTGTGCACAGTAGAGGATCAAACGGATCGTTTCGCCACGTTCTAGCAGCTCATAGTAGACAATTCCCTTCCAATCCCACTAAACACTCAACATGACCTTGGTTGCCGTCAATCCAGGCTTTGAAGTCGTTTGTGGTCGGTCACCGGCGCTTGACCATGATCGTTTGCTTTCGATATTCTCGTGTTTAATCAATTTTTCTTTGCCTGTAATGAAGCGCCTCAAAAATGGTTCCATTTCGTTACGTTGTATCAGCGTTTTACTAATGGTTATTGGATGAATTAAATTTCTTTGCGTTAATTCATGTGGCACCCAAACATCGAGCTTCTTTGAGTAGTCTGCTCGTTTTGGATGATTCCAAACTGTCATACGGTTGATGTTTAGTGCCTCTGCTATCTCCTGACAGCTTCCGTGCCGGTCTTGCTCCATCAGTTGCAAAATTTCATCGACTTTTTCCGTGACAGGCCGACCAGTGCGGGGTGCATCTTTTACAACGAAATTTCCGCAAAGGAATCGAACAAACCTCTCCTGGGTCCGGCGTTCACTGACAGCTTTCTCACCGTCACCGTTTCTCGGCATGTTTTTGCAGCGTTTTTTTTTCCTTTTTATAGTAAAAAAGCATCACAAAGCGAATTTCTTAAGATATTTCACTCATCAGTATAAATTTTAACACGAGCAAAGAATTGCACAGCTGTCTTCATAAAATATGTAGCCTGACATGTGACCTTTCAAACAAGTGTTAGTTTGACACAATCAGATTGGTGTTTCCAGATGTATAGACACCAACACCATCTAGTGACAAAAAACCGCGGAGACTTTTTATATGATCAACATTTTTAACAGGGGCTGCTTGCTTATTTCTTCTGTTCATGGCATAAGTAAACTTAAAGTTGCTAGACTCCAAAATGCGCTGATCTCCGTCCATGCTTGTAGATGCAAGCATACCGGTGGTTCATAAATCGGTTCCTTCCCTAATTGAGTCTACTCGAAGTTCTCCTATTCCCACAGCGATAACTCATTGATGAGTCCCAATTTTCATTCTGAAATTCTAGTCCATATCCTTTGAACGTCATTCCTTCACTCCACATGGGTGCAAATAACCATCCGTGGGTGTCTTCTCAGACAACCATGTTCGAAACCCACAAATCCCACATCCCCAGGAGCAGCCGTAATCACCCACAACTCCTCCGCCGGGATGGAACACGACCAATGAATGGGAGTTTTTGAACAAAAATTGTTTATCCAGAACCATTCAAGTGCACATTCCTCAGGACCTAGTACCAAATCACATAATTCTCTCTCCACATGCGATTGAAAGTGGAGTTTTGAAATGTAATTTACGGAGGGGGCTGTTAATGATGATGATGGCTCTCCATCACTCCGAACGACCACCCGCAGCCGGGGTTTGCGGTGCGGTGGGCGATCGGGGGTGTTGATATATTTTAGGTCCTGCGGTTTATGACTGTAAGGGGCAGGGAACTGTTGCAGCGTTAATAGTGCTCCTTTGTTTTGCTAATTTCGCATTTCGGGCAACTCCCTCGCGAAAGCGAGCAATGCATGCAGAAATAAAAACCACCGTCAGGCAGGGTGTGGGGGAATAATGAATAGCGGTTACGGACATTGGCTAATGATTGCAATTTAGGTGGTCGAAGGGATTTATCGATTGGCAAGGGCTATTTAAATTTTAATTATGATCAGTTTATTACGCGGTCGCTGGGAGGGTGTTGACTATTTGGTCCACTTTTAGATCCACGCTCTTGTGAGTATTGCGATCAGTTTAACGGTAAATGAGGGCAAGACCAAGTATACGCTGTCAACTAGAAAGGACACCCAAAACCGACGTCTCGGACAGAACGTCACAGTAGACAGATATATCTAAGGTAGTCAAAGACTTTGTCTACCTAGGAACCGCTATCAACTCGGACAATGACACCAGCGCTGCTATCAAACGAAGAACAACCCTTGCCAATCGTTGCTTCGTGACTTTACTCAATGCGGCTCCAAAGTCACATCCTTAGACGCCTCACATCCTTGCATCCCCCGCAATCAGAGTCAGTGCACATTTCCCCCCATCGACATCCGATCACGTCCATGAGCAACCGGCAACCGACTCCATTAGCGCCTTTCTTCCAGCTGCTCCTCTGCAAATGAACTCTTTAATGGAATCCGCCCTAAAAGGACTCCATGTCCAACAACAAGCAATGTTCAAATACACACACCTTTATGAAACATTTAACATTCATTTCCGCGTCCCTGCCGCTTTTGCCCCCCTTTCATTCAAACCCCCTCCGGCTGAATGAGGCGGGGCGAGTCTCAAAGCAAATGTGGCCTGCACCGAAGGGAAGAAGCGACGCAAAAATTTTAAATGGAAATGCAAATGGTTTTCGGTTTTAACGCGGTAAATAAAAATGAACTGACATCTGTGCCCCCTCGGAGGACGGGCCTGGAAGTCGGCGAGGAGCCAGAATGAAAATGGGAAATATTATAAACACATTCTTTTTTGTCTGCACAAAAAAAGGATTGCCTGGTGTAACGTATTTATTGCTCGAGGTACGAGCGTGGTTATGACAGGGTCCCCGTGCTTGCACAGAAAACCTGGCCCCGATGCAAAGTACACACACGTTCACGTATTTAATTAAATTGCTTTCGTTGTAAATCATACATTCTGAATTAAATTTATGGACGCGGCGCTTGGGAAATCCAATACTTTTAAAGAGGGCTGCATTTTTTTTTAGCTGGACTGATTCTGAAATCAGATGATTGCTCGTTGAATGAGGCTGAAAAGCAATTAGACCTCACGGGTGTGTGCATTCGGGCTGGGAGCAACGTTTATGGATGTCCTTTCACATGGACACACTTCATTTGGGAATATTTTGCGGCAAGAAGCTTGTATTTCAAGTGTCGTTGCAGTCGAAGGAGATTCGTTTTCCAAAGAAGGGCACTAGAGTTTCATTTTTCGAAAGGCCTTCATTGCGTCCACAGTCTGCATCTGCGTCAGAGTAATCTGAACTTGAACATGATGGTGGCGTGTTTGATGTAACGGTGATCGATTCTTTGACGGACGCCTGTCAGGTTATTTTAAAACTCAGCAGTTGTGCGTCAGTCGATGTCAAAGTTTTTGCAGACGATTTTATACCGTCCATAAATTCGTGCTTGTGAAATGCAATACGCCTACAAAATTTTCAACAAAGTTGAGGGATGCTTACGAAGAATCATAAACTTAACGTTTTTGAACTCAAAAAATGCATCCATTTGCAAGGATCTCGGTTCATGCTTGTGAAGGGTGACCAGATAAGAACGATAGGAAAAGAAATTTTAATAAAACAACTATGTGAGGCTTAAAATTGATTCTAACTTCATTTTGAAGCTACTTTCATGCCATTGAATATAGAATAGGACATCATTCAAACGACCGCCTCGACTTCGTTGGCAGTGCTTCAAGCGGTCGGTCCAATTTTCGATGACGCGGTCCAATATGTGGGCCGATATTTCTGCAATCGCTTCGCGAATATTGGCCTCGAGCTCGCCCAAAGTGATTGGCTTGTTAGCGTAGACAAAGGACTTGACGTAGAGAAAGTAATTGGGAGGTATCAAGTCGTTTGGTCGCGGCGGCCAATTGATGAACGTTGGCCATGAGATGACTCAGTCGCCAAATTTCTCCTGCACAATTTCGAGCAATGCACAGCGTGTCGGTCATGCATCGCCGTCTTGATGGAATCAGGGCTCGGATATATTGATGTTGTCGAGCTATGGCCACAGAAAGTCGGTAAACATCGCTCTATACCTGCGACCAAAGACGGTAATGGAGTCTCCTTCCTCATTTCGAAAGAAGTAAGGTCCGATGATGCCGCTCTGCCATACACCGCACCCAACAGTCAATCTTTGTGGATGCATTGATGCTTGGTCGAACGCTTGTGGATTGTATTAGTCATGTCATCAATTTAGTTCGATGACATAGCCGTTGAGCCAAAAATGGGCCTTGTCCGAGATGGTGTTAGATGGTGTTGGTGTCTATACAACTGGAAACACTAATCTGATTGTGTCAAACGAACACGTGTTTGAAAGGTCTCATATCAGGCTACATTTTTTGTGAAGACATCTGTGTAATTCTTTGCTCGTGCTAAAATGTATACTGATGAGTGAAATATCTCAAAAAATACGCTTTGTGGTGCTTTTTTACAATAAAAAAGGGAAAAAACGCTACAAAAACATGCCGAAAAATGTGTACAGTTTACGGTGAGAATGCTGTCAGTGAACGCCGGACCCAGGAGAGGTTTGTTCGATTCCTTTGCGGAAATTTCGATGTAAAAGATGCACCCCGCACTGGTCGGCCTGTCACGGAAAAAGTCGATGAAATTTTGCAACTGATGGAGCAAGACCGGCACGGAAGCTGTCAGGAGATAGCGGAGGCACTAAATATCAACCGTACGACAGTTTGGAATCATTCAAAACGAGTAGACTATTCAAAGAAGCTCGATGTTTGGGTGCCACATGAATTAACGCAAAGAAATTTAATTGATCGAATAACCATCAGTGAAACGCTGCTACAATGCAACGAAATGGAAGCATTCTTAAAGCGCTTCATTACAGGCGATGAGCCATTGAGCCAAAAGTGGGCATTGACCGAGAACATTTTTCGGCCAAAATCCGAGTCTTCATCAGCATTTCCAGCACCCAATTAGCGAACTCACGGTGTTACCCATGGTCGTCCGTCTTCAATTCTTGTGTCAGCACAATCTTATGCGGATGTAGGCCATAATCCAATTGCAAAATAACTCGGATTGACTATTGGTGGTTGAGGTCCAAAGTAGTGTACTCACCGTCAAACTTTTCCAAGGTGCGACGAATTGCCTGCACACTGAAGCCATGATGATGACCGACCTCACAACGAAATTCATTGCGTGGTTTCTACTGAAGGGGAATTGCTGTCATATTTCTTAAAAATTTCCGCACGTTCGGCAAGACTGAAATGATGCATGGTGATAAAACAAACCTTACTGAGTGATCTGACAGATGGATGTCATCGGCAGCTTTGACAGCTGCTGAGACATATCAGTTGGAAAACCTATCATTGCTATCTGGTCACCATTTTGTCTCAAAATCTTTTCGAGACAGTTTTAGAAAACCACGATTCCGAATGCTCCTTCTTCACGAACAATCTTAAGTAAATTCGACTCCTAGATCAATTGGCATAATAGATTTGCCACATCAATAGCCAGACACTGACCTTCGGTCAAAACCATTTCACTCCGGTCGCCCTTGGAAAATAAATGCCGCTCATAAAATCCTCACAAGGCGTCCTCAAATTAAATTAGTCCTAAGTTCGTCACCTCTGCCACCCAAATAACACAAAATTGCACACCGATTCTTCTTCCACGCAAATAAATCGGCCACAATTTGTCTTCCTCCCATCATCAGCCCACAGAGACCAGACTCCGCATTTGCCCATTCATATTAATTCAATTCCTGGGACGCACTGGAGCGAGGCTCTTTGGGGAACCTCAATTTTGCTGAGGGAACACTCCAACCCCCTCCGTAAAAAATGACACTCGTTGATCAGGGGCACCCGGAGATGAACATCCACAAGTACACCAATGTAACCCCAAAATTGACCACAACTCCATGAGCAAATATGCGAGAGCCCGATTTGAATAGATTCCACATTCGCCACAAACACCGCCAGCTGACGAACAGCGAGTGTACAGGACATGCCGTGACTACTGAAAGTCCCTAATTAAGTCTCGCCTGGCAAGGAAATGAATTTATCAATTATTTCGATGGTAATTGCGTGTGCGGCATACGCCCCGCCGCATGATCCCTGATTAGGAACATGATGTGTCATCGATAAGCAGCTAGTTTCCTGTCCTCATCATAACCGCCATCACGGTCGTTATCATCGAATCAGGGGCGAGCAGCAGCAGCAGTGGCCTTGGCTGGGCAATCACCCCCAACAGTCGCCGGGGTTTTGCAAAGCTGTGCTTGCCGTTTATCGCATCGCTTTGCCCGGTATAACTTAATCCATTGTTAGCACCTTGCAGCAACCCTTGCCAGCCCCGCTTCCGTCGAGCAACTAATTAGAGGCTTCCTGTTGGCAGTGCCGGGAGTTCTGGTATCGCATGTCGCCCGAAAAACGAGGAAGTTGGCATTTTTCTTTTAACGACTTCAATGCCGGGGCGTCGATAAGATCTCTCTCGCTTTTGCCGAACTCATCCGACGTAAGTGAAAACAAACACCCTGTCAGCAGCAACAGGGAACAGCTGAATGGACTGAATCGAGGAAGGAAGTGAACAGAAGCGCGTCGACATTCGTCGGCGGCTCATGGCCACTTCCTGCGAGTGAAACGCGAAGCAAAAACTTTCTCGCACCATCTTGAGCGACAAGACCTCTGGCCGAGCACGGCCTGGCAACTGGGCAACGAGTTAGGCGCGCCATGTGCAGAGTGAATCATTGATGATGGATATCTGGTTAATCGCAGTAATTAACGTTTTATTATGGAAGGGATTAACCGGGCGACCACTGCCCATTCACCGTTTGACTAATGGACGGCAATTATGAATTGGAACTGATTACCGCTGGAATCGATGTCAGTCGAGTTCTATTTTTGTTCGAAAACATTTTGAGTGAAGCGATTGTGCCCCGCGTGGGTGGGAGAGGCTGAAATGTCAATGGCTGTCGCTATTGATTTTGGTGGTCATTCGTCGGAAGTGGTTGCGTGAAGTCATTAATTTGAAACATGGGACTTTCGAAATGACGCTGACGCTGAGGGGAAATTCGAGGGTTAGGTTAGGGCACTTTGTCCGGGTCGGGTGGACGCTGAAAGGAGTGAATGTTTGTCGTTGTCCCTTTTTTCTGTGTCAGTGGATGAAGGGTTTGTTGTTTCAGGCCGAGGTCCACACCGATTTGTAGCGCCACAAGAAGAAGGAGAAATGTGAAGGCACAGGGTGGGCCAAGTACAAGTTTCTTTTTAAAATATCAATCAAATTAACAAAACTGCATTTTTTCCAATTCCCATTCATTATGAAATACAACGTAGTTCAGTTGAAAATTACAAAAGTGGCGCAGAATGTCGATCTAGGGACCTACTTTGTAATGAAAGAGGAACGATGCTTCTTGAGTTCTGTGATTCATTTGGGTTTAGAATTCTGAATGGTACTAGTGCAAGTGACAGACGGGGAGAGCTAACTTTCATTGGAGGACAAGGGACATCAGTCGTTGACTACTGTTTAGCTAGGGGTGAATGGAACCTTCAAGTCTCTAATTTGGAAGTAAAGCAACATACATTCTCGTACGATCTTCCTATCATATTTACAGCTACGCACGAAACATTGAACAAAAAAATGAATGAATGAAAAATAAACAAATACGATCCATGATGGTACTCTCTAAGCTGGTGTGGAAGGATCACAAAGGCGATCTATATAGAAGGAATATAGAAGAGAATCTACAGGCGCGATATGTTACGGGAGTTGAAGAGATTGAACAGATTATAAAAGAGTCGTATCCTCCCGTTAATCGCAATATGAATGTCCATTGGAAAAATAATGAACCGTGGTTTAATAAAAGTTGCCGGAGAACGAGGCTGATATCGTTTGCCTGGCTGAAATTATTTCGATTCTACAATACAGATACGCTTGAGTCTCACACTCTCGGCCACAGCAGCAACATTCTCCTCTGTGCGACAACGGGGACCGTGACTGTTGTCCACTAGCACCCCAGTCTTTTTGCACAATCTCGCGTACAGCAGTCGCGGTGTGTGCTTCATTTCGGCCAGACGTTCTTTTCAAAAAACTCACTGTTTGGGCTACACAGCACTCACTTTGGAAATAGGTTTTCAATATTTCTCAACGTTGTTCGAGTGTACAGCGACTCATTTCGTTCCGCGGAGGTATGATACTGACTCTCTGTCAAGATTTCGAGCGGGAAACAGCTGTCAGTGTCAAAATAACCTGTGATTTCTAAAAAATCCACTAGATGAACCACACTGTATATGAAGAGGTTTTCGAGAGTTTTTGAAAAATGGAGATTATTAAAAAAAATTTAATTTTTGGACCATCAAAACTAGTTCGAATCAAAAGGGTGAGCGCTGTAAAGTGGCCCTTGGACTATTTTGAGAGATCATCATTTTGGAAGTTGTTGCAAGGCGACGGGATCAGACTTCCCTGCATTCGGGTTTTGGTCGCCCTCGGCTACAATTTTTGGCGGTTAATGTTGTCATTTGTAGCTTCAGTCGTTTCCAAGACTTGTCGCATGTCCACAGACCCTTGTGATGCTCGTCCTTTATTAAGTTGAAAACAATTATCCCCTCATAAGAGCAGATTTGACGACCTTAGCTAATTCGACGGCCCGAAAGTTTCTCTCGTAAAACTTTTGTCAAATAATTGGCTTATTCTTTCCTCAGTGACGGATGCAGCCATTGTCTGCTCCTTAGTCTAACTTCATCGTCTTTTTGGCACCTGACAGCAACGGAAGCTGTCACTAACCATGTCATCTCCTTACATCAACACAGTCTCAAAGGACTAAACGACATTTCACGCTCCTTAGCAGATATTTTCACGGCAATAAAGTGACGCGAGTAATGTGACGAGTCGGTTTGTGCGAATGCCTTTCCTCCCCCGCCCTCTGGCTTTGGTTATGAATGTGCTGCAGATGGTGGCATTTACCCGAAAGCGTAGGCTTTGGTGTTGTAATTTGAAAATGTCATGTGACACCCACAAGAGATAGTCGTAGCTGCCAGCGCTGCGTTCGCTCCCTTTTTTGCCTTTGATGCGAACGAGCTCCCCGTTAGACCATGAATCATTTAACAGTCCTGATCCACACGTCAACACACGAAAGCGCCACACATCCGTGGCGCTTCAATTAAAGCGAAATGTCACAGGTTGTGTGAAGAAAGGCTTTAAGCGCGTAGGCGTTGGGACCCATCCGGAGTATACTCATGTCGCCATTAGCCGGGCCGAGATGGATGTCATTCATAGCTGCCACACAATTTCTGTGTACCTGGGTGTGGGTGCGCCGTGAATTCGAACCTAATTAACTTCCGCATTCCCAGAGTACCCAGACCCTTCCATTCATCTCGCCAAAGTTCCAAATCTCCTTTGACAGCAGCATCAACATTCTTTGGAAAGAATCTAATTCAATTACCCAGCCACCCTTGGCAGCCAATGAGAACCTTGTTGCCCTGTTGTTGGGAAGCGCCTCCCTCGTTCTGTCGATGTCCTTTGGGTGATTAAAACCGAACAAATGGATGGAAATTAGCTTTAAAGGTTATTTGCGTCGCCGAGAGGGGCCAAACAATTCAATTTACCGAAACATGAATATGGAGATGAAACCCGCTCATCTGTGAGGGACCGAATGTCCCAGCTGGCCAACAGGTGTAGCTGCTTGCAGGGGAGTCATGAATAATACACCGAGCGAGAGGTGATTTGCCTTGCAAAAAAAATGTTTTTCAGGATATTCCTCATCTGTGTTATCGGTTCCTTGCACTCGCAACCCCTCCACACACATACACACAGAGACGACGTCGTTCGGTGGGGATAAATTATGCAAAAGTCAACGACTTAATATGAAAAAAGGATTCAGTGCAAAGTTTGATGGAGACAAAGAGTGCTTTGGGTGTGTGTTTGGTCAGAGGAGCAGATATAAATTGTTGTCAGGCCGCGGTATTGACCAGATGTTATGCTGCGACATAGTTCGGAAATCAAAATTCGACAACCTTTTGGACGGTATTACAGCAGTAAGTCGGCGGATATTAACTTATCTAGCAATTAAACGTGGTCGTAGACTGCCGCCTTTCATATATTTCGGACCAACGACCTTCCGAAAAATCGATTTTTCCGGTTATTAGAGGTTCAAAGAAAATTGTACAAAAAGTCATTATAACAGGTCGTTACCTTAACCATATGCAATTACATTTCTTACGTATGAGTGGGTGTACTTATCTTCCGGATATTCCGGAGGTTTCCGTATAATGGAGTAAATATTTACAAAGTTCCATTGAACTTTTTTTTTGGAGTATTTTTGAAATACTACCGGAGCACTCAAACTCAAAACTGGTCCATTGCCAGTGCCAGGTAGCAACCTACTCTAGTGCCTTTAATTTTATCCAAACGGCAAATCGTGACTGGACCAGATTCGATTTCACTGGGATTCGAACCTGGGACCCCTCTAACTTGGGGCAGGCACCTAATCAACTTCGCCATCCAGTCGTTCAACAATAACTCTTAATTTATACAATTCGTCCGACTTTCTCTGCAGTCGACTAAACTTCGGAAAAAAAAATGGGGCAGCCTTCCTCCATTACGACTGAAGAAAAAGAGTCATTACCTCCCCCAGCGCCTTCAATGCACAAACACAATTAGTTGTTTCTATGAAAAATTTGAAAAGATTTCCGCTTCATGAATTCGCGCTTCACACAAGTGCATGGCACGCTCGCGTGTGCAGCGTCCTTGAAGCCTTTCTAAAACGATTTGTTAAAGCTGTCTGTCATGTGCATACCTGCAACAGTAATCCATTACAGTGTCAGTCGCTGTGGCACGCTTATGTGAGAGCACAGCACCAGTGCTTCATGAATGTTAGATTCATGAGCAACGCATAAGCACTATCACATGTCAGGCGTGTCGTTTTTGTGCAACGTGCGAGGGGAATGACTGGAGTAAACAAAATTACATGTGCATGCGCTGCTGTGAGCATGTAATCAGGCAGGAATGTGGATTAAGCTTTCTGATTGACGCTTCCTTCCCGACAACCTTTTGTTTTTCAGTTTATTCGTCTTGGGTTATATGTATTTTTAGGTAATCACGGTGTTTGACAAGGGAGGAGGAAGGAAGAGGTGTGGAGTTTATAAACAGACCGTCCTTTTTTCACAACTAAAAGGATGACTTTAAAATACTATAATGACGACGGATTGTTTAGAGGAATTTGCGAGAAGTAGAACCGCGGTCGGATTACCTTCTGCTGATCAGCAGGAAACCGTCCGCTCGTCCGCTCGTCCGCCCGTCCGCTCGTCCGCCCGTCCGCCCGTCCGCCCGTCCGCTCGTCCGCCCGTCCGCTCGTCCGCCCGTCCGCCCGTCCGCTCGTCCGCCCGTCCGCTCGTCCGCCCGTCCGCTCGTCCGCCCGTCCGCCCGTCCGCTCGTCCGCCCTTCCGCTCGTCCACCTGTCCGCTCGTCCGCTCGTCCGCTCGTCCACCTGTCCGCTCGTCCGCCCGTCCGCTCGTCCGCCCGTCCGCTCGTCCGCTCGTCCGCCCGTCCGCCCGTCCGCCCGTCCGCTTGTCCGCTCGTCCACTCGTCCGCCCGTCCGCTCGTCCGCTCGTCCGCTCGTCCACTCGTCCGCTCGTCCGCTCGTCCGCTCGTCCACTCGTCCGCCCGTCCGCTCGTCCGCTCGTCCACTCGTCCGCTCGTCCACTCGTCCGCTCGTCCACTCGTCCGCTCGTCCACTCGTCCGCTCGTCCACTCGTCCGCTCGTCCGCTCGTCCGCTCGTCCACTCGTCCGCTCGTCCGCTCGTCCGCTCGTCCGCTCGTCCACTCGTCCGCTCGTCCACTCGTCCGCTCGTCCGCTCGTCCGCTCGTCCGTTCGTCCGTTTGTCCGTCCGTTCGTCCGTTTGTCCGTCCGTTCGTTCGTCCGTTCGTCCGTTCATCCGTTTGTCCGTTCGTCCGTTCGTCCGTTCATCCGTTTGTCCGTTCGTCCGTTCGTCCGTCCATCCGTTTGTCCGTTCGTCCGTTCGTCCGTTCGTCCGTTCGTCCGTTCGTCCGTTCGTCCGTTCGTCCGTTCGTCCGTTCGTCCGTTCGTCCGTTCGTCCGTTCGTCCGTTCGTCCGTTCGTCCGTTCGTCCGTTCGTCCGTTCGTCCGCTAGTCCGTTCGTCCGTTCGTCCGTTTCGTTCCTTCGCCCGTTTGTGTGATCGTCCATTCGTCCGTTTCGTCCGTTCGTCCGTTTCGTCCGTTCGTCCGTTTCGTCCGTTCGTCCGTTTCGTCCATTCGTCCGTTTCGTCCGTTTCGTCCGCTCGTCCGTTCGTCCGTTTCGTCCATTCGTCCATTTCGTCCGTTTCTTCCATTCGACCGTTTTGTCCGTTCGTCCGTCCGTTTGTGCGATCGTCCATTCGTCCGTTTCGTCTGTTCGTCCGTTCGTGCGTTCGTCCATTCGTCCATACCTTCGTTCGTCCGTTCGTCCGTTCCACCATCTCCTCAAAATCCTCTTATTCATCTTAACACTCTTCAATTTGATGCAGAAACTCTCTTCCAACAAAAGAAAGGATCAATGTCTTACATCATGAATCACCCGAACAGCTCAAATCCCTCGTCAAAAAATAAGATTCCATTCAGCCCGTCGAACGACGCCTTCAATCGTCTGCACAGATGTCCTCCAAATAAGCTTGTACAAATCCCGATCGACATCACAGAGCATTGACCATATTTTGTCCTTCGCCCACACCCGCACCCGCTCCAAACCGCACGTCACTTCACATGTATATGTATTCAAATTGCTGCTATACACTACGTCAAGGCACGAAAGCCGACAACAGAATAGAAAATAGAAAACAGCCGAGAAAAAAGAACCGTCCAAACACGGAGCCCCCTTGGAGCTAACTCTATTAATATCATCATCGCCACCCCATTGAGTGCGCCGTTACTGCTGGGGAGACCGATGCAGAAAGCGGATGATGCCAGGACGAGGATAGAGAAATAAAAAAGGAAACCCTTCCTCACTCGCTCCGTCGCGCAAGAGTGATGAAAACGTTTTTTCCTCTGCCAACTCCGAGGAGGCACCGGCAGGCAGAGGGACAGACTGTGGAAGCTCAGTCATGCGAGAAGGTTACTTCGGAGTGTATCCTGCGAGAGAAGGGAATGACCTTCTTGGTCATCTGTAGACCAGTCCGTCAGTCACACATACATCACACGGCTAATTGATTTGGATTTATGTAAGTGATTCAATATTTTCCCTTTATTATCCGATAATGCCTGGGATCTGGTCAAAATATGAGGACCGCATCTGGGCTGGGTTGTGACGGGGATGGGGTAGATAAAGGGGCGGGTATACTGTCTGTCTAATGAAATGTGTCCATCACGTCCTAAATGGATTGCCCTTGAAGCGACGGTGGCGGTGGCCATGAATTGAGAACTCGGCTCGTGATACACTGAGCCTAAGGACAGCTCCTTATTTCAGGCGGGAAAATCCTGTTGGGATGGATAATTTTATGGACGTGGAACTTTGACGTCGTGAGTGCCAGGGCATAGAGGGAATTACTTTTCAAGAACGCGACCAAGATTGGAATTGTTGTAAGGATACTGAGCCCATCTAGTGAAGGGAGAACCTTACCAAACAACTAAGGGTATAGGGTCCAAACTTCAGTTGGGTGTTGATTGTCGGTGGCAACGTTGGGAAGTCTTGTTTTGGATGTGGCAGGACAGCAGCGAAGCATGTGTTCAGTTGCGTCATCCTCCTCACAGCAAGACCGGTTGTAATCATTTTCTGAAGATAACATTTTTTAAGATCTCATCTCATCTTCAGTGACCCGCATGTTCCACTAAAGGGGTCGTGAGGGCAACGCACGCACGAGAGATCTCCAGGCCACTCGATTTTTGAGATGAAATTCAAAACCCCGGTGGGCAGTCTGGGGAGTCCAAGGAGTCTTTTCGACAGTCTGGATGAATTAAGAATTTAGACTGTCTTAGCGTTAGCTCAAGATCTAGCTGTCTCCCCATTCTTTCTGCTTTCAACTGTATTCTTGAGGTGGCAGAGAAAAACGAAGGGCTTTTGTCCAGCAAGAAGACGGTTTGCACCTCTTTCTACAAGCCAGTCTGGCCTTTTGTTGCCTTCGAAGTCGCTTCAATGCCCAGGGATGCATGGAATGCTACGTTTATCTGGTAGCAAGGGACAGTCCCAGACTATCCTAGCTTGTACCATGTAGAATTCGAGGGCTTTTAGTGCACTCTAGATGTTCGAAAAGCTAACCACTGGTAGTGAGACTGCTTAGGCACTCTCTTAAGCTGACTTCTAGGACTTTAACCTCAGCCTGGAAGATGGCGATTGAGTTACCACTGAAATAGGTTTTTGGAATCTTGCTCCAACGATTCCAGCTCTAGTTTACCCGATGTCTACTTTTTTTCAAGCCTGGTTTCATATATTATACTGATTCTCTTGAGCATCACGTTCGAGAATTAAACAGGTCTAAAGACATACTAGTCAGTCTCAGAACGCTGCTTGTTCTTCCTTAAACTTGGAAATATACGCGGATTGGGGAAACATTTAGCACGTTTTCAATGGATACTGTACGACAGGTCTTCTTTGTCCCTCCAAAGCTTACACATCATAGGCGATAAATCGTCTTCAAGGCTTTGTCGTCATTGGTCTTCAGTCACCACCAAAGGCCATAATATCCGTAGGGCCTGAGCATGCCCTACGTTTTATCAAAAAGGCGTTGGCACATGAGTAGGCTCTCGTGACTTTTGGTTACATGTCCTAGATGAGGTATCTGACTAAGGGTGTGCCTTAATTGTACCTCCCTTAGAGATTCAAAATTTTCATCGTTAAAGTTGACTTGAAGACCAGTTTTGCTTTTTTGGTCAATAACCCTTTGACGCTTTTCTTATGAGCCGGATATTTGTCACTATTCACCATCAAGCCTCCCATCAGAGCTGTTCAAGGCTGCTGGCGGCGAGCATGTACCAGATCGGTGGGCGCCATGGCGTAGTTAGTAGGTGCGTCGACTCCTACGCTCGATGTTGTTGGTTCGATTCCCGAAAAAACACCAACAATTTTTTCACGGCTCCACCTCTTTCGATTCACTGACAATGCTCAAAGAGTATAACTGTCTAGAAAAAAGCTTCTCCATCTCGCCGGTCGGAGCCGGCATTAAACTGTAGGTCCCCTCTACTCGTGAGGGAACAATAGCACACACAACACGAGTGGTTGCTGAGAAGCTAGCTCCAGGTCCACATCGGACCGTTATCAAGCAAGCCGTTAAGGTCTATGCAGTTGGTCTCAGGGTCTCAGGGTCTCAGGGTCTCAGGGTCTCAGGGTCTCAGGGTCTCAGGGTCTCAGGGTCTCAGGGTCTCAGGGTCTCAGGGTCACAGGGCTCAGGGTCTCAGGGTCTCATGGTCTCGTGGTGCCAGGATCTCAGGCGTTGGCGTTGGCGTTGAAGAAGGAAAAGAAGGCAGCGTTGGTTTCTATAGACTGATCGGTTTCGGTTGGAGTGACCTCTGTAGATTGGATTCTTTTCGCAGACTTGTGTCGCGGTCAGTACTTTTCTTTTACTTTACTTTCCTCCATTCACCGACAACGTAAACGGAACCAGATACTAAGCACGTTGCCATACACTTAAACTAACCAAAAGCTCCCTATTCTGCTACAGTGAATGTATGAACATTTGAACAGGATCGAGTAGAGTTCTCCAATTAGACTGTTTTCTACCTTTTTTCACTTTTTAGTGAGATGATTGTGGTGGTAGTCATGAGGTTTACAAAAGTGTCAGTAAATCAATTTCTGGTCAATGGTTCCATTGTCCGTCAGTTGTCTGATATGAATGACTGCAAATTTAACTTTAACTGATCAAACTAACCGCAAACCATTCAAATAAGACTTCTTTTGGTTTGAATCAATAATTTAAGGTAAACGAAACTCGTGTTTTCGGAATATTCTGCCCTCCTCTCAGGATATCCCCTAAGCCCACTTTAATCACCCCCGAAGTCAATCACGTTACATCTGACATTCCGATGGTAAAGCCAAACAAATTAACCATTCCACTTGAGACTTTTGAAAATGTCACAGCTGACGCATGTGCTGTCGACTCGTTAGCCAACAAACCCCATATTTGCTCTAAACGCTAAAGCAAACACAGATGTCCTTTATGAAATATTCAGCCCGTTAACTTTCGATTGACTCCAAAGACCACTTCACCTTTTCCCTGCACGATTAATTATCAAAAAACAGTCGAAATTAACTGCCTCCAACTTTTCAAAACGTGAACACCTCCTCCAACTCGTCGTCCAATTGAAACGAACCTCTGTTTCCATCTGCCGATGCTAAGGCACTTCACTGACCCACTTCCATGAGCGGCTCCAGTCGACTTGCTTAGCCTCTTCCGTTTCTGCATAACAATGGCTACGCAACACAAACCAATTTACATCCAAAATCAGGGTGCTTATGCATTATTTACGACCCCGATGGGTGCGTTCCATGCCATCGTACCCAGGCTCCGAGCCAAACAAAGTTCGAGTGCAATTCCAGTTCGTAAACACTCTTGTTAGCAGCGGGAATTACTTACATTTGACCATACGAGACGGGAATGGGAAGCAGGACAGAATGAACGCGTAATCCCCTTTAATGACCTCCACACGGCTGCAATCTTTGCCGGTGAACATTCTACTGAACCACAATCACCCCGGCTAATGACAGGTGATTTCTCGGCCCATCTCTGTTCACTCTGACCCATCTGCCGTCGCACCGCGCGGCGTCTTGGCTCTCGGACTGTGTAAAACGGGGAGCCCACTGAACACCGACAGTCGGTCATCTATTTATAGCCAAGCGGACTGAGGAGGGGCGAAAGAACACTCAGCAGATACTCACTCGTACGTCCGAAGGTAATCTGGCGCGCGGACTCGTCCAACAATCAATATTATTGATTCCCATTCAATTGGATCTCCACTGCCCGATGACCTCGCCTCCACGGGTTTACTTCCACTCTCATGCGAGTCCTTACTGCCGTCGTCCGTCCTCTCCTTCGGTCGAACAAAGCGACTGGGCGTGAGGTCGGGCTGGGGTTGGAGGGCCCATCGAGAGGATATAATAAAATCCGCAACCGATTGTGTGTTAAATGTTAGAAGTGTATCCGTGGTGTCTGTGACATCAATGATCCTTAAATTTCATTTACGTAACATGTGAGCTGCTGTCAGAGGGACGACTTTGATGGGGCACGCTGATGGATCCGAGACGCGAGCTTCCCCCCACAGACAGCCGAGTGGTAGGCAGTATATCTGTCGGCTTTCGAGTGTTTTCTTGTGTACATGCGGGCGTTTGAGCCCGTTCAAATATTGACACGAGAATGTCGCCGAGTGTGCTTGTGTGCGTGTTTTCCCACAGAAAAAGGTGCGTGCTGGAACCCACCCATAAACACATGTCCCCCGTCAGATCTGAGGTATTTTAATTCGAACTCAAGGTCACCGTCAATCCTCCGGAAGATGGGCCGAGGGTGACACGCGTGTGTGTGTGTGTGTTGCCACGGGGGATAGCATGTGTCCGTGTCATTGTGTTACATCGGAAAGTTACTACATTAAATTATATGGACTGATGACGTCAGCAAAGTAGACACAAACGGTCACTAAGTGAACCCGCACAGAGGCGGGGTGTGACATTGGTTTGTTTGCTGTGTTTTTTGTCAGAAGGAAACCCGCCTGGTCATCTCCATCAAGGACTCTGATAGCTTAATGGCGGGTGATTCGATAGAGTTGAGTCTTCGGATTTTATTACCCACCTTCGAAGTGGGTTTGGTCTTGGGTTTGGAGCGTGTTCCGTTGTAGTTTGGGCGGACATTGTTGTTAGACACGTTTGTTTCGAGCGGTTTTTTTTGAGGAGTCCACGGGAAATCGACTGGGAATTTATGACATTCGGAAATTTGAAGGAATCTCAAATCGTTTTGATTGAATTGTCATTTTTTATGAAAAAGTGAATTTCTTCAGATGAAGTTTTTTTTGATAGTGAGCTCATCATTTCGAAAGCGCTTTGTTTTAGAGGACTTTTGGCAGGAAGGGTGAACGACTTAAAGTTCATCAGGAATTCAAAGTTGGAAACGAAGTAGAGGGATATGTTTTTGTGCGGAGTAACAAGTTTTTTTTTTCAAGTAATCTCTTCAAACAGTTTTCGAAGAAGACGAGATTTTGAATACAACACCAATCAAGTGACCACCTTTGTCGACCAAAGCAGAATGTGCCCTTTTTGCGTTTCTTCATCACTTTTTCGAGCACCTCAGGGAATTACTTCGGCACGAATGTTTGTCTTAAGGTCGTCAATGGTCTGAGGTTTGCTGGCGTACACCTTTGCTTTTCGAATAATCCCACAAAAAGGAGTCCGGAGTGGTCAAATCTGGAGATCTGTGTCGCCACCTTTTGGCAGCGCACGTTCAGGGATTTTTAGTTGCAGAAACTGCATTGTTTGCTTTGTAGAGTGGCATAGCGCACTAGCGTGTAGACCTTTTTTTTACACATTTGGGCAGACATAATGAGCCAACATCCACCTATATCGACTCCCATCGGTTACGGTTTCGCCTTCTGTGAAGAAAAATGTCCGAATGAAGGTTTTGGCGCAAACGCCGGCCCAAACAGTTACTTTTTGGTGGTGTTCCAAAAATCTCGTGTGGATTCTGCGTTTCCCAATTTTGCTTGTTAACGATGCCAGGGATTGCGGAATGGGCCTCGTCGGTCATCAAAATTTGCTTCCAAAAATCATGTTCATTGTCAACGACTGTTTCGCCGTATTTCCAGAGACGTGGACGGTCTTTGGCAAAATTCAGTTAGTCAATTGCTCTTTAAACGGAAAAAAATCTTTCAAAATGCGTCGCAAGATGGTTCAACAGACGCAGACGCAAGACAACCTCGGTTTTTCTAGAAGTTTTCTAGAAGACCACTATCTAACTCACTCCGAAGGCTTACTTTTCACACAAAACCACAATCAATGCAACTTTTTGTTTCAAATGAACTCTATTCTTAAAAGGAAGTTCACCCTTTTTGAATATTCGTCTTCAGGTACAAGAATTCTAAGCCGATGCCGTTGTCCGTTACCTTTTAAACCTCGCACGCACTGGTTAGTGCATGGCGTGATCCCCCTCCTACTCCCGTAGTGGCTCACGAGGCCACTGCCGGGATGCTCGTAGCTGCTTCGGGCTGAGTCCGACCGGCTGCCGAGCGGGACAGGCCGGCCACCACGACTTCCGAGGCGTGCCTTGAATGCGATTCCATCAGGTAGGCGACCGCTTGGCAGACCTAGGATGAGATGGTTGGACCAAGTCCAAACACTCGCCTGGTTGCGCTTGGGCATAGCTCCTGATGAGTTAGAGTCGATGGCGGAGGATCGAGTGGCCTGGAGATCTCTCGTGCATGCATTGCCCCCGCGACCCCTTTAGTGGAACATACGGGTCATTGAAAATGAGATGAGATGAGATGAGATGAGGTACAAGAATTCTTGAATTGCCAACAGAACCAGTGTAATCCTCGAACGGAAACTGTCCACCAGAAGGTACTGTCTACTTTATTTCCTAGTCCCGTGAAGTTCCATGAAAAGAAGCAAGATAGAAAATCGATTTGGCATCCTTACGTGCTTCCATGGCGGTATCACGCAACCAAAATGAATCACGTGACCATGTGAAAGGACTTTCACCCCCATTCAACCACTCAACCCTCAGCCGACCACCCGATGTGCCCTCCAAAATCTGCTTAAGAAGATTCATAACCACATAAAAATAAAATGTATGCTCATCGGGAAAAAATGGGAAAGCAACCTCATAAAAGTCCCCTCCCACATCGAGCGACACACTAAAGCGCTCCCATCGTGGCACATTTGATTTGCCATCTAAGTCTCCACGAATTTGCGTGAAACCCGAAAACCACATGTCCGATGAATCCATGCCAGCGGGTGGTCCAGCTCACCCTGCATCCATCCCGCATCCGTCCGTCCGAAATGGGGAAGTTCCGCACACGACGAATAACTCTGAAAGCTAATGTCCCCATAAATGGAGCACAGGGACAAGGAACTCCATCGCAGAGCATGCACATCGGTACGCATGTGTGTGTCGCAAATGGACTCAACATTTAATTACCCGCCCGGGAACGATTACCAATCCATTTACAAATGTCTAGGTCTCGCTTGGCCTATTCCAGTCCATAGACCCGTTTGAACTAAAGACGCACTAAAGTCCACTGTTCGGACGGATTCCGGTGATTTGGACACGACCTTCGGAGGTGTTCGACTTGATTAAGACGTAATCGTGTGTAGAATATGAAGTTATGACCGGCGCAGGGCGCTGATGTGTGTTCGACTGCCATTTTCATTGTCCTTTGGTGTGCTTTTGTCCGAAGGAGAGGGAGGAAGTTCTGCACCCCACCCTTCAGGAGGTCTTTAAATATTTATGCCCTCCGGTGGGGAACTCATCCGACAATTTACGACACTACCCGCTCGACGGGAAACTTTTGAGGCTCGTAAATTCCACTCCACCTCCTCCCACCAGCACCGAACAAGGATATAAATAAATTTACAAAAACGAGTAAATCTAAACTGCCGCGCGGGCGACAGGACAACAACTCGCCGGCTCATCGCATCAGCTCCTCCAGCTTCTCTGGCATAGTGCCTCGGCTGATTATGCAGTTCCTGGGAAAAGTGGAAACTAATAAAAGTTATTTCCTTGCGAGAAAAACTGCCTTATAGCCCGTAACGACATCCTCCGCTTATTGATTCCGCTTCGGTCCTGATTATGAAGTCATTCGCTGCCAGCCACTCAGTCAGCTCTTTATGAATTCATCTTGCTGGCAGTTGACGTCGTCGTTTGCATGTAATCGTCGAAAAATAAATGTCCTTCAGACAGGACTGTGTCCACACACACATGCTCCGAGTGAAAATGAGTTTCATCGTTTCGCGTCACACCCACCACCGCCCATTACGGTTGACGCAAGGACGACATTTGAGAGCAAAAAGCTTGCAAGACAAAAAAATCTAATTAACTTGTGATGCAACACATGGGATTCGTTGCGTGCGCGGCAAGATTTAGATGGATTTAGCCTTCGCTGTGAAATCATATTTTAACACGAAAGGCCGTTTATGGTGATCCCTTTTTCATAACTGACGAGTCATTGCGGACGATAATGGAATAAGGGAACGGCTTGTGCAAATTTAATGTGGACGACTTATCTGACGTTCATGCCTGGCGAGTGGGCGAGGGGTTGAGGGAGCGAGAGGGTGAGGAATGGCTTTTGAGAGAGATTATCAATTACTCCTGGTTAATGGTGGGGTCTTGTTCGGGGAACAGCGCGACATTGGTCGTGAAAGGATGTGCCTCTAACGGTTGTTTACGGTGTTTTCGGCGGAGAAGGAACGAGACCTTATCTGTCCCCCTCTTAGATATGATGTATGTCATTTCATAGATCCGATGGAACTATTTGTTGATCGACAGTAAATTGATGAAATACGACTATTGGCGGAGTTGGTTAAGTACCTTCCCCACGTTAGAGGGGTCCCATGTTCGAATCCCAGTGAAATCGAATCTGGTCCAGTCACCATTTACCGTTGGGATCAAATTAACGGCACTGGAGTAGGTTGCTACGGTTGTGTTCAAAATAATAGTAGTACTTACCACAATAATACTTTAATGAATATGTATGTACAAAGTCCACGGAAAGTTCCTGTTTTGACGAAGAAACACCTCAAGAGCCGTATCCAATTCTCTAAAAATCACATAGACTGGCCAGTTGAAAAATGGCGCAAAGTATTGTCCGAGGTGGACCTGGGCCTCACTCAACATGCCTCTCCAGCCAGCACGATCTCTCGCCAGTTGTCTCCAGTTTCGCACACCAAGCCAGTGAAATGGACCAGTTTTGAGTCTGAGTGCTCCAGTAGCGTTTCAAAAATACTCCGAAAAAAAAAATTGATGAAATCATCGATGAGCTGCAGTGAACATGACCATAGGTTAGGTTAGGGGGCTGCTAGTGAATTCACCAGCACACTTAGACCATGTTGGTACATTGTACATACCACAGTCAGACAACTACCACTGATCGAGCGCTCCATTGATAGTGTCATTAAATTGATCCCAATGGCAGATGGTGAGTGGAATAGATTTGAAAAACCGGATAAAAGCGTATTAACTTTGCTTTCACTGGGATTCGAACCTGGAACCCCTCTAACTTAGGGCAGGCACTTAATCAACTGCGACATCCAGTCGCCTCGAACATGACCATAACCAGCACCGAAATCAGACTCGGAAGCACCTTCCCAAGCATTGCTTCATTAGTCTCAAGAGGAAATAGAGTACCAGTGCCACCCCACGAAATATGAAGCTGTCGTCGTAAATTGCTTGCAGGTGGGCGGACCGTATCGAAAGCGGATTGACAAAGCCTTAGTCGTTTCAAGAGAAAAGTTCTGCGTCCGATCTTTAATAATAATAATATAATAATGGCGGCGCTACAGTCCGAAGTGGACCTGGGCCTAACTTCTCAACAACCACTCGTGTTGTGCGTGCTATTGTTCTCTCACGAGTGGAGGGACCCACAGTTTAATGCAGACTCCGAACGGCGGGATTGAGAAGCTTTTTCTAGACAATTATACTCTTTGAGCATTGTCAGTGACTCGAAAGAGGTGGAGCCGTGAACAATTTTATTTTTTTTGAAAAATTGTTTGTCTGAACTTGGATTTGAACCTAGACTGTGGAATTCAAATGCGCATGGGTCGACGCACGAACCCACACGGCCACGGCGCCCACAACGGCCTGCTTGATGTGGCTGCTAATTATAAGGTTAATAGAAGGGGTGAAAGGACCACACCTTGTGGTGTGCCTTTTGTTACGCTTCTAATGACAGAGGCACCCAATTCCCAGGCTCAACTGTGGTTCGATCCTGTTCCAGAATTCCTGCCGCTCATAAAAATCCTTCCACTCGAGCTAGGTTGAGTCGACAGAGCTGTTGCGTCTCCATCTGCTTTGGCTTCTGTTGGCACGTGTCGGTTAACTCACAGGTGCCCGTTTTGTGTTTGAAAAATCAACTGAGGTATTGACCTGTCTGAAGGGGAGGCTGGATTTCAACGGAAAAGCTCCTCATCCACAATTGACTCCACAAGAGTGCGGAAGACGTTCCCAAGAACAGATTCAAACCAAAATTCAAGTGGCATGACAACAACTTAAAGGTGTCTTTAAAGTATCTTCAGGCAGCTGACAGCAAGTGGGCAGGAAAAATCACACAACATCACAGCCGTTTCGTGTGAAAGACGTGAGATCGTGCACACAGCTTTGTATCTTTTATTCAGCGATGGACCAGAGCGAAGGAGGAAGACCCGTCTGGCAGTGAAGTTCTTAAATGTTCGTCGGTTGCCTCTTTGGCTTCAGTCTCTCCACTCACACCGCCCGAGAGACGTGCGCCAGTTTGAAAGTTTTCCAATTAGTCCCCCTCCTTGCTGGACACACTGCCACCGGTTGGAGTTTCCTTCTCCTTGGATACTCGTACAGCAGATTCTTATCTCTTATTCTATGCAAGTGTAATTAGATTCTCCGAGCACGGCACACACGTCAACCGGGCGCGTGTACGACCGCCATACACTCCGCATGGCGCATTACTTGTGGCCTCGTGAATTAAATTTATTTGGTCCCACCCGCCGACACTGCCACCACCGCCACAGAGCGCTTAACACAAGTGGATGCCGTGTGACGCGTATCTCATGGATGAATAGTCGCTTCCCCCGCCTAACACATCCCCGTCCCTGCTGAGCCTCGCTGAATGTCCTCCTCCGCCCCGCACATCGACTCGGGGAATCACAGCGAAACGAATGTAAATTCGTGTACGACCACTGACAATGGTGGCGAGAGAGGGGGTCCTGTTGTCCTTTGTCATAATTTTTATTCCGCTTTTCATTTTTCCTTCTCTGTCTCCCTCTGCCACATCTCATCCCTCGTCATCCCCCGCGATCAACGGCTTCGTGAGCCAGAGTAATTTATAACTGCAAAGAGGACGACTTCAGCCAGAGCGGTTGTGTTGCGCTCTGTGTCCTGTGTGCGGTGCGGTGCTGTCGGGTGATTTCTCCTTAAATGATTTAACTCCCCAGCTTTGTGTTTTCTGCCACACTGAGCTGGAGGAGCTTTTGCGATACAAACATCGAAATGATGTTATTTGCCAGAAGGAAAATCATCGCAGATACAACTCACACTCGCGACATGAACGTTTTTTGCCTCGCTCTCGTGCCTTCCCTTTTCGGCAGGACACGGCGGCGGGGTATAGTCATTTTCGAATTTTAATTATGAAAATGTGGAACTGCTGTCTCTGTGTGTGTGTTCGGGGATAGTTAATGTTACGCTCTGGAGAAATGGGAGTTGATGTACGAGTGTGCACGCTCGTGTGTCCTTCGGTGGTGCTGGGCCGACGGGGAGGAGGAGGTGGTAAATTGGCTTTTCCGCGAAGTTTTCGAAGACTTTTGGAAAATGTTGTGTCGAAGAGGTGGAAATCCTTCAGAATGTAAATTACCGTTGCACGATTCAGGTTCAGTAACTGTCTCTCTGGCAAGGATCTTGAGTTCATTTATCAGTTTGTTAGGCTTAACGTCGTTAATACTTTGAGGCGATGTGAGTTGGAACTCTCACGAAACTGATTTGTCAACGTAATCAAAGGAATGGTGAAGAGAGGGGGAAGTCGTTTGTTGGGCTTTTGAGTACATGAACAGCGGCACGCGACTGGTGGCCTTGACACGTTTCAAGAAGACCAAGAGAGACGGCACAGAGATTGTGAATCTCAAAGAATTGCAGCAGCAAGCAGATGATGACGAAAAACAGTCGACGATGCGTTATGTGTCCTCGATGAGATTTTAAGCAGGATGGTGTATGTGTGGGGAGTTGAGAGAAAATTAAACCACAAGTTTTCAACTCCCTCTAGATCATACCAAGAGACTGAGTCCGTTTTTTGCGGTTTTCTGACGTGTACTAAAGGGTACTAAAGAGTCTTTCATTAAGTGCTTCCTATCTTTGAAATTAAATAAAATGAAGTATGAGTGAGACATCATCCAAATTTTTTATTCGTTTGAAAGGCTTATTAATGCCATTTTGAAATATATACAACATCATTCAAATGTCTACTGTGACTTCTCTGGGTGACGCGCATCCGACATGTCCAATTTTCCATGACTCTGGCGCATAAATCATAAGTCAGACTGAATTTGCCCGATGGCATGGGTTATGTTGGCTTTGAGAGCCCCTGCGGTTTGTGGCTTATTCGCATAGACCTGCGACTTCAGAAAAGCCCACAAGAAAAGTCTACCGGGGTCCAATCGCACGATCTCGGTGGCCAGTTCACATCACCTCCACGTGAGATGACCATGCTCTCGAATCGCTCGCTCGTGCAGTTATGTGGAGTGAGCTGTGTGGCAAGTAGCGCTGCGTCGTCCTGTTGAAACCATATGTTGTTGGTGTCTATATCATCCAATTCAGGCCAAAAGAAGTTGGGTGGTCGCTGGTGACAGTGATGGTCTGGCAAACGTCGCTCTCAATGAAATATGGACCAAAGACGCCAGCCCAAAATCCGCAAATCTACACCAAACAGTGATTTTTTCGGGAAGCATTGGACGCTCTTGGATCTTATGTGGATTGGTATAGCCCCGAATTCGTCGTCGACCATTTTGTTTGTTGACGTACCCATTCATCCAGAAATGGGCATCATGATTTTCAATGAAAATTAGGGTAAACTGGTCCAACTGGTCCAGAGACCTCTCAGCGAACACACGTCTTTGTCAATGGTCGGGTCATTTACCTTCAGCTCCTGCAGTCAGTTGAATCGGGTGCAGGCCCAAGTCGCGACGAAAAATTCGCCAAATTGTGGTCTGCGAATTCAGGCCGAGTTCTTGTGAGCGACGCGAAATTGACTGCCTCGAATTCTCATGCACATTCTCACGGACAGCGACGATGTTTTTGGCAGATCTTGCGTTACGTCGACGTACGGGTGCTGGTTTATCGTTTACTGAACCAGTGGACTCAAACTTATCCACCACATTGCGAATAGTCCTCTTGGTATGATGATTATGGTGACCGTAAAATGCGCGACACTTTGCCCGAAAAGAACACCCATTTTCATCATTTGCACGTGTTTTTGAACGCCTTGTCCAGTCATGGTGCTTTGGCGAAACAGATTTAATATACGACAGCAAATTTGACAGATGTAGCCTGTCGCTATCAACTGTCAAAGTTCGGAACTCCCTATTGGAAGACTCTTTAGTACTGGGTTCTAAAAAAGCAAAATACCATTTTCCGTTTAAAATTTCAACTTTTGATTAAAAAATTTTTCAAAATTTAGAACTCCTCGGATAATTTGACTTCCGTACAGCAGATCAGCACATATTCGCAAAGCCCATGGCCAAAGACTGAAATATGATTCCTTTCAAAGTCTCATTTTTACATCATTCACTGATATCCCATCTAAACTCGTTAAGCAGTCTCAGTGCCCCCAATCCAAGTCCCTGTCGTCAGTTGAAATCCACTCAATCCGAAGGAGCAGATCGAGTCCTGCGATATGGGACTTAAAACCCCCCCGAACAAAACACCTAATGACAAAGTATTTATCACGACAGCAGATCCAAGACGACACATTTCGCCTGAACTCCAACGGCCCCTCTCAAGGGGCACACGGAAAAAAGAAAACATTTTATACTCCCCAAGTGGATTCCACATGGAATTAGGTAATTATTTCGATTAACTCATGCACACATTCCTCGAGGAAATCCGGAGCTCCATGTAACTCAGCCAACAACATAAACACATGAGACTTCCGACGTCTTAGATACCAACTTAAGTGGGTCTCCCACGAACTTCCACCTCCCCATTCCGCCTCGGCCCACCACTCAATTGGCATAAGAGACGTCAGCTTTTTATTGCTGTGCCCCAAATTCGGATGCCACGAGGATAAATCGATGCGAGGGAAGTTAAGGCCGGGAAGTATGTCTCGAGCGGCGGCAAACAACCATCAGCCAACGTCAGCCCCGCAGACAGGGCGAATAACGTCTAATATATGACGATTGGTAATAAGGAATAATTTGGGTCGAGGGGAGCAGGCAAAACAGCCCGAATCCACTCGGGGGCGTGTTAAAAATTCAGCACCCGGCCACATGTGTGCATGTGTCGTAGAGCCATAGACAGGAGGAGAGGAGCCCATTCGGTCTCGACCCGGAAGCAGCCACATATTGCGTGATGTAATGAAAAAGTTTATCCACTGCCCTGCAGATGCACGTACATATGTAGGGCGTCCGCAAATCGAATCTCCGCACATGGATGTGGTCGATTGTCTTGTCCGTGTTCTTGGGAACTTGCTGAAAGGACAATGATCGCAGAAGTTTCGGTCAGCAAACTTTTCCGATGCCAAATGTGGTTTTGCTTGGTCCCCCCGCTCCAAAGGCCGACTGAAGAACTATGATTTATCTGAGACGAGGCGATCTGTTGGCAGGAGAAGTTAGCCGATAGTTGGGAAACAATTTATGAAAGTCATTACGTGTACTCGTTGCGGTGAGTGCTCTGTAGTTCGACAGATTTTAATCAGACGGTTGAGCGGGGGTCCTTGATGGCCTTCGCTGTGGGGACTTCGATGGGGCGAGTGTCTTCTGCGTAATTAGAATGTAATTGAGGTTTTATTGGGCGCACATCAGAGCTGGGAACAATTGGTTCTTATGCAACGAATTTGGGCTTGAATGGGCTAGAGGGAGAGTAGACAATAAGCGACAGACATCAAGAAACACTCGAAACATCTTAAATTTTACGCGAGCTTCCTTTTAGGTTTACGGCCGTTTAAGGACTCGTGCGTCCTTGGGAAAGAAGATGAGGAATCTGTTTAAAATTCGGTGGTAAGTGGGAGAAGAGGATTCTGCAGAAGAAGGCACGCGAAGCAATGAAAAGGTTTGTTGTACAAAATTTGGAGCATTGTCTGGCAGGGGGATAAGACTCTGATTGCTCGACTGTGGTGCAAAACCGGTTGCTGCAACGTAATTTCCACTCAGCGAAGGCGTTCACGACCTCGGGAGGAGTTGACTTCTTAAAAAAATAATTCTTATGGTGCCACATCAAAGACGATCAATTCGGCGGTCGCAGAGCTTCAGTCCCAAGAAAGCAATAAACAAGAGGAGGATTTTTGTTTAAATGGGAATCATGGCCGGCATTGGGTTTAATTTTGAATCTCATCTTTAACGTCTCCTTGCTTCAATTGAATGAAAAAACTCCAAAGTTGTGGTGGGTTGTTGAAGTTCCTTTAAGTTATCTCTTAGGAAGGAGTAGAGAGGCGTCAAATCAGGGGATCATTCAGGCAAGTCGACAATTTTGAAATTAATTCTCGAAAAATTTGATTTGTAAAACGAGCATAATTTTTTTTTTCATTATTAGGTCCCATTTTATTTAGTTTATTTATTAATGACATGCCCGAAAAAAACATACTAACTTACTTAGCAGGCCTACGGCCCATGTAGGGTCTGAGCCTGAGCTATCGCTGCCTTCCATCATTAACGGTCCCGGGCACGCTGCATCTAGTCGTCAAGATCAAGCTGTCTTACGTCCGCGATGACTTGGTCTTTGTACCATTTCCTTGCCGAAATCCGGTGCAGGTTTCAAACGGCTCGGAGGTCCTCGAGCCGAGCTACACGGTGCATCGCGTATGTGTTTGCGTGGTCCGACACAACCGGATCAGTTTTCCCGGTGCGTATCGATTTGAAACTCGCTGGTCTTCTCCATGATTTGCCTTTGTGCGAAGATCTGGTCTATAGACGATTTGCCGCGCCGGAAGTCGCACTGGTACGTGCCGATTTTTTTTCTTTTCGGAGGATTTTTGAAACACTACTGAAGCACTTAGACTCAAAACTGGTCCATTGTACTGCCAGGTAGCAACCTACTTCAGTGGCGTTAATTTGATCCCAACGGCAAAAGGTGACTGTATCAGCTTCGATTTCACTGGGACTTGAACATGGGACCCCTCTAACTTGGGGCAGGCACTTAACCAACTGCGCCTTCCAGTCGCTTTCGGTCGGTACGTGCCGATTCATGCGGTGCAAAACGGCTTTAGACGTTCACACAGCACGCAGGATCTTGCAGGCGACGTTGAGCAGGGATATACCTCTATAGTTGTTGCAAGAGGTAGGATCGCCTTTTTTGTGGATGGGGCACATGGAGAGCTGATACTGCAGTCGTCGGGCGTGCTTTCGTCCTCCCAAATTCTACAAATGATCTGGTGCATGCTCCCTACCAGAGCATTGCCACCGTCCTTGAAGAGCTCTGATGGTAAGCCATCTGAGCCTGCGGCTTTGTTGTTCTTCAGCTTTTTAATGGTTGTGCCGACTTCTTCAAAGCTCGGTAGGATGACTACTTCATCGACTGGAGTTGGGATTTCGTCATTCCCTATCACTCTCTCCTGGTCCGGCCGGCTAAGCAGCTGTTGGAAGTGTTCCACTATTCCCTGCGGGTCAGTTACTAGATTACCCTCACAGTTTCGAAGAGCCTGGGTGCCTTTCCTAAAGCCTTTGGCCAGGCTTTTGGCTTTTTTATAAAAGCCCCGTATTTTTGTTTGTCTCTAGACTCTGCGATATCCTTGAGCTGGGAGGTTGCGAGAGACCTTTTCTTCATGCGTAGACGTTTTTTCTCCTCCCGTCTTCTAGCCCGATACTCTTCGTGCGTTGCTCTAGTTTTTCGTTGCAGCGCCTTTTGGTATGCCTCGTCGGTTGCATGTTTCTTTTGCTCACACTCGGCATCATACCACGGGATTCTTGTCAGGGGTGGTAGGTAGCCCAAAGTGGTTTCAGCCAACTCTTTGATGACCGAGCGGCAGTGCAACCATATATCGTTGGCGTTTATGTTCGACGTAGGCATATCGGAGAGTCTCTCACTTAATTGTTCTTCGTAGGCTCTGGCAATCTCCGATATACTCAGGCGCCCAATGTTAAAATTCCTCTTTGTTGGCTGATTTAGCTTTCTGACATTGGACAGTCGAGCTCTGAATCTTGCTGCTACGAGGAAATGGTCAGCGTCGGCGTTTGCCCCCCTGAATGTTTGCACATCCAGGATATTTGACGCATGCCGTCAATGAGCACATGTTCGATTTGGTTGGCGGTTCGGCCGCCCGAAGATCGCCAGGTTTCTGTGTGGATTCTGTTGCGAGGGAACCTCGTGCTACTTATGACCATATTACGTGCTGTGGCAAAGTCAGTGAGTCGGAAGCCGTTATCTGTTATCGTGTGGTGAAGGCTGTGCTTTCCGATCACTCCGCCAAAGATGTTTTCCTTACCGTTTTTGGCATTGAAGTCTCCGAGCACGATTTTGACATCGTACTCCGGACAGGCTCCGTAGGCACCGTCCAAGAGGTCGACTCTTCTTTGACAGAGTCTTCAGCCTCTTCGGTAGAGGCGTGTGCACATATAAGGCTGATTGTATAGAATCTGCCTTGGATACGAATCATATCCAAGCGATCACTTATCGGCTTAAAGTCAATGACCTTCGACCTTAACTGTGCCTTCAAAAACAGACTTATCAAATATAGACCACTATGGCACTTCAGCATCAAACCTTGCTTGAGAGATGTCTTCGAAACCCTTCACGATATTTTGACCAAATGGCATAAAATGCCTTATATTTGATCTTTAAAATATAAGCAATAAAACTGTATTTTAAAGCAATTAACACAAACATTAACATAAAAACACCCTGTACCATATTCCGCCGTCAAGAAAACAACAACTATCTTCTCAAGAAATCCACACGCACGACAAAGACAATAAAACAAAAATAAACTTTCTGCCTTCGAATTCTGACATTTGCCGCGTGAAAATATCAAAACATTCCAATGTTTACATCACGACACAATGCAAACATCAACAATTCATTCAGCCTGACATTTACACATCGCGAGTGACATCCGTCACTGGCAACCCGCTGCCTAATTAATATTCCTCACAATTCCATTGGCCTAGCATCTGTCAACCGAGTGAATGCATTAATTATGAAAAGAAAAAAAAACTGAAAACCAATTTCTCCTGAAAGTCAGTCGATATTCTCCTGTCACATGGGACTCGGATTGCTGTCATCTGACGTGCACACGCTGGAGCCGATTCGTGACAATCACCCACCCGTCGTCTGCATTGTTTGCCTGGAATGAATTTCCATTTGACAGCATCTCGAGGGCATTCTGAGTCGAGTGCACTGCAAATCTCGACTATCGGTCTCTTGAAGATTTCGCAGAATTTAAGGGAAAAACTCGCGCACAAAATCATCGGAGTCGGGTAAACATGTCAACCGCTGGACGGTTTCATTTTGTCTGTTTGTATGTTTTCACTGTCATCTCGGTCTCATAAACCGACTGCGACCGCATGCATGTGCGAGGAATGTGAGTTTATTATAGATTTGTTTTGGGCGGATGCATTCGCTGCGAATGTAGGTCAGGAGGGAGAACTTTGATGCGCGTGCTATCCCGCGAGGATAGAGTTGTGGAAAAACGAAATTTTTGTTTGATTAACTGCATGCTGCTGCTTCCGGTTGACTCATTCCTCATAAATTGAAACAAGGACAAGTTGTGCTGCCAATTAGGTGGAATGTGAAAAGTTGCGCTTGGAATTTGTTCTCCTTAATTGGCTGTGAACAAACAATGGGACACGAGAGCAGCTGTATTTATGTTTTGCTACAAATGGCCTGACGGTGGACTCATCAGTGAGAATTCGGGGCGATGAGCTCTAATTAAAAGTTTTTAACCCATTCCAACCGGGATCGAGACCCGGTCAATGCGGCAACTCTTTTTCCTTCATGGCACCACCTCTATCGAGTGACTAGAGAAACCACCTCTCCCGAGTCACTAGAGCAACCACCTCTCCCGAGTCACTAGAGTAACCATCTCTCTCGACTCATAGCCAAAGCTCAGAAAGTAGAACAGTCATGAAAAAGCTTCCCAGCCATAGTCGTTCGGAGTCGGCATAAAATCGTATGTGCTCTCCACTCGAGGAAGGACAATAACACGCACAACAAAAGTGGTTGCTAGAGAAGGTAAGTCCACCCCGGACAGCAGAGCCACACAACAAAGAAAAAGAAGACGCTCCGATGTGACTTGTTGAACATTCTCTTAAAGAAATCCTGCCTGGTTAGCGAACATTAGACAACCAGCGCCAATTGGCACCATTTCTGACAGCACATAAATTTGTTTGACAGCTGTCACTGCGGCTGTCACTGTCACCCAACAACTGCTTGATTTATGACAAACAAACGCAAGTCACTTCAAAATTATTTAACCTTTACATCATAGCCCGCGGACATAACTGCCGGAGGCATTCGATTAAAAAATTACACCCAATAGCTTCCCTGACAGTTGTCACTGATCCCCCACTGAAGGCGGATACTCGCCGTCGACTAATCGACTGCACTTAAGTGAGTAGTTCGCCTCAAAGCGGAATGTGACAGTCGATTCGACCAGCAATTAGTCACTCATCGATGAAAAATGATTACGAGCCAAGATCGTAGGCTCTGGCCAGACATTTGTCATGTGCAGTGTACGAGTATCTCGCCAGTGGTTTGTGACAACCAATAGCTGTGCTAAATAGCTCACTTCATGATTGCATTCCATTTCATTGTCTTGCGAATGTAACCAGGCTCACAAATCGAACTGGAGTTGATGAGGTCCGGAGGTGGCTGCAGAAACAGAGGGAAACCTTAGATCACCGTGGAACGTTGTAAAATAATTACGAGCGCGAGGCGGGGAGCGGGTGCACACGGCGGAGGTGTATCTAATTACACGGGGATTAGTTGTGGCGCTGATCAAATAATTCCATAAATATTTAATGAGTTTCTCTAATTAATGGTTTTGCCAATTTGATTCTGAGAGGTGTGGAAATGCGGGTATTTGAAAACGGCCAACAGGTGCGGTGTCATGCGATACGTGCGCTTCCAGTGGAGTGCCATCGTGACACACTTCTTAAGCAGGAAGACCTGTTTGCAAAGGTGAGCGAATAATGCGTACGTTTCGATTACACACGTTTGTCGATTCAGAGGGGGGCCTGCAGTCCGACGTGGAAGTGGGTCTCTCCGGAAATATGTGTTTTGTCTAGTATGGGATGTCATGGCAATTCTATACAAGTCAAGTCTCCTTGGAGGCTAAAGAAATAAACAAAAGGAGTCTGCCTTGGAATCAGTATTCATTCATTTTATTTCAAGTACTCTTCAAAATTTGATAAGAAAAATAAAGGAATCACGTGATGTTTGAATTATATGCGTGTTTTCACAAATTCTGAAAAATTCAATCAGAATTCTTCAAATGCTCGTCTTCGTCTTTGGGGCCCACAATGCGGTATGGGCTTGGGTCTAGTTTCAGCAGAAGCCGCTGCTGTCTTACGCGCTTTCATTCTCTCGTGGGAGAAAGGGGTCTGCAGTCTTACGTTAACTACGAACGGCTAAGTTTATGATGCTTCTCTTGGCAGCTATACTCTTTGCCAAGGCGCTGTCAGTTTTCTGGCAGTGTTTCGGCAACTTCTGGGGTCTATTAAGAAAAAAGAACCCCTCTTACTTAGGGCAGGTACTTAACCAACTGCCCCATCCAGTCGTCAACATAGTGCACTGTGTACTAATACATATAGTACAGTTAGTACACATTTAGTACATATTTAGTACACATTTAGTACATATTTAGTACACATCTTTCGAGCTAATTCTGCATTACTTTTTCACGTATATCTGTCGGAACGTTGGCAATTTCGAATTCAATGTCGTTTTTGGGCTCCTCTAACGTTATTAGCTTATTGTCCGAGATGGATCTGAACCTCAAGCAACAACCCTCCCCAACTGGCACGATCTCTAGCTAGTTGCCTTCAATTACAATAGCCGTTGGGACGAGTCATGGAGGTAAATGCTGGTAAAGATGGTATTGTCAGAGTAGCGGTCATTCGGACTCAATTTTCAATCCTGAAGAGAGCGATTTCGAAGCTTATTGTGGTACCCATTGAAGCTCACAACGCAAATGTTGGGCGGTCTGAAGACGCTGGAATCCTTTCGTCGCAGTACCGCAGGACGAGGTGGGCGGCGAATGTTAGAAGAAGTGACACCACGTACCACTAGCCTCTTGACTACGACTAGCGGCTTATAGTTTTATACGAATGTATCTGTTCGAATTGTCAAAAATGTGTTGAATTAATAATGTCATTTTTCATCCTCTTTCTTTTTGAAGTAAGTGGAATGACCACGAGGGTCGAATTATAAAAAAAATCAGTTTTTTTTTTCTTGCCATTGTGGCTCTTTTGAAAGTTTTAACAGATCCAAAGCTGGCAACTTGTGTGCCCCATCGGTATTGTGGGTGTCCTCTATTACGCTGTTAAACTTGCGCAGATTCGGAGACTCTTTGGGCTAGAGCAGTGTTGTTCAAGTGCTCCAGATGGTGGTAGATGTAGACGCCTGGCTAGGAACGAGTTAAATTCCATTACCGATTTGGCCATTCGTACCTTTTCTTGAGATTACACGACAACCGAATTTCTCCTCCAGCTGTGCGACACCAAACACCACAATTCCGTCCATTTCTGTACAAAAATAAGTTTCCAACATGGAACGACAGAGAACTCCATTGACCATAACATGACGGTCATTTTCATCGACAAAAAAACAAAAATACGGCACAATCACACATGAAACCCACACGGTCACTTTTAGTGGACGCATCGGAGAGTATAACCAAAACCATCGCAAAAATAATTCAAAATCCAAAAACAGAACGACAACCAGGAACCACTCAGATTAAATCTATCGCACTGAGCACAACTAATTCCATTCACACTGTATGGCGTATACGTAATATTTTTTGAAAGAGAAATTATAATCCTCACCATGCTTCCCGTCTGCGACGCGGTCGACCAATTGCATCCGCTTGTGCGCTCATTTCCAGGTCGAGGACATGTTCACTTATATTTTCATTAATAAATGTGCTCTCACAAATGTGACACGAAGCAGCGAGCAGACACATGTATCCATGAGATAAATCCATTCAATGTATGCACACCTCCCTCGGCCCCTTCATCACCTCCCATCGTCCATTGACGCTAATATAATTAGGATGCAACGCAGACACGAGCACTCATAACTATCCACACACTCAGTCGTCCTCCGACCCATTGTTCACTTCTGAAACGATAGCCGGTGTCAGTGTGAGTCGCTCGGAACAATTGTTGATACATAGTCCTCAATCGCAGCGGGGACGCCGTGCATCATCCGAGCTACACTCTGCTCTGCTTTTCATGTTATCCTGGGCGAACTTGTGTCCTCTGTGTCTGCGATGCTCGTTTGTCTGTCGCTCGCTGCGCTGATTGTTGTTGCTTGTCGAGTGTGAAACAACAACGGATGATACTCTTTGATGACAGATCCCACCTTCTTGTCGTTCTGCCGATGTGGCAGCCTCAAAGGCTGTCCGCTCGCGCGACTGAGCTCTGATTTATGCCCATGTCCCTACGACCGTATGACATCCAGCAGCACTGCATACCAAATGAGTGCCGCGCTCCCCCCGCCGAGGGGGACGTACTTATTTTTTATTTATTTTCTTTGGCGGCTAAATCAAATGGAGAATGCTTGTTTTGAGAGAAAAAGGACATCAATCACATTTGCATTATTTATTTTCGTCCTCGCTCCCCCCTTCAGGCAACATACCGCCCAGCGGCGAACAAACAAAGTTTTATGTTCCAACGGGAGGAAGGGAGGAGGAAATTGAGATCCTTTCAGTTAATCTCTTCCCGAAAGAAGCACAAACGGGGACGCTGTGGGGGGAGCAGGCAGAGAGTTCGATCTTAAAGAGGAATTTCCCTTAAATTTCCATGCCCTTTGCCGAAACTCGATACAAACAGCAGCGCGTGTGCGCTTGTGTGTGATGAGGGCTGCCATGGCAGTTACAACAAACAGGCTGCCCCCCGCGCCCGATCTCAAACGAAGGACAATCCAAACAATGAGTATCATCGATAAGGTCAGCCGGGGGAGACTTTGGGTCTTCCATCCTCCGGTCGAGCGCTGGCGTGGGACACCGTATCAATTTCGAAATAGTCGCATTTGTACACACATCGAGGGGGTTAATGTGTGGGCGCCCTTCTGTAACTTATACGGCGGAGACGTGCGACACTCTGTTGACGGAAGAAATTAATTATTAGCATTGCGGTGGCTATTGTGGCCGAGTCATGTTTGTCCGGAATGCGTAAAATAGCTGAAAGTGGCTTTTTGATACAAAATTATGGCCGAAATTGCTGCGGGGGCAGGGGGCTGATCATTGTTTTGCTGCCAGCAGAGCGGATGGATGTGGCGAGGACGCTGAGCGACGATGTGTCGCCGATTGGGTGAGGATATGAAAATTTTGTTTACACCGAAGTTGTCACATTCGGTTATGTATGCGCAGAGTGGAAAACGACGACGATAACACTTTGCAGTGGAGTCGGTAGCGATTGCAGCGGGATGGTATGACTGAGTCGTAAACACGCAAGTAGGCCATGGACGCCTTCGATGGAGGGGGTGATGAGTGGCAGTGGAGGCTAGGGTTAGGCGGCTTCTAGTGAATTCATCAGCACACTTAGACCATGTTGGTCCATTGTGATACCCGCAGTCAGACTACTACCACTGATCGACCGCTCCAGTGATAGTGGCGTAAATTTGATCCCAACGGCAAATGGTGACTGGACCAGATTTGAAAAACGGGATAGAGGCGTATTAACTTTGCTTTCACTGGGAATCAAACCTGGGACCCCTCTAACTTAGAGCAGGCACTTAACCAATTGCGCAATTCAGTCATTTCAGACGAGGCTAAGGGAGGGCTGAGCATTCAAGGTATGACACAACTCAGATTGGAACGAAATCATTGGAAAAGTTGACCACGACGAAGTGCTGATTGTCAGAAAACTGTCAACTTTTGGGACTGAAGCTGACGTTCAGTGTCGAACTATACGGTCAGTGTGATGAACCTGCATCTCAAACTCATAAGTAGTGGACAAGAAGTTCAGTCATATGTTAATCCTACTCTTCCCGGTTGACAACCTCAAGCTTGTGGGGGTCTCAAAAACCGCAAATAGGTGGTCCGGTGCCATTCCGTATAATTGGAATAATAATAATAAATAATAATGGCAGCGCTACAGTCCGAGGTGGAACCTGGGCCTAGCTTCTCAGCAACCACTCGTGTTGTGCGTGCTATTGTTCTCTCACGAGCGGAGGGGACCTACAGTTTAATGCCGACTCCGGACGGCGAGATTGAGAAGCTTTTTCTAGACAGTTATACTGTTTGAGCATTGTCAGTGACTCGAAAGAGGTGGAACCGCGAACAATTTTTTTTTGAAAAATTGTTTGTCTGGACTTGGATTCGAGCCTAGACTGTGAAAGTCCAATGCGCATGGGTCGACGCACGAACCCACACGGCCACGGCGCCCGTTGAAATTAACTTATTTACTTATCAGGCCAACGATATATGAAGGTCTTGAGCCTGAGCAATTGCCGAATTCCTCCGCTGACGGTCCCTATCAGAGTGTTTTTTTTTTTTTTGTTTTTTCGGAGGATTTTTGAAACTCTACTGGAGCACTCAGACTCAACACTGGTCCATTGTACTGCCAGGTAGCAACCTACTTCAGTGCCGCTAATTTGATCCCAACGGCAAATGATGACTGGACCAGATTCGATTTCACTGGGATTCGAACCTGGGACCCCTCGAACTTGGGGCAGGCACTTATCCAAACGGGCCATCCAGAGTTGTCGTGGTCATACTGCCAGAGCGATGAACTCGATCAATATTCTGATCTCCGGGGCTTACTACCCCAACCCACAATACCACGAAAAGGTACGTCATAACGGCCCCAGAAGCATTTCTCCATTTCGATAAGTACGGTCTGATACAAGACAAAAATGCGGTACCGCTTAACTTTCACGTCGCTCGATCAACTGTGGATGGGCGACTCAAATACGACCGTACCGTCGCACAACGAGCTGAGGAGGGTCGCCTCCGGTTCAGTACAGCGGTATCAAGTCGGGATACTCGGGATGTTGCCATGCAGCATCAAAAATGCTGGTGGTTGGGAAACGAGGGTACTCCCTCGCCGAACTCTTTAGACCCGGGGTAGAGCAAGATAGTACTGGTCCTCTTATAGGAAACAGTCTGTCTTGCAGGGAATCAACAGCTTTGTACCTATGGCCAGCTTACATAGCTTAGTGTAGTCTTAAGGTAGTTTGTAGATGTAGATATGTAAGTAAAAGAAAAAACAAAACAAAAAAAAACCTTTTTGGATATGTTTCGTATAAAGTATACCTTCTTAAGCAAGAAGCCGTCGAAAAGGAAATAGTTACAATGTACATTTGACGTTTTCCTCAGTCTTTTGCTCAGAGAGCCAAGAGTTAGGTCTTATTTTAAGGACTTTGGACTTTAGACTCGTAAAATTTGTTAATCAAAATTTGTCGAGACAGCAATTTAGGAGTGTCATAAACATCAACATTATTACCCTCATCAAATGGTATTAAGCGGTGAATTGTTCAAATGCCTGAGAGTCTGAGAAGGAGAGACCAAGGGAATTCCTGTTGATGGCTTTTAAGACGTTATTATTGTAAACATGCACGGAGTTTAAAAGCTCCGAAAATAATCTTAAGAATTCTTTTCCCCAACATCACAAAACCGCAGACACACAGCATTGCACCACAATTTTGATCAGAATTCACAGAATTAATTCCTTTTGAAATGAGGGCTCGTAAACGGCGATAGAATTTTGTGACAGATCATTATGAACACAGTTTATTAATTGGCGATGTTCGCACGGTGAATGCCCATCGACGTGAACATTTCTCAAGAATATCGTGTGCATGCAATCGATTTGAAATCGTGTTTCTTCTGACAGCTCTCCTCATTTGGTCACATCACAAAGGATCGATTGTCTTAGGTCATCAAGGATTGACTCCGACACCTCCGTGCCCCTTGAATGAACAAATTTATTCACCAAATGACTGAGTTTTTTTTCATTTTGACTTATTTATGGCCAATAGCATGTCTAGACAGGTGACGGAATAGCCAATCCTTGCTGGTTTCGTGTGAATAAATGCTGAAGGAGAACTGTATTCAATTGAGTTGTAAAAGTGTCAGCAGCGAAAAGTAATGCCTGTGCGCGAATATTGGCTCACGCAATATTTGCGAACGGACCCCCGTGAGGTAGTTCATCAAAGGGTCACCGATACGGGGTGGGTTTTATTGATTTATTTTTTCGGTGCAAATTGGGCAAGGAATGAAAGGTTTTCGCGAAGGGGACAATTAAAATGATTGATGACGGGGTTTCATAAAGAAATAGCAGAAAATTCTCCTGAAATTTAAGAAATGTGCGTGCATAAGAGGACTACTGACTCTTTCAACGATTTTGAAGAGTGACGTTCACGGAGAGATTACAGTGGGAGTACGAACGCTTTCCGTCTTTAGAGTCACACTAAAGAATTGTACGACTGATTGTCCTATGCACAGCAATGTTTGCGAAGATCGAGAGGTAACAGAGGTAGCATGAAACGACTGGATGGCGCAGTTGGGTAAGTGGCTGTCCCAAGTTAGAGGGGTCCCAGGCTCGAATCTCAGTAAAATCGAATCTGGTCCAGTCACCATTTGCCGTTGGGATCATATTAACGGAGCTGGAGTAGGTTGCTACCTGGCAGTACAGTTTTGAGTCTGAGCGCTCCAGTAGAGTTTCAAAAATCCTCCGAAAAAGAAAGAAGAGACGTAGCATGACCACCAAAGAGTCTGAAAGGGTTGAACTTAGAACGCATGTGGTGCCTATGCCTGCCATTCTTTGAATGGAGTATTGGTAGTAGGCTATCTGATTCTCAATCCGTGATGCACTTCCTCGACCCCATTAATAATAATAATAATAATGGCGGCGTTACAGTCCGAGGTGGACCTGGGCCTAGCTTCTCAGCAACCACTCGTGTTGTGCGTGATATTATTCTCTCACGAGTGGAGGGGATCTACAGTTTAATGCCGACTCCGAACGGCGGGATTGAGAAGCTTTTTCTAGACAGTTATACTCTTTGAGCATTGTCAGTAAATCGAAAGAGGCGGAGCCGTGAAAAAATTTAGGTGTTTTTTCGCTAATCAAACCAATAACATCGAGCATAGGAGTCGACGCACTTACCCACTGCCGGCGCACAATAGTAGCCAATATAGACTTGGATAATTTACCTATTCTATCAAGAACACCGAAATTGATAGACCACCGCTCAATAACAACATCGGCCAGGATGGTTTAACGTCGGAAAGCTACAATAGTGACAGAAGCAGATCGAGTCTCTCCGAAACTCTTCGTAAGATCGACGCCGTCGGTACAAATAATTGAAGAAGAATGGAAACGTTGTCAAAAAGCCACCAGAGAAGCCATGACTGATGAGCTGGGTTTTACGAAACCATCTAGAAAAAACCGCTGGTTTAACGCCGAGTACAAACAAGCCCATACAGAAAAGTAAGAAGCCTACAAAGCAGCGTAGCACAGAACCATTCGTGAACTCTTCGAAGAAAATAGAAGATACCCATCTTCTCGTGATGAAAAAGAAAGAATACGAGAAACATGCAATCCAGGACCTGGAGAGGTTAGGTTAGGTTGAAGTGGCTGACTGTAGAAAACAGTCACACTTAGGCCAAATTAGGCCCATTGTGATACCACTCGGATCTTGTGTTCCTTTATCCGAAAAACCATTTAGCGCTTTCAACGAAGCTCTTTAATTGATTGATGCCGACGTTGTGCAATTCGCTTAAGTCGTTAAAGAAGTAGGCTCCAAGGTGTTTCATCCTGCGAGAGGAGAGAGCGCTACAAGTGCAGAGAAGATGCGTTATGCTTTCTTCTTCTTCTTCGTCTCTGCAGCTTCTGCAGAAATCATTATGAGGGAGTCCCATTCTTGAGGCGTGAGTGCCAATGGCACAGTGTCCTGTGATAACGCCAATGAGAATCCTTAGGGATGACCTGTTCATTCTAAGAAGATAGAGTGAACGTTTTAGATCAAGTTTAGGCCAGATTTGCTTTGTAATGAGGCACGTAGTGCCATCTGACCATCTTGAGTTGGTGTTTTTAATGGTATGATTCTTTAAAAGAAGTTTGGCTGTAGCGAATGGCATAGGCGGAGGATCCCCACTAGGGAGGTTTGTGGAGATCGTACCGCTCCTGGCGAGATAATCAGCTTCACAATTCCCTGGAATGTCACTATGTCCCGGCACCCACATGAGGTGAATGTTAAAATGCTCAGCCATCTCGTTAAGAGATAGGCGGCAATTTAGGGAAGTCTTAGAGAGAAAAGTGACCGAGTTCAGGGATTTGATTGCTGCCTGGCTGTCTGAACAGATGGTGATGTCCTTCTTGGATATCACGTTGTTCTTGAGCCAGGACAGAGCTTCTTTTATTGCCATTGTCTCAGCCTGGAAAACGCTATAATATTCTGGAAGGTGGAGGGATATACTAAAATTGAGATCCTTGGAGTAGACACCTATTCCTACTCCCTCGTCCGTCTTGGATCCATCTGTGAAAATACGCAGAGGACCGTCCAGCGTCTGAGTATCAGACTTCCAGTCTGACCTGGAGGGTATGCTGGTAGAGAAGTTTTTCTCAAAGACAAGATGAGGCAGTATGAGGTCGGTATCGTGCGGTAGAAACTCGAGGTTATCTAGAATGGTGGAATGACCCGTATGGTGGTTATTCCACAGGTGAAGTGTTCTGAGTCTTACCGCTGTGCAGGCTGCTACTTGTCTGGCAAACAAGTCAAGTGGAGGGAGATACAGTAGAATATTTAATGCTTCGGACGGTGTCGTCCTTAGCACTCCACTGATGCATATACTTGCAGTTCTTTGCACGCGGTTAAGAAGGTTGCGGTTGACGGCTGTGCCAAGAGCTGTCCACCAACCTGGAGAGGTGCTATGGCAGGAATGATGTTCGAAAATCTTCCCAGAGGATGAAAATAAAGTTCGCAAAGAAGGGTGCCGGGACGAGAATCTCGTAGAAGGTCACAAGATAAGAACAATAGGAAAAGAAAAGGAATCTTCTGTGAGATACTAAGAATAAACAATGCCTATCGGCTTACTGACTATTCTAGTGTATTTCAATCAGAAATCTTTGCCATTATGTAAGCTGCGCAGATTGTACAGCAAATGGACCTCCTTGACATGGAAATCACCTTCTGCTCGGGCAGACAAGGCATTGAATTCCCATCTCGTAAACTCCAACTCCCTCAAGGACTGCATCAAAGAACTTAAAAGCCTGAACCGCCACAAAATCCTTCTGACACAACTATTCCACGGTTCTGCGGAGTATAGCGATCTATTGCTTGTCTGTTTGTATACTGCTGTTGTCTAGTCAACACAAATGTCAAATATGATTGACGCACGGCGCCATTTGCAAGAATAATAAAATCTTCCGATAGGATGATTAACTTTGCATCACCTTGTACGTTGAACTAAATAAACTAGAAGAACAAACTTGTGTATTAAACAGATTTGAACCAAGCTGAGCGCTCTCTGGACTGAAATAAAAAGTACAAGCCTAATTCATGCTATTATGTATGAAACAGCAGATCATTCAAATGGTCTCCTCGGCTTCGCTGGCAGTGCTTTAAGCAGTCGGTCCATTCGATTGTTGGCCTCAGACTTATTAGCGTACGCTAGGGATTTGACGTAGCCCCAGAGAAAGTAATCGAGTGGTATTAAGTCGCATGACGTGACGAAACCCTCTGTGACGCCTGTGGAGAAGACGATGACACTGCAGAGCACTTCCTCTGCCATTGTTATTCGGCGCTGATGAGGTGAAAGCTGATGATGTAGGCTTCTCATCACAGAAGCGCAGTAAAAGTACGTTGCTGCCTGGTAGTACAATGGACCAGTCTTGAGTCTGAGTGCTCCAGTGTAGTGTAACAAAAACTTACGACAAAAAAAAAAAAACAAGGTCGCATGATCGTGGCGGCCGATTGATGAACGCTCGTCGTGAAATGACCCAGTTGCTGAATCTCTAAATTTCTTCTTTTACAACATTGAGCGTTATGCCTCTTGTATAGCATGTAGCCTCATTTTGTTGGAACTACAGCCTTGGCCAAATATATTAGGCACCCTTTAAGATTCGTTATATCTTCGAAAAGCAAACAAATTTATGAATTGAGAGGAAATAATAAAAATCGTTTACAACTTGAGATAGAGTCGCTGAAAACCATAAAATTCAAACTAATTAACAAAAAGGTAAGAGTGCCTAATACATTTGGCCAAGGCTGTACAGCTTGGATATGTCGATGTTGTCGAGCTCTGGCCACAGAAATTTAGTTAACATCACTTTGTACCTGAGACCATTGACGGTAACGAAGTCTCTGTTCTCATTTCGAAAGTAATAAGGTCTGATGACGCCGCCATGCCATAAACCACACTAAACAGTCAGTCTGTGATACTTAATCGAACACTTATAGATTGCGATCGCTCGAATAATGACAATATTGCTTGTGAGCATAGTCAAAATTGGGTTTCATCCAAGAACATGATTGTTCTACCAAAATCCGGATCTCCGGCCAACATTTCCAGCGCCCAATTCAGCGAGACCTAATGACGATGCTTATTATACAAGCTTAAGCCTGCAAAAAGGGGTCTCCATTCAACCGCATCATCTTAGAGATTTTTACTCAATCAATTTCAATAATTCCCTTCATTTATTACCAAAGTAGGCCCAAGAAAGCAGTTTAACTCCCTAACTAGGCTCCATTCAACATTTCTTCCCTCAAGAAATTCACAAATATTTACGTAAGTCAATTGAAGCGTGCCCCTCCAGTCTTGAGTCCCAAAGAGAAAAAGAACAGAACATGCTTATCGAAAAGGCAACCGCTTTGTAAGAAACCCACCAACTTGCATGTGAATACACAAAAGAACTGAAAATGGGGCAAACTTTTCCCATATTGACCCGATTGTATTGTTCGCTTTATGGACGAACTCTTTGATTTAATGCTGCTGGTCCTTGGAAATGTGGGCACACACACACACACGGCCGAAGAAGGTGGCAAGAAGTGTGCACGACACAAAAATGTCGTAATCTTTTTCCGCTTGACTTTTATTCGATTGTTTCGTTTTCAATAGATAATCTCTCAGGGCAAAGACAAAAAAAAAAGATGAGAAATTTCCACTCAAGCCATTGCACTCTCGACGCCCACACGACACGCTCGCCACCCCCCACCTACGCTCAAGTGAAGTGCAGTTCAACAATCTTTTCAATGACCAAGCAAAGATGCAGAGATACACGACTTGCTTATCTATCCAACTAAAAGCACTTTAACTGATTATTTAACCCGAACTGAGGTCCTTCGCTCTCCCTCTCTCTCAAACTGCTGTGCAGCGCTCGGTTAAAAGCTCCAGGATTCAATTTGTGAAACAATAACAAAGATACATCGCCACTCAGCAAGCAAATTGCACGAAGAACGACCGAAATGCACGCGGAGAGGGCTGCTTGCGGATTCGGTTCGAAGCTGGAAAGGATGTTTAAATATAGATAAACCCACCACCCCGTGAGTGGGATTCAAAAATAGATCAAATGAACTGCAAAATGAACTGCTGGCTGGCGTGTTGTAATGTACTCGTAAGTTTTTGTATCTATTTTCGTCAAAACTCAAGTGGCCACAGCGCGGAGCACGGGATGATGGCAGAAAAACAACGTTGCTTCTGTGTACTCACCTAGCATCGAAATCCATGAATGAAAGGTTGGTTGTCGAGTCGAGTTTGAAGTTTCTATTCTGTGAGATACGAGGATCTCACTCGTATTTCGTTCGTGTACACTTATCCTTTTCCCGGATTGCAGGCGGTCGCTGAGGAAGAACTGAGAGAAAAACCCTTTTTTTCGAACACACAATACGCACTAGGATTTCCTTAGAAATGCATCACTGCCACACGAGATACACACTCACAGACGCACGCACAACAGCACTACGCTCGACGTGTAGATACTCTTCTTCAACTTCCGCGAGTCAAGAGGTTGAGCGAGAGAGAGAGATGGTGACGGAGGGGAGGGGAGGGAGGAAAATCAAATCAAAATCAGTGGATTTTCTCACGAAAACCCCCCCGAAAAAAAAAACGGGGGGAAAAAAAACATCAAAAAAGTATCTAAAAATAGAATCAACAAAAGAAACGGAATTTTTTCTTCTTCTCCGAGTATCTCTGGACAAGCACGCACACACACAAGTATCGATTGTGAGTGATTAGATGAAGGAAATGAGGGATTGCGAGCGAGGGATGACGATGGATCCAAGGAAAGTGCAATAACACACGCAACAAGAAGACGTTCTGAAGTGGAACTTGGGGGGATCGGATCGGATGCGAACGTTTGATAAGGAACCTGAGTGAAGAGTGGAATTTTCAAATCTCCCCCACACTCTCTCTCTCTCCCTCTCTGCCACTGGCTCTTTGAATGAATTGGAAAAACAATTTGCATTTGTAACCCACTTTTGCACTAATTTTTTGCTTTTTTTTCTGCAGATACACTGCGATTCTTCAGCGAATGCGAATGCGAGCGCCCGACCGCAGGCAGCACTCAAACTCAAGATTTTCTTCTATTTTGCTGTTGATCTAAACAAAAACTAAATCCGAACTGAAAATACGGATGCGAGACGTTATGGGAGATGCGAATCGAATTGTAGCTCCAACTATAATGAGAGCAGCCCATTCGGCGCGGCGAAATGGAGTCGAATAAGCCAGCGACCAAAGTTTTTCCCCCGAAAACGGAGGAAAAAAACACAAGATACGGAACAGTGTGTTTTTTTTTTTTGTTTCGTGCTTAGGAAACCAGTGCAAAAGTCCTTTTCTCTCCTCTCGCTCTCACTCTCTGTGTATCTCACGCGCGCTCTGTGTGTGTGGAGTGGAGATTTTCACGCCGCGTTTGCATTGCTGTTAAGCGGAGATGGTGGGCAGTGGAGAGGGGTTTTTGGAATTGGCTCGTTCAAGTGGGGGACATGTTTCTGTGACAAGCGAGCAGATGATTCTCTAGCGTGGAATTCTCTCCAGCGCTGTTTGTGGAATTTCTCTACACTCAGAGGATTCTCTCGGAGAGGCAGAGATACAATTGGGGATAAGGTGCGTTGTGAATAGCTAAGCGAGTGCTTTACCCCACTTTCTTGGATTAGGGAGATCAACTCTCTGCCGGAGATTGAGAGACAGATAGAGGGAGAGTGGATTTCAGTGGTCATGCGCGGTTGCAGTGTGTACGGAGTGAAGAGCGGACTTCACAAGGATTCGATTAGGATGTGTGTACTCAGTGCTTTGCTTGTGCATTCGCAATGCATTGCAATGTATTCCCTGGAGCCTTACGTGACAGTTCATGTTGCGATGGTAAAGTTAATGTGGCACAATTTTATTCATTCTTTCGTCTCTAGGAACTTTGAAAAATGAATGAAAAAGAAGAAAATGGGCACAGGTTGAGAGTTGTTAAGACAATGAATAAGAATAAACAATAAACAATTTATCGACTAACAACTACATCAGTCCAAATGAACGTGGACAATCTATAACAAGCTCCGATGGTCCACTGTTTCGATTTTTCCCTCATTTCTGGTGTCTAGTGGTGTATCCGGGATCCATCAACTGGTACGAAACTTAGTAAAAATTCACTTGAACTGCACTTGAAGTGTTCGAAATTCTGTTCCGAAATCTTCAACCGAATCAGTTTTTGGTCTACCGTTAGGTTATGTCCAATGGCCACAACCAATGGCATTAGAAACCGCAGCCAATGACTTGAGGAGTAACTGGATGTTGCGCCATTTAAGCGGACAGTGTGCAATTTTGGGAATCTAGTAGTCTTCCAATAACGACTTCTGAACTTTGGCAGTTGATAGCGGCCATATTGTTGAAGGTACGTTTGTCAAATAGACTGTCACAGTCAATGTTCGGAAGTCCTTATTGGAACACTCTTTGAATTATTTCGAACTTAAATTTTGAATAAAGTTTTCAGTCTGTTTTGCCAAATCACCATGAATGGACATAGTGTTCAACAATACGCGCAAATGATAAAATTGTCTCATCAAAATGGGTGTTATTTTCGGGCAACGTAGTGCGCGCTTCGCCCATTTTACGGTCGCCGTAGTCGATCTATCAAGAGGACTTTCGCAGCGTGATGGATAAATTTGAGTCCACTTGTTCTTGCATCAGCACCCGTACGTCGAAGAAACGTAAGATCTGCCAAAAACATCGTCCCTATCCGTGAGAGTGTGCGTAAGAATTCGAGGCAGTCGATTTCGCATCGCTCACAAGAACTCGCCCTTTCGCAGACCACAACTTGGCGTCTAATGCATCCTGAAAAAGTCACTGTTTGGTGTGGATTTTGGGATAGCGGCGCGGCTTCTTTGGTCCATATTTCTTTGAGAACAACGTTGGCGCGGCCATCACCGTCAACGATGAGTGCTATAGGTCAATCATTATCAATTTCTTTTGGCCTGAATTGGATGGTATAGGCGCCAATGACATGTGGCTTCGACAGGACGGCGCTACGTACTACACAGCTCACGCCACATTGGAAATTCTGGACATTCCTGGGAATGGTTATCTCACGAGGAGGTGATGGGAACTGGTCACCGCGATCGTACTATTTGACCACGTTAGACTTCTTCTTGTGTGGTTTTTTGAAGTCTGGTTCTGGAGTACATACAGCCTTGGCCAAATGTATTAGGCACCCTTTAAGTTTCTTTACATCTTCAAAAAGCAAACAAATTAATGAAATGGGAGGAAACACATAAAATCATTTACAACCTCAGATAGTGTCGCCAAAAACCATAAAATGCAAACTAATTACTTCTGATAAGTGATCTGGCAACAAAGAAAAAAATATATGGGTGCCTAATACATTTGGCCAATGCTGTATAAAAGAAGAGCAACCTCCTCTTCACTTTTTGTTTACATTTTGGAACACAGCCCCAAGAAACTTGAGGTTAAGCCAGGATTCGATTCATTCTCTCGTTGCACGCTTAATTCAAAGGCTATGTTCAAAAATCTTCTACCATTCCTATTGGACAGACTTTCTTTTCATTCAACACCACAAGCCAGCTTTCGTTAACTTTGAATATTGCTGGTGAAGGAGCAGTTTACTGAAAAGAAAATAGAGCTTCAGAACGTAGGTAGTTTATTTCCCTTAAATTCTTCTTTAATACCAACGACCAGGAGATCTCCTGCAGTCATTTCTGCACACGAAACCCCTTAAACCTTCAGCAAAGTTGACAAGTTTAACCGCGCAAGTGTTTACTCATTCACTTCCAATGCACACATCATCAACAATCGCAAAGACTACAGGCACACCATATGGACGACGGCACGTAATAAGTGACGTATCTGGAACTATTGCAACACTCCCCAGTCGAGGTGATGTCAAACGCGCATGTGCCTTCTGTCACTCTCTTTCGCTCCACACCACACTCCCCCACCATCAGCGCCCAAGTGCGTGTCAGGAAGGCACAAACAATGCACAGCACAACACGCACAAAAGAAGGGCAAGCACCACAGGGCAACACACTCGTGAAAATTAAATTTTCCAAATCGAGAGCGGGAGAGAACCCCGAGAGAAGAACTTGACTAGAGCACCGGAGAGAGCAAAACGAGGAAAAAAAGTGTATTTAGGTCGACAACGTGCTCCGGGAAAATGTAGAACACAGCCAATATCGGCACCAAGCAGCTGAAGCATTGTTGATGAACCCTCCCCCGGCTGTGACCGCGACAGCAGCTTTATGTGCAACATGCACACACCGCATACGCCGTGGGGGCGTCGAAGCTTTCCTACTCCGACTCGTTCGCCCGCTTGGGCTTTCCTTCGCTCGCTTTCCAGGCGAAATGTGTGCCGTTCGATGGCGAGAGAGGCCGACAGTCGCGTCAGTCGTGGTGGACCAGATGCAGGTGCCTCTCGACTCCTGGGCTTTTGGGGGTCTGCTTGGTGTTTATTCTGTCATGTTTCGGATTCAATGGCACCGGGGAAGGATACGAATGGCGTGGAAGGATGCGCCTACGAATAATATATTGGAGCGGATTATGAGATTTTTGGTGGCGCGATGAGAGGTGCTGATTCATTTTGGTTGTTCACAGCAACTTTGGTGGTAATTATTTTCGTGGGAGACGAGAGAATGCAGAGGAAACGGGGTCAGAACAGAATTCGGGCAGGAGTTTTCGACTAGAAGCAACTTGTTGGTGGACATAATGGTTCTTTGGAGAGGTTAAGGGAAGAAGTTGTTTTTGGTTTTGAACTTAAGCAGCTATTCAGCAGGGTTACTTAATTAAGGACAAACGAGGACATGGATGGTCCGAAACTGAGCTATATTTGCCTTCCAACGTTGATGGTCCTGGGAATGTTGCTTCCAGTTGTCAAAAGTAGCTTGTCTTGTAGCTCCTCGGATTCAAGGAGACTCGGATTCAAAGACTCTCTTGGCCGGAGGATTGATGTTTAAGCTCACAGGGTTTATGATTGTGTATTCTTCTCCATTCGCCTTCCTCGGGAACAATACCAAATATCCGATGCCAATCCGAATTTTTTTCAGATCCCCCGCATAACAGCTCCATCATACCAACTTTCGTCCAGCTATCGGCGACAAGAGGTTTGTATGATTTTGGATCTTATGCTCAGAAGTTTTAACTTAAGAGAAGTTCGGTCTTCTGTTGGATTAGACTAATTTCGGTTCAATATGCCTTTTAGTAACTTTTTTAGTACAAACGAGAAGTTCGGTCAGCAATTTAATTTTGGCCTCAATTTTGTACGAAATGTCAGAAATTCAATATGAAGCTCGTTTTTTGTATTAACTCCCATAAAGGGAAAGCGTTGACCCTTCGCATTAATTTTTCGAAATGTATCAATTCGTGGTCTCCCCTTACTATATTCGAATTTGTGTAGGGTGCCCTTGCGACTGAGTCACGGCTCACTGAGACCAACAGTTGGGTCCATTGTGGCCTGGGTGTGGGGTGGTGTAGCCCGTGAGACCTACACTTTTACTGCTGATTAGAACCACCCAGATTGTTGTATACATCTCAAGAGGTGCTTCAGCTCTATTTTATTCAGATCTTCCAGATCATCGAAGAAGTTACTGCCTAGTGTTAGCAGTCAATGGCATACCAGGTGGCGGACGGACTCTATTTCCTCCTCGTCCCTGCAGCTTCTACAGTAGTCGCTATGGGGGATACCTAACTTTCTGGCATGGTTGCCTATCGGACAATGTCCGGTGAGAACTCCCACCACCGTCCGAATATCCTTGCGACTTAGGCTAATAATTGATAATTATTTCCTCCTGTTCAACCCCGGCCATAGGGCTCTCGACGTTGACCCAATATCCAGATTCAGCCATCGCTCATTTGCTTTTTCTAAGGCTTCGTCCTCTATTTCTTTCCCTTGGAAACTTAACGGCGTGTAGACATAAGGTAGTGCTAGAGATTTATCTAACTCTGAGCCCTCCTTCGCTAACACGTCCGCTCTCTCGTTTCCTTGAACTCCTGTGTGTCCCGATACCCAGAGGAGAGTCACCGTGTTTAGACAGGAGATTTCGTTGACGTTCTGTCTGCATAGCCTGACTAATTTCGACTTTACAATATCCGACGCCATGGCTCTTATAGTCGCTTGGCTGTCGGAGCATATAGTTATCGTTTTTTCAGTCAAACTTAGCTCTTTAAGCGTAAGTGCCGCCTCATTTATTGCTACCACTTCTGCTTGGAAAACGCTACATTCGTCGCTTAGGTTTAGGGATCTTTCAAAGAGATCACAGAAGACCCCTCTGATTGCAACAATGCAGCCAAATCGACAAGTCACAATCGCATGGCGTTCGTTTGACATCTGCCAGGCATACGATGCAAGGTCTTGAGAAAAATCACGAAGATCGCCAGACATCTCGGTTGAGCGTCCGTCAAAAACAAGGTTCAGTCAAAAACAAAAGCCTTCATGAGGTCCATTCAAAACCAAAAATCCCAATGATTCCCAACACGTAACTGAAATTCCCTTCACTCAACACACTCCACGGATTGTCGGCTTCGCAAAACATGATTTCTCCTGGGAACAGGAAGCCTCTTTTTGTTTCATTTTCATAAACAATTTCACTTCAATCTAAACACCCATGTTCACCCAGATTCGACATATTTCATTCCGCGTCTCGATGCGGAAACTAGGTTTTTGCTTGAAACAATCATCGCCCTGTCAGTGGAGTGCTGGGCGAGTTGATTTATTGCGTCTCCCTCACTAGCTCGTGTTTACAACTTCGTCGCTGGCAGGGGCAATGGGGGTTTCTAACGATGAACGTTTTCATTTTTAGCGATGGAATAAAAAAATAAATAAATTATATTCGTTTGGGTCGACGGCGGCGACAGCGGGAAATGGAAGTGAGTGACAAGAGCTCGTCGCGCGATGCAGAAGAGACGTAATGGATGATGAAAGGTAAATGAACCGCATAGGGTTCTGCCTGAAGGTGGTCTTCGAAGCGGGAGAATCCAGTCATCGTCGGGTCATATTTTTTGAGAAAAGTGACTTCACTGAACGGAGGGGACACTGTCATTGGTTTTGTTTCGATTTGAGGTCACAAGAGAAGAGGGTTGGATAAGTTCGACGGTTGACAAGGAGCAGGAGGTGGAACTGAGCATGAGGGTGCCTTGACTTCCGCGTGAATCTTTAAACGAATAAAAATTAGGTCAACTTCCTCTTCAGAAAATCGTGGCCCAACACAACCCTAACAATTTGCCTAATAGCCAAACACCGTACATACAATTACCCATTACCCGTTGGCCATAATTTAACCTGGTCTAGTGCTGATTCGATTTCGATCTGGGCGCTCCAATCGGAGAGCCATCCTCGGACTGGCTTCCCATTCCGGGCACGTAGAGTAATTTCCATTTTTTCTTTGTTCACTTGTTTGTCCTGTCCTCACATCTTCAGGTGGCCTTCCCATTCGTGCATCCCCCTAACCTCAATCATAGTTAAAGGACATGCCAAGGCAAGCGATACAGGAGTCGTGGCACGGAGGTGCCCATAACGAAGAATTAACCTCCCTTCAGCGGTCCTCCCTCTTCATTTGATTCCTCTCCAGCCCCGGGGGGCTCTGCTCCGTCCTGCTGGAACTCAACTATTTAAAATTGAAAATGTAAGTGTGGTGCTGTGTGACTGTGTGTGACCTCAGGGCTGCAAGAAACGTTGCTGTTTACCATGTTTGCCGTGGCGTGGCGGGGGTGGCTTTGCATAGTCTCTGGAGATTTGTCAGAACAAGGGAACACGAGAAACATTTATTATTGCTTTCTGGGAGGGCGTCGGTTTTTTTTATTGCCTGCTTTGTCGCCCTTATCGTCCTCATCGCTCTCATCATCCTCATCACCGTCATCGTCCGCCTATCGTCGTCTTGTTGCGTCCCCTTCTGAGGGGACGGTTTAATAAATTTGACTTGGCTGGTGGAGAATGAAATTTAGAACCGAGGCTGACTGTGAATCACAATTTTGGAGATATCTCCGCATCTGCTGGAGATCATTGGGGGCAACAGATAAGTGAAATGCGAGCGCTTGCAGCGGTCTTCTGGTGTGTCTTTGTTTTTTTTGTATTTCTGTGGATTGGTTTGTAATTAGCGAATACGCGAATACGTTTAGATGTACTCCTTGTGTTGTGTTGACATGCTTCGAGGGATGCACTTGTTAATTTCCCATAAGGGATGACATGAAAGAATTCTGAAGATTTCAACGTCACCCAATGTATGAAGGGCACAATGGACCCAACTGTTGGTCTCAGTGAGCCACGACCCAGTCGCAAGGGCACCCTACCTACCCCAGTGAATAATGAACAACGAAGAACGAAGGAAGAGTGGAAGTAAAACGTGAAGCGTGTATCTGTCCTTCAAATTGGGGGCTACGGTCTGCCTCCAGTATCAACCAAACTTGAAGGTGGTCAAAGTCCTTTTCCACTTGAGTTTGTAAACTTAACCGGATTAAAAGCCTTCACGTGATGCAGGCTACGAAATTCGAGAAATGAGCATGCTCAAGGAGGGAACAATAAGACTGCGTATTACCGAACGCTCGACAAAACTCACATCGATAATGAATCACTTAGAGAAAAGAAAACTGGAAACAAAGTTATCTTGACGGCTGGATCGATAATAAAAGGCTAAGCGAGTGCAAATATCTTCTCTGAGGGACTGGAATAAGCTGGAGAGAAAACACTTCAGGTGATCAAGCTTTCCCGCATTCATTGGGTCACCTAAATGGATCTCAGATGCGAGAAAAATATTTTCACTGGACTGGGCAATCAGGAGGTTGTCATACATTGATAAATCATTATGTACTAAAGTGTACTAAAACTAGATCTCTGTATGTCACAGTGCTTCTAGTAAATCATTGTGTACTAAGTGTACCAAAACCAAATTAGTTTATATTTCACCGATTGTTGAGGAAATCATTGTGTATTAAAGAGTTCTAAAACCAAATTAGTTTATATATCACAGATTTTTGAAGAAATCATTGTGTATTAAAACTAAATGAGTTTGTGTGTCCCAGGTTCGAATCCAAGTGAAATCGAATCTCGTCCAGTCACCATTTGCCGTTGGGATCAAATTAACGACACTGGAGTAGATTGATATCTGGCAGTACAATGGACCAGTTCTGAGTCTGAGTGGTCCAGTAGAGTCTCAAAAAATCCTCTGAAAAAGAAATTAGATTGATAAGTTATACTCTTTAACCATAGTCAGTGACTCGAAAAAAGCGGAGCCGCAAACGAGTTTTTGTTTTGAAAAATGTTTGCTTGTTTTAGAATTTGAACCTAGAGTTGAAAGTCTAGTGCGTATGCGTCGACGTATTTACCCACAACTCCACGGCGCCCACACAAACGTATGCTGGTGTTAAAATGATTAATGAATTTAAGAGAAGAAGACTGGACCGGCTATTCAGACAGTCTCCTTGATGAAGAAGAGTCTTTGATGAGAGACTTAAAGGGACCCAATGCAGTATACATCCTCTTGTCTTCAGAGCTCTTAAAGGCTTTTGGGGATATTCAGGTGGGGATCATGTAGAATTTTGAAAGACGAAAGCATGACCGATAAATTCAGGCGGTCCAGCCTCTTGCAACATTTTCTTAGGTACTCGTACACTCTTGTTCAATGTTTTTTAAAATGTCCCGTCCAGCATGCTGTTTGAACGTGTACAGTCTTTATGCGTTGCCCTTAACGACGGATTTCAGCGAATCAGTTACATATAGAATTTTTGCACATTTGACAAATCCTGGGAAATATTCAAAAGATTAAGATGGATGCGCTCAACCTTCCGCCGCTTACAACATCTCTCATCGTGAGAAGCTTTTTGAAGAGATGGCCGAGTTCAAGCACACTGATCCCGCCTAAAAAAAATAGCTGACGCACCGTGGTTCTAAAACCTCTAACAGGATATAAGCTGTCATGGGACTTCTTCAATTCGGTACTGGAGATAATTGTGTGGCGGGCAGGACAATCATTTTGGCAGCTGTCGGCTGATTTTGACTTTTGTTAGAGCCCCTTTTTTATTACAGCCCCATGAGACAGTTGTCATCGGCAGAGGTGTGCAAAATGATAGTCAGAATCCGAATTCACGCGAAAACTAGTTCAGTGGAGTGATCCACCGCGCTGTTAAAAAACGGTTAGAGTACCATAGAACGAGATTTCCCGACGGAATTTTCAAAATTTGTGCTTGATTTTTGACAAAATACTCAGTCCCGCGATTTCTTCAAACCAATCCTGGGACCGATCATTAGTGCTGGCGGGTGTTAGCACCCCAGGTAGCATATTCTAGGAAACAGTCAAGCTCCTGACTTTGCTAACAACGCGCCTACCCAACAAAGCGCTGAAAAAGCTTTATGTGCGAAAAAAGAAGCTGAACGAAGGGGTCAATAAGGAGAAGAAAAAATATACCAAAAATAGATCCGAGACTTACCAACAAGATCAGCACCTCTTTAGCAACGGCCGTTAGTTCAATAGGGAAGTCCACAAAAATGACACTCCTAAGGGTGTCCAGCTAAAAAAAACAAGCGTGCCAATCGCAAACATATCCCTTTGTCAAAACAAATTCCGACAAAATCCTCTGCTTCAAGAAAAAACTATCAGGTCTTGTCGGTTCTGCTCGATGAAAGAGCTGAGGAAGTCAGCAAAGCTCAGTCCAATTTCCTTCATTTCTTCCTTGTCCTTGCACCCAAATCATCCACCCACCCGACGTCCACCATCGTCATCAAAGAATTCCTCAAACAGGACATCGCAAATCAACCGAATCCGAGCACAGTCAGAGGAATGTCCACAAAAAGAAGGTGGTTGCACAGCCCCTGTCCTCACCCCCATCCGTGAAGGAAGAGACACATTATTTTACGGTCAACTTACGCTTGCATCTAAGAGACCGAAATACATTAAGATTTTATATTTAGATAGAGTGTATCTGCAGCCTTCGCCCCCGTGAGCGATTCCAATTAAAAACGGATTCCGGGTGGCAGCGTTGGCCGTCGGATTTGTTTGTTTGTGTCTTGCTTTCCCTGGCCAATTTGAATGATGTATGCCGTGCATGCGGTAACTTTTGAAAGATTTAGATGACTGTCCATTGAGAATTTAAATTACTGCTGAAATTGAAAGATATAAATACGCCGGTGATGATGAATCCCTCGTGTGTGCGTTCCCACATTCCCCGGCGTGAATGTTCTCGAGATCGGCTTTGTCTTGCTGCGCTGACGTAACCCGGCGCACTGTCCTCAGTTTTGCACTGACCGGAAGAGGGAAGCGAATTGGATTTTCGATCTTGGAGTTGTCCGGTGTGCACGGTGGCGTGGCATCGAAACTGAAGTATATCCGGAAATTTGCTTGCCATGAATGAGTTATTCGCCTTTGTGTTCACGAAATTTGCTATTTGTTCTGTTTTTCGTCATCGAAAAGCATGCGAAAAATAGACTTGTGATTCTTGTGAGTTATTCTCCGCAAATAGACATCGAACATTGACCGGATAAAATTATTCCTTTTTGATTTCTGATGGAATTCCTCTCGGAGATGGAAGGTCGTTGATGCATACTCGTATGATCTATTTTTCTCGATATCGGGCTTCAGAAGATGAATTGATAATTAATCCGACGGATGACACAATTTTTTAATTCAGAAGCAGAACATCGTGTTTATGTTGCAAACAGTACAAAAATTTGTTTCCAAAATCACTGTTGCATGAGAAGTGTTTACCTCATAAACACTACGTGAATTTTACGGATAACTGAGTAACTATTTCCCAATACAGCTACAAATTTGGCGCTTCATTTACTCTTTTGGACTTCCAGCCACCAACAAAAGGATTGGACAGAGTTCGTGAAAATCACAATGTTGTCCTCATTCCAGTCGATGTTGAGGAAGATTCATTCGATTCGCCAATGTCTGCAAGAGCGTGGCCTGTATCCATCAACTTTGTGCAAGATTTTGGCCTAGAATCTTCTCAGACTCAATGAATGCAATATTCCATTCAAAGGATTATCACTTGCGCTGTGTGCTAAATGACTCACGAATTGACTATAAAATGTTGTTCTTAGGTTAAGTTAAAGTGACAGTCACCGCTGCATCAGCCGTGACCCACTTATATCAAAAATGGATCCATTGTGCTGGCCGGTAAATGATCCACCGGTTCCTAGTTTTGCTCTTAGATGAGGTCAGCTTTTGCCTTTAAGTTCGCGAGATTACAGCTTTTGAACTAAAAGGAATCACAGGATCTCTCAGATTTCAATGCACCTCAAAAAACTACGTAAAATTTCGCGCGGGTTTGTGAGCTGGTGGCATCACTAAGTCGCCACCAGCAATGGCGCTCGGTACAAAACCTTAGTAACTGCGTTCTAGTTTTTACAAAGTGCCTGCTTTCGAAAGAAAAATTCTGCGTTGGATATTTGGTAATATCTGCGAGGGGGCAGAATGGAGAAAACATTACCCAGCTGTACAAAGATGTTGATATAATCCGGATAAGTGAGTTTTTGACTCCGAGTATCCTGGTTCGAAGAAGAGATGAACATCGAATCTCCAATTCAATGACAAATATCCTGTGGATGCAAGACAATACAAGGCAACAAGCTGTGTATCGGGGAAAGAATAGAAGACAGTATTAGCTCAGGCTCAAACCCCCAATGGATCGCTAACCTGAGGAGTAAGAAAGTAAAAGTGTCTGAAGGTAATCTATAAGAAAAATAATCTGTAACATAAATGACAAAAAATTATCCTTCCAATAGAACAAGCTTTATATTTTGGTTATTTATTCAACATCATTGTGTTTTATTTTAATTTCAATTCCTAAAGCTATTCAGAAGAAATCCGAAAACTGTATAGTCACATCTTCGTACATGACGGTCAGTAAAAGTTTGGAGATTAAAAGGGGGCCACATCAAGCCTTAATCACTAGGGTTTGTTACTTAAACCTAAATTCATCCTAGACTGAATAGCTTCCTAGAAGGACGGTTGAGTCCGAAAATTCACATGCGTTTGCGAAAAAAAAAAATGCAGCATGACTGCTTCCAGTTTAGGTTACACTGAAGAACAGCCAATTTTCCTTGTTTTAAAACTAACGAAGTTTTGACCGAAGTTTGATTTCACTGTAAAGGGTAATAATTCGAAAGTTCAGACTTGGTGATTGGTGATCTTAGGCAATGCGGCTGGATTAATTAGTGGTCTTAGAGGATAGTCGGAGTATCCTTAAAGAAGTCTTTGAACAAAAAAATGTAATCCTTTTGATCAAGAACAGTGGAGAGAGGTGAATAGCGGGGTTCAGGTCACAATTTGCTTGACGAATCGTGTTTAATGAAAATTTGACTAAACGAAAAGTAAGCGTTCAAATCATAAAACGTATCGTCATACACCACTTTAAAACAGAATTTCAAAGATGGTGGAAGTCCTAATAGCAGGAGACTAGTTTTTTTCTGAGTTTTGAGTCTGAGTGCTCTAGTAGTCTTTAAAAATCGTCCGAAAAAAAAGGTAGACATGAAAATTTATTTAGGATCTTATATCTTACAAGTTGTTAAATGTTAAGCAAGGCATTTGGAGAAATCAGCAAACTATTTATATATTAGGTTGTACCACATGTAATTTTCTTTAAGTCCTCAATTAGAAGCTGTCGAGTGAACATCTGTAGAACACAGTTAATTTTTTTTTTATGATACAGTGGTATGTGTGTTTGATGTGTGCGACTTTAAGTGCCCGTTGCAAGTAAAGTTTTGTTTTTCTGAGAATTTTTGTATCATGCTGTCGACGTTTCAAATTCGTACTCTTTTCCTTTACGAGTTCAAACTGTGACATAATGCGTCTCTGGCAGCCAAAAACATAAATGACGCATTTGAGAATATAGCGGTGAACGAACGCACTATTAAGCGTTGGTTTGGTAAGTTCCGTTCGGGAGATCTAAGCCACGAAAACGAGCCGCGTGGGAAACCGGAAACGGTAATTGAAGACGCCATTTTACGAGAAACGGTGGATGAAGACTCAACAAAAACGGTGCGTGGTATTGCGCACAATGTGGGAATATCCCTCATGACAATAAGTCGACATCTATCTCAAACAGGAATTTTTTTTAGAAAAAAATCCGACATTTCTTTTGTTACAACCTAATAAGTACCTCACGTAATGATGTGACTATTATAATAATATTCTTATATCTTTTCATGAAAGCATAATACAATCAACTGTATTTTGAAATACCCGTAGGTACCTCTTAGCACTAATTCACAGAAAATTTTAATGCGACCTTGTAACATGCTCGTTATATAGTTCACTCTTGCATTACATAATTGCTGCGCATTTTATTAGAAGCAACTGTTTCTAATAAGCGGAATTACCATTTCACCCACTGTGTGGCATCAGCACAAAGAAAGTTATGAAGCAGAATGGTATGCATTTAAATTAGTTCATAAGAATAGAAGGAATCTAGTCAAAGTGCTACTGTCTTTTGTGAAGTTTTTCATTCTCCATTGATGAAGTTAACTGGATGAACTAGAAAATGAGATAAAAAATAGTTTCGCATTGTCAAAGAGGAAAAAAAAACATGGTTACTATTTGAAAGATTTTCGAATGCATTCTGTCGCTCCTAAAATGTGACAGAAGTTAACATGTTGTCCCCAAAATACTTGAGGGACACAAATGTCATTGGAGTTAGGAAATTCACTATACGTCCTTCTCAAACGACTAAAAAAAACGAAAAAAGAAATCATCACTAAATAGTGCCAACGTATAGGCGTAAACATTTACATAGTCCAAAAATGACATTAGTTTTGCTAATATTGTGTACTGTTGCATTACCACTCTTTCAGTGGCCGGTGGTATGAAAACCGTACCACATATCTATCATTTCATTTCATTTATTGTGGCATAAAGTGTACAATAGATACAATTTTAAATTATTGTTTTACAGAGATATGGTAAAAGTACCTTACTACTATAATATAAATACAATTGGTTAAAATAATATCACATGATTTTTAAATTTAGAAGGAAAAGCCACTAAAAACCTTCATTACGGTACCACATATCTAAACATTTGTCTATACTTTAATATGCAATGGAATTCTATACAAATTGAAGCTCATTTGAAAAAAAATGCATCCAATCCGGAAAGTGTTAACCCGTCTACACGATATAAAAGTATGTCAAAAAAAATGGTAAGGAGACGTTGGTGGACATGTAGGCGAATGAGTGCCCAAAAAACTTGGACCTATTGTGTTTCTAAGGATTAAAGTAGAAAAATACCGTTCGAGTGGTCGCCGTGGCTTTGTGAGTAATTTTGTTGATTCCTGTCAGTGGATCAAATCCTGATCACCACAACGAGTCGGTGACAAAACTCAAAGAATATAATTGTTAAGAAAAATCTTCTCAAACTTCGCCGCTCGGAGTCTGCATAGTCTGTATACTCTCTACGTCCCCTCCACTCATGAGAAAGCCATAACACGCACAACATAAGTGTTTACTGTAGAAACTAGACCGAAGTCCACCTCGCACTAGTTTTTTTACAACTGGCCAAACATCACTTTCATCTCCAAACTGAAGTTTTTCTAATCTAGTGAACCGCCGTGTTCTTAAAATAGATTCGAAAACACTCCTACAATATTTCTAATGATAGACAAAATTTTACAAGCCACATGAGTGACCTCTGAGTGCACGTCGGAAAATCCAGTCACGCAGAGCCTATAAATTATAATTACTGCAATTACAATCTAGCGCCCGTTACCCCTAACAATTGGTTTTCATCCCATGAGTAAATTTATTTAAAATATGAATACTTTTGAAGCCTATTAATAGATCAAGAGAAAACATGTTCACTATGCAGGAAAGGTCAAGGTAGTTCATGTAATTTATGCCAGTTAGTGACTTTCGCTTTAATTAGAGCAAAGCTAAGTTAGAGGTTAAGGGGATAGGATGAATTTATTGTTTAGGTTAAGTTCACCAGTTAATTTGGTAAATACACACGAAAATCGGGCAGGAGTGGAAAAAATATGAACACATTGAAACCTCCATAAACAAAATTTACCCGACGTCCTAGTGTCATTATTTTAATCCCTTCTCAAGCTTCACCGTTCTGAGTCGATAAAACCCAATATGTCCCCTTAACTTGTAAGAGAACCAATAGTATAACAAGAGCGGTTGGTGTAACGTTTGAGTGATAAAAACTGTCTCTCATAAGAATAAGAAGAAAACAGGAAAACTTTTTGTATAATGTACCTAACAATTATCCTCTACTGTGTCCCTATACAAATTGATCGTTTGCAGGTTCATATTTTACTGAATATTGCCTATATATTGACCAACAAATACCGAATCTTGATAAAAGGGTGGCTGCGCCATTTTCTTTTCCTTTTTAATAATCTCACAGAAAAGAAGACCGTATCATTTTCTGTTTCACATGGATATAAACCTGGCCCTTCTTCAACAAGATCCTCCAACTGTAACAATCTTTTACAAGACGTCTCCAGATTGTACGCGAAGTTGGTAGAGGTATCTCTCAACTTTTGCATGCTTCAATAAAAGTGACTGTTCTACAGAGATAGCGTTCTTGCACATGTTCGACGACTGGAGAACAGACGGAATGATTTACCACCTTCAGGTGCGATATTTTCTTCTTTTGGTTTAAGCACAGTTCAAATTGTGCTTGGGCCTTGCGAGTGTTTTTATGAATTTGAGCAACTGCACTGCAGCAGCCGATATATCCTGCTGCACTGGAAATGAGCAGTGTTGTCGCATCTGTTTGATTATTTACGTGCAGTTCTCTTTAGGCCTGAATATTTGAATAGTCAGAGTTAACGCAGCTGGCTAAATTCTTCCAGTTTTATGCGGATTCAGCACGAATAAAGGTACGAAGAACTTACCTACGTACGTCAAAACCAAATAAAACGTAACTGGAGGCATCGTTAAATATACAATCTGTCCCTAATTGCTTATAGACTTTTAAAGACAGTTCAGCCGTTAACTAGCATTTGCATACGTAGATACAAATAGGCAAAAATTAATGAACTTAACGAAACTGAGAGAAACTCTTCTTATAAGAACGAAAGAAAGAAAGAAAGAAGAAAATTAAGTTTCCCTACGGCCAATATAGTTGGCCCTAAAGTTTACAAAGCCTTGCATGAGACCAGAACTCTCTAGTCGTTTTCAGGTCACTCGTGAGAGGTGGTTCATGGACCTTGACTATAGGAGTCCGCGCAGGTACAAACAACGTTATCCGGAGCCATATCACTTCTAGAAAATATGCAATATTTTAAACTTGATGAAACAGTGAAGTTCAACTTCCAACAACCAACCAACCAGCGGTCTTATGTGCGTTTGTTCGAACATGGGAGCATGTAAACTTCCCGTAACAATGCTGTCTATCACGCAAATTTTCCAACATGCTGAAATATTTTTTGACACTTCCCACACAAATTGAGAGTTTTTTTCCAGTCTTCTGAAATTTAATTTTTAAATTTTGAGAAATGAAAACGGCTAATAATTTTGGATAGGCATTTCAAAGTACGCAGGAACGGTAGCATCAACGCAGTTTTTTTCACGGAAATATCACGTATCTGCTCAATAGTGGAATGTGACATCTCCTGGCTTCACAGTGAATGTTAAGCTTTTCCTTTTAAAGGTGCTATTTCGACGAAACTCATCGATAGTGATAGTCCTATAGTAGGAATTAAAAACCACAAGTCACTCGAAGTATATGCAAAAGTCCTTTATCTTAGCCTTGGTTTTCTTATTCCTGCATGTAGCGAGTTCAGGTCCTTCACTTCATATTCTGCCCTCCTAGATCCTGCTAGATATTGTACGTTGTTTCAACTTATATTCAACGAAAATGTCCTAAAAATAAAAAATTTATTTTCAAATCTCAGGGCTATTTTGTGTCAAAGTTTACCTCAAATTTTTGTTTAAATCCTTAATCTTAGGTAGTTTCTAAGGAATTGTTTCAGACGAGTGTTTGAAATTCCTTCCAAGGATTTCTAAAACCTCCAAAACTGTCGCATGATTGAATTCGTACACAGTGATGAAGATCGATGGAAATCTTCCACAAGAAATGTACAAGTTTCTTTTTTTTTTAAATGCGAACTTTTTTTAAATTAAATTAAATTTAAATTTAAAAACTAAAAAATTAAAAAAAATAAAAATTAAAGAGAAACGCCTGCTTTCATAAATTTCCCGAATTTAACATTAAATTTATTTTAAACTAATTTCGATTCAGTTTGAATCAAAAAATAAAACCAAAAAACATCGCAACCACATTGAACTCTTGGCCGAAGTTCATTGCACGTGAATGGACGCGAAGTTTTGTGGGACTTCTGGCGTTTCCAAGAAACCACGAAAAATTTGAGATCATTGACAAAAATAAAAGAAATGACGCGTATTGGTGACATGACACTAGAATTGGACATCTTTGATCTTGTTGCAATCCTTCTTCGGGTTATCATGCTTCTCTTGGCGCCGGAACACTACGAAAATTCCTGCAAGAGAAGATCGATTATTCAACCACCTCCCACGTGACCTTGGCAGTATATCACTTACTTACCATTATAATGGGTTTCACTTGGAATACAGTTGTTTTCGCATCAATCACCTTTCATGTCGTTTGGCTAAGAATAGTGTGACAGCTTTTTTCTTTCTGTGTTTCCTTTACCAAATTCTTGTCACACTTGTCACGAAAAGAAAAATCTCAAGACACCCTCTCGCTCTCACTCGCCAAAGTGCGCGCTGTCCGCTCCCGCGCGGACCGCTTAACCGGACAAGTGTTATTCTTAGCGAAACCATGCCTCCATTGTTTCCAACAATCCTCACAAACTCATCTATTTCCGAGCCGATTTTTGTTGGCTAAAATAAATCACAAAATATTCCAAACAAATGTCCCTCATACTCGAGGCGTTCGAATCGCTCTGCAGGCGAGCGAGCGACGCGGCAGGGGCGAGGGGCCCGTGCATAGGTGCGCAAATCGAACCGAAAAACAAAATCACCTTCATATCATCGGCTCGTCATCATACCCCACCGACACCAATCACCACCTCATTCACCGCCAACGGTCCTATTTACTTAACGGAAAAAATGTTTTCCTTTCTTATTTTTAGCGAAATACCTCACCTTCGACTTGAACAACGCCAGGCGTGCATCTGTCCGAAGTGGATACAAGCACGAAAACCACAAGTAGGCGATAGTAATCGCACACCGCAAGTACGCATGTATCTTTCAATTGCCTCCATCTAATTATGATCACGAACATCGTTTCCAAATGTTTTTTGCTGGGTGCTTTTTTTCGCACTGCGCCCTGCTGTTCACCTTACACCCACCCACCACGCTGCCCCCCCGCGCAGGCGAACACTCCTTAGTGCTTAGGACTACCCGTTTGGATGAAACGAAAAGGAAGACGTGTCCAACTGAAAAGCAAGCAGCAAAGATACGTCTTCCAACGCCACCCAGCAAGGAATCCAAAACTGTGGTCGAGACTCATCAGCATCACCCATCCGCTCGTCCTCTCCCTATCCCTGTGTGTGTCGTCGTTCTCGACTTAAGTAAATACTTTAACTTACTATAATGAACTAAAAATATTCGAAAATTATAGTGGATTTTGAAAAAAAGAGCTGAACACTTTTTTTCAATTTGAATTTGGACTTGGAAAAAGCAGACACCACCGAGAGAGAGAGCCACTAACGCGGTGATTGGCTGCGGGGGAGTGTACACCGGACCGCATATTATAAATATTGATTTTCGAACATTAAAAGATTTAGTCAGTTGAGGAGTATCTGTGCGGTCGCGACTCGATTGGTGTACGGTTGCGGTTCGTGTGTGGGATAGATCTTTCCTGAGATTCGACACTTGTGGTTCCTGTTGTTTCTTTTTTGTTCGATTTCTTGATCCAGTGTTGCGTTACATAAACCCGTCACGAAAATGGTAAATTTTTGAAATTTTTGAATTTTTGAGTGAATTTGAATTCTGGCGAATTCTCGACGGGTGGTGATTGGATGAGTCTGAGTTCCTGGAAAAAATTCAAGGTTGTGGTCATGAGGTGATTTAGTGGCTTTTACATAATCAACTGGTGAATGGAATTTTTTTTTTGGTTTTTTTCTCACGCACCATTTCTTGAGGTGTTGAGCTTTTTTAAAGAAAACCCTACATAGTGAGACAGTTTTCATGGTTTTTTTCGGGAACAGAATAGACTGAGTTTTTTTGTGGAGAATCTGGTCAGATAAAGAGTCTACCAGCCACCAAATTTTACGAGGAACATTTGCTCAGGCAATGTCAAATGGTGATTGTGACACATTTCTAGGTCTGGTTTCTTCTCAAATACGTCAATGGCGTCGGTCCCATACCGAGTGTTAAACGACAAGTTGGATTTTGGTGCCTTTTTTGACGATCCTAAACGAAAATCCTTTGGAAATTTGTACAGATTTGAAGAAGAAGAAAAAATCAAGGTTTTGTTCTCTGCTTAGCGAGATGTATTTTCTCGTCTTGTACTTTTTCAAACTTTTTGGGCAAAAGTTGTCAAAAATGTAGACCACGTCCAAATTTAAAGTGAATCCAAGATTCAAACAAATTTTTTCAAAATTTTTACATTTTTTTGGATTTCATATAAATCTCTCCTTAAATTCTTGGAATTTTCGTAAATTTCTTCGTTCCAAAATCAAAATTTAGGGCAACGGTTAAAAATCACAAAATTTTGAATCGCTTCTTTTTGCCTTGTACCTCTTAAAATTTTCTGACCAAAAACAGAAAAAATTTGTGGCAACTGTCAGACTCTTATAATTCTGAATTTTTATGGCTATGAAACTAAATGGCCTTATGAATCTTATAAATTTCTGTAAAAAAATACAAAAATGTATTCCAATATCAGAATTGAAGTTTGGTCAAAATTTACAAATTTGTTCAAAATTTGTCCAGGAAATATTATGGAAGCGATCACGCCGTTAAGAGATTTTTTTCCCCAGTGACTATTCTTTGTTCCAGAACCAAAATTTAGGGCATCACTTTGAATTACTTAATGGCTTCAGATATGTTCCTTTTTGCCTTTGGATTGTTGTAAATTTTTGACCCAGAGTGCCAAACCTTTGTTCTAAATTAAGGGCAGCTATTAAACACATAAAATTTGAATTTTTTCTGTGCACCTTTTGCATTGAAATGAAAAGGGGAACTTGAACTTTTATAAAATTTATTGTAGCCTTAATTTGTAGGTATCTTAAGTCGCGTGTGAACAAAGAATTTATTTCAGACGTAAAACGAATGGTTGCTTCAGAAGCAATTCATGTGAAATTCTATGATTCGCTATCTCATTCAGAAACACTCTCATCCCTTATTTCATGCATCGCATCATGTCCTTCATTCCATCTCTTCATTCTTCATTCCATCCTTCTTCAAAGCCAATTTATTTATTTTTCCTTCGAGTCTGATCTTCTGTTAAGACGGCGCTACAGTCAAGGTAAACCTTCGCCAACTGACGGAGCTTTTTCCAGGTTTTCGCCAACAATCTCCAATATTTTTCTTCTTGGTCAAAATAGACGCACCATTTACTTTCCGACTATTCACCGAACTCTTCACCAGGAAGTTAAGCAACGAATCAATTTGTAAAAATTGTTTGGGACTTCTCCACACAAGGTTGTCAAAGACATTGGCTCCCAGATGTGGGCGTCTACGGAGTTATAGTGTTGAAAGAACATTTTCCATTTCCTGTTCATCAAGGCTAATCTTCTGACATGCTCACTCATGAGGCAATGTCCTAAATTTTAGTTTTTGGCATCTTGAAGGAATGGCATGTGGCTTCAATTGCTTGTCTTTTAAGTTGTGACTTCCCAAAGCAACAGCTTCCAAGCAGCTAGAGGTAGAGTCCGACCGACCATCCGGCTTCGGCCATCTTCGGCTATAAATATCAGCTTCGGCAAAACATTCGGCTTGGGCCAAATGAGACCGAAGATTTTGCCGAAGCCGAATGTTGAGATTTATTTTTTCTGTAAAAATAGAAGAAGATGGAACGGTGTGTTTTTTGTTTTGTTATTGTCGGATATTTTGTATTTTGAAAGCGCGCTTGTTTACAGCATTAAAATCAAAAGATTTTGCATTTGCAAGTTGTTAAACTATTAAGTGGTCTGTATAAAAGCATGCAGTTTATTTGTACTGGTTTCAAGTAGAAAGTGGGCGCCGTAGCGCAGTGGGTAGGTGCGTCGACTCCTACGCTCGATGTTCTCGGTTTGATTCCAGAAATAAACACCAAACATTTTTTCACGGTGCCACCTCTTTCGAGTCACTAACAATGCTCAAAGAGTATAACCGTCTAGAAAAAGCTTCTCAATCTCGCCGTTCGGAGTCGGCATTAAACTGTAGGTCCCCTCCACTCGTGAAAGAACAATAGCACGCACAACACGAGTGGTTGCTGAGAGCTTGGCCCAGGTCCACCTCGGACTGTAGCGCCGCCATTATTATATTATAATATAAATATATACATAAATATATATATATATAAAATATATATAAATCTCGGTCTGGAATATGAGTCTCAAAATGTATGTTAGAAAAGCAAAACAATGCTGTGTCGTCGTTCCAATTCAATGTTGCACCACCTCCTCCGATGCACGCTTATCACTGAGCCTTTTCTTAGAATATTATAGTGCATAATTACGTCCAAGGTGGACCATCACCCTGTACTTGTACGGATGGGTTCAACAGCGACAATTAAGGGCCATTAAGTCATATGTGGGCGCCGTGGCGTAGTGGGTAGGTGCGTCGACTCCTACGCTCGATGTTGTCGGTTCGATTCCCGAAAAAACACCTAACATTTTTTTCACGGCTCCACCTCTTTCGATTCACTGACAATGCTCAAAAAGTATAACTGTCTAGAAAAAGCTTCTCAATCTCGCCGTTCGGAGTCGGCATTAAACTGTAGGTCCCCTCCACTCGTGAGAGAACAGTAGCACGCACTACATGAGTGGTTGCTGAGAACCTAGGCCCAGGTCTACCTCGGACTGTAGCGCCGCCATTACTATTACTATTATATTAAGTCATACCTGGCTGTAGGCCCCAATTTTTTACAGATTTCTTGGACATAAAGACAGCAATTGTGGCCTTTTGCACTCGCATAGCTTAGGTTATAAGAAAAACTTCCGTTCTGCAAATACCACCTCCAAATGTTGCCTCCAGTTGGTGCGCAAAATGTGTCCATTCCTCAGCATCAGGGAAGTATTTGACGTTCTCTTCATTATGTGATCCAGTGGCTATAATATATTGGTTTTAAAAGGTGGTTGAAGGTTTCTAGTCCGTTAACACACTTACTCTTGGGATATTTATCGTCAACATTACATATCCCCTTACTCAAAAAAGTCTCCAGTACTCTATTCACAGATAGGACCAAATATCAGACATGCTTCACCTTTACATTACTGGGTGAACCTATGCCATAACCAACAAGCTCCTCCAGTTAGCACCTTTTTTACTAGATGTAACAAGTTACGCACATCATGTAGGCCGAGGTCCTTCTCCTCGACATCCTCTGTTTCGTTGTCCCACACGCTCGGAGTCGACGATTCTCTTTAGATTTTTCATGCGCTCTACACTAGATACATACGGTCTAGCTATACTCACATCGCACATATATCACCTACAATTCGTTATGAATTTTTAATTTTGTCAAAATCTTGTCCATTTCAAAACAAATTCACCCGTTTATTTGCGATAAAGGCTTCGATATTTATAGAAGCTCCTTTTCGCAAGATCCGAAACTGAAGACCATACGGAAGATGTCTTCTTTCAAGACTGACTGCGCGAAACTCTAAAGCATTCCATGTGTTGATTGTTACACAAACCATATTCGTCATTTACTGCCCTTCAGAGTGAGAATATTGCAAGAAAACAGATCCTCTCAAATATCTCCTTGACGTGTTGTACCGAGTTTACCATTGAGAACCAAAGTCAAGCCTATCACGAGAACCATATTCAAAAATGTTGCACCTCTTTCATAAGAGCCTTGACATTCCGGACGACAGTGGCCCCAAGAAATCACCTCTCAGCCGAAAAAGGCATTTTTCGCAAATTGAAAAAAATCTGAAAAATTCCAATAAAATTTCCGACACGATTTTTGAAAATCGTGTTGTTCCCCCAAGGAGAATGTTTTTTCTTGGCACTTTTCCTCCTTTTTTCTTGGAAAAGAATGCGTACATTGGCTGGTGTAAGTGTTGGCCAAGAATAGCGCCATTCTCATGTTAGTCTCTTTTTGTCGTAGGCGATGACGCATGCATGATTAATTGCTGGGAATTCTTCAAGAATCAAACACGTGGTGGGATGATATTGAAAAAAAAAAGAAAGAAAAACTGTCTCGGCGGCAACTGATGACATGCAAAGTATTGTAAAAGTATTTATAGCCGTTTTTTCTGACCTGAAGAAATATTTTTTCATTGAGAAAAGATTGGCTGAGAGGAGCTCTGACGGAAATCGAAATTCAATGAAAGCTTTTGAGTGGATGGACTAAGTGCTTCAGACACACATTTTTTACTTTTAAGGCAACATTGAGAGAGCTGTTCATGCGAATCCTTTCAAAGTAGGTAAATAGGGAAGGTTTTCGAATATTGGCTTTTTGTTCGAAAAAAGTTAGCAAGCAATGTGTGTTTAAATCAAACATTTTTTAGGTAGAACTAGAAGCCGCAGTAATGCCCCCAGTGGCGAAGAGAGCAGGTGCTTCAGCTTCTTAACCGAAGATACATGGTGCAATTCGAAATCAACATAAAAGCTTCAATTTTTGCGGTACTACCTCTCTCCTCAATACAACTGGATGACGCCGTTGGTTAAGTGCCTGCCATAAGTTAGAGGGGTCCCAGGTTCGAATCCCAGTGAAATCGAATCTGGTCCAGTCACCATTTGCCGTTGGGATCAAATTAACTGTACTAGAGTAGGTTGCTACCTGGCAGTGCAATGGACCAGTTTTGAGTCTGAGTGCTCCAGTGTTTCAAAAATTCTCTGAAAAAAAACCTCTCCCGTCTAAGGTGGCGTACACAAGTTGAGAGAGACATCAATCACCTTGATGTAGAAAATTGCATACAGCTACCGAATGATAGCGGTAGCTTGAGAGGTATGTTGGTTGAATCCCACGTCTAACCCGGATAGCAGCGCCATACAAAGAAGAAGAAGCAACTCTCTTGAGCCACTGGTAATCCTCAGAGAGTAAAACTGCTCAAACTGCACCGTTCGAAGTCAGCATGGAACCTAAGGTCGCTTCCGAACAATAGCACGTACTTCATGAATGGTAGCTTTAGCTACCTGCGACTTAGTCCATTTCGGACCATGCATCACCCAAAAAAGACGACCAAAAAGTCACAGTAAAGTGCACCCATTTACTGAAAGACCTTCCGACAGCAATGACTGCCAATTTTGGCAATTCTTTCACCAACTTCCTTTGTTCAGTGACTCTAAAAAATATCATCGAGTTTTGTTGGAAGAACAATTCCGTATTTACTTCGGTCTACAATTCGTGAAACTTTAAAGGTGGGCTTTTACTGGTAGGACTCAAAGCCTTTTGGACAAGAAAATTCTTCCCATTTTCCTCTCTCTTTCTTTTTTACAGCTCACAATGAGTTATAAACGAGCTTCTACAACAATCACTCGTATTGAGCATATCATTTTTCTCTCACAATTGAAGTGACGAAGTGACGAGTGAAGATTCGGGAAACTGTACTCCATCCTTCAGCTAGTCTGTCCACCGATTTTAAGGACAAAAAAAGAAGAGAAAGAAACAAATGAGGCAAAGAAGCTTTCGGTAAAGTTGTGCGAGTCTTTCAAGCAGCATGAACAAGCAAAACGCCAACAACAAATTGAATCAGAATTAAAAGACGAAGACGAAGTGGACATCTTTCGAAAGTCTTTGCTAGTCATACATGGATGCTTCAGTAAGCAGCATTAAACGCCTTTCTACAAACGGCTATGATCGTTTATCATCCAGGGAATATCAGTTCTCAAGTTGTCCACCTTTTCTGGTTCTTCGCCAAAATAGTTCCTTGGCATATTTCCAAAGTTCTTAATTCGCACGATCTTAGAGTCCAATTCGTAGGCCCATTACGCACAATTTGCCGGTCATTTAATGTTTCATTCTATTGATTGCGGCATGCACTGTGTGTCATGAGGTTTGCTGAAACCATAATCATTTCAGATTCTCCGTCTTTCTGTGGTGAACACTTTGTGGTGGACCTGAGCCTCAACCAACAAGCATCTCCAGATAGAGCGATCTTTTGCCAGCTGTCTCCATTTACGCATGCCAAGTTGGTTGAGGACTAATTCCGAATCCATCTTGTGCAGTTCTTGCAACTTGTGAAAAGACTTTTGCCCAAGCCTTCTATGCGGAAAACTTTTACAAAATCTTCGATAAATCCACTAAATTTGCACATAAACATGAATCGGGAGACATTTCCGTTTTTCAAAAAGAAGTTAAGATGTGCGTCAACATCTGCTTTCTTACCTTTTCCCGATAGAGCCTATTTCAGCTCTCAAGCGTCAAATTGATCTCATTTCAAAATCAAGTACAATTTGCGTCAAACAAAAGGGATTGTTGGGAATTGAGTGTGTGAATGTTGTTGTGTCACACGATATTTTAGCTTTCAAAAGATCACCTCCTTTTTCAGTAGATTCTAAAGATCAATTGGCTTAATCAGTCAATTCGACTTAATAAAACAAATGTTCCCAAAAATCTATTACCTGACAGCATTTCCTAACCCAATCACATTCTTTCAGGAAGATGATGAGAAAATGGACATTATGCGTAAGGCATTCCAAATGTTTGACACAAGTAAGTGTGGTTTCATTGAAACCCTAAAGATCACGACAATCCTCAACACCATGGGACAGATGTTCGACGAGCAAGAGTTGCACGATCTGATCGAAGAAAACGATCCCGACGACACTGGAAAAGTGAACTTCGATGGCTTCTGCAACATTGCCGCACATTTCCTGGAGGAAGAGGACGCTGAAGCAATTCAAAAGGAGTTGAAAGAAGCCTTCCGTTTGTACGATCGTGAGGGCAATGGATACATCACCACGTCGACTCTGAAAGAAATCTTAGCTGCCCTAGATGATAAGTTGTCTTCGTCCGATTTAGATGGAATCATCGCTGAAATCGATACAGATGGCTCTGGAACTGTTGATTTTGATGGTAAGTTGATGGACATTTACTTGAGGAGCGCACACTTGAGAGAGTTCTTTTTGATTTCAGAATTCATGGAGATGATGACTGGTGATTAGAGAGGTCGAGCCTGTTCAACGAGATTAGTATTTTTAAAAGACTCACTTGTGTAAACACCGTATATACTAGAAGAATATCATTTCGAATAAAGTTCAAAATTCATAAAGAAGTTAAAAATTTTCATTGTTTGAGCTATGAGTTAGAAATCCGGCTTAATAGGATATTAGAGCCTGCGTCTCTGAAGTCTTTAGCTTCGTTCCGACCTTTGGTTTCACCCTTGAGCCGATTAGTGCCATCGGACGTTATCAAAAGATGAACAATTTAGAAAGAACGTGGAAGCCGTTCAGCGGCTGAAGGAAGATCGTATGTGGAAAGCAGAATGCCAAGACGATCTTTAGGAGCTCAGTCGAGGAAAGCGAGATGACACCATCGCATTTTGGAAAATGCATAGCTATCAATCTTAGAAGAAAAACCGAATGCAAGAATAAACACAGACGAAGACTAGACGTTTATAGAAAAAGAGCGAATCCTAGAAGCATTTTAATAAATAATAAAAAAAAAGGTGAAGCGGAAAACTAGGAGAGATGGAAATATAATTAAAAACACGGTTAAAAAATAGAGCATAGAAGTGAAATTCCACAGTTTGCTTTTTAATGCTTGAGGTCGATTTTGATTAGTTGCCAATTCGGTTTGAATGACATTTGACAGACAGACAGAATTGTTTAATTGTAGGTACGAGGAGAAATATACAGAGAGCGTCAAAAGAAAGTTGACACTTACATATGCTTCAGGTTTCAGATTAAATTAAAAATGTTATTAAAAGTGAATCTTAAAACTTTTTGTTAATTTTGAATCATTTATGAACTCACTATTAAACAATAAGGGAAACTTAACAAAAAGAAACAATTTACCAATTTTATGAGCAAAAAAATTATAAATATTTCATATTTTACGCGTCAAAAGAAAGCTATGAATTAAAAGTATGAACAAAAGTTGGCAGCATTAAAAAAAAGTAAATAAACTGGGCAAGTGCGAGTTGTACTCTTATGGGGAATGATCCGTGTGTTTACACACAGGACGTCCCTTCCATCATACCTACGGTGACCATTCGTCCTCTTTTTTAGAGAACAGTCCTCTTTTTCGGTATAGTGTCCTTTTTTATGGTTCCGTCTACAAAAATGGAACCTTTATAATTTCGGTGTGTCCGTCCGTCCGTCCGTCCGTCCGTCATGTCTGTCACACTTTTTTAACTCCGAAGTTTATGAAGATATCGGCATGAAATTTTGGAATTAGGTACTTCAGACCTAGATGCCTATGCAGCGATTTTAAAAAGTGGGCCATTTGGGGCTGGCTCCAGTACAGGTGAAGTTGACATTAATTTTGAAAAATTGTCGCACCCCATCGAAATATATATCAATCGACAGATCTTTCGAAATGAGGTGGAGGTTTCTTTCAACACTTTTTTATCCAAAATACCGTTTGGATATGGAGCTCCAAAGTTTTTTTTAAATGCGTCCCCCCTGCCATTTCTAAACCAAAGTGTTTAAAAATCTGAAAAAATCACAAAAACTTGGCTTCATTGAGTACTTTCATTTAAAACCATTGAGAGCATTCTGGCCCTAATGGTTTTGGAGATATTGGTCAAAAACGGTCAATCTTCGACATGCGAATTTTGAGGATCTGAAAACGCAGTTTTGAAGACATCAATGTAAGCATTAAGAAATGATAAATTCCAAAATATCGATTTATGTTGAAATTTTGAGATATCTAAGATTCAAAATAAGAACAATTTTCATTTTCACACATAATTTCATACTGTGTTCGGCCACTCTATTCGTTGATGAGCGTTATCTTTTCGATCTCACCCCTAAATCCCCAACAGAAATGAACACACACACACCGCAGGCATGAGCAGTGATTGGGTATGTGTATGATGGAAGGGATTTTCTGTGTTGGATAAACTTGGATAGAGATATAGGCATATGTAGTGATGAACATTTGTTTGTTTGGATGTATGAATTTATGAATAAATGGTTGATTTGGGTTGAAGTTAGAAGAAAATTCAACTGAAATAGTTTGGAAACGTCGTTTGATATTCAGAAATCATCCATTAATATTATGCGACGGAACCTTACCCGTGCGAGTACAACTCGCACTTGCCCAGTTTATTTTTTGTTTAATTGAAGAGGACAGTAAATTGTCCTCTTTTTTATAAATTGTCCTCTTAGTGTCCTTTTTTTCTTTGAGAACTTTTTTCTATGATCTGCACAGTAAAGCACTTTCTTCAGTACTAAATTAGTTAATAGTACGTATACACCGCGCTCAAATTCAACATTTCGGCTAGTTTCTGCATTTCAGCCCAAATACTTTGCATTTCGCCATACATTTCCTGCATTCTGGAATGTTGGATTCCAGCGAAATTCTGAATTTCGTCGCTGCATTTGTAAGTTCGTCAAATCTAACTATCCTCTTTACAAATTCAGTACGTCATACAATGACATTTCAGCCCGCTGACATAAACAAAAAAAAGCTGTCAACAAAACAATAAATCATTTCAAGTGATCATTGCAATATGAATGGAACGACGAAAAATTTACAAGCAAGGAAGAAGGAAGTGGACAGACACAGATTAGGAATTTGTTGTTGAGCACTTAAATTAGCACTTAAATTCATCTTTAAATTAATATAACAAGCTAAATGGTTGAACCACTTCTGATTTCCAATCAGGAAAAAATATCAATAATAAATTCTGACACTAGCTATAATTTGAAATGCTGAAGTTGCAGTGGGAACACAAAATTCGATTTCGAAATTTGTTTCCTGGAATGTTGCATTTGGGCGCGGTGTAAAAGTACTATAAACACAAAAAGTAGACAGCACTGTTTTGAATCACCTGGTTTTTGCTATTGTGAATGAATCGCAAACTGTCATCCAACTCCATTCGATAAATTTTTATGACATTCTCTTCGCTTTTTCATGTGGCTTGGAAATAATAAGATTGTCCTCCTTTTTGCATTTGCAAAAATGATCACCGTAATCATACCCCTTCGGTGCTCGAACGTGGTGTGTTCACCTTGCTGTTGGGCATTTAGAGGTTGAAATGGATGTAAGAGATATCACTACTCATCGTATGGAGTCGTCAATCACATCATGAAATTTATGTGTGAAAATTATAATAATTGCAATTTAAAATGTTTTATATGTAAAATTCTGTACATAAATTAATATTTTGATATTTATCATTTCTTAATGCTTTCATTGAGGTTTAAAAAACTGCGTTCTCAGATCTTCAAAAATCGCATGTCGTTAATTTACCGTTTTTGGCCAATATCTCCGAAACTATTAGAGCCCGAATGCTCGAAATTGATTTCAGGTTTTTAAACACTTTGGTTTAGAAATGAGGTGTGCGCATTAAGCCCGACTTTGGAGTAGGCCGGACATGTTCTCTTTTTGTCTCATAAAAAAATGTCCGGTATCTTTTTGGAAAAACATGCAATTTGTCTTCTTTTTTGGTTTTCTCAGTTAACTACATTTTTCGACATCACAAAACTACAACAAAACTTTTCTTTTTCAACACTAATGTAAACATTTTCTGCATCTTTCTGATGCGAACACGACCAAAAATATATTTGTACCAAAACTCATTCACTTCTGAACACAATTCCATCTTTTGAGTTTTTTTTTAACAGTCGTCTGAACACACCCACTCAGTTGACAGCTCATTTCATACCTATTTTTTTTCTGTTTAAAATTAAATAAGCCGTTTGTAGGTAAGATGGATAACCGAAGCAAACGGAAATAAATAAACAGGATTACGATAATCCTGTGTGCATTTCTAATGTAAAAAGAAGTGAGTCTTAAAGTTTTATTTTAGACTGTTCACGGAGTCCTCTTTTTCACTTGTTGAGAGAAAAGTTCTGCGCGCGACCTTTGGTCCTGTTTGCGTTGATGGCATTTGGAGGAGAAGGTTCAAAATATGGGCTGTACAGCGACATGAGTCTAGCCATGCGTCTACGGATCCAACTCCTAAGATAGATAGGCTAGGCAATGTAGAGCGTATGGACAACTTAGCTCCGGCCCGAAGAGTCTTCGACTCTGAGCCTGTGGGACAACGCAACAGAGGACGTCCACGTACAAGGTGGTGCACACATGTCCAGGTAGGCCTCGGCCGGCTTGGTGTGCGAAACTGGAGACAGCAGAGGGATGTTGAGTGAGGCCCAAGTCCACCTCGGACTGTAGCGCCCTAAGAAGAAGAAGAAGATGATGGTCCTAAGATATTTCTCTTAATTGACCATTCGCGTCTTTGTCCACTTTTTCATTGAATTCTCAATCGTTTTCGAAGGTAATATGATATAATACGTCAGCCGCGAACACGGAATCTTCTTTCCTTGACCTTGTTTGGCAGCAGATCATGTCTGCCCCTTCCCTGACGGCACCCTCGATAGTCGCCATGTTCATTGAAGCCTCAAATTCGACCAACATTTCCCGTGAATTGTCTGCATTGTCATCCTCAGCGGGGATTAGTGGATGCCCATTAAGGACGTCACCATCGGTGCTCGCCGCCAAGCCAAGTCATGTGTAAGAATCCCCCCGCCGCGACTTAATTCGAAATTAATCTAATCGGCTTTAGGCCAAGATTCATTTCACATTCGTCCCCCCCTCCGTCAAAAGCCAACAGATTCATTAGCGACATTCATAGAAATCGCGTTAAATGATTTATGACGACCAGACTATCATCATTAGTGTCCCTTTTTAAAGCGACATTGTCTGTCCACCGGGATTGCAGGCGCAGGAGTGAGGCGCCCACCCCAAGCGCCGGGTTCCCTGGATCAACGTTTCAGCATCATCAAATAATTGTGCGAAACTTGGAGCCGTGCCAGTTTGGCATTCGACCACATCCATTCAAATCGGTCTGTGGGCAGGAGCGAGGGAGTGGGGATGTCAACTGTGTGCAGATTGCTGACAAGCATCACCAGTGGCCAACGGAAAGGCACACAGACTCTGGCCAGTATTTCAACGGAAGATCATATTGTGATGTTCCTGTTGACAAGTTGCCACTGCTGCTGCTGCTGGTGCTGGTGCTGATGGAGGCGGTGGGCGCTGGTGGTAGGGTTGGAGGCTGGCGTGGGGTGGGTGAGTGCTGCATGACTCGGTGTAGTTCACACCGCACACGGAAAATGCTCTCTCTGTCTAGACATGGTACGTTTACGTGGCTTGTGTGCCGTGCGGGGCACGGGTGAGGCCGGGTGAGGCCGGGTGAGGCCGGGTGAAATATTTAAATTGATTTCGAACGGCAGTTTCATTTTGATTGGATAGACTGGGTCATGTTTGAGTTGTTCTCCACGTATCATCGCGAAACTCGAAACTGGGTCGTTGCTGGGATTGGGATCTATTCGATGGCTTTTACCTCTTTTTTTGTGCGCGCGAGTGCGGTGAGCCTGTGCGGTTGAGGCGTTGCGAGTCACGGTGGGTGGTGGGGCGGGTTGTAGTTTGCAGATTAAAAGAGATGGAATTTTATATTTGAGGATGTTTCTTTTTGAATGTTACAGTCCTTAAGTTGATTGAAGGGAGGAAGCCGCCATTAGTTTTGATGAGGGCGCGAAGGTGAGTGGGGGAAGCGGGAAGTGTGCGCTTCATTATTTGAAAATACTTGAGTACGCATTTAGGAAATTTTATTGAGATTGAAATTTCCAGCAGTACTCGATGATTAAAGGAAATGGGTGCAATTTCAATTGAAGTCATGAGTTTTCGTCCCGATTTAAAATCGCCTTTCATCGTAATGTCAATTCGTTGTTTGTGATTTTTTAATGGATGACAATTTGATAGACGTTTAGAGAAACCCGGTTGAGTTCCATGAACGTTACTTCTGCTTCTAAGATATGGCAATATGGCATACAATCTTAGCGCGGCCTGGGGCTTAATCAAGTTGATCTAAAAAAGATTGGTTCCATTGTGTCCTTGGGGATGAGGTGGAACTACACTACCACCGTGAAACCTATACAACCCACCCTGAATTGTGCATCAATCTCAGCTAGTTTTCCAGCCCAAACATTTTTAGACCTTCTAGCTCGTCAAAGAAGTCTTATCTCAGCAGCTGAGATATCCTTCCCATTCTTCTTCTTCTTCTTAGGGCCCTACAGTCCGAGGTGGACTTGGGCCTCACTCAACGTGCTTCTTCAGCCAGCACGATCTTTTGACAGTTGTATCCAGTTTCGCACACCAAGCCGGCCCAGGTCCCCTTCAACTTGTGTTCCTTGTACGTGGACGTCCTCTGTTGCGTTGTCCCACAGGCTCAGAGTCGAAGACTCTTCGGGCCAGAGCTAAGTTGTCCATACGCACCACATGGCCTATCCATCTTACGCGTTGGATCCGTAGACGCCTGGCTAGACTCATGTCGCTGTACAGCCCATACTTTGAACCTTCTCCTCCAAATGCCATACCAAAGGTCGCGCGCAGAACTTTTCTCTCGAAAAGACCAAGATACTGTTCATCCGCTTGGGATATTGTCCATGTCCTTGTGCCATACAGCAGGACTGGGATGATTAAGGTCTTATACAAAGTCAACTTGGTGTTCCGAGAGAGAGTTCTATTCTCGCCTTTTGAGCCCAAAAAAACAGCGGTTGGCAAGATTCATTTTGCGTTTGATCTCGGTACTGATGTTGTTTGTACTGTTTACTGCGGAGCCAAGGTAGACGAAGTCCTTAACTACCTCAAAGTTATAGCCGCCTATGGTGACGTTCTGGTCAAGTCGTCGATGTTGTGCGTCCTTTCTCGATGACAGCATATACTTGGTTTTGCCCTAGTTTACCGCCAGACCCATTTTAGCCGCTTCCGTTTCAATGCCAGCAAACGCATCATTGACAGCTCGCAGTGTTCGCCCAATCACGTCAATGTCGTCCGCGTAAGCTAGCAGTTGAATAGACTTTTGGAAGATCGTGCCTCTTGTGTTGGCTAGTGAGTTTTGCACGATCTTCTCAAGAACGATGTTAAAGAAATCACATGACAGCGCGTCGCCTTGTCTAAAACCTTTTTTGACATTGAACGACTCGGTGAGTTGGTTACCGACCTTGATGGAGCAGCAAGGGTTCTCCATCGTCATCCTGCTCAGTCTGACGAGTTTGGCAGGAATGTCAAAACTAGACATGGCGCTATATAGCTCATCTCTATGCACGCTGTCATATGCGGCCTTAAAATCGACAAATAGGTGTTGTGTTGATCTGCATTTCTTGGGTCTTCTCCAGGATCTCCAGCAGTGTGAAGATTTGATCGATGGTGGACTTCCCCAGCCTGAAACCAAACTGATAGGTCCCGAAAGGTTTCAGGCGTTCACACAAAACGGCAGAGAAGATCTTATAGGCGATGTTAAGGAGACTTATCCCTCGATAGTTGGCGCAGTTAAAGGGGTCTCCTTTTCTTGTGGATCGGGCAAACGATACTGAGATTCCACTCATCGGGCATGCATTCCTCCGGCCATATCTTACAGATGAGCTGGTGAATGCGCCCTACCAGATTACCTCCAGCTGTTTTAAACATTTCTGCGGGCCGACTATCTGCAGCTTTATATCGCTATCTTGACTTCGTCTTGATCGGGGGGATGGTATTCTCTTATATTATCGTCCATTGTGTTGAGTTGAACATTCTGCCTGACAGCGGTATTTGTGCCCTCATCGCCATTTAACAGTCTGCAGAAATGATTTTTCCAAATTCTCAGTATCAACTGCGAATCTTCTACTAGCTGTCCATTCTCGTCCCGCAGGCTTCTTCTGTCCGAACTTTATACCCATTCGATAAAAGTTTTACCCTTTGGTAAATCTTTCGGACATCATTCCTGCCATAACACCTCTCCATCTCCTCGATCGCGCGCTTCCCGTGCTCTTTCTTTTTCTTCCTGAGAAGCCGGTTCTCTTCCCTTTTTCTCTGTTCGTAGAGCTCATGAAAAGCTCTCGTAGCTCGAGGCAGCGTTGCCTGGTAGGATTCGTGCTTTGCTGCATGTGCCTGTCTGCACTCGTTGTCAAACAAGGGGTTTTTCCTTGTTGGCGTTTTAAAACCCAGCACATCAGTAGCGGCTTCTCCGATGGCTTTTTGACAACGTTTCCATTCTTCGTCTATTGTTAATGCAGGCGACGTCGAACTTTCGGAGAGTTTCAGGGAGACTCGATCGGCAAAGTTCCTGGCAGTCTGTTGCGATTGTAGCTTTTCGAGGCCCAACCGTGGTTGTCTTCCTCGACTCCGTTGTTCTGTCGATATCCGGGTCCTTACCTTGGCTGCAACAGGGAAATGGCCCGAGTCGATGTTGACGCCTCGGACCGTTCGGACATCAAGAATACTGGAGGAGTGTCTAACGTCGATCGCAATGTGATCAATTTTTTTATTTCATTATGAAATTATTTTATTTGGTGAATACATATACAATACAATCTATACCCCTCTCGGTACAATTAAAAAACGTTCAAAAATTTGTTTTAAATATTTTTTTGGACTTTTATTTTTCATTAAATTATAGAATATTTCTTTTATTTTGCATTAATTGTTAACTTATTAATAAAACTCCGTGATCACTACAATTCTATGGATATTACAGTTAACCATATTTTATTTGTTTGATGTGTAACTTTTTTGTTTTTTGTTTTTGTAATAGTTAAAGAAGAACAGCTTAATATATAAGAATTAATTTAAAAAATAATATGTACAGGATTCTTACACACGTGAGTCAACTAGTTCATCAACTTACAAGTGTAATTTTATACGTGTAATTATTTTGTTTATGGTAACGATAAAGAACTAGTCTCGAAAAGGAAATATTATGGTAAGTTTTTAGTTTTTTTTAATTTTTAACCATGTCTTATTCATTACCTTTGCACATTTTGTGTTTTTGTTGTAGAAAGAGTGTATATATACATATTTTAAAAATATATTCACAATAAGGCAGTTGCGCTAATTCTTTTTTAAAAAAACAAAAATCCGTCCAAAAGGGACGGACACAATCATAAATTGTTACATATTCTTGCGCATAGTTTTAAGCCACATTTTTGTTTGTCAATAAGCTTTATAATTCGATCATAATATTTGCGTTTGCATTGTCTTTTCTTTTTTTCTTTTTGTTTTTGTATAGTCTAGAACAAAAAATATATTCGGCAGTTGAAAAACGCAAAACAAAATTTGGTTTGCAAATCGCAGGCAATTTTATAAAATTTACTTACTCTTAAGTTCTGTTTGTTTTTTGTTTTTCTTGTTTTGACAATAAGGCAACTCAAGTTACGGTTCTTTTTGTTTGCAAAAGTGAATTATAAAATATTTATTTTATTTGTAAAATAAGGCATATATTTCGTTTATATATTTATACACAAATATTTTGTTTTTTTTTTCTTCTTTAAAACTCATTCTGGCACATTTTGAATATAGTATATATATATATAGTTATTTGTTTATTTTATACACGTTTAAATGTATTCTTTATTAATTCACACGTTTTATAAAAATTTAAGGGAATTCTCGTCGCTCTTTATGAAGGATGGACGTTTGTTTTACTTGTTAAAGCTTGTCAAAGTAAATAATGAACATTTTTTAATGAATTCATTCAACAGTTTTATGGGAAACTTTGTTTTTTTTTAAGACTATGTTCTTTTGGTGCTGAAGAGTTGAGAAAGTGAGTGGTTTTTGTGGGTGCTTTTAGATCGTGGGTGAGATAGGCAGAACAGAGTTTGATTTTAGTGAATGTCAGTGAGCTGCAATCTACTACGAACGCATTCGAACAGAGTTTGGCCAAGAAACCGAAATCATTTAGCAGTTGATTTCCACTAAAAACATATGAGATGAGATAGGCATCATACGAACGCATCCCAACGGAGTTTGATTCAAGTGAGCTACAATCATTTGAGATGCGGTAGACATCAAACGAACGTATCTTAATCTTAATCTTAGTTTGGCTAAGAACCCGATATCATTTAGCAGATACAACATGAGGTAGGCATCATACGAACGCATCCCAATGGAACTTGATTTTAGTGAGCTACAATCATATGAAATGCGGTAGACATCAAACGAACACATCCTAACTGAGTTTGACTTCAGTGAAAATTAGCTGCAAGCATATGAGATAAAATGAACATCATACGAACGCATCCCAGAAGAGTTCTGCAGTGAAAATGTGCTTAAACCCAGAAATCATTTAGTAGTTGATTTCTGCTGCAAACATATGGATGGTATCATGCGAACGCATCCCAAATTTGTCTTCTGTGAAATTGAGCGACAATCATATGAGATGAGGAAGGCATCATACGAACGCATCCCGAGTTTGTCTTCTGTGAAATTGAGCGACAATCATATGAGATGGGGCAGACATCATACGAATTCATCCCAACAGATTGGCTTCATTGAGCTACGAACCTAACGGGACTGTTTTGACAATATTCGACTAACTGACTGTTTATGAAATAATGTCAACTTCTTTGGAGAAACGTCAAAATTCCACAGAAATTCAACAAAATTCAGAAATTTTAAATTAACACAAATTGCATTCCGCCCTCCGTTTTGAATGGAAACACTTTGGACAACATGTCGGGCATTCACTGATTCAGAAGCTTCTGTAGAAACTGTCTGGACAGACACGGATTTTGTCGGGCACTCGCTGATTCAGAAGCTTCTGTAAAAACTGGACAGGAGTCTACCTAGTCTACCTTCATTGCTGATTCAGAAGTCTGCAGGACGTGTCTGGACAGACACGGATTATGTCGGGCACTAGCTGATTCAGGAGCTTCCGTAGAAACTGGACAAGAGTCTACCTAGTCGGCCTTCGTCTGCCGAACCTGTTTGAACAGACACGGATTTTGCCAGGGGATCACTGATTCAAGAGTTTTCGTTCACCAAGCAACCTCTGGAAGACAACATCCAGCAGTCTAAAGACAGTTTACTCAAAATTGAGTGAGTTACTGGACACCAGTAACCAGCTCTCTGTTGCCAACGAGCATTAAATGAAAACCTTTTTTCTTGGAAAAGGACTAAATCCAGACCCAGACTCGTCTCAAAGTCAGCTCAGAAAATGGTCAACTATCGGAGGTGCTTATCAAACTCTGGACCGAAAGGGAACTGAGTGATTGGTTGCCTTACAACAAAGTGAGTGAATTCGACCGAAGTCCCTTCTTGTTACCACGAAGGGGATCAACAAATTCACTTTCGTTCGCTTGGGACATTGTTTATCCAGACGGATGTCTATCACGAAACCTATCTTGGGATGCTCAACTGGAAATACCAAATGTGCGTGCTAACTTGGGACTTGTTGGTAAGGGCCCAGGTTTACCCGCAGTGGTTGACTAAGGCTGTGTTTCAAAACCAAAAGGCCAACAACAAATTAAATGACTCCTCCCGTCTTAAATGGACAAGTCTGTCACAGTCTTGGACAAATCGCAGGGCAAAACCTTTGCTTCAGCTAGGTGACAGAAGACAAGCTACCTCCCGAAAAGATCGCGAACGCAGACACAAAACTGCCTGACAACCCAGCACAATCACCCATCACCTTCTCTATCTCCTCTCAATGCCAACAAAAGTTTGTAAACTGATTACTTCAATTAATTCTCTCTACATTTAATATTTAAAGCCATTGTTAACCAAAAACATATTCCTAACCTCAAATTTGTCTCCTTCCTCGATTAGTTTTAGTTGATTTTTAGTGCATCCTATCAAGCTAAACAAACAAAAATATATTTCTGTTAATCCTCTGTTTCATTCTCGAACAAACAAAACAAAAACTACACGATACTCTACAGACTAACGAAAAACGAAAAAAAAAAAAAAAAAATAACATGACTTTGTACACAGTTGTCCCTTGCAGACCTACCCTCAGGCAGATCGAGAGTAAACCACCAAGCGGAGCTTCTATACTATTTTAATGGGGCAGTCGTTGCAGTCTGCTTCCAGCCTGCCAAGTGTCTTCTTCACCCGCAGCGCTGTCAGCCGCACTGTTGGGTTCGGATGCCAGCACTCTTGCATGATCTTGGAGAGGGTCTGCAGGACCTCGTCGTCCTTCCATCTGGCTGGGATCGGAGGCCGGATGCCCTTTATGCAGACGACTTCGAGCATATCCTCGAATGTGGGATCTGATGGCACCACATCGTGGTACGGCAAGGCGTAGTCCTCGAATACGGTCGATCCCGATCCATGGGATATTGTGTAGCAGCGACGACAGGCCTCCCAGAAGACCAGGCCAACTGAGTACATGTCGGCGCGTCTGAACTCTTCGAATTGCTGCCTGTTGAGGGTGTCTTCGAGCACCTCCGGAGCCATGTAGCGGCGTGTTCCCACGCGGGTGTTCTGTCCAATGTGTATCTCGTCCAGTTCGCTGTTGTATTTGACGGCAAGCCCGAAATCTGCGATGGCGCACTGGCCATTGTGCTTGACCAGGATGTTCTTGCTCTTTATGTCCCGGTGGGCGATTGCCGGCTTGCCTGGGCTTCCGAATATCTCGGTGTGGAGATGAGCTAGGCCGGAGGACAAGGAGTAGGCCAACAGCAACAGCTTCTGTGGGGACAGCACAGTCCTCTGCAGGTAATCATGCAGACTACCATGCTCGTGGTACTCTGTGATCAAGAGCATCTGAGTCCAGGAGCCGTTGCCCTTGATGTCGGCGGCGATGAATCCAAGAATGTTCTCATGACGCATGAGGACACTTTGGTAGATTTCAGTCTCACGGAACCATGAAGCCTCTTCGGTGGTAAAGAACGTCTTTACGGCGACCTTCTCCTCGCGCCACATGGCTAGCCAAACCTCGCCGTAGCGTCCCTTGCCAACTTGACGCACCATTTGAATCTGCTTTGCTATGGTCTGCTGCACAAGCAACGGCAGTCCCGATCCCGAACCTGAACTCTGTTCCACCAGCTGCGTCAGCTGTGATGTCTGATTGCCACACATCGATTGGATCAGTCTTGGCTGTTTGCGCAGGTTCTGACGGCGCCGGTACAGCATGTATATGCCGGCGATTACGAATACGAAGAACGTGATGCCAAGGCCAAACCCGATGAGGACGAATTGCTCTGCAGGAAGACTTGTCGCTGGCAACTCTGGCGGGACTGTTGTGGTCTTCGGTGTGAGTACAGGCTGCAGATCACGGTTGCAGTAATCTCCAGAATCACAGCAGGCGATGTTTCGTCCATGAGTTGATGTTACTTTGCACTGCAAAAGAAGGACATGGTTAGATATGAGATATTGAAGGAGGGAGGGGTCTAATTACCATAAGTAGTCCACCCGACTCGTCGGGCGGATTACATCCGTATACTCGTTCCTCTTCGTAGGTATTTGTGGCTTCATCGTAGAATTCTTCGACTGCACTGAAGCAGGAACCGCCTGGTTTTGTCCAACACGTTCCATTGCTCTGATTGTCTGGGCATCTGCCATCGCAATAGCATTGGAGTGCTGCAAGTGAAGAGAGGAATTGATTAGAATTGCGATTTTATTTGAGATTTGTGGAAAGAAATGGGAAAATGTGAGTTGAGGCAGGGAGTTATCGAAAGGAACTGAGATCTGTTGGCTGGTGTGAGGGGAAGGCATTGAACCGCGTTCAGGGGCTGTTCAAGATGCAAAGGTGTGTCATGGGCCAGGGAAAGCAGAAAGTCATTCAGAGAGGAATCTGGGATTCCAGTAGCAATGGAGACAGACACCCTAGTGTCTCCAGAATCGTCGTTTTCAGCGCTATCGAGAAATGCAAATTCAGAGGTGGATGCAAAAGGGTCTACCGAGACAGCAGTACAGCAGATTTTGAGATTCTGAAAGCTGGAGCTGGAGGTAGTCCAACAGTTTCGCCCCAGATCAGTGATCTTTTCACAGATGTGCTGGAGCTGGAGGTCTTAGTCCAACAGTTTCGCTCCAGATCTCTGATCTTTTCTCAGATTTGCTAGAGCTGGAGGTGATCTTCCCCAGATTTGCCGAAGCTGGAGGTCTTAGTCCAACAGTTTCGATCCAAATCATTAGTTTTTTCTCAGATCTGCTGGAGCTGGAGGTGTTAGTCCAACAGTTTCGCTCCAGATCTCTGATCTTTTCTCAGATTTGCTGGAGCTGGAGGTGATCTTCCCCAGATTTGCCGAAGCTGGAGGTCTTCCTTCGACAGTTTCGATCCAAATCATTCGTTTTTTCTCAGATCTGCTGGAGCTGGAGGTGTTAGTCCAACAGTTTCGCTCCAGATCTCTGATCTATTCTCACATTCGCTGGAGCGGGAGGTGTTCCTTTGAAATTTTGGCTCCAGATCTTCGTTCTTTCCTCAGATTTGGTGGAGCTAAAGATGTGGAGTCAAGAGTTTCGCTCCAGATCATTGATCTTTTCTCAGATTTGCTGGAGCTAGAGGGGCTCCTTCGACAGTATCACTTCGGCTCATTGTTCTTTCCTCAGTTTTGCCTTAGTCTCATGCAATATCTTGGAAATTTCCAAGATCTGACGTAAAATGCGTCCTTCCGGGAAAATGAACTGCTTCAAAGTGACGTGCAAAAAGCAGTACCGATTGACATCTGACCAATTACTTGCATTTAATCCACCGGATCTCGTTCCCCCAGTCTCCAATCAATCCATCTCCAATCAAAGCAAATAAAGTATAATTACGGGCTCACACAGCGGAGAAAAGAATAATCAACATCAACTCAAGTGATTTACAGCAGCAACAAACAATCACTGCCAACAGCCATATCACAGCACAGAGACAAGATTTTCTGCAACCAGCGAGTAATTTCTCCCCGCTCACTCGCAGCTGGTTGCGCGGCTTTTTCCGTTCCCACTCTCTGCCCCGGGCAAGGTCGTCTCATGGAATGCGCTCATGTGTGAAATGAGTTTTCTTTCAAATTCCGCATCATTCGCCTTTTGTTTTGCCTGAAAGAATGTTAATTTCACATTGCCCATGCATTAGGTGGTGATGGCTGAAGTCTACATGCATCCAGCAGCGCAAATGGAAGGTGCTGCATTCAATCTTTCTAGGAAGCAAAGAATTTGTTTGTTGTGAGCACCCTGCACATGCTCGTGACTATTTGTCAAGCGATAATGAATTCATAAACCCCATCAGCACTTAATTACACACTGCCATGTCACAAAGGGAAAGTTATCAAGTTTCCATTTGGTTTTTAATTACAAATATGTAAGCTGATGTTAGATAAATGTACTCCCGCGACAGGCGGACTCATTCTCCGCACGTCGCCGTGTGTCTCCGCACGTCGAACAAAACAAAAGGGGCGTGTGCGTGAAGGCAGGCAGCACTCTCTCAGAGTCGTTCAATCTAAAATCGAATGCCATGTGCACTCCATCGGAATCGGGGAACTAGTTCAAGACAGATAAAAGCAGCAGCGTATCCCTTAAGTTGTGCAGCACTCATAACCGACGTTCTCGCACTTATAATTAACAACAACAAACGAGAGACAATCCCACTTGGGTGGGAAGTTGTGTGTGCCTTTTATCTTTTGCTTTATGGCGAGCTTAACATTACTGCACAAGTATCTGCTTGTGAGATAATAGTAATAACAAAATTTTAATAATAGTCACTGCTGTGCACACTCCAGGAGGAGCCGGGTAGAGGTGTAATTAGCCACCGCTTTCGGTGTTCAACGAGCGGGATAGAGATACGAGCGGCGGAGATTCTGTTTCCCTTGAGCTGTTGTGGCATGCAACAACCATTAGTGTTAATAAAGGCGATAAGTGGGGAATTTTGCAGGTGAAGGACGTGCTTGTGTTTGCCTCTGGTGCACAATGAACCGTTAGAGCTGAATATTTGCAATTGGATTAGCCTAGATTGGTGAGCGTAAGTGGCCACTTGGTTACATCCTGTTTTGTTATCAGTTTTATCACAGTTTCATGGGAGTTTTCAAAGTTATTTTCGTGAAGACATTTTTAGAGGATCTAGAGGATCTAGAGGATCTAGGGGATCTAGAGGGACGTGCTTTATTCGCACGTACGCATGGAGTTCAGTGAAATGTCATGTTTCTATGTTCTATGTTTCAAGTCGAATTTGTTTGACCGTCATTTCAGCTGGGATGCCATTTGTCAGTTAGCATTTGACAGTCGTTGAGAGTGATCGATAACAATTGGGTGCGTTCAGAAACTCCAAACATTTGCTTAGTGAATAAGTAGTTTTTGTGATGATGTTGTAAAGCATACTTGATGCTGACGAACACGTCAATAAACAAAGCGCCAGCTACTTGAAGTTGGCGCATCAAATTGCGAAATTATGCTTTGAACATTTGACGTTTTGAAAGTGATGCCAATATCTGCCTTTATGGTTGGTTCAATGGTGGTTCAATGATGATGCCACATCGATCACGCAGCGAAGTGTGTTTGATATCACTCTTTATTAAGGAGCAATAAAAGGGCAATCAAGCGAATACTCAAAAATGATACACTGTGACCATTATAACCGCTTCGTTCAGTTTCGTTAAATTCGTTCACTTTTACCAACTTACGCAGCAGCGATCTGAATCGCTCTCTACGTATGCCAATGTCAGTTAATGTCAATTCCGCTTAAGCTTCTATAAGCAATTATGGGCGCTTTGAAATTTGACGATGAGTCTGGTTACTTTTCGTCAGCTTTTGACATAACCTTACGTTTTCGACCGGTTATTGTAGATGGTGAAGATCTGGCGTAAAATCGCCCTTTGCAATCGCGAGAAGAAGAGAATGACTTCAGTTTTTTATTTTCCCAGTCTAGGAGGAGAGACGAAAACTGGACGGCAGTGCTGATTTTTGGTGTCTTCGAAAGAAAAATTCTGCGTTGGACATTTGGTCCCGTCTGTAAGGAAGGCGAATGAAGAAGACATTACCGCTGCTGGCTGCTTATCGTCCAGCTTTCGGCTTCATCCAGCATGACTGGCAGGATTAGGGTTTTGTAGAGCATGATCTATGGACCTATGACCCAATTTGTTTGGACAAAGCGAAGTGGCATCGGTTGCCAAAGGCGCTTCTGCGTCGGATCTCCACCAAGATGTCGTTTGTGCAGTTCACGTTTGCCCCGAGGTAGACAAACTACTTAACTACCTCAAAAATGTAACTGTTGTTTAGTTATCTGGACGTTTAGTTATGTCGAAACAAAGGGACCGCTACGAAATTCGGTCGAGGGATGTGTTCGCAAAATGCAATAGATGAATCGGAGATGGCGCTGCAATTTGGCTGTTAATTTAAAGCAGTCTTAAACAGAAAGGGCCTATATTGGCCTAAGTGAGACTGCTAGGCTGCAGTCAACCGTCTGCACCATAAGCAGTCTCGTCAGAAATGGGACAGGCAGTGAGTTCCACTTGAAGGTTTTTGCAGCTGATTAAAGGCTCTCTGTTGTAGCGTGGATGCAATTGAGTCTGGGAGATATTTCAGATGGAGACGCAAATCCTCCACCATGCACGACAGATTCTTCCGCTGTGGTTGGACGCGGCAAACATTTTATCAGCGCCACAATGACGTCCAACTGAAGCATTCGACGTCAGGTCTCCACCAATTTACACCATTAACAATAATTGTTCGTCATCTAGTTTTGTTTCAAAGCGAGATTACAAGTTCAGTCCACTAAACCGAGCGGTAATTGATCTGTCATAGTTGAGTTTCCCGCCTTTCACACACGTAAGTACATTTGTCACTGTTCTCTAGTGTGTATTCACCCAGCTTATCGCCTGACTAACGATTCCATAGAATCGCAAAACCCAACCGGATGTGCATCACCTAACACCTATTACCAGCAATTTGTTTCGCAAAAATAAACACAGAGCAGCAGCAGCTCCGCGCACACAGACTAATCGCCGAACGAGCGCGAGACTGAGTGATGAAACAGCAAAACAAAGGAAACGACAAAACAAAAATAAACGCAAAGCGAAGAGGAAACGGGGGAAAAAAAAAAGAAAAGATGAATATTATTAGGTACATGACACGTAGATCCCATAAAATTAGCACTGAACATGTGTCAATGCAATTATCTAGATTCAATAAAGACGCTGACTGTGCACGGCCAGCTAGAGAGTGCTTTTCCGCGCACGAACTCGTAACTCGCCGTACCTCACAGTCTGGGGATGTCGCTACGCCTGCAAGCGAACTGCAAATTGGGAATAAACAAAATCTGGTGGCCAGATAAATCTGGTGGCCTTCTGAGAATCGGAAAAGAAAACTCTCTCAAGGAGGAAGGAACTCCGCGGTGCTTGCATCACCCAACAGCAACAGCAGCAAACAGAGCTAACCATTAATTAATGACATATGCATCATGATGCATACTTAAGTTCGCTGAGTAGTACTCCTTGTTGTGTGCCTGTTGCGCCCCGGCATGTAAACAGATACACAGCGAACGCGGCCGGTCGGTCTTCCCATGAATGAATTCAGCCAACGAGCCAACAGCCGTCGAAAGGCAACTGCGAATTCGCCTTGAAGGAGAAGGCGCAGGCGGCAGTGGGAGCGGCAGCAGCGTTGCTCGATGTGATGCGATGACGACGATGCGATGCCAAGGCGGAGGAAGGATGAATGCGCACCATTGAAGAGGATGTGACGTTAGTGGGGGGCTCGTTGCATACCCAATAAATTTCCTTCACAAAACGGACGTGTACCGAGTCGCGGTGGATGTTGTTTGGGCGCGCATTTTGCGCGAATGCGAAAAATAATGAATGGGCCGCTCTGCGCCGACGTTCTTTGTACGCCCGTACACGTCCGTCTCTCGCATACGGTACGACAACTGCTGAAACATCACGGTTGGGTGAGCGCGCTCGCATTCACAGGAAATGATAGTCGTCTTGCAATCTAAAAGATGATAGCCGCTCTATGCGGGGGTGGAGATATGAATTATTGTTTATTTAATTCTGTGACGAGTTCAAAGATTAAGTTATTTTCTGTTTGTCTGTTGCATCGATTGGTGTGTGTGCACTTCCCACTGAAGTGCAATTGAAACTCACCGCCCCCACTAAACACACACTTGGGTGATGGGTGACAGCGTCTCGCATGAATGCAACTCCTATTGCGTCCTGGTCTGCCGACAATCGTATCACATGATAATTACAGAGTGACGAGAAAGTGTCATTAAAATAATTGCACCCCCAAGATTTCGCCCAGACTTCAGGGGAAGACTTGTGTTTAGTCGTCTCGTGTTACGTTGCAAAATGAAGAGAAAAAAAAACGTTTATTTTTAATTACTTTTGAGAAGCTGTGTCCGCTTCTTTGTCCGCAACTGACGTCAAGTTGTTTTTACGAACGTCGCTTATCAGAACCCACGGCGAGGTCCCATGGAATTGGTGTGAAAATGCTTAGTTCTTTGGACTTCCCCTTGAACAATTCTCATGAGAACTAAATAATTTGATTACGTTTATAAACTTTAAACAATCTTCTTCCGTTTCTTTGGAACGGAATTAAATCTGCTGACGTGACGGTGGTCATATGCGACCGTCTTTTTTTTTCTGAGGATTTTTTTTCATCGCTCAGACTCAAAACTGGTCCATTGTACTGCCAGGTAGCAACCTACTCCAGTGTCGTCAATTTTATACCAACGGCAAATTGTGACTGTGCCAGATTCGATTTCACTGGGATTCGAACCTGGGACCCCTCGAACTTGGGGCAGGCACTTAACCAACAGCGCCATCCAGTTGTTTACTTACGTTGCGACTATAATAACCATTTTTTTTAGTTTCGTTAAGTTCGTTAACTTTTGTCTACTTTTTTTTAGGGGATTTATTTTCGAAACTCTACTGGAGCACTCAGACTCAAAACTGGTCCGTTGTATTGACAGGTACCAACCTACTCCAGTGCCGTTAATTTGATCCCAACGGCAAATGGTGACTGGACCAGGTGCGATTTCACTGGGATTCGAATCTGGGGCCCCTCTAACTTGGGGCAGGCACTTAACCAACCAGTCGTTAAGATGTGGACATAGTTCAGAAGGCAAAAATCCGTCGACTAAACTGGCTCAGTCACATTGAGCGGATGAACACCAATGATCCAACCAAGTGAGTCTTCGAATCCGAGGCGCCTGTTTCGGAAAGGAGAAGAAGATCGAACCTCCGGTGTTCGCGTTTCGTTAAGTTCGTTCAGTTTTGTCTATTTTCGCGGAGAAATGAATCGCACTCTTTGACAGCCTGATTTAGCACCATGCGACTTTTGGTTGGTTAGGGTTGAAGGATATGTTCACAAAGTTGAATAGACAAATCAGAGATGGCGTTGCTATCAGATGTTCCAGTCTCACCACAAAAGAGACAGACTAAGTAAATCTTTGAAAAAAAAGGTTTCATAAATTTTTTCTTCGGGAGACAGCGAGACAACGCAACAGAGGATGTCCCCGTCTAACTTGGCGCACCCAGGTGCAGAAGAACAACAGCTAGCAAAAGATCGTGCAGCCTAAAGATGCTTGTTTAAAGCCCAGGTCCACTTCAAGCTGTAGCCCCACAAGAAGAAGAGGAATTATTTGAGGTTGACGTCTCTGTGTATGAACAGGTTCCCATTGGCAACATTCTCCCTCTTAACAAGTGCCCTTTGTTCAGGAATTCCCATGACAGATTAATGGCTTCGAGGGCCAACAAGACATTTTATGGCAGCCAGTGTCTTCGGAGACAGTTCTTTTGATTATTGGACTCAACGGGATGGCCATAAAGAAGACACTTCGGTTTCTCTGGAACAAATGGCATTTGATTGTGGCCAATAAATCGGTTCCCTTGTGCACCCATGGAGAGTCGAACAAGATCACGCTCATAAAGTGCCATCGCAGTGGTGGATGAACTCAGAAATTATGGCCTTACAAAGGTTTCATAACTGAGTGGAAGTGGAAGATTTCTCTAAGGAATTTCCTGCCTAAAATGTTGCCACAAGTCCAGAATTGTGATCTTGCCGAAACAACTTTAATTGCCCCCATCGTCTTGTCACAGCAGCTTCAACTGCTTCACGTGTGGTTCAGTTTCTTCAAATGCAAGCACATGTGCCCGTAAATCACGGCGAAACCGAAGTGAACTCTGATCCCCCAGACACCATTCTTGAACTCAACCATACCCCAGGCACCATAGTCCACGAGTCCCCCAAGCAGCAGCAGTTGCAAATGAAAAATCCCATTTATTCTACGTCTTTCTAATTGTTGTTCCGTTCGTTGCAGCAATTCAAACCATCAATCACTGATTCGTGACCGAACGTGCCACAGATTGACAGGCGACCTTGGCGATTGTCATTTGTCAGTCGAGTGCATCTGGGCGTGTGTGCGCGAGTGATGTTGCATAAAGTACCCGAGCACACTCTGCGGTGAAAAAACGACAAAAGATTGAGATACCGTTCGAAAGAAAAACCCACTCTATCTTTGTCCTCCCAAAACAAAACACCTGCATCTTGTGGTGAATGTCATTAGCATAGACCCATCATGATCATAAATAAAAACCAACAAAACCCAACCTCAAATGACTCGGCGTTTTGTTTTCGAGATACTCGTACGCCTCCTCAACTTCGACCGCCACCACAGTCTTGGCTCGCTGACGTGTGGGCCGGGGCTTGATGCCGAACTGACTGTGCCTGCCCTGCCTGGGAGATAGTGAAATACGCGAATTAACATACGCCTGTCAAAACACTTAACAAATGCAAATTAGATCCATCGACACATGTGTGTGTGTGCCTGAGACTTTGACTCTGGGTTCATAATTGTTTGTGAAAACGGGGGGAAAAAAAAGAACAGAACCGCAGGCAGCACGAGCTTTTAATTTGAAAAATGATTAGCGGAGCTGCTCTTGCGTGCAGAGAGTGTCCTGGTCTGTGTTAAACGGGCACATCTGCGGCATTCACTGCGCACCCACACAAGTGGGTGAGGATACAAAGTATCTGTGCGATTACAAAACCACCACTGCACCATGCGAGTGGAGTGGAGTGGATTGCGGGGGAGTAAGCCCCCTAGTCGAATTGTCTACCTGATCGAATCGGATGTGTGAGGTAAACAACGGGCAGATACGCTCTTGTTTCTTTTTTTGCTATATTTTTGCGGGGGCTGGAATCGCCTACCCACCTCCGGCACATCCACGGGTTAATCATCTTCACTACTCATCCATGACGTATGGTGGCCAACGTACGCGATACTCTCTCGGATTGAGATACCAGTGTCGATTGCGTACGTACTCGTCTGTGGTTTGTTTTGTAGTTTCGGCCGTGCGTGGTGTGGTTGGCTAAAATTTGTTTTCATTCAGATTGCGGTTTGAGTGGGCGAAATTATAATCAGAGAGGGAGACCGAGCGACGGGCGGGCGAATGAGAAGAAGTTCGAGATACCTGCACACATGTGTGGGATACGAATACGGTCTTGAATGGTACATGGAAACTGTTATACATTCGTTGGGACGAGGAGCACCTGTGTTTCATGAATGAAACGCTTCGCGAGATTGATTTGTGAATTTTTTTTGTCTTTTTTTTTGTGGTGGGTATAGATAGATTTTGACAAATTTGCAGATCACTATCGGGGAACTTGTTCAGCAAGCGGTTCAATTAAGTATACTTCGGCGATAACTATCGAAAGAACATGGAGAGCTAATGCAATTTGACTCTGTGCTCGGGGTATCATGACAGGGAATCTTGTTTTGATTGAGAATGTATCATTTTGGCACACTTTAGTGGCTGTTTTGGAGTGGGTTGAGGGTGGAAAAGTTCTTCAATGGCGGCGAAGTTTGTACGGCGGTCATTTTGATTGTAACAGATCCTCCAGAGAATGACTCTTTGTATACTTTTTAACGCTTCTAGAGCGAAGGGTAAACAAACGTAATCTGAATCATTGGTTCATAAAACCTTAAAAATCGGAAAAGTCGTTTGAGGGCTAACTAAAATGGCGGTCCTGAAACTTAAGAGATCGGAAACAATCGAATCAATACACAAAAATGTGACCATGGCTACCGTTCGTTAAGTTCGTTAAGTTTTGTCTTTTTTTAAGTTGGATCATGTGGAAGTTATTCTTTTTACTTCGCTACAGTCCAGGAAGGACCAATTGTTGAATGATCTCGAATGACAGCCTCTAACTTTCTCAAGGAACAGGAAATTCTTCTGTATATAGCGCTACAGTCCGGGGTGGACCTAGGTCGCAACCAACAAGTTGGTTGAGTCCTTCTCTTATTGTGTGCACCACTTTAAAGGGCAACGCAACAAAGGACATCCACGTCAAAGGTGGCGCACTCAAGTGAAGAGGGACCTCAACCTGCATTGTGTGCCCGAACGAAGACACGAAAGCTTGTTGATTGAGGCCCAAGTCCACCTTGGACTGTAATCCCACATGATGTTTTTTCGGACGATTTTTGTATTTGTACATTGTACTGCCAGATAGCAACCTACTCCAGTGCCGTTAATTTGATCCTAACGGCAAATGGGGACTGGACCAGATTCGATTTCACTGGGATTCGAACCTGGGACCCCTCGAACTTGGGGCAGGCACTTAACCAACTGCACCATCCAGTCGTGTTTGATGTTAGTCATGAAAATGAAGAAGAATTTTTACACTTCCAACGTTCCAAAAGTCTAATTCTTTGAACTGCATAACTCTTAACTGCCATCAGCTGAGTCTGAGTCATACCCGCACACCTGGCGACACATGCTCGTCAGGAATGAATACATGTTTAGCATCTTAAGCATCAAACTGTATTTTAAATGAATTGCAAATGTCACCACAGACTCCAACTGTCTGCGGTTGGCTTAGGCAAATGTCTACAAACTCCTCCAGATCTGGATTTACATTTGCGACTGGACCTTATTTATCATCTAATTCAATGGCTGCAAACGTCATGATTGGCGAGAGCATTGTGTCCCTCATTCAGTCTCAATTGCTTCACAGATCGATGTCATGTCTAAATAAGAACAGATGCAAATGTTTTTAAGCACCACGGCTGAATTAATGATGAATATGGTAAGAAAATGAAACTGGGGGTTTTAATTCTTCCATAGTCTGCTAGGTTTGGCGCGGTCTAATAAAAAATGCAACTGGATGCCTCATATTTTTCCAAAATCTGATAACTTTGGTTAGGCACGAAGGCTTGTGCGTTTTGATAAAAATTGAACTGAATACTTCATTTGCCGGGTCTGCTCAGGCGCGAGAGATTGCGCAGTCTAATAAACATGCTAGTGAGTTAGTTGCGCAAGATTCTTTATGTTTTCTTGTAAAGCTGGCAGATGTTACTGAAATTATTGCACAACTGTGAGACTGATTGCCATTTTGTCAGATTTTCATACAAGACAAGCATTATTCGTCGTGGTTTTGTGAGTCTTTTGGTCCAGGGGTATATGAACACCAATGCTCCTGCTAATGGAGTCTTCGAATTCAAGCCTCCTGGTTTGAGAAAGAGAGAAAGACCGAACCTTTAGAAGGGGAGTGATCGCGGACGCCAAAAAAATCTTGGTCTTGATCACTGAAAGCAGTATGTTCTGTCAAGGATGGACGTTGGCTATAGCTCAGGCTCAGAACCTCCACAAATCGTTGGCCTTTATAACTAAGTTTGCCCATTCATCGATGTATTCATTTTCTAAACCACAATAAGGACTTCTTCGCTACTCATTAATTAAACTTAAGAGCCAATTGGCGTACGAAAACTTAAGCTGGGGCCCCTCTAACTTGGGGCAAACGCGCTCGCCGTGATCGCATGAACGCGATCAAATTCCATATTCAAATTCAAAATGTGTACTAAGCCTGGTGCATATAATTTCAAACCGATATCTCAATTATTCCGTATTTTCAATCAAATACAAAACTGTCCTTTTTTGAGAAACTCTGACACTGTCTTCTGAGATCCAGAACAATTCCGATGCTGTCTTGTGAAATGATGTTGAACTTACCTAAAAAGACACAAAAAAAAGAAACAAAAACCGATTAGAATGTTTATTAATTCTTAAGAAAAATTAAAACGAAAAGGGTTCTAAACACAAAACAAGTTTACAGTCGCCTAATACCCAAACAGAGTTGTTATTTCAAATTCATTTTGTAAACTCTAATTTCTAATTTCCGCTGAATCAAGTTTCTCAAAAACTGATTCATAGCCAACCCAAAAAACAACTGAAACCATGAGGCAACCAGTTTTCGTTTCCAAAGAAAGACACCACAGAAAATTAATTCAAAATTATGGAAACAATTTTTAACTCATATCCGAAACCAATAAATAAACTTTAGTTGCCTTTCCCAAGTCAACAGTTTCTAGGTCTCCCCGGTGGGTGGATACAGATCGTATATTCAAAATGCAAATCCGATCACATAGCTAATCACATAACCTCATTCACTCGAGATACATATAATCTCTCATTGATTGGCCATCCAACAAAGCGATCAAAATGTACGAAACACAGATATCGTTTCATTAATATTTAAATTTTTGATTTGTCGGTGTTTTTCTGTCCGATTTTTGTACAGAAATTAGGCGGCGAAGAAGATCTCGCTCTCTGGTGATGCCAAATTACCGGTTTCTCGACAAAATTTGTAAGACTCTTTCCCCCGCGCGCGCGGCTGAGTGGACCATTTCCATTTCCCATTCAAGTGTTAAATTCATTCATTAGAGTTTTAAAAGGGAAATTAATTCAGACGCAAATAAGTGGGAGAACACCGATGCCCCCAACCAGCACTAAGTAACTGCCCATTCAGTGGGCGTTGCTTTCGAAAGACGAAACCTCAAGAATTCATAAAAATTCACCAGTTAGCCAGTTAGCCAGTCAGCAAAAGCCAAATGGACAGCGGATAATATTTTATTCAAATTTTGTTGACCAAAAAAAAAGTTTGAACACAAAAACAAAGGCGAACACTGAACACATCCCCCGTCTTTGTCACCGCTATGCACACATACACGCCCATCGGCAGACGGGTCAAAACACATTCATTAACGTCCACTGACGCGAATTAGACTTCAATTATGTGAAAGAAGAGATTAATTTTAATTAGCATCTCCCCAGCGTCTCCGATTGACTGGACAAATCGATGGATAATTTATTCATCTATTCACAGGTGATGCCAACTCTACCACACAAGGATCATTAGTTTTCCCGTTTCAAGTCGAAGTCGTTTGTCATTCGCTGGGATGACACCTTTCAAAGTGACCCTTTGTGAGGGGGACAGGGTTATGTCAAAATCTGTCAAATTCGAAAAACGTTACATTGTGTGTGGGTATTTTGCAAACTGTCACTCCAAATGTCAGTGCAGCTGTCATTGGATAGACATTACAGCGGTTTTTCTTGTTGCCAGCAAACCCAATCGTAGAACGAAGTTTGTGTGTGGGCTATCTACGAGTAAACAAAAACCATAACACAATCTTGTTGAATTGATTGATAAGATTTCGACTTCAAAAAATGACAGCTTGTTGGTTGTTTGGATTGAAATATGTGTGCTGCCTCAGACTGAATGGACTTTTGATTGAATTCTCGATTTCTTGGGAATTTCCCTGAGGTTGATCGGGGCGGGGGACAGTTTGGTGGTTATCGAGTTTGTCTGTCAGCCTGTGTGTGACAATCGCTTGTAAGGTTAGGGTCTAAAAATAGAACTTGTCTAATTTCGAAAACAAGTCGATTTATGGCTATGACATGACTTTCAAAGACTCGAGACGAATGTCTGCCTGGGCAGTTGGTCTTTTGTTCTACTCAGGCGAACTGTGCAAGAGGCATTTTACATTAAAATTCAAACAGGGACAGGGTAGTAAAATTTTATGTAAGGCTCAGTGTGCATTCGAATGTGTGCATTCGAATTATTGTTTGGTTTGAAATTTGTGTAGGATGGGAGCAGAATGACATGTCAGTTGCTGAGTGGCGGACTACAAACTGAAGGAAGTAATAAAAGACGGCAATAAATGCTTGGGAATAAGGCAACGGGTTTTCATAGCGCAGCCAAGACAATTCCTCTGACATGAGTTAGTGACGAATTGACACGTATTGCTGGGTACTTATTTCACACATTGTGTGGTGTGATGTTCAATTCACTCTTAATTAAATGAAGATTTTATGAGGGAGACAGGGAGGCTTTGCAGAACGATGACTGAATTTGGAGAGCAGAACGATCTGGTAGCAACCAATTGCAAGTGAGTCACTGCAAGCGCTTCTAACTATAGTTGCAGACCACTAAGTCAGCACTGACATGAGAGAAGAATTTTTTTAGTGTCAAGATTTGGAGAATGTACTGGCTTCATCGCTGCCTTAAAGGGGAATAGGCATCGTCATCAAGGACTGCTCCCGAACCAACGAGAACAAGAATCCAGGAAAATGCTACCGCTCTAAGGGTTTAATATGAGCGTTCGTAGTCATTTAAAATTGCTTGACTACAGAAGTGATTCCATGAACGGAAACGTTCAGAGCTGGTTAATCGTACGGATGCGGTGTTTCACCAAGGCAACGTCACAAGTTTGGTTAGAGGGCGAGATCTTGGAGCTTTGTTGGGATATGTTGCAACTCATAACATATAGTCGAGATCTGATCGCAATCAGATCTTCATTTGAGTCGCTCTTGAAAACTGGTTACTTCTAAAGACCTCATCAAATAACACTTTGACAAGATTCTTGCACAGAAAGACAGGGTGTTTTATGACTTTTGGTTTATTTCAGATTGGAACTTCTTGGATTAAATCCAAATCAACCAGACTTAAAACTTGCAGTGAATGTGCCCTTTAGAACAAATACCTGAAGCCGTAAAAAGTTGCACAGACAGAGCTCAATATAAAAATTCGGTAAACAACGTGAGTGACTTTAAACATTCTGCAACACTTAACACTCCTAGGCTGACCAGACGTTCTCTTTTAAGAGGACATGCCCTTATTTTGTCTCATAAAAAAATGTCCGGTATCTTTTTGGAAAAACATGCAATTTGTCCTCTTTTTTGGTTTTCTCAATTAACTACATTTTTCGACATCAAAAAACTACAACAAAACTTTTTTTTTCAACACTCATTTAAAAATTCTCTGGATCTTTTTGGTGCGAACACGATCTAAAATATATTTGTACTAAACTAAACTCATTCACTTCTGAACACAACGCCATCTTTTGTGTTTTTTTAACAGTCGTCTGAACACACCCATTCATTTGACAGTTCATTTCATGCATATTTTTTTCTGTTTAAAAGTAAATAAACCGTTAGTTTACCGTTTTCGTGTGTGGTCTTCTAATGTGAAAAAAAGTGAGTGTTAAATTATTATTTGGGACTGTTCAATGTGTCCTTTTTTTATGCTCATGGACCTGGTCACTCTAGACAGGTAGCAAGACAGGCTTGAAGATCAAAGATCACCACAATACTATATATCAAAGCACCATATCACAAGATATTGGCTTGATACGTGTTCTAAAAAGAACTGTAGCTGAAAAGTCTTCCTTCTACCGGTTTATTTCTGTATGTATGAATAAGTCCCTACTGCAGTTTCTGCCTCAGGCAGAGAAATTGTTGATTACCTACTCGTAGTCAGAAAGTGGATCATGGTCGAACATCAAGGATCGTGCTCGACCATGAAACGATGTAGATCCTTTTTCCTTTTATACAACCCTGCCGTAGGAGATCGACCTATAGAGATCGATTGTATCGAGAAAAAATCGATTTGGATAGGCAAGTGATCATGCGCCAGACAGCTGACCGTATCGAAATTTTAAGCGAGGGCCTTTAAAATGGGTAATGGAGCTATCCACATCTCCCTTGCTGTAAGAACGATCTGATGGGCTGTCAAAAATTATGTTTGTAGATAAGAAGAAACTGACTGAGTTCGTAAACGTCAACAAAATGTGCATCACGTAAGCATCACTGCGTATGTGATGCGACGCAACGATATTTTGATGTTACAACGCATCACGATGCTTTAATTTTGTTGGCGTTTCGGAACGATTTATTATTTTGTGTTTCAATTGTTTCTTTTTTTTGTAAAAATGAAATTGGGGACAATTTTTTTTAATTATTTGATTAAAAATATTGACAATTTCAACGCCAGCATACTTCAAAATATTTCAGACAAGAAAAAGGGACAATTGAGTCGGAAAATAAAAAAAAAATCCATCGCATCACAATAATCTATGATGTGCTGGTTTGATTTTGTTTGCGCATCGTTGTTTTCATGTTGCATTTTAGAACGTGATGCAAAGCTTCATTGCCAAATGTTTGCAATTAAGAACGCTTGACGTTGCAGTACTGCGCTAATGTTGCGATTACGAACTCAACCACTGTTACACTCATGTCGTATCATTGCCCGGTATTTTCCAGCGGATAAAGAGAGATTCTGGGTGAAAATTTTGTCGAGGAACAAGACTCCGTTAAGCAAATGCTTGTGCGAACCTAAGGATTCCAAATCGGAGAAGACTTCCTGACTAAGCGGAATCGTGGAAGAGGAACGAAAAAGTGTGATCCAAAACGATGGTCTGAATCGGTATACCTCAAAAGTTTTATACATTCGCACCTTTTCAGCCGAAAAATACTGGAAATTAGCTTCTCAATCAAACAAATTTTCAGAGGAACTTATCAAGACGATGTCCACACTTAGAGGTGGGGGAAACTGCTTCAATATGAAATCCTACTCTCTTCTTCTTCTTCTTAGGGCGCTACAATACGAGGTGGACCTGGGCCTCACAGAATTATTCACAAAATACTTTCAAAACGTGAACAACTGGAATGAAGGCATGTCCGTAGATGAAACTAATAAAGTTTTTTGACCTCTCCTCCCGTTAAATCAAAAAAAACCTTGTATACAAATCATTTACATTAAAATCCGCCCCAGCGGCTGATTTTTTTTTTACAAATGATTTTCCAAATCTGTTTGGACCACAATCCACTTTAATGTTCCTTCCAAAATTAAAAAACCAAGTGAACGTCTGTGTAGTTGTAGCTGCTCCCTTTTCCCGCTAGCCAAAGAGAAAAAAGGAAAAAACTAAACAAATGCACTGCCACCGTGTGTATCCCACTTAAACGGTGCACAGCTTGACGTCCGTCGGCAACATGTTGCTAGGCCATGCTGTGATGACCAACTTACACACATGTTCATTACAATTTCCCAGAGTTTTCCTCCATTCGCCACCCGGAGCCGGTCATTTTCATGGTTTTCTCCAAAGAAACAATTTTCATTTTTCTTTTCTAAAAATAGAAATGATTGAGAAAAACGAGAGAAAAACAAAGTGCGCGCACACGTAAGACGAGCGAAACACACATCTGTGTTTAGATCGAGAGGAGAGGAGGAGAAAAAACGTCTAAAACACACTTAAACAAATAGATCACGTTTTTATCAATAATTATTACTCTGGGGCATGTTCGTACGAAGCTCTGTGTCTGGATCGCAGCCACATATCAAAAGGGGGCCACCACCCTCCCACGGAGAGCGTACAAGCTCTAGGTGTCTGGGCACTATCCAGTCCGCGGTGTTTGCCGCTGCAGGTTAGGCGGGCAACTAGTCTTTTCCCGCCGCCGCTGTACCCGCGCACGGTCGACACAAATATTTGAGTAGAAAGACCTAATAAGGCATCAGGCCGGGCAGTGGAAGAATGTCGAATTATCAGTTGAGTACACCATCTCACTTCTCGCATTCTCACCTCGGGGACGTGTCAACAGTGTAACACCCGGATGCGGCGAGGTGGTGACTCCTTGCGGGAGCGCGCGCGAGACAACAAAATCCAACGCACAATGCACCTCTGACAGCCCGGTGATGGCAGCTAAATTGTCACAAGATCAGATCCCACAGATAACCGCCGAGTGTCAAATTATACGCGCTTATCTCCGTCATTTCGACTTATCTGTCAGAGGGCCGAGATAGGCCGTGGGTACGCCTCGTATCGGGAGTTTTCTGACCGACTTATGTGTTTGTTATTTACACTTCTGCTTCCAAAATGGAGTACGACCGAGTGTTTGTATCTTATCGGGTAATTAAGTTTTCATTTTTGGACTTTTTTATGCACTCTCCTCGGCCCGTCTGGATGGGGAGTGATTTCGTTTCATAAGCGAACGGTTGTACCTGTTTATGAAACTAGGTACGAGATTTGATTTGTTGTTGTTTTTCCTCTTCTTGTCTCGTAGAGAATCACGAACTCTTGTGTGTACATCCGTTTCCTGATTGGAATTCGAAATGAATCTATGAGTCTGATGGTGTGTCACTCACTCGATGGCGGCAAACGGACGGGGTGTTACATGACGAGAGAAGGAATACTATTTTTGAGAAACAATCTCGAATGACTGTATACGAAACACGTGTTGAAATGTGTACATGAAAGGAATTTGTTGTTTTTCCTCTTTCCTTCGCTTTCAGATATTTATGACGAAGAACATGTGCGCTTAATGTCGGTTAATGTTTAGAGATGTTTTTTGAATGTAACCCCAAATGATGTGCATTTGGTCACAAGTCTTGAATGTTGGATGGATCACACGTCTTTTTGAGGTTTTCGAAATAAAGACTTCCTTTAGACGGAGGTGATTATGATTCAGAACTCACTTTACTGGACAGTCATTGAGTGAAGACCATTGATCTACAAATGACACTTGGAAGTAGACACTTCACAGTTTGACTGTTTTAAACTCTTGCTGAAAGGGAATACTTTACGGGAGGGTTACATCAGGAAATATTACAGAAGAAAGCGACTTAAAAGAAGTCACACTGTCTGACTGTTTTAGGAACGACGAGTTGTTCTTTGAGTTCAACAGGAGCATTATATATTTGCCATCTTCACAAGGCTTCACACTTTAGAGAGAATGCAAGAAAAATACCCGATGGAGACCCATTTTCTGCTCCATTTTCAAGCATTTTGACTCAAAACTTGATGGTTTCGAAGAGACATGGTCGTTTTGCAACTTCCTCTGTGAGCCAGTAAGTCGAGGCATGAAAAAAATTTTTAACGCCTTCGAAGGAAATAATCTTTTTAAGGGTTTTCAACTTGACAGCCTATTTGGTGTCAGCATACTCTTCGTTACTTTAGTATGAATAGACTGAACCTAAAGGAGAAAATTCAAACACGGACTGTCCGGGCCGAACAGCGTCATGAGTCTAGCCAGGAGTCTACAGATCTAAAGGACAAGGTGGTTAGGTTTTTTAGAGCACATGGACAACTTTAGCTCGAAGCTTCTTCGACTCTGAGCCTATGGGACTACGCAACAAAGGACGTCAATAATTGAAATGGCGCAAATAATTAGAGAAGGCCCTCAATTAACTGGTGTGAAACAATGGAGACGCTTATTGGTTGAGGCCAAGGATCACGCTAGAGGAAGACATTACAAAACCCTCACTATGCTCGAGCAATATCATTCACGTATGCTAGATGATGTACGGACTTTTGGAAGATCGTGCCTCTAGGGTTGGCCAGTGAGTTTTGCATAATCTTCTCAAGAATGATGCTGAAAAGATCAAACGCTATTATGGCACTAGACACCTACATCATCAAATCAAAGCTTATATGGGAATGCTTGCAAAAGCTCAAGGAGTTGAGTAGGAAAAACCGAGTAAAACTCTGCTGGATACCTGATCATACGGGGATAGAAGGCAATGAAATGGCCGACTCCCTGACAAGGAAAGGAGCATCAGAACCCTTCATAGGCCATGAACCATTCTACGCTGTAGGAGACCATCTCCTCAGAGAAGATTTCAGGGAACTAGAAAGAAGGAACCGGATAGAAACCTGGGATAACGCTCGTAGAATGAAACAGGCCAAGAAACTCCTAGGGCAATATAACCGTAAGAGGTTCGAGGCATGCATCAAAATGACCAAGAACAACCTCCGTATTCTAACAGGCTTCCTAATGGGGCACTGTAGACTCAGGGAGCATCTAAGGAAACTAGGGGTATCAGAAGAAGGTCTCTGCAGATTTTGTGGAGAATTCAATGGAATTCCAGAACATATACTGGGATTTTGTGAGGCACTAGTCCACAAAAGAAAAAGATGTCTGCGCAAGTACCTACTATCAGAAGAAGAAATGCAATCACTAGAACCATCTCTCATTCTCAGATTCCTGAAGGAAACTGGCTTAGAGCGAATACTCTGGAACAGATTTCTTCACCTATGCGCAATAGGAGTCCATTACCCTCAATACAACTCTGAAAAGAACTGTATTTGAGGGGAACTCGTAATTGTGCTAAGGTATTGAAAGGGGGCACAATAGATCTTAAAGGTCGCGGTGCCAGATACCCTCAACCATAATAATAATACTCTAAAATCGCTGCTCTTTTTCAGATTCACGAAGAAAATTTAATCCTAACTCAATTTTACTCGCTTATACGTTACACTCCAGAAAATCCTGTAAAAGACTGTGGGCAAAGAAATAGTTTGAAAGAGCTTAAAACACCTTTTTTGCAGGTGAGACATAGTGAGTCGACATTTGAGCGGTGCATGGATGTAAAAATCTTCTTTTTCTTCTGCAGGAAGTGGACAGACTGTGGAGACCTGGGCCTTAATTTTGAGGAAGGTGGAGGCACGACGGCCAAAGTAGGCAAACTTGTAACCAACCCAAACCACACTGTTTATCAAATTCCCTCAACATCGAGGTTTACGTAACAAATAAGAAATTCCATTTAATCAAAATGATGTTTATTTATTTGCACACATGTCATATGGGTCAAACAAATTAAAATGTGATGTCTGTTGATCCACATAAAAAACCAACCAGACACCTAAACATAAAACAGACTAATTTTAAGAACAGGCATAAATCAAAGTCCAAAGCAAATGCGCTCCCCAAAGAGACCACAAGAGAAAAAAAAAAACAAATAAATCATCGTTATACATCAAAAATCCTCAAAAAACAAAAAAACCCACAGAAACTTTATCAATTTAAAAATCATCTTTCAGCAAACCCCCCCCCCCCAACAGCACACACAGTAAAAGCTCCTTAAGATAAAAATACTCCTACTACAGCCGAGCAATCTGCAACCGAGAAGGAACATTCTTCATTTATGAGTTTGCATGACAAATATACTCTCGCATCACGCACACGGGATGCCAGCCATAAACAACACAAGTCCACAAATATTTCTAAGCCTAGATGGAAAAATGCATGCGCATCTCGTCATCGCACCAAAAATATACCACCTCTCTCTAAACCGTCAGTCGCTGAATGAGATTAGATAAAAATAATATAGAAGTTTTGCTGCCGCTTCGATCCCCCCCATCTGCCCCGAGGCCTGCTCCAGATGAAACACATTCTGTAGCTTTCTTTGCTTTTTTTTCTGATTTTCTGAATCCCTTGAGATTAGTCACGTAGTTTGGAATGGACTTTACACTTGACGGTCCACACGCGCACACCGCGATACGTTTACATTTCCTCCTCTGGATTTCAAAATCAAAATCGAAAGCCTGAAAATGCACATCCATCCCCACGCAGATATCGATGGACAAATGCCAAAATGAAACACATTTTTGTGGTCAGGCGAGCAAACCTCAATTGACTCTGACAATATTTACGACCAGAGAGCGAGACAGAGAGAGACACATTTTCGAAAAACAATACGCCTACCCAATGAAAAATAATTACAAACTAGAGCAAATCGACTCGAACGCGATACACACAGATGCAGCCGTTAGCAGAAACGATTTAAAGGAAAACTGAACCAACATCTGACGCACCGCGGTGCCGCCAACAGCACTCGGTTGACCTAAACCGAGCAAAACTCAATCATCGACGCAAGGAGGAGAGGCGGCGGAGGGACGACAAAAATTGCTTAACATGACACGACAACAATTACAAAACTTTACGTCTTGCTAGTGTTTAAATTAATTACCAAAGAATAACCTTTTTGTAGTTTTTTGCCGGGCGATAGGTGTTTCCATGGAGTGACCAAAACCATTTAGTTTACGTCTTGTATCTTACGTGTGTATCTTTCAAACGAGACATCTGAGAGGAATGTCTTTTTTTTCTCGTTTTCCTCACATATTCTAGATTGGTTCAGTGTACACATGCAGCAGTGGAAGGTGAACAAGATTTGAAAACACACGCTGCACACCGGTTTCGTTCTGTAAAACGTTGCAGCTACTTTTATGGTAAACTTAACGACTGCATACAGAATGGATACAGCAGAATGGGCATTCTGTGAATGCATCTAACCCAGAGGAGGCCCAATGGGGAGATCATACGATCGTACATGTCCATTGGGTCAATTAAAAATTCAAATCAAAAGTCCAATGAATGAATCAACATCTCGAATTGTATCTCAATGCGAGCACACACACACGCAAATTGAGTGCAAACTGCACGATAGATGCATTTATGATTCCCCACAATCGATGGCGATCGTTTAAATATCGATTTAAATCAATTACCGATCGGATTAAGCGGGAGGTGGGTTTCGTTTTATTGCAACTTTTACGGCGCACGAGCAGTGATCAATCGAATAAATATGCAAAGATGCTTGTATCCTCGGTGGAAGACCACCTTGGGTGACCCAGTCGGCAGCCCCAAGAGATTGTAGGCCATTTGTTGTACAAATTGAAGCCCATGTCGGTGCAGAGCCAAATCGGATATCCTCCCCCACAGATCGGACGATGATAAAGCAAAAATTTGGTAAACATCAAGTGCTCTCTCCGCGCCCCAGGGGAGGGAGATTCAATTGGAAATTAAAATAAATGAACGCGATTTATCTGATCAATTCCTCGACCAATATGCAGATGGGACGGGATCTTGTGGTCTCCGGCAGACAGAATCTTAATGGACTTTAAGCGGCGAAGAAGTGATTGTTTAATTTATTTATGGTATCACTTAGCGTATGAAAATTTAATGTCCGCTAAATGGTTGTTTGCTGGGCATTTATTGAAATTGCGTGATCTATTCGCTTGTGACCTCTACGGCGACAGAGGACGGAATAATCAAACAGTTTGAATGCAATTACATTTGTTGTCCAGTGCTGTGCTTGACATGCGCGCACGGATGTCGTCCGATCTTCGTTCAATTTGAGGCACACATCTGTGCATCTGGAGCAGCTCATTGGGGCACACATTTGGTTTTTTCGCATCAGGTGTCGAGAAGTCGGAGAGAGTGTGTTTATTTCTTCTCTGAACTCAAAATGTTCACAGAAATAGATTTTTATTGCAAAAGATAAAAAATCCATTTGGTCCGGACAATTTCTCTGGTCAAGTTTATACTATGCACAACGCGCGGAGCAGAAGCAAAAAAACAGATTTCCTCTTGCAATTTACGAAATGACCTTTACGAGACCTCATTTGAATTTCAGCCGGTCAGGGGATCGTGAAATTTTAACGTCAAAGTGCTCGTATTTCTTTTAACGACTCCCCGCCACACGGCCTTCCGAACGTGGATACCAGTTGTGAATTTTACTTGCGTTTTGAGAGGCAATGATCTTTTGAATTGACTGTGTGCTTTGCAAAGTGGTTACTGAAATGATGAGGAAAATTTAATTTCAATTTGCGATCTCTGTCAAACTTTAGGAGTAACTATAAAAGGCCGCACAGAAACGTAGGCTTTTGTCAACAACGCTTTCGGCGACAAAACCAGAACCGTCATCAAATTTCACAGTGTCCATAATTGCTTATAGAATCTTAAGGAGAATTCAGCTGTCAACTGACATTTGCGTACGTAAAAAGCGATTCGTTTCGCTCAAGCGTAAGTAGGCAAAAGTTAACGAACTTAACGAAACTAAGGGAAATGGTTATTATAGCCGTTGGGATCAAATTAACGGCACTGGAGTAGGTTGCTACCTGGCAGTACAATGGACCAGTTTTGAGTCAAAGTACTCCAGTAGAGATTCAAAAAAAATCCTCTAAAAAAAAAACAACGAACGAACTTAACGAAACTATGAGAAGCGGTTTTTATAGTCACAGTATTCTATGTATTCACGCGGTTGTTTCAGTTCTCTTAAGTTTTCGTACGGCGATTATAGTTGGCCCTTTAGGCTACTATGTTGTTCTGTTTGTGAAGCCCTCCTATTCAGGGTGGCATATGGTCAAGCTTCTCTAGCAACCACTCTTGTTGTACTTGTTTTTTTTTTTTTTTACGAATGGACGCAACTTCATTTCTATGCCAACTCGAAACGGCGACGTTTTAAATAGCATTAACAGTGCAGACCACGAACGGCGAAGTTTGAGAAGCTTTTTCTTAACAATGTGGTCTTTGAGTATTCTCAGTGATTCAAAAGAGGTGAAGCAGTGAAATAAGAAAATTGATTGTGGGGAAGCGAACCTAGACTTTCGGCGTATGAGTATGTGCACTAAGCCAATTTGTCACAAAGGCCATGAAAGTTTGACAGCAATAGTCCATAATTTTTGTACAAATTGTAGTCAAAATAACTTCATCAATTACGAAGAGATTAATTGAACAATTTAAAGAGACTGCATCAATTAGTGATCTTTGAGGCGCGGTGAAATAACGCCGAATTTTGGATTTCGTCGTTATTTCACTTTATGAAAGCAATTCACGGCACCGATCTTTGATAGTCATGCCAGCTTTCAAGAAGACGTTGCACACTAGAAATCGAAGGACTCCGTTCAGAATTGTACTGGGTCTATGGACTATGACCAGGCACAGTATTAATTGGATTATGGAATAAGTGGATGCTGATTTTTCAAGCCCAATCTTCTATACGTTAATAAGATGTTTATTTTGAGTTTTTTGATTTGAGAAATGCCGGACCATTTCTCGAGAATATACGATTACCGTACTTCTCCTTCAACAGATCAATTGTTCGACCAGCTAGGCGGCATGTGTCATCAAACCGTTGGAACCACGTTAACTGAGAGATTCCCAATTTTGGCTAATTTTGAGCTAAGACTCTTATTGACTGTCAATTTTTGGGCTGTTGTCTTACTAGAACTTCTTCTTCTTAGGGCGCTACAGTCCGAGGTGGACCTGGCCTTACTAGAACAGGAATATTCATTCAGTAGCAAATATGTCGATTCGATTTTATCCAATATAGCATCCATAGCTCGTCTGATGGGACTATTATTACTATTATTACGATCGAAAACTGAAGTCAGCGCTCTTAAAGTTGCTACCACCGAATCTGCATTTAATAATTTACAAAGGTCGCTCGTTTGCGAACTTACCCATAATAAACCTTAACTAACATTTTGACATTGGCAGATCATAAAAGAAGTTTAAGCACTCTTAAAATACAAAAATTTGTGTTTGTATTAAAACACCCTTTATTATAAGCATACTTATCTCTAACTTACGACTGTGAACTGTCTTGAGGTGTAAATAAATTACTGGGAACTCACCTGAAAGAAAAGAAAAAAATATATGGTTAGCAACTTTTGAAATAGGCATCAAAATAAAGAAATAATAAATTAACACGTATATTTTCTGAGTATTGTCCACTGAAGACCCATAAAAAGATTATGTTCTCTTTCAGCTCATACATGAACTGCAGATTACGCAACACCATTTAAGGTTACAGTGTTCGTTAAAGTGATTCAAATTGTTTAATACCAGTTACATTCGAATAACCAAATCAAATGGAAAACAGGCCCAAAATACACAGTGAAGTGTGAGGTTCAGCGGCACAAATAAATTTATTCACCATGTTTCTAGAGTTTTTTTTACTACTTAGACTATCGTGGGGTCCTCTTCTAAGAAAATGTAAAAAAAAATATCGCTTTTACAGACAAATTTAAAAAAAAATCGATCAAAAAACGGTTTATGTGCGTGCCTAGAAGGGTGTCCATATCGAATCCATGCAGAATGCGATCATATCCAATCTGGAACTTCACGTGATTTGCTTTTAAAACTTAAAGTCATAAAAATGAATGTTGGCACTGGCTTGCTGCCAGTCTTGCAACACCACGCAAGGCACAAAAATGGTTGTCCCCGAGATACTTGAATGGTTTTTGGGCATAGAGTCATCTTGATCTTAATAAAGCCAGGAGATCCAGTTTTCATGTGTAACCGATGTTTTTGTGCTTCAAATGGAATACATCATGTGTCCACATCCTATGCTTCTACCTACGAAAGAACGTGTTATGGAGAAATGTCAGGCTTGGTCTCTTTGATCGGCCGTGACGAAATCAACCGCTCTTAGGGTCTCTTCTCTGCGTCCGATCTTATTGAGAAGGTTTTGTCACCTAAGATTGGATAGCTGAAGAAAATGGTGATAAATATTGTCCATATCCACTTCGTCCTTGGGGAATAAACATCCATCCTCCATTCACCCTCCAGTTCAAAAACTCAAATTATTTTCCTGCTTTGATATGTGCACTTTCTTTTAAACTCTCTAAGGCTCTAGGTTTTAAAGGCGTGGCAAAAATTATTCTGACACCGTACACTATTTCCCGTTTGAGAAGAGGTGGTTCCAAACATCCTGACGTTTCCTCTAAGCACCCCTCAAGAGATCGTGGGGTGATCCTATATCACCATATCGGATTCATTTTTCAACATGCACGTTTTCGTCTTCAAAAAAATGTGGCCCAATGTTACTAACATCGGTCCAAATGGAGCACCATCTAATTCTTGTGGCGCTACAGTTCGATGTGGACCTGGGCCTAAATCAACAAGCATCCCCAGGATCCACCACGATCTTGTGCCAGATATCTCCAATTGGTTAAGTGAAGAGGGCACTTGTTTGCGACGCTTCCGACGTGGACGCCATCTGCTGCATTTTCTCACTTGTTCAGAGTTGAAAATGACTCCCAGTCCCTATGACTCTCAAATACCAACTGACAAATGCCATCCAAACCGAAATGACGCCCAAACAAAGTCGAGCTGGAGTAACACCCTGTACAAAAAATCACGAATATCAAATAGCACGCAATTGAAAATCACCTTCAATCACGTAGCTCTATCCAAGACAACACAAGAGGCTTCCCTGAGTAGACTGACACTCTTCACATTTCAGATCGATCGGAGTCAATTTTATACCCACCGCGCGTGCAAAAGACCTTATCAAGCCATCGACCACTCAAAATACTCTCTAATCTAGTCGGATATTTTTAAAAATCAAAATTATCTTTACCATGGGGAAGTCTAAAGGTGTTTTCAAACACTCCAGCGACCTCACCCGATCGTATATCTGGCTCTGTCAATTGGTGTCTGTTGTTTCTAATCTCCCATGATGATAAAATTACAAGATATGATTAAAAAATGCCCAACAAAACACCCAAACATCTGCCCCTCTCATAACTGTCGTCCACTTAAGCACCAAGTCAGTATCTTTAACATAAAATTGCACTCAACAAACCGAGCACGGATTTGTTTAAGAACTCTTAAACAGATCGTATAACCAACTCAAGTGGTTGCAGCCCAGGGGGAAAACCGATCAGCAAAAGGATACGCGCGACACCACGACGCGACTACAAGACTCGACACAGTGCACTCAAAAATACACCCAAAAGTCATACACAACAACCTACTTTTCGTATCCACTTCAAGCCCGTTCGGGAAAAGAAACGGAAAATTCTGAAAAAAATATATAAAATACCAAATTTTATGTGGCAGTGCTAAAAAGCGACCCTCGTGCACGGGGAACAATGCGATAAAATCATGAATTTATCGGATTGTGATGGTGTAAGCATAAACACACAGGAAAACAGAACGAGAAAAACAATCGGGGAACTAATTTCGAAACGAATATTGTAACTCAACACTTTGATGAAGGAAATGTAATAATAGCCTCGAGGAGGAGTTCGTCAACACAACACATTCCTTTGGACGACGACGGTTGGGAAATTTGAGCGAGCATTTTTGTGGTGCTCTTCGTTTTTGAAAAGTTGCCACTTTTTTGTTGGTTGCGCGCATGAATGGATTTTGATCAATTCATTCGATGACATTTTCCGTTTGAGTGGTGAATCTGCGATGAGCCCCGATGGAGAAGTGAATCGCAGTCAACCACTCTGATTTCCTTGATTCCATGAATGATTTCGAAATTCGGCGCATGGGTAAAATCGCTTCGCAGGCATCGATACGCGCTCATCTTCGTCTGGGAATCACGCTTCGGCGTGTCTGCCTCATTCTAAATGAGACTTATCCCCGATCTTCCACATGCGCCGTTGGGTTTACTGCGCTGCGACTGAGTGTTATCCTCCGTCACAAATCTGCAATTGTCATCTGATTTATAGCGCCATTTTACGTGTCTGGAATGAGATTGATTCTTGCAGGTGTAGACGTTTCATTTTGCTGTAGACCTCAACGCTGGGGATTTTTCAATTAGTAAAAGCGCCATCAACTTGGAGTTTCCCTCGCACTAAATCAGTCTAGTTGACAGTGGTCTAGTTGTTTATGGTCGGATTCTATTTCTCTGAATCTTGCTATTAACAGTCTGATAGGTTCTACTTGTGGTTAGAGATCAGACTGGATAGAGAAACACGTGTGCTTAGTCCGGGTTTAGTTCGCATTGAAGCGCATTTGAGAAGCTTGAAGCAGCGAACTTTTTTGAAACTGTGGAACATTTTCGATAATTGAAACGTATCTAAGGAAACCTCTGAACATCTTCTTGTTCTTGTGGCACTATAGTCCAGGATCTTCCTGATCCTCAACCATCAAGACACAAGAGCTTGTACGATCTTTCACTAGCTGTCTCCAGCTGCACACACAAAGTCGGCCTCACAACTGTATACGGCGCCTTAATCGAGGACGTCCTCTGCTGCGTTCTACCACTGTTTCGGACTCAAAGATTCTCTGTACACACGTCAAAATTTGATTGAAAATATATTTAAAAAAAATACTTCTTTTCTTTTGCTTTTGCTGTAGAGCAACTTTTTTTTCCACTTATAACAATCTCATCGTATCTCAATCTCTCATCACTCCGACATTGATCAATATTTATGAGCGATTTTAACCAATTTCCTTCAATAATCACCAACTAAGACGGTTCTCTTACAACCGATCGACCGTGTCATGACGTTGTTTATGGACTGTTGAGTTCAAAATCTTATAAAATCGGATAATTTAAAGTTATTATGTGGATGTTGGTCTTTGTTTGAGATTTATAAAAAGAAGCTCTATGGTCTCCATGGCTTCCAAACTCTGCCGGTTTGTGTTTTATTTAAATAGTCGTTACAAACTGAATTTCTGATCTACTTCTGATGGTGGCATCACTCAAGACCTGAATAACAAAAATAATTTAACCATGCTTGACTGTTTTACTATTTTTGAATTTTTTTATTCTTCTATTCAGTCAAAATCGGTTATAACGACCTTCAAGGGACCGACCGAATAAGCGTTATAAGCGATATTTCGTTATAAATGATTTCTTATGCTATTGGATTACATACAAACAATGGAGCTCAGGCGGGACCTACGAATTTTTTCGTCATAACCGATGTCCTTATAAGCGTTTTTGACTGTGTTTTTTATATTTTTAAATATTTTTTTATTTATTTATTTTTATTTTTTTTATTTTTTTGGTTTTGCAATTTTTTTAGCAATGAAATGCAGATGTTGCTATAAATTTTTGCAATGAAAAAAATGTTTAACTCTCAGTAATCAGAAAAGCTAATCATCCGGAGTTTCTATTTAATAGAAAAAATACAATGCAATTTTTATAATGTAACCTCTAAATGAATCATCCACATTTCGTGATTCACAATTTAGCTAAAACTGATAATCAAACAATGAGTCGAGAAATGACAACAAAAATGGAGTTGCCGCGCAATATTTAGATCCATTTATATCGATGGTGTCTAGAAGCGTCAAAAGTGGATACGTCTTGTAGATCGTTTGAGCAGCACTTCAGAACACTAGGGCAACGCAGAAGGGACCACCACAAAATAAGGTGACGTTTGCAATTCAGCGTTCAACAGCAGCGCCAGCGAACATGAGATCGTTAGTTTTTTTTTGATTTCTTGTACCTACAGTCTGGGGACGACTGATCGTTGAAAAATCTCAAACGATCAGCATCTAACTTTTTTTTTTCGGATGATTTTTGAAACACTACTGGAGCACTCAGACTCAATACTGGTCCATTGTACTGCTAGGTAGCAACCTACTCCAGTGCCGTTAATTTGATCCCAACGGCAAATGGTGACTGGACCAGATTCGATTTCACTGGGATTCGAACCTGGGACCCTTCTAACTTGGGGCAGGCACTTAACCAACAACGCCATCCAGTCGCCTCTAACCTTACATACGGAGCGGAAAACTCTCATGACACAAGTACTTATTTTTCTACAGATGGCGCTGCAGTCCTAGGTGGACCTAGGCCTCAACCACCAAGCCTTTCCAGCTTGAAGGATCTTTCGCTACGTATTCCCATCTGCACACACTGAGTTGGTGGAGGTCCCTTTCCACTTGTGTGCCCCAACTTAATCGTGGACATCCTCTGTTGCGTTGTCCCACAGACTCAGAGTCAAAAATTCGCATGAGGTTGTTTAGATCGATCCAAATTCAGTCCAAATTTTAGTGACATCTAAGGGAATTCTTAGAAGAAACAGAAGAGTAAGCTTGATTGGCTTGATTCAGGTCTGAATGGTGATTGGAGATGTCTCACTTCCGTTCCATCAGGATTGCTTCCACTAGAACCACTTGCGAAGCATCATAAGTCGGTCATTTTCCGTGCATTTCTCTAAAACTATCCACTAAAGTCACACAAACAATGCAACCCCCCTGCCGGCCGGTCTGAACATATCTCATTAACAAATTGATAAGTGATCACTTAAAAATCAAGTCAGTTTGTTCGAAGCTTATCTCTTAATCTCTCGCGTCCATTGCTTGTGGTTGGTGATCGCACAAGCGATAGTCTCGTGTCCAAAGCGAAGAGTAAAACAAAAGAATCAATTCTGCCTCAGCTTGTGTATCTCTTTATTGCTGTGCGACATTCAAATTAATTACACATCGCTTTGGATTTCTCCGTAATTATGCGGCTAATGGTTAATTAAGCCAAATAACATATTTCGCTTGTAAACAATAGCCACTGATCGCGTTACTGCCGCCCCTGCGCCTTCGCAGTTTAGATTTGTATCTCCCCGTCCCTGTGATCAATCGAAATCTCTCTCTGCAAAGAAAACCTCATAAAAATTGCTGAAAAGCATTGTCTTTTGTTTCCCCTGGTTTTTGGTTAATTAAAGATTTAAATTTAGCCGCTGCCAAGATCGGTTCGATCAGTCCGATCAGTCACCGATCCCGGGAGGCGGCCAGAGGAGGTTGATCGAGGGTAATAAAGATGAAGCTGATAGTAGTGACATGGTTATGACATTTACAGCTACGATAATTATGGATTGGATGGGTGTATCTGGATATGGTGTGGTGTGTGGCGGTGTATTGGAATTCGTTTATTCAAACCGGCGGCTGTAAATTGTCTAATTTGTTTGGAGGAGTTCCTCTATTTTTTCTTGTTTCCTCCTCGATGTATACATATTTGTCTGACTTATGAATATTAATCGAGATACATTCGGGCGGTGGGCACCGATGGATTTGTCGGAGGTGGTTGAAAGAGATTTTTCAAATTTGCATTGGAATTTCGCTTTTTGATAAATATTCAGGAACGAAAGTCATTAGCAGTAAGCAGTCAGATAAAGATTTGTTAAAGAGATACTTTGATGTATAATAATAAATTTCTGTACGAGAAGTGTGCGTTTGGGGTTTCTTCTTTTTGATCAGTGGTTGGAGTTCGTCTGACAGAAGATTTGAATGAACATTTTGATGGAGGATGAGGATGAGGAGAATATTGATTTCTTTAAAAGGGTTTCAGGGGGAAATCATAATCGTTTGCATAAATGAGTGGATTTTTATGGAATTTTTGGCAAAAAGACATTGATTTCTCTCGGGGCCTTGGCGCCATGGTCGAGAGTTTATGTCAAAGAGAAACTGAGTTGCAAATGTGTGGTTTCAATCCTTGGAACATGCAAGGTGGTAGGTAGGCAGGTAGAAGGGTGCCCTTAGACCAACAGGTTGAGTCCATTGTGCCCTGAGTATGGGGTATACTCCGTGTATGTATCTCATAAGGTGCCTCAGCTCTATTTTGTTCAGATTCTTCTCAGATTCAGATTCTCCAGCTCGTCGAAGAAATATTCATAGTCTCATATTAATACTCTCCTTCACCGTAGAGCTGGACAATCGCGAGCAGGTGGTGAACGAATTTTATTTCCTCCTCGTTTCTGAAACTTCTACAATTTTTTTTTTTGGTGTATTTTGTGAAATACTGCTGAAGCACTCAGACTCAAAACAGGTATATTGTACTGCCAGGTAGCAGCCTCCTCCAGTGCTGTTAATTTGATCCCAACGGCAAATGGTGACTGGACAAGATTCGATTTCATTGGGATTCGAACCTGCGACCTCTCGAACTTGAGGCAGATACTTAACTAACTGCGCCATCCAGTCGTTCTGAAACATGTTGCTGTAAAATACAAACATTCACCTAGCGACATTCTGTAAATCAGTGATTCAATTGGAAGTTACAATCGAAATCCCTCATTGTTCCGAATCTTTTCAAGTCATATAGCCGATTTTGCATAATATCTGCACAGAAATTGATCAAAAATTACATGCAACAAACATTTCCACGCCAATTATTATAAAATACAGTCGACTCCCTCTAAGTCGAACTCCCTCTTAGAGAGAGAGAGTCGACTGTAGTCGAAATGACCAGTCAAAAGTCGATTCAGTAAAATGATCAAACTAAAATCGAATGCTTCTGTGAATTTAAAAACAGCTGATTTTAGTCAATTGCAATTAAAAATAATTGCTAAAATGTATATGCAAAGCAAAAACTTCTGAAAAAATAGATGAAACAGTCGATATTTGACGTGCAACATTCACTGAAACTGTGATTCAATGGGAAATTACAATTTAGGTCTCAAACTACTCCGAAGGTTTGCAAGACACAAAGTTGATTTCTTTCGACTGTTATAGTCGAAATAATGACAAATTATATACAATAACAGCTTTGCAACAAAACTACAATATAACGAAACAGTCAATACTTTACTGGAACTGTCAAAGAATGTCAAATTCAATATTTTGCTTGCAACATGTTAAAGCATATGTTAGTGATTCAATTCAAAACACAAAAACCATCACAAAACAGTCAAAAGTAGAATTGCACCTTTCAGATGGTGGATTTCAATCACATTCTCCCGGTCTCCTGCTCATTGATTCATCAAAGACGCACAAAAGATTCACGTCAATTGTGAACACGAATACTTAGGAACTTTATCAGATAATTTGCACCAACATCTTCTAAAGGAAAACATGAACATGACTGCAAATCAGCGTTGTGATTGAATGATTCCGTAAGAAGTTACAATTTAAATTGGACACAACTATCGATTCGACAAACATTCAGAAATGATAATTCTATTTGTCAACACTAAATAATAGACGCAGATAATTTGTATCAGCACACACGTTCAGACGACTGTTCGAAGACAGTCGAGTTTCAATTTACATTTAATTGTGATCGGTTGAGTCAGTTTAAGGTTACAGTTTGTGACTAGGACACTGTGAATTATTTTTTTTATTTTTTTTTTTATTTCTGTGTCAAGTCTTTGACACTCTTTCTTTTATTTTTTGTGTCAACAATCTAAGCCGTTCCTGGGCCTCAACCTTCTCTAGTATAGATCTCAATTTATCCCGATAGAACCCAATTTTTGAATGAGACGGTCTAGGCGGTCTAGAAAAAGTTCAATGCACTCTACATGTTAGAGGAGTCCCATTTAAACAGGTGGAGAAGTTGAAGTATCTCGGGGTCTTCTTCACGAGTGATGGGAAGAATAATGCTGAGCTTTCCTGTAGGATTGGCCAAGCTGGGTCAATTTTGAAACAGCTTGATCGATCTGTAGTCAGGAAGGCCGAGCTTGGTGTCAAAGCCAAGCTGGCGGTTTTTAACGCAGTATTTGTTGCAACTCTCATCTATGGTCTTGAAATTTCGATAATGACCGAAAGAATAAGAACGCGAATACAAGCTGCCGAGATGAGATCTTCGTGCTGTTGTGAGAATTACTCGCCGGGATAGGGTGAGAAACACGACAGTGCGCGAGGAACTCAATGTTGGGCAGTTGCTTCTCCGAACGGAAAGGGCTGTACTTCGTTGGTTTGGTCACGTGGCACGAATGTCCCCATCATCACGACTTCCGAGGCGTGCCTTGAATGCGATTCCATCAGGTAGGCGACCGCTTGGCAGACCTAGGATGAGATGGTTGGACCAAGTCCAAACACTCGCCTGGTTGCACTTGGGCATAGCTCCTGATGAGTTACAGTCGATGGCGCAGGATCGAGTGGCCTGGAGATCTCTCGTGCATGCATTGCCCCCGCGACCCCCTTATTGGAACATGCGGGTCATTGAAAATGAGATGAGATGAGATGAGTTTTGTATATCAAATTGAATGTCAAAAAACTTTTTTTAAAAAAATTGTAGAGTAAATCAAATTAAATTTCAATATTTATCCTATGTGAAGAAGACAATTGAAATTACCGTAATAAAACCATATTATGGTACATCAAACAAAATGTTAATATTCCGCCTTTGTGATGATAGAAACTGATAAAAGCTAACTGAACACTAACGACATTTATTTGGTATTCAAATTGTAACCTCCTACTGAATCACAGAAAACATTGAGAGAACTACAAGAAACGATATAGGCACTTCTATGATTATTATTGTATATCAAATTAAATGTCAATATTTAGACTTTCTGATGAAAGAATCTGAGAAAAGCTAACTGAGCATTAGAGATGTTTATTTGAAATTTAAATTGTAACCTCCAAATGAATCGGATTAAAAATTGAGAAAACCATACAAAAATAAAGATACTTTTGCTCATAAAGATGCAGTGCGTAGCTACTGAATGCAGACTGTAAACAACAAATCTTTCAAGAGCAACCTCCAACTGAATCCCAACCATAATTGCGAAACCCCTTCAAATCAATGCCCATTTCCATGAGGATCCCTTTCAATTCCATACGCAACTTTTCACTTTCAACGCCTGACTGTGGCTTCTCCAATTCCCAAGAATCAACATCGTTTTGGTTATAAATTCCTCATACGTCACCCGGCATTCACACACGTCCGGTTCCATTCAATTGTGTACACACAAAAACACATCCAACAATGGCCAAGTGTTATTTTTGCCATCGTGTCTCCGACTCTTGACTGGCCTCTGTGCGATGTGACATTAGCACGTTCCGCAGTATGCGCGCAGCCAATGAGTGGTTGGATACAATTCATCAAATCAAATCCATCATGAGTTCCCGTCATAAATGCGCGTGGGTGAGACTAGTTTACACACGTAGTTGTGCAAACAAAAAACGGCAGAAAGCAAATAAGCCGCCTTCCTCAGCCGTTCTACAGTCACCGCAGTCAGAAGACCAAACTTGGGTACGGAGAGAACCAGCCGACTACCGACACAGCGAACAGCAAAAACAAGCACAGACTGACCAGTCCATGGTTCTTTATTTATATTTTGCATACTCATTCCATTTGAATTTATTTATAGCCAATTGCAGGCAAAAACAACACCAACCAACAGGGTATCTCGTACGACAGACAGCTTGGCGTGTACGCGAGACTGTATCTACATTCACAAGAGCGCCCCGAACCGCCGAACAACAGACGTCAGGCCCGAAGCCAAAGCAGCTCGATTCCGTCACTTTCCTTCCCTATTCCTGACCGTTTTTATTGACTACTGATTTATTTTCAGATTCAAAATGGTTGTCAGATGATGCACAATTGAGATAGAGCGATACTCGCCCGTTCGTGCCTTCTTTTGGGCACAGACGCCGCAGCCGTCCGGCCCCCGTCCATCGCCCGCCGCCACCGCCACCGCCCAGTCGGGCAGCGCGCAAGCGGCAGCATTTCGATAAGGTTGCCCTCCCCAAAAATAGCCTCCACCCGACTCACAGACGGGCGGTGTAAGACTCAATTAATTGGAAATTATCTAACAATCTCTCCCTCCGCCAGTTCCGCTCTCCCTCTCCAGCCCCGACTGCCGAACATGCGACTTTCTACTCGCTCCGTTTATAAATAGTTGACAACTAAGTATCTCAGTTATGCAAGCAAATCTTTCACATTTTCCCGATCTCGTTCGCGACCAGACTGAGAGATGTGCACCGCACTACCTGGTGTCTGATGGCTGCGATGGCCGAACCGAGAATCACATTTGGCGGATGTGTTCTTATTCTAGAACGCAAATCGAAACGAAAACAAACAAAAAGCCAAAGTCAAACTGTCTGGCAGGAAGCTCTGTGTGCGAGAAATATACTCGTACTCCCGTTTCGACAGATACACACTATTTGGATACGAGTCGTGTGTCGCACCACCAAAGTACATTGACATTTTCGAATGGATTTATTTTTGAACACCGCCGTGGTGGGGAGGGCAAGACATTTTGCATGACAAGACTGCAAAAAAGAGCATACCACCGTGTGTGTGCGCGCAGAGCAGCAAATGATTTAGTAGTGCAAAATGGGGCGAAAGTGTATCTACACGAGTGACAGAGGATGTGAGTTACATACTCTAAAAGAGTCTGAAAACATTAAATAAATCTCTGCGAAGCACTTACTTGCGTTTGTGATGAATTTCAAAGAGACGTTGAGTGATTCTATTTGCGGTGAATGTTTCTTTCGGTATTTTTTTCGAAATTCTATTTTTTTCAGTCGCAGCGGTGAGGGATTGGAGAAAGTTCGCGGGATACGGCAGGCACAGGGGATCTTAATGGGGATTGCAGACATCAAAGGGGATCTTAAGAGTTCTGATCTGCACCGGGAGACAACTGGACGGGGAATACAAACAGAGTAGTTGGACAGAGGAAATGACAGTCAAAATTAGCGGGACGCAGGGGAAACCAGAAGTGGACAGTGTCGCTGTAGCGTATGTAGTTTGCTTCCTTCAGAGGCATCTAATGCTGTGAAGTCCACAGGCGACAAAGGGCAGGATACATGAATCAACATAAATGAGGAAGACTCTAATCGAGTTGTTTGCGCCATCTTAATTTTGGACACATTTGCACTCTTGCATTATCCCATAAACAGGTAGTCAAAGAGTCTTCTAGTGGGATCCGGATTTTTTTTGAAATACCTGTGCCGTTAATTTGATCCCAACTGGACCATATTCGATTTCACCGGGATTCGAATCTGTGACCCTTTTAACTTGGGGCAGGCACGCGACTACACGTACCCCTTAATAATTAGCACAGAGTAAGAGGTCTCTGATATTTCAACTATCGGGTATCCTTTCCTTCGACCATGTCTTACAGATGATCTGTTGCATGCGCTCAACTAGAATGTTCCCATCTGCTGTATTGTATTCAACAGTCCTCTGCTGTGTTTAATTCCAGCCTCATGTTGACCATTTCTAGATCCTGAAGACGCAATTCTCGTCTATAGTCGTCCCAATTGAGTGAAACATTCTGCTTGACAGCGGAATTTGTGTCTCCCGAAATGATTCTGCCGAATTCTTATCGAATGAGTTGCAGTCGACTCATAATTTGATAAGATTATTACTTCCAAAATGACTCAGATTTTCAATAAATCTAATCTTTTGAACTCTTCGAAGACACAAACGTTAAATCGGTCACGGCATTTTAAAAGCGTTGCCACAAGCGTTTTGATTGTTTCTGGCCATTTTTCGTCGCATTTGAATGCATAATTTCAATTCAATGAGCATTACCATCTGAGCAACCACCGTCTCAGCTTAGATGCGGATTGAATGGAGTGCAAATCGATGAAAGACTATAAATCCAAGTCGTAAAATATCACAATCCTTACAAACCATTTCGTTTGAAGTTCTTATTTTTATGGTTTATGGGGTTCCTCTGAATGATTGCTTATTGAATGGACGATTATTGATTTGAGATTCTGGGAGGAGAATGCTAAGAGTTTGGGAACTTTAAATGAGGAGGAAATACCATTTCTTCTTCTTTTTCATCTTTGGGTGGTGGTGGGGTCCACAGTGGACCTGGGCTTCAACCAAATTGCCCCTTCAGATGGCACCACGCTTCAATTTGGTTGAGATTTCTTTGAAAAATTCAACTTACCATCGTTTTTGTCGCAAGGGAACTTGCCTTAGTGTCCCTCTGGGTTAGACTCGAAGACTGAAAGACTGTCCTCTTGTCATTGTGATGCGACAAAATTGACTCAAAATCAAGACAGACATTGGCTTCTTTGTCATAATCGAGTTGAAGGAAGCGAGCCTCCTGTTCTCCAAAGCCCAAGTTGACTGTGTAGAAGATTCTGATCATTCTTGTCTTGCTCAACGGTGCAAAGACATGGACCTTGTCGAAAGCGGGTATCGAAGACGCCTTTGGTCGTTTCGATGAAGAAGTTTTGCGTTCGGCTTTCAATAGCGTTGATAGCGATTGGAGAAGAAGATTCAACATCGAACTAAACGGACAGCAGTTTAGTCACAATTTTAATGCTAAATGTGATCAGTCCAGTTCAGCATAACTCTGACCCAGCCTGAAGAATCTTCGATTCCGTGCCTGTGGGGAAGTGCAAAAGGGGGAAATTAAAACAGGAACTACACGTAATATGCGTGAACATGAGTCTACCACCTGCAATTCATGCAGCAGTAAGAGTTCCCCTTCGTCGAATATTTGGCAGGAATGACAGATATAGACTCGGGCCTAGCTTCAACATCAGGGACAATTTTGTGTCGACTTCGAATTAGTAGGTAAAGTTAGGTTTAGGAAGGGGAGTGTGATGGGTAACATCACCACGGGCGTCTACGGATACAAAGCCGAAGAGCTTTTGATACCCGGCTACCCGAACGCTTAGTACGTTGGCGTCTACGTATCCTACGCTGAGGGAAAAGAGCAAGGTTAACTCAGATTAGAGCTCTTGATACGCGGATACTGGGGTTATTTCCCGTCTGGCCGGATACCCGAGTACCCGCTTTTTCGGGTAATACTCGGGTAGTGTAATGTTGGGCAACCGCTATTTAAGATTCTGATCCAGATTCAGGCCAAAGAATCTTCAATTCTGTGCCTGTCAGCCTGACAGCGCAAAAAGACAATTCAAACACGACGTACACGGGCTGTACTTCAACATGAGTCTACCCCATACGTCTGCGGAATAACTCAGTTTGGAGCTCTTGATACAGATCCGACGCCAAAGGCGGAGAGCGTGACGACTGGATGGCGCAGTTGGTTAAGTGCCTGCCCCAAGATAGAGGGGTCCCAGGTTCGAATCCCAGTGAAATCGAATCTGGTCCAGTCACCATTTGCCGTCGGGATCAAATTAACGGCACTGGAGTAGGTTGCTGCCTGGCAGTACAATGGACCAGTTTTGAGTTTGAGTGCTCCAGTAGAGCTTCAAAAATTCTCCGAAAAAAAAAACTTGGATTTTTTAGGACTTCTTTTTCTACAGTCTGGAGTCCACCTGGGCCTGAACCGACAGGCTTCTCCATCTAGCACGATATTTCGCCAGCTGTCTCCAACCTGGAGACGCTTGTTGGCTGAGGACAAGGTCCACCCCGGACTGTAGCGCCACATTAAGTAAGTAAGTCTCCAACCTGCCAGGTTTGTTGAGCTCTCTCCCCAGTTCTGTGCTCCACCTTAAACGAGGACATCTTCTGTTGTCCTTCAGGCTTCGAGTCGAAGATTCTCTTTTTTGTAGGACGTGTAGTCCGTCCGTTGGTTCTAGACCATCAATTGACTCTTTTGTCTGTCAAATGTTCATGCCTAAGCAGATGCTATTTCTAAGCCCCGAAAAATTCAGAAAGACCTAACCCCCATGGACCTCAAGCAGCCGCTAAAAATGTCTCAAGAAAAGAGGTATAAATTCAAAAAAGGAATACATTAGGACCGAATCGAATAACTTCCACAATACGCCAACAACACAAAGCCACATTTCACACTTGGTCCCTCCTCGTTCGGTCATTTATTCCACAGAATATTGATGAAACGGACTGCTTTCAAAAGAATCCCCATAAAAATACAGACACGAGAGAGGAAAAAAATATCCAAACAAAACAAAAACCCATGTGTTCCATCTTTTGAATGACGAAAATGAAATGCACTCGAAAAAAGAAAACCAAATCGAACAAAAGATGCATTCATCTATCAAACGGCCAAAAAGGGGACTTTCAAAACGAAAAAGAAGGAATAAATGCATGAAAAGAAAACCAAAGAAAAAAACAATTCCGCAAAGGAAATCCTTCGCACTTTCATCCGAGGAGACTGAGACACACGCAGAGAGCACCACCATCGGACCAACACATCTGCAAATCTCGTTGCAGCTGCAGATGAATTCTCAACTCACAAGTTCAGAGATCTCCTCTCTTGTAAAAAAAAAATAAGACGAAAATACGATCAAAACAAAATCAAAAAAACGGAGAAGCCAAGAACAGGAAAGATAGATGATGGTCGCTCAGAAGAACTATTCTTAGATACTTTTTTTGGATTTCACACACGATTTTTTGTTGGAGTTTATCCTTTATCAGGATGGAAGGAGGAGATCCAAATCCAAAGGAGAGTTCAAAAGATAATCGTTTTTATTTCCCTGTGCTTCCCTGTGTCACGTTATCTTTAATCGCGATGAGGTGCCACATGGCGGTTCACCGTCACCGATTATTTTTTATTTTTTGTTTTTTCCTTTGTTTTCTTTCTCTCTTTTCGTGGTTTGTATCTTTGTTCGTTTTATGGTTTATGATGATGAACGGGTAGAGTGTTAACTCGGTTATTAATGGTATACCAAGTTGTGTGCCTCGATGTGGATTCGGACGGACGTCGCGTCGAATGTAGGACGAAGCTGGTAACTTTGTCTTCAATTAAATCTGTAGCGCATCACTTGACGCATCACTGGCGAACAAAACAAAGCGCAGAGGAGAAGAGTTTCATTGGGGGATAATAAATTCTCAAATTCAATCGATGTGGTCAATCAGAAGTTTCGTACAATGTTGCGTATCTCATCGGTATGCGAGCAATGGGTGACTTTATCAAAATTCATAATCTCTCTCGATGAAAAGAACTTAAGTCACAAGAGCAGTTTCCACAGGACAGAGACCACAACTTCACATGGAATTTGTATCTTTTTTCATCGGACTCCGTGTCCGCTCCGTTCGTTTTGTATTAAATTATTCCATGCACAATCCAAAAGGAAGCTCGACGGAATACAAAAACAAAGCGCACACTATTCGAATGTGTGCGCGACCAGATAAAAGATAAATTTCAAAAGGAGACTGTGACTATCGTCGTATCAAATTGCCAACCGGTTGGCCACAGAATATCCACCACATCCCAAACGTAAAAGGATGTTAGCTCAAAATGATTGTTCTCGAGATAAGAATCACACCTACACAGACTGAGGTATCTCTTACCTATCCTAGACTGCGCGCATTCGTCCGAATGTTTTCAAATGATTTTTGGATTGTTGTCCGATTCAGTCGCCGTGCCAGCGACCTTTTTGGATTAACAAATTTTCCTTTTGCGAGACAAAGGAAAGATGTCTGCATTTACGTGTCAGATACATTTTTAGCCTTTTGTGTGGATGTATTTTTAACCGTGCAATGGGATACTTTCGAGATTTATTGATGAATTTCCACAGTGTCTTTGAGGATTTAATGGTATTTCATCTTTTTTTTTTTTTTGTGTTGCTTCGAATAAAATGTGTATCTGCCAAAGTGGAGATTAATTTGTTGTTGGCGACCATCAACGCAGTGTAGACAGGCGGAATGGTTATTTTTGGAATAAGCGAGGAATTTCTGTGACGCAAGTTTGTGCTCGTTGATGGATATTTCTTATTTTCTTTCTGAAGGAAGAAAGGGGAAATCTATTTGTGAGACGGAAAGTGAATTTTCGAGATGTTTTTGAAAAGGGAGTACGATGAGTGATTGAGGAGGATACTCGTTTGAGATTGAAAGAAATCCTGGGGATTATGGAAAACGAATTTTGACATTTTGACAGGGAAAATCCTTGAAGAGAAATTTAGGCCTTCGGGAATTTTGTTCCCAATCGAACTGAAGTGAAGTGATGTGACTGGATTTGTTCTTAGATCTGAAGGAACGAGAATTTTAGGTCACGTAAAATTAATTTGACATTTTGACAGTGGAAGCTTTTTGACCGAAATTTTGGTTTTTAAGAACTATGTTCTCAAATTGGATTAAAGACGAGTGACTTGACTAGTTTTTTATTAAGCCTTGAAAAACCTAATTTTCAAAACAGTTAATACATTATGAGAGTGATAGGAAATTTAGGCCTACAGAAAATTTGATTCCAAATTGGAGTGAAATACAATTTATTTACCACATTTTCTCGTAAGTCTTAGGACAAATTTAGGACTTAACATTTTTTTTGACATTTTTGACAACCCATTGACCGAAATTTAGGCCAAGAATTTTTATCTGTCCACATTTAAAGCCTACATTTTTGTCCAAAGGTTTTCATTGTAAAAAGGTAAACAAAAATTGTGAGTGCCTAGGGGCGACTTATAAAAGGACGAGTAATCTAGGGCACTCACAATTTTCGTTTACCTTTTCACAATGAAAACACGACGGATTTTTGCCTTCTGGACTAATGATCAAAATTTGGATCTTTTAACAAGCCCCTCCAGTTGAAGATAACTTTTCTGTAGGCCTAAATGTCTGGTAGAAAAGTTGTCTTCAATTGGAGTGCCGAGTGCATATCGCGGAAAAAGCACAATTTTATCGAGGAATTCACCACTTACGCTTGCCTATCACACATGTTGAGGGTTTGAAGAAACAACACGAAATGAATGTTAGCCAAATGTGTTCGCCGTGTAGGGGATAACGCAAACGAGCAAGTTCGGAGTGCATGTTCGTAGTTTAGGGACACAATGGGACTCCAGAGTTGATAAAATGACCCTTTTCAAATTTGTAGTCTTTTCTCAGATTTGATATGCTCCCAAATGTGTCCTTCTAAGCAGAGAAAGAAGAAACATGAGCAAGACATGAATTTCGGCAGAATTCCTTAGCGGAAAGCCCAGTCTATTGGCCCTGATGTAGTGTCCGATGGCAATCATACGGATCAAACCCAACAAACACTTGAGGTTTAACCACAGCCCAACTGCTCCACGAACACCATCCGAAAACAACGACTTTCCTTCAACCAGGACATCAAGTCACCTCCGTCAAGAATAGCTAACTTCCGTCCACATTATTTTGTCTCATCAGCATTAATTCGAAGACCTTACTGTTTGATGGTCACTTTCATGACCTTCTGAAGTGATCTGCATTTTTGAATGCTTTCTTGAATGATCCAGAAAAGATATTTGTTGGCTTTTTTGTGCCGATTCTCATGAAAGTCTCCACCTTATCAGCACAAGACTCTCCCCAAGACAACATTTCACAACTGGAGTTCAAGAAAAACCAACTTTACAGCTTAATCCACCCAAAACTAGCGGCAAAATATTTATTTTTTCAACGTTGACTCATCCGACCAACAAACATCAACTCAAGACTGTCATTAATCGAAACTGACAGCTGTCAACACACGCATTAAGACCACACCTCGGTTGAAATGTCAGCATTTGTGTTGTTTTTCTTTTTCTTTTCCACTGAATTCCAAGCAATTCCAGGTGCAGATTACATTCATCAACAAAAGCCAACTTCGCCCGTTGGCCAAATAGTGGCCTACTATCTTATCGCCGCCAGCAAACCTTTGTAACTGAGGTAAGTCCTCTTCAAGCTTAAATCATCCAACTCAGACACTCAGACAAGACGTCTGAGATTTTGGCACTGACGGCGGCAACCAAGCGACCGATCAAACGGCTCGAGATGGCTGACAAATGAGCTACTGCCCGGCATATTTCCCTTATCGCTTTAAGTTGGACTAGGCAAATTAAATTATCTTAAGCCATCGATGGCTTAGAGAGAGGGGGCGAGTTATTTCACAACCGACTGACATCATAGTCGCTTCGCGAGCATTGCTGGCTGGTCCACCCCGGAGTAATTAATCATCATCAGCCTTGTCTTATCCTCTCTGGCATCTTGTTTGGACTAATTTCAGCATTTTTGCATAATCGAAGTGTCTGATTAATGGACTTCAATCGCCTTCGTAACTACAAAACGATTTGTATCTATTTGTGCTGCGGGGCTATCGCAAAACACATCGAATAACGACACAAATTCAAGCTTCCGTACGAGTATCTGCGGGGCAGAGATCGGCATAAGACAGAGCAGATACACCTGCTGAGAGGATGGACATCACACACAAGGGATCCTGCTCAAAGCGAAGACGGACAAAGACAATTTATGAGGGAATTCGGAGAGCAGACAACAAAAGAGAAAGGGACCAACCATCATTCGGGAGGTGTGCTTCATAATGTCATCCCGTGGAGCTATAAATAAGTATCTAACGCACCTTTTGAAAGGCAAATCCAAGCCCTCTGTCTGGAAGAATTCTTTTGATTTTCCCAGTGTTCCCCAGCGCCTTTGTGGCCGCACATACATCGAATCTTATCAAAGTGTAAACAAAGACTGGTGTGCTGCGTTGCGTTGTGTGTGCGTTGTCCGGGTGGGTTTGGCCCTTTCAAACAGAACGAAATTATGAACAACAAACCTTGCATCTAATAGATAAAAATAGACTCGGGCCAAAGTCGTATTGCGTTGTTGTATATTTTGATAAGAGCGGGACGTAGCACAACGAAAAAAATTTGATACGTACCTCAAGCAAGCTTTTTTCTTTCCCCTCACAATAAATCGAGTTCAATGTGAAATATATCACATCGCATACCCCCCCAGGTGGCTCTTGGTGTATGTGCGTGTTCGACAAGAGTTCTACATTAAACGAGAGTGTATCCGTGGGTCGGTCGCACACACAAGGGGTGCGTTGTTTAGTCAGTTGGTGGTTCGATTCGGAAAAAAAGAAACCGATCTTACATTTGGGTCTCACCTCTAATAACAGGCTTTTCTACTTTGACACTTCCTCAAAATTGTACCGACGTGTCCCGCGAGGAGAGGTAAACTCTTCGATTAACATATCCATTCATGGAGCAGTGGTCGCCCTCGGGGGGTCGTCGTCTGAGGCGTGCTCACGTGTTTGCACAAAATTATAACTTCAAATGCGCTGTTCACAAGTGCAAAGAGTGAGGAACGGATGAGAGGGAGAAGGAGGAGATGGAGAGTGTTACACGGTTTGTGACATGATTCTTGTGGAATCACTTGAGAGCAGGTGGTCGAGAGGTGATCTGCAATTATCTGGGTGGTTGTTGTGAATTGTTTATGGCGAATATCAAAAAATGATGTGAGACTTTCCATTCAGCCGCAGGTGAGGATGGAGAGTTGATTTTTGTTGTGACTTCAACAGGTGACGGAACAGGGTTTGAAACAAGGACAAGATTTAGTGGAAAAGCAAACAAAATGATGGCGATGACACACTGCATGGGGATACATCTTGAAAGTGGGTCTTTGGAGAGGAGTTTTTGAGATTAGTTGTGACACTGATTGGCAGGCGAAAGAAATAGCACAGAATACAGGCGACTCAAGATGCGGTCTAGTGGCTCCAGGCTGAAGAAACGTGTGACCACAGAAGTGAAATCATAAGGGTCCCCCACCACGTACAAGTTGGCGCACACAAGTCGAGGGGGACCTCGGTCGGCTTGGTGTGCGAAACTGAAGACAGCTGGCTAAAGATCGTGCTGGCTGGAGAGGCATGTTGAGCCAGGCCCAGGTTCACCTCGGACTGTAGCGCCCTAAGAAGAAGAAGAAGAAGAAGAAGAAGAAGAAGAAGAAGAAGAAGAAGAAGAAGAAGAAGAAGAAGAAGAAGAAGAAGAAGAAGAAGAAGAAGAAGAAGAAGAAGAAGAAGAAGAAGAAGAAGAAGAAGAAGAAGAAGAAGAAGAAGAAGAAGAAGAAGAAGAAGAAGAAGAAGAAGAAGAAGAAGAAGAAGAAGAAGAAGAAAGGTCGCCTAAGGAGCCCTAAAAATACAAATTATACAAAATTAGGAAGATGAGGACACAGTCATAGAGTTCATCCAGCGAAGACGACTTTTGTAGAATTTAACGGTTTCGAAAATCAGCCCCAATCACAAGTAATGACCATTCAAAGGCTTTAGTCTTGGAGTTTGTCAACTGAGCGCTGGAGGAATGTCCCAAAAATAGGACAGATCTTCAAAAGATACAGGAGCATTTGAGAGTCTTACTTTTGACCAATTTTTACTTCTCTAGTCTAAATTACTTTTTTTTTTATAAAACTGACACTGACGTGTCATGAGGAATCTTTCCCTGGCTTCCTCGCAGACAATAATACCTTGCGTGTCTTATGCTGGTCTCAAAGTCTGAGAAGCGATCCGTGGCTGTTATATTTTCGGAGCATAGTCAATGACTTGATCATAGAACTTGAGGTCCACTCCAATTGTCGGAAAAACACAAGCAGAAGACGAGTGGTTGCTCTAGAAAAACGACTGGGCAATCCACCTATTGCCTGTCCAGATTTTCTGGGCGTGGAACACCCGAATCGGTTCAGTTGCTGTTGTTTTGTTTGTTTTCCCTCAGCAGTGCTCTTCAGCGAATCGAGTAATACTCTAATACTCCAGTGCCGTTAATTTGATCCCAACGGCAAATGGCAACTGGATTCGATTTCACTGGGATTCGAACCTGGGAGCCCTCGAAATTGCGGCAGACACTTGACCATCTGCGCCATCCAGTCGTAAAGAGCAGTCTTAAAACCCCTTCAATTTTTTTTACAAAATTTCTAAAGAAGACATTAACCTTGCAAGGACTAAACGGATGGCCTGGACTTCAAATTTCGATCAATTTTCGCTTGGGGTGATTTGGGCCCAAATTTCGGGAGTTCTGATTTCGACCTCTGCTGTGAATTTCTGTTTGTTTCAGGGGTTAGGCTTAGCCATAAAAGGCGAGATCTTCCTTACCACGATGTCCCTTGGGGTTGGAATCGAAGATTTTTCGAACCGAAGCGTTTGTGTCCATTCGCTCTACATGACCCAGCCACCTGAGTCGAGACATTCGAATTCGTTGGACTAGGTCGATGTCGCTGTATAGCTCGTAGAGTTCGTCGTTCAATCTTCTCCTCAAAACTCCTTCTGCGCTAACGGAACCGAATATAATTCAAAGGATTTTTCATCTTTTGATATTGTCCATGCTTCTACGCAATACAGCAAGATATATCTTGGTTCTTCGAGAGAACCGTCTTCAATTGCCGTCCAAGCTCAAAGACACATGCGATTGTTTTGTCCAAGACGTCGGTGTTGATGGACATTTTTTGTAGACAGTAGGTACTTTCTCATACCCTCATTCAAGGCAAGACCCCTCTAAACCACTTCCGTCTCGATGCTCGTAAATACCCAACTGACAGACCGTCTAAATCCATTCTTGACATTGAAGGTCTCGGTATGATCTTTACCGATCATGACAGAGCAACGGGCGTTCTTCACCGGGCGTTAGGATTTACTTTACCATATAGGTCTACTTTATCAAAAGGATTGCTTCTGTCTCAAGAAATAAAATGCTCAAAATCACAGTATTTCTAGCCCCACTATATGCCGAAGATATTTCAGACGCATTACGTCAACTCAGAGCAAGCAGATGACGCTCTGGCTGCTTAAAATCAATAAATTGAGAGCATAGCAGGAAGGAGACTCATCTAACGAATCGTCGGAAGCATTTGACTCCGATGAGTCAATCGTAGGTAAACTTTATCCAGAAGATGATTCAGAAGTTTAAAAATGTAATTCCAAATGATTTTAGAGGGAGACACTGCAGGAAATAATTAAGCATCTGAGGCAGAAGCATATCTTTAGAAACACTGAAAAAAAACTCATCTTTTTCTGTGCAAGAATTCTTTCAATTTCAAGTCGAATCTGAACATAAGAACAAAAGGTTCCGGACATTGTTGGCAAATTGTTGCCCAAAATCCACTAAACCCAAGCAATTCATTGTAATTTCGTCGGGTGTTTTTGGTCCCAACCTCAACTAAGTGCCTGCCTCCATCAACCCAATGTTTTGAGACAAGGAAGCAATAAAATACCGCAACCATCCATAAACCAGATGAAATCGATTTTAATAGAAGAAGTAGACAAAAAAAAACTTGATTTCAAAAATCCTGAAAATCAACTTTTAATTTAAGCGGAATGTTGCCACAATCTGTAGCATCAAACAACTGCAGAGACCAAACACAGACAAACTTCTCATTGAATTCCTCCGATTTAATGGAGATGCCAGAAGCATTATGAATTCCTCAAACTACACCCACAGATCCCCGCACAAACTGAATCTACAAATGCAATTCGAGTAGCAATTTCGAATCAGATACACTCGTCCGGAGTACTTTATCATTCACTTGAGGTTTTTGAATCTTCAGGCAATTCAATTAAGTGCAATTACTCATGGAATTCTTGAATGATATCTCTGGAGTTCGTTGTTATGCACCTGGTTGAGAGGCAGATGTATCTGCTGGGTGGAAGAGTTGAGATGATTTTGTAAGAGATTATATTAGAATGTAGTCAAGGATTAAGATGAGGCACTTGAGGCACAAGACAAAGGAGATCAACGAGTTCTTTGAGGAGGGAGGATTTGTAGCCATCAGCAGGAGCTCCTGATTTGGTTGTTGGCAGATGGTGGAGATTATGGCGTTTGAGACGTTGATTTTGACGTTGGCAGTCATAAGTATTTAGAGATGTGGCGGAGGGTTAAACTGAAAGACCAGCCGAAGCACGCTGGCAACACCACACACCCCGACATCGTGACTGACAGGATTGACGAGAGATGATGGAAACCGCCCGCAAGTTCAGTTCGAATTGGATCATCACCACAGGTAGGTTAAAATGCTGCATCTTAATTAGAATACCTTTTTCAGTGTTTTACAAGATTTTTGGTGCTTTTTCTGCCAAGCGTCTAGCAAGGGAAGGTATGTCTAGCAAGCTGTAGGAGGTCTGATTGTCGAGGTCGCATTATTCTCATTATTATTTGACACTACAGGCCTTAAATGACAGAGAATTTTCGATAATTATCCGGCTCGAAGGACCAAAAAATATATTAAATTTATGGATTTATAACTTGGTCCCGTTTGCATTGATAGAGTTTGAACTGAAAGACTTGACCTGGAACCATTCGAACCATAGAGCGAATGGAAACCAATGCTCCGGCCCGGAAAGTCTTTGAATCCACCCCCGAGTGACGGCACAGTAGAGGAAGACCGCGACTCAGGTGGCGCACGCAGGTGGAAACAACTGTCCGTGCGAAACTGGAGGCAGCTAGCGAAAGATCGAGCTGGCTGGATACGCTTGTTGGTTGAGGCCCAGGTCCACCCCGGACTGTAGCGTCACATTAAGTAAGTAATGGACAAGGAACCTTTGAGTAATCCAGCTCGAAGGACCTAAAAATTCGGAAACAAACATTTTTGCCGTTTTTCCTTTGATTGAATTCAAAATTTGTCTCAAAACACGAATGAATTGGTTGGAGATATAGAAAATTGAGGCAGACGCTGGTTCTTGTCTCTTCTTAATTTTAATTACAGTCGACTTTTCACGGGATATCAAAATTAGTTCGAGTTAGAGAGAGTTCGACTTAGAGGATGGTTATTGTACGGAAAATGAGGGGAATGTCAAAATAAATATGGGAAATACGAGTTAGAGTGAATTCGACTTAGAGTGAGGCGATTGTATGTGGGTCCCAGAGGTTGCTTTGCATGTTACGCAGGGGGGCCAAATACAAGTTTCCCTATGATTTTTTGGAAAAAATGTAATGTTCCCGGAATCCTTTCAAATGCATATCAATCGAAAATTCAGGTCAAAAGCACACCAGAAATAGCCGTTTTATGTCTGGGAGACGTCCGGTTTGGAAACTTTGGCTTGTCAAAGTTGGGGTCGCCAAAATAAATATGACGAAAAAATTCGAGTTAGAGGGAAATTCGGAAAAAAATTAGGGAGTTCGACTTTGAGGGAGTTGACTGTATTTTTTTTTTTACTTTTTAATTAATATTGTTTTAAATTTTTAATTAAATTTGCTTTTTTTAATTTTTTGACATCATGACAGCATGTGAGTGACTCCTGCATCTCGATCCCATTTTTTAAATTCATATTTTGAGATGTCAAAAGACCGAAAAGAAAATATCGAAATAGGTTTGAGATGCAAAATTCCTCGCATTGTTCATTTAATTTTTTTTAATAAAGAAAAACTGCGGAAATGGAAGATAATCAAAAAATGCGACAATTAACAGGAAAAGCCAGAAAAAAAAGAGAACCAGATGATTTTTCTCCGAAGCTTTTGCATTTAACGCAGTCGTAAACAGAGAAATACCAGAAACAGTTCAGATACACATTCGACAACCCTACTTTCTGTTGATTATAGGCGTCAAAGTCATAAATCACATCCTTTTGAAGCGCTACCATAAAACTTTTACTACCATCTCCATCGGCTGGCCATGTTCCCAGAATTCATGAAGAACAAAATAAAAAAATATATACTTCGAAAATCTGTTCGTATTCCAAGAATACACCCCAAATCTTTATCTCTTGACCAACAACAACAACAAAATGGAGGAGGAAATTAAGGACACAGACTTTGATTGAAATTTTTGACATTTATAAATAGATTTGACCCGCATCCTTGCCCATTGACCATCATTTTTCGGTTTCCCCGATGTCGACGTGATCAAGGGTCGACCGAGAAAATGAAAAAGAGGTACCCGTTCTTTTTTTTCTTCTTTCTCTCCATCTCCCTCGACCTTGCAGACCAACATCTCTGAATGCATCTTTTCAAATCAAAAAAAAAAAGAAAATAATGAAGAAGATCCCATGAAATGGTCAAAAGAGAGAAGGAAAGAGCGAGAGATGGTCGAAGGGAGAGAGAAAACAGAAAAGGAATTATGAAAAGGAAATCCTCTGGAATAAGAAAACAAAAACAAAATCGAAGAAGTATCTCACACAGCACAGTGCAGCAGAGCAGCATATGAATATTTTTATACCTCATCGCTGTGGAGAAATGAGATTTTTTTGGTTCGGGTTCAACACGAAAAAAAATCAAAATCAAATCATATATCGTCTCCAGGTTTTATAGAAGACGAAGGTGGAAAAAAATAAAAAACAGAAAAACAGAATAAAATAAAAATATGTACGGGACGAAAGAGGGAAGACAAAACAAAACCAAAAAAATTAAAAAAGAGAAGAATAAGAATAAAATAAAATAAATTTATTGTTATTTACCATGTGGCTTCTTCTTTCTGGTTCTCGGCGCCATGTCTGGACTCGTAAACACACAAGGATCGACTATGAACGAAGAGAGGAAGATACACCAAGTTCTGTTTGGTGGTGTTGTTGTTACGTTTGGGGACCTCTCTCTCTCGATGGAGGCAACGAAGACGACGACGACGACGACGCGCGCTCTGTGTTACTTTATTTATTAGTTTTGCAGATATATTTATTCTTGTTGTTGTTGTTGGTGTATCTCGCTTTTTCTTCGACAGACCAAAAGATGTGTGATTCGATAAAAATCCAGGTGAAATTTAAGACTTCACTTTTTCTTTTTAAGGAAATCTCCTCTCAACTTCTTAAGCACTCATGTTTCAGATACAAAAACAAACACCAACACAAAAACACTTTCATTCACTTTAATTGATGTTATCTGTGATTAATTTCATTCTTGGACATTATTTGCTCTCTCTTCAGTTATGAGATGAGAAGAAAAAAAATTAAGAATAGATACAAGATACAAAAGGAACGCACTTTATTTAACAGAAGAAAGAAAGAAAGATACGCGAGAATACGAATGAATTCAGATGAAATTAAATGAATCTTTTATTGCGCGTCTATGCGCGCTGTCTCCTCTCCGCACGAATGTATCTTTTCATTAATTTTTCAACTGTATCTAGAGATGGTGTTTTACATTAATTTTCTTCATATAAAAATAGCCAAAGTAAAGCACAACAACAAATTGATAGAACAGATGATGACGATGATGATGATAGGGTCGACTCTTGTCTCCGTTGTCGCTGTCGGTCGTCGTTTGGCGACGTTCTCGTAAATACTACGACGAAACGAAAAGGCGAACGAGAGAGACTATCTATCGTAGATTGGGTTCACTTTTAATTAGTCGACGATCGGTTGATCGTTGTCGTGTGTAAATTAATTCAAATCGAATCGAACCTACGACACAGCACACAGCAGAACTGAATGATTGTCACTGCGAACCGAAGATACACACGGAATGAATAAAAGAAAGAACAAGTTTTTCACTTAGAAGAAAATTCATTGATCGGTGAGAGATCTTGTCTCCGAAATCCAAAACAACACAAAAAAAATTGTTTATACCACACGATCTGACCGAAGAACACGAACGAGAGACACTTTCTGAAGCAAACGCTAGCGAATGGACGTCACCAATCGACAACGATACGTCAGGTACTGAATTCGAAAACCGACTGTAGTACCATTAAAAGAGAGAAGGCGTTCTTTTAGAACAACACCACTACATCCGCACTCCCCTGCACAAACCGATTGAGACAAGTGTGTCCACACACAGACGCAGAGCCCGCGCGCGCGAGAGAGTGAGAAAGAGTATCGAAAATCTCTTTCAAACAAAAAACACAATCTCCTCTCTTTCTGCCTCTCTTCGGATACATTTCTGTGCATGAATTGAGTATCAAATTGATTCGATTCGCATTCGCAAGATGATGCTGATGCTGAGGATGCATCAGTATGGGGGAGCACTGCATCTCATAGATACAAAAAATTGTATTCAAAATCTCGTATGCAGGAGAGGAGGCGAAAACATTAATTCAATTTGTTCCGGTTCGAGTTTGAAGTTTCTTTTCTTGTATCTCATAGATACACTGTGATGCGGCGAACCCCACCGTTCGGCCGGCTGGTGATGGTGTTGAATGAATTGGTGGGGTGTATCGAATCGGGCTGGGTTGGGAGGTAGTAGATGACGTTGAAGAGGTATCATATCGAATCAACGGACGAGCGGGTTTACAAGATTTGGAGCGATGTTTTGTGAGTAATTATCCGGACGATGGACCGATGGAGGATGCAGCTTTTGTGCTGGACTGTGGCAAGCGTGGATAATGGGTTATGTGGGCAATGGGGTACAATTTGTTGGTGCTCTTAGCTAAGACGCTGGTCTTGTGTTAAATGATATGGAAATTAGCGGTGAAGAGGCGAGTTGTAAGCTGGTATGCCTCATAAGCGATTTGTTTCGATGTTGCATGACGCATCAGAGGCAGTTGAATCAATGGATGTGAGATTATGAACATAAGAGACCTAAACGCATCCTTCTAAAGGCATTTCACGACTGATTTCATTGATTGATGGAATCAATTGAATGCAGCTGGAGTCTGAAAGGCATGGACGCTTGTCTACGCTTGGAAATCCAACAAATGTTTGTAATTTCAGTCAATTTAGTTCTCTGCAGTAATTCTCATACAAAGCACCATTAAATGTTCTTACTTTCGTCTGTTGTACGAGTTCGATTGGTTGAATTCAAACGCTCCTTTGATTCCTTGATTAATGTTTTTCTCGATCAGCTGGACTGAATCGATAAAGACGAGTCTCGGTATGTAGCATTGACCAGGAGAAGAAATACCCATCTTGGCACTATCCATACGTACTTATCCAAAATGTGAAAAAGGACTTATGCTGGAAACACAATATTGCGCTGGTGCTACCGTTTTTGAGTTACGCAGGTAGTCCTTCAGGCAGCAATCAACATTTTTCATTTCCCAAATCTTAAAATAAAATCTCAAAAGACAAAAAAAAACTGTCAATTTATATGCGAAGTGTCAGAACGCACGCTATGTTCGAATATGTTCAAAGATTTGCGTGAGTGCCTTGTTACGGGAGATTATGTTGCTCTTACTGCTAAACGTAAGATCGCTACCAAAAACGCAATATTTTGGGCTGGGACATTGTTTTGCTTTTGTTGAACTTTCAACGTCACTCGACGGTAACGTCAACGCAGTATTGTGTTTCAGGCAGTATTGAATCCAGGCAACAGCAAACGAAGCAAAACCAGGGAAAATCGTGACGCAGAATGCATTCAAAGTATAATTTGGCTTAAAGATGAATACGAAACAAACATGGCCGCTTATTTTGCTGCTTGTCAGGCCACCGTCCCATGACAAATTTTCTGTCAAAGGCACCGAAAATTAAGCCTGCCAACTCGCTTGCCGCCCAGCTTTCCATATAGTAAGACTGGTTTTTCAAATCTGGTCCAGTCACCATTTGCCGTTAAGACCCAATTAACGGCACTATCACTGGAGCGGTCGATCACTGGTAGTGGTCTGATTATGGGGTATCACAATGGACCAATATGGTCTAAGCGTGCTGATGAATTCACTAGCAGACCTCAAATCTAGGCACCTTACCAAATCATCATCAGCTACTTTAAAAAGCTCAGCAGGCAGTCCATTGGCATCAGTAGTCTTGCTGGACTTGAGTTTGACAATTACTGCCCTACTTACTTACTGCTGAGGTCGGGAGGGCAGAAATCATGGTATAACCGCTTATGTTTTATGAAAAGCGGAGTGTTGGGCGTCATCGCCGTTATACAGTGTGTAAAATGATCTTTCCATATTTTCAGCACCGACTGCCATTTCACTGCTATCATTCGCACTTGTTATTGAACGCTTTGTCCGTAATTTGGCAAAAGAGACTGAATAAATTACAGCCAATTTGACAGATTTTTCTTCAACAATATGGCCGCTATCAACTGTCAAAGTTCGGAAGTCTCTATTGGAAGACTCTTTAGATTTCCGTCCCTATCCTTACAGGCTTCTGTTTATCACACCTTTTTGAGCACAGTTGAAAAATGTTCCCTATCAATTTGCAATCAAAACAGCCGCTGTAATATTTTTAAATTCTGCCGCCATTCATCGTAAACCGTTTGTCACAGCCCCACGGATGAAAAGGGTTTCATGCACCGAATGCACTTGCTCCAGAACACTCGTCCGCCTCTATTGAAAACTTCTAAGAAACAAAATGTATGCAAACTCTATTTCCAACCACATTGGCAATGAAAACGGACCGCCATCACAGGCGAAGCACTCTAATCAATCGACGATGCATTAATTCCAGAGTCACACCCCATGTCTACCAATACCGTCGCCGCCCTATGATTGAGACTTCTCTTCTAGTTTCTTGGCTTATCAGTGGAAAATAGAAGGCACCTACAAGCAGCAAATTCTCAGAAAACACACTTCAATCGGACGTTTATCAATCGATCGTCGCTAGAAAATGGTTATGTCACCCCGCAGGCGAAGCATTTCGAGTTAATTGATCAGGAATACTTAAACTTTTGACACGTACTCAAATGGATACAAAGAAAGGGAGGAGTTCAACACCTGGTTGTAAGTGTTGTGGAGATGCTCTAGGAAGGTGCAAAAGACGTTCGCATGTTTCTTCGAATCGAACGTTCAGCGATCTGCGCTTTGTTTCCCTTCTTATCTAGCAAAGGTACGAGTATTCCAAGAAATGTTTATTGGGTGGTATGTCAGCCTTGTTGCGTGTTATCGGCGAGTGTAATATCACAGCGAGCTTCTCAATCACTTCAAGAGACCTTAACAGTTCATGACATCATTTTGGCGGAAAGACTTCCTTGCAGACAAGGTGTGTGGGAGGTGTGAGAGCTGTTATAAAACTTTTCTGGAAAGCGCATGCAATGTGAAAGCAAAACTTTATGCTTACTTTTATGATCATGACTTCATGGTAAATTTCTAAATTTAAAACATTAAACAACCGATGGACTTGCAAATAGACCAGGCTGACCATCGAAAAAAAAAATGCGCAGTCTGTGTGAATGTCAAAGTCTAGTGTCTTATACAGAGTGACCAGAAAAGAATGATAGGAAAAGAAATTTAAATAAAATAACACTGGTGTAAGATATAAAGTTGATCCTGGCTTTATGTTGAAGCTACATTTGTGCCATTATGTATGGAATCATTCATAGCAACACAAAAAGCTACATGAGCATGCTTAACAAGGTACAAAGATCAGCCGCTGTTTGTACAACAGGAGCACGCCGCAAGCAGGGTTGGACATAATACTTCATCTCCTTCTTCTGAGCTTATTCATAAGCCGAAGAAGCGCTTTCAGATTAAGGGAGCTCTCCTTATGGAAACAAGCCACCTATGAACATGCGGCCATTGTGCATTGTACCGGACCATAAGCAACACAGTACAAAAAGAGGCCAACTCGTCTTGGCTTACAAGAAATTATTGTCACACGACAAGATCAATGCGGCCAGAGCTTAACTTCGGTAAGACAAAGAAACTTCTCGCGTTGGACCAAAACTCGATCCGTGAGCTCGTCGGAGTGATCACAGGACACTGCTGTATCGGAGCAAGGCTCCGAAAATGAAATGCGGAATCCGGCGATCTCTGCAGGAGCTGCGATGATGAAGAAGAGACTGAGACGATCAAACATCTGCTTTACCACTGTTCAGCTCTACAGAATCGGTGCCTAGTCTCATTGGGCCTCAGATTCTTCACAGAGACTGCGAACCTAGAGAATACCGGATCTCCAGAATTCATAAAGAGCACGGGGTAGTTTCAGCCACCACGTGACAGGATAGGTTTTTAGTTTGTGTATCCCACAAAAGAAGGGATTCACAATGGGCCCCATGGCCACCGAGTGGAAATGATGTTTTTCTTTTTTCAACATCTCCCTAAAGTCTGTAAGAAACCTACGACATTCTCGCTATCTCTCGACAGAAAAAACGGCGCACTAACGGGCCACTACGCTTTCGCTAAACACCTAAATGTTCTCGGCCTAAGCGATGAAACCCTCTGCGACGCTTATGAAGAAGACGACGACACTGAAGAGCACTTCTTCTGCTATTGTCCCGGCTTTGCTCGGATCGGGTGGCAGTTATTCGGTGCTGATGAAGTGAGAGCTAATGATGTAAGCCCATCATCACAGAAGCGCATGCCCGTCCTCCTCAAGAAGACCAAGAAATTCCTGCCTGGTGGTACAAAAGACCAGTTTTTGATTCCGAGTGCTCCAGTGTAGTGCTAAAAACTTCCGGCAAAAACAAGGACTTGACGTAGCCCCAGATTCGCATGATCGCGTCGCTCAAATGATAAACGCTCGCCGTGGGATGACCCAGTGGCCAAATTTCTACTTTAAAACTTCGAGGCGAGGCGCGTCTCTTGAGTGGCATGTAGAAAAGAAAGTCGCAATCCTGCAATCCGTTGTACTTCTATTTGTCTTCAGTACAAATATTGTTTCTAAAGCACTCTTGACAGTCCTAAACTTGAGCTTCATCCACATATTCGACCCCGAGCCTGTGATGCAAGGCAACAAACAACCTCCACGCAATTTAATCGCACACAAGTGAAGAGGGAGCACAAATAATTGGATTTACGCAATTGGAGATAGCAAAAGATCGTACTGGAGAGTCTTGTTATTGAGGCCCTGGTCCATGCCAGACTGTACCGCCGAAAGAAGAAGAAACATGTGCGTTTCTGGAAATTATGGAAATCCATAGAAAATCTTGACAGTCCTTAAAGAAGAATACGCGACGATACTCTCCAGTCACGACCAAAATCTGTGTCCGTCGGCGACATTCGCTCAGTCTTCCAAGACAGCCTTCAATAAATGTAATAACTCCCAAGCTTATCATTCACCGTCTAGTCTTTGCGACCATCTAACACTTAAAATCCTCTAGACCAACTTCGTCTTGACTCTGAAACAGAAGATAAGACACGTCGGTGCCGTACAAAATTTAGGAGAGATTTTTCCATCAGACAAAGACCAAGCCTACCAGAAGCGTCAAATTTCCTGACGGTAATAAAAAAAATTACAACACATCCTCCGCAGCGACACAAAGACCGCCAAGTAATCGTCCTCATAGCCAAGCACTTCAAAGCGGACATTTAAGCGGCACAATTTCATATCGTGCCTACGACGGCGCTCAGTTTTTAAGTACCTCCTGGCAGTCATAAGCCATAAACGACTTCAACTCCACATACCCATAAAACAAATTGCGACTAAATTCGAAGTCACCATTCAGGCTGAGCCTCGGCAACATTGTTGCAAAGCGGATTTGGCATTTCATCTTGTAATCCTTTCGCAGTTTAGTACCCGGCATCAAGCAATTATTAACTATCGTGGATATCTCATAAATTCGTACTCAAAAACAAGCTGGATTTGCTCAATTGCTCGCGGGTGACACTTGTATCTATACATGTAGCCGAGCGGTTGTCAATCGCGAGATCAAATGAATCGGCATTCGCCGAAGCGGGTCTCAGGAGTGATTTACGCGACCCTCTTGGTTTTACGACAGCAATTAGACAGTTTCTTGTAACCCGGACGTCGCTGTTGCTGTCGTCGATTACGGTCGATTTGTCCGGGGCGAATTTAATCAGGAAACTACCTGCAGAGCGGTGTGAAAACAGCATCCTGTCGTATTTAGGACACAAAAGGTTTATTGTATGCAAATTTTATTTCGCATTATTTGCGTGCCGGTGGGCAGGTCAGTGTGGCGCTAGGGACACTTAGGTAGTATGCAAATGAAAATGTTCTTTCCTAATCCTTGTTGATGTCATGAAAATGAAAGGATTTCCCTTCGCTCAGAGATGCTAGAGGGGATTTGTGGAAGACTGGAAAACAGGAAAGTGGACACGTGTACTATTTCTGTACACGTTTAAGAATGAGAAGTAGGCGACCGAAGGAAATCTTGGTTGGTTGCTTCACCAAAGAGGAATGATTGGCCTGGACCATTTGGACGTGCTCCGAACAATATTTTCTACTTTTTATCACATCAGGGTTTCTTACAAATCAGAGGTATTTACAGAAGGAGAGAAGCGGGACATGATGCAGGAGTCAAAGATATCCGATCCCAGTTCCCGCAAACGATGCGTCCAATTTGTTGTGAATCCGTCCCTTTAAGACTTAGACTAGATGGGAATGCGACTCAACCCTTTCTCACGAAATTGACACAATTTAACGGAAATGATAGGGCGACTACATGGCGCGGTTGGTTAGGTGCCTGCCCTAAGTTAGAGGGGACCTAGGTTCGAATCCCAGTGAAAGCAAAGTTAATACCCTTTTATCCGCTTTATATCGGCACTATCACTGGAGCGGTTGATCATGAGAAATGATTTTTCCCAGGGGATATAGGTGAAAGGGGAGTCCAAAAAAATACGTTCTTTCGTTCTAAGAATGGAACCGATAGTAGATATTCCCTTCTGAACAATTCTTAGCATTAAGTCAGGTTAGGTTGAATGCGACTACTCCTGTCAGGGGAAAACACTTAGGGCAGGCACAGTCGTTTTTAGAGGACAATAATGCTGTCCCTCTTCCATAACGTGGTATAATAATAATAATAACGGCGGCGCTACAGTCCGAGATGGACCTGGGCCTAGCTTCTCACCAACCACTCGTGTTGTGCGTGCTATTGTTCTCTCACGAGTGGAGGGGAACTACAGTTTAATGCCGACTCCGAACGGCAAGATTGAGAAGCTTTTTCTGGACAGTTATACTCTTTGAGCATTGTCAGTGACTCGAAAGAGGTGGAGCCGCGAACAATTTTGTTTTGAAAAATTGTTTGTCTGAACTTGGATTCGAACCTAGACTGTAAAAGTCTAAAGCGCATGGGTCGACGCACGAAGCCACACGGCCACGGCGCCCACCCATAACGTGGTATACCGTTATATATATACCACTTCATTCACATGACCACCTTAAAGATCTACATCATCTAAGGAACATTATTAGGCTTACACTAACGAACTTACGAGTACACTATTTCATACGGAGATTCCTAGAAAAGCACAATAAAACAGTGTTTTGTCGCCTTAACTACTGTCACGACATGGTTGCTGTTGCATGTAATTTGGGGATTTCCCTCAAAACTGAGAATTTACCTCAAATTGAAGCCGAAAAATATTTTGCAAATCACACACCAATTTCTTCTTGATTGCACGGCGACATATGAATGCCTTGAGGTAGAGACGAGACGAGATGGATACAAGATTTACAGCGTCATGTGTAGTTCTGATCGAAAGAATAAGATCGCGAATACAAGCTGCCGAGATGAGATTTCTTCGTGCTGTTGTGGGAATTACTCGCCGGGATAGGGTGAGAAACACGACAGTGCGCGAGGAACTCAATGTTGGGCATCTGCTTCTCCGAACGGAAAGGGCTGTACTTCGTTGGTTTGGTCACGTGGCACGAATGTCCCCATCATCACGACTTCCGAGGCGTGCCTTGAATGCGATTCCATCAGGTAGGCGACCGCTTGGCAGACCTAGGATGAGATGGTTGGACCAAGTCCAAACACTCGCCTGGTTGCGCTTGGGCATAGCTCCTGATGAGTTACAGTCGATGGCGGAGGATTGAGTGGCCTGGAGATCTCTCGTGCATGCATTGCCCCCGCGATTCCTTTAGTGGTACATGCGTATGAACTCACCGAAATCTTTGATGCCGAAAAAGACTGTACACAAGACAACAGACTGCAATAAGACGTCTTTACAATCGTGCTTTAAAAGATCACTGGCCAGGAAAAGAGGCATGATTCCAAAATTCTGCACAACTACTAGCGTGGATAACGTTGATGTGCTTTGGAGAACGGACAGAACAGAGAAGAAGGCCGCTAAAATGAGAGCTGTCATTGAAAGAAGATGTAAACTTATTGACCATGTTAACCGTACGTTCCATTTCAACGCTAATCTGACTTTAGGTAACAACCAAAAGTCTAGATCAATTCCAGATCAAGTGAGTACACCCTGTGTTAGAGCGTTGTGAGGTTTTTTTGATCAGAAACTCACGTACAATTAGGACTTGGTGCAAAGGCGGAAAGGGATGCAACAAATCCTTTTATTTTTCTGATCTCTCTTTTTCCCAAATCCTCGGTAAGAATGCATTGGACCATACTCTTAGGAATGCCAGTCATCTCCTCCATAAGTCTCGTGGGGGCACAGAAGTCAGAGCTCTGAAGGTTCCAATGTTTTTCTCATTCCCACGAGACTTTAGGCTTCGGTGAGCGTCTTTAAGGTCTTCACGACCATTACGAAATCTAACAAACAAGAGGAATACTTGTGCACGAGATTAGGCATAGACACTCATCGCATCATTTCTATCGGACAGCCATGATTAAGGATAAGCATACAAGTTAACTCGACCATCGACTAACTTACGGCACACAACTGTTAGCTTGCTATACTGAGACACTTAGTGGCTGGGGTCCAGATCCGAGTCTTACTCAGACTGTAGCTCCAGTCGGAGGAAAAAAAAGCATTTCCTTTATACCATCGATACTTTGGAAACCTGTCATTGATTCAAATACTCTGCAAAGAAACCAATTTGGTTTGCCAAAACCCCTTAAAGCTATGACGCTGAGTTTCGAAGCGAGACGAAGGACACAATCATGCCCCAGAATCAAAGAGACTGATGGAACTTCTCAGAGAAAAGAAGAACTTTGTATATTGGCTCCAAATGGCACGAAATAACTGAAACGTCCTAGGTTAGGTTAGGTTAACCCATTGTGATACCCACACTCAGACCACTATCACTGATCTGAATAATAATAATGGCGGCGCTACAGTACGAGGTGGACCTGGGCCTAGCTTCTCAGCATTCACAGCTCCAGTGATAGTGCCGTTAATTTGATCCCAACGGCAAATGGTGACTGTACCAGATTTGAAAAACCGTATAAAACCGTATTAACTTAGCTTTCACTGGGATTCGAACCTGGGACCTCTCAAACTTACGGCAAACACTTAACCAACTGCACCATCCAGTCGCTCCTGAGACGTCCTAAGTCCCTTATTCAGTTTTGTTATCGATCAGTAAAGCCGGAAGCCACACCGGTATAGGCATTCCATTGGAGGAGATCTATCTTTATAGTCAACCATTAATTTACTCCCACTTAAAACCAACAATTACACTCGAAAAGCCCTTCCCAGCGGTTGTTTATCCCCCCCCCCAGCTGCAGCAGTTCGCTTCACTGCACACACCATCCTTTCGTTTTCACCTCTACCTTTTGCTGCCAAGTTCATCCTCATCATTTGCTACTGCCACCGCCTTCAAGATACACATGTAATTACCTCCGGCAAAAACCTACCATCGCCGGCAATCTTCGATGAGCATCACGGTAGCACCGCGAGAATCTCCTCACGACGAGCATCAACAACAGCAGCAGTCGCGTCTTCGGAGTGTCACATGATCAACGCAACCGTCAATCAATCTTAAACGTCTCTCCACCTCACTGAATCTATTTTTACGGCATCTTTCAATTAGTGGCTGAAATTCTTCTTCTTTTTTTTCTGTTTTTCTTTCCTTTTCGAAAGGACCTTCGCGTTCGAGGCCGACGGAGTATTACGCCGGAGAACACACTTTCAACCGGCTGCGTCCGCGAAGAGCACCGCACAATCCATTCGGAAAAATGCCGGACCAACGGGGGGGAGGGGCATAAGCAAATACAAAACAAAAAACCACTTAAAACCCCAGAAGAAAACTGTGATGTGAGTGAGGACGACAAAAATAAATAAAAAGCGGAAAAAAAGCGCAATTCGACCCGACCCACTCGAAACCTCACCCAGAAGAGGAAAAAAGCAACGAAAAAAATATCGTCAATAAACAGTTTAAGGGGAGGGGGAGGGAAACAAATCTCGGTTCCTCGTCGTTATCTCCGCTCGGACTGGGTGTCATGCCAGAAGATACTTTATCGCATAACGATAAATAAAATTGTAAATGTTTGCAAAAAAAAAAAACACAAGAATCCATTTGACGATGCTACTTACAGATACAAAGATACAAAGATACTCCCAGAGATACTGCTGAAATTGAAGTTTTAGGGGTGACTGTGGGCGAAGCAACGACACATTGGGGTTACGCGGAGAGAACACCCACTCGCCGGCAGAGGCTCGGAGAAGCCCTCAATTGTGTGTAGGACGGATTGAATTGGATCTTGTTACACAGGCACTCTGCGAGAACAATGTTTATATCTGCGAGGGTTGCTGTTATACAATTGCGACTACTGCGGGATTATTTTGTTGTTGACATTTTTTCTCAGTTCTTTTAAGTAAATTAAGTGAATCGAAGGGTGAAAGGAAAGCAGGAGGACACTTCTTTTCGACTGTTCATTCATGTAAAAGGACTTGCGGGATTGATTCAGAATGGCGCATTTCTTATCCGAGCAATTCGTGTTATTAAGGCGGCAATGGAATAGAAAAATGTTTTGAATTCAAAATCAATGCCATTGGTATCCAATGTGCGCTTGAACGTGTCTACAACATCATCCCGAGGTTCAGTGCTGTCCTCTTCGCCTTCCAGCTCCAGTGGAGATGCTCCTTCAAGGAAATTAAGGCTATTTTGAGGCAGATATGTCAAACATAACAACTGCTCGTCTTATGCGTGCTTTGGTCCTCACATAAATGTACAGACTCACAAGTCCATGTCAACGGGTGAATTTAAGCTACTCTCCATGACCCTCAGTGGTATCGTGACATTTTGTGTTTGCTTTCATCAGAAATGTCACCTATGACGTTGTCCTAAGTCTCAAAGTACACAACGGCAACGAAATGAGGACAATGAAGTTATTAATAGGCCCTGAAATGTTTAAGAAATTTTCATTTTTAGAACTGAAGTTCTGAAACCCATTAGAAGTCTAAAAAGTCAACTATAATGACCGTACCTAAGCTTAAGGTAACTAAAGCAACTGAGCGAATACACAAAAACAAAACCCAGTGGCCATAGAAATCCCTTCGTTCAGTTTCGTTAAGTTAATTAACTTTTACGTATTTACGCGAGAGCGAAATGAATCGTTCTCTACGTATGCCAATGTAAGTTCACAGCTGAAAGCTCCTTAAGCTTCTACAAGCAGTTGCGTAAACTTTAAAATTTGAATATGCTCCTGGTTCTTTTTCATTTGCTTTTGATATGAGCTTAAATTTCCGTACGGCTATTACACTTGGTCTTTAACCCTTTCGCTCCGCATGGTACATTAATGTACCAGCAAAAGTTCAAACAATCCTGGATTCTCTCATTTAAGTCTTTACATATCATGACTTAGGGGCTGGTTAGCGACATATTAAAACAATAAAATTATTTCTAGCTTACTTGTTCGAATTTCGGGGCGAAAGGGTTAAATCTGAGCATGCCTTCTTCCAGTTATCAAGGCTAACAGAAACTTAAGAGAACTGAAGCAACCGAGCGAATACAAAAACACAAACCGCTTCGTTCAGTTTCGTTAAGTTCGTTCACTTTTGCCTTTTGAAAGGTTCTCTACGCAGAATGTAAGTTGACAGCTGAGTACTCCGTAAGCAATTACTTTGAAATTTGACGATGCTTCTGGTTACTGGTCTGGTCATTTGCTTTTGACATAACCATACATTTCCGTACGGTCATTACAGATGACCTTTAAGTCTACTGCAGTCAGGTATCAAGACCAAGCCCATATCCGTGCACAATGGATTGGTTGCAGAACCAGATTTCCGGCCGTCCTTTTCTTCTTTCATCGAGAACGACGGGATTCGGAAACATGTTTCGTCAGAGGATTGTTTCTCATTCTACCGATTGCCAGAACACTGCGAGGCGTTAATGGGTTTCAGACAAAAGCGGATGAAATGAGGGCAAAAGAAGGGTCATATGGGTATGCTATCTTCAAACAAAGATGCAGACCAACGACAACTTGGCAAAAGTGTTAACTTACACCCTTGGCCAAATGTATTAGGCACCCTTATCTTTTTGTCTTTGCTGCCATCCTCTCATTTCATTAATTTTGTTGCTTTTTAAAGATATAACGAATCTTTAAGGGTGCCTAATATATTTGGCTAGGGATGTACTTCTTCTACCTTCTTTTACAACAGTTATACCAACTGAGATCAAACGGAGAACAAGTCTTTCCAATCACTGTTTCCTCTCTCAATTTATGAAAAGTTTCTCAGAAGATCAAACCAACTTATTACCACCCACCTAATCCATGGTCACTGACACAAATCCAGCTCGAAGGACCATATTCCATCTTGAGATATAATAAAATTACTTGAGCTGAGTTTATCTTCGGTAAAACTTAAAATGAAAGAAATAATTCAATTCAAGTAATTTCGTCATATCTCAAGACGATTCGGTCCTGGTCCTTCGATTCGGACGTAAACCAGCCTTAGCCTGGCCAGGCTATAAAGAATGTATGGATAACACAGCTCCGCCCGAATAATCTTCGACTTCAAAACTGTTGCAAAAGGCAACAAATGATGTCTACGAATAGGATGACGCCCAAGAGTGAAGGACTCAATCCAACTTGGATGACGCCCAAGAGTGAAGGACTCAATCCAACTTGGGATCTTGAAACAGCTAATAAGATATCGTGAACTGTACATCCTTGTAGTTTGGAGCCCAGATCTAACTCAGAGTGTAGCGCCTCTTGAATGGAAAGGAAATTACATTTAGCAGAGCATTGTACTTGAAATTCGTTAAGTCTACTCCGAATTTTAGCAGCAACTAAGAAGAAGCAACTCCACTCTACGTATCTGTTTGATGACCACGTTATAGGGTTTCACTAAAAGCGATGGGAGATACATTTATTCTAACTTTCTTGGCCTCGAAGTTTTTTAAACCTTATTTTGTAACTTCCTTTGGGCACGTCAATAAATCTATTCTTAATTTCTCGCATATTATCTGAAGTCAAAGCAAAGCTACTGACGATGAACTGGTCCGACTTATGGAGTTGCCTTCTGTAAGATACAAAGATCGTTTGCCTGATTATGCGACGAGTGATCATCTGATGCGACGACAATGCGACGAGTGATCATCTGATTTTTCTAAATCATTCTTGACAAGATAGTGCAAAACTCACTGACCTACACTAGAAACGCCATCTTCCAAAAGTCCGAACAACTTCTACCACACGAGGATGACATTGACGTAATTAGTCGAACTCAGCGAACACTAAATGAGACGTATGCTGGCATTAAAATGGAAGCATACAAAATGGGTCTGGCGGTAAACTGGGGCAAAACAAAGTATTTGCTGTCTTCGAGAAAAGACGCACAACATCGATGACTTGGTCGGAGCGAAGCACATCGTCTATCTCGTTTTCACTGTAAACAGCACTTATACCATTAGTAGCTAATTTAGATTAAACGCCAATTGATGTTTCCTTGGGCTCAAAAAAAAGCTGCTGCATCCCTGTCCTGCTCTACGGCGGCAGAGGCATGGACAATATCGAGAGAAAACTTCTAGCGATCTTTGTTTCTATTTGATGGGGATTTGAGAAGAAGATTGAACGACGAACTAAACGGGCTGAACCATGACATGAGTCTAGCCGGGACTCCACGGATCCAACTGGAGTCATGTATGGCGTATGGGCAACTTGGCTCCCGTCCGTAGAATCTCCGACTCTGAGAAACGAGTTGGTGGATGAGATTTGCAAGGTCTCTCAAGTATGATGTTGATGAATATTGGAGTGTCAGACGTTGACCGCAATGTGACCAAGCTATTTGACAATTAACTGATCAGACGATTGCCAGGTCCCTTTATGAATTTTGGGCTGTAAAATTCGAGTGCTCTCTACAGAGAGACTCTGAACCGTTCCAAAGTCCCTTTGCCTGAGTCCGTTTTAGCCTCCCGGATCTTTTAGAACAATCGTGGAGTCCTAACTGGGGTATCGATGGATTGATCTGTCTAGAAGATCATAGAAGTCATACAAGTTGTCGTTTTCCTAAACGTGAATTAGACTGATTGTGCCGAATTTTGGCGTGATGTGGTTTGTTAGGTGGGGGTCGCGTATACAATAATAATAATAATGGCGACGCTACAGTCCGAGGTGGACCTGGGCCTAGCTTCTCAGCAACCACTCGTGTTGTGTGTGCTATTGTTCTCTCACGAGTGAAGGGGACCTGCAGTTTAATGCCGATTCCGAACGGCGAGAGATTGAGAGGCTTTTTCTAGACAGTTATACTCTTTGAGCATTGTCAGTAACTCGAAAGAGGTGAAGTCGTGTATTTTTTTTCGGGAATCGAACCGACAACATCTAGCGTAGGAGTCGACACACCTACCCACTACGCCACGGCGGTCGCTTATATACTTGAAGCTTAAGACATTTTGCCTATGTCCATACCGATAAACAAATCCACATCCAAATGAAAACTGCCTTCATTCAATAGTCGCCATAGTAAACGTCATAGCTTTTCATCCTCTCTTTGACCAGCCCATCCCACTTAATTGCCTGAATTGCGGTAATGCTTGCTTTTTAGCCGTCTAGAACCTCATGTCCCAGAACCGAAATCATTGTGCTTTTTCCATTTGTTTGGGTCATCAACAGTAGTCCCACCGTTATCCAATGATATTGGTTGGTTCAGAACAGGCATCAGCACCATTTAAATAATGCTCACACGCTAGGTAAAAAAATAAAATAAATCCAAACAATGTTTTTTGTACTAAATTTTAGCACTTTTTTAGAACTTAAAAAGTAGATATATCCCCAGGCGTAACATAACAACTTAATTTCGAAGGATTCAGAGGTTCACAGAACAGTGGTTTTAGTACTAATTTTTAGAAATTTTTTAGAACTTAAGAGCTAGTCCAAATTTCTCGCATTAACTTCGCACTTAGCAATGACATGACAGACAGCCAGACAATCAAGTGAAACCATAAGTTTTCCGTTCGTACAAAACACTTGATTTTTCTAATTTCTTTCTGATAGTGAGCCAGCGACGTTCACTTCACTTTCCCTATTTAGTTACGAATATTGTGAGTAGTCAACACACTACCCCAAGATGAGCAATAAGTTGGGACAACACCCCCCGATGTATTCAAGTATAACATCTGATTCTGAACCTGATCTAAAGACGAAAAACTAGCAGTCTTTGTTTAGTTCCTGGAATAAGAGCAACCAGAACAGTTTAAGATTTCAATAAAAATTCACTCGTATTCACGGCTAAATTTGACTAATCTTCTTAAGTTGTTTTTTTAATTTATTGATCCACACAAGCGCTGGACTACACAAATCGATTGCATCTCACAATGGAAAGATTGCATTTTTCAACATCAAAGCCCAAACACGAACCTTTACTGCTGAACAAAGATGGAATTTAATCCTTTTTCGTATCTATTCGATACTCATATCTCAAGATTAATGTCATCGTCTCCCCAATGCACCTCATAAACGTCAAAACCAGAAAATATCTTCAATATATCTTCCAAGCCGTGTTTACTGTTAATTCCTCACTCGCCGGTCATTAATAATGAAAATTCCAGGGCTCCCCCCTCAACGCCACCATTCATCGAGAGAACATCAAATTAAATTCAATTTATCACGGATAAATCCAACTCGAAGTGTATCTGCAATAACTCAGCTCCAACTTCCACCAGACCGCGCAGCAGTTCATCAGCGCATCCCCACAGCCCACAGCCACGCCACCGCCGCCGCAGTGGACAAGTAATAAAAAAGAAAAATTATTGGAAAAAAAACAAAAAAAAAAAAACGAAAGAGGAATGATCCAACTTTTAATCGCCATTATCATCATGTCCAAGTTCATTTCAACGACGACCACACCGAGCACATCCGCACCACTGCACCACCGCACCGCACCTCTGGCCCGGGAACAAAGCAGCAGCGGTGGTGGCGAAGATGCGCGCGAGGTGTAGGACCCGCTCGCGTAATAAATCATCTCTCGGTGCGACTGTGGCTATCAATTAACACCTTTAGAAAATTATAACATGCTTTGTAGTTTTTTTTTCTCGATTCGAGAGAACGAACAACGCGACGGACGGGAACGCAGTGCACGGCGGAATCGCGCGTCTCTCCCGCGTGGTGTCTTTACGTTTTGACACCTTCCGCCCTTTGCCCTTTCAATTATCAGGGTCTCACCTTAGTGTTGGGATCCTTCCATGATGCGGATTGCGGCGCGTTAAGATTTTAATTGTTTTCAATGGAAACTTGACGGCTAAAGCAATTATCTAGGTTGTGATGTTGTGCACTGAAGAGCGCTCAGCTACGATGCGTCAGTGAAGGGCTGGAATGAAGAGGAGGCTGCTGGAGCAGCACAATGGGATTCGGCAGCGATTGATGTAAATTTTGAGTAAATCTTGAAATGTTGCACTTCTTTGTTGAGCGTTTGAAGGAATTCTGTTCGGAAAATAGCGGGAAGTTACTTCGGAAAGAACTTCTGACATGAGACTCTGACAAGGCAATGCCTTGAAAACGTGGCCAATCACGAAGTCCTAACTCAGATCAGACTAACTGCCGCGATAAAAAAAAAAACTGACAGAGGAGCTGCCAAAAGATCGTCTGGGTGCGAAGATGTTTACCGTCCAATAGCAAAGACACTCGACAACCAAGACTATTACCAAGCTTTGCCCGTCTAAGCACCCTACAGTCATCTCTTCGAATTGAGAATGGCAACTTGCTCCGCGTTAAAAGGGCGTGTGTGGATCGTAATTTGTTTTCACGTTTGTTTACTCACAGTCTCACCTTTATGACACTTCAATAAAATCGTTTCATTTCGACGTGTGTCTGTGTGTTTATCGATATTGATTAACATGCATGCAATAAAAGTGTTTCCCTGAAAATCAATTAAAAGGAAATAGCTCCAATTAAGCTCTTTACTTGTGTCGTACATGCAAACGTGTGCTTCACGCTCCAATTAGCCCTCGAAATGATGGCGAAACGGAACAGCAAAAACGAAAGAGAACACAAAAACGTGGACAAGCACAAATGACGCGATCGTTTGAAAAGCAAAAAAAAGAAAAACCATAAAAAAATTAACAACAAATACAAAATAAATGTCAGATCGAATCTATGAGATACGAGAAAAACTGATTCACACCGAGCGTGTTAAACTACGCATTTGCAGGCAGCAGCCCAGCACTCATTCATTCGTGCTCCAATTCAGAGCTCTGTGAGTGCAGATGTGTGTGGGTCCAGCTTCCAGACCGATTGTGAGTCCAAAAGGTCAACTGTTGAATAAGTCGTTGGATTTTCCACATTTTTTTGCACAAAAGCACAAAGATCTTGTGAGAATGACGATGCTTGCGGCGAGCTGACTCTGCTCGACTTAAAGGTGACACATGTGCACGGTTGCGCTGTGAGCGCGGTTCGTGCAGTGACTAGGTGTGGATTTGTGTGACTTATGAGAGACGCAAATGTCATGCCATATGTGCATCCCCCGAGGTGACTGCGGGAGATTTTCCTCTTCTCACGTAAACAATTGGTCAAGCATCAGTTGGTGCCTGGTGCACTCGATCGGGGCGAGGAGGAACAATGCGATGCAGTCAGTCGGACGGAACAAAAGTCGATTCTCTCCGCTTCTTGCTGTGGATGCGATTCTTTAAAGGCTCAGCTTGGTTTGTGAAAAGGTTTCAGTTAATGTGACCTGATGACAAAGGGGATCTCTTTGAAAGGGAGGACGAGGAGAGCCTGCAAAGGGAAGCAGTGTTCATCATTGAGTCCCTTTGTCAAGTCAGGTTATGAAAAATTGCTCAATAATGACGACGCAAGTGGACAATAATGTGTTCATTGCGGGATTTGCGCTCGTCTAAGGACTGATCTATCCTTAGGGTTTTTGGGTGAGGCCGGACTGTAGCGCCTTAAGAAGAAGAACAAGAAGGACTGATCAGTGTCCTGATTCCCTGAGAAACCGAGTCATCCATTTCCCTCCTTCTTCTTCGATTTTTATTCAAGAAACCCCATATCCGGGATATCGAATAACTAATTGGCGTCAAAACCTTGATTCTGTACTCAGACAGTAGCCAATCAAGAATCAAATCTGTGGCACGACGAAGGATTTAACTTAATGGCTTGCAGATATCAGAGAACCATCAACGGTAAGTTATTCGAGAGCAGACAATCGTCTTCAATTCATGACAAATTGTGGTTCTTTCGGCTGATCACGACCTGGTTTCTTATCTGACTAAGGTTTTCAGCACATCAGAGGATACCTACGTGAGATAAATCAAAGCCAAGCGTACATTTCTGAGGAATACCAATTCGTCGTAAATTCTTCTGACGCAACTTAAACGTGATTTACGTTACGGTTGAGGTTATTTGAGAGGCAATAATAAACCTTTTGTTTGGCTCTTTGACTCATTCACATCTTTCTTTGAATTGGACTTGGATTTTCGAGCTGAGCTTTTGTTGACACGAAACGGTGGAAGATATGTATCAGCCGATGGAGTTTGTCATAGGTTCAACCGCTTCATTTTTAGAGCGCGCTCATAAGAACTCATTGATCATCGTTGTCGTCTCTTTCATCGCCAGAGGAAATAAAAGTAGAATAAACTGGGCAAGCCCGTGTTGTACTCACGCGGGGAAGGTTCTGTCGCATAAATAATTTTTGGATAGAAGCATTTATGAATATGAGGCAACAAAGTCAAATTATTTCAGTTGAATTCTCTTCTGACTTTAGTTCATGCATTGCAACATACATGCATCCGTACATACAAACAAACATCCAACATACGTATTCGTATATCTCCATCCAAATTTATCTAGAACACGAAAACATTTTCCAATATTCCTACGTCCTATTCAATCATCGCTCATGCCTACTGAGTGCATATCGTTCTCGGGCATTTCGGGGTTTAAACGAATTTGAGAAATACCACTGAGGCTCGTGTTAAATTGTCGATCTAAGCAGGGAATTTATGCGCGAAATGGGAAATTTGAACTCTTTGCTAACTCGAAATGTGCGATATTTCGATATTTATAATTTTTTAATTTTTAATCTGATTTAAAATCAGATCTTCAAAACTGTGTCTTCAGATTTTCAAAATTCGTATGTTTTACTGTTTTTGTGTAATATCTCATAAACTATTGCCGGCCAGAATGCTCGAAATAATTTCAGTCGAAAGAAAATTACTAAAACCGCTTTTTTGTGATTTTCTTTTCGCGTTTTTAAAGACTTTAGTTTACAAGAGACTTGAAAACCAATGTTTTCAAAAAAAAAATTGGTATTTCAAAACCAAGCAATTTCAGACGCCCGACGTGCTTTTTTTAAGTTTTTTGAAACACTACACTGGAGCACTCAGACTCTAAAACTGGTCCATTGTACTGTCAGGTAGCAAACTACTCCAGTGCCGTTAATTTAATCCCAACGACAAATGGTGACTGGACCAGATTTGATTTCACTGGGATTCGAACCTGGGACCCCTCTAACTTGGGGTATGCTATTAACCAACTGAGTCATCCAGTCGCTCCACGACTTGCTTTCTTTCTTATTCTATTGCATTGCCTAAAATCCCTGGAACAACAAAATTATACACGAAAAGGCAAAAATGTTGTTGGAAAATATTAATCGGCCAACGAAAGGGTCTTCCAATATGGACTTCCGAACGTTGACAGTTGACCCGCTTTCAACATATTGTTGAAGCCACATCTGTCAGATTGGACGGACATAGCGTTCAACAATACGTGCAAATGATAAAATTGCTTTTTCAAAATGGGTGCGCTGTTCGGGAACATTACCGCGCCCTTCGCCCATTTTGTCCTACCGAAAGGACTATTCGCAGTCTGGTGGATAATTTTGAGTTCACTGGTTCAGTAAACGATAAACCAACACCCGTACGTCAGTCGACGAAACACAAGATCTATCGAAAACATCGCCGCTGTCTGTGAGAGTGTGCCGGAGAATCCGAGGTAGAAGATTTCGCGTCGCTCACAAGACCTCGGCTTTTCGCAGATCATAATTTGGCGAAGTTTGCGTCGTGACTTGGGCCTGCTCCCGACCTGACCTGCTCAACTGACCCAGGAGCTGAAGATAAACGACACGGCCACAGACAATGACGAGTGTTCGCTGAATGGGATCTGGAGCAGTTGGAAACTGACCCCAATGTTCATCGAAAAATCATCTTCAGCGATTTCTGGATGATGGATGAATGGGTAAGCCAACAAAAGAAAATGTCGAATTTGGGATGATACCAATCCACATGAGATCCAAGAGCGGACAATACATCCTGAAAATCGGCAATCAGGATGCATGTGTTCAACATAACCCATGTTCCTAAACTCTGCTATATGGGTAATTTAAACGAAAACAAACCTTCCAAACTATACATACAAACGGCACGTAGTGCCTACTGGGTCCTTAGAACCGCCACTACACACACAAACATGACCTTTTGTTTCAAAGTTTCATTTTTTTGAGAACAAACGTAGAACATCGTAAGACATATAATAAAGAGTATAGAACATAGAATATAGTACTTATAACATAGAATATATAATATAGAATATAGAACATAGAACATAGAACATAGAACACTGATCATAGAACACAGAATATAGAACATAGAAAATATACCAAATAACATAGAACACAGAAGGAGAATTAACTTTGCTGTCAATACTGGTGCGACATGAATCCTCAGAGGGATCAATTCTGATCGAAACTAACTTAAGTTGACTCAAAGCGACTTGAAAACACATCTCATCGGATAGACAATTTATTGCGGGCAAAGTTTCACGAGCAAGAAATCATGAGAAGTATAAATATCTTCATAAGATAAAGGCTGCTTCATCTCTTCCCTGGGATGCAAACATTTATAAGTCAACAAACAATGTTTTTACGAAGTAATTCCAGTGCAAATATTATCCTGAAACGATGAGGTGGCAATGCAATGAATACAGTTACTCATCGATCTACAATCCACTTGCACAATTCACACGCAGTAGTTTATACTGCTGCGAGAGAACACCCGCAACCAAGTATCTTCCACGCTGCGACACAATTCCTCAACTCAAACACTCGTCAAATCCATCCTCCCAACGAAGAATCCCCATTGCGAATGGAATTCTATTTACATTCCATCCGCCACCTCGACGATCATGCACTCTCATCTCTCCCTCATCAGCAAAATCGACAATCACTTCCGAGCCATTTAGTCAAAGCATCAACTCCATCGCCCCGCTGGCAAAGTGTTCAATCGTTCGAAAGCTAAGTCCAAATCGAATCGTCTTAATTGCGGTTATCAAAACAATCCCAAATCGAGAAACTCCAAACACATCAAGCCAAACCATCCACGCACCAGATCAGCGTGAGCACCACCGAAGGAGAGCGTCGTAAGAGGAAATCGCACTTCCTCCAGCGCATCAAACCACATCCTCTCGCGGTGCGCACACTTATCCCGCCACATGACGCGGCGGTGCATTCGATGTTTTATTTGCATATCCAAACCAAAACCGATTTAGATAAGGTACACGCTTCCCCTCCGCACAGCCTCCATCCAGATTCACTGATCCCCGGATCTACAGAGACAGTCAGAGCCTCTGCTGAGCTGAGGGAGACAAAAGATAGACCACGAGTGCGGAAAGATGGGCACACGTGTTATCCAGAAGAGAAGCATCCCGTCGAGCAGGTATTCCCCCCGCACCCCGCACTCCCTGAGGATTTTCCTCGACGTCCCAGCGCTAGACCGATGAGCGTATGTTCATCACATGGTTTGTTTAGAGGATTTTTCAAAAATAAAAACTAAAAAAGGCACTCAGGATGGATGCATTTCCACGGTCGTTCTCGGGACTGGATTTTCGTGTTTCCTCTTGCATCCCAGACATTCAGGCAGTTCACCTTCGTCCGAGCGGACAACTTGTGACCTGAAACATAAAAACGAACAAGGGTCGCCTCTGCCTCTGCCGGCCACCATGTAGGCAATAAATTCGCCCGACAGTCGGACAGATGTGAGCACAATACTCGTGTGTGTGTGGAAAATTGAAATGAATCTAGGAGATTTCTCCAGAACTCCACGTCCCACATGACCCGGCATTGATGCCTTTTCAAATCACAACAAACCCGGCCCGGGGGTGGAGGCTACAAATTCGGGTTCTCGCATTTCATCCCGCTGGAGTGGGTGACACACTCGATCGTGCATTAGTTGAACAAACAAAGGAGTTCGTCTGCCGGCTGGACGTGGACCTGGATGCGGATGGATGGGATTCAATGAAGGATGACAATTGGAAATTATGGAACGAAACGGCCTATTTTTCACACCTCTGCCGAGAGCGCTCAGATGATTTGTTGCTTTATGGTGGCACACAAGCGATTTATACGCTCCAGAGGTGTCCCCTCCCCTGAGCAGGATAAACAAGCGCGCCTGACGAGGACGCTGATTGACGGGGTTCTGTGGAAATGACTTCAGATATACTCACTTATGACGGGCATTCAACATCAAAGGCAGACTAATGATGCAACTTACCTGAAACGAGAAAATAGAAACACAAATTAATAAACATTAGGGAGGTCTATAAACAGACGCGGCGATGATTTGTGGCAGGAGCTTAGCCGAGGCAATAAAAAAAGAACACAAGTGTTACATCAATTTGAAGCTGAATCCAGCGGATTCATCATCGGATGTGAGGAATGGGCGAAGTTAATGTGTGGAGCTCCTAGTCAAATGAGAGGATGGTGAGTTGATGGCAATTGCCAGGAAGGGGGATTAAACTGCAAACGACAACCGAGTTTGGAAATACCTCCCGATTCGAGGAGCTCAATTTGAAACACTTTTGAATTCAACTTAAGAAGGAAATTTCCCCAGACATTGCGGGATACTTAATTTTTTAGAGAATTTCGCAGCAAAGGCCTAAAGTACCACAAGGCTGTTGCTTTAAATGGTATGGATCTAAAATATGTAGTTCCTTAAGCAGCTTACTTTCTTATCTTACATGCAGACGACCCTTGAAGTGCCTGAGCAGCCTTCCATTGCTGACTGTGCCGGATACGATGCTTCCAGTCATCAAAACCCAGTTGTCTTGCGTCCGCGATCACTTGGTCTTAATACCGGAGGTTCGGTTTTCCTCTTCTTCTTGAACTAGGACCCTCGGGTTTGAAGACTCTCTTAGCTGCTTAAACGGCTAACCCTCGCAATAGCGGCTACCCAGGACATTGTTAAACAACATTAGCTTTCATTTCATCAGCACCGAATAATTGCCACCTGATCCGACCAAAGGCGTGACAGTAGCACAGGAAGTGCTCTGCAGTGTCATCGTCTTCTCCACAGGCGTCGCTTGGAAGTCCATCGCTTAGGCCAAGCACATTTAGGCGTTTGGTGAAGGTGTTGTGGCCGGTTAGTACGCTGGTAAGCCGTCTGCTGTCTTTTCTGTCAAGATAACAAGACAGTCGCGGATTTCTTACAGACGTTAGGGCACATGCGCTTGGGCTGTCTTCATCCTCGAGAGTCATGCCACCTCCGGTTGTGCTCTCGAGAGGTCCCGGCACCGATGGAAGCCCTAACCAAGGACGCATGCAGTCCCAGCGCAGATTCGGGTCGTGGAAATACCTTCTCTGATCCTCGCCTAGCAAGATCATCGGCGATCTCATTTCTCGTGATCCCGTGGTGCACTGAGACCCAGAAAAGTCTTAGCTAATTTAGACTACCGATCAAATTCAGAGAAGATTTCTGAACTATCCTCGGAGTGGATAAAGGGTTGAGCAAGGCCAGCTTGGCTGTCGCTACAGACACAGATACTTCGCCCCTTCCACCTTTACTTCACAATATAGTTCGTGGCCATTAAGATCGCATAGGTTTCCGCTTGGAAAATCGACGCAAATTTACCTAACGAGGTGTGAAGGGTGGGTTCTTTTTTTTAAATCATAGGTTATTTTGACACTGATAGCTGTTTCCCGCTCGAAATCTTGATAGAACGTCAATATCATACCTCCGCGGAACGAAATGAGTTAGTTCACATTTGAACTACGTATAGAAACATTGAAAACCTATTTCCAAAGTGAGTGATGTGTCCGTCCGTCCGTCTGTCACACTTTTTTATCTCCGAAGTTTATAAAGATATCGGCATAAAATTTTGGAAGTAGGTATTTCAGGCCTAGATGTCATTGCCCATGCACCCAAATTTAATAAGTGGGGCCATTTGGGGGAGGCTCCCGTGTAGGTGAAGTTGCCATTAATTTTGAAAAATTAACGCACCCCCTCGAGTGATATATCAATCGAAAGATCTTTGAAATGAGGTGGAGGTTCGCTTCAACACTTTTTGATCCAAAGCGCCATTTGAAAATTATGGAGATCCAAAGTTTTTTTTTCAATGAAAACGGTGGGCGTTACAGAACCATGTTAACGAACTTTTGGTTTTACTGAAACTGAAGACATGGATTTAGAGGACATCTGATTCATGCAGGATGGGGCACAATGCCACACAGCCCATGCCATAATCGATCTTTTGCGCAACAAATTCCCGAATTGTGTTATCAGCCGTCTCGGAGCTGCGATTTGACCACTTTGGAGTTTTTTTTTTTTTGTGAGGAACCGTAAAAGGATCGATGCTATGCCAACAATCCAGAAACGATTCAAGGCCAATATCATCCAAGCAATGAATGAGCTACAGCCCGAAATTATCAACAAGGTCTTGGAAAATTGTGGTGACAGAAGGCGCTACTGCGAAGCCAGTCGAAAGAGCCACTTGAACGACGTTGTATTTCATAATTAATGGGAATGTTTGTTCTTACTAATAAAGTCATGATACAGTCGGCTCCCTCTAAGTCGAATTTTCTCGGGATATCAAAATTAATTCGAGTTAGATGGAGTTCAACTTAAGGGGAGGCGACTGTATATGGACTTTGAATTGAGTTTTGGTATTTTTATTGCATTTTTAAAAAAGAAACTTGTAATTGGCCCTCCCTCTAAGTCGAATTCACCCTAACTCCAATTTCCCTCTAACTCGAATTTTTTCGCCATATTTATTTTGATATTCCCCACATTTTCCATATAAAACCATCCTCTAAGTCGAACTCCATCCAACTCGAATTAATTTTGATATCCCGTGAAAATTTGACTAAGAGGGAGTCGATTGTACTTGAAAGGGTTAGGAAAAAGTGTCTAGACTTCAAGGCAACTATGCCGTTTCAGACCACAATTTGAATTCCAAAGTGTGTGTCACTGCAAATCGAACAAAGAACATTCTGCACTTCGATTGAAGGTATCTTTTGATCTGCCAGCCAATGAATGGCATAACAGACTCAGATTTTATAGCCAAAGTCGTTCAGTGAATCAATACCAGAAGCAGTTGACCTTCAATTCATCTAAACAGCAATCATTTCTCTTCTTTACTTACCTTTCTGTTTTGCAAAAACCGCAAAATAATTCGCAAAAGAGAAAAAAACAAAAGATTGCCCAGACTAGATTAACCTTGCGACTCACTGGCGTCACCCCTGCTTATCCTATCTTTCTCCGAACTGGCTAATCTCAAGCGTATCAACATGCATGAATATTTTGTATTTCCCCAAGTCGCACCCAAAATACAAATTCAAATTCCACTCGCAAAAAAAAACACGATCAAGATTGAAATTTATTAATTACCTGTGACAAGGAGCGAACAAGGAAGAGAAGGAGTGACCCACAAAAACAAACCGAACAACCGTGCAAAAAAATTAATCCAATAATCTTAAATCTCCTCAAAATATGAAATTAACTTCGACTAGAGGACGATGTCTGTCGGTGCGCCTCCTCGTTCCGAGAGATATTATTCCCGCGCTCGGTGATAAATGTTTCTCGACACCTCCACGAGCGTCTCGCGCAATCGTCGTACCTCGGTGTCGGCGGTGAGAGGGCACCGTGCACACGCATCGAGATGAAATCGCTTTTCAAAATAAAGATCCGACCCCCACGTCCTTAAATAAAAACGAAATTATAATGATCTTGTTATGGGACCCCATTCCCGGCGGGAAGCAGCACTCCTCCTCTCCACTCTGTCCCGATCGTCCGCTGCCCCGCGTCACTGTCGTCGGTCGCGTCGCTGTGTTCGTTTTAATAAAGTACGGTTTAAATAATATCTGGACGGGCCGTAAAAATTAATCGCATCGTAACAATATTTCTTGGAACGCGAAAACGTCAGAATATTTAAATGGATCCCACTCCACGGCGTTCGGGGGTTCATCGAGAGTTGCTGCGGTCACCGCACATGGAGCAGCTCTGGCTCTGCCTATGACTGTGTGTGTGGATAGTTTTTGTCAATTTAGACGAGCGATACGTACGTCTTCGAATCCAATTATTTATTGCACACCCGCTGGCGAGAAATTAGAACGGAAGTTGAAACTCCCTGCAGATTCCCTTGCCTGGTGCCTGTTTTTTTTCGTTGTTTTGCACGCGCATGGGCATCCGCATCCACATCCATCCCCGAAAACCCTAAATTAGCTCTCCATCCATCCCGCCCTCCATCCAATCGGCGACCGGCTGCGGCAACTGTGGTACTGGTTCCAAAGTCGTGTGCCATCATAACTCAGCCAAGGTATTAATTTGTAGTTTCTCGTGTTCTTTATGGACTCCCCCAAGCCGGGCCAAGGGGGACCGGGGACCAACTGCACGGAGGAGCAAAAGTTGCCGAGCAACTTTGTGAGGGATATCATCTCGCTCCTTTGCGTCGTCTTGCGCTGGCAATCGCTCTTCCCGCGATGAGTTGTAATTAAAACGACTGTCATAGATAAAAGTATCGCGATGCGAGAACATCGTTTGTCACCGGCTGCTTTGGGTGGCTTTTGCACTCGCTGGCGCGCACTAAATCTGACACAAAACCCAAATCGGCCCGTGCGCGTGTGTGTATCCGTGAGGACGATTTCGTGTATATCTGATGATGGAAATTGAGATTCTCTAATTAATGAGGAAAATTTAACGCACAAATTCGTTATATGACAGGGATACGATGTATGGGCAGCAGATACATCTCGGGGGTGAATTTATTTCAGCCCGCGGAGGGATGAATTTATTCGCCAGTGGGTGGGTGTTGACAGAGGTTTATATCCCCGCCGTGATGAGATGGGATGTTTTATGAGTGAATTTATGCGTGTTTTTATTTTTTTTCCCTCCTCATCCAAATAAATACACTAAAATTATAAATCATTTGGATTTTTGCTTTTAATTGGGCGCGGAGAAAGAAAAAAACGCAAAAAATATTTGTTTGATGTGCTCTTCTTGGGGTCATCATAAATTTGCTTAGCTTTCGGTGGATTTTGGCGGAATTATTGAGTGGTTTAGCTATTTGCTCGGATTTCATCGGTCTTTTGGGATTATCGCTTGCGTATGCCGCCAGACATTGGTCGCCAAGAGTTGGCTGTAATACGTCAAGCGAAGTTTTTTTTTTGGTTTTTTAATTAGGTTTCCATGGGAATTTTGGAATTTTTCTGTAAGCACACGCTAGGGAGTCGTCAGTGATGGACTGATGAAGGGCAGAGGTTCTAAGGCGGGTGGATGATAGTGATAGGAATCGGCAAATTTTATATTTCCCACCCAATGTTGCGAAGAAAAAATCAATAATTGAATACGTCCGTTGACAGCCAAATTTAGAATCGATTTTGAGACTGATCCCGAATGTATCGCTTAAATCTTGAACATAAGCCATGCCCTTCATCGAAACAAAATCCAACCCTCACCCACATGAGGAGAATATTAAAATGATCACCCCTCTCATCAACAGACAGGCGGCAGTTTAGGAAGGTATTTGAATAGAGTGTAACCGAGTCCAGGGATTTGATCACAGCCTGGGTGTCCGAACATATGATGGTGTCCTTTTTGAATACCACATTGTTTGTAAGCCATGACAGAGCCTCTTTGATCGCCACGGTCTCAGCTTGGAAGACGATACACTGTTTCGCAAGATGAAATTGCCCAGGCGCTTATTAACAGGCACTAAAGACAACTCATTCGATTGCTCGTAGAGACGTCAGTGTTAACAACATGATATAGACAATAAAAACGGCATTCGAATTTAATTCCGTTTGCAGAGAGAACAGAAGATAAGGCAAATTAATTGTCTTTTATTACGTGTTTACTTTGCACCGCTTTACGATAACGCCGCAGTACCATTCACGGGACAGTCGATATCACCACCCTTCACACCGTGTGTCATTATTCAGTCGCGAACAGCTTCTCGCAACATTTGCATTGAAGCACGAGTTGTGTATAATGTCGCGATGTCTTGTTGGAATGTTCTGTAAACCTAAATGATCCAACATGTCTCGATAGCGACCGGTGCATTATGGCAAAGCAGCAGCCTAATTCATTCAATTAACACCTAAGTTGCATATTGAACCAGTGAGGTTGCCTTCGAAATCGAGTGATTTAATGCCTTTGATCCATTTTCTATAGAGATAAGCAAATTAAGTTGAAACTCAGTTTCCTGGTTCGAAGAAAAAGAACGAGGTTGAACGCAGATCGTCAGAAACAAGACAAATTGGTCTAGACAAATGGAAGAACATTATCCATCAGAACTGGAAGGGCAGTCACGGCACAGACTTGAAGCCTACATGATATTTTGCTAAAAAAAAAATGAAGAGTAAAGAAAATTTCAATCCAATTTCCGTTCATGATTCCGCCAACCTAATTTTGGGTATTCACTCTCAGCAGAACAACTGCCAAAACAATTTTACAAACATTTTTTCACGGCTCCACCTCTTCCGAGTCACTGACAATGCTCAAAGAGTATAACTGTCTAGAAAAAGCTTCTCAATCTCGCCGTTCGGAGTCAGCATTAAACTGTAGGTCCCCTTCACTCGTGAGAGAACAATACCACGCACAACACGAGTGGTTGCTGAAAAGTTAGGCCCAGGTCCACCTCGGACTGTAGCGCCGCCATTATTATTATTATTATTATTATAGACTTATGCCAGAGCAACGCTTGCAGATTGTGCGATTTTACTGCGAAGATCACAGTTCAGTTCGCGAAAGTTACCGTGCATAGCGCCCCTTTTATCTTGATCATCCCAGTCCTGCTGTACGGCCCAGAGGCATGGACAATATCCCAAGCGGATATCTCTTGGAACAGTCTCTTGGGCTTTTCGAGATAAAAATTCTGCGCGCGATCTTTGGTGCTGTTTGCGTTGATGGCATTTGGAGGAGAAGGTTCAACCATGAACTCTATGGGCTGTACAGCGACATGAGTCTAGCCAGGTGTCTACGGATCCAACGCCTAATAAGGCTAGGTCATGTAGAGCGTATGGACAACTCCAGCCCGAAGAGTCTTCGACTCTGACCCTGTGGGACAACGCAACAGAGGACATCCACGTACAAGGTGGGGCACACAAGTCGAGGGGGACCTCGGTCGGCTTGGTGTGCGAAACTGAAGACAGCTGGCGAAAGATCGTGCTGGCTGGAGAGGCATGTTGAGTGAGGCCCAGGTCCACCTCGGACTGTAGCGCCCTAAGAAGAAGAAGAAGATCTCACTTATCGCCCACGATTTCCTCCGATCATGTCTCATAGATGAACTGGTGCATGCCCCCACAAGAGACTATCGCCAATTCCAGAGACAAATACGTAAAATCGGATGGACAAGCACTCTTGGTAAATTTGTTGTCCCGATCATGTTATTGGAGAATGTTCGCCTGGAACATGAGTCCAGTCAAGAATCTCCAGCTAGAGTCCTTCTTAAATGAGCCAGGCTACATGGAGAAGACCGCTTTTGACAGCTTCCGAACCATTTAGATAACGAAAGTGAGGGTGACCGATATGGCGAACACAAGTTGAAATATAATGGTTGTCGAGATTTTTTTTTTTTCGGAGGATTTTTGAAGCGCTACTGGAGGACTCAGACTCAAAACTGGTCCATTGTACTGTCAGGTAGCAACCTACTCCAATGCCGTTAATTTGATCCCAACGGCAAATGGTGACTGGACCAGATTCGATTTCACTGGGATTCAAACTTGGGGCAGGCACTTAACCAACTGTGCTATCCAGTCGTTTTAAAGTTTCACTAAAAGAAGTTCACTTGCTTTACATTCGTATTCACGCGAAATGGACTTTGGCCTGCATTCTGTGCTTTGTAAATCTTGACGTTTTTGACTTCAGTCTTGAGTTGAAGAAGGGAGAGCTGCCAATGGGCCGTTTCCTTTCTCCCTACAAACAGCATTCACAGCAGTCAGTCCTTAACTAACAGCCACCAGTTCCACAGCGTCCAAGAGAATAACCCCAGAGGAACATTCAGAAATCCCCTTCTCCAACAAATTGCAAGCCTGCTCCGGAGTTTCAGAACCAGAACCACCCACCGAAAGATGGATTCCTCAAATCCATTGCATCCACATGAATCTTTGGCCTTCTCTTCAAATTCAAAGATGAATTAAAAAAAAATGCACATCTCCCTCCCATCAGATCGCCCGATTTTGATTGTTTACACCATCGACGTTTCCCTCCCATCGTCCCACAGGGCCGATTATGGATTTCCTTGCATTTATCTAATTCCCCTCGCAGCAACCAATTAACACCACATCTGTTTCCATCTCACCATCAGTCAACATCAGCCTAATGCTGCCCCGAAAAGCCCGATGCACTGCCTCGCCGCAGCCACCGTCACCACCCAGCGGCGCAGCACACGTCCCATATGGGGCCCGTGCCCCCGCCCCCAGGCCAACACCAATAACTCATTAATTAGCGGTGCATTAATCAAAACACGAACTGATCTATGCATCGTAATTAGACGAGATCGATGATGTAAGATCCTAAAAGGGAATACCTCGGAATCGGGCTGGTGTGTGCGAGCGGCACGCCAGCGTCGACGCATCTCTGCAACTCGGCGATGTGTCTGTCTGTTGTGTTTATGTTATTTTCGAACTCATTCCCAGCCACGCGAGGTCAGCTACCTTTCGGTACGGGGGCACCCTTCCCGAGTCAGTCCATCAGTCTCTGAAGAATCCCAGCAGACGGATCTAATTAATTAGACGAACGGGCTGAGAGACTGTGATTAAACGCGCACCAGGGCACGCGGGAGCGGAGGAATTCCGTGAGTCTAGCTAAGCCCCTCCATTCGAACTCCAGGAACGTCTCAACTGGAGCAGCACCAGCGGAGGCCATGCGCTGCAGTGCAGTTCCCACCTAACTGCTGTGCCCGCGATGTGATGTAAAAATATCGCCGAGACCTGTAGGTGCGTCCCGCCGCCATATGTCGCGCCTTAGTTTCGCAACACCAGCTACAGTGGCACACACGCGTGAATCCGTTTCTGTCTGCGCACTGCACTCGTACGAGCACACTAAACGATTTACTACTCTAGCCGAATGCGTCGTCATCAGGAGTCGTGCACCGCGCGAGCAGGAACCTCGGTGACAGTGCACGCTCTATTCATAGAATCGCGATGAGAACTTCTGTCTAACATGCTCGCGAACATCGAGATTATGGATACGTGAGCATTCTGCTCGCTCGCTGGACTCGATTCCTGGGAAGAGCCTCCGCCAATCATACGAACGGTTCTCTAAATCATCGTGCCCCGGTCTCCGCCAAGGGGGAGGCAGTCCGGTGTTGGCTGAAGTCTTCAGTGTATCTTATCGAACGAAATTTACGAGCAGCGGGTGATTGGGTTCCACGAGTGTGTTCCCTTTGCATGGGACCCTGATAAGGCCGGAGATGTGGTCTTGAGTTGTGCGCGGCGTTGTGGGAGCGACGGTTGACGGTTAAGAGGGTCAATGGTATTCATAGGAAACGCTTAATGGGTTTTCACTTGTGACTGTATGCGTGAGTGTGTGGTTCTTTATGTAACTGGCAGATGAATGGGCTGGCGGGGCCCACGTGCCAAATGCAGAGGCAGAGCACAGTTTACTGGTTTCAAATGTGAAAGTAGATTGATGCAAACGCCTACCTGCCGGAGGCTGAACCGGAAATTGATGACACCGATCTGGGCTACAAGTGTCATCAGCAAGATATACTGCTACAGATTGAACGGGGTACAGTGGGGAGTGAAAGTAGTGGGCGTAGGCACTTTGCTCGTGGTTTATCAAGAGCAACATAAAATGTCATGACAAATGGCATAAGAAGCTAATGCTCTGAAGATGGGGTTCTTTTTGGCATTTTTTAAGAGAAATTGTCCTCTTTTTGGATGTGGCTTCGAAGATAGTCTTGGTCGTTTGCTCTCAAAAAGTCTGACGGTGAATTTTAGGGCAAGTTTTTTTTTTGGAGATTCAGTGCAAGTGTAAATAAAAGAAGTTGCCACCAGAGGTATAAGTGAATAAGAGGTGAATCTTAAACGAGGTCTACGGGAAAGACGTTTAGGGTGTTACCATTGTTGACTCCAAGGAAACGCAAACTGGAGGTAAAATTGTTCAGTGCCAGCGGCTACCGAAGATCGTGCTAGCTGGAGAGACTTGTTGGTCTGTTGCCATGCATGAAAAGAACTAACCGCTTCCAGGTAGTCCAAACTCTCTGGCTTATCCTCAGTCCAGTAGCCCAATGGTGCGATATCATAAGATCTTGCCGTCCAATTCACTTGTAAATTTGGCGAGATTATGCCCCCGCTACTGAGAAGCTAGGGCCAGGTCCACCTCGGACTTTAGCGCCGCCATTATTATGCCTCCGTCAAGGTAATCTTTCAATAAATTGATAAAATGCTTTCATACGTAACGCCGCCAGATCTCTTCCATGTTAAGGCCACTCAATCGGAGAACGAAGAAATCAGATCCATAGCACTCTCCTTTGAGTATAACCCTTTGGCAGACTTCGTATTGGAAGAATATAGGCCAGTGGTTGCGCTAGCCCTTAAATTATGTCATTCAGTGGCTTTTTGTGAATAAAATGGTGTCTCCGCACGGCTGAAGCTTCTCGGCTGAAGGTTTAGGTTCGATTCCGATTTTTAGCACCATGTCTTTCGAGTTACTGACTGCTCAGAGTATAATAATTTAAAAAAAAAACGTAAATCTCCCCGTGCACGTCGTCGCGAACTGGGTAAATGCGAAGTTTCCTACGCCCGAAGTCCAGGTTCGATTCCCCCCCCAAAAAAAAAGCACAGTCTTTGGATGGCTCCATCTCTTTTGAATCACTGACAATGCTCAAAAGAGCAAAACTGTCTAGAAAAATCTTCTCAAATTTCGACGTTCGTACTCGGAAATAAACTGAAATTCCCCTCCACTCGTGAGAGAACAATAGAACGCACGACACGAGTGTTTGCTGTAGAACTTACTTCCTTACTTAGCAAGCCTACTACTCATGGAGGGTCTGAGCCTGAGATATCGTTGACGGTCCTGGTCACGCTTCTTTCAGTTGCTGTAGAAACTAGTCTATAATCCACCTCGAAATCTGTCACCACCCAAAAAATAAGAACGGCGTCTTCATAAGGGATTGAGAACTTTCTTTACTTCAGATCTGGCAACTCTGTTTATATAAGTTGTCTTTCGACCAGAAGTGAGTTTCGTCGTTTCGTCGGGGCGCTCTTCTTCTTAGGGCGCTACAGTCCGAGGTGGACCTGGGCCTCACTCAACATGCCTCTCCAGCCAGCACGATCTTTCGCCAGCTCTCTCCAGATCAATTTCGTTTTAGGCATTGCGACACGCTCTCTCATGTGAATTTTTGAACATCATTCTTGAGACGATCGTCCAAAATTCACTGGTCAACACCAAATAGTCCATACAACAGCTAGCACACTCAGATGACATCTAACGTAATTTGACCATATTGGCATTATTTTTGTTTGAAAATGGAAAGAAGACCAAATGTGTGGCTTTATTGGACCAAATTTGGAATTTGCATTTCACGTGATCGAAAAATGTATTGAACTTCAGATCTTGTGCGATATTTCAGCGGAACATTGGGTCAGGTCATCGTTCAGACATCAAGACCAAGTCGGTTCATAGATGGCATTCAAAAATACGAAAGCAAACGTAACCAGGGCTTCATCCCATCGCGTCGGGTCCCAATACTTGATGAGGGCTTCCATTTTGAGCGTTGCTTCAAATTTCTAGATCGACCTTTTTCAAAGTCACGCCACGAAACGCGTGATATGCACCAGGTATTTACTTGGAATAAACAATTAAAGCAAATACTCGTAATTATTCCCCACCGAGGTGGAACTTCTCGTGTCTCTCTCTCTCTCCCCGAACACCACAACAACTTCCAAGAAACACCGGAAAAACCCCACAAACCACCGCCAATTCCAAAGCAAAAAAAAAAAAAATAAATAAAATTACCGTCTTCATGCTAATTGGCGCCCGACCACGACCAGGCTCAGAGCAGGGCGGCGTAGTAACTTATCAGATCACGCTTCTTTTTGCGGGCTAATCTATTCCATTCGGGGCCCATATTCCACAGTAATTAGAGCGGACCATGTGCCCACTGCTCCGGACCAAATCTAATCGATTTTTATGAGAAAACGTAATCGACGCTGGATCTCGAAACGATTGCTCGCCTCCTTCGCGTTCACGGCGTTTAATTATGCAAATGAAAGTGACTCCCAGCAGGGGGGCTTGGTCTTAAATTAAGTATACCGCTAATTATGGTCTGTCTTACATCGCATCTGAGTCCTATTGGCCCGCACTGTCGCTGGGTGTCGATCGGGTGGACTGTCACTTTCAATTGCGTCGAACATGGTGCATGCACTCTGAGTCGCTTGAGGTTTTGTGTTACGTTTGTAATCCTTTTCGCCGCTCGCCGCACGACAAATACTCCACTTTGAGAGCTCAGTCCAGAGGCCTCAGACCGCAGTGGGCTGATGATGAGCTTTCACGTGCAGGCGTTTGTTGTGAGCGTCCTCGCCAGCGGACAACTCAATGCAGCCGTTCTCAATTTGTTTTGTAACCCGATAAGGGCTTGCTTGTTGCCACCCGAGGAGGGGCTGTTCTCGTTGCGGTGGTCGTCGACTGGCAGGGGAAACACGCTGCAACCACAAGTATTTGATTTTTGCGGCAAGTCAATCATAATTAACGCAAAGAGGTGCAAAACACGTTACTCTTGTGAACGGTGGGGGAGGGGAGACAGATAAGGCAGTCGTGGTTTGAGCGAGACACTGCTGAGCCGAAGTGGAATTAATTCATCAATCAAGAGCCGGGTGACGCGGTGCAGATTAAATGCTAATGCTCGCGATAATGCAGCGTGGGCTGCGCGAGGCTGCGTGGGGCTCTGCTGGTGGGAGGGTGGTTGCATCGGTGAGTGTCACACAGTAGGTGGTGACAAAAGTCTGCAAAGAATCGATCGGCACACGGCTTGCGGATGTTTTGACATGAATTACGAGGTCTGGTGCCGGTGCTGGTGGTTGGAGTGTTTGTTGTGTGCTTTCGAATGGGTTGCCACAAAGTGTCAGTTGCAGATGTCAGGGAGACGCTGAAATGGAAATACTCATGTGAAGCCTGTCGCTCTCGCTCTGGGCAAGTCGTTGCATATTCATGTGCGGACTGAGCGGGAAATGTTGACGTTAAGCCTTTAATGACATCGGTTAGCTGGTCAAGGCGGATGACGCAACAAGTGTGTGGTCTTGTTGAGACAATTGCTTGTTCTGTTTCAAGGTTACATGTGCTTTAAGTTTGAATGGGTTGTTGTCTTTCTTTTGATGTCATCTGAGGGAATGAAGAGACGTAAGTTGCCCAAAATGGCAGAGCAGATGCCAAAGAACGTCTATTCCGTCCTCATCTCTGCATCTTCTGAAGTAGGCGCTGTGGAAGACACCTAGACGCATTGCCTGGGTGCCTAGTTCGATAAGAGCCACCATCACAATGCGTACATCTTTGCGAATGAGGTCAATCATGGAAAATTCCATCTTTTTGTTGAACATCGTCGGCCACAAGGTTCGCGTCTTTGGCCCAGTGTCTAGACTCAGCCATCGTTTACTTCCTTCTTCCGAGACTTCACTTTCTTTCTTAGAAAGCACAGCGGCTCATTTGCAAAGGATAGAGATGGAGACTTTTCCAGATCGAAATCATCTTTTGAAAGTCCTCCACGACTGGATGGCGCAGTTGGTTAAGTGCCTGCCCCAAGTTCGAGCGGTCCCAGATTCGAATCCCAGTGAAATCGAATCTGGTCCAGTCACCATTTGCCGTTGGGATCAAACTAACGCCACTGGAGTAGTTTACTATCTGGCAGTACAATGGACCAGTTTTGAGTCTGAGTGCTCCAGTAGTGTTTCAAAAATAATCCGAAAAACATAAGTTCACCGTACTTACAGCAGAATTTTTGATGACGTTTAGTCTGCATGACTTCACTAGATTTGCTGTCAGAATATTCGACGCTATGGCTCTAATTGCCGCTTGGCTATCGAAGAATAGCAATATCAAGAGATTGGTCAAGTTAAAGTCAGATATAGATCCTACTGCTTAATGTCTTGTTGTCACATGACATCTCATGGGGACGGCCTCAGTTTCTGCCTCAGTGACAGCCTCAGCGACAGCCTCCACGACAGCCTCAGCAACAACCTCAACGACAGCCTCAGCGGCAACTTCAGCGACAGCCTCAGCGATTCTCATTCTCCATTTCGAAAGAAATAAGGTCTGATGATGCCGCCATGCCATAAACCGCACCATACAGTCTGACTTTGTGTTGATGCATTGATGCCTGATCGAACACTTGTGGATTGTGTTCGTTCCAACAACGGCAATTTTGCTCGTTGACATAAGGTAGCCCTAAACGACGAACATGCTCGACGAACATGCTCGGTACCTACAGATATCGCGGACGAATTGCCAATTGAACATCTAGCCTGTGTTTAGACCAACTGCGCCGCCAACCTCTGTCGTTGAATCACTGCATGCTGGGTGACACTCGTTCATCAGACTGGAATGCAGTGTCAGTCTTCGACCCTTCTCGTCGATTCTCCAATTCGATCTCTTGTCTATTGGATACAAAAGAAACCGCTGCTGATCATAAACTACGTCGGTGGCCAATGGTGTCATATCCATTGCGCCTGCACATAGCGAGTGAGCTGCATACGTCAGCGAAATGAATGAGACTACTGATCTTCAAGACGGAAATGGCATAGAATATTGCTGATCTGACCATTTGAACCCCCTACGTCGCTATCTAGGTAAGGATCAGTTGCGGAAGCTGCTGTTTGTTATTTTCTGAAGATTCGTATTCAACTCTACCGACACCGGATACTATCTTTGTTCATGAGCTAATAAAATTGTGGTGCGGTACATTTTCTCCATCATGCAGTTGGCACACCTCAACTCACATAAAGAGACCTGGGGGTACACTTTCGAAGCGAGGAGAAGCCCTCGTGTTAGACTGTTTGATCATTCCCACTCGGCCCCAGACTCTAAATTTGGGGGCGTATTTTCTAACCCGAGCGGGTCGGATACGGGTTCCCGCAAATGGAGTTTCCATAAGCAACCTACCGCCTCGGTATCCCCAACTATAGTTGAATACTGGAAAAAGCAGCTAACGACCCTTGTGGAGGGAGCATTTTGGAATATGCCGGAAGGCATTGGGTGCACTCATTTATTGCAACACAGGATTTGGAGGTCGTCTGAATCAATAAACCAGCGGTACTATATAGTATCTCCTGTGGTTCAGCCAAATATATGTGGATAGTGAATTAGAAGACATGTTAAGGAATAGAGTTATCGAGAGATCGAATGATCCCTGCATTTCCCTGATCGTTGAGATCATGAAAAGGTATGGTTTGTTCCGCTTTTGTGTAGATTATCGGAAACCAAATACAGAAATGGAGGGGGATGCTTACCCGCTCCCGCATATAAAATCTATATAGGATAAGCTCAGGGAAGCAAAGTATTTGTCATCTCTCGATACAAAATCCGTTTATTGGCGAATACCGGTGCAGAAAAAATGCCGACAATGTAGGGCCTTTACGGGTCGAAACAAGTCTCTCTTCCAGTATAGGTGAATACACTTTTGGTTTCACAACGTACCTGCTACGTGGCAGCAGTTCATGGACACCGTACTTGACCCTGACCTTCAACCGTTTGTGGCTGTATATCCCGATGATTACATCGTGGCTGCGAATAATTTTGAAAAACACCTCGAAATATTGGCAGAAGTTTTCAAATGTATGTGCGAAGCTCGTCTTCGGAGTGTACGCATTGTACAGCGACAGGGACGTACAGTACCTCACAAAATTGAGCATACACCTATCAGAGCAAAGAAAATTATAAAGAATTGTAGAGAATAGAGTTGGTGAGGCAATATGTAAATCACCCAGAAAGTTGGGTTATGTTTTCAAATGAAACAACAATAAACCGCTTTCGATCAGGTAATATGCAAGTTGTTTGGAAAGGACCAAACACAGCGCTTAAATAAAGCTTCTCCGTACATCACGGAGGAGTTTGTGTGATGTTGTGGGATTGTATGGTCTCAAGTGTCTGTGGGCACATTGAATTCATAGAGAATACTATGGAAAAAATTGGGTATTTGAATATTTTCAAGTGAATTTTACGGAGTTCCCTAGAAAAATTAAGCCTGCATTAGGATTATTGCTTTTAAAAAGATAATGATCCGAAGCACACCTCTGACTAAGTACGCGTATGACTGCTTTATATTACCCCAATTGCTCCTAAAATAGCTCAAAAATCGATTGATCTAAGCCCGATTGAACACCCGTGGCATGAGATAAAACTGCTGCTTGAAGAAAGTCCCTTCTCTAATTAGCAGAAGCTAAATTTATAAATCCGAGCAGCTTGAGAAAGCATGTTGTCATCTTTTCCGGAAAAACTTATAAAACCCATACCCTGGGGGTTAAAATCTGTAATAGATGCGGGGGAAGGTGCTACCCGATACTAAGATTTAAATTTTTGTCGTTTTTTATTTGGTGTTTAAGCCACAACTTGGATTAACTTTTAGTTTTTCTCAGTGTATGCTCAATTTTGTGCCCTTAAATTACGTACTTTTTCAAAAGTAAAAGATAGTCTGTTTTGTTTAATATTTTACTGCTTTTATTATTTGTTTGTTTAAATGAAATATGTTTTATTAAAACTACATATTTGTTTTTTTTTAATAAATTACTTTTTTTAAGAGGAAAAAATCAAAAATATTTTTTTGCTTTGGGTGTATGCTCAAGTTTGTGAGGTACTGTATTCTAATCCAACCTCTAAAGCGAGTAAGTGCATGGATAACTCAATTCCGGCTCGAATAATCTCCGGTTTTGAGCATCTAGGACAACACAACAGGGGACGTTTAGGAACAAGGTGCCGCAAACGAGTGGAGAAGAACTTCAATTAACTTAGTGAGCCAGCTAGTGAAGGATCGATTGGCTAGAGAGGCTTGTTGGTTGTGGCTCAGGCCCACCCTGAGCTGTAGCGCCATGAGAAGAAGTTGTTAAACTGAAAAAAAAAGTTAACCTCAGGCTCTGCTTATTTTTCACATCCATCCATGGCTCAAAAATAAAGTAAGATACAGCTTTCGTCTCTTGACTTTCTGGCTCGTGACCAATGTCTTAATGCTTTGTCATAGAAGACTTTATTTTGTCACTCCCAATGACCACTTTATTCGTTCCTCTTTCTCTTTGATTGCCTTCAAAATTAAGGTAAATTTGTAGCCACAATTTCCGTTCAAACTCATCGCTCCATCTTCTCATCTGCGCATCAGATAATTACCCTAAATCATTGTCTCAGACATACGACGCGTCGTCAGTGGAAAACGTGTTTATTTGTGTTCTCTTAGCTTGGATGTCATGTTGTCATTAGCAACCCTCACCTCATTACACGCCTTAATCGATTCCACTCAAGATTCTCCCACTGACAAGCTGTCTGCGATAGACATAGCATCTTACCCAACTCCTCGCAGACGCTCCCCTATTTTTCCCGTTCGATTTTAATTGATTTTCCATTAGCCGCAGCTAGGAGAAAGACCAAAAGGTGACACTGCCAACCCTGAGGAATCCCACCTCGCAATAAATTTCCATTGACCCCATTCCCGCTTGACATCGCTGCTGCCGCCGCCTAGCGAGCCTCGTCAACCTGCAGTTGACAACCAGAAGCTATTTATATCCATTGCTCAATCGGAGCTAATAGCCCCACACATCATCCGCTCTGATGCAAGGGTGCCCACAATGCCAGGCGGTGGCGAGGTGTCGATGGAGTCATAAATTCAAACGGAAACCGATGACACTCCGGAGTGAGAACATCAGGTGCGCCGCCTGGAATGCCAATGCCCGTCGAATAGCCCAATCAAATAAATAACAAAAGCGCGTACGCATCCATCATCGTCCCGCTCAATTGCAGCAATTCGCTGCGCCAACTCTCGGTTAATTATGTTCAATTTTAATTGCCGCTGAATGAGCCACCGCGACTGCACTCGCATCGGCCAAAGCTTCCTTATTCAATAAATATGTTAACTAGATGATAAGTGAGTGGCGAGCTGTATCTATGAGCGTATCTGCTGCTCGTGTGTGTCCATGCGCTTTTGCAACTCGCGATAGGCGCCAGTTGCTGTGAACTCTAGTGTGGCGCCTACTGCGCGACCGACTGCCTGACATACATCATCATCATCATCAGCAGCAGCAGCAGCAGCAGGAGCAGAGCGGGGCGGGGCGGGACGGTTTCATCATCGCAATCGAGACGCTATCGCTTATCTAGCGCTCTCAGCGGACGAGCACACACATGTGGAGTCTCCGAGCTGAGAGCTTTAATCTGCAGATGCTCATGTGATACTCGTACCCACACACTCACCCGCCGAGCGCTGGCTAGTACGCAGTTCGCAGGCTGTCATACCGCGAGCCGCGTGCCTCTATCGCCGGCCGATAGAGGTGTGCACCGCGCGCATGGCGTTGGCCAGGCGAGGCAGCTCTTGTGATTGAAGACATTCGAATTGTATCTCGGTAAACAGAGGCGCATCAAGTTGTCGCCAAATTTATTACGAAAAAAGAAAAGACGGCGTCTGCTGGACGGAGGCTTCTTCTGCTGACTTATCGACGGACTTACCAATCAATCAAACGCCTAAGTTCAGCCTAAGGTCTCGGCGTATCACGCCACACGTTCGCACAGTCCGGGGGAAGTGCATGTGTAGCTGGGGATGAGGGTGCGACGTTTTGCGATTTTTAATAATTTTTTTGTTTGATTAATTACCCGAAGGTATTATCATTTGTGGGCCGATAGGAACGACCGATTTCCATTGACCTTGTTTGAGGTGATTCGTAGATTAACCGAAACTGTTGATATTTCGTCAAAAATGAAAGCAAATATTCTTTGACACATTTGCGTCGTTCCCAATGCGGGCTGGAGTGGCTAGAGAATGGCCGTTATTTACGGGCGATAATGGGCGTAATCAATCATGGGTTCTCATGTGGATTTCGGTAGACACCGGAAAAGGGTTGGGCTAGGCTGCCAAAATGAAAGGTTTGTCTAGGGCGCGACAAGGAAAAAATCGGTTCAGCTTGGTTGCGTGCGAATGGGGAAGATGGTCTGTAAAAGATTAAACGGAGACTTACGTATATCCCCACCATCGGTGTTGTAAGAGTTTTAATGGTAAGACGATCTTTGGTAAGGCATCTGCATTGCTGCAAATATGGATAAGGCCCTTTCCCTTCATCCTTCAAATTTTGTTACTAAGGTACACGCTCAAAAAGCTAAGACTCTAGAATAACGCAACAGCGGATCTGAAAGGACAAGTTTTATGAGCATGCGTCATGGTTTAGTGTTTTTTTTTGAGATTCGAACCTCAGGCCTCGAGCGTAGAGGTCGACGCACCTATCCACTACGCCACGGCGCAGACAGTCTCTTACTTGAACAAAAAATACGGCCTATCTGCCATCAACTCTGGCACCGGCGAGAAAGTTCTCTACCCAACACGACTGGCTGGCGCAGTTGGTTAAGTGCCTGCCCCAAGTTCGAGGGGTTCCAGTTTCGAATCCCAGTGAAATCGAAACTGGTCCAGTCACCATTTGCCGTTGGGATCAAATGCACGGCACTGGAGTAGGTTGCTACCTGGCAGTACAATGGACCAGTTTTGAGACTGAGTGCTCCAGTATGTTTCAAAAAAAAATCCCCACGACGTCCACAAATTCGCCTAAAACCACCTTCAAATCCCCACTGCCTTCAGTGAAACTTCACAAAATCCACAGATTAGGAAATTCAGTCATTTAAAAACTCTTCACGAATTTCTACCACTTTTCAGATCCCTCGGCACTCATACGTCCCAATGTTTGGTCGATTAGCCCCGGAATTCGTGTTCCGTAAGTTGAATGAACATCGATGGTGTTTACGCAGTTTTTTGACTTTCGCACAGAAAACAAAAAAAACTTCAATTTGAATATTTCCTCCTCACAAATATTTGCTCAGTTTTTTTTTGTTCGCCGTTCAAGACCCAGTGTAAACCCACTGAAAGACCCTCCACGAGCACCACAAGCACCACGAGCACCCCAGTCGTAACCAAACACCGTTGTTGGCGTAATGGAAAGGCAGCATTTAACCTCTCATTCGGATAAGTACATATTTGTATCCAAGTGTTAGATGTCATACTGTCAATGTTTACAAAAAGTGTAAGCCCAAGCTTAAACCCCCCTCCTCATCCGCGAAACGCCGAGTGCACAAAGAGTTCTGTGTGAAGTCCGTTTTGTTGCTTATGAGCCATATGATTGCTGCGCCTCTACTGTGCACCCATCGATTTGATCCGACGATATGACCATCTTCAGATGCAATTGAACACCACCGAGTGGTATTTGTTTATTCATTTCAATTCGATAGACAGGTCTTCGGATGCAGCACGACGACAACGACTGAATGGTGCTTGTGTTGTGTGGGCTTTTGTTGAGTCTTTTGTGGATTTCAAAAGCTAATGGCTCGGCTTCCGCCGGCCATCACACTTGACTGATGTGACAGCAGAATGCGGCTGCGGCGCGGGGCGATAATGTATGCAAAATGTATCTCATATGTATGCTAATTGTGTGGGTGGATGAGCAGTAAAAAAGCGCTTTTTTCGTTTATAGTTTAGTGGCGGTCATAAAATGGAATTATTTTGAATAATTTCCTGCGGGAAAACACATTCGATTTGACTAATTTCCATGACGGCAGGCCAAAGTGAGTGATTTTTTCGGATTAATCTTGAAGAAAGAGGGCGTGAAAGAGGGAGGAGATTTTAGAAATCCAATTATCTGGTTAACGGTTGCTAAACGATGTTACAAAATGTGGGACTCGAATGAAAGCAAAAATGAGCGCAAGGCCTTCGTGGAAGATTCATTTTGATGTGTGAGCTCTGAGTTCGACTGACGGGTGCTCGGTTAAAGGGAAATTGAGAACCGGAATAATACGAGGCCAGATCAAAATGTCCGTGACTTTTGAATGAAAACGCAGTCGAATCGCTAAGACTGGAAGAATTCCTGATGGAAACTACCAGGGCGGATCAATAAGTCCCCGTCTTTTTAAATTCTCATAGTTTGTGAAAAACAACACCGTTCCTATCATTTGCGATTGTCTGGCAAATCTTGTGTAAGCATCATCATTTAGTTGGTATTTTGTCAGGTTTGTGATCCAGGCATAAACTCTGGCGGAAATTCGTAACAAAAATACGGGTTTTCCAATTTTTTTTTAAACAAAACGGAAACCATTTGTTTTATTTTGTTATTACTGTTTTGAAGTACAATCAAAATTGTACTTTATGGTATGGAATTTTACGTCATTCATATGCCCACAACGGGCACTCTTGCAGCGGTTGATTGCTTGAACCAAATTTTCGATGACTCGGCCACATTTCAAAACCTCTCATTCAATATTGGCCCTGACTTCCTCTAACGACGCTGATCTGTTAGCATAAACCAACGATCTAACGAAGCCCCATAGAAAAAGTCCAGAAGTGTTAAATCACGCGATCTGAGCGACCAATCGACAGGACCATTTCTCGATATAACTTGTTCATCGATATTTACACCCGCTGTGTGGCTTGCGTCACCGTCTTGTTGAGACCACTTATCATTTATGTCTAGTTCATGCAATTGGCCATAGAAATATAGTTGCGACATGTCCTGTAATGATTTACCTGACTGTAACGTAACATTCATTTCCATCAAAAAAAAAAATAAACTGGGCAAGTGCGAGTTGTACTCGCACGGGTAAGGTTCCGTCGCATAATATTGATGGATGATTTCTGAAGATCAAACGACGTTTCTAAACTATTTCAGTTGAATTTTCTTCTAACTTCAACTCAAATTAACTATTCATTCATACATTTATACATCCGAAAAAAACAAACGTTCATCCCTACATATACCTATATCTCTATCCAAGTTTATCCAACACAGAAAATCCCTTCCATCATACACATACCCAACACTGCTCATGCCTGCGGTGTGTGTGTATTCATTTCTGTTGGGCATTTAGGGGTGAGATCGAAAAGATAACGCTCAGCAACGAATAGAGTGGCCGAAGACAGCATGAAATTATGTGTGAAAATAAAATTTTCTTCTTATTTTAAATCTTAGATATCTCAAAATTTCAACATAAGTCGATATTTTGAAATTTATCATTTCTTAATGCTTACATTGATGTCTTCAAAACTGCGTTTTCAGATCTTCAAAATTCGCATGTCGATGATTGACCGTTTTTGGCCAATATCTCCAAAACCATTAAGGCCAGAATGCTCGCAATGGTTTTAAATGAAAGTACTCAATGAAGCCAAGTTTTTGTGATTTTTTCAGATTTTTAAACACTTTGGTTTAGAAATGGCAGGGGGGGAAAATCTTTGGAGCTCCATATTTTCCAAACGGTACTTTTGATAAAAAAGTCTTGAAAGAAACCTCCACCTCATTTCGAAAGATCTGTCGATTGATATATATATCGATGGGGTGCGACAATTTTTCAAAATTAGTGTCAACTTCACCTGTACTGGAGCCACCCCCAAATGGCCCCACTTTTTAAAATCGCTGCATAGGAATTGACATCTAGGTCTGAAGTACCTAATTCCAAAATTTCATGCCGATATCTTCATAAACTTCGGAGATAAAAAAGTGTGACAGACACGACGGACGGACGGACGGACGGACACACCGAAATTATAAAGGTTCCGTTTTTGTAGACGGAACCTTAAAAAGAACGAATTGATGAATTGCTTATCTACTGACACAAGAATTGCGACCATAAAAGTTGCCGTCACCGACTTGGAATTTCGATAATAAATTGTAATAATTTGTAAACGTTCTTCGTTTGTAGCCTTGACCACGATGAAAATGTTTGTTTTTACTGAAAGTCTTGGTATTGATAGTTTGGCCGTTCACAGTGAAAGTTTAAAGCTGTCGGGCCCCAATTGGAAAGCCCATCGCAGTTATTTGGCCTTAACTTTTGACGAGTTATGCTATTCTCCTCGGCATAGAATTAATAAGCTTATGGCATGACTCAGCAGGAACGGATTCCCATGTCGTCTGCATTCCCTGCCAAATATCTGTTTTATTTGGCTTGTGTTGTCCTAATCATGTGTGTGTTGTCTTGGATCTGCTTCCACAAATGTTCTATTGGATTCAAGTCCGATGATTGAGCAGACCACTCCATAAGTACAACCCTTTTGCCAGGACACTATTCCTTTGGCGTTGTGTATTGAATCATTATATTGTTATATAAACATCAGAGACCATTTTCTCTTCAGCATATGGTAGCATTACTGCTTCGAGTATGTCTGTACATGATTCCTTCATCATAACTCAATTTATATGGTGTATGGGACCAACTCCATACCAAGAGGCACATGTCCATCTTTAATAATAGTAATGGCAGCGCTACAGTCCGAGATGGACCTAGGCTTAGCTTCTCAGGAACCACTCGTGTTGTGCGTGCTATTGTTCTCTCACGAGTGGTTTAACGTCGATTGCGAACGACGAGACTGAGAAGCTTTTTTCTAGACAGTTATACTCTTTGAGCATTGAAAACATCGAAAGAGGTGGAGCCGCGAACATTTAACCTAGACTATGAAGGTCTAGTGCGTAAGAGTCTACGCACAAACTCACACGACCACGGCGCCCATGGGGGATCTTTAGAAAAGTTCAATAATCGTTTTCAACAAGTCCATAAACTAAATTGCAACCGAACTAATCGCGTTTTGCTTCCATTTCAATTAAATTACTGTTTTGAGTTGTTTTTCTTAAAGGTCCCATGATTTCTCGCGCCCTGTTTCTCCTAAGAAGCATTTTGGCACCATTTCAAATAAACAACCAACACTTTTTGAGAAGAAGAGAAGAGGGGATCTTCTTCGGTTCAGCAGTGCGATTTCTGCCCGGGACAGGACAGAGTCTGCCAAAGAACGGCATTTCCATTGGTGGTTGCACCAAATTCAGCCTTCGCCGCCGCTAACTTCGTAGAGCAGTATTTTTTGGTTGAGCTTTGGCGGCCAACTTACATAGTTTAGGTTGTGGTATAAGGTAGGTTAAGGAAAAACAAACAAAAAAATAAAATTATATAACACAAAAAGAAAATCCCAAAAAAATTACAAAAATACAAAAAAAATCAAAAAAACATACAAAACACAAAAAAAAAGTGCCTGCCCCAAGTTCGAGGGGTCCCAGGTTCGAATCCCAGTGAAATCGAATCTGGTCCAGTCACCATTTGCCGTTGGGATCAAATAAACAGCACTGGAGTAGGTTGCTACCTGTCAGTACAATGGACCAGTTCTGAGTCTAAGTGCTCCAGCAGAGTTTCAAAAATCCTCCGAAAAAAAAACTTATGATTGAGGACAATTTTTAATAAAACATCATGTTTCCGATGTGGCGCATTTCCATCTCGGCGGCTACGTAAACAAGCAAAATTAGCATATTTAGGACACGGAAATTCCACACAAAGTCAAAGAGAAGAAAAGCCAATGCATTCCGAACGTGGGACTGGTTGATGAGGGATTTTGGTCCATTTTGCTTTTAAGACGACAATTGTAGAAACGCTTCAGTTAAGAGGGACCGCTACCGAAGTGTGATAACCGATTTTTTAAAAGGCAGAAATTGAGGATTTTTCTTGAAAGAGATATGGTTCCAGCTAGACTAAGCTATGTACCCCATAAGCCGTCTAACAATCGAATAATTACGCAGTAAGTTCAAAAATCCTGCAACCAGCCGTTATTGTGATGTGGCTTAGACAGAGCTGTGGTGGAATTTGAGGACGTTGGATTGTTTTTTATCGGTTACCATTAAGAATCGATGCTATGCGCACAATCTGAAGGCGTTCCACACACTTAAGAACAATTCTGGTGAGGCTTTTTTGTGAAATAGAGACCGAAGCTATCGATTCAAGTTGACAGAATGGCTTACTGCCAAGCCAGCAAAGGCAGTCATTTAAGTGAAATAATGAATAATCTTTAGGAAGATTTAACTATTTTAATAAAGCAACAAGCGTTGAAAGCATTGAATAGTCTTATTTTGTGAGCCTTTTCAAAAAGAAACCAAGAGATGGTCTACTCTATTCATTTATTCTGAGAGGTGAACTTTCAAACATTTGAACACGTCCTGCATGAACACGTCTTATCAAAGCAAATCTGGTGCTGCTAAATGTTAAACGTTTCCGCCCATTTGCATTCAAATATTCTTGCCATTGACTCAAACCTGTTCGCGGATCAAAGACCGCACGACAGATGTTTCCTCAGATCGCTCCAAAGTCCAGAGTCAAAGTTCAGAGAAAAATCTGAAATCAAAGCACAAATCCAATGGTCACCAGGTTAACCAACTCATGAAACCCCCGATGAGGTGCGTATTAAAAAGTCGTTTACCGAAAACCGCCCGATGTCTTCCGTATTTCCCACGATAAATCGGCCAAAGGCCGTGCCAAAGAACCCCTCTCGTATATCACACTCTAAGCCAGTCTCGAGAGCGGTATCATTCTAATTTACATCGCTCCAAGAACGAGTCTCAGTCGCTCATCTCGATCCCCCTGCGACGCGCTTTATCTGCAATTCAAAATCATAAGCAGTTGGCTCTGGTTAAGTACGTCGTTAACTATTCAAATTAAATCATTCGGCAAGATTGAGGAATTCCATTCAACCTTCGAGTTTCGATAGCAGTGTTTTTCTTTTTCGCTGCGGCAAGGAAAACAAACACAAAATCGAGAATCGCCTCCATTAGGCTAATAAATCAGTTCCCGTCCATAAAACAACAACAATCCAGTCCCCAGAACGCGACATTAACTCCCAGTGGCCGAGGGCTTCTGCTTCTGGTTTTGTTTGGGAAAAGGTTCAAATTTCAGATGGAACACCTCTCGGGTGTCTCGGAAAAGTTGAAGATTTTCCTCTCCTCCGTGGAAATTGATTTTTTGCCCTTATCATCGGCCTAATCGGGATATCCACTCGAGCGGGCATGATTTATTCATCGGACTCCGCTCGATTACCGGCCGACGACGGCGGTGCTGGTCAGCTCTGATGGGAGGGGAGTGGATGGCAAAAGATAATAGATTTCGAATTGAGATGTAATTTATTGGGTGGTTTTTCGCGACTCGAGAGCGTAGGCTTCCTGAATGGGTGACTGAAGCACGACCGGCTGCGGAGGCTGTGGAAGGGAACTTGTTTGGGTCTCCTCTCCTCGTTGCGGATGGATTCTTTTCGTTTCACAACTGCGCCCACCTCTCGGATGCAAAGTGTCAACATCGGTTTTTTTTTTTTGTTCTCTCCCGGTTTCCGCCGCGAAAAGTACTTGGAAGAGTCAACAACTGAACAAGATCTGCCAGCACTCCACTGACGACGACCAGAACGACGGCGACGACGACGACGACGGCGATGGCAATGGCGGCGGGATTCGTATCCATATTTATGGACTAATATTTGCATTTGAATCTCGAGCCTCGATGACGGATGTGGGGTGTGGTGTGGCGGTCGCGGAGGTTTTGGTGTTTGCAAAATGCGATGAAAAGGTAAACAATTGAATTATTTCGTTGAATTATCGATAACTCATGTAGAAAAATGTCAAATATTTGCCAGACAACAACGTCAACGACGTGAACGTGGACGTGAATGGTGAACGGTGAACGTGGACGGTGATGGCAGCGACGACGAGTGATCGATTGCCGTGGTTGGGGTGTTTTGATGCATGACCGCGACCGGCATTCGGGCTTTCGAGGAGCAGAAGCGAAGGCATTCCCGGAGTTTAGCGTGTGGGTGGCAATTTACGCAGCGTGATTTATGTTTTTCAAAGCGCTGCTTAGACGTGTATGGTAATTAGTTTAGAAGGGAAATGCGAACTTAGGTTATTGATTGTTTGGTGTGATGGTGCGAGAGTGGTGCGCTTTGTGCTTGCTCAACTGTTGGAGGTTGACAATTTGACGGAGCAGATGGATGAGTTTTTGAGGGGGAACTGTGTTGAGAAAACAGCAGGGCAGTCAGTTTGATATTTCACATGTCTTCAGGTATTTTGTGAGATTACAGCAATTTTGACACGGAAACGTTTTGAAATTTTGAGAAATGTGTTGCGGTCAACGTTGGGAATCCGATCAAAGTTTTAACAGAGGCTTGTAAGGAGGTTACAAATTTGTATTGTTCTTGTTTAAACCTCATGGCTGTTGAAGTGGGTGTTGTTGGATAGTGCATCGAGCCCAATTTACAAAACTGTACTACACTATAACCCTATCTGCAAAAGGCTCAGAGAAATAACCATAAAATTGTTTTAAAAAAAGTTTCACACGCGCCCTTAAATATTTCTATCATCTTTCCATTTCACACGAGGCCTTATACTTTGTTTTTATGATCTGTCAACGTCACACGCGCTCTTAAACTCTTTTATGATCTGTCAAAACGTTTGTTAAAGTTTACATTTGTTTTCACGAACGAGCAGAGTCTAGAATTCCTTAAAAAAATCAACCGAAATTCTGAGTGGTCGCAACTTTAAGAGCTCTTACTTAAATTTTCGTTCGTAATAATCGTCCCTCTAGACAGGTTGATAGCTCGTTAGCGGACAAAGTCGAGTCAACATATTCACTATTGAATGTTCCTGTGCCAATAAGACAAAGCACCGGTCGAAGTACCGAAAATATTCAGTCGGCTTCAGAGCCAAATCAGCTGATTCCACACGGAGCTTGTTACAGGAATTGGGTATCAATCAGTTTTCGTCGAATTTAAAGCTCATGTTCTTGAGTTAATGAGCGACGAGCGATGGAGCGACGAGTCGATATACTGAGCGCTGAGCGATTAGCTGCGAAAATGATATTATCAAGTGCAGTTCGTCGTAATCTTTTAGTTGAAAGTCGCGTTCATATTTATAGAGCTATTATAAAATCGAGTAAACGAAAATTCACCTGTCCTGCCATAGAATTGGGTGGCTTTGAACAGCTGAGATCAAACTTTCTACGTTTATTTTCTCAATGTTCTTACATCTTGATCGATTGAACCGCCGAACCATTTCCGATTGAGCTCTGCTAAAGTTTGGAGAAAATCCAGAATTTTATCGAAAAACCTTATTCCTATGTACCTACTTCAAGAGAATTCCTTCCATTCATAAAGGTGACCGTTCGGTGTGAATTTTACGCCGGAGGTGTGATTGGACCGCATTTTTTTTGTCGATGAAAATGAGTAAAGTAAAAGTAAATAATTCATTTTATTTGGTTCTTAGATTGCTTGTGTTAGAAAAACAACAATGAGTTTAAAGCTATGGCATTGCCGTCAGCTCGATGAAAATGGTTTCAGTAACAATAGTGAACTCGAAATTGCCAACGTTCTGGCCGATATGTATGAAAGAGTGGTGGAATTGGAATTGGAATTGAAATTGGCTCTAAAAAATCAATTGCTGCCATCGGCACAAGTCCGCCTGACGACGCCTCAAGCCAATTGACGAGACCATAGGTATCCCCTTGGCGAAATATTGTAGAAGACAGCCCCTTTCAAACCTACTCCTTTCAAAAAAACACTCGATGTACTTAAAGTAAAGGACCAAGCATTTAGGCGAGCTGAAAACGACTGGATGGCGCAGTTGGTTAAGTGCCTGCCCTAAGTTTGAGAGGTCCCAGGTTCCAGGTAATACGCTTTTATCTGGTTCAATCACCATTTGCAGTTGGGATAAAATTAACGGAAACGGCCAAAATGGGTCTGGCGGTAAACGAGGGCAAAAACAAGTATATGCTGTCGTCGAGAAAGGACGCACAACATCAACATCTTGGCCAGGACGTCTCAATGGACTGCTATAATTTTGAGGTAGTTAAGGACTTCCTCTATCTTGGCTCCGCAGTAAACAGTACAAACAACATCAGTACCGAGATTAAACGCAGAATAACTCTTGCCATCGGCTGGCTTAAAAGGCAATTGAGTAATAGAGCCCTCTCTCGGAAGACCAAGCTGACTTTGTACAAGACCTTGATCATCCCAGTCCTACTTTACGGCGCAGAGGCGTGGACAATATCCCAAGCGGATGAACAGTCTCTTGGTCCTTTCGAGAGAAAAGTTCTGCGCGCGATCTTTGGTCCTGTTTGCGTTGATGGCATTTGGAGGAGAAGGTTCAATCACGAACTGTATGGGGTGTGCAGCGACATGAGTCTAGCCAGGTGTCTACGCATCCAACGCCTAAGATGGCTAGGCCATGTAGAGCGTATGGACAACTTAGCTCCGGCCCGAAGAGTCTTCGACTCTGAGCCTGTGGGAGAACGAAACAGAGGACGTCCACGAACAAGATGGCGCACACAAGTCGAGTGGGACCTCGGAAGGCTTAGTGTGCGAAATGGTGCCGTGAAAAAACGTCGAGGGAAATAACGCCGAGGGAAATAACGCCGACGGAAATAACGCTGACTTTTGGAATTCGGCGTTATTCGGTGCCGTGCGAAACTTTAGACAACTGGCGTGAGATCGTGCTGGTCGGAGAGGCATGTTGGGTGAGGCCCAGGTTCACCTCAGACTGTAGCGCCTTAAAAAGAAGAAGCAGAAGTACATTCTACTTCTTCTTCTTCTTCTTTGGCTCCCGTATTTCACCACGGGGAGGTGAGAGTAGGAGTTCATTAATAGAGGCTAGGTGCAGACGCATGTGTCTGCATGGTTCACCTGTTAACGCTTCGAAATCCATTCTGCTACGTAGGTGTAATCATGAGTTGATCCGCTTCCCCATTTAAGTCAATCTATTTGGCTCCACCTCTTTCGAGTCACTGACAATGCTCAAAGAGTCGGCATCTGCAGTCGATGTGTAGAACATTTTCCACTTCCTCTTCGTCCCGACAGCTTAGAAGAAGTCGTTAGATAATTTTGACGTGCTTACGCGGACATTGTTCCGTGATGACATCTGTCATAATGCAAATTTTTTCTGATTTCTCAAGTGAGAGCTAAGCATTTAAAAAAAAAGCAGTCATCATTTTACGACAGGCCACAATTGAAAAATTCTTCATAAACTGTCACCCACCATAATTACAGCCTCATACTCAAACAACATCTCAGTTGTTTATCTAAGACACCCACCACCTCCACACCATCGCCACCACCATCATCATAACCATCATAACAAATTGAATTCAATTCTCTGTGACAGTCTAAACAATGTCACGTCAATCTACACAATCACCGTCAGTCAGTCACTGCTGTGTCCCACACAAATTATTACAACAATTCAAGCCGTTGCCTAGACATCACCCAGCATCGTCCACAAATCAAGAAGGATGCACAAATCACATCAAATTAAATTTGATTTATCTTCCACTCTCGTGTGGCTCAAGTGTACTTGGGGTTTAAGTACCACCGAACCACCGAACCACCGAAGCACCAGCCACCAGCCACCTTCATCTCTTCACCAGATACATCCAACAATGTGTCTCTCTCATCTGTGAAAACACACCCACACTCCCCACTTGAAATCAATTTAAATCTCAACTGAGTCCACAAAGAAAGACTTCGAATGAAATGACACAAAGGAACGAAGGAAAGAAAAAAGGGGAGACGTTAACAAATTTCAATATATTCTCTAGATGCGAGCGCACCTCCCTCGGATCCCGTGGATCCCTCGGGTGATTTCTTTTTACATTATTCATCATCATCGCTGTCGTCTTTCTTCTATTATCCAATTTCGGTATTCAGCATTGAGCCCGGTTTTGAGTCTGAACTTTGTTCTCTCGAGAGAGTGGGGCCGGGGGACTGTGTCTCTGTATCTTTAAGATCGCATTGTGGACATGCGATTGTGTGCGTTGGTATCTTGGCATCTGCATCTCATACAGCAGCACCAGCAGGCGGCAGAGTATCTTATAGGCGATCATTAAACAACAGGCGAGTGAACAAAACGCAACCACCACCAGGACACAGAACAGAAAGGGGGAAAGGGAAGACGGAGCAAAAAAAAAAAAGGTGAAAAAAAGAAAAGTGTTAAGAATGACACGTCTAAAGAGACGCGCTGAGGATGTGAGAGAAGAAGGATCGTCTTTTCAAATTGATCTTGAAAGGGAATAATAACAACACTCCGCTGCGGAGAGAGATCTTTTGAATTGCTTTTCGAGTATTTTTTGTCCGTCTCTCTTTCATCTCTTTCATCTCTTTCACCTCCACCTTCAGCTGTATCTCGGGGATCTTCATCTTTTTCTTCTGAGTCCAGCTTTGTATTCTTTGGGTCGTCGTTTGAAGGCCGCAACCATTTGAGAAATGAAATTTTCAACCAACAAAAAATGCGATCTCTTTTGTTGGGTAGTCTTCTTGTGTTCCCCTGCTCCGTCTACATCTGCACCTCGTCCAGGGGCTCAACACAATAGGGACTAATAATAAATTTCCTCTTCACCACAGAGAGACTGCAGAGAGAGAGAGGGAAGACTCCCAAGTCATTCAATTTATTGTTGCATCGGGGACAATGGAAACGGAATTGATTTTCGTTCAGACTTTGGGGTTGCACGAGTATCTGCGATCTTTTCACGTGTGATTTGGTTCCTTTGCCGTCCGGTCTCTCCGCACTCCGCTGTCAGATGCGTATTCTATGGATTTCTCAACTCGTAGATACTCATTCAAAAAACAGGTTTCCTGTGGTGTCTTTTTTTTTCCTCATTTTTTGTCTACAGAGTTTTTCGTGTTTAATTACAATTCTTCATGGTGTCGGGCTGCGAGAGGGATTTGAAATGAAATTAAACGATTTTCGATACTTGTCGGATTAAGAGCCGAGATTAGAGGGACTCAGTGCAACATAGTCACGGGATTAAGTTGTTCCACATTCACGTCGTGTGAGACTACTCGTACGTATCCACTCTGAAGTGTGACTACATGACGGCGGTGATAAATATGGTGTGGGCTATTAAATTGCGCTTATCTTCGCTTGTTTGGGAATGTTTTCGAAAAGAGGTTTGAGTTGTTGTCTTATTTTTTTGTGAGGAAATCTCCCAGACGTGACGACGTTGCAATGGAGAACACGATCAACGAGTTTATTGCTGAGTTTGAATCGTTTAATTGACTCTAAATGAAGACAGTTGTGATTAACTGGTTCGAATTGAAGGCATACGCTTGGATGGCCACATCGCTAGCGACTGTCAACAAATTGTCAAAAAAGTGTGAATGACGACGCTTTGACTTTTCTGTTTCAATTAACACGATCACTTGATCACTCGAATGATTGAAATTGACTTGGGGATATCATTTGGAACGGACTCTGCTGGAGTGCATATGGCGACTGAAAAACAGGTGATCACCGCTCACCATTTGACGCCTTTAACTTTGAGATTCTTGTTAGTCGATGCCAAGCAACAGATTCATGAACTTATTAAAAATGATCCCGGAATTGCCAGCGCACTCTTTCTTTAAATAGCCTTTGAAGTGGTTTATTGATAAGAAACTCATACGACTGTTCTCAGAAAAGAGAAGTACAGTAGAATCTCGAAAAGATGAACTGATATAAAACTGGCCCGGTTCATATTTTCAATTTGTCAATCTTTCTAAGCTTCGAAATTTTGTTAAAGAAGAACGAATCGCCGTACATAAAGCATTGCATACATCAAAATAATTCATTTTATTAAAAAAAAACTATAAACATCAAAAAGTAAAAAATAATCGTTCATAAGAGGTAAAAAAACTGAAATTTTTCTTTACAAGCTAGGCCCACGTCAACCTATTCTTTTTTTTTCGTCGGAGATTTTTGTAACGCTACACTGGAGCACTCAGACTCCAAAACTGGTCCATTGTACTACCAGGCAGCAACCTACTTTTGCTGAAATTTCATGATCTTCCGAAGGAAGACCAACAGGCGCTTCTGTGATGAGGAGCCTATATCATCAACTCTCACCTCATTAGCACCGAATAACTGTCACCTGATCCAAGCAAAGGCGGGACAATGGCAGAGGAAGTGCTCTGCAGTGTCATCGTCTTCTCAACAGGCGTCGCAGAGTTTTCAGGTTTTCATCACTTAGGCCAAGCAGACTTAGGTGTTTGGCGAAGGTGTAGTGCCCCGTTAGTACGCCGGTAAGTTGTCTGCAATATTTTCTGTCATGCGACAACAAGAAGCCGCGGATTTCTTATAGACGTTGGGGAGCATGCGCTTGGTCTGTCTACATCCTGGAGAGTCATGCCACCTGCGGTTGTGCTCTCGAGTCCAACCATCGATGGAAGCCCGGAAGAAAGATAAAAAAAAATATCGTTCATCTTTCCGAGCTGTTCATATTATAGAACAGTCAGTTCATTATTTCGAGATTCTACTGTACATCGAAAACTTATCAGAATCAAAAGCCAATTAACACAATTGGCAAGCCACTTGACAACAATATCTTAGATATCAGCGAGAAGAGTTTCAAGGGCAATTAATGTGTCTAGACAAAACGACTAGACTTCTTTCTTCTTCTTTATATGGTGACACAGTCCGCGGTGGACTTCAGCCTTAACCAACAAGCGTCTCCAGCTTGCATGATCTTTCACTAGCTGTTAAAGGTCCATTTCTGTGCTGTGCTGTCCATTTCATTTGCTTTATTCCACAGACTTAGAGACGAGGACTAGACGATTAGACATACGTACATGCTTATTTTTTTAGAAGCTCGAGACATAGCGGGTGGTTTGAAGAGCAGAGAGAGGGGAACGCCAAGAATTGACTGAAAATCTTAAAGAGAATGCTTGAAACTTCAGAGTGTCAATATTAGATCCTCAAATTGTATGCAGTCCAACTCTGCGGCCTATACCAATCGCTGCTGATTGACTATTTTGATCTGAAATTGACGCTATGGACGAGGATGACGTTCATTTTTAGCAAGACGATGTCGTCTGTTACACAGCTGGTGAAACTATGGCTCTATATAGTGCTACAGAGTCTTCCAATACGAACTTCCTAACTTTGACATTTGCCAGCGGCCATATTGTTGAAGCTACATCTGTCAAATTGGCTGCCATTTATTCAGTCTACTTTGCCAAATCACCATGGACGGACATAGCTTTCAACAACACGTGCAGATGATAAAATTGTTTTATTAAAATGAGAACTCGTGGTCGACGTACTGGGGTAACGATGTTTACGTCCTGATGTCGGCCCAGAACAACAACTGCGGGGTCATGACCACGCCAACTTACGTGGTCATGGCGTAAAACTGCGCTGTGTGCAACACGTCCTAAAAACTCACAGAATGTCCCTCAATAAAAAGTTTTCTATTCGGGCATCTTTCCACTCGCTTTGCCCATTTTACGGTCGCCATAATCGTCCTACCGAGAGGGCTATCAGCAGTGTGGTGGATAAATTTGAGTCCACTGGCTCAGTAAACGATAAACCAGCACCCGTACGTCGACGAAACGCAAGATCTGCCAAAAACGTCGCCGTTGTCCGTGAAGGTGTGCAGGAGAATCCAAGGCTATCAATCTCGCGTCGGTCACAAGAACTCGGCCTTTCGCAGACTACAAGTTGGCGAATTTTGCGTTTTGACTTGGGCTTACACCCATACAAAATTTATTTGACCCAGGAGATGAATGTAGACGGCACGACAATAGACAACGGCGTGTGTCCGCTGGATGAGCTCTGGAGCAGTTGGAGACTGACTCTAATTTTCAATGAAAAATCATGATCAGCGAAAAGGTACATTTCTGGATAAATGGGTTCATCTTCTTCTTCTTAGAGGACTACAGTCCGAAGAGGACCGAAGAGGGTACGTCAACAAACAAAATTCTCGAATTTGGGGCAATACCAATTCACATGAGATTCAAAAGCGTCCAATGCATGCCAAAAAAATCACTGTTTGGTGAGGATTGTAGGATCGATCCATATTTCTTTAAGAACGACGTAGGCCATGCTATCACCGTCAACGGCGAGCGCTATAGGTCGTTGATCACTAACAACTTTTGGCCTCAATTGGATGATATGGACACCAACGACATGTGGTTTCATCAGGACGGCGCTTTGTGCCAAACAACTCACGCCACATTGGAAATTCTGGACGAGCGATTCGAGGACATGGTCATCTCACGCGGAGGTGATGTGAACTGGCCACCGAGATCGTGCAATTGGACTCCGTTAGACCTTTTCTTGTGGGTTTTCCTGAAGTCGCAGGTCTAAGCGAATAAGCCACAATCCACAGCGGCCCTCAAAGCCAACCTAGCTCATCTCATTGGTATTTTTGTTTTCGGATAATTTTTGAAGCACTCAGACTCAAAACTGGTCCATTGTACTGCCAGGTAGCAACCAACTGCAGTGCCGTTAATTTGATCCCAACGGCAAATGGTGGCTGGACCAGATTCGATTTCACTGGGATTCGAACCTGGGACCCCTCTAACTTGGGGCAGGCACTTAACCAACTGCGCCATCCAGTCGTCTATCTCTCATCGGTATAATTCAGTTTGATTTATGCGCCAGAATCATGGCAAAATGGACATTTCGGATGCGCGCCACTCAGAAAATCCGCGTCGGACATTTAAACGATTTTATTTTCCATATATAATGGCATCGATAGGCCTTTCAAGCGAAGCAAAAATTTAGGTGTTACCACACACACACTTTGTTTTATTTAAATTTAAAGATAGGAAGCGCTTAATGAATGACCCTTTATTATTGTATTAACTACAAATTCAGTAAATCTAAGAGTACACATCCAAGAAAGCTGCAACAAATAAATTCTAGTTCCCCCTCCCCAATTTCTTTGAACATTCGTTATTCCTGGGGTTGTTCGGTTCAAGAAAGGTTCAAAGAAACCAATTCAAATGAGAAATTCCGAACGCCAAACATAGATCCACCTCATCCCATCTCAGCAAAGAAGACAAGCAACATTTGTGACATTGTGTCCCGCATTTCAAATGCAACAGGAACATTTCCCTTCCTAAGTTTTATTACGGTCATTTGAAGAGAAAAGGACACAACACGGTCGAAATCTTATCGAAAACACTGAACAACTTTATTTAAAATTAACCACGGCGAACGCCCGACGCATCCAGCACCACTCCACTCTGCCTCCAAAAACAAGATTCGAATCCAACGAACTGCACAAAGGAAACGCAGAAGAGTCTCCATCCACGCAGAGCTGGGCTATTCAAAGAGGTCTCCGAAGTTTGACATGTCACACAGAACCTGTGTGAGAAATGGCTGACGCGCACCTTTTTCTTGTTCCCCGGACTTTGTCCCTTCCACTCGGTCGACGGAACAAGTGTTGGAATGGAATACTTGTATTCTCCTTTGTTGTTCTCCTTTCGAATGTGACGGGGAATGCGACGAGGGTCCGAAGAACTCTAATCCTGACTGAGGTGCGGTGCTCGGATCGATTGTGAATCGATCTCTTGCACAATAGACGGCAATCACGTCTCGAAGCGGACGGGGCATAAGAAGGCCAAAAAGGAGGACGCTGAGGTGTGTAATAATAACATATGAAGCACGTCATTATCTCGATTGGAAGATATGTGATACGATCGATTAAAAACACCTCAGCATCTCATCCCGCGGAGATGGTGTGATATTTATATTATTCCTGCACCGACCACCACCGCCAACAAAAGCGACGAGAAAAAACGAGGAGATTCTGTTTTTCTTTCTTCTGCATCACTCATCGTTGTGGCGGCTCTTGGGGAGTGTCTGGATCTTTCTTTTCGGAATCAACGCATTTGATGCATGAGGCTGGGACCAGGGAAATTGCAACCTCATCACAGGTGGAGCCGGAGCAGGGGGACTTGATCGTCGATTAAGGTTTTATGAGGCACCTATTGAACTGTGGGTTCTTATTTGTGACCCATTCAAGACGCAACCACATCGGGGAAAAGCAATCACTGATGATGAAGATATACTCAAAGTTTAGTACCAACCGATGAGCACTGGTTTGGGAAAGATCATTGATCTTGTCTTGCTGAGAGAGAGCACAGCTTGAAGGATTCTTTTGTGTTTGAAGAGACCATGAATTAGAAGGTTGCTCGGGGGAGTTTTTACCTTCTTTTCCCTAACATTGAAGCTAGACGTGGACAACGTATATTTTCAGCAGGACGATGAAACACTGCACACAGCTTGTGAAGCAATGGTTCGATTGGGGGACATATATTTCCTGAACCCGATGCTTCTCGAAATGGAGAGTTCTATTAGACGGACAGATCATGTCACTTAACATCTCTGGACTTTTTATTTTGGCCTATGTTCAAGGTCTACGTCCAAGCTCCGCTATTGATACATGCTCTAAAATCGCGTATCGTAACGAAATATAACCGCGAAAAATTGGAAAAAAATGTTCATGAAGAGAATGACTATTTGTAGTCAGAGTCGACGGGATTGGCAGATACTGTATTCCATTTCTTACTTCACATTTTGTACTATAGACTTGAACAAAAATGTCAACGCTTTCAAAGAAAAAGTTTGCGTCTTCTGTTAATTTAAAATGTCACCTCTTGTTGGATGGTACAATGTAAAGGATGACCGAATAGCAGTGGTAGTTTTTCCAATTTGTACGTTTTGACAACCGTCAAAGTTACCAATGACATCCATCTGTCAAAATATTCAGTAAGGTTTGCCATTTCATCGTGTACAGTTTCATGCTGGCAGGACGTGCGCAAATTATTAAAAAATTCTTTCGAAATTCTAGCTTAGTTGGAAATACCCAACGTGATTTTCGTCGAAAGGTCGGTCGTCACCAGGGCTTCAGTGTGCAGGCAATTTGTCGCACCGTGGAAAAATTTGAGCGTGAGTGCACTCTTTTGGACTTTAAGCCACCAACCAGACAGAGATTGGTGGGAAATGAAGAAAACTTAGACGTCGTAACGGTCAGTATCGAAGATCCAGAAATTTCGATTCGGTGCCGATCAGATGAATTTGGCATCGTTAGAGAGTTAGCCCGGCTTATTTTGCGGTTGGATTTGGGCCTACATCCGTACAAGATCTACTACAAGCCTACACCCGCAAGAATAGAAGCCGGAAGACAATAGACAACGTCTTGAGTTCGCTGATTGAGGACTGGAAATGTTGACCAGAGATCCGGATTTTGGCCAAATCATTCATCATCTTCTCGGACAACGGCCATTTTTGGCGCAGCGGCTATGCCACAAAGCAAAATTACCCCCATTGAAGCGAACACAATCCACAAGCATCAATGGGTCCACAAAGATTGCCTGTTTGGTGCGGATTAGGGCATGGCAGCATCATTGGCCTCTCCTCTGTGCGCCACGTCCACTTGGCTCAGAATTGAAGATTTGAAGTTATATTGGCTAGTTCTCCACTTTTTACAAAAGAATATCCACTAAGATCAACGATCACTGAAATCGATCATCCTAAACGATCGTTCCATTCTCTTTAAGAAAAAAATCGCTTTTCACACGTTCCAATTTTGTTCTGGTCTGTAACATGGTTGCTCAAAACGATTGAATGCGCAGTTGGTTAGACTGGATGCCCCAAGTTAGAGAGGTCCTAGGTTCGAATCCCAGTGAAATCAAATCTGGTCCAGTCACCATTTGTCATTGGGATCAAATTAGCGGCACTAGAGTAGGTTGCTACCTGGCAGTACAATGGACCAGTTTGGGTCTGAGTGGTCCAATAGTGTTTCAAAAATGCTCCGAAAGATTAAAAACATGTTTGCTCAAAAGCAGCTTGTCCGAAAGCACAGCAAAATTTCGACATATCTTTCAAAACTGAAAATGTATTTTTGCGAAATTTGTGTACCTTCACAAAAATTTACCATGATCACACACATCTGCCTCAAGCTGCCAAGATCCCATCGAGGTCAAAAACAAAAAAGAAAATGGCATGTGAGCCAACTTCCGAGTGCCGAACAAGTTCCCAGACTCACCTCACCCAAGCTGTCTACCCCCAACTGAACATCCTATCGACTCTAGTCACTGTTTGCCACCAGACTCGAACAACAATGATCAGCTAATCAACTGGCAATTTGTGGCCAACAATGCCACAAATCAACAATCTAATAAGCTCCATAATTTATTGTGTGTATCCGCGAGTGGCGTGTGTGCCTGCTGCTGCCATCCTGCCCCATCGCCCAAGACTCTTGTGTCGTATGCAAATCACTCTCCATTGTGTCTCCAGTGGAATTCCTCACTCACTTCAGCTATTTTTAGCCAAACAGTCGACACCAGGCAGTCTTCGCCATCGAACTCTTTCATTCTTTTACGGCCGCACTCAGGGGCAAGCTTGGAAAATAACCATCCGAAAAGTTCGAAAACTGCACGTTTGCGAGCTCGTAAAAGACATCTGTCCCGCTCATAAAAAAAAATACCGAATCTTCATCACACAGAAAATTAATTGTCTCACCGTGCCCGGGGCAGCTTCTTGTGTATCTAAGACGCATAATTAAGCGAATGAATAGGAGAATTGCCACCCCACGGCATTATCATATCCATAAAATGCAAATTTCCGCTTTTGGACACACGCAGCAATAAGCTTCGTCGTCCCACATGCGCCGAGATGTGACTTTATGAATGGACCCAGGCACACTCTTTTACGCTTTCGCTTGAAATTCAAAGACCACCACAAAAAAGTGGGGATTCCCGAACATTTCCTCGATGGCTATTCAAATGAAATCGCTGTCAAATTTAATAACTAACGGACTTGAAATATTGTACCCGCCGATCGCCTGATCAGATTTTGGTCAGATGTTGCGAAAATAATTCCGATCGTGAATACATTTGACGGTTTTTTTGGTTGGCTCGCTTTGGTTTGGTCTATAATTTCCTGTGTGTCTATGAATGGACCCATGGAGATGGGTGTGCGATGGGTTTTCATGTCTGTTCTTGTTCTTCGCGATGGAGTGCTGTTTTAGTTAACATCTTTTTATTATAAATTAATGAGATGAATCAGATGCGAGGTTTGAAAGTGTGCACACACCGGGGAGTGGTCTATTGACAGTGGCTTCTGATCGGCAGAGATGAGTGTCAGAAAAACCTTGAGACTTTTACGACCACTCTCTTAAGTGCTTGGTGACTGTGAAAGATGCTCACTTTAGACCAAGAGGTGATTTGCTACCAGTAGGTCTGCTTTTTTTGGATTCATTTACATATATGCATGCCATTCAACTTTGGGGAAGGATGGGTTTTCTTTTGAGGCTGCTCCACGTTTTCAGTCGAGACAAACTGTCAAATACGTCGATGGGAGGAAGGTGGACTTAGACAACGATGAGGCTTTCAAATTATTGAGACTTTTGTAGAGATAGAGTCCAGCACAGGGAGCTTTTTGTGTTCCAGGTTGATTTTGTTCGGCCGCCATTTTGGTTTGGATGACATTTGTCCGTTGACATCTGACAGTTGTAGAAAATGGTCGTTAACAATTCATTATGGACCAGTTATCGGGCTCATGCTTCAGTTACGCAGCTCAGAATGTTGCCCTTTTAGGAAAAAAAGAAATATAAGCAACGAAGCATTCTCTGACTTGACTGGATTTGGTAACAGATAGAATAGCCAGTACTGGGACATAGACCATACAACCATCAACTGATACGCCAAAGACCAGTACACCCTCGTAGAGTAACAGCATGGTGTCCGTTGCCGTAAAATAACACCGAGTAAAATAACGCCGAGTTTTGGAATTCGCAAAGAATTTGGCAAAGTGAAATAAAACCGAAAATGAAAATTCGGTGTTATTTCGCCAAATTCCAAAACTCGGCCTGCGCCGGAGTCCCACATGTTTTTGAAAATGTCGCAGGGCATGTAAACGTAACTAATGACCGTTATGCGGACATGTTGAACACATGTCTTCCGCCTAAATTGGCAAATTAGGACTACAGAGCATGTGGCTCCAAAAAGACGGTGCAATTTCACGCTCAGGACGTGTCTCAATGCAAATTTTGTGACAAATTTTCATCTCATCTTATCTTATTTTCAGTGACCCGCATGTTCGACTAAAGGGGTCGCGAGGGCAATCCATGCACGAGAGATCTCCACGCCACTCGATCCTTTGCCATCGACTCTAACTCATCAGAAGCTATGCCCAAGCGCAACCAGGCGAACCTAAATTGGACTTGGTCCAACCATCTCGTCCTGGGTCTGCCAAGCGGTTGTCTACCTGATGGAATCGCATTCAAGTGACAAACCTTTCCCAGTCTAATGTCAAAATGTAATCATACCGACACACGACTGGATGGCGCAGTTGATTAAGTGCCTGCCCCAAGTTCCAGGGGTCCCAGGTTTGAATCCCAGTGAAATCGAATCTGGTCCAGTCACCATTTGCCGTTGGGATCAAATTAACGGCAGTCGAGTATGTCGCTACCTGTCAGTAAAATGGACCAGTTTTCAGTCTGAGTGCTTCAGTAGGGTTTCAAAAATCCACCGAAAAAAAATCATACCGGCGAGAATGAAATACTGGGGTAGAGATGGTTCAATCTTTTACAGCACTAGCGTTGGGTGCGATATTATTCTACCATGAGTGTGGAGAACTATGCCAACAACGTTCACAAATTTTTTAAGTCAACTTTTGACAAACTAGAAAACGAAGCAGTGATTTGAAAAGATTTTTTCTTCTTTTAGATATAGGAAAGGGTTAATTCCTATCTGACGGTACTAATTAGTACCGCCTACTTTTCCGCCAAATATTTCAAATACTCGACCGCGTAAGGGACAAACCATAAATGTCTCATTTGGTAAGCCAATGACAACACGTTATTTAAATTCTGGCGAAAAATAAACAACCTGTGAAGCTTGCAAGTTGAGACTTGAACAAACGGCGAAGCGAGTTAAGTACGAAAATTTCAAAAACAAAAACAAACATAGAAAATTTATTGAGAACTGTTTTCCAGAATACCACCGCGTTGGTTAGTTAATAGATAAATGTTCAGAAAAAGTCCAAAAAGTTCCTTATTTTATAAAATACAGACTTTTTGGAACAAAATTTTTTCCTGGCGGTGCCAAAAAGTCTAGGTTTCGGAAAGTATATTTAGAACCCCAATAAAAGTCCAAAAAAATATGCTGTTCCTTTTATATCATTTAAAAGATTTTAATGCAAAAAGTTATATTTGCTTGCTTTTTCTAGTAGCCGTTAGGAAAGGGTTAATATGTAAATTAAAACTAAATGAAGATTTAAATATTTTTGTAAAGTATCAATGCCTGGCGCCCGTCGAAATTCAAAATTCAGACTGGGAAAGAAATCCCTAAATGCACGCTAGACTGTTACTCCCTAAAAGTTGCACTCGCTAATTCCATTAACCCTTTACGGGCCACTACAAGAAAATAAATAAAATTGCACGATTTTTTTTGCATAAAGAGAGTCATTTGAAATTACTCAATTTTCCCATACATACGTCTCACTCTTAGATTGGATGTATTTTTTTTCAAATTAGCTTCAATTTGTATAGAAATGTTGTATAGAAAACATTCCATTGTATATTAAAGTATAGACAAATGTTTAGATATGTGGTACGTTTTTCTTACCACCATATTCACGAAAAGGTTGCACTTACCTAAAAAGAAAAGAAATTAAATGTTTTTTTAGAACATTAAATACAATAATTTTAAATAATAAATAATTTTATTTAAAGTTTTGGTAAAATTGATGTGCTAAGTTATAAACTGTAGTTCTTAAAAAACAAATTTAAATGAAACCGAAACTCGTACGGATTAATTAGTTTAATGCGTTAGTACGCAAACCTGACGTTTAAGGTATATGGTATGAGGGCGCCGTGGCGTAGTGGGGATGTGCGTCGACTCCTACGTTCGATGTTGTCGGTTCGATTCCCGAAAAAACACTTAACATTTTTTTCACGACTCCACCTCTTTCTTGTCACTGACAATGCGCAAAGAGTAGAACTGTCTAGAAAAAGCTTCTCAATCTCGCCGTTCGAAATCGGCATTAAACTGTAGGTCCCCTCCACTTGTGATTCCCGCAACTAACAACTTTCATACACTCGGAATTGGCAGTCAGGAGCATACTGTTGACCGAAGTTAATAGCCCAATTCGAGACGCTAAAATTAGAAACACATTTCTTGATTGCTTACAAACTCACGGATAAGGAGAAAATTCCTTGAGGCAAATGAATGTTTCTTAGGGTTCCGTCAGTAAATATGACACCATTTGATTTCCGTCTGTCCAAACTAGTTGCATTTCTATGAGATACTTTAGGCTAAAATCTCCTTTCTAAAATTTTTTTAGATCTGAGGATATAAGTTCCTCCAAAAATTGTAAAGTTGAGGTAATGAAGCGGAAGTTCCATTTTCAAATTCCAGAGGGCTATAACAATCAACAGAACGGTATTTCAGTAGCAGGACAGAAGTTTCATAATACAAATTTTGTTCAGACTGTTTACATCACGAAGGATTCAGTGATGAAATGCTACAACCCTCACGATCACTACATAAATTGTGGACTGGTTCTTCATTAAGTAGGTTTCAGTAAACCAACAATCAGTGTGATTTGTGTTGTCCACAATTCAAGAGTGCATAGAAATTTCTTTACTCATTTTTGAGGAGATGAATTCAATTGCAGACTCTGACCCTGAAGAATAGTAGCCCTTCAACCTCGACGAATTTTAACACGCTCTTTTTAGGGTAAGATTGTCTCAAATTGTTGGTGTATATCTGAGACAACTTGCTTCGGTTTTCCTCTACTTATCGATTGAGGAAGTCTATGTGTTGGCCATTTGTTGCTAATTTTGAATCACATTTTGACGCTGAAAGATTTTATTCTTTCAAAAACCCGAGTATAATACTTATATTTTCCCAATACGAAATGGATCGATATACACTTGCCCAATGCTAAGAAGATTTGAAACTTCAAAGGTGGATGTTGCACGACCGAGATTGAGTGGATTCTGAAAATAAATTTCGGTTTTGCATTGCATTTCAGGTACCTACTCAAGTTTGGGAAGAGCTTAAGCGGTTTAAAGCAACTTGACTTTTATAACAATTTTTTTAAAAAAATTATCTTTTCCGATGATTTCTATCTTGGCGGCTCGAAATGATGCCCAGTTCATTTTCTGCGATATGTAGTCGCACTTCCGTTCACAAAAAAGGAACCTTTCTAACACCGAACGTATGACTGTATGTGGATTTCGAAGTAGCAGCAATATTAATCGACATTGGAAGCCATGTAATCCAGTTCCAGTTCCAGTCAGATATTCACCAACATAGTTAATGTATCCAATTCGGATTCCTTTAAACCGATTGAGCAGGTGTCGAAAATAAAATGTCTGCAAATAAAACACCTAACCTCAGTCAAATGATCAGAGCGGTGGAACTTGAACTTGAAGTACTGTAGTTTTTGACGTACCAATAACAGTAGCTGATGATAACAAGGAAGACACGCTGTAACTGAACAATAAGCAGAAACTCAACCATTAAATCTGTAAGCTTTTAAGTGTGCCTCAAAATTCGTGCAGTTATTTGATTCAAAAACGGTCTTTAACTAAAATTTGTACGTTTTTTTTCATAAAGTATACAGTGTGTGACTGTGTATGGGATAGACGGCTTCCAAAGCTTCACTAAAACGTACGCAATCTTTTCGCAAAATCTTCCAGCACCACTTTGAAAAATGTCATCTTTTTGTTGAGGGAAGATTCGACCAGTCCTTGTTGGTCTTCTCCAAAGTCTTCTGCCAACTCTTTGTGAACACCACAAAACCGATCATAAGTCATTATAATCGCCTTAGTCCACTACAAAGGCCCAAGTCCCTAGAAGGAACTTCATTCCACTTGACAGCGAATTTATTAGCTCCTCCGTACAGATCCTATCGAGTGTCCATGGGAAAAGGAAACAAATCTTCCACAATCGAACACATCCTAGAATTCCTCATCTCCTTTCGGAGAGCATTCCTTCCCCCCCAAGGTAGATGGTCAAGATAATCCCTGCGTCAATTATTTTCTCTCCTATCCACTGCTGGAATTCAAACTCACACACACCGAACCCAAAAAATCAGCTCCAACGCACACCATTTTTGGACTCTCAATGAACGGAGATGACCGGTGAAAGGACGAGGGCAGACGGACGAGACATTCGCAATCAGCCTTCGCCTCAGAATGTGTGTACAACAAGACGACAAACAAGTTCAGATGACACATCTGATTAAGGAATATCACCTCAGACTCGGGCACCGAGCAGAGAAACAACACGGTTCGAGACTCCAGCCACGGGTAGTTGGATGGCAGCGGCAGACAATCAGATTTGCAAACTGCGCTGCACCGCGTCGCGCGTCGCCTTCATTTGTAATTTCAATGCAAAGCCCTTCCCAACACAAATTGTGGTGTAGAACACAATGTTCCCTATCTCCCTCGCTCTCCGTCTATCGCTCCTTTAGCCACACATGCGCAGCAGATACACCGGAGGATAAGACCCAGCCAAGGGTACTGAACTCTTCGATTTGTTATGGAAACGACGACGACGAAGAGGAGGACCGAAACCGAATCGAATTGTTGTTGAAATCCGAATCTCAAACGAACGTCCAAAGAATCGGAATAATAATAATGGCCGTCGTTCGCGTACGGATTCATCCTTCTGGCCCGCATCCACACCAGACGAGGGTAACTGAGGAAAACGACAAAAAAAAGGAAACAAAGCTAAAAAAAACATTTAAGGCCCTTTTTAACACTTTACGTGAGAATATGGCACTAACGCGGCTGGCAGCATAAATTGAGGCCGCAAGCAGAGCGAACCGGGCACACCGAACGAATTCGAGAACAAAAGACTCTCAGATGCACACACATCACTCGACGACGACGACGATGATTAGAAGGAGAAACACAGCAAAACGACGAAAATGACCAGCGAACCCTTATCGTTCCCAAGGAATCATTACTTCACACTTCGAGGCATTTCCGAGACCGCGCCGAGCTGGAGCTGAACCCCACCAGTCAGCATCTATACTTGGAATCATCGTCATCTCCATCGAAGGCTTAAATTGGTTTCTCGTTATGGCCGGCCGACGACGTCTTTGCACGTCGTCGTTCGCCGAGAATGGTATTCATGAATGCAAGGGAAGATCATATCAATTCCAATGCCAACTTGGTCGTTTCCTTTTCTAGAATTGCAAGGATTCTCCTCCGGTCCAGCTCCACAGATTGACAGATACTGCACACATTCACCACATCCATGTACAGTCGCTGCGTGGCCTTAAACGGATTTTCTAAGGAACGCCACAACGACGATTGGGAAGAAACAGAAACACCGATCGCAATAAATTACCGATTAGGCTGCCTACCTAGGCACTGCCTAGGTTCGCGCTCCAAACTGGAATCACAATAAATTCGAATTACGGCGAACCCGATAAGTACTCGCGTACTGGTGTGGTGTGGCTGGCCCGCATCGAGTTCTGGAGCTAGAGCTGCAGATGGCCACCGCGCACACCGCGAGGAGATAAATTACGCGAAAAGCAGCCATCACCTGGGAGGAGACTCGGGCATGGGTCGCAAGTGCGGATTAAGCATGCTAGAGATTGGAGGAATGACAAAAGTGTTGTTTTTTTTGGTTTGGAAAAGAGGTCGTCATTATGTGTGGAAAATTTCGTGTACGACATGGACAACGGGTGCTTTGAGAGTTTACAAGCGCGAACACGAGAAACCACACACAACACCTTGTGAAGCAAGCCAACGATTGCTCCTGTTCTACACACGGTTGATGTGGCGGCGCACGCTTTTGGTGTTCGTATTTGGGGCTTGGGAATACGAATGGGAAAAGGTCAGCGCGATTAGTCGCGAGGTGAAGGTTGACTTGGTGACTGTTGTGGCGGAGATTTTTGAACCAGATTCTGACGTTCTCGTGGAAGACTGACATTTGCAGACCAAGGAGAGGTTTTGTCATCGTCAACAGATGGCTCATTTATGTCGGATCGAGTCGAGGACTGAGGAAAGGCAGGAGATGGATCACGATAGGTAGGTAAGTGGGTTAGGCGACTTCCCACCGCACTTCGACAGGTTTCAATTGGACCGAAGGGCCTCTAGAGATGGTTTAGGTCATTGCTCCTGGAACTCTGGATAAGTTTCCAGATTTTCCAGATACCCGAATTGGATAAGTCTGTCTTTCAAGATGTATACTCCCAGGAATGGCGCAGTTGGTTAAGTGCTTGCCCCAAGTTCGAGGACTCCCAGGTTCGAATCCCAGTGAAATCGAATCTGGTCCAGTCACCATTTACCGTTGGGATCAAATTAACGGCATTGGAGTAGGTTGCTACCTGGCAGTACAATGGACCAGTTTTGAGTCTGAGTGCTCCAGAGCGTTTCAAAAAAAAAACGGTTGCAATAAAGGCTCTCCAAGAGGCGCCACGTGGAAGCTTGAGCTGGGCATTTACAGGGATCGTTGCAGGCATCCTGCCAAGTATGGGAGTCAATTTCCTTGCTCAAAAACTCTTCACATCAAGACAACTGCGGAGTTAATATTGCATAGAAAATTGTTTGACGCTTTAATTGAGTCGATTCCAGTGAAAATATTGGAGCTCAGTGTGACCTACAAAATACACTGCCAACTTTTCCCATCCGATGAAGATTTGATACTCTTCCCATTCCCCCATAAAAATACGGGGTCAAAAACATTGACTGCTCGTCCACTGATTTCGCCACATTGCGGAGCGAGTTTTCTTGTCTTCCAAATTAAAAGCAACAGAAAAACATGATTCGATAAGAAGGTAATGAAATTGCCAAATGGCCCATGAAACAACACAGACCACAATCAAAAACTTAATGAAATCGAATGCATAATCAAATTGAGTCATTAAGCCCCACGCATCGAAGACGCTACCCGAAATGAAAGCTCTCGAGGCACTTAACGCGATAATTAATAGGGAACCATGCGGCGACGGCTGTGCACATCCACAGTCCACAGTCCACCCGAGGGACTGTGTCGCACAAATTAGCATGCTAATACGCGACACCCATTTCCATTTTCATTTCTTTCTCCAAAACAACGTGTTCTCGTTCGCTCGGTCTTCGTTTTTGTGGATTATTGCCGCAGCAAGTGTAACCAATTTGGGCCTAAACCACACACTTCTTTGCGGCAGCGTCTGTCGCGTAGTTTTACGCGTTTTTATTTAGTTTTTATGAATCCGCGGCTAATTTATGGATGCATGACGAGATTAAGATCGATTTTGGTCTCACGATTAAGACCAATTTATAATCGGGTATTAATTGCGGCTAATGGAAAGCCAAAATAAAACCGCATTCGAATGGGCTTTTGGACGTGTTCTCCAGTCCCTGTTCGAAGACGAAGTGGAAAATCTGTGTGAAGCGATCGAATTGTTTCCGCGACGGTTACGAGGCGTACGATGCCTCTGGATGTGGTCGATTAATCGCTGACTGTTTGCCATCGAATCGAATTAAGCAGAAAGGGAAATGTGTAAATAATTAATGTATTTTCTCAAGGGAAATTGATTGAGGCAATAAAAGGAGGAAAATCTGTGGTTTATGGCACTTTGACGCTAATTTTATGATTTCATTTCAACCGAGACTCGCTAATAAAACGATGATGGCCGTTCTGCGTTGGCTTCCGGTGGATCTACAGGGAGAGGGAGAGGGCTGCTATCTGGGTGGTCGTCGTGTTATTTGGATAAAGTGAAAATTTCTTAATTTGTCGATTCATCAAAAAGTAGGTTATGTACGGTTTGAGGTTAATTCTTTATTTGATGGACCCATTTAGGCCAAGTTTACTTCTGCTTGTCCGAAATAGATGAAGTTGCAGAATGGACCAGGCTTGAGACTAGCTTACAGCAGAAATGTGTGCAAGAAGTTCATGAAACTATGCATCTCTTACTTCGCGTTTCAGATCTTCCATCTTGCCGAAGATGTGTTTGCCCAATATCTGCAAACTCTTCCTCTTCAGAGCTGGGAAATCGGATGGAACACAGTTGGCGAACAGATTCTCTTTCTTCATCATCCTTGCAGTGTCTGCAGTAGTCACGGGTTGCCTGGAAGCATTGTGTGGTTGCCTTTTGCATAGTGTCGAGTAAGGATCGTCAGCATAATGTATACATCCTAACGATTGAGGGAGACGTGACATAAGGTCAAATGAAATAAAACCAAATTTCCGGCGTTCCACCGTTTTTCTTACAAATTTTGTTTCAAAATTGGAATATATCCTTGTCGCATACAAAACGATTGGCTGCAATATTTCTGTTTACTTCCCAATTTGGTGTTATTTCACTTTTGATATGGACATCTAATTTCCAATTTGCATGTCCTTAAAATAAATAATATCAAATTGCATTTATTTCGTTGTGTACGCTGTATCTTACTAATAAAGTACCTCTTCTGCCAAGGCGAAAACCAAGAGTGGTTACACGCATACGGTGGGAGAAACTACAGAACAGTGAGGTGCGGCAACACTTTGCACGGCGCATATCCGCAGGGTTTGAGCAAATTACAACTGTTCCATTGCATGTAGAGGACGAATGGCGACTGTTTTCAACAGCTGTCATTGCTTCTGCACGTGATGTTTGTGGGGTGAAGCGGCTCGGTGTGGCGGCTGTTGGTGAGAAAAGAACTGCATGGTTTAAGGCACCCGGAGTTCAAGAAGCCATCAGAGAGAAGAAGAAGACCTCCAGAGACTGGATTCTCTTGGGGAACTCTGATTCTCATGACCGGTTCACTGAGGCGCGAAGAACTTGCAAATTGGCTGTGCGAGCAGCTAAAGAGCAGACTTGGAAGGAGTTCGGCGAGAAGTTGGAAAGCGATCATAGATCTGCGAAAAAGGTGTGCAAACCATTCGCCGGTCAGAGGAAGGAAATTCAACACCATCGAAGAAGTCGAATCCAAAGATGGCGTGTTGCTTTCCAATGAGGTGGACATCTTGCGCAGATGGAGCGAGCACTTTTCGGAGCTGCTCAATCCCGAACAGGGCACTGAGGGTGACAGACCTGTCTTGTCTTGAGTAGGGCGGAGAATAGTCCAACGGTGGAGGAAGTCATTTTGGCGATTGAATCACTAAAAGTTGGCAAATCCGCCGGTGTGGATGAAATCCGGCCAGAAATGCTTAAGGCTATGGGTAAAGAGGGAGTTTTAGGGCTCTCTCGTGTCATTAAGGTGGCTTGGGAACGCGGTGAGACACCTGGCGATTGGGAGACTGGGGTGATTGTCCCTCTCTTCAAAAAGGGGGACAAAAAAGAGTGCTACAACTATAGGGGCTATCTCTTTTAAGTCTCCCTGGTAAAGTCTACGCTAAGGTGTTAAAGGCGCGTTCTAGAGCTATGGTCAAATCAAGGATGGGAGATGAGCAGTACGGTTTTCGTCCCGGCAGAAGTATAACCGACCAGCTTTTCACTCTAAGAATGGTACTTGAGAAGGCTTGGGAGTAAGCCAAACCGATCTACAGTTGTTTTGTAGATTTGGAAAAGGCATACGATCGAGTTCCTCGAGGTAAACTCTGGAGTGTTCTGCAGGAGTATGGGATTGATGGTTTTTTGTTGAGGGCCATGCAGTCTCTATACACAAACTGTAGTAGCTGTGTTCGGGTTAACGGTAGTAAATCAACACCTTTCACCGTGGCCGTTGGACTTCGCCAAGGGTGTGTTTTATCGCCTCTCCTTTTCATTATATATATGGATGTTACAGCGCAGTCGAGGCGAGGAATGTTTCACATTGGGAGAGTTGAGGGTAAGTCATCTTCTTTTTGCAGATGTCTTAGTCATCCTCACATCCTCCCAGTCCGCTGTTTTGTTTCTTAGAATTCCGAACATACCGAACGTATGGTCACTGTGTTTAGAGTGAACATTTCATCGACACCTAGTCTGCATTGGTGAACAGTTTCGATGTCAGAATATTCAGCGCTATGAGTCTTACTGCCGTTTTCCTGTCAGAATAAAGTGTTTTCGACCAGGTTTAGATGTTTTAAGAACATTGCTGCAACTTCCGCCTGAAAAACCAACGATCTTTCGAAGATGTCACAGAAGACCCCTGCTCGTTTTTGAGCCATCAATATACATGGCAAATGTCCATACACCGAAAACCGTGTCGCCAAGGCAAAAATGAACGACAAGAAAAGAAATTAAAGTGGAAGACTAACGAAAATTAAAGCGAGCGAATCTACTGCAAAACCACAAAATTCATCTTCACAGCCATCAATTCCTTCAAAAGACGGACCAAGGCGTCATTGATTTAAATCGCAAACCGTCTACTGTTGTCTGTTTCGTTTGACACTTCGGTTTCTTTTGTTCCCCCGTAAAAGATCACCACATCTGTGTTTCAAAAACGATCACCTTTGACTCGTCTAAGTCAAAACAAACGACGTACGACGTCGATATTCCTCTGCTATGCTTCAGAACGGCTAACAAAATAATTTGAAAACTCAAAAGAACAACACACAAGTCGCGGCGCGGCACCTTTGTGTCAATCACCATCCCACCTGTGACAGTCGAAAACAAACCGCACATCGCAACACGTGCGTACACAAACAAATAGCCGGGCCAACAAAGTCCTCCTCTCCAGCGGCAGGGCACCGAAGCTGCAGACCAGGCCACAACAACAGACGGCCAGCCTGAAATAATAAATTTTCAACCGCGTATTTATGTGTCTTGCGGTGCAGAACTTATTTTGATTTAATCGCGGAAATACATCGAGCACACAACTTCAAAGGGACGCACCACAAGCAGCAGCATCACAACACAGCACAGACACCAGAATCGGCCGGGGAGATCGGCTGGCTAGAGAGGAAAAGCCCCTAGTGCATCTCTGATTGCCAATAGTTTTCCAAAATGGAAACTCCGGATCAGATTAGTCGCCGATACTCGCGGTCTTGCCTACTCTCCGCCGAGCATCTGCTAATTTTTTATTCGATACACAATTTATTCGCCCAGATCCGGGGCGCAGCATATCTCACTGGCGGTGGCTGCGGCCGTGCATGTGCATCGGAGAAGGGTCCGTCGCACGGTCCCCAATATCATCGTCTGTCATCTCTCCTTCGACTCGTAGGGCTTTGCGCCGCGAACCAAGCCAGCAAAACAGAGCGAAAACGAGAAACGCAATAATAAATACTGACTAAGTTCAATGGATGCGATGAACTCGCTTCCCGGATGATTGGGCCAAGGTCTGCAGCCGGGCACCAGGAGAGTCTTCTTTTGGATTGTTTCCTTCATTTGCGCGCGCCACCAGCCCGCCGATCGACCAAGTGGCACGGCTCAAGACAGAGTTTCATATTTCTGTGTGCAACATCAGAGCTATCGCATCCCGGGATCGTTGGCATGCAATATGACCAGTTATGTGCGCCTCCTCTGGTACTGCGCCGCTGGCATGGACTCATATTCGGCCGCCGCCGAGGGGCTACAGTGTTGGTGTCGCCAATAGTTCGGAGGTGGAAGACGTTTTGCACTCGATTGCGCAGCGTTTAGCAATCGATTTCTTACGTTTGAATCGGGGGATTGTAGGCGCAGCGATCCACACACGTGCAGGACGACAATTGTGGAGGCAGTTGCGCTGTCGCTCTTGTTGCTCGACTGGGGATGCACTGAGAAAAAATGTTGATTGGAAAATCGTCTCGTTTGGGTGGTGAGTGGGCACCGGCCGGGAGACCGCAGGAATCTAATGACGATCTGTTGAGTTGCAAATTAATAGGTTTCAGCTTATCTGGAAGATGTATTTGCAGACGGCTTGCGACAGGAATTTGTGGTCAAACGCAGTCTTCGCGTCTGATTTTGTTGAATGCGTGGGGGTATAGATGGTTTCCTTACAGAGTGGAATGAGCTGGAGTCTAGGGATCTTTGGAATGTCCATAAGGGGACGTGCAATGAATTGACGTAAGTGGGTTGTTGCAACATTTGCCTCGTGCCTTGATTTCTGTTTGAATAAAGGGAACAATGTAAACTGGAAGACACACTATACTGCTGAACATACTGCTTGACGGTGAACGAATTCAAGAACACTTTGTATCAATCTATACTTTGTATAGATTAAAATGGGAGCCGGAAAGAAGACAGCTTCTAAACGGCAGAAAACGGTGACGAGAAATAAAGTCAAATGAAATAATGCCAAATGAAAAGACAGCCAAATTTATAATGCAAATGAGCCCTATTTCTAGTTCCTAATTTGACTTTAAATATGAAATTTGGCCTTGTGGCTACAGAAAACAAAATCGACACCATAACTTTTATGAGTTAAGTCATGAACAGGGAGTAGGGAATCAAAAATTAGAACAAGACCTCATTCTGTTAATCTAGGGACCTCCAGAAAACGGTCAGCTGGCCCATCGATGGCACGCTCACAATCCACGTACAATAGAACAGAAAACCAACCAGATTTTCCCGATTTCCTTTCCAAGTCTTGTTGCCTGCTTAGATCTCAGTTGCACTCTAATGACACAAAAATCTCGAGAAAGATTCTCCATTCGCTGTTCAGATTCATTCCTGTGAGGTCACGAAGGCTTTAACCACAAGTTGAACAGATTGTAGTAATCTAAGTGAATGAGACTGATTTTGATTGGGCGCCATTTCAATTTGGATGACACTTTGTAAGTTGACAGTGGGAGGGAGTGATGCTTTTATTTAATTTTCATGCACACCCTTTTGGCCTCCACTACCCTATGCAACGCGCCATTGTGCTTCACTCGGTAATGTTCTGCGCCAAGTCTTTTTTGGACATCCAAATCTTCTGTTATCTTGTGAAAAGTGGTTCCATTAGATAGCATGGTTTCGTGATGTGTAATCAAATCACTGCCACGTCCGTCGTTAAACGATGATGCCTTTTGGTTGCTGACCCGCTCTCTAATATAGAAACTCGTTAAAAGTACAATTGGGGCAGAATGTCCGCAATTTGTTGCGTTGCAGCTTATTAACACAGTGCGTCAACGCACACCCTCCGTAACATGAAGTCGGCTAGCGCAACGCAATGTTGTGTTTCAGCCATTAAGACGTTAATACCAAACGAAAGTGAAAAATAAAACTGAATTAGCCCAAACAAAAACCCAAAATATTTTTTGACTTAAGACCTTTTTGCCTAACGTCAAAGATATATCCTTTTCAGAAACTTGTTTGTTTTTTTTGGGCATCCAGTAGCTGGCAAATGATGATCATGACTTATTAGCTAACAACTAAAATAAATAAAGAAACATGTCAACCTTGTCTTAACTGAAACAAAATGACATTTGCAAATCCATGTCGGCTAATGGCTAAGTTCTGTTTTTGCTAATCGACCTGTCAATTAAGACAAAAAGTTATAACGGTCATTCTATTTAACATTTGATTCCTACTGGAATTGGTTTGCCAAATTTATCATCTCGAAAAGCTTGTTGGTCGATGTTCAACTCGGTGTGTAGCACTCCATCAAAGAATATCTGGTCTTTCTTAGGCATTTAATTAATGGAAGGAAATAAGTGAAACAAGATTATTATGAGTTCAGGCACTTAACCAATCCAGTCGAATGCGTATGCCTACTTATGTACGCGGAAGCCAAATAAAGGACTCTCTGCGTATGCAAATGTCAGTTGAAATTTTACCATGCATCTTGTTACTTGTCTTTTGCTTGGGATAAGTTTACGTTTTCGTATGGCTATTATAATATGCCTTCAGACTCAAAACTGGTCCATTGTACTGCCAGGTAGCAACCTACTCCAGTGCCGTTGATTTGATCCCAACGGCAAATGGTGACTGGACCAGATTCGATTTCACTGGGATTCGAACCTGGGATCCCTCTAACTTGGGACATGTACTTAACCAACTGCGCCATCCAGGTGATTGCCATCAAGCCTTACTTTTGCACAGATCAGGGGCTTCAAGAGCGTTTCAAATAAGTCCATTCTGCTGCACCTTCAAACAGGACCGGGATGATCGGGACCCCACATAAAGTCGAAGGTCTATCGAGAGAATCATTTCTTCTAATGGAACTCTATTCATGAGGACTGGAGCACAAATTTCAAAAGACAATTGATATGTGGTCTTGTCTATCCGTTCTTTTCAACGACACCATTTTTAGGCACAAACATCACTTAATTTTGATCAAACATTTTTCTCAGTGTACCACCGTCCCTTTTCTTATTGCCTCCTCTCGTTGCAATTTACTGCCTTGAAATATCACCTCCTGCATACAATGGCCAAGCACTGCCAACACCAAGCCAAGAGAAGCCACCACAATCCCACATCTTCTGAGGCCATTCTCCAGTTCTCTCGCAGTCGCCTGTTTATAATTTAAGCCAAATCACCGATTATAGCCCCCCGATCTATTCGAACATAAGTCACGAACTTGCTCCAAAACGAAACCCCAGCACTGAACCATTTGCAGCCCAGGGGATAGGCAGTACCCCCATTCGCTGGCATTCGAGACCTCTTTATGTGCCTGCGCACACTTGCGAGTTTCTTCCCTCAGATTGCCGGATGGCGATTAGGAACCCGAAACGGCAAGCGTCTGCGCGAGAGCCCATAATCAGCTGGAATGCATCTTCTCTCGTGTGTTTCTGTTTTTCGGTTACACTATGCCACCACAGCAAACACAGCCCTCCTCGATGGTGTTGGCTGCTGGCCCGCTCTCCAGGATTCGCCGTTTAGCATTTTATGATCGGTGCATGCAGATTGCTCGGTGCGCTCTGGCCAGTGTGCGGCGCAACGACGACGGTTCGTTATGGCCCACCGCAACACATCAGGCACACATCGGGCACCGGTTCCGTGTGCAATGGGAAAAATTATAATTTTCCATCTTTCCATCAAATCGTGGACTTTTTTTTTTTTTTTTTTTTTCCTCTTGTACAACCCTGCCGTAAAGGCTGCGACACTGCGACCTAAAAAGATCTATTGTATCGACGGGCTGGAGTTAATCCAAAAGATTTACCACTTTCCTTATGAAAGATAGTATATCTTTTGTAGTGGAGTTTTTCAATTCCACTGAAGTCAGTATTTCCCTGTGGAGAATACGTTTCCTTAACCAATGTAGTGCCGGACATTCACATAAGATGTGCTGAGATGTTTCGTCTTCTTCAAGACAGAACCTACATTCCGTGTTTTGACACAAGTTCATTTTGTTAAGGTGGTAATACAAGCCGCAGTGGCCAGTAAGAAAGCCCGTTAGCTTTCTTATGCTCTCCTTATCTAAGCTAAGGATTTCCTTGTAGGAATAGGGTCTGATTAATTTTTTGGATTGCCTGAGACCTGACCCATTGGTCCAATGATCTAGGCGAAGTTTGTTTTCCCATTCATTAATCAGCGCTGCAGCCGTCGACCAATTGACACTGCAGTATGGTTCAGGGCCTATGAACGCAGTACTTGAACCCGCTCTAGCGAGTTCATCTGCTGATTCGTTACCTGCAATCCCTTTGTGCCCAGGGACCCAACCAAGTTTCACTTTGTTGTGTTTGGCTAGGGATTGCAGAGCATCGTGGCAACATTTGACGGCTTTAGAGTCTATTTGACTGGACGATAAGGCCTTAAGTGCTGCCTGGCTATCAGAAAAGATTTGTATAATTGCGCCCTTGATACCTTTACCGAGATTATGTCTCGCGCAGATCTCAATGGCATGGATTTCGGCTTGGAACACAGTGGGACTAGACCCCATCGGTACAGAGATCCCAGTGTTGGGTCCACAGACACCAGCTCCGACTCCAGAATCCATTTTCGATCCATCTGTGTACCAAACTAGACTTCTGGGGTCTAGTGTTGGGGCACCATTGGACCAGTCTACCCGGTCCAATATTTCAACTTCAAATAACCTGCCGAAACAGTTCTGCCTGACCATAGTGTCCGGCATTGTACAAAACATGTCTCTATTAGGGATTGAGTTGAGTATCCTAAGGTGACCCACTAGGTCACCTGGTTTGAATTGATATTCTAGCTGCAGTTTAATGGCATAGGTGGCAGCTATCTTCCTAACGAAGATGGGTAAAGGTGTCAGCCCGATAATAGCTTCGAGAGCTGTTGTGGGGCAGGTGCGCATGGCACCTGTTATGCCAAGACAGGCAACCCTTTGCAGTTTTTGCAGTTTGTTTGCCGATGACTGTTGAAGGGTTTTTGGCCACCATACGATGGCCGCATATGTGATAATGGGTCTCGCCATCATTGTGTACAACCAATGAATAATTTTGGGAGAGAGACCCCAAGTCCTACCGTAAAGACGTCTACTGGCCCACAGTGCTCTGGTAGCTCGCTCTATGGCGGACTTAATATGTGAATTCCAGTTAAGTCGTCTGTCCAGGATTACTCCGAGATATTTTACCTCGCTGGAATAAACTAGTGTGGTGTTGCCGATTATTATGGGTTCAAGGTTGATACGAGTCCTCCTTGAGAAGGGCACTAGAACGGTCTTGCAGGGATTGATCGATAAACCCTCTGCGTTGCACCATTCCACGACTTGCAGTAGCGCACTTTGCATCATATTGCAAATAGTCGTGTCGTGCTTACCCCTTATAACAATCGCCAGGTCATCAGCATAACCAATTGTGGTGTAGCCTGATCCTTGAAGATCTACTAACAGTTTGTCGATAACTAGTGACCATAATAAGGGGGAAAGAACCCCCCCTTGTGGGCAACCTTTTGCCGCGGTTACAGAAACCGACACTCCTCCGGAAGAAGATGTAATCGAACGACTTTCCAACATGGCTCTGATCCATTTGTTAGTCGATTCTTCGATACCTCTGCTACTGATCGCTCTTGCGATCGAGTCGTAGCCAGTGTTATCGAAAGCGCCCTCAATGTCGAGGAATGCACATAGGGCTATTTCTTTGGAAGCAAGTGCGCCTTCTATCTTTTTGACGAGATAATGAAGGGCACCTATGGTGGATTTACCTTTCCTATATGCATACTGGTTCGAGTTTAGAGGGTTAGACAACTCTAATCGTTCTCTAATGTAAACATCAATTAGTCTCTCCATCGTTTTGAGTACAAATGATGTTAGACTTATAGGTCTGTATGATTTAGGCAGCTCACTAGGTCTATTACCCGGTTTGGGAATGAATATTACGTTGACCTTTCTCCAGGAGATTGGTATGTAACCCCAGTTGTAGCTGGCTCTAAATAAAGCTGTCAGTTCCGGTAGGATGAGGTCTATTGATCTTTGCAATAGTGCAGGAAATATACCGTCACCACCGGGAGCTTTGAAGGGATCGAAAGTGCCAACAGCCCATTCAACCTTATCTGTACTGAAAATTTTTCCAGATAAACTTTTAACTCTTCTATTAACAAAGACCCTATGGTCTGTTGTGTTAGAGTGCACTTGAGAGGTGCTATAAGACGAGCCTGGGAAGTGCACCTGAAGCAACGTTTTAAGTGTTTCTTCTCTGCCCGTCGTGTAGGTACCGTCGCTTTTCTTTAAAAGTCCTACACAGTTTGCCTGATCTTTTGCGAGCGATTTGTGGATGCGTGCTGCTACTGGCATGTTCGCAATGTTTTCACAGCATTTCCTCCAAGTGGCCCGCTTGGATCGTCTAAGTTCAGAATTGTATTCTGTGAGAACGGACCTATATTCGTTCCACCTCTTCGTTTTCTTGGCAGAATTGAAGAGTTTTCTGACTTTACTCCTGAGTTTTGTCAGATGATCATTCCACCAAGGCACTTTGCGATTATTTGAAGTGGTCTTGGGGACACAACTGTCGTGATAGGAATTGATCATTACATTGTTTAATTGGAAGGCTGCTTCATCCAGGTCCCCTATGGACTCAATAGACGTAAGAAGCATCCCTTTTTGTGAGAGAACTAGTTCTCGATAGCGATCCCAGTCGGTGCGTTTGGGATCGTATCTGTTAGAGACATATGAGAGTTGACCAGGGATGTCAAACCTGATATGTTGGTGGTCTGACAAAGATGGTTCATCTGACACATGCCAATTTTCAATAAAATTCGAAATAAATGGACTTGCAAGTGTGAGATCAAGTATCTCTTCGCGAATCGCATTTATGAAGGTAGGCTTTGAGCCTCTATTTAGTATATCTATTTCACTACTAATAAGATATTCTAAAAGACACTCACCTCTTCTGTTGGTGTCACTACTACCCCAGACCTCATGATGCGCGTTGGCATCGCAACCGATGATGTAGTGCAGGTTGCCTGATTTGCAATAGCTGATGAGGTCCTGGACGTCCTTAGGTGGTATGACGCTGTTGTCATCCGGGAAATACGCCGAGGCGCACACGATGTTATGTGTTCCCCTCTCCGTCGGAACTTCCAGTAGTAGGGCCACCAGGTCTCTGTTAATGAAATTGGGAATGGGAAGAAAGTTAATATCATTGCTGATGAGACAGGCCGCTCTTGGCGCAGGGTCTCCACATTTAGAGATTAACTTACTTTTGCCATTCCGGAGACCTTTAACATGTCCGCTTCTAACCCAAGGTTCCTGGATAAGTCCAAGGGTTATATTTTCTTCGGCGAACCGCTTGCTAAGGGTAGCGGACGCGCCCTTCGCGTGATGCAGGTTCGCCTGTAGCACCTTGATGGAGCTCATTGATCCTCCATCGAGGATCTGGCCTGCCGCATCAGTTGGGCCTTTTTAGGGCCTTTCTTTTTGCGACAAGCAGCCGTTGAGGGATGACCTTTTTTGGAATTCCCCCCCGACTCTTCCTTCCGAGTAACGTGCCCTGCGGCGCCGGTTGTTTTCCTCGGAACTCCGGGCTTTATGCCGGTATTACGGTTTTTCGGTTCAACAACACGAGTCACCGTCTTTCCTGCTGCACCAAGGCCGCTGGTGCTAGCAATTGGCTCGCTGTCAACGGTCTTGGTTGCTGAGGCAGTACTGACCTCTCTTGCATGCCCGACAGCGCTGCAAGAGGGGACTGCAGATGACGTTGTTGTTGAACCGGCTTTTTGCTTGTTATGTGCAACAACACTGGTCACCTTCTTTCCTACTGCACTAAGGCCGCTGGTGCTAGCAATGGGCTCGCTGTCAGCGGTCCTAGTTGCTGAGGCAGTACTTTCCTCACTTACATGCCCTGCAGCGCTGCAAGTGGGAACTGCAGATGAGGTTGTTGTTGCACAAGCAGATGGAGAATCATCTGCGTTGACCTTCTTATGGGAGACGATCAACTTGACCTGACCAAACCTATAGCAAACCTTGTTGTTTAGTTTACTCAGGGTCTTCATGGACGCATCGTCAACGGCAAAGACGAGATGAAGGAGCGAACCTTCTTTCATCCTTTGCATTGCCTTCCATGAAGAAGCTTGAAGGCCCTCATTTTGTGCTTCAAGCGTCGCTAGGACTTTGGTCGTTGGCAATTCGGTGCTCTGTGGAAAGAAACCACGGACTATGTGAGATTTGGGAAAAGATCCCTCCTCCACAAGTACAATATCAAGACCACTTTTGGCCTTGATAGCATCGAAATTGCTTTTCATCCACTCAGCAGTAGCACTGTCAGAGCAGATGAAAATTAGCCATCCCGACTTGTGTTGAGAGCCTGAGAAATGTGGCCACACGCCCCTGTTTCTCAGGTCAATCGACACGTCGATGACTGCCTCCTGTATTAGAGCCATTTGCTCTGCTGACAGAGGCTGTTTATCTATGTCAGCTGGGACGATTCCTAGTCTGACAGTACTAGCAACCTGACTGAAGGTGGGCGCGTCAGGCGCATGTCTTGCTTTTGCCTTTTTGGCTGCCGGTTCAGAGGGGGTGCGATCCTTTGATCTCACCCTTTTGAACTCATTTCCAAGATGAGATTTTGCATATACTAGGGCATTTTCCCTAGTTTCGCCCTTGCGAATAGCTTGGTTGTATCTTCTCTTTTCAGCTGAGTTCAGTTTGACAAATCCACCTGGTCCTAGACGCAGCTTGTCAAGTTTCTTCCCAATGGAAGAACATCCGGATTTCTCCGTGACTACACTGCAAGTGTCTATGACCGTGGATGTGTCAGACTCCTCTGAACTGACACTAGCGCTGGTAGCTGTCAAGGATTGTGCCCATTTGGCCCCAATCTCCTTGTCAGCTAGGACTGTAGCTGGCTCGCTTTCGAGCTGGTTGACTATGGCCGAAGGTGGAGCGGCCGTCGGAGGCTCAATAGCGTCCCGAAAATTGCCGTCTGCATGCTCCACAGCATGAACAGACGCTGGTGAATTTGGAGCTTCACCATACTCATCTTTTTTTGAAATTTGTTTGGAAATTATGATCCCACGAGTATTCGGGAAATATATGTCACCCTAGGTAGCGCCCGATATGCCTAGGGAAGGCTAGATTAAAACCGAAGGTCGCCAGGTATTCGGAGTTCGCATACTAGAGACTAAGCTCTCTCTTAGCCACGCATCCCTCGGCGTATGCTGTTCCACCATTGGATTAGAGATTATTTTAGGAGGTTTACTCCTCCCGTCGCATACTTTGGCCGGATGTATACAGTTGAGAAATTAAGGTCGTGCATCGCAGGTTGGCGCCAAGAACCATTTGTTCATTGTGCGAGCCTGAGATACCAGACCTATAGTCTCGCTGCAGCATTCGTTGCCCGGTGGCCGCCCCGTGGAGGCAGTATGTCTTCTTGAAACGGTTTCTCAATAAGGATCGTCCATAGACTTTACCCTAAGAGTCCGCACCTGACCACCAAACTTGGACTTGCATATGGCGCGGTGATTTTCCCGGAGCAGACACTCTTCGAATTTCTGTTGGCACATAATTATGGTCGAGAGTTTTGTTCGCTCCTTCCTTGTGTTTGCAGCATGAACTTGAAAGAGCGAGTTGGCTGCATTTAGAGGCTGGACCGGTAAAGCGATTCGTATCTTAGGTGTTCTTAACGGCAAGTCCCATTTGAATCGAACGGAACACGGCTACCCCCGCTGAGGTAGCCGCCATATTGATGAACTGTGACGGGCTGTGTTCGTTATGCTCGCCGCAACATTGTTGTACTCGGTGCCCTGCACCGTTTGACGCCCACAACGTTCAGTTCATGATTCAATAATTCACCGGAGTGTGTGTGGGGCTCCGAGGTAAGTGCTGAAATTGCAGTTTATGGGAACACTCTCTTCGCGTGGAGTTGGCAGCACAGCGATTACGTCTTCATTTTGAGGGCATCACTTTGGATTTTTCGATAATTTGAGGTTATCATCGACTCGTCGGCGAATGGAGGGTTTAGACGAACGATCAGGGATAATATTTGGAGCTAGTGCCAGCAGTTTTAGAAAATTTCGATCCACGCTTAGAACTCAAATGACAGCTGTCACTTTTTGAACATTTTGTTTGAACTGTCACTCACCGCAACAATTAAACTGGGTCACTCCACACAGCAAACAGTTCAAAAGTATCCGCTTCCAACTCGATTTCAGTGGAACCCATCGAAACACCTTCGATCCTCCGAATCCTCCAGCAGCTCATCACTCGTATTCATTTCATACGTTATCGGCCGCTTCATCAAAACACCACCTCATGCCAACGATGCGATGCCCGGGCGGTGTAGGTATAATAATTTTTACCTCAACCGGCTACCAAGTGCTTAGCAACTTATCTCTCGATCATGATCGTTATTATCATCATCGTCGGCAACATCATCTCACACCAGTGGCCATCCTCACGCTGTCAGCCGGTCATCCAAATGCTGGCTGGCTGGCTGGCTTCCACTGAATCAGCTCTCGTACACTCGCATGCACGCGCGTCAAACGGAGAACAGATATCATTTAATTAAACGAAGAAAAACGAACGAAAATCAAAAGATACTCGGTTAGCCAGTGAGTCAAGGAACTGTCAGAAAAGATCAGTGAATCTCGGAGTCGTCTTGGGTTTCTTTCTTTTTCCAGCTTTTCTTTCGTTTATTTTTGTTTTGTCGGCTTAATCGAGGATTGATTTACGTGATCGCTGTTTATGGTGTTATTCGCTTTCATCTGTGAGATAAAATTGTATCTAAACGAGTTTTTCACCGGCTCGTGAGCCCCGCGAGAGACCTTTATTGAGTTTTAGTGCCTTTACAAATGTTAACGATTAGCTTTTGTTTTTTCGCTCGGCTGCGGCTCGATGATGTATGACAGTCATACGTGGAGTCGATTGAAGTTGATGACCCAAAATGACATTGCCTCCTGTGGAGGTCACGACGAGGAGGGATTTTGAACTGGAAAAGGTATCCAATGTCGTGTCATTGTCACCGTTGGAGATTTAGTTCAAATGCTCAGATTAAGATACCGTCATTTTGGACTTTGACTGTCATATGTCACAGGGAACATTTACAGTTGGCGCTGTGACAAGAGATATATGAGGTCCCACTGTGAGAATGTTTATCTTGTGGGTTACCCCCGTGAAGATATCTCACGGAAACACTGGATGATGGAGCATGTGAATGTGGAGAAGGTGACAGTTCTGGACGACATTTATGAGTATGAGAAATCCGTGGGTTTGTGGGTTCTTAGAACATGGGTGATACCCTCATTCAAGACAGGGAGCTTTGACAGAAGACAGTCCGATCTCGAACGACGGAGGAGTCTCTTACCCATTACGCCACGTTGGCTAATGGACTAACTTTACTTTACGAGTAGAACCACAGTAAAAATGAAATATTAAAAAGTAAGGGACCCAAGACGCTTCCCTGATGGTTTTCTATAATATTGATTATTAACTCTTCGGTGACTTCCGGGGGGCATCTGACTCATGTCTTTGTTCTCTCACGCAAGTCCGCGGTCATCTTCTGGCTTGACTTCTTTTCTGCTCGACAATAAATTTTTCCAAGACTATTAATTCCCCTTGACATTCACACTCAACCCCAACCAAAGCCAATATGCAATTCACCTCCTGGCTATGAATTCATCAAAGTCTCAGTTCAAATTGAAATGAGCACAATTTATGCGCTACTGTGCCACCCGACACCACCTCTTCCAGGCACAGCACAAGAACTCCATTGGGTTGGCAATCTGAAAGCGCTACAAGGCACAGCAGTCAGTACCCGGAAAAAAATGAATATCACCGCAGTTAGCCCCCAGTGAGGAACTGGAAACAAAGCCAATCAACTTTTATCTATCAGCAGACAGAATCAATAAGGGACTGACGCTGTGTCATTCAAACTGGTCCGGAACAATGGAATTGATAAATCTCCAGCGTGACAAATACTCCATGGAACTCGAGTCGAAGTGAAAGAGCTCCCTCTCTGTTCTCTCTGTCCCTTTGCGACGACCGACGCCTCCATCTGATCGGATCGATGGCAGACACTCGGATCAACAAAAGTCCGAAGGTGATCACGACGAACAGTGGAGCGAGAGGGAAAGGGAACAAAGGCAACTCCCAAACAATGAAACAACTTGAACTTTTCTAATAGCCGGTCTAGATTCGTTCCACATTCCACACTTCAGAGTGAAGTGCTCGCAAATTGATGATAGCACTGCGAACCTGCAAACAAAATCCGATTAAGCGACAACAACGACAGCACGTCATACAAAGCCCCCTCCGGACAGGGAGCGAGCGTCGAGAAACCATTCACCACAAGATGTGCCCGGCTCAGTGGGTGAGGAAAACAACAATCAACCTGGCAGCAGAGGAAGAGAAGGTGTCTTGCGTCGTGTCGAAGCGTAGAAAAGATTTCGCGGTAATTGCACACAGATCCCACACACACTTCACCCACCATCGCGGATATACAACGTATCCGTGGCTAAAGCGATGATTCTGCACAATACCCGTCCGATGGTGCACGTGTTGGAGGCTACGGAGGTTCACTGACTTGGTTTCGCGCAGAGGCAGAGAGAAGGAGGGAGCCCCCTGAAGGCGATTTGCGATTAGATAGGCACCGAGGAGCCAGTTGTGGAGCGAGGCCACAGAGATCATCGGATGTGGCAGGGCTCTGAGCATAAATTTGTACTCGAACCCTCTTGAGATTAATTAGATGGTTAACACTCCTCGGCGCAGTGCGGATAAATCATTCTCGTTAGCACTGCGTGAAGATAGATGTGGTGAGCTGAGGAAGCAATTTATGGACTGAGGGACTTGCTAATCGATGGAAGATGAGCGTTAGTTACGATCATTTGCGGACAGCTCAAGCTGGGCAGTTGATCAGGGTGGAACTTGGGTCTCAGGAGGTTTGGCCATTCCCGGCGAAATGACAGCTCAGCTTTGGAGGAGATGTTATCCAGTGGCGTTGAGCTGGAACTACATGAGGATCATGGGAAGAAGGTTGTTCCACAAGTCATTGCGACATTCAATGGCTTTGGTTAACCGAAGGCAATTTTGGAACACTAGTGCCTTGATGAGGAATATTTAAAGAGGGAGGTACTCTGGGGGCTGTTCCAAGGAAGACATCGGAGGGAAGCCATGGCTCTGGGGACCTAAAATGTTATCCAGAAGCAGTGCACTGATCAACCAGGTGTTTGTCCACTTCATTAAAGAAAAGAGGAAGATAATCCTTGAAGCCGGAGTGGTGGACAGTTTTAATGGACAATTTAGTTCTTCCTTGGCTTTGTATGGTGCTACAGTCCGGGGTGGCCATAGGACTTAAACAACAATCTACTAAGGGAAACTATTTCTAAACCATGAGCTTCATTGAATGAAGAGCAGTAAGAAGTCAATGTCTACATAGAGTGTCAAGAATTATAGGATTACAAAGAGAACAATTAATCAGATCAACAGCAGGCACAACACGAGTGGTTGCTGAGAAGCTAGGCCCAGGTCCACCTCGGACTGTAGCGCCGCAATTATTATTATTATTAACATGGCGCGTTCATAACTTCAACCACAAAGAATGCGTTCGGAAACGCAGCCTTATTTGTAAGTTGAGTGATTGCACGAGGATTATAGCGCTATTCTGGTCTTAAAAGTGTAAGTTTAGCGAACAGAGACGAATTGAGTTTTTGAAAAATTATTGTTTGTTCAAGAACCGTGGACGCTGCTGCGTCCGTTCGTTTCTCTGAACCAGCAGATCCAGCGATAGCCACACCGAATGCACATGTAACTTGTGAACATTCTTCGGGGCTGTTTTGGTCAGCATTCACAGTTATCTGAAAAGAAGTCTCTGATACACTTTATTCAGGAATATGAATCTATTAGTGCTGACTGGGAGTCTTTTCAGTGATTGGTTCAAAAATCAACTCCCCCGTCCTGTCCTCAATGTGATTCGGTGTCATGTTCCGATTCGAATCAGCTGTGAGGTTCAATCTGTCTATGTTGGCTAGTTGATCCTTCAAGTTTATTTGAAGAAAGTGCTGACATTTGTTCATAGTCACAAAAACAGGGCTTCGATAGTGATTCAACCACGAAATAGATCTGACCTTTCTTTCAGACTTACTCTGAGCCTTTTGGAGAACGCACCAAAGGACATCCCTAACTGAAGTGCAGTACACTAGTGAAGACACCTTATTTGCACACGTAGCGCCTGCAGGAAAACCTACCGAGGAGCCTATTTCTTTGATGACTTAAATGAGCTGAACAACATCGGCATCAGTCAACTTAAACGCTTCATAGCAAGAAGAACCAAATACAGCCGACTCCCTGTAAGTCGAATTTTCATGGGATAGCAAAATTAGTTCGACTTAAAGGATGGTTTTTGTATGGAAAATTAGGGGAATGCCAAAACAAAATTGGAGAAAAAATTCGAGTTAGAGGGAAATTCGACTTAGAGAGAGTCGACTGTAGGTTAATGAATAGAATAATTGCGGCAGTTTTGCGTGTTTTTGCGGTCATTTTATCAAAAATGCGTCCCATCGATAAACAAATTTTAAATTGATGAAATGAATGGTGAAGGACAATTACGATCTTAGAAAATTTACCGCACTTTCACTTGGCACAACTGAGCATAATCTCCCACAATCGAAGAAGAAAACCCGTAAAAAAACACCCTGCACAAATATTAAGAGTTTCACTCTTTCCAGACCTACTGAAAGCCATGGTTCAGGACTGGGCTATGAGCTTTTCTCATATAAACCATTTAGACCTATACATTCCAGTCACATGATTACAAGACAAACTTCACTCTACATTGTTCACTGAAACATTAATCTTCCTCCAAGCGTTTGTCCCTCGAATGAATCTTCTCGATGGATGCTAAATTCGTCATGGACTCGCCTTGGGTTGGCCCTAAATCAGTCTCCTCCCTTGGAGACTGTCTCGCCTCGAAACGTTTTCCACCAATTTACGACTGGGCCAACATAATCTTGTAATGGGACCCAATTTTACGATCCCCCATTAATTTCCCACTCAGACTCAGTCCGATGTTTGAATAACATAATTTGACACGGGTACCCCGATGATTTGAAGGACGAGACGAACAGAATCCAATCAAAAAATTCGTCACAACCGCACAAAGCAGCGATCACAGCACAACACCAACTCGGAGTGGTGCCCCTTCGAATTTGCATCGCCGACCGCGACACGGACACTCGCCACAAATTTTATTGCACCCCATAAACTTATGGAGGCAGGAACAGCCCTGAGCCGAAGGTACGACGCGCGATATGATTAATTGCCTGTGATGCTGAGATTTCCGATAAATAACACAAAAGCTGCCACCACCAGCACCGAGGAGGAGCATCCGCCGGTGTGTGCTGGTCGTTTAGGGATGGACAGCAACACGCATGCACACTCGTACCCATACGCGACCATCATTCATGGAAATCTCACTCCGGAGATCTGCGAGTCATAAGCTGTTGAACTGCCTGCTCTCCTGCTGTCCTGCTGCATGCCCCCCGGGCATCCATTGCAGCATGCACTTGGCTGCGTACAGTTTTTATCCCGCGCATGCATCTCATGATGGATGCTATGTTTTTGCCCATCCTGCACCTCGGCTAATAAGTCTTGCAATTTATTTTCATCGCGATTGCGTACAGCTGACTTGGTTCGGTTCCATTGCGACCGGCCGGCAGTGTCAAGCTCCCGGATAGAGCCGCGTCCACATAGAGCACCGGCATCGAAAATCAATCGATGACGGGGCATGCCCAACACAAAAGAGAGATCGTGGGGAATTTAACACACCACGTCGGGCCGTGCGCAGCCCCAGCTGAAGGACCGGACCCTCTGACAAAAGATTCGTTCCAACCTGACAGCTACAAGGCGTCCGAGAGTCGCGTCTGCGCCGTCGTCCGTCGTCCGTTGTTATTCGATTTTTGAGATTCATTCGATGATATTCTGTTTTTTCTTTTTGTTGTTGTTGCCTTGTTCCTCTGATGTGTGCTGTGGGATGTTGCTCTGCTCGTTTAATCTGTTGTTCGAGATGAAAATTTTATTTCGTTCCCTTCGTCCGTTTGATTGACGGGCTGACCCTACCCTTAATTGAGAGAGCTGGAGCGGGAGGCAGTGCTGGCCGACTCCGTCCGCTTAATTACTTTCATTTGTGTTCGGATTCGAACAGCTCGAGTTTGTTTGACCGAGTTTGGACGGCTCTCCGCCCGTCTCCGTCTCTGCCGCGTTATCGGACAGAATCGATAATGTGTTTTATCGGTTTTATTGGAGGTTGTATATTTTCTGTTCGTGCTATCGATCGATTCTATCTTTATTGACAAGCAAGCAAACACTGTCGACGTGACAAGAGCGCTTGTTGTGCAGAGTTGTTTACAACAAGGAACCACCACCCCGTCCGCAATCGCATGGCATTCGATTGTATCGTCTATTGACACTTGGGCTTTATGACTTGGGCTGCACTCGTGCACGAGGGAATGCACTCCCTTGCGTTGATCTAGATCGAGATAGGGTCGATGCGTGATAGCGTGAATCTGTCAGGCTGAGTGACAAGATGTCCTAAATCATGTTCGTGTCACCAGACACTTCAGATTTCGTGTCGAAACTGAGGATCTACTAAAGTGTGTCAATTGCGATCGACTTGGGCTTGCCTCTTTAATCGATTCTAACTCAAATTGAAACGCAATCGTCGCGAGTCGAGTGGGTATCTTATCGAATTCGATTGGCTCGAGTGCAGGAAGTACGTATTTGCTTAATTATTGGCTTAGGAGGTAAATTTATTCACAGTTCTCTTGATTGACTGTCTGGGAGTGGTTCGATAACCAAGCACACCCACATCTGCGACTACGCCCTTTGGGTTTTACCGCAAATTGGCGGATGTTAGTTTGAAAAGAATTTCAAACAGTTCTCAGAACTCTGGGATAGATATTTAGTTGGAAAAATTCGGGTGAAGCATCACATGACTAAACAGCGTCCTCCTTCAAAGTCTTGAGGATGGGAAATGACAGATTCTTAGAGCCCACCTAAAGAACCTAGAAAGGTAAAAGATGGTGGAAAAGCACTTCGATCGTCAGAATTGGAATGATCACATAACCTCAAATATAGAAGGTCCTTCACTAAGCGCTTCCTATTTTTAAATTCAAATAAAAAAAAATTGTGTGTGAGATATCATCGACATTTTTTATTCGTCTGAAAGGCCTATCGATGCCATTATGTATGGAATATAGAGGCGTTCAAATGTCCGTCGCGACTTTTCTGGGTAGCGTCGCATCCGAAATGTCAAATTTTCCATGAGTCTGGCGTGTACTCGTAAATCAGGCTGACCGATGGCAATGGTTAGGTTGCTGAAGGATGGTTAGAGGAGTTGAAAGCCTTCTAGGTTACAGCGATTCTCATCTGTCCACCCTCAAGTGATAGTTATACCTCCAAGTGGTAGCAACCGGGCAATGCATCCTAGAAAGCAGCCAAACCAACTATCGCAAACCCCCCAAAAAAAACATGGACCGTAAAACAAAAGGTATTATTACTCCAGGTGCTAAGCTTCACATCGTTTGCTAATCCACCCGTCTCTTAGGAGACGATCGGGTCATCGGTTCTGGAGAGCCCAACCTCCATGGAAGGCCACACTGCTAGTCAAGGGTGTGGAGGAAGCTCACTATTTGGCATAAATAGAGATGGTCACACTGTTAACCAAGGGTGTGAAGGAAGCGTACTACTTGGCTCTACGGAAATGATAGTGAGCACGGATACGAGAAAGGATCTGGCAGAGACGTCGGTTGCGGAAATACTCCGTCCCGAACTGGAGAGTCGGCAAGCTACGGTGTCTCCCCTTGGAGCTGATAATTTGTCGATGAGCTCATTGCCAAGCAGGCAGGAGCTAAGGGAAGTTACATCCCCTTTACCTAGCTATACATCGGCCAATTGACTCGAAGACAGAAGATAGGCTTGTGGAAGATACCGTAGCTCCAAATTCGTCTAAAACTTTGGCACAAAAAACCCTTTCAGAGTATAAAAGTGCAAAAGTACCTGCAGAGGATGAAGCTGATGGACCCTGCTACTCTTTCAGTTAGGGATCAGCATCTGATCTAGAACAAGCTTCTTCTAGAACAAGCTTCTCAATTTCGCCGTTCACAAAACAGAAAGTTAAAAGTATTGAAGGGGAAGTACACAATTTTGAACTTAAATTAAGTACAAATATTTTCCGCAAAGCATAACGTCGCTCTTAAAATTGTGGAACATTTGCTTCCACTTCTTAAGAACATTGTCCAATATTAAAAAATTGTACAAAATTCGAAGCTGGGGAGAAAAAATGTACCAGCATTATAAAAAAAAATTTAAAAAACCACGTAGGGGGAACTGCTGGGGAAATTTTGCGAATGTGTAGGGAGAAGTAGGCATTTTTTTCATCGTCGGTAGGTACTTTTTATTTTTTTTGTTACCATCACTGTTTTGACAGAGGAAAGTCTTATCGAACACAGCTTCAGTTAAGATAATTTATTCCTTGCTTTGGCTGTGTTCACAAGTCCACTCCGCTGATTTTCTTACATAAACATTAAAATTTTGTCGCGATCTTTTCTTTACAACTATCCGTTTTGCTTTATCTTCAATCCTTCAAGCCTCGTCGATGTTGATGAAAATAATCTCATGCTTCCAACGAAAACCCTCATCTCTCCACAAACAATTAAACTTATCGATATATGATCAATGCGGAAGCTTCGACAAATTGAAAAACAAACGAATTAACACAATTCATAGAACCCACAGTTCAAGCACAGGAACCCCGGCGTCTGATTAGCAGTCCAACCTCCCTCCTTTCATAATGATTTTTTTTTCGTACTGAATCATGATTAGCACGTGCAACGACGTCGAAAGACTGTCGTGACGACCTTGGTTGCAATTAAATTTATTTTTCCCATTAAACGTTTTTTTTATGAACTCCGTAAATCACTGGAGCTATACAAAGTTGCAGTTAATTGCAGCTTGACTTTGACGTTGGCGATCATCGGAACAAGATCTCTATCAGTCAACCTGTTCAGGTCCAGTCAAGAGGCGGATAGGTTAAAAAAATGAGTTTTTTTTTTGATCATGCAAATATTTATGTATTTCTATTGGAGTATGTAGAGATGAGAGGTATTATCTGCTGTTTGCAGTACAATTGGCGATCTCGGGGGAAGATATTCGGCGGCATTTGGAAACCTAACCAAACTGAAGATGAACAGATTTGAAGGTTTGATCAAATTGATCTTCCAAGCGTACAATTAAAATTTACCATTTTAAGTCATTTCTTTTCAAATCTCATCTCATCTCATTTTCAATGACCCGCATGTTCCACTAAAGGCGTCTTTTCAAATTCTTGACAGAAATTTGTGGATAGAGAGTGAATTGTATAAAGCATCAATAATAATAATAATAATAAAAATGGCGAGGCTACAGTCCGAGGTGGTCTTGAGCCTAGCTTCTCACCAACCACTCGTGTTGTGCGTGCTATTGTTCTCTCACGACTGGAGGGGACCTACAGTTTAATGCCGATTCCGAACGGCGAGTTTGAGAAGCCTCTTCTAGACAGTTATACTCTTTGCGCATTGTCAGTGACTCGAAGAAATGGAACCGCGAAAAAATGTTAGGTATTTTCTTTTTCGAGATGCGAACTTAAGACCTCGGGCGTAGGAGTCACGGCACACCCATAAAGCATCAATAGACTCCTGAAAACTAACCGATGGCATCAATTTTAGTTCATGAAGACCTCTGCCAAGAAACGGAACAAACAGGGTCCCATCCCCAGTTGACTGGGTCCCATCCTTCTTGACACCACCACATGAAGGATCTACGGGGTAGTCCAATGGGGACTTCCGAACTTTGACAGTTGAAGCTGCATCTGTCAAATTGACTGTCATTTATTCAGTCTGTTTGGCATATCACGTGCTAATGATAAAATTGTTTTATCAAAAATAGGTGTTCTGTCTGCGCGCTTCGCCAGATTTACGGTCGCCATAATCGTCCCACCGAGAGGACTATTCGCATGGTGGTAGATAAATTTGAGTCCACTGGTTCAGTAAACGATAAACCAACACCCGTACGTCAACGAAACGCAAGATCTGCTGAAAACATTCCCGATGTCAGTGAGAGTCTGCAGTAGAATCCCAGGCAGTCGATTTCGCGTCGGTCATAAGAGCTCGACTTGAATTCACAGACCACAAATTGGCGAATTTTGAGTCCTGACTTGGGCCTGCACCCGTACAAAATTCAACTGACCCAGGAACCGAAGGTGAGCGACCATAGACAACGACGTGTGATCGCTGAATGGGCTCTAGAGCAGTTGGAAACCTAGTCGGACCCTAATTTTCATCGAGAAATCATTTTCAGCTATGAGGCCCATTTCTGGATGAATGGTTACGTTAACAAACAAAATTGTGGAAATTGGGACTATCCCAATCCGCATGAGATCCAAAAGCATCCAATGAATATCTAAAAAAATCACTGTTTGGTGTGGATTTTGGGTTGGCGGCTTCATCGGTCCATATTGCTTTGAGAACGACGTGCGTTGGCCAGGCCATCACCGTCAACGGCGAATGCTATATGTCGATGATTACCAACTACTTTGGCCTAAATTGGATGATATGGACACCAACGACATATGGTTTCAGCAGGACGGCGCTACGTGCCACACAGCTCACTCCACATTGAAAATTTTGGACGAGCGGTTCGAGGGCATGGTCACCTCGCGTGGAGGTGATGTCAACTGGCCACCGAAATCGTGCGATTTGACTCCGTCAGACTTTTTCTGGTTGGGTTTTCTTAAGTCGCAGGTCTATGCGAATAAGCCACAAACCACAGGTCCCCAAAGCTGACATAACCCATGCCATCGGTCAAATCCAGCCTGATTTATGCGTCAGAATCATGGGAACTTTTACATTTCGGATGCGCGCCACTCAAAGAAGCCGCGGCGGACATTTGAACGATGTTATATTCCATATAACCTACGCCGTGGCGTAGTGGGTAGGTGCGTCGACTCCTATGCTCGATGTTCTCGGTTCGATTTCCGAAAAAACACAACAAATTTTTCACGGCTCCACCTCTTATGAGGCACTGACAATGCTCAAAGAGGATAACGGTCTAGACAAAGCTTCTCGCCGTTCGGAGACGGCATTAAACAGTAGCTCCCCTCCACTCGTGATAGAACAATAGCACGCACAACACGAGTGGTTATTGAAAAGCTAGGGCCGGGTCCAATTCGGACTGTAGCGCCGCCATTTTTATTATTATTATTATATTCCATACATAATGGCATCGATAGGTTCGATTTCAAACGAATAAAAAATGTCCATGATACCTTACGCACACTTTGTTTTATTTGAATTTTAAGATCGGAAGCGCTTAATGAAGGGCCCTTTACAAGACATCTCAACGTTGTCTCTACCGCCATTCGTGGAAAAGATGACGATTCACTTAAACTTTTCCACCTGTTTCAATGGAAATTCCTTAACACTCCGGCATTCTGAAACAGCCAACATTTCTCCAAAGTTCACAGTCACTCTGGACGTTTGACAGATTCAATACAAGATTGCACATAATTTACGACCAACAGACATGTGTGATTAAGATTTACAATCGCAAATAGTTTCAAATGAAATTCGCACTCGCATTCTTTCGAGAACGAGTTATATTCTCTTGCAAAATCCAGTCAATTCATCATTGTGCATGTGTACCGATTGTTTAGACCTCAGTTCAAGGCCAACGCATGCACGTTATCGTTTAGTTTCTCACTCTGGGGACTTTTATTGCTGAACGAATGCAAATTCATTTCCATTGAATCATCTGATCTCACAGGCCACTTCAATTCATAATAAATTCGTTTTTATTGAAACTCGTTGCCTTAGACTGTGTGGCGCGATGGGAAAAAATGATGAGTTCAGTCAGAGGTATGAGAGTGGGCATCAATTCAAGTTCGAAATGCTGACGTGATGAATTGTTGCTAAGGAGATCTCTGTCTCTCTCTCTTGGTGAAGTTTTTAGACTGGTTTGATGAAAAATTCAAAAGAGGCTTATGTGGATCGCCTCATCTCTTGTCGCATTCAACTCCACAGACAGATTCCAGAGAGTTATGACATAAGAGCTTCATTATGAATTCAAGACACTCGTCCTTCCACCACCACGCACAGTCCACTTACCTGCAAAGAGAACAGAAGAAAATCACAAATTAGTACAAAAGTTAACCTCGGATCAACTTAATTAAAACAGAGTTCTGATTTCAATAAACATGCCAGCCACCAAGCTCCACACAGCCACCCACCAAGAGCAGTCTTGGCGTCGATAAATTCACAAAGACTCCGCTGTAAGACCCGCGGGATCAGAGAAGATCAACCACCACCGGACCCTTTCGGTTTTCCCTTTAATTACGAAAATATGTTAAGATTCGAATAGTGCATTAGAGCGGTCATGTTCGAGGGAAACCACAAAAATGTTCACCAGCCAACCGCCCGAACCGATTGGGCTCCATCACCTGCTCGGCTCTTGTCTCGAAGAAGCTACACGGAAAGGAAGGCACGAAGAGGAGAGAAAAAAAAGAGTTCGTGGGTATCCCGACATTCAATTCGTTATCGAATTTTAATTAAACTGAAATCCCGTCTCCGACATGAACCATGAGAAATTCGTAAACCTGTTTGAGTAGCAGCAGAGGAGGAAAAAGGTGCACCCAGGGGAGACCTGAGACCCAAACGAACCGCTACAGATGTCAGTCAGTCTCCTAGAACAATTCCCATCAAATAGAATGACACATAAATTTCGAAAGGACACATCGAACGTTTTATCTCATCAGGGACCTAGTCACCTATCTGCCTACCTGCAGCCGTGCGACCACCGAACTGCATCTGCTATCTCGTCACTCATTCAGTAGCCAGTGTCACCGAAATGCATGAGCAGCGGGAACCGCAGGGGGAAACGCACCCACGACGTGTGTCTACTTAATTAAAAAACGTCGTGTTAAGAGTGTGTTTAATTAAAGTGCACCCCATCGATGGTCCGGATTGGTGGTGGCTGCGAATGGAAGCCGATCGTTTTGGTTCATTAGGGATGTGTTCGTTTCGTTTATTGCAGGGAGCTCTTTTTTGTGTCGATTTGGAAATTATGCCGAAACTTAAGACGAAAACAGAGACGATGAAAGCAATTTACAAATTAAAGAGCGCAAGGCGAATGGGGGAATGGAAGAACGACGAAGGAAAAAGGCGCAGACTAATCTTTGGCATCTTCCTGTGGAGGGTAACACCACGTATACACACCGGAGGAGTTTAATTTGATGATCCAACTTGGTAGCTGAGGAGAACTTTCAGAGAATCTTTTGCCTTAACCCTCAATTTGCATGCAATTTGCTGAAAGGGGAGGAAGTGTCCCTGGGGAATTTTTCGGGAGACTTAATAGTTCATTAGGCACGGCCTGGTGAAATGAAGATAATGGAGGAGTACGTTGGACACACAGAGTAGGAAATAAATCTCTTTTTGAATAACAGTCGAAACTCTTTTATCCGGAACTACAATAATCGGCAACTTCTACTATTCGGCAAACTGCTTAGCAAGAATGTTGTTAAAATTCTCTCTATTATCCGGAGAAAATACAAATTTCCGGAAAAAATGAACATCCCTTCAGATCTCAAAAAATTGTATTAAAGGAAGATTAAAAAAAAAACTGATTTTGTGTTTAAAATTCTAATCACCGGAAAATTCGGTTATCCGGAAGAACTTTTCCCGCTCTCCGGATAAGTTTTTTTTTTTTTTTTTGAAAATTCGCTTGTACTGACAATTTTATAAACATTTTGATGGGATTGAAATTAAGGAAACTCAGATCTCTTCATTCAGACGATGAGATCCTGAGAGGGAAACATTACTGGCGAGGATATTCGTGAAATTTTGTTGATGCAATAGACTCTGGTTATATTGAATTGAACTGAATTGAAGAACACGGGCTGTGTCATGTATGTAACACTAGTACTGCGACCATTAAAATCTATTGTACCCCTTTCTTTTGATCTAGGATTTGAGTGCTGCCTTTAGGAATTTGACAACTTCTCTAGATAGGATTTCTTGAAAGTCTTTCCCTGTTACGTTTGTTTGGTGTGACATTTTAAATCTTTCTCGGGCAATACTTGAACAGACGGTCAGTATGTGTTCCATAGTTCCTTTGGCCTGTCCACATCGCCTACAGATTTCTGTGCTGCTAAGACCCAATTTGTGAAGGTGGTAGTTGCATGCCCCATGTCCTGTTAGTGCTTCACATAGCACTTTTAGGTCTGCTTTATTAAGTTCTAGAGCTTATTTGGCTCGTTTGGGATTGTAATTTTGTTCCATGAACATTCTTGAGTGTTTAATACCCTCTTGGCTATTCCAGAACTGATTCCTTTGTTTTATGACCTATTTGTGCAGGTGTAAGTTTGTGTCCGTGTTGTTGAAGCCATAAAGGGGTGAAGGCCTCGTAAAAGGTACCTGAGCACCTTTCTTGGCTTGTATGTCAGCCTTTTCATTCCCTTCATGGTTTTCATGGCCTGGCACTCAGATCAACTTTAACCTGTTGTTTCCTGCCACTTTGTTTAGTATTTTGTGACATTCCCAGACAGCCTTAGAGTTGAATGTGTAGCTCTTTAGCGCTTTAAGAACAGCTTGACTGTCTGAGATTATGTATATTTTGATATTTGTGGGTTTTCTATCGTTAATACGGTGTGCTGCTTCATTGATTGCGAACAGCTCGGCTTGAAATATTGTTGACTTATTACAGAGAGGAATGTGTAGGCTGCATCTTGGTCCTATCACTCCAGCCCCTACCTTGTTCTCAGATTTCAACCCATCTGTGTACCATTTTTGGGCTCCATCATTCGTCCACGGGGAGTTGTTGTTCCGTTCTTCTCTGCTTGGTATGAGTACTTTGTAGTGTATTTTGAAATTCAACTTTCGGGGCATCAGATCACTCACTCGTGTCAACTTCCAAATGTTATCTACTCTTTTGAGAATCTCCAGATGTCCCACAAGGTCTCCTTCTTTGTATTTATAGTTTCTCTGTACTGTAAAGGCTTATTTTGCAGCTTCAGCCTTTGTAGCAGTGTGTAATGGGGTAATGTTTAATATAGCTTCCATTCCTGCAGTTGGAGTCGTTCTCATTGCACCGATAGTGCAAATGCACGCTAGCCTTTGAATTTTGTTAAGTATACCATACAACGGCGCCATAAAGTATGGTTGGTTTAATCATTTGATTGTAGATCCACAGACTCATTTTGCCTACGAGTTGTTTTAAGAACCAGAGAGCTTTAATAGCCTTAGAGTATGTTTTGTTTATGTGTGCATTCCAAGTGATTTTTTGGTCCAGTGTTATGCCCAGAAACTTTACCACATCCTTTAATGAAATGCAGGTCTCTTTGATTTTTAGGTTTGAAGTTTGTTTGTCCTTCTCTTTGTGAAGCAAATTATGTTTATTTTGCTGGGATTGATGGAGAGTCCCTCTTAACGCACCAGTTCCAAGTTATTTCCAGGGCTCTTTTATATTCTTTATGTTCTTTATTCTTTATTTATGTATATTTATATTAAGATTATGTGGTCCCACAAACAACTTGGAGTAATATACTTCCACGAAGGATTTTTTAAAGTCGCTCCTAAACAGTTTTGTCGGCGGTCTTCCTGATATTGGCTTAAGTCTTCACCTTTGAGGACAACAACAGCTTTAGAAAAATGTACTAAATTCCTTTTGAATTTTACCCAACCACAAAACAGTACTTTTAAAACCTTATTCAACCGTTGAAAATAAATATGATAAATTTCAACAATAAATCTGTTCAACTGATTAAAACTGAAGGCACTGACAAGTACAAAGTTTGTCTCCAAGGTCAAGAACACTGATTTGTACGTCTTCTGACACCGAGTTGACGTTGATTTATGCTCGAGAGACAAGGAACCTCATAAAACTTGTGTCGCATTATATCACGTCGTGTCATAACTATAAGTGTCCACAACACCAACGATGACCACCCTCTCTCCATCTTATCGCAAGTGTAACTTTACCCTCAAAAGTAATAAATCCTAACCTCACCCATTTCTGTTGTCAGACTCATCACTTATCTGTCATAACGTTTCTTTACAACCGGCCAACTGTCATTTACATGCGATATGACATTCATATTTCTCAAACGAAGTGACAGCTTCATTGAACACATCCCCGAGCAATTACACAGCCGACGAGAGAGTTCGTCCTCGTCCGAACGAAATGTTTCTCTGAAAGCAATTAGCGTCAAGATCACACATAATCTCCTAAATAGACACGTACGCCCGGGGATGCCGATAGATCCTATATCACGTATCAATCCATTTCTCATTTTCCACTCGAGATTGTTCTCTCTCTCTCCTCCTTTGCGACTTCGCATCGGGATTGATATGAAGCACACTTGACGAGACACTTGCACACCAGTTCATGTCCAAGACCAGGGCTTGCTGTGCTCTGTGCTCTCTCCCTCTCCCTCTCTGAGCCTCCTCAGTTGCCCCGCCGATAGCGATCAACCTCACAAATCCTGTTTGGTCATCTGACCAGAAATGGTCATAAAAATCACAACACAACCCTGGGGTGACCGGGAAGGGCGCGGGATATGCTGATACGAGCACCAACTTGGGCCTGTGACTGCGAGCGCGCTAAAGACCTTCGTATCGTCGCAACAAATGACGGTTTGACCCTAAACCTGTCAAAGAACTCGACGTCATGTAAATTATTCGTTGAAATCGTTTTCCTCTCCTTCCATCGCCCCAATCTCTGCACGGAGGAGGAGTACGCTGCTGAGGTGCGGGATAGAGCAGCACAGACAGCAGCTTGCTCTGCGCATCGCCTGTGACATCTTATCTCGGAAATAATCGATGAAATGAATATTCTCCATCGTAATAAAATCACTTTTTATGGCCAACAATAAAACTGTGTATTTATGGAGATTTTATTCCGAATTGATCTCAGTTGCTGGGGAAATTTATGGATGCATACGTGTCTTTCTACGGATTTCGTCGAATCAATTTTGGGGATGAACCAATTTTTTTCTCACTCGCGCGCTCCTCTCATTCGGAAGAAAGTCACGGAAAATAAAATTTTATTCTCAAAACAAGATGATTGCTGATGAGTTTAGGGAATCAAATCTGTTTCGGAGTTCGGAGGAGTTTAGTGGAGCTCGTCTGGGCGAGGTGGGAGAAGCGATGCTACGTTGGAACGTGGAGGAACAATTTTTGAGGGGCCAAGCAGTATGTCTTCGTCGTTTTTCTCTGAACAGCTGCTCGCGGATATGTTCATCATGATACAAGTCTTGCAAAGCACTCCCATTCATTGATGTCTCATAAGGAGTCATTTAAACCACTAGAAGGAATTTTTAATAGTCTTCCTCAAGTCACAGACAAGTGTAAGGATGTAATAAATGAGCTCCAAGATATAAGTATACTCGAACTGAACCTTGATTAATTACTCCATTGCAGGAGGATTTTCAAATCTCTTCCCTATGAAAATTATACCATCGAAGCATTGTCAGCTCTATACGACTGGGTGGAACAGTTGGTTAAGTGCCTGCCCCAAGTTAGAAGTCTGTTCCAGTCACCATTTGCCGTTGGGATAAAATTAACGGCGCTCGAGTAGGTTGCTACCTGGCAGTACAATGGACCAGTTTTGAGTCTGAGTGTTCCAGTAGGGTTTCAAAAATTCACCGAAAAAAAAAATGTTCAGCTCTGTTAAGTTGTGCACAGAAATTGACACTATTCCAAGACAAACTCTGTGAGACAGCACCAAAGGGACTAGCATTTGTGTTCGGGAGTAGGATGGTGCCGCACTTGTAGTTACTGGGCACACCTCGTCGGACGAGCTCTCCTCATCCCCCATACACACCAACTTTCATTTCCATGGCACCATCTCCCTAGAGTCCCTCAAAGTCCCGAGGGAATACGTATTAACAAAAGCTTCTCAAACTTGACCAACGTCGACGAGGATTCCTGCGACCCGGACGAAGTCTAGACAGAAATATCAAAAATAATGTCAAACGAAGATCCTATGGCAGACGGGCTGCCGAAATGCTTAAAGGAGCTGGAGATAATCCAGTTGGGCGAGTACACTAGCTCATAAGTAAGAGTCGGAGGAAAGCATGTCCGATGAGTGGAATCTCAGTATCGTTTGCCTGATACATAAGAAAGAAAGCTCCTTTGACTGCGCCAACTATCAAGAGACAAGTCTTAATAGTTTAGTTTTAATTTAAATGCATTTGTTTAAATTTTTTTTCTTTAAAAATCGTATGTTCTAGGATATATAACAAATGCTTTCTTATACTATCTTGCGGGCACTCTAAGTTAATCTAGGAATTTATAATTTATTTTGCCTCTCGGCTTCTGTTGTAATTTTACATATTTTAATAATACTTAAGTCTTATTCAACGGCGCAGACACATCCAAAACGGATAAAGAAACCCCTGGGCGTTTCGAAAAAAAATTCTGCGTGCGATCTTTGGACATGTTTGCGTTAATGACGGTTGAGGAAGGAGATTCGAAGTATATACAGCCTTGGCCAAATGTATTAGGCACCCTTTAAGATTCGTTATATCTTCAAAAAGCAAAAAACTTAATGAAATGAGAGGAAAAAATAAAAATCGTTTACAACCACAGATAGAGTCGCCGAAAACCATAAAATTTAAACCAATTTTTTCCGATAAGTGATTTGGAAGCAAAGACAAAAGGATAACGGTGCCTAATACATTTGGCCAAGGCTGTAGACTGTACAGGGATATAAGTCTAGCCAGCCATCTACAGTACATGGATAACTTAGCTCCGGCCGGAAGAACAGCGCAACAGAGAATATCCACGATTGCGGTGGCGCACACAAGTAGGGAAGGAACTCAACCAACGTGATGTGTGTAACTCTAGATAAAGTACCGTGCTAGCTGGAGAGGCTTGTTGGTTTAGGCCAGGGTCCACCTCCGTAATACAAAGAAAAGAAGTATGAAAATTCTCTTTCCATTTCCCTTTCAACGAGGACTTCATTGCAGATGGACTCACTGAACTTGACTCTGATGAATAAACCCACGGGGGTCTGATCTGATGAATCTGTGAATTCTGCGAATGCTCAATGGATTCGAAAAGAAATTTTTAAAGTTTGAACTGCAGCTTTGTCTTGATGGAACAGCTCTCTTTTTCTTCACTTCCAATTTATGTCTTCCTGATTCTTGCCCTTTTTCAAGTTCATATTCAGCTACAAACTTGTTTATAGCTAAAATTGATGTGACAGGGTCCACAGAAACAACGTCCAACTGGATGAATCAGTACGTCATCCCGTTAATTGTTTGGATCCCTATCTCCAACCAGGAACTAAGTCCAACCAAAGATCGACACTAAGTAATTTGCAGAATTTCTGGCTCGAAAGAGCATCCTTCAGTGATAACCCAAAGGTACACATCGGCATCCTCCTATCCAACCACCTCTTCAAATTCCTCGTCCTATCTCAATTAATTTGACAAGTGTAGATCCTGATCGCTATCGTCGACGCAATCGAGTATGAAACCGAACAGAGGCGACAATATGACGCGTAATCTAAATTCAATTCGTTCCTCAGCGTCCGTTCGCTTTCCTTGTTGCTCTTGTTTTTGTTTTTTCTCCTTTTCTCCCGCTTCACTTTCCTTCTCTTCCTCGTTCGGCCGCGTTCGAAAGTTCATTCTCTCCGTCTGCGTCTCTCTTAATACACATTTTCGATTTCGAGGAAAAAAAGAATATTGGAGATGACATCTACACATGTAGCCCGACTCCTCTGGAGCGGGCCGTGGGCTCTCGGATTTCGCGTATACACGAGTAGCGAACAGCCAGCGAAGTGTACCAACACCGCGATCGGTGGCAGCAGCCAAATCGCCAGCGGCCGTTGCCAGCCCGTGTCCCGCCAGAGTCCCGGGCTAACACCAGGAACAATGGAAGACGAAGGAGCGAATCATTAAACGAGACACAAAAACAAAAAGCCACAGAGGAACCCCAAGCGGAGGAGGAGGCGGCGGGCAAGTAGCCCTTTTGGCTTTTACGTTACCTAAACGCGGGATCACCTCTTATGGGTTTTTTCCTCTGTTTTCCTTCTTCGGCTTTGTGTGTGTGTGTCTTTTGTGACTCAACGGAGCAGCAGCAGCAGCGGCCACATGCCCCATAAATACTCCAACGTCGCAGTTCACTTTGTGGCGGCTGCTTCTCTCGCAGCTCGCTCCACACACAGTCCGACTGTGGTTTCGCTGCCCATTGGCGGTGTCTTTTGCTGTGGCTATTACTCGAACGACAACAACGCTCTGCCATCAGACGTGGCTTTGGCACATTCATCGCGAAGCCCTTTCGGGACCGCCACAAATTTAACACACACCACAGCATCCCACATCGCAGAGAGTGTTCGACGGCCGCTGGGCTCCAGGATTTATGGTTTTCCCCAACGATGGCGAGAGAAAAACAAAAACCCCGGACGGTCTTCGCGAACCACGGACGCTCTGACAATGATGTTGACGGTGATGCCGAAGGATCGATTCTATTGAAAGGCTCTCTTCCTCTCTTGTGGCTATCTCCAGGACTGGGTTATGTGCGCAGGGGTTTAATATATCACTCTGATTTAGGAAATGCCTGGATAAATTTGAAGGCGTGAAAAAAGTTTAACGAAGAGGCAAAACAAAGCCCGAAAGGCGGCCATTATCGCAGGGGTCAGATCGGATCGGTGACAAGCGGGGGGATAAGTGAGGACAAGCGAACACAGCTTAGGAGAGCGGAGAAGATCTAAGGCTTATCTTTGTGATCTGGTAGTTGTGCGTACGTGTGGATGAAGGCGAGAGTAGAGAATTCCGTGAATAGACTGGTGGCAGAGGGCAATGACAATAGTCTATGGACTAGACCAGCGATGGGCAATCTGATTAATGCCCGAACGGGTAGTTACGCTTCATGAGAATGATCTTCATTTGATTTCACTGGAATCGCTACAAAACCTACGTGGAACTACGTGGACGGATGTGAGATTAGCAGCTAATGGCAAGACAGGAGGCACTTAGAGGCAGGCATGAATTATCAGCTTCTGTCCGTTGAATGAATGAAATCCTAGGAATACGTTGAAAATTAAATTAAAATCTAAAAGGAAGGAAGCAAATGTGACTTTGTTGGGATCAGTGCCGGTTTCTTGGGAAGGTTACGTGGATGACAGCTGAGGAATTTGCCTATTCAATGAAAAGGAACGTGTTAGCCACCACCAGTTCCTGAAGTTGATGATTTTTGAAAAAAAGGCAAATATTGCTGAGCCACAGACAATAGGCTGTACAAAAAATGCGTAAAGACAGTCCAATTTTAATTCTCCCACGGACAATAAAATTTACAGAAGAAAATTAGCCAAGTCGATAAGGTAGTGCTCATAGGTTAAGCAATTTCATGGTTTTATTCAAGTTAGAATGTTTGCAACCGTAACCAACTAGAATCATTTGATCGGATCGAATGTTGAACGCATCGTTGTAGAAGGATTAAATGCTGGAATTTGTTCCTTATTGGGTTTTTGAGGGTTGGCCAGTTTTGCAACTGCATCAACACATATTATCAACGTAGGGACTAAAAATATGAAAATTAAGATTGTTCTGCTTTATGGTGATCGTATTATCATCAGAGCTCGGCAAGAAGTAGTAAAGCTCTACGTGCTAACTAACCGCGAGGAAAGCGAATGAAGGATAAGACTCAAGCCTAAACTCTACGAGCTGTACAAGGACGTGGACATAGTCCGAAAAAAAAATCCGTAGACTAAACTGTCTGGACTGGACTGGACCGTCTTTTTTTTTCGGTGGATTTTTGGATTTCGGCAAATGGTGACTGGACCAGATTCGATTTCACTGGGTTTCGAATCTGGGACCCCTCTTACTTGGGGCAGGCACTTAACCAACTACGACGTCCAGTCGTAACTGGATCCTCTTTGTTTGAGAAGGAAATTTCTGGTATAAAGGCCAGGTGATGGCGGACCGTAGCAGCGTGCCTGGGATCATCAGCGATGAAAGACAAGTGCTAAGGCTCAGAACCTTAAGGGGACGTTAGCCTGAAAAGTAAGTAAGAGCACTATATTATGTGTCATCTACATCGACTTAAGAAGCAGGGAACCGTTGTTCATACCCAGGAAAAATCCTCAAAACCATGATTACTGGAAACAAGGCTCGCAACTTCAAGGAAAGATGTTTCTGGTGAAGATCGTTTATTCCAAATAGCTGCACCAGTTTCAACACCAATTTCTACTTGTTCGACAAGTTGGTAATCATCGACCTATAGCGCTGGCCGTTGACTGTAATGGCCTGGCCAACGTCGTTCTCAAAAAAAATATGGACCGATGATGCCGCCAGACCAAAATCCACGCCAAACAGTGTTTTTTTTGGGATTCATTGGATGCTGATGGATCTCATGTGGATTGTTATTGTCCAAAATTCGGCAATTTGGTCTGTTGACGTACCCATTCACCCAGAAATGGGTCTAATCGCTAAAGATGATTTTTCGATGAAAATTAGGGTCCAACTAGGTTTCTTACTGCTCTAGAGCCCATTCAGCGATCACACGTCGTTGTCTATGGTCGCTCACCTTCAGCTCCTGTGTCAGTTGAATTTTGTAGGGGTGCAGGCCCAAGTCACGATGCAAAATTCGCCAATTTGTTGTCTGCGAATTCAGGTCCAGCTCTAGTGAGCGACGTGCAATCGATTCTCTGGGATTCTCCTGTACACTTTCACGGACAGCGACGATGTTATCGACAGGTCTTGCTTTTCGTCGACGTACGGGTGTTGGTTTATCGTTTGCTGAACCAGTGGACTCAAATTTACGCACCCCACTGCCAATAGTACTCTCGAAAGGACGATAATGGCGATCGTAAAAGGGGCGAAGCACGCGAAACATTGCCCGAACGAAACACCCATTTATAATAATAATAATAATAATAATGACGGCGCTACAGTCCGAAGTGAACCTGGGCCTAGCTTCTCAGCAACCACTCGTGTTGTGCGTGCTATTGTTCTCTCACGAGTTGAGGGTACCTTCTGTTTAATGCCGACTCCGAACGGCGAGATTGAGAAGCTTTTTCTAGACAGTTATACTCTTTGAGTCTTTGTCAGTGACTCAAAAGAGATGCACCGTGAACATGAACCGATAACATTGAGCGTAGGAGTCGACGCACCTACCCACTAAGCCACGGCGCCCAAATGGCTAATGAGTTTAGTGCGTAACAAAATCTCTGAACTGACTCTGGAATGATTCCTTGAAATGGAGACTCCAATTGTCCACCGAGACAGTGCGATTTAATAGAGTTTCTGCTTTGAGGCTATGTTGACTATAAAGTCTACGTCAATACAGGACCAACGAATCAATCGCAAATATGGAAAATCCGGATGAGACATTTCATCAAAAATATGATTATTTGTAGTCGTAGTCGACGTGGATATGCGGGAGATATTGTATTCTATTACTAACCCCAGAATTTGTACTTTAGATTTAGATCAAAATATCACCACTTCTCATACAAATGTAACGTTTTCTATTGAATTCAAAATGACACCTCTTGTTGAATAACGCAGTACTAAAATGTAAACTGTACAGCCAAGAGTGGCGTGTAGCAAAGTTAAACATGAATCCCCCTTCCCAAAACATCTTCTTCAGTTTGAAACCAAAATCATTTAATTTTCTTCTAAAAATCAAGACAACCTACAAAACGCGGAGTTAATCCCTCCCAGGCACCTTCATAAATTGATCCTTTCTCTGAGAAATCCTCTTTCGATGCTGAACACCCATAAACACCAATAAAGGTTCATCCCATAAATTTGCTTCAAGCTCCTCTAATAAATTTAAATTAAAACCCAGTCCCAACTCGCATTCCCACCATAAATTTGCCATAAAACAAAAAAAAACCTTGTCTCTGTGCCTCTGTTGGTAAGGCAGTCCGCGACTCCCTTTAGCCTCAACTCTGACACATTTGTGAATGGCCTTTGATCCGAAAACTTATGAGTGCTCTCCGTCGAGGCGGTGTAAAATATTTTGCATAATTCTTAATGAAATAGCCAAGGTGTACCAAGGTGCTCATGCCAATAGTAGACCCGACGACTGTGCTGTGCGTTCATTTGCCACTAATTAATCGATGCTGATGTTTCTCGTGTGAATTTCAAGCTTTTGCCGATGCCACACATATCTCTTGTCGAGTGGAGAGTCGTCGGACTTTGATGATAACGGTCCCATCAAATACTGGCCTAAAATTGATTTTTTATGCAAATCGGGGATATGTTCGTAGGTACAACGACAAACGAGGGAACAGACAAGCGCGCGGCGGTTCTGCGCGAGAGAAGCAAATTGGAAGACGTGTTGGGGGTTTTTTGTTGACTAAATTTATTGCATTGACAGTTCTCCACACTTTTGACAGGAGAACAAACGAATAGAAGCGCTGACACAGTTGGTGGCGAAGGTGATTATGCCCGAAACATTATTTTGACAGTTTTTGTCAATTTATTGCCCAACGATGTAGATTGTTGAATTATGCAAGAATTCGTGAATCAGACGAAGCGGACGTCATTCGTTGTTCCAGGAATACACGAGGGCAACTTGTTGAACAAGTCCCCTCTCTGGTCGGTGTGTTGGTGTCTGTGGGTTTTCAACGAAACTGTCAACCCACAACACGTCTCGCTGACATTTGTTCACACTTCAAATTTATTCTCCTCCACTCCTCCACTGCATAACCTTCGTTCGGCTCGGCAATTCAGCGACGAGCGATCTTCGCCTGTGTGTGTCGCACTCAATTAGTGAAGGCGGGAAAAGTCGGCTTCCTTTGAAGGTTTCGTCGCCTTTCATCTCACGCCTCGCTCATGAGCGATCTCTTGCCCAACACCTGCATCAGCACACCACAGCCATCCGACCAAACGATCAGTGCGTGCCTGGTGAAGAGAATAATATTCTCTGGGTTAGTGCGAGTGTTCTTTTGAAATTCGATGCCGCTACGTGTATCCCGGGGAATATAAAGCAGATCAGACGGGTAGCAGTCTTTGAATGCAGCTTTGCCTCGCCTTAGTCTCGCTGTGTGACGGTCATCGGTCATGATTTCTTGCGACAGCTCCTAACCCTTTTTCATGTGTCGCCTTAGCTTCACCTTCATCATCATCCTTCCCGTCGTCATCCTCGCCGTCATTCTCTCCAGATCCGAATCCGATCACGAATCTACCTGAAAACAGGTCGCACCGGCATCTCGAGGAAGGTGTGCAATTCTATCGGAACCTTTCGTCGTTGTTTTGCGCTCGGTGGCAACGGAGTAGTTTATTAAATTGGTTACCCCATTAAGATAAGTCTCTGCTGGGGGTAGATGTCGCTGCTGGCGTTGCGACCGCTGCCGCTCATGGTTATCAGTTTTATTGCGACTCACATGGTTGGTAGTTTGGCTTGCCTGTGGTTACGGGTTCGACTTCACATCGAATTAATTGAAAATTTTATTAAGGACGCCCGATGGTGCAGCCATCTATGGGATGCTGCTCATGGGAAGATTTCACTTCGAAACAGAGATGGTGCTATTTGGGCCTCGTTCGGACGAGAAAATGCTTTACTTTATGGCCGTTTAATATTCCAATTAATTTCCACAGATCACCGGTCCGCTGTTGATTGGATGAATATTCATTTGGGGCTTCTAATGGGACTGCGGTTTAGTTGGGTGCTTATGCGGGACAGATCGGAGTTTTGTGGGCAAAGTTCAAGATTTGTTGACTCTGATTGAAGGACTTAATAAGTTAATCGGAATCGGAATCGGAATCTCCTATCGTTAGCGGTTTAATTGTCTTTAATTAAGTGTCATCTCTGGGGTGTTGTGGATCCAGCTGGCGCCGTTGGAGACTGGTTTTCACCTTGAATTTGAGTTTATTGCGTCTGAATACGCTCCTGCAGCAATTAATCCATCAGCGATGACGTTTCGAAACCCAGTTTGTATTCGGTAGCTTCTGGAAAGGAATGAAGTTTATCGGGTGACCGGAAATAGTGTTTAAATTCTTTGTTCAGAAGGTTACTACGTCAGAATGCGAGATTGATGTTTTATCACCTAAGAACTGGCTTGGAGAGCGTTTCGCGCATAATTTATTTGTTTGCTAATTTTTTTTCGCCACAATCGTGATTGGAACTTTATCTAAATGGGAAGTTAAAAGTCGGAGACTAGTGTCTCAGATTTGGATAAAATTGTGCAATTTGTTGGTTGTGTTTGACTTTTGGAGAATTTTTCAAAACTCTTGTTTGTTCTTGTTCCACTTTTGAGTTATAGAACTTGCAATCATACGTACTGAAATGTTTAAAACGAACTTCCCTAACTTGGCTACATTTCAGTTCTGTCAGTTTAAGTGCAGATGTCAATGTTGTGTTCATGACCTTCATTTTCGAAGATCACTTAACTTTCCAAGATTGAACTGAACCACAGTGGACTGTCAAAACCTCAGTTCAGGTTGAGATCTTGGACACTAACCCTAGAAAGCTAATGTTAAGTTGCTCATAATTTAACCATTCCTAGAAATGACGAGTATCGAGTATTTTATTCGATATCAATATATCTTACCAGCGACTGCAATCAGACAGTCTTTTTCTTCTTCTTCTTCTTCTTAGGGCGCTACAGTCCGAGGTGGACCTGGGCCTCACTCAACATGACTCTCCAGCCAGCACGATCTTTCGCCAGCTGGCTCCAGTTTCCTTCCAGCCACCTTGTACTTGGACCTCCTCTGTTGCGTTGTCTCACAAGCTCAGAGTCGAAGACTCTTTGGGTCGGAGCTAAGTTGTCCATACGCTCTACATGGCCTAGCCATCTTAGGCGTTGGATCCGTAGACGTCTGGCTAGACTCGTGTCGCTGTACAGCCTATACAATTCGTGGTTGAACCTTCTCCTCCAAATGCCACCGAGATGATCAAGGTCTTGTATAGTCAGCTTGGTCTTCCGAGAAAGGGCTCTACTACTCAATTCATTTCTGAGCCCAAAAAAACAGCGGTTGGCAAGAGTTATTCTACGTTTGATCTCGGTACTGATGTTTGTACTGTTTACTGCGGAGTCAAGGTAGACGAAGTCCTTAACTACCTCAAAGTTATAGCTGCCTATGGTGACGTTCTGGCCAAGTCGTTGCCAAGTTATGCGTCCTTTCTCGATGGCAGCGTATACTTGGTTTTTCCCTCGTCCTTAACTAGCTCGAAGTTTTTGCTGCCAAGTGTGACGCTCTGTCCGAGGTGTCGATGTTGATAACAGCATATGCCTCGTTTTGCCCTCTTTTACAGCCAGACCCATTTTAGCCGCTTCCGTTTCAATGCTAGCAAACGCATCATTGACGGCTCGCTGTGTTCGCCCAATCACGTCAATGTCATCAGCGTAAGCTAACAGTTGAACAGACTTTTGGAAGATCGTGCCTCTTGCGTTGACCAGTGATCTTCTCAAGAACGATGTTAAAGAAATCACATGACAGCGCGTCGCCTTGTCTAAAACCTTTTTTGACATTGAAGGTCTCGGTGAGTTCATTACCGACGTTGACGGAGCAGCGAGAGTTCTCCATCGTCATCCTGCTCAGTCTGACGAGTTTGGCAGGAATGTCAAAACTAGATGACGCTGTATAGCTCGTCTCTATACACGCTGAAATCGATAAATAGGTGGTGTGTCGATCTGCATTTCTTGGGTCTTCTCCAGGATCTGCCGCAGTGTGAAGACTTGATCGATGGTGGACTTCCCGGGCCTGAAACCGAAACGAAAGGTTTCGGGCGTTCACACAGAATGGCAGAAAAGATCTTATAGGCGATGTTAAGGAGACTTATCCCTCGATAGTTGGCGCAGTCAAAGGGGTCTCCTTTTTTGTAGATCGGGCAAACGATACTGAGATTCCTCTCATCGGGCATGTTTTCTTTATGTTGCATCATCTTACTTAATATGAACATCGCCCACGTCCGTAGCATAAATTTTACGGAAAAAAGCTGTCAGTCAACATCGTTCGATAACGATATTCATTCACCGAAACGAACGACAAAAATGCAACAGCATCCTTTTCAAAAGAATATGATGATGCCCGATGACGTCGCCGACCCAAAATACGCACCAAACTGTCACACGATGTAGATGGAGAGGTCGTTACACTATTTTTCTTCGGTTTTGAAAGAAGCGACCATTTTTTTATACGAAAATTAACAGTCACTCTAAAATATTTTATGTAAAATCCCTCACCTCTTCATTGGATCCTAGTAGTGGCCGAGATCATCAAAACTTTGGGGAGGGGTGGACTTACTGTCATTGCATAAGCAAATGATGTAGCTATCCTGATATATGGGAAGCTTCTATCAACGCTAAGTGAGCGCCTGAATTGAGGTTGATCAGCAACTGGACTTCCACTCGAGGCTTGGAAGTCAACCCAGAGAAAACAGAACTGATGCGAGAAAAAAGAGAATTCCGGAGTTTACAAGCCCGGGGTGGAACTCAAACTCTCATGGACGGATAATTATCTGGGTATTACACTTGACTTCAATCTAAACTGGAAAGAAAGATCGAGGAGCGGATCAAGGAGTCGTGTGTAGCTTTCTACACACGTAAGCGAGCTTTCGAAAACTACTGGGGTTTTAGACCACGTGTGGTATACTGGCTACACACAGTAAGACCCATCAACAGTCGGGTGGCAAGCACTTGAGAAGAAATACCTGTTCCAAAGATCGGCCTGCTTAGTCACGGCTGCCCTAAAGACAACGCCGACAACAGCGCTCGAGGTCCTACTCTATCTTACCCCTCTTGACATCTTCTGTAGTAGCAAAGTGGCTATAATGAGACTTAGGGAAGTCAAGATGTCAAGAAAGACAAGCCATAAGGGCACACATGCCGTTAGGTTAGGTTAGGACTAGATTAAACTACTACCACTGATCGACCGCTCAAGTGATAGTGTCGTTAATTTGATCCCAACTGCAAGTGGTGACTGGACCAGATTTGAAAAACTGGATAAAAGTATTAACTTTGCTTTCACTGGGATTCGAACCTGGAATCCCTCTAACTTAGAGCAGGCACTTAACCAACTGCGCCATCCAGTCGTCTTAAGTTTCTGCTATATTTGGCAGATGGTGAATATCCGTAATCAGGAACTAGAACTAAGAAATTTACTGAGGAAAGTTCACAAATTCTTGTTCTTCTTCTTGTTCTCAAATAAAAACTTCCACCCCACCTGCAAGCACAAACAATTATCTTCCACGATCAAAAAAACACTGGTTGTCCTAAATTGTGTTAAACACTGTAAATTTGAAAATAAAAAAAACCCGCCAACTGCCATAACCTCAAAGTTGGGCGTATAATGATCAAGTCAAATGTTCCCACACGGGCTTCGATGTGTTAAACAACCTGTCACCTCGATTAAGATCTTTCTATTTTGGTCATAAAAACTCGCTCATTATCAGCTCACGATGGATGCTATTGACCCTAATGAAAGCTTTTAAAAACCCAAACGAATATGGCGTGGCAAGTTGAAAAAAAAACGACTTTTTGTAACGATTCGCTGCGTCGGATTATTCGAGTGTTTTGTCGCGGCCCAAACATGGATATTTTGATTATAAACGTATCCGTTGAGTGCGAATATTTTTCGTATAATTCATGAGCTGACGACGCGAAATTCACCATCTGTCGCCTACTCGCCTAAGACGAAAGCCAATGGACCTCTGATGTTGGTTGTGGTCTTGGTTTTGTGGATGTTTGAATTGGGTTATGGAAATTCTAGAGAGGCATCGAATTTCTCTGATCTTTTGAGTGAAATTGGTTCTGAATCATTGGCAAACATTTAGTGAAAATTTAAGGGTGTCAAAGAGGACTGACGGAAGTCGTGGTCAGGAAACAGGTTGTACAACATTTATTTGAAAGACGAGGTTGAAGGTTCGACTCTGAACCAGTGAGACAACACAACAGAGGACATCCAGGTCTAAGGTGGCACACACAAGTGAAGAGAACCTCAATCAACTTGAGGTGAACAATTGGAAACAACCAGCAACAGATCGTGCAAGTTGGAAGGGGTTGTTGGTTGAGGCCTATGTCCAGCCCGGACTGAAGCACCACCAGAAGAAGTAGACGCTTCCAAAAACATAATCTTTGTGGATGACATCTACTTCTCCGACACCTCAAGTCATGACACCAAACAAAAAGCGAGACACGACGGAGCCGACAAGAGTCGCTCCAATCTTACCAATCCCCTTACTCTGGGGTCAAAAATACCCGCCAAACTCCTTTTCACAACCAGCTCTCCACATCCGGGAACAAGCTCGACAGTCCAGATGCTCGATTGTTCGCAAAGAATTCTTCATTCAATCAGACAAAAACCAAAAACCCATTACAAACCAATTAGGGGTATTAGCCGCAGATTAAAGATTCATCAATTCACTGCTCATCTCATAACTTAGGATCGTTTTTGCCAAACAAACAGTCGCAGCCTGACACTAATCCACACGTTCTGTCATCAGAAGCCCATCTATCGCTCAGATCACATTTGAACTTTGTTGCGAATGTCTTTCCCACATTTTCGCCCGGTAATTTATGCATATCCCCACTCAAGGCCACACATAGTCCAATTAACAAAAACCTCCTAATGTTCCTTCAATTCAGTCGTTTGCGAGTGACGAAAAGATTCGATGCAAAAAGCAGGCAGTCTATCTTGGCTGCTCCAGCGGTCCAATGACCGCTTATGAAACCGTGCACACAGGCCACCGCAACCGCAACTATGTATCTCCATTATTCCGCCGACAGTGCGAGACGACGATGTAATTGAAGAAAAACAAGGAGAGGCATCAAGGCATCCAGCCACCTAGGCACAGCCAGCCAACTAGGCAGCACCGCAAAATGTCCAAAAACGTCAAAATCCATTTTTGCATAAACCGATGAAAATTGCCCGCGCTCCTACACACACATCACATCGTGGCCAATTGTTGCACATTTCAGTGCTTCTTGCGGCAACGGCGGTGGCGTTGATTGCGGTTTAAACACCAATCAAGGCTTGCTGCTTGCCTGCGTTCGACTGTTTCGACTGTTTTTTGCTCGTTGCGTTTCGCTTTATGCCTGCCAGCCCCCAAATTGGTCTATCAGCTTTGGTTAATTTTGAACGATAGGAAGAGAAATAGAAAATCGAAACAAAATGATCGCCCGGCGGCGGCGGGGAATTGATGGTATCATTATTTGACTACAGGGTGGATCATGACCGTAAATCGCGGCGTTTGTTGTGTAAACAGAGCTTTAATTGTAAACATTTCGCGCGACCAGCCGATGGAGTAGGCCGACGAGAAGTGCCAATAAAATTGCCAACTGTCATGGGTGCTTGGCGGTATGCTTGATTCGGTGAAAGACGTACAAGGCTCGAGGTGATGGGGCGTAGGCTTGTTGGCGCGTTACGAAAGGCATCACATGCGAAAGGAAGGAGTTGATTTTCACGTGGAATTTATGGTTCGCCTTAAGCGATCCATTTCGCTGACAGCTTTAAGATGTAATACGGCGGAGTCGAAATTGTGAAGTACATATAAGAAATTTTGTATTCGATGAAGATTTGATGGGTAAGAAGAGGGGGAAACATCTGAGCGAGAGATCGGGTTTAGGAAGGCTGGAACAGGAAACAAGGACAAGGAACGTATATTGATGAAGGTCGACGCTGCCTCTCCGTTCTGGGATGTCCTTGAAAAAAAAGTTTCTACTAAAATATGAGAAGCCTGTTGACAGATCATCAAATTAAACTTTAAGACCCGACCGACTGGAATTCGGATTTCAAATTAGTTTTGTCGTTAAAATAATTTTGGTCAGCTGTTTTAATGTCAGTTGCCACAAAACGTTCTTAATTTGGGAAGCATTTCTCAATTCCGCTCTCACAGCGCATCCCTCTGTCAAAAAAATATCCAACATGTAGAATAATGACATGCCTTGGGATTACGTTTTACGTTTTATGACGATCCTCTCATCTCTTTCATTTTTCACTTACGTAGGTTGACGCAGTATTTCGTGCATGTCCATTGAATTGTGTGCGTTGAAAGACAACGCTGACGCACTGTTGTGCTTCAGCCATGAATTGTTTCTTCTGTTTACTGCGGAGCCGAGATAAGCAAAGTCCCTAAGTACCTCGAGGTTCCTCGACATTCTGGTTAAGTAGTTACACTCGAACATATTCCATTACACCTCGTAGAGTTCTACAGAAAACGAACGCAATGGATTGCAAATTGGGTATCGATCTAGAAGACGGAAGACTAAACATCCACGACTAAAGAAAACTTTTATCTCAGACTCCCAGTTTGAGGACATAGAAAATTCTAAGGACAAGCAGAAAATGCGACTTTCATAAGAAAGCAAAAAGTCTGGTAGGAGGCTTAAGGAAAAGCCTTAAGTTGCCGATCTACAAGAAATTGTGTATTTTTTTAAACAGTATTTCCACCAGCTACTTCACGATCACAAAAGAAGGGACTGACTCGTGACAGAGGGCTAAAATATACCGATTCCTTATGAGGAAGTCCAAGCATCGGCTATCAAAAAGTTCAAGAACAACAATGCCGCGACTCAGATTGCATACCATCAGACATCTTCAAGGTTAGCAGCGATGTTCTGGTTGGAGGACACATCTGATCATTACAGTCCGACCGCCATTTTTGATGTTCTTTCTACCTGAAACCAGTACAAATAAACTGCATGCTTTTATACAGACCACTTAATAGTTTACCAACTTGCAAATGCAAAATCTTTTGATTTTAAAGCTGTGAACAAGCGCAATCTCAACATTCGGCTTAGGTAAAATCTTCGGCCTCATTTGGCCGAAGCCGAATGTTTTGCCGAAGGTGATATTTATAGCCGAAGGTGGCCGAAGCCGAATGTTCGGTCGGACTCTACTGATCATCTGCAGACTTTGGGGAGACGAAAGCATTCCTGGTGCAGAGATGTTAGCTCCAACTACCCAATCCCCAAGAAAAGCAAAAATAATCGATGCTTAGCCCTACTCAATGTCGCCCATCCTGTCCAGCATATTGTTTGACTAACTAAAGTCGCAGGATTTATACATACGCATACGATTTATATGATTTATATTGCTTCCGTCTAAGTAGGCGAAATTTGACGAACTTAAAAAAAATTAACGATCTTAACGAAGCTGAATGAACTTACCGAAACTGAACTGAGTATGTGAGATAGTCAGAGTGTATCATTTATGTGTATTTGCTTCAGTGCGGTCAGACTTAGCGCTTAAGTCTTTTTTGCTTCACAATTATCCGCAAGCACTATATATATACGAAGTCACTGACAATACTTAAAGATTATAACTGTCTAGAGAAAGCTTCTCAATCTCGTCGTTCGGAGTCGGCTTTAAATTGTAGGTCCCCTCCATTCGTGGGAGAACAATAACACGCACATGAGTGCTCTTTGAGCATTATCAGTGAAAAAATGTAAGATGTTTTTTTTGAGACTCGGCGCTGATAATAAATCGTTGATAGAAAGAAGTGGACTTAGCTTTTATCCCTGCCGGACACCGTACTCGACCTTTTTTTCTTCACTGACATTAGACAGCGCTTCTCCTTGCCGAACCTTCGGTGCAGGTTTCAAACGGCTCAGAGGTCCTTGAGCCGAACTGCACGGCGAAAGCCATCTGAGCCTGCGACTTTGTTGTCCTTCAGCTTTTTTAATGGTTTTTTAATAGAAGAACGAACTAGTTCAGTAAACAGATTTGAACTAAACTGAGCGCTATCTGGACTGAACTAAAATGCACATGCCTAACTGGCACCAATTCCATTTCTGCAACAGATGCATGTTCGGCATTGAATCTTACAGGCTGTTTGCATGACCAGAATATGTTTAATATAATGTTTCTTATTTTCGACTTTAGGGTTTTAGTAAATCTGTTGGTTAAAATTATTTTTCAAGACGTCTTGTAGACTACTTTTTTTTCTCGGAAGCTCGTTTCATGTCTTGGTTGGTCCCTTTAATTGAAAGCTTATGTGTAAAGAACTCCACTTCTTCCATAAGACTTCCCAACACCCGTGCAAGATTATCTCAGAAATCCCTTGTCTAAACCCCAATAAATTCTCCGTTGCACCCTGTGCATCCATTCCGTACAAAAACCATAAAGCAACAAACCCAAACCATCAATTTGGTAAGCGTGCGTCGCTCCCCACCAGGAGGAGTGGCTGACGGCAGGCAATAGTCCAAGGAAAAATCCAATGAAAATGTTAAACTCCATATTCGATTACATGAGGTCCATTATGTGCATGTCCATCCGCGCTGCAGCCAAGTCCGAGAAGGGTTGCTCCGCGCTCAACGCTTGTCGTGTATGTATATGGCTCTAGAGATTAGACAACCATATTAAGAGCAGCTTACAAGGAAAAGATGCACTTTTTTGGCTGGCAGAGCGTTTCAGGGAGTTCGCGGACTCGGTTTTCGGTCTCAGATTCGGATGCACACAATCCATTCGAGTGCGCACCACCAGCGCACCATCTACGGTGATAACGTCGTCGATGTCGCTGCGGTCTTGCAGTCATCGATGTCGCTGTCGATAATGTTCACCAGATAATGGCTCCACCGGCCTAGGTACTCTATGACCAACTGCACCCCCTTGCGTCCGCGCCCGCTCGGAGTGCGCGAATTCCACAAATACAGTTGTTAATGCGCTCTGCGCGGGTTGCCTTTAATGGAAAGTAAAATGGTTTTTGTGCAATCCATTCGTACAGTAGTCTTGGCTTAATGAACCACAGATCGGTGGTTGGCTTCCTTCTCTGCCCGACTCCTTGGGAAATTTATGGAGAAATAATTTCTTCGGACGTCGACGCAGGCACGTTAGTTATCGACGTTAAGTGCAATCAATGATTTTTAATTGAAACTGATGGTTGCGTTGTGTGCTCGCAGCCCGCGATGGCATTCAGATGCACGTTCCTAGATGGCCACCGGTTCAAAGTACGCTGCATACGATCGCGAATTGAACTCATCTCGTTAGCCGCTCGATCGATAATTGATCGAGCGGACAATGACTTGACAAGTAGATGCATGCACCGAGGTTTAGGGCAGGCCATGGATAAGCTTCCAGTTGGAACAAATCAATCGCCAATTACCGGCCTGCCTCCCGGGGAACTGCAGCCATTTAGACAATTCCCATATCGATGCGATGATCTGCAGATTATTCGCGCGCCCAAAAGACACGCCTCAAACGAGAAATTCATGTTGTTGCAGCTAAGCTAATCCCGGCCGACAAACGCGGCGAACACGGCAGGCACGCACGGATCATGGCTAATTTGCCACGTAAAGTGCACGCCAAGTGCAATAAATTTACATTTTTCCGATGATTTATGGCTAAATTCGAAAGCAATTGGTATTTCCTAGGAATGGTGATACCCGTATCTATTGGATCGATCAAGCAGCACTCAGGCTGTGCGCTGTAGCATTCAATGGTGTCGTTGTCGCTTGGTGTGGCTGACGTTGACGCACGAGAGTGGTGAGGAAAAATTGAAACGTTCAACGTGATCATGTCGAGGGAATCGCTGCGAAATTGAAGGCATTCTATTGCCCAGAGTAACGCTGTTCCGCCGCAGCAATTAGTTAGCTTTGTTTGGTCTTTTTTGAAGCAACTGTATCGGGCGAGAGGAGCAGAGATAAATTAGCTTGTGTGGACAACTTTATGATTAATAACTTAATTGACTGCGCGTGTGGGGGTAATTTTTTGGTTTTTTTTTTTTGGATGTGAATGGAGACGAGGATGGCAGTAAGAGACTTGGAGGGTAATTCAAACACGTCTGGCATCAACCAAAAAACCTTTCACAATAGCCCGAGCCTTTCACAGCTGCCACCAGTTTTGAAAACCAAGTTGGCTGAGGTCCTTCTCCACTTGTATGCGCCGCCTCAATCGTTAGTATCCTCTATTGCGTTGTCCGAGAGGCTCGGAGTCGAGGATCCTTCGGATCGAAGCACTCTACATGGCCTAGCCACCTTCGTCATTTGATTCGGAATCGCCTGGCGAAACTTTACGTTGAGGGCAATTAGAGGAGAAGATTAAACCAGAAACTGTACCACAACGTCCTAACCAGGCGTCTGCTGCTCCAGCACCTAAACTGGCAAGATGTGAGTGAATGGACACCACAGTCCCCTGTTCGCAGCAGAGCGTAGATGAGAGCAGATCAGATGGCGCGCAATTTGAAAAGAATCACAGCCACCTTGCAGCGTGATCTTTTACCAGAGTTAAGCCAACTTGACATCTGATAGACCACGCTAACTGGAGAGGGATTTTAATTAAAGCCCAAGTCAACGCATTGTTGTATTTTTAGACTCAAATAATTATCCTTCGTAATTCCTAACGACTGGCGCAGTTGATTAAGTGCCTGCCCCAAGTTCGAGGGATCCCAAGTTCGAATCCCAGTGAAATCGAATCTGGCCCAGTCACCATTTGCCGTTGGGATCAAATTAACGGCACTGCAGCAGGTTGCTACCTGGCAGTACAATGGAACAGTTTTGGATCTGAGTGCTCCAGTAGTGTTTCAAAAATACTCCGAAAAAAAATGTATGAAATATGGACGCTTCTGGCTGTGGCGCAAAGGCGAGGGCTTTTAACACGAAAATGCGCGCGGTCTACCATCGTACTCCAGCAGAGATTGAGATCTTTAACCGATCTCTTCCTTCACCAAATGTGGTTTGCGAACTAATCAGCTTTTTCGCGCTTTTTCTAGACCCTTATACTCTTTGAGCATTGCCAGTGACTCAAAAGAATTGGAGCCGTGATCAATTTTTTTGAAAAAATTGTTTGTCTTAACTGGAATTCGAACCCAGACTGTGGAAGTCTAGTGCGTATAGGTTGACGCACAAACCCACACGGCGACGGCTCCCTCATTAAACAGCGGTAATTTCAAAACGTGGATGTCATCCCATGAGTTCTTAGACACACGGTCATGATGGAGATGCCCAATACCCGCAGATCCATAACCAAGACCTGTTTTTGGTTATAAACAATCTTAGGTGTGGGTGTGAAGTTTAGAAATGGTGATATCGCTTTGGGTATTTTTTTTACCCCTACATTCGTCATTCATGTAAATGCAACCAAAGATCGCTTGAAGCATCGTGGAAAGCTAACCATGGTTCCGAAAAGTCATCAAACACCAGAACAAACCACTGGTCTTCGAAGGACTCCAGTCAGATTCGTATGTGAGTAGCTCTGTGTGTAGGTATGATTGCGCAGATTAACGCAACCATTAATTAACCTTTTTTACGACCAACCTTGACCAAATAAACTCGCACACCCAAGACGCAACAAACAAAAACTTGACATCCCGCCCAACTGCGTACCGCACTCAAGTCATAAGTAAACCTCATCACTTGAAATAGCAGAAAAAAACCATCACACAGACGTGGTTTGCATCTTGTACGGTTGTGCAAGATTGTTTCTCGAACGTGGTCATTAATTTTTTCAACACAAAACTGCTGCAACACTATCTCCGCGTCTGCTGAAGCAACTCACACCCAGCTAATTGGTTCAAAGTAATTAGCGTAAACTGCAAAAACGAATCAAAGCCTACACGAGTCCAGGCGGACAGGAGAATTGAAAGCACATTTGCATGCGGCCCATAATTGCCATCCGAGGCGTTCAATAGTTTGCGCGAAAAATTCCAGCAGCTGCCGCACTCGGCGCTAAATGACTCGTTTAAGGCTCGTTCACACTCACACACAGGATTTTATGTTTTGTGTAACGTCATTAAATTGAAATAAATACGCTGGGGGTGCGCGCCCATTAGAGTTTTGAAATGTGACAAAAAAAATTATCGTCACTCTGGTGTTGGGTGGAATGTCGAATAGGTGCGAGTGCGGAGGACATAATTTGCAATTTGGTGACATCTCAAGGAGTAAGTGGTGCATAAATGGAGCAGGAGTTGTGGTATGGAAATGGGTGGGGAGTGAGTAGTTGGCGTGTAGTGGAATGGAAAGGGAATTGAGTGTGACTTGTTAAGTGATGTGACCTTTGCGGCAATGAATGACATGTTGAAACACCTTTCACAAACGAAGGAAAACAGGAGGCAAGTGTGGCGTTTTGTGGAACAAGATATGTCTGAGTTTGATCCTTCTTTGGGTAAAGTTGACTGTTTGAGACACAAATTCTTCACATGATCTCCAATACCAATACTTCAAGGACAAGTAAATATTTAAGATCGATCATAAACTTGTAAACGGGAAGTCGGCCCTAATTAAGCCCTGGATGGCGCAGTTGGATAAGTGCCTGCCCTAATTAAGCCCACGATAGCGCAGTTGTTTCAGTGCCTGCCCTAAGTTTGAGGGGTCCCAGGTTCGAATCCCAGTGAAAGCAAAGTAAGTACGCTTGTATTCGGTTTTTCAAATCTGGCCCAGTCACCATTTGCCGTTGGGATCAAATTAACGGCACTATCACTGGAGCGGGAGCGCCGTGGCCGTGTGGGTTCGTGCGTCGACCCATGCGCATTAGACTTTCACAGTCTAGGTCCGATTCCAAGTTCAGACAATTTTTCAAAAAAAAATTGTTCACGGCTCCACCTCTTTCGAATCACTGACAATGCTCAAAGAGTATAACAGTCTAGAAAAAGCGCGAAAAAGCTGATTAGTTCGCAAACCACATTTGGTGAAGGAAGAGATCGGTTAAAGATCTCAATCTCGACTGAAGTACGATGGTAGACCGCGCGCATTTTCGTGTTAAAAGCCCTCGCCTTTGCGCCACAGCCAGAAGCGTCCATATTTCATAAATTTTTTTTTCGGAGTATTTTTGAAAAACTACTGGAGCACTCAGATCCAAAACTGTTCCATTGTACTGCCAGGTAGCAACCTGCTCCAGTGCCGTTAATTTGATACCAACGGCAAATGGTGACTGGACCAGATTCGATTTCACTGGGATTCGAACCTGGGACCCCTCGAACTTGGGGCAGGCACTTAACTAACTGCGCCATCCAGTCGTCCATTTCATACATAATTTTAAACACATATTCAATCCACAAAATATAAGCTATAAAATAATTGTACGTTTCACACAAAAGTTTTTAAATAAAAAACTAGAAGCCAAAGCAAGCACATTAGCGAATCGTGACATCTTGACCCGGATTTTATTCAGCGTTGGCAGAGTTGGGATAATTTTAAAGATCTTAACACGTTTCTGTTAAGATTTTATCACCAGTTATGCTGTTATATCACTCATTAGAACAGAAACGTGTCGGATAGATGAAACTTCTCTTGCCATAGACATAATTCAGCCTACACTTACTTGGCAACTCAAAAGATCTTAGATAACTACTTGATCGGTAGCCAACCGACAGCCTCATAAAAATCAGGAAATATCATAAATCTCGCATAAGAAAGCCGAGAAACCTGACATGAGTTGCTTGACAAGCCAAGGAGTCTCCCTCCGAAAGTGTTCTACGGCAAATGCTACCGTTCACAAAGAAGTCCCAAAAAAAAAACAAGAAATACAAAATTGTTCATCCACGTGGCATTTGCAATTGAGTTAATCCCTGAACTCGAATCTACCCAGCACCTGCATTCGAAAACTTGTCCATTCGACTTTCCAAATATGTACGTCAAACCTGCACGTTTCACTGCCCAATTCAAGGCCGAGGATACTCTCCAAAAGTCATAAATCTAGCACGTTCCTATTGAGAGCCCACAGTTTTTATAAACCGTCGGACATAAAACGAAAATTTAACGATCTCCAATTTTACAGTTTGCGTTGTTTCTGTTTTTTTTTCTTGTCTTGTATTCTCATATCTTGTCTTCCGTCTAAAATTGAAAGCTTAAAGACGTACACATCTAAACGGGTTCACGAGACAAGTCTGAGAACAGTGAACGTCCGCGTAAGCGAATCAATCAATATGCAGTCTTGTCTGTGTGCTCGTCATAAAAACCAATAAAACGAATCAACGAATGCTAATTAAACATTAAAACAGTCAAGTAATCATGCTCTTTACGACCAAATAGCGAACGAACCCATCCCCAAAAGCGACAACCACGGCACCTCAGCCACATTTGGCCCGTGTTTGTCCACCACAAAAGCTAGTCTCATAAAATAATGATTTCCTACACAGAAAAGTACAAATTATATTAAATTATAATTATTAACGTTTACTTCGTGTCTTTCTGTCTCGTCGCTTTACGAGCGCGCCTCCCATGCCGTCTCCAGTCAGTCAGTCGGTCCTCCCCCACCGTGTGCTCGTCGCTTGGCTGCGATCGTTATGTTCACCTTTTTTGCTTGTGTCGCTTCACACCTGATTTTGTTTTTCTGTTATTTCCCCGTTTGCACTTCCTTTCCGGGGGCCAAATGAGATGGACGTCGAAAATGGAAGAAGTCAGCCAGTGATTGACGGACAGAGCGCATGTGCGGCGAGGTGGGGCAGGCCAAGAGTTATTGCTTCGAAGGCGCCAAAAGTCTGCGCAAATCTGTCAAAAATCCAATGAAATTCTGAAATTAACAATCACGAGTGAGCCCTCAAGATGGAGGAGCCTTAAAGTTGGCCGACTGGACCAGGCCGAGGATAATTTAACTGATTTATCGTTGGTTATCGTTCGTTTGTGTGATGCACAACCTCGTGCAGTGGGCATCTTTCGTGGCTCTCGTAATCGTTTTGTGAGCTCAGAAGGAGCACCTGAGGAGAAAGCAAAAACGCCGAAAGGTGCGTGTGAGCGGAATAATCATCAGAAATGATTGATAGGTGGAGAGTTTCTGATGCGTAATTCTTGACGGTGCAGTGCCCAGTAGTTCGGATGTTCTATGAATTGCAATTAAATTTGATTTGAAGAACGTTATGGTTCAGTTCGTTTGCATGAATTGGTTCTCACAATTTTCACATCATTCAAGATTAAATGAAGGGGTTTTGATGAGCTCTGCATTAGGTCGCTGCTACTTCAGTTTCTGTGGTTGCTTGTGATAAATCGGAACCAATTTTTCATCATTCACAATTTGAACATCAACTTCTCGTAAACAAATGAGGTTATGCGCCAATCAACTACCCTACCACGAAATGTTTCCTGCGATTGATTTCTTAACCTGAAAATGCATTTGTAAGTCCAGGAAGAGCATCATACAGAATGTGTCAGAGTTGCTTTCGATAGTCGCATGACAGTCGAGTGTTATTTAATAAGTTAAAGATTATTCCCATGAATTCATACAAATTGCACGAAAAATAAACACCGGATAAACACCACACCACCTGGTCAGATTGACAAGCAGAAGATGTATCTTGGACTCGGTATCCGACATTTGGTGGGATGAATTTCGTGAATGCAATACAAATGTATTGAAAGAAGTTGAAGGACTGCAAACCATTTTGTGCGACTTTTTGGTGGCCAACTCACCACACTAGTGCCTCTGCCTGTCAACATCTTTGAACAATGTGAAGAGAAACCTCGTATTAGATGATATACACTATGGGCGACTACTGTAAAACTTGTTCAAACACTCATGTTGTCAGCCTAAAGTTTTGTTTTGTTTTAAATTTGAAGCGACTTTACCCAGTGTGAAATATAGTATATTTGAGTTGAACAAACGGTAAACACAGCCTGCACGACACCATGTCCGAAAACGGACTGAGGCTGGTGGACTTTGTTACGGGCGAAACCTCTCTGTAGCTAGCACGCGGTTCTCACACCTCAACATCCGTAAAGGGACCTGGCGGTCCCCTGATCATTCAACCGTCAACCAGATTGATCACGTTGCAAGCGACGTCAGACACTCCTCCAGTATTCTTGATGTCCGAACGTTCCGAGGCGCATCGACTCGGACCATTTCCTTGTTGTACCCAAGGTAAGGACACGGATATCGAGAGAACGACGGAGTCGAGGAAGACAACCACAGTTTGACGTCGAAAGCTGTTGACAAATGCAACAGACTGCCAGGAACTTTGCCGATCGAGTCTCCCTGAAACTCTCCGAAAGTTCGATGTCGTCTGCACTAACAATAGACGAAGAATGGAAACGTTGTCAAGAGAAGCCGAGCCATCAGAGAAGCCGCTACTGATGTGCTGGGTTTTCAAACACCACCTAGGAAAAACCCCAGGTTTGACAACGAGTGCAGGCAGGTACATGCAGCAAAGCAAGAAGCCTACCGGGCAACGCCGCATCGAACTACGAGAGCTGTTCGCGAGCTCTACGAACAGAGAAGAAGGGAAGAGAACCGGCTTCTCAGGAAGAAAAAGAAAGAGCACGAGAAGCGCGCGATCGAGGAGATGGAGAGGTGTTATGGCAGGAATGATGTCCGAACGTTTTATCAAAGGGTAAAACTTTTATCGAGCGGGTATAAAGTTCGGACAGAAGCCTGCCGGGACGAGAATGGACAGCTAATAGTAGATTCGCAGTCGAAGAATCATTTCTGCAGACTGTTGAACGGCGATGAGGACACAAATTCCGCTGTCAGGCAGAATGTTCCACTCAATACAACGGACGATGATAGAAGAGAATACCGTTCCCCCGATCTAGACGAAGTCAAGATAGCGATATCGAGACTGAAGTCTAATAAAGCTGCTGGTGCAGATAGTCTGCCCGCTGAAATGTTTAAAGCAGCTGGAGATGATCTGGTAGGGCGCATGCACCAGCTCATCTGTAAGATATGGTCGGAGGAAAGCATGCCCGATGAGAGGAATCTCAGTATCGTTTGCCCGATCCACAAGAAAGGAGACCCCTTTGACTGCGCCAACTATCGAGGGATAAGTCTGCTTAACATCGCCTATAAGATCTTCTCTGCTGTTTTGTGTGAACGCCTGATACCTTTCGGGACCTATCAGTTTGGTTTCAGGCTGGGGAAGTCCACCATCGATCAAATCTTCACACTGCGGCAGATCCTGGAAAAGACCCAAGAAATGCAGAGCGACACACACCACCTATTTGTCGATTTCAAGGCCGCATATGACAGCGTGCATAGAGACGAGCTATACAGCGCCATGTCTAGTTTTGACATTCCTGCAAAACTCGTCAGACTGAGCAGGATGACGATGGAGAACTCTCGCTGCTCCATCAGTCGGTAACGAATTCACCGAGACCTTCAATGTCAAAAAAGGTTTTAGACAAGGCGACGCGCTGTCATGTGATTTCTTTAACATCGTTCTTGAGAAGATCACTGGCCAACGCAAGAGGCACGATCTTCCAAAAGTCTGTTCAACTGCTAGCTTACGCTGATGACATTGACGTGATTGGGCGAACACAGCGACCCGTCAATGATGCGTTTGCTAGCATTGAAACGGAAGCGGCTAAAATGGGTCTGGCTGTAAAAGAGGGCAAAACGAGGTATATACTGTCATCGACATCGACACCTCGGACAGAACGTCACACTTGGCAGCAAAAACTTCGAGCTAGTTAAGGACGAGGGAAAAACCAAGTATACGCTGCCATCGAGAAAGGACGCACAACATCGACGACTTGGCCAGAACGTCACCATAGGCAGCTATAACTTTGAGGTAGTTAAGGACTTCGTCTACCTTGACTCCGCAGTAAACAGTACAAACATCAGTACCGAGATCAAACGCAGAATAACTCTTGCCAACCGCTGTTTTTTTGGGCTCAGAAATGAATTGAGTAGTAGAGCCCTCTCTCGGAAGACCAAGCTGACTATACAAGACCTTGATCATCTCAGTGGCATTTGGAGGAGAAGGTGCGACCACGAATTGTATGGGCTGTACAGCGACACGAGTCTAGCCAGACGTCTACGGATCTAACGCCTAAGATGGCTAGGCCATGTAAAGCGTATGGGCAACTTAGCTCCGACCCAAAGAGTCTTCGACTCTGAGCTTGTGAGACAACGCAACAGAGGACGTCCACGTACAAGGTGGCGCACACAAGTCGAGGGGGACCTCGGCCGGCTTGGTGTGCGAAACTGGAGCCAGCTGGCGAAAGATCGTGCTGGCTGGAGAGTCATGTTGAGTGAGGCCCAGGTCCACCTCGGACTGTAGCGCCCTAAGAAGAAGAAGATTTATGTTCGTCCATTGCGCTCAACGAAAAATATTGCAGCTGTTGTCGAAAATGTGCCCCTAAACTCGAGAACCTCAACGCGTCAAAGATGGCAGAAACTGACGAGAAATTTGCATATAGATCTCGGATTTTTTGCTTACAAGTTTCGATTGACTCAAGAATTAAGACCGACTTATCGCTTCTCTATTTCTTCTTTAGAGCAGCTCGAAATTCATGACAATTTTTATCAAAAAATCATATTTTTCCATGGGTCGCATCTCCATTTCAGTGGCTACGTAAACAAGTAAAGTTGTGATATTTGGGGCTCGGGGAATCCACACGTAGTCCTGAACGCGGGACTATATGGTGGGAGTTTCGGAGTGGCGACAATTTTGACCCAATTCTCATCCAAGACGCCAATGAAAGAAACATTACAGTCAATGAAAAGCACTACCGGAACATGATGACCGATTTTTACAACTAGAAAGAGTGGATTTGTTATTTGGGCAAGCTTTGGTTCCAGCTAGATGGCGCCACTTGTCATGCAAATCATCCAACAATCGATTTAATGCGTTCTTAGTTCAATAGTCGTGTAATCAGTTGTTTTGATGATTTTGCTTGGGCACAACGAAGCTGCGGTTTGACACTATTTTACTTTTTTTTTGTGGCATACCATTTTTGTGGGGCACAATTTTGGTCAAGATATTTGTGAAATAGCGACAAAAACCATCAAAAATTTGGTTGAAAGGATGGCCTACCGCCAAGCTAGCCGACGGAGTCATTTGAATGGAATTATATTCCACAATTTATTGGAAAGTTTAGTTCTTTCAAAAAAGCAACAATCGTTGAAAAATATTGAAGTGTTTTTTTAGCCTTTTTCCAACCAGCAAATTGCCCAGGCAATTCTTCTATTAAAAGGCAAACAAATAACAATTCATGAGGAAAAAACGATTGCTTTTGGCTTAAAACGCTCCATCTCCACTCAATTACAGAATCGATTCGTGCCATAAACCCTCGGGTGCTAAACAGAAACCCTTACAAACTTCATAAAGAACTAATTCTCTCTCTTGTTGAACCCCCTAATGCTCTTACAACAAAAAAATGAGGCAAAAAAAGACGAAAAATAAAAACAAGCATCCTCCACCGTCTAGCACCAACTGAGTACCCCCTCCCAGCTATAACCACCATTCTAAGGCGTCAAAATCATATTAAAGCAAACACCTCTCGAGTGGCTTCTTGTTTGTGGTTTCCCCCTAGGGGTACTACACACACATCACCATCACCATCAGTCCAGCCGCACTTCGCAGTCCAAATCCCTTGTGTTTTAACGTCTCTTCGTGTGCATTCAACGTTCCTGGAGTGCCTGACCAAAAGCAGACCAGGCAAAATCAACTAACGACTGAAACTCTAAAAAACCCTCGCTCCATCATCCTCCCCCCGATCGCATCCCACGTTCAGGGTTTAAAATATGCCAGGAACCTGCATGCCTCCACCGTCTCTCGCCGCCGTACCGGGCATTCCATTCCAATGCGGGATTCTCTTTCGCTCTTCGCAAAAACACAGAATACCTTTTATGCGGCTGCGATGATCTCGTCTGCTCCAAAGTTACTGCCAACATCATTCCATACGTCCTCATGGTCTATATGTGGTAATGTGCCATCGTAACGACATCCCAGAGATTCCGCATTCGCATTCGCATTTCGTAGTGCAGAGCGTCTCCGGCTCCTGCCCGGGCAGACGGAACATACTCCATGAAGTAGAATCTCTTGTTTGGGTTAATTTGACCATGCTCTTACTCCATCTCTCTTTCTCTCTCCGTGCACACATCCTCCTTGGCCAACTGCACACTACCCTTCCCGGACTCGGACCCAATGCATGCACGAGGAACAACGAGAGAATTTTAAGTGGACCATCCAGGAGATGGCCAGAGAGTGCGCGAACACACAAATGATTTTACTGCGTTCGCCGGCTGGCCCGAGAGAGGGTCATCCTTCCCGTAAATGCGTGGATATTTATGTGATTGCACCAAAAGAATTTTTAATTAAACAAAATACGAGACTGGCCTCTTCTCTGAACCTGCGGAGGCTCCGCGCCGTAGAAGGCTTGGGAATGAAAATTGACCGAACGCACGAAAAACAGTGAAATTTAATTTCGTATTCACAGTCGAGGTGTTTGTGAACACCTTTTTGGTGTGTTCCTGGTGGCGATGGCTGGCATTGAATATTTTTCGGGGTCCCCGCTTGCATGTAGGCGGTCGTCTGAAAGGAGAAAAGTGTCGCGAGCAAGGGAAAAACGTCCGAGAGGCATAGGACCGGCGACTGACATGAGACGGGGCTTCGTCTCCACCATCCAGACATGATGGATTAATGGCATTTGTTGAATGCAACTATTTGAGGAATACTAATTGGGACGAGGCATTAGACCTTTTAAAGGCCCTTGGTGAGTAGCACAGGAGACGGGCGAGTGGGAGAAAGGCGACACATTTTTATGGGATCTTTGATCTCTGAGCGAGAAACGAAGGAATGTGGAGTTTTTGGTAACACACTTGTTGATTCATTGTCCAGCAAGTGTTCTCAATGGATTGGGGTGGGGTTCGACTGCGTTGAGGAGTTAAATCCAACACATTGCTGGACTCAGTTTGGTTAAAAGGGTTTTCAGATTAAACAAAAATGGAAGACGCAAGGGGATCGAGGAAGAAGTCGGATGGATTTGAGTTAAGAAGTGGGTAACGAGGAAGATTTGAGGGTTTTTTTTCGAAAGATTCCAAAACGAACGGAAGGACCATCCTCACATATCAAGTAAATATACGATCGGCACTGGGTTTAGAAGCTGTGGTCCAGCTTTAGAGGAAATTTCCATTTTTCAACTCTAACGTTAGGTTCAAGAGATGAAAGCTGAAATGATCCTTCTGCTTCTTCTGCTGGCACTACAGCCGGGGATTGAATTGGGCTGCAACCAACAAATCGAAAATATCTACCAAAGTTTCATTTTCAAACTCTTTCCAAACGCGTTTGTGACCGAAATGTCAGCCGTGGAGAGGCTAACTACGTCGATTCTTAAGCTGGACATCTAGGGTTGATTCCCGACACAACTTTCATACAACCTCTCTCGAAGTACTAATAAAGCCCACATTTGCCCATCGGAGTCGGCATAGGACCGTAGAGTCCCTCAATTCGTAAGAGAACAATAGCATGCACAAAAAGATTTGTTTCCGAAAGAAGCTAAGCCGGTGTCCACCATCAACTGTAGTGCATATTTGTGCCACAAAGCGAGTTACGACTAAGGACTCATTCATGGACTGAAACGCAAGGTGAAGGTCCTCTCAGAATGTAATCTCGGTGACATTAAGGTTTCAAGCTAAAAAGACGTCACTATCACGTGTCACTGTCGTAACAAAAATGCGACCCAACCCTGTCTGTTCAAAGTAAAAGAATAACTGGTTCCGCAAACTGCAAACGGGGTTATTCACTCTTACACTTTTGGACCTTAAATTGGAAGAAAGACATCTCAAAATACCAAATTGCTTTTTTAATGTTTTAAGTTTTGTATTACACTTTTTGACATGAAATTAAATTTCGGTACACTGACCGTTAAGAGATTAGCTGGGCATGTCGATAAGGTAGATTTTACGACTTCTCAGTTCGGCTCAGGCTGTTTTGCGACTTAAATTTCAAGTTTTAGAGACTGGACCCAGTATTTAGAATTTGGCAGTCACAAAAATACAGGATGCGCTAAAATTTCGGCGTTTATTTACTGCTAGCTAACGCGGATGGCATTGACATGATTGGTCGAACACAGCGAGCCGTCAATGATGGCATTGAAGCGGAGGCGGGCAAAATGTGTCTGGCTGTGAGTGAGTGCAAAACGAAGTACAGGTTGAGCCATCTAGTGGTTTTTTTTTTCAATTCATAGGTTATTTTGACACTGACAGCTACTTCCCGCTCGAAATTTTAACAAAAAATTAGTATCATACCTCCGTGAGTCGCTTTACGTTGGAATAACTTTGGAATCTTATTTCCAAAGTGAGTGCTACGTATGCATTTTTTGAAAATAAGTTTTGGAGCACCCACCGCGACTGCTAGACGCAAGTTTGTGCAAAAAGTTCGTGAGACTGACATTCTATTGGACAACACTCGTGGTCCCCGTCGTCGTACGGTGCGCACAGATGAGAATATGGCTGCTGTGGCCGAGAGTGTGAGACTCAATTCTCGAACATCAACTCGCCGTCGATCTCAACAGCTCAACATTTCACGCACTAGCCTGAAGAGAATTCCGCACAAAGGTCTCGGATTATTCGCTTATAATAATAATAATAATGGCGGCGCTACAGTCCGAGGTGGACCTGGGCCTGGCTTCTCAGCAACCACTCGTGTTGTGCGTGCTATTGTTCTCTCACGAGTGGAGCGGACCTTCAGTTTAATGCCGACTCCGAACGGCAAGATTGAGAAGCTTTTTCTAGACAGTTATACTCTTTGAGCATTATCGGTGATTCGAAAGAGGTGTAGCTGTGTTAAAAATGTTTTATGTTTTTTTTTCGAGATTCGAACGGACGACCTCGAGCGTAGGAGTCGTCGCACTTACCCACTACGCCACGGCGCCCACTATTCGCTTACAAGGTCTAATTGAGTCACCAATCAAAGGCGCGCGACCATCCGCTTAGAACAGCTTGAATTGGACAACGATTTTGGGCGAAAAATCATCTTTCCTGATGAGGCGCATTTTCATCTCGACGGCTACGTTAACAAACAAAACTGCCGCACCGCATCTAGGGCTCGGAAAACTCGCACGCTATTGTCAAGAAGCCAATGCATCCACAGAGAGTGACAGTTTGGTGCGGATTTGGAGTGGTAGTCTCATTGGGCCATTTTTCTTCAAAATTGAGGCTGGGAACAACGTTTCGGTCAACGGTGGACGTTACAGAGCCCTGTTAACCGACTTTTTTTTACTGAAATCGAAGGCATGGATTTGGATGACCTCTGGTTCCTGCAGAATAGCGCGCCATGTCCCACAGCCCATGCCACAAATCGTGTTATCAGCCATCTTGGCGATGTCAATTGGTTGCCTTGGAGCTGCGATTTGACCCCTTTGGACTTTTTTTGTGGGGAACCGTGAAGGACCGATGTTATGCCAACAATCCGGAAAGGATTCAAGCACTTAAGGCCAATATTATCCAAGCAATCTGTGAGCTATAGCCCGAAACCCTCAACAAGGTCTTGGCAAATTGAGGTGACAGGTGATGATGTTATAGATGGCGCAAACAAGTGGAGAAGGATGAAGCTAGCTGGAGAGGTTTGTTGGTTAAGACCCTGGTCCACCACGGACTGTAGCGCCGAACAATGAAGAAGGAATCATTGGCCCATAAATTTTTCAAAGATTGCCGCGGCCACTGTAGTACGATGCTTTCTAATTTTTTTTTGCCCAAAATTCACGAACTTAACCTGGTCGACATTTGGGTCTAACAAGAAGACGCTACATGCCACACACCATGTGAATCTCTAGAACAATTAAGAAATGAGTTCGGTGAGTAATTTATCTCTCGTTTTGGATCGGCGAATTGGTCGTCTAGATCGTGATTTGACGTCTTTAGACTATATTTCATTGGCCACGTCAAAACAATCTTCTGTGTCGATAAGGCAGCGCCAAATGCAGAACTTTTTAGAACTTTTTAGCGAGCTATCAGCAAATATGCTCGAAAATGAGAGTCAACATTGGACTCTCCGTATAGACCACTTAAAACTTTGTCGTGGTCAACATTTAATCGAAATAATCTTTAAAAAATAAATAGCATAGATTTGTCACATCAAATAAAATATGTATACACTTTCGCAATTTTCCTGTTTTTTTTTTGAAAATTAAAGATCAAACGCTTTAAAAATTACCCCCGTGCTGCATCTGCCTTAATTGACTAAATGTCCGAGTGACATAATACAATACATTTTCGACGTTTTCTTATCTCGCAGAATTCGGTTTCGAATTCGATATAACTTCTGAAATATATATTCCTTCATACAGAACTTCTGTTTGCTGGTGAAATTACGTCTAAAAATAACAAACATCCAAGAGACAAATGGAAAGAGTTTCAACGTCAAAATAACTAAAGAATGCATATCCTGTCAATTAGCATTCCCTCAAACACAAATTATGTTTCGTTTAGCTAAAGCAAACCAAAGGAACTTCTCGTTAACTCTCACCCTAATAACAATTGTAAATATTCCACAGAAAACCCTGCACAGTCGTACGTCTCTACCGAAGAAATATAGCATTTAGTTTCAGCTTTTAGCATTTACAGATGAGAGACGACACAAGCAGAGAGTGAAAGAAAGAAAAACAAAGAAAAACAAGAAAACTCACAGTACCCCAACATGTAAATAATTGTCGACGACACAAGAACGCGTCGATTCAATTAGTAATTCTGGAAACGACTGATGTTGTTGGTTGCATTTCAATGAGATCGGATCCCCATCATAGACGCCTAGATCTCGTTACTCCAACCGGCTCCACTTGCGCCTCAGTCTCCTACCCCTAGCAGAAGCGGTGCGTGTTTGTTTTCATTTTACATTGTAACCCATGGGTATACTTGAACTTAGTAATTACAACCACCGTTGCGTGGATTCATAGGGCCGAACCGACCGACCGAACCGACCAAAGAACAGGACACTTGCGTGATACTCAGATGGAGCGTCTTCTGCACACACGTACTCCACCGTACCGTGGATGGAAAATAGGTTTCCCTTCCTGGCTATATGGCAAGATGGCAATAACTACGTTCTTTCTCTGGAATGAAGGTCCCTCTGCATTTGTTTGGATATCTTCTTCGATTCGCCGACTTCAAACCGCAGTCCGCTTGAGTTCGCCTGGTTTAATATTCTCCTCGTCGCCGGATTCAAAGGAAAAACTTCTAGAAATATGTTCGCACATACTCTCATGCACTCAGTATTTGTTCAGTTCTGAAACAAACATTAAACGAGTTTTTAATCAATTCCTCTCCGGTTGCACCGAGAAGATTAAAACATTTTTTTTTTTTCTGTTTTGTTTTTCAAACCACCGGCTAAGGCTGATTCTATGGGAAAATAGATTTCTCCACGAAAGGATGTGGTGTGCTGCAGTCTGAAATAATCAACAGCTACAGCATCGTCCATGAGAGTTTCAGATTATGATTACCGGCAGTATCTATGACCATCGATGGTCATCAATCCAAAATGTGCAACAGCCAGACACGCATACCTCACCATAGACGACGGCGGACGCTCTGCGACAAAGCCGTAAATAGCTTTTCCTCCTCGGCCCCTGCTCTTGGGCTGGATCGTGCAACATTGGTTACCCTATATGGGAACCCTACGATAGTTGGTTCTGCGAATCTATGCATCATCGGACGAGGTTAGATAAATCACGACGCACGGTAGAGTGTCCGCATCGGGTTGAGTTGTCGCTTATGTATGCCGGGCCAGATGACTTCTTCTCAGGATTGCCTTTGAATGATCGGATTGGATTCGGGCCAATTACTGATTGACGTCTACGCTCTCATAGTTACCAATCCATACGCACCCGTGCAAAATGTGCCCCAGCCATGTGAGGAGAACAGAAGAAGGACAGAAAATTGCTGCCAACAGTCCCCCCGCAGCCCCACGGCGAAGCTGGAAAAGTCTCACGTTCGCGTAACGGTGCCATTAAAGGCCGTAAGAGATCGTTACATTCATTTGTTATAGTTTCGCGAAGAGAGAGTAAATTACACTTAATTATGATTTATAGTCATTTTATGGTGCTTATTGATTTCTTTTATGTGGGCATCCCCTGCGCCGCCTGCCTTCGCCTGCTGTTCGCGTAATCGTGGTAAAATTCGTGCGCCGAATTCGTAATTGAGTTGGCAAAGTTGATATTTTTTCAACCCGCCGTCAGCGCGGAGCTCCTCAACCGAGTGGGAACATTCCCAAGCAATTATATAGTTATTGTTGAATTTTTAATTTATGATTTGGCACACTGTTCGAAGTGCTCTCCTGACTTATGGTCCTTTCAGACATTTATGAGCGATAATGGTGACACAATTGGCCGTGTGAATAATAGCCAAGTCCGAAGTGTTAAAATCGGATTAGTGCGGCTGCCTTCCGGAGATGCTTGGTAGCATTCAAATCAATTTTTTTTTATTCGCATCTACTAACCGTGACGAGGCTTTGATGAATATGAAATGGCACACTTGATGGCAATCAGCCAGCTGTCAATCTCAATCAAAGACAGTCGTTTCCGTTATAGGTTACTGTCTTTACTGAAGATTTTTTACAAGCTATTGTAACATTTATTTTTTTTTATTTTGAATGATTTACGATCATTTGAGTTTGATTTCAATTCCAAATGTCATTACCGAATGATCTACCTTACCGACTTACCAATGAAAGTGGCGCTATAATCGAGGGTGAACTTAAACCAACCAACTACGAGTAGCTGCAACAGCAGGTATGATTTGTAGGCTTTGTTCAAGTCAACTTGGTCCCTCTCAGCTTATGTGTATATCGATGCGTTGTTCAAGTATCTCGGGGTCGATGACTTTTCACGCCTACATAGGCTAGCCATCTTTTACGGCGGATTCGTAGCCTTATGACCAATCTCGTATAACTGTACAACCTGTATAATTCAGGTTGATTTTTTGCATTCTATCGTAAACAGATCTTTTGTCCACTAACTGTGGACTGTGCCAGACGCCTGTGCCAGACGCCTGTGCCAAAATTTACATTACAAATGTGATGTTTTAGCTGCGCTTGCTTTTGTACGACACCAAAAGTGATTTTGGCGATTTTTACAAAGTCTGATTTTGGTGAGCAAAGAATTTCGTTAAATGTTGTTTCCGAGCTGGATTTTCTACTGCGGAGATGTTCAGAATGTTGCAGATGGTCTTCGATAAACAGACTTTATCCGAAAGAATATATTTTAAAGTGGCATAAAAGGCCGAGAGCGAGCTGAAGATTAATAGCGCGGACTGTCAACCTCCAAAGATGAAAGTCAAACAACAAATAAGAGATTTGGTGTTCAAAAACTGTCGATTAACAATAAGGGACTTTCCTGAGGAAGTTTACATTTCAATAGAATCAACCGATAGTTTTAAAATATATTTTTATATATTTTAAAATATCATCTCATCTCATTTTCAGTGACCCGCATGTTCCACTAAAGGGGTAGCGGGGGCAATGCATGCACGAGATATCTCCAGGCCACTCGATCCTCCGCCATCGACTCTAACTCATCAGGAGCTATGCCCAATCGCAACCAGGCGAATGTTTGGACTTGGTCCAACCATCTCGTCCTAGGTCTGCCAAGCGGTCGCCTACCTGATGGAATCGCATTCAAGGCACGTCTTGGAAGTCATGATGATGAGGACATTCGTGCCACGTGACCAAACCAACGAAGTACAGCCCTTTCCGTTCGAAGAAGCAGCTGCCCAACATTGAGTTCCTCGCGCACTGTCGTGCGTCGTACACCCTATCCCGGCGAATAATTCCCACAACAGCACGGAGAAATCTCATCTCGGCAGCTTGTATTCGCGATCTTGTTCTTTCGATCATTACCCAAGTTTCATGACCATAGGTGAGAGTTGGAACAAATACTGCGTTAACTTGGCTTTGACACCAAGCTCGGCCTTCCTGATTACAGATCGACCAAGCTGTTTCAAAATTGACCCACCTTGACCAATCCTGCAGGAAAGCTCAGCATTATTCCTCCCATCACTCGTGAAGATAATATTATATTAAAATATATCAATCATATCAATTTTCCACCTCGATTATGCGCCGTCTCACACCGCGTTGATTCTTAGAGACTATTTACCCAAAAATTTAACCCATAGCGTTTCATAAGCACCGTTTTTGCCCGATTTAGCGCCGTGTGACTTTTGTCTATTTCCTAAACTCGAAAGATTGATCCGGGGACACTGTTTTGACTTGATTGAAACCAAATAGCTCAAGGCATTGAAGGCCAAAGCTGAAGGTGACTGACTATTTCGCATGCTTCAAAAATTGAAAAAAACGTTGGCATAAGTTAATTGTGTCCGGGGGGGATTACTTTGACGGCGATGAAACAGATTTAGAAGAGAGCAAACAAAATATTTAAAAAAAATCGTCTTACTTTTCGGAAACAGTTCTATTGTTAATCAATTATTTTTTTCGAATCTTTCAAGAACTATGTTAAAGATGCAAAATAATATGAGAGACTTGTCCCGCGCGTGAAGACTTTGCCAAGGTTTTCGAATCTAGACATGGGATGCTGTTGCGTGGCATGTGTCTAGGCTGCCACTTTTTACTCAAAAAATGTTCTAGATTGGCGACTGTCTCTTAACGAAATGGTAAGATATTTAAAAAATGTACCCCATATTGATGTTGGAGCAAATAAGTCCAAAGAACGACTTTGTTGATATGCCAAATAAGAACAGGGATCATCTGGAATTACTTATGGACATTACTGTCAGATTCCTCAATTCCGTATGCGTGAAAGCAAGTCCGTCCCATCAGAAATCAAATCCTACTGAGGAGTGTTCAACAAATATATTGCCTCAACCAGAAGAACTGACACTTGGAGTGTCATAATTAATAAATCGAACGCACCCATCAAGTCAACACCACTTCATTTTTCACATGAGCACACCCTTACCACTTCTCAAGAATATTCTCATCAGCAACCAATTCCTAAAAATCCAATAAACCTCTACTCCAGCTCTTCAACTCTCTATCATTATCTGTCAATCCATCAAACAGAGGATTGCCTTCCCAACTGCTATTCGCACATATTTTCGCGAATTACTATTTGACATGAAGAAAGCGCACTAAGGTTCATCGCACGTACACTTTGGGACTACAAAACTACCGCAAACTTCTGTTGTTATCGCTGAAATCATCATTACAAATATTGTGATCGCAATTCGCTTTATCATTCCCGTCTACGCACAGCAACTCAGCAAGTCGTTCCTGTTCGTTTTTTTTTTGTTTTCTTCTTTTTCTGTGCACGCAGTTGTCCATTAATACCTCTCATTGGCAATGTGTAGCTAAAGCACTTGAGATGGTTTTTATTATTCCAGAACATCCCTCGCCAAACAACCTTGCGATGGTAGTAGATACTTTTGCTATCGTTGTCGCAGAAGAACACCACAGCAAGCGTTACGTAGCAAGAAAATATTTAACTCAGTTAAGAGGCAGTAATGGATGTGTTGCATATTAATTGGAAATTGGAGAAAAAAAGTGCACTATTACGCATCGAATCGATAGAAATTAGCTTGGTCTTGGCTTCACACAAGGGCTGTGGGTAGGGTAGACTGTTTAGATAAGCCCGTTGTTTTGTACCACTGATGCGTTAGGAATCTTAAGTTGCATTGCAGTCAATCAGGTGAACGTATCTGAAATCAAAACATGGTTCTCAGGTCATACAACAAATGCATCCACAAATAGTCATCAACTTCGAATGGAATGCAGATCAAAGACCAAGGAAAAAAAAGATCCCTTTGTCCTTTTTTTTTTTGGAATGTAGTCAACGTGGTGCTGTGGTTTAGGGCGTAGGTTGGTGAGTTGACCAGTATCTTCTGGGGAGGAATGAGTAACAAGTGCTAATTGCGACACCACCTCCCAGATTTGAACAATGTTTCGAGAGTATAACCGTAACGAGGAGACTCTCAAAGCTGCCATCAGCGTAAAACCTAAACTGCGATTTAATTGCTCATAGGTTTTTTGCCCAAGCGCCAGCTTTGGACGATACCTCGGAAGTGCGAATTATGACTGAAACACAACAGTGCTTCAGCGTCAGCGCTGTCTTTCAACGCACGCAATTCAATGGACATTCACGAAATACTGCAGCAACCTACGTAAATGAAAAATGAGAGAGATGAGAGGATCGTAATAAAACGTAAAACGTAATCCCAACGCACGTCATTATTCAACATGTTGGATATTTTTTTGACAGAGGGATGCGCTGTGAGAGCGAAATTGAGAAATGCTTCCCAAATTGAGAACATTTTGTGGCAACTGACATTTGAGAAATGAAAACAGCTGACTAAAATTATTTCAACGATAAAACTAAATTGAATGAATACGCCAAATTAGCAACAAGAATCACTTTTTTAATTTTTTTAACTTTCTTGGCATTAATTTTCCGCAATTAATTTCTTTAACGTTCAATTGTTTGACCAGAATATTTTTTGATTTGACATTGCAGAAATTAAAACAGCTGAAGGAATATTTTTTATTTGGTATTTGAGAGAGAGAGAGGGAGGAGCTTATTAACGCAGTGCGTAAACGCACACCCTCCGTAACATGAAGTCGACTAGCGCAACGCACTATTGTGTTTCAGCCATTAAGACGTCATCTCTTTAAGGTTATCAAAAACTTAATATTCCTTTCAGATGACAAACGAGAATTTGGAGTGATGGAGAACTACGGAATGTGAAGTCAAACAGAACTTCAATGTTTTAAAACACTCTGAAAAAATGGCGCGCTAGCAGATTCAAAAATGGAACGATGTCATGCAAACATACGTCAATTTTTTCTAACCCGTTGGGAATAACCCGTGAAAACTTTTGGAAAAGGGCATGACCAACTTTAATTTGATCTCACTGGACTGTTAAGTTTAGAGACTCGTTTTCCATCCGACAGCCGACAGCCAGAAAGGCGTTAAAGTGAAACCCACAAGGCAAAAGATCCAGAGGCCGTCCCAAGAACACCTGTAGACGATCGGTACTCCCGAAACTAGGAAAATGCAACCTCACTTGGAATAATGTAAAGATAACTGCAACCAACCGAGTGAAATGGAAATGCCAAGTGGAAGCCCTATGCTCCCAAGTGGAGCAATAAAAGAGAAAAAAAAGACGTCCTCTGTCGCATTCTCACTGGTTCAGACTCGAATATTCTTCGGGCCGGAATAAATTTGTCCATGCGCTCTACATGACCTAGCCGTCTTAGGCGTTGGATCCGTAAAAGCCTGGTTAGACACATGTCGTTGTAATAGTCTTCTTCTCCAAATGCCATCAACACAAGCTGAACCAAACATCGCACGGATAACTGTTCTCTCGAGAAAGCCAGAACTTCCTTACCGCTTTTAATATTGTCCATGCCTCTGCGCCATAAAGCGGGACTGAGATAGTCAATGTCTTAACAGAGTCAGCTTGATCTTTCAGTAGAGGGCTTTATTACTTCTTAATTAAATTTTTTGAATGGAAAATTATTGCAGTCCACTTCAGTGCGGTGGCGGAAATTTCCTTGACTGATGGATTAGGAACCAACATAACCATCAAATCAAGGAACAACGTATATGCGCTGTGAGGCATCGAAAGTGGGTACAGATTAATCAGCGTTATATTCAAAACCCCAATGAATCACTCTGTCAAGGGGCTCATTAAAGAATTTGACAGGACATATTCCAACAGGTTAAAAGTTCCACCTTTGAATTACTTTTCACAACTCTATGCGTCGACATAAAGCAAACGAAATTCCGGAAAATGTTTACATAAGAAGAAAGCCAATTTCAAGAAATTTAATACAAAAAGCTTCATCCAAGTAAATGACTAAACTAAAGAACAGCTGTGTGTATAGACGCATGTTTAAGGGAATTCAAAACAAACAACCCTGCCATCTGCTCCCGACTAGCAGAACCTCGGTATTCAGAGAAATGCCTAAGCACAAAATACCGAAACTGACAGCAAATGAAGTGAAAATGAAATCACGAATATCACTTTTCCAAACAAAATACCACTCAACCTGAAACCAAAGAATGTAATTTACAAAAACACAACGCATTAATCACATCATAAACCAATAAATCGGTAATCGACCTTTCAACGAAACGTCATTCACCTAGTCCCTCCCCAACTCCGCTCCAGTTTCAACCCTCCCTCCACCTCCTTCACCCAAACAGATTATAATTCATATTCCGTTTTGCACTTCCTTTTTGCAATCCAATTAAAATTCCACATAATTACACTTTCCTCCCAAATCAATTAATCGATTTGCAAAACAAAATAAAAGAAAAAACAACACAACACACACACACACACACGCACACACACTCTCGCACACAACAACTGCATTCGAAAACACATCCGTCAAAAAGAGACAGCAACCATAACACGATAAAAAGGGAACACCATTTACTGGCGAAGATGATAGCACTTAAATTTCTTTTTGCATTTTTCAGCAATCCCGACAGGCATACACTTCACTTTTGACATCAATGAATTAAGCAAATTCTAAATTAACAACTTACCACTTATTGAATTCGGAATAAGCACCATAAATAACAAAATAAATAGAAAACTTTGACGACCCCGGTCACGAAACAACAATACTTCGGCCATTTTTAATTCAATTTGTGCCGTGGTGAATGACGATCGGAGACTTTTCATTTGACTTTTTGGTATAAATCTGTGGTGAGTGGAGACTCGGGGTATTGTGTATGGCTTCGATGTTCAACCTGTTGGCTTTGTTGAATTGAAGCACAAACTCACGTCGAATTGGTTTGATTGTTGATTTCAAATAAGAAACTGTATGAACGGTTATATTTTTGTAACGGAATCTGATCAGAGAGGATTGAATTAGAGATCTTTTGACAATTCTATGTACTAATGACCGAAATGTGACTTTTTCTGGTTCTATTGTATATTCGCTCATTAGTGAGCTACGAAATGCAGAACAGTAGCTCTCCTTGTGAGAATAACCATTTTGCAGAGTGATCCAGTGTCGTCCACCGAAACAGAGTTCGATATTAAAGACAGTGGACCAAATGCGTTAGAATAGTATCCTCAGACTGGATAAAGTGCAAAATAGTGGTTGTATTTTTCAAAATAGTACACCTCTTTGGTGTTTTTCATGACTCAGAACACTGTAGCTGTGGAATAACCACCATACAGGTCATTCCACCATTCTAGATAACCTCGAGTTTCTACCGCACGACACCGACCTCGTACTGCCTCATCTCGTCTTTGAGAAAAACTCTACCAGCATATCCTCCAGGTCTAACTGGAAGTCTAATACTCAGACGCTGGACGGTCCTCTGCGTATTTTCACAGATGGATCCAAGACGGACGAGGGAGTGGGAATAGGTGTCTACTCCAAGGATCTCAATTTTAGTATATCCCTCCACCTTGCAGAACATTGTAGCGTATTCCAGGCTGAGACGATGGCAATAAAAGAAGCCCTGTCTTGGCTCAAGGACAACGTGATATCCAAGAAGGACATCACCATCTGTTCAGACAGCCAGGTAGCAATCAAATCCTTGAACTCGGTCACTTTCCTCTCTAAGGCCTATCTCTTAACGAGATGGCTGAGAGTTTTAATATTCACCTTATGTGGGTGCCGGGACACAGTGACATTCCATTGAATTGTGAAGCCGATGATCTCGCCAGGAGCGGCACGATCTCCACAAACCTTCCTAGTGGAGACCCTCCGCCTATGCCATTCGCTACAGCTAAACCTCCTTTTAAGAAATATTCTTCTAAAAACACCAACTCAAGATGGTCAGATGACACTACGTGCCTCATCACAAAGCAAATTTGGCCTAAACTTCACTCTATCTTCTTGAAATGAACAGGTCATCCCTAAGGACACTCATTGGCGTTATCACAGGACCCTGTGCCATTTATTGGATTTATTGGCACTCACGCCTCAAGAATGGGACTCCCTCATAATGATTTCTACAGAAGCTGCAGAGACGAAGAAGGAAAGGGAAGCATAACGCATCTCCTCTGCACTTGTAGCGCTCTCTCTCTCTCTCTCTCGCAGAAAGAAACACCTTGTAGCCTACTTCTTCAACGACTTGAGCGAATTGCAAAACGTCGGCATTAATCAACTAAAGAGCTTCGCTGAAAGCACCAAATGTTTTTTTTGGATAGGTGACATCAGATCCGCGTGGTATCACAATGGGCCTAAATTGGCATAAGTGTGACTGCTATCTACAGTCAGCCACTTCAACCTAACCTAACCTAAAGGAAATAGTTGGAAAAGCTGAACTTCCCGAGTCAGTGCTTACAAACGACTGGGCAATCCGCCTGGGCAGACAAGATTTTCTACGTGTGCAACACGCCAAAAATTAGGAAAATAGGTTTAAAACGGAAAGAAAATAGGTTTGAAAGTAAATTTTCGGATGAAGGCCACTTTTCGGCGCATACAACCCATCTCCTTCTCGCTTGTAAAAATCATACATTCTGTCTCCGATACTCCTGCCTTCTTCAACTCATGAAATGCCTGGCTTCAGCAAATGGTTTTAATGTAGTGTATATTCCGCAAACACTATTGTGAAAATATTTCTCTTTAACAACTGTCACACGCATAACAATTTTAATTTTTGGAATGTGGTCTTTCTGTGATGTGAAACGGTTTTGTCCGTTTTTAATTGTAGAATGGAACCCTTCTTTTCGCACATTTTTCCAGAATGGAACCGGAAAAAATGTGTCTTTTAAAAAATGTGCAGTTTCAGGTTACATTTTTTGGCAGAATGGAAAACGACATAATAGATTGAATTCGATTTTTATAAGGTCACTATATTTAATTTTTAAGTAGCCGTCGCGACGCCCTTGATTTTTTATTCAAAAAAGAATGATAATTGACTGGTTGTCAAAAAATAACAGTAACAGACAGAGATGTTACGCGGCTAAGTTCACATCAGAAATCAACTAATACTGATTTGAGTTCGGAGTCGGCATTAAACTGTAGGTCCCCTCCACTCGTGAGAGAACAATAGCACGCACAACACGAGTGGTTGCTGAGAAGCTAGGCCCAGGTCCACCTCGGACTGTAGCGCCGCCATTATTATTATTATTATACTCATCATCTACGGAACACAAGGACAACAATATGCGCCTGAAAAAGCCATGGTAGACTATATGGAGATCTCCGCTGAAGAGGAGAAAACTCCCATGCCAGCTGTCTTAGCACCATCAGTGCTCATACGCTTTTTTTCACAAACTTAAGAAATTAAGAGTTTTTAAGATTAAGACTTTAAATTTAAAAGTTTATATTTCTTTCTCAATAACGTTTCTTTTTCTTTCTGAACCACCCCAAAGAATAAAATTTAAGAACCTATTAGAAGAAATCTACGAACTTTATTTAATGTTCATAGACGTCGCGTCAGCCTTTTCAAGAAGTTGCCAGTTGTTGAACATAGTCCCCCGGCTGTCACACAAGTGTCATCCGATAAAAATCTTCTCAATTTGCAAAGCATAAATTCAAAATAATATTCTGAGTGCACATGATCTTCTTCTGCATTAAAATGGTGCAGACTTTAGTAAATAAACTGAAACTTAAAAGTGTTATCCCGTTATTTTGCTCAAAGTTCCTGGCTCCCTAGCACTTTGTACACAATCAAACTTTGTCATCAACTGTACATTTCTGTCAACAAAGCTACAGCAGTGACTTCAAAAGATAATTTCAAAAATTCGATAACAAAACTGGTCACCAGCTTAATTTCTTTATAAACAAATTATAAAAAGGAACTTCATTTTTAGGGAATTAATTCAAAATACAACCAAACGGGTCAACATTTGAGGCAAATCAAGTGGAATCGCATGAATCCTAGGCTGCACCAATTTAGAGATTCAGTTAAAGGAGAGCAACAATATGAACTTCAGCAACTACAAGGTCGGACAATGTCTCATTGTCGAATTGGAAAACGAAACGCTTATTGGTGAACTAAGACTGATATCGTATGATAATCGTGTTATAGAATTAAAAAACGTTCGAGATTTTCACACTGGTTACGTTTACGATTGTGTACAGTGCCTTCCGAAGCCATTAATCAAATCAATCAAAATATGTAAGCCCCCTGATGGAGAAGAAGAGACAACATCGAGTGAAGAAACTGAAGAAAGCATTATAAAGATTGAGCACATCAAACCTGAAGACGGTACTGTCCTAGTCAACAGCGATGAATTTGAACGAATTCAATCCATATTATCGACGTCAACGTACATCTTTCAAACGGATCAGAAATATCACAAAGCAATAGCTGACATCAAAAGCCAAAGCGTTATCGCAGTGCACGCAGAGCCTGTGGAATTTGGTCGCCACACACAACCTTCCCTGTTCGCTGTGGGGACGTCTCAACAAATCTACATCTTTGATTTCCTACTGCTGGGTAAGATGTTCAGTGAAATGAGAGCGATCATGCAATCCCAACTCCCCAAGAAAATTGTATACTACTCAAATAAGACTGCAGATCATATGAAGTACCAGCACAATGTGATATTGTCTGGAGTATTTGACATTTTTGTAGCAAATTGTTTGATAACCAAAGAAAAGGCGCCACTGACGCTTGCTCAGTGTGTTACGAAGTACTTCAACATTCCGGAGGATTACTTTGAAGGGGAAGAAGAGTTGAAAAAGGACATTTACAATCGACCCCTCCCAAAGGCTCATTTGGATCTAGTTTCTAAGAAAATAGTGTTTCTGCACAAACTCTACGAGCACATGTTGCACGATATCATGCTGAAGAATTTCTACAAACAATGCAACGACTTTTCGGTTGCACATGCCACAAATAAGGACGACGTTGAGGTTGCCATGCAGATGGCACCTGATCGAGTGCATGGAATTGAATACATTGGGAGCGATGATTGGATGAAATTTCTGCAAAAGAAATTGTAATGAATGTTCGTATAATGTAGACTGTCAGTGATGGAAGGCGGCGATTGCTCAGGATCATATCCTCCAGGTCTGATAAATATCCGTCGGAGTATGAAGTGATAGACTATTTATTGAAAATATATATTTTTTAATCTTCTACTGAAGGTTGTGAAAACAATAAAGACTAGCAGTGTGTTCAGCTGTTGCATAGAGATCAGGAAAAGTTACTGTTTCTTTTTTTATTTTTTGTTACATTCGAATTTTAGATCGTCGTGGCGTAGTGGTTTTGCACAGGATCTTGGAGGAGAAGATTAGGCCAATTTAGGCCCATTGTGATACCACTTTCCAATCCTACATCGAGGGACAACTTGGTAGAGGAAAATCACGCCTCCGATAATGAGCCCGTCTGGAAAGGGACCACAATCAGCTGCATGTACAAACTGGAGGCGCCTATCCTAAGACCGTGATAGTTTGAAAGGCATGTTGAATGAGAACCGTGTCCACCGTGTCAACCGTGGCACGTGCTTCGACTCATGCCCAAAAAACTTCCACTCTAGGTTCAACTCATCACAGAAAAACGAATTTTCAAATTTCATGGCTTTCTTTCGAGTCACTGACTATGCAGAGGGTATAGCTGCTTAGAATAAGATTCTGAATCTCGCCGTTCGGAGACGGCTCGTGAGAACAATAGCAGACACAACATGAGTGGTTGCTGTCGGAACTACGCCCAAGTCCACCTCGGACTGTAGCGCCAACATATTAATTATTATTATTAGACCGCCGTGGCGTAATGGACAAGTGCTTCGACTCCTAGACAGAAGGTGCACGACACAATTCGTACACACAACTTTTATTCTTACGGCACCACCTATCATTCATCAGCATTAGCGTCACTCGGTGGGATATTGCAATAAATTAGATCTTCATTTATTTTCCGGGGTTATTTTTCTTTTCCTGGCATTTTAGCACTTATCAGAGACATGGATAATATCGAAAACGGATGAAGAAGCTCTTGGTCTTTTCGAGAGAAAAGTTTTGTGTGCGATCTGTGGTCCTATTTGCGTTGATGGCATTTGGAGATCCAACCACGATGTATGGGCTGTACAGCGACACGAGTCGCTAGGCGCCAACGGCTTAGACGGTTAGACCATGTAGACCGCATGGACAACTTGGCTCCGTCCTAGAAAATCGTCGACTCTTAAAACAGTGGGGCAGTGTAATAGACAACATTCCACGTCTAAGGTGTTGCACGTAAGCGGAGAGGGACCTCAACCAACTTGGCCTGCGCAATTGGCGACAGCTGGCAACAGATCGTGCTCGCTGGAGGTTTGTTGGTTGAGGCCCAGATCCACACGAGAAGACATTTCATCAAATTCTAGTACTGCGGCTTGATCTCTTCCTTTCGTACTGTAAATGAAAACGGATCAAAATGTAGTCAACAAATTCCGCTCAACATTACCGAAACCTACGTCCTCCACACCATTTACTGATCGAGAAGTGCAGGCGTCCCTGAGAGGTTGTTACTGCTTTTCAAAATGTTTAGTCTCCATTCTCTGTCGATGTTAATCCCATAAAACGGGATCGCCTCATGTCTTCAAATAATTATCTTTCGGATAAAACTAGGGGTTCAACCCATCCATTCCAGCACAATGACAGCCACAAACACCAGTGGTTTTGAATAAGACAGGCAAAGGTCATACTTATCTTTTCTGGCACATAAATTCAAGCACAGATTATGACACCTATGACCATAGGTTTTATCAAAAAGAAAGAAGTACATTCTCCAAGTGTAACCTACAAGAGTAGTGAATCTCATTTAGCGCGCCATTTTTGTCAGTTTTAATTTGCCATGACACAATTTATGGCACAATTTAACTGCCTTTCACTTCAGAAATCATAAATTGTACCACGGACAAGGGGTAATTCTGAAATGAAGGTGAAGAAGTTCTCCAAGGAAGACCTTCCACCTTATCATATCTACAACCGACTGATATTTCTACCCTCCTCTGGGCAAACCTAAAGTTGTCATAAACAGGACATTTCCGTTCTTTGATTATAAAATGACCGACGATTCCACGTGTGAAGCATAAACAAACAAAACTTAGCACTGTTCAGTTTGCCTTTCTGCACTTTTCACTTATATTCACATGCCCCTTGCGGCAAATTAAATAAAATTAAGAACACGACTGCATTCGAATTATCTTTCCTAATAAAAATTTATTGTTGTATCAAGTTTGAAGAGTGTACACTTATTTCTTAGACTTTGACGCCGATTTTTGAGTGGTCTTCTTTTGTGGGGCAGCAGAGACAGCTTTCACTGGCTTGGCAGCCTCCCGCTGACTCTTCAAAGCCTTAACAATTTTTTGTTCCTCAATGAGGAAAGCACGAATGATACGCTCGCGTAAGCATCCATGGCAAAGAACACCACCGTATGTGCGACGAACAGTCTTTTGGCGTTTCGACAATCGGGAACGTTCACATGGGCGGGTTGGTCGGATACCCTTTAGTTTCTCCTTACATTGACCGCACTTTGGGACGGTCTTATTTTTCTTAACGTATTGGTACACCAGACGACCACCGGGAGTGCGGACACTGAAAATAAACAAAAATTAAGTCAGATTACTGGTCATGGACAAGTGGTCAAGGAGTGAAGTTCAATCTGATGGCTTTTTGTGTTTAAATGCATCGTTGCAAAATTGAAACAAACTATTCTTCAATTCGCATGACTTTAAACAAATGAAATCACTTGAACATATTCGTGCGTGTCCACTAAAATCTTTCAAGCTGTCAAAACAACTCTTGGTTCGATTCCGGGCTCAAGGTATCGCCGGAAATGATTCCGAAGGTTCACCGATTGAGACTTCACTCTTTCACAAAGCAATTAATTCAAAGAATTCTCCTTCTCGCGAAGAATTTCACTTAAAATACTTACATTCGCCTCCTGTTGGATTTTGTGTTGTACGACAAACGTCTCCTGAGAGTCAATCGCTGAACCATTTTATCGGCAACTACAATATCAAAAGAACACAAATTTTCACATTAATACATTATTCGATGATTGTAGTTTTATATTTGATTTAAATTTAAACATAATTTTAGTCATATTTAAAGATGTTTTAAGATTTTTTGAGGCGCAAACAAAATTAAGGTACACATACCTTCAAGAAATAAACTAGAAAGGAAGTTGATAAGGCAGTTTCTTAACTTGATGATGGCGCCGCTGATGACAAATGTCAAACTTTTGCTTATTATCGATGTTAAGGGTATGTTCACATTTGAGTAGAAAATTTGTTCAAAAGTGTGAATGCTAAAACATTTACTTTTTTAAAAAGGGACATTTTTCAATTTATGGTTTCTTTTGTTACTGCTTAAATGTGTAATTATTTGCGTCCTTATCTAATGTTATGTAAAATTAAAAAGAGATTGCTTATTTTAAAAAAAGTATTTCTCTACAACAGATGACTAAGAAAAACTATTTTTTGCTTTTTTGCTTGACGTTATCTTTCTCTTAAAAGCCATTAATGAAAGATGAATGTAAATCTCGATTCTAATTCAACTTTTTCTTGTTTTAAAGGCTTGTTGCAAAAATACTGCCGTGTTCTGTGATTGAACATAAGTGTTATTTCCTATTACAGTGGCAACTTCACCTTAAGCGGATGTCGTTCAAATCGAACCACATATCCGACGATTATTCATTAAAAGCAAACACTCATAAATGTCACACAAAAACGGAATAGGCACAAAACAACAACTGAAGAAAATTTTTGCTGGACTGATAAAATAAGCAAGATGACTTTGATCGACCACTACGAGCAACAATATGCTGCTCTAATTGCAGAAATTACAGCTCTAATTGGACGTCTCAATGTCTTCAGTGGGGGTAAGTTGACCTTAAAACTTGCCACGTACAAGCATCAACAATAAAATTTTTACTTTATTCCCTCCAGCGGAAAGGCGAGAACTTTGCTCAAAAATCGATAGCAGTCTTACCGAGGCATCTGAATTGGTAATGATCTCTGCATTTTTCCACACCCTAACCAGATAATGAACTATTCCTCTTTTCAGTTGGAACAAATTGGTCTCGAGATTCGCGACTTGAATCCGTCTGTTCGACCAGGTTTTACCAGTAAACTGAACTGCTATCAGGTCGAACTGAAGCGACTGCAAACCGAATATAAAAATATCAAAGACCAAACAAGAAACCATTCATCGCTGCAGATTACAGATGATTTCGATGATATATCCATTCAGGATGATCAGAAGCAGCGACTGTTGGACAATTCGGAGCGTATTGAACGAACAGGAAATCGATTAGTTGAAGGCTTTCGTGTCGCTGTTGAAACCGAACAGCTGGGTTCACAGATCTTACAAGATCTACATCATCAGAGGGAAACTTTGAGCAGTGCGAGATCCAGATTACGCGAGACCAACGCTGAGCTTGGTCGGTCTTCAAGACTTCTGAATTCAATGATGATGCGCGCGCTAAGAGAGAAGGCTGTTCTCTACGGAGTTGGGGGAATCTTCGTAATTGTGGTTGTCGTCAGTGTGTACTTATCGGTTTCTAGTTAATTTGTTTATCTTTATGTTGTTTCATTTTTCACTTATTGTTATAACGTTTGCTTGCTTTGGCAGGTAGATCATTCCGCGTTTAGATCTAATCTGCTTACTTTCGAGATAAGTAGTAAGAGCTTGTAAAAAAAACCACATAGACTAAAGTTTTTATTTATTTCATCCATATAACATAGTCAAATGTAAACTAAGCATTAAAACATTATCTTAAACAGAGGTTAATGCGTTCATTTTGCTAAATTCGCATGGGCGCGGCTTGGAATTTCGTAACTTGCAGTAAATAGGTTAAAATATGGTTTCAGTGGAAGTGAAGCAGAAAGTATAGGCACGAAATACATAAAACTGCTTGGACGTTACGCTGAGCTGATGGCACTGACAACATCACAGCTACTCAACAAGTCTAACGCAGCTTTTATTGCGATTGAAGAAACAGGTGGAAGATGAAATAAAGGCTGCTAAGTTAAAACAGATCCAGAAACGCTCGCATTTACTTTGGAGCGGACAATGTAGACAAACAAAAAATAAGCACCACAAAGGACAACCTCCTACAGTCCGATGAAAATACTTGACAACCGCTGCTACTTTAGCTACAAATATGTCCAAAACTTGTGCCCTACAAAATGCTTATCTTGTCAGTCCTGCTTTCTTTTTTTGGCCGAACTTAACCGTCAACCTTTTATCCTTGCCGTGATGTAGCACTGGATCGGAGTAGAATATTCTTCAAGCTGGAGCAACGTTGTCCATACACCCATCGAACCACTAAGAATCTGCGACAGCGGGTTGGAGTGATTCCAAATAAAAAGGTTTGGTTTAAATATAATTTTTTAAGTCCCTGTTGTCTCATGGCTACCACATGGTGTTTGCAATCATTTTCATTTGATCCGTAGATAGCAGAGTTCAGGATGGTGTTGCTTTTCAGTCGCACTTTGCGTTGTTGTCGTCAATACTGGCACTAGCATTGTTTGCTATTCGAAGCTTATGATTTGCGGCTCGCTTAATCTCAAATTTTTATTACTTACTTAATGTGGCGCCACAGTCCGAGGTGGACTTGGGCCTCAACCAACAAGCGTCTCCAGCCAGCTCGATTTTTTGCTAGCTGCCTCCAGTTTTGCACGCACAGTTGGTTGAGGTCCCTTTCCACTTGCATGCGCCACCTGAGTCGCGGTCTTCCTCTACTGCGCCATCCTTCGGTGGATTCGAAGACTTTCCTTTTTATTAGTAAATCCTTTAAAGCCCCTTCTGGTTTGGAATGACAGGGATTCTTAGTGCCAAGCCATTAAGCCTCTAAAATATAAAATAATATAATCTTTCCAATTCTATGTGCTATTTATCCCTTGATTGTTTAAAACATCATTCATTCCCCATTTCACCACTTCAAATACTGCATTTTAAATATCTACCACTGTTTGATCAGATTCTTTAACTCAACAAACCTAAAGTTGCATTTGATTTTATAGGAAAACAAACAAACCCTCTCGTTGCAATTCTTGGCAAGCGCACGACAGCTGTTCACGATTTGACATTCCGCTTTTTGTTTGTCCTCAAATATTATTCCTCTCTCCTCTCTGCATCTTAAATTGTTCTCTTCTTTTTTTTGTTTGTCATACATTTGCATTTGTATTCGCCTGACGTTGTCTGGCTTTCCTTACGTACTGTGCGTTCTAGTTAGCCCACTAGACGCTAAACATATTAGCAAAACGCGAACCAATTAAACAACGAGTCGGCATCATTAATCCCCCGGAGCAATTAAAAATGGCCAAAGTTCGGATACCCGAACAAAAGGTTATTCTTTGCGGTGAATACGGTGTTGGTAAAAGTTCCTTATTCCGTCGATTCACCAACAACACCTTTATTACCGAGACAGACCGCAAGTCCACGCTCGGCTTGGATCATATCGACAAAGAGTACAATGTCGGCGACAAAACAATCAAAGTAAGTTACATTCGTCAAAATTGAATCTGGAAAATTGTAGTGCATCCTTTGTCTTCAGCTTCAACTGTGGGATACCGGAGGAATGGAGCGAGTTGCCTCGGTTACGTCGAGCTATTACAAATTTGCCGAAGGTGCTATCTTGGTGTTCGCATTGGATAATGCGTCTTCATTTCATTCACTTTCGCAGCATCTCTTGGACATAGTAACTTATGCAGAAAACGCAAAAATATTCATTTGCGGAAACAAATCCGATCTCGAAGGTCGTGAACCACAGGTGAGCGACGCGGAAATGGAGGCGTTCTGTGAGCAATGTCACAGTCTTGTTAGTGCCACATATAAGACGTCCTGCAAAACAGGCGAGGGAGTCGAGGAAATGTTTCGTGATATATCGAATATTCTTGTCGAGGCCAACCGCTCCAAGATGGAGCTGCAAGCCCTCGAGCAGCATGGCTTTAAAATCGATCACGCCGACGAACCCCCCGAGGACGATGGTACCTGCATTTGCTAGTTTTGGGTATCTTCGCCCTCATCTCGGTTTTGGCATCCATCATTAGTTGTTGCAAATTATTTTCTTTTTGTACGCGGAATGGAAGGAATGTTTATTTATTTTTTAATTATTTTTTAGACTAACCGTCCTCTTGTGCAGGGCATCCACCTCTAGTAGTTTATGTTCCACATGACAAAAAATAAAGCAAAACTTTTAAATTTGACTATATTAGTGTCTTATCGATTTTTTTTTATATTTTTCCTTTCTTTTCTCAAGATAACTTAACAAATAGGCTACGTGCTAGCTTCTCGTGTCCACCAATGGACAGCACAAATAAGTAAATAGAAACATTCTTCCTGTATTCGAATTCATTCGTAATGCTGGGTACCTTATGATTGATTGCTGCCAACTTAATCCGCTTAGAATGTCGGTTTGGGGGTGGCTTGAATTATGGACTTGATGGGAACAGAAGCGGGAGAGTGAATGAGTTATTGTTGTTTTTTTTTTAGTGCTGGGCCCAAACGATAGTCTTCAGGTCGATGCCTTCTTGTACCATTTCCCAAAGTGGTGACATATCACGCAATCGTTTCACTTGTGCTATGCATCTCTCGGCTGTGTAGTCGACTTCTTCGACGGTTGTAAAGCGGCTTATGCCGAATCTGCAAAAGAGGGAAGAAATGTTTTGAATAATGTTGGTATGAAAGTTGGGCGGTGAGTGGATAAGTGAATTTAATTAAATTACATAACCTCAAGGTTGTGCACATGAACACGGTGAATATGTTTGTCCTAATTAGGGTGTTGCAGAAGTGAAAAAGTAAAAGTGAGCACGAAAGTGAAAACAACGTGTGGTAAGCGTTTAAATTTAATATCGGATAAAAATAAATATTTGGCACTGAAAATGGACGTGTTTTATTGACAACGTACAGTCACTTCCTCTGCGAGTGCAAAGTATATATATATTCAGAATAAAGTTCTTTTAAAACGCTTTTGATAGCACCACTCATCAAATTTGGTTGTGGTTAAAGATCGTACCAGCTGGAGAGGCTTGAGGCTCAGACGCAACCCGGACTAGCGCCATCAGTAGAAGAAGACAACCCCCTTTTCCTTTAATTTCTTGACCACAGAGAGTTCGATGAGATATACTGCCGACAGCGTTTTATAAAAACATAACTAAACTCTAAATATTTTCGAATTTAAAACAGGTGGAAATGATCCTGGTTGGCATAGGCGACAATTTGGTTGTACGATGTGATTGCAGGAAACCATAATTGAGGCTAAAAACTCTCGACGTCTCTTTAAAATCACTCTTCTCTCTTTTAAACCGTTCATCGATCTAGTGAGTTCATATCAATAAATGCTGGTTCCGAGAGGTTCACCATTTACTAACTTGCAGAACAAACACTTACCACTTTAGCGACTCCACGGTCGTATATGTCTGCATAAACAGAGTGAAACAGTGGGCGCCGTGGCCGTGTGGGTTTGTGCGTCCACCCATACGCACTAGACTTTCACAGTCTAGGTTCAAATACCAGTTGAGATAAACAATTTTTCAAACAAATTTTCACGGCTCCACCTCTTCCGAGTCACTGACAATGCTCAAAGAGTATAACTATCTAGAAATAGCTTCTTAATCTCGCCGATCGGAGTCGGCATGTAGGTCCCCTCCACTCGTGAGAGAACAATAGCACGCACAACACGAGTGGTTGCTGAGAAGCTAGGCCCAGGTCCACCTCGGACTGTAGCGCCGCCATTATTATTATTATTATTATTAAACAGAGTGAAATAGACTGTTATATAGCCTTGACATTTCTGTTCAATTCATCAGGCTAAGAAGACTAATCCTTGCTGCTCATCAATTTGAACAACTCGCTCGCCACAGCTATCAATTTTAAATTTGTTAAACATTTCAAAACAATGTAACAGACCATAAAACGAAACGTGTCTTGGGCGTTTAAAAAAATGGCAAAAAAAACGCTGACTGCTATAGCGACAAATGAAATTCACGCAAAAAGTGAAACACATCGAGTCATAAGGCAAAAATGAGTCACGAGGGAAATTACTACAAAACGACGCAAATGTATGTCATCATCAAGAAAAGTTGTAAATCACCTGTAATAGGGGTAAAGGTGGAAAGGGCAGCTCCACAGATTGCGAAAAGTTCAGATCCAAGAATAGACTAAACACAGAATGACCTGTCTTTTTGAAAAAGTTGAGCTGATTCCAGTGATGAATGAGGTATTGACACTGACAAAGATGAAAGAACCATTTTTTTTCGGACGATTTTGGAAACACTTCTGGAGCATTCAGATTCAAAATTGGTACATTGTACTGCCAGGTAGCAACCTACTCCAGTGCCGTTAATTTGATCCCAACGGCAAATGGTGACTGGAACAGATTCGATTTCACTATTTCACTGGGATTCGAGCCTGGTACGCCCCTAACTTAACCAACTGCGCCATCCAGTCGTTTTAAAAGAACCATTTGGTCACCATGAAAGTCCGATGTGGATTTGGACCTAGCTGCTATACAATCCCACTCGTGTTAGCGTTTTATTTTTCTCTTACGAATCGAGAGGATCTACGGCGAGATTCAGAAGCTATGTATTTCTTGACAGGTTTACTTTTTGAGCATTATCAGTGGCTAGGAAAAGGTGAAGCCCAAGTGTACTGGGAATAGAATCTAAAAATAAAAAAAATAAAAAATAAAAAAACTGGGAGTGCATAACTGAAGAGAGGTGGATCGTGCTACCTGGAGAGGCCTGTTGGTTGAGGTCCAGGTCTTCTTAAGAAGAAGAAAAGGAAGGACATATCCACTTCAACTGATGCTCATCACAATAAGTAATTATTTGTCACTTTATGAGTCCAAATGAATTGGGAACTCATAGCCTACTCTAACCTACTCTACGGCTAATGAACTTCATTAACCGACAATTGCTCTTACACTTTTCCTATAAGCATAAAGCCTTAATCGTTCCCGCTTCTATCTCGTATAGTTTTCATGCAACAAATTGTTCGCTTTTTCTCTGCGACTCCATTTGTTCCCGTTCGGATATTTGTTGGTATCATCTCATTATTCATCGTTTCAAAGTCATATGTAGATATACAGACAAATGTGTAGTCCTATTTCTTTTTTATAGCTCATAAATTTGTTTACTTGATGAGTGTATGATAGGTAGTTAGCACGATCGTTAATTTGTACTTTGGCACTCAAACACGAATCAAAACCTGAATAGGAGACAACTACGATGAAACTTTACATGTGCAACGATCTGTGAAGAACCTGTGCAATTAATTGTTTTCACAAATGATGTGAACATTTGAGCTTGAACATTGCAAGTACCAATAACAATTAGACAATTAGGAAAAGTGAGGTAATTAAATGCCAGTCTCGGATGCCTATCAAAAGCCTATTTGACATACTAGCTGCTTTAGAGACCTACCAGGGACCTTTTAAAAGATTAAGGCCCCATGAGCAAGAAGAGTTGATTCTGGAGCGGATACAATAATGAAATATACACGATCTATCAAGAATTAGATTTTTATAATAATGGCGGCGCTAAAGTCCGAGGTGGACTTGGGCTTAGCTTCTCAGCAACCACTCGTGTTGTGCCTGCTATTGTTCTCTCACGAGTGGAGGGGCCCTACAGTTCAATGCCGACTCAATGTTAACTGACGAGGAATGCAATTGGCTAGCCCACTTGAGCATCGTTTATTAAAATAGCGATAAACAAAGACAAGGATGAGACATTACGGCAATGTTCGAGCGAGTCTATCAACTTCGCGATATTATTGTCTCCTATAAGTTTTATCGCTCGCTGTTGTATTCTATCTAGCAGGTGCAGAGAGGTCTTGGGAGCACCAGACCAGATATGAGCGTTATACTCAAGTTTGGAGCGGATGTAGGCCTTGTAAATTGAGGCCAAATCAGAGGGGGTGAAGTATTTCTTGCATTGTTTAAGGAAACCTTGACATGTCGCAGCATTTTTGGCGACCTCGAATATGTGATCATTTCAACCAAGTGTTGAGTTGATACAAATACCGAGGATGGAAAGTTTTTCGGTTTCTTCAATTCTGAATTCGGCCATCGCTTCAAACAGTTCCTTGTGATGAATGCTGTCGTATGCGGCTTTGAAATCGATAAGAAGATGGTGCGTATCGAATTGAAACTCGCTGGTCTTTTCCACGATTTGCCTAAGTGTGAAAATTTGGTCTATCGTTTTGCCAGGCCGGAAGTCGCACTTATAGCTATGCCGACTTCTTCGAAGCCGTGAAGTAGGACTACTTCTTCGACTAGAGTTGGGATTTCTTCGTGCTCCTGGCATTGCTCACTAAGCAGCTGCTGGAAATGCTGATTAAACACATTTACAATTCTCTGAGGGTCAGTAACTAGGTTTCCCTCACAATTTCGAAGAGCCTGGGTGCCTTTCCTAGGCCTGCTCCCAGGTTCTTGGCTTTCCTATAGAAGGCTCGTATTTCCTCGTTTTCCCTAGACTCCACGATATTCTTGAGCTGAGAAGTCGCGAGAGACGTTTTCTTTTGGAGCAGAGACTTCTTCTCTTCCCGTCTTTCTAGCCCGGCACTCCTCTCCCACTGTCCCAGTTCTTCGATGCAGTGCACCTCGTCGCTTGTACGTTTCTTCTGCTCACACTCGCCAATCGTTTTGATCCGTCAGTAGACACGTCAGTTGCAGGAGATTATTATTACCTTGAAATAACGCATGGAGTTAATCTTTACTCTTGTCCAAAAATTAACTAATCCTGTTCCTCAATTCAAATAATCTTCTAAACATTACCATACGAAAGTTATCTCACAGCAGTTGCTCGTAGCTGGAGCTCATATGTTTGCATAATTTTCTGAACATCCGTATTTTTAAAGCACAAAATTGAAAACTTTGAATTCTACGTTAAAGTTGATTTAATCTTTTCTGGCAACGTCTTCGTAGCAAGCGAAGTGCGTTGTAATCACTTTTGGGTTTCTATTTTAGATCAAGCAAATCTGAAATCACAATTGCCGACGCTCCGTCTGTACATAACCCGAAGTTTCTTTTGTGTTCTTTAGGAGAGACAAATAATAACTTGTTAATTTGTACATTATCCCCTGGGGAGAATGTTCCACAGCTCTATTGTATTGTTTTCCTGCATACTACCGTGGAGAAACGTCAAACTCTAAAACAAACACTACGTCAATTTACAGTTATTAATGTGTGTTTTCTCATAAACTTTAGACCTACCCCAAGCCTATTTATACTTCCATAACTCGTTATTTACCCGATTCAATATTCATAAGCGACGAGTCTTTTTTATGTGCAATTACTCACTCGAAGTCAAATTTGTACTTCACAAACGCGTGCTAAACAACTTGTACATCAAGTGTCACTTTATGTAAACCTAATAGATTCACCAGACTGATCGCAAACAGGTGATAGAAGTTGGTGTTAGGATATTGACATCGCAGTTAATATGCGTCATGTCAACACTCTTCGATAATATGAGTGCTAACTAATCGATTAAGGAAACGTAATCTAAGTGCGCATTTAGTACATTTACAGTGCAGGAAATTTCACTTCATATCTATCTCAAGATTAACCTTGAGAGTTCAGTGAACTTTGTATGAAGTGACGTCGCTTTAGAGGCAGTCGCTAGCTACGACACGACATCGACATTTCGAAAATTAAGTGTAAATTAATTCGCACCGAAACAGAAGAAATTAAGCGTATTCTCTTACCTTATGGAGCTATGTGCCAAGTCATCATCGGTTCCAATTGCCCGGAGCACATATGATGGTTCCAAAGATGCCGATGTACACGCAGATCCACTCGATAGAGCAACATCTTTAAGGGCCATCATCAGGGATTCGCCCTCAACGTAGGCAAACGATAGATTCAGGCATCCAGGATAGGTTTGTTCCGGATCTCCATTGCGAATGACGTGCGTCAAAGAGCTCATTATCTTATCATACAGGCGTTTCGATAAGAACTCAACCCATTTCTTGTCATATGCCATTTCGTACTGTGCAATTTCGCACGCTGCTCCGATGCCAACAGCAAGTGGTGCTGGAACTGTTCCACTGCGTAGACCACGCTCTTGCCCACCACCACTTTGTATGGGCACCAGGCGGACACGGGGTTTCCGTCCGACATACAATGCACCGACTCCCTTTGGCCCGTAGATCTTGTGGCCAGAGATGGACATCAGGTTTATGTTTTGCTTATGCACGTCAATTGGGATTTTGCCCACAGCCTGGGCGGCATCTGTGTGGAATAATACTTTTTTTGACTTGCAAATCTCACCGATGTCGCTGATGGGTTGAAGAACACCTTAAAAAGATAGCCAACTCAGCACCAGATTCTTATTAGAATTCAAGGAATTCATTTACCAATTTCATTGTGTACCATCATGACGGACACCAGAGCTGTTTGTGGAGTGATCGCATTTTCCAGTTCGTTTAGGTCAAGAAGACCATTGGGTTTCACTGGTAAGTATGTGATATTGAATCCCTCAGCTTCCAAGGCGCGACATGAATCCAACACGCACTTGTGTTCGGTTTGGGTTGTGATGATGTGGTTCCTCTTTTCGCCATAAAATCTGTGAAAGATGATTTGTTCTTAATAGTCCCCATGCAGTTGAGGTAGAAACTAACCTTGCGACACCTTTCAGTGCTATGTTGTTAGATTCAGTTGCACCGGAGGTGAAAATAATCTCTTTTGGATCAGCTCCAACAAGGCTAGCGACTTGTGCACGCGCCTTTTCCACAGCCTCCTCAGATTCCCATCCGTAGTAATGATTGCGAGAGTGTGGATTACCGTACTGATGTGTAAGGAATGGTAACATGCTATCCAACACTCGGGGATCCTAAAAACAACACACACAATGGAATGGAATTCCAATAAACTTAATTCAAAGCAAACCATTGGAGATGTAGCCTGTGCATCCAAGTAGAGTGGTCTTTTTTCATTCGCTTCCATTTTGATGAATCTCTTTTCGGCGGCTTTGGCCTTTTCGGTTTCTGGTGAATGTTGTGAAATTTTTTTTTATTTTTGCCGTGTTTAACCTTAAATTGTCTTACCTTCGGTAGAAGTCGAAGCATAACGTCTGCCAACCGGATTTACTGTAGCAAATATTTGCAGACATTTCCCAGCTTCGTATTGGATAACTTTTCTTCGTAAAAGCGTAATTCGTTGCATCATTTTGAGAGAAAAAAATTATAAACTGCAACAAGACTCACTGATACGTACTTTATAATCCCACGAAATGACGGCCAGCTGATTGGTGATGCAGTTGCTGAACTGATAAACGAATGTCAAAACAAGACGTAGGCGGTAGAGGTTAGTTTTGTTCGATTTGTTTAACTGGATTTCTTGGGGCTACGATGGAAGACATTTTCACTAAATTTTAAGTGGGAAATATGTGATTTCATGAAGAATTTTTAATCTCCGATGGAAGGCATTTATTGAAAGATGTCTCATGACGAGAAATTATTGACAGATGGAATCTTGAATCAATCACAGCAGTAGATGATTTCTGCTCATACCCAACATATTTCTTGTACCAACTGAACAAACCCAAGATGGTATGGGAAACGAAATAGAAAGGTGTCCCATAATTATAGACAGTTATCCTCCCATAATCAAACGTCAAATTCAATTAGTTTGGTTAAGGATATTTTCGGCTTCTTCTTTCTTTTGTTTTTATTTACTTTCATTCGGTTGCATCAACAAAAAATAATTTTGCATTTGTTATCTTTAATCGACTACCAATCCTGGCAGCAATGTCATTTGTTGATCCAGTAGAAGATAAAGACATTTTAGACGACTTTGAGGTATTGGATATGCCCTCAACTGATGATGAGATTGAAGTTGCCTGGATGGCAATAGAATATTTAGCGCAATTCAAAGAAAAGGGTAAGCAATCTCCATTCAACGTCACTGGGCTAACATTCTTACGTAATACTCTGGTTCCTCCTCTCTGTAGAGATATGGCAAAGACCAACGACTAAACGAATACTTTCAAATGATGGTTCCACAATTTTGCATTTCGAAGCATCTTATGCCCGTATCATGCCACCACAAGACGAAATCGCCAATGCAAGGCCTTACGTTGTGTATGCATTGACGGTGCGTCGAGACTCTTCAACGATCGATCCGAATCCGGCGAAAATTGAACGACGCTACACGGACTTTTGGAATTTATACATAAACTTGAGAAAGGAAGAAGCCGATGCTATGAGTACGGTTTACTTTCCCCGGAAAGTTCTTATTGGAAACTTCTCGCCTGAACTAATAGCCGAACGATGTGCAGCATTTGAAGTGTTTCTAGATCATATCGTCTCAAAACCTGTTCTCCGACATTCACCACATTTTTTGAGCTTCCTACAAGACATCGAACTGGAACAAGCTTGCCAATTGCTTGACAAACGACACAATGAATCTGCCATTCCACTGTTAGAGAATTCGTTCCGACTGCTGAATAAGATTTTCACGGATCGGTCAAAGCCTGTTTTGCTGGTACTTTGCAGATTAGTTGTCGCCTGCACCACATCACCTATTCAACCTCCGTCGGCTAATGGTTGGGCTGCATTGGCATTGCGGCGTTATGAGACGGTTTGTGACACTGACTTGCTTCCACTGTATATTCCATTGCTGCACACATGCGTTCATTTATGGTTAGTATTTTTGGGTTTGTGGAGTGTGGAAATTATTTTTTTTTCTCAAACTTGTGATGGTCAATGTCGCATCTTACCAAATGTTGGTTGCGTGTCAGTCTTTGTCTGTATGTTTTGGTAATGCTGAATAGGTTGTTAAAACGCACATCAAGGCTTCATGGACTTTCATATGTGGACTGATTCATTTTTGCATAATCCTTCAAAATTCTCTTCTTTTTTGGCACTTTCTCCACTTTCTCTTTCCTCTTTAAGCACTGTACAGGGGCAATACCCGCATCATGCATCGTACATCCGTACACCATGAACAATCACCAGAAATAAATGTTGATGTCAATGGGTCGAACAGTGTAAGGACTGTTTTGATTTTGCGGGTGGGTCAATTCGATGGAAATAACCTATTCGTCGAATACACAATCATTTCCAATTCTCCGAATTTTTTCTCCATTTATTTAAATACTCTACCCATTTTCAGGTGGCAGCATAAAAGTGACCAAAGGCTTATTATAGATCGCCTAAGAGACATGTCCAGAAAGGGAATCAACATCAGCAGCACACCCGCGTTAATGGAAGCTATTCATTTGCTTGACCCACGGAGCGAGACCATTTGAACGAAAGCAGTTATTTTATTGAGTGACTGCCGCGCGTATTTTGATGGCCCAGGGCATTTGAAAACCATTAACCAGAGATGGACTCCTTTTGATCCATGTTTTGAGTATTATTTACTTTACACACGATATGTACATATGTTATTATTTTCTAAAATTAATGTTGATATTACTGCAATGGGACTCAAATATATTTTGATATTATTATTGTTTAAATAACTTTGTTAAATGATATGTATTTTATTTCCAATAAGCGTCTTTAATTTGAATAGCCTTCTTTTCAAAGCGGTCACTCTTTCTAAAATTTTTTAAGTCAAAGCCATTTTCTTATCTGCCTAAAAAGAAAAAAAAAGTTTTGGACAATCCTGCAATCCTCTTGTTTTTAGTAATGACAATTTTTCATGTATCCATCCTACTTTTTCATACAACAAGAAGATAGCAGCTAGCAGCACATCTGCAGGAACAACTTGGGCTACACACCACACTTTTCATCCACATTGTGAGCTGCTGCTTCAGAATTGCTACAAGAAAACGGAGACATATCGTTCCCGTATCATCGATATCAAGAGATACGTCAATAATCTTTTCCTTAACCATCGACAGCAGCCACAACATTGTCTACGCAGACAATTATGGTATCCCCAAAAGAAAGCGGCTAAGGTCATTGAGCCGGTGAATAATCGCCTGTTACAATCCTAGGCAGATCCTACAACATTAGCCTCATTTGCACATGCCTCTACTGATGAGGCTTAAGATCCCAAAAAAAAGGATTTTTATGATCTGTTAAGTTGAAAAAAATGTACTCCAGGATATTAATTTAAGAAAAATGAAGAATACAATGGAAAAAAAAACATTTAATCAACACTCAGAAACGGTTATACGTTTGACGTCAGACATCACGGCACGACAATGAGCAATAGCTTCGGTCTCACGAACTTTGCGAGTGTACGCAATATCCTTATAAAAATACGAGGTTTTTTCACTCAAGAATCCACACAGCAACCTAGTGATTTTCGGGTGGACAAGCAGCCAATTAAAGGGCCAACTATTGTATAATAGCCGCACGAAAAGTTGAGTTCAAAAGTATCGTCATATTTCAAAGTGGCCACAATGGCTTCTAGAAACCTTAGAAGAATACAGCTGCCAACTGATAAGTGCATACAGAGTGATTTATTTAAGTAGTAGTAAGTAGGCAAAAGTGAACGAAGCGGTTGCTGTACCTTGTCAGGTCAGAGTACATTCGCTCGGTTGTTGGCTCTTAAGGGCCAAACATAATGGCCATACGAAAGCTTAAAAGAACTAAAGCAACCGAACGATTAAACAAGGATACATTGCAATAATAATAACCGCTCGCTCAGTTTCGTTAAGTTCGTTAACTTTTGCTTACTTACGCGGGAGCGATGAATCGCTCTCTACGTATGCAAATGTCAGTTGACAGCTGACTTTTCTTAAGTTTCTACAAGCAATTATGGATACTTGGATATTTGATGACGCTTCTGGTTACGTTTCGATTGATTGTGACATAAGCTTAATTTTTGTACGGCCATTATGGTTGGCCCTTAACTTTCCTCCTAAGTTTCCGTACGGCCATTATACATAGTTGACCCTTTAATTGGCTGCTTGTCCACCCGAAGATCGCGAGGTTGCTGTGTGGATTCTTGAGCGAAAAAATTAAGTTATTAAGTTTAATTGACAAAAGACAATATTTTAGATCTGCGAGTACTCAAAAGTGCAAATATCGACTCCGATCCCTATTTACTAGCAGGAGAGTACGAATATCTAACGTAAAAGTTAAGAAAGCACACAAAGAGGAGTTTTGATCATAAGCACACCGGATATTGCAAGAGCCTACGAAGTGCAACTAGGCGAAAGACTTTCTGGTACGCTCAAGTCAAATAGAAAATTCCAGGACTTCCAAGAAAGCCAAGATCATCTTATTCCACCTATCAACTGAGCAAGAAAACCGTTACATGACGGCGTGTGGGCGAAAAACTAAAAAACCGACGAGGCGTACCAATAAAACAATGCAAAACCAGACTAACACACGTTAAGTATTAAGCTAGAAGACAGATCCAGTAGGAATATCGATGAGCAGGACGACAACGCTGACTCTTGTTGCGATTTAAAAAAAGTTTTCTGCGAATATTTGGTTCTGTCTGAGAGGAAGGCGAATGAAGGACAAAACTTTTTCTTTCTTTACCAGGTGGACCAGGGCCTCAACCAATAGTCGGCACGATCTTATGTTACGTTTCTCCATTTGCAACCGTAATTTTTCGTTAAGGTTCTTTCTCACTTATGTGAGCCACCTCAATCGTATACAATAGAGGACGTTGCGATGTTCCGCAGGATCTGAGTCAAAGAACACGTAACCACGAATTCAATGAACTGTACAAAAATAACCTTCAGTATAAAAATCAAGACATCGCGGATGCAACCCAACTTGGATAGTCTGCGTGCCTGTGAACGTCAAGGGTGAAAGAATCACTTCTCACAGTTCGCTGATTAATGCGAAATGCTTCTCTAGAAATTCGTTGGATCTAACTATAGAAGTGCGTGTAATGGAAATTAGATAAAGAGTATGCGGGTTTGATTTATATGAAAGCACTACCGCTCAACTCCTTAAAAAAGACAAACATTTGAAAAAGAATTATGCATCCTCATATTTCGAAAACTCCTACGATGTTGACCAGGATCCCAGTTAACCTACAGTCGTCCGCCACTGTTGCTATGTAAAAGAACTCCCGCTGTCTTCAGTTTTTTGAATTTTTGATATTAGTGTACACCTGATCTTATTCAAAATTCGTGTTAATTTTGATGGGTCTTCTGATAATCACCAGACATGTATGTACCGCTATGTGTCAGTTATCCTTTATATTTCTGTGGTTATTGCAATAAAGTTGGATCGATTTATTCTAAAATGGAACTGAGAAAACTTAAATCCAAAGGAGACGAGTTCGAAATTCTGCATGAAAAGTTACAGGGTATTATTTTTACCAAATAGCTACATACCTACATTTATCGATAAACAATCTTTTCAAGATCTTGGCCTCTATGAGAAGGGAATGGACTTGGATCAGATGCGTCAAGTCATGGGAGTTGTGGACGAGTCGATAAATGAGACTTCGTTCAGTGATCGTGACATAGAGTTCGCCATAAGAGTAAACTCCCAATGGTCTATACAATTCTAGGTAGTTAACTTAGTTGTCTTTTGTAGGAGAGTGAACGAGAGTTTTCTGCGGCCAATATTTGTAATTCGACAATGATTGGGTATGTTTACTTGAGATCTTGAATTAAGGAGGGACTTTAAATGACTCCCTTTTACAGCCTAGAGCAAACAAATAGCCCAGAAAATCCATCCTTTTGTGGACATCGTAATCGACAGTGTGTACATGATTGTGTTCCATCTGAACTTTAGTAATTTGTGATGTATTTCAGTTTGCAATCATTCTCCTCCCCATACAGCAGTCCGGAGATTAGTTGTGTTCAAAAAATGACAGTGATTGCGGAAATACATCATGAACTTGAGTGGACTCCAAAGAAAGCATCGCCAATTAGAGAGCATAACGTGGGGACTGTTCAAAAAAAGCCGAAAACAGATGCTAAACCGCAGGACGATTCTGGTGTCATATTATCGTCTAATTCTGTGTTTGAAACCACAAGTTTCTAGGAATTATTTGTTTAGTTTTGTTATGGTTTGTATTCATCGATTTTGCATTTATTCTGTTAACGATTGTGTTGATTGCTTGAATAAATATTGTCAATTTATAAATATGTTGCATGAGCTGAAGCTTGAAACTTTGATTTCCAAGAGAATGACAGTTCCTTGTCAAAATATAAATTTTGATTTTTAGCAAGTAAGAGACGTTAAGACTTTAAGCGCGCGAAGATGAAGTTCAACCATTTTGGGAACTGGATTTGAAGACGCATTGTTTACTTACTTACTTAGCAGGCCTACGACACATGTCTGAGTCTGATATATCGCTGCCCTCCATCGTTGATGGTTCTGCGCACGCTGCTTTCAGTCATCAAAACCAAGCTGTCTTACGTCCGCGATGACTAGGTCTTTGTGTGTTGTGCCTGCTATACTTTTCCATCACTCCGTCGTAAATGTTCTCCTTAACGATATTGGCCTTTAAGTCTCGAAGTACGATCTTAACATCACACTTCGGACAGTCTCCGTAGGCACCATCCAAAGGTAATAGAAATCCTGTTTGATAGAGTCTTCAGCCTCATGGGTAGGAGCATGAGTATGAGTAGTATGTGAATAGGAGGCTGATGTTGCGCCCGTCTAACTGTCAGGTGACCGCTTATTGGCTTGAAGTAGATAATCTTCGAACTTAGGCTCTTTTCCACAACGAATCCACATCCCAATATATGAAGCTGTAATAAATGTCTTCTTTTCTTATCCCTTCTTTTCGTATTCAGTGCACTTCCTGGATCGTAGTAATACCTTGTCCTTCCTGAGGATATTTCCCAATTGGTGAATGTAATGTTCATTCATTCCAGGGGTTTGCCATGCGTTCGCAATGCCGTCGTTTGGTGTCCGTTCATAAATTCGAGGCTATTTGCTCTTCCAATACAATGTTAGCATTTACGTGGGCGGCCTTGCGCACAACCGACAGTCTGGTCGGGATGTTCTTTTCTCAAGGACGTTCGCAGCATACATTGCTTCACCTCAACGGTTGATATAGATATTATCCAGGCATGTCAACTTGATCTGAGCATTTACAAAGACCGTTGCCAGCATGCCGACAGGTTAGGACCAATGAACAACTTTACTTCGTACTCCCAGGCCTTTCCCCCAAAATATTTCAATTAGATGTGTATATTCTCATTATCTTCATCTTTGTAGGGCGCTACAATCCATAGCTGGTCTTCAACCAACAAGGTTAGTTTTGCAAACCAAGTCTGTTGAGTCCCTTCTCTATATCCGTGTGCCACTGCAACCGGTATAAACGTGGACGTCGTCTCTTGAGTTTTCCTACAGATTCACAATCGACGATTCTTCGGGCCGGAGCTATGTTGCTTACCGGCTCTACATGGTCTATCTATCTTAGACTTGGCTGGGATCGTTCGTGTTGCGGTACAGTCCGTACAGTTTGTGATTGAATCTTGTTCTTCAAAACCTGTCACCGCAAATAGGATCGAAGACGATAAATTAAAAATTCAAAATTGCCCATTCTACAAAAACTGTTTAGGCAATTTCTTCCGTCGGTTAAATCTTATTTGAATCGAATAATAAATTGGTAAACTGACTTTGAGTTCAATTTCAAAGAAAAATTGCCCAAACACAGTACTCCACCTACCTGTGATATTGTAAAACTCTAAAAAAAAAAATCCCAATCGCCGCCATTTTCGTCTGATTTGACAAGCCAAGCTGACAAGGAAAAAAAAATATCTTCCAATCATAACAAAAAATTTGTTGAATAGTTTTGACGAAATTGTTTTATCGGGGCGAAAATAGAAAATCCTTTCGATAAAATTGACAAAATTTCAATAACCCACCATGTACAACAAAATGAGACCGCAGGCACATGATCCAGTAAAAGAACCGGTCGACGATGGAACCGATGATGAGGACGACGAGGACAAGAGGACCATCTTTTGCGCCAACATTGACCAGAGAGTCACTGAAGAGATTCTCTTTGAAGTCTTTTTGCAAGTATGTTGAATTTGGCGAATGTGTCGGCTGATGAATTAATTAACTATTTGTTCGCGAGCAGGCGGGACCGATTGAATCTGTAAAAATCCCTAAAGATGGTGGGCGCCAAAAAACCTTCGGCTTTATTACATATGTACACCAATGCAGTGTACCGTTTGCTCTGAAACTGCTATCCGGACTGAGTTTATTCAAGAAACAATTGACCATCAAACCGCGACATACCAAAGCCTATCCCAGCGATGTTGAGCCGCTTGTACACAGGCCGGGAAGCAGTGGAGTTTCAGAATTCATTCCAATGCGGGGAACGAATCTCCCATATCACAATGAAGTGAATCCATTCAAAACCGATATATCCCCACCGAAAGGATTAGGTTGGGCTAATCAAAGACGAGGTGATGACTTAAAGAAGCATTCATCGCACAATATGCGTCCCCATCAAAACACACCGTATTCCCGTGCGGATAATTCAAGAGATCACGGTGGGGGTGGCGGCAGTGGTTCACATCGTAACAGACACAGTGGCAGACGTTCAAGGAACAGATAACAAATGGCTTTGTGTGATTTTCAAACAGCAGCAGTACACATGGTGCACTGAGGCTGTGCATCCATCAAATTTCCGCAAAGCGAGTTGTAAAATTACCTCATCTTATCACTTCAATGACCCATGTACATAACTCAAAAGATATTGTTATACCTTAAGTGATTGTGTCTTATGTAGATGTTAAAGAAGTTCCAGTTTGTATCGATCAACAAGAAGCGATTGTTATTTTTTCTGTTTTGGTTCTTTCCCATTTGAGAATTCATTTTGTGGAATCCCCGTTCGAGAGTCGAAATGGAATGAAATTGTGTCAATTGGGAGCACCCCTGACCCGGACGGGTTCGATTTCATAACGCTGTATTTCTCATGCCATTTTAGTGTCATAAAGTGAATGTGGAAATATTTTGCTTATGCGGGGTCAGATGTCTTTTGTTGACTGGCAGCATTCTTACAAGAAGAATGGGAATATGGGACATTTTAAACGACCTCGGAGGTTATGGGGAATAATTGTCGAAGAAAGATTTGTGTGTCGTATGAAAGCAATAAATAGTCCAAAGGTTCTTCCGATTTTTTCTTGAATATTTGGTTTCAATCTTTCGATTTCAATTTCAGTTATCTCCTTTCAACTGTGCTGTCCTTCAATTCCTACTTATAAACTTTGACAATGGTTCTCTTATCGAGTACATACACGTAAACGTTAGGCTTTATCTTGCGTCTAGTGTAGAACGCAAATTTTATTAGGGTGACCTATTTCTGTATTACCTTGTCGGGCAAATGTCGTCAACTGCGATAACGCGCCATCGCGATCGTTTTCTGTAGATCTGATTCATTTCTGCCAATTTTTTATCCAACTGCATCACTTTACTCTTCACTGTTCTGTGAAAATGGTTTTCCGCGTCTTCTGCCATCCTGTGTTAAGGAATTCCATTGCGTATCATGGTAAAAAGCAAAAAATGTCCACCTGGCTCTTCAGATTTTTTATGATTGTTTGGTTCAAGTATAGTCTCTTAGTCTCTTACTGTCCTCTTAGTTAACCCAACATTCGCCTGTGCTGGGTGCCAGGCCGTAGAGACTTTCCGGGTAACTGCAAAGCGGATGAGCTTGCCAAGTTCGCAACTTCACAGCCATTACTTCCTAAACACAGAAATTTGGGTATTCCCCTCACAACTTGTAAATTGTTGCTCTCATCAGAGGCAACTCATGAAATAAATAGCAGATAGACGAGTGGCACACCACCAGAATGATCTGGTCTAAGCTAGATCTCAGAAGATCTAAGGATTAAATATCTCTGGATAGATCGAATATAAGTACAATCGTCGGTGTCATCACAGGACACTGCCTCATCGGAAATCATGCCAGTAGACTAGGCGCCCGGCTAATGATTTCTGTAGAAGCTGCTTAGACGAGGAGGAAGTGGAAAGCGTTTCACACCTTCTCTGCCCCTGTCCGACCCTAGCGTCTATTCAGCGCCTACATCTAGGGGCTTACTTTTTCGATTACTTATGCGAACTCAGTGCGGTTCCTATTAATAATCTACTACGCTTTATTATAGGCTCCAAATGGTTTCCCACAAATACTCTCATGTGGCTGCACAATAGATCAACTCTGGTCTAAGTGGACACCTTAGTCACTTCATACCTACGTACCTACCTAAGGGGTTTTTAGCATGGTTAGCTATGAAACTGTCGCCTTTTAGTGTGACCAATCCACTGTCACTTCCGCTATTGCTGAATGGCGCCTATTGATTTATGGCTATTCCGCACCGGTTTACTACAATAATTTCTCAATTTTTCTCCTTATTTTCAAAGACTCCTTTTTCACATTCCCTTACGTATCGTGGCTTAATAATAATAATAATAACGGCGGCGCAACAGTCCGAGGTGGACCTGGGCCTAGCTCAGCAACCACTCGTGTTGTGCGTGCTATTGTTCTCTCACGAGTGGAGGGGACCTACAGTTTAATGCCGACTCCGAACGGCGATTTTGAGAAGCTTTTTCTAGACAGTTATACTCTTTGAGCATTGTCAGTGACTCGAAAGTGGTGGAGCCGTGAACAATTTTTCAAAAAAATTGTCTGAACTTGGATTCGAACCTAGACTGTGAAAGTCTAATGCGCCCACGTGGCTCATCGTGCAGAATTAAAACAGAGGCGATGCATATTCTAGAGGAATCAAAGGTTTTGCTATACTGGAGATGTGGAGCATACTGGAGACGCGTAATTTGTCTCAACCTGTGGAAGTCTACGGTATCGCATACAAGTTGAGATGGACTTCAGCCAAGTTAGAGTTTTGGAGACAGCAGCGTTAGCTGGAGAAAGGCATATTCGAGGTTCATGTTCACGCCGACTGTATCGACATACCAAGAAAAAGAATTTGCACGTGACACGTCCTCTGAGAAAGCTGCTTGTTAGATGTACAATTGCGGGAGAAAATTCGAAATTTGCTGCGTGGGAACCTGTTGCCCAATACTTGTAGTTTCTAGTGATAGTGGTGGTAGCTGTATCCCCGTAGTAGCACAGATTTGACAGTTGCAACTTGGTGCTAATTCCCAAATATTGGACATATTCTCGAAAGCGGACGAAACTTTGTCTCCTAAGTATCGGCGTCTGAGGGACGCCAGGGCGGGGCATGTGCAGGGGAAGTGCAGAATATTCTCTACTTCCTCTTCGTCTAAAAAGCTTCTACAGAAGTCGTTTGGAAAACATTCCGAGTATTGATCTGCCAAAATTTTTGTATCGTTTAGGGTCCAGGCTTGAGAAGCTAGGCCTAGGTCCACCTCGGACTGTAGCGTCGCCATTATTATTATTATTAGGATTCAGGCTAAGCTGTTCGACTGTCTTGTCAAGAGATGAGCAGCAGCTTATTTTTACTTTTGGACAGGGAAACTGAGGCGTTTGATAGCTTCCTGTGCCTCTGCAGACTATATATATTGCACTCTTCCTTTTCCAGTAACAGTCGCAGTTAATTGACGACTTGATTCCAGAGCAGAGGAGGCAGAACGCCATCTTTGGGAGTTCCTCTACCGGCGAGTCTTGTGTCGGCGGCAGATTCCAGCTTTGCATTAATAATCCTGCTAGTGAGCTGTTGGTAGATCATCGTACCTAGGCCCTTGTGCACGCCAAAAATCGTCAGTGCATTCGTATGATTCATGGGAAATGGAATCGGTATGAATTATGTTTGTAAGAGTTCACGGTATTCATTCATTTGCTGTAGATGGGGTAGACAGGATTGTAGCATACCTTCTTTTCTTTTAATGGCACTACAGTCCAGAATGAAACTGAGCCTCAACTAACAAGTCTTTCCAGACGCACGATGTTTAGCCGCCTCCAATTACACACGGCAATTTGGCTGAGGTCTTCTCGACTTGTGTGCGCCATCGGTTTCTGTTGCATTGTCCAACAGGCTCAGAGTCGAAGACTTTTTTGGTTGAAGCAGTGTTGTTCATACGCCCTACATGGCTTAGCCATCTTAGGCGTTGAATCCGTAGATTTGCGGTCAGACTTATGCCACTCGCGTCATCGCGATTATCCTTAAAAAAAATAAAACTGGTGACAGGATGCAGCCTTGACGTATTCCACTTTCGATTTCGAATTCCTCTCACAAGCTACCACTGTGTAGCACGTTACTCGATTTTACTTCACACTACACGACGCATGAGCGCAAAACTTTCCGTAGTGCGAATCTATCGTTAAAATTGCAAGCAGAATGTGGCCTTTTTCCTTTTGATCGGATGGCTCCATGGCTCCAACCTGACAACCTATTTGCTACAAACTTCAGCCAGAGACTTGGCAATCCATTGAGCACTGTCATAGTTTAAGTGGAGTGTAAAATCCGCTCGTGATATTTGCTTTTTCAGAGATAGCCAAGCACCCCTATAGCTAGTCTTTATAAACTCATAAGTATCAAGTGGTTGCTTATCTCCTGACAAGATGGCTGATCTGTTGAGCACTCGTATGTGCTGGGTGCCAGGAAATATAGACACATCCCCGGTAATTGCAAAATCGGAAGAACTTTCCACACAAGCACATTACCGGTATTAGATGACGTTTACAATTTGGGCATCCCACTTGCTATGAGACGATACAAATCAAATGACCAACAACAGATGGCATAACTTCAGCCAGATCCAAAACGATCTAACAATTTTCTCTCTTTGACAGATCAAAAATTGGTATGCCATTATGGGCCACTCTAGGCGAGCATGGAAGAAGACTTGAAGTTCTGTCTAATGACTTCTGTAGAACCTGGCTGGACGAGGAGGAAGTGAAAATGCTCTAGCGTCACTTAGAAACACATATTTAGGAGTCTTCTTCTTCGTCAACACTTGCGACCTTTGTAGGCATCCCTTAGTAGTCTTTTGCACTTCATAGAAAACTGTAAATAGGTTATCAAAAGTGGACAAGCAGGAAAGCCCATGGGAAACCCGCGTGGCAGCGCAATGAACCTGCACAGGTCTAAGTTCATTATTAAGCCAGTTCAAACGAATTAGCTACTCACCTTCGGCAGACAGCGATTAGTAAGTAAACTTAAATCTCTTCCATCCGCCATTCATTCAACGTAATCTCACTCATTCTGTCCAAGGAACGCTTCAACATCGAATTAAACATAATTCTTTATTGCAACAGTTATGTAAAGTTTTTAATACATTAATTAATTCAATGAAAACAGTAATCATAAACCTAGTTGAGGGTGCGAAACAGTGGAAGAATCTTAACCTAAAACTGTAATATTGATGCTACTTAAAATTACCGTGGAAACTATGTACAATACCCCATGTGCGTTGACCTAACCTAACGAATGTTCTTCAACGTCTTCTCGATGTTTCTGTAGGTTCGGGCGGGTATCACTTCCTGGAGCAGACGCGAGTAATTCGGATGGTTCGACAGCATGCGGAACAGTGATTTCGCATAGGACCTCGTCTCGAGGCTGCCTTCAAGCAAGAGATTTGCCCCGGTCATAATGAACTTATCCCGATTGTCTCGACCCATTGCAAAGATTTTGTCACATCCCAGACGGTCGGCTAGACGATTTAGCAGCTTCGCAGTTGTCGTCCGGACGAGCGCATTCTGATGGACCGCTCCTCTGCTGCTGAGAATGTTTAAAACTTTTGGTGGTGTCAGATTGTCACACATTGACTCAAGTCCTCTTGTTGCATCGGCTCGAAGGAACCTGTTCGTGTCGGCGGTGCGGTGCAGTAATGCGCTCACTAAATCATCACATTCCTGCTCCAGGAACTTGCTCTTCATGGTGAAGAGCTCTGTTGATGCCTGGCAAGCTGCCCGGGACACCTGTGACCTTAAATTGCGAACGGATTTTGTCAGTTGAATGCACGTCATGTGCATTTGATTATCGAGTGTGTCGGGGTGGTAGCGCATCAAGCGAACCATCGATTTCAATCCCATGACCATGACTTCCCAGTTGGGGGAGTCTAGCTGATCAAAGGTCTTATTCAGTGCGTCTCTGGGCTTATCGAATCGTGTCATGTTCTGTGGAAAGAGCTCAGCTTGCGTCATTTTGATGGACTGCTTGACCGGTGAGATGCGGCGATGGTTTTTCATGAAACAGGAGGTCTTCGATTTTCTCTGCAAGGGGATGTGCTGTGGTTTGATGGGGATGAATTCAGTGAGAGTGTTGTTTAGATGACTGGACTGATAGTCTGAACTGGTTTCCGTGCTGTTGTCTATGTCTAGCTTTGATTGCGGTCGATCGTAGAGGGACTCGTTGCTCTTTGCAAAAGACGATTTACGGGACAGCGCTTTGATCTCGGCAATGGTTGGGGACTTTGGTGGGGAAGGTGTCAAATCTGGTGTCATTGGAATGAAAATCTCAGGTTCTGGATCGACCGGCAGCTCTTTGATTGGGGAGTCCTGAGGGGACTGCACTTTTGGTGCTGCAGTGCTATCCTCAGCGTCACTAAGATCTTCTAAAACTTCCTGAGTAACTTCGGAAGTTCTGTCTGGCTCAATTATGGACGGTTCACAGTCGAGTTCCTCTTCAATCACCTGCGACCTGGTGGATACCACAGATTGTGGTCTCGAAACTGTTTCCACAGCTTGCGACTCATAATCGGGTGTGTCTGCGGTGTTGGCTGGCTCCACTTCTTCTGGTTTAGATGGTTCTGCTTCGACTTTAGCGAAGTCAGTTTTGCTGAGAGTACTGCTTGGTCTGGGAGTTTCTGGTGAATCTTCTTTCTCGGGGGAAATTGGTTCGATGACAATGTCCGCGCTGGAACTTTCGGTCGCTTCACAATCCGGAACTGCAGCAGCAACCACTGGTGGTGCCTCCTTCACATTGTCCATAGAGCTGTTCAGGTCAACACCGTTGGGGGAGCTTTGCATTGTCGCAACCAGGGTGGTTTTCGGCGTGCTGAATGGTATTTCTTCTTCACGATGAAAGTCCTCTTCGCGACGCACATCCTCTTCATGACGCACTTTCTCTTCATGACGCACATTCCCTTCTTTCTCTTTAGGGGTCGCTTGCCGGGAGACGTTTTCATTTGACCACATTTCGACTGTATTGCCATTGTGGTCATCCGTGAGGTGCTTCACTTGCAGTTGTGGCGTTGACTCAAGCACTGTGTGCAATTGCGGTGGCGTCAGAGGTGGTGTTTCATTTGCAGGAGATGGTGCGACCGAGTTTCCGTTTGATTGTGACTGAAGTGCAGTTTTGTTGCTGCAATAGAAATAAATAAGTTATAAGCAAGAGCCCATTTGAATACTGACATTTAAAAACTTGTTTCTGAAATTTAATTATGGAAGAAGAAAATGTGCCAACCACCTGGCCCCCCGTCGAAAGGTTCTTCTTAATTTTTCATGGGAACAGAGCCACCTGACGTGCGGCTAAATATGCAAGTGCTATCGATTTGAACAGACACAACTGGAATACTGTTGCCCTACAGCCCGGCTATTGGAACAGCGGGAAATGATGAATAAAATATACTCGAGGCGTTTCCATCGGAATGGGACATGACCTATTAATAGGCATTTCTTCCGAAGTAATGATGAAACTGAGAACGTTGCATGATACATCGAACTAGCAATAAAATTTAGTTGTAAAATAATTTCTAAACGTACTTGTAAAATATATCGACAGCTGTAAGCTTGAAATTTGTAAATTTGCTTTTATAGGTCTTAAGGAATTTTAGATTGTGACTGCTCAGGCTACTGTGGAGTTGGTGAAGTTAACAGACTCAGTCATGAATTTGGCTGAATTTTATATTAATGACGTCGTCGCACGAAACTTTTAAACGGTTGTGTGGCAGGTTCGCAAGATTCGACGTTGAGCCAAACCAGGAACTCAAAAAATGATTTTGATGAGAAATGAAGATGTATTTTGAGAATTTTGTAAAACATTATTTTAATATTTGCACCAATCATTGTATTATATTATGTGAATAAAATTAGTCTTTAACTTTATAAGAATATGTGCCACTTCTAAATGATGGAATGCAAGTTGCGTTGCAGAACTCCTCAAAAAGGACTAGCTTAAGTTTGTTTATCGGGTTTGGTGCACAATTCTGGTAGCCTAGTTATTTGTTTCGCTTTTCCAATACCGCTTCTAAGCCAAAAAGCCAAAAGCTTGGCCAAAGGTTTTAGGAAAGGCACCCAGTCTCTTCGAAATTGTGAGGGTAATCTAGTTACTGACCCGCAGGGAATAGTGGATGTGTTTAAGCAGCACTTCCAACAGCTGCTTAGCGGGGTGAACCAGGAGAGAGTGATAGGGAATGAAGAAATCCCAACTCCAGTCGATGAAGTAGTCATCCTACCCAGCTTTGAAGAAGTCGGCACATCCATTAAAAAGCTGAAGAACAACAAAGCCGCAGGCTCAGATGGCCTACCACTATCGGCACGTACCAGTGCGGCTTCCGGCCCGGCAAATCGACTATAGACCAGATCTTCACACTAAGGCAAATCCTGGAGAAGACCAGCGAGTTTCAAATTGATACGTACGATTACCATCTTTTTATAGATTTTAAAGCCGCATACGACAGCATTGATCGCAATAAACTATTCGAAGCGATGGCCGAATTCGATATCCCGGGAAAACTGATCCGGTTGTGTCGGACTACGCTAACACATACGCGATACACCGTGCAGTTCGGCTCCAGGACCTCCGAGCCGTTTGAAACCTGCACCGGACTTCGCAAGGAGATGCGCTGTCATGTGATTTCATCAATTTGGTACTGGAGAAGATAGTGCGGCGGGCTGCTGCTTCTACAAGTCAGTCCAACTGTTGGGATACAGATGACATCGACATCGTTGCGCGTTACCAACGCGCCGTAGTAGAAGCTTTCACGGCGATTGAAGGACAGGCGAAACGAGCTGGTCTTAAGGTTAATGAGGATAAGACAAAATATTTGCTGTCGAGCAAGAAACGATCCGCCACACACCATCTAAGGCAAAACATTACAATCGACAGCCATAATTTTGAGGTAGTGAAAGAGTTTTTCTACCTCGGCGCCAACGTGAACTCCACGAACGACATCGCAGGGGATATCCGACGTAGAATCGCCCTTGGCAACCGATGCTACTTCGGTTTGTCAAAACAACTCCTGACTCGAAGGACCATAATCATGCTCTACAAAACTCTTATTCTGCCAGTCCTGCTATATGGAGCCGAAAGTTGGACACTAAGCAGAACTGCGGAGCTGATTCTTGGTCCCTTCGAAAGAAAAATTCTACGCCGGATATATGGTCCCGTCTACGAGGAAGGCGAATGGAGGAGAAAACACAACCGCGAACTCTATGAGCTGTACCAGGATGTGGATGTAGTCACTTTGTCAGTGACTCGAAAGAGGTGGATCTGTGATAATTTTTTTTTGAAAAATTGTTTGTCTGAACTTGGATTTGAACGACGCACCAACCCACACGGCCATGTAGCATGCGTGAGGTGTTACTCGATCAGCAATCATCAGAAAATGAGATAAACATGTTGAAAACGCAACGAAAAGGGATGAAAACATGCTTGCTTCAACCCCACCCGAGAATAAAGTTTGAAAGTGGATTTTCGGGTGAAGAAAGCCGATTTTCCAAAGCGCATCAAACCCATCTCCCCCTCACTTGTGAAAGCCGTATATAGTATCTCCGGAAATCCTGCCTTCTTCCAAAGGCAGTCTAAAGATATGTCTCCACCCAATCACTTGTTCTACTTACTATTGCAAAGTTCTTTAAAGACTTCGTCCAAAAATTTACTGCTTGTAAGACATCATCTATAATTATCTCGATTGTTGACACACATTCACAAAAAACGAGACCTTCTGAAGTGCGCTAACTGTAGAGGCATCAGTCTTCCGAAAATTGCATACAAGATCTTATCTGCTGCGTTGTGTGAACGCCTAAAGCCATTCGCAGACAGATATAACTTTGAGGTAGTCAAAAACGTTGTCTACCTAGGAACCGCTATCAACTCAGACAATGACACCAGCGGTGAAATCAAACGAAGAATAACACTTGCTAATCGCTACTTCTTTGGGCTAAGAAAGCAATTGATAAACAAAGCCCTCTCTCGATCAACCAAGGTAACCCTGTTCAAGTCCTTAATCGTCCCAGTTCTGTTATATGGCGCAAAAGCATGGACTTTGTCAAAAGCGGATGAGGTTGCTCTTGGCTGCTTTGAGAGGAAAATTCTTCGGGTGATTTTCGGTCCCGTCTGCATAGAGGGTGAGTGGAGGAGAAGATATAACAACGAACTGTACGAGCTGCTCAGCGACATTGACTTAGCCAGAAGGGTGAAGATCCAACGAATAAGATGGCTAGGTCATGTAGAGGGAATGGAAACCAATGCTCCGGCCCAGAAATTCTTTGAATCCACCCCCGAGGGACGGCGCAGTAGAGGAAGACCGCGACTCAGGTGGCGCACGCAAGTAGAAAGGGACCTCAACCAACTGTGCGTGCGAAACTGGAGTCAGTTACCTAAAGATCGAGCTGGCTGGAGACGCTTGTTGGTTGAGGCCCAAGTCCACCCCGGACTGTAGCGCCACATTAGGATAAGTTGACTCACATTTCCTGGCCTCTTGTACAGGTGGCCAACTGCAGGGTAGAAGTCTCACTTAGGCCAACATTTGCCCATTTTGGCACCGGATCGGATATCGCCCAACCATGAAACCATTTGGTTCTTGCTATGAAGCAAGATGTTGACTGATGCTGATGTTGTTCAGCTCATTCAAGTTACTGAAGAAGAAGGCTTCCAAATGAGTTTTCTTACGACTGCAGATGCAAAAGGATTATGTAGTGGAACATTTTAAAACATAGACCTCTAACTATTTGTAGTGGTTACCAATAATTAAGAATACGCTGAAGAATCGATTGTGTACAACGTGTTTACTCAATCGAATGGTTTCCTTTTTGAACCTAGGATCCTTTACAAGGAGACGACTACACTACTCACAACCCTACCACACCCACTTGTTAACAAGCCTTCGATTGCCCTTAATCCGTATTGTCTTTCGTTGCGTTTTACAGACCTTATTGATTTTAATGACTTGAACTTTTTGGGAATACATTCATAACTCACATTTCTTCTCTTTTTCATCAAACGCGTTGAAACAAAACGGAAGTTCCTAAATTTGGACGTCTTCTTATAGTTTGAGTTCAGACGTGCTGAACTTATTTTCTTTTAATTTGTTGACCGAAAATTGGGTCTTCAAATAAAAATAACTCTTTCTTCACGAGCACTCATCCATATCTCCTCTCTTCTCACACGATAGAGCCCAGAAGATTAATGATTCATGGCTGACTAAGTCGTTAGCCGTTTCCTAGACAAATAACGACCAGTGTGTGCCTTTGGAAAGAGCGTATCTAATCAAAAATTAGTACGTCCTTGACACCCGAGCGTGTTTCGGTAGAAATAAGAAAGTTTACTTCAGACTTTCTGAGTGAAAACCTTCAACCAGCAGGCTCACCACGCCACGACGAGTAAACAAAATGATCCTTCGAGTGCTTCGGTAAACAAGAGTGTGTGCTCTCGCATGTTTTTCGAACTATTTTTATCAACAAATGTAGTTAACCGGTCCCAGGAATATGTATACACTCGATTGAAACAACAAGCCTTCAAGGCACAAAGTTAAGCACACATGTGGACACATATAGGATGCACTTACTATTCGCCATTTACTGTTGCTATTGGAATGACCGGTGTTCCTTGGGCACTTTTCTGGTTATTCTCCTGTGTAACACCGATCGATTTACGCCTCCTGTAGTAGCAACACACACAACAATACGACCTACACAGCTGAGGAACACTCTCAATGGTGGAGCACAGCTTGTCCACCATGTACTCCTTTGTTTGGTTCAGATTCACTCGAGTCCGTCCGAAGCACTCTTTCGAAAACATCATTTTTTATTTTCGAATTTTGTTTATCACACGAAAAAATATCAAAAAGATATTTAAAGAAAAAGAAACTAGTTCAACCACAAATCACAGGACCAAAGCCGAACGGAAATGGATGGAAATTTCGAAACGAAACGCGTCGGTTGCGGTCTAAATAACATCACAGACTGCTTGGGCCGCGCTGGTCACTATGGTTTAAAAGGACTCCTCGTTGTGTCGTGTCGCGGTTGTGAATGGACTTTGGGGAGGTGGCACTTAATGGGGGCAACCGCTGCTGGCTGGTCAGGGGTGGCATTTCCAATTCTGGAATACAAAATTGCTGAAAGGCGTGGGGGCGGAGGTAAGTTCATTTACATATGGGGAAGTTTTTCGCAGTCCGTGGGTGACCGGTGAAGTGCTTAACAGGGTGGTGGTTAATTAATCAAAAAATATGTATTTGCCGTGAGTTTGCTGTAAGTATTCGAGTCAGCCACGAGGTGTATTAATTTTCTCAGAAATCAGGCAATGTGTTTGAAGAAGTCGACTTCAAGGTGATTCGCATAAAATTTTGGGCCAAAAATGTGAGTTTCCGTAGAATTTATCGCATTTCTTGAGATTTTTACAGCTGGTCGTAAATTCGGTGGATAAGAGTGTGTGAAGCGAAAAAGTGGAGAATGGTGCATATGTCTAGACTTTTATGAACCTGTTAACATACTGTTTCGAGAGCTCTAGGTTATACTCGTAACTTTACGGACACATATTTCACTGTTTTTACTTTTTTTTATTTCTTTATTAGTTTTAAAAAGTACGGATCTGCAGTTAAAAATAATCCCTTGAAAGAATTTTTGCGTGTTTTAGGTTTCACCAGTTGCGTAAAAATTGAAGGTTTGTAGCTTTTTAATCTGGAAAATCCAACGAATTTTTTTTAGGTTCATGAATTATAAAACCAAACAACAATAGCGTTGTTTTTGTTCTTCAAAAGCAAATGAAGAACTTTATGGTGGTCCTTCAAAATAACCTACATACTCCTACAAACAGAACCTAAAACGGGAACTCTACGATTAAGCAGACGTGGTTATAACCTTCAGAGTTTTTACGAGTAGACTGAACTCTTCCTGTTTGCTGGGGAAACAGTGTATTTGGGTAATTCAGTCGAATTGCCTTATAGTACGTTTACACCGCACCCAAATCCAACATTTCGGCTAGTTTCGGCATTTCAAATACATTGCATTTCGCCATACATTTCCTGCGTTCTGGAATGTTGGTTTCCAGCGAAATGCTGAATTTCGTCGCTGTTTGTAAGTTCGTCAAATCGAACAATTCTGTTTACAAATTCAGTACGTCATACAATGAAAAACACAAAAAAACAGCTGTCAACAAAACAATAAATCATTTCAAGTGATCATTGCATGATGGATGGGACGATGAAAAATTTACAAGCAAGGAAGAAGGAAGTGGACAGACGAGGAACTTTTTGTTGAGCACTTGAATTATCTTCATCTTTAAATTAATATAACAAGCTAAATGGTTCAACCACTTCTGATTTCCAATCAGGAAAAAATATCAATAATAAATTCTGACACTAGCTGTCATTTGAAATGCTGAAGTTGCAGAGGGAACGCAAAATTGGATTTCGGAATTTTTTTCCTGAAATGTTGAGTTGGGGTGCGGTGTAAACGTACTATTAAGCGGACCCTGCTTAACTGAAAAACTCTGTCAACTAAAACATACTGACTGAAGTGAACATTTTGCACTCATTGAACACCGCATAAAAGAAACAACCATTGAACGCTCCCATCAAACTTGAATGGAACACACACTTTTTGACATTTCATGGTTTAATATTATTCTTTTAATTTTTATAATAACGGGAGGTATTTTTAGTGTTAGTATTAGTATTTTCTTTTATTTGGTATTCAATTTACAATATATTTGCCACTAGAGTCCGACCGAAGTCCAGTTTTTCGGTCGAAGCCGAAGCCGAAGCCGAACTTCGGTTTTTTTATCACCTTCGGCCGAAGCCGAAGCCGAATGTTCGGTCGGACTCTATTTGCCACACAATTTACAAGGGAGGTTGTTCTGTTTTTTTTTAGTTTCGAGTGGTATAAGACAAACGATTTATTTTGACAGTGTGTTCAATATTCTTAATATAGAACGAGAGCCTGTGCGAGAATAAGCGCACAAAGGAACAATCTACCACACAAGATCGTCCGATCCTGTGTGTGTGTGCATGCAGGATCACCCCGGCAGTTCGCTATCAGCACTCAGGCGACGAACTCCAAGGAGAGCGGTCATAAATTATAATCCTAAATAATAAATGTTACAGTCCACTTAGTAATAAATAAAGATAATTCTGAACTTAATAACGTAGTGAGTTTATTTTACACAGTGTTTACATGAAACTAGTTTCAATTAACCGAAGTTCGGTTCGGAAATAGATTAATCTTAGTTCAAATTTGGTCCAGTATGGAGATCAAACCCAGAGTAAACTATAGTAGCTGTATAAAAAATGTAAACTAATGTCAAAAGCAGACGAAAAATAGTCAGAAGCTTGATCAAATTTCAGAGAGTCCATAATTCCCAATAGAAACTTAAAGATAATTCAGCTGTTAGCATTTGCATACGTAGACAGCAACTCGCTTCAGAATAAATAGGCAAAAGTGAACGAACATAACGAAACTCATCGAAGTGGTTACTACATATAGTTACAGTGTCTTTTTGTATATTCGTTCGGTTACTTCAGTACTCTTAAGTTTCCTTACGGCCGTTATAATTAGCCCTTAACTCTTGTCATCGCAGTTTCGAAGGATCAAGAGACAAATAAGTAATGGGTTCGCTTTCAAAGGATAAAGCTGACGTTACAAATGGTGGGCCATAAGGTTGCTTTCTTTTGAATAGTAAGTCATTTTGACACTTTCAGCTCAAAAAAATTTACTGAACCTCGATATTTAACTATCGCTAAAACAACGTTAGAAAATATTGAAAGGCTTCTTTCAAATCGGATGCTTTGTTACCGAAACAGTGCGAATTCTTAAAATAAGGCTGAGTTCGTAAACGTCAACAAAATGCGCATCACTTAAGCATCACTGCCTATGTGATGCGACGCAACGATTTTTGAATGTAGCGAAGCTTTTATTTTGTTGGCGTTTTGAAACGGGTTATTGTTTTGTGTTTAATTTTTTTCGTTTCTTTTTGTAAAAATGTGAACGAAATTGGTAACGAATTGAATAATTTGGTTAAAAATGTTGGCATTACAATGCCAGCATACTTTAATATATTTTAGACAAGAAAAAGAGACAATTGAGTCGGAAAATAAAAAAAATCCAACGCATCACAATAATCTATGATGCGCTGGTTGCTTTTGTTTGCGCATCGTTGCTTTCATGTTGCATTTAAAACGTGATGCAAAGCATCATTGCCAAATGTTTGCAATTAAGGACGCGTGACGTTGCAGTACTGCGTTAATGTTGCGATTACGAACTCACCCTAAATTTCAACCGAAATAATGCACCAACTGCAGCTGAGCTGGTTTACGCATGTTTGAGAAGAATGCCCTTGGAACTGGTTTGCTAATCAAACATATTCTTGTGATCTGTACTTGTACTTCCCCTGAGCTTAATGGAGAATATTGCAGTTGTTGCCGAAAGTGTCAGCAACTGAATATCACCGAAACTAAACGCCGTTGGATTGCTTTTGTGGGGTACCATTGTCCATACCAAAATCCATGCCAATCCAGAATCAAGCTATTCGTGAAATTGGGGCTGACTTGAGTTGGCATGACGTCCTACTGCAAAACCAGCTGATGCAGTTCTTTTTATGTTTATAATAATAATAATAGTAGCGGCGCTACAGTTCGAGGTGGACCTGGGCCTAGCTTCTCAGCAACCACTCGTATTGTGCGTGCTAATGTTCTCTTACGAGTGGAGGGGACCTACAGTTTTAATGCCGACTCTGGACTGCGATATTGAGAAGCTTTTTCTAGACAGTTATACTCTTAAAGCATTGTCAGTGACTCGAAACAGGTGGAGCCGCGAACAATTTTAGTTTTGAAAAATTGTTTGTCTGAGCTGGGATTTGAACCTAGACTGTGAAAGTCGAGTATCCACAAGACCACGGCGCCCACTCTTTTTATGTTTACTCTTGTTACAAAGGCAGTTGAAAAATAATGAACTTGAAATGAGCTCTCAGCACTCTTATGGCTCTACGTTGTAGACGATATCGTAAAGGTCGAAAAAAGACACTTCATTCTAACATGTATCGAATTTCTTTCAACGCAACCAGGGTATCATAGTCGATCCAAATAAAAATCGAAGGAAAACATTGAGGACTGTATCATCAACCTTGCAAACTTGAGTTCAGAAATTTTTGGAGTCTTTAATCATGTGCGGTTTTCTGGTTATATCTGTACGACAGTAGTAAATCTTAGCCCAACCTAGTTTGGTGGCAAGCGCTAGAAAAGGAAGACCATCTTTCAAACTTGACAATGATTGACATATCCGAAGGTAACTGGATCATTTAGAACAGCATTGAAAGCAACTGTCGACGTACTAGTATTCTTTACCTGAATAGTCATTTTCTGCAGCATCAAAGTAGCCATAACCCGTCTGAGGATCAGAGAAATAAGATTTTGGAACGACATGCGTCCATCCTCTTACGGTACAGAAAGGCATACAGAAAGTACTAGTGAATGAGTAAAGCTGTAGTTGACAGTCACTGGAACCTTCTATCTATCGCCAAACCTGGCTCCGGCGAGGAAGTTATCTGCTGAATTCTTGATAGAAGCGATTTGAAATCCTCAACGTGAGTTGACGCATATAAATTTACAGTGCTTCACAAAATTTAGCATATACATATTTGATCGAACACAAACGGTGGTTATATTTCTAGTTAAGACAAAATCGAATTCACCAATGAGTCTTAAAACTAAAATAAATTCCGCTGAGTAACCCAAAGCGTATTTCCCCTAAAAAACTTAAATTCCATCACACTGACTAACAACATGTATGAGTTCTCTTTGTTTTCGAATTCGAATAATATACATATCATCGGACCACCCTGTAGTTATTTCAATTGTTCGGTCATTGTATCAGAAACGGTAGATATGGAAAAGAAACCCCCACCTCCCAATCATTCATTTTGACACAAGTGAAACTTCCCTGTCACACGAAATAAAATCATTGGCATTAAGGGTGAAAACCGTTAAGCTTCAACCGACTAACAAAACCTTATCCGAAGTAAGGGTTAAGAAGGCAGACAGTCTGTCACCGGCGGTCAATCGAAGACACGCAGGAACAATATAAAACAAAAAAAAAATAATGTTTTAAGTGCCCTATCACCATTTTTCAGTTTGATGATCTGTCAAAATAACCACCACGCCTGTGAAGAGGAAACACGGGTGGACTATGGGCATGAATTAGATTCAAATCCAGGTCACATATTTATTAATTCATACCCTTCATGACCGTAGCTTAACTTGATTCTAGATAGAGTATTCCCCTGGGAGAATTTGGGTCAGATGGGTTTCAGTTTTTTGGGGTTAAGTGTGGCTTTTGAACAACGCCCTCTGTTATGTTTGGAAGATTTGTGACTTTTGTGTTAGGAGGTGCGCGTAATCAGCTATACAAGTGACTAGCGTGCGTTTTTCTTTTATTGTTGCTTTGATTTGTGTAAAGACTTTTGTGTGAGGTAATGTTACAACACATTGGTCAATAGAATCAGTGCCGCTTGGGTTTGACATAATGTTTTAATGTATTCAGGCATTGTGATAGTCGCTGATTGAGGGAAGATAAGGTCGTGCGACGTGTAAGGTTAGTTAACAAATTCCGTTTTGCGCAAGATTTGGAATGTAATTGAGGAAAAGTTGTGTTTGACTTAAAAGCCAACATTTTGCAACTATTTGAAATAATAACACCCGATTAGTGCCTAGAACGAACTAGACACGATTTAAAAAGCCAAAATTGCCAGTAGCTACAGTTGTCGTCGGGGTATATATATAGACATGTACTCGTCACGAGTGATTCGATTTCTCTTTTTTTATATACGGATATCGACAATAGCGCGTTGAAAGTAGGCTTTTAAGTGGTCCAGAGACTTTTTTTTTTCAAAACGCTACTGGAGCACTCAGACTGAAAACTGGTCCATTGTACTGCCAGGTAGCAACCTACTCCAGTGCCGTTAATTTGATCCCAACGGCAAATGGTGACTAGACCAGATTCGCTTCTCGCTTCATCGTAAGACCAGAGTTGTTCAATGGGTAGGAGTTAATCCTATTTGTAATGAGATGACCGTCTTTGAGGCGTTTGCTGGCATTGAAATGGAAGCGTCTAAAATGGGTGTAACGGTAAACGAGGGCAAAACGAAGTATAAACAGTCTCAGTCTTCGGACAAAGGACACACAAGACCAACTTCGTCGGAATGACACAATGGCCGGCTACATTCAGGTAGTCATCTGACGTGGTAATTAAAGACTTTAGAAAAAAAAAACAAAAAAGAAGCAACAATAATAATAATAATAATGGCGGCGCTACAGTCCGAGGTGGACCTGGGCCAAGCTTCTCAGCAACCACTCGTGTTGTGCGTGCTATTGTTCTCTCACGAGTGGAGGGGACTTACAGTTTAATACCGACTCCAAACTGCGAGATTGAGAAGCTTTTTCTAAACAGTTATAATCTTTGAGCATTGTCAGTGACTCGAAAGAGGTGGAGCCGTAAAAAAATGTTTTGATGTTTTTTTTCGAGATTCGAACCAACCCACTACGCCACGGCGCCCACAAAAAGAAACAACAAGGGATATGAAATTTATTTTAAAAACCAAAGAACTTCAGCGGACTTTCTGAAGATGCAATATACGCCGGCGAGTCCGAGGTGGCCTTGGAACTAGCTTCTACACCAACCATTCATGTTGTGCTTGCAATTGTTTCTCGCGAAAGGATCTCAGTTTAATGGGGGGGGGATCTCAGTTTAATGGGAGATTAAAAAGCTTCTTAAATTCTGTTCTCGAAATTGAACCTAGATCGAAAGTCTAGTGCATAGGGCTCGCACTTAATTACTACGCTACGGCGGTCTCCATATTTTTCGCTCTATTTAGTCTAAGCTGAGACGTGCTTTTGTCATCTATCATCATCTTGAATAAATGGAATATTTTGCATGGTCTTAAGGTCCTTGTCACACTTAACTTGAAATTATTTTACCACATTTTAGTTCGAAATGATTAGATGAAAAATTGTAATTTCAATCTATATAAATAAAAAATTGTTGCAAGTGCTTTGTGACTTCATAACTCACGAACGGTCAAAACGAATTCGATAAAATTCTTAGGGTTTGTTCGTACGGTCGCGTAGATGGTTTATCTAACTCACGCGTTCGTGAGTTATGACTTTTCCTGTCAACATCTCAGGCTCCTATGAGCGTGTGCTGTATGTAAACTGTGTGCTGATATCATACACACGGCAAGTACATGTTTTAGCCCATACACATTGACAGCTGTCAGTAAGAGATCATGTTAAAGTTCTTCGCATTTGGTTTTTTCATTGTTTATTGAACAAAAAGAGTTTTGCCGCGTAAATCTGATTCTTTTTCAAACATGCAGCTAACCATCATCAAACAATTAGCTTAATTTTGGTTGTCATTTAAACACAAACGTACATGTGCACATTTTATTTGCACTTGCCAGTAAGTCTTGTTTTTTGTATGCCAATAATTGAATAATTGAGGCAATGATGTTCAATAAAGTGTGTATGTAAATTTATGGTAATAAAATCGTAGTATCTGCCTGTCTGAATGTTCGGGCTAATCTCCGAAACGGCTAAACCGATTTCAATGAAACTTTGCAGGCATGAAGGTGAGGTTGTGAAGAGCGACTTTGGTTTTTTGTATGCGCTTTTGGTGTATAAGTAGACGACACACAGTCACCTGAAGTCACGAACGTGCAACTTCTAAAAGACGACCTGAGCCAACTTAAATTTTTAATTATTATTTTACCATTTGTATCTATAAATATAACATTGAATGTTCGCTTATATGTATGGGATACATTTTTTAACAATTGCATGACGCTATTACCACCGATCGATCAGGAATCGGTCATAGGAAAAAGAGAAATTATCATTTCTCAGCAAACATTCGACGGAGAATAATGAAATTTTTCACAATTTTAAAGAACACCGGAAAGCATTAGATCCCCTGGAAAAAGAAGGGGACAAGCCCACCAGAGAGGGCGTAGCGAAGCACGCTGGATACTCTAGTCTTTAACTTAATTTCGATGTTTGGAAAGATGAACGCAGCCTGTCTTGTATCTGTTCATCTTTTCGAGATTCTACTTTTTTTAAAAGAGAATGATCCGTGAAATTTTAAAATTTCTAAAAATTATGTACTCGGAAATGATCATAATCACTACGCTACGGCGGCGGTCTCCGTATTTCTTGGAAATGATTTCTCCATTTTTAATTCGATTCTATTTTAAGATGTCCGTAATAACGAAACCATAAGTAGACTAAAAATAAATAAATTAGTCCCGAAATATTCAGACATTATCATTTTTTTTAAAATATTATTTAAATATATTACATTTGTCGTTAGAACGCCTTAAACGTCCTCACTTTCTACCATTTTGCATTTTGACTAATGTTTTCCTAACATTATTGAAGGATATTCACTGACGCTCACGTTGAAAAACGAATGAACTCGATAGCGTGATTTCACACTATATTTTTGCTAACTTTTGCGCGGAAAAGAAAAGAGAGACAGTGGGGGCTTAGTTCGGCCGCCAATTATTGCGTGTTGTGTGAGTGTTATAATCTTGTTGAAGTTCCATGATTTTCACATAAACACCATCCAATTATTTGTGTTCAACGTTCGGCCATAACTTTTGTATGCAAACAACGAGCTGCTTTAGTGAAAAGTACACCGCAGTTAATTTACTGTTCAATTAAGTTGGCTGGAGCGGAGAGTTTTTGAAATCAATTTTATATTGTATGCATTGTTGTTGCTTTTACGCAATTGTAGTAGAGGGACAATTTGTTTGAGATGCGATTTTTGTGCTGTTTACGTCTCAGTTAGGAAGTGTCTGGAAGATGTCATCATGATTCTTCTTGGCAAAATGTATAAAATTATACTTTTTTAGACAGTGGCTCCAAAACTTTCTACCATCGCAACAAGATCTTCTCTGCCGTTTTGTGTCAGCGCTTAGAAACGTTTGTCAACAACGTGATCATGAGTGTAGTTTAAGGCCAGGGAAATCCAAAATAAAACAAGTTATCAAACCAAACTAGATCGTGGACACAAGATCGACACCCACCATCTATGACAGCATGAGATTAGCTCTACAGCACTATGACTAGTTTCGATATCCCTATCAAACTCGTCAGATAAAGCTCCAAGCCATTCAATGTCAAGAACAGTTTAAGGGGAAAGCCACGCACTGTCATATGATTTTGTCAACATCGTTCTTAAGAAGTTTGTGCAAAACTCGTTCGCGAACGTTATAGGTACCATCATTCAAAAGTCGGTACAACTAATTATGACTAAACGACTGACTCTGCAATCTGGCACCAAACTAAAGCTAATTACGGTTTCCATGGGATCAAGAGGAAATTGAACAGCAGAGCCTTCTCTTGCAGAACCAATCTTGCCTTACATAAGACCGACCTCATTTCGGTTACGCTATGTGGTGCGGAGGCCTGGATAGTGTCAAGAGAGGATGTAAAGGCCCTTGGTCGGATCGAGGAGAAGGTACTGTGCTTGATCTTCTGTTCCGTTTGAGTTAACGAAATGAAGGAGAAGATTCAACGAAGAAATGTAGATGCATATCAGTGACATCATCCTGGACAGTCGTCTACGGATCCAACTCTTAAGTTGGTTAGGCCATATAGAGTGGATGAACATCACAGCACCGGTCCGAATTCAAAACAGAAAGAGTATGTGGCTTGTGGCAGGACTTATTTCGTAAAAACGACTGAAATGTGTAAGAGGATGTAAAAAGAAGCTGTGGGTTACGATATAAGTCTTCAGTGCGGCCTATAGCTGGCGCATGTTTTTGTAAAAATAAATCTTGAAGCTTGGTAAAATTCAGTCAAATTTTGTGTTGATTTTTGCTTTGTGATGTTCCACATTCAATGCTCTTTTTTAAAAATAAATGTTCGAAGTAAACATTGGCACAGAATCTGGAAGTCTGATACTCGGACGCTGGATGGTCCCCTGCGTATTTTCACAGATGGATCCAAGACGGACGAGGGAGTAGGATTAGGTGCCTACTCCAAGGATCTCAATTTTAGTATATCCCTCCACCTTCCAGAAAATTGTAACGTATTGAGACGATGTCTTGGCTCAAGAACAACGTGATATCCAAGAAGGACATCACCATCTGTTCATCATCTGTGACAGCCAGGCAGTAATCAAATTCCTGAACTCGGTCACTTTCCTCTCTAAGACCTGCCTAAATTGCCGCCTATCCCTTAACGAGATGGCCGAGTATTTTAATATTCACCTCATGTGGGTGTCGGGACATAGTGACATTCCAGGGAATTGTGAAGCCGATGATCTCGCAAGAAGCAGTACGATCTTCACAAACCTTCCTAGTTCCTAGGAGATCCTCCGCCTATGCCATTCGCTACAGCCAAACGTCTTTTAAAGAATCATACTCTTAAAAACACCAACTCAAGATGGTCAGATGGCACTACGTGCCTCATCACAAAGCAAATTTGGCCTAAGCTTGATCTAAAACGTTCACTGTATCTTCTTAGAATGCACAGGTCATCTCTAAGAACTCTCATTGGAGTTATCACAGGACACTGTGCCATAGGTACTCACGCCTCAAGAATTGGACTATCTCACAATGAATTCTGCAGAAGCTGCAAAGACGAAGAAGAAGAGAAAGAGGTAGCTCTCTCTCCTCTCGCAGGAAGAAACACCTTGGAGCCTACTTCTTCAACGACTTGAGTGAATTGCACAATGTCGGCATTAATCAAATAAAGAGCTTCGACCAAACTTCTCCAGTGCAACAAAAAGTTGTCAACAATGGCTCTGATAGCACTTACAGACCATATTTGTCTAAAGAACCATTCTATTGGAGTCAATAATAAAAACCCTCTCTACATCTGTCATTGCTTTAGCTACAACCCATTTGAGGAACAGATTACTTGGAGGTCACTTCAAATATTTTCAGGCTTACAAGGGCAACCAGATGGTTAATGAGCACGTAGGAATACGGTTCTACACTAAGTCAGGACTGAGTTGCTATTCCGCAATAAAATTGTGCATAAGGACCTACGAGAAACGTGGCTTCCGCCTCGTCTAGCCATTTACCCAACTACCTACCTAACATCAATCTCTATTATTTTCAAAAAGTTTAAGAGAATCGTTGTTTCTACCTCACGACAAACTCCTTAAACGGCACTACAGTAGAGATCCATCATAGAATCAATTTTAGGAAACGCTGCTATTTCGGTTTGTTCAAACAACCTGCATCAAAACTTCAGACTCGAATCAAGCTCATGCTCGGTCAAAGCCTAATCTAATAGTAGTCTTGCTGTATGAATCCGAAGCAGGATAATAAGCAGATAGCAGAACTGAGTTCTGCTGCCTTCGTAAGAAAAATTCTGCGTCGGATATTTAGTACTGTCTGCGAGAAAGGCGAATGGTGTAGAAGACATCACTAGGAACTCCACGACCTATACAGGGCATAGGCCAGAAGTCTAAGTAAGATGTGTTGACATAACTACGACCTCTATCAGCTGTAAAAGCATGTAGACTTAGGCTGGAAGTCAAAAGATCCTTCGAGAATACTGGTTCGGCCACATTGAGCGCATGAACGTCAGGGCTGCTGTAAAGAAAATCTTTGAGTCCAAGAGCACTGGTTAGAGACGGAAAGGAAGACCGATCCATCGGTATAAAGACCAAGTGATGGATGGATGCGAGACAACTTGGTTTTGATGTCTGCATGCAGCATGCCCGGGAGCAATAGAATATGGCATTAGCTTTGGCTCAGACCCTCCAGGAGTGCCCGGGTGCGATGAAAGATGGCAATAGTTTTGGGTCAGACCCTCCAGGAGTCGCAGGCCTGAGAAGTACGTAAGTAAGGAATAGCCATACGAATATCTAGTGTTTGTCAAAAGCAAATGGACCCAAAAACGCTGTAAATTTCAAACTGTCCATTATTGCTTATAGAAATTTAACGAGAATTCAACTTTCCATTGACATTTGCTCCCGCCTAAGCACGCAAAATGACTGGATGGCGGAGTTGGTTAAGAGCCTGCCCCAAGTTCGAGGGGTCCCAGGTTCGAATCCCAGGGAAATCGAATCTGGTCTAGTCACCATTTGCCATTAGGATCAAATTAACTGGAGTAGGTTGCTACCTGGGAGTACAATGGACCAGTTTTGAGTCTGAGTGGTCCAGTAGAGTTTCAAAAAATCCTCTGAAAAAAAAGCACGTAAAAGTGAACGAACTTAACGATACTCAGCAAAACCGTTATAATAATAATAATAATAATAATAATAATAATAATGGCGGCGCTACAGTCCGAGGTGGACCTGGGCCAAGCTTCTCAGCCAACACTCGTGTTGTGCGTGCTATTGTTCTCTCACGAGTGGAGGGCCCTACAGTTTAATGCCGACTCCGATCGGTGAGATTGAGAAGCTTTTTCTAGACTGTTATACTCTTTGAGCATTGTCAGTGACTCGAAAGAGGTGGAGCCGTGAAAAAATGTTTAGGTGTTTTTTCGGTAATCGAACCGACAACATCGAGCGTAGGAGTCGACGCACCTACCCACTACGCCACGGCGCCCATAACAAACCATTATAGTTTCGCGTAAGTAGGAAAAAGTGAACGAACTTTACTAAACTGGGCAAAGTTTTAATGCATAATTTTTTGATATTCGGAAAAAGTGAACGAACTTAACTAAACTGGGCAAAGTTCTAATGCATAATGTTTTGGTATTCGCTGGTTTGCTTCAGTTCTCATAAGTTACCGTACGATCGTTAAAATTGGACCTTAAGACCCTCTGCGGGTTTTTGACTTGAAGGATAATTGAATTGACACACACATATCCCAGAAGAATGCTTGTGCACGGGATAGACACTGGTCACCCTGAACGTTTTTCATCGATTTGAATGTCTCTGTCTTGAACTTGAACTTAAAACAAAAATTTAAATGATTTTTTGACAGACTGGCAAATTGGACGTTTGGTTACGAAATTCAGTGCAGAGATCGATGAAGTCAACACAGTTCAATAGACGAATCAGAGATGGCGTTGCAAGTGGCTGTAAATTTAAACCAGTGCTGTCGGGAATGAGACAGACCGTGTGTGTCTACTGGGTTGACACTCGCAGGTTTTTTTATTACCTCTTCCCTTTAATTGTCACACAAAGTCAGTCACCTCCGTGTGGTAAATTATTCGTCATTCAGTCACGCAAAATTGACAAGAAAGAGTCAACATCTACCTAGGATCCCTGTCCCTCACTACACATATGAGAGACTCACAAAAGTCCCTCATCCCTTTCAAGACTCCCCCGAGTTCAGTGTACCCTCAACATTCTTCCTCATCCACAATTTGTCTGCTCAACTATGCAACAATGCGTTTAATTTTTTTCGGTTTTTCGATGAAACTTTTCTTTTTAATTACCTCTGAATAAACTTTTCCACGTTAACAAACCGCCTGCCATTGTTGTTCGGCGCTCCGTGGCTGCCGTGATGATTCTGCTCGACTGTTGCACCGCCGCCTCCTCCAGCATAGGTCCTTGCGAAAGCATTGCACTCCTCGCCGAATGAACTTTCGTCGAAAGTATCTGAGGGATGGGCAGACATTGGGATTCTAATTCACAAGTTCAATGCCTGACGAGAGACTAACCTTGAGATGTGTAGTAGCTTCGATTGCTTCTCGCATTGTGCTTCCGCTGTTGCACCGTGTAATTCACCTTCGGGTACGTTGAATTGAAGTGCACCTGATTGCGTGGCATGTACGCCATGCTGGAGTAGGGATTCTTGTAGGACTGCTTCAGCAAGTAGTTCCCCGTCGAGTCCATTCGCTCCATTGTTGGGAATCTAAAAAAGATTGCACAAGGTTATCACTTGAAATGCACTTGTCTGCGGCGTACCTGGAGTTGATCGATTGTCGGGCGAAACGTCCCATTCCACCGTTGCCACTGCTGCTCGTGTACGTGCTGTCGGAGCTTCTTCCGTCCACGGAGGAGTCCGAGCACGACTTCGTAGCGATTCTCTTGCCGTTAATCCCGATGATTTCGCCTGCAAGAGACGTCATTAAATTCACTTTTCCGTGCGGAACTGAATGGAAAAAACCAGGACACAACGCCGTTGTCATATGAACCACCCACACGGCAGCGGCGGCTCTCGAGTGCAACCATGATACCAAAACAAAAGCGCAAAGTGTTTACAAAGTCTACTCACCACCACCGGCGGAGATGCCACTTCCACCACCGCTCCGAATCGATTTCATCGACGTGTACTGCAGCGGGGCCGTCTTTCGCAGGACATACTGTAGGTTGTTGTTGGCCATGGAGTGATTGTCGTCCTGTGAATGTGAAAAGAATTGCACAGTCAGAGTTGATTGCAAGGTATTGCCGCAGTTCGATCGGACTACCAAATTTACGTTAACCACCGGGACACAGCCAATCAGACGATACGCCAGGTACAGCTGAACCATGATGAGGTCTTGGGTCTTGACTATTCTCGAATGTTCACGAAAGTATCCGCGCGTTTCCTTACTCAACAAAAGTTCCAGGCCAACTGGAAGTAATCGTCGCAATTGCATGCAACCGGAGTGCCTGGTGAAATAGAACGACCGGCCGCCATGGTGTGCTATTTCAGTTGGCCGCCGCCACCAAGTGTGGGGGCGGGGAAGGTGGGGGAAGCCACGACCCTTGCCAGTGGCTTGAATGAATATTATCGAGAATAATTCTGGGGAATTAATTCGTTCTTACGTGACTGGGTGACAAAATCGATATTTGCGCGAAAATGCATGTGATTGTGGGGCCAGTGTGGTCAAGTGGTCGAGGGATTCGGTTGAACTTGCGGCGGCGTGCGCTGAGACGCCATCGATGACGAGGCTTCTGAGCATTATTCATATTTTCAGCCGCAGTTGACGTAGATTTGTCTGATTAATTGGAATAGGGGTGCGCTTAGCGGTAATAAATACGCGTGTGGTCAAGTGTATGGAAATGAAAACAAGACGTAGAGTGAGTTTTTGGATTAATTGCGCATTGAGATTGGTTTTGCTGGTGGCGTCACGAACGCTGGAAATGCAATAAAAAAATGAAATCTGACACTTGTCCTGACCCCACTTGTCCTCGGAGTGAGAGTTTAATTGGAGCGTGTTGCTGATTTTCAAGAAAATGTTTGAGTTGTCCTCGGAGTGCGTTAATCCTTGTGAAGTTTTTGGTCATTGGTCAGCGAGTGTGGTGGAGTTTCCATCTAAGATTTGTCATAAAAATGGTTTCTTGCATGACTCCAAAGTGGGAGGGATGATGTCGTACATAACCTCACAAAGCCTGGTGCTGGCTCGAAGAAGATTGCGAATTTTAGCACAGTTCTGGAGTCGAAAAAGAGTGCTAGCACCCTCTGAAGTGGGAGGACAATCTTCAGAAGAGTGATCGGGTGAATGGAGACGTCCTAAGGCGGATTAAAACCATCAAATAAACACAATGCTCTGGTAGAAGATAATTGACAGATGGCAACTCACAATAAAATCGCACATTGGCTACCAAAACTCGGAAAGAACAATCCCATCGAGGGATTTGGGGACCTCACCTGTTAGGAATCATGTTCTGTTAAATCTGGATGATGAAAGATGAAAGATATAGGATACAGAAGAGAGCAAAATTGGATATTCGAAATGTCTGAATTATTGATCACGATCTTCCAGAGTTGTTTGTGTCCCTAAATCCTGGAGCGAGATGAAAGTGGTCTTAATACTCAAGGAAGGAAAATTTTCTCATGTCAAGCCCACCAACCTGGGCCTATTACCCTTTCATCCTTTCATCTCATGTCCCGCCATCGACTGGATGGCGCAGTTGGTTAAGTGCCTGCCCCAAGTTAGAGGGATCCCAGGTTCGAATCCCAGTCAAATCGAATCTGATCCAGTCACCATTTGCGCACTCGGATTGTGGCTAGTATTTTATGGCGGGGTTAAAGAGGGGCTGCCCGCAGGATGGCGTCTTGTCTCCTCTGCTATGGTGCATTCTAGTTGACTTTTTGCTCGATGCTCTCAATAGTTCTAACATCTACGCCCAGGCCTATGCGGATGATGTAGCTTTTCTGTCTGTCGGATCATGCCTAGCGGATGAATGTTTAAAAGCGCAGGTAGCACTAGCCGTTATCTCCGATTGGTGTACTAGAAATGTGCTTTCAGTCAACCCTCTTAAAACCGAGGTTGTCTTCTTCACGAGGAGGAGGAAATTGACTGGTTTGACTCAACTAGTACTCAAAGGTGTCACTATCCGCTTTTCCGATGAAACTAAATATCCGGGTTTCATTCTAGATAGGAAGCTTCTGTGGAAAAAAAAAACATATAGAAACGAAAATTGCGAATGCATTGTCAGTTTTCTGGCAGTGTAAGGGAATAAGGGTCTATCACCAAAAAGATGCGTTTGGATCTACACGGCTATGATTAGGCCCCTTCTCTCCTATGCATCGGTCGTTTGGTGGAATAAGCTTTCGCGTAAATACGTAACTGCTGCTTTCACCAAGCTTCAAAGAACGGTCTGTCTCGGCTGCATGGGGGCCTTCCCTAGCACGCCTGGCTCTGCTCTTGATCTCCCCCCCTAGATGTCCACATCATGGGGTGTACTCTCAAGGCCATCTTCCGTTTAAAAAGAAGTGGTTATTGGTGCAGCTCGCACTGGAGTTCCGATGACCTCGCGCACCACATTTTTCTTGACCCCAGTCTTATGGATATGCCGTCTGAAGCCACGACACCAGTACTCCAGCTGCGACAAACATACAAAGTCGACTTTCCCTGTACTCAGGACTGTACTCTGGCCAGAATCTGAGTTGTGCTTAAGGCCTTACTGAACCCTTTAACCACTTCCAGGATAGTTCAGGAATGCAAGTCTTCTCTGAATTTGATCGGTAGCTTAAATTCGCTGAGACTTGTCTGGGTCCCGGGGTACCACGGGATCACGGAAAATTAGATCGCCGATGAACTAGCTAGGCGAGGATCAGATGAGGCATTCTCAGGACCTGAACCTACGCTGGGGCTGCCTGCGTCTTTGGTTAGGGCTTACATCGATGGTTGGACTTCTCGAGAGCACAACCCCTGGTGGCATGATTCTCCAGGATGTAAACAGACCAAGCGCATGCTCCCCAACGTCTATAAGAAATCCGCGGCTTTCTTGTTATCTCTTAACAGAAAAGATTACAGACAACTCACCGGCGTACTAACGGGGCACTACACCTTCGCCAAACACTTAAGTGTGCTTGGCCTAAGCGATGAAACCCTCTACGACGCCGTTGGAGAAGACGATGATACTGCAGAGCACCTTTTCTGCCATTGTCCCGCCTTTGCTCGGATCAGGTGGCAGTTATTCGGTGCTGATGAGGTGAGAGCTGATGATATAGGCTCCTCACCACAGATTGCAATTTCAGTAAAAGTAGGTTGCTGCCTGGTAGTACAAAGTACCAGTTTTTGAGTCTGAGTGCTCCTCTACAGCAACCATTTGTTTTGTACGTGCCACTGTTCTCTCATGACGAGCCTTATAGTTTTATGCCGACTCCGAACGAAGAAGCTTTTGACAGCTTTCATACACACAGCCTCGCGAGAGGTGGTGTCGTATAAATTAAATTTGGTGTGTTCGTGATCGAACAATGAATCTTTTGAGAATCCCAATGGTGCTGCATGAATGATTATTGTGATGATGAATCACTTAAATCCGAATTAGGCAACAAATTTCAAAAAGAGGAACCCTAAATACCTAAACTGCGATAGCCAATAATAGGTGTGGACAAAAGCAAAGCATTCCTCTCTTAAAAGAGGTCGAATTAATAGGATCCTAAAGTCACGCCAGAAGATTGTGAGTCATCTTAAACGACTCCTGAAGAGGTAAGGAGGAAAACGAGATCATCCTTTAATTTCTTGGCAACTTTTCAGGACTTGCGAATATAAGGAAGGTTAAACTGAGAAAATTAGACTTCAATAACATAGATATGGCTTGTGCTAAAATCCACAATATTGACAGATTCATTAGAAGATTTTCAAAGTCCATTTTTTTCCTCGTGGATCTCAAGACTTGACAACGGGCTTTCTTACATATTAGTAGACCTCTATCCTGTAGCCTACAGATTGCATCCACGTCTCCATTCACATTCGAAGCCTTAAATTTTAACACCCTCGTTACAGAAATGTGCACACAAAGAAACACTCAAGTCCAGTTCCACGTCCCGTATGAAAAGTGTTACTCCAGTGGTACCTCATCCCCCTCCAATGAATCATGTTTAATTCTCCACTTACATCATAATTTGAAAAGAAACTATCGCATGGCATGATCTCGAATGGCTAATCTATCCCGATGATTAATTCGCTGCGTGTGTGAATAAATAATGAGTTTGAAACTTACAGATGTCGCATACTCGGTGTTAACATCCTTAACTCCAACTCCAAGTGCAAGCATTTCGTGTGGCGCGCAATATCCCTGCGACTCGTCGTGGCTGTAAGAAATAAACAAAAACAACACACACCCCAAATAATTCAGTGAAAAACTTTAAATCTAGATACAGTTGGTTGCAAATTGGACGCAGCCCAACAATAAAGCGCCACCTAGTCCAGAAATATGTACTTTCAAAGTTCAAAACAAACGAACGGCACCGCATGCGACGGGAAACACAATCGATTGGTGCCCAAAGCGAGAGCCACGCCGAAGGACCCCAGCGCGACGGTGTAACCTCAGCACAAGGCTTCAAGAAAAACAAATAAACGGTAAAAAAAGAAGAGAATTAAAAATCGATGGCTGGCTGTCGCGGACATGTCACACACGTTGGCACTTAATTGATGGGCGTCCAACTTTCGCTTCGAGTCGAAGAAATGGCGCAGGCAAATAGTCGGCGGATTGCTTACCTATTCATGGAGTAATTGAACGGCTGGCAGTAGATCTGCTGATTGCGGTACTTGTGAGCACGTCGCTTGAGTGACGTCGGCGAGACGGAGCCCACGCCCGACGCGATCCACTCCAGGTCGGAGCCCATGTGGCCGAGGTGAGCCCGGTCGTGGCTCTGAGGCGATGGGATGCGCAGCGTGTACTGAACCGCGCCGTCTGGACTGATGAGTGGAAGCTGCTTGCGTGCCAGTCTAGCCTTCACGGCTGCGAACAGGAGATGGCCGTCTTCGCGGGAGTCAGCGATGTTCTGCACCACTTCGAGGACGACGCGGGGCGATGTCACTTGTCCCAGGATGGCGAGCACGTCGAGGGCCGCCTGGCGGACGCGCTTCTTCCGGTCCAACGCCGCGAGAGTGGCGCTCGTCACGCAGGTGTTGGTGTCGAAGCACGTACTGGGGAACGTCATCAGGGCGTACATTACCATCTGCAGTGCGTTCTCGCGAAACTACAAAGAAACAGCGGCGTTAAACAAATGACTAATTAAGGCGAATAAATGAGGGGATGTTGAGGGAAAGAAACACGATACCTCCCCTCAATTGGCGCCTCATTTATGCAAGTGGAGCAGCAGCGAAATGGAGCCGCACTCGGCTGACCTACCCTTGAGCTCTTTGCATGTAAAAAATCGTCCGATATCAGTTTGAGGACAATTACAGCCGGCGGTAGGCGTTGCATTAGCGCCTTCGAGGCACGATTCGCGCCCGGTCCACCTTGCCGACACAGACCGGTGATGATTTGTACCGTTCGGTCTTCGAGATTGTCCAGCGGAAGTCGTGAAATCAGATTCATTAGTACACGTCTCTTGTCCTCCGACACTTCAGGGTTCTTCTCCGACGAGAGCAGCGTTCGCAGAAGGGAGTCCAAGCATGGCTGCACGAGTGCCAGGTTCTCGGAGGACCGAAGTGCGTCCTCGAGGGCGTAGATACCATCCGAGCGTTGTCGCCAGTCCTGCAAAGAGAAACGCAATAAATAAAACGAAACAAAGTTCAGCGGTGATATTCTTGGAAAGTCCTTCGGCCGGGTCCCAATGGCACCGCGCTTTGGCGGCGCAAGGCGGAAGTGAAACTTTGAAACTGTCGTTAAAATTGTTGAAACTATTGTTCAAGGTATTTGCTGTTAGCTGCGGCTGTTGGGGACGCCATGCATGCGAGTGGAACTCTGGGAGTTAATCGGTTATTGACCGAGTAACCTTAGTCAAGAACGGTTGTAAGGCGGCAGGGTGTATCGATTTTCTCGTGTTTCGAATTAGCTATGCACGAGCCTACGCACTGGCTAATGAATTTGTCAACAACGAATGGAAAATCAATTAACTGGTAATGAGGTGTATTTGACTGTTGGAACAAGAGAACACTTCATTCTGTCAGCAAGTAAGTGAGTACTGGTTCCAATTATCGGGGCTGGGCTTCCACTGTTCTGAAAGACCCAAAAACGTAAACGCTCTGGAGCCTTGGGGAATGACATTATTTGTTATAAAGTGGGATTAAGTTCGATACGCAACTGTCATTTTTTGACACGAGCATTTGCATGAACGGGACCTAGGTCTGTCCCGGACTGTAGCGCCATAAGAAGAAGATTTACATGAACGTCACAAAGATGAACACTGACATCGGCGTTGGCGTCTATTCAGTGTCTTTGAGTATCTATGCAGCCTACAGACTCCCAAACTGGATTCAAGACATTCATTGCAGACCTCTAATATGAAATTGATTCTGGCTTTATTTTGAAACTACAGTATGTATGGAATAGCACATTATTCAAATGGCCTCCTCGGCTTTGCTGGCATTGCTTCTAGTGGTCGGTTTAAATTTTGATGACTCGTTCCAATATGTGCAGCCTTATACCGGCAAAAAAAGCATCTCGAATTTTGATCTCAAGCTCATTCACTGTCTTGTCGTTGGCTTGTTAGCGTAGACTAAGGACTTGACCTAGCCTCAGAGAAAATGAACGAGTGGTGTCAAGTCGTATGATCGCGGTGGCCAATTAATGAACACTCCCCGTGAGATGTCACAGTTGCCAAATTTCTTCTCGACAACTTCATTTTTTCATTTCACACCAATCTCTGTCTGGTTGGTGGCTTAAGGTCCAAAAGAGTGTATTGACGATCAAACTTATCCACGGTGAGACAAACTACACACTGAAACCGACCTCATGTTCATGTTGCGTATTTATAACTGAGAACGAATTTCGATAGAATACTTTATTAATTTCCTTGTGCTCGGCAAGCGTGGAACGATGCATGTTGAAATGTCAAACCTTATTGAACATTTGGACAGCTGGATGTCATTGGTAACTCTGCCTGCTGCTGAAGCATAGCACTGGGAAAAAACTGTTATTGCTACCTGGTCACGCTTTACTGTTTTATTCAAGGGACAACGTCAACAAACTCTGGCATCAGGCCAGAATCAGACACACGATTTCTTATGCGTCTGGCCGCCTTGAAATTCTTTCATCGACAGTACCCTGACTTAAGTCATTATCGACACATGAGGCAACGCATGTCTTCGTGTGTCTTTCTTTCAATCGATTCATAGGAACCAAATCCTACTCTCTTGCAAATATTTGTTTACGTCTATCCTTTTCCACCCTCACACCGAAGATCGTTTCAAGTTCCGAAGCACTTCGAAGGGCCATTTTACATGTTGACCCAATACACGCTTGCAAACAGAACTCCCCACCGGCCCGATGCACATTTCCAGCTTTCCTCGGGTCCTGACGACCTTTCCTCCCTCCGCGTGTGCATGCCTGTTGTTTTTGACGTTCATTAATGCACTTTCCATAACGACTTTTCAAATCAATTTTCAAAAGTCCAACTGTCAGTAATTTTCCAATCACCAACTGGCCCCCTTCGTGTGCGGGGATGCATGGCTCCTTCACCCCTCCCGTCAATTAAAGAAAGTGACTCGTGCTGCCCCTGAGTTCGCCTCAGCGCACCCCAAAATCGGAAGACAGTGCAACGCTCGGAATTGATTTTTAATAATTCATTAAAAGTGGATGAAGGTAACGCGAGGTTGTTGTGTTGCCACTGCCTGGTTGGATAGTTCCTTCGCAGCCCAAGATGGACTCCCTTGATGTAGGCAGAGACTCCCCGTGGAGTGGCACACAGTTCAATCAAAATGGTTTATGTAATCTTGATGGCAGTTGTTAACAAGTGTGACCTTGTAGGCTCGGAACTGGACAGTGGCTCATCGGTTTTGGTGTGTCCTCAGACAACTGCCTAGTGAGGTAGGCTCGCGGTTCACATCCATAACTTGTCGCCGAGGCCATCTGGGCTTCGTGACGCTGTCGCATGAGTGATACCAATTGAAATCGCGAATCGATTACGAGTGATTTTCTAAAGTTGCCAGCCGAATCGCTGGGACTCGAGCGTGGGGCGGACGAAGGGTCGTTTACATTTCTGGGTAACTTAATTTAATGACTCTCTGTTGACTTAACGAGGGTTATTGTAGTTTGCTGTGACAGCGGTGGGCAAAGAAGACATTTGGGAGGTGTAGCCTCATTAAGTGTCATTTGAAGAGTGTCGGGACAGGAACATAAATAAATAAACAAGATAGCGAAGGGGTTAACCTTTGAATAAAGTCAAGTTTGTTTTTGGGGAAGAGAAACTGTCTTCAGGCATTTTGTTTCCGTCTTGTGACTGTTTTGACACGCAGGGGCTTAAGAATGATGAGGCCATCCACTTTCTGTTTGAGAAACCACTTGTTTATGTCTGGAGTGAGAACTTAAGTTTAGTGCTCCCTGGAAAAAAATCAACCAATCGTAAACGTACGACTTCTAGGATTTTCGAACTTTTCGAAACAGGCCCATTGCATTTCGGGAAAGGGATGCACAACGTGTGACTTTTTTCATAGCATGATGAGAAGAAATTCCCTCTTAGGCATGACAATGGACCTCTACTAGAACCTAAGATTGGCTTTCTGTCCGCCTACCCAGCAGCCTGACTTAACCAATTCCCTTAATCAGTCCTGTTGTACAGCTATGCTCATGGGATTGGCAGCCAGGGACTAAGAAAGCTTAAGAGGGGATAAAATATATCCTGCTGATCAAAAGCTGGTACGTTGTCTACCGACTGGATCAATACCCAAATATCGACAGACTTGTGGTTTCGAACGGCGGTCAGTATCGAATAAAATCAGCTAAATTGGGCATCGCAAGAGAGTCAATCCGGCTCATTTTGCGGTTGGACTTGTACCCACACGAATTGAAACCGGATCACAGACAATGGCGTGAGTTCGCTAATTTGGTGCTGGAAATGTTGACCGGAGATCCAGATTTTGGCTAAGAAATCATCTTCTCGCATAAGGCCCTTTTTTTTGGCTCAGCTACTATGTCAACAAGCAAGTCTCCCGTCATTGGAGTGAACACAATTCACAAGTGTTCGACCAAGCATCCACAAAAACTGACTCTTGCTACAGTTTACGGCATGGCGGCATCATTGGACCTTATTTCTTTTGAAAAGAGGAGGGTTACAACGTTCAACGACATCAATCTATACGAGCTGTGGTTCCAACAAGAGGACGCTGCATGCCACACAAGCGGCAAAACACTCGAAGTTGTAAAGGAGACATTTTCCGACTGGGTTCTCTCACAGCGAGCGTTCATCAATTGACTGTCGCGATCATGCGACTTCTCACCACTCGATTGTTTGCTCTGAGATTACGTCTACGTCATGTCCTTAGTCTACGCATACAAGCCAACCACTTTGGACGAGTTCGGCGTGAACATTCGAGACGCTATTGCCGAAATTAGTCGGCACATATTGGACTGAGTCATCAAAAATTAGACTAACCTCCTTAGGAACTGCCAGCGAAGCTAAGAGGCCATTTGAATTATGTACCATTCCATAAATAATGGCATGAATGTAGCTTCAAAATAAAGCTGAAATCAAATTTAAATCATATGCAATAGTTGTTTTGTTTAAATTTCTTTTCCTATTGTTCTTATCTGGTCACATTGTAGAAAGTGCTCAAAAGTTGCATCTTTTCACGCGAACTCCATTCAAACCCTGAGGCAGGTCCAGTTAAGAAAATTCAGAAAAAAAGACCGATTCTATTTAAAAAACGTAAAGCCTTTGGTTGTGTGGTCGACGACGGCGCTTTAGGGATTAGACCTAGGACAAACTTTTCAGTTCACTGCTTCACTTCCTGCTCTATAGTTTAGAGATATGGGCAACAATGGAGTAATAAGACCTTTGCCTTTTCGAGCGAAAGTTCTGCGCACGATATTTGGTCCTGTTTACGTTGATGGCGATTGAAGGAGAAAATTCAACCACGAAATGTACGGAATTTACAGAGACAGGCGTCTATGGACCCAGCGCCAAGTGATTAGGCCATGTAGAGCGTATGGGCAATTTAGTTCCAGCCAAAAAAGCCGATTCTGAGCCTGTCGAACAACGCAACGGAGGACGTCCACGCTAATGATGACGCACACAAGTTGAGAGAAACCTTAACCAACTTGTTGTGCGAAACTGGAGACAGCCAGGAAAAAGATATCCGGGGTGTCCATTTCGGACGCCGCCGTACAAAAAAGACAATTCTCCGTCTTTTTTTTTTTCAATCACAAATCTTTAATTATCTTGCTTACATGGTTTACATTTTATCGCCACATTTTAATTAAGGCAAACAAACAAAGAGGACTACATTTTTGTGTTAATGCCTTTTTAAGACCACGATTTGGTGCGTCTCTTGCCAGACCAATCACTTACGATAATCAACGATTAAAATCTACACGAACAACTTCAAATGAAACCTCTTTTCAGAACGAAACCTATTCTTTGGATAACACTTTTTCGTCCGACCTGCAATTATTCTGTGCAAACGTAGTCGCTTGAGGTAATAGCTTTCTCTGAGGCAATAGCTTATCCAATTTTCTAGCAATTAGGAAAAACCATTCATTTTAACAGTTAAAAAAAACTTGAAACATGCAATCGACTTCAAAGCAATTGACAGATACTGTATTTAGCTTCGAGTTATGAAATAAGTTCCATCTGTTTAAGTTGCAGACAAGGAAAATATTATTTTTGGGTTTAGATTTCTGGGTCAGGGACACTCGCGCTCTACATAGATAAATTTTGCGATAAGCTTGTCAAAAAAGGAGTAACTTCGAATGAATGATGAATTGGGTCATTTAGGCAGTTTATTATTCTCCTTCAAGTTGGACGGGCACGGAAGAAAGGAACTGGGTCTAGTCCAGTTTCCAACACTTTTGAAAAAATGAAAATTGTTCTCATTTTAAATCTTAGATATTTCAAAATTTCAACATAAATCGATATTTTGAAATTTATCTCTCAATGCTTACATTGATGTCTTCGAAATTCGCATGTCGATGATTGACCGTTTTTGGCCAATATCTCCAAGATCATTAGGGCCAAAATGTTCGCAATGATTTTAAATGAAAGTACTCAGTGAAGCCAAGTTTTTGTGATTTTTTTGGGGGGGACGCATTTAAAAAAACTTTGGAGCTCCATATTTTCCAAACGGTATTTTGGATACAAAAGTGTTGAAAGAAACCTCCACCTCATTTCGAAAGATCTGTCGATTGATATATATTTCGATGGGGTGCGACAATTTTTCAAAATTAATGTCAACTTCACCTGTACTGGAGCCACCCCCAATTGGCTCCACTTTTTAAAATCGCTGCATAGGCAATGACATCTAGGTCTGAAGTACTTAATTCCAAAATTTCATGCCGATATCTTCATAAACTTCGGAGATAAAAAAGTGTGACAGACACGACGGACGGACGAACGGACGGACACACTGAAATTATAAAGGCTCCGTTTTTGTACGGAACCTTAAAAAGCTGATCTAAACTTAACGGTAACGGAACAACTCCGAACATAAGACTGGATAAGACATTCGTAAGCATGCTGAGTGTAACGCAAAATATTAGTACATTTTTAATTTCATTCGTTAAGAATTTTCTGTAACAGTCTCCTTTTCATTATATACAGCCTTGACAAAATGTATTAGTCACCCTTATCTTTTTGTCTTTACTCTTAAATCACATATCGGAAGTAATAAGTTTTAATGGTTTTCGGCTACACTATCTGAGGTTGTAATCGATTTTTGTTTTTTCCTCTCATCTCATTAATTTATTTTGCTTTTTAAAGATATAACGAATCTTAAAGGGTGCCTAATACATTTGGCCAAGGATGTATATGAACTGGTTGTTACAGCGCAGTCGAGGCGAGGAATGTTTCACATTGGAAGAGTTGAGGGTAAGCCATCTTCTTTTTGCAGATGTCTTTAGTCATCCTCACATCCTCCCAGATGGAACCCCAACGCGCGCTAGATAGGTTTGTGGCCGTATGTGCTGATGCTGGGATGCTGGTTAATGTGGACAAATCCGAGGTTATGGTTATTTCCAGAGAGCCTATTCAATGCACTCTACACTTTAGTGGAGTCCCATTGAAACAGGTGAAGAAGTTTAAGTATATCAGGGTGGAAGGAATAATGCTGAGCTTTCCTGTAGGATTAGCCAAGCTGGATCAATTTTGAAACAGCTTAGTCGAAATGTAATTAGGAAGGCCGAGCTTGGTGTGAAAGCCTGTGTGAAAACTTAGCGGTTTTTAACGCAGTATTTGTTCCAACTCTTACCTAATAATAATAATAATAATGGTGGCGCTACAGTCCGAGGTGGACCTGGGCCTAGCTTCTCAGCAACCACTCGTGTTGTGCGTGCTATTGTTCTGTCACGAGCGGAGGAGACCTACAGTTTAATGCCGACTCCGAACGGCGAGATTGAGAAGCTTTTCCTAGACAGTTATACTCTTTGAGCATTGTCAGTGACTCGAAAGAGGTGGAGCCGTGAAAAAATGTTTGATGACTTTTTCGAGATTCGAACCGACGACCTCGAGCGTAGGAGTCGACGCACCTACCCACTACGCCACGGCGCCCACTCTTACCTATCAACTCTTACCAACTCTTACCTATAGTCATGAAATTTGGGTAATGACCGAAAGAATAAGATCTTTAACACAAGCTGCCGAGATGAGATTTCTTCATGCTGTTTTGAGAATTACTCGCTGGGATAGGGTGAGAAACACAGCAGTGCGCGAGGGACTCATCACGACTTCCAATGCGTGCCTTGAATGCGATCCTATCAGGTAGGCGACCGCATGGCAGACCCAGGACGAGATGGTTGGACCAGGTCCAAAAACTCGCCTGGTTGCGCCTGGGCATAGCTCCTGATGATTTAGAGTCGATGGCGGAGGATCGAGTGGCCTGGAGATCTCTCGTACATGCATTGCTCCACCGACTCCTTTAGTGGAACATGCGAGTTACCAAAAATGAAATGAAGATGAAGATGTAAGACTCACGAACTTTAGAATAAAAATACACGTTAAAAAAACCCTTTGTTGTTTTATTTAAATTTCTTTCCCTATCGTTCTTATCTGGTCCTCCTGTAGTTGGCCCTTAATACTTTCAAGGAATCGTCTGCTTATTCAAATGAAGTAAATACAGTCGACTCCCTCTAAGTCGAACTTCCTCTATGTCGAATTTCCCTCTAACTCGAATTTTTTCGCCATATTTATTTTGGCATTACTCTCATTTTCCATATAAAAACCATCCTCTAAGTCGAACTCTCTCTAACTGGAACTAATTTTGATATCCCGTGAAAATTCGACTTAGAGGGAGTCGACTGTACATTTATACTTCGACTCATGTTAAACTTTTGAGTGAAAATATTTCTCAATCATTACATTTTCGGCATTAAGTCATTTATTTTAGTAACATCCATTTTTTTTTACTTTGGCAGCACTGTCTTTAGAGACACTCAATCTGACAACTGAAAGTTAAATTGTTGTCAATGTGTTCTGCAATTTTCTCATGAACACAGTCACGCTGTGTCAAACGCGGAATAACTCTTGCCAATCGATGTTTTTTCGGCCTTGAGAGGCAATTGAGCAGTAGGTCCCTTTTTCGCAAGACTCAGCTTTATATGAAATCTTGATCAAATCTCCAGCCTGCTCTATGGCGCAGAGGCATCGACAATTTTCAAAGCGGACGAAGAAGCTCTCGCTCATTTCGAAAAAAAAGTTTTGCATGCGATGCTTGGTCTTGTTTATGTTGATGGGGATTGGAGGAGAAGATTCAGCCACAAACAGTAATGGCTGTACAGCGACATGAGTCTAGGCAGGTGTCTACAGATCCAACGCTTAAGGTGCCTAGGCCGTTTAGGGCGCGTGGACAACTTCTCCGGCTCGAAGAATCATTGATTTCGTGCCTTTGGGACAACGCAATAAAGGCCGTCCAAGGTGGCGCATAGACGTGAAGAAGAATCTCAATCTTGGTATGTGAAACTGGAGACAGTTAGCAAAGGGTCGTGTTGGCTGAAAAAGGAGCAGATTCCCATGTTTGGTCTGGACTGTAGCGCCTTGAGAAGAAGCAGAAGTGAAATTAATTCGAGGAGATTGCATGCTATAACTCATATTTGTGGCTTGAATGTCTGTGCAGACAATCAGTTCAGTTCTTGCAGAACTTAAAGACCTAGATTCCCTCCGAAGTACAGCCGCCAAAGGGTTGGAAATTCATAAAAACTGTTTTCGTGAAACAAAGCTAGCAAAAACAGCTGTTTTCCCAGGACTCACAGAATGCTATAACTTGAGGTTTAAAAACGAAAACGAAAAAAAACCTGTAAGAATATTTGGTTCATTTGTACTGCTCCATCTGAACTGAATTCCATATTTTTCCCCGCACTTTCTCCCCGAGTTGAAATTCCCAAAGTTGTATCGTGTTCACGAAATGCCCGTTCGTATCGTGTCGTGTTGCCTACAGCGCACCAAACTCTTCTGCAATCAGACCAAAATCCCACCCAAAATTGCTCACTTTCTTGCAACTTGCAGAGTTCTCCCGACAGAGGCAACCAATTGCGCCCTTCTCAGAACCAACTCATCGGCCTTCCCGTCCCATCAGAAAAATGAGTCAATCCTATGGAAAATCTATAAAAATCTGTTGCGTTTCGAAGCTCCCTACCCTCGCAGCTGGAATTCCCCCGGCCGGCGGCAACGCCTTTGGTGTAATTTGCACATCAAGCTACAATATCTCCCTCGGTGTGTTTACAGCAAACGTTGCCACTTCTGGGGTTAAGGTGGTGAGAGACCAATAATTGGGTCATGCATGTTTTATGAGCTGCCCCCCCTCCTCGCAGACGTGTGTCCAATTCCACTGTCAGACCTCACAATAACTTATCCCGCTGCGGGATTTATTTGCGTTACTTCAAGTTTTATGATTGCCTCCGTGTGTAAATATTTTCGGTCGTATCGGGTCCTGCTCTGCATGAAATGCCGCTTGCCGGCAGAGATTTTTTCTGGCACTTTCGTGCCGTCCCAAAATTAACCTCAATTTTGTGTCGAATATTTTTTGGTCGGCTTTTGCCCAAACCATCGTGACGTGTCCAGTGCTCTGTGCGGCAGAAAGGACGTACGCATATTTATGCGTACTTGAGGCTATCGGATGTCCAGAATCGAGGTCACTATGAGAGGTATGCATAGGGGTAGTTTTGACAGCTTGGCAATGGCTTGCGATGTCGAACGAGACGACGTTTGTTTAGAGTCCACCTTCGTGCGTCAGTTAGGGGAAGTGGGGCTCGAAGGCACTTAACAAGATCGTTTAGCGGTCTTGCGTTACACTCGCATAATCCGGGGATGTAAGGTCTTGGGCACGGGGTTGAGTTCATAACGCGATTTACGTGGGAATACGAATGAGTGTTAATTTTGTGTAAATCTTTGGTGGGGTTTCGTGTGACACACATAATTTTGTTTTATATGGCGGCACATAATTCTGAAGCGAATTCCTTCAGTTTGCGACTACAAGTCGCGATTAGCTGCCAATAAAGACGTCGTTGATAAGGGTGAATTATTTGTTTGTTAGTTTTGGTCGTTTCACTGGAGCCATGCTCCGATTGTTGAGATAAGTTGCTCGACATAATTTCCAATCTCAAGCAACCTTATTTGCCGTGAGTTCAACAAACTCGTTGCTTTCCACTCTCACTTACAGGCTCACAATTTACGTTCCACCAGGGGGAAGATGATATTTAGACAGTGGCCGTTTTTTCGAATAATTCTCCAATTACTCGTAAGTGTTTGAAAAAACCCCTGGTTTGACAACGAGTGCGGACAGGCACATGCAGCAAAACAAAAAGCCTACCAGGCAACGCTGCATCGAACTACGAGAGCTGTTCGTGAGCTCTACGAACAGAGAAGAAGGGAAGAGAACCGGCTTCTCAGGAAGAAAAAGAAAGAGCACGAGAAGCGCGCGATCGAGGAGATGGAGAGGTGTTATGGCATTTTGACATTTCTGCCAAACTCGTCACACTGAGGAGGATGACGATGGAGAACTCTCGCTGCTCCATCAAGGTCGGTAGCGAACTCACCGAGACCATCAATGTCAAAAAAGGTTTTAGACAAGGCGACGCGCTGTCATGTGATTTCTTTAACATCGTTCTTGAGAAGATCGTGCAAAACTCACTGGCCACCACAAGAGGCACAATCTTCCAAAAGTGCGTTCAACTGCTAGCTTACGCGGATGACATTGACCTGATTGGGCAAACACAGCAAGCCGTCAATGATGCGTTTAATAATAATAATAAGAATGGCAGCGTCACAGTCCGAGGTGAACCTGGACTTAGCTTCTCAGCTAGGCTGATGCGTTTGCTGGCATTGAAATGAAAGCGGCTAAAATGGGTCTGGCGGTAAACGAGGGCAAAACCAAGTACAGTGGACTCCCCCTAAGTCGAACTCTCCCTAAATCGAATTTCTCTCTAACTCGAATTTTGTTGGCATTCCCCTCAATTTTACGTACCAAAGACTATCCGCTAAGTCGAACTCCCTCTAACTCGAACTAATTTTGATATCCCGTGAAGATTCGACTTAGGGGGAGTCTATTGTATATGCTGCCATCGGGAAAGGACGCACGACTTGGCCAGAACGTCACCATAGGCAACTATAACTTTGAGGTAGTTAAGGACTTCGTCTACCTTGGCTTCGCAGTACACACTACAAACAACATCAGTACCGAGATCAAACGCAGAATAACTCTTGCCAACCGCTGTTTTTTGGGGTCAAAAGGCAATTGAGTAGAAGAGCCCTCTCAGAAGACCAAACTGACTCTATACAAGACCTTGATCATCCCATTCCTGCTTTACGGCGCAGAGGCATGGACAATATCCCAAGCGGATGAAGAGTCTCTTGGTCTTTTCGAGAGCAAGGTTCTGCGCGCGATCTTTAGTCCTGTTTGCTTTGATGGCATTTGGAGGAGAAGGTTCAACCACGAACTATATGGGCTTTACAGTGACATGAGTCTAGCCAGGTGTCTACGGATCCAACGCCTGAGATGGCTAGGCCATGTAGAGCGTATGGACAAATTAGGTCCGCCCCGAAGAGTCTTCGACTCCGAGCCTGTGGGACAATGCAACAGAGGACGTCCACGTACAAGATGGTGCACACAAGTCGAGGGGGACCTCGGCCGGCTTGGTGTGCGAAACTGGAGACAGCTGGCGAAAGATCGTGCTGGCTGGAGAGGCATGTTGAGTGAGGCCCAGGTCCACCTTAGACTGTAGCGCCCTAAGAAGACGAAGAAGAAGAAGTGTTTGGAACTGTTCATTCATTCATTGAACTCTACACGATTTTTATTTCAAAGGAATTCCTTGTGATTGAAGAATCGATTCTCTTGAGCTTCCAAGGTCGTCTTTATGCACTGTGTTGAGGCAAGAGTCATACCGCTGTGGCATAAATAGGCGAAATGGGTATTTCAAACGAAAACCCTTCTGCCCTATTGCTTTTGAAAGTGCAGCAATTGACTGCCTTGTGTCTTTGAGCTGATTTTGGAAATAAGGTAAATCAAGTCCAATCCCAACAAATGAGAAACTGACATTCCATTACTGAAATTGCTGCCAAACTCGTCAGACTGAGCAGGTTGACGATGGCGAACTGTAGCTGCTCCATTAAACATCAAATGGTGAACAACTTACCCATTGTCAAAAAAAGGGATCGAATGTAAGACGCTGTCATGTAATTTTTTCAACATCCTTCTTAAGAAGATCCTGTAAAATTCACTGACCAATACAAGAGGCAGGTGAATGAGAGTAAGACGAAGTTTATGCTGCCTTCCTCATGTCTGTTACCAAATATTTGAAAAATAATCCTTCAAAGTGATTCCAGAAAGTTGTACTGACCAACTTCTAGTTCAGCTTTCGACTCAATACAATCCTTGGTAAGATGATTATGTTGTAGAGCATGACCTGTATTCCTCGAATTAGAAGATTTTACTCCAGATGATTCGTATATCGAACTAGCAGCAGTTTCCAGGCCTCTTTCTTCATCGAGCCTCCATCAGAATGTCATTTATGCAGTTTGTGGCCGTTAATTCTACCGAGGAACTAAATGGCGATGGCTGAAAATACAGAGGAGAATGCTTCGATTTTCTGTCACAATTCAACAGAAAATCAACGTAAATGTCCTTCGAATTACTATTCCGCATCAGCGTATATCAATTCATACAATCAAAGTCAGAATGAAGTGATGGACTTGGATGGACTTCGAATTAAGTTAAAGAGCGTATCGACCTCAATACGAGCAGACAAACCCTTGGCAGTCATAAATTTGTTTTCCTGAACGGTCCTAATGCAATCAATTTCATGTGTCTCCGGGTCAGTCAGCCAGTGTTCCCTGATAGTTTAATGGACGCAATCATTGTATTAATATCCTCCGATATCAAGATTCTACCCCCGAGCACACAAAAGGTCATGCCGCCCTTCACTTCAAGCACAATTTGGGACCACGGAAATTTGATTTCCGTTGATACGTCGCCGCCGAATGACTGGCAGCAGAGTGAAACTAGGTCGACCACCACAACAAAAATTCTCTCAGTGTTGGGGCAACCAATCGCCACTGGAAGTTGAAGAGAAATAACCGACTCACAAGCCAGGCTTGAGATCCACGGATGATGCGGAAGATTCCTGCAAGATTTGTAACCTCCTCATCTGTTGCCTGCCGACAAGGAAGCCGTAAAAGTCACTCAGAGAGGATCCCCCGAAATACCTGCTGCTCCCCTTCGTCGAGTGGTAATTCCTCCTTGGAAGGCAATCAAATTTGACTCAGATGTCGGTGCAGTGGGTGAAAGTCACGCAGCCCGTCGTTCACTTCCTACACGCCGCCATGCCACTTAATGATTACGTCCATCAGAGGAGCACTAAACAGTGATTTAAGGGGCGAATTGGGTTCGGTCGGCTAGGAAATGTAAATTTCAAGAAAACCTTTATTGACAGGCCGGCGGAGATGCAGGGGTGGGCGCTGCACTCCCGGCTTGACCTTTTTTCCTTGTTTGGCCAACTCATCGAACGGGCAGTGTGACATTTACTGCAACTCCTCGTCGGAGCTGCAGCGGGTGCAGTGTGGCATCGCGTGCTGAAGTTTAATTGAAAAACAAAAAATGCAATTAGCCTTATAAGGAATGATTAGGTGGGCTTTCCTTTAGATTTTATGCAAAGGAAAAGGCTTGATCAGAGCAAGCTCAAGCGTGAAGGACGATGGAAAGTGATTGGACAACGATGGTTTGCATTTTGCAAGATTTGTGGGCGAGTCCTGGGATTGGCTCGTATTTCCAACAAACAGGGAGTGCCTTGGGAAATTTTGAAGTCGACTTTAGAGCGTTCAGCGATATCCGAGTGGGCTAAGAGGGTTCCTAATCAAGCACGTATTTATTTTGAACTTCACTGAAGGTCATTGGAATGGTTAAGATCAGGATGTGTAGGAAAACTTAAGCTTTATTGAAAGGAGTATGTATTGGTTTGATCCACCAAAAAGGAGACCCTCTGAAATGCGCCAACTACAGAGGCACAGCGTGATGTCAATGGCACTTTTGTGAGTAATGCGACGGAGGCCATGAAGATGGGTTTAACGTTAAATAAGGGCAAGACCAAGTATATGCTGTCAACCAGAAAGAACGCCCAACACCGACGTCTCGGACAGAACGTCACAGCAGACAGTTATAACTTTGAGGTAGTCAACGACTTTGTCTACCCAGGAACCGTTATCAACTCAGACAATGACACCAGCGCTGAAACAAACGAAGAATAATTTTGCTGCTTCTTTGGGCTAAGAAAGCAATAGATAAACAAAGCCCTCTCTCGAACAACCAAGGCAATCCTGTATAATTGTTAATCGTCCCAGTCCTGTTATATGGCGCAGAAGCATGGACTTTGTCAAAAGCGGATGAGGTTGCTCTTGGCTGCTTTGAGAGGAAAATTCTTCGGGTGATTTTCGGTCCCGTCTGTATAGAGGGTGAGTGAAGAAGAAGATATAACAACGAACTATACGAGCTGTTCAGCGACATCGACTTAGCCAGAAGGGTGAAGATCTAACGATTGAGATGGCTAGGTCATGTAGAACAAATGGAAATCAATGCTCCGGCCCAGAAAGTTTTCGAATCCACCCGCGAGGGACGGCGTAGTAGAGGAAGACCGCGACTCAGGTGGCGCACGCAAGTGGAAAGGGACATTAACCAACTGTGCGTGCGAAACTGGAGGCAGCTAGCTAAAGATCGAGCTGGCTGGAGATGCTTGTTGGTTGAGGCCCAGGTCCACCCCGGACTGCATAGAGGGTATTAGACTTAGTTCGTTTAGATCACTCTACTGATCTTGCGCGTGTGCCAGTCGGTACTCTATATTGACTGTCGGTGAAAACACAAATATCTCGTGTCCACTGAAGTCGGAAAAGGAGACTTATTTCTAGTTCATTGAAGTCTCATTACCACTACATATTTATAAGGTTTAAAACGTTTAACGTTGTTGGCATAAACCAACGACTGAACGTAACTCCATAAAATGGAGTCCAATGGACTTAAATCGCATGAATGAGTTGGCCATTTGGCTTGGCATTTGACCATCTTGTCGGAACCACATATCACGAAATCGATATCTTGACAGAAAATCAGAAAATCAAATCATACCTCCGCGGAATGGAATGAGTCGCTTTATGCTTGAACAACTTTGGGAAATATTAAAAACTTTTTCCCAAAGTGAGTGATGTGTAGTCTTAACAGTGCGTTTTTTTTAAAGAAGTTTTTGGCCGAAATGAAGCACTCACCGCGCCTACTGAACGCAAGTTTGTGCAAAAAGTTCGTGAGATTGGTATGCTAGTGGACAACACACATGGTCCCCGCCGTCGCACGGTGCTCACAGATGAGAATGTGACTGCTGTGGCCGAGAGTGTGAGACTCAATTCACGAACTTGCCGTCGATCTTAACAGCTCAATATTTCACGCACTAGCCTAAGGAGAATTCGGCACAAAGATCTCGTATTATTCACTTACAAGGTCCACTTGACTCAGCAGTTATCGTTCGTTATCGCTTCGCAATTTGGGCCTTAGAGCAGCTTGAATTAGACAACTATTTTGGGCGAAAAATCTTTTCTGACGGTGAGCCTTTTCACTTCGGTGGCTAAGTTAACAAACAAAATTACCGCATCTGGGGCTCGGAAAACCCGTACGTTATTGTCGAAAAGCCATTGCATCCACAGAGAGTGACAATTTGGTGCGGATTGTGAAGTGGTGGCGTCATTGGACCATTTTTCTTCGAAAATGAGGCTGGGAACAACGTTTCGGTCAACGGTGGACGTTACAGAGCCATGTTAAACGATTTTTTTTTTATTGAAATTGAAGAAATGGATTTGGACGACCTCTGGTTCATGGAGGATGGCGCGCCATGCCACACAGCTACAATCAATCTTTTGCGCACAAATTCTCAAATCTTGTCACCGTGAAGGACCGATGTTATGCCAACAATCCGGAAAGGATTCAAGCATTTAAGGCCAATATCATCCAAGCAATCCGTGAGCTACAGACCGAAACCATCAACAAGGTCTGCGAAAATTGGGGTTTATTTATTTTTATTTATTTTATATTTTATATTTATTTATTTTACAATTAATGGGAATATTTGTTCTTATTCAAGCTGTAATACAATACAAAAATTTAGTTTTGTTCATTTTATTGCATTTTTAAAAAGAAACTTGTATTCGGCTTAACTTTAATATCCTACCCATTTACCTACTCTGTAAAGTCTTCGAAAAAAACCGCAATTTCGCGTTCTATTTCCAAGAAATTCACTTTTCTGCATCACCTTCTCGCCAACATTTTCAGACCACTTAACCCAGTTTCCTAAAATAAATCCCGTGGTGTCCTGGCCGCATTGATTGCCAAAACCCGTCCACCAACAGTAAGCCGAATTTCGCAATCCCTACCACCGCCAGCGTAATGCACACCGAGTGCCCGGTCAAAGCGATACATACAATTACCCGGGACTTCCTGCAAGTGTGTGTTGGTTTTAATAACACCCTTTCCCGCCTGCCGACGAAGGACATTCGTGGCGCGAACAGTCTTGGTCGCCAGCGGCCCACAAAGTGTTCTCGTCATATTTCTTTTATTGTATTATTTGGCCTAGATTCTCTTTATTCCCCAATTCCTGACAAACGTTATCCTGTAGGAAATCTAAGCGCAAAAAGAAAACCCTACATAATAGCTGAGGTGTTTCATCGCGAGGTAAATGGCAATCGCGTGGCAATACGCCGCCGGCCGACAGGCGGTTTGTTCGTCTGTCGTGCGGGCGAGAGGTTTTTCATTCTTCCTGATGGCGTTTAACAGGAAGAAGGGACATAAGTGTGAAAGTACCCGCTTAATTGCGGGGAACTCTTGTAGTGCGTTTACGATTTAATTGATGTTGCAATGCATTTTTATGTTTATGATGTAAATGACGGTATTAAATGGCGGTTTGTTGGTCAACCGTCCTCCTTTTTCCTCTATTCCTCAGTTCATATTCAAAAATAGAAAAAGAAATCATTTTGTACAACACGATAAGGTGCGGGTAATTGCTTTAAAAAGTGAAGCCTTTTTCAATCTGACGGTCGTGTTGTGTTCTTTGTTAGATTAATCAGTGAGGAAAACGCATGTCCTGAGAGGTGGACGTTGCTCTTGGTTATGGGTTAATCGGTGGGAAATTTTTGAATTACTCATAAAAATGTAATGACCACTAACTAGATGGAAATATTGGTTTTTCAAACGACTACGACTACGCAATCACGCTCGGCAAGAAGTGGGAAACGGTGACAAGGAGGATATTATGACCAATTCGCATAAAGCCTTTGTTTATTAGAAAGGCGAAGGTGTACGGGGGGCTAATAACAACAGAGACAATTTCATAAGACTGTACTAGATTTTTTTTGGAAAGAACAAAAATAGCAAAAAAATAAACGGGGAAATTGCGAGTTTTACTCGCACGGAGAAGGTTCCGTCGCATAATATTGATGGATGATTTCTAAATAGCAGACGACGTTTCCAAACTATTTCAGTTGAATTTTCTTCTAACTATAACCTAAATCAACTATTCATTGCTATACAGTACGCACTTGGTTAACGCCACACCCTCGATTCGTGCAATTCCTTGATTTTGGCAACACTAAAGTCGTAGTACGTCTTTACTCTATAAGTGCAACTTTTCAAAAATGTTACCTCGATTAGTGCAACTTCTTGTGTTTATTCATGTGTTTTTGCATGTTCTCCTTTTGAAATCAGTGATGTGCTTCACGGAAACGTTGAGTGCTCTGCAAATTGTGAGGATTCGACAGAAGTTAAAAGCACAAATGAAAGTGAAGGTGAAGCTTCCCCGGCCCTCTAACATTTCGTTTTCTTATGAAACAAAAATGTGTTCAACAATAACGATTTCTTTTGGTTTCAATTGTGTTTTTTTATAACATTCTCGTTATATCTAAAGAAATAACCCGTTTGAACTATGATTTTCTATTTAAAAAAACATAACCCAGTAAGTGCAACAATCTCGGTTATTGCAACTGCCTTAATTTCTATTAGTTGCGCAAATCGAGTTTGTACAGTATTTATATATCCAAACAAACAAGCATCCACCCATACATATAGTCAGCGTCTAAAGTAAGTGAACATTCAGTCATCTGCTGAAGGTTTATCCACTAAATTAATAATTATCGAAATGAGGTAGAGCAGACATGGATATATCAAATTAAAGCTCAGTAGTCATACCTTAAAATATGGTAAATAATATTTAACATAAGTGTATATATAAAACAATTAATTGAATTTCAAAGAGAAGAGTGCTAAAAACACCATTCAAAAGCGAGTGTATATATGGTTGTGTCAGTGACTGTAAGACATAAAGGCTCGATTCTGTTAAACATTTGTATGAAAATTAAGACCGCCATATACGATAAGGGCATACGAAGTACAATTTTTTTCTCAATAAGATGCTGTTTTTTGAAGAGATGTTTTCACTCACTTTTGACACCTGTTTTTAGCCCCTTTTTTCGTTTGAACTAAATAAACTTCTTCTATGTTTACTGTTATTTTGAATGAAATATAGCTTATTTTGAAGTATGATTTCAGAGCTTTAATTTGAGGCATCAATGTCAGACGTAGACCATTCCAGTCAATTTTAATTTAGAGGAATACCTTTCAGCTAATGACTGTTTACTAACTTTTGACGCTGACTGTATACCTATATCTCTATCCAAGTTTATCCAACACAGAAACTCCCTTCCATTCATATCCAATCAGTGTTCATGCCTGCGGTGCGTGTTTACACTGCTGTTGGGCATTTAAGGGTTGATCTCATCAACGCATAGAGTGGTCGAACACAGCACGAAATTCATGGGTGAAAATGAAAATAGTTATCATTTGAAGTCATAGATATCTCAAAATTTGAACATAAATCGATATTTTGAAGTTTATCACTTCTGAATGCTTACATTTATTTCTTCAAAACTGCGTTTTCAGATCTTTCAAAATTCGCATGTCGATGGTTGACCGTTTTCGGCCAATATCTCGAAAACTATTAAGGCCAGAATGCTTGAAATTTTGTGATTTTTGTGATTTTTTTCAGATTTTTAAACACATTTCTAAATGGCAGGGGGGCATTAAAAAAAACTTTGGAGCTTCATATTTTCTAAACGGTACTTTGGATCAAAAAGTGTTGAAGGAAACCTCTACCTCATTTCAAAAGATCTGTCGATTGAGATATAACCCCAAATAGCCCCACTTTTTAAATTTGGGTGCATGGGCAATGACATCTAGGCCTGAAGTACCTAAATTTCAAGGCAATATCTTTATAAACTTCGGAGATAAAAAAGTGTGACAGACATGACGGATGGATGGACGGACGGATGGACGGACGGACGGACGGATGGACGGACGGACGGACGGACGGACGGATGGACGGATGAGCGGACGGACGGACGGACGGATGGACGGATGAGCGGACGGACGGACGGATGAGCGGACGGACGGACGGATGAGCGGACGGACGGACGGATGAGCGGACGGACGGACGGATGAGCGGACGGACGGACGGATGAGCGGACGGACGGACGGACGGACGGACGGACGGATGAGCGGACGGACGGACACACCGAAATTATAAAGGTTCTGTTTTTATAGACGGAAAAAGAAGCGATGAGTAATGGATTGATCATCTGTTGGTTTCATTTTGAATCATATGTTATTTTGACATTGACAACTCTTATGTCTTAAAATAATTGACAGACATTTAATATTATTTTTCGCTATACAAAATAGATAGATTTATGCTTGAAAAAGTTGGGAATATTGAAAATTGCTCTCAAACTGGATGCTGTGCTGTCGAAACAGTGCGAATTTTGAAAAGAAATGTCGGTCAAAATAAAGCAAAGTTGGAAAAAGAAAAAAAAATCTGGACTTCCAAGCCTGAGCACTTTTCGGAGACTAAATGACCAAGGGGTTTATGTTTTTGAATGTTTACTTGGACTTTAGACCAGCGTTAAGAAGAAGACTGAAAACACAACAAAGATATAGGTCAGGAAGACTCTCCGGGTTTCTCCACAGTTCTTCTCTCATAAAAGTTGGACCATAAAAAGTTTTACTGAACAGAACGGTCGGCGATTTAAAGATGGTGAATTTTTTTCTTTTGTGTTTTTGAAGTCTACGTTTTATGCAAACAAGCCCACGTTCATCAATGTATGGAAGGAACGAACTCAGTTCAGACTTACAGTCCAAGTAAACTTGAAATTTTTGTGAATATGAATTTTGTGGTGCACCTCGAGGGTGGGAGTCGACGCATTTTTCCACTACGCCACAACGTCCTCAAGCGAAAAGGTACCACATTCAAGCATGCACATGCCAAACAAGCCGAAATTGTGTACCAGATATGCCGGGAGATGGAATCTGATGACTTAATCTGGTTGCAGGTGTTCAACCTCTGCTTCGGGCAGAGAAGTCACAGAACAGATGAAGTTCATTCTAAAACAGAACGGTACGCAAAACCTTTGACCACCTTAAACCCCTCGAGGGTTCACTTTCAAAATAATAAGCCCGCTTAAAATGTTCGTCAAAATCCCATGATAAAATTCGAAAACTATTCAAATCTGTACCAAACTACATCATCAATCGAAGAAGAATTCCAAATCCCTCGATATTCAACAATTCCCTGAACAAGTTACTTCTTGGCCACAACAACTTAAAAACCCAATTAATCGGTTAAGTGACTTCCCCCCACCAACATGCACGTGCTCCTCAGAATCACTTCCTGTCTCGAGACACTGCTCAACCGGAGGCGTTCACTTTCGTTTGCCTTCTCGCTGCGGCACGAGCATATCTTTAATTGTCACTAGCGTGTCACAAACTAAAAGGGAGCACTTTCCGCAGACTTGCCTCTAAACTCGCCCAACTACGCAGTCGAGGGCAACAATTATTTGAAGTTTTGTGCCAAGGACTCGGGCACTTGAGCGAGTCTCTTCCGCCCACGCCCACTCGCCACGTTAGGTGCACAATTAACGACACCAATCCGACGTAATGCCTATAATTAGACTAAGTGCACTCTACTCACCCCTGATCGCAGGTCCATTAGGACTTTGTCGTCGACGATTCCTAGTTCCTCCCAAGACTTCGGGGGCTTCGGTGGGTCCTTCGGTGGCTCGTGGCTGTTGGACCTGTTGTCCGAGGTGTCGTCGTCATCAAGGCGGACACTGGCTCGCCGGGCCCGCTGTGGGGACGGTTCCCGTTGCAGGTTGTGGAGGACTTCGATTTCCTTGTGCGTCGTCTTCGGGCTTATGATGTTGTCCACTGAGCTGATGCTGAGCCGCTTGAATGGCGACCGCGGGGACGAGTCCCTGGGCTGGGTGTCGGTGAATCTCTTCCGGGGCGATGCCGGAGAAGCAGCTGCCGATGGGGGAGGGGTCGCAGAGCTGTCTTGGGTGGATTGCTCTCGCTGTGGAGGGTCTGCCGAGCCCTCTGGGACTGGTTTGGTGTTGTCATTCGGGATCTCGAGGCTCAGCAGGTTCGTCTTGTCACTGTCGGGCTTCACCTCCTCGTTGGTCACGGTGGCGTCGCTGTCTGGTGTCCGCATTTTGACCACTTCCCCGCCGAAGGTGACTCGCTTTGGGGTTCGGGGCGTGGGTGGTGTCTCGTAGAAGTCGTTGGCTATGCGTCGATTTATCTCCTCCACCTCGCTGTCGGAGAGGACGTGGATGATTCCTGTGGTCTCCATCGGCGGGCCACTGATGACATCGTCCTCAAAGCTACTGGGGTACGTGTCGGGAGCTTCGGAGTCGTCCTTTTCCTCCAGGATCCTCATGGTAAGCGTGTCGTCGTTGATCTTGATCTCCGTCTCCATGATGACCTTCTCCTTGGGGGAGCTCATGGCGACCGGGCCCGTTGAAAACTCAAGCATCTTCTCCTCGTCCGAAGACCGCCAGCAGCCATCCGACTGGTTCACGGAGAAGGTGTCGACGTCGGGCTCTAGAATCGGAATCATGCGCCAGGACTTGGTGCTGGAGTTGAGTTCCTTGTTCTCGCCGACACTGTAGACACTGCACAGCAACTCGAACTCCCTGTAGGCCCCGTGGGACATGTACTCCGCGAACTCCCGCTTCCCAATCAGCTCCCGGATCTTGGTCAGCACTTTGAGGGTGATTTCCTGGTGCGTCACTTGGCCCATTTTGTTGACCAGCATGTCGATGGTCGTCCGCAGGATGTAGTTCCTCTTGGTTGTGTGCAGGGTGGACTGAACCAGGGCTGGCAGGGACAGCATGACCCCACACGTGAGGCGGCCCCCAAACGGTTCGTTGGTGATCTTCTGGTTGAGGCCGATGTCAAGGATTCGGAGCAGAACCGCTTCCGGCGTGGACGTTTCGGCCAGATACACTCTCAGGCAGTCCAGCGCTCCTTTCCGGACGGTGGGGGCCTGGTGGCCCAAGTTCTCCACCAACTGCGGCACCAGCGGATCCATGTACGCGTCTGCCTTGGGCCCGAGGACCACCAAGACGTCGACCAGGACACGGAGTGCGTGCTGGCGCACCTGCCACTCGGCGTCGCGTAAGCGTTCGAGGAATTCGGCGAACATTTCCACTGGACAGACGTTGTCCGGCAGTGAGCGCGTCCTCAGTATGTGCTCCCAGAGCGGAGTCAGTTGAACAACTGAACCGGGTCGCTGCGAACCGGCCGATGAAAGGTGCTGCCGCTGCTGCTGGAAGCTCCGAGCGGAGTGAGGGGCTGAGGTGCGTGCATGGCGCTGCTGCTGCGGCAGATCTCCAACCGAGTCGCCACTGTCATCCACGGAATTCGTATCCTTTCGCGAGAACATCCGACGAAAGAACATATTAACTTGCTTCAACTGCGAATTATGCAACGGCCGATATCATGCGGGTGATTTCCGGGGTCGAACTGCGACGAGAACCGAACCGGATTAAGTGCTACTCATGACTGAGGCAACGGCGAGAAGTGGCAAGCTTTTTGTAGCCAACCCCCTGGCCAGCGCGAATCGGTAATCGCTGCTGAGCAGAGCTTTTTCCAGTGGACACTCGATGGCCGCTTGTGCGCAGGTCCCTCGTGGCCGCTCACGTGTGGGCACTCCGTGTGCCCTGTTGCTCTTGCGGTTTCGCCCCGTGTACGCGTTCCAGATGACCTGGATCGGCTGATAAGGGAGTTATGAATTTCAATGTTCTCGCTGGCGAAAGTTGTTGAAGTGAAAGTAAGATTTCTCGAGAAGTGTGTGGCACGACCACGACGACGACGTCCTCCGTGCGCCTTCGTCTTGCGGTAATTTCCATGTTCCGTGCGCCGGTCGGAGGTGGAGCGCAGACCGGCCGCCCACCGCGCGAGGGAGAGTAAGCAATTTTCGGTTAATGATCGGAGAGATTAGAGCAAGGATAGCGTTCGTGGTGCCCCGGGGTTTATGGCTGGTGGATTTTATTCCCTGCTAATGAATTGAATTCGGGATAATTTTTTCGTCGAATTTTAATTGATTCCACTAAATCACTTTTATGTGCTTCCGGAAGTGGGTTTTCGGGTCTTCACGTGCGTTTGGTTGTGTTTGGGGCTTGTAACATGATTCGGTCGGATTTGGATAGACACGGCTTATGGGCAATCCAACAGAGTGTTTGGTCCTTAAATTGGGAGTGTGAATGGTCGAGGTTAATTGGGTGCTGAGGGTACTTCATGGTCATCTGTTGACCCTCGAGCTGTGAAATGAGTTCTCGTAGAAGAAGGCCATCTTAAGGACTTGTGTTGGATTGCAGACCTTCAGCTGGCGGAAGGACATTCAGAAACGTGGTTTGACAAATGGCAATCACAGCTGAGGGTCAACCTAATTGAATGTACTTTAATTAAAGCCAAATGGGACCCAAATTCAGTTCATGACTTCACTTTGTTGCAGAATCCTGCGTTTAGTGTGGGTTTATACGTCGACCCATATGCACTAGACTTTCAAGTCTTGGTTCGAATCCCGGAACTAGCAACAATTTTTCACGGCTCCTCCTCTTTCGATTCATTGACAATGCTAAAGAGTATATTTGTCTAGAAAAATGTTTCTCAAGGTCGCTGTTTGGAGTCAGCATTAAACTGTAGGTCCCCTCCACTTGTGGGAGAATCATAGCACACACAACACGGAGTGGTTGCTGAGAAGCTAGGCCTAGGTCCACCTCGGAATATAGCGCCGCCAAGTTGACTTTACCCTTTGGTAAGAGTTCCTTACCTCATTCCTGCAGTTGTAGCTCTCTATTCTACCGATAGCGCGCTTCTCATGCTCCTTCTCCTCCTCTCATGTCGAACTTCCTCACAGTATTTTCTTGTCTTGCCGGTATTCGGAATATCCGCAACCTTACCTTGGCTACAACAAGGTAGTGGTCCGAGTCGATGTTGGCGCCTCGAAACGTTCGGACATCCATAATACTGGAGGAGTACCTTGCGTCGATCAATCTGGTTGACGGTTGATTGATCAGGAGATCTCCATGTTCCTTTGTGAATATTGAGATGTGGGAATCGTGTGCTGTCTAGTACAACATTTCGCCCCGCAGCAAAGTCGATCAACCTAAATCCGTTATCGGAGGTGGTGTCGTGTAGGCTGTGCTTCCCGACCGTACTACCAAAGACACTCCCTCTTCCCAGCTTTGCATTAAAATTGGCTAGGACAATTTTAATGTCATAGCTAGGGCACAGCTCGTCTGTCTTCTCCAAGAGCTCATATAAACTGTCTTTGGTATCGTCGTCTTTCTCCTCTGTGGGGGCATGTGCGCATATAAGGCTTATGTTGGCGAATTTAGCCTTGATGCGAATTGTCGTAAGGAGTTCGTTCACACACCTGAACGATAAGACCTAAGTCTGCCTCTAACGGCGAATCCACACCCAAACAAGCGCTGCTTTTGTTGCCTGTAGCAATCACCGTAGTATATATCACAGTTTTTCATCCTGTTTTTGCCCGGCCTATCTCATCGCACTTCTTGGATGGCGCTGATGCCTGCTTTGTAGCAGTCTAGGGCTTCCGCTAATTGTTCGGTTGCACGTGGCCTATACAGGATAGTCAAGATAGTTGTCCTTATTTCGTTTGCAGGGTTCGTCATCAGTAATTCCGACCGTTTCCAAGACTTGTTGTTGTGTCGTAACTTAATATTTTTGGTGTGGCCGGGCAGTTACCCCGACAGCACAACCCCCAACCTGGAGGACCAGTTCCTTTTTTGTAACCCCTAGGAGAAGAGGTCGCACTTATAAGTTTGGCAGGTTGAGTTCGGGGGAACTACAGCCAGTACTCGATGGGAATTCGATGATTATTTTGGTCGAAACATTGCTCTTCATGCACACGACGTTGCTCAGCCACTGCAGTCGACGAACTTTTGCCTTCCGGACTACATCCACATCCTGGTACAGCTCATAGAGTTCGCGGTTGTGTCTTCTCCCCCATTCGCCTTCCTCGCAGCCGGGACCATAGATCCGACGCAGAATTCTTCTTTCGAAGGCACCAAGAATCAGCTCCGCAGTTCTGCTTAGTATCCAACTTTCGGCTCCGTATAGCAGGACTGGAGAATAAGAGTTTTGTAGAGCATGATTTTGGTCCTTCGAGTCAGGAGTTTTGAGCCCAGTTGTTTTGACAAACCGAGTTCACGTTGGCCCCGAGGTAGAAAAACTCCTTCACTACCTCAAAATTGTGGCTCTCCATTGTAATGTTTTGCCCTAGATGGTGTGCGGCGGATCGTTTCTTGCTCGACAGCATATATTTTGTCTTATCCTCATTGACCTTAAGACCAGCTGGTTTTGCCAGTTCTTCAATCGCCGTGAAAGCTTCCACTACGGCGCGTTGGCAATGCGCAACGATGTCGATATCATCTGCGTATCCCAACAATTGGACTGACTTGTAGAAGATAGTACCTTCCGTGTTTACAGCACCCCGCCGCACTATCTTCTCCAGTACCAAATTGAAAAAAATCGCACGACAGCGCATCTCCTTGCCGAAAATCGGTGCAGGTTTCAAACGGCTCGGAGCTCCTCGAGCCGTACTGCACGGTGCATCGCGTATGTGTTAGCGTGGTCCGACACAACCGGATCAGTTTTCTTGAGCTGAGAGGTTGCGAGAGACCTTCTTCAGGCGGAGAAGCTTTTTCTCCTCCCGTCTTCTAGCCCCTTTTTCATTGCAGCGCCTTTAGCTATCAGCTAATTATTTATCTCCGCAACTCCTGCATTTGATGCGGATTCTAATTTTTGGAATTGTTTGGTAACGGTCGCGACTACGAAGTCTTTAGCAACTCCGATGATTCGCACACCTTCTAACAGTGTTAAACGTAGGACACTCTATTCTCCAAGGCAGACATGCGTGAATAGCCATGTAACCACCCGAAAGTGAAATGTTCTTCCCAGTTTCCTTAAATTCCCCTTCCGGTCCTCCACAAGTAAAAAAAACCCAATTTTTTTTATTTTTCGTACAAAAACATTTATTCTCTAATCATTTTCATTTACTACAACTACAGTTATGACATATCCTTACAAAACTAGCGTGCCTAATAGTAGAAAATAGAATTTTGATTTTTACAAAAACCATCGCTCCGCTAACTTAACCTACATTTATTTAACACATTTCCTCTTATTTACCGTACAAGACTCAGGCTTTTCTACGCACACACGTGCAATGGAAGCGGCCCAAAGGCGAACGTCTCCCACGAAAATGCGCACGAAACGTCTTCATTCTTCTTTCTTCTGCAATTTTTTTTAATTTTATAGTGAACTATCTAAAAACTAAACAATTACATTCTAAATTACTACGCTTAAAATACTTTCCATCTCTTCTCTCTTCCTCTCTCTCTCTTCGACTGCATTAGACAAGTTAGATTGTATTTCGAAAAAAATTAAAAAACAAAAAAAAACTAAACAAATTACGATTGAGTAAATCTTATGGCAAGATTTTGTTTTTGTTGTAAATATCTTCATTTTTTCGTTTAAAGTTAATATAGCACACGGGAAATTTTAGTCTGACACAAAACAAATCAAAAACAAAAAAAAAACGTACGTTTAAACTTATCAACTAACTGTAATGAGGTGTTAGATTTGTTTTACGAAAAAAATAAAAAAAAATTATAAAATAAACAGAACTATCTGATACACAAACCGGCGCGTGTGTTTCATATGGAATATTGTATGTAGGATTTGAACCTTGATACAAGGTGTCTCGCAAATGTATCTTTCTATTTATTTATGATATAATTACTCGCTATAATCTATGAAACGTGTGTGTGTGTGTTTGTGTTTGTGTGTTGTGGACAGTTACGGTGATTTTTGTTTCGCGTGTGTTTTCGTTTTTCGTTTTGGATTGGAAGCCCAAAGAATTTATAACAGTCTACTTAAAAACGAACAGAATTACAGGGGGGATTTTTTCGAACTTAAGCTAAAATAATACAAAGGGTGTTTTGTTGTGTTTCGTTTGATTTGAAAGAAGGCTAGTCCTATGTACAGGGCGGAAGGAAAACATCTACACGTACTCCTCGGAGGCTTTTTGTACACTGGCTGGTATTCTGAGCGACGGGGGATGGTGTTCGCCCACGGAGTCGGGCAGCTCGGCGATGTCCTTGAATACGCCCATCAGACTTTCGAAATTCGGTCCCCAGTTGAGGAGGTAGTCCCATCCGAGTGTGGTGGTGGATGGTGATGCAGCACCGTTTGGCTGGCGGTACATACCGCCCATGTGCGTCGATAGGTCATCGTCGGAGGCGACTAGAGTGCTGAGGGAGCCTCGGAACGAAGAATCGAAGCCATCGTAGGAGGGTGGTGGCATTGGTGGGGCTTTGTTTGAGTTTGTGACGCTTTCATTGCCACGACGGTCCTCTTCGCCGCCGCTTTTTGTGTACTTGTCGCCACTGATGCTGTTGTTGTCGTACTCAATTTCGGAGCACGTGAAGCTGTCGTTTCCACTTTCGTCCGTCGACGTGGAACTGTGCGCGTCGACATCGGCTGAATGATGGACGCCTAGGGAGAGGTGATGACCGCCGCCTGGCACTCGGGGGGCCTCGCTGCTGCTGGACACTGCGTCCAGAGTTGAGACGAGGCTTGATGTTCGCGGTCTGACGTTGAGTCGCTCGATTTCCTCCGCAGTGAGGCCCATTGGGGCCTGAGGGGTGGATTGGGTTGGAACGACGGGCTTCTGTCGACTGGCGCTGGAACTCTGGCCGGACAGTTGCGACATGACCGGGCTGTTGAGGCTGCGCTCGCTGTTGCTGTGGAGAGCATCCTTGCCGACGCCCCCTGAGCTGGAGGTGGTCGCGAGGAGGGCGCTTTGCAGCGGTTTCCCTGAGATGTCGTGCAAGGTGAGGATGCGCGGCTGCTGGGAGCTCAGTTCGGAGCTGGGCGACAGCCTTGCGAGCGGAGTGCTCTGGTGAGGGCGCGGTGTACTGGACGGTGGTGGTTGACTAGCTTGTGGTGGAACTCTGGGTGCGTAAGGCCCTCCGTGGTGCGGAGAGTGACGATGCTGCTGTTGGGCTGGTGAAGCCTGATGCTTGTGGTGCGTGTACGAGGCCACGGGTGGAGGAGTGGCCTTGTACTTGCGGACCCCTCCGGCCTCGCGGTAGCCCTTGTAGTGGTACACAATGTCGATGTCCGATGGGGCTATGGAGCTCGCGTTTTCCAGGTCGTAGTGCTCGGGGAACTCGCCTAGGTCCACAGATCCCGGGTGGTCGTGGGGGTGGTGCGACTGGCTTGGCGGTGGAATTGGTGGGTGGTGCTCCTCCCGCAGAGGAGGGCTCTTGCTCACCACCTCTCGCTCGATGATGTCGGGTCTCTGAGGTCGCTGATGCTCGCCAGGGCCGATCTCGCGTTCCTTGTACTTCTTTGATATCAGTTCGGGCCCGACCATGTGGTGGCCTCCGACGCCGCGGATCAGATCTCCATTGTCGCCGTGGTAGCCCACGCTCGGGTCATTCGAGTGCAGGCCTCGCGCCATGACACAGTCTCCGTTGTTACCACCGATTCCGGAGCCACCAAGCATCGTCGATCCTCCATTCTGCTTGCTCTGAAGGCCGGGTGCTCCGCCAGGACCACCACTCTTCTCCTTCTGCTGCTTGCGAAAGCGAAACACCACGAAGGACACCAGGATGGCTACGAGCAGGATCACGAAGAACACAATGACCAGCGTGATGCCGATGCTGAGGGGATCTGCCACTTGTGCGGTGCCGATGCCCAGGACTCCATGGCAGCCTTGGAATACCTTTCCGCGGGTGAGCACCTCGCTGAACACGCTGCCGGACCCGTTGAACGGCTGCACCTCGTTGTTGATGGTGAAGTTGGCCAAGCAGCCCTCGAAGCTCGCCGGCATTGTCTCTTGCAGGAGGTACTCCCGCCGGACGCCGCCCACCGAGAGCACGGTGAGGTAGGGGTCGAGGAAGTCATGCACTCCCGCGGAGTCCAGCTCGTCGCCGACCTTACGTCCGTCGATCAGGATCCTCAAGACGCGGTTGGAGGCGTGCAGAGTCAGGTTGTGCCACTTGCCGTCCGAGAGGTTCTCCGGAGCGTGGACCGTCATGTTGACCGAGGTTCCCTGCCGCGAGCTGTACATGAGCTTTCCAGTCCTGAGCTCCACCGATGTGTAGTGCTTGTTGGTCGCGGCGAAGAGGATTATCCCGTTGGTCTGGGCTGTTCTGAAGAGCAGGCTGAGGGTCTTCGGTGGATCGTCCACTTGGGCCATGGAGGTGATGTTGTCGTTGCTCACGGTGAAGCGCCGTCTTCGGGACTCCACGTCGTACGTCCACACGCTGTTGCCGCCGTAGAGGTTGTCCAGCAGCTGCATCCGCCGGTGCTTCTCCGAGATCTTGAACTCGACGAACCCGCCGTCGCTGATGGATATCGGCTCCAGTGAGCTGTAGCAGTCGGGCGAGAGCAGGTTGGCGCCGCATTGGCACATGGCTGTGTGCCAGCGGTCCATGCAGACTCCGAACGAGCCGCAGAGGGAGAGCGCTGGGTCCGAGGGCAGGCCTTGTTGACAGGGTCCTCCGTTGTTGCCGCGGTTGCATGTGGGCGTGACGCCCTGCTGCTTCAGCGGGTTGCTCATGTTGAGGGGTCTGCCGTTGATGGAGACGCTGTGCACGCAGCCCACCAAGTCGTCGCTGTGGATCTGTCCGGGCCGCTCGAGCACCGGGTCTGCTGTGGAAAGACCGCCGATCAGAAGCGGCTGCTTGTTGAAGTTGAGGGTTCTGAAAAGAGAAGGCAATTATTGGGGGGCCTTGAGGTGGAGGAGGGAGTCAAGAACTTACCCAGTGGGACCGACGTCATCGGCGTAGCAGGTGGAATCGCCGGGTCTGCACTCCTCGCAGACGTCGCCGTTGTCAGTGCACTTGGACACGCTCAGCGACATGACTCGTCCGTTCCGCGTCGCCGTGACCTTGTGCCACTTGCCGTTCGCCAGCGTGTGCTTGCTATTGCTTCCCACGACCACCGTCGTGATGGCTGTGCGGGCTCCGCCGAACGAGAAGAGTGCTTTGCCCTTGACCACTTCGATGGCGACGAAGTCGGAGCGTCCTCCGCTCTGGATGCCGTAGTTGTAGAGGAGCAGTGCGTCGGGTTTGGTCGTTGCGAAGATGATGGAAATGTCGTTCGTGGCTGCGTCCAGTGGGGGGAAGGCCATGTACGAGAGCTCGTCGAAGCCGAAGGTCGTCTTCTCGCAGTGCCTGCCGTAGCGTCCTCCGACGCAGCTGCACTTATAACCGGGCTTGAGTGCCACGCAGAGTCCGCCGTGCAGACATGGGTTCGGCCGGCAGGAGTCCGCGATGTGCTCGCACTGGTTGCCCCGGTAGCCGGGCCGGCAGAGGCAGAAGAACGACGAACCGTCGGGACTTTCGCGGCACGAGCCTCCGTTTCGACACGGGTTTCCTGAGCAGACGTCTCCCCTCTCCAGCTGGCAGAACTTGCCCTCTCGGTGCGGTGGGCAGGTGCATTGGAAGTCGTAGCCTTGCCTGCGGCACTGGCCGTTGGCTTGGCATGGGTTCGGGGAGCACGGGTCTTGACGCTTCTCGCACCGCTGTCCCGTGTACCCGTCCGGGCACTTGCAGATGAAGTCGTGCGTCACCAGGGGCGCGGTGAAGATCAGGGTCTGGCTGTCGACTATGTTGAGCGGGCCTTCGTCGTGCAGGCGGAAGTCCTCGTTGCAGACGCCGCCGTTGTCGCAGGTATTGGCGCCTGAGCAGGGCGTGAACCCGATGATAACTCGTCCTGCGGACTGCAGAAGTCGCTCGATGGTCTCGAGCTTCTTGGTCAAGCGCTCGATGATGTACCGCGGCGAGCGGTAACTCTGGCTCGATGTCTGGAGCGCGAGGGCGAGCTGTAGGCCGGTCTGGTTCAGGGTGTTCCGGATGCTGTACAGATTGTACTCGTCGCCGTGGTCTACGCTGGCCTTGAGAATGTCCAGAAAGCTGCGGTAGTAGTTGGCGAGGAACGCCTCCGCGGTTAGGTTCTCCACGTGGATGGTGATCGAGTTGGAGACGGTTATGTTGTCGAAGCCTCTGAACTCGACGGTGACCGTGGACGTGACGTCGTTGTGCTTGCCGTCGTTTCCGGACACCGAGTAGGAGTAGCCGTGCGTCGAGGTCTTGGGCGTGGTGTGCAGGTCGCACTTGGTGGGGATCGTGAGGATGCCCAGAGGGCTGCTCTGTGAGTCGGGCTTGATGCGACACTTGTAGTCCCCAGTGGTGTCGGGGTCGTTCGGGTGGACGTCTGCGATCTTGCCGATCGGGACTTCGTTGTTGAAGATGTTCAGCAGCACGTGCACCATGCGTGGAGTGGATGGGCTGTCGTTCTGGTCGAGGATGTTCACGGTGATCGTGTGCTGCGATCGCATCTTCGGCTTTCCGTTGTCCTCCACTTCCACGATCACTTCTAGAGTCGGTGTGGCTTCACGGTCGATGCTGCGCGTGGTCTTCATCAGACCCGAGTGCTTGTCAACGCTGACCATTGACTTGTGCTTCCCGCCGACCAGGTAGTAGGTGAATGGCCCTCCGTTGGGTGGGAGGTCGGGATCGCTGGCTGAGAGGGTCATTATCGAGGTTCCTGCTGGCTCGTTTTCGGCGACGTAGCCGATCACTCCGTTGGCGTCGAAGATCGGTCCGTTGTCGTTCACGTCCAGGAGGTCGATCTTGACGGTGGCGGTGCCGGTTTGTGGGGGAACGCCTGTGTCGATGGCTCCCACTACGAGGTTGTACGTTGGAATCGTCTCCCGATCGAGCATCTTTGCGGTCTCGATCTGTCCACTCTGGGGATCGACCTTGAAGGCCTGGTTTATGTTGCCGTTTATGATCGAGTAGCTGAACTGATTGTTCTGCGGGCGCACGTCCTTGTCGACTGCCTTAACGATGGCCACCTTGGTTCCGATCGAGGATCCCTCGGAAATGCTGGCTTCGTAGAGGTGGTTCAGGAACTCCGGAGGATCGTTGCCATCCTGAATGGAGATGATCACTTGAGCCTCGTCGGTGTCGTTGCCGCGAATGCCGCCGAAGTTCTTCGCCATGACGGTCAGCACCACACGGTTCTGCGTCTCACGGTCGAGGTTTCTCGAAACGAACATCACGCCGGTCTCCGTGTTGATCGCGAAGCCCTTGTCGTTGCTCGAGCCAACTAGGAGGTAGTACACCTTTCCATCCTCTCCTGCGTCCTTATCACTGGCCTGGATCGATCCGATGGTGGTGCCCACCTCGGCCGATTCGGAGACATCAAAGTGGAAGACTGGCTGCAGGAACTGCGGGTAGAACTCGTTCACTCCGGTGATGTGGACCACAACCTTGGCCATGCCCTGCATTGTGGAGTCTGGGTTGACAGCGAGCACTTGGAGAACGTACTCCTTGCGCTCCTCGTAGTCGAAGCTTGTGGTTGAGTTGATCATGCCGCTGTTGGGGTTGATCTTGAAGAGGTCGCGTCCGGAACCGCCGGTGATCGAGTAGCGGATGACTGCGTTCTTCGGCGAGTCCTTGTCGGTGGCGTGGGCGCGGAAGACGAACGTGTTTGGAGGTTGGTTCTCCGCGAGGTAGGCGTGGTATTCGGACTGATTGAACTCCGGAGCGTTGTCGTTGATGTCGGTGAGGATGACGGTCAGCATAGCGACAGCCAATTTCGGCTTGTAGCCCAGATCCTCGGCGGTGATGTTCAGGTGGTACTGCTGAATCAAATCGTAGTCCAGTGGCTGCAAGATCGTCACCGATCCTGTCTCTGCGTTCACGGCGAACTCCTTGCGCTCGTTGCCTCCAGAGATCGTGTAGCGGATCATTCCGTTGGGGCCGTCGTCGCGGTCCGACGCGCTGACAGTGAGGATGGTTGAGCCGATCGGCTCGTTCTCGGGCACGATCACTTGATAGCTGAGGGCGGTGAACTCGGGCGTGTAGCGGTTCTCGCCAGTCACGATGATGATGGCTGTGACTTCGTCAGTCTGCGGTGGCACGCCGCGATCGATAGCCTTGATCTTGAGGGCGAAGGCTGTATTCGGCCGGACACCAAGCGGCTTCGAGACCGTCACCCAGCCGTCCTGTTTGTTGATGACGAAGAGCGACGATCCATTGCCTCCGATGATGGAGTAGTCGATTTCCGCGTTGACTCCGTAGTCCAGCTCGTCCTTGGCCACGACCTGAACGATCTTCTGGCCGGCTCTGGCGTCCTCGGGCACTGGGGAGAGATATTTTCGGCTTTCGAAGCGTGGCGCGTTGTTGTTGGCATCGACTACGTTGATGTTTACGAGGCACTCGGAGTACATAGGGGGTTTGCCGTTGTCCGTGGCCAGGACTGTCATGGAGTACATGTTCTCGGGTGACGCTTCGATCTGGGAGTGCTTGTACCTGATCGTGCGCTTGCTGAAGATCTCGCCAGTGGCCGGGTCGATGGTGAACAGATCCGACGGGTGCTGGAGGGAATAGGAGATCACTGAGTTGGGGCCTTGCTTGTCGCGATCGGTGGCGATCACTTGTCCGACAAACGCCACTGATCGCTGAAGCTCTGGGAAGTTGAAGCTGTAGTAGCTGTGCTCGAACTCTGGAGCGTTGTCGTTCTGGTCTTGAATGGTGATCGTCAGTGGGGTTTCGGAACGCCAGGCTCCATCGAATGCCGCCACTTTTAGGAGGTACTCGTCCTGCTGCTCGCGATCGAGGTGAGCGGCGACGGTCACATTGCCGCTGATCGGGTCGATGATGAACTTCTCGCCGGGATTCTCGGTGAAGCTGTAGGTCGCGTTGGCGTTCTCCCCGACATCGAGGTCGGAGGAGGTCAGCTTGATGACAAAGCTTCCGATCTCGGCGTTTTCGGTGACGTTCACGCTGAAGAGTCGGGTGAACCGCGGTGGATTGTCGTTCTTGTCGAGGACGGTTATGATGACACTCGCACTGCCCGTCATCTGAGGCATTCCTTGGTCCACTGCTTCCACGATCAGCTCGTAGGAAGCGATGTCTTCGCGGTTCAGTCGCATGGTTGTGTATACCTCTCCGCTGTCCGCGTCCATCTCGAAGGTTCCCTCGAAGTCGTTGGCCAGGCGGTAGGTAATCTCTCCGTTGTCCCCGGAGTCCTTGTCCTTGGCGCTGACCTTCACAATGAATTGCGGTGGGGTCTCCTCCTCCATAATCTCCGCGTTGTAGATCAGCTTCTCCATGATAGGGGCGTTGTCGTTCGCGTCCGTCACGTTGATCGTCAGAAGCATGACGCTCCGAAGACTTGGGCGATCGGAGTCGGCTGCTTCGATCCAGATCTCGTACTGATGAGCGGTTTCGTAGTCCAGTCCGTCCTTGCCTATGGATGCCACGCCAGTGCCGGGGTCAATGCGAACAGCTTCTCCTATGTTTCCACCGGCGATCGAGAACTTGATGTTCCCAGCTGCGCCCTTCTTCGGCGACGTGGCCAAGATCTTGGTAATCATCTTCCCCTCCACAACGTCTTCGGACAGCATGAACTGCGTGTTGGCCATGTAGGAGAACGTCGGGAAGAGGTGAGCCGGTCGGAGGAGGATCGTCAGATCGGCGGTGGCACTTTGCGGATCCGGTCCCTGGTCGGTGGCGTGCATTACGATCGAGTAGACCATGTCGAAGCCCCCGCCATTGGACGAAAGTTCGACCTTCGTCTTGATGACTCCAGACATTTCGTTGATGTCGAACTTGTCGACGTCCTTACCGCTGATCGAGTACACGATCTTGGCGTTTGCTCCGTCGTCCAGGTCGATGGCTCGAGCTCCGAAGATGAATTCGCCCGCCTTGATGCGGTCCGGTACGTTGACGTTGAAGCTGGAGCTCTCGAATGCTGGCGAATTGTCGTTCACATCGAGCACCGTGACGGTCAAGTTGACGGTGGACGCACGTGGCTCCGTCGCGGAGCTGTCCTGCGCCATGAGGGTGAGGTAGTAAACAGCCGTTTCCTCCCTGTCCAGACTGGCCGCTGTGGTTATCTCGCCGGTGTCTGCATTCACGTGGAACTTGTCCATCTTCTCGCCCAGGAGGCTGAAGCGGATCTTGGCATTCAGTCCGGTATCCTTGTCCGTGGCGATCGGTCGCAGAACCTCGGTGCCAATCGGAAGATTCTCCTGCACCATGGCGTGGTACGACTGCCGGCCGAACTCGGGCCGATGATCGTTCATGTCTTGGACGATGACTCGAACTATTCCGGTACCAGTCAGCGGTGGGGAACCTGCAAAGAGAGCAAAACGGAAATCATGAGTACCTCACAGTATTTCGGTGGGTCATTGTTCTGGACTAGGAATTCCATCCCAGATCTCGATAAGAGGGTCTCCTCTCTATTTCAGGAGAGGAGCAATGCCTCGGCTGCACATAATAAATTGCACCAAGAGCCAATAAACCACAAAATAGCTCGGCCAACAGATGCTGGTCAGCAGATATCAGTGCTTAGCTGCATCACACTGCCACCACCACCACCACCACCAGGCCAGCAGCACTGGCCGGTGGACTTGCCGTTGCTGGATGGTTTAGAGTGTGGGCCTGGGTGCTGTTCCTGATCTAATTTAACGAGCAAATTGAATAATTCCCTTAAAAGGAGCAGCCTCAGAGTGCACAGATGCGGAATCCTATCGGGGATCTTGCTTCACTTCCTCTCCCAATCGGGTCTCGCTTGTCTGAGGATTATTGTTTCTGGAAATGTGTGTGAAGGGGGAGGGGGAGATTTGGTGGTGTTTGTTTTGGGAGGGGGAACAGTGCGCAAATTGAATGAGGGTCTAGGAGGCGGCAAGCACTGGTGCATGGTCTGCGTACGGCTAAAGGTCGCGGTGTGATGTGATGTGCTGTATGATTGGTTAGGGCCTGATGATAGGATCTAGGTGTCGCCTTTTTGGGGGAGAGATTGAGGAGGATTTTTTAATTAAATGGGAATGGCGAGGAGGTGGGAAGGAGATGTAATTACACAGCGTTAAAAATGGGCTCGTTCTTGTTGAGGCTGAAGACAAAAGCGTGGAATTATGCGGCGGAAGTGACAAGTTTTGGAGAGGTCACTTGAGGAAGATTTTTTATGAAGAATCGGGCAACCTATGCACTGCAAAGCTGAGTTGGTGGACAAGTAGTAGGTGAACGGAACTCCGTTGAATGGGGGGTGATGATCGCTGGCTGAAAGGGTCAACGTATCCGATCACTCCATTCGCATCGAAGATCGATCCGTTGTTGTTCACATCCAGGAGGTCGATAATGACGGTGGCCGTGCCGGTTTTTGAGGGAATGCCTACATATGTGGATGGCTCCCACCAATGAACTGCAAAGCTGAGACGGTGGACAAATGCCGACCAAATCTCCGTTGGATGGGAGGTTGGAATGCTTCCTAAGAGGGTCATTATACGAATGGATGGCGGAGCTGGTTTAGTGCCTGCCCCAAATTAGAGGGGTCCCAGGTTCGAATCCCAGTGAAATCGAATCTGGTCCAGTCACTATTTGCCGTTGGGATCAAATGAGCGGCACTGGAGTAGGTTGCTACCTTGCAGTACAATGGACCAGTTTTGAGTCTGAGTACTCCAGTAGCGTTTCAAAAATTCTCCAAAAACAGAAAAAAAAAAAACAAAAAAACTGGCTATATGATGGAATATACTGAGTAAAAGTAACAACTATTTTTCAAGCTATATCTGTCAAGTTGGATGTAATTTGTTCAGTCGGTTTTACCAAATCACCACGGATGGACATTGCGTTCAACAACACGTGGAATTGATAAAATTGTTTCATCAAAGTGGGTGTTCTGTTTGGCCAGTATACAGTCGCCATAATCGTCCTACCGGGAGGACTATTCACAGTGTGGTGGATAAATTTGAATCACCTGGTTCAATAAACGATAAACTTTAGTTGCCTCACGTTGGGCGCCATTGTTGCAATTGCCACGATAAAACAACACCCGTACGTCGAAAAAAACCAAAACCTGCCGAAAACATCCCGGCTGTTTGTGAGAGTGTGAAGAGAATCCGAGGCAGAACTCAGCCCTCGACCAAAATTTGACGAATTTTGCGTTGTGACTTGGCCCTGCACTCGTACAAAATTCAACTAACCCGGCAGCTGAATGTAAACGACACGACCGTAGACAACGACGTGTGTTCGCTGACTGGGCTCTGGAGCAGGTGGAGACTGACCCTAAGTTTCATCGAAGAATCATCTTCAACGATGAGGCCCACTTCTGATATGGACACCAACGACATGTGGTTCCAACAGGACGGCGCTATGTGCCACACAGCCCACTCCTACTTGGAAATTCTGCACGAGCCATTCGAGGGCATGATCATCTCACGTGGACATGATGCGAACTGCCCACCGAGATCGTGTGATTTGACCCTGTTAAATTGTTTGTTGTGGGGTTTTCTGAAGTCGCAGGTCTATGCGAATGAGCCACAAATCGGAGCTGCCCTCAAATCCAAAAAAAAACCCATGCCATCGGTCAAATTCAACCTGATTTATGCACCAGAATCATGTAAAATTGGACATTTGGGATGCGCGCCACCCAGAGAAGTCGATGCAGATCTTTGAACGATGTTATATTTTATAGACAATGGCATCAATAGACCTTTCAAACGAATAAAAAATGTCGATGAAATTTCACATACATTTTGATCTATTTGGATTTGAAGATCAGAAGCGCTTAATGAAATCCTTTTTATATACAATGCAAAATTGGTTCTGTTTTATTTTCTGAGATGAAATAAAGCCAAACTGAGTACTGTGCTTCGACTCTGAGCCTGTGGGACAACGCAACAGAGGACGTCCAAGTACAAGGTGGCGCACACAAGTCGAGGGGGACCTCGGCCGGCTTGGTGTGCGAATCTGGAGACAGCTGGCGAAAGATCGTGCTGGCTGGAGAGGCATGTTGAGTGAGGTCCAGGTCCACCTTGGTTATTTTGATTTTGAAAACCTTACTTCATTTGGCCTTATTTCATGTCATCCTGCTCTTCTTACTGTGTAAAAATAAGAATATCTACTGAAGAATACAGATCCATAAGCAAAACACGAGCATCTTCTGAACTACGACACGATCAGGGAGACATGGGCACATTTGGATTCATCCCAATATCCTTCAAGGCCAGAGTAAGTGCGGTGCATGAATGGTGAAAGAACTGATCACTTGAGCTGCAAATAATTGTTTAATTCCCGTGTTTGCGCAAGCCTTTGGTTACACAATCAATGACAGCTGCAGAAAACACAGCAGAAGAATGTGACGTTAAAGAGCTGCGATCAAACGCTGGCGTCACCCAGCAGCAGCCAGTCAGTACCCACCACCGTTTTACATTCCGATGTAATCCCTCTCGAGCCCAACACCAGCGCACATGTGATATTATTAAATTCCAATTTCATAACCAACCACCGATTGGATTGGGAAACATTTTCACAGAAACCAACCGAACCCCCTCCCCCGGTCCGTTGCAACATTGAACTGTTATAGTACAAAAGTTCAAAGCAATATTTTTTCCTTATACCCATCGACCAGAGCCTCTATGACCATAATTCTTCCCATTGTCTCCCGATCGCATGGTGAGTCGGCTGGGTGCCCCTTTTTCCGGCAACGCCGCGCCGCGCCACGCCGCTGCCGCGTCTGGTGGGATTCCGCTGGGAACCCAAAATCCCAAAGATGAATATGTATCCGCGATAGATCAAACTGTTCTTTCTATAAATCTACAATCGTTTCGGGATTAAAATCCACATCTCCGCCGGTTTCAACAGCTCCGCGAGTGTGGCAACGGTCGAGACGTAACCACAAAAGGCGCGAACCAGTCGATATGAGAAATTGCTTTTTAAATATTTTTCAATTACACACACACACACACACACACACACACACACACATTGGCTTGATCTTCTGGGCGCATGGGAGCCCCCGAGGACGGGTCCAGAGCTGGTCTCCGACTCGAACGGAGACGCTCTCTAGCGTGGCACGCTGTAGGTAGCCGCAAGAGCGGCCAATTTTGATTTTGGTGAGACTCTATCACAATTGTGAGAGGCGATGGGGGAGGGGGAGATTTGGGGGATCGGCCTCCGGTTGGAGGTGAACCAAATAAACTTCTCCAAAGTGTTGCTTGCTCGCCGAGTGCCGCTGGTGGCTGGTGTTGATGGTGGCCCCCCGGTGGCTTTGGCAACAATATCTGGCTCACATTCCGTCTTCGCGAGAGGAGACCTGCGAGAGATGAGAGCCGAGAGCTCCTGCGGTTGGTTATTGATACTTCATTTTTGTCTGGGCCAAATCAACCGTCTCTATGACGATTGAAGTCGCGTCTCCGAGCCGCGATCGGGGTGCACGGACGACCGTCTTAGGGGTTTTCGGGAATTGAAACGTTGTGTGCCCACACACCTCCGTCCCGGCGATGGGCATCGCAGGAAGCCATTGGCCCGGTAAGTGGATTCATACCTTGTTTCGAAAATTTTTATGTTTCGCTCTGCCCTCGTGGCCGTCGTCTTTGGCTGCTTCCATCTTGTGTTGTCCAGGGAACGACATTCGAACATAAATCGTTCGGCGATGATGATGGTAGTTTATGCCGTGAGCCTACAATGGTGCGCTCTCCCTGTCTCTCTCTCTCGGTCGGTCTAAAGGCCCGGGAATGCCATAATCCCCGACGTCGTCAGCGTCTTTGTGGCCGTTGTCGATGGCGACGGCTTTGGGAAGCGAGAGCTCCTCGGCTGTGGTATGCGCGCACGCTCGCAGTCGAGTGGAATGGTTATTTAAGTGGTGGCTTCAGAGTACTTGGGGAGTACATGGAATTGTTGTGCGGTTGTTTTCTGTTTTTACGAGTCCTACGAGCGGGTGTTATAAATCATCGCAAGCGATTTACTTTGATTGATTTTCCTCCGAGAGGTGGGTAGGTGATGGCGATAATGTTGAAAGTCGTGGCGTGGCGTGGTGGTGAGACCGCTCGCTTGGGGTTTGTTCTTTCCCATTCGAACGAGGGCGAGCGGGTGTGGGGAGAAATTAATTTTGAAGCTTGTTCTTGGATTTATTTATTTTAACACGGCACAAGTAGGTGTACCGCGAGGTTGGGGAGGCGCGACTGGGTAACTCTGGGAATAGAGTTATAAGCGACTGCGAGGCGATAAGGGAACAAAGTTCAAGTGGTAATTGAAGGGGGAAAGGACTACGCCTCGAGGGATTTCAGTCTCTTCCGACGCAGTTAACAACGCACCGTGTGCACGTGAAGAGATCAATTTTGTGTTCAAGGAATTATCCAGGAACATCCCTCAAAATCGAGTGAACCTGAAGTCTGATAGATTTTCCCAATCTTCGGTGATTTACTGGACTTCAAAATATTCCTCGAGGCGATCGAGTTCGCAGGGAGAAAAAGTTATTAAGCAGTTTTCTAATTTAACGTGTCTGCAGAGAACTTGCTCTTCAGAGTGTTCAGTTGCCGGGGGGAGCATATGCTACTGGCATTAAGTTCCCAGCACGCCCTCAACTATGGTCGTCAACCACGGCGACGTTGAGAATTATGGCATTTACGCCAGAAAACTGCTCACCCTTCACACTCTATGGAGCCGAGTGCTGAACTGTAAGCAGAAGCGGAGATTATTTGGGTTTTCCGGTAGCCTGCGTTGGTTATTAGTTGGCTCAGAGAAGTGCCAGTTTTCTCGGCCTTCACTGAATTTGCTTCCAGAAGTATCTCAAAGAAGCTAGCCCCAAGTCCACCTCAGACTATGTAGACTGTCACAGGGTGCGTTAAAGAGACACGAACCGATAATTTTTTCCTGCCCGTGACTCCCAACCTTCGTTGTCCTTCCAGAGTCGCTTAGGTTAAGGAAAGGAATGCAGATCAACTACCAACTAGTATGGTTTCACAATTTCGAAGTTCTTTCCTTCCTAAGAACAACCCGACTGATCCCAAATGATCCTTTGAAGTTCTGCTAACTAATTAACTGACCGCGTGCTAAAAATGCTTTGTGGGAATGATTGTCTCTGTCTTACTCAGGGGGAATGACAGTCCGTGCCTGGTCATGACTTAGACCAACATTATCTGCAGATCGAATTGGGTGGCAATTGCAACCATGGCGCCCAACGTGGGGCGACTAAAATTGTTTCGACTGGATGGCGCAGTTTATTCGTTTGCTGGCATTGAAACGGAAGCGGCTAAAATGGGTCTGGCGGTAAACGAGGGCAATACCAAGTATCAAGTATCATCGAGAAAGGACGCACAATAACGACGACTTGGCCAGAACGTTACCATAGGCAGCTATGACTTTGAGGTAGATAAAGACTTCGTCTACCTTGGCTCCGCGGACCTTGATCATCCCAGTGGATGAACAGTTTCTTGGTCTTTTCGAGAGAAAAGTTTTGCGCGCGATCTTTCGCCCTGTTTGCGTTGATGGCATTTGGGGGAGAAGATTCAACCCCAACTATATGGGCTGTACAGCGACATGAGTCTAGCCAGGCGTTTACGGATCCAACGCCTAAGGTGGCTAGGCCATGTAGAGCGTATGGACAACTTAGCTCCGGCCCGAAGAGTCTTCGACTCTGAGCCTGTGGGACAACGCAACAGATGACGTCCACGTGCAAGATGGCGCACACAAGTCGAGGGGGACCTCGGCCGGCTTGGTGTGCGAAACTGGAGACAGCTGGCGAAAGATCGTGCTGTCTGGAGAGGCATGATGAGTGAGGCCCAGGACCACCTTGGACTGTAGCGCCCTAAGAAGAAGAAGAAGAAGAGTACACTCATTTGAACCAGGCAGAGATTGGTGCGAAATGAAGAAAAGATAGCCGAAATAAGTCTTCACGTATTGGAGTCATCAGAAATTGGATCGACTGCTTGAAGCATTACACCAAGGCCTTTGATTGATGTGCTATTTCATATAAAATGGCTTGAATGTAGCTTCAAAACAAAGTAAGAATCAATATTATGTTTTACAATGTTGGTGTTTAATTTAAATGTATTTTCCTATCGTTTTTATCTGGTCACTCTGTATTTTTTTCCAGCTGTGTTAGTATAACTGTCTCTGTCTTCCTGAGGGAGAATGACTGTCTGTGATCAGTTATCTAGACGCTGTCAGCTTTAATTGACCTAGTCAAACATTCTTTGCAATCGTTTGGCAGATCCAACGGCAATTACAATAATGGCGCCCAACGTGGGGCAGGCAGTAATGACAGCCGCAACGTTGTTCGCGTACCTAAGAAACATTTCCTGGTGTTTCTGCTATTCTGTGAAGCTTGCCCCATGTCTACCTCGGACTATGAGTAGATTGTCATAGGGTCCGTCGAAGAGAGACGAGCCGAGCCGAGCCGAGAATTGATTCCTGGCCTTGACTGCCATCTTTCATTATTTTTCTAGAGTCTCTTAGGTTATGGACAGGAACGCAGATAAACGACAACGCATCATAAAGTGTCTAGGTATGGCTTCACCATACGTTCCTTTCCTCCCTCATAACAACCCGATCAATTTTTCCTAAATGACCCCTCGAAGGTATGCCAACCATCAACCTGACCGCGTGCTAAAAACCACTTCCCACAGAGATTACAAGGAATTCCAAGAGACCGCAAAACGTCCTTAAAAGCATGACAAACCATATAATAAATGAAAGACGACAGCACGCTCCCCTGCCAACGCGCAATTATCCTCCCGGTTGACAAACTTATGCTCGTTGTCCTGGAACAGGCCACAACACTTCTTAATCTCAATCACCACTAGATGTCTCTTGTCCATTAGACGCGATAACTATCTGGCAACCAGTCAACTAGAAAATTCCCATTAACTCCCCCCTCTCCCAGGCCACCACCTTTCCCGTCATCGACTCACCGGAATGGGCATGAAATTAAAATATTCAAATGAAACCCTGATGAGAGTCAAGTGTGCACTTGACAAGTTTATTTTATTTCCCGATGGTGAGTGGCTTTCATATTTTCCAAGACATAATTAGCCCTCACCGGGCACACGAGCATGACTCGGCCAGAGGTGGACTTCCCTGACACCTCCTGACACCTCCTGACACCATCCCTGAGTGTATGCATTTAATTTTCATTAGACTCTCGCTCTCCCTCGGTCTTGCACTCTCTGCCATCCACCCCGAGCAGGAGAGTCTGCACGGATAATCGCGATTGAAACATGGAAAAACGCTTGTTAGACATACACTCGCGGCCCGCAGAGATACTGCGAAGTTTATTGTTTGTTATTATTAGTGTTTTGTGGGCATGGTACACACAGTCATCGCAGATAAAGAAATAAGCTACGACTCCGCGACAGACCTCTAATTCAAGTTCACATTACTTAAGAGAGAGCCTGGCAAACAGACACACACTCCACATGGCCAAGGCCAAGGTGAGGTGCACTGCAGCGCGGGGAAGGACGACGTCTGTGCGCCAGCTTAGTTATGGCACTTCGGACCGGACCCGGGCTCTGTCTTCCTCTCCGAGGAGAGGCCGGACATGTCCGAGTGACGTATGCTTTCGGGATGATGTTTCGTTTTTGTTTGCCTTGAAGGATGGGCCCGAGTTTGAATTTTCCACAAATTATTGGACACACATAGTGGCGTACTTGTTGCTAAGAGCGAATGCGAATGGGAATGGGAATGCCAGTCCAAAAGCGAAGATCCCCCGGTCGATTAGACTCGGGGGCTTCGTGGAGGAAATGGAAATGGACTCGGGATTGATATAAGGGTCAGTCGGAGCTTATCGTGTAATTGGTCGTATATTTTCGTGAGTGAAAGAGGAAATGTTCGCATATTTCCGCGTGCGGAATGTGCCCGTTTGGGGGGATGAATGTGCGGGGTCTGGGAAATATGGGGCTGTGACGTGGAGTTAATTGGTCGCTGCGGTGCCGGCTAATTGGAGTGAAGATGCGTTCACCGCGGAATTGATAGATTCCAGTTCAATGAAGTGGTCCAGCAGGCGGCGGTGGAGACACAGTTGCTAACAGTTGCTTGCGATGTCACTGCGTTGTCGCATCACCTTCGGCAATAATGTTGTACGACTGGTCGAGAGGAGAGCATTTGTGTTGTCAATCCCGGGCATTGAATGTGTGTCTCTGCTGCTCGGCAGGGCATTCTAAATCTTTGTCGTCGATGTCTGGCATCATCGTCGTCGTTATGGCGGTACCGGCGTCGTTGTCGTTGTCGTCTGCAGATGCTTGGACATAGGCGTACATATGTGGACAGTTTTCGTGTGCATCTATTGTGGCACCATCGGTTGCAACGTCATCGTCATCATCATCATCATCGTCGCTCTCATCATCATCTCCTTCGCCGCTACTGCCTCACCGCGCACCGTGCTGTGTTGTGCACAGAGTCAGCACCGAGTCAGATGCCATTTCTGAGATAAGGAAGTGATTTCATAAAATCCATACACCATATTGTATGCGGTTTGGGAAACACCACACGGCCGAACACAAAAGGACGCGAGCTAGCGCGCGCTTGACCAGCACCTTATCTCAGGCGCAGATTGAAGAAGGTGGTGGCTTCGCCTCTCCCTCTCCTCTCCCTCTCTCTGTGGAACAATCTAAAACGCATATAATCGAAAATAATCGACAGTGTGTGGCTGAAAGAAAGAAATGTGGGCACACTGCGTATGGGGATGGGGCTTGGCTCTGACTTCAACTTCGACTCGACTGTGGCTTCCGTTTGTGGCCGTTTGGTGGTGGTTCGCCTCCGTTGGCTCGTTAGAGCGCTGTCGCGCTGGTGTCTGTCGTTGTCGTTGGATGGCGCGGCGGAATTGTTAACAACAAATCTTACCCGTTGTAATATTTGTATCGTGTTACTTTTAACACATCGTTTTGCGGCAATAGATACATGCAATGATGGTATGCTGAGTATCTGTGCGCGTGCGTGTGTGTGCAGAGAGACATATTTCGGTGGCCATTTGCGGCAGAGAAACATATGTTTTCTCGGGATTATTTTAATGATCATCTTCAGCGGTTTGGCGGGGTTCTATGGATGGTTTTGTGGCTTCTTTTTGTCTTCCACAGTTATCCAGGTCGCGATCTATGTGATTGCATGGACTTCTCTGCCAGCCCCACTGAATGCATGAACGCATGCATACTTTGGCTTTGTTGCTGCTGGCTGCTGGCTGCTGGCTCGCCTGGCTCGCCTGGCTCACTAGACAGAGGCCAATTTTTGTGGTCTATCGCGGAGATTTTGTGTGTGGGAAATTTTGAAATTATTGTCGCACACACACGCTCGGTGGTGTGGGAGAAATTGTTTTCGATTTTGTGGGAGTAAGTGTGTTACGGGAGAGAAATAAGCGGAAAATGCTGTTTCCACACTCATTAAAGTGAAAGAGGTATTTCACTGCACCATGCATGTGGATGAGGTTCGCTAGTCAACTCTTTTGTCTTGCGGACAAACGCAAATGGCGCAGATGATGGCGGCAACGACGGCTGGTCCAGTGGATGCCAAGTGGTGTCGAGTGGCGACTTCTTTTCTTTTTCAGTTGACATGTAATTAAATTCCGTGTTTGTGGTTAATTGCGCACTAGGAAGGAAATTGGTTATTATTTTCGTGGAGAAATTCATCAGAGATCGGTCCGAGGAAAGCGCGCGTGTGTGTGTCTGGTAGGCTGGTCTGGGGCTGATGTCAAATTAATTGATTATCGGGAAATGAGCATTTAACCAATTGAGTCGGAACGTATTTAGGAAAATTCATTGACAAGAGGTTGGACAAGCAGAAACATAGGAAACTGTGCGGTGTGGGTAGTGAAAGGTGTTGGGGTGGATTATTGTGAAGGTGATGTCAAGACTGAGACGTCTTTAGCGGTCGGTAAAAGAAATTAAATGTAGCAGCTTTGCAGCCACAAACATTGACATTAAAAGCGGAAGATTTGAGAAAGTAAGCACGGTCCATACTTAGACGTATGCTTCTATTCGTTCATGCTGATGACTTTTGTGCCGAACGCAAAAGGACGCTGTGGTCGCGAGCTAGCGCGCGCTTGACCAGCACCTTATCTCAGGCGCAGATTGAAGAAACTGGGCGCCGTGGCGTAGTGGGTAGGTGCGTCGACTCCTACGCTCGAGGTCGTCAGTTCGAATCTCGAAAAAAACATCAAACATTTTTTCACGGCTCCACCTCTTTCGAGTCACTGACAATGCTCAAAGAGTATAACTGTCTAGAAAAAAGCTTCTCAATCTCGCCGTCCGGAGTCGGCATTAAACTGTAGGTCCCCTCCGCTCGTGAGAGAACAATAGCACGCACAACACGAGTGGTTGCTGAGAAGCTAGGCCCAGGTCCACCTCGGACTGTAGCGCCGCCATTATTATTATTATTATTATTAGATTGAAGAAACTTGAAAAATATTGCCTTGAAAAATCTGCGCTGTACAGCAGGACTGGGATGATCAAGGTCTTGTATAGAGTCAACTTGGTCTTGCGAGAGAGGGCTCTACTACTCAATTGCCCTTTGAGCCCAAAAAACAGCGGTTGGAAAGAGTTATTCTGCGTTTGATCTCTGTACTGATGTTGTTTGTACTGTTTACTGCGGAGCCAAGGTAGACGAAGTCCTTAACTACCTCAAAGTCATAGCTGCCTATGGTGACGTTCTGGACAAGTCGTCGATGTTGTGCGTCCTTTCTCGATGGCATCATATACTTGTTTTGCCCTCGTTTACCGCCAGACCCATTTTACCCGCTTCTGTTTCAATGCCAGCAAACGCATCATTGACGGCTCGCTGTGTTCGCCCAATCACGTCAATGTCATCCGCGTAAGCTAGCAGTTGAACGGACTTTTGGAAGATCATGCCTCTTGTGTTGGCCAGTGAGTTTTGCACGATCTTCTCAAGAACGATGTTAAAGAAATCACATGACAGCGCGTCGCCTTGTCTAAAACCTTTTTTGACATTGAAGGTCTCGGTGAGTTCGTTACCGACCTTGATGGAGCAGCGAAAGTTCTCCATCGTCATCCTGCTCAGTCTGACGAGTTTGACAAGAATGTCAAAACTAGACATGGCGCTGTATAGCTCGTCTCTATGCACGCTGTCATGTGCGGCCTTGAAGTCGACAAATAGGTGGTGTGTGTCGATCTGCATTTCTTGGGTCTTCTCCAAGATCTGCCGCAGTGTGAAGATTTGATCGATGGTGGACTTCCTTGGCCTGAAACCACAGTAATAGGGACCTATCGGATTGTTCTCAAACCGTTTTAGGCATTCACACAAAACGGCAGAGAAGATCTTATACGCGATGTTAGATTAGTAGAGAAGAGAAGTAGAGCCCTTCGAAGATCAAGCTGACTCTGTATAAGACATTGATCATCTCAGTCCCTCGGTAATTGGTGCAGTCAAAGGGATCTCCTTTTTTGTGGATCGCACACGATACTGAAATTCCACTCATAGAGCATGCTTTCCTCAGACCATATCTTACAGATGAGCTGGTGCATGCGCCCAACCAGATCATCTCCCGCTGCTTTAAACATTTCAGCGGGTCGACTATCTGCACCAGCAGCTTTGTTAGACTTCAGTCTCGATATCGCTATCTTGACTTCGTCTAGATCGGGGGGACGGTATTCTGTTCTATCATTGTTCGTTGTGTTGAAAGGAACTTTCTGCCTGACAGCGGTACTTGTGTCCTCATCGCCGTTTAACAGTCTACAGAAGTAACTTTTCCAAATTCCCAGTATCGACTGCGAATCCAGTCCATTCTCGTCCCGGCAGTCTTCTGTCCGAACTTTATACCCGTTCGATAAAAGTTGTACCCGTTGGTAAATCTTTCGGACATCATTCCTGCCATAACACCTTTCCATCTCCTCGATCGCGCGCTTCTCGTGCTCTTTCTTTTTCTTCCTGAGAAGCCGGTTCTCTTCCCTTCTTCTCTGTTCGTAGAGCTCACGAACAGCTCTCGTAGTACGACGCAGCGTTGCCTTGTAGGCTTCTTGCTTTTCTGCATGCGCCTGCCTGCACTCGTTGCCAAACCAGGGGTTTTTCTTAGGTGGTGTTTTAAAGCCCAGCACATGAGTAGCGGCTTCTCTGATGGCGTTTTGACAACGTTTCCATTCTTCGTCTATTGTTAGTGCAGGCGACGTCGAACTTTCGGAGAGTTTCAGGAAGACTCGATCGGCAAAGTTCCTGGCAGTCTGTTGCGATTGTAGCTTTTCGACGTCAAACTGTGGTTGTCTTCCTCGACTCCGTTGTTCTCTCGATATCCGTGTTCTTACCTTGGCTACAACAAGGAAATGGTCCGAGTCGATGTTGGCGCCTCGGAACGTTCGGACATCAAGAATACTGGAGGAGTGTCTGACGTCGATCGCAACGTGATCAATCTGGTTGACGGTTGAATGATCAGGGGACCGCCAGGTCCCTTTATGGATGTTGAGGTGTGGGAACCGCGTGCTAGCTGCATAGACGTTTCGCCCCGCAACAAAGTCCACCAGCCTGAGTCCGTTTTCGGACGTGGTGTCGTGCAGGCTGTGTTTACCGATGACTCTAGCAAAGATGTCCTCTTTACCCAGCTTAGCGTTAAAATCTCCTAGAATGATCTTGGTGTCGTAGCTGCGGCATTGTTCGTACGTTCTTTCTAGGAGATCGTAGAAGTCATCCTTGCTATCGTCATCTTTGTCCTCCGTTGAGGCGTGGGCGCAGATTAGGCTGATGTTGCCGAATTTAGTCTTGATGCGGATTGATATGAGGCGCTCGCTTATGTACTTAAAGCTTAAGACTTTTTGCCTAAGTCTGCCGCGAACAACAAATCCACATCCAAATAATCGCTGCCTTCGCTCTCTGTAACAATCGCCGTAGTAGGTATCGCAACTAGCTGCCGCAAAATAGTAACATCTTTCTTATGACTAGAGTCCGACGTCGTTTTCGGCCAAACAAAATTGCTCTATCTACGATCCCCTTAATAGTTGCCTCCGATCAGACTCTGCCTTTGACGCAGTTTGGAAACGACCACAAGACGATACGAACAAATTTTATCTTTTGTTGCAATCATTGTTAGGCAGTAGAGGCTGTAGGCTCTTAGACCAAGAAGGTCTATTGTATAGTTGTGACCGCTGTTAATCCAGAAAAATTTTGACGAACTCGAAAGAAATGTAACACAAAATAATTAAAAAGTAGATCGGCACTGGAATTTGAGATCATTTTGGGAAAGACCGGTTCACGAAGTCACTCTCAGTGAGTCAGTATCAATTTTTGATTTCCCCTGCGACATGAAGGTGACGTAAAATAAGGCCTCATGTCAAATTTGGGCTTATTTCTCTTTGAAAAAGGAAATAGTACCAAATGTTCGAAATTTGGCTTTATTTGGGTTATTTTACGTCACTCAACATGAAGTCTGTACTCGCTCCAGATCCGTACGATTAGTTCATCAATTTAGGTTCAACGATACTTTCAAAATGCAACGATTGGATGATTCCCCCTGAACCTGTACTCGCAAAGTCCGTTGTCCCGCTTTCTGCCCATGCTCTGTGACAACAAATTCCATTCAACCAGCACTTTCAGACGTTCTTTTTTCCTCAACGGCGCATAGAAATACCCGTGTACTGCGTCTGGATGTTCTCACGAAAACCCCATTCAAAGCAAAACGCGCGCATGCGCTCTGCGTACTTAACACCACTCGCAGCCAAAGTCCTGAACAATATATTCTCCGCAAGTCTGAATCATTTTGCCCGCTGCCAGGGTAATTTATTTCGCCAGCATTTGACATTTATTGCTCACGTCTCACGAAACGACGCGCGCAGTTTGTCCAAGAGGGTGGGTGGACAAATAGACGGATGCCTGCCGCAGTCCCCGCATGCGTGCACATGTGGACTTAGCGAAGTCCAAACACCCATCTCCGGTGCATTGTGACGCGTCAAGGATCGATCTCCCCTTGAGTTCCTTAGAAATGCAGAGAAAATAGATTTATGCCCACTCGGAGTCTCGTTCTTCACCCACTCAGGCAAAGGAACACCAGTCCACACCCCGGCTAATTGACACGACTCGGCGTGGACGATGCCCCCCGTCGTTCGGTCGGATTCGAGTGAAAGATTTTGCGAAGTAAACAAAATCATCGAACATTACGAGTTTCCGGTGTTCCCTGTAATTGCAGATCATAACCGAAATCATCCCGAAAATCCCATTCATAAGGATCTGCACGGAGCCATAAAGGCGGACTCCGAGTGGCCCGGCCGACCGCCACGAGGCTAATAAAATTGTTATCGGAATTTTTAATATTTTCCTCCGAAGCCTGCACTCCGCACAGCCACGGCAGCGAACCGCACAAAAAAAGGATTTGCACCGAGAGATGCACGCAAAACCGAAAAAAAAGGAAAAAGTGCACGAAAATGGAGGAAAAATCTGTAATGCAAGAGCGTTTTAAGTTAAAACAGGTACTAGTGAGATTCCCTGAGGGATCTCATGGCGTCACGATTTCATAAAACCCTGGTCGGCTCCCTTCGGTGGGCATCCATCCGAACCTCTGCAGATGACGATGATGAAAAACTGAGCCAAACTGCGCCGGCGCGGAGTCGGGGGCGAGGACTGCAAATAGTCCTGGCTCTTTGTTGTGGAAGACGCTCGGTAGTTGCGCCTAGTCCGGAGTAGCAGTGGCAGTGGCGCAGAAGCAGGAGGAGTGCACCACGGGTGATTGGCAAAAGTACAATTATTAGATTATATGGAGTGCTTATGGCTTCGGTGTGTCGGGTGGTTTGGGGTGAACCAGTGGAACAATGTGCGCTGCGGTCTAGGAAGATGAGATGTGGAGTTACGCCCTCGTCTGTTGCGCGAAGTTCATGCGGCTGAGAGGTGCCTCGCTTAAGACAATGGACTGGGGTAATGAAAGAGTGTTGAGATCGCCCGTGGATGCGATCCTTATTGGTTATCAGTTCGATTTTATCTAAGATTGCTGCCGGCAGAGGGAGGCTGGAGGAGTTTTGGTCGCTTTTTCGATTCATATTGGCGGAGTGTCACGATTCGCGGAGCGAGTGTAGGGGTCGATTGGTGGAATGGAATGCATTAATGAGTGTCGAGATGTTGGCCATGTGACAAAGGAGCGTATACAGAGGTGGCAAGTCCCAAGTGATTCGGATAAAGTGGGCGGTTCGGTGAAAGTGGCTATGCAACGAATGAGTTATGAGAGATCTTTAACAAATCAAGTCAATTCGCTTCGACTTTGTTGAAGGGAAATCGCTTGTTGCTCATTCATATGACAAGACGCTGCTTGACAAGAGATTGTGCTGTTAAGAGAAGCAATTGATCATGACGTTGAGCCATCGCGCAGTTCTCAAAAAGGCTTTTTAAAAGGGATTACCTCTGCATAGTTAGGACTAGTTACCCATGAGAATTTCCACAGTTCGCGCATACACCGATCGAAGCAAGTCAAAAAATCAATGGTTTCGATTTTGGGTTGCGACGTGGCGATTTAGCCGGCTCCCGACCCATGAAGGCTCTCTGCCTGAGAACCTATGGAGGAAAAGGTCCAATAAAAGGAGTTTTTGCTCACTTTTGTGCTTGTATACCTGTCCCATCTTAGCCGGTTCCTTCTCAATGCTCACAAGTTCCCGCTGAGTCCTTCCGATGATGTCAATGTCATCGTCATACGTGAGCAGTTGATCAGATTTGTGGAAGATCGTGTCTCTGGTGTTGACGTTTGAGTTACACACGATCTTCTTGATAAAACCGCACGACAGTTCGTAGCCTTTTCTAAACCCTGAACCCCACTGATATTGACCAATCAGGCTGTTGACATAGGGTTTCAGTTTCACACTGCTTTGCCCTGCCTAAGTAATTTTTTTTGTCTAGCTTTTGGCATTCCTGTTCGTTCGTTTTCGAAGCTCGGTAAGGATCTCATCGAGACCTTCACTGTCAAAAAAGGTTTTAGACAAGGCGACTTTTAGAACGTCGTTCTTGAGGTCGCGCAAAATTCACTGTTCAACAGAAGAGGCACGATCTTCTAAAAGTTTGTACAACTGCTGGCATACGCGGATGGCATTGGCGTGATTGGTCGAACTCAGCGACCCGTCAATAAGGATTTCGCTGGCTTTTTAGTACACTTTTGTACATTCTATGACATTTTAGTACACTTTTAGTACATATTAGTACATATGTACTAAAATTAGTATATATTAGCAGCAAAACTGGATTTTGCAGTAAAGAGGACAAAATGAAGTGTATGCTTTCATCAAGAAAAGACGCACAACATCGACAAGTTGGCCAGAAGTAGCTTTAACTTCGAGGTAGTTTAGGACTTCGTCTACCTTGGCTCCGCGGTAAACCGTACAAACACCATCAGTACAGAGATCAAACGCGATCCCAACCGCTGTTTTTGAGCTCAAAGGGCAATTGAGTAGTAGAGCCCTCTCTCGGAAGACCAAGTTGCCTCTGTATAAGACCTTGATCATCCCAGTCCTGTTGTACAGCGCAGAGGCATGGACAATATCCCCAGCGGATGAACAGTGTCTTGGTCTTTTCGAGAGAAAAGTCCTGCGCGCGATCTTTGGTCCTGTTTGCGTTGATGGTATTTGGAGGTGAAGGTTCAACCACGAAATGTATGGGCTGTACAGCGACATGAGTTTGGCCAGGAGTCTACGGATCCAACGCCTAAGATGGCTAGGCTATGTGCAGCATATGGACAACCTGGAGTCGTCGACTCTGAGCCTGTAAGACAACACAACAGAGGACGTCCACGTACGAGGTTTCGCACAAAAGTCGAGAAGGACCTCGGCCGACTTGGTGTGCAGAACTGAACACGTGACGAGAACGTGCCGGCATACGTTCGAATAAATCCAAGATCAAAAACAAAGATTCCGCTTTGAAGGATTGGCATCAGAACCAGCTGAAAACGGACAGACACAAGCGAAGTGCCGAGGGCATTAACCAATTTGGCGTGGAACATCCTGTGTGTCTAATAAGAGATCATTCCAAGTCCTAGACTTGAACACTAAGTGATATTTTTTCGTCTTGTCCAGGGTGAAGGACTCAACTAACAAGCCTTTCCAATACTTTCAATTACGAACACCAAGTTGGCTTAAAGCCTTTTACACTAGGTTAGGTTAGGGATAAGTCTGCCGACTGCGAGTTAGCAGTCTCACTTAGGTTACCAATAGACTCATTGTGGTACCACGCGGATTGGGTGCTTGCGACTCATTGAACCATTTACTGCTTGCGCTCAAGCCCTTTAGTTAACTGATACCGACGTTGTTTAACTCTCTCAAGTCATCGAAGATGTAGGCTCCAAGGTAGTAACTCAATCGGTGACGTCTTCATGTGCGTTCTCCTACAGGCTCAAAGTTAGTCGAAAAAGGCAAGATCTGCTTCATGGTCGAATCGCTATCCTTTCCCATTGATCATAATTGTCAGCTTTTACTTCATCTAATCCTGAAGGATCGGCCTCTCACCATAAACGGATACAACTCCACAAATGAATTAAGCCGGAACTGGGACGAGTTAGTTAATTTTTCAGCCAGTTCCGAGCAGAATTGTTGAATTGTCGTGATTTTTTCTTGAAGGCTGTTGCTTTTTAAATGAAGTCTATCGAGTTCTCGGTTTTCCGCACCACTCTGTGCCCAACATTGACGCTAAAGTATTGTTGCTTAAGAATCTGCCTTAAAACCTTCGGAAAACTGACCTGACCTGTTAAAGGCTTGCCAGGCTTGCTTCTTGCACCTGCTCGCTTAAAGATTTCTTCACATTCTGAACCAACTAAATTTTGACCTGTTCAACTAGCCTCCCTAAGAATTCCTACACTGCATTTTGTCGCCCATCAAGTCCAGTGCCATGCCCTGTTCACGAGTCCCCCAAAAGTCACATCTTTCTCGCGATTTGTGAGTCCACCACTCGGAGTTCTCGAAACGATGCCACCGCATCTCTGGCTTCCATAAATCTCCTACAAGTCCTAAAGTCTTTGCTGCTGGAATTTCAGTTGCATGAGTAGAGCAAGGAAACTCTCCCACCTCATAACTGACTTCAGGGCGCACAATGCCCACAATCTCCAGATCCCAGTGAAAGCCACAGCAGACCCACACTCACCACCCAAATCACACTCATTTACCATCACTTCTCGCATGATCACAATTAAGCATCCAAATGCAGCGGGAAAGTCTCCCAATCAGCACTAATAGATTCATACCCGAGAATAAAGTGTATCTGAGCCCTCTTCTCCGATAACTGTGCACGCTGGCCGAAACAGCCCCGAACATTGTTCACAAGTTGCATGTGCATTCGATCTGCAGCGTCCACGGCTCTTGACCAAACACACATGCCACATGAAATCATCCTACTCAAACACAGAACAGCCTAACCCTCAGCTGTGTGCCACCATCGAACAAGGAAGATCTTTTAAGGGGCAAATAAATAGTGGTCATATCTCTCTTTCGCCGCAGCCAGACCGAATCCATAGATGCACTGCACACGCTTCCTTCCACCGCAAGCGACTGCGCAGCGTCCTCTGTTCGTGGCCCGGCATCCATCGTGCGCAAGGCGGAACTGAAGGAAAACCGAGGAAACAGAGGGAAACTCTTTTGGAATTATCCGCTCGTTGGTCTTGTTTTATGACAACGATTTGTTGCGGTGGGCTTCCTCCATCGGAATGCTCCTCATTCACCTGAGTTCGAGTTTTATTGGTTTTTCGATTCTTTACAGCCTCGGCAGCGCACCGAGAGCACACCAGTCGGCGGGCGGGGGGAGGGCAGCAGGCAGAAAAGGAAAAGGACTTAAATTTGAAAATTCCCGATGAATCGATGAGAGGAGAACACCGTACCGCGGACCTTCAGCTCAGCCAGCCCCCTCCCGACACACAACAACAAATTGAACAAACGAGTACTTTATTAGATTTCCTCCTCTTGCGGTGATGCGCCGCCACGTCGCACTCCCGGCCCCGGCCGGAGGACAGCCGCATCATCGGGCGGCGGTGGTCTATTGTCGGTGGCGACGCAGCCAGGCAGGACTACAGTCGGGGCTCGCAACCATCTCGAGCATTGTTTTATAATTTGTGATGATAACAATTTTTGTTTTCTATTCTTTCCCCGAACGGAGGAGATGCTCGATAGAGAGCAAATCCACCGTGGAATAGATTTCGCCATTATGAATATTGCAACGATTGTTGCGGTGGCGGGGGGCTGGGGCGGAGGCGCAGGAACATGTGCGCACGATTTATTGATCCTATTTGGAGTCGGTTTGCATGGAAAAAGGATTCCTTACCGAATTCCCAAATGCGAGTGGAAACGCTCTAATGAGCGATGTTTTGTTTCTCCAGCGGTGCTATCTGCGCATGCGAAATCTGCCGAGCTGCTGGTTGAAGTGAAGAAACAGAGCTGGAAGATGTGCAGCAGCGGATTCTTGACCGGAAGCGAATCTGAGTCCAGTTGGGTAAAGGACTTTGTGTTGCATGAATGCTCTTTCCCTTAGATTGCAGTCGGACATTCATGCTTCTGCAGCTTGCAGCCTCCGAATTACAGCACGCGTTGGGAGAAAGAACGACGCCCGTTTGTGCAGCCGTGTAACAGATCACGTCTGTACTTTCCTACTGAAATGTATTCTGGAGGATGGAACGGCCGTGCATTATTCAGGTGAAACACAAGTTTTCCGATAATCCGGATAACCTTTCGGATTACAGTACTCGATTGAGTACAGTAATAAAAAACAGTGCTGTTCTAGTGCCAGATCGTCCGGCCTTTGCATTCCCGCCTATATTTCAATTTCAATTTAAGAGACAAGCTGCTGCATCGTAGCGGGTAAGTGATGGAGGCACTTCCTGACACTTTAGGTGTGTATCGATCACTTACACGCTACGGTACAGCAACTTGACTCTTGAAAGCCTTCCTTCTCAGAAGATCCTGATCGATGCACAGAAGATCCCAACCCCGAATCACAATCTCAAACTTTTCATTTCACGACACTACCTTTCGCGAGTGACTAAGAATACTGCCATCGAAAGAGTCTCAAAACTCGTCGTTCGGAGGCACCCAAATATATCCATTCGTTGGATTGGATAACTCGAGTGGTTGGTGTTCTGCTTTCTAGGCACTGGCTCTTTATGGGCTGTAATGGCCACAAAAAGAAGGAATCACCTATTTGACTGCTAAAATATTGGGTCCTAGACAGAAAAACAATTTAGGCCGCACTTACTCACTAAAAAACAAATCGAGGACCTACCTAACTCTCCTGAGGTTAGGTAATTTTTTACGACGACTGGATGACGCAGTTCTTTAAGTGCCTGCCCCAAGTTAAAGGGGTCCCAGGTTCGAAACACAGTGAAATCACAATCCCACTTTCAAAAACGTCATTATACCAAATGTTTCCATTTTGCACAATGTCACGGCACCGTAGAAGACCCAACGCGATTTTCTATTTTGTCGCATCATATGTGTGCCTTGACAACAACCAACTGTGCGTTGAGCAGTACTACTAGGGCCCTTTCGTCGTTCGGAAGCACAAAACTGGTTTACGTTCCTAGTGTTTCGAGTCCGTATTTTATCTATAACAGTCATAGTTCGGGTGTTACTTCTCATTCTTTGGCATAGGCACTGTTCATTTCAAAAGTATTCTCGTCAAAAATTCAGTTTTATTTTCAGAAACGATCTGAAATTGATTAGCTTTAGATAGATACCGCATGTGGTTAAGGTAGGCAATCGGGTAAATGTCTTGACTCTGGTCCCAAAGTCCATGGTTCGAACCCAGATTAACCCCAAGGTGACAAGAGGTCTGTAGTTCGAATGTGGATCAACACACTAACTCTCACTTTCAAGGTACCACCTCTCTCGAGTCACTGAAAATGCTCAGACAGTTCGGAAGAGGGACGAAAACGAACCCCCCATAAGGGGGTTTGGTTGGATCTGCTTCGAAAGGCTCATACCCGATATCCTCAATGTGGCAACATCCTTCTATGAAATCGAAATCTAGTCGACGACGGACTGGTGTAGCCTCTTGTAACAAGGCCTTATATGCGGCCCACAATGTGCGACAATCTTTGCGCTTTCATGTAGTCTTTACGAACTGAAAACAGGCTTCAGGCAGATATGCCTCAGACGTGTCGACTTTCACATCGAAAGGATTCCTCGATCCTTATAAAGAACGAGAACACCATCGAAACATTGCTGCTTGAAAAACTGAACACAAAACGACACTCGTCTCTCTTCAGCGATTACGCAAAACCGGGCTACAACCAGTCTCTCTGTATGCCTCTTGAATTCTTGGAAATCTTTTTCGCGCAGATTTCCTTCTGGAAAATCGATAAATTTCCCATTTAGTCCATATTACACCGCTAATCGCCGCATCTGTTACGAAACTTACACAAATTTACATAAAATTATTGCCAAAGCGACGCTCTGCCACCGTTGTCAGATGTCTCTCGTGCATCCTGCGGCAGCCGTCTCCTTCAGTCCGTGCCGCAGCCCGGCAACCAGTAGTGCTCGCGCTCGCAACCGAACAACAATCTTTGCATTCTTCCGCGCAGAAGTAGAAAATAGCAAAAAAAAAAACGCAAAACATTTGAATTGTGAAATCTCTATTCAAGCTCCACTTAGACGAGCGACGCGCCGACAATCTTTCTCTCTCCCAGCCGCCGCTCGACAGCATCCCGCCGCGATTATTTATATCTAAACGAGCAGCATCACCGCCGCCACCAGCTGCCACAGGAGCGGTTCTCCGTTTGAATTTGAATTATTCGCGAGTGGAATGGAAATTTATTGATTAGAAAACTTTGATTTTCGCTGAAATTATTGTGTTGCCGTGTGCACTATGCACGTCGAGCCTTTTCGGACGAAAGTGGCGGTGCCAAATGGCTGCCCCCGGCGCAGGCAGCGGTGAATTTTCAAATAGAATCTGGTTTTTGTTTCTCGGCTTTTGTCAGCCCATATCAAGGCTTTGCTTATATTTATTAGATCCGCCGACGGAATAAAGACTGAACGCTGCCATTTCGAAACCGCTGTCCCATTTGGTGTTAACTAGAGAACAGGCCACAAATCAAGCGCGACTCGAACGCGGCGCGAATAAGTTACTTTTTCGGCTGGGAAATTTATGGGCCAGCTCAGCATCCTTCACCTCCACCGGTGCCTGCTGTCGATTCTCCTTTTGTTAAGTCATCGCCCAGGGATGATGCAACTGCTAGATCGGCGGCGGCGGTACCCCACATCTGGCGGTGGCATGCACCGAGGAGGAGAGTGTGCATTGAGTCGGCAATAAAATGTGAATTGCTCCACAGAGCGGTGATAGATAGATCCTGTCCAATTAAACCGAGGGATTAGCAGTTCGTAAACCGCATCATTTTTTGCGGAGGCTTGCCGCGTTGTTTATGGTCTGCAGGTGGAGTTATTAATTAGCCTAATGGTTCCACGAGGTATCACTTGCGGTCGGCGCATGATACCGGACATGCACACCGTTTGCACGGGGGCTGCTCAGATGCGATCGTAAAGGTGTAATCGGAGCATGGCTAGGCGGCGCAGAGCACAGAGGTGTGGCGGAAAGTGTTGAAGAAATAGGCTTGAGGTTGGAAAAACTGTCGGATTTGTAGCAATAAAGGGGAAGGAAGTGGGCGGGCACCACGGAAGAGGCTGCTGTTTATTGATACGAGGCTCGATGCCTTTTCAACAAACGATTGGGTATCATTAACAGTCGTGAAGGCACTCTTTGTGCATCCTTGCTCATGCAGGTTTGTCGGAAGTAACACCAGAAGCGCCTTCCTCTTCAACCCAGTCCGTGACGCAGCTCTCAAAACTTCCTTCTGCCCAACATTTTTATTTTATGAATTTAATGAGGGCACAGATTTCAGAAAGACCATCAAACTTTTGATTTTCTGACCATGTTTAGGGCAGAGAAAGTAAGACAATGGGGTGGTCCTGGGCTCGAACAAGCCCCTCCAGCTAGATGGGTCCAGTTGCGCACAGCAACTTGTTTGAGGGTCTTCTCCTTTTGTGTGCGCCACCAACGTGTGCAGCCTCTGTTGCATCATCTTGCAGACTCCGAATCGAAGTTTCTTCGGGCGTTCGGAGCTAAATTATACATGAGCTGTACATAGCCCAGCCATCTTAGACGTTGATCCGCAGACACCTGACTAAGCTCATGCGTCCGTGGTAAAAACTTCTCAGCCAATCGCCACCAACACAAATAAGATCAAGGATGTTACGCAGGACCTTTCCCTCGAAAGACCAAAGACTTCTTCATCACCTTTCCACGTAGTCTATGTCTCTCCACCGTAGGATTAGGATGATTAATACGGCATACAGAGTCAGATTGGTCCTTCGAAAGAGGGCTCTATTACCCAATAGCCTCCAGGGCCTAAAGTCACAGCGACTGGCATGAGTAATCCTCGTAGCTTGAGTTTTTTTATTTTTTTTTCGGAGGATTTTTGAAACGCTACTGGATCTCAGTATCTCAGGGTCTCAGGGTCTCAGGTTCTCAGGTTCTCAGGGTCTCAGGGTCTCAGGGTCTCAGGGTCTCAGGGTCTCAGGGTCTCAGGGTCTCAGGGTCTCAGGGTCTCAAGGTCTCAGGGTCTCAGGGTCTTAGGGTTTCAGGGTCTCAGAGTCTCAGGGTCTCAGTGTCTCTGGGTCTCTGGGTGTCAGGGTTTCAGGGTCTCAGAGTCTCAGGGTCTCAGGGTCTGAGGGCCACAGGGTCTCTGGGTCTCAGCGTCTTAGTGTCTCTGGGACTCTAGGTCTCAGCGTCTCAGGATCTGAGGGCCTCAGGGTCTCTCTCTCTCTTAATTTGAATTTTCTTTTGACATGTTGTCAGAAGATCTGATGGGAACCAAGTACGAACCTACAACAAACAACGAGTAACAGTGTCTTCTTCTGTTTTCAAGCGGATCTGGACAAAGAGTTGGCATTAAGCATAGACCGCACCACTAACGTGATCTGACATGAATCCTAGGCAACTTCGAATTCGACGTCAAAAAGCTCTCTCAGACCCTTGAGATTTCGGACGAATTGTGCGAATGAACTTAAGTTCCAGTCATTTCCGATTGCCACCCTCTGACAGCTTCCCACTACCATCAGATCAGCGATCGATTGCCATCCCTCCTCATGCGTTTATTGCCCTACCAGCACCACAGCCCTGAGTCAATAACTCACTCGCCAGACCATTTTAGGTCACCCTCAACAGCCTTCTGATGAACTCCACTCCACAGCCACTATCATCAATCTCCGAAATCTCAGCCTCGCAACGCTTGCTTGTGGTTGATTTAAAACCCCAGCAGCCACCTAAATCCCATCCGTTGTCCGCCGCGTCTCGGAACGATCCTATTTCCTATTTTTGGACAATTCTAATTGACCCTTTCCGCGAACACATGCACATGCCCGAACGTATGCCCAAGGAGCATCCCATCGGGCTACATCATCATCGTCATCCCGGCCGTCATTATCATCGTGCCTGTTTCCATTGTGCAAAATATGCAGATCTCCAGTCAGCGATAGTAGGTCAAACGTAACAACAAATCTCTAACGAGTCCCGCACAGAACCTCACCTTACGGTCCAATTTACATTCTGCGCAATGCAAACTAGGGCTAACTTGCATATTGCGCATATATCTTCATATTTCGCGGCAGGCACGGCTCCCAACATAAGATTCCGTTCGGTTTGTTAGTCTAGGCTGTGCATACTTTTGCTCCAATTTTATCGGACGACGGGAACAGCGACAACGCGACGACGACTACGAAGACGACGGCGATGGCAGTGTTGTTCGCGCTGCATTCCCCAATCATAAGCGACAATCGGCAGCGGCTGCCGTGGCAGCGGAGAACAAAAGAAATCCGGGAACGCATAGACTCCTGGAACAATGCTACGATCTCGATCATTTCTTAATTCTATAAAAGGTTCCTATTGCCTGAGGATGACTCTGGCCAAGAATTAAGGCTCTGTCCAGCCTCTCCGCCTCTGTACGCACGGTTCGTCGACTGGGAAGCATGCGCTCCGCCGATGGAGAGTGGAATCCAATTTGAGGATCAACGGGGATATTTATTTGTGAGAATCTCGTGTGTGTCTTGTGCGTGTCAATGTGACCGGCGCAGGGGGACCGAATCGTCACCATCACCAGCATCACCGGCGTCACCACTGGTGACCAATATAATGGGGCCCCATCGGAGGAGTTCGGATTTGAATGTAATGCCCGAGTTTACATTGTAAAGTCGGGTGTAATGTGGTGGCCTAAGGAGGCCTTTAAAACGGCATATCCCATGTAGCCGCTGCGGTGTTGCTCCTCCTGGAGCGGCACAGCGCCTCCATGCAACACCTTACCGAGTGCAGCTGACGCTGGAGGAGGGTTTGTGTGAATGTGCTGAAAACATTTTTAGTGCTGATTAATGTCCCCAACTGGAGTGTGTATGTTCCGGGAGTGTGTCTTGTTCGAGTTCGTCGTCTCCTTCATTTTTTTTTGCTGCTTCCCCGGATTTCGTGTGTTCCTTGGTCGGATGATGTACACAACTAGGCTGCGGTGGCTAGTAGCGTGCTTCTTGTTATGAAATTGAACGCGCCACAGAACGTGAGTGGAACATGGGTGACCGCCCATTAGAATGACGGAAATATTTTGAATAGCATGTCGCTAGAGAGTCTCACACGAGAGTTGCAGTGTTTTGTTGCATTTTTTTTTTTTTTTGCATTTGCAGTTGTTTTTGTTGTTGTTGTTTGTGGTGGTGTTCCGCATCGCGGAGGACTAAATTAGGATTTATGGGGAATTTCCGTAGTGATTGCCTGGGAAGATGGTCGCTTGGTGGATGAGATGAGGAAGTTAAAACTATTGGCGGTGAGTTTACGTGTGCTTTGACCATCACTGGGTGTGGACATGAGAGGCGGGGTTTGAGTGGAGTCGGTGAACAGTCGCCGATGAGGCACTGAAGATGCGCTCGCGAAGTGGCGACGAGTCGTGCTGCTATAAACTGGGTGGTCGATTAATGCGGGACAATGATGCGCAGTACGACTGTGTGGACCGTGTTAAAAAGAAATTTTATCGGGAGCTATGCTAGCTTCATTTGAGAGAAGAATTGGGTCAGAAATTTGAGTATAGACAAAATCCTCTTCTCCTTCGTTGCATAACGCTATAGAACGGGGTGGACATGGGCCTCAAACACTAGGCCTCTCCAACTGGCACGATACTTGTTTAACTGTCTCCAGTTTCGCACACCAAGTTGGTTGAGGTCCTTCTCCACTTACATTTGTGCGCCACCTTAATCGTAGACATCCTCTATTGCGTTGTTCTAGAGGCTAAGAGTGAAAGGAAAGTAAAACTGTGGCACCTTTTTTTGGTGATCATTGAGTGAAAATGGAAATGTTGTCAATCTGCAGTAAAGATTAGCAGACAGAAGAGTTAAATATGGTAGGAGTCTATAATGTTAAGCATAACACAATCAGAAACATTTGGTTTCCTCTCCTCTTGGAAACAGGCCAACAGTGCAAGTGAAGGCTGAGATAGAACATCAAAGCAATGATTGAAGAAGAAGCAATTACAACAATGGCCACGAGAGCATATCACAGAATCAACACACAACCCAGCTTCTGATCTGCTTAGAAACTCTTAAAATCACTGAAGGTTCAATCAGCTGCTTTGCAACATCTCTTTACCTGAGTGGGGTGTCACAACAGATCGTAGTTGATAAGGGCCGGCAGAGATCTCCAGTTAGCATGACATTTTTGCTGCATGCAGTAAAAAAATGCATTCTACTCGATCAGTTGATCGCGGTTGCAAACAACTGAAGCAGCTTTGGAACCGGAAGGCAGCTATATCTCAGGCATTAATCTTCCATTAGTCGGTGATGTAATAAGCAGGTAAATCAGTACGATCCAGCTAAATCTGTGGCAGCATTTACATATGCAGGTATGTGAGGCGGTGGTGCTGTACGATTTTGACACCACAGATCTGATCTAAGGCTGTAAGTGCTTATTGTCGATGATTTTCCTAATTCCTTAATTGTTTTCGCAGAGATTCCAAGAGATTCGAGACTTTGTATATTGCTTTATGTCTTTCTCTTTCTGCTGCCTTGTTACAGCTGTGACAGTGAGCGTTATGAGAAATGCATTATTTTGCAGCGTGGTTTTCTATAGGCTATTGCCCCTTACTGTTCGCTATTTTTTTTTGCAATATTTGACTGGACTCCTATAGGGTGCCTGTACATATTGCTCTAAATGCCTCAGGGTTGTAGTGAGTGGGAAAAATCGGGCTGGGAAGAGCATTGCATATTCGTGTAGTGCGGGCAAAAAAACGTGTCTCTAAACTTAACTGTACGTCCGAAAGTAGGCTCGAGGGTGAACTGATGAGCATTCCTACCGAGACGAGTATTGCGGGTGAATTCAGGGATGGGAAGAATGCAATTGGCTAGCTCTCTTGAGTATCGTTTGTAAAAATAGCGATGACACAGAGACAAGAAAGTCACATAACGGCGTCGTTCGAGTGAGGCTATTGACTTCGCGATATTGCTGTCTCCCATAAGTTTTATCGATCGCTGTCGGATCACTCTCCACTCTCTACGACCGTCAAAAGTCAACTAACAAATTTTACCGAAGTTAAGATGGTGGCCAAACAAAATTCACTTTAAACATTAAAGCATCGTGTGTAAGTTCTGTGGCTTTAAGGCCTCTGTAGCTCTGACAAAAGACAAGGTTTATTTTTTCGTAGCAACTACAACCACCTTAAGCAGTGCTTTACAGTGGGGTGCAGTTGGGCCTTATCCAGAAGCCTCTCTATGTGGTACGAAGTCCAGCAGTTCTGGAAGATTGGTTGAGGTTAAGGGTTTGTACTACCTCATTCATTGTCACTCTCTTTTGAATTGTTCCATTGAAAAACGTATGAATGAAAGAGTTTCGGTTCGAAGAATATTCGATTTCTAGTAATCGATTAATGCTATGATGATTAAGGGGTGGTGCAGAGAATTTGATGATGAGCTCAAATCTGTTGAAATTTGGCGGGGATTCGCGCTGGACCTTTAAGTGTCAAGCTCATTCCAGGAACACCAAAAAAGGAAAATGCAAAAAACGTGGCTTATTGAACCTATTCTTATTCTGGCAAATTCGTGAACGTGAGCATTAGTCAAGCAAAGATCCCTGAAATCTTGAAAACTGCAGTAGTCAGGCCGATTTATAAAGGAGGTACCAAAACGGAAGCTAACAATTACAGGCCAATTTCAATATTGCCTTTAGTAGAAAAGTGCCTCGTGGGCGCCGACTCCTACGCTCGAAATCTAAGGTTCGAATCTGAAAAAAACCTAACATTTTTTCTCGGCTCCATCTCTTTCGATTCACTGACAATGCTCAAGGAGTATAACTGTCTAGAAAAAGCTTCTCAATCTCGCCGTTCGGAGTCGGCATTAAATTGTAGGTCTCCTCCACTCGTGAGAGAACAATAGCACGCACAACGCGAGTTTTTGCTGTGAAGCTAGGCCCAGATCCACCTCGGACTGTAGCGCCGTCATTATTAGTATTATTAGAAAAGTGCCTCGAAGAAGTCATGACAAACACGTTACAGGATTTTATCGGCAAAAATTCCCTGATAAACACAAGCCACTACGGGTTTCCGAAAAATAAAAGTACTTATAAGCTGTTAGGGGAATTCGCTAATTGTATCAATGCGAGCCTAAATAAAAGCCACCATGTCTTAGTGATATTCGTTGACTTCAGTAAGGCTTTTGATACTCTGAACCACGATAAGCTAATCGAAGCAGTAGAACATATTGAAATAGGAGGATTGATGGCAGATTGGCTAAGAGAATATGTAAGAAACAGACTTTTTAGCGTCAAAATCAATATTATATGTAGTCAAAAGGAGAACATTAAGTATGGACTCCCTCAAGGATCAAAGTTGGGACCAGTCCTATTTATTCTGTATACCAACGAGCTGCTAAGAGTCTTCAAAAATGCAATACCATTTGCATATGTAGATGATACGGCCATAGTGGTGCGTCATAGATCCTAGCATACGGCAACAGAAATTATGCAAGAAGAGTTCGGCAACGCTGTGAAATGGTGTCATGATCATGGCCTAATGATCAATCTATCTAAAACGAAAATGATGCACGTACGAAGTCCTCAATGCAAGGCTACCGCAAGGATTGCCGCTGTCCTCCTCGCGTTGTAGAACCAGGCTTAAGAAAATTTTGAACCGTCGTTGTCAGAATCCTTAAAAGCGGTCATTTCGGGAGTTCTTTGACAAAATATGCCATCGATCGTGACTCACTTCACAGCACACTACACAGCTCTACATCTTTCCCTCCTTTAAATTAGTTCACATTCACATCCGGGATAAATGTCCAGTTCCCTGGCTTTCCCACAGTCCCAAGCTAACTTCAAAGAACGAACCATTGCGTGGTTTGATTTTCCAACTTTCTTCCCAAACTCTCCACCGAACCGAACGGAGAAAGTTATCCCAACAGCTAGTCGCGCATTCCCAATGGCCGCGCGGCGATATAATTCATCAGCTCACCCAGCTCCGATTTCACGTTTAATTGCAGCCGGAAAGGACTTCACATCAAACACGGTCTGGGTGAAAAATAAAATTTCACCCAAATTGCCTAGCCGTGACAATGCCTAATGCCCATCTCGGCCAACCAGACAGCGGCCCCTCGCGCCAGCGCGCAGCGAAACCCGAGACTCCGGCACGGAGCGCGCACATCCATGATAAATTAACCAAACGAGCAATTAATTTTATTCTGCTGGATAATTTCAAGTTTCCCGAGAGCCCCCCACTCGTGTGGTCGCCCGTGAAAAGTCGTGGAACCCAGCGCCAAACGAGAGGCATCCTCGTCGAGAGAGTGAACCTCATTACAATCCATACAACGAGGTAATGAATTTCGGATAAACACATGGCGCACCTCCCCCTTCGCCGCCCACCACACGGGCACACATGCGCGCTGCAGCCGCGGCACTCTCCAGGAGGGATTCTGAAAAATTATGAAGAGTTATGCCAGCCAGCGTCGAGCATGGAATTTCCATTGACAAACAAAAAGCAAAAAGGAGCCACACCAGCCATGCGAGCACGGAGCGCCCAATCGGAGAGGGATGCCAGAGAGATGCAAAAACAAAATTACACGTCGTCATCACGAGAATCCGGCGAAACCTTCAGTGCCCTTCGTGCATCGCTCGGGACGGACGGACGGATGGATGGATGACTGGGGTTTGGGGAATTCTCACACACAAGGGGCACCAGAGCCGGAGCCAGGACCAGGCTCACACTGATAATAATTACTCTTCGTCAGGCGCAGCGCTTTGCTCGTCGTCATCCTCGTTTGGTCTCAGCTCCTCGAGAGATGAACTTCTGATGCGGCTGCTTCTGCTGCTCACGGTGGTGCTGGTGGTGGTGGTGGTGGTGATGTTGCGCTGACGATGATGGAATACTTGCAGTGATTCGTGGTGTCGGGGGCTTTTCGGCGACTGACCAGAGTTGAGTGGCCCCGAGACGAATGTGTCATTGCGCACAGGGTCCCCGCTGATGGTGTGGTGGTGGGCTGGGCGCATAGTAATTAGCTACGAAAAAAGGGCGCGTTTCGCCATTTCTCATGATGGAGGTGGCGTTTCTTATCCCACACACACGCACGCACGCAGACGGGTCTCCTCCTTGTTTGGCCCCGAAAACAAGAGACGAGCCCCGCAACAACAACAACAAATTGGCATCTTTAGTTTTATTAATTTAAATTGGCGTTCGTTTTTAATTTAAGGGCAGTGCTCAGCGGAAAGACACATTTGGCAAGCAGAGCCCTGCTTTCGGGGTTAATTGCCCAAAATGCTCGAGATGATGATGAGCCGAGCGGTCAGCGCTGCCGCTGCGACGGCGATGGCGCGGCAGACGCAACTGCGGACATGAGAAATCACATCTGGGATCGGAGCTGAAGGGTGTAAAAGGTGACTGATCTCATCAAATCAGCGCGGGATTTAATTGAATTGGTCAGATGCGCGAGCAGGGCGCACTGTATGCCGCGTCCACTTGATGATTTGTGAAACGACGGAAATGGTGTGTGATCATGTCTTTAGTTAATTTTTCGGATGCAATGTGATTTGGGAACAGGTGATTGAATGAATGGAGATGAGGATTTGTCGCTTGCAGGGGTAGTGTCTGCGAATTAAGGAGATCGGGAAGATCAGAGAGATGTCCAGTGTTGGGCGCCAGATGGGATCACATGCTAAACTGACTGGAAAAGGAGCTTATTGTCGAGTTTTGATGGAAGGATTGAGGGTGAATGTGGGGCTCTTAGGAAGCCCCACTAGAAGGAACTTAATGTTGGAACATTTGATTGGCTCTGGGCAGGTGGACGTGGACGTCTTTGAATGGACTCAAAAAAGACTCAACAAGACTCTGAAGACCTGAAATTGACTGCTAAATTTAAAGAAGCTGCCAAATGAGGGACAGACGAGGGGTTGCCTTCGCAATTCCCTACTCAATTTGCAGCCTCCACGCGCTGTGGTACAAGAAATTGGTCGAAAATGTCGGTGGGAATTTGTGTCCTTCGCCACTTCTCATGCTAGTTGACCCACTGTAGGTCTCCTTCACTCGTTAGAATGAAATACGACTATTCAAGGATTGTCCGACGAGTGGATTAGAAAGTCCGACAGCTCAAGGAGTGCCTGCCCTAAGTTAGATGGGCCCCAGGGTCGAATCCCAGAGACCTAAGAACATCGACGCCTCCTTATTGGGCTCGTGTGGGCACCTCATCACCATCATTTTTCGTGGCCCGCATGTTCCACTAAAGGGATCGTGGGGGCAAAACACCCATGCGAGATCTCCAGGCCACTCGATCCTCTGCCATCGACTCTAACTCATCAGGTGCGCAACCAGGTTAGTTTTTGGATTTGGTCCAATCATCTCGTCCTGGGTCTGCCAAGCGGTCGCCTACCTGATGAAATCGCATTCAATCAAGCCTCTGAAGCCGTGATGATGGGGACATTCGTGGCAGATGTGACCAAACCATCGAAGTATAGCCCCATCCGCTTCAAGAAGCAGCTGCTAAACATTGAGTTCCTCTCGCAATGCCGTGTTGCTCACCATATCCCGGCGAGGAACTCCCACATCATCACGAAGAAATCTCACCCTGGCAGCTGGTATTCGCGATGTTATTCTTCCTGACGGGACCTTGTACTCCTTCGGGGTTGAAGAAGCTTTGATTGTACTTCCTCTTTGGAGACTTCGGACGCCTTAAACTTGTATTGTTTAGTCTTCAGAAGGGGTTTAATTTTCCATTCGAGTTCATGCTGGCCAGAATTTCCTTAAAACTCGATGTTGCTTAAGAAGTTTTTCAGCGCAAAAGTTACCAGCAACAGAGGATGTCCACGTCTAAGGTAGCGCACAGAAGTGTAGATGGACCTCAGCTAACGTTGTGAGCGAAATTGGAGACAGCTAAGAAGGGATGACACTACCTAGAGAGGCATGTTGGTTGAGGACCAGGTCCACCTCAGAGGATAGCGCCACATAACGAAGAAGAAGAAATTATTTGAATTTCTTTTCCTATCGTTCTTATCTGGTCACCTCTTCGATTTCTGGACAACCACGGTTGGTCATTACTTGGGATCACCCTTGGGTAATTGATCAAACCATGGACTTCCAGTGCAGGAATCGGCGCACTTCTCCGCTATGTCTTTATGGCCGGCCAGTTAAGAACCCAATAACGAACAGAAGTTCGCTGCCTGAGATCTGGAAACTTTTCCAAATCGACATCCAAGTGACCCTCAAAGTGGAACAGTGTCAGTTCCAGTCGCTCTTGAAGTTCTGTCCCCTCACTGTGTCGTCTTTCCATGACTTACTCGTTCGTAGACTCATCAATCATTAGGCAAACATCGGCGATGGTACAGCTTTCGATCAGTTTTTAGTACACCCAACGCCATCAGTCAAATATCGGCAAAGCCCTTAATCACGGAATTATATTTTATGCGCTCCAACTCAACCATGTTCACCCCAAAAAATGAGCACTCACACACTCAACACACACGCCTGACATGACGTGACGACCATCATCTGCACACATATCACGTTTCATATGCAAATGAGCGAGTTGCAGCAGCAGCCAGCCATCGGCCAGCAGCAGCATGTACCCGATAAAATCTTCACAAAAGCCCATTATAGTCATCATTTAGTTGGAACATCATTTTTATATCCAAAAAGACATCATTCATAATTTTTGTCAGACAAAGTACAAGACAATGCCTCCGCCCGATGAAGGTGAAGGTAGCCAAGGCAACAACTCAAATTGAAGCTCAACCCAAAAGTATGACTGCGGGGAGCAAATTATGGTAGTTGGGGAATTTGTATATCTGCTCGAACTTGATATATCCGCATCTCGCCCCGGAGTGCACACACTTGATGTGTGTGCTCCACACCAAGGTGGTGGTTGCATGTCGGTCTCTGTTCGTCTTTTTTTTATTTTATTTTGTCGATGAACTCCGCCCTAATGGTTGAGTTTAAGCCGCCTTGCAAGTGTAGGACCAGCAAGGATCCCCATTCGAAGGGGGCAGCCACCGCGGAATGCATAATCACTCAGAGGGGAGCGCGCATACTCGCACACTCTTGTTTTTCACCCCGTTCGTCGAGCGGAGTCGGATTTTATTCATTACTGCCGTAGAGGTGGCAGGGGAGGGGAGAACTCGACGAGTATGCGGAGCACAAAAAAAGGCCAACGAACACATTTCAGAAAAGCTCCTGGCAATACGCAAATATCACATCGCGCACCGAACGGCGCAACATGTTATCTGTGATCTTGCAGCAGATACACCGCGTCCGCGCGCAGCATGCGCGGAGGGGGAGAGGGGAGGCGCTCCGCAGAGAAGAGTCGTGATTTCTCGCATCTTCTTCTGGCTGAATTTTGTGGCCTTAAGATAATACGTTCGGGTAATTACAGTAATTTGTAAATGTGCAATGTGTGTGGATCATGCATTGGTCGGAAAGTGGTACGAGTGCGAGTGGTGATTGGTGGGGCTTCTCAAAGGAGAGAGAATAGGCAACAAATTCATGGTTATGGATTCGGAACGGAACGGAGCTGAGCTCTCCTGGTTTAGATTTCATCCCTTGGGGGTCGAATTGTGAAATTTGCGTATCGTGTGCAATTGCACTTCTTGATTGTACTTGCGACTTACCGGTATCCATGGCGACGAGGGTTAGTGTGTATTCGGCCTGCTCCTCACGGTCCAGGGCGCGCAGCAAGGATATTTCGCCGGTTGAGGCATTTATGCGGAACAAATCGGCATCGCCCTCCTTCAGGAAGTAACGAACTTGCGAGTTGAACGGTGGTGTATCGGCGTCGTACGCTTTCACCGTGATGACATATCCCCCATTTGGGGGGATAACGTTCTCCATGACATAGGCCAGGTAAGGTGAGTCCAGGAATGTCGGCGGGTTATCGTTGATATCGGTGATGACTATGGTTAGTTCGGCGGTGTCATATCTGGTTTCGACGGCGGTGCCAGCCACATCAGCTGCACAATCTTCCGCACGTACGGTCAGCACATATCTGGCTTTCCGCTCGTAGTTCAGGTTCTTTGCAACCCTCACGACGCCGGAGTCCTCGCTGATGCTGAAATCACGATTATTGTCACCGGCTGCGATCGAAAACCGCACCCTTCCGTTTGAGCCCTCATCGATGTCCGTTGCAGAGACCTGCAGCACCATCGCTCCAATGCTTGCGTTCTCCGCCACCGATGCGCTATACTGCTTGGGGTCGAACACCGGACTGTTGTCGTTTTCATCGAGAATCTTCACAGCGATTTGAGTTTGTGTGGAACGTGGCGGTTCACCGCGGTCACGTGCTGTTACACTGAGTAGATAGCTCGAGCGTATTTCTCGATCAAGTCGCCCGGAAACTCGTAGTAAACCATCGACGGGGCCTAGAGTGAATGGCACTGATTGCTCAGAGGCTAGAATGTATTCGATGTAGCCATTGCGACCTTCATCACGGTCGACGGCTTTCACAGCCATTACCACGGTATTGACGGCGATATTTTCCATGATGGAAGTTTCGTTTGCGGACGTGAAGACTGGTGATTCGTCGTTGACGTCTTTGAGGACAACAGTGACCTGGAAGTGGAAAAAAATAGGAAGAGAGTTAGTGGTGAGTTATGAAAGCACAAAAGAGTTGGTGTGAGAACTTTGGTGGACATTTTTTAAAAATTCGATATGATTTACAGAGAGGAGCAGTTGTTTGGGTTTCTGTTTTCAAGAAATATCCAACGATAGGTGAGAAAAAGAGTTATGGAACTGCCTGATCCTGGATAAGACTTGTTCTTGACGCAAACGTGTTCATTGACGCGGTTCATTTCTTTGGTTGATGCTAGAGCTCAACGGTCTCTCAGGCCAAATGTGCAACCATCAGCCCAGGGAGAGAATTCTGTACGTATTTCTAGAAACAATTGGTCTTAATGTTGCGCGAATGCTCGAACTTAAGATGTCTTATCTAGGCGGCAACATTGAAGGCCTGAGATGTGACGACATTTTGTCGTATTTTGACATTCACTGGTGAGTCTAAGGGGCATTCCATTAAGGGCTTCCTATCTTCAAATAAAGTAAAAATAAAGTGTGAGTGAGATAACATTGATATTTTTTATTCGTTTGAAAGGCCTATCGATGCCATTATCTATAAAAATAACATCGTGTGAATTTCCGCCGCAGCTTCTCTAGGTGACGCGCATCCGAAATGTCAAAATTTTTCTTGACTTTAGCGCATACTCGTAAATCAGGCTGAATTCGACCGATGGCATAGGTTATGTTGGTTTTCAGGGCCGCTGTGGCTTGTGACTTATTCGCATAGACCTACAACTTCAGAAAGCCCCACAAGACAATGTCTAGCGGGGTCATATCAAACGATCTCGGTGGCCAGTTCACATCACCTCTCCGCGAGGTGACCGTGTCCTCGAATCGCTCGTGCAGAAATTCTACTGTGGCGTGAGCTGTGTGGCATATAGCGCAGTCCTGTTGAAACTACATGTCGTTGGTGTCCATATCATCCAATTCAGGCAAAAAGAAGTTGGTAATCGTTGACGAGGGCGCCGTGGCGGAGTGGGTAGGTGCGTCGACTCCTACGCTCGGTCGTCGGTTCGGATCTCGAAAAAAAAACATCAAACATTTTTTCACGGCTCCACCTCTTTCGAGTCACTGACAATGCTCAAAGAGTATAACTGTCTAGAAAAAGCTTCTCAATCTCGCCGTTCGGAGTCGGCTTTAAACTGTAGGTCCCCTCCGTTCGTGACAGAACAATAGCACGCACAACATGACTGGTTGCTGAGAAGCTAGACCCAGGTCCACCTCGGACTGTAGCGCCGCCATTATTATTATTGTTATTATTAATCATCGACGTATAGCGCTCGTCGTTGACGGTAATGGCCTGGCCAACGTCGTTCTCAAAGACAGACCAATAGATCGATGACACCCCCATCCCAAAATCCACACCAACCAGTGATTTTGTCGGGATGCATTGGACGCTCTTGGATCTCATGTGGATTGGCATCTCATCTCATCTTCAGTGACCTGCATGTTCCAGTAAAGGGGTCGCAGCGGTAATGCATGTCCGTGAGATCACCCGGCCACACGATCGCCCACCATCAACTCTAACTCATCAGGAGCTTTTTCATTTTTGTTTGTTGATATATAAATTCATCCAGAAATTGCCCTCATCGCTGAACATGACTTTTTAATGCAAAATTAGAGTCGGTTTTCAGCTTTTCCAGAGCTCAGCCCATTCAGCGATCACCCGTCGTTGTCTGTGGTCGTTTACCTTCGGCTCCTGGGTCTGTTGAATTTTGTACGGGTGCTGGCCCAAGTCATGACGCAAAATCCGTCAAGTTGCGGTCTGCGAAAGGCCGAGTTCTTGTGAGCGACGCGAAATCGACTGCCACAGATTCACCTCACACTCTCACGGACAGCGGCGTTGTTTTCAGCAGATCTTGCGTTTAAGGTGGCGCTACAGTCCGGGAGGACCTGGGCCTCTACCAATAAGCGTTTCCAACCAGCTTGATCTTTATCTAGCTGCCTCCAGTTTCGCACGCACAATTGGTTGAGGTCCCTTTCCACTTGCGTGCGCCACCTGAGTCGCGGTCTTCCTCTACTGCGCCTTCCCTCGGGGGTGGATTCGTAGTCTTTCTGGGCCGGAGCAATGGTTTCCATTCATTCTACGTAGCTAAGTCGATATCGCTCTACAGCTCGTACAGTTCGTTGTTATATCTTCTCCTCCACTCACCCTCTCTGCAGATGGGCCCGAAAATCACCCGAAGAATTTTCCTCTCAAAGCAGCCAAGAGCAATCTCATCCGCTTTCGACAAAGTCCATGCTTCTGCGCCATATAGTAGGCCTGGGACGATTAAGGTCTTGTACAGGGTTACCTTGGTTGTTCGAGATAGCGCTTTGTTTATCAATTGCTTTCTTAGCCCAAAGAAGCAGCGATTAGCAAAAGTTATTCATTTACTGTACCAATGGACTCAAATTTATCCACCGCATTATCATTTGCACGTGTTGTTGAACGCGACGTCTATCCATGCTGACTTTGGCAAAACAGACTGAATAAATGACAGCCACTTTCATGTAGCTTCAACAATATGCCTGCTATCGACTGTCAAAGTTCGGAAGGCCCTATTGGAAGACCCTTTAAAGTCAACAAACTGGTGAATTCTCAGTCCCAAGCCTTTTTCAACATGAATGAGTGGCGCCCGACGGTAACCAACTTAAAGTTTCTTTCGAACGATGCCGAAATACGAGCAGAGACGTCAGTAGAGGTATCGTTCGTCTTCTATTGATTTTGCTATCGATGTACTGCCTGTGAAGCGGATAAGGTTTTGTCAGGTTTAAAGTGCTCTCCGCGGTCAACAGCCTTAGGTACTTCCCTGTTCTCTCCAGTGCCTTAAAGTAACGACAACATCGGGCCAAAGATGCTTTCCTCAGATCAGCATCGCTCGCTTCGCTTCTTCAGCCCGTTTGTTGTGGATAATCCTTTACCATCACTGATCTCCTTTCACAACTACCAGCACTCGCCCAACTCCCAATGCTGATGGCGCTGCGATAACCCGCTATCGCCTCCTGCGCTATCTACAATTCCGACATGTCGTTTCTGTTCCGCAGTCAAATCATTCACCTCTTAATAGAAAAACTCTATCTTATCCGTCTCCAGAGCCGATTCACCATTCATTTTTCCCCCTCCACCAGCGATGACTTGCTCACTTCAAAATTAATTACCCCTTTCAACTTGGCCCGAAACCAGCTCAACCAAGAAATAACCACCACCAATATACCCACACTCCGGTGCTCAAAACGCACAGGATTTGCATTTGGCGCTATCTCCGAAACCTAAGTGCCTATCTATCTGCACATTTATCTATCTGCACGTTCCTTTTTCGCCCAAAATCAATTTAATTAAATGATATCCCCCGTGTCTGAGGAGCCAGCTCGGCTCCTCGTCCCCGTGCACTTAAGAACCCCGCATTTGGAATCCCAATTATACTATCAATTCCCATTTATTATGCAAGTATTCGCCCCAAAAGATACACCACGACGACCGGGGCAAACGATTTTCGTTTCGCGAATTAAAATTCAGCGCATGAAATCGCTTCCATTAATTAGACGCGCGGCAAGGATTTCAAGTCCATATCCTTGTGCGCCCTGAGCCGGGGCTCATCTCTGGGAATTGTGCGCCCCCTCCTGGCATTCCATCGGACCGATGATAAATCTCAGACATCACCTCGAAGATTAGCAGTGATTCCTATTCAATTTCATTTTGTACACACCACCGCGCTAGGAAGAGAGATATCTTTCTTAGGAAACTCTCCCCGAATCCACTTAGATTTAATTTTATATCGCCGCGGAATCTCAAATGCGGACGCAGCGAACAAATAAAAGATACAACGAACACCACACCCGTTTCGCACCGCTCCGATGCGATTTGCTGCTGCTGTCGCTGGCGATGCATTTGGCTGGATGTAGGTAAGCGATTTTGGATGGGCGATGGCGACGGCGGCGGCGCGGGGTTGTGGTAGCAACGGCGGCGGCAAAGACTGCGGCAGCATCACCCAACAACATGTTTATAGCAAACAACTTCATTAATAATCGCAACATGTATCTGTGACTGTGAAAGATTATCTGCCACTAACTGTGAGAGCCAGAGATCCAGAGATACACGCGCTCTTATCCGCATGAAAACAGTCCCGCCTGCATTTAGATACGAAATAAATCGAAATGAATTTCTCTGCGGATTTGCATAAAATGTGTGCGTTTTGAACTTCTTCGAATCGTTGTTAGTTCACAGGGTGACGCTGAAGGAATTTCTTGTTGGTGGGATGGAGTGGTTGCAGATTTGATGAGTTGCAGTGGAAATCATTGGCGTGAAAACATCCTCTAGACTATATGGCTTCAGAGCTTTCTCCCAAATTGGCATCTTCGAAGGTACGGATCGGGAACTTCCTCTAGATTTGCCATCTGTGACGCTGTGTATTGAGAACTCCCTCTAGAGTTGCCATCTTCGACGCCACGTATCGAGAACTTCTTCTAGAGTTGACATCTTCGACGCAACGTATCGGGAACTTCCTCTAGAGCTGCCATCTTCGACACCACGTATCGAGAACTTCCTCTAGAGTTGACATCTTCGACGCAACGTATCGGGAACTTCCTCTAGAGCTGCCATCTTCGATGCCACGTATCGAGAACTTCCTCTAGAAGTGCTATCTTCGAAGCCACGTATCGAGAACTTCTTCCAGAGTTCCCACCTTCGACGCTACGTATCGAGAATTTCTTCTAGAGTTCCCACCCTCGACGCTACGTATCGAGAACTTCTTGTAGAGCTCCTACCCTCGACGCTACGTATCGAGAACTTCTTCTATAGTTTCCATCTTCGCCGCTACGGATCGAAAACTCCCTTTAAAGTTGCCATCTTCAACGCTTCGTATCGAGAACTTCCTACAGAAGTGCCATATTTGATACCACGGACTTTAATCAGCTAACATTTAAGGTTCTAGCGCGTTGATATGAAGCTGGTAACAACGGATTTAATTCCACATCGACCAGGTTGACGTAAGCCTTCTATGCCATCGTCGAAACTACACCCCATACTCAGCTCTTCACCAGGACACTCCTCATGCTCCACTCTATTACCCACCCGCAGTTTTCACAAATCCACAAATCTTCTCCGAATCACCCTGTGCACTGCACTCAGCTCATCCACACGAAAAGAGAAAAAAACAAAAAATCCCACGGCATACCTGCTGTTCCGGAGCCAGCCATCCTCGCCTCGCCGATGACAAAAGCCCGTGCAGTGATTCACACAACAAAGGCGGACACCAGCCAGCCCCCAGCCGGGACCTTCCTAGGCAGGAATGTGTTACCATTTGACTTTGGCAGACACTTTTATTCACCTGAAATTAATTACCCTATAAATTCAATAAATTATTTCTCCATACGCACGCCGGGCCATTTCGCGGATCGCGCTCCCCATTTGCATCGCAATCCAGCGCGCTCCACCGTCACCATCAACCGGCAACGACAACGAGCTGGATAACTACCGCCGCGACGATAACTCCAACTCTGCTCCGACTCCACTCCGACTCCGCTCTGACTCCGCTCCGACTCCACTCCGGCTCCACTCCGAAGGAGGAACTTTCGCAGCCGCATTAGGGATAAGATAAGCCGTGGCTGACTGAGAGCAGAGCCATCCGTTCTGCTGCCGCCAATGGTCATACCATCACCTCCTCAGCCGCTCTCGAGAAATGGCCAATTTCCTCGTCTATTCCCGGGGATTCGGGTAAAACCAACAGACCCCGGCGGACAGCAGTGCGATTGTAATGATGATCATCGCCGGCAGTCAGCAGCCAGCAGCTCTCGTGGCCTGTCCGCCAAACGACCGAAATCCAAGAAATTAATAGAAAACCCCCCGATCGTCGTCCCCGGAGAAAATAAAATATATTTCGCAAAATTCGTTCTAGAAGATGTGCAATCCGTCCACCCGCTCCGCAGCAGCACCCGTCGGCCAACAGGAAGTCTTCGCACAGAAGGATGCACGAGAACGGGGGCAGAGGATTAATATGCGCATCAATGCCGACGTCAACTGGTTGCCGGACGTTTGCTCGGTCTGCCTAATAGCCAAGCGGGTCTCCATTTATTCCCGTGATATCTTCATTATTTTCACGGGGGATACACGGCCCAATGGCTTGTTGTTGGTCTCGTTCTGGTCTCGTTCGTGGTCACTCCTGGGGTATTTGCATGCGTTTGGCTGCACTTCGGAGGTGTCTTGGGACGGCCGCGGTTGGTCCTGACCGGACCTGACTGGTCGTCGGGTCTAGGAGTTGTGCTGCGCTGTCGAATGATGATTATTGGCCTCGCTGAGGATTTGTGAAGTGTGCGCTGCACATGGCCGAGATGCGATAGTGAGTGTCGCCATTACAGAGATTTGGATTTGATGGAACTTAAGTGACTTGTCCTTAATGGGCTTTCCTCGGCGATCATTCCGCGCAGTTAACTGTTGTTTGCTGGGGACCCGTATCGTTGCGCGGGCATTCTAATGGAACTGTTGCATTAGTGCGACGTGGCATTTTGTCGTTTCATTTGTTGGTGGAGTTGTTTAATTAAATCGAAGTGATGGGGGTCCAGTGGCCGCTGTGGCTTGTGGTCTTAAATGAAATTTGGTTATTTGTGTGATCATGCACTGCGTCGGGGTCTTAATCGGTTACGGAGAAAGCCGAGAGGCGAGGAACCGCAGATGGCGTGAAGTTAAAGAAGCATGAAGCACGGAACGTGTGTGTTAACGTCTCATTTTTGGAACGGCAACTGTGGATAGGCGCTTTTGAGCGTACTTTCAGGGCAGAGGAGTCCAATACTGCGGCAGATCCTAGGAGAGACACATGAAATGGAGACCGACACGCACGACCTTTTCACCGATCTCGAGGCTGCACATGACGGCGGGCAGGGAGACGATCTGTAGACCGCCTCATCTAGTTTTGACATCGACTACAAACTAGTGGACGATCACGGTGTAGCATTTTATTTGCTTGATGGATCAAGGCCAGTAACGAACTCAACGCGACAAATTTGGTTTAAGATAAGCTATGCCCTGGAATATCCAGTAAACGCCATATCTACTTTTGACATTCTTGCCAATCTCGTCTGGATGACGATGGAGAACTCTCGCTACGTCATCAGGGTCGGTAACGAACTCATCAAGATCTTCAATGTAAAGGAAGGTTTTAGGCAAGTCGAGGGGCTGTCATGTGACTTTTTTTCAAAATCATTCTTGAGAAGATCGTGGAAAACTCAGAGGCCAACATCAAAGACACGGTGTTCCAAACGTTCTTGCTGTCAGGCTACTGTCAGTCTACATGGAAGAGGTTGACTTAATTGAAATAACACAGCGAGCCATCAAAGATGCATTTACTGTCATTTGGCCGGTCATTCGGCGGCTAAAATGGGCCCAGTGCTGAATGAGGGCTAAGCAAAACGTACGAACGCTGTCTTCGAAAATTGTCGCACACTACTGGCGACTTGATCAGAATGACATAATAGAATGCTGAGCACCTAATTCTTACCACCTTCGAAATTTTCGGCAGTAACAGAGTAAGCAGCTGAAACTGCCCATAGGCTCAAAACAGTAGGGTTTTGGAAGGACAAGCGCCATCTAAGCGGTGAGTTCCATACAAGTTTAGCAGGATAGACTTTTTGCCACCAACTTCGGCGAAGACGTTCTCTTTCCAAATTCCAATGACAGAAGCGATCTATGCACTGACGACTCGACAACGATCAAGAGTATAATAAATGAATTGGGGTCTTCCGGGACCTCTTTTAAAAATCCGTGCCACTCAGCAATAACTGCAGAGTCTTTCAAGAGGAAATGGCAGCAAAAACTGAATCTCTACATCCGTAGAAAGCCTCAATTTGATTGGCCTATCAATAACCATCTACTCCAACATTTATGTGGTGGTAGCCGTAGCGAGGTATATTCTGACCTCGAAACTGGTCAAGCTATGAAATTTCTAATGCGCGGTGACCCTGTGTTAGATGTTGACGTGAAATAAGGTCCAACGAAATAAGGCCAAATATCAAATTTATTGTTCCAAAATTGAAGTTTGGGGTAAACTCCTTTCATTCGTTCCAAAAATGAAACACACACACCACGATTGACTGCGTTATTTCCCTTTGCTTCCCACTTTGGTGTTATTGCTTTTTGTTATGGAAATAAGACCAAATTTTACGTCTTCGAATCAAAATAATGCTAAATCGGCTTTATTATGAAAGTAAAATAAAGGCAAACTGGAAATTTGGGCTTATTTCGCGCTTAAAAACGAAATAGTACCAAAACTCTTAAAATTTGGCCGTATTTTCCATCACCATGTTGGATAGCAGGTGTTTTGGTGTTTTTTTTCGGGAATCGAACCGACAACATCGAGCGTAGGAGTCGACGCGCCTACCCACTACGCCACGGCGCCCACTTGTTGGATACGAGGACAGAAAGAGAAACGAAAAAGGATGTACTCGTAAAAATGGGTTCAGAGCCGCTGAGCCTTCCAAGGAGAAAATGGAAGAGAAAGCCTCGGAAAAAAGCAAGGAAGCGATGACTGAGTTCAGATACTGGTTCAACGACGTCAGATCATAGGCCTGCGTGAAGGCTAGGTCTACGTCCTACCATCCAAAAGGACATTGGTTAGAGGTGGTAAAGTTAATCGGGCTTCCTTTTTTTCATTGTGAAGTGAGTACAGCTAAAGAAATTCACCTAACGCGAATCGAACGACACTCTAAAGAAGACCGAACGGAAATTAGTTCCCTGCAGGTGCTGCTACTTTTTTGAACTTCTAACTTCCGAAAACCAAATAAGAAAATAAGTGAAGTTACTTTTGGATTCCTCTAAAAGAAAAACATCAGGCTCCTTTCTGTGAGTCAAGTTAATGGAAAATAACATAAGTCAGTGAACTCTACGAGGCACGGAAGGAAGGAGTCTACTGATTCCACCGCATTGATTCCATCAAGAGGTTCTCAAATTTTTGCCGACTACTTTGGAAAGAAAAAGTAGTTCGAACATTCGAGTCCATATATTGGAAGCCAGAGCATTCAAGACCGTGCTGAATGGCAACCACGGCTCTGCTTCTTCATGAATCGCTGAGTAGAAAACGTAAGCCGACTGCCAACTTGAGGAAAATGTCACCAAGTGCGCGGTCGCTTTATTACTTAGCCAGGGAGGAAGTACTACCAAGAGCATTTGTTTTGTACCTTCCCGTAGTTAGTCTAGTGGAGGTCTGGGTGTATGACAATCTTGGACTGCCTTACGTCGGACGTGATAGTCCAGAATCTTTTATTATGGGTTTCCACCGTTGAAAGGTTTTCGCCTAGAAATATGCTAGAGATTTGTCATGGTAGGTGGGCGTAAGGGACTTGATCATGGCGTCGTTGTCACCCCAGGACCGTCAGGCGGAATTGGCAGCCTAGTGGTTTAGGTTTAGACCTTGACGACTAGGGATGCTGGTTCGAGTATTGCCCCAACACTTTCAATTTTTTTTGTTTGTATTTTGACTCCGGGTGTTCGCTTTTTGTTCCGCTTGTTCTTTGTTGGAGGTGATGCTAGCTGTGCCAAGGGTGGCGCGATGGAGAGATTGCGGGCTCCTTAGAAAGGAGAATGGTCGATCAGGCGATCTTACCGCGAGCTGGACGAAGGATCTGATCATCCGATCAACGATGTACGACGTGACTTGGTAGAATAGGGGCATAGGTGGGTTTGGAATAGGGCAGTTGGTCTTGGGCATCGATTGCATGCGGACGGTGGAATTCTCGGTAGGTTATATTGCTGGCCTGATAAGTAGGGCGGGTTTCATGGTGACAGTTTCTCTGTTTCACATTTAGGTGAGCAATGGACCCAATTTTTTGGTCTAATTGAGTTGCGGCTGGAAGCCACTAGGGCCTCCATAAGCTTACCAACGTTCCTCCACTCGAATATCAACTTTTTCTTTCAGGTTGAAAAAGAAATCAAAAGCAGGGGACCCTCCGTTTTTCGACTCCTGCTTTAAGGTGCAGAGGCATGGACTTCGTCAAAATCGATCAAAATTCGATCCCGTTTTGTTTTAATGAATCAAGAACACATAGAAGGCTAGTATCATGTTCAAAGGCTCGTGTAATCTCGTCCAGATGGATAACGCAAGCGACAATGTTGTCATCTAAGATGGTACACTTTAGTGATAGGATAGGCTACTCAACTCGGTGTAAGGCGCCTTAGGAAATTGGGTAATGAGCTGATTAGTTAGGACTAGTCTTACGGAAGTTAGTGCGCAGATTTCTGGCAATTGGTTGTTATAATTGATTATTTATTTACGAGGCTAGGTTAGAAGCCGTGAGCAACAAGGGCCTTGGCCGTAAGTGGTTATTATAATGAGACTAAATTTAATGACTGAGCAAGTTTGAAGCGTCTGTCGGTTGCCATCGCCGAGGCTTTTGCATTAGTAGTTGAAATAGACGAACGTCTTGACGACTTAAAATCATCGGCAACAGCAATATGGTCAACTTTTAGCTCAGTTAACTGAGAGTTGTCCAAAATGCTGGGCAAATCGTCTGGTAGTTCGAATTCCAATCGCCTACTTGACTAAAGAAGGAAATAAATTCAAAATATATGCTTCTAAAAACGTCTCGAATGCGACAAGTAGCAGCCCAAGCAGATCAGTATACAAATGATGATTTAATGTCACATTAGCTTCACCTTCCCCCACACCACCAGTCAATTAACATTCCACAAGTATCAAGTTCCGCTTTACAACCCCTCGAACGCCTGTGGGATTGAGTGGTAGAAGCTGTAAAAATAACCCGCCTCTTAACGACCGTCTTCTTTAGAAGTTGTTAAGGAAAAGAGTAGCGATCGTAGATTACCATCTTCTCTCTCCTTTGTCTTGAAAGGACTCGTATTCTGTGGTTGTCACCACTGATTGGGTTACAATACTTTGTCGGGTATCGGTTTTGTGGCTACTCACTTTCCGTTGGATTGCTTTTGATTGTGACACTCAGTCATGACTCAAACTCTTGGTGAGTCTTGGGTGAGAACAAAGAACACTTTTCAGTGACTGAGGGTTTTCATCCATCATCACCTTAGTTTACCTGGAATGCAAATGAATTAAACTGAGTTATGACTAGGCTTTCTGGCAGCTGGAACTGGTGCCTTCGAAAGAAAAATTCTACGTCGGATATATGGTCCCGTCTGCGAGGAAGGCGAATGGAGGAGAAGACACAACCGCGAACTCTATGAGCTATACCAAGATGTGGATGTAGTCCGGAAGGCAAAAATCCGTCGACTGGACTGGCTCGGCCACATCGAGCGCATGAACAACAACGCTCCAGCTAAGAGGGTCTTCGAATCCGAGCCTCCTGGTTCGCGAAGGAGAGGAAGACCGAACCTCCGGTACAAAGACCAAGTCATCGCGGCCGTAAGACAGCTTGGTCTTGATAACTGGTGCCCAGGACCGTCAAGGATGGAAGGCAGTGTAGCTCAGGCTCAGGCTCAGACCCTACATGGGTCGTAGGCCTGCTAAGTAAGTAAGTTTCTGGCAGTTAACCAAAGTTCTTAGGGAAAATTCTGAGAGACGACAAAAGTTAACAAATTTCTGGTCTGCTTGGCCTTCCTATAGCCAGTTGTTTGGTGACGTATGAAAGTTCTCCAACTCGCACATTCCATAGCTGTGGTGCCTTGACAACTTTCCTTCCCTAGGTGTGCAGCTCACGAAGGAACTAGTTTAAAAAAGAGCTTTAACAAGTGAACTAGTTCATTTATATATACCTTACTCTGCACACATATAATTCAGTAAGAATAACTGAACTAAATCGAACTAAATTGAGTGCTTTGCTTTGTGTGTGTATGAGCAGTGAACTAAATTGAACTAAATGAACTAGAAGAACGAACTAGTTCAATAAACAGATTTGATCCAAACTGAGCGCGGTCTCTGGACTGAATTTAAGTGCACGAGCCTAGTCTTCCCGTGACACTTAACAAATCGAACATCATTCCTCGCAAACTCAACCGAAGGCCGACCCTTTATCGATGAAATTCACAACAACTCATAACTTGACTAATTTTTATCAGCTCCCAATCGGGACCGAAGTCACGATGATTCTCTGTTCACCGCTGCCACAGCGACAAACCTGCTGAAACAAACCTCAGATACAATTATTATCTGTATCTCTGCAACACGAATGGATACACACACAAGCACACAGGAGGGTACATGCACCACAAATACCGCGCGCAAATCATGATCATCATAAAATTAATATCTTTATTCGTGTTAACATTAAAATCTCTCCCTCTCTGGTGGGATAATTCATCGGGCGATGTACTGTGTACAATGTGAAGTGAATGAATGGTCTTCTTACCTGAACCGTCGAGGATAACTTCCGTTGGTCGGGCTCCTTGGCGCAGTCTCTTGCGGTCACAACCAAATAGTACGAGTTCTTTGCTTCACGATCGAGTTCACGTTTCGTACGAATTGTACCGTTTTGTGCAATTTCAAAATCATCATTATCGTCACCCGCTGTTATGCTGTACTCAATTCGGCCGTTATCTCCTGCAAATAAAGAAAAAAACAGAAAAAAAAAATGAAAACCGAGTTCGTTCGGACAAAGTGTAACAATCAGCAGATATTTATGAACTAGTCGACAATTGAGAAATGTGAATGTTCCCAAACAACACCCGCACACCAGTTCGACGTCGACACCAAGCCCACAGAGCGGTCGGTAATGTGGGGGGGGGATGGGGGACGATGACCACATTGAGTTCGCCGTTGTGGTTCGCGACGCGACGGTGATGGCTCTTAGATAACATCACTCCGCTTGCTGATGACGATGATTATGATGGATTGTTGAGATTTTGTGAAAAATAGTCAACGAATGGAAATGGAAAATACATTTTCTCTCTGGAGGAAGAGCAAAAAAAATGAAGAAATGAACGTACACTTTCGTGGCGCGCAGCATTTCTCTCTCGGTCCTGCGGCGGCGGCGGTGGTTGCAGGTCACTGCAGGTGAGGTATGAAAATTATGAGCTTGCGAAAGTCAACACCATTATTTTGTGGTAATACTATGTATTTTTGCGCATTCATTTGTGAGGTGAAGCTAAATGTTTGTTTTCTTCTATCGGGAGAAGGAAGGTACGAGAATCCATCGCGAGGAAACGAAAGAGTTGGGCAGCGAACTTTTCTTTGTTACGTGCTGCCGAGTGGTGGGCTGCCGCTAACTGTGTTCACTATTGGCTGTGAGTGCGACTGGGCCTGCGCCTGGGCATGGGCATGGGATAGACATTCTATTTTGCAATCATGACAGATGTTTATGGAAAGTAATTATCGGTTTCGTAGTTCCCTATTGAACGGTTATTAAGCTAATTTCTTTGGTAATTAACGTTGAAAGCTGAATGTGCGAAGGTATGCAGGTGCAGATGAGATTGACGCTTTTGATTGATGTTTGGGTTGTGCGTTGAGGCATGGCAAACAATGTTTGGCCTGGTTTCGTCTTCGGCTTATTCTTAGGCAGCGCATCAGAGGTGTTGAGCTCGTTTGGAGAAAGGGAGCAAGCAAAACGCTTACGCAATTCTTTTGATGATTTGAAGAGGCCAATGATAGTACAAATTGGCCAGAAGAATCTTCAACTCAGAGCCTGTGGGACAGCACAACAGAGGCCGTCCATGTTTAATGTGGCGCCCACAGGAAGAGTGGACCTGGACTAACTTGTTGTGAATTGGAGACAGCTAGCGAAGGCTCTGCTTGCGAGAGAGGCTTGTTGTTTAAGGCCCAGGTCCACCCCTTAAAGTAGCGCCATAAGAAGAAAAGAATGTAGCCTGGAGAAAACAGCCTTAGCCAAATGTATTAGGCACCCTTATCCTTTTGTCTTTGCTGCCGAATAACTTATCGGAAATAACTAGTTTGAATTTTATGGTTTTCGGCGACACTCTCAGAGGTTGTAATCGATTTTTATTTATTGCTCTCATTTCATTTATTTGTTTGCTTTTTGAAGATATAACTAATCTTAAAGGGTGCATAATACATTTGGCCAAGGCTGTACCTACACATTTATTTATTGGACGAGCTATATAACGCTTCCATGTCGTGTAGAATACCTTTGCTCTTGACCAGACTCACCCTGATGATTCCGATAGCTTAGAATATATTTTAGTGTGTAGGCAGTTTACTGACGGCATCCAATCTTGATTATGTCAAACAAAATCAAGTTGATCGCTGGTTACGGGGCTCTGTGGCAGCACTTTCGTGGGATAGAAATAAGTTAAAATGCTAAAATGCATTTGTAAACTATGTTAAAATGAATTACACGTATCAACGACTTGGCTTGACTGCCGCAAGAGGTAGCTAAAACTTCGAGATAGTCAGGAACTTCGTCTACGTCGGCTCCGCAGTTACAATGAGATACGACATCAGCGCTACGATTGGCACAACATAAGTCCTGCCAATTTTCAAGCTCAAAATACAATTTAATAGTTCAGATCTTTCTCGAAAGACCAATTTAACAAAATCTTGATTATTCCAGTCCTATTCTACGAAGCATAGGCATCGATTATTTAGAAAGAGCATGAAGAAGCCCCTGTTCTATGAGATCTTTAGTTATGTTCCAGTCGATGGCGATTGGAGAGACTATTTAACCACGAAATGTATGGGCTGTACAGCGACATGAGTCTGGTCGGGCGTCTACAGATCCAACGCCCAAGTTGGCGGGGCCATGGGCAACTCTACGTTTAAGGTGGCACATACAATTAAAAAAGGAAGCTCAATCCACTCGATGTTTCGCATACTTCAGTATGTTGAGAGAAACATTTTTTTTTCACTAAATGCAGGCGGAACTTGAAACTATTTGACAGTGAATTAGTTGACCGTTTTGTGAGGAGATCTAGACTGTTTTGTGAGGAAATCTAGACTACTTTAAAGGCTGACCATCTGCACAATCACATCTTCTATTTTTCTCCATCTAGAGATGCTTTGCCTTGGTTAAATCCAGCTCGATTCTAGCTAGCTGCCTCCAGTTTCACACTCACAGTTGGTTGAAGTGCATTCTCCATCGTCATCCTACACAAACGGACGAGTTTGGTAGGGATGCCAAAACTAGACATTGCTCTGTATAGCTCGTCTCTATAGATGCTGTCATACGCGGCCTTGAAATCGATGAAAGGTGGTGGGTATCGATTTTTTGTTCCTGGGTTTTTTCCTAGATCTACCGCAGTGTGAATATTTGATCTATGGTGGATTTTCCTGACCTAAAGTCACACTGGTATGGACCGACCAATGGCTTGACGAATGGCTTTATGCGTTCACACAACATGGCAGATAGGAACTTATAGGCAATGTTCAGAAGACCGATGCCTCTATAGTTGGAGCATTTCAGAGGGTCCCCTTTTTTGTGGATCGGGCAAACAATCCTGAGGTTCCATTCATCTGGCATGCTTTCCTCCGACCATATTTTACAGATGATTTGGTGCACGCTCCTTACCAAGTCATCGCCTGCTGCTTCGAGAAGCTCATCCGCTAGTCCGTCAGCTCCAGCAGCTTTGTTGGACTTCAATTTCGATATAGCTATCTTCACTTCATCCAGGTCGGGGGGACGGAATTATTGCTCTACATCGTCCCTTTCATTCGGGTTGAATGGTTCAATCTGCCTGACAACGGAATTCGGTTCTTCATCGCCGTTATACAGTGTGCAGAAGTAGTTCTTCCATATCCTCAGCATCGACAATGATTCTACTACGATGTTCCCTTGATCGTCCTTGCACGCTTCGGTTCGGGCTTTATAACCCTGACAAGTTGACTGTAATAAATCAACCCTGCTTTAAGAAATTGTTTGATCTCATCCTTTGTTGAACCAAACGAATGTTGTGCATCGGCTTACCAGCATCATCATCATCGGAGCGATAACCGGAATTCGGTCCTGGCTTCCATCAACAATTTTTTGCGCCAACGCCACCCAGCGGCACATCGGGTTTCGACTTCGGGTGTCCTGATCTACCACACTGTTGTCTACCATAAAATAATCTACAAAGCTATATGAGCTATAAAATGACTTTCCGTGCCTGTTCCTCTTCGCTCCTGCGAGCTCGGTATCTTGCCCACCGAGCTTCAGTGTAGATCGCATACAGTTCGTGACCGTACCGTTTCCGGAATCATACTTCCTCACATACGGGGCCAACAATTCTCCGTAAAACTTTTCTCTCGAACGCAGCTAAGAGATAAAAGGCACTACCTTTTGTTAAGCACCCAAGTTTCGGATCCATATGTGAGTCACTATATCACCCAAGCTTCGAGTCCATATGTGAGTTCTGGTAGAATCATCGTCCTGTACAGCCGCAGCTTAGAGGTTATGGTTCGATCTCTGAATTTGAAAAGACTTGACAGACTATACTAGACTCTGTTGAATTTGAGCAGCAGCCCGTTTATATCCTCTTTCATATTGTTATCGACTGCTACTGTTGACCCAAGGTAGCTGAAGGATTACACTGCTTCAAATTCATGGTCCGCTACCGTGATCGTTTCATCAACTCTTCAACATCGGCTACTCAAAATTAGGAAAAAACAGTCGCCGGAAGAACGACAAGTCAGAATGTCAGAGCACGCCTTGAAAGAAGTCTCCCCCACGGACAAATGAAAAGAATTCCAAAACGATGTTCGAATGGAAAAACTGAATTAAATGATTTTTTCAGTCAACCATTAAGAACTCATTAAAAAAACTCCTCCTCCTCCATGACTGTAGGCTTCTTCACAAAGGTCCCAAGCAGTCGCATCGACTGTAGTCTTCTTCACAAAGGTCCCAAGCAGTCGCATCGGCTCCATCCAAACACCGTTATCTGCTGACTTCAGTTTAAGTAGCCTAGAAGCAATTCACTCTAAAAAGCAATCCTCTCTCTCACTGTTTCGGTTCTCACGCATTAACTTCAATCAACAGTCAGCCTCCGCTGGCCTATCAAAAAATTATTCGCATTTCCTTCCACATTTATGACGCAGATAACGAGACGCTTCCATTCCCGAGACTACGCCACTAAATTGAATATTTATCAGAGGGAAGCGCCCTGCACTCTTAAGTGTTTCGCCACGTCCATTCCCAAAGGCGGGCGCGCGGGACCTTTATGACGGCCACTCGAGGGATACCTCAATTTTATTGGATACTTTGATAAACGAATGGGTCCCTCATAACCCCACCCCACCCCATTTCGAATTCAAATTATGTTTTATGTGCGGTAGTAAATATTTTCAAACTCACCCGAATCAATATCTGTGGCACTGACTGTCACCACCGGTGTGCCGATCGAGACGTTCTCGAAGATCTCATTTGAATAGCTCATGGGGTCGAACACCGGCGCGTTATCATTCAAATCAAGCACGTTGCAGTAAACGGTTAATGTGGTCGATAAACTCGGATGGCCATTATCCTGGGCCTGCACAACCAGAATGTAGTGCTGCACCTGAAAGAGCGGGACAAGAGATCAAATTTATTTCGCATCCAAGACGGAGACGGATGCTTAATCGGTTCCCCGAAAGTCACTCGCCACGGACCACAGGAGCGCGGCCACTCACTTACCTCCTCATAATCGAGACGAGCTGTCAGCGTAAAGACACCAGTTTGAGGATTCAAACTGAACACATCATTAGCCCAATCGGAGATTACCGTGTACGAGACCATTGCGTTATTACCCAAATCTGGATCCGTCGCCGAGATAACGCCGACCTGATAGCCGCGCGGTGCGTTCTCCGGGATGTCAAACGAGTACACAGCTTCCGAGAATACCGGCGGATTGTCATTTGTATCTGTAACCTGTAATCACACAAAAACAGAACGGGAAAAAAATTAGTAAACTGAAGGACGAGGAGCGGAGAAAGAGAGAGAGAGACACTGAAAGGCAGGAATGGGGCTGCTCCGAAAAAATGGCAGAGCATCCTCGAAGCCAGTACGGCTCATTGTGGATTCATGTCACAGAGTTTCGTCAATACAACGACGATGACGAAATGCAGTCAAAAGTCAGATTCTGAGCATGCGTCGCGCGTCTTGCGGGGAAGAGGGCACGACTGCGTTCGATTCAATTGCAGAATAATGACCATAAGGCGATAATTTCAGTAGAGACTGAAGCGCAGATGAAGATCAGGAATTTTGAGTTCTTCTGCGCTCCCCGGACCGGTACACAATTCAGGACGACGACGACGACGACGAGAGACAGGCGCACAAAAATTTAACTGCAACTCATTTACAATTCAGAACGACAAGGCATTTGTCTGCGGTCTTTAGGTGAATGGAGACACGGCGACGCGACGTGGCGAGAGGACGAACGGCCGGCCCTCCTCTCTGGCTTCAATCAAATTTCACCGAAAGTCGTGGTGACCACGACAGTGACATCAGCACATCAGCACATCAGCACCATCACCAGCGAACACCGTTCGGGAATAACTTAGAAAATGTGCGTTTTTGTGCGGCGTGCCGGTGAAATATCTTTGTTTGAGTTTTATATGAAAGCGAACATCAAATAATGCCATACTTCGGATTCCAATTGATATCTCATTCGCGGGCATCTGCTGGGCCTTGGGTTTTCGGGGGCTCCTTGGGGTCCCCTGGGCTTGGTTGGGTTTTATCGAACGGTGACGCTTGAAGTCGAACCGACATTTTTGAGATACACATGTTCTGGTTGTTGGACTGCTCTGTGATTTCTAGATGCGATAAGGATGTGATTCGGTGAGTGGAGATGTGATACATATTTCTGAAGGAAATGGGAATTCTCGAGATGGTTCTGAAGAGATAAGGCTTTGATCGTTGCGTGAAGACCGACGATGAAAAGTGCCTTGCTCAGGGTCATTGAACTGGTGATGGTTGTAGTTGAACACCAGTTGGATTCTGTGTTTGTCGCGGAACGAGCGTGGAAGGGATTAAACAAAATTCTCGACTAGAGAGAAAGAAAATTGGGATTGAAACTGATATTTTTTTTGTTTGGACGACGCTTTGAAATTATTGCGTGAGCAGAAGAATATTAGCAATGAATTCAGAGGAAAAACAAAGGGATTCCGAGATGAACTTGTTGCGGTCTTTAAATTCTCTCCCGGAGTAGCCGCTTTTAAATGAAAGTTTTGGGAATTCGATCGCGTCGTACATGACAGGACTAATCGAGGACATCTAGAATGGTTTTTGGCATTGCATCGCATTCAAGTCCAAGGCAGACCTGGACCTCAACAACCAAGCCTCTCCAAGTAGCACGATCCTTTGGCTAGTTCCAGTTACGTACATTAAGTTGTTTGAAGTCATTCTTCGCAGGCTTGATTCTTCATGCCGAAACTTAATGGTTTAGGCTAAATGGTCTAGGCTGTGAATGAAATTGCCACCTTAAGGCTTTGTCACAGAGCTCGTCTTCAACATCGCATTACGTGAAAGTCAGTAATCTCAGAGTGGGGTTCAAAAGTGTGTCATTTGTCAACATGTGCCACCATACAATCCGAAAAACTGTCCCCACAGGCCATGGGTTTGTTTTTATTGACACCTCGAATACACTCTGGTCTCACGCGGCACAGCAAGCCCAAATTCGTGCGAGACCAAAGTGGTCTGTTGTGGCACTCAACGTGTTAAACCTTGGATTCATAGACCCTAGGCCAGGCCTATGCACAATTCGTGGTTGAATCTTCTTTTCTAGGATAACAAATCGCAGAAGATTTCTCTCAAAAAGACCAAGCGCCAGAATGAGTTCCATATTGTTCACGCCTCTGCGCCGCTGTTGAGCAGGATTGGTGGTATTGAAGTCCTAAAGCAGTACAAAACCTTCTTGGTTTTTCGAAAGAGGTTCTGAATTACGAAACAGCAAATTTTCATTTGATTTCTGTACTGCTGTTCACCGCGGAGCGAAGGCAGACGAAGTCCTTGACTACACGTACGCCTATAGCGACGATCTGGCGAAATGATCCTATCTCGGAGACAGCATGCACATAGTTTAACCCTATACATATTTTTTCAATGCCGGCAAACATCTCAATGACAGCTCCCTGTATCCAAAGAATCACGTGACATCAATGTTATCCGCATATGTTATCAGTTGTCCCGGCTGTTTGAAGATCGCGTCCCTCGTATTGGCAATGCGCCGTCAACAAAAGTTCGAATGCTTTGTGATTGTCGAAGGTACTTGTCAGCCGTAATAAGGAATGTTTTGGCGAGATGGCTTTGGGCCTAGCTTCTACAGCAACCGAAGTGTCATTCTTTTTTGTACCAAAAAATCTCGTCTTCAGTTGAAGGTGAGCTTGTGTAGCCCTCCGACAAATCATTGTTGGCCAGCATGTCGTTTGTTGTAGTACAAAATTGTGTTCCGGCACATTTCGGAAAAAAGTGGTTCAAAAACGTTGGTCCTGAACTCAACGCAGCATTTGATTGACCTGCTTTTGGTCCAGATCGCCGTCCTTTAGATAAATGCTTTAAAGGATACTGAATATAGTCATTTGATTGCAAAGAGCTCAGACCCAGACACTTCAGCGGTTGTCGGTCTTACAAGTAAGAAAGTTGAACGCAAAGGCTTAAAAGTTTTCATGCACCGTACGAGTATGTCGTGCATATGACTTGCGCATCTGGTTTTATTGTTATGTTGTGTTACTTGAGGGCACATTAGATACTTGTGAAATTAGAGTTGACTTGCATCACAACCGACTGCTATGATTCAAAGAGCAGCAGATGTTGTGTTAGATAGACCTCACTCCTCGCCAAGGAGAAGCAAGTGTCAATTTTTTACACACGACCGGATGGCGCAGTTAGAGAGGTCCCAGGTTCGAATCACAGTGAAGTCAAATCTTGTCCAGTCACCATTTGCCGTTGGGATCAAATTAACGGCTCTAGAGTAGGTTGCTACCTGGCAGTACAATGGACCAGTTTTGAGTTTGGGTGCTCGAGTAGTGTTTCAAAAATCCTTCGAAAAAAAAAATCCGGGTTCGAACCACGAACCTTCGGTGTAGGAGTTGTTCCACTTATCCTCATGTCATGGCGGCTATTCAAATATTGAGCTTAAATGTTGAGCTCAACAGAAGTCAGTGGTCATCACTATACTAAGGAGAATGTGGTAGTGTATTGCTCCTACATAAAAGCGCGAAGATTACTCCATTCGGAAGCCTGCCAAGCAACAAAAAAATACCTTCTGTATTCCTGAAGAAGAACAGACTACCCTAGAAAAAGTTGACGAGCAAAGAATGATACTTAATTCATTGTAGAAAAGCAAGACATGATGCCCAGGCCTTGTCTCTGGGGCTAACATTTGAACATCCAAGAGTTTCAAGCTGCATGTTGTCATTCGTTGTTGTTTCATGTCTGGAGCAACAATTTCAGAGTTTCACTCAAGGGAACTTCTGATGTCTAACCAACCAAAGATGGAAATCTTCGACTATCTTCAAGTAGAACTCCACGCACTTTAGCTGGCATCTAGCTCCGAGTGGCTGACTGCATTAGGTCAACATATACTCCTTACCACAGGCCATTGTGAAGTTTATGTAAAAAAATATGGGACAAGCTACATCGTTCAGAATTCCAAGAAAATTACGAAACGAATCGATCGAAAACGATTGTTATGACAGGATTATTCGGACAAAATGTGCGTTTACTTCTATTACTGCAGTACAGTTCTCCTGCGTACCTAAGTTTGTACCAGTTTCACTACCTCTTGCTGCGAGCTTTAAGATCACCTTGTGGCTTCTTCTTCAGCTACAGTGCGGGGGACCTGGGTTGAGGTTGCCCAGGTCCGCCTCAACCAAAAAGCTTTCTTTACAAGCATGATTTTTTTTAAGCTATTGCTAGCTATTAATTACGGACGCCGAGTTGGTTGAGGTCTCTCTCCACTTGGGTGTGCCACTTAGAATTCTTGTGGCTAGATGTCTAAAAATTGTTCCCATCATAAGGAATACTTAAACCATTCTTAGAGTCATAGTGTTACATTTTGTCGAATATTCATGATCCCTGGCTGCTCTTTGAGAATGAATAAGAGCAGCAATGGGTTCGATATATAGGAAATGGTCCAGGAAAGCGGTGATATATGGAAAAATCCATGGAATATCGCTTGCGAGTGAAGAACCGCCAAACGGCCAGAAAACCAAAAAATAAATGATTTGCTGGCCATGGTGACTTGAGGATTGAAGACAAGTCTCAAGAACTGTGAAGCGAGTCAGCGTAAGAATTTGCAGCAAAAATTGTAAAAATTTTCTACCAGTTTTTCGTAATTTTTTGACATTTGACAAATTGTACAATTTTTGCTTCAAAGTCAACAATATTTTCCGCCTGACACTGTGAATGTCAAAAAAATTCCGAAAAACTGGCAGATGCCCTTATGATGGTTATGACTGACATTTGCCTGGGATTCACACGCAAGATGTGCCCCAACCCCGCTGGCATTTATCTCGCCACATCCAGAGATGGTCAAAAAATTGAACTTGTTCAGGACAGCACTGAACAGAAAAAATCCTACGTCACCACCAGGGTCACTCACGTCCGAACAGCATGAGAACACGTCGCATCCTAACCCGCGGCCTTGAATGAGGAATTTTGCCAAAAGCAGCAGCAGCGGAGAGGAAAAAAAAAGCTCAGTGTAAACATTCCAACGGTCGTCTAAATAACTCCAGGCCCATGGCTACACACAAACGGTGGTAAACAAAGCACATTCCAGCCTGAAACTTGAAGCATTCCCATTTCCCACTGGCAGCCACCACGGCCGATGCCACCAGCAATCACGAGTGGTAACACAAGACCACGTAAGTAATAAATGTCACCTTCATTCAGAAGTGTTTAAAATGACATTTTCTTTCCGGGGGTTCACGTAAATTTAATTTACTTATACATCCCCACACAAACACTCGCACGCCGAGGCACGTATCTCCACTCGAGAATCAAGAAAGGGATCCAAAAGCCCATAAGAAACTGTCGCCTTGAGCCGAAACTTGTTCCTCTCCTCATCGCCATCGCCATCGCCGTCGTCATCGTCATCGACGCGCTGTCGATTGCCGTCGCATTGTTGGTTGTTGTTGATTTTTTCCCCGATCTTTTTATCGCTCAGATAAATCTACATATCTACAGCCTGCCAGCGCGTCCGCACACATCCACACGGGGCCTCGGCGGAGAGCGACGGCAATTTCAGCTTGTAATCCATATTCATACATTAAACATATTTTTTATCGCTTACTTAAAATCAAAGTGCGAGCTGGAGAAGTCCCTCGGTGGTGCAGAGAACAGGAAAGAACCCCCGCCCCACCCGGAGGAGGGGCACCGGTCGAAGCAGAAGCAGAAGCAGCAGCAGCACAGACGACGACGGCACTAGCCGAGCCGAGGCAACTCCTCGTCGTCGGCGAAGGAGGTGCAAAAAAGGCTGAGACCGAAAAACCATTGAGGCGGTTTTTTAACACGCGGAGCATCAAATTACCAAAACCGGCGAAAAGAAATTAATAAAAAAATATAAACAAAGGCAGCAGGCAGCGAGGTCGCGGCGGGGTGGGCTGGGGAGTGCTCCCATCGCAGATAAACCGGGAACGGAATCGGCTGGCCCGCAGTAGCACCATATGTGTAGCGCTGGTTGGCCTTTAAGGTTACCTTTTCCAGTGCGCATCGCATACCGCCGCCGTCGCTGCCATCGCCATCGCCATCGTCGTTGTCGTCGACGAGGAGGATTTCGAGGGAAAAAGGCGAACAAAGAGGAACAGGAAAACCGAGGAAGGTCCTTTCACACAAACACCAAAACTGCAGACACTCACCTGTACGGTAACAGTGGTTTCCGTGTGCTGTACACCATCGGTGACACGTATAATCAGGTGATAAACATCTTTGGTTTCACGATCCAGAGCATCCTTCAGGCGCAATTTACCCGTGTCCGGTTCGAGTAAGAATTTACCATCGTCACCATTGATCATGGTGTAGGTCAGAGTTCCAATTGTGTCTGGATCTGTGGCACGAATTGTTGCAACAATATGACCGGCACCAAGGTCTTCGCTGACACTGAACGTTAGGGGGACATCACGGAATACCGGTGGACTGTCGTTCTTGTCCAAGACGGTCACTTTCACCTGAAATGAGAGAGAGAAAGAGAGAAAGAGATGAATATGTGTGGGAAGTTGACAAGTTGTGTGGAGAAATTCAAAAAAAACGTGGAGGAGGGTGGAGGTTATTTAGATGAGCGAATTCAACTGATGTCGGGGAACGGAGATAGAGGATCTGCAAGGAATCCGACATCGATTCTCGGTTGATTGGGGAATTGAAGAGGTTGACTTGGTCATCGATTAGAGAACTGGGAATAAAGCACGTTTAGGATTTAATGCGGGTTTAGATTTGGTTCGGGATAACGCATCGATCCAGCCATCGACTGGATGGGCGTTGACTGGAAGACACTTTGTGTTCGGGGAAGTTAGGTTTGGTTAGGTTAGAGGGCTGCTAATGAATTCACCAGCACCCTTAGACCATGTTGGTCCATTGTGATACTCACAGTCAGACTACTACCACTGATCGACCGCTCACGTGATAGTGCCGTTAATTTGATCCCAACGACAAATGGTGACTAGATAAAAGCGTATTAACTTTGCTTTCACTGGGATTCGAACTTGGGACCCCTCTATCTGAGAGCTGCCACTCAACCAACTGCGCTATGCAGTCGTGTGTTCGGCGAAGTTATTGGCTTGCATATCTTTCCAGCATTTTTTTCGCCATTTTGGACTTTATTTCGGTTTGTGACAGGCCCCAAATGGGCGATCGATTGATCTGGACATTGGGTCAACGACGAGAGCTCTATAGCCGCCGCTGAACAGGAACAAATCAATGTCGCTGATTAGCATCAGTCGCAAGAATATGCAGTATGCGGAATGCAGTATGCAGAATGCAGCATGCAGTATGCTGGATGCAGTATGCAGTATGCTGGATGCTGTACGCAGTATGCAGTAGAGGTGTGACGGATATCCGGCAAGTATTCGGTATCCGGCCTATCCGGCTTCTTTTGTAATATCCGGCCGGAGCCGAATAGTCTTTTGATATAGTCTTTTGATATACCGGATAGTCGTTTTTTCAGTAAAAAACAACAAAATAAAAAAAACATTTACCATTTACCAAGCCCAAAGGTCTCCCACCCCCCCATGTCCACATCATGGGGTGTACTCTCAAGGCCATCTTCCGATTAAAAAGAAGTGGTTATTGGCACAACTCGCACTGGCGTTTCGATGACTTTGCGCATCGCATTTCCTTTGACCCCAGTCTTATGGATATGCCGTCTGATGCACGGACACCTGTACTCCAGCAGCGACGAACATACAAAGTCGACTTTCCCTGCACTCAGGACTGACTCAAGTCAGTATCTGAGCCAGGAAAGGAATGTAGTCGAATCTTTACGGACGGCTCAAAGACCAATGAAGGATCTGGTGTCTTCGTGGAGAGCGACAACTCGTCTGCACCTAAACACCTAAGTGTGCTTGGCCTAAGTGATGAAACCCTCTGCGACGCCTGTTGAGAAGACGATGACACTGCAGAGCACTTCCTCTGCCATTGTCCCGCCTTTGCTCGGATCAGGTGGCAGTTATTCGGTGCTGATGAGGTGAGAGCTGATGATGTAGGCTCCTCATCACAGAAGCTCCTGCAGGTCTTCCTTCGGAAGACCATGAAATTTCAGTAAAAGTCTGAGTCTGAGTGCTCCAGTGTAGTGTGACAAAAACCTACGACAAACAAAAAAAAAAAAACAAAAGTGCAGTATGCAGTATGAAGTTTGCAGTATGCAGTATGCAGAATGCAGAATGCAGTTTGCAATATGTAGTATGCAGTACGCAGTATGAAGGATAGAGTATGCAGTGAAGTATGCAGTTGCCTGGTAAAGATCATTTACAATAAGAATGGTCGATGCCACTTTGATCGTCTATCAGCAACCTTGCTGATAGCAAAGTTCGTTTGTTGCGGTCTAAGTGGTGACTTCAATTTCATTTACTTCAAATAATTCCCCTAGACCATTACGTCAATTTGATGTGATGTGGAGTTTGTGGTTAAAACTTAGTGGTGAAATAGAGGAATTATGATCCATTCCTTTGAAATATCAACTGTTTTGTGGGTCCCTTAAGAGGGGTACTTTCTTCATTCGGCCAGAATGTCGTTCAGATGGTAAATGGAATTTAATTTCATTAAGGCGTTAGCGATGCCAGATTCCGTGTACTGGAACCCAAGAATTGCAGCACAGTCGCAGCTATGCTTACAGACTGGTAACTCTCCTTTCCAGATTTTTTTCTGAGCAAATTAGCTGCTTTTGGTTTTTTATTCTTTACACCAACATTTATTGCTGACCGCCTCTCTCTCTTGGCTTCATTGGCTAATCCTCTGGCTATTTTGTATGGACTCGTTGCTTGTGTGAGAGCAAAATAAAATTGATAAAATATTTTAGTTATTTAGAAACAGATGTAAAATGTCTTTGGCGCTCTTCTGTTAATGCTTAAGTGCCAACACTAATTATCACCAAGAAGGAAAAAAAAAAACTTGCAGCTGAGTCGACCTCAGCAGCGTCCTCAGTGTAGGATGTGTCACTTAAAGGTGCTAATGTATTCAGAAAAGTCACGTATCGCATTTGTTGAGTCCAATTTAAGAACAGAAGCCCTACTCAAGCAGCTTCTCCAGTGAGTACAAAAGTGTTGCGGACAGTCTTGGTTGTCAGTTATATGCGCCTCATTAGTGGATTGTCTGATGCAAGACGAAGCAAACGCAGCATGCCGATAATCAAATGTTCGAGAGAAAGTAACCAGGGGAAACCCTGTTTACGAACGAAAACGCCCATGGCATGTAGCTTCATTATTCAGGAGCAAATTCTCGTCACTCCGAAATACCACTCAACTGACACAAAACGCCGCAAAAATGAACTGAAGTCCCTGCTCAAGCTCAGACCCTTTCACGGTCACTGACCCAATTGAGTGAGTGGCAAGTCTGCTCGATTCCCACAAGAATAGAGCATCCCCGAAAGAGGTCAACTCATTTGATTCAAATTACGTGACCAACGTCGAAATGTGCACCTCCCACTCAAGCCGTCACCACTTCACTTCACGCAGCCAGCAGTACACCTGCGCGGGCATGTAAACAGCGTCAATATTAGCATTTGGCAAATCTCAATGAACCATAACCATATGCAAACTGCTCTCGTCGACGGCTCGCCTGTGCACAGCCGTAACCGTCTTCCAATCGGTCGCCCGCCATCGGCCGGCCTGAAGCGCAGTCGTATGGCACCAATGACTCGTAATATTCCATCATTATCGGCGGTGAATATCGGCTTTTATCCGCACATTCATTCGAATAATGCGACTTTTATTGACCACCACGGCGTTGGACTGGTCCTACCCCATCCCCTCCCACCAGAGAGAGAGAGAGGGAGAGCTCCGGCGGATTTAATCTCGTTGGATCTTTCGAATATTTTTGCCCCGAGAAGAGCAGAGGTGACAGGACGATGGAGATCACCTGGCAGTGGATGCCAGTTGGTGTGGTGTCCACACTTTGATTTGGCACAGTTTTGCCTTTGATTCGATTCACCGTTAAGATAGCTCAATTAAACACAACACCACCACCGGCACTCATTAATGGGTTTTTGATTAGATTCCGCTGTTCGATACGATTTATTGGAGTAGTTACCTCGGTTTCGATTGAGCTCTGTGCGGTGTGAGTAATCTGGCTTAGGCCGAGCTTAGTTCGCCGATGAATGCGAGAAGATAAACGCGCTAAACGGTGACAGCGTGCCTCGCGGAATGGTGTGCGCGATATTCACGGTGAAGAAGTGTGAACGATTCGTGACTTAATGGGTGTTGAGTGCGAGATGGGAATGTCATTGTGACAGATGACATTTTGACGTTAAACGTGCAAAATAACGATTTTGGCCGAAAAATCATCTTTTCTGACGAGGCGCATTTTCAACTCGGCGGCTACGGCTACGTTAACTAACAAAATTGCCGCATCTCGGACTCGGAAAAAACCGCACGTTATTGCCGAGAAGCCAGTGCATCCACAGAGAGTGAAAGTTTGGTGCGGACTGTGAAGTGGTGGCATCATTGGACCATTGTTCTTCGAAAATGAGGCTGGGAACAAAGTTTCGGTCAACGGTGGGCGTTACACAGCCATGTTAACCGACTTTTTTTTTAATGAAATTGAAGACATTGACTTAAACGAGCTTTGGTTCATGCAGAATGGCGCGCCATGCCACACAGCCCATGCCACAATCGAAGTTTTGGTCACCAAATTCCCAAATCGTGTTATCAGCCGTCTTGGCGATGCCAAGTGGCCGCCTCAGAGCTTCGATTTGACCCCTTTGGACTCTTTTTTGGTGGGAAGACATGAAGGAGCGATCTTATGGCAACAATCATGAAACTTTAAGCACTTAAGCCAATATCATCCAAGCAATTCGTGAGCTACAGACCGAAACCATCAACAAGGTCTTGAGAAATTGGAGTGACAGAATGCGCTTCTGTGAAGCCAGCCGAGGTATCATATTGAACGACGCTGTATAATAATCATAATAATAGTAATTATAGTTAATGGGAATGTTTGTTCTTACCAAGAAAACCATAATACATGGAAAAAATTTAATATTGTTCAGTTTATTGCATTTTTAAAACGAAACTTGTATTTGGCGCCCTCTGTATTTTAAATCACAATTTCGAACAAAATGTTCAAAAATTCTAACAAAAGCTCCAAAAGTCGAACAATGAGTTCAAAAATTCGAGAGAAATCTTGTGCACGCATTAAAATATGCATCAGATGTTTCAGAACTAGCCAAGAGAAAGGAACGTTAAGACTCCAGGCCCTAGTGCAACCAAGACTTTTAAGACCCGTCAGAATTAGTTCAGAAATAAGACTTTCGTGTCAAAGTTGCTGGTTTGGGAAGATTTAGTAGGAGGGCTACTCAATAGCAGTACAGGCTCTATAAACTCATTTCCACACCATTTTTTAGGCTGGCAGAAATATCTTTGAAGACAATTTCGGACAAAAAGTTCAAAAATTTGAACGAGAAGTTAAAAAATTCGAACGAAAAGTTCAAAAATTCGAACAAATGTTCAAAGATTTGAACGAGAACTAGTGCTTTCCATAAAATTGTGCACCAGATGTTTCAGAAATAGCAACGAGAGGAAAGGATTATTAAAATTCCAGGCACTGTAACCAAGACTTAGTTCAGAAATAAGACTTTCGTATCAAAAGATGCTGGTTTGGGAATATTTAGTCAGAGGGCTACTCAATACCAGTGGAGGCTTTAGATTCATTTGCCGAACAGCCTACTCCAAGGATGAAGACAATTTTTGACAATAAGTTCAAAAATTCGAACAAAAAATTCCGAAATCTAAACAAAAAGTTCCGAAAATCGAACAAAATTTCCAAAATTCGAACGAAAACTTGTGCTTTCCAAAAAATTGTGTATCAGGCGTTTAAGAACTAGCACGAGATGCAAAGAATGTTAGCTGAAGACTCCATAAAAATTAGGACTGGGCTCAATTTATTTGAGGATCTTAGCCAAAATATGTACCAACAAATTTTGGTCACAAAATTTTAGTTTTTTTTTCTTCAGTCTGACTCGTGTTTGGCAAACATTTTTAAATCGATTAGACAGCGGTATTCTTTAGCGGACTTCTGCTGATGCTTAAATATTAAAAAATACAGTCGTAGTCTAAATGGAACTCTGAGGCACACCAGTACTAGTATAGAGAGTCTCTGACTGTTTCTATGATCGTATCAGAAATGGAAGGCAGTGCCTCGGAAGTGAGCATCAGACACTTTAAGCTTGTCAAACAACTGACAGATTGGATGGCATTCTTCATGCATAGCTGTAGGATAGTCACAGGCGATTGGGTTCACATCATCTCGTGTGGACTCGACTGGATGGCGCAGTTGGGGCAGGCACCTAGTTAGAGGGGTCCCAGGTTCGAATCCCAATGAAATCGAATCAGGTCCAGTCACCATTGGGATCAAATTAACGGCACTGGAGTAGGTTGCTACCTAACAGTACAATGGACCAGTTTTGAGTCGTAGTGCTCCAGTAGTGTTTCAAAAATCCTAAGAAAGAAAAAGGTCGTGTGTAAACTTTGAAGATCTTTGGACGAGTTCGACGAAGAAACAAATTCACGGTCTTCTCCTCAACGGTGATTTACGATCCACCGAAATTCCTTCTTCATCCGCAAACTTCCCAACGTCCGATTCCAACGGGGAAACATGTTTTGAAACCCGGAAGATATTCCATTCTGAACAAAAAAAAAGAAACAAAAAACCTTCACATCGCCTCACGGGCAGCACTTTTGTTGTCACCTGACCGTGCTGCATAAATCACTCCACACCGACCCTGCACCGGAACTCCTTTGAGACCGATCAAACTCGATTCGAAAATTACCGATGCACTCGGCAACAATGTCCGTGTGTATCTGATCTCGACTTCATGCCGCAACCACAAAACACCACAAAATATCCACAAAATACCTGATCCCGTTTCCCAGATGAATCACGCGAGAGATGAAGAGAACTCCACCAGAACTGATCATCTTGTTATCCTTGTTAGCTTATCAAGCCATGAAATATGAACAAATTTATGATTTATGCGATCGACTGTGCAGCGCACTGGCGGGACGACGACGCTGCCAAAGGAGATGACCACCACCACCACCACCACCGGTCGCGGGGCAATTGCTCAGCGAAAGATAAATGCCTGCCCTTCGGTATTTGTTTTGACTGTTCCGGATTTCGTGCCAAAGGACCCAAAGTTGTAAGCTCTTCGAATTCGGGTTGTTCCGTGAAAACAAAGAGCATGCACACGCGCTCCGAAAATCCTTTAGTCTTTGTTCACATCTTGTGGACCGGGCTGAGGAGCGAGGATGAGTGAATGAATGGAACGGGTGTGCGATGACAGGGGGGACTATTCTTGACCCCCATAGGGTTCAATTTTGAGTGCGCATTCGATGGATCTTTCGATCGTGATCGTGAAGTTGGCCAAAAGGAGGAAAGATGAAAACAATGTGTCCCTGGTTCTTTTTGTCTTTGTCTTCTGTGCAAAATGTCATCAAGCAGTCTCGGAGACATTTCCATTTTGTGACTCTGTACATGCCCGTGATATGTTTGAATTCGGTTGCAGTTTGTTGAGTATGAAAGGTCAGCATGCTGGTGCTCTTGCAAATTGATGTGTGATTTAGAAAGTGGTTGGATTTTTGTGTGTAAGGATTAATGGTTGGTTGGGTGGGTATTTGATGAGGTGTTAGGGTGGACATAGTCATTCATAGGCTTGGCCAGTGTCTACATTTTTAGTCGAGCAATAACAGAGATTTACTGTGGAGAAGACGACGATGTTGCTGCCTGGTACTACAATGGACCAGTTTTTGAGTCCGAGTGCATCAGTAAAGTGTTAACAACTTCCGACAATAGTCCGGAGAGCAGTCACAATTCCCTCAACAGTCACAAAACGAATGTAAGACTCAGATGATAGCGTATTAAGGGACTGTGATGATTAACGATAAGCTGGGTAAAGCGGACATCTTTGCTAGAGCCATCGGTAAACACAACCTACACGATACCACGTCCGAAAACAGACTCAAGCTGGTGGACATTGCTACGGGGCGAAACCTCTCTGTAGCTAGCACGCGGTTCCCACACCTCAACATCCATAAAGGAACCTGGGGGTCCCCTGATCATTCAATCGTCAACCAGATTGATCACGTTGCGATCGACGTCAGACACTCCTCCAGTATTCTTGATGTCCGACCGTTCCGAGGCGCCAACAACGACTTGGACCATTTCCTTGTTGTCGCCAAGGTAAAGACTCGGATATCGAGAGAACAACGGAGTCGAGGTAGACAACCACGGTTTGACGTCGAAAAGCTATAATCGCAACACACTGCCAGGAACTTTGCCGATCGAGTCTCCCTGAAACTCACCGAAAGTTCGACGTCGCCTGCACTAACAATAGACGAAGAATGGAAACGTTGTCAAAGAGCCATCTGGGTTTTAAAACGCCACCTAGGAAAAACCTCTGGTTTGACAATGAGTGCAGGCAGGCACATGCAGCAAAGCAAGAATCTTACCGGGCAACGCTGCATCGAACAACGAGAGCTGTTCGTGTGCTCTACGAACAGAGAAGAAGAGAAGAGAACCGGCTTCTCAGGAAGAAAAATAAAGAACACGAGAAGCGCGCGAACGAAGAGATGAAGAGGTGTTATGGCAGGAATGATGTCCGAAAGATTTACCAAAGGGTACAATTTTTATCGAACGAGTATAAAGTTCGGACAGAAGCCTGCCGGGACGAGAATGGACTGGATTCGCAGTCGATACTGGGAATTTGGAAAAGTTACTTCTGTAGACTGTTAAACGGCGATGAGGACACAAATACCGCTGTCAGGCAAAATGTTGCACTCAACACCAAGGACGATGAAAGAAGAGAATACCGTCCCCCCGTTCTAGACGAAGTCAAGATAGCGATATCGAGGCTGAAGTCTAACAATGTTCAAAGCAGCTGCAGATGATCTGGTAGGGCGCCTGCACCAGCTCATCTGTAAGATATGGTCGGAGGAAAGCATGCTCGATGAGTGGAATCTCAGTATCGTTTGCGCATTTTGGTCATACAACCCTACACTTGAATATCTTTTTTGACGCACAAAACTCTGCTTGATAGGGTCCCGAATGTGTTCAAAGGCGCATATTATTCTGGCTTGAAATGTGCACTTCAGTGTTGACAAGTTCTTCCAAACTCAATTTTTACTTTGAAACTCCACACGTCCGATAAGGAAACGTGTTGCAGGACAGGCCAGAAATCTCTTTCAGTCAGATAAAGACCAAATTTCTGCTGCACTTGTAGTCTTGCTTGCATCATTTTAAAGGGTCTCCCAATAGGGACTTCCGAACTTTGACAATTAATAGCGGTCATATTGTTGTAGCTATATCTGTCAAATTGGCTGTCATTCATTCACTCTGTTTTGCCAAATTACCATGGGTGGGCACAGTGTTCAACAACACGTCCAAATGATAAAATTGATTCACCAAAATAGATGTTCTGTTCTGTTCTGTTCTTCTGTTCTTCGCCCATTTTACGGTCGTCATAATCGCCCTACCGAGTGGACTATTCGCAGCGCGGTGGAGTTCACGAAAACATCCCCGCTGTCCGCAAGAGTGTGCAGGAGAATCCGTAGCAGAGGCAGTCGATTTCGTGTCGCTCACAAGAACTCGGCCTTTCGCAGGCCACAACTGGCCTCATGACTTGGGCCAGCACACGTACAAATTTCAACTGATCCGGGAGCTGAAGGTAAACGACACGACCATAGACAACAACGTGTGTTCGCTGAATGGGCTCTGGAGCAGTGGAAAACTAACCGTAATTTTCATCGAAAAATCATCCTCAGCGACGGGGCCTATTTCTGGATGAATGGATACGTCAGCAAACGAAGTTCTCGAATTTGAGACGATTCCAATCCACATGAGATCCAAGAGCGTCCTATGCATCTCGAAAACATCACTGCCTGCCCCAAGTTAGGGGGGTCCCAGGTTCGAATCCCAGTGAAATCGAATCTGGTCCAGTCACCATTTGCCCTTGGGGATCAAATTAACGGCACTGGAGTAAGTTGCTACCTGGCAGTACAATGGGCCAGTTTTGAGTCTGACTACTCCAATGTAGCGTTTCAAAAAAATGGTGTGGATTTTGGGCTGGCGGCATCATCGGTCCATACTTCTTTGAGAACAACGTTGGCCATCAACGTTAACGGCGAGCGCTCATTACCAAATTCTATTGGCCTGAATTGGATGATATGGACACCAACGACATGTGGTTTCCACAGGACGGCGAGGTGCTACGTGCCACACAGCTCTCGCCACATTGGAAATTCTACACGAGCGATTCGAGGGTATGGACATCTCACGTGGAGGTGATGTGAACTGGTCGCAGAGATCGTGCGATTCGACTCTGTTAGACTTTTTCTTGTGGGGTTTTCTAAAGTCGCAGATCTATGCGAATAAGCCACAAGCATCAGCGACCCTCAAAGCTGACATAACCCATGCCATCGGTCAAATTCAGTCTGATTTACGAGCCATGCACCAGAGTCATGGAAAATTTTACATTTTAGATGTGCGCCATTCAGAGAAGCCGTGGTGGGCATTTGAACGGTGTTATACTCCATACATAATGGCATAAATAGGCCTTTCAAACGAAGAAAAAATGTTGACAATATCTCACACACTTATTGTTTTACTTAAGTTTCAAGATAGGAAGCGCTTAATGAAAGACCCTGTTTTGATGCTTTCAGACACCAACCAAAAGGTAAATCATTTCCTACGACTTCAGTTCGGAGAAGGTGCCTTGAGATGCCTTTAAAATCCCATTCCCAGCCATATGCAATGGCTTTGTCATTGAAGAATGACTCCTTATAAATTAGGCATCATCCTTAGCTCAAGGGCACTGTCAACCATCAAGTCCTCCACACCTCAAGTAATTCCTCCGAACCAGTAATCTCCAGCGAATTCCGAAACATGCTGCCACGCAGAATCACAATTCAGTCATGACCTCTTAACTAGAAGAGGCTCACGCAGCTTAGCCTCTTTTCATTTCACCAACTCACCGTGGCCCCGCATAACGCCACATTTAAGTAGCGCCTCCAGTGATAGATTTCTCATCTTCCTCCCTCTCTCTCTCTCTCTTTTCCCTCTTTCTCTTCCTCTCTCCCCTCTCTCTCTCTCTCACCACTCACTCTCAAGCAAAACGAAACCTGCAGAAAAGAAAAATCGATTTCCCAGCAAAACCAGCACACGCTTTGATTAATAACGCCGATCTGCAGCCACCACTCTTGAGCTCGCGCCCAAGCACACACCACACTCACTTACGCACAATAGGCTTTCTCCTCGCACTGTAATCGCACTGCCGCCGGTCCACCTACTGGCGGAGCGCTGCTGTTGTTGTGGCTGCTGCCATTCAATTATCTGTTTAATCTTAAAAGGCCCAGGTTAGCGTCTCATCCACGAGATACGCTAGGCGCGAGCACCCCACCCATACCAACCGAAATTCGTGGCGTAACCCCAGAATGGATCTGTTCTTTGCATGCACCCGCGCCTGTTTCTGCTGGTGTCTGTGTGCAACAGAGTTCGCATTAATTTTTCAAAAGTGACATCTGGACAGATGGACAGACATGTGGACGAACGACAGACAGGCTGAGCCAACTTCGACGGATTCGAGGGGCATGCATGCAAGTGCATGCGCAACCATTTCGATTTTGGAACCACTCCGAGTGCGAGCATTAGCGGCCAATGAAGTGCTGCGGTGTAAGATGCATCCATTAGATGCACACACACGAGTAACGTGTTTGTTTTCGAGACCATCAGCCGGAGTCGCTCTCATTCATCATTATCCGTCATTTTTCAAATCGCGATACGCAGAGTGGAGTGAGTGCAGTCGCCGGGGTGGAGTGGACTTCTCATCGGGTTCTGGGAGAGGCTAGGCTCATGCTAGGAGCGTTCTAGCCGGTCAAGATAAATGATGTTGCTGAATGATAAATAGCTGAGTTGGGGATGGACGCTTTCTCTTTGCAGCAGGTAGTTGGAGGTTTTTGGAGTGATCCAGTTAAACAAACGGAACGACTTTTAGAAAATAGACTGCTGTTTGAAGTTGAGCCGAGAACGCAAGGTTTACCGGCTAAAAACCCTAGGAAATGACTCGAAGTCTGAAGATATCCCGCAAAAATCTTGTGACACTTCAACAGAGTCTGCAGAGAATTGACTACAAATTTCTCCAGACTCTTCAGAGAATCCCAGGAAAATATCACCAAATTTCCTCGAATGACCGTCAATCTCACCAAACCATTCAAATTCTCGCTCCATTTCGATGCAGATCACGACAAGATTTGACCCATTTGAGACCCCAAGTCTGATTGAACGTAAGTTTAACGAACTCTTAATGCCTTGGTGGCCCCATCCACAATCCACCAATTCGTTCTAGGCCATGTAAATGCAAATTTCAAGCCGCTAATGACCTGGAAAACCGCTACATTTATTAATTAATAAGCCCTCACCGAACCGTTTCGATATAAATATTCAATTTTTGTTCACTTAAATTGCCATACAACTCAATTGGCGGATGAAGGTTCAGGCCGCCTTGCGGTTGCGGCGTCTTTTGTCTCAACAATACCCACTAGGCTGTCAGCTACTCTTGTTATTGCGGTCGAATCGGATGGCGAATTTGAATACAAACAAAAATAAATTCAACTCTGAATTGAATCGAAATGATATCGAATTTCACAAGAGTGGCGGAAGGCGGGTGTACAGTTCGCACCTGGCGAGGCGCGGAACACGATGCTACAAAGGATTTGGTTTAGATACAGTTGTCTGATTAGGAGGGGATAGTTTGTCTTGGAACTGTAATCGCGGGCCTAATCAAAATCGATTCATTAGAATGGTTTGGGTTAGGGCCTTCGGGGTGGTCTGATAGGCTTGGGGAGATTAGAGCGGCTTATCAAGAGATTGGTGGATTGGGGTAAGGAGAAGTTCTCACGGATTAACCAAGTTCTGGTTGTGCTCGTGTTCCCATGGGGGTCGGGTCCAGTCAACTGCTGGAAATCGCACAAACTGTCCTCAGAGCCTATAAACCAGAAAGAAGTAGTCAAGTTGCCTGGTCAGAGATGCTGGAATGCGATGGCATGCCATCGAGTGCAGTGAACAACTGAAGCGATGAAATCTTCCCTCAACATTGTATTTCCCACAACAAATTTATCAACCTCTGCTCCCTCTGGATGGCACGAACCCCCTGGGGTCAGCTCTCGGTCCCAATGGTAATAGCCCCGAATTGGGCATCCCAATCGAGCTTATCTCAGCTCAGCTTTAGAGGAGGCCAGCGGCAACTGCCCATGATACCATATGGAGCACCTCCATGAGATAACCCCGTTCCTTGCTCATTTCTCAGGGGTCATGTGCTTCAATTTATTTTCCCTCCTATCGACCGCATCATCGTAAAGGCCAGCCATTAGAGCAAACACAACCATCGATCGACAGCGAGTGGAAAGATTTTTTCGCCCACGTAACCACTTCCTCATCGGCATCGCCATCACCACACCATCATCATCATCATCATCTCTTCCTGTTGGCCAATTTCTCCCAAAAATGGAATATCTGCGATCGAAAAACTTTCCCTCATCGGTGCTGCTGCAGCAGATATGCCTCGGTGGAGCTGTATGGCTCTGGCTCAACGAATCGCCGTCATAATCTGCACATGCCTGCGAAAGATACACCTCGGAGGCCACCATTCTTCTGTGCGGCTACCGACGGCACGCCACCATCAAAGTCATCTGCCTCCGCGTTGCTGTGCTCGTTCCAGCGGCCGTATCGAGAGCCGCATCAAATGCCAAACCAAAAGCCGAAACAAACGACGAATCAAACGACGAATCAAGAGCCGAATCAGCAGCCAGTATCTTCAAAGCTCTCGTCTGCAGATGATACACACTTAATCGGTGTTATAAATCATTCCACCGAAAAAGTGGTCAAGAGTGCGGCGAGCGGGGAGGCGACAAAAAGAGTTCATTGTTGAGGCAGAAAGCCCCGCAGACTTGGCAAAATTGAAAGGCGCACACACTCCGCTTTGTATCTTTGTATCTCTGACGATCTGTGAGATTTTTCATCCCGTTCTCCTGCCCGGTGCCCGGTTCGACTCGGTGGTGAAAATAGAAAACTTCAAATGGTCACCACATGTTTCTGTCGCGACACACTATCGCCGCCGCAGACGACCACACAGCACATCACATCCTCCAGCCGCGCCAAGACGGCGAATATGATTTGCCAGCTACACCGTTGCAGAACCGCTATTCCGCTGCATTTGGTATCTATCTATGTAATAATCTATTCAGCGGGCAGAAAACAAGATAAAACAATGCGATACATTGCCTACACTCCGCGATGCTATCGCGGCCAGTGTGTAGCGCATAACATAATTGGTGTCTCCTTGGAAACCGCTCGAGGAAAAGTGTGAATTCATTTGGTCAGCCGCAACGAGACCACCGATTTCTGAATTTCTTATGACTGTTCGAATGGAAATTGTGCGCTTTTCGCGTTCCAACTCGCTCTGCCAGCAGATGGCGATCGAATTTGGATGTTCATCTATCAAAGGCTGGCTGTCACTCACCGCGGCGGCGGATCGGGGGGAGCGGTTGCCGTGCATATTGCATAAATTCATCGCATCAGTCAATCCGGGTTTGACACCTGGTTCGGTGGGAGCTCGACAGATCTCCGCCGGTGGTATGATAATGGCGTCAGAATTCCCATCGAATCACGATCGTCGCCGAAGAATTCAAACGTGAAAGGGAAATCAATTCTATTGTTTCTTAATTAAGTTGAGAGCGACAGAAGTTGAGTAACGCACGCCTCCTCCGACTCGGTGGCTGCAATCAATCAAAACGGATGTATGATTCGAGAGTCGGGTGCTCGTGGCTGTCGGAGGTGTCAAGGTCTGTCTGTTCCTGTGTGGGGTTGGCAAAAGACTTTTAATTAAGTTGACATTATCGATGGATCGGCGATGATTATGAAATGGGAACAGTCTCGATGTTGATCTGGTGGAGGTGTGCTTGTGGTTCAAGTACGTCGAGTGGCCACACATGAGATGTGAGTGAGAATATGTGTCAGGAACGTGCTGGGAATCGAAGCGTCATTTTCGTGCAGTCATTGTGTGGATGGAGTTTGAAGGTGAGATGGGAATGGTTTTGTTGCATTGAGTGAGACTGCTTTGGATGGGTGGTGTAAGAGATGCGCTGACAAGAGGTTTTTGTTCTTCGAATAGTCTGGACTTTGAGCCTGCAGGACAACGCAACGAGGAGTGCCTGCGGCTAAGGTGGCACACCCGCGTGGAGAAGGACCTTAACCAACTTGTTGTGTATAATTGGCGACATCTAGCAAAAGATCGTGCAAGCAAAGCGTTTTATTCACTACTCCAAGTGGAAAAATGCTCCCTTCTTGCACTCATCACTGTAGTTTTCGTAGGTACTTGCGTAATCGCTTCGTTTCTGAATGACAAAGACCAACATGAACCATCAACCCTGTCATTGTGTCCCATCTGCTTACCACCATACAACTGAAGCAAACTTGTACCCCCGTGGCAAAACAGTGTTCTCCACTTTAACAACTTTTAAATTCGTTTAACATGTCATACCAGCATTTTTGTCCAGAAACACGATGTTAAACAAGTCAAATTCCCCTCCAAGAGTTCGCAAACCAACTCTTTTGTTACATTCCCACAAGTATACCACCATTCCCCTTCCCGATGCCATCTCGCCATCCCTCAAATGCACCGCAAACTTGTTTTCATTATTTTTTTTAATTAATCAAAACTACATCCACGATATTTTGTTTAACAAGCAATCAAACCGTTGATCCTTCGCAAATAACCACTTCCACGCCGCTCGCGATTGCGAGATGTAACTGCTCGGCAATTTGCATGCGCCGCCGCTGCTTCCGAGCTGCTGCCCTTCTGAATACAGTTCGGTTCTCCATTCTGTTCTTTTTTTTTGCTGATCGCTGCTCATTTTTTATTGTTTAATTTAACGTTCGTTTTTGAGATGAAACTTACCCCCGCCCTAACGAGCTGCGCAATATGAACCAAACTCATCTGTGCTGTGCGTCCATCGCTGAGAGGCGAATCGAATGAATTGATTATCAGTCGCTAACGAGAACGAGTCTGAGCGGAGACCGAAGGCCGCAGCGCATTAACTAACCCAAAATCAATCACAGACGTCCCAAGACAAAGTAAATAGATCTATTCCTGCGCTGACCGATGGAAATGGAGAAAATTACAGAATCCCCGTTATGATGCGAGATGCGAGATGCGAGATGAAATGGAAAGCACTTAATCAAGAGCCGGTCGGATGAAATTAAATCAATCGGCCGCAGGTGATATAAGGGTAACCTGCATTTTCTCAATTTCGTGTGCCCTTTCCCTCGCGTCGGCGCCCTTTGCTCTGCGTCCAACCGAATTGTGTGCTAAATGTTCCAATCAACATCATTGAGTTATTGAATGTTTCCCATAAAAATTGGCCATCATATGATGATGATTGTTTTACTGTTCCACTTGGCGTCGTTTGGCATCGTCGGCCATCATTCACCGATGGGCGAGAGGCTGTGCGGTGGGGCTGCGGATGATTTCTCTTTTCGTTAAGAGGAGTGGACTGTGTGCTCAGAGAGGGGCAGCACTCGATCCAGGGGAGAGACTTCAATTACAGGGATTTCGTACGGAAACACACACGAGGCTTTTAATAAATAATCGTTCCTGCAATTACGGACGAGTTTCTTGTGCAGTTTCCCCCCGCCGGATGGTGGATGATCGGAGCAATGATACTCCCGGCCGGCGTCGGGGGTTTGAAATCGGAATCCCAATCGGAAGTTAATTGTGATCAATGCTGGGTACGATTGTCTGGCGGTGGCAGTGTGTGTTTGCTCCTCGGGATAGAAACGCCACAATTGATTTAATTGGCAGATGGTGGATGGGTATTCATTCATTTGCTGAGTTTTATCCCTTCGCGATCGCGCACGCTAGACCGACGAGGGACTTGTGATACGAGTCTTTGATTAGAACTCGTCTGTTTGCCGAAGTGTGAGGTTTACGCTGATGAACAGGGTCTGGATGGGGGGCTGGGGTCGTAATTAATTTTATGATTTGCTTACGGCTGCTAAAGTGCTGCCGATGGGATGGAATCCGGTTTGTTGTGTCGACCTTGGCAAGACCACCGAAGTTGATGGGAGATGTTTGCGTCATTGATCGACAGAAGTGAATGAATTTTGAGAATTTATGTAGATTTAGACTTTTTTTTGCATGCGAATGGGACTAAGTTTGAGTGGATGACATCGACTGGCAACTGGAATAGAGCAGGATTTTGCTAAGATCGTCACAATCACTGCCCAATTGTGGATGGTGTTGATGATAGTCTCAATGAATGGGTAAGCGAACTGCTGTTTATATTGGAGGGGGTAGGAGTGGTTGCAAAGTGGCTGTCTATGCAGACGATGTTGAAGCAGCAATATCTGACAAATTTGTCTCTCTGCTAAGGGGCATCATGCAAATTGCTCTTCGTAAACTGGTCCCGTCGATTAAAGCATGCGGAGTTTGAGTTCTTCTTTTTCTTCTTCAGCTGGCGCTACAGTCCGGGGTGGACCTGGGCCTCTGCCAAAGTGGCTTTCTATGTAAACATGTCTGCCAACATGCCGCTCCATCCAGTACGTGCTAGCTGCTTCCAGCGACGCACGTTCAGCTGATTCAGGCTCCTTTCCAGCTGTGTACACCATCAGAGGCGAGGTCTTCTTTTACTGAGTCGTCCCTCGGGCTTGGAGTCAAAGACTTTCCGGGCTGGAACATTGGTATGTATTCGCTCTACATGACCTAGTCATGGAAGACGCAAGACTTCGTACTCGTACTCGTTTCACCAGTCTTTTTACATCATGTAAAGTTCGTCGTTAAGTCTCCTCCTCCAAACTCTTTCAATGCATGCGGGACCAAAAATAATTCAAAGGACCCTCCTCTCGTAGCGACCAAGATTTTTTCAGAAACATTTCTGCTTTCGCGACTGAGTCTAAACAGTCGCTAGACTGAGACTAGACTAAGACCGGGTTGAAACTGGACTGCGACTGGACTGAGACTGAACTGAGGCTGGACTGAGACTGAGACTGAGACTGAGACTGAGACTGAACTGGACTGAGACTGGACTGGACTGAGATTGATGGTAGAGGAGGTGAGTCGCTGATGTGTGGAGTAGGGGTAGTAAGTCTAAGGCTAAAGAGGGCAGCTTTTGAGACGTGTATGATGGCAGTGCACCAAGACTTTGAGAAGACTCAACTAGAAGACTACTTCAAGGGAGGGAAGGCTCTAGAGAAACCAAGACCTTTAGGAACCATTAGAATGAGCCGAAAAAAGGCTTTCATACGAGGGATGCTGTTTTGAAAGGATGAGATTAGAAACAATTAGACGATTTTTTTTGGAGGATTTTTGAAATTTTACTGGAGCATTCAGACTTAAAACTGGTCCATTGTACTGCCAGGTAGCAACCTACTCCAGTGATGTTAATTTGATCGCAACGGCAAATGGTGACTGGACCAGATTCGATTTCACTGGGATTCGAACCTGAGACCCCTCTAACTTGGTACAGGCACTTAACCAACTGCGCCATCCAGTCGTTTATTTAGAGGCTTACTTGTTGACAGAAAATTAATAGAAGCAGAACTACAGGGTGGGCCATCTAGTGGTGGTTTTTCAAATCGTAGGTTGTTTTGACACTGACAGCTGTTTCCCACTCGAAATCTTGGCAGAAAGTCAATATCATACCTTCGCCGCTTTACACTTGAACAACGTGGGGAAATATTGAAAACTTACTTTCAAGGTGAATGCTGTGTAGCCCAAAGCGTGCGTTTTTTGAAAAGAAGTTTTGGCCCAAACGAAGCACCCACTGCGACTGATGTACACAAGTTTGTGCAAACAGTTCATGAGACTGGTATGCTAGTGGACAACACTCATGGTCCCCGTCGTCGTACGGTGCGCAGAGATGAGAATGTGGCTGCCGAGAGTGTGAGACTCAATTCACGAACATCAACTCGCCATCGAGCTCAACAGCTCAACATTTCACGCACTAGCCTGAGGAGAATTCGGCACAAAAATCTCGGATTATTCGCTTACAAGGTCCAATTGACTCAGGAATTGAAGGCGCGTGACTCTCCGCTTCATTATCGCTTCGCAGTTCGGGCCTTAGAGCAGCTTGAATTGGACAACGATTTTGGGCGAAAAATCATCTTTTCGGACGAGGCGCATTTTCATCTTGGCGGCTACGTTAATAAACAAAATTTCCGCATGTGGGGCTCGGAAAACCCTCACATTATTGTAGAGAAGCCAATGCATCCACAGAGAGTGACAGTTTGGTGCGGATTGTGGAGTGGTGACATCATTGGACCATTTTTCGTTTCGTTTCAACGGTGGGCGTTACAGAGCCATGTTCACCGACGTTTTTTTTCACTGAAACTTAAGATATGGATTTTGACGAGCTCTGGTTCATGCAGGATGGCGCACCATGCCACACAGACCATGCCACAACCGATCTTTTGCGCAACAAAATCCCAAACCGTGTTCTCAACCGTCTTGGCGATCTCTCAGAGCTGTAGCAAGTGTTCTCGGACATATTTTGTGGAAAAAAAAAAAGATTCAAGCACTTAAGGCCAATATCATCCAAGCCATGCATGAGCTACGGCCCCAAACCATCAATAAGGTCTTGGAAAATTGGGGTGACAGAATGCGCTACTGCGAAGCCAGCCGTTGCAGCTACTTGAATGACGTTATAATAATTATAATGGCGGCGCTACAGTCCGAGGTGTACCTGGGCCTAGCTGCTCAGCAACTACTCGTGTTGTGCGTGCTATTGTTTTGTCACGAGTGTAGGAGACCTACAGTTTATTGCCGACTCCAAACGGCGAGATTGAGAAGATTTTTCTAGACAGTTATACTCTTTGAGCATTGTCAGTGACCATAAATAAGTGGAACCGTGAACAAAATTTTTAAGTGATTTTTCGGGAATCGAAAAAAAATTGTAGGTGATTTTTCGGAAATCGGACCGACAACATCGAGCATAGGAGTCGACGCACCTACGCACTACGCCCACAATTGAACGACGTTGTATTTCATAATTAATGGGAATATTTGTAATATTTGGAAAAAATTTCATTTTCTTGATTTTATTGCATTTTTAGAAAGAAACATCATCAAATTGGTTGAGGTCCTTATCCAGTTGTGTGCTGCACCACATTGGATGACGTCCTCTCTGCTGACTTTAGAGACCCGATAATTCAATAACCGACAAGTCACGTGGTCAAGTCAAGCTGTATTAAAGCGGCGCCAATCGCTAAACGAGTAGCTGCATCAAAAAGGCGCCAATATTCGAATTTCAGCCTTGCTTGAGTGGCCAAAGTCCATTTTAGAGCGACCACAATTTCGTGTTAAAGATCATCCCTGGCACAACAAACTCAGTTGCTCACGAAAATATAACGATTTCTTGGCTTCACTGCTGCTCACCGGATTCAACTTTGATCCCCAGAAACTTGTCTGAACCCCCAAACCCATTTGCCACCTAGACAATGACAATGACTCATAAGAGTTTCAACAAAAAACTCGTCACATTCTTGACATCGTCGAAACTTCAATCGATGCGCCTGCATTCCACGAAACTCATTTCCATCTCCCATCAACGACGCCCAGAACAACAGACCATTTCTCATCGGAAAGCTCATAAAACACTTCCCAATCATCCCCGGTTCACCAGCCACCAGCCACCGGCCACGAGCAGATATTTCGATAAATTTCCCCCCAAATCAAGTTATTTTACGACACGATCGGACAACCCGGCCGGCCACCAGCAACACCGTTCCGAGGTCATTATAGCGCTGTCCACCGCTGCTGGCAATAAAATTTAAATGTTTACAACTCGGAGCGCTTCCCCTATGTGTCCCCAGACGGGGACCGGGCGGACCGAAAGAATGAATACGCGGAGGAAATAAAACCTGGTGACAACTATGTTATCCCGGGAAGGAAGCGAGCGACCAAATTGAGTTGTTACCAGCGCGTCCAGCTGCAACTGTTCATGTGTGTTCGCTTTAATTTGCGGACATGACACACATTCTCCTTCCGCAGGATCTGCATGTTTTTCCTTAGATTCCGGAGAAAGTCACGAGTGGTTGTCCGTCAAATGAGGGATGCCCTCCATCCGACGATCCAGCTCTCTCTGCCGATGACGACCGACATCGTGGGGAGACTGCCTGCAACCTGTCGCCCCTTCCGTCTGGGTGTCCTGCTTGAAAGCGCGAACGACCATTACGCGATCCTCGCGCTACAATGTTGCCGAACGAGATCAGAAATCTCAGAATTAATTATCGGCGAACATTGTTGTTGGCCTCTTTTTCGTGTCCTCCATCGCGTGTTGTTGGATGACGGGCCAAACGAACGGAAGCAGACCAAAGCAAAGACCAAAGAACACAAACTGCAAATGAGTCTGAACTGAGATGGCACGGAGTGCACAGGGGATGATAAGGAGGAGTCGTGGCGAAGGTGTCCGATCGGCTATTTGAGTCGCAGACGATCGTCTGTTGGTTTGTGGGTGTGGTGTGGTCTCAAATTAAGGAAAAGCGCAGTAAATTTGAGGGCTCCCTGAAGATGATGCAAATGCAGACCTTCCACTTGTTCCTGATGCGGGAATGGGATAGAGGGGATGGAGGGGTTACCGAATGCGGGATGGAGGGGCATGCGTTTTTTTTTTTTGATTTTTTCAGTAAAATCGAAGGAGAAACTTCACTAGGCTCTCGTCTGACCTTGCAGCTCTTGGTACCAAGAATACATCATCTCCATGCTCTCAAGCCCTCCCACTCCAGCAGAGACTCGCAACCAGCATAAGTCACATCCTCCGAAGTTGCACTCGCACATAAGCCCCAAGTCCTGCTTGGAAATTCCAGTGAATCAAGCAAAAAGCGGGGAATGTCTGAGAAGATATTTCCCCCAGCACCAGCGCTGGACACAGAACTCTCGCGGTTGCTCTTTTTGCATCTAATCCTCTTGACGCTTGAGCGGTGTTTCTGTATCTATGTCATCGGCAAGATCACTTTGCTGGAAAATCGACGCGTAGAGAGGCAGAAAATTCCTCCGGCAAACAATCGAAGTTCGTAATCTATCATGCGACTTGCTGCGGTGAATCTTTCGTTTTTTTCTTCATCGCGCTCATCTTCACTTGCGGCCGGAGATGCTGTCGTGTTAAAGGCGCTCTCTGCTTGTAATCTTCATGAGGAAGCAATTGAAGATGTGTTCATGTGGTATCAAGATTCTCATACGTCGTGTAAGGAGCACGGAAAGACAAGGAGTTGTGAGGAGACAGTGGCCAGGAAGGCAACCGCATGTGATGCGGATGAGAATGGAGTTCATGTGGTGGTCAAGGGACCTAGGATTTGATTGTCTTCTGGGGAAATATCACAGCGCTTTGTGAGGCTGTCTTGTTGCGAAGGCGTATGCCTTTGGTATCTCTTTGGTGCCCCAAAGAATTTTGATGGACTCGCAGCAATCGGGGGACTTTATGCTCCTTTTGTCAAAGACCCCAACAGACGGCTGCAATTGACCATAAATCCATAAATTCCGACCCAGGCGCATACCGACCAATCATTTTCCTACTCACTCGACTGGCCATGTTCATATCCACCCCCTGCAGTGAGAGTGGGCGTTGGGCGTTGGGCGTTGGACTGTTCCCTGCCACACAGGCACTCGCCCACCAACGTCTCAATCTCAGCAGAAGTCTCCCCTCAGCGCGTCTCCCCTTAGCGCGTCTCCAATCAGCGCAGCTCCCCTCAGCGCGGCTCCCCTCAGCACGTCTCCCCCCAGGGCGTCTCCCCTCAACGCGTCTCCCCCCAGGGCGTCTCCCCCCAGGGCGTCTCCCCCCAGGGCGTCTCCCCCCAGGGCGTCTCCCCTCAGCGCGTCTCCCCCCAGCACTTCTCCCCTCAGCACGTCTCACCTCAGCGCGTCTTTCCTCAGCGCGTCTCTCCTCAGCGCGTCTCCCCTCAGCGCTTCTTCCCTCAGCGTGTCTCCCCTCAAATGCGTCTCAAACGCTGTACAGCCCGCACCTCCTGGCAGAAAATTAACATTTCCCCTCTCAGAGACCACGTCTTTTACGATGATTTTAGCCAAATATGACCATAAAACCCGCATTGCCGGGCGCGCGATATGGCCCTCTGTTTTTTGATACCCCCTCTCAGCTCGTGCACTCTCCCCACCGCCTCCCCACAAACCATTCAGCATGAGTCGCGGCATATAAACGATTTAATTATTTAGCTTCCTCGGTTGATTTGTATCTTTATTGTTGCCATTAAATCCGAACATCTCCGCGCAACAAAATAATTATTTATTCATAATTCCCCCGTGACAGGTTTCGAAACTCTAGGATATTTCCATATTTTCGATCATTTCTGTGTTGCCTTAGATTCGCGTTCCATTAGCGCGACATTCTTGCGCGGAGGTTATGAGGAGGACTCGTCGTCGGTAGGGGGAGAAATCAATAAACGAACGAACGAATTTCTCACCTCGCTCGGATCGGGTGACGAACAGGTCGCGATACTTTGTTGTACGCGCCGATCGTTGGCGGAGCGTCATTTTTAATGGCAAACAGGACACGGCGAACCTCGGGGACCTCGGATGGCAATAAGTTTGAAAATTTTATTACGAATTGCGCATTCCACACCATCGGCGACGCTGGTGTTGGCTTAATTGGTATCTGCTTTGCGATTGGTGAGTGTGAGATTATTGCACTAAAGTGCAACAATTTACGATCCACTCTGGAGATAGGGTGTGCGCGTGCGTGTGTGTGTGGGATGCGATTTGGATTCGATTGGATTTTTTGTGGGGTCTCGGTGACTCTGACTCTGAGAGGGGAAGCATCTAATGCGGCTAAGCCAAGTGAATGACTGTTTAGTGGTAACCCGAGTAGATGGCTCGGTTTTATGGAAAATCAAGGGCTTATTGACCTAGGCCTGCGTTTTATTGAAGACGTTTTGTAGTTTGAGGGTTCATAAAAGTGGAAATTGCTTTGTGAGTGGATAAATGGATGGGACTGGCTGTATGCTGCTTATGAGTTGGGAGAAGGGCTAAAATTGGTTCAGTGGTTAGTTAGGGCTGTCTGCTGATTTGACATGAAGGTAACAATTGTCGGCTTAATCTTCGAGACGGTAAAGGAGGTCAGCTACCCCGGCTACGCAGTCTTCGTCTCTGTAGGACAAAGCAACAGAGAGTGTCCACGTTTAAGGTGCTGCACACAAGTGGAGCTGAACTAACTTGCTGTGCTCAGCTGGAGATAGCTAGCAAAATATTGTGGTAGCTGGAGCTGGTTAGTGGTTATTGGTTGATAACCAGGCCCACCTCTAATCACTCTGACCTTGCAAATAGTAGGCAGAGGACTTTGGCGGGACGATTGTGGTTGCATGGCCTAGCTTGTCGGATGGGATGGGGGGATGCATCTTCTCTTCCTACGCGTGTACCACTTGGTTATACAAATCTTGTGCCAGCTAGGCAGGTAGGTAGGTTGAAGTGTTTTTTTTGCACTTCTGTCCATTCTGCTGCCACACGGGTTGTCCATAGATTAACTCGCTTCTCCACTTGAGGTACATAATTTGGAGCTTTCTCTGAAGCGCAGTACACTGCCGATGGATACCTCGCTAAAGTGAGTGTTGAAGTCTCCTAAAGGTGAGCGTCTAAGTGAATCTTGAGCGGGACATGTGCAGCGAATGTGTAGGACATTTTCCGCTTCCTCTTCATCCAGACAGCTTCTACAGAAGTCATTAGACAGAACAGCTTGAATAAATTACAGCCAATTTCACAAATGTACAGTATGGGCGCTATCAACTGTCAAAGTTCAGAAGCCCCTATTGGAAGACCTCTCACAAGCCACGCAATGCTCGCGGTTGTGGGGGAGAAATTTGGCGACTGTACCATCTCACCGCGAGCGTTCATCAACTGCCCGCTGCGATCATGCGACTTGACACCACTCGATTATTTCACTCATATTCAAATCAGTATAACTTTTAACACGAGCAACGAATTACACAGCGGTCTTCACAAAAAATGTAGCCTGACATGTCACCTTTCAAACACGTGTTCGTTTGAAACAATCAGATTAGTGTTTCCAGATATATGGACACTAACACCATCTAGTGACAAAAACCCAATAATTTAATTGCAAGTTCAGATCTAGGCGACACAAACTCAAATTGGCGCCCAACACTGGACCTTGCGCAATCATCTTCCTGTTGTTCATTCGAAACCCTGTCAGACCACTGAATCAGCTCCAAAATTCTCTGCAAAATCATCAGGGATACAGGAAAGACATCATCCATGATCATCTGGTCACCCTGTAGGATCATTCGGGGTTCTCGGAGCTAAAAAGGACTCTAAACGCCGTCGTTGCGCTGACAAATGTGCTGCCGTTTGTGCTTAGTCAGAGCCTTAGACAAGCTCTACGTTAACCAACAGGAATTTTGGATGAGATCGAAGTAAACAAGATTTTTTTTGGAACACTCCACTTGAGTACTCAGACTCAAAACTGATCCATTGTACTACCAGGTAGCAACCTACTCCAGTGCCGTTAGTTTGATCCCAACGATTAATGGCGACTGGACCAGATTCGATTTTACTGGGATTCGAACCTGGGACACCTCTAACTTGGGGCAGGCACTTAACCAACTGCGCCATCCAGTCGCTTATTTAAACGAGATAGTCTGAGTTGCATCTGCAAGGGGGTCCAAGTTCCTTCCTCTAGACCGCATCTTTCAAAACCAAAGACCATGAAGAGAGCCTTCAAACTTTTGTCCACGCAAAGGGGATTGGTCAAGCCGATGGGGCGGTTGTTGGTTTTGTGTTTTGTTGGCAAACAACTTCTGGAACGAACGTCTACAGACTAGCTTTGTTTTGACTGAATTAAGCCTTGACGTGCCTTGAGGAGTGCTTCTTCTCGTGCTACAGAGGTTTCAACGGAAGAAGACTAACCACTTCAGGCTGCCACCAGATTTGTTATGGCATCTGATCGCCGAGGAAGTTATTTGTTTGTTTTGAATGTCGTCTGCACCCTTTAGTAGCTTTAGACCATTGGTCTGGTTTCGACAAGGACAAGATCGGTTGCCATTTCGTGTGTGAAGCTCGTATTTGACATCTTATCTTCAGGCCAAAGCTACTAAAGGGTGCAGACGACATTCAAAACAAACAAATATCTCTTAGCAAGCCTCTCTTATCAACTCCTACCCGCAATCCATCCAATATCCGCTGAACCAACCGCTTGTCCGCCAAACTCAGTCACTCTAGCGTCGTCATAACGCTGGATGGATCCACAAAATTCACTTATCCGTGTCTCCTCGAAGCTCCGCAACACGATTAATTGAATATTCTCCCTTTGAAAATTCGCCATCCACCAATGACCTGTGCCCTCGCTCGAGATTGCATTAATTGTGAACTTTAAGCAAACCCGCCGACGAACCGAAACCACCACCACCCACAGATGAGAAAAAAAGAGCAGCTTAACCGCCAAAATCAAAATCATGCTGAAGCAATTCGTTTTTCCCCTGAACGCTTATTGATTTATTACTAATATAGCGTGCAGATTCGTCCTATTGACTGCGCGACTGCACAAAGGGTTGCTCGGAACGTTGCACTGCCTCGTCCACCCCGCCGCCGCCCACCGACCGACGCCAGCCTCGAACACAAAGTGCATTGCCGAGTGCAACACTGTGCAGCATTTATTGAAAAAAAAAGTTCATTTTACAATAAATCACGATTTTCGATAAAAGAAAAGAAATACCAGGCCAAGCCGGGCCAATCCAGGCCAGACCGTCAAAGTCTCAGCTTCAGCCAAAGTCGCAGGGAAGAAGCACAGAACAACGAAAAATAAGCGCAGAAAATTCCATTAATCTCGTTTGTGAATAATTTTCTTTTGTTTCTGAGGGCACTTGCTGAGCGAGACGAACCGGACTGGCAGAAGCATGAAGGGCCTTTGTCCGGAACGGACAAGCGGGCGCGGGTGAATGTGCACCAGTGGTGGACTTGCTGCAGTCTCGTCGTTTTAATGAAATGAATTATTAAATTGATCGCCTGCGCATCGACGACGACGATGATCACGATGCCAGGAGTTTTTTTTTTCTTGACTTCATTGCGAAGTTTGGACGTTGTGGGTTGGTTTGTGGTCTAGGGCAGGGTTGTGGTCAGTGAAGCTAGAAATGAAACGAAGAAAATTTGCCTATGAAGGTGGATTGTATGTGTCTTCTAGTGGGCGAAAGGAAGGGGTGACAGGGTTGAAATGTAGCAAGTTTGTGTAGAGCTTGGGAGGATCTTTTGTCACGTAAAGAGCTGTCTTGACGGTTGAGCCTGCAGATCACTTGGAAATGGTCTTTTACTCTTCCTCAATCAATTTCTTTATCAAAAGTTCAAAACTAGAGACCCTGAGATCCCAAGAGTCACGATGACGCTTGGATTTGATTGGTAACTTTCTCGTAGTCGAAGGAAATTAAATAACTACTGTTTTCCACCGAAAGTTCCCTTTTACCCTTAAAAAGATGGCAAAACAATACTGGATATGGAATTCAAAGTTTTAGTTCAAGTTTTTAGAAACATTTCTCGTTTGCAATGAATGTTTGTCGCAGAACAATCATATCAGACTCAATAGAGTGTTCTCAGCTCAGCCTTTAAAGGCCACTTATAAAGACCGTACAGAAACTAAAAAGCACTCAAGCAACCGAGCGAATTCACGAAAATGATGCACTGTGGCTACATTAACCGCCTCGCTCAGTTTCGTTAAATTCGTTAAGTTTCGTTAAGTTCGTTAAGTTTCGTTGAGTTAGTTAAATTAGCCCCCTTACGCGTGAGCGCAATGAATCGCTCTCTACGTATGCCTACAGTCTTGAGTATTCAGAAATAAGGAGTATTCAGCTGTCAACTGACATACAGCCTTGGCCAAATGTATTAGGCACCCTTTAAGATACGTTATATCTTCAAAAAGATATACCAACCTCAGATAGTGTCACCGAAAACCATAATATTCAAACTATTTACTTCCGATAAGTGATTTGGTAGCAAAGACAAAAAGATAAGGGTGCCTAATACATTTGGCCAGGGCTGTATGTCAGTTGACAGCTGAATACTCCTTAACTTTCTAGAAGCAATTACGGCCGCTTTGAAATTCGAAGATGCTTTTGGTTACTTTTCGAAGAGTTTCGTTAAGTTCGTTTCTCCAGGGTAAACAAGATGACTCTTTGCTGGGTTCCGGGACACAGAGGAATTCAAGGAAACAAGAGAGCGAAATGTGTTGGCAAAGGAGGCTTTAGAGTTAGATAAATCTGTAGCACTACCTTATGTCAACATGCCGCTAAGTTTCCTAAGGACAGAAATAGAGTACGAAGCCTTAGAAAGAGCAAATTAGGGATGGCTGAATCTAGACAAAGCTCTTGATGACCTTGCGCATCGCATTTCCTTATGGATATGTCGTCTGACGCACGGACACCTGTACTCCAGCTGCGACGAACATACAAAAACGACTTTCCCTGCACTTAGGACTGACTCTGGCCAGAATCTGAGCCAGAAAAGGAATGTAGTCGAATCTTTACGGATGGCTCGAAGACCAATGAAGGATTTGGTGCTGGGGCCTTCGTGGAGAGCGACAACTTTAGACTGCACACCTCGTTAGGTAAATTTGCGTCCGTTTTCCAAGCGGAAACCTATGCGATCCTAATGGCTTCGAACTGTATTGTGAAGAATCGGTGGAAGGGGCGACGTATTTGTGTCGACAGCCAAGTTGTGCATAAGGCCTTGCTAACCACCACTTCCAGGATAGTTCAGGAATGCAAGTCTCTCTGAATTTGATTGATAATCTAGTTTAACTAAGACTTGTCTGAGTCCCGGATTTGATCGGTTGTCCAAATTCGCTAAGACTTGTCTGGGTCCCGGGGCACCACGGGATCACAGGAAATAAGTTCGCCGATGAACTTGCTAGGTGAGGATCGGATGAGACATTCTCAGGACCTGAACCTACGCTGGGACTGCCTGCGTCCTTGGTTAGGGCTTCCATCGATGGTTGGACTTCTCGAGAGCACTACCCCAGGTGGCATGACTCTCCAGGATGTAGACAGACCAACCGCATGCTCCCCAACGTCTGTAACAAATCCGCAGCTTTCTTGTTATCTCTTAACAGAAAAGATTGCAGGCAACTTGCATGCGTACTATCGGGACACATTCGCCAAACACCTAAGTGTGCTTGACCTAAGTGATGAAACCCTCTGCGACGCATGTGGAGAAGACGGTGATACTGCAGAGCACTTCCTCTGCCATTGTCCCGCCTTTGCCTTTGGAAAATTGGCAAGAGTTATTCCGCGTTAGATCCCGGTCCTGATGTCGTTCGTACAGTTCACCGCAGAGCCGAGAACGACGAAGTTCTTGACTACTTTGCGACATATCCTCGCTCGCTGTCTGTTGAAACCAACCACCAGCACTCATCGCAGCTCTACTTAACGTCACCTGTTCCCTGAACTCAGATCTCCTGCCAACGGAGCCATTTTGTCGGAATCCGTTTTTCTCACACAACATTGCCAAATGTCTCTTATGTAAGATACAAGACTTACCAAGATACAAGACTCAAACGAATACAAAATTTCGATGATATCTCACACACACATTGTTTTATTCGAATTTAAAGCCAGAAAGCTGTTAATGAAAGACCCTTTCTAAGGATCCCATCTTCTTCGTCGCTTCTCTTCAAAGTTCCCATTCCGAACATTCTTGCCAAAATGATTTCCTAGTGAATATTCGAAAGGTCTCTAAATCAACGTTACATGCCACCACAACTATTTGCACCTCTTCACTCCCTCCCATCGAATGAAATGCTCACTAGGGATGAAGACCTCATAAGACGAGCGCATACGGAAGTTCAACTTTTGGAATGTTTCAAATGAACTCTCAAAAGAACGATAGACCCGAAGATAATGCCATGACCGCTCTCTTGGGCAATTGGCAAGATTTATAGCTCATCGGGAACCCCGTTTAACTTGCAAAACAATCTCATCAATATATCATTAACAAAAACTGACACAAAGCCCGGCAAGAAGAAGATCTAACGATTTATAGTCCTCTTCACTTGCGCCACACAACATTGTATGCGCCAAAGTTATGGTCTACCACATAAACTATTCACTTCACAATAATTCTTATTGGCCATGAAGTATAATTCTTGTTCGATTTTTTTTTTCTCCCCTCCCCAGCAGTCAACCTCTTCAAATGCCAGCCAGCAACACATGCTAGAGAGACCCTTTGGCTTATTTTAGTTTCAGTTTGCATTCTTTTCTTGACTTTTTTTTTGGTGTTGCATGTTGCCGCTGCAAACAAGACAAAATAAAACGGCAAAAGGGGGTAAAGAAAAAAAGCAGCAGAGGACCATCTCATCATCCCAGGGTCTGTGTGTGTGTACAGGGAATATGAACTGAAACTTAAACTCTTCTAAGTACCCAAAGCACGTTACTGTACCTATCTGCATGGATCAGTAGGATACGGGCAAAGTCACCAAAGCGACTCTCCTGCGCTGCGCAGTCTATGAGTGCACAGAAAGCCTGGGCATTTCATCTTTTTAGATACGAACATGGTATTATTTTAATGTAGAACCATTTTAACATAATTTTGTCGTGACATTGCATGCCGTGCATTTTTCGCACGTAAACATGTCGTTCTATGTGGGGTACAAATTTTTCTACTTCATAATCGAACGAGAACGCTCAGTCGAATGGGTCCGCAGACACACACAGCGACATGCAGTGGAGTTGGGGATAATGTTAGAAAGACATTGAGTTATGTTCTGCCGAGAGAGATATATTTCTCCCTCAGATCGCCCCTGGGGACATGTTAACAAATGAAATCGATCCATTAGACGAGTTGCTCTCTAATGAGAGCTTTCAAATTCATCACAATTGAATTCATTTCAACTCGGCGAGTGTCCCCAGGGATGTGAGAGACGACGACCGATCGAGGGATAATGTATGCGCCACAAAGTTGTACGTTGGCACATCCCTTTTGCCATCTAAAGTGGCAAAATGCATCTATAATTGTCTGAAATTGCAACTCAACCCCGACTGATGGCATGATGACATGGAACACTTGTGATACCTTAATGCGTGTGCAAGTGTGTACGCTAATATGCGGTTGCCTGCGTTGAATCTGCCTTGAAACTGCATTGAAACTCTCTCATCAAGAAGGTTGTCCTTGCATATCATTGGCGAGAGAGTAATGCAGTGGAATAGTATTTAACATCGTCGTACACATGTATGTAGGCTTGATTTTCAGTAATGGCGGCGGCCGACAGCCCATTAACTACACACCGGACATGTGGTGGCCTCTTCTTCGTCGTCTGTATCATGGATACATAAATTATCCATCACACAAGCGCTTGATTATGCAAAAAATTTCATATAAAAACGGAGAAGAAGAAGATTAAGTTAAGAGTTAATTAGCCGTAAGAGAGGAGGACGTGGCTTTCATTGACCAATCGTTGCCGAGTGTCGACTTCATTTTGAATTTTTACGGTTTTTCTCTTCGTTTTTTTTTTGATTTTTTTTTGTCTTCCTATCAAGGCAGCTGATGAGACAATAGAGTTGGTTAGCGAACTTGATGATGGCTGGAAGTGGTTTTTGTTGTTTAATCGCTGGGAAAGGGCGGAGATTTTATTGCTTTTGATTGTTGTTTGACGTATCAATCGATGATGATATGCAGGGCTCACGAGACTGTTAAGAATCGATGAATCATAGATGGGAAGAGAGAGAGAGAGAGAGAGAGAGAGAGAGGGAAAGAGTTAGTTGATGTGGGATGATTCCAAGATACTTCCGTGGGTTTTATTGGCATCGTCTGGTGGTTGGTCAATGTGTGAGGCTACAAATTTCGTTGAATTTGGCTTCAGAACAAGAGCCGTAGTCAAGAATCAAAGTCATCGAAGGCAAAATGTACCACAGTTGAGCTTCGTTGCATTGTCCTTGATTGTTTTAAAGTGTTGCCACGATTCAAAAAAGGATTTAGGCAAGACGACGCATTCTCATATGGCTTTTTCAACTTTGGAAGGTCGTGCAAAATTCACTTGCCAGCACTAGAGGTACGAGATGCCATCAGAACTCATCAAGGCTGGCGGCAATGTTCTGGTAGGGAATATATACCAGATCATTTATAAAATTTGGGAGGACAAAAGCATGCCCGACGACTAAAATACCAGCTCAATATGCCCCACTTACAAAAAATGTAATCCTACCTCGTGGAAGAACTATCGAGGTACATCCCTGGCACACGGGTATTAGAGGAAACGAAGCAGCAGACGAGCTAGCCAGACAAGGATCCAAACTTGATAGTTTCGTTGTGGAACAAGTCCAGGTTCCACTCGGCTACGTGAAAAATAATATCTACAATCACCTCCTCAAGGTAGCCAACGAAAGATGGACCAAGCTAGAAACATGTGTCCTATCCAGAAGCTTATGGCCCAACTACAACCAAAAGAGAACAAAAGACCTGCTCACCAACAATAGAAGAGACATATCCAGAATTATAGCGGTCTGTACTGGACACTGGGCCGTTGGCAGGCATGCTGAAAGACTAGGCGTACCATTTAACTTGCACTGCCACAGCTGCCGGGTGGAAATCGAGTCAGAAGCCGCAGAGCACTTCCTCTGCAAATATCCGGCTCTAGCTAGAGTCAGACAACGCAGACACGGCTGAATGGGAGATCCCCAAAACATTGACCCACGCTAAGACAAATACGATGCACCGTGCAGTTTGGTTCAAGGGCCATCGAATCTTTTGAAACCTGCACCGGACTTCGACCAGGAGTTGCTCTGTCTCTGACTTCTTTAGTCTTGAAGTGAAGAGGATAGTGCGGAGGACAGGTGTAAACACGGAATTCACTATCTTCTACAAATCTGGCCAACTGTTGGGTTACGGAGATGACATTGACGTCGTCGCTCGTTCCCATCGGGCTGTTGTCGAGGCATTTACGGCAATTGAAGAGGCGGCGAAGCGAGCTGGTCTTAGAGTGAATGAGGAGAAATCGAAATATATGCTGTCGCAAAAAATGGGTCTGTAGAACACAACTTTAGGCAAAATGTGACCATAGTTTAGAGGTAGTTAAGACGTGTGATTTCTTCAATTTAGTACTGGAGAAGATAGTGCGGCGGGCTGCTGAAAACAAGGAAGGCACTATCTTCTACAAGCCAGTCCAACTGTTGGGATTCGAAGATGACATCAACATCGTAGAGCGTTCCCAACGCACCGTAGTGGAAGATTTCACGGCGAAACGAGCTGGTCTTAAGGTCAATGAGGATAAGACAAAGTATATGCTGTCGAGCAAGAAACGATCCGCCGCACACCATCTAAAAAACATTACAATCGACAGCCACAATTTTGAGGTAGTGAAGGAGTTTGTCCACTTTGGGGCAAATGTAAACTCCACAAACGACATTTTGAAGGAGATTCGGCGCAGAATCACCCTTGGCATTGATGTTATTTTGGTCTGTCGAATCAGTTAGGGTCACTTCCTGGTCACACCTGACTCGAAGGACCAAAAACATCCTCTACAAGACGCTTATCCTGCCAGTATCACTGTATGGAGCCTGTAGTGTATTGGCAATACATTCTGGATAGCATGAATGGACATGCTTTCCGATCGACTGGTATACATACATAAGTAAGCTAACTCCCTCACTAATCTAACTCTCTATTGTCTCGTGTGCATGCATAATCTTGCACGGAGTCAGTCATCGTCTGACCTTCAAGGCGAGTGTGCGTGTATTGGCGAGCCAGTAATTACAGAGCCGAAGGCTGGACGTTAACTAAAACGGCAGAGCAGATTCTCGGTACCTTCGAATGAAAAATTCTCCGACGGATTATATGGTCCTGTCTGCAAGGAAGACGAATGGAGGACAAGACACACCCACAAACTCTACGGGCTATACCAAGATGTACCAAGATCTAGCCCGGAATTCGGCCCGCTGGGAACGACCGTTGACTGGCTCGACCACATCGAGCGTATGGACAAATGAGAGAGGGTCTTAAAATCCCAGCCTCCTGGGTTTAAGAAGGAAAGGAAGACCGAACCTCCCGTATAGAGATCAAGTGATCGCGGATGCAAGACAACTTGGTCTTGATGACTGAAAACAGTGTGCCCGGAATGTCAAGGGTGGAAGGCCGCTATAGCTCAGGCTCAGAACGTTCAAGGGTCGCTGTAAGTAAGAGGCACGACCTTCCAAAAATCATTAATTTTTCAAAAGTCCAAAATCAATCATTTTAGCCACTTCCGATTCAATGCCAGAAAAGGCCAGTGTACTAAAATGTACTAAAATGGAGAGTAAGAGGCACGATCTTCCAAAAAATAGAACAACTGCTAGCGGATGACATTGAAGTGATTGGTCAAATCAAGGAGCTGTCATTGATGCGTTTTTTGGCTTCTAAGTCCATTTTAGTACATTTATGTACATTTTAGCACATTTGAGTACATTTTAGTACATTTTTGTTTTGACTGGTTTGACAAATCACTTCAAGGTCATCCGCTAGCAGTTGTACTAACTTTTGAAAGATCGTGTCTCTTACTCTCCATTTTAGTACATTTTAGTGCATTTTAGTGCATTTTAGTACACTGGCGTTTGCTGGCATTTGATCGGAAGTGACTAAAATGGGTATGATGGTAAAACGAAGTAAATGCTGTCAAGGAGAAGGGATTCCGGAAGGAGGGCAACTCAAATGTCTTCAAAAATCGTCGCAATGAAAGTGGAACAGCGACCCCAGAACTTCTGCCAATAGGAGCAGAGAACTCTTCCACGGCAATCAAAAAGCCCCAGCAGGCCAGTCATGCGACAGCAATGCTTCAGCAACTGGTCTCCGAAGGAGATCACAAATTTAACGTCTACAGCGACGACTAAAGCACTCAGACAAGAGAGCTACAATTGCAAGGACTCCAAGCATGCAACATCCATGAGAACTGGCCCATATCGCTGGTAAACTCGCAGGTGCTGTTGAAAGGCTGCGAGACGTCGGGTTATGTGATTATTAGCGCAGCTAAGGCGGAGATCTTGCCGAGTGTTCACCGGCCAGTGTGGAGGGACAGATTGTTGGTCTCAAAAACAACCTGGAAGGGGTTCATTTCATTTCATTTCATTTATTTGTTAATAAGCATCGCTGTTGGGTTGTTGGAGTGCATGCAGTGTAATGCCACCATCAGTTCTGGAGAGCATGATTCCCTGCTTTAGAAGGAAATCATGTGTCATCGAGAAATGACTCACAACATCGACGACTTGGACAGAAAGTCACGATGGACAGCTAAAGGTTTGAGCTGGTCAAGGACTGTATGGTCTGTACAACGGTTTTGAGTCAGCCAAGCCTTTACGAGTCCAACGCCTGGAGAACCTAGAGCGCATGGACATCATAGCTCCGACTCGACGAATCTTCGACTCTAAACCAGTGAGACGTCTTTTGTTGCGTTGTCCCACAGACAGCTTCCGAGATTAAACGATTACAAAAAAATTAAGAATAAGTGAAGATTCTGATTGCTCAATGTCGACAGCGTAACGTGCGTCGCAACATCGACTCAAGACGACCTCATCGACTCGACAGGTTACTAAATTTCCCCGCTCTCCATCGCACACACCCGTGGCACTGTGCTAAAATCAACTTCAACTAGATGCATCAATCTAAAACAACATTTATCCGAAACATCTCCATTATTTGAAGGCGTCACAGTTTCGCATTACACTCCACTATCCAGTTCCGATCTGACCACCTCATCCAGCGGTCCACACCCCTGCCGCCGCTGTTGCGCACAAACCGGAGACCCCTTAAACAAATAATCAAGTCATGTCCATCTCATTAACATCCCTCAACGATGTCTGAAACCATATTTTTCCCTATCCTCACACTTAAGTCAACCCAAGTCTCGTCCTCCCGTCGGCCGCTGACTGAAGGCTGCTTCGCCAGCACAATTTATTAAACGAAACGCAAGCTCAAATAAATGCAAAAAAAAAGCAGAAATTCACAAGACACAGGCGGAGAAAAAAACAAAATGGAAGAGCGGCGATGCACATTCTATGGGATGCTCCTCGCTCCACTGGCCGGTGTGTGGAGGACAAAATTTGCTTTGCCTGTCCTTGCCGTGGCATCATGGAGATGGATGTTTGTGGTTCTGTTGGCTTTTTAATTTTTTCTTACACCTCCCTTTGTGTCTGGCCAGTTGGCCGATGACCGACGAGCGACGAGCGACGACCATCGCTGAAATTAAGTGTCGGGCTGTTAGTTTATTGGTCGGCCGGCATGGATGGACGCGGAACGTAATACCAGAAGTTTACTTATTTGTTCTTGCAACCCATACATTATTATTATGATTATGATTATGATTTGAAGAGGCCACGTAGTGGCGTGCCTCGGATGCTATCGCGCCGTGGACCCGACTTCTTTTTCTGCTTTGTTTTCTCAGTGGGTTTTTTTGCTTTTCTCCTCTCGTCTGTGGGTTTTTTGCTTGTCCGTGTTCGCATCAAGCGCGAGATGAATCATACTCATCGAGTGGCAGTGCATTTAATTTACATAGTCGCTCATTTGCGGAGCTCATAAGCCACCACCACCGCCGCCGTCGCCGTCATCACCTGACCACCGTCGGTCATAACATTATTTCGAGGAAATTATCTACGCTTACCAGCGCGCGGCGGTATGGGACAGTGTTCGTGTCGGTGCGCGAGTGCAGGCATGTCGTTGCAATGCGTGCACGGCAAATGGTTGCCTCATAAATTCGGTGCAATATAATTGCATGGAATTAAATTCACACCTTGTGTTGTTCGCACTGATAAAATAGCAAATTAGTTGCCATGTACCTGGTGTCTATTACGATGGCCATTCGGATTGGAAACACTGTAGTTGAGCTTGGATTTTTATTTCACGCTTGTAGGGTATGCTTGCGATGAGGTGGTTGCCAGGAACGACGAGAATGTGATGCAGTCGTGTAAATCGCTGGTGAATGAATAGTACCTCTTTCTGTAACTGCGCGAGTCATCTGATCTGATGTATTTGTAGTTTGATATGTACTCGTAAAGCTGAGCCTGGTGACAGAAGAGCTCGTGTTTTTCTAAGATTGTGCTGAATATTTGATCAGCCCTTTTCAGGCAGTGGTCTTTAATGGCATAAGTATTGATAGTCAAAGGGTGTTTTGAGAAATTTGTTCTGTGAAATACCAGAAATCTGGTCAAATACCAGAAGTCACTAAAGAATGGCCTAATGAAAGAGAGCGGGAGACTGATCCTTGATAGCGACATCGACCTGTTCAACTGAATTCAAGGCTCTCGTCCCAGATGTAGAGCGAACGGGTACCAATGCTCTGGCCTGGAAAGTCTTCTACTCCAACCCTGAGAGAAAACGCAGTAAAGAAAGATCACGCCTTCAGAGGTGTAAACAGCTAGAGAGGGACATCGTAAGGCTGAACTTGCGTAAATGAAGGAACATTGCATAAGGTTATCCTGGATGGAGAGGCATTTTGACTGAGGTCCAGGTCCACCTCGGACTATAGCGCCAGACGAAGAGGAAGGAAAAGAAGATGGAAAAAACAACAGACTCAAGTAACGACCACAAGTCTTACAATTTTTGTTCATTTTTGTAAAACTTGTTCTTCTTCTGGTGGCATTACAATCCGAGGTGGAACTGGGTCTCAACCAACAAACTCCTTCAGTTAGCATGATCTTTTATTAGCTGTGGCCAGTTCTCCATTCCGCACGCCAAGTTGATTAAGCTCTCTTTTCACTATGGTGCGCCACTTTAGAGGCGGACCTCTTCTTTTTCGTTGTCCCACTGGTTCAGAGTCGATGGTTTTTGTCGGAAAGAAAAGGTGACAAGAGACAAGACAGACAATTTTTGAAGGGAAAATGCCAACAGACACTTGCCCATTAAAATAAACAGAACCAAACGAGAAAATTTTTAGATAACTGCTGAGGATCTTTGAATAGCCCCACTTGGTACTGTCTAAAACCAATTGAATTTTTAAAATACGCGTCATTTTCCAATAAGGTGGATATCTTGCGCAGATGGAGCGAGCACTTTTCGGAGCTGCTCAATCGCGAACAGGGCACTGGAGGTGACAGACCTGTAGTCTTGAGTAGGGCGGAAAATAGTCCAACGGTGGAGGAAGTCATTTTGGTGATTGAATCGCTTAAAGTTGGAAAATCCGCTGGTGTGGATGAAATCCGGCCAGAAATGCTTAAGGCTATGGGTAAAGAGGGAGTTTTATGGCATTAAGGTGGCTTGGGAACGCGGTGAGACACCTGGCGATTGGCAGACTGGGGTGATTGTCCCTCTTTTCAAAAAGGGGGACCAAAGAGATTGCTCCAACTACAGGGGCATATCTCTTTTAAGACTCCCGGGTAAGGTGTTGGAGGCGCGTTCTAGAGATATGGTCGAATTCAGGATGGGAGATGAACAGTGCGGTTTTCGTCCCGCCAGAAGTACAACCGACAAGCTTTTTACTCTAAGAATGGTACTTGAGAAGGCCAAACTACAGTTGTTTCGTAGATTTGGAAAAGGTATATGACCGAGTTGCTCGAGATAAACTCTAGAGTGTTCTGCAGGAGTATGGGATTGATGAGTCTCTGTTGAGGGCCATTCAGTCTCTATACACAAACTGTAGCAGCTGTGTTCGGGTTAACTGTAGTAAATCAACACTTTTCACCGTGGGCGTTGGACTTCGCCAAGGGTGTGTTTTATCACCTCTCCTTTTCATTATATATAGACTGGATGGTGCAGCGCAGTCGAGGCGAGGAATGTTTCACATTGGGAGAGTTGAGGGTAAGCCATCTGTTTTTTGCAGATGACTTAGTCATCCTCACATCCACCCTCACATCCTTGTGGCTGTATGTGCTGAGGCTGAGATGAAGGTTAACGTAGACAAATCTGAGGTTATGGTTATTTCCAGAACGCCTTTTCAATGCACTCTACATGTTAATGGAGTCCGATTGAAGCAGCTGGAGATGATCTGGTTGGGCGCATGCACCAGCTCATCTGTAAGATATGGTCGGAGGAAAGCATGCCCGATGAATGGAATCTCAGTATCGTTTGCCCGATTTACAAGAAAGGAGACTCCTTTGATTGCGCCAGTCTCCTTAACATCGCCTATAAGATCCTGCTTGCCATTCTGTGTGAACGCCTGAAACCCTTCGTAACCAGTAACTAGTTTTGATATTGCTGCCAAACTCGTCAGACTGAGCAGGATGACGACGGAGAATTCTCGCTGCTCCATCAAGGTCGGTAATGAACTCACCAATGTCTCAATTTCAAAAAAGGTTTTAGACAAGGCGACGCGCTGTCATGTGATTTCTTTAACATCATTCTTGAGAAGATCGTGCAAAACTCACTGGCCAACACAAGAGGCACGATCTTCCAAAAGTCCGTTCAACTGCTAGCTTACGCGGATGACATTGACGTGATTGGGCGAACACAGCGAGCCGTCAATGATGCGTTTGCTGGCATTGAAACGGAAGCGGGTAAAATGGGTCCGGCGGGAAACGAGGGCAAAACCAAGTCATCAAGAAAGGAGGAGATAGCTGGCGAAAGATCGTGCTGGCTGGAGAGGCATGTTGAGTGAGGCCTAGGTCCACCTCGGACTGTAGCGCCCTAAAAAGAAGAAGAAGAAGATCAGAGCACTGAACGGAGGCAGCAGCGACCATGGTTCTTGAATTGTACGACTTGTACTTGTTAAGTCTGTTAAGCCTTTTCTAGAAAAGTATTGTACTAGTTTACGAGAGACGGCTGTAGTCAGAAGCTTAATTGCAGAATTTCTCGCCTATGTGCAGCTCCGACTGCAATGTACGTTTTGATGATCAATAACTGCCTTGTCAATCAATGACCGCATTCAATTTAACGCTAAGTTTTCAAGTGTCCACCGCTGGGCGCCAATTTCAGTGTAGAATTGCATTAAGAAGGGAGATAGAAGCTTTAACCAATTTGGAATTCGGCATTTGAATATCTCGTGCTGACTAAGGCTCAGGAATACATCAGTCCAGCTGCTAGTTCATTTATGGCGATTGAATACTGCTGGTTATAAAGCTGGTTTTACAGTAAATCAGGAGAAGTCCAAACTTGGGAAATAAACCCAAGTCTCACTCAACTGCTTAAGAGCTTTCTTTTGCTTAAAAGATTACATCGACTGCCTTAAACACCCCCTGTGTTTTCGATTCTGAAAACTATGCAAAGCCATCGCATTCGGTTTCCAGAGCATAGGGTGCACCATACTGGCAACCACTCACCATCGCCCCTATGCACCTCGCTGCCAATGGCAACAATTTGTTCAAACTCACTGCCGCGATGCATTCATTATCCACTTGACTGGAGCCACAGTCAGCGCCGACATAAACACACACACATTATGTGTGTAAGTATAACACATCTCTATCACTCAACAATTTAACAATTATTTTATTGCTTTACAACTGCGCGCACTTATTGGGACTTTTTTCTGTTCGAATGCGCAGCCGCTGCGGCTGCGAGGCTCCTAAGACGAGCGAACACCTCAATTTGTGCAAATCCCACAAATCGGAATTCTGAGAAAGAAAAAACGAGCAGTCATCCGCGCGAACGACGTACAGATACACGGATACTGGAGCGGTCGTAAAATGCCACATAGTTTATCTGCCGGGGGAGGGGAGGAGTGGAGTGCGCTTTTTTATGGCAGTCCGTATCCTTAAGTCAACAATTTTATTGGACTGCAGTGGAGGCGATAGGCATTTGCATGCGATCTCTCTCTCTCTCGAGGGTCATGCGGATGCTGAGAGGATTAATCTGAGCTAGTGGGAGGGGACTATAATGGATTCAGGGAAAGATGCGAGTGTGGGATGAATGTCGCGGTTTGAAATATGAGTAATCACGTGTGAGAATTGCAACTTGTTGTAAGGGTTGAAAAGGGTCATCTTGTTGGTTGATGGTCACATACCTGGAACGAAAAGAAGAGAAAAATTGGGGTTAGACCGGGTAAATGGCTTTTTTAATTATATTTTGGTTTGAAAAGGACTTCAGTTAATATGCATCTGAAGAGGAAAGTCACACGAACATGAACCCAGAGTCGAGCATCTTTCAAAGTCTGACTACGATGCGATGGCTGAGTAGGCGCTTTAAAGTCTCAGACGAGGGGCAATCTCAAGACATCATGGGAAGTTTAAGACAATTGCGATCCAGTTTCCAATGTTGACCACAATGGATGCCAAGACCAATTGCTGTTGACTCCCTTAAACTGTTCACAAACTGTGTGCTTGTTTCAGCAGTTCAACTCCAAGGCTCTGGCCAGACTTAGCCAACTGTCCCTTTCATCAGTTTGCCTCGCATCTGGACCATCTGAGAATTTCCATGACACACCGTTGATATGCGCCGCATTCCCGACAAAACAAGCGACAATTGTCTTTCGAAACCCCCCGTTCAGGTCCAGTTTCGAAACGACCTGAGGACATGACTAGTTACCACATGAATCATAATTGGCCGACCTGTGAAATATGATTCGGCTGCGGCCGGCTTGGACACTGTAATCCAAGAGTCGAATTCCAGAAACACCATGCCGTCTGCAGCGTCACACGGAAACCCAGAGCGCGCAGCAGACACCACATGACAATAAATCACATTCCACACAACCCGAGCGTTTTGTTTGTTTCCTCGAAGACATATGCAAACCGCGCCAGACCGCCGCGCCGTCTTTTGTTCTCGAAATCGCCCGCAAAGCGCGCTCAAAAAGGATCACGGTGTTAAATCAAATCCAAAACAAATCGCAGCCGGCCGCGATACTGATGAACACCGCGATCATTTGTCATATCCACACACGGTCCCTGTACTCCGACTTGCACTCGGCATTCCTGCGCCCCGTCGAAGGAACACACAAATTCATTTACGAAGTCATGTCTTGGGGCTGAGCCGAACCCGGGGCGGGTGGTGTGTGTCGTTGTACGCATTCAAAAGTGAAAGCCTTTTTCGTGGATCTGTCAGTTTTCGGGACCAGACAAGGGCGGTCTGGGGCAGTGGTTCTCCATTATCTCGCGACCGCATATGATTAGTCTGGATTGGAGGCTTGTGTCGGGCGTGGGCTGCTCCTTCGCCCGCCCTGACAAATGTAGTTCAATTTATTTTTTGATTTGATGGCTGTTAGCTGTGGTATCGGCTGCGATTGGGCTGGCAATTTGCATGGAACTAGAAAGGAAATCGATGATTGATCGACACATGTGCTGGTGCAAGGCGTTTTTCGTTCTGCTTTCGGTTGGAGACTGGGTCTCGTTTTGAATTCTGCGCGTGCTGGGGTTTGCCAATGGAGGTGGTGTCAACGATTTATTGAGGCCCCTTTTTAACAGCGAAAGGAATGACTTTCAACAGTTGGGACAATAAGCCTGGCTTTCAACAGTTGGGGCTAAGCATGGCTTCCAACAGTTGGGACTAAGACTGGCTTTCAACAGTTGGGACTAAGCTTAGCTGTCAACAGTTGGGACCAAGGTTGGCTTTCAACAGTTGGGACTAAGCTTAGCTGCCAACAGTTGGGACCAAGCTTGGCTTTCAAACGTTGGGACTAAGTCTGGCTTTCAACAGTAGGTCACCGAGTCCTTGACGTTTTCTGGCCTTGTTTGCTGGAGAGAAAAAACAAGACCACTGTTCCAGTTCAGAACTCGGAGACAAGTTGCTGCTATAGAAGTGATTCTGCAGCTTGTTGAGATTTAATGACTAGGTATTTATTTGAAGCCACTGTAGCGGCTTAGGAAATGAGTGCGCGATCTGGATATGAGCCTTTGGGCTTACAAAAACACGGCTTAGACCAGTTTTTGACCAATACTCTGGATTGCGGCTTAAGGGCGACGACCTAAAACTAGGTCCTCCGCTCAAAGAATTTATTTGAAGTCAGGGCAGTGGCTTAGAAAAGGAGTGCGGGATCCAGATATGAGCCTTTGGGCTTACAAAAACATGGTTTAGGCCAGTTTTCGACCAATATCATGGACAGCGGCTTAACGACGACGACCTAAAATTAGGTCCTCGGCTCAAAGAGGAGGTAGAGGCCGAAAAGCGAGTCGTAAGCCTAACAAAGCTTTAGAGACAAAGTGGTTTAGGTGACCTGAGGACAACTTTGTGTTTAGAGACACAACAATTGTCAGTGAAATGGCTTAAGGCCAAGATGGTGGTTTCAGCACAAGCTGAAGTCTATCTTCGTGATCGTGAGTGCGGGACGGGCTTAAAAAAACACGGTTAACGACTGCTTTCGACCAATGTGACTTGAAGTAAAATTCTTGGCTCAAAGTCGAGAAAGAGGCTTCAAGGCCGGTCTAAGTGAAGATGCGTTCAGAAAACTATACGTTTGACTTCAGTAAAATTATGAATCAGGCTTAAAAATGGCAGCTCGTGTAGAGAACTTAGCTTCGACGCAAAGATTATTCGACTCTGACTCTGACTCTAACGAACACAACAGAGGACATATACGATTGAGTCGGTGCACAAAAGTGGAGAGGGACCTCCACCAACAACCAACAAGAGTGCGCAAATGGAGATTGCTATCTGGAAACACTTATCGGACCAGACTCGACCGCAGACTGCGGAGGGAGTAGCGGACAAAGATTTTGCTGATTTTATACGAATTTCGAGGCAGATTTGTATTTTTAAGTTGAGTCTTTGTCTGAGATCCTGTTGAAGTTCGAAAGGTAGCCTCATGTAAAGAAGGGCAAAAAAAGAAAATGGTCCTTAACATTAAATTCCACGGCAAAGAGGGCAATACTCAGATCCCAATAATCTATAACCTCATGGCAATGAACACAGTAAACTCCTCAAGACGACCTAGTACAAAAATGACTCACTCCCGACTCCACAAACCACTTATCTGCATCCAAGGGATTTTGCTACTCTCTAATCCGATTTTACCAGCCACTCTCAGGCTCCTTGAACTCATTTATTCACGAAAAATTCCATATCACCAGCATTCCCACCAAAAAAGATAGAAAATTTCAAACGACAAGCACCCACCGCCCGCCACCGACGACTTAAACAACAATTCACGAGTTGGCAGTTGTCTCAGTTCAGTTTACTTTCTTCACACATACGACCATGTACAGTCCCACATACCGTAGACATTTGTGACTCTGTTGAACCAGATTTCTCTGTCTGCCAAGGAGACACACACAAGACCACAATGAACTTCTCCCGGTTAACCGTGAGGTTTCCTCAACCAAACCACCAACGGGAGCCGAGGTTTCCTTGTTTCGGTTTTCAATTTTGTTTTATGTAAATTTCCTTTTGGTTTTGAGTAACGAGATTGTTGTTGTGTTGCTACAATTGCTTTTCATCCTGTCGTCTCATGGCGGATGTGTTATTTGCACTCATGTTGATTATTCTAGTGTACATTGTCTGCCGCGAACATTCATGAAAACAACATACAATCGGATGGCATATGGCCAAAACGTGAAGCGAAAGAAAAGCGCTTGGTTTCGGGGAGTCTGTTTGATTTAAGCGCGCGCGCATTAGTTTTTGATGGTTTTACTTTCAATTTACCAAACATACTTGTAAGCGGGTAGCGCTGCTGCACTACTCTTGTGTGTTGTATCTTGATTTTTCGCATATCGTTGGGTCCTGGCAAATTGAATGCGCTGCTGTTTTGAGAGAAGATTGTCTGCTTTGGCGGTTACTGGTAGGGATCTAGGAGATGGGGGAAGTTTGCATTTGCAAGGCAGTCCAAGTTTGGGTAATTTTGCAAGTTTGCTAACCAACTCTTTTGTCTTCTTTTTATGGAGTTTGTGGTTGATGTAGGGGAAAGTCAATAGATCGTCAATTCAGTTCGTGGTGAAGCGAAGATGTAGTCCAAGCTTCATCAGTTAGGTCGAACATAAATTTCCGTAAACGTAATGCGAATTGGGTTAGGATTCGCTGAGCTTGTGTTCGGTCGTTGGTTGTTCTCTGCTGAGGTGTCCAACGCGTTCGTGCTGTATTGCGGTGTTCTACTAGCATGTCCTTCATTTCGCCGTTCAATCGCTTTAATCCATGTGCTCCACATAACCTTGCCGCATTCTTCATTTGATCCCCATACGCCCGACTGGTCTCATACCGTGCATGTCAAAGCTAGGGCGGCCTAAATCGCCGTCAAGACCAAAACCCCTACTTCCACCAGCGGTGCAATCATTCAATGATTCGCAACAACCATCACCTTTCTTAAAATGTGCTGCCCCCATCATCACCAGAGAATGAAAACAAAAACGGAAACCTCCAGTGGAGTCCACCAGTCAAGTCGACCAAGTCAACACGAATTCGGTGAAATCGTTACCCATGATGAAGCTATTCCCCACTGCCTCTGTTATGACATCAAGACGAATCAAATTGATTCATTAAGCCAACCGCAGCCAGTCCTAGTCACCCGGTCCGTATCCGCGTTTCGAAAAGAGAAAAAGTCACCGAAAGCCTCGCTTGCCACCAATTTCCCCCGAATATTATAAATGCACGGGAGAAATCCAAAATAAGTCTTGTTAATTAAGTTAACATGACTTTACCTTGATGAACTGTTAGTGCACAATCGCCAATCACAAGCAGAAATGTATCCCCCGAGAGAGGAGCCATTCCACGGCCGGCACACCAGACAATGGCCCACACATCCAGAGAACAATCAATATCTATTCGAAACTTGCATCCAATGGATACACCACCGAATCGGCATCGATTGCGGCGGCGGGAGGCGACCGTTGTATGCAATCTGCAAATTAACCCATCGCCAATAGGAACAAGGAAACACTTTTATGTGAAAATGAAGCCACCACCACATCGTGGCTCCGCGGGGAGACAGAGAGAGAGATACGAACTCATACCTCCCCGAGTGGTGCCGCCGAACTGGGCCAATCGTGCCCGACTGATGTTTGAGTGATGATAAAGCCGAACGGATTTATATGGGCGCAATAAAATGAATCTAATCCACCGCCGACACGGCGCAGACGCTCGCCGACTGCGCGCTCCTGTTTTACGTGTCGTGGACTATGATGAGGCTTTCTCCGCCATGCCGATGCAGATTGCGGCGCAACATTGTCGTGTGCGGGTTGCATGCACAATGGAAGAAGATACGCGGTGACCTCGATTACTCTCGAATTTAATAACTCCCCGCCCGCTCCACCATCGCCACCGATAACAAATCGAAATGCATTTGCTCTCTGGACACCGCTGCCACATGTTCCCCGTATCAACTGCCATTTGCTAACGTCGCGCGAAGAAAGGACTACAATTTACCACATCGGTATCTGGGAATGAATGAAATCATTAAATAGACAAATGACACCTTGGGGCCATGTGATTAGCGAGATGTTTTCCGTTTTGTGGGGCTCAGATGAACCGAAGTGTGTGCGCGTTCCGGGAGTGTTGCGTCTTCTCTGCGGGCGCAGAGAAGGTTGCGCAGTGTTGGCCTTTGTTTAGGCGGAGGCTCGTCCAATTTAGGTGCTCACACACATGGGCGCACGCATTCCTCGATGGGGTCTTCGATTGTAACAATAAGTCTTTGTCGCCGAAGGACAATTCCAGTGCTTCGCGTGTTCTATTGCGGACTGCGGCCAGAAGTGCGGATGAATCGGAGTCCATGAGAAGGAAGTAATCTTTCGCGTCAATGAATCAATGACTGCTCCATCCGAGGGATGGTTTGGGGTCGCTGCACTGAAATAAGTTCAAGTTCATGTGTGGGATTGTATGGGAATCGATGGCAGATGGGGACTGGAGTTTATTGAACTTAAGTTCACACGTGGAAGGAGTCGAAAAGAACTAAAGAAAACGTTCACCTTTTCAGGCAAAATTATGAAACTTGTTCTCATGGAAAGCAAGTTACAAGGCTGCATGCAAGGTTCAAAGGACAGGCTTGAAGCTTTTTCCTAAGCCGCCTCGACTGGATGGCACAGTTGGTTAAGTGCCTGGCCTAAGTTAGAGGGGTCCCAGGTTCAAATCCCAGTGAAAGCAAAGTTAATACGCTTTTATCCGGTTTTTCAATCCGGTCCAGTCACCGTTTGCTGTTGAGATCAAGTTAACGGCAGTATCAGTGGAGTGGTATCTGACTGCGGGTATCACAATGGACCAACATGGTCTAAGTGTTTCTAAGCCTATTTCTAAGCCCGTTCCAAAACCTATACTTTTCACCACCCAGCTCTGAAAATTGACCACCTTCATTCAATTTTAAGCTCACTTTCTTCGAAACTGATATTCAAAACGCGGTTTCTAAGCCGGTTTCTTAGAACGTTTCAGAGCCAAGACTTTTTAGACACTTCTTCTGAAATGAAACATATTCCTTGCTTGCAAAGCCCACTTTCAACATTTGGAATACATTTTCTAAGCCTATCTCTAAGCATGTTCTTAAACTTATCAGCTTAAACTCACTAGCAGCTGCCTAACCTAGCCTAACCTAAGCCGGCTCGAAAATTTTAACATAATGAAAGAATGATTTTCTATGCTTGTGGAATACAACCTCAGAAAGCCTAGCTCAGCACATGGCGAATCCAACTACTAACTGTATTTTTATAAAGTCAAAGCCTAGACGTGGGCTTAGAGAAGAAGGAATGCCGGAAATCTGAAGTTTGAAGCCAAGGAGCATCGAAAGCTGGCTTAAAGACGAGATATGTTTTCACCGAATTTATGTTTTAAAGGATAGCAGTACATTTTTGAAAAGGAGATGTAGAAAGTCTTAGCTTAGAAACGAGCTTAGTATTGAGATTAGAAACTGATTGTTGAAAGTTCGATTCAAGCAAAGTGGACTCAGTGAAAAAAGTGGTCAATTTTTGAAACCGAGCTCTAAAAAGTTTAAGTTTAGAAACTGACTTAGAAACTGGCTTCAAAGCGAACTTTAAAACTGGCTTGTAAACCCCTTTGTAAATCTTAATCTTCAAGTCTGGTGGGCTCTGCAACGAACGAATATGTTTCATTTTTAAAGAAGCACTCGAAGAAGTCCGGGCTTATAAATAGGCTTAGAAATTCCTTGTTGAATGTTTATTTTCTAGAAGGTGGAGTAAGCGATGAACGAAAGTGGCACATTTTTTTACATTTTTGAAGTAGAGCTCTAAGAAGTCTAGGATTCTGCTGTCGTATCAGCCTCAGCTTCAACCTCAGCCTCAGCCTCAGCCTCAGCAACAGCCTCAGCCTCAGCCTCAATATAAGCCTCAGCTACAGCATCAGCCTGAGGCACAGCCTCAGCCTCAGACTCACCCTCAGCCTCAGCCTCAGCCTCAGCCTCAGCCTCAGCCTCAGCCTCAGCCTCAGCCTCAGCCTCAGCCTCAGCCTCAGCCTCAGCCTCAGCCTCAGCCTCAGCCTCAGCCTCAGCCTCAGCCTCAGCCTCAGCCTCAGCCTCAGCCTCAGCCTCAGCCTCAGCCTCAGCCTCAGCCTCAGCCTCAGCCTCAGCCTCAGCAACAGCCTCAGCCTCAGCCTCAGCCTCAATATAAGCCTCAGCTTCAGCCTCAGCCTCAGCCTCAATATAAGCCTCAGCTTCAGCATCAGCCTCAGGCACAGTCTCAGCCTCAGACTCACCCTCAGCCTCACCCTCAGCCTCACCCTCAGCCTCAGCCTCAGCCTCAGCCTCAGACTCAGCCTCAGCCTCAGCCTCAGCCTCAGCCTCAGCTATAGCCACTCTCACAAAGTCTATCCTCATTTGATCAGGTGTCAAAGTGTTTCAACCCTGAATACGTTGCGCTTCAAGCAATTTTTGAGTCAATCATTTTAACCACACAAAAGAACGAAAATGGAGTTAGAGATGAACAAAAGTGGTAAATTTTTGAAGCTACTGACTTCGAATGCGTCCAGTCTGCACAAAATGACTGGACATTACAAAATGTAGCAAGTCTTGCAAAGATTACTTAGGCAAATTTGTAAAGAAGAGGAACTCTGTTGCATTGACAATTATGGGATGTACACAATGCTCCAAGGAACTTCTTGGGAAGACTTTAGGAGAGTTTAGGAGACAGACTGTAGAGGTCGGCAGTGTGGACTTTTCTTCGTTTTAATGGGTGACGACAAACAGGGCGTCCGGATCCAGAGAAGTTCCATAACATCGGTAATTGGGATGGACAGTTGAAAGAAGCCATCATCAAACCAAAATTGTAGCGCTGATAGTGATGATGCTGAATTAAAAAAAGGAATTCGAAATCGTGGCTGTTAGTTTTGAGTGATAGAATTCTACTTTCAAACTCAGAATGAATAAAGAAATTGAGAGACCAATCAAGAGACCAAAATGAGCAAACATAATCCAAAAGCAAACTTCAGTTTATTTTTTGTGTTTGGTTTGGTCCATCAATAAAAGGAAGTCGTCACTGACACTCCATCACGATGTTGGCACCGCGAGCCCCCAGATGACCTCGATATCCATCCGATCACGCTGCCGTTGACAAACTTCTCGCACTCAGGCGACCGCTAATAACAAAATCAACAAATCAATAACTCCTTCCCTTGTTTTACCATTCATTAGCGCGCTAATGACGAGGCATCAACATCCCATATCCGATCCGAAAAGTGAAAGGGTGTGCCTTTCGTGCAGTACCCTCCCCATACACGGTGGCAACTGACAGTTTTTCTTGTTTCACGCATCCCATATCGGAGATGGATAATTTCGTGGAAAAATGTTGGGCGGCGTCAACACCTAATCGCCTTAAGATCAGCCATCGCAGCCATCACTCGGGCGAGGAAAAGTGTTAAATTTTCTCACTTCGCTGCTGTCCTCGGCCGGAGTGTTAATTCGTGCCCATAGTTCGAGGTGTTATGAAAATCAGATTGCGAAAATCTCTTGGAATTTTTTTTCTTTCCTTCTCGTTTTCGTTTCCCTCGTGCAATCGCCTTTTACCTTTGGGGGCCAAAAGTCCATCACTGGAAGACACGCAGACACACCGTACGGTGCTGTGCGAGTGCTCGCACCTTTTTCGCGCGCGGCGCAATTACTCTACGTTTGCCGAGAATATTCCGAAACACTTTTTGCTTTTTGCTAAATTTAGTGATAATTGCAGAAATTGCAAAACAGCCAGCCGCAGCCGACGAACAGTAGCCGAACTGCTAATGGATTGGAGGAGGCCTATGCCCAAATGTTAAATTATAACAAAACCCGACGAGAAACAAGAGACGTGTAGGTACGGCCGGGCTCGAGTGGCGACAGCGACGGCGGCGGTGTGCCGGTGTGCATTCGGTGCGGCTATACCTGTGTGCTGCTGCACACAGAATGAGATTTATATCTTAAATCTAATTTGTGACTCTTGTTTGTCGCCTTTTTCAGATATTGTATCTTTTACCAAAATCCATTGAGGCACACACGAAAATAAAAAAGGTTCCGAGCCTCGCCAGGGCTGGTGCCTGAGTCTTTGCTGTTGTGTTGCCTGCCAGCTGCTGACGCTTGTACCGAATCGAGGTTCTCTTGCCGGTTCAGCTAATTTTTGTGCAGCAGCAAATGAAAATCCTCTAGCGTCTACAATCCCAGCCGATTCGCAGTACATTTTCCCCCGTGTTCGGGAAAACGTTGTAATTAGCCGGGGAAATGTTGTGAATGAAGATTGTATTTCTGTTTTGCCTCTCCACCTGTTGTTGCCCGCACGACTCGACATGAGTTTGATTGGGGTTTTTGTGTGTTTTCGTTGAGCGACAGTCCTTAAGCGCCAATGTGAGTGACATAATTCAGGAGACATAAAATAAATGCTACCACACGTTGTTCCACAATGATGTTTCTAACAATAACTTTACATAAATTATCCCAGAGAAGAGATACATTCAGCGCTTGTGTGTGCCGTACACAGCACTTGGGTGCCATAGAAAAAGTCTTTACAAAACCCCCCGAGGGACTTCGTGTTAGTCAAAAGATACGTGTACCTGGTTATACGAGTGTATACAAAAAAGAGTCGTGTACAAAACATCGGAGATACGAACAAAAGTATCATTCGCGCTACCAATGCCCCGGGATCGGTGTTCCGCTAATGTCTTTTATTGGATTTAAGTACAAATGAATGAGTGTAACACACCGATTTTGACTTCCATTTGGCATAATTATTGTTACAGGCTTGGGTTTCGATATTTATAGGTTGTTGCGTTGTTGTAGCTGGTGTTCCCGTTCGATTGTGAAATGGGTTTTCAATCATAAAATCTTGATGTGGACAGCGGGGTCGGTGAGCCAGAGAGACAGAGAGAGAGAGGCGGAGGAGAGCCAATCGCTTGGTCAAAAGAGTTGGTGTGCGAACTTGAAAGACTTGTTCGGTGTGGTTCTATTGTCTTTGGCAACAACGTCGAGTGTGGATTTAGGCAAAGGTGTTCGTACTTTTGCGGTTCGATTGAACATCAGGTTTTGTGCTTAGTGATTGATTTGCGAAAAGAATGAAGACGCATAAATCTGGAAGCGCATGTGTGTACTACAATCGACTTGCGTAACCTCGAGGCTGTTGGTCAGAGAGTGATTAAATCGACAGTTGTGTGGAGCGTCAAGTCTTTGGGACATCTGGAGATTGTGTGGAGAGGTTTTAAGCTCGACGAACACCTTGCTGCTTTACTTGAAAATTCTTGGAAATCAAAAGAGATATGAGGCGTGAAGAAGGGAGACTCCTTTGGGGGTTTTCAGTTAAAACGCTTTGTTAAAATGAGCTATCATGTGAGAAGTCAAATCGTTCTAAAACGAATGAGGTCAGAGCAAATTTTGGGGTCTTTTCATTTGGCCTCTTATTGATGTTTCAATTTATTGCCTTGAGGTGAACACATGCATTTGCACTAGTCGATTAAATGAAGCAATTAGTTGCCACTCACCCACACAGCTGCTCATAACTCAGTAATATCTTCACCTGTAGCCTTTAAGTCAACTATGGAGAGGTGCCTACAAGAGGTGGTCGATTGATTATGACAACATACATCCACAAGGGACTGGATGGCTCAGTTGGTTAAGTGCCTGCACCAAATTCGAGGGGTCCCAGGTTCGAGTCCCAGTGAAATCGAATCTGCTCCAGTCACCATTTGCCGTTGGGATCGAATTGACGGCATTGGAGTAGGTTGTACCTGGCAGTACAATGGACCAGTTTTGAGTCTGAGTCCTCCAATGTAGCGTTTCAAAAATCCTCCGAAAAACAAAAAAGAAATGGTGTGGCCTAGCGGCACCGTCGGTGCATATTTCTTTGAGAACGACGTTGGCCGGGCCATCACCGTCAACGGCGAGCGCTGATTACCAACTTCTCTTGACCTGAATTGGATGATATGGACAGCAACGACATGTGGTTTCCACAGGACGGCGAGGTGCTACGTGCCACACAGCTCTCGCCACATTGGAAATTCTGCACTAGAAATTCGATGGCATGGTCATCTCACGTGGAGGTGATGTGAAGTGGCCACTAGAGTCCGACCGAAGGCCAGTTTTGATATTTGATGATATTGATATTGATGAACTTTTTCTTGTGGAGTTTTCTGAAGTCGCAGATCTATGCAAATAAGCCACAAGCATCAGCGACTCTCAAAGCCAACATTACTTATGCCATCGTTCAAATTCAGTCTGTTATACGAGTCATGCGCCAGAGTCATGGAAAATTGGACATTTTGGATGCGCGTCACTCAGAGAAGCTGCGGTGGACATTTGAACGATGTTATACTCCATACATAATGGCATCAATTGGCCTTTCAAATGGATAAGCAATCTCAACAATAGCTTACACACACTTTGCTTTGGTTAAATTTAAAGATAGGAAGCGCTTAATGAAATACCCCTCGCATGGACATCCTCTGTTGCGTTGTCCATCATCCTCAGAGTCGAAGAATATTCGGGCCGAAGCTAAGATGCTCATGCGCACTACATGGGTCAGCCATTTTAGGCACTGGATCATGTCATGTCATGTCGCCGTACAGTTCGTTGTTGAATCTTCTCCTCCAATCGCCTTCAACGCAAACAGGACCAAAGATCGTGCTCAGAACTTTTTTCTCGAAAAGGCCAAGAGCCTTTTCATCCGCTTTCGATACCGTCCAAGCCTCTGCCCCGTAGAGCAAGACTATGGCGACCAATGTCTTGAATGAAGCCAATTCGGTCTCTGGAGAAGAGGCTCCAGTTGAATGTAGCCAACTTGGTTTCTGGAAAAGGGGCCCAACTACTCACTCAGCCTAAAGAAGCAGCGACTGGCTAGAGTTATTCGGCGTTAGATCCCGGTCCTGATGTGGTTCTTACAGTTCTCCACAGAGGCGAGGTCGACGAAGTTCTTGACTACTTTGCGACATTTCCTCGCTCGCTTTCTGTTGAAACCAACCACCAGCACTCATCGCAGCTCTACTTAACGTCACCTGTTCCCTGAACTCAGATTTCCTGTCAACGAAACCATTCTGTCGGAATCCGTTTTTCTCACACAACATTGCCAAATGTCTCTGATGAAAGATACAAGACTTACCACGCTGGCGACAGATTCCTTTCGAAAAGACCAAGAAAAAGAAAAACACTGAAAAACAAAGCATATCCCCCGTCATCTGTGAATTACAACACAAAACAACAGGTTCAGCCTTCGTACACTAAGCGCATTGCACAAATTAAAATATGCGCCTCCGGCAAGTCCCCTCCCTCCCCCTCGGAGGTGGAAAACTCGTCACTTGGTCCCAGAAAACAATCCCAAAAAGCCAACGAATCCAACAACCGCTTCTCTTATTATTTTATTTGATGAAAATCTGCAGTCACCAGCCGCAATATGATGCACCAATCTGGTAGTTACATGGAGGACACACGTACCCAATCCAAGTCGGCTGGCAATTGCTGTCTTTTGTCGTAGATTTTGTCGTTTAACAAATGTTTAGCGTTTTATTGGCCATTAGCCGTGTTTGGTCGTGAGATTTGCCAGAAACATGAATTGCCAAAGAATGCTGTCCACGCCATCCCGTCGGGTGAGATGCACCGAAGTGAGAGTGATAAGTCTACCGCGACCGGGGCTTCGGTGGGAAGATTAACAATATTTTTCTTTTATGCAAATTAAACGACAATGAAGATGCTAACCCCGATGGGGAGACACACATTTGTGTGAGGCTTACGTAATGATTGAGGGACAGAAGTTCTTATAACTCACCGGGCTTATGGCGGATTGGCTGGCAGTTTGGTGATTTAATTTGCATAGCATTCTCATTCTGAGTGGTGGGCCTTCGCAGCGGCGTGGCTTATAGAGATGTCACCCGAGTTTATGACGGGATTAGTCAATTTTTGAGAAGTTGTCAGTGACGGTGCGGGGCTGTTGTGTAATCGGCACCCACTGAAACTTGACGGAGCGGAATGTCTTATTCTTTTTTTGTCAAGAGACGATCAAGGTTTGCACGAGCTTTTGATCGATTCTATTGAAGTGTTGCGAAAGCTTGGAGTCAGGTTCTATTTCTGTGCCGTCACCAGGCAAAAGGTGTCATGGAGCAACTTTGACAAAGAGGAACGGGCCCATCACTTGGTGCCATAGATTCAATCGATTTCAAGTGGCCAGAGTGGTAAATTTGATACCAAGACACATCGGAATGAAGTAGGATACATTTTTCGAACTGAACCAAAACCACCGCGATCGAACGTTCGAACGAAAGATCACTCAAATCTCAAGGAAGACGACGAACAGACGAACAAAGTCGATTTTCCTAGACTTCTAGACTTTTCGTTCCTTGATAACGAAGGGTCCCTTCAACAATGTCATCAATGACGTTCAATGCAGGAGTCGATGAGGGTCATTGCCAGTGAATTGGACTTATGCTACGAGAACAGCTAAGTGACCTATCCGCGCAAGGCAGGTGAGCCACAAGGTGGAGTCCTCTCACCACTTCTATTTTTTTTTTTTTCGGAGGATTTTTTTGAGACACTACTGAAGCACTCAGACTCAAAACTGGTCCATTGTTCTATCAGGTAGTAACCTACTCCAGTGCCGTTAATTTGATCCCAACAGCAAATGGCGATTGGACCAGATTCGATTTCACTGGAATTCGAACCTGGGACCACTCTAACTTGGGGCAGAAACTTAAGAAATTGCGCCATCCAGTCGATACAGTCATTTTTTCGGGATGCATTGGACGCTCTTGGATCTCATGTGCATTGGTTGCCCGAACAGAACACCCATTTTGATGAAACAATTTTATCACTTGCACGTGTTGTTGAACGCTATGTCCGTCTATGGTGCTTTGGCAAAACAATCTGAATAAATGACAGCCAATTTGACAGATGTAACTTCAACAGTGTAACCGCTATCAACTGTCAAAGTTCGGAAGTCCCTAATGGGAGACCCTTTAGAACGATGCATGCAAGTCTACAACTGCAGCAAAATGTTGGCCTTTATTTGACTGGAAGAAATATCGGGCCAGTCATGCAACACTTCTCTCTATCGGACGTGTGGAATTCCGAAGTATAAATTGAAAATTGAAAACCGCTATCAACTGTCAAAGCTCGGAAGTCTCTATTGGAAGACCCTTTACAAAACCTTGGTCATCCCAGAACTCGTTTAAGGGGCAGAAGCTTGACCAGAAGTGGATTAAGAACCTCTTGGCATTTTCGAGAGAAAGATTGTGCGCGGTCTTGTGTGTGAATATAGAAGAAGAACTGTACGGGCGACATCAGTCTAGCCAGGCGTCTAAGTATCCAACGCCTAAGGTGGCCCAGTTAAGTAGAGCGAATGGCATCTTAGCTCTGGCCCGAGTAACCTTCGAATGCGATCGTGTGGGACAACGCAATAGAGGACGTTCATATCTAAGGTGGCACACACAATTGAAGGGGGAATTCACCCATCTTGGTTTGCGCACCTGGAGACGAGTAGCAACAGATCGTGGTACCTTAAGAGGCTTTTTGGTTGAGGCCTCTTTCCACCCCGGACTTTGGCGCTGAACAAGCGTCAAGAGGAAGAAATTTGGATTTCTGACGACGCCCGACACATTTCTTTACAATTTCGTGGTGAAGGATCAAACATTAGAAGCCAAGTGCATGTTGAAATAACAAATGTGTGCAACGAGGTCAGTCCTAATCACACTCCACTTCGCTTCACCGCAATTTCTTGTATGATTCCATTACGAGTCATGCCTCGTAATCAGAAAACCATCCACAGAATGGCGTGTTGGCCCATCCTCAATTCACAGACCCCATTTTGCCATCCCAGTGCCCTCACCGAACAAAGAACAAAACCATTATTCTCCGCACAAACCCCAGCAGTTCACCACCAAAACGGAACACCCAATCTAGCACCCGATTCCAATCAAACTCTAACCAGCCAAACACCATCAGGCAAATCGATTCCCATTAAATTCAGAATTGCCTTCTCCCCATCGCGCGATCGCATGATTTTGGGTCATCGCAATTACGCTGCACCTCTGCGCCACCGCAAAAAAAATTCTCCATTCCTAGCAAAATGACACATCTCTTAGCCCGACACTGATCCCCTGGCAAACGAGATGCGAAGGCCCATCACCATTTTCTAGAGCACAAGTCTCTCCGTCTCGCACATGGGTCAGGGTCGTCACAGATTAGTCCCACAGCCGCCACCATGACAGACACCGCACAGACAGTAATCACAAGGATTGATCGAGTATGACTGGTGCAAAGCCAGACATTGTTGCCCCTCTCCGTGGTACACGCAAGCTGAAGGGAACGTGTACTACTAATCCCCCGGCAGGACTCCGTTCGGAGGGACATTACTCAATTAACTCATCGCATGTGATTCCAAGTGATAGGCAACGTGTTAACGATATTTTATCTGACGTCTGAAATGACACAGGATCTGGTCGGTTGAAGGGATGCGGCGGATGGTAATCTACGGTAGTTGAAGGATTTGCTAAAAGCCTTTGTAGTATGAGAGTCTTACGGTCGCGGCAGGGACAACAGAAACAAAGATGATTACGCCGGCCGAGAGAGACACACAAGGCCACCTAGTCGGTGTGTGCATGGCAACTGGACGGAGGTGTGAAGGTCTGTGCTAGGGAGGCTACTGACCCAGAGGTGGACTTTCAAGTTCACAATGAATGCACATGAGTCGTCAGCGATTTGTAATGAGATGTGTCAGCTGTTAAGTAAACAAGAGGATGAGATGATGAACAGTGATGACCCCTGTGGTGACTTAAAAGGAGAGCAGGAGCCGCGATGTTGGCTTGCAGGCAGTCAGCGCCAACAAGATAAACCGTCAGACGGATGAATGGATGAGATGGTGGATTAATTTGACGTGAATTTTGAACGGCATTTTGTGACAGAAATTTGCAAATAAAATCCGTCTCAGCATCCCATGCCAAATTAATGCCTACGCATCATATTTATGCAGCTATCACGTTTCACCTTTCAACACCGATCCGATCTCTAAATTATGCATCAAAAGTGATTTTCTTTCCGATTATACAGCCATTCCCATGCGTTCAACGGTGACTCCGCTACAAGATCTCTTCGCTCCAAATCGGAGAAACGTATGGAATTAATATTTATGTATCCCCCACGATGGCGCCTTCCGAGCCATTCGCTTAATTGCCTTCATAAACTTTGAAATTTCAACTATCGGAGTCATCAATAAACCGTATCTGGGTTTAAACACCCACCGTTCACCTTTTGCCGTGCAAACAGAAGTAAAATTCGACAGTTTCTCGTGTTTTCCTCCTCTTGGTGCGAATGTTAATTGCTACACAAATCAGTACACCAGAGTCGAATAGCAGCCAATGAACCTTTGAGTCGATTCCGAAGTGTTGTGCCATTTTGTTTGAGTTTTCTCTTATGTTTATGCTTTGTTTGAACAAACTCATAAAAATTCAATTTTCAGCGGGAGAGAAATTGCGCAGATATCGCGGAGTGCTAAAAGATGAAAGAAAACATAAAATTCACTGCATTTTGCGAGCAAAGAGGAGCTTGGAGTGGGGTGCAGTGATCGAGGGCAATTTGAATCTCTGAGTGAAGGGGATTTTATTTTATTGCAAATCTATTAAATGAATGGAAGGGTTTTTGAAAATGAATGTGAACAGTTATGATTCCTTTAAGGATATCGATGGATTTGAGAATTTAACAGTCAAAGTGGTCAAAGTGCATACAAAAGAGTTGGTGTGCGAATTTGAATTTTTCATAAAAACACTATTTCCTCATTTTTTGCTTTGAAATCTGTTTTTGATTCATATTTGAATTTATTTTGTATGACACACTCTTCGCGGTCATTGATATGACACCCCTTTGTCCGTCATCGATATAGCACCCCCTCAGCCATCATCGATATAACCCCTCCTCCACCATCATCTCCAACCTCTGCCCAAATGGTCAACTCCAAAGGTATGGCATTCACAATATAACGCTTTTCCGTGCAAAGGAATTCGATTCATTTGAAAATAATACCAAAAAATCTATTAGTTGCATAAGCGTGGGTATACGTTTATATACGCGCTGTGCGCATATACGAGTTCGAACTACAATCGGGGCGTATAAAGTTGTTTCGCTTTATTTTGCAATTACGAACACGTCGCACTTGAATGGGCCGCCGGTTTCAGGCCATTACACCACACACATGCCGTCCAAATGCGGAAGAGTGAACTGGAAAAAGTGCACCGGAGTTGCATAGCGAACGCATGTATAGGTATATGTACGTGGAAAACTGTCAACAGTAGTGCGATGTCTTCATTCCATGGAATTCATGGTTTGGATCAGGACAATGTGCGTATTCGCTTACACGTGTTTTCGTTTGGTGTTGCGGCGGAAGAGATGTTGTAGTCGAAGGGTGGACGTTTGGTTTGTGCAATGGACTTTGAAAATGTTCAAATAATGCGCAACGGGTGAGTGAGAATCCCATTTTTTGATCACTTTTCATTATGTAAACGACTGAAACCAAAAAAAATGCCCCCCTGGAAAGTCCACAATAAACAGATCGTCACACTGCAGCAGATCCTGGAGAAAACCCAAGAAATGCAGATATACACGAGTTACGCAGCTAGTTTCGACATTCCTGCCAAAATTGTCAGTTTGTCATCATCCAGCTGGAGAACACTCGCCGAACTCGAGGTCGTTGAGGAACTTACCGCGACCTTCTATACCAAAAAAGGTTCTAGGCAAGACGACGTGCTGTCATGTGATTTTTTTAACTTCATTCTGCAAAACTGACTGTCCAACAGCAGAGGCACAATCTACCAAAAGTCCATGCAATCGCTGGCATATGCGGATGACATTGACGTGATTGATCGAACTCAGCGAGCTGTCAATGAGCTGGCTTTTTAGTAATCTTCGTGCATTTTAGTACATTTTAGCACATTTTAGTACATTGGAGTTTGATGACAGAAAAGCGGACGCGATTGGTCGAACTCAGCAAGCCGTCAATGGGGAGTTTGCTGGCTTTTTAGTAATCTTCGTACAATTTAGTACATTTTAGTACATTGGAGTTTGATGGCAGTAAAGCGGACGTGATTGGACGAACTCAGCGATCCGTCCATGAGGAGTTTGCTGGATTTTCTGTACATTTTTGTAGATTTTAGTACATTGGTGTTTGAGGGCAGTAAAACAGCAGCAGATAAAATCGATTTGGCGGTAAAAGATGGCACTGCAGCTTCCAGAAAGGACTCAAAACATCGGCAACTTAGACGGAACTTCACAAATGGCAGCTATTACGGCTCTATCGATGTCTATTTTGATTTTGATACAAATTTTGAATGTCCTTCAAGGACAATTCATATTCAACACTTTCGCAAGCAGATCTCCACGTCCACATGCAGTTCTCTAACCCCGTTTTCATTCTGCCTACTTGTCCCAAGTTGTGTGCTCAATTTCTGCCTGGAAAGTGAGAAAAATACCGCGGTTCTGTCTTTGAGTACATCGATCAACAGAACGCTCCATTCAAACCCACATCCAACCCTAATTCCCCTGAAAACAGACCATCGACAGACCCAAAAAACAGAACACTGTCCTCCAGATAATAGACCATAATCAGTTCACACGTTGGAATGAATGGCCCTATTATTCCGTTTCCTGTCCACTCATTTGCCACTCCATGTTCCTTCACCACCTTCCCCCCCATCCGCATCCCATCATCACTTGAATCAATTAAATGTGAATATTCACCGAAATGAACAATTTCCCCACAAAAAAAGGGACAATTCAATGCTCGACATCCTTTTGCGTCTCATCGTAGCGTGAGGGCTAACCTCCACCAAAGAAACCAAAAAAAAAACGGGTAAACACGCATATCAATACGAATAAAAACAAAAGACATTTTGTCTTGCTGCCACCGAAAAACAAAAAAGAAACGGAATTCAAATGGATGAAAGGCAGGACCAGGCCGAGGACAATGATGAGGATGAAGAGCAGTAGTCGCAGCAACAGCAACAACGATGGCGATGGCGACGACGACAAAGACGACGAGTCACTTTTGAGAAAGATTGACAGATTATCATGCCTGAATTTGGCAGTTTTATTGCTACCTATGTCTTAATGCCACACTTTGGTTGTGGGGAGGTATTCGCTGTTCTTGTCGTTCTTGTCCTTTTGGCGTTTTTTGATTTTTTTTGTTTTTTGTTTTATTGTGGTCGCTGCTTAGGTTTTTGGTGGATTCTTGTTTTGTGTCTCTTTGATGGATTTTGTCAAAAATGCCTGCTTGTCGGTGTTTTGTTTTTTCGGTATTCATCTGGAGCAGTGATTTGGCAGAGTGAAAGGAAAGCAGGTGGATCGAGGAACACATTTATGTGATGGTAAGTCGTATTTCCTTTTTGTTGTCGGATGAATCGTGTTATGTGAGTGGGACTATTTTGTGTGGAGTATTATTGCCGACTAAATGTGAGACTTTGGAGCCTATGCCGACCTCGATTTAAGTGCTGAGTCAATGTGAAGCTCTTCTATAAACCATCAAAACTCCGATCATTGATGGATCAGAAAATACAGCCGGGGTCTTCTTCAATTCGAAGAAATTATTTCCTCTTTGGCGTGAACTCACTTTTTGACTTACTTCAGCTCAGTGACTTAAGGCGGGTCCAGACTTATACTGTCTTCCATCTTTGACAGTTCCCGAAACGCTGCTCCTAGTCCACGATCACTTCATCTTTATACCGGAAGATCGGTCAACATCAAATTGCGATCATTCCACGATCAGTCCTCGATCACTTGGGCTTTGTACTGGAGGATCGCTCGTCCTGTCCTTCTCGAACCACGATTCCTTATCTTTGCACTCGAGGATTGGTCGAAGATCAAGTTGCGATCAGTCCATGATCACTTCATATTTGTACCAGATCGATCGTCATCCCCTTTACGGGCCGTGATCACTTGATCTATATACTGGAGGATCAGTTGTCCTGTCCTTTTTGACTCACGATCGTTCGATAGATCAGGAGACAGGGCATCGTTGAGTTTAATAGCCAGTCATTGAGATCAAGCTTATATCAGTCCACGATCACTTGATCTTTACACCGGAAGATCGGTCAAAGATCAAATTGTGATCATTCCGCGATCAGTTCTCGATCACCTGGGCTTTGTACTGGAGGATCGCTCATCCTGTCCTTCTCTAACTACGATCAGTTATCTTTGTAGCCGAGGATCGGTCGAAGATCAAGTTGCGATCAATCCACGATCATCTGATCTTTATACCAGAGGATCAGTCATTTTCTCCTTCCCGAACCAGGAAACAAGGATTCGAGGACTCCTTTAGCCAGTCATCAAGATCAAGTTGCGATCAATCCACGATCACTTGATCTTTACACCGGAGGATTGGTCGGCCTCTCCTTCCCTGACCAGAAAGATCGTTTTCGAGGACTCCCTTAACCCTGTCGTCAATTTCAAGTTGCGATCAGTTCACGATCATTTGATCTTAATACCGGAGGATCGGTTGGCCTCTTTTTCCCGAACCAGGAGATAAGGATTCGAGGACTGCTTTAGCCAGTCATCAAGATCAAGTTGCGATCAGTCCACGATCATAAATATCGATCAACTCTTCTTCTCAAACCAAGACCCAAGGATTCGAGGACTCCCTTAGCCAGTCATCAAGATCAAGTTGCGATCAGCCCGCGATCACTTGACATTGCTACAACTATCCAGGCGCAACGAAAGAATGTGCGTAACAAGCCAAAGGAATGTCTCCTCATTTGTTGGCCTCCTTCAGGTAATGGTTATGAAATTCTTCACAGTCAATTGCGCCTCAGAAATGCTCACCCTCTTCAGAAAGAATGTCGATTTGAAAGGCTTCAGTTCTTCCGTGAAGTCAAATTGCTGTGCTAATCAAACACGTCCGACCCGCTCCAAGTCAAGCCAAGAAAGGCTTTAAGCAAACACACAGTCCCTCCTCCCACTCCTTCCTCTCTCACCTCACTGTGATTACAGCTAGAAAATAACAGAACTTCGAAATCTTTGAAAACACCGAAGACCACCCCCGCAAGTCCTTCACGGCTTGCCACAACACCGTCGCAACCACTTAGCCCCATCCTCTCACTCGTCCGCATCGAAGCTCAAATTAAGTTTTTAGTGAGTTTGTCACACACAGGTGTTATCTCAATTACGACCCGCTAATGCACCACAAAGCACTTTTCGTCCCAAACCCATCCATCGGACGGAGATCTAAGCCGCTCTAACCTCATTCCGTTTATGGGGCCGTCGCACAGACAATTAAGGAGAACAACAGAAAAGAGAAATACTCCACTCACGCCGAGTGTAATTCATTTGCTTCTGTCAATAGATACAATTTTTCACACACATCCTCCTTCACCGTTATCCAAAGAAAGCACCCCCCCTCCCCCCACTCGTTTGGTTTATGAATTAATTATTTCCCTTCGCATCGGTTTCCGTTGCCCCGTTCCCCCGTTGCCCCGTTGCATCGCGCATCTATTAGTGTCCCAGCAGCAGACATAATTGACACCTAAGTGTAAATTCATATTTTTCAATTTTCCTCACGTCGCGACGTCCCTCCGACGGTGGAATTCCAATCGAATGACTAAACAAAGATACCTCCTTGCGGACACAGAACTCAACGGAATTGTCAAACAACCACCATCCCACCACGAGCGTCGATAGAAACCGAAGCAGTTGCGCTGCAGTCTCCCATAGGCCCACTGCAGGGAGACGGATGAGGAGGATTTATCCTCCAATTAGCAACACACAAGATCCGCGCAATCATTCAGCGGCCGCCGCCGACAGAGAGAGAGGCCGAAGTACGAGTAATGTATCTGCGATTAGAAATCAATCAAATTTCTTCATACAAATCAATTAGATAAATCGTAACGGTTCGGCTCATCATTATGTTCGGTTTAACCTTTTTTGCCGGCAGCCAGTCTGGTCTTGAGATAGTATCGGCAGCCCGACCGCAGCCTCGCTGATAAGCTACGAGATGGGAGCGACTTTCTTTGCTCTCCTCGCACGGGAGATAGTATGTCATTCGTCTGTACATCAAGTGGTCATCGGCTCACTTCCTTGAGATGTGCGAGTTATTTCGTGAGTGAGTGGGGATGGCTTGACGTATCTATGGGTGCTGGGCTGTGATGGATCGCTGGTAATTTGTTCGCGAAATGTGCGCTGAATCAATGAAATTGTATCGACGGATGGGGAAATTCATTAAGGAAACGAAACGATAGCGATGTCCTACTGTCTCACCTCGGTATTGTGTGTCGAATTGGATGAGAAACCCACTCTCAGGCGAAGTGCAAGAGATATCCTGAAGGGGGTGGCTGGGGTGACGGGGAGGATGATGAAGCTGAAGTGCGGCGTCTTTATTCTTCTTCCTGACTCTGAGTTGGTCAGTCTTCAGAGGCGTCAAGGAACTGTGAAGGCGAATCGATCGACTCAATCTGACAATGATGCGGTGCTTCTTGAAACGAAAGAGTGGGCTGGTTTGAAAGCTCTGCAGCAGTTAGTCAGAACAAAAGTTCAGGGAGCTCGTTCCGGGAGACTTTTTTGCTACGGATTTGAATACAAGTCTAGGCTACATTTGAAGTAGCATCCAATTAAAGCAAGTTTTTGAGCAGTTGAGACTTAATGAGAGTGAAGGAGGAATGTCTCAGTTTAACAGTCTTCTGACAACTTGACAGCCGAAAGAAGCAACCGATCGCAACCAAGCTGTTTTAAGGAGAATCCATACATCCAGCCCTCATTCAGTTCTCGTTCAAGTAGTGCATAGCTGAATGGCTTGCTCTGCAAACATCAATTAAATTAAAGGTGTCCATACTCACAGATGCGCTTGATTGTGAAACTTACAAGATGTTGCGAAGAACTGGTCCACTCAATCAGATTTCCTGACTGCGGCAGTGTTTTTCAAGCAGAGACCCGGGCGGTGGTCAGAATGATATCAACGTTGGCTATGCCACCAGTTGATATTACCGTTCAGTAATGACAGTCAAGCGGCCAAGAAATCAATGTCTACAAACGGAAATCAAGTCCAAGCTAGTTACATGCTGTCGCGAAGAACTACTGGCTCTTGGCTCACAGCACTCTGGTCAGATGGACATACCCAGCATTAAGGTAGCTGACTCGTTCGAACTCGAACTTAAGATTTGTGTATTTTTTCACATTTCTGATGATAGCAGCATCTTTTGGGCGGAAATTGTGTCAACTCGAAAGGCACTTTCGCGGGTAAAGCAACGAATCAGTTGCATGTCATGTCTGTATGTTTGTCGTTAGTCAGGCAGCCACAAAATGTTTGGAATTACTCTCTACAAACTCTGAAGCCCTATGAGGCTTTAATTTGTGTCTTGATGAGATGACAAATGTGAAACTGACAAGTTTGTAGTCGTACTGGCATATTGCCTCTATCATCTTAAAGATGATCTTAACATGAGCGGAAGAAGACAGGAGTGTCGAAGAGAGAGCGTTCGGCTTTCCAAACAGTTGGAAAGGAATGCATTTTTCAACCATCCAACCCATCTTTCTCCACACCTTTTAGATGAGTGGAAGATCACGCCCACGGGTAGAAATTCCTAAAGTATGACTTGTAGACGAAGTGGCGTAGTGGGTAGGTGCGTCGACTCTTACGCTCGTGGTCTAAGGTTCGAATCTCGAAAAAACACCTAACATTTTTTCACGGTTCCGCCTCTTTGGAGTCCCTTCTCAATCTCGCCGTTCGGAGTCGGCATTAAACTGTAGGTCCCCTCCACTCGTGAGAGAACAATAGTACGCACAAAACGAGTGGTTGCTGAGAAACTAGGCTTTGCTTTCTCCTGCATTGTGCAAGGATTGGTTCATCAAATCACCAGTGGACCTGTTGCTGCGGAAATCGTACTGGCGGTTATTAAGAGGCTCCCGCGATTCAAGATATTTCATAAGCTGACGGTTTATCAGCGTTTGCATGACCTTGGAAAGAAGGGACGTTTGTGCTATGGGTCGGTAGGAGGAGGGTGACGAAGATTTGCTCTTTTTAGTGACGGGCTGGACAAATGCTGTTTTTCATCCACTCAGAAAGGGGTTCATCAAATATAGTGAAGTCAATGGTCTAGGATTGAATGTATTTACACTAAAGAGGGTGATTGGAAAAAACCGACGGGACAATGTGCTCATTTTTTTTTTACATCATTTCCCAAAAAATTCAATAAGTCACTTGCACTACCCAACGAGTAATTGGCACGTCAGAAGCAATTTAAACATCAATTGAATACAAATCGCTTCATATGCCAACCAACAGCAGGCATCAAGAAGCAACTCAATTAGAATCCCCAAAAGGCCTGTAAACAAATATATTTCCCAAGTTGAGGCTGCAAATCGCATCTCGCTACCCATTGCCGCCGTGTTTACGTAAAAATCAAGTTCCCTAATGCTTCTCGCCTCGCCATGTATCTCACGCAACGTGAAGAAATGCGGATCGAATTTCATCCTTTCGCAAAAGCGAATCAAACTGCAGCACAAACTCAACTCGAAACTAGTCGAACCGAAGTGCATGCCACCACCTCCAGCTTCGCACTCTCGCAAGAAACAAAGCCCGTCACCAGAAAAAAAACAAACAGAACCACACACACACACGTCCACGCCGCTGTGCCAACTAATACACTGACCCATATTCAAGACAAAACCGAGGAGAGGGTAAAAAAAAAGCTGAAGCGGATCGAATTTCCTTTTCTGGGCTGCATTTTGGGGGGCTGGGGATTCGGTGTTATCTTACTCTCGACACAGTCAGAGCATGCAGACGTGCTGCGGCCTGAGAAATTCATTTCGACACCTCTTCCCGAAAAAACAAATGAAACGAGAAGCTGCCGCTTCCTCGCGTCTTCATGTCTTCTCACCGCCGCACACGGTAGCGCGGAGCATAAAGTATCTCAGAATGACTTTGAATGGATGCAGGGGTATCTCATAGACTCGCCGCCCCCGCAGACAATGAGGCGCAATGGATACCCTCCCGTCGACGATGCCCGTCCAATTGTGCATTCTGATTATCGTTGCGAGCGGTTTTCTCCTCCTCACGTTGGAAATTAAATCCTGATTGCGACACAGTGGGGAACAAAAGGCACTCAAAGCATGAAATGGAAATGAAAAACCCACCTACGCGAGGCCTAGGCCGCAGATGTATCCGTAGACGTAGACGGATTTCGGTGGGTTGGCGTACGTTTTGTTGGGTAGCACCAGATGTTTGAGTGCGGCTACTGTTAGGAGCGGGATATTATGTGTGCGACCCGGTGACGGGGAATGCTGTTGCTGGCTGTAGGTAGCGCAACTAACGAGCAAATGCAATGAGAATCCGGGGGAGAAATCGGTTTCGATTTCTATTTTAATTTTCGCTGTTTATGTCGCGTCGGGGAATTGGTCTCGATGCTGACAGCGGCAGTGAGGTGAGCGAGATCGACGGGTTGACGTGTTTTAATTAGAACCGAATGCGCGGATGCTTTCGGCATGATCATAGGCGCTTTAGGCGAGGGGGGAGCGATGTGTACAGACTCATGAATGTGGACTTCGCGGGAGGGCTTGAGGTGGTTTTTTAGGTTTCCTCGGAGCCCCACGCCCTCTGTCGGCGCAAAAAGGATGTGAAAGTCCAGGGAACTCATGCGGGAATGTTTTCGGCGTGATCATAGCTGAGGCACTGAGTCTCAGGCCGAGCAAACTCTTAAATGGGGATTTGGCGGAAGGGCTTGGGCTGATGTTTGGGTGTTGGTCAGAGCCCCACGCCCTCTGTCGGCGCAAAAAGGATGTGAAAGTCCGGGGAACTCATGCGGGAATGTTTTCAGCGTGATCATAGCTGAGGCACTAAGTCTCAGGCCGAGCAAACTCTTAAATGGGGATTTGGCGGAAGGGCTTGGGCTGATGTTTGGGTGTTGGTCAGAGCCCCACGCCTTCTGTCGGCGCAAAAAGGATGTGAAAGTCCAGGGAACTAATGCGGGAATGTTTTCGACGTGATCATAACTGAGGCACTTAGTCTCAGGCCGGGTAGACTCTTAATTGTGGACTTGGCGAGAGGGCTTGAGGTGGTTTTTGAGTGTTGGTCAGAGACCCACGCCCTCTGTCGCCGCAAAAAGGATGTGAAAGTCCGGGGAAATCACTTTTTTTTCTTGTTGGCAGCCCCCAGCTACGGCTGTCCACTGAAGTGGTTCTCTTATCATGACAACCTCCGCCAAGCCTCGAACAGAGATACCTCTAACTACCTCGTTCACACGTAACCACCATAACTCAGATTGTGTAAACATTAAGTAGTCGAGTCTGAACCAGAAGCCCGCAAGCCATTGCCACCAGTGACGGGCTCTTATCACTGCCTTAACCACTGCTCTCACAACCAGACACATGTGATCGGTTCCAATAAAAAGAAGCAGACCTCATATCGGCCAGCAGCAGCAGCAGCAGCAGCACGAAAACATGATGAAAACGATGTTGTGCACCTGAACGGTCGGTCTCACAGGGGCCCGCTCCGCTTAACTCTCAGATTTTCTTATTAATTACATGCAAAAATAAATCCAAATTAAATGAGTTCGTGAAAAGCCGCTCAAATGGGTGCAGTACCCCCGGCGAAAACAGGTACTCCCGGCCGACAGCATCACACACATTTCGCGCGCTTGTGAGAGGGTTTCCTTGATGAAAACGACCCGATAACGCCGTGGCCCGCCACTCTCCGCTGTGATTGATAGGAGAAATGCAGCGAATCTGTCCATCTGGGTAAGAATCTGAATCTCACTTCCTGATCGATGTGGAATGCGTCTTTATCAGCTCACAAGTTGGGGCCTTATTAAAATATGTTGAAGCACATAACGACGTCTGTCACATATTTGCCACTCGACGGGGAAAGCTGCGCGCGGTAACGTACACACACACGTCCTCCTCACGAGAGCATGACTTGAGCGTAGGCCCATGACATCGCCGATGCAAATATAGATCGCTCGGCCTGAAAAATGGTCTATCTCCGGTGCAGCATGAGGAGAAAATCTGCTTTCGGCTCCACGAAAAAAGTATGTACCCCAGTCATGTCAAATGTCTCCGACGAAGACTGATCGAGTGCTGCGTTGAAAGTAATAAAATACCATTTCAGAGTTTACAAGAGGCTGTCTGTTGGCGTTGTTTTTTTGCCTTCCCTTCCCTCGTTGTTCGGCTGAGGCGAAGCTTATGCTTATATTTGCTAATGGCTTGCCTTTGCTCTCCGCACAGGCTTTTATGGCAACAAACCATTTTCAAAATTGGAGCAGAGCGAGCGAAAAAATGCACAGAAATCCGTCTGCGGCTGTGGTAAATTCCACGGCAAGGAGGTGGTTGTATTAATCAACAATTGAACTCAAAAGCCAGAACCGCAGACTGGTGGGCTTGATTTGGTTTTATTCAAATTAGGTATATGCGCGTGCGCACACACCGTGTTTTGTCTGCGGTGGTCAATTAAGAAAATTAATTTAAAATCAAATTCAGAATGAAGTACGAAATGTTGTCCGCGGACAGGGATATTCGATAGTATTCGGGTGTTAATTTGTTACGATTGAAGCACGGCCCGGGGAGGGTCTTAACGAGAGCGTAATTATCGTTCGTTCGGCGATTAGCGAATGTACTACAACACTTACTGTGACCAATTTTACGACATGTTCGGTGGGGTAGTTGAAGTGTGTGTTTTTCGGTGACACCGTGATGTGAGCTTACCTGTAACGAGAATAAAAGGAAATTGATTATTGACATGAGCATGGGAGGGAAAAGGGAGCAGAGTGCATACGAAAGAGTTGGTGTGCGAACTGGGTGTGGGATGTGGTGGTGGGTGATTGAAAATGGACTGCGGATTGTGTAATTTCGTGGAATTTTCCCACAGAATATTGAGGGGCACAAAAGCCTGCTGTCAGTAAGCGCTAATTTAAATAATGACATCTAGCTTTGGTTGCAGGCACTACTGAGGTAACCTAGGGACGACCTCGTTACTTTTTATTTTGACTATCCAATTGACCATATATTTCTAAGTTCTAATTGATTATGTCTTGTCAACTAGGCAGACGGCAGTTAAGCCATGCCGTTTCTATTTTCCCGCAAACTTTGTAAGCAAATTTTTAATGAAATAATAAAACGAAATATAGAAAAATGTTGTAGCCTAATAATCAGAAGGATAGCTATTTAGGTGAGCTTCTGGAAACAGATCACACTAAGTAAGTTAAGTACTTACATTTACACACTAGTGTTGTGGCTCAAAGCAATTCTATTGAATGGAACTATAATTGCGGAAGCAGATTGTGCCCAGTATTTAATGCCGGGGGCTACCCGTACGGGTGGCGCATCCACGAGGAGGATGAAATTAACTGGTTTGACTCAACTAGTACTAAAAAGTGTCACTATTCGCTTTTCCAATGAAGCTAAATATCTGGGTGTCATTCTAGATAGGAAGCTTCTGTGGAAAAAACACTTCGAAACGAAAATTACGATAGGAATTTTCAGAATTTCCTGGTATCTATCACCAAAAAGATCCGTCTGGATCTACACAGCTATGATTAGGTCCGTTCTCTCCCATGCATCGGTCTTTTGGTGGAATAAGCCTTCGCGTAAATACGTAAATGCTGCTTTCACCAAGCTTCAAAGAACTGTCTGTCTCGGCTGCATGGGGGCCTTCCCTAGTACGCCTGGCTCTGCTCTTGATGCACTGCTGAATCTTTAGGAATGCAAGTCTCTCTGAATTTGATCGGCAGCCTAGATTAGCTAAGATTGTCTGGGTCCCGGATTTGATCGGATGTCTAAATTCGTTAAAACTTGTCTGTGCCCTGGTCGACCACGGGCTCACGGAAAATGAGATCGCTGATGAACTTGCTGGGCAAGGTTCGGAGGAGGTGCTCTCAGGACCTAAACATGCGCTGCGTCCATGGTTAAAGCTTCCATCGATAGTTGGACCTCTCGAGAGCACAACCGAAGGTTAAATGACTCTCCAGGATGTAGACAGACCAAGCGCACGCTCCACAATGTCTGTGAGAAATCTGCGACATTCTTGTTATCTCTTGACAGAAAAGACTGTAGAACACTTACTGGCTACTACACCTTCGCCAACCGTCTAAATGTGGCTGGAGTTACAAAAGCTCTCTCCAGAATGTAGACAGACCAAGCGAATGCTCACCAACATCTGTAAGATCTCCGAGCCATTCTTGTTATTTGTTGACAGAAAAGACTGCAGACGACTTACCGGCGTACTGATGGACCACTAAACCTTCACCAAACACCTAAATGTGCATGATTCTCTGCGATGCCTGTGGAGAAGACGACGATATTGCAGATTACTTTCCTTTGCTACTGTCCCGCCTTTGCTCGGATCAGGTGGCAGTTAATCGGTGCTAATGAGGTGAGAGCTGAGAATGTAGTGTCCTCATCACAGAAGCGCCTGCTGGTCTTCCTTCGAAAGACCATGAAATTGAAATTCCATTGCTGCCTGGCAGTACAATGGACCAGTTTTTAAGTCTGAGTGGTCCAGTGTAGAGTTACAAAAACTCTCTCCAGGACAAACCAAGCGCATGCTTCACAATGTCTGTAAGAAATCCTTGGCAGTCTTGTTATCTCTTTAAAGAAAAGACTACAGACAACTTACCGGCGTACTGATGGACCACTACACCTTTGCCAGACACCTAAATGTGCTTGACCTTCTGAAATGCCTGTGGAGAAGACGACGACATTGCAGATCACTTTCCTTTGCTACTGTCCCACCTTTGCTTGGATTAGGTGGCAGTTATTCGGTGTTGATGAGGTGAGAGCTGATAATCTAGACTAATCATCATAAAAGTGCCTGTTGGTCTTCTGGAAGACTCTGGAAGACCAAGAAATTCCAGCTATAGTTGGTTGCTGCCTCGTGGTACAATGGACCAGTATTTGAGTCTGAATGCTTCAGTGTAGTGTTAAAAACCTCAGGTAAAAAACCACGATGCGAATTATGACCGAAAGAATAGAGGTTGTAAGGTCAGAAATTTAGCCCTAAAATCATTTCCTCAAAAAAAAATGTATTAACCTTTTCGTCGTGGCAAAATCATCGAAGACTACTTATTCACTATTGATCAAGAAAACAGAATTTCTTTCCAAAAATTTGACCAAATCGTTGTTTAAATTGGCTCAGAAAAGTAAATACACTCATTAGCTGAAGAAGAATGTGAAAGGCCAAAGTGTTTACCCAACAAAGGCACGTGAGATCGCGGGAAGCAAGAAGAAGCAAAGGCCCTAATTTCTATTCGATTGCTGAAGCGACAAGCATTTGGCATAAACGATGATGATGGGCCATCATCGTAAAACTACGTCTGATCTCCATCTCCCGTGAATTCCGTTCGACTTTCTTCGAACGTCAACAAGCACCGCACCCATCTCCCGCCACCGGCGAAAAGGAAACAGTCACTTTTTCGTTTAAAGACATTCCAATCGAATCGGATTCGAGCCACCGCTTAGAAATAAACGGGGAAGCAATTTTCGGACCGTTTAACTGCCCAACAAGATGCCCTCGACTGTCGGAGTTATGAAACGATTCTCTTCTCTTCCTCTAACGGATGCTCGTCCTATCTCTCGTCATGAATTAAAGATCATTAGCCACTTCCGCAGACAACGGCATGAAATGAGCAAAATTCTCCGCTCAACAATTTCGGATGCAAATGAATAAACTCCACTGCACCACGAGTGCACAACCACGTTGAGTACGAAATCCGTGCTGCCCTTAGATCGTAACAAATTGTTCACTAATTAAATCCAAGCCGATTCCTGACGTAAATGAGCTCCGGCAGTCACACCATCTCTCCCGGCAGCGACTTTCACTTGTAATCTGTGCTGTCATCTAATGCCGCCACTGCCACCACAGCGCCAACACCAGCAGCAGCGAAACCCAATCTCGGCGTTATTAATAATATGAACAAAATATTATTGCTCTGCTTCAGATGCACGGAACACACTCCGCATGCATGGGTAACATGTCGCTGACAATGCAAAGCCGCGGCATCGTATCGCAGTCTGCAGAGACCGAGTGCCTTTCCCCTTCGCTCGCGTCATTAATAAAACTTCTTGTAATCAGCTAGAGAGTATCTCGCAACACCAACACCCGGTCGCTGCGTGGGGTGAATTTCTTTTTCGGCGGTTGACAGGTTCTTCCGCAACGAAAACATTGTAAATCAGCTTGAAATTGACAGATCTCTTGTATCTGACACCGAGACTGTCTGGCTAGACGCCGGAATGACAATCGCTGTCAATCGGCGTGGCCACGCTCTGTAATCAGATGCAGCGTTTGCCAGGAGGAGTGCATAATTAATTTGATTAAGTGCACTCATTAGGGGAGAATTGTGTGCTGATGTGTGTGTGTGTCGGTGGTAGGAGGCTGGTGCTCTCGAGCAGCTGGAGCTTCTTGATGTTTTCGTCTTTAATATTCAATTATTCTGACCGAGGGCGGGGCTCCTAACGAGCGTATGTACGACTGAATTGCGTGCTAAGTGAGCATTAGTTCGACTAGTTGAACAAATGTGAAGTGGTTTGTTTGGATTATGATCGGGGCGGTGGAGGGAGGGGCAGCGATACACTCAATGGAGGTGTGCATGACACTATGTCAAGAGGTTTGTGTGAAAAAAAATCACCGACACACCACACAAATTCGAACAAAGTGGTTGCTGTTTAGACAAGGTGTCAGTTTCTGAGTCGATGCTGGTGACGTGAAATAAGGCAACATTTTTAAATTTGGTCCATTTTTTTTCGGGTTATTTTTGAAACCTACTGGAGCACTCAGACTCAAAACTGGTCCATTGTACTGCCAGGTAGCAACCAACTCCAGTGGCGTTAATTTGATCCCAACGGCAAATGATGACTGGACCAGATTCGATTTCACTGGGATTCGAACCTGGGACACCTGGTTCTTGGGGCAGGCACTTAACCAACTGCGCCATCCAGCCGTGTTCTCACTTTACTTAGGAATAAAGATTGCACGCAGAACTTTTCTCTCGCGGAAACCAAGAGCTCTTCATTCGTCCATGACGCTGTGCCATAGACTGGGATGCTCATTGTCGTATACAAAGTCAGCTTGATCTCTCGAGATAGGCCTCCATTAATTAATTGCCTCTTGGGCCCGAGTTATTTTGGGTTTTACCTCGCTGCTGATGTTTTTTGTACTGTTTAGACAAAGTCCTTGATGTTCCTTGACATTCTTTGAAGTTCTAATTCTGAAGTTCTGACCAAGTTATCGACGTTTTGCATCCTTTCTGGAAAACTCTTCGCCCTCGCTTACCGCCAGACCCATTTTACCGGCTTTCGCTTTACTGCCATCAAACGTCACTGTACCAATATATATCAATGTATATTATTTCATCACATTTTTAGTTCGAATCTATTGTTGAGTGTCCAAAAAATGATTAGATCAAAAAATTACAATTTCAATCTATATATATAAAAAATGGTTGCAAGTGCGTTATGACCTTATAACTCACGAACGGTCAAACCACATTCGATAAAATTTGAAGGGTATTTTCGTATGATCGTGTAGATGGTTTAGCTAATATTGCATGGAAATTGATCGACGCGTTCGTGAGTTATGACTTCATCTGATTTTCATCCTCGATGCCACAAGAGACGCTGTTAAGTATGTATATTTCATGGTGATTAATCTTTAGTGTCTGAGATATAAAACATGAGAAAAATCTATTTAAATGAAAAATGTTTGCAAGTGCGTTGTGGCCTTATAACTCACGAATGGTCAAACCGAATTCGAGCCATACTTTAGGGTTTGTTCGTTTGGTCGTGTAGATGGTTTGTCTAAAATTCCATGAAAATTGGTCGATGATTTTTATGTCAACGTCTGATTTCGTCCATATAAAAAGAACAGCAACAAATAAGTAGGCGCATATGAGCGTGTGCTGTATGTACTCTGTGTGCTGATGTCCTACATACAGCAAATACACGTTGTAAACAATTGCAGCGATGCAATTTTTGACACAATTAGCACCGATCGGTCAGAAATCGGTCATAGGCTACAGGAAAAACAGATATTCGCATGTCTCAGCAAACATAGCAAACTCTAGAAGGAACTAAAATTTTCGAAAATGTACTAAAATGTACTAAAATATACTAAAATGTACTAAAATGACAGCAAACTCCTCATTGACGGCTTTCTGAGTTCGACCACTCATGGCAATGTCGCCTGCGTATGCTAGCAACTCTACAGACTTTTGGAGGATTGTGCCTTTATTTTGGTCAGTGGGTACGATCTTCTAAAAAAAATTATGTCGAACAAATCACATGATAACACGTTGCCTTGTCTAAAATCGCAGTGTCCAAAATCCTTCTTGAAATCAAAGTTCTCAGTGAGTTCGTTACCGACGTTGATGGAGCAGCAAGAGTTGTCATCCTGCACAATCTGATGAGTTTGGCAAGAATGTCAAAACTAGACATGGCGCTGTGTAGCTCGTCTCTGTCATATGCGACCTTGAAATCAACCGTTTGATGGAAGGTGATTTGCATTTCTTGGGTCTTTTCCAGGAGTCGTGTTTTTTTCCTGCCGTAGTGTGAAGATTTGGCCGATGGCGAACTTTCGTGGCCTGAAACAACATATATAAGACCCTACCAGAACGTTGACGAATGGTTTAAGGCGTTCATGCACAATGGCGGAGAAGATCTTAAGGAGACTTATCTCTCGATAGTTGGCGCAGTCAAAGTTTCCTTTCTTGTGGATGGGGGAAGCAATGCTTAGATTCCACACAACGGGGGCATGCTGTGCTTCAACCATACCTTACGGTTGAGCTGGTGTATGCACCCAACCAGCTAGTCTCCATCTGCTTTCATGATTTCACTAGGCAGACCATCTGCTTCAGTAGTCTTCTTAGACTTCAGTTTCAATACTGCTATCTTGACGTCGTTTAGATCGGGGAGACGAAAATGTCTATCATCATCCGTTGTGTTGAGCGGAACAATCTGCCTGTCGGCGGTATTTGTGTCTCCGTCGCCATTTAACAGGCTTCAGAATAGATTTTTCCAAAATTTCAGTATCGACTACCACAAGTTGTGAATCCTCGTCTCGACAGGCTTTTGTTGGAACTTTTCTGGTCTATTAATTGAACTCATGGGTGCCCGGATGTGGCGGGTCAGTGCCTTTACACAGAGGATCTGAGGCATGATTCAAAACGATCTCCAGACAAAGAATGCCCATCCTTAGTAGAGTCCCCGCAGCACTGTATGCTTAAGTGCATGCATTCACATCAAAATGTGCAAATGGAGCAGGGATCATTATCACCGCATCAGTGGCAGATCATTCAAAGAATCCACTCCTTCCACAGCCATCCGTCAATCAGCGGAAGGCTACATTAGGAACATTCCGGCCAATTTAGCCATGTCACCGCATAAAATGTCAGCCATAACGACCTCTCAAAATCCATTTCAGAGTTTTTAATGAAACCAACTGACAGTTTCAGTGCCACTGTCATCCGGGGAACTTCAATGGCCACTGCCAAGGCTTAAATATCCCTCCAGAGAAGCATATTTTATGGATTACACCAGACGAGGTGTTTTTTTTCCCCCAGCCGCCGAGTAATTTTCTCTTTACCGACTTCGACAGAACGGAATTCGTGGTGTCACCATTCCCATGGTCATATGAACCTAAAATCGATACTGACAACTTAAAGTAGACTTTTCACAGAAGCCACGAAAACAAAAAAAAAAAAAAACGGCACACAAAACCCAAGCGAACACCCATAAGTCCTCCTCTTGCCCAAGTCGGGCTTTGGGCCTACTCATTTGCAGCTATTTTTAGACGAGAGGAGGACACAAAAACGAAGTCTCGACGGAGGTATCCGTCAGATTTAAAAATTGCTCCTCAGATAAGACCGTGCACTTCCACTGAAGCCCCGAGATTCAGTGGATTCCTGAAATATTTTCCAAAAACATACCAAAGCTGGCACGGAGACTGACTGGACCTGGGACTGGTGGCCACCACTCGTGCGCCTATGAAAGGCAAACGAGAAACGGTCCCCGGGAAAAGTAATAATAATGCGCCTCGTTACTGACCGCGCACGGCCGAGGGAGATATTTTTATTTTTAAATCCCCGCTCTATGTATATGTATGAGGAAATATTTTGTTATAGAACACAACCGATTCCGCCATTGAAACGTGACAATATTAAACGCACAATTATTGTGCATCCCCGGACCGTGCTAGGGGGAGAGGAACAGGGGAAATCATAGCCGCAGTCGATGGTGGTATACGAGTGTATCTTTTTTAGTGGCAGACAGCGGTGAGCTGGCTGGAGAAGAAGATGCTTCTTCCACTTTTCATCGATTGCATCGCACAGCGCAGGGCCCTGAAGGGAAACAATGACTTTTTCCCGACGACGACGGCGGTGGGGTCTAGGAATGCCTTTTTTTCCCTCCTCTGGTCTTCTCCATCTTCCTCCATCTTCCTGCTCCTCGTAGACGATTCCAAGTGGTCAAGTGGTAAGGGGGGGAACGACGATCGGTGTGTTCCGTTTGTTCTATTCCTTTGTCGTCGTCGTCGTTGTTGTTGTTGTTGTTGTTGTTGCTGGTGGTGGTGGTGGCTGGATGGTGCAATTACGAGTCGAGTTGGAACTCGTTTTCGGAAAGCCTTTAAGCTACCGAGAGCAAATGCATACGCGTACGTGTATTCCGCTTGTCGTTTTCGTGTATTCTCCTCCATCTTTTTGTCCGGCCGAGCATCTATTAGTGGTCAGAAAGGGGATTGTCTTGTTGCTTTTTTCCCTGCCGTATTTTTCGTAGCCCAAGTGGAGTTTTATTAAATGAAAAATACCGAATAACCATCACGGAGAATGAGAAGAAATTTAAATCACTGGAAATATGAACGTGCTTCACCTTCGTAATGGTTGTGCAGCGAGCGGCGGGAGAGCGTGCGGGGAGGGGGATGTCCGTGAGATCGGTTTTTGTGATGTCGTTGCTTTTGGTTGCAACTCCATTTTTGGCTTAAATTAGGCTTTTAAGTGCGAATTTAATGGATCTTCATCGATTTTTTCCCTCCTCCGCTGGTGCAGCGACATGTTTTTACGAAATTAAATGCACACACTTAAAATCGCACTCGGAATCGTGAGATTATCGCATCGGGGAGAGAGGGTGGGGATAAGTCGCGAAACTCGCGTCGAAATGAAGTCGTTTGATGGCTTAATGCCCAACATTTCCTTATTCAGATAAGCGCCAGAGTGTAATTTGCAATTAAAACTGAAGCACACCATAGCCTTACCTGGTGTGTGTGAGAGAGAGAGGGTCGACGACGTCTGTGTGTGTGCCACGATTGGATTCTTTTTTGTCGTCGCTTTGTGCTCTGCTTGAATACACTTATGCAAATTCAATGAATTCCTCTTGAATGGGGATGTATCTAAGTTGAATGCGTTGGGCTCTGGTGTAGACTTTGGCCGTTAGATGCTCGGATGGATGAAGGAGAAGAATGTCGAGTGGAGGTGAGGAGGAAAATTCCAAGTTCGCTGATCAACTCTTTTGTTTGTTTTGCCGTTTTTTGTGCTGCAATGTCAGCCGATTGATGAACTCGGATAGCTAATATTATAGATAGATTAATTTCTCTAAATAAGTGAAAGGTTTCGATTTGGTTTTTATAAGACGTTTCTATTGGTGGTTGTATTTTCAAGGAAGAGGATACGCTCCGGCGGTGGAGATTATGTTTCGAGTTCCCGATAAGGTGGTTGACTTCGAGACTTTTTTGAATTTGCTGAAGAGAAACGATCTGCAATCACTTCCTTGGTATTTGAGTGATCGTAAAACAGTCCTTCAATTAAATGACTTAAGATTTGAATAAAACTAGCAGAGGGATGAAATGTAACAAATATGTGACCGCAAGTGTCGTCAGAAGAGAATTTGCAGAAAAAACGTCTGTTTTGAGACTTGCCCTGCATATAATGAGAAATTGATTTATGTCAGCGACGATTCTAAGCCCATTCTTGACAAAGTCTTCAAATAAAAGGTAAAATTTTCTTAGGAATTCCCCACGGCATTCCAACTGAATGTTTCCAAGAAAAGCATCGGGCACAACGACCTAAAAAAATCCAGCTGTGCAGTACTCAGTCAACCGATTCAAAAATCGTACGTCCTTTGTGTGATTAAAAATCGGCATTGCGATAGTCGTCATCACAGGACACTGCAAGAGGACTCAGAATGTTTTCAAAACGACTTCTGTAGATCATGGACAGATGAAAACGGAGTGGATAATGTTCCAGACCTCCTTCGTAAGGGGTATTTCATTAAGCGCTTCCTATCTTTAAATTTATATAAAATAAAGTGTGTATAAGATATCATCAACATTTTTGATTCGTTTAAAAGGCCTATCGATGCCATTATGGAATATAATTCCGTTCAAATGTCTGCCGCTGCTTCTTTGGGTGGCGTGCATCCGAAATGTGAAATTGTCTATGACTCTGGCGCGTACCTGTAAATCAGGCTGGATTTGATCGAAGGCATGGATTATGTTGACCTTGAGAGCCACTGTGGTTTGTGGCTTATTCGCATAGACCTGCGACTTCAGAAAACTCCACAAGAAAAAGTCTAACGGGGTGAAATCGATTTCGGTGGCCAATGGCCAGTTCACATCACCTCCACGTGAGATGACCTCGAATCGCTCGTGCAGAATTTCCAGTGTGGCGTGAGTTATGTGGCACATAGTTCCAATGTCCTGTTGAAATCACATATCATCCTATTTAGGCCAGGAGAAGTTGATAATCATCGAAATATAGCGCTCACCGTTGACGGTGATGGCCTGGCCAACGTCGTTCTCAAAGAAATAGACCGATGATTCCGCCAACCCGAGTCACTGAAAATGCTCAAAGAGTTTAACTGTCTGGAAAAAGCTTCCCAATCTCGTTCGGAGTCGGCATTAAACTGTAAGTCCCCTCCACTCGTGAGAGAATAATAGCACGCACAACGCGAGTGGTTGCTGAAAAGCTAGGCCGAGGTCCACCTCGGACTGTAGCGCCGTCATTTTTATTATTAAACCAACTTTAGAAAGGATCGATTATAGTAAAATATTCAAACCTCACTAACTCCCAAGCTATTCTCTTCAATTTTGTTGAATAAATGTCTAGCAGTACCGTTCCGCCATTGGATGCAGCAAATGGAGCAATGGATTCAAATGAACTCAAACCATATCCTACGGTCTGCCTGAGGAGATCTAAAAGTGTTGACTGTAAGAATAGCTTTCATTAGAAAGCTTCAAAGAACAAAAGTAACTCTGGGAAAAGGGTTAAATCCACCAGCGCATGCTGTGTCGCTTTTATCGTGTATTCAAAGACGCAGAGGAATTTACAGAGCCCCAGGAGGGTATACGATGTCTTTCATTTGAGATTAAGGATTAAACAAAACACATAAAATCGTTGTAATGGCTTTTGACTGTTTAAATATGATTTCTGACATCTGGATACAGCAGCTGGTTGGAGCGACTGGAAGTCAAATTTACGACCTCACTTCGAGCAGCTGGGGAAGTGTAGCGCCAATAAGGCGGCGAATGTTCCCTTTTAAGTCCTCCATCATCTCTGGTTTATTGGTGCAGAGTGACCACTTTAAATATCCCGACAGAGGATAAGTGTTCACGCAATCCAGGAGGGCAGTGCACATGTCCTTTGAGGAAGATTATGAGTGCACTCTGCGGCATTTTGCATTTTATTTCGGTAGCTAAGGCTATGTGACTGATTGCCATTCATTTTGGGAAACGAAAAAGTCAGTGATCGTGGGTCTTTAGCCCTCTCCATTGACTGAGAGGTCTTAGCGGAGGATTGCTTTTGGTAGATCAACTACTTTCACTTGACTCCATCCCTGCGGACTCTTAGGTTAGGTTGGGTTTGGCCGCTGCTAGTGAATTTACCAGCACACTTAGACCATGTTGGCCCATTATGATACCCACAGTCTGATCCCAATGGCAAATGGTGACCGGACCAGATTCGAAAAAACCGGATAAAAGCGTATTAACTTTTCTTTCACTGGGATTCGAACCTGGGACCCCTCTGACTGAGGGCAGGCACTTAACCAACTGCTCCAGTCAGTCGTCCTGCGGGCTCTAGGACAAGTTTAAACGTCCTTCGAAGCTGATCTCCAGTTAGGTGAGAATCATATCGGAGTTCTGCAATAATTGTCGAGGAATGACTCCATCCTGTCCAGAAGACTTGACTTCATCGGAACGGAATTGGTGTCCTAATCCATCAACTCTTGCCTTTCACAACGAACAACTCCCCTAAACTTGCGTTTTCAAACCCCATTATCACACCCTGCAGTTTCTCCTGCAGACTCGGTTTGGAAAACCTCCGATACGCTCATGACAGGACAGCCTCAATTTTATCTGATCCAGAAGGCACAGCCTTGTCTGCTATTCTTGCTCAAGAAACTCAGAAAGTGACCAAACAGCCTGTTTCTCAAGCCCCTCTCTCCACAGTCTGCAACAATCCCCTTACAAGTGATTCATCTCGTAAGCTCCCAGCTCGTTTTCCATTCCACCCGAGATTGCAACAGTATCTCACAAAACTCCGTGCGATGCTTACAAAACGCTCCACACATCCATTATCCATCGCAGAGTGCTAATTAAAATGCGCCACCATCACCGGTCTCTGTCCACTTTTATGACTGGCATCAACACCCCCTCCGCCAGGAGTGTCCTTCGAAATCACGTACATTGCACCAAATTTGTCCTAATGTCTTGCACAGACTCTTGTAATTGCCCCCTCTCGCAACGCCCCATAATTACGTGTCGATGAACCATAACCACGGCGTATTAGCGCGGCGCATTCCCCGCGAGTATTGCGCGCCACCTAATTAAGCCAGAGCCGTGCAAACCAAACAAAAGCTCTCGGTTCCACATGAACGCCACACCACACCCCCACTCGGTGGCGGGGGGTAATTATTTAATTGCGGCACCCGTTCTTAATCCTCTTAGCGCAGAACACTCTGCGCTAGACAAATGCGCACTCCGCAGATGTCGACTCCAGCACACGTCCGCCGCGCGGTATGGAGCCCCATAAATAAGATTCAATCAAAAGCAAGTCTTATCCGCGGATTATTGATTCGGTAGCTGCATCAAATTTCACTGCATCGCATTCCGGCTTAGATGCATCTTTCTGCGGCCACCGCGACCGAATCCCGCGCGCCAGCCAGCTGCCTCGGTGGACACACAATTGTGCACTTTTATGTTCAATTAATCCCCGGCTTCTGGTTAAATCATCTTGACGCTGCGATCACCTTCTTTTATTTCAACGGGTAATTAAATTGCAACTCGATTTAATTTTCAATTAGTCAATCTCCCATGTTCGCGCGGTGTGTGTGCGCGCGGTGCTGCCTGGCTGGTGGATGTGTGCTGCGCGGGATACACTCGAGTGGATATGATGGCAGACAACTGGCGCAGATGAACGAGATCCGCAGACAAATGAATTAAAGAGCTGAAGGCCCCTCGGAGAGCTCTATCCGAGATGCAAGTGAGGAGTATCTTGTTGAGCAACGATCAGCGCTCTAAGTATCTAGTTGAATACTGCGCCACTGCGAAGATTGTAAGATCCGCCGAGGTGTGTGTTGGCTTCCATCCTTGGGGCACGTATACACATTTCGGAATCAGCTGCCCGCTGATAGATACGTTTGCTCCCCGGACGATGGGAAGGTATGTCAATTATTGGTATGAGTTGTTGAACACGGCGCGGAATGGTGGTCAAAGCCAGTACGGATTCGTGTATCTGGGTCAGGTGAGATCTGCGAAAGGTGAAGAGATCTGTGCGAGGCTTTGCCACCTTAATTGGTCCGCTGTGCTGGCCGGCCACTGTTTTTGGAGGCAATTCAAGGTGCGACATCGGTGACAAGCGTCCAAATTTGTTATGCTTGCGTTTTGGTGTTGTGTCGCCTGGTGGGCTATTAGGCTCGGATTGGTTGGAAATTAGCCGCGGATTTGGTTATTTAGTCGATCATTTAGTGTAGACCGCGCTTTTATGGTGGCGATTGGGTTGTCATTTGGGGAGCCTTGCTGGTGGCTTCGATCTGAGCGGAGTTCAGTGGAGCGGATGCGGGCACTTTATGTGGAGGTGACCGGTGCATTGTGGCGGCTTATTATGCAGATTGTGTGGACATGCGGTCTTGTAACAAATACTTCGGACTAATTATTTGAACCGAAACGAGAGGAGTTGGAAGTTGAGCTGGGGGTGACATGGGTTCAAGGTGCATTTGGTTCAAGCAGTGCACGTATTGAAAGGCACTCTAATTTTAAACTTTGGTTTATGGCCTGAAATAACCAGCTCAAGCAAGACTTCTGACATGTTTAGCTGCCTTACAATTGTTGCCTCCATCCGCTTCTAACATTTGTCGCCTTTATCCCTAGACTTTCGTGCATAAATCGATTAATTCACGAGTTATGTATCCGAGATTCTGTAGGAACGAACTGTTAAGCTTTTTTTGCGTCCATTTATAATTGTAGATGGAGCTTCGAATCCGCCACTTCCGTTCAGACTAGCTCCTCAGTTCTCTGAAGAGACACTCGAACAAGTTGTTTGATGGAGTTTTAGTAGATAACTAAGTCAATACCGGGACAAATTTCCTGGGGTTCTATGAAAAACTCTTATTCTGCCAGTCCTGCTATATGGCGCCGAAAGCTGGACACTAAGCAGAACTGCGAAGCTGATTCTTGGTGGCTTCCAAAGAAAAATTCTACGTCGGATATATGGTCCCGTCTGCGAGGCGAATGGAGGAGCCGCGAACTCTACGAGCTGCACCAGGATGTGGATGTAGTCCGGAAGGCAAAAATCCGTCGACTGCACTGGCTTGGCAACATCGAGCGCATGGACAACAACGCTCCAGTTAAGAGGGTCTTCGAATCCGAGCCTCCTGGTTCGAGAAGGAGAAGAAGACCGAACCTCCGGTACAAAGACCAAGTCATCGCGGACGTAAGACAGCTTGGTCTTGATGACTGGAAGCAGCGTGCCCAGGACCGTCAAAGATGGAAGGCAGCGATACACGGGTCGTAGGCCTGCTAAGTAATTAACTAAGTCCTAGAATAAGCTCAAGAATAAATTTGTGTATCAACAAGAGTGGACGCCGATTCATTTCAAAAATAATTCAAAACTGATCGAATGGTCTCAGAGGCACCGCTCAAAAGACCGAAAAAATCCTTCTCATTAGAAAATTTTTGAGACCGAACACAATCTAAACGATAGCAACTGTCCATTTTTGGAAACTGCCGAATTGGGCCTTATTCTAGCAAGAAGGCCGTTAATAAACCGTGGGGACTGCAGAAACTTCTGACTCACTGACTCTACGTTGCCTCTGTGCGGCCCATTATTTTGTTGGACGTGGTATCTCCAAACACCCTAAGGAAGTTTCGGAATCAAGCGCGCAACTGTATACATGATGCACTCGAAACCACTCTGTTAGATGTACTTAATAGTGTCACTGACTTAAACCCTGTGGATTTATTTATGGCTGACATATGGCGTCCAGGATAGTCATCCGCCGCCATTACTCTTCTCAGGTCAAGCAAATCTTAAGGAGACTCTAGAAGCCTACAAGGTCTTGAATTCCTACCCGAAAACATCGATTACAGTGCTCGACACTGCCCCTATGACCGAAATATTAAACTCTACTCCTGATAGTTAAACAAACAGAAGGAGGGAGTGAGTAGTCTTCTTCAAAGATCTAAATAATAATAATCCTAAAAGGTCTTCCGAACTTTGACAGTTGATAGCGGCCATACTGTTGAATCTAAATCTGTCAAATTAGCTGTCATTTATTCAGTCTGTTTTGCCAAAGCACCATAGCCGGACATAGCGTTCAACAACACGTGCAAGTGATAAAATTGTTTTATCAGAATGGGTGTTCTGTTCGGGCAACGTTCGGGCGCGCTTTGGAGCTCTGACAGATGTATCTCGCTCGAAATTTTGACAGAAAGTCAGACAGACTCCTCCGCGGAACGAAATGAGTCTCTTTACGCTTGACCAACGTTGGAAAATATTGAAAACTTATTTCCAAAGTGAGTGCTGTGCAGCCCAAACAGTGCGTTTTTTTGAAAAGAAGTTTTGGCCGAAATGAAGCACACACCGCGACTGCTGTACCCAAGTTTGAGCAAAAAGTTCGTGAGACTGGTAAGCTAGTGGTCAACACTCATGGTCCCCATCATCGTACGGTGTGCACAGATGAGAATGTGGCTGCTGTGAGTGAGAGTGTGAGACTCAATTCTTACTTACTTACTGTTCAGGAAAATCCGTTGATTTCGCGTCGCTCAGCCTTTCGCAGACCACAATTTGGCGATTTTTGCGACGTGACCTAGGCCTGCACCCGCACAAAATTCAACTGACCCAGGAGCTGAAGGTACACGACCAGACCATGTTCGCCGAATGGGCTCTGGAGCAGTTGGAAACTGACCCTAATTTTCAACGAAAAATCATCTTCAGCGATGAGGCCCATTTCTGGATGAATGGGGACGTCTGTAAGTAAAATTCTCGAATTTGGAACGATGCCAATCCACATGAGATTCAAGAGCGTCCAATGCATCCCGTAAAAATCACTGTATTGACTGGATGGCGCAGTTAGTTGAGTGCCTGCCCCAAGTTAGAGGCGTCCCAAGTTCGAATCCCAGTGAAATCGAATCTGGTCCAGTTACCATTTGCCGTTGGGATCAAATTAACGGCACTGGAGAACGTTGCTACCTGGCAGTACAATGGACCAGTTTTGAGTCTTTTGAGATTCTGTTTCACTGGGATTCGAACCCGGAACCTCTCGAACTTGGGGCAGGCATTTAACCAACTGCACCATCCAATCGTGTTCATGGCTCCTTACTCGAGCAATGGCAATAATTTCCTACAAAATATTTTGCTGTCAGTTCTTGTAAAGAATCCTTCTGGATACACAAAAAGAAACCCGGCCATTGGCAAACCTGAGTTGACTTTGGATACCTCCATAAGGATCTTCGTCCGATATTTGGATCAGTCCGCTAGGGAGACGATTGGAGATAAAGACAGAACCGTGGACAAATACGTCAATGCAGTCTAGACGCGAACGTCGACTGTACATATAAAAGTAACATTCCGAAGTGTGCCTCAAGAGTACCATTTCGGGCCACCGTTTTTTTGCTATACAAACCTAAACATCGCGCATTCCAAAAGCTAGCAACCAGACCAAGAGTCGCTTGCCTACGGCATTATTAGCCGACATTCATGAAGGGCAGAGAGAGGTGCACAGCGCTGGTTGCTGGATTAAGAACAGGAAGAAGGATGTAAATGTTACGTCATGCAACGTCACCGTCTTGCAAGAAAACCAAATATGATCAAAAATTCAAACTGAAGACCTTCTTAGATACCACCACCTCAACCGCTTGGCTTTGCTTCAATTGAACTGTCAGATCTATCGCATTCCTCTCCAACGATAGCCTCAGTGCAAAACGTTACCCAAAATCCGTACAAGACCTCGATATGATAGCAAATAAATTTCCTGCATAAAATCCATGCCTACGGCGTTCATTAAATGAACACGCAATCGACCAAATCTGACCTCGAGCAGTACACAATGCTTCCGTTGCATTGCCTTCCGCAACATCAATACGATACGCATGTCAAATTATACGAAACCATCGCGTATCTGCCCACTCTCGCCCGCAGAGATCGTGTGAAATTAAAAACTCAAAACCGTACGCATTCCATGCAAATTTCGCTACCGTTTTGGTAGCCACATCCACGTAGGCCCAGCCATATACCCCCTCCATTTCTGTGTCAAGCAACAGCATCTCTCTCTCTCTCCGTGTGTCTAATAACAACAAACGTTCAGATACAATTTGTTTCCTCGACGGAGATGCAAGACAAGACCGTCTCGCTGCAGCTGCGCTGCGCCGCGCACACGCTCATTCATCGTTTCTGCTTATGCAAAACTCAACCTCTGGTCATGTAGCCCGTATCAAGGTAGGCAGATCCGAAATCCGAAATATCTGAGAGACCACAAGTCCAAATAGATCAGCGGAGTGCCACACAAGCGGATCGCGCATGGGAGAGGCTTAGAATGTGTTTATCAGGTGGTGGGCATATTATGCGTCAAGTAGGAGCTGGTTGGCGAGTGAGGGGGGAGGGGGAGAGAGGAGGATGTAGAGAAATTATGGGTGTAACGGGAACCTGAAAAGGAGGCAAGTGATTGTTCCTGGGGATCGGTAACCAGGCAATGCCCATGCTCAGTGACATCAGATACGAGCGATATACAAGACGATGGTCGGTGGGTCTGTTCTTTCGTTTTTTTGTTTTTGATCTGTGGCAACTGGAGCATTTGCTCTGCGTCCCTCAGAGGGGCCTCATTTCGTGTTGTCCGACTGCGGATGCAATCTGTGCTAAGGTGGGAATGGAGAGGCGGCAGTTCCTGGTGAGAATTCGAAAAGTAACAAGACAGCGGCCAAATGCTTGGTACATGACGAAAACCTCGAAAAATGTCAATTTCCATTCCAGAACGCCCTTGAGATGTTTTTCTATGATTCGGCACGGATGTTAGGTTAACAGCTTGTTAACTGCTTTGTCACGGCATATTCACCCGAATCAAACGACGGGAAGTACTCATTAACAGAAGAATTCCGAAATTAGTCATGAATTTCGAGTGAGTTCTCGGGTGTCTGAGGCTGGCACGGTGTCAAGAACAACTACGGGTTTGTTGAGAATTGATGATGGGGAAGCTTTTGGAGTATTTTGCATTTTGGGGCGTGTTTCCGCTGCGAAATAAGTGCCAAAGTGCCTTTAGATTCAGATAGACAACACGAAAGCCTACTTTCTTGCGGAATACCTTGGATCAAATTGTTGCTTGAAAGAACATTTTGGTACATTTGAAGCTTGCTGGAGTGTGCCGTAAGAAATACTTTGGACAGTAAATGTGTCCAGAGACTGCCGAAACCAAACTCTGTTGCAAAACTCCCCCAAAATGGTGCGTAAAGTCTTTTCAGTAATATCACAAGTAAGTAAGCAGTGCGACTCTCCATATGACTTTTCAGGTTTGGTGAATTAACTGAAAGTAATGAGAAGCAAGGAATGGTCGCCATGATGTAGAGGGTAAGTGTGTTAACTCACACGCAGAAGGTTCACGGTTCGATCCTGTACACAAACACTTTCAGTGCTCCATCTTTCTTGTGTCGTTGGATTTGGATGTAAAATTCAGTTTTTAGTACACTTTAGTACTTCTTTTAGAACTAGCTGCGATATGTCTTCGTTCAGTGTATTCTAGCTCAACATTAAATAGTTTTTGGTGCGCCAGTTCATTGCAGTGGCAGAGGATCTGTAGTCTCCTCATCGTCCTGCTAACTGAAGCTAAAAGCCTAGACGCTAAGTAGGATATTGGAGCTGACTTTCGATTTTTTCGAAAAATCAACAAAATATTTACGGTCCGACAAAGTTTTGTCAACTGGACTGGATCATTTATACGTCACCACCTCTCTCGAGTAACTGAAAATATTCAGATAGTAGAATCTTCTTAAACTTCACCGTACATAGTCGTCATAAAACTGTTGGTTCCTTTCACTCGTTAGAAAACCAAAGCACGTAAAAACGACTGGATGGAGCAGTTGGTTAGGTGCCTGCCCCAATTTAGAGGTTCGAATCTCAGTGAAATCCAGTCTGGTCCAGGCACCATTTGCCGTTGGGATCAAATTAATGGCACTGGAGTAGGTTGCTACCTGGCAGTACAATGGACCAGTTTTGAGTCTGAGTGCTCCAGTAGTGTTTCAAAAAATCATCCGAAAAAAAAAAACTTGTGGATATTTTTTACTGAAAATCGAGGAATTTTTCTAACGTAGCTCCTTAGGCAAAAATTAATGTCACCATTGAACAAACTTTTGTGGTCTAAATGAGGATCCAGAGCAATCTCCCTTTCAATCCAATGAGCTGGAGTTTTTGAAGTCAAACTAAGTTCTAAAATAAGCTGTCAATTGTTGTTGTCTCTATAAAACATGAGTCTAGTTCGAAAACCAAATCGGTTACAAAACACCCTGTACCTTCAAGATAAAGCATACGTTGACTTAGTTAATCAAACATTATTTTTCGACCAGAAACTTCAGACGAGTACCTTTTTTAGAAGTTTTCAAGAGGAGTTTGAAATCGAAGACATTCGATTTTTGCAAGCAGAAGTCAACGCCTTAAGAAGAACCTACCGAACTTGAGGTTCGAAACATTTCCTTTCCTTAGATACTCAGTAAAGGTCACGTATTTCACCCAATCTCCCGGAAAGCCACCCAGAGGATGCTGTTAACCACGAGAAAGTACATCGCTCAAAAACAAACTTTACCCTTCTCCTGATCCTCCTCAGACCCTTACAGAGTTCATCATTAGCAACAGACCCCCACTCTCTGTGACCCTTACTCGCATGACCTCCCCCAGTTAAAGTGCATCACCGCAAACTAATTTGTTGCATTTCGCCGTTTCTCTCACTTGTCTGTTGAATCACTCCCAGACTCACAAACTCAAAACCAATCCCTTGACAAAGCAAAAACCATCCAAAATCGATGCACAATCTGCCATCGCGCATTCAGCGGTTAAGTAAGCTGCATCCCCCGCCGACGACGTTGAGTCACTCGATTTGCTAATCAATTTGTGTTAATCGCCTCTCCGGCGAAGCTCACTCCCTGGGCCCAGCCGTCACAACAGCCAAACCGCAAAATACCATTTCCCAAATGAGCCGAGTCCCCGGCTGTGGAAATATGATCGCCGCGCCAAGGATTGATTTCCGTCCCCGGTCCACGGAATGGGGTCTCTCCGTGGAAATTCCGAAATATTATTCGCCTTTCTGAGCTTCGTGGACCCCACATGCGCACCGCCATCTGCTCAGCTTCAACCCCCTCCCTCCCCCACGCTCCGCTCATCACCAAGCAGCCGTGTGCAACCTCAATATATTTAGATTAGCTAAATTATTTAGCCATTTGAGGTAAATGACTTAATTAAATGGCATCCAGGCGATTAATTATTTACTTTGGCGAGCTGCAACTCTACTCGACTCGTCGCTCGTCGTCGTCGTCGTCGCCGATGGAAGCGGCTGGTGGTGGCACAAGAAGTGCCCGCTAGAGACTCATATGCCCGACGAGCCGTCGACATGCTGGGTTAGTGTAATGATTTATCTCGAGCACACCGTTGGCGTTGTGTGGCCACCGCAAGAAAGGCAACAGATACAACATATTTTCAATTGCACCACACGAGAGCTGGCGAACGCGGGCTGTGCCGCGGTGGCATGCGGCTCCTCCATCATCGCATGCGTCCGAGGCGGGGGCACGACGGAGGCTAGTCCATATGGATATGGAGACCTAGAACCACTCCTAGATTGTTTGCCTATTTCTGGGCTGCGAACACACCTCGCTCGCTCGATATTTAAAGTGATTTTTTCCATGTCTTGTGCTGGTTTCATATTTTCCTAATTGTTATTGGAAAACTGTGAGGGAAATGTCGGAGGCTTGTGTGCACTGCGGTGGGACGTGATTGCTAGCGATTGGCATTAAATGGCTGTTCGGTGTCTTGTCGGACATTTGAAGAGTTCTTCGGAGTCACTGCTTGTTTATCTGCTCTTGGAGGAAATCATACGTTGAGAGGGAGGAGGTAGTCAGCGGAAGTGCGGTAGAAACTGCTGGTAATTAACTCACGCGAATGTAGACCTACTACAAAAAATATCGATCGAGGAGTTTCTCTTGGCGTCAGCCCATTATGAGGAATTCATCCTCATCCTCATCCTCATCCTCATCCTCATCCTCATCCTCATCCTCATCCTCATCCTCATCCTCATCCTCATCCTCATCCTCATCCTCATCCTCATCCTCATCCTCATCCTCATCCTCATCCTCATCCTCATCCTCATCCTCATCCTCATCCTCATCCTCATCCTCATCCTCATCCTCATCCTCATCCTCATCCTCCATTTAACTATCATCTGCCTACCTACACCATCCCTATTCCCATCTTCGCATCCGTGACTGCCTCCCTCATTATCTCGTGAGGCCGGGTTATAATTCCACGTGATTAACACTTAATTCGCCGCACTTTCATGTGACTCATCCTCCGTCGATCTGTGGTCACTTGAAAGGCAGGTCCGCCACCTAAACTAGGAGAGGCGTTCCCGCCACCCATTACCCAGATCCCAGATCGTAATGCAATCTTAAGTGCGGCCAACTTCTCTCGATTGTACGCCATTACGATAACCGTAATGGCCTGCTTGTCTACTCCGTCTGCCTTTTCTCCTCGACGAACCAGCTTCCAGCGTCTAATTCGCGCATTTATGACGGCAAATAAATTCATTCCAAAGGACTCCTCCATGCCGGCTGCAGATGGATCTAGTTATGAGCAGACCGGGCCATTTGCCGCCCTCCAGACGCAACGAGAACACATGCTCACTGCACTCGGATGCGGATTGAGGCGCAAGATAACGACACACGATTGACGAACGACACAGCGGATGCACATGCGAGAGACTTGATTGAATGCAAACCAAGCGGATGGATGCTTTGATAATGACGCTAGCTGTGACCTGCAAACGAGCACAATGGGGTTCGCAGAGACAGTGGGTCAGCAATTAATCTCCGCATCTTCCCGGAGATGGGCGTGAATAAAACCCATGAAATCAGCATCTTCTGTCAGCTGCATGGACGCCTGGAGCGCATCGGAAGGGTGACCAATTGCAACGCAGTTCAGTCGCGAGTATTTGAATCACAAAGAAAGTAGAAAGGGCCATACGTCAGTCTCCTGTGGGCTTCCACATGCAAATGCAATAAACATTCATCATTTCGACTACTGGATGAATGCATCTGGGGCTCAGTGCTGCTGTTTCCTTGTATGTATGGGATGGGAAGCCTACAGTGGTGCTATGGGAACGGGAAGCTTGGACGGTGACCTCCATTTTGTTAGAAAAATGTGATAGAGAGGCACTGTGCAATTGGCAATGGGATGGGTTTCCCTCAGGTCAGACTTCTGGAGAAGCTATTGAGGTGAGGAGGAGCAGGAGAAGCGCCTCCTCGCCCTCCTGACTCGGAGGAATCCACGCAGGAGCATGCTACTCCAACAATTTGGACGGGATGACTACCACCAGCGTAAGTGGTGAATTGCATGAACATTTCGCATGCGCGTCACCCAGGGAAACCGAGGTGGACATTTGAACGATCTTACATCCATTCATACGCACATACATTTGAGTAATTTTTTATAAAAAATGGCCTCGATATACCTTTCAAATGAATGAACAATTTTGACTATACCTCACATACCCATTGTTTTATTTGAATTTGAAGATGAGAAGCGCTTAATGAAATGCCCTTTAGTTCACTCTCAAGACACTCCTCCCCAGTCATCACACTCGTTTGTGATCCGTCACAGAATTAAGTGCAGTCTAGTTGCGTGATGCCCCGACCAACCCAGTTACCGATTCGTTGCGTGAAATTGTATCCCGCTGCTGTCGCAATCACTTGCGTCGCGCCGCTTATTAATTTCATGCCCATTGACACACTGCTTGTTCGTTGCCCACGAAACCGTGTGACTCCGTCACAAAATATGATCCAACCCGTAAAACATCCAATTTCATGGATCACTCCAGGCGCAGCGCACAAATTTCATCGAATACAAATCGGGCGTGGTAGCGGAGTGGCGGCAATCAGCCCACACATCCTCCATCAAGTCTCACATGTGACCCGAGATTCACTTAAGCAAATCTCTGTCCATCTCGGGAGCCGCTGCCCACCGACGAGATTCGAGATCTCGAATTGTATCTGAAAATAGTTTACCCGGCGGAATGCAGTAATGAGTCTGCTCCTCCACCCGGTGTCGACAACCGAAAAGCCAAATAGTTTACTTAACCACTTGAACCCCGCCACCAGCGACACCGTTGATGCTGTGGGCAATGCGCGGCGTTGTGGCGCTGCGACGGTGTGGCGATGATGGCCTTAGGATAACTAGGTTGTCGAGCTGAATCCATTTACAATTTACAGTTGGAGGTGAGTTATAATCTCTGACTTGTGTGTCGGTGTTTGTGTTGGCGGTGGCGGCGTTCTGGTAGCAATTGCCCGATGACGCGACGCGACGGGCACTGGGAAATGGTAATTGCTCGACTCTTCGAAACGAAATTGACTCAAAAATTAATTTCGAACCAAATGTTTGTTCAGCGAATTACAACAACAGAGCGGCGGCTACAAAATGGATATTTTTTAAATTTTTGCGGGGAACCTCTCGCAAGAGTTGGCAAAGCGCGCGAGAGGTTGGTCATGTCACGAGTTCCCCGTAATTCAGTTTAGATAAGGTGCTTTGAAGCTAAATACGCTTGGGGCCGGTCATAGACAGAGCGGGAGAGAGAGAGAGAGAGGGCGCGTGGGGGTGCCGGGGGATGACTTGTCCTTTGCTTTCAGCCCGAAAGTAAGGTTGCAATTATGAGATAAAGTCTCAATTATAAAGTACCCCCCGTGAGGGGCGGGGAGGTTTGAATAAACACCAAAAAAAAAACTGGGGGAGGGCGTGAGTCGACATAATGGCCATCTGTTGGAAGTGCTCCGTGGTATTTATTAATTTCTATCGACGACGTTGCGCTGCTCTCTGCGCGGTGGCGTAATTTACTTGAAGGTTGCAGAGGGCAGGAATTGGGTCAGATTGGCATCGGCTGCGAGGTGAGATACAGGAAATCGTTGTTGCAGGCGATGCTTTGGACACTCGTGTCTGCAGTCACGGAACTTACTTGGATTTCCTTGTTTTTTTGTTTGCAATGGTTTTGTGAAATCAGTCAGTCTTACCTGGAAAAAGAGAAGAAAATGAGGAGATTATTAGTCAGTTCAAGGAGAGCAAGAGAGAGAAGGAATGTTGGTCAACGCTATGAGAGGATGTTTGAGTTTCAAAAAGGGTGTACTTAGTGCTAGAATTTCTGATGATCTTCTTGATGTATTTTCGATAAACAACGACAAGATGACAGAGCTAGGGGTTGGTGAAGTCAACGACCAGTAGAGACTGAGGGCAGCACCAAGATTTTGACGCATCAGTAGGATAAGAGTGTGAGTGCGTAAGTGCGTCGATTCCTACGCTCGAAATCTTGGTTCGAATCCCCGAGAAAATACCTTTGATATTTCACTGCTCCACTTCTTTCGAGTCGCTGACAATGTTCAATGAGACAAGACAGAAGGATCTGGTCTTTCCTGATTAGAAAAGAGTCAAAAAAAGACAACTGTTCTCCGCTAACACGTTTTCAAAAGTGAGTTAAAAATGTTATTCGAACTGTCAACAGTTATATGCCAAAAGGAATAGAAAAGGTGAAGTGGTCGCTGTTTGACTTAAGGGCATGATTTCATTTCGGAACAGACTGTCTAAAAAAAGGCTTCTCAAACTCGCCGTTCAGAGTCCGCATTAAACTGTAGGTCCTCTCCACTCGTGAGAGAACAATAGCACGCACAACACGAGTGGTTGCTGAGAAGCTACGCCCAAGTCCACTACGAACTGTAGCGCCATCAAAAGAAAAAGTAGGATGATGTTTACACCGGATTTACAGCTTTCCTCTCCTTCCTAAATGGCGCGCTTGAGATGTGAAGATCCTCCTAGTTGAAGTTGAGCTTGATGCAGCTGACACAATATAGCTGACGAATCGTAGCCTTCCTAACAAATTGACGAATGTTCGGAAAATCGTTCGAACAAATCAAAGATCAGCTGCAATAACCTGCGTAGCGTCTAGCGCTTTATAAAGCAGGACGCTCAGAATCATGTCAAATCGGCATGACTTCAAATCAGTGATTTAATCCAAGTTTCTTAGACAAACAGAGAACATGACAGAAGAACGAATGAAAAGTGAAAATATGAAGTACCGAAGGTTTGCGAGCTTAGTCCTCTATTTTTACTTAAATGCTTAATTATTGAAATCTAAGAGTTTTGTCGAGTTGTTTGTCTGGATCAGAGTAAGTCAGTCAATGACATACATGTTTCATAAAAGATCAGGTTTCACTGGTGAAAATTAAACTCCGGTTCCATCTTGATGACATCGTCTTTCAGGTCAAATTTAGTTATTTTTCTATGAATTCCGGTTTAAGCAATTCTTTGGTCAGTCGTTCACTTTTTATTTCTTCAACTGTTTGCAGGCAGTCGTAAAGAATTTCTTTTAAAGACTGTGCTAAGGGTGTAAACTGTTCAGTGTTCTGGTGGAGTATGGGATGGTTCTCTGTTGAGGGCCTTTCAGTCTCTATAGACAAACTGTAGCATCCGTGTTCGGTAAATCAACACCTTTCACCGTGGGCGTTGGACTTCGCCAAGAGTGCGTCTTATCACCCCTCCTCTTAATTATATCTATGAACTGGATGTTGTAGCGCTGTAGAAGCGGCAAATGCTTCACATTGGAAGTGTTGAGGGTAAGTCCTCTTCTTTTTGCAGATGACTTAGTTATCCTCTCATTCTCCCAGATGGAACTCCAGCGCGTGCTAGATATGTTTGCGGCCGTATGTGCTGAAGCTGAGATCAGAGTTAACGTGGACAAATCCGAGGTTAAGGTTATTTCCAAAAGGTCTGTCCAATTCACTCTACATGTGAGTGGAGACCCATTGAAGCAGTTGGAGAAGTTCAAGTATCCCGGGGTCTTTTTCACAAGTAATTGGAAGAGTGATAGTGAGCTTTCCTGTAGGATTGGCCAAGCTGGATCAATTTGGAACAGCTGGGTAGACCTGCATAAAGGAAGGCCGATCTTGGTGTCAAAGCCAAGTTACCGGTTTTTAGCACAGTATTTGTTCCAAATCTTGAAATGGGTATGGAATTTGGTCATGAAATAGTCATTCAAATGGCCTTCTCAGCTTTGATGGCAGTGTTTCAAGCGCTCGCTCAAATTTTTGGTGAATCGGTCCAGTATTTGCTGCGGCGGCTTTATTCCGTCTCGAATGTTGGCCTCGAGCTCGTCCAAAGTAGTTGCCCTATTAGCATAGACTAAGGACTTGACGTAGCCCCAGAGAAAATAATCGAGTGGTGTCAAGTCGCATGATCGCGGCGGCCAGTTGATGAATGCTCCCCGTGAGATGACCCTGCCGCCAAATTTTTCCTTGACAACATCGGGCGTTGCATTCTTTGTATGGCGTGCAGCACCATCTTGTTGCTCGGATATATCGACGTTGTCAAACTCTGGCTACAGAAAGTCGGTTAGCATCGCTCTATGCCTGAGACCATTGGCCATAACGGTGTCTATTTCCTTATTTCGAAAGAAATAACGTCCAATGATGCCACCACACCAAACAGTCAGTCTTTAAGGATACATAGACTCTTGGTCGAACATTTGTGGAGTGTGTTCGCTCCAATTACAGCAATTCTTCTTTTTGACATAGCTGCTGAGCCATTAGCCTCGTCCGAGAAGATGATTTTTTGGCTAATCCGGATCTCTGGCCAACAGTTTCAGCACCCAATTAGGGAAATCACGGCATTGTCGATGGTCTTCCGGCTTCAATTCTTGTGTCAGCACAATCTGGTACGGATCCAGCCGCTTAATATTAGGGGTTCAGTCTCTGGTGATGCCCCATGTCACTGAATCGACATTTCTGAGTTTTCTTCGATACTGGACCCTACCACGGCTATGTTTTCTTCCTTTCGCACCAATCTGCTTGGTGACTTGAGGTCCAAAAGAGTGTACTCAGGTTCGCGTTTCCACGGCGCGGCGAATTGGCTGCACACTGAAGCCATAATGATGCCCGACCTCGCGATGAATTGTACGTTTCGCGTTTACAATTGAGCCGCAATTTCGAGAATATTTTTTTATAATTTTCACAGGTTCAGCGAGTGTGAAACGATGCATGACAAAATGACAAACTTTATTCAACATTTTGAGAGCTGGAAATCATTGGTGTATTTGACAGCTGCTTGAATGTAACAATTGGAAAAACTATCACTGCTGCCTGGTCACCCTTTAATTCATCAGCTTACGTCTAACAACTCAGATTTTGCAAAAGCCAGGATTCATTTCTCAGATTCAAAGCTGGGATAGCCAAGTATATCATGGGAATCCAAGAGAATTTGTCATTAAATCAAGCACATATTCTCTTCGGAGTCCTAACATGCTCAGTTGGGCTGCCAAGGCCGAGAATGAGGAATTATTTCTTGTCAAATGTGGGATAGTTTTGTGTAGGGTAAGCAAGCCAATTTCATTTCATCGAGTTTGATAGTCTGATGTCGTCTAACAGCCTCTGACCACAATTTAACAAAAATTCGGCACTCCTTCATGCTCCTTTACCACCTTCCAACCACCCTCCGACTTTCCCAACAAAACTCCACGCAACTTTCAGATACAAAAGCTAATTGCTTCCCTCTCGAAAATGTCAACTTTTAATCGACTGCCTAACGATGGCTAATTTTTGATGAAGAAATGATATATGAAGCCATCAGTTGGCTCCGTGACAGGGGCGTGCCGCCCGCAGATCGTTTGCACCAGGCACGCCGCAGTCGCGCCGTCGCGTTAATGCGCCAAAACTATCTCAATTCAACTCCGCAGTCGAAGCAAGTCCCGACTGTGTCGCCGCGAAAGCCACCCGCTCTCCAGCTTCGCACAATCGCCCGCCAAGTCAATAACAATTACGTAATTATAAATTTATTAATGCGTCACCGCCCCCTCCGCGGTAATCTCCTGCTCGTCGATAAAGTAGAATTATGATCTCTCCACAAAATAGCGACCGCAATGAGTCGATGCGATACACCGGCATGTACGGAGCGTGTGTGTAACTTCAGCATGCGCCGACGCCGTCACACCGGGCCGAAGGTACTCACGACTCTCACTTTCCATCAGACTTTGGCTGGAGATTATCGCTTGACGACGATACAGATACACACCCGGGGAGTATCTGTTGCGCGTCTATGTTCGCGGACCGTTCGCCCGCTGCACATAGGCTATAAATAAACCTCAGCTTTCCTGGGATTGACTGACGAACGCACGGAGAGCCGCCACCGCCCCACCGGCTGGGTGTTTCGATAGAGTATCTCGTATCGGCGCGTTGTCCATGTGCGAACTTGTTGAAATCGCACTCTGATAACCACTATCTCAAGTGGATACGTTTCCAGTTGCATCGGGCCGAGGCCGGCGGTTCCGGGGGAGAGATTTCCGATAGCAACACTGTCTGCTGGTGGTGGTGGTGGTGGAGGGGATTGGGTGGAGTGCTCTGGTGGGAACGCATTTTAATAATTCAGCAACAAATGTGATTAATGATAGTTTGAGTTATATTCGCTGGCCGTCGATGCCGGTATCTGCGCGTGTATCTGCGAGGTAGTCAATGGGTTGAGTCGATCTTGTTGACGCAGGGGGCGGCCAGACTTTATGTGTGGCAGACAGGCTGCTTAATATTTTTGTTTGTTTGATTAAGCAATCCGTCTGAGGCTATAAATTGTCAACTCTTGCGAAAGGCACTGACTGAATGAGGGGAATTAGGAATTTCAAAGGAAAGTGAAGGAAACTGACGTGGAATTCAGTCGGAAGGGGGTCGGAGATTGAGGGGGTGCTTGTGGGGAAGCCTTGAAGGCGCTGAAAGGACTCGATTGATAGAAGAGTTTCTGTGAATTCCCATAAGCCACAGGACTGGTTTGAGATTCTCTACAATCGCTTCCGTTTGCAGTCGATTATCAACAAAAACCGATCATGTCGATCATGCCTGACTCATTTGGAGGTTACAATTTCAGTTAGAAAAATCGCTCACAAATTTCCCTTTATTTGCTGAATTCTGAGCACCATCGTAACGAGGAGATGTTGACATTTGACATATGGTGCAACTTGAATGCAAGAACCGACCGAAAAACATCTCGCAACTCCGTCATTCTTAAGTTCCATTGAAAAGGTCCCAACTAGACCACTTTTGCATCAAAAAATGGGAACAAAACTCAAGTCCGTGGTCTGGTCAAGCTGCAGTGCCTTTAGGTCACTCATGAGTCTGCGCAGAAGACAAGATTCCCATCGACACCCCCTTGTATGCCGAGCAGTCTTATGCAAGGTTCATGCGGTTCGTCTCCCAACGCCGTCACTAATTGAATGCCAGTCTAGTCTCTATCCCTCAAATGGGGCCAAATCAAAAAGTGAATTGCTTCAAATGTGTGAACATCATCTCGCAATGCCGGCCATTCATCAGCTGCGCTCAATCGATCCGAATGCCTGCTCGCCGAAGACAGAGAATGCCCCTTATTCGTCGCAATGACGTCTGTGTGATCGGTGCATCGACATAAATTTCCAATTGACAGCGAGCAGCTACAATCCCCCAATTTCCATCCGGCAAGTCTTTGGCAATCCGCAATCAATCAAAATGAAAATTTCGTAAAGTCCATCGACACCACATCCATCGCGGTGCAGCCACAGTCGCTGCACAGCGGATCAGTCATGCCACGGCGGCGCGGCGCGGCACGGCACGGCCGGCAGAGCGAAATGCCAAGAGCATTTTCCATATCCACTCGCAGTGGCACAATTACCCGAGATCCATCAATCAGCTACAATTTAATAAAAGCAGCACTGGATGCAGACAGCGAGGCTCGCTCTGGGCTCTGGGTCTATCTCCGCATCTGTCGCTCTCCCCTTTTCCACGGTGTCCCTCCGATGGATAGAAACACATCTCTCCACGCCGCCGTGAGGGGGCAGCACCCCACATCTCCGCAGCTCCAGTGCTCCAGTGCTCCACCGCAACCGCATCACTCCTACGTGGTGCACCTACCCATTTGGAGTTTTAATTGATCGCATGATTTCATTCATTCCAATCGATTGGCTCTCCCTCTCTCTCTCTGTGCCCCCGGATTCCGTGGAGTCCCAATTTTTTGCGGCATCTACCGAATCTCCAGCTTATGAGCGGCGGCGGCCGAGTCCCACTCTCTGAATAGACTTCTCTTAGTTTTCAGATAGATTTCTGCGGTTATTGCCACCGCATGCAACAGAAAAGATACGATTAGCGGATATCGGTGGTATCCCGCAGCTGCAGCGGCGCACAATGGACCCGGGGACGACGAAAAATAAATAAGCTCACCGTCAACCGCCGGCGGACCATAATAAGAACTGACTGCTCGGAGTTTGTTGCGATATTCGGCAGCGGACACAGAGGTGAGGCAGCTGCAGCGACATGCCGTTGCAATTTCATCGCCGACGACAGTGCCTCGGATACGTATGCACCCTAGATGCCCGACCTCAGATGGAGCTTGTCGGGTGATAGATCCGCATGCGAAGGGACGCGGCGAGCGGGGGCAAGCGAATCGAAAAATATCGCGCCGATACTCTCCCCATATTGAAAAAGTAATAATTTCTGGTCAGAGTGCGCCGTGCGGCATGCAGCACCGCACCGTTCGGCGCTGCGAGTGGACGGATTGAAAGACATTCGAGAGACAATTGGGAATTATTTCAGCGCAAGAGGTTAAGTGGTGCTGTGTTCTGTCGGAGAATGTCCACCTTGGAGGGGAATTTCGGTTTGAATCAGTACGAGGATGTTGATACGGCGGGAGATAGACAAGCAGCAACTTTGTTGCAGAGTGGGCATAGCTTGGGGCCGAATCGGTGATGGGCAGCGCAGGGGTGTTGCCTGAAGGAAGGCGTCAACAAAATCTAAGGTGGCACTTCAAGGATTTAGCACGTGCTAAGAATAACAAATGAATGTGCTTGGACTTGCGACAGCGCCTATCACAAGAACTGGCCTGCAGCTGTGGTTCGATAGGTTTGGTCAAGATGGATGATGGGGCTGCAGCTCGGCCAGCAGACAAATAGGCCTCGCTTGCACTTAGGAGCGTACTTCTTTGGCAATCTCTGCGACCTCAAGATACCAATTAGAAGTCTGTATCTGTTCGTGGGACGAGTGTTGGACGATAAGCAAGAAAGCAGAGCACATATTGGGTACTTTTGAGAGGAAAAATTATCCGGCGATTTTTCGGTCCCGTATGCGAGGAGGACGAATGGAGGGGAAGATACAACCGCGAACTCTACGAGCTGTGCAAAGATGTGAATGTTGTTCAAAAAGCCAGAAAACGACGACTACACTGGAACGGCCACACCGAGCGAATGGACAATAACGCTCCAGCAAAGAGGATCTTCGAATCGCAGCCCACTGGTTCGAGAAGGAAGACCGAACCTCCGTTTCAAGGACCAAGCTATCGTGGATGCCAGAGCGCTTGGTCTGGATAACTGGAAGCAGCGTGCGCGGGACCGGAGGGAATGGAAGGCTGCCGTGTCTCAGGCAGAGACCCTTCAAGAGTCGAGAGCCCGCAAAATAGGTAAGGAATCTGTTCGTGGAAAGTTCCAAATTGTTTCCCTTTAGAAGGGGTAGGTAAAGGGCCAGACCAGATAACAATGATAATTTTTCCAATTGTTATGTTTCAGCAGCTGTCGAAGGTACCATAAACACCTAGCTGTCAAAATATTCAGTATGATCTCCCATTTTATTATGCGTCGTTTCACGCTTGCCAAACTTGCAAAAATAATTAGAGAATATTCGCGAAATTCCGGCTCAGTTGGAAATGCAACAGAGTTTCGTCTTGGAGACGGGCGTCATCTTGGCTTCAGTGTGCATGGAAGTGTGCATGATGTTTGAGCATGGGTACACTCTTTAAAACCTTACCAGACAGAAATAAGTGCGAAATTAGGAAAAAAATAGGCGCCGAAGCGGTCAGTTTGGAAGAAGAACCAGAAATATCGATTCGGGGCCGATCAGCTGAATTGGGCATCGCCAGAGAGTAAATCCGGCTTGGATTTGGGCCAATTTCCGTACCAGATTATGCTGTCTCACGAATTGACTTTGGCCAGTATCCGAATTAACGAAAAAATCATCTTTTCGGACGAGACCAATTTTTGGTTCAGGGGCTACGTCAACAAACAGAATTGCCGTTATTGAAGCGAACACAATCCACAAGTGTGAGTTCAAGACAACGTCGTGAGTTCGCCAATTGGGAACTGCAAATGTGGGCTTTGGCCGGAAAACCGGATTAACGAAAAAATCATCTTTTCGAACAAATCCAACTTTTGGTTCAGGGGCTATGTCAACAAACAGAGTTGTTGTTTTTGGAGCGAACACAATTCACAAGTGTTCGAACAAACATCAATGCATCTACAAAGATTGACTGTTTGGTGCGGTTTATTGGAAGGCGGCATGGTCGGACATTATTTCTCAGCGACCCTCCGTGGCATCGCATCCCGGCGGCGGAGCCCGACTCGAAATATGAATAGTATCTGCCCCTCGAGTGGGCTCATACCGTACACAGATCACGACATACGCCGATCGTTATCATCACTCAATTTGAATATCTATGCCCAGAGGCATGGGAAATTAGGAAACCGTTACCGTCAATGGTCTCGAGTGTAGAGCAATGTTAACTGACTTTCTGTTGCCCGAGGTGAACAACATCGAGATGGCCAAGCTGTGGTTCCAACAAGACGGAGCTACATGCCATACAAGCGACGGAACGCAACGCTATGGGTTGTGAAGAAGGAATTTGTCGACTGGATCATCTCACGGCGAACTTTCATCAATTGGGGGCCACGATCAAGCGACCACTCGATTATTTGCTCTTAGGCTACGTCTACGCTTTCAAGCCAACGGGCTCTAGGCCAAAATTCGTAACGCTTTTGCCGAAAAACCACCGCCGCGAGTACATGTTGGACCTAGTAATAAAAAATTGGACCGACCAACCACTTGAAGCTCTTCAATCAAAGCCAAGGCCAACATTTAACTGATGTGCTATTTCAAACATAATGGCATGAAAATGGCTATAACATTAAACCAGAATCAATTGTATACCTCATACCGTTGGTGTTTTATTTAAATTTATTTTCCTATCGTTTTTATCTGGTCACCGTGTATAACCATCTCTCTAAGAACCTGTCCTGTCGTATGACGCAGAAGCATGGACACTAACCAAGACGGACAAACGACTAGGTGGCGCAGTTGGTTAAGTGCCTGCTCCAAGTTAGAGCAGGTTCGAATCCCAGTGAAATCGAATCTGATCCAGTCACCATTTGCCGTTGGGATCAAATTAACGGCACTGGAGGTTGCTACCGGGCAGTACAATGGATCAGTTTTGAGTCTGAGTGCTCCAGTGCAGAGTTTCAAAAATCTTCCGAAAAAAAAGCCTTTACTTTCTATGATCTCCTCTCGTATGTAGATTTGATGAATACATGTCAGAGAACTCGAATGGCGCTATAGTTCGGAGTGAACCTTAATTTGGATGTCTCTACAACCAAAGCGTTCTTTTGCCAGCTGTCTCCAGGGCCGCACATTTAATTGGCAGATGTCCGTTTTAGTCTATGCTCATCACCGTGTTTCTGATGGTTCTTTGTTGAAATGTCCATCCGGATTAGATTTAAAGCCTCCCCGTGTCGGAGTTCTGGTGTCCATTCTCCCTACAGTCTACAGAGCCCAGTCACTTTTAGCGTTGGATCCGGGGATGTTTGGACAGGCCAACATCGATGTAAATCACGGTCAAAGGAAACGGGTCCAAAGACCAAGTGCAGTACCTTTTTTTTTCGAAACAGCAAGGACTTCTCATCCTCTGTTGACAAGGTCCATGCTTCTACATACTGTTCAAGGTCTTTCATTAAGCCGGCTCCTTTTGACGATGTCCTTGACCAGAAATGCAAGCTGGCTGTGGTGAGACGTTCTGGCCTAGTCGTCGTTGGTGTGTGTCTTCTCTGGATAACAGCATGAGAGGTAAATGAGGCCAAGAAAAATGTTCACGCTGTCATCCAGAGAAGACACACACAATCGACGACTTCATCTTTGTCTTGTCCTCGTCTACCGTCAGATCCATTTAAGCCGGCTGGTCTAGCTTGCAGACTTCAAAGTTCTTACATGCCAATGCCTAGCATCGCTTACGTCTTGTTAGCCCTCCGCCATGGACAATGACTCTTGATGTTAAGCGCTTTTAACCTGCTAAATCGCAACTGAGACAAGAAATTGACTTCTTTGAGTGGCTTTCCGTAGCCGAACCTAAGTTTTACTTCTTCTATGACCCATAAAGTACTCAGATGCCTCCCGAGGATATAGTTTCATGCTCCCCTGAACCACTTTCCTCCAGACAATCATGCCGCTTACTAAAAAAACGGCACTTGGGTGGTCTAGACTAGAACCTGTAGGGTCCCAATGCAAGCTCACCCTCAATCCGCCGTCTATAGACTTCTGAATAATTTAAAGCTCCCATCACACAGATATCCCCATGTCTCCATGACAGATGCACGCAGATGAACAAAAAAAAAATCCCCCGAAAAGATACAATCTCATTTTTTGGCATGAACCCTGTCAAAATTTCCCACTGTACGTCGATTACTCCGTCGGATTCAGAGGAATTCGTTCAGAGAGGGATTACCCCCGAACGCACACACCGGCCAGCCCCCAAATCACCGCCGCGTCTCGCCAGCAACAGTGCCTACCTCCGCGATGTTTTCTTAATCCCTTAAGATACATGACAAGCATTTCACATTAGTTGCCCTGCTCTGAGAGATATTTTGTTTTCGGGAGGCAAGATTTTCGGTTAATTCTTGTTCCTGTTCTCCGCCAGTGGGACGGGAAGGTGTAATAAATTACCTTCGGACAGGGCCGGCATCTTGTGCCGGGCCCTCTGACTCAGCGTTCGCTGTGCGCGCGCGCAGAGGATAGGGTCTAACATTTCATTATTTGCCCAAACACTCCCCGTGAGCAATTTGAGATGAAAAATTGAAGGTCAGCGCTTAATTGAAAAATTCGGTGGTGGTCGATGCGGTGCAGCGCCCGAGGATGCAATCATTCTTCTCTTGCATTTCAATTGCACAACGAGTCCGCGCAGCGCACAAATCACCACAATCGCAGATATGACAATTACATGTGTATTTGGGGGGGTGCGCGGTCGCGGCGAGTCATGATCGATGGCGGGAGCACGCCGGATGAATGCCGTTCTCAGAGAGCACAGTCGCCGATTAGACGACGGGGATATCATATCTGCCCGGGCTCGGACTAATTGATTTCAACTGCTATTCTCCGTGCGGTAGCATTGAACGGCCTTGAGTGGTCCGCAGCGCCGTCCAGTCCAGGCCGGCGTGCATGAATAACAATGGCAGCGACGAATTTAGTATGTCCATCACATCGGTCTGCAGTTGGCACTCTCGGTTTCTCGAATTCACTTGTCATTCCCGAGCGGGCTCGCTCGGCGCGGCGGCTCCAGCTCCAGCTCCAGCTCCCATGCCTCTGGGCATAAATATTCAAATTGAGTGATGATAACGATCGGCGTATGTCGTGATCTGTGTACGGTATGAGCCCACTCGAGGGGCTGATACTATTCATATTTCGAGTCGGGCTCCGCCGCCGGGCTGTGATGCCACGGTGGGGCGCTGATAAGCATTGATTTGCATACACTCCGAGATACTCTCAATTTGCCTGCGTTCTGTCACATTTAATTATCGATTAAACTGTGCTTTATTCGCGTTCTGGCATACATTAGATACACGAAGCGCACGTTAGATGGGACTTTGTTTTGTTTCACACGCGGGATTTCATTGAATTAGCGATGCGAAGGAGTGGGCCTCTCGGAGTGGGGTTCATTAAGAATTCGAGATGTTTTATGGGCACGATCGGCCGGTATGATTGATTCGCCACGATAGCAGAGAGGCTTGAGTGATGGCAGGAATTTGATGTGTGATGAGGTGGTCATTCGACCGACTTTCGGCGGATTTGCATGGATTCCGGAGATGAGTGGGCGATCGGAAGATGAACCGCGATCTTAGCTGAGATCTGAAGCGGAATGATGGAAGATATGCCATTAGATCGGTGGGTGTGGGTTATCTTTTCTCGAGAATCTGTCAACAGAATTTTGGCCCTTAAGTGCCTCGAGAAATAAATCTTCTCCGGTCCTATGGGCTTTTAAATCGATCGCGGTGATCATGGATGATGTTCTGCTCGTATCCGTGATCATTTTGCAGAGGATTTCGGAATTAAATGAGTGGATTCAGTGGTCAGACGGGGTTTGGAATGAACAAGAAGATGATGCCGAGCGTTGGGCGCCAATTTGAGAATTATTTTGGCAAGTTCTGAACTCGCAATTAAATTATTTTAGTACCACCGGAAGATCGTTAAAGTCTTCATTTCTGATTCCCGTCCTCTGGTCCTACAGTCCGGGGAGAGCTTGAGCATCAGTCAGCAAGCATCTCCATTCGTCACGGTCATGGGCTAGGTGCCTCCAGTTCCTCTGCCTGAAGTCCCTTCCCAGCTGTCTTTCTTTACCGCATTACCCCTCTGGGTTGAAGTCGTAGACTTCACAGGCCGGAACTCTACGGAGCCCGCTCTACCTGACCAAGTCATCTGAAACGGGAGACTCGGAGTCATTTGACAAGACCGATGTCGTTCTACAGCTAATTGAAGTGCCTTTCCAGCAGGGCACGTCATCGGAGGTGAGGTCTTCCTCTACCACGTTGTCCCTTGGTGTTAGCCTCGAAGAATTTCCGAGTCGAAGCCTTGGTGTCCATTCGCTCTACTTGACCTAGTCATCAGAGACGCTGAGTCTCTCATCCTTTAAGCAGGCTGTTGACGCTGTATAGCCCGGCTGTACAGGCCGAAGCTTTTCGAAACTCGCTCTACATGACCCAGCCATCTGAAACGAGAGACTCGGACTCATTTGATCAGATCGATGTCGCTCTACAGCCCAGCTAATTGAAGTGCCTTTCCAGCAGGGCACGTCATCGGAGGTGAGGTCTTCCTCTACCACGTTGTCCCTTGGTGTTGGCCTCGAAGAATTTCCGAGTCGAAGCCTTGGTGTCCATTCGCTCTACATGACCTAGTCATTGAAGACGTTGAGTCTCTCATCCGTTGATGCTGTATAGCCCCTAAAGTTAATCGTTCAGTCTCCTTCTCCAAATATCATCAGTGCATAGGGTACCAAAGATAATCAGACTTTCCTCTCGAAGCGACCAAGAATCTCCTCATCCGTCTTGGTTTTTTTTTCGGAGGATTTTTTGAACTTCTACACTGGAGCACTCAGACTCAAAACTGGTCATTGCCAGGTAGCAACCTGCTCCAGCGCAGTTAATTTTATCCCGATGGGATTTGAACCTGGGACACCTCTAACTTGGGGCAGGCACTTAACCAACTGCGCCATCCAGTCGTCTAGTTTGATATAGTTTTGATATAGCCTTCTAAGTAAATTTACCTGAAGCTGACCCAATACTTGAGGGTGTTCTTCCCTGCAAAACCCATGGATGGCTACCGTGTTGTCTCATTTCCCTGGTCGTTGTTCGATTCTTCAGAGGAAAGCGATTCTAATGCAACCACTTAATAATTTCAAGTTTCTCAAATCTGAATCGACTAACTCAATACCCCTTATCGACTATCGACGAGGCGATAGAAGCTGTTTTAGCGAGGACTCCTGCGTCCTTTAATCTAACACTTCAGAAGGAAAGCTACAATTGAACAGCGGCTAGGTAGGTACATAAGAGCTCTAGCGTCCTACAGATGTGACTAAAGTAGATCAAAAATTCTATTGTTTCCTGGGGATGAGGTAAACTACCACGGGAAAATGTATACCTTGCACTGATGACCACCCAGAGTTTAGTATAAGACTCGGGAGACTATTCAGCTCAATCTTATTCAGATCTTGCAGCTGGTCAAAGAAATGTTTGTCCATAGTTCGATGTCGGACGCAAAAACGCCATCACCTCTCCCGAGTCACCGGCAATGCCTGTCAAGAAAAAGCTTCTCAAACTCCGTCATTCGGAGACGGCATAAGACTGTTGGTCTTTTCCACTCGTGAGGGAACATTAGATCACACAACACGATTTGTTGCTGAAGAATCTAGGCCCAGGTAAAACTCAGACTTTAGCTCTACCCACAAAAGAAGGCAGGAACAAATTTCGAATTTCTTTTTAGCTTTAACAGGATTGCAAAGCAATTAAAACATCTTCTAGAAATAATTCTTGAAGTCACATCGTCTTAAACCTAAACCGAGGCTAAAGTTCGGTCAAAACCTGAAGCAAAGTAAGGAGTCAGGGGGCTCATCACAACTTCCAGTCCTAGCAGTGACAATGGATCACTACAATCCGCAGACATTTAAGACCAATGTGCACAGGTACCTCCTCTCCCTTTCTCCCTCTATACCTTTGGCCCGTGCTGTCTTGATTCCGGACACTTAAGGGTATTCGTAACACATTTCGCGCGCGCAAATTATAAAAAAAATAACCCTTATGAAAGGAAATCAAATCTGCTAGGAAACTGCACAGATTCGGTTCTAACAATGAATGATTTCAATAAGTTTTCTGGGGTGCTACAAGGCTACCACCAGGAACCTATACTTGTTTCTTTTCAGAAAAATGCTCTTTCCTGCAGTCAACGGTTTTTAAAAGCAGTTTTTGAGCCTCCAGAGGCTTGAAGTTAGAAGATAATGGATAAGGAAGGCTACCAAAATGTACATATATTCACAAAAATAAATGCATCCCTCATGCGTCCTTCAGACCAACACACTAATCCTCGCTCCGAACAAGTCATTGGAATGTCACCGCCGACAGTTTATTACAGTCTACTTTCTATTAGAGATGCACAAACGGCGAGTAGGTGTCGAAAAGAGTCTATTTCTTCGTCGTCCCTGCAGCTTCTGCAATAATCGCTTGGAGAGACGCCTAGACGCATAGCGTGAATGTCCGGAAAGGACTCCCATCTCAATACACACATTCTTGCGAATGATCCTGATCAATGATAATGAACTAAGGCTGGGAAAAATAGAACTGGATGGATGTAGTTGGTTAAGTGCCTGCCCCAAGTTCGAGGGGTCCCAGATTCGAGTCCCAGTGAAATCGAATCTGGTCCAGTCACCATTTCCCGTTGGGATCAAATTAACGGCACTGGAGTAGGTTGCTACCTGGCAGTACAATGGATCAGTTTTCAGTCTAAGTGCTCCAGCAGTGCTTCGAAAATCCTTAAAAGGCTGGTAATAATTTTCTGGGATTCCTTAGATTTTGAGTCTCTTAGACAGATATCGTGAGGCTTTTATCCTAACTCTTCTTTTTGCACGATGCTTTAGTTCGGGCCGAACCGGGGCTTCAGCTAACATGCCGCAGCTGGCTCCAGTTATGCACGCCAAGTTGTGGTACTTCCAACTGCTTTAAACCAACCTAAACCTTAGAACTCCTCTGTTGAGTTGTCCTACAGGCTCGGTCTAGAAGGCTGTCAAGCTCCGAAGTCAATAACGAACCGGAAATGAACTAAGACGACTAAGCTACGAAAATGTCCCCTTCTTCTTCTACATACAGTCCGAAATGGACTTGGGCCTCAAGCAACAAGTCTCTCCAGTCATTCAGTGACGGAAATGTCTTGACATTTCAAACAGTTGACCAACACTTTAATTTTGACAGCCTTTCTGTTGAATATAATCAATTGGGCTTCAAACCTTTGCCCACAAGCATCTCTAAGGAAATGCTGAACGGTTGACCATGATTCGGTGCTCATACTTCTAACCCTCCCTGTGATGATCGCTAATGATGTAGATCCCAAGCAAGTTGAGAAAAAATCCGAAGAAGTCTGTTAAACAGTTCATATCACTCCCCATTGGTGTATGCAAATGCTTCCCATGACATGACAAGAGAACGACTGTTGTTCTTTGGCATTTGTCTGTCACCTCACTTATTAGCAGCAGATGAGGACCTATTTTGAGACTTCTTCCGAACCTAAATCCGTTCTATTTGAGACATCTCATACTTGAGCTCTCTTACCTTGACTTTCTCCTTAACCTCAGCCATCAACCTTCAAATCTTGTCCCTTCACAAATTTGCACAGCTCTGCTGCTTTCCGTCAGTCTCTTCCTCGCATTAACCCACAGTGACTGACCGCCCCAGAAAAATACCCCAGCCGCCGAACCATAACGCGATGCATCCAAACACCATCCCAACGGCAATCGTGCACGTTTGCGCCGAGGCAATGTTTCAATTCGACTTCAGCCCGGCCTCCTCTCCGACTCGAGCATACTCGTACGGGTAGACCTTAATTTGTCGTCCTGCAAGCATTTCACTCGCATCAACGTGCCAGCGTGCGCTCTTAATCACTGACATTATTTTGACATTTGTGCCGGTAATTAAGTAGATAATTTTTACTTAAAGATATCAGCCCGAGCCGAGCGCATCCATCGCCAGATACTTTCCGCTCTCGCAGTTCATCTGCACCCGCAATGGCCCCCCGCCGCCCCGTTTCCCATCGAAAGCGGAATAAATGACCAGCATTAAGTACGGTTTTCGGATGTCGAATGCAGCACTCTCACATGGCCCGTCGCCGTCGCCGCCACATGTGGCAGGGCCAACCCGAGGAGGTCTCGAAAACGAGGATTAAATGCCCCCATCTCGTGGAGCGCGGTTGTTGCCGGGTAATGGCGGGCAATATATAATTTTCGTATCAGATGTTACAAACATTTCAGTTAGATCGTATTTATGAGCGGGCAAGTGTAATTGATATCGACGGACGGGGGGAATGACTCAGCGAGAGATGGGATTCGCACCGGAGAAAGGTGTTGCTGGCCGACTGGCATGGGGAACGAAAGGAAATGCGTTCGAGAGAGAGATTGTCTTCGTGTGGTGAGTGAGGGAGAGAGAGAGGAGAGGGGAAGGGATTTGTCATTCTGTGAGGGATTTGATCGGGAATTCCTGAGTGGTTGGTCGTGTCGAGTTATCGCAGCTTGTAATGTGTCGGTCGGTGGATTGAGATGTAGAGTGGGCTGCGCAGTCGATAATCTTTTCCGCACGCATCCTTTCATAAGTCAGGCATTTTTGGGAATCGATGATGGGTGCGGAATGAAGCGGCCATCGGTGGTGGTGAAGAAGAAGAAGAACGAAGCAGAGCATGAGGATGAAGTCACCAAAGTGAATTTAGCCTATATGCAACCAGCTCTTGTATCTTATTCGGTCAAGAGAACGGTAGTCGTTGATGGCATGCACTAAGTTGATCTGCTGGACGATAGAGTTTGGGTCGACATTCCAGGAAGTTCATGACACACAATTTTTGAAATGTCAAATGAGTTAATGGGAGCTCTCATGATGACCTGGAACCATCAGACATTCGTTAAGATGACGCTTCTCACTTGCTTGCCTAGAAGATTTCCCGCTTTTTTAGTAGACATTAGATGAGACCTGCTTCAGTAGCTTTTCGCCAAGGTGACCCTAATGGACTTGTTGATGTGCGCATTTAACAGTCCAGAACTGAAGCAGCAGCTAATGATTGACTCAACCACGTCGTGTGGTCGTTCATTAACCTTATCCATACGACTGGATGGCGCAGTTGGTTAAGTGCCTGCCTCAAGTTAGAGGGGTCCCAGGTTCGAATCCCAGTGAAATCGAATCTGGTCCAGTCACCATTTGCCGTTGGGATCAAATTAACGGCACTGGAGCAGGTTGCTACCTGGCAGTACAATGGATCAGTTTTGAGTCTGAGTGCTCCAGAAGAGCTTCAAAAATTCTCCGAAAAGAAAAAAATGAACCTTGTCCTGTCGGCTTAATTCCTCGACCATGCTTCTCCCATGATCTTCGAAATCTCTAGGACGAGTTATTTTACTTCGATTCTTGAAGTGATGCAAATTCTGGTCAAATGATCCCTAAAATGTTGGATGATGACTTCGCTGTACTCCCCACCGCACCAAAGCAGATGCATGAACATTTTCCAAAGACGTCTGTCGGTTCATAGGCAAAAAGGACCTATAGTGGCTCAGAATGGCTAAAAGGAAAGTTGGAAGCTTTGACTGATACCAAATGTTTTGAGAAAAAGAAAGAAGTTCAAATAAAACTTCGAGACAGGAGGACGGAAAGATGGACTAAGCAACCTTCGACATTTCCCTCCTTTTGAAAATTCGTTCGATCAGAGGTACGTGTTCTCAAGAAGAGGAAATCCCAAATACAGTGAATGATTTGAAGACGAGAGACTTAATGGCTAAGCACTATTCATTCATATAGAATACTATTCATACAGAATTATCTTAAAACATGGGCAAGACTGTTTAAGTTCTACGCTTAATATGGGCTACGTCAACGAGAGAATGTAAGGAAAATTTAAATGTACTAAAATGTACTAAATGTACTAAAAAAAAGTTACTTCTTCATGTCGTCGGCCATTGCTGGACAAGTGCATAGAAGGTGTTCCAGTACGTCCACAGCGTCCAATACTGTGTTTACATGTGTCGAAAGAGACCACCTGCTAGTAGTAGATTCGCAGTCGATACAGAGAATTTGGAAAAATCGTTTCTGCAGACGATGAGGACACAAATACCGCTGTCAGGCACAACGAACGGCGATAGGAGAGAATATCGTCCCCCCATCTAGACGAAGTCAAGATAGCGATATCGAGACTGAAGCCTAATAAAGCTGCTGGTGCAGAAAGTCTGCCCGTTGAAATGTAGTAGCTGGAGATGATCTGGTATGGCGCATGCACCAGCTCATCTGTAAGATATGGTCGGAGTAAGCATGCCAGATGAGTGGAATCTCAGGATCGTTTGCTCGATCCACAGACTTATCAGGATGAGCGCTGTCATGTGACTTCTTTAACATCGTTCTTGAGAAGATCGTGCAAAACTCACTCGAAAGTCTGTTCAACTGCTGGCTTACGCGGATGACATTGACGTGATTGGGCGAACACAGCGAGCCGTCAATGATGCGTTTGCTGGCATTGAAACGGAAACGGCTAAAATTGGTCTGGCGGTAAACGAGGGCACAACCAAGTATACGAGTATGCTGTCATCGAGAAAGGATGCACAAAATCGACGACTTGGTAACCAGAGGCAGCTATAAGTTTGAGGTAGGGAAGGATTTCGTCTACCTTGGCTCCGCGGTAATTAGCGCAAATAACATCAGTACCGATATCAAACGCAGAATAACTCTTGCCAACCGCTGTTTTTTTTGGGCTCAAAAGGCAATTGAGTAGTAGAGCTCTCTCTCGGAAGGCCAAGCTGACTCTATACAAGACCTTGATCATCCCAGTCCTGCTGTACGGCGCAGAGGCATGGACAACATCCCAAGCGGATGAACAGTCTCTTGGTCTTTTCGAGAGAAAAGTTCTGCCTGCGGTCTTTGGTCCTGTTTGCGTTGATGGCATTTGGAGGAGAATGTTCAACCACGAACTGTATGGGCTGTACAGCGACAGAAGTCGAAAAAAAAAATATAGCTGTACAGAAATGCAATGAAATAATTGAAGTAAAACTGTGGATTCTTCAGTTTTCAAGACTTTAGAGAAGAGTGCTACTGTCGGCGCTGATCGAAACTATCAAGCTTCTTTCAGGTAGGTCGATCCTTGACCTCTTTAGGCTTAGGATCACCCTGGACTGTAGCGCTGTTTAAAGGAAGCATTCACCCTTATGTTTAGCGGCTTTCGTAGAAAGTCTGAGAAGTGGGAAAGAAGGGTAGACATCGGAAATTTTTTATGAACAGAGTGATGTTAATCTCAGCAGCATGCTGCGGAAAACTTAGTTGGGTTTACATGAATTTGTTACTAACGAGGTAATCCAGTCAAAGTAGAGTGGAGTTCCAAGTGGCAAAACGCTTTTATACGAATGGAAGCAGCGAGTGATCGTTTTTATGAAAACAAGTGACACATCAACAAAGTCGGGCCAGGAAGAACAGGTTTCTGAATTAAGTCAATGGAATCATCTGGGCAATGATTCTCCTGCCATTACAAAGGAATTGTTGGACTCTGAGCGGGAGAGTTTGAGAAGCTTTACATCATATACTCTCGGTGAAGTATTGTTAGTGGCTAACGAGAAGTTGGGCGTGAAATGAATTGTTTGTGTTTTCCTCCTCGGAATCGATTCGGATTCGAACCTGGGATCCTCTGCGAAGGGGACGACGCATATAATATCTACTTCCCTATGACTATGAATGACGACATTACTTTCTTTACATTTTTTTTTTCTTCTTCTGGGCCTACAATCCGGTGTGGACCTGTGCCTCAAATTAGCCCTAAACGATGAACATTCTCGCCAAACTTGCTCGTTTGCGTTATTACCTAAACGGCGAACATTCATTTCGAGTTGTTTCTTCAAACTGTCAACACGTGTGATAGGCAAGCACATGTGTCGAATTCCTTAATAAAATCATGGCTGACTGTTGACATTGTGCTTAATCCGCGATATGCACTCGGCGACGTTCACAGCAAAAATGAGATTTGCTCGCGAACATGCCCCTACACCGCGAACATCAAAGCCAACGAACACGACAAAATCGAAATTTTTCGCTAACAGCGAGCGCCTCGCGAACCAGCCCTAATACGACGAAAATGCGTCGAGCACGAGCAAGTTCGGCGAGTATGTTCGTCGTTTAGGGCTACCTTCAACCAAGAAGCCTCTCCAGCAAGGTCTTTTGCTAGCTGTTATCAATTACCCAAGCCAAGTTGGTTGAGATCTTTTTTCACTTGGTTGTGCCACCTCAGAAGTGTACGTCCTCTGTTTCGTTGTCCCACTGGTTCAGAGTCGAAGTTTCTCCGGGCCGGAGCCAAGTTGTCCGTGCGCTCTACATGATCTAGCCATCTTAGAAGTTGGACATTTAGGCACATGTCGCTGTGCCAGCTCTTCACCTCATAGTAGGTAGGTAGCAACCTACTCCAGTGCCGTTAATTTGATCCCAACGGCAAATGGTGACTGGGCCAGATTCGACTTCACTGGAATTCGAACCTGGGACCCCTCTAACTTAGGGCAGGCACTTAACCAACTGCGCCATCCAGTCGTGTCACTTCATAGTTTAATCTTCTCTTTCAACCGCCTTCCAAACGCATGCAGGACCCAAGATCGCGCACAGAACTGCTGTTAAATGATTACCTCAAAAAATGGAAATACTTTCTCAAGAAAATTGTTTAAATTCAAGACATCTTTCATGGAGAACCAAAGGCAAGTATTTGGCAGTGAAACAAGAGTCAGTTCAGGTTATAGCATTCAAAAAAATCCATGGTCGTGCAGATTCAAGTGAAGCTCGGAGTGTGTGACTGACTCAGACCGTCTTTCCCGACCGTTATTGTCAGCAGATTGATGAAGACTCGTTCGTTCAATAGGGACGATTGAATCGAAGTCAATTCTATGAAAGCCTCTATGTGCTCACCTGCCTCATCGACTGTCCAAGGGTCTATGCGGCGAAGAAATAGACAGACTTCCGGACAAGTTCTGAATGAAATGTATGCCAATCACGCCCTAAACCTAAACCCAGTCTTCCTACTTGCCCCTGGCCAAGTTCAGAGAGGGACAAACTGCCATCCACTGTCACACACCGACTTCACAGGCCGCCATCAATGGTTCCCATCCGCCAACCTCTAAGCAACACCTCATTGCCGGAGGATAAATGCCTCCCAACGACGGCACACACACACGCATGCACACACATCGGATCTCCGCTCCGACTCATTTCGTATGCAACTTGCAGTAGCAACGCATTTGACCAGGCGATTATTTTTTATCGTTCCGATGTTTTTCCGGGACGCAGGACTTGTTTAATGGTTTTTACGGTCTTTTTCCTCTTTTTTTGTGCCGAGGATGTGTCCTCGCGTCGGTTTGTTTCTTTTTTCTCTCGTTCCTCTCCTCTCAGGGGAACCAGTGCCGAAAATTATTTTCGATTTTATTGTCTGCACGCTGCATCTTGTTCGCACGAAACCTCCGCGGAGCGTCCCGAGATGTTGGTGTTGCCCATCATCATCATCATCATCGGCATCGTCATCATCGTCTTTCAATATCCATCGATGGTGGAGGACAAAAAAATGCACTCCAGCGCGGCCTGGTTCCTCCACATCTGCACCCTCCGACGGAGTCCCGAGTTCCACTTTATTCGTCTCCGGCCGTCGATATTTTATGATAATGGACACATAAACAACATAAAGCATAATTATAAGAATCCTCCAAGGAGTCCGAGGCACGGGAGGGAGCAGGGGGGCCACCGCCACCACCACCACCGGCGGGAGAACTCCTGGCAGCAAGGCGCTGTGTGCTGGGCCGGGGTTTCGCTTGTTGGTGGACCATGGACCACGACGGTTCGGATTCGTTTTTGCGATTTTTTGGTTTGTGCGCGTTTTGGTTATGGGCAGCGTTTAGTGGGGGCCATTTGAATTTGATGTTGTCCCGAGGACTTGGTCGTCGTTTTTGAAAAACCGTTTTGTTCGCAGCAACGTTACGCACGGCTATTAAAATGTTTGTGGTTAACGAAAATTGCATTAATATGTATGCACACACATTCGGCGGGACGTGTGGCTGCGAGGGGGAATGGTGGTGGTTTTTTCGGAACGGATTTGGTGGCTGTTAAGCTTCCTTTTGACCATTCCTCAGTGAATTCGAACCGTGCTACCTGAATTTTGATAAATTGGCCATAATGAGTGAATTTTTGTCGTTTGCAATTCTCGTGTGAGGATTTTTGTCTTATTTTCCTCGACGAGTCGGAGTCGAAAGAGCGCGGGCGCTGGCTGCTGCTGGTGGAGTGGAGAATTTATTTTTTGTTTACTTTAAGTTGGTCCTTGTGTCAGTGGGAGCAGAGGAGAGGCGAAAGGCGAAAGGCGAACGGCTGAGAGCCACTGATAGCGCGCGAGAGCGGGGCTTGTGGTGTAATTGAAGAAGCATCTTGAGACTTTTAAGATAAATATGATCATTTCTGAGGGCTTCTGTGAGTTTTGAGTGCGGGAATATTTAAAATTTTCACCATCGTGTCGCCTGCGAGAGTCGAGAGGGAATTTCTGGAAATGATAATGCCGAATGCGTTCATCTGTCTCTTGGGTCGACTGTGTGTCCGGTGGCGGTGCTTTTGTCGTCTCTTTGGTATTTTGAGTTGTTTTGGCAGTCCCTCTGAGGGGAGGAGGTTTGCGATGGCATTTGTCTGGCAGTTGGATGCCATTGATGGATGCTGTGCATGTTTGTGGGTTGGGAATGCAACGTGATCGAGTTGAATCAGTCTAGGAGGCTTTTTGTGATGGAAATAGTTGATGGGCTTTGACTGCGTTCTAGGTCAGACGACATAATGTCTGCAACCGTGAACAATTTGCTTCGAAAAATGTTATCACACGATAGACTGTGGATTGACAAGAAAGGACGTCATCCAGGATGTCATTCAAGGGGTTTTGGGAACACTTTCTGGCAGAAATGGGCTGCTGTGCCTTAGGTTTTTAAAAATTCTTCATCTGCAATCGGATTTGTTTTCATTTTTGACGATATCATCCGGAAATCAATCAAGAAATACATCGGGGCTGATTCTGAAGAAAGTCTTTTAAGACTTTAGTCTTTAAGTCTTTTTCCATCTAAGCCCGATGGTGTCTCTCAGAGCAAAGTCTGAGTACAGAAACCCGTGCATCTCCATTATAAAACCCGAACCGTTTCCTAACCAGCTGTTCTGCACGTCTCGAGTTATATCATACGTCTTGCTAAGGATCGAAATGAGGTGTACCAGAGGAAGACACTGATTTGCAGGGAGACAGCGATCAGCGAAGTGTGTGGAAGCTGGGAAACAGCATTTTTACTTGAGGTCCAGTCGGGGATTGAGTGAAAATACTACTACACTAGCGCTCTGTTTGCTTTCAAAAGATCAGATGAGAAAATATGGCTTTTCGGCAATTACTCTCTAGGAGTACCCCACGAGTGATCTAGAAATTACCTTAAGCCCACTGGACTCGCGTACAGTGATACAGAATATTCTGAGGGAGAAAGTCAACTGCGAGCTGAGCATTAGTGGGTTAACTAAAGAAAACGACTATTCCTCTTCTTCATGTGGTGCATTAAGTAAATGATGGACGTGATTTGACGTGGTAGCAAAAGATTATATACTCCCTTGGGTACCACAATTGCTTTTTGTTCGCCTACGCATCAACCTAACTAGTGCCTAATTTCTACAGCAACAACCTTGGTGAATTCACTAGAAGCCCCCCTAACATTCTACAGCAACAACCTTATGAGTCGAGCACGTCCTGGAGCGAAGTTATTCCAACACCGATGGCTGCCCTTGTTTCAGTAAATAATAATGTTACATCAGCTTAATCCACTTCAGACACAATAACTTCCGCGTCCGTTCCGAAAACGAAAAATTTTGGTCAAGCAATCAATTCAGTAAATCCAATTCAACAGGAGGAAGAATTGGTTAAGGCTATAACAACTCAAAGGTCTACAGGCAAGAAGTGCGAAATCAAAAGATTGATCTGGCCAAGACTTACATCCGTTTATATCGCTTTGTTATGAGCCGAACTAAAATATGCAACTTTCAGTGGGGGGACCTATAGTTTAATGCCTACTCCGAACGACGAGATTGAGCAGCTTTTTCTATACAGATGTGCTCTTTGAGAATCCTCAGTGACTCGAAAGAGATGAGGCCGTGAAATTTGAAAGAAGTTTTTTGCGACGGCGGTAATATAGGCTTCGGATTGTTAGTAATCAAAGCAGCCTGTCACATCATGAAGTCACAGCAAACTTTAGTTGGGAAATGAAAAGCAAATGTTGAAAATGGAAAGCAAATGTTGGACTTAGCTTCCATTTAACTTGGGATATTTGCCGACCTGTCCATCTTCTGGCCTACTGGATCTAAAGTCATGGCGCCCAACGTGGGATCAAGGATCAAGAATTGAATTTATCGTGAAATATGTTAAGATCTTCAAGTTCCACATCATCCAAGGTCAAAACTTTGTCGAAAAATGAGACAAATCACAATGAAACTGTTTTACTGTCGACGTTGTTTCTGTTTGGGGTTCTGGTTTAATTTGAGGCAAGTTGAAATGGTATACAAACAAAATTATGACAGCTAGTAGCTTCTTCGAATGATAAGAAACTCTCTATCTTCTTAGAGGTGTACAGAAGAAGGCGATTTGTATACGTGCATCCAAGTTGGCTATCCCATGCACTACTAGGTCTCATTAAGGCCTTGTCTGAAAATAGTTAAACAGCTATACTTGGGTGTGAAATGATTCATAACAGACTTAAGACACGGTTGATGAGATTTTCTTTGTGCATAGAAAGAGGCTTTTGGTCCTCTAGACGAAATGCTTATGGAAGAAAAATTCTCCCAGTGTTCTATGACGCAACTGACAAAGACTAGGGCAGTGACAGAGGTAGTGAGGAGAGAAGCGCACGGGATACGGAAATGAATTCCTTCCGCTTCTATGAGTAGTGAGAGTGCAAATAATTCCCAACATATTTTCGATTTGAATGACTCTACGACACACCGAAAAATATGAGCGGGAATCAGCTTTGTCAGCCCTCAACGATGATTTTTTTCTAATCAAATGTTGAGCCTTGTAATGCTGGCTCGTACGGTCAGGATTCTTGGCGAAAAGGCGCACATCATTCACCAGATGCGTTGCTTTTCTTTGAGCTCTCGAAGAAGCTCAGCGAAGTTCGTTCATTCACTTTACGTTTAATTTTTTAGTTTTTATTCACAGAATCGGAACGTTTTAAACTTCGGAGTATACGTCCATCTGACTGTCACTCTACCCGCAGCTCCTACACTTATTCTAATGCATCTTGGTCACTCTCAAGATGGGTGATTTCTGTCACGTTCCATAGCTCAAAATGTGTCGCACAACGTCAACATTGCCTTCGACAGTGTTTAGAGCAGTGGAAGTTCAAAATTGATCAGTCTCTTTGGAAAATGTTGAACAGATTGAGAGTGTCCACAGTCCCGATGGGAACAACCCACGATCTCATTTCTCAAGCTTGGCTCGGCTCATTAGAATATCCTTTGTTGCAATTCCAATCCGCATTGTCAGACTCTATTTAAAGCGACTCCCTCCGCAATATCCAATTAAGCCGCCCAGGCGCACGATGATCGCGCCACTGGAGACCGATGTAAATTAAAAGCTTTCAATGTCACCGCGATATCGAAAACTGACAGAAAAATGAATTTTCTGTTGTTTTCATTTCACAATCCATTTGCATACGGCTACGGAGCGAGCATAATTGCGAATTGCGAATTCGCACAGTCCCACTGAATCACTTAACCGGGACAGCAATTGTTTGAGGCCAGCGCGCCTGTCAAGGCCCCCATTCCCACACAATGCTGCCAATCGTCTAAATGTCTTCGAATTAATGAGACAATCAGCAGAATGAAGTGAACTTGTGCAGAAATCTTATGAGAGCTGCATGGAAATGAAAAGGAAAAAGTTTCTACCCCCGGGCAGATATAGGGGTATAATTATTCTCGGACTCCTGTGCTGGCCAACGGCGCCAGACTATCTCTAGATGAATATAGAGTGTTTGTTGAATAATTACGTCGACGTTGATTGGTGAAGGCATGTATCGCTTGGGGATTTATAAGATTCTTATGGTAATAGCTGGCGTCAAACCGGGAATGACGAGTGAATGTGTGGGCAAGTGGTCGAGTCGTGAAATGCGTGAGTGTATGACAGAGGGAGACATGTCACGGGTCAGAAGTTGCTCATAGAGAAAGTCCCACTCCGAGAAACATTTGACACTCTCCATGCAGAGCAACCATCTGGCAAAAGAGCGACCACTTAGCGGAAACCCCCAAACAGAACCACTTAAGCGGTGACTTAATTAACAATTTCACTCGCAAACATCTGAGACCCACGCTGGACCGACTTACGCACGCACAACCGTCGGTCGGTGCAAACCTCTCGCCGATGATGGCCACGGTGCCTGTCTGCCCGTGAGGAATGCATTTAAGTGATTAATTAAACAGAGTTTTTCAATTACCATTTATTGATACAATAAATCAATTTCTGATCTGTGCTCCGCCACTAGTTAACCCCCCTACCCCCTCCTTATCATTGCCACTTGAGACAATCAAACAGACAAGCCAAAAAAAAAACCAGGCGAGTAGGTACTCGGCTTAATGAGTCGCGCAATGGTGCACGATGCCCCCGCCCGCCGCACCGAGATGATGGCCTGGTGACCAAAGACAGTACACTCTCCTCCGCATGCAGATGAAGGAGATTTTCCACTTATTTACTACTTAATCTCTGCATGTCGAAAGCACGGTGCACGCTGCGGTCCGAGTGGTGTGGTTTCAGTGCATACGCCGATGGTATTAAGGATTAAGAACTTTTTTGGCGGCACTATAGGGCCTGTGGCGGCGTGATGATGGCGGTGGTGGCGGTGGTGGCGGTGGACGACGGCGGCTGCTGCTGCACAGCAATTGCTAATGGTAATGGTAGTCCTGTGCATTGGTAATTTTAACTGATGTGGTGTTGCTGCGGTGTAACTCCCTTTAGATGAATGACTTTCCATTTTAAGTGACATTGGAAAATGATAGTGGTCTCCTCTCGTGGTGGTTGTTCTGTTTTTAAGTGCATTCCATTTCGGTCTGGCTAAGATTCTCTCCCTCTCCATCCTCTGCTGATGTCCCCACATGGTCCAGATCGGTCGGGGGATGATGGAAGAGGAGGAAGAAAAAAACGCATCGATCAGTGGGAGCAACAAAGTATGGTGTGGCCGGGATTTAATTTTAATTTTTTATTTACTTGCGCTTTATCCTTTATTTGCATTCAGATGCCGCATGTGATAAGTAAATTGAAAATTATTGCCTTGTCGTGATTCGAATTAAGAGACAAAAAAAACCAGACACACACACGCGCGCACCGGAGAGTGTTAAGAGAGCAATGAGGAAAAGAAAAGGAATGGTTCGGCTCTTGTGTCAGTGCGCTGGGAGTTTTGGGAAATTTATGCGCAACGATTGGAAATGTTGCGTTTTCACACCTTCAAAGCCGAACCAGGAGATATATAGCAGTGGGATTGTTTCCTAGTCCCTGTGACGTGATTCATGAGAACCTAGGGAATTTGAGAAAAAATGTCGGATGGTGGGTGAAAGTTCGCTAACCAACTCTTTTGTCTACGACTGGATGGCGCAGTTGGTTAAGTGCCTGCCGCAAGTTCGAGGAGTCCCAGGTTCGAGTCCCAGTGAAAACGAATCCGGTCCAGTCACAATTTGCCGTTGGGATCACATTAACGGTACTGGAGTAGGTTGCTACCTGACAGTACACTGGACCAGTTTTGAGTCTGAGTGCTTCAGTAATGTTTCAAAAATCCACCGAAAACAAAATCCACCGGGGAATTTAAAAAACAGATCTTTGCTGGCAACTTATATGGTAGCCAATTTCGAAACGGGTGGTTCAAGTAGTAAGAGAATTAGCCAGTTCCGTCATATCTCTGTGATTGCTTCGAGATAGGGGCTTTTCCTTCCCTCATGAGATCGTCTCACGGAGAACTTTTGTCGTTGAAAACCCTTGGAAAAACGTTCCAGAAATATGATCCTACTCGCCCTTTAGATAATGATGTATGCAACTCATCAAGCGAATATATTTCAATTTCAGATGAGACTAGATTTTAGAAAGTCACTACGATCCTCTCCTGAGAACTACCCAGTCGTCAATTCACTCAATTCGACTCCAGACGTATGCTGGGACATCAGAAGTATCTTAAATCGTAGGCAATAGATCTAGAAGTCGCCTCCACCGAAGGAAAGAAAGACCAGAAGCTGAACTCTTTCTAGACTAGACGATGAAGTCAAGGCTGTCAAGCAGACTCCATTTTGGACGATGATAGAAGAGCATTTTGTACCCCTGATCTTGACAAAGTCAATCTAGCAATGTGGAGACCGAAGCCTAGTTGGGCGCCCGTACCAGTTCATCTGTAACAAATGGTAAAGGAGACCCCTTTGACTGCCCCAATTATCGAGGGATCAGTCTCCTTAATATTGCCTATGAAATCTTCTATTCTGTTCTGTGCGAACGGCTGAAGCCACTCGTCAACAGTCTGATAGCTCTGTATCAGTTCGGTTTTCAGCCAGGAAAGTTCACAATAGATCCTCACACTATGGCGGTTGCTGAAAAACACCCACCCGCATATGTCATCATTCTTATGAAGATCCTCCAAAACTCACTAGTCAACACTAGAGGCACGATCTTCGAAAAGTCGGTACAAATGATGCCATTGGCGTGGTTGATCGAATAGAGCAAGCCGTCAATGAGGCGTTTGCTGGCTTCTTAGTACTTTTTAGTACATTTTAGTACATTTGTGTACCTTTGCTGGCGTTGAATATGAAGCGACTCAAATAAGTCTGGTCATGGACGAGAGTAAAGCGAACCATGCTATCATCGAGAAAGGTCGCACAACACCGACGGCTGAGCTGGGACGTTACAATAGGCGGCTATAATTTCGAGGGAGTGAAGGACTTCATCTACCTCCGTACAAAACAACATCAGTACCAAGTGCAAAAAAATCCGTTGTTTTTTTTGGGCGCAAAAGGCAACTGAGGAGCAGAACTCTCTCTAGAAAGACCGAGTTGACTCCGTATAAGCTTTAGATCATTCCAGGCTTTTATCAGCCTGGCTCGCTTTACTGCGCTTTGAAGCCCAGATCAGATTTTTTTGGGATCGCGCTTGCCAAGTCGGAGGAGTCTACTTTCCTGTGGATTGGGCAAAGAAGCTTGAAATTCGAGTCGATGGTTATGCCTTCCTTTGGCCATAGCAAACTGGTGCATGCGTCGACCAAGAAGATTACCAGCGTCTTTCAAAAACTGCCCAGATCTCCTGTCTGCACTGGCAGATTTATTGGATTTCAGCCTTGATTTCGACATCTTCATCCTCGCCCAGGTCGTGGAATAAAGTTCTAGGACGTCTTCATCCACATGAGTGGGACGTGGAATTGTGGTCATCCTCGTATTTTTTTCACTCACTGACTCACTGTGAAGGCCTAGCGTATTCCCCAGACAACTTGTCAACCATGAAGCCTTCTGATTAGGTCAAAACTATGAGCAACAAAGAATCATTGGATTAAAAGCTGCCTCCACCCCGAACAGAGCTCAATAAGACGCCATTCCACATTCCCGTCGATTGGTCAATTATTAAACATCTCCGTGGGTTAGTATTCACAGAGCGTCCGACTCTCAAGCCACCATGCCACGAATTTGATTGCCTAGACAAAGCAAAACGCGCCGCTTTGTTCTCCTAGTCTCAGCGGATAACAGGGGCGCGTTCACGCTTTTTCCCACTCACGAGCAACGCGCAGAGTGTCATTTACGATGGCCCCAGGTGGAGCCGTGAACTCCAGCATATCTCGACACACCACCGAATTCTCCGACACCGTTCGTCCATAAAAAAATATTAAAATCAATATTTTACGACACATACTTGTGTTTGCTGTTATAAACGGCGATCCATAAAAAAATACAACTCCTAGCCTAGGGAGTCTGCCTGCGCCGAGAAAGCTCTCAGATCAAAAGCAAACCCCTATCCGTCGGTGATATCACCTTTCCCCGAACGAGACAAGACAAAAAACCGAGAAACAAATGCTCCTAGATGCCACCATAAACCGCGCACCAATCTCAGCTGTAAAAAGCCCCTACACCAATAACGCAATAAAACTCGGAGCTTCCTAAAATATTTTCCATTCATAAATTACAGTCCGATCATAAAATTTAGATTTCTTTTTATATCTTTATCGGAATTAAATAGTATCTGGCCGTCGCACGGTGCACTCCGTCACGAGGCCGATGCGGCGGCGCGGACAGATGAAAGGCTTCAATTTCGCTGCCGTAAACGGATTTTTCCCGATTTTTTTGTGAAATCCCGAGGGGGGAGGGAAAGATGGAAAATATTTTTATTTGACACTAGGGCCAAGAGATTTATGAATCGTAAAAGTTCGGTTGTGCTTTGGAGTTTGAATGGGAGTGAGGACAACGGGGACGGCTCGAGTGGAGTCAGCCATTTGCATCTCGGTTTTGATGGATATTCTCCTAGCACGGATTCTGGATCGCAGACTGGTGGGGCTGAGGGGGCGAACGATGGAGGTGGCGGCACTTCAACTGGTTCTGAGAGATACAATTTACGATGGTGATCGTTTAGAACGGATTAGACGCTTAGCTCGGGTCTTAAACTGCCTCCTTTGCTTAATTCCGTGCATGGGTGGGGTTGGACGTAATCACCGGTTGATGGAACGGCTGTTGAAAGGCAGTTTGCTCTTCTGAAGCGCTCTTAAACATTCATGGGTATGGTGGATCGTTTAGGGGGACTTTAATCAAATTGATTTGAGATAAATTTTTTTTTATTTTCTACGACGTGGGCTGTTGAGTGGAAGTCGTTTGCTTTGAAGAGGTTGGCGTAGCAAAGCTTCAAGATCTTGGATGGTGTTTTGATTCTCGATTGTGTGAGAATTTAACAGACAGGGATGACAAGGGCGAAAGGGGACTGAAGGACTTACGGTTTTCGTGGCGAGGAAGGGTCAAACGGAGATCGTGGTAAACCGGGCAGGTGTCGTGAAAAGGGCGGGTATCCTGATGATTTGGATGGATTACCCGGTTTGGTAGGTGACATCGGTTACGGTGAAACTTCCGGTTTCCAAGGCTCCGTGAATCCACCTTGAATTTACCACCCGGATTCCGATGAAGTTGTACAGGGTTCTAAGGATCCACAAGGTGACATTGGTGAACCTGATCTACCAGGATTAAGTGGAGTAACGAGGCAGTCAGGACGCAGCGATCATATAAAATCAACAGGTTCACCCGGCGACAATGGACATGACGGTTTGATGGACCGTAATGATCCCGAAACCCTTATCGAATTGATAGAGATCAGCTGAGAGAAAGATCGTGCTGGCTGGAGAGGCATGTTGAGTGACGTCCAGGTCCACCTCGGACTGTAGCGCCTAAGAAGAAGAAAAAGAAGAAGAAGGAGGAGGTATGGTAAGGTAACGCTGAGCCTCACATACACCAGTTTTGGTGCATAGTGTTCAGATGTTTCTAGCGGGGCACCCAAATTTGGTTGAGATCTCTTTCAACTAGCGTCTGACACCGTATGGGCACCCTCAACTACATTTTAGGAGCAATAAGCCAGCTTATAAAGTCACAGACGAAATCAGCATCGATTTTGTGAAATGAGACTTTAAATGTTTTTGAGAATTTAACCCCCATCTCTGCACTGTTGAAGCAAAATTTCGCAGGAATTCTAGGCAACTGCTTGCGAAACTCAAAAATTCCTTTGTTCAAACATCAGACCCCCACCGGGGATCAAATGAAAAGTATGTCGACCCGTTTCCAAACCCCTTGGGATACGAAACACTCGTCAGATCCGCTTGACATCGCTAAACACTTGCTCAATTGAAATTCACCTCAACGCTCAGCCACCGAAATGACACAAAAAAATGTATCTAATCAAACAAGCTGAGGTTTTCTTCGTTGTTTTTTCGTTCAAATCTCAAAACCATGCACTGGATATCAAGTGACAACTCAGTGAATAACATTCGTCACACGGCAAAAGCCCCTTCGGTAACAAAACGAAAGACCATCTGATAGGTGATCAGGGTTATTTGTCAACCCGCAGATACTTCGCTCTCGGCTTAGATTGAAAATGGATTACCAATCGATGCACGCGGACTGTACGTGCGTTCGGCGGACGTTTGAATTTATTATATTAATTATTCTCGAAACCACACACATCCACGACATGACATGCCATTAGATACAGAGATTGATTTCAACCAGTTGCCCCCGTAGACAACAATCTCGAATGCGGCCAATGTATCTTGTGAATTGAATTATTGCCGGTGTTGTGTTGCAGTGTGAGAGACACCCTGACATCGTGGTCGGACTACTTGGAGCGTTTTTTTTCTTTTTTGGATAGCAACTAGTTCGCGTCTAATTAAGTTGTTCCTCTTCCCTTTGACCAAACGGCCACATACCATAAGCAGACTGAGAGGGAGAGAGAGCGCGAGGGAGACAGAGAGGGAGACAAGGAGTCCAAGGTGTCAGAAAAGTCAACGATCGTGTTATTAGTCGTAGCCAAAGATAAGGTCAGGAAAAATAGGAAATCATTGTGGGACGCACTTTATTGTATCTTGAGTACGCATTGTGGTATACAAGCAACGGCATGCCATAACCACCGCCAGCCATATACCGGACAACATCTCACCACCAGCAGTCAACTAACACCAGCCACGCAGCAACAACAAAAAAAACATAACCAAACAACAAGAGAACACAACAACATCGCTAACAGCATCGCCCCAAACAACAACAATAACAATAAAAATAATAATACAAGTTCTTCTGGCAGAGCTGTGACTACTCCGACTCCTCGAGCTCGGTGGTGAGTCTGCGCGCAGCAACCTGAACATGGCTAACACGGAACGCGCGGTAGAAGAACACCAAAACCTGCGCGGTTTTGCACCAAAACACCAGCAGCCCAAGCACAAGACGTAGCCGCCGCCACAGCCACAACGACAGCCCGGTACCAGCGGCAGCAACGGCGCAGACGAGATCAAGCCAAATGAAGTGAGGAGAAGAAATACCAGAGATGAGCGAGCCTGCCCAGAGACGGGGGCCATGAAAAAGTCGAGGAATAATAAATAAATACCAGCCTGGTTCATGGAACAAACTCATCCATGCCAAGACTCGCTGTGGACTCGATGAAGGAGCACGAGGGAGCACGAGGGAGCGCGAGGGAGGGCGAGAGTGTTGCGAGTGAAACTGAAGATGAGTCCACCGTGGCTACGGTGCGAGAGAGAGAGCGAGCACACTTCGAGACGACGTGAAGTGAAGCGAAGCCAAAAGCTCAAGAACCGGATTCGAATGGTCGAAAATGTGTGGAACGGGAAGCAGTGCAAACTCGCACGCGGCAATCTGGAAGCGGCCCAGCGCTGAGATGCTGTTGATGATGTAAAGGAGGATGACGATGAAGACGACGACGACGACGACGACGACGACGACGACGACGACGACGACGACGACGACGACGACGACGACGACGACAACAACGATGATGACGACGAAAATGCCGAAGACAACGACGACGACGACCAAATCCTAACATGATGACGATGATGGAGAAGATGCAGTGTTACCGGTGGTGATTCTGGAAAGATTTTTCTCCTAAAAGCCTTCACGTGAGATTCATTTTTCTTTTGATGAGATATCGAGATTATTTGTGGTGCATTACCTAGGGATAATAAATTCTTTCTTTTATTTTGTGTTTCAAATATTCCCCTTCTCAAGTGGGCCGTGTTGTTGGATTGTCTGCTTTACGAGGAGGATTTTTGTTTCCCTTTTTTATTTTTCTCTCCTGATTTTGAGTTTGATTTTGTTGTCTCTCGTTGGTTCTCTGGTTCTCGCCCTTTTCAACTCTCGAAGGTACACGTACCCGGTGGAGTTTGGTTTGCTTCCAATTTTTTGTTGGTTTAGTTTTGTTCATATATTTTTTCGGCAGACAAAAGAGACCGAAGAAGAGGACGAGATGAGATAAGGGCTTTTAAGCGGCGACCTAACCAAATCACGCACATGGATATGGGTATTTGGAGGCGACAACATTTAATCGTTCCTTCATTCCCTCAATCCGTCTACGTCCGTCTATGTGTACGGGGCATGTGTGGACATTGTTTTTCGTCTTCTATTTTATCTGACAGGTCGTGAGTGAAGTTTATTTGGTGGTAATTTCTTAATTATTTAGTTTCGACGACTGGCCTTAGACGCTAAGCAGAAGGGAACATACAGACGGGATGATGGGGCTCTAAGAATGTCGTTAAATGCCTAAAGTGGTTTCGGTTTCCAACTTCTCGCTGTAGCCGCGTTATCACCTGGATACTGTCATATCTATTAAATTCGTAGTAATTTGTTAAACGAAAGGAGAGAGAGACGCTCTGTTGGAGTGGTGTCCCGGAGGATGGAATAATTAGGAGCAGAATGATTGACAGAATTGGCCTCTAATCAATTGGGCTATCATTTGTTTCTTAATTATATTTAATTTTCATTTTTTTCGTGGTTTTTTTTTTTTTTTTGATGTCGAAAGATACAACAAGTTTAAGTTCGTGCACCAACTCTTTTGATGAAGCAGTTGGTTGACATATGAAGACTGTGTGGGACGGTGTCGGGTCTCCAATGCAGTCAAATTTACCAATTAAAGTACTCAAGAGATAAACAGAAGGTTCTGGTAAATCAAGCCTCAGATTAAATTTGTTTCCTTCCCTCCATCAGTCTAAAGTTTGATTTCATGTGATCAGTCGTTACACACTTCCATATTTTCTAGAACGAACGTGGATCCTCTTTCAAGTGGAGATCGTCTTTCTAGGGGAGTTCCTCTTTCGAGTAAAGCACTGGAATAAGCAGTGCAGTTCCCTTTCCCATCGAATTTAAGTAAGTTGTTGTGCTGATCGACAAATAAAAAGGAAAATACAGAAGGTTTTGTCGGTGGACAGAAGCAAAGAGGACTCTAAGTGTTGTCCAGGCGTTACATTCTAAGCCAAAAAACGACTCGACCAATCTCTATGACGACTGATATTCTGGAATATTCACTCGTGAGGGATTAGTCCGCATAACACAAAAAGTCGCTGTAGAAGATAGGCTCACCTCCACCGTGGATTGTAGTGCCATATACAGACTGATGATTAAATCTCAGGGGTCTTTCAATTCACTGCTATTCTGATATTCCAGTTCGCGTAAGAAATGCTTACCCAATCTTCTATTCATTAGACGACAATGAATGGCGGCGAACCAATTCAATTTTTCGTAGTCCTTGCAACTTCAAGAGTAGTCGTTGTGGCTGATGCCTAGACACTACTCTGGGTACACTCTTGCGACTAAGTTTGACCACAGAGCTAGCGTTTTTGAATTCATATCTAGATTCAGCTTTCGTTTATCTATTTTTATCAGAGCTTAATTTTGTGAAACCATAGCGGCGTTTCTGCCTGAATACTACTCAAGCTCTATCAGACGCACTGAATGATTTCCTCCATCTCAGACCACTCAACTTGCTTGGAAGACAGGTAGCAGCCTGCACAGTTGTTAAACTCCAGGCATTTCTCTATGGAATAACTACAACATCGGTCACTACGTTATTCTAGAACGCATGATCAATTCGAACCTAGGACCCCTCAAACTAGGGGCAGGCACTTAACCACCTGCGCGATCCAGTCGTTTAGATTATTCTAGATAATCTCGAGTTTCTACAGTACGACATTAACCTCCTAATACCTCATCTCCTCTTTAAGAAAAATTTCTCTACCAGCCTACCCAACCTACCTAGATCTGTCAAGAAGTCTGGACGATCTTTTCCGTGTCTTCATAGATGAAAGCAAAACGAATGAAGGAGTTGGGGTTAGTGTATACTCAAGGGATCTCAATTTTAGAATATCCATCTTCCGTAACACTGTAGCGTATTCCAGTCTGAGACGATGACTATAAAAAAAGGCTCAAGAACATCGCGATATCCAAGAAGAACATCAGCATTTACTTACTTATTTAGCAGCCTCCCGACCCGTGAAGGGTCTCTGCCTGAGACACGGTAGCCTTCCATGCCCTGCGGTCCTGGGCACGCTGCTTCCAGTTATCTAGACCAAGCGCTCTGCCATCCGCGATAGCTTGGTCCTTGAAACGAAGGTTCGGTCTTCCTTTTCTTCTCGAACCTGTGGGCTGTGATTCGAAGATCCTGTTTGCTGGAGTGTTGTTGTGGCCGAGCCAGTGCAGTCGTCGTTTTTTGGCTTTTTGGACTACATTCACATCTTTGTACAGCTCGTAGAGTTCGCGGTTGTATCTTCTCCTCCTCCTCCTTCGCACTCCTCGCATAATGGCGGCGCTACAGTCCGAGGTACATCTCGAAACAGTTCCTCCGAACTATTCCAAACACGCACCGGATTTCGGCAAGGCGATGCGCTGTCATGTGAGTTCTTCAACCTTGTACTGGAACAGATAGTGCGCAAGGCAGGCGTCAACACAGAAGGCACTATCTTCAACAAATCCGTACAGTTGCTGGGCTAAGCAGACGACATTGACATCATAGGTCGCTCCCAGCAAACCGTTATATAAGCTTTCACGGCAATTGAAGAAAAGGCGAAACGAGTTGGTCTTGAAGTAAATGAGAATAAGACCAAGTATTTGCTGTCAGCAAACAACGAAATGCCATCCCTAGAAATGGACTGTCAGAAGGATCAACAAAATAGCATGGTACACACTATTGTTGCACTTGCCTCGACTGCATCCCACAGCACCCAGCACCACGTTCTGGCTATCAAATATTGATTCCCCACAATGAATAGGCCATCTTGCAGCCATCCTCATCAAACATCTCCCCCACCCCGTGCTTCATTCGAACCGAAAAGCCTCAAATCACCGAACCAGGAGTGGCTTCGCATATTTACACCTCAAACAACACCACAAAAAGAGAAGAACAGAAATCGTCTCCATCCCAGTAATTACAATCATTTAAATCAAATCAACATCCAACCAACACCCACCTTCCAGCACCAGCACCAGCACCGGCACGGGCACCGCCACAGAATACGGTACTAATTTACATTTTACCCATTGCGCTGTCAAACTGATCCCCTTCTGACGCGCTGCCTGTGCTCATCTCTCGCTGGTGCTGTTGGCTGGTGGCTGGTGGCTGGCGATGGTGGTGATGCCTCACTCCTCCGTCCAATAATGAAGATATCAAATTCGAGCCGAGCCGAAGTAATAACCAATATTACTGCACCTATAAAAGGTCTTCCGCGCCCCCCTCTGCACCCCTCCCTCGGCGCAGTGCATTCGTATCTTATCCTGTTTGTTGTTTTTCCTTTTTTCCTTTGTTTCGTTTTTTATTTACCTCTTCCTCATTTCTTAATCTCGACTAGAGCGGCGACCGATCGGAGGGGGGGAAATGCCCATTCTTTGTGTGATTGCATGCTCCGGAGCGCCCGTCGTCACCGCGCGGACAAGGTAAAGTATCTAAAACCGACGGACAGGTATACAACTGACTAAAGCCAACAAACAGATGAAATCAATGACCTAACAAGAACTACAAACAACGAAATAGACAAAAAACGACGGACACACACACACCCGCCCGGGCAGCAGCCACACAGAGACGGAGATGTCCGAGAACAAGTGCAAGAAAAATTCCAACCGCCGACGGTCGTCTTCTTCTAGCATCTTCTGCCTTTTTTTTCGAGTTTCTTGTTCTCCCGATTTTGAGTTCTATTATGTCTGGTGTGGAGGAGATCCGCCTCCTCCGTCTGCTGCCGTCGTCGTCGTCGTCGCTGTCGCGCATTCGAGCTCCGGCAGATAAACAAAAACACAAACTCCCTCCATAAATCCTTAACTATACTACAATTAAGTTTATCAATTTATCCATTTTGATATCTTTCGCTCACTTATTACTCGCATTGCTTGGTCAATCGTTGTCCCCTCTCGCGAGGTCGTTTTTTTGCTGCCTCTTGTGATTGCCAATTGAAATAGATGCGGACTTTTGTTTCATGTATACACGGGGACGATGCGTGTTGCTACACGGCACAGCGGACGGCGGCGGCGGGGATGCAGCGACGGCGGCGACGGGGATGCAGCGGCGCACGGGACGGCACGGGGTTGCATCCTCGGAGATGGCTAAGACCGCGTAGCGAACGAGTATAAGAGCTCTTCTCTAATTGGGACAATTGTGTGTGCTTTGGCATCGTTCATATCTTTGACTATAAATAGTGAATTGATTCGCGTAATGATTATTTTTTTCCCTCGAAGAGTGGACGGGAAAAAAGCCCACAAATCCCCGTCGGTCGTTTTTCTATTTTCTCTCCTTTTTTTGGAGGAACAAAAAGAGTGTCATTCGTGTTGGTATGTCGTTGGTGGCGGTTTGAGGCATGCTTGCCCATAGTGAGCGCCGGCGGAGAGGGGGCATGATGCGTCTAGGAGGTGCTCGGCGGTGCTCGGTGGTGGAGATGGCAAAGTTGATAATTGCATCGGAATGCTGTCGGCGGAAGGGTTGGGTTCGCGTCATGTCCCAGGGAAACTTGTGTGTAATCCCTCTGGAGTTTAATTAGTTTTCGAGAAAATTGAGGAAATCACTTGGAGTGAACCGGGGAAGGGGCGCATTTTTTTGTAGAGCAGTCGAAACAAAGACATCATCGAGACTAAAACTGGGACTTCCACAGAAAAGCGACTGCGAAGGAAAGGTAGTTAGGTCCTTTCAAGGAAATTTTGCACCAGAATGAGTTGCTGTCTGTCGCTTGCCAGAAATGACTTCATTAAATGGTCCAAAAAGTTACATGCTCTTGCAGCAGCATAATTGCTTAATCGCTTGCGCGATAACTGATGGAAATACAATATAAGGACTACAATGAAGATAGTTTAGCGATACAGACCATCGAATTCATGTCAGCATCCTCAGGCATCCTGAAGCTAGGCCCAGGTCCACCTCGGACTGCAGCGCTATTTGAACCAATAAATGATTGATTCAGATTTTAAACACCAATATCTTGGGCAGACAAAGTCTCTGTTTAAGGCTTCTTACAAAAAGTGAACTTTTAGTGTCTAGGCCTTCTCTCTACTGATCTTTGTCGTCCAAGCAACACCCTAACAGAGTTGTACCTAAAGTAAGGTAAACGCGTAAAAGTTCGGTCGACCTGTGTTAGGCAAAAAGACTCATAAGAAGCCGATGGGATATTTGCGTCGGATTGGATATTTGCAAAGAAGACGTCTCAGGCAACAGGAACTGCCACTTGAAGGGCAATCAGCCTCAGGCGACTTGTCTAAATGATTTTTTGAATATAGAAAGATGTCTCCTTAGATGGAAGATCTCTTCAACTGGGGAAATGCTAATTCAACTGCCAAAAGGACATCCAACTGAATGTCACAATTTTCGTCAAATACCAACAAAGTCATAGAGTAGTGGGAAGTAGTAATGTCGGTCAGAAAATGACAAGCAACGGCATCAAATAGTAGGTCAGAGACGGACCTGATACCATTCAACCATATATAGTCGACTCCCTCTAAGTCGAACTCCCTCTAAGTCAAATTTGCCTCTAACTCGAATTTTTTCGCCATATTTATTTTGGAATCACCCTCATTTTCCATACAAAAACCATCTAAGTCGAACTCCCTCTAACTCGTATGAATTTTTATATCCCGTGAAAATTCGACTTAGAGGGAGTCGACTGTATATTGTTATCTCGATTCGTGACACCAGGCAGAAGCAGTAAAAAATTACTCTTCTCAATCTCTGCCTCCGGTTAAAGAAGCGATTGAATAGTAAGGTTCTATCTTTGATTGATTGGTATTCCTTTAAACCACATTCATCAACACAGTCTAGTAGAGACATGAACCACATTAGCAGTGGATGACGATATATCCAGTAGCTACAAAGCAACAACGTATCAGCTTTAATGAGCATCGGGTCATTGACAATAACCTGGCAGTATACCTTTATTTAAAAGCTATTCCAACTTCACTGTTCGCCGTATGGTAGTTTTACAAATAACTCAATCAGTTACTATATCTACATGAGATGTAATTGTTTGATTTCTAACAAAGTTCTTAATGCTCATGAATTATAGCAAGACTTATCGCAAAGATAGAGGGAAAATGCTTCAATAGTTTAACAATATCCTAGGCGTCCTACGAATTTGTATATTGCATCGATGGGCACCGTGGAGTAGTGGGTAGGTGCGTCGGCTCCTACGCTCGAGGTCTAAGGTTCAAATCTGGAAAAAACACCAAACATTTTTTCACCCCTGTACCTCTTCCGAATCACTGACAATGCTCAAAGAGTATATAACTGCCTAGAAACTCAAACTCGCCGTTCGGAGTTGGCATTAAACTGTAGGTCCCTTCCACTCGATGAAAGTACAATAGCATGCACAACACGAGTGAGTGGTTGCTGAGAAGCTATGTCCAGGTCCATCTCGGACTGGACTTTCTGCCATTATTATTATTACTATTATTATCGATAAAAATTGACGAATAAAAATTAATGGCAGAAAACATTGATTTGAACAACAGCAAGAAGTTAAAATTCAATTAAATTGAATAAAGAACAACACAAAGTAACAATATATTCATTTGAGATCAAGCATTGAACGCATCCGTCTGGTATATGACATTTATGCTATGCCTAATAAGTCGGCATGAATAATCGTCTTTTGGTGGTTAGTGCTTACAAATAAATCATGAAATACGAGAAGTTCTTTTGAATCTTTTACCAGTTTAGAAGTTACAGCTATTAAAGGATCAAGTATAATTTGGAGACCGCTAAAGATCGGTCCACACATGCACTTTTGGACCCTCGGTTACATCTATCCCATTAACTCTTAATGTGGCCAAAAACGGAGCAAAAACCAATTCTGAAAAAAAGTTTTCAAAAATCAATAAAACCACTTTTCAAAAGCAGACACTCTATGAATATCAAATACACATTGATCACTTATTCAGAAAGAGAGGGATAAGTCTCCTTAACATCGCCTATAAGATCTTTTCTGCCATTCTGTGTGAACGCCTTAAAGAGCCCTCTTTTGGGAGACCAAGTTGACTCTATACTAGACCTTGATCATCCCAGTCCTGCTGTACGGCGCAGAGGCATGGAGAATATCCCAAGCGGATGAACAGTCTCTTGGCCTTTTCGAGAGAAAAATTCTGCGAGCGATCTTTGGTCCTGTTTGCGGTGATGGCATTTGGAGGAGAAGGTTCAACCACGAACTGTATGGGCTGTACAGCGACGTGAGTCTAGCCAGGCGTCTACGAATCCAACGCCTAAAATGGCTAGAGCGTATGGACAATTTAAACTGCGGCCCGATGAGTCTTCGACTCTGAGCCTGTGGGGCAACGCAACAGAGGACGTCCACGTACAAGGTGGCGCACACAAGTCGAGGGGGACCTCGGCCGGCTTGGTGTGCGAAACTGGAGACAGCTGGCGAAAGTTCTAGAAAACACCATTAACTAAAAATTTGGTCCGCCAAAAATCGACAAAATACGAACAATTTTGACAAATTCTGGGGAATGAAGTAAAATATTTCATGATAAATGCGTCGGAAGAGTTTTCTGGTAGTCAAATAAACTCAACAGCATTTCGTTTGCCGATAAAACTGTACCGCGAAGCTAGTTACACATGAAATTCTGAACGAAAAAACTTTGTACCTAAACTGGACATCAAATCAAATTAAAGATCAACCGACATGCAATGCCTCCTCCTTAACCTTCGTCTAAAAATTAATCATAGAATCAAAATTTAATTGATCATCTTAAATCTATTTTAAAGCTCCTTAAAGCGTGTAATGTGACAGTTGGAGGGACAGTTAAATTTGAAGTTGTCCCACTTCCCTAGCATCGACCACCACTTACTTGCAACCAATCGAAAAGAAAGCCATCTGAAGACATACCTGAAACGAGAGAGAGAAGAAAAGCATTCAATTAACATTAAAATCTCCAGCGAATTGTACATAAATAAAAACGTAATTATCCTAGATAGTAGATTCCCCCTTCAGATTTTGGAGATACACTCGCACGGCATGCCACATAATTGCAGCGCGCTTCCTTCCTTTCACCCCACGTCCAAAGCCGTTCGCAGTCATAGACGTTTCGAAACAGAAAAAAAAGTTAATTGCATTGTTCAAACACTTTCGCGACTGACTCGAGTTCGACGCGAAATTGTGACCTTTGAACGGAGCAATTTCGAGTGGATGCGAGAGGGAGATACGATGCCACGCGAATTATGGATGAGATATGCGCTTGACTTGACTGAGATGATCTCAATTCGGCCCCTAATCGCGGCGAAAGCCAAACAAACTGGAGTGATGTAAGCCCATCGCCCCAGCAGAAGCAGGAACTCGCCCAGATCATCCGGATAAGAGAGGAGGGCCAAATCCATCGCTCTGGGCCATATATCACGCATTTAATGTGCCAATGTGGTGGCAATGTGGCAATCTGGCGGGGATTCAAATCTCGATACGGCGAAAGTTAGCTACGGAGCGGTGTAATTACACCATCGGGTGACTTTTGCACTCTTGGCACTTTGGCCTCGGGGGCCACAGTCGGCCGACTCATTAAGACCATGCCTTTCGTTTTGCGCTCATCTCGCGGCCGCGTTCGAAAGTGAAACGCGAGTGGGGGCCGGGAATTCAATTATCCCCGCACCGGGTGACGGGTGGTCTCTATTTTAGGGTGAGATTGAACCTGCTGCCTCCGATCCGCGTGCCTCGCTCACTCGTTCGCCGTAAGGATAATTTATTGCCGCGCAAATTGGATAAAGCCAGGCACAGTGGGTAATGCAAGATGTCAGCCGTTTATGGTCGGACGTTGGATGCACGATACAACGGACTGGCGACTGGTTTTGCCATGCTCCGGCTATTCCATTCAAGGAATTTCCCCATTGATAGAACGCGCACACATGGGCGCGCTGGTGGTGCGCAGCCAAAAGTGCACCTCCAGAGGTGAGGATTTGCTTTTGACCCCGATTTGGTTAGAATAGGAATTCCTGGACGCGATGATAGATGTGTGTGCCGCGGAGCCCGCTGCAATAGTCGACTTATATGGAAGGAGCTTGTGGTTAAGGGTTCAAAGATGTATGACTCTCTCAAGTTGGCCCTGGTAACGGAGGACGGGTTGGATGCAAATGGACAATTTGTTGCGTGTGTGTGTGTGAGAGGGGGTCTGAGATGTTTCGAGGGCAATGGGTTTCTGCTGGCGACCGGCTGAGAGGGAGAGGCGCAATTTGAGAACGGAAAGGATGTCCATGATGGTGGTGACCCCGATTCTGCGAACATGGTCGTGACAGTGACAAGGTGCTTCTGGCCACTTCTGGAGCTTCTAAGGAACCTGAACGTGGATCTAAAGGGGGTCAGTGTGCTTGAGCAGATGTCGCAAGAAGATGGACAACAAGACTGCTGACGACGGTTAATCGACTCTGGGGGGAGAATAGAATCATCGATCCAGCACACGGAAGCTGATCGGAGTTGTGGAGTGGAGGACGATCAGACTAGATGACCGATCGGAGAAGAGGATGATCGGAGTAGAGGACGAACGGACTGGAGAACGATCGGACTAGAGAACCGATCGGACTAGAGGACCGATCGGACTAGAGGACCGATCGGACTAGAGGACCGATCGGACTAGAGGACGATCGGACTAGAGGACGATTGGACTAGAGGACGATTGGACTAGAGGAAGATCGGACTAGAGGACCGATCAGAGAAGAGGACCGATCGGACTGAAGGACTGATCGGAGAAGAGGACGATCGGAGAAGAGGACGATTGGACTAGAGGACGATCGGACTAGAGGACGATTGGACTAGAGGAAGATCGGACTAGAGGACCGATCAGAGAAGAGGACCGATCGGACTGAAGGACTGATCGGAGAAGAGGACGATCGGAGAAGAGGACGATCGGACTAGAGGACCGATCGGACTAGAGGACCGATCGGACTAGAGGACCGATCGGACTAGAGGACCGATCGGAGAAGAGGACGATCGGACTAGAGGATTGATCGGACTGAAGGACTGATCGGAGAAGAGGACGATCGGAGTAGAGGACGATCGGAGTAGAGGACGATCGGAGTAGAGGACGATCGGAGTAGAGGACGATCGGAGTAGAGGACGATCGAAAGCTGAACGCAGGCAGGAAAAGTCGGAATTAGATCACACCCCGGATCGGAGAACTGTTCAAGTGCTGTGAAATGTTTGATGCAATTACTTCAAAGTCAAATTGAATTACCCGCCAAGTCGTACGGCAGCTCCAATGACCCTCACAGCCACCCGGAGGTCCTTGAAAATCCAATAACCCATTAATATCTAATTTTCTTCATTAAAAATGCAATGAAATCAAATTCAACGTCTCGCGGGCATCGAAAAGCAGCTCGCTTCCTTCTATCAAGTGCCGTTCGTCTCCAGAGGGGGATGGCTCAAGAAGTGGGAGTACCACTTGCAGTCAAGAACCACCAGAACTACCACCACCACCACCGCCATCACTTCAGGCGCATCTGAATGGAAATTAATAATTTTCTATGATTTCCGCGATCTTCGGCGAATGTGCAGTGCCCAGTGCTTCCATGATTTCCATTTGCTCTCGCAGCCAACAGCCGCCGACCCGACTCAGACCGCACCACAAGCGTCGCATCATCATCTCTCCCGTTTCGGAATCCAAAGTGCGGAATGAAACTAGAAAATTATAATTTTCACCCGGCGGCGGTGGCGGATCGGTGATCGCTCGTGCATTCCTTGGCACCACCACAACCACCGCCGTCGTTGCCGCCACGGTGGCAGCAGGTAAAAAGGACCCCAAAGGCTCTTCATATCGGAATACGATATGTAAAGCGATAACTATTGTCTAATGGGACGCTATAATTACTTAGAATTCCTGGGCCTGGTAGGGGATCCTTTACCGAATCCAGGGCAGCATCCAACGACGAATAAATTCCCCCGATGGTACGATATGAGGTGATGGAGAGGAGCTTTCCTTTGTGATGGAGCCTCGCAGAGACCAGGAGTGAGCATTAACCGAAGACAAATTTAAGTGAACTGTGCGGAGTTTTATTGGAACGATGAGAGCCAGATACATGGCTACAGGTGATGCTAATGAATGGTTGTGCGGTGCACGAGTGTGGCCACGATCGCCGGCGACTGTGGAGGGTGATTATGAAATTAAATGTGATATGCTCCTGGTGGGAGATAGTTATTTTCATTATCGATGTGCTGGATGCAGTCCTCATTTGCATAAGAGAAGGAGGACATCTGGGAGCCGGATGGACCAGATTGTGTCCCGTAAATAGAAAGTAGTGCCTTTCTCACACGGAGGGGAAGGCCACTGGCGTCAATTGAACAGGACGGCGGCCGCACAGAGTGATCGTTGCGGTTAAGTGTTGGAATGAGAGATTCATTTCGAGCTCTTGCGGAGATTACATTTGGGTCAGAAGTGGATTTAATGACTCCGCCGACTACTTTGGGAGAAGATTTAGAGATAGTTCAAGTACTTCCTGCTCAGATACGTTGCCGTTGACTGTAGTTCGCCTAGACTCGATTGCCTGGGTGAGAGAAAACCAAGGAAACGTGTCATTTTGGAGACATTCGCGGAGGTACCTTCGGTATGTGACTGGAGTTATCCACAAAATTGACTTCAATTCCTCAAGGAATGTGGCCGCTATCAGCCCCGACAGTTGAATGGTCTGTACCGCCAGAAATTTTTTTAATGCGATATGATCTTGGTCCGCTGTTAGTTTTGCAATTTTTGTGCGCGATCATTACTGAGCCGGCGTTGGGCACCATGACAAAAGAATCGATTCGATTAAAGGACGATTGGACTAGAGGACGGTCGGACTAGAGGACGGTCGGACTAAAGGACGGTGGGACTGGAGGCCGGTCGGACTAGAGGACGGTGGGACTGGAGGCCGGTCGGACTAGAGGACGGTCGGACTAGAGGACGGTCGTCGGACTAGAGGACGGTCGTCGGACTAGAGGACGGTCGGACTAGAGGACGGTCGGACTAGAGGACGGTCGTCGGACTAGAGGACGGTCGTCGGACTAGAGGACGGTCGTCGGACTAGAGGACGGTCGTCGGACTAGAGGACGGTCGGACTAGAGGACGGTCGGACTAGAGGACGGTCGGACTAGAGGACGGTCGGACTAGAGGACGGTCGGACTAGAGGACGGTCGGACTAGAGGACGGTCGGACTAGAGGACGGTCGGACTAGAGGACAGTCGGACTAGAGGACGGTCGGACTAGAGGACGGTCGGACTAGAGGACGGTCGGACTAGAGGACGGTCGGACTAGAGGACGGTCGGACTAGAGGACGGTCGGACTAGAGGACGGTCGGACTAGAGGACGGTCGGACTAGAGGACGGTCGGACTAGAGGACGGTCGGACTAGAGGACGGTCGGACTAGAGGACGGTCGGACTAGAGGACGGTCGGACTAGAGGACGGTCGGACTAGAGGACGGTCGGACTAGAGGACGGTCGGACTAGAGGACGGTCGGACTAGAGGACGGTCGGACTAGAGGACGGTCGGACTAGAGGACGGTCGGACTAGAGGACGGTCGGACTAGAGGACGGTCGGACTAGAGGACGGTCGGACTAGAGGACGGTCGGACTATAGGACGGTCGGACTAGAGGACGGTCGGACTATAGGACGGTCGGACTAGAGGACGGTCGGACTAGAGGACGGTCGGACTAGAGGTCGGTCGGACTAGAGGACGGTCGGACTAGAGGACGGTCGGACTAGAGGACGGTCGGACTAGAGGACGGTCGGACTAGAGGACGGTCGGACTAGGGGACGGTCGGACTAGAGGACGGTCGGACTAGGGGACGGTCGGACTAGAGGACGGTCGGACTAGAGGACGGTCGGACTAGAGGACGGTCGGACTAGAGGACGGTCGGACTAGAGGACGGTCGGACTAGAGGACGGTCGGACTAGAGGACGGTCGGACTAGAGGACGGTCGGACTAGAGGACGGTCGGACTAGAGGACGGTCGGACTAGAGGACGGTCGGACTAGAGGACGGTCGGACTAGAGGACGGTCGGACTAGAGGACGGTCGGACTAGAGGACGGTCGGACTAGAGGACGGTCGGACTAGAGGACGGTTGGACTAGAGGACGGTCGGACTAGAGGACGGTCGGACTAGAGGACGGTCGGACTAGAGGACGGTCGGACTAGAGGACGGTCGGACTAGAGGACGGTCGGACTAGAGGACGGTCGGACTAGAGGACGGTCGGACTAGAGGACGGTCGGACTAGAGGACGGTCGGACTAGAGGACGGTCGGACTAGAGGACGGTCGGACTAGAGGACGGTCGGACTAGAGGACGGTCGGACTAGAGGACGGTCGGACTAGAGGACGGTCGGACTAGAGGACGGTCGGACTAGAGGACGGTCGGACTAGAGGACGGTCGGACTAGAGGACGGTCGGACTAGAGGACGGTCGGACTAGAGGACGGTCGGACTAGAGGACGGTCGGACTAGAGGACGGTCGGACTAGAGGACGGTCGGACTAGAGGACGGTCGGACTAGAGGACGGTCGGACTAGAGGACGGTCGGACTAGAGGGCGGTCGGACTAGAGGACGGTCGGACTAGAGGACGGTCGGACTAGAGGACGGTCGGACTAGAGGACGGTCGGACTAGAGGACGGTCGGACTAGAGGACGGTCGGACTAGAGGACGGTCGGACTAGAGGACGGTTGGACTAGAGGACGGTCGGACTAGAGGACGGTCGGACTAGAGGACGGTCGGACTAGAGGACGGTCGGACTAGAGGACGGTCGGACTAGAGGACGGTCGGACTAGAGGACGGTCGGACTAGAGGACGGTCGGACTAGAGGACGGTCGGACTAGAGGACGGTCGGACTAGAGGACGGTCGGACTATAGGACGGTCGGACTAGAGGACGGTCGGACTATAGGACGGTCGGACTAGAGGACGGTCGGACTAGAGGACAGTCGGATTATAGGACGGTCGGACTAAAGGACGGTCGGACTAAAGGACGGTCGGACTAGAGGACAGTCGGATTATAGGACGGTCGGACTAAAGGACGGTCGGACTAGAGTGCGGTCGGACTAGAGGATGGTCGGACTGGAGGACGGTCGGACTGGAGGACGGTCGGACTGGAGGACGGTCGGACTATAGGACGGTCGGACTAGAGGACGGTCGGACTATAGGACGGTCGGACTAGAGGACGGTCGGACTAGAGGACAGTCGGATTATAGGACGGTCGGACTAAAGGACGGTCGGACTAAAGGACGGTCGGACTAGAGGACAGTCGGATTATAGGACGGTCGGACTAAAGGACGGTCGGACTAGAGTGCGGTCGGACTAGAGGATGGTCGGACTGGAGGACGGTCGGACTGGAGGACGGTCGGACTATAGGACGGTCGGACTAGAGGACGGTCGGACTAGAGGACGGTCGGACTAGAGGACGGTCGGACTAGAGGACGGTCGGACTAGAGGACGGTCGGACTAGAGGACGGTCGGACTAGAGGACAGTCGGATTATAGGACGGTCGGACTAAAGGACGGTCGGACTAAAGGACGGTCGGACTAGAGGACAGTCGGATTATAGGACGGTCGGACTAAAGGACGGTCGGACTAGAGTGCGGTCGGACTAGAGGATGGTCGGACTGGAGGACGGTCGGACTGGAGGACGGTCGGACTGGAGGACGGTCGGACTAGACTGGGACATCCCCACTAGTTCCGAAAGAATTCAATGTAAATTTTAGACCCAACGTCAGTCCCATTCATTGGAATAACCAGCATTATACTCCAGTTGTGAAATACGTCAGTCTTAACTTAAAATGTTCACAAAACTATGTATTAAGTCTTAGACGCCATCATCCTCCACACACGCTCCGACTCCATTTGCCGTGCCGCAGAACCCACCATCGAATGCATCTACCCAACCACACGAGCTCGTTTTGTCTTCTCTCACTCAATCGATCGAATAGACCGCGGGCCACCACCACACAGCATCCGAACACGAACAAGCAGGAGAGTCAACCGAGCCAAACCAAAGGCAAATATCATGTCAATATGTCATGATATTATCCCATCACTGCAATAATAATATTTACCACGTTAGACCCTGGTGACATTGCATTCCCTCCAGCGCTGCAGCGCTCACCGGTGGAAAGCAGCCTTCACCGCGACGACGACGACGACAATGTTATGCCGCAACGTGGAATGGATCGCGCTGGGGAAGCGTTCTATCGAACGAATACCGAATGCTGCGGAGCAGCATTGAAGTGCCATTGGGAAATAATATGTTCGCCCGATGGCAGAACGGAACGACCGTCATCCACTCAGACGAGACCGACAACGATGACGATGACGATGACGATGACGGTGACGACGACGACATTGTGGCTGCAAGTTGTTAGCATAGAAATGCCATTATTATCTTCCCCTCCCATGATAAATACGGCAACGAACGCTGGGGAACCAGTGGAGAAAGCAGGATACAGCCGGAGCGGGCATCCACGGTGAGCCAAGAAAAAAGGGATGGGCCGCTCCCCGCCAGAGACCGCCATAAAAATAACAACAGCGGAAAAGTAATAATAACAATAACAGCATCCACCAGCCCAGGAGTGAAATCCGAAAAGTTCGACTCCACCAGAGCCGGAGACGGAGTCGGAGTCGGAGTTGAGTTCCTCTCTAACGGAACCAGAAATGATTTGATGTTTGAGAACGATTAGAGGAAAATCCATAATGACAATCGGTGGAGAGGTCTCCTCTGGCTGGGTGCACCAGCCACCAGCCACCAGTCACCAGTCACCACCAGCACCAGCCACTGCCAGACATGTTTATGAGGACGACGTAGTCGTCGTCGTCGTCGAGGATGATGGTCATGATGGTGATGATGCCCAAAAGGGGGCATTACTGCCGCAGTCATGCACACCTATCACAGCGCGAAGGGGAGATAGAGTCAAATGGTGGCTGTATCTAGGAACCGAGCGGTGCAAGAATCTCCACTGAAAAGAACCGCAAAATCTCGCTGGTAATTGCATCTGATGGTGGAGTTGATGGCCCTGTGTGGTGCTGTGCCGTGCGAGTGTGGAATGGGAATCCCGAAAAACCAACAGACGGACGTGCAATTGGCCCAGTGTTTGCACAAGCAAATGCGCCCAGCTCACATGCTAGGTGTTGAGGGATACTGTTTATTTTTCATCTTTTGTGGACTTGTGGTAATTTCCTCAAACACCTTCCAAATTGGCTTGGGATTACGTGCGAGAAGGTATGATTTTTTGTTTGCCACAACTCAGCGAATTAGTGGCCATCATTACGAGGGAAGAGTGACCGTGTGAAGCGCGCGAGTAGGGGATGACCCTTTGAATTTGTTTGACAGAATATTCGGTGCGCTGCAGGGCGGATGTAATTTTGGTGGAGATTCTGTTCATTCTTCCCTTGAACCATGCATGGGGATCGAAACAATTGATCTCTTGGCAGGATTGACAAGTTTCTTTGTAATTTTTTAATGCAACGGTATTAATTTTGTTTTGAGATTGGAATTAGCAAAAAGCCATGGAAGTCTGGAATTGTCCAAGAATTAGCAGAGTGGAACCCGTGATTCAGAACCCGAAGCCACACGTGCGTTTTTTTAGCTAGACTTAAACAAAGTCTTGTCACGAGATAGTTACTTTATACAAGAACGGTTGCTTAGCTGTTGTAGCCTAGTCAAACAAATTCTTCTCAAGATCCATTTTCAAGTATTTAGCCAGTTAAAAGTTTGGAACAAACTTTTTGTTCTCTTTGTCAGTGACCCGTAAAAGGTGGTGCCGTAAATATGGACGGTTTGTCTCTGGAATCGAACCTTAGCCCTCAGCATTTGAGACGAGGCCTTAACTTTTTGATCGTTGAGTTGACCCTTCTGTCTTTCAAAAAAAAAGTTGCCCATGGAGTCTTCGGATAGTTACAAATAGGGACTTGGTATTGAATATCAGTAAGAAAATGATCAGAAGCGCATGATTTAACTACTGCCTTCATCGGGAGTTACAATTTATTTGGCATCACTGAATGTGATGCACCTTTGCAAGATGCCAAAGGAAGTACTGCAGAAAGCTTCGTGGATGAATATAAGTTGCAAGCACGGATTCCTGGCACTCTTTAGGAGCTGTGGTGATGAGGAAGAGACCGAAACTATGCAACATCTGCTGTGCCACTGCCCAGCTCTCCTCCTAGTGAAAAAGGCGTCTCTACCATCACACTCCCCTTCTTTAACCTAATCTAGCCTATTAACTGAAGTAAAATATTTTGAAGACCTTTTGTCTTCCTCACCCATTCATGCCTCGAACAATATAAGCTCATCGTACCGCTAAACTTCAGTTAAGACTATTAGAAAGGAACTCAGGAACAACCAAAATGACTGTCACTGGAAATACATCTCTCCAGTTATTATCCACAAAAGTCTGCAACTGTCACCATTTAAGGTCGCTTGAAATGAGGTCTAGCGTTGGGCGCCACGACGGTGGAGGATTTTTGATACTCTGCACTGACTCAAAACTGATCCACTGCTCTGCCAGGTAGCAACCTACTTCAGTGCCGTTAATTTGATCCCAACGGTAAATGGTGTCTGGACCAGATTCGATTTCACTGGGATTCGAACCTGGGACCCCTCTAACTTGTGGGCACTTAACCAACTGCGCCATCCAGTCGTCCAGCCACGACGTTACAAGTTTTAAAGATTTTACTTTCTTTTTCTTTCCTGAACAAATTCGAGATCTATTTGCTTGTTAAAAATTATCAGATGTTCATCGTTGAATATTCGTTAAGAATTCGAAATCTAAACATGTAATTTTGAAGCACACTTATCGAGATGTATCACTACTCTAAAGCAAATGAACACATCACAAATAAAGCCTTAATGGAGATTTGGTTAAAAAACTCATTGGGCTTCTGGTGTTACTTCTATTTGTTCCCGTGGCGTTACAGTCCCACGTTCACACCAAGTTGGCTGAGGTCCATCTCTACTTATGTGAGTCACCTTAAACGTGGACATCCTCTGTTGCGATGTCCCACTGGTTCATAGTCGATGAGGCCAAATACTAAAGGATGAGCAAAGATGCAGTGCTTATTTTGGAGTCTTTCGGAAGGAAGGAAAAACTCTCTCTCTCTCTTGTCGTCGGATAGTTGGTTCGTCAGATAATTGGCCGTCGGTTAGTTGGTCGTCAGATAATCGATCGTTTACGAGATCAAGTGAAGGTAATGCCTTGTCCCAAATCACAAACTTGATGAGCTGTATATGAGGGTGGACATGGTGCGAAAGCAATATGTATCCAATAATCCAACGACGACACTACCTCGGCCACATCCAACCTCCTAGATAACAGCATTCTAGTGAAGAATGTCCTCGAATCCCAGCCACCTGATTCGAGAAGCAAGGAAGACCGAGCCAGTTCAGAGATCAAGCAATCGCGGACATCAGGAAATTATGTCCCTCAAATTGGAAGCATCACCTCCAGGGCCACAATGGATGAAATCAAGCACTTCTGTAGACTGAGACCTTGCAAGGATTAAAACCCTGATAAGTAAATAGAGGTTGAGAGTAACAAACTTCTTCCTGGTCTCACGGATTCCAATGTTCTAAAATCCTTCATAACCCTCTTTAGACAAATAACTCGCTAGAGGAAAAATCTATCTCTAGATACCCGGATGCTTATACAGTCGACTCCCTCTAAGTCAAATTTTCACTGGATATCAAAATTAGTTCGAGTTAGAGGGAGTTCGACTTAGAGGGAGTCGACTGTATTTCTTCCGCAAAGTAAAAACCTATCTTACTTAGTCTTGCGTTGGGCGCCATTCAATAAAAATACCGTCAACTCACAAAATTCCAATTTTTGATATCACTTTCCATCGGTATTATAAACTCCAACTAGAATGCAAAAAAAAACCAACACCATAGGACGACAAACGATGAGTTGAATTAGGAGGTTAGACATTTGGAAGCACTAAATGATATGGGACGATGAAGGCATCCTTGTTCGTCCTTTGGCATAAGTAAGGCGTGATAACTTTCGGGAAATTTTGTATTAAAACCATCAGGTAAGTGATTCCAGTTTATCTCTTTGGAAGCAATGATCAACTGGGACATCTTGATGTTTGTGCGATGTCTCAGAGCCGTATTGTCACTCTTGATATCTTAAAGTACCTTATACACCCTCTTCTGAACCTAATTAAGTTAATGCAATAATTTCAAGATGTAATGAATCAATATTGCCTCCAAACTAACAACACCCGTGTTTGCTTATAGGCCCGAAATTCGGAAATTGTCTGTTCTGCTAACCAGCTTAACCTAAGGCTGTCAAAAGTCAAAAAAACATCTTCCAGTACGAAGAGGCTCTTTGAGTCGATTCATCTTCTAATATTTCGACGTTTCCAGAAGAAGACATTGCCTCAAGCAGCAGAACGAACAATATTTTTGATTCTACGTTTATAAAGTATCACCAAATAGGCTTAAATTGCTCAATTCCCTCAGATTTTGCACCATCAATCAGGGAATGCATCTGCCTTCCTGTACTTTCATCTCTTTTTTCCAACCCCCCTTCATTTCCCCCTACAAATGCATATCCGGATTCAGTTGAATGACATGAGTCATTTTAACACCACAAATGAACACCAGAATTCCACAAATTCACATGAACGCCAGACTACACTGAAACTGCCTATGCGTAGGCTCATAGGATCTCGTAACAAATTTGATTTAACCCCTTCCGTCTAGATGCTAATTGAACTGATCGACATAGAACAGTGTACGCTCACACCTTTTCCCACAACTCAAACTCATCCCACAGACGGTTCGCTTTGACCCCTAGAGCTGTAACTCCTTCCATCGCGTGTTTACCATTTAACACGTTCGCTCTTCATCATCAACTGACACAACAGCAACACCAGCAACAACAACAACAACAAGAACAGAATGCGCATCTCAATACCAATCGAATGCAGATACAAAAACCGACTTTTCCATACAATGGCCAGCGTAGAGCCGCCTTAAATCCGATAATTGAGCGAAAGGTATTCCAACACGAACACACAAACACCCAAACGCCGTCATGAGTCAATGGGCGCGCAAACACGCTTCACATTCTCGTCACAATTTCCCCGGCCCTGGCAACATTGTTGCAAACAACAACTGGTTGCCGGGGATACTTAAGAATCAGCGAGTGGTTTCAAATTTGTTCTGCTTCACCCATCAGCCGGGGAACGTGGCAACAGGTAGGCCGGCCGTGTGCGTTTGTCAGAGTGTTGCGTCGCGCTCACGCGTTGTGCCAGGTCACCAAACTGACGGAATAAAGTGGACGGAAATTGGATATGTAGGCGCCTGTCATTGAATCGAACCCGAAACATCGCAGTCTAGACCACCGTCACGCCAGCAACCTGTGCGCGCGCAGTGACGCTCCGCGCAGTGACCTTACAACATAAATTAAGAAATTAATTCCGTGCAACCTCAAGAGCATGTTTCGTTTGACATAAATAAATTTTATTTTATAAATGCATGGATGGGGCGCGCGCATCTGCATCCACCACCACCACCACCAGCACCACTGGCGGCTCATGGGTGGATGATGGAGCGATTTCGTGGCGTCTCCCCTGAGGAGATGCGCGTCATGTCGCGGGAACTAGAAAGCTATGTGGGCATACTTTGTTTGTGAAGCTGTGCTCTCTTCTAGACTGTCCGCCATCGCTGCATCCTGTTTGTGGGTTTTTTTCGTTGTTGTTGTCGTTGCTGCTACTCCCTGGACGGTGGTCATTTATTATAAAATTTGAATTGAAGCTCGAGCCCTAGACAGAGAGAGAGGGAGAGGGAGGGAGACTGCATTCGATTAATTATTTATGCGTTCAACCAAAAAATCCTGCAAAACTCAAGCAATTCCGCTGGAATCTGTCCCCCGTGAGTGAGTTTGTTGTTGTTCTCGTTCCCGCCGTCGGTTTTATTTATGATCCCCGGCAGTTTTGCATGCGTGCAAGGTTCTTTGCGTTTTTCTTTGACCTCGAATGTAAGAGGGTGTCATTGTGGCACGCAATCGACTCTCCGAAGCGATTTGCATATTTGAAGGGATTTTCAGACGCCCGATGGAGGTTGACGACTTGCTGCACGTCCTAGACGAAGCACGTGCTTCGACGAAGGAATTTGTCACCAAAAAGAAACGAGTGACAATTTTTTCTGTTGACTCGCTGATGATCAGATATGAATCAGAAGAGTAGATGAGGAACAGAAAAACAGCAGAACCAAGCACGAAATTTACGAGAAGATACAAAATCTCGTCTCTAACTCTCACCTCCGAGCGAGCGGATGAGCCGGTTTTATCTGCTGCCTGCCTGCGCCCCCCAAGCCCACGCTCGTATTCCCTAATCGTGATTGATGTCAAAGTCAATATTTCTCCTTACCCGGCACACCCCAGAAGCCCACAGCCATCATTCGACCGAAGCCCAAGGAGAATCGAATAAACGACGAAGAGAAACAACAGAAAACGACGAAAAACCACTATAATCCACAATCAATCAAAGAGCATATTAATGAATACGATATCCTCCTCCCGAATAGGAGAGTCTACCAAATTACCAAATTTTACAGCCATTCCCACAGATATCTGCTTTCGATAAGCGTAAGGAATTCTTCGTTTACCCTGCAGTCAATCCCCTCCTGAGGAGGACTCCTCTCGGAGTCGACGACAACTACGACGACAACGACGACGACGACGATGACAGCGGCGGCTGCGACGGCGGTATCTTCTCCCGAATGGGCAAGTAGCCGTTGCCTTCCAGAATTTTAATTCTTAATTTCTCAATCAAATCCGTTCGCCATGGACAAGTGGACAAATAGACGCATGGACGAATGGACGAAGTGCTACTCCTACACAACCCAAGTCATAAACCTCTGCTGCCTCTGCTGCCCCGGGGTCCACGGGGATCGACGAGAAGGCACTCGTATCTCCCGGTCGGATTTACGATTCATCCACAAGTGACACACGTAGTTAATTGAAATTTGATCAGATTAATTATGGGGAATTTATTGGGTCGTGATTCCGGGACAGGAATTCGAAATTAAAAGTCCACATTAAGCTTACTGAAATGTTATAAATGTCTGGGTCTGAACCCGAGCCTCAGCCTGCCGTTGCCGTGCTGTGATGCGCTGCGCTGTGCACCTCCTCAAGAAGCGCTGCTAATAGAGCAATAGGCGAGGGTTTGTTGTCGTTTGTTTCACAATGTCTCCCTTTTTTTTTTTTGGGGGGGGATTTTCATTTCATTTATTTATTTCTCGGGACATAAAATGAAGCAATAAAAAATTGAAATTAAGGGAGATTCAACAAATGAGACAAGGAGGCAGCGCAGGGCTTGGGATGCCATTAACCTTCTTTAAAATATGTCTTGGGGTTCAATAAATTACCAAACGATGGGATGGATGGGATGCTGGATGGCCGTCAAATGGAGGGGGAGAAGGGAGAAGACGAATTCTAACGAAATCGACAGATAATGACGCGTAACTTGAGGTGTGCGAGAGGATTAGTCCATTAGTGAACGCAATCTGGTGTCAATGTCAAATGACCCTGGGACTCTGATGAATTTTGTATCGATTTCAGACAGTTTTTGTCAACCGTCAACTGATTTCTACAATTCCAAGAAGATTCAGCTTCTGTTCGGGGAAGCGTTAATCTCCATTGTCTTCTGATGACATTGTAGCACCCTGTGAAAGGGGACTCGATTGTGACTAGCCTCTGTGGTCGATAAAGTCACAGACACTGAGACACGGTGCAGCTTGGTTTCCCAACCTAAGACCGCCTTCAATCACTTTCATCAGTTTCATTCAACGGTTCGAGAGAACTAAGGCACATTGCCATGAATTGAAAGTGGTGGCGAGTGGCCATAGTTAATGCCCGTCTTCGGGACCGTCAGGCATGGAAGGCTGTAATTGCTCAGATTCAGAGTCCGCTTGTCGCTGGCCTGATAAATAAGTTTACCGTCCTATACATCGTGCTCGTCCTTGTGTCCTAATAGAAGAAAAAATGTAAGATTTCCCGTCCCGAAATTTATGTGTGAATCCGTACATGACTTACAAGGCCAATCAAACTGTAGCGTGAGCTAGTACAAGACACAAGGCAAATGTCATTGTACACTCCGTCCCATTAGCCGTTGAGTATTTTTCTCTTACTGCAAGACGATTAAAGACAATGAGCTTCTTCATTTGATTAAGAGAAGGTACTTAGAATAATTGCGAGACTCACGTGAATAGACGGCTGCTTATTATTATTATTATGGTTGAGGGTATATTGCACCGCGACCCTTAAGATCTATTGTGCCCCCTTTCAAAACCTTAGCACAATTACGAGTTCCCCTCAAATAAAGTTCTAGGCGGCTGCTTCCTCTTAACCGAATTCGAGCAATCAATGCAACTCAGCAAATTTTTATTTAGGGAGTTGACCAGTCTCATGTTGTTGTGTTGCAGAGTAGTTTCGACTATGAGTTGACTCAAACAAAGGGACCTCAAGCAGTCTGGTGTACGCAGTTGGAGACAGCTGCTGAAAGACCGTGCTAGCTGGAGAGGCTTGTTGGTTAAGGCCCAGGTCCAGCTCGGATTATAGCGCCACAGAAAGAAGAAGAGGAGTCACTGTCTGAAAACTAAAGCCTCTTCGACTTCTTAAATTAATAATAATAATAATGGCGGCGCTACAGTCCGAGGTGGACCTGGGCCTAGCTTCTCAGCAACCACTCGTGTTTTGCGTGCTATTGTTTTCTCACGAGTGGAGGGGACCTACAGTTTAATGCCGACTCCGAACGGCGATTTTGAGAAGCTTTTTCTAGACAGTTATACTCTCTGAGCATTGTCAGCGACTCGAAAGAGGTGGAGCTGTGAAAAAAAAGTTTGGTATTTTTTCTGGAATCGAACCGACAACATCGAGCGTAGGAGCCGACGCACCTACCCGCTACGCTACGGTGCCCACTTCTCCAGATTTTCAATGCCATATCCCAACCTGTTCGTAGTTGAGCATGAAGCATTGGCAGCAAGCGAGTACCGTATTTCCAATGCTTTTGACGTCGATGAAAGTTCCCGATGTCATTCAATAACCATCTCAATTGGTTCGTACTTCGTGAGGGTCACAAAAAATTATGATCCATCCACCTTGTAGCCCAACGACACGGTAAAGGTCTCTTTTCTTCAAATGGAGGGACGATACTAGAATCTTCTCAGAATGTACACTTTCAAATCCATCTGTTTTGCCTCTGGTGGAGAAGTATATTGAACATGAAATGGATATCACTATTACAATGTATTCTTTCTTGAGTCCAAATCGCTCACCAAGGACTCCAGCTACATCCTACGTGCTACATGGAAGACTCGTTGGTAAATACTCAGGGTATGGTCACCGTAGTTTGGTGCGTTGTCTCCGACTCTGAAAATCTGAGGTTCGAATCCAGGTCAACTTACTTCAATTCTTTTCCACGATGCCGACTCTCTCAAGGCACTGAAAATGTTGAGTAAAGCATAATTACTGACATTAAGCGATTGGATGGCGTAGTTGGTTACGTGCCTGCCCCAAGTCAGAGTGGTCCTAGTTTCGAATCCCAGTGAAATCGAATCTGGCGCAGTCACTATTTGCCGTTGGGATCAAATTACCGAAAAGAAGGCTACCAGGCAGTACAATGGACCAGTTTTGAGTCTGAGTGCTCTAGTGTAGTGTTACAAAAATCCTCCGAAAAAAAAGAAAAAAAAAGCATAATTAAAGAGCTTCGAAAGTTTATCCACTTAAGCGGACTGATTCGATATCCCTGAAAACCCGTCTTATTTTTTTAAGGCTGACTCAGACTGGATCTCAGGTCTCAGAGAGATACAACTTGTTTTAGGACTTGCATTAGAATTCTATTCAGGTTCACAGACAGTCTAGTGAAAGTTGATTTAAAAAGAATAACCTTAATAAGGCCTTAGGAGGAAATACTGAGAAAGGCCAAAACATTTTTAACACGTTGAGTGCCACCATACAATCTAAAAAAACTGTCCCCACAGGCCATGGATTTTTTTTATTGACACTTCGATTACACACTGGTCTCACGCGGCATAACAAGCCCAAATTTGTGTGAGACCAAAGTGGTGTCATGTGGCACTTAACGTGTTAAGGAACACACTAGTGGACATTTAATGGGCAGTGCAAGTCAGCGTCATATACAATTATAAGAGTGAGAGTCGAGCATGTAACATTCATGAGTGTTATCGGCTCTAGTGAGGGTGAAGACGACTTGGGCCTTTCGTCTCAAACGGCATGGACATTTAGAGCGAATGCTCTGGCCCGGACTGCAGCCCTGAGGCACAACGCGATAAAGTAAGACCACGACCCCGGTGGCGTATGCAGCTAGAAAGGGACCTAAATCAGCTGAACGTGAGTAACTAGAGGCACTTGGCACGAGAGATGCTAGATGGAGAGATATATTGACTTAGACCCAGATCCATTTGAACTGTAGCGCCAGTCGATGAAGAAGAAGAGGAAGAAGGGGGAGAGTAAAAGGCCCTAAGACGACAAAAAATGGCACCGTGATGAAGGACTCTATACAAGACCTTGATCATCCCAGCCCTGCTGTACGGCGCAGAGGCATGGACAATATCCCAAGCGGATGAACAGTCTCTTGGCCTTTTCGGGAGAAAAGTTTTGCGCGCGATCTTTGGTCCTGTTTGCGTTGATGGCATTTATAGGAGAAGGTTCAACCACGAACTGCATGTGCTGTACAGCGAGTCTAGCCAGGCGTCTACGGATCCAACGCCTAAGATGGCTAGGCCATGTAGAGCGTATGGACAACTTAGCTCCGGCCCGAAGTGTCTTCGACTCTGAGCCTGTGGAACAACGCAACAGAGGACGTCCACGTACAAAGTGGCGCACACAAGTCGAGGGGGACCTCGGCCGGCTTGGTGTGCGAAACTGGAGACAGCTGGCGAAAGATCGTGCTGGCTGAAGAGGCATGTTGAGTGAGGCCCAGGTCCACCTCGGGCTGTAGCGCCCTAAGAAGACGAAGAAGACTGAAGGATTGCGTCTGATTCAATATTCGCCAGAAGGAGGTTGATTAAAAGAGGGAAAGGCTCGTAAATGACGTCACAAGTTGCATTTGTGTTTGGGCAACAGTTCAAAGAAGGCCATGCTTAGAGCAATCAATGCCCAGAGCCAAGTTGTCTTAAGTCTGCTTCAACTTCTGCGACTCACCTTAGTCGTGGTCGTCTTTGGCTTCCGGTCTTTGCCTCTTGTCAAATGACTCCTGACAATGTAGTTGCCTTCCTTTGTAAAAAAAAATCATCCGAGCAAGTAAGATGGACACCTCTCCCCCATTTGGACACCTCCTTTCGAAAAAATGGGACATTTATCTCTTGAAAAAGTTTCAGCAAAGACATCGCATCAATCACAAGGAACCCAAAATCGTGTCCCGCGTGAGACCTGACTAATTTCTTGCCACCTAGGCACTTGCCCATCTACCCACTGGCATCAATCAGTGATAATAAAGACATCTACAGCTCAGAGATTCAAACCCAAAATTTATCTAAATTCCATTAAAAATCATCTCGAAACCCCTTAAAACGATTATCGATCGCACGGGGCCCGAAAGGAAGCCCCCGTCCCCGTGTAAACACACAAATCTTATAAATATTGAACGAATATTTTATAAATTATTCGCCCGGCTTCTTGTTGTATCCGCGCGCGTAACTCAATCCCCAAACAACTTTATTAGATGCCTCGCTCCAGAGCGCGTCCCCCGTCCCAGGTACATGTGTTCTTCGATAATCAATCACCAGACGATAACCTGTAACCCAATCCGCCATCTATATTTCTAAGTTCCCCGATCTAATCTGCATAAGATACAAGCCAGCCCAACGCAGACAACGAACAAAAAAAGACTGCCTTCGAACAGGTAACGAAGAACGTAACATCACACTCCGCAGACGCAGACTCCGCGCCAGGCCGAGCGGATGACATTTATTTATATATTTCAGATTCAGTCTATTAATCACCCCGAGACCATGCGCACTGTCAAATTCAGTCGGGAACCCTCAACCGATCCTTGCCAAGGACCGACGAAGGAAGCCCGACGCTGTGGTCCGCTGCGCGAGCCCACACTATCGTCATCTATCTTTATCCACTCTTGTGTACGCCATATGTAATCCCACCACCTTGACATTAAATCTACCCATTTAAATTCGTTAAACAAGTCAAATAGAACACCTCCGTTGTCCGTCCTGCTGGAAGGAGGTGTAGATCTTTGGAATCAATGGCGATGGTGTCCTTTTTGTTCGGTGCGGTGGGGACGGCCTAACATGGAAATTCTATGTCACTGTGTACCCCCACGTTGAGAAGATACACACCAGACCGTGGAAACAAGTGACAGATACAACCACAAGCCGGGCAACACCCGACCGCGAGCGCGAGTCCGATCGCGCGCTTATTCAAATGAAGCGCGTCGAGCGGAGGGACCCCAAACGGAAAACGAACAAAATAATTATTTCGAATATAATAAATTATCCTTGACTCGGACTTAGACGCTCAGCGAGAGACAGAGAGAGAGAGAGAGAGCTGAGCCAAGAGAAGATTTATTATCCCTTCAGTTCGGTTCGAAAGTGCGCAACTCTATGAGAAGAGCAATTCGTTCCGAAAAGGAACCGTCACTTGGCCCGTCTTCGGAGTCGCAGCGGAGGACGGCCGACGACGGAGCACACACGTCTATAAATAGAGCCCCGAGAGAGGAGCGTAATTAACATATTAGAGTTACACACATAAAATGTGGAATTTCTCGTCCCACACACGGAATAATCCTAGGGAAACGACAAGAATTTCCAGCGCGCCCCTTCGAGTGGGACACCTCCAACTCCACAGATGCGAGTGCTCGCACACACACACACACACGGCGCGACCGGAATGGAATGGCGTGGAAGACGGGGAACACGAATCAGCATATGAAAGCCAAGGCTGGAGGGAGATTCTAAGCCACGGTCACCCGATGTGCGCACTAGTCATTGTTGGCCGAGGCTGCTGTTGTGTGCTGCAGTGGATGCTGCTGCGAGTTGAATTTATTTTAATTTTATCGCTTATTCACCATTTGTCCCTGACCAGAGTGAGGGAGAGCGCGCTGTCCCCGGAGAGCGCGAGCGAGACGCGGCCTAGAACTTAATTCCGGATCGGTCCAGGTTCGGTTTCGATTGTAAAGATATTGAGAAAGTTACGAGTAAATGGGTCCAATGGTCTGGTGCAGTCGACTTCGGGGGAGGAGGGGGAGCCGGAGACACGTGTTTCGTTGTATCGATGGGAATGGAATGGCACCCAGGCGATGGTAGGTGGGTGGATTAAATGAATGAGAGAACACGGATTAACGAAAAATATGAATTTTTGAGTTTTTCCTTCGGTTTGTCGCGGGAATATGGAAATGAGGTGACCCATGGGAAGTGTATCTTTCACAGTTTGAGGGGACATAAAGTTTTTCTTTTCAGCCGGGAGTTCATGGGTGATGGGGTGCAACAAAGAGGTCGAACTCAAGCTGTTTTTTCGGTGAGATTTTCGATGTGGCTTCAGTGGATAATGGTCTGGGGACAAAGTCAATGGAATTCCTGAGGAACGGTGATGAGTTCAGTGAACTTCAGTATAAGAGGTCGCGACTGTGGGGATGTGGGAGCACTTGCTGCTGTGGTTGGGAATTCTAGGAGAAGTTTGAAGAGAGTAGTCGGGTTGAGTCTAGAAAAAGCCTCTCAATCTTGCCGTTCGGAGTCGGCATTAAACTGTAGGTCCCCTCCACTCGTGAGAGAACAATAGCACGCACAACACGAGTGGTTGCTGAGAAGCTAGGCCGAGATCCACCTCGGACTGTAGCGCCGCCATTACTGTTATTATTATTAGGCGGGTTGTAATGGAGGGGATGACGGGGAGTATAGCCCGGTCAAGGATGAGGGCTTTCTAGAAAATTCATTGCCTCTAAATGAGATTGAATAACTGACAGGGACTCCTTCAACCTCATACTAAGTTCTCTAGAGCTAAGGACTGCTTGCAGTACGACAACAGTCAGTATTCACCAAAAGCTGTTGGGGCCAACTCTTGTGAAAGAGTCTGCGAAGACAAAGAAATAGAAAATGATGCACTGTAGGGCAACAACTGCCAGCGAGCTCTTTATGACAAAAGGGATCATGCTTGTTTTTCTGCAGCGTGCCATTTCCGGTATAGTCTACCTAAACTTGCATTTTAAGAGCCTCAGGATTACGAGTGGATGGCGCAGTTGGTTAAGTGCTTGCCCCAAGCTAGAGAGGTCCCAGGTTCGAATCCCAATGAAATCGAATATGGTCCAGTCACCATTTGCCGTTGGGATCGAATTAACGGCACTGGAGTAGGTTGCTACTTGTCACTACAATGTACCTGTTTTGAGTCTAAGTGCTCCAGTAGTGCTTCAAATATCCTCAGAAGAAAAAGAAAACGACGTGGCGCCCAACGCTAGACTTCACTTCAAGCGACGAAATGCTGACAGTGGTAGACTTTTGTGAATAATATCTGGAGAGATGTATATCCAGTGATAGTCATTTGGTTGTTAACTGAGTTCCTCTCGAATAGTCTTAACTGAAGTTAAAGAAAAAAAAATGTCATCAAATGGGTTTTTAAAGCTATTGATCATTTTTATTGACCATACATTGTTAGTATCGTTAATCGTAGTATAAGTAATATAACGTTGCATTTGCAAAAAAACTCTGGTTTTATCGTAAATCTATCTATCATGCGTCGATCGCACTTAAATCATCTATGTCATTCTAGTGCAATCCTCGAAGCCAAAAAGCTTTCAACTCATGGCCTTGTGGCCTTTTGGCAGCCTTAACTACCGACTCGTTATCGTGGCCCCATCTAGTAAGTTTATCGACTGACTCCTCTGGCATTGTCATTGTTGCAGTTGCAAGGTAATTCTGTCTAAAGATAGCTATGTTGTTCGCAAAAGCAAAGAATTGGGCTCATTAAAACCGTGAAGAAGCTCATCCGTGGAAAGTATAAACAGTATGGGTCCTAGTCTTGAGTCTTGCGGCACCCGAAGACAGATTTCATCGCTGTTATTATTTAAGATTTTCAACTTTGTCGTCCTTCCTGTTGAGTAACTCTCCAACCACTTTCCTAGGGTGCCTCTAACTCCTATCCTATTGAGAGCCTGTAGTAGCTTCGTAGTTTATTGCGTCGAAAGCCTTCCTAAAATCGACGATCATTACAAGCACATGATGCTATCAAAATGCTTTCAACGCAAACAGGACCACAGATCGCGCGCAGAACTTTTCTCTCGAAAAGGCCAAGAGACTGTTTATCCGCTTGGGATATTGTCCATGCCTCTGCGCCGTACAGCGGGAGTGGGATGATGAATGTGTTTGATCTCGGTACTGATGTTGTTTGTACTGTTTACTGCGGCGCCAAGGTAGACGAAGTCTTTAACCACCTCAAAGTTATAGCTACCCATCGTGACTTTCTGTCCAAGTCGTCGATGTTGTGCGTCCTTTCTCGATGACAGCATATACTTGGTTTTGCCCTTGTTCAACGCCAGACCCATTTTAGCCACTCCCGTTTCAATGCCAGCAAACGCATCATTGACGGCTCACTGTGTTCGACCAATCACGTCAATGTCGTCCGCGTAAGCTAGCGGTTGAACGGACTTTTGGAAGATCCTGCCTCTTGTGTTGGCCAGCGGGTTTTGCACGATCTTCTCAAGAACGATTTTAAAGAAATCACATGACAGCGTGTCGCCTTGTCTAAAACCTTTTTTGACATTGAAGGTCTCGGTGAGTTCGTTACCGACATTGATGGAGCAGCGAGAGTTCTCCATCCATCTCCAATTCTCACTCTGACGAGTTTGGCATGGCGTTATATAGTTCGTCATATGTGGCCTTGAAATCGACAAATAGGTGGTGTGTGTCAATTTGCATTTCTGGGTCTTTTCCATGATCTGCCGCAGTGTGAAGATTTGATCGATGGTGGAGTTTCGCGGCCTCTGATAGGGACCTATCAGATTGGTTACGAAAGGTTTCAGGCGTTCACACAGAATGGCAGGGAGGATCTTATAGGCGATGTTAAGGAGGCTTATCTCTCGATAGTTGGCGCAGTCGAAGGGGTCTTCTTGTATACCTTTTGATATATGATTTCAAAATCGACAACGCCGTCCGTAGGGAACATAGCTAATCCTGCGAGTCTGAATATTCCCTGCATTCATGTGGGCTGTGGTCAATGAAATCCTTGTCTTTAGGCCGCAGATTTGATCAAACTTTGTGATCAACTGAAATCATTCTGTGTACACTTTTCTGCCCTAGACCAATGTCAAGTGCATCTCAAAAAAAATCCAAAGACTTACCCCATGAACGGCTCCCGACCCCAATTTAAACGATATCCTTTCAAATGCTTACCTAAAACGAAAGAAAAGATAGAATACCGTTAAATTCGCACCAACCAATGGATAAAAATCTTAAATTTTTCAATCAAACTTTGATGCCAATTAAGATACAAAAACAGAGATCCCCTAAACCCAACGGCGACGGGCATCTTGCCGCAATGCACCACCGCCCCACAAGACATAAATATCACATCCACAATCGTTATTACTATTCAAAGAAAAGATAGACGGGGAAAGAGTATAAATAAACGACACATCGCTTGGGTGAAGGCTCACACACAAGGCATCCACGCAAAACCTCACTCGGAGAGCCATTAGAACGCTTCTTTCGAGTGAATGCGCGAGCGCGCGCGCACCACAACACCGACCAACAGCTAAGCCAAGCACACATCATAATAATTGGTAAATGGCTCTCCACACGGTGCCAACTGTTGCAGCATGCTTACGCCCACGCAAGCCTCTGCCCCGTCTTTATGTGCATGCTACACGAGTGTGCGAAGGATTAATGTGCGCCTCATACAATGGCACGGCCGGCGTTGTGTATCATGTAAGCTATCAAATTCCGGAATCACCACGAAATCAATAATTTTTTTGTTTTTTTATTTTTCAACTCTTCCTCCTCCTTCTCCTCCTCTTCTTCCACCTCCTCCTTCTCTTCCTCCCCCTCCCTCCTTCTCCTCCTTCTCCTCCCTCCTCCTCCTTCTCCTCCTCTTCCCCGTGCCGAGAATACAGTCTTTTGGGGAAGGCACGAGGACGAACGTTAGAAAGTCGAGAATGTTAAGTGCCCCCGAGAGAACTGTCTCGGAGATGGCTTTGGCTTGACTTTCGGTGCCAAGGATGCTGGCGGCGATGGCGGCGATGATGGTGCTGGGCAATCGTGAGATCTTGTTCGATGTCATTGGCACACATTGGGGATTCATTGCGGCGTGCGAGAGAAATGCTCTTATGCGCCAAGTGACACGTATATGAGTGTTTAACTGCCCATCCCATGTCACCTGCCTACGCAAACAGGAACAGGAAGTTCTGGCGCAGGATGGTGTAGAGGGCCTTCACGAGATTAGAACATAATGCATGCTGCGATGGGCCGTCATGATCGTGGAATGTGTTGTGTTCTGTTCGATTGGGAGGGAGGACTCAGAGGAATGGTCATGAATTCTGATGGTGTTCGGTAAGAGGAAGTGCGTCCTCTCTGTGTCCCTCTGGGGGACTCTGGACGGTCATCAGCGAAGTGTCGTGCAAGAATAGGCGGGTGCATGGAGTCAAAAAGTGGACTAAACGGATGCAAGGAGTCAAAAAGTGGATTTGAATAGGATGCGCGCTTTACCCTAAGGAGGAGTAGGATTATCTGTCAAATCAATCCGATTCCGCATGCCTTTCCGACAGCCCCTCAGGATTGACTCATCATTCTTGTCCCCCCAAGTCGACTGTTCCCCCAGCCGTCCCTCACTCATGACTGCTCCTCATTCCCCTCCCCACTCGCTCGTGCTGTCAAATGAAAAACGATGAAATCAAAAAATACGTCAAACCTTGAAATGACACCTTGAGTACTTAACCAAACCTAGATACGCATCTCTTAGTCACATGAAGCCACAGCATTTCAAGCCACATGACAGTAGTAATCAATTTCAATGAAAACCGGTCGCAGGAATCCCGCTCGCGAATCGCAAACGAAAGAGCAACGAAGAAGATACACGGCACATCCATGAGCTGACTACGCATAAAAGCATTCTTCCACAAGACATCCGCTGCATTATCAAACATATCCATCAATGTTTGATTAAATGTTTGATTATATCACACACGTACATATCTCACATCTCCCCGGCCGCAGGATAAGAGGCAGAGACAGAGGACGACAAAGAGCACACCATTTCAGCTGTCAATTGGCCCCGCTCTCCGTCCGGCCGTCTGGCTGTCTGGTAAGCGTTTTCGTCTCCGTCTTGAGTCTCTCTTTTTTTTCTGCGCGAAAAGATCAACTGTCATATGCAAATAGCAGTCAATTAGTCATTTCTGTCGACTCGAGACAGGCCCTGGAAGGACTCACTGCCCGCCTCTCACTCCGGCACTGCGTTTAATGGTGGCCGCATCGTGCACCGAGATGACCAAACCAGCCAACTGCAGCAGCAGCAACACTGCAGCGCATAACCGGAGTGATAGCCTCGAAGCGATATTTCGATGGAATTTTGTTCATCCTCCCCCCGCGAACAACTCCGGTGTGTGGAGTGATTTAACGATTTTATCGACCTCCCTGTAGATAACCCGCCCGTCCAACGAGACAGGACAGGACTTCAAATTCAAACGCATATCCATCCCTCATTCGTTCGAGGTTTTTAGGCATTCTCCTCGACGACAAAACCGATGTTTGATACCACACCAGGCACACCATCATCGATTACCATGATGAAGATGAGCCCCGTCACAAGTGAATCCCCGGCGACATCCTTCCACCCGCACACACCAGCCAGCATCCACACAGAGAAAGAGAGAGAGAGAGAGCAGTCATTCTTCGGCTCCCGCTGCTGTGGCCAACATTTTAACTGCCGCCAATCAATTTGTAGCCCCGTTTGAGGAGCGTTCCGCGTTCCGCATGCACCCCAGTCATCCCCAGACCCCATGGACACCGCGGACACTGTCCGTCTGCGCACCGCCGCCACCACCGCCGCCGTCGCCGCTCACTCTCCGACTCCGACCGGACGAATGTTTTCTTTTCGATTATTATTTATGAGCGGTCATTATTTATTGAGATATTGTCCGGTCGAATGCAATTTCTAGCGCCCTGGGCATCAATATCCAAAACGAAGAGAAGGTGTATACGCGGAGCTCGCTTTTGGGTATCGTTCTCAGAAAAACGTCCCGTCCCGTCCCGTCTCGTCTCGTCTCGGTACCGACGCAGAGTCACTCAGTCAGTCAGTCAGTCAGTGCTCCTCTCTCGGGTTGTATGGAGATTTCATTTTGCCTTTGCCCGAACCACTTACTTATGCAAAAATGTTTACCAGCAGTTCGCCGCGATGGAGGACGCAGTGAAGAGGATACCTATAATCAAGACGGTTTGCTGGTATCGTGACTTTGACTCTTCAGGGCGCACGGTGATGATGACGGTGACTACGACGACGACGACGACGCTGAGGAGATTTGTTGTGAAGAGTCTAGAGAAAAGTCAGAGCCAGAGCCAAGAAATGTATTTGTGTGTGCCCCAATAAGTGGATCGACGGATAGATAGGCAAGAGGAGATACATATTTTTGTCCCCCTCCCTCCCCATCCCCACACTTTGGTCTAAATTATCATGGTATCGTCATCGTGGTAATAATTTTCATTGAAGAGGGTTTCTTGGGAGTAGCCGGAGATTAGATTGGGGAGTTCTTCTTTTTCGAACGGGTTTCGGATGCAAATTAGAGAGACAGCCATTCTCTGAGACGGTCTATGGTCTCTGGCTGTGTGCTCTATCGGAGATTAACTTGATTCCTGGTTACCCACGTTGGTTCCGAGTCATTTGAGAGTTATGATTATGGTTAAGCATTTCATTAGTGAACTGGACTGAAGTGTGTCGTGTCGTCTCCTTGGAGCGGGATGCCAAAAGTCAGGTTTAAGTGGGCGACGGGGTTTCACTCTAAGAGTGCAGGTGATTGGCAGTTTGTGGCTGATTAGTTCTAGCTTAGGAGGAGACGGAGGAGGTGCTTTCTATTGACTCGCATAGGCTTTGGCAAATGATGGGAAATGCCGATGGGCATTACTTCAATCGATTCGGGCGACCTCGAGGTACACCAGAGATCGTGGGAAGGTGCACTTGTCTGGCAAAAGATCTTGTGAAGCAGTCGGTAATAGTTTGGAAAAATTAAATTTGAAGGTCCAGGTTCGTTTCCGTTGTGATCCGATGAGGGATCTTTTTTGAAGAACTTCTTAAAGTGGCGGTGAAACAAAATCGCAGAACAGATGGCAACAATTTGTTTGAATACTTGACTCACGTGGATTTGGGATCATAAAAGACTTGCCTGAAATGGCATGGGTTAAAGAAAAGTTTCGTGTTCTGAAAAAATCAACTGAAAAATCCGAAGTTAAGCCACTTCGGAAGGCGCTACGGTTCAGAATAGACTTACCCTTTTTTTTCGGACCATTTTTGAAACTCTACTGGAGCACTCAGACTCAAAACTGGTCCATTGGACTGCCAGGTAGCAACCTAATTCAGTGCCGTTAATTTGATCCCAACGGCAAATGGTGACTGGACCAGATTCGAACCTGGGACCCCTCGAACATGGAGCTGGGACTTAACCAACTGCGCCATCCAGTCGTACAACTTGCCCTTGGTTTCTAAACCAATTACTCTACTCGAGTGTCTTCTCCGAAAGGCGAAGTTTGAGAATCTTTTCTTGACTCTCTCTAAACATCATCAGTGACTTGAGAGGGGTGCTGCGTTGAAAATGAAAATTGGTGCGATGAAGATCGAAACACGGATCTTCGATGCACTTATTCACCAGGCTAAGGCGACCGCCAGCTGTCGCCATAAATTAATTGCGAGCGCCATTTTCAAGGTAATGGTCAAATTTACTTCCTTCCTTACGAACGCCTTACGACAATTCGCATCAAGGCTTAATTCGCCAACAGAAGCCTAATATGCGCACATGCCCTCACAGAGGAGAAGGACGACGACACCAAAGACAGTTTCTATGAGCTCTTGGACAAGACATACGAGCAGTGCCCTAGCTATGACATTAAAACTGTTGGGAAGAGAGAGTGTCTTTGGTAGTACGATCAGGAAGCACAGCCTACACACCACCACTTCCGATAACGGATTTAGGTTGATCGACTTTGCTGCGGGGCGAAATGTTGTAGAAACCAGTACACGGTTCCGACAAAGGTTCACAAAGGAGCATGGAGATCTCCTGATCAATCAACCGTCAACCAGATTGATCACATTGCGATCGGCGCAAGGCACTACTCCAGTATTATGGATGTCCGAACGTTTCGAGGCGCCAACATCGACTCGGACCACTACCTTGTTGTAGCCAAGGTAAGGTTGCGGATATCCCGAACACGGCCAAGACAAGAAAATATTGTGAGGAAGTTCGACGTCGCAAGAGATCGCCAAATCCTTTTCCGATCGAGTCTCCCTTAATCTCAGAAGAAGAAGTTCTTTGCCGCCAACACCAAGTATTGAAGAGCAGTGGCAACAGTGCCAAAAAGCTATCAGAGATGCCGCCTTAGATGTGCTGGGTTTCACTCGGACACCACAACGAAACCCCTGGTTTGACAGAGGCCTACAAACCGGCACTGCAAAAAAGGACAAGAGCTGCTCGCGAGCTCTACGAGCAGAAAAGGAGAGACGAACACCGGCTTCTCAGGAGGAAACAGATGGAGCATGAGAAGCGCGCGATCGGTAGAATAGAGAGCTACCACTGCAGGAATGAGGTAAGGAAGTTTAACCAAAGGGTAAAGTCAACTTGTCAGGGTTATAAAACCCGAACCGAAGACTGCAAGGACGATCAAGGGAACATCGTAGTAGAAGCACAGTCGATGCTGAGGATATGGAAGAACCACTTCTGCAGACTGTTTAACGGCGATGAAGAACCGAAATCCGCTGTAAGGCAGATTGAACCATTCAACTCGAATGAAAGGGACGATGTAGATCAACAATTCCATCCCCCCGACCTGGGCGCAGTGAAGATAGTTATATCTAAACTAAAGTCCAACAAAGCTGCTGAAGCTGACGACCTAGCAACTACCTAGGAACCGCTATCAACTCAGACAATGACACCAGCGCTGAAATCAAACGGAGAATAACTCTTGCTAATCGCTGCTTCTTTGGGCTAAGAAACCAATTGATAAACAGCCCTCTCTCGAACAACCAAGGTAACCCTGTACAAGACCTTAATCATCCCAGTCCTGCTATATGGCGCAGAAGCATGGACTTTGTCAAAAGCGGATGAGGTTGCTCTTGGCTGCTTTGAGAGGAAAACTCTTCGGGTGATTTTCGGTTCGGTCTGCGTAGAGGGTGAGTAGAGGGGAAGATATAACAACGAACTGTACGAGCTGCTCAGCGACATCGACTTAGCCAGAAGGGTGAAGATATAGCGACTAAGATGGCTAGGTCATATGGAGCGAGTGGACACCAATGCTCCGGCCCGGAAAGTCTTGGAATCCACTCCCGAGGGACGGCGCAATAGAGGAAGACCGCGACTCAGATGGCGCACGCAAGTGGAAAGGGACCTCAACCAACTGTGCGTGCGAAACTGGAGGCAGCTAGCTAACGATCGAGCAGGCTGGAAACGCTTGTTGGTTGAGGCCCAGGTCCACCCCGGACTGTAGCGCCACCTTAAGTAAGTAAGTAGGTAAGTATTTTTCCTAGAACATACGATTTTTAAAGGAAAAAAAAGAAAAAATGCATTTAAACTAAAATCTAACTAAACTGATGTGAACTGGCCACCAAGATCGTGCGATATCGCCAGTGGAATTGGTAGTTTCCAGTCTCATGCGCCAGTTTTCGATTGGTTGCCTTTCACTGAGTGCTCCAAGTCGATTCAACATTAGTTCAACTATCAAAATCGGCATTTCAACCTCTTGCTCTACATTTTCGCCCACCACCCATCGAACTTCCTATCTCTTAACAGAATCTACATCAAACCCAAAGTCAGCCCGGACCTATCACAGCATGACACTCTCCTCGGCAGATAACGGCACAACATCTCAGAAGCCATGCATCCACCTAACCCACTTTCTCTCCATCGTCCCGTAGGCAAGGAGCACACATAGCTCACTTCATGGCCAAGTCCAAACACGGCTCAAAAGGGAGTTGCCCCCATCGATCCGTGCAAAAAAAAACTCAAACCCCAAAGAGTCGCCTTTTTATCAAAATCTGAAGGAGCACTAATGCGCTTTTAATGTTAGCTGCTGATACCAATTCTGATTAAAGCCAAAACCAAACAAAACCACACTCCGCCGTAATAAGCCAATAAAACCTCCCCGAAAAAAAGGATAAGAGAGAGAGACTCTCAGCCAAAACGAAGCCAAAGCAAACCAACAAATCCGCCATAAATTTACTTTATGGAGACGAGGCGGGCAGGACTGCTGCCCCTCCACCGGCCGAGGTCGACCAGTCACCAGCAGCAGAAGCGCGGCGGCTGTGGCGGCCAAGTGCGTATTGTGTTGCACACTTCTTTATTCTACTTTTCACAATTTGAATGGATTCGGAAAGACATTACCGATAAGGAAGTACATAAAGGACTTATTTGCAGGAATTCCTTGGTGTGTGCATAAATCGAGAGACCCGCGCAACCAGGGCGCACTCGTCGCGTCCTCACGCTCGTCTCCACATCTCGGCCACATCGTCCACGTCGTAATCAGGATTTCGAGGGAAATTTATTTCATCTGGTCCATTGATTCATTTATTTCACTCTCCTTGTGGATTGCTGTTGTTGTTTCCCTTTATCGCATTCATTCGTTGTGTTCCGCCAACCAACCCCCCCTCCTCCCCCCTCCATTCACCAATCTTAATGCGTTCGCGCTATCTTACGCGCGCGTTCTGTCTCTCAAACTTTTTGATGTTGCTCGCCCCGTGCACTTGGCCGTCGCTCGTGGTTCTGGAATCTACTTCAATCGCTTGAAATTTTTATCACTGAAGTGGACTGGTCCAGTGCAGGGACTCCTTTCGGTCCTGTCGTCCCGCGCACCGCGGCCATCGTGAGCAATAAAAGATCGCAGCATCAGCAGCAGCGGTGAATTGAATTTTATTGTGCCATTGTGGGGAGAGATTGTGCACACGGATGAAGGATGCGTGTACTCCACACAGAGGGTCGTCGCCTTCATCCATCCTGGGGTCGCGGGAGGGGAGGTTTATCATTTATTTGGCAACGGAACACGCTAAACACGCGAATTTTTCGAAGGAAATGCGAAGAGGAGGCCGCCCTGATACGATGACACGAACATGGAAATCAGGAAACAGTTGGCAAGTTGTTCTTAACTTTTGTGCTTTTCGAACAGTGAAAAGTCAAATTTGTTCCCGGACACAGATGTGACGACATTGTCCTCGCGACGGTCGTACGTTAATGGCAACTGATAGCGGTGAGCCTAAGAGCCGATTGCCCTTTTAGGGGGTTCGCTCTTCGGCTGAAGGGTGAAATATTTGCAAATCGAAAGCAGATGGTGCCCATAAGTCAGGCGGTCGAGCGCAGCAGTTGTCTTGTGATGGGTAACAATGGTTTTTGGTTTTGATGATAATCGTTTTGGAACGATTTGTACGGCACTTCCGAGTTCCGTCACATGAGCTGATGAGATTTTGCTCTGAGAATTGGGACGAATGCTTTAAATGGTCGACGCACTGACGCCATGTAGTGTAACGGTCGCAAGCAACTTCGACCTAGTCAGATGTACATGGACCCAGTGGGTTCGATGACGAACGCAGTGCACAACTGCTTGTGGAGTTGTGAGGATTTTTGACTTTCCTGTTGAGGCGTGAGAGATGCGGGTGATGCAAGATTGCCTCCAGCAGAAATTAAGACCGGCTTTGCATGCCCTTAGCTTAGAGAAGGGGATTCTCGACTGCACAAGAGTGTCCGTCTACGAACATAGGCCCCGGTCGCCTAGTTCCGAAGCTGAGATGAAGAAGCGTCTCCGTAGATGTGAGAGTTGAACTCCACCACAGCCGTTTACTCAACTGGAGTTGAAGTGAGGTGATTCCAAGTGATCCCATTAAGCTCTTGGAGCAATCGAACCGTTTTGAACGCTCACGATAGGAAGAACAGCAAGGAAACAAGCTTATTTCCCTTTCCTGTCCGATAAGCAGACCAGGGGCCCCCGGTGAGCCAAGAACTTAGCAAATTTCACAAAGGATGCAGGAAACTCTTCAACAAAGTAAAATATTCTCGAGATGCTGATGATTGGGAGACATACAAAAAATTTCTCAAGACTTTCGTACTGGAGACTCTTCTGCAAAATAAATTGAAGAAGTATCCTCCAGATAGTACCAAAGTGTCGTTCATTACGCGCTTCCTATCTTTAAATTTAAATAAAACAAAGCATGTGCAAGGTATCATCCACTTTTTTTATTTGTTCGAAAGGTCTATTGATGCCATTATATATAGAATATAAAATCATTCAAATATCCGCCACAGTTTCAGCGCAGCCGGAATGTCCAGTTTTCCATGACTCTGGCGCATAAATCAAACTGAATTTGAGCCATAAGTGAGACTGCTATCCTGCAGTCGTTCTTTGTGATGTTCGTTGTGATGTATTAGCTGCACAAGTTTGCGTCAACCAACTAGTTGTTGCAAAAAATTAAACGAATTTGCCCCTGAACGCAACAAATCCAAAACCAGCACGACCTGAGTAACTCTTGGGCTGGCCATTGTCACGCCAAAAGGAAACCCTAGCCATTTAAGGACCAAGATAGGGTCAGGCCAGTAAGTTTCATCGGTCTAGTAGAACAGAACATTTCATTCGAAGAACGCCGTCGATTGGAAAAGTCACAGCCATCAGCTGCCAAACCATCACTAACCATCAGTGAACCGCCAACAAATCGGTTCCACTTCAAAGCTCCTGCATCCTCAGCTGCCGCTGGATATGTGCGCGCGCACTCTGTGGCACAAAAATCAATTCCCCGATTCGATGTGGTTTTGGATTTTGTCACACCCCATAATCTGGAGCATTCATCTCGACGTCGTCCCTCCATCGTCCGATAGGCCGTCGGAAAATTAAATAAATCATTTATCTTATAGAAGCGTATTTAATGTGATATCATTTGTCTTACTCCACAACTCCCCATGTGCGCATGCGCACGAGATTGAAACAAATCACCGAACCATCATGCCAGCGCGATGGGAGGAGAGGCTGGCTTTTCTCAAATTGATTCTCGTGTATAATTTTCAAATTCATCTTAAGACCAAGACCAAAATGCATTTCCTGCCCTGTAAACAACAACAACGGCAAGAACAACAAAAGAACTAATAATGACAATCGAGCAACAACAACAACTGAGCAAACAGCAAACGAATGGAACAGACGACGCGGCATGCGGACGAATGTGAAGTTTTGAGCCCGAGTTGAGCATTTGTTTAAGGTAAGCGACCGCAGGAGATCACATTTGAACTCTTTCACGTTCACGAGCAAACACACAAATAAGCCCATGGTGGGAATAAGAAATCAAAAAAAAAACACACCACACGAGAGAACGAACGAGAAAAGAAAAACAAAACCGAACGAGCACATAAGCGTCCAGTGGAAAAGGGAAGAAATAAACGCTGGAAAAGCCTACCGCCGCGCCAAGTGAGTGATTCGAGGAATGTAAATTAATGGATGCAAATCTCGTTATTGACGTTTCGTTTTGAGGGTTTTAATGATTTACATTTGAAATGTTTTATGTAAGAGCTTGAGGTATATATTTATTTTTTGTGTTCTTAGGTGGATATTGGGCTGAGGAATGAAAGATGGTCGTGGATGAGGTGGGAATTATGTGTGAGAGAATGAGGAAAGTTCTTACACCAACTCTTTTGCTTGGATTGGTTTGAGAGTGATGTGAGAGGGAGTTTGGTTGACTGGGTCATCAGGGGGGAGGTTTCGATTGGTTATAAGTGTCTTTTAGCAGACATGATATCCTAGTCGACCTGCGATCCGACATCTCCATTCTCATTTACCACCAGATCCATTTTAGTCACTTCCGTTTCAGTGCCAGCAAAGGTGCTAAAATGTACTAAAATGTACTAAAATATTCAAAAATGTACTAAAGACGTATTAAAATGTATTAAAAAATAATATAATGTACGAAACCGTACAAAAATGGACTAAGAATATATTGTGGACTACCTCGGCCTGAAAACACGGTGATAAGGACCTACCAGATTGTGGATGAATAGTTTCAGGCGTTCACACAGAATCTGGGAGATGATCTTATGGGCGATGCTAAGGAGACTTATCCCTCGATAATTGGCACAGTTAAAGAGATACTTCCGTGCCTCTATGTCCATGGGATAAAGAAATGAACCTGGACGCTCAGTTGCTGATTGTGCGTGGAGTTAACTTCCTCATCGCGTAAAAGACTCTTAGTTCAAAGATGACAAATAGGATGAATAGGATAAGGACGGAGCAACTGTTGACGATCTCAGCAACTGAAAAAAAGGGGCTAATATTCCACTTTAAATGAAAAGGTAAAGTCTATAGTGTCTTCATTCTTCAACACAGCTTCCAAATCAGCAACAAATTAGAGAACAATACCGAGGCGAAGAAACGACTGTATTCATAGGGCTCTGCTAAAGTCTATTTTGCCATCGAAGGAGAGATCCTTCGATTGGTGGTAATCCTACTCTATTTCATACTGGACGGCAATTCAGTCCGAGGTGAAATTGAAGCAACAATTTGGCAAAGCATCTCTCTAGCTGCTCCAATTTTGCAGGTCAGGTTAGTTAATTTTGAATGCGCCACATCGACCGGAAGATTCCTCTGTTGCTGGCAGACGAGGATTTTTCAGAACGATATGTGTCGTCCCTTTATTTTGCACCACTTGAGGGACTTCCTCTGTTGCATTGTTCCAAAAGTTGGCAGACGAGGACTTTTCATAACGATATGTGTCGTCCCTATATTTTGCACCCCTTGAGGCACTGGATTCGTAGATTAGACCCTCCATTCTTGACCGTCATCAACGTAAACTGAACCAGAAATATCCTTTAGCACATTTCACTCCAATCGTCAGTCGGTAGCTGAATATTACGCTTCCCTTGAAGGAGAGGTCGGTGACGTCCTCTGCGAACTGCTTGAGCGCAGAGCTCTGATATCCGACGGTGTAAACTTCCGTCATCAGCGTGCTCGTCAAGGGGAGATCCAAAATGTGGTCTACGACTAGCTTTGTGTTGTTTATCCCGAAAAAGCATTCTCTCCATTCAGAAGACAGGCGTAGTATCTCTTCATGATGGTGTCTTGTCCGGATTTGTCCGAGATGCTCAGGGAGTCACGTATCTCGCTCAGGTTCTGCGTCTTTCTTTCGATCTTTTTCAATATATCTCTGACTAGCTCCACTTCAGCCGCATTCTCGACTAACATCTTCACCTTGCAGCGAAAGAAAAGTGAAACCGGAGACCACTTTCTTGTCATAGATTACCATTATTTCTCTCGTTCCAAGTGGTCACCGAATAGCATATCTTTAGATGAGTTTCTGCCACTTTTCCACTGCCAGCGATTGATGACTCCCTCAAAAATTTAAATATTCTTCAGTCAAATGAAGCAAAACACACGAAGGGCACCATATAGTCCCTCAGAGCTCATGAATCATCTCCTCCGCCCTATCAACTAGACCAGATCTCAGTCCTAAAATCCAATGTATGCTCACATCTGGTTCGCAGATTCCATCTTAGCCCACCAAAGCTCAATAAAAACTGGTTTTCAATTTAAATCTACGGAACGTGAAGCACAATTTTTCGGCCCCAAAAAAATGGCAACATGATATATAGCAGCTCATTAGTCATAAATTGTTCTCCAATTTATTTAAACATGAAAAAAATGTTTGTATCTGGCTGGGGAGAGAAAACCGAACCGAAATGTATCCCACAGATGATGATTGGAGGCACCACCACCACCAGCAACCCATCATCCACACATCAACAGCAACGAACTTCAAATTTGCTCGGTCTTTATCTGTTGCCTAGTCGAGCCGCCTATTTTCATTATCTCAGCCGAAATGTGTTGCCATCGAGCGGCTGAGTGGCGGTGAATCGCTCGGTGCCCAGGTCGATGTTCAGGTTTAAAAGAGATGAGACGAGATGATGGCTGTCGAAGATACACGATACGCACGTATGCATGTATGAGTGGCAAATGAAGTGCCATTAATACTCATCAAATAGTTTACTTTGGCTCTTTGTTTTTCGTCGTTTTTCATCGGACGCACATCGTTAGACTTTCGTTTCGGCTGTGTGATGTAAGTTTGGGCAAGTGGCAGTTGGGTCTCTCCTCCCCTCTCATTGGGGCCTTTTAGGATTCGCGAGAAATGGTCGCACACAATTCAAGTAACAGTAAGCTAACGCAAATATTGTGGTTGCGTGATGGTTAATAGGCTAATGAGGTAAATGCCTTTGGAACGGGAGTGCCTCGTTGTGAGACCGAAGCGATTTGTTCGGGGTTTCCATGGGAATCTGGAAAAGCAAACCAGCACAAGAGACCGGAAGGAACTCGTGGGATCATCAAAATCGTGCGAATAGTGATGCAAGATGTTTTGTCAACAAACGAGGATGATTAGCAACGACATCGCAGACATAATGTCACGGCCGACTGCCCTAATCACAAGCTTTGTCTACGGAGGTAACAAATAGGTTCGCACGTCCGCATTGCTTCAAGCAGGCAGGGGGGAAGCAGATTCATGAGCTAATTTGTGAAAAGAGACTGGGTGATAAATCCGAAGTAAGATCCAATGATTGTCAGAGTGATAATTTCATAATGCCCGCAATTTTTACGTTAGAATACGGAGCCAAGCTCTGAAGGGTGCCGTGAAATAAGACCAAATGAAATAAAGTCAAATGAAACCAGTCCAAAATTTAAAAAAATATAGTAAAACTTCGTCTTCAAAAGCAAAAATTCTCAGTTTGGCTTTATTTCGCTTCAGAAATCGAAATAATGCCAAATTGGCTTCGAAACCAAGCCTGTCTGTTGTCCGGTATCTGTTATCTGTTGTCTGTTGCCTGTTGCATTTTATCTGTTGTCTCTAGTCTTTAGTCTTTAGTCTTTAGTCTCTAGTCTCTAGTCTCTAGTCTCTAGTCTCTAGTCCCTAGTCTCTAGTCCCTAGTCCCTAGTCCCTAGTCCCTTGTCTCTTGTCTCTTGTCTCTTGTCTCTTGTCTCTTGTCTCTTGTCTCTAGTCTCTAGTCTCTAGTCTCTTGTCTCTTGTCTCTTGTCTCTTGTCTCTTGTCTCTTGTCTCTTGTTTCTTGTTTCTTGTCTCTTGTCTCTTGTCTCTTGTCTCTTGTCTGTTGGCTGATGGCTGTTGGCTGTTGGCTGTTGGCTGTTGGCTGTTGGCTGTTGGCTGTTGGCTGTTGGCTGTTGGCTGTTGGCTGTTGGCTGTTGGCTGTTGGCTGTTGGCTGTTGGCTGTTGGCTGTTGGCTGTTGGCTGTTGGCTGTTGGCTGTTGGCTGTTGGCTGTTGGCTGTTGGCTGTTGGCTGTTGGCTGTTGGCTGTTGGCTGTTGGCTGTTGGCTGTTGGCTGTTGGCTGTTGGCTGTTGGCTGTTGGCTGTTGGCTGTTGGCTGTTGGCTGTTGGCTGTTGGCTGTTGGCTGTTGGCTGTTGGCTGTTGGCTGTTGGCTGTTGGCTGTTGGCTGTTGGCTATAGGCTATTGGCTGTTGGCTGTTGGCTGTTGGCTGTTGGCTGTTGGCTGTTGGCTGTTGGCTGTTGGCTGTTGGCTGTTGGCTGCTGGCTGTTGGCTGCTGGCTGTTGGCTGTTGGCTGTTGGCTGTTGGCTGTTGGCAGTTGGCTGTTGGCTGTTGGCTGTTGGCTGTTGGCTGTTGGCTGTTGGCTGTTGGCTGTTGGCTGTTGGCTGTTGGCTGTTGGCTGTTGGCTGTTGGCTGTTGGCTGTTAGCTGTTAGCTGTTAGCTGTTAGCTGTTAGCTGTTAGCTGTTAGCTGTTAGCTGTTAGCTGTTAGCTGTTGTCTGTTCTCTGTTCTCTGTTGTCTGTTGTCTGTTGTCTGGAGAGGTTGCGCCGTGGCGTAGTGGTTAGGTGCGTCGCGTCCTACCCTCGAAGTCTAAGTTCGATTCCCTAAAAAACACCTTTTATTTTTTCACGGCTCCACCTCTTTCGAGTCACTGACAAATCTCAAAGAGTAGAACCGTCTAGAAAAAGCTTCTCAATCTCGCCGTTCGGAGTCGGCATTAAACTGAAGGTCCCGTCTACTCGTGAGAGAACAATAGCACGCACAACACGAGTGGTTGCTGAGAAGCAAGGCCCAGGTCCACCTCGGACTGTAGCGCCCTTATTATTATTATGTTACAGAGCGCCTCTGAAGGAGTGTGTGTCAACTTGACCTAACCATTTACAGGAATCGTTTCTGCCCTCCCGCCAGGTTAAGTCCAATCGGCATCTTTGCCTGTCTGGACAAGTCTTATCCTCCAAATGAATCCCAATGAATAACCCTTTTATATTCATCGGATTTCTGTTTAAATAAGCGATTAATGCCAACAGGACACTCATTTTATTTAAATGACATCTCGTTGAAGTGCCAGGATACCTTAACACCAAACGGACAAGTTAAACAACCAGTTTCCTGTACGGCCTCCTGGATTAAGACGGAACGACTGTGAAGAAATATAAAACGTTAAAGTGTCCACCGTACAATGTTCAAATCTAAATTACACGCCATTTCCTCGGTATCATTCAGAAGTCCCCCCTTGAATCGGTTTCCCACCACCACCAGCTTCGAGCCCGTGTCATTCGATTGAGTGAAATGAATCCAAAAACCATTAAGTATACGCGATAGGAAACACTTTAATAGGTTACAAAAACTATCACCTCCATTCGCTTGATTGCAGGATCTGCCAGGAGAACGCGAATGAAAATTGCCAAACCAAGACAAGATATTGAAGATACAATTATACATTCGCTATCTGGTGTCTTGTATCTGCAGTCCACCAAACGATGACTTTCTAAATCTATCCCATAAAAATAACGTCTCCAGCAATAAAGTCACTCATCGCAAGACATTTCTATAATCACTTCCAATTTTCTCAGCCACCCCACGGAGCCCCTCTCGCGCTGTCCCCGTGTAGCGAATCTCATCCTCCACACAGATACAGATGCGAACAGCACTATGCACACCTAATTACCGAACGTAATAAATTGATGCGACGACTTAACTAACCAACCAGCCAGTCAGGCAGTCGGGAGTAGAACCATTCCACCGCCGCCGCGCCATTCCGGGCAGGACGACCAGCAGGACACGGTGCATAGGCAAATCCGCGATATCGAATCGAACGTCTCTATAGATGATAAAAGCCTAGCTCCAGTGGTGTGACTTGTCTACCATTACCAGGGCAATAATAAATGTTAATCCATTATTTGATTTATGAAATTCCGCTCCCCCCCGCTCCGGTTTTATGGGACGCCGGGACGCAGCCAAGGAGAAGGAGAAATAGCAAAAGTGCCACAAAAGTGAAACATGAGAAACCACTTCTCAAATAAAAGATATAAAAATAATTCGAACTCTGCGCCGCCGTCGGCCGGTTGGATGCGAGTGTGCCCACCACCATTGGCAGCATTGGAACGGCTCTGCGAACGAGGAGCGACTCCGAAGCGTATCACTTTAAGTAGAAACCAATCCCTTGGCCTCGATATGTGCCGGGGTGAGAGATAAAACGGTTCTTATGCGGTCTGCGAATGCAGAAGCAGCACACCACGACCTGCTTCAGCTCCTCCATCGCCCGCTCCGTCCCCATCAGCATCACCAACGGCAGCAGCAGCATCATTTTCGTTGTCGTCATAGGACACATTTTGTCTGTTCGAACATACCTACAGACACAGATGCCATTTATTATCCCAGTCAAAGGGCCTTGCATAGTCCTTCGGTGAGAGACGGCGGCCGGGCGAGGAGGGTCGAGGCTAGTGGCGAGGAGTCGAGGATAGCGACGAGGAGTCGAGGCTAGCGGCGAGGAGCCGAGGCCAGCGGCGAGGAGTCGAGGCTAGCGCTCAAGCGAAAAGAAGAAAATAAATGGCGAAGGTGTTTAATTAAATTAAAATCATTCCATCGGCCGGGAATGGCACTATTCCGTCTCCCTGCTCGTTGGGCAACACTCTCTCTCTGGACGCAGAGGAGACGTTGGTATTTGATTATGCGCCGGCACCACAAGTTTCGTGAATTTTAACGAAGGTGTCGGGTGACAATTACACACCGTGTTGGGCCCCGTTTAAAATTATTACAGGCGGTACTTAAGTTATTTTCTATGCTCAGGGATGCACGCTCGCCTTCCGCCACGGGAAGGAGGCAACGCCCGGCACAAAAAGTTGCTTTGCCATTTGAAAACGAAAATCCCAGCACTTTCCAGTGGAGGCCGACAAGTGGCATGGCGTTTAAGTGGTCTAGGATGGAGATTGCGGAGATAGTGCTGAGATAAGGAGGCATTTAGCTGCCTTTCGCATTCTCGAAGGAACACTGATTATCGTGAAGAAATGAGTTGCGATGGCTAAATGGGCTACAAAGTGTGTAATGGCATCCTCAACAGTCCATTTCTGGGTGTGACTGAGTGACGATGGGGAAATTATGGGGAAACAGCTTGCAAAGAAGACAGGCCCAAGTCCACCTCGGACTGAAGCGCCAACATGCTGCACGAGGCTGATGGTGGAGAGGTTCGTTGTGAAGTTTCTATCGATTTGAGGGCATTTAAGTATAATTACTTTCAGTTAATGTGAAGCAAAGTAAGTGAAGAATTTCTTCGCCGCTTTTGATGCCGTCCTTGCTCAGACTTCATAGATTAAGTGTGGGACACCATTAGGGCCTTATATTCATCGCTCCAATTCGTCCAAGTCAAGTTTGATTTGGCGGATTTGGGCGACTGTGGTAACTTGATGTTTCGAGAAGAGAGCCTCATTTGAGAGAGTCTCATTCCAACAAATGGAAAAATTCGGCCTAATGACACTTTCAAGAGCGTCATTATACCAAATTTTTCCATTTGGTGCAATGTCGTTTGGCACAATGTCACGGCACCACTCAAGGTTACAAGACCAATTAAAAACAACAAAAAAAAAATGCTTGACATTGTCTTAAACGATGTTCGTGTTCAACAATTTTCTCAAAACTCAACTTAACTGCGTCAAGACTCACTTCTTAACAAATTCATTTTCTCATGCACTCAAGTGCGATCGCGGTTGAATGCTAAAAAGAGGAAAACAACTTTAAATGCATCCATTTGTGAGGCAAATAGTCACGAATGGTTCCCACCCAAGCGATAAACCGTCTTGGCCCCCGTCTGAGCTGAGGAATAACTTACAATTCAAGGGTGTTAATGAAAGGTTTGCGGTCTCAAGGCAGACATGAGAGCATGATAAGGTTCGCTTAAGACGAAGAATCTCATTTATTTGCAGAAGGTTGTCTTTTTTGAAACTGAATGACGTTCGTATGATTCAGCAGTTCGAATGATTCAGCCTGCTTTCTGACATTTTATACAGTATTACCAGGTACTACAGATACACTCGGTGGGATTTGCTTTTTGAGACGAAGGTTGGAATCGGTTTTTTTAGAGTACAAAACGGAGTCTATTCAAGACCAAACTGTGTACTAAGAAAGATCTGAAGAGCAAGATGTGATCTTTAAGAGGTTCCCATCAGGATTCGCTCATCTTAAGCAAATAACAAATTTTGAATATTTTTTCGATTGTTTGAGACCCTAAATGCAAGAATTTAGTAAGCCTACATCGATCATTCGACTTGACTCAGTTCTTATTCCGTCAATCGCCCACAACTCTAATTAATCACGCAAATTTTGACGGAGAATATTTTAATTTTATACCAAAAATGTACAATTTTGGTCTGGCAATCCAAACTTTTTTCTTCAGATCTAATATCTACCGGATATTGTCCACATTCTGAGCAGTTTTGGAATGGCGAGCGTTTAGTGGTTGTAAATTTCTGTACCACAAGTCAGCGGTTCGTGTCCAACCTTTATATGACTGTAAAATGTGCTTTTTCGAGACTCGAACTCAATCGGAACAGTAATTTCAAGAAATTATAAGGAAACAGACATCCACAGCTTATCATATGCGAGATCCTAGTTCCATTTTCGAATTTGAAAGCATTGGGTGGAGGCTGGGAACTTCAAAGGGTTACTTAAACAACTTAAATGGCAAACTGGCTTACCTGACAATAACTTAACACGGTCAACAGACTGACTATAAAAGTTGAACACTACACGGACACGACCGACACCTCTTATTCGTATTCACTTATTCGAAACTGAAAACCTCAGAAAATAATTGATTCCGACAGCCAGAAAGCAAGGCACACTTAATGTGTGGAATATCGACTGTTACAGTATACAAGCGGTTAAAGTTCACTCAGAGTCTCGAAGTTTTGGCAAGGTAACAGCTTTCGGCAAAGACCAAAAAGGTAAACGCCCTCAGCTTCTGTATCTGAATCGCGATCAGGACAACAGGATGAAAAAGAGAAAGGTATTCATCCCCAGCTTCGAATAATTAAAGTTCCAGAGCATGGACTGTATGTTTGGAATGTACAGCAAAATTAGGCTAGCCAGGCGTCTACAGATCCAACGCTTAGGATGGGTAGGCCTTGTATAGCGTAGGGACAACTTAGCACCGGCCCGAGAAGTCTTCAACTCTGTGGGACAATGCAATAGAGGACATCCACGTATAAGGTGGAGCACACAAGTCGAGGGTAATCTCGGTCAGATTGGTGTGCGAAACTGGAAACAAGTGGCGAGAGATCGCGTCGGCTGGAGAGGCGTGTTGGTTGAGGCCCAGGTACACATCGGACTGTAGCGCCCTAAGAACAAGAAGAAGAAGAGCATGAACTGATCAAAAATAATGAGTGATGGTAAGCGATTTGTAGCACTCAATTGCTAAGTTTAGGACTCATAAGTATGAAAAAGTGACTATGGTGGCTTATGGACTTCTCCTCTGAAGGTTTCATCCACAACAAGATAACTTTCACTCATACGGCACCACCTCCCTAGACTCACTGGCAATCCCCAGAGAGTGAAACAGCCAAGAAAGGCTCCTTAAACTATGTGCGTCGACTACTACGCTGAACGTCCATGGTTCGATCCTGGTTCGGTCCTATCAACTTTATTTTCCTCTCTTGAGTCACTGGCATTGCCCACAGATATAAACTATCAAAAAAAGCTTCTCAAACTACGTGCGACGACTACTATGCTGAAGGTGCATGGTTCGATCCCCTACAACACAACCTTCATTCATACGGCACCAAATCTCTGGAGTCACTAGCAATGCCCAGAGAGTAATGTGTTCAAGAAAAGCTTCGCAAAGTCTGCTGTTCGGGGTCAGCATAAAACTGTGGATTCCGTGAGGAAACAATACCACGACTGGTCTGTGAAAAATCTTGGCCCAGTTCCATCCAAAACTGAAGCTACAGAAGAAGGTCCATAGAAGATGGCAAGAACAAATTTCGGGATATATTTTCAGCATTGCCAGGATTGTAAAGAAAATACAAATCAGTCAAGAAAAATCCTCGCAGTCAAACCAACAAAAAGGCTGATGTTTAACCAGAATCTGAAGCAACGGTCAAATTCGGTTATAACGACCTTCAAGGGACAGACGAATTTGGTCGTTGTAAGCGATATGTCGTTGTAAACGATTTATAATGCCATTGGATTACATATAATGGAGCTCAGGCGGGACTTACGAACTTCGTCGTTATAACCGATGTCGTTATAAGCGATTTTGACTGTAGGGCCTTGGGTCGCTCATTACCTATGTGAAAGAAAATCAAATTTACGAGCAAATTGCAACGATCTAGGTCGAACAATAAATAATTTCAATAAATTCCTTGGGCTGCTACAGGGCTACCATCAGGAACCTATTCTTTTTCTGAGAAAAATGCTTATTCCTGTAGGCTACGGTTTTCAAAAGCGGATTCAATTTTAACAACGAATGACTTTATAAGTTTTGTGGACTGCAGCAAGGGTACCATCGGGAACTTATTGTTTTTCTGGAAAAATGCTCATTCCTGCAGGCAACTGTTGCCAAAAGCAGGTTCAGGTCTAGGTTCCTTGTGGTGCAACAAGGCTACCATCAAGAACGCCTTCCTTTTCAGATTCAAGTCTAGCGACAAATGATTTCATTAAATTTTCTGGGGTGCTGCAAGGGTGCTATCACGAACCTATACTTTTTCTGAAAAAATGCTAATTTCTACGGCTACGGTTTTCAAAGCGGATTCAATTTTAACAACGAATGGCTTTAATACATTTTGTGGAGTGCAGTAAGGACACCATCGGGAACCTATTCTGTTCCTGAAAATAGGGCTACAGGGCTACCACCAGGAACCTATTCTTTTTCTGAAAAATGCATATTCCTGCAGGCAACGGTTGTCAGAAGTAAGTTCAGGTCTAGCTTCCTTGAGGTACTACAAAGCTACCATCAAGAAAGTCTTCCTTTTTTGTTAGAAAATTGTTGACTTCAGTAGGCAACGGTTTTCAGAAGCAGATTCAAGTCTAGCGACAAATAATTTCAATAAATTGTCTGGGGTGCTACAAGGGTACCATCAGGGACCTATTCTTTTATGATAAAGAAAAACGTCTTTCTTGAGTTTTTGAGCGTCTTGACGCTTAAAGTGAGAACATGAAGGTTTAGGAATGCTAACACAAGTCACCATTCACAAAAATGGCCCCAATAACCTGTACAAAAAATCCATCAACACCCTCCTTCAGAGCAACACACTGTTCCTCGCTCGCATACGAACAAATCCTTGGAATGTCACCTCCGACAGTCCATTACAGAATTCCCGTCCTGTTGTTCCTTTATTTCGCATTACCCGTTACTCACTGCTTTCCATAAATTATTATTTATGACTCAAGTGTGCATTCCACTTGTGTGCACGGTCTGTAGGTAGTACTCGTAAATAATATAAATGCCTACTCATTAGACTGACTTTACACTGCACGCCATGTGGTAAATTGAGGTTCAGATCTTCCCCGAGATTGCCGACTGTCCCTGTGTGCGTGCCAAATCGTATGCATACACAGAAGTTTCAACATCTCGCCCTACATAGCTCGGGAGATGCGTGGATACATTTACATGGCGCACAGTGTCTTCCCTCTGGGTAGCCATGAATTTTGGCACAAAAGGGGACGCGGACTTGTTGGTTGTCAAAAACACTGTTCACCAAAAGAACACCACAAAATGTATCTACTACGTGTGACTGCTTGGTGTGATCGGACACGGAGGGAAAAATAACGAATAAGCCAGCAAATGATGGGTGCCATTTTTTTTCGAGACTCCTTGCGTGGGCTTACACACTTCCTTTGCATCCATCCGATGGATCTCTCCCGCGATGCGGTTATTTATCGTTTGCCGTGCAAATTGATTAGCAGAACTAATCGCCGGAGTTCATAACATTTTGAGGGCAGATTTCACTTGAAAATATTTACTTTTTTGTATTTTTTTTTTGTTTCATTTTGTGGTCAAAAATGTGCTCAGATCCGGGCTCTGTTTGAAAGCGTAACGAATGTGGTTTTTGGGGGATAATCTCAGATGCCGAAGGGAGAGGCAAGGTCTTGAGACGGGCATTCGACGGGTGGAATGATGCGAAAGGAGCTTGAGTGGCTAACCGGTAGTTGAGAGCAGATTCGACAGTGAACAGGCGGCAACGAAATGTAAGATGAAGTGGGAGAGAAATAGGTTCCGATAGAGATAAGCCCCAAACAAAGCCAACTCTGCCATGGATTGCCCTTTATTTGAGATGGTTAGAGTATAGTTTGTCGAGTTCTTTGACTCTGAGCCTGTGGGACAAAGCAACAGAGGACGTCCACATACAAGGTGGCGCACACCGAAGTCGAGGGGGACCTCGGCCGGCTTGGTGTGCGAAACTGGAGACAGCTGGCGAGAGACCGTGCTGGCTGGAGAGGCATGTTGAGTGAGACCCAGGTCCACCTCGGACTGTAGCGCCCTAAGAAGAAGAAGAAGAAGAATAAGAAGAAGAAGGAGAAGAGGAAGAAGAAGAGGAAGATGAAGAAGAAGAAGAAGAAAAAAAGAAGGAAGAAGAAAAAGAAGGAGAGTGTAGTTTGCACCAGGTGACCAGATTGGAATGATAGCTTTTCGAAATATTTTGTTTTAGTACCTGTCAAAGTTACCGATGATGTCTTGATGTCAAAATATTAAGTAAGACTCGCCGTTTCATTGTGCATCGTTTCATTCTTGCCGAATGTGCGGAAGTCATTAAAAAATGTTATCGAACTTTCGGGTGAGTTGTAAATTCGCAACGTGAAATTCGTCATGAGGTCGGTCGTCATCATGGCTTCAGTGTGCAGGCAATTGGTCGCACCGCGGAAAGCAATGATTAACTTACTTTCTTTCATATGATCTCCAGGCTCCCTAAGGATTGATCTAATTCAGAGTGGTTTCCTTAGCGTTGAACATGGGAGACTGATCATCAAAGATCATGTTAAGATCGCACTCAAAAAAGTTGCGTGTTGCACAGTTTTTAAATGGAAACCAAGTCGATTTGATCCAACCCTGGGTCTGTAAACAACAAGCCACCAAACAGGCAGAGTTTGGTGCGAAAATAATAAAACAAAGGCGCCGTAGCGGTCAAAATCGAAGAGAACCAAGAAATGCCGATTCGGCGTCGATCATTTGTATTGAACCAGACAGTGCCAGATGGTCAACTCGGCTTATTTTGTGGTTGAATTTGGGCCTACATTCATATAAGATTGTCTTGACGCAAGTATCGAATCCGGACGACCTGGACACAAATTCGGCTCTGGAAATGTTGACCGAAGATACGGATTTTGGACAAAAAAATCATGTTCTCAGACAAGACCCATTTCTGGCTCAACGGCTATATCAACAAGCTAAATTGGATTAATTAGAGCTAAGCGAGACGACGAAGCATCAATGCATCCACAAATTTTGACTGTATCGTGCGATTTATGGCAAGGCGGCATCATCGGACCTTAGTTCTTTCAAAATGAGGAGGGAGACTCCATTATCGTCCATGGAAGCAGGTAAAAAGCGATGTTAACCAACATTCTGTAGCCAGAGCTTGACAAGATTGATATATCCGAGCAGTGGCGGCGAGGTGACAAGGCGGCGCCACATCCCAAACAAGTGACACACCGAAGCATTCGAAGTTGTGAACTAGAAAATTGGCGACTGGGTCATCTCATCTCAAGTTGATCATGTGGCCGCCGCGATCATGCGACTTGACACCTTTCGATTATTTTCTCTGGAGCTACGTTAAGTCTTTAGTCTACCCTAAAAAGCTAATCACTTTAGATGAGCTCGAAACCAACGTTCGAGACGCTTTTTCCAGAATAACCCCGCACATATTGGAACGAGTCATCAAAAAACCACTTGAAGCACTGCCAGCGAGGCCGTGGGGGCATTTGAATGATGTGCTATTCTATACATAATGGCATGAATGTACCTTCTAAAAAATTGTATATCTCACAATGCTGACTTTTTAATTGGATTTCTTTTCCTATCGTTCTTATCTAGTCACCCTGCGCATAAGACGTGATTCAAATGAATCCCTTATCGAAATCCTCTTCATTTCTTTCCTGATTTGCCAGATTCTGGATCCGGCCGGAGTATGTCATGAGATGTGACAAGGACTGCCTCCAACTGACTCCTAGCCACCCTACAGACATCATCTTCCATCCTTCAAATCTGGCGCCCGACCGAAATCCTCTTCAGTCAGTTGTGGGAGGGAGAGAGAGGGAGGAAGAGAGAGAAGAGGGACGGAGAGAGAGAAGAAGGAGAAAGAGAGAGAGAAGAGGGAGAGAGAGAGAGAGAGAGAAAGAGAAGAGGGTGGGAGAGAAGAGGGAGAACCTAATCCACCGCAAACTGAGGAAGATACAATCCTCCATCGGTCAGTTAAGATAAAACCTGCACCCAACCAGAACACCTCAAGGAATCAAGCATTCGCCGTCCATCCATCGGTGGACTACAATTGCGCCGACACCAACTACTAAGACCCGACGATAAAATCGTGCGGAAATATTGATTTTCTGTTGCTAAACAAATTCGTTTTCTTTCCGCAGTCCATCCGTGAGTGAACTGCAGCCACACCGTGCCACTGCTGTGTCATCGCTCTGGATGGCTCTCTGGATTTCTCCCCTTCCTCCCTCCCTAGAGCGCTCTGACACTTTCATTCCACTTTTTTTCTCCGCTCTCAAGTGCTCAAGTGGTGAGATTCTAGTACTCAAATGTATCTCTTAATCTTTCAGTGGAAATCTTTTGGCCAGAGGACCACTTCAGGGCCTCACTCTATCGCGCACTCGGCCGTATCATCGGTTCTAGGAATCATATTTTAACGCCTGCTTTTTGTTCGTTTTCGTTCAAGATCCAGCCATGATTTCACAAATTCACACAACAATTCCCGAGAAAGTGTAGCCGTATCTAGCCGTTTGTTGGTTATTTCAATTTCAAACCAATTTATTCAAATATTGTGTGTTTTCGGCCGATGGCAGTGGGGAAACCGACGCCGCGGCAGGAGGTCTCTCTCGCATTTGAATTCGAACTCAATTACAAGAGTATCTCATGGGTTTCTGTTCGCTTTTTTGTTTTCTTTCTCCTCCTCTTCTGTCTCGTTTTTTCCTTCGGCTTATTCAATTTACATGACGGCGGTGGTGGTGGTGGCGATTGCTGGTGGTGTGCTTGCGGTTCGTTTACCCGCACCCCATCCGATGCGGACCACTTTCGGCTGACATTCGAACAAACTTCAAGTGACCACTTATGGGATTGAGTTGAAATTGACATCTAAAAGGAAAATAGTTTTCGACTCGCCTCTGCAGCTTGCCGGTGATAGTTGTCATCCGATGCGGGGACGGGGGCACTCGGGGTTGGGGGGGAGAAAATTGGATTAATATGATATTGATTAATGGCAGGTTGGTTGAACATTCCCGTTCAAGCAAGACAATGTGAAGTGGCGATAAGAACTCCAGTTGGCAGAGCATGTCTCCTGCCATCGCCGTGGCAATCGATCAGAGTCGACGTTTGACAGATATAGTTCTTGAGCGGATAGCAAATGTCTTTTGTTTTGCGTCTTTTTGCCTCTTGGGCACTTTGTTTTGTCAGAGCGGGGATTGCTATGGCTTACCACTTGATTTGAAGTGTTCACAGTCGGATATGTGGGGTTTGAGGTTGCTGGGGGCACATAAGTGCGATATGAGAGCGGCGGCGGTGCCTCTCATGTTTCCAGGTGTAGTGAGCGGATCTGATTGTGGAGATCGATCGGGGTCTAGTGGGATAGGTGGCTGAGGAAATTGTAAAGTGCGCAGGCGATGTTGAAAGTGAAGCACATCCTGTGCTATATTTGATTTCTGGAATAAGAGAGTTCAGAGTGGAAAAGCAGCAGATGGACGTAGTTGGTCGCGATCATGGTCTTTGTTATATCGGCCTGCAAATAGGCACCCAGCAAAGTACAGTCTAGAAAAAAGTACAGTCAAGGACCCCATAACCACTGATTTTTGAAAATGTAGACAGAAAAAAAGTACAAATACACAGCAGCGGAGTTACCCGATCGGAGCGAATAGGATGATAGAAAATTGTACGATTTTAAGGCTCAAAAATAGACAAAAATGTTGTCTGAGGCAAATGACAAATGAGCAAAGGACGAAGCAAAATTATTAGCAAAATGATTAGTACCCGATACATAATGTCAATCAAGGTCTAACTTGCTTATCAGGCAAACAACCAATGGATGGTCTAAGGACTTGCCTATTACCGCCTTTCTTCTTTGACATTAAGGTTAGACGGCATTAAATCCAGATTGAAATGTAATTGAAATGAAGCCTTGGGCAAAAGGACCTCATAAAATCATGAGGATGCAAACGGTAGAGTTCAGTACAGCGGTAAATCTATGGGCTCTGAAGTCCAAATGGAACTCCTCAGGGTTGTACATTAACCCTGCTTCTTTTTTGTGTTTATAAGCGATGTTATTCCCGAGACATTCCCGGATAATATACCCTTGTGGTCCCCACTGTGACGGTGTTAAATAAACTAACACTCCCTGATAATGAAGAAAAATTCAAAAGACCATGCCGACTTGGCTTGAATGCTCAAGATATCTGCCTTGTTTTTCGATCCACCCCTAATGAGTCAGAACATGGAAACCATCGAAGGAGGAACTTAAGTTCTTAGGACTTTAAGGCCGTTTGTTATAACTAGACAAGTGATGGATGAAGCTCCGAATTTTTCTGATCTGGAATGGTGCTCCTGTGGGCGCCGTGGAGTAGTGGAGTGGGTAGGTGTGTCGACTCTTTTTTTTTGTCGGAGGTTTTTGTAATACTACACTGGAGCACTCAGACTCAAAAATTGATCCATTGTACCACCAGGCAGCAACCTACTTTTGCTGAAATTTCATGGTCTTCCAAAGGCGCTTCTGTGATGAGGAGCCTACATCATCAGCTCTCACTTCATTAGCACCGAATAACTGCCACCTGATCCGAGCAAAGGCGGGACAATGGGAGAGGAAGTGCTCTGCAGTGAAATCGTCTTCTCCACAGGCGTCGCAGTGAGTTTCATCGCTTTGGCCAAGCGAACTTAGGTGTTTGCCCCGTTTGGTGTAGTGCCCCGTTAGTACGCCAGTAAGTTGTCTGCAATCTTTTCTGTTAAGAGATAACAACTAAGGTGCGGATTTCTTACAGACGTTGGGGAGCATGCGCTTGGTCTGTCTAAATCCTGGAGAGTCATGCCACCAGCGGTTGTGCTCTCGAGAAGTCCAACCATCGATGAAAGCCCTAACCAAGGACGCAGGAAATCCCAGCGTAGATTCAGGTCTCATCTGAGAATGCCTCATCTGATCCTCGCGTACCAAGTTCATCAGCGATCTCATTTCCTGTGATCCCATGGTGCCCCAGGTACCCCAGGACCCAGACAAGTCCTAGCGTCGACTCTTACCCTCGAGGACTGTTGGAATCTCGAAAAAACACCTAGCATCCTTTCACGGCTCCACCTCTTTCGAGTCACTGACAAAGCTCAAAGAGTATAACTGTCATGAAGAAAAGCTTCTCAATCTCGCCCTCGGAAAACTTCTAAGCCCTCTAACTTAGAAATCGTCACACGCTTGTTTCAAAAGCAACGTTCTCTCCCACAGTGTCACATCAGGCAGTACAGTTAAAAAATGTAAAAACTTCAATGACCAGCTGGATACAATTTAGATTAGCTAAAGTATTTACTCGTCCCACTGACAACGGATATAGGGAGTAAGACTCCTACACCGAAAACCCTTAGTTCAAATAACCGTTCACTTTTTACGGCACCAATGTTTTCAGTCACTGACAAAGCATTTTAAACTTCGCAGTTTCAGTCGTGAGAGAAGACACAACACTTGTAATATCTATAGATATTAAGACGATTTCCACCGCTAACTCTGGAGCCACCCAAAGAAGAAAGAGAATGTTGACTCTGAACTTTACCAGAGCAAGCCAGACAATCTCCAAATGTCAAGTTTCAAATTTCAGCAAATCCTAATTTTCAGCTTCACTTTTCAGTAATCGGGATTTTTATCACTAGGTAAGACTCTATATATACGCCGATGATATGAAAATCTTTAATTACATCTCTTCTCCCTCAGACTCTAAATCCCTTCAACGTGATCTCAATAGATTCTCTGTTTGGTGTAAGAAGAACTTTCTCCAGTTGAATGTCAGCAAATGTCAATCTATTCCATTCTCCAGAAAACGACTGCAACCGGCTAGAGATTACTTTCTATGCAATGAATTAATTCCTTCCGTCTGTTCTCTGCGTGACCTCGGTGTAATCTGCGATCGAGAGCTTAACTTCTGTTCACATATCGATAACATAATTAATAGAGCTAACTCTACACTAGGTTTTGTTAAACGTTGGTCAAAAGACTTTTCAAACCCCTATGTCACTAAATCTCTGTATGTCATAGGTCTATTCTTTAATAAGTCAGTCCGGTCTGGTCCCATACTATCTTGTTCACATCCAACGTATAGAAGCCGTCCAGGGCAGATTCTTAGGTTTTGCCCTTCGCGATTTCAACTGGGCTGACAGAATTAATTATTATTCGGAGTGCCTAAAACTTATACGTCTGGAATCTCTTGAAAACAGTCGTGAAACACCAGACTTACTCTTCCTCCACCAACTACTTAATGGTCACACAGAGTGCCCCCAGCTACTTGAACTCTTCTCCTTTAGGACGAATTCCCACGAATTTTCTATTCCGCGCTAGTTCACACCTTACTTATTATGGCTTAAACTCCCCTGTCTCCAGAATGTTACGTTTAGCTACATGTTACATCGGTAATCGCTCATTCGACTTCCACCTTTCAAAATCATCCCTCCGAAATAGTCTTAAGATTCGCTATTCTTTCCCCTAAGTTAAGTTTTAGTTCTTAAGTTTAGTTTATTAAGTTAGATTGTCTAAGTTCGCTTGCATTAAGCAGAAATAAATAAAAAATAAATAGAGCAACGAAGAATAAGGCTGTCCAATTTTAACATGGCGGCCAAACTCGTCGTGATATACAGGTCGTCGCCTCTCTAAACTATGACACGTTTTAAAACCTCTCACTACCACTGTCAATATCATTCCAACGAACGGCAGGCAACGTCGCGACGATGGCAACCAACTGTAATGCTTTTTTAAACAGGGCAAGTTACAGACACAAAAAGATCGAGCAAAACTCAGTGATCGAGACTATATGAATGCGAGAAATGAATGCGACTTGAATGAGACTAGGAAAAGCAGCATTCCTACACAACGCAATGTGCAGCTCTAATTTTAAGGCGGTAACATATTTCATCTTCGACTCTCTTCGACCAAGAAGACAAAGCAACAGAGGACGTCCACGTTTAAGGTGACGCATCCAAGTGGAGAGAAACAGCAGATTAATGGACGTGCGCAATAGGCGACAGATAGCAAGAGATAGTGACAGCTGGAGGGGTTTGTTGACTTAGGCCCAGGCCCATCGCGGACTGTAGCAGCACAAGAAGAAGAGTAAGGAAGAACTTCATAAACTTCATGTCAGGAGGTTAAACCTTGCAACACTATCAATAATGAAATCAAACGTCTCTTGCTAAACCTTCGGCTGTGCCCTTCGGCTCAAGAAGCAATTGAATGCTAGACCTCTCAAAGAACAAAGTTGGCTTTCTGTCCTCATTAACGGGGAAGGAGCATTAGCAACATCGGAAGCAGAGGAGGATTTTTGAAACACTTCTGGAGCACTCAGGCTCAAAACTGGTCCATTGTACTGCCAGGTAGCAACCTACTCCAGTGCCGTCAATTTGATCCCAACGGCAAATCGTGACCAGATTCAATATCACCGGGATTCGAACCTGGGACCCCTCGAACTTGGGGCAGGCACTTAACCAACTGCGTCATCCAGTCGTGTTTACTACGGGCTGTGGCAGTATTCAACAAGTAGAAGGAGATGAGCCGTCCCTGAGAGGGTAGGGAAGTAGAAAAAACAGAAAGCTGGTCTTAAAAAACCTCGAAGAGCTGGCGTCTAGCTAAGCCATACCAGATTTTTACGGCTTAGGTAATGCCGAAGACATTCCATCAATTAACCCAATGAATTAGTTAAACAAGGCCAAACAGAAATAACTCGTCACAGATGCTCCTTCCATAATCCAAAGCCTTCATTAAATCCCCCACTTTCGCTGCTCCAACCACTGCGACGCCTTAACACTCCACGCATCATTTGTCCACTTCCAAAGAATCCGTCTGAATGACACCCCACCACAGCAGCAACAACAAACGAACCCAAAACTGTCTCGATCGCAAAAGAATGCAAATAAGCCTACACCTATGCACACGCAGCAGGACGACGTGCTGTCCCTGCGAGCAGACCCATAAATCAGATCTGAGGTGGCACTCAACACAATAGATCGCAACAATCTGCCGGAATGCAAAACTGAACCGAAGGCACAGCCCTCCTTCGTTCCCCGATCACGTACGGTCCCTATTTGTCACGGTTAAAAAGGGAAACGTTGTTCATTTACGCTCCGCATCGCGGGGCCCGACTAAAGGGCCACGACCCAGACTGGGCCCGAGCACTTCAGTCGTCAGCAGTTTCTTGGAAAAGGAAGAAACTTCGATTTGCGGCGGCAATCTGCCGCAGAAAATTACTCTCAGCGGACTCATTTGGCAGCGATGCATTCCAGAAGTTGTGCGGGCCATTAAATAATCATCGGCATGGCATGCAAATACCTGAGTCCCTCTCCCTCCCTTGAGTGAAACAAAAAATACAAGTTACGACACTTACCTTGGTACTTGTGGTGTTTGGCACGCCGCCCAACGCAATGGCGTACACCTCGATCTCGTACGTGTCTACTCCAGATTCGCGGTCCAATTCCTTGGCGGTGGAGAGGATTCCCAGCTTTGTGTCGATGTCGAAGAGGCGGTCAACCTGTTGGTTGGCACCGCCGTTGACGCCAACACTTGTCACGTTCGTCACGTAATACTCGATTTCGGCGGACTTCAGACGGGCGCTCACGGTGAGGATGCTCGTTCCCGTCGGTTCGTTCTCGTACACGCTTCCGATTTGCTCGCGTTGATCGAATACCGGACCGTTATTGCTGAGGGACGTTGCGATGATTGTTATGTAGGCGTCGGAGCTCTTGCGCTCGGATTGGACCGCCTCGTCGGTGGCCTTCAGCGCCAGCTGATAGCGGACCTCTGGGGTTGCGATCGAGCGCTTGAGCGAGATGGTTCCTGTGTTGCGGTGGATCTTGAAGAGTTCTTTGTTGCCGCTCACCATCTCGTAGGTGACCAGGCCGTTGGTGCTTGAGTCCGCGTCGCGGGCGTTCACGTACATGATCACCGATCCATCGCTACCGGGGGTCACGTGGTTCTTGCTGTGCAGCGGGAGGATAGCCGCGTTCATGGAAACGAAGACTGGCGCGTTGTCGTTGATGTCCTCGACGATCACTGTCACCAGCTTCTCAGCGGAAAGCCTCTTCGCGGGTGGATCGGCCTGGTCGGTGGCCACCACTGTCAAGCGGAACGTGTCGATGGTCTCCCGGTCGATTTGGCGCAGAGTGTGGATCACTCCGGTTGATGGGTTGATGCCGAAGTGCCGTCCGCCGCTGACTTCCGGCTCCTGCTTGGCTATGGCGTACGTCACCTTTCCGTTGGCCCCTGAGTCGGGGTCCTCGGCAGTCACTGTCACGATGGGCGTCTTGATCGCGATTCCCTCCTTGATCTGCCGCACGATGGCGGTGTTCGGGAAGCTCGGTGGGTTATCGTTCTCGTCCACTACGTTCACGGTGAACATGATGGTCGTTGAGAGCCTGGGCGTGCCTCCGTCCGAGGCGGTGATGTTCAGGACGTACGTCGTCGTGTCCTCGTAGTCCAGCGCCTTGTGCAGGTACAGCGACCCACTGATGGGATCGATGTGGAACGTGTCCTTTCGATTTCCCGCCGATATTGAGAACGCCACCTGACTGTTCACACCCAGGTCCGAGTCACTCGCCCTAAACCGCATCAGCTCCGTGCCGATGGGGCTCGTCTCCTTCACTGAAATCTGCGTGTCCGTCTGCGTGAACTCGGGCGCGTCGTCATTCTCGTCCAAGACCTCCACGCTAATTGTCGTGCTCGCAGACAGTTGTCCCTTCAGGGCGGCATCGCGCGCCACCACTGTCAATTTGTAAGCCGCCTTCGTCTCGCGGTCCAACTGGCGCGCCAGTGACACCTGACCCGTGGCGTCGTCAATCGCGAACCGTCCGTCCTGATTGCCATCTGTGATCGAGTAGTACACATCCCCATTGAGGCCCTCGTCCACGTCGATCGTGTACACCCGAATGACCTGTGTTCCAACACCAGATCCCTCCGATATCTGCACCTTGTACGGCGCCCGCAGGAACTGCGGCGCATTATCATTAACATCCGTAATGAAGATCCTCACTTTGACTTTATCGCGCAATCTCTGCAGTCCGTTATCGCTGACGATCGCCTCCACTTGCAGGAAGTTCTGATTCTGATTCTGCACCAGCTCCTCGCGGTCGAACGGATGCAGGGTCTTGATGAAACCATTGCGCGAATCAATTGTGAAGTCCGCTTCCTGCGATGACAGCGAGAAGATCAGCTCCGCGTTGCGGCCAATGTCACGATCGTATGCGGTCAGCTTGCCGACGAATGAGTCGACCGGTTCGTTCTCTGGGATGCTGAAGGTGAACGTCTGATTGGTGAACTGCGGTGCATTGTCGTTCTCGTCAATGACATGAATGATCACCGGCACCACTGACGATCGGGATGGTTCGCCGGCGTCCTTACACGCGATTGTCAGCGAGTAGTAGTCCTTCTCCTCGCGGTCCAGCTGCGACTTCACAAACAAGTATCCGTCGGGGAAGATTCCGAACTTTCCCTCGATATTTCCCTCGATGATCTCGTAAGATATCCGTCCATTTGCCCCCAGATCGGCGTCTGAGGCGGCCAATGCAAAGAAGCGCGCGTTCACCGGCGTCGACTCCAACAAAGATGTCTCGTAGGAGGTATGATCGAAGACAGGTGTATGATCGTTAACATCGGCTATTTGAATGGTGATGGTGTTCTTCGAGGAGAGCGGCGGCGAACCGCCATCGGTTGCTGTCAACTCGACGTGCAACACTGTCCCCGGTTCGGCGCGGATCGGTCGATTCAAGTACAGCACGCCGGTTGCTGCACTTATGCGAAATTGATCGTCGGGATTGTATGTTAGACTGTAGGAGACACGACTATTAATTCCCGAGTCTCTATCACGAGCCCGTGACAAGTAAACCTCTTGACCAACAGCGGAGTTCTCCGGCAGAAGGATCTCGTCACGATCGTGGGCAAAAATTGGCGCATTATCGTTTAGATCTAGAATCGATATGTTCACTGTGGTGCGGCCATACGCCAATCCGGATCGAGCGACCACGGTAAGGATGTATTGAATCATCGATTCACGATCGATCCTCTTCGATGTGGTTATGACCCCCGTGCGACGATTTATTTCGAAATTCTCCTCAGGATCACCGTAAACAATGGCATACTCGATCGCTGGCTGTTGCTTGCCGCTGGCAGACTTCACCTGAACCCTGCCTACCTCGCGGCCGATGTTCGGATTTGGACTGCTCTCATGATCCTCGGTGATCTGGAATTCATATCCAGTGAAAGAGTCAAATTCTAGACTTTCCATTTTCGATTTTTTCAGTATCTCGACGACGGCGTCGCGTTCCGAGCGACGATCGCCGTGATCCTTCGCCGATATGATCAGCTTGTAGAGGACTTTGTTGCCGGCGTTGCCGCCACTGCCGCCTGTATTGCTGGCACCGGTTGTCGGTTGTCGTGGACTGCCGCGCAGGCTGATCACCCCGGAGCGGGTATCAATAGAAAATAGACCATCGCCTCCGCTCTCCAGGTTGTAGGTAATTAAAGCATTATCACCGAAGTCACGATCGGTGGCAGTTACCTTGAGTATGGATGCACCGATCGGTGTATCATCGGCGATCGTTTGGAAGTATTGCTTCGGATAAAATTCCGGACTATTATCGTTGATATCCTCGACGGTTAGGTAGACGGTAGCCGTTGATGATTGCGGCGGTGCGCCCTGATCGCGAGCGACCACAAAAATCTCATAATGCGCGATCGTCTCACGATCGAGCTGATGCTTTGTGGTTAATTGACCAGTCAACGAGTCAAGGGCGAACTGATCGGGGTACTTTTGCTGAACGATCGCGGGTAGCGTGTAGGTGACACTGCCGTTCGTGCCCTGATCGTGATCAGCTGCTGTTAGCATGGCGACCAATGTTTGCGCGGGTGTGTTCTCGCTGAGGCTCACGTTGATGTGCGGTTGGGAAAATTGTGGCGCCTCATCGTTCTCATCAAGAATGGTGACTTTCAGTTGGGTGTATGCCCACTTTGGATTGGGGCCGCCGTCCCTTGCCGAGATGCTCAGTTCGACGGTGCCCTGGATTTCACGATCTAGTGCGGCGCGTGTGGTAATCAGTCCCGAGGCTGGATCGATGCTGAACCACTGCTTGTTGTTGCCCGAGACGAAGTCATAGAAGATCTGCGCATTGACTCCGGTGTCCTCATCGGTGGCGGTGATGCTGGCCACGTAGGTTCCCGGCGGTGCCAGTTCACTGAGCACCGCGGAGTACTCCGACTTCTCGAACACCGGCTCATGGTCGTTGACGTCGTTAACGTGAATGATGAGGTATGCCGTGGCAGTTCGCTGGGGGCTCCCCTTGTCGATGGCCACCACTGTCAGGTTGTACTTGCCGATCTCCTCGCGGTCGAGGACGCCGTTCACGCGGACTATGTCAAAACTGGGCGTCTTCTCCAACCGGAAGTGCTGCATCTCGTTCCCAGAGATTATCCGTATGCTGGTGTCCCCATTCAGTCCCTCGTCCATATCCACCACAGAAACCGCTGCCACCACACTGCCGTTCGGCGCGTTCTCGTCCACGGTGGCAAAGCTGCCCGTCGGGGGGAAATACTGAAACCTTATCACCGGATCATGATCGTTGGTATCGACGAGATTCACAGTGACATAGGTGCGTCCATCCTGACGCGGTGATCCATGATCACGGGCGAATACCGTGAACACGCAACTTTTCGGACAACTGCTGCCCGGTCGCGAGTACGTCGGGCAATTTTGCTGCGGACACGACAGCCGCTCCGTCGTCGAAATGACACCTGTCTCTGGGTCCACGGTGAATTGAGTTTCCGTATCGGACAGATAGTATGTGATCTTGCTGTTATCACCCAGATCGTTATCGGATGCCATCACCTGAAGAACCGGTGTGCCCGGCGGTACGGACTCATTCAGCGAGACGATGTAGTCGCTGTGATCGAATATCGGCGGGTTGTCGTTCACATCGACAATAGTCACATTCACCTGCAGGTACCCGTGGCGCGGTGGATTTCCGCCGTCTCGAGCCGATATGTTGAGCCAATAGAATCCGCGGCTTTCGCGGTCAAGTTTGCCAGTCGTCTCCAGATGCAGGTATGACACATCCCCGCTAGGATTAGTGGTCACTGCCAGGCGAAACTTGTCGTCGTGATTGCCGTCCACTATGCGATAGTCATCGGTGACGCTGTTCACACCGATATCGCGGTCCGTTGCGGCGTCCAGCAGGAGGCGTGTTCCCGGTGCTGCACTCTCCGAGAAAGAAACCGCTATGCTCGGTTCGGGAAACTCTGGCGGATTGTCATTCACATCGAGCACCGTGATGCGGACCTCAATCGGATAAGTCGGCTGGCTGGACAGCACGACCAGATCGTAGCGCTCGCGCATTCCCTCGCGATCCAGCACCATATTCGTCTTGATTTCTCCCGTATTCTGGTCGAGGGTGAATTCCCGGGGCGGTTCATTGAACCGATATGTGAATCCTTGTTTGGTTGGAATGAAGCCAACCTCGGTGCCGCGCGGCTGACCCTCCAGGACCTCCAGTTGAACTCGTGTATCAACTGCGCGCGATTGCATCTGTGCACTGCCATCGGCCGATGATCGCCGCCTCGGAAACGCCGTATACTGAATCGATGAGGACAGCCCGCCCGGACCCGGGCCGGGTACATGCACTCCATTCACAGCTACACAAAGAAGACCTAGAACACCGACGGTCACCGGCAGCAGCCATCTGCTTGCGAAATGTCTCGTTTTCACTGGTGTCGTTATCGTTGTCGTTGTTGCTGTTATACTCCTCGCTGAGGACACTGTTGCTGTTACTTTCGTTTTCACTACTCCTCCATGGGATATGACACTCATTCTGGGCACCGATTCTATGATCAATCGGCTGCAGAACGTCATAATTGATTGCGTGCAAAATTTTTAGATGAATTTTGTTGCTTTTGTTTTTTGTACTTTTGGTCTAAACATTGATCCATCAGGCGATGAACACGACGGATTTTCACTTCCAAATGATTGTTGGAATGCTATATCTTTTTGCTGTTATATCTTTTCGCGACACGATGTAATGACCGAGCGAGCAAGCGATAGAGAGAGAGAGAGTTGAACAGCGCTATCATTCGATAGATGTTTCCGCGACGTTACCACGAAACCGCGCCATCACGTTTGCAATTGCCGAACGAACGAATTTTCACGAATTTTGAAGTATCGATGCGGATTTTTTTTAAATTTTTTTGAATATTTTTTTCGGATTTAACTTAATTTTTTTTTTTGGGTTATTCTAGAACTATTCACACTAAGATATGGCCTTTATCAAATTCACAAGATTTTCGCTTTCTTTTCACACTTCACTAGTTTTGATATCCTTGCGGTTCACGATGAAGGGCTTCACTCCGTGCCAGAAATTCTGAAAAGAAAAATAAGAGACGAGGGGTTAACTTTGGGAAGTTTTTTGGATTTTGAATGATCGGTGGATGGTTTCGAATGCTCAACTCAACACTTGTCTTGGCTTTGATTCGATTCTTTGGGAGAAATTGCTGGGAGTTTGTGTAGGTCGCAATGAAAGCGGTCAGGATTTTTAACAATTTGGATAAATGAATATCATTTGTAGGTCTCAGGACGATGCTTCGTATCACCCACCCACGAAAAGGCGATCCAACGTTCTACAGAAACTATTGACGTATATAAAGCGAAAACTCCTATTTCGGACAACTCCCTTATCAAGACAAATTTTCCATATTTATATTTCAGTTTGTTTAAATTTTACGATCCCTTGGAGAGACACCTTCCTAAGGGGGACGACAACTTTGTCACCGTCGCTGTGCGAATAAGGGGGATTTCACTACATCTGCTCAACGTCACCCATAAGATAATGTCCAGTGCATTGTGGGTACGTCTTAAGGCTTTTTTGCATCGCATTAATAGCGGGGCTTCCACGGCTTCCGTCTCAGCAAATCGATTACGTTTAGACTCTAGTCTGGTCTTTAATACACGACTGGACGGCGCAGTTGGTTAAGTGCCTGCCCCAAGTTAGAGGTGCCCTAGGTTCAAATCCCAGTGAAATCGAATCTGGTACAGTCACCATCTGCCGTTTGGATCAAATTAACGGCACTGGAGTAGCTTGCTACCTGGCTGTACAATGGACCAGTTTTGAGTCTGAGTGCTCCAGTAGTGTTTCAAAAATCCTCCGAAAAAAGAAAAAGGCGAATGAGGACAAAAAAGTATAAGTTGTCGAGCTGAGACTAAATGTTGAGGGTGTTGAGGCCCTTCTCCACCTGAGAGCAAATATGAACTCCACAAATGTGATCTGACATGACTTCAGTTTTTCCAAACATCTTTGGTAAAATCATCTGGCTCGAAGGACCAAAATCATTCACTATAAATCCCTTATCCAACCGGTCCTGTTGTAAAGAGTCAAAAGCTGGACAATAAGCAGAAATGACGAGCTCATTCTCGGTGCCTCAGAAGGAGAGTTATGCGTCAGGCATTTGGTGGGCGTAGTTGGTAGGTGCGTCGACTCCCACACTCGAGATCTAAGGTTCGAATCTCGGGAAAAACACCGAACATTTTTTAACGGCCCCATCTCATTCAAGTCACTTGTGAGAGAACAATACCATGCACAACAGGAGTGGTTGCTGAGAAGCTAGGTCTAGGTCCACCTTGGAGTGTTGCGGTGTCATTATTATTATTATTATTATTATTTGGTGTTATCTGCGAAGGAGACGAATGGAGGATAAGACATTACCGCGAATCTACGAGTTTTACAAAGTTGTGGATGTAATCCAAAAGCCACAGGTCCATCCGCTCAGCTAGCATTGCCCTATAAAGCCATCAAAGCGGCCGTCGAGATGAGACAAGAGATTCTTATGGGGACAATGCAAAGGTGCCTCCAAGAGGGAAACTTTCCTGACTGCTGGAAGCTACAAAACCTGGTGCTTATACCCAAATGCAATAAGCCACCCGGTGAACCGTCAGCGTACCGACCGATTTGCCTGCTGGACACCACGGGGAAGATCCTGGAGAGTAACAAATGTGGCAGGCTAATCGGCGTGGCTGAGGAGCCCTGTCCGACCATCAGTACGGCTTTAGGAAATCGCGCTATACCATCGACGCCATCAAGAAGGTGGTGAAGATGAAGGAGCGGCACAAAAAATACAACGCCGTTGTTACGCTGGTCCGGCAAATTGGTCCTGCATCGTGAGAGCATTAAATAGTATGAGCACACCGCATTCCTTGAGGAGGATAATCATCAGCTATTTCACCGATAGAAAACTCAGGTACCAGACTGACGATAGTTTTAAATACTACGACGTCTCGGCAGACGTTCCACAGGGTTCAGCTGTTGGACCCCTACTGTGGAACCTATTGTACGACGGAGACTGACGCTGTCACATGGAGTCAAGATAATCGCCTTTGCCGACGACATCGCGGTGGTGACGGTGGCCAAGCACATCCACGAAGTGGAAACCGCCACAAACGAAGCAATCGCCTGGATCAAAAATTAGCTGGAATCTTCCGACCTTGAACTAGACTGAGGCTGTTTTAATAACCAACCGAAAGATTGTGGAATACGCAAACTTCCGGGTTGGTTCCCAGCTAATAAGATCCAAGGAGGCTCTGAAATACCCAGGAGTGATTTTCGACAACCAACTTAACTTCAAAAAGCACGTCGAATACTGCAGCAGAAGAGCGTCAAAGACGCAGACAGCACTTTCCGGTATGCTGCCGAACATCGGAGGACTCGGATGCCCAAGAAGGATCTTGCTTTCCAGAGTGATAAGTTCAATTCTTCTATATGCTGCGTCTGTCTGGGCGGGTGCTCCTTTGGTAAAGGAGACAGCAAAGAAGCTTCCGTCAGCATACAGACTCTGCGCCATAAAAGCAATCAGTGGGTTCCGAACAATTTCGGACGAAGCAGCCTGTGTGATTGCGGGTATGGTCCCCATCGACATTCTCGCCAAAGAGATGCATAGGGTCTACCTAAGGCGAACAGCAAATCACGCGGAGACTAGCGCAAGATGCCTGAAGAAGGAAGAAAGGGCAACATCTATGGCACTGTGGCAAGGTAGATGGGACACCACAATCAAAGGCAGATGGACCCATTAATTGATCCCCACGACAGAAGCCTGGACATCGAGAACTCACGAAAACTGCAACTACCACCTCAAACAGTTTTTGTCGGGCCATGGAGGTTACCAGAAATACCTCCACAGATTTGGTCAGGACAGCTCATCCTCTTGTTCAGAATTCGCGGGGGAAGAGGAAGACGCAGAGCACGCAGTAATCAAATTTACCAACTCCCAAACGCCTAGTTAGCCACATGATAGATTCAACTGACAAATGGCTGGAGATTTGCTCCTTTATAACGAGTGTCCAGAACGAGCTAAGAAGGCTCGAAAGAAAAAAGAAATCCGAATTGGACAATATGGAGCTGATATGCTAACCAGCGGCGCGGAATAATACCTAACGGCAGTTTCGCGGGGAGAGTGGTTGAAATATGCAGGGTGTGGGTTTTGTTTTCGTTGGATTTTTGAGACACTAATGAGCACTCAAACTCAAAACCGGTTGCTACCTGGCAGTACAATGGACTCCAGTTCCGTTAATTTGATCCGAACGGCTAATGGTAACTGGACCACAATCGATTTCACTGAGATTCGAACCTGGGACTCCTCCAACTAGGGGCAGGCTCGTGCATGCTGATAGCCCGGGCTATCAGTATTTTCAGAAGATTGCCACATCCTTAGACGAATCCAAAAAAAAAATGTGTCAGACGAACCAAAATGGCGGCCAAACAAAATCGATCAAAAGCATTGAGAACACCCTGTACAAAAATTAAGCCGAGATCTGTACGCAATGAACGAACATGTGAAAGCTGTTGACAAAAGACACGCTTGGCCACATCAATCTGCCAGACAAGTGGAATCACAATGCTAATTGAAAGCAGTCAACAAGACCACAACCATCAAGTCAACCACTACGAGGACCTCTTGATCACCAACAACAAACGCTTTGTCGCAGGCCGGGCCGTCACTCTCTCAAGAAAGGAGCACGACTGTTCTTCAGCAAACAAAAACCCCGTTCGTCTCCCGAAGATGGACAGCCACTTCCAAGAACCATCATTGTGAGCGAAACACGTGCTTTGTTATGCAAATGCCCAGCACGGCTCCACCTGCCTAACCCGTCAATGCTAATCGGCCGCTCAATAGGATCAATTTTTCACTCACCTACAAGCAATGCGTCAAAATTAATATCCTCCCATTCGACAGGGAATACCTACACGCATTATTCACTGTCACGACGGTGGCATTGACCCGTCCGACGAATCAATTCAAAGATTCCTCCCCGATAAACCGTCCAAAGAAATCATCAAATCCAAGCGTTTTTTTGGTTTTAAATAAATTACTGTTTCCAATTTATCGTTATTTATGGTGTGATATTTATTTTTACCCAAAAAAAAAATGCAAATCAAAATATTGCTACGTGCGCTGCGACCCTCTGGCCCGGCGTGGAGCGGTTCGCGCCACTTCTAATAGATACATCCGAATCGGCGGACAACAAATCACTCCCTTTGAGGCTCCATTTGTTCGCGATAACAGTGTGAATCCGGCCGAGGGAGAACGGAGTGATTGAGCGCGTGTGTTCATTGGACTGTCGACATTCCAGCGGCGGCCCGCCGCTGAGCCCGCACTTCAAACAGAATCGAACTGCGATATTATCATAGTTGAATATCTAATGGAAAAGAGAATTGGTCCTCATCTTACTTAAGACGTCTGTTTTATTGTTATTAAATTTGAATCTTTTTTTTCGCTTTTTGTCAAGCCTCCTCAGACCCTGTCATTATGGATTATGGAATATATATGCTAATGCGATGGTGGATGGCTCTGAGGAGGAGATCGGGCTGGAGTCGCCTTTGGAGAAGGTTCGAGGAGGGATTTTTAATGAAAACCGACGCCTCTGAACTACGGGTTATTAATTTCATCATCGTTTCCGTTGCGATGGGAATGGGAGATACGATAAGTTCTGAGGGTAAATTATGGATATCCAATTTGTTAGGCGCGATGTGTTTAAGTGCCTTTCTGAATTCTTTCAGTCTTCATCGATCGATGGTTATTTGTTTTGTGTTAAGAACCGATATGACTTTCCTCGCAGAGCAACAAGAATGGGGTTTCGTTGTGTTGGGAGAGTGTGCAACGTATGCAGGAAATGCCTATCGATTTCTGAAAAAGTGGGGTTTCTAAGAGCAGCGAAGGGTGTAAAACGGAGATTGTATGGGCCCGAGTTAGCCATCAGAAGTGAGTAAAAAGTGCGTTTTGGAAAGTGTCAGTGCTGGCGTAGTAAGTAAGTCAATCGACGAACATACAAAATCGACTTTCTCTGGACTCAGGACTGGCTTTGGCCAGAATCTGAACCAGGAAAGGAATGTAGTCGAATATTCACGAATGGCTCCAAGACCAATAAAGGATCTGGCGCTGGCGCCTTCGTGGAGAGCGACAACTTTTTACTGCACACTTCGTTTTGTAAATTTGCGTCGGTTTTCCAAGCGAAAACCTATGCGATCCCAATGACTACGAACTACATTGTGAAGAACAGGTGGAAAGGGCGAAGTATTAGTGTCTATAGCAACAGCTGAGCCAGACCTTCAATGTCAGAAAAGGTTTTAGACAAGGCGACGCGCTGTCATGTGATTTCTTTAACATCGTTCTTGAGAAGATCGTGCAAAACTCACTGGCCAACACGAGAGGCACGATCTTCCAAAAGCCCGTTCAACTGCTAGCTTACGCGGATGACATTGACGTGATTGGGCGAACACAGCAAGCCGTCAATGATGCGTTTGCTGGCATTGAAACGGAAGCGGCTAAAATGGGTCTCTCGGTAAACGAGGGCAAATCCAAGAATACGCTGTCATCGAGAAAGGACGCACAACATCGACAACTTGGCCAGAACGTCACCATAGGCAGCTATAACTTTGAGGTAGTTAAGGACTTCGTCTACCTCGGGTCCGCGGTAAACAGTACAAACAACGTCAGTACCGAGATCAAACGCAGAATAACTCTTTCCAACCGCTGTTTTTTTTGGGCTCAAAAGGCAATTGAGTAGTAGAGCCCATGAGTCTATCCAGGCGTCTACGGATCCAACGCCTAAGATGACTAGGCCGTGTAGAGCGTATGGACAACTTAGCACCGATTCGAAGAGTCTTCGACTCTGAGCCTGAGGGACAACGCAACTGAGGACGTCTGCGTACAAGGTGGCTCACACAAGTCGAGGGGGACCTCGGCCGGCTTGGTGTGTGAAACTGGAGACAGCTGGCGAAAGATCATGCTGGCTGGAGAGGCATGTTGAGTGAGGCCCAGGTCCACCTCGGACTGTAGCGCCCTAAGAAGAAGAAGAAGAAGACGAAGCAACAGCTAAGCTGTGCCTAAGGCCTTGCTCAACCCTTTAACCACTTCCAGGATAGATCAGGAATGCAAGTCTTCTCTGAATTTGACCGGCTGTCTAAATTTGCTAAGACTTGTTTGGGTTCAGGGCCAACATGGGATCACGGGAAATGAGATCGCCGATGAACTTGCTAGGAAAAGATCGGTGGAGGTACTCTCAGGACCTGATCCTGCACTGGGACTACCTGCCCCTTTGGATAGAGTTCCGACGGTTGGACCTCTCGAGAGCACAACCGAAGGTGACTTGACTCTCCAGGATGTAAACAGATCAAGCGCATGCTCCCCAACGTCTGTAAGAAATTCGCGGCTTTCTTATTTTCTCTTAACAGAAAAGATTGCGTACAACTTACCGGCGGCGTACTAACAGGCCACTACGCCTTTTTTTTTCTTTTTTATATCCGCCACAGGGCACACAGAACACTACGTTCTCTAAGTGTTAACTTTCAGTATCGCTTTACACAGCAGATGTTTGCTGCGCGACTACGGATCATCTATCGAGATCAACACCTAAATGTGGCCTAAGCGATGACACCCTTTGCGACACCAATAAAAGAGAAGACGATGACACTGCAGAGCACTTCCCTTGCCACTGTGCCGCCTTTGCTCGGATCAGGTGGCAGTTATTCGGTGCTGATGAGGTGAGGGCTGATGATGTAGGCTCCTCATCACAGAAGCTCCTGCTGGTCTTCTTCCGAAGAAGACCACAAAATTCTAGCTAAGGTAGGCTGCTGCCTGGTAGTACAATGGACAAGTATTTGAGTCTGAGTGCTCCAGTGTCGTGTTTTCAAACCCCCGAAAAAAGATCCATTGACTAGCATGCTGAAGATCCAGGGTTTAATCCTACAACAAGTGCGTCGACTCCTACGCTCGATGTTGTCGGTTCGATTCCCAAAAAAAACACCTTTCATTTTTTCACGGCTCCACCTCTTTTTAGTCACTGACAAGAGTATAACTGTCTAGAAAAAGCTTCTCAATCTCGCCGTTCGGGGTCGGCATTAAACTGTAGGTCCCCTCCACTGGTGAAGGAACAAAAGCACACACAACAGGAGTGGTTGCTGAGAAGCTAGACCCAGGTTCCCCTCGGACTGTAGCGCCGCCATTATTTTTACATTATTACAACAAATTTCATAATCACAGCACCACCACTCTCGAGTCACTTACAACTCTCAGAGAGTACAGCTGTGAAGAAAAGCTCATCAAACTTCACCGTCAGCATAAAACTGTCATGAGAGAACAATAGCATGCACAACACGAGTGGTTGCTGTAGCAGCTAGGCGCGAGTCCACTTTCCACTCGAGGAAGAAGATTTCATCTTAAAATGATTAGAATTTCTAAGAAATGTTTTTGGCATTAGTTTTCCCACGTTGAATACACCTCTAGTCTCTCTTCGACCATTGAAGTGCCATAGACAGCAACGCCCTCTACATCTCGTGCAGCACTTTCTCCGATCAAACGCCACAATCGTCTGCGAAAGCCAAGTGCATTAGTCAGCCCAAAAACACAACTGACCTCAGGAATCTGGTGCCTTATGTAAAAATAATCCCGTTAAGCGCATCACCTCCCATCTTAGGCCACCGCGAAGCTCTCGGCTCAATTCCCCATTCCCACAATTAACATAAAATCATATTAATTTCTCAGAACTCAAGAAAGAATCAAATTTGTAAGCCATCGTTTTCCCAATCAATCTGAAAGCTCCTCATCGCAGCCCCAGACCACCGATGAGCCGAACGCAGGGCTGACTAGACCCGAAATTGATTGATAGCTGTAGCATGGGCGGAGCAATCAAAAATGCTAGACCCAAACGAAGATGAACGAAGTCTGTAATTAGTGCGCAATGATTACTCTCCCCGCAGAGAGAGAGTCTTTGTCATTTTTTGGAGGCGTGATGAGGGATACATTGTAGCCATCAACTGAAGGGATAAGGTTCATCAAACGATGGATCGGTTGAGTTTCCCCTCGATTCATAGACGATTTTTGACAAAATTCAGTGATGAAACGGCGGTAAGTGAGTGAGAGACTTCATGTCTCTCCACAAGTAACTGTCACATTCCAATCGCCGCAGGCACTCGGTGAGATGTTCAATAACGGTACAGATTCAGTTTTGAGTACGTCCTTACACAAAAGATCTCATGTGGGACTTAGTGACAGCATCCAGAAGATCTAAGTGATTGCCCCCATAAAACTGACTTTACGACAGTTCTCAATAGAATTTCAGAATGTTCGCAAATCGCTGACTTTCCCGTCATTTATTCACTTGGAGCTGAAGAGTCTATCTGCGAGAAGAGTTTCGGAGCATTTCCATACGGAAAGAATTTTTTACGATCATTTGTCTGTAAGCCTTTACTGCCATTTCCCGTTTGAATGTGAACGTATGCAGGGATTTGCCTGGGGCATGTGGTTCGAAATACTCTCAAAAGTTGCAATAAATGTGATCACCAGTAATTTCAAATGTCATCTGCGTGGGGATTTTTAATATGTCTTGCAAAATTGAATTAAGTGGGTTAACTTTCGTGTGAAGGAGATAATAATAAAAATTTGTTCTAATCCTACTACCCAACGATGGATTAGCTATTGGGAAAAGGAATGAGACATGGAAATGGTTGCGAAGACCAATAAGATGTTAAGTCTGAGCGACGGTGTGGAACCTGAAATCGTCAGCAAAACACTTGCGAAACTGACATTTTATGGGAAACAGTTGAAAAGTCAAACCCAGGCTAACAAAATACCTACATAACGCTCATGTCTATCTTTTTGCCGTGACTTCGTAAAAACCCATCCAAACTATATTAAAGAACTTCCTTAAAAGTGACAATTGTTACTAGTTGGGACTAGTTTACAGCTTAACTGGAAGATGTGGTTACGTTGCAAGATTTTTTTTTCGGAGGATTTTTGAAGACTCTACTGGACCACATCTTAAACGTGGTCGTTCTTTGTTGCTTAGTCCCATTGGTTCAGAGTCGAAGATTCTTCGGATCGGAGCTATATAGCCCAGCCATCTTAGGTTTTGGTTTTTCCGTATAAGCATAGGTAGACACTTGTCCTCCTACATCTCATACAGTGGATGATTGAATCTTTTTTTTTCCAAATGACATTAACTCAAACCAATAGCTTCTTCATCCGCTTTCGATATTGTCCATGCATCTGCGCCATAATGCAAGATTGGGATGACCAACGTATTATATAAGGCCAACTTGGTCTTCCGAGAGAGGGCTTTCTTACTCACTTCCAGAGAGTCAGCATTGCCCTTCGAGAGAGGGCTAGACACTCCGTGACAAAATTGCTTAGCATAGCGCACATCATTGAATAGAACAGGCAAACGGTAATTTCTTTATAAAAAACTAACTAATAACAAGAAACGACTGGATGGCGCAGTTGGTTAAGTGCCTGCCCCAAGTGAGAGAGGTCCCAGGTTCGAAATCGAATCTGGTCCAGTCACCATTTGCTGTTGGGATCAAATTAACGGCACTGGAGTAGGTTGCTACCTGGCAGTACAATGGACCACTTCCAGTAATGTTTCAAAAAATTCTCCGAAAAAAAAAGAATAATAATAGCCGTACGAAGACTTAAGCTTATGTCAAAACTAAACGAAAAGTAAACAAAAACATCGTAAAATTTCAGAGTATCCATAATTGCCTAAAGAAGTTTAAGGGGAATTCAGATGTAAACCGACATTTTTATACGCTCCTGTGTCACTAGGCAAAACTGAACGAACTTAACGAAACTGAGAGAAAAGGTGAATATAGTCACAGTGTATCCCCCAGTTGCTTTTGTTCTTCTGTTCTTCTGATGAGTTTTTCGGATTGTAGGGTGGCACTCAACGTTTTTAGCTTGAAACTAGCACAGATTCCTTGCAAGCCCTTCCATATATGGTAACCTCTTCTCTGTTCCCAGATCTTCATTCATTCTTGCCCCCTATCTATACTGCCACAGAGTCCCCATCGTGGCTCAATGAATCTCCTCTTAACATTCTCTAGGTCAGATGTCTCAATGACACCCAAAAACTTAGTTCCAATCACCATTTTCCTCCTATTGTGCAGAGAAAACGACAAAAGGCCGTCAAAGTCTTCCTCCTTGTCATCATACTGAAATAGATTTCGTAGCCACCTGACATCATGCGTCGGAAAGTAAAAAAATAAAAGTTGCCACAGTCTTGTCTCCATTCGAGTCGCAATCTTGACGGCATCTCACTTTCAAGACGACCTAAAGTCACGGCCAGATGGCAACAAAAGGTCTTCACATGTATCCCATTAAACAGTGTCGCTGCACGATGATGCAAGCACCCACAGAGTAACCTAGTAGGTGCAGCAATTACTGCCAAGGCAAAAGAAGACACCTTGACAACGACAGAGAAGTCAAACTCTTACCAGTCTCATTAGCCCCAAATTCATCACAGTTTCACAATATTTTTTAAGAGCCCCAGCGCCGATTGAACAGTCTCAGGCAAGAATGTCCAAAGGTTAGTTGCATTGTCAAAGTAGCTGCAATTTTCACGGGAACATGTGTGTGTGTGTGAGAGAGTCATCAACACCTTCGATTGAAAGACCCCATAAAAAGGACAAGCAAAGACTCGCGCACTCAATTGTGCGCTTTCCTGGATGCAGAGATTCAATGTTTACCTTTCATCCAACCCTCCATTCCCTCTCCACTCACGTTTGTTTACACTTTTCCCGAAACAACATCAAAAACAAATTTTTCGCTTCTCTTCCAAAAGAAATTCTAACAATTCCCCGTTCGCTCGTATCGAGGTTAAGGAGGCCTCGTAGGGTCGCCGCTCTTTCTGCGTGTGTGCATCAAAATGGAAACATTTCGCCCGATCCACCGAGACTCCTTCACAGCCACCGATCAAGCGGTGAGCAGGAAACCTACGAGCGAAACAAGAAAGTTTGCTTTCATCTCGCCCGTGCATCCCCCGCCGTGGCTAGAGTGTATCTCCAAACACTTATTGATATAGTTTTCAGCCACAACGCCTGCAAAGACATTTATGACAGCCAAAAGGAATTCGAAAACAAGTTTAAATGTGCACGCGCGCTAGGATCTCACTTCGGAGAGGCAAGCCAAAGATGGTGCGAATGCGAACGACGACGAAGAGATGCAATGGAATCAAGATAACCTCACACACAGGTGAAAATTCAAGTTAAAATTATGCTCCCTGCTACCTGTGTTCTCTTCCCTCGTCATCGCGTCACTCACCACCACCAGTTCTTCGTCGCCCGGGCATTCTTTTCTTCGATTCTGCTTTCGGACGGACGTTCTTGTCTGCTCTTCGACCATTTTTTACCTCGATTTTTTTCTAATCCATCGCCTCTAGTTCGCCGCTGCCTCTCCTGGTTCGTTTTCGGATATTTCTTTAGGTCAAAAAACAGGATTTTCAAAACGAGCTACGCAGAACACGAACGGGAGGAGAATGGCGGACGGGGGACTTGGAATTTTGTTATAGGAATGGAATCTAAAACGACAAGCGACGATGGTGGACCGGGCGTGCGAGTGTGTGAGTGAGTGGTAGGTTCCAGGAACCAACAAAGGAATTATGTTTGACTAAATTTGATTCAAGGAATTTGGGTATCCTTGATGCTTTTTTTTGCACCCCACCTCCGTCGGGACGGGAAGAAGTGCAAATTCTTTTTTTCGTATTGCGTCGGAGCGCGTACGTGGAGGAGAAGATGCACGAGGCTAGGAGTTCGTTATTATTTATTTCGTTTGTGAGTCATGTCCGAGGGTTTAAGTATCTTTTTATGCGATGTGAATGAGATTGTGGTTTTGGGTTAAATGGGCAAAAAGCAGCGGCGCAAAAAAAGATGAAAAAACGTCGAGAAGATATGAATATAAATAAAGAACATAGAGCTTCTGTTTTACGTCGAAACGACGTCGGCGGCGGCGGCGGCGGCGACTGCGATGGGGTAACATGTGAAGGCGCTATTAATTTCTGGAAGACAAGGCACAGACTACTTGTGTGTGTGCGCACTGGTGAGTGTGACCTTCCGTCGGTATGCGAGAGTGAATGAGTTGCGATACCACGAAAGTGTCGAAAGCACTAAAAAGCATTTCCGAAGAGATTGTTAGATTGAATATAATTCAAACGGGTTTCTACCGCTCGATGGCAATCTGGGGAAATATCTTTGCAAGGTTGTCAGCGTGGTAGGTCATCGGAGATATGGCGGCGGGGGTTTCACTGATGCTTAAGTGGTGAATTGCATAGATGACCCCTTGGGGAAGGATGGTGGAGTTGTCATGAGGAGACTATCGCATCATTGAGAAGATCTTAGTCCAGTACAGTTTGAATCATAGAGCACACTCCTTTACCCGACGAAGGCATTCCACTCCAAACAAAAAGTAATGAAAACATAACAAATGAGCTGTGCTCGTTCGAATCTTCTAGTTCGTATGGTGCTACAGTCCAAGGTGCACTTGGGACTCAGGCGACAACCCTCCGTCGACTGCTCCGCTGAAGGTCCATGTTTCGATCCTGGACACAACAACTTTCATGTTTAAAGCACCACCTCTCTCGAGTTACTGACAATGCTCAGAGAGTCGGCATAAAGCTGGGACCTACGGTCGCGAGAAAACGCACAGCACGATAGGTTGCTTCAAAATATAAGTTCGACTCCACCCCGTGATGCAGCCCCACCCAAAGAAAAAGAAAAATTTGAGCAAACTCCTTTGGGCGTGTTTTGTAAGATACAGAAAAGTCATTGCGACAGATCAACTCGAAATCTTCCAAAATCTGTTAGAGCTTCGGAAATTTAAATTTAATTTCAATTTAATTTCAATTCAATTTCAATTCAATTTCAATTCAATCTTGGTCAAATGATTTGAGTAATTTTTACTGATAGCTTTGTGGGTATCGTTTGCTTATTTAGTTTCCTAGGCTAACGATCCAAGGAGTGTCTGAACCTGAACTTTTACTGATGTTCCTGAACATAATGTTGCCATTAACCTAGTCTAAGCCTTTTTGCATTCATAACGACTTAATCTCACAAGGGACCACGAGTGCGGCAAGGCTTATAAGGGGACACTAATCCCCAATTGGGCATCACAATGGGTCCTCAAGGACCTAAGTGAGGTCTACCCACTTACCTACCTACCTACCTACCTAATCTTAAATTTCGGACTTTTCAGTCATTTTCTTCTCTTCTTCATAACTTCAAACTGGGGCCGAAGACATTTTTGGCTGGCAAAGCACTGTTAACGCACTCCACGTGAATCTGATATAGTCGGTGGAGTTTGTGCTTCCAGTCTATATTCAGTTGATAGCACAGAAGACACGATTCGGTACTTTTTTCTTTGGCTAAAAGTCGACTTAGAACTTACATACCCAAGAAATTCAGAAGCAGCCCCTTTGTTGGGACTGTCATTCAGCTCGCAACTCATAAATCAAAACTGACAAAATTAGCTCGATGTGATTATAAAGCGTCTTCCAATAGGCCCAAAAGGTATATAGCAGTGGGACGTGATTTATGAAAACCTAGAGAATTTGAGAAAAAAAGTCTGATGGTGCGTGAAAGTTCGCTAACCAACTCTTTTGTCTGCTTGTTGATTCATGGGCATGATTGCCGGGGGGGAACAACTTATAAAGGGTCTTCCAATAGAGACTTCTGAACTTTGATAGTTGATAGCGGCGATATTGTTGAAGCTACATCTATCAAATTGGATGTCATTTATTCAGTCTGTTTTGCCAAATCACCACGAATCAACAATAAATATATTTTATTAAATTGGGTATTCTATTGCCAAAGCAAGCCAAGTCCAAAATGAAGGCAACCATAGGATGTTGATGCCATGTTGAATTTAATTAATATTCTATCGAGTGCCTTCTTTAGTCCTTCAACATTTTTTTCTTAAAATTTGTGCCTTTGGATTTCCTTTTCCCATATCAAGTGAAAAGAAAAACCACGGGGTGAAGGTAATGTCGGCGTGATTGTATTAAAGCCATACATAATTCGGTACGAGACAAATTAGGGTTCATTGGGACTCTAAGACTACTTGAACATTCATTTTCTCCCTAACTCCGTGATCTGAACAACAAATATGCAAGCACTGAGCGATTCTAGTCACTTGTTGTCAAAGGGACCCAGGAAGGGATTGTACTACCTAGTGACCCTTATTGGTTTTCGGCCAGTTCTACTCCAGGCTGTTGTCCCATCGAAGAAATGAAAGCGCTTTGAGGTTTTTTCGATAACATTATGAACATGAAATTCGTCATATAGTGCTCAGCGACGTTATTCTTCCTGCGGGGATTTCTGCGATTTTGCCTTTTTAGAAGGCATTCTCATTCCTGAAGAAAATCGATTAAGAATTAAGAGCCAACATAACAGTCATTCGAAAACTTAAGCTCATGTCAAAACCAAACGTGACCAAAAGTATCGTCAAATCTCAAAGTAATCATAATTGCCTATAAAAACTTAAGAAGAATTCAGATGTCAACTGATATTTTCCTGTGTAGGGAGGGATTAATCTCGCTCACGCGATTGTAGGCAAAAGTAAACGCATTTAACGAAACTGAACGAAGCGATTATTATAGTCACAGTGTATCATTCGATCGGTTACTTCAGTTCTCTTATGCGTGTGCTTACCTTAAAAGCCGCTGGATGGCGCAGTTGGTTAAGTTGGGGCACGCCAAGTTAGGGGTGTCCTAGGTTCGAATCCCAGTGAAATCGAATCAGTGCCGCAGTTCTGGCAGGACTGGCAGAATAAGAGTTTTGCAGAACATGAACACTACTGGAGCACTCAGAATCAAAACTGGTCCATTGTAGTGCCAGGTAGCAACCTACTACAGTGCCGTTAATTTTATCCCAACGGGATTCGAACCTGGGACCCCTCTAACTTTGGGAAGGCACTTAACCAACTGCACCGTCCAGTCGTATCCACGATGCGTTAATAAGGTTCTATAATAGTGTGCCGAAGACACTACCTTATCATTCCACGAACCTGTGCAGTCGAAGGAAACCTCTGTTGACAGTTGTAGACTTTGTTCAATTGTCTGAATGCAAAAGGATTTTCGTGCTCATTCGACAGATCCAAGGTCTTCGACTCCGACCCTGTGAGACAATGGAACAGAGAATGTACACCATTGAGGTGGCACAAATTTCTTCTTCTTCTTTGGCTGTCGCTATAGTCCCGGGTGGAACTGGGCTTCAGCTGACATGCATCTCCATCTAGCACGGTCTTGTGCTTGTTGCCTCCAGCTATGCACGTTCAGCTGACTGAAGTCCCATTTCAGCTGCGTACGCTACCGGAGGCTTGGTTTTCTTTTACCGCGTTGTCCCTAGGGGTTGGGATCAAAGAATTTCCGGGCATTCGTCGTTTAGTCTCTCCACCAAACACAAACAGAACATACGAGACCAAAGATAATACGAAGGACTTTCCTCACGAAGCGACCAAGAATCTCCTCGTCCGCTTTGGTTAGTGTCCATGCTTCTGTGAAGTGGCACAAAGAGGTGTACAAAACTGGAGACACCCAGCGAAAGATCGTGAGAGCTGGAGACGGTTGTTGGTTGAGGTTCAGGTCCACCCCGGACGGCAGCGCCATATAAAAAACAAGAAGTTGAAAAATAAGATTTCCGATTGAAGTTTCCCGATGCCTAATTTTTTGGTAGCAGAAAATCTCATCCTATCTTGGACCCTTGAGAATTCCACAAGACAAACTCGGTCCACAAAATGACACAAAAAATCTGTCTTTCTTCGACAAACAAAAAGCATGTCGATGCATCTACAATTCAGCTAACTCCCTCCGCACCCCACCCCTCTCTCAATATCTAAGCCCAAGTGAGATAAGTCACAGGTCCAGGCACGGGTTCTCCACGGGCTGTCTCACACCAGAACCACCGTCGGTCCCTTTGCATCGAAAATGAACTCACAAGTGGATGTGAACATACGAGACTTTATGAATACCGGAAGAAACCATAAGACTTCACGTTGTTTTATAGAATCCATAGAGAGGACATACAGACTCATTGACGTCTTGCCACAACTTGCGTGGGCCTCACCTCCAACAGCGACATCTCAGCGTAGATGCTCACAATTTCACGCAATGCCTCCTCAGATCGTAAATCATTGCGCCCCATAATCGTCGTTTCCACAAAGCAATTCACATAAACTTTAACTGCCACGAATATCTATTCCATAACACATTTTATGAAGGCTGCCCCCATATATCCAAATAATGGTCCCTCCCCCCCAAAGCAGAAGAAAAAAATCAAAAATATGTGTCGTCCCGAATACAAAAGATGAAAAAAATTCTTTTTGAAAGGAACCCACAACAGCACGAGGAAAGATTGAAAGAAATTGAATTGAATAAGCCCTCCTCGTAAAATATTCGTTCGTCCCAAAAACCTGCACACGGACATTTAACTGCTCCCACTCGGCCGTGGACAGACGGAAAAATTAAAAATTCACATCAGCTTGTTCAAACTGAAAAACTCATTAAAATGGTATTTATCAAAAGGGTTGCAGCCGGCATGCGTTCTCGGGATGCACACCCGCCAACACACACTCACACCGCCTTTCGCGGACTCCCTCCAAATGCACACACAAATTATTAATTTTAAAGACCGTCCCTTTGCTCTTTGGTCGAATATTTCCACCAGCATCCAGAGGAGCCAACGGAGTCAAGTAGAAATTGCGAGGCAACAACAAAAGCAGACAGAGTCTGAGCAACTCCCAAATCGACTTCGAAACCGACTTCGACTTCGACATCGTATTGCATTCGCATTTCGAGAGGAATGTACCAACATAACGAAATCCTTTGAAAACGAGACGCAGGACAGGATCGGAGGAGAGTGCAGAAGGGAAGCCAGCACACACACAGAGCGGAATGATGGCAAACGCTGTGAGAGAAGACAGTGAGCGTACGAAAGACGGACGCAAAAAAATTAATAAATTCGCATTTAACACGTTCTTAGGTTTCGTGAGGCAGTTTCTGCGACTGATTCAACAACAGGATCTATAAAAGCTACTTCTCGAACTTTAAACTGTAACAAATGTGTTAACAATTATATCTCGCAACCCATAAGCGATGGACGGAGATACGAGAATCCACACAAATTCCAGATCTCGACGGAGAAACACAAAAAGCAGACACGTTCACGTTGGGGGCAATTGAATCTATTTCTCTCCGCTTCGACACCTGTCCCGCTTCCTTTCGAGCCGATGCCTATTTGTAGATCTCACTCACTCGCTCACACACAAGAGGAGGTAGCCAAAGTGAAAGATTAGAGGCTATAACCCATGGACGCTGAAATTTCTCCATGCGGTCGGGTTACCTAAGAAAGGCAACAGTCTCAACTCAAAGAATGGTACCTCTCACAGGTAAGGCCAGCACTCACGCACACGTGCGCAAGAACCAACTGAGAGTGAGAGAGCATAGTCAACACGAACACAATGAAACAACACAAAACGCTCTCTCTCTCTCTTTCTCTGCCCCTCTCTGTGTGAGTGTTTCTCTTTTGCATTGTTATTCTTTCCATTTCCACTCGCATCGGAATGAAATCAAACAAAACTGAAGAATAGAATCAAAACAAATCGACGAAAATTGTTCAATTCAATATTTGAACTCTGCCGGACAACAAGACAGAGACCGATAGAGCGGAGGGAGTGAGATAAAGCCTTGAACTGAGATTGGGTACCCGTGTAAGAACGTGCACAGGTTATTGAAGAACTCTTTGCTTCCTTGTCGATGGCTGTATTATTTCATGACCATAGTCTTTACAAAAATTTCATGATTATTCCCTTTTGTACTGACAGAGATTTTCAATGGAAATCGATCATTTGTAGTCACAGTCGTGTCTCGTTTTCATAGATCACCGGGTGCCAGGTTCGCACACCAACTCTTTTGTTACAGCCAACAGCATAATGGTGGAAATTGCCTCATGACGCAGTTAATTGCGGAAGCAGTATTCTCTGATGTAATTCATTTTAAAACTTAGCATTTAAAGTGGTTTTTGCTTAAGCAATGCACTTTGGGTCCGCCATATTTCAACGGCGGTTATAAAACGAAGTCAAGTGATGCAGCGGAAAATTCATCTGAGACCTTATTTTATACCGAGATGTTTACAGCCTTAGTCAAATGTATTAGACACCCTTATCTTTTTGTGTTTGCTGCCAAGTCACTTATCGAAAGTAATTAGGCTGAATTTTATGGTTTTCAGCGACACTATCTGATGTTGTAAACGATTTTATCTGTTTCATAATTTTTTTGGTTCTTAAAAATATAACGAATCTTAAAGGGTGCCTAACACATTTGGCCAAGGCTGTGGTTTTTTGTTTAGTGGAGTTGAACAAAACCCCTCCGAGTGTCCACCATAAATGCTAATAGATATGAGTAATCCGGGAGTCACAAAATGCCTCCCTCGGCAATGAATTGCTTTACGAGAGTGTGGCTCCTTGCTTAATTGAAATATGCACCCAACGTGCGGTTAAGTATTTAAATATCATGAACAGATGGCAACAAGATGATGAGGCAATTAACGAATTAAAAATCCATGCATACTCCCATGTAATAGTGATGAGTTTCATGTCCTTGCAATGCCTTAAAATGGACTATCTTCTTTACCATCTAGCACCAAAGTGAATAAAGCTATTTTCAACTGCCAATCTTAATGCGTCCTTCCCCCTAGTGGTAATTAAAATTAAACAATTAATTAATTGCACAAAACTTCCAGTGAATGGGAATAAAAAGCGGCCATAAAAAGATTGCTCACTAAAGAGCCCATGAGTGGTTTTGATGATGCATGCTGAGCGGGTAATGCTAGTTAGGTAAAGCATACAATAAGAAGTTAATGACAAGTAATGCACTGAGAGACAGAAAGATGCAACGAAATATGAGTAGCAAAAGTGGATAAGGTCAAGGCGTGCTTATATTTTCGACAGCATCTAAAAAACTGGCTTCCGGATATTGCATCTTCCGCTGTGAAGACGACTTAGGTGGCCTTAAAAAAAGAAGACGTATTTAAAGTATTCTTCATCTTAAGCGCTTCCAGACTTAGTTCATCTGCTTCACACCCTGAGGCTCAATACTTTAACTCAGTAAGTTCCGACTACTTCCTACGACGACTGGATGGCGCAGTTGGTTAAGTGCCCGCCCCAAGTTAGAGGGGTCATAGGTCAACCTGACTTATTTTGCGAGTGGATTTGGAACTACATTTAAAATCTTGCTGACACAATCAACGATCCTACGCTAACCAGCCAATCACTTTGGACGAGTTCGAGAAGCTATTGCCTGAAAAACTGCGCACATATTGGACCGTGTCATCAAAACTAGGACCGACCGCTTGAAGCAGCGAAGCCCAGACGGATTCGATTTAAAGCAGGAATCATTGTTTTCTGGGGTCTATCACCAAAAAGATCCATTTGGATCTTTTGCATGATCTTTCGCCAGCTGTCTCCAGTTTCGCACACCAAACCGGTCGAGATCCCCCTCGACTTGTGTGCGCCACCTTATACGTGGACGCCCTCTGTTACATTGTTCCACAGGCTCAGAGTCGAAGACTCTTCGGGCTACAAACTATATTGTGAAGAATAGTTGGAAGGGGCGAATTATTTGTGTCTGTAGCGACAGCCAAGCTGTGCTTAAGGCCTTGCTCAACCCTTTAACCACTTCCAGAATAGTTCAAGAATGCAAGTCTTCTCTGAATTTGATCGGCAGTTGAAATTAGATAAGACTTTGTTCCCGTGGCACCACAGGATCACAGGAAATGAGATCGCCGATGAACTTGCTAGGCGAGGATCAGATGAGGGATTCTCAGGACCTGAACCTACGCTGGGACTGCCTGCGTCCTTGGTTAACGCTTCCACCGATGGTTGGACTTCCCGAGAGCACAACCACAGGTGACATGACTCTCCAGGATATAGACAGACCAAGCGCATGCTCCCCAACGTCTGTAAGAAATCCGCTGCTTTCTTGTTAGCTCTTAACAGAAAAGATTGCGTCGACTCCTACGCTGCATTTTTTCACGGCTCCACCTCTTTCGAGTCACTGACAATGCTCAAAGAGTATAACTGTCTAGAAAAAGCTTCTCAATCTAGCCGTTCGGAGTTCGCATTAAACTGAAGGTCTCCTCCACTCGTCAGAGAAAGCAAACACGAGTGGTTGCTGAGAAGTTTGGCCCAGGTCCACCTCGGACTGTAGCGCCACGGTCATTAATATTTTTATAACATGCAGGAAGGCATGTTGCTTTTTCGACAATTTTGTCACATATTGTGATATTGCTTAAGTGACACCTTTGGACTTTTTTTTGTGGGGAACCGTGAAGGGCCGATGTTATGTCAACAATCCGGAAGCGATTCAAGCACTTACGGCCAATATCATCCAAGCAATCCGTTAGCTACAGCCCGAAACCATCAGCAAGGTCTTGGAAAATTGGGCTGACAGAATGCGCTACTGCGAAGTCAACCGAGGCAGCCACTTGAACGACGTTGTATTTTATAATTAATGGGAGTATTTGTTCTTACGAATGAAGCCATAATACACGGAAAAAATTTAATTTTCTTCATTTTATTACGTTTTTGAAAATAAACTTGTATTTGGCCCACCCTGTAGCTGGCAGGAGATCATGTCAACTGGTTCAAGCCCAGGTCCACCTCCGCATTATACGAAGAAGAAGTGAATGTTGCGCCATGAATTTCAATCCGATGATAGAGAACTTCAAAAATCTACTTGATATGTACACGCTCTCCGACTTCGGAATAAGACGTCTTTTTAAGCCGACTTAACTGTTGCTCGCACCAATGTGGTCAAAAGCTAACTTTCGTTTCGATCTTTTCTCTGAAATCATTGACAGCGACTTGGTCCGAGTAATACTTGTCTCAGTCACATTATTCGGCGCCACGCAGCGGTCCCTCAAAGTTGATGGCAAATTGTGGACAGTCGGAAGAAAATTATTGATAAAAAAACACACTTGTGGTCACTTTTAAAACTCTGCACAGAAGACGAGTTTCTAAATCGCGATATCTACGAAAATCTGAGTCACCACTTCCGCACCCTCTCTGCCGCTCAGTCTACACTGCTAATGGGCACAATTAAGCCTGCCATCTGCTCATAAAAAAATCAAAACACCGCCAATTAACTTCAAGCTCATTTCAACAAACTGCCGAACAGTAGCGCGATCTCCCCCCTTGGCAGTGAATCAAATCAAAACTGATCTTAATTTACAACGTATCGCATATTATGAGCGAATCAGTGGTGATAACATCTGCCCATTAGACAGACAATTTAACACCCAACCAGACGGCTTCAGCACTTAACATCAATTTTACCGCCTGTTGATTCCCCATAAAGCACCCTCGTCACCATATCACGTCGACTGTCGGCCGGTGCCGCGCTGCGAATTGAAACACTGAAAAATCAGCCAACCAAAGAACAAACAACCGAGTCCCAGCCACCGGCGCAGCCCTAGTGCACTTCATTTTCCATAGGAAACCCTTTTTCCCACACACCAGGCCACACCACACCGCACGGCACAGCACAGGTGAAAATTTTCAACACCACCGGGCCCCAATAAAAAGGAGTCCCGCCAACCGCTCGTACCGCACGGCGTGTGGCACATGATGTCTTTTCAGGCTCAGCTGAGCATGACACATGCTCGGGGCTGCCGCCGGAGCTATATGAGCTTGAGAGTTAACAATTTCTGTTTTGCCTTTCCATTACATTTTAATTTCCCGTCACATCCATATTCGGCGATGACTGGTGACTGAGAGTAATAACTGAGCGCTGGCCAGGCTGGCTCTTGATGGGCTAGTGACAAGTATGCTGCTGGCCCATCACCACCATCTGCAGCATCAGCGGTGCGCGTCTTCGGGGGGGAAGCGCTGTTGATGAGGTGCAGCTCCGTGGAGTGCACTATGAAAATTGGATACCCCCGTGTGGCTTGGCCTGGAGTTTATTATGGCCATGCGAGGTGGCACATTGTTGCCGACAAGCGGCCGAGGATGGCATTGCGTAAGATGGTTTACATTTTTGTCGCTATGCATTTAATTTGTGCCGCGAGAACGTATCCAAATGAAGTTGGAAGCCAATTAGCTGGATGTGTGGACAGTTCTCGGAACGGAAGAGTGGGTCAAGTGGTGCTGGGGAAGACGCGGCGACGACGACGTGTCCAAATGTGCCCTCTGTGTGTTTGTGGCGTTGCGTCTTATCGCGATGGACTATTTCGTTCATTTTGAAAAATCATAGCTCAACGGAGGCAAGGAGATCATCTCTTGGGCATGTTTGTACATCTTGTCCAACATCGTGACCGTTGGACTTTATTGTCGTCTTTATCTTGTCCCCTGGATGGTCGAACTGGAAGTGGGGAAGAGACAAAAGTTGTTAAGGCGTGTAATTTCACGTGTAAGATGAAATGAGGAAGGCATCGTGAACTGGTAAAAGAAGGAATTGATAAGGACATCCGTGCTTCTCTACACGGCATATCTCTTTAAAAAGCCTCCAAATAAGAAGCGATTAGAAGAAGTCCCCGTGCTCATTGGTCAAAAGTTGAAGATGTTTTTCAAACAAAACCGGCGGTGTCGTCAGCCTGTGACTAGGAGTTATAGAATATATCCAAAGAACTCCTCGAGCGATTTAACACTTTGATTGGTCACTTAAGCTAAGACAGTTTTGGTGGGAAGACTTTCATCTTTAACTTCATTTTGTCGGACACATTCGTGAGCTTATCTTGAGTCATAAGGTGCATCAGAGACTATGTTGCACAGCTCCAAGGCGGGTAATTGACATCGCCAAGACGGCTGATAACACGATTCAAGAATTTGATGCTTAAAAGATCGATTGTGGCATAGGTTGTGTGGCATGACGCACCATCCTGCATGAACCAGAGGTCGTCCAAATCCATGTCTTCAATTTCAGTAAAAAAAAAAAAAGTCGGTTAACATGGCCCTCCGTTGATCGAAACGTTGTTTCAAGCCTCATTTCGAAGAAAAATGGTCCAATAATGCCACTACTCCACAATCCGCACCAAACTGTCACTCTCTGTGCATGCATTGGCTTCTCGACTATAACGTGTGTGTTTCCCCAGCCCCAGCGGCAATTTTGTTTGTTAACGTAGCCGCAGAGATGAAAATGCGCCTTGTCAGAAAAAATTATTTTTCGGCCAAAATCGTTGTCCAATTCAAGCTGCTCTAAGGCCTAAACTGCGAAGCGATAACAATTGAAGCACGCCTTCAATTGCTGAGTCAATTGGACCTTGTAATTGAATAATTCGAGATCTTTGTGCAGGATTCTGCTCAGGCAAGGACGTAATTTTTTTTTCCGAGGATTTTTGAAACTCTACTGGAGCATTCAGACTTAAAACTGAGTCCATTGTACTGCCAGGTAGCAGCCTACTCCATTGCCGTTAATTTGATCCCAACGACAAGTGCTGACTAGACCAGATTCGATTTCACTGAGAATCGAACCTGGGACCCCTCGAACTTGGGGCAGGCACTTAACCAACTGCGCCATCCAGTCGCTTTTAGTGCGTAAAATGCTGAGCAGTTGAGATCGATAGCGAGTCAGTGTTCGTGAATTGAGTCTCACACTCTCGGCCAAAGCAGGCACATTCTCATCTGTGTGCACCGTACAATGACGGGGACCATGAGTGTTGTCCACAAGCATACCAGTTGCATGAACTTTTTACACAAACTTGTGTACAGCAGCCCGGTGGGTGCTTCATTTGGGCAAACAATTTTTTTTCAAAAAACGCAATGTTTAGGATACATAGCACTCACTTTGGAAAAAGGTTTTCAATATTTCCCAAAGTTGTACAAGCGTAAAGGAGTCGCTTTCATTCCGCGGAGGTATGATACTGACTTTCTGGCAAGATTTCGAGCGGGAAACAGCTTCAGTGTCGAAATAACCTATGGTTTAAAAAAAAACACTAGATGGCCAAACCCTGTACATTGACAGTCAGGCGGATATTATGGCTCTGGGCACACCATCGTTTAAATCGGAGATGGTAAAACTTTGCAGCCTAGTTCTAAAGAAGATAGAGTTTAAATGCAAGCTTCCCCATTCTGTGTCTGTGGACATAGTAGAGTTCCAAGCAACGAAAGAGCAAACGAGATAGTTAGAATAGAATATGCCACTGAGAACGAAACTAGGAGACACTCTATCCCTCACTACAGGTAATAAACTCCCTCCTACTTACAGATGCCATCAAACCCACACATCTGATGTGCATTGAACTTGTAGAACAAGAAGGCTTATTTAGCCAAACCTAAATCCGAAAAGAACCAAAAACACTCCAAGCAATAAATTGGAAAGAAATCAGTACTACCGTAGGCATAATAACCGCCCACTGCTTCTAAGGCACATGCATGAGGGATGGGAGTGGGAAGGATGGCACTTCTGCTAAGGTTGCAGGGATGACTACCTCGTTACCTGCCCAGCTCTTACAAAAATCTATTCATCGGCCTGGAAGAATTGAAAATCCCAGACATGATTAAGTTCCTAAAATGAACAAATTGGGTAAAACCCAGAAGTTTAATGGAACACCATGAGACGAACCACTAAGACACGGGAAGAAACTCTAAGATTTGATTTTGGCAATCGAGAAATTGAAGCCTTAACCTTAACTTCTTTTTGGGGCACTACAGTCCGAGGTGGACCTGGGCCTCACTCAACATGCCTCACGCCAGCTGTCTCCAGTTTCGCACACCAAGCCGGCCGAGGTCCCCCTCGACTTGTGTACGTCACCTTGTACGTGGACGTCCTCTGTTGCGTTGTCCCACAGGCTCAGAGTCAAAGACTCTTCGGGCTGGAGCTGGGTTGCCCATACGCTCTACATGGCTTAGGCATCTTAAGTGTTGGATCGCCTGGCTAGACTCATGTTGATGTACAGCCTATACAGTTCGTGGTTGAAACTTCTCCTCCAAATGCCAGCAACGCAAACAGAACAAAAGGCCGCGCGTAGAACTTTTCTCTCGAAAAGACCAAGAGACTCTTCATCCACTGGGGATATTGTCCATGCCTTTGCGCCGTAAAGCAGGACTGGGATGATCAAGGTCTTGTATAGAGTCAGCTTGATCTTCCGAGAGAGGGCTCTACTACTAAATTACCTTTTGAGCTCATAAAAACAGCGGTTGGCAAGAGTTATTCTGCGTTTGATCTCGGTACTGATGTTGTTTGTACTGTTTACCGCGGAGCCAAGGTAGACGAAGTCCTTAACTACCTCAAAGTTGTAGCTGCCTATGGTGACGTTCTGGCGAAGTCGTCGATGTTATGCGTCCTTTCTCGATGACAGCATATACTTTGTTTTGCCCTCGTTTACCGCCAGACCCATTTTACCCGCTTCCGTTTCAATGCCAGCAAACGCATCATTGACGGCTCGCTGTGTTCGCCCAGGACATTCTGGGAAACTGAAATCGAATAAATTTGCCACGCATGCCACCACAATGCCTCCATCGACAAAATATGAAGGCGGGGATATACTTTAAGCTGATGTTACTCTTAGAAGTTGTAACTCAAAAAATAGATGGTGAGCTGGTATCATTTTCAACATCACCAGAAGGATTTGACAAAAACAGCATCCAACCGCCTCCAAAGTTTTTTTAGGAAATCAAAAATTGGTACAAGTGGTCGAAGTTATTGCGGGACTCTGCCTCAAAGGAACTCTTTTTAAATGATTTCGGAAGGAATTGTCTAAGCGAAGAGGAGGAGGCGAATGTTATCCCCTTCTCTGTACCTGTCCGGCTTTTGCGTCCCCTAGAGATCTGCACTTGGGAGCCCAGTTCTTCAATAATCGAGATACCTACAAGTCTACTCTGATTCACGGAAAGCTGAAGGGTGCTGAGTTTCCAATGGACCCTTCCTGGTCCAAGTACGTTGACCATACGTGGGTACAAGCTACCAATACTTCCCCAACTACCTGCTTCAGGCCAGAAGATGAAGCGTTGGCTAAAACTTCGTCTTCACCACCAAATGGACCACACTTAGGTATTAATTTATCACTTTAGCCCAAGACTGGTCTACGTGAGATTTAGCTTAGCTTTTTCTTCTTCTTGTGGCGCTACAGCCCGTGGTGGTCCGAGGCCTCAATCAGCAAATCTCTCCAGGTGGCACGATCTTTAGCCAGCTTTGTCCTTTGCGCACATGTACGTCCTCTGTTGAGTTGTCTCACATTGTGCTATTGTTCTCTCACGAGCGGAGGGGACCTACAGTTTAATGCCGACTCCGAACGGCGAGATTGAGAAGCTTTTTTCTAGACAGTTATACTCTTTGAGCATTGTCAGTGACTCGAAAGAGGTGGAGCCGTGAAAAAATGTTTAATGTTTTTTTCCGGGATTCGAACTGACGACCTCGAGCGTAGGAGTCATCCAACCTTCTCTTGGGCATCGTTTCTGTGAAATTAGATTCGTTGGCGGAGAATCTAGAAGCTTGGAGATCCTGTGAGGATCTTCCATAACAATTATGCCATCAACTGTAGCGATGGAGCAGCGGAATAAATAATTCCCCACCTTCTCTTAAACATCATCACGGTCCATCGGCTACAGAAGAGTCGCATCCCAAGAGCCATCCATCATCGTGCGTCGTCAACACAGTCAGGATCATTTAATATTCAAAACCGACTTCCGTTCCACCACGCTATCCCCCACTCAACGGTCTCGTCTCCTTTTATGTAAAGAAGCCATTTTGAGATTATAAACAAAACCAAAAACCTCACAGATACTTTCATTACATTTTACAACCGACCCTTAAAATTCAAATAGGAATCCGTTTCGTTCAAGGCTAGATTTCACTTAACGTCCCCCCGAGAAGACCATCATCAAGACACACATGCATAGACTTCCTTTAATTTCCATCTCCCAGAAGATTATATGCCTCCTCAAAGCAGCTTTATGGGAAAACCTTCGAAGGCAAATTAGACTATTAACGGACTTTAACGACCACCTATGCTATTAAGTAATTATATTACTTATATGCTTAGTGTGTGTAAATAAGTAGAAGTTCCACCCAAATTGGTTCTATATCCCACAACTAAATGGACACAAGGTTCTTCTCTCTCCGTTTTCGTTTTGTTTTGTTTTCTTTAAAATTCATGTCGTAAAACTGTAAAGAAACACACATCTCATAGACACATCTCATAGACACATCTCACAGCCATTCGAATGATAGATATTCGTCATAACGACGGATGGACATCAGAACTTGGTAGCAAAATGTTGATGGAACGTCTACACTTCATCCATGTACTCATAAAATACTTAATGAAAATAAAACAACAGACTAAAGGAAAACAAAGAGACAAAAATAGCCCATAATCTGCCAGCCGTTAAGGCAGCATTCCATCAACTCTAACCGACGCGTCTTTCAACCTACACATTAAAATAATTAAAAAATAAACAACGAAGACACCTCACCGCGGCAGCGCTCCCAATCAACTTAATTTATCACCTCCAAGGCGGCAGCGAACCCTTGTTTGGGAATAATTTCTCCTTTTTCATCTGTCTCCACGAAATTCCACGCCACTGGCACACACAATGGCCACGTTTTAACACAAAATAAATCTGTCTGATGTACATTCTGCGGAACAGACGATTCGAGCGAGATGTGGAGGGAGGAATAGCCAATGTCTCTATTATCCGCTCGGACTAATTAAGAAAATCAGCGATTGTTGTTTGACGGACCCGGCAGAACGTCTTGGGAGATGTTTCGAGTGACGACAGAATGAAATTACGTTTTGCAAGTGAAACAAGTTCGCACACCAACTCTTTCGTTCTGCGGTCGTATATGGAAATTTCAAGTCAGTGCCTCCCAAACGCCCACGCCACCGCAGACCCCAAGACAAGCTTAATCAGACAGATCTATCGATCGATTGACTGCCAACCAGGGAGTACAATTATGGCAGTCAGTCTAATTGCAGCAACACTCCTGTAGATGGACATGGCTGGATACACAGACAATTGCTTGGGATTAATATTAATAAGAGAATTATTTAATTAAGATGGCTGGGCTGTCGTGTTGCGTGATCTGGTAGTTTTGTTGCAGGGAGGACGCGGAGATAAGCTGCTTGGGATTTTTTTTATGGATATTGTCTTGTGATTCTGTTTAACAAACGAAGTGTGGGTGGGTCAGGTATGTTCGGCTGCGGCTGCTGTTCCAAGGTGGCTGTGTAAGATTTTAGTGCTTGTTTCCGTGTGGAGTGAGGTTTTCGATTAGGATATTGGAAAGTTTTATGGGGAACAACGGATTGGGTGTGTTTGTTAGCGAACCAAATATGAGTTTAGGATCGACGTTTGAATTGGGGGCTACGTATGTATATCGTTTATGGCACCGCTCTATGAAGTTGCGTTGCACGAACGGGAGTTTGAAGTTTTCCCTTTCATGTTTCCAGAGTCAAGTGAAATCTGGTCCGAATTTAAAACTGACGACTAAAATGGTATGATTGCACTATGACAAGAACTACTGCAGAAGGTTATGTACTTTCTATGAAATTTCGTGTGAACTGGAGTTGTAAGTGGATCCCATAAAATTAACGAGTGTGTAGAATCATTTTTTTTTGTCGAAAGCTTCATTAAGTACTTTTGACCTTAGAACAGTCGTCTATGGGTTTGAAGTACCTACGAGAGTACTATGATTTTGATGAGATTCTGCAAGTTTCTATAAGAATGTTAAGTGGCTGGGGGAATGACGAAAACTGCTAGAGACATGATGCAAGAACATGAGATGAATGTGGGATCGCTGGCTTAACCTAATCACTTCATGTAATATTTTTGTTATTAAACGATTGAATATAAGTGTACTGTAAGATTTAGAAAAAAATGGAGATTTTCAAATCAATTCAACGCTAACTCTTATTTACCAACGTAGAGAGCTACTAATTTCACTCCGACGTAAGTGAACAAAACTGAACGAACTTAACAAACTTAACGAACTTAAAGAACTTAACGAACTTAACAAACTTAACGAATTTAACGAACTTAACGAACATAACGAACTGAACGAACTTAACAAACTTAACGAACTTAACGGAACTAAGTAAAGCGGTTATAACAGTCACAATGTCTCATGTTTCATGTTGTCTCATGTTTTTATCATGCATCCCGTTTATGTAACCTTAGCCGACCTAAGATTTTTCACTTCAAACATGAAGCATTTGAATGCATCAAAAATGCTCAACATATGTTTTATTTCAATAGACAATTATGTTCAATCGTGGGCTCATGCCGGGACTTCATGGTTTAGGTTGTTGGAAAGACTGAAGGCTTCATTGCTTCGAGGTCTCCTAAAACAAGGCTATGGAACTATAAGCTCTCTGTGAGACAGTGGAATTTGGGTTGACCTAGCGATGCAAGACCGGCCACAGCTTGTGGCGAACATTAGCAATGGAGGTGGGAAAATGTCCTTTTAGCGTTACCAGTTCTTCAAAACTGACACATTCTTTCCAACTTTACAGAATCTTGCTTAAATGAATACCGTTCTGACGAAGACCGCCCTATATGTGAGGAGCATGTCCAATGTGCTGTGACTGTTGTCGGTACATCATGCTGGTGTAAACAATTTCAGATCCAACAAGAATCGAATCTAAAATTCATTGAACAAGTTTAGTAATACATTCTAGTTGCCTTATGGACCTTCGTGTGATTCTGCTAAGAGAATATGAACGTTTATGGAAAATGTAAGCCTTGTGGGGTGCAAACATTATTTGCATTCTCCACTTCAGTAGTAAAATTTATCTAATCCAAATAAGAGCTTTTAAAAAGAAGGTAAAGTAAAACAGCATAACATAAGGTCATAACGGACACCAATCAAGGACTTTGTGTGAATATAACGTAGTCACAAAAGCTACATTTGGATTTCTTTTCCTCTAAATGTTAAAGTGGTCATTTAACAAAAAAAAAATATTATTGCTAGGCAACCTTCTTGTGGCTAAAATGAGGATCACTAGCATGTAATGGAAATTATAAACCAAACTGAGCAAAAATGATCGCATGGAAGGAAGTTTCCAAAAACAAACCTCTAAAAAAAACACTAACATTAGGGAGTTCAATCTATGAAAGGCTTGGGGTCCAACCGTAATTACCGTAAGGTAACTTAAGCCAACTAAAACCATCAACCGAATGCACAGAAATGATACCTTGTGACTACAATATCCCCTCAGCTCAGTTTCGTTAAGTTCGTTCACTTGTGATTACTTAAGTGGAAACGTAATCAAACGGTTTCTTCGTACGTAAATGGCAGTTTGTTCCGCGGCTTTCTTGTTATCTTTTAACAGAAAAGACTGCGGACAACTTATAGGCGTACTAACGTGGCACTACACCTTCGCCAAACACCTAAGTGTGCTTGGCCTAAGCGACTAAGCGACGCCTGTTGAGAACGCTGCAGAGCACTTCCTCTGCCATTGTCTAGCCTTTGCTCGGATCAGGTGGCAGTTATTCGGTACTGATGAGGTGAGAGCTGATGATGTAGGCTCCTCATAACAGAAGCGCCTGCTGGTCTTCCTTCGGATGAAATTTCAGCAAAAGTAGGTTGCTGCCTGGTAGTACAATGGACCAGATTTTGAGTCTGAGTGCTCCAGTGCAGTTTTTCAAAAACCTCCGACAAAAAAAAACTTAAGAAACTTAAAAGCTTCGAGATCGATGAAGACCAAGGGTGTTTATTCAGTCAAAATCTTTGTGAGCTAAAGTTTTTCTCGAAAACCTTGTCAAAAAGCAAGAAAGGAATTCAAAATCTCTCTGAATCATCAAAGAAATTCCAAAAACATTTGTGAACCCAGACAAATTAATAAAATCTTTTGTCCCATAGACAGACAACAGCAAGCAAAAAATCCTTCATAACAAGCCAAAGACCTGAGTCAACTAAATCGAAAGAGCCATTTGTTCCCTTGACAGCTAAATAAAATTCCATTTGCTCATATAATCCCATCACCAGAACCCAAATAGAAGATCGTCGCAACTTAATTGGCTAATGGCCGCCACGCTGTGGCTCAACATTCATCCAATCAAACAAAGTAACGAACAGAACAAAAATAAAAAGCCACAACTATGGCTTCCTTTATTTCGGTATCAGTATCTCTCGCATGCTGTACATAACCCTCGGGAACAAAAATTAAATCATCTTAAGCAGTAAATTAAAAGAGAAACACCGCAGATAACCCGTCCACTTCTCACTAAGCTCTGGTGTCTTATTTATCTATACATCCGAACGATACAAATGGAATCTTTCGTCCAACATAACAAAACCTAAAAGAAGACGACAACAGAAAAAAAATCACTCACAAAAAATCTTCAACTCCGACAGGAACAGATATTCTCGGAAACAAACCAAAAGATACATCCAACATCGATGGGGAGAACGGAAAATAAACAAATGTTATCTTAGGATTATGTTTATGTATCTGTTCGATTCGATTGGCCGAAGTTAACTTGTAAATAACCAGATACACGGTTCTAGATACTTTTTTTTCCCTCAAAAATTTAAATATGAATACAAACTAATTCAAATTTTCGTTTTATTTTAATTGAGTTTCTTCAACAATTAATACGTTAATCTGGAGGGAAATTATTATCTCCGATCGGGATCACTGAGTCCACCTTCACGGTGGATTTCGCTAGAATTTATGGAACGGTCGTGAATTTTGAGCTGACCCACTCGGCCAGTGGGTCGATGGGGAGGGTCTCTTCATGGAAATTCACATTTCTCTCGAATCCAAACCATTTCTAGCGTTCCCCTGCAGGCGGGTGGTCACGTGGCGACTGAGTGAACGCAAATTAATTCCGATCCATTGGATTGGAGATATATATCTCGATGGAGAGCACGAAGTGGAGCCGATTACGAAATTCATAATTTCTCGAGAAATTGGAACAATCCAAAACTAATGCACAATTTCTGTTGGTTCACTTCGGGGAAGAGCTAAATGCGGCATTTATATGAGATTTATGACGTGTTTAGCATATCCACTCGGGTGTGATTGGTGTGAGCACGAAATGCACTAGATTTTATCAGACGATTTATTCGAGGATGTCAATGGAGAACATGGTAAAGCTTTAAGGTGGAATCAGCTGTGGGAACATTCCCCGATATCGATTGTTTGCGTGGAGACAAAATTTCGGCGGTCGATGAGTGGGAAAAAATGGCCACGAACGAGATCAGAAATTTATGGGGACATTTTTAAATGTCAATTGGATGGAAAAAAAACAAAAATCGGGGCGTCATTGGAGTTGAGTAACAAATGTGGAGATTAGAGGGTTTTAAGAATTTTCGAAGCTCGCCATTTGTCTTGTGGTTTGTCCAGAGAATGACTTCGGTATCCATTTGGGAAGGCTAGACAAACGGGAATTCTCGTCGGTCAAAATAAGAACAAATTCTTTAGACAGTCATGATTAAGTTCCTATCAACCTTCTGTTTCACATTGAAAACAAATTTGTGTAGTGATCACTGTTGACCCAAAAACTAAAAAAAATCAATGTTTTTGACTGAGAAACAAATTAGTTAAGAATATGTCGTTTTTATCAAAAGCCGTCGGGAGAAGAAAGACAAATTTTCTTGTTTAAGGCTTTAAAAACTGGGCAAAGGAGTTTTCTTTCACAGATGAGTTCAGAATTGTGACAAGTTTTTGTATTTGGGCAAAGCAGAGTTGCTTACCGTGATAGGGTAAGGCAGGCTTTACACTAGCAATTCGGTTGCTCGGATTTTTGCATTTATAATGGCGGCGCTACAGTCCGAGGTGGACTTGGGCCTAGCTTCTCAGCAACTACTCGTGTTGTGCGTGCTACTGTTCTCTCACGAGTGGAGCGGACCTTCAGTTTAATGCCGACTCGGAACGGCGAGATTGAGAAGCTATTTCTAGACAGTTATACTCTTTAAGCATTGTCAGTGACTCGAAAGAGGTGGAGCCGTGAAAAAATGTTAGGTGTTTTTTCGAGATTCGAACCTTAGACCTCGAGCGTAGGAGTCGACGCACCTACCCACTATGCCACGGCGCCCATTTAGGCCTGTGCTCGTATAAGATTGTACTGACGCAAGAATTAAAGCCGTGAGTTCGCTAACAGGGTGCGTGAAATGTTGCCGGAAATCCGGATTTTGGCCAAAAAATCATCTTTTCGGACAAGGGCCATTTTTCGGCTCAGCGGCTGTGCCAGCAAGCAAAACTGCCGCTATTGGAGCGAACACAATCAACAAGTCTTCGACCAAGCACCAATGCATCTACAAGGATTGACTGTTTGGTGCGATTTGTGGCAAGGCGGCATCATCGGATCTTATTTCTTTCGAAATGAGGAAAGAAACACCGTTAACATCAATGGTATCGGGTGTAGAGCAATGTTCACCGACTTTCTGCGGCCAGAGCTTGAGAAGATCGGTATATACGAGCTGTGTTTCCAACAAGACGGTGCTATACGCCATACAAGCGGCGCAACGCTTGAAACTGTGAAGTAGAAATTTGGCAACTGGGTCATCTCACGGCGAGCGTTCATCAATTGGACCCGCGATCATACCACTTAACACCATTCGATTATTTCTCTATGGCTACGTCAAGTCTTTTGTCTACGCTAACAAGCCAAACAAAGACGACTGGATGGCGCAGTTGGTCAAGTGCCTGCCCCACGTTAGAGGAGTCCCAGGTTCGATTCCCAGTGAAATCGAATCTGGCGCAGTCACCATTTGCCGTTGGGATAAAATTAATGGCACTGGAGTAGGTTGCTACTTGGCAGTACAATAGACCAGGTTTGAGTATGTGTGAATATCCTGAAAAAATAAAAAAATAAAAACAAGCCAAACACTTTGGACGAGCTCGGGGCCTACGTTCAAGATGCTATTGCCGAAAAACGGGGCACATATTGGTCCGAGTCATCAAAAATTGGACCGAAAGCTTGATGCACTGCCAGTGAAGCCGAGACGGTCATTTAAATGATGAGTGATCAAATGGCATGAATATAGCTTTAAACAAAAATTTAACTTAATGTGGCGCTACAGTCCGGGGTGGACCTGGGCCTCAACAAAAGCTAGAATCAATTTAATATCTTACACCGTTATGGTTTTATTTTACTTTTCTTTTCATATCGTTCCTTTCTGGTCACCCTGTACAAGGATATCTTCTTTTCTTCTTCTTAGGGCGCTACAGTCTGAGGTGGACCTGGGCCTCACTCAACATGCCTCTCCAGCAAGCATGATCTTTCGCCAGCTGTCTCCAGTTTCGCACACCAAGCCGGTCGAGGTCCCTCTCGACTGCCAAAATATCAGCACTGTACTTAATTCAGAAACACAAAAGCACTTGTTGAACCACAATTCGAAACATTGACATATGCAAATCCATCCTGTCCACACTAGATCCCTGCAAAATTCTTTGCCTCTTCTTTGTCATCCAAATCTGCACGAAGACGTCAATTCCATCCCCTCGTAAACAAATCAAAATTCCATCCCAAACACACAATCCTTTTGTCATGTTAACACAAATCAGCGACAAACCAAAGCCGGTTAAGACATTAATTAAATATTATAGTGGCTTATGAGTTAAATGGCCAAAATCATGACGAATATTTCACAGCCCCAACGAGACCCTACGCGACCGCCAAACGCCACAAATCCAACAACTCCCCGGCACACCCAAAACATCATAATTCCGCGTTAATTATACAACTCAATTCAATTGACAGAAGGCAATATTCACCGAAATCGAATGAAAGTATTTTCAGATAAATAATCCCGTGGGTCTTTGCATAGAAATTGACTGATCCGCAAAGAGCTTTGGTGGGGTAATGACACCTCGCAAATCATGCAATGAATTGTTAAATTATTCAGAGATTAGAATGCAAAATGATGGTACAAGCAGCGCACCTTTTCGAAGATTTGAGCGGATTCTGTGGGAGGTTAACCGGTAATTTTGAAAAGATATTTTCGGTGCCCGATTGTGGGCCAAAGAAAGGTGAAAGGCCTGACGTGGGCTGGGAGGGAAATTCGCAAGATTGTATTTATGACCTTTCGCTTTTTGCTTTCCCGTGTGACTTTCAGACAGATCTTTGGACGTCTGAAATGTCGGCAGGCAATCGACAATTGAAATGGCAAAAGATCTAAAAGTTTTTAAAATTCTGTGACAGTTTGAGGAAACAAGAACTTCATGAGTGCTTTATTGCCTCCACACCCTGTGCTGACTCACAGACCGTCGACGAAGACTTAAAAGTGTCAATGTCAGTGTTGATGGGTTTATGGGCTATGCAAATTGAATTCCTTCCGCCAAACGAAAATTTGGGAAAGCATAAAAATTGAATTGATTCTTGATGAGATGATGTGATGATGTGATGGGTGCCCAACCCTATCCAAAAATTGGTGTTTTTTTCGATTTAAGTTGACAGATGTATGATCGAATTTATGTGACAGATGTAAAGGGATAGTCTTCATTTCCTCATTCTAGAGCGTTCGTTACAAGTTAAGTGCTGCGACCATAAAAAAAACAAAATGTTACATAAGATCATGTGATCACGCGATGAAATATATGACATATGCCATTCTCTTGCCCTTCTGTCATTCATTCTCATCGTGGAGTGAATTTTTGCACTTGACACGCATAGAGCGGCCTGTAAATGTCAGAGCAAGGAGGACAATGAGAGGCCTCCTGCAGGCGGATGGGATATGGAAAGCACTCCTTTCTTTAACCCTTTCGCCCCGCATGTTACATAAATGTATCAGCAAAAGTTCAAATAACCCTGGATTTTCTCATTTACATCTTTACCTATCATAACTTAAGGGTTGGTTAGCGACGTATTAAAACAATAAAATAATTTCTAGCTTACATGTTCGAATTGCGGGGCGAAAGGGTTAAGGACTAATCTGTATCAAATGTCAAAAACGCGTTTTCATCCAAAATGATTACAAAACATTTTTGATATTCCACTTTTCAGAGGTTTGCACAAAACGCTGTTCAAAAATTCAGTGTTAACGTGATCCAATTTTTGATAAAAATTTGCCGACGGGAAAAGTCATAATCTTGAACTTGATATTTTCTCCACGAGATACAAATTACACAAACGTTCTAAAAGAAAATTGAGTCAAAAAGGGATAAGGCCATGCCTTAAGTGACTGTTATTGACAATCCAGTCAGATCCTTACAGTTGAATCGAAATAAGTTCTGACGTATTATGTGTTTCATTTCATTTTCGGGGAACTTTTAAAAATCCGAAGATCATGAACGCGTTCTCTAGCAATAAACACTGGATCAAGGTCACTAAAATGTATTCTCATGCTACGTCCCATTCTTATGATTACCCGGATAAAGGCGTCTAACATCATGCTACAGCAGAAAAGCCGATTCTCATTTCACGATACGACTTTTCGTAAAGCATCAGCATTTTCAAGAACGTGACTCTCATGGAAAACATGTCAACCTTCTCTATTTGAAGTCGGAAAGAAATAAAATCTGATTAAAGTCGACTCCCTTTGAGTCGAACTTTCTCTAAGTCGAATTTCCCCTTTAACTCGAATTTTTGTCGCCATATTTATTTTGGCCCATATATCGCCCATCGCCCTTGGCAACTGATGCTACTTCGGTTTGTCAAAACAACTGGGCTCAAAACTGACTCGAAGGACCAAAATCATGCTCTACAAAACTCTTATTCTTCCAGTCCTGCTGTATGGAGCCGAAAGCTGGACACTAAGCAGTACTGCGGAGCTGATTCTTGGTGTCTTCGAAAGAAAAATTCTACGTCGGATATACAGCCTTGGCCAAATGTATTAGGCACCCTTTAAGATCTGTTATATCTTCAAAAAGTTAATAACTTGATGAAATGAAAGGAAGCAGATAAAATCGTTTACAACCTCAGATAATGGAGGAGAAGACACAACCGCGAACTCCATGAGCTGTACCAAGATGTAGATGTAGTCCGGAAGGCAAAAATCCATCGACTGTACTGGCTCGGCCACATCGAGCGCATAGACAACAACGCTCCAGCTAAGAGGGTCTTCGAATCCGAGCCTCCTGGTTCGAGAACGAGAGGAAGACCGAACCTCCGGTACAAAGACCGGACGTAAGACAGCTTGGTCTTGATGACTGGAAGCAGCCTGCGCAAGACCGTCAACGATGGAAGGCAGCGATATATCAGGCCCAGACCCTACATGGGTCGTAGGCCTGCTAAGGAAGTAAGTAAGTATTTTTATTTTGGCATTCCCCTCAGTTTTCCAGACAAAAAACCATCCTCGAACTCCCTCTAACTCGGACTAATTTTAATATCCCGAGGCGACTGTATTTCTAAACTTAATGAACACATCCTGTTAGGTAGTGCCCGCTGGACATTTGTCATGCATGCAATGTTATTGGTTATTGTTGTTATGTTATTGTGCATGTTGAAATCAGAAAAGGAATCCTTGATTTAGACTTCGACCGAAGCCGAATGTTGAATTTTCTGTTTTCCGTAGAAATAGAATTACTGCTGTTTACTGCTTTAAATCAAAAGATTTTGCTTTAAAAAGTTGTATAAATGCATTCAATTTATTTGTACTGGTTTCAGGTAGAAAGGACATAAAAAAATCAGCTAAAAATCCGATTTAGGGCTATTTTAGTAAAAAGAAGCGCAAGCAACTTGCAAAATATGTTCCAAAGCGTTGTCACTTGGTATTTCGCTACCAAAAAAACAAACAATAATTTTGTAGATTTCTTAGTGTTTCATAATACCATCATATTCGGCTTCGGCTTCGGCCGAAGGTGTTCAAAAAGCCGAAGGCTTTGGCCAAAAGAATATTCGTCGCAAAAGCCAAATATAAACCTTTTCTGACATCAGGACTAAATTTCGCTTAATTTTTCATTCGAATTCACATTTACTTCATAGAATTCACATTTCACATTCGTCGATTCACATTTAAGCCCAAATCGCAACAGCGCGTTCGGTCGCTCAGACTTTGACAGGGACTGGTACGCGTTTTATGGAATTTACGAGAATTTTATGTGATAGCACGAGCCCTCAGTTTTCCAAATCGAAATAGAACTCGCGCGTTTGACAAGTTAAATATTATCCTCGAAGTTATCCAATTTCTAAAATACATTTTTCAAGAAAAAAATGCAATTAGTATAGATAAAATCCCTACAAAAAATGATTTGCTTACACAAATAATTGCCTTTGCCCGCCATAAGTGAAAACTCAAATGAAAAAAAAAAAATGTTTTTTTTTCTGTCAAAAAGCCCGGAAACGTAGCTCTACTCCAAACTTTCTGCTCGGACTTACGGTCTGTGAAATGTCAACGCCCGACCGCGCTATTCCGACTTGACTAATGATTTACGTGTATTCTACAGAAAATGTCAAAGCCCGACCGCGCGAACGCGCTGTTGCGATTTGGGTATTAAAGGGAATCTACGTTTGTAAGCTGGTAATCCTTCCAATTGAAAATCGAAAATCATCATATTCAACAGTGGCCCACTTAGGTAGACGCATTTAGATCAAGGGATGTCCATTGTTCTAAAAAGTCAATTTAAGACAGTATTTTTCAAGTATTTCTCCTGATTTTAGGCCCTGCGGTGAATATACTTTGCCTAATTCACCTTTTTAAAGTATTTTCTGTTTTATTGTGTGAACTTATCAATTTCAGTTCCAAATAGAAAAGTAAGAAAAGATTTTGACAAAAATGCGCAACAGATCACAGCGCAACGAAATTTATAAAGAATTGATCAGAAGAGTTCGAAAATAGTATAGACTCTAGTGTACGTTGCACGACACCACATAGAAAATGAATTCGAAAAAAAAAACGCAACAGATCACAGCGCATCTTTTGGGAAACGAAATTGACCAAGAATTGGTCAAAAGAGTTCGAAAATTGTATAGACTCTAGTGTAATAATAGCAAAATTATTCCCAGCTCTGTCTTTCAAATACGACACCGTCATAATGCCTATAAGTTGTTCGACACCAAATAAATTCGAAAAAAAACGTACAACAGATCACAGCGCATCACCCGGGACGCATATTCGATCATAAATTTACCAAAAAAAGTTCGAAAATTGGGGAGACTCTAGTGAAAGTCAATACAGACATTGATGGTAGTTACTTTTTGGTCCTAGACTCTTTCTTAAACTCGACTATTTGTTGTCTTAAAAATCCTAAAATCCTTAAATTATTGCGGGAACTCAAAAATCTTCCCCAAACTAAACGATTTTAATGATATTTGCATAAAACAACGACCTTACGAAAGATTTCAAAATTGACACGAAATTCGAATTTTTTCAAAGCAATTTCCAAACAATACGATTGCACGAAAGATTTTCAAAAAATTGTTGATTCCTGAAATTTCCTTGACACAGCACTCCCATCCAATTCCACTATAACCCAAAAGGAATTCACTAAACCCTCGATTCAACCACAGTCTCACATTTTGACCAACCCTACAAATCTTCAGCTTCAGCCCACAAACTAACAAAGATCCTGTTGCGCCATCGCGCCCAACGCCCGTTTCTTTTCCAAGAACAAACTTTTATCTTATTCTATACTTATTCTATTGAATTTTTCGTTTTTCATTTATCCAAGAGCATGATCAGTGTATCCAATCGGGAATCGAATCGCAATCGATAGCCAAAGTGTGTTGAGTTGTTTCTCGAGTACTTCGGCACCAATAACTTAGAAGTAATCCACAAGAAGTTTTGGTGCACTGCCGCTGGTATTTTCTCTTACACAGTCACCAGTGGTAACTCATTCTTTTTCTTTTTTTCATCTTTCATTTTTTATTCAATTTTTTTTCACAAAATTCAAAATTATTTTCTCACTCAGTTGCACTTGCTTTTGTGATTTGAGAGACTTTTTTTTTGCTTATTTACCTTTTTTATTTCACCATTTTCACACAGAATTTTTGATTTATCTCGAAGCGGAAAACCTTACACAAATTTGAACGGAAAAATTATCTTCTCCCCTCGGGGTTAACACTCGTTTTCTTCTCGATTTTCGATTTATTTCGATCTATCCCGCACTGCAGCGCTTTGAATTCAATTTTTTTCGTGTATTTTAATTCACAGATAAAATATTTCAATTGCAGGGTAACGGAAATTAACAGAATTATGAGAGATAGTACACCAAAAAATTTTTTTTATTAAATCCGCGAAACGATACCTCTCAAAATCGCGGTCATTGAAAAACTGGAGAATACGACGGTGGTAACCAAAAGAGGATCGACAAGATCACACTCAGTGGTGGTATGAGTGAGAGAAAGAGAGGAAAACGTATGCGTACAGGTAGAGGGAAAATTAAGTTGGATTCTGCTCTCCCACACACTGGCTGGGGATTAAACACGAGCGTGAACAGAGAGCGAGAGAGAGAAAGAATTCACAATACAGGTATGAGAAAAATTGGAAAATTCTCTGGAGATGTTTATTCAAACACACATACCTGTTGGCTGATGTGGATCGCGATGTGGTTCCGTCTCTCTTGCAGATACTTGTTGCGCACACAGGTACAATGGAATGCTAGAGTTGCCACAGTGCCGGTGCGAATGGATGGGGGATGGATGTGACATTGTGCACCTGAGAGGGATTTTCTTATCGCCTTACAAAAGGCGGCTAACGATGATAAATGATTTGTAGCATGTTCTTTTCTCGAGAAGGAAGGATCAGTGGTGTACCTGAGCACGGTTTGATGTCCTTCCATCCGGAGGAAGGGACACTGAGTGCCAAGGAATTTTCCACACAATCGATGTTTAATCACATTACAAATTGGTCATGAGAACTGGAGTTGGTTAGTTGAGGCGTTACTAATGTTTCCGCTTTAATTCACATTTTTGGTAACAACTTCATTCCATCCAGCGACTTGTGGGGGCCTAACAAGAAGTGGAAAGTAGTACAGGACTTGAAAGCAGTAAAACTCGGTCATATCGAGGAGAACAGTACCATTCTAATGGTAAGGACTTCGTTTGCCTTGTTTTCAACAAGAGGTGTCATTTCAAATTTCGCTTCATTTTTGAACCCTCAGCATTCAACCATAATTGGAATGACTTTTGGTAAGTAGAACTAGGAGATTTAGAAGTTTTAAAATATTAACTAAAATTTACTACAAAAATGGACTTCCACATGAAATACTGTGTCATAGTGGTCCAGGCAGAGGTTTATGTACAGTGTAGATCGGTCTTAATACACCCCCATTTGAAGCTCACTGTTGACTAGTTTAGGAATCCTCGTTTTTTTAGGTTTTTTGATGGCAGATTTCCTGGTCGTATGGTTTCTCGAAATGGGGACTTTAATTGACCACCAAGATCGTGTGATAGAATACCATTCTTTTTTTGCTATGCTAAAGTCAAAGTCTATACCAATGCTACAGCAACAATTCATGGTCTATAAGAAAGAGTACGCAAAGAGGAGGTGTACATTTGGCAGATTATACAGCCTTGGCCAAATGTATTAGGCCAACGTACTAGGTTCTTCTGAATAAAACAAAAATATCACAGTTTTGTCTACTGATTTAGAATGAAATCAATTGTTGGACGACCCGGTACTTTTTACCTGAAATTAATGATTGTATAAAACCGTATTGTCTTGGAAATTAGCCTGAAGCTGGTTTCATAAAAAGAGGGAATGGTAAATCTGTTGGCTAGGTGACATCAGATAATTAAACTTCAAACAAAGAAAAACTCAAACGATCAGGTAATGGTTAAAACCAGTGATAAATCTTAGACGCAGTCAGAAAAGTCAACTATGGTTGCCATTGTGACATGTGTAATGTATTCTTAAAACATAAAAGAAAAGGATAAAAAAAGGAAAAACAAAATGAACAAAGAAGGACGGTTACCTACGAGGAAAACTTCAAAAAGAGTTAAGGACTCTGCCAATGTTGAGTCGCCAGTTTAGAAAGGGTGTCACAAAAGATCGGAATGCTCCCTAGAAATGTAAAGTGTAAAAAATGTAGTCAAATGTCAACGCAAAAAGTCGGAATCGAAGCATTGTGTAAAGGTGTTGCTAATAGGACCCATACACGAAACAGACACATCGCTGCAAACCTATAGTAACCTATAGCAACCATAAGTCTGGGCAAACATCGCTTCGCCACACACTGTGCAGACAATCTGCACAGATATTAGTTTGTATCGTTTCGTCGTAGTCGCCGGGTCGGAAAAATAACAGACACTGCTAGTGCCGCAATAATCATTGCTTTGGCAATTAAAAAAAAAAAGAGAAACCAAAGAAAAAATAATAATTTGGACCAAGGTGCAAAATTCACTACATACACGACACAATAATTTACAGATTTCATAAATTTCCACAAACTCGATCCAAAATTGTCTATCCGTGATTTTACTCATGTTTAGGATATGAATTTTCCCAGTGGTCTGTGCAAAATTCACTATACACTACACAGACACGTCGCTGCAGACATTGCAAAATTCAAAAATTCATACAGACGGTCACTGCAAACATGGGACACGAATACACACGACAAAGACTTTATGCGCAGACTTGCACACAACAACAAAATATATAGGTCTGCAGCGACGTGTCTGTATCGTGTATGGGCCCTATAAGAGCCCAGGAATAACAATTCAGCAAAGTGTTAAAAATTCTATAGAGCTTACAACGTGTTCATACGAAAGATTTCCATTTTCATGCAGTTAGTTCACGCATAGACTATGGAGCAACAACAACAGCATGGTGTTTTTTTTTTTCAAAAAATATCGTCACCAATGAAGCTTATCTGCACCTCGAAGGATTCCTTATAATAACTCCTGTTGTGCATGCTATTGTTCTCTCACGAGTGGAGAGAATCTACAGTTTAATGCCGAATTCGAACGGCGACTTCGAGAAGCTTTATCTAGACGGTTATACTCTTTGAGCATTTTCAGTGACTCGAAAGAGGTTGAGTCGTGAAAAAAAAACCTCGAGCGTAGGAATCGACGCACCTACCCAATACGCCACGCCTCCACCACGAAGGATTCCTTAATACTAAACATTTTCGAAGGTATCCGCAATGTATGATGCTCATGTGATAATTCGGTTTCTTGTGCCCAAATAACAAGATATGGATGTGGACGATATGTGGTATCAACAAGACAAAGTACCCAAAGCCATGAAAACTAGGAAACAATTAAATTACTGTGTGAGTCCTTACTCGTGGAAAGACTTGTTTAGGTGACCCGAATTGGCCGCTTATATATTGCCTTTAGGATTGTTGCTTTGGAGCTTTCTGAACTCTAAGAGGTATGCCAAAGAACCAACGACCACTCACGCCTTGAAAGAACCAATCGCTGTATTCACGAATATAAGCCACAATTTTGAAAAAAGGTTATGCGAAATAAAGAAATAAGTTCCAAGCTATTTCATACCTTACGAATCAACCAAAAACAATTTTAATTAAGAACCACTACCAAATTACTTGTTGTGTGAATTTTGGAACTCCCTTTACAAGCATGCCCTGAGTTAAACTCTCTCATCCAAATCTTTTGCATCAAACTTGCTGTTGGACGTTGGACACTGGCCTTATACGATCATTGCCGAACGAGAGTTTACCTTCGCCCTATTTTTTTTCGTCTTGTACAACCCTGCCGTAAAGGCAGCGACACTGTGACCTGCTCTATTGTATTGACATACCTTCGCCTGATCAAGTGATCTGTTTCAAAGCAGTCTCACTTCGGACTCTGGCCAGATCAGCACTTACATGATCGTTTCAACATAAAAACCGATCTAAACAGATCCCCAGGTATTTTACCACACTTGGATACCGCAAGGACTGTCCGTGGTACCAACAACTAAAAACTATTGGCAATTGCATCCGCCGAAGTCAATGATTTTCAGAATAATCCTCAACTCTTAATCTGGTTTAAACATGTTCTGAACACTGTCAAATCATTTGTCTGCCCAATCAGATGGTGCAAATCATTTATGCGATCACTTGTTTAAATGTTAAACAGAACTGGCCAGCTTACAGAACCCTGTTGAAGACCATTTCTTATTTCAAATTTACCAGTTGAGATCACATTGCCGTTCTTGACAGCCAACTGTCTACTGGGTTGAATGAGACACAAATGGTACGCAGTGGTCTACCGGTGGAGTTTATAGAAAAGTCTTTCTAAACAAGGAATGTCAAAAGTCTGGATGGTCATAGTGGATCAACTATAAACCCATACATCTTCTTCATTGCGTATTCCACAATAATTTGGAAGCGGCATGAGCATTGTAATGCTCCACCTTGAATCCGAATTGGTTATCGGAGATTCAATTCTTGTCCCCAACTTACTTTAGAAGTTTTCTCCAACACCCTGATGATTTTAGACCGAAAACTGATTATCCGGTCAGCTTGTAACCGGCCTTATACAGTTGAAGTGGTATACAGGATTTCGTGGCTTGGAATCAAATTTCACCTTCGGATGAGACAACAAATTTTAAGACAGACGCGAATCCTAGGAGATGTACAAAGATGTCGAGGTAATGCACTAGGCCATATCGAATAACTACGAGAGCCTTCGAATCTAAGCCTCCTAATTCGAGAAGAGGAGGAAGACCGTATCTCCACTATAAGCACTTGATCCTTGGGTGGGTGCTGTAAGGCTTTGTCTTTGCAGCTTAAAGCATCGTGACTGGAACCATCACGGTTAGAAGATAACATGAGCTCAGCCTCAGCATGTCCAAGTGTCGCTGGCTTGATAACTAAGGAAGCGAATCAATTTTGAAGCAATATCCATTCAGACTCAATTCACCTGATGGCAACCCTATCTCCCCAAGAGCATGCCAAACAAAACTCTCTACTCCTCTCCTTCGATAATCAGGTTTTCGTTCGATATCGAGCATAACTCCAACAATACCTTCACACCAGCATCGCCACCACACAACACTCCATCGTCGCTGTTGCTCTCTTTTTTTCCCCACAAAAATGCATCACCAAACAGCACAACTCCTAGACCAGCAAGGCCCAGGCACAAGCCTCTCTCTCGCGCGCTCTCATCTTCGCGCATTCATCTCATAAATGCAATTGTGTACTTTACAAGCAATACCTGTTTCATTGAGGTGGCGACTTTGATTGTGGGTAATTGAACTAGGGTCTCTGACGTTTTATTGTTCTTTCGCTCATTTACGACTGCTTAAAATCAGGTTTTCTTTCGAGTCTCTCTCTCTCTCGCTCCCTCTGCGTCCTGTGTTTGTGTGCGCACGCACGCACACTCAGCAAAACGATCAAATAAACCACTGCGCTCCGAAGGTATTCCTCTCTAATATGGGAATGGCGGCTGCGCAGCCATCTACGAATACAGCACACATCCACAAAAAAGCCGGTTGGTTTGTTTTTGTTTTCGTCCACAGTTCGTCGTGAGTCGTGTAGCGCTGGGGCCAGCAACAAAACTCCACAGACGACAGGTATTTAAGAAGACTTTGGTTGTTTTTTGTTTTTTTTTGTTTGGTTATGTTTTTTTTTTCAATTTTTTCGTTTCCCTTTTGAAGAGTTTTAGAAAACGAATATCAAAGCAAATACGAGGAAAAAAATGAAGAAACCGAAACGACGAACTAGAGGAGAGAAGAGAGAGATACAAAATTCCTTCGGAACGTAGGAAAAAGAACACAAATTAAGCGACAGCATGAGTTTATTTTCGCTTTTTTTTCTGTTGCTTTTTCAAGATTTTGGTGAAGTAAATTGTTAAAGTTCTAGTGTTGACAGGGGTTGGGATATTTTTGTCAATCTCCTCTTAAGCTGTACATTAACTGGGATTTAACTTGGATTGGGGCTTTAAATTAAAATCTGCAGGTCTGCCGTGAAATAACGCTGAGTGAAATAATGCCGAATTCCAAAATTCTAGAAGTCATCCTTGCTATCGTCATCTTTGTCCTCCGTTGGGGCGTGGGTGCAGATTAGGCTGATGTTGCCGAATTTAGTCTTGATGCGGATTGTTATGAGGTGCTCGATTATGTACTTAAAACTTAAGACTTTTTGCCCAAGTCTGCCTCGAACGACAAATCCACATCCAAATAATCCACATCGCTCTCTGTTACAATCGCCGTGGTAGATATCGCAGATTTTCATCTTCTTTTTGCCCGGCCCATCCCATCGCACTTCCTGAATTGCGGTAACGTCTGCTTTATAGCAGTCTAGGGCCTCCGCGAGTTCATCGGCTGCACGTGGTCTGTTCAGGGACCTCACATTCCACGTGCAGAGCCGAAAGTCATTGTCCTTTTTTCGTTTGCTAGGGTCGTCAACAGTAAATCCGTCCATATCCGAGGAAGTTTGTGTTTTCTGAACTCGTAGATTTTTTACGTGGTGAGGAAGTTAACTCCACGCACAACCTCCAACTAGGAGGACAGGTCCATTTGTTTAGCCCCCGGATAAAGGGGTCCGGAAGAATCCCGTGTCGGTAGCCTCTTGCAGGCTGTGAGCGCCGCCGTTGGCCCTAAAAGAAGGGCTCATCCGCCGCCATTTCTATTCCAGTGTCCCGACCTTATCATGGAAACCAGCTAGCTCCTTCTATACTTCTATACTTTACTTCTTCAAATTAGAGCTACTCGTGGATCTGACCTTGGCCACGTTCAGTTCTTCAATAGTGCCCTTCCATCATTATCAACCAACTTTTGATCGATCTTTCTAACCAATTCGCCTCTGTCCATGGCTGGATTACATCATACTTTAAAACGCGCCTGAGTTTCGTTTCTCTTCCTCACATCGAAAGAGGGAAATTCCTCGCCACCACATGGGATATTTAAATTCCCTCCCTCAATGATCACTCGTAAAATGTTTAAACGATATTTCTACACATTGTATCCCGTACAAGTGTTCCTCCTCTCTGCGCACAGGTACTTACTGCCGTTTGTTCAGCTACCATGCCACAGTCTCGAGTCGCCTTACGTTCCTTTCGATCGTTGTCTCTATCATTCACAAAATCCTCATAAAATAACTCAAGACCGTAGGGCTCAGATTGTTTTTCTTGACTCTTTTTGGTTTCCATTTGTTATTATTATTGTTAAGATGCTTTTTGGACGTCCTCATCGTCATCGTTGTCATCGTTGTCTTCTTTGCCTTGGCTCGCACTAGACACTCCACTATCCACTTCGGCACGCCGTCGCGCTGCCGTCCACTTGGTGTTTCTCGCTTCATCGGCCGCATCGTAGTCGTACACGTATTTTTGTCCCAACATCACTTTGGATACCGCTCTCGGTCGGTCGTCGTGGTCTTCGTTGTACTGGTGCTGGTGCTGATGCTGGTGCTGAAGCTGTAGCTGCGGCTGCTCCGGCTGCCGTTGCTGTTGCTGTTTCATCTTCGCTGGGGCCCCGAGATTGCACCGCATGGTACCTATAACTATAGCATGTAGCATTAGTCAAGTTATTGCCCATGGTGCCTGGTCACATTTTTATCTTTTGAGGAATATTACAAAAACACGCAATGTCTGTGCACAAAGGGAATACGCCATCGCCATCGCCATCGCCATGGCCGTTCGTCGTAGTCGACTTCCACTTCGTCTGCCGTCTCCTCCGGCACCTCGACCGTCGTCATGAGAAAAGGAATGCAGCCATCTCGTGAAATAGACGGCCACGGGCTGAAGAGGGCACTTGCGGTGGACCTGCGGAAAGCTGCACTCAACTGAAATGTCTCGAAATGTCTTGAAACGTCTATCTCACTCCCTTCACGGAACCCATGGCGAAACAATTTCTTTTCACAGATTTCTGTATGAAAATCAAAAATCGTGATGGAACTCATTAGCAGTTCCATGCCCTCCCGAGTGCGGAAACGAATGAATTCAAATTTTCAAATTCAGAAGGACCCCCAACTCCCGCTCACCGCTCGCCGAGGTGGACAGCGAGAGGAACCAGAAACAACGACGACAATCTTGCATGATAATTGCGAATAAAAGAGTGTGCACGATCCGATCGGAGAGCGCGACGGCTCTGGCTCTGGCTCTGGCTCATCTGCTGTGCGCAGGATTTGGCCAAGAGACAATCCGAGAGGGAGTTGTATTCGTTCTGCTTTTTTTTTTGTTGAGTTCTCTCCTCGATTTTGCTCTCTCCCGCCCGAGTTTCAAGTTCGGGCAATAAAAATTTGCTCAAATTTCCATAGGAGCACACGTTTTTGCACCAAAGTGCATCGGCCAGGAGGGACGTCCTGCTCCGACGGTGGTTGGTGCTGGATGCGAGATCCAAATTTGTTATGGAGAACCATAAAAACCGAAACCGGAGAACCGTTCGTTTAATTAATTTAACTACGTGCCGGTGCTGTGCTATGTGCCGGGTGATTTGTGTCGGTCTGGTGGGCGGCACGGCGCGGTGGGGATGCGGAGGGGGACTGCGGGCAAAATATCACTAATTGAAAATTGTATCGCAAATTAGCATTCAAATTTGGAGATGGCAGTTCGAATTTGAGACCTTTTCGTGCTGAAGAGGTCTTGACGATGCCGGAGTTGCTCCTCCCTGAGCATGGAATCCTTTCCAGGGTCTTCGTGACTCGGTTGAGTGAGGAACGTGCTGCTGAAGGGAAGTTTGACATGGGTTTGGTTTTCTTTTCGGGCGAAATACTCTATTTAGACAACAGTTTGAGGGCTTGAGTTCGGCGAGGGTGGCTTTGGGAATGCACAACTCATTTTTGGAGAAGAAATTTGCGATCGATGGAAGCCGGAAGTAAAGTTGCTTTTAGAACTTTATTAGCAACAAGTTTTCTAAGTTCATAGTCAAAGTATAGTGTGACGGAGATCTGTAAATAATATCTGTAACAGGGCGTCGTCAACGCCTTAAGATTACTGCAACATGTCTCAACCCTCTTCAAGTCATTCCCCTAGCCGCTGCTTTCCCGGCCAAACTTTTTTAGAATGCCTGCCTCGTTTTCCAGCTGGAATTGGTGATTTCAATATCTGAATAGTTTGATTATTCGGACAACCTTTGACGCACACTCTTTTTTTGTTGTGGCAACCACTCACGGAGTAGCAGAGCCTAACCTAATGCTACTCCCCTGCGTTGACAATACCGGGTACCTAAAGACGAATGGGATTTAAAGGCAGTCCTAGCTAAATCATAGCCACTTATACCCTGTGAAATTACCCTTTTGCATTATATTTTTGGCCATCCTTTTCGGCATACTGCTGATGAATGCTTGACAGGTCTCTACTGGTATTTCATAACAAGTTTTTTGAACAAATTATCACTGTTTGTCTGTTTCGGTAAATATTTGCTCAAACAATTTCTTCTTTAGATGCGCCCACACGTTTTCAATAGTGTTTAGGTCTGGAGATTGACTTGGCCAAGCTAGCAGGTTGATTTTGTTGTGAACAAAGCATTTTTATCTGCTGTGGAAGTATGCTTTGGGCCGTTATCCTGCTAAAAGATCCAACGCAGAGGCATGTTTACCTTTACCATTTAGAAAGTGTCTTTGTACTCGGCTGCCGTCATATTGCTTGTAGTCTGGAATATTGGATTAACATCTTTCTAAGAAAAACATCCCCAGACCATTATGTTGCCGCCTCCATTTTTCACTGTATGTTTTGTGCAACGGTTATGGAATTCTTTGGCTTGAGAAGCCCTTCTTTCTTTCCACAGTCATTCCCAAAGAGACTAATCTTTGTTTCATCGCTCAGCACAATATTTTTTTAACCATTTTTCTTCACCGATATCGCTCTTCCAATTTGCATGTGTCATGGCAAACTGTAGCATCTTGCCCAATATTTTTGTTGTTCACTGGGGGAACTTTCCTAGCTATTCGTCCGAGAAGTTTGGCTTTTTGTTAGCGACCACGAACTGTTGGAGCACTAACGATGTTGTCAATTTCTGCAGAAATCGCCTTTGATGACTTAAAAGAGTCACTTTTTGATAACATTATTATATGGCGATCATCCGCTGAGGTCGTTTTTTTCGATCTGCTTTGAAATTCCTTTTGGGATGCAGATTTGAAAAAAAATAAAACAAAATGAACTGAATGTCACACACATTTCGCGATTTCACACAGAGATATTCCTTCGTTTCTGTGCGACAGAACCATAACTTTCTCTTTTGTAGTGTAATAACTATTTCGGGCCATGGTAAACCTAAAATGTTTATCTCCTTCTTCTTAATTGATACAATTAAAATTTAAATTTACAATTAAATTTAAAATTAAGTATACTAAACCTTTTTGACAAACAACTTGCAAAGAAAATAATAATATAATTGTATATTGATCACAATCTGAAGTGTATCTATTTTTTTGATCATACTATTTTTATGAGCTAACACAATTTAATCTTCATAAAAAAAATATTTACGTAAAAACTTAAAATATTTTTATGTTTTGAGTCTTTAATAAGTATATAGAATACAAATATATTAGCCTTTTTTGCGAACTTTAACCATTTCTTTCATTAGGGAACACTTAAGACGAAAAATGTAAGGTGAATGAGGGTGTATCTATTTTAGATCAGGTGTGTATACATATATATGGTGTGCATCTATGTCGGTACACTTTAGGGAGTGCAAATCTGAAAACAATCTATCTGCATGTCTTTATAAATTATAATAACGCCGAGTCGGCCTTATTTCACTTTATGAAAGCGAAATAACACCGAATTTCTATTTTCAGTCTTATTTCACGAATAACACGAATTCGGCTTTATTTCACTCGGCGTTATTTCACGGCACCCTAATAATTATGCCATAGGAGTTGTAGAATTTTGAGGCGGTATTTGAAATCCTTCCACATTCACCATGCCCTTCTGATGTTTTTCCAACCAGCTTTTAATCAAGTCAAAAAAATTGTCAAAATCAAGTCATTAACGGTCTAAGCGAACTATAGATGCCGAAGGTTTATACATATCATATTTTATTAAAAAAAATTATAAAAAAGAAATATATAGGCTTTCAAATATTAGCCAAAAAATCGAATATTACATGTGGTTGAAGGCAATGGGGGCGTTGACTCCTACGCTCGATGTTCTCGGTTCGATTCCCGAAAAATCACCTAAAATTTTTTTTAACGTCTCCACCTCCTTCGTGTGACTGACAATGCTCAAAGAGTATAACTGTCTAGAAAAAGCTTCTCAAAATCGCCGTTCGGAGTCGGTATTAAACTGTAGGTCCCCTCCACTCGTTTGTCGCACGCATAACAAGAGTGGTTGCTGAGCTACTAGGCCCAGGTCCACCTCGGACTTTAGCGCCACCATTATTATTACTATTATCAAGTCATATCATCACGACGGTCAATTTATAAACGCTTCCCGAGGGTTGACTCAGTCGTCAAATTTCTCCTTCACAACTTCGAGTATTACGTTGCGTCAGTTTTATGCCTGTAACAACCCGGATTTTTCAATGTTGTCGAGCTCTGGTCACATACAGTCGGTTAACATTGCTGAGACCGTGTACTGAAACGGTGCCCATTTCCATTTCTAGGCTAATAAGCTAACTACTTTGGATAAGCCAACATTCGAGACGCTATTGCTGGAATGACAGTAAAATATTTTTGACGAATCATCAAAAATTGGACTGACTGCCAACAAAGCAGAAGCGGCCATGTGATGTGCTATTAAATACATAATGGCATAAAAGAAACTTTAAAATGAAGCTAAAATCAATCTTAAATTTTACACCGTTGTTGTTTTATTTAAATTTCTTTTCATATAGCTCTTATCTTGTCACCCTGTATTTAAGGATTTTGTCTTCGTGAAGATCTGACTTAGAATTGCCCTTGGCAACCGCTTCGATTTGTCGACACAGTTTGGGTCAAAAGTCCTGACTCGAAGAAATCTCTTGCTCTACAAAGCAAGTCTTGCTATATGGAGTGGAAAACTGAACGATCAACAGGACTCCAGATCAACGATCGACAGGCTCCTAGTGCTTTCGAAAAAAAGTTCTGCGTCCGATATTCAGTTCTTTCACACACAACTACGAACACTACGAGCTGTACAAGGATATGGACATAGTCCGTAGACTTAACTGGCCCTGCCACATAGAGCGAATGGATAGCATTATTCCAGCTAAGAGAGTCTTTGAATCCGAGTCTCCTTATTGGAAAAGAAGAAGACCGAACCTACGGTATAAGGAGCAAGTGACCGCGGATGCAAGACAACAAGTCCGGCACCATCAGCGATGGAAGACGGCAATTGCTCTGATTCAGATCCTTCAGGAGTAGTTGACCTGACGAGTAAGTAAGTTAGTAAGCCAAAGTTCCGCACAAACCAAAGCCCGTCTCCCCAATTATTTGTGTAGTGACTTGACCTGGACAGACCATAAATGACCTTTAAAATACGACTTTCTTAACAAACTTTCCACGAATATTTTAAGTTTACAGACATTCTTTTGGTTTTTATTCACTTGTCCGAAGACATCTCTTCAGATCCTTCGACAATGTTCCCCATTGACACTGTAATGCACCACATGAACTTCTTCGAACCAGAATACCATCCACATCCACCGACCAGGGACAATTGGTTGCATTCCAGCAGGGAAGACACCTGTTAACCAAATAGGCACCCCACCGTCAAACGAATCTCTTCTTGACCATTTCGCATCTATGAGCGTATCGGAATCGCACAACAATTTGCCACTTAGGAAAACCGGTAGGCGTTCAGTTCAATTTATTAATTCCAACAATATGTCTAGCACATTTCAAACCACTTCAGTTCAAATGGATTTAACCCAGCCTCACCATTTGACTCTGGCCCAATCAAATACTAACCGAACAGTAGTAGCACATCAATTACCACCCAAAACGCCATCCACTTGCACAAGAAAACCCACCGAACATCTCCCGACAAGCATCTCATCCAGCCGCAGTCGCAGTCGCAGTCGCCGCCACCACCACCGCTGCTGCGGCCGCGGCTGCGACCGCGGACCAGTCTCGTTGCAAATCGTCCCGGCAACGCAGAGTGCTGGAACAGGCGCTCGCAACAGAATCACCAAAACATAATTTTGTCAATCGCTGGTATTACATGTACTTACCTTGAAAGTCATCATCCACGCCACCGCACACTATCATGAGGAGCAATCGTCTCCGTCCTGCCACGGCCTGGACATATTATATTATCCCGCCGCCATATTCATGACCATCGTCATCGTTGTCAGTTGGACGCCCGGACCAGAGTAGATTCCCTCATGGCGAATCGCGCGCTACATACATTAGTCATTTGCACAGCGCTCGGGTACGGTGCGCAGAGATAGCCTGCAAAGTCTGATTTATAATGCTCTCCACTTTCGATGCGCAGCGTTATTGGCGGCCGCGGAGGGCTGGCGGGAGCGAACGATGGGACAGGAATCTCACATACAGCCGCGCACAGCTATGCAGCTATGATGCGCCTTGCTCCGTGTCTACGGCAGTGTCCCTGTCCCAACCCCTCTAGCTTGGGGACGGGCTGTGCACGCTGGTATCCCTGTGTGTGCCTTGCTGCAGCACATGATGGCATTTGTCGCGTTTCTTATCCTCTGAGGTTTTTGTGTTAATTTATTTCCATCCCCCCGGGGGCGAAAAAGAAAGATTATTTTAGGGCAGATTGCGGCGAGGGGATAGCTGCGCCGGAAAGATGCCGAGGACGAGGAATGGTGTGTGCGTGACGTTTTTTTTTGTTTTTGTTTTTCTCTCTTTTGCTCTTTGGCCCTTTGCGTATGTAAATTTTGACATCACACACGCACTTAATGCCTCAAATAACGCCTGAACAGATAGACGGGACATTGCTGTGCCCAACGTCTGCTGGTGTACCACCGGCGCAAGGCGCACGAAATGGGACGCATTTTACCATTGCGCTTGTTGTCTGAGAAAAGGATGAGGGAAATCTTGGGAACTGCGAGGAAGGGGTGAAAGTATTTCATATCTCATAGAAAAGTGAACAGTGATGCTAACTCAGGCAAGAGATGCTAGTGAGAGCCTAACTTTGCGGATAGCTTGCCTTGGACCTTTTAGCCTTATGTATGTATAAAACACCAATTTTGCTTTTTACAAATGGTACTTAATACTTTCACAAATTTTTAATAAATGATCGCGAAATTGAAGAGCATGATAGTGTTAAAATTGGATTACAAATCTTTGCGACGACCACGCTTGCCTTCACTAGAACGGTGCCGCCGGGGGTTGAATTAAAAAAGTGAATCACAAAATCACAGAGGCTACAACGAGAATCCATACCTAGCCCCTTTTAATAAAGTCTTCAGACGTCCTCCTCTTTCGGGTCCACTGAGATCTAGCCCGATAGCTTCTACTACAAGATCTGCTGCAGAGTTTAAAGACCCCTTACCATGCATACCGCTGTATAGCTCGTCTCTATGCACGCTGTCATATGCAGCCTTGAAATCGACGAATAGGTGATGGGTGTTGGTCTGCATTTCTTGAGTAATTTCCAGCATCTGCCCGAAATCTGGTCTATTGTGGACATTCTTGGCCTGAAACAGTGCCGTGACATAACGCCAAGCGACATAGGGCTAAATTTTAAAATCTTGCCGCACTAAGAGGGCGAGTTGGGTCAGCGCATGAGGTAAGTTGGGCCAAGTGCTGAAAAGTGGAAAAATTAGCTCCATTAAGGACAACAAGGCCGAATTCAAAACAGAATTTTATTCAAAACATAACAATTTTCAGAAATAATAAATAATAAATTAGGAATCGTAGTCGCTATGCTGTTAATGCGAATAAAAACAACCCCAAGTCCGGGTGAACACTTCGTATGAGTCCAATTTTTGAAAGTATGGCAGTGTACCCACTCCTCGCCCAGTAAACTTTCAGATAATGTTTCCATGCACATAAGACAATAACATTTCGGCTCTTCTTCCTTTTCGGAACTTGATTTTTGAAACACTTTTTCCCACCTGGCCCAATATGATGAACTTATTGCGTCAGAATTAAAAAAATACTCAACTTCAACTTTTCAAACGGAATACTAAAATATAATAACGTGATTCACAAAAAAACTGTACCTTAATCTATAATTTGCACCTTTTCACCACTAGAATAAAAAAAATAATAAACAATTTGTTTTTTCTTTTTCTATTTAAAATCACAAAATTGCGCGTGGTTCCCCATCTACTGATACAATGCAACTGAGACAAGTTTTGCAAGGGTTGGTTGGTGTACACATTTCAATCGTGTATGATCTTGTTCGTGTAGTACTTGAGGTTCTTAAGTAATTCGTGCAACTAGCCCCGCGCTACTCTATGTTTAATGGAAAAATTCTGAGACATCTAACATTTTTAAAAATAAAATAAAAACAAAATAACTTGTTGCTTTCAATAGTTATCATCATTATCATTTTCAGTGACCAGCATGTTCCAATAAAGGGGTCGCGGGGGAAATGCATGCACGAGAGATCTCCAGGCCACTCAATCCTCCGCCATTGATTCTAACTCATCAGAGCGATGAGACGTTCCATGTGCCTATCCTAAGCGGATGCCGTTCTCCGTTGTCCGTTACCTTTGAATCCCCGCACGCACTGGTTAGTGCATGCCGTGATCCCCCTCCCACCCCCGTAGTGGTTCACGAGGCCACTGCCGGGTTGCTCGTAACTGCTTCAGGCTGAACCCGACCGGCTACCGAGCGGGACAGGATGGCCACCAGACGCTCGCATACTGGCAACCTTAGACCTCGAGCGTAGGAGTCGACGCACCTACCCACTACGCCACGGCGCCCATCGAAATATTCAGCCTTTAATAAAAATGGATTGTAAAGGCTTTCCAAATAAGCTATGTCAAGCCTGGAAAAAAGCCACAGCTCAGTAGTTAGAAGCACCCATCGACTTCAAGAAGGCCTATGACACTTTGAATCACAAAGAAATCTTGAGGCAGCTGAATAATATGGTTTGGCATGGTTTTGAGGCTACCTACATAAGTTTGTCCAATTGACGAGAAACACCTTCAGACAAGGTTTTCCAGCTTTTCAGTTCAAAGGTTGTACCTAAATTTGAAATGAAATTAAAATTAACAGTTAAAGTGTGAAAAAAAAAACGGTTCTTACATAGAAATTCAAGATCTTGTGCTGTAGAAAAATTCATTTAAGTTCTAGTTCACCACCGACACTCTTTTGAACCAAACACTATCTAAGAAGTGAAACTAATTCAAAAACGTGGCGACAAGTAGTATATTCCACATGCCACGAAACTCCTTGCAAACATCAAACCTAAGTGACTGCCATCAGGCAAAGTATCTCTCTCCCTCTCTCGCTCTTTCTCTCTCTGCTTTGCTTCCTTCCTCTCTGTCTATGGGTTTCAACCTGGATTTTAATAACTCGCACAGAGCATTATTTATGATCTGCAAGGCTATCAAATGCAAATACCATACATGCGATCCACCATCTCGGTGTCGCGTCTCTTTTGCTCGTTCCCTTTGCGGCCTCACCAGATCGCCAGATCACCGCCGAGCACCGACTAAGTGCAATAACAATATCGTTGGACCAAGCACTTGTTGCCATCTGTTCGGCGGTTGCATCGTCAATGAGGATGGGGATGATGATGTTCTGCCGGATCGGTATCAGGATCAGCATCAAAATATCTCGACTAACCCCCGAGTTTCTGGAGGAAGCAACTTTGACCGCCTCACAAATCTGCGTTGTGTCCTGTCGCGGGCCCCGCTTCGTCATCGCTCACCACTCAATGACATATTGTCAGGCACTCCACTAAGCATGGAACAAAACATAATTTGTTTCACTGGGCAATATATCAGGTCTAAGCCAACATTAATACCCATCAAGAGTCGCGGGCACGGCACCGCGAGGGGCAGCGGCCGACCAAGAATAGATGGAAGTATCTTGCCCCACCCACCCACATATAATTGTCGTAGGTGTCCCGGTCCGCATGTCGAGGTGTCCTTTTGATATGTGTACATTAGTCGGAGGCTGGGAACAGGCACGGAGTCGCTCTGGCGCACAGGCACGCTAACATTTCTGGTTTCCAGAATTTGACATTCAGAATGTTGTCGTTGGTGCGCACGGATTAGGAGGCGGCCCGTTGTTGAGCACTGGGGGGACATTGTGTGTGCCCACGGCGCAAAAACATTGTGCCAGAACAGATTGATATGAATTCTGAGCGCCTGGAGATTGAAAATGCGATTGTGGGAGACGATCAACGATGCAGAAGTCGCCTGGTTTGCGAGCAGGTTTCTCTGCAGTCTCTTGTGGGAGTCTCTAATCCGGGAGCAACGCAGATTGAGTCAATCGAAGGAATTATGCAAATTACACAACGAAATCTTGCGCCGTCTCATTTTATTTTGCGCTTTGGCAGCAAGTGGAGCTGATGGGGAATTCGTTTTCAATAAAGTTTGTGCTATAAAAGTGTGAAATTAACGGTGAGTTTGACTTGGCGTTGTGTGAGAACTTTAACTCTCGAGCAGGACTGTAGTCAGAAAGCGGTGGGTGAGTTAGGCTAAAGATTTCACTGGTTTTGTCACTGCAGGGATAAAATTCGATAGACATCGTTGCTGTTGGGCTATGAAGTGAATGAGAAGAAATGATTATTCTGATTATGCAAAGAGAGTGCTTGGACCAGATTTTTTTGTTATAAGACTCGTTGAGCTATGGATCATCTACAATTGATGGAATTAGTTCTATAACGCTTTATGAACCGATCAGTTATTGCGAGGAGCAGGAACGGGAGATCTTCCTTGGGAGGGATGAAAGAGACACTACCATGCCTGGCGAGTTCGTCGCCATTGGAGTTGCTGAAGTGTAGCAATGTCCGGCATATACTCGTAATTGAGGAAAATATGGAAATGCTTCACCATCTCCTCAAGGAATAAGAGGCAGTTAGGTTGGGTTCAAGTGGCTGACTGCAATCTCCAGTCCCACTTAGGCCAACATAGACCAATTGTGGTACAACGCGAATTAGGTGTGTCGTACACTTAGAATTACTCAGCGCTTGTTACGAAGCGTTTAAGCCGACTCGTGCTGTTATTATTCAGCTCATTCAAGTTTTCAAGAAAGTGAGCTCCCACATGGGCTTTTCTGAGAATAGGGAGGATGCTACACATGCAAACAAGGTGTGCTACAGTCTCTTCCTTCTCCTTGTCTCTGCAGAAGTGTTCTATGGGACTCTTAGCATGTGTGCCAATAGCGCAGTGTCCTGTAATAACGCCGGTAGGAGTCCTAAGAGCTGTCTGTTCTTTCTGATCAGGTAAAATGTTTTTTTTAGAATTTGAGGCAGATTTACAATGAGCCACGTAGTGCCTTTAAACCATTTACGATTATTAGATGTAATCATATCAACCTTTGGAAGATGTTTGGCTGCAGCAAAAGAAGAAGTTCGGTGTTTTAAGCAAGAAACTCTAATTTATTGAGAATAATAGTTTGGCCGGTCTGGTGTCAAAACCACAAATGAAGTGTTTTGAGTCTGATCGCTATGCTGACTGCTACTTGTCTCCAGTGTAGGAAGGTAGAAAATTATGCAGCAGGAGTGGTTGTTTTAAGCGCTCAATTGACACAAATACATGCGGACTTTGCACACGGTTAAGAAGGTTGCAGTTGACAGCTTTATCAAGTGCATAATGATGTGTTAATGATAAGACCCTTTAAGAAGGCACTCAATTCATTATCAGTTCTAGATAGAGCACAATGGACCCAACTGTTGGTCTCAGTGAGCCGCGACCCAGTCGCAAGGGCACCCTACCTACCTATCCTACCTACCACCTATCAGTTCTAGATCCATTTTTAAAGAACCTCGGAGACTCATCCTGCGCCAGGAGATCAGACTTACAGTCCGGTTTTGGGAGAGAATGGTGGTTATGAAATTCAATTGAGAAAGTATGATATCAACGTCTTGATGATGGAATTCATGTTTATCCAGGAATTCCCGCTACGATGACCGTGTGCAGATGGAATGTCTTCAGTCTGTGTCCAAATGGGTATAACAAAGAAGTATGTTGCGCCGTCAGACGACTGGATGCCGCAGTTGGTTAAGACCCTGCCCCAAGTTAGAGGGATCCCAGGTTCGAATCCCAGTGAAATCGCATCTGGTCCAGTCACCATTTGCCGTTGGGATCAAATTAACGGCACTGGAGTAGGTTGCTGTACAATGGCAGTACAATGGACCAGTTTTAAGTCTGAGTGCTCCAATAGTGTTTCAACAACCCTCCGAAAAAAAAAATGTTGCGCCGTAGTGAGTCGACTCTTACACACGAAGCCTAGGTTCGAATCTCGAAAAAAAACTGCATTAAACTGTAGGTCCCCTCCACTCGTGAGAGAATAGCAAGCACAACACGAGTCATTGCTAAGAAACTAGGCCCAAGTCCACCTCGAATGTGGGAGTTTATCAGCTTGTAGAGGATCGATAAAGTGGATAAAAGACTGATGAGCTTCAGTTCACCAATTCTATTTACCTTGCTCTTTCCGTAGTATAAGAAAGAAACTAAAAACATCACGATACAACTTTCATCCACCATTTATATGCAGTCAAATACGCTCGCAGTGTAAACATACATATCAGGAAAAGTGTTTTTTCGGGCACCAACCCCTGTGGAGCATCACAGTAAAGATGAGATGTAGAGCGACTCCCAGCAAAGATTGCAGGGTAATCGCAGGGGACCAAGCAAATAATCGATTTTTTAACACCAGCTTTCGTTCCTTTCAGAACTTCTTCAACATACAGTCTTGGCCAAATGTATTAGGCACCCTTAAAGATGCGTTTTATCTTCAAAAAGCAAACAAATTATAAAAATCGTTTACAAGCTCAGATAATGTGGCCGAAAACAATACAATTCAAACTAATTACTTCCGATAAGTGATTTGGCAGCAAAGACAAAAAGATAAGGGTGCCTAATTTATTTAGCCAAAGCCGTATACTCATTTCAGGAATAAAAATATTTGTCCAAGGACTTAGGGAAGGAATGAGAAAAGGGATTAAGATTTTATACAGGTTATGGTGGCACTTATAGCTCAGAATTAGTGCTACCGCACAGTGAAACAAAAAAAATTAAGTTGTGTGGAAAAAATTTAGAGCCATCCATTAAGCGCTTCCTATCTTTAAAATTCAATAAAACAAAGCGTGTGTGAGTTATCATCGCCATTCCTTATTCGTTTGAAAGGGTTATCGATGCCATTATGCATGGAACTCTGGCGCATACTCGAAAATCAGGCTGAATTCGATCCATGGCTTGGGTTATGTTTGCACTGGGTCGCTATGGTTTCTGGCTTATTTACATAGACGTGCGACCTCAGAAAACTCCACAAGAAAAAGTCTAACGGGGTCAAATCACACGAGCTGAGCATGCCCTCGAATCGGTCGTGCAGAATTTCCAATGTGACGTGAGTGCTGCCGTGAAATAACGCCGGATTTTGAAATTCGTTACTACTACTTCTTCAAATTCTACAGGCCGACTTGGCGTATTTATATATATACAGTTAAAATAGGTTATAACGACCTTCAAGGGACCGACGAATTTGGTCGTTATAACCGATATTTCGTTATAAACGATTTCTTGTTCTATTGGATTACATATAATGGAGCTCAGGCGGGACCTAAGAATTTTGTCGTTATAACCGATGTCGTTATAAGCGATTTTGACTGCATATCAATTTAGCAAAGTGAAATAAGACCGAAAATGGAAATTCGGCGTTAGTGCATTTTGGAATTCGGCGTTATTTCAAGGTACCATGTAGCGCCGTCCTGTTGAAACCACATGTCATTGGTGTCCACACCATCCAATTGAGGGCAAAAGAAGTTGGTAATCATCCACCTTTAGCGCTCGCCGTTGACGGTGATGACCTGGCCAACGTCGTTCCAAAAGAAACCGATGACGCCGGAGCTGATGTTGCTGGCCAAAAATCCACACCAAGTAGTAATTTTTTCGGGATGCATTGGACGCTCTTGGATCTCATGTGTATTGGTATCGTCCCAAATTCGACAATTTTGATTGTTGACGTACCTATTCATCCAGAAATGGGGCTCATCGCTGAAGATCATTTTTCGATTTCGATGAAAATTAGGGTCAGTTTCCAACTGCTTCAAAGGTTAGCCCATTCAGCGAACACACATCTCTATTGTCTATTGTCGTCCGCCATCAGCTCCAGAGTCTTTTGAATTTTGTACGGGTTTAGGCGCAAGTCACAACGCAAAATTCGCCAAGTTGTGGTCTGCGAAAAGCTGAGTTGTTATAAGTGACGCGAAATCGACTGCGTCTGACTCGGATTCTCCTGCACACTCTCATGGACAGCGGCTATGTTTTCGGCGGAGCTTGCGTTTTGCCGACAAACCGCTAGTGGACTCAAATTTGACCTATGGATGATGAATCGGAGAGAGACCAGCTACTAAATTTTTTCTAAGCATTCATGCCTCAAAGTGAGTTAGTGCCTGGCCTGCAAAGGTGTTCATATTTCTTTTAAAGAGGATAAACGAAGCTCTACTCAATCGATAAAATTTTCTCATAACTGACAAAGTTTAAGCTTGTCTCTGTGAACAGTTTCTCAGAGCACACATCTCGGTGTATGTTCATAACGCAGCAGTTTATCCTTGAGGAAAAGTTGCCGCAACGTTCGCGTCCATTCAAAATACTTCACACAGGACCCGAACTTAATTACAAGGCTGTGCACACTCCTCTAGAGTGTCATGTCAGTCGAAATTTCTTCAGTCCAAATTAGATTTACGTAACACCACACTTCACAGTGCTATACCGCACACACCCGTTCATAATCCGAAAACGTCAGAAATTGTTTTCGAAATTCGGCAAAAAGTACAGTTGAAGCCTCCCACCTCAAGCGAACACCTCTCGGAATCAGTATTCTTTAATTAACTTGCCACCATCGCATGGTATCTTAATCCGCCCCTGAATAATATAAAAATCGTTTTTCCATTTTTTTCTGGTCTGTCTTTCGTATTCGTCGAAAAATATTTTTTTGATTGACGCTTGATTCTCGAAAAAACCTAAAAATTCCTTACACACCGCCACCCCAGCACATTGTAACAGCAAGTGCAAACAACAACAAAAATCCATTTAGACCGAAGGAACAAATTTTTCGGTACACTCGACTGAGCCGTGTCCGAACTTATTACCGAAAGGATACAAGGAGGCGTGACCTATTTCACCATTTTTTTCCGCCAGATTCACATTTTTTCTTTCTGGTGTTCTTCTGGTGGCGTGCAAGCAACAGTAACGTTGAATTGGAAAAGAACCCAAAAAAGAGAAATTGTAAAACGCAATGGGGCGGGGGTGGGGGGGAAGAAATTAAGGTGTTGAATGAACATCACTTCATCTCCCCCACAGACGCATGTCTCATGTCCCTCTTAGCAGAAGATAACCACATGCGCAGGCAACTTAAGGTGAGGAGGAGGACACTTCTGATAGATTTTTCGGGTCTTATACGTTCGTTTTCTGCTTTTTTTTGATTTTGTTGTGTTTCGCTTCCTCTTTCGGATGCGAAAAAATTAAAAATTTGGATACATGTCAGATTGAGAAGGCACCCAACAGAGTTAACAACTGAAGGAGGTCCACCCAAACATGTTCAGAATGAAAATATCAAATATCGTGTGATGTCCCAAAAAAGAACGAACAGGAATAGATGTTCAGCTAGCGGCGGAGCGGCGGTGGTGAGTGCTCAGACGTTTTTTCGTATGAAAACCAATGTGACAGGAACAAAGAGTGGGTTGCAAATCGAGAAAAAAAGACAAAAAAACACGCAACGGACCTGAAAGAATGTTGCTCTCAACAATTGAGGTGTAAAAAGGAATAACGCCGTTGCCAACACTAACATTGACCACCAGGAGGAGCTGAATTTGAATTTCACTCGAACATGAAAGAGTTATGATATTTTGTTTTTTTTTTTTCAAACTGGATAGTGAATGTCGTTCTGCGTATTCTATTGTTCAAAAAATTATGGCAAATCATTATTAAATACCGCACACTTCTTGCTTCCAAAATCCTTCAGGTAACCAGACTTTTCAAACTGTTTTTTGTTTGTCCGTTGCAAACATCCAATTCAAAACATATCCAAAACGGAACGGGCACAGGATAGTGGTATCTTCTCCAGTGAACTAAATATATCTCAAAAGGTACAAAAATTGAATTTGTAAGTGGTATGTGTCAGGACACTGCCTCGAGCACGCCAGAAGACTTTGTCTCTTCTGAAATGATTTCTGCAGAAGAAGTCCTGATAACGAAGAGGTTAGGAACGGCCCTGGCAATTCCTATGTGCCTTGGGAGCCTACTTCTTCGATATTTTTTGCGACATCAGCGGGAACTCTGCAGAAGTCTGCATCGCTTCATAGAAAGCTTCAAAAGTTTTCTATCAATGGACGAAATTGTTTGGTAATTCATGTTACAGCACAATAGACCTTTAAAAAAATTGGAAGACAAAGCCTTGCGGTATTCAGGCTAAAATAATCTAATTCCAAAACCTCCCCATAAGTGCGGAAGAGCCACAAATGCGCGTGATAGAAAGGCTCTAGAGTGGAGCAGCTATATAAAATGGCCGTGTCTCATTTAGTTTCTTGTGGTCCGAGGGAGAATAGTATCCTTTTTTCTCCTGTAACGTAACATCGTATAAAAGATTCTTCTGCAGTCATCCTGTTGTTCTTATAAACCTCTAAAGATTCGAAAGTGGTTTACGGGGACTGTTCGATAAGTCAGCGACTCTGATGCAAGATGGCGCTCGGATTGTATAGACGATTTCTTGTAACATCTTTGTCTCTTTTTGGGTATAAACAAAAAAATCGAATAGATCTGTGAAACACTTAGCTTTCAAATACCCAACTACACAGAGATGTTCAACTCGTTCCTTCCTGTCCCCTGACATTTTTTTACAGCGTACATTGTCTGTAAATACGTTTGAGTTATTTGAACAGCTGATTGCTTTTCCCTCCAAACCAGAAATCAGCTACAAGGATCAAATGTCCGCCATTTTCAGGGGCAAATGTTCAACGTCAACGGGAGTTGGTTAACATCTGTTGCAGCATGCGTAAAAACATGGCAGTATGCGTGAATTTAACGAAAATATTGGAAAATCTGGAAAATTTTTAGAAATGGGCAGTGAAAGACGAGAAGTTATTCGCTCGAAAGTTGAGTGTCTCTATGAATGTACAGTAGAACCTCGATTATCCGGACCTCGATTATGCGGATTCGCGATTATCCGGACCAAAATTCAAAACAGACTAAAACATTTTTGGCTTCTAATGTGACATGATGAAATGAATGAAATGACATGAAATATTAAAAAGAAAAAAAAAGTAAGTAGATTGTTATCTATTGATGATGACGTAGAAGGCGTTTTGTCTTTTTTCAAGTAAATTAATTAAAGGAGAGTTGTTACATGGTTGTAGATGCGTGGGAATTGTTTAAAAGGAAAAAGGACGTTAAGCAAAGCTTGGAACAGGACAGTCATGCGGGAAAACAAAAATTCAATAGTCAATACTGATGATTCTATTTTGAAGGATATAAATGAGCTAATGTTAAGCCTACAAATATGTCAGGAATGTGGTGCTGATGATATTAATGATTGGATTGGGATGACGAAATTGTTGGAAACATATTAAAAGTAAATGAAGAGCAGGAAAAGCAAATATAGATGAAACAGAAGAAAACGAAGTTTTAGAAAATTAAGCATCTCATACGGAAGCATTCTAGACTCTGGAAACAGCGCTCAAATGGTTTGAAAAAAAAACAGAGTGTGATACTGTGAGTTGAATCGCATTCGTGATGTAGCATAAAAGAAGAGAAAAACTGGCTTACGTTCAATGACTGAATGATTTTCTTCATACATTCGATTACCCAGATGACGGTCTACAAAGATTAGTCCGAATAATCGAGGTTCTACTGTAGTTATTATTATTATTGTTGTTGTTGAGAGCATATTGCGTCGCGACCTTTAAGATCTATATTATGCCCCCTTTCAAAACCTTAGCAGTATTACGAGTTCCATTTGAGGGTAATGGACTCCTATTGCGCATGGGTGAAAAAATATGTTCTAGAGTATTCTCACTAAGACAGTTTCCTTCAGGGATCTGAGAATGAGATTGCATTTCTTCTTCTGATAGTAGGTACTTGCCCAGACTTCTTTTTCTTTTGTGGGCTAGTGCCTCACAAAATCTCAGTACGTGTTCTGGAATTTCATTAAATTCTCCACAAAAACTGCAGAGACCTTCTTCCGACACTTCTCGTTTCCTTAGATGCTCCCTGAGTCTACAGTGCCCCGTTAGGAAGCCTGTTAGGATACGGAGGTTGTTCTTGCTCATTTTAATGCATGTTTCGAACCTCTTTTGGGTTATTCCAGGTTTCAATCCGATTCCTTCCGTCTAATTCCCTGAATTCTTCTCTGAGGAGATGATCTCCTACGGTGCAGAATGGTTCAGGGCCAATGAAGGGTTCTGATGCTCCTTTCCTTCCTAGGGAGTTGGCCATTTCATTGCCTTCTATCCCCGTATGGCCAGGTATCCAGCAGAGGATTCCTCGGTTTCTCCTACTCAACTCTTTAAGCTTCTGCAGGCATTCCCATACAAGCTTGGATTTGATGATGTAGGAGTATAGTGCCATAATAGCGGCTCGACTGTCCGACATTATTGCTGTCGCAGTTGGTATAATTCCTTTCAAAATTGATCTGAATGCATCTGTCTATGGCATAAATTTCCGCTTGAAAGATGCTGGTTTTGGTTTGGATTCGAAGTATTTTGTCCTTTGTCCAAAAACTCATGCTCCAGTTCCTTCATCAGTTCTTGATCCGTCTGTATAACATTTTACCGTGTTGCTACTCAGTCTGTGGACCATGGATTCATTGCTCCAGTCCCTTTTCGTGTTGAGCTTGCTGGTAAATTTCTTTTGGAAGTTGAATTTACTAATCGCGTCATCCTTCGGAATGGCCAGGAGTGGTAGCTTTTTGACTAGTGCGTCGAATTGTCTCGCTGTAATGCACCTGTCTTTTCCTATCCCTTCTTTTGCCATTCATGACTGTTATGTTGGCACACTCTGCAACCACTAGATGCAAAGGAGTCAGCTCCAGTAACACCTCCATGGCCGCAGTTGGGCAAGTTCTCATGTCTGCTATAATACAGAGGCATGCCAACCTTTGACCTTTGCTCTTTGTAGTTGATTTCTGCTCCAAATTAATAAGGTCAATTATTGGACGTTTCGTTAGTCTCGATTTTAGATTTGTTATGTGCTACGATTTCTTATTTTTTAGGACTAGTTCATTATTCCAAATTGACACTATCATGTGCAAAAGGATAAAATATCCGCCATTATCGTGGATAAAACTGAGTTTCCTGTTTCTATAAAGCACTACTTTTTGCTCGGTGAAACTGTTAAACAGATTGAAGACAGGCTTAAAAAATAGTATAGAGACTCTGCCCCTCGCATAGAATGGTGCGCCATTTTATAGAGCCAAAAACTGGACGATGAGTGAAACAAATTGTTTAGCTTAATGATAGAGAAGTTATTTATTTAAATTAAATATAACATTTAATCTTATCGCTAAAATATTAGTATAGTATGACCATACACCACAATGATTTAAATAAAACGATATCAAATGCTCTAACAAAGAAAAGAAAAGAAAAAAGTAACTAAAACTTGGAGGGAGTTGAAGAAGATAAAACATATAATTGCATTTTCTGTTAATACTGAAGTTCATCGGCGGCGTTCTGAGGCTACGACGATGAGCTCTTGAAGAGATGTGCCAGCAGCTCTGGCTGCGACAGATTCAGCTTGTATTTTTGCACTATATCTTGTACCTTTAGACGACGTCGCACATGTGGTGGTTGGAAGCTGTAAAAACAAAGGTAAGCATTTCAATTTTCCGTTTGAGGAGGCAATTCAAGTGTTTACCTGTCGTTGTCGAGCCTTCTGCGCTTGGCCATATTGTGGGCTGTTTGACGCACCAAATTTCCAACAACTCTCCGGCTTAGCACCATTCCGTCGACCAGGGGTGTTGCGAAACTCATGCGACCACTTGGACCTTGCAGCTTGACTCGCAGAAGGCCAGATTGCAGCGCGTGAAGATAGATGACGTGGCAGTCACTACCACGGGGAATTTGAAGAACTTGAGACTCTTCGCCAGTTCGAGCGTACGCGAGAAGTTCATCTGAAAAGAGGGAACACCAAAACTCACACTTGATTCTCATCTGAGAGCAATGCATTTTTTACCGATGGGACAAGTGAAATGGTCCTCAAAACTCTCCAGCCACACAATTAAGATCTTTGCAGGCGGCTGTGCCAGAAGCGACGGCTTAATGGGGTTTGTCTTGCGACGTGTTGGTGGTATGGGTTCCTTTGATTTATCCAACTCCAACGACAATGTTCTTGGTTTCTGCCCAAGTGCAAAATTCCGGGTGTTTGGTACATCGGCTGAGTAGTTTCTTTCGTAGCACACGCTGGAGTGAGTGCTGTCACCGGAAGAATGAGAGGAATTCAGTGACAAGCAACTGCCGTCTGTTGTGGTTTCTGACCGGCAGTTCCATTCAGTGGGTACCACAAAAGCTATTTCTGATCCTACATCAGCCCAGTACAGGACCCTGGACTCCCCGTTGAATCGCAGATCCACTGGTTTATCCTTCGTTTGATTTTTAAGCGTCCAGCTGGATGACACAAATCCAGTCCACCCGCAGTGCTCTTCCACATCTACCGGCCAGCCTAGGGTCAGAAGCATATTGCCAAAGTTTGGATTCAAGGTGCGAATGTTTTCCTCATTCATGTTGCCAATGATCTCCGAGGCCGTTGTTTGGCCGGACTTCATGTAGAAGACGTGAACCGTGTCGTGCGTCCTTGCACTCAACTTATCCAGTAAATTGAGATCCTGTGCAAAGTTTTGTGGCGCAGTATCCAAGGCAATCAGCGGCCTATTACCTGGCGCCTCGCTGAGTTTTTCCTCACCCTCGAACGAGAGGAATCCAAACTGAGAGAGGAACAGCCGCGCTGTCTGGAATTCATGCACAACTGGTGGTGGAACACACTCCTGTGCATGGCTCAGGCTCTCTGCTGAATTGTCGGTTTCAGCCCAAGCTAGCTTCTCGAAGATTGACTGATTCTCGACCATTTTTTCCATTCGATTCATCTCCTCCACACCGTACTGCTCTCGGATTTGATCAAGCGTCGGTATGGAGTAGTCGGCAACGCAAGGCGTCACCTTCTCCACGCCGTCTGGGAAGAATTTCTGATCGAACTCCACTCGTTTTGGTGGGTCATTCATTGGAATCGGTCGACCGGGATTGATTGCGTGGTACTTTGTCCCCGATTTGCTGCGTGGCAAGTGACGCAATTGCATTGTCCACGCGTGACGACCGAAGGGACTGCGAATCAACACTAAAGCACAGAGTTAGAGGTTGAAGTGAAAAGGTGTCAGTTTGAAGAGGGTATTACTTACTCGTCACAGTCGGTTGCGGATCCTGATCATTTCCCAGTGGCTCCTCGAGGAGTGCCAATATCGTGGAGTTTTCCGTGACAAAGTACTTGAATTTATTGATCGCCTGCTCAGTGGTCACAGCACTCGTGTTATCAACCGAGTTGCAGTGCTTGATCAAAGCGACTTCGTCTAGCAACGACGAAATCGATTCGGGCCCACATTCACTTGGGAAATAACCCACTTGTTCCATGATTATGGTGAACAAATTCTCAGCTGCATCACGGACTCGCATCGAAGCCGGTTTAAGTTCCTTCTCATCTTTGTATTTCGGTGGTTCACCTGGCTTACCAATACTCTTCGTTCCCGATATACCCAACTCAACTACCTCCATCACCGTTGTGAGGCAATCCTTATCCTGCAGCAAATACGGATGTTGCATCAACCACGCCGATGTGCATTGAAATGCCGCCACAATGGTACTATGCAAATCCTTACTATGGGCCGGCGGTGGTCTGGAACATTGATAACAGATGTAGTCGCAGATCCACTTCACCGCTCGCTTGCACTCTAGAGCGTCTGTGGAAATGATCGTTAGATTTTGACTTGGTTCTTCAATTGCTACTAATTGTTCTATACAATGTTGTTCGAACGAATGAGAACGAACGAAAGAGTTGTTTTGAAACGAAAACAAAAAGTGCTTGTGTTAGTAAAATGAGTGAGTGTCTATTACCGTTTGTTAGTTTCCTGGCTGCATTTATTTATTTTTTTTTTTCATTTTTTTTGTATTTTTTTTCGAATTTCATTTTGATTTTTTTTTTGTATTTTTTTAATGGGGCGAGGAATAGGATTAACAGGCAATGGAACGGGGGGTTTGTTAAAGAGAAATAGAAAGAGGCTGGTTAGGTCAAGAAACAATCAATATTAGAAGAGATTTTAGTCGATATCGAATCAAAAATTTACAATATTTACAAACATTTACAGTTTTTTTTTTATTTTTTTTACTTGGGGGATATCAACGTACCTGAGTCTCGGATGTGAAGACGCGCAAGTCCAGAGAGGAGTTCTAGGGCAGCCAGAGAGACGTTGAGGTCTGTCTTCCAGGACGAAATCAGACGGTGACACACGAGATATGTCGCTCGCACAAAGAGTGCATGCGCGTTGTCTGGAATATTAATTGAGAGTGTGTTTATGACAAATAATTGGGTTTTACATGAGTTTTGATGAGATGGGATGTGATGGGGATGATCTGATTAAGTGGCTTATGAAATATGTTCCGTACAAAGTGTGATCTTTCAATATGAGTGCTTCTAAGATGTACTACACATTAGCTTAAAAGTATAAGATTTTAGACAATCATCTTACCGTTTAAATATAATTTATGCCAACCAGAGACTGTCATTAACTGGTCATTAGGTTATTTCGACGACTGGCATTCGCTAAGCATTTCAACGAAACATTTAATGTCAAAAATGTTTTTGACAGGCTCTGTCTTGTGACTTTTTCAACACATTTCTTGGGAAGATCGTACAAAACTCACTGTCCGACACTAGAGGCACGGTCTTCCCAAAGTCCGTACAGTTGCAAGCATACGTGGATGACATTTGTCGTAATTGATCGAAAAAACAGTGATCCGTCAATGACGCGTTTGCTGGTATTGAATCGGAGACGGTTTAGCGGTTAATAAGGTCAAAACGAAGAATACGATGTCTTTAAGGGCATCGATGACTGGGCCACAACGTCACCATAGGCAGATAGACTTTCGAGGTAGTGAAAGACTTCGTCCACGTCGGCTCCGGGGCAGACAATACGAACAACATCAGTACCAACATCAAATGCTGTCACAGCGTGTCACAGCGACATCTTCAAGTCAAATAGACAACTATTTTCTGGCTCGAAGGACCCTCAACCGAGGACCGAGGGACGACGCAACCGAAGACGCCCGCCTTTAATGTGCACAAGTTGACTTAGGACACAAGTTGAGAGGGGGACATCTCGTAAAAGACTGTGCGCTAGTTTGAAAGGTCTGTTGGCTCCGGTATATAGAGTTCAAAAAGGAGAAAGAAGAAAAAGAAATGGTTTTCAGTTTGAGTCCAATTGACTCATCTAACTCATTACCTTTTTACATTAAGTTTCACTTTTAACGACACATACGAAATTTAAACGGTCCAATTTATACAGACCAAGACCTTCAGCCCTACCAAAAAGCTTTAATTTGAAGATACTTTCAGTCGGAGGATTATCGTTTATACTACCGAGGTGGATGGGCAAATGTCCATTGTGAAGCCAAAAGAAACTCCATTCATTCACTTTCTTCTTCTTCTTACTACTACAGTCCGAGGTGGACCTGGACCTCACTCAACATGCCTCTCCAGCCAGCCCGATCTTTCGCCAGCTGTCTCTAGTTTCGCACACCAAGCCGGCTGAGGTCCCCCTCGACTTATGTGCGCCACCTTGTACGTGGACCTTATCCTCCAAATGCCATCAACGCAAACAGGACCAAAGATCGCGCGAAGAACTTTTCTCTCGAAAAGACCAAGAGACTGTTCCGCTTGGGATATTGACCATGCCTCTGCGCCGTACAGCAGGCCTGGAGTAAGGGGTATTACTCGAGTGTATTAAAGGGAGGAAAAACGTTCGTCGTAGATTTGTAAAGAAACAACTCTAGATTTCTGCAGCAAGACAACGCATCGGCTCACAAAACTTCTTAACTTGTACGCAATTATTTAACAAAAAACAACGTTCCTACCGTTCCACAAGCTCCGTTTAAGCTCACCTGACAGAGCTCCATGTGATTTTTTCCTATTCCCACGACGCGAGTTACCACTTCACGGAAAGCGTTTTGAGAGGAGAAGGAACAGAAGGCGATTCCTAATCGGCTTATGATAAGCGCTTTGAAGATTGGAGGAATCGTTGGAATATATGTAATGCTTGAGATGGCCATTACTTTAAAGGGAATGAAATGGATTATCGAATAGTATATGAATCGTTTGCGTTTTATTGAAAAACTCCAGGTACTTTTTGATCAGAAGGTAAATACCATTGCCCACTCCCTCCTCCGTTTTCGATTCGCCCGTTTAAATTTGTACGGAGTCTGCGAAGTGTATACAGCTGGCTTCTCATAACTCTTTGGCAGGGATTGGACTTCCAAAAGGTCCGCCGGGAAAACATTGTTGTGCAGTGCAGTGTAGTCAGTGTTGTTGGGCAGAACGTTTATTTTCTCTAATATTGCAGAATATCCGAAAGGTATGCGGACCACAAAGAGGACGAATCGCGATATAGAGAAAATATGCCGACAGACAAACATTTGTAGCTAAGACTCTTACGCCGCATGAATATGTATGACTGATTGAAGGCGATTGAAGAGCTCTTATGAATGAAATGTGTAAGCCTCATATATGTAAACGTTTTATGTGTTTAATGTGTGCAATCAAAGGTATAAGACTACTTAAATCAAAACCACTAGCGGTATGCGGTAAAAGAAACTTAATATACACAAAAATATAAAAAATCAAAACAAACAGTCAATTGATTGAATAAATAAAAACGAAAATTATAAGATTTACCATAAACCGAGGCTGTCTCGAATTCTTGTAGCAATTCCACAGGAAAGTCATCAGACACAGTCAAACTGGGATAATCGCTATCGCGTCCAGTTGAACTATTTCCGGTCACAGTTCCCCCAGCACTTCCACTTCCACCTGGTGCATTGCTACCGCCAATTGTTGCCGTGCTCTGAGCGCCCAAACTAGAGTTCCCAACGCTCGCTATGGACGCCGATCTCTCCGAGCATGCTGTGATATTCAAATTTAAAGACACGAAAACAATTTCGATAGAATCAACACAAACAAAGAAGGAAATAAAGGAAAACGGAAAACGGAAAACAAATGAAAAGTTACTTTACAACAACACAAGGAAATAAGAAAGGAATCTAAGGAGAAAAGAATGTGAGCGCACAAGAAGCTGAATCACGAGTGAAAGCTGAGAAGAGAGAAGAAGAGAGCGAAAGAGAGGCAAACACAAAAGCTTGCGCTAAGATGGTTTCTTTTTGCCAAACCTGAGCTGAGGATATTCGAGTCGCTTGGTTGAGGTGATGATGCGTGTAGATTTTCCGCTCCCAGTTCGCTTTCCTCAAAGTTCACCGAGTCCTGGACGGTGAGCAGGAGTCCGCCCAGCAGCATGTGAGTGTTTTGTGCGTCGGTTTCCACTTGAAGAGCGTTCATCAGGATGTTGATCAGACGTGGTTTGAGTTGGATGAAGGTTATGATTCTGAAAGAAGCCGGCGATTAAGATTTATTCGGGGTTGGAGCGTGTGGATACAAACCTTTCAGGGTTCTCGTTGGCCAGGTCCCGGATCTGGAGGGTTTGGAAGTGCAAGGGCAGCGCAAGAAGCGAGAGCAGAATGTTGATTGAGGCTCTTCTCAGCTCTGTTCTATTGAAGTGAATTGCCTGCGACTTTATTTTCAAATCCTTGTCGGGAAGGACCACCTCCAGGGCGGAAATAAATGCAGGCAAGAGAACTTGAATTCCATCCAAATCCAATCGGAACAGATCGGAGGAATTCAAGAGAATAGATGCCAGAGTCTCATCACATTCCTTGCTCTCGGCAATCTTCATGCACTGCTGCAGGGCCATGTAGAAACGGGCCAGGTAAACTGGAAGAATCTCTTCACCGGTCTTCTTGGCACAGAAGATCTTGCACAGTGCCCCAATGGCTTCGGCGCGTCCCGATTCGTACTTGTCGATGGTGAGTCCCGGTGGTAGATTTGTTGGATCGTTTATGGAGTTCGGCTGCGACAAGGAGATGCTTCCTTTTCGATTCTCCATGATCATCGATGATGGGCGTTTGCTTGCTTCTGTCGCTTGCCGCTTGGCATTCATCAGCCATGCATCGCCTCCAATGTGAGCTGCCTCGAACAACCATTCGCCGAAAAGATGTAAAATGCTGTTGCACTTTGGCCGTGTTGGAGCCAGCGGTGGACGTGGTTCAGAGCCCATGGACGGAAGAGCTGAAATACATGAATCAGATTTGTGATCAAATCAAATAAAAGCCCTTAGACTACGTACAATTCAAACTGCTAGATGAAGGCGGTCCGGACGTCGGCGTCAGAGGTGGTTGTGCGTTTGTCGACCGAGAACTGGTCAATCCAATCAGCGCCGCTTTACTGAGACCTACAGAGGGAGAGATTTATTGAAAGGCATTCGAGAGATGTGTTTATCGTGTTCGAACTAAAACAGAAATCGATACTGTTACTCAATGCGATAAAAACAAATTTAAGGAGGATACAATTCTAAAAAGTGAAACAAAATAAATAAACGCCCCCTAATTGCGTCAGTTCGCTTTCCAATGGGAACCCATACTGCAGGCAAGTGTAACCAACTCTATTGATAATGTGTAACTGAGCAGTGATGTGATTTAAAACTAAAATTCCCCAAAAAGCATCTAAAAACAAACAAAGAATCAAAAGCTTACGGGAGTGAAAACTAAATTTTGAATGTGTTCTAAAGATAACGAAACGAAGAGGTAAACACAATCCCGTGAGATGTTGACTGAACATAAGGTGGACTACTTAATTGTATATCGTGCAGGATAACACTTTGAGTGCCAAGCTATTTTAACGTTTTGGGTTGCAATTAGACCAAAGTATTTTTTTGCAATTTTCTGTTCCCAATCAATTCCCATTTATTTGTCGTCATAACTGTAAAATTCAAACGGTTTTTGTACGATATAACCCTCTCAAAGAAAGAAAAAGTGTTTTCGACGGACGGCAGTAGTTTCGTGTTTCTAGCAAGAGTAATAAGAAATGATTCCATGTTGCCAATAATATTTTTGTACAGTTATAGGTTTCTCGCTGTCTGAGAAGACGATTTTTTGGCCAAAATCCGAATTTCCGGCAACATTTCAGGCGCCCAGTTAGCGAACTCACGGCCTTAATTCTTGCGTCAACACAATTTTATACGGATACAGGCCTTAATGGGCGCCGTGGCGTAGTGGGTAATTGCGTCGACTATTACGCTCGATGTTGTCGGTTCGATTCCCGAAAAAACACTTAACATTTTTTCGCGGCTCCACCTCTTTTGAGTCACTGACAATGCTCAAAGAGTATAACTGTCTAGAAAAAAAGCTTCTCAATCTCGCCGTTCGGAGTTGGCAGTAAACTGTAGGTCCCCTTCACTCGTGAGAGAACAACAGCACGCACAACATGAGTGGTTGCTAAGAAGCTAGGCCCAGGTCCACCTCGGACCGTAGCGCCATTATTATTATTATTATTAGGTTTCTAAAAATGGCAAAGCATGAGTGAAAGTGAGTTTTCAACCTCACGCCAGAAGTTGATAAAAGTTGGGACGACTCTTCAAGCGATGATTTAAACTTTAAAGATAATTGGCTTCCAAATGACGAGCCTGAGGATTTCAATGCAGCTGATGCGGAAGCTTCAGAAAGTGATGAGGAACACATACAAGAAGAAGCTGAGCAAGTGCTGAGCAACATAAGTACGCTGGACGAAGAAGGATAAGAAAATTCATTATCGGCATATTTTGCTTCTTTTTTTTTTTTAAATGTGTCAAAACGACTGAGGCACAACGGAAGATTTGCAGCGTGTATGGCGATTCATCTAAAACTGCCGACACTTGTCTGCGTTAGTTTAAACGCTTTTGTTCTAGAAATATAGACCTTGCTGAAGCTGTTTACTGTGGACGTTCACCTACCACAGACGATGATCAAATCTTGGCTGCAGTTAGCGTTAACAGACATTAGAGCCCGCTAATATCCCCAGTTGGTCTATGAAATATGGATTAGGTTAGGTTAGGTTTAGATGGATGACTGCAGACAGAAGTCACACTTAGGCCAACATATGCCCATTGTGGTACCACGCGGATCGGATGTCACCTATCCAGCAAACCAGTCGGTGCTTGTCACGAAGCTTCTTAGTTGGTGAATGCCGACGTTGTGCAGTTCGCTCAAGTCGTTAAAGAAGTAGGCTGCAAGGTGTGTCTTCCTACGAGAGGAGAGAGCGTTACAGGTACAGTGGAGATGCGTTATGCTTCCCTCTCCTTCCTCGTCTCTGCAGGAGGGAATGAGGGAATCACATTCTTAAGGCGTGTGTGCCAATGGCACAGTGCACTGTGATAACGCCGATGAAGGTCCTTAGAGATGACCTGTTCATTCTAATAAGATAGAGTGAACGTTTTAAATCGAGTTTAGACTAAATTTGTGATGAGGCACGTAGTGCTTCTGACTGTCTTAAGTTGGCGTTTTTTTAAAGTACGATCCTTTAGAAATTTAGCTGTAGCAAATGGCATGCGCGGAGGTTCTCCACTAGGAAGGTTTGTGGAGACCGTTCCACCCCTGGTGAGGTCATCGGCTTCACAATTCCCTGGAATGTCACAGTGTCCCATCCCGGCAACAACATAAGGTAATTATTAAAATGCTCAGCCATCTCGTTAAGAGATAGGCGGCAATTCAAGGAGGTCTTAGAGAAGAAAGCGACCGAGCTCAGGAATTTGATTGCTGCTTGGCTGTGTGAACAGATGGTGGTGTCCTTCTTGGATATCACGTTGTTCTTGAACGTAAACCGAGCTTCTTTTATCGCCATCGTCTCAGCCTGGAATGCACTACAATGTTCCGGAAGGTGGAGGTATATGCTAAAGTTTAGATCCTTGCAGTAGACACCTAATCCTACTCCCTCTTCCGTCTTGGATCAATCTGTGAAAATACGCAGAGGACCGTTCAACGTCTGAGTATCAGACTTCCAGTCAGACCTGGAGGGTTTGCTGGTAGAGAAGATTTTCTCGAAGAGTAGATGAGGTAGCAGGAGGTCATTGTCGAAACTCGAGGTTATCCAGAATGGTAGAATGACCTATATGGTGGTTATTTCACAGGTGAAGTGTTCTGAGACTAACCGCTGTGCTCCTACTTGTCTGCCAAATAACTCGAGTGGATGGAAATGAAGGGCAACATTCAGTGCTTCGAATGATGTCGTTCTTAGCACCCCATTCATTCAATGGGTTACATTTGGATCCGGATTAATCACAAGGAATTGCTATTTCAAATTCAAAAGTGTCCTTTAACTCCATGCGGAATATTCTACTCTTTGTGTGGATGAACTTCAGTTTGTTAACACTGTGATCATTCTAGAATTCGTTATTAACAGCAAACTGTCAGTATAGAACCATACCTTTCATACATTCATCATACATTCTTCCGCTAATGACATATGCTGAAGTTGTCTGCAGTAAAGTTGCTTTTTTATCCCAAAGATCACTGCAGGTAGGGTTTAATGATGCCATTATGTATGTTCATGAATCACGCAGATTTAATCATGCATCTCTGTATACTAGAGGCTTACTGGGAACTTCTCTTGACCGCTAAAAAAACAAACAAGGAATTTCTGTCTCATATACTACCCACAAGAGTTACCTCACGGCTGCGTAAGTAACAACGAAATGTTCAAGAAAGGCCACACAATTCGGAACCCATATGCTGTCGCACAAAAACGTACGGCATGGCTCGAACTGAAGTACTAGCACGAAAATGTGCGACCCTGCTTCTGGCTAATCATAAGGTGTCGTACGAGAACGTATCACATGGAAGTCAAAGTTTTCAGCTGTACAGTTCCTGGTTTTCAATTCAGTTTATGGAGTTGTTTTGAATGTACTCTAGGGACATATACAGTGTAGGGCAACATATATTGTGCTATAACTTAAGGTATCTGCTTAAATTTTGTGATTCTGGGAAATTTGAAAATCAAAGAAACATTTCCCGTCGGGACGACATTCCCTTCAATCGCGAGAGGGATATGCTAGAGCGGTGCTGATAACTATTGAATATCTTTTTGCATAAACCATTGATAACCATTGATAACAAAAAAATGCTTCCGGCTTACAAAAATTCCAAAATAAAAACAAAATCTGGAGAAAAAAATTTAAAAAAAAAACCCTTTCAACAGAAGTCTGTGATGTTTTAATTTTTGTATGGCATGTGCACAACGACAACAACGAATGCACTGACAACTGTGTCATGTGTCAGATGCAGCAGGGACATTCGTAATATTTAGCACAAAAAAGTTGGGACGGACAGATTCCAATCGATGTACCGAAACAAAATCATTCCTGCCAAGCCAACGAAGATGTTAAGCGAAGCATTAAACATTTAACTAGTCTCCAATACGAGCAACAATCAAAAACAGAACAGACAAACACAAAAATTAGTTAGAACACAACACAAGTTAGATACGCACAAAGAAACAAAGAAAGCGGATGCAAAAATATCAAAGACAATCACATGTTGTATTGCAAAATTATAAAACACCACACCCTTCTGTTGTGAGATCGATGGTGCCACGCTAAAGGATTTCGCCAGCCGCCTCTGTAACGGTGGCGTTGGTGAATGCGGTACGTGCTCTCCGGTGGCAGCACTGCTACCCAATCCCGAAGTAGTCGATGTGAGTGGTGTACCATATGATGAACTACCACCACCAGCATTTGTACTTGCTCCAGCCGAATGATGGTGATGACCGATAATGGCATTGAGGGCATTACTAGCAGTATTACCGCTTAGACCGCTAAGAAAAGAGGAGCCACCACCGTCAGTGGCGCCCCCACTTCTACTACCACTACCACCTGCACCAGTACTAATACCAAACAAATGATGAGTGCTATGGCTCAAACCAGTGCCGCTACCGTGAATGGCTTCGCTCAATGACGAGCGAATGTCCATGAGGTTTGTTATATTGTCATCATTACCTTGAAGTGGCTGATAAATACCTAGAGGCGGGGAATAGTGATTGCAAGAGATAATTGAATATTTAGAGAATTGAGTATTTATAAGCTGGTGATAGACTCGTGAGGGACTTACCTAGAAATGCATCAACCTGTGACGAAATGCCTTTGATGGCTTTGAGGAATATTTGGGGCAGGAGTAGCAGGCAGGGATGCTGATATGGTTCAGCACCTTTCTCTCGCGTCAGAGACCACTGAATGAAATGCGAAGACTTGCTGATGATATGTGGGTAGCAAAGTGCTGTTGGATTGCCAATGGTGCGCAGGAAGCGATACCAAGTTTGCGCAACGCAGTCGTTTGTCATTCCGTTCGGAATCAACTGAGCATCCTCATCCGCTGAAAGAACAAATTTGAGCTCTCCTCTGATTCGTGTTTACCATTTTTCTTACAGATTTTCAATTCAGGAAACGTGGGTCCATAGGTGAACTCCAGCAGCCTCGAAGTAAGCGCCAGATTGACTCGATTCCACTGCTCGACCAGAGCTATACGATGTCTCCACAGGGCGCAGGATTCTTGCAGAGTTTTCCACAGCGATGGCGATGGAAAGCACCGGACGCACGCCAGCAACCACACTTCGAAGAGTACACTCAATACCCTCTCACACAATTGATCGCCAACATCGTCTTTGACTGTGGGCGGTGCCAAGAGAATCTCGTTGATTGCCAGCAAGAAGAGCAGCAATGACTCCCAAGTGTCGCGACTCATGATCTGTGATATTTGTGCTGTTTGTTGGAGCGTTCGTAGGACTCGATGACAGAGCACTGCTTGACGATTAATCGTGTCTGCACCTAAAGGGAAGAGAAAGTGTGAATGGAGATTTTCTTTGGCAGATGTTTCAAGGACTGAAAGCAGTGCAATTACAACACCTACCCAAGTTGAGGTACAAAAACGGTAAGACTTGCAAAAATACAAAAAATTAAATGTTATGAGTCTGAAATTCTGAAAAATTAATTCAATTCTTTATGTTTACAGAGATCCATTCACTTTCCCACTTGATTCAAGTGGAAATCTTAAAAATGTCCTACAAGATCACAACGAAGAGGGGGACATGATCGAAGATGCATTAAAAAATGTTTGGCTTTGAAACAAACAGCACCAGTCCTAGCGGTGCAGTCAACGTACATCAATAGTTCTGCAGAAACCCCATGAGACGTAAACGAATGGCGGAAAATCACACAAGCTCTGTGACCAATAGATCGATTCTGTTGTATGTGTGACTGTTGTGACGAGTGGTTCCAAGGACAAAATGGCAGATAGATCAATCCTGAACCGTGTTTTCTTCTTCTTCGCTTGGCGCTACAGTCCGAGGCGGACCTGGGCTTCAGTCAACATGCCTATCTGTCCAGCACGATCTTGTGCTAAGTGTCTCCAGTTACGTATGTTCAGCTAACTGAGCCCCTTTTCAGGCTGAGCCCCTCTTTAGCGCGGTGTCGAGGGTTATAGTCGAAGAATTTCCGTGTCGAAGCATTTGTATCCATTCGCATACATAACCTAGTCATCTGAAACGATAGACTCGATGTAGTTGTACAAACCGTTAAGAGCCACGTCTAGACTGCAACTAGGACCGGTTGAGGCCGTGTTTAGACTGAATAAATATCGTTAATTTTGACGATGAAATAATTAGAGATCGCCGAGGAGTTAGCCAGACGATGACGACAGGCGCTAGGTTATAGTGACTGTCACCGCTGAATCAGTCGTGACCCACTTAGGTCCTGAATGGATCAATTGTGCTGACAACAAGCGCTGACTTCAATGCAATAATGGCCACCGCTACCGCTACCGCTACACGTTACCTCGGGAACACTGAGAATAACACGAGTACTAAAACCAAACGTAGAAGTACTTGTGCGAATTCCTTGCTTTAAGAGATTGTTAGCTGATAGAACTCCCTTTTGTCAAACCAAGTGATCCCTGTTCTGCTTTGCCGCAGAGAAGTGTACGCAACATCGAAATCGTACAAAGAAGCTATCGGTCGGCTCGAGAAAGTTCCACGTGCGATCTTTACTCAAACTTGCGTTGGTGGAGATTGAGGAATAAGTGTTAATCATCAAATATTGTGTCATCTTTCCAACGAGCATTCAGTGGTGTCGGTGCCATTTGTCTTTTCTTAGTTATTTGCAATTGGCATCATCTATCGGGAAACAATTTCACGAAGTTCTTCCCAGACGCAATATAAAAGCTATACAACGACATAAGCGCATCGTGCATAAGTCCGGCGCTTAATGTCATGTAGAGCGTAAAGACGAAGCTTCGAGCTCCGTAACAAATAATAACCATCTTCAAGACTGTGGGACAACACAAAAGAGAACAAATATTGTAACACAAACAAGCTGTAGGTAACCTAAACAATTTGGTGTGAAAATTTGCCGACAGGTTGGATGTTGCTAGCTTGTTGATTAAGACACTCGCTCGAACTCGATTGCCTTCCACGATTTTTTTCTTCTTTGTCTGTCGCTACAGTCCGGGTGGACCTGGGGGGCCTTCAACAGGACTCTCCAGCTAGCGATATCCTACTGTAGTTGTCTCCAATTTCGAACACGAAGTTGGTTAAGGTCCCTCTCAACTTGTGTGTGCCGCTTTAGACGTGGACGACCACATCGAAGTCTCGCGACTAATTAGACTCATTTGGCTGAATATCGAGTAACGTTCATGGTTGAATCTTGTCATCCATTGCATATCAAGACAGCACACACATCTTTCGTCCAAGAGCTTCTTCATTCGCATTCAACAATGTCTTTGCTTTAAAGCGATTGAAAACGAAGATGCAACTACGGACTGTATGAACTGTACAGTGACTTGTGTTTAGACAGGCGTCTATTAGCTGAGGGCATGAATAACTTAGCTTCGGTCAAAGATATTTTTCGATTCTGAACCAGTGGGACAATGGAATAGATGACGTCCACGTCTAGGTTGTCCCACCAAAAGATAGAGGGACCTCAACCAACTTGGCGTGCTCTATTGGCGACAGCGAGCAACAGATAGTGCTAGCTGGGGATGCTTGTTGGTTGAGTTTTAGGTCCACCCTGGACTGTAGCACCACAAGAAGAAGCAAAAACACTGAAGCAACAGGTCTTCGATGTCTAAACAGACATTTAGACAAGCACCCCATGACGCTTATACTCTCGACACACGTTTCTCTCTGTTGAATGCGTCCATTTGGGAATCGGCTCACTAACTTAATTAAATGCTAAATATCACTAAAAAGCAACATCTGCTTAGCAATACTTCTCGTTCGCCGACGTGGACCGTGGAGCCAAGTATATGAACAAGTTTTAATTTCCTTTTCATATTTTGCATTAAGGACCTAAACTCTAGGTGTTAAGTTGAAGACATGAGCTCTAAGCTAAGACTGAAACCTCCCTCCAAAAAAAATAGCTCGTTGAATTCGTTTTGACAACCAGACTAATAGCTTCCTCTTGAAATCACCTCAAAAATGATATCACCTAAGCTAGATTCCAAACGATCTAAGAAAGGAAATTTTCTCAATAGATCAAAAATTCGCATCATGGTATATGCCATCACCGGACACTGTCTCTTTGTCGAACATTCCAAAAATCTTGGCGATTTGGCAATCGACTTTAGCGAAAGCTGTTTAGAGGAGGAAGAAATGGAGAACTGTTCACATCTTCTCCGCAATTGCCCGGCCATGGCATCCCATCGACGTTTTGGGGATCTGTGACCTCAATGAGACACCTATTAGCAATCTACTACACTATACCGAAAACTTCAAATGGTTTCCTAAAAGTCGACAAAACAAATGACGCATATTCGATCACTGTGACTGTATAATGGGCCAACTCTGGTCTAAATGCACTTTTCAGCCACTCCATCTACCTACTTATGAAAATTTTCAAATCGTTTTGAATCTATTAATTCGTAGAAACAACGTGAGATCACTCTGAAGACCAAAAATCAATTGTGATTGAACTTCCCAGTTAAGTGCACTGCAGCTGGAATTTAAGTTTAAGCAACTACAGATTTAAGGAAAATTGCTCTGTGCGTAGAAACGTTAAAAAAGCGTGTCGAAAAGAAATTGAATTAAGCGCAAATAAGTCAGTCATATTTATATACATTTTTCTAAGGCCAGCTCATTCATTGAAGGGATTGGTTCCCTTAATCGGCTCCCATCCCTTGCGCTCTGTATCGACCACAGTGTGAGGTTCCCAAAAATATACCCATCAATTGTCAAGAAAACCGATAGGCGAGGCAGTGATGAACACGTTTTCACTGCCTATATGTAGCGTCAAAGCATGCAAAAAGTGAAACCACCACGAACCCCTTCTCAAAAAAATTCCAAAAATACCCCAAAATGGCCTGTCAAAGTCATTGTACTTGAAGCATTTATATTCAACAATTTAAAAGAAACAAAAATACATAATTTTTTTTTTTTTCAAATAACTCACTCTCTCCCTGTCGAGGTACGAACAAATTATGGAAGTGACTGATGATTTTCCGGCAGTACATGTTTGGATCATCGCAGATCGGTTTCGGTACACTTATCCTTGGATTCTGATGTAATGCGGTCATCCATTCGCAGTAAACATTCACACAATCCTTAATGGTTTCATGTTCTTGCAATGGCAACGATAGACCAAAACAAATAACATCCATACACCAGAGAACCTATGGGAGAGCACACAGAATAGAATAGTCTCGTATTTAATGCAATTTCCTATTTCACACCTCTTCATCTTTAACTAGATGACTGGGTTCGGCATTTTGCGTAATTCCTAAATTCGATGCCAGCTGCTTAACAACAGAAACAGCCACTTCCCTTCCGGCCGAAGCTGGAAACTTATTCAACACACTGAACGACTGAGCATCACAACTGTTTGATGTGATTGTCGATGAAAGCGATACCCATTCGGAATACATTTCTTCTTTTTTTTGTTTTCTATTGTACACCAAATAGGTTAAATTAATGATAATAAAGAATTTTTTCTTAATTTATTCACTGCACAGCGTTTCCCATGAGAAACTAATCGAACTCATTTCGTTCACACGTCGACAACATTAAGTGCGACATAATTGAATAGATTTCACTTTGTGGCGTGGAATTATGTTTGAACTTTTATATAAATATGGAGATTAAATTGAACTCTTTGGAAAACACCATAGATGAGGAAAACATTAAACTAAATGCTTTCTATTCACGAAATAAACAAATTTTCTTTCACGCAAAATGGGACTGCGCACGAATTTCTCGTTTTCATTGAATCCATTTGACATTTGAAGCAAGTGGGTTTGACATTTGGCTGGATATACAGGGATGTGAAGTTGGTGCAGACTAAGTACAGGGTGATTTTTTAATTTAAATATTTTTTTCTTTTCTTGTACATATTGGAATTTTTTTTCTGTTTGCATTTTTAGAGATTTTGCCAATAAGGTAAGCAAAAAAACTTTATAACCAAATAAACAAAGTAAACGGTAAGATGTGAAAATTTGTTTACAGAAAAATAGAACGTTTTGCTCCTTACCTAAAGAACGATTCGGGAATAAGTAGACACCTTCTTATAAAATCAAAAGTGGCAGTGGATTCATGAGTATGCAACTCATTACCTCTCTATTTTATGGAATAATATAAAAAAAAATAATGGTGGCGCTGCAGTCCGAAGTGGACTAGAGCCTAGCTTCTCAGCAACCACTCATGTTGCGCGTGCTATTGTTTTCTCACGAGTGGAGGGAACCTACAGTTTAATGCTGACTCCGAACGGCGATTTTGAGAAGCTTTTTCGATACAGTTATACTCTTTGAGCATTGTCAGTGACTCGAAAGAAGAGGAGCCGTTAGAAATGTTAGATGTTTTTTTTTTTGTCGAGATCCGAACCTTTGAAGTCGAGCGTAGGAGTCGACGCACCTACGCACTACGCCAGGGCGCCTACGTTGTAGTAATGTTCGCTTTAAACTGGGTGAGCGTTCCTTTCAGTTTATGAGCACTGAGCAGTTTGGACAGTGTTCAGAGTCCTCTCATTCTTTTTTTTCTTTCTTTCTTTACGGCGAGGTTATGGTCCGGAATAAAAGGATCATAGCCCTCCCAATTTACTGCATCCCTACTGGTCCGCCTGTGGGGTTTGCCGGTTTGACCTCAGGAAGTAATGGCAGGCTTCCCGGTTTCGGATCACTTCATCACTGAGGCCAATCAAATGCTGGTGTTTTGCATTTGTGTGATCCAATTGTTTTTTGGTCTGCCATTTTTGCGCGATTGTGCAAAAACGTTGATTGATATTGTCTTTTTAACGGGGTTCGAAGGATCCTTTGAACATGACAAAACCAACTAAACCGGTCGTGTTCTATTTTCCTTGTGATGGGCTCTTTTACATGAAGGCTTCCTCGAATCTTCTGCTGTCATGCGAAGCATCTTCATCTCAGCTGCCGTTAATTTGCTCTCATACTTTTTGTAGATTGTCCAACATTGTGAACCATATGTAAGCGCCGGGCATACAACTGCGGTGTAGAGCTTTCCTTTCAGCTTAGGGGACATTTTTCGGTCACAAAAGATAGCGGAGTTTTCCCGCCACTTCATCCACCCTACGCTTACGCGATGATTGATGTCTTCATCACAAGTTGCTTCGCTATTGATCATAGATCCCAAATATTTAAACTCTTCGCACTTGGGAAGCACTTTTCCATTCAAGTAAATGTCTGGAATAGGTTGGTGTGGATCAGAGAATAGGCAGTACTTTTTCGAACTAGTACGGTACCCATTTCCCTCCAAAACATCCACCCATACATTAGGTGCTCGTTGCAGGGATGTTTGATCTTCACTTATGATGGCTCCATCATCAGCAAAGAATAAATTATGCACTTTGGGGTCCTTCACTTTTCCTTTTTTTCCTTTTCCTTTCGCAGTCGGCCATCTAATACCCTCTCAACAATCTTCATGGTGTGTGACATTAGCTTGACAGAACGGTAGTTATCGCAGTTTCAGGTATCGCCCTTTCCTTTGTGCAAAGGAAGAAGAATACTTTCCCTCCACTGATTAGGCATTGGATCACCGCTCATAAGTTTGGAGATAAGAATCATGAGCCATCTGGACCCGATTTCTCACATCTCTCCTCTCATTCAAAAATCGTTTATCCTTTTCGCGTCATCTCGCCATTGAGATTCCCTTTGTTGATCCGAGCCAAAAACTTCTTAACGGTTTTTGTGAGGACTATACAGAAGGCCCTGTGAGAGGCTATATGTTAACTTAAACTAGGCATTTATAGGGATCCTTGTAGGTATCTCGCCAGGTTGGGGCGCCCTGTATGCACAAATACTGCTTTTCCTCTGGTCGATTCCCAGCCCATTTTCTAGTTAAGATGTGCGGTAGAGACAGGTGTGACAGAAAATCCACAATTTTCTTTTGGTATTGGTGGTGACATGGCGTACAATATATAGTTAGTTAGTATTAATAAGTCAAAACTTCTTCAGATGTAAAGCTTGTTTATTATGTTATATTCCCACACGAATGAATGGATCTACCACGAACGAAAAAGTTTGAGGGGATCCTTGCCCCTGACTTGGGAAAGGTAGTGCCGTGAAATCAATGTTGGTATTGGCCTCACTTCATCGAATTCGAATTTAACCTGGGATTCAACTGATCGCACGCTACAGTGATAGTGCCGTTAATTTGATCCCAACGGCGAATGGTGACTGGACCAGATTTGAAAAACCGCATAAAAGTACATTAACTTTTCTTTCACTGGGATTCGAATCTGGGACCCCTTTAACTTAGGGCAGGCACTTAACCAACTGCGCCATCCAATCGCTCACGTCGTCGAAATCAACGAACGATGAAGTTGAGTAGACTTCTTGACAGTTATACCCTTTGAGCATTGTCAGTGACTCGAAAGAGGTGGAGCCGTGAAATTTAAGATTTAGTGCCTGTGGTGGAATCTGAATCTAAGCTCAATGTCAAGGGATCGACGCACCCTACGCCATAGTCGTCACGAAAACATTTACCCTTATAGCTACAAAATCACTGTAAAGAAAAGAAAATAGAAACAAATCAAACGTGTCTTCAGGGTAACGGTGCGTATGCCTTTGTCACAAAAACGCAAACTCCAAGAGATTCTGTAGATGGTTAGAACCAAAATTAGACGATTTTTTTCTTGTTAGATTATCGTGCGCAGAATGTAGATCACTTCAAGAGAGATTGAAATGATTCTTTCGAATAGTTTACGAATCATTTGAATCTCAACAGCATTTTTTTGCCAGACCGTTTGACGGTGGATTGGTTAATAGACCCCCATAAATTGTATATCAATACAAAAACCAGATTCAGCAAGCCAAAGACGCAAAAAAACAACAAACACATGTTTATGTTTATCAAAAGCTTTAATTACCATTCTCAGTGCGCACTATGAGTGAATATGTGCAAAACTGCAACGCAGATTAATTTAACACAACAACGTCTGAATGCAATCGTATCTGGACCATAGAACACACATGTTCGCAGTTATCCCTTAGAATTCTATTTTTAGACTTGCGATCATTTCTTCCCCACGCTTCTATCCGCACGAAACCAGTTGAATTTGTTTGACTTTGTCTAGTCATCACCCAAATAGTCTCTCGGCGACTGCCTGTTACTTGTTTTGTTTTCTCCTCCTTCGTTTTATTTGGTCTGCTAATCAGTGTCGGATTTCGATTGACTCACGCCACCTTATATCGCTCTCCCAAGACCCATGTTATCTTTGAGTGAACACCAGTTAGTCTTGGCCACGTAAGAAACAAAATGAAACTGTGTGGACAAGCATTAACCGCACGAATGTTGTCACAGTCTCATGAGCTAAGCTCCATCCAAGGCAAGCTGAATCAACATGTAATGGGTTGCAAACCACTGCGCACCTGAAATTCGAACTGAAGGACAAACGCAACACGCACCGCAATTAGAATAGTTTTTCTATAGTTTATTCATTTTTGTTTTCTCCTTTAACTAACGTTTATATGTTTACAATTTTACAAGACACACACTCGGCCGCCTGCGAACGGGACCGTGCTCGCCATTGGATTGCTTTTTCGTTAATCTTACTATTTGGACTGCACTAGGCTCTAAAAACAAAACAAAAACAAATTCGGGAAATAAATTACAAAAACTAAGGAATACGACAAAAAAATGTGTACTGTTACAAACAGTAAATAATGCCCGTCCAGGGAATATCATAGGCAGGTGTAAATACAACTAAAAGCAATTTGCGTCCTGTTTTAATCCTTCTTCTTGTCCTCTGGCGCTTTGAGGGCACCTCCGGCGCCGGCCGCCTTGCGGAGCGCTGCCTCCTCGGCCATCTCGCCCGAGAAACCGAACTCGTTCACCCTCTTGTGGTCGACCTTGTAGATCCATCGCTGGTACAAGAACACGAAGAAGATGATGTCATCGCGGAAGCATCCCAGTCGGTACATGGTCGGCATCTTAATCACAAACGCAAAGATGTCGTCGATGAATGTGTTCAGGAATTTGTACGTCATCATGCGCCAAGGCATGTGCGCTACGGACTTCATTTTGTAGTTGATGAAGAGCTGTGGTGTCATCATGATGAAGCCGAACGTGAGGAGGTATCCGTAGAGCATGTTCAGGACGAAGGAGTACCAGCCCTTGTGCTCGTTGTAGACCAGCGAGTACACGAAGTACCCGATGAGGAGTGGGAAGCATGCCCAACTTAGGTATTTGAAGGCGAGACTGTCATATTCCTTGGTGGAGCTCTCCTCGTATGAGCTCTTGTCTTTGAATGAAACGCGCGGAAAGATTCCCAGGATTTTGTCTGAACCGTCGTACTTGATGTCGACGACTTTGTGAATCTTCCAGACTTCGATACCCAGACCGACGAAGCACGACAGACGGATCATGAAGTTCGTCTCGTTGTCCAGCACGTAGAGCAGGACAATCAGCGACTGAAACACCCCGAAGAATACCGAACGCACGGAGAGGCCTTCCAGCGACTGCCTGTTGTTCCAGAACTGAATGTCGTTCTTGAAGGCCAGCAATTCGAACACGGAATGCAGAATCGAGATGGCTATGGTCATGCCCAGCAGATATATGTTCGTTTCGAGAAGAGTTTCTTTGATGGAATCCTGGTCCTCGTCGCTCTCGTCAGCGCCACCGCCGCCGGCCTGCATGATCTCGCCGAACATACCTCCGGCCCACTTGTTTTTCATCGCCTGGGCTGCGTACAGCTGCCACTTGAACATACTGAGTGGCTGATAGGTCAAGTGCAGCTCCAGTTCGGGTGTCGACGTGTTGATCGGGATGTACTCCCGCTGAAGGTTCCAGTAATCGTTGATGAAGACGATGGGCAGGTAGGTGCGCCCGTTGTCGACAAACTGCACGTACTCGTCGAGTGGCGGTGGAATGGAACCCTGCGCCCAATTGGTTTGATCCGTAACCAGATTCACCGTCAGGTTCGGATGCCAATGAGACACAATGGTATCCTTCAGCAGGTTTACCTCCGTAGGTGGTTTCTCCTTCTCCCCCGCCAGCAGATTGTAGTTGCGATTAACACGCACTTTCTTGAACTTGTTCAACATTCTTCGCGTGTAGCCCATATACTTCTTGGCGAAGTACTGACTCTTTGGATCCGGACTCTCTCCAGCGCGCGTTACATACGCATGCATGTAGATCGATCCGTTGTTCATCAACTTTTCCGAAGCCTTAATGGTCGCGCTGTGCGTGTAGACGCCATCCCTGTTTACGCCAGAGCTCCAGTCGCCGTACGTGAGGCCCTCCTGCAGCCAAAGGAGATTCGAGGGATTGCCAAAGTTAACCTCATCGAAACTCTCCGAGAGGTAAATGTGCAAATCAAACAGTGTGCCATTTTCGAAGAAATTCCAAGCGTTCAGCTTGGGGCCAGCTGCAGCTGCCGTTTTCTGCGTTTCATTGTTCGCAGCTGGTTTTCGAAAGAATGATGAGATAAAATAAATAATCAACGCACGTAAAATTAATGATTTAGTCACAGCAAAAAATGATTCCAATTTGGAAGGCTGACGTGGGTTTTCGGCTGCGCCCTCAGCTGGTGCGGGCTGCACATCGCCACCGCCATTTGCCGGAGCAACCTGTGACACAAAACAAAATTCTTACTCAATTCTTAAAGGGATTCTGTAATGATTCGTGATTTACCTCTTCGGTGGCTTTGGTAGTTGCTTCGTTTTGCGGCATCTTACTTGTAAGTTTTGCTTAAGTCTCTTCGAAGTTTTTTTCTTTTTTTTTCTTTGGTTATCTCTCAAGCACACATTGTACTTATGAGAGAAACTTTGGTTTAAATGTGTCTATGGGATGGTTTTATAGACGCCGTTTTGGTGCTGATTTAACTGATTGATTGTGCGTTTAAGAATTTTTCGGAAATTTTTCTCATAGAACCACTTTATAGCACCAACCGACACGACAATAAAATTTAATGAGAATCCGTCTGTGTGCCAGAGGGAGATGTACGATAATGGAAAATGTCAAATCACATGTTCAAAGGTATGATGTGAAGTTGGATGCTGTTGATTGTGGGAATTCTTTCGATAACTTGAAGGTGAAATTAATTTCTCAGAATTTCTGATCCTTGCATTTTTTTAATGAAAATTGAAATCTCTAAAATATTCTTGTGCACTGAGCACCTAAAGAGAAACATGTACTAGATTGGTATATAAGCAGCAACTTTAGGAATTATTTGGGAAGTTTGTTTGGGATTATTTGTCCATTAGGAATCGAAGTTGGGAACCAATAACTGCACTGGGTTACCAATTGGAATTGACGAATAATGTAAATCAGTCACATAAAAATGTTCAACTCTAAAGACTTTTGACAGCTGGTTGCATTTGCCGTGTCTGCTTTTCATGTACAGAATATTCTGCGCATCATGGTCAGGACCAGAAATCAACTAGGATAACCAGGAACTGAAACTACAGCCTACAATTTGGGACAAGTACTGTCAATCAACGAAAAATTTGTGGGATTTAAATTGGGTCAGTCTCTTGACAAACAAGGGGAATCTACGGCTTCGAACTTTGACTTTGACTTTCGAAAGCTTCGAGATGGAATTCAATGGAACTATTTTTAGATCAAATAAATAAAATCCTTCAAGTCGTTGTTAATGCCAATGGGAATTATTTAGACCGCTTGCCGACAGAGCATCCAATTATTAAATTATAAACTGTAGCGACAGTATTTTTGAAGGGATATAAAGGGTCTTCCAATAGAGACTTCCGAACTTTGACAGTTGATAACAGCCATATTATTGGAGTTCTTCTTCTTCTTATTAGGGCGCTATAGTCCGAGGTGAACCTGGGCCTCACTCAACATGCCTCTCCAGCCAGCACGATCTTTCGCCAGCTGTCTCCAGTTTCGCACACCAAGCCGGCCGAGGTCTCCATCGACTTGTGTGCGCCACCTTGTACGTGGACATCCTCTGTTGCGTTGTTCCACAGGCGCAGAGTCGAAGACTTTGGGCCGGAGCTAAGTTGTCCATACGCTCTACATGGCCTAGCCATCTTAGGCGTTGGATCCGTAGACGCCTGGCTAGACTCATGTCTCTGTACAGCCCATACAGTTCGTGGTTGAACCTTATCCTTCAAATGCCATCAACGCAAACAGGACCAAAGACCGCGCGCAGAACTTTTCTCTCGAAAAGACCAAGAGACTCTTCATCCGCTTGGGATATTGTCTATGCCTTTGCGCTATACAGCAGGAATGGGATGATCAAGGTCTTGTATAGAGTCAGCTTGGTCTTCCGAGAGAGGGCTATACTACTCAATTGCCTTTTGAGCCCAAAAAACAGCGGTTGGCAAGAGTTATTCTGCGTTTGATCTCCGTACTGATGTTGTTTGTACTGTTTACTGCGGTGCCAAGGTAGACGAAGTCCTTAACTACCTCTACCTGTTGAAGTTACATCTATCAAATTCGCTGTCATTTATTCTGTCTGTTTTGCCAAATAACCATTGACGGACATAAAGTTCAATAAGACGTGCAAATGATAAATTTGTTATATCAAAATGAGTGTTCTGTTCGGGCAACGTTCCGCACGCTTCGCCCATTTTACGTTCGACATAATCGTCCTACCGAGAGGATTATTAGCAGTATGGCAGCTAAATTTGAGTACACTTGTTCAATAAACGATAAACCAACACCCGTACGTCGACGAAACGCAAATGCAAGATCTGCCGAAAATATCGCCGATGGCCGTGTGACTATGCAGTTGATTTCGCGTCGCTCTCAAGAACTCGGCCATTTGCAGACCACAACTTGGCGTCATGACTTGGTTCTGCACCCGTACAAAATTCAACTGATCGAGGAGCCGAAAGTAAACGACCATAGACAACGACTTGTGTTCGCTAAATAGACTCTGGAGCAGTTGGAAACTGACCCTAATTTTCATCGAAAAATCATCTTCAGCGATGAGGCCAATTTCCGGATGAATAGATACATCAACAAACAAAATTTTCCAAGTTGAGACGATGCCAATCCACACGAGATCCAAAAGCGTCTAAGGCATTCTGAAAAAAATCACTGTTTCGTGTGGATTTTGGGCTGGCGGAGTCATCGGTCCATCAGCCTGTCTTTGAGAACGACGTTGGCTAGGGCATCACCGTTAACGGCGAGTGCTATAGGTCGATGATTACCAACTTCTTTTGGCCTGAATTGGCTCTCGTGGAGGTGATGTGAACTGGCCACCGAGATCGTGCGATTTAACCCCGATAGACTTTTTCTTGTGGGGTTTTCTGAAATCGCAGGTCTATGTGAATAAGCCACAATCCACAGTGGCCCTAAGAGCCAACATGTCAACCCATGCCATGGGTCGAATTCAGCCTGATATAGATTATGAGTGGAAGAAGGCAGAAATGTCGGAAGGTGAGTGTATAATTTTCCCAATAGTTGGAAAGGGATGTATTTTCAAAGACCCAACCCATTTCTTTCCGCCGTTTATACTTTCTTCCGGTCATGTGAACGCCGTTATACATGTATGCGCCAGAGTCATAGAAAATTAAACATTACAGATGCAGAACGATATTCACCCTTAAGTGGCGTTTTAGTGTTCAACGCCAGTCGTAATAAGGGTGATTATATTCTATACATAATGGCATCGATAGACCCTACAAACGAATAAAATATTTCGATGATACCTCGCACGCACTTCGTTTTATTTAAATTTAAAGATTGGAAGCGCTTAATAAATTACCTTTTACTTAGTTGAAGTTTTGTTAACTTTTTGTTAACTTTCACCAACATCACCTCCCGTTGTGCTCCAATCGGAGATTGTTTCTGGTCTTCCATTGTTTCAGTCCAAGTGCGATTTTGACCAGAAATCAACTATAGTTTTTACCGATATTTGGTTAGGACCTTGGAGGGATTTGATGTTTGTATAAAATGTATTGAAATATTTTATAACACTTTTATTGCAGCCAATATTCTGGGAAATTTTTGGCAACAATCGAGAAAAAGTATCTCAAATGGAAGATCATTGGACGAAAACTCGGATTAAATTCACGATATCTGAACAATTTCTTTCATAAATTTCATTTAACATGAACATACGAGCTATCGATATCATATCTGTTTCGATAACATGTTGACAAAATCTCCACTGTTGGCAATGCGGTCACATCACAATGGCAGTTCTTTTCTTGTTAAATATTTCGCCATCTTGAAAAATTTCTTTTCAATTTGTGATTAGCATTTGGTTGCACGTTTCTAAGGTGGGTGAAATATTTTTTAAAATATATATTCAATAGTGCACAATTCTAGTGTTTTCGCAGTGCAAATATTGTTCCAACAATTCCTACAATCAATTGAATAGTTTTTGTTGAACCAGTGTTTTTCATTTTCTTAATAAACTGAACAACACATGTTTCTAACCTAAGACCAACACGTCATTCTCAAAATCTCAATTGAATACCATTCATTTTTATTTAATCTTCCAGAGACCGCTACAAAATGCAGATCTTCGTGAAGACTCTTACCGGCAAAACAATTACCCTCGAGGTAGAGCCATCTGATACTATTGAGAATGTCAAAGCCAAGATCCAGGATAAGGAGGGAATCCCACCAGATCAACAACGTTTGATCTTCGCTGGCAAGCAATTGGAAGATGGACGCACTCTGTCCGATTACAATATCCAAAAGGAGTCGACCCTTCATTTGGTGCTTCGTCTGCGTGGTGGTATCATTGAGCCATCTCTTCGTATTCTCGCACAAAAGTATAACTGCGACAAGATGATCTGCCGCAAGTGCTACGCCAGGCTGCACCCAAGAGCCACCAATTGCCGCAAGAAGAAGTGTGGCCACACCAACAATCTCCGCCCCAAGAAGAAGTTGAAGTAGACGATTGGAAGCAATCAATTTTTTTTTTCGCGTTTTGCTACAATTTTCCTGCAAACCTAGGAGATCTCCACACTGCTGTATGGATATTGAAATTCTTTTTTTAAAAAAATAAAGTTACTATCAATATGTGGCTTGCACATTGAAAACGCGAATTTGTTATTAATTTCTTGTGGTTTCTGGTGTCGCTTTGTGACTGGTTCTCCGACTGTATATGCGACTTTGTGGGATGGTTGTGGGTGGCGGGAAATTGTTGGATATTCTTCTAGATGGCTACGAAGTTTCAACTCATCTAGAAGAAATGTGTAATGCCTAGTCATACATCAACGCTTATCCATCTTCTTAACCTCATAGAGTAGTTATTTCAGCTGGAATTACACTTTTTTGGAGTAAATAACCGGATTCCTGGGAAAAAGTCCAGTTGGGGAATTGTATGCAACGCTTGCAATCCTTGGGTACTTTAGAATTAGTTTTTAAGGTTTTTTTTCGCAGGATTTTTGAAACACTACTGGAGTACTCAGACTCAAAACTGGTCCATTGTACTGCCAGGTAGCAACCTACTCCAGAGTCATTAATTTAATCCCAACGGCAAATGGTGACTGGACCAGATTCGATTTCATTGGGATTCGAACCTAGGACCCCTCTAACTTGAGGCAGGCACTTAACCAATTGCGCCATCCAGTCGGCAGTTCTTAATATGGAACGTCCTTAAATGTTTTAACAGGAAACTGGAGAGCTATGAGAAGTAAGCTTTGTATTCTTACAACATTTCCACGAGACATGCGGTTTTTTGAGTGTGGTATTGTCTTCTTGGGGAAGGGATTCATTACCGATCATATTGGATTATTGATGAAATTGAATTGTGATTCTAATTATAATAATAATAATGGCGGCGCTACAGTCCGAGGTGGACCTGGGCTTAGCTTTTCAGCAACCACTCGTGTTGTGCGTGCTATTGTTCTCTCACGAGCAGAGGGGACCTACAGTTTAATGCCGACTGCGAACGGCGAGATTGAGAAGCTTTTTCTAGTCAGTTATACTCTTTGAGCATTGTCAGTGACTCGAAAGAGGTGGAATCATGAAAACATTTTTTTTCGAGATTCGAACCGATGACCTCGAGCGCAGTAGTCGACCCACCAACCCACTACGCCACGGCGCCCACTTGATTCTAATTACCTTCAGTTTATTTTTAGGGCGCTATAGTCTGAGGTGGACCTGGGCCACATCCAACATGCCTTTCCAGCCGGAACCGTGTTTCGCCAGTTGTCTCCAGTTTCGCACCCCAAGCCGGCCGAAGATCCCATTGAATTGTGCGCCACCACCTTGTACGTGGACATCCTCTGTTGCGTTGTCCCACAGGCTCAGAGTCGAAGACTCTTCGGGCCGGAGCTAAGTTGTCCATACGCTCTACATGGCCTAGCCATCTTAGGCGCTGGATTCGTAGACGCCTGGCTAGACGCATGTCGCTGTACAGCCCATATAGTTCATGGTTGAACCTTCTCCTCCAAATTCCATCAATGCAAACAAGACATAAGATCACGCGCAGAACTTTTCTCTCGAAAAGACCAAGAGACTTGGGATATTGTCCATGCCTCTGCGCCGTACAGCAGGACTCAAGGTCTTGTATGGAGTCAGCTTGGTCTTCCGAGGGAGGACCCTACTACTCAATTGCCTTTTGAGCCAAAAAAAACAGAGTTATTCTGCGTTTGATCTCGGTACTGATGTTGTTTGTACTGTTTACCACCGAGCCGAGGTAGACGAAGTCCTTCACTACCTCAAAGTTATAGCTGCCTATGGTGACGTTCTGGCCAAGTCGTCGATGTTGTGCGTCCTTTCTCGATGACAGCATATACTTTGTTTTGCCCTCGTTTACCGCCAGACCCATTTTAGCCGCTTCCATTTCAATGCCAGCAAACGCATCATTGACGGCTCGCTGTGTTCGCCCAATCACGTCAATGTCATCCGCGTAAGCTAGCAGTTGAACGGACTTTTGGCAGATCGTGCCTCTTGTGTTGGCCAGTGAATTTTGCACGATCTTCTCAAGAACGATGTTAAAGAAGTCACATGACAGCGTGTCGCCTTGTCTAAAACCTTTTTTGACATCGAATGTCTCGGTGAGTTCGTTACCGACCTCGATGGAGCAGCGAGAGTTCTCAATCGTCATCGTCATCAGCAGTCCTCCGCGAGTTCATCGGCTGCACGTGGTCTGTCAGAACCGAAAGTTATTGTTCTTTTTTCGTTTGCTAGGGTCGTCAACAGTAAATCCGTCCATATCTGAGGCAGGTTGTTGTTTCTGAACTCGTGCATTTTTACGTGGTGAGGAAGTTAACCCCACGCACAACCTCCAACTGGAACGATAGGTCCATTTGTTTAGCCCCCGGACAAAGGGGTCCGGAAGGATCCGGTGTCGGTAGCCTCTTGCAGGCTGTGAGCGCCGCCGTTGGCCCTAAGAGAAGGGCTCATATGCCGCCATTTCTATTCCAGGGTCCCGACCTTACCATGGAAACCAGGTAGCTCCTGCTGACTGGAGTTGTGGATGCCGCCGTTGGTCAATTAGTTGATCAGCTCCTCCGCCGCCATCCTGTAAAGAGTGATGAGCCCTGGTAGACTCACACTCCTCCCTCTCTCGTTTGCAGCCGCCCAGACGTCCGACGAGGGTTGGTTACCCCATCTTCTGTCGAGGGTACTCGGCTCCCGGATTTAACCACGGGGAGGTGAGATTAGGAGTTCGTTAATAGAGGCTAGATGCAGACGCTTGTGTCTGCATGGTTCCCGTATTAACGCTTCGAAACCCGCATGCATTTCTTGGCCCGCCGATATTTGGGAGCATTCGTGAGAGCGCTCCAGTCAGCCACGATTTTATCGAGGAATTCACCACTTGCGCATCCCTATCACACATGTTGACGGTTTGAAGAACAGCACGAAATGAATGTTCTCCAAATGTGTTCGCCGTGTAGGCGATAACGCATACGAGCAAGTTCGGCGAGCATGTTCGTCGTTTAGGGCTACCTTAAAGCACGATTGCTGAATTCCATTCAGCAAAATGTTCATAATTTTTAATCTTCAAGAAGAAACAACCCAATTGGCGTGAGCTTATCAATTCATCCTCGGCAGCAAACATTTAAACTTGGTTTGAAAGGTTCAAACCCAATACAAGCTTTTGACCTCACCAAAGCTCATCCAGTATTTGAACCAATCGCTTATCCGGTTGTATACCACTCACCCAGCGTCCTCTTTCAGCATAAGAGCCACTCTCTTGTGCGTACGCACCAAATTCCAGGCGTCCCACATCGAAGAGTATCTAAGAGAATAAACCTCGCCAAGCTGCCATCACCAAGCACACTGTCATTTGATAAACAATCGAAAATCAGGTTCTGAGAGCAGCAATCTCCTCCCGAGCAGCCGGCAGGCATCAAACAACAACAACCGCACAAAAATAATAGTGCCATGTGAACCTCAGAAGGAATGCGAAATTTATGCGACTCGTGCTTCCATTGCGGGCCAGCACAATGTACACAACTCGTTTGCGCGCAAACACAAAAAGACCCAACTAACCATCCACCGCTACATACGCCAGGTCAGGAATATCATGCAGAAAAAAAGAAGAACAAGCACAACCCACTCCTGTCCCCAGTGATTCTTGGCAATTTCTTCACGAAACCACAAGGGGATGTGCACAAGAATAAAATACGTACGTTTTTTTTTTTTTAGAAAAGGGAGAAGGGCCGCCACCGGCCATGCAACCTGAGTAGGTTTTTGGCGGATGCAAGCATCCGCACCTCACCTCGTGCCCTCCTTTGAACCGCATCCAATTCTGGAATCCAATAAAGCGAATTGGCTTCGGCGTTGTGTTTTGTTGCTTCTTCTTCTTCTTGTATTCCTCTTCCACCATCTTCGTTTTGTAGTAATTTTCTTCTTCCTCGGTCTTCGCTGTGCGATGGGAAGCAAACGTAGCCCGAGCCCCACACAGATAGAAGATTCCTTCTCCAGCAGAGCTCTCGGCCGCGGTGGTAGAGCGCGCCGCTTGTTGTCGCTACTGGCGAGCCGACCTGACTGCTCTGAACACGATGACGGTTGGGTTCGAATAACAACCGTGGCCAGACTCAAACAGACGTTCGGTGACTGTTCAACCCGTTGGATCGCAGTTACACTCGCGTGTTGGATCCATGAATCGCGACTATATCGGTGTTTTAAATCAAAACAAGTATCTTTGAAGTTGTTTATTACCTCAGCTCAAGGTATATCCCCTCAAACCTCTCTCCATCACGCCGCCGCGCCGAAAATAATGCAGCAACATATTTGAGACAAGCATAAAAAGGCATCGCAAAGATAGAAGATAGATACGTACGTGCTGGGTCTGCCTGCTCTCTTGCGTGCGAGTCGAGTGCGTCTCTTATGCTCTCTGCATGTGTGCTAGCAAACACCCCGCCATCTTCATGTTTGCCACCGCCTGTCGACGGTCGCTCGCGCTGCAAACCGTGCAAACCAACACGAATTCGGTGTGAAATGTTTTGCGAGACAAAAAAAAAAAAAACAACAACACAAAAGCAACAAAGTCTCAGCTTGTGAATCTGTATGTCGTTCGTTAAATGCACGCCTGTACGAGTATCTGATGGATGCAAAGCCGGGTCATGCATGATTTGTAAACAAGAAGCTTGCATTGGTCATGTCATTGATTGTTGATAGCCACAAATTCAAGCTCGACGCGAGTGTTGTGAAACGGTTCTCTGGAGTGTGAATTCATCCAACACATAGAAACCCCCGTCAGACAAACAAACAAAAAAAGAAAAAAAACGACGCAAAAACCTGTCGATAGCGGGGGGGCCGCCTATCAAAGAGATACTCAGCTCAGCGTCCGTAGGATGATGCTGCCGAATGGTATCTCTAGTTGAATTTCGCTAGTATGCCGAAGGGACCGAAGCCCTAAACGTGTTTCAAGGTTCAAACTCGCAAACTGGCGCCCAACTCGAGTCGCTCGAAAGAATTCAGTGAATTCAGTGCGGTGCTGCTTGCCTCGCGTAGATACACAGCATAGTTTGTAGCAAGCGGCTGGAAAGCGTGTATAGCTCTTACCTAAAGCTACAATCCACATTCCAGTGGTTTGGCTCGGTGTAATGGTCGCACAAAAAGGCCATCTGTAGGCCAACTTGTTTGATATTTGGATTTTTAACGTATTTTTTTTTGCTGCTTGTGTTTTGTTTTGTTTCGTGCCGCTGTGCCGTCATATTGTTGTGCTTCTTGTTGGCCGTGGCTGTTGTTAGTTTTGCGAGCATCTCAGTCATTCTCTCGTCATTCACTGTTATGCGGGTATTTTGTTTACGCGTCTGTGCGTCGTGGTGTTTTTTTGTGGTTCAGCTCGTGGATAAAGTGTCCCCTTGATTGTCCTGAATTGGTTTTGTATTACAAGTCAACATCCTGTTTGCCCTCTTTCTTCCGTGTGTGCTTCTCACTCTCTCTCTCTCTCGCTCTCTCTGTCGCTCCCTCTGTCTCGAATCACTTGCCAAAGAAGTTGAATAACGAATGTAACCGAAATCCTCGCCGAAAGAGAAGCAAAAAAGGACAACTGCCAAGTCCGAAGGGCGTTATGCTGTAAATGTGGAGCACAATAAACGGATTATATGCTCCTCCAGACAAGAGAAAACCAAAAAAAAAAAGACCCTAAAAATAAAACGAAAATAAACCAAACGAATCGAAACCAAACCACCCAGTGAACCCGTGTATGCAGGAGAGGGCGCTAGTGTATTCGGTTTTATTTCCTTTTGGCTTCCTCCTTGTTGTTGGCCCATAACAAACCAAAAGTTGAATTTATCCGGTTACGTTACGGCCGTATCGAGTTCAAACGAGTGTAGTTTGTTATTCCTTGTCATTGTGAATGTGAATATCTTTCTATGGTCGACGACGGTGAATGCTGCACACACAGGCGTTCCGTGCGGTCATCATCGAGTGGTGTCCTTTTTGCGGGGCATGCTGAAGTCGTGCTTTGTTTTTGCACGTAGGTGGTGAGTGAATTTTCATCTAATTCATAAATGTCTGCGGTGGATATTTTTATTGGAACTTCGGCTTTTGTGGGCAGCGCAATCAAATCAATCGGAGAGAAACAGGATATCTGGGTTTATTTTTGGGCTGCCAGTCACTTGATAAAATTCGTAATAAAAATATATCGAGAAGGCGTGAAAATTGGGAAAAAATCAGACGGACGCGACCGCTGTCGGGTGTGTGGGGGTGTTTTGATGAAGAGTGCGAATGGGTGTCAGGACTTTGGTTTGATGAAGCGTCTTCATATTTACTGCTGATTTATCGGCTGATGAATTCTTGGAGCAATAACTTGGGTATGTTCGTCATTCAAGGCCACGGTATGGGTTGTTTTTCAGTAGGGTATTTTTGGTTTTGGACTATCCGCTGCAAAGTTGATGTCAATCATTTTATGAGTTACCTGATTTGTGTCGGATGTGTTAGTAGTTTACTTTGCGGTAGAAAAGTTAGAGAAGAAGTCAAAGATCATGTGCGCATTCATAGGACGGGACTAAGATTGAACTGAACCTAACCATTAAGCCGGCATTCCCTCTCATTAGTTGCTCATTAGCTCTCAAATGTTCATTTTCTTTTCTATACTCCCCGTTGATTTGTTTAAAAAAATTGGACACGAAGACTAATCAGGTTCGAGCTGTGCTGCCTATATACTCTTTTTTACCAAGGTATCGAAGTCCTTTGCTCTCATTGACTCTCATCCGGACAAAGTTGTTATATTGGTTTGTACCACATGAAATGAAATGGATTTTTCCTACAGACGTTGCTTGGTCTGTCATGCCACCTGCGGTTGTGCTCTCGAGAAGTCCAACCATCGATGGAAGCCCTAACCAATGACGCGGGCAGTCCCAGCGCAAGTTCAGGTACTGAGAATGCCTCATCTGATCCTCGCCTAGCAAGTTCATCGGTGATCTCATTGCCTGTGATCCTGTGGTGCCCCGGGACCTAGACAAGTCTTAGCGAATTTAAACTACCGAACAAATTCAGAGAAGACTTGCATTCCTGAACTATCCTGGAAGTGGTTAAACAGTTCAGCAAGGCCTTAAGCACAGCTTGCACAGACGGCATATCCATAAGACTGGGGTCAAATCAAATGCGATGCGCAAGGTCATCGAAACTCCAGTGCGAGTTGTACCAAAAACCACTTCTTTTTAAATGGAAGATAGCCTTGAGAGTTTACCCCATGATGTGGATATCTAGGGGAGGGAATCAGGAGTGTATCAAGAGCAGAGTTAGGCGTACTAGGGAAGGGCCCTATGCAGCTGAGACAGACCGTACCTTGAAGCTTGGTGAAAGCACCAGTTACGTATTAACGCGAAAGTTTATTTCACCAAACGACCGGTACAGAGGAGAGAAGGGGCCTAATCGGATGGATCTTTTTGGTGATAGACCCCAGGATTTTCCGAAAATTCCCTTACACTGCCAGAAAACTGACAGTGCCTTCGCAATTTTCGTTTCGATATGTTCTTTCCACAGAAGCTTCCTATTTAGAATGACACCCAGTTATTTAGGTTCATCGGAGAAGCGGATAGTGGAACCTTTGAGTACTAGTTGAGTCAAACTAGTCAATTTCCTCCTCCTCGTGAAGAGGACAACCTCGGTTTAAGAGGGTTGACTGAAAGCCAATTTCTAGTACACCAATCATCGGTCACGTCTAGAGCTAGGCATGATCCGACAGACAGAGCAGCTACATCATCCGTATAGATAATGTTAGAACTATTGAGAGCATCGAGCAGAGAGTCAACCAGCATGCACCATAGCAGGGGAGACAAGACGCCACCCTGAGAGCAGCCCCTATTTACCCCCGCCATAACATACTGGCCACAATCCGCGTCCGCAATAATAGTTCTATTCATTAGCATTGCTTTGATCCACAGCACTAATGATTCATCTACACCGTGTTCTCAGGCCGAGTTACACATCCCCTCATAAGTCGCATTGTCAAAAGCACCCTCTATATCAATGAAAACGCCCAGCGCGTACTCTTTCCTGTCGAGTGCACATTCAATTCCGTCAACGAGATTTTGAAGCGCAGTCTCGCAAGATTTTCCGCGCTGATAGGCCTGCATCTGAGACAGATGATGAATTTTCAAAGCGGTTTTGCGCACATGATGCTCAACCAGCTTTTCCATGCTTTTCAGCAGGAAGGAAGTTAGACCGATTGGTATAAAGTTCGTGACGAGTGAGTAGTCTCCCTTACCGATATAGGCCAGTGCCAGACTGGCTGTGTAAATTGTTTTCAGAACCGGCAGCAACTGGTCTATACCCTTTTGCAGCAAAGCAAAGGATATACTCCATCGGTACCCGGCGACTTGAAACCATCGAATGACGCGACTGCGTATTTGATAGCTTCATCTGTCACCACGAGCGATGAAACAAACCAGCATCGGGGTGTTACATTGATCAGCTCATCTTCAGTTCTAGGGATAGGAACTGGTTTTGAGCTGGTTGTAATCTGGTTACCTGGAAAATGAGTCTCAAGCATGAGGCTGAGGGTCTCAGATTTTGACTCAGTGCAGGTACCGTCTGGTCTTCTGAATGTTTCCAGTTTGGCTGGTTTGTTCTTTTTAAGAACTTTAACCAGTGTAGTGGTTTCACCGAGTGTTTTGAGCTTTCCACAAAAATCTCTAAGGAGGCACTTTTCGATATCCGCATTAACCTCTTATATTCTTTTTGTTTTGATCGGTACAGGTTCCAGTCCTCTTCCAAGTCGGTCTTGAGAGATCTGTTTAGAAGTTTCCTGGTTTCCTTGCGAATTGTCTGCAGTTCTGCGTTCCACCATGGAACAGGTGATCTGCATGGGGTATTTCTAGTTGGACACGTCAGTTCAAAACATTTGGTTAGAGTGTTGTTCAAGTCTAGAACGGCTTTCTCTACCTTCTGTCTCGTTCTGAGCTGTATCTTCTGTCTCGTCCAACTGTATCCAGTTGGTTTTTCTGGGATTCCTCCTCTTCAGGAAAATTGTGGTTTCGCATTCAATTCGGAATTCAATGTACCTATGGTCTGACAGGGACACTTCCGACAGAACCCTCCAGTCTGTAATCTCCTTAATGTATCTGTTGGATAACGTTAAGTCGATTACTACCTGTTTCCTTGTCGTAACAATAGTTGGTTGGAAACCAACATTGTTGATGTCCAAATCAGACGATAGTAAGAAATTCAGATGATCATTCTCTCTCTTGTTGCATTTGCTGCTGCCCCAGAAGGAATTCTGAGCAGTCTCAGAACGAGACAGAAGTTAATGTTGGATAGAAATCTAAGACTCCCATGACAACTTTTGCAAACGCTGAAGAGTTATTCGCAAAAATGTGTCTCCCTCTAGGGCGATGACTTGTTGCTCACCTTGTACGTATGCACTTTCAGTAGACTTTCCCAACTCTCGCAAATAACTGGCAATGCCCCTGAATAAATGTGCCGTAAGAAAACACCGCTATCCACACTAGGGTGATGAAACTCCATTAAAAGCTGAATCACACAAAACACAAACAAACAGCTAAACAACGAGTGCATTTGTAATCGCCAAATAAAAAAAAATATTCATTAAGGTCTGGCAGCACAAATTGTACTTCAAACACTTTAACCACGGTTCGCTGTTGTCATGCAATGGGCTTGAAGCCGCATTCAGCGGCTTGTTTGTCTTGCTAAAAACCTTAAAATGATGCTGGTGATTGAGTAGAAGGCTCAAGCGCGTCACTGGAGAAAGCGTGTGAGCAGGTGGAAAGTGTCACCGTAAATCATGTCCAAAATGTGACGGGGATAAATTATGCTCGGTCATTAAATGCTGTTGAGCACAAGCATTAAAATGAAATGCTCATTGGCGAACACTTGGTCAAAAGTCGATCTTAAGTAGACCCCAGCCAGATTTAGATTTGTCACATTTCAGGGCAAATCGACTTGTAAAGAGGATGTAGATGAACTTGTGTAAAAGTCTCTGAAGTATAGGAGTACTGAGCATGACAGTTGGAATCAGGCACAAGTCGCCAGTAAGCCAATTGTGAAACAGGGTGACTAGTCTTAGGAGGCAACAAGTGGACTTCAAGCAGACAGCCTACAACAAACACTTTAATTTAATTGATGTCACAAGCCAACGTGATTGTTTTTTTGTGGTAAGGTGGTCAAATGCTTTTTTCGATGCACTTTCTATGGCTTTTGCTTCTTCTAAAGGAAACTTGATTTTCTCTTCCATTCAGTCCTACATTCTTATGCACTTCAAAGAAAAGGCGAGAAATGAAAAGACGGGAAGGAAGACTGAGAGAAAAACTTTTAAACTCGAGAGAGGAAACCTTAAAAAGGTTCTAAGATTGAGGTTATGTGCTGTAGTCATTGAGTAGAAAATGGAAAAAATACGAGTAGTCTATGGTCTTACGTTTCGTTATTGTCGGTGCTTTTATGAATTCAGTTAATTACGCTGCAGCAGCTATTTTTTTCATTTGACGTCAGCCAGGGTAGAAATTCAAAAAGGCAATGAGCAGCGTTGCCGCTTCTGTCAATATAAAGGGTGGTCCAACGAGAACGCACGATGATAATTGTAAATAAAACAAAAAGTTTTCAGAGAATTATCTTAATATTTTTTATTATGACAGAAGGATCTATGACAATTATGTGTGAAACAAAATATTGGCCAAATGCTCCCCACGGCTTCGGTGGCATACCTCTATCCGATAGTCCATATTTTCAATGACTCTGAGACATAATTGAGGTTCAATGTTGTTAATGTACCGAATTATCTCATCCTTCAGCTCTTGAATTGTTCTTGGCTTATTGACGTACACTTTTTAAGGTTCCGTCTACAAAAACGGAACCTTTATAGTTTCAGTGTGTCCGTCCGTCCGTTCGTCCGTCGTGTCTGTCACACTTTTTTATCTACGAAGTTTATAAAGATATCGGCATGAAATTTTGATATTAGGTACTTCAGGCCTAGATGTCATTGCCTATGCACCCAAATTTAAAAATTGGGGCCATTTGGGGGTCGATCCAGTATAGGTGAAGTTGCCATTCATTTTGAAACATTGTCGCACCCCATCGAATTATATATCAATCGACAGATCTTTTGAAATGAGGTAGAGGTTTGCTTGAACAGTTTTTGATCAGTAGTACCGTTTGGAAAATATGGAAGTCCAACGTTTTTTTTAATGCATCCCCCCCCTGCCATATCTAAACCAAAGAGTTTAAAAATCTGAAAAAATCACAAAAACTTCACTTCGTTGAGTACTTTCATTTAAAATAATTTCGAGCATTATGGCCTTAACAGTTTTGGAGATATTGGCCAAAAACGGCCAATCATAGACATGCGAATTTTGAAGATCTGAAAACGCAGTTTTGAAGACCTCAGCGTAAGCATTAAGAAATGATAAATATCAAAATATCAATTTATGTGGAAATTTTGAGATATCTATGATTTAAAATGATAACTATTTTCATTTTCACACATAAATTTCATGCTGTGTTCGACCACTCTATTCGTTGATGAATGTTATCTTTTGGATCTCACCCCTAAATGCCCAACAGAACAATGAACACACACACCGCAGGCATGAGCAGTGATTAGGTAGGTGTATGATGGAAGGGATTTTCTGTGTTGGATAAACTTGGATAGAGGTATAGATATGTGTATGGATGAATGTTTGTTTGTTTGGATGTATGAATGAAGGGTTGATTTGGGTTGAAGTCAAATGAAAGAGTTTGGAAACGTCGTTTAATATTCAGAAATCATCCATCAATATTATGCGACGGAACCTTCCCCGTGCGAGTACAACTCGCACTTGCTCAGTTTATTTTTTATTTTCATATAGAAAGCCTATGTTTACACATTTAGTTTTTCTTATTTATAAATGCTCACATGTGCTCGAAAACATGTACGCACACTTTCGATGATTACGAGAATCGCAAAAAAGCAAACGAAAAAAGTAACCCAGAGTCCACGGCATAAATATACTGCTGTTCTCATTTAGGTACAATATTTCTAAAGAAAATTTGTTTCACCAATTTAAGACCAGGAGTGCAGGGCATTTGAAAAAAATTCAATTAAAAATTCGAACATCAGGTTTGAAAAAAATAATTTTTCTTTTTTCATTGCAGCTACCACGCAAAATTGAAGTGAAAAAATTCGAATGCAATCAGTTGTCTAAAAGAATACGCGAAAAAAAAGTGTTTAGTGTGAAAAAATTCGCGAATAATCACGATCTCACGTCCACAACCTAATTCAGGAATAATCCGCGATTGATTTCCCCCGTCCCTCGTCGGGCTCGCCATTCATAATTACGTTCGATTGAAAACGAAGAGTAAGGCACAAAAAAAAATCAGTGAAAGAAAATCTACAATAATTAAGCCCGCACACGAGTCGAAGAAAAAAAAAGTCTCGCACTCCCAGCCAAGCCAGCCCTAGATGTTGCTCCAACCGAAGGAGGCACAAAAAGAAGGGTGAAATTGGATTAAGAGTGTTACAGAGAGAGAATACTTCACTGGGTATCCAGAACGTATTCCAGATACCCACCGCATACGGAACATTCTAGCATACGTCACCAGTCTAAGCGGCAGCGGCATCAGCACTACCTCCGCCCTTTCTGAAGCAGACATCATTAGCCGGGATCAAGATCATCTGTGGAAACGGGGACGTGTGCAGCGGAACGGTGTTAATCAGGTGAGTGGCAACCACGTTTCTTCTTCTATCGCCTCTCCTTTTCAGATTAGGGGCGATTGTCTGCCTGAAGTTCTGGTAAATGGTAGATTCTTGCTGGATTCTCTGTAGGATCCTAATTTCGATTTGTATAGAAAGAAATTAAAATGTAACACGGGATGGGGTACGTGCTGATGGGGTTGAACAGCGAGGGCTGTCTCGTTGGTGCTTGTTGGGGAGGGTGGCCGTCCCGGTCGTGTCCTTAAATTGGATTAACCGCAGACCCAGATGCAATTTAGAGCTAATGGAGCAATAGACAGTGCTCTTAGTTAATTGGAAATAAGTTTTCAGCTAAGTGGCAGCAGATGAATAGGAACACATTCGGGCCGAGCACCATCTCTGTGGATTATGTGGTTGCATGTCTGGGGAACACGAGGTCATGAGGATAACGGGGCGAACGATGTTTATTCATAAGAATATAATCCACAAAAAATGTTAGAGGCTTCGCTGGAAAAGTGGGCCATGCAGTTGAGATGTAGGTTATTTTTTCGGTCTAGAGTTTGCACTGTAAAGATGCAAACCAATTTCCGAGAGTAACCGTTCAGAATATTTAGAGTTTTCTTATTCTCAAGCTACAGCAAATGTTAGGTAGTGATTTTGGCTGAGTTCGTAAACGTCAACAAAATCCGCATCACGTAAGAATCACTGCCTATGTGATGCGACGCAACGATTTTTTGATGTTGCGATGCATTACGATGCTTCCATTTTGTTGGAGTTTCGGAACGGTTTCTTATTTTGTATTTCAATTGTTTGGCAAATTCCGCAGCTATTTTTAGAGCACTGGTTTTGGGGTTGTTCTTAACTATTCTTTAAATTTTTCTTCTAAGTTACAGTCGAACACTTTTTTACGACCTCTTCCCGGTACGATATCGAAGTTCTTATTTTTTTCATAATTTTTTATAATTCTTTGTGTGGTTGCACGCGGTCTATTCACAATCTCTGATATTTCAGCATAACTTTTTCCTTCACCTTTAAGCTTTACGATCATTTTTTTCATGTCGAATGGAGCCTTTTTGTGTGATACAGACACTTTAGCACAAACTAACCGAATTTAAGAAACACTGATCTTTTTACACATCAAAGGACTGCTGCGAACTGAACTGAAGGATTTGAATATTCTGATCGTAAAAACAGACAACAAAATTTTACTGTTTTGTACTGATAATTTACTGTTATCATACCATTCCATGCCCTGTATGTGCAATTTTTTGGTGTTAATAGGGATCCATTTAAATCAAATAAAAATATTTTTTCTGTGTAAAAGTGTTTTATGGTTTGTTTTATATCTTCTACATTACAGTAATATTCGAAAAAATTACCAAGCAAAATGCAGTTATGACCTATTTGTTCCAACTTACAAAATATTAAAAACTGCACTCATTTTCATGCGGTGTATGTGCAATTTTTTGATGTAGTGTATTTTTTATTTAGGTTCACCCTAAGAGCCTGCTCTGTTTTGAAAATTAATTTACGTTTACAAGAGCTGGCTTTGCATCGTGGATGGTGATATGTTCAAAAACCGTCGATGATATGTCTTGCGTATTGTGGTAGCTCCCGGTCACTGCATGACCGAATACCTTCAAATTAGTAAAATCCTTCAATTTCAAAGCTCACGAAAAATTATTTATTATTCTTTTGCTTAAGTTTGAATTGTTAAATTTAGAATATAACTCTGCGTGACAATGACTCATTAACCTGATAATGTCATAGATCATAATAAGTTTATGATTTGCCAAATAAAATTATCTGATTGAAATCTGATTACATCGATAAATCTGATATTTATGACTCCATCAGACTTATCTGCTGTTAAGTAAGCAAACGGCTTTTTTAAACATTTTTCGTAATTAATTTTCTCCAGTTTGTGGCTCGTGTATTTTTTCTTGTTGCTTATTAAAATTTATCGTAGCCATCATTTGAATAACTGAGACAAAAGATCGATTTGACAGTTAATGTCAAAGTTAATCATGCGTGGAGTCGTTACTGACCGATTGCTATTCAAATCTTTGGGTGAAACAATGGAGGCTAATATCTTGGAAAGGGGGGTTTTGTCCAAAGCAAGTTGATGCAAACGGCTTACGAAATGCAAAGTTGATCTTGATTTATAACAGTTGCTATTAGGGAAGGAGATAATTCTTAATTTCATTAAAACAATGATATTACATTACAAAAATGTTTTAAAAGCATTAAAACGTTTTATTTAAAAAAAAAAAAATTTGGCCACGATTTTTAGCAAAAACTTATAAGTTAAGGATGGCATGGTTGAATAACGTATTTCTTTTAGGACGATTTGGGCCACCGGTTTATCGGGACACGTTGGCAAATTTTTTTAGGGATCAATTACGCCTACAGAATATTTTTGGGTGCAAAATGTGAGTGCCACATAATCCACAGCTCATGCAACGAAAGACATTTTGTGAGAAGTTTTTTGGCCGGCTGAAAATGTTGAAAAGTTGGCCCTGCCTTAAGATACCCCGATTTGACCCATTTAGATTTTGTGGGAATACTTGTAGACGAGTCGGAATTCTATCACTTGAATTCCTCTGTAGAGATGTGCTTCGGACGGACGGAGTGTGATGGATACCTACTAATCAACTGAAATTCTTCCCCACCTCTGATGATGATGTACTATATTTTCTTTAGCGGCAAATTATCAAACAAATTGTGGAATTCTTCGGTATGAAAGTAGTACATGGAGAGTGGCTATCATTATTAGAGAAACTCTCTTATATATGTAACTCGACTATCCAGCGTGCTTCCCTACTTCCCTTCCAGAGGATCTAATTTTTTTTACACATGTGCAAAATTTCATAATTCTCCGTCGAATGTTTGCTGAGAGATGCGAATTTCTGTTTTCCTATTGCTTATGACGGATTCCTGATCGAACGGTGCCAATAGTGTCAAAAATTGCATACGAAACGATGTAATTGTTTAGAAATTGAGGTTGGCTCACGTCATCTCTTAGAACTTGCACAGTCGTGCACAGGTGACTGTTAGTCGCCTTCTTTCGCTTAAGCAAGATGAATATGAAACTCTGAATAATGACGAAGGTCGCGAAAAGCCCAAGTCACTCTTGACAACCTCCTCTTCTCCTGCAAAGTTTCATTGAAATGGGTCCAGCTGTTTCGGAGATTAGGCCGAACGTAGGCCGAATATAGGCGATTATGATTAAAAGTTATATTTGAGGTTATGATTCGTTCGTTCTTCTTCTTTGATTGGCGCTAAGATTCAGGGTGACTTGGTCACGGGGGGCTTGGTCCAGACTTCTCTAGCAACCACTCAAGTTGTGCGTGTTAATGTTCTCTTACGAGTGGAAGGACCTACAATTTTATGCTGACTTTAAACGCTCAAGTTTGACAAGTTCTCTACTCGAGTGGTCCCTTAAAAATTAAATTTGTTGTGTCCGAGATAGAGCCTTCTTCTCAACGGACTTACCGACTACGAATAGTTGGCAAAAGTACAAGTCATAGGCATGAGAGATTTTTTTAAAAAAATTCCAGTGCTGAGGGGTCAGATCTTGATAAAATTTTCAGAAAACGTTCGTTAAAGTAATCGTCTGATTTGCTGTTTGACAAGTCACATCGGTTGCTACAACATACGTTATTTGGCAACAAAATATAGGTCAGGTTTTCTATCCAGAAGACCACTGCGTTGATAGAACCGCGCCTTTCATTTTTCATGAGGTTTTGGGCTTGAATATCCCACAAAGGCATGATTTTTCTCAAATATGGAGACGGAGATTTAAGATATTAACTAGTCCAGTTTTTTAATTTACGAACTCATAAATCTCGCTTTTATCAAGACCCTTACTGCTTCAGAATTCATTGCGTAAAGCGACCGCCTTGCAAGGAATACATTGTTAACGCTTTCAATTACATGTTCGTACACAGTCATCAAAGATTAATAGAGACGTCGCCGCTTGCGGCTCATTCAATGAAATTCCTTCCTTCCTTTTCATAAAATATTCCTTTTAACGGTCGCCTTAAATTATCAGACGTGAATGTGCGTCCTAAACTCGAAATAAATCTTCGGGCAAACTCGCCGTTCAATGGAATTGCAGATTCCCTTGTCGGAGTTCGAATGAAATTCCTATCATTCCCAGACAGGCAGACGCATCAATGCCTCTGCCATATTTGATCCCCCGCCTGGTCACAAAAGAAAAACAATTCAATTGGGTATTCACAATTCGACTGAAAACTCGCATAAAAATTAAACAGAGAAAAAAACGCGTGGGGGGGAGAAGAAAAACAAGAAGACAAAAAATATTAAGTATTCGCCCCGTGTCCGTGGACCGAGGCGTTATAGAAGTTTGCCCAGCAGATGTGCTCTGAATAATTAACAAAAACTGACCCATATACTCGGTTCCAGCCTATGGGTGTCCTTAGCTAACATTCGCGTGCTTTTTTTTTCCCTCGTTTTTCCATCCAGCTTCGGTCGCCGGGAGAGGGTTGATTTTCCTTTCGGTCTTAACGACTTAAAAGAAGCCCTCGCCTCGGTCTCTGTTCGGGTGAGTTCAAGTCGGTATCTTCGGCTTCTCCGGTCTGTCCTCCTTCTCGGCTCTCGTTTTTCCGTTTTTGTCGATATCAATTCCCCGAAATCAAATATTCCATTACGGCCTAATTCAAGTTGAATTCTGTTTTGGTTGAGTGAGGCCACGATTGGATGGGCACGGGGGGGTGTAGGCCGGCAGTTTGATTGGTTAAAGTCGGATGGTTCGTCGGTCGGTTCGGTCGGATCGGTCGGCTGGCTGGTATTTTTGTCGTCGCTGGAACGGGTGTCTGCAGTTGAGCACAATAAAACGCCTGGGCCGACAGGGCCGCCTAGGCCGACAGAGGGTGTGTGTATACATGTATATAATTGATTTTTACTCGAACATTACTACACTTGTTTCTGGTTCAATGGTACGGGTATTTCGTATTCGGTTCGTTCGTTTGCGGGTGTCTACTGATTTCGGCCGGAGGGCACGACAGCCACTAACAATCAGATATGGTTGTACACATCGAAGGATGCTTCCTTTGAGATGTGTGCAGTACCGTGGGGTGCCGGTGGGGTGGCTGTTCGGGCCCGGTTGTACAGAATTAAGTGTATTGTAATTGTTATGGGCTGGACATGGATCGAATTGGACCTCTGTTCTAACAAGTATTGGCATTTTAATGGGTTTTAGGGAAATTATGTACTTTGCTTGTTTTGTTTTGTCTTCCAGGGTGATTCTTCTTTCGTTTCTTTGCCTTTCTTCTTCACGGAAGGGAGACCTTGTCAAGGGTGATATTGAGTTTTCAAATTGGAAGACAGTTTGGTGAATTTGCATTTTAAGCGAATTGAGTTCGGAAAGTAAAATGTGTGATTTGATTTGTTAGTAGGTATTTTCGAAATGGTTTATTGAAGTATAACTTTGCTAATTTTCCCTTTCAAAAGGGACGACGGCATTTACATACGTCCTGGGGGCTTGCAAAAATAAACTGATAAAAAGTCGAAGAAGTTTTCGACTCTTCGGGGAGGGAACATCACTGCCATTTGGTCATTTATTCCCCATTCATTTGCGAGGAAGACTTAATTTTGTTGAAGCAATTTACAGATGGAATTCATTCAAATTGGCCATTTGACTAATTTCGGTTGAGGCAGGCGTTGTTTTGTTGCGAATTTATCAACTTTGTTTGTTCTTCTTTTGTGCTGGAATTTTAAACTTGTTTACTTTGAATTTGAGTTGACATTACGACAACGCAGTGAGGTTAATAAATGAGTTTAAGATAGTATTGATATCAAAGTCTGAGGAGGAGTTTGGTTCTTGCCATGGAGCGGTGGTAGCACAGCGCGTGGTTGTTCCTCGTTCTCACAGCGGAGCTGGCAGGAGTGATCTTTTGAAAGAGATAATTTCTTTAGATGACTTTTAAAACGTCAGTGTCAGTCAGTGAAAGAGCTTGGTGTGGTTTGAAGGTTACTTTTTTCTAATCCAAGTGCTTTTTTTTATCACTTGCGCGCGAAAATTGGTAACAAATACCCTTATTGTGTTCGGAATCAAGCCACAGCACGGGCTGAAGGTGTAGAGGGAGAAAATGGAACGAATTTTCTGTGCACTTTAGTCCTGAATGCCTGATGATTGTAATGAGTTGGAAATAATGAGCTGGGAAGAGCATCCCATATTCGTGTGAACAATCTCTTAACTTAACTGTAGGTTCAAAAGCAAGCTTAAAAATGAATTGATTAGCACTTCGACCGAGACCGAGAATTCATGGAGGGATTAATGCAATTGACTAGCTGTCAACTTCTACGCTATAGGTTGTCGATTCGAATCTCGAAAAAAACATCAAACATTTTTTCACGGCTCCACGACTCTTTCGAGTCACTGACAATGCTCAAAGTGTATAACTGTCTAGAAATAGCTTCTCAATCTCGTCGGTCGGAGTCGGCATCAAACTGTAGGTCCCCTCCACTCGTGAAAGTACAATAGCACGCACAACACGACTGCTGAGAAGCTAGGCCCAGGTCCACCTCGGACTGTAGCGCCACCATTATTATTATTATTATAGCTGTTTATTAAGGTATCGCCGTAGAGACATTCGATTATTCTAAAAGCATTGAACATGGTCGGTATGGAAAGTGCTTAACATAGCTGTCGTTCCTATTCTACGGCCGAAGGACAGATGTGTGAGTCTTGGAACGAATATGAAAAGCTGAGAGTACTGCCATCAGCAAAGCAATGGATTGGTGTAAAAGTAGGCTTGATCTGGATCGGTGAAGAGTTTGGACTTTCTTAGCCTAGAGTCATTAGTCTTGATTCATAATGTTGCTTGTTTCTGGCAGTCTTTTTGAAGTCGCAGAGTGGGGTAGCGGTAAAGGATCCAACAGAAAGACGGTTTCCACACGTATTTACATGTTAATCTACTGATTCATTGCCTTCGAAATCCTCGTAGTTAAGGGGCTGTATTGTGGTGATCTTGTTCCCTTTGTTAAGTTCACCTAGTGGTAAAAAATAGTCCGAGACCTTGCCTAGACTGTATAGTGTAGGAGTCTAGGGCTTTTCGTGTAGTTTTTTTTCAATAAAATGTAGGAGAATTAGTTGTCGAACCGAACCCAAAACACAAAGCTGCATAGGATCATATCCACAATTTAAAAGGAACCTCAATATACTTAAACTATGGACAGCTGACAACAGCCTTCTCTGGCTTGTTGTTTGATTCCTATTTCTGACTTGGACTGTTACACCACTCTTTAGTGAAAAAATATAAGGTTGACAATATTTTTATCAATTTCAAATTATAATTTCTTTACAAATTTTGTGATAGATAAACTCATCAAACATCTCAATATTTTTTCCGTTTAAAAATTGGCTTTTGTCAGGATTTACTTGTTTTTTTTTGCTGAATAATTGGTTGCTCTTTGACTTTCTTGCACAGTTCTTAGCATTTTCATTTCATTACGGCATGGGTTTTATTGGGGGTCTTAAACCCACAACTACGCATATTTAAATTCTCCCCAACTTTTTCCCAAACGCCATTTTAAGAGAAAACAATTTTTTTTTTTAGAGAGACAGTTGCCATATTTTCTTAAGGTTAGTAAGATTCATCAAAGAAAAATCTTACTTTAAGTTAAGGCGTTAGGAAAAAAGGCAATTTTTTCATCTTATTCTTCGGGTAGGGGCACCCAAATCATGGTTATGTAGCACCAAGCTCAAACCGCTCAAACCGCCTGATCCGTGGCATGAGGACTTGGTTTTCTGGACCTTAAGCACTAGCTTGGAGGCTGAACAGCAGTCATCATAGACCATGGTGCGATCTTTCGGAAATCTGCTGGTGGTTGCTTGAAGAATTGATGGCGGTAACGCCCTTGAGCTCTCCTTCACGTAGCTTGTCAACTCGATCGCCGAGTTGCTGAATTTTTGTGCCACTAGCTGGACGTGGGTTTGGAGTGAAAAATGTGAAAACCACCTGTCTTTCAGGACTTCTTCGTTGATGTCAGTCATTAAACTATTGTTCCACGCTTGGTAAACGAGCGGAAATTATTAACTATTAATAATCACAAATGACGAAAACAAAGTCATCTTCTCGGATGAGGCTCATTTTTGGCTCAGCGGCTATGTCAACAAATAAAATTGCCATTATTGAAGCGAACACAATCCACAAGTGTTCCACCAAGCATCAATGCCTCTACAAAGAGTGACTGGTTGCTGCGGTTTTTGACATGGCGCCATCATCGGACCTTATATCTTTCAAACTGAGGAAGCAGACACCGTTACCGTCAATGATCTCAGGTATAGAGGGAAGTTAATCGACTTTCTGTGGCCAGAGCTCGACAACATGGACACATCCGAGCTGTGGTTCCAACAAGACGGCGCTACATGCCGTACAAGTGACGCAACGAGACACTCGAAGTTTTGAAGGAGAAATTTGACGACTAGGTCATCTCACGGCGAGTGTTCATCAAATGACCACCACTATCATGCGACACCGTTCGATATTTTCTCTTGGGCTACAAGCCAATCACTTTGGACGAGATTTGGAACCAACATTCGAGATGCAATTGCCGGAGTAACGCCGCGCATATTGTACAGAGTCATTAAAAATTTAACGGCCATTTAAATAATGTGCTATAATTCTTATAAAAATAAAATAAGAATACTTAACGGTTGTATGCAAGACACCGTCTATTTAAAGACTATTTTAAATTTTCGAGTCTTGTTCGTCTTTAGAATCACTACACCATTTCTTCTGTTTTCTTTTTTAAAAGGAAAACGTTTCTTGGAAGCAAAACCCAAGAAACCGTGGCTTGGAAATTAAAAAACAAGAAACAAACCAGTAAAAGTTAAGCCCGAAAGAGCACAGAGTAGACCAGACATGATTAAGCCTGTGATATTTTCCAAAATACTTTTCTCCGCCTCCCATGCAGTCTTCCTACAATCAAGCCTCCACATCATTGTCCACCCAGTCAGCCACTGGGTACTTCCGCCCATTCACACGCCACAGAATTATCTCAAAACCGAATCCAGATTAGATCAGCAATCTCCACTCGTTACAAGCAATTAAAACGCACTCTCAGAGACATTTATATTATTTCCCTTTAATATCTGTAAACAACTGTGTAGATTAACGTGATTTAATCTTGAAAAGTCCCACGGAACACAGATCGTAAGCTCAAAATCAAGCCGCGGCCAAAAGCGGAAGACAGCAAATTTGCTCGTCGTTCATCATGACGCATTGTTGCGGCGCTACTTCATTCATTTCATTTCGAACCATTAATCTCTTCACGATGCAAGTGATTTCTTCTCTTTTTTTGTGACTCCTTCTCCCTCTCCCTCTTGTCCCTCCACGGAGCACTTCACAGCGCTTCTCTGTCCATCAGAATGTGAATAATAAATTGGACGGTTACTGAGTGGTGGCGATTGCCACTCCAGTCGCCTTGCCGTCCAGAGTTTCAATTTCTTAATTTCATTTCGCCACACGCATCCGCACACTTCGCGACAAGTGGATGCTGTGTATCGAGTGAGTTCTGTTTTTTTTTTAAATTTTTTAATGTTTTTTTTTTGTTTAATTTATTATGTGTGTGGGCAGAGTGAGGAGTAATGAGATTGGATGACAGATACAAAAATGAACGAGGCTCATACTGTGAATTGACGTGTGCTTCTCAATGAAATACAGTCGTCCTTTGAAGTCTGTGAGTGGTGGTTGAGGGGAGATTTGTAAAGATATGGGCAGAGCTGTATGCTTCATCGGTTGGTATGAATTTCCAGTATTTTCTGGCTTACATCAATCAAAAAATTATGAAAGCGTAAGGTCTTCAAATGACTGCACAGGCGACGGACATTTGCCAAAAAAATTTGGTTGAAGAAGCATGCATACAAATTAGAGCACACAAATAAAGAATTCCTCTTCAACGATCCGCTATCCAGAACTACATTTTCAAGAATTTTTAGAAGGAAATTGTCATCTACTACCTCAGAATTATGTCCTTTTCCTCCGCGTTCTTTTCACCTTTTGGGAAGACCCTCAGTTCTACAATCCTCTCAATACTTCTAATAAACTGCCTATCTTGTCTCATGTCAAGGTGGTTGAAGTTTCCTTCTTCTCTTTCTACGATGCGGTCCTCTGCTGCATTGTCCACTGGAGCTATTATAATGATGCAGTTGTTCTGATTAATTAAAAGTGTTGATTTCAGACATATGGACACTACAGGAGTTTTCGAGAAACTCCGTGGTAGAGCCTCAATTTTTGACGACTCCTTCGATTGCTGCAGAAGCATCTTGAATGTTTGTCTCGAGCTGTTCAAAGTGGTTCGGTCGTAAGCACAGAATATGGATGTACTCGTAGCTCCAGAGAAAATAATCAAGGAGTGTCAAGTCGCATGATCATTGCGGCCAAATGATGAACACTCGCCGTGAGATGACCCAGTCGTCAAATTTCTCCTTCAAAACTTCGAGCGTCTCGTTGCGTCACTTGTATGACATGTAGCGCCGTCTTGTTGGAACCACAGCTCGGATGTGTCCATGTTGTTGAGCTCTGGCCACAGAAAGTCGATTAACTTCGCTCTATACCTGAGATCATTGACGGTAACGGTGTCTGCTTCCTCAGTTCGAAAGATATAAGGTCCGATGATGGCGCCATGTCAAAAACCGCAGCAAGCAGTCACTCTTTGTAGAGGCATTGGTGCTTGGTGGAACATTTGTGGATTGTGCTCGCTTCAATAACGGCAATTTTACTTGTTGACATAGCCGCTGAGCCGAAAATGGGCCTCATCCGAGAACATGATTTTTTTTTGCCAAGAACAGCATCTCCTGCCAAGATTTCCAGCAGTCAAATTACAACTGATACGGATCTTGGCCAAAATTCAATAATCACTGGCGATGTCCAATTCTGTTGATCCCCATCGAAGCAAACAATTCAAATTCTTCCACCATAAAACCTGTCAAATGTGTTAGCCAAGATTCTTTGACAAAATTGTCCAGAAATGGTCCTAAGTTCGAATCCCAGTGAAATCGAATATGGTCCAGTCACCATTTGCCGTTGGGATCAAATTAACGGCACTGGAGTAGGTTGCTACCTGGCAGTACAATGGACCAGTTTTGAGTCTGAGAACTCCTGTGCAGTGTTTCGAAATCTCCGAGAAAAAAGTGTGAGTCCTGTTTTTCATAAGCGTCACGCTTAAATGAGTACCAAGCTAACGGAGAAAGCTATACAATTTCGTTTTATTTCAGAAGTGTGTATATTTTGGCTTTGATTTAGCACAAGAAATACATATATTCATAAGATTACTCAGAAGATCGACACAAAAATTCCAAAAAAACTCGCTCTCATACACACATTTGTACATTTATTCATTCAAATGACCGTGCTTCCGGAGAAGCTCCACAAGAAACTTGATACTCATAGACACTCGAGAGGAATGAATTAATTTTGTATGCGAATCTCAATTAAATATATTCAGAACCACAGGAATATCTTTAAACCATCGTGTGTACAGAAGTCTGTATGGAAAGATAGATTAAGTGATTTTTCAAATGAATCAGTGGTCGATTGGCTAAGCTGTGAAATTCATGACGACAGCTTAGATGTGAGGCATAAATTCTTCCCAAATTTGCTCGATCATTTGGGATATCATCATTTATAGGTGATCACGTAAGGGAAGCTGCAGAAGATTTGCCTTATTTTTCTCCAGGGAATCGAAGTTAGGAAATAGATTTATGTTTTTGGCCCCTTCGACACCTGATTGATTTATGACTACTGGTGGAAAAATTTATGATTTATGTACGGAGTCAGTTCATTGACCACTTGGGATATTTATAATTAGGTCTGGGAACAAATTCGTCGGTTGTTTTTTAATCACATTTAAATGATTTTTTAAGTTTGAAAGTTAATTTGTTTTAATGGTTTATTTAATATTCTCTATTACTGGGGGCACCGTGGCATAGTGGGTAGGCGTGTCGACTCTATGGTCTATGGTTCGAATCTCGAAAAACACCTAACATTTTTTAACGGGTCCACCTCTTTCGAGTCACTTTCAAAAGCTTCTCAATCTCATCACTCGGAGTCGGCATTAATTTGTAGGTGCCCTCCACTCGTGAAAGAACAATAGCACGTACAACACGAGTGGTTGCTGAGAAGCTAGGCCCAGGTCCACCTCGGACTTTTATATTATTACTGTGGACAATGTTTCAGAAATTTTGTGATGTCATGACGCCAAACCAAATGTAAACAATTTCTTCTTTTGCATTAATGTAATAATAAACCACTAAAACCGACTGTAAAATCATAAAATTCCAAAAAGTGAAAGTATAATAAAATAAATGGATGGATTCACTATCATTCTCTATTCCTTCTCGTGATTATAAAAGACAATTAACCGTCGATTGAGAGAAATTTAATAATCGTTTATGGTTCCACTTTTACAAACAACAGAAACCTTTCAACAAAACTTCTGGAAATCGTTCATATCTTGACCCACTGATCAACATTTTATAAACATGACCGAATTTTGTATTGATAACAGATACAAAACAGGAACTCGATTGGACATTTGAATCAAATTCTAAGATGAAACTATAGATTCAGCATGTATCTGTGCCATTTTATGGAAAGGTTTTTTGATAAAATTAAGTGGTTTGTTTACCCAAAGAAGCATCGCATTATACAATGTGTCAAGTCTCCTAGGTCTGTGGACATCTCATATTTCTGATTGAAGGCACTAACGGAATCTTCTAAGAATGAGTTCGACTTTCACCTAGAACAGTCAGATAAGTTTTAATAACCCAGTTCGCAGTTCTTTGCTGGAAATGTACGGAACTAATTTGAGAGATTGTTGTTTGAAAGTGATTACATCATAAATCAATTCATCATGGTAGTAACTGTGGAAAAAATTTAGCGCCAAAGTGCTTTTGAAGATAATTCAAAGCAAAATGTAATAAAAAAACAGACAAATTTCTTGAAGTTTATGTGAGTCACTCATAATTTTATTTGAAAACTTTCGACTTAAGTGACTGACAAGTTGCCTACTTAATCAGAGGTGACGTTCTGAAAGTGATGTTTCGCCGCAAGGTCAGCTTGTTGTCGGTAGAGCCTGTTTTACTCAGTAAGCTTGGTTTGTTTCCTGGGTTGCCCTCACTCATGGAGATGCAGAAACTAACTCAGACTTGCTTTTTTCTCTTTTTTTAGTTATACCAGCAGGACTTTAGGGGTTAGGTTAGGTAAGGTGGCTGGTAGTGAATTCACCAGCACATTTAGACCATGTTGGTCCGTTGTGATACCAACAATCACACTACTACCACTGATCGATCACTTCAGTGACAGTGGCGTTAATTTGAACCCAACGGCAAATGGTGACTGGACCAGATTTGAAAAACCGGATAAAAGCGTATTAACTTTGCTTTCACTGGGATTCGAACCTTCGAACCTGAGACCCCTCTAACTCAGGGCAGGTACTTAATTGACTGCGCCATCCAGTCGTCTTTGTCAACAGGACTTTAGGACTTAAATGACATTTAAATACCTTCTTCTTGTTTTGTGATCATTTGTTTTTTCTGGTTTTATAATAATAATAGTAATAATAATAATAATAATAATAATAATAATAATAATAATAATAATAATGATAATAATAATAATAATAATAATAATAATGGCGTCGCTACAGTCCAAGGTGGACCTGGGCCTACCTTCTCAGCAACCACTCGTTTTGTGCGTATTATTGTGGAGGGGATCTACAGTTTAATGCCGACTCCGAATGGCGAGATCGAGAAGCTTTTTCTAGACAGTTATACTCTTTGAAGGGGTGGAGCCGTGAACAATTTTTTTTTTTTTGAAAAACAGATAAACCTCTGGACTGTGATTTGAACCTAGACTGTGGAAGTCTGATACGCATGGGTCGACGCACGAATCCGAACACGGCGTACACTTTTTTTTCTTTTTTAGGCCGTGAAAATCGGCCAAAGCCTATGAATATCTAATGCATCTCTTCTAATCAAGGCAAAACAAGGCTTTCTTTTTCTAGAACGGGTAATTTGAAAGTAACTGTCACTCTCTGTGGATGCATTGGCTTCTCGATAATAACGTGCGGGCTTCCGAGCCCCAGATGAGGAAATTTTGTTTGTTGATGTAGCCGCCAAGCTGAAAATGCGCCTCGTCAGAAAAGATGATTTTTCGCCCAAAATCGTTGTCCAATTCAAGCTGGTCTAAGGCTCACACTGCGAAGCGATAATGCGGTAAAGCGGATGATCGCGCGCCTTCAATTTCTGAGTCAATTGGACATTGTAAGCGAAGAATCCGAGATCTTTGTACAGAATTCGAATTTTTCTCGGGCTAGTGAGTGAAATGTTGAGCTGTTAAGATCGATTGCGAGTTGATGTTCGTGAATTGAGTCTCACACTCTCGGCCACAGCAGTCACCTTCTCATCTGTGCTCACAGTACGACGACGGGGTGACTGACCATGAGTGCTGTCCACTAGCATACCTGTCTCACGAACTTTTTGCACAAACTTGCGTACAGCAGTCGCGGTGGGTGCTTCATTTCGGCCAAAACTTCTTTTCAAAAAACGCATTGTTTGGCCTACACAGCACTCACTTTGGAAATAAGTTTTCAATATTTCCCAAAGTTGTTCAAGCATAAAGCGGCTCATTTCATTTTTGCGGAGGTATGATACTGACTTTCTGTCAAGATTTCGATCGAGAAATAGCTGTCACTGTCAAAATAACCAATGATTTATAAAACAACCACTAGATGGCCCACCCTTTATATCTGCTTATTTGCTTTTCTACCCTTCGTTTCATTTGATTTTGTTCTTGAAATTTGGACTTCAATCATCTGGTACCAATGAAGTGGCTCCTGTTCGAAGAATAAACGACAGCCTGTAACTTTCACTCTTACAAAAGCTTCCAGCAAATGATGACAAAGTGAGTTTGTCAACATCTTGAGTTGTTGTCTGTAATCAAAGCAATATCTTCTACGCCCAATTTCCCAGTAAACCGCTGCTGTTCCGCGAAAGAAAAGAGCCCAACACAAAGCAAGCGTTTTTCGGTGTGACTCAACTCCAAAGCCCAACTCCATAAAAGTTTAAGTTTGTGAAATGTAAACCTTAAGTTAACCCCTTTTCCCGGAACGCATTTGAGCCTTTAGCAGAGTTGAACATTTCTTTCTCCGTTTTCGCGGTAACGAGACCCTCAACGCCCCCTCATGCGAGGTGGAAACTCAGTTTTTTGCGCAATTTTTTTTTGTGCGCATACATATATACTCGTAATTAAATGTTAAAAAGGGAAAAGGTAGAAAGGAACGCCTGCACAGAGGAGGAAGAAAAATGCAAATTATGAATACATAATTAGAACCTTAACATTTTACTCTTGAGTCTGGGGAGCCTGGGCGGCGGAGGTGAGAGGGCCGATGGTGGGGGTGGAGGTGGCGTTGAAAAGAGTTGGGTGAGCGTCGGATTTAGAATTTAAGCAGCGCATTATCATCATTCGCTCATTTGCTGAAATTAGGTCACTTTTTCTTTCACTCTCGTCGGAATGGAAGTTTAGTCCGCTCTTTACAGCGTTAAGCGCTGTTAAGCTAATTGCAGAGGGTAGAAAGTATTTCAGACAATAAAAGAAGCACGTCCTCCACGTCCACACACATTCATGGAATGGGGCTGTGGTGCTGGTAGATACTGTTCGAGGGCACAATGGTTAACTTTGCGCACCCCGCTGAATGGCGTGCGTCTAAATGGACTTTAAAGAGTGGTTTTATGAACAAAAACAAATTATACAGTCCAGGCGGAAGATTATGTTGTTTCCATGGCGTGGCTGTTTGGTTGGTTCGTTGGAAAACAGTTTTCTGTTTTCCCAAGACCGCGACGGGTGAGGTTCTCGCGGGATTGTTGCATGAGAATAGCGGTTGGGAGTTCTCATGCTAAAAAAAATTATACCTCCTCTTCTGACCAGTTGAACAGGACTGGTTGTTTCTTTTGAGGAATTGCTGGTGGTTCGTAATAGTGAGGCGCCTTCACAGAAACTAATTGCTCGTCTATGCAGATTTGAATTGGTGCTATTCTTAGAGGAATGAAAAAGTGAACGCTTCGTTGTACGCGAAGATATGCCGAAGGTTGCAACAGAAGTTAACTAAAGTTTGTTATTGTGAGTTAAGAATAGACTCATCCTTGACATAAAAAATAAAAGTCCAAGCGCCTCAATTTTGTAACATAATAAACATGATAACGTGCTTTCTTTTATTCTCTCAAAGTTGAAGGAGAGTTAGAATTTCGTATAACAACCTGAGCATCAACACCATCACAAGAACGTACTTACTTACTTAGTAGGCCTACGACCCATGTGAGTCTGAGCCTGATGAATCTCTGCCTTCCATCGTTGACGGTCCTGGGCACGCTGCTTCCAGTCATCAAGACCAAGCTGTCTTACGTCCGCGATGACTTGGTCTTTGTACCGGAGGTTCGGTCTTCTTCTCCTTCTGGAACCAGGAGGCTCGGATTCGAAGACCCTCTTAGCTGGAGCGTTGTTGTCCATGCGTTCGATGTGGCCGAGCCGAGTCGACGGATTTTTGCCTTCCGGACTACATCCACATCCTGGTACAGCTCATAGATCTCTTGTGGTTGTGTCTTCTCCTCCATTCGCCTTCCTCGCAAGCGGGACCATATATCCGACGTAGAATTTTTCTTTCGAAGGTACCAAGAATCCGCTCCGCAGTTCTGCTTAGTGTCCATCTTTCGGCTCCATATAGCAGGACTGGCAGAATAAGAGTTTTGTAGAGCATGATTTTGGTCCTTCGAGTCAGGAGTTTTGAGCAGGTGTTTTGACAAACCGAAGTAGCATCGGTTGCCAAGGGCGATTCTACGTCGGATCTCCATTGTGATGTCGTTCGTGGAGTTCACGTTTGGCCCCGAGGAAGACAAACTCCTTCACTACCTCAAAATTGTGGCTGTCGATAGTAATGTTTTGTCCTAGGTGGTGTGCGGCGGATCGTTTCTTGCTGGACAGCATATACTTCGTCTTATCCGTAGCAGCCCGCCGCACTATCTTCTCCAGTACCAAATTGAAGAAATCACACGACAGCGCATCTCCTTGCCGAAATCCGGTGCAGGTTTCAAACGGTTTAGAGGTTCTCGAGCCGAACTGCACGGTGCATCACGTACGTGTTTGCGTGGTCCGACACTACCGGATCAGTTTTCCCGGGATCCTGAATTCGGACATCGCTTCGAATAATTCCTTGCGATGGATGCTGTCGTATGCGGCTTTAAAATCGATAAAAAGATGGTGCGAATCGATTTGAAACTCGCTGGTCTTCTCCAGGATTTGCCTTAGTGTGAAGATCTGGTCTATAGTCGATTTGCCGGGCCGGAAGCCGCACTGGTACGTGCCGATTAGTGTCGGGCATGCTTTCGTCTTCCCAAATTCTACAAATGATCTGGTGCATGCTCCCTACCAGAACATCGCCACCGGCCTTGAAGAACTCTGATGGTAAGCCATCTGAGCCTGCGGCTTTGTTGTTTTTCAGCTTTTTAATGGCTGTGCCGACTTCTTCAAACCTCGGTAGGATTTCTTCATTTCCTATCAATCTCTCCTGGTCCGGTCCGCTAAGCAGCTATTGAAAATGCTGCTTAAACACATCCACTATTCCCTGCGGGTCAGTAACTAGATTACCCTCACAATTTCGAAGGCTTTTGGCTTTTTCATAAAAGGCCCGCATTTTTTGTTTGTTCCTAGACTCTTCAATATCCTTGAGCTGGGAGGTTGCGAGAGACCTTTTCTCCTCCCGTCTTCAAGCAGAATCTGCAATCGATTGAAAATCTTGAGAAAGAACTTAATGATCAAATGGTTTGCAATGTAATTTGGATAAGCAATTCTCTATAAATGTGTTCAGTCTTCTGATTGAAAACTTTCAATACTTCTTTCTGTATCTCTTGCCTGACTGATCTCTGACCGACTTGTCTTTTTGAGACAAATGAATTCCATCAACGTTGTGCACTGCAATTCCATCGAAACTCCCAGGCACTTTAAAACTATTTCTCCACTCAGTTCCCCGCACAAAGTTCTCGCTATATCGCGTCCAATCAATGCCACCACGAACCCATAATCTCCCGAGGCGGGGAACTGTTGAACTTACTCCGTCCATTCGAAAAGTTTTATGTTCCATTCGCCGAGCTTAACGTGAATTTGAATAAACAAGAAACGCTGGCGTTAGAATGAATATCTTACGAAGCAACATAATTACCTCCACCCACACCGTGCTCAAGAGTCGTTCATTCTCACCTTGACACTCTCCTGTGCGCTGCTACAGCCCCAAACTGAAGTCAAGAGAAAAAGAAGAAAGAATTTATCTCCGTTGTCGGGTGTATGATAAATTAATGATACTCCCATTTGTTTGCCCAACCTCATTAAATTGTCATCGCTAAGTCGTCAAGACTTAACCGCCGATCCCCTGCTCCGTCGGGAACACCGAGCCAATGTTACATGTCGTCATGGAACAATGCTCCCCTTAACTGTAATCGCTATTATCCACGACGACGACACACACAGCATCTTCGACATTTTCCACTCTTCTCGAGATTTGTGGTCACTTTGCACACTCACACAGAGGGGCCCAGTAAATACCAAACGACACTCGACAGACCAGAGATACAATTCTATCTTCGATTGGGGAAGATGACGAGAAGGAGAATAAAAGAAAACTCCAACTACTCATCGAGTACGTGTACCCAACGTCCGTCTCTGCCCACCTTCAGAGGAAAACCGGCTCTCATCATGGGAACTGTAGGAAGTTCTTTGTGTCTTCAATTGACTCGGAGTCCCCTAGTCGAGGAGAAATGATGTACGAGCTGGCGGAACCAAGTGAAAGTCGTTAAGTAAACAATTATAGGTCATGTCAGCTTCCGCCTAAAACCTAATCCCACTCGGCACCCAATCGGATATGATGCGCCCACGGAGTTCAATCGAGTCTCCCTCTCTCCCGCGGATAGGCCTCGAACCGAACCGGTTCTCGGAGATACCCTCGGAGTTGGTAAACAAAACCGCGTATCTCTCGGATGAATTATGTAAAAAGTTCTGTAAAAACTGACTCGGGAGACCGCGTTTGGCTGCACTTCTGCAAGCGCAGATCCACTGGATTTGATGGGGGGAAACATCAAAGTCAGGGTCATAAAAACGAGACCCGCTGCTGGTTTGATGTTGTAACCGAAACGAGAAAGCCTTTCACTCGCTGCACGCTACTCGGGTAGATGCCACACGGCTTCCTGTGACTCTATGCGCCCCCCGGTGGGGGGACAGTGGGTTGAATGAACTTCAGAGCTCGGGCGACTTGATTTTAAGTTGCCGGCCAAGCCGACCCAAGCTACAAACGAGATTCTCGCCAGTGTAACAAGTTTTTCGCTTTTTTTTTGTTTTTGCTTCTCATTTCTTTTGTTGTTGTGCTTCTTACAACGACTCGGAGGCGCGCGCTTGCGTCGGATTTGGTTTCGGTTATGTAATGCTAGGGTGCCACAAATGACTGAGTGGCTAAGAGGCTGTGACTCTGGTAGTGTTACAGAAAATTGTTGGCTCGGAATAATGGTTTCACTTTTTCCACGAGGCTAATTGTGAGACGGCTTTGATTTGTTGACGGTAGCCAGACGTACGTGAGATTAGTGGTTTCAACTTCAACGAGCGCGCCGTAAATCGTTTTAATTCCACGATCGGATGAGATGGACTGTGTAAAGGTGTTGAAAACGGCGGTAATTTAGTCTGGCCAAGTTGGTTCTTTCGAAGGCAGGCAGTTGGCTGAGGGAAATGACTTCATTTAAGACGAGCTTAGCACTCAGTTACGACTTGATTTGAAGCAGGCTGTACGAGTCTAGGCGGTAAGAACTGAGAGGCTAGCTTAATATGAATTTAGGCTGAGAAGACGAGGCCATTGAGCCACTAAGGATTTCATGGCGATCAGCCTCATCGGCTTCCCTTGAAGACCTTTGATATTTTCTTAGCGGGTATTTACGAGCCTTAAAAGAGAGAACATCCTTGTCAGAATTTCAAAGGGGATACTTAAAAAGAAGAAATATGAGTAAGACAATGGAACTTGTCTTGACTACAGGCGAGCTCCTGGGCCAAAGAGTGTGGTAAGGAAGTCAACTCTAATAGAACAGAAACTAATCTTTTCTACACCAGCTGCGAGACGACATGCAAAAAGGAAGACTGTAACCCACTTCCGTTTGCATAAGCTCGGCGCTCGGTACACCTAGATAACGGGCACCTTCTATGAGATCTATAGAAGGGGTTAGACTGAAGTGGCTGGAGTATGCACTTACTCGTAGACAAGTGTCGATCCATTGTGTTGCTAGATCTATAGAAAGATCATTCGATTTTACATGTTGGTTTCAGAACTGTCTTGGTACTATAACTTAAACCCCGGTATCGTAGGGGTGGTAAACAAAATGGGATTTATTGCTAACTGGGTTCTCATTTCGGAACCGCCACTTGATCTCCTTGGATACCAGGGTTCAAACATCGGCCCAATCGAATACAATTTATCAAAAAGGAACACGAGATTATTGGCATCAAAACGGTGTTCTAGAGCCTTTATTGCTTTTTCGGTTTGTCTGATGGGGGACCACAGGTTAACCTATTCACTCATCTTTTAGTCGAAGTTAAAGCTGCCAATTGCGACATTTTTGACAAGTTGTCGTCGTTGTGTGTCCTTTCTGGATGTCAGCGTATAAAGGGTGACCAGTTGGCAATGAAAGTTTTTCCAAATGTCATATTTCAGTAGCTGTCAAAGTTACCAATGACATCCTGTTGTCTTCTTTTTTGGTTTTCTCAGTTAACTACATTTTTCGACATCACAAAACTACAACAAAACGTTTTTTTCAACACTAATTTAAAAATTTCCTGCATCTTTCTGGTGGTAACACGACCATTTGTACCTAAACTCACTCACTTCTGAACACAATGCCATCTTTTGTGTTTTTTTTTAACAGTCGTCTGAACACACCCATTCATTTGACAGCTCATTTCATACCCATTTTTCCTGTTTAGAAGTAAATACACCGTTTGTTTACCGTATTCCTGTGTGCTTTTCAAACGTAAAAAGAAGTGAGTCTTCAATTTTTATTAGAGACTATTCAAGGTGCCCTCTTTTTCATGCCCATGGATCTGGTCACCCTAGTATTGCCAGAGAGTCAATCCGGGTTATTTTTCGGGTGGAATTGGTCCTATATCCGTATAAGACTGTGCTGACGCAAGAATTGAAGTCGGACGATCATAGACAACGCCGTGAGTTCCCTAATTGGGGTCTGAAAATGTTGGCCGGAAATCCGGATTTGGACCAAAAAATCAACAAGCAAATTTGCCTTTATTGAAGCGATCACAATCCAAAAGTATCTGACAAAGCATTAATGCATCGTCAAAGATTGACTGTTAGGTGTATAGTACGGTTTATGGCATGGCAGCATCATCGGACCTTATTTTTTTTTTAAATGAGGAAAGAGACATTGTTGTCGTCAATGGTCTTAGGTATAGAGCGATGTTAATCGACTTTTTGTGTCCAGACATGGCCGATAATATTGATATATCCGAGCTGTGATTCCAAAAAGACGCAAGGCTCAACATTTTAAAGGAAACATTTGGCGATTGTGTCATCTCACGGTGAGTGTTCATCAATTGGCCTCCGCGATCATGCAACTTGACACCACACGATTGTTTTCTTTTGGGATACTTCAAGTCTTTAGTCTACGCTAATGAGCCAACCACTTTGGATGAGTTTGAGACCAACATTCGAGACGCCATTGCCTGAATAACGCCGCCCATATTGGACCGAGTCATCAAAAATTGGACCGACCGACTGCTTGAAGCTCTGCCAGGGAATCCGAGGTGGCTATTTGAATGATCTGCTACTTTATACAGTGGTATGAATGTTCAGAACTTCACTTCAAAACTAAGCTATTATCTATTTTGTATAGCACATCGTTTTTGTTTAAATTAAATTTCTTTTCTTATTGTTCTTATCTGGTCACCCTGTAGCTAGCTTTATGACAAAGTCGTGGAAATGTGCGTCCTTTCTGGATGACAGCATATAATTCGTTTTGTTTTCTTTTAACGCTAGACACCATGGGCGTCGTGGTGTGGGGGGTATGTACGTCAATACCTACGCACTAGACTTATAATTCTAGGTTCAAATACCAGGGCAATTTGAATTTGAGGCAACAATTTGAAAAATAAGAAAAATTCACGACGTCACCTCTTTCGAGTCACTGACAATGCTGAAGGAGTAGAATTGTCTAGAAAAAGCTTCTCCATTTTGCCATTCGGGCTCGGCAATAAACTGTAGGTCCCCTCCACTCCTGAGCTAACAATAGAAAGTACAACACGAGTGGTTACTATAGAAGATAGGCCAAATTTCACCTCGGACTGTAGCGCATTATTATTATTATTATTATATATCGATGTCAGGCAACGCCTTGATGACAGCTCGCTGTTTTTAACCAATCACGTCAATGTCATTCGCTTGTGCTAGCAAAAGTGCGAATCTGTGAAAGATGGTATCCGTAACTTTAACCCGTCAGTTGCATACGGTGGTCTTAAGCAGTCAGTTAAAGAAATCGTGTGTCTTGCAAAAGGATTTGTTGACATTTAAGGTCTTTAAGATTTAGTCTCTCAACCTCCAATTTAAAATAAATAATATTTCCCGCATTGCCTTAAATTTACAATTCAGGACTTAGCAAAAACATGATAACTACAAAGCAGAATCGAATTCCAAAGCGAACAGTTCTTTCCCATCCCGCCACGCTCACTAAAAATCATGTCGCTCTTAATATCCGAACACGCCCCAAATGATATGCCCACTCACATGTAAACCACGTTCCACCGGATCGAACAAAAAAATGTACAAACATTTTTTTTTACCGCTACCAGTGTTGAATAAACGCAGTCACCCGAAGAATTGTCTTCGTGATCATTTCATTTCATCTGCTCAAACCGATTTATGAGTTCGTTTAACAGCTAATTATTTAAATGCAGGCATGATTTACATCCGCACACACGCGCCCAACGCCCGCATCGCATTGAGCATGCAATTAACAATTTATTAATTAATAAATTATATTTGATGTGTGAATTATTAACAAGCGTCACTGGCAGTTATCATTGCCACGGTGCATCGGCCATTCGTCTAATTAATTTTGAATAAATTAATTGGCTTTAGGAAAGGGCTGAATAGCTGAAAGGCTGAATGCCATTTGAGTGCCGATAAGTATAGAAATTGGCCACGTCTTTTTCTATTTTTTCCGTGCTGTTGGTTTTGTAGTGTCAGTGCGTCCCTGGATCAATTGATGGAGTTTTAATTCAATTGCGGAAGTGAATTTGTGTTTCTGCTGTTTTTTTGTGTGTGTGCGTCGTTTTTTGATTTAATTAATTTTAGGCGGTTAATTGAAAATAATGTTAGTCCTCGTTTCCGAATCAATTACGTACTAATGGAGTGAAACCGATATATTTTGAAAACGTGTTTCAAGTTGGAAACTTTAATCAAATGATTTGTTGTGAATCTTGTGAGTTGAAGTTTTTGCAATGATATGACATCTACATGCCCTACCTTACCGACTTTGAGAATGTGTTCGAGAGAGAAAGGTCATCAGTAAACGTCTGCTTTATCTACTGTGCAACATGACAGCCAGTAGTTGGACAGTTATCAAAAATGGCGATGTGACTTTTTCAACGAAATTTGAAATTCCGCGATACTGTTCACGAGTGATCTTGTCGGGTAGCAGTGGGCGTCGTGGGGTTTTGGGTAAACCGACGCGGCGGTCTCTCAACTCATGCAAGAATAATAGACATGCATAGCATGAGTGGTTGTTGTAGCAGATAGACAATGGGTCTTTATGATTTTTAATGGACAAAAGAATAAAGGATGTGGTGGGCTCACTTCATCATGATGTTGCGTACGCAGGTGAAACTAGTGGGTTCGGATCGGGTCCAAAGACCAAATTTATTCTTTTTTTCGGAAGTGTTCCCTACAGCACGCAAAAAATTAAATCAAAAGCCTTTAATTGAAACGCATAATTCCTAACAGCCTCTGATCTATGTACTTGCCGCTTCCTGCACAGATTCCTTCTAGTAACGATTGAACGCAACATTTATTGGGCATAACTGTCAGCCTTGCAGGTGTAACATACATTTCACAGCCGTCGTCGTTCTGCTCCTGGCTAAAATGCTCCGGAATGCGCCTTAATCTGCATAAGTTGAAACGGTAGCTGCGGTATAATACCCACAAATTCACTTCCTAGACATCTCCATACAAGAAAAAAGCGAAACCCATCCACGGAACAAGCGCCTAACTACGAAACCGGCACATACATGGGTTTTCATTGCTCGCATAGGGGTCTGTTCCAGTTGTGAGGCAAAAAGGTCGATTCGTTATCCTGGCGGAATCTATTCCATAAATTGCAGCACGCAGTTCACCTCGAAAACGCATCAACTTCAGGCTCGGTTCGTGTTTTGGTGGTTTTTGCATGTCTTTCCGACGTTCGGGTACCTATTACGTGTGAAAATTGTTTCCCTCAACTTTTTGTCGCAGCGTAATGCAATGAGCATTTTAAGTGGATTCCGCATGTGGCGGCTACGATGTCATTTTTAATTAATGTTTCGCAGAGTTTCTTAGTTTTTGCTGCCCGCTGGAGGGATAAGGAGGCGCACAAAAAAACACACATCCACCGGCGTCGGTCGAAGGAGGTAGAGGAACAGTCTGACCGCAGGCACTCCCGAACACAGAATGTGGGGGGAGATTGTGTTCAAGAAGTAACCAAAGGACATGTGTTTTGTTTGGCCAGTTGGCCTCCACGAACACAGAGGATACGGAAGAATGCATGCTCCTGAGTGAACAGAAGAAACAAAGCGTATCTTCATTGCGATCTGTCTGGCAACAGGTGCTGGAAGCGCCCCAGCACAGCACACACATGCATGCCCTTAATTGGATTCGCTTACCTGGCTGCACATGGACCTGCAAACGGGGCATCTGTGCTCAATGTTTATGAGTTTTGATCGCTTTGCATCTTCACTCGAAGGCCAGTTCGGGCTGGGGGAGATAAATTGAATTGAACTTATTTCTGTGAATCGAAGTGAACTTCTATTGGCTGGAGGTGCTGAGTTGGGTCATCGGGTGGAACAGCATCTGTGGAGTGGAACATTGTCTGAGGTCTGAACGGGAACAGCAGCAATATACTCATGGAACTGCAATGATTTACAAATGTACGTCTCACATGCTAGCCAAGGGAGGAATTGTGCTTAGGGGCGTAAATAATCACACGAAATGCTGGGCATTTTAAGAAATTTTGTTTCAAAAATTTTTGAGAATGTTTTATTCTCAAGCTTCTGCCGATTTTTGTTAACAATTGATAGGAAAGTAGACAAACTTGGGCCTGGAGTAAGAAGCCTAGAGCCAGCTGTCTTCAATTTCACACATCAAGTTGGTTGAGGTCCCTTTCCACTTGTTTTGCCACCTTAAATTGGAACGTCCTCTGCTGGGTTGTCTCACAGTCTCAAAAGTGCCCCAGGTGTCCCAGACCGATGACGATTTATTTACTTAAAGTCATGTGAAGTATAATCAAACAAACGGCTAGTTCGAATGAAGCGCAATCGTGAAGTCCAGTTTTTGACAACTTTGTCGAGCAACTGGGGCCGTTATGTCAGTAATAACACGGCGAATATTGACATCCAAATCGTCCAACGTCTCTGGTTCATCGGCATAGACTAGTGACTTCACATAGCCCCAAAGAAAGTAATCTGAAGATGTAAGATCACATGATCGTGGAGGCCAGTTCACACGTCCATTGCGCGAAATTATGCGCTCAGCAAATGCTTCACGCAATAAATTGATGGCGTCGCGCGCCGTGTGGCATTTTGCGTCATCATCATCGTAGGGAAATGGCTGTATCTCGATGGTTTGGTCACGTGCCATGAATGTCCCCATCACCACGACTTCCGAGGCGTGCCTTGAATGCGATTCCATCAGGTAGGCGACCGTTTGGCAGATCCAGGACGAGATCGTTGGACCAAGTTCAAAAACTCGCTTGGTTACGCTTGGGCATAGCTCCTGAGGAGTTAGAGTCGATGACGGAGGATCGAGTGGCATGGAGACCTCTCGTGCATGCATTGTCCCCTTTAGTGGGTCACTGAAAATGATGATGATGATGATGTTGAAACCAGGGCTCTGTCACGTTAATGCCATTCAAATGGGGAACGAAGAAGTCAGAAATCATGTTTTTATAGCGCTTTCCACGATGGTAACATTCTGGCTGGCATAGTCCTTAAAGAAATATGGGCCCATGATTCCACCAGCCTATAAAGCACACCAAACACAGAGTTTTAATAGTTGTAAGAACGTCTCGACAAAAGCTTCAGGGTTTTCTCCACTCCAAATTTGACAATTTTGCTTGTTTACATATCGGAGAGAGTAGAAAATGCGGATCTAGCTGAATCACGTTTTCGGCCAAGTCATCGAACCTTAGACGCGTGTAATGGTCACGCGGTTTCGACTCTTGCACAGGCTGGATCTTACAAGCTTATAATCGTTTTTTCTGTCATTTTGTGTGAACGCTTGAAGCCCTTTGTCAACAATCTATTAAGTTGCAAACAGTGTTGTTTTAGGTCAGGAAAATACACAATAAACCCGATCTTCACACTACGGCAGATCCTTGAAAAGACTTAACTTATACAGATCAAAACTCACCACCTAATCGTCGATTTCAAGGCCGCATATGACACCGAGCCTAAATACTAACTATACAGCGCCATGTCTAGTTTTGACATTTCTGCCAATATCATCAGTTCGACTAAGATGACGGAGAACTCTATTAAGGTCGGTAACGAACTGATTGAGACCTTTTTTTTTCGGAGGACTTTTGAAACACTACTGGTCCATTGTACTGCCAGGTAGCAACCTACTCCCCTCCAGTGCCGTTAATTTCCCAACGGCAAATGGTGACTAGACTAGATTCGATTTCACTGGGATTAAATATGGGCGTCGTGGACGTGTGGGTTTGTGCATCGACCCATACGCACTTGACTTTCACAGTCTAGATTATAATTCCAGCACAAGCAAACATTTTTCAAAAGCAAATTGTTCGTGGCTCCACCTGGGCCTAGATTCTCAGGAACCACTCGTGTTGTGCGTGATATTGTTCTCTCACGAGTGGATGGGACCTACAGTTTAATTCCGACTCCGAACGGCGAGATTGAGAAGCTTTTTCTGGACAGTTGTACTCTTTGAGCATAGAGTGACTCGAAAGAGGTGGATCCGTGAAAAAATGTTGGTGATTTTTTGGGAATCGAACCGACATGCCACGGCGCCCATTGTTGTTTGTTTGATGTTTAATGTAGTGTGTACTTAAATCTATATTAATAAAATCGTAGTGACTGCCTGTCTGATTGTTCGGGCTAATCTCCGAAACAGCTGGACCGATTTCAATGAAATTTTGCAGGCATGAAAATGAGGTTGACAAGAGTGACTTGACCATAGTGACTCGAGCTATGCAACCTATGTTTCATATTCATCATGCTTAAGTGAAAGTAGACGTCACGTGCTGCGTTTTTGGACACAGTGAAATAGTCAGCAATGAGACAGCTCGTGAACTTTGTAAGAAAAGGATCCGAAATCGACCAATGGAAGCCGCCAGTCGAGGATTTAAAGAAGAATGTAGACGACAAGATTCTAGCATCAGTAATTTGATGATGGCAATCTTTAGCCTACGCCTGACCTACGTGGATTATGTGGCCATATCGCAAGTACTGAAGAAACAACTTTTGAAGAAACTCACAAAACAACTTCATATCTTTTGATACTTTTGTTTTTCTTGTTATTCTCATTTTATCGCCAGAGTTAAATATTAACGATCTCCGAACCATGGACTACGTACTCCTTATGGTCTCAACTCAATCGTTTTTCTACTAAAAATTTTCTCAGACAATACCTCGTAGTTCAAAGCGTTATTTTCGAACCGCCTCAAATAAAAATTCAAAAAATCGCTCATCATTTCCGTTACAAATTGCTTCACAAAAGTGTGAGTCTCGTAATCAATTTAGTCAATCATCAAAATTACACGTAATTCTCTAAAACTTCGTCCACAGCGCGCGAGCGTGTGTGTGTGCGTGGCAAAATAGAGCATTAATCTTGTCCTTCAGTTTGAAAATTAATTTATCCCGGATAATGATTGCGCCCCGGATATTGATGAGGGCCATAAGGAGAGAGTTCAATACTTGTTAACGACTTGCCACTAGCATGTTTGCCACAGCCACCACATCCATTAACATAACAATTTCCTTTCGTCGATTAATTTCAACTTTTCCCGGCCATTAGACGAAATGGATTTTCGGGTATTCAGACAAATTAAGCAAATGCATCCCAAAAAGGTAGTCAATTCTCGTGGAATTCTATAATTTTCCGAAATCAAAAGGGGAAACAACGAAGCAAGTGTGATTGTTCGTTATCCTGGAACTCTGAATGAATTGACAGTTGGCTTGACAGTGAGAGAGAAGCGTTTGAATTATTGCCTGGATGAGTGTTGGAAATGTGGTTTTGAGTTTCAGCTTTAAGCGAATTTATGATTAATGAATGGAACTTGTCTGCCAAAACCAAAACAACAGGAGTGACAGAAAACAACCACTTTCACTATGTACAGTGAATTTTAGTTTAGAGAAGTTGAAAAATAATTTTTTACTTTGAAGAAAATCGTGAACATTGTAGCCAATTCCATTTTATTTTGGACAAATTTTAGTGTCAGTGATAGTGGGCGCCGTGGCCGTGTGGGTTTGTGCGTCGATCCATATGTACTTGACTTTCAAGTCTAGGTTCAAATTCCAGTTCAGACAAACAAGTTTTCGAAAACATTTTTCACGGCTCTACACCTCTTTCGAGTCACTGACAATGCTCAAAGAGTATAACTACCTAGAAAAAGCTTCTCAATCTCGCCGTTCGAAGTCGGCATTATCCCCTGTACAACAAGTGTGGTTGCTGTAGAAGCTAGGCACAATTCCACCCGGAAGGCACTGTCACATTTTAAAGGCTCATTAAATTCACTGGCCCTTAAAACTGATATCGTTTATCCAAAGACAATTTAAAACGAATTAAACCAGCAGAAGAGTGCACATCTCCTTTACATTGAATGTCAAGTAGACCGATGAATTGCAAATCTATGCCAAAAATCCTGGAATTCTTCTCGCCAGTCAGTCGCCGTCACGTAATCGTTGCGTTGATGGCTTGCCCTAAATCGTATCACGATTCCATTGCATTCCGATGCCACCCTAAAATTCAAGCGCACATCCCTTTTGTGAGCTGACAAACTGGCGATCCGGCGAATAAAGCGCACGCATGCAGCAGGACCACGAGCAACCCGCACGCCGCGAATGTTGTCTTTTCATTCGAGAATCTGGGATGGATGTCGCAATCCCATTGATCCGAGAGTACACACAACGAGCGCTGGTGCTGCCAACTGTACCGCTCCTGCCAGAGTCCTGGATTCGTGTTCACTGAAAATGTAACAGTTTCAGCGTCTTTTGTGTCACGCATATTGTACCGAGTGCGATTGCGGGGATTTAGTGAACGGAGAGCCAGCGACGAAGACCCGTTGCGATGGAGGCCTTTGTCCAGAGGTATCGGGGTAAATTGAAGCGGAACGTATTTGGGCTTTTCGACGCAAGTGAACTAGGTGTTCTAAGCGATTACACGCTGATGCTCTGCCTTTCCCAGTCACGGCATCATCGAGTCTTTCTTTTTGCCTCGCCTGTGTGCGAGAAATTCGATGCGGGTCTGTGTTTACGGCTCCAAACGAGAGGTTTATTGACTTTTCGAAGATGCGGCTGACACAGTTTGCGGGTAGGCAGTCGCACGTAATGGCAGATAAAATTGGAGATCGCAATCAGCGCTATGAATGGGTGTCGGTCGACCGTGCCGGAGCGGATTTTGGATTTAATTTTCACTTTTTTGTGTATCTTCAGGTGGTTGGTGAAGTGTTTGGTTATGGTATTTATAGATGGAAGTAGGTTGAGTAGACAACAGTGCTTGATGAGTGAGATGGTGGTGGGGATGAAGAAACTAATTCAATTTATGCGGGTAATTGAAACAACATTCACTACAGACGAGCGGAATGGTAAGAAAGTGAGGAGGGGACTCTGACTTATTGACTCAAATGATGACGACTACCTCATAAATCACTTTTAGGCTTAAGTCAGAGAGTCTTCTTAGCTTTTTCGATGGACGTTAACTGGTCGTTGATGATCACAGTGTCAATAGCGTCGTGATTTTGATTTTTTTCCTAAAATTTTAAATGAATGATTGTAAGGAAATTAATAAAACGTTTCAAGCCCATAACCGAGACTATGATCTGACGATAGAAACGGAGCTTCATGGGAAAAGAAATTTACAGAGTTTCATCCAAACCCTACAATTGCATGTTACTGGTATGATATTACTAGATATCCAAAAGGCATTCGATCCCTAGTTGCATAATAATCTTACTTATAAAATGTTAAACAAGAATTTTCCTTAATTTTTTTTGTAAAATTGTCAAAGTATTGTTTCAAGTCGATTTTTTATGGTGTACCTCAGGGATCTGTGCTTAGACCAGTCCTTTACAATATATTTCCATCCGATTTTTTACTTCCTCAACTTTGTGAGATAGCAATTTACCCCGATGATATATGTACATAGCTGTACTTAGTTTGGATAAGTTTGGTCTTAACTTTCAGGCGAATTTAAAAAATGCGGTTGAAATATTGAAAAGTAAATTTTTCAAGTGCAGAATTAAACTGAATACCAAAAAACTTCAAGCCATATTTTTTAGTTTAAAAAGAAGTCCTTCTTCCGGCTAATCAGTTATTAATAAATGTTCACTAGATAACATGGAAGTTAAGTGTTAAGTACTTGTGGATATTCTTTGATCAATAAACTTACATTGGAAACGCTTAATAAATTAGGTGCTCCCATCCACATTTTAATGATGGCTGGATGTTGTAGGAATCGGGTAGGCACTGATTGGCATCAACCTGGTGATGCCCAGTGTTGTAACTTTTCCTATACATCAATTGTGCTTATTTTACCTCCAAGTGGTAGCCATCGGGTACTGGTACCGAACTCAACCTGCTAAACTTTTGTGCGACCTCTTGTCCTAGGATTGTGCATGTTACAAGCCTCGGAAATGGATGGAATTACTGATGACGAACTCTGCGGATCTGTACGTGGAATGTAAGGTCACGTGCAGCCGAACAATTAGCGGAAGCCCTAGACTGCTACAAAGCAGATATTAACGATATCATCTAAGAAGTGCGATGGGATGGGCCGGGCAAAAATAGGATGAAATGAAAAAATGAATTTACTACGGTGATTGCTACAGACAACAAAAGCAGCGCTTGTTTGGATGTGGATTCGTTGTCAGAGGCAGATTTAGGCAAGAAGTCTTATGGTTCAGGTGTGTGAACGAGCACCATACTACAATTCTCATCAAGGCTAAATTCGCCAACATAAGCCTAATATGCGCACATGCCCCCACGGAGGAGAAAGACGACTACACCAAAGACAGTTTCTATGAGCTCATGGACAAGACATACGAGCAGTGTCCTAGCTATGACATTAAAATTGTCATAGGCGATTTTAATGCAAAGCTGGGAAGAGAGAGTGTCTTTGGTAGTACGGTCGGGAAGCACAGCCTACACGACGCCACCTCCGATAACGGATTTAGGCTGATCGACTTTGCTGCAGGGCGAAATGTTGTAGTAGCCAGTACACGGTTGCCACACCTCAATATTCACAAGGGAACATGGAGATCTCCTGATCAATCAACCGTCAACCAGATTGATCACATTGCGGTCGACGCAAGGCACTCCTCCAGTATTATGGATGTCCGAACGTTTCGAGAAGCCAACATCGACTCGGACCACTACCTTGTTGTAGCCAAGGTAAGGCTGCGGATATCCCGAATACCGCCAAGACAAGAAAATACTGTGAGGAAGTTCGACGTCGGACGGCTACAATCGCAAGAGATCGCCAAATCCTTTTCCGATCGAGTCTCCCTTAATCTCAGAAGAAGTCCTTTGCCGCCATCACCAAGTATTGAAGACAAGTAGCAACAAAGCTATCACAGATGCCGCCTTTGATTTGTTGGGTTTCACTCGGACACCACAACGAGACCCCTGGTTTGACGACGAGTATCGGCAGGTGAATGCAGCTAAGCAAGATGCTTAAAAAGCGGCACTGCAAAGAAGGACAAGAGCTGCTCGCGAGCTCTACGAGCAGAAAAGGAGAGACGAACACCGGTTTCTGAGGAGGAAAAGAAGGAGCATGAGAAGCGCGCGATCGGTAGAATAGAGAGTTACTACTGCAGGAATGAGGTAAGGAAGTTTTATCAAAGGGTAAAGTCAACTTGTCAGGATTATAAAGCCCGAACCGAAGCCTGCAATAGAATCACAGTCGATGCTGAGGATATGGAAGAACCACTTCTGCAGACTGTACAACGGATATGAAGAACCGAATTCCGATTTCAGGCAGATTGAACCATTCAACTCGAATGAAAGGGACGATGTAGATCAACAATTCCGTCCCCCCGACCTGGATGAAGTGAAGATAGCCATATCTAAACTAAAGTCCAACAAAGCTGCTGGAGCTGACGGCCTAGCGGCTGAGCTTTTAAAACAGAAGGCGATGACTTGGTAAGGAACATGCACCAACTAATCTGTAAAATACGGTCGGAAGAAAGCATGCCCGATGAACGGAACCTCAGCATTGTTTGCCCGATCCACAAAAAGGAGACCCTCCAACTATAGAGGCATCAGTCTTCTCAACATTGCTTATAAGATCTTATCTGCCGTCTTGTGCGAACGACTAAAACCTTTCATCAACAATCTGGTCAGTCGATACCAGTGTGGCTTTAGGCCATGAAAATCCACCATCGACCAAATATTCGCGCTGCGGCAGATCTTGGAAAAAACCCAGAAACAACAAATCGATACCCACCACCTTTTCATCGATTTCAAGGCCGCGTATGACAGCATCTACAGAGACGAGCTATACAGGGCAATGTCAAGTTTTGACAAGTTGTGTCCCTACCAAACTCGTTCGTTTGTGTAGGATGACGATGGAGAATGCACGCTGCTCCATCAAGGTAAAGACCTAACCGAGACCTTTGATGTCAAAAAAGGATTCAAACAAGGCGACGCGCTGTCATGCGACTTCTTCAACATCATTCTTGAAAGAATTGTGCAAAACTCACACGCCAACACCAGAGGCACAATCCTTCGAAAGAATATGCCGACGATATTGACATAATCGGAAGAACACAGCGTGATGTCAATGGCACTTTTGTGAGTATTGCGACGGAGGCCGCGAAGATGGGTTTAACGGTAAATGAGGGCAAGACCAAGTATATGCTGTCAACCAGAAAGGACACCCAACACCGACGTCTCGAACAGAACGTCACAGCAGACAGATATAACTTTGAGGTAGTCAAGGACTTTGTCTACCTAGGTACCGCTATCAACTCAGACAATGACGCTAGCGCTGAAATCAAACGAAGAATAACTCTTGCTAATCGCTGTTTCTTTGAGCTAAGAAAGCAATTGATAAACAAATCCCTCTATCGAACATCGAACAACCAAGTTAACCCTGTACAAAACCTTAATCGTCCCAGTCCTGCTATATGACGCAGAAGCATGGACTTTGTCAAAAGCGGATGAGGTTGCTCTTGGCTGCCTTGAGAGGAAAATTCTTTGGGTGATTTTCGGTCCCGTCTGCATAGAGGGTGAGTGGAGGAGAAGATATAATAACGAATTGTATTTAACTCCGACACCAAACGTTGAGATTGAGAAGCTTTTTTTTAGACCGTTATACTCTTTGAACATTGTCAGTGACTCGAAAGAGGTGGAGTCTTAAACAATTCTGTTTTGAAAAGTTGTTGCTTGTGCTGGAATTTGAACATAGACTGCGAAATTCTAGTGTGTATGGGATAGCCCACAAATCCACACGGCCACGGCGCTCACACTTTTTCTTCTACCATTGTCCAAGTTGAGTGGAACATTCTTCTTGACAGCGGTATTTTTGTTTTCATCGCCGTTTCACTGTCTGTAGAGAAGGTTGTTTCAGGTTATACTACCTGTTGTCCGGCAGGCTTCTGCTCGTGGCGTCAACAAATTAGTCAATATCGTTCAGTAACGCAATCAACTCATTGAAACGGTTAATGATTTGAAGAAAATAAATGGCCTTATGACTGCTTCAGCCTAAACACTCAACCAAATTGTGTCTCGTTTTGGATGAAGTTGTTTCACTTTGGTTAAGAAAACTTGTCTACAGTGTCCCAAGTGCAAGTAGACTAGCTCAAGTCAAACTCAGATCAAATGCACTTTTAGTTATTCAATCTCATCTCATGTATCCATCAATCTCTCAGAGCACACTACAACTCTCAAATAGTCTTTGGCAGTGGAATCCAATCCAATTAATTTCATCCGTCTCCTTCGCAGAAAAGCACCGAGCTCCGTTTCTCTTCTTTTCACTTACAAAACACACCTCGCAGTCATGTTCAGTTTTTCGCAAGAAATGCAATCAAAACGAGATACCGACTTCAGTTCTCCTGTTGACACAACTCAGTTTACTCCTTTTATTAAGTTCCAAGATAAAATATCAAAGAGCCTTTTGTAAAGAACCAACTCCGTGTCCCACTCTCACCAGACAAGAGTGGAGCTGAAGCAGCTTAAGTGGATTTTTTTCGATTGCAGTTACCCCAGGTTACACTGTGCAGTATACTGTCTTCCCGCAGACGGATCAAAATAATTCATCTTTGTCCTCTCGTTCGCATCCTCCGTCGCTGCGCTGATACCGGAAACTATGGTCATATTGAAGTAACTTCACTGTACGCCAAAAGTTTTCTGCAATAATGATCGGGACTGTTTTCAAAACTTTAAAATGTACTTCCCCGCCATTTCCCCCTCCATACGTGCGCGGGTGGTTCTTTTTTTTTAGAAAACTCATCTAAAAAAGGGTTTTTTTTCAAACAGGAATTTAATTGAGTCAAAGGATACCAAGCGTTTGGGATTCCTTTGTGCAACCAAAACGCCAATGGTCTGTGGCCGCTTCGCGTAACCAAAAAGGAGAAACCGAAACACAAAAAATTCACCAAAAACCGAATTAATAGACAACTAATGAGTTGTGAGCGTGTTCTGTTTGAGACGGTTAGTTCGGAGTCAATTATGTGGAAAAATGTGAGGTTTTTCGTTTTGTTTTTGGGTAAAACTTTACTGAGGTGTGGTTCTCTCTTATTTTGGTCTTTGGAAAGGGGGCGCTGCTTAATTATCAGTGGAATTTGAATCTGAATTCACTTTAAATTGCTTAAATGTTGAAGCTGATCTGGTGTTCTATCCAAATGTGGCAGGACTACATTCTCTCCAGGTCTAGGATGTAGATGTACTGGCTCGGCCACAACGAGCGCATGGACAACAACGCTACAGCTAAAAAGTGGTCACAAATGACATCCCTGCTTAGTGCTGGACTATCCAGTCCAGTATCTGTTCAAATTATTTTTGTTAAAAAAAACTTTTAACGAGTTTCCTTCACACATCGCATACCACAGAGAGGACGGTCCTCTCTTCTATTGACTTAAAAAAACTGCAGTTTATTTTGTTCGTGTTCACCCTATACTCTGTCCGACGTTGACCACAACAACCTTGTTCCCGGCGAAAAAAAAAACGCTCAACCTCACTCTCCTGCGAGTACATACTCGTGGATGAAACAAAATCAATCAAAAGGACATCAGCATCCCTGTGAAGCTCACCTCCACCGGAGCCAGCTTGCTTTGTCAATATTAGCCGTTGTGATGTCACGGTTGTGTCCTTTCTGCTCGATTCGACCCGATCCTGATACAAAGGAACAAGCACGGACACAAAAACCCGTTACAATAGAAAGAATCAGCGTTGGCGTGAAAAAATTTCGTCTTTTTTTCTGTGACATTCAATTTGAATTTTTTGGCTGTGAGCACGTTGTTAGTTGACAGCTGAGTTCCCTACGGTTTTTCCGTCATTCGCTCGTTTTTCTATGAGATAGGCTCACAGTTTGAGATCGATGAGATGCTTTCTTGCAGGGGATCACATCCAGTCACGCAGCATGCACCCACTCTCTCATTTTTTCTGACCACCCGTGGGTGTGTTCAATTGGCTCCAGAGGAATGTTCATTTACTTCAAAGATCCCAGCAACAAGTGTGTTGTCAAATGAAACGTCAAAAGTTATGTAAATCCATCCCAAGGCGTGCACCCACTGCACACGCATACGTATGTAAATTTTGAATTGTTGCCAGAGATCTGTCCTTGTCGATATGCCCACGAGAAGATTATGTTGCGTCACACTTTCTGTGCCAAAGATCTGGGACGGCATTGGGCGCGGCGTTCGTGGCGCGACCGATAGATGATTGTGATTATACGAAATGTCATGCATGTCATGAGCTTGTGACGGGTCCTAGGGTGACTAAATTGATTCATGATGCGAGGGAATAAACGGGTTTACCTCTCATCGTAGGTAGACGAGGCTCAGTGTGAATTGGGACTGAAGGTCATTCGGTGTGAACACAAAGAAAATGTAAGCAGTTTAAAATTCGTTTTTGAATGTTTTTGAATGAAAGAAAACCCAATCAAGAATCTGTTCTCGACTCCCTCTGATGTAATGCCTGATTTAATAAGGTCTGTGATGTGTTACTGAACGATCACATCGCTACTAGAATTGCAACAAGACAAGAATCATTTGGCGAAGGTTCTTATGTCACTGGTATCAGAGACGCATTAGTTTGTTCACTTGTGGAGAAGATTGTTCACTTATTCTTTTATTTTTAACAGATAGATAGATGACATAAAAGAGAAATGAAACAAAAGACTGGAGAAATGCATAGTTAGACGGAAGCTAGAAAGAAACCAAATACAAGTTTTAAAACGTCGGATATTGTTAGTGTGAGAGTTACAATGTGAGTCTAGAATGTTGAAAACGCAACAATTTAGACGACTTCGACTATTAAAGAACGCCTGGTGAAATATTGACAGTTTCTTAGTGCATTTTCAAGATTGTGTCACGGTGCTAAACCACGAATGTTAGTTCTTTAAGTCATTATGTAAACTATTGACTTTTCAACAACATTCTTACTCGATTACGCAACATGTATGTAAAATAAACTCACTACGTTTAAGTTCAGAATTATAATGTTTTTATTCGATATAAACTAGTGGACTGTAACATTTTAATATTATAATTTTAACACGACCGCTCTCCTTGGATTTTGCTTCAGCAAAATCTTCGGCTTCATTTGGCCGAAGCCGAATGTTTTGCCGAAGGTATTTTATAGCCGAAGGTGGCCGAAGCCGAATGTTTGGTCCGACTCTAGTGTTTTCTATAAGTCTTCCTAAAAAACTCTGATTTTATTTAAATTACTTTCGGACTCAATCTGTGTCAACAAGATGAGGATTCTGTAGGAGATTTGTTAGCTAAGAACTTGCACGTTCACAAAAACGTCTTTCGACTTAGAGAGGAGACTTAATATTTAGACAGATAGAAAGTTTTTTTTTATCGCGCAATATGTATTACGCAATATGTATTATGTGGGCGCCGTGGGGAAGTGGATAGGTGCGTCGACTCCTACGCTCGATTCCCGAAAAATCATCTAACATTTTTTCACGGCTCCACCTCTTTCGAGTCACTGACAATGCTCAAAGAGTATAACTGTCTAAAAAAAGCTTCTCAATCTCGCCGTTCGGAGTCGGCATTAAACTGTAGGTCCCCTCCACTCGTGAGAGAACAATAGCACGCACAACACGAGTGGTTGCTGAGAAGCTAGGCGCAGGTCCACCTCGGACTGTAGCAGCGCCATTATTATTATTAACTTAACCAGTCTCGATGTCAAAATATTCATGAGAGGGCTCTAGTTGCCAGTTGGTTGTCGGAGTATATGAATATCAATAACTTGTTCAAATAAAGTTCTTTAATGAAAAAGTGCTGCCAGGAAAATTTTTAAGAAGTCACAGAAGTCACTTGCTTCTATAATATATCTGCACTCGTTTGAGTCCTTAGCAAATTCTTAAGGTCCTTATATATATATAGATATACCTGGTCCAGCCACTCGCTCCTGCACGGAGTTCGGCCACTGGGGACGGGATTGGTTACAAATGGACCATTTTCTTTGTAATTTCTACAAGGAAATGATAGACAGCATCTTAATCCCACCAAAATCCTTTCGGGATGATGTTTGAAAAATTGATGAATCAATACAATCAATCAATACGTACAATTGTGTGGATGTAGTACCTAGAAGATGACTATTATCGCAATAAAACTTTAAATGTTCGTCAAACGTACTGACGATCTTCATTCAAAAAAGCACGAACTTGACTAAAGAAATTCTAAATTGGTCTTTTAAGAACGGTTGCTATCGTCATAAGCTATTGACCGTTTCGAAGCCTTACGGCCAAACTTGATACTTTCCGAAATACGAGCCATCGAAAGGTAAAATCGTTCCAGCTTAATCCCCGTCTCTGGCAAAAACCAGGCCCCGCGTTCTTGGCAAACCACGCTTTAATGACTTCCTACTGAATGAATTCATTCAGCTGAATTCAAATAAAAGCTGAATTTTGCGATCAGTCTTTTAGTGATTTCATTCAAGCCATTAAAGCGGGGCCTGGTTTTTGCCAGAGGCGGGAGGCGAATTAGTTACACGAGTCCAGCTGCATCATAATGACACACAGCGAAAGTTTATATTAACATCTGCTTTGCCATTGCCCAGCTCTCCAGAATCGGCCCCAAAGACTGCGGAATTAGCGAATGCAGATATACCGGGTCTTCTAAAATTCATAAACAGCACTGTGTGGTTTCAGCCACCACGTGATAGGATATGTTAGATAGGATAGTGGAAGTGATGTTTAACCATCACACTCCCCTTCCTAAATCTCACCTAACCTAACCACCAATACCAGTGGATTCGTCATACGTGAAACTTATGGGTGAAACTTTGTAGCTAAAGATCTAATGTTAAGTGAAGCTGAGACAATTTCATGTAAGTTCTTGTTAAGGCCTTTTAATCCACAGCTGGATATGGGACACAGTGATGGGAGGAATGATGTTGTGAGGTGTGACCCATTCGAGGACATATTTCAATTTTGTTTCCACTTACACTTGAGCATGTCTCTACAGGTGCCGTGATATAAGACCAAAGGTAAGGCCAAATTTGTGAAAAAAACTTATACTTTAATATTTGGCATTATTTCGCTTGACCTTATTTCACATCATCGTCTTTAAATGTTTCTCTTTGTCTCCGTTGTTTGCTTATAAATCATATCCTTCAGCTTTGATATCCTTTTTAATTGAAATTTTTTTATTTATTTTCAGGTAAGTTCAGCACTCAAACACAAAACTTGTAAGTTCAGTGGTTTATCCAGAAGAAACAAAAACTCTTCAAGATTTCAATCGAATGCTGCTACAAAAGTTTCATCAAAACTTCATCCACTTCTCCTCTAGCACTAGCGTGCCAACAGCATCTTAAGAAAATTCGCTACCCTCATTTAAGACCATAACCGTTGTCCGAAGAACACCGTCTTAGCCCCCTAATTAAGATAACTAATATTCGCAAGAGGTGTGAGCAAAAATGTTCTGAATAACTTTCAAATTAGCAAACTTCCACCCTGGCACCTTCGCACGAAGCACCGATGGACCAGCTCTTCGTCTCTGCTTCACAATTGCACGTCTTCCGAAGAATTATTCATTTTTTCGTCGTTTTTTCTTTTTTGAGAATTTTCACCATCGTCGTTCTTGAAAAGAGCACTTAAAAAGGTATTGAGGTTTCGACACCCACTTAACTCTTCCCAGCCGCCCTTCACACTCTACTCAAAATGGCACCAATCAATAGGAGAAAGTTTTTGAAAGTTCCTCGCCATCGTCAGTGAGCCAGTCAAGACCAGCAGCGCCAGCGAAGGAGCAGATCTCATTAAATGTGCAAAACATGAATTTTACAAAATACGAGTGTATTTGCAGCTCAACTCGTGTCGTGCTTCGTTTTAGCTATTTTTTTTTCTTGCCTTCACTAGTCTCAGCTGAGCAGTCGGAGCAGTCTTCCTTGTCCTTCGTCGTCGTCTTCATCCGCTGTACGATTTAAATTGCACGAACGGAAAGGGCATTTTCCAGAGCGAAGGGCATAAGTGAACTGTGTGTTCTCGTCGCTTTTTTTTCCCCTGCTCTAAAACAGGATTTAACAAAGTTGAACCATCATAATCCCAGTTGACATTACACCCCTTTCGTCGATGGCTAGAGGAGTCCTCACATTTTTCTCTCAACCGATTCTTTCATCCCCCAACGAGGTATTGATGGAGGATCGTGGCGTGGGGCTGGGGTGTGTGCTGGGAAAAGGGCAAGAAATCACGTCAAGGGTCTTGCCTGTCTGTGGCTTTACCTCGTCCATGACTCCGTTGTGTGATTCTTGGAAAAACACCACACGGGGTATATTGAACTTTCAGGCTATCCCCGTGAGCTGCAGTCGATATAATTTTGTATAGCTCCCCCTGCCACGCCTCACCCGCTTCGTGGTTGTCGTCGAAATCTGTGTCGTCGCCGTCAATTAAGGCTCATAAGGAAGTTTTCGAGGTTTCTCCGAGGAGAGCAAAAAAAGAAATCCTTAATGAGATTAAGAGCTCTGCACCTTAATTCGGTTCGATTTTCATCACTCCTCCCCGGCGGTCGCCGCGCCGCCGTCTGAATGGAGAAAGTGGGCGGCGTGTGTATTCTCCCGGTGAAAATTAATTGCAGGAAAGTACGTCGGACTTTTTTCCCTTTACCACTCAAAGGCGGTGCTAAACGTTTTGACTGATTGAACAGGGAAGGCGCTGAAGCTGAAGTCCTTAGGGGAGGCAGAAATTATGCAAAAAATTACGATGAATACGAGTGGAATTTTCAATTCTATTTATCTCTTATCAAAGCGAACGAGAACAAAGTTCCCCATGCCGTCTTGTACAGCGCCCAGCGTGACGAGGAAGAGGAAATCACGTCGAGGGGAAAATTAAAATTTGTCGTCTGTTGGTATATTTATTTTTATCGCCACACTGCAGGGACACTTCTCTGCTGTTCACGTGTTTGTGTGTAGTTCTCCTCGTCCTGTCTGACATAAAAAAAGGAAAACTGCCCACAACCACTGCCGCCGCCCTCCTCCTTAAGTGGAATCCACAGCATCAACAGCCCCTTTGAAAGGGTTGAGAACGGAACTGAAACGGACTGGCCTCTTAACCCCAGTGATTCAGGAAAGGATGAAAATGAAAAAAAACGGTACACTTCCATTTATGTATGTGCATATGTAGGTTTTTCTATTTTTCCTTTTTTTAAAGCCCCAACTTTCATGTAAATACGAAAAAAATACAGAAGAAGTTGTGCTCTTTTTGTCGCTGGTGTGGAAAAGAGGACGAATATGAAATGGATTCAAAGGACGGAAAGGATGCCTTTGGTGCATTTTGGGTTTTGTTGGTCTCGCCCTTTTGGTTTTATGGAAGTGTTGACGTTTTTCTTCTCCTTTTTTTCGTGTCAGCTTTCCGTTGAATTTTTAATTTGTTGGGCTTGAAACATGTAAGTTTTTATCTAATCCGTCCAGACCAAGCGCTGGAAGGTGTTAAAGGATAATCGATTCAAATGTTGATGCTTTGCATGTACTCGCATTTCGTAGATACCGAGTTTTTTTCTTAGTTCTCGGATTAAGTTGCAAAAAATCGGAGCTGAAAATTGGAAGAAACATTTCTGCAGACTGTTAAATGGCGATGAGGACAAAAATACTGCTGCCGGGCAGATCGTGTCACTCAATTTGGAAGATGATCGAAGACAACTCTGTCTTTTTCATCACGGAGTCAAGATAGTCATTTTGGAACAAAGATATAAGGCTAATAGCCTGCCTGCTGAAATCTTCACAACACCTGTATATGACCTGCAGCAGTGTATGCAGCAGCTTTCTGTAAAAAAAGGGCCGGAGGAAAGCATGCCCGGTGATTGAAATCTCAGTATCGGTTGCCCGATCCATTATTGTTCTCTCACGAGTGGAGGGGACCTACAGTTTAATGCCAACTCCGAACGGCGAGATTGAGAAGCTTTTTCTAGACAGTTATACTCTTTGAACTCAATGACTCGAAGGAGGTGGAGCCGTGAAAAAAAAAAGTTTGGTGTTTTTTTTGGGAATCGAACCGAAAACATCGAGCGTAGGAATCGACGCACCTACCGACTACGCCACGGCGCCCAGCCAACCGCATAGACAAAGCAAAATCAGCGTTTGGGATGATAACCACAGTTTGGCGAAGTAATGTAATTAGCACAGCAAGCTACGACTGTTCCGTTTCAACGTTGAATCCGTGCTACTATATGGATGTGGTACCTGGAGGATGACCACCACTATCACGAGGAAGCTGCAAACGTTTGTCAAAAGGTGCCTGCGCTACGTCTTAAAGATATTCTGGCCAAGCTGTATCTCCAACCAACAGCTTTATCAGAGAACGTACCATGAACCTATAGGAACAAGGAATGACGACGAAAGTGGCAGTGGATTGGTCACACTATCCGAAAGGGTGACAGGTCCATAGCTAACCAAGCGATGCAATGGAACCCGCTTACTGAGGATGGCAGGATGCACGACGGTCCTAGGAGTACGTGGTGCAGAACTGTTGAGAAGGAAGCACGGCAACTGGGAAAAAGTTGGGGAAAGCTGAGACACATTTCCAGAAACCGCACTCGATGGCGCGGAGGCTTTGTAGAGGCCCTAGCACCCACAATGGGATACAAAACATAAGTCAAGTATTCTTCAAGGCCACATATGACACTGAGCATAGTCGCCGTGGCGTTTTGAGTATGTGCGTCGGAATTTACGCCCCCAAAGCTCTACACTTTCAAGTCTAGGTTCAAATACCACAAGAAGCTACAATTAAAAGAAACAAATTGTACACGACTCCACCTCTTTAGAGTTAATGACAATGCTTATGACCTGTATTCTCTTGTGGATCATAGGGCCTCTACTATGCCTACGTGCCATCGAGTGCGGTTTCTGGAAATGTGCCTCAATGTTCAAAGAGTATAACTGCATAAGACGACTGGATGGCGCAGTTGGTTAACTGTCTGCCCCAAGTTCGAGGGGTCCCAGGTTCGAATCCCAGTGAAATCGAATCTGGTCCAGTCACCATTTGCCGTTGGGATCAAATAAACGTTGCTACCTGGTAGTACAATGGACCAGTTTTGAGTCTAAGTGCTCCAGTAGTGTTTGAAAATCCTCCGAAAAAAAAACAAAAATAACAGTAACCGTATTGCCGATGGCGTCGTCAAAAATATACGGCCCAATCACTCCGCCCGCCTGAACACCGCACCATACAGTGGCTTTGAGTGGATGCAGTGGCTCTTCGTCCATCACACGCGGATTTTCAGTGCTCCAGAAATTAAGATTTTGTTTATTGACTTAACCGCTTAAGTGAAAATGTGGCTCGTCGCTCATAATGACTTTCGGCACAAAATCGTCCTCTCCGTTGTTGAGATTGAGGATGGCTTGGCAGTAATTCACACACGACTGACGGTCAGGAGGCGTTAACTGATGCACTGTTTGCACTTTGTATGGGAACATGTGTAAGTCTTTCTCTAAAATTTGTTGTTGGGTCTGTCTGGTGATGCCCAATTGCGTGGCCCGTCGTCTGGTTGATGTTTCTTCGTTCTCAACGATATCGACAACCAAAGCCGCGATATTCTCGTCAGAAGGATCAGTCCGGTGGAGGCCAAGCCCTGCAATGCCCCCTGTGGTTCCAGTTTGTTCGAGTCGAGTAGCTAAGCGCCGGAATGTTTGCCCAGTTGGCGCGACACGATTAGAAAATAGACTTCGAAATTCACGCTACATTAACACCACCGACTGATTATCGGTCAAAAATATCGACACAATTATTACACGCTCTTGTGGAGTATAGCACTCCATTGCTTGTCTGTTACTGTACTGCAGCTGTCTAGTTCAAATGTCAAATATAATCGACGTACGACGCCATTTGCAAAAATTATATCATTCTCCGATAGGATGATTAATTTTCCGCCACCTTGTCTATTCAAAATGTTTTCCTCTATAGCACATGCCTTTCTATTGCTACTGTGTTTGTTTTCTTAAACAAAACAAAACAGAATCTTTACTTTAAAGTAAACAACAAAAGCTACGGCCTAAAACACACTTTTTGACTTCTTAGAGCAAAAAAAGTAGACATTTTGTTTGACTTCTTCATTAAAATGTAACTTAAGGCTTAGGCTCTCCGAGATGTAAGAAAAGTCAAAGATCCCGTCGTTTTCCCTCATCTCCAGATGACCTTGGAGTACACTCCTCATGCTGTACTTCTTCGCCGCACATCACTTTGATCAGAAATTCCTTCCTTGAGTGTGAAGTTACAGAATTTAAAGGCTCATCCCTCACCCAGTTAATACGGTGTTGTAGACACTTGTATCGAATGAATGAAACAAAGTCGACCTCATCTCCAGCAGGAAGCAGCGATGAGAAAAAAATTAAAAAAAAAACGAAGAAAGCTCAACTTACTTCCGCTTCGGTATTCGGTCGAGTAAACATAACACCATCCGATTAAACGGTATCAAACATTTATTTTGAAGAAAACGAGAGAAAAAGGACTACAGCCAGAAGGTGGCACGGCGGCACGGAAGAGCGGAGGAGCGGGGACGGCCTGTTCAAAGATATGGAAAATAATCCATCAAAGTGTTTGCGAGCAGTTTTACGCTATCGTCGTGGATCCACCCTTCCTCGCCTGACGGCCTGGCGCATTTCAGGCGAAAGACCTTCTGAAGAGCCTTCCGACGGTTGGCGGTCTCCATCACCGGGTTTTAGGCGAAAGATGATTACAGTGTCATAAGAAAGTTTCTGCCGACGCTTTGTGCGCCAGAGGGAGGCTAAAAATATTACAGCAAACCCCAGATACTCGATAGGAATCTCCCGCTCGCCCCCTGTGGGGTTAGGGGGAGGGTTTATTGGCTGTGAGATAGATATCTTAAGGACATCGATTTCTTTTCTCAGTCGGTTGAATTGTCCATTATTATCAGTTGTGATGAGGTAGTGGCCCCAGGGGGTGGCGCAGACGGAAGCGGTGGGACGAGGGTCTAGCCTTGACATTTGCTAACTGCCCTGCCAGAGGCCTGCCCGGTTTTACGTAATAGTTTTGTGGAGCGTTTCGCAGAAGATAAAATGCTTTCAAGATAATGGCATGACGTGATGGGAGCGGTGCCTTAAGGATGCCATAAATATGACTTTAAGACGATAAAGGTGGTTAAACCATGCCACGGAGATCATCTTGAGTTTTATTCCGATACTTGCGGTGGCGCGGCGCGGGGTTTACATTAAGTGCACGAAGTGGTCTTAAAAAGAATGCTGTAAATAAGGAGGATGTGGAATCTGCGGAGGATATCGTCGTTGGTCCGTGAGCTGGGAACACGTACGCTTGCGATTGTTGGAAGCTCTCTTTTAATCAACGACTTGACATAATCGTCGAGGTGAATGGGGCGGTTACGTGGTGTTCGAGTGCATCACCCATAATCGGTGCTGGTCTGGTTTATGGGTGATAATTATCTCCTGAGTGGTTTCATCTGATTTCTAGGTTTACGCGACTTGAGATACCTGATAGCAGGTATTCACTGCCTCATTCGTGACTTTAGTGTGGACTTTTATTATGGGGACACATGTACGCACTGTTTACTGCTGGAGGAGAGATACTTTACTTGGAAGCAGTGAGCAATGAATAGTTCATGACTGCAAATTATTGGGACGAGTGTATTTTTAGTTGGCGTTGCTTTTGAACTTTGAATTATGGCGAGGGGACGAAAGTGAAAGCACCATTCATTTGGATTTGGATCTGTTGTTCGAGGCAGACAAAAGCATAAAGCATTGAGCTGGACGCCCTCATCATAACAATTCGCGTCAATTCGACAACATTAGTCTAATTTACGTCCACTCCCCAACAGGGGACACGGATGACAACAGCAATGATGGATGACTTTTATGATCTTCTGGAAATAACATACGATCAGTGGTTTAGTTACGATACCACGATCGATCTAGAAGATCCTCAGAGAGTGACAGTTTGGTGCGGATTGTGGAGTGGAGCCATCATTGGACCATTTTTCTTCGAAAATGAGACTGGGAACAACGTTTCGGTCAACAGTGGGCGTTACAGAGCCATGTTAACCTTTTTGTTTTACTGAAATTGAAGACATGGATTTGGACGACCTCTGGTTCATGCAGAATGGCGCGCCATGTCACATAGCTCCTGTCACAATCGATCTTTTGCGCACCAATTTCCCAAATCGTTTTATCGGCCGTCTTGGCGATGTCAATTGACCGCCTCGGAGCTGCGATTGGACCGCTTTGGTCTTTTTTTGTAGGGAACCGTGAAGGAGCGATGTTATACCATCAATCCGGAAACGATTCAAGCATTTAAGGCCAATATCATCCAAGCAATCCGTGCATTCAAGCTACAGCCCGAAACAATCATCAAGGTCTTGGAAAATTGGGGTGACAGAATGCGCTACTGCGAAGCCAGCCGATTCATTTACTTGAAACTTGTATTTGGCCCACCCTTTATAGTGTGCGCATTGTCAAGAAGCCACTGAAGTCCAACACTGGGGCAAATGAAAAGTTTAAAGCAGCTGAAGGTGATCTGGTTAAGGGCTTACACAAGCTCATCTGTAAGATATGCTTGGAAGAAAGCATGCCTGATGAGTGGAAGCCCAGTATTGTTTGTCGATCCACAAGAAAGGAGACTGGATTTGGCTGCGCTAACTATCGACGTATAAGCCTACTCAACATCGGATATTGTAAAGTCGAAACAATTCAAGCTATGCAGACAGAACCTTAACATGGTACAGAACGGCATAGTGTGAAAAAGGTTGGGAACCACTGTTGGAAATGCAGTTCTGAGAAATGCAAAAGCAGCTGAGCTTGGTTAGCATGTCACCACAATGCCCCTATCTGGAGGATTTGACAGTGTAGAAGTGCCATAACCTGCTGGCAAACAGTTGGCTAAGGAAACAGCAACTTGAAAGACTAATATCTCAACTTTTACACAAGTCTTCTCCTCCAATCGTCATCAACGCAAACGGGACCAAAGATCTCAGACTGAACTTTTCTCTCGGAAAGAGTTTTTTCATCCGCTTTCGTTAATGTTCACGCCTCTGCGCCGTAAAGCAGGACTGGGATGATCAAGGTCTTATACAGAGTCAACTTGGTCTTTCGAGAGAAGGCTCAATTACTCAATTGCCTCTTGAGTCCAATGAAACAGTGGTTTGCAAGAGTTATTCTGCTTTTGATTTCGATACTGATGCTGGTTGCACTGTTGACCGCGGAGCCGTCATGCCTTGAAGCTACAGCTGCCCATTACGACGTTCTTATCAAGTCGTCGATTTTCTGCGTTTTCTGTTTGACAGGATACACTTCATTTCGCCAGCGTTTACCGCCAGACTTATACAGTCAGCGTCAAAAGTAAGTAAACAGTCATTAGCTGAAAGATATTTCTCTAAATTAAAATCGATTGAAATCGGTCGACGTCTGACGTTGCTGCCTCAAATAAAAGCTCTGAAACCATACTTCAAAATAAGCTATATTTCATTTAAAATAACAGTAAGCATAAAGAAGTTAATTTAGTTTAAAAGAAAAAAGGGGCCAAAAACGTACAATTTTTTTCTCAATAAGATACTTTTTTTTAAAGGGATGTGTTCACTCACTTTTGACGCTGACTGTATATTTTTCCTGATTCCGTTCCAATACCAATAAACACCTCTCGTCTCGTTCTCGTTCTACGTTAATGTCATCCGCAAATGCTAGCAGTTGCCCATACAATTTTTGGAAGATCGTGCCTCTAGTGTTGCTCAGTGGGTTTTGCACAATCTTTTCAAGAACGATGTTAAATAATTCACATGACAGCGCGTCGCCTTGTCTAAAACCTTTTTTGACATTGAAGGTCTCGGTGAGTTCGTTACCGACGGTGATCGAGCAGCGAGAGTTCTCCATCGTCATCCTGCCCAGTCGGATGAGTTTTGCAGGAATATCAAAACTAGGCATGGCGCTGTATAGCTCGTCTCTATCCACGCTACAATATGCGGCCTTGAAATTCGGGAATAGGCGAGTTTCAACCTGTATTTCTTCGTGGGGTCTTTCCTAGAATCTGTGGAAGTGTGAATATTTGGTCGATGATGGACTTCCCTGGCCTGAAACCACACTGATACGGACCTATCAGATCGGTGACGAAAAATTTCAGGCGTTTACACAGAACGGCAGAAAACATCTTGCACGTTCAGTAGACTCGATAGTTTGCGCAGTCAAAGGGGTTTCATTACTTGTGGATGGGACAAACGATACTGAGATTCTACTCATCAGGCATACTTTCCTCCGATCAGATGAGCTGATGTCTGCGCCCAACTGTTTCAGTAGAACTAACATAATTTTTTCATTGAGTTCGATATTCCTAGACAATTATGCTTACAAAGACAACACCGCATACCTAAAAGCAGCGGTGTCAATGTGATTGGCACGCTACAATTTTGTCATCTACTTACTTTCCGAAGATGTCCAAAGTGAAGTTGCCATCGATTTTAATTCTGTCATAATTTATTCACTTTTGGACTTCTAATTCAATCAAAGATATACCCAGCAGTCGGTGGTGTGATATTTGGTTCGAAATGACAAACTTTTGACACTTGAACCGAAGTATGAAGCATCTGTCGCTCCATATCATATCTTCAGATATGACCCCCGTTAATGCAGACTATAATTTCGATATTCTGTCAGTTTTCGGCATCTGTCCTTCAAATTGAAGGAAAACAAGAAAAGGCATCCAATTAGGCTGCGAAGGTACCATCAAGAGTCCACTTCGCATACTAAAGCGCCACCGGTTACAAAGTATGACACCCCGTTTTTAATAAACGCCCCAAAATGCAGTCTTATCGTAAAACAAAGTTCAACACTCAATAAGTGCCGCTGTGCTTCTTCGTAAATATTATTCGTTTCCAACTGAATTTTCATCTTCATAACCGAAAGGCAAACGTCTCTAATGACCCCATCAGGCCGTCAGATACCCCCAGTCACAGTAGGGGCGAAAGCGAAACCCCATTTAAGGACCGTCACTTTGCATAAGTTAATTCAGGCAACTCGCCTTATTCCCCGATTCCCATAAAGCTACAGAATCACCTAAAAGTGTATACGTCGCCTACGTTCGAGAACGACCCAAATATCTGAATTTATTAATAAATAATGCGAAATCATCAATCCAGCGAAGTGAAACACGTGGAAGCCATCTCACACAAAGGGACATTAAACATTTCGCTTAATTTCAATATTCAAAAGTTAACGAATAATTTATTGTGGTGCCAGGACTACAAACCTACAAGTAATCCTGGACGACTATGCTGTGCTCTGCGCCAGGGATTCAATGGTTAGTTAATTCCGTCGCCATTTGAAGTTTCAACTTGGGAGCCAGCAATGTGAAAAACGTTTCACTTCGAGATCCGAAAAGGGACAACCGTATCCCCATTAGGAGTCCCCTTTTGGTGGAGACGTCAAAGGCGAGCTGTGCCACCGACGCTGGGTAGAGTCGTCACAGACTTATTGGTTGGGCTTTATGTTTTGGCAGTTGAAAGATGGTGTCCTTTTTGGAAATTCTTTGTCGCAGATGATAGTTAATTAAACATGAATTTCAAAGGGAACTAGCTTTGCTGTTGTTGCTTCTGTTGGGGGTTTTAGTTTTGGGAGCGAATGGGGCGTCATCTTTTTCGTTTTTTTCTTGAATGGTGGGGACTAATTTTGCAACCCTTTTGGGATGAAGATGAATTATGGAAGCATGTTGCTTTTATTATCTGCATTCAATGGAATGCCGCAGAGCTGTTTATTCAGTCCATTACTTTTTACTACAGGAAATTTAAATTTTCTTACATATCTCAGGCGGAACATACCTTGTTGGGGTTCATCGTTTCTTCTGAGAAATGTGTACAAGAAAGCTGCCCTTTCGCAGTAAGGGTGATAATGAGACTTGGTGCCTATTGGAGTAGAGCGTCACTAAGAGAGTCAGGACACGATTTATTGAACAAACTTGAAGTCAGGACACGATTTATTGAACAAACTCCTTGCTCAGTCGAAAAATCGGGTCAGCAACTGGGAGAGAGTTATCGCTGTTTACAAATCCGTGTGATTAACTACCTTAAACTTTCATAGAGTCGATGAATGGAATGCTACTCATGCAGGTGGCTATTCATTAAGCAATACGTTGTAGAAGTTCTTTTAGTCTTTCTGTTCTATAAAAAAAAAAGCAAATTAGGTAACTTGTTGCTTATACGAATGTAGAGTTTTTTCAAGCAGAAGTAGTAGCAATAAATGATGCGGCACTTACGCTTAAAGAGCTTAGTTTTACAAGCCCGATGTTGAACAGGAGGAAATCATTATCAATGATTAGCCTAAGTCGCAAGGATATACGCACTGTGTTGGGACTTCTCACCGGACATTGCCCGATAGGAATTCATGCCAGAAGGTTAGGTATCCCCCATAGCGACTATTGCAGAAGTTGCAGGGACGAGGAGGAAGTAGAGTCCGTCCGCCACCTGCTATGGGATTGTCCAGCCTTACGGGGAAGGAGACTGCTAACCCTAGGCAGTAACTTCTTCGATGAGCTGGAGGATCTGGAAGAAATAGAGCTGAAGCACCTCCTGAGATGTATACAAAAATCTGGTTGGTTCTAATAATAAAATTGAAGTGGTCCAAAGTCTCTGGTTTGCCACCATGTTTTGTATACCCCCACGGAAAAGAGTCTAAATGCAATTTTGGACTCAAAATCACTGGTCAATTTCACGAGCTAATCTTTTCGAGACTAGGGCTCTACCGCTTTAAGGCCATTCAATCGAAGAAAGCGTTCTCCACTGACTCTTGCATCTCATGAGGATTGGCATCGTTCCAAATTCGACAAATTTGTTTGTTTACGTACCCATTCATCCAGAAATGGGCCTCATCGCTGAAGATGATATTTCGATGAAAATTGACGTCAGTTTCCAACTGCAACAGACCCCATGCAGCGAAGACACGTCGCTGTGTATGGCCGTATCGTTTACCTCCAACTCCTGAGTTAGTTGAATTGTACGGGAGCAAGCCTAAGTCACGACGCAAAGTTGGCCAAGTTGTGGTCTGAGAAAGGCCGAGTTCTTGTGAGTGACGCGAAATCGACTGCCTCGGGTTCTCCTGCACACTCTCATGGACAGCGGTGATGTTTTCTGTTTTCGACAGATCTTGCATTTCGTTGACGTACAGGTTTACTGAGCCAGTGGATACAAATTTATCCACTACACTGCGGTTTTCAGTCATCCCGCTAGAACGATTATGGCGACCGTAAAATGGGCAAACCGCGCGGAACGTTGCTCGAACAGAACACCCATTTTGATAAAACAATTTTATCATTTGCACGTGTTGTTGAACACTATGTCCGACCATGGTGATTTGGCAAAACAGATTGAATAAATGACAGCCAATTTGACAGATGTAGCTTCAACAAAATGGCTGCTATCAACTGTTGAAGTTCGGAAGATCCTATTGGAACACCTTTTACAGAAGTATCGGAAAGCAAAATCTAACGTCTAAATGCCACATCAAGAGCATTAAAACCAATGTTTTGGCTAAGAGAGTCTGCTAATTTGAGCCTACTGACTCGGAAAGAAAAGGAAGACCGTACCTCTTGTATATAGATCAAGAGATCGCGGATGCAAGACTACTAGAGTGGCGTACTTCAAACCGTCGGCGATAGAAGCAAACATTAGCACAGGGCTAGATCCTGGCTGGATGGTCGGAGAAATGTGTATTTTTTTGGCGTTATTTCATCTATTTGTCTTGTATTTCGAACATTGTGCTATTGCCTTCTTGGGTGATTTTTTCTGTGGAAATATGTAAAATATTTAGTCGACGTGGGCTCTTGACGTTGACCAGGGACGAGGAACGATTAAAAGTTACCCTTCGCTGCGTTAATACCGATTTAAGTTCAAAAGTGTACCAAAAATTGATTGCAAATTAGATCAGATCGTGCCTGTGAGGTGATGAGGCCCCCGTACAATGGTCTGTTTCTAATATCACATTACAGTCAATACCAGAATTTTGTGTAATTAATTTTATTTCAAAACCCTACACTATTCGAGTTGAAAAACATTCCTTCTCTTTCAGAATATTCACATCTTTTCACATTTAAGGCAGTAAATTCTCCCAACTTTGAACACCATAGCTTCAAATAAGAATTATAGTCTCTTCTTGAAGTCAAAATCTTCGGGAAATTCAAACCAGATGTTGTGAGTCTTTGACTCAAAAAATTAGCTTAGTGGAGTCAAATCAAATTTGAGTTCAAACTCTCAACTGCAATCACTGCAGAGAAGTACACTCGGTTAATCCAATAAAGTGACACACAAGGACTTTCCTTACTTAGTTCACCTCCTCTGTCCTAAGGAAGTCCTTTTTGTAATCACGAATCCAAAAGCCAAATACGGCTTACCCCCTCCCACAACTGGCACATTAGTCCGCTTCTTTGACTGCTGCTTAGTCCTCCTAACCCGACGACCGTATGTGCAATTTTTAGAGGTAATCCCATTTAAATGTCTCAAAGACCACAGAAGCTCTAATTCATATCAGCCTCCGAGTGTGCTTCAATCCCCCGCTGTCTCATGCAGCATACCACTAGATCCAATGAGAGTGAATTTCAAATGCAAATTTAAACTGCACCCCCTCTCGCTCCGAGTTAATATTTAATTCACCTCTCCGTGGACGATCATTTTCCTCCTAACCTCCCTGATGCAATTTGCAAATTGCCTCCCACACACACGCATAAGCGCACACCGTCCCCACAAGACGATAGATGAACTCCAACCATAAAAACGAAGAAGTCATGCGAGGAAAATTTAATTCAAAACAACATCTTAACGCAACCACACAACCCGCCCTCCCCCGTGCCGGTGAACCCCTTTCGTTTGAGTCATTTATTTTTATTACGATCATCCAATTTCAAGCGAATCAGGAAATCAACGAAAGGAGAGGGCGACTCTCCCAGCAATTGGATTCCGGTCGCAATCCCAGTTGAACGCCCCCCCCTCACACACACGCACAGGTTCTCTTCGACTGGTGTTGCCAAAAATCATTTGCAATCATAACTTTCAAAAGTTTTCCAACGCCGTTCGTGCATTCGTCGGAAGAGGGGGGGTCGTCCTTGCCAACACTCCCGGCGGTGTCGACACACATTCCGCAAAATGGGTCTATACACACCCCACGCCAGGGCCTGAAGTGCCTTTTTAACTCACTCGACGTCTGTGTGTACGCCGCGTGCTAAGAAGGCGCGTCGACCGGCGCGGCGTGGGGAAGCTTTTGCAAATTTCAGGCTAATGCCGCCCTGTAGAATTGGCGCACGGCTGTGTACGGGCCGCATGAATATTGAAGCGGCGCAGCTTTAAATTTCGGATTAGAGCACGAGTGCTGGTGGTGTCGCCTCTAATAAGGGTTCGGGCGCTCGGGGTTGGAAGAAAAATCACAAAGCCATCCACCTAATGAGGCATAAATTTGCCCGGACTCAGCCCACTTTGAGTCATAGATCGTGGGTGGAATTTTCCTTTTGCCGAATTTAAACCCCAATTTGCCGGAATTGTATGGGAACAGAGAGAAGGAGTGGGGTGGATCCCTCTCGCGTTGCGCCCATGTGGGGAAGTATCAATTTACTCGTGTTCTTTCACTCGGCTGGAGGGTTTAGTTAGTTCCGCTGCCGAACGGAATTGAATCATAATTTGGTTGCAGGAAGTACTGATTGGTTCGATTAGGCGCGGGGAAACTTTTGCATTTTGAGAGGGTTTCGAATTACTCTTTCAAGGGGACTTTTTTCCTGTGCTATGGAAGATGTTGTGGTATTCTGCGGTTGAGAGGCAATCTGTACCTCTTTTGGGACATTACATGTTTGGACTAATAATGAGAGACCAGAGTGACCAGAATTCGATGGTCGAAAACTAGAGGCCAGGGTCCAAAATAACTGGAACCAGCGATAAGACAGAAACTCATGATCAGACATTTTAGGTCAAAAACATGTTGCCAAAAATAATAGATCACAGATTTAAGATTAGAGGCAAGCATTTATGGACCAGAAACTAGCGACGAAAAATTCAAGACCAAAAACTATGGAGCACAAACTAAAGACCAGAAATTTTGAACCAGGTATAATAGGCCTTGGGCGCCGTGGCCGTGTGGGTTCGTGCGTCGACCCATGCGCATTAGACTTTCACAGTCTAGGTCCGAAACCAAGTTCTCAAAAAAAAAAAAAAAAATTGTTCGCGGCCCCACCTCTTTCGAGTCACTGACAATGCTCAAAGAGTATAACTGTCTAGGAAAAGCTTCTTAATCTCGCCGTTCGGAGCCGGCATTAAACTGTAGGTCCCCTCCACTCGTGAGAGAACAATAGCACGCACAACACGAGTTGGTTGGTGAGAAGCTAAGCCCAGGTCCACCTCGGACTGTAGCGCCGCCATTATCATTATTATTATTATTATAATAGGCCTTGAAGACCAGAAGCTAGAGACTGAAAACATAACCGCGTCCCAGGGATCAGAAAACGCATAAACTATAGACCAGAAACCAGAAAGACAGAAACTGAATTTTTGAACTGAATTTGAAGACTAGAATTTCCAAGTAAGAAATCAGAAATCCCATCTCTAAACTAAAGGAAAAGGAGAAACTGGAGGTGAGAAATTGAAAACCAAATATTGGCGAAATAAGGCCAAAATTTAAAGACCAAAAACTAGAGACGATTTATTAGAGTATCAATCGAAAAATTCTGGCCAGAAAGTTAACACTACCTCCAGTAAAGAATCACTTGAGATTCTACTCGACACCCACTTCCCCAGCGGCTCGGACAACCAACAGTTTTCCTCCACGGATTCTGGTCATCCTATTAGTAGCCTCCTGAAGCTCACCACTAATCGTAGAATAGCATGGGCTATTCACAGCTTCAAACCATATAAATCCCTCAGTCCCGATGGTATTATACTAGCGGAACTCCAATAGAACTTGGACCTGATTCTCCCATGGTTGGAAATTATCCTAAAGGGATGCCTGAGCCTTTCCCACATCCCTCTAAGATGAAGACAGGTGAAGGTAATCTTAATACCAAAAGCAGGCGGAACTTTCCATGCCAGAGACAGAACGTATTGATTCACGGAGTAAACAAAAACACAATTGACCAGAAGATTATGGTCAAAAACTGGAGAACTTTGAGTTGAAAACTTGATGCCAAAAACTGTAGATCAGAAGTTTAAGACTGAAAAGTATGTCCAGGCCCAAAACGACTTCAAGCAGAGACAAGAGTGCAAAAACCAGAAACTTCAAAAATGTAATGTCAAAAACTGCAGATCAGAAATTTAAGACCCAAAATAAGAGGCCTGAGATTTTGAACCAGAAACTGGGGATAAAAACTTGAGGACCATAAATTGTAGACCGCAAGCTAGAGATTAAAAAGGTTACAGCAAAAACAACAGACATTAAAAGAGATTAAAAACATTACTTCCGACCAGAAAACGCAGGTAAACAATTTAAAACTGGAAACTAAATTTTAGAACAAGATTTTAAGACCCGAATTTTTGTATACAAAATAAGAGCCCAGATGCCAAAGGCAAGAAACTGGAGATCAGAAATTGCAGACAAAATACTGTCGAACAAAAATTAGGAATCGGGTCAAAAACAAGGCCAAAATGTACGGACCAAAAACTAGAGACTAGATATTAAAGAGTGACCGTTGCAAATCAGAAAATTGTGACCAGAAAGTTAGGTTTAAGGATTTAGGACAAAAATCGAAGAACAAAAACTAGAGACAGCGAGCTTTGCAGATGGGAGACCAAACAGATAATTGACCAAAATCTTGAGGTCAGATACTAGAAACCAGATATTTGATATCAAAAACTTTAAATAGACCCGCAAATTTTACAGCATAAGCGAAATATCAGATACTGAAAACCGAAAACTACAGGCCGGAGCCAAGACGGCTTAAACCCGATGCAGAAAGCAAAGAACTAGAAGCCGTTGATCAGAAACAAGATCGAAAATTTGACACCAAATTTGATCGAAAATTTAAAATCCGAAATTAGAGGCCTGAAATTATGGTCCAGAAAGTAGCGATGAAAAATTCAGCGCCATAAATTGCAATTTAGAAATATTAGGGATTAAAGATCAAAAACTAGAGACTGAGAAAACTAGTTTTGAAACTGCGTCCCAGGAATCAAAAGACGCAGAAACAATAGATCAGACATTGAAGACAAGAAACCTAATTTTTGAAACAAATTTGAGGACCAGAATTTTTCAGAAATTAAAGAACAGAAACTGGAACACACTGGTATCCAAAAAAAAAACCCAACATTTTGAAAACACTTTCGTTTTTGTAGACGGAACCTTAAAAGTTTGTGACACAAATCGTATACAACTAGAAGCTAGGGACAGGAGACCTTGAGTAAGGAATGAGAGAAAGAGGAGATTAACCATTAACTTGATGGCAAAAACAGGAGACTTGAAATTTGATATCAAAGAACTTTAAACCAACAATCAGTGACCAGAAATTGTAGGTCAAAAACAAGATCAGAAATTGAAGACCGGAAATTGGACCTAAAAATCTCTTGATCAGCAACTGCATACACCAACAATTTGAGACCGGAAAATGAAACCGGAATTTAGAAATCTGAAATTATGCGCTTGGTACTATAGTCGAGAAATTTTAGGCTGGAAATTAGAGACCAAATATTAAGGATCAAGGGCTAGACTTTTTTTCAGAGGATTTTTGAACACTACTAGAGAACTCAGACTCAAAACTAGTCCATTGTACTGCCAGGTAGCAACTTACTCGAGTGAAGTTAATTTGATCCCAACGGGAAATGGTGACTGGACCAGATTCAATTTCACTGGGATTCGAACTTGGGACCCCTCTAACCTAGGGTAGGCACATAACCAACTGCGCCATCCAGTCGTGCAAGGGCTAGATAGTCGCAAATATAAATCAGAAATAAGACTTGAAACTTGAGACTTGAGACTTGAGACTTGAGACTTGAGACTTGAGACTTGCGACTTGAGACTTGAGACTTGAGACTTGAGACTTGAGACTTAAGACTTGAGACTTGAGACTTAAGACTTGAGACTTGAGACTTGAGACTTGAGACTTGAGACTTGAGACTTGAGACTTGAGACTTGAGACTTGAGACTTGAGACTTGAGACTTGAGACTTGAGACTTGAGACTTGAGACTTGAGACTTGAGACTTGAGACTTGAGACTTGAGACTTGAGACTTGAGACTTGAGACTTGAGACTTGAGACTTGAGACTTGAGACTTGAGACTTGAGACTTGAGACTTGAGACTTGAGACTTGAGACTTGAGACTTGAGACTTGAGACTTGAGACTTGAGACTTGAGACTTGAGACTTGAGACTTGAGACTTGAGACTTGAGACTTGAGACTTGAGACTTGAGACTTGAGACTTGAGACTTGAGACTTGAGACTTGAGACTTGAGACTTGAGACTTGAGACTTGAGACTAGGTATTGTACTAACTACGTTTTTGAAGGAGCTGTGTTTGCATGTAGACTTAAGGTGGAGTTACACTTGGACTTGTGTGTAACTCAGCGAAAGTCTTGAAATCTCTTTCTTCTTAATTTTCACAATAAATTTTGAGTAAGAAGTTCGTCGCAAATACTCAATTTTTTGATAATTGTATGCAGTTCAGTCTTCAGGAATTTATCAAAAGACCAACACAATCTAACAAAGACGTCAAAGAAAAAGACTCTTTAAAGTAACATCTCCGCCACAAGATTAAACCACATTGTCTCACCGTATGAGCCAGTAGACATCACTATTTATCCGCACTACTCTACTGCACACACTCTAACAGCATCCGTTGGATTTCTCACCACGATGCTCATCCCCAAAGAACACAACCGACAGAGAACAATATAATTTAATATAAATACCACGCGCGTAAACTACACAGATTAAGATGTCCTTACGGTGCAAGAAAGCGTTTCTCTTGTGAAAAATGGAAAAAGTCGCCTCCTTGGCTGCAGGATCTCCCACCACAATTTTTATTCCAAACAACAGAATGTATCTTGCGGTTTTGCGAGCATGAAGTGCACCCTGAGATTTACCAAGTAGCTGCGCTACATACGTGAACTGGTTTAAAGAGCATTTAAGGCTGCACAGTGTGGTGCACTTGTAAATATCTATTATCGCAAGCTGAGGACAGTAAGTGTCAGGCAGCGGTGTGATGATACCGAAAATGACTTGAGTTTATACCCGGCGCGGGAGTAACTTTTATTTATTTCTTGGGTCCTTGCCGCATTCTGGTGTGGAATTAAGCTGGTGGCTTGAGGATTGCAGTTTGCGGGTGGATTTTGTTTTGTCGCAAGTTGATGGGGGGAAGGGATGAAGTGTTGAGATGCGTCTTGATTAAAAACGGGAACACATATGTACGAATGTTACATCAGGCTGTTGTGCAAGTTAAGCAAAAAGTCGTGGAATGAAGAGTCCTCTTTGAGCTGTTTTCAATGGCAGCATACGTCAGCAATCAGTAACTGTTAACAAACAGCGTAGAAATGAAGATCTGGCAAACCTCGCCGTTCGGAGTTGGCATTAAATTGTTGGTCCCCTCAGCTCGTGAGAAAATAATAGCACGCACAACACGAGTGGTTGTTGAGAGGCTAGGCCCAGGTCCACCTCGGACTGTAGCGCCGCCATTATTATTATTATAGAATACTCTACTGTGAACTGAAGAAAAGGATCTTCCAGTAGGGACTTCCAAACTTTGACATTTGATAGCAGCCACATTGTTGAACCTACATCTGCCAAATTGGCTGTCATTTATTCAGTCTGTTTTGCCAAATCACAATGGATGAACACAGCGTTCAACAACACGTTCAAATGATAAAATTGTTTTATCATAATGGGTGTTCTATTCGGGCAACGTTGTGCGCGCTTCGATTTTACGGTCGCCATAATCGTCCTACCGAGAGAACTGAACACCGCAGTGTGTGCCCATTGGTTCAATTAACGATAGAACAACACCCGCACGTCGACGAAATGCAATACCTGACGAAAACATCACCGCTACACGTGAGAGTGAGCAGGAGAATACGAGACAGTCAATTTCGCGTCGCTAACAAGAACTCGGCCTTTCGCAGACCACAACTTGGCGAACTTTGTGTCGTGACTTGGGCCTGCATACCAAATTTAATTGATCCAGGAGCTGAAGGTAAATGACACGACCATAGACAACGATGTGTGTTCGCTGAATAGGCTGGCCTCTGGAGCAGTTGGAAACTGACCCTAATTTTCATTGTCTTCATCATCTTCAGCGATGAGACCCATTTTTGGTTGAATGTCTACGTCAACAAACAAAATTTTTGAATTTGGGACGATACCAATCCACTTGAGATTCAAGAACGTCCAATGCATCCCAAAGAAATCACTATTTGATAAGGTTCTGGGCTAACGGCGTTATCGGGCCATCAGTCCGCCTTTGAGAACGACGTCGGCCAGGCCATCACCGTCAATGGTGAGCGCTATAGGTCCATGATTACCAACTTCCTTTAGCTTGCATTGGATGATATAGACACCTACAACATGTGGTTTAAGCAGGACGGCGATACGTGCTACACAGCTCACGCCACATTGGAAATTCTGCAGGAGCGATTCAAGGGCATGGTCATCTCATATGGGGTTGATGTGAACTGGCCACCACGATCGTGCAATTTGACCACGTTAGACTTTTTCTTGTGGGGTTTTTCGGAAGCCGCAGGTCTACGCGAATAAGCCGCAAACCACAGCGCCCCTCAAAGCCAACATAACTCATGCTATCGGTCGAATTCAGCCTGATTTACGAGTATGCGCCAGAGTCATGAAAAATTTGTCATTTCGTACGAGCGCCACCCAGAGAAGCCACGGCGGATATTTTGAACAATGTTATATTTCATACATAATGGCATGGATAGGCCTTTCAAATAAATATAAAATTTTGATGATATCTCATACACACTTAGTTATATTTAAATTTAAAGATAAGAAGCGCTTAATGAAATACCGAAAGATTCTTACGCAATATGAAGGAAATGTTCTAAAATTCTTCAAATCACACTCCAAATTTGTTGTGTCTTAACATTTTGGATCGATTTGGAACGTTTTAAGTTTTGCTTTCAAAATCCTTTAAATGTCCGGCGCTGCTCCTCTGGGTAGCGCGTATAGAAAATGTCCCATTTTCCATGACGCAGCAAAATGAGGACAATTACATTCCGTTCATTCTGGGCCATCAGCTTAGTCAGTGATTTAAATACCAAAAGGAGTGTCACTTCCTTCAGCAAGAATAAAGCTCAAAACAATGTTGCACTGGTTTTCTGAATGAAATTTAGCATGAAACACACGCTCCGCAGTCACATCATGTGGTGAATGAAGTCATGATTTGGTCTAAGCAAATCGAAAAGCCTTCAAGGCAGACAATGGTCCCCCAATTCCATGTGTCCAATCACTTGGAATCGACGTTTTCCCTGCAAAAACGAGTTCCCCCACCCCTGTCACTTACAAAGAGACCGAGCATAAAGTCGCCATCTTGCACACTCTCAATTTGACCCCGTCCCAAAAATAAAAGAAACAATGTGGACACTTTATGTCCAACCATCAGTCTGCGAACAATGCCCGACAATACTGGGATCCGAAATGCACTTCCCTTTGTCCATTTGCCCATCACATCGTCAACATTTGAGTCATGCTGCTGCCCCTAGAGCGGAAGGATCCGCAAATAAAAGAGTCCATGGATGAGAAATAGGTCCTGCTGCTGTTGCTGCTGCCCCGGAAAGGAATTGTGAAATTGTTGTTCCCTTATAAAATTCCAATCGAGGCCAAAACTATTACCCAGCCTGTTTCCAATTCGGGCGGCGCGGGGAGATGGGCTGGCAAACAATTGCTTCGGCCCCATTAACTCCCACCAGCAGCCGCCCGTCCGAATCTTTATGTTTCGTATTCCGTTCGGGGTGCCCTTTGCATTCACAGAACCAATTTAATGTTTACTACCATCTGCATTCCGATACACACCGACGAGGAGGGGGCGGCCGGCACAAGGAGCCGCACAGCTGCACGGACGATGAGTGTAAACGAACGAAGGAGCACCACACATCTTCTTTGAAATGAGAATCAATGCTTACAAGGATATAAGGAGGATATTTCACAGGATTGAGTGGATGCTGGGGAAACAAGTGGAAATATTTTCCACTTCCATGGTCCTGCTTGTCTGGATCGCGTTATCCTTGCCTCTGCTGGCTCGTAACACACCCGGACACTAACTACTGTTTAGATAGTCTATTAAACAAGTTGAATGTCCATCCTCTTAGCTTCTGTTCGGTGCTGGCCGGGGGGGAGTAGATGCTCTTTCGAAGAGGATTTTCGTGATCTCATGCTTGGAATGTGGGTGGCTGCCGGTGGGGGATGATCGTTTAATTTTGACGCCAAACTTGTCTGAGCAAAACGCACAGGACCATCGATGGGTACATGGTCTGGTCCGGAGGCCATGGGGGTTGTTCAGTTCTTACGAATGCACGCTCGTTGTTTACGATGAGCCAGTGAATGCGTTTCGACTGATGGTTGGGAGACTGGCACGAGGGCGGGAAAAAATGGAAACAGGAAGCGAACACATTGGACTGTAAACTGCCACACAGAACCGACTTAATGGGAGGTGATTTCGAGTTAAGTAGAGTTTGTCTATTTCGTCCTCTTCCGTGTATCACTTGTGATGGGGGGGTGGCTACACATCGAGTTTAATCCTGTCCGGGGTGTAGTTGGCCAGCCATTTGGAACTTTATTAGCTGCGCTAATTAAGGCTGCCAGCATCTGTAATCGGTGAGTGTGTGTGTGCGGTGTGCGGTGTGCGGTGACTCTGGGAAAAGAAAGAGGATATTCCCTCCGCACAGCTAAGAGCATTGTTTTTGCTGTTTTCCTCTCCCGGTCAGAGTCGGGCGGTGATGGGTGGTGGCTCTCATTATAATTTGTGTGGGGCAGTCGGTGGAGCATGAAATAATATCCCAAGGATTATGGTTGATGGGGTTTAAGGTGGATTTAGTTGTCGATTTTGTTCGTCTTGTTTAAGTTGTGATTAGTTTGTGTACTCGCATGCGGAGGACGGTGCATGTGGATGATAAGTTTAGTTATTAATATGGCATGGCTTGATGAGGTTAAGGATCTGAGTGATGGGCGTTTCTTTCGGTGAAAGGTTAATTGGTGCACACGAGATCTATGGCACTCGTGCATTGACTTGATGGTCTGTTGGATAATTGATGAAGTTGACGGATAAGAGGATTACAAGTTGAAGTACATAATGTACCCACAAGGATGGGAGTTGGTTAAGTGGATGTTCTGTGAATGGGCGACTTGTTGGGTACGGAGTTCCAGGGTCCTTTTGGAGAAGATTATGAAAATCCGGTAGGAAAAAGGATGACCACTGATTAACGGGCAATGGGTGTCCCGAAATGCACACAGGGAGTAATTTTAATAGTAAACACTGGTTTCTAATTAAAAATTGTTCTGTTTTTTATTAATTCATAAAGTCTATAGCGTTGTGTATGAAATGGCATAGGGGAGCAAAGATAATCCGGTGGAACTCTCGAGGCGAACAAGAACCTCCTCGTCCTTTGGTGTCCATGGTTCTGCGCCATACAGCAAGACTGGGAGCATCAATGTCTTCCATTTTTGGAGCGAGGGCTGTAAGCCTTCAAAGCCCAGCCGATTGGCAAGAGTAATCCTTCGGTTTATCTCCACGGTGATGTCATTGCTTGAGTTTACTTCGGAGTCTAGGTACACAAAGTCTTTAATTTTTTTTTTCGGAGTATTTTTGAAACTCTACTGGAGCACACAGACTCAAATCTGGCCTATTATACTGCCAGGTAGCAACCTACTCCAGTGCCGTTAATTTGATCCCAACGGCAAATGGTGACTGGACCAGATTCGATTTCACTGGGATTCGAACCCGGGACCCCTCGTTCTTGTCGTAGGCACATAACCAACTGCGTTACAGTCCGGGTTGGTACTGGGCTTCAACCAATAAAACTCGCACGATCTTTTGTTAGCTGCCTCCAATTGCGCACACCCTCTCCACTTGGGTGCTCCACCTTAGACTTGGACGTCCTCTCTTGCGTTCTCTTGATTCTTCTCTTGCTTCAGAGTCGAAGAATTTTCGGGTCGAAGCTAGGTTGTCTATGGCTCTACGTGAATTAGCCATCTTAGGCGTTGGATGTATTTAAGCTGAGTGATGCCGACGTTGTACAGCTCTCTGAAGTCTCTCATCTCTACAGCTTCAGCAGAAGTGGTTGAATCTTCTTCTCCAAATGCCATCAGCGCAAACAGTACTAAAGATTAAACCCAGAACTTTTCTCTCGAAGAGATTAAGAGCTCCTTCATCCGCTTTCGATATTACCTCTGCATCGTAAAGCAGATTTGCCGCAATGTGAATATTTGGTCGATGGATCTTTGCTGATCTGAAACCTCACTACCATGCAGGTTGTTGACGAAGGGTTTCAGGGTCTTAAACACGACGGCAGAGAAGATCTTATGCGAAGCTTAGGATATCAATCCCTCTGTAGTTAGCACAGTTTAGAGGGTCTCTTCTCCTTGGGATCGAGCAAACGATGCTGAGATTCCATCCGTTGGTCATACTTTCATCAGAACATTTGAGTTGGTGCATGCACACAACCAGATCATCGCCAGTCGCTTTGAAAAGTTCGGCAGGCAGTCCATTGACACCAGCAGCCTTGTTGGACTTTAGTTTGGCCATTGCTGTCGTAACTTCACTAAGTTTGGAATTCTTGTCTATCTCGCCTATGTTAGATAAATTATTCTGATGTTTGGAAGAGGAGACTGATCGACGAATTTTAATGGTTGTTTGTTTGTGGCATCATTGTAGGTTCGTGGCCGTGTAGGTTCGTGCCTCTCGATCCATGCGCATTAGACTTTCACAGTCTAGGTTCGAATCCAAGACCAGACAAACAATTTTTAAAAAAAACATTTTTCACAGCTCCACCTCTTTCGAGTCACGGACAATGCTCAAAGAGTATAACTGTCTAGAAAAAACTTCTCAATCTCGCCGTTCGGAGTCGATATTAAATTGTAGGCCCCCTCCACTCATGATAGAACAATAGCACGCACAACACGAGATGGTTTGTGAGAAGCTAGGCCCGAGTCCACCTTGGACTGTAGCGCCGCCGTTATTATTATTAATATTTCCCGTCATAGTAGAGACCTTTTTTGAAGAGTTACATTTTGACCAAATTTGAACGAATTTTACCAATTTCAGCAACATTGTCGATAACTGCTTAGATGCTTTGTTTGGAACAATTTGTTGAAGGGCGGCAAGGTTGCTTAAAGTAACCAGCTGCATTTTTACATAAAGCTCTTAACAGTTTGAATTTTATGTTTTGTACGAAAATTACGAACTGCAGCAGTTTTCTCCAGCAAAAGTGGGATATAAACCGTTAAACTCAAAGCAAGCGAAATTGTTATCGTTTACTGACATCCTCTAAACAGAACGAGAGTTTGTTTTATTAATTAAAAGCGTTAGACTTGATGCGTGGTTAATAATAATAATAATAATGGCGGCGCTACAATCCGAGCTGGAACTCGACCCAGCTTCTCAGCAACCACTCGTGTTGTGCGTGCTATTGTTCTCTCACGAGTGGAGGGGACCTACACTTCAATGCCGACTCCGAACGGCAATTTTTGAGAACCTTTTTCTAGACAGCTGCGTGGTTAAGATATCTAAAACAAATTTCTTTCGTCCTGCGTCCCCTGCGTATCTATTTTACAATTCATGACATCGTTAGAAGGTCGACACACAAAAACTACTGGACTACGAACAGCTCCTTCACATGCTTCCAAGAGAAGGATAGTAAAACGTCTCTAAACACACATATTTACATCCAAAGATGCTCAAGACCATCAGTTAATTGATTTTTAATCACGTGAGACTCCGTCTTCCAACGTCAACATCATTAGCATTCCCTTGCCAATATTATGCATCAACATTCCCAATGACTAAGCTCCTGCTGTGAAGCAAATTGAAGGTGCCCCCAAGTTGGGTCCCAGACAAAGCACCCAACCACATCAACCGCGGCAACCGCAAAACAAAAACATCTCGACAAACAGTGCCCCTTCGACTTTGACGAACTTGTGCAGACGAGGTAATTGAAAATAATCGCTCCGATGACTCTGAACAATTCGCCGAAGCCAATGACCTTTTCCGCACTCCGCACAGCCTATCCCACATTGAATGCGAATAATCCATCTAATGGATAACAATTTTTATTTACACACAAAATATTTACCCACCCGCACCCGCTTGCGCCGGCGAAACGCTTCTAGTCTGCTGCTTCAAAGTTCGCTGAAAGCCAACAGAAGCGCTATTAGGATCAATTTACACCAGAGCGCCACCCACAGCTCCCCAACCAGGACGTGCGGTTCGTGCAGCTCTCCAAAACTCTATCCTTTCGCAGCCGGCCTGCAGTTATGCATTTCACACTAAGTGTCGGTGGGCGAGGCGATGTATGTAAACAAATCTTTTTTTGGCAATAATTGCTGTTAAATTTTGAAGTTTTCGCAAATTTACTCGGAGCCTGTTCGTCCTTGTGCGAGGATGTTGCAGTAATTGCAGTGAGTGCGTTGCTCGGTGCGGATAGTGTGTTTTTGAGGGCAGCCACTGTGGCGAACATCCCACAGTATCTCGTACAATGGCCACTCTGGAGTCGAAAAGGCTGTTCTCGCACCGCCGGCGGTGATGCTTTCAGCTTTATTGCAACGAGGGAAATTAATTAAGTTTGCAAATTATTGCAATTTGAGGTAATTGAAGATAAAGCGAGACAAAAAGCCCCAACCGAAGCTGGGCCAACAGAACCGAACCGAAAATTGATAGAATTGTAGATGAGGTTGGCATTGCCTAAGTGCGATAAACGCTCGACCATGCATATGCGTAATTTGTGTGAAAATTTATAGCGAATTACCCGTAGATGTGTTTGGTTTCTGTTCTGGTCCTGAGTGGGAATTAGGGGATGTATCCGAAGCTGGCCATGAGAAGGAGATGTTTAAATTTGATTGGGGAACAATGGTCGTTGGTTGTGGGAGTGGGGCCTGATTGCACTTCAATTTCCATCAGATATAGTCTGTGTGACAAGAAGATTAAGGAGGTGGAAAAGGATTAGCCTTCGGGGGAGGATGGGGGAGTGCACAATGCTTGGCTGCAGATTGAGAGACACTAAGGACTTAAACTTGTTTGACCTAGATACGCATTTAAGCATTGTCCCAAGTGCTGGGATATTGATTGCTTTCGAGAGGGGCAGAGGTGGCCAACTTTGAATGGAGTTTTGAAAATATCCTGTGCGAGATGACTTCGGTCATGTAGAGCAATTTTGTCGTTCCAGGATTAACGTGAGTGCACGTTCGATTGAGGATTTGTTGGGGTATTTACGAGAGAAGGTTATCTCTTCGATTCAGTTATGAGTGAAAGTGGGCGTAGTAATAACGCATCAACAAGAGGTTAATCAATTAAAGTGGAGAATCGAAGCAGAGTTTGGAAATCACCAGGGCTCCTGAATATTGGAGGATCAATATCCGATATGAAGCCAATAAGCAAAAGGAGTAAATTTGATACCACGGTAGAGCTTTTCAGAAATCTTATCTGGGGAATTGGAAAAGATTTAAGGTGAAGCAGGTATGTGGGTGCCTTTGCGGCCTACAGCCACGACTCACTTATATCAGTTTGGAAGCGATCAATCCTTAAAGACAGAGTGAAAGACGGCCACTGCTGTGTAACCCTTTTACTTTCCTTAAGGATTAAACCAAACAACTGGCTTTTTAGCTTAACCTCCGAACGAACTTCCAGCTTGTGAAAGAAGTTTTTTTACGTTCACCATAAGACATCGAAGTAGAAGTCGGCCAACAGCAATTCTCGTGCCTCCCAACCTTGAATAACCTCTTTCAGATTTGTTAACATATCACTACACTAATCTAGCACCGAATTCTTTGTTGATCTTAAAGAAGAAATTGTTGCTGTTATGTAAAGCGTTGACTGCTGATCTGCCTGTTTAGTGCCTTGAGTTAGATCATCATTATCATAATTTTCCGTGGCCCAGATGTTCCACTACAGTGGTCGCGGGGACAATGCATGCACGCGAGATCTCCAGGTTACTGGATCTTCCACCATCGACTCTAACTCATCAGGAGCTATGCCCAAGCGCAACCAGGCGAGTTTTTGTACTTGGTCCAACCATCTCGACTGTGTCTGCCAAGCGGTCACCTACTTGATGGAATCGCATTCAAGGCACGCCTTGGGAGCCGTGATAATGGGTACATTCGTGCCACGTAACCAAACCAACGAAGGACAGCGAGATATTTAAACTTCTTTACCAGCTTCAATTGAACTTCACTCACATGTAGAGTGCATTGGACAGGCATTCTGGAAATAACCATAATCTCGGATTTATCCACGTTAATCTTCATCCCAGCATCAGCACATACGGCCACAAACCTGGAGTTGGAGTTCTATCTGGGAGGTGCCTGCCCTAAGTTAGAGGGGTCCCAGGTTCGAATCCCAGTGGAAGCAAAGTTAATACGCTTTTATTCGGTTTTTCGAATCTGGTCCAGTCACCATTTGCCGTTGGGATCAAATTAACGGCACTATCACCGGAGTGATCGATCAGTGGTAGCAGCCTGACAGTGGGTATAATAATGGACCAACATGGTCTAAGTGTGCTGGTGAATTCACTAGCAGCCTCCTAGGCTAAGCCTAAGCCTACTCTCAACTCTCCAAACTTGAATCATTCTTCACCTTGACTGCGCTTCAACATCCAGTCCATATACATAATGAAAAGGAGAGGTGACAAGACGCACCCTTGGCGAAGACCAACGCCCGCGGTTAAAGGTGTTGATTTACCACTGTTAACCCGAACTCAGCTGATACAGTTTGTGTATAGATAATCAACAGAGATCCATCAATCCCATACTGCAGAACACTCCAGAGTTTACCTCGAGGAACTCGGTCGTATGCCTTTTCTAAATTTACAAAACAGCTGTACAGCGGCTTGGTGCACTCCCAAGCCTTCTCGAATACCATTCTTAGAGTGAAAACTGGTCGGTTGAAAGTCGGATTGTTCATCCCCAATCCCTGGATTCGACTCTAGAAAGCGCCTCCAACACCTTAGCGTAGACTTTACTGGGGAGACTTAAAAGGGAAATGTCCCTGTAATTGAAGCACTCTCTTTTGTAACCCTTTTTGAAAAGAGGGACAATTATCCCAGTCTGTCGTTCGCCAGGTGTCTCACTGTGTTCTCAAGCCACCTTAATGACACGAGAGAGCCATAAAAGTCCCTCTCTACCCATTGCCTTAAGCATTTCTGGCCGGATTTCATCCATACCGCCGACTTTTAGCCAACTTTTAGCGATTCAATCTCCAAAATTACTTCCTGCGCTATTTTCAGCTCCACTCAAGACTACAGATCTGTCACCCTCAGAGCCCTGTTCGGGATTGAGCGGCTCCAAAAAGTGCTCGCGCAAGATGTCCACCTCATTGGAAAGCAACACACTATCTTAGGGTTTGACTACTTCGATGATGTTGAATTTCCTTCCTTTGAGCCGTCGAATGGTTTGCCAGAACACTTTTCACAGATCTATAGTCGCTTTCCTACTTTTCGCCGAACTCCTTCCAAGGCTGCGCTTTAGCTGCTAGCACAGCCAATTTGCAAGTTCTTCGCGCCTCAGGTGTACCGGCCATGAGAAGCAGAGTCCTCTAAGAGAATCCAATCCAGTCTCTTCTTCTCTCTAATGGCTTCTTGAACTCCGGGTGCTTTAAACAAAGCAGTTCTTTTATTACTTTTTCTTCTTCTTATTGTTGTGGTGCTACAGTCCGGGATGGACCTGGGCCTCAGCCAGCAAAGAGATCAAGGATCTCCAGTTAGCATGATCTTTCGCTAGCTCTCGACAATGGTCGTAGATGCTGTCGAAGAAGAGGCCTCCTTAGTTTCGGACGGCAGGGTAGAACATGTCTAGGCATCTTCTACAAAACTCTGAGTCTTTTGGCATGCTCACCTAAGAGACAGTGTTGTTGAAACCAACCAATTTGTGGCTTGCCATCGCACGACATCCCGTATCTTACATCTAGTCATAGTGTGTCACAGATGTTTGGTGCTGTTTTCGACAATTAGTGTATAGATCCCCAGAGTAAACGGCTAGCTATTTAATGAATCGTTTGCAGTTCTTAACAAAGATTTGGTTTGAAGAAGTTGCCTAGTGATGACCATCTTTCTTAACAAATCGCAGTCCACAATATCCGCAACATTTTGTGTCACCCCACCCGCCTGCAATGTTTTGAAATCTATAATTTTTCGCCTCCTCGAAAGACATTCAACCCGTTTTCTGTCTCAAATTGAACCTTTAGTAATTTTCTCTCTCAGACGACTGGATGGCGCAGTTGGTTCAGTGCCTGCCCCAAGTTAGAGGAGTAGATTGATACCGGGCAGTACAATGGGCCAGTTTTGAGTCTGAGTGTTCCAGTAGTGCTCCAAAAATCCTACGAAAAAAAAAAATTCTCTCTCACAGGCCTAAAGAGCATCAATAGTCTACTCTTCATTACGTGCATTCAAATAGCGTCCTCACTCAATCTCCAGATGAAATTCATCGAAAGAATCCAGAACCATTTCGTAAGTAGCTTCGGCATTCTTGAAATTGCTTCGAAATAAAGAACTCTTCCGTCTTAAGCATATTCCCATCGTTCACCCTTGCCTGTCCATAACTTCTCATTCCTCGCAGGCCGAGCAGATAAAAAGCCACACGATGCAGCAGAACGGGTGGGGGTTGTGTTTTGACAAAGTTATCCGGAAGTGCACTGCAATATTGACTCAAGTGCATTCCATTTGAAAATTCACCGTCGACCGTCTACTATCTACCATCCACCATCCAGCGTCTAGCATCTTCCGTTTTATCAGCTATTTTATTCATTCGTCTACGCGCCCGGCAAGGATAAATTGAAATTCCAGAGATTGTAAGTTAAACGGAACAACGTCCTGAGTAATGATATAATACTTCACTCCAACACAGTCACAGTCCGCAGCTCTGCTCCGGCGTACACTCATTCCTCGCCGTATTCAGTGCTCTCTCACTGTTGTGGCTTTTCAATGGCACAAGTGCTCCTCGGTATTTGGTATTTGCGAAGCTCAACCACACCACCAACGGCATCGCCACCACCATAGAGCACCCCAGGAATTTTGGGAAGATCCATCAAGCGGCACTGTTGGCTCCAACCACTCCTATCACGGATGTCTTGAGCTATGACGGTTGCGGTTTGCTCTTTGCCAAGCGGAACGAGGATATGTACGAGATCGGGAAAGGACCTACTCCAACTATCTTGGTGTGTTTCATAAATTTATCAGGGAGTGTATACACACGAGTGGAGAGGAACGGAAGCGAACGGTTGGTTGTCTACGAACGGTGCATGAGAGGTGCAGAAGCAGAGCGGGAGTCGTCCCCGGCAAATTTCAAATTAATTAACTACTTGAATTTCGGTTTCAGTATAATTAATCTTCAATGGAAGTGGAAATGTGTGGCTGGTCGGGTGTCTTGGGGTACACTCTGCCGATGTGTAGTCGTCGCTATCATCGCGTCGTCGTCGTCGATTCGTGGCTCAAGGGAGGCGGTCGGGAGTGAATTCGACGTGTACTTGGTTTGTTGCGAGAAAATGTTGGTTTGTTCATGAATTTTGTAGATAGTTTCTGACGTTTTTGCGTGTCGGTGTGCGCTATACTTCAATATTCTGATGAGTTTTGAAATAATGGTGAGCTCAAAAGATAGTGACTGCTTAAGCAGGGAAGACAAGAGAGTTTGGTGAAAAGGAGTTCATCTACAAATTTTCAAGACGTGAAGACATGTGGATACTGAAGCGTAGAACTTGAGGCAACATTAAGTGCAGAAGCAATTTCACCACATCATCTTTTCTGCTCATCGTGACTTTTTCCGAGAAGATGGAAGCAGGACTTGGAGGGGTGAATCTTGCTCATTGCCTCATTCTAACGACCCGCAGCACTATCGTTCCTTCTTGCCACGGTCATGGAAACGCTGATAAACAGCAACCAATACACAGACGGCATTTCTGAATGGAATTATGTTTTGCTGGTGGATGATCTCCGCTCATGTTCTAAATCCGATAATTTTACTTACCGCTTAATGGAAATTCAGAAAGTTAAAAAAAACGAACAACACATGCACGCACAGATAATTGTTTACTTAGTAGCACAAATGGACTGTATAAAAAATCCACTATACAGAAAGATCGGACTGCTCGACGACTGATTTCCAAGTCCTCTCGTCGTCATCAGGTCAGTTTTCCTCTGTGTTATCGCCCGCCCAACACGACTTTTCGGTTACAACCACCGCTAAAGGTAGCTCTAAACGACGAACATGCTCGCTGAACTTCCTCGTGCTTGCCGCATTGTCGTCGTGTATGGGCTGGTTCGCGAGCCGCTCGCTGTTGGCGAAAAATTTTGATTTTGTCGTGTTCGTTGGCTTTGATGTTCGCCATGTAGGGCCATGTTTTTTCTCCGTTGTTGTTGTTGCGCACCACGGTTTCACTGGCGTCGTTTATCTTGATGGATTTCGACTCCTTGCGACATGATGTGTCGACGATGGCTCGCAGTTTCCTTTTTCTTGCTTTAATAATAACGGCGGCGCTACAGTCCGAGGTGGACCTGGGTCTAGCTTCTCAGCAACCATTCGTGTTGTGCGTGCTATTTTTCTCTCACTAGTGAAGGAGTCCTACAGTTTAATCCCGACTCCGAACAGTGAGATTTAGAAGATTTTTCTAGACAGTTATACAAAAAATTCAATAGCTTCCATATTACAGCCGTTCGCTTAATTTTCCACCTCATCAGATGACGTTATAATATCTCTCTCCCATATGGAAGATCTGTCTCAATATTTACAGGATTACGTGAGTTGATTTTGAAGTGTCCTCCGCAAAAATTTTAACTTTGGATATTACTGCGTATTTCGCCAAACCTTATGGCGTCCATCGGAACCGTGAATGTGACATTTACTCTCGTCCGAGAATATTTTTTTGATTTTTGGCGAATTCAACTCGTTTTTGGCCAAATATGCAGTAAGATCCAAAGTACATGGCTTGGATTAAAAGTCATCCTTGCTATCGTCATCTTTGTCCTCCGTTGGGGCGTGGGCGCAGATTAGGCTGATGTTGCCGAATTTAGCCTTGATTCGGATTGTTATGAGGCGCTCGCTTATGTACTTAAAGCTTAAGACTTTTTGCCTAAGTCTGCCTCGAACAACAAATCCACATCCAAATAATCGCTGCCTTCGCTCTCTGTAACAATCGCCGTAGTAGATATCGCAGTTTTTCATCCTCTTTGTGCCCAGCCCATTCCACCGCACTTTCTGGATTGTGGTAACGTCTGCTTTATAGCAGTCTAGGGCCTCCGAGAGTTCATCGGCTGCACGTGGTCTGTTCAGGGACCTCACATAACACGTGCAGAACCGAAAGTCATTGTCCTTATTCCGTTTGCTGGGTTCGTCAACAGTAAATGCGTCCATATCCGAGGCAGTTTGTGTTAGCTGAACTCTTGAGATTTTTACGTGGTGAGAAAGTTAACCCCACGCACAACCTCCAGCTTGGAGGACTGGTCCATTTGTTTAGCCCCCGGAAAAAGGGGTCCGGAAGGATCCAGTGTCGGTAGCCTCTTGCAGGCTGTGAGCGCCGCCGTTGGCCCAAAGAGAATGGCTCATCCGCCGCCATCTCTATTCCAGGCTCCCGACCTTACCATGGAAACCAGGTAGCTCCTGCTGACTGGAGTTGTGGATGCCGCCGTTGGCCAATCAGTTGATCAGCTCCTCCGCCACCATCCTAAAAAGAGAGATGAGTCCTGGTAGACTCACACTCCCCCCTCTCTCGTTTGCAGCCGCCCAGACGTTCCACGAGTGTTGGTTACCCCACCTTCCGTCGAGGGTACTCGGCTCCCGGATTTCACCACGAGGAGGCGAGAGTAGGAGTTCGGTAATAGAGGCTAGGTGCAGACGCTTGTGTCTGCATGGTTCGCCTGTTAAGGCTTCGGAGAAGTTAAAAAAGCAAAAAAACTCCTCAGGTGACCACCAACTTGTGTTCCATTATCGATATCTGGATCGAATATACAAACAATTTGATCAAACTCTGAAAACACTGACAACAGAGGCAATGACCCCCAGCACTGGTTGAAGCTTCTGATTTCAGTGAAGAATCATTTTAATTGTTTGCAACGATATCTTCTCTAAACGAACACTTGTCGCACTGCGCCTAGCCTCTAATCACCTGAATCCATTGTGAACCGCCTAGATTCCATTTAAATCCCTCCATCCGATGATCCACAAATAAACTTTCCGAATACGGAAAAAGTTAAGTAAAAACCTTGTTAAGCAAGAGAAATAAATGCGAGGCTTAAACTGCCACAGGAATGGCGCCCAACCCGCACCATCAGCCTCAAATATTCAAGCAAATTACTCCAGATCTGTATTTACCATCCAGCGCTACTCCCACACGTCCAGCACCACTGCAGGCAAAAGGACCAAAAAAATAAAAAATAAAAAAATTCTCACAAAACGACGATGGCCTTTACGCTCTTTGTACTCAAAGCGAAACAATAGCAGTGCCCAGTTGAATCTTAAATCTCTTCCAGCCCCCTGCCAGTCCACAATTTTCACCTTAATGACACTGAAAGCCCAGTTTAACCGCACATTTCTGTTGTCCCAACGTTCCCCCCCACGTTTCGTTGAAGGGACCATCCCCATCGGCATCAGCGCCATCGTCATCGTCGTCGTCGTAGTCATCCCCCTTGAAGTCTTTGCTTTTAAGTTTCTGTCATGCAGAAATGTGTGTGCGCGCCTTCAGCCACATCCAACTGAATACCGCCGCCACTGCCGACGCCGCCGCCGCTGCCACCGCCTTCGCCGTTACAGTCACCACCGAGCAGCACCCGCCTTCACCTAGGGAAGCGCACCGTTTCCTGCATACCATTACATTACGTTAAGTCCCCGGGGGTTGGCCGAAGCCAAACAGCTAACAACCGGCAATGGGGCTGCCCGATTGCTTGCCTGCTTGCCTGGCTGCTGCTGCTGATGTTGCCAGGGATGGTGCTGATGGTGGCAATGGTGCTGCTGCTGGTGGCGGTGGTGGTGGTGGTGCTTGTGTTCCCTTTGCTACTGCCAGAGCTTACTATTGTGCCAGAAGCACAAGCCATTGTGACTTTTTGACCTTTGGTCTACTTTCCAGTATCAGATGCAGAGGCGACAGGGTGGTGTGTCCGGGCAGCGGCGGCGTAGCGGAGGGCCACAACGAGTGGAGGTAAATAAAAAAGTCAGAGAGAAAGAAAAATCCTCTTTTCACATTCATACAGTTGGCAGGCCACATCGTTTTTGTGGACACACCAATGGCCTACCCCCTTCTTGCGGCATCGCCCGCCTCACATTCAAGCTCCGAGTGTCTATGCTCGCTCGTAATTTGGATGTTGAGCTGGGGTGGCGTTATTGGAACACAGCTTCATGCCTCTGCATACCATTTACCACTTGAAAACATTTGAAAAATTTAAGAGGTTTTTGAGGTTTGCCCTGTGTTCCGTGTTTTGCACTACATTCCTGGTTCCCCTTCGTCGTCCGCCGTGCCCGCCGCACCACATCCAGGCTCTTCAGAGCATTCTATCTCGAATGCTGTGCATCCCCCTCCCGTGCCGTCGTCCTGTCGTCCGGACGAATCTCATCATGATGGCAATGTAAACGCGGCGAGAGTCATCTCAAAAAATCCCGAGGGCAAGTGGATGTATCATGATGTTTTCTTTTTTCCCTTCCGTGCTTCCTTTTCCGTCGTATTTGCGCCACAGAGTCCACATGCCCATTCGCTTCCCTAATGAGAAAGATGGGTTCCTCCTCCTCCTTCCATTTATTCATCTCTTTCTCTTCTCCTTTTTTTATTTGCGTCATCTCCCCGCCCACTACCCACAGTGTTGGCAACGGATGAAGGGATGGCGAGCGCGCCAAAGACGACGAGGGGGACTCCTACCCCCTCTTCTGGGCACATGAACAGTGAAAAGACGACTGCTGAAAATTAATACTTGGAAATTTTAATTGCTTTGCAGTCGACTAGTGAGGGCTTTCGAGACTACGGAACAACATTTATCCGCTTTTTTTCTCCACGTCCTCCCCTGGCCGGGGAGATTCACCCTCTGGAGGATGCAAATCTGACAGATAGGGTTGGTGCAGTAATAGGCGCGAATCGGGCAGGGAAGCGGCTAAAGGATTTTTGTGTCCGGGGGACTCTGTTAGAGGGCTACTTGGGTGAGGGCAAACCGCTGAAAACTGAACATCTGCGCGAGGGTAGTTTTTGAAAGCATCACCTTAGAGGGAGCAGATTTTTACACGTTACCTGAGTCTCCATTGACTGTCTATTTTACGGCCACGAGATTTCTTTAAATTGGCGAGGGTAGATTCAATTTTTCCTCAAAATTATCAATCCGGTCGTGTTTTTGACGTGGGGCTTCTTCTTTGTGAGATAAACGAAGCAAGGAGGGTCTGGGCTAGAGCTACGACTGACTGTCTTGGATGCGGTGCTTTAGGCTATCTAACCCGAGCCAGTTTAAGTCGGAGCGACTTGGTCTTGATGTCGAAAATGTAGTCTTTCTCTTTTTCTCGAACTAGCTCCTAGCCAGGATTTGACGACACTCTTTGTCAAAACATTGCTGTTCGACGGATTTTTCCTTTTCAGACTATGTACCTATGCCGATTTCTTAGATATAGCAGGGTTCGAAATGTTGACAGGATCAAGAATTCGACAACGGATCTTTCCATCGAAAAAGGTAAGGGTGAGGACTGCTGTGTTGTTAAAATTTTCGTCTAGGACTGACTAGGACTAATAATCCTTGTGCCTTGAGTAATGAGCTTCGATATAAGACTGGATGGCGCAGTTGGTTAAGAGCCTGCCTCAAGTTCGAGGGGTCCCAATTTCGAATTCCAGTGAAATTGAATCTGGTTCAGTCACCATTTGCCGTTAGGATTAAAAATAACGGCACTGGAGTAGGTTGCTACCTGGCAGTACAATGGACCAGTTTTGAGTCTGAGTGCTCCAGTAGAGTTTCAAAAATCCTCCGAAAAAAAAAGAATTAGCTTCGATTCTAAACATCGAAGGTCCAGGGGTAACAAAGCCTGCGACGGAGACTGTATCCCCAGTCAAACGGTCTACAGACAGTCAAAGAGTCAACAGAAGCAGGATCATATCGAAGTATCAAATGAATTGAACCTAACAAGCTTCGGTGGTTTAATTTGATATTTCTTTTCCCTTTCAAAATCGGTAAGGGTTACCCTCCGTTGTACCTCTGCCTGGTCGTCGGTTGTGGAGTTATTCTTTTCTTTGCAATTTGTGTCCCCTCCTCTTCTTGTTATAAAGGCTCATTTATTCATTTACTCAGCAGATATTCCTTCTCTTTAAAGCGGCTTCTCAATCCCAACCAACATGCCTCCCTTTTCTCTGCTCTTTCATCTCGTCTCCACAGCAGTGGTGAGTTGTCTTTCTGGAATAGAAGGGAAGACTGGGAAGACTCTTCGAGTCGGATCTTTGTTGCCGAAGCTCTACATCGCCTAGGCACTTCCAGTTAGGTCGATGTCCTGTGCAAATCGACACGTTTTTTTCCCACATTTGACAGACAGATGGGAGTCAGTTTGATGGAACTGTGTTCATAATTCATGGCAGAGAAAGACGTCTGAATCATCAAAGAATCACCGTGAAAAGAAGAAAGAACCTTAATAAATGACATTTTAAACCAGAAGGAAACAGTAGGACAGTTGTAATTTCTAATAGTTTTAGTTTCATAAATATTATCTTCTGATGGTGAAAATTACAAGTTTTAGCAGTTGGCAGCCGATGCTACTTTGGTTTGTCAAAACAACAGGGCTCAACACTCCTGACTCGAAGAACCAAAATCATGCTCTACAAAACACTTATTCTGCCAGTCCTACTTTATGGAGCCGAAAGCTGGACACTAAGCAGAACCGCGGAGCTGATCCTTGGTGCCTTCGAAAGAAAAATTCCACGTCGGATATATGGTCCCGTCTGCGAGGAAGGCGAATGGAGGAGAAGACACAACCGCGAACTCTATGAGCTGAACCACTACGTGGATGTAGTCCGGAAAGCAAAAATTCGTCGACTGCACTGGCTCGGCCATGTCGAGCGCATGGACAACAACGCTCCAGCCAAGAGGATCTTCGAATCCGAGCCTCCTGGTTCGGGATGATCGAACCTTCGGTACAAAGAGCAAGTCATCGCGGACGTAAGACAGCTTGGTCTTGATGACTGGAATCAGCGTGCCCAGGACCGTCATCGATGGTAGGCAGCGATAGCTCAGGCTCAGACCCTACATGGGTCGTAGGCCTGCTAAGTAAGTAAGCAATTCAAAAATATGCCGACAATATATTTCGAAGCCTCTATAGAATGGCAAAGTCAGCATTTGAGTTAATTCAACATTTCAAAGCAGACCCAGGAATGTCGATTCGGCGCCGATCAACTGGGAGAGAGTCAACCCTGGCTTAAAGTTGTGGTGACGCAAGAATTGAAGCCGGACGACCTTAGAAAATTCTGTGAGTTTGATAAGTGGGGGCTGGAAATGTTGGTCGGAGATCCGGATTTTGGCCAAGAAATCATCTTTTTGGACGAGGCCCATTTTTGGCTCAGCGGCTATGTCAACAAGCAAAGTTATCGTTATTGGGACGAACACAAATCGCAGGTATTCGACCAAACATCAATGAATCCACAAAAACAGACTGTTTGGTGCGGTCTATGGCAGGGTGGTATCATCGGACCTTATTTCGTTTGAACTGAAGAAGAGGACACCGTTACCGTCAATGGTCTCAAGTATAGAGCGATGTTAGCCGACTTTCTGTCGACAAAAGTAGCTACATGTCATTCGACTTAACGCTCGAAATTCTGAAGAAGAAATTTAGCGACTGGCCATCTCACGGCAAGCGTTCATCAAATGGCCGCCACGATCATGCGACTTGACACCGCTCGATTATTCGAGATTTCGAGCGTAGGAATCGACGCACTTACCCACTTCACTACGGCACTTCAGAGCACTTGTCTTTTGAAACGAGTACATCAGCCGAATTTTAGGGGAAACATGTTTTAATACATTTTTTTTGTTTGTATATTAAATCAATTGTATGGATATTTTTATGCACTATGCATGAAATATGTCGTATATGTCTTATGCCCTCCATTTTGCTCGATACAGGCATTGGCTCTTTAAGCCTTTTTTTACATTACACACCTCTTATTCGGTATAACAGATGGTGGTAACCTATAATACATATGTATATACAGTTTTGGTTCTTGTGTAAATCAATTCGTGTGGCTATTTAACGCTAAGGAGATCTATACTGACGGACCTAAGACTGGCAGTGGAGTAGGTGCGGAATTCTTCTCGGAACAACTCCAAATCAGACAGTCATTTAAACCACCGAACTACTGCAGTGTCTTCGAAGCGGAAATTACGACTATTAATGAAGCCGCTGAATGACTAATGATGAAAATGATATCGGGAGAGAGCATCGCAATCAATATGCTTGAATTAATTGCGAGAAAAACAGATTCGTATGCGCCTTGGGACAATGTCAACGCGGAAACAATCATGACATCATATCTATCAGGTAGAGCTTGTCAAACTTCGTAGCCGGCACAAAACTGTAGCTCTATTCATGAAAGAACTATTGCACGCCTAAAACGCATGTAGCATTCCAGCTTCTACTTGGGACAAGTCAAATTCGAACAACTGGCAACTTTTACTTATTGTTATATGCTACGGTAAACGACACTTTGAGTTAATCTATTGCATCTTTGCTCATCCAGACTAGGAAAGCAATTTGGACCGAAAATAACTTATTTTTTCAACTGAGCAACGAGTTCTTGACCATCATGGAAGGAGTGTTGCTGCTTCCTTAAGTAAACCCGGGATAAATATTTAAATTTACTTTGTTCTTACGCGACTTGGCAGGAGTCTACAGAGCTTAAATCCGTCGTCGCTGTTGTTGCAAAGACCGTACAGAAAGAGCGTTTGATAGTTTTGGTAGTCCTTCAATGATGGCACGATATACTAATTTCAACTTAGTTAAGCTAAAATGTATATTTTACCTCCTTTTTCCAAGGGTATCTTTATATGACTTATCCTCTTTTCTCACTTTGAACCTCATCTACTTCCACAATCATTACTACAACTTCCTCATTGAATTATGGCCGACATCTCCTCAAACATAGAACTTCCTGTGGCCTAGACATCACCCAATGACTCCTCTAGATGCACTCATCTGTTAAATGTCTCCACTTGAATTCATTCGATACTTATCCTAATTCATTTTCATTTTCTCTTTCCAGGTAAGATGATATCCCTGAAAGACACAATCTCCACCGGACCACAGCTCGTGGCTGACGGCTGCTTAAGCTAAGTACTTCGTCCTCATTCCACATGCAGGACGTTTTTAAGCTCCGGGAATAATTTACATTTGACACTCATCGCACTAATGGATAATGCACCACTAACCGCGATTCTATCACAACCCCTCCCGCTCTCCAGTCGCACGGAACACACTAAATTCAAATGACACCGACGAAAGCATGCGATAAGTACGCTTTCAATGAGCCTTCAAATTATTGTCATTTCACTCAATTTGGCACCAGAACTTCGTGTATGCGGATGCGACTAATGCATCTTCAATGGGAGCAAGGAAGGGGATCGGTTTACCTTGCTCTGGTGGCTGGAGGGCTCGATGCACCGTCGTGGAGCGCTCAGCATTAAGCACAGTCAACGTGTGCGTGTGTGTGCGCTAAGGCAAGGCACAGGACCCCTTAAATATACCGTTTAGAGTAATTAGTGTGCACGTCGAAGTTGCATACTTGCTGACATGCACCCGCAACAATGATTATCATCATCAGCGTCATTATCATTTGGCAGTTGGAAGCAATCACGGGCGATGGCATCCAGTGCACCTAGTCGCTGCGGTGCGCTGAGCGAGTTTCCCGAATCCATTTTCAAGACGGAAAGGTGAAACCAATTTGGTTTTTGCCATTTCCCGTTGCCATCGAATCAACAGCGGCAGCGGCGCCCTTCTGTTGGCAAATAATTTGAAGGATTCTCTTCGGTTTCCTGCGACTCGGATGCGGGATGGGTTCGTTGTGTGAGTGTGCGCGCGAGTGTCTGCTGGGAGCGATGGGTAGCGGCGTGTGGTTTTTTCACCGCATTGCTGAGCTAGGTGCGGTCTTGGGTGGCAGTCAAACATTAATCTCAATTAAGTGCTTCCATGGGAGATGGCAGCTCGTCCTTTTTTCCCGTCGCTGAATTTGTAATTGTCGTGATTTTGGTACTGTCTTCGCATTAAATGTGTTCTGCCGGAAGGAGGGATGACTTCGGGGGGTTGTGGTTTTAATGGATTTACAACGGAGTGTTGGCATTAGACCTCGTTTCCTAAGTTGCCTATAGGCATGCAAATTGAGGCAACCTGAGAGGGAAAATGATCGGATATGTGCCCCGTTGATGGTGCAGAATGACTTGCCAGTAGAATAAATGTAACGTTATGTACGACTTAAGGGTTGGGTTGCTGGGATACTTAAATTTTCGAAACATGTCAGTACTGAAGCCAACATTTTGTTTAAAGGTTAGTTTTAATAACAATAATAATAATAAGGGCAGCGCTACAGTTCGAGGTGGACCTGGGCCTAACTTCTCAGCAACCATTCGTGTTGTGCGTGCTGTTGTTCTGTCACGAGTGGAGGGGACCTACAGTTTAATGCCGACTCCGAACGGCGAGATTGAGAAGCTTTTTCTAGACAGTTATACTCTTTGAGCATTGTCAGTGACTCGAAAGAGGTGGAGCCGTGAAAGAATGTTTGATGTTTATTTTCGAGATTCGAACCGAAGACCTCGAGCGTAGGAGTCGACGCACCTACCCACTACGCCATGGCGTCCAGTTAGTTCTGATAAATTTTTCTATTTTTATCTTTTAAAAAATCTTACATTCTAGGAAAAAAATGCCTAAACTAGGTATACAATAATGGGATTCTTATACTATCTTACTGGCTCTATGGGAGTGCTCTAAGTTTATCTATGAATTTATATTTTACTTTGCCTTTCGGCTTATTTTTGTTTATTTTACATATATTTAAATAATACTAAAAAAATACTTATGCTAAGAAAAATTAATTAAAAATATTTTGTTCTATTTATATTCTTGACCTAACTTAATACTAACATTAACTAACCTAAACTAACCTATTTAATTTTTTTTTTGATTTTTAATTATGATTTTAAATTAAATAAAATATAATTTTGTTTTGTTTTTTTTTAACCTTTTGTGTATATTTTTTAATTTTTTTCTTAAAATTACCCTAATCTAATGCCCTAACCTAAATGTAAGTTGGCCGTAAGGGGATCAACAATTTGCTGATTAAACTGACAAAAACTGTGGCGTCTGATGGGGCTGCAACCACCAATAGAACCCCCGAACCTTTTCTCACTCCGTTCTGTCGCGAACAGAGATGGATCTACTGAACCGGAGATCATCCAGACTAACGCTTGCGACATCGCCCTCGTAGAGGAGTCGCTTCTCCACTGTCCTTCGCACCAAGTGGTAGATCAATGGACATCCCTCCGCATCTTGGATTAAGCCAATCCGGTCAAGGTACAAAAACGCCTCCGGTGGAATGAATTCACTTCGGTGAGCGTTTTCGAAATGTGCTTCATTGGGGTAGTAGGCTCCAAACATCAGCTCATTTTCCGAGGTTATAGCTCGTGCAACGTGTCTTCCAATCAGCTTAATAATAAAATTATCCACCCTGTTTACGTTTGCTTCGTTATACAAGAGCTCGTTGGAACAGAATATTTTGCACTCAGATTCTGGGGTTCTGTACTTCTTGAGACAAGCCCGCAGACACTGCCTCTCGAACAGCCTCGTCCTTTCCATCTGGGAAGGACTTGCTTAAAGGTTGTTATTGAACCAATCCCTCGGACCAATTTCAGACTTGAAGTCAATTAAGTGAAAGTCTTTGGGACACAGCATTTTCTGAAATCACGTTTTAAAACAACAAAATTTGGTTGGAACTTTTCACATTTATATTCTTTTTAGCCAATTCATATGAACGCCCCATGGTGCACAAGGAATCGTGACTCGCATACTTAAGCCTTTAATACGCCAAAGCTCAAGTCCAGAAAAATGGGAAAAAAATATAAATCAAGGCTCCACACTGAGTGTTCAGGCAACAGGTATGTGTATCAACTGAACACTTGTTAAAATGATCACATACTCGATGTCGCCAAAAATACTGCGAAATGCCTAGGTTTCCTAAAACGATGCAAGAAATACTTCACCCCCTCTGATTTGGCTTCAATTTATAAGACCTTCACTCGCCCCAAGCTTGAGTATGACGCTTATATCTGGTCTGGTGCTCATATCTGGTTTCTGCACCTACTTGAGAGAATACACCAGTGAGCGATAAAACTTATAGGAGACAGTAATATCGCGAGGTCGATGTACTCCCCCGAACATAGCCGTAATGTCTCATCCTTGTCATTGTTTTATCGTTAAACGATGCTTAAGTGAGCTAGCCAATTGCATTCCTCGCCTCCAGGAAGTCACCCGTAATACTCGTTTCGCCAGGAATGCTCATCAGTTAAGGTAGCCCTAAACGACGAACATGCTCGCCGAACTTGCTCGTGCTCGCCGCATTTTCATCGTGTATGGGCTGGTTCACGAGCCGCTCGCTGTTGGCGAAAAATTTAGATTTTGTCGTGTTCATTGGCTTTGATGTTCGCCGTGTAGGGCCATGTTCGCAAGCAAACCTCATTTTTGCTGTGAATGTCGCCGAGTGCATATCGCGGATTAAGCACAATGTCAACAGTCAGCCACGATTTTATCGAGGAATTCACCACTTGTGCTTCCCTATCACACGTGTTGACGGTTTGAAGAAACAACACGAAATGAATGTTCGCCAAATGTGTTCGCCGTGTAGGGGATAACGCAAAAGAGCAAGTTCGGCGAGCATGTTCGTCATTTAGGGCTACCTTTAAGCCTAGTTTCGGACGTACAGTTAAGTTTAGAGAGCCGTTTTTTAGCCGCACCACACGAATATGGAATGCTCTTCCCAGCCCAATGTTTCCCACTCACTACAATCCGCAGACATTTACGAGTAAGACCAATGTGCACAGGTACCTCCTCTCTCTTTCTCTCTCTATACCTTCGGCCCGTGGGCGCCGTGGCGTAGTGGGTAGGTGAGTCGACTCCTACGCTCGAGGTCGTCAGTTCGAATCTCGAAAAAAACATCAAACATTTATTCACGGCTCCACCTCTTTCGAGTCACTGAAAATGCTCAAAGAGTATAACTGTCTAGAAAAAGCTTCTCAATCTCGCCGTTCGGAGTCGGCATTAAACTGTAGGTCCCCTCCGCTCGTGAGAGAACAATAGCACGCACAACACGAGTGGTTGCTGAGAAGCTAGGCCCAGGTCCACCTCGGATTGTAGCGCCGCCATTATTATATATATATACCTTCGGCCCGTACTGTGTCTTGATTCCGGACACTTAAGGGTATTCGTAACCCATTTTTTCGCGCGCAAATTATAACAAAGAAGAAATGACAAAACTAGAAATGGCGCTGTATAGCTCCTCTCTATGCAGGCTTCATATGCGGCCTTAAAATTGAAGAATAGGGGTTGGGTGTCGATCTTTAGTCTTCTCCAAAAGGTCCCGGAAGAGCTCTTAAGATTTTTTTTTTAGAAAATAGAGCTCTATGGAAAACATAACCATCCGATACTTTTTTTTGGTTAGCCATCAGAAAACATGGCCTTCATTGGAGAACTTCTTACAAGGGCCTAGTAGGAACATTAGGAATTGGTAGAGACGTAGACACGTAGAGAAGACGCATTTAGACTGAAGTGGATGGAATGGTTTAGTGCGCAGGAAGAAGAAGTGTTGATTATCAGGGCTCTACGAGCATATTGACTCAGCTTTACTGCAAATTCCTGCGAAAAGAATGATATTTCTCAAAAATGTCGGAAAGGGGTTCAGAACTGAAGAGGACGACTTCCAGGTGGACATGAACAATGACCACTGAGAAGTGAGGTTCAAATAAAACGGTTTGGATGATTGCAATTTGAAATCGGATGCAAACGTCCTGATCCTTTAATTCAATCAATCCATCGACTTGATGCTCTTCTTAGGGAAATCTTAGCCACTACCCCAAAAATTATGGTCTTTTAAAGCGAAAATATACTGGTTTTTGATAAACAGGATACAGCTTTAGCCTAAACGTTTCCATTCTCCTACAGTGTCACTCTTAGCTTAGTCCTAATTAACGCTTTTTGTAGAATGTTTACTGTCTCTTACTCACTATTCAGTAGACTCTCCCAATTCTTGTGAATATTTGTCTCTAACTCCTAGATGTAGACCAGATTTAATTAATCATCAATTAACCATTTCCCACTCAGCAAGGCTACCACCACCCGGCCCACGCATAACTCAGCTTCTCATTTCGGTGGTGCCCGCAGTGTGAACCCCTGCACCAATTGAGTTGATTAATTGCGCTCCTCTTCAAAGAGATGCATTAGATACCCTGACGCTGATTACACAGTGAACCGAGTAAGACAAGGTAAAGGCATTGTCCTAACAACTCCTTGTTGTCTAAACGACCATAAAGGCGTTCTAGCAAAACAAGCAATTATCTGTCACACAATATTTTTCAATTAAGCTCCGCTGCCATGTTTACATGACGTGATGTGCCTTGGAAACACCAAAGCAGCACACAGGCCACTGACGCGGAGCAAAACAAAAACGAAAGGTGGCAAAAGAAACGAGCCAAAAAGGGAAACTATCCAGCAAAGGACTCATTTGTTCTTGCATAATAAGAAGTTATGATCCCGACGGCTTAGGGTTCACTTGCATAAGCCACGGAGTAACTAGCAGAGTGTCTTGCGGAAAAAACAAACTCCTGACGGAATCTCTTCGCAAAACAACCGCCATCTCCGAGGGTTCGTTCACACACCCCGCCGGTAATGGAGTCACGATGATTACAGTGCTGTTTCATCGTTTCATTTTTTTGCCCGATAATGGTGGCCATTTGTTGGACGCGGAGCGGGAGGGGGCACGGTAGGGCAGGAGAATGAAAGAAATCAACCAGGTGAAGCCAGAAGGGATAACACAAGACTTTGGCATACCGTAATGGGAAAATTAATTTTCATTTATGACTAAGTCCGACCGCCATCGCATCGGTCGGCTCCTGCATGTGAAACTGCCGGAGATTTATTCCGACACGATACGGTTAGGTGGGGTCTGTCATGAGGCTGTCGTCGCCGTCGCCGTCGCCGGAGTGCGGTCTGCGGATGGCTTTGTTTTTGTATTTGATTGCTCGGGGAGTCGAGCGAAGAGTTTAAATGAAAAATTGCTTTGCGGTCTCGCAGCGCACACACAGGAGAGGTGGAGGTGGAGGTGGGAAAACTTTAATTATGATACGAACACCTCCTTGCGGCAGGAGCAAAAACGGAGATAAAACTTTGGTGTAAGTTGCCGGTGTTGGTTGGTGTTTATCAACGCTCCGCGCACCGATAACAGCGACAGGTATGAGGCAGGCCGTGAGCTGATGCTGCGGCGTGTAAAAGTTGGAATCTCCTTAAGCGGGAGATGTCGGGTACGGTCGGGTGCTGGGAAAGTTGAATTAAGGGCACATGATGTGATGATCTAGACGGAGGGTGGGGACGAGAAAGTTGTGCGGTGAAACTAAGTGGGCTCGGGTTGTTGGGTGGGAAGGGGAAGGATTCCTGGTTGGATAATGGCTGAGGAATGACGGCTTCTTCTTGGGAATTGTGCTGTGTCGTAGCTGCGGTTGACGTTGACGCATGTGAAAGAGAATTGCTGCTGACATAATGCACATCAATTGTAGCGCAGTTCAGCAAAAGATGTGTTTACTGCTCTGTCAACGGCTTGGTGAGTGAGGTGTTGTGTGATTCTTGCTGCTGATTATCCGACTGAATTGGCAATCTGTCAGGGTCGGACGAAGGTCATGTGTTGTTAGGTTAGGTACTCGGGGCAGACTGTACTGTGATAACACGGGGATTGGGTGATCCTCTCTCTTTGCCTTTAAGGAATCGGTTTAGTTAGTTGACGCTGATATTCTTCAGCATGCTTAAACTATTGAAGTAGTATGCCGCGAGTAGATATTCCCCTCGGCTATAGAGAGAGGGAGCACTACATGCGCAAAAGAGGTGAGCTATGGCTTTCACCTCCTTCATTGCAACTCTCTCCTGGCGTCCTGTTCTGTTATGGCGCCGATCAGTGCCCTAAGTACTGTCCTGTTCATGGTGTTTAGGCAGAGCTTGCTTTAGAGTTTAAGGACGGGCCAGATTTGCTTGGTATTGAGGCACGTTGTGCCCTCTAACCACCCGAGTTTGTCGGCTTCGCAATTTCCTGAAATGACAGTGTTTCAATACCAATACGAGGAAATTGATTAGTTTGATTCAACTAGTACCAAAAGGTGTCACTATCCGCTTTTCCGATGAAGCTAAATATCTGGGTATTATCCTAGATAGAAAGCTTGCCAAGGCGCAGTCAGGTTTCTGGCAGTGTAAGGGAATTTTCAGCAAGTTCAGGGGTCTATCACCAATAAGATTCGTTTGGATCAACACGGCTATGATTAGGCCGCTTCTCTTCTATGCATCGGTCGTTTGATTAAATAAGCTTTCACGTGAATACGAAACTGCTGCTTTCACTAAACTTCAAAGAACGATCTGCCTCGGCTGCATATGGGCCTTCCCTAGTACGCCTGGCTTTACTTTTGATGCACTGCTGAAGCTACCCCTCCTTGATATCCACATCACGGGGAGCAATCTCAAGGCCATCTTCCATTTAAAGGAAGTGGTTGGTACAACTTGCACTAGAGCTGCTGTGACGCACCGTATTTTTTTTGACACCAGTCTTATGGATATACCGCCTGATGCACGGATACCAATACTCCAGTTCCGACTAACATACAGAGTCCACTTTCCCTGCACTCAGGACTGGCTCTGGCCGGAATCTGAGGAAAGGAATGCTTCAAAACCAATGAAAGATCTGGCGCCTTCGTAGAGGGCGATAACATTAGACTGCACACCTCGTTAGGTAAATTTGCGTCGGTTTTTGAAGCGGAAACTTATGCGATCCTAATTATTGGGCGAACACAGCGTTTGCTCGCATTGAAACGGAAGCGACTAAAATGGGTCTGGCGGTAAACGGGGGCAAAACCAAGTATATGCTGTCATCGAGAAAGGACGCACAATGGCCACGAACTATATTGTGAAGAACGGGTGGAATGAGCGATGTATTTTTGTCTCAAGCGGCAGCCAAGTTGTGCTCAACCCTTTAACCACTTCCAGCATAGTTCAGGAATGCAAGTATTTTCTGAATTTGATTAGTATTCTTAATTCGCTAGGACTTGTCTGGGTCCCTGGCAACCATGGGATCGCAGAAAATGAGATCGCCATTGAATTTGCTAGACAAGGATCAGATGAGGTACTCTCAGGATTTGAACCTGCGCTGGGACTGCCTGGTCCTTGGTTAGGACTTCGATCGTTTCGAGAGCACAATCGCAGGTGGCATGAGTCTTAAGGATGTGGACATCTAACTTCTGGAACAAATCCGCCGCATTCTTGTTATCTGTTGACAGAAAGGGCAAAAGACTGCAAACGACGAAAAACTAACAGGCGACTACACCTTCGCAAAACATAAGCAACGTGCTTGGCATAAGCAACGAAACCTTCTGCGACGCTTGTGGGGAAGACGGCGACACGACAGAGCACTTTCTCTGCTACTGTTCTACCTTTTCTCGGATCAGGTTGCAGTTATTCGGTGCTGATGAGGTAAGACCTGATGATGTAAGCTCTTCATCACAGAAACGCCTGCTATTCTTCCTCCGGAAGACCATGAAATTCCACCAAAAGTAGGTTTCTGGCTGGCAGTATAAATGGCCAATCTTTAAAAACCTCCGACAAAAAAAGTTCAATAATCGGTTAATCAGTTGTTTTGAGCATGTTGCTTGGGCACCACGGAACTGCAATTTGATGCCGGTAGACTTTTTATGTGGGCTGCCGTTGAAGATCAATTTTACGCGAATAATCCAGAGACGTTTTAAGCATTAAATCTAATTAGATGCATTTTTTCGGGAAATAGGGTCCGAAACGATCGAAAATATTATGAAAATTCAGTAGACAGAATGGACCAATGCAGTGCCAGCCGAGGCAGTTATTTGAATAAAATAATATTTCATAATTACATAATTGGAAGGTTAACGTTTTTCGTTGAAACAACAATCGACAAAAAATATTGAGCAGCGGTGTTTTTAAAGCGCTTTTAAAAAGAAACCGACAGATGACCCACTCTCTATATTGCACCAATTTCCCACATAGATTACTCGGTTTTTGTTAAGTTTGTTGGGAGCATACATGGCTTTTCATTTTTCTTAATCGTTTATCGGAACTTTCCGTGAAAACCTCACTACGCAATCTCTTTTGATTGATTGACTTTCCATGCTTGATCCCAGAATTCGTCTCTCAAATAACTCTCCCATGCCGTGCCTGCGTCTAAAAATGTCTCTAAAATCTGCTTCGTCACCCTCTGCCTGCAAATAGGAGGAGCAACAGTACTACGAATTACTGATATTGAAGACATAAACAAAATAATATAAAATACATTTTCTTTCACATGTCAAACACAGTAAACAAACATCAGAATGTCAAAATGTTTGACAACAATAAAAATGACAGCAATGAAAGTGAAAATGAGTGTGTTCAAATGTCAAGTGTGAATTATAGGGTATATGATATGTTTACCGACATAAATATAAGTAAATTGGAAACTTTGAATTGTCTTTGTGTGTACATGAACATAAGGTCGTTAAGAAAACATTGGAGTAATTTTGTGTGTAGCATACATAATATAATTAAATGTATTAAAATAATCATACTGGTGGAAACAAACATCTACGATGAAGAAAATTGCCTATATCAACTAGACGGTTTTAACTCTGAATTTCTAAATAGACCATATAGAAGTGGTGGTGGAATTGCTATGTTTGTGAGAAAAGACATTCGTTATAAAAGAACCGTATACAGAACAGTGAACTATGAAAACCTACAGATACAAGCAAAGGTAAACAATAAAGAATTTACTTTTCTGGCGATTTACAGACCTCCAAGATTATCGGCATATAATTTTATAGAAGAATTAGAAAACCATCTAAATTCGGGTATCAATAACCAAAATCTGGTATTAATGGGAGACATGAATATAGATGTTAACAAGGACGAAGATATTGATGTGGCAAGATACCTTGAAATGATAAGTGGTAAAGGCCTGCAGAATATTGTTGAATCAAACACCAGAGTGGACTTAAACAGAGGCTCCAGTACAACAATCGATCATTGCTTGGTACGTTGTGAGCTTAAAACAATATATGCAGCTACTGCAGAATCCAATGTATCGGATCATTACACGCTAATGTTTGGAATACCCAAAGACTCAAAAACACAGAGCAAAGCAACGACAAAATCAGTTCTAAGCGAGAGCAAAGTACGTGAACAACTGTCGAAAGTTAACTGGAGCCTGCTGAATAATGAAACTAATGTTGATGATATGTATGATAAGTTAGCTGATATATTCAATGGTGTGTACGAAAAGTCCTATGTAAATATTAAAGTAAAGGAAAGAGAAAAACCAAATCCATGGATAACAGCGGAAATCCTAGATCTGTGTAAGACAAGAGATAAGCTGTACAATAAATGGAAAAGTAACAGACAGTGCCAGAGCTACGAAAATCATTACAAATATTTCCGAAATTATGTAAATAAAAGGATTAAAACTATTAAATCGGAATATTACAAAAACAAATTTGCAGAGTATAGAAAGGATGCAAAAAGTACCTGGCGACTAATAAACAATTTACTAGGAAAAACCACCAATAACATCGATGAAACTATCAGCAGAAATTTCCCCTCGGCTTGCAATGCAACAGACATAGCCAACAAATTTGCTACACAATTCACTGATGAAATAAAGTCGATTATTCACAAATGCAACATAAAAACACACAATGGTAGAGAGACGAGTACAATTCAGTCAATGTTCTTTGGTCACGTATCGCAAACCGAGATAACGAACATTATGAACAAGATGAACGCAAATAAGGCTCCCGGCGTAGATAATATCAGGGCTAAGGACTTGAAACACTACTCGAGTGTCTTAGCACCCACAGTCACGCAATTGGTGACTAAGTCTTTGGAGGAAAGTCAATTTCCAAAGAAACTTAAAACAGCCATTGTCCGACCTATCTATAAGTCCGGGAAAAAATCCGATGTCTCGAACTACCGTCCTATCTCAATACTACCAGCGATTGACAAAGTGTTGGAAGAAGTAATGGCGAGAAGATTGCAAGACTATATTGCCAAATACCAAATTATAAATAAGAACCAGTATGGCTTCCTGAGAAACCGAAATGTAAATCAATTACTGAGTGAATTTGCTAATAATATAAACAGCAATCTCAATAAGAACTTCCACTCGCTGGTGATCTTTCTAGACTTCAAGAAAGCTTTTGATACACTTTGCCACGCGAACATCATTAAAATGCTGGAGAAGATAGGTATTCGTGGTCGAACATTGGATTGGTTTGCGAGTTATCTTCGGGATAGAGATTTCAAAGTCAAAATATCGAACAGCTATAGTAATTTACGAAATGTTGAATTTGGTGTACCTCAAGGGTCGATTCTAGGACCTCTCCTATTCATCATATATGTAAACGATATGCTGTCTGTGTTGAAAAAGAGCGTCGGTTTTCAATATGCTGATGATACGGCCATAATTGTGAGCCACAAAGATATTAACATTGCCACTCAAACCATGCAATCAGAGTTCGAAAATATTCAGCGATGGTGTCACGATAATGGTCTTGTTATAAACTCGAAGAAAACCAAGGTCATGCATATTCGTCCATATCACGTAATAAGAACACCAATAAAAATAAAGTTCCACAGTTTCGAATGCCTGCACAGGTCTCGTCAAACACCTGAGATAGATGACTGCGCAGAATATATTGATACAGTTAGCGTGTATCGATATCTCGGATTGGAAGTAGACTGCAATTTTAAGTGGGACTACCACATAAAGTACTTATGCAGGAGACTTCGGCAGTCGACATATGCTCTTTACCACCTGAGCAACCACACGTCGTTTGAAGTACTGAAGCAAGTATACTACTCTCTGGTGGAGTCGATACTTCAGTACGGAATAACGGCGTGGGGTAATGCAGCGCAATATAGAATAATGGAACTTCAAAGGATTCAAAATAGAATATTCAAGATTCTCTGGCGAGCAAAGAATCGTACTTGTTATGTCGAAAATATGTGTAATCTAAGCGAAAACTTAAATATATTAAATGTAAAAAAACTTTTTCTTTTTAATGTAATCAATGAGACGTACAACGACACTCGATTCAAACATCCGATCGACCATTGTGTCAACACCAGACAAAGGGCAAATGGACTCTTGAAGATCCCGAGGATCCACAACTCATATGGAAGACGACAACTTTCCTTTGTGGTTCCAACTATATTTAATCAACTTCCACGCTCTCTATGGAATATCCAGCCGGTACACACACGAAAACGACAAATAAAAAATTATGTCTTATTAAATAATGTAAATCTGTAAAATTATACAATGAATTAATTTGTGTTCTAAAACTAACAAGAATTACTCAGAACTAGATGTGAATTCCTTTTGAATAATCTTCTGCAGAAAAGCCTCTAGGCTTCGCAGATTTCATATTGTCATATTATGTAATTTTAGTGTAAAAGTTTCAAATAATAATCTTATACGGCTAACCGATATCTTACATGGACTCTCCTCTACCGCTTCAAGGTTCCGTCCAGCATAGAAGAGATAACTCCATGGAGACGTTGGGAGGCATATAAGATATTGAATTGTGTTTTATAAACTGTAAATCTCTTTATGAAGACAATAAACTCAAACTCAAACTCAAACTCAAACTCAAATAATCTTCACTGAGTAAAAACTCTGAACACTGCACGACGTTCCCATAATCCCCTTCATTCTCTTCAGATGGCAATGCATTCGTAAAAATTTTCAAACAAACTTGAATCTAAAATAGACTCATGCGTACCGCTTTCGTTTGCACCTCACTCAGCTCCTCTGGGTCACTTGAACTCCCGTGAGAAGATCGCATCTCGATGCAACGGCACGTAATTTGTCTTCCCCATCGACGAGTGTGTCATTAGATACGCAGACAGTTGTTTACCTTAACCGCCGTCTCCGGGAATGTATCGAATTGGTTCCGGCAATTGATCCATTTGACACAAGCAGATCGATTGGAGAACTTCCATCCGCGTCGCATCTCCGAAGACATCCAACTCGAAATGATTCTGCGCATTCCACTCAGGCTTGCCGAACAACCGGTGCCACAGAACGAATAAGTTCTCACGTTCATTGGCACGAATCCGGAGAAGACGACAATAAACAGTCCCAAAGCCCGACTGGAGCGGGGTAATAAAATATGCAAGAGGAAGTAATCGCAATGTCATTCTCCGTGTCCCTTCAAGTGTAATGCGGACGGACGTGAGAATATTTCCCATTCGCCAAAGGGAGCCGTGCGATGTACGTGGGAACGCAGGCGAACGCCGCCTCGCCGCTGATACAGCGCCGGGGCCAACTTAATTCGCATGCCATGCAATAATGATATGATTCCGAGGCTGTGCAGATAAAAATGTGAAAAGCGGCATACAGCACGGACGGGCACCGGCCCTCGACCGAAAGGTGGACGTGGGCCACATCTCGCGTTGTTCTTCCGAGCCCACTTACCCCGCCTCGTCCGCGGAACGGGCAGCAGCATTAAGGAATTACGTGATATTATTAAAATCATATCTAGGACAATTTGAATAATTATTTTCTGCTGTTTCTCCCTCTTCCTTGTCGGCGCTGTGGCAAATGTGTGGGCGATAAATGGCCGTGCGGGCATGAGCGGTTCACTTGCAAGGTGGCGGAGGGTGAGTGATGGCCAGGCCGCAGGCTCGACACAAAAGAGCGGATAGCTTGTTGAATTATGAAGTGAATCAAATGGGGCGCATGTGCTCAGTGGGGTGAATCCTGGCAAGGCTAAGTGGCATGTGTCGTGGGGGGTTGGTAGGTGCGGACGTTTCAATTTAATTGCGGGGTTAATGAATTTATCGGGAATATTCGCGCGGATATTTGCACCGTGAGGGTGCTTTGTGCAGGCAGCGTTGTTCTGATAAATGACGTGCAGTTATCTGGGGTGGAATGTTGAAATAAACAAGAGAACTGAATGATCCTTTGGAATGGAAAACTGCGAGAGGGAGTGTAGGGATTGTGGACGGACTGTGTGCGCGGAGTTTGACTTCAGCGGTGGTATTTAAATGAAGATGTCATTGCCCTCCTGACTGACAGTGACAAGGGCAATTTTAGTGCCATGAGTTTTTGCAGCAGATTAATGTTTGCGTCCTTTATTAATGTGCGTCAAGGAGCGTTTTGGGAGTGGGCTCAAATCAAGTTAATTTTGTGTAACACTGTGTTATTTTCTTCTGCAGAAGAGTATCTTTGTCAACTTTTTCCACTGGACAAGACTGGAAATGAGGCATGCCTTGGTGATGGAGTCTGAGAATAACAGCATTCCCTATGTAAACTTTTCGTCCTTTCCACAAATCAGTGGAATTACGAGTATTTCATTAAGCGCTTCCTATCTTCAAGTTTAAATAAAACAAAGTGTGTGTGAGGTATCATCGAAATTTTTAACTCGTTTGGAAGCCCTATTGATGCCATTACGTATGCAATTTAACACTATTCAAAAATCCGCCGCGGCTTCTGTGGATGGCACGCAGCGGAAGTATCCAATCTCCCTCGACTCTGGCCCATAAATCAGACTGAATTTGACTGATGGCATGGATTATGTTTGCTTTGAGGGCCGCCGTATTTTGTGGCTTATTCGCATAGACCTGCGACTTCACAAAACCCCACAAGAAAAAGCCTAACAGGGTCAAATCGATCTCGGTACCCAGATGACATCCAAACCACGTGAGATGACCATGCCATCGAATCGCTCGTGCAGAATTTCCAATGTGGCTTGAGCTGTATAGCACGTAGGGCCCTACCGTTCTGCTGAAACGACATGTCGCATATCACCCAATTCAGGCCAAAATAAGCCTGTAATCATTGACCTATAGCGCTCCCCGTGAGCGGTGATGGCCTGGCCAACGTCGCTCTCAGAGAAATATGGACCAATGACGCCGCTAGCCCAAAATCCACACCAAACAGTGATTTTTTCGGGATGCACTGGACGCTCTTAGATCTTATGTGGATTGGTGTCGTCCCAAAGTCGAAAATTTAGTTTGTTAACGTACCCATCCGCAAATGGTCCTCATCGCTGAAGATGATTTTTCGATGAAATTAGGGTCAGTTTCCAACTGATCGAGAGCCCATTTAGCGAACAAATGCCGTTGTCTATGGTCGTTTACCATCAGCTCCTGGGTCAGTTGAATTTTGTACGGGTATAGGCCCAATTCACGACGAATGGCAAAATTCGCCAAGTTGTGGTCTGCTAAAGGCCGAGTTCTTGCCAGCGACGCGAAATCGACTGCCTCGGATTCTCCTGCTCACTCTCACGTGCAGCCGTGATGTTTTCGGCAGATCTTGTGTTTGGTCGACGTACGGATGTTGGTTTATTGTTCACTGAACCAGTGGACTCACCGCTCTGTGAACATTCCTCTCGGTAGAATGATTATAATGGCGGCGTTTTGGTCCGAGCTGGACATGGAACCAACTTCTCAACTTCTAACCAACCACTCGTATTGTGCGTGCTATTGTTCTCTAATAAGTGTAGGCGCACCGGTCGAATGATTATGGCGACCGTAAAATGTGCGAAGCGCGCGGAATGTTACCCAAACAGAACGCCCATTTTGATGAATCAATTTTATCATTTGCACGTGTAGTTGAACGCTATGTCTATCCATGGTGAGTTGGCAAAAAAGACTAAATAAATGACAGTTAATTTGACAGATGTACTCGTACCTTCAACAAAAGGGCTGCTATCAACAGTCAAAGTTCGGAAATCCCTATTGGAAGACTCTTTATTAGTTTTGGCATTCCAATGAGAGCGAGACATGAGAGCGAGAGAGAAATATCCTTCTTGTCCGAGGTAGAACTGGGGCTCAACCAACAGCCTTTAGAGCTAGCACGTTCTTTTACCAGCTGTCTACAATTGTGCTCGCCAACTTGGTTGATGTCTCTCTCCACTTGTGTGCGCCACCTTAGAAGTGGCCGTGTTTTATTGTTTTCCTAGACATGCGCTGACACCCTCGAACTGATACAAATTCACGGAAAACGTTTTTCCTTGAATTCGACTTCTAAACCTGCTCGTGCATTACCAACGAAAAACAAAACAACCATCGAACAGCTTCATTTTATGAGTCCAAGGTCGCGAATCCTAGCCCCACCTCGCGTTTAATCACTTTGCAGATCCCAGGGAAACGGTTTATTTAATTTTCATAACAATTCCTTTGACACTAATTACTGGCAACAGTCGGGCAAGTCAATCGTCTGATTGAGTCCTCTCAAACGCTGCCCATGAAACTGTTGGAAACGTCAAAATAATTCCCAGGAACGATGATTGATTGATGAATTCGTCTGAGACAGATAGGATGGTTTAGGTGGTTTGGGCTCAACTTAAATCAATTGGTTTGGGTTCGGACTACATTTGTGGCAGTTGGTCTTTGTCCTTTCGATTGATCTGAAGAGTTCATCGTGTCGGAGACAGTCATTGGGATTGGGATTACAAAAATAATATACATCTTAGATTAAAGGATATTTCAATTTAATTAAACGTGATTAATTGAAATGAAGCCTGAAAATTAAGATGTTTTGCAATTTTATGGGGGTATTTTTCATGAAAATGGAAAATGGAAAAAAAGGTGAAATCTTTCAGAAAGACTCGCGCTACACCATTTTTGGATAAGACACGCAACATAAGTTGTCCACTTTCTCGTTAGGGCCGGAGGAACGATTTTTTTTTTACTTTTTTTACGAAGTCGTCTCTTTAGTTTTCAAAAGCTTCTGCCTTGACCATTCGATTTTCTGAACTTTTCTGTTTCGCCTGGTCTTGTGCAAAGCGTCTATGGTATAAATGGCTACCTTTGGCTTATTCTGCTCACTTCGGACAACGTGTGGAATTGTCGTATTCAGTGTGGGCCTGCCACTTAAGCGATCCCAAAATAATCAGCCGTTATCCCTGAATGGCACTTGCATCGAAGATACCGAAAAACTTTCCATCCTCGGTATGTGTATCAATATGTATGCGCCATGTCTAGTTTTGACATTCCTGCCAAACTCGTCAGACTGAGCATGACGATGGAGAACTCGCTGCTCCATCAAGGTCCGTAACGAACTCACCGAGACCTTCAATGTCAAAAAAGGCTTTAGACAAGGCGACGCGCTGTCATGTGATTTCTCTAACATCGTTCTTGAGAAGATCGGGCAAATCTCACTGGCCAACACAAGAGGCACGATCTTCCAAAAGTCCGTTCAACTGCTAGCTTACGCGGATGACATTGACGTGATTGGACGAACACAGCGAGCCGTCAATGATGCGTTTGCTGGCATTGAAACGGAAGCGGCTAAAATGGGTCTGGCGGAACCAAGAATATGCTGTCATCGAGAAAGGACGCACAACATCGACGACTTGACCACAACGTCACTATAGGCAGCTTTAACTTTGAGGTAGTTAAGGACTTCGTCTACCTTGGCTCCACAGTAAACAGTAAAAACAACATCTGTACCGAGATCAAACGCAGAATAACTCTTGCCAACCGCTGTTTTTTTTCGGCTCAAAAGGCAATTGAGTAGTAGAGCCCTCTCTCGGAAGACCAAGTTGACTTTGTATAAGACCTTGATCATTCCAGTCCTACTTTACGGCGCAGAGGCATGGACAATATCCCATGCGGATGAACAGTCTCTTGGTATTTTCGAGAGAAAAGTTCTGCGCTCGATCTTTGGTCCTGTTTACGTTGATCGCATTTGGAGGAGAAGACTCAACCACGAACTGTATAGGCTGTACAGCGACGTGAGTCTAGCCAGGCGTCTACGGATCCAACGCCTAAGATGGCTAGGCCATGTAGAGCGTATGGACATCTTAGCTCCGGCCCGAAGAGTCTCCGACTCTGAGCCTGTGGGACAACGCAACAGAGGACGTCCACGTACAAGGTGGCGCACACAAGTCGAGGGGGACCTCGGCCGACTTGGTGTGCGAAACTGAAAACAGCTAGCGAGAGATCGTGCTGGATGGAGAGGCATGTTGGGTGAGGCCCAGGTCCACCTCGGAATGTAGTGCGCTAAGAAGAAGATGAAGAAGAAGATGCATAATCACTACACAATATCCTTATTTGAAAAGACAGCTCCAGTCTCCTGATTTGGTGATTCTTAAGTAGCTGTTTGGGGCCTGGAGGAATAGATCGGAGGATTGAAAGAGGCAGAGGCTACAGTTCTCCTGTGGGTGTTGATTGCATCTCTATCTCCTGTACATGAACATTTTTGCCTTTAAGTCTGCGACTTTTGTCGCCTGTGATATAGTAGATCAACAAAAGAAACAAAACTACTTACAGCCAAGGGGTTTGTTAATAGAGATTCCAAAACACTGGCTTGGCCTTCTCAGTTCTCTTACAAATCAGGCTTCGCCCACCACATTTGCCTTAAAGGCAATTCCCTCCAGTCACGTGAACACCAATTCTCCCAAATTAAAGCACTGAACCACAGCACTGTCCGTTTTAAACTCCAGTGACAACAGTCCGCGTGTCGGCGATATCCGTAGGCCACACAGTATCGCAGGTAAATAGGATTAAGTGAATCCCCTATCGGCTTAACATAATCAGGTTTGCATGTGTCAAGCCTGAGACAGTAACGTCTGCAAATTATCTCCTTGTCAACTAATGAATGGGCCACCACCGGCAGCAACCCCTCGCGGGGCGCAGCAATTCATCTGCTCCGTGCCATATTGAATCACAACGCATCTCGAATATCCCATTATCCCGCGGTTTAATTTTAAGTGGTCGCCGGTTTTGCCAGCGTTAATATAATCCCATTGTTGGCCTTTAACCGCGCAAACCTGCCCACACATCTAGACCTCAGGAACTTACGCCGAGGCTTCAAATAATCGGCCATCAAATTACGCTGCCTTAATGGCGGAGATTACTTAATTAATGCTCACAAGTGTGGACGTCGGCCGAGGGAGTGGGCTCAGGTTTCGAGTGCAATTAAGTACCCCCGGGCGCATATGGAAATGCCCGGCACAAGGTAGAGTCGGCGACAGGCACGTTTCTGCCGCACAATGTTGGCAATTAAAAAATGTGCCACCCCCACTTGCAGGCGGGCTGTTGTCCGCTTGATGAGTGCGAGTAGTCGAGTGGCGGCGGGTGAAGACTGGTAGGGCCTGTCTATTGTGATCGAACAAACCTCCAGACCACTAAAGCGTTCCATTCACCCGGCCGCCACTCGACAGCGTATTCACTAAGCCGCAAATGTACCTTATCTCCTTGGGCGGGGCCGGGGGGCGGGTGAGGCCCTGCTGTGCTGGTGTTGTTATAAAGACTCCTTGCATGGGGACTTCCGCTTCTAATGGAAAATCGCCGATATGGCAATAACCGCAAGAGCACTAGAAAACCATTTGCAGCCATCAATGGCAGGCATCGATTTTTGTTTGGCTCCTTGATGGGTTTTCTGTTCTCATCACCATCACCGTCACCATCAGCATCATCGTCGTCATCGGTGCTCTTGGTGGGTTGGTGGGTTGCTGCTCTCCACGTTTTCCTGTGCTCGACAAGAATTTGGACTGTCGCTGGTTGTCGTTCCCCGCCGGGAGATGGGGGGACGACGACTGCCTTGTGGTTTGCTTTGTGTTTCGGTTTTTTCTTGTTGTTTCCCTTGGCAACTTTAATTGTAAGTACATGGGGCTGAAGAATGAGAAGACCCACAGGAGAAGAAGAAAAACCAGTCAAAGGAGATCTCAGAAATTATCAACGCAATTTCCTTCATTTATCTCAATGACATGTCCTGTGTGTCGTACACGAACCGTCGCCGCAACCTCTGCCGTCATGCCATCGCGGACAATGCTCCTCCAATGGCTGTGGGTTTCATCTTCCTCTGCTTCAGCTTCTGCTTCTCTTCTGATTCTTTTTCTAATTTTTTTCCTCTCTGTTCGAGGTATGATGGAGCGTCATTATGAGTGGGGAGCGATCTGTGGGCTGTGTGCTCTGGAGATTGCGATGTGGTCGTCCTTACTTTGAAGGGCTCGAGACAGAGAGAGAGAGCGGGGACGAGTGAAGAAACGTTTAACGATTGTCACGGGCATTCGATATGGTCCTTGGCTACCATTAGCACGATATTGTCTTCGTGCGGATTGCCATCTTTGTCGCTGTTGTACTCTCATTGTCGTTGTAGCTCCTTGAGCACACTCTGATTGTGTTTATTGTTGAACTGAGGGTCTGTGATTTTCTTCTTCCTTCCCCAGCATTTCTTTTCATTCTCCGTGCGCACCTCTTATCTCCGGGCAATGGTTAAAATTCAAATGCATCCAGGAAAATGAGTTATTGTTATATTTCACTTTCGTCCCGGTGTCTTTCGCTCCGGCACCGCAGTCGGTGGGTGGGTATTATCACTCTTGGGTGGCGCGCTGAAGTATGCTTGGGAAATTACCTTTGTCATGATGGACGATGTGTCATCTGCTCCAGATTGTGATAGCCGCCTCCTAATGGTCTGCTCTTTGCGTCGCCGTTCGTTTTGATGGGTGCTTCGGAAATTCCATTTGGTTGGGTACCTTGAAAGAAATTACATCAAAGAATTGTAAATTGCATAGTTTTGTGGGCGGGGACGGGGGCGGGGGCATTATGATGAATGGTAGATTGGCCGGGAATGAGAGAGGGTGAACATATTGCACGATAAAATGGTTGGATGCGAGATGAATGACTTTTTTTCGTCGTCGTTTATCAGAATTAGGCTACTGTCTCATAACTTGTTGTCAAAGTGGAGGACGAGAAGAGGACACTTAATTTTGGAAAATTTATGCTTTGATGCCGAAATGTAACGTGAACCTATGACATTAACTAATTTTAAAAATAACAATTTGTGGAGTAGTGTATTCCTTGAAGACCTCTGGCGATCCTAACAAAACAAAGTCTTTCTTGAAGAAATAGGGCAATCAAATCAGCATGGTATCCACTTGATGCCGTGGTAAGGTCTCTGATATCTGAATATGCTGTCATCGAGTAAGAACGGGCAACATCAACGACTTGACCAGAACGTCACCATAGGCAGCTTTAACTTTGAGGTAGTTAAGGACTTCGTCTACCTTGGCTCCGCGGTAAAGAGTACAAAAAACATCAGTACCGAGATCAAACGCAGAATAACTCTTGCCAACCGCTGTTATTTTTTGGGCTCAAACGGCAATTGAGTAGTAGAGCCCTCTCTCGGAAGACCAAGCTGACTCTATACAAGACATCACAGTCCTACTGTACGGCGCAGAGGCATGGACAATATTCCAAGCGGAAGAAGAGTCTCTTGGTCTTTTCGAGAGAAAAGTTCTGCGCGCGATCTTTGGTCCTATTTGCGTTGATGGCATTTGGAGGAGAAGGTTCAACCATGAACTGTATGGGCTGTACAGCGACATGAGTCTAGACAGGCGTCTATGGATCCTAAGATGGCTAGGCCATGTAGGAGGCATGGACAACTTAGTTCCGACCCAAAGAGTCTTCGACGCCGAGCCTATGGAACAACGCAACAGAGGACATCCATGTACAAGGTGGCGCACACAAGTCGAGGGGTCCTCGGCTGGCTTGGTGTGCGAAACTGGAGACAGCTGGCGAAAGATGGTGCTGGCTGGAGAGGTATGTTGGGTGAGACCCAGGTCCACCTTGGACTGTAGCGACCTAAGAAGAAGTCTCATACCCCACCGATTTTTTGAAGGTCTTCTTTAATAAGTCCATTTTTCGTCGACCTAAAACATATATCCGTACGCTGCAATATTCCTCAGAAAGTCATTAACAAACAGAGTAAAAAGCAAAAGCCCTAATATGGATCCCTGAGGGACGGCTTAGTTGGCACTTGGAGAAGACGACATAGAGCTTTCACAAACTACGCTTTGACATCTATGTACTTGACAAATGGGTAGGGGAGGTAGGTAGGCTGCCCTTGCGACAGGGTCACTGAGACCAACAGTTGGGTCCGTTGCGACCTGGGTGTGGGTAGGTGTACCCCATGAGACCTACACTTTTACTGCTGGTTGGAACCACCCAGATTTTTGTATATATCTCAGGAGGTGCTTCAGTTCTATTTTATTCAGATCCTCCTGCTCGTCGAAGAAGTGACGTTGTTACGTAGTCACAGTAACCATTGACTATAGTCTCTGTACGCTTCTCTTGATTATCACGGAGCAGAAATACTTCACCTACCTCCAAAACTGCATAGGTTAGGTTAGGGGTCTGCTAGAGAATTCACCAGCACACTTAGACCGTGTTGGTCCATTGTGATACCCATAGTCAGACTACTACCACTGATCGACCGCTTCAATGATAGTGCCGTTAATTTGATCCCAACTACAAATGGACACTGGATCCGATTAGAAAAACCGGATAAAAGCATATTAACTTTGATTTCACTGCGATTCGAACCTGGGACCCCTCGAACTTAGGGCAGGCACTTAACCAACTGCGCCATCCAGTCGTTTTGCCACATAAGCCAATCTCAGATTAGCTCAAGGCAACTACTTAAATCTTAAGCTGGTTTTTGTTTCTCTCTCTCTTTCTCGATTTACTGTTTACCCTCATTGTTACGTTACGTCTTGTCGATATATATAATAACGAATTTATTTCTCTCTTCGATCAGCTCCCCCAGACAATGTTCAATTTCTTCTACAACCAGACGCACAATTCCCCCGGAGTTGCCTCAAAATAAACTCCAAAAACAGAGAAGAAAAAACTGAAATCGAATAAAAAAAAGATGACATTCTCATCAAAAAAATAGGACAAAGGACATCACCACTTGGGATTTCTTTTCACATTTCTCCACGACAAGGACACCAAATAGTTCAAATTCGGTGTTGTCCCAGTGTGAAAATCTGTTCCTGCAGAAGGATATAAAAGAAGCCCCCCATTCCAACAAAAACGAGAAGAATTCCATTTCCTTCACCATCGACTGCAGAGCATCCAGTGGCACATAACAAATTTCAACCACGACAACACATTGCATCACGAAATCCTTGGAAAATACATCGAATACGAAATGCAAGTCAATCGAAACTCCAGCATCATCTCTGCTCCGGTTTTGTCGCCTTTTTTCGTTGGCTTCTCCTTGCTCGACAACCAAGTCATGCATACTCCAGTGCACTGCAAAAGGAGGTCGACACATTCGGTGTACCGCAAACAATTCCAACCTCTGACAATCATTAGACGTCTATTCACCGATCAATGGCACAAGTTCAGAGTCCACACAGAGAGTCACAGGAAAAATGTTATTTCACACGATGCCAGCCCCATTGGCACCTCGGTGTTGTTCTCGTGCATTATACGAGTACACCTCGGCGAGGACAAATAAACTACGTCATTCTTTTGCCGGAATATTCTGGCATATCTTGGGGGACATGTGCTGTGCACGGCATCTGCCGTCTTTGTTGTTCCCTCCCACGGTGCACGGTATCTGCCGTCTTTGTTGTTGCCTCCCTCAGTGGATACTCCACTTGACCCGGCTGCCTCCACTTGCTGCCTTTGTGCGGTGACTGCCGTCGATGGGTCACCCGACCAAGTCAGGTACCGGAAGTGTTGTCAGGCCGGAGGATATTTGGTGTCACCATCCCAAGTGGCAGTGGTGAAGCAAGGAGAAGCCATGACAAGGATACCCCACTCGCGGCACCCGTTGACTGGTTAATGAAGCCGTGCTGGAAAGGACATGAATGCGGACAAGGCAACGGCTGAGATATCCACCAGCCAGACGAAGTGGAAGCAACCGCCCATTAAAAGGATCTTAAGTCCGCGGTTTTTCCGACCCGTTCATAATGATTGCATGTCCATCAAACCACGTCGCTGTTCAGCAAGGATACACGCGATGACTATGACGAAATCCTTACCGCTGATTCAGATACAATACATCTCTTCGTCTTAATTCAAATGCGGTTAATTGCGAAAAAATACAACCGACCGGGCGGCGAAAAGTTTTGAGCTCTCCGCTGTGTCCGTCCGCAGCCCAGACTGTGGTGTGCTCTGCGAGAAGGATATTGCTTCTGGTTGCATAACATCTAGCAATTAAATTCAATTTAAGGATAAAATGTAGTTTTAATGGCGTAATTGCGAAATAATTAAAATTTTAAACTTTCCCCGCTGAACGCGGCTGCGGTATGGCAGATAGCCGACGATGGTACTGCTCGTATCTTTATGGTTGCGGATTGAGTTTCACATGCGGGCGCACGGTCGGCGCAGCGGAGACGGATTCATTTGAATCGAGTCGAGAGGTGCATTTCGTTTCCGTGAATTTAAAGAAAGTTGTATTCATGAGGAAGCTTTTTTTTTCTTTTCGTGCACATTTTGTTCGGCTAAGTGGCGGGGTACCTAATTATTTTTGGGTTAACAATGAGGGAATGCTTCGAGATCCTGGACTGGATGGCTAATGATATCTTGTGCCGGGATGGCAGTGGCTACGGCTCTCGGATGGAAATTTACTGCAGGACAGGCACTTAAGTTAATTGGAATGCCGCCAGGACGTTGTCCGGAGAAATAATTCCGCGTAATTCATCGAGAATGCAGTGGAAGACGGCGAATTGTAAGTTTCTTCCACGATGGATTTGGTTTATTGCACGAGCGCTGGAAAATATTTCGAGTTTAACTCAAATTGTGCGCCATTAACCGAAAAAATCATCTTTGCTTGGCATCAGTTCAGTCGAAATTCAGTTTAAGAAGCAGTAGTTCATGAATCGAGCTTCAATTTTGTGGATTTGAATTGCATTTTAAAACTCAACTTTAAGGTCAAGCTGACCCTCGAATTCAGTTTTAGTTTCAGTTTCAGACCCACATTCAGTTTCAGTTTCAGTTTCACTTTCAGTTTCAGTTTCAGTTTCAGTTTCAGTTTCAGTTTCAGTTTCAGTTTCAGTCTCAGTCTCAGTCTCAGTCTCAGTCTCAGTCTCAGTCTCAGTTTAAGACTCAGTTTCAATTTCAGTGTCAGTTTCAGTTTCAGTTTCAGTTTCAGTTTCAGTCTCAGTTTCAGTTTCAGTTTCAGTTTCAGTTTCAGTTTCAGTTTTAGTTTCAGTTTTAGTTTCAGTTTCAGTTTCAGTTCCAGTTCCAGTTTCAGTTTCAGTTTCAGTTTCAGTTTCAGTTTCAGTTTCAGTTTCAGTTTCAGTTTCAGTTTCAGTTTCAGTTTCAGTTTCAGTTTCAGTTTCAGTTTCAGTTTCAGTTTCAGTTTCAGTTTCAGTTTCAGTTTCAGTTTCAGTTTCAGTTTCAGTTTCAGTTTCAGTTTCAGTTTCAGTTTCAGTTTCAGTTTCAGTTTCAGTTTCAGTTTCAGTTTCAGTTTCAGTTTCAGTTTCAGTTTCAGTTTCAGTTTCAGTTTCAGTTTCAGTTTCAGTTTCAGTTTTAGTTTCAGTTTTAGTTTCAGTTTTAGTTTTAGTTTCAGTTTCAGTTTCATTTTCGCTTTCAGTTTCATTTTCGCTTTCAGTTTCAGTTTCAGTTTCAGTTTCAGTTTCTGTTTTAGGTTCATCGCTGTGGAGTCTGCTTAAGTTCTTCTCCAGATTTTGTCGCAAGCCTTCGCACTCGTAAATGACGGCTTTACCCTTTTTCCTATAAAAAGCAAAGAGCCCAAGATTCGAACAAAATCATCAGAGGATATGTCTCTTTTTGAACTTTCTCCAGATGGTGTGAGTTAAATGACAAAACTTGGTCCCCGCGTCAGAGAAAGTATCTTTTCCCTCAAATGGACCTACTTCATTAAAAAGAATTCACATTGTCACAGTATCAGCGCTGCCCTTCTTCTCACATTCAAACTCCAAGCCAGTCTTGGTGAAAATTGCGAAAGTTGTAAACGACTTCTAAGAACTCCTTTGTGCATGCTCTCCTTGCACCGAGCTAACAGCGCATCATATATGTCCCTCAACCGGAGTCCTCGCAAAAGGACCGCCTGGCAAGGATCATCATCAAAATGCGAAGAAAAACAACCATTTCTTTCTGCACTTCGACGTAATTTTTTACCACCGAACTACGAAAGAAAAGTCGAATCCGTCCACCCCCATGCCACGTAACGCAAATGTGCGCTCCCCGAATTTTGTTTTTTTTCGGTAATATCACAAGTCCAACACCGTGTCGGTTTCAAAGAAAAGCCTTCGCAACGCGAGGATGAAATGAAAGAAAGAAAATAAAGGAACCATCCAATATCGCGCGGTACTGTAACGTAAGTAACATTGCTCCTCGCCATTATCCTTGACGAGAATGCCAGTCGTGAGCTCCACGGAGAGGAAAGCAAAAAAAAAAAAAAACGAAGAAAAACGGGAAAGCACATTGTGCTTGCGTGTAATGCCTTTCTGATGTTCCCGATAACATGTAAAACCCATTTGCGCTGCGAGTCCTTGCGTCTCCTAGTCCTGGGCGGTAGGCGGCGCGGCGCGGCGACTGTGTGCCACCACTCCCCTTCACTGGTCGTTACATTGTGTAACCTGTTTGGTTAGAATGGAATTCCTTTTAGGGTTCCTCTAAGACACCCAACGAAAGGAAGGGCGACCAAGAGGGGAGAGAGAGAAAAAGAGGAATTAGACAAACAATAGGCGGCAGCGAGGGCGGAGACGACTGCCGATAAGGGAGCTTTACATCGCTCCCGCTGCCCCTAAAACTCACTTGGCAAAGGAGCGAAAAGCCCTCGACGCTTCATTGCTTTCAAATAACGCAGGGAGGCCTCCTCTTCAGGCTCGTTTCTTTTCTTTCGGACCATTTTCTCTCGTTTCTCCTTTCATCATCATGCCGCAACCTTTGCCTATCTGCCATCCATCGACGGTCGTTTGAAGTCATTGTTTGGCTGTCGGTGCGTGAGGGTTTCTTTTTTTTCCTCCTTTTCTGTTTTTTTTCTTCTCCGCTTTTTTGTGGAAAATTTGAAGAATTTTGTGGATCCTGAAAGTTACATCAACGGCCAAAGGATATTCGAAAGGATAAAGGTACATGGTTTGGGATGAAATAAGATGCTGCAGGCTTATGGCCATTACCGCACCCGCTAAACTCGTTTGAAGCATCGACTGTATACATCGGTTTTTTCCCCCGTTGCCGCCCTTGCCCCGGCCACGGCTCTTAAGCATGGGAGAGGGATATTTGATGTTTTGAGGTTTCCCAAGGATATAAGGCATCACATAAAATGTTTGGAGATTTGTAAAGAATCGTTTATTGGAAGGGATTTGTTTAGTTGTATTGATTTTAATGCCGTAAAGATTAAATTGAATTTATTCGCTCGGTGTGGGCGGCAGTGAGCGGCGGGAGGGGTGAAAAACCTAATAAGAGTTTGCTTTGAGTGAGATGACCTTTCAAATGAATGACAAGGCATTGGAAGAGGTGGCCAGCGAGTGGATTATTGAAACGGGACGAGAGTGAGAGAGAGAGTGCTTTAAGACCCTTAAGTTACCCTGATTAGGATGGAAATGGTGAATAACGCAAACGGGCGCTAGAAACCGGGATAAATGGGAGGATATTTTGGTCTTATGGCGGTCGCGGGATTGTGCATGATCAGCTTATTTTAGAGATTTGAGGTTAAAGTCTCTTTGGGTTGGTTTGTGGTCGATTTTGAAACTGTAACTACGAGCCGATGGTTATGCTGCTGCGAAGCGAAACGATAATTTTCGAAGAGACCTTTCGATTTGATTAGGAGGGAGAAAAAATTTACACTTTGGACATTTTATGGCATATCTACCGATGCATACCGATGCTTTTCGGTGGTTCGACGGCCTGAGTCACTTCCCCTTCATTTTTGTTGAAAGTTATTTCCAAACGTTGAAGGTTATTTTACCTAAGAGACTGAATGTGAATAAAAACACTCATGGATCTATTGAGAACGTAAGGAAAGCTAATAGATCCAAATCTTCTCAGTGGAACGTTGACCAAGTGACACTTGATTTCATTAAATTGTGACCAAAATCGACCTCTCTTTTTGTTGGGATTGATGCTACCCTAAGAGAATCTTGGATTAAACCGACATTTACCATGACCAAAAGGATTGTATGCAAACCTTTTGTCTGTCGAAACGATTAAAAGTTTCTTCAACCGTTGCAAGACTGGGATTGCCATACTGTATTTATTTTTCGTGGTTGAACCTTCTCCTCCAAATGCCATCAACGCAAATAGGACCAAAGATCGCGCGCAGAACTTTTCTCTCGAAAAGACCAAGAGACTCTTCTTCCGCTTGGAATATTGTCCATGCCTCTGCGCCGTACAGTAGGACTGGGATGATCAATGTCTTGTATAGAGTCAGCTTGGTCTTCCGAGAGAGGGCTCTACTACTCAATTGCCGTTTGAGCCCAAAAAAAAACAGCGGTTGGCAAGAGTTATTCTGCGTTTGATCTCGGTACTGATGTTGTTTGTACTGTTTAGTGCGGAGCCGAGGTAGACGAAGTCCTTCACTACCTCAAAGTTAAAGCTGCCTATGGTGACATTCTGTTCAAGTTGTCAATGTTGTGCATCCTTTCTCGATGACAGCATATTCTTGGTTCTGCCCTCGTTTACCACCAGACCCATTTTAGCCGCTTCCGTTACAATGCCAGCAAACGCATCATTGACGGCTCGCTGTGTTCGTCCAATCACGTCAATGTCATCCGCGTAAGCTAGCAGTTGAACAGAGTTTCGGAAGGTCGTGCTTCTTGTGTTGGCCAGTGAGTTTTGCACGTTCTTCTCAAGAACGATGTTAAAGAAGTCGCATGACAGCGCGTCGCATTGTCTAAAACCCTTTTTGGCAGTGAAGGTCTCGGTGGGTTCGTTACCGACTTTGATCCGACTTTGATGGAGCAGCGAGAGTTCTCCATCGTTATCCTGCTCGGTCTGACGAGATTGGCAGGAATATCAAAACCGAACATGGCGCAGTATAGCTCGTCTCTATGCACGCTGTCAAATAATTTAATAATAATGGCGGCGCAGAAGTCTGAAGTGGACATGCGCCTAGCTTCTCAGCAACCACTCGTTTTGTGCGTGCTATTCTTCTGTCACGAGTGGAGGGGACCTGCAGTTTAATGCCGACTCCGAACGGCGAGATTGAGAAGCTATTTCTAGACAGTTATACTCTTTGAGCATTGTCATTGACTCGATAGAAGTGGAACCGTGAAAAAATGTTTTTTTTCGAGATTCGAACCTTATACCTCGAGCGTGTGAGTCGATGCACTTACCCACTACGCCACGGCGCCCATGGACGCTGTCATATGCGGCCTTGAAATCGACATTTAGGTGGTGTGTGTCGATCTGCATTTCTTCGGTCTTCTCCAGGATCAGCCGCAGTGTGAAAATTTGATCGATGGTTGACTTCCCCGGCCTGAAACGACACCGATAGGGACCTATCAGTTTGGTTACGAAAGGTTTCAGGCGTTCACACAGGATGGCAGAAAAGATTTTGTACGCGATGTTAAGGAGACTTATCTGCCGATGGCACAGTCAAAGGTGTCACCTTTGTTGTGGATCTGGGCTCTGAGACACAACCTTATTTTTCTCACTTAATTTCGAGGCAAATCCTAGCTTGGAACAGAGTACTTTTTTTCAGCTCCTCCTACAGGAGCAGTCTTGGTTTGGTTCTTGGAAGACATTTTTTCTGTCGAGTCTTTAGGCTTTCGAATCTGTCATCAACTTCAAGTCACGAGATTGGATGAAGCTTAGACACAAATTTTGGGATTCCACCTACAAGCAATCCTATCAACGGTTTTCCGTTGCTACTCACCTGAGAGTAATTGGATTCCCCCTGAATTCGACTTCAGAGTGTCGGCTCCTCCCTGGCTGTCAGCTCTGTCGAAAGGCATAATGCCAATCTCTGCTGAAAACTTGTCGACGACTCCAGAGCCAAAATTGAATTTTTCAAAAATAAACACCAAAAGCTTTCCCCGATCAGTGAACACACCAGATACGTTTCTTTTGAAAGGAAATTCGGTTTCGCATCTGACCCTTCAAGCGCTGTCAACTCAAATTAACTGCCATCCCCCAGAGATCCAACTCCAAGTTTCCAAAAAACACAAGACTTACCAAAAGTTCATATTCAAATATTGGGTTAGCTTAACCCATAAACAATCCTTAACTTTGTTTAATAATGAAGATGCCAATCCCCGAGCCGCCGAGGCAAACACCTAACCTCAGCCCGCACCTTAATAGAACGTGTCAAAAACTCTGCGACAAGAACCCTCAAGTTAATGTACACTCCTTTCGCCCTAATTACGACCCATGCAGGAGACGTAACTTTCCTTTTAACGCCCCCACCGTCTCCGTCCCCCCGCCACTCGCCGGTCTTGGAAAAAACCCAAACACCATTACCGAGCGAGAGCATCCATAGTCCTCTCCGCGTCGAAAACTAAACTACTTCTACGGCCATGGCACGCCTGGAACAGCTTCAAAGTTATCAAACTTAGATGAATTCGAAATTTCGTCCCACCCCCTCGGAGGGGGCGACTGTAAGCCCATCCGCCCTGTTTAATTATGAAAAAGGACAAATCTGCCTGGACGCCAGCACCGTCGTCGTTGTCGTCTCACATAAAAGCAGATCCCTTACAATCTCTTATCTATGATGTCTATTTCACAAAGGAAACTCATTACATTGTTGACATAGTGTACACGGAGCGCACCCTCTGCTGCCCATGTCCTGGTCCACCGGAGTCACCGATGTCTTGGCGCGTCTGCTGTGCTTCCGCGTCCAATTCCATTTAGAAAAAGGACGTTTATTTCGCCACTTTACTGGTGGGGGGGTTGCAGCTGAAATTACAGAAGCGTTGGCGCACACATGTGGTGCTGCAATGGTGACGCTACCCATATAAGCAAGGTTGCTGTCCCACGAGTCTTTTGTGCCCCCACTCCGAGCGGTGGCCCCCTGCGATGCTTCTTCGTTTTCTCCTTCAGTGGAACGTAATAAGTTGCCAGGGCTGTTGTGTGTGCTGTTGTTTCGATTGCACATGCGGGAGGTAGGACTGGGAGCAGTTGGTCCTGATTTCAGTTCAGAAGTGGGACTCCGCTCTGCTCGACGCCCGACGAAGGTAATACGGTGAAACAAAACATCACGGTGCAATGGACGTCGACGACGATGGAGAACTGTGCTCACAGACTGCAGCCCGGATAAACAGGAATTGACAGGACGCTAGATGGGGGCTTAAGGCCGATGCCGATGCCGGTGAGCGGTGGGAGCGAGAGCGGGTGGGCGTGGGCCAATAAAATCAATTCCATTGGAGGCTGCAGTTCGGTCCGCTTCGGAGATTTAATTTCGCCGAAGAAAATGTTATTTCACCGGACATCGATTATTTGCCCGGGATCCAGTAAATATTCCTTGTTGCCAACAACAGGGACCGGGACGCCTGAGTGTGTGTGCGGTGGATGGCATTCAGTGAAATTCAAGAAACACAGCGTGTAGCTGCTTGTGTCTATTGAGCACATATTGCTTGCGAAAAACTGATTGGAAGAAAATTGCTTGTGGTCAACGACAAAAAAGGATCATTTTGCAGTTTCGACTTTCGGAGTACCCAGTCGGTTGGTGCGGTGTGCGGTCAGTGGTCAGTGGTGGGGAATATGAATTCTTGCACAGGGATGCAGTGAAGAGGAACAAATTTATTAGATTATTTGACAGGGAAGTAGTAAAAAGCCAACGGGAATGTGGATGTGATTTGATTAGGACTTCGGAGTAACAAGAGAAGATTTTTCCTTTCAATTTCATGGGGATGATTGAAATTTCATTTGTGAACATTTGCAACGGAGTTTCATGGGACTGCCCTTGATTCTGAGCAGAATGAAGTCAGCTAGCTTGGGACCTCCAAGTTTGCTGAATTTATTCGTATCGGCGAACAACTGATGAGGTCTGTCGTAGTCCTCCGTAACTGTGTTCCGTGGCCTTGTGAAAGCATGTTTTCCTAAAGGATAATTCTGAAAAGTACTCAAGATGTGCACATCGATACCCACCATCTAATCCATGACTTCAAGTCCGCATATGAAGAGCTACTCAGCGCCTTGTCCAGTTTTGACATTCCTCTCAAACACGTCAGGCTGTGCAGGATGACGATGGAGAATTCTCGCTGCTCCATCAGTATCGATAACGAACTCACCGAGACTTTTGATGTCAAAAAACATTTTAGAAAAGACGACGCGCTGTCGTTGGACTTTTTCAATATCGCTCTCTCATTGGCCAACGCAGATGCACGATCTTCCAACAATCTGTACAACTGCTTGCTTACGCGGATGACATTGATGTGATTGGCCGAACATAGCGAGCCGTCAATGAGGTGTTTTTTCCCTTAAAACGTCAGCGGCTGAAATGAAATCTTGCGGTAGATGAGGGCAAAATGAAGTACAGATTTGGCAAAATGTATGAGGCACCTTTATCATTTTGTCTTTGCTGCCAAATCACTTATGGGAAGAAATCAGTTTGAATTTTATGGTTTTCGGAGACACTATCTGAGGTTGTAATTTTTCAAAACAAAATTGTTCACGGCTCCACTGACAATGTTCAAAGGGCATAACTGTCTAGAAAAAGCTTCTCAAACTCGCCGTTCGGAGTCGGCATTAAACTGTAGGTCCCTCCACTCGTGACAGAACAAAAGCATGCACAACACAAGTAGTTGCCGAGAAGCTAGGCCCAGGTCCACCTCGGAGTGTAGCGTCGCCATTATTATTATTATAATCGACATTGATGTCACATTTAAATTTGAAGATCAGGTCCATAAATGCCGCCAACGGAAGGACAATTTAGCCACTGTCAATAGTCGAAATACAAGTTTTTGGAAAAAAGTCGAGCTTTTCAATGGAGACTGTGGAGATTGTGGTTCACTGGTCCTAGTCCTAGTGGTTGCTGGCGATTGCAGAGATGAATGTGGTGGCTCCTGCGGTTGGGACTGACTGACAAGGAATGTGTATAAAGGATGATTACGAAAATAAAGAAGATTACAAGCTCATTGATGAATATGAACGAAGAGAAGTCCATAGTCAACGCGAGAGCCAATTCAATTAATGAGTAGGGACTTCCATGCCCATCACATGGAAGTAGACGCAAATTAGGCGGTTGAAGGTACGAGTATGTCGTGTTAAAATTTCGTTCTAGAGAACATTTTAAAGTAATTGTCCAGTTTCTATGGAATGCCCTGAAAGTATCGGATGTCTTTTGAGGTCGAAACAATTGGAGGGTTTCAGTAGAATTGGAAGAATTAGGGTTTTTTCAACACTGTTACAGATGAGGAATACCATCAGTACCTAGATTTAATGCAAAATAGCTCTTGCCAGTCGTTGTTGCTTTGGGCTCAGGAGGTAGTTGAGTAGTAGATCACTCTCTGGAAGGACCAATGTGAACACTTTGATCATCCCCGTCCTGTTCTATTGCGCGGAGACATGGGCAACCACAAGAGCAGATGATGAAGCCTGTGGTCTTTTCGAGAGAAAAGTTCTGCGTGCGATCTTTGGTTAATGGCACTTGGAGAAGAAGATCTAACCATGACAGCGACATGAGTTCTGCCAGACGTCTAAGGATCCAACGCCTAAGATGACTAGGCCGTGTACAGTGCATGGACAACGCTGCTCCAACCCGAAAAGTGTTCGATTCCGCACCTGTGGGAAATCGATGGCGCACACACGTTGGCAAGAACCTCAGCCAACTTGGCGTGCGCAATTTAAGGCAGCTGGCTGAAGATCGGGCCGGCTGGAAAGGATTATTGGTTAAGGCCCAGGTTCGCCTTCAGAAGACGAAGAAGTCACAGGTAAGGGCGTGGGACATCAATTCGAAACAGAGTAGGATAGAATTATATACTCAATGGATAGCCCTGAACACCGTCTCTCTCCTGTAACGATATTGAGGTCAAACAAAATTGTTGGCGCATGTAGGTTGTCTGCTGAAATTTCTAAAGCAGCTTAAAATTAAGCTAAAAAAAAAACTCTAAAAATGAGAAATCGGCTTCGTCTGCACAATCCACAAGAAAGCACATCACTTTGACTGCCCCGAATACACTAAGTGGTAAGAGTCTTTCTATAGCCTGTGCATTGTGCGTTGATGGCGTCTTCTTTTTCAAGGATGGGAAGAACCTGGGCTTCAACCATTAAGCCTCTGCCGTTAGCACGATCTCTCACTAGTTGTCTCCTTTACCGCATCCCAATTTGAAGGCTCAATGCAGACAGTATGGGACATCTAAATCGCGGTCATCTTTCATTGCATTGTCCCAAAGGCTCGAAGACGAATATTCAAACCTTAGCTGTACTGCGCTTATGCTCCGACTGGGATTTAAACCGTCTAGCAACCATATGGGATACGACTGGATGGCGCAGTTGGTTAAGTGCCTGCCCCAAATTCGAGGGGTCCCAGGTTCGAATCCCAGTGAAATCCAATCTGATCAAGTCACCATTTGACGTTGGGATCAAATTATCGACACTGGAGTAAGTTGCTACCTGGCCAGTTTTGAGTCCAGTAGTGTTTCAAAAAATACTAAAAAAAAATCCAAATTGAAAGCATTTCGAAGAAATCTTCTTATTTGAGTTTTGGTCAAAGTAAGGTCTCCTCAATTGCTTTCTTCTCTATATCACTCCTCTCCGTCTAGTAATGTGTATCATATTTCAAAAACCCAAGAGGACTGAACCCCGCACCACTCACTTTTACATTTTTAATCCGTCTGGTTAGTAGTTTATTGACTCTTACATCCACCTTCCACAAGCAACCACGTACAAATGAACCTCTTTCCCATTTACCCACACAAAATAGAGAAAAATTTAATTTTTCATAAGAAAAATTCTTCTGTGCAGCAATTCATATCCACCACCTACGGTGGCTTTCTAAAACACGTTCATTCCCGCTGTGCACCAAAAAACAAAAACCAAGACCACCCTCGCGCTTCCCATTGAGCACATCTTACAACGTGCTCTGCTCCCGCTGAATACTCTGCACCCTCTTGAGGCTGATAGTTTTTAATTTGCATGCGGTGGCGAAAGTTCTGAAAAAAACTTAACCTCAAAATGAATTCACGTCTAGACATATCAATCAGGAGAGCACCCATAATCCACACCCACAATCCGCACCCGCTTTCCCTGCCAAAAGAAGACAGAGAAGAGGAGACAAAAATTAATTTCAAACCCCTCCCCCCCAAGCAAACACTCACACACACACACGTACGTACGCCTTATAACTCCGTTCATTCAGCGAAAAAGCGCTGGTGCGGTGTTGGTCCTTCGAGCCGGATGTAATATATGGGGACCTCGAGGTCGCGGACTGCAACCGCAATCCTGATCCGCAGCATGATAGGCAGACACTTTTCGGCTCAGCGTTTAACAAATGAGCAAAAGTCCTTTTTGAATCCATCCAAAGTTGGCCAACACTCGGCACATACACACATGGAACCCCCGGCCAACACGTCATGCATACCTTTGACCCTCGAAGCCGGGCCCTGCATCACGCTGACGGGGTGTTGTCTGCTGTTATTACGGTGCAAGGCTGTCATTTTGCTTTATGGGGCTTCGTTTTTAGTTTGACATGTTTTGCCATTTGTTGCGGTAATTTGAAGGATGCGAGTGGTGGGGCTGGCGGCGGCGGCTGGGGCCTGCTGGATTGGGGATTGTGTGACAACTGTTTTGTTTGTGTGCAACGCAGCGCGCCATTGCTGTGCGCACTGTTGTAGAAATTTGCATAATTAAGGAAGCAGTAATTGTAGCATGTGGCAGCACAAGTGCAGTGGCGAGCGTGTGTGTGTGTGTGTGTCTGAACATAATTAGAGGGTAAGGACATGCGACTTGCAGAGCACACACACGTCAGACACAAGCGCAGCATGTGGTGGGGAGCACCGCTAAGCGAAAGGACATTAATATTGCGCGATGCGGATAAGGATGACGTATTCGCTCGTTCTTCGGAATGCATACGCTGGAAATACGAGTTGACAGACGAAATTAAATTGTTCGCGTTGCACATTCGTGTAAAGCAATTATCATTCGGTGGGCAGAGGCGTCGGTGGCGGCGGCAGAGAGGGGGGAGCAACTTGTGCGACGCGACTGTGGGCGGGGAATGACTGTCAAGAAGTGACGTTTTTATTAGGGGAATTAACAGAAAAACGTTTTGCATGTGTGGCTTTAATTTAAAATTGTGTTCAGTTGTGACAGGAAGAGGAAGGTCTTCCAGACTGTTACATGCCCTCGGAGTTATTCATTTAACTTTGAGCAGTTCTTTGGTTGCCGGGGTGGGGGAAAGCGGTTGTCTTGACGTTACTAATTGAGGCACCTAGTGGATTACTTAATGCAGGGCTTGGCTGAATGCCTGCCATTTGGGGTTGACGTGAGAATGCTTCGTGCTCTTATGCATATCCGACGTAATTTGTGCACGGCTCAGTCGAACAAAGTAAGGGCTCAGTACTCGTTGCAATTAACGTTATTGCGTCGCATGAAATCGCTTTACACGCTACAACACATTGAGAGTGTGGGTTTTTGTGGGCCTTTGTTTGAAAGGAGATTTGATGAAACTGAAGGGAACCGCCTCAGTCTCAGTCTCAGTTTCAATTTTAGTTTTAGTTTCAGTTTCAGTTTCAGTTTCAGTTTCAGTTTCAGTTTCAGTTTCAGTTTCAGTTTCAGTCTCAGTTTCAGTCTCAGTTTCAGTTTCAGTCTCAGTCTCAGTCTCAGTCTCAGTCTCAGTCTCAGTCTCAGTCTCAGTTTCAGTCTCAGTTTCAGTTTCAGTTTCAGTCTCAGTCTCAGTCTCAGTCTCAGTCTCAGTCTCAGTCTCAGTCTCAGTCTCAGTCTCAGTTTCAGTTTCAGTTTCAGTCTCAGTCTCAGTCTCAGTCTCAGTCTCAGTCTCAGTCTCAGTCTCAGTCTCAGTCTCAGTCTCAGTCTCAGTCTCAGTCTCAGTTTCAGTCTCAGTTTCAGTTTCAGTCTCAGTCTCAGTCTCAGTCTCAGTCTCAGTCTCAGTCTCAGTCTCAGTTTCAGTTTCAGTTTCAGTTTCAGTCTCAGTTTCAGTTTCAGTTTCAGTTTCAGTTTCAGTTTCAGTTTCAGTTTCAGTTTCAGTTTCGGTTTCAGTTTCAGTTTTAGTCTCGGTCTCATTCAGTCAACTAGGTCAAGGAATAGAAGTCGCCTTTAAAAAGGAAAAAGGGTGGACATCGCATAATTGGAATTATCCCGGCAACCGCCCACTTTGACTTTCTTTACCTCCCCCCGGCAAGCGCGACAAGTATTCATTAAAAAATTTACAAAATCATCCATAATGCCAGCGATGTAACGAAAAGACCCTTGACATTAAAACTTTTCCAATTATCCTCTTCCGAAAAAGAAAGAAATCAACAAAAAACGCGGACCACTCCGCGCGGCCCCAATCACAGCCCAAGATTTGACGTGAAGCAAATTTAAATCAAATGAACCGGCACACTATCCGCAAGCTCAAGATACACACGGAATCACGAAATATATCAAAACGTCGAAACAGAAAGCATTTTGCCAATTCCATACTGATTTGACTGAAGCCACGAGAGCTGTAAACAATCCCACCACCCGCTCGCAGTCACACAGGCTCTATCATCGGCCCACTCGACTCAATCTACTTACAGACAAAAGCCAAATTGAAGAAAAGTAATTTTCAACTTGCTATTCACTGTAAGTGGTTAGTCAAGGACCCTTCCAATCTCCCGTCGGCAGGCGGGCTGGATGTGCTCTCTTCCTCCGCCTGTGTGCTCGCTCATTCACGAACCAACATAATTTGTCTACCCGAAAAGGGGCCATTAAATTTTCAGCTTACGGTTTAATTAGCCTTCTGGCATTTGGGATCAACTCGGCGGAGGGGCAGATAGACACTGGAATACGGTATCTCCCCAGAACAACAGGAAAAAAAGAGAATCGAGAACCCGACTGAGGATGTATCCACAACATTTTATCCTGCCTACACGTCGAACGGAGACGAGCCAGAGCTACACGTTTCGCAGTGGAAAACGGAAAACTTCGCTCCCAAACTTCTTATCTGAGGGCGTACACATACTCGTACGTTTCAGAGTGCCATGCTTCGGTCTCTGTCGGCTCTTTCCGCGCACCTAGACACATCGCCCTGAAAAATCGTAAAAAAATATCTAGGACGAAGCTGAGACCGAAAAAAAGATACTTTGGAAATATATTTATTACGAGGATCGGCATCCTTCGGTTTGTGGATCGGCCTTGGGGCTGTGTGGCAGTTGTCGTCGGGCAACTTTGTTGCGGTGGGCGGTGCAAGTAATAAAACAAACTTTTCCACTCACCGGAGATGAGCAGTTCTGCAGTAAATCTTTTATTTGTATCTTCGTCCTTGAAGCAAAAAAGTTGTAGCTACAGAATGCATGCGGGATATTCCATTAACCTTGAGGCGTTCGACGGGAGATGTACACTGAGTGGAAGTGTACCCTGTTTATGGATTTATCTGCTGAATAGAATACGATGTAGGCTTAGTGCGTTGTCGGGTGGTGCACATTTTTGTGCATCAATTTTAAGAAGTTGAGTTTGAAATCTGATTGATTTGTTGTGATTTTTCTTTCTTTTTGAATATTTACGATCAAATGCAATTGGATGCTTCTCGTCTTGTAGACTGTAGCTGGGTAACTGGGGGATGAAAAGGAATTTTCACTGCCAGGTGGTCAGTTGTCTTAAAACGACTGGATGGCGCAGTTGGTTAAGTGCCTGCCCCAAGTAAGAGGGGTTCCAGGTTCGAATCCCAGTGAAATCGAATCTGGTCCAGTCACCATTTGCCGTTGGGATCAAATTAACGGCACTGGAGTAGGTTGCTACCTGGCAGTACAATGGACCAGTTTTGAGTCTGAGTGCTCCAGTGTAGTGCTTCAAAAACCCTCCGAAAAAAACCGTTTGTTGCGGTTAATGGCATGGTGGCATTATCGGACCTTATTTCTCTCGAAATTAGGTAGAACGGTGTCCGTTACCGTCAACGGTCTCAGGTATTGAACTAGGTTAACCGACTTTTTGTGGCCAGAGCTTGACGACATCGATATATCTGAGTTGTGGTTCTAACAAGAAGTCTCTACATGTCATACAAGTGACGCAGCGTTCGAAGTTGTGAAGGAGAAATTGGCGACTTGGTCATCTCACGGAGAGCGTTCATCAATTAGAAGCCTCGATCATGCGACTTGACACGACTCGATTATTTTCTCTGGGGCTACGTCAAGTCTTTAGTAAAGCCCCGCTGTCAACTGACATTTGACTACGTAGAGAATGATTAATTTCGCTCCAGCTCAAAGGACCAGCCATAATGCCCGTGCAGAAGAATACACAAAAATGATACAATGTGACCATAGTAACCGCTTCGCTCAGTTTCGCTAAGTTCGTTGAGTTTTGTCAATTTACACGGGGGAGAAAGGAACCGATTTTTTCGTCTGTCGACAGCTGAATTCTTCTTAAGTTATAATAATAATAATAACAATGGCGGCGCTACAGTCCGAGGTGGACCTAGGCCTAGCTTCTCACCAACCGCTCGTGTTGTGCTTGCTATTGTTCTCTCACAAGTGGAGGGGACCTACAGTTTAAGGCCGACTCCGAACGGCGAGATTGAGAAGCTTTTTTCTAGAGGTGGAGCCGTGAAAAAATGTCTGATGTTTTTTTCGAGTTTCGAACCTTAGACCTCGAGCGCAGAAGTCGACGCAACTATCCGCTACGTCACGGCGCTTCTTCTTAAGTTACTGTAAACAATTATGTACACTTTGAAATTGGGCGATGCTTTTGGTTTCTTTTCGTTTGGTTATGACATAAGCTTAATATTTTTTACGGTCTTTATGGTTGGCCCCCATTGGATTGACCTCAGTCAAACCATGTGCCTGCACAATGGATCAAATCTGGTCTAAGTGCACACCATAGCCACTTATACCTACCTACCTATGGTTGGCCCTTAAAAAGGCAAAACTGAACGAACTTAACGAAACTGAACGAACCTAACGAAACTGAACGAAGCGGTTATTGTAGTTACAACGAATCATTTTTGTGTATTCGCTCTTTTTTTTCAGATCTGTTCAGATTCCGTAAGGCCGTTATAGTTGTCCTCAGTGTGAGTTTCAGCAACATTGATTTTTTTTTATTTTTTTTTATTTTTTTTTCTTTAAGTTATTTCGTTAAATTTGACTGTTCGATTAATTTTTTTTGATTTGCAATTTTTAAGTAGATTTCTTCGACACATCTGCGAAATCAAATGCAGCAAAATCTTCGATTTTGTAGAGCAACACAACAGAAAACCCTACGGAAACTGCTAGCTGGAGAAGCTTCTTGGGTAAAGCAAAAGTCCATCCAGGACGATAGTGCCACACAAGGAAGAAAAAGAAACTACATTTATTATCAGACCCACTTTCCAAATGAAATTGAACACTTCATTCTCACTCCTCACGAATTCACACCTACGTACGAGTATGTCATCGGATAAAAAATATCCATCAGCTGTGCTCTAACAATCTCCAATTTCCATGAGATCACTTCTTCATTACTGCCCATCCTGAGCGTCACGTACCTTAATCCTGTGTACCGATAACATCCTCACAACACGGCACACAGCCATCGGCAAGACACGAAACAGGATCTTCTAACAACTACACCCCCACCCATCACCACCTCTTTGTTTTTCTTTCCATTTAGTAAAACGTATCAATTAGATTTCCGGTGTCATGTGTGGCACGTTGAATTATTTTAATTGCACACATGTTCTACGAGAGTGCTCCGACAGACACGAATGCACACATCCACACACAGGAGACAGGTGCTAAGGGGACGAACACGGAGGATGACATTTGAGCCAAACGCTCTCGATAGTGACGAGGATTTAGCTGATATTTCGAACGGATAATGGTTGATCCAAAACAGGATTGACGATGTCGTGCGGTGTTTAATCTCGTTCATTGGGTATTTTAGTTCGTGTGGTTTATGGAAGATTTGCAGATAAGACTGATTGCTTGTACACGTTGCGACCGTGCTTTCAATTAGCCCATCAACCACTGAGAGTTATTTTTGAGATTGTTTTGCCGAGATATGAAAACGGACATTTATGGGAAAGTTGCTGAAAAATGTTCGGATAGTTCGATGGTTATCGTTTGAGTTGATGCAGAGCGGGGTCATCAATTGACTTCTGTGTGAAAATAAGTTTTACCAAAGATCTAAGCTGATGACAGATGGTAGGGGCACTGAACTTTTTTAGGTAAATGGGCACAAGGAGAGTAGAGTCATTGTTTGATTTTACTCCGTAGCCTGGGTGGACAAAGTCTTTCACTACCTCAAAGTTTAAGCTGTTATAACGACGTCGGTGTTGGTGGACCTGTTTCTAAGACAGCATATACTTTGTCTTACCATCGTTCCCCGCAAAACCAATCTTAGCCGCTTTCCTTTTCGATGCCCACAAATGCCCCACTGACAGTGCGTCGTATCCTTCTGAAGACATCAATGTCATCGGCAAATGCGACCAATTGCACGGATTTGTGGAAGTTCATTTTTTTTCGGGCTATTTTTGAAAAAACTACTGGAGCACTCAGACTCGAAACTGGTCCATTGTAGTGCCATTTTTCCCAACTGCAAATGGTGACTGGACCAGATTCGATTTCACTGGGATTCGAACCTGGGACCCCTCTAACTTGGGACGGACACTTAACCAACTACGCCAACCAGTCGAGTGCACCTAACAGTTAATACTTGTATTTATGGACGCATTGATGCTTGGTCCAATGCTTGTGGATTTTGCTTGCTATAACGGCTCAGAGGAAGGAAATTCAATATCATTGAAGGAGTCAAATCCAAAGATGGTGTTTTGCTTTCCAATGAGGTGGACATCTTGGTGGAGCAGGTGGAGCGAGCACTTTTCGGAGCTGCTAAATCCCGAACAGAGCACTGAGGATGACAGACCTGTAGTCTTGAGTAGGGCGGAGAATAATCCAACGGTGGAGGGAGTCATTTTGGCGATTGACAAATCTGCCGGTGTGAATGAAATCCGGCCAGAAATGCTTAAGGCTATGGGTAAAGAGGGAGTTTTATGGCTCTCTCGTGTCATTGAGGTGGCTTGGGAACGCGGTGAGTTTGCCAGACTGGAGTGATTGTCCCTCTTTTCAAAAAGGGGGACGAAAGAGAGGCATATCTTTTTCAAGTCTCCCCGGTAAAGTCTACCCTAAGATGTTGGAGGCGGGTTATAGAGCTATGGTCGATGCCAGGATGGGAATGAATAGTGCGGCAGAAGTACAACCGACCAGATTTTCACTTTAAGAATGGTACTCGAGAAGGCTTGGGAGTAAGCCAAACCGATCCACATTTGTTTTTTGGATTTGGAAAAGGCATACCACCGAGTTCCTCGAGGTAAACTCTGGAGTGTTCGCAGGAATATGGAAATGATGGCTACACAAACTGTAGCAGCTGTGTTCGGGTTAACGGTAGTAAATCAACACCTTTCACCGTGGGCATTGGACTTCGCCAAGGGTGCGTCTTATCACCTCTCCTTTTTATTATATATGGACTGGATGTTACAGCGCAGTCGAGGCGAGGAATGTTTCACATTGGGAGAGTTGAGGGTAAGCCATCTTCTTTTTACAGATGACTTAGTCATCCTCACATCCTCCCAGATGGAACTCCAGCGCGCGCTAGATAGGTTTGTGGCCGTATGTGTTGCTGCTGTGATGAAGGTTAACGTAGACAAATCCGAAGTTATGGTGCACTCTACATGTTGAGTGAGGCCCAGGTCCACCCGGACTGTAGCGCCCTAAGAAAAAGAAGAAGACCCGCTAGCGATGCCCAAACCAGCAGATCGGCGCCGCTACGGCTACTACTCAATCGCCGCGAGAGCTTCTATAACGGCTTTCTGGGCACTTACGGCGATGTTAGTGTCATCAGCGAGGCCCAGCAGCTAGGTCGTGTTCTAGAAAATATTGCCTTCTGTGAACACTGGTCCACCTGTTTTCTACAAAACCATGTCCCAAGTTTTCGTGAATAATGCGAAAAATGTCTCCAAACTATTTGTTGCCAAAAAAAATTAGCATCGTGCCTCCAATAAAAAGAGTCACTTGTCCGCTCAGAGCCTCTTCTCCAGACCTGATTATAAAGTTTTTCCGCCCCTGACAAAAATGTCTCGGAGGATATGTACGACAGCTCCCTAGCTCGATGTGGATTAGCCTCAAAAGGCAAAACAATGAGAAATCAAAAGCAGTCTCCGTTACACCCTCCAGTGACACCACACCAGAGCCTTGCACTTTTCGAAAGCCAACCCATGCCCTTCTCGAAAAAATGTCTTATTTTAAGAATCACCGTGTGCATCTGCACCCAAGCCACCCGATGTAACACCTGTTGCCGGCAAATCCTGACGTAAGCGATTTTCCTTTATAGCCCGACCGCCTGCAGTCGTGGCACTTAAATCCTGTTTTCAGTTCGGGGACACACAGAATTTGTGTTGCACAAACAAAAGTCAATTTATTTAACGACGTCTCTTTGGCCCTCCTCGAGCTCGATGCAGAGCCCTTACACTTCCTTAGACTCAAAAATTCCTCTGCAGCGTGGTGAACTATTTCGTTTGTTCGCTCTACCCCACAGATTGCCTGCAGGTAAAGCAGCAGCAGCAGAAGCAGCAGCGGGAGGAGTGCACACACAAGTGTTGTTTATTTCAATGTTTAAGCACCATTTCTGGGGAAGTGCCCCCTTTGTGGGGCGAACTGCTGTAGTGTGCGCCACTCAGCATGACTCGAGTTTGTGTCGTGTGTTGTCGTTGTCGTGAAGATGAACATTCGTCAGTGTTGCTGCCAAAGAGCTTTCCAATTCAAGGAACCTCTTCTCAAATATTATATGGTGATATCCACATCCTGTGTGTATGTGTGTGTGTGTGTGCTGCCGACTTAAAGGACCCTTGGAATGCGGTCTGTAGCCTCGTTTTTGTTGTTCCCCTTCGGTGTGACACAGCTGCCGAATCAAAACGTGAATGAATGTCTTCTATCACCGTCGACATGGCTTCCCCCACCTCCTGGCCTCTACGGCTGCGCCTGTGTGTGCACGACTGGTGGATCCTGTTTTTATTTGGACGATGGCTTCCCTGACATCGTGTCAACATTTGACTTTGCGGCGGATCGATTTGGAAAAATTCACAGAATAACCCGGAATTCGGCGTTGACCGGATGTGGGAGGGAGGACGTTTCATCCCGGAGGACGATGATGGAGCCAAGGATTCGGAAATGAACAGGGATTACATTATTGCATTAACAAATCGGCGGCAAATGAAGTGAAGCATCCTTTTTACGGGCCCGTGAGTGCGATTTGATAACCATTACTCGACGAGGGGGACTGTTACATGGAATCAGCTGAGGTGCGGTAGGGTTGGTGGCGGTGGTGGTGGCTTGGGGGTGGCCATAACTTTTGTAGCAACATCGTCGGTATGAAGATTGATGACTTTGTTTGCACTGAGATTTGTCTAGATTCACGCTGGGCGAGGGGCGGGGGCCTTCAGTTACAATATTGTCAACAACATTGTTTGATTGATGTAGCCATTTGGAAAATGAATTTATGGATGCTCCAGCGGATCGGATTGGGGAGTCGTTTGCACAAGCAATGCGATTTATTTTCTTGTTTACCTAACGGTTTTTCATATCCATTGTCAGAGACTTAGAGCATGATTGATTCGACAAAAAGAGGAATGCCAAGCGTACGTTCTGAGATTGAGACTTTGGCGGTATCTTAGACACATAGCGGCTGAGATTTGATTTTGGCTTTGTGATAATCCGTGAAACTGTTGACCTTCGGCGGGGGAATTGAGTGGTGGAGGTGGTGGTTGATTGTTTTTTTTCTTGTCTGTGACTGGAAGGTGCGATAAAAATCACTTTCTTGAGTTGGACAGAAGAAAAATGTTCATCTACTCGCACGGACGTTGCGAGTCCGTGCAGCCTCTACATATATTGTCGTTGGTGAGTCCCATTATAACCACCTACTGTTTCCTAAGTCTAGAAACTCTAGAACAGAATGAGGGCCTGTGCGAATGGATCGGACTTATGCTGTGGACACGTAAGATCAGTTCTTCTCTAGGTAACACGTGCTGTAAGAGGAAAGTGGTTAGAAGAATGCCGCAAGGTGGGGTGCCCTCACCTTTTCTTTGGATCCTAGTAGTGGACGAGATCATCAAGACGTTGGGGAGAGATGGACTCACTGCCACTGCATATGCGGACGATCTAGTTATCCTCATATCTGAGATGCTTTTATCAGTGGTAAGCGAGCGCCTCAATCATGGATTGATGTTGGTTAACAACTGGCCTGTCACTCGAGGCTTGAAAGTCAACCCAGAGAAAACAGAACTGATGCTCTTCGGGCTCTTTACAGGTCCGCATATTAATGAGGTGGAACTCAAACTCTCAAGGACGACTAAGTATCTTGATATATCACTTGATTCCAAACTAAGCTGGAAAGAGAATATCTAGGAGCACGTGTGTAGCTTTCTACACATGACCGAAATAGATTCGAACCTGGAACCTCTCTAACATAGGGCAGGCACATAACCAACTGCGCCATCCAGTCGTTGCGCTTTACTTTTAGTCTGAGTGCTTTCACTGCTCCTACGGGTGGAGCTACAGTCTAAGCTGGACTTGGGCTTAGTCTCTATAGCAAATCACTTGTGTTTTTCATGGAGGGCACCGGATGTTAAATACCAACTCTGACCGGCTTAGTTCGAGAAGCTTCTCTTGAACTATCTCAGCAGTGTCTGTGGGTCGAGAGTGATGGTGTCGTGAAGTCGAAGGACATGATTAAGTTTTAAGTTTAGCTTAGAGTGCCCGCCGAGGGCCAGTAAGTTAGTTCACAACAAGTTAGGTAAGCTAGTTTTAGTCATTTTTGTCTAGCACGTAAGGTTAAATAAAGTCTTAATAAAAACAAATTTAAAAAAAATAGTCAACGTGTCTGGTACCGAACCATGAACCTTCAGGGAACGATTCGAAGCAGTTAACCAATATGCCACGGCCGCTTCTTCTTCTTTTTCTTAGGGCGCTACACTCCGAGGTGGACCTGGGCCTCATACAATATGCCTCTCCAGCAAGCACGATCTCTCGTCAGCTGTCTCCAGTTTCGCACACAAAGCCGGCCGAGCTCCCCTCGACTTGTGTTGTTGCGGCAGCTTCTACCTAAACTCTTCGTTTCACTCCTTTTAAGTTAACAATGAATTGGAAGTGCTTTCTGAAATGTTTAAATGTTCAGTTCATAATTTCTTTCATCCTTGACATTATTGGTTGGCAATCTGGGGCACATTTTGGAAGAAGAAAGTCGCGTTAGGAGGATTGACTGGAAATTTGCTAAAAGGGAGAAATATGCACTCGTAAATGGATACGAATCAAATGGCTGTCATCAACTCCATACTCCACAAAATATTTCCCTTTAATTGAACATCAACGCTGTCAATCTCCTATTTGCCTCTTTTGCCATTATTTTCAAACACCCACGCCATCATTAGCCCCTCAACTAGCAACACAAAATTAATAGATACCCATTCATCCATCGGATCGAGAAACGTCATAATCACCTTAAACGTGGCCCAATTTACGTGCTATTTCCGTAACACCCCATCATTGCCAAAGTAAAACAAAGCACCAGCACCGACCAAGGTATCACAAGACACAGCCCTTACGTCGTAAAGTAATTTAATGAGTCCACCGCGCTCACTTCCCTTTCACAAGCCACTAACTCTCGGGCAAGGCACAAAAAAAAACCCTGCCAACGAGACATTTATCATAAACTCCGCGCGTATTTAGATACATAAAACATCGGCGAATGAAAAGAATGAAAACGAGTAAGCGCGGCTGCCCCCAAAAGTTAAAAATCCTCAATAAATTTCACCCCAAATGGCCTGAATAAGCAAATTAATGTGTAATAAAGTCCCTGGCCTACGGTGCGTATACGTAACATTTTCCCTCATTTTTTCGCCTCTCCTCTGTTTGTTTCAAAATTTATGTTCGATCTCACAGATTTCATATCTTCACAAGAGTACGGCGCGAAGACAACAAGACGGGGGCATAAATAATGTATACGCCCTTGTAGGTGTGTATCACGGTATCTAATGATTGTCTCGCAACAAATCATCTTCCACAAGGAACGGGGAGGCGGTGCTCAGGACGACGACGACTACAGCAACGCCGATTGCGATGGCGACGGCGGCGACGGCGAGCCTGCATCTTCCGGATGCTGGTGTTTCATAATGTCTTCGTATATTTGTCCCGCCTTGACAGGTGAGCCCTAGACTGGGACACTCCAACTGTGCCCGCCGCGACTAGTATCCACCAGGATGCGACTTCGCCGGAGCGGCTGCTGGAAAATTACATAAACACTGCTTGACTACGAGCAGTTTTAATAAAGGAAAATTTATGAATAGCATCGTTGTATCTAGCAGTGACACCGCTACCTGGGAGTGGAGCAAAACCTATCCCAAACGCGGAGCGGAGCCCCACCATGCCGGGGGAAGCTTCACGGAGGGCACCAACTACTCGGGAGTGCTCTGCTTTATTACTCTGCTCTAGCCGACCATTGTCGTCATCAGAGTGGGGGCTGAAAGTAGTCGTGCTGTTGCGTGTGACGTCGGCAAGGGACGGGGAGAGAGCGAGTGTGACCTGCAAAGAGTCCCAGTGGAGCACACATATATCACACGCTGTGACTCCTTGGTGCATGACTTTGCCTCGCAGAGGCAGACATCGCTAAGCTACGGAAGGTCGCACGCACACTCGAACCAGAAATTGGTTAATAATAAAGTGGCTCACCGGTGACTGATGCACGCCTGACTGGATGCACTGTTACATCGGGAGCTCTGCAGGATTAATTATCCGCAGCTACACACACGCGAAGTGTATTCAAAGCGCTGTAGCCTTAGATGAGTTCGAATGTGCCCCCGAGACGTGGTGACGAATAGCAGCGCGACAAAACCACCCTCCGCACCGCGCCGCTGTGAACTTCAGGATGTGACCCAGTTTGACTATTGCCACCTTTATGTGCTGTTGCCGAGAGTGTTGGGAATCCTTGAATTGTCCATTAAATGACGTCAATGACGAACGAGGAGGGGATATATGCTGCCGGAAAAGCGCCAGTACGAGCATACAATATTTTTCTAGAAAGATTAATGGGATGCTTCAAGATGTGTTGCAGCGTTTTAGTTTTGTTGCTGTCTCGTCCGCTCCGCTCGTCCACGGCGGAACGGAAAAAAGGATGAGTTCGAGAGGGTGGGGAGGGGAGGGAAGGGTGCTACGGCAATGAAGTGAAACTTATTATGCAGTCTTTTCACTGCTCTATGGCGTAATGCGGAAGTTTAGATGAAAAGAATGGCGCTTAGGGATTTCGTCGTCGTAGCCCCTAGCCTGTGCTGTGCTGTGTACTGTGTACAGCCCTGGCTGGCTGTAGGTGGAAGTAGGTCAAATTTATTCCTAATTTATGTATGAGGTGGATTTATTTAGTAGCTGGGTGTTTAAACTTTCTTTCAGCACCTTCTCGACGTTGTTGAGTTTTTGCTTCATTTCTTCTTACTGCTTACTGCTGAAAAGTTTTGTTGTTCGAATGGTGCGACTTAAGAGGGAATCACTGGTCTGGCTGGGGAATTTGATGAGAAGAGAACGGGGCCAATTGGGCCATTGTCGGAGAGTGGTGATTTATTTGAATTGTTGGCAAGTAGATGTTGAAGTTGGCGTTGGCGTCGTTTTGGTGCAATACCTTTTCTGAAATATTTAATGTAAGACAGTGGGGGATAGTAATTATTCCTTAAGCTGAGCACCTGTTTTTTTGTTTCGATTCGGAGGTGGGCGCAGCCTTAAATAACTGCTGGGGGGGATTAAGCAGAAGTCGGCGGATGAAATTGGGGTGATTATAGGCTCCTGGAGGCGAAAAATGTCTCCGAATTCACATCAATGATTGAGAGTCGGTTTTTTCGTTCGCGTTTTTTTTTTGAGGAGATAATGACTTGGAAGGATGCTCCATTGGATGTAGTTTTGGAGGTTTTAATGGCTGACTAATTGTGTCGTTTTTTGAGATGGCCTCATTCATTCCTCGAAACTTCGGTGATTGAAATCGACACAATTTTCTGAACTGGAAACGAATAATCTGCCGTAAGCCCCGTCTTTGTCTTTCGGCTCCCAGCATTAACGATAAAATGGCATACAAAATCGAAGATAGTTGAATTTCTCCTTTTTCCTGGATTACCTTCTTTAAATAGAACACAAAACCCCCTTTAGAGTCTAAGCAGTCTTACATCTTTAAAAAACGATGGAAGGGAGTGTAGTGAAACACATGGAGAGAACTTCTTTAGAAGTGTATCCTTTGAACAGTAGAAAGCATCCTCGATTAGACTTTGGACGAAGAAGAAAACACCGGAGGAATATCAATAATCACAAAAATGAACACTGAGAATGCCGCCTGATGCGACGATTATTTAGACAGTAGCCTTGAAACTAGGAGGAAGTGAGCTTGCTTAGGTTGCACACAAAGGAGTGTACTATCAACCAATAATGAAGGGTCTTCCGATACGGACTTCCGAACTTTGACGGTTGATAGAAGTCATTTTGTTGAACCCACATTTGCCAAATTGGCTATCATTTATTCAGTCTGTTTTGCCAAATCACCATGGATAGACACAGGTTTCAACAACATGTGCAAATAATAACATTTTTTTTATCAAAAAGGTTGTTCTGTTCGTTCAACTTTTCGTGCATTCTGCCATAATCATCCTTTTTTTGTATTTTCGTTTAGAAATTCATGATGCTTACATCCTAGACAAAAATACTTAAAACTAGCTTAATTTACTGAACTATTGTTCTTAAATCTAAAAAACTCATCTAATACAGGTACTTTAAGCTGACCTACATATATCTAATATACATATTATAAAATTGCCTTTCGGCCTCTCTCATCATCTCATCATTTGATTGTTTAAACTGTTGACTGTAAGGTTTTTTTTAACTTGTCCAAGAAAATTTATAAAAAAATTGGTCGTCTTTGTACCATAATCATCCTATCGACAGGACTATTCGCAGCGGAGTGGATCAATTTGAGTCCACTGGTTCAGTAAACGATAATACAAACACGTACGTCGACAAAACTCAAGATCTGTCGAAAACATCGCCGCTGTCCCTGAGAGTGTGCAGGAGTAACTGAGGCGGTCGATTTCGCGTCGCTCACAAGAACTCGGCCTTTCGCAGACCACGCACCGAATTTTGCTGACTTGGCCCTGCACCTGCAGAAAATTCATCTGACCTAGGAGCTGAAGGTAAATGACACGATCATAGACAACTACGTGTGTTCGCTGAATGGGCTCTGGAGCAGTAGGAAACTGATCCTAATTTTCATCGAAAAATCATCATCGATGAGGCCCATTTCTGGATGAACGAATACGTCAATAAACAAATTTGTCGAATTCGGGACGATACCAATCCACACGAGATCCAAGAGCCTCCAATGGATTCCGAAAAAATCACCGTTTGGTTTGGATGGGATAGAGGGGCTGGCGGCGTCATCGGTCCATATTTCTTTGAGAACGATGTTGGCCAGGCCATCACGCTCAACGGCGACTCGTAGGTCTATGATTAGCACCTTCTTTTTGTCTGAATTGGATGATATGGACACCAACGGCATGTGATTTCAAAAGGAAAGCGCGGCGCGGCGCTAAGTGCCACTTAACTCCCGCCACATTGGAAATTCTGCATCAGCAGAGAGACTCTCACGGGGAGACGATGTGAACTGGCCACCAAGAACGTGCATTTGACCACGTACATTTTTTTCTTGTGGAGTTTTCTGAACTCATAGGTTTATGCGAATTAGCCACAAGCCAAATCACAGTGGCCCTCAAAGCCAACATAACCCATGCCATCCGTCAAATTCAGACTAATTTCTGCGCCAGAGTAATACAAAAGTGGACATTTCGGATGGGGCCATATAAAGAAGCCGCGGCAGACATTATAATAATAATAACATATAATAATAGCGGCACTACAGTCCGAGGTGGACCTGGGCCTAGCTTCTCAGCAACCATTCGTCTTGTGCGTACTATTGTACAGTTTAACGCCGACTCCGAACGGCGAGATCGAGAAGATTTTTCTAGCCAGTTATACTTTTTGAGGATTGTCAGTGACTCAAAAGAGGTGGAGCCGTAAAAAAATGTTAGGTGTTTTTTCGAGATTCGAACCTTAGACCACGAGCGTAGGAGACGACGCACTTACCCACGGCGCTCCCACGGCAGACATTTAAATAATCTAATATTCCATACATAATGGAATTAATAGGCCATTCGAAAGAATAAAATATTTGGACGATATCTTGCATACACTTAGTTTTATTTAAATTTAAAGATAGGAAGCGCTTAATGAAATACCCTTTATAAAGAGAATTGGGTCCATTTTCGATCCTTGCGGGGCTCCATTTTTGGCTCCAGGTCTCGCTTATTTTGACACAAAATCCTTTAAGCAATCAGCTAGTAATCCTCGTATTTTAATTCGTTCCAAAGCATCTTTGAGTGGTTAAGGGTGCTTTTAAGTTTTACTGATGAGTAGAGCGGAAATGTGGTAACTTTTGGCTTTCATTGGTATGATTTGTGAACTCCTCTTATAATTTATCTGTGCTTTTCTTCTTCTGGAAACCGTACTGACTAACGTGGATGAGGGAGTGTTTTTCAACAACTTTCTGCAACTTCTTTTTTTCGGAGGTTTTGAAACATTGCACTGGAGCACTTAGACTCAAAACTGGTCCATTGAACTGCCAGATAGCAACCTACTCCAGTGCCGTTAATTTGATCCCAACGGCAAATGGCAACTGGACAAGATTCGATTTCAATGGGACTCGAACCTGGGACCCCTCTAACTTGGGGCAGGCACTTAACCAACTGCGGCATCTAGTCGCTTCTGCAACCTCTTTGCTATTAGCTCTTCAAGGCACTTGTTGGCGCTACACTTCGAGGTGGAATTGGGCCTAAATTCTCAGCAATCAATCGTGTTATGCGTGCTATTGTTCTCTCACGAGTCGAGGAGACCTGCAGTTTAATATTGACTCTGAGCGGCGAGATTGAGAAGCTTTTTATAGACAGTTATACATTGTCAGTGGCTCGAAAGAGGCAAAGCCGTGAAAATATCAAATATGTCTTTTGCGGGAATCGAACCGAGAACATCGAGCATAAGAGTCGACGCACTTACCCACTACGCCACGATGCCCAGCTGTTGGTGTATTATATCGACCAGGGTGTGGGAGCAAGAGACACTTGGTCTATAATGCAAGTTTAGGCTTAGCCTAAGCTGTTCTTCATATGAACAGAAGTCCTCACTAGCAAATGACTTAATTAACAAATATCTCCCCACAAATAGTTTCATTTTCACTGTACAAGGTCTTCTCTCGCTGCCACTAATTATAGATCCAGATAATAACGTTGGCTTTTCCCCCCTGAACACACCATGTCAATCAATAACAATTTTCAAACACTCATCGCAAACCGACGTCTTCATTTGACTCCGATCGGGGGGTGATTAGCTTCCCGAGTGTTAATTATAATCCGTGTACATATTTGTCGTTATCTAAATACCCCGTGTTAATCCCTCAAAGTCAAATAGAACTTTCCACAAGCATCAGAGTTATGCGCGTGGCTGAAGAATTTCTAAAACCCCCACCACCATCGACCAACTATGTGTCGGCATCGATGTTGAATTAAATTCGAACAAATTTTCGCGCTCCATCCAGTGTGAGGGCCGTGAATCACAAAAGGACACCCTCCCATCACACAAGTGATTCATAATTTCAGAACGCCCACACGCCCCCTCACCCCACCCACTTCATAACAGAGTATTCCTTCCAACATTTCTCAATTGACAATTTCTCGATTTCTACTGTTTCCCAAGCGAGCAAACAAAAAAAGGAGCAGCAAAAAAAAAAAACAACAACAACAATAATAACATCATCATCGACAGGATCCCAGGCAGCCATCATATGGCCTCACCTCGCTTATCCCCTCCTCACGGCCACATCGAAATGCCGCGCCGCCGCTGCTGCCACCGTCATCTTGTGAGGAAATTGAATTTTGAATCCTTAAGCCTTCACTTCAATTTTGTCATATTGTTGATGTTTCAATGTTATTCTTTCTTCCCACCCGTGGGGGGTAGGGAGGGGATATGCGTGTGTGCGACTGAATTACGACTGAATGATGAAATTCCATTCATGTCCTACTCTATGTTCGGTTGCTTGCTTCTCTATTTTTTTTTCTTCGTGTTTTGGGAGAAGAATGAAAGATGAAAAATGAATCGCACGTATGGTGTATCCTTCCATCAAACCACTTCCGCCACACTCAACCCTCCCCCTCCCCCGCCTTACCAATGGTACGCATCATCTCGCGCCGTTGGACTGACATGTGGAGATTCCGAGAAAACTATGCAAATACACACGAAATAGGCACAAATTGAATGGCGCGCTACTGTAGATCGTCGTGTCTGTGTCCTTGTTTCACGGCGGGAAATGGGTGAGGGAGAAGGAGGGAGGGAAGGATAACAGGGAAAAAGAAAACTGAATATAAAATAAAATGTAAATACACCTCCAACAGCACGGCATGCGGAATAGTGGCGTTGCCGATGAGACGAACACTAAGAAACGAGCCAGGATATTACAATATTATTGTCCCGTTGCCCATATTACATATGGCCCAAGGAAACAGGCACAGTCGCAGGCACAGGCAGAGGCACAGGCGAGAGCGAGCGAGGCAGAGGGACTGTATAATATTTGTTATTTTTACTACGTGCCGTGCGAAAAAGAAAGCGCCGGGGATATTTATTCAGGTCGTGCAACACTTATTATCAAACACGTACAAAACAAATAAAACAGGATAACATCCATCCACCTGAAATGGTCTGATGACATAACCTAAATTCTTCATACGACTGCGTGCATAAACATTGCCGTTTTATCTCTGTATCTGTGCCCGGGTGTGGGATGAGAGCGAATGTGTGTGTCCTCAACACAGATCACACCTTTGTAGGAAAATTAAAGGATCCTGGACGAAATGGTGGAGTGGATGGATGGATGGATGGATGGATGGTTGGATGCGGATGGTGTGTGATGGTTGCTTATGAAAATAAGGTGAATGCTTGAGGGAGCCTCAGAGATATTCAACGTAAACGTATGTGTATGCGAACGCGTGTGTATCTCCTTCTTATTCCTCTTCTTGGCTTAATATAATGGACAAGGTGTTGTTCGTTGTTGGTTAATGGCATGAGTGCTTTCCCTGTGTTGTTTCATCTCTCTGTTTCTGTTCGGTCTTTGTACAGAATTTTTGTGTGTGCTCCCGCACCTCTGCCGCACCGACTGGGTATTAGTTTAGTGCTGAGCTGATGTCCTTTTTCTCAGTGTGTCAGTGCGTGTGTATGAGAGCATATAATAACCGTAAGGATGATGAAATATGCATGCTTTTATCTGTAGCCCAAAGTTTGTGAATTGAGGACATTCACGCATTCATGGCGGCAGCAGGCAGCAGGGTAAGCATGGCTGCGAAGAGGAATATGGGTTTTTGCTTTTTCCCTGAAGAGAGACTAAAATGGAATAATCCTTTCGTTAGATGTAATGGGGTGAAGAAAATTGTTATTCACCCCCATCTTGATGCGTTTTATGTTCTTTCAGACTCTCATCTGCCTGATGATGCTGCTCCTGGTGCTGTTGCTGTCGGTGTTGCTGCTGGATGTGTTGCTCGCCTTCTGTGTGCTGTGATCCTGTGAACGGACACTTGGAAAATGGGGGTTTAATGCTTGGGTAGTTTTTATTTAATGGTCTTGAAATTTACAGGTGCTCGCTAACCCATCCACGCATTTAACCAGCTGGGGGATGATCTCTTTCCCCCCGTTTGCTGGTGGTTTATGCGACACGAATTCCATCAATTTTTAAAGTGTGAGTGGATTTTTATTTTGGCAAAAATCCTATTTTTTCGAAAGTCATTTGGATAAAGTGGCGACTCCGGAGTGATATATGAGGTCTATAATTTTATTTTTATTTGCGAATGCGAATTTGAATGTCCTGCCGGGTGGGAGTGGGAGTCGGGCGTCGCTCGTCGGATGGGAGGAGGAAAGTGTGTCTGAGGCGCACTTCATCCATATTCAATACAGTGGATGCACTGAACGTGACGTGAATTTTTGTATCTTCTTTTCCGGGTTTTATGGGCCCTTCGTTATATGTGGCACTGGTCGTTCTCATTTGGATGAGTTTTTCGTTTCGTCTTCGGTTTTATGATATCAAATGAGGGATATGTGTAATTCATGGACATGACTTGAGTGTTGTTGCTTTATTACGTAGTTTTGTACTGATTCGGGAATTTGTAGCATTTTACCTGATTTGGTAGTCCATCAAATTGTTTGTAATTTGCAATGTGTGTGCGTGTGGGAATGATGTGTGTGAGGGGTGTGGAAATTAGGGATTCAATTGAAGGACGAGGGTCAAAAGTCAAAGGTTACTAGTAGGCGTCTTGTGAGCACACGTGAAGGAAATGCGTCAGGAGTTCTTACATTTCACTAGTTTTTGGTAAAGTCTTTCACTCGTCGTTTTTTCGTTTTGTCACAAATTAAAATGAGGGAGGAACTTAAGCAGGGTTTGTAAAGATATGCTGTGGACGAAGCATCTGCCAAAATCAAATACTTACTCAATTGCCAAACAAGGAACGACCATTGTAAGATCTAAACCTTGAGCTGTGCCTGCTTTCAACCGATAGCTTTCCAGTCGCGTTTTTTCCAATTGCAGAAATTGAATTGTTTGTGTCTGCGTCAACTTGGCCTCATTAGGCCATCATTAACTCGATGATTAAGCTTGCTTATGTTTGCGATGTAAAATTCGGGTGCTATTGTTAGCATGCCCCAAGTGGCCAGGTCAGTTTTGTACCATTAAGTACCACTAGTATACATCGGGTTCTTACAAATAATAATAAAATTGCGTTGGACTTGAGCCAATCTTCCAAAGCAACAACTCGTCTTGTTTATTTAATTGTTCTCTCATGAGCAAACGGGTCCAACAGTTCAGTACCGACTCCGAAGGACAAAGTTTGCGAAGATTTTTTTCAAACAGTTGTACTCTTTGAGTATTGTCATTCGACTGGGTGGCGCAGTTGGTTAAGTGCTTGCCTCAAGTTAGGTCCCAGGTTCGAATCCCTGTAGGCATGTTGAGTGAGGTCCAGGTCCACCTCGGACTCTAGCGATCCAAAAAATAGAAGAAGAAGGTTCGAATCCCAATGAAATCGAATTTGGTCCAGTCACCATTTGCCGTTGGGATCAATTTAACGGCACTGGAGTAGGTTGCGACTTGGCAGTACAATGGACCAGTTTTATGTCTGACTGCTCCAGTGTAGTGCTTCAAAACCTCCGAAAAGAAAAAAGAAGACGTTTGTCATTCGAAGAAGATGGAGCCGTCAAGATTTTGGGAACCGAACCTGAATTTCGATCGAAGGTGTCGAAAAACTTGCGCGCTATGCCATGGCGCCCAACGTCGGACGCTAGCTTTCTGTAAAACAGCGGAGGATTTTTGAAACACTACCGGAGCATTCAGACTCCAAACTGGTCCATTGTACTGCCAGATATCGACCTACTCCAGTGTCGTTAATTTAATCCCAACGGCAAATGGTGACTGGACCAGATTCGATTTCCCTGGGATTCGAACCTGGGACCCCCCTAACTTGGGGCAGGGACTTAACAAACTGCGCCATCATGTCGTGATGGACGAGGTGGTACTAGAAGTGTCTTAAGGATGCTTTCGAATGCAGTCACGAATCAGTTTCCCGCAATGCCCTTGTCATCACTCATTGTCAGGCTTCTTAACAAGAACTCAACCACAGCGCTACTCAAGCGCCCTCTTCAACTTCAGTCTTCTGCCGCGCCATCTTTGTGACAATGATACGATGACAATTTGAAGAACTTCCTAAATAGGGAGCAACCCCCCTATTGCCACATATCATCAAGCCCATGTTTGCATTGATGTTCGCTAACCGTCAAAAAAGTAGTTTTCATCAATTTCACCCGCAAGGAATCAACTACTTGACAGACTGAAGTATCACTCATCGAATAACGACGGAGTATCACCTCACCACCACAGCACGTCAGTGCCAAGTACCTTCGAGATGTCCTTGCGCTTTGTTCTCTGCCCGAAAACAATGCAATCTTATGGCAATACACCACGTCCTTGACGGTATCCTGAGAGCAATAACCACTCGTCGAAGCTCATCATTATCAATACGTCCTCCCGCTCATAAACTCACCCCGCAGCAGTCGCCTTTCATTGACCTTCAAATGAGTCGTATTCTCAAGCATCATTACATCGACGACTTTGTAATTAATTTTTCATTCGTCCTCGAGAACTCTGACAAATTAAAATTACCCCTTCCAGTCGCCCCTTTGGCAATTTAACTTTGGTCAATATCTATTTATACGCCCCCACACTTTGCGACAAGGAGCACAAAGCCGGAGTAGTGGCCGCCACCCCCTTGTCAGTTGCAGTGGCGTGAAGTGCCCGATCAACAAGGGCTGATGATACCACCTTGATACACCTGAACATCTTAAGTTGAGGAACTTAAATTGACTAAGCCAAATCAACAAAGGCTGCCAACTTGTCCCAGAAAGGCAGCCGAGGACGAAAGAATGCGAACAGATTAATTACAACATTAATTCATGTTAAATTACGATAATAAATCAAGGGAATCAAAGTCATTTCTCAAAATTAACCCAAAAGAGTACATCCAAGGACTGTGCCACTCGGAGGAACGTACCACAGCGCACCAGCACCAGCACCAGCATTGGCAACAAAAGTGAATCTGGCCCGGACAGATGAGTGAGATGAGAAGACGAGAGAAAAAAAAACCGAAGAATAATTATTTCATTAGATTCTCCTCGAAGGACTCGTTTCAACTTTTACCCCTTCCAGCGATCCAGGGGCGAACCTTTTAAATTGGAAGTTGAAAAATTGCATTTGTTGGAGGGGATTTGTAATCATTTTTTTTTCTCACTCTTGTCCAGGACCTCGTCTTCTCATCAATCCCGTTTTTGGATTGAAGAGGGAAGTGATGGACTTGGCGGATGGCGCACTTGGGAAGGTTTGTGCGAGCACTCTTATTTGTTTTTAACAGGCAATGAATGAGTGAAGAGCCTTCAATTCGGACACGTGCTGCGGAAATGAATCATTAAGAGAGCAAGAAAATTATGCAGGATGGGTGATATTGTGATTGAGTGAAGTAATATAAAGTTTTAGAGATCACGCAGTTGTTAGTTTTGAGCTCTATAAAGTGGAATAGATGCAGTTTTTCAAAAAAATTGGATTCTCTTCTTCGCCTTTGGGTGTCGTTTCAATCTGTGGCGGATAAAAGGACCTAGCTTCCATAGCAAACAATGGCGTAGTACGTGGAACCAGGCCCACACCACGAAACCTACGGTGTCGAAGACCAGATTTTCCACAAATCGCATGGTCCTGAACTGCGGTCACTACGCCTGTGACTGTTTCTTCATTCCAGTTACCTGCTGCCTGTTTTACGAAAGCAAGCGTCCGACGTTGGGCGCCATGGCATAGTGCACAAGTTTATCGACACCTTCAATCGAAATTCAGGTTCGGTTCCCAAAATCTTGGCGGCTCCATCTCTTTCGAATGACAATTTTCTTGTTTTTTGGAGGAGCATTTAGACTCAAAACTGGTCCATAGTACCTACTACCAGGCAGCAACCTACTTTTGCTGAAACTTCGTGGTCTTCCACGGCGCTTCTGTGATGAGGAGCCTACATCATCAGCTCTCACCTCATTAGCACCCAATAACTGCCACCTGATCCGAGCAAAGGCGGGACAATGACACAGAGGAAGTGCTCTGCAGTGTCATTGTCTTTCTCCACAGGCGTCGCAGAGGGTTTCATCTCTTAGGCCAAGCACACTTAGGTATTTGGCGAAGGTGTAGTGGCCTGTTAGTACGCCGGTTAGTTGTCTGCAGTCTTTTCTGTCAAGAGATAACAAGAAAGCCGCGGCTTTCTTACATACGTTGGGGAGCAGTCACCATTTGCCGTTGGGATCAAATTAACGACACTGGAGTAGGTTGCTACCTGGCAGTACAATGGACCAGTTTTGAGTCAAATCAAAAATTCTCCGAAAAAAAAACCACCTCGTCCATAGATTTCTTTGAGAGTATGTCGCATTGCTGAGTCCAGAGCTAGTATGTCTCCCTTTGGTGCATGAGCTCCTTGCAGCAGATTTATTAAGATAGTGCTTGGAAGTGTCTGCACAAGGACCGCCAATTTGGAGTTCAAACTCTTGTCCTAGATTCGTTGTTGCTGAAGATGCATGAAGCAAAAGTGGTACAAATAGACTCTCCTTGTCGCCACTCTTGCCAAATCGAGTTCGTTGCGAATCGAGTTCGTTTACCGACTTTAAGCAGCTTTCCACGACCACATTAAACACCGCATCCTTAAAGTTGACCTCATTCTCCCCGTCGCCATAAAAATTTGAGTCGCTTTCTTAAATATCCCGTGGATATACACCCATCTGTAGTTCGAAAAGTTGAACTGAGTTAAAACCAGTCATGTTGGCACTTTGTGTCCTTTCCTCGCCTTGGGTCACACATTATTTGGGTTTCTTCCGAGAAACCGAAGAACAAGCGGAAAGAGGAGGATGAAAAGAATGAAATGTTTGCTCAGTGTTGCTGACGTATCCTTTTGTTGAGCTTGACCGGGACTGGCTTTTGCGAAAGAAACTTTTCTTAATAATTGCTCCCTCTCACTCTCGCTCTCTTTACGTCTTTGCTTTCTGCCTTCGCCGTCCCTTTTGATGTACCTGCTGATGAAGTTTATAATTAAAAAGCGGTCAAAAGCAAAAGGAAGGGTGCCTTGCCTTGCCTTGCCACCACACATCCAGCTGGTCAGTGGGTGTGGACATGAGGTCAAAAACATAGCAACTAAGTCACGATTTTGGACGGTGAATCGGTACTTAATTTCAAAAATAATTTGTGGCGAATCAGTGAAATTTGAAAAGCAATTGGGAGTTTCATTTGAACAGTGAGTACAAAGTAACCAAACGGATGGGGTTTTGGGTTAAATTGGTTCACGGAACTCAGTTGTGATCGCGACAATGATGAATGGCTTGGCTTTTATGTTTAAGGGGCCTCCCCATTTTCTTTGGGTGGTGCTACAGCTTGGGGTGGACTTGGGCCTGGGTTTTCTAGCAAACCACTCGTGTTCTGCGAACAAATGTACGACTGGAGGGTGCATACAGTTTCATGCTAACTTCGAATGGCTGAATTTGAGAAGCTTTCCTTGACATTTGTACTCTCTGAGCATTGCCAGTAAGTTGAGAGAGGTGGTGCCATGAAAAATAGAGTTGGTGTGTCCGGAATCGAACCACGGACCTTTAACGTAAGAGACTATGCATTTACTCACCATGCCTCGCGGACAAACGGAGCCTGAGTATTTTTAAAATCTAAGATTCGTGACATGTTGACAACAATTATCGTTTACTGAGCAGTAAATCTGTCATTTAAGAGAATATGATTTTGTAGGTAGTTTGAAAAGTTTAGAGCGTGGCCATTCTTCACGGTCTTCCAATAGAGTCTTCCGAACTTTGACAGTTGACAGCCGCTAGGCCATATTGTTGAAGCGTATGTCTAGTTTTGAAATTCCTGCCACACTCGTCAGACTGAGCAGGATGACGATGGAGAACTCTCGCTGCTCCATCAAGGTCGGTAACGAACTCATCGAGACTTTCAATATCAAAAAAGGTTTTAGACAAGGCGACGCGCTGTCATGTGATTTTTTAATATCGTTCTTCAGAAGATCATGCAAAACTCAGTGGCCAACACAAGAGGCACGATCTTCTAAAAGTCTATTCAACTGCTAGCATACGCGGATGACATTGACGTGATTGGGTGAACACAGCGAGCCGTCAATGATGCGTTTGCTGGCATTGAAACGGAAGCGGCTAAAATGGGTCTGGCGGTAAACGAGGGCAAAACCAAGTATACGAGTATGCTGTCATCGAAAATGGACGCACAACATCAACGACTTGGCCAGAACGTCACCATAGGCAGCTATGACTTTGAAGTAGTTAAGGACTTCGTCTACCATGGCTCGGCGGTAAACATTACAAACAACATCAGTACCGAGATCAAACGCAGAATAACTCTTGCCAACGTCTGTTTCTATGGGTTCAAAAGACAATTGAGTAATGGAGCCCTCTCTCGGAAGACTAAGCTGACTCTATACAAGACCTTGATTATCCCAGTCCTACTTTACAGCGCAGAGGCATGGACAATATCCCAAGCGGATGAACAGTTTCTTGGTCTTTTCGAGAGAAAAGTTCTGCGTGCGATCTTTGGTCATGTTTGCGTTGATGGCATTTGGAGGAGAACGTACAACCCCGAATTGTATGGGCTGTTCAGCGCCATGAGTCTAGCCAGGCGTCTACGGATCCAACGCCTAAGACGTCTAGGCCATGTAGAGCGTATGGACAACCTAGCTCCGGCCCGAAGAGTCCTCGACTCTGAGCCTGTGGGACAACGCAACAGAGGACGTCCACGAACAAGATGACGCACACAATTCGAGGGGGACCTCGGCTTGGTGTGCGAAACTGGAGACAGCTGGCGAAAGATCGTGCTGGCGGGAGAGGCATGTTGAGTGAGGCCCAGGTCAACCTCGGACTGTAGTGCCCTAAGAAGAAGAAGAAGAAAAGTACATCTTATCGGACTTATATTGTTCGTTTAGCTGAATAATACGATAAACAGCAAACATGATTACAAATCCGTTTATTGAGAAGGATGTACATCTTATACCTTCAGAAATAATTTGAAGTTTTAAAAGGGGGCATCAACTGTCCCCAGGTTCCCCTAGTCTTGAACCAGCCCGTTTCGCCTCTTCTTCACGTTTGTACCTCTCCGACGATTTATCTCCCTACCCATTTGTGCGGACCAAGTGAAGCTGTAAATAAAGCTCATAGAAGCCCATCCGAGCTAACAAAAACTGCCAAAAAGGTTGCCTGCTAGGTGCGTATGTCTAAGAGATTGTCGTTAGAAATCTGTTATTATCATAGGATACCGCGTTGATGCCACTTCTCGTGCTGGGAACTAAGACTCCGACCGAACATTCGGCTTCGGCCGAAGGTGGTCAAAAAGCCGAAGTTCGGCTTCGGCTTCGGCCTAAAAACTGGCCTTCGGTAGGACTCTACTGATCTGCAACATCTTGTAATTAAATATTTTCCAGGCGAGCTGAATTAAGGCCAACGAAAAGGAAGTTCGACGAAAATTCAAATTTTACCTCGGAAGGCAATGAACGGTTTTATCCACAATCGTGAACCGGGGGGACTTGATGGGGAGATCCAAATCCACGTCCAGATTTAAATTTTAAATACCGGTTTCTTAATTCTCACAAGGCATTCTCACTGCTCATGTCTATGATGTACAATTGTTCTTTAAGCTGTTGGTAGTCAAAAGAAAAGGAATTTACTTTCAAACAAGGCGTACCCTCCACTCATCCGAATTTAACTCCCAATCAACATCCCACGTCAAAAGCCCTTGCACAGACCCAAAGTCACATCAATCTTCAGCAATTCGGGGAATCCCCTTAAACGTCTTTTAATTTAAATTCAAGTTCAATCCCAAAACAATCACCACCCCCGCTCGTTTCGGCCCGACAACTCTCGCCCCTGCAACGAGCACACACCACCGAGCACCAAGGATTCGGTATCAATTTCTCATAAATATCTCTCCTATGCCAGCGTCATCCACAGCACGGATCTCACTCACACACAATGCGATCCATCCTTATCGTATCGTCAATCATAAAAGCCATAAAAATTGTATTCCAATGAATCAATTGAGAGGGAAAATTCAAGGACTTAATATGGTAATTTCGCTTCATCCTTTATTTCCTGCATCGATATTTGCCGCTTCACCCTGGCAACATGCTCTCAGCCAGCCGCCCGCCTCCGCATTTCCTGTCAAGGCCCCGACGAGTACTGAATAATTTTTCCTCAAAATCAATCCAAATTTATTTACATAGGAAAACGGTTTTGTTTTTTCTTTTTTTCTTCGCTTTCCCTGCATTTGATTTAAATATTAAATTCAATTTTAGCCCCCACCCCGGTGCGGAACCCGCCGAAATTACAGGAATATGGGCGAGTGGGTGAGTGGGTGAGTGGTCCTGTGGGGCCTTAATCGGGACCATATGGACGCACACTCGGGCATCCATCGCCGACTCCCCGGCCACGTTTTGTGTGAAAAACTTTTTAAACTTTTAATAGTTGTGAGCTGCTCTCGTCGTTTTCGGGCAAAGAAAATGGAAGACCGCGGCGAAGGACACAATCCCTCCACCAGCACTCCAGTGGCTGCCCGATTCAATGGTCGTTGCTGCTGGCGGCTAGGCTTTTTGTGTTGATTTGAAAATTCGGGTCACAATCCGACGCGGCGGCAGCAAAAAGACACCAGCACACAGCCACGGTGGCGGGCACAAGGACGAGCCACGAGAAGTTTAAGTGCAGAATCCGGAATGCTATACAAGTTAGCATTTTTTTCTGGTTTAAATAATTTATTCCACGATTTTCTGTAATGGCACTCGCTGTGCTCTGTTTCATGCACTTGTTCCGTGGGTTTTTTGCCACCTTCTTTGACTGGTCGGGGCTGTGCTGCTCTTGTTCTGGGATGGCGCTGGAAATTGCCTCGACGAATTTATATCAGCTTATACGAGGATGTAATGTATCCCTGAGGATCCCGCGGGAGGATGTGCGGGGGATTATGTGGTCGCCGGGGGGTGAGGGAGCCTGCTGAAGATTTCCATATGCGGAGGAGGTTGTTAGTGCGGCCCTGGTCTCACTGGTGGGAGGCATGTTAATATTAATGCCGAGTTTTTCGCAGACGAAGAAGATGAAGCAAACGGATTGCATTCGTGTATGACTGTGGGAGTTTTTTCGCGCTGGAATTTCTGCAGACAACTTGTAGAGGAAGCGATCTGCAAATGCTGAAGGGTTGTACTTGTGGTTATAAAGCATCCTTCTGGATGTCACATTTCTTGCGACCTACTAAAGTGGATTGCTAGCAGTGTATTCGCAGCGAGTGCATCTGACACTGGAAGTGACCAAAAGCGAGGGTTTTTTAATCCTTCAGAGGTAAAAGCGAGGTTTTCACAGAGAAGTGAAATTTTGTATCGTTCTTCTGTTTCATTTCGAGAACTGTTGATGGTCAGTGACAATGTAAGCCTAAGTCTGAAGAAGTGGGTTAATTCTAAGATACGAGCAAGAAAGCCAACTTAACATGACTGGATGGCTCAGTTGGTTAAGTGCCCACGCCAAGTTCGAGGGGTCCCAGGTTCGAATCCCAGTGAAATCGAATCTGGTCCAGTCACCATTTGCCGTTGGGATCAAATTAACGGCTCTGGAGTAGGTTGCTACCTGGCAGTACAATGGACCAGTTATGAGTCTGAGTGCTCCAGTAGCGATTCAAAAATCCTCCGAAAAAAAAAGAAAAGTTGATCGGCGCACTGTTCTTAATTAAAGTCTCCTCGAAAATCATAAAAAAATCATCATCGCATGAAAGCGTTCACAACTTAATTCGGTAAAAATGCGAAACAATTATGTAACAGCGGCAACTCCACTAAATCATGGTGCCCACACCATCACCAACAGATCTGCAGTCCATCACTTTGTGTGCGTAGATCGTGTTCGCGTTTGAAAATTGAATGCAACATCATCTCAGCTCCTAATCTCAGAATATCCTCATGACAGGTAAACAAAATCTCCACCAGACACTTTAATGAAATCGAGTTTATCAACAACACCTTGTTTCAAAGTAAACATCTTTCCATATCCACCAACCGTCTCCTTGAGCACAACCAACAGGAAAACAGAAGAAAAACTGCAAAACTATCTCCCATCACACAAATCCAAGGGATCCTCTGAACTTTACATTGACAGCTTACACCACCGATACAACGTGCCATGAATCTGCAATCCACTCAGATAAAAACGGGAAGACTCATCCGACAGCAAGGAAAACAAAACAACAAACCAGATGCAGATCCAGCAAAGATAAATAAAATCAGGAAAAATATCAAAATGTACTTTTAAAAGGATTTGTGCCTTAGCACAGCATAACACGCACACACACACAACACCAACAACCATCCATCTGCCGAAGAAGGAGCAGAGCAGGGCATCAAACTGAAAGGACTCTTAGCGTTTTTCTTGTTTCGCCATTCACTATACGTATTTTCAAGATGGAAAAACGGAAAAACGGAAAAACGTTTCCTGTTTACGAACTTTAACGTCCTCGTCCAGGACATTAGTTTTCATACACGTTACACTATTATGCATTATCCCTTCAGGACATGAAAGGGAAATAACATCGCTTTCACAGAGCAGTCTCCCGATATACACTGCGGCAGAGATGGATGATGCTGGCACGGAAGAGCGAAGGAAAACCCACCTCTAACCTGCCTGCACTCATGACTTCACTCAGCGTGAGAAGACGCGCGATGAGAAGCGTAAAATTCAACCGAACGATGACGGCGGATGGCGAAGCATCTTCGAGCGTCCTTGTTCGACAGATGCATAAATACACCCGCGCCATACCTGACCTGTCTAGCCATGTCGTCTTGGCGTGGTCACCCCCTCCCCCCAGCCCGTTCGACGAGGAGGACGAGTCGCTACTTTGTGCATGCAATTCGCGTAAGCGCAACATTTGACTGGAGGCGATATCCTTCTTTCTCATTTCTTGATCCCCTTTAATCCTTGTCATTTCTCTTAGCGGGATTTTGCTCTCAACCACCGAGTTGATATCCTTAGGCGTGCAGATTTCATACACTCCACACCGCACACACATACGCACAGCATCCCCCGAGGGAGGGGATGTTGAGGTCGCGGTGGTGGCGCGGCGGCAGCGGCGGCACAGCGTGCTTGCGAAATAAAGAAGGTTATTAACGTTGTGCCATGTAAACGCTATGCAAACAGCAATTCCATGGTAAAAAGGATAAACTTTTACAGTTTTGCTTTATTATTCCGATTTTTTTGTCTCCATTTGTGCGGGAGTGTGTGTGTGTTTTGTTGGCCTCCCTCTCCGGTGGAGGAACACTTTTTTTCTTGTGCTACTTTTTTGGCTTTCCTGCCACAGACGCACACACACTCGCACGGTGAGGGCTTAGGATATTTTCGCCGATGTGTGCTTCCAGTTAATGACGGGTAAATGACTTACAAAAGGGCATAAGCTATCCCCACATGAACGCGCACATGCATGTGTGTGCGGTCTGCGAAACGAGATATGAATAGAACATTATTTTTGCGGACTCATGCGGGGGATATGAATAAATTTGGGGATTTGTCAGATTACGTATTTGTTACATTAATTAAAAAGGAACCGGGAGATGGAACAAAGCATCCTCTGCGCCGCCGTTGAGTTTCGGTGCTCGCTCGGCGAAGTGAAGAGTGTGGCGTGATTTATGACATCGGGTATTTGCTTGGCGGGGCGACGAATGCCAGCGGAGGATCAAATTAGTTACGATTCTATAATGAGGACGAAGTTTACGTTGGTCTGTGTCTGTATGTGTCTGTGTATCGGGTTATTGATAGCACATCCGGTAATTGGATCGACCGGAGTGGGGCACTCAAACCAGCAGGCGTCTGCAAAAACTCACGTGGCATTGAAGCGAGTTGTGAGCAAATGCAAAGATTGATGAAGATCTAAGGGTTAACCCCTTTAAGATGTGGCAGTGGATTCATGAGGCTTGTGATTCTCTTAAAGACTTAAAGGATGTAGGACTGCGTAGCAGTAGGAAAGTTTAAGGAGTGGAAGCACGATCTAAAAAATTCAAAGGCGAGAATTTAATGATGAGCTCTTTGTACGGTGCACGATGAGTTATCACCGACGAAAAAACAACGTTCATATTCTTTAAGATTCCATTTTTTTCGGCGTTTCCGTCCGTCAGTCTGCCTATCACACTTTTATGGGGTCGTTCATTAACTGCTTCCTATCTTCAAACTTAAATAAAACAAAGTGTGTGTGAGATATCATCAAAGTTTTTTAAAGCATTCAAAAGGCCTGTTTATGCCATTATGTATAAAATTGAACATCATTCAAATGTCCGCCGCGGCATCTCTGAATGGCGCGCATCCAAAATGTCCCATTTTCTAAGACTCCTGCGCATAGTAATCAAGCGGAATTTGACCGATGGCATGGGTTATGTTGTCTTTGAGAGCCGCTGTGATTTGTGGCTTATTCGCATAGACCTGAAACTTCAGATAACCCCGCAAGAAAAAGTCCAATGTGGTCAAATCGCACGATACCGGTGGCCAGTTCACATCACCTCCACGAGAGATGATGGTCATCTCGAGTCGCTTATGCAGAATTTCCAATGTGGCGTGAACTGTGTGGCACGTAGCGCTGTCCTATGCAAACCACATGTCATTGGGGTCCACATCACCAGATGCTGGCCAAAAGAAGTTGGTAATCATCGACCTTTAGAGCTCGCCTTTGGCGGTGATGGCCAAAATATGGCTCGATGACGAAGCCAACTCAAAATCCAAGGCAAATAGTGATTTCTTCAGGATGCATTGGACGCATGTCAACTTGAACGTTATTTTCGCCCGGTTTCTCGAAAAAGATTGCACTTTTGTTCTGCAAAACAAAACCAGAAAACGAGCCAGAAAAGGACGTCTTCGACAATTTTGCTTTTGACGTACCCATTCGTCCTCATTCGGCCTCATCGCTGAAGTAGATTTTTCGATGAAAATTTGGGTCAGTTTCTAACTACTCCAGAGCTCGTTCAATGAACACACCTCGTTGTCTATGGTCGTGTCGTTTACCTTCAGGTCCTGGGTCAGTTGAATTTTGTACGGGTGCAGGCCTAAGTCACGACGCAGAATTCGCCAAGTTGAGGTTTGCGAACTCAGGCCGAGTTCTCGTGAGCGACGCGAAATCGATTCGCCTGCACCCGCCTGTTTTTGGCAGATCTTGCGTTTCGTCGACGTGCGGGTGTTGGTTTATCGTTTATTGAACCAGTGGACTTTTATTTCGTTTTCTAGAGAGAAATGAAGCCGATTCAGGAATTTTGGTTTTATTTCGCTTTTGAAAACGAAATAATACCAAATCTGTAAAATTCGGCCCTGTTTCATTTGACCTTATTTCACGTCGCCTAAACAACGAGGTATTCGATGAATGCTCTCTGCCCAAGGAAGTCCGAGCTCCTAGTTCATGCAGAGCAAACAAATTTAACAAAAACTCCTCGAGTGATGACTGTCCAGCCCAAGCACACTATTTCACAGGTTTTAAGTAATCACTTAAAGGTGCGGGATGTTTCAGAGAATCATTTCCACCGGCCCTGAAAATGTTGAAAGTTTTATGTTTACGTCGACGATGATGTGTACTTCGCAACATGGTCTACCTCTTTGTTTTGAATGGCGCTGCCTTCAACAACAAGCTTCTCACGCCTCTCTCCAGCTCCCTTCATTTTTGCACGTCAAATCGGTTGAGCATCGTTGACTTATGTGCACGACGTTAATCATGGCCCTCTTCCCTAGAGTTATCCCTTAGCTTCGGAGATGAAGATTATCTTCTCCTATCCTAATTCCAAGCTCAAGTTAATGAATACCAATTATCCTGAAGTAGGTATTCCAAAGCCTCTTGTTCCCGGCAACAATTGAACCCCATTTGAAAGCACTAAAACCGAACGGGTTATAACGCCTTGACACATCTGCAAACCCGCTACACAGCCAAGCACCTCATACACATTCTCAAAAGAGCCCCAAAACCCAATCCCCTCTGATGCAACTTCAAAAATGCAAATCTTCACAGCTGACTACACAGGTGACTACACTTGAGCTCCGTACTCACTTACTGTCAAAGCGCATGAACAAAGGGAAGCACCCCGTGCATTTGAAAAGCATTTCAGCGAGGATACGTTTGCACTTTCGTGTCATAACCAATGTGTCACCGCTGCACCCCGGCGTGCGTCGTCGTGCACTCAACTTTAAACGTGACACGCGAAACCAATCAAAAAGTCTCGATCCATCATAAATTTCTTGTCAATATTCCAATATATTCGAGTTGCCACCCCCGAGTGACACCTAACAGCGGGGGATGATGAAGCAGCATCTTGGCTACTGATGCGCGCCACCGAACCACAACGCATCTGTGTGCGAGCGTGCACATCGTTGTGGAATGTCTTTATAACCCCAGCTGCAAGTGGGTGCCTCAGACGGCCCAAGTAAATATAGTTCTTCAAAGTGCAACCCTTCAACTTAATCCCAGCCGTTGAATGGGAGCTGTCAGCCTTACGTGCATTGGCATGCACCATCGCCACAGCCAGAGCCACCACCGCCGCCTCCAACGGTGCTCTAAACAGCGCTCTCTGCAGCGTCTGCACATTGTGTCACATAAATGGATATTGGCAAAAGTTCCTGCAGGTTGATATGTGTGCGGCGAGGGCGCGGATGGTTCTGGGTGGGCTCCAACGGGATTAGGGAAGTCAAACATCTGGAAGGGCCCCACTGAGAAAATCTCTCTCAGAAAACTGAGACGAAAGTTTTCGATTAAAAAGTTTTCCCACGCCCCATCCGGGCCACACGTCTCTCGCCAGCCCCTAATTCAGTTTCCCTGCATTGTCTGCACCAAGACACGAGATCCCCTTGTTCAGTTTGCACTTCTTAACTTCAACGTTCCTTGCGAAGGAGATGCATCCGGGCAAGAGTCGGCGGTGCCTCAAAAGTTATGGCCAGAGCACATGTTGTTTTCCATTGTGGCCTAGGTGCAGAGCTCAAAACAACGAAATAGTTGCACAGGTGGTTAAGGGTTTTGTCTTCCCACACGTACATGCATGTTCAACGAGGCCAGGAGCAGACTATGAGGAATGTTCTCCGGCCGAAAACAGGAGTCTATGCGGAAAAGTTCGAGCACTGCATCGTCCCAGAATCTTCACCGTCGACATTGCGTTGCCTACCTGCAGCAGCCGATAGACACAGTGGATGGTGCCCACTGCCGGTGACTTCCTTGCGGTGGGTAGATGCGCACATATGTGTGACGGTTGAATAAAGGATTTTTGTGTTTGCATTTAAATGGGAAAGTTAATTGCTTAAGAGCTTCCGGCTCGTTTGCGGCCCTGCCACTCGTTTCCTGCCCAGATTAGGGAACTCATATGCACGTCGTCGGTCCTAAGAAGGCGCCTGTGCCTGTCACTCCGGCATCGCTCCTCCAGCACGGAGTAATCTGATTTTGCTTGTGAATGATGGCAATGACGACGACAAAGATGGAGATACTCTCATAAACAATGTGCGCCCCTCCCCCTCACACACGGCGACGGGTTGGAAACGAGGAAACCTGTTCTTAATGTCATAATTTACTCGGCTTATTGTTTGGAGCTCCGTTGGGGATGACGTATGGAGGTCCTTATGCTGACGAAGAGTGCTACGGTGAGATAATTTTTTTCACTTTTTTTCCAAGTCGACGTCATGCTCCTGGTTCGGGCGTGTGTGGCTGTTATTATCCTTTCTCTGGTGGATTTTCTACTTACTGTGACTCTCATGGATATTTACTCGTACTTGGACATGTCCTGGCATTGTAATCTTTTCTGATTTCTGCACCAGCTAAGCCACAGTCGTACACGGAAGCGTAAGTCAAAATTTCTGCTTTCAAAAGGACGACGACGGGGTGTGGATGTGGTGAGATGCCATGGGGCGGGGATGGGGTACGTAATGGTAGCCTGGAATAATACCCGGGAAACTGTTCTTTTGGGGCAACATGGCGCAATGGAGTGCAAGGATCTTGAATGAATGACTGATTTATGCGCACCAGTTCTGAACAATTGAGTTTTGAAAGTGGAGTTAAATAGATGCTTTAAAATGCCCTACATTTTCAAAGAGGATTTAAGTATCAGAGTGTTCGGTGACGTTTGGGTTCAACGTTCTCCGAGAAACAATTACCAAATGACTGCAATTTGAATACTGGTTACTCCTAGTTGCCTTAGGTTTGCGTGCCAAAGCCTTAATGACTTCGACTTCTTGATCTTAAGTTCCGCTTACGTTGAAGTCTACTGTCGGGGAAACTGAACATCGGCCTTGTTACGACTGCCCTACGATGCTCTAATTCCCATGGCAAGACAGCAGCAGGCCGTCGAAAAGCTGATTCTAGGGTCCTTGAAGAGAACAATTTTACGTGTGATATTTGGGCCTCTCTGCAAGAAAGGCACATAAAAAGACGACCTCCAAAATGCCGATACAGTCCAGAAGGCGACTATGCCGACGATTGGGCACATTGAGTAAATAAACCCTCAGGTTCCAGCTCAGTGTCTTTGAATGTCTTCGTCACCCCCTCCTATAAAACATTTGAATGAACAGTGAACAGTGCAATAGATTTGTCAACTGTTGAAAATCCAGAGGGTGGTTGATCTTGACCTATATTGATATACCACACGATATTGCTCAGTGTTCACGTTCACTTATACAAACTTGAGTGAATTCATGAGTGGATTTTGAATAACATGTATGCAAAATGGCGTACAATTACACAGTTGATGAAGACGTTCAGCTGTAAGTGGTTAAATTTGGGCTGATTTCGAGTAGAAAATCAGAATATTCATAAATTGTCCTCCGTAAGAAAGACGTAATTAGCAGATATACAGCCTTGCCCAAATGTATTAAGCACCCTTATCTTTTTGTCTTTGCTGCCAAGCCACGTATTATGTTTTTCGTCGACACTATCTGAGGTTGTAAACAATTTTTATTTTTTATATCATTAATATTTTTGCTTTTTAAAAATATAACGAATCTTAGGGTGCCTAATACACGTGGCCAAGGCTGTATTTATATATGCACCACCATCAAGTGCAACGTAAACAGTGAAATAAATTAATTTGTCACAACAATAAATTCCAAGAAACACAATCATTGTCACGATTAAATATATTCGTTTCAGAACGGACAGTCAGTCTGCTCTCCGTTTAGGCTACTTCATTCTATTTCTCCGTCTTTCAGTTCTAAAACACAAATCTTTTAAAACACACCATGTATTTATTTTTAATAGAAAAAATTCCTATAATGTCTGCTTTGATTGATTGAAGTTTCCTTTTTTTTCATTTCAGGTAAGAGACGATTTGCATGATTATTTGGTAAGAAATCCGAGAAATGAAAATATTATCTATACTCGTATATTTAAAAAATGGTTGCAAGTGCGTTGTGACTTTATAACTCACGAATGGTCAAACCGAATTCGAGTCATTTTTTATGGTTTGTTCGTATGGTCGTGTAGATGGTTCATCTAAAGTTTGCTCGAAATTGGTCGACGCATTCGTGAGTTATCACTTTTTATGTCAACATCTGATTTTGTCTTTGTAAACAAAAAAACAACAAATACGTAGGCGCTTATGAGCGTGTGCTGTACGTATACTGTGTGCTGATGTCATACACAGGGCAAATACACGTTGTAGCGCATACACATTGACATTGACAGCTGTCAGTGAGTGATCTTGTTAAGGTTCTTTTTCATCGAACTCGCATTGTGAACGGATGTAATCGGTAAGAGTCGCATTTGACTCTTTTTTGCCTTTTTTTGAACAAAAAGAGTTTTGTTGCGTAGATCTGTACTTCCTTTCAAACTTGCAGCTAAACATCATTAAACAATCAGCTTAATTTTTTTATCGTTTAATACAAACGTACATGGGCACATTTTATTCGCGCTTGCCGACGTGTGTTTTTTTTTTTTTGATAGGTGAATAATTGATGGCTGAAATACAACAGTGCGCTGCGCTAGCCGACTTCATGTTACGGAGGGTGTGCGTTGACGCACTGCGTTAATAAGTTGTTTCCTCCCTCTCTCTCTCAAATACCAAATGAAAAATATTCTGTCAGCTGTTTTCATTTCTGAAATGTCAAATCAAGAAGTATTCCGGTCAAACAATTGAACGTTAAAGAAATTAACTGCGGAAAATGAATGCCAAAAAAGTTAAAAAAATTAAAAAAGTGCTTCTTGTAGGAACTTTGGCGTATTCATGCTTCCAAACACACACGGATTTCAAATTAGTTATCATGTTTTCATGTCTCAAATGTCAGTTGCCACAAAATGTTCTCAATTTGGGAAAAACTCTCAATTTGGGAAGCATTTCTCAATCTCGATCTCACAGCGCATACCTCTGTCAAAAAAATATCCAACATGTTGAATAATGACGTGCGTTGGGATTACGTTTTACGTTTTATTACGATCCTCTCATCTCTGTCATTTTTCACTTACGTACGAGTAGGTCGATGCAGTATATCGTGCATGTCCATTGAATTGTGTGCGTTCAAAGACAACGCTGACGCTGACGCTCTGTTGAGTTTCAGCCATGAATGATTGAGGCAATGATGTCTAATATAGGGTGTATGCAAATCCATGTTCATCAATTTGTATTGTCTGTCTGTCTGATTGTTTGGGCTAATCTCCGAATCGGCTGGACTGATTTCAATGAAACTTTGCAGGAATGAAGAGGAGATTGTCAAGAGTGATTTGGGCTTTTTCTTTCCGTTTTTGGTTTATAAGAAGTCGAGCTATGTAGCCTATGTCATTATTCAGAGATTCATATTCATTATGCCTAAGCAAAAGTAGACAACACACAGTCACCTGAAGTCAAGTGCAAGTTCTGAGAGACGACGTGAGCCAAGCTCTTGACAACTTAATATGAAATGATTTGTTAAAGATAGTGCCTTTCGTCTATGCTTGGGAGAAGAAAATACTGCGGCATATATTGTGCCGATGACCAGTATTGGCCGGCAGAAGGAAAGAGATGAATGGGAAATTAGTCGATGCACCATTAGTCAAATGCTAGCGCTAAAAGAGGAATCGAGATCAGAGAAAACTGTGCAGAAATTCAGAGAGTCTCCCCAACCTAAACCCAAGCTAACCTTCCCAAAATGGTGTCCCGATTCGGTATTTATATATATAAATGCACCGAATCTTTCATTGAGGGTCCGTGGTTCGAATCCGGATCAACACACCTGCTTTCAATTTTACGGCACCGTCTTTTTCAAGTCACTGACAATGCTCACAGAATATAATTGTCATGTAAAGGTTCTCAAACTTTGACGTTCGAAGTCGACAGAAAGTTGTATCTCATTTCCACATGCAGGAGACGAGTGGCTGCTCTAGAAGAAATAAGTTAGAAAGGATTCATAAACATTGCGTGTTGTTACAATGATGTAGGAACGAATAGAGCGCTGGATGGTGTCGAAGACAGAACGAAAATCAACTCCAGCCTGGGAAGCAAAAAGTTTCTGAGCCAGCCTTGTTCTCTGCTCTATGAAAGGTGACATTTCGATTTGTTTAATTTTTTTAAGAACAATGGACCGAACATGCTTCTATAATGCAAATTGCGCAAAACCATGCTTCTCAATCTCGCCCTTCGGAGTCGGCAATAAACTGTTGGTCCCCTCCACTCGTGAGGGAACAATATCACGCACAAAATAAGTGCTTAGAAACTACGCCCACCCAGGCTTAAACATAAATTGTAACTATAAGTTGAGAAGAGGTCTGAATGGGATCAATAACAACAAGTGCAAACTTCAAACTAGAGCCCTTCATTTTGAACGTGTACTTAAGTATATAGATAGACAGGATTGGAAAAAGCCTGACTTCATCAAAGGCACACCCATTTTCACTGATCAATCGAAAATAGAAGACGGTACGGGAGCGGGAATCTGTGAGACACTAAGAATAAACAATGCCTATCGGCTTACTGACTATTCTAGTGTATATCAATCAGAAATCTTTGCCATAAAGAAAGCTGCGCAAATTGTACAGCAAATAGACCGCCCTGACATGGAAATCACCTTTTGCTCGGACAGCTAAGCGGCCTTGAAGGCATTGAATTCCCATCTCGTAAACTCCAAATCCGTCAAGGACTGCATTAAAGGCTTTAAAGCCTGAACCGCCACAAAATCCTTCTGTGCTGAGTTCCTGGACATTCCAGCATTGATGGAAACGAAAAGGCAGATGAACTGGCACCGACAAGTTTCAGTTCAGGCGCAGAATCGGCTGACAATACTATCCACACTCCTATTAGCTCAGCCAAAAGACTCATTGAGCAAGTTTTTGTGTCATTAGCAAACGAACAGTGGCAAAGGCACCCAGGCTGCCTCATATCCCACTGCTTATGGCCCAAATACCATATCAACAAGACCAAATCCCTCATATCCGATAATAAGAAAATTACACGCATGTTATTAGGGGTTCTCACTGACCACTGTACGATAGGTGCAATGGCGAAGAGGCTAAACCTCCCGGCGAACGATTTCTGTAGGAGCTGTAGGGATGAGGAAGAAATTGAATCAGTGGAGCATCTCCTTTGCCACTGCCCTGGTCTACAAGAACGATGGCTCACTCACTTAAAAGCAAGGTTCATTCACGAGCTCAGCGATGTGGCGAAGGTTCAGATCCCCGACCTCAGGAAATTTCTAACTAGAACGGGGTGGTTTTGATAATTGCATGCTGACTCTGCGTTAATCCTCGGAAAACATAAAATCCTTACAGGGCATACACAGGCGGCCTCCACGACCTCTAAGTACACATATCTTAAGTATACGGATTCTTATGATATGTTGAACCATATTTTTGCAAGCAAATTCACATTTACCCGTGTGGCTAATTATTCCTAAAAACAAAAATACAGGTGTAATTATAAATTCACAGACTCAAATATGGATTCTCTAATTACACGGATATCGGTGTGTTTGCTTATCTGTATGGCATAATGCTGCACCGCAAACCCACCTTGACTTAGAGAATAGTCCAGCAACACACCAACAAAGAACCCTAGCTCCATAGTCTCCAAGTAGATGCCAGTTCAATCTGGTAGCCATTTAAATTTATGCATACAGCTCGAACTTCCCAGAAATCCTTTGCCAGTGCGAGTGTGTCACCCGGCTAAAGTGGAACTCTAAAATTGCAAGTTTAAATAATTAATTTGCCAGGAGCGCCACCGCTAAGATGTTCTTTGGCTAGAGCCAGCCACATCTCTGTGCTGCAAGGCAGCATCCATCTAAAGGCAAAATGGAAGCCATTAGCGGAAGGACATTTTAAAATATTTCCATTCCCCCTCCCGAGGCATGGAGAAAATAAATTCCCAATCGACCCGGTCCCCCTCCCAAGCGCCCGTCCTATATCTTCGAATATCCATTTGCGGTTAAGTCACATAAAGAACGAACAAAAAAATATCAGCGAAGTCATAAACCATCCGAAGTCACGTACAAACTTGAATTTTCCTATTATTTATTAAACTCCAGCCGGGATACCTTTTCCTCAAGGCAGCTCGCATCTCCGGGTCCCGAGGGGGTCGAGCGAAAGATGCCACCTCGACTGCCTTAGCTCCTTCGTTTAAAAATAAAATTATTATTAGATAACTATCGACGGAGCAGAGGAGCTGGCCAAGGAAGAATAATAAAAGCCATCCCGAGCAGAATGCGACCGTCCAAGGACATTATGCTTTCGAATGAAATTTATTGATATTACTGTTTGTGAGGTTTTTCTGCACGAAAGATGGCACAGCGGCGGGGCGCACAGATGGACATCATAGTCAGAAGCCGGAAACATCACTTACCTAGGACTACACTCGTCCTGGTGGCCCAGAGAGACTCTGCTCGAGAGGTTCCCTGCTCGTGCTCTGCGTCCTTTCTCTCCCGTGCGCGGGTGATTGTGTGGTTATTTGAATGAAGCAGCCTTGGACGGAGATGGAGCGGCGGCGTGCTTAAAATGTTCAACTATCACGCCGGATTGTTGGAGGATTTCAGATGAACGATAAATCGGTTCAATTCCAGTGTGTTGGTCCCGCTTGGCTTACTCCGCTGCCGGCCATCTGCGTGACGGTGCGAGACGTGACGGTGCGATTTTAAATATTCACAGTGCTTTCAACTTTTATGGCTTTAATGGGGTTTGATGCGTTCAGTTCGCTTGGCTGGATCTGCTGATGGTTTTTGGAAGATTTTCGGTAAGCTACGTGTGGGGCTAATGGTCGCATTGCTCGAGTGTGTGCACGGCATTGCACAGGGACAATTTTGAGTGCACTGGGTTCCTAATTCGGTGTTTGGCATGAGAGTCCTTAATGCAATGCGATCGCAGTTTTTCCAACCAAAAGTGGGGTATTTCTGCGACGTGTGAGATTATAGGGGTTAAGCACATGGCTTGACGTGTTTTTCCTAGAGTCCTTGAGGATAATGGTGTGGTTTGCCGTGGGAATTAACAGATTTACATAATTTTAAGGATTCAACGGATTCAGGGGATCAACTGATTTTTATGACGGTCCGGGACATTTTCGTTGGGAACTTCATTTGCACAAGACACACACTTGATGTGCGTTAACATGATAGCAGTTGTTTCTCAACTTATTCTGTTTTTACTTATTTCGCTATAACTAGAATGTGGATAACAGTGTCCATGTTTTTTTTTTTCGGATGATTTTTGAAACTCTACTGGAGCATTCGGACTCAAAACTGGTCCATTGTACTGCCAGGTAGCAACCTACTCCAGTGCCGTTAATTTGATCCCAACGGCAAATGATTCGATACCACTGGGATTCGAACTTGGGACCCCTCTAACTTGGGGCAGGCACTTAACCAACTACGCCATGCTGTCGTCCCCATGCTTACTTTTGATACTACTACTATTATCCTATTTTTTGACCTGTTCAGAAAGATACGTTTTTTGATCGGTGTTGATTTACTTTAGGTCACACCCCCACGTTGCTATGTTTTGTTGGGTGATGTAAAATAGTGCCAAATGAAATTACAATGATTTGGTTTAGTTTCGCTATACCAATGGCGGCGCTACAGTCCGAGGTGGACCTGGGCCAAACTTCTCAGCAACCACTCGTGCTGTGCGTGCTATTGTTCTTTCACGAGTGAAGGGGATCTGCTGTTTAATGCCGACTTCGAACGGCGATTTTGAGAAACTTTTTCTAGAGAGTTATACTCTTTGACCATTGTCAGTGACTCGAAAGAGGTGGAGCCGTGAAAATATTTTCTACCTAACAATGTACACTAAGCATTATAAGAGCATATTCGGTCCATTGTTCTCAAAAAAATTAAACAAATCAAAATGTCACCTTTCATAGAGCACAGAACAAAACTGGCTTAGAAACTTTTTGCTTCTCAGGTTGGAATCGCTTTTCGTTCCTACATCTTTGTAACAACACGCAATTTGTATAACCGCTTCCCAACTTATTTCTTCTAGAGCAGCCACTCGTCTCCTGCATGTGGAGGGGAGATACAGCTTTCTGCTGACTCCGAACGTCAAAGTTCATGTAAAGGTTCAATTACATGACAATTATATTCTGTAAGCATTGTCAGTTACTTGAAAAAGATGGTACCGTAAAATTGAAAGCAGGTGTGTTGATCCGGATTCGAACCACGGACCCTCAATGAAGGATTCGGTTCATTTATATACATAAAGATTTCAAGTATTTATATACATAAAGATTTCAGGAGATCCTTTTTGGGAAGGATTTTTCGGAGGATTTTTGAAACACTACTGGAGCACTCAGACCCAAAATTAGTCCATTGTGCTGCCAGGTTGCAACCTACTAAAGTGCCGTTAATTTAATCCCAACGGCAAATGGTGACTGCACCAGATTCAATTTCACTGGGAATCGAACCTGGGACCCCTCGAACTTGGGGCAGGTTTGGGGTTAGGTTGGGGAGACTTTCTGAATTTTTGCAAAGTCTTCACCGATCGTTTTAGCGCCAGCACTTCCTTAATGGTTCATCGATTAATTCCAATTCACTAAGAACTCAGAATCTCTTTTCTTCTGCCGGCCAATGTTGGCCATCGGCACAATATATGCCGGAGTATTTTCTTCTCCTAAGCATAGACGAAAGGCATTACTTACTTACTTAACAGACCTACGACCCACGGAGGGTCTGAGCCTTCCATTCACTGGGAATCGAACCTGGGACCCCTCGAACTTGGGGCAGGTTTGGGGTTAGGTTGGGGAGACTTTCTGAATTTTTGCAAAGTCTTCACCGATCGTTTTAGCGCCAGCACTTCCTTAATGGTTCATCGATTAATTCCAATTCACTAAGAACTCAGAATCTCTTTTCTTCTGCCGGCCAATGTTGGCCATCGGCACAATATATGCCGGAGTATTTTCTTCTCCTAAGCATAGACGAAAGGCATTACTTACTTACTTAACAGACCTACGACCCACGGAGGGTCTGAGCCTTCCATCGTTGACGGTCCTGGGCACGCTGCTTCCAGTCATCAAGACCAAGCTATATTACGTCCACGATGATTTGGTCTTTGTACCGAAGGTTCGGTCTTCCTCTCCTTCTCGAACCAGGAGGCTCGGATTCGAAGACCCTCTTAGCTGGAGCGTTGTTTACCATGCGTTCGATGTGGCCGAGCCAGTGCAGTCGACGAATTTTTGCCATCCGGACTACACCCACATCCTGGTACAGCTCATAGAGTTCGCGCTTGTGTCTTCTCCTCCATTCGCTTTCCTCGCAGACGGGACCATATATCCGACGTGGAATTTTTCTTTCGAAGGCACCAAGAAACAGCTCCGCAGTTCTGCTTAGTGTCCAGCTTTCGGCTCCGTATAGCAGGACTGGCAGAGTAACAGTTTTGTAGAGCATGATTTTGGTCCTTCGAGTCAGGAGTTTTAAGACCAGTTGTTTTGTTAGGTGTTTTTTTTTTCGAGATTCGAACTTTAGACCTCGATCGTAGGAGTTGATGCAACTACCCACTACGACACGGCGTCCCTGATACTTACAGATGCCATCAAAACCATAAAAACGAGATCGATGGAACTAGCTGCTTATAGTATAGCGAGGGTTAATTTGGCTTATAATTAATCCGAAAAGAACAAAAACACTCTTAGCAATAAATAGGAATGGAATTATTGCCGGATACTGCCTCTAATGCAATCTTGCAAGGAGGGAGGGCTCAATAAAACGACTTCTTCTGAGGTTGCAGGGATGAGGAGGCACTTGTCCAGCTCTTACATCAATTAGAAGAAGAACGCGCTCTATTCGGAGAACAGAAAGAGTTTTCGAACACTAAAATCGAATGATAAAGACATGATGAAATTCATTTTCGCTTAGCGTGATCAGTTCGCTTCAGTTCTTGAGTCGATTGCACTTTGTTTTATGAAGACGCAGATTTTTCGTGACGTGAAAAAAAGCAATAAGCCCAAATTTCAAGTTGGTCTTATCCCAGAGTTTTTTATACAAATTTCGTTCCAAAATTGTAGATCGAGGTAAATCCCTTCCATACATTCCAAAAATATGACGTACACACGTACATTGGCTGTCTTATGTCCATATTCTTCCAGGTTGCCAGGTTGCTACCTGGCAGTACAATAGACCAGTTTTGAGTCTGAGTGCTCCAGTAGAGTTTCAAAAATTCTCCGAAAAAAAAGAGTCCACCTTTGAGCCCATTGAGCAATCTCAGCGGAAGGAACCTCGCTCCGGTTCAAACTAACTTGAATATGAACCACCTCAGTTTTTTTGAACTCAGGAATTGCTTTTGAACCTGAAACAAAAGCAGAGATGAATAACCTCACAAATGTAAAAGTGAGCAGGTAAATTGCTATCCTCTTTCCTCAAATCCCTTGCCTTTTCAGTCCACAGGCATGCTCCCTAATCAGATTACTGCACCCCCCCTCGCATTCGCCGTGCCACAATTCTTCAAAGGCCATTAGACGTGACCCAGTATCAAATTTACGTAACCAATCTCCAACTTTCAATTGTCAATCACTGTCCCGACAACTCAGGGAATTATGTTTCTTTCAAAATAACCGCTCGGAGCACATTCATACACTGGCCCCTGTCAATTAATAATCCATCCGCTGAGTACACGGCATGTGGCCAAATTCACTTCACTAACTGCCAATGCCATTGATATGACCGACCACAGAATTCAATTCCCCCAGTGGGACACCATCCCACCTCACGGGCCGGGGGAGACCCTGACTTTCTACAGATTCACGGCAGCACAAACCACGGGGGCGATCCAGAGTCTCAAACCAAGCCCGTGTGGGCTGGCTATCCAATCAACCCCCCACTGTCACTCATATCCTTTTAATTTCGCCGCATTAAAAGCAATCAGAGCAAGCAGCCAGCAACACAGTCCACCAGGACGAGGGCCCAGTCCTTCGCTCGCCCACCCCCTCCGCTTTCAGATTCAATCAATCGATTCTGGGGGTAAAAACAAAGCCAAGGAGATTGGGAGTGAAATTTAATAGGCGGGCGCGTAGCGCATTAGATGGGCGGCTGGTGGTGGAGGCGGCTGGTCGGAGGACGACATGCGGCAAGTGGCAGTCGACTGACGGGGCGAGCTCACTGCTTGATGTGGTCCTATTGATTTGAATGGAATAATAATTAGATAGGTACGCCCCCGCCCCCCTCCACCGCGACGGAGGGGCCACCCCGAAGAGTCATTGTGCAGCCATCGGTGCGGACCAGTGGATCCAAAAATAAATAAGAAATTAAAAGGATTTCGCCTCCTTCGAGTGGGATCGGAGCAGATGGAGCGCACGGGCGGACTCCTCTATGGATACGGTGTATCCCTATCGGTTCGGGTATCAGGGATCAATAAGCATATCACGTAGCTGCGATAAATTTGTCTTATTCGTATTCCCTGCTTCACATTTTTTCCTTCGTTCGTCCCTTTTCGGTTCGTTTTGCTGGCGGAAGGACGGACGTGTGTACGTACGTATATTGGGAAATAATTGTGTTAGGGCGCAGGAGAGAACGGAAAACCCTGTGCTCTATTCTGCAATGTTTGGAGGAAAGCCAATTATTTTAGCGTTACCTCGGCTACTATCCTATTTTGCCATCGCCACTCCAGTGGGTGGGGGGGATGTCTCCCCATTCAAGGACGTTCGACCCTCTCAATTTACTCCACGAAAGTTGTACTTGCACTTCTCGTCCGATCCCGCCTAATCGACTCAGGACTGAATGGGTGGACATGCCTTTCCATCGTTGGTTGGCTTCGCCCCCAGCCCGCCGCCATCGAGTCCTTGACTCGTTTGAGCTCCCCGTTGTCAGTTTTAACTTGGTTTTCTAATTTTAGATCCATTAACCTAAATTTTCCCACACTTGTCAGTCAGGCGCACATGTTGGCCGTGAAGTGGCTGCGAGTGGGAAGCACAACTTTGCCCACAGGTGGAGCTATGATGACCTGCCTGCATTCGGGTAATTGGCTTAAAGGACACGCCGCCGACACACCGACACACGGACACACTCAAATGCGGTTTTGACAACTTTTTTATCTCCTTTTCTGGATTTTCTTCCCTTTCCCCCTTTCAACCCGGTGTACGTTTTTTGAAAATCAATTCCATCCGGGCAGCGGTGACGGAGTGGGCAGAGCCTTAAACTTCTGCGGTTAACCTAACATTTCATCAAGGACCACGGGCACGGGGCTGTGTGCTCGTATGTGATATGAATCAAATCGAATTGAGCGGTTTTTGTTGATGATTTATCGGTTGTTGGGATATTTAATGTCACACGGCGGCGATGGTGGTGTTTTGGAAGAGATTTTCCCGCCCGAAAATATTGAGTTGTCCTTTTAAATTGGCGGCACCGGTGGGCGCGCGGCGTGGGATATCGGACAGAGTTACGAAAATTTATTTCGAAATCATCATCGATGCGGAGGATGCGACGAGGATGGACGACGATTGAATGATAAATGAATGAAATGAACTGTGTGGTTACATTCTGTGGGTATTTAGAGTTGTCACTGATTTTGTGGACAGTTGCCGAGGGAGATGGAGCAGAATGTGGCTGCGAAATGACATGTTTAGAGATTTGTTGTTCATCTATGGGTGGGATCTGGTGGGAATCGAATTGGAATTCGGAATTCATTTTTTTTTCATGTCCGTGTGCGTAACTCGATGTTCAAATTGTACAGGGTGGGCCATCTAGTGTTTTTTTTTAAATCACAGGTTATTTTGACACTGACAGCTGTTTCCCGCTCGAAATCTTGACAGAAAGTCAGTATCATATCTCCGAGGAACGAAATGGGCAGCTTTACGCTTGACCAACGTGGGGAAATATTGAAAACTTATTTTCAAAGTGAGTACTAAAAAGCACAAACAGTGCGTTTTTTTGAAAAGAAGTTTTGGCCGAAATGCAGCACTCACTGCGGCTGTTGTACGCAAGTTTGTGCAGAAAGTTCGTGAGACTGGTATCATAGTCACAACACAACACTCATGGTCTCCGTCGTCGTACGGTGCGCACAGATGGGAATATGGCTGCTGTGGCCGAGAGTATGAGACTAAATTCACGAACATCAACTCGAAATCGATCTCATCTCAAGAGCTCATCATTTCACGCACTAGCCCGAGGAGGTCTCGGATTATTCGGCTACAAGGTGCAATTGACTCAACAATAGAAGGCGCGACCATCCGCTTAGTTATCGCTTCGCAGCTAGAATTGGGCAACGATTTTGGGCGAAAAATCATCCTTTTTGACGAGGCGCATTTCCATCGCGGCGGCTACGTTAAGAAACAAAATTGCCGCATGTGGGGCTCGGAAAACTCACACCTTATTGTCGAGAAGCCAATTCATCCACAGAGAGTGACAGGCTGCTAGTGAATTCACCAGCACACTTGGGCCATGTTGGTCCATTGTGATACCCACAGTCAGACTACTACCACGATCCATCGCTCCAGTGATCTTCTTCTTCTTAGGGCGCTACAGTCCGAGGTGAATCTGGGCCTCACTCAACATGCCTCTCCAACCAGCACGATCTTTCGCCAGCTGTCTCCAGTTTCGCACACCAAGCCAGCCGAGGACCCCTCGATTTGTGTGCGCCACTTTGTACGTGGACGTCCTCTGTTGCGTTGTCCCACAGGCTCAGAGTCGAAGACTCTTCGGGCCGGAGCTAAGTTGTCCATACGCTCTACATGGCCTAGCCATCTTAGGCGTTGGATCCGTAGACGCCTGGCTAGACTCATGTCGCTGTACAGCCCATACAGTTCGTGGTTGAACCTTCTCCTCCAAATGCCATCAACGCAAACAGGACCAAAGATCGAGCGCAGGACTTTTCTCTCGAAAAGACCAAGAGATTGTGCATCCGCTCGGGATATTGTCCATGTCTCAACGCCGTACAGCAGGACTGGGATGATCAAGGTCTTATACAGAGTAAACTTGGTCTTCCGAGAGAGGGCTCTACTACTCAATTGCCTTTTGAGCCCAAAAAAAACATCGGTTGGCAAGAGTTATTCTGCGTTTGATCTTGATACTGATGTTGTGTGTACTTTTTACCGCGGAGCCAAGGTAGACGAAGTCCTTCACTACCTCAAAGATATAGCTGCCTATGGTGACGTTCTGGCCAAGTCGTTGATGTTGTGCGTCCATTTTCGATGACAGCATATCCTTGGTTTTGCCCTCGTTTACCGCCAGACCCATTTTAGCCGCTTCCGTTTCAATGCCAGCAAACGCATCATTGACGGCTCGCTGTGTTCACCCAATCACGTCAATATCATCCGCGCAAGCTAGCAGTTGAACGGACTTTTGGAAGATCGTGCCTCTTGTGTTGGCCAGTGAGTTTTGCACGATCTTCTCAAGAACGATGTTAAAGAAATCACATGAAAGCGCGTCGCCTTGTCTAAAACCTTTTTTCACATTGAAGGTCTCGATGAGTTCGTCACCGACCTTAATGGAGAAACGAGAGTTCTCCATCGTCATCCTGCTCAGTCTGACGAGTTTGGCAGGAATGTAAAAACTAGACATGGCGCTGTATAGCTCGACTCTATTCACGCTGTAATATGCGGCCTTGAAATCGACAAATGGGCAGTCTGTGTCGATCTGCATTTCTTGGGTCTTCTCGAGGATCTGCGTAGTATGAAGATTTGATTTATGGTGGTCTTCCCGGGCCTGAAACCACACTGGTAGGGACCTATCAGTTTGGTGACGAAATGTTTCAGGCGTTCACACAGAATGACAGAAAAGATCTTATAGGCGATGTTAAGGAGACTTATCCCTCGATAGTTGGCGCAGTCAAAGTGGTCTCCTTTCTTGTGGATCGGGCAAACGATACTGAGATTCCACTCATCGGGCATGCTTTCCTCCGACCATATCTTACAGATGAGCTGGTGCATGCGCCCTACCAGATCATATCCAGCTGCTTTAAACATTTCGGCGGGCAGACTATCTGCACCAGCAGCTTTATTAGACTTCAGTCTCGATATCGCTATCTTGACTTCGTCTAGGTCGGGGGGTCGGGGACATCGTCCGTTGTGTTGAGGGTAACATTCTGCCTGACAGCGGTATTTGTGTCCTCATCGCCGTTCAACAGTCTGCAGAAATAATTTTTCCAAATTCTCAGTATCGACTTCTGAAATTTTTTACGACATATGAAAGTACAGATGTTCTCGAGATACATACATCCGGAGTTGGAACGTTTCAGATACTTTTTCCATTTTACCACAAAAAATCAACAGGGCGCTTCTCAAATAACTAACTTTTTTTTTTTTTTTTCTTTTGGAGGATTTTAGAAACACTACAGGAGCACTCAGACTCAAAACTGGTCCATTGTACTGCCAGGTAGCAACCTACTCCAGTGCCGTTAATTTTATCCCAACAGCAAATGATGACTGGACCGATTTCGGAATCGAACCTGGGACCCCTCGAACTTGGGGCAAGCACTTAACCAACTGCGGCATCCAGTCGTTTAACTGACTTACTTACTTCTCAGGTTAACGAGCCCTGAAGAATCTAAGACTGACCAATTGCCGCCTTCCACTGAAGTTCGACATTTTATTGCATCGACTTGGTTTTATACCAGAGGTTTTGATTTTCCTCCCTTCTCGGATTCGAAGACTGCTGCTTTTAGATATCAATACCCTGTTGTCTTTCGTCCTCGACTACTTGGTCATTGTATCGGAGGTTAGGTCTTCGTCACCTCCTCGAACCAGGGGGCTCGTATCCAAGGACTCTCTTAGCTGAAGCATTGGTATTCATTCGCTCGAGGTGGCCAAGTTTAGTATACGGATTTTTGCCTTCCAGATTATGTCCGCATCCTTCTACAGCTCATAGAGTTCGCGGTTGTGTCTTCTCCTTCATTCCATTTCCTCGCAGAGAGAACCAAATATACGAAGCAGAAAGGCACCAAGAATCAGGCTCTGCAGTTTTGCTTATTGTCCATCTTTCGGCTTCCAATAGCAAGACTGACAGGATAAGGTTTTTGTTGAGCAAGATTTTGGTACTTTGATTCAGAAATTTCGATGGAAGTTACTCGACGAACCCAAGCCGTAGCTGTTGTCAGGAGCTATTCCGCGTCTGATCTCCACTAAAATTTCGCTTGAGGAATTTGCGTTTGCCCCTCGGTTGACAAACTCCTTTACTACTTCAAAATCGTAGCTGTCGATTGTGATGTTTAGTTCTATAAATATGATGGGCGACCTAAAGACTAGCTTGTTTCTGTTCTTTAATCCTGTTCTTCAACTGTTCTTCAATCGCAGTGAATGCTTCTACAGCACACTAGGTACCCGCTACAATGTCAGTGTCATCTGCGTAACTCGCAGTTTGGACCGATTTGCAGAATCAAACGAAAAATTTCTCAGATTGTATCGAGAAATCTGAGCCGAGAGCTTTTTGTAGGAGTCCCAGTTGCAAAGCGAAACACCTCTGTGAAATGCGTCCCGCTTGAATGCTAGTAGGGTTGAACGTTTTTTAAGAAATTAGCGAGTAAGGTATAGGATTGACTTTCTCGATCGTTGAACAATTCGTTTTCATTTCGCTCATTTCATCTCGATTTGATTGATTGAGCGACTTGAAATTTGCTTGAGATTTACAGTCGCCTCATTCTAAGTCGAATTTTCGCGGGATATCAAAGTTAGTTCGAGTTACAGGCAGCTCGACTAGAGGACGTATTTTGTATGGAAAATTGAGAGGGATGCCAAAGTAAATATGGCGAAAAAATTCGAGTTAGAGGAAAATTCGACTTAAAAGAAGTTCGATTTAGAGGGAGGCGACTGTATATTGCTACCTTCAATTGAATCATCCTTTAGAATCTACTCTAGGGCTCTTGCTTAGAGACTAATGCCTGTATGCACTTGGAATATGAATATCCTTTCTCATCGTCCATTTACATCTGCTTCCGCTTAAGGCACTATCACAGTAGAGGCCACAAAACCGCCCGCAGAACGATTTGATTTTTCCTTAAAAACTTAGAACCACTTCGGAGTGCAAAATGAACACTTGACTCAAATCACATTAAAGCCGGAGAAACAAAAGCTTTAACATTCTCCTCCATTCTTCGCATTCTTCGATTGATTTCGCCTCACTCTTCCGGCACGTGGAAGACGGTGCACAAAAGAAGGAATACCCTACAAACTCGTATCATTCTCTTACATCACTCACGAATATGCATACAAATATTTATTCTTCCGTCCCAAATATTTCCTCTGCGATTTCCTGTACCTCCAATTTCTGATTTCTCCCGCACCATCCGCCAGCCATCCGCCGGCAGCCCGAGCAACACCTTCACACAATGGCGCAGGCACACGAGGTGCTAAGACACATCCATGGGGACGTACAGACTCGTACGTGGGCGTAGGACACACCTAGGGAGAATGGTGCCACATAAGCGCCGGATATTGTGTGGGAATTTTGATAGAATACTCAGCGATGGAAACGGATGGGATCAAACAAACGAACACAAAAAAAAAAAAAAAACAACCGGGAGAAACCAGAAAAATGAAGAAGACGAAAAAATAGGTATCCTCACGCCGAATTCCCTATTCCCGAAAATTGGTTTTCCAAGTGAACAGAATTTCCTCTTCGCAATTTATTTCTTCATTCCCATGGAATGTGTGCTCCCCCGTGCGGGTGTGAGTGTGTGTGTGTGTAACCGAGGACCACGCCATAAATAGACAAAGTACGAGGGAAAAAATTTAAGATCTCGCCAGGGGAACGCGGGGGAGCCACGAGAAAGGAACGAAAGGACTCTAAAGTTAAAGAAGTGAAATCTATTTTTGTGTGCTAAGCTGTGGAAAATTCGTTTCTATTTTCTTAGTTCACCACTCCCACCTTTTATCCTTTCCCGGCGCTGTGTCCGCTCCGACGCCATGTGCTGTGCGGTGCGCCTCTCCTTTCGGTTTCAAATTATACGAGATAACAATTTCACGCTACCATTGCTTATAATGGAACATTTTTCGTTCGTTTACTGTTCACTTTGAAACTGTTATTCAATGAATGCCAAATTAGAAGCAGCACCAGTCGCAGTCGGAGATGGACTGGGCAGGGGGAGCAGGTGACCAGCTGTGCTGGGAGTAGTTTTTTGGAAAATTTCAAATTTTATGAAGGAAATTGAATTTGCTGGCGGGGTGATGGTGGTTGCCGAGAAATGGGAAAATGGACTGAAGTCTCTTTTTTCCACGGAATTCCTGCGTGTAGTGTGAAAACGGTAGCAGTTAGACTTGTTTTTGAGGTTATTTGAGGCGGAAAATGTGTTAAATTTCGTAGTTTAACATAAGCCTTGGAGTAGATTCAGGCTTTGAAGAGGGGTTTTTTAGCAGTTCTTTGATTTGTGGGGTGGTGGAGGTTAAATGTGGAGATTGAATACATTTTTAGCTTAGAAGTGCTGAGAAAATCAAAGGAGAATTTTTCGGGTAAATGTTTCGAAAACGCGGCTAATGACACAAAGCGAGGGTTGAACATTTTGGAACGCAGCTTCTTAATGTCACGGGTGCTGGTTTTGGGTATTTTAAAGGTTAACTAATTGGGCCTCAGTGGGCGCCGCGGCCGTGTGGGTTCGTGCGTCGACCCATGCGCATTAGACCTTCACAGTCTAGGTTCGAATCCAAGTTCAGACAAACAATTTTTCAAAATAAATTGTTCACGGCTCCACCTCTTTCGAGTCACTGACAATGCTCAAAGAGTATAACTGTCTAGAAATAGCTTCTCAATCTAGCCGTTCGGAGTCGCCATTAAACTGTAGGTCCCCTCCACTCGTGAGAGAACAATAGCACGCACCACACGATTGGCTGCTGAGATGCTAGGACCACCTCGGACTGTAGCGCCGCCATTATTATTATTATTATTATTAAGTCCTAAACTTTTTCTGTGCGTTTATTTATTACCGTCGTCCTTCGGATTATGATAGATTAGTCAATCAAAAAGCAGAAACTCATCGCGAAGCAACGTCAACTTCAAGCACAGATTAAATATCCAGCAAAATGAATCGAATTACCGCGTAAAATGAGGTCAAACCTAGCCCTTTACGCAGCAAGAGGCCCTCAACACACACAAAAAAAATGTCAATTAGTCAAAAAAGCTCTTTCGCAAAAATTTAATTTCAAAATTCCCCCAAACAAAAGAAATCAAAACAAGAGTTTCCATTACCAAGCCTACCCCTTTCCACCGCAGCCCCCTCCCGCCGGGTGTGCTGTTTGGTGTTGCCCCCCCCCCCCCAACCCCCTTCTCACACTGAAAAGGCAAAATCGTGTCCCTGTCACAATAATTAAATTGTTCAAATGAAATAATCCCACCGAAATTACAAGGATGCAACGGTACCCGGTACCCAGTTGTGAAGCTAGTTTTTTCCGTTGTTTTTCTTGTGCGATCTCCTTTTGTTGCGAAACGGGCCAAGTAGAGAGTCAAAACGATGAATGGGGTATGAAAAACCAACAACAAAAGCCGTCACAATCCAAGGACATTTCAGGCATGACTAAGTACGCAAAAGCATAAAAGTACCAGGATTTTTGTTGTCCCCATCCTCCCGTGTGCGAATGGGGAAATGATGCCTTTCGGAAAATTGAAAACGAGAACTTTTTGTTGTGTCCTACCTACTTAACAATGGGCGAAGCAAAACTTTGTCCCTCTCGCTCTATCCTTTTTGAGCTTGTGCCTGTTCTCTGGCCCGGCAATCGGGCGTTTCGTAATGTCACACCGGAGTGCTGTGTGTATCCCTTTCTATACCGGGGTGGGGCTTACAAGTTTGACAGAGGATTACAGTTTCTTGTGATAAGGTGTTACGACGAGTATTGTTCGAATGACATTTGTTGCCAGCGCTGCTGCTGAGGGAAAGCCACTAAAAAAAAGCAATTAATTAAGGACAAGGCGGCGTCGAGGGGGAAATGCGTCAAAACTCTACCATGCGCCGCCCAAAATAGTGGCACAATGCAATGTTACAAAGTCATCAGTCAATCACGGAAAACCAGCGAAATCATCACTCACTTTGGGGCGAGAACGTTCCATTATCGGGTCGTGTACGTAACATCAATCTGAAACTCAAATGAAGGTCATTAAACGTGCCGCGTGAGCGTGAGCTGGCGCCCAACATTTAACCTTTCACAGTTTCGAATGCCTGCTGCACAAACAAAGCACTCCACCACTGCCACTGCCACTGCCGCTGCACTGTGACCCAAATATCCTTTCATATCGCACTAACATGCACCCTCAATTAAGGACATTCAACACAGCAGCAACTGCAGAAGCGGTCTTAGAGAGATCCGAAGCATTGTGTTTTATGTGACATGCAAAACTGGTGCTATCCGGGATGAAACATGGCCGAGGGGCCAAACCAGCATTCAGTTTATGATGCCCACCAGATATGGATACTGTATCGGTTTCAATTCAAATTCAACAGAGTCCTGTGCAATATTTATGAATGCCGAACATGCTAAGCAATTAATCATCGTCGCCAACACAATTTCCACACCCATACACGCGCACACCCGAGTGCACCGACAAGAATTGGGTCCTACATCGTCATCATCATCATAGCCATCGGCATCGGCATCGTCATCATCGTGGTGGTCGTCGTCGTTGTCGTTGTCGTTGTCGTTGTCGGTGTCCACAACAGCAAAGCATCGGCCGAAGCCATTCGCATCCTACACAGCAAATATAAATATTTCAAAATTTTCAATATGTACAGTCGAACAGGACTGGATATAGATTTGTCAGAGCGCAACCATCATACGGTGTGTGATTCGGACACGGACACAATTTTGAGATTCTGTATCTCCATGGGGGAGGTGGGGCGGCCCTCGCATGAGATGTCCAATATATCAATTTGACAGCGATGCCGTGGAGGCCAGTGGGAGGGGCGGAGGGGTGCAAATGTGCAATTTGCAATTTGCATTTGATGAAACAAGCGACAAATGGTTCACGGGGATATGTGTGCTGGCCGGGGACAGCTGAGGAAGTGCCTTGGTCGGGGATCAGAGATGAGATTTGAGTTCCTCCACTCGCAGGGGTGACGACTGCGGTGGATTATGCTTAGATTGTCTCAGACTATTGGTCGGCAAACAAATTTGAGGTTGCGCTTGAGTGCACAGTATCTTCTCGATGAAATTCGATTCAAGATGCAGGGCTTTGATGATTCATGTCCGGGAGATGGTTTATTGATCCTTCAGCTGATGAGTGGTCGAGGCGATATCGGGGATTTTGATTTGATGAACGGCTGGGTAATCGCTGACCTGTCAATCTGACGGATTGCGGCAACGGATATTTCCCACTTCCAGTACATTAAGCCGGAAGCTAATCTGTGTCGACAGGCGTGGCAAATAGGCTGAAAGGCTAGATAGTTTGGCGTAAGTTGTGAGATTACACTTTGCATGGGAGTTTGTTGTGATCCTATGAAGGATAGTTTGTGATTTTCTTTTGAAAAGCAAGCAAACAACGGTAAAGGGGTGCACATAAAGTGAGAATACGTTTTCGCAACGTGATGGAATACACAGTTGGCATCAAAAGTGTTCAATCATCTGCTGAAAGTTCATCCTCCACTCCAGTGCCGTTTATTGGCATCAACTGCAAATGGTGACTGGACCAGATTCGATTTCACTGGAATTCGAACCTGGGACCCCTCTAACTTGGGGTAGGCACTTGACCAACTGCGCCATCCAGTCGTCCATCCATAGTCATCCAGCGAGGACATACAGACATGCATACACCAAAGTAAAGATCCAAAGTCATACTTTAAAATACATTTTATTTTATTTAACATTAGCGTTAACGAATGTCCCCATCATCACGACTTCCAAGGCGTGCCTTGAATTCGATTCCATCAGGTAGACGACCGCTTGGCAGACCCAGGACAAGATGGTTGGACCAGGTGCAAAAACTCGCCTGGGTGCGCTTGGGCATAGCTCCTGATGAGTCAGAGTCGATGGCGGACGATCGAGTGGCCTGAAGATCTCTCGTACATGCATTGCCCCCGCGACCCCTTTCGAGGAACATGCGGGTCAGTGAAATGATGATTAAATTTTTAAACAATTAATTAAATTTGAAGAGAAAAGTGCTGAAAACAACATTCAAAATTGAATGTAGAAATGGTTGTGTTAATGATTTTAACGGCTCGTTTTCATTAAACATTTGTAGGAAGGTTTAAACCGGCAGATACGAAAACTAGAAACTTTGATAAGGCACAATTTTTTTCCAATGAGATAATTCCTTTAAGCGGTAGGTGTTGACTTACATTGGACCCCTGTTTTTAAACTTTTTTCTTTTGAATTAAGTAAACTGTCTTATGTTTACCGTTATGTTGAATAATTTGAAGCACTTCAGAGCTTTTTTTGAGATATGAATGTCTGGCGCAGGACATTGCGGTGAATTTTAATGTAAATGAAAAACTTTCTGCTACAAACTGTTCATTCATTTTTGACGCTGAGTGTACATGTGAAAGAGCAGCAATTTGGTTGTAAATTTGCCCCATTGAGGAGGTGGTCAAGAACAAGGCACATAAGGAGACGGTAAGAAGTTTTACTTACATTTCCGGGCCAATGCAGTACAAACAGTTCATTCACCTAAAATCTTACAAGCCTGACATATTCGTTGAATCAGAAGAAAGAGACCTTCAAACAAAAATAGGCGATTCCACTGGCCAATTGAATTTGACGTATCATTTAGAAAGAAATAGGAAACAAATGGTTAAGTTCAGGAGGCCGACTGCTGCAAGTTAGCAGTGTCTTTAGGCCAACATGGGCCCATTGTAGTACCACGCGGATCGGATATCTCCTGCCCATTAAACAATTTGGTGCTTGCTATAAGGCGTTTAAGTTAACTGATACTGATGTTGTTAAGCTTTGATGTTATGTTGTTGTTGATGAGTTTTCCGACGATGCCTTGTAATTTCATCCTCCTCCTGCAATTCCCTCTCCGTAACTTCTGCAACTTCTCCTAAACTTAAGTCGTGTGTTCAACTTATGATGCTTTCTCTAAAATTTGTGGAAATGCTTCAAATTCTGCATTTTGAGAGCCCAAGTAAGCTTCATATGCATACCAGAGCAGCTGAACACTCATAAAAATAAAAGTGCCTTTAATACCAACATATGCCTGTCTCCACAATTAAATTAAATACATCATACGACAGCACAATCTGTGTCGAAATTCGATACAAGTTTGAAAGGATTCAGGGGTATTTGGTTCAAACTACACGGTGAATCATGAATTCTCATCTATAGCCGGACAAATCAGAATCATTCGAATCAGTTTTCCTAGGATTCGAAATTGGGCCTTTTCTGAATATGGGTCTAAGAAATTTAATATAGAAGTAGTCAGGTTCCTACACACGGTACACAATCCTTATCAGAACATCCTCGCCAACCTTGTATAGATCAAACGCCGTCAGTGCCTGTAAATTTGCTGATCTTGTATTGAGGCTAGAAGGGAGACACTGTCTCATCAATTCATCTCCCTTGCCAAACTTTCATGGTCATGCTCATTAAGCATCTGCTGACAGTGCTGTTTTAAAATATTCAGAATTCCCTGCGAATCAGTGACAAAATTAGCTTCAAATTTTTGGCCGGTTCTTTTTTCTTTGGTTAGCGCTACAGTCTGAGATGGACATTTTTTTTTTCGGAGTGTTTTTGAAACACTACTGGAGCACTCAGACTCAAAACTGGTCCATTGTACTGACAGGTAGCAACCTACTCCAGTGTCGTTAATTTGATCCCAACGGCAAATGTTGACTGGACGAGATTCGATTTCACTGGGATTCGAACCTGGGACCCCTCTAACTTGAAGCAGGCACTTAACCAACTGCGCCATCCAGTCGTGGATGGACTTAGTCCTGGCTTCCAGGCAATTACTTGTACTGCCTAGGGTATTATTAGCTTCAGTGGATGAGACCTTCAGTTTGTGACCGACTTTGATTTGATTTTAAGAAATCAGACAATCAGACTCTCTGAACATTATGAGTAACGAGAGAGGTGGTACGGTGTTCATGAAAATTGTTGCCGCCGAGATCGATAAACCTTTAATGTAGGTTTTGATGCACTAATCAACTACGCCGTTGCGACCACAAAATTCCTTGAAAATGTATCCTCCTTGATTTATTTATACGAAATGCGGAGTAGTGGAAGGTGATTTCGGAAAGCCTTCGCATTTGCAGTGACTTTACTGTTGTCCTTAACTAATATTGTCGACATTCCAGTTAATTCCCACACTGGTTTCGAGTGACAGCAGCACTTCCGACGAAAATGCCTGTATTGTTTAACTTGTCGGCAAGAATGAAGACATGAGAATTCCTGAGAATAAACTTAATTTATCCTACAGTCTGTATGCTCTCTGGATATATTAGGATTCCGAGAACACATCTGCTTCAAGAAATGATTTTTTTTGATTTGTTATTCCCCACCAATAGAATAGCTTGGTCGGCCTAAATGGATCTGTTGTATGAAAATTTGAGGACATGTTTGGCTTGATCGCTTTAAGCAGAAAAAAAGGTTTCATCAGCAAGCGAGCGTTGGGAGACTGGCTATTGACTATGAGCAATGAAGTTCGTGCTCATCAACGTTAACTTCAAGTTCCTCTAACTTCTCAAAAACGTAATCTACGAGTATACTCTAAGCCTGTAGTTTACTTACTACTGATCCTTCTGTCTACTGGTGGAACTCTAACCTGTTTTCAGGCTCCACCATCAATTTGCTGTTCATTCCATTGCCCCCGCGACTCAAAGTTGCGCTACAATTTTTGCCCCAAAATTCACGTCTTTAAGACCAATACAATCCGAACGAAAGTTCTCAAACTTTGCCCCCCCTGTTTGCCACATCTCCTGCTGGAAGACATCTGTCACCTTCACAGTTGACACTTCCTGTCAATGGGAGAGGTTTTTTTTGCTCTGCCACTGAGTGTTTGTCTCATCCCGTTGTAGTCCTGAAGGAATTCGTGTGTAGAACACACGCATTATATTTCATTATGCCCGAGTACAGGAGCATGTGTTACGCTAAACATTTGTTACAATAGTTTTCACTCATAACGCGACATTACCCAGTTAATTTGCGTCAACCTTCCATTCAGTGGTTTTTTCAGTTCGGGTGTGGGTTTGCGCTAGATACGAGTACACCCCCATCCGTCGCGTTTCACACCCACGTCGTCGTCGTGAGCCTGTCGGTGCCTTTTCATATCCGTTTCAGCATCCATCCAGGATCTAATCCCACACGAACACCCTTCAATTCAGGCAGCGAAGCCGTCCGCAAACCAACATCCGTTCGGGTGTGTACGTGTTGGGCAAGGGGGGCCTTTGTTTGCAACATGTATTTGTGTAATTAATTTCAATATGACTGGCAGTGGTAATAAACATTAAAATAAAAATGTATGGTTGCCTCATAACCGAGAATCCTAATTTTAATTAAATTTTTCATTACACACCGTTAACTCGTTCGCTCGCAGGCTCACCGTGTCGTCGTCACCATTTGCCATCGCTACTGCCACACATCACCCAGGAGCGGCACACAACACAGCACAGCAACAGAAAGCAACATCGTCGCTCTCATGGGTCTTTTGGGGGTAGTTTTGTGTATTTCAGCGCAGACACATACACACGCGCCAGTGCACACACAAAACAATAATGTGTCGTTAAAGAGTGGAACAGCATCGAGCGGGAGAGATCACTCCCAAAAGGATAATTTAACAGTTCGATGGGATAAGGGAATTTCAATACCGACGCTGATGGCGGTGCCACCGAAATTAATCCTTAAAGCACCACCAACAATCTGATACGCAAATGTCTCTCGTATAACGGTCGACCTAGTAAAACTCGAGTAATAAACCCATTAAGAGCAACAAGGCGGCCCCACCGCCCACCACGACAGGATATTTCGTTCGCCATTACCGTACACGACATGGCCGCACCGAGTGAGGAGATCGCATCGGTTGCTCGAGTGGTGAATGGTGAATGGGATGCTGACACCTATCGTTCGGTCTTTGACAAGCTGTTCTAATGGTTTTTGTCGGGAACGGCAGTAAAAAGGACACATCTGTGTCGTTTTCTTTTTTTTTTTGCGAGGACGGAATACCCGAACGCATGCAGGGGACAATGGCGGCGACGCAAGGTGCAAGGAGCAACAGGGGCGGCATTCATGGACGTGCATGCACACACAACCACCCACGGGTCGCTGTAACATGCACAATTGTGGATTACAATAAAGTACAAGAGAAACGCAAAGGAATCCTTGGCATTTCTGCTGCTGCACACGACCAGGGAGCAGTATGGCACAATAATCATAAACCACTTTCAGTTGGTATGACGTTGTCGGACAACAAAGGGACACTCGGACTGGCATCTAGTCAGACACACACGATGGACACATAAATAGAGGGAGAGTTGAAGCCTGGACTGGATGAGATGCTCATGACCTGGCCATTGTTGTGCTGGCGACGGGATCAGGAAGCTACGTGTGAAAAGGTGAATGAGGGGGATTAGTGTGGGATTGCCGAGAATGACTGTCGGATGGGTGTGGAGTTGCTTCGGAGGGCCCTTGTGAATAAGTGAGGAGTTTGAATAAATAAGGGTCGTTCAGCGTGGAGTAGTTGGTAGCACACAAGTTATTTTTACTTTAATCGGGTGTAAGCTTCTTAACAGCGGCATAAGTTTGTCCTGCAGTCGCCTCTGGCAGGAAGTCAGTGCTGAAGGGTCAAGGCTGCATGTAACGCTGTAGTCGTTAGATGTGCCGTGCAGATGACTGTAAAGTGGAATTTTTAACGAAGAATGTAATGCTCATAGGGTGTCGACGAGAGTATTTACTCAAGTGCGAAAGAAGACGGACTTTATTGTGGACAATAGTCTCTTAATTTACGGGTGCTTTCGGAAAAAAGAGGGACACCTTTAGCAGCGCCAATTATCGCAGGATTAGTCTCCCGCACGAGATGTTTTTTGTTCCTTGGTGAGGACGTCTGAAAGCGATTGTAGCAGGGTGACACCCCCTTGACATTCGCGATATCAAAAAAGCACGACAGCGCGAGTTAAACAGGACCATGTTCCGTTTTAACTTCCATACAAAACTTGTAGGATATCAATGGGAAACTCTTGGTGCTCCATCAAGGTTGGTAATGAACTCACCGACGCCTTTTATTCCACAAAATGTGTAAGGCAAGGCGACGTACTGTCATCTGATTGTTTTTAACAAAACTTTTGAGAAGGTCGTTACTTCTTCCTTCTTTGGCTGGCGCTACAGTCCCGGGTGGACCTGGGCCTCAGCCAACAAGCCTCTCCATCTAGCACAATCTCGTGCTAGTTGATTCCAGCTACGCACGTTCTGCTGATTGAGGTCCCTTTACAGCTGCGTACGCCACCGGAGGCGTGGCATTTCTTTACAGTGTTGTCCCTCGGGGTTTGAGTCGAAGACTTTTCGGGTCGGAGCATTTTTTTTTGTGTCAGAGGTTTTTTGAAACTCTACACTGGAGCACTCAGACTCAAAAACCTACTCCAGTGCCGTTAATTTGATCCCAACGGCAAATGGTGACTAGACCAGATTCGATTTCACTGGGATTCGAACCTGGGACCCCTCGAACTAGGAGCGGGCACTAAACCAACTACGCCATCCAGTCGTCTGGGCCGGAGCGTTCTTTAGGATCGGGCCAACGATGCTGAGATTCCATCCATCGGGCATACTTTCAAGGTCTCCGCAAGTTGTTCGGCTGCACGTTGCCTGATAAGAGTCCGAACGTTCCATGTGCAGATCCGAAAATCTTTGTCCTTATTCGTCTGCTAGGGTCGTCAGCGATAAAATCGACGATATCCGCGCGTTGCTGCTTCGTAATTTCGCATGGTGGGGAAGTTACCCCCACGCAAAACCCGCAAATCTGGAAGACTGGATCCTGGTTTAAACCCCTGGACAAGGTGCCGCTGCATACATTGGTTCACCTCTAAACAGCTGCTGTAGAGGTTATCCATGGGCGCCACGAGGAGGCTATGTGTCAACTTGCCCTGTGCATTTACAGGGATCGTTCTGGCATCTCACCAGGCTGAGAGCAATCAACAACTTTACCCGGAATGCACAGGCCCATGCCTTCGTGCAAAACTTACTGGTTAACAGTAAAGCACGATCTTTCAAAAGTCCGTACTACTGCTAGCATACGGGGATGACATTGAAGTGTTCACATCCAACTACGTGAGAGTCAGTGGAGGAAGTTGTGGCCTTAAAAATGTTTGAATTGTCCGCATAAACTAATAGACGAAAATGTTGTCAACGGAATTAATTGACAAGATGACAGTCAGCGGACCAAGGTGGCTACCCTAGGGGACCCCAGATGTGGCGGTTTTTTTTTTATATTTTGCGCGCGCAAAAGGGGTTACGAATACCCTTAAGTGTCCGGAATCAAAACACAGCAGGGGCCAAAGGTACAGAGGGAGAAAGGGAGAGGAGGTACCGGTGCACATTGGTCTTAAATGTCTGCGGATTGTACTGAGTGGGAAATATTGGGCTGGGAAGAGCATTCCATATTCGTGTGGTGCGGCAAAAAAACGGCTCTCTAAACTTAACTGTACGTCCGAAAGCAGGCTTAAGGGTAGCCCTAAATGACGAACATGCTTGCCGAACTAATCCTTTTTGACATCAAAGGTCTCGGTTAGGTCTTTACCGACCTTGATGGAGCAGCGTGCATTCTTCATCCTCATCCTACACAAACGAACGAGTTTGGTAGGGATGCCAAAACTAGACATTGCTTTGTATAGCTCGTCTCTACAGATACTGTCATTGGCGGTCTTAAAATCGATGAAAAGGTGGTGGGTACCGATTTGTTGTTCCTGGATTTTTTTCCAAAATCTGCCGCAGTGTGAATATTTGGTCGATGGCGGATTTTCCTAGCCTAAAGCCACACTGGTATGGACCGACCAGGTTGTTGACGAATGGCTTTAGACGTTCACACAACACGGCAGATAAGATCTTATATGCAATGTTCAGAAGATTGATGCCTCTATAGTTGACGCATTTTAGAGGGTCTCCTTTTTTGTGGATCGGGCAAACAATGCTGAGGTTCCATTCATCTGGCATGCTTTCTTCCGACCATATTTTACAGACGAGTTGATGCACGTTCCGTACCAAGTCATCGCCTGCTGGTTTGAAAAGCTCAGCCGCTAGGCCATCAGCTCCAGCAGCTGGACTTCAGTTTCGATTCACTTCTTCACTTCACTTCACTTCGATGGACTTCTTCACTTCATCTAGGTCGGGGGGACGGGATTGTCGATCTACATCGTCCCTTTCATTCGTGTTGAATGGTTCAATCTGCCTGACAGCGGAATTCGGTTCTTCATCGCCGTTATACAGTCTGCAGAAGTGGTTCCTCCATATCCTCAGCATCGACTGTGATTCTACTACGATGTTCCCTTGATCGCCCTTGCAGGCTTCGGTTCGTACTTTATAACCCTTTGTTTATGGATCAGCCACCGTAAATTAGAAGAGATGATACTTAGGGTTTCATAAACCTGCCCCAAGGTATACGCTTTTCGTCATGGATCTATGCATCAGTCCTCATTCATTGACTCTACCTGCATGTCGGCTTAGCATGAGCTTATGTGTAAGTCTCCCAGACATACGTAAACAAGGACAATATTTTCAATGATGCACAAGCTACAGGGGAACAGCCGGATTTCATAAGCCAAATATGTGCAAAATACGACTCCAAAAATATCCACTTCAGAAAACCCCACGTCATCGTCTCTTTTCTGTTTCTGTTTCCATTGTCGCCACATTTAAGGGACCCGTGCCAAAGCAAACAACAAACACGATATCTCTTCACCCACCGCCACAACCACAGGTATGGAGGGTCGTCCGTCCATCCCAACCACAGGTACACACTGGGCCCGACAACAACACACGCCCGCATGCAGGAACGAGTTGCAAAAAAAGTTACATACTCTCGAACATAAAAATGTCATCCTCTGTCCTCTTATCCTGCCAAATAATGGAAAACTTTTATTGCCGAAAACGTTGTCTAGCACCACCACCGAGCCCCCAGCGAACGGGGCCTTCCGCAAAAATGTATCAACTTCCAGTCCTGCACCGCATACAGAGCCGCCCCACCCACGGTCTTGTTTGATGGGGGGAGGCCTTACAAGAAATCGTCCGTAAAGCACATACAAAATGTTTGTCTCGAAATAAAATCCTCCACCAGTTGTTCGGGCGAACAGCACAACAATCAAGAGCGTGTTGTACAACACACACTCACGCGCTCAAGGACTTCGCTCCTAGCCACCCTCGCTGTCGTGCACAATTCATTCTCCACCGTCGTCGTCGTCGTCGCTCGGTTGGCGGATGGCGAACGGCGGACGGGACGGGATAGTTTCACTTACGACGAAAACAAACAATAAAATGCGAATAAAAGGAAACCCAAGCAAGGACATACGTACACATGTGATTTAGACTTTGTTGCCGAGGAGGACGCTGACGGCGGCGGTGGCGGTCCCTCTCCAAAACAAAAACTTGTCATAAATTGCATAAAATTTATTCACTTAATATTCGTGTACGGATGTCGATGTCTGGTCCTGCTGTTGCTCGACACAATAAATTTGCTTACTTGCTCTCTGTTTGTGTGCTCGCTTCGGTTCTCGTCCTTTCGTGCTTTGTTTCCCCTTTTTTTTCTGTTCTCTGTTTTGTGTTTTGTGTTTTGTGTTTTGTGTTTTGTTTGGTGTAGTTTGTATTTTCGTAAGGCGAAGGGGTGAGACTAGATTATTCGGGGAAACAAGGAGCACAAGGATGGCACTGCTCTGGACTAGTTGTTATCTGAATTATGGTCAATGTGATAATTCAAAAGCAGAGATGAGAGAAGCTGCTTCCACATTCCGTGGTGACACCCGATTTCGGTGTGACGACGTGGTCCACAGTGGGGCTCTGTTGCCGATTCGCTCCCCTCGGCCCCGACGGCCGGAGGGGTCCTGTTCGAGCATAATAAACGAGTGTCCAGGGTTACAGGGAATAAATTGTTCAATTTTGATAACTGCTCTTGTGCTCAAATGAAGTTGTGTTGTGGTCGTGGGGAGGATCGAAAGCTTGCGGTGGGGGTGCAGGGACCGGGTGCAGAAGAAGATATCCACCATCGCGTCTCGCACTGGATAGGGGATGTTATTTATAAGGAAATCCGTGTCGGGCATGTTGATGCTTACATGTGCGGGAGATAGTAATGTACGAGCTCGGGTGATATATTGGCGCCGTAATGAAAACGCCTGTCACCCTCCAGCCCCAACTGATGACGGATTTTGATTCTGTACGAAGAGATATCTCCCGCCAGGTGGTTGAGATGGGAAAATTGGAAATTTTCTGCTGAACGCTGTGTCACGCATCACAATGGTTAGTAAATCGTGGCGTGTTCGTTGCGTTACCGAGGCGGACGTACAAGACCGTGGAAGAACAAGTTTGGTCGCAAGGGGTGATCACTCAATTTCAAGCAGCAGTTAATGTGATTTACAAAATGAAACAAAAAATTGGGCAGTAGTTCTGGGAGAAAAGAATATTTTGCATATGTCACTGCTGAAAACGACTGGATGGCGCAGTTGGTTAAGTGCCTGCTCCTAGTTCGAGGGGTCCCAGGTTCAGATTCCAGTGAATCGAATCTGGTCCAGTCACCATTTGCCGGTGGAGTCAAATTAACGGCACTGGAGTAGGTTGCTACCTGGCAGTACAATGGACCAGTTTTGAGTCTGAGTGCTTCAGTGTAGTTTTTCAAAAATCCTCCGAAAAAAAAAATGTCACTGCTGCACGCGAACAGACATTTTTGAGATTTTCGTATAAACCCAACTTAAGTACCAATCTGAGAGCTGGTATGTATTCCGAGAATATTTGGATTACTTTTTGCCGACGGTCTCAAGACTCAAAGAGTTGGGACTTTTTGTCACGAAAAAAACAGTCTTATTGAACTTTTCGACTGATTGGAGAATGGCGGCTGCAAACGCCTATTCAAAGCTTTGTTCATTAAAAAAAAAACTAATTTGGGCATGCTCTGGGATAGTTAATAGGTTAAGGACTTGGTTTCAAAGTGGTTAAGGATGGTGCGGTCGCATGCTTATCGTAAAATTACAACAAAGTGGTGAAGGACTTCGTCTGTTTCGGCTTCGCGCCTCATTTTTTTTGACCCCAGTCATATGGATATGCCATCTGATGCACGGACACCAGTACTCCAGCTGCGACGAACATATAAAGTCAACTTTCCTTGAACTCAGGACTGCCTATGGCCAAAATCTGAGCCTGGAAAGGACAGTAGTTGAATCAACACGGACTTCTCCAAAACCAATGAAGGATCTGGCACTGGCGTCAACATAAGACTGCACACATTGTTAGATACATTTTGCGTCGTGTTTCCAAGCTGAGATCTATGCCATCCTAATGGTCACGAACTACTTTGTGAAGAACAGGTGGAAGAGGGGAAGTATTTGTATCCAACAGCCAAGTTGTGCAAGGTCTTGCTCATCCCTTTGACCACTTCCAGGATACTATGGGAATGCAAGTCTTCTCTGAATTGATCGATCTGTAATCAGGAAGGCCGAGCTTAGTGTCAAAGCCGAGTTAGCGGTTTTTAACGCAGTATTTGTTCCAACTTTCACCTATGGTCATGAAATGTGGGTAATGACCGACAGAATAAGATCGCGAATACAAGCTGCCGAGATGAGATTTCTACGTTGGGAATTACTCGCCGGGATAGGGTGACACGACACGACACAGAGCGCGAGGAACTCAATGTTGGGCAGTTGCTTCTTCGTACGGAAAGGGCTGTACTTCGATGGTTTGGTCACGTGGTACAAATGTCCCCATCATCACGACTCCCGAGGCGTGCCTTGAATGTGATTCCATCAGGAAGGCAACCGCTTGGCAAACCCAGGACAAGATGGTTGGACTAAGTCCAAAAACTCGCCTAGTTGCGCGAGTTGATGAGTTAGAGTCGATGGCGGGTCTCATCATAGATCGAAAACTAAGCTGGAAGTCCAACATCATGGAGCGTATTAAGAAAGCTACCACTGCGCTCTATTGCTGCAAAAAAACAATCGGATGTAAATGGGGCCTTCAGCCTAGAATAGCACCCTCTGTACTTACTAAATCTGGACGCCAACATTTTCCTGTTTCCTGAGCTTCAAGTTTCGTCTGTGAGACAAAGATATCAGCCCACTCCTAACACCTTTCTTCCGAGGCAAGATTCACTCTTCTCAGATGTTTAAGACACCGCTCAAGTCAAGCCCAGAGTATTCAAAATTTGAACTAAATTTTATCCAAAAAAACTCACTTGTTAAACTTATAACCCTTCGAACTTCCCTCGTTACATCCAAAAGCTGTGAATTTGTCAGTGGAACCAACTTTCTAAAGGTTTAAGCTTCAACTGGCAAATCATCATAAATTGTCATGATTTCATGAACCACTCAAGACTTCTTTTTCGTTCTCAACAAAGGAACTGATTTGTTAGCTGGTGACGTACGTACGCTGTAGCGCCTTCAAACTTTGTAAATATTTATTCAAAACGTCCAATTACAAGGACTATTCAAGAAGAAGGACATTATTTATGCAATCACCTCCTGATTGAGCGCCCAAAAGAAACATGAAAACAGTTTATTTTCCCTTCTCTTCCATTTTTTCTCGAAGTACAACCACCCTGGAAAACTTTCATCACTCCCCATCGATCCCTGCAAACTACTCGTGCCATCAACCTCAGGTACACACAGTGAAACACGTCAAATTATGAAATTATGCAACGACTGCTCATGTTCACGTCAAATACAAAAAAAAGCACAAAATTAACACGTAAGCGTGGCTCGGAATTGGATGGAGAGGGAGCAGTGCAACACAACACTCGTCAATTTTCGAACATCGAATGCAAAGTTAATGCAAAAATATGAATCCCTTCAACTCGCCGTATGCCGTCGAGGGGTTGCAACACAAATGTCACGTCTTAGGGGCATTCGGGCAGCCGTGAGGAAGAAGTGTGATTGGAAAACCTCTCTCACATCTCCTCAGCGGTCTCTGACGGAGGTGTCAGATAGTTTCCACCTCCTTTCGGTGGTTCTGAAGGTCTTCGTGGCGGACCGAGAGAAGAGGTGAGGGGGAATGAGAGGGAAGACTGTTTTTGGAAAGTCATGTAAAATTCATAACCTCAAGGACCTCTCTGGTGGTTCGGTTGGATCTGCTGTGTGCTGGTGGTTACTTTCCTAATAAAATATTCGAAATGTTTTACACTACGGAAAGGACGCAAGGATCCTGACTTAACGGGACAAAAATCGATGCGAAGTGTTAGCATAACAATTCGACTCCATCCACGACTGTGTGACTACGTCATTTCATTGAATTGACAAGGTCCTCTGACCTGGCAGCAACACCACCACCATCAGCGCCACCAGCTCTGCCAGCACACATCAAGGATTTATTCATTGCCGGCGTCTAGTTGTGGTCGACTGGCCGTAAAGGGGGCTGGAGTGGGGTAGTGACTCGTTTATTTGTTCTCCTCCTCCGCACTGAAGGTTACTTGTCCTACGGGTTATTACCCGGATTTCTGTATTTGCTCGTTTTTATATGAGAACTGCACGACCTGGCGGGCTGGGGGTGGCGTGGCGGGGTGTGTGGTGCGGTTTCCCTATCAGGCTTCAATGGAGAAGTGCTGAGCTTGAGGCAATATAATACCCAACCGAAGGTTCCTTATGCATGACTGAGTCCTTATGTGAAGTCATCGTCTCAAGCATTGAATAGTAGGCCCTCTCTATGAGGGTGGATTAGGCGCATGGAAACGGGAGTGGTGCATATGTGAGTGTACTTCGCGGAGGCAAATGAGTTGTAAAGAGTATCGCAGGGTGGGGGGGTGACGTGATTTGCAATGATTCAGAGGCTCACTCACGTAAGGTTGAAGGAAATCAATTTCCTGTGAAGTCAATAGAGAGGCGCTCGCTCTTAGGGATTCCATGCGAGTGTTTAGTTTGCAACAAAATATTTTCCTTCAGTTTGCATGTGACCCAGTGCAGGGGGTGGTGATGCTCCTGCCCTTGTTGCAAATGAAATTTGCAATCTATTTCATTTCAAAGGAACTCAAGAATTTCCAATGCACTTTTGGGAGCCGAAATTTCAAACAATTGAAGTGCACACGTCTGCCATTCGGCTTAGACTTCTTGTACCGGAATACAAGCTGTCGAGAGTGTGGGACTGGAGGCGTTTGTGTGCCTGTGTGCCTGTGTGCCTGTGCGGGGGTTGAACATTAAACAAACAAACTCCTGTCGATGAAGAATGGCAAATTCTGAATGTGTTTACCTAGAACTTGAGCCTTGAAAATGAATCATTCAATTGAATTTCCCAGAGCGACTGTCGTCGGCTTTTGAAAATGTCGTCTGAAAGATGATATGCTCAGAATTTATGAAAGTCAACTGAAAGTAAAACATGGCGTTGAGAGGTATGAGCAGTTGGGAGTGAAGCGAAATCCATCAAGGATTTCTCAGTGAGGAAGAACAGGAGAAGCTCCATCATCAGGAGACGATCGATTTATTTGGATAAATTCTGGATGAATTCGAAATTGAAAGGCTTTTTGCGAGTAACACGTGAAGTTTCTGGTTAAGAATCCTTCCTTGGACTGGATTCTGTTGAGCGTACGGGTTCTGAAATGATTTCCATAGTACACATTCGAAAATGTGAGACGGTCGTTTAATTCATGCCTAAGGGCAGTCTAGTTTCCGAAAGTGTAAAATATTTGAGGCTCAATGAGTTGGATTACTTCAAAATGTTCATATGCCACATACTTAAAAAATACTTAAAACTATTCGAAAAAAAAAACACTTGATTGGATTTTTTCAGAAACTACTGTCAGAAACTACAGTCATGAGGTACTAATTTCTTACTTAGCAAAATATTCTTCTTCTTCTTCTTCTTCTTCTTCTTCTTCTTCTTCGCTACAGTCCGAGGTGGACCAGGATCTCACTCAACTTGCCTCTCTAGCCAGCACGATCTTTCGCTAGCTGTCTCCAGTTTCGCACACCAAGCCGGCCAAAGTCCCCCTCGACTTGTGTGCGCCACCTTGTCCGTGGACGTCATCTGTTGCGTTGTCCCACAGGCTCAGAGTCGAAGACTCTTCGGGCCGGAGCTAAGTTGTCCATACGCTCTACATGGCCTAGCCATCTTAGTTGTTGGATCCGTAGACGCCTGGCTAGACTCATGTCGCTGTACAGCATATATAGTTCATGGTTGAACCTTCTCCTCCAAATGCCATCAACGAAAACAGGACCAAAGACCGCGCGTAGAACTTTTCTATCGAAAAGACCAAGAGACTGTTCATCCGCTTGGGATATTATGCATGCCTCTGCGCCGTACAGCAGGACTGGGCTAATCAAGGTCTTTTAGCTACGTCAGGTTTATTGTTATTGTTTATTAATGCATCACGTCGGGGTCACCACTTTAACTACGTCGGAGTTAATAAAACACTTGATTTATGTATTAGGTTAAATTGCAACTGATTTATTTATAATTGATTGAATGAATAGATAATACAATGGAAGTAAACTGCACAGTATGAATGACGGAACGCGACTGCCAACAAATGCGTTGGCTTTTTCAGCGATCTTGACTGTTGGTGGCTTGGATTGTTCGTGGCGTCATCTGTGCTCCACATACAGGAAACCTTACTTCTGTTGATCGAAGTCGCTGCATGAGGACACATACGTCTGGAGTCGTTGAATGAGGTCGCCACAGTCTTATACAGAGTCAACTTGGTATTCCGAGGGAGAGCTCTACTACTCAATTGCCTTTTGAGTCCAACAAAACAGCTATTGGTAAGAGTCATTCTGCGTTTGATCTCGGTACTGATTTTGTTTGAACTGTTTACTGCGGAGCCAAGGTAGACAAAGTTCTTAACTACCTCAAAGTTATAGCTGCCTATGGTGACGTTCTGGACAAGTCGTCGATGTTGTGCATGTGGCCTGCAACCGTACAAAGTTTAATTGACCCAGAAGCTGAAGGTAAGTGACCATAGACAACGTCGTGTGTTCGCTGAATGGGCTCTGGAGCAGTTGGAAACTGATCCTAGTTTTCATCGAAAAAGCATCTTCAGTGATGAGGCCCATTTCTGGATGAATGGGTACGTCAACAAACAGAATTGTCGAAGACGTCCTTTTCTGGCCCGTTTTCTGATTCTGTTTCGCCGAACAAAAGTGCAATCTTTCTCGAGGAAACGCGCGAAAATGACGTTCCAGATGTTATGCGTCCAATGCATCTCGAAAAAGTCACTGTTTGGTGTGGATTTTGGGCTGGTTTTCAAAACGACGTTGACCAGGCCATAACCGTCAACGGCGAGCGCTATAGGTCGATGATTACCAACTTATTTTGGCCTGAATTGATACCAACGACATGTGGTTTCAACAGGATGGCGCTATGTGCTACACAGCTCACGCCACATTGGAAATTCTGCACAAGCGATTCGAGGCCACCGAGAGCGTGCGATTTGTCCCCGTTAGACTTTTCCTTGTGGGATTTTCTGAAGTCGCAGGTCTATGCGAATAAGCCACAAATCACAGCATAACCACATAACCCATGTCATCGATCAAATCATGGAAAGAATCATGGAAAATTGAACATTTCAGATGCGCGCCATCCAGAGAAGCCAGAACGTCGCCATGTTCTTCCTGCTCAATAGGATGGATCGAAAATAGGAGATGAACGCATCATCCTTTTCTAACATGATTTCTACTCTTAAATAACCAATAGTCAAAAACACCTCAATTCACAATGAATTCACTCTTGGTTGCTTATCCTCAAACGAATGGGTTAATGACCATCGATCTGAAGGCAACTACTAAATTCTTCAAAAGCCAGTTTAAGCCTACAAAACCAAAATTTTGACGTCAGTTAAGAGAATTGGAATGATTTCCGCAGTCTCCTGAATGACCACTGATTCAGATAACTCCCACACCCTATTTGTCAATGATTCCCTTCTGAACTCTCCCACTCGCTGTTTGTCGAAAGTCACTGCAATCCCACAGAATCGTCTGCAAACAGAACTCGAGTTTCAAGCTCATCCCCCGAACGGGCACGGAATTACCAAATTAAATAAACGACAGTCAACTCTCCCCCGCCGAGTTAAGCTCCTCTCAAGTTTCGCAACATCTCTCCCATCTCGCGTTCCTCAAATACCGTCGGTTGGTTGTAAATTTTATTAAGGCCACCCTGTCGCAGTGTGTCTTAGGGGATGACACTTCAACGTTTTTCCCCATTAGTGAAATTTCTTAAGCTGGCAAGTCCTCCCATCCCCCCGGCACATTTGCCTTTGATGTAACCTACTTTAAGCCATGCATTCAGTGTTGCAGCAATGTGGTGATGGCTCTTCCACCAGAGAGACACACCATCTGTGCACCGCAGTGGCAGCTCATAAAACCTGTGATACCACTGCACGTGCACTCACAGCACCCAATCCCCAGCCCGGCATCCCCGACAGCTCTGGAGGAGCACAAGAAGGATTTCGAGTGCATTATGACGGATATAAATCACAGAACATTAACATCTGCTTAAGCATTTCATAATAACAGGGAGCGCGTCCTGCTGAAACAGAGTACACATTTAGTAACTGCGGTGGAAATATCCTTTGGGGTGTAATGTCGCCTTTGTGCGAGGATATCTATCGCTGTGTGAGCGCTCTGAAGCTCTGCACGGCAGATGAGCAGCAAGCTCATCACGTGAACGAGGATGACTTGCACGGGTGTATGAGTGCAGCCCCCTGCAACCCTCCACAGCCCCTGCAGCCGGTGCAAAATCCATAAAAACACATTTTTCTGCATAATCAATTTCAATGTTGGCACATAAACTGCTGCTGCTGAGGGACGAGGGCTTGTTTCTTTCGGTGGTGCACTCTGATCGCACATTAGCAAGTGCGATGGATGCCTTGAAGGTCCCTGCTGGGGTTCTGCCGCCCCCTCCGGACCAGGACGTCATCAGTGTCTCCCACTCAATATAAAGCATGAACATGTTTTATTAAGATAAATATTCGTCGGATTCCCGACTCAGCCCTCCGTCGCGCCGGTTCGCTTCGTTCCCTTCGATTTGGTTGAATTTCCTGTGAGGCTGTGGGGACGGCGCTCGCTTCCTTTCGAAAATCTTCTGCTGGATTATTAATCACAATAAAGCAGCCTCAGCCCGCAATGATATATCTGAGATATTTTCCAGGTCAGAGAGTTGACTGCCAAAAACAAAATTGAACAGTGGCGACGGCGGGTGGTGGAAGGGCCGAACGGTGGCAGTGGGGCATCCTTGTCGTCATCAACATCAGCACGCCGTGAGTGTGTGTGTGGATCCATGCGAATGGGGATTATGTATGCAGATACATGCCCACCCTCTCCTTCCGCTTTGGCGTGTGTGAATGTGCATACTGTGAAGCTTTGAGGGATAATGTCTACAGCGATGGCAGCGAGGCGTTTTAATTTGGCTTTTCATAGCCTTGTCCCTGAACTCGCATTAAAAATTCATCTCCATGAAGCGGAAGTGCTCAGTTGCTTTGCTTCGTTTCTGTGGTTACTCTGTATCTTCCCTGCACTGGAGTGGATGCTCTAAGCGGCCATGGAGATGGGGATGTTCGTATGGTTGAGTAATGGTGATTTTTGCTAAGCAACCGAAGCGGCGGGCAAACTTTAAGGAATTTATTGAAATTCACAAGCAGATTTAAGGACGTAATGCTATCATAAAATTCACGTCAGAATTTGTGCCCAGATGCACTTGGGATTGGCCGAAGCTACTGCACAGATGCTGAGCAGAATAATAATAATAATAATAATGGCGGCGCTACAGTCCGAGGTGGACCTGGGCCTAGCTTCTCAGCAACCACTCGTGTTGTGCATGCTATTGTTCTCTCACGAGCGGAGGGGACCTACAGTTTAATGCCGACTCCGAACGGCGAGATTGAGAAGCTTTTTTCTAGACAATTATACTCTTTGAGCATTGTCAGTGACTCGAAAGAGGTGGAGCCGTGAAAATATGTTTGATGTTTTTTTCGAGATTCGAACTGACGACCTCGAGCGTAGGAGTCGACGCACCTACCCACTACGCCACGGCGCCATGCTGAGCAGAAATTGAAGCTAATTATTCAGTTGGATATGCAATGAAAGGGAAATCAAACACAAGCAAGCCTGAAAACTCAGCTAAGGGATACAGAATAGAGCTCAAACTAAAATTAATACTTTAACTGAACAGATGCTGTGCCTGGAGCTGAGGTGAATGCATTCGGATACTGTATCCTAAAAGATTTGAGGTGAAACTAAGACTGAATCTGTGGCTGAAACTGTTTCGAAATTGAAAGGCATAACTAAAGCTACAACTGACTTGAAACGGTTTCTGAAACTGAAATCAAAAATGAAGACGACTTTGAAGCTGAATTTACAAACAAATTGGAGTTGAAAATTAAATAAAAATATAAATTTGTATAAAATCGGTAATGAAACAAAAACTTGGACTTACAAATTAAACTAAATTTAATTTTTAAACTGAAATTTTTACTAAAACTGGAAACGAACAAATTTTAACTGGAAAGTTTTAAGTTGGATGGGTACAGTACCGAGCAAAAATGGCAAATATGTCCACAAAGGTAAGTACAAAAATTATTTTTTTAAACAATCAGAATATGCAATAAGCAGAAACGGCTTAAAAACGAAAGATTGATACAGGATGTTACTTTAAAATTTTGTGTTGCAACATCCACAATTTCGCGTATGGCAGCCTGATTTCAGGAAAAGTAGTGAGTGTCTTCTCAAAACAAAACTCCCACATAAGAACGTGAGCTCACAAGGCAAATAAGAGGCAGTTAAACAAATTTAATTTGATTTGTGGCTTATTCGTATAGATCTGCGACTTCAGAATAACACAGAAGAAAAAATTTAACGGGGTCTAATCGCTCGGTCTTGGTGGCCTCGAATCGCTTGTGCAGAATTTCCAATATGGCATGAGCTGTGTGACACGTAGCGCCGTCCTGTTGAAACCACATTTCGTTGGTGTCCATATGATCCAATTCAGGCCAAAAGAAGTTGGTAATCATCGACCTTTAGCGCTCGCCGTTGACGGTTATGGCCTGGTCAACGTCGTTTTGAAAGCCAGCCCAAAATCCACACCAAACAGTGACTTTTTCGAGATGCATTGGACGCATAACATCTGGAACGTCATTTTCGCCCGTTTCCTCGAGAAAGATTGCACTTTTGTTCGGCGAAACAGAATCAGAAAACGGGCCAGAAAAGGACGTCTTCGACAATTCTGTTTGTTGACGTACCCATTCATCCTGAAATGGGCCTCATCGCTAAAGATTATTTTTCGATGAAAATTAGGGTCCAACTAGACCTCAACTGCTCCAGAGCCCATTCAGCGAACACACGTCGTTGTCCTTGGTCACCCAATTTCAGCTTCTGGGTCAATTAAATTTTGTTCGGTTGCAGGCCCAAGTCGCGATGCAAAATTCGTCAAGTTGTGGTCTGCGAAAGGCCGAGTTCTTGTGAGCGGGTCAAAATCGACTGCCTCGGACTCTTCTGCACACTCTCACGGGCAGCGGCGATGTTTTCGGAAAATCTTACGTTTTTTTGACGTACGTAGTGGACTCAAATTTATTCACCGCATTGTGAATAGTCCTCCCGGTAGGACGATTATGGCGACAGTCAAGTGGGCGAAGCGCATGGAACTTTGCCCAAACAGAACACCCATTTTGATAAAACATTTTATCACTTGTACGTGTTTTTGAACGCTGTTTCCATAAATGGTGATTTGACAAAACAGACTGAATAAATGACATCAAATTTTACAGATGCTATCAAAAGTTTGGAAGGCTCTATTGGAAGACCCTTACATTCCAAAGATCAACCTTGGAACTTCTACAACTACGAGTACAACTGATCCACCGCTCCAGTGATAGTGCCGTTAATTTGATCCCAACGGCAAGTGGTGATACAACACTGTAACAGATTGGGATTTTACTGGGATTCGAACCTAGGACCCCTCGAACTTGGGGCAGGCACTTAACCAACTGCGCCATCCAGTCGAAACACTATGGACTGTTGCGCCATCTATTTATGTACATAGTGAATAGAAGAGGTCCTAAGATAGAACCCTGGGGTACACCGTTTAATATTGCTAAAACGCTGACGACATTTTACTCACACCTACATCTTGTTGACGTCCACAGATATGCAGCTGACTAGGATAGGTTAAAGCTGATACGTAATTTGTCTAATTTATACGCCAGCAAAGAATGTTTGACCATATCGAAGGGTTTGGAAAATTGCAGGATTATCAAAAAAAGAAAACTTTAATTCCAAATTAAAACGTCTAAATCTCGATTAGTCCACAAAGACCTAAGAAGGCTTGTCTTCATTACATGCTGTAATGTAATCAGAACAAATGTCCCTTTCAGAGTTGTTTGCATTAATTATAGTCGAAGGTGGTACCAAGCACACACGTCAATTGAACGCGTCCCCATTTCCACACCCTTTGAGTCGATCTAATTCTAATCTAAACCCACGTACATAAAACCCGTTTCTCACCTTCTCCATCTCGCCTTTCTGCCAGACAACTTGAACCTGACACAGTCCTGTGACTCCATTAACGCGCACATTAGACCACAGCAGTCGTCGGAGAGGACTCTTCCCAGCAAGGGCGAAAAAACCATTTCACTGATCAATGAATTTTTAACGAAGTTCAATTGCAATTCGAATCAAACGCAAACACACGCAAACATCTCGAATAATGAGTACCATCGTGCGTGTATCTCTCGCTCTGCACAACGAGATTAGATCCAAGGAAGGAGTCGCCCCATGTGAGAGTATCCATTACCCCGTAAAGCAGTCGCGTATCCAATTGGAATGGCATCGGCAACAGAACCTGTGTACTTAACCCTCTTTCTATTCAACTGCAATCCGTAGTTGATTCCTTTGAAATTCTAACCTTCTGTCTAGTCCGCTAAATTTGCAAGGATATGAGAGTATCACATCGAGCATAGGACGCTGCAACGGTATGAGGATGCATGGATTGGGATACAAATCAGGAGCAATCAAAGGAAGAAGCTATCTGCAGTAGTTTGCAATACGCTTGATACACTGCAACTGGCACCGGGGCAAACAGACATAATGATGAATTATTTCACAGATACAAACTATCTGTGGGAGGTAGCGCATTCATTATGAAGAGTGATGATGCTGATAGAGACACCGAAGACTGCCAGAATGATAATGTTAAGCGGCCTCTGCCGCATGACGACAACGACAGCAACTACGGGAACGAGGACGAGAACGAGAATGAGAGCGAGAACGACGACGACAGCGGCGACGATGGCGAGGTGAGGATATGCGATAGAGCAAGGAGCGCACCGTCAGGACGTGAAAGTGGGAATCGATGAAGCGCATATTTAATAAACATTTCATATGATTCCAATCGCATGCCCGTGTGTGGGTTCGAGAGGATGGCTGCTGGCTCACAGTCAAGCATCTGAATCGTTGCAAATGAATTCCTTTGTAAGGCCGATGTGGGTTAGCCTTGAGCTATAGAGGGAGCGCCCGAGTAAATGGAGCTGCGGAATAATTTTAATGAAATGTTGCCGATGTCACATTGATCGAGAGGCTGTGCTTCGCACGACGACGACAAATTGAATCTCCTGGACACTTTTAGGCAGATTAGATGGAAATGTATGAATGAGCGTCTTTTCATCCTCATCGGCCACTCAGACAAATTGGCATAAGCGCTCATCTATGAAGGACTTCTCCCGATGATGGTCCCAATTCAAACGGACGGCAATTCAATCGACACCCAATTTGTAACCATCGACCAAATGGTCAGAGTCCCGGGCTCCGTCGTTTGTTTAAGCTCTCGCCCTTCAGGTTACAAGCGTTTCTGCTCCTCGCCCGTTCACCAAATCAGTTAATCACTGTCAGAGCTCATTCAATTTATCAGCGCCGGAACAAATTCCTGCTGAACTGCAGCAGATACTTTTTCTCAAACGCTTCCTCCTGCTGCCCGGATATTTGACTGACATCGACATGCAGATACGGATGGTGTGCATTTGCATCTTTTAGCATCGTTTTCAATCAAACTGGGCGGACGTGATGTATGCAAATTCTCGAAGACGTCCTTTCCTGGCTCGTTTTCTGGTTTTGTTTCGCCAAACAAAAGTGCAATCTTTTTGGAGGAAACGGGCGAAAATGAAGTTCAACTTGTCATGCCTTTGAACTATGGTTTCGGTACACTGGTTACCGCCGGCAGGGATCTTGTTGGACATTGAAAAAGTTCCACAGTTCAGTTAACCGCCCCGAGCTGTTGGCGAGGAAATGGTTTGGATTTTGTATCTGTTTTTGTTTCCTTTACAATTTCTTGTTGTGCATGGGGAATTGACTGCGGGCTGTGTTGCTGAGCAGGGGGAGTTGATTTAAAGTTTAAAGGAAGGATCTAAATCTGTGTCTGCTTGGATGGGGATGGGTTTCTTGCCTTTTTTGTTCCTCTGAAGCCTCTGAACCCTTGGGGCGGCGGATAGTAGAGGAGCTGCAAATTTGATATGTACCTACATTTATTTTCATTTTATTGGACGTCTCTTTCGCTTGGCATTTGATTCAGGGGGGAACTGAGGGCCCCGATACGTGTCCTATTTCAGGTTTCCTAAGCACTTCGGCTTGAGTCAATCACTTCTAAAAATAAACACAAAGGAATGCGATGAGGGGGAGGACCTCAGTTTGTCATCGATTCTTTAGACGCCTGCAGGTTGATTCTTGCTTCCCCATTTCACTTTTATTTTGCGATATGTCTGTCTCATTGAATTTGATTCGATTTTTGCGGAGCCGTTTGAGGTTCTTCTTTAATTTTTGTCAAGACAGTTATAAATTGTTGGAAGAAAACGACTGCGGACGGATGTATGGGATCACCCAATTCATGGTCCGGATTTGACGTTACTGTTTCAGTCAAAAACGTCAAAAAGAACTGTCATCCGAGAGAGTATATCTGGATGTTTGCTTTTGCATTTCACAATTTTGCTAAAATTGTGAAAAATACTACAAAAATTGTGATTCTGTAGTAGGTACGCGCAGAACTGAAAAAAAATCAATCGAAGAGACTGGATCTGTTTCAGAAGTTTAAAGTCTTGTCTATCATCAAGCACGCTCTGTAGAAATTATGACAATATGTCGTAAGTGCAAATATTGAAAAAGATCCAAATCTACCGATTTCACGGCGAGCACAGGATTTGGTATTTTACATTTGGATTTTCATCTACACCCTTACAAACTCTCTTAAGAATTGAAGCCGTTCGGAGTCGATATTAAACTGTAGGTCCCCTCCACTCGAGAGAGATCAATAGCACGCACAACACGAGTGGTTGTTGAGAAGCTAAGCCCAGCTCCACCTCCGACTATAGCGCCGCCATTATTATTATTATGTTATTGTTACTAACTTGTTATCAAACATTAATTTTGGCTTATTAACAAGTGCTTTCTTTTCTCTTTTAGGTAAGCAACAAATTGTTTTGTTCAATAGCAACTGGTTTCCATAAAAATTGGTAAGTTCATGTTTGTCCTTTCATCTATTCTAGGAACCACTCGTGAGGGATTAGTAAAATTCAATATTCAAGAGGGTGACGTGAAATAAGGCCAAATGAAATAAAGCCCCTTTTTAGATTTGGTCTTATTTCAATTTGAAAAGCGAATGATTTTATTTCGTTTTGCAAAAAGAAATAATGCCAACAGGTTCATAGAAACCTGTTGAAAAAAATTGGCATTACAGTAGATTCGCGTTAGCGTGAACACAAGCTAAGATGAACACCGGATAACGTGAACAGATTTATTTTAACATTGACATCTCTAAAACGTGAACAAATAATGGACGCTCCAAAACATGAACAACAATTTTGGTAGCAATTTAACAGTAAAATTCTAACAAGCTGCATTTTATTTTGGAATTTGTTGTTCTTGGTACAAGATTCGTTTCGCCTTGGTCTGTTCTTCGTCGTTTTTTGCATTACAGTGAACTCTCTCATAAGGGGACACTGACGGTACCAAGAAATTTGTCCGCTTATGAGAGGTGTCCGGTTATGAGAATAATACGTTATTGACAACATTGAAAAAAGAAACATATTAGACATGCATTTATAGTATAACACTGTGTTTTAAAATGGAATTAATTTTTTGTGATGAACATTATTTATCAACATTTCCTTTCAAAGAAAAGGTAAACAAAGCAACGCGTTTGTCCGTTTAACAGAGAGTGAAATTCTACTGCGGTTATGAAAATTGGTGTCCGCGTCCGGTTATAAGGGAGTCGGTTTATGAGAGAATTGTTTACATGAAAAATCGTGTAGGAGATTCCGTTTTTTGGAATTTGTCCGGTTATGAGAGGTGTCCGCTTATGAGGGGTGTCCGTTAGGAGAGAGTATATGCATATGTGCAAAATTTTTTTGTTAAAAGTATATAAAATGAAAAACATTTATGTAATAGTAAAAACTATTTATTTTTAATTTTTTAAATGAAACACGTTTTTAAATAAATATTCACCGTAAGATTATTCTACTCCTTTGTTAAAATTCAACCTTCGCAAACGTGAACTGGCTTGGTTTTTAATTGTTCGCGTTATCGCGAGTCTACTGTATTTGGTATTCGAAATGGAAATAAGGCTGTTATTGGGATTTACGTGTATTGCTATTATAATTCCATAACAAAAGTTCCACGATGTTCGAAAAGCGGAACATGTGGCGGGGCAGGCTGCCAAGAGGTATCCTGCGATTTATTCTAAAAATAGTGTTTCAAAATTAAAGTTACCCTTGCTCAAAAAATATAAATAACTTATTTGGTGTGATTTCAATTCTGATACGTAAGTTAAACCGAATTTTGTGTCCCCAAATTGAAATATAATTGAATCTCGATAATATGAATGGATAAGAAATAGCATCGAAATTTAATTAAGAAGAAGAACATAAGTCATACATAAAAATTCATACATATAACAATTCATTATGTTTTTTTATACATTTAGGAAAACAAGGAAAACATTTTAAAAAAAATTCATAAAGTGTAAAAAAGACATATTTAAATGTTTTCTGTAAAAAAAACGGAAAAAATCGTTCGTCTTTCCGTTCATCATTTATGCTAAAGATCCGCTTATGTTTTCGATATTCTACTTTATTGCTTTCTTTCGTTTTGTGCAGTAAAATAAGGCCAAGCTGGGAATTTAAGCTCAACTCGCCTTTGAAAACTAAAAATATTTCATTTTTGATTTATTTCATTTTGCCTTATTTCAGGCTACCGTTTCAGCGTTCACTTTTTTTCGTTAGCAGTCATGCTTTTACTGATAAGCATAAATAGTTAGACATTTTAAGCTCATTCGGTCAGTTTTGGGAATGCATATATGTTCTTTATTGGCTCTACGTTTGTCTAGTTTACTGCCTTAAGACTTCAGGTTGCCTGGAGATTACAGCCTTAATAATAATAATAATGGCAGAGCCTCCACCTCCACCTCGGACTGTCGCGCTGCCATTTTTATTATTATTATTGTTATAACTGCTTCCGAGATGGACCTGGGTTTAGCTTCTCAGCGTGCTATTGTTCTATCACGAGCGGAGGGCAATTTTTTAATGTCGACTCCGAACGGCGATTCTAGACAGTTATACTCTTTGAGCATTGTTAGTGACTCGAAAGAGATGGAGTCGTGAAAAAATGTTAGATGTTTTTTTTCGAGTCGTATAACAATCGTATAACAATGACCTTGGTATTTAACTCTGTGCGGAATTAAACCTACCTCCCTACCAAACGCAAAATCTTCTTTCATTTTCTCTGAAAAATGATTTTTAAAACGAAAAGTGTAGAAGCACTGAGTGCAACATTTTTACCCAGGCTTTAAAAACCTTACCACGATACTGCCCTTGATATCGTTATACTGCTTGATTTGTCCCTATGAACGTATTCTGTGGCAAATGCTTCAAAGGGACATTCTCATCAGCATAAACTTGTGTTTGTTTTAATGCATGACGAATGGTCCCACAAACTTTTCTCGGAATAGCACCCTGACCTAAGACTCATAATGAATTGAATATGTGCCGCATTTTCTGTGAAGTCAATCAGCTCAAGTGTGATCAAAGGAAATCCCTTTCCAATCATTTGCCCCCGAAAGACACTCATTGGCCTCATAAATCATCCCAGCAAATCACTTCCCATCTCCGTCCGGTTCCTTTCATGCACCATCCAAATAATTCACTTCATCAGAGCCCGATACCGATCCATTCAAATCGAACGGAGCCCAATCCCAAAAGAGGAGTCCTTTTCATGCAGTTTCATAATTCCATCAGCGATTGTGAGCCATTCGAAGAAGTGTTTCGCAAACGAGAGCGCCCCTGAGCCAGCCCGTAAAATCCGATTTCGTATTCAAATTCAAACTGGGAATTCGCAACTCTCGTCGCGTTACACTGCCAAGTCCGGCTTTCCTCAACCATTTTGAATAATTTCAACTTTTCCATTTAAAATGTCATTTGCAAAATCTGAGAAGGACATGATGGCAAATCCTTCCGCATCTGGGTGTAGTGAGTTCCATGCTCACATGCATTTTGCACGCCAGTAGTTGGAAAATATCCTTTTGCCGTTTTTCTCACATTAAGCACTTCGTTTTCTGTCCTTTTTTCTGTTCCTTTTTCGTGTGCATGTGGCCTCGTTCGTTCTGGCCCTCTGTCTACGTTCATAGACCAAAAAGTACTTCGCAAATATTATTCAATTGGAATAGTTGGCTTGAAACATCCTCCTGCCATTGAGTGAACTTAAATTCTGTACGCAGCTATCCTGTTCCCATTTCCATTCCCATATTCCTTCGTTTCCTGGTTCGTTCGCCCTTTGAAGCCTGGCTTTTCGGGACACCAACTACTGCAGTAAGCAGTGAATTTATGTGCGACTGTGTGTGCGATGGTGAAATGTGTGCAGGATTCAGCGGAACGCTTTCCTTAGCATTTCCTTTCCTCGTTGCCGGCCTCTGGTGGTGGCCTAGCTGTGCGCTGGTGTAGCGCGCCAGCATAAGTTCCATAGATTCATGGAAATGTCATTTCCAGTTTGTAATGTAGTTAAAATCCGAAAAGCGGACGAAATAGTGCAAAAGGATCTGGTGCCTGTGAAGTGCAGAAGATGAAAAATATTCACAAAGCGTGTGAGTGCTTCATCATGCAGTTCGTTGTGGCGATGGCGGTGGGTGGGGCGATGGTGTCGTTGTCGGTGTAGCAGAACTTGCATTTATATTCTGCCATTTCCGTATCTGCAAGGGTTCACAGAACGGCACCCACTGCTGGTTATCCTCTGTGTAGAGGGGTTGCACTTTTGTTCACTCTCTGCCATCGCAGGCCAATAGGGTTTCTGTTCAATGTCTTATCATACACTTTTTGGTCCCTAATTTGTTATCCTTTTCTGACGGACGGCAGAGGTGTCGGGGAATGGGGAGCGAGTGTTGGACACAGTCTGACTGAAGATAGCGATCGAAACAAATGGTTTGTCCTCTCGTTTAATTGTTCATTTCGGAGTTTTATTTGTTTACCTTTGGAGAGCTGGACGTGTCTGCGTTTCTGTGTGCCAAGGAAACAAAGGAAAAATTGGCTCTGCGCTGCTTAATGAGGGGACGCCGTCAATTGAAGTCGAACTGTTTGCTGTCATTTTGCCAATTGCGGGTGGGTTGGTCGAAATTGTCGGGCGCACTCTGACAGTAAGACTTTTCACATTCATTTAATTGTGTACTTAATCCTGTTGTTTGCACCAAGAGCGAGTCCTTATCTTCGTTTGGTTCTGTTTAAACAGATTTCAGGTCGTTACGATGGAACGGAAGACGAATAGAAAGGCGATTGTAAGACTGATTGTAAGATTGGATGAAATCAACTTTTTAAACTCGAATGCAATGAGATGTGCTCTGGTGGGGGTGGATGGTTGAATCCGACTGAATACTGTATGTCCATTGAATGAGGGTAAGTCTAGGTATACCATGTCACTTCCTCTCTGGGTTTAGACAACATTTAAGAGAAGCTCTAGCAATTCGACTGCAACATAAGTGCTTTTGGTTTTATCTGCCACCGTTTTCAAAGTTCATATCCTCTATTGGAAGTCGTCAGTGAGACGTATGTAAGAATTATTTTACAAAGTAAACAGACGATTATGATGCTTATCATCTGCTTCAATCATTTACTTACTTTCGATGTTAGTTAGACTGGTCTTTAGCAGGTTGAATTCCATCATCATGTCGGATGATAAGTTTATCGAACAAGAGGTGTCATATTGAGATAATAGAAAAGTGCAACATTTGCATGAAAAGTGGTCATCATTTTATACCATTTCAAAGTAAAAAGTTTGAGGTTAATAACAATGCACAATATTTGTCAAATATCCGTCACTTTTTTGCATAACTTCAGCTGCAATTGACGAATAATATCACTTTAGTGATTGCATCGTTGGCGGAGCATTGGCCGGGATTTCTTCTTCTCAAAGGAAAAGTCGATTGGTGTTGGTCGGACAATCATGTCAGTCGAATAGGTCTTCATTTCGAGAAATCACACTTTCAGGCAATTTATCATCCAATAGAGCCTTTGTTAGACTAACTGTGTTGCATGTGACTGAAAATCTACGTCCATAGCATAACTGAAATGTATTTCATTAAGTGCTTCCTATCTTCGAATTTTTATGAAACAAAGTGTATGTGAGCTATCATCGACATTTTTTATTAATTTAAGAGGCCTATTAATGCCATTATGTCTAAAATATACGCATCATCATTCAAATGTTCGCCGCAGTTGTTTTGGATGGCGCTCATCCGAAATGTAAAATTTTTCATGACTCATACTCGCATACTCGTAAATCAGGTTGAATTTGACCAATGACATGGATTATGTTACCTTTGAGAACCGCTGTGATTTGTGACTTATTCGCATAGACCCGCGATCAAAAACCCCGCAAGAAAAAATTTAACTGGGTCTAATCGCTCGATCTCATACGACTGGATGGCGCAGTTGGTTAAATGTCTGCCCCAAGTTTGAGGGGTCCCAGGTGCGAATCCCAGTGAAATCCAATCTGGTCCAGTCACTATTTGCTGTTGATATCAAATTAACGGCACTAGAGTATGTTGATACCTAGCAGTACAATGGACCAGTTTTGAGTGTTCCAATAGTGCGTCAAAAACCCTCCGAAAAAAAAATTCGCTCGATATCGGTGGCCTCGAATCACTCGTGCAGAATTTTCAATGTGGCGCGTAGCCCCCCATCGTCCTGCTGAAACCACATGTTGCTGGTGCCCATATCATTCAATTCAGGCCAAAAGAAGTCCGTAGAAATCGACTTATAGAGCTCGCCGTTGACGGTGATGGCCGACGTCGTTATCAAAGAAATATGGACCGATGACGCCGCCAGCCCAAAATCCACACTAAACAGTGATTTTGTTGGGATTGATTGGACGCTCTTGGATCTCATGTGGATTGGTATCGTCCTAAATTCAACAGTTTTGTTTTTTGACGTACTCATTCAACCGGAAATGGTCGCTGAAGATGATTTCTTGATGAAGCAGAAAATAGGAGTCAGTTTCCAACTGCTCCAGAGCCCATTCAGCGAACACACGTGGTTGTCTATGGTCGTTTGTCTTCAGCTACTGGGTCAGTTGTATTTTGTGCAGTGGCAGGCTTAAGTCATGATGAAAAATTCGCCAGGTTGTGGTCTATGAAAAGCCAAGTTCTTGTAAGCGACGCGAAGTCGGCTGCCACGGATTTTCCTGCACACTCTCAGGGGCAGCGGCGATGTTTTCCGCAGATCTTTCGTTTTATTGACGTACGGGTGATGGTCTATCGTTTACTGAACCAGTGGACTTAAATGTATCCACTGTACTGCAAATAGTCCTATTGCAGTCAATTTGACAAATGAAGCTTCACTAATATGGCCGCTATTAACTGTCAAAGTTCTGAAGCCCCTATTGGAAGACCCTTTATTAACTGGTCACACAGATTGAAGCCCACTACTTGAAGTCAACTTCGTTATCACAATTCTGAGGTCCTCTTTCCCGTTCTCAATAGGACCACCACGTACTAATTATGGCTTCAATACCGTTCAAACTCTCTGACAAATTATAATGTTTGAAATTTACTTCACATGTTTCAGAAGTGCTTGTCAACATTTCAAAAATTTGCTTTTCTGTCTACAAAGTACATTACAAAATGAGTTCTGTAGGCAATATAAGTTAAGCAAGATATCATTGATAATTCCGATGCACCTCTTCCATTACTATTATCCTACCTAGAGTACTCCCTATACCCCAGCCAACTCCGAACTAAAATTGTCAAAGTTTCACGCAAGGGTTTTTATGTTTTTCCTTGTTACAATTCATCATCGCAAAAGGTGTCACCCCTCGCACTACCCACTTGGGCAAACTTCGCCAAAAGCTGTTTTATTGAAAAAAAGGGGAAAGAGAAAACAGCTGCGAACGAAAAAAAAGCAAACACCTCCACGAGTGCGATTTGTCATCGGCGAAATAATGACAATGACGAATAACGAACAATTTTGTTTGCTTTACTCGCTCTCACCTTTCTCCTTCTTGTTGACGAAGTTTCCTCCTCCACCTATTTAATATCTCCATCAGCATCCTCCGGTCGGGGGTGAGGTGACAGCCCCGTGATTGGGGGCAGGTGGCATGAGAGATGGGTTTGTAAACGCGCTTACCTGCAAAACCGTCATTTCCTCATTTTTCTTTTTCATATTTGTGTCAATGACTTCGGCAAGGAAGTCTTTCTTCACCTGTCGTCGGGCGTCGTTGGGCGCCTTCGTCTACGGGGGGTGCTTTCGAGACATCTGTGGAATGAAGTGGGTTCTGTTTATTTGAAACTTGCGTTTCGCACATAGACGCTCTGATCCTTGTGTCCTTTCGAAATTGAATAGTTTGTGTGCTTGTGTTGGGTGTTTGTGGTTTTATGATTGTGATCGAATATCCTATTTATGGGTTTTTATTTTTATTTTTATGGCCGCTTTTCGCAAGTGGAATGAGAGCGACGAACGAGGCCAGGTTATTGATTAAATGGTAGGGGGGTCCTTGTCCTATGGGGGGGGTCTCCTCCTAAAGTATACAATTTCCTAAAGCGGTTTTTTAAAGTATCTGCCGATAATGGAACCCTATTCCTGTGGATTTTATGGCAGTCACCCGTTAGGTTGACTCATCCTTGAAGGATAGTGACTGATTGAAATTTGTTTTGAGGCCATGGTGGAGAAATGAGATGAAGGTCGTAGCTGAAATTCAATTTTTACTCATAGAAACCTAGTGTGGTATATGTCGCTCGACGGTGTCTTGGAATGAGTGTCGAGTATCAAATTAAGGCTAAGAAGTTCTCAGCTACAGTAACATGTGTTAATACATAGCAAGTACGACTGGATGGCGCAGTTGGTTAGGTGTCTGCCCCAAGTTAGAGGGGTCTCAGGTTCGAATCCTAATGAAATCGAATCTGGTCCAGTCACAATTTGCCGTTGAGATCAATTTAACGGCACTGGAGTAGGTTGCTACCTGGCAGTACAATGGACCAGTTTTGAGTCTGAGTGCTCCAGTAGAGTATCCAAAACCCTCCGAAAAAAAAGTGCCCTTATCCAAACTAAGCACAGAACCGTCTAGATTTTTCACTAGGTGATGGTGACGGTTCAGGCGTCACACAAACTTGCAGCTCCCTCTGTTACAGCGGCCAGTGCGTTGATGTTGTCATGTTGTCACAGTTGGTTGAGGTCCCTTTCAGTCACTGTCTTTCTCTACTGCGCAGTCCCTCGGGAGTGGATTCGAAGACTTTCCGGGCCGGAGCATTAGTTTCCATTCGCTTTACATGACTTAGCCATCTTAATCGTTGGATCTTCACCCTTCTGGCTAAGTCGATGTCACTGAACAGCTCGTACAGTTCGTTGTTATATCGTCTCCTCCACTCACCCTCTATGCAGACGGGACCGAAAATCACCCGAAGAATTTTCCTCTCAAAGCAGCCAAGACCAAACTCATTTGCTTATAACAAATTCCATGCTTCTGACAGTGTAAATAGAGGGTTTTATTTGGATTGCCCTACGTAGGAGGCGAATTCCGGATAAACTGATTGCTCTTATCAAGACTACATACGACGGATCTAAATGCCACGTCTTACGTAGAGGTAGATTGTCAAAACGAATTCGAGATCCAAAGTGGAGTAAGACAAGGCTGCATCTTATCACTGATTTTATTCCTTTTGGTGAGCAAGCATCACTGTACAACGACGAAAGGATGACACCTGTATAGCTAACCAAGCTATGCAATGGAACCTCTGAACAGAGGTAGAAGACCTGGCTGTACGAAGAAAACTTGGCGCAGAACGATAGAGAATGAAGCTCTGCAGTTGAGAAAAAGTTGATGAGCGTTGAGGCACATTGCCAGAAATAGAACGCGATAGCGTGTAGGTGTAGTTGAAGCCCTATGCCCCAAAAGAGGATATATGAAGAAGATATTGAGAGCATACACTGGTAGAACGTAGTGCTCTGTGTTCTCTGTGATGGATATAACAAAAACTAAATGAGAGCGGATCTCCAAGGCGTTATATTTCTTTGGGTAAAAGAACACTTGGAGAGACAATGAAGAAGAAGCAAATCAACGATCAACCACAGCACTTATTGGTTCGAAACCATTTGCTTCTGTGAATGTGGAATGCTTGAGCACCTAATCAGCAATTGCGCTAATGCGAGACACCAAAGAAGCTGGCCAATCATAGAAGCATGCAGATAGGCAAGCGTGACAGTACAAATACCGTCAGGCGTTGCCAAAAAAAGGGCCTATTTATCAGGTCATGGGGACTCCTACAACTTTTTGGAGATGATGTTAATTATGCCTGGAAGATAGGCCGCCTTCACTGTCTTGCTTTGGGAAACAGAATTGTAATGAAAATTCATTCGATGGGATTGATCGCATCCAGCAGATACTGGCGTTAGTACGAGGAGTCAAATCAGATAGAAACTATGGAGAGATCCAGAGAGTCTCCCTGACTAAAATAAAACGTTTAAGAGGGACGGAAAGGCACAAAACCTGTGGTATAGGTTCACATTCGTCGAGACCTTTTTACGCAGCCCAAGTCCTGAAGACCCAGTAGACAACATAGTGTTCAATTACAATCTCCTAACCGAACGAACACTTTTATTAAGTTCCCGATTCCCGCCCACAAGCCGAAAAAATTTCAAACTTCCGATAGTCTCATTAGCATATCCATCCGAACTAAACCCCCATCAATATCCTTGACACCGCAAAAAAAAACTGCTTTAAGAATCCTTCATGCTGAAAGTCCACAAAATCAAAAATGAAAAAAAAAAAAATTGTGCAACTTCATCTGAATCATGGATCGAAACTCGGAAGCAACTTTGTAAGACAATGTGAAATTTCCAACCGCCTCCCAGAGCCAAGCAGTGATTGTATCCCTTCTGTGTCCTTCCTTAACCCGCGAACAACACCAAACAAGAGAGCGCCAACGAGCGGTGAATAAATGAGGTATCAACCTTTTCTCCTTCGACAGCTGATAAAGATGAGCGCACCTCGCCTGGTGACTCCGACAAACCGCCGACATCATGCAAAACACAAAAACGGACAAGCAAGGCAGGCGGCTCCCTGCGCCTCCGCCGTGTTCAATGCCGCCCGAGGAAGGATGGAATCGAACAGAAAAGGACAATGAAGTGAACAAAAGTCGGTTAAATGGAAAAAGTTCCCTCTGCCGTGATCTATTCTAAATAGGCTACTTTACTTCGCAGAGGCATCGCACAAAAAAGGACAATTTGGCGGATTCATTGAATTCCCCGACTGATATTCAAATTGAGGGCGGCTACACCCTACACCATCCTCAGCTGGGGATGAGGAGAAGCGGAATCCTTCAACTTGCAGCATGACAACGCACAGTTTCGCGACCAAGAAGGACGAAACCGACTCAAGGGCGAAAAGGAATAAGACCCGGTGACTTTCAAACTCTTGCATAGTGTGGCGGAGCAAGTTGTCTTTATCTGCGGTAGGTGTTCGTTCGTGGTCGCCTGGGCTGGGGTGGAATCGTCCTGATTTTTGTTTTTTTTTCTCTGCAAAACTTTTATCCCCCCGACAAGGACACAAAGAGGCAGAGAAAAAGAAAAATGAACGAAAGAAACATGAGAAACGTCTTCGTAAAGATTCCGAGTCGTGATAGTGACAGGTTGTTTCAGATCTGTGGCAGGTCCTTCTCCCCTCCTCCGTCATTCGAGACGAGGACGAAAAGAAAATACATTTGCACGCTGGTGTAACCATTGCAGTTTGAGGAGTAGAATGCCCCAAGGCCGCTCCGAGTTGGGGAACACTCTCAACCGAGCACACACAACTCGGGGTTGATACTTTTCCTAATTTTGAACTTCAAGAGATTCTGTCATGCATCATGTTGGGGGTGGGTGCGGCTGCGATTAAAGTTGAGTTTCTTGATTATCCTTCGACTGGTGTTTGTTTTGCGCCCGCAGGACTCTCGGCGAAGGGGTATGCCAAGTGTCCTTTTTTTCGTGTTTCGCCATTAAGAAAACTCATCACTCTCTGGTTCGTAAATGAACCACCGTTGGCATTTTTGGAATTAAAATCTTGATGATGATGATGATTTGTTCTCCTTGGCGTTCGTCCTGGTGTTTGCTCGTCCATCTCTCGTCCTAATGCACACTCCGTGCTCCGTGAAGGCAGGCGGCAGTTTCTTTCCCTCTCATTGATTTCGGCCGGCCTCACTCGCCTATTCAGCTGAAATGGTGGTGGCATAAATCCTTCCGCATCTCCCCCCTCCTCGTTCCCGTTCTCGTGGATCCTTGTGTGGGCATGTGTTTGTGTGTTAAAACAAAGTTTTACCATGTAAATTGCAATTTAATGATCAAAACTTGATGAGTCCTGCAGAATTCTTGCGGTCCAGTTTGTCGTCGTTTGGTTTTTAGGGTTGCCCGAGGCTTGCCTGGGATGTAATCAAAGTTGCTCCTTGTTATGCGTCAGATGATGATGATGACGACGACGACGACGACGACGACAACAGCGACGGCAACGGCAACGGGTGGTTTTTGTTGCCGCCCCACGTTGTATTATGTGGAGGGATAAGAACCTCCTAAGTGATGGCAATTTATTGTTTTGCTGTATCCTTTTCTTTCTTTTTCATCTCCTGGCCTGCTTTGTGTGGAAGTTGTGTTGGTTTTATACTTTTTTCCTTGAAGTCGGGAAATTTAAATTTAAACAAGAAACGGTCAGAAGGACAGGAGAGAAAAAGGATAATTTATGGAGCAGGCTAAATGCTGGCAAATGGATGGTCGATTAGGAAAATTGCTTGCACCAGCAGTAATGACATTTAATGCAATGAAAGCAGTTTGCTGTAAGGCGGGCAGGGTGGTCAAGAAAGAAAACATTATGGTCACATGCTGTGCTGTGCTACAGGGGGAACATTAACGAGGCCGTCTACGCTTCTGAGGTGGTCTCGAATTTGTCTCTAATGGGGCTTTGGAGGGACTTTTGAATAGTCTCTATCGGGTGCGGAAGCCACTTTTGAAATCAATTCTTCGGCTGCGAGAACCGATTTGTCGCCGATGATCGAAATAAGTAGACTTTGGACAGAAATGTGTGAACTAAAATATTTGCTCAGAGCTTATTGTAGCTTTTCTTTTTTTGGAAATTTTTGATATTGCTTTACGGGATATTGTCCACTACCGGGAATTTGCATAAATCAGCTCCAACGACTTTTGCAATTTTAGCGAAGTTAAAGTTATGGACTTTAAAAGTGTTGCCACTTTAGGACAATTTCTTCCAATTCAATTATTTAAAACAATTGTACACAAATGACAAGAATTAAGAAAACTAGGATCTGGAGTTAACTGAGAAACCAAAAATATTAATTGACGAAAAAATGTTTTCTTTACATTTTTTTGTCAACTTCTTATCAGTAAAAAATAGGGAAATAATCTAAGAGCTCGTCGCCGTGTGGGTTCGTGCGTTGACCCATGCGCATTAAACTTTCACAGTCTAGGTTCGAATCCAAGTTCAAAACAAACAATTTTTCAAAAAAAAAATGTTCGCGGCTCTACCTCTTTCGAGTCACTGACAATGCTGAAAGAGTATAACTGTCTAGAAAAGCTTCTCAATCTCACCGTTCGGAGTCGGCATTAAACTCTAGATCCCCTCCACTCGTGAGAGAAAAATAGCACGCACAACACGAGTGGTTGCTGAGAAGCTAGGCCTAGGTCCACCTCGGACTGTAGCGCCGCCATTATTATTATTATATTATTTACTCTAAGAGCCCTAGTGAATCTGATTATTATACCCCTTTCTTGAAGGTTAAGTTACATTTTTATTTATTTTCAAACATAATTTTTGCAGCGATCTGAGGAACAGAGAAGAATTAGTCAGAAATGGCCGTATTGTAAAGTCTCTTTCACAATACACAGTGGCAACCCTCAGCCCTCAGTTGATTTAATTTTGCATTGTGAATGAGCTCGTTTATGAATAGCGAATAGTTACTGTGTTCAGATAGGAAATTCAATTGGAATAGTTTTGTTGTTCTTTCTCGATCTCAAAGTACGTGCGAAGCAAGCAAATCAACTGAAATTGAAACAAAGTGTCATCTCTGTTCATTCATACAGCTCCTAGAAACGAAGTCAATAGAAGAATTCAAAATTTTCGCGAAAACTGATGACATTGTACACATTCTAAGATGCTATAGAACATTTACCAAATACCCGCTCAGATCTGCTTACAAATAGACTTTCTATTGATGAAGTTTTTCATTACTTTGCATAATTGCGGTGGTATTTCGTGAATAACAGCCTTGATATTGCCTTTTAGCGCATGAATCGTTGACATAGGATTGGTGCAGATTTCTTTTTTGTGTGGTGCTACTGTTCGGGGTGGACCTGGACAAACAAACCTCTCCAGCTAACACGGTCTCTCGCCAGCTGCCTCTAATTCCGCACACCAAGTTGGTTGAGGTCCCTCTCCACTTGCATGCGTCATCTATAACGTTGCTATCTGTTCCGTTGTCCCAATGATTCGGATTCACAGACTCTTCGGGCCGGAGCTAATTTGTCCATACGCTCTACAAGGCCTATCCATCTTAGTTGTTGGATCCGTAGACGCCTGGCTAAACTCATGTTGCTGTACAGCCCATACAATCCGTGGTTGAACCTTCTCCTCCAAATGCCATCAACGCAAACAGGACCAAAGATAGCGCGCAGAACTTTTCTCTCGAAAAGACCAGAAGACTGTTCATCCGCTTGGGATATTGTCCATGCCTCTGCGCCGTACATCAGGACTGGGATGATCAAGGTCTTGTATAGAGTCAGCTTGGTCTTTCGAGAGAGGGCTCTACTACTCAATTGCCTTTTGAGCCCAAAAAACAGCGGTTGGCAAGAGTTATTCTGCGTTTGATGTTGGTACTGATGTTGTTTGTACTGTTTACCGCGGAGCCAAGGTGGACGAAGTCCTTCACTACCTCAAAGTTATAGCTATAGCTGCCTGTGGTGACATTCTGGCCAAGTCGTCGATGTTGTGCGTCCTTTTTCGATGACAGTATATACTTGGTTTTGCCCTCGTTCACCGCCAGACCCATTTTAGCCGCTTCCGTTTCAAAGCCAGCAAACGCATCATTGACGGCTCGCTGTGTTCGCCCATTCACGTCAGGGCGTCAGCGTCTTCAATTGCTGAGTCAATTGGACCTTGTAAGCGTATAATCCGAGATCTTTGTGCAGAATTCTCCTCAGGCTGGTGCGTGAAATGCTGAGCTGTTGAGATCGATGGCGAGTTGATGGTCGTGAATTGAGGCTAACACCCTCGGCCACGGCAGCCACATTCTCATCTGTGCGCACCGCATCGTACGGCGACGGTTACAATGAGTGTTGTCCCCTAGCATACCAGTTTCACGAACTTTTTGCACAAACTTGCGTACAGCAGTCGCAGTGGTTGCTTCATTTCGGGCACTCACTTTGGAAACAAGTTTACAATACTTTTCCCAACGTTGTTCAAGCGTAAAACGACTCATTTCATTCCGCGGTGGTGTGATACTGGCTTTCTGTTAGGATTTCGAGTGGAAAACAGATGTCAGTGTCAAAACAACCTATGATTTAAAAAAACACCACTAGATGGCTGCCCTTTACAACGCGGCTACAGCTAAATGCACAAGCTAACAGTTCACATCTAAAATCAGTTTCTTGCTTTCACAGCTCCCATGAATTGTGTTGACATTACCTCGCCCGTCAGGACACACATAACTCACTCCCAAGTGAACAATTATCCTGCCGTTGTATCTTAAGGTATTCATTTACAATTCCACGGAACATGCATTACGACCACGTACACCTCACATCACATAACAAATATTTAATGCATCCCAACCGACTTCCTTGTCAGTTTTTCCGAATGCCCCAGTGGATTCCCAGAGCGCTGACTATTCGCAAGAAGTCCCAAATTCAACACTCATACGTATTTATGAAACTATTTCCAGCGAAGCATCCCTTCGAAATATTTCACAGCGCAAGAGATACGAGTGCATTTTCGCATCAGCTGAAGCAGCTCGGTTATCTTGCCTCTACTCGAAAGGAAAACATCATCACTTGCAAGTGCACGCTTGGCTGCGGATACTGGTGCCAACCATGCAACGAGCGCTGTACCACGAACGTACCTGTGATCACACCCCCATCAGCATATGCACGCTAAGACAACCACTGCCCCTGTAATGGAATTAACTTCCCGTGGCTGCAGCACCGTGAATTTGATGCTGCCATTTTTTGTTTGTCATTCGTGCAAAAAGTACGTTATCTCTGTGAGTGTGTGGACTGGCTGGATGGTCTGCACCTCCGCCACAGTCAGACTTTTTTCGCCCACCACCGCGCCCTTTGCATCTCAGAGCTGAGATTGTTTTCCAACAGAGACTCCCCCTCCCCACGAAACGAATGCAAAACAACAGAAGATACACCCATACAAGTGCCATTGATTTTCTGCCTGTTTGCTGTCCCACACAAATATCCTTCGGGCCAAGGCACAAAAAAGAAGGGTAAACGATGAACTCTCCGAATCAGTATGCTTTACTGGCTGAGGCGAGTACACACAAAAATACAGCGGAGCGAGATGGAAATAAATAAAATGTGTATCTCTAGCGCACAGATACACACACTAAAGTGGAAGGCCAACCCCGCGGGGACCGTACCCCCTCGCTGGGGATAGAATTCAAAATTCAAAAACCGAGGCCCAAGAACACAAAATTGAAACATCTCCGTGCAGCATCAAATAACGTCCCTGGATAAGCTATTTCTGCCGCTGTTGCCGCTCCCGACGTATCCTGCTGCTGGTGCCTGTGTGCGCTGCTGTAAGAGATGAGCGTCTGGCCCGGTACACAGCCGAGCCGGAACAAGTGTCTATTTGGGGATCCTAATGGTATTTACTTTGCGGTTGGTAGATGAGAGGAAATTCTTCCGGAATTATGAATTTTTGTGTATAGATACATTGTGTGTGGGTGTGCGCCTATCTGCTCCGTCTAAACGGAAGGCAATGTTGTGTTTAGACGGCGCGGCGGCGGCGTGGCCTTTTATTCGCATAACTATGCAAACTCGAGCGGATGAAATTACATGCAGCAGCAATGTGGATATTAAATTAATTTTAATAGGATTGGCGCGCAAGGACTCGGGGCTGAGGGATTGAGTTGAGATTGAAGGATGTGCGAGGTCAGCGAGGATGGATCAACTGCAGCGAACTCCCTCCACGGGAGGGGTGAAAAGTCATTCAAAAGTCATCAACGAGAAGGGATCAACAACAATGTGGGCAGCGGATGAGCTGTTTTGGGAAGTATTCACCTCAAGAGTGATGCACGAGAGAGTGGTTCACAATGAGCTTATTTTCCGGGTCTTAAGTCAGTTGGGAGAATGCAGGAGTTTGTTGAGGAGCTTTTCAGTGAAACGGAGCTGAGCTAGGGAAATGAATAATTGAAGCTGGGGCACAGATTATGTGAAGCCGATTTACAAGAAACTGACGCTCTGGGAAAAATCACAGTGGCCAATTAAAAATTAATGAACTTGAAGATTAAACGGGATAAGTAAGGGTTGTTGTTGATGTTTAACAAGCTGAGAAAAGAAATCACAAGAAGTTTGGAAAATTGCATGCAAAAATTGTGCATTGTATAGGACCCTTGTGTGGTCATTGGAAATGTATAACAAAAGGTTTAAAAAACAGTAAGGGCAAGAATTGGTTTACAGCGTCACAGTCTAGCTTGACTCAATCCACTCAAGAGTGCAATAATAAATGTTCCAAACCGCCGCAAAACCTTTTGACTAAACCGTACGTACCAACGCGAAATCAGCAGAGATCGTCGAAAAACCGCATCATCATCCGACGGCGCCGCTAATCCTTATACATGCGGGCAGTTCGTTGGTCAAGCAGAAGGGAAAAACGGGCATTGAATGCGTGTGAAGCAGGCTCACCGCTGTCACTTCTTGATCGAGTGGCGAGCAATACAGTCCACGCATTACAGTGCAAAAATAAAAGAAAATATGTATTGTTAGAGTGTCCAGCGTGCTTCGCTACGTCCTCGTGGGGGTGTCCCCATCTTTTTCCAGGGAATCTAATTTTTCCTGGTGTTCTTTACATGTGTGCGAAATTTCACAATTCTCCGTCGAATGTTTGCTGAGAGATGCGAATTTCTGTTTTGACTTATGCCTATGATCGATTCCTGATCCATCGGTGCTAATAATGTCAAAAATTGCATAAGGATCGGTGCAATTGTTTAGAAATGTATCCCATACATACAAACGAACCTTCAATATTATACTTATAGATTCAAATGGTAAAATAACTTGACGTTACTCTTGACTCTTGACAACCTCCTCTTCATGCCTTCAAAGTTTCATTAAAATCGGTCCAGCCGTTTCGGAGATTAGCCCGAACAATCAGACAGACAGACGCTACGATTTTATTAACATAGATTTGTATACATACTATATTAAACATCATTCAATTATTCGCATACCGAAAACAACAACACTTACCAGCAAGCGCGAATAAAATGTGCGCATGTACGTTTGAGTTTAAACGTTAAAAAATTTAATGATGTTGTTTAGCTTCAAGTTTGTGAAAAAAAAAACAGTTTTTCGTGGCAAAACTCTTTTTGTTCAATAAAAAATAAAAAAATCAAATACGACTCTTCTTCTTCTTCGACCGTTCACAATGCGAGTTCGATGAAAAAATAACCTTAACATGATCACTCACTGACAGTTGCGCTACAACGTGTATTTGCCTGTGTATGACATCAGCACACAGTTTACATACAGCACACGCTCATAGGCGCCTACGTTGTTTATTTTTGCATAGGGAAACAATCAGATGTTGAAATAAAAAGTCATAACTCAGGAACACGTTGACCAATTGCGAAAAAACTTTAGATAAACCATCTACACGACCATGCGAACAAACCCTAAAAATGTTATCGAATTCAGTTTAACTGTTAGTGAGTTATAAAGACACAACGCACTTTCAATAATTTTTTATATATATAGATAAAATTAAAGAGTATATTTTGAGTTGTTAAAAATTGTGTCCGATTTTATTTGTGACCAATCTGAGTTATCGAACAATAATTTCTCATCGGATTCGGGGTTATGTTGACACCGCATATGGCTTTTGACAAACATCTGCGACGGGTATAAGGATCATCGGCACATCAATTGAAATGCGGCGACATTATCGGGTCTCAAAATTTTGTATCTGATGTGAGATCTGTTCGAAAAATACCTACTTTAGGTTGTAAATTCAGATTATAGCCAATTAGTTTTTTTGATGACAGGTTCAACAAAGAAAGAGCTACACCTTCGCCTTCGAGCGGCGAAGTTTGTTCTTGACAATTAGCGACTAGTTTGCTTCGAGCAGCAGATAACGTGTGAATTCGCAGCAAGGTGAAGTAAGAACTGTGAACCCTATTCCACACCTGGCGTTAGAGGTAAATATTGCTTTCATAACCTCAACGACTTGGATACAGCTTCAAAAGCTGATGCATCTAAATGCCTTTTCACGTAGAACTAATGGAGAATGGAAAGTTCACTCTATTCTGAGAAAACTGAATTCAGCTTATCGAAATTAAACGGTCTGCTTGAAGAAAATCCATCGAGTGCCAAAAATTGGAATGTCCTGTATACTGTATAACATGGGCTTTTCTCCTGGTATCCAAGATGAGGTCTTGGATGGATCAAAGTTACAACAAACGGCTTTAGTCATGACTCTTGTTACATTCAGCTCCTCGTATTGATTTGTGCAACCAAAAAGGTATATATTCTTAAGGGGGCATCAACCCCATGAAATCACCCCCCTTTCTTCTATTTTTTTATTAAAATCGAATCACCATCTCCACCTTACGTTCGAGACTGAACATATCTTCACAACGAAGTGAATCCTAAAATTGCCCAAAGGTCTTAAGAAGACGAGTTACTGCATGTCTGAGAGCTTACAATTGATTCTCTACTTGCAGTCCATGAAATGAAGGTTCCTCCTTAAGCCAGTCCAAACAAATTTATCGAGTAATCCCTCCGTTCATAGGAAAACATCTCCGAATAAATACGAAACGCTTCGATGCCCGTCTGAGGGAACAGGTGTTATCCCACACAAACCGAAAGACATTCCCAGTCAAGCTCACTTGTTACCTTCACATATCTGCAGTCAATGACTCGAGGAAACTCAAGAATTACCAACAAACGTCCCCGCACCTGTGTGAGATGCATTCCGTTATCTCTCTCCCAAGCTGTGGCAACATTTTTTGCATCCCAGACTCATATGAATTTGGTCGAATTCCCTGCGTTGTTTCAATGTTCACAATGTATCACTTACACAAAAATATTGAGACTTCCTGGTACAACACATGTGCACGGCAGTGCATCCCCCATCCTGCCCAGTCATTCAGACAGCCAGACAAGCCAGAGGAAGGGATCCCATTAAACAATTCCATACATGGAAGGTTTAACAATGGAAAACGGAAAATACCGGAAAATTACATTCATTTCGAAGCAAACAATCCTTTCCGCCAGGATGCCATCTGGATACAAAGGTATCTCCTAATATCACCATCACCGTATCCAGGCAAGGCCCTGTCTATCTGCAAATACCTTCCTTCGGCTCCCTTCGCAAGTCAAACGGCTGTACTTTATTGTTGTTGTTATTGTGCGGTGCTGAATGCATGCATCCAGTTCCCGCATTGATTCTTTAATCCACGTATCCTCAGATACAGTGCACGCTGCAAACATGTGTACCGGGGCCGTCTGCAATCCCTCCCAACGAGGAGCAAAGAAAAAATACGGGAAAAAAGGAAAGCAGGAGTAGATACAACGTATTACAAGGATACGCATTGAATCTAACATGTTGCACATTGTGACTGTCCTCCTGCATCCTCGGCCTAGAACGGGAGGAGGGGGGCCTGGAGTAGCAATTGGAGTTAAGTTGCGAGCCGGTTTGACATCAGATATCAGCTCTAATTCGTTAGAGAGTGTGTCCCCGATGGCGTCTGTCAAATTGGATCCGTCCAATCTCGGGGACCTGTGTGCGCATTTTTCAGCCGAAACTCCTGTCAGGCTTAAGTATGCCAGGGAACAGAGTAACTCACGTACGGTCATGCCAGTCCAGTATTTCGTGAGGGTATTAAAAATGCAGAAGTCAAATGCAGTGCTGCATCCTTCGCCCTCTGCAGACGGGTTGTGGGCGGCAAGACCTGGGCGAGGAGGGCTTATGTGCATTGCGGTATTTCCGGATTTAGAACGTTTTGCTGTGTTGTTCAGAAGATTTGTACGTTCCGCAGGGAGCAGCGATGCGAGTTGTGTTACCAATTTAGAATAAGGATTAGAGTGACTATCCGTGCTTCGATGGCTCATGCTCTTGGATGAAGGGAGCGAAACTGTGCAGTTGAAGCCTGCTCGATGATCGTCCACTGTCACGGGTGGACGCAAGGATTGATGGGATGCGTTTAGTTGATGATTTCCATTATTTGCAGTAGACAGTCTTCTTGAGGTTTGCTTTAACTTTCTGTCTAGATTTAATATTGAATTTCAGCTAGAGAATGGGAGAGTGTTCCTTTGTCTAGTAATTGTGCCATTGTGATAAGTTAAGGTTTAAATAAACACTAATGGTTCAACAAGACCTTTTAAATCGAATGTGGCAGATCTTCCCAAGCTTTTTTTGTATTTTCCTTAAGTCGCAGCATCTCCAGATAGGACGGCATATCTACAAACAAATTTTGTACGCTAGTTAGTGGGACGTCCTCTTCACAAACTGTGCTCCATCTTAATAATAATAATGGCGGCGCTACAGTCCGAGGTCGACCTGGGCCTAGCTTTTAAGCAACCACTCGTGTTGTGCATGCTATTGTTATCTCACGAGTGGAGGGGACCTACAGTTTAAAACCTACTCCGAACGGCGAGATTGAGAAGCTTTTTCTAGACAGTTATACTCTTTGAGCATTGTCAGTGAGTCGAAAGAAGTGGAGCCGCGAAAAATTGTTTTTAGTTTGTTTGTCTGAACTTGGATTCGAACCTAGACTGCGAAAGTCTGATGCGCATGGGTCGACGCGTGAACCCACACGGCCATGGTGCTCCATCTTACTAGCTGCTATTCCCTGTGCTGTTCCCTCACTCGTACCGAGCTCAAAAGATTTCGCGGAGTCTGCGAGGTCTAGCTACCATGGCCAGTGGATCCGTAGACACCTTGCTGACAGATCGCTTTACGAGTTCAGAAAATAACTGCAATTTTCAAATTTCGCTAGTTTTGAGAGTACGTTTGACAAACATTTTTAATGGTTTGGTATATGTACAGCAGTACAATGGACCAGTTTTTTGGTCTGAGTGCTCCAGTGTAGTGTTTCAAAACCATCAGACAAAAAAAATATACGCCACTGAAGTGTGATCAAATGTTCGGCCAAATTCATTGTTTACTTTGTCTGTGACAGCCTTTAAGGTAAGACGTGTTTTTATGAGTTCTCCGATTTTCGTTTGATAAAAAAAATTTGTCTGAGAATTTGTATCAAATTTTGCGTAAGAACTTAAATAAAGTGTAATACTGTTTGTGAAATGTTAACAACGGCCTATGGTGAGTCTGCTATGAGTAAAACAAGAGTTTATGAGTGGTACAAGCGCTTCCAAGATGGCTGTGAGGACCTTAAAGATGACGAACGACCCGGACGCCCCAGCACATCAATAACCGATGAAAACGTGGAAAAAGTGAAAGAAATGGTTATGAACGATCGCCAAATTACAATCTGAGAAGTCATCGATGACATGGCATATCGATTGACTCATGACATGAAATTTTCTTCGAATTTTTGGCTATGAATAGCAGCAAAATTTGTTCCAAAATTGTTGAGTTTTGAACAAAAATACTTCATTGCTTGATCGTGAATTTTTAGCTAAAATCAATACTATAACGATACCCCAGCCTCCACATTCGCCAGACATGGCAGAAATGGCTGTACAGACAGCCAGGCAACAATCAAATCCCTGAACTCGGTTACTTTCCTCTCTTAGACCTCCCTGCATTTCCGCCTATCTCTTAACGAGATGGCTGAGCATTTTAATATTCACCTCATGTGGGTGCCGGGACACAGTGACCTTCCAGGGAATTGTGAAGCCGATGATCTCGCTAGGAGCTGTACGATCTCCACAAACCATCCTAGTGGAGATCCTTCGCCTATGCCATTCGCTACAGCTAAACTTATTTTTGTCTTTGCTGCAAAATCACTTATCGGAAGTAATTAGATGGAATTTTATGGTTTTTTGCGAAACTGTTTGAGGGTGTAAACGATTTTTTTCCTCTCATTTCATAAATTGATTTGCTTTTTGAAGATATAATGGATCTTAAGGGTTCCTAATACATTTGGCCAAGGCTGTAGATCAAATTTTCAAACTCCCCCAAATTCTGGGAAAGACTAGCGAATTCAAAATCAATGCTCAACACCACTTTATCGATTTTGAAGCCACTTTCGACAGCATTCACCTCAAAGAACTATCTGATTCGGTGACCGAATTGGGAGTTTTTTTTTGGGAGTCCTCTACTTTATTGCAAAATTATCGTCTAAAATTTGGGGAGGCAGGGCGTAGTGGGTAGGTGCGTCGACTCCTACACTTGAGGTCGTCGGTTCGAGTCTCGAAAAAAAACATCAAACATTATTTCACGGCTCCACTTCTGAAACACTTATAACACTCAATGCTTGCCTTTTAAACAACAGACATAATAATATAAAAACCGAACTTGATAAATTGTCAATTTATGAAATTGCTCTGAAGTATTTGAGTAGAAACCGATTGACTGCAGAACTCACAAAAGTGCAGCTAACTGCTTTCGAAGTATATGCCCCAAGTAAGAGGTGTCCCAGGTTCGAATCCCAGTGAAATCGAATCTGGTCCAGTCACCATTTGCCGTTGGGATCAAATTAACGGCACTGGAGTAGGTTACTACCTGGCAGTATAATGGAACAGTTTTGTGTCTGAGTGCTCCAGCAGAGTTGCAAAGATCTGTGGCGACCTCTCTCCTTCAACTGAAGTAAGGTTTCCTGTATGTGGCGCACAGATAACGCCACGGACAATCAAAGCCACCACCAGTCAAGATCGCTGCAAAATGCAACGCATTCGTTGGCAGTCGCCTTCCATACTTCACCTAGTAAACTACTGTGCAGTTTACTTTATTGTGTAGTTTACTTCCTTTGTCTATTTTCATGTAACGTAATAAACAATAGTTTCCTTCTTGTTAAACAATTACAATAAAACCAGTTGACATTTAACTCATATTCAAACCGTGCGTTACAATAACAATAACACATAACATGACGTAGCTAAAGATCTTCCGTAAAAAAAAATACGTCGGTGGAAAATTTCCATCGAAGGTCCACTGTCTCCTGGATAATCTAGCCCCGAAAATAACGAAATGAATGCCAAAATATACAATTCTGTGTTCTCTGGCATGACATTGCACAGTGATATTGTAATTGGATTGGGATGAGTCGAGGAAAATCGAGTCAGATCCAATTAAACTGAATGAACATGAACGGGGACCCGATTCGATACAACAAGTTGAACAGCCTTCCAAGCACGAAAAAGGTTGTGTCTTGGAGATGTCAAGTAACACTCCACCTTCTTTAAAAACTCTACTTCGTTTGTCAAAAGTAGCTTCGTTTCACCATTCAATTAGATTAAAGGCGGACCCGTTTAGTCACTCAGAGAATCTTCTGACTTCACATTGAACTAAGTCGCCGCTGCACCTGACTATCATGCAACTCCAGTGTGTCCCTCAACTTTTCGGCAATCTTCCCCGCTCCAGTTTAATGGCATTCATATCGAATCTCTATTCCGAGGAAAAAAAGAAGAACATACAAAAAAATCCTCATAAGATTTTGCCAAACCACGAGGAGCACAAGGACGAGCAGAAACAGAAAAATAAACATTTGCACGTCATCTGCATGTCCTTAGCCCACATAGATCCCCCGTCTTCGTTCGTCCCCCCCGCCCCACATAACGCCATGGCCTGAGCTAAACATAAAAGCAAACAATAAAAATTGCATGACAATATTACGTATGCAAAAGTCAAGGACATAGCTGATCAATCATACGGAATATGAATTTCCTTCGTCGTGTCACTTCGCCTTCCTTCCGTCACAATCGTAGCTGGTTCGTTCGCTCGCTCCGCGCTCGTTCGTCTCTTCGTTTGCTCATCCGCCCCAGTGCTCTGTGCGGTCGAGGGGGCGGGCGCCTATGCCACAGGATGCCAACAGTGACATTTATATTACTTCAATTGGCATACAGAAGCGAAAAAAGAAGAAAAAAACTCCACAGGACTCGATGTGTATGGGTATACACACCGCAAGAGGGAAAATCCCCTAAAACAAGGTCATCTCCTCATGATGTATTTTTTTTTCAGTTATTGCTTCTGTGCGCGTGGATCCACACACATGCCCAGCCACTGTGTGTGTATGTGAGGGGTGGTGCGTCTGTCGTGTTAGCCTGATACAAAAAGAGATTTTCACCAGGACAAGCGGAAGGGAAGTGTGAATGACGCAACAAAAAAAAAAATTACCAGCAATTTATTTGGATTGTGTTGGGAAGAGCGATGGGATGGGGGCATGCCGGGATTGTCGTTCTCTTTTGCTCCTCATCTTTGCCCTGCAGAGACCGTACATCATTATGTGAAGCAACCCCCATCCATCTCGGATCTATACGTACATCCGCTTACACACGCACACATGCAGCCGAACGTGTCTAAATCCCGTCCAGGTTCCGACGAGGACAATGTTGAAGAGCTCGCTACACGCTTACACGGGCGATAAAGAGCACGAAGAGGAGATGAAGGAGACAGGAAGACCCGGGAGACTACAGCGGCAGCCCCTCGGTGATTGGCATTCGGTGCGTATACGTAACATTCGATGGCGAGAGGACGACAGCGGGGAGTGGTAACTGCTTGATTTGTTCAGTATCCATATCTCATCTCTGCAAATATTCGAATATTTTCGAAGAAAAATGGAACGAAATTCAGGCGCAACTTGGAAAGTTTTCGCCTCTCCGTCAGCCCCCTCGGCGTGAGCACAGTGACGGGGGCCTAGGGAAGGGGTATTACCTTCATCGGAGTTAACCCCTATTGAAACATAACAATTCCAGGGAACGTGTCCTTTTTTCTTGAACTTCGTTGTGTTCAGTGTGTGTGGATGGAGGCTCCCGCCTGGGGGATCTGAGGTGACCTTACTTGTTGGAGTTTTCTTACATTTTTCCCTTTCTCACTGCTTCCGGTCTACATAGGGCTCATTAAAAGTAAAACTCCTTAGCCAGAGTTAATGAAGCGGAAGGATTGATGTAGGGCAAATCATTTTTCTGTGTGCCTCGTTATCCTTGTGTTTCGTCTGTTTCTTCTTTTTTTTTGTTGGTCTCGCTTGGGAAGGCAGTCAGGACCATAGACGATTTTAGCTCGTGGAGGTTTTGCTTCTGCAATTTAATTATGTTAACTGAGGGAAGGCGCTTAAAGGTCTGCTTGAAGATTTACACTTGATGGTCATGTCTGGCGGGGGAGAGAGATTATGGCCCTGATGATGTGCTCTAATTGAGCACGGAGTCATAATCATATTTACTCGATTTGCCATTTGCATTAAAATTTGTCGGTAGCCACTTGCTCTGTGAGGAATCTTTAAGTAGACGTAAGAATTAGCCAGGAAGAGTGACCCGGACAGCGACATGGGACTGACTGGGAGAACAGATTAAGTTATGAGGGACTGCGTCAACTTGCTGCCGCGTTTCCTTAAAATAGGAGCGACATGCTTGTCGGGGATACCTGGTCTGATCAAGCAAATTTAGACGGGTGCAGAGAAAGGTGAACACTGAGATTATTAAAGCACTTGACGATGATTTGATCTTCATGGCCTAGCCATCATAGGCGTTGGATCCGTAGACGCCTGGCTAGACTCATGTCGCTGTACAGCCCATACAGTTCGTGGTTGAACCTTCTCCGCCAAATGCCATCAACGCAAACAGGACCAAAGGACCAAAGAGACTGTTCATCCGCTTGGGATATTGTCCGTTCCTCTGCGCCGTAAAGTAGGACTGGGATTATCTCTGTTGTTCTCTTACGGTGGGGCCTAAAGTGGTGTGTCCACTCCAAACGGCGAAGTTAATGAAGGTTTTCTTGTGACAGTGACTCTAGGTGTCGTAAAGACGAGAGTAAGGGATCGAACCAATGACCTTCAGGGTTGGAGTCCCCGACTTACTTTTTACGCCATGGTCGCCACAGTCTTTAAAATCCTCTGACATTAATTGTTGACAAAGCAGCCCAAGGAAATCATGTTCCCTAAAGACTTCCTCGCAGCCGATATCGCAATCCACGAAAATTTAGTACGTTTGGACTGCACCAAGATGTAAGAACATGTCTACTGAATATCACATACAAGTTTGTCTGAACTCCTGTTTTGCGGAAACACCTAAACAGTTTTCCAACAATCTGATAGGCCCCTGCTTTAAAGTCAGGGAAGTCGAAAATACCCCAGGTCTTCGTGCTACAGTAGATCCTGGAAAATATCCAGGCACACACAACCTACTCCACACCTAGGACAGTGTGCATAGCGAGGAGGGATACAGTCCAATGTCCCGTGTAGACATTCCATACAAGTTCGTCAGTTTGTACAGTTTAACGATGGAGAACTATCGCTGCTCCATCAAGGTCGGTAACGAATTCACCGATACCTTTAACGTCACAAAAGGTTTCAGACCGGGCGCCACGTTGTCATATGATTTTTCCAACATCATTCTTAAGATGTTCGTGCAAAACTCACTGAGCAACAGCAGAGTCCAGGAAATTCGGAATATTTCGGTGATAGCCCTAAACGAAGACGAAGCCCTACACCCTGTTTTTTGCCAGATAATCTCACTAGTTTATTTGAGAACTTTAAACACTATTATTCTCCTCGATCATTCCCAAGCAGAACATGCGATCTAGCTCCTCCTTCAGTAAATTTTGTCACACTCCTCGACAGAAGCCAGAACCCCAGAAGCCATAACATGGACACTATTGACTTCATTCTAACAAAGGTTGGAGTAATTTTTGCATAATTAATTCCTAGTTAGTAATTCATGCCACCTACAAATGATTTTTTGAACCAGGTGACTTGGTGTGATAAATGGATGTTTCTGAAAGAGATGGCTATACACAAATATTAGCCAAATTAGACAATAGCAAAGACCAGATCTTGGCAATACAAGGGAAACTGTTATTCTTACCGAAGTAGAGTGGCCTTGAATTCCCTAAACTCAAGCGAAGTCACTTCCAGACTTGTATTGATATGGATAAAAAGGTTTTATCTTCGAAAACAGTCAAAATGTTCACTATTTGATACTTCGGAGAGTTTTCAAACTTTTATAGTCGTATAAGCTCTTGTTCTTACCTCTTCATGTTGTAAAAAGAGTCGACTCCCTCTAAGTCGAGTTTTCACGGGATATCAAAATTAGTTCGAGTTAGAGGGAGTTCGACTTAGAGGGAGACGACTGTATATAATTTTCTTGGTATGAGTGTAGTGAACCCACGCCTTCCGCTATTTCTTTCTCTAACTGCCAAGTAGAGGTACCAATGTATTTATCATCCCAATGTCACTGAACTTGACACATACTCAGAGTGCCTAATGACTGTAAGTAGCAACACCAGCCATGTCCTGTGGGATCGATTTCTGCTTGATGAGGCCTCCGCACGAACTCGTGCAGTATCACGAGGGATTATACAATTTTTATCCAGAACGGTATTTTAAAATTTGCACACATTAGTCATGTGACGGAGAAGGAAATAGGAAAATAACATGAGCAAAATATTCTCACCACAAGGGACTTCGCGACTTCTGGAAAAAACCCTTGAAGTTGGATGTGCACACAATTTTTATTCCTCAGTAACCACATTTGCGTGGAGGACTGTACCCCATTCTGTTGTCAGTGAGACCATGACCGTAACGAGTGCCCCACTGAAGGGCATGAAGTCGTTCATGCAGAGGAAGAAGGAGTTACAATTCTGTTGGCAATTTGTTAATTTGTTAAAAGAACGGTGCAACATTTTGCTAAAAATTACACAAAAAAGATGCGAAACTGTAAACAAATTAGAGAATGAATTTCATTCAAGTGTCAATACGCACCAAGAATCTGTGGACTTAACGAAACTTTCCCAAAAAGCTTCGTTTGACTTACAAGTTAAATTTGCACCGCGAGTTGAAAGAAGCGCTCGTGAATTCTATTAGCATAATGCATTCGGGAGAACTTACGACGAACATGCTCGCCAAACTCCTCATTTGCGTTATCCCTTACACGGCGAACACATTTGGCGAACATTCATTTCGTGTTGTTTCTTCAAGCCGTCAACACGTGTGATAGGGAAGCACAAGTGGTGAATTCATCGATAAAATTGTGGCTGATTGTTGACATTGTGCTTAATCCGCGATATACACTCGGTGACGTTCACAGCAAAAATTAGGTTTGCTCGCGAACATGACCCTACACGGCGAACATCGAAGCCAACAAACACGACAAAATCGAAATTTTTCGCCAACAGCGAGCGGCTCGCGAACCAGCCCATGCACAACGAAAATGCGGCGAGCACGAGCAAGTTCGGCGAGCATGTTCGTCGTTTGGGGCTACCTTAAGTCAACGGCAACGGTGTTTTTTAAGGAAATTAAACAGCACTTAAAGAGAAGAATGGCTTACACATTTTTCGTTTCCATTCTCTGCAGAGGGGAACACCACATCAAGTGCTTGCAATGAAAGAAAAACACTCTTTTAAATTTTTCCGTATCTGTTTGCAGCTTGCACTTGGAAAATTCACAAAGTTGGAACAGCAGGTGTGCTTAGAACAAAGACGATCTGTTTTCTAGCCACCACCACTTACTGCTTGGGAAACAATTAGTTGATTGCATGTCCTTCTGTCAAATTCAGTGAATTTACTCTAAGCTATTGAGTATTCAATTTGGGGTGAAATAAAGTGCGAAACGAATACAGGGTACTTTCGGAAACTCAAGACAAAAAGAACGAAATTAACCCTTCAACTTCAAAAACTGAAGAAGTTAGTTAAAATTTTGAAGACCTTTTAAGGAAGATAACGTAAGAAATAAGGCCGAGATATTTCTGCTGCTTTGTCAGTAACTCGTGAGATTACAATGATTATAGACAACGACCAGTGTTAGCTGAATTGACCCTGGAGCAGTTGGAAACTGACCCTAATTTCCATCGAAAAGTCACCTTCAATGATGAGGCCCATTTCTGGATGAATGGGTACATCAACAAATAAAATTGTCGAGTTTGGGTCGATACCAATCCACATGAGATCCAAGAGCATCCAATGCATCCCGAAAAATCACTGTTTGGTGTGGATTTTGGGCTAGCAGCGTTATCGGTCCATGTTTCTTTGAGAACGACGTTGACCAGGCCATTACCGGCGAGTCAACGCCGAGCGCTATAGGTCGATGATTACCAATTTCTTTTGGACTGAATTTGATGATATGGACACAAATGACATGTGGATTCGAGGGCCTGGTCATCTCACGTGGTGGTGATGTGAACTTGTCACCGAGATCGAGCGATTTGACCCTATTTTTTGTGGGGCTTTCTGAAGTCGCAGATCCAATACGAATAAGCCAGAAACCACAGCGGCCCTCAAAGCCAACATAACCCATTCCATCGATCAAATTCAGCCAGATTTATGCGCAAGAGTAACGGAAAATTGTACATTTCGGAAGCGCGCCACCTAGAGAAGCAGCGGCGGACATTTGAACGATGTTATATTCCATACAATGGCATCAATATACCTTTCAAATATAATCAAAAATTTGAACGACTGAGATGGCGCATGGACATGTTAGGTCCGTTTTCGACTACGAGCCTGTGGGACAACGTAATTAAAACGCAAACAGAACCAAATATTGCACGCATAACCTTTCTCTCGAAATGACCAAGAGACCCTAGATCCGCTTTCGGTAGTGTGCATGCCGGTGCGCAGTAGATACCTGTGATCGGGATAATGTGTAAAACATTACACAAAGTCGTCTGTGTATTTAGAGAGAAGACCCTGCTACTCAATTGTCTTTTGAGCTCATAAAAACAGCAGTTGGTAATAGTCATTCTGCGTACGATCTCGTTATTGGCATTGTTCGTATTTACAACGGATTCGAGGTAGACGATGTCTTTTCCTACCTAGAAGTCATAGTTGCCTATTCCACACTTCGACCAAATCATCGATGTTGTGCATCTTTTCTCGAAAACAGCATGTTCTTCATTTGCCCTAGTTTTTCGCCAGATTCATTTTAGCTTATCTATCTACGTAAGGGGTCAGTGGTGTAGTGGGTAGGTGCATCGACTCCTACGCTCGATGTTGTAGGTTCGATTCCCGAAAAAAAAACACCTACAATTTTTACACGACTCCACCTCTTTCGAGTCACTGACAATGCACAAAGACTGTCTGTCTAGAAAAAGCCTCTGAATCTCGACGTTTGGAGTCGGCATTAAACTGTAGGTCCCCTCCACTCGTGAAAGAACAATAGCACGCACAACACGAGTGGTCGCTGAGAAGCTAGGCCCAGGTCCACCTCGGACTGTAGCGCCGTCATTATTATTATTATTAAGTGTTGTTGAAGACTATGTCCATTCATGGTATTTGGCAAAATAGATTATATCAATGACAATCAATTTGACAGATGAAGCTCCAAAAAAATGGCCGCTATCAACTGTAAAAGTTCGGAAGTCCTTATTGGAAGGCCCATTACTTTTATAGTATTGACGTTATATAAATGCTGAGCTGGGTCGCGAACGCAGAAGCGCCTTTCTTACTTCGAGAAAAAAACCGGAAGGTCAATTGCTGAGAAAATTGTGGAAAGGACCGATTTGACAGGGTTTAAAGGGACATTGTCAAAGTCAAATGTCTATTGTTTGGAGTATATAGAAACTTCTCCTAAACTCTTCTTTCTTGTGGCGCCATCCGGAGTGGACTTGGGCGTCAACCAAGAAACCTCGCCAGCTATCACGATATTTTACTACAGTCTATTGACATCAAAACGTCGGGCTTATCTTATCCAATGAGTCAACATCAGGGCGCATTCTTAGGCGGAACACAGAAATGGAACGCGGCTTTAAGTAACTTGGCATGTGGCACTGGAGGGAACTGCGCGATATTGCGGAGTGGAGGTTACCTACAGTTTTATTCTCACTCTGAACGACAAGAACTGAAAAGCTTTCCTTCACAGTTATTTTTTTTCGGGTTATTTTTGAAACTTTGCACTGGAGCACTTAGACTGAAAACTGGTCCATTGCACTGCCAGGTAGCAACATACTCCAGTGACGTTAATTTCATCTCAACGGCAAATGGTGACTGGACCAGATTCAATTTCACTGGGATTCGAACCTGGGACTCCTCTAACTTGGGACAGTCGCTTAACCAACTGTGCCATCCAGTCGTTTTAACAATGGATAATGCACGTTGGTATCATTTGAATACTCCATGCAACCGATTTCGATCACTTCAGTCTAACGACGCTACCAGTTTCGACTGGTTTGACTGTTGTATCGGTTTGTGGTTTATCTGGGCTAGTGGTCTGTTACATTCAAATCGCAAACGTTGTGTCCACACATCAGCGTTAATAACTGATGCTGCCTAGAATAATTATTTGCCACCTGAGAGAACGATTTGTTGGAACTAATGAAACGACACCCCCCTGCTTAACTATTTACCAACCCTGCTCTTGGATCTACGAGGACAACGACTTTGCAAAGTATCCCACCAAAAGTTAGTCCCCAGTGAATCTTCTTTCTGCCCGCTTATCCCTTCCATCGGATGAGGTCCCTCACCGCTCCCTCCATCTCCACTACCACTACTACCTTGCTTGCCTGTGTAATCCGTTCACTGCATCAGTAATTACCCACCTCTCAGAAACAGGCTCCGGCTTTCATGACTTAAATAACAATCCACTGCCGTTTGTGTCAAAAGCCAAGTGTCGCAACTCTCTATAGGCATGCGGTAGCTGGTGTCAGCAGACGAGTCTCCACAAACAAGTCAAACGGAAGCAAATGCATTGTATTCCACTTAGACTTCCGTCATCACAATCCTCTGAAGTATTTTTATTCACCTAATTAAGCCATTCACCAGCGCTACCATCTGTCACTCGAAAAGGGAATGCAAGACACTCTGCGTCGCAGACGGACTATGACAGGGCTGCCCGGCGTAAGGATATCTTGGAGCATTTTAATGCAATCCCTCTCACAGCGCCACTCTCGGGGAGGAAGCGGAAAATGAAGAAGTGATGGAAGTCCATGCCAACAGGGACGAGGTCACAATGATGTCCTTTGCTGCGAACCTTATCCTTTTCCCCAAGCGCGCTTCCCATCCCGTCTTTCTGCGAGGAAATTACTAGTTAATTAGAGTAAGGACTTCGCAAAAAATACAGTTGCTCGTCGCTCTTCGCCATATTCTACGGTCAGCTTGCTTTTGTGTCCATTCGTCCTTTGACAAAGGAAACTAAGAATATTTTCCAATTTTCTTGTTTGCGATTTTAATTTGGCTGGGGCTGGCGACACCGAAAAAAAAAGCTGCGCGAGGATCCTGTGCATTGTTGGATGCAGATTCCCCCTAACGCGTCCCACCGTCAAGTGAGTGGCGTATTTTGATTTAATTAACAACTCCCGCGAGGAAATGGGGGGACAAAGGTAGGACTTTTAATTTTGACTCGGAATTGTTTGCTTAAAGATCCTGCAAGGGCCACGCCCACCTCGAGGAAACCTTATACTCGGAGGAGCTTGCGAAAAGTAGATGAATATCATCCACACCGGGGACTCCTTACCGAGTTCCAAGGATGCCGCAGGGGGCATTTTGGTGCCTTAATTCGTCCTGTTTCTCTTCCTTTCCCATGAATATTATTAATCAGAAGGGAAGCTTCACTTCCGCCGTTGTTGTTGTGTTTTTGTTTTTCCTTCGGCTCCTATTCCGCGTTTCCTGGAACGTATCGCAATTGCGTTGGAAGCGAGGTGTTTTGTACTTGTTTTGATCTAAGTTAGAAAAGGAGATAAAAAAGTTTGTTGGTCCTTTTTTTGTTTTGCTGGCTGTTGTGCTGGTGGTGGTGTGCTTTGTGCTCGAGATTGGGGTACGTGTGGTCTAGGTTCATTTTTTGTGCCTGATTCACGTGAATTTGAACGGCGATGGATGGTGGAGGTAGGGCGGATAACAAAAGATGAACACGTGTCCAATTTGTGAGCGTGTATGTGTTGTAAAAGTTTGAGTGGTTTCCCCGAGGTGGGAGCATGTCCCGGAAGCACTTTTCAAGTGAGATGTGAAATTTGCCTCCACAGTTCATGGATACCCTCTGAAGGGTGATCGTAATCTGCTGACAGGAAGCAACTGAGAAGCCACGGGGAACTATGTCACCTACAAGGATCATATTTGATGAGTGCGTGCTTTATTACAAAGGCTCTATCAAGCTGGAGTTCGAAATCCTTTGTGAGGGAGGGCTAAAAGAATTAGGTGATCAGGTGTCGAGATGCATTAAAAGCAAGCTCATGATTGTAACTTAATACAATTTTTTTTAAGGGGATACATGGAGCTTTATATTTGCCACCTCTGAAGTGAAACACACTTAAGTCAAGAAGGCTTCACGGTGCAGGAAACAGGGATACTATAGCAGGGTACATTTTCGTTCCTTTACGCTTTTCTTTGATACTTTAGTCGCAAGGAACCTGTATGACAGGAAGGTGTACGCTGTGGATTGCAAAGGAACCTGCGGACCACATTCGACAGCAACTGAACAAGATTTCAGGGCATGGCAAAACGAATTAATTTCGATTACTGGAAAGAAGGTGATGAATTATTTCGGAGACCAATAAAATACAGTCATTCAATCAATTTCACATCGATTTTGAAAACAATGGAAGCAAGGGTTTGGGACCATTCCGGGATACTGCTGTTGCGGATTGTTTAATTTAAATTTACAGAAGAATTCGTTTCACCGCCATAGTTGTTCGATATTCTTCGATCCTCAAATTGTCATTGTTCGACATTGGGAGTTCATTGCCATTAAATGTTAATTGTAAAGAAGCAATAGGGGTTACATTCACCTCTCAAACTTGGAATAATCTTTACGATGTTTTTGAGTAGTAATTTGTAATTGATTTTGGCGCAACGTTATCATGAGTGACCATGTCCATTTCTACCTCTGGGAATATGTAAATAACCAATATTTGCTTTTCTGGTGTACTGAAAACGCGAATTTTTTTTGAATTTATTTATTTTTTTCCGAAATCTATTTTTGTTTGTTTCTTTTGGTATGCGAATAATTGAATGATTGAGGCAATCTTTGTTAATAAAATCGTAGTGTCTGTTTGTCTGAGCGTTCGGGCTAATCTCCGAAAAGTCTGGTCCGGTTTCCATGAAACTTTGCAGGCATGAAAGGGAAGTTGTCAAGAGTGACGTGGAGGTTTTTTTATCAGGCTTTGGTTTGTCAGAATTCGAGCTATGCAACCTACACACTTGATCAAAAAAATAGTTTCACCCTCATTCGTCTTTACATTTTTCGTCTTTAGTGTCGCACAATGAAAGAAGTGGTTAAAGTGCGAAAAAAGGGTAACATATTTGTATTCTATATAATTATTAAAAACTTAAAACATAAAAATATTTTCATTATTTACGTAAATAATTTTTTTATGAAGACTAAATTGTGTTAGTGAATGAGGGTGTATCTATTTTTTGATCAGATGTGTATGTCATTATTCAGAGTTTCATATCCATCATGCTTAAGCGAAGGTAGACGACACACAGTCACCTGAAGTCACGAAGGTGCAAATTCTAGGAGACGACGTGAGTCAACCTCGTGTTATTTTACCATTTGCATCTATAAATATATCATTGAAGCTTCGTTTTTATGTATTGAATCAATTTCTAAACAATGGCACCGATCCTTATGCAATTTGTGACGCTTTTAGTACCAGTCGATCAGGAATTGATTATAGGCTATAGGAAAAACAGAAATTCGCATATCTCGGCAAGTATTCAACGGAGAATTATGAAATTCTGCACACATATAAAGAATACCGGGAAAAATGAGATCCCCTGGAAAAAAAAGGAGACACCCCCACCAGGGAATGCGTAGCGAAGAACGCTGGATACTCTAGTTCAACATAATTTGGCGCCGCCGGTAGGATTAGGGTTATAATTGGTGTCACGATCGTAACGTTGTCACAAACTTCCCAGCGGCAAATTATGGTTATCGTTGCGGTAATCAAGTGGCTCCAATGGAATTACACGATTCACTCAATTTTTCATTTCTACAAGTCGAACCTTGCATCACAAATGTCTCAATGAAATTGGTGCCGTGAATCTGAAAGTCGGCGTGTCCGGTACCAAGCCATGAACCTGCAGTGTAGGTCTCTCTGACAACCATCGTTAGTATTTTTAAAAATGGTAATTAGTTTATCCCGAACTCTCCACCTGCGCATTGCACTTCGCGTTGCAGTCAAATGCTGAAATACAAAAATCTGCTGCTTACTTCGCCCAAGAATTATTTTTTCTCCTTTTCTTGGCTAGAGCAACTTACACGCATATTCCCTTCCTGTTTTCAAACTACAATCTATTGCCGTTTAAGAAAACTTGACGACCAATCTGTTCTTTCCTCCACACAATTTTCAATGCGTCTCTTAAAGAATTAGTTTGTTTTTTCATCACAATGTTATACTCATTCCCTGGCCATAAGTTTATCCTGCAACAGTGTTTCTGCCAATGGCACAAACTTAGAAACTTCATGGCATTTTTTGCATTACCTCTGCACGTTTGTCCGTTGAATGCATCACTGCAACGTACCCAAGACCATTCATAAAAGCACACCTCCCCCATATGGCATTCACTTTAATCGAAAATAAAGGATCAAGATCCTTATTCTTTATGACTTTGAATCTGCATACTCTCGCAGCAATAAACCGGTTCTTAAGGAACAGCAAACGCCCCTGCTCCACATCTCCCACGCCGAGCACACACGCCGTGGAGGTGTGTTCATAAAACTCGAAGGCTGCTGCCATAAAGCTCCCAGGAATGGAGCGAAAAGCAAATATGACCGAGTCTAAGAAATTGGATTGCACGAGGTGAGATAAAATAAATGAATGAGGACCGAGCAAAGGAGAGAAGGTACCTCTTTCATTTCATAGATGAACCGACTTTGATTGCAGAGGAGCAGGAGGAAGTCGATATTCATTTTTTTTCTTTTTGTTTTCTTTCCCAGCATCCTTTCATTCTTTCTCTCGGTTTTATTATTCCATTTCTTCTCGTTCAGCAGGAATCATGATGATGTTTCCATTTGCCTCGGCCGGAGTGTGTGTGTGTGCCGAACACCGTACCTCCTGCGAGAGCCTTTAAAGAGTGATTCAAGTGCTTCCCCGGGTTGGCCGGGACCCATTGTTTGTGGAGGACGATAGTGCGAGTTCACATGGCACGCCTGGAATGTCATTTGAACCTACAGATCTATTTCTATTAATTTTTCATCTTTGGAATGGCTCCGTCGGTTTTATTTGCTTTGTCGCCCGCAAGCCCTTTGATTGCGCTCCCAGAATGGAATGTAAGGTTATAAATTCCGAGCACCACTGACCAAGGACAAGGCGGACTATAAAATTCTGAAAATGAATTTATGAGCCTTCGAATGAGGACAGGGATGCTCATAATTCCCGGCATCACATATATGCCGCCCGGAGATGGCGAGGCTGAGGAAGAAAAGAAGCACATACTCGTACACTCCCACTCGCTCGAACAGCAAATACAGACTGGAAGGAGTCGGAATTTGAATTTAGTCCTTTTTGCATATAGATTGGCAAACAAAGGAAGAAGAATTGCTTGATTTCGCCTTGGTTCCTGGCTAATTTCTCCTTGTTCGGTTCGGTTCCGTTCGTTCATCGTGTGTCGGCCCGAGGGGATATTTTATAAGATACACTTGCAATCAGGACTCGATACGGAGATATCCTCGTTTTTGTGTTTAACTTTTTCTTGACGTCTTGCTTTGCGAGGGATTATCAAGATTTCCGCTTGGAAGTTCATTCGTTATGATGTGTGCGTGTGTGAGGGAGAGAGTGTTCGTTTGACTCTTGTTGTCTGTCGGGCTTATTCGGGAGCAACACAATTGATTGGCCTGAGACGTGCTGGTTTGTGGGCGAAAGGGGAGTCAAGGCGCCAATTGTGTCAATTAGTGAGACAACGTTTCGGAAAACTTAAACAAAATCCAAGAATCTGGAGAGGAATTTTGTACAGAAGATTACAGCCATTTTTTTTTGGGCTTTTTTTGGAACTCTGTTAGGTCGGCTTTTTGGACTAAGGACGAGGAAACGCTGAGGCTGGTGAGATAAACTGAATTTAAGCTTATTGGAGAATCATCTTAAGGCATGGTAATCGTTCAGAGGATTTTTGAAACACTACTAAAGCACTCAGACTCAAAACTGGTTCATTGTACTGCCAGGTAGCAACTTACTTCCAGTGCCGTTAATTTGATCCCAACGGCAAATGGTGACTGGACCAGATTCGATTTCACTGCGATTCGAACCTGGAACCCCTCTAACTTGGGGCAGGCACCTAACCAACCGCCAACCGCGCCATCCAGTCGAGTCCACACGACCTGAGATGCAAACCCAATCGCCTGTGACCATCCTACAGGTATGCATGAAGAATACTATCCAATCTGTCAGTTGTTTGACATGCCTAAAGTGTCTGATGCTTACTTCTGAGCCACTGGCTTCTATTTCTGAGACGATCATAGAAACAGTCATAGACTCTTTATACAAGTACTGGTGTGCCTCAAGGTTCCATTTAGACTACGACTGTATTTTTTAATATTTAAACATCAGCAGAAGTCCGCTAAAGAATACCCAACCGCTATTTATTCGACTTAAAATGTTTGCCAGTCACGTGTCAAACACGAGATTGTAGAGTATTTCAAAGAAAGACTGTGGCGATTAATGATTCCCTATCCTGGACTAAAATGTTTTTTTCGGAGGTTTTTTTGAAACTCTACACTGGAGCACTCTAAATCAAAAAACGTCTGCCCACTATCCTGATTTGCATGAAGAGTTTTTCTAATAATGCATCCGAATAAAGCAATGCTGCTTACAAACTCATGCGGCTGTATGAGGCACCCTTCAGTCACTAACGAGTTGCAAAAGCCAAAAATAGTCAATCTTCAGCTAATTTGCTCCAAAACTAGAAATCATCATGTGGAATTAGTTGAATAATGCGCTTATTTACAAAAAAGTAGTAAGCTGCTGGAGTATCCTCTGCCTCGTGACATCATAATTGACAGACGGATCCAAAAATAGATCAGCCCCCAACGTCAAAAAGTTCCACCGAGACAATTTTAATCAGCTCCACAAATGCTGTTACAAAACAGAAATTGATGACAAAATCGTCCTTGTCCCTTCGTCCTCGGCCAGCGAATTCAATTTGTCGGCAAACTAATGAAAATGAAAAATTTTACAAAATTTATATTTGGATTTTATGATTTGGAAAATTAATTCCTTCTCTGCGATGCGACGCATCAGCGACCTCTGTCAACTCTCTGCGGCCCGATGGCGTCGTCTCTCGACCATCAGTTGGCCGCGCAAAAAGGTTCTGTTGCCCAATAACCAACGGAAGCAGGAGGTCTGCTGGCGAATTCATTTTAATTTCATCCCATCCCCAAGCCCCATCAGTCAAGGATTCAGTCAATAGTTGAAAATTAATACGTTCTGCTGCTGCTGTTCGAATTGTTAATGGCAAGGTATCTTTTTTTTCGATTCGGAAGGAGGCCGGCGGTGGCTGTCTTGCGATAATGACGATAATCATGAAGGACGAGGTGGGGGCTGCAAATTAATTCCCTTTTATTTTTTTCCGCTCATCCTTTTCGCAATTAAGTTGAAATATGTTGAAGGATATATTAATTATAAGCCGAATGGATGTTTGGAATGCTTTAATGGTATGCTCGTTTGCATTGGGGATTTTTCCTCTGAAAGTATGTAAATGGCAGGCTTAGCTGAGGGGGTGGGGTGGCTACGTGTATCGGCGGCTGTTGGTTTTCGAAGGATAATTTCATAAATATTTTCAGTGGCGCTCGCCAGATGGGATTCCTTTATTTGCACCTGTCTGAACTGAGCCACAGGAACGAGGATCGGCTTATGAAACTTTAGTGCGGCTCTGGTAATGCAGTGGAAGTGGATTGCTTCGTAGTGGAAATTTTACGAGTGAAAGAGGATTACAGCATTGAGCTTCAGCATCGACACATTTTAAAAAAAGGGTTGCCTTTGACGTAAAAGTGAAACGGCTGCATCTTTCGTTTTCTCGCATGAATTTGAATGAATAGCGATTCTTCGGAAAAGTTGCTCTTCAATCACACACTTGAGTCCTACTTGGTATTAGACTACATTGTAAAGGAGAGGCTGCTAGTCCTGTTACACTTTCAAAAACACATTTCATCAATCTATTTTGTTATAAACCCAGCTGTCATTCCTAAAAAATTAATGAATTCGACTTAAGCTATGAACTGATTCCAAAAACATTGACATAAACTCTCGCTCTGTACACCCACTTTCAAAAAAGCACTGCTTTTCTTTGACCACATATTATTTTTGCACGAACCTTGTACATTTCAAGTCCTTCGTGTATTTTCATTGACATCATGCAACCAGTGTACGCAGTTTATGCTATTTGAACGATTTGTTGGCAGAAATGGTGGTTCCCTTAAAAATACTTTTTTTTTTCTTTTTTTGGAGGATCGGATCGGAAATCTACTGGAGCACTCAGGCTCAAAACTGGTCCATTGTACTGCCAGGTAGCAACCTATTCCAGTGCCGTTAATTTGATCCCAACGGCAAATGGTGACTGGACCAGATTCGATTTCACTGGGATTCGAACCTGGGACCCCTCGAACTTGGGGCAGGCACTTAACCAACTGCGCCAATCAGTCGTATTGAAATAGCCCTTGGTCTTTTTGGAAAAGGTAAGTCCTACATGCGATCTTGGTCTTAATTTTGTTGATGGCGATTGGAAAACTGAGCCGAATGTTTAGCTACCTGAGTCTGCACGAAAATAATCTGAAAACTGTCCTGTTCTGTTCGCGTTGAATCTCAGAAGTTGTCATTTGATTGTAGTTCATATGATTTTATGATTTCAGGTAAATGAACGATCATCGACTTGGGACATCTGAGCTCTTCAGTCCCTGTAGGACAAAACTACAGACGACGTCCACGTCTAAGGTGGAGCGCATAAGTGAAGAAGGGCCTCAACTTACTTGGAAACAGGTCGCATTCCAGTTGGAAGAGCTTGTTGGTTAAGGCCCAAGAGCCATTGAAAGAAATAACTCAATACTATACCTTTATTTTACTTGCGGACCCTGTGGCATAGTCGATAAGTGCGTCAGATCCTAAGTTCAAAGTCTATGTTCAATTCCCGAAAAAGACTATTTTCATACATTCACACGACATTAAACTGTACGTCTCTTTGACTCGTGAGAGAACGAGTCGATATAAGTGGTTGCTGTAGAAGCTAGGCTTAAGTTCCCCCCGGACTGTAACGCCACAATATTAATTTTATTTTTCATACCATGCCTGCCATATTTATCTTTCGAACCGTTAAATTCAAGTTGTTTTGGATGGGTTCAAGTCTGACTTTCACCAAATAAATGCTGGTGTTCCCCAAGGCTCTGTTTTGTCTCCGACTCTCTTTCTCATTTTTATAAATGATCTCCTGTCTGCTACTTCTAATCCAATCCATTCCTTCGCTGATGACAGTACTCTCAGCTTTTCATATTCGTTCCAAGACTCACGACCCTTTCCTTCGGCCGTAGAATTGGAGCGGCAGCGTATGTTAAGCACATTGAACTCTGATCTTGACAGCATAATCAATTGGGGTAAAAATAATAGAGTGGAATTCAATGTTTTCAAAACTCAATGCTGTCTACTGTCACTTAAGCGAACCCTTAGTAATCAACTGTTATCCATGAACTGCGCTTGTGTCGATGAAACCGAAAGATTCTCCATCCTCGGTATGTGTATCAACTCAACACTTAGTTGGAACGATCACATATTCGAGGTCGCCAAAAATGCTGCGAAATGTCTAGGTTTCCTTAAACGATGCGAGAAATACTTTACCCCCCTGATTTGGCTTCAATTTATAAGAGCTTCATTCACCTCAAGCTTGAGTATAACTCTCATACCTGGTCTGGTGCTCCCAAGACCTATCTGCACCTACTTGACAGAATACAACAGCGAACGATAAAACTTTTAGGAGATAGTAATATCGCGAAGTCGATAGACTCGCTCGAACATCGCCGTAATGTCTCTTCCTGTCATTGTTTTATCGCTATTTTAACAAACGATGCTCAAGTGACCTAGCCAACTGCATTCCTCCCCTTCATGAATTCACCCGCAATACTCGTTTCGCCAGGAATGCATCAGTTCACCCTTAAGGTAGCCCTAAACGACGAGCATGCTCGCTGAACTTGCTCGTGCTCGCCGCATTTTCGTCGTGTATGGGTTGGCTCCCGAGCTGCTCGCTGTTGGCGAAAAATTTCGATTTTGTCGTGTTTGTTGGCTTCGATGTTCGCCGTGTAGGGTCATGTTCGCGAGCAAACCTCATTTTTGCTGTGAACGTCGCCGAGTGTATATCGCGGATTAAGCACAATGTCAACAATCAGCCACGATTTTATCGAGGTATTCACCACTTGTGGGCGCCGTGGCCGTGTGGGTTCGTGCGTCGACCCATGCGCATTAGACTTTCACGGTCTAGGTTCGAACACAAGTTCAGACAAAACAATTTTTAAAAAAAAAAAAATGGTTCGTGGCTCCACCTCTTTCGAGTCACTGACAATACTCAAAGAGTATAACTGTCTTGAAAAAGCTTCTCAATCTCGCCGTTCGGAGTCGGCATTAAATTATAGGTCCCCTCCACTCGTGAGAGAACAATAGCATGCACAACACGAGTAGTTGCTGGGAAGCTTGGCCCAGGTCCACCTCGGACTGTAGCGCCCCCATTATTATTATTATTATTATTATTATTATTATTATTCACCACTTGTGCTTCCCTATCACACATGTTGAGGGTTTGAAGAAACAACACGAAATGAATGTTCACGAAATATGTTCGCCGTGTAGGGGATAACGCAAACAAGCAAGTTCGGCGAGCATGTTCGTCATTTAGGGCTACCTTTAAGCCTGCTTTCGAACGTACAGTTAGGTTAAGACAGTCGTTTTTTAGTCGTACCACACGAATATGGAATGCTCACTACAATCCGCAGACATTTAAGACCAATGTGCACAGGTACCTCCACTCCCTTTCTCCCTCTATACCTTCGGCCAGTGCTGTGTCTTGATTCCGGACAATTAAGGGTATTCGTAAATAAAAAAAAAAAAATGAAGCAAAAATCTTTCTGGGAAAACCTCTTCCAGGCTTTAATTTTGCTTTACTGGATCTCTTATGGCTTATCGCTTATGGCAACGTTTTTACTACTTTTTTTCGGAGTATTTTTGACACAATACTATAGTACTCAGACTCAAAACTGGTCCATTGTACTGCCAGGTAGCATCCTACTCCAGTGCCGTTAATTTGATCCCAACGCAAATGGTGACTGGACCCGATTCGATTTCACTGGGATTCGAACCTGGGACCCCTCTAACTTGGGGCGGGCACTTAACCAACTGCGCCATCCAGTCGTGTTTTTTTACTAATTACTATAACATTACCTGTGGAATACAACCAAACCTCATTTAACCGACAAAATCTTTGACAGGGTGGGACGAAATAACCCCAACACATTCGACGAAACATTCTCATTAAATATACCTTCAGATTACAAAATCGTTTAATTAAGGCCGCCGTTCTGAGTGAGTGATATACTCTAGCTACGTTCCCTTGGCTGCAGATGGACTGCATCGGGTATACCCCATTAAAAGTCCTTTATTAAAATTAAGTAACAAAATTAAATCTGCAAGAGTCGAAACTCCTCCTGCCTCCATCCTTTTAACAACTCCGTCGTGTCGTTAGCCGCCAATAAAACAGCCCATAAGTGCTCGAACAGCAATCTTTAGTGCCAATCGGACTGTTAATCAGTGACAGGAAGCATTTTCATTCTGAGCTCAACCGGTGATCGAATTTGTGTACACATTCCGGTTAATTGGCATCCCATTTAAGCAGCAACAAGCCACGACATCTTCGTATATTCAAATTGAATGAGTCCGCTCGGGCATATCAACCAAACGCCAGACCTTGCCTCGGTGGTTGAACCCGCTCTTCGCGGGCAAATCAGCACATCTCCGTAAGCCGCTAGACCCAATCAAAGCATATCGCGGAAATGTTCCACATACGCCACCGATCCACTTATCCCCCGCTTATCAGTGCAAAATTACCATATCCTCGGTGGGACAAAAAAAACTACTTTTCCCATCCGCAATCTGCTTGATTTTCGATACATTAATCTGCGACTCATCATCCGATACAACAAGTTAAACATTATTATCCACGCCGGCTTCCGTCGCTCAGCACTTCCGTCCTCAGCTCCGACTCTCAGAAGCCAGAGCTCGTCACCGACTGTGTGTGTCTCGCTTTATCTATTTGTCTGTCGGCTACACATTCCATTTCAAAAAAAAAAGATTATACTTCAACCCTAACCCCTTTATCTCGTGTGTCAGCTAGTGAGTGAGTCTATTTGTCTGGTTTATCGCTCCATATCCACTTTAATATCCGAATACGAAATGTTGAAAATGCTAATATCCCGCAGTCCTTTATGCGACGACGAGGTGCACCCACTTTCCCAGTGAATGGCATACACTCAGCCATGGAAAAACTTGCCTGGCAGACAGTCAGTCGGACATAAATGGGCGGGCGGGCGTGCTGGCGAGGAGCTGTGCCGTGCCCGCGTGCAGCCGCCGCAAACTTCCACCTCGGAAAGCGGCGCGCAATAAAACTTATATGCAGATGTGATTTGTTATGGTTGGATGGAAGGAACCACTGGCATTAAATTTATGAAATTATTATGCGCATTTACCTGGCATTAACATAATACGTATGTGCCATTGTACGGAATGAATGCGCGCGAGGGAGGGGGGCACATCCGACCCAAACCAAGTCGAAAGCCAGCCCACACACTCTGACATCAACAGGATATTGGCTGGAGTACCTTTTTCAGTGGCGGCTGTGCCTCGGATGCTGCTCCTGCTCCTGCTGGGGATGCTGATTCTGTCTGGCTGGCTGGCTGACTAGCTGCGGTGGTGGTGGTGGTGGTGGCGCGTCGGTCTTATCTATGCGCCTGCAGTTGAACAACTCCGAGGATGTGTGCTGAATTTGGTTTTTTTTTTCTTCTTTCCGCCGTCCTAGTCTGTGTCGTTTTTTGGAAAATTAAATTGGATCCTTTCATTTTCATTTTGCCCTTCCCTCGGCTCTGGTGTTTTCCTTCGGGTTTTGCTTCCCTTTTTGGCAAGCGGCTATGCTGGATTTCTGCATGCGAGGGGATGGAAGCCGATGACTTACGTTGGTCTGGTGCGGCAGTGGCGGACGAGCGAAGACGTTGGAGCGGATCGTTAGAGCATCCGCAGCGCGTCGAGTGGTACCTCTTCGAATGCCTGCGCCTTATTAGATATTAGATTTTAATTCAAAAATTAAATCATATTAAAATGATTGAAGCCCGGCTGAGTACTGAGATGACTCTGTGTGTGAAGCGAGTAGGCTCCCCCACTCACCGCCGTGCAGTAGTCCTGCGTGCGGTGAAGTCAAAGAGATATTTCCAGTAATTGGGTTAGTTATTTGCAATTGTTCGTCTTCCGCGGTGGGGGAATTGAGGACTCACGCCTCCTCTGCCGCCGCCAGGATCACGTTTATTGCCTTCGCCTGCGTCGACCTGTTTTGGATGAGTTTATGAATCGGAAAATTTTAATTAAATCTTTCGGGAACGATCCACACACCACTCGTCGACTCAGTGACTTCTGTGCGCGACCCTCGAATAATCATTTTATTGATTATAACCCATAAATGCTGGGTTGTGCTATTGAGTGGATGTGCGGTAAAATATGACCTTAATTAGTGCGGTTTGTGTGATTTGGTGTTTTTCTTTTGCGAATCAATTAACATAACCTCTGCGGGTGTGTGTGTGGGTGGAGTCAGGTTCTTGGAAGCAAGTCAATCGAAAATTACTTTGGTTACAATGTTGGCTTTTGTCTCTGCAATTGACGTGAATTAAACACAAAAGGGAGTGGGATGGATGTGGGGATAATTGTGGTAATTGGGAAAAGCAAATGAGGCTGTAGGACTTCTCAAACAAAAATCACTTTTCTTCGGTTCATAAAGCGGAGTGCTCATGTCAAGTGGTTTAAAAGTAGCAGCGACCTACAGCCACTCAGGAATATAAGATTTAATAAGTCAATTGTCAAGTGCCAAGGTTCTTTGGTGTATTCCTCTAGTCAAGGATCGTGACAAGAAGCAATTAATTAATTAATTATTAATTATTGCTTTTACGAAATAATTTTGTGGTCCCCTTAACCCATTTACTAAAAAAACGACAGCACTTTGATAAATGTTATTTGCCTAACAACGACAATTTAATTCATAAGTGCCCAGTGTACTATAAAAAGTAGATATTCAAAATCCACTTTGAATCTTTTTTCTCCTATATTGTCTTATATAGCCAACTAATAAAGAAATTTCAATATAATAACCATAAGATTTCCTTTGGGCTTTAAGGAGTTAAGGAAATAATACATTTAAGCCACAATTTTCAAAGCTTGCTGCTGCAGTAAAATCATGCTGCACCTCTTTTTAAGTCAAAAAGTAGGTCCTAGTGCTTTTTCAGGTCATCACCTCATTCAAAGCGCTCTCCTAAACGTGTGCTAAGAGCCGGTTAATGATGCTGTAATATTTTTTCCCTTCCAAAATATGAAATCGTACTTAAGGGTGAAACATTTTTCAAATTACTCGTTGCTTCATTAAGTTGAGCGACGGGCATATTCGTTGGATGAAAGTCTGACGGATTGGATTTGTTGATTATTTTATCTATGAGCTTGTGATTCAAAAACTATGTTTCAAGAGGAATACACTCAAAAGCCAGTCTTTTTTATATTTCCCTTCCCTTAACCACTTATAAAAGCAAATACCTGGAACCGATTGTTTCTTTATGTCTGCATTTAATGCGACATATCATAGCATCGCACAAACCTGATACAGAGTTCCATTGTCATCCAAAATTACTCTATTCTTTTTTTCTGCATTGCGGGGTGGTCTTAATCCTAGATTCTGCAGCAACCACTCGAGTTATGCGTGCTATTAGTTAGTGGAGGAGATTTACAGTTACATCTCACCTACCGGCTCAAAAGCTTCTTTTGATAGTAATGCTTTAAGCATTGTCACTGTCTAGAGAGAGGTGGTGCCGTAAATATGGAAGCGTGTCTGTGGTCAAATAATGGACCTTTAATGGCATTGCAGGGTCACTATGCTATTCAATACAACGAAATAGCATAAAGAAAGTTAGCTTCTGGGAAAGCTGCAGCGATGAGGAAAAAGGGGAGAATATTTCACACTACCTTGTAAAGAGAACCATAGGCAAATACTCATTCAGCAGCCTAGTAGAATTGTCAAACGCCTAAATCCTGGACGTGGTAAATTTCCTAAAAAAAAAATTGCTTCAGATTCTTTAACATCCTCTTTGAGAGTGCATCTGTATTCAGAACAAACTCCAAATATAGAGCCATATATCGGACCCTAGTCATCCTTGTCATACTTTCCAATGAAAACCACATTAAAGTGAACAATATAATAATCGGACGTAAAACACTTGGTTGATGATGGTTGATTATAGTGAAACTATACAGCCTGCTTCGTAAAATGATCTTGTGATCCAACACCTAACTTCTACGATTTGGCTGCTACAAATTTTGGAACTAATTCATAGAGCCTTTGGACATAATTTTACACTCACTCAATCTTGCCTACAATATCCTGTTCAGCGTACTGTGTGAACGTCTAAAGCAAATCCTAATGAAGACCAGCGAGTTTCAAATCGATACGCACCATCTTTTTATCGATTTTAAAGCCGCATACGACAGCATTCATCGCGAGGAACTATTCGAAGCGATGGCCGAATTTGGGATCCCGGGAAAACTGATCCGGTTGTATCGCACCACGCTAACACATACGTGATGCACCGTGCAGTTCGGCTCGAAGACCTCCGAGCCGTTTGAAACCTGCACCGGATATCGGCAAGGAGATGCGCTGTCGTGCGATTTTTTTCAATTTGCTACTGAAGAAGATAGTGTGGCGGGCTGCTGTAAACACGGAAGGCACAATCTTCTACAAGTCAGTCCAACTGTTGGGATACGCAGATGACATCGACATCGTTGCGCGTTCCCAACGTGCCGTAGTAGAAGAAGAGGCGAAACGAGCTGGTCTTAAGGTCAATGAGGATAAGACAAAATATATGCTGTCGAGCAAGAAGCGATCCGCCGCACACCACCTAGGGCAAAACATTACAATCGACAGGCACAATTTTGAGGTAGTGAAGGAGTTTGTCTACCTCGTGAACTCCACGAACGACATCACAGTGGAGATCCGGTTTGTCAAAACAACTGGGCTCAAAACTCCTGACTCGAAGGACCCAAATCATGCTCTACAAAACTCTTATTCTGCCAGTCCTGCTATATGGAGCCGAAAGCTGAACACTAAGCAGAACTGCAGAGGTGATTCTTGATGCCTTCGAAAGAAAAATTCTACGTCGGATACGTCAGTTGCGTTATCCCACGAGTTAATTGTCAGAGATTCTTCGGGCTGGAATTAAGTAGTCCATGGACTCTATATGGCCTCTTAGGCGCTGGATCCGTGTACACCTGGCTAGATACTTGTCATGTCCTGGTTGGAACTTCTTCTCCAATTGCCACAAAGAATTAAATATCGAACGCAGAAATTTTTCCCGAGTATACCAAGAGCTATCTATCTATCACTATCCTAACCATTATAGGAGAGCAGAGCCCGGTATCTTTGATCTGAGTTCCCGGGCACACGAGTATAAGAGGAAACGAAGCAGCAGACGAGCTAGCCAGACAAGGATCCAAACTCAATAGTCTAGTTGTGGAACAAGTCAAGGCTCCACTAGGCTTCGTAAAAAATAATATCTAAAATCACCTCCTCAAGATCGCCAACGAAAGATGAACCAAGCTGGAAACATGCGTCCTATCCAGAATCTTATGGCCCAACTACAACCAAAAGAGTACAAAAGACATGCTTAACAACACTAGAAGAAACATATCCAGAATTATAGCGGTTTGTACTTCTTCCAAATTTGCTTTGTTTTTTCAACGCAGTTTACCCTTTCTCTATGAACAAGGACATGGAGAAGTGATATCAATAAATTTGATTGAGACCATGTCCTTGGGTTACACATCCGATTGACCTCGCCCACACTCGTAGAGCCTGAGAAGTCGTCAGTCCTAGGCCAAAATTCAAACAAACGATTGTCCCAATTCTCCAATCTTCAACCTAAACTCACTGAATGGAATTTAATCACAAGAATGACTTCATTGCCTTGGATTTGACTTTTCACGTCCTGCCCCACCTCTGGGTGAACTTGTTCATTCACGGGCAATTAAATTTCTTGAATTTTCTACTTCAACCGAACTAATTGCTTAATTTTCTATTTTCAGGTAATCATCAGATTGAATTTGGGCCGGATTAAGAGCAGAACTCTGGTAAGCTCCGAAGACAAACACTGGTCACATTTTCGCCGTCTCACTAATGAACTTCCGTACGATTTGTTGAACGCACAGACCATATTCAATTGAGACATTTTCCGAAAGACAATCACCGACAGAATCAGTAAATACCACAAAACCTCACAGCTCGCCGACCACCGCCCACCCAATAGCCACCCGAATTACGAAACCTGGCCGAGCAACCACATCTCGAGTTAGTCATTCTCTTAGAAAATCATATCAACTCACTGCCAATTCCAAGGAAAACAAACACAGTGACACAGACGACGACTGGCTGGTGACTCACAATAAGTCGATTCATCATTTGAAATGTTGTCCCAACTGACATTTCAATTTCGAGAATTGGACATTTAAATCCTTACGCAGCTAAACCTCAGACTCATGCTGGCACCATCAACCGTTTGTTCAATTCTCGCAACGCTCAATGGCAGAGCCAAAAATTTTAATAATAAAACCCCACGAGGGACCAGGGGGGAGCACAGGAGAGAGAGTGTGCTGTGCTCGTGTTATAGAACAAAGCCTCACAGATGCCAGCAAGCATCGAACAAAGGACCTTATCTCAATTTATTCATTCTCCTTCCCCCGCTCCTTCTCGAGGTTGCCATCCAGTCGGTCGATCTGCCGACAAGAGATACTTAGTAACGTTGTGGAATGAAGGAGAACAGTCAGAAGAAGCCAACCCCGGATACAATGACCCAAATGCCTATCGAAATGAATTAATTACCCTTCAGCTGCATATCCTTGAAGATTTGATATATACCTTTCAGCCAGACAAAAGGACTGAAAATTAACACTAGCCAAGGATGGGGTGTGTGCATTCTGAGCACCTGAGTGGAAATTCGGTTGCACGAGGGGGGAGACTCGACAATCTGTCCGATGGCAGGCAAACCGCGTCCTTCAAAAAGCCACCCTCACACCCGCAAAGCTCACTAGACACTCGAAAGAGATTTGCCCGGGGGCTCCGCCCCCTGCACCGTAATTCACTTTGATAACGATGAATCGGTTATGGGATGGTCTTCCTTACCAAAAGAAGTTAAATTGGATTTTTCATCACCCCATCACCCCATCACCCCGCCCCGCCGCCGCCCCCGTTGGACGTCCCTAAGCAAACCGTTCCGCTGCAATCCTGTGTGTCGATCGAAACAAGTGCATTTATCTGATGATTGCTGCCCAGTTGGGGTTCCAGCAGCAGCGAGCACAGAGACACAAATCCTTATTGCGGAAACCACAATTCGAAAATCGTTGTAATTGCGCAACCCCTGTCACCCTCGCCCCACGCCAGTTCGCCCCAAATCCCCGCCGATGCCAGGAAACGAGCCAGCAAACGAAGCGAGGAAGTTTCATCAAGCGGCACCAGTGGCAGAAGCTTTATCCCTTTTACCGCCACCCATCGGCCACCACACCACGTTTTGGTGGTTGAAACTTTAATGAAACACACATGCACATTATCCTAGTGCAATGGAGCAGCCCCTCTCTCCCTCTCTCCACGTCCTCCCGGAGAACGTTCCCCGTCTGCAGGAATTTGAACGGTTTTCGCTGCTTTTAGTATTTTTATGCGTTCGCTTTTTTTTTGATTTTGTGTGTTATTTCATCCTGTACGTCCTGTCGCTTCCGTGGTTCTTGGGGTTGGGAAAACTTCCAAATATGCTGCGTGTGTGTATGTGTGTGGCGGGTGCATTTAAGTGTGTGTATGTGTTCAGGGGTCCAAGCATCCATGGTGAAATTTATTAGCGCGCACTGTTCGCTCGCACTGGATAATTCGTAAATAAAAGGCAGAGCAGCAGCAGTAGCACCGTGGAACGCCAAGCCAAGCCGATCCGGTTCGAGCGAACTCGGGCATTGCTGTGCGCGCCATGCCGCGCATTGTACCGCAATAAGGGGCATTGTGCATACAGCGTAAAACAATGCAATCTGCAGGAAGCCCACAAGGATTCAACCGCACAATATACCAAATTCTAATATCCTGCGCTGCACTACAAGGGCAGTGGGTGCACAGTGCAGTCCCAGTGCCAGTGCCACACCACTTCCCGAACGAGAACAACGAACGACGAACGACCGCCATCGCCACTGGAGTGCACACATGTGCATACGAGTACAACATCGCGACGCGTACACACCTTTGGGCGCACGCTGAACTTGCGGATGTGGATCAGAGTTTCGACCAAATCGTATGGTCTGCTTATTTTATACGATGAACTGTTGGCGGTTGTGGCTATTTTCGAGGTAGTATCCTGTTGGGGTGCACATTTAATTTTAATGCGAATGATGCACCGACGCCGGGCGCTAGTTGCGAGGATGGCTTCCACGAGGAGACAAAGTGTATCTTTGATGGATTTGAAGGGAGCTTATGCATTTTGAAACGATTAATAATGACATGGGGGAATTTTAGTGGGGGAGGAGGTTTAGTTGGAAAACTTTGTTGAGGGGATTCGTGATTATGCTATTGAGCTTAATTAAGTCATCAAAGTTGGCCACATAAGCTCGGTCGTTGAAAGTGGAGTCGGGATTTAGCGAGAGAAACAGACACAATGGTGTGGATTGATCTATGGAAAATTGGACGAGTGAAATATATGTTTGCGCACGTCATGACCACCGATGGATGGAAAGTCGACAGTCAGCAGTTAAAATGATGAAGCAAGCAGTCACAAAGATAATAAAGGAATTCCAAGAGGGAAGTCAATTTTGGAGTAAAATGATAACAAAACTTAAAGTTCAAAGTTAGAAAATTGTCTACCCTCATTTAAAGACTAGCCACAGTCTTGAGCCGGCTTAGGTTAGCGTAGGTTCAGGTGCCTGGCTGTAGATTACAGTCTCACATAGGCCAACATGGGCCCATTGTGAACCCATGCGGATCAGTTATAAAGCGCTTTGGGTGGGTCAAGCTAATGTTGTTCAGGTCATTCAAGTTGTCGAGGAATAAGCTCTCAGGTGGGCTTTCCTGTAAATAAAGAGGGTAATACATGTCCAGAGGTGGTATGCCATAGACCCCTTCTAGTAATAATAATAGTAATGGCGGCGCTACAGTCCGAGGTGGACTTGGGCGTAGCTTCTCAGCAACCACTCGTGTTGTGCGTGCTCTCTCACGAATGGAGGGGACCTACAATTTAACGCCAACTCCGAACGGTGAGATTGAGAAGATTTTTTCTTGACACTTATACTATTTGAGCATCTCAGTAACTCGAAAGAGGTGAAGACGTAAAATAAAATATGAAAGTTTTTTTCGGTCTCGAACCGAGACTTTGAGCGGAGGAATTGATGCACCTACCCACTGCGCTACGGTGCCTACTACCTTCCAAGAGTAGGTAGTAGGCTAAAGGAGGCTCGAATATGCAATCGTGAGACTTAAAATGGAGCTGAGGATGAGGTGCAGGACGCTCTTCTCCACCTCATAGCCTAGGCAGCTTTTGCAGAAGTTATAAAACAAATTCCAAGTCATTTGGCATGAGCACGCTTGGGGCGGTCCCCCGTAATGGCACCCACCATTGCACCGATTGAGAGATTCATGAAACGTTTGGGATGCAGTCTAGGCCAGATCACTCCAAAAGGTTTGACTTGCGTCGCCTATAGTCCATCTGTTACAATCTTTTTTTTGTTCCTGTAGTTTTAAGTAGCAGTTTAAGTTAGGTTAGGTTAGGTTAGGTGGCTGCTAGTGAATTCACCAGCACACTTAGACCATGTTGGAAACCATGAAATGAAATGAAATGAAATGAAATGTTGGTCAATTGTGATACACACAGTCAGACACCACTGTGACAGTGCCGCTAATTTGATTCTAACGGCAAATGGTGACTGGACCAGACTTGAAACTTGGGATTCGAACCTGGGACCCCTCTAACTCAGCACTGGCACTTAACCAACTGCGCCATCCAGTCGTCAAGTAGCAGTTTACAAGCCTCGTGGGGGTTTTTGCAATTACATGGAATGGCTCTAAGGCATGGCGCCCAACACAAGCGCATGTTAAATTGTTTCGCCATCTCCTCAAGACACGCGCGGCAGTTAATCACTTCTTTTGAGTTCATAGAGACCAGTTGTATATCTTTGATAGCTGTCTGACTGTCTGAAAACACAAATATCTCGTGCGAATATAATGTTCATTTAAGTCAGAAAAGTACTTCTATGATTGACCTTACCTCTTCCTGAAACACACTGCAGTGATTAGAGAGACAAAAGGAGATCTTGGATTTGAACTATTTGAACTAGTGCAAGCTTTTTGAACTAAAGACCTAATACCGGCCATGACGGTCACCTCAACTGGCAGCTTGGCTTTTGAAATTTAAACTGCTTAAGGTGACAGGTCCTAGGTTCTTTATCAACAAAAAATGTTAAGGCTTCCGATCGACTCAGTCCAACCCTTCTTTTTCACTATCTAACAGACAGTCCTTTCTAAATTTGGAGGATTTTTGAGACGCTACTGGAGCAATCAGACTCAAAACTGGTCCATTGTACTGCCAGGTAGCAACCTACTCCAGTGCCGTTAATTTGATCCCAACGAAAAATGGTGACTGGACCAGATTCGATTTCACTGGGATTCGAACCTGTGACCCCTCTAACTTGGGGCAGGCATCTAACCAACTGCGCCATCCAGTCGGCTTATGAATTTGGTTACTACGGAAACAAAAAGCGGTGAAATGTTAAAAAAGCACTAATGTTGAGTTATGCAGGGGTCCAAGCGTTTAACCTTAACCAGTGCATCCTCAATCAACTCAAAGTATACCCTCGCTCAACTCAAGACACGTGTTTCAATCGAAACTGGAGACAGCTCGTTAAAGGTCGCATGTCCACCCTGAAGATTGCCAGCACTGATACAACTGTTAGACATTGTTAAAAATTCTTTATCTAAATTCCTATCGTTTGACATTCAACGGCATTTAATGCACCCACACAAATTGTTCACACCCGATGCGTTTCTATTGAATTGCCTCCAGGCACTTGAACCCAAAGCTCAAAATCGATTTGTAAATCAAAAGACAACACAAATCACTCCCCCGGTTTTAACCGAAGGATTTCGCATCACACTCCAGTCCCGCCCACTTCATTTGTCATTCTGCAAATGACTCAAATTGTAATTCATACATCTCAAGCTGACTAAGGATCCGTGTCTGCCTCAGAAATCCGTCTTTATGCACCAGCGCCTCCAACTCTGCACATTAGGCCCGTGATATTTTCATTTTGACAAAAATAAATCGAATTAATTTGACAAAAGCCTCACGCGACCCCGCCGCTGCCATCATCCATACCATCGCATCCGACGACGTTTCTACACATGCCAGCCGGAGAGTGGCTCAATTTATCTCCACCTCAAATTGAATGAACGCTAAAAGGAAACTCAGTCAGAGGAAAACCGAGAGAAAACGAGCCCACACACCCTCGCGTGTTTTATTTTCAGACATAATCGTTCAATACACGTGCAGCCAGCGGCCCAAAACGGAAGCCCTATTCAAATCCGCCGACGATTTGACATTTTTACTTCGAGTTTTGACATAAATGCGCCCCTGAACAGAAAAAAAATCGTTAAATTTGTACTCCGGTTCTGTGTATCCATCAAAATACCTCGCAATTACTTACAAGTTCGATTTCACAACTGTCCCCCGCTCCCCACCGACCGCCGGCAATTCATCAAAAGCGACGGCTGAAGCAAGGCGCTCGCAGGAAAAGGAGCAAAACACAAAAATGGTACAAAAAAACGAGAAAAATGTCAAAATTGCCTTAAGGGCTAGCAAGTACGGGAGAGTAATAAATTGCGCCGGGGGGTGATGTCTCCCCCATACCGTACGGCGGAGGGGGATGGCGGAAAACCGAAAAATACGAGAGGAAAGTGAAAAGCGCAAGAGGCATAATCAGAATACGAAACTGACAGGTTGTCAAAGGTTCACAATGCCGCCTCCGACCGATCTCGAGTTTGTTCCCCTTGTTGGTGGGCGGGGTGGTTAAGGTGAAGAGGACGAGGAAAAAAGTTGAGGCCACAGAAACGTGTCTACGTGAGGGATAAACTCCCCCTCTGCCAGCAACAGGGAGGGGGCGCAGCCGACCGGGAGAAGGTGAAATTACGTAATTTATATCCTTGCGTGCTACAGGCGTATTCTCATTCGTATTCGCGTATTGTCTCTGCCGACACTGAGCTTCCTGCTCCCCAGCAAGGGGAGACGACACCGGCGGAGCCGGAGCCCGCCCCCTACGACCACCACCTATTTCATGTCGAAATTGGGTGATAATGATAATGGGAGATGTGTAACAATGGCTGCTGTCCACGTACACAAGGACCTTCAATCGACTCGTAACGAGGAGTTGCTGTTTGATTCGTCGTGTGTGCGTGCGTCCGTGCGTGCGGGTTTGTGTGTGCCGGCGTCTCAACTAACATAAATTGCCCACTATTCAATCATTGCTGGGCGACACTGTAATGAAATTACATTCCTTCTGGGCTTTCATATGATTTATTTCGTGAATAATTGATTGGTGGTGTTCTGGTAGAGGAGGAGGAGGAGGATGTGACGGCTGGAATTACAGTGAACCTGGACACACTTCATTGAGTCATTTGACCTAGAGATGGTGGCGCTAAGGAGGTATAAAGTGATTGGATGTCTTACCTCAGCATGAAGTTACATTTCGTGGTGGAATTAAGTTTTTAATTATGTCGCTTGGGGTGGGGCGGATTCTGCCAGATTCATGCAATAGGGTAATTCCCTCGAAATTGGTCGCAAAAGCATCTTTGAAGATGAGTGTTAAGTCTATACCTAGAGAGTCACAAGTCACCAAAGGTTTGTGTGGTATGATTCATGAGATTGGTTGAGGGATAGAGCTGAGGAAATGCTTACTTAAGTGAAACATTTTTGATCAAAAAAGCATTTCCCTTGATACAAGTAGGTTTTGGACTTTCATTTGCTGTCAATAACACGTCAAATGACTCATCTTAGGTCAACATCAATTGCAGCCTTGGAAGACGAGATAGCAGCCAATATGTTCGAAAAAGTGATTACAAATTTGACTCTCAGTATGAATTACTTAAATCGCAGTCGTGGTCAACTGCCAGAGTTTCAAATCAAAATTTCGAACAATTTTTATTCGGGATGAAAATTTCGTACAAAGGACATTTCGCAATTCAATATCCAAGTTGCTGATTTTTAAAGTTCCGTCTACAAAAACGGAACCTTTATAATTTCGGTGTGTCCGTCCGTCCGTCCGTCCGTCCTTCCGTCGTGTCTGTCACACTTTTTTATCTCCGAAGTTTATGAAGATATCGGCATGAAATTTTGGAATTAGGTACTTCAGACCTAGATGTCATTGCCTATGCAGCGATTTTAAAAAGTAGGGCCATATGAGGGTGTCTCCAGTACAGGTGAAGTTGACATTAATTTTGAAAAATTGTCGCACCCCATCGAAATATATATCACTCGACAGATCTTTCGAAATGAGGTGGAGGTTTCTTTCAACACTTTTTTATCCAAAATACCGTTTGGAAAATATGGAGCTCCAAAGTTTTTTTAAATGCGTCCCCCCCTGCCATTTCTAAACCAAAGTGTTTAAAAATCTGAAAAAAATCACAACTTGGCTTCATTGAGTACTTTCATTTAAAACCATTGCGAGCATTCTGGCCCTATGGGTTTTGGAGATATTGGCCAAAAACGGTCAATCATCGACATGCGAATTTTGAAGATCTGAAAACGCAGTTTTGAAGACATCAATGTAAGCATTAAGAAATGATAAATTTCAAAATATCGATTTATGTTGAAATTTTGAGATATCTAAGATTTAAAATAAGAACAATTTTCATTTTCACACATAATTTCATGCTGTGTTCGGCCACTCTATTCGTTGATGAGCGTTATCTTTTCGATCTCACCCCTAAATGCCCAACAGAAATGAACACACACACCGCAGGCATGAGCAGTGATTGGGTATGTGTATGATGGAAGGGATTTTCTGTGATAGATAAACTTGGATAGAGGTATAGATATGTGTATGGATGAATGATTGTTTGATTGGATCTATGAATGTATGAATGAAGGGTTGATTTGGGTTGAAGTTAGAAGAAAATTCAACTTAAATAGTTTGGCAACGTCGTTTGATATTCAGAAATCATCCATCAATATTATGCGACCTTCCCCGTGCGAGTTCAACTCGTACTTGCCCAGTTTTTTTTCGAATACATTTAATCCCGATTTGCAAATAATGAATCTATTTTCAATTTGGTGTTACGAAAAACTGCAGTTTCCGATTTAAGACCTTTTTGTCTAACGTCAAAGATTTGTAAAATTTGTGAAAACGAAAGAGTACCCGACGATTGAAATATGAGCTTCATACGTACAATTAATTCATTAAATTTTCAATTAATTTAGTATTTAAATTGCCAACTGTTTTACACAGCCATTGAAGACAATTATTTGCCACTATATGTAATTATATTGAAACTTGCAATTGTTTTTTCGTGCACCAATTAGAGGTTACATTTATAAATCTACGCAAAATGCTTAGTTTTGTATACGATTTGAAAAATTATTTATTTTTTGTAAACCAGAAATATAGACTTTTCAGAAAATATATAGGATGTTATGACTTTGAAAACAAACTTTATTGAATTTGAAGAAATTGGTTGGTTTCACTTCTAGTTCCAAAGAAAATTAAGAACAAATAATTCATTGACAAATTTTGATATGGAGGGTCTCTTCGAAATTTGCGTGTATGCATATATCGCGCTTAATACCACCCTACGTGATGTGATTTGGCGCGGAGTTATGTGACATGGGGTGATGATACGTAATATGTGATATTATATGACGTGATATGAGGTGACGTGACGAGATATGACGTGACATGACGACATGACATAACGTGACATGACATGACATGACATGACGTGACGTGCGGTGACGTGACGTGACGTGAGGGTGACATGAGGTGACGTGAGGGTGACGTGAGGTGACGTGAGGTGGGGTGAGGGTGACGTGAGGTGGCGTGAGGGTGACGTGAGCTGACGTGAGGGTGATGTGAGGTGACGTGAGTTTAACGTGAGGTGACGTGAGGGTGACGAGAGGTGACGTGAGTTTAACGTGAGGTGACGTGAGGGTGACGAGAGGTGACGTGAGTTTAACGTGAGGTGACATTAGGGTGACGTGAGGTGACGTGAGTTTAACGTGAGGTGACGTGAGTGTGATGTGAGGTGACGTGAGGGTGACGTGAGGTGACGTGAGTTTAACGTGAGGTGACGTGAGGGTGACGTGAGGTGACGTGAGTTTAACGTGAGGTTACATGAGGGTGACGTGAGTTTAACGTGAGCTTGTGTGAAGGTGACATGAGGTGACGTGAGGTGATGTCACGTAACTTCGCATCACGTCATCTCATTTCATGTCGCATTACGTCATGTCATTCTATGCCATCTCACGTCTTTCGACGCCACGTCATATCACGTAGGGTGGAGTTAAGCGTGATATATGCATACACGCAAATTTCGAAGAGACCCTCCATATCAAAATTCGTCATGAATTATTTGTTCTTAAATTTCTTTGGAACTAGAAGTGAAATCAAGCAATTTCTTCAAATTTATTAAAGTTTCTCTTCAAAGTCATAACATCCTCTATATTTTCTGAAAAGTCTGTATTTCTAGTTTAAAAAAAATAAATAATTTTTGAAATCGTATAAAAAATTAAGCATTTTGCGTAGACTTGTAAATGTAACCTCTAATTGGTGCGCGACAAAAAAAAATTGTTACGTTGACGTTGACCAATGACAATTCCATGGTGTGATCGACGATGTGATTTCTTTAACATCGTTCTTGAGAAGATCGTGCAAAACTCACTGGCCAACACAAGAGGCACGACGTGATTGGGCGAACACAGCCAACCGTCAATGATGCGTTTGCTGGCATTGAAACGGAAGCGGCTAAAATGGGTCTGGCGTTAAACGAGAGCAAAACCAAGTATACGCTGTCATCGAGAAAGGACGCACAACATCGACGACTTGGCCAGAACGTCACCATAGGCAGCTATTACTTTGAGGTAGTAAAGGACGACAAAAAGGTCTTAAGTCAAAAAATTGCATTTTGGGTTTTTGAGTGAGCTTCCTGATTGCGTTTCTGATGTAACATTTTACTCAGACACCTGCGGGGGACAAAATAAAAAGTCATGTAGCTGCAATGTTTTTAACGGCTCAAGTTAAGTTCTCCGATTTAACTATAAACCACAAAACCTTATTCCGGGTCATACATAATGTGACGTGAATCATTCCATGATTGAAAAACAAAACGAAATTAATAACACCTGCTTACCACACCCATGATTGATACCCGGTTGTACAAACAACAGGCTTAAAAAAGAAGTTCCAGATACACGAAATGCAGCAAGAAGAATTCTTTGATTTTGCCGCTTTTTTGAAGACAATTTTTGTAGTCCAAAAAAATAATGTTAAAGAGCTATTTTCTTGGCATAGTGTGGCTCCAATACCAGGAGAATGAGATATAAAAACAATTTAAGCCACTCCTAAGAATTTAAGATTTTAAGCTTCCTTAGGAGAGGAGGAAATAGATGTCTCAAAAATTATCCACTCCAAGCAAAGTACAAGACTTTAGTCCCGATATCTGAGGAGAAAAAAAAGGATTTGTGCTCTCTTTTAAGGTTAGCGCCACTTGTGTTGCATGACTTTTAAAAAATGTAATAACTTCGAACTCCGCAATAAATGATGATCTAGATTTGGTAGATGAAGAAGAAGAAGCGGAAACAACATAAACATTTATTTTTTTGTTATTAGCTGTAAATTTGTTTAAGGTTTTGATTCGTTAAACAAATCGTTATTTAATGACAATATTTTATTTCCTGACTTACGCAGAAACAAAACCTTTACAAATAATACAAAATGAGGGGACCCCAAGGACTTACGAGTAAGTCTTTGAAAAACGGTAAATTCTAATGAATTTGGAAAATATATTACCATAATTATAAAGATCTTCAATACAAGTCCTGAATTGTTTGCCAACATTTTTTTCGAACACATTTAATCCCGATTTGCAAATAATAAAACTATTTTCAATTTGGTTTTACGAAAAACTGCAATTTCCGACTTAAGACCTTATTACCTAACGTCAAAGAATTAACATCGTGCATTATGGTTGGTTGGTTTATTAACATATTTTTTTAATCTCTATAAAACATGCCCTTTGTGACTTAGTAGCTAAGTGCGTCGAATCCTGCTCTGTAGTTCTAGATTCGATTCAAAACACAAAATGTTTCAGATTCACCCATGCTTCAGGATTCATTTCACTCGAATTCAGGCTCGAAAAATGAAATTCGGTGCTCTGCGCATCGATTACCCGTGTTTTTATTTGAATTGAATTCACTGCTGAGTTGCGTTGTGAATTGGCACTGAAATTAAATTAAATACGTGAACTAATAAGATTTTTCATTTTTTTACTGATTTGTCATTTTTGGGGAAAACACAAAAATGGAATGGAATGGTTTTTCTGCGGAGTATATGGAGGCAAATCAGACAAAAATTATTTGCCTACGAAAACAAAGGCAACAACGTCTGTTTTTCCGAAAGTGAATTAAAAAAATGCAAATACCGTCGAAATGTCGAGCGCCAATATTCATTGCGATCGAAATGAAAATTCGTTTTCAAATTCATTTCGATGGGAATTTGGAGCATGGCTGATATTTTTTTTTTCAGCACCATTGTACTGCCAGGTAGCAACCTACTCTGGTGCCGTTAATTTGATCCCAACGGCAAATGTTGGCTGGACCAAATTCGATTTCACTGGGATTCGAACCTGGGACCAACTGCGCCATCCTACATGTGCTACATGACATACAAGTGACGCAACGCTCGAAGTTGTGAAGAGGAAATTTGGTGACGGCAGCGTTTACCAATTGGCCGCCACGATCATGTGTCTTGACACTTTACTTACGTAAGGTGGCGCTACAGTCCGGGGTGGACTTGGGTCTCAAACAACAAGCGTCTCCAGCCAGCTCGATCTTTCGCTAGCTGCCTCCAGTTTCGCACCCACAGTTGGTTGACGTCCCTTTCCACTTGCGTGCGCCACCTGAGTCGCTGTCTTCCTCTACTGCGCCGTCCCTCGAGGGTGGGTTCGAAGATTTTCCGGTCCGGAGCATTGGTTTCTATTCGCTCTAAATGGTCTAGCCATCTTGATTGTTGGATCTTCACCCTTCTGGCTAAGTCGATGTCGCTGAACAGCTCGTACAGTTCGTTGTTATATCTTCTTCTCCACTCACACCCTCTATGCAGACGGGACCGAAAATCACCGGAAGAATTTTCCTCTCAAAGCAGCCAAGAGCAACCTCATCCGCTTTTGACAAAGTCCATGCTTTTGCGCCACATAGCAAGACTGGGACGATTAAGGTCTTATACAGGATGACCTTGGTTGCTCGAGAGAGGGCTTTGTTTATCAATTGTTACGTTATTGAAAATAATAACCGTTTTTGTTGTTGCATGCATGATATACATTACTAGTACGTTTGGGTTTCGAAACTTAGACTGTCTTACACTCAATTGGCCCCTAATCACAGAGGCATAACGATAAGCGAGTGATCTGACTTCTACTGTGCTTTTTAGTGCTTAGGCCGATGTCGAGACAGAATAATCTTCTTACCGCATCATGGCCCATTGTGACACTTAAGTCAAGACATCGGTAGTATGCGTCTTTTCTCAGTAATTTCACTAATCGAAGTCAGAAAACTGGATTAAGACAGCAGGCACGAGTCAAAAGCCTATAGTTCAGAAATAGGAGGTCGAAAGTATGAAGTCAGAAATTAGAATTGTTCAGGAGACAGCAATCAGAAGCAACTGCTGTCTCCTTTTGACAAAAAAAAAAACTCGAATCAGAATGAGAAGTCAATAAAAGCTTTACGCCCCAAAAAATGTGGGCGTAGTGGGTAGATGCGCCGACTTCTACGCTCGATGTTGTCAGTTCGATTCCCTAAAAAAAAACACCAAACAGTTTTTCACGGCTCCACCTTTTTCGAGTCACTGACAATGCTCAAAGAGTATAACTGCCTAGAAAAAGCTTCTCAATCTCGTCTTTCGGAGTCGGCATTAACCTGTAGGTCCCCTCCACTCGTGAGAGAACAATAGCACGCACAATACTAGTGGTTGCTGAGAAGCTGGGCCCAGGTCCACCTCGGACTGTTGCGCCGCCATTATTACAAGCTTTACCTGATTTGAACCAAGTATTTTTGATCGATTGTTCGGGAAACATTGTAGTTTCCTTTACATCTCCGAACGAGATCACAATCATTTTCTTTTCATAAAATCTTTATCTGCTATGAGTTATGGCACCGCCTGCAGAAATAAAGGCCAGCAGTTCGAGTAGAGCCTTAGGCCCTCTTTCCTCAATCCCAAAGCATTGGTGCTTTATAAAAGAAAAGAATGGACACCTTGACCGAATGACCGGTCGTAAGTCTTCCATTCTCCTCTACGAAGCACTCCTTCTGATGACATGCATTTAACAACCTCTCTTCCTCAAAAGCTTTACATTAAATTTTCAACCGGTCTTCCTTGACATGCATAAGGTCACCAACCACTCAGCAACTGTGCCACTTTCACTCCGAAAACCCATACAAAAGCAACGTTTATTTATCGCCTAATTGGGCAGTCTTATTTGCAAAGTTAACCCCTGTGGGGTATCTCGGCCCCTTGGGGCTTTAAACAAAACCCTTCATTTTGAAGCAAGCCAGCAAGTGCATCCCGTGCAAGGTGCACAACAATTTGGTCACTAACCTACAACAGCCACGTCCTGCATCAGCCTTCACCCAAAAACACGTTACGCATAAATGCAGAAGCTACACGGAACATGACTCAAAAGAACAATGCCACACTTGGCTGAGTGCAGCAGCGGCGAGGGGAGACAGCGATAGCAGAGCACCGCCAGAGCGCCAACAGAAGGATGCACCGGCAAAGCGGGTTGGCGCGCAATAAAACATAAGAATGCCCAAGAAAAATACCCTCGAGCACATAATAATTTGCTACTCACGTGAGAAGTCTGCACCGGCAAAAACCCAAGGATGCACCGCGAACGGGCGACGAATGAAAGGCAAAAAGACGAGGAAAAAAAGGACAAAGAGAAAAGTTAAATTAATATTCCAGGTCAAGTGGAAATGCATTTAGTAAAAATGCAAAAGGATAACACGTAGCACACACGCACACATGGCCCGAGATCTGGGTTGGCCTGCACAGTGCTCCGGTTCGTGTGTTTTGTTTATCTCTCGTTGCAATTGTTTGAGAGCACGTCGTCCTTCCTTAGCTCACATTCATGACTTCTATCCCTCTCCACACCTGAGCGAAACGAGGTGAATCATTGTTACAGTTGCAGCGCAGCACCAGCACCAGCAGCAAGCGAACTCTGCAGAAATAATAAAATGTAACATTCTCTTGGCACTAGACCGAAGTGAAGCTCAAAGTCCAACCAACATCCAACACCCGCCCATGTGAGCTGGAGAAAAAATGAAAACAAATTTCCCATCTGTATCCTGTTCCGTGCAGTTTCTAGTGCACTGCCAGAGCGAGAGATATCTTCCTCCATCCATTAACATCTCACATGCAGATTTCGAGCACTGCAGCCACTCCATGCCATGGCGACGGTGGCGCTGCCATCCGCCCTCATCCTCCCTCATCCTCACCCTGCCCTCAAGCGTTCTGAACTTAAAAGTGTGAAAATAAGTAGCGTATACGCCTCCGAGTGTGTCACGAACGAGCATTGTGTTCGCCGGCTGACTGGGCTGGGCGGCTGCTGGTGTGTTCTTTTCATGAAGTTGTCCCCTGCCCTCCCCCCGACGGCTGCACCTACTCTGAGGATGGTGTACGACGTTGATTTCTCGCAGAGCAGGGAATTTATTCACAAAAAATGCAGAATTCCTGGGAAAAAACTTCATCCATATTGGAATTTTGCATGAGCCATCGTCGTCGCAGGGACTTGTAATCCAGACTTGCCAGCGAGGAAGAGGACTGGCATTTGCAATACACAGGATGACAACTGGCAGCTAGGCGGCGGCGGTGGCGGTGGCGGTGCCAAGGATCGAAACGGAAACAGCTATCCGCCGAGGAATACCAATTTCAAGTTGAAGTTCGATAGTTGCAATCGGACAATTGGTGGGATAGGAGTTGCCCCGCATAGTTTGAAGCAGTGGGAGTTGCGACAGCTTATTTATGAATCGAAGGATGAAGAGGAGGAGTTCAAGGATTTGTTTTTTCTCCTTCGCGTGGTAGATTGATGCTCATTTTTTCACTCCTTCTTGTGTTGGGTATCCAACGTTCGATGGATGTTTTTCGATGAGGACTACTAGTGGGAAAACTTTAATTAAGTCCCTTAGTTGGTCCTTTGATGAATAGTTTTCAGTGCAGCGAGCAGGAGGACGCCACGGATTGAAGAGAAAAAAAAAATTGAACAACGGAATAAATGCCTAATTCGATTGCAAACCATCAAATGAGACCGACAAAAGCCTCTCTGGGAACGCGTCCAACTGAAACTTAATTGAAGTGGCCCTACTTGAGTTCTGAGCTGGTTATTTACTCAAGGGACGAGTGCTTAATCATCGCGGAAGCAGAAAATGGGTTTTGGTGTCCGTTTAAGTTGGGAAAGGAAAAGAAAAAAAAACATAACAAAGCCTTCAAAAGATATGCACGTTTTTAAGAAAGTTTCAAATTACTTGGAATGAGAAGTGAGACAAAAACTTGGTTACAGATTTAAGCCATTTTTGTAGAAAATTTAATTTTAACAAAATATTCTCTACTTTCGCTGGTGGGATATTTGTATTTTCATTAAAGTGGCTCAATTAAGGGACATTTTTTCTTCTGGCATTCTCTGAATTTATCGGCAGTTTAAATTCGCTAAAACTTGTTTGGATCCTGGGTCACCACGGGATCACAGAAAATAAGATCGCCAATGAACTTGCTAAGCGCGGATCAGAGGAGGTATTCTCAGGACCTGAACCTGCGCTAGCGCTGCCCGCGTCTTTGCTTAGGGCTTCCATCGATGGTTGGACTTTTCGGGAGCACGTATGCATCTCTCCTCGATGTAGACAAACCAAGCACATGCTCCCCAAAGTCTGTAAGGAATCCGCGGCTTAACAGGAAAGACTGCAGACAACTTACCGACGTTCTAACGGGCCACTACACTTTCGCGAAACACCTAAAAGAGCTTGGCCTAAGCGAGGGAACCCTCTGCGATGCCTGTGGAGAAGACGATAACACTGCTGAGCACTTCCTCTGCCACTTTTTTTTTAAAGTTTTTTATTTAAAATCTGTCCCGCCTTAGCTCGTGTCAGGTAGAAGTTATTCTGTGCTGATGTGTTGAGAACTGATCATGTAGGCTCCTTCCTCATCATAGAAGTGCCTGCTGGCCTTCGGAAGACCATGAAATTCCATTAAAAGTAGGCTCCTGCCTGACAGTACAGTGGACCAGTTTTTAAGCCTGAGTGCTCCAGTCTAGTGATTCGAAAACCTCCATCGACAAACCAGGGGTTTCGTTGTGGTGGCCGAGTGAAACCCAGCACATCAAAGGCGGCATCTCTGATAGCTTTTTGGCAATGTTGCCACTGGTCTTCAATACTTGGTGTCGGCGGCAAAGAACTTCTTCTGAGATAAAGGGAGACTCGATCGGAAAAGGATTTGGCGATCTCTTGCGATTGTAGCCTTCCGACGTCGAACATCCTCACAGTATTTTGGCGGTGTTCGGGATATCCGCAGCCTTACCTTGGCTACAACAAGGTAGTGGTCCGAGTCGATGTTGGCTTCTCGAAACGTTCGGACATCCATAATACCGGAGGAGTGCCTTGCGTCGATCGCAATGTGATCAATCTGGTTGACGGTTGATTGATCAGGAGATCTCCATGTTCCCTTGTGAATATTGAGGTGTGGGAACCGTGTACTGGCTACTACAACATTTCGCCCTGCAGCAAAGTCGATCAGCCTAAATCCGTTATCGGAGGTGGCGTCGTGTAGGCTGTGCTTCCCGACCGTACTACCAAAGACACTCTCTCTTCCCAGCTTTGCATTAAAATCGCCTATGACAATTTTAATGTCATAGCTAGGGCACTGCTCGTATGTCTTGTCCAAGAGCTCATAGAAACTGTCTTTGGTGTCGTCGTCTTTCTCCTCTGTGGGGGCATGTGCGCATATTAGGCTTATATTGGCGAATTTAGCCTTGATGCGAATTGTCGTAAGGCGTTCGTTCACACATCTGAACGATAAGACTTCTTGCCTAAGTCTGCCCCTAACGACGAATCCACATCCAAACAAGCGCTGCTTTTGCTGCCTGTAGCAGTCACCGTAGTAAATGTCACAGTTTGTCATCCTCTTTTTGCCCGGCCCATCCCATCGCACTTCTTGGATGGCGGTGATGTCTGCTTTGTAGCAGTCCAGGGCTTCCGCAATTTGTTCGGCTGCACGTGGCCTATAAAGGGACCTTACATTCCACGTGCAGATCCGAAGATCGTTATCCTTAATTCGTATGCGGGGTTCGTCATCAGTATTTCCGTCCGTTTCCGAGGCTTGTTGTTGCTTCGTAACTTCAAATTTTTTAGTGTGGCCGGGCAGTTACCCCGACGGCACAACCCCCAACCTGGAGGACCAGTTCCTTTTTTTTCACCCCTAGGACAAGAGGTCGCACTTATAAGCTTAGCAGGTTGAGTTCGGGTGAACTACATCTAGTACCCGATGGCTACCACTTGGAGGTAAAATAAGCACAATTGATGTATAGGAAAAGTTACAACAGTGGGCATCGCCAGGTTGACGCCAATCAGTGCCTACCCGATTCCTACAACATCCAGCCATCCTACAAAAAACAGCGGTTGGCAAGAGTTATTCTGCGTTTGATCTCGGTACTGATGTGGTTTGTACTGCTTACCGCGGAGCCAAGGTAGAAAAAGTCCTAAACTACCTCAAAGTCATACCTGCCCATGGTGACGGTCTGGCCAAGTCGTCGATGTTGTGCGTCCTTTCTCGATGACAGCATACTCGTATACTTGGTTTTGCCCTCGTTCACCGCCAGACCCATTTTAGCCGCTTCCGTTTCAATGCCAGCAAACGCAGCATTGATGGCTCGTGTGTTCGCTCAATCACGTCAATGTCATCTGCGTAAGCTAACAGTTGAACAGACTTTTGGAAGATCGCGCCTCTTGTGTTGGTCAGTGCGTTTTGCACAATTTTCTCAAGAACGATGTTAAAGAAGTCACATGACAGCGCATCACCTTGTCTAAAACCTTGTTTGAAATTGAATGTCTCGGTGAGTTCGTTACCGGCCTTGATAGAGCAGCGAGAGTTTTCCACCGTCATCCTGCTCAGTCTGACGAGTTTGGCAGAAATGTCAAAACTAGGCATGGCGCTGTATAGCTCATCTCTATGCACGTTGTCATATGCGGCCTTGAAATCTACGAATAGGTGGTGTGTGTCAATTTACATTTCCTCGATCTTCTCCAGGATCTGCCGCATTTTGAAAATTTGATCTATGGTGGACTTCCACGGGCCGAAACCACTCTGATAGGATCTATCAGTTTGGTGACGAAAGGTTTCAGGCGTTCACACAGAATTGTAGAAAAGATCTTATAGGCGATGTTAAGGAGACTTATTCCTCGATAGTTGGCGCAGTCAAAGGGATCTCCTTCTTGAGCTCCTTACAATGCATTTAAAATGACAGCCAAAAGTATTTAGCACATTTTAAGAAAAATGTATGGTTTTTGCTTAAAAACAAAACTTATTTGGTTAGGAGAATAAATTGACACTTTTTCGTCGCCTACAAGAATACTTCTTACACAACAAACGTGTAGTCTTCATCGACTTTTCTGGACTTTTGATGAAGAATAATTCCATGAATTGTTCACTTCCATTTATCTTTGGCTCCCAAATATTCAGAGACTGCGACCAAATATTCCTTTTCTAATTGATTTCGCCATTTTCACTAGCGTGGTTTGAAAGACGAGCTTCCGCATACACAACCAAACTCCTGCTTGCTAGTTCTGATTTTAAAACTTTATCTTGGCTTTAAAGTGACGTATAGGTCCTCTTGATGATGGTCGCTTGATGGAGATTAATTCCGTGAAGTCCGAGAACAACTCCACTCTCTCACATGCGGTGTGTTAACCGGTGTGTGATTAAGGGCAGCAAATTGAATAATAAAGGATTAGTGTCGTTTTTCACTTAAACCAGGATCACACATTTTCAATCATTTTCAGATTCAACGATGAACCCTCGAACAAGATGTCCATCCCCCACGCCACTAGTTCCCACAAAAAGGACGTCGCTTTTTCCTCTGTCCCGATCAATCAATTCCTGAGTGCACTCACGAGAGTCCGATGCGGACTACATTTCAACCGACAATCGTCACTAATCCGAAATCGAAGCACCGCCATAGATCATACTTATTCCACAAATCCACTCGGCGATGGATATTCGCTAGCCTATTCAAACAAAAGAACCGAGTTCGCCTTTTCACAACCGCCACCGGTAGGAGCAGCGGCAGAAAAGCCCCACATAAGCACCGAACAAGAGCACTACTGGATTCCAGATACTTCCACTTATATCAGGCGATGACACAAAAAAGAGGTTTTCCCCAGTGGAATCCCATCGAGAGGTTAGAGCATTTTTTCGCTCTCATCTCGCCCAAGCTCCCACATGGATTAACTGCAGAACTCTTCAGTTTTTTTCATCTCGCTTCTTTTGTCAGCGACCTGGTTGGTTTCCATCAACGTCATCATCGTCACCCTCGTTCTCCCACCAGACCAGCGCTGACATGTAAGTAAATAATGATTTCTGCCAGGGCTCCTGTTGTTCCCGCAAATAACCATTCCCGTCGTATTATTGACGGCAATTCCTACTGAGATCATCGGTATTGCAATGGACAGCGCACTCCCACAAGCACTCGTCCCAGAGCACTCGCTTCGGGTTCAGGTACGGCAACGGCAACGGCACCAGGACGAAAGGGAGATCCGCAACCCATCGGAATGTCGATGGTTAATTGTATTATGGTGTTCAGTGTACACACACATATTGCCAGTCAGTGGCAGGAGCTTGGTCATTCCCAACGGGAGGGAGTATGGATGTGTGGTGGTGTTGGGATGGCTTCGACGGATGGGAAACGAATAATCCTGTCAGTTTGCTTAGAGTTTGGATTTCTCGTGTGCTTGATGAACGATTGTGGTCAAGGATAAGCGCCCGGAACAAAAGGAAGAGTATCGCTCTGGTCTGGTCTGGTCTGGTCTGGCCCGGTCTGGTTATGTGAACACGATGGCAGTTGATTGGAACTGATGGGTATAGGGAATTGTAGTTTAGCTGTCGCTGTAAGGTCATTATTTATTTCGATCTTTTTTTTCCCTTTCTCGTTCGATTTGCGATTGGCAAAGGGGTTGCTGTAATTAATGAGACTGGCAAGCCGGGAGGAGGGAGTTTAAACAGAAGTGACTGGTGTGGCCATGCCGACTACTCATTCAATTACCCTAATGCAAGAGCTTAATTTGTATTATTGGAGAGGTAAATTTGTCTTGAGGCTAAAACTGCTTTCTTGCATGCTTGGAGCTGTTTAACTGCTCGAGATCGGTGTGAGTTGGCAGTTCTTGTGCCTTAACGAGCAGTTTATCCTGAGAAAGTGTGTAACGGTCGTGGTGGAGGGACTTAATTTGAATTGGGGCCACTCATTCACAGCTTCTGGTCCCTAGAGGCTGATTCTGTGGGTCTGTCTTTAGTGCCCTTTGAAGGTGAAGGGTTTGTTGTTATTTTCCCGTTAAAAGGCCATGAACACGCAATCTGTGGTTGTTCATTTCAAAGTTTTATTGCGGCCAAACACGGTTGGGAACATTGTTTATCTACTGCCTACCTCAACAAATGGAGTCTGCAAAAATTGACGCCACAGGGTTCGTTAATGTATTTCAACAAAGAAGAAAAGCTGCCTCAACATTTATCGACCTCCAATGTACTAGAATGTATTACAGTCACATGTAGCCCTGTCAAATCTCCGCCTTTGCTTGAGTCGTTGGTGGAGCAGTGATGATCTAGGGAATTTGTCACGCAATAAAGCCATTCTGTCACTAACTCTGAGGTATTTGGCGGAGTCTTACTGAAAATCAAGATCGTCGCAGTCCATAATATCAATTTGAGACATAAACAAATCAGTGAATACCGTTTGGCAACATAATCCAATTACAGAAACGGTCGTACTACGAGTAGCATAACGTTTGGAAAAAAATACACTTACTCTCATTTCAGGCGTCATAAACAAGTTGTTATTCGTTGTGGATGGTGGCGTTGTTTCACTATTTGTCCTGTATTTTCGAACTCCCGGATGGGTGTTTCAAAACTCTGGCAAGATTTGAAAATAGCGGTATTTGTGTGGTTGAATCTTGTAAACGCCCAAAAATTATTTTTTTTTCTAATTTGCGCGCGCAGAAGGGGTCACGAATAGGGATGCAAACATCGTTCTTAAAAACATCGATGTTTGAAACATCGATAGTTCCAAGACAAACATCGATGTTAAAAAAACATCGGTATCAACAACGATACATCGATGTTTTTCCGATGTTTTATTTATTTTCTACATCACACGAATTGTTGGCTATATTTACGATGTACTATACCTAAACAACAAAACATACTAGTCGTACCAGTTTCAACCCAAAAACCTTCTCCGTCTTCTGTTTCGTTGATGATTGAATTTTTACTTTGTGGCTTATCGGGCCAACGAAAAACCCAAAGTAACGTTGGAGGATTCTACGATTCGGGATTTGGGTTCCCGAGAGGGCCCTTCATGCACCGACACCCGTTCCCAGCCGCACCACCGTTGGTGAACAGACGCTAGTTTGGCTGTTGGCACAAGGTCTGCCATGCTTACGCATCCAGCCAATACATGACGAAACATGAGCCCTCTCCGATTAGCCCACAGTTCTATAGGAGTTGTATACCCGGTCTCCTTCAGGGTTGCTCGATGCAAAAAGTAAACCACTTGGAGGTTCGGAGTAGGATATTAAAAAAGGAGAGGCTAAGATATGCAAAAAGTTACATTGTATTGCGCATCTCTAGCAGGTGTAGGTGTAAAAGATTACACCCCATTATTATTACAAGAATACAAGCACATTTTATATATAACACATTTTGGGAATGTTTAACAAAATGAATGAACGATGTCGATGTTTGACAATTTTGCCGTCGATGTATCGGCGATGTATCGGTTAGCAAAACATCGATGTCAACATCGATGTTTATGAACGAAACATCGATGTTTGCAAAACACCAATACCCTTAAGTGTCAGGAATCAAGAAACAGCATGGGCCGAAGGTATAGAGGGAGAAAGAGAGAGGAGGTACCTGTGCACATTGATTTTAAATGTCTGCGGATTGTAGTGAGTGGGAAATATTGGGCTGGGAAGAGCATTCCATATTCGTGTGGTGCGGCTAAAAAACGACTCTCTAAACTTAATTGAACGTCCGAAAACAGGCTTAAGGGTGAACTGATGAGAATTCCTGGTGAGACGAGTATTGCGGGTGAATTCATGGAGGGGAGGAATGCAATTGGCTAGCTCACTTGAGCATCGTTTGTTAAAATAGCGATAAAACAGTGATAAGGATGAGACGTAACGGCGATGTTCGAGCGAGTCTATCGACTTCTGCGAAATTGCTGTGTCCTATAGGTTTTATCGCTCGCTGTTGTATTCTATCTAGCAGGTGCAGAGAGGTCTTTGGAGCACCGGACCAGATATGAGCGTTGTACTCAAGCTTGAGGCGAATGAAGCTCTTATAAATTGAAGCCAAATCAGGGGGGCGAAGTATTTCTTGCATCGTTTTAGGAAACCTAGGCATTTCGCAGCATTTTTGGCAACCTCGAATATGTGATCGTTCCAACTAAGTGTTGAGTTGATACAAATACCGAGGATGGAAAGTTTTTCGGTTTCTTCGATGCAAGTGCCATTCAGGGATAATGGCTGATTTTGATTGATTTTGGGATCGCTTAAGTGACAGTAGATAGCATTAAGTTTTGGGGGAATTAAATTCCACTCTATTGTTTTTACCCCAACTGAGTATGCTCTCAAGGTCGGAATTTAATGTGCTTAACATACACTGCCGTTCCAATTCAACGGCCGAAGGATAGGTTCGTGAGTCTTGGAACGAATATGAAAAGCTGAGAGTACTGTCATCAGCGAAGGAATGGATTGGATTAGAAGTAGCAGACAGGAGATCATTTATAAAAATCAGGAAGAGAGTCGGAGACAAAACAGAGCCTTGGGGAACACCAGCATTTATTTGGTGAATATCAGACTTGAACCCATCCAAAACGACTTGAATTGAACGGTTAGAAAGGTAATTTCTTATCTATAAAAGAAGAGACTCATCGATGCCATAAGCACGCATTTGCGATAAAAGAGCTTGATGCCAAACTCTGTCAAATGCCTTTGAAATATCAAGCGCAACGATCTTGCTTTCTCCAGCATTGTGTAAGGATTGGTTCCACTTTTCGGTGAGATATGCCATCAAATCACCAGTGGACCTTTTGCTGCGGAAACCGTACTGCCGGTCATTAAGAAGCTTCCGCGATTTTCAGAGAATTGTCTTAATATTTTTTATTATAATAGAAGAATCTACGACAATTATGTGTCGGCCAAATGCTTGCCTTGCCGGCTTCGGTGGCATACCTCTATCCGATGGTCCATATTTTCAATGACTCTGGGACAGAATTGGGGTTCAATGTCGTTAATGTGCCGAATTATCTCATCCTTAAGCTCTTGAATTGTTCTTAGCTTATACTTTTTCTTTTAAATATCCCCAAAGAAAGAAGTCCAACGGTGTCAAATCACATGATCCTGGAGGCCAATAAACATCTCCACGACGTGAGATAACACGGCCATTGAATTTCTCGCGCAAAAGAGTCATTGTTTCGTTGGCTGTGTGACAAGTGGCACCATCTTGTTGGAAGCACATTTCGTCCAGGTCCATATCCTCAATTCTTGGGCACAAGAAGTCGGCACATCTCGTGATAGCGACCACCATTCACGGTAACTGCTTGACCGACCTCATTTTCGAAAAAGTACGACACAATGACGCCGCCAGCCCATAAACCGCACCAAACAGTCGCTCTTTGTGGATGCATCGACTTTTCAACAATCACTCAAAAATCCTACAGACCCGATTTGCTGGAATTTGCGCTCAATTCTACCGATTGTGGACACATTTGGTCGATTATGCTGACCAAATAAATCACAAAGTGCACAAAATGCATTTTGATTTGAACGCCCATTTTCGTAAAAGGCTTCAACAATCTTAACGCGCTGCTCAATTGTGTACCTCTCCTTGGTTGAATTTGTCAAACACTGAAACAAAGAAATGTCAAATTAAGTTGGGCACAGAAACTTGACGTTAAGGTGTTTAACCTTATGATTGGACCACCCTTTCCATATTGATGAATCAATTACGACAAGAACTTACTGCTCCACCCCTTCACAAACGCACTCCCACTTTGGCGCATTCAGAAACTGCTTTAACCGTCAAATCATCTGGTTGTGTCCACAGCGGTAGCTGTCGTTCACATTCATCATCCGCGACCTCAAACCGAAACCGATACGAAATGCAATTTCCTTCCTCATCTCCCTAACTCAAAGATGACGGCATTATTATCTGTGTGTGCCAGGCGCACACACAGTCAAGCTAACAAACAAAATGTGCTCGACGATATAAAGTGGATTTGTATCGCCTCAGTCGCTGTATTATGACGATGATCGAAGGACGTTTCGATTTTATTTTTCAATCCTTTTTCTTTTTGTGCGGACAGGGCCTCCCGGCATCATGTTTCATCTCAATATTCTTCCTCCTCGTTCTCGATTAAAGATGTTCCAACTTTTTCATTGTTATCCTTTTTGCGTCCGCCGCCATGCAGCGGGTGTGGGCGACTGCTCATGGAGTCTGTTCGGGATAACTCTGCCGGCATTTCGTTTATATTGGCTTGCCTTTTACGTCGATCCTTATTATAATTATTATTGGAAAAATTGATTGACATTCCTTTTGAAAAAAGAATTCCCCAAAGAAGCGCACTCCGGAGGAGCAGCAGACGGAACAGGACAAAAAAAATACAAAACGGAACCTAGCGTATAAATGAAGAAGCCAAAGTGGAGGAACCAAAAAACAAAAATCAAAAATGAGGGAACGTAAGTTTAATTAAATTTGCCTCTCCGTTAAATTCGAATGTCCTTGAAGTTGTGCGACTATGACAGCAGCCGGCGGATGGTGGTGAAGGGACATTCGATAAGGGAAAATTGGAAAATTCCTTATCATCGATGAGTTCGTTTATTTTAAAGCGTTATCATCTTCATTCAATCTGTCCTCCATCTCCATCTTTCCCATCTCATTCCTGTCATCCTTGCGCTCCAGCTGTTCGACCAGTGAGTTGAATGGGGGAGGGGTGGGGAGTTTGGATGTAATTTCAAAATGTGTGTTTGCAGAACAAATCAAAGACTCTTCCTCCCCCATTAGTATCGGGCTGATGGCATCCAACCGATTTGATGTACGCACATAGTTCGAGGCGCTTGCGAGAGTTTTCGGTGAATTTGTATCTGAAAAGTTCGCTGGGTATTTGATTCACAAATAGCGTGTCAGGCTAATTGTAAAAGTTGAATTGAACTCACATCCGATTTGCGTTACGCGAGATCTTTGAAGATAAATTCAAATTATTCTTGATTACTCCTTTAATCAAGGGATTTGTGAAACTACTGCTGGAGGCTGTTTCTCACAAAACTCGCACTTCATTGGACACTTTATGAAAGAGTGGGGCAAATGTTTGTTGAAGAAGATGTCACCTTAAGATTGCACAGAACTATAAATATCTGAGCTAAGATCTTCATTTCAACAGAACTGTTGTGGTTAGGAGTTAAATTAATTTTGGAGTCTGCCTTGTGGCAACAGTGGAAAATAGTTAGCCGTGACATTTTTACTTTGTTAAGATTTTTTTAATAGGGCATTGTATTTTTGTGCAAGCCCACCCTTTAACTCATTTTATGACCTGTCAACGTGGAAAATTCAGTCGTGGCTTAAATTTTTATCACGGCAAAGTTTACGAACGAGGAAGCTTTGAATATTACCAAAATTCTTCGTCGGTGGCCACAACTTTAAGAGCGCTTACTCCAATTTTCGTCTACAAAAACGGAACCTTTATAATTTCGGTGTGTCCGTCCGTCCGTCGTGTCTTCACACTTTTTTATCTCCGAAGTTTATAAAGAAATTTTGGAATTAGGTACTTCAGAATTCTAGCCCTAGATTTATAGCCCTCGAATTCCAGCCCTGAAATTCTAGCCCTAGATTTATAGCCCTAAAACGACCCATGTAGGGTCTGAGCGTTGACGTCCCGGGCACGCTGCTTCCAGTCATCAAGACCAAGCTGGCTTACGTCCGCGACGACTTGGTCTTTGTACCGGAGGTACGGTCTTCCTTTCCTTCTCGAACCAGGAGGCTCGGATTCGAAGACCCTCTGGAGCGTTGTTGTCCACGCGCTCGATGTGGCCGAGCCAGTGCAGTCGACGGATTTTTGCCTTCCGGACTACATCCACATCCTGGTACAGCTCTCTTGTCCTCCATTCGCCTTTCTCGCTGACGGGGCCATATATCCGACGTGAAATGTTTCTTTCGAAAACATGAAGAATCAGTTCTGTAGTCCTGCTTATCATCCAGCTTTCGGCTTCATATAGCAGGCAGGATTAGGTTCTTCGGGTCTGAAGTTTTTAACCAAATTGTTGCGACAAACCGAAATAGCAGCGGTTGTAATTATAATAATAATAACGGGGCCGCTAAAGTCCGAGGTGGACCTGGGCCTAGCTTCTCGGCAACTACTTGTGTTGTGCATGCTTTTGTTCTGTCACGAGTGGAGGGGATCTACAGTTTAATGCCGACTCCGAACGGCGAGGTTGAGAAGCTATTTCTAGACAGTTATACAGTACAGACAGACAGGTACAGTAGCAGCGGTTGCCATCGATATCATGGTGGAGTTCAGATTTCCCCGTTGCAAGGACTAAAGTGTATTCATTTTATTTTGACTGCTTGAAATATCACGTTAGTTGATTTTAGGGATGGTAGCCAACATAAAAGTGCACCAAAAAAGTTCCCAATTTAATCCTATCGTTTTTGAAATTTTTTTTAAGTGTTCGTCAAATACACAAAAAAAAAATTGCGCTCAAAATTCACTGATGGAAATTTCATCACAAATCCATAAGCCACCCACAATCGCGCCGCATCAAATTAGCGAAGCAGCCACATCGCTAATTGTACAAACATGCACACCTACCATCAAACAGACACCAGCCCACACCCATGTGCAGGTCCTAAAAGCTCCCAACGAATTCCATAATTAATTGGATTAAATCGAAAAATCAGTGCACATCGCGCCCGGCACCGGTCTTAAATGGGATAAATATTTAGTATCCGAACATGATTGCTTTGGCGCCGCTAAAAGGTGTTCCACCAATTTGGTATGTATTCGCGCAATAAATGTATAAATACTCCACGGAATGCTAAAACCACTTTAGCAAGCCCGGCGTGCACCATCACCGCTCTGACTGTCGTCATTATGACTGCTAAGCACAAAGCCAAACAATGATGGTCGCCCGGCTCCGCACCGCTCCGCACTATCAGCTGAAACTTAATTAAAATCTCATCAAATATTCCATACAATTCTACATCCCAAGGTGGATTTTATTCATTTTGAATAGCGCGGATTGCCAAGCGAAGCCACCGGCCTGCCTCCTCGCTGCCGCTGTTCTCCCGGGGGAACCCTAAAAGTTTTCTGGCTCTCTTGGACCGGCCAAACACCTGCTGGGGTATGTGGGAGAAGAAGCCAAGCAAAAAAATCCCCGAAATATCTGCTTCGCTCCATTAGGCAGGGATGAAGTCGGACGTGTGGGTTAGTCAGGTATTCAAAAAGTTTCACATCCTTCCGGAGGGTTCTGCTGTTGCCCTCGTCATAATTATGACCACACTCGCCTAATTGAAGCCTTCACGTTGTCATGGCCGATCATCGCGTTAATGAAGTTAAAACGAAGTTGTTGATTGGAGTGGAATGGGCTGGTCAGTCCCATGTGAAGGGAAGGTCCCTTGGTGCCCCAAAGTTTACACGTGACGACTGTCAACAACTTCAGATGGCGGTCAATTGATTTGTTGGTGGTTGGGGTTCTAATAAAGGGTGACCAGATGTCAATGATACTTTCTCCAAATGTTATGTTTCAGCAGCTGTCAACGATACCAATAATGTCCAGCTGCGGGAATGATAAGTAAGGTACACCATTTTATCGGGCATCATTTCTCGCTTGTCGAATGTGTGGAAATTATAGACATTCTGGCTCAGTCGTGAGTTTTGTCGTGGGGTCAGGCGTCGTCATGGTTCCGATGTGTAGTCAATTCGTCATACCGGGGAAAATTTGGAGCGTGAGTATACACTTTTGGACCTTAAGCCATAAAGATTGGTGCGAAATGAAGAAAACCTAGCCACCGTTGCGGCCAGTATAGCAGAAGACTCAGAAATTTTGATTCGGTGCCGATCAGCTGAATTGGTTATCGCTACGGAGTAAACTCGGTTTAACTTTGTAAGTAAACTTCGGTTGGTTGCCTACATCTTGGGATTCTGCTGGTTGTTGAAATTGAAACCGGATGACCATAGGCAACGCCGTGAATTTGTAAATTGGGCGCTGGAAATGTCGGCCGGTGATCTTGATTTTAGCCAGAAAATAATCTCTCCGACGAGGTCCATTTTTGGATCAGCTGCTTTGTGAACAAGCCAATTTGCCAATATTCAAACGAACAAAATCCACACTTGTTCGATCAAATATCAAAGCATCCATAAAGATTGGCTGTTTGAACCGCTTGTGAAGGGATGTAATCGGAAGAGTCGCATTCGATTCCTTTTTGTTGTTTATTGATAAAAAAAGGGTTTTATAAATCTATGTTAACAAAATCGTAGTGTCTGTTTGTCTGATTGTTTGGGCTAATCTTTGAAAGGGCTGGACCGATTTCAATCAAACTTTGCAAGCATGAAGACTAAGTTGTAGAGAGTGACTTGTGGTTTTTTATCCGGTTTTGGTTTATAAGAATTCGAGCTATGCAACCAATGTCATTATTCAGAGTTTCATATTCATCAAGCCAAGGCGAAAGTAAGTAGACACAGTCACCTGTGTGTCGTCTACTTTCACGAATGTGCTAGTTTTAAGAGACTACGTGAGCCATCCTCAATTTGTAATTATTATTTTATCGATTGTATCTATAAGCATAACATTGAAGGTTCGTTTGTATGTATGGGATACATTTTTAACAATTGCACCAATCCTTATACAATTTTTAACACTCTTAGCACCGATCGATCAGGAATCGGTCACAGGCTATAGAAAAAACAGAAATTCGCATCTCTCAGCAAACATTCGACGGATAATTATGAAATTTCGCAGACATGTAAAGAACACCGGGAAAAATTAGATCCCCGGGAAAAGGATAGCGATGCGCCCATCAGAGAGACCGTAGTGAAGCACTCAGGATACTATATATAAGTTTAGTTTTTAAGATTAAGTGCTTGTAAAGGGTCTTTCAATAGAGACTTCCAAACTTTGACAGTTGATAGCGGCCATATTGTTGAAGCTGCATCTGTCAAATTGTCAGTCATTTATTCAGCCTGCTTTGCCAAATAACTGTGGATGGACATAGCATTCAACAACACGTGCAAATGCCAAAATTGTTTCATTACAATGGATGTTCGGTTCGGGCAACATTTCGCGCATTTCGCCCATTTTACGGTCGCCATAATCAACCGACCGAAAGTGTATTGGATACATTTGAGTCCAGTCGTTCAGTATACAATAAACCAACACTCGTACGTCAACGAAACGGAAGATCTTCCGAAAACATCGCCGCTGTCCGTGAGACGTTGGAGTGTGCAGGAGAATCCACGGCAGTCGATTTCGCGTCACTCACAAGAGCTCGGCCTTTCGCAGACCACAACTTGGCGTCGTAACTTGGACCTGCACCCGTACAAAGTTCAACTGACCCAGGGGCTGAACGTTCAGTAAACGACACGACCATAGACAACGACGTCTGTTCGCTGAACGAGCTCTGGAGCAGTTGGAAACTGACCCTCAGTTTCATCGAAAACCTTCTTCAGCAATAAGGTCCATTTCTGGATGAATGGGGACTTCAACAAACAAAACTGTCAAACTTAGGACGATACCAGTCCACATGAAATCCAAGAGCATCCAATACATCCCGAAAAAAAACACTGTTTGCTGTGGATTTTGGGCTGGCGGCGTCATCGCTTCATGTTTCTTTTAGAACGACGTTTGCTAGGCCATCATAGTCAACGGCGAGCGCTATAGGTCGATGATTACCAACTTCTTTTGGCCTGAATTCGGTGATACGGACGCTAACGACATGTAGTTTAAACACGACGGCGCCCGCTACCTGCCACACAGCTCACGTCACATTGAAATTCTGCTCGATCGATTCGAGGGCATGGCCATCTCACGTGGTGGCGATGTGAACTGGTTCCGCTAGACTTTTTCTTGTGGGGTTTTCTGAAGTTGCAGGTCTAGGCGAATAAGCCTCAAACCACAGAGACCCTCAAAGCCAACATAACAAATGCCATCGGACAAATTCAGCCTGCATGGAAATTTGGACATTTCGAATAGGCGCCAGCCAGAGATGCCGCGGCAGCGAAATGGTGGCCATATTTTTTTTTTTTATTTTCATTGCATTTTTCTTTTTTGAAATACAACTGGAGCGCTCAGACTCAAAACTGGTCCATTGTACTGCCAGGTAGCAACCTACTGCAGTGTCGTTAATTTGATCCCATCGGCAAATGGTACCTGGACCAGATTAAATTTCACTTGGATTAGAACCTGAGACCCCTCTGACTTGGGGCAGACACTTAACCAACTGCGCCATCCAGTCGTCTTTCTGTGTGTGTTCTTATTTAGCCCCTGCTTGCGACTGACCTTTATGATATTGTGTTTTACTCGCCACTGTATAAATTCGCAAATCTCCAGAAATCAACTAAACGAAATTGTAAATCTTCCTAAAGAACAGCTAGCATCAGTTTGTGTTTCGATACAAATTGTTGTTTTTGACGTTTGAACCCTGCCAGGTGCGCACCATCTCCTATTTGAGACTCACCCTGTATTAGATCTTAAGGATTGAGGATTGAAATTAACTGAAGCCTGATTTCCTTTACCAAGCCACAGTTTCCTAAGAGTGTTTGTCTTAGCCGAACCACAGGCATGATGAAAGTGGCTGAAAGAAATGTTGGGTGCGGTCTCATATTCTTCTCGTCCTCTCCCATAAAACCCAAAAACATCCTCGTGTGGTACCTTATGGTTAATATTTACATTAACAAACTTGTCAGGGGTTGAATGGGGTCATCTCGTGCACACGCCCAATCCGTCCCTAAACCACACGTTCTTAAATTGAAACTTTCGTCATACGGTTAACTATCATTACACAGGAGTCCAACGACTTCATATTGCCCATTCACACTCCAGGACACCCACAAAGTGCACAACAATGAGTACATAAAACTTGGGTACCTTCACTCGAGTGGTTCCTGTGGCCACTCAAGGTAGAATGACCATCAGAATACCAATTTAAAATGAACTACGGACGAGCCATTGTATCCGTTTCCGAGTGCGCCGTCATGGAAACAAAGGTTTGCTCTTCGCCCAAACCAAGAGCCCACGTCCGAAACTAAGGAGTCAAGGCTAGTAAATAAATAATGAAGTCGTAAAGCGATTCATTTCACAAAAGTCCTCTGTGGAAACTATCCTCGTGATGAAAATGATTCACTCTGCAGTAATCTAACTTTCAACAACCGTACTGCCTTCGTCCTTCAATTATTTAATTCCACACAGTCAACACAACACTCCTGCTGCTCCGCAGGACAGGCGGTATCTGCCGAACACACCAAGTCCTGGATGTGTTTTCCTCCAGAATAACATAACTGGAGGCGAGTCCCTGTGCACAGCTCACAGTTGTCGCACACACATATGCGCCCGCTCCAGATCCACGCCAACGTGAGGTGTGTAATCGAAAATAAGTGCATACTGAGTAGTTTTCATTAAAACGGCACCCAACCGGTTCGGAACTGAAACTGTCTATACAGGCTAAAAATTTAACACTTTCAACCCTCGCTCCCCCCGGTTCTTCTCGGGAAAAACGTCTACACCCGGAGAGGGGTTCTAAAGCACACATAGTTGCTCGGGAGCTTCGACGGGTGGTGGTGCGCCTGCATGAAGAGTTTCGCCTGCTGCTCATGTTCCAGCGTGCTGTTTATTTTCACACCCTGTGCCGGTGCAGTCGGGCTGTTTAAAATGGTCGCCAGAGTAGGGCTTAGTGCAGCACAACGCACAGCTCACTTCCAGGGCGGGACGCCATTGTGAATGCAAACATGGAAACCTATTACAAATTGAATAAATCGCCACTGTATGGCAGAAGAATAACACTGGGATTTCAGGTTGACCGGACGGACGTAGAGGAGCAGGAAAAAATCTCGAAACACGTTCGAATGGGACGAGCATGAGCCCACCTTCGGTGGCAGCCACGCTTGTGTTTCCTATTTGGATGTTGTATATGTGATCGGAATCGGGTCGCTTGTGGATCGTATCTGGACCAGTTGTAATTGCATTCCAGGTGGAGCTCGGTCTAACGCAGCCAGGGAGGGTGAGCATGGGCTGACATGTGTTTGCATTGGTATTCAAAAGGCGAATCCTTTTTGTTTTCAAAGGGATACAGGTTGTTAGAGCATGGAAAATAGAGTTTGAATTTGTCAATCCCTCGCTTGCTTCACAAATAGTGGCTCTGAATGCAGGTGGAGTTGAATGAAATCGGTTTTTCATCGGATTCACTGTAATGCACAAAAACTTGAATTTGATTTTTGAAAAAAAAAGTCAGTTCATGGTTCAGTGCTCAATAGTGTTCTGCTTTTCCTGGAAAGGAGTGTGGTTCAATTAGCACGCAAATGGTAGAGCTTATAGAATAGTCCCTTTTATGGAGAAATGGCAGGGTGAACTGCCCTTTGACTGGAGCGACATCTGTGAACCTGGACGGAACCTAGAGGAGTCGACGCACTAGGTCACATTGCAGTCGATCAGCCTATATTTCAGGTTTTCTTCTTCTTCTGTTTTGCATGCCTTTACACTCCGGGGTGGACCCGGGACTCGAACATCCATCTCCAGCGAGCGCAATCCTTCGCTAGTTGACTCCCATTTTGAACACCAACTTGATTGCGTTCCATCTTAACTTGTCTTCGCCAACTTAGACGCTTTTTTTTCGGAGGATTTTTGAAACACTACACTGGGGCACTCAGACTCAAAACTGGTTCATTCATTGTACTGCCAGGTAGCAACCTACTCCAGTGCCGTTGATTCCAATGGAAAATGGTGACTGGACCAGATTCGATTTCACTGGGATTCGAACCTGGGACCCTTCTAACTTTGGGCAGGCACCTAACCAACTGAACCATCCAGTCGTTTGAGCAACATGCATTCTCTATCGTCATTCTGCAAAATGCATACCTCTTCTATATAAATACTCTTACACGCGGCCTTGAAATCCATGAACAGATGGGGGCTTTTGGATTGAAACCCCAGGATATTTTGCAACATCTACAGCTATATGAATAACTAGACTATCCAGCGTGCTTCGTTACGCCCTCTCTGGTGGGCTTCTCCCCTTTTTTTCCCAGGAGATAGAATTTTTCCCGGTGTTCTTTACATGTGTGCGAAATTTCATAACTATCCGTCGAATTTTTGCTGAGAGATGCGAATTTCTGTTTTTGCTTAGCCTATAAATATTCCTGATCGATCGGTGCTAATAGTGTCAAAAATTGCATGACGATCGGTGCAATTGTTATAAAGGTATCCCATACATACAAACGAATCTTCAATGTTATGCTTATAGATACAATCGATAAAATAATAATTACAAAGGATGGCTCACGTCGTCTCTTGCAAATTCGTGACTTCAGGTGACTGTGTGTCGTCTACTTTCGCCTAGGCTTGATGAATATGAAACTCTGAATAATGACATAGGTTGCATAACTCGAATTCTTATAAACCAAAAACCGATATGAAAGCCTGGGACACTCTTGACAACTCCCTCTTCATGTCTGCAAAGTTTCACTGAAACCGGTCCAGCCGTTTCGGAGATTAGCCCGAACAATCAGACAGACAGACACTACGATTTTGTTAATATAGATTTACGTACAAATTATATTATGTATCATTGTCTCAATCATTCAATTATTCGCATACGAAAGACAACAACTTTTACCGGCAGGCGCGGATAAAATGTGCACTTGTACGTTTGTGTTTAAACGATAAAAAAAATTAATGATCAACGATGAACGCGACAAAACTCTTTTTGATCAATAAACAAAAAAAAAAATAAAATGCGACTCTTAACGATTACATCCGTTCACAATGGGAATTCGATGAAGACGAACCTTAACATGATCACTCACTGACAGCTGTCAATGTGTATGCGAGTATGCGCTGCAATGTGTATTTGCCGTATGTATGACATCAGCACACTGTATACATACAGCACATGCTCATAGGCGTCTATGTATTTGTTAATGTTTTTCTTGTAAGGACAAAATCAGGTGTTGACATAAAAAGTCATAACTCACGAACGCGGTGACCAATTTTGTGCAAACTTTAGACGAACCATCTACAAGACTGTACAAATAAACCCTAAGAACTTTATCAAATTCGGTTTGACCGTTCGTGAGTTATAAAGACGCAACGCACTTTATTTTTTCGGAGTATTTTTGAAACACTACTGGAGCACTCAGACTCAAGAACTTGTCCAATGTACTGCCAGGTAGCAACCTTCTCCAGTGCCGTTAATTTGATTCCAACGGCAAATGGTGACTGGACCGGATTCAATTTCACTGGGATTCGAACCTGGTACCCCCCGAAATTGGGGCAGGCACGTAACCAACTGCGTCATCTAGTCGTGTCACAACGCACTTACAAAAAGTTTTTGTATATGTAGATTGGTCTATGGTGCATTTCGCTAGACTTAATATAATAATGGCGGCGCTAAGGTCCGAAGTGAACCTGGGCCTAGCTTCTCAGCAACCATTCGTGTTGTGCGTGCTATTGTTCTCTCACGAGTTGTTGTTCTCTCACGCCGACTCCGAACGGCGAGATTGAGAAGCTTTTTCTAGACAGTTATACTCTTTGAGCATTGTCAGTGACTCGAAAGAGGTGGAGCCGCGAACAATTTTTTTTTTTTAATTGTTTGTCTAAACTTGGAGTCGAACCTAGACTATAAAAGTCTAATGCGCATGGGTCGACGCACGAACCCACACGGTCACGGCGCCCACAATTTCGCTAGACTTAAACCGCACTAATATTGACCAGTCGGGCTGTTGACATTAGATACATTCGCCTCCGCTTCGCTGATAGTGCTTCGAGCAGTCGGTCCAATTTGTAATGTTTTGGTGAAATATGTGGGGCGTTATTCCGGCAATTGTGTCTCGAAGCAGTTGGCTTGTAAGCAAAGTAGTTGGCTTGAAAGCATAGACTAAGGACTTGACGTGTCGCCCCAGGGAAAATAACCGAGTGGTGTCAAGTCGTACGATCGCGGCGGTTGTCTAATGAACGCTCGCTGTGAGATGACCCATTCGACAAATTTCTCTTTCATAACTTAGAGCACTGCATGCGTCGCTTGTATGGCAGATAGCGCTGTCTTGTTGAAACTACAGCTTGGATATTTTAGTGTTGCCCAGCTTTGGACACAGAAATTTGGTTAACTTGGCTGAATACCGAAGACCATTGACGGTAACAGTGTGTGCTTCCTAATTTCAAAAGAAATAAGGTCCGATTGTGACGTGATACTGCCATGCCACAAACCGCACCAAAGAGTCAATCTTTGTGGATTGTGTTGTCTCCAATTACGGCAATTTTGTGGAAACTATCGAGTGAATATTTTTCTGCTTCCCTCTTCAATAAGGAATCCCGACGATTTTCGCAGCTAAAGCCAAACAATAGCTGATTAAAAATCCCCCTTGAAAGTCTGTCTCTTTGCGACAGCCCCCAAGCAAATTGCCTGTTCAATGTCCTGTCGCACGTGATATCCCCATCCCTCAACCAGTAGAGAAAAGAATGAGTTTATAAACGAAAGCTGTCCTTGTGACTGTTCGTCAGCAAAAGAAAGTAAAGAAAATGAGACAAGCCCACAGAGGGTAACGCTCCAAGGATTAACTTGTAAGCATCCACTCGATTCCGAGTATCACATAGCTTGCTCTCGCCTTCAAATTACAGGGCGAAAAAGTTACTGCCTAATAATAAGCACGTACACCTTCACATTCACTCATCCATAGACCGCCACCCCTCAGTCAGCTCAGACTGACGCAAGCCGTGCGACGTCCTTGTAGACATTTCAGAGAAAAACCCCCCAAGGGATACACACATTTCTCGCTTTTGTCAGATGCTGTGTCTCAGGAAATTATGCATCTCTTAACATTTCGCACACAAATGTCAACGTTTCGGTTTCGGTTTTGTTCGGTCTTGTGCTTTCGCTTTGTGCGCCCTTCCCCCTTCCCCCCGCACCTTGTCTCATTGAAGGCAGAAAGAGATAGGCGGCAGGCAGCAATCACACTCCTGGCTCACCTTTCGACTCGAGAAGTACCCCACCATCAGCCCGGGGGAGGGATTTTATTTTTGGAACCTAGTTATCCTTGTTCAATTGTCCTGCTCATAGTGGTTTCTCCTTCGTCGCATTGTTTGACAAAGAAGTAGTTCAGAGGGGCACAGCGGGGCAGGCAGTCGTGTGGTGGCGGCTGGCAGTACTTGTGTGTCGAGTCCTTGTGAATCTTTGTGAATCCACCGCCTGTCTCCTGGCCAAACAAAGGACGCTGAGAATTTTGTGTTTACTTTCGAGCTTGTTACCCATTGCTCTTTGGTAGTTCAATGAAATGTCCTCCGCTGTGGGTACAACGCGCGACCAAGGCAATTTGCCTTCCAACGAGGACACGGAGCAAAGGGATTCTGTTTGAGCGGCTGTAAGTTTGAGAGGAATGCGACTAACAATGTAAAAGGAAATGTGGCACACTGTTACTTTTGTTTGCCAAAATAGGACATTATGTGCCGAAAATATCAAATTTACGGTGCCAGGGGCAGGGGTGACAGTAGTCAGGACTCGAACATATAAAATGTGCTCACATCCTTGAAGCAGTTCTCCCTGAAACTTGTCACGCAATTCCGTGTGTACCCGAGCCTGCTCAGCCACCGTAGAGTCGGTGTGCGAGGGCTGGGCAGGGGTACAGCGGGGCACAGAGGGTCACAGTGGCTTTGGTGGCGCTGTGAAATTTTAAGGACACACGTATGGATTTTAAAATTTGATATGCTCAGCATTAGGTGTTACGTAGCTGCGAATTATTGATCAATTGAATTATATATGCGCGCAGGACTGCCTGCGTCAGGAAAGGGATTGGAGATCAAAGGGATCCCCCCGTGTAGTTGTGCGTTCGGTGTGTAGGCGCAGGAATGCTGAAATTTAATGGAAATATGAAGAGACTTGCTGGGGGCATCACTACTTTCCCGGCACAGCGACGCACGGCAGGCGTATGAATTTGAGGACACGGATCGCATGTGGGTACACCTCCGGATGGGGATAGGCCAGGGAGGGTGGAGGCATGATTGAAATACTTAGTTGCTGTTACCTCCTTGGGGCATGGAACGGATACAATGTGCCTCATGTAGGGATGTTGAAATTTTGTTTTCAATTTCTGGGAAAAGTTTCCCTTTGTTCCTTGGATTTGCCGGACGAACTTTGCGTTGTTCCGGGGGATGCGGGGGGACTGTCACAGTTATTCTTAAACTATTTGGGTCGCATTGCGGGCGTGTGTGTGTGCGTGTGCGGTGAGCCCGATGTGATGAGATTAGGGTGTCTTTAATTAAGTTGTAATTTTCAAACGAAAGGCTGCTTTAAGGGGGGCGCATGGAAGTTAATGCCAACGAGGTTGGTAATGTCATCTGATTCTAACAGGAGGCTTTCAGAAAAGTTTGGCTGATTTTCTCGTTCTGAGGGAATTTCTAACACTGAACTTAAAGTTCAATTTGGAGTAATTTAATGAGAACGAAACTTCCTCAAAATGTTCGGAGTTCTTTTCTTTCAGTTTCCTTGAAAAAGGTTTTTGATGCCTTAAGTCTAGAGATTTAGCATCTCATCATTACGCTCAGTTAGTGTTTGACATCGTCCTGTGAGCGCTTTCTTTCAAATCGAACCCTGAGAACCAGATATTGGCTAAGCATGACTCGAATATTTTGGTTTATATTCGATGTTGGTCGTTGTTTCATTGGATGGACGACTGGATGACGCAGGCGGTTAAGTGCCTGCCCCAAGTTAGAGAGGTCCCAGGTTCGAATCCCAGTGAAATCAAATCTGGTCCAGTCACCATTTGCCGTTGGGATTTAATGGCACTGGAGTAGGTTGCTATCTGCCAGTACAATGAACCAGTTCTTGAGTCTGAGTGCTCCATGTGAAGTGCACATGGATGTGAAGTGCTTTCTTATTTCTTTCCCTTCCTGAATAGGAAATAAAAGCCACAAGTAAGGATCATATAATGGGTGACCAGATAGTAACGATCGTTTTTCCAATTGTCATGTTTTAGTAACTGTCAAAGTTACGAATGACATCCAGCTGACAGGATATTCAGTAATTTTTGCCACTTCATCACGCATCGTTTCACGCTTGCCGAACATGCGGAAATTGGGAAGAAAATATTATCGAAATTTCAGCTCAGTTGAAAATACGCAACATGAATTGGTCATGGCTTCAGTGTGTAAGCAATTCGTCGCACCGTGAAAAAGTTTGAGCGTAAGCACATCAATTTGGACCTAAATCCACCATCCAGACTGAGGTTGGTACGAAATGAAGAAAACATATTCACCGTAACGGCAAAAATACTGGAATATCTCGCCTGTTTACTTGAAATTTTTTTTTTATTTCATTTATTGTGGCATAAAGTGTACAATAGATACAATTTTAAATTATTGTTTTACAGAGATATGGTAAAAGTACCTTACTACTATAATATAAATACAATTGGTTAAAATAATATCACATGATTTTTAAATTTAGAAGGAAAAGCCACTAAAAACCTTCATTAAAACAAAAAAAAAGAAACAGAAAGAGTAATACATATAAGGTTAGAGGGAAGAGAGAACTAGTTGCGAAAACTCAGTAATGAAACTTTGGTGCTATTATTAAATGGTATTGAAGCGATTTGTGTAGCTATAGAAATAAATAATTAAATAGGTAAATAAATAAATAAAAAAATAAATAAATAAATAAATAAATAAATAAATAAATAAATAAATAAATAAACAAAAAATAAATAAATAATTAAATAAATAAATAAATAAATACCTAAATAGATAAATAAATAAATAAGTAAATAAATAAATAAATAAATAAACAATTAATTAAATAAATATATAAATAAATAAATACATGAATAAAAAATAAATAAACAAATAAATAAATAGTAATAAATGAGTAAACAAATAGATTTATAGCTATATATGCACAAATGATTTTCAAATTTACTTGAAACAACTGTACTTAACTTAATTTAATCAAATCTTTAATTAAATAACTTTTACAAATTGTTATAGGCTTTGTAGCCCAGTATAAAAGTTTCAAATAAAAATAAATCATTTCATTGAAGTATCGAAGAAGACCGAGAAATGTCGATTCGGCGTCAAATAGCTGAATTGGACATCACCAGATTTTGCAGTAGAATGGACGACCATAGACAACGCCGCAGGTTCGCCAATTGGACGCTGGAAATATTGACCGGGAATGCGGATTTGAGCTAAAAATCACCTCTTTAGATGAGTACTTTAAGATGAAGTAACCAAGTACGCCAATACATACATTAATCGCGGTTCATGTTTTTCTCAGTTGAAGGCCGGATCTATTGAGAACTTTAGCGCCATAAGACGAAAACGAAATTTTTGTTAGGTTAGGAGGCAGTGACTGAGAGTTTGGTTTATATTGATACCCCTTGACAAAGGTAACCTAAGTTTTACCCTCAGGACACAATGTACCCAACTGTTGGTCTCAGTGAGCCGTAACCCAGTCGCAAGGGCACTCTACCTACCTACCTACCCTCAGAACCATAAGTGAGGCAGGAATTTTGCATGTCTTTTTAAATTTCCGTCTACAAAAACGGAACCTTTATAATTTCGGTGTGTCCGTCCGTCCGTCTGTCGGTTCTGTCACACTTTTTTATCCCCGAAGTTTTTAAATATATCGATATGAATTTTTGGAATTAGGTACTTCAGACCTAGATGTCATTTCCTATGCAGCGATTTTAAAAAGTTGGGCTATCTGGGGGTGGCTCCAGTACAGGTGAAGTTGACATTAATTTTGAAAAATTGTCGCACCCCATCGAAATATATATCAATCGACAGATCTTTCGAAATGAGGTGGAGGTTTCTTTCAACACTTTTTTTTATCCAAAATACCGTTTAGAAAATATGGAGCTCCAAAGTTTTTTTAAATGCGTCCCCCCTGCCATTTCTAAACCAAAGTGTTTAAAAATCTGAAAAAATCATAAAAACTTGGCTTCATTGAGTACTTTCATTTAAAACAATTTCAAGCATTATTGCCTTAATAGATTTAGAGATATATATGAGCCCAAAAAAACAGCGGTTGGCAAGAGTTATTCTGCGTTTGATCTCGGTACTGATGTTGTTTGTACTGTTTACCGCGGAGCCAAGGTAGACGAAGTCCTTTACTACCTCAAAGTTATAGCTGCCTATGGTGACGTTCTGGCCAAGTCGTCGATGTTGTGCGTCCTTTCTCGATGACAGCATACTCGTATACTTTGTTTTGCCCTCGTTTACCGCCAGACCCATTTTAGCCGCTTCCGTTTCAATGCCAGCAAACGCATCATTGAGGGCTCGCTGTGTTCTCCCAATAACGTCAATGTCATCCGCGCAAGCGAGCAGTTGAACGGACTTTTGGAAGATCGTGCCTCTTGTGTGAGGATGATTTATGGTAAATAATCTGCTTTCATCCACTGAATCGAATGGTTTCACCCGCATGTCCAAAATGAATGCATCGAAGTTCATCTATCGAAGCTGTTTATGCTGCGAGAAATAATTTCCTCAAACCACAGCTTCAACAAGCTCATCAATCTTATCTCCCCCACTGAACATCTTTCTTCGAAAATCTTGAAACTCACGCATCCAATTTGCACCTCACCCCCTGTCATATGCTCTAATCATAAAAATTACGAATTCAGACACACACACACACGCACGCTCAAAATGACATCCTAATTTATGCTTGAAGGACGAACCTACTAGTTGAATGACAAACAGTCCTTAACCAATAACATTGTTGTACACAATCACTTTCTACCATCGGGCTTGTATACATTATCACCGTTATGTCCTCTGCTTTCTAACCCTTGATTCATAATTAATTTACCACTGTCAACCCTTAAACGCCCACTATTAGCCTCCCAGCCTGCCACATCCTCCTTCGGATCACGCTGCCATCAAAAACGGGGCCAGAACAACACACAACGCAAAGTGAATGAAGGAACAAGAGAACAAAAAAAAAATAACAACAGGCAAAAATGGGGACGAGAATACAACACCACCAGCAGATCCCCCTTCATTAACACTCCCTCCTCCGAGGGTGCCCTTCACATCGTCCCTTCCAACATCATCGCCACCACTGCCGTCGCCGCTCTCGCACTCGGTTGAGTGCCTCGTTCCGAATATTATGAGGTAAAATTATTACAAGCACTTACCTGTCTTGCATAACAGCTTGGAACAACATGCCCGCTGGCTTGAGGAGACCATCCCGCACACCAGCAGCGCGTGGTGGAGAGGCACACACCACCAGGGTAAAAAGGGACACAAAACTCAGCTACACATAAATTACAATCTTAAATATTTAACGATGACGCAAAAGTATGATAACGATGCAGGATTGCGTTCAAGTTTTCTTACACACCAACACCCCTCGCCGGTGGGGGGGGACGGAGGTGCTGTGTACGCCCGCCATCCCTTCGTGAAAGAGCTGAAACAGGTCAGAATGGAATTAGGTCTTCCGGCCAATGTTGGCACGGAATCATCAGCATCATCGTCATCACCATCAGCAGCAGCATCACTAGCATCAGTCCCCCCCTCCACTCCGCACAATCGCCAGCCACGGCGGCGATGATGATGATGCCTCGCCTCGAACATCATCGTCACACCAGTGCCATCACCATTGACGTGGCTGTCATTGCAATTTGTAGTAAATTTTTATTTTCAACCAGGAGGAGCGCATAAAAACCGGGGAGAGATCCAGATCCTACTGCGAGAGGAGGGCTCCTTCTGTGTCGCATCTCGTGTGGCATATGCCTTTGAGGCAGTAAACTGCAGCAGTAGCAGTGGCAAAGGTTGGAATGGAATGAAGTCCGCTCCCCGCCGCTGCTGATGATGAAGATGTGTGTCAACGTCCTTCGGACGTGAGTGGGTGGTGCGCCAGTAAAATGAGGCGCTGGTGTAACAAACAAAAATCATTGCGAGCGTACATTGCCTCCTGGAAATGCGGTTACGCGTGGGTAATTTCCTTCTTTTCTATTAACCATAACCCCAAAGGTTACCGTCGTCAGCCGCATTCCAAATCATCCTGCCGTCTCCACCATTGGCACAGGTATACGACCTCTTCGACGACGGTGTGCGCCACAAAATTGAGTATTAATTGTAATTGTCCTTCGGTGGAGGTACTCGCGCTTCAAGGACATGTCACACACACGGTTGATGAAGGAAAAGGACTTCATAAATTGCGTCATTACGCGGGGTGTAATTTTATAATGAATGGCAGGCTATTCCCTTTCGCCAATTAGGCGTGAATCCTGAGTAGTCCTCATTCCCTCGTGGCTGCTGTAAATTTCTTAAGGATTTTTCCTCTTAATTACTCTCAGCAGAAAGCCCCCACCCTCCAGCTCCGGCAGTCGATGATTGGAAGCGAACGCTTCGTGTACTTGCGAACGTCTATTGAAACAACAAATTGCTCTGAATGAACTCACTTGAGTGGAGGAAGGACGAGTGAATTTCTGCCCTTCTCCCCAATCGTCCTGCCCGCAATTGAAAAATATTGAATTGATGAGGCAGCAGTCCAGTTGTCGGCAACGGTGGCTGCGACCTGCTTCACGCGTCCATCAAAAGTAAGGAAAGCACTCTCCTCATTTATCCTGACACTAATTATGGCTTCCTTGAGAATTTAATCAGCTGCTCAATCAATCAATCGCACTCTGAGAGTCTCTCTTCATTTCGATTCCCTTGCCCTTGCCCATGCCCGTGCACGTTTCGTTGTCCTTCCCTCAGTCGAAAATCGATGGATGAATGTAAGAAGAAGTAACCTCCAATCGGTGAAGTGACTTGACTCGACGTAGCGCGGCGTTATGCAAATTCGCTTCCTGCCTCTCTTTCGCCAATTACCGAGAATCGCTTGAAATCAGGATCCAGGAGCAAAATCAGAGTAGCAGCATCTCGTCCTTTTGTTGCGCCGCCATCCCGCAGTGAATAAAAAATTAGGTGGATATTTATTTTTTCTTTATATCTGAGTTTTCCCAGAATTTTCCGATTTTTCCCGCGCCACGGTGGAGGGTGGGGAGTGAAAAAGCGAACGATATCCGAAAATGATTTGTAATCGAAGGTTGTGTTACACACAATCGATATCCGCTATAATATAACAATGAGGCGGCGGATCGGTTGTCCGGGGGGGGCGGGTGACGGATGACGGGGGGGGGGGATGAGAATCCGGGGGAACCGAATCCAGGGAGCTGCTGGGTGAATTGATATGGACGTCATCGATTGGAGAACCATTTCCGGTTGAAAAGATTTATTCACCACCCAGTGTTCGATGTTGGGTTATGGTTTATTGTTTTGAATATCTCCTTTCATTCTCCCTCCCTCTCCCATCTTCCACTCCCCTCTCTCTCTCTCCCTTCACATCCTCGTCGTATCGTGAGGGTGGGTCGTATTCGGTTTTAGGAGAAGACATAAATTCAGGAGGATTAGAGTTGTCAAGAGTGTCCTGACAGATGGTGAGTGCTCGGAATTGTTTGACTTTATGTTCCCAAAAATGTTGAGAGAGTTTTTAAGGATCTCCATTGACAGAGAGGGAGAATGTTCACATCATCCTTTCGATGGAGCCATGTTCATTTGATTGACATTGGTTAGTGCAAAGTTCTCGTGTACCAGAATGCAATCGCTTTCTACGATAAGTTCGCTTCTGAATGTGCCGCTGTAATAAAGGGTGATTCAGTGAGAGGTTAAAATTGAAATGTGATTTTCTTATGATTTTATGGAAGGCAAAGCGCCAGTGTTTGGTACTTATTTGAAGACGAAGTTCAGACATTTATCACCGTTGTATGACTTTTTCAGATACTTACGAAACAAACTTGGGAGATTTATCAAGATGAATGTGCTCTACACAAGAGGACCAAATTCAGTGAAGTTGTTTTTGAAAACCATTGTTCGAGTATTTTTACCCCAAAAAAAGCTTAAAGCTTTTAGCTGAGTGGTCTAGCCCATTCCTGTTCATATTCACTTTTTTGGGAACGTATTTTGGAGTTTCGCCGTCGCCGTGGCGTAGTGGGTAGGTGCGTTGACTCCTACGCTCGAGGTCTAAGGTTCGAATCTCCAAAAAACACCTAACATTCTTTCACGGCTCCACCTCTTTCGAATCACTGACAGTGCTCAAAGAGTATAACTGTCTAGAAAAAGCTTCTCAATCTCGCCGTTCGGAGTCGGCATTAAACTGTAGGTCCCCTCCACTCGTGAGAGAGCACAACACGAGTGGTTGCTGAGAATCTAGGCCTAGGTTCATCCTGACGCGTGTTTCGTGTGTACTGTTCTGTAGTTGGTAGGGTATATGTCTGTCTGTATGTCCTTCTGGCCCCAATCCCACATTTATTCAAACTGTTTAGTCAAATTACCATGGATGGAAATAGAGTTCAACAATACGTGCAAGTAATAAAATTGTTTTATCAAAATAGGTATTCTGTTCGGTCAACATTCCGCACGATTCGTCCATAATCGTTCTATCGAGAGGTTTTTTCGCAGTGCGGTGGATTAATTTGAATCCACTAGTTCAGGAAACGATAAACAAACACCCGAAACGCAAGATCTGCCCAAAAACATGGCCGTGAGAGAGCGCAGGAGAATCGGAGGCAGTTGATTTCGAGTCACACGCAAGAGCTCGGCCTTTCGTAGATCACATTTTGGGGTCGGGCTGCACCTGTACAAAATTGAACGGAAACAGGAGCTGAAGGTAAACGAGCATAGGCAACGACGTGTGTTCGCTGAATAGGCTGGGCTCTGGAACAATTCGAGGCTGACTCTAATTTTCATCGAGAAATCATCTTCAGGAGGAGATCCAATAGAGTCCGATGCATTCCGAAAAATCACTGTTTGGTATGGCCCTTGGGCTGGCAGCGCCATCGGTCCATATTTCCTTGAGAACAACGTTGGCTAGCCATCACCGTCAATGGCGAGCGCTATAGGTCGATGATTACCAACTTCTTTTGGCCTAAATGGATGATATGGAAGCCAACGACATGTGGTTTCAACAGAATGGCACTCACGCTACATTGGAATTTCCGCACGAGCGATTCGAGCGCATGGTCATCTCACGTGAAGGTGATGTGAACTGTACACTGGACCGAGATCGTGCGATTTGACGCCGTTAGACTTTTTTTTGTGGGGTTTTCTGAAGTCGCACGTCTATGCATACAAGCCACAGCGGCCCTTAACTCTTTCAAGGACGGTGGTATGAAAAACGTACCACATATCTAAACATTTGTCTATAATTTAATATGCAATGGAATGTTTTCTATGCCACATTTCTCATATTTCTATACAAATTGAAGCTCATTTGCAAAAAAAAAACATCCATTCTAAGAGTGAGACGTATATATGGAAAAATTGGGTAAGTTCAGATGACTCTCTTTATGCAAAAAAATGGCCCAATTTTATTTATTTTTTTGTAGTGGCCCGGAAAGGGTTAAAGCCAACATAATAATCGGTCACATTAAGCCTGATTTAAGCTCCAGACTCATGGAAAATTGAATATTTTGGATGCACGTCACCCAGAGAAACCGCGGCGGACATTTGAACGATGTTGTATTCCATACAAAATGGCATCAACAGGCCTTTTGAATGAATAAATAAAATGTTGATGATACCTCACACATACTTTGCTTTATTTATATTTAAAGATAGGAAGCCTTTAATGAAATACGCTTTAGATGAATGTAAACTTTTTGGAACATTATTATATAGAGAAGGAGAGAGAAAATAAGCCAGAGATGGGGAGGTAGTGTGGGAGAGTTGTTGACGAAGAATGAAAATTTGTTTGACTAAAGCCAATTTTACCCTTTCAACTGAACAAAGACTTACGTATAAAAGAAAAAAATTAACTTTGAAAATATACAATCGAAAGAGCATCCGCCCTCGTTTTTAAAATAAAGAAAAATTGCGTTTATTTTGCTAATATTTGTGTTCCCCAAATAGCAAAGAATTTTATGAAAGAAATATGTGAATGGATTCATTAATTATCCAGCATCCAGGGGGACTCCTTTGGATTGAATCTGAAACCTAATAATGGAGCGGATACAATTAAATAAATAAATTCGCGTGTATACATGTGTCTCGTTTAATGTGTACTCACATGAGTACTTCTATTTGTTCGCTCTCAGTTTGTGCCGCCGGTGAGGGGGGTATGTGCTCCCGCCACCACCCACCGGCAGTTGATTTTTATACAGAAACGGATTATCTGAGGCAGCTGTTAAATTTTCCAACCCGCATCCATCACCCCGTAGAGGATTAAATTACGCTTCCGTTTCTATTTTATTTTTCTGTGTTTATTTATTTTTTTCTCTACTCGCTGGATATTTATTCTAAATTCTAAATTTATAAAGATATTTGTTTGTTCGTTTTTTTTTTGTATTTTTCCGGGATTATTTTATATTTTTTGTGAGTATCCTTGGCTAATACCGGACATGGGCCTTGTTTACTTTATTTATTTCCTTGTTGTGTTTTTTTGTGTGTGTTTTTTTCTGCGCTGTCGACGAGTTTGTTTTGATGAGGAAGGATGTTATTTGCAGGCACATAGTCCAACACACCTACAGCCACACAGACACAGGATATTTGCTTTTCCCTCGGTGGAGTAGTTTGTTTGATTTTGCAATTTGTTATGATAGTGAAATGTATTCTATTTTTTCCCTCGCTTCTGGTGAAAATATGAAGCAATAATTCATGGAGAACATAAAAAAACATGATTTGTGGAGTCCGTTTTCTATTTCGGCACACTCTGGGGACTGTTCAGTGGAATGTGCTAACATGTTAGAGATTATTAGTTTAGGATCAGGCAAAAAAAGGGGAATGCACTTGGTTAAGCTTTGAGCCGTGACCATAAAAGGGTACATTTGTTATTTTTTATTCGACATTTTAAATGACCAAAATAAATCTTGAAAAATGAAAACGATTTGAGAGGGGATTTTGTTGATACGAAGTAAATTACAATTAACTGTGTGTGAGTACCTGTGAGCTTACAAACAAATACGTCCTTCAAAAACCATCCAAAAAACACCACATACTCCGCTCACGATTGTTTTGACGAGATTTTTAAATGATCCGTGCCTGGTTCCTATTAAAATTTGATATTTGTTGTCAATAAAAGTTAAAAAAAAAGTAAATATCATCTGAAAGATATAGCCAAAGTTAGGGAATTAAAAGTAAATTTAAAGAAAAGCCGGAAAATGCATGCGGTAGTCTCTCATACGCATCAATTTAGCATTCAGTCGAAAACGCAGACCGCACATCTCAAAGAATCTTCTGCCGAAAACAAGCCACATTATCTTAAATCCAATTAAATCCAAACTATGTAAATGGTGGGCCATAATGTGTTTTTTTTAAATTATAAATTGTTTTGACACTGACAGCTGTTTCCCGCTGGAAATCTTGACAGAAAGTCAGTATCATATCTCCTCAGAATTAAATGAGTCGCTTTTCGCTTGAGCAACGTTGGAAAATATTAAAAACTTAATTCCAAGTGTCACACAACAAGGTCAACGTGACAAAATCTTAACTACGGCAAAACGAAGAAGCTTCTGGCTTTGGACCGTAACTCTATCCGTATGCTCGTCGAAGTCATTCCAGGACACTGCCCTATCGGAACAATGCTCCGGAAATGGAATGTGGAATCCAGTGACCTCTGCCGGAGTTGCGGAGATGAGGAAGAGACCGAGACGATCCAACATCTGCTTTACAACTGGGCCAAAGATTCTTCACAGAAACTGCGGACTTAGCGAACGCAGATACATATATTTAATCTTCTAAGATTTATAAAGATTACGGGGTAGTTTCAGCCATCACATGACAGAATAGGTTTTTAGATCCTGTAATCCGCAATTGAAGCGATTCACAATGCATCCATGGCCTCCGAGTGGAAGTGATGATTCAACCATCACACTAATTCCAAAGTGAGTGCTGTGTAGCCCAAACAGTGTGTTTTTTGAAAATAAGTTTTGGCCGAAATGAACCCACCGCGACTTGTACGCAAGTTCGAGAGACCAGCATGCTAGTGGACAACACTCATAGTCCCCGTCGTTGTACGTTGCCCACAGATAAGAATGTGGCTGCTGTGGCCGAGGGTGTTAGACTCAATTCACGAACATCAACTTACCATCGATCTCAACAGGTCAGCTTGACAGCCGTCTTGACGATGTCAATTGATCCACCCCGGAGCTACGATTTGACCCCTTTCGACTATTTTTTGTGAAGAGTTGTGAAGAACCGATGTTATGCCAACAATCCGGAAACGATTCAAGCACTTAAGGCCAATATCATCCAAGCAATCCGTGAGCTACAGCCCGAAACCATCAACAAGGTCTTGGAAAATTGGGGTTATAGTATGCACGACTGCGAAATCAGCCGAGGCGGCCACTTGAACAAGGTTGCATTTCGTAATTAATGGGAAGGTCTCTTCTTACAAATAAAGCCATAATACATAAAAAAAAAATTTAATTTTGTTCATTTTATTCCATTTTTAAAAAGAAACTTGTTCCTGGCCTGCCCTGTATCCCCACATCATGAATTCTAAGTGGTGTAATGGTTGCTGCAAAGAGACCATTAGGCTACCAATGGATGGTCTGAGCCTTAAGTGTTTTTCCCTTCAGCACTGAACGGTTTCAGTCACGCTGCTTCCAGTTACTGAAACTAACCTGTCTTGCTTTCGTGAGTTTCTTCTTCTTCATGTGGCTCTACAGTCCGGGGTAAACCTGTGCCTCATCCAACAAGGCTCTCCAGCTATTTTACGCAATCTTTCGCCAGCTGCCTCCTGCTGTACACAATAAGTTGGTTGTACTCTTTCTTCACGTGGGTACAACTCATTTATCGTCGAGTTACTCTGTTGCGGTGTCCCACACTCTCGGAGTTGGAGGTTCTTCGAAACGGAGCTAAGCTGTCCATGCACTCTACGTGGCCTGGCCATCCTAGGCATTGGATTCGTAGATGCCAGACTAGACTCATGTCGCTGTACAGCTCATACAGTTCGTGGTAGAATCTTCTCATTCAATCGCTATTAACGAAACCATAACCAAAAATCCCACCCAGGACGTTTTCTAGGTTTTCAATCCGATAAATTGCTGGGATCATTGCCCTCCAAACTATATCCACATTTTTGCACAGACCGCAGATTGCGCATTGTGTCCATTAGATTTTCTCCGACCAAATATTCGGTAGGCATCAGTAATTAGCTCATCCTCCTCATATTCCAACTTTGAACTACAACAAGACTGTCAGAAGAAGAGTTTTGTAGAGCATAATTTTGGTCCTTAGACACATGGAAGTGGCAACGGTGGATTATTCATCGGGTCGTCGTATTAACTCGCGGGTTACTGGAGATGAGATGCAGTTCAGAGAAATGTGACCGACTTCATGTATTTGATCATTCACACTCATCCGTCTTTGATACATTTGTGAAAACTCGCAGAGGACAAACAACATCGATCGCATGAACACCAATGCTCGGGCTTAGAGAGTCTTCGACTGCGAGCCTCCTGGTTCCAGAATGAGAGGAAGACCAAACCTGCGATAAGAAAAAAGACCTTCTTGGTCTTGCCCCTGAAAGCACATGTGAACGCACATGGTTAGTTCAGGCTCAGCCTCTTCAAGGGTCACTGGCCTGAGAAAATGTATGTGCCTAAAAACCTTCGGCTTTGAGGTGTTTGTCTAAAAAGAAGTCCAAGTCCACCATCCACCACCTAGTCTCATTTTGCTTCTGACATCTGATGTCTCACGTGAAGAGGCTTAGGTTTTGGTCAAAGAAATGTCAAGGAATCATGAATTCATATTAAAAGTATCAACTGAGAGTGTATACGAATGACATATCAGATCCCCCACTTCTGTATTCAAGAACTTCTAATCAGTCGAAATATGATTTCTAAAAATAAACTGAAGCTACCTTAAAGCTCCTCGCCTATTGAACAAACAAGCCAAAGAACGTTGGCTTAATAAAGGATGCACATGCCTCTATGGCACAGTTCTGAAACCAATTACCAAGTGAGCTCCCTGACGCCCCCTTGTTTCCACGCCACCATCGGTTATTCATTGAAACCTTACTTTTCGCTCACTCAAGGAGCAAATTGAAAAGTCTTCTCGAACCGAAGCTCCTTACATTCGCACTCTGCAACCTCTGCCATTCAGGCGGCCTTCTATTCATCACTTCCTGCTTTCTGCACATCGCCCATGTGTGCCTGGGTAAGGGTGTTGTTAACTACTGACTTTCAGCCTCACAAAGGCTGACCTTTTTCATCAGTCATTCAACTGAAAATAGAACCCATCGGACAGATGAAGGGGTTTGGATTCTATTCACAGTCTCACCCACACACCCACACACCCACCCATAGGGAGACAAGCGCGCAGTTATTGAATTATTCCCACGGTTAGCGTCAAGAGACTCAGCTGGCGAGAGCCTCCCATCGGCGACTGTCTTGATTGGATATTTATTTCTCAGGATAATCCGAATCCAAAAGCAGTCTCCCTAAAAATAGTTTCTGCCCTCAATTCGCTGGACAAACTAGATCCTTTGAGGAGGGATTCCTCTGCGAACACAAGCGCCGATGATTGATGGTGAGGACGACTTAAGAAACTTTGTCAACGCCCAACCACTGAGTGGACGAAAACTTCGATTTTGTGTGGGAAATAAAAATCATCTCGGATATTAAACTTCTTCTGCTCACTCCCTGTGTAGAGGAACGTGTTCAATTATTTTAAATTCATGACGTCGCAGCCGGTCTGTGGCTTCGTTCGGAATGCGTGTCGGCGGCAATTTAGTTTAAGACTCCATTTGTCCTCGTCCAACGAGAGCTATCTTCCGCCTTCATTTAGGCGCTGTGCACTCCTGATGTACTCTCGCATTTCCGTCGGTCGTTTAATTCCGAAAACTTCAACCGCCCGACATCCCTGCATCTCATGTCTTCCACAAGAGAGGAGGCCAACAAAAAAAATCGAGTCGAAGATCGAAGAGGAGAACCAGTGAATCGGACGGAGGCCGAGTGGTGGGCGGGTTGGTTGGGTTTTCTGAAAGGATTGCTGAGTTGGAAGAAAAAGTTTTATTCTTTAGAAAACAATTTTTATTGATGGCATCCTTTCGCCAAATCCGCATCTGAGGATTTCATTGGATACTTTTTTCCCGTCCTCAGCAGCCGGGCCCAGCTCCTCGCCCCTGCAGCGGCTTCCACTGTTCGTCACTTTGTGTCCTTCCTGAAATGAAAGCTTTTGTTTTCATTTGGTTTGCTTTGCTGCGCCTTTTGTGCCTGTGAGTGGGGGCGGAGGGTGTGTGTACTCTCCCTCGAAGGACTTTCTGGAGAGATCATATCTTATGCGGTTTGGGAGTATTTTCACATTTTTTTCCGCTCCTCGTTGGTCCCGTCCGTTGTCTTCTCGTGCTTGATGGCATGGCAAGAGTTTTAATTCAATTACATAGCCTCTGTAAACCGCAACTTAAATTGAGATGGGATATCCTTGCCGGACTCGATGCTAGAGAAGGAGGAATTCGGATTGTGACCAAAGCACGGATTGTTTCTTCTTGAGTTCTGGTCTTTTTTTTTTGTTCTCCTCTGCCTTTCTTGTCTTGCAGTTAGGAGGGATTTTCTGCCGTTTCATGACTGCAAAATGACTAGTGATACCAGTTGGAGTCCTTGATCCTATTGTCTGAGGTTTGCTGATGAATCTATGAATACCAATTCGGCCGGTTGAGGGAACGAAGAAGTTGCGGTTTCAAGTTTCCAAAGGAGACATGTTTCAACGAACAATTCATTCGTGCTTTGCTCTTGCTTAAAGATTGTGTGCAGTGAAGAGCTTTAAGCTGAATATTTATTTTTAAAGTTGCATAAGACACAGATACGAAACGAACTTGGAATAGTTTTTAGTATCCTGATGAGAGAGCAATTCTTAAATACTTCTTTCTGCACGATATCCGTGTGATGATGAAATGGTAACGAGATTCTTTGAAACTGGAGTGATGGAGTTAAGCGATCGCAAGATTAACAGTGCATACATGACGGCATTCTATATGTACGTTTGGCATACTTCGAAGTGGGTCCAATTGATGAAGAAGATGAGGATGAATTGCAAAAACTACCACCCTTCCAAGTTAACCGCTTGCCTAACTTCTTCTTCTTCTTCTTAAGGCGCTACAACTTCCGTCGATAGTTGGCACAGTCAAATGGGTCTCCTTTCTTGTAGATCGGGCAAACAATACTGAGACTCCACTCATCGGGCATGCTTTCCTCCGACCATATCTTTCAGACGAGCTGGTGCATGCGCCCTACCAGATCACCTCCAGCTGCTTTAAACATTTCGGCGGGCAGACTATCTGCACCAGCAGCTTTATTAGACTTCAGTCTCGATATCGCTATCTTGACTTCGTCTAGGTCGGGGAGACGGTATTCTCTTCTATTATCGTCCGTTGTGCTGAGTGGAATATTCTGCCGGACAACGGTATTTGTGTCCTCATCGCCGTTCAACAGTCTGCAGAAATGATTTTTCCAAATTCTTAGTATCGACTGCGAATCTACTATTAGCTGTCCATTCTCGTCCCGGCAGGCTTCTGTCCGAACGTTATATCCATTCGATAAAAGTTGTACTCTTTGGTAAAACTTTCGGACATCATTTCTGCCATAACACCTCTCCATCTCCTCGATCACGCGTTTCTCGTGCTCTTTCTTTTTCTTCCTGAGAAGCCGGTTCTTTTTCCTTCGTTTCTGTTCGTAGAGCTCACGAACAGATCTCGTGTTTCGATGGAGCGTTGCCCGGTAGGCTGCTTGCTTTGCTGCATGTGCATGCCTGCACTCATTGTCAAACCAGGGGTTTTTCTTAGGTGGTGTTTTAAAACCCAGCACATCAGTAGCGGCTTCTCTGATGGCTTTTTGACAACATTTCCATTCTTCCGTCTATTGTTAGTGCAGGCGACGTCGAACTTTCGGAGAGTTTCAGGGAGACTCGATCGGCAAAGTTCCTGGCAGTCTGTTGCGATTGTAGCTTTTCGACGTCAACCGTGGTTGTCTTCCTCGACTCCGTTGTTCTCTCGATATCCGCGTGTTTACCTTAGCTACAATAAGGAAATGATCTGAGACGATGTTGGCGCCTCGGAACGTTCGGACATTAAGAATACTGGAGGAGTGTCTGACGTCGATCGCAACGTGATCAATCTGGTTGATGGTTGAATGATCAGGGGACCGCTAGGTCCCTTTATATATGTTGAGGTGTGGGAACCGCGTGCTAGCTACAGAGAGGTTTCGCCCCGTAAGAAAGTTCACCAGCCTGAGTCCGTTTTCGGACGTGGTGTCGTGCAGGCTGTGTTTACCGATGACTCTAGCAAAGATGTCCTCTTTACCCAGCTTAGCGTTAAAATCTCCTAGAACGATCTTGGTGTCGTAGCTGGGGCATTGATCGTACGTTCTTCTAGGAAGGAGATCATAGAAGTCATCCTTGCTATTTCTTTGAGAACGAAGAATCATCTTCAGCGGCCAATTTCTGGATAAATGGGTACGTAAACAAACAACATTTTCGAATTTGGGACGATACCAATCCACATGAGATCCAAGAGCGTCCAATGCATCCCGAAAAAATCACAGTTTGTTGTGGATCTCCATCAGTCCGTCTTTGCGAGCGAGCGCTATAGGTCGATGATTACCAACTTCTTTTGGCTTGAATTGGATGATATTGATACCAAGGACATGTGGTTTCAACAGGAGGGTGCTATGTGCCACACAGCTCACGCCACATTAGAAATTCTGCATCGAGATTTGACCCCATTAGACTTCTTTTTTTTTGGAGGATTTTTGAGGCACTACTGGAGCACTATTCGTCCAGAAATAAAATAAAGAAAGAAAATAAGTGTATCTTATTTATGTTGGAAGCCACCATTTTTTTTTTCGTATGGTGTTTGAAATTTTGCACAGGAGCACTCAGACTTAAAACTGGTCCATTGTACTGCCAAGTAGCATCCTACTCCAATGCAGTTAATTTGATCCCAACGGCAAATGATGACCAGATTTGAAAAACCGGATAAAAGCGTATTAACTTTGCTTTCACTGGGATTCGAACTTGGGACCCCTCGAACTTGGGGCAGGCACTTAACCAACTGCGCCATCCAGTCGTTTCCATTGTCTTATTCTTGTGGGGTTTTCTGAAGTCGCAGGTCTATGCGAATAAGCCACAAACCACAGCGATCCTCAAGGCCAACATAGCTCATGCCACTGGTCGAGTTCAGTCGGAGTTATGTGCCAGAGTCATGAAAAATGTGACTTTTCGGATGCGAACCACTCAGAGTAGCCACGGCGGATGTTTGAACAATGTTATATTCTATACAAAATGCCATCAATAGAACTTTGAAACAAATCAAAAATGTCGATGATATCTCGCACACTCTTTTTTTGATTTAAATTTAAAGATAGGAAACGCTTAGTGACTTGCCCTTTATTAGCTGTCTTCAGTTTCTCACACCAAGTTGATTGAGGTTCCTCTCAACTCGTCTTGACCGTGGACGTGTACGTCCTTTGCAGTTGTCGCACAGGCTCAGAGTCGAAGGTAAATTAATTCTATGTCGCGTTATTCTTGGAACTCTCGTCACAAAGCCATCAGAGGTCAATTACTTGATTGCCTTTCATTCGATAATCAAGACATGGTGTCATTTGCTGAGGGACCCTCAAGTTAATCGTGATTATTAGGCCGTCCCACCACATCACTGAACATGGCCTAGTTGTGACGTAAATCACTCGCCCTTGACCACAATCATTTGCATTAATCTGCCCCGCACCGCCGATCCGTGTGTATGTCGTCGTACACATTTCCACCATTCACTGGGCATGTGTAAGTTTATTCCTTAAGTACTCACTCAATAAATCAACAAAGCCACGTCCCGACAAACAAAACAGGACGAAAGGAAATTTCTGCTGCCTCCTCCCCCGAGTAGTATTTGTTTTGACAAGCGAAGCAAAAATAACAAAAATAACTCGATGTCTGCCGCCCTAAGCCAATCGTGACGAGTCGTCGAGTGTGTTTATCCCTGCGAGGGGACGATACCCGAGTGAAGGCCCGCTTAAGTGTTGATTGGAATACGATCGGGGGATTTGCGCCTTACACAGAGCCGCACAATCACCCCGGGATCGGACAATCTTATTGGAAACAATGTTTGCTTTTTATTTCCATCGCACAAGTGTTTGCAATGCAACTCGAAAGGGTGGCCACCCTCGCACGCTCGATATGCATCCTGGGCGGCCTGTCATTCGGTTTTATCGACTCAATGGTGCTGGTGAGTTCTAATGTCACATTGTAGCGCCTCTCGCCTCTCACGCCGCACACCAGCACCGAATCTGTCAACATATGGAGTGTGTGTGCGTATGTCCTTTCGATGGATGTTTACTTTGTGACAGCCGTCGCTGGTGCGGTTCCCTTTTACGACACGAAATTATTTCTTTTTTATATTCTTCGCCCTCTATTTGAAGTGTTAATTGTTTGCCGCCTCGAATTGCCTGGGGTGTGAGATTGGTGTTAGCCGGCAGATGTGTGCGCTCGGAACCAATCGTTGAATGATCAAGATACGGAGCGTTGCGTTGTCATCGCTTGGTGACACTCTTGCGTATCCTTGAGACAGTATTATTTGAATTTTATAGCCCTAATGACTTCCGTTACGACGTGATGCTAATCCTTTGTTTTTTTTCTTTTGCATGTAAGCGACTGTTTGGAGGACAAGCATTTCTTGAGGAAGAAGATTGGTGTGAGAATTTTTGTTGATCGATGAAGATTTGAATTTAGTTGTGAGCGTTTGGCGGTAATTGATTGTTATAAGCATGGGTGGTTACCCACCGCGTTGGCAGCATAAATTTATGGGCGACCAGCGTAAAATCAAACTTCTCATCACTTTTAAATCGAATTGTTGAGCAATGAATTGACAGGAAATCCTCCTGGTTCAAGAAAGGAGCCTCAAATGTCATTCAAATTATTTTCTGAAAACACTACTTACGCTCCTTGAAGAAAGACAGACTCTACGTCTTTAATGTTCATTAAGTGCTTCTCGTAGAATTATGTAAATTTTGCCCATAAATATGGTCATCTGGGACAATTAAGTGATGTCTTGGCCTACATGCCTATACCGTCTAGTCGACACTAGAATGGAACCCTCAAACCACTCTCAACATCGTACAGACGACGGGAGAATAGGGCATAGCCGTGCCATTGGATCGCCATTAAATTTCATTGTTTCGTTGTCACAAGTGGCACTATCCTGTTGGAAGCACATGTCGTCCAGGTTCATATCCTAAGTTTCTGGCCACAAGAAGTCCGATATCATATCGCGATAGCGAACACCATTTACAGTAACTGCTTGGCCGACGGTCCGATAATTTCGCCAGCGCATTAAAGTACACGGTACCGAAAAAGAGAACTGTCCTCTAAAAAAGAGAACGGATGGTCATCGTAGTCATGGAGGATTTTTGTTTTCCGCAGCAGGGTGTCACATGCTACACAGTTAGTGAGACAATGAATTTACTGCACGACAAATTTCCTAGAGGTGTGATTTCTCGAAATACAGACTTTAATTGGCCGCTGAAATTTGTCTGACCCAACACCATTCAGTTTTTTTCTTTGGTGCTTTGTTGTCCATGCTCCTCAAACATGTATGCACTAAAAAATATATCACAGTAAAAACAATACCATAGACAGCGTAATGAAAAATAGTAACTCTTTATAGGCAGAACCGAAGCCGACATGCGGCAGAGATTGTATTCCATTACTAACCTCGGACATTGTACGAGTATTTTAGACTAGAATCTAAAAGATCACCATTTCTCATAAAACTGCTGCATATTTCGACTGGTTGAAAAAGATACCTCTGGTTTGATGACAAGTTATTTCTTGTTCCTATTGATATTAGCTTCTCTTTAAAATAAAGCAAGGCACACAATAATACTACTTATGATTATTCTAACTTTCTTTCAAAGTTCAAGGCGTTTATTGGCAAGCTCTTCAAAAGAGAAACTTTTTCGTTTGTATTGTAAAAGTCACTTTTTGTCATTAAAATTAAAATTATCGAGTCCATCAAGGTCTTATATTTAATTCTTACAAGCATCAAAGTAAAATCGGCTACCTCTCTATGAAACTTAGAAATCCTTTTCGTACAACCTGGAATATGTACTTAGTGTACTTCTCTGTCGACGTACATTTTGCTATTGTAGTACACATGGTTCCTTAGTCAGTGGCGAACAGTTGCTGGCATATCGTTTAGTTGGACCATCTATGGCAGGACTGCGTATAATCTCATCCTCCCTAAAAGCCCCTTTGATGTTGCTTAGAGAGCAGTATATTCAGATTTGTGCACTCTTTAATGCAATAGACTTAGTCATTTTGAACTTTTCATTTCTTTTTGTTTTGTATCTTAAATTTCTCTCTTTCAAATAAAATGCATGCTTGCATATAGAGTTCATAGGCATCCTTTGTGGTGAAAATCTCCAGAAACATTAATTGAAAAGGGCTTGGCTCCTTTATTGCAACATGATACATTTCTATTTCTTATGGAGAACTCTCGCTGCTCCATCAAGGTCGGTAACGAACTCACCGAACTCAACCTTCAATGTCAAAAAAGGTTTTAGACAAGGCGACGCGCTGTCATGTGATTTCTTTAACATCGTTCTTGATCGTGCAAAACTCACTGGGCAACATAAGAGGCACGATCTTCCAAAAGTCCGTTCAACTGCTAGCTTACGCAGATGACATTGACGTGATTGGGCGAACACAGCGAGCCGTCAATGATGCGTTTGCTGGCATTGAAACGGAAGCGGTAAACGAGGGCAAAACCAAGTGTACGAGTATGCTGTCATCGAGAAAGGACGTATAACATCGACGACTTGGCCAGAACGTCACCATAGGCAGCTATAACTTTGAGGTAGTAAAGGACTTCGTCTACCTTGGCTCCGCCGTAAACAGTACAAACAACATCAGTACCGAGATCAAACGCAGAATAACTCTTCCCAACCGCTGTTTTTATGGGCTCAAAAGGCAATTGAGTAGAGAGCCCTCTCTCGGTAGACCAAGCTGACTCTATACAAGACCTTGATCATCCCAGTCCTGCTGTACGGCGCAGAGGCATGGACAATATCCCAGCGGATGAACAGTCTCTTGGTCTTTTCGAGAGAAAAGTTCTGCTCGCGATCTTTGGTCCTGTTTGCGTTGATGGCATTTGGAGGATCCAGATCCTCAGCCGACTCGACAACAAGAACAAGGGTAACTGGAGCGAAAGGGACAAAGACTCCTACAAGTGGGCCACAAATACAGTTGAGGAATGGAGCCCTATTAAGGAACTTTTGGTTTCCTCGAGTGAGCGCCTTGAAGGGAAAGTCGAAGTCGAAGTCGAAGTGGAAACGTCGAAAGTCCCTCGCACTTACTCTGCTACTAGCCAGCAATCGCCTTCACAAAGGAAAGATACCATTGGAGCTTTTTATAAAAATAAATTATAGGGCCCATACACGATACAAATACGTCGCTGCAGGCCTATATATTTTGTTGTTGTGCACAAGTCTGCGCAGACCGTCTGTGTCGTGTGTATTCATGTCGCATGTTTTCAGCGACCGTCTGCGTGAATTCTAAAATTTTTGAATTTTGCACGACGTGTCTGTGTAGTGTGTAGTAAAGTCATATTCTAAACATGTGTCGTGTATAGGCCCTATTAAACGGACATATCAAACATAAATGTCAAAAAAATCTGGATATTCAACCAGAAATCAAGATGGTTTCAAGATTAGAGTTTGGAAGCCGGCTCAATGGCATCACAATGGATCCTTTGGGTCCAAATGAATCCTTCATTTCTGAGGGAAGCCACCTTGCCTACCTTCCTAATTCTTAACCTTGGGAAAATCCTTCCTGCTATCAGTTGATCTGCTCTGCAGACTCCATTTTTCATCTAAATCACTCAAGAAAAGGGTCTCATCTTGACAGATACCGACAAAACTACTTCATTGTTATGAATCTGATTCGAATACGCGCCGGGACAAAGCAAACTAAAGCATCTTCAACTAACAAATTGCTGACACCCCCCAAGGACATATGCAAATGACTAGCGAACCACTCCTTCCGAACCTGCTCCACTGGTCTACACCTGTTTTTGTAGCTACATTCCGCACCTTGTCCCAACATAGTCTCCCCAACTCGGTCGTAGGTCGCTGCGGATGAATTATAGGCCAGCTGATAATTTCGAGAATTTATTGCACAGACCTCACAGCCAGTCCAGTGCTACAGGCAACACTGTACTTCACTCCAGTGTCGCTCCCCCCCGTTCAGTGATACCGAACAAGGTGCTTACACAAGTCGAATTGCATTTAACCGACTCATACTGTGTTAATGCCCTGAAAATTAATACCGTACCTTGTGTCTGTTTAACGTCGGAGATTATGATTTAGAGCTTCGCCAGGGATAATGGCCTTCACACACCGCGCAGTGTACGCGTGCGGGTGCGGAGTCCTGCTCTGGCCTAACATGAATAATTATACGGTTGCCTTAATTTGTTGAGCAATCATTAAAGGACTAACCACTTGGAAATCCTTTTTCGTAAGGAAATGTCTTCATTTCGTTGAATGAATGGTGGTCTGCTGGAATGTCTTGTGTTTTGTTGTGCTTCCTAGAACGCCTCCCTGCCCGGCGAGGTGGGGCTGTGGGTGGTGCTGGTGGCTAATTTTTCATTTGCCATTTTTGCTGTGTTTCGGGTAATTATGAAGGCCTGTGCTGTGTGCCCTTTGGTTACGTGAAGGATTCCATGTTCATTATTCATTTTTTATGTTCCACGAGCAACCACAAGCGCAGGAGACTGCCGACCAAGACGATCGCAGTGAGGCAGTGGGGCGCTGTTGGCACTGGCTCTGATGGTGACTGCTACTCCCTTCCAATTAAGACATTTAAGAAGACACGGTCCAACTGGCCTCGATTGTCTGCGCCTTGGATACGGTGGCTTTGCTTCTCGGCTCTGTCTTCTCTCGGTTCTTGTTGGCCGTGGAGCAGAACGGGGGAAGGAAGGATTTAAAATTTTTCAGATAATCAAGCTTTTATCCTTTGGCCTTATTGTTTATGTGTGCGTTTGTGTGTGTGCTTTTTTTTTGGCGTTTGCTGTTGTTCTTGGCAGTTTAATTACTGTAAATTGGGGCACGGACATGAGTCACTTAGACGAGGACGACGACAACGGCCACGACGGGGATGAACATGAGAGGACGACATTTTTAGTGTCTTGTTATGTTGTTTTATTATCCTGTCGTTGGATGCTGCTGATGGTGGAGTATATCAGTCTTTGCACTGCGTCTGTTTTTGTTTTGGTTCTTTTTGGAAGTTCTTTTTTGTTTTTTTCAGGAAAACGTGTAGACGGAAGTTTATAACTTAATAAATTTAAAATAACTTTATTTATAGCGTGCCTTATTGCGCAATAACTTCTTCATGAGTGGTTTTATGGGCTTTCGTTTTGCAAGCTTGGCTTTGCATCTCCCCCAACACAGTGGTGGGGACTGTAAAAAGTTTAGGGAAAACTAGGAACACATGCACGGAAATAGTCGATCGTGGGTGGATTACGGGTGTTTATGGAATCTAAAGTTCGTGGGTTTTTTGTCTGCGCCCGATTAGAAGCGAGACAATGCTCAGAAGTCGGCGTTTATGGTATTGGCGGAGTTTCGCTCTAAACTGGATAGAGTTCCGGGCCATTGTGCACTCGGGGTTGAGGGTAAGTGGCTGTTAAAAGTAATCTAGCGTGGATGTGCTTGTTTCGTTGGTGGATTTTTAATTGAACAAGCGAATCCTGTTGTGAACGGTGATAAGTTTTACGCTTTAACTTGAAAGCACTTTTGTTGTTTAACGATATGACACGATTAGTGGTGGAAGTGCATTTTAACGAATTTTATTGCGGATTGAAGTGTGCACTGTTGTTAGGTAGTAAAAGTGTGAACTGAGCTGTCTGAAAAGTGGTGGATTATGCTAACGGAGTAGAATTTTCCGGAAATGTGAATACATGCTTACACGCAAAACTAGAACGTGTACTCCATGCGAAGTAATATACACATCCTTCGTTCGAGGCCTCCTTTAGTGGCACAATGATGTCACTAGCTGATAATGCAAAATAGGTAGCATCATAAACAAAAATCTCAGTTGAAAACCCAAGATCCTTGAGTGAATTAAAAAAGCTATTACGTCGCTTTTGTGGGCGCCGTGGCGTAGTGGGTAGGTGCGTCGACTCCTACGCTCGAGGTCGTCAGTTCGAATCTCGAAAAAAACACCAAACATTTTTTCACGGCTCCACCTCTCTCGAGTCACTGACAATGCCCAAAGAGTATAACTGTCTAGAAAAAAGCTTCTCAATCTCGCCGTTAGGAGTCGGCATTAAACTGTAGGTCCCCTCCACTCGAGAGAGATCAATACCATGCACAACACGAGTGGTTGCTGAGAAGCTAGGCCCAGGTCCACCTCGGACTGTAGCGCCGCCATTATTAAGGTTCCGTCTACAAAAACGGAACCTTTATAATTTCGGTGTGTCCGTCCGTCCGTCCGTCCGTCCGTCCGTCCGTCCGTCGTGTCTGTCACACTTTTTTATCTCCGAAGTTTATGAAGATATCGGCATGAAATTTTGGAATTAGGTACTTCAGACCTAGATGTCAATTCCTATGCAGCGATTTTAAAAAGTGGGGCCATTTGGGGGTGGCTCCAGTACAGGTGAAGTTGATTTTGAAATTCATTTTGAAAAATTGTCGCACCCCATCGATATATATATCAATCGACAGATCTTTCGAAATGAGGTGGAGGTTTCCTTCAACACTTTTTTATCAAAAGTACCGTTTGGAAAATATGGAGCTCCAAAGATTTTCCCCCCCAGCCATTTCTAAACCAAAGTGTTTAAAAATCTAAAAAAAATCACAAAAACTTGGCTTCATTGAGTACTTCCATTTAAAACCATTGGGAGCATTCTGGCCCTAATGGTTTTGGAAATATTGGCCAAAAACGGTCAATCATCGACATGCGAATTTTGAAGATCTGAAAACGCAGTTTTGAAGACATCAATGTAAGCATTAAGAAATGATAAATTTCAAAATATCGATTTCTGTTGAAATTTTGAGATATCTAAGATTTTAAAATGAGAACAATTTTCATTTTCACACATAATTTCATGCTGTGTTCGGCCACTCTATTAGTTGATGAGCGTTATCTTTTCGATCTCACCCCTAAATGCCCAACAGAAATGAACACACACACACCGCAGGCATGAGCAGTGATTGGGTATGTGTATGATAGAAGGGATTTTCTGTGTTGCATAAACGTGGATAGAGATATAGGTATATGTAGGGATGAACATTTGTTTGTTTGGATGTAAGAATTTGTGAATAAATGGTTGATTTGAGTTGAAGTTAGAAGAAAATTCAACTGAAATAGTTTTGAAACGTCGTTTGATATTCAGAAATCATCCATCAATATTATGCGACGGAACCTTCCCCGTGCGAGTACAACTCGCACTTGCCCGGTTTATTATTATTATTAGATAGGTGCCCACAGAATCGTTTTGAGGTTTGCTCTGTTAGTCTGTGACCCTTTTGAAGTCGACCGAATTGAGCCTGAAGTCAGTTACTGCATCAGTCACTCAATGATGCTTTCGAGACACACCCCGGTAACTTCAACACATACCCCGTGAGTTACGGAAGTCAAATCCCATCGAAACATTCTGAAGTAAGCCCTCACGTCCTCGCGTCATTCATCACAAGTTAAGCAAGCCACACGGAGGCATGTCATGCATATGCTGCATGAGCTCAGAACCACCCGAATAAGCAATAACTGTCATATCATGTCGTCCCAATGCAAATTTCCTCCCCATCCCTCGCGAATGCAAACATCTGAACCGAAGAAAGATGGAAGACCCAGACACTTAGGCCCAAAGTGAGATTAAATCGATTTGCGCCATTGAAGGTTCCGTCCACAAACCACATTATTTTCAATCGAATTATCCTATAAACCAATTTCAAGTCAAACATCCCTCCGCAACACAAGGAGAGGAAAAAAGTGAAGACAGCAAGGAAAAAGAAAAGAAATGAAAGCGCCCCACCCCCACCCGAACAACAAGCAAACAACCCCGTTGTAGTCTTCATTTTACAACCCAGCTAGCTGAAAACACATGTTCAATATGCGACCATTAAATTTTCCCTCCCCTCCCCAGAGCGCAGAGCACACACTCACATCCGCTCACAGGGTCTTAAATGTCTTTTGCGTTCGCCTTCAATATGGAAGCGCGTAATCATCCCTTTTCCTTCTTTTGTTGTTTGGTATTCTGTTGCGTCACAAGGATGTCAGGGTATCTCCGCTCCGCTCCAAAGTGAGATATAAAAAATTAGACACAAAATTTCCACTAGAGAATAATAACCCAGGCTGCATGCATATCAGAGACGTTGAAGGGTGACGGGTGACTGGTGACTAGCGCTTTCTGGTGGTGGTGGTGCCTGATTGAAGAGGGGAGAGAGACTTTAATGTGTGTTGCAGATCCCTGCGCATATGCTTGGTGCAAACAAGAATCCAATTATTTTGTGCATAAGACGACGAGCGAGAGACGCTGCTTCGATTGTAGCTTGCGGTGGTGGCGTCTATCACCGCTTCCAGCACTATTTTTGGGATTGAGTTCGAAAAAGGAGAGCGGCTCGTGGGGTGGGGGTAATGTATTCAACCCATTGCCCCGGTTGGCCATAAAAATCGAAGTCAGGAGGATGGCAACCCCTGTTTGCATGTAAGGCACTGTCTATGTGAGTAATTGCGGCGAAAAAAGACGAGCATCAGGCCACTCCTCACCGAAGTGGATAGCACGCGGTATTTCACCGATTCAACGTTTCGACAGGAGAGCACACATCATCATGCGGGAGAAGAGGTTTCGTCAATGAAGGAGGTACGTGTTTCATAACAAATTATAACCTTGATCCAATAAACCGTAAATTCCACTTTACCTCTGCGCCACCATCCCTCACTTTGGCGGTGGCCTAAATCACGGTGAGTAGTCGTTTCTGTACTTACGACTGTCACTGAGCACACACATGTGTTGTTGCCCTATGAAATGGGAGCACAACCAGCGAACAACAAGGACGCCGTTGGTATGTTGTTGAATACGCTCTCGCCATGGTAATGCCGTTGTGTACCGAGGATTCAGGATTCAAGTGGCTTTTCGAGAGAGACATGCACCACGGGGTTAACTGGCACTTGAATAAAGAATTGCGTGTTTTCAAGTGAAACTGGTTCAAGACAGTCACGGGGGAAGTGGTGCCCATATTGCCGATGCCAAGGAGATACGAGTAAGTTGCTATACTGGCTGGAAGTTTGTGAAGGGAACCTGTAAAGTTTGATTCTTCGATCGTTTGCACTGATAACCGATTCAGAGGATTCACGAACTGTACCTGATGTACGGGAGTGTGAACCATGCTTCAAGGACGGTGAGCATGTGCGGTTTGGATCCGAACAAAGTTCTGGAATATTTTCATGATGATGAGTGGTCGGGGAGTTTGGCTTAGTTTGAGATACATTGCATCCGCTCTTAAGTCCGAGATGGCATTCAACCTTGATAATGCAAATATTTGAAGATCTATGTTTTCCACTTCCCAACAGGGACACAGAAGAAGAAAAAGGATAATATTGCGGAAAAGAATACCAGGAACCTTGTCATCATTAACCCAGGTTTCTTTTTTTTCGGAGGATATTTGAAACGCTTCACTGCAGCACTCAGACTCAAAACTGATCCATTGTACTGCCAGGTAGCAACCTACTCCAGTGCCGTTAATTTCATCTTAACGGCAAATGGTGACTGGACCAGATTCGATTTCACTGGGATTCGAACCTGGGACCTCTCGAACTTGTGGCAGGCCCTTAACCAACTGCGCCATCCAGTCGTTCTTATTACTACGGCATGGATAGATGGAAAACGAGCCCTGTGATTACTGGATGATATGGAAGGACATACCCAAACTCGTTGCTGCTTCGTTAGAAACAAAAAAGAAGAATTCCTCCGCCAACCGTACCTTTTGGGCTAAGAACGCAATTGAGGAATAAAGTCCAATCTCGAATAACCAAGACATCACTATTTTAGACTTTGATAGTCCCTGTCCAGCTGTATGACACTTAAAGATATACATTATCTATGGCGGACGAGAAGATTTTTGGTCGAGAGGAAGGTCTTTCGGACTATCTTCGTTCCTGTATGCACTGATGGTGATGGAGAAGGAGTCTAAAAAATTATCTTTACGGGCGGGCTGTAAAACGGCATCGACTTAGACAAGCGAATCCGGGTCTGTTGTCTCAGATGGCTCATGAAGATCATGTTAGATGAATGGACTTGAATTCTCTGGCCCGCAGAGTTTAACCCCTAGAGATAACGCTGTAAGGGAAGGAAGGGAATCTCAGTCAGCTGATGTTGCGTAACTGGACGTACCCAGCGCAATACCGTCCTGAATGGAGCCGCATTGAGTGGTAGGTCCAACCCAGGCTTTAACGCTGATGTACTGAATCAACAAGGAAGCGTATGATGCAAACTTTGTACGAAATAACATTTTCTGGTCGTTGTGCAGTATTTGGTCAAAAATTTGGTAAGAATTTGGATTGAATCTTTTGGATAGAAGCTAAATTACGGATCCGTGTTAATTTCTCCCCGGGATAGGGTGAGAAACACGGCAGTGCGCGAGGAGCTCAACGTTGGGCAGCTGCTTCTTCGTACGGAAAGGGCTGTACTTCGATGCTTTGGTTACGTGGCACGAATGTCCCCATCATCACGATTTCCGATGCGTGCCTTGAATCCGATTCCATCAAGTAGGCGACCGCTTGGCAGACCCAGGACGAGATGGTTGGACCAAGTCCAAACACTCGCCTGGTTGCGCTTGGGCATAGCTCCTGATGAGTTAGAGTCGATAGCGGAGGATCGAGTGGCCTAGAGATTTCTCGTGCGTGCATGGCCCCCGCGACCCCTTTAGTGGAACATGCGGGTCACTGAAAATGATGATGATGATGATAAGTAGCGTTATGTCGCTGTACAGCCTACACAGTTCGTTGTTGAATCTTTTTCCCCAAATGCCATGAACGCAAACAAGACCAAAGATTGAACGCAGAACTTTTCTCTTGAAAATACCAAGAGGTTCTTCATCGGCTTTTGATATTGTCCATGTCTCCGCGTCGTAGAGTAAGGCTAGGAGGATCAGCGTCTTATACAAAGTCAGCTTGGTCTTTCGAGAGACGTGTCTATTACTCAATTGCCCCTCGAGCCCAAAAAAATCAGCGGTTGACAAGAGTTATCCATGCTTGATCTCGGTAGTGATGCGTCCGTGGCCACAGAGTCTTTCTACTGGAAATTTGGACTTCTCTTTCACCTACATGGAGAATCCGTTGCAAATACCCTCTTTGTGGGGCTTTGGCTGAGCCAGTTCGGTCTACGGATCTGTGCCCTCCGGACTACAGTCGGCGTTAAAAGCGAGTGAACACCTCTTTAAAAAAAATTATCTTATTGAATTTTAAGCCCTTTTTTTCTTTTGAACTAAATAAACTGTTTTATGTTCACGGTTATGTTAAAATATAGCTTATTTTGAAGTATGATTTCAGACCTTTATCTGAGCCATAAATGCCAGGCGTAGACCATTTCGGTCAATTTTAATTTAAAGGATTTTTCAGCTAATGACTGTTTACTCACTTCTGACGCTTACTGTATATCCAAATATTTTTACAGCTCGTAGCGTTATATCAATTCAGCTTCCTCGCAGACAAGACTCAGAATTTTTCTTTCGAAGCCACCAAGAAGACTTGCAGTAAGACTAGCAGGCAGGATTAGGTTTTGCGGAGAAAGATTTTGGTCCTTCGAGCAGGGCGATTCTATGTCATAATCGTCAAACCAAACTTTCATAATCGTCTAACCGACAGGATTATTCGCGGTGTGGTGAATAAATTTCAGTCCACTGGTTCAGTAAACGATAAACCAACTCTCGTACGTCAACGAAACGGAAGATCTGCCGAAAACATCGCCGCCGTCCGTGAGAAGTAAGAGTGTGCAGGAGAATCCGATTCAGTCGATTTCTTGTCGCTCACTAGAACTCGGCCTTTCACGAAACACAATTTGGCGAATTTCGCGTTGCGTCGTGACTTGGGCCTGCACCTGGACAAAATTCAAAAGACCCTGGTACTGAAGGTAAACGACACGACCATAGACAACGACGTGTGTTCGCTGAATGGGCCCTGAAGCACTTGGAAACTGACCATAAAATCATCTTCAGCAATGAGAGGCCCATTTCTAGATGAATGGGTGCAAAATTGTCGAGTTTGCGACGATACCAATCCACGTGATATCCAAGAGCATGCATCCCGAAAAAAAGCCAGCATAACCCATGCCATCGGTCAAATTCACCCTGATTTATGTGCCAGAATTATCTATAATTGTACATTTCTGATGCGCTCCGCCCAGAGAAGCCGTGGATACATTTAAACGATGTTATATTCTATGTATAATGACATTGATAAGCCTTTCAGACGAATACAAAAGTTTGATGATATCCAGCACACACTTTGTTTTATTTAAATTTAAAGATAGGAAGCGCTTAATGAATTAACCTTTACGATCAGTTCATAAACTTGAGCTTTCATTTAATGCAGAAGTCAGTGTCCCGATGTGATGTCATCGAATATTCAACACTTTTACGTGCCTCCAGCAGCACTGGCATCAGTAGCAGCTACAGGATAATCGCACGGATTGTTAAAGTGAAAAACTTCATAAAATTCAGTCGATGTAATTTTTGCCATAAGTCCATGATGGCATTCCGCAGGATTCTCCCTTAGGCCCTTTGCTCTTAATCCCGTTCTAGTTCCGCATTTGCCCCCAATATCTCATCCTCTGCACAAGTGTTGTGTTGGAAATATGAATTTACCCTTCTAATCATCCAACACAGAAGCACACGCACCGAGCCCCATAAAACTTTACTTAACAATTTACTGGCTGCATCACTTACCCACAGATTTAGACTTCTGTTCAACTAACCCAGATACACTGTAGCATATCTGTGTTGACATTGCTGGAGTTTATTAAAAGCGGATGTCCTCCTTTACCTCTCCACAGATGCCCCATCTATCCCCTTGCTTATCGGTGTAAACTGGGCCAATACCCAGTTCAGCACCCACATGCTCGGTATCTCATGAATGCGATCAACAACACCAGGCCACCCGAGCTACCGACCGCTTGCATAAGTATGAAAAAGTTTCGTAAACAATTTGCATTGAACTTAAAAAGTACGTTTTTTTTCTGTTCTCCCCATTGCTCCACAATTAAGTTAATGCAGGTCCTTGGAGAGCCAGTGCATTGTGCCCTATTGGCGAATGCATTAGCTAGGCATTCAGTTCAGGTAGAGTCCTTCAGCCAGGCATTTCCCTGCAACAGAAGAGTTCATGTTTGTTCAATACTCTGAGCATGGACACAACTCGTTTTTTTTTCTGTTCGCTGTGAAGATGCGAAATTAGCTCCGCTAGGAATTCATCCCTCACGAATTAGGGAATGATATATGACAGGTAGTTAGATGGGTACACACCTTGTGCTATGGGTTAGGGATATTTTCGTCTAATCCTTCGCTGGAAGTGGGAAACATCGAATGCTCTTTGGAAGAAAAATAAAGAGAGAATGGGAGAGAGAGAGCGAGGGTTTTGTTTTTCTTTTGAGGGAGAGACTTGGTGAAAGGGATATTTTTACTGCGCCGACTCCACTAAGGATATTTTGGAACGAACGTTGGAAGAAGTGAAATCTGTGGTATTGAGTGCAGGTGGTTGGTAATTTGAGTCACATTTGCGGGGTGTGCTCATTCTCGAGTCTGACTCAAAATGAATTGAGAGTACTTATCCAAAGGGAATTGCTTCTAAGTCGAAAATGTAGTAAATTTGGTGCAAATGCGTACTTTTTCGGACACAATTTTTAGGTTTTTGTTTCGCTCGGTTAGAAAATATCGCGACCCACTAAGACCCTGAATGGGTGCAATATGCTATCACTAACTGGTAGCTTTGACACTCGTCTGGAAAATTATAACCCAATAGTTCCTACTCTTATCCTAGTTGTTCGTCTCACAGTGGTCCATCTCGGTAATCTTCTGAATTACAACATGTTCTTTCTCGTAGTACCTAAGCAGTACCAAATTCCTGACTAAACTAAACTGGGACTGAAACGACTGGATGGCGCAGTTGGTTAGGTGAGTGCTCCAAGTTAGAGAGGTCCCAGGTTCGAATCCCAGTGAAATCGAATCTGGTCCAGTCACCATTTGCCGTTGGGATAAAATTAACGGCACTGGAGTAGGATGCTACCTGGCAGTACAATGGACCAGTTTTGAGTCTAAGTGCTCCAGTAGTTCAAAAATTAAAAAAAAAAAAAAAAACTGGGACTTTGCGGTGAGAAGAAACGCTTAACGAACAAGCAACAAGTTAATTTTTTTTTTCGGTTCATCAGAAAGTGCCTTCGAGTCTGAGCCATTTTGACACCCAACCGTCGTGAGCATTTCCCTGTAAGCACCAGTTGGTGCAATCAGTAGGGGAAAACATGATTGGCATGATATCACGAGAAGCCTAATTTGGCCTAAGTGTGTCCGTAGAACTGTAGTTCGCAACTCAAACCGACTTTTACCTACGTGGCTTGATGACCAACAACGTAAATGTTATCCTTAGTTAGGTACGTAGGTATGGTTACTTCCAACGTTAATATGTCGAATACAATTTGACCCGGAGTGATTTATTGTGTTGCCACAGCTGGGTTCCTGCCGTTACTCCTTGAGACCATTGTGTTTTCTGGACGAAAACCAATATTTTTCGGACATCCGCTTAAGATATGTCCGTTAATGCTTTTCTGTGATATGCTTCCAGTGTTTCCTTCCTTACGGAGGTTAAAGCTGGACAATTGCCGAGTAGATCTGTAGCTGCCTACTAAAAATTGTACTTACTTTTGCATGGTGATCCCTCTAAGACTTGATAGCGACGTTTACACAGCCTTCTAAATATGATGTCAGAGAAACCACAAGCTCTGAATGCATCCCAAACGCCAATGCATCGGTCCATGGAGGCCGAGTATAAGTCGAGACCGTCGGTGGAGTAGTGCACTTCTGTAACTGTGTCCATGTGGCCCCTGAGGTACGCAAGTTTTTCTGTGCGACTGTTCGTGGGGAAGATGTAAATTGCACTGTTCGAAGAGGCTAGGTCCCGTCCGGTCTTGTGGAACTCGCAGAAGAGCACGGAATTCGTGTGAGTCTCAATCAATGCCGCCTTGAAGACTCCTTCTGTGGAGTGGTTGATGGAACGCTCCTGTGTCCGCATAAGACGTGTTCTCCAGCTTTCCATTTTGATGTGTTGTGATGTAGCGTTTCGTCTGAGTAAAGGATGAACTTGTTGATGTGACGTCGTTGAGTGACTGATGCTTGGTCCTAAGATTGTCGTCCTTTTATTTGTCAGTGAGTCGTCTTATTAGAATCCTTTTTTTGACATGGTTCCTTGAATAAGCGCAAAAAAATGTATCCATCATCATCTTTATAAACCTTCGTTCTTGCAGATGGGGCGAAGGATTTTGAAATTGTCCTGGCATATGCCAAGAGTAGTGTATGCGTCTAACCAGATCGTCATCAGTTGCCTTGAAGACATTAGTATCCGTCTTGCTTCTGTCTCATTGATCATCGCTTGGAGAACAACATTTTCATTTGTATATCAACGTCCAGGTAAAGTGATACGTTTTCCCTAACAGCGGGGTTTGGTTATTTATTCGTTTGCAGAAATTCCTCCTATGGGATGAAGAATAGATAGATTCCCAAAAAGGACATTTAAAACGATTGTTTACAAATGGCGTACAATTTATCCAAACAATCGTCTTGAATGTCCTTTTATCCCATCGCAAAAATTTGGAGGTTTGCTTAAGTTCCCTTAATTTAGAGCTGAACTACATCTATGCCTTCATACTACTCAAAGTTTTTCCTCAGACTAAGACCATATCAAATTCTACCAATAGTAATAATGAGAGGTGTGACGGATATCCGGTAAGTATTCGGTATCTTCTTATCCGGCTTCTTTTATACTATCCGGCCGGAGCCGAATAGTTTTCAATTTTCATTGGCTACAATTTTGTAAACGCCAAATGGCTTTACTTTTTTTTTGGACAATCGTCTTCAATGTTCTTTTCGAGAATCACTCTTTACTTGGGTCATCCCATCGTAGGAATTTGTAGGTTAGATAGCCTTAATTTAAAGCTGAATTACGTCATTGCGTATCCTAAGTATAAGCCTTCATACGATTCAAAGTTTTTCCTCAGACAAAAACCTGATCACATTCCACCAATAGTAATAATGTCGTGGCGCTACAATTCGGAGTGGACTTGCATCTAGCTTCTTCAGCAACCACTTGCTTTTGGCGTGCTAATTTTCTCTTTTCGAGTGAAGAGAACCTACAGTTTAAGGCCGACTCCCAATGGCGAAGTTTTGGGAAGCTTTTCTAGACAGTCGCCCTTTTTAAGTATCAGTGACTATGAAGAGGGGAAGCCGTGAAAATCTGAAAGGTGATTTCACGGAATCAAACCTAGGAGTTGACATTCCGGGCCCCTATCAAATACTTCTTGTATTGCTTAAATGATGCGATAGTCGTAGCACGGAATTGGACCTCAACCGTCAAGGTTCTTCAGCCAGTACATCTCCCATTTCGTTGGGCCCCAACCAACAAGATTCTTCAACTAGCATGATCTCTTGCTAGTTGCTTCCATCGGCGCCTCTAAGCTGCTTGATGTCCGTCTCTAATTGTGTTCGGATTCGTGCACGTCGTTTAGTGCGCCGTATAGTTTTGTAGTCGAAAATTTTTTGGGCCGTATTGGACAGAGTTGTCCATATAATTTACATGGCCTTTGCGAGAATACATGACTGGCTAAGCTAATGGTGCCGTACAGCCCCTATTTTTTGACTTTTGAAGCGCTACTGAGCACTCAGACTCAAAACTGGTCCGTTGTACTGCCAGGTAGCAACCTATTCCAGTGCCGTTAATTTGATCCCAACGGCAAATGGTGACTGGACCAGATTCGATTTCACTGGGATTCGAACCTGAGACATCTCCAACTTGGGGCAGGCACTTAACCAACTGCGCCATCCAGTCGTTTTTAGTTGAATATACTCCTCCAACGACTATCAAGATCTCACGCATCAGTTGCCTCTCGAAGGGACTAAGAGGCGTCTGAGTTTGGCTTGGAGCCACTGTATATATTTGCTGGAATAATTCGAAGGTGACGTCTCTTTAAAAATTCAACAAGAAAAATAGGCGGATGATGACGGTGACAAACTTCATCGTCTTTCAGTATTGTGCTCTTCAACCATTTGCTGGTAAATGACGCCAGCGTTTGTCCAAACACTTCATTTCGCCGAACCATCCGAAAGGCTATCTATCTTTCCCAGAATTCCATAAATCGAGACCTATTTAAGGCTCAAAATGACTCACAATCTGTACTCAACTGTTGTGAACCCACAATCGTTGTCTAGAAAATTTGTACGCGTCCCCGTTTAGTGCGAGATAGTCGTTTCTAGCAGAGGAAAATGTCAAAAATAAATCTTACCCTACCCTGATCTGTCATCGCAACGACTGTCCCGGGATACAGCATTGTTTATCGACACCCTCCCCAATTTTTGCCGATTAGATAAGCCCTCTCCCCGCACACCATCCGTCACATGATTTATGTGGCGGCACTTCAAAAACACAGATAATCATCTCTCGTAAGCGCACCCTCGATTGTCCGAAACCGAGCATCGGCAACACTTTCGAACTCCACTCATTCACGTCGCACTCCACGTCGAGCTGAACCGTGTCAGTCCCCTTCCGTGTCCTTTCTCTATTCACATCTCGCTTTAATCCTGGGAATTCCTCACACACTGCAGGTATGAAAGCATTTCTTATCTCTTCACGCTCATTCGCTCTCTCACGCTCAAAGAAAGGATCATCCATTCATTCAACCCTCGCGCGCCGTCACTGTGTGGAAATGAAAATTGGATTGTATCGTGGAACATTTTTCTGGGCGTTGTATTGGTGAATTGAATTGAGAAAAATCCCCGACATTTACGTACTCTCTCCATTACTCATTGATGTGTTCCACTCTCGCAGGCGGGTATAGGGCAACGCAAGTGATAATGACCCATACACCCTTCGTCGCCCATGAATGAATCGTGGGAATTGTATCTCAAAGTCACAATGCTGTGACTGACTAGTACCAGAATTCACATCGTAAAGGTCGTGTGTGGTGAATTAAGAATGCTGCTACTGCTGCTGGTGCTGATGGTGCTGATGGTCAATGCGTAGAGCGAGGATAAACGCTGAGATACAGGCACACGGTTGAGAAAGAACACCCCAAAATGTATCTGTTTACCTTGCACTCAACGCAAAGCGCACTGGCTGAGGAGAGATACTAGGCAAACAGGTTCAAGACGGCCCAGCACGTCAGTCCGTCAGTCTGGCAGTCTGTCAGTTCATCGGTTAACCCCTTTTGTGGTACCGTTTCAATCGACCAGGCGCGTAAGTGAGAGTACGATGCGATAATTGTCCAGAAAGCTGGAAGAATACCTTTTTTTCGGGGGGGAAACTGGTTTACATTTCTCAAAGAACCTCTGAGACGGGCCCCTGGTCTGCTGGACGGATGGCTGATTTGAGCGCGGGTTTCTTCTTACACCAAATGACCGGACCTTAGCTCTACTACGATGTGCGCACGTGTACTACGTGGATTCCCCCTTGCCGCTGCCTCGGTTCTGGCTCATTTCTCATTTTCACACTTCCCCTCCTTGCGTTCTCCTCACTTGCTCTCACGCTCTCGCTCTCACGCCTCTCATTTTCTGAAGCTACACTTTTCAGTTGTGGATTCTGGAAGAAGAACCCAATGAGGGTAAGGGAAGAGTCGTCGTCGTCGTCGTCGTCGTCGTCCACCAACGAGAAGCAACAAAAAAAAAACACAAAACTCTGAAATACCCGCGCCTGGTTCGAAATTTCCCACCAGAGGTAGAGGTCTGCTCTTTTGCTGGTGTCACGACGGAGCCAAGCATACGGGTTCTTGTGTGGGTTCTCCGGTTTCAGCTCTCAGTTGTGTTGTGCCGTTATATTAAACGTGTGTACGTACGGATCTCGCTATCGCGGAGACATAGTCTTTGATTGATCATAAATAAAAAAAAAATTAATTACACACTTCTCGTTCATGGATTTGTTTGGTAGTTGATCCTTGAGATTTTTTCGAAATTTTTACTTCCCTTCCGGGTGTTTTTTTGCGAGATGTCCTTCCGTGGGAAATGTTTCAGTTTTTTTCCCATCCAGTCGTGTGAAAAATTTCTGACACCTGCAGTGAGGAAAGAAAAAAAATTTAATGACTCCTTTCCGAGCCTCGAGTGTGGTGTGTGCCTGAGTGACAGTGTTTAGCAGGACTTTTGGCATTGAATTTGTGCGAAGAAAAGAAATGATTTGCTTTTCGAAGGAAATCAAGGACTTTGCAGTGTCTGCCCGCAGGCAGACGTCAAGCAGGCTCTGAAACATCCCAAAGGATATTAAGAAAATATAAAAGAAAAAAAATGTGTTTTTTTTCTCTAAAGGACCACACCCGCGCGCGTGCACACGTTGAAAATGTGAAAATTTTCCCAGAGCTAACACCACCACCACCATCACCATCATCACCAACATCACACCACTTGCCAAAACCACCCACCGAAAAATTCCCACATTTGAACGAGAAATTTTTGGCAGGATATTCGACACACGACATCGCCACCACCCAACACACAGCCCACCCAGCAACCCATCAGCCCACCAATACTACAGCACTGCAGAACTCATTCCGTTCATTTGACATTGAGTGTGCCTCTGTGTGCGATATTCTGTCCAAAAATTTTTCGGGGTGGGGTGGCCACACACACCCCCCACACCACACACAGCCGTCACCATTTCACCAATTCACCACTCTGACTCTATTCCAAAAGTCTGTCTCATCGTAGATACATTCATTCCCCCTTCGAAAAGTTCATCCGCAAAAAGGATATTTGAGGATATTTTTTCCCAATGGGTACAAACCGACTGGCATTTCGGCCAATTTCCAATCGGGCCGGGATATTTGTGTCCAGCAAGGATTTTGCAGGCTCCTGGCGAGCACAATTCTGCCGTCTGCCTGTGATCTGTGGGTGATTCGAACGAGAATCATACACAACTCACACACTCACTCAATTTTTCAGCAGCAGTGTGGTGAATTTTCCTGCTGTGCTCCTCTCTTGTCCTGAATTCTTCTGTACACTTTTGTGTGTATATTTTCATCACGGTATATTTTTTTTTTGTTGCCTTTCCTCTCTCCTGTGTTCCTTTAATTATTGATATTTTTCTCCTGTCGAACGGAGGATAAACTTTCGTCAGTCCCTGCAACTGAAGGATTTCTCGCACAAAAACGTCGGACTCAGAGTGTTTTTCCCACGAATCGTGCATTTCGCAAAAACGAGATTTTCACGCGAAGGAAAACCCTGTGCTCCGTGGACCTTCCGGATTCAATTACCATTTCTCTTGTCCTCCCCGCAGTGTTTTCGCATCACGAGTGTATCCTGTCATTAAGCCTCGAGTGATATAATTGTAACTCTCTGAAAAGAACCAACATAATGGATAACTAAAGGAGGTCCTTTCAGTGCGAATACGAGCATCGCAATCGCAAGAAAAGTGAGTGTACAACACAAAAAGGAAAAAAAAAAATCAATTCGACACACAAATAGCGTGAGTGAAAGTTTGAAAAGAAGCGAAAAAAAGAAATAAATAGAAAATAAAAATCCTCCATTTGGCAACAGCAGAAATAAGGAGAGTGTTCCGAGTGTGTTTTCCTGTTTTTGTTTGATTTTTATTGTTTGGAAAATCCCACGCCCGCCACCACACAGCAGTAGCCGTCGCCGCAGTCATCGCCGCCGCCGCCGTCGCCGCCGCCGCTATCGCAGCCAACCACCCCCCGCAACAACGACCGACAGTTTGTGTTCGTGTGTGCAAAAATATATAAAAAACCAACCGACAACAAGGACGACTTTCTCTAAGAGTGGATATGAATATGAGACAAAGGTAGGATTACACATTTATTTTGTTTCGTGTTGTGTTGCTGGGCATCCTTTCGCTTCGTTTTGGATGCGAGCGTACATTGTGATTGTGCAGGACAATAGAGGGATGCGATTGTTTGGGTCTATTATTATGCGCTGGGAGGCAAGTCTTAACTCGGTCGGCCTCTGGGTACACTCTAAGTGATTAATGAATTTGTTCTGCATATCCTGCGAGATGTATGTCTGATGTACTGCATGGGAAGTAGACAATTGAAGGCGGATGGGACTGGATACTCGTACTTTTGCGTGACATAATTTGTTGCATCGTGGATTCTTTGTTTAGGATGCCATAGATTTGGTATAGGAGTTTGCCTATGAATGAGTATATTAATGAATCATGAAGTGGTTTGGGTTTCCTTGAAATCGGGCGATGTTGTCCCGATCTTTTACTCGATCGATCAGCAGAGAATTGGTTTAAAAATCTACGAACAAGGACTTCTGTTGTGCCTTTCCTTTCTGAAATTGGAACATTTTCAATCACGAATGGCTTCTTTGGCACCTCCTAAAAGGTCGTAAGAGCTTAGTAGAGTTGGGTCGTTTCGGACCTGTATAGTTCCTGAAACTATGTCCGATGTCGGAACTAGTTCCAATCGTTCCGCATGCTTCATTTAAACATTTAAACAAAGTTTTTCTATATTTGCAATATTGGCACGAGGGGAGTTCAATATATTCTACATAGTTGAGAACCTATGCAAACTACATTTTTCTCCAAACCAAAAATGTCAGAGGAACTAGGATACGAATCCGAGGAATTGATTCCGATCAAAAAAAGAACCGTTCCATGTTCGTTTCATCACTGGAACTATTTAGCACAACTCTAGAGCTTAGGTTAGTTTCTAGGGGCAGACAGAAATTATATAGTCACTTTTAGGACAAATTAGGCCCATTGTGATAAACGTTGTAAAAGTTTGGTCCTTAAACAAAATGAGAAGAGTTTCTTGCTTCTGATTATTTTTCAATCAGAAGCTTTTAACATTTAGGAAAATTCGCAAAAAATTTCGATCAATTTCGAGCAAACATTTCTCTTGTTCTATACTCTGGTGCCCATCATCGAAAGCATAGATGTTTCAGTAGCAGATGCCAGACTTTTGAATTCCAGAACCCGTCTGATTTTTCCTGTTCCTAGACAAGATCTCCCGATTTTTGTTTTTCAATAAGTCGGAAATTTGCATTTATGATGAAAACTCCCATTTCTCTAATTTGTACAAAATTTCGTCCCTGATGTGTGTCGAAATTTGACTGTAGTTTGATCAAAAATTAGAAAGGGACATATTTCCGTAATATCATAAGATTGACAAGGTTAGGTTGAAGTGGCTGACTGTAGATAGCAGTCACACTTAGGACAATTTAGGCCCATTGTGATACCACGCGGATCTGATGTTACGTATCCAAAAAACCATTTGGTGCTTTCAACGAAGCTCTTTAGTTGATTAATGCTGACGTTGTGAAATTCGGTCAAGTCGTTGAAGAAGTAAGCTCCAAGGTGTTTCTTTCTTCCTAAGATTGACAAACTTCGGTCCAAATTTTAGATCATTTTTAGAACTCAATTATTTTCGGAATTACTTGAAGTCATTCGCCTCATTGTCTTACACTTTCATGGAACATGGAACATAAACCAAATTTGTAGTCAGAAATCTGTTTCTGTTTCAACATGTCCCAATATTTTCTTTATGAAAAATTAATAAGATTAAGTATTATTAACGTTTTGTCAACCAATTATTTCTTATAGAAGATTCCAATTTCACTTAGGCTCGAGCTTTCAATTTCGATCAAATTTTGCAATAGTTTGACGGAGTTGACTACTTTGATGTCGCCTAAATTTGTGAATAGATGTTTGAAATAGATTCTTGTTCAAATTGAGTGATTAGTCACCTGATTCTTTCAGTTTTTATAGAAAGCTGTCCTAAATTGTTTCACTTATGCCCAAAATTTGGAACTATCTCCTCAAATACCTCGACTTTTCTCAAAAAATTGTTGAAATTTATTATATTTTGATGAAAACAATTTCATTTCTATGATTTTTCAGTCTCGTGGAAAGCCAAAATCAGTCCTTTGAGTCAAAATCTGTTCGACACAAATTTGTGATCAACGTATTCTAAATTAGTCTTTCTGAACGAGTTTTGACAAGAGAAATGAATCACGCCAAATTTTTTGTTTCGCAGACAAATAGTTTCCGCAACTGAACTAGAAAGAACTTATTTGTTCATGTCCAAAGAGTTCAAGAACAAAAGCAAGCTTGAACATATCCTAAAAAAAAGTGCTGCCAGTAGGCACATTATTGCATTTTAACAATTTGCGACAGAATGAGTTTGAAATTGTTATGTTCGCATAAAGAAAATATTTTCACTATCATTTCACTACTCTCACAGACCATCGAATTTTTTAGTTCCCTTCTAATTCGACTGCACAGTTTGTTTAGCTGACCAAGTAAAAGAAATGAAAGTGAGCATTAAAAGATTATAAATGGAGTATAACCATTTAGATGTCCTCCAAGGCAGTTCTTACAGAACTGTATTCTTAGGAGGTGATATCCGATTGCTTTTCGAGACGTATCAGGCAATAACTTAGCCATCATTTAGCGAATATTCCTTTTCAAAACATCAAAAGTTTGCGGGTGGTGTCTATCAATCTTTTGCATTACTTACTTACTTACTTAATGTGGCGCTACAGTCCGGGGTGGACCTGGGCCTCAACCAGCAAGCGTCTCCAGACAGCTCGATCTTTAGCCAGCTGCCTCCAGTTTTGCACGCACAGTTGGTTGAGGTCCCTTTCCACTTGTGTGCGCCACCTGAGTCGCGGTCTTCCTCTACTGCACTGTCCCTCGGGGGTGGATTGCTCGTACAGTTCGTTGTTATATCGTCCCCTCCACCAGACGGGACCGAAAATACCCGAAGAATTTTACTCTTAAAGCAGCCAAGAGCAACCTCATCCGCAGTCCTTTGTATAGCCCGGCGAAAAATCACACGATCTTGGTGGCCAGTTCATATCACCAACACACGAAATAACTCGTCCAGGACATTTTTTTTACAATAAAGCCAAAACAAGTCGCCCAAAACACCCAAACCTAGATGTTCAAGCACGCAATCAACGTATCTTCACGCATTCTTCAGTTGGCTTGAATTTTCGGAAGAGTTGAACTTTATGAGGGGTGTAGACGCAAATTTAAATGCAAAATACTCCATAATGTTCCGTACGACATACCAAAACGCTGTCCTTGCTGTGAAATCGATAGATTTAGATCTTCTTCTATGCTTTTACCAACGGCAGCCATATTTTCTGCAGAGAGTGAACTTCGGTGATGGATAGGCCTTCTGTAACAGAGTCTCTTCGATGGTTTTTATTACAATTTGGCATATTTTACGCTCAGATGGAGGATGATTGTGTTGACTATAATCTGCTGATAGCGTGAGAAACGTACCTACTACAGAATCACAATTTTTGCAGTAAGTTTTCAAAATTGTGATGCATTCAGCGAATACTTGGCAATCCATATTCTAAAATGGCAAAGCCTAAACTAAACATTTACATTCTCGGTTAACAGTTCAGTTTGACATATGTGATTGAAGCAGGTATATAAAATCAGGACCACGAATTGGATGACTGAATATTTTGAGGGTTAAAACGTGTCACAGTATCGTTTCTCTAAAAGAATTTTGTTCCAAATGATCTTGTGTCCTAGGGTTTGAACTGTCCTAATTGGAGCACAGTCGTACATTTTTTTATCAGTTTTTTTTATTCTATTACCTGATTACGGATGTATAGATACTAAATTTAATTTTGTAGACATTTTTTGTGTTTTTCGTTTTTCTTAAACAGCTAGTAAGGGAACGGAAAGTTGTGCTTAAAGGAATCTTTAAAGGCTTTGATTTTTTTTTGTAGCAGAATCTGTTGATGGTAGACCTAATCGTTTTGCATTTTGCCAGTTGACAGGATATATATATGCTAGTCTCAGGAGTCTCAATTCCGATCCGGTGATAACATTTTGGCCTTTTATTGAGTTCATAAATCAGAAAGCTCAAAAAAATGTTCTTGGATAAACATCGTTAGAATATGATAAGTATCAGTTCCTTAATTGTGTGGTAACGTGATTTAGATAAATTAGTTTTAAATATACAACAAAGGATAGCACTATTTACTTTTTTTAGGCTGGCAGCTCTCGGCCTTGTGTAGACCTGGTAAAGGGACTGTTGATATAAGTAAGCTGCATTTGACAGTGAGTGAAGTTGAGTCCAGCAAAATACCATGTCAGTTCAGTGATATTAAAATCGTGTTCAATATGATATCAAAAATATCCTCGAATTGGGATTAAAGGTTATAAAATTGGAAAAAACGACATAACTGAGCTTATATCAAGGCATTATTTGAATTCTTATTTGGAAAAATAGCATAAAATAACTTAAACAAAATAATTTCATTAAACTCATTGGGGAAAAAAGCATATGTCGACTTAACCGAAAATTAACTAAATGTTTGGAAAGGAAAAACGACATAAGTCATATTTTTATCAACTGTTGAACAGACAAAAGTGTTACTTTTATTAAAAGAAAATAAAATACAACAGTAATATTTGTTATTTTTGCATTTACACTTCGTCCATAAGTTTTATACTTGATTTGTAATCGGAAGTCAAACATTCAAAAGGCTCTGACTTATGTCATTATTCCTTATCGCCACAGAAATATAAGGTTAAATTCTGTGTGTGGTTGAATTTGATTGATCGACGCACAGGTTCACTTTCAAAATTTCAAGCAGATGGCAATAGTTATTCTTCGTTTTTCGTGCCTGTCTCAACTTCATCGTTATCAATTGTAAAAGTCCTGCTGAAATTCCAACGCGTGTGTTTCGCATCGATTGTGGATCAGACTTTCTCTGATCTTTAACGTTTACTAGAGACTCATGTCTTCAGAAAATAAATCTTTGACTTTGAATTATTTTCAGATCTGTTGTTGCATCAATATCTGATTTTAAAGTCCCACGAACTCAGCTGCCACTTTGTATAGCTTTACCATTTTGGACACATAGGCGGTTCGACCGAACTTTCTTCTCCAATTGCAATCTTTCATCAAGCATCCATCTCCGTTTGACCACTTCTATGAGTCTGTACGCATAAGGCTGCGGCCATGCAATGAGCGACGAACGATTGAGCAATTGAACGAAGAGCGATTGAGCGATTGAGCGAAGAGCGATAGAGCGACGAATCTGAGCGATGGGTGGCCATTTACTGAGCGTAATCACTGAGCGATTAGTTGCGAAAATGTAATTTTCAAGTTCAGTTCGTGCTAGTCTTTTAGTTGAAAGTCGCGTTCATATGAATAATCCTCTGGCTGTCGCAGATTCCCTTTATTTGGATCTAGAACAACTGTCTGCTTTACGAATCTCATCATTTCAAAAAAAACAATTACGCATGTGTCCAACTTCATTCCACTGCTTTTCGGTGACATTTTTATTTTTTATTTTAGAACTGGGCGATTTTGAACAGCTTTAGTTTCTCTATGTTCTTATTTCGTCGCTCAGCGATCGAAAAAAAAAAATTAAAACAGATTTGGTTGCGGAGTGACGTCGTTCTGTCGCTTAAAAAAATCGCAAATCGCTCAGTGCTAACGTGGCCACCTCCATATGATTTCATGTGTTTCAATTTTTTTGCGTCACTCAATCACTCAATTATTCGTCGCTCTATGCGTGGCCGCAGCTTAAGTAGTATTGTCATCCTGCAGATTTTACTTAAAAGTGGACTTAGTCTTACGAGAAAGGACTTTATAACTCAAACTTCTTCATTCTTCATTCTTCATTCTTCAAACTTCATTATTCAAACGAGTTTTTATTGTTAACGTCTGCACTGCAGATTATTTTTTCTTCATGTACACTTAGTGTCCAATATGTTGGTCAATTATCTGGACTATTGCTGAATATACTGAAGCTATACGTACACCATTGTCCTGTAAACACGCTTAGTTCTCTTACAAAAACCCACTTCAAATTTAATTTAAACCATTTTTTCTGTATATTAAATAGGAAAGCTATTGAATGTGGCATCTGTTCCATATATTGTTCATCAAAAGTCAACACATTTTCATTTGATTTCACAACTAATGACTGAAAATTGATCATCGAAAACGTTTGTTTGACAAAAATATGTAAATCGAAACGCATCCGATATTATGAAACTTAATCCGATATCCTGCACGTAGTTGCCTGCGTTTCACATTTCATAATTGACTGTTGGTCCCAAAATGTGTAACTCACGTGAACTGTTTTTTGTTTCATCGAACATAATCCGGAGCCAATTTTCATAAAAAAATCGAAAATATGTGTACTCTGTGAGAGAGTTTCGTTTGTGTGAACATAAATGAGTAGTTCCTAATCTAACAAAAGAGCAATAAATTTGATATCCTTTCATGCACATGATAGGCCATAAATAACATTCGGGCTATAAATCGTGAGACTTCTCTGTGATATCCTGGTTTTTGTTCTTGTGCATTTGGATACAATAAATTTTCAGTTTTTCAGTGTTAAATCGGTGCAGATTAGTGCAGTCATGGAATGCATTTATGGATTTATTGTTAACAGAGAGCTTATGAAATCCTTTTTCGGATCTGTCTAAGTAGAGTATTGGTGAATGCGGAGGAGGCGGTGTGTGTGTATTCGTGAAATTTATCGTTAGTTAACGTCTCAATTGAGAATCTGCTGTGGAATCTGTTAAAACTGACGTTGACATCTTATTGATATGAAATTGGCTTACTGATTTATTTCATTATGTCCTGTTGTCGCAGTTTCAATCAAGATAGTCCACAGATGACGAAATTTTGTAGATTTGATTGACACTGTCAATTCTTTGTACAAAGCTGCCGATGAAACTCAGAAAACGCGAGACAGGGTCGTCCAATTCTTGGTTCGGTTTTGACATCCAATTAAATCCGTCAAACCGATCTGCCATCCGAGGCTGTACATGGCTAGCTTAAGTTTTGCCGTTTTACATCATGAATGACTTAACAATCACTGTGGCAAAATGTGGCAAAATATTGAAACTTTACTACAAAAATAGTAATTCTGCAATTGGTACGTTTCGCGCCTTACAAGCAGATGACGACAGGATGATTACATCCGCCATCTGAGCGTACTATAAGAAAAACTGAAATAAAAATCGAAGAAACTGCCGCCGTCATAGAGGCTCTATCGAAATGCATGCTCTTCTTAAAAAATGTCTTTAGATTCTGAAAATGTTGAAAAAGATCCAAATCTAACGAGTTCACGAAGAGCGCAGCATTTTTGCTTATGTCGTATTTTGCATTAGGATTTTTTTTTCGGAAGATTTTTGAAACTCTACTGGAGCATTCAGAAGCAAAACTGGTGCATTGTACTGCCAGGTAGCAACCTACTCCAGTGCCGTTAATTTGCTCACAACGGCAAATGGTGACTGGACCAGATTCGATTTCACTGCGATTCGAACCTGGGACCCCTCTAACTTGGGGCAGGCACCTAATCAACTTAATCAAAAACCATTGCATCCAAAAAAATCACTGGCGGTTCCATTGGTCCATACTTTTTTAAAAGTGAGGAAGGTGGTGTAACTATCACCACCAATCATCATCTCTGTAACCAAACTTTAACCAAATTATTTATTTTGAAATCTAAGGTATGGGTGTAGAAGACATGTAATTCCACTTGTCCCACACCACAACTCGTTATGCCTTTATTGCAAGCACAATTTCTGTTGGACTGTTGATTTTGTGTTTTAGTGATGTGAACTGGCCATTAGGATCCCCTGATCTGTCGCCATTGGATTTTTTCTTGTGGTGCTATTCAAAGGATCCTGTTTATTCAGACAATCCGCTGTTAATGTTTTGAAAATTAATATTCTTCAAGTCCTGGCCAAGTTTTTTTTCCGATATTTATCGAAAAGACATAAAATTGAGTCAAAATTGAGTCCTACAAGGGCTCCCGGGAGGGATATATATAAATAAAATAAAGGAAACCTTTGGAACCACAAATTGGATGACCCTGTATTATGTCAATGGCCCGAAACTGTTTAAAGGAATAATTGAACACCTTGAGCGTAGGTTTTGATCCCATATTTCTTTTTTTTTGGAGGATTTTTGAAACTCTACTGCAGCACTCAGACTCAAAACTAGTCCATTGGACTACCAGGTAGCAATCTACTCCAGTGCCGTTAATTTGATCCCAACGGCGATCCCTCTAACTCGGGGCAGGCACTTAATCAACTGCGCCCTCCAGTCGCTAACTGACTTAAAAAAAACTGAGGTTATGTCAAAACTGAAAGAAAATTAACCAGAATAATTGTCAAGTTTCAAAGTGTCCATGATTTCTACTGGGAATATACAAAGCTTTCAGCTGTTATTTTTGTCAAAACAAATAGTAAAAACAAATTTGAAAAGCAAAAAACAGAAAATTTTTAATATATAATGTTTTGTGGAATTACTAAAACATTATAATAAAAATAATAATGGCGGCACTACAGACCGAGGTGGGCCTGGCCCTAGCTTCTCAGCAACCACTCGTGTTGTGTATGCTATTGTTCTCTCACGAGTGGAGATGCCGTTTAATGCCGACTTCGAACTGCGAGATTGAGAAGATTTTTCTGGACAGTTGAGCATTGTCAGTGACTCAAAAGAGGTGGAGTCGCGAACAATTTTGTTTTTTTTTTGAAAAATTGTTTTTTGTGCTGCGATTTGAACGAAGACTGTGAAAGTCAAGGGCCGACGCACGAACCCACAAGGCCACGGCGTCCCAGCAGCGGGTTACTGGCCGATAAAAATCTATGTAGCTAGACTCCACACAATGTACCCTATCGCAGCAGCATCAAAATAGAGACTTGCCACTACAACCTTTGACGGTCCGTAGGCGGTTCAAGATGCTATTTGACAATGAAACTTCCATCCTTCCATTCTCGCATTACTTCATTGGATTTTATGATCTCGTTTGATCTCGACAGCCGTAGTTCGATATACTTAGAGAACAAAATTCAGGACGTTTTTTTGGTGAAATTGAAAACGAAGCCCTTTTTTCGGAGGATTTTTGAAAGCCTACTGGAGCTCTCAGACTCAAAACTGGTCCATTGTACTGCCAGGTAGTAACCTACTCCAGTGCCGTTAATTTGATCCCAACGGCAAATCATGACTGGACCAGATTTGATTTTACTGGGATTCGAACCTGGGACCCCTCGAATTTGGGGCAGGCACTTAACTGCGCCATCCAGTCATTTTAAACGAAGCGTTAGTCCGTTTACCATGAATTTCACAAAGTTATTAATCATATTGTACTAAGCAACTTATCTAAATTTAAGCCAGGAAAGTACTATAAGCTCTCATAAATTACAATAACTTAGGCTTTAATTACATTTCATAGCTTCAGAAACTCCAACAAAGCATACGATTTAGAGCGAGCTATGAGAAGGTCAAATGTTTTGCCGTTCCTCATGCCAGAATGCATAATTTTCACGGAAATGAAGTTCAGAAAATCTCTTATAAGTCAGCTTTTTGATTGCCTATGAATTATTTTATCGGCCAATTAGCATCTGGATACATTAAAAGCCACTGCTATGCTAACGAAGCCTATGAGTCAAAGGCAAAGAAAAAATAGTTTTGCAAATCTCGAGATAAGCTCCAGGAATTACTGTCGTGCAGCAGATTTCAACATTTAATTACTCCCTGCGATGCATAGTGGAGTTCCCCGAAGTTAGCCAGCACAATACCTTTTATGCAGCGTGATTAATTGATGACGACCATCGGCGCCCATTCACAAAGGTCACCTTCTTATCCCCCGAAAGAATTATAATATCCCCATCCCACCACCTCCGAGCAGTATCTAAACTAATTCCTTTGAACACCCTGCCATAGAAGAATCCTGAACCCTTAAAAGGATAACGAATACAGAGAGGATTACAAGTCCATTTTGAAAATTTCAAGATTAATCGGAACTTTTTCCCTTCAACTCACCGAGAAGGGGAGAAAAAAAATACAAGGAGTGAGCTTAACATTTTTTATGAGGCGTAATAATAAAAGGACTCTGGTGCCAAGTGTATATTTCTTTATCATAACCCTCCACAACAATAAACCATAAAGCAACTCTCGCACACACACACAGAAATGCTAACAAAAAAATTTTATAAATCAGTCAGGTGAATAAAGACTGCGCCGTTGTCGGGGGCAAATGGGCAAATGGGCAGATGGGGGTAAGGATGAAATATCGAGACCCTTACCCATTGGCAAATTGCCCAAAAGGATTTTTCAGAACAGCCAAATGGACCTTCGCAGTTCGGCTGCGGAGAGGCGGGGAAGCAGAAAGAGTGTAGCAACACAATCACTCGTTGATTGATTGCGAAAAAAAAGATGAAATACGACGAAAGGATAACAATAAAAAAAAGAGAAAAATATAACAAAAAATCGGACAAAACATAAAAAATGGCCACACACCTGATTTATACATTTTTCCCTAGCTCTCGGCTCGTTTTGGCCTCAATTTCATCCTATTTCGGAGGCGCCACCCTTATTTAATGCGATGGAAGCTGTTGATGACACCTCTCTTGGGCGATTAGATGGATGTTTCTGTGTTTTTGTTGCTGTTTGTCTTCCGAGATGATTGACACTTTCTCCCTCCCGCTTGGGGCTCTGGAAAAATGGGAAAAGCGAAAGAAATGAAGAAGAAGTTCTCGGTTATCGATTTGACAAAGTTTTTCCGTCGACTCGAGCAGAGATCCCAGACGCAGATAGATCAGAACTGATGCCCCATCATATAGTGTTAATTTTATTTAAATTAGTTGATCGCTCTACTGTCTCCGAAGATAGTGGTCTATTTCAAAACTGAAAGATACACCGATTGACCGATAGATACAGATACTCCTTAGGGTTTTGAAACGAGTTTACCTTCGGAGCAATTTATGACATGTGCAGCATCACCATTGTTAGGAGGCAGACAGCACCGCGCCGCTGGATTCGGATACACCTCTTCAACTCGGGGAAAATTAAATGGAATCGACATTGAAGATGAGGTAGAGAAGGAATGCGTGTATCTCTTGAAGTTCAGGTAGATGCCCTTCGAGAGGAGGGCTAAGGTAACAAAAAAATAAATGCTTGCTGAGAGACGGGAGATTTTTTGTTTTTTTTTTTTTTTGAGTAGGCAAATGGACACTCGGACTTTGGAAAGAATGCGAGGTGTGTCCGAAACGAATCTAATTTGACTGAAGATTTATAAAGTCATCAGGTCCACTGTGTGTGTTGTAATAGGTTTTGTTGCGTACACCTTTGTGCGTTTCTGTTTGTTGTTGTTCGTCCGACTGTTGGTTTGGATTGTCTGGCGAGAGGAGTGCGAGCAAGAATGAGGAATAATGTGGTCTTGACAAATTGCCGTGTTTTTTCTTCTTCTTTTTTTATGAAAAACGACCGGTAAAAATTATGGTTTTTTGTAAAAAGTCATGCGTTGGGGCAACTTTCATGTTCCTGGATGCATGCGCTTGCACCCGATCCACGTGTGTGGCTGTTCAAGAGGAATCCAAGTCTTCCTTCAAAAGAGATGAGACGAACCCATGTCAACATTTAACCTTACATTGAACGTCATAATGAGTCGACTTTTGAAACAGGAAGCTGATTGCAAGCAGACTGACGATATAATTCTATTTTTAAATCGGCAACGTTGCCAGTAAAATTAGCCCTTTGAATCAGGTGTTTTGTTTCTGAAATTGAAAAACTTATGTTGAATATGAGATATGTTTGTTTAGTAACATTATTATTACTGAAAGAGACCAGTACCAAAAAAAATATTTCAATGCAAAGTTTTGCCTATTCAAAAGCGACAGGGAGCCAAAATAAAACTCCGTTTTCTTCGAAAAAATAACCATACGAGTTATTGTTGATCCTCGAATTGCTATAATCCACAGGACGGGCGGATGAAGCTGATGGCCTGATCCATTAACCAAGTATACTTACTTACTTAACAGGCCTACGACCAACAGAGGGTCCGAGCCCGAGATATGGCTGCCTTCCATCGCTGATGGTCCTGGGCCCGCTACTTCCAGTCATCCAGACCAAACTGTCTTATGTCCGCGATGACTTGGTCTTTGTACCTCTCCTTCTCGAACCAGCAGGCTTGGATTCGAAGACCCTCTTAGCTGGAGCGTTGTTGTCCATGCACTCGATGTGGCCGAGCCAGTGCAGTCGACGAATTTTTGCCTTCCGGTACAGCTGGTACAGCTCATAGAGTTCGCGGTTGTGTCTTCTCCTCCATTCACCTTCCTCGCAGACAGGGCCCTATATCCGACGTAGAATTTTTCTTTCGAAGGCACCAAGAATTAGCTCTGCAGCTCTGCTCTGTGTCCGGCTTTCGGCTCCATATATTATGACTGGTAGAATAAAAGTTTTGTAGAGCATGATTTGGGTCCTTCGAGTCAGGAGTTTAGAGCCCAGTTGTTTTTCGAAGTAGCATCGGTTGCCAAGGGATCTCCACTGTGATGTGGTTCGTAGAGTTCCAAGTATACTCCGCAAAACATATCACAGAATTTGTTTTGACAATACCAGTGTTATTCAGATGATTTTCGATTCGTAAAGAAGCTTAAACTGATAATTTTATGCTGGAAAAATTAAAAGCAAAATGTATCAAGACTCTCTATTGACAATTTTCCTATGGGGCTACACCTTAAAATGATAACAAATTTTGCAACGTTGAGTGTGGAATTGCGAATGGAATGTCACAAATTTTGACATTGTGAAGTCCACTGAAAGTAACCCAGAACTTGACTAGGGATACGAAACGGGTACTCTTCTAGAATGAGGATTAAGTTCAGGGATCATCTGACACCCGAATTCCGACTACAGCACAACATCTTTGTTTTAATTTCATGCAGCGACTCTGATTACTTGTTTGAAAAAGTCAACCCGGATTATTGACACGGTTCAAGTTTCTGTGACAAATTTGGAAGTGAATAGGTCAATCATTAAAATCATAGCATCATCAAAAGGACTGGATGGTGCAGTTGGTTAAGTGCCTGCCCTAAGTTAGAGGGGTTCCGGGTTCGAATCCCAGTGAAAACAAAGTTAATACGCCTTTATCCGGTTTTTAAAATATGGTCCAGTCACCATTTGCCGTTGGGATCAAATTAACTAGATGGAGGGGTTTGTTGGTTGGGGTCCAGGTGAATTCCAGACTGTAGCGTGACACAAAGAAAAAGGAGAAGGGTAGCCATAATAGCTTACAGCTGCGGTTTACTTAATCCATTCGGTTCAGTTCATTACGCCATTTGGATGAAAGGAAAGAAGCTGCAACAGAGAGAATCGCTGGAGACTCGAACTATCCAGATTTTAGTATGAATCTCAGAACACTTTTCAGGTCAATTTAATATAGATCTTCCAGTTCGTTATAAACTTTTTTTTACAATAGCTGCAATCTCTCCCGTTTTAATATTAATACAAATATTTTGGCCCTCCAGTCTGGGATGGACTTGGGCCTAGCTCCTCCTGAGCTACAGAAGAGGAAAGCTCCACCCGCAGGATGAAACACCTTGTCGCCTACTTCGTTAAGGACTTGTGTAAACTGGACAACGTCGGCATCAGTCGAATTAAAAGCGTCGTGGCAAGCACGAATTGGTTTGTTGGATAGAAGACATCCGATCCGTTGGCCTAAGTGTGACTGCTATCTGCAGTCGGTCACCTAAACTTAACCTAATCTACAGTTTTCTGCCGTCTCCGAATGCCGAAGTTTGAGAAGCTTTTTCTTAACAGTTATAATCTTTGAGCAAAGTTGTGGTGCCGTAAAAATATGAGGAAGGGAGTCGACCCACTTATCATAATTCTTCCCCGTCCCTCCAAATTCTACAATAGCTGCTGTGGGCGTTGCCTTAACACTGTCCGGTAAGGACTTCGTTTTCATTTTAAATTAATTTGTATTTAAATTTAATTTAACCTTACGTGCTAAGCAAAAATGATTAAAAAACAGTAAAGACTATGGAATTTCTGAAAAAAAGACAAAAGTCTGTTTTGATCAAAGAAAAACTGAAGTGTGATTTTCCTAACGTAATTTGTATGAAACAATAGTGGTTTACAAGCCATCAATCATCTTCTCCCATAAATCTTTTGAAAGTTGTGTCCGAGCATGGAAGCATGTCCTTCGATTCGTCTGAAAACGTGGACGTTACATGAACTTCAAGTGACTATTTCTATCCACCCTTGGTTGACCTCTACAACTCACACGTAAAAATTTCAAACAAACTTCCACATCTGGTCGGGCTCACGCTCTACCATATCTAGTCCAACAGAGCATTTTTTTTTAAATGAGAAAAGTTGTCAATTTCCAAAAAAAAAAAAACAAGAAAAGAAACGAAAGAAAATAAAAGAAGTTTATTTTATTAATTTTTCCTTATCCCACCCTCCCCCTCCGTATACCTCTTTGGACCACAATTAAATGGAAACAAAAGATGAAACGAAAAGAGAAGAAAAAACAAACAAAACATCACCCAACACAACCTGGTCCAGACCACAAATAAAGACCGAACCATAAGTCTGAGGCACCACAAATCAAATGGTATCTCTCATCTCTCGTCTCATCATCCGCTGATTGTTTTCCCCCGTATCTGTTGATTATCTATATATCTCGAATCATTGTAACGAAAACAAAAGGAGCTCCATTTAAATTTACTGAAAAGTTTGTGTGTCACTTGCGTTTGCATAGAGGGACAGGCACAGTTGTGAGGGGGATGAGTGGATAAGAACGCCTGCTCTGCCTATTTATAGACAGGAAAACATGAGCCTTAATTGAAAGTTTAGTCTTGGGGAATGATAGAATTTCTTCAGTTACTTTTAGGCCGCCGCATAGCGTCCTTATGCCGCAGGAGGGATGAGCGAAAGACTTTTATTCGCGGATGACGGGACGAAAATTTAATTACTTCCTTAGCGAAGGTGGTTTCGCTGGAGATGGAGGTTTGCATGGTGGGGTGCTGGAGGTAAAACTTTTGTTTCTGTTAAAATTGCCTTTTTCTTGCAAGATTTTTGTGTGCGCTCCTTTTGGACACTCGTGTTGGGGAGTCTTAATATTTGAACTTTTCATTGCAGAGTTTAGAGTCGACTTTGTACGGAGAATAGGGCTTTGCCCTGTGAAAGCAGACAGAATTTAAATGGCAAGGGCTCTCTGAAACTCCCCCGCAACATTTTTAGCCACAGAATTCACGACTATTGGCAGGTCTTGACCAAGGCATGAGTTTAAGAGAGCAGTCGCAGCAAGACCCACGCCCATTGACAGGTTTCAAAGGAAAATTCAGTTCTGTTTTGACCAAATCACTGTGAAAATGCATTTTGTCATGCACTGCATTCATTTCAAACCCATTTCCACCTTCGCAGTCAGACACACACTCCTTCCCGTGTTTCGAAAGATGGACTGAATGGTACCGATCCTTGGTTCGGACAATTAATTGATCTCCTCCGCCCTAAGATGTATTCCTCAATTTTCGTATACCACTGGCAAGGGTATTCCGAATCGAAATGAATGCAAAACATAATCCGATTAAAAATATGAGTATTTTTGTTTTTGTTGTTGTTATTCCAATACATCCTGTGGATTTTGCTGTGAATTTCACAACTGTATTTAATTAAGCACCTCTCAGGAACTGAATTTCTGAAAGTACTCAGTTTCCTGCAGACAGCTGCAAGGGACACAGCAGAATGAATGTTTCCAGAATCGAAGATGATCCATGCAAATTGAAAATGTTTCATAATAACACACCAGAGTCCTGTAGTGCATCGAGGGGTGCCTAGAGTACACAACGGCGACAAGGACAGAATGAGGATAAATATTCATCAAATAGGTTCACACCTGTTCTTGTACAAGTTCTGTGCGACAAGGGAGTGCACAAAAATGTATTTAATACGGGCCACTCAGTGGTAACATTTTGAAGAAAAAATTGCAAAAACAAGGAGTTACGATGTTTGCTTTGTTTGCTTGCTGAAGCACCTGTCGTCTGCGATCGAGGGGAGATGTGTTTATAAATGATTGCATGCAGAATTCTGAAATTCAGGCGAGGCACAAAACAAACAGAGGAATTGAAGACGAATTCGTTTATTGCATTGCCAACAGTCACTGGGTTAACGTGTAATTTCAGATGTCATTGCTGAATTTTTTTTATACAATATTCAACAGTCTTGCATAAGGACGGGAACTAGTTTTGAAGCCTTTAACGCCAGAAGTCGGTCAGCAGAAAAAAGTTTAGCAAATTAAACGCCCACCTGTTAATTTACGAAGAAAATTTCAGCATTCAACGTGGACCGTTGCACCAACCTACACAAAGAATAATAATGTAGTGAGTTAGAAAGATTTCAGGAACGTCTGGCAAGTGCTGAGGGATATTTTGCGCAAATATTGAAAACGTCTGCAACTTTATGTTGAACATTTTCAAGATAAATATTTTTTTTTTCATCATCATCATCATCATTTTCAGTGATTGGCATGTTCCACTAAAGGGGTCGCGGGGGCAACACACGCACGAGAGATATCTAGGTCACTCGATCCTCCGCCATCGACTCTAACTCATCAACTCGCGTTTTTGGACTTGGTCCAACCATCTCGTCCTGGGTCTGCCAAGCTGTCGCCTACCTGATGGAATCTCATTCAAGGCACGCCTCGGAAGTCGTGATGATGGGGACATTCGTGCCACGTGACCAAACCATCGAAGTACAGCCCTTTCCGTTCGAAGAAGCACCTGCCCAACGTTGAGTTCCTCGCGCACTGCTGTGTCGTGTCGTGTCACCCTATCCCGGCGAATAATTCCCACAACAGCACGAAGAAATCTCATCTCGGAAAGCTTGTATTCGCGATCTTATTCTTTCGGCCATTACCCAAATTTCATGACCACAGGCGAGAGTTGCAAGAAATACTGCGTTAAAAACCGCTAACTTGGCTTTGACAGCAAGCCTTCCTGATTACAGATCGACCAAGCTGTCTCAAAATTGACCCAGCTTGACCAATCCTACAGGAAAGCTCAGCATTATTCTTCCCCTCACTCGTGAAGAAGACCCCGAGATACTTAAACTTCTCCACTTGTTTCAATGGGACTCCACTAACATGTAGAGTGCATTGAATAGGCGTTCTGGAAATAACCATAACTTCGGATTTGTTCACGTTAACCTTCACTCCAGCATCAGGACATACGGCCACAAACCTATCTACCGCTCGCTGGAGTTCTATCTGGAAAGAAGATGGCTTACCCTCAACTATCCCAATAAACATTCCCTGCGAACGACTGCGCTGCAACATCGTTCACCATTTACACTCATATTCTGTTTTATGTAGTCTTTGCTTCTAAGATATAAAACTACTTTCTCTTTTCCGGTAATTATTTGTTTTTCAGGAAGACCATTTCTCTATGAAAACTTCGCATTCCGTGAAAAATTCAGATATTTCTACGAATAAACGACACATTTCCCCTGTTCAAAGAACTACGTTTCCCGTGAGACACTAACACACACTTTCCCCATTCCCACAAAAAAAGACAAAAACCTCAACTCAATGTCCTGTCAATCGTAGGAGTATCTGAATACTTCGTTATTCATTCGACAAAAAGGTCGTCCCGACAAAGACATCCTTTCCCAAAATTCCATCGATATCGATGGGAAACTTTTACCACCACCCGCCGCCGACAGAGGACAAACAAAAATTTTATGTGCACCAATTTTGGAACAGGAAATTCGGGAAAATAAAATTATTCCATCGCTCCTCATTACGATTCTTCCCGAATAAGAAAAACAACATTAATTTCATGAAAATATTGAAAAATCCTTCGTTGTTCTATAAAGTTCTCAATTTTGTCCCCATTTTTTCTCTTCTTTTTTTTTAATAAAAATTCAGTTTCTCAAAATTGCTCCCATCCTGAGTCGCTCTGCTCAATGTTTTTGTTATTTTTTCTCCGTCCTCATCTTTCAACAATATTCACTTTGCCCACACAGAGACTGGGTCAGAGGCAAGCAGGCGGCTGGCGGCTTGGTGATGGAGGGTGCGGAATGAGCCGAAGCCGAAAACATTTTCGTTGGAAAATTGCCTTAACCACAACGAAAAAGAATAACATTCCATCATCCTGTTTGCCCTCGAATGGCAGCAACAACCCTCCACAAAATAAGAAGTAGAAGTATCAATACTTTATCGAGAGCAAGGACTCACCACCTCCATCAACCCATATGAATCCGCCCTTCTTAGCATGAGTAGTCAAAGGACATGATGTGGTAGAGAGGGGTGGAGGAAAAAGAAAACAAAATTTTTCCATGTCTGGAGCTCCCCTTCTCCGCCATTTGGCGCATTTCCAAATGATTGAAAACAAATAAAAAAAGGAACAGGACATATTTTTATGTCCCTGTTTCGGAAGCGACCCGCTCCCCCCCTCTCCGCGCGAACTCCCTCTGTCAAAACTGTTATTACGTACGGGAGGAGGGCCCGACTGACGAATGATTTTCTTTGGAATAATTACGGAAGTGATTACGATGACAGGTCTCATGCATGTATGCATACGAGCAAACTTTGGTGATCTGGGTGGCGAATACCACCCGACCCGACCCACCATGCGGAACCAAGGACAGGTACATACATTTCGTTCACTTGCCCACAGAGGTAATGTAATGTTCGAGGTCGATTCGAATGGATGATAAGCAGTAGTTGGGTACACACACACACTCCCCCTAAGGTGAATGGAAAATGGCGGATGGTATGTGTTCCGCTTGCGGAAAGTTTGTCCAAACTATCCCCAAACAATAAAGCGAATAATCATGGGGCGTGGAGAAAAGGATACATACCGCTGTGTGGACATGAAGGACTTACTTGTTTTTTTGTTTTTTTTTATGAAACTCCGTCTGAGAGGGATTTGCTTTTTGAACTTTATCCAAACTTTTAGTGCACATATCAGCAAGGGACTTGCACACACACACGCATCTGAACGAGTGCATATCGGTGGGTACACAAAAGTAATCGTCTGTCGTCGTTTTATTGTCCTTGCATGAAAGTGCAGTAAAGAAAACCTGAAACTAAAAGGAGAATAAATAATGGAAGTTATAAGTTTTCATTTCCATCCAACTGTAGTACCTAAATAGTTAACTGTTGTTTATATTTAGAACTTTGATACAGTTTCTTACTTTTCTTATTTTTTCTCCTTTTTCTGTTTTTTTTTTTTTTGTTTTTGTTGAAAGTTTAAGTTTAACTCGCCGGTCTTTCTCTTTCCTTGAGTTTTTTGTGCCCTGGAATTCGCGTTGGCTTGTAGTTTTGCTTTGTTTCGCAAAAAGTTCCGACAGATATCCTTTAATTTTGAATTCTTAAACGGAAATGGAATATGCTCAAGTTGTATTCTTATTTTTTTTTTGATTTTTTTTAAATTCTTTTTTTTGTTTTGAGAAAATTTACTGAGGAATAAAATTGTTTTAAGGATATTTATGTTCGTTGCAGTTGGAGGACATTTTGAAAAGTTTTACTTTTGTTGGAATGATACATTTTGTGAACAGACTATGCCCCCATGCACAGAAAGTCACTTCAGCTGAGAATTTGTTTTAGAACTATGGCAAACTTTTTCTTTTTAAAGAACTTTTTTGTTTTCTTTTTAGCAAAGAAAAGCTTATTTGTTTTCATGGGACTGATAAATGCATGTATATTTGAGGGTTTTTATTTGGACTTTAAGGTCTGAATTAATGTCTTTAGGGGGAAAAGAACAAATTCAAGCTTTTAAACACTTTCTTCAGGACTCAACTAGCGTTTCACTTTCTCTTAAATCATTTATTTCGCAACTAATCAAGCAAGAGTGAATTTATTCTCTTCATAAGAATTTAAATAAATTTATTTAAACTTAAACTTAAATTTATTTGACTTCAAGAAGAAATGAATTGCATAGAATGTCTCCTAAACCAAAACCATAATGAGGAGAGTTTCTTGAGAGCTATGACGAAATTTTTCTACTTATGTCTATACATGGAAAATTATTGCTTTTAAGTTGCGAAAAGCTCACAGATAATAATTGAGGAGAAGTGCATGCTCTGATATGCTGTGCTTAGTGCAACATATAAAAAAAGAGGTGTTTTGGTTCATTTTCTTAGAACATATTACTTGCGTGCCAGTCACAAGTACGCAACAAAAACATATTCAATGTCTCCTTTCTTTCGAAGATTTGCAAAGCGTCTCAAGCGTAAGACGATATCGCTCGTTTTTGTACTGAACCGTTAGATCAACAGATAAATTCATTAAAGACTTATTTCCTTCCAACAATTTCTTTAAAACGACTGGATGGCGCAGTTGGTTAAGTGCATGCTCCTAGTTCGAGGAGTCCCAGGTTCGAATCCCAGTGAAATCGAATCTGATCCAATCACTATTTGCCGTTGGGATCAAATTAACGGCACTGGATTAGGTTCCTACCTGGCAGTACAAAGGACCAGTTTTGAGTCTGAGTGCTCCAGTAGTGTTTCAAAAATCCTCCGAAAAAAAAAATATTTCTTTCCCAGTTTTCAAAGTTAAGTTTTTATTTAAATGAGTCGAGGGTCGTAGACAGAAGGAGAAAATTATCGTTGCAATTACATCGGATTTGGTGGCGTTTTTTGAACAACAATGGGCCTTAAAATATGAGACTACGGTGCTGAATACTGCCTGGAAAGACTGATTGGTTGTTATACATTTGAACTTGTACGCTCTACCGTATTTCTGACTGTCTCCTGCTGCATGGTGTTTTTTATGCAATTAAACCACTAAACTTTCCAAGAAAGGTGAAAGCGGATGAATCCTGGGGAAAAGCAGATGAACGAGTCTAGATATTAGTTCGAAGACGCGAGCACTGTCGCGGCGGTCAACTAAAGGTGATCTTTATGTGTACTCAAAGTTCAGTCGTAAGGATGTGTGCATTGTTGTTGGAGCCCTTACCAGATAGAGTGACTAATTAGAAAGCGCCATAACGAACTGACTATGCTCAAAGAGGATGACTGTCAAGGAAAAGATTTGGCGTTCAAAATCGCCATAAAATTGTAAGTCTCTCTACTCGTGAGAGAGAGGACCGACTCCTGTTTATGGTTAAATTATCTTTTCCATCCCTACTTATCAGATCAACGACCCATGTGAAGTGTGATTTAAAAGACACATTCTAACAAAAATATTATATCCCGTTTTCCCTTACCATGAAGAGTGGATTCAAAGACTAAAGCTAAAGTATTGTGGCCTAGCTAGTTTTTAAGGTTCCGTCTACATAAACGGAACCTTTATAATTTGGGTGTGTCCGTCCGTCCGTATATTATATCCCGTTTTCCCTTACCATGAAGAGTGGATTCAAAGACTAAAGCTAAAGTATTGTGGCCTAGCTAGTTTTTAAGGTTCCGTCTACATAAACGGAACCTTTATAATTTGGGTGTGTCCGTCCGTCCGTCGTGTCTGTCACACTTTTTATTAAGATATCGGCATGAAATTTTGGAATTAGGTACTTCAGACCTAGATGTCATTGCCCATGCACACAAATTTAAAAAGTAGGGCCATTTGGGTGTGGCTCCAGTACAGGTGAAGTTGCCATTAATTTTGAAACACTGTCGCACCCCATCGAAATGTATATCAATCGACAGATCTGAATGAGGTAGAGGTTTGCCTCAACAGTTTTTGATCCAAAGTACCGTTTGTAAAATATGGAGCTCCAAATTTTTTTTTAATGCATCCCCCCCTGCCATTTCTAAACCAAAGAGTCTAAAAATCTAAAAAAAAATCACAAAAACTTGGCTTCATTGAGTACTTTCATTTAAAACCATTGCGAGTATTCTGGCCATAATAGTTTTCGAGATATTGGCCAAAAACGGTCAATCATCGACATGCAAATTTTGAAGATCTGAGAACTCAGTTTTGACGACCACGGCGTTAGCATCAAGAAATGATAAATTTCAAAATATCGATTTATGTTGAAATTTTGAGATATCTAAGATTTGAAATGATAACTATTTTTATTCTCACACATAAATTTCATGCTGTGTTCGACGACTCTATTCGTCGATGAGTGTTATCTTTAGAGTCCGACTGAACATTCGGCTGCGGCTTCGGCTTCGGCAGAAAAACTGGCCTTCGGTCGGACTCTAGTTATCTTTTGATCTCAACCTAAATGCCCAACAGAAATGAACGCACACACCGCAGGTATGAGCAGTGATTAGGTATGTGTATGATGGAAGGGATTTTCTGTGTTGGATAAACTTGGATAGAGGTATAGGTATATGCATGGATGAATGTTTGTTTGTTTGGATGTACGAATGTATGAATGAATGGTAGATTTGGGTTGAAGTTAGAAGAAAATTCAACTGAAATAGTTTGGAAACGTTGTTTGATATGCAGAAATCATCCATCAATATTATGCGACGGAACCTTCCCCGTGCGAGTACAACTCGCACTTGCCCCGTTTATTATTAAATAGACTGAATTTTAAATCAAAGCTATCTTTGACAAAACGGACGAGTTTGGTAGAGATGTACTGCTCGTTTATATAGATGCTGTCATACGCGGCCTTAAAATCGATGAAAAGGTGGTGGGTATAGATTTGTTGTTCCTGGTTTTTTTCCAAGATTTGCCGCAGTGTGAGTATTTGGTCGATGGTGGATTTTCCTGACCTATGGACCGACCAGGTTGTTGACGAATGGCTTTAGGCGTTCACACAGGACGGCAGATAAGATCTTATAGGCAATGTTCAGAAGACTGATGCTGATGCTCTATAGTTGGCGCATTTCAGAGGGTCTCCTTTCTCGTGGATCGGGCAAACACTGCTGATGTTCCATTCATCGGGCATGCTTTCTTCCGACCATATTTTACAGATGAGTTGGTGTATGTTCCTTACCAAGTCATTGCCTGCTGCTTTGAAAAGCTCAGTTGCTAGGTCGTCAGCTCCAGCAAATTTGTTGGACTTCAGTTTCGATATAGCTATCTTCACTTCATCCAGGTCGGGGGACGGAATTGTTGATCTACATCGTCCCTTTTATTCGAGTTGAATGGTTCAATCTACCTGACAGCAGAATTCGGTTCTTCATCGCCGTTATACAGTCTGCAGAAGTGGTTCTTACATATCTTCAGCATCTACTGTGATTCTACTACGATCTTCCCTTGATCGTCCTTGCAGGCTTCGGTTCGGGCTTTATAACCCTGACTGGTTAGCTTTACTCTTTGGTAAGACTTCCTTACCTCATTGCTGCAGAGGTAGCTCTCTATTCTACCGATCTCGCGCTTCTCATGCTCCTTTCTTTTCCTCCTAAGAAGCCGGTGTTCGTCTCTCCAAATTTTTCTTGTAACATTATTAAAAAGCGGTTTGCTGTATTCGTTTAAAAATACTACGTGGACAATGCAGACAGTGTCGCCGACGTTAATTTAACTCACAACTGTTGGAACCATCTTCCGTTCTTGTGATATATGAGGCATTAAACATTCCAAAGCGTATCGTGGGAAATTTCAACGATGGTCCTAACGAAATGTTTATAGTCTCAAAATGCACTGAATCCATTAAAGTTAAGAGCCCAAAAATACACATTCTTCAGCCTTTCATCGATCTTCCGGCGAATCCTTTTTAAGTCTGATCAATGGGCACAAACGTCTTTCTCCACCCGAAGGCACCCCTCAATCAGATTCAACAAAACTGATACCCACATCCTTATGAAATTAACTCAGAAGGCTGAACCTTTCTCTTTCATTACTTTCTTTCCGCTCATATCAACACAGAAGACTTCCTCTCATGCCCCCCACCACCGCCAGAAAGGTACATCCAGCTTCACTTCCTTCTTAGATTTATCACTTGACAAAAGAAGGAAAGTGATGAGCAATTGACAATAATTATCAGCTTCACTTTTGCTTCACCGAAAAGCAAATCACATGAAATCCATAAAAACCCATTATCCCTTTCATCCACTCGCACACACACCAGCGAAAAGAAAAAAAAAGAAAAAGAGGAGAACCAGAACACCATTAATTAAAACGAGAAAATCCTTTCTCACAATTTAACTTTCCACTAGCATGGCGACAGAAATGGCCGTGATGTTGGCGGTGGTAACACGGTGACGATGACGGTGACACGGAGGTGGCTGGCGCTGGTGTGGGTGCTGGTGAATGAAAATAATAAAAATCCCACAGAGAAACCATGATACAGCAAAACGGACGTGTTTTAAAGGACATTACGTTCACAGTTTACTTTTTCTTTTCATAATTTTCTTCTTTTTTTTTTTACTTTTTTGTGTTTTCCACTCACTCCTCCTTGCTGTCGTTACTGAGTCCTTTGAGGTCTTTTTCCTGGTTTTGATCATAAAAGCCGTCATCTGAAAAATAAAGGGATGACCTCAGATGAAAGCAGGAAGAGCGAGGCTTTGAGGGAACCAACATCGGGCACTGGAGGTGGCCTCATTCCATCCAAACATTTCCGGTGTCCTTAATAGCAATAATTTATTATACACGACACATGTACGTACACGGGCAGTTCCCTTCCACATGAGACATTCTTCTCTGGCTACATGTGTCCATGTGGCCTATACAAACACAATTATGGAGGTAAAATTGTTGAAACAAAAGCCCGAGGGAAATTGAAGGTGCACGTGTGTGTGGAAACTGGGATAACCTAGTTGGGCGCTCCTTGGAAAATGTACGCAAATGGGGGGGTAAATAGGGAAGTCATGCAAGGATACGTGCTTGATAAACGATCGGGAATATCATGATTTTTCCGAACAACGTCGGAGGCAAATTAGTGGCGTAGTGAACGCAAAGTACTTGTGAGCTGAACTAAGCTTTTCTCAGCTACACTTAGCGTTGCTCTGAACGATGTGCTTGATTTTTCTTCATTTAAGAATGGACCTGAGTCTCAAGCACCATCTCTAGCTAGCGAGAGAGGCGACGCGCTATCGATGACTCCTTTAGGGGTATGCTTAAAAGATGTGCAACATTAGAGCCCCAATCCAACGAAAGTCCGCACAATTGCTTACCACTGCGAGTCGTCAATGGTGCTGAAGGTGATCTTGCAGTTAGATCCCTTCCAATCATGGTAGATCAATAGAACGTATAACATGAGTGGTTTCTGTAGAGGCTACGCTCTGGACTGTAGCACCACTACATTAGTATTATATCTCGGATCTGCACTAATGAAAGAAACGACATCAGAACAAACAACAAACGAATAGAATCCCCCATGTCTCAATGCCTCCTTTTATGCAAAAGTTAGTTGAATAGCAGAGCCCTGTCTCTTTCGCAAATCCAAGTTGGCTTTGTACTGTTACTTGTGATTTTGCACGGGTAATTCTTGGGGTATTCGGTTACCCGGGTCATGCGGGTAATTACCAAGACCGATATTGGGTACCCGACAATCTCTGTTCTCGGGTACCCGACAATCTCTGTTCTCGGGTACCCGACAATCTCTGTTCTTGGGTACCCGACAATCTCTGTTCTCGGGTTCCCGACAATCTCTGTTCTGGGGTACCCGACAATCTCTGTTCGCGGGTACCCGACAATGTCTGTTCGCGGGTACCCGAAGGAAAAACGGGAACCCAAAGGAAAAGCAGGTACCCCATAGCTTACGGGTACCCAACATTATGGAACTCGGGTCATACCCGAAAATGCGGATACCCGGATATTCGAGTATCAAGAGCTCTACTTTGTAAAAGACCCTTATCATCCTGGTCGTGCTTATATGGTGCAGAAGCATGGATCGTGTCGAAAGAGGAGGAGGAAGTCCGTAGTCGGTTCGAGAAGAAGGTCAGTCTCGTCAGTGAACGGAGGAGATGAATCAACCACAAACTGTACGGGCGATACAGCGGCTTAGGTCTGGTCAGGCGTCTATGATTTCATCCTTTCAAATGGCTAGAAAATAAAGAGCGAATGAACTATCCGGCCTGGATAGTTTTTGATTCCTCAACGCAGCAGAGGATTACGACACATATGGTGGCACACAAAAGTTGAAGGGAACTTCATGCGATTTGGGGGAAGATTGGACTAAATGAAGTATTTAAAACTAAGCTGCAACCTCGACTGTAATCGACTGTGGCACTGGAGAAAGCTAGCAAAAGATCACACCGAATAAAGATCCATCGAAGTTAAAGCCCAGCTCCAATCTGGAGTGTATAAAGACCAATTGTAGTTGAAGTCCAGCCTTAACATGGAATGTGCTCTAATGCAGCTTTGGAGACAGCCGGCAAAAGATCGCACTGAATGAGAGCCATCGTAGTTGAATCCCAGTTTCAACCTGAACTGTACTGGAGTGAGGCGCTTGAGACAGTTAGCAAAATATTGCGGTCAATGAAGAGTAGTTGAAGTCCAGCTCCACCCTGGACTGCACTCGATGCATAAAAAGAACCCCAAGGGCTGGTCTCTATAGAGATTACATAAATTAGTCTAAGCCCAGATGCTGAGATTCACAGGGACATTCTTGGCAGCAGCATTGTTCGTCATGCACCTTCTTATATGTTCCTCTTTTTTCCTAAACATGCTTTCAATCTGCTACAGAGTTCTTCTTTTTCTTCTTCATTGGATGGGGTTTCAATCCGGACTTGTATCTAGACCAACGGAAACCACTCTTTATTGTGCACCCATTTGTTATCTCACGATATCCGATTCAAAACGACTAAGTTTGAGGAATTTTTCGTGAAAGTTTTGCTCTTTGAGAAAAGCCAATGACTCGAGAGAGGTGGTGATATTGAAAGTTGGTGTGCTCCGGGATGGAGCTATAGACACACTTACCACTTTTGCCACTAACGGCCAGTGTCGTTGCTGAGTTCAGCTTCGACATATGAAGGTTCTCTAGACATGCGTGATGATGCAAGTTGTGGTACTGGGGATTGAACCATAGAACTCCATCGTAGGGTTCTGCTCTGTCACTGGGCCACGGCAGAATTTAGCGTCTTAACATGGAAGTAATTAGGCTCGATAGTTAGGCACCACATGATAGCCAAATGAAACCAAGATGTTTACGGCTAGCTTGCAGCTGAGTTTATGCAAATGAAGGCTATGCACTATAACTCTGTGAAAATGGTGCTCGGGATCGAACCACGGACCTTCATCGTTGGAGGCGACTTACTTACCCATCCTCCCATTTGGCCCACCCTGCTTCTGGGTTCAGCGTCGACCAGCTTGCAGCAGAGTTTAGCGTCGACAAATAAAGGCCATGCACTAGAACTGTGTGAAAATGGAAAATGTTGGTGCCTGGGATCGAACCATGGACCTTCTTCGTTGGAGGCGACTTATGCCATTAGTGCCACCCTGCTTCTGGGTTCAGCGTCGACAAATGAAGATATACATGCACTAAGCCTGTGTGAATATGAAAGTTGTGGGACCGGGGATCGAACCATGCACCTTCGTCGTTGGGGTTGACGCTCTTACTACCCCACGGCGGTCAGCTTGCAGCTGAATTCGAATAGCGCCGAAAAATGGAATAAGGTATACGCTAGCAGCACATAATATTGACATAATATTGTGGCGCTACAGTCCGAGGTGGACCTAGGTCTAGCTTCTACAGCAACCACTCTTATTGCCCGTGCTATTGTTTTTTCACGAGTGGAGGTTAATGTCGGCTCCAAACGATGAGACTGAGCAGCTTTTTCTAGGCAGACTTTGAGCATTGTCAGTGCTCCGAAAGAGGTGAAGCTGAGAAACTTGACAATCATTTTCTCCTGAGCTGGGTTTTGAACCTCGACTGTCTCGAGAGTAGGAGTCGACGCATATCCCGACAAAGCCACGGCACCCACCGCTCCACATGAGAGCTAAATGAAAATTAAGGATCCTCCTCTGCATTGGCCTACTCCCAATTCAATAGGGCAAGGATTTTGATCAGACTGTCTGCTCTCTATAAAATAAATATGAGGATATGAAAGCTAGGAGTCTACAACGTACTCCATCAAGTAGTCTCGATGGACCCTAGACTTTGGTACACCCTAAGGCAGACGCACTCCCCTCTGAACTGAATTTCCGATTCATGTACTTTAGCGACAAGTCAATTTTAATTGCTTGCTCAAAGGCGGTAACTTGTTGGCAAATTGCTCTACGAAATCCATCAGATGCAGGCTCTTGAAACCCCTAAAAATGGGAGAATCATAAAACCTAAATGGTTTCTCTTATGGCATCGGTAACACGAGAACTCCCCCCGTGTTAAGTGCAGTCGCTGTGGGAAACACAAGAAAATACGATCAACTCTCGGGGCAGATTAAGCACTTCAGATGTGTGCACGTTCGTTTCCTCATTTTCATTCATTTGGAATGAAATTGCATACTAAGCAGAAAGCAATTTCACTTCAAACACACATTCCCCGCTGCTTCGAAATACACCTCATGTTCAGAAAACAATTCATTAAAGGAAACTCGAAAAAAGACTGGTCCAAATACCACCATCTCAACCACCAGCTCAGCCACCGTATCCCCCCGCATCAAAGAAACAAAATCGATTCTATATTCTCGATGAATTTTCTTGAATAGACCCCCTCCCACCCAACAGGGGCGCTCGTGTATGGGGTATACCTGCAGAATTAACACTGTTCTTCCGCCAGGTTGAATTTATCGATACACTCAACCCGGGCTCTGCCACCCGCCCCCAATTGGTTGCTCCAGATACACTGACAGCGCGCACAACTGTTTCCAATATATATGTGGATATTTTTTTTTTTAATTGTTCAAAGTGCTTTCTTTCAGCGAAATCGCTCGAAAAAAGGGGAAATAAAACACAGAAGGGGCTAGAGAGAGTGGGTGGGGAACTATTCCCAAGGAGAGGATAACGCTGACAAGAACAATACATTCTTCACACAGCACAACGGACCAGGAATCTGGCGGGGGATTGAGGGGCAGCGGGCAGCAGCAGCCGCCGCTTCGATATCCTGTGTGAATGTTTGCGGCAGTGTGTGAGTGTTGAACCTCAGGAGTGTTGAAAATAAATGAAAACCTGAGGTCGTCATCAATTTCCCAACTGGCATGTGGAATTCTCTCCACTCCCGTTCTTCTCGTCTTTGTTTTACCATATCATTCACATATCTTGTGCCATCTCCTAGCCCATTCCAGCGCTCAAAGGGAGTGCCACGAAGGATTGGGGGGGCAAAACCAGCCCGATCGCTGCATAGCATCGTTCGAATCGCAATTAATCATCAATTGAAATCCTTTTGAGGGACACATCTTCGAAGTATCTCCGCCACATCTGTGGTGTGTGGTATGAAAAAAGTGAGCATCCTGGTCGCGCTGAAGTGGAGGAGGGCGGTGCAGGCTCTGAAAGTTTCAATTATAAAATTGAAATTTAAAGCGATCCTCCCCCCTGCACCGTCGCCGAACCCTTTCATACGAGATGTATGTGAAAAAAGGATGCACACAGGATCCGTGTTTATTTTAGATTTTTTTTCGCTTTCAAAAAGAAAAACATGTTCACCCAGAGGATACGGCTTGAATGCACTTTGAAAATCGATGGATTTAATTAAAGAAATTGAACAGGGACGACGTGGTTTAGCGTTCCAAAATCGACAAGAAAATACCGAAGACATACTCGTACTCGAAAAGAACGAGAGCAGACAAAAAAAAAAAAGAAAACACGAAGGAAATTGCAATCTTCCAGAAAATTTCAGCGAAGTGTTTTTTCATCCCAATCGTTGTGTTTTCCTTTTTATCCTTTTTATATTTGTCTGGATTTCGGTCTTGCGTTTGACTGTCTTCAGAGTGAGTGGCGCAGTAGTCGTAGTTTCAGCGGAGGATAAAAGGGATATTTCAATGCCCTGTCAAGTGTGAGAAGGCTTTTGGTGGGATTGGGATTTGGATTTCAACAAAAAAACAACACGACGACGACGACGACGGGGACGACTACAATTGAAAGGAAACAATCTTCAAGAAAGGACTCACTTGCAATAATATCCCATCCACCGCTTGAAGACTATGAAATCGGAGATGGCGATAGTTTTCTGGTGGAAGGAGAGAATTTCGAAAGCACTTAGCAATCGAAGGAAACTTTTCAACACCCAAGCTTTTTGTTCACATCAACAGACAGAGAACAGTGTGCAGCCAAAGGACTCGAACTATAGGGGGAGGCTATGTGCGGAATGTGTGTGCATACAATTCAGTGCTCAAAAGTATAAAGGATATCATCATTGTCTAACATCGTTGAAAGACATTTCAGAAGCAGAGCGAAAAAAAAAATTAAATACAATGATGTGCAACAAATGCTCGGGAGGGAGCGACGACAGCGAGTCCTGCGAATGCGAATTCGAATTCGATGAAGTGAAATGGATTCAAATTGAATGTCGGCAAATGTCGATTTACTTTTGACTGCGACGGAATCATTTGGAATATAATTTGCGAATCGACATGAGGATATGTCTGGAATTTCATTTAATATCGAGTGGATGCGTGCATTTGGGTGGAGGTGCTTCTACGTCGCAGCGGAATGGCAGATCTGGTTCTTTTTTTCTTTATTCGTCAGACATCCGCGTGGTGAGGGATTCAAAGAGTTCGAAGCGGTTTATAGGCATTGGCCTAAGGTAGACTCCTCTGATCTATTCCGGCGCCTGTGAAAAGGACTTCACCTTGGGATTTTAAATAGAAGGTTTGTGATTCCATAGAGATCTGTTGAATAATTTTTGGATTTTCGTAGACGACTTTCGTAATGGGTGGCCGGATAGTAATGATAGCTTTTCCAATTGTTATATTCAAGCAGCTGTCAAAGCTACCAATGATATCCTTCTTCTACAGTCTGAGTGGACTTGGGTCTCAGCTAAAATGCATCTTCATCCAGCTCGATCTTTAGCTAGCTGCCTCCAGTTTCGCACGCACAGTTGGTTTGAGGTCCCTTTCCATTTGCGTGCGCCACCTAAGTCGCGGTCTTCCTCTACTACGCCGTCCCTCGGGGGTGGATTGATTTCCATTCGCTCTTCATGACCTAGCCATCTTAATCGTTGGATCTTCACCCATCTGGCCAAGTCAATGTCAGGAGCGAACATAATCCACAAGTGTTAGACCAAGCATTAATGATTCCACAAAAATGTACTGTTAGCGGGTGGGATTTATGTCATAGCGGCATCTTTGGACCTTATTTCTTTCAAAATGAGGAAGAAGACACCGTTACCGTCAATGGTCTCACCGACATTTTGTGGCCAGAGCTCGACAACATCGACATACCCGACCGGTAGATTCAACGAAATGGCGCTACATGCCTTATAAGCGACGAAACGCAACGAAACGCCCGAAGGTGTGAAGGAAAAATTTTGCGACTGAGTCATCTCACGGCGAGCGTTCATCTATTGTCCACCGTAATCATATGACTTGACACCACCTGATTATCTTGGTGCCAAGTCCTTAGTCTGCGCTAACGAGCTACCCACTTCAGACGAGCTAGATACTAAGGCCAGCATTAGACCGAAATAACGGATCATGGAAAAACAAGTTTGATATATGACTGTCTTCCATCACTGAAGGTCACGTACACGCTGGTGAGATGTCAGTTTCCAATTTCGTTTTGTGTACTATTTGCTATCACTCAATCACTCGAGATTCGACATTTATCTCGAGGCTAGTGAAGGCATTATGTAACGCTGGGTTCTAAAGACTTTTTTTGCCCAATATCCTTTTGGGGGTTTACGAGTAAGTCATCGCAAGATTTTATTTTGAAACTGATCCCATTTGCAGGCTGTACTTTCCCAAAAAGCTCTTTTTACTGAACTTATCTAAGAATTGACATCACAATCGGGCATTTGTCAATCGCATCGATTAGATCCAATCAAACAGTTCATCTGTTCAGTCCTTTTCCACCCAGTCTTCGCATTTAACCCAACTGATGACTGGTAACGACTTTGGACTATCACGAGCACAGCAATTAAGCGATTAAGTTTCAAAAGCACATCGCCCTCGTCAAAATCATTCTTCATTCCTCCTGCCATCCCGCTCTCCCTCTGAGAGCCATCAAGGACAAGAATTTTAAATGCAGGAGCAAGCATAAGGGGACAGATAATTAAGTTGATTTTTAAGCGTCGCGTAATTTCTCAACGCAAGCTTGTCGTGGCCCTGTTTAGTAAAAACTGTGAAGGGACCAACACAGAGCGCTTTGATCCTTATTCTTTCTTCCTCCGCTTCCCCGTCCATTTATTTATTTGCGTTTTCTTTTTCTCACTTTCGTTCTGAACTTCGTTACAGCTTATGTGTGTACACGAGTACCTCCAACCTCCAATCGCCTTTCATATTTAACTCTCTCTTAAAAAAAAAACACCGACAATGGAGATGATTAAGTAACCCAGAAGAACATGAGGACATACGGAAGGATTGCGCAAAGCTGTCGTGAAAGGCGAACGCTGTGAACAATTGCAAAAGGACAAGCAAATGGCAAAAGTAATTACGCGACGCCAAATGCACTTTTGCGTGTATTTCATGATTTTTTTTTCTCCGCCGCGTTTCGTTTTGCAATCAAATATTAAAGCACTTGCATGTAATTGCGACTTGTCAACAAGGACCTTGGTATTAATTGCGATTTCTTTTATATTTTCGCACGAATTAACTCTCAGAAAGGACTGTGCTCACATGTGTGTGCGGGCGAATGTGAGGGGATGGGATATCCTTTTCGAGTGCTGACTTTGTGCGGCCACGTCGCACGTGTCGGGACGAGGAAATCTAACGAAATCCTGTTTGAGGAGAATTAAATTACGTGTCCTTTGAATCATTACCGCAGTCTTTGAAGTGATTTTCAACAAAGATACGTGTTCGGAGTGACAGTTTTCAGTGAGATAAGCCTTGTTAAGACGGATTAGTCTTTGAAACGAAAAATGTTTCCGAAAAAAAACAGGGATTTGGTCATTAGAAAGTTTTTAGCTTAGTTGGAGTCAAGGGCTCAAATTAGGGGCATGGATACACTGGTGCATTGCTACGTGGAAACTATGACTGAAGTGAGACGACGACTGATGACTTGTGTTGCGAGCATTTACTCTTGTTGGTGACTGCCACGCTACCACTGAACTGTTTTTGACGGGGATTTGCCTCAACTATTGCGCCAAAGAGTAGGCAGTTGTCTCCTCAGAATACCACCGTCAGTAACATTTGAAAGGTTGATGTGTTTCACTGTCATCTTGTGCTTTCTGAAGAAAACAGTACAATCGATGGCTCGCATTGTCAAAATGAGGGCAATGTTTAGAAAGAGCATGAATCTATTTATTCTATACTATTATTCTATTCCATACTATGCCTAAGTCCTCGTAGAGTTCGTGGCTATGTACTCGTACTTGATAATTTAATTTGGTTTAAGAGCAGATTGGAGCAAATATTAGTTGGAGAATGAAAAATGATTCCAAGGAGCCGCATCTACAGCCTAGGCCAAATTTATTAGACACCCTTTAAGATTCGTTATATCTTCAAAAAGCAAAAAAAAAAATAATAAAATGAGAGGAAAAAATAAAAATCGTTTGAAACCTCAGATAATGTCGCCGAAAACCATAAAATTCAAACTAATTACTTCCGATAAGACATTTGGCAGCAAAGACAAAAAGATAAGGGTGCCTAATACATTTGACAATGGCTGTATGTTTGACATCCATAGTACAGAAAACGAGAAAAAAATTTATCAGAAGCTCTCTGAGAAGTGCAAGAACTAGGGAAAAGTACAATTTCTTGAAGAGGTCCGATATCTCACAGTAAAGAAGACTACATTCATGCCATTAAGTGTGAAATAGCACATTATTCAAATGGCTGCCTTGGCTTTCCTGGCAGTGCTTTAAGCGGTTGGTTATATTTTTGATGACTCGGTCCAACATGTGCAGCGTTATTCTGGCAGCAGCATCTCGAATGTTGACCACGAGCTCGTCCAAAATAGTTGGCGTTTTAGCGCAGACGAAGAACTCGACAGAGCCCAGAGATAATAATCGAGTGGTGCCAAGTCGCATGATCATGGTGGTCAATTGATGAACGCTCGCCGTGATATGACCCAGTCACCAAATTTCTCCTTCACAACTTCGTGGGTGCGTGGCGTAGTGAGTAGGTACGTCGACTCCTACCCTCTGTGTTCTCGGTTCGATTCCCGAAAAAACACCAAACATTTTTTCACGGCTCCACCTCTTTCGAGTCACTGGCAATGCTCAAAGAGTATAACTGTCTAGAAAAAGCTTCTCAATTTCGCCGTTCGGAGTCGGCATTAAACATCACGAGTGGTCCCCTCCACTTGTTAGATAACTATATCACGCACAACGCGAGGGTAGCTGAGAAGCTATGCCCAGGTCCACCTCGGACTGTAGCGCCGCCTTTAATATTATATTATTATTGACTTCGAGCATTGCACTGCGTCACTTATATGGCATGGAACACTGTCTTGTTGGAACCGTAGCTCGGATAGGTCGATATTGTCTAGTTCTAGTCATGAAAGTCGGTTAACATCTTTCAACACCTGAACCATTGACGATAACGACGTTTTCATCCTCATATCAAAGGAAATAAGGTCCGAAAATCCCACCATACCTTAAGCCCAACCAGCCAACAGTACATTTTTGTGGAATCATTGATGCTTGGTCTAACACTTGTGGATTGTGTTCGTTCTAATAATGGTAATTTTGCTTGTTGACATAGCCTCTAATGGGCCTCATCCGAAAAGATGATCAAAATCCGGATCTCCGAACAACATTTCCAGTGCCCAATTTGCGAACTCACGGCGTTGTCTATGGTCATCTCGCTTAAATTCTTGCGTCGGCCTAATCTTTTACGGATGTAGGTCCAATTCCGACTACCAAATAAGCCGGGTTGCTTCTATGGCGCTGTTTAGCCCAATTCAGCTTATCAGCGCCGGATCGTTATTTCTGGGTCTTCTTCGATACTGACCACTACGGCGGCTGTTTCCCCCAAACCGGCGGTTTAAGGTCCAAAAGAGTGTACTCGAGCTTAAACTTTTCCACGGTAAGACGAATTGCCTGCTCACTGAAGCCATGATGACAAAAAACTTCACGACGAAATTCACATCGCGCATTTACAACTGAGCCGTAGTTCCGATACTATTTGTTAATAATTTCTGCAAGTTCGGCAAGCGTGAAACGATGCACGATGATATGGCAAACCTTACCGAATATTTTGACAGTTGTATGTTTTTTGTAGCTTTAACAACTGCTGACACATAACAATTGAAAGAGCTATCTAATCACCCTTTACATAGAGTTATGCCTTATTGAGTCAATTATTTTCTTCGAAACAACATTGACCGGATTAACAAATACTATGATTTTCATATAAACAAGAATTTATTTGCGTCCTACTTAACGATTAGTAGCAAAATTTAATTCCTCACGCAGTAGACGTGACGATTGAGTACTCGTCTTTTGTTAGTAAATAAAACGCAAATATTTACGGATTTCCGGATTAAGGGAGTAAAAATGTCCGAATTATCAAAAAAAAAATTTACGATGATGCATTTATAATTCGAAATAAATAGATTACTACACCTCTTCACTCCTAGTGACGCGCTGACTTATGCACTAACTGAAACAAGCATGTCTTTAAAACTATGGTGACCAGATTAACCAAAGTGTTTGTTTATTTTTAAGAAGAATTTATTTGCATACGAATTAATGATTATTAAAAAGGTTAAATTCCTTGTGCAGTAGATATAATGATTGAGTATTCGTCTTCAGTTAGTGCACTTAAAGGAGATAAAAATACACAAACATTTATTATCCGGATTAAACAAATAGAAATTTCAAAATTTTTTAAAAATTCTTACGACGATCAATTTGAATATCGAAAGAAAGTGATAACGCCACGTTTTGACTCTCGGAAACGCATTGAATTATGCGCATCTTTTTCAAAACAAAAAAGTTGCCGGATTAATAAATGCTTTGGTTTTCGAGGCTGGACACTAAACAGAACTGCGGAGTTGATTCTTGGTGCCTTCGAAAGAAAAATTCTACGTCGGTTATATGGTCCCGTCGGCGAGGAAGGCGAATGGAGGAGAAGACGTAACCGCGAACTCTATTAGCTGTACCAGGATGCGGATTTAGTCCGAAGGGCAAAAATCCGTCGACTGCACTGGCTTGGCCACTTCGAGCGCATGGACAACAACGCTCCAGCTAAGAGGGTCTTCTCAGGCTAAGTAAGTGGTTTTCATTTTAAGAGGAATTTATTGTCCGAATTAATGAGAACCGTATGGACAATTAACGATTAACCACGTTTCAATTCCGCATGCAGTAGATGTGTTGGTTATCTATTCATTTTCAATTCTGTGTGCACACATGTGCAACCACAGGGTATAAAAGTTGCTACTGATACTTTCTGAAATGTATCATGCTTCCCACAGTCAGATGTTATGTTTCATGGTGGATGAAACTTTCAGAAACATCCACACCGCCAAAGCAAAAGATCAACAAACTTGTCTGCAGTTCGAACAAATGTTACGTTCACTTCAGTTCCCTGGGAGCCCAATACGTTCCCTCCCGTCCAAACTAACGCAAACAAAGGATCCTTCTGCACTTGCAGTCAAAGTTAAACCTCCATCTACAAATGCATACTTATCACTCACATGTCAAGCACAAGTAATGACCTCTCAATTCTCTCCGCAACTGCAGCACTCAGAAGAAAGTTATCCTGTTCGACTGCCATCCCTGCACCTTACGTCTCAATATCCGACCCAAGAAGTTTATGAAAGAAAAAAGCCAAGAAATCCACATGGAAAACTGCACCCGGGGCAACTCCACACTCATCATGCTCCATCCATTCACCAGCCACACCAACATTTATCCTTTGAACGGGAAAACTTTATGCAGCAGAAAACGAAAACGAACGTAAAAATACAAGACAAAGGCGAAAAAAAAACAGAAAACACAAGAAAATATTTTCAAAACGAAACTTTTTCGATTACATGTTATAAATCGGAGTATTAACCATAAATCAACAGCGGGTCCTTACACACCCACACACACTAGCCCCCAAGAGAAACACAAACTCCACACAGTGAATGGCGCTGAAGAGGTTCTCTTCTCCGGCGCGGCGCACCAGCTCGTTCACCTTGCCTTAGTCCAACCGAACTAATAAACAACTTCAAATTGGCATGTAAAGTCTCGCTTCGATGGAAATGGATATCCTCGTCCTTTTTTTTTGCGCTCTCTCCCTCTTGTTGTTTGCTGTAGTTAGGGTTATCCAACTCTGGCCGAGTGTATGACGACGCGCCGCTGGGTGTTGTCGGGTACGGAGCGAAAATAAGTCCTCGCTCTTAGACTGGCTGCAATCCTGCTAGCGGGCAGGATTATAATATCTGCCTCTCCTAAGCGCAGAGTGAAATTGGTTGTCCTTAAAAGAAGGTCACCATCAGTGTGTAATAAGTGTATTGGTTCATAGTAATTTATTACGGTAATAAAATTGGCCCTCTCCGTGGAGCAATTTTCTGCTCTGCAAGATTTCCCATTAATTTTCTCGGCCGGCTCCACTCTTCTCCGTTTTCGGTTCGTGCTCCTTGAATGTCCTGGGTCTCGGGACGAAGCGAACGAAAACGAACAAAAAAAAAACACAAAATAATATAAATTTTCACAAGGCGAAGAAAATGTTCTTCAGTCTGTTGGCACGGAATTGTTGCAGGTCCTTAAAAACACACCACACACACAGGCGCACACATAAGCACACACGCTTGTAGGCACGCAAAGCGCACACACTCACACACCAGTAACAAAATTATAAACGATGAAGTGTTGTTCTTCAATTCCCTCAGCACTCCTGTCGCCGAAAGGATCTGAATTCTTGGAAGACATTATCCCCTCTATCTCTCTCTCGGTTTATAAGTGCACTTTAGGAATGCGGAGATACCGTGGAGTGTGAGTGTTAAGTAATCCTTGGGGAGGGCGGAGGTGGTGGTGAAATGGTCAATTTTGTAGAAACTTTCAAAAGTGTTTGTCATCCACCAGGCTGTGATGCTCGGCCTTGATGCTCCGAGGTACTTGAACATTCCGGACCAGGATGTGTCGTTAAATTTAATTGAATATTTCAAACTGGGGCCCCTATGTTTTCCTATTCGGAGCGGAGTTGCTGCAGATGAGGTGCCTTGAGGTTTCAATTTTGTGTCTCATCAAAAAATATATCTCTCTCAACGAGACTGTTATCCTTGTGGCTCCATAAAAAAAATAAATCATTTCAAGCTTTTAACCAAAAGCTCTGGGCATTGTGCTTTGGATGTTCTAAACTCTTGAAACTTATTATTTCAGACGAAAGACTTAAGAAAACTCATAGGAAAACGGCACATGAAATCTCCCGTATTTCGTGACGAATTTTTTGAAATTATTTCACTACTAGTTTGCTATGCAACTTGGCATTTCTCATTCTCTAGAGTAACCTCTAGCTGCGGCCGCCGTGGCTTAGGTGCGTCGACTCCTACACTCGAGGTCTAAGGTTCAAATCTCGAAAAGACACCAAACATTTTTTTACGGCTCCACCTCTTTCGAGTCACTGAGAATGCTCAAAGAGTATAACTGTCTAGAAAAAGCTTCTCAAAATCGCCGTTCAGAATCGGCATTAAACTGTAGGTCCGCTCTACTCGTGAGAGAGAGAGACCACGCACAACACGAGTGGTTGCTGAGAAGCTAAGCCCAGGTTTACCCCGGACTGTAGCGCCGCCATTATTATTATTATTAAACTCTCACTGCGGTTCTATGCCAAATTGGAATGTTAAAGCAACAGTCTCGGAGACTTGTCAAGTTCTTGTTGATTGTCTTTGTCTTCGAAAGGCTCTACGATCTAACTTACTTACTTATGACGCCAGAGACCCCTGAGAGAACAGAGCTTGAGCAATTACCGCCTTCCACCGCCGACACTCTGCTACCAGTCATCAGCCCTGCCTTGCGTCTGCGATCACTCAGTCTTTGTGCAGAAGGTTCGATCTTCCACTCTTTTTTGAACCAGGAAACACTCGAACTCTCTTGGCTGGAGCATTCTTCTTCTTCATTCGGGAACACAGTTTGGTCTATGCATTTTTGTCACATTCTTGTGCAGCTCGTAGAGTTCGAGGTTGCGTCTTCTCCTCCATTCGCCTTCCTCACAGGCAGGACCAAACATCCAACGCATAATTTTTCTTTCGGTGGCGCCAGGAATCAGCTCTGCAGCCCTGTTTACCGTTCAGCTTTCGGCTCCATATAGGAAGACTGATTCGAAAAGGGTTTTGTAGACCAAAATGTTGGCCCTTCGAGTTAGGAGTTTTGAACAGAGTTTTTTCGACAAACCGGAATCGGAACTGTTAAAGGCGATTCTACGTCGGATCTTCACATTCCGGGTAAAGTTGGGACTAACTGCTACAGCAATCGCTCGTGTTGTGCATAATATTGTTCTTCGCGGGATGTACAAGAAAAAGTTTAACAAAATCAAATCGCTCGATCTTGTTGACCTGTTCACGTTCCCTCTGCATAATAAAACTCGTGAAGAATGTCCTTTGTGGCATCAGCTGTGTGGGGCGAAGCGCCATGAACAATTCGGTCAATTTAGCCCAAAAGAAACTGGTTATCATCGATCGCTAGCCCTCTCCATTTCGAAGAACTACGGGCAGATGACGCCGGCACATAATGCACATAATAATCATCGGCACTTGGTATTGTCCCGAATTCAGCAATTTTGCTTGTTGTTAATCTTCGTTAAAGATGATTCTTTTTTGCTTAAGTCGTCGTCCTCTATCAGGTGTTCCAGAATCCAGTCAGCCAACACTCGGCGTTTATTTTAATTTTCCTTCAATTCTTGGACCAGTCGAAATTTGTATGGATGTGGGCCCAAGTCGCTTCGTAAAATTGACCATGTTTATGTCTGCAAAAGACCGAGTTCTTGTGCGCGCCGTGGAATTGGCTATATCAGTTTCTGCTGCCCACTATCACGGACCGTGATGATGATTTTGGCAAATCTTAAGTTTCGTTTAGGAATGGGTACTGGCTGATTGTCCACTAAACCGACCGATTCAAAAATGGCCACCAAAAATTCAATAGTCGACTGAAAAGGGGGACCATGCAAACCGTTAAATGGGCGAACGCGATCCTCAATGCCACAAGAGACGCTTTTAAGTACGTATATCGCATGGTGATTTATCTTTAGTGTTTGAGATATAAGATATGAGGAAAATCTATTTAAATAAAAAGTTGTTGCATGTGCGTTGTGACTTTATAACTCACGAACGGTCAAATCTAATTCGAGCCATGTTTTAGGGTTTGTTCGTATGGTCGTGTAGATGGTTTATCTAGAGTTTGCATGAAATTGGTCGACGCATTCGTGAGTTATGACTTATTATGTCAGCATCTGATTTTATCTTTATAAAAAAACAACAACAAATAAGTAAGCGATTATGAGCGTGTGCTGTATGTATACTGTTTACTGATCTCATACTCACGGCAAATACACGTTGTAGCGTATAAATGCATGTACATTGACAGCTGTCAGTGAGTGATCATGTTAAGGTTCCTTTTCATCGAACTCGCATTGTGAACGGATTGAAATTGGCAAGAGTCACATTTGATTTGTTTTTCTTATTTATTGAACAAAACAATTTTGCTGCATAAATCTGTTTTCTTTTTTTCAAACTTGTTTAGCTGCAAGTTTCTCATCAAACAATTAGCTTAATTTTTTTATCGTTTAAACGTAAACTTACATGTTCACATTTTATTCGCGCTTGCCGGTAAGTGTTGCTGTTTTTGGTATACGAATAATTAAATGATTGGAGCAATGATGTTTAATATAGTGTGCTTGTAAATCTGTATTAATGAAATCGTAGTGTCTGTCTGTCTGATTGTTCGGGCTAATCTCCGAAATGGCTGGACCGATTTCAATGAAACTTTTCAGGCATGAAGAGGAGGTTATCAAGAGTGTTTTAGGCCTATGCGTTTTTGTTTTTTTTAATACGTTTTTGGTTTATAAGAATTCGAGCTATGCAACCTATGGCATTATTCAGAGTTTCATATTCGTCATCATGCCTAAATAGACGACACACAGTCACTTGAAGTCACGAATGTGCAAGTTCTAAGAGATGATGTGAGCCGACCTCAATTTTTAATTATTATTTTACTATTTGTATCTGTAAATATAAAATTGAAGGCTCCTTTTTATGTATAGGATACATTTCTAAACAATTGCAACGATCCTTATGCAATTTTTGACACTATTAGCATCAATCGATCAGGAATCGGTCATAGGCTATAAGAAAAACAGAAATTTCCATCTCTCAGCAAACAGAATGATATTTTTCACATATGTAAAAAACATTAGAGAGGTCGTAGCGAGGTACGTTGGATACTCTAGTTAACAGATAAAACAAAGTGGTCGTGAATAACTATCCAGATCTACATTTAGAACGGTAGTCAGAAATTAAATGCACAGCCCGACTTAAGTCACGGTCCATAAGAGAAGAAGCCCGCTCACTTCATTAGCACAAGCCAAAGCCCAATGATGTTCAGGGCAAAATTCCCAATCAGAATTCATTGTGGCACTGAATTCAACAGAATAATTTCCAACCAATCAAAAAGCACTAAATTTTCAACTTTCCGACGATGCAAAACCCCTCGAGCAGACAATCGCGCATAAGTCTCCATTCAGAGATCGTGGTAATTGCAGTTCCATTTCATTTGCTGCTCACTTTACAGCAATTTTGTAATATTTCCCAGCCATCTCTTGCCCTCGATTACCCCATCGAGTATGTAATTAGCTCTGCACAAAACCGTATCGCGCCCCCTCAGCCCCCCAATCAATTGCACTCTAAACCAATCAAGTCATGAGCCCTTCCTCCAAAATGCAGGATATGCCAATCTACCCGATATCCTCTTGATCCCTTTCCCTACACGAGTATCTACTTCCGGAGCATCCGTTCTCCGTTTTGTATTTAACATCATTGAGTTACCTTTTGTTTCAGTGAACCTCTGCGGGAATTTAATTTGAAATCGACCACAAATCGAATTCCATGCGAGACCCCAAAACGACACATATACGAGTATAGAGCCAGCGCAATATGAACCATATTACCACTCCGCCTTACAGCACACACTACCTGTCACTCACACTCACGACGCGCTCGCTGTAGACAGAGCCTCTGGGAAATTAATCTCGGTTGAGATTATTTGATTTCCATTTCCGTTTGCATCACTCTGACAGTTAGTGTCCATCCGGCTGAGGTTGCCTGGTATCTGTGTGCGCCTGCCTCACTCCAGTGAGGGGGACAATGAGTAGGTGAAAATATGTAAGGATCCACCTGCCGCCCGGGATCAAGTTAATTATTTGCGAACCCGGCCCCAGGACCAAGGGGAACGTAATTGTTCGAGTTTTCACCCCCGACTTGAGTGCGAGTATCTGGGCGAGGGTAAGCAGTCCCATTATGCAGCTCACCGTTTCGGCGTAATGAAGGAGTCCATCCAAGTGCCACGGCCCAGCGAGTGGCTGTCAATTGAAATGGAGTCACACCACCGCCAATGACGGTGAAGGAATCTGCAAACAGTGTTAGAGCGCCGCCGTGGTGTGGTGGGCGGGGGATGAATGCATTTTCAGTAATCATTCACTCCGATGCAACGAGGAATGAAATATTATTCCCTCTCTTTGTTTTGTGCCAAAAGATCAAGCCCGTATGGCGGCATAGATGCGGTTTCACTGGGCGCGGTCCGTGTGACTTGTGAGGGTTTTTTTTTCGCCTGTTTGTTCGAGGATAATGAAACCGCAAATTGAAATGGGAATTCCAGCACTCTTGAAAATATTGTATCCACCGCAAATATTCAGATGGAGCCGCTACAAGTTGCACGGTGTATGGCTGAATTATGGATGAGATGCACTGAGTATCTACAAGTGGGCCTGTGGAATTCAGAAATTGCAAAAAAAATGCAAAATGCGGTCAATGGAAATTGCTTGATAGGATACGTGGAAGTTGTTTGACGTGAAGTGGCTGTTGATGCTGCTATGCAACCGCAGGAAATATGATGGTTAAATATCTAATATCTGCGGCTGTCTCTGTCAAGGTATTCTGTGCTCACGACCGCTTTGAACACATCTCATTAGGACTGATGGTTTATGGTAGAGATTCAGTTTTCGGATTGACGGTACTTCAATGTACTCCACTTGGCAGCTGACTTATGCACAAATGGAGTCCCCATTTGGCAAAGAAATTGTAGTTCAGATGGCAAATTTATCGTGGTCTATAATCGATGTTCGACTTTAACATCCATCTGAACAGGAACTTCGCCTGAATTCACAAAAAGTCAATATTTGTTGCCAGGTACATCGTTACAGTCTATCACAACTACTTGATAACTACCTGTGACCAGATTGTGTATTATTCGAGAAATACAAGACCATTTCATCTCACTTTCCAGGCCAATGACATGTGGAGGGTATGAGTTCATGACAGCCTAGACGCATTGGGTCCAGTTATCAAAGCCAAGCTGTCTTACATTCGCGATCACTTGCCTCTTCGCGGGTGTGGTGTCGTTTTCAATCTTGAAGCGAGAGGGTTTGATTCGTAGAATCGTATTATAGGTTCACGCACCCCCCAAATGTCGATGCCTCTAACACAAAACCATAAAAACGAGTATATCCCCAGCTTAATACGACTGGAGGGCGCAGTTGGTTAAGTGCCTTCCCCATGTTAGAGGGGTCACAGGTTTGAATCCCAGTGAAATCTAATCTGGTCCAGTCACCATTGCCATTGGGATCAAGTACAATTTTTGTACTTGAGTTTTGAGTCTGAGTGCTCCAGTAGTGCTTCAATAATCCTCCGAAAAAAAAAAATATCTCCAGCTTGCCAAATTGGTATCCAAACTCGTGTTCGGTTTTTCATATCTTTCGTGCATTGCAAGAAATTACTGCTGTCCAACAATCGCTCTATTTATCGTGTTATTAATCGATAATCATTGGACTGACGTCGTTGTGCGTGATTTTTGATCTCATCCCTTTCCTGTACGTCATGTGTCAATTCATTCTCTTGTGTGCATCCATCCGACTATTCTTATAAACCTACAAAGATGGGTGAGAGGTGCATTTATCACAAAAATCATGGAAAAAGTGTTCTCCCAGTGTTTCTTATATCAGATGATAGAGCCTGGGACAATCTTGCCGTTACCATTTGCCTTTCAGTCAGGCTTGATTCATTGTTTTGCATGACATAGGTCCATTTCGGATCCTTTTCTTACAAGTTCATCACCAGCCTCATTTCTAAAGTCGGCTATGTCCCTGTCTCCACAGCACTTTAGCACAGAGTTATCGATTGCTGTTAACCATGAGCTTTGAATGCTTCGCAACAGCATGCGACTGGCTTGAACTTAATTTCCGGTTCTGAAAACATTTTCATAATCAAGAAGTCTGATTGAACAGTGTATGTTAAGAACTTCAGAGAATATGGCCGCTACAGTGCCTGTCACCACACTTTAGTTCAGAAACCCATCCAGTCAAAGTAGGAAATTAGCAGTCTCTTAAAGTCAAGAACAGGATGTACATATACATTTATTGATAATTTCTTCAGAGTACTAACATAACCTGTGGCGCTGGAGATCCATCCATCAATTTTTATGATTCTTAACGCGCTTTTTTGCAACCGAAGCCAACGAAGCCAACAGCAATCTTTGACCATTTTTAAAGCAGTGAGTGCTTCATTTTGACAAAAAATTTCTTTTCAAAAATCGCACTGTTTGGGCTACACAGCACTCACTTTGGAAATAAGTTTTCAATATTTCCCAACGTTGTTCAAGCGACTCTTTTCGTTCCGCGCAGGTATAATACTAACTTTCTGTCAAGATTTCGAGCGGGAAACAGCTGTCAGTGTCAAAATAACTTATGATTAAAAAAAAACCACTAGATGGCCCACACTGTATTTTTTTTTGAAGACTACGTGGCTCGCCTCTAAATAAAACTGGCCCTTGACGGCTGTTAGGATCTCTCTGATAAGGACACCGTGATCAATAATAGGTCATGAAGTTCGTTTAGACATAAAGACATCCGCTTTAGTTGAAGAAAAGAGAAGAAGTACGAAATTGCTCGCTTACCCTGCCGGTGTAAATTAGCCCAAAGTTTGTTCAATATAGTAAAGGGTTGTCCAACCGTTAATTGTGAGTCACACCTTAACGTCAAGTTCTTTTGCTCAACTTAATTTGACATTTCTTTGTTTCAGTGTTTGACAAATTCAAACATGGGGAGGTACACAATTGAGCAGCGCGTTACGATTGTTGAAGCTTTTTACGAAAATGGGCGTTCAAATCAAAGTGCATATCCTGCACTTCGTGATTTTTTTGGTCAGCATAATCGACCAAATGTATCCACAATCGGTAGAATTGTGCGCAAATTTCAGCAAGCCGGGTCAAATCAGAATACACGAGTGATTGTTGAATAGCCGATGCATCCACAAAGAGTGACTGTTTGGTGCGTTTTATGGGCTGGCGGCGTCATCGGGCCGTACTTCGAAAATGAGGTCGGCCAAGCAGTTACCGTGAATGGTGTTTGCTATCGCGAGATCATAACGGACTTCTTGTTGTCAGAAATTGAGAATATGGACCTGGACGACATGTGCTTCCAACAGGATGGTGCCACCTGTCACACAGCCAACGAAACAATGACTCTTTTGCGCGAGAAATTCAATGGCCGTGTTATCTCACGTCGTGGAGATGTTTATTGGCCTCCAGGATCATGTGATTTGACACCGTTGGACTTCTTTCTTTGGGGATATTTAAAAGAAAAAGTGTACGTCAATAAGCCAAGAACATTTCAAGAGCTAAAGGATGAGATAATTCCGCACATTAACGACATTAAACTTATATGTTACGTCTCAGAGTCATTGAAAATATGGACTATCGGATAGAGGTATGCCACCGAAGCCGTGGCGAGCATTTGGCCGATATTTTGTTTCACACATAATTGTCATAGATCCTTTTATCCTAACAAAAAATATTAAGATAATTCTCCGAAAACTTTTTGTTTTATTTACAATTAGCACCGTGCGTTTTCGTTGGACCACCCTTTACATGATCCACGTGATATCGCAACGGGCCTAACTTTTTTCTCTTTATAATTCAACTCTGCCACATGTATAACATCGAGCCTAATCCATTGGTCTTGCTTATAGATTTAGTTTATTATGTAAGCCTCAGTTAACAAGACGAAACAGAACAGTTTCTGATCTCCAATCGCAACCAAATCAACATATCTGCTGGATAACCCTGGATGCCGTGACGTAGTGGATAAATGCATCTACTCCTAAGCTCGAAGTCTAGCCTCGATTCCCGAAAAGCAACTTTCATATTTGCACGATGTGAAGATATTATTCATGTCATATCTGACACTACTCGGACTCAAAGTTCGTGGCGCCCAACAAGGGACAACGTAGTTCTTGTTTCGTTTATACGGCACTCTCTGGGCATACCTCTCTGAGCCCACTGTCTAAAAATTTCACTCCACTTCTTCTTCTGCAGGGTTAAGAATTTCTTTCCATTTTGGCAAGAGTCAAAATTGCAAAAAGAAAACTCTTGCGAGTAAATCATGAACTACAGGATATGCCCCAACTGACCACTTTTGCTAAATTCATGATGTCGTTGGTTAACACCTCTTGTTTCCTACTTAGACCTCGAATTGTTAAGCCATATCCTGCCCCTCTTAACAGTTTTATCTTTATTTTTTCTCGAATTGATTTTATTTCCATTTATAGATCCCCATTTTCAATTCTACAAGCTTAACATTTAATCCCTAAGAACTAAACCAATTTCATTCGAAGCAAATCTAATAAAATGTTTTTTTGTTTTTTTGATTTCAGGTGACGCCGCTGCAATGAGGACGATCCGTTAGCGGCATTGACTATGGGACCAGAGGCATGGGCGTGTGTGCGGACCCTGGGTCTTACCGGTGGTGTCAGGCATTAAGCCGGTCGCGATCATCGTTCGCCACAAAAACAATAAAACCAACAAATACCACAGCAGCAATAAAAACCACAACAACTTATCGTAAAACCTATTCAATCATATCTCGAACAACGCAAAACCTAACACAACTCTTCAAATCCCTGGAGCTGGTGTTTCTTGTTTTTGTGATCCTAACAAAAACTACATTTGCCAATATTCCAGGTGAGTAAATCCTTCCATCCCTTTTTCCTTTTTTCCTCAATCGCAACTATTCATTGTGAAGGCGATGTTTTTTTTTTGAATTGGAACGGGTGGACATGTTCTCGAAATAATCGCTCAATTTTTGGACACATCCCCATCGTCTCGAAATGAGTGCACTTATTGGATGAGAATGTGGAAAATTTTCAATTTCCAAGCCCGAGAGGAAGCCAGTTGTCAGCAGCGTCGTCGTCCTTCTAGGGCCCTTCAGTTCAATAACAATTGTTAAAAGTTGATGGCACTCGAATGTTGCCTGGTCCGGAGCACTGAGGGACTGAAGGACTGAAGGACTGAAGCGGTGGAGGGCCCTTGTCGCACGTAATCGATTACTTTCCATGTTCACTTCGGCGACAACGGCGATAGATACTTCCAACAGGAAGTTCTCTCCTGCACATCGACAGAGTTGGGGCAAAGCAGCTCTTCAGCTCTGAATGCAGGCGCCCTCCATGGGCGTGTGCAACGGAGGCTGTGCAGCGAGGATTGTGCGCTCTAATGCGGGGCCTATTTTATTTGCACTACTTATCGCAGCCCATTAGTCCTTGCCCGAGGTGTTTCTTAATCGTGCATCTGTGAGTATCCTCTGTCGCAGCAGCGATGGAAAACGGAAAATTAATTAAGCTCCAGCTCGAAGCAGTCGCTCGCGTATGCGGTTGCCACTCTCAATATCGTATCTGAAATCCATCAGCAAGACATAATCACGCTGCAGCATCCAGCACGGTATCGGTCGTATCGTACCGTGAAGTGCTTAATGAAGACCCCACGCGTGGGTGTGGATTGCAACCCATTAACCCGTTCGTTGCGACTTGGCAACTTGAAGTTATTCGAACCGAGTGATGCCCGTAATTTCAATCTGCTGGGCGAGCGGGACGGGTTTTCCTCAAGTAACCATCGCCCATCAACCGTCACCCGCCCAACGCGAACGCCGCCGCCTCCCAAGCGGAAGACGATGAACGCGCACTGGGGCTCGAGCGGGTGAAAGTGTACTTGAGAATCAATCTCCATGGACGTAGATTTTGCATATTGGATGAGTGAGCAGATCGATTGAATTGTTAGCTGAAAGTCCTTGTTAAGGGGAGTGAAAAGCGGATTTCCCTTTTTCTTCGGCTCCCTCCATTCCTTCTGCGTTCGAATCTCTCGTCAGCCATCGAATGCGTTTTATCTCTTGTTTGAGTATTGGATCTGCGATACTGCCTGGGGAGTGAGTTGCGTTAGAGAGCACTGGATACTGGCATCTCTGTGTGGGCTTGCTTAAGGGATCAGCTTAGCATGACATCTGAGGGTTGGTTGGACGTTTGTTTTTTGTTCGGATGGGTTTTCGCTTTCGAGTTGGTTACCGAACAGACGTGGACGGGAGATTAGTTTCAATTTATGGTTGATGGTTGTTTCTCTTTTCCCTCTCTTCTTTTGCTTCTTTTTTTTTCGGGTGAAAAATTAACTAGGGACGAATGGTGTATCTCTGATGACATAATCCCCTTCTGTTTCAGTCCCTGGATTGGTCTTTTGAGTTTGAGTAACGAGCTACATGCGTGTGTGTACGAAATTGTAAGTTAGTGTGATTTTTTGTTGTTCTAAGATAATCTGGTGTAGGTCCTCCCGAAGCTGTTTCGTAAATATTCCAGATAAAATCAATCCAAAGCTTAAATCACGTTTGAGTTACAGTAGAATCCCGAGAAGATGGACAGATATGAAACAGGCCCCGTTCATTTTTTCGAATTGTTCATCTTTATAAGCATCGAAATTTAGTGAAGTAGAACGTGTATAAAAACCAAGCATAGATTAAAATAATAATTTATTTATTTTTTTAAACAAGGAGCATATTAAATGGTAAAAATCGTTAAAAAGTAGACAGATTTTGATTTTTCTTAAAAAGAACTGTTCTACAGACTGTGGCCCGAAGGAAGGAATGGAAAAAATCGTTAATTTTTTCGAAATATTCATCATTAAAGTACCGTTCATGTTTTCGGGACTCTACTGTATTTGTCTTATTTGATCCTTGTTTTTGACAAATTTAAGTCAAATTGGCTTAGGTGTTGAAGATGTTTAAGAATAATCCTCTTCCACCCAGGACTGAGCTGCTGTAGCGGCACAACAAGGACTCCACGTATAATAATTATAATAATAATAATAATGGCGGCGCTACAGTCCGGGGTGGACCTGGGCCTAGCTTCTTAGCAACCACTCGTGTTGTGCGTGCTATTGTTCTTTCACGATCGGAGGGGACCTACAGTTTAATACGGACTCCGAACGGCGAGATTGAGAAGCTTTTCCTAGGCAGTTGTACTCTTTGAGCATTGTCAGTGACTCGAAAGAGGTGGAGCCGTGAAAAAATGTTTGATGTTTTTTTCGAGATTCGAACCGACGACCTCGAGCGTAGGAGTCGACGCACCTACCCACTACGCCACTGCGCCCATGGACTCCACGTGTAGCATTGAATATTTTGCAGTAAAGGCTCTTGTTAGTTTTCTCGATATTGTTTCTGGTTAATTGTTTTTTATATTATAATAGCATGGAGTCAGAAACTTAATTTTATAGTTTAGTCGTTTAAGCCATCTAGTGCTGATATTCTAATGTCCTTCTCTTTAAACATATTAAAGGGAGGGAATGCAGACCCACAGGAATGGAGACCCCTTTGACTGCGCCAACTACTGGGGGATGAGTCTAACACCGCATAGAAGACTCATTTCGCCGTTTTTTGTGAACGCAGGTTGCCAACAATCTGATATGTCTTCAACGGCATGATTTCGGGCCAGAGCAGTCCACAATTTTCTTAAGAGTGATCTTTGCATTTTTGATCCATTTACAGTTGTGTTCCCCTAAATAGCACACCCTTAAATTATCGTACATTATGTTGCGCCAAAAGTTTGAAATGAGAATCTGACTTTTTCTTTTTTTTATAACAGATAACGAAATATTCATAAAAATTAATAAATAACTCGAAAAACTAACACAAAACTAAAATATTTGTTAATATTTGGAAGGATAGCTATTGTTCCTTATGACCTGCCGACAAAGTTTAGGCAAACTCTTCACTACGCGCTCACCTCTTTGGAGAGGGATACTTTCCCAGGCTGACTTTATGGTATGCCAAAGATCTTCCAAAATATTTAAATTGAAGTCCTTAACAAGCGAGTCAATATCATTCCAACGGTTCTCGATAGGATTCAAATCAGGACTTTAAACCGTCTAATCAAACATGGAAATTAGTCGCTCCGAAATCAGTAAAGAATTGATTTCGAATTGATACGCAAAGTTTGCTTCTGATCATTATCATTCGAAAAAGTCCATGATAGAGGCATTAAGTCATCGGTATATGGCTCCATTTGGTTCTCCAGGATTAGCTTATACTAATGTTGGTCCATAATCACATTAGTTTTTGCGATTAGTCCAACGCCCTGCCATGACATAGCCACCCACACCATTATGCTTATTGGTGTACCTGGGATTGCATTCTTAGTTCGCTGGCCTCCTAACATACTTTATTCAATCTGATCCAAACCTATTGAACTTATTTTCATTGCTCCACAAGATTTTTTTCCAAAAGGACAAAGATTTGTTCTTGTGGGCGTTTGCAAAGATTAATCTTTTCTTCCCGTTTCTTTAGGAGACAAGAGGCTTTTTTCTGGCGATCCTTCCATTGAGTTGGAATTCAATGCGGCGACGCACAGTTACGTCTGATATTTGGATATCATGTTGGTCCCGTAACTGTTGAATTATCTCCGGAAAGGTTAAGAAAGGGCCCTGATTCAGTGGATAATCCTGTCGCTCGCTTCTGAGGTTATTCTCATTCTGTCTTTCCTAACGGGATTTGCGGTAGATTGAGTGCATCGTTTGACCTTCACTGGATTTTGTATAAGCTTCCTGAAGCAGCTTTATGTTTGATACCTTGGCTCCGCAGTAAACAGTACAAACAACAACAGCACCGAGATCAAACGCAGAATAACTCTTGCCAATCGCTGTTTTTTGGGCTCAAAAGGCAATTGAGAAGAGCCCTCTCTCGGAAGACCAAGCTGGCTCTATACAAGCCATTGATCATCCCAGTCCTGCTTTACGGCGCAGAGGCATGGACAATATCCCAAGCGGATGAAAAGTCTCTTGGCCTTTTCAAGAGAAAAGTTCTGCGCTCGATCTTTGGTCCTGTTTGCGTTGATGGCATTTGGAGGAGAAGGTTCAACCACGAACTGTATGGGCTGTACAGCGATATGAGTTTAGCCAGGCGTCTACAGATGCAATGCCTAAGATGGCTAGGCCATGTAGAGCGTATGGAGAACTTAACTGCGGCCCGAAGAGTCTTCGACTCAGAGCCTGTGGGACAACGCAACAGAGGACGTCCACGAACAAGGTGGCGCACACAAGTCGAGGGGGACCTCGGCCGGCTTGGTGTGCGAAACTGGAGACAGCTCGCGAAAGATCGTGCTGGCTTGAGAGGCATGTTGAGTGAGGCCCAGGTCCACTGTAGCGCTCTAAGAAGAAGAAGAAGACAACAGACGCACTGCTTGATTTCAATTCGCACAAGTTTGCGTTTAAGTCAAAACAAATCATGTCGATGTGCCCCCATTTCAACTCCCAGCCGCTTATGCTATTCGACCATTGTTCACTCGCACAAGTCACATCTGTCAGAACCAATTAAAAATACATTTTCGCCGATTACCAACCTGTTTTAATGTAATCGCATCTAATCGCCTCCCCACTCAACGTTTAAGGCCCGCTTCCCCTGAAAGTACCCCCTCAAACCAAACAACGAATGCCACACGATAAGAACAAAACTCATTAACTTACGAAAATTTTATTGAAGCACACAATTCCGACCGTCCGGCTTTTTGTTATTCCGGAAATTTCCTATTTATAGGCCAAGTGACATAAAACACCTTCTATCTGCCTCCGCCTCCCGGGCAGGAGCCAGAATGGCCATTTTGGCAGTCAGGCAAACTTTTCTTACTCTCGTCTTCCACTTCAGTAAATAAATCGTAAAATTTTAATTACCCTAGTCAACCATTTCGGTGCCACCTTCGAAATCATTCGTCCTTGATATGAATCGCACCTAAGCTGAAGCCGAAGTCGGAGCGTCTCCTCGACCGCCCCCAGCATTGACCAGAAGATGAAGAGTCCTTCACCCTCTCCTTTTCGGCAAAATTCCAATCGCCTTCCTCTCATTAAGCACACACAAGCGCACGACAAATGGCGGACGACGCGGCGCTTATGAAAATTATTGCCTCTCGCTGCAAAAAGGACATTTCAAGAATAGTTGCCAAGTGGCAAAAAGGACGATTCACGCGAAGGGGTGAAAGGACAATCCACGAGACAGAGAGGGATCCTCCGACAATGGATTTTGTTTTAAGAAAAGAAAAGTCTGTTTGTGTATGTTTGACTAAGCCGAAGGAAAGGACGATGGAATGGAGGCGACAGAAGCAAAAACGACGGGACAAGCGAGGATATAAATTTGCAAAAATTTAAACGGGCTCCAGAGAACAAAGCGGGGCAACAAAAAGGAATGCCTTACCTTTCACTCGTGCAAATAATTACCTTCAGACTTTCCTCTTTTTTTTCCTTTATTTCTTAATTAAGGTTTCGGATTGTAAGGACACCTCGGGGGGAACACGTTAATGCCGAAAAAGAAACGATGCCCAGGTCGGAATAAAAAGGACATTAATTTTGAGAACCCACTGACGTAAAGACGGAGCTCTGTCCTCTCTTCTTCATCCCGGGAGATACATTTTAGGAACGTCCTTCATCGCGGTGTTCGCCGTGGTATTGACGAGTCCTGTTGGAAGCGAGACACACGGCAACTACTACAACTATTAGCCTTTGTGGACTGTATTGGCAGCAACACCCGTTCCCAAGTGAAGAGCTTTACGCTCTGCTGTTCATGGCACAACAGCGAAAAGTGGCTTCGGTGGGTTGCTGCCAACCGGCAGGAGTAAGCCCTTCGGTAGATGGCCGGATTAAGTGTTATCCTCTGCGAAGAATTGTAAGCTGAAGCCGGCAGGGAGTGGCCCTCCTCACGTGTGCCGCTTAACCTGAGCCAAAGATAGTTTCTGACGGGATGAGTGAATCCATCCGCCCATGCACACTCTGGCGGATCGTGTGCTTACAGTGACGGCGATAAAACTTCGATCGTGTAATTTTCAAATTTTACTATACTGCTCCAGCTCTAGTGAAAATTGGTAGTAAATTAAATTGCTTCGCCCCCATAATCCCACAGCTTCGGATGGGAGTGGAGGGATGTCTACGATTGACGGTGAAGTAGTTTTAGCGAAAATTGGTTGTGGTTTTATGGCATAATTGAAAAGGCTAAGGTGTAAAATAGGTGTAAACTTTGTTGTTGCAATGCGTCACCCTCATGGCTGAAGTTTATGTCGATTTTAATGGCCGATCATAAGAAGGATCGGGTTTTAACGGGTATTCTTTGGTGAATGCGTAAAAGTTTTCCCAGGGACGGGGGGCATTTGCATATTTTATTTTTGTGTATTTTAAGGACATTGGATGGCGGGAAAGCCTGTAAGGACCGTTAATGGATTTAAATCAATCTAAGTACTCAGTTTGGTTGGAGCATTTTATGCCCCATTTGGTTTCACTCGAAATGTGTCATAAACGATGACGAATTTTGGGCTGTGTTCAGAAGGTGGAGTAGATTTTAAATGGTTTTGGTTTCTAAACTCGAACCTAATATGAAGACGGCTGTGGGGTATTATTTGGCTGGGAAAATCCATGGGGGCATTCGGGGATTATCTGAGCACTCTTTTTGGCTGTTATATTTTTTCTGAATACCGATGGATTCATTCGCTTTTTATTGCATTTTATTGGCAACTGCTCTTTTATTGGGACATAAAAACTATCAAAATTTGTGTTCTGCTGAAGAGTGATTCATTATTTCTTTAGTTTGGATTTTTGAGCAAATGGGAATAAAGGTTTTCGAAGAGTGTGTTATCGGACCCCGGTATTAAATCCGTTTCCGTGTTTTTTTTTTGCTATACCATCTGAGCATTGTCAGCGACTCATAAAAGATCTGGTGCCATAAAAATAAGAGTTCGTTTCTTGGTTCAGATTCGAACCACAGACCTTCAAGGTCAGAGGTAACGCATAACCCGCAACAACAGGATTGACAGAGAAGAATGAGATGAGTTAACGACTTTAACGACTTACTCACATCAGTTAAAACTAAAGGGCCAACTATAATAGCCGGACGAAAATTTAAGATTACGTCAAAACTAAACGAGAAACTATCAGAAGCATCGTCCAATTTCAGAGAATCAGTAATTGCATATTTAAGCAGAATACATTGTGGGCGCCGTGGCGTAGTCTAAGGTCTAAGGATCGAATCTCGAAAAAAACAGCTAACATTTTTTCACGGCTCCACCTCGCTCGAGTCACTGACAATGCTCAAAGAGTATAACTGTCTAGAAAAATCTATATGTCACCTTTACTCGTGAACCGTAGCACGAACAACACAAGTGGTTGCTAAGAAGCTAGGCCCAGACTCACCTCGGACTGCCTCCATTATTATTATATTAAGGAGAATACGTTGAGCGCGATTTATTTCGGTCTCACATAAGTAGACAAAAGTGAACGAACTTAACGAAACTGCACGAAGCAATTGCTATGGTCACACCAGTGCTGCCAGTATTTTTAAGTAAAACCACACTGGAAAAGAAAATTACCATACCACTCAAAATTTACCACTTCCGAAAAATGTGAAGTTTCTTTTTCACAAATTTTATGAAAATTGCATTTGTATTCCTTTGATGTTTGCTTCCTCCACCGTGTTTTATTATTTCTGCTTCTTAGCTCTGCACCTCGCTTTTTTGTGGTACAGGTTTCAGGCATCCCTTGAATTTAGGGTATTAGAACAATAGAGTTCTTAGATAGCACAAGCAAGCGGAAGGATATTGGTTTCAGAAGAAATTGACCCATATTTTGTATGAAAATACCTTTTTACCAAATGTGTGGAATGGGATTCGGAATTTCCCACGAAAAGGTAAATTTACCACAAACTGGCAGCACTGGGTGACAGTGTATAATGTTTGTGTATTCGTTCAGTTTCTTCAGTTCTCTAAAGTTTCCGTGGGGCCGTTGGCCCCTCAATCGCAACCTAAACGGTCTTCCAACATCATCTTTCAAACTTTAGCAGGTGATAACGGCCATATTGTTGAAGCTGCGTCTGTCAAATTAACCGTCATTAATTCAGCCCATTTTTTCAAATCATAGACATAGCGTTCAAATACACCTGCAAATGATAAAATTGTTTTATCAAAATGGGTGTTCGGAAAACGTTCCGCGCTCTTCGTCCATATTATGGCCGCCCTAATCGTCTTACCGAGATGACTATTCGCAGTGTGGTGGATAAATTTGAGTCTACGATTAGCAAACGATTAACCAACACCCGAACGTCGACTATATGCAAGATCTGCCAAAAACCGAAAACATCGCAGTATGCAGGAGAATACGAGGCAGTCGATTTTGCGTCGCTCACAAGAACTCGGCCTTTCGCAGACCACAACTTGGCGAATTTTGCGTCGTGAATTAGGTCTGCACCTGGACGACTGGATGGCGCAGTTGGTTAAGTGCCTGCCCTGAGTTAGAGGGGTCCCAGGTTCGAATCCCAGTGAAAGCAAAGTTAATACGCTTTTATCCGGTTTTTCAAATCTGGTCCAGTCATCATTTGCCGTTGGAATCAAATTAACGGCACTATCACTGGGGCGGTCGATCAGTGGTTGAAGTCTGACTGTGGGTATCACAATGGACCAACATGGTCTAAGTGTGCTGTTGAATTCACTAGCAGTCCCCTAACCTAACCTAGGCCTGTACCCATACAAAATTTAACTGACGCCGAAGCTGAATTTGAACGATGTTGATGAAGAATAAGAAAGTTTGATGATATCTCGCACACACTTTGTTTTATTTAAATTTAAAGATAGGAAGCGCTTAATGATGTAGCCCTTACGATCAGTTCAAAAACCTGAGCTTTCATTTAATACAGAGCAGCAAAAGTCAGTGTCCCGATGCAATGTGATCGAATATTCAACATTTTTACATGCCTTCTTTTAACTAAAAGCATACATAATGGCATCAATTGGCCTTTCAAACGCACATACATCATTTTATGATATATCGCATTCATTTCATTTTATTTAGATTTAAAGATAAGAAGCGCTTAATGAAACGGTCTTTAGTTCTTGAATAAAAAACTGTACTATTACGTCGCGACGTCGTCGACATGTTGGCTTAAAATCTATGTAAACATCATCACCAGTCTTTGGTCAGCATTTCTGACGAATTTAAGCTTGTTTCTTATCCTTTTTGGCTTGTAACTATAGACCTATGATTCATCGATCTGTCGAGTTTGTGCAAGTTGGCAAATGCTTCAGATTTTACACTTTTGCTGTTGTCCATTGCTGAAACTGTGTGGTCAACAACGTTGTCTCTGGCCCGTTCCGTCAGCAATAAGTCTTTCATTACGGTACCGCAGCGCACACAAATCACAGCCAAAATGTTAAATTAACGGACCTATGATTCATCGATAGTTTGTGCAAGTTGGCAAAACGTGAGAAATGCTTGTTTCGTTGCTTATGTTTCTTCCGCTGACGCTGTCAGCAAGAAGTCTTTGATAACGGTTCTGCAGCGCACACCAAACACAGTCGAATAAATGGCGCCTGATCACTTTTCCTTCGTGAACGCAGTATCAATAAGTGATTTCGCGAAGACATTGATCTCGCCGCATTCAACGCGGATTTGCAGTGTTGTGGAGGGAATACAGAATGAGTGGAAACTGCACCTTTAACTACCTAGAAAGGAGTGTGTGATCCATGACATATTCATGGGTGTTCTTCTTGTGTTTTCCCCATGTCACTTCTTCTTCTTCTTCTTAGGGCGCTACAGTCCGAGGTGGACCTGTGCCTCACTCAACATGCGTTTCCAGTCAGCACGATCTTTCGCCATCTGTCTCCAGTTTCGACTTGTGTGCGCCACCTTGTACGTGGACGTCCTCTATTGCGTTGTCCCACAGGCTCCGAGTCGAAGACCCCCCCCATGTCACAGTCCAATGATACAAAACGCCATTGACAAAACCGAGAGGATGAAAGGATGAATAATTTAGTGCCACCTTTAAAATTATTCTGACACAGGTTTCCACCTGGCAACACATTCAACCGGGCTTCAACCGGGCTTCAACTCAGTGCTACTTGCTCTACTTCCAAATACTTCCAGGGTCCAGGTTGATGGGACCCGATTCTTAGCATTTTAAGCCTCAACTTTCTTCCACTTTTGAATAGTTGACAGCACCCAAAATGCACTTCCTGTCGTCTTACCGACATCAGCCTCAAACTAAAAACCGAGAGGAGAACTTTAAAGAGACTAAATCTCGTTCTCCGATTATGTCCACAAGATAGTGTCACTCAATCACAGAAAACTTGATCCCTCTTATCAACCAAGTGTCTCTGGACCACCTACTCCACAAGGAAACGCAACAAATTCATTCATGTTTCTCTGCGACGCCTGTGGTGAGAGTCCTCCGGATCCATTGAGGGAAAACTTGTCACGTCACCACCCCCCCAGGACACGTCCACCCATCTCAACAGGATACATTCACCTCGAGCCGATTTAAAAATTCATACCAACTCAAGAACTTTCAATGAAACAAGACCTTAAAGTTCCTGCCTCCCGCCAAAGTGGCGATCCCATAAACTATAGAACAACGCCAAATGAATGACCAAAGGAACATTGCTCCCATCTCCCTCACGAGTCCTTCTCCATTCTGTTCGCTGTTGCCTGCCGGCGGAGAGTGAGAGGACAAGGGACATAAGGAAGAAACTTATTCCATGGAAATGTCTATGCATTCATGGAAAACTTTTAACAGCATCTCCTCTTCTCGGTTAACTTTACATCTGAACGGCGGCGGCGGCGGCGAGGAGAACTGAAAAATCGCAATCAACTCGGGTGACCGCTTGATGAGTGTCCTCAATCCTTTCTCTCCTTTGTTTGTGCGAGAGTCGACTTAGCCCCATCGTTCGTTCGCCGCAGCTCACTTGAATTTTTAATCAGTGCTCACTGGAAAGCCTCTACCAAGACAAAATGCAACTTCTTAACCTTATTACACGAGGACGTGCTTCTCGCAGCACCCTCCTCACGCCATTACTGCCAACACCATCGCGCATTAAGATTTCCCGGGGTGGGTGGGTGAGGCGTTCGGCGATGGTGGTTATTATTTGTTAAAATGATAATCGTGCGGAGCAGTTAATTAGAGCAGTTAATTGCATAGACATGCATGTTTGGTGGTGCACCCAGCCCTAGCCGAGCGCGATGACGACGGCACTGTGCGAGTGCATAAATGTCAACTGCCTGTCCCGGGGGTGCGATGCGAAAGACGTCACACGTTGCAAAGGAACTGCTGATGCGGATGACAATGTCGCCGATGCTAATGGTTATCGTAATGATGACGATGACGACGATAATGATGGGGAATGGTGATAGTGATGATGACAGCTTTTCACATTTTCCTAATGGGACACTCCGCTGCACAAGAGACCGAGCCCTCCGTCCCAGACCACACACTCTGGCAACTGTGTACATGTGCTTAACCTACTCTCAGCGAGGACATCTTTTTTCCCCTGATTTCCTTCAGATGAAAGCCGATGGATGGGTCGGTTCTCTTTTTTTGCATCAATTGGATGAAGTTGTTAGTTGGGGGAGGCATGCACGGCGGAATCGAGGCTGATGACAGCCACGAGACATCCAGGTGTGTGTATTTTTAGTAAATGTCACATCATCCTCGTAACCGTTAAGTGCCCCAGATGATAAAAGTTCCCACTTCAATTATAACTCGATTAATGGAGGGGGTACTTAATTTTAGATTTTGAATAGTTAAGTGCACGGCAAACACTGCTGACGGCTGCTGGTGGAGAGGGTGGACAAGACCAATATTGGGAGTGTCGATGGTGTTATCCTTCAAACAGTCTCGTTTGAATGAGTCGGTGAGGAGTTGGCGAATTGGGAACCGTTAAGAGAAGAACAGATGTAAACTTAACGATGTGCCCACGTTTGTGGGGTGGTTCAAGTGTATTTGTTGTTTTAAGCGGAGGGGAGATGTTGTGTTGGTCTATTAGTTCGATCTGAATGATGTGAGATGCTTGAGATAATTCCTCGAGGGAAGGTAGCAATTTTCGACTTCACTTCGGAGGGTCTTAGTTTTGAAAGACAACCCTCTCTTGAGTTTTGGTCCCATACCATTATGATCTGCTTGTGGTATCAACAACTATCGTTATCGACATTTTGAGTCGAACGACCTTGGACCAACTTTCACGACACCACCTCTCTCTCGAGTCACGGCACCACCTCCCTCTCGAAACACGGCACCAACTCTCTCTCGAGTCACGACACCACCTCTCTCTTGAGTTACGGCAGTACTTTTCTCTCACATCGCGGCACCATCTATCTCTCGAGCCACGGCACCACCTCTCTCTCAAAATATGGCTCCACATCTCCCTCGAGTCGCGGCACAATCTACATATCCCTCGAGTCACGACACCACCTCTCTCTCGTTTCGCGGTAACGATTCTCTCTCGAGTCGAGATACCACCTCTCTCTCGCGTCACTGCAACACCTTTCTCGAATCAATGACCAAGATCAGAAAGTATTACTGGCGAGAAAAGCTTCTCAAAGATCGCCGGAATCAGGATTAGACTGTAGATGCCCTCCACTGGTGAGAGAACAGTAGCATGCAATATATCAGTGTGTTCTGTAGAAGTTAAGCCCTGTCTTGGGTTTATTTTTCAACGAATAATATCTAAACAAAGTCATTAAACAATGAACAAGCACATCCGACAGCTGACTCAGAAGTTGTGCTAAAAAATTGCTAAAAAATTAGTACAGCACACCTTCTCTCACTCGAATTCAATTAAAGAATGCCCTCCTGATGTCACCACTCCCGCGGCGATGGTGACCCAGAGACCTTTGACTCCCCAATCCGTGCCAAGCACTTTGGCATTTACTCAAAGCCAATGCACCTGCAAACAGAATCGCTGCCATAAAACGTGCATAGCGAGCTGCACACACGAGCAGTCCACAATATTGGCCTGCCGCAGTGTGGTGACATTTTGCATTTGAAAAGCTATCACCCTGTGAAACCGGAAAACATAATTCATTTTGCCAAATTCATGTGCACTCGAATTAATTTATAGGCCCACCCCTTTCGGTGATTATCCGACATTTGAATCAACATTCCTCGCACCACTGTCATCGGTGGCGGAGATGGTTTATGGCACTTTTTCCCATCAAATTCACCCCCGGGGCGGATTGGTTTTGTCGACAATTGCTTCGGTGCCTGATCAAATATCAATTTACACACTTTCCCCCCGCAGCGCAAACTCACTTTAAATGGACCAAAGACTGCCCCAACACTGGAGCCAGAGTCATTTTTCTTGTCATAACCAGATGATAAATTTCACAAAACCAAAAAAGAATCAGAACTAAAAATCCGCAATGCGGTGCTCGTTCGGGGGGCTGGGGTGGGGCGGACACAACCGAGTTGTATTGATTAATAAATAATAGGACTGGTGATGTTCGCGAAACTCGATTATTTTTCATTTGCTAAATTAATTCGAAATTCTGTTCAGTACGCATGTTTTGGACACTGATGCAATTAAGTGATCCACTGTGGTCGGTCGATGGGCGCTGTCAATGACAACACAGCACATATAAGTTTTATGGATATCTAGGGAATAGTTTCTGATTTTGTACTTTTTTTTTGGTTCGGAATTCGTTCGCTGTTCAGTGTGAAAGCTAAAAAGAATATAGGTCCAAGACACTTGTTATTGGAACAAAATCTATCACTGTTCAATACCGACACAAACTTGTTTTTGGAATCATTTTAATTTCATCCCAAATATATTATTTCTATGGAGTGGGAATGCATTCCTAGATATCAGTAAAGTGTACACAATCTTGACATGAGTTCTCTAATGTACGTGGTTAACTTTTAGTACTGACTTTTTAAGCCCTGTGGGCATGGATAGTTTTGTTTATCCTATTTGTCCCCCCTGTCTGATCATATCAATCCTCAACTGTCGTCTTAATATATCTAATATGTTCAATTCCAAGCGTCTAAACTTACCCTAAGAGTAAAGTATACCATCAGAGGTTATTTTTGGAATCAGTCTTTCTCATGTAAAGAGTCTTCCAATAGGGACTTCCGAACTTTGACAGTTGATAGCGGCCATATTGTTGAAACTACATCTGTCAAATTGGCTGTCATTTATTATGTAAGTCTATTTTGCCAAATCGCCATGGAGGAACATAGCTTTCAACAACACGTGCAAATGATTGGAATTGTTTTATCAAAATGGGTATTCTGTTCGAACAACGTTCCGCGCGCTTCGCCATAATCGTCCTACCGAGAGGACTACTCGCAGTATGGTGGAAAAATTTGAATCAACTGGTTCAGTGAACGATAAACCAACACCCGAAACGCAAGATCTACCGGGAATATCGCCGCTATCAGTGAGAGTGTGCAGAATAATCCGAGGCAGACGATTTCGCATCGCTCACAAGAACTCGGCCTTTCGCAGACTACAACTTGGCGAATTTTGCGTTTGCGGCGTGTCTTGGACCTACACCACCATCAACTGGCACGTGAAACGACCATGATCACATAACCACGTATGTTCGCTGGGCTATGGACCTAGAGCTGGGCAATGGAGCAGTTGGAAACTGACCCAAATTTTCATCATAAATCATCTTCAGCAATGAGGCCCATTTCCGGGTGAATGGGTGCGTCACCAAAAAAAACTAACAATACCAAGCCACATAAGAAGGAAGAGCATACAATGCATCCCGAAAAATCACTGTTTGGTGGGGACTTTTTTGAGAACGACGGCAAGCGTTACTCAACTAATTTTGGCCTGAATTGCGATTTGAGCTTTCATTTAATGCAGAGCAGCAAAAGTCGGTGTCCCAATGAGATGTCATCGAATTTTCAACACTCTTACGTGCCTCCTTTTAACTTAAAGCAGCAGCACTTTCATCAGTAGCAGCTACAGGATAATCGCATGGATTGTTAAAGTGAAAACTTCATAAAAGTCAGTCGATGTAATTTTTGCCATAAGTCCATGATGGCATTCCGCAGGATTCTCTCTTAGGCCCTTTGCTCTTAATCCCGTTCTGGTTCTGCATTTGCTCACAATAACTTGGAAATATGGATTTACCCTTCTAATCATCCAATACACAAGCACACGCACCGAGCCTCATAAAACTTTACTTAACATTGTCATTGTCGGTGGTGTTATGGCAGCGTGAATTTCGAAGTCGATTTCCTAATCGTGTCGCGCCAACTGGGAAATCATTCTGGCGCTTAGCTACTCGATTCGAACAGACTGGAACCACAGGAGACCATGCAGGGCGTGGCTACCACCGGACTGGTGGTTCAGCCGAGAATATCGCGGCTGTGACTGCCGATGTCGCTCAGAACGAAGAAACCTCAACCAGACGACGGGCCATGCAATTGGGCATCATCAGATGGACCCTACAGCGACTTCTTACTGCCAGGATTGGATGAGTGGTGCTTCTTGGTGAACATGTGGTTTCAACAAGGCAGTGCAATCGCGCACACAGCACGAGCCTCAATGGATATTGTGAAGGAAGCGTTTCCTGGTCGCGTAATCTCCCGTTTTAGCGACATGACCAGCAAGATCACCTGATTTAACCATCCCAGACTTCTTTTTTTGGGGCTACTTGAAGTGGCGGGCTTATGCCAACAAGCCTCAGACAGTCGCAGCCCTTAAGAAGAATATTCTACATACAAAGAATTATCACCGGAAATCTTGTAGAAAGCCATGAAATATACGATAAAACGGTCACAAATGTGTATCAATACTGGCGTCAGCCACTTGGCGGATATCATCTTTTCCACTTAGCAGAAAAAATTGTGAAGATCAAAATAAAAATTTGCTTCAATACTCTCCTGAACGTATGCAACATTTTCTTCATCAATATCAATATCCAGCGTAAACCTTACCGACCAATTTAAATTTAGAGGACAACCTGTCAGCTACTCACTTTTGGCGCTGACTGCAATTTAACAAATCAGAGCTCAGTTTTTCCTTTACCCCCTAACTAAGAGCAAAAATCCGGCAAAATCCTGTCCATCTCATTTGGAAAACCTTTCTAAGTTCAAGAGAAATTTGGAAACATCATCACAAGAGTTCCTGCGGAGCTGAGGCCTCAAGAGGCCTTTGACATTTTGCAAAACATACCAGGCCTCAACCATAGAAACACTAAGTCATAGAAACTGTCATGCCATTTACACTCGACTCGGCACACTCAACAGAAGACATTAAGCAGCTCATTTGCGTCAAGAAATGAGGTGTCGTGCGTTGCCGAGCACACATTTGTTTTCACTGAAGCACCTTTACGAGGCACAATATCAGAAAAACCACTTTTAAAATCCCATCGACAGTCGACGCTTGACTGTCATTGTGCACAAAGCACAAATTCGCCCATAACAGGAAAAAGGAGTCACACACAAAGGCAGACAATTACATAACCTCTCCCGTTAGAAGGTTTTAATTGAATAACCAAATAAAATGCACACTTCGGTCGACCTCAGGAGTAACATTTCAAATGAGACCGACATTTTACTCTACACCTCTCCGCACTTAGATTCACCTCATTCGGAGAGGCACCGTTGGGATGTGTGTGATGACAACCGAACTTAATTGCACACAGCACAGAACCTAACGAAATGTGAACGTCGTCGGTCGTTGCCTGTCGTGTCTTAGTTATTTCTAGTCGTTCGCTCCTTCCACTTGACTATACTTTTAATTTAATTTCATCCTCGTCGTCCCGCCCACGTTTCCAATGCCGCCCCTTTCATCAAGATGAAAGCAAATTAAAGATGAAGTCTGCTGTTCCCAGCATCCCCACCCACTAGTGTCGTCGTAGTCGTCGTCGGCAACCGAAGAGAAAGAAACAGAGAGCAGCAATGAGACCCAAAAAAGGATTCACAGTATAAATCAAAAGTATTTTATTATTTAGCATGCGAAGGGATCCCAAATTTTAGACACACACACACAGACACATGCGTGAAACGACACACACTCGTGTACCCCCCGGGGCTGCTGTGTTCCTTTGGCAAATGGAAAATGTGAGGGAAGATGCCACTGCTGTGGCATCCTGCCGTGTGGGAAAATCAAAATCGAGGGTTGACGCTGTGCACTGTCAACTTGAAGGCACCACACCCGCCGCCCCACTCGCAGGGCCCAAATTACCCCCGAGGATTGCCGAGGACGTGTGTGCGGCTGTATCTCTCTCTGTCCTTCTCGACTATCCAACTGTCAGGGATAACCTGTGACGACAAGTGGCTGCGCAGTAACGCCAGCAGCGGCGAGGAATGAGGACAATTCTGTGAGGGAATAATTAGAGCAGAAAATTTATGATTCAGTGGATGGATCTTACTGGTTTCGTCATCAGTCGCCACAATGAGTGTTGCAACCACTCGCCCAACTCCCCCGAGCCTGGCGGTGGGGTTACAGCAGTTACACGGAAAAAAGGACACGTTTCCGGGGCTAATTTCAAAACGAGAGTTGTTTAGAGACTCAGTTAAGGGTTCACCTAAATTTACTTAATTAATGGCCATCCACGGTCGTGTGTGCTCCGAAGGACCGGTAAGCACAATCTTCCGTTGATGTGCGCTCCATCTAAGAGTATCCATCCAACCGTCCTCCGGCAGGAGCTCGTTTTTGAATTAACTTCGACAAATTGATAGGGTGTCAGTGCTGATGTGGTGAGCGGTTGGTATTTGTTGTTTGAAATCCTGCTCACATCTCGGAGTATCCCTTTTTTCCCTCATTGTTCCATCGGCAGTCTTGGTTCCATTGTGTCATAGATGGATACACCCAATCACCGTAACGTGATGTAATTTAAAGCACTTCAGTGCTACAAATGACCCTCCAAATGGGGGTGGAGTGGGGCTACATACACGAAGGTGGTGGTGTTTTGCAGGAGGTTTGCAGGAAGTACTTCAATGCGAGAGGAAATGGTGGCAGCACATCTTCTCATTCGAGAGGAGGACAATGACGACGACGACGACGGAGGTAATGTGCGTTTCGGTTTGTATCGAGTGCGCACAGCGCACAGCCCCTCGCCATCGATCGAAACCCCACCTGGGGTTTTCAATATCCATTTGATTATCTTCCTGTCAGGTGTCAGGGTGTGAAAAGATGAATCTAGTTGTTCAATTTGTTGTTTGCTGAGATCTGGAGTTGTTGTTGGATGATTTACTTACGAAGATACTTCGGGTTGAGTGCGGAGTGCATGTGTTTGGGTGTGTTTGCATTTTTCATTTGAGATTGAAAATCTGTTGAGTGGGTGTTCGTGGGTGTGTTTGGTCGCTTGACAAAGGGATACACACACACACACACGTCTGGATGCAAATGCAGATTGACTTGTAATGCATGAGTGCTCGGTGAAAATGGAATCCGCTTTTCAGATTAAGATGCACAAGGTGTTCGAAATTTAGGCGTTGGATGAAAGGAAAACCTGAGAGTCTGTGTTGCATCTTAAAGTGGAAAGTGTGCTCTTAAATCAAATTTCCCATTGAACAGCATTTCCTGAGAGGACTTAATGTTCCCTGCTTAGAATATTGAACGTTTTCGAAAAGTTATTCGTGCGTCTGATGTGGGGCGAGAATAAGCTTTTCATTTTGAACTCTGGGACGGCCTTTAAATGTCTACATCTCCGTTGTGTGCTACAATGTGTCTGTAATCTGGTAATCTTGTATTTAAACTAACACGAGAGAGGTGGCGCAAAGTCTGCAACGAGCTTTTTCATGGAAGGGAAGGGAACTTGTCACTACAGCATCAGAACTCATCCAGATAACTCGGATTTGTCTCAGGTATTGAACCAAACCGAAAGGGCCTTAAGACGTCGCCTACGCTTACGTCTCTGAATAGGCTTCTCTTTTTTGAAATAAAATTAGGAAATAGAAAAACTTTTGGCTCCAAACGGTCGAAGATTAGACGATTTTGAGTCAAATCTGCCACAAAAACTTGACGGCCCTGTTAACGCTACATCCTCCTATTTAGTCAAAGTCTTCTTGCATCTTGACTTGATACTAAGGATTTGGTTGAAACGACTGGATGGCGCAGTTGGTTAAATGCCTGCCCCAAGTTAGAGGGGCCTCAGGTTCGAATCCCAGTGAAATCGAATCTGGTCCAGTCACCATTTGTCGTTGGAATCAAATTAACGACACTGTAGTAGGTTGCTACCTGGCAGTACAATGGACCAGTTTTGAGTCTGAGCGCTCCAGTAAATCTTCAAAAATCCTCTGAAAAAAAAAAAAAACGGATTTGGTCGCCCTCTTCTTCAAAGATTTGTGGGCGGTTGCTTGCATTCCAAGCAACAACGACGTCCCTGTACAGCTCGTCGAGTTCAAAGTATCATATTCGCCTCCATTGTATATAGCAGGACTTGAAAGTCTGGGAAGACTGGAAAGTTTGGAAAGATTGGAAAGTCTGGAGAGGCTAGAGAGTCTGGAATGACTGCAATGTTTGAAAAGACTATAAAGATTTGAAAATCTAGAAAGACTGGAAGGTCTGATAAGACTAGATCGTCTGGAAGGACTGGAAAGTCTGGAAAGACAGGAAAGTCTGGAAAGAGTGGAAAGTTTGGAAAGAGTAGAAAATTTGGAAAGAGTGGAAAATTTAGAAAGGCTGGAAAGCCGGAAAATCTGGAAAGACTAGAAAGTCTAGAAAGAGTGAAATGTTAAAAAGGACTATGAAGATTGGAAAATCTAAGACTGGAAGGTCTGATAAGACTGGAGAGTCTGGAAAGATTGGAAAGTCTGGAAAGAGTGGAAAGTTTGGAAAGAGTGGAAAGAGTGGAAAGACTGGAAAGAGTGGAAAGACTGGAAAGTCGGGAAAGATAGTAAAGTCGGAAAGTCAGGAAAGACTGGAAAGTCGGGAAAGACTGGAAACATAAAGCAAATAGTATGAGTTCTATTCTTCTGCCTAGAACCTTTTGATCTCAATTGCATTCGCAAATCAGAGAAGCACTCAATACAATCCACAGGCATTTAAGACCAATGTGCACTGGTACCTCCTCTCTCTTTCTCCCTCTATATCTTCGGCCCATGCTGTGTCTTGATTCCGGACACTTAAGGGTATTCGTAACCACTTTTGCGCGCGCAAATTATAAAAAAAAACTGCCTCTGACACTACTACAATACTCGTGGAACTTAATTTAAGGTCCCAACCGATAGCGTATCTCCTTGCTGAGATCTTATACACGTTTCGAAAGCTCTTCTGGTGCTGATGCATACCGTAATGATTTGTGGAATGTGAAAAATCCGGATTAGTTTTGCTGGTTAGTCTGTCTTCAACTATGAATTCTGTCGTATCCAACTCTGAAACTGATGAAAATATGAGAGTCGAAAAGACGTACAAACTCGTTTCGATTTATGCCCTTCTGCAGGGTATTTCTTCTTCTTCGAGTAGGGGTGCAGTCCGGAGGGGATTCGGTTCTAGTTTTTGTAGTACCCAGTCGTGTTGTGTGTGCTATTGTTCTCTCATGAGTGAGGGAAACTTACTTTATTACAGCCCCGGAAGGCGAAGATTTGACAAGCTTTTTTTCTCGGGCAGTTTTTTCGTCAAATGGTGACTGGATCAGATTCGATTTCACTGGGATTCGAACCTGGGACCCCTCGAACTTGGGGCAGGCACTTAACCAACTGTGCCATCCAGTCGTCTATTGACAAGCTTTACTTGACAGTTTCATTCTCTCACTATTACGGCAGTGTGGTGCCGTAAAAATTTAAGTTGGGGTCGAACTGTGGACATTACGATAGGAATCGACGCCGTTATTCACTAGGTCATATCAACTGGCACACATCAAGGGTCGCCTTTTATCCTCACAAATTTTGCAGATGATCTAATACAAGTCTCAACACTCAAGCTTTGAAACACATTTTCAAATCTAAATCTATTATTTTTGTATAAATTCCAGAACCCCACTAACTCATATCAAATATTTCTTTCTTTGATTTATTTCTAGCAGAAGATGCTGTACACATTACAGCAATCCTCGGTGAAGGTGTCATATTTAACTGTCACGTCGAATTCCCCAACGATCATCCGGTGCCATATGTCCTGCAGTGGGACAAGAAGGTGAGCGAAACGGTACGATATCAAAAATCTTCTCTATACTCTCTTAATAAAAATATCGTCTGTTTTTTATTCCATATATTCTATATGTATAATGCGTGTAATATGAACGTAAACAAAACCGTAACCCCAAGCAAATACTATATAGAAAAAAAAATAATATCCAAGCAATACAATACCAAAATATCCACTTAAATACAAAACAAGATAAGAAACGAACAAATAGAAAAAAATCCAAAAAAAAAGATAAATATCCGAATATTGATTTTATTATTTTTGAAAAAATAGAACTTCCGTGAGTATCTTATGCTTGATATACAAATGAACTTTAAGATGCCAGAACTTGAAAAAAACTAACATATATATTTTTTTTAGAAAATGTTATAAACTTTTTACTTTACATAAATTTATTTCCTACTCCATTCATATTTCGCGTTGTTGTTAGTAAATCGGTTTTGAGTTTGAATAACATTTTCCTCAGTTACTTTCTCATAGATATGTTCTTTTCATTGTTTTCGTTTTTGTCTTAATTTTCCAAAAATTTCGTTCTAAATGTTGGTCGTATAGAGAAAATTTAAATTTAATTTTACAAAAAAATTCCATAAATTGATTGAGTTACTAAATTTGGTGAATTTTTTAAAAATAAAAATGTTAAACCTTGCAAGAGTGGTGTAATTTTAATTTGTGTGGTTCCATTGGCTTTTGAAGGCGAGAGTTAAATTTGAAAAACAAAAAAAATCAGTTTCAATTGGCTGTGTTGTTTTTGATTTAGATAAACTTTATTTGATTCATGTCATTGAACAGCGCCGCCTAACATTCAGTTGGACAATACTTTTTACAAAAAGAACACGCAACTGATACTTCAGTTAAATATATTCATTTTTGTTTTTGATTTTCCGTTTCTTAACAGTTGAAGAGTAATTTATTCGCTTCATAGTTACACAAATAAAGTTATTTAAGAAAAATAAATTGCTTTTTTATACTCAAACAAGAAAAAAACAATTCATTTAAGCTTTGTTTATGATTTACGATTCCAACACACGACAGAATATGTATTTTTTCACACAAAAATGAAAACATTTTGATACAGAAAAGTGACACTGAACAAAGTGAAGAACAAAGAGATATCGAAATTACAAAACCGAAAAGAAAAAATAAACCAAAAAGAGAGAGTGAGAGAAGAATTAGGATGTTAGATTTATTTATTTAGTTTTAGATCAAAATTAAATGATTTTTGTTTCCCATCGACCATCCAATCATTTGTACTTCATCCGAACACCAACCACAAAAACAACTCGCATACAAATATGATTTCAATTATTTTTGAGAATATAACACCGAGTTCATGTGTGTGTTCGTCTGCTCTTGTCCAGTGTGGGGTGAAAATCTGCAATTTTTTGTTCACGAATTCGATTAAGTATCCTTTCTGCAATGAATTGCAGATGCACCACCTGAGATGAGGTGACTTTTTGTTTTGATTTAACTTTATTTTTGTGATTTTTTCCTCAAAATTTTAAACGTTTTTGTTTCACAAAATCTTTGTTCAAAATGTGTGCTGAATGTAGAATAAGATCTAGAGCACAGTATGTGATGAGAACTATGGACGATTTAGAATCTAATCAAGGGATGAATTCATTTACTTACTTATTTGTTATAATTAATATTCTCTTCACTCCTTTTTGTGTAAATTGTTCTGAAAATATATTCGATACTTATGTCTTAAGATTGTTATTTTTTGTCCTTTTTTTTGTTAAATTGCTCCAGCACTGATTTTATTGTTTATTGTCCATTTTGTGAAGATGCATGGTATTAAAAAGGAGTAGATTTACATTCACCCAATTGGCCTTTTAGCTGATGTCCAGCAAGTCCTAGTTCAACTCTTATAACCTAAAGTATATCAGAAACGTCTCCCTTTAGAAAAGAACTGAGCATGTTCCCAAAAATTAAAGCAGCAGGACTCTTTTGAATGACTAACTTATTTACTTCTTATTCAAATACTTTCAAAATCCTTATCCTTTTGAGTCAAAGTTAAGAAGTATGGTTCATTTAAAAAAAAGTATATTACAAAAGCCAAATGCATTGACCGCGCAAAAATATCTGCATAAAAAATCGACATTTTCAAAGTTATCCTTAACGGACTCCCATGAAATTGCGCGGTTTACTTAAATCTTTAACCCTAGGAGCTGAGGATACTTAAAAATATTAATAATGGCGGCGCTACAGTCCGAGATGAACTTGGGCCAAGCTTCTCAGATTTAGGGGCCAACTATGATGCCCGGACGGAAACTTTAGAGAACTGAAGCAACTGAACGAATACACAAAAATAATACACTAGCAAAAATGTACCATAGCAATCGCTTCGTGCAGTTTTGTTAAGTTCGTTCAATTTTGTCTAAGTATTCTCCTTAACATAATAATAATGGCGGCGCTACAGTCTGAGGTGCCTAGCTTCTCAGCAACCACTCGTGTTGTGCGTCATATTGTTCTTTCACGAGTGGAGGGGACATATAGTTTAATGCCGACTGCGAACGGCGAGATTGAGAAGCTTTTTCTAGACAGTTATACTCTTTGAGCATTTTCAGTGACTCGAAGGAGATGGAACCGGGGAAAATTTTTTTTGAAAAACTGTTGTTTGTGCTGTAACTTGAACCTGGAAAGTCTTGCGCGTATGGGTCGACGCACAAACCCACACGGCCATGGCATCCACTTAAAAATAATACTAAATTTAAATTTCATCTTCATAGAAGAAAGTCTTCTTCTTTTTAGAGCGCTACAGTCCGAGGTGAACCTGGGCCTAACTCTACATGCCTCTCCAGCCAGCACAATCTTTCGCCAGCTGTCTCCAGTTTCGCACACAAAGCCGGCCGAGGTCCCTCTCAACTTATGTGCGCCACCTTGTACGTGGACGTTCCCTTTTACTTTGTCCCACAGGCTTAGAGTCGAAGACTCTTCGGGCCAGAGCTAAGTTGTCCATACGCTCTACATGGCCTAGCCATCTTAGGCGTTGGATCCGAAGACGCCTGGCTAGACTCATGTCTATATTTCATGATTGAACCTTCTCCTCCAAATGCCATCAACGCAAACAAATGCCATCAACGCAAGACCAAGAGACTGTACATCCGCTTGGGATATTGTCCATGCCTCTGCGCCGTACAGCAGGACACACGCTGTCATATGCGGCCTTGAAATCGACAAATATGTGGTGCGTGCCGATTAGTATTTCTTAGGTCTTCTCCAGAGTGAAGATTTGATCTATGGTGGACCCCGGCCTGAAACCACACTGATAGGGACCTATCAGTTTTGCCCTTTCTGACGTTCAGAACAAGTCGCGTGTTTTTTTCGATGACATCGTTAATTTTTTTCTGCCCTCATTCAATGTTTAAGCCGCTTCCTATACAATTCCGAAGGCCTCACTAGCGGATGACCATATTCCCCTAATCAGATTAATTTCATACACGTCTGTAATTAATTGTTCGACAAATCAGAAAAATGCGCATCAAGTGGTGGTCAGTGATTCTTAACAGGTAGTAGCCAGCATTATGTTTAACCCTTTCCTAACGGCTACTGGAAATAGCAAGAAGATATAACTTTTTGCATTAAAATGATATAAAAGGAGCAACATATATATTTTCGACTTTTATTGGAGTTCTAAATATACTTTCCGAAACCTAAATTTTTTGTCACCGCCAGAAAATGTTTGTACCAAAAAGTCTGTATTTTACAAAATAAGGCACTTTTTGGACTTTTTATGAACACTTATCTATTAACTAATCAACGCAGTGTTATTCTGGAAAACAGTTCCCAATAAATATTCTATTTTTAATATGTTTTTGAAATGTTTGTACTTCACTCGCTCTGCTGTTTATTCAAGTCTCAACTTGCAAGCTTCACAGATTGTTTATTTTTCGCCAGAATTCAAATAACATGCTGTCATTGGCTTACCAAACGGGACGTTCACGGATCGACAATGATAATTGTCCCTTACGCGGTCGAGTATTTGAAATATTTGGCGGAAAAGTAGGCGGTACTAATTAGTACCGTCAGATTAGAAAAGGGTTAAGAAATCACATGAGGGTGTTATCCTTAGTCATAAACGCATTTCGAAGCAGTACATTCGACTATGTGCAGCAGAACCACATAAATCTAGACAACAATCCAACTGTAAGTTTCTATTTTCCAGGTCATAAGCTTTTTCAAGACAAAGAATGTCCTTCCTAGGGAAGACAGACCAAACAACTTAATTTTTTTTTTCTGAAATTAAAACATGGACCTCTTTTCAATACCAACGCATCTTTGTTTCGTTCATTCCTGTGTATAAATTAATTGTTTATTTTTTTGTTTTCTCTAAGATATCCCAGGACTACTTGAAGCACAACCCAAAAGAATCTCAATTCCAACTAGAAAGCAAAAAAAAAAAAGAATTTTCTTCCAAATCACTTTGCAAATGTCTGCACCAAAACACAACTCTTCTCTACTAATTAATCGCTTTTTTCTTTGGTTCCCCCATACAAAATTAAGGATTAGACAACTCCAGCCCCAAACAGCAATTACAATTAAACCAAAGTCCTTTTCTGTACAAAAACCAAAATGAAATGAATAAACAAACAAAACTAAACAAAAAAAAAAGAAAAAAAAATCTATAGAAAGGATAACAAACACAAAGTCTGATTTATTTTTAGCATTAGCGCCAAGTCACACCACAAAAGCAATAAACCATAATTATCAGCAGCTTATCCTTGCCACAATTCACACAAAGCACCAATAAAACATATGCCTTTTTTCCCACTATACAGTGGGAAACATTTTGTTGAGAGTCCCCTTCCCCGTCCCCATCTCACATTAGCCACCCCCGCCACCCACAACACACACACAATACACACAATTGAACGTATCCTTATCCGAAATGTCTGTGAAACCCTTGAACACCGAGAGAGTGCGAGAGAGAGGAAAAAATGAAAAACTTATCTCGCCTCCATGTCCTTATCCACCGTACCTCCATGGCCTCCTCCTCCTCCTCCTCCTCCTCCCGCCCCCCACCTAACCCGTACATTGTGGTAGTTTGTCTTCGACTATACTTCTTCCGTTCAATTTGTGTTGTTTTATCCTTAAAATAAAATCCTGTAAAGATGAACAGAACGAGAGAAAAGCTATAGCTAATCATAAGACAAAAGGAATAAAGGATCTCGAAATATATTTTAGATAGAAAAAAAAAAGCAAAAACCGAATGAAAACTTTTCTTGAAAATACTCGTTTTTGCGTTCTTGTATTTTTGTGTTGTTTTTGGTTTGTTTCCTTTGCATTCTGTGTTCTGTGCATGTGTGGTTACGTTACGTCTTGGTGCTCTCTTCCACATATCCTTGCTTGTTCTCTGCATAGAGTAGTGAGTAATGTTTTCTGTGTTTTTTTTCGTTGTTCTCCTTTTTCTGTTCTTTTCGTGCTCCGTATGCTTTTAGTTTTAATGCGGCTAATAAAACAAAAACAAACAAACAAAAGCTTAAGAGAAATGGGAAAATCGTGTACGCGCGGGCTGGTGTGTTCTTTTGTTGTTTTGCATACGCCCAGGGGGTGGGTGGGTGGGTTTAAAGTTTTATTTAAGGAGACACCCTCACAATGGGGGACCGTTTGTTGCTGTCACCCAGTCACCCCCTCCTGCCATTGTTCATTAGATGCATAATGTCATTTCATTTGTAGGTAATTAGATTGCAGACACAATGCAAGACGTGTGTGCGCTTGTGCTTGGCGCTGGCAGGAGGTTCCTGCTAATAAGTGGTATGTGACCAGTGGAGGGGTGTTTTCAATGAAATTACAGACATTGTCAGAACAAGAGAATGCAATTTATTGGTTAACTGGAGAATTTAACTGACAGTTAAGACATTTGCTACGGCAAAACAACACAGTTGCACATACACACTAGGAGTCTGCATCCGTCTGGTCCAAATGCGGACGGTCCGTCCGTCCGGACGAAGGAGCTCGGTGAAAGTAAATCAAAACTTGAATTAGATATAAGTAACCCCTTACAACGGGAGATTATAAATACAATTACGAGTCGGTAAGACAACTGTATTGTGCCGAGAGAAATTTCTGTGGATAGACGATAATTTTGCGTTCACATTGCAAAGGGATACGAGTATCTTCGGCGTTCTGTCTCGTTTGCTCTGCAAAGGGATCCTCATGGATTCAATTTACAATCGTCTTGTACATATAGTCTGTGAATTTGTGTGCTGAGGGGGAGGGGTTGAAGATGGAGCATTGCTGATGAGTGTGCATTCTCAAGGAAGGAATTGGTTTATTTATGACTTTAATTTTGGTGAAGTCGACTGAGGTTTTGGCAGGCTTGAGTGAGAGGTTTGTAATGAAATGTACATATGTACGTGGGGGCTGTTGTGCCGAGGGTTTATGGGGGGGGGGGGAATTTGATTAGAGACGTGGTCTGGAATTGTTTTACAGGTATAACTTCGATGGGCAGGGATAAGTGCTTAAGTGGTGGGAAAATAGATGCTCTTTAGAGGGGCATTACATTGAATCAGTGATGAAATGTTACAAATGGGGTTTTGTTTGCCGTTTCTGACGAGAATTTACAGTCCATTTTAAATCAGGCTTAACTCTGGAGCAGGTCCCTATGAGATTTTTGAACAAAATTGAGATTCTTTGATTAACCTCTGGCTAAGATCGTGTACTTTTTTATGATATTTGGGTTTATTTCATGCGTTCACGTTCCAGTCATCGCTTGCAGGGTTGATTCCTCGAGGATAGCTGTGAATTCGCACATGATTCTTGTTATATTGAAGCGCAAAATTGTTAATGTTAAGATCCTCAGTTTAAGGGAGCCTTCGAATGGAATGTGAACGGGTCTAAACAATTAGTCGTAGCCCAGTTGTCCGAATATACATCTGGGGTTCCACAAGGTAGTCACCTAGGTTCATTAATTTTCATCCTACTACCAACGATGTTTACTACGTAATCAAGGAATTTCAACTGATTTCTGAAGTAAATTGGCACTTTTCATGGTATTCGGTCATTCAAAAATGGTAAATAGTTCTGAAAATAAATCATATCTCAATAGTCGAATTAATTTGTAATTTCGAACAGTGCTGCCAAGTTGAAAATCGAACCTCTTAGCCCTTTCATGCCAGGTGTTGTATGTATACAACATGAACATCATCTACACACAACTTATAAAATATTTGTGCAATTAATGTAAAAATTTGATAAGTCTATCCTGAAACATACGTCAGTTTATTTTATTCTGCATTAGATTCCGAATCCGTTACTTGTGTTTAGGTGAAGTACAGATTCAATAAAAAGCGTTCTTGTAAGTCTGATAAAATGTGATAAAATAGGAAAAAAAGTCTCAAGTATCTTCCCAGATTCTAATTAGTTGTTATTTTATATGAAGCCTTTGAAGGGTATTTAAAATTCTGTGTTGTGGAGATGTAATTCATCAATAAAAGTTCATGTTGTTTAGAAACAACATCAGGCATATATGGAGATTCTCGAAATTTGTGATATGTCGTTTGTGTACAACACCAGGCACTTATCAGAAACAACTTTTTAGGCAAAATGTTTCTTCATCGGTCCAGAGGACTTATAGATTCCCAGATGAAGATGGTCATGGAAATGGAGTGGTATAAGAGATTATTATTATTTATTTATCTACAAGCGGTAATATGCTAACAGATATATGATAATGTTTAACAATAACAAATAATTATATAAGTAATGATTAAATATACAATACAATACAATTTCATTTTTGAATTTGGCACGAGATAAACTGAATAAATCAATATGAGTACATACGTCATTGAAATTTAAGATTGATTTTGGTTCATTTTAGCCATTATTAGTTTTATGAGGTTTTTCAAAAAGGAAAACTCTGGCCCTTAATAATTTAGCAGGTACATAAATGGGAATCGTTGCAAGTAGAAAAGGACACTTAAAATGACAGCAAAGTAAATCTCACCAGCCATGAATAGTACGCCTAGATTCTAACAGCAAATATCTGGCTTTATAGTCTGGGCAATAAGACCAGTGCATTTTATGGAAAATGTATTTAGTAAATCGCCTTTGAATCTTTTCAAGGCGGTCAGAGTGAACTCTGTATGCTGGGCTCCAGATCACATCAGCGTATTCCAAAAGAGATCTTACGAGGGATGTAAATAAGGATAACAGAGCAAATGGATTATACAAAACATTTGCATCTGACGATGGGGATGAAGCTCCCGACGATAATTGCGAAACGGATATAAACAAAATCTTTGAGAATGGTTGGGTAAAGGAATTTCGGTTGGGAAATATCGATGAAATTGAAATACAGTAGACGCTCGATATAGTGAACTAATAAAAACCGGGCCAGTTCACTGGAGCGCGATTGTTCATTGTAACGAGCGTGGGCTGCTTGGAGCAAATTTCATCAAAATGCGGATGTTTTGAAATATAATTCATCCAAAATAGAATATAATTACCATTTTTCTTTGTAATAACTAAAAACCAAGCCAATATTTATAAAAAAAAATATTTTGTTTTTAACAAAAATAACTCAACCGAAAAAAAATTTAAAACGCAACAAAAATAATATATTCCATATCATCATCAGTAGCTCTTTAGCCTCCAGCATCCTCAAAAAAACATGTCTCAATGATGCCAAAATGGCGCACCACCGAGGTACCCTATGAGTGCTGTAGTGGTCTTTGGTGTATCAATTGGGGGTTTACAATACTTTAAATTGAGCTACGTCCACCAGTTTCGCTGAAGTTCTTCTTCAGTTGTGTGCACTACGTCAACCGTGACAACAGAGGTCATGCTCTGTCATGGTGACCTACAAGGCCTCAATTGGCCACCATAAGTGTTTGATCCGTAGCTTTCTATTAACGGCGTTTTATTTTTTCGGCCAAATCGCTTTCTCGTGACTTTTGGACTTACTGCTTGACATATCCACCATAAATCAGTAGAAATCCTTCCCATATGTCATTTCCCAGGATCAGTCTTGAGTTGGAAACAACTTATTGAAGGTCACGCTCGGACCTTTGAACTAAAAATACCTCACACCGAACATGGCTGTCAAATCTGATTCGAACTAATTTCGAAGTCGCCCATTCCAACGCACGGGGGGTGACTACATAATTTATACCCTAATCAGCGTGCGTACACAACTCAGTTTGGATATAAAATTATCCTTCAATTTTGCCGTAAATCGTGTCGACCAATCCCATAAATGTTTGCCACTCACCGCCATCGTCGCCCCATCACGCCCAGTAATCAGTGAAGCCCGATTATCTGTACGAGCACGTGAAAATGTCAGAGGACTCATTAGAAATGTCAACAGGGTTGACCAAACCCCTCACGCCGTTCGCTTCAACAAAAGCGGAACTAATTGTCCACACATGCCGAGCAGAGTGAGACGAAGAAGAAGAATGAAATCAATACGACCACACCATCGGTAAAGACAAACCCGACAACCCACACACTGGCCGGGTAAACACGTACTTAACCCCTTTTAAATAGAGGAGGTCCTTAATCACAAGTCACCCCTCCGTCCGGGGTGGCAAGTGCGACTTGAAAATGGGAAAAGAAAGAAATAAGGTCAACCGTCAAAGAGGTGCTGCGACCTCGGATGGAGGCCAAAATTGATTCCGGACTAGACAGCACACACATTCTGTCTAGGACTGTCTGTTGACCACGAGCCGCACTGACGTGGCGTGAAGACTTTGGGCTTTGCTGCACGTCTGCGTGTCTCATGAATCACACAGGAAGAGTATCACAAAAAGGATACGTTCTTTGTGAATGATTATTTGCAGTCTGCCGCTGGGTCTCTGACGGACAGAGAGTGTTCTGTTGGCAGGAGACTGCGTTGCGGGCTTAGTGCTTTTTTCTAGGTTGGCACGCCAAGAGCAATTTCACGGCAGTCCTGATTTGTCTCTCCCTCACTGATGGCATTCCTGTCTAGCCGTTGGTGTTTTGTTTTTTCGAATTTAATTTACCCAGGGACACATCCAGCAGAATGGAATGCCGTGAGTGTTAATTTTAAACTGCATTTGATGGCCAGAGAGAGAGGAAAAAAACGGATACAAATGACCATCATCATGTGCCGTGTGTCGAGTGCAATTCAATTTGCATTACTCGGCTGAAAAAACAGTCTAAACAAACAAAACAGCCAGCGGGACAGAGAGACATTAAATTATTTGGCGTTTGGTGTCATCAATGGTCGCGTTCAGTTGGGGATGTGTGTGTTTTCTGGCACTTTTTTCCCTGCATCCATGCCCACTGAGGTCAGGGGGTGGTATTTATTTAGAGTCTAAAACTTAATGAACATCAGAGTTCAATTTGGTAATTCCAGTGACGGGGATATTTGTTCATTTTAGACGAACGATTTATGTAAAACTCAGTTGAGTGCTGTGTGCATTTAATGGATCCTTTTTTGCGTTTAGGATCAGATAGAGTTGATGCAGGTTGAAGTTGGCTTAATTCGATTGGAAACAAAGAGATGCGCTTTGCAGCAAAACAAATGACTTACACATTTCGCTTTTTTTGCTAAAAATTCACCAGGGGTTGAGAAACGTGAAGTGAAATTCTGATGGTGGAAATTAATCGGAATAACCTTTCACTTCTTCATAAATGATTTATGAAGAGTCTTCATAACGCCCAATATCTCACGCCCAAAATCGAAAAGTCTACATTTAAACGCTGTTGCTGTTGCGTCGGAGTTTAAAAAAATTTTCTGTTCTTTAGAAAACACTTCACTTCTCAAAAGAGTCATTGTTTCGTTGGCTGTGTGGCAAGTGGCACAATCCTGTTGGAAGCACATGTCGTCCAGGTCCATATCATCAATTTCCGGCCACAAGAAGTCCGTTATCATCTCGCGATATTAACTGTCGGTAATTCACGGTAACTGTTTAGCCGACCTCATTTTCGAAGAAGTACGGCCCGATGACGCCGCTAGCCCAACAACAGCAACGTTTTCCGCAGAGCGAACTGTGCGAGTTTCAGCTCCTTTTTTTGCTAGGATGTCGGCCTTTTCATTGCCTTCGTGGTTTTCATGTCCTGGCACCCATATCAGTTTTATTCTGTTTTTAACTGCCAGTGTGTTGAGTATTTTGTGACATTCCCAGACAGCCTTTGAGTTGAATGTGAAGCTGTTTAGGGCTTTGAGTACTGCCTGGTTATCTGAGATTATCCATATTTTCGAATTTGTTGCATTTATATTGCCGATACAATGTGCTGCTTCATTTATAGCGAAGAGTTCAGACTGGAATATTGCGGACTCTTTGGGGAGAGGCATGTGTAAGTTACATCTGGGTCCTATAATGCCAGCTCCTTCTCCACTTTCTGACTTCCACCCATCTGTGTACCATCTTTGGGCGTCATCAGTCATCCAAGGAGGGCTATTAGCGCATTCTTCTCTCTCAGGTATAAAGATTTTGTATTGTTTGTTGAAATCTAAGATTGGTGTAAGATCACTGACCTTACAGCATTGGCCAAATGTATTAGGTACCCTTATCTTTTTGTCTTTGCTGCCAAATCAATTATCGGAAATAATTAGTTTGAATTTTGTGTTTTTCTTCGACACCATCTGAGGTTGTAAACGATTTTATCTGTTTCCTCTTATTTCATCTTTTTTTTTTTGATTTTTGAAGATATAATGAATCTTAAAGGGTGCTTAATACATTTGGCCAAGGCTGTAGTTAGTTCACTTACGTGATTGACCTTTCATAGAATCTCTAGGTGTCCCGTTAGGTTACCTTCTTTAAAATTATAGGTTCTTTGCAGGGCTACAGCTTGTCTCGCAGCTTCAGCCTGAACAGCAACATGAAGCTGAGGTAGGCTTAGTAACATTTCCAACGACGGACGAAACTTGGATCCACTGTTACACGCCAGACTCGAATCGGCACTCAGCTGAGTAGACCAAAGCGGTCAAGAGCGCAGCAGAGTGCTGTAAAGGTTATGGCATCTGTATTTTTGGATGCGTACGATATTTTATTTATCGACTATGTACCTTGAAAAAACGATAAATAGAGGTTGCAGTGTGTCCCAACTGGACAATTTGAAGGAGGATATTTCGAACAAACGCCCCCAAATGAAAAGCAGAAAAATGATCTCTCACCAAGACAATGTACCGTGCAACAAGTCTTTCACTACGATGGTAAAATGCTCAAATTTCACTTCGAATTGTTTCCGTACCCACCTTTTTCTCCAGATTGGGCCCCCACTGACTTTTACCCGTTCGAAAACTTGAAAGCCAAGTTTGCTCGCCAGAAAGAGAATTGGCTCGTATGAAGAGGTGATCGCCGATAAAAACACCTATTGAGGCCAAAAAGAAATCGTTCTTCCAGAAGGGTATTGAAATGTAAGACAGAGGGGGCGGACGATGAATGTATCGCTCTTTAAGGCTATGTTGATGACTAAAACCGAATTTGACCGAACATGTGTTTTCTTTATTAGACCAGGAACTTATCAGCTAATTTGTTATTCTCGTAGATCCTGGGTTAGTCACTTCTACTACTTAAAACGAAAAATACGTCTGAGATAAAGATTCCCGGAATTTTTGAAGTCTTTTCAAGACATACTCGAATGGTGCTGTACGTAGTTCTCGCGGAAACAATTCAATTTGTGGGCATTCGCTCCCTCTTAAGTCAAGATCGTCTCATTCTTCACTCAAATTCTTGATTAAAGAAACCTCCGGTAAAGTATTTCTTTTATTTAAAGAGGACTCAAGTTGCATGCCTCAGTCACTTACGAAATTGCTTCCAGGAAAAGGTACGTCTCAGTGCTGACGCTAATTTAAAACTCTCTAAACAAAGAAAAGTAGATAAGATAAGACCAAGGACTCCGCACGCAAAAAGGAGGCAGAAAGGAGAAATCTCCAAAAAAAAAAGGAACAAGCGAACTGTCCAGAACTGGGTCATCTAAGTCATTAAAAACATCCCAGCAATTAAATAGCCATCAAGACAAAACTTTTGCCGTAACACTCATTCCCCTGGATATTGTTCGAAGTCATCCCGGAAAAGTCTAGTGGAGATTTTCTCATACATATATCTATGAAGGAAAATTAAAAGAAAGAAACTCCCACCGGAGAGTGGGCAGAGTCGCACGTTCATGCCTGTGTGCAGCGTTGACGTCGGGCCCGTTTGAGCCGAGCGACACGGGCAGGCCATATAAAAACTTCTGACGATAATTTTATTACGCAACAAGGCAAAAAGGAAATCGAAAAACTCATGCCTGCCCCAACTCCATCCATGCCACACTCGTCATATCCCCGGCTCAGGCCATCCCACGCCGGTGTGGTCCTGAGGAGGTGGGGCAATGGATGGTGGTCAGGTTCCAGGCGAAGAACTCGGTCCATCTTTGGGGTAGAACAATAATTACGGATATAAAACCACAGGGCGTAATAAAAACTGAAAGCAAAACAGTGAGTCCTCCAGTGAATCCTTCCTCCCTGCCGTGGCACGTCTTGCCGAGTGTGTGGTGGGGCACCGAGCGCACTGCTGTGGAAAGTTTCCTCCAGCAGGATGTGAGATTTAAGTCAACAGACTATGACGATACAATATACACTCGACATGTTATGTCTGTCTGATAAGAGTAAGTGCCCGGATGGTGTTTGGATGGCTCGGTCATAATGTGTGTGTGGTGTGCACTAAAACGGCTTCTCCTTGAGAAGTTTCCCCAAGAAATGTGCGCGTATCAGAGAGGATCATCCTCGACGTTGTCCAGGCGAAGCAAAACAAAACAATAAATTTATTTTAATTTCGGTATTGTGTCCGTGAGACGCAGTGGGAAAGGACACACACATCCTCCGCCCAGGGGCGCCCCCTCCTTATCCACGCTGGCCAGAGCCATTTCTATTCAAAGGGATTCATGAAATGATGATTAATTAAAAAAGTTTGGCCGCACTTATTGTATGAGTTGTATTTTTGGCTGGCCCCAGTCCCCCTCCCTCCAGAGTTAAGTCCTCGTGAAGGACAAAGCACTGCAGGAAGGAACACAGGGAACACAGTGCGGCGCTCTTGAAATATCCTTCTAGCATAAGCACTTTATTACTTTTTTCTTTTTGTCCGTTTTTAGTGGTGGAAGGTGAACTGGTCGGTGCGCCGGGTCCAAATGGAAGGATTCTCAGCGAGATGAAAGCATTTTCATCGCAGCAGGATGTGAGTTGCTTGAGAAAGTTTTGAGAACGGAAATGAGAAGTATTAGTTTATTCATCCACCTGAAGAGTAATGGACAACGCAGTTTAGGCAGAGGGAGAGGTGGACATTGAATAAAGTTGGCGAGAGAGAGGGAGGGGAGGGGGCTTTTTTGAAAAAGTTTTGATTTCAGAAGGATAACCTAACTAAACACTTGTCGGTTGACCAGATGGCAATTTGCATGACAGTGGTTTAAAGTTTCGATTTGCGGCAGTTTACGTTTAACTAAGGTTTTCGAATGGCATTCTGACTCGTAGTTCAGTTTCGAACAGATAAACGAAGGCTTCGACCAGACGGTTGATGCGAGAGATGGGATTCGAGGAAAAAGGGGGAGTGGCTGTGGATATGATGGGGTGTGTTAAATTTGCGAATGTTGACTCAGTGGGCTTAGTAATTAATTGCCTGGACAAATAAATTCTGGAAGAATTAATATTTCGCTTGTTTAATCACGAGTTTTGTGTCGTTTATTCAAAGTGAAGTGTGGAAGTGAGACTTGCCTAAAAAAAAAGGAGCAACGTGCACCTCTAAAAACGCCCGCTTTCAGCAACTTTGCAATTTGGTTCAAGTTTTGACTCATTTTTGAAGCTTCTGTGGCCACGTATCGGCAAAAGCACGAAGAATTTTGACTTCCAAGTTGTCCATAGTCTGGGTTTCATTAGCATTGACAAGCTACTTCACATGTAACAACAGAATACTATTCAAAGGCACAACATTGCACACTTTTAGTGATGTTTTACTCAAAATGATGCATTAATCCAATTTCTTCAATGATCTGATTATGACGGGCCTTGTGTCGTCTTTGCTTGAAACAGGATTGGATATTTAGGCACTCCCTGTTAAAGTGGATTTATTCAAATGACCTGCGTGAAGCAAGAATACTGAACACTCCACGAGTAGAAGCTCCACAGATTACCCATCGTGTAAACTTCTTCATCTTTTTCTGGGGCTACAATCCGGGATGGACCTTGGCCTCTCCAGCTCTCGATCTTAAGTCAGCTGCCTTTAATTACCCACGCCAAGTTGGCTGAAGTCCTTTTCCACTTGTGTACTTCATCGGTCTGATGGGCGTCCTCTATTGGCCACTAGCGTGGATTCGATGACTCTTCGGGCTGAAACAGCGTACACTGCCTAGCCATCTTATGAATCCGTAGACTCATCTCACTGTAAAGCCCATGCAGTTCGTGGTTGAACTTCTTCTACAAAATGCCATCAACGCAAAAAAACCAAATATGGATCGAAGAACTTTCTGCTCTTGAAATTGTCCATGCTTCTGAGCCGTGGAGCAAGACAGGGATGATCATTGTCTTATTCAAAGTCAGCTTGATGCTTCGTGAGAGAGCTCTATTATTCAATTGGACTTAGGCTCAACGAATCAGCGATTGGTGTTTAATCTCAGTACTAATGGTATTTATATTGTTTATCTGGAAGTCCTTGACTTCCTCGAAGTTATAACTCCCTACGGTGACGTTGTGGCCAAGTAGTGGATGTTGATGGGGTCAGGGTCTCAGGGTCTCAGGGTCTCATGGTCTCAGGGTCTTAGGGTCTTACGGTCTCGGGGTCTCGTGGTCTTAGGGTTTCAGGGTCTCAGGGTCTCAGGATTTTAGGGTCAGTATCTTTCCTTGACTACAGCATAAAGATTGCTTTTCCCTTATTTACAGCTAAGCCCATTTTGGCCTCTTCCGATTCATTTCCAGCAAAGGCTTCATTGAGTGTTCGATGGGTTCGAGACAAACTTTTTGAAGATCGTGCTTTTTGTGTTAGGATCTGCACGATCTTCTCAAGGATGATGTTGAAACAGACATCGCGTCAAATTGTCTAAATCGTTTTTTGACATTGTGCCTACGTGTAAGCAGCGAAAGTCCTCCATCGTCATCCTGCTAAGTCTGACGAGTTTGGCAGGAATGTCAAAGTTTGACATGGCGGTGTATAGCTCGTCTCTAGGGACTCCGTCATATGAAAACGATGAATTGGTAGTGGATGTCAATCGTTTTTCTTGCGACTTTTCTAGAATCTTCCTTAGTGTGAGGACCTGGTCTATTGTGGACTTTCAGGTCTGAAACTAATCTAGTAAGGTGACGAATGTTTTTAGGCGTTCACACTGAACGGCGAAAAAGATTTTGAATGCAACGTTTAGGAGACTTATCCCTCGATAGTTGGCGCAGTCAAAGGAATCTCCTTTCTTCTTGATCGGGCGAACCTTTCTAAGATTCCACTCATCGGACATGCTTTCTTCCGACCATATCTTACAGATGAGTTGGTGTTTACACCCTACCAGTTCATCTTCAGCTGCTTTAAAAAGTTCTGCCTGCACTAGAAGCTTTATTCGACTCTAATTTCTTCAGGCTACACCGCGTAAAATGACGAGAGTCTATATATCCCGGACTGATGTACATATTCTCAAAACCAAAAGTGAAAAATTCACACCAATGGAATGATCTGGTAAAAGCTGGCTTGCTGTCTCTCAATTGATCAAAAATAAGCACCATGGTAGTTAGGAATATTTCCTCATTTGCCGGAAGATTGGGACTCTTCTCCGAGGACGTTTAAGAAAGTTATTTAGACAAAGATGAAGAGGAGACTGCCCTCCACTTATTCTGCATTTGTCTGGCTTTATCGTGTCTTAGATAACTCCACGTCTTTTTTTCAACAATCCCTGCGATCTTAATGAGTTATTTGTCGGAACGTTACTTCGTTTCATTGAAGCTTCAAAAAGTTCTCATAGGTGGATAGGTGGATAAACTTCTCAGAGATCCACTTGGCAGCACATACAATGGTGTGCAAAATAAGTGGTTCGTTATTAAAGCTAGTGAATAAATTGTGGGCGCCGTGGCCGTGTTGGCTTGTGCATCGACCCCTAAGCACTAGAATTTCAAGTCAAGACAAACAATTTTTCGAAAAAAAAATTTGTTCACGGCTCCACCGCTTTCGAGTCACTGACTACGCTCAAAAAGTATAATTGTCTAGAACAAACCATTCGGAGTCGGCATTTAACTGTAAGTCCTCTCCACTCGTGAGAGAACAATAGCACGCAAGCAATCTGACTCATCAACCGTACGGCATTTTGCCATTTTGCAGCTGTCTAAAAAAAGACGCGAGCTAGAGCCCCTGCTAATTAACTTCCTAATGTCTCAGTTCCAGCATGAATCTACCTTCTCTCCGCCCAATCTACTGCACTGTTTAGCCACATAAGCAGAAAGCACGGCTCATATGTCTAATATCCTAATGATCCCCCGAGCTAAATCCAATTAATACGTGATCCCAGTGAAAATCTCAGCATAATCCTCCAAGTTTCCGCTCATAAAGTCCAAAATCGAATGACTGTCGATTGAAAACCGTCGTCCGTATCGAGGAAAAAATGCCTCCCCCCCTCCACACATACAAGAACGTGTCAGAAGTTAATACACCCCGTAGATACATATAACAATCCCGTGATTAATGATAAGCCTATCCTGCACAGGACGAAAATATATCCTTTATGGAAATACGGGTGGACACATAAATTGAATTTGTTTAAATATGAATAATGAAACATCCTTACAGCGCACGAAAAGGACCCCATCGGCTCAACCCACTGGTCATAAATTAACACACACACGCACGCACATTCGTGAATGTCCCCCACACAAGCATCCGTGCAACCACTTTTAATTATCTCAAAAAGTACGGATACTTTGTGTAGCTGTGTACAATCCCTTTCCGTGGTTCTGTTAGGTTTACGTGTACATTTTTCTTTTTTCGGCCGTTTTTCCTGTCACACATCCGTGGGCCATTTTTGTGTATATTCCTTTTCGCCGATGGGCTGGTGGGGAGATGGTACAGCTACAAAGTACGAGCACAAGTTGGATATTCAATGATTACGGACCGCACCTGTAAATTTATCTCACATGTGCACCAACGACACGGGCGACGATGGGGATACGTACACGAGATGGTGGCGAACAGCCCGTCCGTCAGTCGTTTTCTTTTTTTTTTCCTCTCGGTGAGGGTGGATGTTGGGTGGATGAGAGAGTCCGTTGCTAAGGGAGGAGGTGGGTTACTTTTTAATATTTTATTTTCGTTATGTTTCACATATTGATAGGGTAGTAGCGAGCGGCAGTGGCTAAAGCAGCAGCAGCAGCGGCAGCGACAACGGAATGGAAATGTACAAAACCCGAGCCGAACGGCATCCGAAAAAGTGAGAAAATGTACAATGCAAACGTACGTTTGCGAAATATGCAAACGGTTTAATTTACATAAAGGATGAGATGAACAAAAAAACGGGGAGAAACGGGGAAAAGCTCACAAAAAGCAAAATACAAAAAATAGGACGAACCGGGCGTAGGGAAACCGAAAAAGGGTTTATTTTTTCCCGTGCCGAAGGGCTGCGCTCTTGTTATTGTTATTGCGCAAGTTTTGCGCTACATACAGCGACATTTGCATGCATGTGCATGCATACTGTATTGGCAGAGCGGCAGCAAAAAGGTGGAAATGGAAAAGGACAGTCGGGAGTTCTTTGACTTCCTTTTTACAGGTTTTTTTTTTGCATTTTTTTTGTTCACTTTTGTGTCGTGTTTTTGATGCTATTTTTGGTTTCTATTTTTGCTATTTTTGCTTTTGTAATCCAAGGATTTTGATTTAAATATTAAAGGAAGTGAGGCATGGTTGCGCAGATAGGAATTGGTTGTGCTAAATAATTTAAATCGGTCGGGATGATGGCGAGTTCTAGCTTATGTAACAAAATTGGCAACAGAGTCTGCTGGGGAGGGGAGGGGTGACGAGAGTCACGGTGGATCAGAGCGGGTAGAGGCTTAGCTGAGTGACAGCTTTTGACAGGCAACAGATGAAAGGTGTGCAGAGGCTGAGTCTGTGCTAACAGATCCCGTCTCTTTGATACGGAAAACATTCCTCTGTGAAAGCAAAAAATTGACTTAGTTGTGGAAGTTTTAAGACTGTTTCAAAAACTGAAACTAAAAAAGGCTTTCAAAAGCCCAGGCCTTGTTATTATGTCGAACATTTGTTTTTGAATAAAAGGTTTTCTTTCTGTCGAATTACATGCTTTTACCAACCAGGCAATAGTTTTCACGATTCACTCAAGGAAGCTGATTCAATTGGAGGTAACAATATGAGGAAGAAATGACTGTAGCTATGTAAAAATTATAGACTTTCAGCTTCACATACTGATGATGTTTGGGGAAGGCGACTGATCGGCGAACTTTACGGGCTGTACAACGACATTGATCTTGTCAAACGAGTTCGAGTCTTCCGTCTCAGATGACTAGGTCATGTCGAGCGAATGGACTCCGATGATACGGCCCGAAAAGTCTTCGGTTCCAATCAAGAGGGACAATACGGTAAAGAAAGGGCACGCCGAGGTTTCGCCAGATTCGAATCCCAGTGAAATCGAGTCTGGTCCAGTCACCATTTGCGGTTAGGATCAAATTAACGGCACTGGAGTAGGTTGCTACCTGTCAGTACAATGGACCAGTTTTTGAGTCTGAGTGCTCCAGTGTAGTAATAATAATAATAATAATGGCTGCGCTACAGTCCGAGGTGGACCTAGACCTAGTTTCTCAGCAACCACTCGTGTTATGCGCGCTATTGTTCTCCCACGAGTGAAAAGCACCTACAGTTTAATGCCGACTCCGAACGGCGGGATTGAGAAGCTTTTTCTAGACACGTATACTCTTTGAGCATTGTCAGTAACAAGAAAGAGGTTGGGGTGTGAACAAATTTTAAGTGTTTTTTTTCGAGCTTCGAACCTGAGACCTCGAGTGTAGGAGTCGACGCACCTACCCACTACGCCACGGCGCCCACGTACACAACAAAAAAAGAACGTTTATTTGCTGAAAGTGCGTATCTTGAAGCAATTAGCGCAAGAAGGTGCTGGGTGGAGAGGCATATTGACTGAGATCCTGGTTCACCACAGACTTTAGCGCAAACCGAAGAAAAAAATGAAGCTCACTACTACAGGATATTCGACTAGAAGAACGACTGGATGGTGCAGTTTTTAAAGTGCCTGCCCCAAGTTAGAGGGATCCCAGGTTCGAATCCTAGTGAAATCGAGTCTGGTCCAGTCCAAATTAAGGGCAATAGAGAATAGAGGAAACTGACCCTAATTTTCATCGAAAAATCATGTTCAGCGATGAGGCCCTTTTCTGGATGAATGTGTATGTCAACAGACAACATTTTCGAATTAGGGACGATGCCAATCCAAATGAGATGCAAGAGCGTCTAATGCATCCCAAAAAAGCCACTGTTTGGTGTGGAATGGATTTTGGACTGGCGGCGTCATTGGTCCATAATTCTTTGCGAACGACGTTGGCCAGGTCATCACCGTCAACGGCGATGGTTACTAACTTGGTGTGGATTTTGGGCTTTCGGCTTCATCGATCCATGCGAGTATTTGTTTGAGAACGACGCTTCGTTGGCCGACGACATTCTGGCGAGCGCTATAGGTCGATGATTGCGACCATCTTTTGGCCTGGATTGGATGATATAGACAGCAACGACATGTGGCTTCAACAGGACGGCGCTACGTGCCACACAGCTCACGCCACATTGGGAATTCTGAAGGAGCGATTCGAGGACATGGTCATCTTACGTGGAGGTGATGTAAACTGGCCACCGAATTGGCGCGAATTGAACCCGTCAGACTTTTTCTTGTGAAGAATTCTGAAGTCGCAGGTCTATGCGAAGAAACCACAAACGATAGGGTCTCTCAAAACCAACATAGCCCATGCCATTGGTCAAATTCAGTCTGATTTATGCTCCAGATTAGACGGAAAATTTGATATTTCGGATAGGCGCCATCCAGAGAAACTGCAATTCCCAGGCGGACATTTGAACTATTTTATATTCCATACATAACGGCTGTAATCAGGAAGGCCAAGCTTGGTGTCAAAGACGAGTTAGCGGTTTTTAACGCAGTGTTTGTTCCAACTCTCAACTATGGTCATGAAATTTGAGTAATGACCGATAGAATAAGATCGCGAATACAAGCTGCTGAGATGAGATTTCTTCGTGCTGTTGTGGAAATAACTCGCCGGGATTGGGTGAGAAACACCGCAGTGGGCGAGGATCTCAATGTTGAGCAGCTGCTTCTTCGAACGGAAAGGGCTGTACCTCGATGGTTTGGTTACGTGGCACGAATGTCCCCATCATCACGACTTCCCAGGTGTGCCTTGAATGCGATTCCATCAGGTAGGCGAACGCGTGGCAGACCCAGGACCAGATGATTGGACCAAGTCCAAAAACTCGCCTGGGCATAGCTCCTGTTGAGTTAGAGTCGATGGCGGAGGATCGAGTGGCCTGAAGATCTCTGGTGCGTGCGTTACCCTCGCGACCGCTTTAATGGAACATGCGGGTAACTGAAAATGATGATGATGATACATAATGGCATCGATAGGCCTTTCAAACGATTGACAAATTTCGATTATACCTAACACACACTTTGTTTTATTTGAATTTGGAGATAGAAAGCGCTTAATGAAATACCCATTAGTTCATTCGACTTCGATGGTTTAAGTGTTTTGTAAGAATAAAAGTTCCACTGTTCAACCACGCACAGATCACTTCGTGACCGGAATTTGACCAGAAATCATATCAAAAGGTCACACTAGGTCACAAGACTGATCATAAGGACCGCTTCCTCGACGTTTATTATTCAAGTTCAATTGCAATGCTTCTGCTTTCGATTAAGATACATCTTTCATCAGTTTACCAGTAGTTATTGTTTCTTATTTAAAATTCACCTTGTAACCTCCAATTCCTTGCAACCTGTGCCTATTTCATAAGACCAGAGAGAGGAGACGAGTTAAGATGTTTAAACATCCATAAATGATGTTAAGTCACATTGACTTGAAAGCAAAGTTTGTCAACTATATCAACCATCTTCACAGTTGCCTTCCCAAACACTGTAGACTCAGTTAATTGACAAAGTTATGCCTTGTCTCCCATCTATTTGCCTCTGAATCCTTGAGCACAGAGACCACATCCACCCAATCTATTTCGTATGAATTTTTAAAATTTTCCAAACTGTCACCGCACTTTTGGCAAACAAACAAAAAGCACTCAGGACCCTTAGCCCGTAGCCGAGTTCACCACATATTTAGACAGCCATTACTCAGAATTGCTAATGCAAATATTAATCAGAATTTGTAATCACACCGATACACACCCGCAGACACACTGAAGGGCTTGCGGTCCAATTGAGAGGTACACACTTCATTCGATCCCCACCCTGCACTTAAGCTTTTCTATTCATAAGTCAAAATAATAGTCAATTCTCCCACATCATACGAATGCGTTAATAAATTATTATTTCGATTACATGACGCACACACGAGCACTGTTCCCGTCCAGTGGTCTGGGAATTGCTTTATGTGTCCCCAGTCGGCCAATAGTTTGACTAGTAAAAGTAAAATTTAGTATCGGAATGCCGTCGCTTGAACAGAGTCCTCTGCGAATGTGTGCGTGTGTGTGTTGGATGTTTGTTCGAAATATTAGGACACTCCATCAAAATAGGATAAATTTATTATCGTTATTATATCCTTATGATGGTTGGTTGGTGGTTTTTCCACCCAATCATTCCGAAGCCTATCGTCTGCCGTCTCGTATGTGCTCGGCGGCGACAACGAGGTCAGCGGAGGCGACACAACAATATCGGGACTGTAAATAGTGGCAGAGAATTTGTGGTTGCTTTGGGAAAAGGTGGATAGATGATGCTATCTGCTCTGCACAAAGTGACGGTGACGTTGACTGTTGGGAGGGAAGGGGAGGAAAGTCGATAGTAAACATTGTCGTCCTAAATTTCCAGAACAGTGATAAATGCAATATTAATGGTCAGAGTTTTGTTTTACGATTCGCATGTGTGAGTGTGTACTTTTTGAGGATTTTTCCTCCCCCTTAAGTACTCATATTTGGATGAGAGACAATGATGGTAATCGTCTCTGGCTTACGGATGGGATACTATATTGATGGCCATCCCCTGTGTGCATGTGAGTAATTTGTTCATTTTTTTTGTTGCTGGTTGTGTGCGGTGACTTAGTTTTTGTGTTTCGGCGAAATTGGTGGCTTTGAGATTGATTAGGAATTAGAAGGCCAAAATCGTTGGCATTAGGTTGGTGTGTGCGGAGGGCGAGGGAGGGGTGAGTGGTGGGGGTGTGATTGAAGAGACGTGATATGAGCTAGTTAATAATGGGATTCGATTGGATAACTAAGCACGTGCGGGATTACAAATCTCTTCGAAATAGTTTGGCATTTGGAATTGAAGTCCCCAGAGATCTGCTCTGATTGGGGCTAGTTGATAAGTGCGCCCTGGCACTGCGAGAATTGATGGTCTTAATATTTTTGTTATCAACCTTCGTGCTAGAGGTCAGCGGTTGATGGGTGGCCACGGGGACAGTGGCGGGCGGGAGTCGAGATGGAAAATGCTATCTCATTCGATATTCTGTGGAAGTTTTCTCCAGAGACTTGGCTGAAATAACGCCGATTAATATGAAAATGTTGGCTGGTAATAATAAATCAATGGGCGGTAGCAACTCTAATCCTTAAGTCGTTTTGTTTCCCCTCCACCAGTCTGTTCAAATGCACTTGAAATGTGGCAGAGAATTTTACTCATCTCCTAGTGAATATGAAACTCATTTATTTGGGGTATAAATGATCGCAGGCTTCAGTCCAAAAATGAAAAAAAAACTCAACAAAGTGCCAGCAGATCAAAAACATTAAAAAGGCTCTCATCTTCAAAAATCTGTAGGAAACCAACTCGTCTCTGACACTCTCAATAAGGACCTTCCACAGCGTTTTCGGAAGAAATTTGAGTATCATTATATTTCTTCGTGCTGTTGTGGGAATTACTCGCCGGATAGGGTGAGAAATACGACGAACTCAATGTTGGGCAGCTGCTTCTTCGTACGGAAAGGGCTGTACTTCGATAGTTTGGTCACATGGCACGAATGTCCCCATCATGACGACTTCCGAGGTGTGCCTTGAATGCGATTCCAACAGGTAGGCGACAGCTCGGCAGACCCAGGACGAGATGTTTGGACCAAGTCAATTTGATATTCAGGGAACTGATGTCTCTATAGTTGATCTCCTGTCTTTAGGATCAGATAAATGATGCGGAGGTTTCATCCGTCGACCATACTTTCATTCGACCAGATCTTGCAGATGTGTTGGTGCATATACCTCACCAAACCATCCCAAGCTGATTTGACAAATTTGGAAGGAAGTCGCAGTCCATTAGCAACAGAAGCCTTGTTGGACTTCAGTTTGGCGATCTTTGGTGAGATATAGCCTTCTTGTGGTTTAGGCAAGCGATACTGAAATTCCACTCATCGAGTGTGCTTTCCTCCGACCATATCCTATAGATAAGCTGGTGCAGGCATCCTACCAGCTCATTTCCACCTGCAGACCATCTGCATTGCTATCTTGTCCTCGTCTTAGTCGGGAACAAATTTTTTTTCTTTCATCGTTCAAATTGAGTGGGACATTCAGCTTGACAGTGGTATTTGGGCCGTCATCGCTGTTTAGGTTAGGTTGAAGTGACTGACTGTAGATAGAAGTCACACTTAGGCCAATTTAGGCTCATTGTGATACCACGCAGATCTTTCAACGAAGCTCTTTAGTTGATTAATGCTGACGTTGTGCTCAAGTCGTTGAAGAAGTAGACTTCAAGGTGTTTCTTCCTGCGAGAGGGGAGAGCGCTACAAGTGCAGAGGAGATGCGTTATGCCTTCCTCTTCTTCTTCGACTCTGCAGCTTCTGCAGAAATCATTGTTAGGGAGTCCCATTCTTGAGGCATGGCACAGTGTCCTGTGATAACGCCAATCAGAGTCTTTAGGGATGACCTGTTCATTCTAAGAAGATAGAGGGAATGTTTTAGATCAAGTTTAGGCCAAATTTGCTTTTGGCACGTAGTGCCAGCTGATCATTTTGAGTTGGTGTTTTTAATAGTGTTATCCTTTAAAAGAAGTTTAGCTGTAGCGAATGGCATAGGCGGCGGATCTCCACTAAGAAGGTTTGTGGGGATCGTACCGCTCCTGGCGAGATCATCGGCGTCACAATTCCCTGGAATGTCACTGTGTCTCGGCACCCATATGAGATGAGTATTACAATGCTCAGCCGTCTCGGTAAGGGATAGGCGGCAATTCAGGGAGGTCTTAAAGAGGAAAGTGACCGAGTTCAGGGATTTGATTACTGCCTGGCAGTCTGAACAGATGGTGATGTTCTTCTTGGATACCACGTTGTTCTTGAGCCAAGACAGGGCTTCTTTTATTGCCATCGTCTCAGCCTGGAATACGCTACAATGTTCTGGAAGGTGGAGGGATATACTAAAATTGACATCGCTGTTTAACAGTCTACAGAAATGAATCATCCAAATTCTCAGTATCGACTGCAGCTCTTCTGCAAGTTCTCCATTCTCATCTCGGCAGGCTTCTGTCCAAACTTTGTATCCATTTGATAATAATTTCACCCTCTGATAAAACTTTAGAACATTATTCTTGCCATAGCACCTTTAAATCTTTTCGATCATGCGCTTCTCATGCTCCATCTTTTTATTTCGGAGAAGCCCATGCTCTTCCCTACTTTTCTGCTCATAGAACTCCCAATCAGACCTTGACCTTCTTTTCAGAGCCGCTTTGTATACTTCCTGCTTGACGTTCCTTAGTGGCGTAATGGAACCTAGCACAAATGTTGAACTTCAAAGAAATACTTTATTTTTATTGATCTTCAAAAAAAGTTAAGTATTTCCCTTCAAACATCAAGCACGAACTATCGTTTGCTGACATCGATATCCACAAAGTTGCTCAAACTCGTCTTCTACCCCTATGCGTCATGATATTTTGACCGTAGAAGTCGACGGACTTACCCATCTCGCCATGGCGCCCACACGAGTAATAATAATAATAATTGCGGCGCTACAGTCCAAGGTGGACCTCAGCTTTCTGGCTCCAATTCGCTCCCATTTTCCTGGACTTGGTAGGTAAATTACAATTTTTTTTGGATCCATGTCTTCTTTTTCTTCGTGGTGCTACAAAGGTTTTGGGCCTCAACCAACAAGCCTCTCCAGCTAGTACGATCTTATCCTAGCTGTCGCCAATTGCACACACCAAGTTTGTTGAGATCTCTTTCTACTCGGCTGCGCCGCCTTAGACGTGGATGTCCTCTGTTTCGTTGTCCCGCTGGTTCCAGTGGCTGCATCTAAGTCGCTTAATGTTATTATCACCATCTTTGTACATGGGAGTAAAGATTGGTCATAGTACTTCTTGTCTGTCGATTTAAAGCGTCTTCACGCGATTGTAGTGAGGGTTTATGTTTCTCCACGTTGAAAAGGTAGGGTTAGCTCCTTGCGCGGTTATTTTTCTGCACCGTAAAGAGGCAGGATTACGATACGCAGAGTCCTATAGTCAGCTTCATCTCACAATTAAGGTCCTTGATTAGACTCAAAAGATAAAAATGGATTGGTACTTCGTGCGATGATCCCAATATCATCTGCGTACCCCAGCAACTGACCACTATTAGAGAATATGTTGACGCTTTCTGTCTTACTAAATTTTTAAGGACAAATTGAATAAGTAACCCGACAGCGCATCTGTTTTCCTAAACCAGTTAAAGTTTGGAAAGGTCCAAAGGCTTAATCAGCAGTGAATTTTCAAGCGAAGCGTGACTTATCTGAATCAATTTTCCTGCGATTTTAAATTTGGCCATCGTCTTGTAGAGCGCTGAAGGATAAAGGCTATCCTGTGCTACCTTGATGTCGATGTAATGTTACTAAAAATGATAGTGTTATCCATGGCATTCATTGTGGAAATAAAATTCTCAAAGACTCTCCTTCATTTATTTCGGCACACAATCTAGTTCGCGTTGTATGTCAGACTTTATTTTACCTTTTACTTTATCACCTTTTCAAACCAGACTGCCACATCATTGTGTTTTACCAAACACTTACAATGTTATCGGTATTCCCTGGAACAGCCCCGTCTTGACAAGGAATTTGAGCACTATGTTCTTAAGTACGATGCTGAAAAAGTAATTTCTTCTTACTGATCTGTTTTCTAAACGATGTGTTCGTTCTTGTTTGTGGACCTAGACTTGATACATCAGTATCAACACTCGATAATATTCCAGACTAACACACTGACATTTATGCGTTCCCTTTAAAACAACCCCTTTACTTGTAAGACCAGAAAATTAAAATGACTCAAGAACGAATAAAAAAGCGTCTTTATGTCAACATGTTTCCCAGTAATTTCGCCAGCATGCGTCCTTGCTATGTCTTGTCATATTTTCAGCATCTTCATCTTTTTATGACACATTTGATGACCTCCAGATTTGAAAAAATCGAAACTCCATCGCAATTCCAAGTCACATCTCCATTCTCCAAATTATCCTCAGTTTGGATCGTATAAAGGCCGTTACAACCTTTAGAACGATGGTAATGTCTTCTGCAAGACGCCAAGTATATGCTCCAATCTCGTGCATATCGTAAGCGTTTTCACGACGCCATTCTCATTCACACAGCGGCATTGTCCTGACTTGATGACAACAGAAATCCAACGACTGGCATGACCATAAAAACCTTAAGCTCACACTACTCCTCCTCCTTTTTAATTACCCCCTCCCTTCATAATGGCTTGGGTCTGTTCTGCTTCCATTTTTTTTTCTGTTTTTCCTTCATAAAGCCCCAGAGTCGTCTTATCTTGAAGTTCAGAAAATTTGAAACCCCAAACCAAGATACCCCGGCAAATCCCATTTTCAGTGCTGCCAAATCGCCTGCGCTTTTAATTTCATAATTCATTCCTTCTGCAAAATTTAACCCAACAATGATTTTACCGTCATTAAGCAAACTTCTACACGCGTCCCATAATTCTCCGTGACCTCCCTCCCCCACCCGGGGAGGAGAGAACCAAAAGAAAAAGAAGAGAAAAAACTTGTTACAAGTAGCCTGATATCTAAAGCTACTTAATTACCCAACCGAAAAAGAAGAGATATGAAAAACATTCTTTTACGACTTCATCTTTACGATAAAATATCCATCTTTGCTGCCTAAAAGCCATTACTCGTCGCGCTCCGCAGGAAAGGATTGTCCCAGGGATTATGATGACACAGCAATAAAACCTGTTCGAGGCGCACAAATCAATTTGTGATATGAAAAATACATAAAAAGTTAACATATTAAATATTTATGACTTTATTTTTGGCAGCACTCGGGGGCGGGAATCGCTTGTTTCGCTACTAATGCCCTGCTCTGCTCTGCCGCTGTGTCGGGGGCGGTGGTGGTCGTAAAGGCGAAAGATGGACATACATGCGATACACATTTAGATTATTTGACTAGCTCCTCTGGGCATGGGCCTGACGGGTACGACATAATTTTCGCTTCTCTAATTGTACATAAGCTTTGGATTGATGGTTATTTCTTGTTTTCTGAAAAGGATAATGAATTATCTAAGGATTGCGAACGAGGGATGGGATTAGATTGATTAAACAGACCTTATTTCAGGCAATGAATGTTTTTTTCTCTGACAGAGAATGTGATTCTTGCGTTTTTCGAACGTGACGCCTAGGGGCACATACAACCCTTAATGGATGTAAATTTAATGTTTCATAAAAAGGCAAGTTGCTGTAGCTTTTCTTAGCCAGGAATTGATGTTGTTCATAAAATGTTTCTGAAAGACAGTGGCATGGAATAAGCAAATTGAATGGTTTCAAAAATGTGATTCTGATGAGAATTTTCTGTAGCAAATTTCTAATGGACCCGAACAAAAATATCAGACGAAAATTCTTTCATTTTATTTCCTTGGGCGGAAAACAACAAAGTTATTTAAATTATAATTAACGCTTTTTTTAATTTCATCAGCGAAATTAATGATTGTTTTTTTATTTTTGTATGTCTTACATTTTTTAATAATAATTATACTTTTGTTGTTCTTTTTTTTAAATAAAAATAGTATTTATGTACTTACTTTATGAATTTATTAAATTTTCCTTATGCGGGTAAGAGTCTTGTGACCTTCGCTGTCCGCCTAAGAGAGATTTCGGTGTAAAATCTTAGCCAAAGTATTTTTATTCTTTGTTTTTCTGAAACACAAGCAGCATGAAAACAAACGCTGAATAAATTATTGTGACGCTATGTAACCTACTTGAATTATTTAACATTCGATTTTATGAAAATTATAATTTTTAAGTAAATTATTTTAAAGCAAAGTTTCTGTGTGTGACTTGTTCGCCTTAACTTAGGAGAATGAACTTTTTGACTAACAAAACAAGAAGATGACTGGATGGCGCAGTTGGTTAAGTGCCTGCCCCAAGTTCGAGGGGTTCCAGGTTCGAATCGCAGTGAAATCGAATCTGGTCCAGTCACTATTTGCCGTTGGGATAAAATTAACGGCACTAGAGTAGGATGCTACCTGGCAGTACAATGGACCAGTTTTGAGTCTGAGTGCTCCAGTAGTGTTTCAAAAATTCGCAAAAAAAGGAAGTCTTTGCTCGATGCGCGTTTCGAGTTCAAATCCAAAGAAATCATACTTAAGCTTATTAATCTCGGCGACGAAAGGTCGCCTGTTGCTTATCTGCTACTAAATTTGATAATACTAGAATCTGGAGAACGGTTAATGCAGGAACTCCGCAAGGTGGTGTACTCTATTCTCTTCGATAGAACGTTGCGGTAATCGAACTGATTTTAATATTAGAGGAGGTACGATGCAAAATGCTTGTCAAATCGTACAATGTTGCAATGCTGTAGTATTAGGAAAACGAGTCTCCACGCTAAGAGTCATAATGCAGCATATCTCCCACAAGCTAAGTTAATAATAATAATAATAATGGCGGCGCAACAGTCCGAGGTGGACCTGGGTCTATCTTCTCAGCAACCACTCGCGTTGTGCGTGCTATTGTTCTCTCACGAGTGGAGGGGACCTACAGTTTAATGCCGACTCCGAACGGCGAGATTGAGAAGCTTTTTCTAGACAGTTATACTCTTTAAGTATTGTCAGTGACTCGAAAGAGGTGGGACTCTGGACGGTCCACTGCGCATTTCCACAGATGGATCCAAGACGGACGAGATGGTAGGAATAATTATAGGTATTTTATTATTATGGTTGAGGGTATACAGCACTGAGACCTTTAAGATCTATTGTGCCCCCTTTCTATACCTTAGCACAATTACGAGTCCCCCTCAAATACAGTTCTTTTCAGAGTTGTATGCAGGGTAATGGACTCCTATTGCGCATCGGTTAAGAAATCTGTTCTAGAGTATTCTCTCTAAGCCAGTTCCCTTCAGGAATCTGAGAATGAGAGATGGTTCTAGTGATTGCATTTCTTCTTTTGATAGTAGGTACTTGCCCAGACTAATTTTTCTTTTGTGGGCTAGTGCCTCACAAAATCCCAGTATATGTTCTGGAATTTAATTAAATTGTCCACAAAGTCTGCAGAGACTTTCTTCCGTTACCCCTAGTTTCCTTAGATGCTAACTGAATCTACAGTGCCCCGTTAGGAAGCCTGTTAGGATACGGAGGTTGTTCTTGCTCATTTTGATGCATGCCTCGAACCTCTTTCGGTTATATTGCCCTAGGAGTTTCTTGGCCAGCTTCATTCCACGAGCGTTGTTCCAGGTTTCAATCCGGTTCCTTCTTTCTAATTCCCTGAATTCTTCTCTGAGGAGATGGTCTCCTACAGCGCAGAATCGCAGAATGGTTCAGGGCCTATGAAGGGTTCTGATGCTCCTTCCCTTGCCAGAGAGTCGGCCATTTTATTACCTCCTATCCCCGTATGGCCAGGTATCCAGCAGAGTTTTACCCGGGTTCTCCTACTCAACTCTTTGAGCTTTTGCAAGCATAGTATAGGTATTTACTCCAAGTAATTCAGTATTAACATATCCCTCTATCTTCGGAAGCATTGTATCGTATTCCAATCGGTCTTAGATGTCAATGTCATGTTGTCCTGGAGGGATATCGTCATCTTTTCAGACAGTTATGAGGCTGCTAGTAAATTCACCAGCAAACTTAGACCATGTTGGCCCATTGTGATACCCACAGTCAGACTACTACCACAGATCGACTGCTCCAGTGATAGTGCCGTTAATTTGATCCCAACGGCAGATAATGTCTGGACCAGATTTGAAAAACCGAATAAAAGCGTACTAACTTTGCTTTCACTGGGATTCGAACCAGAGACCGCTCTAATTTGGGGCAGGCACTTAACCAACTGCGCCATACAGTCGTTCAGACAGGCGTTTAAATCTCTGAATTTAACAATAATAATGATGGCACTATAATCCGAGCTGTGATGATATAGCTTCCTCTGGCGTTGATTCAATAGACCCCCAGCAAGAATCACATCGCTTTTGAATCTGTATTTCCAATAGCCATCAACAGTGACTCGAACAAAGATTGAATGCAGAACTTCTTACTCAAAACGGCCAAGACCGTCTTCATCCAATGACAAGATATCCCGTGGCTCTATGCCATTAAGCAGAACTGAAGGATGATCAGAGTTTTATTCAAAATCGTTATCGATCATTATCCTGCGACTTATTGTGAATTAATTTGATTTCATCGATTGAACAGCCAATAATAAATAAAAACAGTTCCTCAAGAGAGGTGTTTAGAGGTCCTCGCGGCTTACAACAGCAGGTCACTTAGACAGCAGGATTTGAACTTAGTCTTGAGTCCATGTCCCATGCTCCAGCTTGGGGATCGGATATACTACCACCATCAAGTATAGCTTCCACTGGTGACGAAAATCATCCAAATTTTTTTGTTTGAATCACAAGAGGTATTTGAGCTCAACATTGTTCAGATCAGAAGAGCATTGCGTCCGAAGGTAAGCCGAACCTGCCCGAGCGTCTGCCAAGCCATTGGAACAATGTCTTCAAGCGAGCACCGAAGAAGATCCAAACAGCCGCCAGCGATCAAGGAGGTGATGCCCCGCCAGCTGTTGTGCCACTAACTTAAGCCAACTTTCAGGTCATCAAAAGAGATTGTGCCCAATAGCTGCAAACTCCTTCCAATTTGAGGTGGGCAATCGCAGAGCAGATGGTAATTTTTTATTTGTCCCTGCTTCTGCAGTAGCCCCTATGGCGGATGCCTAGGCGTAGAGTGACAGTGTCCAGTAAGGACTCCCACCACCATGATCCATGATAATGATTTCTTTTCGAACTCGACCCAACATTCAGGCTCAGCCGTAGCGCCTCAAACTCACATAAATTTGCCACAGTCTCTGATAGTCCTCAATTAAGCGGTTCGCGTCAATAACTTGTCCAGACAGATCAAGGTTTGAAGGACGCAGTAACAATTTCCATCAAAATCAATATTCCCAACAGTTGCTTCGTTTTTGGAATACGTAATGAAATGGAAATATATGTGAGCGGTGTTTTTGAATCAATATAAAAACCCTCACCGTCCCCGAAGCCATGGCAATTGAAATAGGACGTCACCCTCAAACGTGACAAAATTCATATTTCACTTTTTTCCAAAACACTTCCTAGCAACTCCCCGACAAAATTTAAAAAATTCAAAGAATTTAAGGTCAGACCATTTCACATTTCACATCGGACGCCCACCAACAGAGAGCTTTAAACGCTACCTGCCCCAAATGAAATGTTAAACAAGGCCGCCTCAAAAAATACAGCATAAATCATTTGAATAACAACTTTTGTGCTGTGCACGCACACACACCAGCCACTCGGTGTATGGATATTCCGAAATAATTGCCGAAAAATTCAATACAGCAGGCAGGACTCGGTGTGTGTGTGCGACATGCTATATTGGAAACCTTACTACTTGTTCGCATAAAACACGTTTCTGGGTGGTTTATGAATATTTCCAAGGAAACCGTGTAATTTATGCAAAGAATATACAGCAACAACAAAAATAATACAAAAAAATAGAAAATCAATTTCGTGATACATCCGCACCAGCAACATCGGGATATACACGGAATCCCTTCACACACGCATCCAATGCCAGCCAACAAAAAGGACCAAAAAATGGGGAAAAAAACTGAAAAGAAATCACCAACCGAACACCATTAACCACGAGAGGGATGCGGAAAAAAGAGCACATGCACTGAATTTTGTATTCCGCACGAAGGAGAGCGGTGAGCGGGGTGGAGAGCGAAGTAAAATAACATGATTACCTATTAATTTCGCAGGATACTCGTAAATGCATGCGAATACCCTGGATGTTCGTTTGGTCAGGTGTAGTGTTACAAGCTTAACAGCAAAGTCCTCGGCTGTAATTTATTTAATTTATTTCGGTTTATTTTGGTTTCCCCCACCCCCAACATCACCTCACTTCCCGTGTCATAAACAATTAGAGTTGAAACACCCAAATCAGTGTTAAACTAATTACGTAACAGGATATACACAGTGGTTGAGGTTATGTGCAGCTGTGATAGTTTAGTGCACCTCAACGAAAGGACAACACACATGACATGACACCGGCCATCGCCTTAGTAGCAAATAACGCTTTTTTTCAATTTACAAAATAGCTGTTTGTTTGTTTTGTATCTGCGCACGTTGGTATCTATTTTTTATCTTGTCTCGTTTTTTTTTTTTGAGTTTTCGTTCCTGTGACGCCTTGAACCTTAAATCAGCATTCGCATTAATTGTACCGAAATATATTTTCACTAAATATACGTACATTGCTTTCATTACAGATAAATATGTATTTAATTTTTAATTTTGTTTAAATTGATATTTTAAGATTTTTTTATTTATTTTTTATTTTTAAAAACAAAATTTTATTTAAAATTAAAAAAAAAAATACAAAATTGATGAATTCTGCTAATTGTTTCGTGTTGTTGCTTTTTTTTATGTGATAATTGATGGGATTTAGGGATCTGATTTACCCATATACATTTGGTACGAAAGCTATCCGGAACACATCGAAGAGGGATATAAGGGACGCGTGTCCCGTGTGTCACAGGACTCACCGTTCGGTTCGGCATCACTCAACTTGACCAACATCAAGGAATCGGATCAGGGATGGTATGAGTGTAAAGTTGTATTCTTAAATCGTGATCCCAAGCAGCATAAGAACGGTACATGGTTCCATTTAGATGTACATGCACCGCCACGTTTTAGTGTTACACCAGAGGATATTATATACGTTAATTTAGGTAAGTCATGTACACAAAATATTTTTTTTTCTATGAATATGAAATTGTTTATCCCTCGTTAATAAATTATTTAGATTTTGATTCAATTTTTTATTCACCATCTGAGCGATTTAGTCACGAGCAAATTCAAATGATTTTTGGATCTGATGGGTTTTCACCCACACGCGTCCTCGAATTTATGAGCTTTCAGGCTTAATCCTAATGTTGAATTCAGTGGCAGTATTCAATATTTTGACAGAGGTCATTTTGGATGTTCCGCCTTATTCAAAAACGACTGACTGCGGAATCGGTCATATTAAGTGAAGATTTTTTTTTTTGGATGGCTCGGTTGGTTAAGTGCCTGCCCCAAGTTAGAGCGGTCACAGGTTCGAATCCCAGTGAAATAGAATCTGGTCCAGTCACCATTTGCCGTTGGGATCAAATTTACGACCTGGCAGTACATTGGTGCAGTTTTGAGTCTGAGTGCTCCAGTAGTGCTTCAAAAATACCCCAAAAAATAAAAAAGTGAAGATTTTGAATTTAAAAGGTTTTCCAATACGGGCTTCCGAACTTTGACAGTTGATAGCGGCCATGTAGTTGAAACTATATCTGTAAAGCTGGCCGTCATTTATTCAGACCATTTTGCCAAGTCACAACGGATGGAAATAACGTTCAACAACACGTGCAAAAGACAACAAAATGGGTGTTCTGTTCTAGAAACTTCCCACGCCCTTCGCTCACTTGACGGTCCCCATAATCACTATTCGCAGTTTGGTAGATAGCTTTGAGCCCTCTGGTTCAATCCCCGTCGCCCCATCAGAAGAGTCTGTGCGAGCGGATTTTGTTGATCAGTTCAATATGAATGCCCGCCGCTGTGACAGGGAGTTCGTGGAATTCCGAGAAGGGTCAACGGCGCTGGCCAGACAATTAGGAAACCACTGTCGACGGCCGGCAACAACTCGCCTGTCGAGCAACGTTCTTTACTTGCGCTACCTATCGTACATAGCCGAGCCTCGAAATGGCTTCAAGGTGAATGTTTCCATATCGACGTGCGGTGACACGTTTGCTTTTTTTTAAAGAGGCTACATTGACGATATTACTTTAAGTTTTTCTTAAACAAAATGTATTGATAAAAAACTGAAATAAAGACAGACAAGTCTTCACGTCACGTACCTACTCTTGACTGTACATTTGAGGAAGAAAATGCTTAACGTCTAATACGTAAAATGTCTGCGCCCCATATTCTTACCAACTTCACGAATATCTAACTCTTGTCCTATTGAGTTAATCGTGACAAAAGAGGTTATCTACTGTTTGACTTGTGTAATTTCGACAAGAAATTAATCGTGAAAAAGTTTCACCTTGAGTAGGGACGAAGTATAAATACGTAATAAAATTGATGTCAATAATTAATTAATCGCAAGGATAGCTTGACACTTGGTAATTTATGTGTGTTCCACGGTAGTTCAAGAATACAAAGAAATGTCAAGAATTAACTAATTTCCTTATGTCTTATAAATGGCATCAATTTATTGATGGGGCACACAAGAAAAGTTGCGGTCCGAAATAAATCTAAGTGACGGAAGGGGAAGAGAAACTATTTTCGAATACACGACACTGGTTTCATATACACAACATTCGAAGAAAGGTTAATAAGCATTTAAAAATGTATTCTTTGAAAGTTTTTGTGTCTCCTCCTAATTAAGTATGCACTTACCACTTACGTTGGAAAAAAACACTATAGTGTGGCATAGTATTTAGCTCTTTTGTTAACGCTTCGAACAGAATGTTAACTACTTTATGTCAAGACACTCAGCGCATAATTCCCATACATGGATGTGTAACGCTAGGCAAAAGCGTAACAAATGATCACCAGATATCACTGATTGCTTGGATCTGGCGGTAAATGGAGCAACACGAAGTAAACAAAGGTCAAAGGGAGAGTAGAGTTACAAAAGCTATTTATTCACGTCTCACCTCGAGGACGGCAGGTTCGAGAAACGACACACAGTATCGACGATCGTAACAATGGGAAGACACAGTGATTGAGTAATAATTATGCGCTATAAGACCGACTGTTTCCCATAAGGGGACCAGTATTGCCCGATCTACCCCGGGTCTAAAGGGTTCGACAAGGGAGTTTCCTCGCTTTTCAACCACCAGAACTTTTGATGCTGTATAGCAACATCCCGAACATCCCATCTTGATACCGCTGTACTGAACCCGAGGTGACCCTCCTCAGCTCGTTATGCAACGGTGCGGCCGTAGTTGAGTCGCCCATCCACAGTTGAACGGGCGATATGAAAGAATGCTCTCGACTTCTGATACTGCAAGTCTGTTAAGAATACTTGCATGCTTGCTGTTCAATTCTGAAAGGTACTATAAATTTTGCCGCAAAATTCGAGCTGAATCTTCTTCGGTCCTACAGAGTAAATAAACGCACAGTCAATAGTAATCTTTAGAGTTTCGGAGACTTTGAAGCATCCACTTCCGGATGGATTGCATAAAATGTATGATCGTATCGTTTCCACAATCGTGCTTTCTCACACAGAATGACGCCTGTTCTCCATTAGATTTTAGTTTTTGCTAGTATTCAAGTCACTGTTCCTTTCGTTAAAACTGATAATCAGCATCATCAGACAACTACTGAAAAGGAACTTGGAACGAGAAACCTAAGGTCATCAAGTTTACTCAAAACATCTTTCTGTGTCTTATGTGATTATTCATTCTGAAAAAAGTGATCATTTTAAGACGACATCGAGCACTGTCAACACCCCAATAGGCCCATCCTCTCGTCAAACAGGAGCTCCAACAACTATTCGCTTGTTCTTCATTTGTATTCTGGCGTTTATTTTGTCAGAATTTCAAAGTGTCCCAAAATATAATCCTAATTTGTGTTTGCTTTGCTTTCGTCAGCCGCCGCGCCGACCCCCTGTATGCTAATTTCACCCAAAATCCACTCCAGCCCCGCACCCCAACTCACGACCGGTTGTGTAGTGGCTGACATAAAAGTGTCCATTTCCATTTCCAACAGAGTAATACATTCTTAAGACACTGAGTCAATTTTTGTGAGTTCTTCTCCCTCTCGCTCCATACATTTGCATTTTTTTGTGTGTTCCCGACTTCTAGCGTCTGGCTCTCACACCCACCCAACCACTTGTACTCAATTTATCCTGACAGCGCGCACCAACATAAATTGCCAACGCTTCAAGTAGTTTGTCAGGCATACAATTTGACAACGTCTCCCTGACATAGAGATCCCGAGATGACTCCACGACGAAGGATGTGTGTTGGAGGAGATGTTGAAGACAACGACTACGATGATGTTGAGAGGGAGGGGGAATGGAGCTAGAACAACCCAACTAACAACATAAGCTCTATCATGAATTATTACTTAAGGTGCAGGCACAATATACGGACGAAGAGGTGCACCCGGGCGGGCTTTCGAAAGGATTTCTGCCAAATAATATTGCAACTTGTCATAGCACGATGTACATCATCAGGCAGCAGCACCAGCGCAGCAGACACGGCTCCAACTTTCAAGTGGGCGAGTTGGCTGTGTACACAGTCCCATCCTCTGAAGGCGAACTGACAAAAATAATGACGTACAAGAGAAGCGTAATCCACTTCACCAAGACACACACTCACACACGTACAAGTTTAATGACAAATGTCAGCTTTGAACAACTACCACTACTGCTAAGTGTCAGCATATCCCTTTTGCAAATAGACTCCTTTCTGAGAGAGAGGAGGAAAAAACATCATCATCCTCAGCAGGGGATGAGCGAGATTCCACTTTAGATTCAAAGCTTCAGTTGGTGTCCTCAGCGAATGATTCTAAACAAGATAATGCACACATCCATCCACCACACACACACACACACACGAGTCGGGGGCTGAGTGGGAAGACAAGTCAAAGTATTCTTGAGGACATTAGTGACGTCTCCGCTGGTTGGACGGACGTTTCAATGCGTGCAACATTTTTGTGTGTTTTTGATACCGTCCTCCGTGTGGATACACATGCATGCAAACTATTCAAAGGATAAAAGATAAAAGAGGCAGCTTTGGATGAGAAATAATCTAGAAACCCATCACAGGAAGGAGAGGTTCAATTCTGCGCTTCTCCCTGACGACAAGCAACCACGAGCAGGACGACGACGACGACGGTGGGAGTGTGGGTGTGGCAAGCCTTGGACTTCTGTAAAGTGACACCAAAGTTTGATACAAAAAGGAAAGCGAAACGATAAAAGGAAACACCAAGGAACACCAGGATAAACACAGGCAATGGCGACGGATTAAAGCGATGAAAAAGAAACATCGTAGGGAAATTACTTTCAAGTAGATAACAGCAGGATGTAATCTCAGGAAGGAAGTGTCATTTCATGCTGCTTTAGACACGATGTCTGATAATTACACTCGAACTCAACCCACCCTCAGTTGAGTCGCAGCTCGATTGCCACGTCTCCAGGTCCAGGACTGTGTCCTGATCGTGTTTGCTTGTTCATCGGTCGTCGGTTGTCCCGCTGTGCACTATTCGCTTATCGCCTGCTCTGGTGGCTTAATCATTATCCTGAAAGAGCCCCCACCCCACTCTCCCCCCGGGGGCACAGGCAGACATCTTCAGTGCTGCACGATGTGGTTCTTTTGTCTCCAATCCGCCGCCGCCGAGTATCTCTTCCTTCCTCCTCCTCAATTTGCTGTGCAACAAGGATGCCTAGCTGGAATAATGTTATTCCGAGGAATTCCAGTGCCTACCCTCTCATCAATTCGACCCGGCGAGACTGCAGCAAAGAAACTGAAACAATGCCCCGGCCGTCCTGCTCTTCAGACACATCGGAGGATGCAAACGTTTTTTGTGAACATTTTTTCCCGGATTATGATTTGTCCTTTTGAGCGGCTGATGGAGGGAGGTGGGGGCGGAGGCGTTATTTATTTCGCGCATCAGTTGGGAAACCCTCTGCTTGGATAATTAGCTAAGGGATGTTTATGTTTGGTTTTTATGTTCCGCCTCATTTTGTTTTTCCCCGATTTTCTTCGGCTTTTTGAGTGGTATTTTACGATCCGGGACGGTGAACAAACAAAAAAAAATGAAAGGATATCGGGGGCTCGAAGGATTTGGCACGGGGCTCAGTTGCTGCGGAGTGTTAATGCTAAAATTGTAAACACGTTATTACTGCGTATAAATATTTAATGGTTTCGAAAACGTGCGCCTCATTCGGGGGATTGGTGGAAACGTGAAAAGGAAATTTATTGGACGGTGGATGTTTGGCTTAAGACTACATAAGTCTCTTTTCACGTCGTAAGGGATTCTCGTGCACGTTCTCCACCGTGAATGCAGCATGATGTGTAGAGAAAGGCATTTTTTTTTGCACTGAAACTGGGAGCTTAAACCGAATTTGTTTTGTTCTTTGCATGGAATGCTGACGAATTTGACAGAGTAAGAGCGATTCACTTTTTGATCAACAAACAAGTTCAAATGAAAGAACTATGCCCTTTCTAAAAGCGAGTTTAAAACGGGAATGAAAATCTGCACAGAAAGACGACATTGAGTCCTTTGAATTCTATATCATGTCATGTCATCCATCCACCATAGGTTATGATAGACAAGAATTCCGAACTCCCGAGCTTTGAGAAGATACGGCAGCAATCGGCAAACTAAAGTTTAACTAGTCTGCTGGTGCCTATGGGCCATCTGCCAAACTTTTCAAAACAACTGGCGATAATTTGCTAAAATGAAAGCATACTCGACAGATGGAATCTTAGCATCGTTTGACCGATCCTTAAGAAAACAGGCCCCCTAAACTGTTCCAAATACAGAGTCATCAATCTCCTAAACATCGCTTGTGAAATCTTCTCCGTCGTCTTGTGCAAGCGTTAGAAATCATTGGTCAACAAATTAATTCTCCAATATCAGTCCCGGGTTCATGCTAACGAAGTCCACCATCGACCAGATGTTCACATTGCAGCAGATCTTGAAAAGCAACCAGGAGTTTCAGATCAATACTCACCATTTATGTACCGACTTAAAGGCAGCGTATGATAGCATTTATAGAGTCGAGCTATCCAGCGCATTGTCTAGTTTTGGCATTCCTGCAAAACTTTTTCGGCTCTGTAGAATGACCACGGCGAATGCCCGTTGATCTGTCAATGTCGTTAAAGACGAAGCCTTTGATGTCAAAAAAAGGTTTGAACAAAGCAACGCATTGTCATAGAACTTTTCCAATATAATTCTCGAGAAGATCATGCGTAAATCAAACGGCATCACCAGAGGCACGAACTTCCACAAAATTGTGCAAATGCCGATGATATTGACATCATCTGAAGAACACAAGAGGCTGTCAGTGGAGCTTTTGTGAGCATCGAGATGGAAGTGGCTAAGACGAGTCTTGCAGACAGCTACAACTTTGAAGTAGTAGAGGATATTGTCTACCTAGGCTCCGAGGTAAATTAAAGTGATGACACCACCTCAGAGATAAAACAAAGGATTACCCTTGCCAATCGCTCCAATCGCTACAATTGAAGAAAAAAAGCACTCTCTTGAGGAACCACGATGTCTCTATATAAGACCTTAATAGTTGCAGTCCCGTTCCATTGCGCAAAAGCAAGGACACGAACCAAAGCGGACGAGGAGATTTTTGATTGCTTCGAGAAGAAGGTCCTTCGAATTCTTTTTGATACCGTATGCACTGATGGTGTTTGCAGGAGGATACTGAACGACCTGGTCGAACGAATTCGAGTCTCGAGTCTCAGACAGCTAGTATGAAACAAATGGACATAAATGTTCCGGCCCGGAAAGTCTTCGAGTCCAAGAAGACAGCGCCTCCGGTGGCGTACATAGCTGGAAAGGGACCTCAGTCACGTACGTAAATTTAGCTTGATAATTTAGCGCGACAGTATCCTGTTCACGAGCTATTCACAGGCTATCTTTGGAGGATGAGATGTAGACCAGACGAGCTAAAATTTAGGGCGAGGGTATATCGTGCTCATGACTGTAGGCATAATCAATAACAAATGGTCTAATACCAGAATCAATATCTCCATCGAAACTGAAAGTTTATAAGAACACAGCAGACCCTAACCATACCTAACGATATTCTGCCTTTGAGAAACCTAATTGTCGATAGAAATTCTATCCGTTGAATGAGGGAAACTTGAAGCATATTATTTGGTCTCTTAGTCCATACAGGACTGAAAGAATTCATATGCAAAAGCAGCTTGATTACTTTCACTGTCGTACAAGAATTGAAAAAGTAAAGCCAGGTGTAAACTGCACCTAACGATGATGTTATGGAAAACATATCACGCTTAGAGGCGAGTCCTGGTGGATTGAGCTCATGTTCATCCCGAAATTCTTCTTTTGGGTGAAGCTATAATCTCGTTCTCTTGCTATTTGTAAGCAGTTGGGCTCTTCAGACTGATTAAAATTAACTTTCGCCTTAATCCTGGTCGTCCTTTGTTGTGGTATCTCAGAGACTCAGTGTCGAAAATTCCTCGTGCCAAGTCAATGTTTCCAAAAGGCTTTACAACTTTACCGTAAAAGTAGATTGCAGAAAAAACCATATTGCCCTGAGCCTACCAATGGCTTCTGCATCCGATTTTTACATTGTCCATTCGTCTGCGCTATAAAACAGGGGTGGGTTTTTTTTTTGTTTGGTTTCGGAGGATTTTCGAAACACTACTGGAGCACACAGACTCAAAACTGGTCCATTGTACTGCCAGGTACCAACCTACTCCAGTGCCGTTAATTTGATCCCAACGGCAAATGGTGACTGGACCAGTTTCGATTTCACTGGGATTCGAACCTGGGACGCCTCGAACTTGGGGCAGGAACTTAACCAACTGCGCCACTCAGTCGCTTAGGAGTGGGTTAATCACTGTCTTGTGTAGGGTAGGCTTTATTCGAAATATAGCTTTTGAAATGCGTTCCCGGCGGCTGCTTCAAATTATTTGCAATCTGGAGCGCAAAATTGGCACTACTTCATCACCAAGTTCATACTCGTATGTACATTGGCCATTACGCGTTAAATTTGGCTTTCCAAAAATTCCAAGGTTTCAAGGCCGCTATAGACTAGTGACATAACACATCGACACAAAAAACAGCCCAAAGGAGTAATATCACATAATCTTGGACGTTTCACTGGCCCAGTTCGAAAAAGACACTCTTAATAATGACCTACTTCTGAAATTAACTGTGGCGTTGTGGCATCTAGCGCCGTCTTATTGAAACCAGAGCTCCTAAGGGTAACGTCAGAAATCTCAACGGAGCCCATGTATCTTAACAGGTGTTCTTTTTACAAATTGTTCATCAATTGACTCCTCCTCCAGCTGAAGATCTCACAAGAGAGCACATCAAACTCAAACGTGGGTTTCTCAAGATCTTCTCAAGTAAACTTCTGTTTTATTAAAGAAAATTAAATTAACTTGATTCAATAACACTTCGAGGAAGAATGTCCGCGAATATGTTAATCTTTTGCACTAATTAACCAAACGACCGTTATCGTAAAGATTATTATTATTATTAGATATCTTAGCACATCTATTTTAGGTATCCTACTTTCCTCAAAAAATGTTTTCATACTTATGTCAAAATATCTACTTTAATTTATTTTCCTTCTCAAATTGCAGGTGACTCAATTATACTAAATTGCCAAGCCGATGGCACACCAACACCAGAAATTTTATGGTACAAAGATGCTAATCCCGTTGATCCATCCTCTACTGTTGGCATCTTTAATGATGGTACCGAGTTACGGATCTCCACCATCAGACACGAGGACATCGGAGAGTACACCTGCATTGCACGCAATGGTGAGGGACAAGTCTCCCATACGGCCCGTGTTATAATAGCGGGCGGCGCTGTAATCATGGTAAAAAGATAAAAGATGACAAAACAAATTCAAAAAAAAAAAAAAAAAAAAATACAAGAAAAAATTAAATTACAAAAAAAAGTTTATTTTTAAAGATAATAATTATTTTCCAAATTAATTTGATTTCTTTGTTTATTTTTGAAAAAAAAATATTTTCTAATTTTAATTGTTTACATATTTTATACAACTTTGATGAATAATTTTGTTTTGTTGTTTTTACATTTTTCATACTTTTGTTTTCATTTCATTAATTTAAGTTCTTTTCTGTTGTTTCGTTACGTTCGAGATAAACCGATTGGCAGATTTATTTTCATTTCATTTTCTTTTTTTTTTTGTTGATTTATGTTGAGATTGGCAAGCGTTCTCTTTTGATTTACTCCTGATTTCTTGTCGTACTATAGTTAACAAAATATGATTATTGTTGAATTGGCAAAACGAGAATTTGAAGAAATACGAAAATAGCTAAGCAAACAAAAATAACAATGAAAGAAACGAGAAGAAATAACCAAAAAAAGAAAAATATAAAAATGAAATATTTTCGGTAGTTCTTGTGTTGTTGTCGCCCCCTATTGAATGATTCGTGTTTTTTGATCCCCCTTCATTTATTGTTCACATTCAAAAATTAAATAACTAATTTCATTTATGCATTACATTGCATTGCGTGCATAGACTTTTGTTCAAACAATCAACGATTTATCTCCCATTCATTTTGTTTCATTATACAATTATTTTATTTCTTTTGTTAAGTTTTTTGGGAAAAGTTTAATTACATTGTAAAAAAAATTCAATTTTTCTCGTCATTTTTCGCAGAAAAGAAATATATTATTTCACGCATATTTCATTTGCTTGGAATTTTTAACAAACAAATGAGAAAATAAATCGACAGTATTCATATTTTTGTTAAGACGAGGCGGAATGTAATTCGAAATCGGTCAACGATATGGTGTTCTGCGAAAGCTACTTTACTCTACGATGAAGTTATTTAGCCTGCAAATATTTTCATAATCTCTTAGCAAATTTAATAAGAATTTGTGCTGTGTTAACATTTTTCCACTAAATTGATTTTATATTTCGTTTTTTTTTTTTGGATTTAAAAAATTGTTCTCGTCTCCGGATTTCGGAATGTATAGTTTGTACGTCTTCAACAACAGTTGCTTGGAATTTGCCAACAAGATTTTAGTAAAATTTTAAGGATAAAATTGATTTTACTTGCTGACTGTGAAAATATGATCTGATCCGTTTTTAGGTTTAAGTTAGGTTAGGGGACTGCCAGTGAATTCCAGCACACCAGCACACTTAGACCATGTTGGTCCATTGTGATACCCACAGTCAGACTACTACCACTGATCGGCCGCTCCAGTGCCGTTTAACTTGATGCCAACGGCAAATGGTGACTCGACCAGATTTGAAAAACCAGTTAAAAGCGTATTAACTTTGCTTTCACTGGGATTCGAACCTGGGGCTCCACTAACTTAGTGCAGGCACTTGACTTGACACTTGACCAGTCCTCAGTTTCTTTATGTTTACATCCCCAATGTTCGGTTGTGATAAATAAAAAAGATCGACACATGAGCTTGTAGAGATGGTTATTGTAGTGTCTTCCAAACGTAAGCAATAAAGGTTGAGGAGCCACTATCATTTTGTAGGCTTCACTTTGTAGGTTCACTGTGCTGTGCCACGTAGCTTGAACTTGCGTCAATCAACTTGTCCCCTCTTTGGAAATCATTTGGAATTTTCAAGATAATGTAATAGACCTGATAAACGCCTCACCGAGGTCACACATGCTCTCAATCATAAAGGCCCTAAAGCACGCCAGGGCCGGATAGATACAGATAAGCTGTGTGGTGTCACCTAGCTCCTCGCCGTCGTGGCAGTTGTTTGTCATAACGCCTAGTTTTCTGCATGTTAGCCTATGAGTCAGGATTCTGTCGACAGAGATCCATTTTTTTGATCTTTTTTTTGGGTCAAATCATATGGTACGCAGTTTGGGTCAGATCATTCAAGACATATGGCACGCAATGCCTCTCATTCATCTGTGAATGGACCTTTGGGTCGTATCCTCTCATATCGACAGATAACATGTTGTTTAAAGCATGCATGTTTTACTATGTTTCGACGTGTGGGTCCATGTTTGGGAAGTCCACTTGGCTGTTGCCTGGAATGTCTCTATGGCCTGGCTCCAGCACAAGAGAATATTAAACTTTTCGGCCATTTCACCTATGAGCGGTATTACTTCCATGCCTTTGATGGCCGCCTGGCCGTTAAAGTGCAAATAGCGCTAGGGGATATTACACTCCACTTGAGCCAGGGCAAAGCTTCGCCAATTGCCATTAGCTCTGTCTGTGGGAACGAAAAAACAGACTAATATCTAGTTCGTTGGAGAAGACGCCACTACCAACCACCCCATACTTCGTTTTCAATCCATCCATATTGAAATGTAAAGATCCCTCAATGGGTGTTGGATTTCCCTGATAGTCCCTGTCCGCCGTCAGGGTTTCAGAATTCTAGTCGGGGAAATATTGAGGTTTGGTGTTGTCGAGATTTTTAGATAGGAAATGTATTAATTTTGAAATCGTTAAGTGTCCACATTTTATGTTGGGCCACAGAGATGAGTCATAAAGACTTATGGTAGTTCTTGCTGTCATTAAGTAGGTCAAGAGGGCAGATAGAAGACCACCGGAAAGAGCATTATCATTGCTCAAGTACAGTGTGGTATCCAACAGGGACATCATAATTTGCATGTTACTTCCAAGAAAGAAACTCTTAAAAATGGAACATTTTCACTGCAATGGACAAGCGAATAAATACCTACTCCTTTTTTGGACTGGGATATTCCAAACCATAAAGCATAAGGACTGACTTGCACAGCTGTAAGGAAATCACAATAGAACTAATAGTGGCCACGGTAATGGCCAAGATTCACAGGATTAAACAAATCTGTCATAACTTGCATCAGATTTCTACTGGGGGATATATTCAAATTTGTTTTCCTCAGTCTTGTTCGGGAAGAGATAGTGTTAGGGGCGAGCAAAAAAAACAGTTCATCTGGACTACGCTAACATCAAAGCGAATTATCTACAAGGCAAAGCTTGTACATATGTACATACTTATGTCGTACGAAAAATGAGTCCAACGAGATGAAAACAAGGCCAAGAATGCAAACAGTAATAAGGTTCATCACTCATCACGGAAATCTGCAGGCGAAGTGGTCAGGCTAAATAAACTATGAAGCACATACCCACAGACTACCAACCCCATGTCCGAGAAAAATTTAAAATTATCGTAAAACAAACGTTACAGCGAAAGACTTTCAAAAAAAAACCCTTATAGAGATGTTGTCAAATTTTTTAAGGCAACACTTAAATACTAGACCAAAAGAAGAGTGTACAATAGATCTTTAAAGTCGCAGTACTGAGACACCCCGATTTCTTTAGTTCAATTCAAGACTGCAACTTGAATTAGTTGGGAAGTTTATCTTGGCAAGTACTCCGTCCGTTTGGTGGAAGGAAAACTGAAGGATAAGCAAGACAGCGAACCAATATTCAGAAAAAAAATATCCTTCGCCAGATATTTGGTCCTTTCAGCAAGGAATTGGATGGTTCTGAAAAGGAGACAAGATAATCTCTATGAATCTTTGCTCTCGCATGAAGAGCAAAGCTCGGCCAAAGAATTTCGAATTTCGAATCCCAGAAAGCCAACATCGAATATGACAATGTGCCCATGACCTATCACGACTGGATAGCAGCTACAGCTCCGATGCACCAATCCTTAAGTAGTTGTGAAAGCAGCATTTCGATGAGGCTGAAACCAAAATCAGATTTTAGGCAGACGTAATTCTTTGCTTTTGTAATGTATTAGGCACCCTTTAAGTTTCGTTATATGTATCTTCAAAAAGCAAAAAATGTAATGAAATTAGAGAGATCTGGTGCTGGTGACTTCGTGAAGGGCACCACGAAGGGCGCCCTAAGAAGAAAAAGAAGGAAGAACGGAATGACTGCCTGTTTAGAGAACAAATTTCTGGTTAATTTGGAATCAGTTTGTCTTTTCGAGCCTGTCGAATTAAAAGCAAAACTTTCTTAAGGGCAGAAAGTCAGAAATCAAGGAGCTCCAGCTTGTATTGACGATGTATTGTCACTAGAATGTAGACCTATTTGAAGAGTGACTTTACATATATGTACAGCCTTGGCTAAATCTATTTTTTTTCGAGGGATTTTTGAAACACTCAGACTCAAAACTGGTCCATTGTACTGCCAGGTAGCAAACTATCCCAGTGCCGTTAATTTGATCCCAACGGCAAATGGACTGGACCGATTTCACTGGACTGGACCAGATTCGAACCTGGGACCCCTCTAACTTGCGGCAGGCACCTAACCAACTGCGCTATACAGTTGTTTCGCTTAAGGCCTTACTCAACCCTTTAACCACTACCAGGATAGTTCAGGAATCCAAGTCTTCTCTGAATTTGATCAGTAGCTTAAATTCGCTTAGACTTGTCTAGGTCCCGGGGCTCCACGGGATCACAGGAAATGAGATCGCCGATGAACTTGCTAGGCGAGGATCAGATGGGGCATTCTCAGGACCTGAACCTACGCTGGGACTACCTGCGTCCTTGGTTAAGGCTTCCATCGATGGTTGGACTTCTCGAGAGCACAACCGCAGGTGGCATGACTCTCCAGGATGTAGACAGACCAAGCGCATGCTCCCCAACGTCCGTAAGAAATCCGCGGCTTTCTTGTTATCTCTTAACAGAAAAGATTGCAGACAACTCACCGGCGTACTAACAGGGCACTGCTAAACGACTTAATGGCGCAGTTGGTTGAGTGCCTGCCCCAAGTTAGAGGGGTCCCAGGTTCGAATCCCAGTGAAATCGAATCTGGTCCAGTCACCATTTGCCGTTGGGATCAAATTAACGGCACTGGAGTAGGTTGCTATCTGGCATTACAATGGACCAGTTTTGAGTCTGAGTGCTCCAGTAGTGTTTCAAAAACACTCCGAAAAAAGAAAAAAAAAACGGGCACTACACCTTCGCCAAACACTTAAGTGTGCTTGGCCTTAGCGATGAAGCCCTCTGCGACGCCTGTGGAGAAGACGATGACACTGCAGAGCACTTCCTCTGCCATTGTCCCGCCTTTGCTCGGATCAGGTGGCAGTTATTCGGTGCTGATGAGGTGAGAGCTGATGATGATGTACCCTCCTCATCACAGAAGCACCTGCTGGTCCTCTTTCGGAAGACCATGAAATTCCATTAAAATTAGTTTGCTGCCTGGTAGTACAATGGACCAGTTTCTGAGCCTGAGTGCTCCAGTGTAGTGTTACAAAAACCTCCGTCGAAAAGAAATTATCTGCCATGTTTTTGAACTAAGCAAATTACATCACAAACTTCAATTGGAATTTGTGTTGCGATCCCCTCAGAAATTCCGAACAAATATTCCGTTAATTGAGCCGACCTTTGATAGGCTTTTGCCACTCGGAACAATTGTTTCGTAATTACCTTCATTTTGCAGCCGAAGCAATTGTTTTCTGATTAACTTCATTTTGTGTTATCAAATTTCTGTCCAAATGCATGTACCCCATTTTTGAAATATTACCTATCCAAAGTATCCCTTGAATTTTCATTGGAAAACATTTGAAACAATTGCATTTGTGGGCTCTTCCAATTTCCGCAATTTTTGTTATTCTCCCAAAACACCCCCAGTGAATTATTGCACGCCATTGGGATCGATTCAAAATACAAAAGAGGGTTTTTTTTTTGATTTGGTTGGGAAATTATAATAATCCAGCAGTTTGTGAGTGTGTGCGTGGGTGGGGGGTGTGTCATTCAACGCCCACACATCCGGTATTTGAAATGAACTTTCAACGAACAATGCAGAGGTCCTTTCGTGCTTGCCTCACTCCCACTCGCAAGTACCCGATCGTTATGAGTTATGAACTGAATATGCGTGTGAAAGTACCTGCATACCGTATCTATTTGTGGAGCTATCTATAATCTGACCACACCGCCTCGAGGCATGTCATTACCACTAAATGGCCTTCGTGCGATATAATGGTTCATTCGGGGCACAGGATGTGTCGGTAAGGTGCCTGTCCGCAAGGTGGAGTTGAAACATGCACACATACACACACGCAGAGGGAGAGAACTTTCTGTTACATAATTCGTTTCTGATAGATACAAAAGCAATTTCTGGAACTCCACCAGCAGCATGTGTGCGTCCTCCATCAACCCTCCGGGTAAGAGCATTCAAAGTTTTATTCATTTTTTTTTCTTTTTATCACATCCCTCTTCATTACCGAGAAGACAAAATAAGATCCTCTCCAAGGATGCAGCTAAACCGTGCCGAGATAAAGAGGACGGCGAGCTGTGAACTGAGAACGGCGGCGCGTACGCGCTCCGCGGCGCCGGAAGTTAAAGCGAACGAGAAGCAAAAAACTTTCTCTAACTCTTGTAATGAGTTCGCTTATTTTATGTCATCGTTATTGTGTGACACAAAGTTTCTAATTTAATATATTCATTCATGCATGTGTGAGTTGATCCCCACCCCCCCATCCACTGGGACGGAGGATGCGTGTGTGTGTAGTTCGAGAAATTAACATGAAAAGTTTTTTTTTTATCAAAAAAAAAGAAGAAGACGAACGGCAGAAGACACAAATAATATCACAACGGGTGGTGGGAAAATAACTCTTGTCAGATACTTGAAAGCGAATGAATTTTGAACTCACCCGCTTAATGTGACACCAGGCAGCAGGCAGCACAAGCAACCCGCTGATAATGTGAAGGATACACTGGGAAGGCACTTAATTAGCGCAACGCTCTGCGTCATGCAAAGTCGATGGTGTTCGCTTGTCATTGTTTTGCGTGGCGGCAAAACTGTGTTCCGCGTAATATGTAACACATTCTTCATGCAAGAAAATGTGAGCTTCAATGGGGTTTTGTTTCATTATAACCCGCCCCCCCCCTTCACTTCACGGGGATTTTATTCGTTTTGAAACAATTTGCATTTGACGGTTAAAAAAGTTTCCTAATGAGTTCGTAAAACTAAGTTAGCCATACTTTTCGGGATTTATTCACACAGAATGATGTGTCGAAGGTAATGTGCTTTTGGATGACGATGGTGGAGCTGGCTGTCGCCACTAATTGAGTGGAATGCGTTTTGTTGTGTCACGGGGAATTTAGGATACACTTTGTTGTTGACTGTGGATGAGGCTTTGCAGTTCTGACGCAGCCTCATCGACACGTAACATCAGAGTTTCACGTTCAGTTTTGAAGCATGCGTTGAGTCATTTTTTGTTTGTCTTGGGTTCAAAAGGCAATTGAGTAGTAGAGCACTCTCTCGGAAGACCAAGCTGAATATATACAAGACCTTGATCATCCCAGTCCTGCTTTACGGCGCAGAGGCATGGACAATATAAGAGAAAAGTTCTGCGCGCGATCTTTGCTCCTGTTTGCATTTGGAGGAAAAGGTTCAACCATGAATTGTATGGGCTGTACAGCGACATGAGTCTAACCAGGCGTCTACGGATCCAACGCCTAAGATGGCTAGGACATGTAGAGCGTATGGACAACTTAGCTCCGGCCCGAAGAGTCTTCGACTCTGAGCCTGTGGGACAACGCAACAAAGGACGTTCACGAACAAGGTGGCGCACACAAGTCGAGGGGAACCTTGGCCGGCTTGGTGTGCGAAACTGGAGACAGCTGGCAAAAGATCGTGCTAGCTGGAGAGGCATGTTGAATGAGGCCCAGGTCCACCTCGGACTGTAGCGCCCTAAGAAGAAGAAGAAGAAGAATTGGGTTCTAGCTCTTCACTGCTTTATCCACATTGGAATTAAATGCACATGATTCATGTTTGATTTATGTTGGGCGCCATGGCGTAGTGGGTAGGTGCGTCGACTCCTACGCTCGATGTTCTTGGTTCGATTCACCTAAACATTTTTTAACGGCTCCACCTTTTTCAATTCACTGACAATACTCAAAGAGTCTGTCTAGAAAAAGCTTCTCAAAATCGTCGTTCAGCGTAGGCATTAAACTTTAGGTCCCCTCCACTTGTGAGGGAACAATAGTACGCACAACACGAGTGGTTGCTGAGAAGATAGGACCAGGTTCACCTCGGACTGCCATTATTATAATTATTCGTGTTTCCGAAAAGTTTGTCAGAATCAAGAGAAAGTCGCAAGAACTTTTCAAGGTTCTTCGAGTCTCAAGTTTTATGATTACGACCCACAGAAAAGCATGTACCTTCACGTAGTACACATCAAAAGACCACAGAGATAACCAGGAAACACACCAGAACAAAACCTAAACCAAATTTTGATTAAAAACTCTTTAAGCAATCCAATTCCTTGGCATCCCTTGTCTGAAATCTCTTGTAAAATCCCTCCAATAGTTTGTATGACACGGTTTTGGAGATAAATGTCCAGATGAGATAAGAAAATCCTTGTGTCTCACGTACGTCACATTTGAAAGACTTGCTGGGAGGTATGTGGCTATCATCATCGAACATCTCAAATTGACGTCTTTATGACAGTTTTAGGTAATCCCTCGTAAAGGATCCGGGTAATTCGTCGTGTCAAAATCTTAAGGTGATGAAGGACTCCTTTTTTGTCTCTTGCGGCGGGCTTTGGGTTAGGTTTTGAAATGCTGAGCTGGATATTCGTTCCTGATAGCACAATGTATCTACCTTTGAACTAACATAAGATTCTGATTATCTTCAAAGTAAAAGATTTCGTATATGTGATGGATGTGAGAGTTCCCGGTTACTTTTTAGTGAGTTTTTTCGTTGAACTTCTCTTTCTGATTAGACTCCGTGAATTCAAAACCTCAAAATTGAAACATCAGAAACATTAAGAAAGTCGCAATCTTTTAGTCGAACAGTATATATTTTCCTCTTGATTCAATAACATTGGTTGTCATTCAGAAATGAGCACAAATCAGAAAGTTGTCGGATATCAGTTCGCTTCTATACAAACAACCTGTCACCAAGGATTGTGCTGAAATTCATTTAAATGATGTGGTGCCCATTCGTTTAGGTATTTTCTATTTTCAAGTCAGCGATCAGGACCTGCAGGACCTTCTTTATTCACTTTGAAGTGCCCATCATCCCTGGGCTGACTTTTTTAAGGTTCCGTCTACAAAAACGGAACCTTTATAATTTCGGTGTGTCCGTCCGACCGTCCGTCGTGTCTGTCACACTTTTTTATCTTCGAAGTTTATGAAGATATCGGCATGAAATTTTGGAATTAGGTACTTAAGATACTTGCCCATGCACACAAATTTAAAAATTAGGGCCATTTGAGGGTGGCTTCCAGTACAGGTGAAGTTGCCTTTAATTTTGAAACATTATCGCATCCCATCGAGTTATATATCAATCGACAATCAATCTTTTGAAATGAGGTGGAGGTTCCTTTCAACACTTTTTGATCCATAGTATCGTTTGAAATATATAGAACTCCAAAGTTTTTTTTTAATACATTCCCCCCTGCCATTTCCTAACCAAAGTGTTTAAAAATCTGAAAAAATCACAAAAACTTGGCTTCATTGAGTAAATTCATTTAGAATAATTTCAAGCATTCTGGCCTTAATAGTTTTCGAGATATTGGCCAAAAATGGTCAACCATCGACATGCGAATTTTGAAGATCTGAAAACGCAGTTTTGAAGACCTCAGCGTAAGCATTAAGAAATGATAAATTTCAAAATATTAATTTATGTTGAAATTTTGAGATATCTCAGATTTAAAATGATAACTATTTTCATTTTCACACATAAATTTCATACTGTGTTCAACCACTCTATGCGTTGATGAGTGTTATCTTTTGGATCTCAACCCGCAGCCATGAACACTGATTGGGTATGGATGGAAGGGATTTTCTGTGTTGGATAAACTTGGATAGAGATGTGTGTAGGTATATGTATGGGTGGATGCTTGTTTGTTTGAATGTATGAATGTATGAATGAGTGGTTGATTTGGGTTGAAGTTAGAAGAAAATTCAACTGAATTAGTTTGGAAACGTCGTTTGATATTCAGAAATCATCCATCAATATTATGCGACGGAACCTTCCCCGTGCGAGTACAACTCGCACTTGCCCAGTTTAATTGCCTTGCCTCTTCCCACTGATATTTTCCGCCAAACATTTTTTTATTATTTCGAATTTAGAAAGGACAAAGACAGTGTTTACTGTTCTACTTGAAACAAATACAATAAAAGTCAAATCTTTGCTTATAAATAGTTTTCTTACTATTACTACTATTTTTTTGAACAGCACTCTTTTCACAGAGTTCACAAACTCGACTCACATGCATTGATCGTTAAGATATTTGCTATGAATTTACAGTAATTTTGTTTGACATATTCCGTTAGTTTCTGGAAAAAAGTTGAAAATCAAATTTTTGTTTGGAAGCTTAAATATTCAAGCACTACTATTATTTTGAACACAACTGTATGTGCAACCAAATGTGTTGGTTAGCTTAGCTTGTGGATAGTTTTCGCAATTTTTTTGACAGTGACAAAAATAGGAAAACTATGCGGCATTTTTTAAATATTTTGTATAAAATTTTCTCCGTGCCGGAATATATAGCCAAACTTCACAGGTTTATCTCTGAATGGGTCTTTCCTTAGCAGTATTCTCGGTACAAAATTTGTAAATATTTAAGAAGGATAAAAATACTAAATTTGGTCAGTTTGAAGTCGCTGTGATGTAGAAGGTCAGTGCGTCGTCGACGCCTTCTACAAACACAGCTTGATTTTGGTTACAAAATGTTTTTTTTTCTTGGCACCATCTCTAGCCATTCGCTAAGTATCTGTCATGTAAAGTATCTTAGGCTTCTCCAATCGGATTCCAAGAATCTTTCATTAGTGAGAAAAAATTGCAGGCGCCATACGTGTTGCGAGCTTTATATTTGACTAAAAAGCCCTTAAGGGCAGATAATATAACGCTTACAACTTTTCTTTCTTGGTTTGCTTATCAGTTTGGGACGCAAAACCATGTCAATACTTATAATTTATGCTCTATATAAATTTATGCTCAATTTAAATTTGAAGTCAATTCAGCGATTCTCTTTTAAGAGACCTAATTGAATCGATAAAAAATGATTTGTCAAGATGCGTCAGGCATGAGAGCAGAAAATGAATACGATTTTCATTGCTGATTGCAATGAAGGGACTTGTTATGGGGAAGGAAATGTGTGCTTAACAGGTTTTGATAATAATAATGATAATGGCGGCTCTACTGTCCGAGGTGGACCTGGGCCTAGCTTCTCAGCAACCACTCGTGTTGTGCGTGCTACACAGTTTAATGCCTACTCCGAACGGCGAGATTGAGAAGCTTTTTCTAGACAGTTATACTCTTTGAGCAATGTCAGTGACTCGAAAGCGGTGGAGACGTGAACAATTTTTTTTTTTGAAAAATTGTTTGTCTGAACTTTATTTCGAACCTAGACTGTGAAAGTCTAATGCGCATGAGTCGACGCACGAACCCACATGGCCATGGCGGCGGCTTATTATAATCAAGCCAAATTGTTTTGACAATGCTCATGCAAATTTACTGTTGAAAATATTGCAGTTCAAAGGAAGTATCTTTCTCAATGTGCTTCATTCAAATTAGCTGTTAATAGAAAAGCATTTAACGACTTAGAATCCGATCCCATATAAACCATGATTCGCGCCTTTAGATCATTTCCGCTGCAAATACATATCAATGAATTAACCTCAATCGAATCCATGCGCTTTGTGAAATGTTTCAGCCTCAAACCACAGTCACATATACATAAGTAGATTAGTACAACAGTTCACTTGCCACAACATTCATATCTATACATGATTTCCCACCCACCAAAGAACATTTCAAAAACATCTTCTATCGTTTTTCAAACAAGAACACCGAAAATTCATATTTTTGAAGTATCCCCTCTTTTTACAAGGTACAATCTTTCTCTCTTTCTCTCTTTGACTATCCTCACCCTTTTTCTCTCTCTTCTATCTCTCATCCATATCTTCTTCTCTTAATTTTTTTGCTAATTAATCTATCCTTAAGAAACAATCAAAAAAAAAAATCAAACTTTTTAAATACCATTAATCGGTATGGCAGTTCGTGTTTTCTTTTCTCTTTTCTCTTCTCTCTTTTCCAGCCGGATACCGGTAAAGCCGATGAAAAATTCGGTATTACTGTAAGTCTACTAATGTTTAACTTCTCTTTCAAAATTTTTCAAAAAAACCATGATTTACGATTTTTGTTCCAATTTAAGTTTTGTTTTTTAATTCAAACAAAAAAAGTAACCATCAACCCGTTTCTGACACCGCAGGCTGCTACTACTGCTGATTCCGGACCAAGTGGTCTATGCTTATGTCTTTTGGTTCTTAATTCAGTTTCTTTTTCCTCAAAATTTGTGTTATTTTTTCATTTGTTTCGTCTCGATATGAATGTTCTGTGGTTTTCCTTAAGCTTGCATGACTTAAGCTTAAATGTATACAATTTCATTCAAAACTATTGATGTCAATGCGTTTTTGGTTATTCTTTGAAAAAGATTGTGATTAAATACTTAGGCTTGAATGTTTGAAATTCTGAAATTTCTGGCTTTGTCTGAAATGGATTGAAACCTTATTTCAGTCATGGTTGGCTTTGTGGGGAACCTATTAACTTCTGATTGGTGTTTCCAAAATATGCACTGATATTTTTATTTTAAAGGAAAACGTACATCTGATGATGATTAAGAGTGGCTAATGTCCCTCTAAAACAATGTAATAAACTTATTAAAGGCCAGATTGTTGTTGGCAATTTTTTTAAACTATTTGTTCCCATCGAGCCCCTCTCGTAAGTCCCCATTTTTCCGATTGACAAAAAACTCCGACAACCACTTTTCGCAGGCCTTTTTTATAGGCAACTTTACACTAGGAAGGGAATTCGCCATGGTCCACTGATGCTGGCAATGTCCGAGGTGGATGCAATTTCACGGTATTGCATTAACTGCGAAGAATGGTATGACAGTAGGAAATTAGGCCGATGGGGCGGTTGAACAGGTGTTCCCTTTTATTTCATTTTGAAACCATGAAGACTACTTCATCTGTGTGATAGAACAAGACGACTGGATAGCGCAGTTGGTTAAGTGCCTGGCCTAAGTTATAGGGGTCCCAGGTTCGAATCCCAGTGAAAACAAAGTTAATACGCTTTTATCCAATCTGATCCAGTCACCATTTACCTTTTTTTTTCTTTCCGCTTGTCAGCCTGGATGTCGGTTGGTTTCGGCATTTAAGAAATCAGAGGACATTGTCAGACCAAGTGGGATCTTGGAGCAACTCAGGATCTGGCTCAGGATCTAACGAGTATTTTTGAACAGTGGTCAATCAGCACTTTTGTTTTAAGCCACAAGTTTGAGGACCTTTTTTTTTTTCTTTTTGGAGGATTTTATAAACACTACTGGAGCACTCAGACTCAAAACTGGTCCATTGTACTGCCAGGTAGCAACCTACTCCAGTGCCGTTAATTTGATCCCAACGGCAAATGGTGACTGGACCGATTTCGGAATCGAACCTGGGACCCCTCGAACTTGGGGCAGGCACTTAACCAACTGCGCCATCCAGTCGTGTCTGAGGACCTTGGTATGATGTTCGACAGAAATTCTATCGAGCTCCGGAAAAAAAGTTTCGCACCGTTAACGTAGCATTTTGCATCTGAGAAGTTTTGGTTGAGTCGCTGATGAACTGCTGGTAATATGAGCAAGGATCTTATTTGCCGAATTCGTTTTTATAACCTAAAGGACCCTCTCTACTGGGGATAGTGGGTCGACTCTTTCGAGTCAGTGACAATGCGCAAAAAGTACAACTGTCTAGAAAAAGCTTCTCAAACTCGCCGTTCTGAGTCGGCATTAAACTGTAGGTCCCCTCCACTCGTGAAAGAACAGTAGCACGCACAACACGTGTGGTTGCTGAGAAGATAGGCCCAGGTCCACCTCGGACTTTAGCGCATCCATTATTATTATTATTATTATTATTATAAATACGTGCAGTTACTTTCACAAAAAAAAATCTCGAATAGCGCAAAAACCACTGTACCGTACGGACAACGCCTCCTGCTGTGTTGGAGCGCCATTCAATGTTCAAATCATTAGCCTAACATCGCCTAAAACGATGTTAAACAACGCTCAGATCATTACGAAAGCCCTCCCATTTTTCACTCGCTCGAAACAAAAAAGAAAAACAAATTGAATTAAATTATCCCTGCGAGTGTGTCATGTAACTGTGATTAGATTTACAAAATGGTTACCGCATAATCCTAATCGAATTCACGATTATAACAAAATATTTACCCTAAGTCAGTCCTTACATATTAATTTGTGCACTAATAGCCCAACAAAATGTAATCAGTCGCATACGCAACAAGCCCCACATTGACCCATAATCCACGCCCAGCCATGCCGGGGCGACCAAATTAATTCTCACAGGAAATTGCGTATTAAATTAACAACAGTTCAGCACCATCTGTGCAGTCGTCCGCCCTGGCCCGTGTGCACCGCCCCGAATCGTCCTTTCAACAAAAATAACCGAAATTTAATTAGTCACCAATCAACGCAGGATCAATCAATGCCCGAGTGGGATGTGCTGGAGAGACTGATGGCGTATGTGGGTTTGTCGACCCGGCTCCGGTGCAACCTCCCGGAGACCTTCCTGTCTACCTTGAGGACGTCGTCGGGCAAGAGCCGGGGCCGGGGCTGGGGGTGATGTTTGAATTTCATTCAAATGAGTTAACGACTTCGCCACACATACCAACAGCCCGGGAGCAGAGTGTCACCTAGATTGAGATCAGACTCTAATGTCCTTCTTTGTGTCAATCTATTATCGAGCGGGGACGTGCGGAAGTGCTGCGGTGGGGGAACAACAGCATCCGCTTTGATCTGTTCACCTCACACACACAAACAAACGCCCCGACGACGACGACGACGTCGACTGATTGTGTTGACGTTTCCTTGATAATTCTGCAAACTAATTCGAAATTCGTATGATAAAAGGGGATTGACTGTCAAATGCGGAGGAGGAAGGCATGTCCTACCTTCCTTCCATTCTTGCCGGTTGTGCTTCCGGTTGTGGCGTGTGTACATGTGTATCCCTTTGTGCTGCTCCACTACCGTTCGCCTCCTATTTTGGCATTTTTAATTAGCCCCAGCTAACGAAGGACAATTAAATCGAATCAAAACCGGAGCAACGTTGTGAATGAAATGGCAAATAATCAATTTCAAATGTGGGCTGGGTGAGTGCTGCCGGTTTCGGTTTGTGGGGGGGGGCCGAATAAATAAAATGCCTGGGTCGAGGGTGGAGCTCTGCAAATTTACTGTTTGCTTGTTAGATCCCCCCCCACTCTGTCTCTCGCCCCGGCCACTCGGGCCCGGGAAATGATGATGTGGGGATCTTTTTTGTGCCTTAAACTTTCTTTGGCCTTGTTTCCCCGACACAGTGTATCCCTTTTTTTGGTTTCTCTGTACGCGTGTTTGTGTGTGTGTGTGTGTCGAACGCTCTGTTTCTGTTCAGTAAGCAATCACCGACACACTCAGGGGGGGTGGGGATTGATTCATATGCAAGGATACACATCGGGAATTTCTAATTTCGTATTCATCTGGTGTTATCCCAACTCTGCCTATCCTATTTAGGTTTTCGTTTAATTTTATTGTGAGTCAGGTTCCTGAGATGATTTGCTAATTTACTTCGAGCCTATGCTGACTTTGGTGGATTAGCTACAGGATGCTCTCTGCCTCTGTGTGAGTGCGTCTGTATAATATTGACAGTTGGGCGCATGGATGATTCGACACTTTGCATGGCAAGCGGGATATTTATGCGAAGGTTACACATAAATATGGTGAAGCAGAATATGTAATTGGCAAGTGGCACTCTGTTTAGTGTTTATTTGTATGCGGCCTATGTGCAGAGTGAAGGCTTAATCATAGATCATTTCTTGAAGATTGGCTGAGGGATGTGGGTAAGGCTCACTGCTGGTAGTTCAGAGGTACGCTTTGAAAGCCTATCAGGGAGACATTTTCCAATTCAAATTCAGTTGTCTCTCATCTATGACGACATAAAATTGGGAAGATGACATCCATTACGTTACAACTACTGGAACTTTGTGGCTACGGTTAAATGTAATGTGAACTGTTTTGAAGACTTTATGACCAGAAGCGAGAATCCTGCAGAAAACATCGAAATTTACTGTTGATGGTTGTTGTAAGTTGAACCTGGGCCTGGCCTCTCAGCAACCACTCGTGTTGTGCGTGCTATTGTCCTCTCACGAGTGGAGGGGACCTACAGTTTAATGCCGAATCCGAATGGCGGGATTGAGAAGGCTTTTCTAGACAGATATACTTTTTGAACATAGTCAGTGACTCGAAAGAGGTGGAGCCGTGAACAAATTTTAGGTAATTTTTCGGGAATTGAACCTTAGACCTCGACCGTGGGAGTCGACGCACCTACCCACTACGCCACGGAGCTCTGCTGCTGCAGAAGTGTTCAAAAAGTGTCAAATTTTTTTTCTAAAAATCAGTGATCAGTATGAAGCGGTCATCAATATTTTGCGGGCAGTACGTCTACACATATTAAAGATGAGTTAGATGCTATGTACGGAGACTCTGCACGATAATTCATCGCTGTGAAGTTTTAAGCAGCTAAATTGAAACGTGCCCGTACCAGCTTGGTGGACGATGAACGTCGAAAAACTGTTGCCACTGACGGAAACATCATCAACGTGCAGAAAGTGGTGCTAAACGACAGTCGAATCAAACTAAGAGACATAGCAGAGGCTAAATTCAATGTCCAAAGAACGTGCTTGTCACATTTTAAATCAGGATTTTGCCATGAGGAAGCTCCCTGCGCGATAAGTGTAGTCACGTTAGACCAAAAACGCCATCTAACACCCCAGAGGTTGCCATGGCGAAAATCCACGAATTGCAGTTTGAACTGATCACCAGATCTAGCACTAAGCGACATTTTTTTCTTCCCTTATCTGAATTACTCTCGGAGGACAGAGATTTTCGTCAAAGGATGAGGGCATCGTCTTCGTAAACAGCTGTTTTGTAGATTTCGAGTAGTCTTCGGACGGGTTAAATATGTGGGAGCAACGCTGGGAAAAGTGTAAGTTCACACACAAGGAAACTATGTAGAAAAATAAATGTCTTGCATCTTTCTTAGGTCGGAAACTTTTCAAACCACCCTCATATTAACAATTTGCAAAGTCACCAGAATCTTTTGGTGAAAAAAAAAACACCTAACATTTTTTCACGGCTCCACCTAATTCGAGTCACTGACGATGCCCAAAGAGTATAACTGTCTAGAAAAAGCTTCTCTCTCCCGCCGTTCGGAGTCGGCATTAAACTGTAGGGGCCCTCCACACGTGAGAGAACAATAGCACCCACAACACGAGTGGTTGCTGAGAAGCTAGGCCCAGGTCCACCTCGGTCTGTAGTGCCGCCATTATTATTATTATTATTATTCTGCCTGACAGCCTGAGACCAAACTCAGAATAACTCATGCTAACCGCTGTTTTTTTGGGCTCAACAGGCAATTGAGTAGTTGAGTCCTCTCTCGGAAAACCAATCTGACTCTATACAAGACCTTGATCATCCCAGTCAGGATGAACAGTCTCTTGGTCTTTTCGAGAGAAAAGTTCTGCGCGCGATTTTTGGTCCTGTTTGTGTTGATGGCATTTGGAGGAGAAGGTTCAACCATGAACTGCATGGGCTGTACAGCGACATGAGTCTAGCCAAGCATCTACGGATCCAACGCCTAAGATGGCTAGGCCATGTAGACAACTTAGCTCCGGCCCGAAGAGTCTTCGACTCTGAGCCTGTGGGACAAAGTAAAAGGGGACGTCCACGTACAAGGTGGCGCACACAATTTGAGGGGGACCTCGGCCGGCTTAATGTGGGAAACTGGAGACAGCTGACGAAAGATCGTGCTGGCTGGAGAGGCATGTTGGGTGAGGCCAGGTCCATCTCGGACTGTAACGCCCTAAGAAGAAGAAGAAGAAGACAGCGGTTTTTGTTTCTTCATCGCCGTTCTACAGTCTCCAGAAATGATTCTTCCAAATTCTCAGTATCGACTACGACCCTACCACAAGTTGTACACCTTCGTCCTGGCAGGCCCAAAGGTTTTTTCTTGACATTTAATTAGAAAACTCTAAAAATCACCCTATAACTTTATGATTTAACTTTCACCACCATGTTCCTGAAATCGATCCGACTTGGACCTTTTTGAAAATTCAATATTTATTCTAAAACAACAGAAGCCATAATTTCCTTTCACAGAGGATGCTTTAATATGTCGACACTCCCGTGGGCAGACATACACAAAAGCGAAACCCTACCCTAGAAATATAAGTTATTTCCCACACACACACACCCCTCCCACTGCACAGCCTTTTAAAGTTTCACCGTTTGTTGGAAGCCATAATTGTTTCTCTTACGCAACAACGGCCCTTAATCGATAATTATGTGACCAAACTTCAAATAATGACTTTTATACGAGCCCGCCCAGAAGCCGAACGCATAATGTACACTCTTTGTGAACACATCCATTAAAATTAATAAAATGTTTTCAAACAAAAAGAAAACAAATAACCAGAAAAAAAGAGAACTTCGCTTGACAGAACACCATTTATCGTTGAAAATTAATAAAAAAAAAAAAAAAAAGAAACAGAAAAAATCTGCCATCGCACGTCTCCGGTTCCGGTCTCGCTTTTATCATAAACCTCATCAAGTCCATTATTAAATTTATAAAATTTTATGTTTTAATTGCCAATCATTTCATGTGCACAAAGTTTTCGTGTTTTTTCATTTTCATTTTTTCGTGTTTTTTTCATTAAATCACTTAAGCAAAGTTTATTTTTGTTGTTTTTTAACGATTTTAATTTTTTGATATCCTTGAAACGTTCGCTCTTCCATTGGTCCCGTATTTTGTGGTTGTTCTCTTTAATAGGTGCCGCCCACAAACCAAACCAAACTCGAGGGCGAGAAGGTGATGTTCTCATGCGAGGCGAAGGCCATGCCTGGTAATGTCACCGTTCGATGGTTTCGCGAGGGCTCACCCGTACGTGAGGTGGCCTCGCTTGAGACGCGTGTCACCATTCGCAAGGATGGCTCCCTTATTATTAATCCAGTTAGTGCTGATGATTCCGGACAGTATCTGTGCGAAGTATCAAATGGTATTGGAGATCCGCAAAGTGCTTCGGCTTATTTGAATGTTGAATGTGAGTGCGAACAGGTTTGAATAGGAAGAGCAAATTTAATGCATCCTTTCTCTTGCAGATCCTGCCAAAGTGACCTTCACACCAACTGTACAATATCTACCTTTTCGTCTAGCCGGTGTCGTTCAATGTTATATTAAATCGAATCCACCCCTACAGTATGTGACGTGGACCAAAGATAAGCGTCTCCTCGAGCCATATCAGACCAAGGACATCGTCATCATGAACAACGGTTCGCTGTTGTTCACACGCGTCAATGAGAACCATCAGGGCCGATACACCTGCACACCGTATAATGCTCAAGGCACGCAGGGTTCATCGCTGCCCATGGAAGTGCTGGTGCGTAAGCCGCCAACATTTACCGTGGAGCCCGAGTCGCTGTATCAGCGAAAGGTTGGCGACAGTGTTGAGATGCATTGCGACGCAATCGAATCCGAAGGAACACAACGACCCATTATCAAATGGCAACGACAGGACGGTCTCCAGCTGACGGAATCGCAGAAGAGTCGTGTGAAAATCAATGGCGGCAACATAACCATTGAGAATTTAAGGCGTGAGGACTTTGGCTACTATCAGTGCGTCGTGTCGAACGAGGTGGCCACCCTAATGTCGGCAACCCAGCTGGTCATCGAAGGCACTCAGCCGCATGCACCGTACAATATCACGGGTAAGGCGACCGAGTCTTCGATAACGCTGCAATGGATGCCAGGGTACAGTGGCGGCCAGGAGTACAAGCAGGACTACACGATATGGTATCGCGAGGCTGGCGTTTCGGATTGGCAAACGATATCTGTCACTCCGTCGGGCAGTACTCAAGTGACAATTAACGGTCTGGCACCGAGCACGACGTACGAGTTCCAGGTGGTCGGACGGAACACTCTCGGTGATGGTATGATGAGTAAAGTGATGACAGTGCGGACACTTGGTAAGTTTGAAGAACACCCCCCAACATCCTCCTCAACTTTTGAATCCCCTCATAAGCCCCCCTCTTAAATGACCATCAGTCCTACAGTGAAGCTTTCTTCTTTGTCTTTGTTCCATGCGCCCGCGAATAAAGATGCTCCAGCACCGCCTCGAAATGTCAAGGCTGCGACCCAACCTCCAGATCATGAGTTTAAATCTATGCCAGATGAGGCTGGTAAGATACGACTACAATGTGACAACGCAATTAATCATTTCAACCGAAAAATTTTAGTTAAATTGAAAATGCTTCATGTCGTCCGTGTGATCTGACGCCGCCCAGGCACTGTCGACCTTTTTCATTGTTTTTTGCCTGCATCACTGTACATCATTCACTCAATTCATCTTCACACATGACACACTCTCATTTCGGCATGCCCCACACTGTCACCCATTCGCTTGCCATATTCATACAATCATTATCTTAATTTCGGATACACGTCATGTCTCATTGGTTCGGAAGGAATTCTTTCAGTTACGCATCGTTTCTTACCGCTTAGAGGAGCATGCTGTCGCAGTTGGAATGCTTTATGTTGTTAACCTTTAATTTTGTTTTTCGTTTAATGAGTTTTCCTCTCCCGGGGTTGGGAATGATTTAAGGCGCTCTTATGACAGGCGGCCATCAAAGTGACACATCCTTCGGAATGTTGGAGAATTTTTGAAAACACTGCTAAGGGTTTTCATTTTTTTGATTTATTTTCTTCTTTTTTTGAACGAAGAAAAACTTAACCTTTGGTATTTTGGCTCTAGGGTGGGAAGGGAAACGGATTGAGAGTGACACGCCACATGTTCATACTTGAGACACTTGAAGGCCCGAGACGGGGCGCTTTTGACAAATGAATTACAAGGGGTGCTTGTTGAATCAATTTGCCGTTAAGCTCTCACTTTCAGATGTACTTCAGAGGGAGTAAACTGAAAGGCAGACGCCTTTGAAATTTATAAGATGGATTCATCAGGAGAGGTCTCAAACTTTTTTTTTTACAGAATGCCTCTTATGTATTAGGTCGAGGCTTTTTTTAAAGCTTCAAAATTAAATTTAAGGTTATATTTTTTAATCGAATAGCCTTTGACATTTTGTGTGGAATATGATGTCGGTCAAGTGGTCCCTACCAGTCTTGGCGCAACGGCGCTCTCTTTTAAGCACATTTTATGCTTCAATTTCACAAACTTCTGAATGTTCTTCTTGAGCAGCGGGGTTGTGCCTGATTTGTTTCAGTCACTTCATTAAGCGCTTCCTACCTTTAAATTTAAATAAAACAAAGTGTGTGAGAAATATTGTCAAAATCGTCCCTTTGTTTGAAAGACCTACTCATGCCATTGTGCTTAGAATATAATATCGTTAAAATATCCGCCGTGGCTTCTCTGAGTTCATCAAATGTTCAATTTCCAATGACCCTGATGCATACTCGTAAATCAGGCTGAATTTGACCGATGGCATGGGTTATGTTGACTTTGAGGGCTGCTGTGGTTTGTGGCTTCTTCGCACAGACCTGCGACTCCAGAAAACTCCACAAGAAAAAGTCTGACGGGGTCAAATCGCAAGATCTCGGCGAATAATGCACATCACATCCACGTGAGATGAACATACCCTCGAATCGCTCCTGCAAATTTTCCAATGTGGCGTGGGCTGTTTGGCACGTAGCGCCGTCCTGTTGAATCCACATGTCGTTGGTGTCCAATTCCAATCATCCCATTCAGACCAAAAGAAGTTGGTAGTCATCGACCTATAGCGCTCGCCGTTGACGATGATGACCTGGCCAACATCGTTCTCAAATGTATATGGACTGATGACGCCCAAAATCACATCCAAAAGTTATTTTTTCGGGATGCATTGGTCACCCTTCTCATGTGGATTGCTACGTATCGTCCCAAATTCGACAACTTTGTTTGCTGGCGCACCCATTCATCCAGAAATGGACCTAATCGCTGAAGATGATTTTTCCATGAAACTGACCCTAGTTTCCAACTAGTCCAGAGCCCATTTTGATTAAACAATTTTATCATTTGCATGTGTTGCTGAACGCTATGTCCATCCATGGTAGTTTGGCAAAACAGGCTGAATAAATGACAGTCGATTGGACAGATGTAGCTTCAACAATATGGCCGCTATCGACTCTCAAAGTTCGGAAGTCCCTCAAAGAATACCCTTTATAACATGAATAAAACGAGTATTTGCCACGGAAGCAAAGTCAGCTTCGTCTCAGATTTAAGCGCCAATAGGAGAAGAAGGTCTCTTAATCTGCAACTGATTTTGTTAATCATCAACTCATCAATTATGTCAAAGAGGCAATCAAACCTCACTACAAATTCTGAATTGCAAAAGGAACCCCTTGTTCTCTTCGGGCCTCTTCAATTGAATTCACAATTCGAAGGCCACTCAACCGAAAATATCAATTCTGGAGCACTTACTGCACGAATAAAACCACAATTAGACTTCCATTTGAAACGGTTTTGAATTCTACCCATCGAATGCCCCACATACGAGTGTGCACGTCAGTCAAGAACTTATTTGTAATTTGAATTCAATATCCTTCAAATGTCACGCTACAATTGTTCACCACTCACTCTTTGCTGCTGCCACTCGTGGCATGGTTTCTGTTCTCAACCCACACACACACACACACGAAAACAAATCAGTCAACTGAAGTTGGAGGCGATTGCATGTGTGCAACGACTTTGCAACAACCGCTAATTAAGGAAAATAATGGAAGGCCTTAATCCTTAACTCAAAGGATATGTGAGGTATCCTGTGCAAAGGGGTATGAGCAACAAAGTGAAAAGACAAAATAGAGGCCAGTTAGGAAAAAGAGGGTGGTAAGAAAACAGTGCCAAGGTCAGAAGAAGTGAAACAATTCTAGGCACACACTCGCACACACACGCGAACCATACGCACGCATTAAGGATCTAACGTTTGATTGTCACGCAACCTTGTGCATTGGTAAAGAGGCTCGTTACTTTCCTTAGTCCTTGCTTCTATTTTAATTTCCCTTTTTCCCTTCCGTTTATTTTCTAATTCTGTTTTTTTCATTTTCATTTTCATTCATTTTTTTTGTTTTGTTCTTGCAGACACAGTTTTTGAGTTCCACGAAATGTACTTTCGAACCGATTCGAACGGCTCGGTTGTCTATAATCCTCCGAAATTAAAATTAAGAGGTACACACACACCACACACATACATACACCCACTAATTCAGTAGAGTAATTATATGGTTTTCATTTTGTGTAGAATTTGATTTATGTTTGTTTGTGTTTTCCTTTTTGGTGTACGAGTGTTGAGGGGGGGCACTAGTTTGATTTAAATTTCCCCCTGGACACACACTCGAATTATCCTTGTTGCTTTTGGTAAAGGAGTACGTGTAATTTATTAGAGGACTGACAAAGCAGACACACAAAGGCTACCACATAATTTATTGTGGAAATCCATTTTAATTTCTGCTTAGACACAAAACATTATGTGTGGCTGAGGGAAATTAAACAAAAACACACTCACAAAAGCAAAACAAAACGACAAAACAGACAGGATAAGACAAGGCAATTTACACACACAAAAAGCTGCGGCAGAGTTGGGTGGGGGATGGCACTCCAAAGGAGCCGACATAAAACCGAAACACAAAAAAAAGATGAAAACGAATTTCCTCTCCTCTTTTCTGTGTGCTTTTTATTCGCGGACTGCACACAGACCCGGAGTTGGGAAGGACGACGTCGCTGGCAGAGCCGAGCCCGGCGAGATGAAATGACAAGTGTTAGTTATAGTGTGTCCTTTTTGGCGGTACAGGAGGCATTTGCATATACAAACCTCACTTCTTTCCATTGGATTAAATTAAAGAAAACGAAATCCTTTCTACATCTCTTTTCTTGGATTCCACGCGCGCAGAGACGTGTGATGTCCTTGGCAGGACGACGAAAAAACGAAGAAAAAACGGCAACAAAAAAATATGCATATTAAAATGGTTCATTTTGAGAGATGAACATGCCGACCGTCAGTCGTCCGCCACCGTTTGTATTTTTCACTTTTTTTCCCTGTTTTTCATTTCACTTTACGAGTGTCCTGCGAAGAGGTTTACACTTGTCAGTTCCGCAGGATGTTTGTGTTGTCCTTGTCGGGCGCAGTACCTTTGGTAGTAATTTGTGACCTTAATGCTAAATTTGGATTTATTATGCCGCGGCTACTGCTACACCATTTTCCTGTGTTTCCTGGAGGGTCTCGCCCTCCACCCCATCCCTCTCCTAGTGGTGGTGAGAGTAATTATTTTTTAACACGATTTCCGTCCTTTTTTTTTTGTTGCGTCCCTGCGTTTGCATGTAACTCTATCCGCATCTGTAGTGGCAGTAGCATGTTGTTGAGCATAATTTATAAGCGAAATCCCACAGGATGGCGTGGGGGTCACCTCACTCCACATTCTTCTAATCCCTGTTCATATAATTTTTCGAGGGTAAAAAAGGAACAAAGTTCAATTACGAATGGTTTGGTGCAGATAAGCACACAACGCTTTTGCGATTATGATCCGTTTCAAAACACTAAAAATCTCATCGTTCACCGCAGAAACTTTGTGTGGGCTACCGTTAGGCGGCACCCCACAAGCAAAAACCAAAGGCGCGCGCACACAAAAACCAAAAAAAAAAGGGATAACAAATTGGTAAAATTGGTAAAAGTCAGTTATTTATGAGAAAAGTTTAATTAAGCAATTATGAAAATTTGCGCGCTGCTTATTAAATTGTCATCGCATGAGCGAAATAGGACGAAGTTTTTTTGGGGCGTTGCCGGTGCCGCTGAGAGTGTGTGTGAGAAATTTAGTCCTTCTGGGTGGAAAAGACATTTCAGAAAACTTAACCATTTTAGGCCATATTTTCTCGTTCCGCTTTGTGGTGCGGTTTTATTTTTTGATTTTTGTTCGTTTTTTATTCAAAATTGTCCAACCATTTGTATGTTTCATAATCGCGGTGGAAAGTGTAGTGTTTTCCTTCTTTTTTTGTATAATTTGATTTTGCCTTCACATCCGGGGCAGACGGTAAATTGAATTTCTAAATGAAGGTTAGATTGCGAGTCTGTGGCGTGGTCGTAATTTGCTTACGGTTCGGCGGGGGCGGTGAATGGCTAAGGTAAGCGAGTATTGAAGGAAAATCAACGGTGTTTTCTTATTTTTTTTTCGAAATTGAATTCATTAATTATGCTGGAAAAGAGATGTGCTTTAGTTGATGATTTTGACCCTGCTTCGACTAATGGCCGTAAAGGTCAGAGTCGTTAAGGAACCTCTGGCGATTTGCAATTATTATTCCTAGATGCTTTCAACACAATGCGGTCTATTAATTTTGGTTGCCACTAATGTAATCTAAAACGTTGGCCTGGTGGTTGGCGAACATAATGGTAGTTTCGGCCTTCATTCCGTAATGACGAACTCAGTTCGCAATTAGACTTGCAATAATCTGCGCTTTAATCATGTGGGGAGTTGTTTTGAATTTTCCCGTTTTTCGAACTTAAACGGGGTGTTTTTCGTAATGAATTTGGCATTCATTTCGACCAGACCGCTGAAGTAGTGAACCTTAATCAGAAAAAGGGATATCAGTCAATATCGGCATCATAGACATCCGTCTTTTTGGGAGGTTTGCGACAACTTCTCCAATGAATGGAATATAGTGTGGAAATTCCTTTTTTTTCACAATTTTCTGGAATGCAAATAATTCCAATACCAGCATCGTGGTGAATTTTAAAATCACATGATCATCATGAGATTATTTTATTTGCGGAGTGTCTCTGAATGAATTGGGACAGAATCCAGGGCTTGCTGCTCGAATATCCGTTTAAAAATGTTTGACCCAATTTTTTTTTGAGTATTTTCGAAACACTACTGGAGCACTCAGACTCAAAACTGGTCCATTGTACTGCCAGGCACCTACTCCAGAGCCGTTAATTTGATCCCAACGGAAAATGGTGACTGGACCAGATTCGATTTCACTGCGATTCGAACCTGAGACTCCTCGTACTTGGGGCAGGCATTTGAACAATTGCGCTATCCAGTCGTTTTGTTGAAATTACTTAATTTGGTATGCCGTTAAATTTTAAACCTTCCGTAAACCACAAATAACCCAAACAGTTGTTAAGACCGAGCGCCATTTGGGATTTTGTGTTAAATGTGGCCAAATAATAATTATACCATACTCCTTCTATACAAAAACACAGATAATCTACTTTTTCTTAATTGGTGCTGCTGTCGGTGCCGTGACATTGTACCAAATTGGCATAATGACGCTTTTGAAAGTGTCATTGGGCCGAATATTAAGCGTCATTTTTTTTATTTCGTCAAATTTTTCCATTTGGCACAATGTCGTTTGGCACAATGTCACGGCACCGTTATTTATTATTATTATGGCTGAGGGTATATTGCACCGCGACCTTTAAGATCTATTGTGCCCCCTTTCATTCACGGCATCGCTACTCTCTATTGGTGATCTGAGATCTAACCTCTAGTTCGCCTTTTTTTTCGTTGGGAGGCGCTATCGTTCAGATTGGTCTTGGACTAAGCTTTTGCAGCAGCCACTTGTGTCATATGTGCTCTTGTTCTCTCCCAGTGGCAGCAGATATGCAATTTCATGCCGACACGCAACGGCGAAGCTTGACATACTTTTCTAGACAGCTATTCTGTATCTCTGAGGATTGCTAATGACTCAAGAAATTTTGTACCGTAAAAATCAAAGTCCGGGGTTGAACCATGTACCTTCAGCGCCGCCGCACTCACCCCACTCTGTCACGGCGTCCTTCCAGTTAATAATAATAATAATAGAGGCTGTAACGCCTCTCGAGGTGGACCTGGACCTAGTTTCTCAGCAACCACTCGTATTGTGCGTGCTATTTGTTCCCTCACAAGTGGGGGGGACCTACAGTTTAATGCGCCACCAAACGGCGAGATTGAAAAGCTTTTTCTAGACAGTAATACTATTTGAGCATTGTCAGCGACTCGAAAGAGGTGGAGCCGTGAAAAAATGTTAGGTGTTTTTTCGAGATTCGTATCTTAGACCTCGAGCGTAGGAGTCGACGCACCTACCCATTACCCCATTACGCCCGTCCTTCCAGTTACTATCTTCATATATAAGTAGTCTCAAGTCCTTCTATACCCTAAAAATGTCGTTTTCAACTCTAAAGTCTTAACAAGACTAAAAATCGAAGGGTTATAATGTGCATCCACAGAAAATAAATCCTGCATCTCCATCATTAACTTTTAAGTAAATCGAACAAGAATTTTAATTCCTTAAGCCCGCCTTTTGCGAGACAACGTCAATGGTCCAGGATTATATTTGTTATGTAAACGCTCTCAAAAATATCCGTTCAAAGATAAAGCAACTATTTATCCGTTCGACAATAGTTTTTTGGAAAAAAAAATAATCAAAGGCTCTACACGAGCAGCAGGTTCAAATCAAATCCACCAAAAATTGCTGCTTTATTTTTGACTATAAGTACGTCAATATAAGGTTACAATTGAAATCTGGACACATTTAGTTATATGCACACTAATTGAGTCAGAAAACGACTGGATAGCGCAGTTGGTTAAGTGCTTACCCCAAGTTAGAGGGGTCCCAGGTTCGAATCCCAATGGAATCGTATCTGGTCCAGTCACCATTTTCCGTTGGGATCAAATTAACGCCACTGGAGTAGATTGCTACCTGGCAGTATGATGGACCAGTTTTGACTCTGAGTGCTCCAGTAGTGTTTCGAAAATACTCAAAAAAAAATTGGGTCAAACATTTTTAAACGGATATTCGAGCAGCAAGCCCTGGATTCTGTCCCAATTCATTCAGAGACTCTCCGCAAATAAAATAATCTCATGATGATCATGTGATTTTAAAATTCACCACGATGCTGGTATTGGAATTATTTGCATTCCAGAAAATTGTGAATTGTGCCTGACCATAGTGTCCGGCATTGTATAAAACATATCTCTATTAGGGATTAAGTTGAGTGTCCTAGGGTGACCCACTAGGTCTCCTGGTTTGACCTGATATTCTAGCTGCAGTTTAATGGCATAAGTGGCAGCTATCTTCCTAACGAAGATGGATAAAGGTGTCAGCCCAACAATAGCTTCGAGACTTGTTGTGGGGCAGGTGCGCATGGCACCTGTTATGCCAAGACAGGCAACCCTATGCAGTTTTCGTAATTTGTTTGCCAGTAAATGACAATGCTATCTTTCTAGAAAAAGCTTCTCAATATCGCCGTTCGGAGTCGGCATTAAACTGCCCCGCACGCACAACGCACAACATGAGTGGTTGCTGAGAAGCTTCGCCTAAGTTCATCGTGGACTGTAGCGCCGCCATTATTATTATACGATGAATAGGATTTGTAACCTCAAAAATTCTAAAATCGTGATGTTTGCCACATTTTATTCATATCTTTGAGCTTATTAAATCGAGTTAATCTATTGCTTACACATTAAGCATAGTCTCTGCAACACCAGGATACCGTAACTACCCCTTGGAACCACTCCCCTTCACTAGTCACATTCAAATTCAAGAAGTATGCATTACATCCCATTAAAATGCCACAAAATTTGATTCCAGGCTCTCGCGGAAAACAAATGTTATTTCGACTGTAACTCAAAACTGAAAACGTAAAACTTTGCCTCGTCTAGCTCATTTATTTTATTTCTCACTTTTATTGTGAATTCTGTTTCTCCTTAACGCACAAGTGACTTTAAAACTCTCTTCACTTTTATTTCCTTCACTTTGTAGCCATTTTTATTTTTCCAAATTAAACTACATTTCTGCAAACGAAACACATCCGCCATACTCAATTTATTTTACTATTTTTTTGTTTTTCTGTTTAAAGTGTACTCAAATACAACTGAAGAGACATGATGCTTCAGTTGGCTACTGCTGTGCAATCTCAATAAAAGCAGGCCCTTATGAAATATGATTAACCTAAGTGAGCCTGTGGGGAGGCTCCTTGCCGAGCAGCAACTCATCTCAAAATTACGCATTCATCACATGTACATTTTTGTAGCTTGCATGACGTTGTACACTTCTGTAGAAATGCATGATGAATTTTAATTGCATGACATAAATAAATGAATTTTCTTTTATTGCAGCCACCAAAATGTTCGTATCTAATTGTTTCTTTTCTTTTTCTGTGATCTTTCCTTTTCGAATAGGTCCGAAACCAGGTCCACCACGTAATCTAACCGTTACAGAAGTGTCTAATGGCTTTTTAATATCATGGCAATCACCAATAGAACGTGCCCATATCGTTAAATTCTACACAATTAAGTATCGCACCGATGCCCAGTGGAAGACACTTAATCGTGGTCAAATACGGCCAGAAGAAACGCAATATTTAGTTAAGAATTTAGTCGGCGGTCGTACGTATTATTTTCGTGTTCTAGCAAATTCCGAAAAAAGTTACGAATCGAGCGATGAGGTTAAGTTTCCAGTGCCGGCACGTGTTAAGCATAAAGCCATTACAGCCGGTGTCGTTGGGGGGATCCTGTTTTTTATTGTTGCGATCATTTTATCGGTTTGTGCCGTAAAAATTTGCAATAAACGTAAACGACGAAAACAGGAAAAAGGTAAAACCAGCTGTTACTCTAGGCTAATAAAAGTTAAATCTAACAATTTGATGGCTTATTATCTGGGATGCTGTTGCGAAATATCTATATATCTTTATATCTATTAACATATTGTATCTTAAACCGTAAAACTAATTGTATCCTTTAGATCGACTAATTGAATTGAATTGAATTGAATATCTCTCTCTCTCTCGGTTTCGACTGAGACTGATTGGCTTGAACGTTAAAAATTGAATACAATTTGTGTAGGGAATTCAGGATTGAAAATTGTTCAATTACAGGCTTATGGTTGAATAATTGCTTGGGTTTTGTTTTTACTTTGGTTTGGTTCTTCAAATACTTAAGCTTTTCTTTACATATTTTCAGTTGCTATTTTTGATTAACGGTATGCTTGGTGTAGAATGAGTGTTTGCTTGCATTTTTAAATCTATAAACAACTCTTAATCTTACAGTTAAGCAATTTTTAAAGACAAAAAAACACTAGGTAGCATCTTTGAACAAGAAGTTAAACATTCTATTTGCCATTAATTTAGGTATTGCCACATATTTTTTTATATTTAGGTCTCAGAATTATTTAAATTATTTATAAAAACAGACAAATTTTACCCTTTTAGGAAAAGGATTTTTTTTTCGGAGGATTTTTGAAACACTACTGTAGAACTCAGACTCAAAACTGGTCCATTGTGCTGACAGGTAGCAACCTACTCCAGTGCCGTTAATTTGACCTCAACGGCAAATGGTGACTGGACCAGATTCGATTTCACTGGGATTCGAACCTGAGACCCCTCTAACTTGGGGCAGGCACTTAACTAACTGAGCCATCCAGTCGTATTAGGAAAAGGATATAAGCATGTATTTGCTCGATTAGTTGAAAATGAGGAATATTTTTTTCAGAAATCTTGCTGTACTTCAATTTCACATCAATGAGTGCATTATTTAATGTATTGCCTCTCGGAATATATATTTTGCCATCTCTGTGGTAATTTGTGTATCATCGTCATCTTCACTGAGATCCTGTCTTGGCCTACTTCAATAGGTCTCTCCACCGATCCCGATCGCGAGCCAATGTCATTTGGTTTGGCATCCCTAAGCCCTGAGCGTTCTGGTCAACACCAACCAAGTGCAACCAAGATAACCACCACCGCCATTCACCATAAAATCGACTACAAATTACCTTTCAAGCTGGCTCCTCGTACATATGGGATAGGTACCCAAGCCACCGGGGTCTTTCATCTTCTTCTTTTTAGGTTTCTACAGTCCGAGGTAGACCTGGGCCTCAACTCCAGCCAGTATGATCGCTCACCAGCTGCCTGCAGTTTCGCACCGGGGTCTATTATAATAATAAATGCGGCGCTACAATCCGGGGTGGACCTGGGCCTCAGCCAACAAACCTCTCCAGCTAGCAAGGTCTCTCGCTAGCTGCCTCCGATTCCGCACACCAAGTTGGTTGAGGTCCTTCCCCACTTGTGTGCACCGTCTATAACGCGGACGTCCTCTGTTGCGTTGTCCCGATGGCTCCGATTCATAGGCGATGGATCCGTAGACATTTGACTAGGCTTATACCGCTGGACAAGCCGTATAATTTGATGTTGAATCTTCTCCTCCAGATGCTATCAACGCAAACAGGACCAAACATTGCACGCAGAACTTTTCTCTCGAAGAAACTAAAGCTTCTTCATTCGCTTTCAATAACGTCCATGGATCTGCACCATAGAGCAGGACTGGAATGGAAAACGTATTACATAAGCCCAATTTGGTTTTTCGAGAGATAGCTTTATTACTCAATGGCCTCTTGAGCCCAAAGAAACAGCGATTAATAATAACATTATTAATGGCGGCGGTAAAATCCGAGGCAGACTTGGGCCTAGCTTGTCAGCAACCACTCGTGTTGTGCGTGCTATTGTTCTCTCACGAGAGGAGGGGACCTACAGTTTAATGCCTATTCCGAGCGGCGATTTTGAGAAAAAAAAAAAATGTCCATCGTCAGCAAACGCGGCGTCCATCCACGTCGATAATTTTTTTATACCCACATGGTCATGCAGGGTTCAACTGACTGATCATTTGAAATTGCTACAATCTTAGCTTTCTCACGTACCTTGACCCGGCGATCGTCCAACTTAACCTTGAATTTTATTGGCCATTTCTTCCGTTGTAACGTCATTTGGAAGTCATGGACGATCAGCATCTTTTGTGCTCATACGACCGCAACAAAATTCAGTGTACCACTTGTACACCAATCCATGAGAGGGGCCAGAGTTTTCATAAAATAAATTGAAGGCTGTTTTCAATCTCTTGACTCAAAACATTGTGTCTTATTAATTAGGAAACTCACTTTTTTGAGAATAAATGCATCACCAGAAATTCTGATCCAATTGAAGCTCTCCAATTCTAGACAATGCACAAATTTCAACGCACAATAACTGCGGTCATAAATTGAGACACTCTGTGAATGAATGTCAAAATATTAAATATCACCGACTGATAACCCCACACTCTACCACCCAACTGACCAGATTTCGACCACAGATTTAAATCAATTCCATTAAATATGAGCGCGGTTCAAAAGTCACTTTGACAGAAATTAATTACAAAAGCTGGCTAAAAAATTAAATTCACTCAAAGACTTTTTTTCGCCCGTAATCTCCAAACAGATTTTTTTTAAAGATTACTTTCTGTCATCTGACAAGCTTGCCGCAGCTTGCCGCAACATCCAGTGTTTTCCATCAACGCACCCCAACCAGCGGGCCGTGGAACAACAATAAGAACAGATTGCCATTCGCATAATTATAGATAAGTGCAATGATTACAAAAAAAACTGAAAAACAACTCCACCTATTGTCACATGTACTCGTCGTCCTTTTGAATGACGCAAAGGCGATTAATGTTTTACAATTGATTAACACCCGGCCTTGTGCTGGTGGGCTTTAAATTATTTCACTTCTTCGCCCCGCTTCGGGCGCCATTCAGTCCCATGTTAATTAAATGCCCCAGCTGGCGGGCAGAATTGCTGATTGAAAAATCTGTGTACATCGGCATGGTCTACCATGCCGCCCGCACCGGAGTGGGCATCGAATTTTAATTTGAATTGCAAAATGTCGAAATTCTCTACCTGAAACAATCTGGACACACACGACGCACACTGACGAGCTGCAATTCTGTTGTGTCCATCGTGACAGCAACACAGTAGCTCGGGTGAAAATTCATCAAAAAACATTTTGTTTCATTTACTAGCTCTCGTTGGGTCCTTAAGTTTGTTTTTTTTTTTGGATTTCGTTCTTCTGTGCAGAGAAAAATGCCTAAATTAGAGCCAGCAGATCAGGGATTTAAGGGCGTTGCAGAACAAAATAAAATCCGTTTGGGCGTGCAGAAACAATGTCGTTATTCAATTAGCATGCAACACACGAGGGTAATTTGGTAAACAGAAAACCTGTGGGCTGCAAACCCAAAATCTTACATGGATAAAATTGAATTTGACACATCAACAAAAGGGTACAAGTTGTTGGCCTTAATTTTATTTGAAATCATAAAGCGAAGCAACGGAATTGGGTCAATAGTTTTTTAAAAGGGGGACATGATGTCCAAGTTTCCAACGGTTTGTCATCTTTCTATCTCTGGTGTTAACGAAACAATTGGCGCACTATTTAGGTCAAATGATTTGGAATTGTTGACGCAACTTTTTGTACATCTTTGTCACATTGAGCATTTTTTCTTTCTTGAACCAACAATTTGATACATTTCTATAGCGATCATTGACATAAGGCAATTTCCTTTTTGTGTGCCATTTGAGATGTATTAGTCTTCTGTTGCCTTTAATTGACATACGTTTTGCTTCATGATGAGTTTTTTGGAAATTTTTATAATTTCTATCTGACAATGACGATTGATTCTCAACAAGTTTGAGAATAGTTCCCAAAACACCAACTTTAAACTTTCTTATTTTATCTTTGAGTACAATTTCTCAACCAGCAGTCCATCCAGATTTGATTAAAAGCCTAACCATTAGACGCTGGACGGTTCTCTGCGAATTTCCCAGATGGATCAAATACAAATGAGGGTGTGAGAATAGACTCTAAAGATCTTAATCTATACACATCTCCTCTTCCGAAATATTTTAACATCTTACAAGCTAATATAATGTCGATTAAAGAGGCCTTAAAAACAATGTGATATCCAAAAGGGACATCATTTTACAGTCCCCGGCCATATTATTAGACGCACTATAGATTTTTTGTGAAAATGCGACAGAAAGAAGTCTGTACTTGTCTACGCTCTGTTACCATACTTTGACATTCTGCATATGTAAAGTGTGGTCCAATGAAAACGCACGATAGTAATTGTAAATAAAACAAAAAGTTTTCAGAAAATTATTTTAAAATTTTTGATTATGATAGAAGGATCTATGACAATTATGTGTGTGTGACAAAATATCGGCCAAATGCTCTCCACGGCTTCGGTGACATACCTCTATCCGATGGTCCATATTTTCAATGACTCTGAGACATAATTGGGGTTCAATGTCGTTAATGTGCCGAATTATCTCATCCTTAAGCTCTTGAATTGTTCTTGGCTTATTGACGTACACTTTTTTTTTTTAAATATCCCCAAAGAAAGAAGTCCAACGGTATCAAATCACATGATCGTGGCGGCCAATTAACATCGCCATGACGTGAGACAATACGGCCATTGAATTTCCTGCGCAAAAGAGCCTTTGTTTTGTTGGCTGTGTGGCAAGTGGCACCATCCTGTTGGAAGTACATGTCGTCCAGATCCATATCCTCAATTTCTTTATTCAAAATTCGCATCAGTGATGTTCTTGAGATGATAAATTTTACCGATTCTTGACACATTTGGTCGATAATGCTAACCAAAAAAAATCACGAAGTGCACGAAATGCATTTTGTTTTCAACGCACATTTTCGTAAAAGGCTTCAACAATCTTAGCGCGCTGCTCAATTGTGTACCTCTCCATGGTTGAATTTGTCAAAAACTGAAACAAAGAAATGTCAAATTAAGTTGAGCAAAAAACTTGAGGTGTGACTCACAATTAACGTCGTGCATTATGGTTGGACCACCCTTTATAATGCAGCACATCAAATTAAAAAAAAAACATGAAGAAAATAAAACCACAAAACAAATTTCTCATCTCATCTTATCTTCAATGACCCGCATGTTCCACTAAAGAGGTCGCGGGGTATCGCACGCACGAGAGATCTCCAGGCCACTCGATCCCCCGCCATCGACTCATCATAACTCATCAGGAGCTATGCTCAAACACTTGGACTTAGTCCAACCATCTCGTCCTGGGTCTGTCAAGTGGTCGCTAAGCGAATGCCTTGGAGGTTGTGATGATGGGGACATTGGTGCCACGTGACCGAACCATCGAAGTACATCCCTTTCTGTTCGAAGAAGCAGCTGCCCAATATTGAGTTCCTAGTGCACTCCGTGTTTCTCACCCTAATTCCCACAAGATCACGAAAAAATCTTATCTCGGCAGCGATCTTAGTTTCAGTAATTTTAAAAGTTAAAAATTTTGCGTATAATCGAATAATTATAAAAATTCGACAGTGCGTCTAATAATATGGCCATTATGTGGGTATTAGGGTCTGTGACACTCCAGGAAATTTAGAAACCTATAAGCTCGCCAGGAGTTCCCCCCTGGTCTGATCACTTTCACCTAGTGAAGAGTTACAGTTCATGTCTTTTGCTTCAGCCAAACATTTTCTAAAACTTTCAACATTTAGAATCACTAATCATAATCTAGCCCAATCTTAACTCTATGCGTTTCTTCTGTCATATCAGAATAAACACGCCAGCATCCAAAACTCTCATCAGTGTCATTACAGGGCATTGTGGCATTGTTTTCTTTCAAAGGCGACAAGAATGAACAATTTTAACACAGTTCCTTTTTTGGAAATACAGACAAATAAAGTAATAAAATCAACTTAGATGTACAAAGAAAACCAAATTAGGAATGATATTAAAAAAAAAACAGTTAACTCAATAGAATAAGTTTAGAAAAACGTAAAGCAAGCCAAACCAAATTCAAACAATTTAAGGGTCCTAGTTTTATCGTTTCCACTGCCCAGAACTAAGATCACACAAACAAAAAATTTGAAGAATTCAAAACATTCTATTGTAAATATCTTGTTTATGGGCAGACGTTTTTTGTAAACAATTCACGCACAAAATTGGTAAAACAATCCCCAAAAAACAAACGACAAATTTTATACAACGACAATAAAATATTAACATTAAATTTTAAAATTACATAATTTTTTCAAAAAATAAAAAGAAAATGAATCGAAAAAATTGGGTAAGTTTAGATGACCCCTAAGTGTTGTGTCGAATTTGTTAGAAAAAATTAGAAAAATAACCTCCAAGTGCCCTAAACCTGATATTGACACACTTTTTGGTAAAATCAATATTCAAACCAGACCCGATCACTTCCTAGGTTGTTGGTGGTTCAAAGCACACTTCACATCAGGAGTGGATTTAGCTCCATTTGATCTTAAAATTTGACGAACTGTATTGTAGATCTTTGGTGTTCGCTTTTTGTGTTGCACGAGTGTTTGAAATGAATGTTGTAGTTTTTGATGCACATGCGTATGGTTGTAGCTTGTACTAAAATTTTGTTGCGATTTTGCCTTAGGATTACTTCACATTTTTTTCACTTTCATTACCTACTAACAAAACACTTTTTTGACTTGGAATTTATGGTGAATATTCTTTGAAAAGGTTGGTGTATCCAGCCAGTCTTTAGGCAACTTCCAAGGTACGAGTACTTAATAAATAAACCTCATATTCCAACCAGCATTCAATAATTCAGTTGGTTGAACAAAATCTCGAGCCTCATTCGAGTTCATTGGAAAATCCGAAAAATAATTAAAATCAAAAAGTGAGCTGGAGAGAGCATTTGCTTCAGAAATGCTGGGACAGAACTATTTTTGACTACTGGCCTCGGAACATTCTGATTTTCAAATGATTGGAAGCTCCTTAAATCATTGAACTTTGTAGTTTCGGATGTGCCATAAGGCTTAGGGATTTATACGTCAAAATTCATAGTTTGTGAGGTCCATCGCCATATTATCCAAAAGTTTTCTACCGCCTGCAGAAGGAAGTCTTATTTTTGAACTATCTATGAATTGCCCACTCCGTTGGCTGGATACTCACATCCTGTGGCCACAATACATTTATTCAAAAACACATTTCGCTCAGAAGGCGCAAGTTGACTTTCCAGATCTTCTAAAACATAAAGTTTCTTTTCCGTGTAAAGATATGCAAGTCGGAAGGCCATATCGAAAAAACTTAGAATTTGACATCCAAGATGGTTGGTTCCAGTATGTGGGTTCAGCTAGAGCACAGGAAGTCTGCTTTGGTCGCAGTACATTCGATGCAAGAATTTTTCTTTCAAAAGATTGAAATAAGATTCCAGAAAACAGAAAACATGTCTAAAAATACTAGGGTTTTATAAGGCATTATTTTGGGCAGTCTTGTAGGAGTTTTGGCTCCTGTTTTCGGCAGACCGGAGATGAATCGGTCACCAAGGATATTCTTCACCAGGTCCCCACTAAGATGTCATTTGTGGAGTTTATGTTTTCCCCGAAGTTACATACTTAGCAGGCCTACGACCCATAGAGCATCTGAGCCTGAGCTATCGCTGCCTTCCATCGTTGACGGTCCTGGGCACGCTGCTTTCAGTCGTCAAGACCAAGCTGTCTTACGTCCGCGATGGCTTGGACTTTGTACCGGAGGTTCGGTCTTCCTCTCCTTCTCGAACCAGGAGGTCCATTAAACCCATTAAACAGGATTTTTCTTTAAGGACATAAATAAAATAAATAAAATAAAACGGAAAAGACACATTAAATTTATGTACGCAAATCGTTCTCGTTCATATGACCACCGTGAGTATGTTTTGGGACGAATTTTTCTCTTCCAAACATAACGGTCGGAATGTCGTCAAGTTTACGTTCGACATTGTTCCAGAGCTCCTCTAACGTTGTTTGTTTCTTGGGAAAAAATAACTGTTTTACGCAATTTTATTAAATGAAATCCAACGGCGTTAATTCGCAAGTGTAAGGCTGTGTGGCAGTGGGCGCGGTGTCGACCCATGCGCATTAGACTTTCACAGTCTAGGTTCGAATCCAAGTCCAGACAAACAATTTTTCAAAAAAAAAATTGTTCGCGGCTCCACCTCTTTCGAGTCACTGACAATGCTCAAAGAGTATAACTGTCTAGAAACAGCTTCTCAATCTCGCCGTTCGGAGTCGGCATTAAACTGTAGGTCCCCCCCACTCGTGGGAGAACAATAGCACGGACAACACGGGTAGTTGCTGAGAAGCTAGGCCCAGGTCCACCTTGGACTGTAGCGCCGCCATTATTATTATTATTATTGAAACCGAAAAGAATACTGACAATAAATCAACTATTTAATTGTCAAATTGACTGTCACTGCAAACAGTGCTGCCAAGTTAAAATGAATACCCCAATAAAACAAAAAGCACCCTTTAATAGTCTCAAGTTGTACGGTTGTGTAAAAATAGACATTCCAGACGCACCCCTTCTATACCACCCGGTTGTGTAAATATAACCGTTTTTAGCAGACTTATCGCTCAAATAATCGTTCACTATCACAACTCAGATTGCTAGAGATGCGCAAATCATGTTTCATCACCAACTTCACTTCATTTTAGTAGACTCACTTTGCACCTCTTATCTTTCATAATTTAAACTGCAACTAGAAGAACCAGCAAGTTGATCTATGGTGAGTAATTCACTCGAACACATCCACACCACACACAATAGATATCCCTACAAAACACACACACTTCAATTCAGCAAAAAAAAATAGTCTTCATCCGGTAAAACCATCCTCGAAAGTTCTACCTAACTTTCAAGGAAGGTATCACCAGCATCCCGGACCATCAAATATCCACAACTTCAATCTGAGCCATATCCTAATATATATATTTTTGTGTGCGCTCCCCCCATGATATGCTATATTTTCAAAACTAAACTAACATAGTCAACAAAAGATAAATTTGCCAAGTAAACATATGTATTTATTTTTTTAGTGGGAATGATTGAAACAAATGTGTGTACTTAGATAGATAAACTAAAATAATTTAGATTGAATCTCGCCAACATGAGTAATGAGTATAAACAAGCTTTTTTTCGAAATGCTAGAGCCATTCTGCTGCTGGTGATGGTAAAATAATGATGATGGTGGTGTTGGTAAATATGCATCCCCTCTTATTTGTAAAATTTTGTAAATAAATGTAAACTCTGATGTTTGGTTTTTTGACATGAAATGAATATTTAAATTAAATGCTAAACAAATTTGAAAAAAACAGAAACCCTTAACAAAAACCAAAAAAAAAAAAAGAAAGGACTTGTGTTACATAGTTAATTAAATTATATAGTGAATGTAATGGTGGTGGAGTATATTGTTAAATGTTCTGTTAGCATAAACATAAAATATATATATTTAAGGATGGCACATGCTATAACCAAATTAATTTTAGAAATAATTCGATTACAGAGTTCAACATGGTAGCTTGCAGGATGACCGATGCCCGTAACATTGCTGCCAATCGTGCGGGCTCTAATTCCAGTGGTCAAGTGCCTTTAAAAAAGTGAGTTCCCACCTTACATATTTAAACAAATTTATAATTTCCGCAGCAAACTTTAAACAAAAAAAATACTTTTTTTGTTTAAACTCTCTTCATTTCCTTTGTCATTCTTTTGATTTATTTATTTTCTTCCTTTTTGCATTTGATCGTAAATCAAATTAAAAACAGAAAAAAAAACATAAAATTTTTGTTTTAAAAGAAATCCAAATATAAACCATTCACAGGAATGATTCCGAATATTATCGGGATTACGAAACCGTTTTTATAGTTCCAGGCCCATCATGTCATAACCAAAATCGTAAGCAAAATCTCATTATCCTTTATCATTGTGTCATAATGTCATGTGTCATGTCAATGATGTATCTGTGTCGTTTCTCGTAAAATGTTTAAGTGTTTCTCTTCCTCTTTTCTTTGTTTCTTTTCGTTTTTCCTTTTCTTTTTGATGTAACCCCAGTCCTCAATTCATTTTGTGTTTAATGTTGCATTTAATTTGATTTTAGCATGCTTGAAATATTTATACTTACGAATATTTTCTGTTCTGTGTCATTTTATGAATTTATGTACATTTGAAGGCTTCAAGTCTCATTGGGTTCTCGCATTCACATAAATCGCAGATGGATTTGCAGTCAAGCAACCAAATGACAATCAATTAATTTTATGCCCGTTTAGATGCTTTAAAATGGAAGATTAGAAGGGTTTTATGCTTAAATTGTCGCCGGAATTTCGACGCAAGCATTGACTGTTGGTCCTTCTTTGACGTTTATCTACAGTCAGAGCTTGATGTTGCATTCCTTTTTCAAATCTAAGTTGGGTTGGCACTGTCGTTTGAAGTACTTCTTCTCGTCTTCTCCGGATGACGCTACAATCTGGGCCTTGGACCTAGCGTCGGCAGCAATCACTTATGTTATGCATGTCATTGTTCTCCGATGAGTGGAAGAGACCTTCAGTTTTATGCTGATTCCGAATGGCAAAGAAAAATGGGCTGTTCTGCTCTCTGAACATTATCGAGAGAGGTGCAGTCGTGAAAAATGCAACTTTTTTGTGCCAGAAATCGAACCTTTAGAGCAAGAGTCGCACTTGTGACTCGCTTGTGACTTCTTCTTTTTCTTCTGAGGACGCAACATGCCTCTCTAGCCAGCACGATCTTTCGACAGCTGTCTCCAGTTTCGCACACCAAACCGGCCGAGGTCCCCCTCGACTTGTGTGCGTCATATTGTAAGTAAAGGTCCTCTGTTGCGTTGTCTCACAGGGTCAGAGTCGAAGACTCTTCGGGCCGGAGTTTAGTTGTCCATACGCTCTACATGGCCTAGCCAACTTAGGCGTTGGATCTGTAGACGCCCATACAGTTCGTGGTTAAACATTCTCTTCCAAATGCCATCAACGCAAACAGGACCAAAGACACGCTTGTGACTACATTTTAATAAATTCTCGAAAATCCTTTAAACAAATTTTTTGATCGCAATGTCCGTCAGCACCAATTTTGTTTATTACTATATGCCGCCTGTGAGGACTGGATAGCGCAGTTGGTTAAGTGCCTGTCCCAAGTTAGAAGGGTCCCAGGTTCAAATCCCAGTGAAATCGAATCTGGCCCAGTCACCATTGACCGTTGGGCTCAAATTAACGGCACTGGAGTAGGATGCTACCTGGCAGTACAATGGATTAGTTTTGAGTCTGAGTGCTCCAGAAGTGTTTCAAAAATCCTTCGAAAAAAAACTATACTGCCTGTACCTATGGAAGGTCATATCTGAAAACAATTCTTTCGAAACGTGAACGTTTCTTTATGTTTCTGAATGGCTTTTATTAGTTTGATGTCTTAGTAAAGCATCCCCTAAGTCCTCTGAAATAATTCCCTACTCTAAGTGTTTTTGTTTCCATTTTCGGAACCCCTGGTTGTTGTATAAACTCCGACCCTGAAGCAAAAACACAACCAAATTCGAACGCAGAAGCTCGGATGATTTCTGAGAGAAGTTCTGCATGAGATTTCGATTCTCGCTTTCGATGTCAACTAGAAAAAGATCTCACCTGGAACTACAAAATGAATATTCCATTTAAGAGTTCAGTGCGTAAAGTTGCAAAGAAATTTAGTGCGTGGGGGAAAGACAACTTCGTCTCTGAGTCGGTGACACAGCGCAAGAGAGGCCGCGAGAGACCATGAGTTATGGCTGAAACACAATAATGCGTTGCATCAGCCGACTTCATGTTACAAAGGGAGTGCGTTGACGCACTGCGCTAATCAGCTTTTCCCTCTCTCAAATACCAGATGAAAAATATTGCGTCAGCTGTTTTTATTTCTGAAATGTCAAATCAAAAAATTATAAGGTCTGACGCCGCCAACCCATAAACAATGTTTTCCGCAGAACGAAAGAGCATGCACAGGTGTTTTCACATTTCCTACAGACCCGGTTTGCTAAAATTTGCGCACGAATCTACCGATTCTGGACACTTGGTCGATTATGCTGACCAAAAAAATCTGTAAGAACCTAACCTTCTCGAACCAGGAGGCTCTTATTCGAAGACCCTCTTAGCTGGAGCATTCTTGTACATACGCTCGATGTGGCCGAGTCAATGTAGTCGTCGGATTTTTACCTTCTGGACTACGTCCACATCTTGGTACACTCTATAGAGTTCGCGGTTATGTCTTCCCCTCCATCCGCCCTCCTCGCAGGTAGGACCAAATATTCGAATAGAGTTTTCCTTTCAAAGAAACCAAGAATCAGCTTTGCAGTCGTGCTTATCGTCCAGATTAGCAAGACTGGTAAGATTAGTCAGGAGTTTTGACCCAAGTTTTTTTGACAAACCGCAGCACCAGCAGTTGCCAAGGGCGATGCTGCGTCAAATCTCCACCAAGATGTCGTTCATGGTGTTCACGTTCGCCCCGAGGTAGACAAACCCTTAACTACCCCAAAATTGTACCTGTCGATTGCGACGTTTTGTCCTAGATGATGTTCGACGGATCGATTTTTACTCGACAGCATATTCATTGCCTTTTCCTGGAATAACCTAAGATCAGCTTGTTTCGCTTCTTCTTCAAGCCCCTTAATTTTGGGCGCGTCAACTTTGCAGTGTCTTTTGTAGCATTTTAACTTAACTTAAATCTATGTTACGGGCGCCGTGGCGTTGTGGGTAGGTGCGTCGACTCCTACGCTCGAGGTCGTCGGTTCGAATCTCGAAAAAAACATCAAACATTTTTTCACGGCTCCACCTCTTTCGAGTCACTGACAATGCTCAAAGAGTATAACTGTCTAGAAAAAGCTTCTCAATCTCGCCGTTCGGAGTCGGCATTAAACTGTAGGTCGCCTCCGCTCGTGATAAAACAATAGCACGCACAACACGAGTGGTTGCTGAGAAGCTAGGCCCAGGTCCACCTCGGACTGTAGTGCCGCCATTATTATTATTATTATATTGTTATTAAACACAGCCTAAAATGTATGCCAACATGAATTTGAATCCAAGTTAACATTTCGTCTAGTCGTCTACCACTGAAACCGACAAAGTGGACTGTCGAATGATGTGGCTTTACAAGCAAAAACATAAACAACGTGTGGGTCAACATTTCTTTAAGACGACTGAATAGCGCAGTTTTTTAAGTGCTGCCCCAAGTTAGAAGGGTTCCAGGTTCAAATCCCAGTGAAATCGAATTTGGTTCAGTCACCATTTGCCGTTGGGATCAAATTAACGGCACTGGAGTAGGTTGCTACTTGGCAGTACAATGGACCAGTTTTGAGGTTGCTACCTGGCAGTACAATGGACCAGTTTTTGAGTCTGAGTGCTCCAGTGTAGTGTTTCAAAAAACCTCCGACAACATTTCTTTATAAAATAACTTCTGCAAGTTTAACCCTGAGCTATATCTTTCCCAACTTAAATTCTTACAAACCTCAATCTTTCTTCAATCAAAAGCTGCTCAAACAGTTCCCCCTGATCATGGCTGGCAGAATTGCAAATTCCTCCCCAAACTAGTTTCATCCGACTAGTTTTCTTTTGGATATTCGTGCCCCAATCTGATCTCCATGATCTTATCCTAACCCCATTCGTGGGGGTTAGCCTTAAGCCACTTGAGGCAACCCCAATATAATCTCAAAATAATTCAAAACGCCCTAATTGCACCGCCCACCTCCTTCTTGTAGTTATATTTTAAAAAATATTAGGATAACAAACAACCTTGTGGAAACCAATTTGCAATTTAACACATTCCCTTGACACTCTCGTCATCATCGTCGTCTTCGTCCACTAGAGCTGAATTTGCAATTATTTGCAAGGAGCGGCGTGTTCCACTTCCCCCGGTGTGCTGAATTAATTTCTCTTGCATTTTAAGGTGCACCCAGATTACTTAGCATACTTCTGTGGCAATGAAAGGCCACCTCAAACAGAGCCAACCTCTTCAATTCACTCTCGCACACACAAATCAGGACTCAACTCAGTCCAACAAGATGAGCTGAAAAGGAAAACAGGGCAAAAAAACGAAATGGTGGAAGAGAATAAACTTAATTTAAATAAACCACATATCGCACAATAGAATTGCACCCTTGGTACCGTTAATTATTCAACACACCATTCATAATGAAAATTTTATGCCGCACACATGCAAGTACACCAACTTGTGCTAATCTCAAAGGATATGCTAAGTTTTCGTTGTTTTTTTTCCAGTTTTTTGAAGACAAGGCCATTTCACATTACCATCAAGACACCCTCGCTAACCCTCGGTTAATAACGAATGCGAATGTGAAGGGGTGAAGTTATTATGTTTCGGACAAATTTAGGTTGCCACAAAATTTGAATTTCAATGAACCCTGCAAGGGCTCGGCCACTAATCAACAAAATTTATGAGGTTCTACCAACGGGCTTGATAGGGTACTTCAGCGTCAGAGGATGGGGTTAGTTTCCTTTTGACTGAATTATTTTAATTTCATTTTTGTGACTTCATATGGAAGTTGTATTGTGGATGCTTTTGAAAACTTTTTTTTTGTTGGAGGTTTTTGTAACACTACACTGGAGCACTCAGACTCAAAAACTAGTCCATTGTACTGCCAGGCAGCAACCAAACCTTAGTTTCACATTAAAAGAATAGGTCCTGCCCACCGCTACACCCCATTCACCTTTAGGCCAATATTTAAAGCTCTGATTTCGGTTTAATGTGATAAATTCCGTCTAGTGGATTTGGTTAGGTTAGGTTAGGAGGATGGGTGCCCTTGCGGACATGAAGAACATGTCACGGCTCACTTAGACCACTATGAGTCCATTGTGCCCAAAAAGTTTGAACCGTGGAAAACCTAAAACTTCGATGTACGAGTATCAACAGCTAAGTTAAACCGCCCAGATATAGATATGTATCTCAGGAGTTTGCTTAGCTCTATTTTCCCTAGATCGTCCAGCTCCGAAAAGAAGAAACTTCCTAGGGTTTCCTTCCTCCTAACAACTAGTGTAGGACAATCACACAGTAGCTGACGAATAGGTTATATTTCTTCTTCGTCTCTACAGCTTCTACAAAAGTCGTTACGGGGTATTCCCAGCCGTGCTGCATGATAGGAAATCACTCGTGCCCTGTCACGACCCCTTCGAATTAGTTTTATGAGATCAGTAAATCCCCTCTTGTCGTAGACTGTTAGTTAATGTGGCGCTTCAAACCGGGTGGAACTGGGCCTCAACCAACAAGCGTCTCCAGCCAGCTCGATCTTTCGCTAGCTGCCTCCAGTTTCGCACGCACAGTTTGTTGAGGTCCCTTTCCACTTGCGTGCACCACCTGAGTCGCGGTCTTCCTCTACAGCGCCGCCCCTGGGGGGTGGATTCGAAGACTTTCCGGGCTTGTCGTAGACTGGCCATAACGATTTAGCTGTAGCGCATGTGTCTAATCGACACCACCGTTTATTAGCTGCTTCGTTAGACTCAATGATTATGTATTTCCCTGTCCAAGGTGCTAAGCGGTGTGCTGGCCTCAGGTAGGGCCCGCGAAGAGCTTAGATGTGACCCAAACCTGGCAAGCTCATCTGCCTTTTCATTACCGGAAATTCCCATGTGGCCGGACACGCAACAGAGGGTCACCTTATTGGCTACAGAAATATCGTCCAGTCTTTTTATGCACATTTTTACGAGCTTGGATCTTGTCAATGTTGACTGTAACGCTTTAATGGCTGCTTGACAATGAACCTAGTGGATTGAGACATGTGCGATTAGGGAAGTTGGTCGTCTCATTTGTCTCCTAGACACACTTTGCTAAAAATTTCGACGACAATCCGTCCAACAATCTTCTGACCTCATGAAAAAAGAAGGGTATCGGGATATGTTCATCATTTTCCGCAAATCCATGAAAAAGCACAGCCAGCGCCAAAAAAGTGCGTCGAAAGGACCCCAGGGCCGGACAGTTACAAAAAAGATGTGGAATGTTACTTTTTTTCACTTCTTCCTCATCTAAGCAGCCTCATCGTTTGCCAGAAGGCTGAGCCTTCTTCCCTTCGTACATCAAGAATACTGGAGGAGTGTCTGACGTCGATCGCAACGTGATCAATCTGGTTGACGGTTGAATGATCAGGGGACCGCCAGGTCCCTTTATGGATGTTGAGGTGTGGGAACCGCGTGCTAGCCACAGGGGGGTTTCGCCCCGTAACAAAGTCCACCAGCCTGAGTCCGTTTTCGGACGTGGTGTCGTGCAGGCTGTGTTTACCGATGACTCTAGCAAAGATGCCCTCTTTACCCAGCTTAGCGTTAAAATCTCCTAGAACGATCTTGGTGTCGTAGCTGGGGCATTGATCGTATGTTCTTTCTAGGAGATCATAGAAGTCATGCTTGCTATCGTCATCTTTGTCCTCTGTTGGGGCGTGGGCGCAGATTAGGCTGATATTACAAAATTTAGCCTAGATGCGGATTGTTATGAGGCGCTCGCTTATGTACTCAAAGCTTAAGACTTTTTGCCTAAGTCTGTCTTGAACAACAAATCCACATCAAAATAATCGCTGCCTTCGCTCTCTGTAATAATCGCCGCAGTAGATATCGCTGTTTTTCATCCTCTTTTTGCCCGGCCCATCCCATCGCACTTCCTGGATTGCAGTAACGTCTGCTTTATAGCAGTCTAGGGCCTCCGCGAGTTCATCAGCTGCACGTGGTCTGTGCAGGGACCGAAAGTCATTTTCCTTATTCCGTTTGCTTGGGGTCATCAACAGTAAATCCGTCCATATCCGAGGCAGTTTGTGTTTTCTGAACTCGTAGATCTTTTACGTGGTGAGGAAGTTAACCCCACGCACAACCTCCAAATGGGAGGACAGGTCCATTTGTTTAAACCCCGGACAAAGGGGTCCAGAAGGATCCGGTATAGGTAGCCTCTTGCAGGCTGTGAGCGCCGCCGTTGGCCCAAAGAGAATGGCTAATCCGCTGCCATCTCTATTCCAGACTCCCGACCTTACCATGGAAACCAGGTAGCTCCTGCTGACTGGAGTTGTGGATGCCGCCGTTGGCCAATCAGTTGGTCAGCTCCTCCGCCGCCATCCTAAAAAGAGTGATGAGCCCTGGTAGACTCACTCTCCCCCCTCTCTCGTTTGCAGCCGCCCAGACGTCCCACGAAGGTTGGTTATCCCATCTTCTGTCGAGGGTACTCGACTCGGTTCCCGGATTTTACCACGGGGAGGTGAGAGTAGGAGTTCGTTAATAGAGGCTAGGTGCAGATGCTTGTGACGCTTGGTTCGCCTGTTAACGCTTCGAAATCCCTAACCTAACCTAGGCCAGATCAGTCTGGAGATGTGGCACGTCGTACCCCTCATCCGCCTATTGTTCCTTTTTTGAGTTGATCCTCTCGTAACAACAGTTTGCATGTATCAAGAAGCATACAGATGTTGCCTCGTCTCGTCTCTCCAACTCTCTTAAGTAACTGAGAATCAGAGAGTATAAATGTCATGAAAAGCCCCTTAAACTTAACCATTCAGAGTCGGTATAAAACTGTGGGTCGCCTCCACTTGGGACAGAACAATAGGAGAACACGAGTGGTTACTGCAAAAACTAGGACCAAGTGTGTCTCGGTCTGTAGCGTCACCTGTAGAAGGGGAAAAAGAACTGCTAGGAGATGTCCATTTTCATCTCGGGGGAACTTGTGAAATGTGTGGGAGTTGTTTTTCACATTGACAACGCTTTGCAATTTTTTCTTTTCTTCTACACTGGCCATCAACTCTCCTCCTTAAAGTGCTCCTTTGTCGACTTCTCAACTAACAGCCCGTTCAAGGTTTTCCACTTTCAAAACTCCTTCACAGTGAAACTTAAACAGAGCAGAGCATACCACAGCACTTAAATTTGCAGTACCGCTAAATTTAGACGCAATATCTTACTTAAACAAATTCAAGTCAAGCAAAAAACAAAACCGCCACACACTCCCTCCCGAAACGGAGTTGTTGACTCAATCCAAATTCCCAGCCCACAGCAGGAGCGCACGCTCTAACTTCCAACCGCAATGCTTGCCTTTCATCTCAAATTGATGGTTTCATATCCACTTTCCATTAATCCAAAGTCAAATACCCAACCCCTCAACCCCATCCCCCGTCTGAATTCAAAAATAAATCCCTATTACCATATTTCAAGAATCACTCCGAAATAAAAAAAAAAGCGAAAAACCTCAAGCACGACTGCATCCAATCCCTCTGCGATTTTTCCCCGTCTCATCTGCCTTGCCGAGCAAACATAAATTTTTTCAAAAAAATGAAAAAAAAAGAAAAATAAAAATTCAGGAGAAAAATATTCTTTCCAGTGCCATTATTTTAACCACTGCCTGTGCAAACATAAAATCACAAACACATACCTCTCACACATGACCTCGACGTCGCATTCATCTTCGGTGGGAGTCGCTCTCTCTCATATATCCTTTCAGAGTCATATTCTCTTCCTCTTCGCATATTTCAGTGCTTGCTCGCTCTCATTCATCGCGTGCCTCCTGGCCCAGGGACATCACAGAGTCACGGAAAAGAAAAAAAAAACCATAAGCGCTTTATACCATCACCGACATTTTGAATCTTACATTGTGCTGCTCCTTCGGCATGCACACACACCTCCCCAGGGAACACACTCCCCCTTCACTGAAATGTTTAAAAACATCGATTTAAGTTATTTTTTGTTGGCGTGCTTGTTGTTTGTTTGCGGATTGGATTTTAGCATTTGGCTCGCTCGATCTTTCTTTCAACAAAAAATTTGTGTTTTCCTTGAACTTTGTTTGTGTGTCCCCTTAAATGTTCTCACAAAAATTTACACAATGATTTATGATTACACCCCGCACACATAAGCAGAGGGGCACCGGTAGCTCAGCCATTCGCCCCAAAAAAAGACCATCCAATTGCTAGAACATTATTTCCAATGCGGAAGCATAACATAAAGTGGCAATAAAAAAGGATCTCTCGCCCATAAATACCATATCGGAATCAGTTTTTAAGTACGTTTCGATATTTGCGCCTCTAATGGCTTTTGCCGCGCGCTTTCCGCCACCGCCGCTGCCCTACATAAGCTTTGTGTGTGTGGCTTTTTATTTGGATTTCCCTTAGAGATGGCGCCCAACGCTCGCCCTTTTCTTTTCATTTTTTCTGTTCTCTCCACTTGCCTCACTCGATATTGACGCGACGATGACGACGGTGATGGCAACAATGGCAGCAACAATGGCGTTGGCATAAAAATTGCAATTTCAGCGCGAAAAGTCATAAAATCTCGTCTCCGTTTTTACGGTAAAGCCGGTAACACCAACTGTTCACCATTCAAGGACTTTTGGGAGACCTTTTAATGATTTGCTCGTTGTTGTTGTTGCTTCCCTCTGCTTTGTTTTTTGTTTCCTGTTTTCGTTTTTCTTTTTCGGTTCGTTTTCTGTTGATTTTCGAATATTCCATTGAGTGGCAGGATGTTTGCTTATTTATGCGAGTAGGCCCGTTGAGGGTGTTCTCTATTGAGAAGGTTCGGAATAATTTCCGCACATAATCTCAAGATTTTATGTGCATATTCTTTTATTTTTCGCTTTTTCTTTCCCCCGTTTCTCTCCCATTTTTCCTCCTTTTTTTGGTTTTATTTTCTTCGTGGATTATGGCAAATAACTTAATGTATGTTTTTGTATTTGAATTCTCTGTTTTGTTTCTGTTTGTTAAATGCTTTCGGTACCATCGAACGGATACTAAATGGACGTGTTTAATGCTTTATTGCCCACCACCACACCATATTCCCGCATCCATCTTGTATGTGAATGCTCTCGATACATTTTATGCCTCTACTTTGGATGTTGAACTGTGTATCTGTGCATTGAACGTTCGTTTAACAATGCAGACTTAAAGGTTTGTGATGACTTTTACTTTTATTCTTTCGAAAATGATTGTTGTTTTGTGTGTCTTTTCGATTTTTTTTTTTTTCTGTTTCAATTTTTGTGTTTGAATTTGTTTTCATTCGTTTGTGTTGTTAGTTGTTGATGAATGCACGAATTAAAGTTTAGGTCACATTTTCCCTCAAAAACACAAGACTTCTCTGATTTCGCATGATTTCCTACACCATTTTAAGTGTAGAGACTCGTTCTTTGCATCAAACAGAAAACAAATGTGTTCTTTAGAATTTTTTTTGTGTTTGTCTCCTATTCATCTACACTTTAAAGACATTTTCTGTGATTTTCTAAACACAAAAACATTTATTTTCTGCTGCATGATGACATCTAACATATCCACCATTTCAAAATAGCATACATTCGACCTTTAGACAATCAGAATGTCATGGAGTTCAGCTATTTCCATTATCACTGGAATTCCTAGAACTGGAACAAATTAAGACAACAATTGGGAGACAGATTATGAGGAAAATTAGGCAGATAAATTTAGCCGCACTCTAAAGAGAAATTTTCCTGCTGAAAAATATCTACTTTAAGGCGTAGTCATATCCCTTTTAAAGTTACGAGTAGTTGACTAATCCAAATGGCAGATGAATGTTCCTTGAAAGAAAGTTGTTTATATCGTGTTTTTTTCAATAGATTCCATAGACAAGACAACACTAACTATTAGAAGCAGACCCTCGAGTAATTTTCAAACCCTATTATCCTTTCAATGGGTAATTTTTTAAGCGTTTGATTTTAAATTATTAAATGCCACAGAAAAGTGTATGCAATTTCTTTCATAAAATTTACGTTGGCAAATCAATGCTTGGTGGGCGTAGGGTAGGTGCGTCGACTCCTACACTCGATGTTGTCGGTTCGATTCCCGAAAAAACAGCTAACATTTTTTTCACAGCTCCACCTCTTTCGAGTCACTGACAATGTATAACTGTCTACAAAAAGCTTCTCAATCTCGCCGTTTGGAGTCGGCTTTAAACTGCAGGTCTCCTCCACTTGTGAGAGAACAATATAACGCACAACACGAGTGGTTGCTGAGAAGCTAGGCCCAGGTTCACCTCGGACTGTAGCGCCGCCATTATTATTATTATATTGTAGGTTGCTACCTGGCAGTACAATGGACCAGTTTTTGACTCTGAGTGCTCCAGTCTAGTTTCCCTCTCTTCAAAAAAAAAAAACAATAGTGGTAGTGTATAATAATTAATTGAACGAAAGAAGACCCCATTGACGGTAACGTTCTTTGAAAAAATACGGGCCAATGATTTCGCATCATAAACCGCACCAAACAGTTCCTTTTTTTCAAAAACAAAATACAGTAAAAATATAACGGTAATAACGACCCTCAAGGGACTGATGAATTTGGTCGTTATAAGCGATTTTGACTGTAAATAACTCTCATCTCATTTCATCTCAACTTCAGTAACCCGCATGTTGTCCATGCGCTCGATGTGGCCGAGAAAATGTAGTCGACGAATTTTTGCCTTCCGGACTACATCCACATCCTGGCACAGCTCATAGAGTTCGCGGTTGTGTCGTCACCTTTATTCGCCTTCCTCGCAGGCGGGATCATATATCCGTCGTAGAATTTTTCTTTCGAAGGTACCAAGAATCAGCTCTGCAGTTCTGCTTAGTGTCCAGCTTTTGGCTCTTAAAAGAGATAGAGACTCTCTTTTGTCCCCTTTTTTGAAAAGAGGGACAATCACTCCAGTCTGCTAATCGCCAGGTGTCTCACCGTGTTCCCAAACCACCTTAATGGCACTAGAGAGCCATAAAACTCCCTCGAAGTTGAAGATTCTTCGTGCTAAAGCTCAGCTGTCCATGCGCTCTGCATGGCCTAGCCATCTTAGGCGTTGGATCCGCCGACTAATGTCCGCATTTTACTGCCTTTGTCAGTACCACCTTCTCAGTAAGCTTGCGAAAATTCGCAGAACTCCTTTCTTTCACTTAAATCAATCCAATCTTGTAACTTTCAGTTTGCATACTTTTCCCTCCGGATTATGTGAGAGAAACAAATTGCATTGTAACCCTCTTTTTGTCAACTTTTCAAAATGCAAATGTTGCAAATAGACGGCTGGAGATGTGTATATGATAGACGTCTAAACACGTTACAAAAGGCATTCATCCTTAGACAGAAACTTCACTGCACGAGACATGCATCTCTGCACATCTCCATCGTTGCTCCTTCAGACTCAGCGAAGATACCGATTTTTTCCCTTGAAAATAACATGAAACCGTGACGACAAATTCCCTTTCCAGGAAAAAGCCTTTTCCCTCCTCTCAGACGGAGAAGTCTGTCTGAACTAGATGCTTGTTCTGCCTTTAGAGCTCAGAGCCAACCCTCCATTCACGTCCCCCCACAAGTCATGCCTGCTACCAGACCCTGATCGCATTACGGTTCCATTTGTACACACATCCTTCTCGCTTATTCTTGTCAACTTCATTGATAAAACTTGCTGCATGCACTCAGCATTTCTTTGTGTTGCTTCATCCGCTCTAAGTGTCACCACCAATCCATCCAATCACAGCGCATTACTAAATTTAATTTCGTTTTCTTTCGATAGATATAAACAAGCCAGAATATCAAGTGTAACCACTGTCCTCATCACCATTCTTCATTGGATTTGGCCACCAGATCGATGCACGAATTGTCAGTCCATCTACAGCACACCGCACGCCGACGAGATGGATGGGACGCGAAACGTTGGCCAAATTCATCGCTCCGTGGATGGACGTTTTGTACTCTCCGAATCACCAGAAGTTCAGGCGGCAGCTGGTGGCGTCAGCAGCGGTGAACGCCGCAACAGCACAGGATCTCAAAATTCCAGCAGTGACGATGGGGGCTTTCTAGCACGACGAAACTTTTTGAATTCGCGTGCATCTTGGCGACGACCATTGGTCGCCTCGCCGAGTCAGTTGAGCCTTCATTCGAACGGCTCTGAACGGGGCTTCCTGCATGGCCTTGGCGGATTGCTGCGTGTCGGACCGGGGCGCTATCAGAACGTCTCGCGCAATCAGCAGTACAGCAATATTTATCGCAACCTGCCACAGCCAGCATCGAGGCCACTGCATCAGAACCTTCATATCAACACGCTGACCGGGCCACATACACCAATCACACCCAACCTCTACACACCGTCGAGGGTGTCACGCATTTTCTCGAGCTCCCCGGCCAGCACGATTGGCATTCACTCGCCATGGACACCGGGCGGCAATCAATTCTCCGACTTGAGTACTGTGTACCCAAGTTCAGCGGAACGTTCGTTTCCCACCCCGTCAAGCGGAGGACTGGGTGCGGCTGCTGCTGCTGCAACCGGCAGTGGTATCGCTGGAAATCGATACCATCGATACTATTCTCATGAACTGCCCTCGCTGAGGACAATTCAGGAGGAGACACGACGCATGAATCAGGGATTCGTGCCGCTGCACGTACCGCCGTCACCGTCATGGCGGGGATACTATCACTCCCAAACTCCATATCACAGTTATCGGCCGAGAACGAGATGGTATCCGCGCCATTCGCGTGTGACGCGTTCCCACTCCGAGCTTCTATCCCCGCTGCCACACCTTAATTTTGCGGCACATTATCGTACATCCGGTGGCATGGGGCTAGAGGCTTCGCCAGAGAGTCGCTCCAGCTCGAGCGGCTTCGGCAGCAAGAACACATCGAACCAACAGCATGGATCTCATCATTCGGGGAGTACTAGTGAATGGCGATTACTGCCTCCGTATCGTCCTCCACCACCGCCTCCATCCACATCATACTACTACCAGGATCCAGGTCAGCATTATCATCACCACAGCCTGCATCACCATCACCATCATCATCCGTCGTCGGCAGCGTCGGCGACAGTGGGTACACAATCAACGCTGCCCTACAGCTACAACTACGCGGGCAGCTTACAACGGCCAACGACTCCACCCTACACCATGGGGCATTGGTTAGACATGATCTCGCGTCTAAATGCCGCCACCGACACCGTGAATCTGCACAAAGCTGTCGACGTAGGCAGCGTCGATGGACACTACGAATTCGACCCATCTACACCGACACCGAGTGCGTCCACGCCAACCGGCGGCCCGCGCGATGATCTCAACTTGCTCAACATCGACACTGGCAGTACGGCGGGTGGGATATTCCACACCGCCACTTCCGGGATGCCACCAACGGCCGCCATGACCCTGGGCCCCATGCGAAAGCAAAGGTTCGGTGGCAGCTCCCGCTACGACAACATCGAAGCGAGGGTCCAAGCGATGAAAGAAGAATTCTACGCCTATCGCAAGCGACAAGCGATGAAACGGGCCGGAGTCGTCGAACTAGAGAGCATGTGTTAAGAACGTACATATTTATGGTTATTATGGTCTAACAGCACACACACGTAGAACAACACAACACACGACCTATGACCGATCGCATTTGGCTATGAACTACAAGATAGGAAATACAACACGCCTCCCCCCATCCTTCGAACTTTTTAAAGAGCACTCGAATTACTTCCCCATAGAAATAGTTAATTAAAAATTTCTAAACAAAATAACAACCATTAGTAATAAACAAAAGAAAAACGTACACAACCAGAAGTAAAAACAAAAAACAATTAATTATTAGATATTGATTATTATTAAACACAACAACTTAGAATTTAATTTTAATGTAAAAACAAAAATATATTACTGTAAAAATAACATAGAAACAGACAAATTCGATAAGATCGCAATTATTACAAAACAAAAAACAAATAACTTATAAACATTAAATGAAAAATAAAAACAAAAAAAACAAAAACAAATGAAACATTAATAGTAAATGGCTATGGTTATATTATAATTACACAACAACAAATACTTAGGATAAAACAAATTATTATAACTAAATTACAAACCATATAAATAATTACTAAAACTCTGTAAATATTAAATATAAACAAAATTTTTTAGAATGAAATAAAAAAAGCAAAAAAAAATGTCTTAACATTTCTGAATTACGACACAGAAAAATAATAACTATAACGAAGAAGATTTTCTTTTTAATTTTTCTTTCACAACTAAAAAAAAACAGAAAAACACTTAAGACCTAAGCAAAAACATTTAAAGAGGGAGAAAGAAATTAACGAGAAGCAAATGAATAAATTTAAATTAAACAACAATTTTACTTTAAGTATGTAAAACTCATATATATATAGAGAAAAAAGGACAAAGACAAACGTTTCATAATTTAAACTAATAAGAAATTATATATATATATACATAACAAAGAAATATCTCTATATATATATTTTTTCGGTTAAATACATAACCAGTAAGAAAAAGAAAAATAAGAAACCAACAAAATAAGTAAAAAATGAATAAAGTTTAAATATAAAACAAATAGGTGCACATTTATTGATAAAAATTAAATAAAAGAAAAAAACAAATTATATATATTATACATTAATGAAAAACAAAAACAAAAACATGATGGTAAATGAAAACAAAATCAAATTAACACATAACCTATGAAAATGAATTCTTTTTTTTTATCTTTTTTCTTTCTAGGAAAATGAACATCAAACGATGTGAACGTTTTTTGTTTTGAAAAAAAAACGAGCGATTGGAAGTAAGACTTTTCTTATGAATTCTAGTTTCCTAAACAATCGTTTCATGAGTGAATTTCATAACAGAGTCATTTGCTGCCTAATGATGTATACTTTCAAACTGTCTCATAAATGAAAAACAAAAATCTTAAGAGCCCACATTTCATTTCTTAACCCACTTGTTGCGATATGAAGTTTGAGGGGTGATGCCGTAGGTCCTTGGGGATTTCTTTTTATTTTGATTTAATTTTTTCTGCTTACCGACTTGGACTTTTTTCGGAAGTCTTCTGACGTACGTCATTTTTCTTCAATTTGGGTTTATTCAAAAACGCTGAACTTTTTATTCAAATTCTTTCACTCAAAGAATAATTTTTTCCATTTTCAAAAAAAAGCCAGGTATAAAAACCGCTTTTATTCTCCTGACAAGGAGTATTTTGTGAATCTGATTGCATTTACATTGCATTTCATTCAAAGACGAAGCAAGAAGTTTTCGAAACGACTGACGCAGTTTAATGATGTGGGTTTTCTGGGGGAGTTCGGGCGAAGTACGGCTGGAGTTTTGCGTTAGGCAAAGAGAAAAACAAAACTAGACGCTTTCTTGAAAACAGTTTATTAATGAGAGAGCGTTTACATACGATGTGAGCCATATTTATTACACAGATTTATGTACGAATTATGCTAGCGGGATGATCATCCGATCATGAAACGACTATGGAATAGAACAATTATGTTCTCGATACATGCCATCTATTTACTTTAACAACAGTGTGTTGCGCAAGATCGACAACACCATTTCTGGTGCAATAAATTATTTGCCTACAATGATAATTCCTATAAGTGAGTGAAATTACTGTTTATGGAATGTTCATGGAATGTCATACTGCTATTTCAGAGATACTGCCATCGTCATGATGATCCAAACTAAAAATTCGAAGGCAACTTACAACCAAACTAGAAGCTAGGCCAATGTTCACCTCGGACTGTAGCACCACATTCCAAACTGAAAATATACAGCTTTGGCCAAGTATATTAGGCACCCTTTAAGATTTCCTATACAAATATACATTGGACCCGGAAACTAAGAGAGTCGTGGTAATTTTTGCAAATTCTGTGACTTTTCTTCCTACCTTCCATTCAAGAACTAAGTAAAGAGTATATACCCTTGATCGACTGGATGGCGCAGTTGGTTAAGTGCCTGTCCCAAGTTAGAGGGGTCCCAGGTTCGAATCCCAGTGAAATCGAATCTGGTCCAGTCACCATTTGCCGTTGGGATCAAATTAACGGCACAGGAGTAGGTTGCTACCTGGCAGCATAATGGACCAGTTTTGAGTCTGAGTGCTCCAATAGAGTTTCAAAAAAACGCTCAGAAAAAAAAAGTGCGGCTTCCAATACTCCTCCCAAACAAGGAGTTAAAAAAACAGACTGTTACAGTGCAAAGTTACAGTGTTGTCTTGGAAGCAGAAGCGCAGTGATTTTCACACTAGAAGCTTCGAACTAAATCTCCTCCCATTCCACGCGGGGACTGCTTCCAAAAATGAATTTATCCAAAGGATAATGAATTTATTCGTGGGCGCCGTAGCGTAGTGGGTAGGTGCGTCAACTTCTGCGGTCCGTGTTGTCGGTTCGATTCCCGATATCCGACAGTCGAATTCGACTACAGTCGTAGTCGAATCCAAAAACTTAACAGCGAATAGAAGCAATTTAGCTGCATAATCATTTCTGCACACTAGATCTATAGTGGCAGTGGATGTGCTTTTATTTACTCCTCATCATCTTCAACTCGGTGATCATTTCTGGAAACACACGATGTTTCCAAATCAAGGGTTCGACAAGCGAAGCGAAACCGAAGTTCAAATAAAAGAATAATAAAGTTTAAAGCCAGCGATTAACGATCACTTCTGAAAATACAATATCATTTTAACCAAGAGGTTTGGGATTCAAAATGGACCCGAGTTCAGTGGCTTCAGTTTTGCGATCACTTGAAAACTCTCTTAAACGAGAAAAAAATCAGATAAAAACGCAAAAATTGTCTAGTGCTGTTTTTTGCTCACCTCTTACTGTGGTTTAATTTAATGTCATTTAATGTAATTTAATGTCGCTCCAATGGGAAAATTTTACAATTTTTGACTGAATTTGCTCCTTACATAAAATAGCAACCTTCGTAAGCAGTTGCGAAACGCAATGGACAATGGACCTGTGCAGACAGGTCTTAGTGCACCAATAAACCACCTTAGCCTAGATAGTCTAAGCTGCTTTGAACAGCATGAAACAGTTTCTTCGAAAAACTCTATAAGAATCTCATGCCAAAATTTCGACTCAGTCTTGCGATTCTCTTGCCAATGAAAAAGCCAAAAAGATCCAAATAGTGGATAGCCTTTGAAAATAGAAAAAAAAATTGAAACAGCTTCTGTTCTGTGACTGAATCACTTCTGGTAATTTTTGATCAAATTCAGGTGGCCGACAAAGAGTCTCGATTAAGTCCAACGTTGTACCAAGATCCAGTATCTTCCAATTATCTTCATTTCGAACAAAACTTGATGACCAGATGAGCCCAAAATCTTAAAATGTTATTCAAATTTTGCTCGATCAACATGATCACTTAGATCAGAGAAGCAATTCGAACCCAGTTTTTCATTCCTTTCTCCTTTGTATGGCACTACAGTCTGGAGTGAACCCGAGTATTTACCAATATGCCTCTCTAGCTAGTGCGATCCTTCGCTAGATATCTTCAATTTCGCTAAGCAAGTTGTTTGAGGTCCCTCTCAACTTGTGTGTTAGATCCGGGCGTCCTCTCTTCCCTTGTCCCACAGGCTCGGAGTCGACGATTTTCAAAAATATGACACTTAAAAACACTGACATACTCCTCCTGTTGGTTAAGTGTCTGCTCCAGGTTCGAGGGGTCCCAGGTTCGAGTCCCAGTGAAATCGAATCGGATCAAATTAACGGCACTGGAGTAGGTTGCTACCTGGCAGTACAATGGACCAGTTCTGAGTCTGAGTGCTCCAGTAGTGTTTCAAAAATACTCCGAAAAAAAATCCTCCTGACAAGCACTTAAATTTGTTTGAAAGTGAGTAACACAATCGTCAAGATGAATTCCAAATCAAATCTCAATTTGATTGTCTAGTTGTATAGCACTAGAAGCTCTTTTAACTTATTCAACATGAAGCTTTGTCTGGTAGGTCTTCAATAAGAAGCCATACAGCATAGTCTCTGGGGTTGTTTTTTAGTTTTCAAGGGATAATTCTGTTGACAAATTTTGAAAACTCGCGTTTCGTCGACAAATGAAGCCTTAAAGCATAAACTTTTACGTGGACTACCTATTTTTTTCCTTCCTTGTTAAGCTAAGCCAATCCACGGAGCCATGGTCTGGACCTTAGCCAAGAATACTTTCTAGTATTGTAAACAGCTATCTGCATTTTTTTTTCTAGATCAATCTGTCTTGCGTCTATAAAGACGTGAGGTTTACTTTAAAAACGTTTTATTTTTCAAAACTCTGAAAGTTGCCTTCAACAGTCTCTTCCTTTCTTAAATTTCTAAAAGATTCAACAATTCGTTGCCTACTTATTCCCCGACTTCTTAGGCTATCCCTCTCTCGTAGACCTTCGTAACGACAATTGGGTTAAATAAATCATCTTCTGTCTTCATAAAACATTCCATCTCACGTGCACTACTGTCTTTTCAATATTGTCGCTCAAAATTCGAACGAATTAAGATAATTTTAAACATCAACAAAAGAAAAACAAAACAAAACAAAATAATAATAAAATCAAACCCATTAAGCCGAAGATCGTGAAGAAAAGAAAAAGAGTTATTAAATCTTTAAAATAACATAACGAAACAAGAAGAGAATTACTAGGTTCTAAGAAATAATAGTGAATTATGAAAGAATTAAAACAAAACATTCAGACTTAAGAAATCTAACGCTTTATCGACCATTTATTATTTAAGAAATGTATCTGCATCTCTGATTGATTTCACAGAAAAAAAAACAAAGAGAGCTCTATTCATTTGTTATGTATTAACGTCAAGCTTTAATTTAGCATGTTTGCTTTTCTCAAACCAATAAACACAACTTGTCCTTATTTACCACATAAATTTACATGATTTTTTATCGGTTTAAATAATACGGCACAAAGTTAAACAATTGGTCGAATACTCGAAGTAGAAGTTGTTCTTGTTTTGGACAAAAATTCTCTATTATTTTTTTTCTTTACTGATTTCCACCTTATTTTCTATAGTACAAATACAATTTAATTTTTTATTTAAATTATATAGTATTTATTGAAATTAATTAAAGGAAAACAAAAAAACAAACAACAAATCGAAAAGATATTGTAAATCGTATTGAATTAAGAAGCACGCGGTTCTTCTTGATTGTTATTTCTAAAATCGAAACGATTTTTCATGATTTCTACTAAATTGAGAGAAGGAAATGAAAACCAAAACGAAAAGAAACAAAAAATTATATGAAAGAAAGAAAATTTCGTACATAGTTAAACAATCAAAAATAAATATAAATATTTAATTCATTAACACACAAGAAGAAATAAGAAAACATATTAATGAGAATAAAACAAGAAACAACAACCTTAGGTAAACATTTTTAATTAAGACAACTAACAGCAATTAACAAGTTCACAATGTAAAACAAATGAAACAAAACAATTTCAAAAAGAAAAAATAAGAAATAAGCATTAAAGAAAATGTTATTATGTAGCGATTTATTTATTTATTTCCCCGAATTTAATTATACAGCTCACATGAATTTGGGTCGAAGTAAATCTTAGTTTCAAACTCTGATTCATTTTCAAATTTAAAATGGAGAAAAACAAAAACACACGCAAAAAAGAAGATGATGAAGAAGAAAACAACAAAACACAGAAAACAGAAAATATATTCTAAAAGTAATTTATAGTTGATGAGCGTTTATAGTTATTACATTTGTAAATACGTATTTTGCAAGAGAAAAACAAAAGAAAACACATTAAAAATGAAGAAAAACAAGTAAAAACAAAAGAGATAAGTTATAAAAGTTATTTGTATGTTTCTTTTTTGAAGGTTTACGTTAAATTCTATTCATTTGAATATTTTTTGGTACAATTAATTTAATTTATTATTCACTAACATTTATTTGACGATATAAGAGGAAGTAATTTATAATAAAATCTGTATAAAGAAAGCAAGCAAACACAATGATATAAAACCAACAACATGAATTAAACAAAAGAGAAAAAACAAAACAAAAGGAATAAGGTAAAAAATGATGTTTTATATAAATTACGTTCGAAGTATATGTTAGTGAAATTTAATGAAGAAAAAAAAAACAACTGAAAATAAATAACAAAAAAAATATAAAAAAGCCTGTGTTTTTATTCAAAGATTTCGAAGATGGTTAAGTTAAAGAAGGAACTTCAAAAAAGGTAAGCAATATATAGGAGTGACTCAATTAATTTTAAATCAGTTTTCTGCTGAAAACATAAGCGGGAAAACTCCCCCTTATTGACAATTTATTTGTTTCAAATTTTCACTTCTCTTTTTTTTAATTTCGATGCAAAAATGTGCGCTAATCTCTTCCATAAACTTTTGTGCTGACTAAAATTCCAGAAAATTTGAACATTGAATCAGGTCTCAAAGAATATCTTTTATACACTCCTCTGTGGTCAATAATTTCCAGAGAATCCACGTACATCTTGTAAATTTAAAGACTTCATTCCCAAATATGAGCATCTTGACAGAAAGTCAATATCATGCCTCCGCGGAATGAAATGAGTCGCTTTACGCTTGAACAACGTTGGGAGATATTGAAAATTTATTTCCAAAGTGAGTGCTGTGTAGTGCAAACAGTGCGTTTTTTGAAAAGAAATTTTGGCCGAAATGAAACACCCACCGCGACTGCGGTACGCAAATTTGTGAAAATCGTTCGTGAGACTGGTATGCTAGTGGACAACAGTCATGGTCCCCGTCGTCGTACGGTGCGCACAGATGAGAATGAGAATGTGAGACACAATTCACGAACATCAACTCGCCATCGATCGCAACAGCTCAACATGCACTAGCCTGAGGAGAATTCTGCACAAAGATCTCGGATTCTTCGCTTCGCTTACAAGGTCCAATTGACTCAGCAATTGAAGGTGCTCGACCATCCGCTTCGTTATCGCTTCGCAGTTTGGGCCTTAATGCAGCTTGAATTGGACAACGATTTTGGGTGAAAAATGGTGGGCGTTACAAAGCCATATTAACCGACTTTTTTTTTACTGAAATTGAAGACATGGATTTGGACGACCTCTGGTTTATGCAAAATGGCGCGTCATGCCATAAAGCCCATGCCACAAACGGTATTTGCGCACCAAATTGAATATTAGCGGGAAACCATTTGGAGCCTATAATAAAGCATAGTAGCGTTTGCATAGGTTATCAAGGAAGTAAGCTCCTAGGTGATGGCGTCGAAGAGACGCCAGGGCCGGGCAGGAGCAGAGAAGATGTGAAACGCTTTCCACTTCCACTTCATCTAAACAGCTTCTACAGAAATCATTGACCTAGTCTGCTGGCATGATTTCCTATGAGGCAGTGTCCTGTGATGACACCGACGAATGTACTTATGTTAGATCTATCTAGAGATATTAATTCTTTAGATCTTCTGAGATCTACCCTAGGCCGGATCATTCTGGAGGTGTGACACGTAGTGCCACTCGCCCATCTGTTATTTGTTTCATGAGTTGCATCTACTAAAAGCAACAATTTACAAGTTGTGAGGGGCATACCCAAGTTGCTGTGTTTAGGTAGCAATGGCTGTGAAGAAGTGAACTTGGCAAGCTCATCCGCTTTGCAGTAATGTAATGTTACGGAATGCCTCTATGGCCTGGTACCCAACACAGACGAATATTAAACTGATCGGCCATCTTGTCTAAAGTTGAGTGACAGACTGTTACAGCTTTCGAGTTTATAGAGACTAATTCCAGGGCCCTGATGGCTGCCTGGCTGTCCGTGAAAATGCAAATATCACGCGCGGATACTACATTCCATATCTCCGCCTGAAACACGCTACAGTGGTCGGGTAAACGAAAAAGAGAGACTTATGTTATGCACTTATGCACTGCCAGCCACATCCTGAGTCTTTGATCCGTCCGTAAAGAAGTGCAGGGAACCTGCAAAAGGTTTAGGATTATCATTCCAAAAGTCTCTATCAGGAATCAGGATTTCAAAGTGCCTGTCAGGAAAATATTTGGGTGTGGCTTGGTCTAGATTTCTAGTCAGGAAGTTTAGAGGACTTGTAGAGTATGGCTTTGTCTAGTATGGGCCACCAGACATGCACTCCATATAACAGAATGGGTCGAACGACGGCTATATAGATCCAATGGATCATGTGAGGTTGGAGACCCCATTTCTTGCTCATTTACATATGTATTGTAAAACGAGTTCCATTCTCTTTCTGTGAATAAAGTTTGTACCAAGAAGTTATAACAGATTAAAAATCCAGATGCATCCATTTCGAGACGATTACAGAAATTAGGATTATCCGCAATCAATTTACATCGAATTTTACGTAAAGATACTTATTCAATATTCTGCAAGTTTGAGAGTTTGAATGAGAGCTTTTGCTGGAAGATAACACACAGCACACAGGAACAACCACATACCATCATCTGACATCTCGGCAAACCAATCCATCACACAGCTTGTTTTCGTTTCATCATGAGTAAACAGCAGCCAAATAAAATCAAACAACTCACGCAAACACAAAATGTGCGATTTTTGACAGATGGCAATGCACGCAACAGATTCTATGAGCCACGGACTTTACATAAGTTTTGTGTGATTTGAATAGCAGGCACTTTCAAATGGATAACTTTAAACTCGAGGCAATGTGGCTAATTTTTGACAAACTGACATCGATCTTATTTAATCTCGACATCGTAGTACAAAAGTATAAAAGTCAGTGTTTTAAACTCTAAATGACCAGAGTGATTGAGTCGCAGTGTTTGGAAAACTCGTTTTACAGATGCGTAGTAGAACTGTCTAAAGAGAAAAATGTTTTGTTTTGTGACCTTGATAGTTAGAAACTTGATCAGTCATGATCTTGCTACGATCTTCAAATTCACCATTTAGCATAAAATTGTATTCAAAATGGTTGTTGAAAAATGGTTTTCTTGAGCTTTATGAGCTTTCTACCGAAAATATCCTTCAAATTTAATTCTAAATCTACCCAAAGTGATTGAAATGCAAATAATTTTGTTTGTGTCATCCTCGTTTAGGAAACGAAATCCACACAAATCATAACAATTCATCATTTTGACCCAATTACTTCTTGGCTTGTTTACCACTGTCCAGAATGAATTCGTCAATCAATTCCTCGCCCACGCTTTGTGTAGGCCTAACAACTCGCATCACTCTCGCGTAACATACGAAAGTGGTCTTATCCAGAAGAAATTTATGATTTCTTTAATTGAATTAAGCCCACAATCTGCTTGCAAAAAGAACTTCAATTTGCGTCTTGGAACAGTAGGAAAAGATATAATTTACACCAGCGCCAAGTCTTAGGCATGATATCAGCTATGTCTCACAATTTGAATTTTGTTTTCCTCGAGTCTGTTCGGGGCAAAGGGTGGTTCAAGGGACGAGCTAAGTACTATGCCCCCAGCATTACATCAAGCTCTTCCGGGTGATCACAGATGTCATTACGACAGAAATATGTTTGATCTGTCAGCTCGAACGGAGTTTCTGTGTGAATTTTCGACGAGTCTTGAGGGACTTTGTGATGAATACAGAGCATGTGTGAAATTCTTTACATCGCATTTTGTTCATGAGCTAATCCCTCGTGCGCAGATGTGTGAATGGCTCTGGATATGAGTTTCGAATGCCGCATCAAAATTCTATTGGCATGCAGTGTGATTAAACGAACGATTCTCACGTTATGGGGAACGTGAACTTTGCACCAAATGCGGAATTACTCGAGAATTTGGAGGTCAAAACAATTTGCATGTTTGTTTCTGTGGACAGTTTTGATGACGGATTCAAAACAAATCGATGTAAGCACGTTTAAGTACTTTCTTCAGAGTTTACGAGCTTGCTTTATGAAACGCCAAGGCCAACAGCTTCATAAACGTAAAATAAGTGAACAGATAAAGTGAAGTATGTGAAAGTGTTCGTGGGTTATATTTAGCTCAGAGTGTTCAAATGAATTTGGCAACATTTCGCCATTCTTTTGAGCTAACGATCAGGAATTTTGATGATTATTTGGTAGAAAACCTGAATCAAGTGGTTTTTATGGGATTTCGAGGGTTTCTGTGGGTTTTGAAGCCAGCGTGATTCTATTGATTGCCAGATTGTGGTCTGTTTAGACTATACGGTAAGTGCATCGAAACTTTCAAACCGATCTCACACAATTACCAACCGTTCATCTGGTCGAGCAACATCTGGACGAATAACATCTTTATTGGATGGTTGGGATCGTTTTCAGTACTCTCGTGAATTGACTGTCAAAATAAATGGAAGAACGTCGCTGCAAATGATTGCATATTTTTATTTAACTGATAAAGGATGACCAGATAGCAATGACAGTTTTTCCATGTTATTATGTTTCAGCAGCTGTCAAAGTTACCAATGACACCCAGCTATCAGAATATTCAGTAAGGTTTGCGATTTTGTCATGCATCGGTTTACGCTTTCAAAAATGTTATCGAAATTCCGGCTCAGTTGTAAATAAACGTGAATCAATTCGTTGGGTCGCTCGTCATCATGGCTTCAGTGAGCAGTCAATTCGTCGCGCCGTGGAGAAGTGTGTGCTGGAGTACACTCTTTTGGACATTTATCCATCTACCAGAGAGAGATTGGTGAACAAAACATATCCACCCTAGCTGCCAGTACCGAAGAAGACCCAGAATTGTGGATTCGGCACTATTCAGTCGTCATCATCTCACAGCAAGCGTTCACCAATTGGACGCTGCGATTATGCGACTTGGCACCACTGGTTTATTATCTCTGAGTCTACGTCAAGTCAATATATATAATATAATAATAATGGCGGCGCTACAGTCCGACGTGGACCTAGGCCTAGCTTCTCAGCAACCACTCGTGCTGTGCGTGCTATTATTCTCTCACGAGTGGAGACTCCGAACGGCGAAATTGAGAAGCTTTTTCTAGACAGTTATACTCTTTGAGCATTGTCAGTGACTCGAAAGAGGTGGAGCCGTGAGAAAATGTTTGATGTTTTTTTCGAGATTCGAACCGACAACCTCGAGCGTAGGAGTCGACGCACCTACCCACTACGCCACGGCGCCCACCCAATATATATATTATATACAATATTATTATGCTATTACCGGTATAATGCGACACATATTGGACCAATTCATCAAAAATTGGGACGACAGCTTTGAAGCATTTCCAATGAAACCATGGTGACCATTTGAATGATGTGCAATTCCTTATAAAGGGTCTTTTATTAAGCGCTTCCTATCTTTAAATTTAAATAAAACAAAGTGTAAGTGAGACATCACCAAAATATTATATTCTTTTGTAAGGCCTATCCATGCCATTGCATATGGCATATAACATCGTTGAAATGTCCGCTGCGGCTTCTCTGGGTTGCTCGCATCCGAAATGTCAAATTTTCCATGTCTCTGGAGCATAAATCAGACTGAATTTGACCGATTGATGGGTTATGTTGGCTTTAAGGGCCGCTGTGGTTAGTGGTTTATTCGACCTGCGACTTCAGAAAATCCCACAAGAACAATTCTAAGGGTCAAACGCATAATCTCGGTGGCCAGTTCATATCACCTCCACGTGAGAAGACCATGGCCTTAAGTCGCTCGTGCGGAGTTTCTAATGTGGCGTGAGCTGTGTGGCACGTAGCGCTGCGCTATCCTGTTGACAGTACATGTCGTTGTTATCCATGTCATCCAATTTAAGCCCAAAGAAGTTGGTAGCCATCGACCAATAACGCTCGCCGCTGACGGTAATAGCTTGACCAACGTCGTTCTCAAAGAAATATGGACCGATGACGCTGCCAGCCCAAAATCCACACCATGATTTTCTCCGAATGCATTGGACTCTCTTGGATCTCATGTGAACTATCCCAATTTCGACAATTTTGTTTGTTGACGTACATATTCATCCAGAAATGGGCCTCATCGCTAAAGATGATTCTTCGATTTCGATGAAAATTAAGGTCAGTTTCCAACTGCCCCACCGTCCATTCAGCGAACACACGTCGTTGTCTATGGTCGTTTGAGTTCAGCTCCTGGGTTTTTTTTTCTTTTTTTTTCGGAGGATTTTTGAAATACTACTGAAGCACTCAGACTCAAAACTAGTCCATTGTACTGCCAGGTAGCAACCTACTCCAGTGCCGTTAATTTGATCCCAACGGCAAATGGTGACTGGACCAGATTCGATTTCACTGGGATTCGAACCTGGGACCCTTCTAACTTGGGGCAGGCGCTTAACTAAATGCGCCATCCAGTCGACAGCTCCTGGGTTAGTTGACTTATGTACAGGTGCAGGCCCTAGTCACGACGCAAAATTCCCCAAGTTGTGGTCTGCAAGAGGCCGATTTCGTGTGACCGACACGAAATCGATTGCTTTGGATTCTCCTATAAACTCTCACGGACAGGGCGATGTTTTCGTTTTTGCCAGGTCTTGCATTTCGACGGACGGGTGTTGGTTTATCGTTTACTGAACCAGTGGACTCAAATTTATTCACCACAGTGCGAATAGTTCTCTCGGCAGGATGATTATGAAGACCGTAAAGCGGCGAAGCAAGCGGAACGTTTCCCGAACTGAACCCATTTTGATAAAAGAATTTTACCATTTGCATGTGTTGTTGAAAGCTATGTCCATCCATGGTGATTTGGCAAAACAGACTGAATAAATGACAGCCAGATGACAGATGTATCTTCAACAATATAACCCCTATCAATTATCAAAGTTTGGAAGCCTCTATTGGAAGACCCTTTATATGACATACAAGCGACGCAATGCTCGAAGTTGTGAAGAAGAATTTTTGGCGACAGGATCATCGCACAGCGAGTGTTCATTATTACTTGGTACCACTGGTTTATATTCTCTGGGGCTCAAGGTCCTTAGTCCGTGATAACAAGCCAACTACGAGCTTGAAACCAACATTTTAGACGCTATTGCCGGAATAACATCGCACATATCGCACAATTCTACAATTCGACCGACGGCTTAAAGCACTGTTAGAGAAATTGAAGGGGCCATTTAAATGATGAGCTAATCCGTACATAATAATAATAATAGCGGCGCTACAGTCCGAGGTGGACCTGGCCCTAGCTTCTCAGCAACCACTCGTGTTGTGCGTGCTATTGTTCTCTCACGAGCGGAGGGGACCTACAGTTTAATGCCGACTCCGAACGGCGAGATTGAGAAGCTTTTTTCTAGACAGTTATACTCTTTGAGCATTGTCAGTGACTCGAAAGAGGTGGAGCCGTGAAAAAATGTTAGTTGTTTTTTTCGAGATTCGAACCGACGACCCCGAGCTCGTAGGAATCGACGCACCTACCCACTAAACCACGACTAATCCGTACATAATGGCACAAAAGTAGCTTAAAAATACAGCCAGAATAAATTTTATATCTTGCACTATTGTTGTTGTATTTAAATTAATTTTCCTTTCGTTCTTCTCCGGTCACATTGTATATGGCTTTTCTGTCGAAAAAATTGTTAGTGGAGCATGGTGCGCAGATACAAACTCACTTACCAACAAATCAAGGCAACTTCCAATAATGGAACATGTTTAGTTTAAATAAATTAATTTCCATACTCTAAGAAAACCAGTTTAATTTTATTGCGAAAAACCCAAAACACATTTCTGCACACTCAATAAATCGCTGATCGATTGGTGATCTCGCAGTTCATTTGTATGTCACACGTAGCACACTGCATCATAGTTGGTGTGATTAAGAGTGTGACGGTAATCTATTTAACAGGCGAGTGGCTTAAATGGATTACGTGCAATAGATTCCATTCGGTATACGAAAAGAAATATTGAAAAATTTAGTGACATCTTCAAAAATTCTCCGGAATAATTAAACGCAATCAGGAAGCGGAGTCGAAATGTCAAGAAGCCATCAAGTGATTTTTACTGTTCCTCATTAGAAGACGTGGTAATTTGACTCAAAATTGTGTCGTATCTTCTGAGATTTGACATGCAAACCGTTATGGATTAGAAAGAATCCTGAAAAAGTACAAAACCGGAAGTAAACTTTTTTTTTTGTATTTTTGATGCACTACTAGAGCACTCAGACTCAAAACTGGTCCATTGTACTGCCAGGTAGCAACCTACTTCAGTGCCGTTAATTTTATCCCAACGGCAAATGTTGACGGGACCAGATTCGAACCTGAGACCCCTCGAAGTAAACTTACTCGTATCTCCCAAAAAAAGCGCGCACACTTTAAGTGAATTAAAACAAAGCCAGACAGCATAAATCACAATCATGCTTCCAACTAGGTTCGAGTAGGAAAAACAAGCGTAATTTTACGATTCTCTACCAACAGCTCTCTCACCCACCTTTCGACGTAACTCACTGAAAGACTCCCACCAACTACAGCACACGCTGAACTCTTCCCTGCGATATTGTGAAAACCGCAAGATTCATAACTCATTCAAATTCAAATTCAACCAGCTCCAGCCCCGTCCAAGTGCAACCCCCCTTAAGAGCACCAGCACCGCCATCACGATCATCATCTCCCCATCATCATCATCATCGCGTTCGTGATGATATTGAAGCACTAAGTGCGATTCGCCGGTAATCTGTTAGATTACTATGCCAGCCAGTAGCAGTTTCGGTTTTATTCTCGTCGCGATCGGTTGCTTTAGTTCAAGTTGTAAGCCACCACCAAGCGAGATAAATTCTAAACAAGATACAAGTCGAATGACCTGTATCTGAGAGAAGATACGGATATCAAATGCGTCGTGAGTCCAATCTACATAAGTGTTTGCATACTTAGTACGTGCCCGAGACCATCTCAAGCCCCAGAGATGCGGATTAATTGAGTTTATGCTGAGATTTGTTAACCATCCCCTGCCGAGAGTTGCGAGAGGAGCGCGCGTGTGTGCGGGTGGGAGTGTGTGTGTGTACGAGTTGCGGATATTGCGAAACTTTTCACCCTCACCCACCGCAGAAGGTCACTTAAGGATAATTGTGTCAAGCCAGGGCAGCGTTAACGTCCATAGTTCGCATCTGCTGCCGCGTTGCTATTTTGTAATCGAGTTGAGAGTAATTAATTCGAATTGAGTGGTATCTCGAAACGGGTTTCGTTTTTTTTCTTTTTTTTTTGAATCTTTTCCAAGCCTATCCGGAGTTGTTTTCGGTGTGAATTTGTTGCTCGGCGTCTGTTAATCCCCCCCGAAGTTTAATCTTATTACGTCATGCTATAAATAAACGAATAATTACCCAGTGCAACTGAAAACAACTAATTTGAATTAATTAATGGAAAAAATCGGTTAACGCGGTTCGCAGGCAGCAATTGAAATGTTCTAAACCTAGTTCGGTCTTCGAGGGGTCCCCCTCTTGGCTGTGTGTGTGTGTGTTGGTCTACAATTAGACAATCACTTGCTAGGCCATAATTAAACATAAACAGCAGAGCATAACGCTTCGCCTACGAACTACGGATGTGTCAAGTCCAAGAGTGAACAAAGTTTAAGATCTCACATCAAGAATCTGAATATTCATGCAACCTTTGTTTTGATTAGTGCAACTTGTCTCTGAAGGCGAATCTGACACTGATGAGGGGAATTTTTGTAGTTGTCTTTTTCTTAGAATTTACTGGAGGTGACGTATGGGAAGTCTTGATCAGGGGAAACCCTTAGAAACGTTCAAAAGACAAGATTAGACAACAGAAGGCATCTCAGAATGGGGCTGTAGATAGAATTCGCCGTTATCAGTGATTCAGACGTTGATCTGACTTTTTTTTTTAACCCATTCGGAGCCAAGGTTGCCTGAGAGCAATTTCTGTTGCCTTACGGCTAACGGTAGGCGTTCCTTTTGTTTTTGTCTGTTGATTCTTAATGATAAGAGTAGTTTTATGTGTCTACTCGAGATGTGAGTAAAAATGAACACATTTGAAGATCATTTAGGGAAGTTATTTGCAATAGACTGCACGCGCGTAGTAGAAAATATTTTTGTGAAATTCGGAAGAGTTACTAAAGTGACTGATTAACTCATATATTAGAGTCAGAATGAAATTGTTTTTTATCCTACCATACATAACTTTTCAAAATAAATAATTGTAAGCTGTTTTCTAAGAAAAATTTCTTTTTTACACACCTTTTTTGCCCAACGTTGCTCACAAGCAATGTCTAGTAGCGCCCAAACCGATAGGCCACCTTCAAATTTTGGCCTAATAATTCTTGAATGAATACAAATCGATCAAAACAAAAAAAAATTCTAACAACAGGAAAAAAGTTGGGGTCGAATGGGTTAAGGTGGTTTAGTGCAAAGAGGCTTTAAACAGTGCGACGGTAAAACAGCTATCAAGACAAATAATCGTCTTCTGAACTTAAAAAAAAATTCTGAACTTAAGGGATTATGATCTGGTTTAGGTCCAATTATTTCGTGTGAATACCCTGCAGTCAAGATTCTTGAGGAATTAATATCAGAAAATAATGATTGTGTCCTGACGATACCGACAACCGATATCAGTCCAAAGGAGCTAAAGACAATCCTGCTAGAAATTTTTTCAGTGAAAATATTCAGTGCTTCAAGAAATGTTGACCATATTCACATTTTCTTATTCATACTAAGTTCACGTTGTTTTGCACTTCGGGCGCTGCAGTCTGTGGTGGACTTTGACCTAGCGTCTGTAGGCACTCGTCGCTAGACGTTAATGCGTAGTATTGTAGTAGTAAAATGTTTTTGAAGATGTTTTGTTAGTTCAAGAGGAATTTTCACATATATCAGTGTACATTCTATGTTTTTTCTATGTTTTTCTATGTTTTTTCTAATAGTTTTGATGAATTTTCAAGATCATAAATTTATTGGACTTTTTCTGGTAAACATTTACCCCTCTCCCAAAAAGTAAATTTTGTTGTTTAGTGAATAAAAAAGTCTTAACAAAAATTACAACTCCTAGAACTAGGACTAAATATTGTCGTCTATGAAACTCAAACTTGAGTTCAAAACAGAATCGCTTAGTCCTCCGACCTCCATTTGTAGTCGCGGATGAAAATATTGTTTATTTTAAACAAAATTAAAATAATCTGATCCGACATATCCTTTACATGTCTCTCACCTTCTTTCCTTATGTCATATAACTCAATTTCATGCAATTTTCTGTTCTTAAAAAATGTTGGTTAAAACCGTCATTTTTTTGTGTATATTTGTGTATATTTGGCTTATACTCACACCCTCCCTGGATCATTTGGCTGATAAGTAACTAAGTAAGCTTGTATAGAGGAAACATTTTTGATAAATCAGAATGGTTAATTAATTCAATCGTTTTCGAAAGCACGATTCTCAGATCATCTGAAGTGTCAAGTCTGTTCCTTTGTTTGTTCTAAACGAAAAAGAAAGGTGAAAATCTTTGCTCACACAAAAAAAAATTGAAAAGATCCTTGCGTATGATTTCCCGCTTTTCGTCCTTTTTGTCCAAATGTGCCTTTTTAGCGATCCATCGCTTTCCTGAAGGATCTGATGGGGAAGGATCCCTGGCATCTTGACTTTACAACTTTATTAGCCGAAGGGTATTGAGGAGTTTGAGCTCTCTTGAGAAAGTATATTGTACAAGATGTGTGGCTTCAAACAGATGGTGCAATATGCTACAAAGCGCGCATGGGATGCATTTGACTCCAATTAAATAAATTTGAGTTATCTTCTCTGAAAATACCTAGCGTCGGGAATAAACCCGAGTTGATAGAGGACTCAGGAGCCACCATTCTCAGGCGAAACAGAACAAGCTCCTTGGAAAGTGGCTCAAACTTCGACTTTGTGGTTCAACTATTGGATATTATATATTTTTGCTCAAGAGGATTGTGAATGGGGGCAAAGTGGTGAACTGGTTTAGCTCAAAACTTCTTTCCCACGAATTTCACGGGACCACTACGGGCGTCGTGGCTGTGTGGCTTCGTGCGTCGACCCATGCGCATTAGACTTTTACAGTCTAGGTTCGAATTAAAGTTCAGGCAAACAATTTTTCAAAAAAAAAAATTCCTTCCGGCTCCACGTCTTCGAGTCACTGACAATGCTCAAAGAGTACAACTGTCTAGAAATAGCTTCTCAATCTCGCCGTTCGGAGTCGGCATTAAACTGTAGTTCCCCTCCACTCGTGAGAGAACAATAGCACGCACAACACGAGTGGTTGCTGAGAAGCTAGGCCCAGGTCCACCTCGGACTGTAGCGCCGCCATTATTATTATTATCATTATGATGCTGTGTCACGCAAGCTTAGGGTGACCAGATCCATGAGCATGAAAAAGAGGACACCTTCAACAGTCTCAAAAAAAAAATTGAAGACTCACTTCTTTTTACATTAGAAAAGCGCACACGAATACGGTAAACAAACGCTGTATTCACTTTTAAACACAAAAAATAGGTATGAAATGAGCTGTCAAATAAGTGGGTGTGTTCAGACGACCGTTAAAAAAAAAAAAAAAAGGACTTGTATTCCGAATCGAATGAGTTTAGGTATAAATATATTTTACGTCGTGTTCGCACTAGAAAGATGAAGAAAATTTCTAAATTAGTGTTGAAAAAGAAAGTTTTCTTGTAGTTTTGTGGTGTCGAAAAATTTAGTTAACAGAGAAAACCAAAAAAGGACAAATTGCATGTTTTTCCAAAAAGATATCGGACATTTTTTTATGAGACAAAAAGAGGACATGTCCTCTTACAACAGGATGTCTGGTCAGCCTACGCAAACGTGTGACACTGGCAGTAAAGCTGAGGTGATAGAAATATTGAAAAAAAAGTCCACCTAACAATATACCGAGAGCTACTCGTTCAGCCTATTCCTCAATGGCTGTTAATACTTCAATAGCAGCACCCCTGCGTTCCACATCGACTTTCAATAAAGTCCACGTAGTCTGAGTGTTCAAGTAGTTGGAGTGACACATGGAAGATTCTTCTCATATTGACCCTATCGACTGTCGAAATTCGGTGGATATCTGAATCGCATCTCATATTTTCGAGAAACCGATCGATTTTCCCGAAATCCCCAATTCAGTCATCATTATACAGTTCATAGGAATAAATGTAATCGTATGCAGCTCCAAAATATGAAATATTGAAAAGCAGTGGTACACTGATTAGTGTGTGAACCCCTACGCAGAATGTTCATGTTTCGATTCCGGAGTGAAAACAAACTCTAATTCTAACGACATCATTTCACAGTATAACTTTCATGAAAAGCATTTAAAATTCACTGTTCACTTTCTTTCTGATCTGAGTTTTTATGTATTGCCCCTTGCAATAACACTGACAATGGTTTGAATGATTCAAAATGACGCACTATAGCGACAATTGATTCCTCCATTAGTCTAAGAAAACCACAAATTCTACCTTCTTCAACCTTTTCTCCAAATAAATGAATTACAAAATAAAATTATTCAACTCCTACCTGCCAATTTATCCTTAAGTTCCCGGAAAATATTCGTTGTGACGCAATCAATAGGACAGATTTCTAGTTCCTATTCATCTAACGGTACTGGGAATCAATTTTAACTTTTTTCTTCTACCGATTTCAGGCCTTATTTTTGTTCACTTATTTGAATTAGCCTCAGGCACCACCTTCTTTATAGACCTTCTTCTTTTGACCTGGAATTTGAAAACCGTGCTACTTCTTGTCTACTGTTTTCTGTTTTCAACCACAAATCATTTTTCAAACAAGTAATTAATTTTCTCAAAGCCAACGCCGCCATAGGCTAACTACTGAAACCACTAGATTCCCAGTCATCGGCGCAAATTAACATATCGACGGATGTATTTAGTTTTGACTCATAAACATATTTCCATTCATCCGCCTTAATTAGGGCCTTTGTTTCTTCCGAAAACCATAATAATTTATTCTCTTGTTCTTTGAATATTCAGATTTTTTAAACGAAATCTTCCGAAAGTGCATCTGAGTGAGAATATTTTCATGAAATTGAAAATGTGTGCTCCAAGTGGATTCTAGTCGAAATTAGCGAATCAAAACCCAATCCAAACAAGTTATCCTTCAAAACGAAACAAAAAACTATGCAAAGATGTATCCCAGTGCCAGTGAGATGACTCAAACTACGCGTTCCAACATCACAAGCCCATCAAGCAACGCCCATCGAAACAGTGAGCGAAAAGCAACTTCGATATCGTCATCCAGGCACAGCTCTACCGGAGCATGTCGCCTCCAATCAAAGGTGACGTTACATTCCTCAAATCTGTCATCATCAGCGCTAGAATCACAATCAACACCACCGTCATCGGCGTCTTCTCAACCCCTACTCGCCGTCGCCGTCGGTCTACTATTAGTTCTACTAATTAATATATCCTGTGTCGAGGCCAGCAGAGACCACTGGGGTCCAACGAATCTGGAAGGCAAGGTCGGATCATATGTCGTGTTCAACTGTCTTGTCGACTTCCCATACGAGTATCACATCCCATATGTGGTGCACTGGAGCAAAGATGTAAGTAAGTTTGACATTTGTTTATGTAAAGGAATTTCAGATGAAAACGGTGCAATAGGGTACTCCCTCGCAGCCATTCAACTTCGATACACGAGTACACTCGCAGAGCGGATGAATTGAAAATTGTGTCATTTTTGATATCGAATTTCAAGGGTGACCGCATGCGAGGCTCCGAAAACAAAGCGCCGATGAAATGTCAGTGGACTGGTGAGCTCAGAGCCGCACCGTACACTTTGTCGCTGTAATAGATCAAGTGTCAATTGGAAGCGGTGGATAGATGAAGAGATAGTACATTCGTGTGTAAGCTCAATAGATTTGATTAGTTACGGGCTTGTGCAAAGTCGCGCTGAATGAAATGATCCCACTACCTTCTCGATACCCTTGACTTGCTCTCTGCGTGCGTACGATTGGTTGAACTTTAATAGATTCAACAACTTGTTTTCGTATTCAAGTACAGCCTTTGTTTGGGCGACTTTTCTAGTGAGTGGAACATTTGGTTGAAGCATCAAACGACATTAGCGAACATTTTATTCATGGACAAAATATCGGCGCCGTAACGTTGTGGATTTGTGCGTCGACTACAAGGTAATAGAGTTTTAAGTCTAGGTTCAAATCCCAGTAGAGACAATAATTTAGAAAAAAATGTTCACGACCCCACCTCTCTTGAGTCACTGAAATAACTGTCTAGAAAAACCTTCCCAACTTCGTCAATAAACTGTAAGTGCCCTCCACTCGTGAGGAAACACGCACAATACGAGTTGTTGCTGTAAAACTAGGCCCAAGTTCACCTCGGACTGTGGTTATGAATAACAAAAGTGCGCTTACAATAATGGTTACACAGAAGGTCTTTTATAGAGTCCTATGACGAGTTCTGTAAAACGTGTCGATCAGTTTTACCGATCAACAAGTGTGAACAAGATGAAGATGAAGATGAAGACATGTAGATCAGGACTGGGATGATCAATCTCTTATACAAAGTCAACTTGATCTCTTTAGAGTGGGCTCTGTAGCCTTTTGAGCCCCAAAAAAAGCGGTTGGCAGAGTTATTCTGCATGTGATCTGATGTTGTTCGTAGTATCCACCGCGGAGTCAAAATAAACGAAGGAACACATTAAGCTTATGCCATGGGAGGCACTTTCAATAATCACCATTTTTCTCGCTTGGATAATGCTGCAGTAATCAGACAGAGACGACGCCTACAAATGTGCACATTGAGATCATTGGATTACACCCCCAACTCTACTAATTCTGTAAAAGATTTAAGAACACCGCCCAGTACCCGAGGATAATCAGCCAGTGTTCTCTGGGTGAAACACTAGTGAAAAACATTTTGTCGAAGCAAAGCTTGTAGTCTGTGCTCTGTGGTCCACAGTCAGTCTGACAGCTGCGCAAGGCAATGGCCCGCTATGTATATCTATCGTCCGGAGGTAGTATAGTACAGCCTTGGCCAAGTGTATTAGGCACCCTTATCTTTTTGTCTTTGCTGACAAATCACTTATTGAAACACTATCTCGGCGACTCTATCTGAGGTTGTAAATGATTTGTATTTTGTCCCCTCATTTCATTAATTGTTTGCTTTTTGAAGATTTAACCAATTTTAAAGGGTGCCTAATATATTTTGCCAAGGCTGTATATCTATCACAGCAGACAGAGTGGTTTTCAATGCTCCGATAATGCAGGTTCAATCCGACCTTAGAACGCCACTTAGGAGATGACAGTAGGTGATCATCGTTGCCACCAGACACTAAAATTGTACAATCGCGAATGTCTTATAATTTAAGAATTTGAGGCTTGTGGCTATCATACAACAATAGGGAAATGTTTTGTTTCGGGATTCATTTCTTATCTAATACACGGCCAAAGAATTTGGCATTGTCTTAGCAATTCCAAGTGATGAGAGATCGAAAGGGAAACTCGAAGTTGTTGCGCAATAATCAATTTCTTTAAATGTTTGCACCATTTAAGGCCCAGGATGGAGTTAGCAGTGGTGTTTTCTCAAATTAGCTAAACTTAAGTCTCTCCTTTCGCTTACCCGATCACTGTAGCGTGTTTCAGGCGGAGATAATGGCGATTAGTGAAGCTCTGTCCTGGCTCAAATGGAATGTAATATCCGCGCGTGATATTTGCATTTTCATGGACATTTTCACGAGCGGCACTACGTGCCACACCTCCAAAATGATCTGGCCTAAGCTAGATCTCAGAAGATCTAAAGATTTAATATCTATGGTCAGATCTAACATAAGTATAATCGTCGGTGTCATTACAGGACACTGCCCCATAGGAAATCATGTAAGTAGACTAGGTGCTCCGGGTAATGATTTCTGTAGAAGTTGCCTAGACAAGCAGGAAATGGAAAGCGTTTTACACCTCCTCTGCTCCTGTCCGGGCATGCCGTCTCTTCGACACCATCATCTAGGGGCCTACTTTTTTGAGAACTTATGCAAACTGTGCGAAGTTCTCATAAGTAATCTACTGCCCTTCATCACAGACTCTAAATGGTCTGTGATCAATACAGCCGCTTATACCTACCTATCAACCTGCACAATTTTATCATAGGCATCGGATTTTAACACCCGATTACAATAATAGTTTTTACATGCGACTAAACCGGCAAACTTTTATAAATATCCAGAAATTCTATCCAAAATTGTCTATCCGTGTTTTTAATCATGTTTAGGATTTGAATTTTACCACTGGTCCGTGCAAAATTCACTATACACGACAAAGACACGTCGCTGCAGACTATGCAAAATTCAAAAAATTTTGAATTCACGCAGACAGTCGCTGCAAACATGCGACACTAATACACACGAGACAGACGGTCTGCGCAGACTTGTGCACAACAACAAAATATATTGGTCGCAGCAGACGTGTCTATGTCATGCATGGGCCCAATTACGCCTTAAGATGAAACTTAAAAAGAAACTTTATCTTCGATAGCCAAAATGTTAACTGAGTCTTGAAATGGACCCTTTATGTCTGACCGAACATTTTTAGATGTTGACTCTGAAATATCAGCGAGATGGTCTGTTCTCATCAAGTTCATTCAGATACTGACTGTAGACTACATCGAAGAAAGATCTAAGTCGACAACTTTTCAATTCATCTGTCAGATCAAGCGATCAGCATAAAGACAAAATTAATGATTGCATCTTTTCGAAGAGGAAACGTGAGACATGAGACTCTATCAGGATGGTGGAACACACATTTAATTTAATTCCCTAATTATCTGGTCTACTATATCTGACTGATAATAACATAGAACAAGAAATTCGCAGACAGCTGTTCAAATCCAAAAAGGTCGACTTCTGTCAAGACTCTCTGACCAGAGATTTGACGACCAGTTCTTATCTGTCTTATAAGTATTTACATATGGATCTGAATCTTGATTTCCCATCAAAGAGCTGTTTAAGTCATACAAAAGGAATTTTTAGTTCTGTCTCTGGTTTCAGGAAATGTTTCAATCGCCGGCGATCAATTCAGAGATCAATTGATCAAACAACTTCTTTAACAAAATTAATTACGGGTAATCTCTGGTGGGCGCCGTGGCGTTGTGGATCTGAATTCTGAACGTCGACCTCTGAGCACTAGACTTTCAAGTCTGGGTTCAAAACAAAGAAAAAGCAACAGTCCATAAGCAAGTTGTACAGTGCTCCACCTCTTTAGAGTACCTGACAATGCTTAAAGACTATAATTGTCTAGAAAAAGCTTCTCAATCTCGTCGTTTCATCCGCATTCGATATTGTCCATGCCTCTGCGACGTAAATGAGCAATGTCTTATACAAAGTCAGCTTGGTCCTTCGAAGGCTATATTGCCCAATTAACTTTTGCGTCTAATAAACAGCGGTTGGCAAGAGTTATTTTGCATTTCATCATTTCATTGTCCAAATCATCGGTGTTGTGTGTCCTCTGTGGAAAACATTTTGCCTTCGCTTACCGAAAGGATAGTCTCGCTCTTCAATTTGGCTGAAGAGAAGAATGTTTTGCCATTATTTGACATTCGGACTAGATGAAACATCTTATAATAATAATAATAATAATGGTGGCGCTACAGTTCGAGGTAGACCTGGGCCTAGCTTCTTAGCAACCACTCGTGTTGTGCGTGCTATTGTTCTCTCACGAGTGGAGTTTAATGCCAACGACGAATGGCGAGATTGAGAAGCTTTTTCTAGACAGTTATACTCTTTGAGCATTGTCAGTGACTCGAAAGAGGTAAAGCCGTGAAAAAATATTTGATGTTTTTTTCGAGATTCGAACTGACGACCTCGAGCGTAGGAGTCGACGCACCTACCCACTACGCCACGGCGCCCACATCTTACGCAACATTATTACATCATCTCCCTCATTTGTCCCACTTCTAGACAGTGGTATAGTTGTTTCAATCCTAAAACATGTCTGATGGTTGATTTTAAAGGACAAGTGGACCCATCTCAATAGAGTTCTTTGACTCTCTGTAGCATTCAGTCTCAGCAACTAACGAGAGCTTTAATAAAAATTGACAACATTCTCCCATTTCCTCTTGATCAAATTAAAGAGACACAGACGCCAGCAGTTCATCGCAAATTGAATAATATTCGGGCATCCTCAGGTCATGAAACTCCTGTGGTGATTTCAAGTTCACCAAGTGGGCGCTCTGAACGCTCTGAGCCCGAAATTCAAATCAAGATTTATGTGCCTAATTGATAATAAACGTCTCATTGACCGCCACCACGTCGGCGGAGCTGAATTCCACTCATTGACAGTCAGTCTTTGCTCTCATTTTGCAATTAGATTGTCCACTGACCTTTAAATTGAACACTACTCCCACAATGAATTGACCCGACACTGACGCATCCACTTGGCGGCACCGCCACCGTATCGATCTTAGAGACTCATAATTAGCCACTTTCTCCTCGGAATTTCCCACAACAATTGGCGCATTCGTCAACGTCCATCCGCACTTCGACCGAAGGACGTCAACTCCCGACCCCGATGAATCATCATTTCCTTTTGTTTTCCACCCCCAAACGACGGGCTTGAACAATTCGAGCGAACAGCCCGACGGAGCATGACAGCACCCAGGCCGGGCTAACCAAATTCTAACCCACTCAGCCGGTAAACCGAAAAAACACGAGCATCCCGCAACCGATATTATCAAATTGCGTTACTCCATGTCGATTGAATTAAATTTAATTCATGAGCACACAACAATGCAGGGAACAAATAAATAAATTAAGGAATTGTGGACATGAATGACAGCGGGCGTGAGCGTCCGCGCTTTGGAGCTCTTCTGATTGACAATGGCCAGCAATTGCAGGTCGGCGGATGGGGGCACGAGTGCAGCGAACAAAAAAAACGAAAAACGAAACGAACGAACGACCAACGAACCAACAACACTCGACTGCTTTTCAATCTCGGCCAATGGTCCATGGAGTTTCACAGTTCACAGCACTCTCATGACATCACCCAGTGAACTTCTCCCTTTTTCAACCAGCGGGCATTCGGAAACGAGCAGTAGTTCCTGGTGTTTGCTGCGAGCTGCGAGGGTCGAGCGGTGGGATGCGATGCACTTTAGTTGTTGTCGAAAAATAGATGCTGCACTCAATGGTCTCGGTTTGGAGATGGTTACTTCGATAGAGCCACTGCTTCTGGGTGCTCTGCGGGATAGTGTATTCTCTTGAGTTGGGTGAAAGGATGGCCAAATGGGTTCCTCGATTTGGGGAATTCATTATGGGTTTTTTTTCTTTGAGAGCAATCATCGACGAATGATGCAGTCGAATTTGGCATGTGTAACCAAGGATGGTCGAGAAGGTGTAAGTACGAATGTGTCAATGGACAGTTAATGACACTCCTTCTTACAATCATTCAGCTGGGAAGCAGAGGTTCTTGAAGGCACACGTGGTTGTTTTTAAGGCAGTTCAAAAACCAGTCCACTCGAGGCAATGTTCTTGGACGTAAATATCCGTTCTAGAGGCAAACCATTGTTCATTTGAAGAGTCATCGGACTCTTTATTAAAAATTATTTTCGTTTGTTCAAATACACAAAAGAAGACGTACATTGTACTGGGTAACCCTTTCCACATCATTCCACACTTGCCGTGGAGTTTTTCACAAGCGAGTACGGCCAGAAATTGAAGTACCTATTACCAAGGTCGGCCATCTAGTGTTTGGTTTTTAAATCATAGGTTATTTTAACACTGACAGCTGTTTCCCGCTCGAAATCTTGACCGAAAGTCAGTATCATGCCTCTAGTTTTTAAATCATAGGTTATTTTAACACTGACAGCTGTTTCCCGCTCGAAATCTTGACAGAAAGTCAGTATCATGCCTCCGCGGAATGAAAAAAGTCGTTCTACGTTTGAACAACGTTGGGAAATATGTGATTTGTGAGGCCCATGTCTACCTCGGACCCTAAGAAGAAGAGGAAGAAGAAGAAGAAGAAGATTTCCAAAGTGAGTTCTGTGTAGCGCAAACATTGCGAAATGAGGCGCCTACTTTGACAGCTGTACGCAAGTTTGTGCAAAAAGTTCGTGAGACTGGTATGCTAGTGGACAACACTCATGGTCCCCATCGTCGTACGGTGCGCACCGATGAGAATGTGGCTGCTGTGGCCAAGAGTGTGACGCTCAATTCACGAACATCAACTCGCCATCGACCTCAACAGCTTAACATTTCACGCACTAGCCTGAGGATAATTCTGCACAAAGATCTGGGATTATTCGCTTACAATGTGCTTAGCAATTGACTCAGCAATTGAAAGCGCGCGACCATCCGCTTCGTTGTCGCTTCGCAGTTTGAGCCTTAGAGCAGCTTGAATTTGGCAACGATTTTGGGCGAAGTGAATGTGAGTGACAGTTTGGTACGGATTATGGAGTGGTGGCATCATTGGACCATTTTTCTTCGAAAATGAAGCTGAGAACAACGTTTTGGTCAACGGTGGGCGTTACAGTGTTACAACGTTACGTTAAATGTCTTTGGACAACCGCTGGTTCATGTAGGATGACGCGCCATGCCACAAAGCCCATGCCACAATTGATCTTTTGCGCACCAAATTCCCAAATCGTGTTATCAGCCGTCTTGGCGATGTTAATTGGCTGCCTCGGAGTCGCGATTGGGTTTGTTTTGTGGGGAACCATGAAGGACCGATGTTATGCCAACAATCCGGAAACGATTCATGCACTTAAGGCCAATATCATCCAAGCAATGAGTGATCTACAGCCCGAAACCATCAACATGGTCTTGGAAAATTGTGGTGACAGAATGCGGTACTGCGAAGCCAGCCGAGGCAGTCACTTGAACGACGTTGTATTTCATAATCAATGGGAATGTTTGTTCTTACTAATAAAGTCATAATTCATGGAAAAAAATTAATTTTGTTAATTTTATTGCATTTTTAAAAAAAGACTTGTACTTGGCCCACCCTCTACATCAAAATTGGTTTAAAGACTTTTACTGAGGTGTATAATATTTAAAGTCATCTGAAGATTGGGTACGGTCGTCGACAAAATGCTCATATTTTTTAAAATTAAAATTCATCTGTTTTAATCGGATGAAGCAGGTAATATTTAGTTCTGTTAAAGTTGTTGACAATCCAAAAAGGTTTCAATCATTTCTAAATAATTGTTAATAGTACGTTTATACCGCACACAAATTCAACACTTCAGGAAAAAAATTTTAAATCCAATTTTGCGTTCCCACTACAACTTCAGCATTTTAAATGACAGCTAGTGGCAGAATTGCTTATTGGATATTTATTCCTGATTGGAAATCAGAAGTGGTTGAACCATTTAGCTTGTTAAATTAATTTAAAGATGAATTGATGTTGGAGAAGCCGCATGACAGCGCATCGGCTTGTCTGAATCCTTTTTTGACATCAAAGGTCTCGGTGAGATCTTTACCGACTTTGATGGAGCAGCATGCATTCTCCATTGTCATCTTACACAAACAAACGAGTTTGGTAAACTAGACATTGCTGTGTATAACTTGTCTCTATTGTTGTTCCTGGATTCCTGGCCTAAAGCCACACTGGTATGGACCGACCAAGTTATTGAAGAATGGCTTTAGTCTTCACACAAGACGGCAGATAAGATCTTATAGGTAATGTCCAGAAGACTGTTGCCTCTATAGTTGACGTGTATAGCCTTCTCTATTTATCCATCTATTCGACTTTTTTTCTACCGAACGTGGTCAGCCTTAGATAGTCAGAATCCATATCTCATATCCCTACAGGATAACACGAATTTGTTTCGGTAGAAGAGCAAATTAAATTTTAATGGCTTCAAGTCACCTATAGACATACATTTTTTACATAAAGCCCATGGTTAATTTACTTTGTTTTTGTCCGGATTAGAAAGTATTTGCTTGATAGTCCGGACTACTGCTTTTTGAGACGATTTACATTAGTCTCAAAATTGATTCAACAAATGAGGAACCCGAACGCTATGCATATATTGTTTTTGTCATCGCTTACGTTTTGCTTCGGTTCCACACTAAATATTTTGTGTCTGAAATTTCAGTTCATTCATAACAAAACTTCCATCAGTACTTAAATCATTCATTCTCCTGGGTTCCATTACAAATGCAGGAAGTATCTGTCATGGGTAATCCTAATAAATTATGACGCCATTTGAATGGCATGCTCCAAATCAACCTTCAAAATTAAAATGTGGTCACCATCAATGTGTTCTGGGTCCGCACACATCAAAAAACACCGTCAACAGATCACAATTTCATTTTAACACATAACATTTGCTGTAAACTTTTTTTTGCAAACCGTTTTTTTTTTATTTGAACTGCGGCAGATTACAATTAAAAACGTAATTTTTAATGATCTCGTTACGCTGTGTCGGTCGAAGCGACAGCAACTAATTAATAATGCAATTTCATCCCGTAGTTACCGACACAATTGCGTATCTCGAGTTTGTTTTATAGTTTTATTACGATATAAGGGGTTGAATATACAATTTAAGGTAGATTTCTCAATTCGTATTTGTATACTGATGTGATATGTACGCACTCAAGCGATAACATCTAAGAATAATGCTTGTCACTTTCCTATAGACATGGACATCTGTTTGGGTTGCAATGGCAGAAGACTCGTGAAAATGTTTAAAATAACATTTAAGAAAATTTCCTAAACCAAAGCTGGTTGAACGCATAGTCAGTTTACTAAAAGGATTTCATTTCAAACCAGATTTTTTTTTAAAGTTTACAACAGTTTGGCAGCACTGTTCGCAGTAACAACCAATTCGCAATTGTGAATTGATTTACTGTCACCCTATTGGAATGTCCAATTTTAACAACGTCCTGATGGAGTTTCAGCAGCCAAAAACTTCTCTGGTTTTCTCACAAACAGCAAATCGAGTTGTAGATTCTTATTTTATTTTTTGCCTCTGGGTGGCGCCCATACGAAATGTCAGACTTTCCAAGACTGTCGCATAAATCAGGCTGAATTTGACCGATGGCATAGGTTACGTCGGCTTTGAGGACAGCTGTGATTTGTGGCTTATTCGCATAAACCTACGACTTCAGAAAACGCCACAAGAAATAGTCTAACGGAGTCAAATCGCACGATCTCGGCGGCTAGTTCAAATCACCTGTGAGATAACCATGCCCTCGAATTGCTCGTGCAGAATTTCCAATGTGGCGTAGCGTGAGCTGTGTAGCACGTAGCGCCGCGCCATCCTGTTGAAACCACATGTCCTCGATGTCAATATCATCTTATTCAGGCCAAAAGAAGTTAGTAATCAGCTACCTATAGCGCTCGCAGTTGACGGTGAGGTCTTGACCAACGTCGTTCTCACACCAAATCCACACCAAAAAGTAATTTCTTCAGGATGCATTGGACGCTCTTGGATCTCATGTGGGTTGGTATCGTCCAAAATTCGACAATTTTGTTTGTTGACGTACCCATTCATACAGACATGGGTCTCATTGCTGAAAATGATTCTTCAATTTCGATGAAAATTTGGGTCAGTTTCCAACTGTTCCAAAGCCCATTCAGCAAACACACGTCATTGTCTATAATCGTGTCGTTTACATTCAGATTCTGGGTCAGTTGAATTGTGTGTGGGTGCAGGGGCATGTCACTACGCAAAATTCGTCAAGTTTTTGTCTGCGAAATCCGAGAACTTGTGAGCGACGCGGAATCGATTTCCTCAGATTCTCCTGCACACAGTCACGCCTCACGGAAAGCGGCAGATTTTGCATTTCGTCGATGAACGGGTGCTAGTTTATCGTTTACTGAACCAGTGGACCACACTGGGAATAGTCCTCTCGGTCGGTTGATTATGGCGACCGTAAAATGGCGAAGTGTGCGGAATGTTGCCCGAACAGAACACCCATTTTGATAAAAGAATTTTATCATTTTCACGTGTTGTTGAACGCTATGTCCGTCCATGGCGATTTGGCAGACAGGCAAAATAAATGACAGTCAATTTGACAGATGTTGCTTCAACAATATGGCCGCTATCAACTGTTAAAGTTTGGAAGTCCCTATTGAAAGACATTTTATTTGTAGAATCTGTGTAATGTACGTTTGAGCTGCTGTGCAGTGCTTCAAATGAGTGTCGTTAGGTGGGTGCAAACATCTGCTCTCTATGCTATGAGAACTTTTATCTCTTCTACTTGCGTCAACGCGCTATGAACAGTCTCCATAGAAGCACACATTCATGCTTAGAAATCGTTTGCTGATTTGCCGCAAAGTACCACGCCCTCTGTCCTGTCTGTTTTTCATTTTTAATTACAATAATAACTCAGTCTCGAATATGATACCATCATAAGAACAAATAAGAAACTCCTAAAGATGCATCCGAACACCACAGTCGTTAAAAGATAGCCTAGAGGAATAACCAAAATTCCCCCATCTCCTTCAGAGTCCCAAACCCATAGGAAAAGCCATCAACCGGACATGAATCGAGTTTTCCTTCATTCGCATATCATAACTATGAATTATACGCACACACACACACACACGCGTATAAATCACATGCCACAGTGAGACAAATAATCACAATTAAATGTCAATTACCATAGTGTGCCATCAAAACAATTCCTACCCCATTGCCAGCTCCTTGTGCCGCGACGAGTATTCCTTGGCAGCATACCACTCGGCCCTCTGGCACACTCGCCCTCTTAATGCACACGCAGAGTACCTCCTGCGGTGCGATGGCTATAAATCAAAATGGCCTCCGTGCCATCAACGATGTTGCAAGTTGATAACAAAACACACCAAACACTCAAACCAGTGTGTGCACAATGCGCGTTGATTGTGACTAATTTAAAGTCCGCAAATGGCCCCAGAATGCATGGCACATGATTTCCTACTCGCAGCTCGTACAACATGCCACCTGCACCGATTCCCACCGCGCCGCTGCCGGTGCCAGTGTGCCAGTGACGGTGCCGGTGCTCCGGAGGCACCGTGTGCATCGTGTGCACTTCTGTCAAATGGCCGCTTGACGTATTGCGTCTCCTCCGCTCACGTGGAGACGGGCGGGTCTTCCGCTCGGCTCGACTCGGCTCGGCTCATCGCGATTTGAATAATTCGCTATGCTAGTTATGATTGATTACGGGGCTAGTCGGCGCGGTTCGATGGGGCAGGGGACGGATGAATTATGCTGCGGCCCAAGTCCGACTACATTGAGGTGTCTTGATTCGCATTTATGAATGAACGGTCTACGCTATGCGAACACAAAGTCCGCCTCGAATCGATGCCACACGATATGCAATACGCTGCCTCGGGGGCACTTAAGTATAAACAAAAACAAGCCCATCCCCTGGCAGTGGCGGAGGGTTGGAGCGCACGAATTCCAGGAGGGATTGCGTAACACTGAACTTGAGAGAAAGTTTGACATCACTGGCAAATTGTGCCTCGTTCAGGTAATCAGCGGGTGGTGCCAAGTACGCTGAACGCTGCCACTGGGGCACACTGGTTGCTGACTGACCGTTTGGCGACTGCCAGGGTCAACGTGAGCAGGTTGCCTACGGATTCACTGTGCGGTCGTGCCTGTTGTTGTTGTTGTTGTTGTTTTATTTCTGGTCTCGTTTATGATAATTGCGATTTGATTAGCAAATTACTAGCGGGGAATATTTCCATAAATTAATTTTCATTGAGGCAGATATGACAGCCGGAGGATGACCGCCGGGGGTTGGCCGACGCGAATATCAGCGCGAATGCCATGGGAACGGTTTTGGCGAGAGCAGAGGAAATCACTTGAGCATGGCGGGAGATGTTCTGCTTCTTGGAAGACAAGTGTGCACACCGTCTGGGAGGATCATTACGCTGGGGATGTGCATGGGTGAGATGACCAGCGGGCGGACCCGCTGCTGACTGCGGGGCAGAAGGTCGAAATGCAAATTCAGTGCTCGCCTGAGGTGGGTTGAGCGAGATTGCATTCTCATTTCTGTCCTTCCACGGGGGGATGACAATAATTATGATCGATTTGCTTGTGACATTATCAAGCGCGGCATTCATTCATTAGTCATTTCTGTGTCAGGGAGAAGTTCCGCATACGCCCGAGTGGGGTTGCTTTTCAGCGATGATTTGTTATAAATAGAAACGCACATGGGTTCATGTTAACGAAATGAATGGGGAGCGTAGGGAAGCTGATAATGGCCAACACACGAGTGTTTTTGTTCCTCCCATTTGATGCTACAGTTGAGGTCATGAGTAGGGTCGTTTATGAAGAAGTCAAAATTAATTGAAATAAACCATGACACGAAGCGCGTAGTTAAGATATGTATGTATGTCGAAGCGTTTGAAAATTGTTTTTTTTTGGGCACATAAGCATTGTAGTGAATGACTAAGGTGGCGTTGCACTTTGAGGAGGGCTTCACTTCAAAATTTGAGGATCTGTAATTGTGTTTGAATGAAGACTTATTAAGTGGGTCCTTATTAATCATGCAATACTAGAAAAGCTAAACAAAAAAAATTCTGAATCAAACGTTCTTCTTCTTCTTCTTTTGGTGCTACAATTCGGAGTGGACTTGAGCCTTAACCAACAACCTTACGAGCGAGCACGATCTTTTGCTAACTATCGCTAATTGCGCACACCAAGTTAGTTGAGGCCTCTGTCCACTTTGGTGTTCCACCTTAGACGTGAACGTACTCTGCTACGTTGTCCGACTGATTCTCCGAGCCGGGCCAAACACTCATCGTGGCCAATATTCTTGAAGTACGTTTGAATATTGTGGCGCTAAAGTCTAAGATGAACTTCTGCAGCACCCACTCGTGTTGTGCGTGGCATTGTTCTCTCACCTGTGTAGGGAACCTGAACGATGACGTTTGATAAACTTTCTTGTTAATAATTATATTCTTTAAGAATTGTCATTGTCAATTGTGGGCGCTGTGGCCGTGTGGGTTCGTGCGTCGACCCATGTGCATTTGACTTTCACAGTCAAGGTTCGAATCCAAGTTAAGACAAACAATTTTTCAAAAAAAAAAAATTGCTCACGGCTCCACCTCTTTCGAGTCACTGACAATGCTCAAAGAGTATAACTGTCTAGAGAAAGGTTCTCAATCTCGCCGTTCGGAGTCAGCATTAAACTGTAGGTCCCCTCCACTCGTGAGAGAACAATAGCACCCACAACACGAGTGGTTGCTGAGGAGCTAGCCTAGCTTCAGGTCCACTTCGGACTGTAGCGCCGCCATTATTATTATTATTATTAAGAATTGTCAATGACCCAAAAGATATGGAGCCATGACATAAGAAAGATGTTTTTGTCGGAAAGTAACCTAGACTCTCAGACCATGGTATTTGTATCAAGTTTTTCCATTTCTCTGAGCAGGACCTACATCTTAGTCGGACCTCCTTTCTTGCGTTGTTGCGTTGTTGCACAAGCTTGGTTTCAGAGATTCTTTAGGCCGGAGCAAATTTTTGTACGCCCATTACATGTGACAGCTAAGGCACTGGATTTGTATCCCTGCACCTCTGGATAAAGGCATTTTGCTCTACATCCCGTTATTGGGTGAAACTTCTTCTCAAATCACCATCAACGCAATATACAGTGGTGTTCACATAAATAGCACACCTTTATTCAAATGTTTATTTGTTTGCACAATACACTGTACTTAACAGCTGCACAGAAGTAAAGCCAAAATATAGTAAGAATGAATATGAAAACATGCGGAAAAGAAGATCCCGTTAGTACTTCTTTATTTTACGATCGCGCGAATTGGTAATCATTGCTAATTGTGTGTTCAAATAAATAGCACATATTTGGCTTCTCATTAAAAATTTTTTATTTCAGTGATTTGAATGTGGTTATTATAAATATTTTTAATTATAAAGACAATTAGATTAATTTTTAAAAGAAATTACAGTATTTGAGATGGGCAGAGGAAAGCACTGCGGGGAAGATAGGAGGGCTATAATTGGTACCATGATACAGAACGGAAAGACCATTTCAGAGGTGGCAAGAACATAAAGTTGCTCCAGGAAGCTTATACAAAATGCAATAAAGGTCATACGATGCACTTAATATGCCGCAAATCCCGTTAAGAAAGATAGAATGAAAAAAACTTTAGAAGCGACTGACAGGATTATCCACTGAATCTGCGGCAGTGACTCTTTCTTAACCTTCCCGGAGATAATGCAACAGTTAGGTGACCAACACGATGTCCAAATATCAGACGCATCAGTGCGTCATCACCTCTTTGAATTCCAGCTCAATGGAGAGATCGCCAGAAAAAAGCCTATTGTCTCCCAAAAAACCGGAAGAAAAGACATGTCTTTGCAAACGCTCACAAGAACAAATCTTTATCCTTTGGAAAAATATCTTGTGGAGCAATGAAAATAAGTTCAGTAGGTTGGGATCAGATGGAAAAAGGTATGTGAGGAAACCAGCGTCTTGGTTCGTACCATCCCAGGTACACCAATAAGACCGTCAAGCATGGCGGTGGCAGCATAATGGTGTGGGTGGCGATGTCATGGCAGGGCGTTGGACGAATCGTAAAAATTATTGTCATTATGGACCAACATTAGTATAAGCTAATCCTGGAGAACCAAATGGAGCCATATACTGACCATGCCGATGCCTGTATCATACTTTTATGCTTGATATTGATTCAAAGCATACTTTGCGTATAGTGAAGAATTGACTTTCGGAGCGACAAATTTCCGTGATTAATTGGATGGCTCAAAGTCCCGATCTGAATCCTATCGAATTGGTAAACCAGTTGTTCTTCGGCGCTGCAACTTGCCACTGTGTTGTCTGAAAAAACCGAAAAATTACAACACATACATCAACATGGCCGCCGTGAACTGACAAAATCTAACAGTCCGTATTGGAAAACCGCAGTTCTGTATTTTTTTTGTATTTTGAATTAATCACATGTATATCTTCATCTTATATAGATTCTACAAAAATAAAGTACAAGGATGATTACTTCACCTATATTAGGTTCCTTTATAACTTCAAAATATGCGCTCGTCCATCTGTCTGTATTCTAATTTCTAAATTAATTTTGGCTATTGTATATTTTAGGTCAAAAAAGTCAGTAAAAGAAAAAGTAATTAATGCTCTTTTCTCTGTGTTTCATTTCAGGGTAAAAAAATCTTCACATGGTACGACGGGGATGTCACAACAAGCGAACTGTTCTCTGGTCGCCTGAGTTTGGTGGACAACCACGCCGACTACGGCCAGGCATCAGCGAACCTTAGCGCAATTCGAGAATCCGACCAGGGTCTCTATCACTGCCAGATTATATTCCCAAATCGGACACCAAGCGTTCGCAACAACGGCACCTTCTACCAGCTGACAGTCGAAGGAGGCTCACTAATCAAGATCCCACCCATTAACCAGACAATCATGGAAGGCCAGACTGCATTCTTCCACTGCGTCATGAAGCACCCCAACACATCGGTCGTGACATGGTACAAAGACGGCGTAACGCTGAAGGAGCAGATGGACCTGTTCAAACGTTCCTACATGGGACCCGACGGCAGTCTCAGCATCGACCCGACAATGATGAGTGACTTAGGCGAATACGAGTGCAACGTGAAGAACAACGACGGCGATGTGCAAACCGCCAAGGCATACCTCAACATCCAATGTGAGTTGCAAAGTCAATGAAGAGAACTCGTAATGAGCATCCTGTGTCCTTACAGATAAAGCGAAAGTAATTTACTCCCCCCCGGAGGTGTACTTACCCTACGGCCAGCCAGCAATACTCGACTGTCACTTCCGATCCAATCCGCCGCTGAAAAACCTGCGCTGGGAAAAGGACGGTCTGCTCTTCGATTCATACAATGTACCAGTAAGTAGCATGTTTGCAAAGCACCCCTCCACTGTGCACACACGCATTCAATTCCTCCGCAGGGTGTTTTCTACAAAATGAACGGCAGCCTGTTCTTCAGCAAAGTGGATGAGAATCACGCTGGCAGCTACACCTGTACGCCGTACAACGAGCTGGGAACTGACGGTCCATCGCCCATCATTAGCGTGATTGTCCAAAGGCCGCCGATATTTACAATCACCCCGAAGCCCATTTACATTCACAAACTCGGGGAAAATGCTCAGTTGTCATGCGAAGCCATCGAACGTGACAGCAACCATCTGCCGACGATGGGTTGGGCCCGAGTGAGTTCGCTGTCATCCGTAGGGATGCAGGTATTTCAATTCGATTGAGATTTATCTTTTTCCAAAACAGAAAGACGGAATCGAACTGCCACAAGGAAGGTACAGAATCGATGGTGGCAATTTAACCATCGAGGGGATAGTCGAATCAGACCGCGGCATCTACGAGTGCTCGGCGACCAATGGTGCTGCCACCATAACTGCGGACACCGAATTGATGATTGAAAATGTTGCTCCACGACCTCCGCATAATTTAACGGCGAATAGCACCGAGAACGCTGTAACTATTCGATGGCAACCAGGTGAGTATGGGCTTAGGCGTCGTTGATGGGGGGCATCGTCTCAAAACAGTTCATGAAAGGATTCCTGAAAAAGATGAATCTGCGGTGAAGTGGGTGATGAGATTTAAGTGATTTGTTTCAGGATGAGAACGGCGCAGAACCCTCATTCATTCCCTACAATATTTTGCCCTTAAGTCCTCTTAATTAAGGCTTACTAAATCTCGCAGAACTAAAAACGGAGTTTATCTTTAAAAGCAGAGAATGTGTCTCTAAAAATCTTTCTGAATTTTGTCTACATGGCGCCACAGTTCAACCTGGACCGCTATTTTTTTTGGGGTGACGCTATAGTCCGGAATAGACTTGGGCCTAGCTTTTACAGCAATCGCTAATCTTGTGCATTGAACTGATTTCTAACGAGTGGCGGGGACCTACAATGTATTCTTCTCGACAATTAAACTCTTTGAGCTTTGTCAGTGACTCCACAAAGGTGGAGATGTGAAAATATCAAAAATGTTTTACCAAATAATAATACCGACGTTGGAAAGTGACATAAGGCCAAAGCAAAAATGTGGCCTTATGTCACAGTGACAAAGCGGCAAATTTTAAAATTTGGCCTTATGTCGCTTGGCGTTATGTCATGGCACCCTCTGCAACATGTAATACCAATCGGTTTATTAACGGGTTCTGTGAGAGAGAGAGGGAGCTATGTTGTTAAATTGTGCAAAGAAACATCGATTGACGAGAGTAATTAAGTGCTGATGTTGTTTCTTCTCAATACTACGAAGCCGAGGTAAACGATGTAACATGTTTCTTCTTCTTCTTGTGGCGCTACAGAACGGGCTCAACCAACAAAGCCTCACTAATAAGCACGATCCCTGGAAGCTGTCCCCAATTGTTATCACCTCACTGACGACTCGTTGTGTGCGACCAATCAGGTAATTTCATCTGCATACCCACGCATCAAGCTTTGTCCAGAGATTTTTTCAAGCCATTCGAAGCATGGTTCAAAGAGATTACTGCATATCGATAGAATGTTTAAATAGTGTATCCCTGTTAAGACTGTTCTGGTTATTATGTTGAATCTGCTAAATGCAAAATTTGGATACTCAAAGAATAGGCGTTGCATAGTTTCTTTTGCTTGTCGCAGTGTTTTTACTGCTGTATATGAGAAAGGAGGCGTAGTGGGTAGGCTCGTCGACTGCTGCGCTCGATGTTCTCGGTTCGATTTCCGGAAAAAAAAAACACCAACATTTTTTCACAGTTCCACCTCTTTCGAGTCACTGACAATGCTCGAAGAGTATAACTGTCTAGAAAAAGCTTCTCAATCTCGCCGTTCGGAGTCCGCATTAAACTGTTGGTCCCCTCCACTCGTGAGAGAACAATAGCACGCACAACATGAGTGGTTGATGAGAAACTAGGCCCAGGTCCACCTCGGACTGTAGCGCAGCCATTATTATATGAGAAAAGGCTAATAACTGAGCCACACAGTAAGCTTAAGTCAGGTTGGTTCAGTTTGAAGGCTTATTTGGTTCTTTTAGGATCGAACCTTTGACTTCTTCCCTCTTGACTGCTCAACAGAGAACTTAAACACGCACAACACGAGTGGTTACTGTAGAAACTAGGCCGGGGTCCATCTCCTTCTGTAGTGCCACAATGTATAAGTATATACAGTGGTGGACTAAAGTTTTCACACAAAGAAATTTTCAATGAAAATTAGTCGTTTAAACCTAAGCGGCGTTTAAAATTAAATCTTTTAGAAACATGTAATAAATATGTAGCAATTTAATATGACACACAAAATTATAAAAATAAACTGGGCAAGTGCGAGTTGAACTCGCATGGGGAAGGTTCTGGCGCATAATGTTGATGGATGATTCTCTGAATATCAAACGACGTTTCCAAACTATTTCAGGTGAATTTTCTTCTAACTTCAACCCAAATTAACTATTCATGCTACATTCATACATCCAAACAAACAAGCATCCACCCATATATATACCTACATCTCTATCCAAGTGTATCCAACACAGAGAATCCCTTCCATCCATACTCAATCAGTGTTCATGCCAGCGGTACGTGTGTACACTGCTGTTGGGCATTTGGGGGTTGAGATCTTTCTAAGAGATAACACTCATCAACGAATAGAGTGGTCGAACACAGCATGAAATTTATGTGTAAAAATGAAAATAGTTATCATTTTAAATCTTAGATATCTCAAAATGTTAACATTAATCAATATTTTGAAATTTATAATTTCCTAATTCTTACGCCGAGGGCGCCAAAACTGCGTTTTCAGATCTTCAAAATCCGCATGTCTATGGTTGATCGTTTCTGGCCAATATCTCGAAAACTATTAGGGCCAGAATGCTTGAAATTGTTTAAATGAAAGTACTCAATGAAGCCAAGTTTTTTGATTTTTTCAGATTTTTAAACACTTTGGTTTAGAAATGGCAAAAACTTTGGAGCTCCATATTTTTCAAACGGTACTTTGGATCAAAAATTGTTGAAGCAAACCTCTACCATTTCCATCATTTTCTCCTCCATCATTTCAAAAGTTCTGTCGATTGATATATGTATATTGATGGGTTGCGACAATGTTTCAAAATCAGTGTCAACTTCACCTGTACTGGAGCCACCCCCAAATGGGCCCACTTTTTAAATTTAGGTGAATGGACAATGACATCTAGGCCTGAAGTACCTAATTCCAAAATTGCATGCCAATATCCTTATAACTTCGGAGATAAAAAAGTGTGACAGACACGACGGATGGACGGACACACCGAAATTATAAAGGTTCCGTATTTGTAGACGGAACCTTATAAACGCGTCGTTTTCTTTGAAAACTCTTTTCTGTGAAAACGATTGTCCACCACTGTACGTATTCCCCTATCCTTAGGCAGAAAGTAATTGTCGTCTTCCTCAAAAGACAGTCGCATTTACGTCAAGGCGGTTATATTGTGCTCCTACGTGGGTCTTCGAAGAGTTTATCCACTTAGAGAATCAATTGGAAGACTCAATCGAGCGAAGGAGTCTTTTGATGTGTCACATTCTATTGGCTATTATAGGCTCGTAAGTGCAGGCGCTTCAGAAACCCAAGAGTCAATGTAGAGAAAAGAAAGCAGCCTTCTTCTCCTAATCTTTTAAGCAACTTCTGTAGGAACATGACTGGATGGCGCAGTTGGTTAAGTGCCTGCCCCAAGTTAGAGGTTCGACTCCCAGTGAAATTGAATCTAGTCCAGTCATCATTTGCCGTTGCTATCAAATTAACGACACTGGAGTAGGTTGCTACCTGGCAGTACAATGGACCAGTTTTGAGTCTGAGTGCTCCAGTAGTGTTTCAAAAATCCTCCGAAAACAAAGAAAAAAAAACCTTCTGCAGGAGTGATTAGACAAAATTCCTAGTCTTCTGGTGATACAGTGGCCGATAATGATAACGACCATATCATTTCATTTTTCTTAACCGTAGATTTCTCATTCTCTTTCCCCTGATTACCTGTTTCTGTTCTCATCAGTTTGCACCTAGATTTCGCATCAAGGTCACGTCCTTTAACAAAACCGCTCTACATTCTTCTCGTTTTGCTTCATGTGCCTACCTGCGTTTGTTTTCAAAATAAGGTCTGATTCTGGGTAATCCATCACATTAATTTCTCTGAATTCCCCAATTTCATGAGGTACGGATACTCGGAAATGTTAGACTTCAACAATATTGAAGTCTTTGATGTCAACCCCGTTGATGGTTTATTGATGAGGCCACCCTTTGTGGTTGTGACAGATTGAAAACCACATCTGAGCAACCAAAGTTTCGGTTGTTATTTCAAATTATTCTGAATTGCATTGTATTTTGTGTCGACAAACATTATTCTGGTGTTCCGTGTTCAAGTGTTTTCTTTGCTTTAACGTGTTTTTTTTTTTTCGTTTTTTTCCAAAAGAGTGATTTATTTAACGGTTTTTATGACAGCTCTTTAATCTTCCGCTATTGGTCGTCTAGTTCGCTTACCAAGAAATTGAGTTCTCTGTCTCCACTCCACTCCCAGGAGTACTCTTGAATATTTCCCCCGTATGAAAACACAGTTGGAAATCTACGCAAAATAATATTTAGACCCCAAGAAAATCTGCATTCCAACACCACCCACCCGCGCATCAATTTAAGCGTAAACATAGCCAGCACTCAGTGACATCCGCGCCAGAGCCTGGTCGCATTCAACATTTCATTGAATCCAATTACTGTAATTGAGATCCGTTTGACCTATTAAATCACCACCTTTCACCAGCAAAGCCCCAAGTCCAATCAATGCTGGCCCCGGCTATCTATCACAACAGCAAACCGTAATTTCCCAATAGATGAAAATATGAATCCTATCGACGGCCTCAACCCCGCTCAGAGCTGCCGTACCAATATTAACCATAAATCGTTTGTGGCTAATTGGTGCCACAAAACGCTAATGGCCTCGGGTGCACCTCGTCGCTGGCAGCGCAAATGTGATGCCATGCTTCAATACACCAAGCGGCCATGATGCATGCACGGATTCCTGTTGGCGATGCCATTGATCCGGGGGCTTGTGTGTGTGGGGGTGGTGCGACGCCATCAAGTCCTGGTGGACACTCACACCTCTTTCCGTTCTGTTTTATAGGCTATCTGCGACCGAATTTGGAATACATCATCTGGTATCGACTGTCGAATGCAGCCGAATGGCGCACAAAGCGAGTGCTCGCAAAGAACCAAATGGAGGCGACAATAAAAAACCTCATACCCGGACGGGAGTACGAATTTATGGTGCTCTGTCAGGACCGACAGGGCGATGGGATGTTTAGCAAACTATTCCGCTATTCCACTAAAGGTACTTGACACTCCTGTATTCCGGGCTTTCAATCCGTTTATTTCAACCGTGTGCTTAGTTTCAGATCTGAGTCAACCGGAGCAGTTCCAAGGGCCGCAGACGACGTTCACACACATCGGACCCCCACGCAACCTCACCGCCTTCGAGAACTCCCACGGGTACCTGCTGCATTGGGATCCGCCCGCTCAAGGACTGGAGACCCTCCGCCTGTACGTCGTGCAATGGTGGCGTGAACCGGAGCACTACCTCATCGGAACGGCCGAGACGACCGACACCTACTACCAGCTGAAGCACTTGAAGGAGGACGCCATTTACAAGGTTCAAGTACAGAGCCAATCGATTAGCGGGGATCAGCAGGCCAGCAATGAGCTGGAGCTCATCGTACCCTCCCACCGAAAGATGAGGGCCGTTGTCATAGGCAGCGTCGTTGGAGTGATTTTCCTCATCACGGCCTTCTGTGCGTTCTTGTACATGAAGCGCAGCTGCTTTCGGCACCTGAAGAGCAACAACGAGAAGATTAACGACACCTAAGCCCCATTCCCGCCTTCATATCATCCCCACCCGCTGCTTCCCAACCCTTTTCCCTTTTTCCCCGAATTTAGTCTTACGCCGTATACTTTGCTAATGCTTATCAATAAGAACGGAAATGTTTAAATTGTAACCGTGTAATTTTTGAATTTATTAAAACATTTTCGAAAGTCAACGTTTCTGAGTTTTGAAATATTTGCAAAGGGTGCGACATCTGTTGATGAATTTGATTGTAACGGTACAAAAAGAGTGTACGGACTTAAGTGAAACTGGTGAAATGGGAAATTTTGGGTGGGGTTTGTGTTTAGGGAAAAGGAAATATCCAAATCATGCACTATAACTAGAGTGCTAGCGTGCGTTTATCTCAGCTTGCTTAAGGATTCAGAAAACCAGGAGCTGTCAAACTGGAAGACACAAACTGCACAGAAGGAGAGTTGAATATGAACTCGAATGGCAATTGGAAGGAAACGGCGCTGAATCGCAAATGGACATGACGATTGGTATGGGCTGATGGTGGAGAAAATGGTTGCAGGGAAAAGATTTACGAGAAAAAGTAGAAGATTGACATTTGGAAATAAATTGTTTTTTGTCTAGGTCTAATTGAATTGAGCCGTGTGTTGGTGAAACGGTCTTGAAGAACTGAGTATCGTCGGTGTAAAGTGATATATGGGAATGTTTGATGATCATTTCGATATCGACAACAGAGAAGGAGGTTATGCTCTGGGGAAACACGAACGTGGGCTACAAGGTACGAACAGATGAGCTTCAAACATTGTCGTTCCCTAGAAGCTTTGAAAATAATCCATTAAACTCTGAGTAACTGCTTATTTTAAATGGTATCGAAGTAATTCAGTGAGGTAACAATAGACTTCCAGTAGTCTCTTAAATGCAGGGACCTTACAGACCCTAGAACCTAACCAGTACATAGAACATCGGGAAATCTTCGTCCAGACAGTCACTAAAGGAATAATTTGAGAAGAGAGCAAGTCTTTTGCCCTGCTCGCCCATGTAGGACACCTCAATGCCAATTTTGTAAACTTTAAGATGTATCAAATTTTTGAAACATTTTTGATACAATTTGGGCCAGTTTATTTTGGAAAAGTGACACATCATGCCAGTGACCAACTTGACACTAAGTTGTGTCTTCCCGAAACAATAATTTGCAAATATTTTGTCCTATACTATGACATTTCAACTTTGCAACATTTTGTTGATGAGTGTGGCGCCATACCCGACAAGGTTGTCTGCTTTACAATCCTGAAAAGTCTCTCGGTGTCCAACAAGCAGTACAGACGAATGTCACCCCAGCGGGAGACATCTCTTATTACCACTTTCAAACCATTGGATTTTTTGACTGCCTAGTTATCTGTTAAGATGCAAATATCACGAGGAGTCCCACTGTAGCCACGACGATGCTGCATAAATTACCATTATCATGCTGCAATTATCAGGGAGGCGAAAGAATGACTAAAATATTATTAACTGGAGATGACGCCAACACCCACTCTCTCCTTTCACCTTACGGATTCATCCGTGTAGATGTATGGTAACTTTTGGGATACGCAGATGACATCGACATCGTTACGCATTCCCAACGCGCCGTAGTGGAAGCTTTCACGGTGATTGAAGAACAGGCGAAACGAGCTGGTCTTACTCGTATAGTACGTTTACACCGCACCCAAATGTGCTAAATTGGATTTCAAATTTTCTTTCCTGAAATGTTGAATTTGGATGCGGTGTAAACGTAATATTAAAGTCAATGAGGATAAGACAAAATATATGCTGTCGAGCAAGAAACGATCCGCCACACACCACCTAGGGCAAAACATTACAATCGACAGCCACAATTTTGAGGTATTGAAGGAGTTTGTCTACCTCGGGGCAAACGTGTAGTCCACGAACAACACAGTGGAGATTCGACGTAGAATCGCCCTTGGCAACCGATACTACTTCGGTTTGTCAAAACAACTGGGCTCAAAACTCCTGACTCGAAGGACCAAAATCATGCTGTACAAAACTCTTATTCTGCCAGTCCTGCTATATGGAGCCGAAAGCTGGACACTAAGCAGACCTGCGGAGCTGATTCTTGGTGCCTTCGAAAGAAAAATTCTACGTCGGATATATGGTCCAGTCTGCGAGAAATGCGAATGAAAAGGAAGACACAACTGCGAACTCTATGAGCTGTACCAGAATGAGGATGTAATCCGAAAGGCAAAAATCCGTCGACTGCACTGGCTCGGTCACATCGAGCGCATGGACAACAACGCTACAGCTAAGAGGGTCTTCGAATCCGATCCTCCTGGTTCGAGAAGGAGAGGAAGACCGAACCTTCGGTGCAAAGACCAAGTCATCGCGGACGTAAGACAGCCTGGTCTTGACGACTGGAAGCAGCGTGCGCAGGACCGTCATCGATGGAAGGCAACGATAGCTCAGGCTCAGACTCTACATGGGTCGTAGGACTGTTAAGTAAATAAGATGTATGGCTTTCATCATGAATCATCCGTAAAAGCTTTCCTCAAAGTGACCTTAAGCACGAATTTTTGTGGCCGCTATGCCGTAGTGGATAAGTGTGTCGACTCCTACGCACTTCCTCCTACTATTTCAGCTCTTTCGAGTCACTGACTACTTCTTTATGATCAGCTCAAAGAGTATAGCTATTTAGAAAAAACTTCTCAATCTTGCCGTTCAGAGCCGGCATTAACCTGTACGTCCCCTCCACTCGTGAGAAAATAACAGCACGCACAACACGAGCAGTTGCTGAGAAGCTAGGCCCAGGTCCACGTTGGACTGTAGCGCCGCCATTATTATTATTATTATTTTGGTCTAAGTGAGAGTGCCAATTGAACCTAATTAGACTTGTTTATAACAAATAGCTCACCGCTATCTGCAAACCCATGTCCAACAGAGAAGGTTCCTGATTACCCTCAAATACCTGTAATTAGATTTATTCAATTCATAACAAACAAATGCAACTATATTATTTGATGGAAACATTTTAAGGATAATTTTCGGATAATCTTTATAAACAATTCCTTTAGTTATAAGAGCAAGCTGTTAAAAACTTGAATCTATGAAATGTATAAACTCCACATTACCGACAGCAAATCTATGTACCATTTATAGAACGTCTGCGCCACACTATCAGCTGTTCGTCGCTCCATTTGTTTTGACATTTCCCTCACAACAACAAAAAAACACCACAATCGGCTTGTCTTTCGACAAAAAACAATGTAAATTCTATAAAAATAGTTTTTCCACTCCCTTATTTGTACTCACAAAGGTTGTCATTTCATTTCAGTATGTGCATTTAGTTCGCTGAGTCGCTCAAAAGCTGATCTCGCTTAAAGAAGTTCACCTCGAATCACTTGCCATTAGTGTATTTTATCACCATGTCGCGACGAAGGAACCCAAAGAAGTCTGAATATCATGAAGTGGACTCTTCTACATATGACACTGCCGATGGAATTGATCCTGAACAATTCACCGAACCAAAGCGTAGATTTCCACTCAAAACCATGATTCTCATTGTGGGATTCATGATTGCTGGAGCTGTAAGTAGTTTCCATTTCATTAACTTCCTTTCAGTTTATCACTTGCTCTTATTTTCAGACTTGTATTGCATTTAGTATTTTAATTTCATCTGGCTACTATGATGCAAAATACCAGGACCGCATTTGGCCACTCCTCATTATTGGTATTTTGATGTTCATCCCCGGTGGTTACTATGGCTACATCCTGATGTGCATTTTATTCAGAAGAGATGGATTTACTCTTGATGATATTCCTATTTTTTAAGCAAGTCCCATTTTATAAAGAAAACTATACAAAGTAATAAAGTAGAAATTTTACCAAAGTCAATACATTGTTGAAGGCCATTGCTGCTCTGGGTTTTCAGATAGTTTCTAATTTTAATTTAAGCTAAAAATTTTATAAACAAATGAATTTTATAAACATTGTTGAACGCACTCTCAGTGAATATGACATTCGACAAATGAATTTCAGCGCCCTCTTTTAGATTTCTTTGTAAAACTGACATACAATTTAAATCATTTGAGAATTTGAAAGTAGTTTTTTTTAACTTATTCTTGAAAGCGAGAAGACGCTAGCAAAAGACTTGATAGCTAAGACAAGACAGACAGATAGGGTGAGAAGGAGAGGATGTCTGACAATGAGTTAAAAAGTAAGACAAGATTCACCCGTAAGAAGATTTACATCGGATCCTGATGAACGGAAAGTCAATTTGGGAACTACATTTCAGATGTTCTCAAGCGTCCACAAAAAGCTGCACAATCTGAAGTCGGAGCTGGACATTGGAGCCTCTCTAGAGCTTGTGATAAATTCTTGGATCTCATCGCTTTCATCTTCTTCTTTATACGGCGCTATAATCTGGGCTTCAGCTGGATACAGCCAGCACGATCTTTTACTAGCTGTCTTCACTTATGTGTGTCAAATTAATCGTAGATGTCCTGTGTTGCGTTGTTCCACAGGCTCCGACTCAAAGATTCTTCGGGCCGGAGCTAAGTTGTTTGTACATGACATATGCATCTTACGCGTTTCGATTCGTAGATGCCCGGTATACTCATGTTTCCTCCAATCGTCATTAACGCAAACAGGACCAACGACCACACTCAGAGTTGTCAAAAAGATTGAGAGTTACTTTATTCTCTTGCGATATTTTTCACTCCTCATTGTCGTAAAGCAGGACTGGGATGATTAAGGTCGTATGCAAAGTCAGACTGGTATTTAGAGAGGGCTTCTTTACTCAATTGCCTCTTTAGCCCAAAGAAACAGCGATTGCTAAGAGTGAGGGTGAGTTCGTAATCGCTGTATTAGCACTGTACTGCAACGTCAAGCGTTCTTAATTGCAAACATTTGGCAATGATGCTTTGCATCGCGTTCTAAATTGCAACATGAAAGCAACGATGCGCAAACAAAAGCAAAATCATAGATTACTGTGATGCGATGGATTTTTTTTTTATTTTCCGACTTAATTGTCTCTTTTATTGTCTAAAATATATTGAAGTATGCTGCTGTAATTGCCAACATTTTTAATCAAATTATTTAAAAAATCGTCCCCAATTTCCTTGACGTTTTTACAAAAAAAGAAACAATTGACACAAAACAATAAGCCGTTCCGAAACGCCATTAAAAATTAAAGCATCGTGATGCATCGCAACTTTAAAAAATCGTTGCGTCGCATCACATAGGCAGTTATGCATACGTGATGCGCATTTTGTTGACGTTTACGAACTCAGCCTGATTCTGCATTTGGAACCGAGATAGAGGCAGTACTTCACTACCTTGAAGTTATAGCTGCCGAATGCGCCGTTCTGGTCAAGTCGTCGAGCATTGTGCGTCAATCATCAATACTTCGTTTTGCTCTCGTTTACCGCCAGACTCATTTCAGCCGCTTCCGTTTTAATGCCAGCAAATGCTTCATTTACGGCTTGCTCTGTTCGATCAACCACGTCAATGTCATCCGCTTATGCTAACAGTTGTATGGACTTTCGACAGATCGTGCTTCTCGTGTTGTTCAGTGAGTTTCGCACTTCTTCTCAAGCAAGATATTGAAAAGGCTACATGACAGCGCGTCGCTTTTCTAAATCCATTTTTGACATTAAAAGTCTCGGTGGAGACTTGATGGAGCAGTGGAAAAGTTACGAAGCAGGAATGTCAACACTATACATGGCGTTGTATAGTTCAACCCTATGAACAATGTTATATGCGGTCGTGAAATCGACGAACGGGTAGTGTATGTCGATCTACGAGTACATTTCTTGGCTGCCGTATGGTGAAGATCTGATCTATTGTAGATTTCCCTGGCTGGAATCCATGATGATAAGGCTCTATCAAGGGTTTTTCTAGATGGTTTCGTAAAACCCAACAAAGAAATGATCCGAGTCGACGTTGGCTCTTCGAACCGTTCGGACATCAAAAATACTGGAGCAGTGTCTGACGTAGATCAAAACGTGATCAGGCTGGTTGATGGTTGATGATCAGAGGAACGCAAGGCCCAGGTCAGTTTGCGATAAAATTTCCTAGAACGATTACGGTGTAGTATGTTCTTTCTAGGAGATCAAAGAAGTCATCTGTGCAGTTGTCATCCTTATCCTCTGTAGGAGAGTGTGCGCAAACCAGGTCAATGTTTTCGAATTTTGGTTTGATGGTGATTGTTATGTCTAGGGTTTCTGCGAATTCATCGGCTTCACATGGTCTGTTGAGGGCACTGACCTTTCACTTGCAGAACAGAAAGTCGTTGTCCTTTTTTCCGTTTTCTGGTCAACAGTAGATTCGACCATATTCGAGGCAAGACGTTGTTTCTGAAGGTTTTTTACGTGGTAAGGGTGTTAACCCCATGCATAACCCCCGAATCTGCAGGACCTGGTTCTCAATTAAATCCTTGGACGGGTGGCCGAGAAGGTGAATGAATCCCCAAAAAAGACTGCATCCAGTGTGAGCAACAAGTCATCGCCGCATGTTAACCTTTAAACGGTTGCTGTAGACGCTATTCAGAGAGCTCAAGAAACCTGTGTGTCAATTTGATGACATGTTGCTGACATCCTGCCTAGTTGAGAACAATCAACAACTTTACCCTAGATGCACAACACAGACCCATGCCCTTCACGTCATATGCAGTTTTGAAATCAACGGATAGGTGGAGAGTGTCGATATGTATTTCTTGGGTTTTTTTTCCGAACCTCATCTCTAAATACACGTTATTGCTACAAAAGGTTAAGCACCAAATATATTTGGTTTGGCGGATAAGGTAGTAGAAACATCTGCTGATCAAAAAGATGCAATTTTGCCAGTCTCCCATTTAGAAGAGTCCAGAGACAATTTAGGAAATTTGCTTGAACCATCCAAAACTCTGAAAATAATTTCGTCAGCTATACGAAAGAAATAATTGTGTATTACCACAAAGAAAGTGGTAATACACTTTCTTCTTCTTAGAGCGCTACAGTCCGAGGTTGACCTGGGCCTCACTCAACATGCCTCTCCAGCCAGCATGATCTCTCGCCAGCTGTCCGAGGTCCCCCTCGACTTGTGTGCGCCACCTTGTACGTGGACGTCCTCTGTTGCGTTGTCCCACAGGTTCAGAGTAGAAGACATCTGCATCCAGTCTTGGAAACAATTCCATTATAAAGATGTCAGCATACCAGCTTAGTATCACAGTTCTTCAAAGCAGGCACCTATGAGGGCATATACCAGAATGATTGCAATATATGAGGGAATGAACGTATGCGCGACGACTAAAATATCAGCTCAATCCGATTCAAGCTATTGAAAAAAAACTACAGCGTCTTGTAACAACTAATGTCGTCTACAAACTCCTATGTCCAGCTCCCAAGGATTCCAAATCAACGCGTACCATTTATATAGACAGACTGATTGTCGAATTTAGGATACCGGTAAGATAATCAAATAATTATTAACAAACTTTTTCCCGTATTTCCCTTCAATTCTAATTAAATTGTGTTGTATAACAGATTTTCAGTATACCATTGAGTTCTTGTCAGAATCCGATAGATGTCTCATCACCAATTGACACATTCCGGTGCAGTGCTGAATTCCCAAGCAAAATGAATTTGTGCCGAAGAAGACTTGTCAAGAAAACTGTCACCGCCAGAAAGGTGTCAACGTCACAACTTATATTTTTAAATAATACCACTCATAACTCGCTGCATTTGATTTTCCAATTTCAACTTAATTTTCAATAAGTTCTATTCTTTTTCTTATCGCATTTGGTTTATCTGATTCTTAAAAATGTTGTCCACTCAATGGGAAGTAGTAACCAAGTCCAAGAAGCAAAGAAATCTTGAAAAGAAAGTCGAAGCTCATACCGAGAAGAAACGTTTAGCTTTAGCCGGTCCACGTTTGGAAGAAATTCGTAAGGTTTCATTTAAATCAATTGCTTTCCAGTAGATTTAATTAAGTCACCCCTTTGTTCAGTCCCGCAACATCAAATCAAGAGTCTGCTAACCAAATACAGTAAGGAGAAGGTGAACAAATCCCCCAAAAAGACTGCATCCAGTGCGAGCAACAAGTCATCGCCAGCATTGAAATCCAAAAGCAATAATAATAATGAGAACGTTAAGAAGCAATCAGTACAATCTGCTCCATCAGCTCCTCCAAAGCCAAAGAATCTGGAAACAGCACTCACGAAGATACCGATGGATGAGCTGAATGGTCTTATGGAACAGCGAACGGCATACCTCGGCAACGAATTATACTGGTTACGACAGGTAGGAGCAAGACAGGAAAGACAGGAGACATTTTGGACTTCAAATGGTTAATTTTTCCTTCAGGTTGCTGCATATCTCAATTCCATCTTGCCCTTCGATTCTGACCCAGTTTTCTCTGGCAAGGCGATTCAATACCCCACGAATGTTGTTCCAAAAGTCATTAAAACTGCCCTCATTGATAATTTTAGAGCTGTGGGAGAGTCTAGTCTCTCGTATTTCTTTGATACACTCCTGACAAGACTGACTGAAGAGTTGTACAACAATAAACCTGTGGTTGGCTATAAGGTAAGCATTTGTAAGCTCCTTTGTGACATATCAAGTGAATGACATGATTTCGCAGCTTCTTCTTCAAATCGTCGGTCAAAACTGGCCGGTGGTGTGCTCAAATAGTCTGGCAAAGACTGCTATTCTTAGGAATTCATATCAGAACCGAAGCAATATTGGACTGAGCATCTTGTGGGGCGTTGGACAGGGTGGCTATCGTGATATTAATACTGGTGTTAAAGGTTTGCACGAATCGCTTTGACTGGTGACTTGATTTTCATCGTGTACTTTACAGTTTGGCAAAATATTATGCTGCCTGTGATTGAAATGAAGAGCTATTCCCGTTTTGTTTGTGATTACATTGAGAAGGTTTTATCATCCACTGACAGTGAAAAACAGAAGTAAGTTTGCTCTAATTTCTTGTGACATCTTGTGACTAGGAATCGTGTCTCGCAGGTTGGTGCTGAGCCAGTCTGACTTCTTTATAACATTCAATGCCCTCAAGGCGAAGTACAGCATTCCAAGAGAGTGTCAACAGATCCTCACAAATTGTTCTCAGCTATTTTTGGTAAGTCAATGACAAATGGACTCTGATGTGTGATGGGATTCAGTGAATGTTTACTTGCAGAAAAAATACACGGAGAGTTCAGCGAAGCTTTCAAATATTTTCCTGACTCTTTTCCGAGATATTAAAAGCCCGCAAAATCAACTCGAGATCAATGGCTGCATAGCTTGCCTGATTAACGGTGATGAGTGCTTTAAGGTGTGGAAAATGAACTACAAGAAAAATGTCTTGCCATCGAATATGCTGTTGCGACAAATATGTAAGTAGTAAAATTGAAGCCAGAGTGAGGTTCAGAAACGAATTTTGGTTGCTTTTCTGGTTCCTTTCGAGCGTAAGTCGAAGGGACTACATAAAAAAAGAAGAAATATTGGTCAAAAATTATATCTCATTTCCATGTATGCTCTAATGTTGTTCAGAATAAATTGGCCTAGCGTCTTGCAGTCTTCTTTAGATGAGTCTGCCACGCTCCGAGGTCTTTCGCTGTAGTTAATCTAATCTAAAAACAAAGTTTGAATGCAGTAAATTTAATGAAAAGTATTCACATGGACCCCTTTCATTTCTTTCATACAGACCAACAATGGGATGGATCTGCAGTTAAACTGAGAGACTCAAAAGCATTTGATGAATTCCTTATTACTGCAGCGCAACTTAATTTGGAATTAGACGCTTCAAAGAAGAGGGATCCCTCCTTAGATGAATTACTTTCATTGTTTGTGGTAAGTTTTAATATTTTCTTCTTACTTTTTAGAAGTTGCTGTTTGGTTTGTATTGGCCCTAGAGTACAAAATCTCTTAAAATGTGCGATGAAATCATTCACCATTTGGAACCACTTTGAATTCTACGAAAAATTGAATACATATGCATGCCTAAATGTTTTAGACCTCATTTGGACTTTGGTCTACTCTAGTTGATATGGTTAATGGAACCTGATAGGGTTAATGGTTAACTAAGCAAACACCAGAGTGCAATAAGTGTTTGTTCGATAAGAGACGTTCGATGACGTGTTCGATTTTGAGAATATAGACTGTAAATAAGCTGAGCTATTGTAGGTCTTCAAGTTGAAGTGCCACTGACAGGTGCACAAGAAATCTCTTCTTCAATCTTTAATCGATATGTATGCTGTTAGTTATATCTTTCTGATGGTGACAATTACAGAAAATGTTCCTTTATGTATAAATTTAGCTATTGCTATAACAATGCCCATGTGTAATAATTCCGGCGATATCTAATCAGACCACCACCGTATTAGGGCCCTCTTTTTTTCATACAGTAATTACCAAGAATCCTTTTCCTTGACCTGGCCAATATCTCACATTGACACACTAGGTGTGCCGGAGTCCCTTCTTCCTCAAGGCAAAGGGTACAAGCATCATCTTCAAGAAGCCGATATGATAATTTACTTTCCATCACCCGTAAACAGCGCTACCACAAATTTTATCGATCTTCGATTCTTAGGTTAAGTAAATTTAGGTTATACTCACTGTCACAGTATAAGTCAATTGTGCGGCATTTAAATCCTGATTGGATCATTTCTGCTGCAACTCCAGCTCTTCGTTTAACTACACCTAAGAGTTATCATTCGTATCTTAGTGGTTCGTCTCATAGCGTTTTATTATGGTTAACAAATTGACAGAAGTATTTGTCTGATAGATGAAATAAATAAATAAATAAATAAATAAATAAAATAAACAATGCGTCTATGGACTCAACGACTGGATGGCGCAGTTGGTTAAGTGCCTGCCCTAAGTTAGAAGGGTTCCAGGTTCGAATCTCAGTGAAAGCAAAGTTAATGCGCTTTTATCCGGCTTTTCAAATCTGGTCCAGTCACCATTTGCCGTTGGGATCAAATTAATGGCACTATCACTGGAGCGGTCGATCAGTGGTAGTAGTCTGACTGTGGGTATCACAATGGACCAACATGGTCTAAGTATGCTGGTGAACTCACTAGCAGCCCGTAACCTAACCTAACCTATGGACTCAACGCCTAAGATGGCTAGGCCATGTAGAGCGCATGGAAAATATTGCTTCAGACCGAAGATTCTTCTACTCCTTGCTCATAGACAAGGCAATAGAAGACGCCCACGATAGCCATGGTGGAAACACGAAGGAGGACCTTAGCCAAATCGACATGCGTAGTTGTTGGCAGCTGGCTAAAGATCGTACCAGCTGGAGAGGATTGTTGGTTGAGGTCCAGGTCCATCACGGACTGTAGAACCATAAGAAAAAGAAGAAGCAGATGATGTTTTTTCCGGCAGTTCTGTCCTCATTGATCTTTAGACTAGCTTGTTACCCTGTTCTTCAATCGCAGTGGAAACTTCTGCAACGGTTTCCTGGGAACGTGCGACTTTGTCGATGTCATCTGCGTTACACAGCAGCTGGTCAGATTTTTAGAAAGCAGATCCTTCCGCGTTTGCTTCCGCCGCAACAATTTTTGCAGACAGCGCATCTCCTTGCCAAAATCCGGTGCTGGTTTTAAAGGGTTCGGACTTCCTAGAACGGTGCATCGTTCATTTTTTAGGGTGGCGCCATACAATCTGATAAATTGTCCCGGGATCCCGAATTCGGCCATCGCATCGAATAATTATTTGCGCTGAGTGCAGTCAAATCGACGGAAACCACACTGGTACGTGCCGAGTAGTGCGGTAGTAGCTTGAATGCTTTCTTTACATAGAATATGAACCAGTCCTAAAAAATTAAGATATTTATAGAAAATGTCCTCTTGTTCATGAGACTGTCTTATTCCTATAAAGTTTTTGTAGCGGGTTTTTGTATTATGTACTTGGAAATGCTTAAATTGTTAAAATGTGTGTTGATGTGAGGGCAGAGGGGTTTTTTTTTCTGCTTCTTTTTGGAAAGCAACGAATTCAGCTTGGAAGATGCTACGTTTATCATACAGTTTTTAGCATGATTTATGTCTATACGTGGCGTTGAAGACTCCCGCCCACCTTCGTTCCGTTCCCTACCGAAAACTACGCTAAGAAATGTTGCCTGATTAGAAATTGACAAGGCCACGTTGTTTATTCTTATGTTCCTGAAACTAGGAACTTTATGTCTTCTAGTTAAATTTTTATATCCTCTAATGGAATTCGAAATACGTAATCTGCATCAAATTGCTGCGATTTTGATTTGAAAACTGGGTTTTCCATGTGTTTTTAGGGAAAAGTCTTTCATGTTGATCTGTGAAATAGTTCTTCTATTCATCAGACATACGATAATAATCATATGCAAATTAATTCTTTCCAACCTCAACCTTCTGCCTTTATAGTTAATTTAGTAAGCAGTTAATGAGAAGACAGTTAAGAGTGAAACGTTCTTATACCGATTTGTCTGCACATCTTTTTCAAAAAATATCAATTGAGCACGTTTTTTCTGTTTGTGGAGTGATCATTTAGACTAAGTCAACTTGAGGTGGCATGCCTCCTCCTTTGGTACCTCCTTTGTTATGTAAACGCCGTACTTCCTTTGTTATTTAAACGCCGCATGTTTCTTGCAGCACAGGCGATTCACATTGGTTTGATTAAGAGATGGATACAATTCATTATTTGATCATTGAGGTACTTTTTTGGATGTTATTCGACGAATACTCTTGAGGTTTATAACCATAAAATGGTTTTGTGGCTTCTTTCGGTGTCAAGCTTGAGTACAACGCTCATATCTCCTCTGGTGCTCCCAAGTCCATCCATCTGGTAGAATTCAACAACGAGGCATAAAACTTATAGGAGCCAATAACATCGCTAAGTTAATAGACTCACTTGAAGACATACGTTATGTGTCTTCCTTCTCATTGTCTTATTTTTAACAAACAATGCTCAAGTGAGTTAGCCAATTGCATTCCTCACCTTCATGAATTCACCCGCAAGACTCTCGCCAGGAATGCTTATAAGTTTAACTTTAAGTCTGCCTTTGAATCTACGATTAAGTAAAGAGACCGGTTTTTTAGCTGTAGCACGCGAATATGGAATACTTTTCCCAGCCCACCAGGGTGCTTCCTTTCCTTTTTCCTATTCATATCTTTTGCTCGATCTGTGTCTTGCTTCCGGACACGTACCCGTATTCATAAACAATGTTGCGGACGCAGGTTTAAAGAAATTCATATTTTAAATTTTGTTTATACATTTTTAATCAACATTGTGAATGTCACCACTGGTAAAATTTACTTGCATTTAAGGGGATGTACAAATCACATTCACCCTCTAAATAATCAGACACATCCATTCATATTAAAATTTGAATAAATTCAATCACATTCCTAACTGAAAATATTTTTCAAAAAAAATCCAATCAAACAGCGCCACCTGTTGCCAAATCCACATCGAAAAAAACATAAAATCAAAAAAAAAGTTCACCCAACACAGATTCATTCCATGCCTGCCATTTTTATTGATTTTTTTCCCGACATGTATTCAGCCACACAATCCCATTGCTGAATAAACCAACAACGGCCATCTTCATCAGATTCACTGGTCTGCCACACCACCACCACCACTACCGTCTCCGCCGCCGCCCCTTTATTTCAGAAAACAGTCGTACTTTCATTAACGTGAGCTGTGCTGTGGTGAAGTTTCAGGTTCCACCGAAGAAATTTTATACAGAAAAAATTTCGATCGTATTCAATTCAAAATTAACACACAAACTTTTGGCTTTTCTGCAGTACTCAGTGAGATTTCATTTTAGAAATTCAACTAAATTTACAGTTTTGATAAAAGTGCGTAAGATATTTAATCAAATGAAAAAGAAAAAATAAATAGTGCACAAAGAGGAGTGGGAGATGAGAAAGTGTTTTCTGGGATGAACAGCGTCGGAGATGAACGGAAAGGAGAACAAAAAGAAAAAATGTATATCCACTGTTGTCAATCGTGTTTCCTGCGCTCCTAAAATTCTTCGGCCCACACTAATAGCTCAGGAAAGACAGACGAAAATGGAAAAAGAAGAACTCGTTTCTCCTTTCTAATCTCATGTGTCGATTATACGTAGCATCGTTACCACATTTCACTGTGGGATTAATGACACGAAGAAGAGTCGTCGTCTAGTTGGCGTGTCCGGTCCCCGGTGCGTCAGAGTGGCAATTATGCCTACGTGGAGGAAACACCATCAGAAAATGAAGCTGTTTCCCTCCAATCAGTTGATTTCTTATTCGACCAGATAAACACTGCACAACGGTGGCAGTTGGTCGATAAGGGAGCAACATCCAACCAACCCACTGCCACCTCCGTACCGCGATGTGACGAGATAAGAATGAATTTGGTACTCGCTCTGGATTAGACTTTGTTCAGTTCAAACTAGCAGTCCGCCAGCAAAACATATTATGAAGGCAAATGCCGGGATGATCGCTATCGATGTTGTTGCTGTAACAGTGTATCGCCTGATGTGGTGTACAAGACACATCTGAAGGAGCAAAGGAGTTCTTTCTTCCCAGCGATGGTGTGCATGTCTTTCACCGAGTAGAACGTTGTGTCTTCCAACTGAATTAGATTTTTGTTTTGAAGCTAGGAATGATAAGGTAAGGTGAGTTGTCCGTCCAATCCAGTTCCACCACGTGGCCAATTTCGCATATTGCGAAAGAGGGAGAGTAAAAGGCGAACTGTTCACTGAGCGTTTCATCCTCGATTGACTGGCGCGTGTTCGCCTGCGCTAGCAACAAATTCATTCCTCTTTGATGTGTATGTATCGTCTTATGTACGTGGAAGAAGTGTGCGCTTTTGAGTTGGGAAAAAAAGTACGTCTCTTGTTTAAAGGCGGTGTAAACATTCAAAGTGCTTGAACCAAATTTAGACATGGAGGAGATTAGCCGCCCTTTTTCTGTATGTAATCGGTTCATAATTGCAGCAAAAGTAGGTCATTCAGCCAGTCAACTAGAACTCCTCACTCCTTCCCTAGGAGCAGTCTCTGATGTGGTTTCTGGCCGAATTTCCCTTAGTCGCTTGTGTTTGATCATCTATCTCGAACAGGCAATACATTAGTTAATTGCTTCTCTAATTTCCACAGCGACGTTGAGTTGCTGAGGGCCGTTTAGCGGCGTTTGAGAATTTTTCCTGAGTGAATAATTTTTGTCAAGTTTTTTTTCTTGTTTTATTTTTTGCAGGTGTCGTCACGAACTTGTTTTCTGCGTCTGCTTTTTTTTAGTTTGACTCGGTTTCCATATTTGTAGCGAACTGTTGAAGCTTTTCCATTTTTTGTTCATTCAATATTTCGAGAAAAAATTGAGGAGAAATTGACTACAAATCCGGTTCGGTTTATTTTGGTTATGTGAAAGTTCACTTAGGCCATCAGAAAATATTTTTTTTATTGCTTTCCATTTTGTGTATAGTCAAAGGGAAACATGGTTTTCGGTCGGCAAATACAATCGAAATTTAATTGGTATCGGACTACACGTTTGTGGTTCTTGTTTTCTGCCCGTTTGCAGGTGGGTAATTGACTTGTTTCACTCATTTCATGTCAACAGAGAATTGAATGTGATGTCATTTGCTGAGCGAAATTCTCGTTGTGTTATTGTGTGAGAAGTACGGATTAGAGATAATAAATCACGAATATTTTGGAATGAATAACTACGTGTCATTGCTGTGAACACGAATCTTGCCATATTTGCAGTCACTTTTCGATTCTTGTTCTACGCTGCAGATCAGTTTCGCAAATTTCATGAAGTCATACGATGTGCGAGTCATCAGTCATCAAAGTGCTCTGTACAAATATGTGCCATCGATTGTTTATGGGAACCTGAAAGACTGAGCTTTCATACTTTCACATTTTTTTGAAATAAATGAAATATTGATATTCTTGTCGGTCTTTATCAACTGCTTCAGATCTATGCGGAGATATAATTTTGTAGTCATTGCCTTTTTTAAGTCACGCGCCTGATAGACTTTGGAATGATTTTTGTTCGTCTTTAGGTCCAATGGAAGATTGAAGGAATGCGAATACTACTCCAGAATCCATAAAGAGTTTAAATATCTCATATAAATTCCTTTGTCTTCTGATTTATTTCCCTGATTTTGATACGTCTCCATTAAACAATAAAATTAGCTATTCAAATTTAGATGTCTGTACTGAGACTTAGGGTTTATTTTGCACCTTCCTTTCGTTCTTCGGTGTCTCTTTGAAATTTTCCCATAAAAAATGCAAATAAATTAAAATTGCTTCGGAAAAAAATTTTTTTGAAGTTTTTGACAATTCAGCAAACGAAGATTTACTGTCAAAGAAAGGTTTGTTTGATTTGTGGTGTATGAATATTTAATTTATAGAAGTCAAATCGTAGGGTAAACCTTCGGAATTTAGGTGGGCTTAATCTCGAAGATTTATTTTCGGTGGAAGCATATACATAACCTTGCTTAAATCATTGTTTGGCACTTTGTTCGTATTTTGACAGAACTTTAGTCGCATGTGTTCTGAGTGTAATGTTATTATCCCGTGACTGGTCTAAAAGATAAGTGATTGGTCAAAAAGGTGACGTTTTCGTTTTTTCTACTTGTTGCAGTTTTTCTCTGGAAATCTAAAGTCCAGCTTGCGATCAACCAACAAGTCTCCAGCTGCACACATCAAGTCGGTTTAGGTCCCTTTCTACTTGTATGCACCATTTTGGAGGTGGACATCCTCTGTTGCATTGTCCTATTGGCTCAGAGTCAAAAGAGTATAGAGCCGAAGCGCTCTATATAGCCTTGCCATCTTAGGCTCTGGATCCCCAGGCGACTGTCTAGACACATGTCCCTGTCCAGCCTGGAAATAGGATCAAAAATCGAACGTAGAATTATTTTCGAAAAGATCAAGAGTTTGTTCATCCGCTTTTGATATTGTCCATGCCTCTGCGCCTTAAAGCAGAATGATGAATGTTTTATACAAAGTCAACTTTGTTTTTCGAGGAAAGGTTACTCATTTGCCGTTTGATTCCAAGAAAGTCGAAGTTATAGCTGCCTAGTGCAGTTCTGCCCAAATTTGATGTCATGCGTCCCTTTTCGATGGCAGCATATTCTTCGTTTTGCCTCGTTTACCGCCAGACCTATTTTTACTTCTGTTTCGTGAAATCTAGCTAAGTGCGACCAATCACGTCAATGTCAATGCCAGGGTATGTTAGCAGTTGCATGGACTTTTGGAAGATCGAGCGTCTATAGTTGGCCAGTGAGTTTTGCACGATCTTCTCAAGATCCCTTAAACTTTGTTTGACATTGAAGGTCTCGGTGAGTTCGTTACCGACCTTGATGGAGCAGCGAGAATTCTCCATCGATATCCTGTACAGTCTGATGAGCTCGGAGTGTCAAAATTGGACATGTTGCTGTATAGCATGTCTCTATACTTGCTGTTATATGCGGCCTTGAAATCGACGAATAGATGGTCAATGTCGATTTGCATTTGGCTCGTTTCCCGGATCTGCCATACAAATAAGATCTGGTCTATTGTGGACTTCCCCGGCCTAAGAAAACACTGATAACGACCAATCAGATTGGTGACGAAAGCTTCCAGGCATTCACACAGAACGGTAGAGGAGATCTTATACGCGATATTAGATATTAGAAGACTTGTCCATAGTTTGTTCGATCTGTCAAAGGGGTCTCCTTTCATGGGGATGTGACAGGTGGTACTGAGATTCCACTCATGTGACATGCTTTCCCCTGACAATGTCCTATTGGACATACATACGCCCAAACCTTTTTGAACGTATTTATACGTAAACCTAAAATTTGTTATTAAATCACATTTTAATTCATTAATGTTCACAACCCGCAACCCATTTCTTATGTATGTGACTTACAGTTATTACTTTGTCGATGGTCCACATTATCATTGTCTTTGGTTCTCTTAACCGCTTGTTTCTCTTTGGTTTATTGACAAATATTCATCTCCGCTCGCTCGCCTTTCACGATGGCCAGTCCTTTATCTTAATTTAAGTCATTTAACTACCACGAGTATAATAAATTGTGGTTAAAGCCCCTCTAGTTCGCTATTAAGTAGTCGCCACCCTCTTCCATATGTCTCACAAAGCGGCCAATAAATTTATCCAAATGTGACGTAAAACAGTTCCAATGCTTTGTGAAGACATTCTGAATCACTGAAGCGTTCTTAAAGACGTGAGGGCAATTTTAGTTTCATCAGATGTGTATCAGACTGACCCAAAGCTTTTCAATTATGTTTTGCATTCTTGCATAGGAGAGCCTGAATGTCAGGGCTATTCCTCCATCTGCGGGTTTCAACGGACTTTCAAGTTTCGTTGCTGCTTCATTTTTGGGTATTGTTGTCAATGAGTGAGTTGTTTTCAAAATTTACATATGCATGTGTGCTGTGATCTGTTTCAGAGGAGATCTTTTATCTTATTGTTTAATTTTGTCTTATATTCACCAGGTGTGTCAAGATAAGAGACTTTTTTTTCTTTGTTTTTAATTGAGGTTAATACCTTTTGAAATCTTCAACGTGGTGCTGACTCTGTGGCAACTCTGTTTTCCCGTTTTACAATCCTATTCGTTGGGGTGATACTTTAAAAATATTTCAGGGCTCTTAATCGCGCGGGGGTGAAATCGAAACATGAAAACTTCGGGTGAAGAGTTGTGAATAAAAGCAAAAGACAACCGCAAAAAAGAATTGCAGTAGTTTCTGCCAACCGTAATTGCCGTACAGAAACTTAAGAGGACTGAAGCAATCAAGCGAATACACAAAAATGATACAATGCGACTATAGCAACCGCTTCGCTTAGTTTCGGTAATAGTACGTTTACACCGCACCCAAATTCAACATTTCGGCTAGTTTCAGCATTTCAGCCCAAATACATTGCATTTCACCATACATTTCCTGCATTCTGGAATGTTGCATTCCAGTGAAATGCAGAATTTCGTCGCTGCATTTGTAAGTTCGTCAAAACGAACAATCCTCTTTACAAATTCAGCACGTTATACAATGACATTTCAGCCCGCTGACATAAAAAAAAAACAGCTGTCAACAAAACAATAAATCATTTCAAGTGATCATTGCAATAAAAATGGAATATATACGAGTATGTCTGAATTAGCATTTAAATTAATCTTTAAATTAATATAACAAGCTAAATGGTTCGACCACTTCTGATTTCCAATCAGAAAAAAAATATCAATAAATTCTAACACTAGCTGTCATTTGAAATGCTGAAGTTGCAGTGGGAACGTAAAATTGCATTTGGAATTTTTTTTCCTGAAATGTTGAATTTGGGTGCGGTGTAAACGTACTATAAATGTGCGACTACGTCTACTATTCCGAGTTCAGTGCGTCACAGTTCTTGACTAAATAAGAGCTCATTCAGAAAACTATTCTCGTATGGTAATCAATAACCAAAACCAAAACCATTTTCGTCACTTGGGGCGGATTTGATTGGTCCAGGTTCAATTATGTTTGCGAACGTAACTTGAGGCGCGGCGACTGCATCTGCAAAAGAGCGGACATTGAATGCGGGGTCCCTATTTGTCACTCGCCATAGAGTGGTCTCCAGATGTGCGGCACATTAACTTCAAAATGCATCAAATGCAAACTGAAATCCAAAATTTTGCACAAATCCAAGCGAGCAGGTAGAAAATCGCAGCGTGAACAGCATAGAAACAATATTGCAAAAAATTCCCATCTGTCTTCTAGTTACAATGACTAATGCGATTATGTTTCCTAGAAAATATTTTCGGAACAAACGTGGCAAACAACACGGAGGGGGGAGATTCATACAAAAACGAGTACCTTCATGAATGCTGCACATGGAGAAACGTGCATAGACATGCGTTGCGTGCATAGACTGCATTATCATTCGACTGAATTCACTCAATTTGAGTTTCAGAAATGCAACTCATTTCAATGAAAATTAACTATGAAGTGCTTTGAACTGTAAAGAGCACGTGTGTGCTCAAGTGAAATGAAGTCACCTTAAGGTTACAAAAGTAATTTAAATGTACGATGATCCAATTCTCAATTAAACATGACATAAATCATGCCACTGCAAGAGAGAAAGGTTGGGTCCGTTCTTAACAAATCACAGCCATACACCACATACCTATTTCTCACCATCCATTACTTAACTCCTCTCATTTGACATCTAACACAACGCGCCCCTCTTAATCCATTAACTCAACTAACAGATCTTCACTACAATGTACTTGGTTGGTGTTTCTTAACCGCTTTATGTGAAAATAAATCTGCGGTCGCAACTCCTGAACATGCTTCCCAGCAGCAGTAGTTCGCGGTTGTCTATGATGTCATGTTTTCTCTTATTCGTTTTCTTCTGTTTCATTAGTTGCCACTTTTGTGGATGTAACAGTGTACACCTGCTAAGGTCATAGATACACGATACTTTAACCGGTCATCCTCTTTAGGAATATTCGCTTTCAATCGTTGAATTCATTTGTGCACCACTTTCTTTAAACAAATGCTTACACATCATTAATCACTGATGGTTGTGTGACGTAGAAAAGCTCATGTGCATGGCAAGGCAAATATTTGCTGTAGCAGCATATTAATTACTTTGTATTTATTAAACACAAGCACTGGCGGCATATCAACTCACTCACAAGGTGGTATTGTTGTCATTGTTCAAACATTTCTTCCTGTTTATTTATTGATTCTTCATTCGTCAACTTTGATTGGGGAAATAATTTGATCTGTTTGTTACCTGGGTTATGTAAGGAAATATTCAATAACTTATCATGGTGCAGCCAGTTTGATAATTGGGAAGTTCAATGCCGTGGAAACAGTTGAGGTTAAATTTGACCGGTTCGACAACTTTTATGGGTTTGATTGTGGAAAATTTCCACTGAACCTATTGTTCACGGAGTTCATTGTACCCCGTTGACTTTTGGGTATCCACTCGTTCCTTTTTGTTTGACAAATTCAAATGCGTTCTCCGTCTAGTTTGGTATTTTCTTTTGTTTCTATTCTCATGTGCGTCCATTTGTCAAATGCATGGGTTGTCTTCCATTTTTTAGTCCCAATTCTTTGACTACTGTGAAGTGATGATTCGTGTTTAATTGCACGTAGCCATTAGGCGTTACTAACTCAAAAGATCGCACAGTTCGTACCATCTGAACTTCACTCACCTTTGGCTGTGTCTCTGATCTGATAACTAAGGTCAGTCGCCACAACGGTTGGCTGGCATTGCTCTGTCAATGCACAATGTGCTAACGCTTCAATTAATTGATGATATAGTATTCCGCGCATGTAGCAACATCAGCTTTTAGTCACGAATAAGGTAATCAATTCTCCGTCTGTTGTCATTCTCACCCAGAGACACCTTCGAACTCTCCGATTTGTGCACAAAAGCACATTCTACGTACAGAATGGATTGCAATAACTCGGCGATGTTTTTATTTTACAGTTTATCTCTTGTAATTAAGGAAAAAATTTTGCTACGAAAACAAAATGAAACAAACAACAAAGAATCCAAAAACTAAACAAACCAAACAGCAGACAAAGAAGGTAAACAACGGCAGCATATCTCTTTTATTTATCTTAATCTTTTGGATAAAATGTTTTACAATCTGTTACGTTTTTTTATTTTTTATTTGTAGAACGTCCAAGACAAATCAACACAACAAAAGAAGAAAACTGCTGCGGGGAAATCATGCTCATCGTGTGGTTGCAAATGGTTCCTTGGCAGTCTTGTATTATTGGCTATAATAGTCGGCGTTCTGCATTATGATACAAATACAAATGGTAAAGGTGTATTTGCAAATTCAGCAACAGGTAAAGTGTTGAAAAATGCCGGTTTACTTCCCCATGTGGAGAAGGCTTACGTCGTTGTTATGACGAACACCGCACGAGGGTATAAATGGGCCGAGCAAAGAGTACCGGGCTATGTGAAACCAGTTGGACAATTGGCTTGTGATTTGTATAAATTAGGCCGTAATGCGGCGTGCAGCACATTCACATTAGTTAGAGACTATGCTGTGAACAAATGGCCAGTGGTGTCGGCAGCTGTAAGTATTTTACTTTTGTTTTTAAAGATTGTTTTCGTTGCTTTTGTCTTAAATTTTGATAAGGGAAGATAATTTATGAATTTGTGTTCAAATGTTTTCCTCACGATCTTGATTATCATGAGTGATTTGTAATCTCTTCCAAACTTTCAACATCCTAAATAGGTTAAGTCGGTAATACAGCGTTCAAAATTGTCAAAATAGATAAAAGTTTGTCTTGTTTTTTGGCCATCCATTGAATTATCTTTAACATAGTATTGTCGCCCTTGACATTCGGTTCCGACAGTCTTTCTTATCTCAATGCGAAATAAATTCCTTGCGTATTTGATGAGTGGATTGGATGTATACAAAATACTTCACAGTATCATCCTTTTCGGTTTACAAGCAATTATTCGAGATTATTGCTGTAACATCCAGATTTACAACCTGAACATATTGAGACCGATTCCATACGATAAAGTCTGTAAAATGAATAAGCGGAAGAAAGCTTCCAAGGGATTGACAATTTTTTTTAAGAATTCATTTTATGCAACAGGAATTGTCAAATTAGGTATTGACTCCTTAATCGAACAGTTCTGATTGTTGGTTGTACTCAAACAGAAATCAAATAGTAATCTATGATGTATTTGATGTCTGTGCTCAACAAACCATCCTCTTTAAGTATGGAAAACTCATTCTATCTGCCTCTACTTTGCTTTGCTAGTCCATTGCAGTGATCAAAATCTTTTCATTTGTACCCTTTGAGCAAGACACTAGCAGTGTTTCAAAGTTGTTCATTCCCTATCACTAAAACAATTCAACGCTAATTATTAAGGGTTTAAGCAAACTCCTCCTCCTCTTCGTTTCTGTAACTGTAACAACCCACATGAGATGAATGTTAGAATACTTAGACATCTCAACAAGAGACAGGCGAAAGTTTAGGGAGGTCATTGAAAAGAGTCCGGGGAAATTGCAGTCTGGCTATCCCTTTTGGATATCACATTGTTTTTAGATCATTACAGGGCTTCTTGAATAGCCATTTTCACATCCAATCTATTTAGTATCTATTTAGATTGGATTAGTCAGTGGTACAACATTTTTCACAAGTGAACTGAGTTTTTAGAAAACTCGTCCGTTCACACTCTGGCTTACAACACCATGGCTAGGCAGATACTCATTCAGAAGTCTAGAAGAACTGTCCGACATAAAAATTCAGGACATAATCAAGTTCCTAAAAGGAACAAAATGGTAGTAACATAGAGTGGGCGCCGTGGCTGTGTGGGTTTTGTGCGTCGACCCATACGCACTAGATTTGAAAGTATAGGTTCAAATCGCAGTTCAGACAAACAGTTTGTAAAAAAAATTGTTCACGGCTCCACCTTTTTCGAGTCATTGACAAAGCTCAAAGAGTATAACTGACTAGAAAAAGCTTCTTAATCTCGCCGTTCGGAGTCGGCATTAAACTGTAGTTCCCCTCCATTCGTGAGAGAAAAATAATACTCACAACGCGAGTGGTTGATGAGAAGCTAGGCCCATGTCAACCACGGACTGTAGCGTCGCCATTATTAGTATTATTACTATAACATAGAATGAACAGTAAATCACCAACCATAAAGGAGAACACTAGGAAAAGGTACACAAAAGGTGCTAGTCGGTTTTCGCTTAAAGAGGAGACCAGTGAAATAAAACACCGGACAGTGACAACACAAAGAATCCAATACATATCTAAGTGAGCCAATGTCTTAACAAACAGTGGTAGTCACCGCAACCTAACCTAACCTACAGCCCATTGTCCTCCACTTATGATGTTGCTGATTTTGTTCCAAGATTCGTCAAGTGGATAGACGAGGAGGAAGTGGAAAGCGTTTCACACCTCCTGTGCTCCTGTCCAGCCCTGGCGTCTCTTCTACGAATCATCTAGGGGCCTACGTCTTTGAGAGCTTATGTGAACTTAGCGAGGTTGCCATAAACAATCTACTACGCTTCATCCTAGGATCCAAATGGTTTCCCGGAAATATTTCATTGGATTGACCTCAGTAAATCCTTGTGGCAGCACAATGGATCAACACTGGTCTAAGTGCATACTCCAGCCACCTCAACCTACATACCTACCTTCGTCAACTAAAGAGTTCCAAATTCTGCTTTGAAATCTTCACCCGAGGGAATATCTTGCCATCATGCCGATAATGCATCCCCAAATGTTCATGTAGGATTCGAATGATGGTATCATTTAAAATTGCTACGATTGTAGCTATCTAATCTTGACCCGGCGATTGTCCAGCACAATATCGTGGATTTTGTTGACCATTTTTCCATTGTGAAGTTATTTTCGACGTCCTGGGCGGACATCATATTTTGTGCTCGACCGCAGTGAACCACTTGTGCACTATTCCATGCGAGGGAGCGGGCAGAATGTCCGAAGTACTTTTCATATCTGTCTCTGGTCTATGTGTTTTATCGCGCAAAATGTAGTGCTTTATTAAAACACGAAACAGTAGTAATGTTTTATTCAAACCCGGTAAATTGTTCAAACCCGGTGTTGTTGAAACGAATATTTAAGCGCAGCATATTAAATTTCTTTCTCCCACTTCTGTTCAAAATATTATCAAAACACTGAAGGCGGGCTAAATTCTGTCATTGTTGCAACGAATAAGAAAAAACACATGAAATGCACCACCTTCTCAAGCATTCACACTTCAAACTTCCGTAAGCTAACGTATTCATCAAATTTTTCATAAAGAAACTAGGTTTTGGTTTTGTTTCAGTCATATTTACTGCTGCCTAATTTTTGCCAATGTGTTCCACCGATTTCTTTTCCATAAAATGCCCTGGTTTGCAAAAAATATTTCTCCCCTACACTCAAGTCAACAACAATCAACGAGCCAGGTGAAAAACCTGCTGACTGGACAAAAGTATTTTTCAATCCAATTCAAGTTCTTCAAATTAAAAGTGCGCAAGCAGTTTGAATCAAAACTGCTTCCTATGAACTTCGTATTCCAATGAACGTGTGTGTAGAAGTTAACGTGCGGTGTCGCGTGGAATGTGCTTCTCTAATTGTCAATTTGTTGCAGAAAGTGGTAACTTTTGGGAAGAATATTTCTGATTTTCCTTCAATTTTCTATTTAGTTTGACATACAATCAGCTAGTAACATTTCTAATAAATCATTCTCATCTCTTTCAGTTGGAGCAATACATTCCCGGTCTGCCTAAGAAACTCGAAGATGTAACTGTCTCGACACGTGGATTTGTTTCCGATAGCGTCGGAAAGATCACCGAATTCTTCAAAGTCAACGTCTTTGTGTAAGTCAACAAACAAATTCACAAAAAAAATCCAAAATGACTGATCTTTTCTCCTTTTCGTTTAGTGGCTCACTGTCGCCTGAAAATCTTGGTAAAGCACTTAATCAAACCCAAGTGGCCGTTATCAAGTACGTGAACAAGTTCAGCCAAGAAATGGACGCATGGGCGAAACGAAAATGATTCGAATAGAACGCCATCCGCTTCTATGAAAGTGAAACTAATTGAAATTGAAATTAAGAAGTCAACAAAACCATAACACATCAATGAAACAAATAAGAAAAAAAAAAGAATTTTAAGTCTATTTTTTAAGAGAATAAAAAGAAAAATTATTAGAAAAAAACAAAAAATTTAAATAAATTGTGTGAATGATTACGAAGGGAAGATTTATGTGTATTGTGTTTTTTTTGTTTCGACTGATTCCTTGTCCAACTACTGTCTAAGTTAACTATGCTCTAGATCTTAAACATGAATCGGGTTCAATGTGAGAGTGTTCGGAGAGAGTAATTATGTTTTGTTGGCTGTACATTTTATGGCTTCTTTTGATCTTGATCTTAGATATGTCTCGCTTTATTTTTTTCGATAAGTCTAATAAGCAATGCATTTGTTGACACGGTGCTCCAAACACGAGAGCCCACTCGAAAGCACTTACTAACAAGCAATTAATTGCACGAAGACCAAGTTAAATTATCTCTCAAAGTCTTGCGCAAGAAACTACACAATCGATAAGCCAATGAAAACGAAAGTACACATCGCTATCAGCAACGATAGAGTGCATGGCTTTTGTATCAAATGCATTCAAACGTGTTCAGTACAAAAGTATCGTGGACCTGTGCATGTGCTGCTTTAAAGTTATCGATAAACACTTAACTCTAGGCTAGTCATTCGTGAACCTTTTCTAATTTAAACAAAATATTTATGAAACCTTTTGTAGTTTCACGGTATTTCCCAAGATCAGGAGGTCACATCCACATCCAGTCGAATTGAAATCGATTACGTTTCAATAAAATACCAATGCTGACTGTTTTTGACCAGCAGGCAACAACACGCTAAAATTCTAAAAGACTTTCCAATCTATCTGCATTTACATACATTTCCACTTCATAACTAAACCAACCTTTACCGCTTATTTCTTTCCTTTTTGTAACAAACTAGTAATTTAAGTTAAGTGCATACTGAGAATAATTGTTTTTTTTATTAATACAAATTTATTTTCGTTTAAACAATTTATGTTGTAGTAATTATTTCTTGTAATCAAACATAAAAGAATTTGTTTTAATATTGTAATAAAGACGATTTTTTAATTAGTAAACTGATTTTGTGTGCTTTCTTTAAGTGAATATGTTTCACATGTATCAGAAGACGGGTGTCGGTTCTAGCTCATGATGGTATAGAATGATTTGCGGTCGGAGGTTTCAATTTTATAGATCAATTACAAATTTTAGGATGATTGGATCATTTATTAAACTTAGACACTATGGTTAACTGACAGCTACTAAGGCGGCGGTTAGGCTTACAGAGTGCAACCGTTAGAGCAACACTCACATCATAGGAGATATGTAACTAATCCAGAACGCGAAGATCCCGAAGCATACAGGTCACATGGCATTCTTTGAACACTTCGAATCCCTAATGCTAGAAAGCGAAGACTGGGTAAATTAATTAATCAGAAAATCTGCTACTGTGGAAATAAACACAATATAGAAGACTGGTGAGGGCACAGGTCTAAAAATGTTCCAAACATTGCCAGAGATTTCTATGTCCCTTCGTATGCCTAATTATTGCAATGTGTTCGAGGCAGAATGTGTCTCTTGTACGGCATGTAACGCCGTCTTGTTGGAATTATAGCTCCGATATATCGATGTTGTTGAGCTCTGGCCAAGAAAAGTCAGTTACCATCGCTCTATACCTGGGACTGTTTACGTTAACTATATCTCCTTGCTCATTTCGAAAGAAATAAGGTCCGATGTTGCCACCATGCTATAAATCGCACCAAACAATCAATCTTTCTGGATGCATTGATGCTTGGTCGAACACTTGTGGATTGTGTTCGCTCCAATAATGGCAATATTGCTTGTTAACATAGTCATTGAGCCAAAAATAGGCCTCGTCTGATTTGATTTTTTGCTTAAAATCCGGATCTTCGGCTAACATTTCCAGCGCCCAATAAGTGAATTTAAGACATTTTCTATAGCCGTCTGGGTCCAATTCTTGCATCAGCAGAATCTTATACTCATGTAGGCCCAAATCCAACCGCAAAATAAGACGCGTTGATCCTCATGCAGCATCGAATCGATATTTCTAGATCTTCTTCGATACTGGCCACTATGGCGTCTATGTTTCCTTCATTTCGCAACAATCTCTGTCTGCTTGGTGACGTAAGGTCAGAAAGAGTATACCCACGATAAAACTTTTCCACAGTGAGACGAATTGCCTACACACTGAAGCCGTAATGGAAATTCACGTTGCGTATTTACTACTGAGACGAAATTTTAATACCATAAAGTTCGGCAAGCATGAAACGATACATGATGAAATGGTAAGCCTAACTGCATATTTTGACAGCTAGACGCCATTGGTAGCTTTGACAGCTGCTGAAATATAACAATTTGGAAAATTATCATTGCTATCTGGTCACCGTTTTTTAAGACAGCCAGGCTAATATTTTTCAGCAGCCTAGAAAAATTGTCGAATACCAAATTTCAAGGAACAAAATGGATGTAACCCAGAAGATTACCGTAGTGGAATACAATGCGATGAACCGCAAAAATATTTAACGAAAAAGTAGAAGAAAGTGGCTTTTCTTCTAACAAACAAAAGCTGGTGACACTGAACACTTAAGCGGTAGCCATCACCATAATGAATTTAATTTCGAATTGATTGGTCACCCACCATATTCAATGGATCTGGACTGAGGCGACTTCATCCTTGGCTCAAGCATTCGTTTTGAGGACAGATATTTCATCAGGAGCTATGCCCAAGCGCAACCAGGCGATTGTTTGGACTTGGTTCAACCATCTCGTCCTGAGTCTGCCAAGCGGTCGCCTACCTGATGGAATCGCATTCAAAGCATGCCTTGGATGTCGTGATGATGGGAACATTCGTGCCCAAGCCATCGAAGTACAGCCCTTTCCGTACGAAGAAGCAGCTGCCCAACGATGAGTTCCTCGCCCACTGACGTGTTTCTCACCCTATCCCGGCGAGTAATTCCCACAACAGCACGAAGAAATCTCATCTCGGCAGCTTGTATTCGGGATCTTATTCTTTCACTACCCAAATTTCATCACCATAGGTGAGAGTTGGAACAAATACTGCGTTAAAAAGCGCTGGCCAATGCATTACATTTGTAAACCAAACCAAAAGTCGATGAATAATGAACGGTTACCAACTGTTTATCTCTGTCAATCTTAAATATTCCAATTGACGAATAGTGAGGAATTTCAAAGTTGAATAAAGACTCACCACCCGCAAGGCACTGCACGATAGGAGCTCCCCGTAAAATACTGTTAACTGTTTCGCACAGCAACTGACTTCCATCACTTTAGTACTCCGTCACCTTGTTGTGGCTCTTTAAGATATTTCCAACATCTCACATCCTTACTCTTTAATTCCTTCCATCCAAGGTCAGAGGAAACTTTTTAAATTAAAAAAAAAGTTGATTATACCTCTCGCTTGAAATGTCATGTGCTTCATAAATTGCTTTGTCCACCGCATGTCCAGCAGACTAAAGAGAAAACTAATCAACCCAGAAACCTTGAAATATTCCCCAAATTAAACTGAAGAATATGAGCGTATGTTACCCGCACGCCGGAGGGTATGTCTTGGATTGAATAGTGCTCCTCAATAGAGTGGCCGACTATAATGTTCGGTAGACAGGAAAGAAAATTGGAAATTTAGGTTATACTGAGACATCAACTGACTGGCTGCAGCTTTGGCATGTCGGGGATGGACGCCCCACCTTTTGACTAGAATCTATTGTCTGAACATTGTATGAGATGCCATTGAGGAGATGATTAAAGTTTTCTTAAAAAAATGACACAAATTCTTCTTTTCAGGGACACTGATGTATGCCAGTGTTTATGTCTGCATTAATGATGTTACGGATTTAGTTAAAGGTGATAGTTTAAAGATTTAAATTTTGAATTTATTTTAGAATTTTCAAAGTCAAGGTTGATTTTTTTTGTCGGCCATTACATTATTTTCGTGTGATCTGTTATGACCGGTGACTGCTCCAAGTGACTTTTTTAGCAACCATTTGTCACACTGAAGTAGTTTTTTGGTTTTGCACTACTGCATTTTGGCAATAGAATTTGTGTAATTTCACAGGAGGCTAAAGACTGCCCTTAGTATTTGCTTACTCTAGAATCTTTTCGTCCACACTTTTTCAGATGATCCATTGGTTTGTATGAGATGGGTCCATTTCGAATCCATTGCGAATAGATGAGAATGTGGCGGTCTAAAGCTGAGGTAGAGGCTGTATGTATCGGGAGCCGGAGCAACACTCTGACCCTATGTGGCGAATAGCTTCAGCTGTTTTTTTTTGTCATTGTTCGTGGTCGACCAATTGTCAGGTAGGCCGAGTTGTAAGCTATTAGTAACTGGTCGAACGCACCCGAGTGAGCGCGCTCTCTGTCTCACTTAATTAAATAAACTGGACGATCGGGGATCGCAGCCAAATTCGCGCAGATCCTCAATCGTCCAGTCTTTCCTTGGAATCTTTCTTCTCTCACGGACGCTGAAGCTGGTCGGACGACACAAGGAAAATAAAACTTTGTCATTTATCATGTTTTTTTAAATAAATAAATGAAGTTTGAAACATCGTCTTTCTTATGGTTATTATTACTGACAGGAATATGCTACAATATTTTACGTCAAGAATACTTACGTTTTAAAAAAATTAACCTAAAGATCACTCAAAAAGACATCGTGAAACGGAAGAAGCAAAGCACGAATGAAACACAGTGCTTTGGTTCAATGACCTTTATTGGATTTCTGCGTGATCGCGTGGGCAATGGCTGTTTCGAGGGTTTAGATAAATTAAACAATACTTTGTTTTCCTTAATGCTACTTCCTAGCTCGGGATTTATTTCTTAACTGATCTTAAACCTAAAATAACAGCAGGTCAATGACGGATCCTGCTTGACACTAGATGTTGCTTTGCCCTGCCAGATCCGACACTCGCCCTCGAGATCAGAACCTTCCTCATCGGTGTCGTCCTTGTGAATACCTTCGTCCAGGAGTTCGCACCAGCGCTTCATTTTGTCCAATGCCATGATGGTGTTCAGCCTCCAATGCGTTCGCTGCATGAGGGGGATATTTTGCAACACGTATCCGTCGTTGGGTACCACTTTCACAACGACTTATGGCTCACGGTTCCTTGACTCACCATTGGCTGCAGGATCGTCTTCGTCGAGCACGAGGTCTCCTGTCTTATACGATGTAGGCCCTTGCCGCCTATTTGAAATAGAATAGACAACAAAACCGACAGGTGGCGCTAACCAGCAAAGAATGCTGACCTACGATAACACAATTAGCTGTCGATTGCAACGATGTCTTCTCCAATGTAACCGTGCAGTCGTGAGGTCGTCGCTCGCATGCACCGTTCTTCTCCTTCACTTTCGGGGGTCCCGTCTAACACGCACAGAAAGCGTTTTCAGATAGCGTTTTATTCGAACTGGCCTCGTGTACAATCACATTTCGATTTTTCAAATCCAATATCTTTATACGATTATTATGTATGTAAATTCATTCAAACGTCTAAGAACTCACACTTCTCACAACCAACTTTCCTTTTTGTTTTCAGCCGTTTGCAAATGCTCGTAACACATTCATGATGTCATCGAGATTTACTGAATTCAGCAGCCAAATATGTAAGAGCTTACGTACATAATTTACATATCTCATCATTTATTAACTCAACAGCGGCTTCAAGGTTACAAGATTAGACTTATTAAATTCTTTTCTCATCGAAGAGTTTTTTTGGTAAGAAACCCCAAAAAAATTGAATAATTTATAACTTTACTCATTCACTTAACGTTTGTGACAAACTGACACAAAAAAAAAGTTTAAAACATTAAATCCGACCGACAACGACCGCCACGAACGGTAGAAAGTAAATCCTTTGATTATGATTATACCATCTAAGTACGTAACTCCTTCTCGTTCCGGTGACAGAAAGTCTTCTAATTAAATTCTGAATTCGATCCCACCACTTGAAGGGAGAGATTTTGAGCACCTTGACTTGCTTTTACATTTTTGAGAAAAAAAACTTTTGAGTTTCGTTGAGTGAGTACATTCTGCGGGGCTTAAGTTTCTTAAAAGGGAATTAATGACATTACCAAGGCAGTAGTACTTTCTGAAAAAAAATGTGCTTGAAGAGTCGAAAGAAAAACAGTCAAAAAGGAAAAAACAAATAGAACCAACTTTAAATAGATTGGCATCTTTTTGGATCTTTGTGAAGAAGAAGCTCAGAATGTCAAAGCAATTAGTTTTCAAGGCTCTTTTTAGAGTCACCATATCGAATTCTGAAGCATCTATAGGGACGAGCTATGTGTGCTATGAGCAATGTCTAGTTTTGGCATCCCTACCAAACTCGTCCGTTTGTGTAGGATGACGATGGAGAATGCACGCTGCTCCATCAAGGTCGGTAAAGACCTAACTGAGACCTTTGATGTCAAAAAAGGATTTAGACAAGGCGACGCGCTGTCATGCGACTTCTTCAACATCATACTTGAAAGAATTGTGCAAAATTCGCACGCCAACATCAGAGGCACAATCTTTCAGAAGTCCGTCCAACTACTCGCATATGCCAACGATATTGACATAATCGGAAGAACACAGCGTGATGTCAATGGCACTTTTGTGAGTATTGCGACGGAGGCCGCGAAGATGGGTTTAACAGCAAATGAGTGCAAGACCAAGTATATGCTGTCAACCAGAAAGGACACCCAACACCGACGTCTCGGACAGAACGTCACAGCAGACAGTTATAACTTTGAGGTAGTCAAGGACTTTGTCTACCTAGGCACCGCTATTAACTCAGACAACGACACCAGCGCTGAAATCAAATGAAGAATAACTCTTGCTAATCGCTGCTTCTTTGGGCTAAGAAACCAATTGATAAACAAAGCCCTCTCTCGAACAACCAAAGTAACCCTGTACAAGACCCTAATCGTCCCAGTCCTGCTATATGGCCCAGAAGCATGGACTTTGTCAAAAGCGGATGAGGTTGCTCTTGGCTGCTTTGAGAGGAAAATTCTTCGGGTGATTTTCGGTCCCGTCTGCATAGAGGGTGAGTGGAGGAGAAGATACAACAACGAACTGTACGAGCTGTTCAGCGACATTGACTTAGCCAGAAGAATGAAGATACGATTGAGATGGCTCATATAGAGCGAATGGAAACCAATGCTCCGGCCCGGAAAGTCTTCGAATCCACCCCCGAGGGATGGCGCAGTAGAGGAAGACCGCGACTCAGGTGGCGCACGCAAGTGGAAAGGGACCTCAACCAACTGTGCGTGCGAAACTGGAGGCAGCTAGCTAAAGATCGAGCTGGCTGGAGACGCTTGTTGGTTGAGGCCCAGGTCCACCCCGGACTGTAGCACCACCTTAAGTACGAGTAAGTAAGTAAGATATCGAATTCTGAAGCAAGGCCCAGGTTGACCTCGGACTGTAGCGCCGCCATTATTATTATTATATCGAATTCTGTCACACATCTTATCTCTGTTAGTTTCAAAGGGGTGGCTCTTTCGAGTCTCGAACCGGTTCCGAAGCAGTCAGAACCAAGATTCGTTCCTCACTTTCTTTGCAAAGAAGTTTGAAAAAATCTTGAGGTACGCCGTCATTAAGTTTTGGTTCACATTCTAACGCCAATGATGCATTGATGTCTGTGTGCACCATGCGTCTGATCACCGTCTGACTATCTAGTGCAATGAAAATATCCTTTCCCCAAATCTGAGCTTCATTCAAGTGATGTAACGCACACAACAGGGGAATCACCTCAGGTTGGTAAACTGAGATGATGCGTCAGGCTAGTCCCAATTCCCCAGAGAAGGTACCTGATCTCGTCTTCCTCTCCCTATAGTGGGTACTGGTCAAGCTATTGACGTTTCGAGACCATTGGCTAATTTATCCGAGTCTCAAGGTCAAAAGGAGGAATAAACAAAGGAAACTTATACGCCTCATGTTTCATATACAATAGATGAGCTACAGTCTTCAAAGGTTATGCAACTCAATGCATCACCCTCAAGTAAGGCCGAACCATCCGTAATTGAAAACGCATTCGCCGCGCCTTGCATATGCCAGCCGATACTCAGTCCCTGCCCTGGAGGCATGACAAATATGCAACTGATTCGATTACGCCCGCCTCCGTATGTTAATTAAATCCAGCCCGCTGAGCTGAACCTAATACATCATCATATCATGACCAAACAGCGTCTACTTAACACATTCACTGCAAATATCTTGTATCTTCCGCCGCACAAATCTGCAGCTACTTTCACTGTTTATCCCACGCTGCCATTGGCATTAATTAAGCCCAAAGCCCCAAGGATCTCTGCCAGCCCCTGCGAGTGACTAACATAATTTTCCGTAATGCTTTCCGTTTCCACACCACCCAACGGCCCACTCGCAGCTCTTCCCCAGCAGCGTGCAGCGGTATTTTATTCAACTGAAATGTGTACACTCGCTGCGAACACACATAAATCCTGCGGAAAGTGTTTGTTACTGAATATCTGAATAGGGAGCAGTCCTTATGAGTGCTCGACAAGGGCGGCGTGCACACGAGTAACCGCGATGTGTCCGCTGCCGTGCCCTCCATGAGATTTCGGTTGTAGACCCTCTTGTAAAAGATCCAGACCGCGACCTTGTGCGAAGCAATCCCGACGACAACAACTGCCACATTTGCCTGCTGCACTCCTCACATGCACGTTTGTGCCCGGGGCCGATTCGGACGAAATATCACGAGGACTAGTCCTCCTGCACGGCTCAGTCGGATTATGTGTCGAAATTTCATTAATTCTTGCCGCTCACTGGCTGCTCTTTGCCACTTGCTGCTGCTGATACTGGATCTGCCGGGATCCGTGCCTGACGCCTCTGGCATGGTAATTGCACAGATAAATTAATAAACAACATGTGAGCGGTGGCAGCAGCGTACGAGTGCGAGGAGGCATGGGGCGACGTGCTACCGCCGAGCGCAGACGAAAAGAGCGACTGAGAGGGGGAAAGTTCGTCCTTCGCTGGAACGAAATGTTAAAAATGCATTCATTTTCATATATTCCACGGGTTTTCTTGAATGTATTTCAATAAATTTTAATGAAACACGCAAATCGTGGGGCAACTGAAGAGGGACCATCGTCGGATGTCAGTTGTTTGTATGCGGAATGGGCGCTGAGGGGGTAATCCCTCCTGGCATTGGATGGCAGCAGAGGAATGGCAGTAATAACGGTCTGCCTGATAGTGGTCACTCTTGGTGCATGTTACTTTCATCTGGGAATGCTCCATTAAGATACCGAGATGTGTAATTATTGCAAGAATTATTTGCTCTCAGAAATGGGTTGGTTGAGAGCAGTGTGCGCTTGAAATGAGACCGCAGTGTACGATGCGATGTGCGGCTTTAAGGAGGAGTTGAATCAAATTAAAATTTTACTCTTAAAGCGCAACTATTTAGGTCACAATTTGGTGTGCTGTTACTAGTTGACCTTAATTCATTTTGAGTAAAGGTATGCTGTCGTTGGACTTTAGTAATTCTCCTTGGGTTGTGTTTAAAGAAGCATTTTTGAATACATAAGATTCCGCTCTTGCTTTGGTAAATATTGGGTCTGGGAAAAAGTTCAATGAGTTTTTTACTGTTTATCAGTTTGCTGAAAATTTAGACGATTTTGTGTCATTTGGCATAATGTCACTTCTACAAAGTGTCATAGGGCCAAATTTTGCATAATGTCGCAAATTAATTTGGCCCTATGACGCTTCTGAAAGCGACATTATGCCAAATGGAAATATTCGGCCCAATAACACTTTCAATAGCGTCATTATGCCAATTTGGCACAATGTCACGGCACTTATCTGGAGTATACGGTGGATGCCTCAAAACTTCCTAACCAAACTCTCGCAATCAGTCATCAAAGAAGAATGTGGTCGAGAATTGTCATGATGGAAGACAACACCATTCCAAATAATCAATTCTGGCCGTTTTGTTTAAACTGTCTGCCTGAATCAATTTTCTAACCAACTGGAAGTAGCTTAAAGTGGAAAATTCCCTTCCAATCCCACCGCTCACAGAGCATCACTTCTTTCCCGTCAATCCTGACACTCAGAGTTATACACTCAGTAATGTTTCCAACGAGCTTTTAGTGACGTCGCTGCGATCTGTGTCTATTGAGTTATTTGCAATTAATGTCATCTATTGGGAAAACGCCAGACCAAAATATAAACGGTGCCACAATTGTTGAAAGACTTCACAATCTCAAATCATTTATTCATCGGCACCTATTCAACATACAGCCTTGGCCAAATGTATTATACACCCTTTAAGATTCGTTATATCTTTAAAAAGCAAAAAAAAAATAATCAAAAAATCAAAATCGTTTACAGGTTCAGATAGTGTCGCCGAAAACCATAAAATTCAAATTAATTATTTCCGATAAGTGATTTGGAAGGAAATACAAAAAGATAAGGGTGCCTAATACATTTGGCCAAAGCTTTATCAATCTCCAATTATAAGCGATCAGAAACAGCAAAGCTTCGGAAGCTGTTAAAAACTAAAGTCTACATGCTTTAGTTTAAAATTTGGAATCGTGCACGATCAGAACTTGAACCGAATTGTAGTTTGAATTCTACTGATGCGTTTAAAACCACTCTACCACAACAGCTTGTACTTGATCTAAGCTTTCGATTTAAAAAGGGAATTTAATAATAACAATAGCGGGGCTACAGTTCGATAGCCACTACGTGGGTAAGTAAGACGATGGCGTCAAGAATTCTGGAGTTTTCAGTTAAAATGCAAAAAATTTCAAGTCCTGGCTTGCAGGAGATTATTATTCAAGGATGGCTTGGTCTACGTTGAGCTTTTCTAAATCGGTGACAAGGTTCCATATTGACTACTGGACTCCCTAAGGGCTCGTAATTTTGTGCAAAAAAACCTTCAATTGTTTGTTAGACAAAAACAGAATATTGGATATTGCATATGATTCGTAGGAGACTGTTTTTTATCGGAGGTTTTTGTAACATTACACTGGAGCACTCAGACTCGTAGGAGATAGAGTCGGAAGATATGAAAGCTGCCCAGGATTCGAGGTTCCTTTCATCCTTGTTTATGATGCAGAACAAATGGATATCAAATTAATTACGCAGCGCTTACCACAAAAATGTTCATTCGAAGCGACTTAACTTTTGTAACGTTGGGCTTTAACTCAAGTGCCAAAGTGTGTGAACCAAAATGTGCGAAAATTATAGTCAATACGACAAAACACTCGCAAGCTTTTTAGTCGATAATGAGGGTCATAAAAAATCTTTTAAAATTTGTCTTGTTTTGTAAGTTTTGTAAGCGTCAGACCAACGGACATCAGCGTTGCTTGTGTTAATAAATTTCAAATCGGGTTACCACAGGTCGACCGTTACCTACTCTGCTCGTAAACGTCAAAAACGTGTCTTAAAAATGTCTTAAATAAGTCTGTGAGTGAGTACTTTGGTGCTAATTTAAAAAAATAACTAAACGTGTGTTTTATTTACAATAGTGTAACCAGCTAAGAAACATTTTACACGCAAATCAGTCGAAATTCAGATGGCGCTAAAATCGTTTGTGACGGCTATTGTTAGGTTTTAGAAAATATTTATTAAAAGTTAAACGAAAAGTCTATTTTTAGAAATAATTTCCTATTCATATTTCTTTTGTATTGTTAACCATTGAAGTTTGTTAATAAGATTGTGGAATTGTTTGCAAAATGTTCAGCTAAATAAGAGCTGAAGAAATGGTGTTGACATCAAATGCAATTCGACTTAGCTATGACTTTTGAGGTAAAGTGGGTATGTGCATTTTATTGAAAGTGCTTACTGAGCTGGCTACACAGTATTGAAGAGAACACGTTTATATTGACTTGGGAACAGCAAAACATGTAGTGGATTTTGCCGCTAAAGAAAACCGCAACCGCACTACAATAATCAAAATGAAAATGAAGAATGAAATTCCTACAATAAATAATTAATGAGACCATGTCATTAAAAAATTATATTCCTTCATAAGCAAAATAACATTGTAAATTACTCTTGCCTCTTCGAGGCTTTCCATCAATAATTAATTAAAATGTTTTCTACTTTTTGCAGCATTTTTTTTGCAATAATATCCATTAACTTTTTATGGGTATGATTATCAATAGAAATGTATTAAAATGACTGCAGCCTGTTTGTCAACTTCAAAAGATATGTTTGGTTTGCAAACAGGAAAAAAGTAAGACTTTCGCAAAAAAATTTAAAGCAGAAAAACTCAAAGAGTATTACTCTGTCTTCCTATAAGCATTGCAGATGATATTGCAATCCGATTGACAGAAAGGGAACGAAAGTCATACACATACGGAGACGGCTGATTTAATTAACTTCAAGGGAATGATGAACAAATTAATTTTTAACTAGAGAAATGGAAATGACGAAGAAGGGCGGGCTTATATCTGATTATCCAAAGCTTATTTGAATCTTTAACGGAGTACTTTTGAAGAGTATATTTGAAAGGGAAAGGGAACTGTGGTATTCCAAATAAAGCTCAATAAGAAAATGCATTTAAAAAAAAAGTAGAGAATAGATTAAAAAAAGATAAAAGGAGGAACTAAAGCCTTCACACACTTAAGGATTAGAGATGTTTATATGATTATGCGGGTGTGGAAAAATGATTAAGGAAACAAGAAAAAAGCAATTGAAAATAATATTTAGGAATTTTTTTACATGCGTTAATAGTAATACAGTCGAATCCGTTTAGTACAACTTTGCTTATAAAGACCAACCGCTTATTGCGACGTTGACACAGGTCTACTTTCAGTTCAGTTCAGTTTGATTTCAGTTCGTTTTGTGTGTCGTCCGGTAAGTACGACCTAATGCCGTCGATCCCTTGACCGTCGCAATATTCGGACTTGACTGTATTTTTAAATGTATGCACTTTTTTTTGTATTCATTCAAATTAAGGACCAGTTTTCAATTTCATTTCTTTTCTTTCTTTAGCGGGCTCCAGACCCGTGACACAGCACCCGGCACGACAGCGTTCCATATTCTACGGTCCCGGGCACGCTGCTTCCAGTCATCCAGACCAAGCGCTCTCGTATCCCCGATAGCTTGGTCCTTAAAACGGAGGTTCGGTCTTCCTTTTCTTCTCGAACCTGTGGGCTGTGATTCGAAGATCCTCTTTGCTGGAGCGTTTTTTTTTTATTCGGAGGATTTTTTGAAATACTACTGGAACACTCAGACTCAAAACTGGTCCATTGTACTACCTGGTAGCAACCTACTCAAGTGCCGTTAATTTGATCCCAACGGCAAATGGTGACTGGTCCAGTCCAGATTCGATTTCACTGGGATTCGAACCCTCGACCTTGGGGCAGGCACTTAACCAACTGGAGGTTAGTGCAACTAATGAAGATTAATACTACACAAGGATTTAATTTCTAAATTTCAGTTGGGTTCAGATTGTCACTGTGGAGAAACCTGCTTTTAGCCATGGAGGGACAGTAGCAGTAACATGAATTGCTTCGCCAAATACGATAATAAAACTGACAAACTGAGTGTTAGTAGACTCGTACTTACAAGGAACCTTGTCACTAAGACGGTTCTAATGGTGAAAGAAATCAAGCACCTCAGCCCATAACCCTATTTAATTGGAAGTTTTCAATCGATTTTCTGTCTACGAGCTATTCGGCAATTCAGGTTGCTGACCGAACTAGGTACATCTATACTGTTGGCTCTGAATAACGCTGTTGGTGCCTGTTTCATTTTGTTCGCAACCATCATGAGGAGAAAAAAAACTCTCAAGCAGTTTTTGCATTTTCGACAAATATTCTTGCTTCAATTCCATGAATATCCTTAAACAGAACAGTCAAACTTGGAAATATAAAGGCACTTACTCAAGAAATTCAACTCAAAATGGTCTATCCTGCGCGCGTGCATCCATTACCTCCGAAACGAGCCGGAGCAGTCTCCTCTCAGTTTTATACCCATCATCATCATTGTTCCATCCAAGTTCTCGTTGACATTTTCATTTCATCTTCATATCCATTCCAGCTCTTATTTTCATTTCACGGTTGTTTTTTTGCCGCTCGTCTGTTTCGTTGACTGACGACTTAAGTCCTTCCAACCAAGGAAGTCGGAGAAGTAAATCTTTTAAATAGAAATGAGATTCACATTTTAGAAGAATAATCGTTGCACGCGTACAGGACGTTATTAAATGAATGTTATGTTGGAGGAGGATGTGACCATGACGTACATCATCGGAAAACATCCGTTCGAAACGCTCGGATCCTTGAACCTCATCTGGATCCTATTAATGTTGAATGAAGTTCCGTAATTATAAGGACATTTAGCAAATGCTTAAACTGTGTCTATGAGTACGAGCATGCGTGTGTGTATGTGTGTCCTTGTTCATTTACAGAGGTAAAAGGAGCTCAAGTTTATGGGCATTTTGGGGGATTAAAATTGTTTACAGTCACACATTTAAAGTGACGAATGATTAATATCCTTCTGGGGAGTGTCTTGCACAAAACGACTAACAAGTGAATGGAGGGTACACACGTGTCCTTTTGGCCGCTGTCCCCTTGAACAATTTGTTTGTGGGCAGTCTTTTGTTGGCCTTAGATGTGGCTTCTAACGAGGCGGCCACTTTGAGTGTCACAAAATGGTTACTTTTTGTCATAATTGTGTGGTTGGAGATTGATGACTGCTTTTGTCAGTCATAACTGATGTCCTTGTGAAACTCATTGGCTCTAAAAAAAGTGAGGGTGGCTTTTGTATACCTATCTGAAGGTTTTGGCTAAATAGCGACAACGTTTCTTGTTGAGGAAGGATCAGGACGAATCCTTGTTCTTCAAATTGGTTCGCCAGAATACGAAAGTTTACATGACACTACAGACTTTACACAATAAATGTATTATGAGACCATTTTGCAGTTAAAACGCTCAAAATCTGAAACTCTAGTTCAAGCAGATTGACCAATCTGTTAAGAAAAATAATCGCCTGCCTTAACTCATGTCTCTATACAGTTCTATACAACGAGTTGGTTGAACCTTCTCATCCAGCCGTCTTCCATGCAAAATGGTCCAACAACTGCAAAGAAATTTTCTTTTGAATTCATCCATCAATTTAGATTTTATTTATCCACCAGAGACGTAGACAACTAGTCCTTAGAGAGGGGGGCTCATACTCATACTCATACGCTTCTTAAGAACAAAACAGGTCCAAGTTTATACATAAACTTTATACATAAAAGCAAATAAAATATTTTTCCTTTTTTTAAATAATTTATTTCATGTTCACACATTACCTTAGTACATTAAAGTAAATTAAAAGAACCATTACGTTATAGAATTTATTAAAAATACGATACGATGTTTATGACAATCCAGACAAGTCAGTGAAATCTCCAGCACATCGTATTTAGTCGTTTAAGAGTTTACTAATTTTTTTTTGAAAATCACATCCAGTATCGACTAAATGTTAAATTTATTCAAAGGACACACTTTCAACGAGCATAGTGAGAAATAAAAATATTACGGCAGTAAAAAGTGCTACAGCACTGGTGTACCAAATAGAATCACATCCCACAATTGTTTCTTTTTGACATAAAGAGTCATCTGCTGTTTTTTCAATGTCAGCAACCGAATTGCAATCCTGAAAGAGATCAGAGGTTTAGAGGGAAATAAATATAATTAAATGAGCGTGTTTACCAGTTTCTGTGGTGTTTCCAATTTAAAATCAACAACTTCTTCAAAATTAAGTCTCATTTTTGGGAAGGTTTGTGAATATTTGTTTTATGGAGCAACTTTGACTGACGATGTCGAATCCTTGGTGGATGGTTTACGATTGAGTACAGGATATGCAGTCAATGCCACAATCCCTCACACATGTGAAAAAAATGTCCTGCAAAGTAGGTAATTCATTGCATTTCTGTTGGGAAACCGTGCACTTTGTTATCGGCGGTAGATGATCGTTGCCTTGGTAAAATCCATGAATTGGAGAGAAACAGATGTTTTTTTTCATCGGGTTTTGGGTAAGTGTGTGTGGGAGAGGTATGCATATAATTTCGGGCAGGTAGAAGTTCAACGCATTGCATTTGTAGATCATTAACCGGGATATGTATGTATGAATGTGTGCAAAACAATTGCAGCAAAAGCGGATACAGGGTGTTCTTTTTGTGGCTTGATTTTTTAATTGGTTACAATTTTTTCAACGACAATTGAAAAATAACGGTGATAGTGCTGCATTAAACTAACCCAAGTGTTGTGACTGTCCCACTTTTGTGAATTATCCCACACCGTCCATCAAGGTTAAGGCGATGAAACAACTTTGGAGTTCGACACTTTTCTCGTAAACGTGAAATTTTTTGCCAAAGCTTTTGTATTACTTAATTTAACCCCCACAGGATTCGAGCGAATGAATGGAATCCAAAGAGTGGATGATGGATTTTCTACAAACGCCTATCCCGCCAGGCACTTCCGGATAACTTTCAAATCAAATCCCAAAAGTTTCTAATATCCACCACTGCCTCCATCCCAAAACAACAAGCAGCAGACCTGTACGTGCACACCATCCCCACTGTTAACTGCAAAGGGGAAAGCTTGTGGTGAAAAAAACTGTTCCCACATCCCCTGAAAGCCCCAATCGGAAGCTCCTTCCCTTTGAGAACACATTTCGTGTGGAACCCATTGCGAAATGAATTTTCGGAGTATTCACCCTTTTTGAAGCTTACGGCGAAAAGCTGCCCCAGTTGTGATGAAGATGGAGGGTCCATGGCACATATCTCACGTTAATACGGTCTGAGCACCGCATGTACACAGTTCGGTCGCCCCAATCGTCGTCGGTCTTGAATTTGTGTAGAAAAACACGTGAATCTTACGTGTCCTGTCTCAGTACACACCTGATTATCCCATGTCAAGCGAAGAGGATTAATGCTCAACTAGCAACTGACGTCGGTTCGATTTGGGGACACCCAGCGGGCGAGTTCAATCCCACCCACAGCCGGAAGCGGGACGACATACGACACAACCAACGGGCAGTGATTAGTGCTTAAACAAATAAGTCTGTCGGTAACTGGCTCGTCCTTGGAGGATGGCAACACAGCTCGTGTGCTAGCGAAAATCTCCTGTGCGATTCGGAAATTAGTTTAACAGTCCGTGACGGGGTTACGCGCGATCCGCTAATTAAGTGTCACCGCCCAATCCCCAGCGGCGCCATCAGAAACGGAAACCGGGCCAAGTGCAAACACCGGACACTAATTCTCGTCCTGTGAGCGCGCTGTAATCCCTTGTGTTCGGTGCGAGTCAGTGATTGAATGCAGACCCGAGCCTGCAGCACAGTGTTTGAATTGCGTTAGAGGTCCGATTCGGTGAGTGTGTGCGGTCAGCTTTGGCCAAATACAATTACGTTGCAATGCAAATCATAATCAGTGACAAGGATACCAACTGACACGGCAGCAACGAGTCCCTTTGGTCGAATTGTGCGCTTTTTTCTGTCTGTCTGTCTTTGTGTGGGGCAGGGGGTGAAAATATGTTGACGGATAAGGATTACCAGCGACCAAGTAAACAGCAGCAGCAGTACACCTACACCAGCAGACCCACATCGTCGCACAGTCAGCAGCCCTTGGAGCAGGACCCTTTCGAGTGTCAGCAGCAGCGTCCAGTGAATGCAATATAACTATTTTCACCCAGAACACACAGGATGTGTTTGACAAATGGATTTACTTTGCTGATTCTCATTATTAATGTGAAAACTTTCGGTATGTCCTAGTCCGTAGTTCGTAGTGTTTCCTTTCCAGGATTATTGTCTTGCGATTATCACGTTCCGATATTCGAATATCGGCGGCGGCAATGGGTGGTGAATATGCGAGGGCGGATGTCATCCTTAAATGCCATCTCAGCTTTACGCTGGGGGATAATAAATCACACAACAACAAAAACTGCAAAGCGTCCTCGTCCCGGTGAGGAGGTGAGATGTCAGAGTGTTGTGTGGCAGATTTTATGTACACAAGCGAGAAAGGATAACGTATAGTCTCTCAGTCGGGCCAGGACTCCGTACACAGAGGGGGCCCCCGAACCCCCGCGTTCGCCCCACACTGGGGTGGGCACTTGTTTTGCGTTTTTATTCTTTTATCGTCTGGTGAATGATTTATTGAGTGGCGTACTCTGCGAGTTGCAAACTTTCGAGGGTTATGGGTAAATGGATGATCGAGAAAATTTTAATAATTGGACGACTGAGTTGATGTCTATTTTATGGGCGACAGCGGGAGAGAAGTGGTTGAAAAGGTTTGCCTCCTCCACCCACTTGCTCCGTCATCGAGAAGCAGTCGGGATCGGGGAATGAGGTGAACATCCTCTGTACAAGTTGAAGCTCAGCCAAAAAATTGTACTTTACGATTGAACGGGTGGGGGAGTGGTAAAACAAAAAAAAATTAATATTTTTGGGTACACTGCACCACTGATTTACGAGCACGAACACTTAATGAACTTAGACGAGGCAACTTAAACGGGACAAAATACTGCTGTGGCTGAGTGCCCGCCCCGCAGTGCGCGGGGGAGGATATGTTCAACATTTTAATGGCAAAAAACCAGAGTGTGGTTGGTTTTTGTGTGCGGAAGGGAAAGGCCTTAATCAAGGGGCAATGAAATTATAAAATTTAGGACAAACCGAATTACGAAAGTTGCGTGTGATAATTTTGTAGTTTGTGAATTATGCACAATCAGATATTGGGGTTTGAATTATGAGCGGTCGAGCTGGTATTCATGCGGGCAAAAAAGGGGGCGGGCGCCTTATCGGAGGTTGCCTCGCCTGGAGCTGACAGAGCGATAAATCAAAATTGACTTTAATACGATCTGGGACACACACACACGCATGATGATTAAATACACTCTCACACACATGAGCATATGACAAGTCTGAGGTTGAATTGAAACTCTGATTGCAGAGTGCGGCTCGCAAAGACCATCAATCATCGACATCAAAGGTGAATGGTTTGACAGGCAAAACCTCTGGCTATCAGTCATCTGTTTGTGAGATATCATCGTTCGAGGTTATTGTGTGGGTGTACTTCAAACATAATGAGCAATGGTGACTTGGCAAATTTGACTCAACAAGGCCAAGGTCGTGGGGGGCTGGTCTTGTCTCGTTGAGTTGCGTCGTTTATTGGATTGTTTCGTTTAGGCTTGTCATTTTGGTGTGGGAGGGTATTTTTGGGGATTTTTGTGGTTGTTTGAAGGATTTACGTAGGGTAGGGCATTGTGGTTAAGCAAAGACAGTTGCGTTTATGAAGTATGTAGGTACGAGTATGTAAGAGGGAAAATGGAGGCCACGTCTCACTTAGATGCTTGTGAACCCATTTTGATACCCTAAGGGGGAATTATCCCTTTTTCTCCTGTACGGTGAAGCCATATCACAGACAGTTATCCAGCACCCTGTTGTTTTTATAAACCTGCAAAGATTAGAAAAAGGTTTATTTGGTATTTCTTGAAGTCTTGGAAGAAGTGATTTTCCAGTGTTCTGTTTGCCTCATTGACATACCCTAGTAGCAGTGGCAGAGAAAGTCACCAGTTTAATCTTCTTCATCACAGTCTTTAAGTCGAACAACGGTGCATTGATTCGTTGGATCGCTTGTGCTGGGTCGGTTTTTGGGGGTTTTCTGGCCCTTTTCTAGTCGGTTCATCAGATTCTCCAATGTCGATTATGTCATTGCGGCCAGGGACTAAGCAATAATATTATCAAGTGGTGGTGATTTCAGCATGCGGATAGCTTGGACTTGATTGACTTAATATTCTATGAATATAAATATAAATAAATTTAATATAAATAAAAAACTAAATTGCATGAATTTTTTTCTTTTCATATTCTTGTGTTATTATTTTCTTTAACGAAGTCCTAAAACTGAAATCAGTATTAAATGCAGTGCATATGACTTAAGTTGTTAAAACATTTCGTCTCTAATCACTTAAGATACAAAAATCACTCATGTTCCTGGGTGTAATTCCATTTTCGACTGAATTTTATTGATTTTTTTATTTCGCATTTTTATGGAAAAATGATAAGGATGTAAAAGTCGTAAATTCCATCGCCTCTCCCAGGAGTTTATGTTGATGCAGTGCGATTTATTAATGTTTGTTGCTTGGTCATGCATTCATGAAAATAAATTCAATGCAGAATACGTATTTCAAATTTCGAGCATTAAAAAATATTGAAAATTAATCTGATTAAAAGTGAGATTGGAAACAATGAATTTCAAGCAAGGAGGGTATTCACTCAAAATTGTGCAAAATAAATGTCTTTTATGATAGGTTAGTTTAGTAAGTATAAATGCATATTTTTCTTTAAAAATCTTATGTTCTAGGAAAAATACTTGAACTAGATATATAATAAATTGTTTCTTATACTATCTTATTGGCCCTATGCGGGCGCTCTAAATAAAACTTGGAATTTACAATTTATTTTGCCTTTCGGCTTCTTTTGTATTTTTTTCATATTTTAATGATACTTTAAAAAATGCTTATACAAAGAAAAACTTAAATAAAAACTAACCTAAACGTAAGTAAGCCGTAAGGGACCAACATTCAACTGATTAAGCTGGCGACAGCTGGGACGTTTGATGGGGCTGCAACCACCAGTACAAACCATGAACCTTGTCACACTTCGTTCTGTCTGTTTTTGTAAATAATTTACACATTTCCAGTTTATTTCTATTTACTTGGAGCCAAAAATTCTTTTAACGTTCAATTCATTACAACATTTTGGCGAAATTCCTTGTTAATTTATCCTTTTTCACTTGCGCTCCCGGAATTGGCATCTCATCTCTGTCCTCTTCTTTTTCCAGGGGATATAATTTTTCCCGGAGTTCTTTACAAAAATGTTCAACATTTCATAATTCTCTGTCGAATGTTTGCTGAGATGTGAATTTCTGTGTTTTCTATAGCCTATGACTGATTCCTGATCGATCGGTGCAATTATTTAGAAATCTATCCCATACATATAAACCAACCTTCAATGTTATGTTTATAGATACGAATGGTAAAATAATAATTAAAAGTTGAGGTTGGCTCACGTCGTCTCTTAGAATTTGCACAATTCGTGACTTCAGATGACTTTGCGTCGTCTACTTTCGCTTAGGCATGATGAATATGAAACTCTGAATAATGACCTAGGTTGCACAGATCGAATTATTATAAACCAAAAACGCATAAAAAAGCTTAAGACACTTTTGACAACATCCTTTTCATGCCTGCAGAGTTTCATTGAAATCGGTCCAGCCGTTTCAGAGATTAGTCCGAACAATCACCCAGACAGACACTACGATTTTATTAACATAGATTTGCATACATACTATATTAAGCATCATTGGCTCAATCATTCAATTATTCGCATACCAAAGACATCAAAACAACAACACTTACCGGCAAGTGATAATAAAATGGGGACATGCACGTTTGTGCTTAAACGATAAAAAAATTAAGCTATTTGTTTGATGATGTTTAACTGCAAGTTCGAAAAAAAGACAGATTAAATGCGACTCTTACCGATTACATCCGTTCACAACGCGAGTTCTTAACATGATCACTCACTGATAGCTGTCAATGTGTATGCGCTACATCGTCTATTTGCCGTGTGTATGACATCAGCACACTGTATACATACAGGACACGCTCTTAGGCGCCCACATATTTGATGTTTTTTTCGGTTTGATCGTTCGTGAGTTATAAAGTCACAATGCAATTGCAACAGTTGCTTATATATTGTACTAGAGTATCCAGTGTGTTTCGCTACGCCCTCTCTGGTGGGCGTGTCCCCTTCTTTTTGCAGGGCATCTAATTTTGCAGGTATTCTTTACATGTGTGCAAAATTTCATAATTCTCCGTCGAATGTTTGCTGAGAGATGGGAATTTCTGTTTTTCTTATAGCCTAATGCGCAAACTTAAGATAAACCATCTAGATAACCATACGAGCAAACCCTAAAAATTTTACCAAATTAGGTTTGACCGTTCGTGAGTTATAACGTCACAACGCACTTGCAACAATTTTTTACATATATATTGTATATAGAAGATTTAAAGAAGACGAGTATATCGTCGAAAACGTCATTCAAGTTAGTTCACAATTCGCAACAAGCAATTTCAAATCCTTCCAAAACCGAATCCAAAACTTGCCTACATATTCCGTGAATAATCTCACTCAACTATTGTGTAGCCTCAGATGTTTAAAGACACGAATACATTTATACCACTCACAGCTCAAGTACTTTCGGCAATTAATTTAGTTTCCAAGACAAGGGTTTGATTTGGTTTTCCACATCACACTCGAGGTACAGTGTCACAGCCATACGACCTTTTTGTGTCGTGAAATATTAATTGTCTCGGGAAATATCTCAGGAAGGAAAATCCTTATTGCTCTCATTTAGTTTCCCCACAACACGGAGATGATTTTGTGGTGAGTGATTGTCTTGGGTATTAAATTAAGTTATTGTTGCTCAAATTAAGTTTTTTTTTGTGTGAGGAATTCGGAATGATGTAAAATGGATGTGGGCATTTGGGAAGATGGTAAAGTGTGTATTTTGAGGGGTGCTCATTATTAAGAAGCAATGAGATAAGAGCGATGATTCTTTGCGAATTCCGAATATCATCAAAATGTTACCAATTTTTAAGAGTCTTTTAAACATTATTTTGGTCGATGGATTCGGTTGAATTCGAACCCTCTAACTTAGCGCAGGCACTTAACCAACTGCGCCATCCATTCGTTCAAGAAAGTCGGTTAACACCGCTCTAAACCTGATACCATTGAGGGTAAAGTTGTCTCTTTTCACATTTCAAAAAAATTAAGGTCTAATGATGCCTTCCTGCTATGAACCACACAAAACAATAAACTTTTGTGGATGCACTGATGATTGGTCGAACGCTTGTGGATTGTGTTCCAATAACTACAATTTTCTTTGCTGTTGAACAAAAAAATGGGCCTCTTTCGAAAAGATTTTTAGGCCAAAATTCGGAGCTCCGGACAATATTTCTAACGGCCAGTTAGTGAACTCACGGCGCTGTCTATGGTCGTCCGGTTTCAATTCCTGCGTTAACACAATCTTAATGGATGTAGGCCCTTAACCAATCGGTCCTACGGCCGAGTTGGCTCTCTAACAATGTTCAATGTAGAGTGAATTGCCATCATTCCTCAATAGATGCCTAAGCAAACTGTCCCGGATTTTCTGACCCAATTGTGTCTTTAACTAAGATCTCTATCAAACAATGGGCTTCATCTCTAAGCGACGGAAGTGGTAGCGGATTCGGGATAAAAATAAACAGCTCTGTAGCTTTCTACTCTGTATTATGGAATCCTTTAACACATGACGGAAGAAGATCCGGCGATCGGAAGAAAACCTTTCCTTTTTCTTCGTCTGGCTCTACAGTCCGGAGTGGACCTCAGCCGCAGGCAACATGCCCCCACATCCAGTACGGTCGTACGATAAGTGCCTCCAGCTGCGCACGTTCAACTGACTGAACTCCCTCTCCACCGCGTTGTCCGTCGGGGTTGGAGTCAAAGCCTTTCTCGGAGCATAAGTACCCATTCGAGACGAAGACTGTGTGCCGTCTACTTTCGCTTAGGCATGACAATAAATATGAAACTCTGAATAATGACATAGGTTGCACAGCTCAAATTCTTATAAATCAAAACGCATAAAAAAAGCCAAAGACACTTTAGGCAACATTCTCTTCATGGGTGCAAAGTTTCATTGAAATCGATCCAGCCGTTTCAGAGATTAGCCCGAACAATCAGACAGACAGACACTACCATTTTATTAACATAGATTTGCATACACACTATATTAAACATCATTGCCTCAATTATTCAATTATTCTCATATCAAAAACAACAAAACATACCGGCAAGCGGAAATAAAATGTGTACATGTAGGTTTGTGTTTAAAACATCAACATCCAGTACGGTCTTGTGATAAGTGCCTCAAGCTACCCACGTTCAACTGACTGATCTCCCTCTCTAGCTGTGTACGCCACCGAAAGCGTGGTTTTCCTTTACCGCGTTGTCCGTCGAGGTTGGAGTCAAAGGCTTTCTGGGTCGGAGCATAAGTGTCGAAGGACTCGAAATCGTTTGACCAAATTGATGTCGCAATACTGTAGAAACTGGGCCCGAATTGGTTTTAGTGTGGCATGGCGGTGTGGCATTATAGTTTGGAACTCGAACGTGATGGCGCGATGTAATAGTTTAACCTCTAGGCTTCACAAGGAGCTTCAGGACATAACGAAACTGTTCGTCTTCATCTTCTTCCAATGGCGCTGCAGTCCAGGTTAGATCTGGACCTTAACTAAAAAGACTCTCCAGGCAGGCACGATCTTTTGCTAGTTTTTCAGGTTTTTCTCTACTTTGTACGGCACGCAATCGTGGACTTCCTTTTTTTTCGAAGAATTTTTGAAAGACTCCTGGAGCACTCAGACTCGAAACTGATCCATTGTACTGCCAGGTAGCAACCTACTCCAGTGCCGTTAATTTGATTCCAACGGCAAATGGTGACTGGACCAGATTCGATTTCAGTGAGATTCGAACTTGGGACGCCTCAAACTTGGGGCAGGCACTTACCCAACTGCGCCATCCAGTCGTATGTTGACGTCCTTAGTTCTGCTGTCCCACAGGCTCTGAGTCGAGAATTCTTCGGGCTGTAGCTACGTTGTCCATGCCCTCTTCACGGTCCAGCTTTGTCTTGGATACGTATTCATGCGCATAGATTGACTAATGAAGCTGAAGAGCCCATAAGGTATAGGACTTAAACCACACCAAAGATTGAAAAATGGAAACCATTGCTGCTTCTAAAAATGCTTCCCATTATTCTTTTTGAAATTTAACCCTCATGGAGATAGATTCGTTCGCTAAAATGCCCTCTCTGCTGATCCTTCACTAGCCCAACTGAAATCTCTCTCCGCTTCCAGTCATTTGCTATCGTTATCCCTTTCCAGTGACACATGTCTGCTCATTAGCCAAGTATTTTAATTAAAATCATTGCCTACCGTTCAGCGCAATGCAATGTGAAACCAAAATCCGCTTAATCCTTGCCTTTAGTGCCTGATAGACGATGGCATGTCTACTCGTTTATCAAATTCAGCGAATCGACGGTAATCCAAATTAAATTCTAAATTTCACGTAAATAGAAATTAATTACAATTCCCTCGAAAATATCCATTCGACAGGCGGCCTGTCCTTTGCTTTTTACGCGCAATTAATTCGATTAACCTGTTCGCCGTTTATCCGTTTGGCCTCTGGGAGTCAGCATGTCAAGCGGAATCGAAAAAGGACTAAAATTTCAACTATGGATTATTCACGTAACCCGCTTTAAGTCCCTCCATCTCGCACGAATCCGCAACACATGTCTGCTTGAATACAATCAATCAATGACGTATCGAATTTTCTTCTGCGAACGTGACTGGCTTCAGCAAATCCAACACCACCCAGTCCAGTCCGTCAATCTGAAATTTCAACGGGGACTGGGTTGCTGGAGGTGGCACCTTGCGATATTGCCCTCACCGCGTTTTAGATGAATTGCAACCCATTACAGGTGCCAATCCCATTTCATCACATCGTGCTCCTGCCACTGACACCATTCGCGCAACGATTCAATGTGATTTGCCAAGCAGTACTTCAAATTTGAGTACAAAAACGGGACAGAAAGGAACTGTCATTCGGAAAACAAATGCAAATTTCCATCTGACGTCTGCTGGCACGAAACGCCTGAAAATCAAATAAACCAGACCATGAAATCCAATGTCAGCGGAATATTGAGTTCGGTAATGTTTTCCAACAGCAAACATCATTTTTTCCCCCTTTATGTGAATTGTGCAATTTGCTGTTTTAACGGCTAATTAACCACCATTTTGTTTGACATGTCATAGGTTTGTGGGCGCCAACAAAAAATTAACCAAGCAAATTATTTGATTTTAATTAGCTTATGTCACGCTGCTTAGCGTGCAACACAAAAAGTGTCACGCTATAAATAAATCTCATGACACATCACTTAGAGCGTGGTTTGATTTAAAGTCAAATATGATTTCCTTAACCTCATTTTTTACCCATCTGTCAATGACAGACAGAAATCGGAAGTCTGCTGTCATCCCAACCGCAGCATGTTCATATTTTTTTCTCCCCGACAGAAGTCATTTGAAATGTCTTGACAGTATGAAGATAGCCAAATTTTTGACACACACTTTGACAGCTTGTGTCAAAGTCAATCCTTTAGCTGGTGGCGGTGACAGATTAATTGAATTTCTTGACTCTGATTGAAGGCGATCCATCAAATGTGTGAATGACTGGACTCATATCGGTGAAGTCATGCCAAACTACAGAAAAACAGTCAAACACAGGGTGAGTTACCTACAGATTTCTTTTGGGCCCACAAAAATATGCCATAAAAACGACTTCCGAAAGTGACTTTCATATTAATGGGAATTTTATTGAGGACGGAAACGATTCTGTGACACCGGTGGCTGGGGTTGTTGGTTATGATGAGTCGTAGAAAAGTTTCATGGTTACACGTGCTAACCTTTGAAGTCAAACATCTTGGGTGAATGCCCTCGGATGTGTTTGTCAGTAGAAGTTCTGCTTCAGACCTTCGCATCACGAAGTTTTGCGATTGTTACGGTTCTCCACAATTAAGTTGTTTTTATTTATATATTCGAAAGCATGTATCATAAATTATGACTTATTTTCTTTTTGACAGAGCGTGAGTGAGGGAGACAGAGGAAAGTTGTTGTTTTTAACCACAGTCTGGGATTCAATCGTTTGGCATCTAAAATGAGAAAGATTGGTTAGAGAAGTCAGGCGATTCAAAAGACCGCTCGAAGTTGATTTAGGGCATGATTTCATGTACATGGTGCTTCTAATTTTCCAGCACGTTTTTGTTTGGCCGGCATTCTGGTTTTAATGACATTTGTCAGTTCGTATCGTTGAGAGTTGTCTTCGACTTAGAACCAGTGGGACTCGCAATAGAAAATAGAAAATAGGACGTCTACATCTAAGGTGTCAGGTACCAGCCCCGTACGCATAGTGGGCGTCCAATGAACCCATCAACAATACGACCATAAAGGTATATACCGATGGATCAAAGATGGAAGCAGGCACAGGCGCGGGCATTTTCTCCAACGAGCTCAATCAGACTCCCTGATTATGGCAGTGTGTTTTAAGCGGAGATCCTGGCGGTCAAAGAAGCGGCCAAAACAATATCAATGATGGCAATACCACCAGCTGATATTACCATTCTCATTGACAGTCAGGCCATGAAAGCTATATCCGCAATAGAAATCAAGTCCAAGCTAGTCGCAAGCTGTCGCGAAGATCTAAAGGCTCTTGGCTCACAGCACTCGATCAATCTGTGCTAGGTCCCAGGACATAGGGACATAGCCGGCAATGAGATAGCTGATGAACTTGCCAGAACAGGGTCAGTGACCGACACGTCACAAGCAACTCATGGTATTAAACCGCCACTCTCAGAGCTGAGGAATAAGGTGGATACAAAGATCATTGAAATGGCAAACAGTAGATGGCGCGGTCTGTCTAGATACGATCGAGCAAAAACCAACAAAATTCTTCAGTGCGACAAAGAGTTGCTAACGATGGTGGTTGGAGCTCTCACTGGCCATAATCATCTTAGAAACCACGCCATAAAAATGGGACCCTCCAACGACAACATTTATAGAGGCTGCGGTGATGAGGAAGAACGAGAGGACACTCCTCACTACCTCTGTCACTGGCCTAGTCTTTGTCAGTTGCATCATAGAACACTGGGAGAATTTTTCTTCCAAGACTTACAGGAAGTTTCAAATAAACCTCTTAGATCTCTTTGCAGGTTCATAAGGAAATCGGGATGGCTTCGGCACAACGAGGGACCATGAGTGCGGCAAGGGTTATAAGGGGACACTATTCCCCAATTGGGCATCACAATGTTTACCGTCTTCTTTGCCTTGTTTCACAGGAGGAATCGAAGACTATTGGTTTATTTAACGCCCAAAAAAGGCCAAGATGTTCACTCATGTGTCATAACATAAGGCAGGCGACACACAAACTTCCCTTCCCTACCTGTCATGTCAAGCGTTTTGTGGCGCCCTATATTACCGCAAAATTTAAAGCAACACATAATTAAATTATTCAAAATGCAGCATAAATTGATTACAGTTATTTACTTTAACCAACAACATTGCGGTCACGAACACCGCTGTCAATGTCAATTCATACTAAACAGTAACCTTCTGCATATAAACACATTTGATGCTAGTTATGCAAATCGCATAAAAACATTAGCGAACATGTGTCATGTTGTTAGATTGCGATAAGCAAAATACAGGATGCACGCAAAAACCCTTCCACCGGGAGTGCATCAATTCACTTTGCAACCAATTTATATTAAAGAGACACATGTCATCAGCTTGGCAGGTGTCATATTGCTTTCGGCGTTTGACATTTGACAGCTTCCGTTTATTGGTCTATGATATTAGGTGTCGTTTGTTGGTTTTTCAAATGCCACATCGACAAATTGGTTAGCCATTGTTTTAGATAGTTTTTGGTGGCACTGAGCTGAAATGAATATCTCAAATTATCAATCGCACTTTAGGTGTCATTTATACAAGTGACGTGGTTTTGTGCATGTTAGTGATATCGCTGGGACAGAAAATTTACCCGAAGCATTGTCAATTTTCGGGTTAATTTTGTGTTTTTGAGTGGGTAACAAGGTTAGTGTTTCACGTTATGTTAAATTATATTTTGTGGGCTTGTGATTTATTTATGCAAACCGTGACGGGAACAACAAGCATATTATTCAAGATTCTTATCGATCGTGTCGAGACAACTTTTGCCACAATTGATCTAGAAATGTTGCAGTTCGGGGGAGAATGCTACAAGAGCTGTTAAGCTTCGGAGGCGATTTGCTAATTTTCTTTGGTTATTCACAAGCTCTTACGCTAAATGTCCATGGTTCGATCCCGAAGACACCAACTTACGTTTTCTCGGCACCACCTGTCTTGAGTCATTGCCAATGCTCAGAGTAACTCTGAAAAACGAGAGTCAACGAGATCTCCAGTGCAACCACGATGTAACTCTGTTGGGTACTTGGACACACAAGAGTCCAGGGAAACGAGAGGGCGGATGCACTGACAAAGGAAGGCTCAGAACTGGACAAATCTCTGGTACTACCATATGTCAGCACGCCGTCAAGTTCCCTAAAGAAAGAAATAAAGGACGAAGCCGTAAAGAACGCAATTGAACGATTTTTGAATCTGGACATTGGGTAAACGATGAGAGCCCTATGGCCGGTGCTGAACAGAACACAAACTATTTTCAATGCTTAGCATCAGTAGCAAGATGGTAGGAGTCCTCACCGGACATTGTCCGATAGGCACCCATTCCGAGAGGCTAGGTATGCCCACGGCGACTACTGTAGAAGTTGCAGGGACGAAGAGGAAATAGAGTCCGTGCGCCACCTACGATTGTCCAGCTCTACGGGGAAGGAGACTAATGAAACTGGGCAGTAACTTCTTCGACGAGCTGTAAGATCTAAACAAAATTGAGCTGAGGCGTTTCCTGAGATACATACAACAATTTGGGTGGTTCTGATCTCTCACGGGATATACAGTGTCGGACAAAACAATAGCACCGAATAGTCCGCATAGATTTTTCAATCCTCTGATCTCAAATCCTATAGATAATCTATACAAAATTTAGATCCGAGAATTGGACGGGATAGCCACCAAAATATTGCACCTTTTGTTAAACCTAAAACGTCGTGAAAAAGGATTCCCGTGGCTGTTGTCAGCACTTTTATTGATTCTATGCCTTGAAGATATGCAACGGTTATCAAAAACAATGTATACTCACTCAAATATTAACACTCGGATTTTAAAAATGTTTGCTTTTAATTATGTGCTTTAGTTTTGTCGCGGCGATTTTTAAGGCATGTTCACTATTTTTTAATATTTTTAGTTTGTAGAAATCTAGTGGAATTGAGTTCTTGTTTATATATAAGTGAAACTATTCCTGTTTGAATGAAAAAAGAATTATTAAAATATCTCAAGTACAAGGAAAGATATTGAGCAAAATGTCTATGGGGACTATTCGGTGCTATTGTTTTGTCCGACTCTGTAGATCCCATTTCCAGGGACAAGTTAGACTTGTCGCTTGGGCACTCTTTAACCTACCTACCTACCTACCTAGCTCTGAAGAAACTGTGAAGAAAAGCTTTTTAAACTTCGCTATTCAACGTCAGCATTAAATCTTTATAAGCTCCTCTACCCATGAGAGAACAATAACAAGCATAACACGAGTGCTTACTGCAAAAACCAGGTCCAATCCCACCCAACTGAACGACGAAAAAGAGCTTTCACGTGTTCTTTCAATGGAACACATAACAGAGCGATCCTCTGTTCTTATCCTATTTTGACATTGAAGATATCGGTGAGTTCGTTATGTGCCTTGATGGAGCAGCGGGAGTTCTTCCTTGTCATTCTGCACAACCTGACGAGTTTCGCAGAAGTGTCAAAATTGGACATGGCGTTTATAGCTCGTTCCTATACACGTTGTCACATTCGGCCTTGAAATCGAAGAACAAGTGTCGACCTTCATGGTTTTTTTTCCAGGATCTCCCGGAGTGTTCCTTAGACTTGAACCATACTGATAAACCTCTATTAGATCGTTGACAAATGGTTTCAGGCGTTCACATAAAACGGCAAAAAAATCTCAGGAGTTTGCTTAGCTCTATTTTCCCAAGATCATTCAGCTCCAAAAAGAAGAAATTTCCTAGGGTTTCCTTCCTTCTAACGGCTAGTGCAGGACAATCACACAGTATGTGACGAATAGATTCTATTTCTCTTCGTCTCTACAGCTTCTACAAAAGTCGTTATGGGGTATTCCCAGTCGTGCTGCGTGATTCCGTATCGCCCAGTGCCCTGTTACGATCCCAACGGCTGTTCGTATATCTCTTCGACTTAGCTTTATGAGATCGGTAGATCTTTTGTCGTGGGGATTAGCTGTAGCGCATGTGTTTAATGTCTTAGGTTAAGTTAGAGTGACTGTAACGGTGTAGATCAAACGTGGCCCTCTTAGATTCTGACTGGATTTAGCGTGCTATCACAAATCGGTATTTGATACACAGATTCCTCGTTTCCCGAAAAATTATACCTGAGGGTTACGACTCGCGTTTAAGTGCTTCGTCTCATAGTGAACCACTGGACATTTTCTGGTTGTGTCATGCTTCGGATTTTATGATAATAATAATGGGGGCGCTACAGTTCGAGGTGGACCTAGGCCTAGCTTCTCAGCAACCACTCGTGTTGTGCGTGCTATTGTTCTCTTACGAGTGGAGGGGACCTACAGTTTAATGCCGACTCCGAACGGCGGGATTGAGAAGCTTTTTCTAGACAATTATACTCTTTGAGCATTGTCAGTAACTCAAAAGAGGTGGAGCCGCGAAGAAATGCTAGGTGTATTTTTTTTCTAGATTCGAACCTTAAACCTCGAGCGTAGGAGTCGATGCTACCTACCTACCCACTACGCGACGGCACCCGGATATTGGTATTCGTTAATTCTGAAAACGACTGGATGGCGCAGTTGGTTAAGTGCCTGCCCCAAGTTCGAGGGGTCCCAGGTTTGAATCCCAGTGAAATCGAATCTGGCCCAGTCACAATTTGCCGTTGGGATCCAATTAACGGCACTGGAGGAGGTTTCTACCTGGCAGTACAATGGACCAGTTTTTAAGTCTAAGTGTCCAGTGAAGAGTTTAAAAACCTCAGAAAACAAATTGGAATTCCCCACTATTGAGGCATCCAGATTACGTGGGACATGATTCACCTCACGTTCGGATCGAGAAGTCCGTAGACTTTCTCTATAAACATTTTTGCTCTAAAATGAACCTGAGCGTAAATGAAATGAAACCTGGGGGAGTTTCAGCCTTAAGGCCTTAGTTGACAGAGTCTAGATTGGAAGAGGAATGGGAGTGAAACCTTGGATCTAAGGCAATTTTGGAGATTCGAGCAAAAAGAGTAAAGAGTTTTTAAGGGAAATTATTCTTCTCTCATTGAAGCTGTGTACAGAGTTGGAAAGTTTTCCACCAAATCCTTAAGGATTGACTTACTTTCAACAAGCTTCCGTTTCAATGTGGTTCCTTGGCTATTAAGTGAATATAACTTTAAGACCTGTATTTAAGTCACAAAGACGCATTGCGGCTGGCAGAAGATAGAAGAAAAAAGTTCTAAAAACTTCTAATCAGCGCTCAGAACCTGAGTGCATTTCCAAAGAATCCCCTCACAGAGATTGCCTAAAACCACGTGTGTAAAAATGCGGGTTGCATGTAACTTCTGTCTCCTGAACAACTGCTCCTCTAATCTCACCTTCTTAAGAGTTCCTTCTTGATTACTTCACTGCAACTTCCATTTGTGCAAATACGGATGAGCCTTTTGAAATTCCCGATGCCAAGCACATGTCTCAACGTTGTACAGAAATAAATAAATCCATGTCCTCTCTATAAAAGCGCAGTGCATCAGGCAATGAACCTGTTGCACGAGGAAACATAGCCCGGGAACTATGTCTGTTCAATCCTCCGCCCGCATCATCAGCCCTAATGAATTAACCAAATCACGTACGTTACGAATGAACGGTAAGAGTTATTCGTTTCACATACCCAGTTGGCACGTCTTCTACGGGAAGCGAACGAGCCCACCTGCTGCAAGGCACACATAAACCGTATCCATCGGATGTAACCAAGGCTCCGTGGGGAACTTTTGCAAAACTACTGCTTCTGTGGAAGGAGCATCGAAGTTTTATCGTGTGTGCGAGGGTATCAAGGAGCCAAGTTTGTCAACAAGGAAAAGAGCACAGGAAAAAAAAGTGGAAAAGGAACCGTGACTCAGTCACAGTCCTGCTTTACGGACCAGTGACTGTGGGAAGGACCGACGTATCGTTTCGAGGCCAAAGAGCCGGGTTAAGCAGAGTTCTTCGAAGTTGTTCCTTTTTTTCTCTCGAACTGTTATGCTTCCTCGATCACAGGAGTTACGAGGGACATGCTTTGCTGATTCTCTTTTGAGGCACATTTCAGTTTTTGCACTCAGCAGTGTCTGCTCCACAGATCAAGGGCCACTGGCCAGGAGGAGTATTAACACGAGTAGTGACTGTTTACCGTAATTACTTGCGCTGCCGAAGTTATGACAATGTATGAGTGAACAAACGTATGAGTGAACAAGTGCCTTGGCAGGACACCCAGCCACAGGAGAACTTACGAGGCACTTTCTGATTATTTTCTTTGGACTTCTGCGAGTCTCATTGCGAAAAGTTTCGCCTCTGCAGCAGCAAATCATTTGCAGAGTTAAGCAATTACGAGGACAACTTTAAACAGGACATCGCCGCCTCCTTAGGGAGCCACTGAAATTGTGTTTGTCAACAGACGACGTCTTTCTCCCCGTCCTTTGGGAGTTCATAAAAAGAACCATCACAACACATGACGGCAAATAAAACCCCAAGAGGCACTTCGGGCACTTGGATCAAGTGTCTATCCAGATAGTGGGGCATAATAATGTCGACCCCAAGGCGGAGGTAAATGATCCCATTATGGAAACAAATCTCATGGGACCGCTCTCGATGTTTAGATACTCCGTCGAACATAAACTTTATGATGTACTCACTTTGTGTATGATGTACTCTCATCCATAAAGCTCGTATCCATGAGATGGGGGAGTGTCGGGCGCCATGTGTGCGAGGAATCGGTCAACACATGCTGGCTGGTGATGGGTGGTCGTAGGAATAACAAACGTCAAACGACATCTGTTATCCGCTTCCTCGGGCTGTTTGTGTCTCAATTGAGAACGATATATGAAGTCTTTAAGAGTGTCATCATTCAGACAGATTGACGCAACATCAAAGGATACGGCTGGATAAGCTGATAACACACATTTCAACCACAGAATGCTTGTTTTTCTTCTTCTTCTTTGGATGGGGTTAAGATTCGGGGTGGGTTGGGTCTTACTTCTGCGGCAACTACACTCGTATTGTGCGTGCAATTATTCTCTTAAGAGTGCAGCGGACTTATGCTCTCTCCATACGGCGAGGTTTGAAAAGCTTTTTTTTGACAGTTGTACTCTTTGAGCATGTCAGTGACTCGAGAGAGGTGGTACCATCAAATTGCAAATTGATTGTGTCCGGAATCGAACCATGGACGTTCAGCTTATAGTTATATGCTGAACGCACCTAACCACTACATCACAGCGGCCGTCTTATCTACATAGTGGGTTCGTCAATAGACTGCGGTGTAAGGTTAGGACTTATTGAAGAGCCTCAAATAGCTAACGCATTATCCATAGAGATGCCACATCTCACAGTATCCTAGTTGGTGTCATGAGCGCGTATTCAATACAAAGATATGGTTTCATTTTGGCCAAGTAATTAGGTAAGTAGTGTTCTACGTCTTGTTCTAAACAATGGCAGACCAAAAAAAATAAAAGATGGACTTAAGTTTCTCGTGCAATCGATCAGCTACAATTACAACACTTGTCAGGGAGACTGACTCTTATTTAAGAGTATATTAAGCCCCATACGACTGTATGGCGCAGTTGGTTAAGTGCCTGACCCAAGTTAGAGGGGTCCCAGGTTCGAATCCCAGCGAAATCGAATCTGGTCCAGTCACCATTTGCTGTTGGGATCAAATTAACGGCATTGGAATAGATTGCTACCTGGCAGTACAATGGACCAGTTTTGAGTCTGAGTGCTCAGTAAAGTTTCAAAAGTTATCCGAAAAAAAAACTAGAGTTTTCGAACCCTAGCTTTTGTGTTCAAGAAGGAGACACCGACCCAACCTGCGGTATTGAGATCACTTGATGCCGGATAAAAGAAAACTTGGTTTGATAACTGAAAGTAGCGTGTCCAGAACGGGGCCCGGACATAACGCCAAGTGACAAGTTTTAAAGTTTTAAAATTTGGCCTTATGTCGCTTGGCGTTATGTCATGGCACCTCCAGAACCACAAAGAATGAAAGACGGCGTCAACAAAGGCTTAAACCTCAAACCACCAATGGCGTAAAATGAAGTCATTGGCAAGTACATACAAAATCATTAGGGGCGGGCATCCCACTGGCAACAAGTAAGAGACACCCTCCATAACAGGCTACTGCTTTTTAGGCACGCATGCAAGAAGAATTTCACCTCCCTATAACGACTTCTTCAGAGAATACAGCGATGCAGGAAGAGGAAGAAACAATTCTACTCAACTTCTTAAAATAACTAAAAGAAAGAAATTTAGGTAAATACCTACTCAGCGGGTTGGAAGAATTGACGAACATTAAAATCCGGCGGCGTAGCTTAGTGGGTAGGTGCGTCGACTCCTACGCTCGAGGTCTAAGGTTCGAATCTCGGAAAACACCCAACATTTTTTTCACGGCTCCACCTCTTTTGAGTCGCTGATAATGCTCGAAGAGTGTAACTGTCTGAAACAAGCTTCTCAATCTCACCGTTTGGAGTCGGCATTAAACTGTAAGTTCCCTCCGCTGGTGAAAGAATAATAGAACGCACAACACGAGTGGTTGCTAAGAAGCTAAGCCTGGGTCCACCTCGGATTGTAGCGCCGCCACTATTATTATTATTAAAATCCACGACATGATTAAGTTGCTAACAAGAACTAATTGGCTGTAACCCAGAAGTGCGAACCACTCAGGCACGAGTTGGAACTCTTAGTTTTGATTTTTGGTAAACGAGGAACTGGTGTTTGCACCACTATGGAACCAACCAGGGTCTAAGTGGGTCACGGTAACTTCTTACCGTAACAGTCACTCAAACCGAACATAACCTAAGTGCATCACGTGTAGTACACACAACAGCACCTGTAGACGTTCTGCGTAGGAGCCCTGCTAATTCCGATACAGACTAGGTGTTAAGGTTTTGAGCAATACGATTGGATGCATACAGATGAATGCCTTTAATCTTCGGCTTCGGCCGAAAAACTGGCCTTCGGTCGGACTCTACAAATAAGACGGCCGCCGTGACGTAGGGGTTAGGTGCGTTGAGCGTATAACAACACGAGTGTAGCCAATTTGGGTCAAAACAAATTGGTTACCAGCGATCGATAAGGCTCTCCGTTGCTGCTGATGACAATGCCATCATCGTTTCAAAGAAGAACGGAATGATTAAGTCACCCTCTCACAATTCAGGTTTTGGACACTTGGTGGGTCTCATGTAGATTGGCATCTTCCCAAATCCCGCAAATTTAGCTTGTTGACGTGTCCTTTCATCTAAAACTGGGCCCTGTTGCTTTGTCTATGTTTCTTTTCCTTCAGCTTCTAACTCAGTTGGACTGATGTAGGTTCAATTCCCAACTTAAAATTCGTCAAGCTGATGTCTGCGAAAAACGGAGTTCTTGAGCGCAGCGTGGAGTTAACTCCTATGGATTCTCCTGCACACTCTCATGAGCAGTGGCGATGTTTGCGGTCGATTTTGGGCTTCCTTGATGTACGGATATTGGCTAATTGTCGACTCTAATTTAGCCAGCAAACGTTGAATAGTCGATTGGGAGGGACGATCATGTAAACCGCTAAATATCAGCAAGCGCGCATCGTTGCTAAAGGAGAACAGTCATTTTGAACATAGAATCTATCAATTGCAAGTGTTGCTCGACGCTGTAACGTGTCATGGTTTCTGCCTTTAGTATCTGGAGAATAAAAAACAATGAAAAAAAAACAATATGGACGCCATGAACTGTGAAAATCTTATTATCACTTGAATAAGAACGACTGGATGGCGCAGTTGTGCCTGCTCCAAATTAGATGGGTCCCAGGTTCGAATCCCAGTAAAATCGAATCTAATTCAGTCACCATTTGCCGTTGGGATTAAATTAACTGCACTGGAGTAGGTTGCTACCTGGCAGATGGACCACTTTTGACCAGATGGACCAGAATGGACCAGTTTTGAGTCTTAGTGCTTCAGTGTAGAGTTTCAAAAAATCTCAGAAACCAAAAAAACACTTGAATAAGTGAAATCTTAGAATCAAACCGTCTCCTGTTTAACTGCACGTTTGTGCCAAAAATGCTAATGAGCTTCATCTACAACTTAAGAAAACTTCTATCGGCTTCATCCCATAAAATCACCACACGTCCTTCATTCATCACCCTTTATGTGCTTCACCAACGACCGAAATCAAAGAAAGTACCCTGAAGGCCAAATCGAAGATGTTGCAAGGATTTCTAATTCCCCAACCGATGATTGACCTATTTACCCGAAATTAGTTTCAGAAACTTCAGCTAACTCAACAGATCCGTGCGCTAATTTCAGACTTCGACTTCAATCACGTTCTGCCGTCAGAACCAGCAATAAAGAAAACGAGTCCCAACCAAACAAGGGTTTTCGGTGGTTTTCCATCGCTCCGGGGCTGAATGCATTCTCCGATATCGGCGCGAAATCAATATCCGCACTTCTCCGAAGTCGAACAAGCCTCACATGCCACCCCACGTTCTATTTACAGAGGAGCACCCACCTTGCCAGCACCAACATCACTGAACTTCACTCGAAGTGCCCCTTCAGCGAAACACTCAATCTAATGGAAGCCCAGCAGAGCGTGACGCACTCGGAGGCGTTGAAATAGGTATCGATGGGATAGCAAACTGCACTCGTCCAGTTGCCATATCATCCACTCTGTGCCAGTCGGGAGAACCTGATAAACCAATTAGTCGATGGGAACGAAAGCCACCCCAGTTGCAAGACAAGGGGCAATCTTAATTTGCCGCGCGCCCCCTCATTCTTCCACCCCACATCCCCACAGAGCCGGTGCACTGTGCCGTGGAAGACACAACATGCCCCGAATGTGTGTGCTCTGGTATTGCAATTAACTTGTGACCTCAGGAAGCAGTATGGTTTTTTAATCTTCCTCCCGCTTGTTCAGAAAATATTGTAATTACACAAAAAGCATAACATCCTTCCCCCGGGGGGGCGTGGGGCTAGTACACAATGCCCGACCGGGTCCCAGAATACACCAAAGAGGGGGAAAGCCACAAGGATGTGCGAATTCATGCGAAAAAAAGACAAAAGCCCGAGGGGGCGGCACAGCCCCAGCTGAGAGTGCATTCCCCCTGCACAATGGCACGGTATGTGGCAAGCTCGGTTCGTGTGGCATGCGAAACGGAAGGGTGCTCGCCAGCATCTCGGCACCGTCATTGCATAAGTACGCGCACGCTGGCAAAGTGAAGTCTTAAAGTCTTCATCACTCCTTGGTGGCACCTCCTCTTTGGCATTTCCTTCACGAGTCGCAAGCAAAACACCGAGACGTGGCGCGGATGACTGCGCTGTGCAACACCGAAATTATGCTCCTCCATAATGTGCAACGTCACGATGATGCCTTACAAGGGCTATAAAGCGCGACGTTTAAGGTGGGTGCTCGGTGAGGGACATGCCGGGGCGCACCGGAAGAACGTATTCAATTCAGCCTCAGGCAGGGTGGGGGGGGCTTGGAAGCGAGAAAGAAAATGTTAAAGGAACGTTCCGAAGCAATCATTGCTTTTTGCATCTGGAGGGCTCAGCGAAATGGGGAGGCGAAGTGGAGCAATTGGAATTGATTGCGAGGGTGGCTGCGAGGGATGACGCAGTTGAACGAGGAGAGTGCAGTCGGTTAAGCTTCCATTTGAGTTCTGCGAATTGAAAAATTCATTTAATTGTCTCGTGAATTCGCACAAACGTGACTTTTTAGCGATCCATCGCTTTCCTGAAGGATCTGATGGGGATTGCCCTGGTATCTTGATGCGATGATGACTTGAATTGAACGCGTTTGAACTTTATTAGCCGAAGGGTGTTGAGGAGTTGGAGTCCTCTTGAGGAGGTGCATTGTACAAGATGTGTGGCTTCAAATAGATGCTGCAACATGCAACAAAGTGCACATAGAATGGATCTGCCTCCAAGGTTCTTATAAATTTGAGTTATTTTCTTTGAAAATAAATAGAGTCGGGAATAAACCCGAGGTGATAGAGAGCTCAGGAACCACCATTCTTAGGCGAAATAGAACAAGCTCCTTGGAAAGTGGCTCAAATTTCGACTTTGTGGTTCAACTATCAAGAGAGTTGTGAATGGGGTAGCAAAATTGTGAAGTGGTTTAGCTCAAAACTTTTGGCCCACGAATTTCATGGGACCACTACGAGTGAGTCTTCGACTCTGAGCCTGTGGTACAACGCAACAGAGGTCGTCCACGTACAAGGTGGCGCACACAAGTCGAGGGGGACCTTCTGCCGGCTTGGTGTGCGACACTGGAGACAGCTGGCGAAAGATCGTGCTGGCTGAAGAGGCATGTTGAGTGAGGCCCAGGTCCACCTCGGACTGTAGCGCCCTAAGAAGAAGAAGACTACGAGCGAATCAATAAGATCCCTTTCAGGCTCTGAAAGTAACATTCAAAGAAGCCATTAAAATAGCAGTTGCAAACCAGCATACAAAACTCCGGGCACCTTCTGATACTGGAATGCAGCTTTACCGGATTGAGGCTGGGGTTTAACTTAAGCACGGATGACTTTAGACCATGTTGTGCGTGTAAGTGGGATGAAAAGGAATCAAGTCCCGCCTAAAAATGAAATGAAAATTCTGTGACATCCCACTGATTTCAAAGTCTTGACAAGCGAAACGTCGAGTCGCAAGCCTTCTTCGAACTCCTGCTCTCATGGAGTGGAAAAATCTGTGAATCGAGAACTATCGTCCAAGAGATGGGGTACCCGATATCCGTTGAGCGTCGTTGGCGGCTGTTCATCTCTCTTTATGGATTACAGGGGAGGAGTAGGTGGACAGGTTCGCTTCCAGCGGTATGAGAAAGCTAGGCCCAGGTCCACCTCGGTTCACCCGGGTCCACCTCGGACTGTAAAATATTTGTAATTATAATAATAATGACGGCGCTATTATAAATATTCACCACGTCAATGGGCGGAGCTTGCACTTGAATTATCTTAAAAATAGAAGGATTTCATCAATAGGCCCTAATGCTCTGGGATGTTTTCTTCAAAAACATTGCATTCTATTTATGGATATAACTTTACCTCAAGTGAATCATTCAGCTCCAACACCCTCCAGCCTCTATTAATTCACTTAACAAGTTCCCTTCAACACCCATTCTCTATAACAATTAGCTCCCTCTCAAACCTGAAACCTTCTAGATTTCCAAGAAAAATTGTTTGACCTTCCATCACCCACAACACACTACCCTATCTGTTGACGCTGCTTCCTTCGAAATCTTCGAAGGAGGGATAAGTGGCTTGTTGTGACCACATTCGTTCGTCTCGACCCACTGACCTTAAGTGTCACTTCAGCACACTTTAATCACACGTGTGTGAGGCCCTCCCTCACAATGTGCGCAATGTTTTACTATCAAAGGACCCCGATGACTTCTACTGAATCACTTTACACGTGCGGCCCCCACCCGCCCGAGCATGCAAGAGATTGATCATCTGCAAATGGGCACTACATTATTGCCATGTTTTCCGCTTCGAAGATTCATTTTCCATGTAACACGATTGGGGTATATCCGATTGTGCCGGCCTTAAATTAATGACTAGCCGATATTAAAAAGGGACGCCACGTTCCGCAACGCTGTGCCGATGAGTTGACATAAGGAATGACCGCATTTAATGGAGTTGATTTTGTATCAGTAGTCGCAGCCTTTTGCGGATACATGAGAAGCATATTTCGGAGTCGACTTTTGACCTTTTCCTTAAAGCCTTGGTGAATGCTGTGAAAAAGAGCAAATCCATTTGCTTTGATATGGGCTCGGTGAAAGTGTTGAAAGCAAGACGAATAATGAGGGGGTGGCAAGTGGTCTTTTGCTCCCACACCACGGATGCGCTTGAACTTTTAATGAATCTAATTATCTGCACTCTTGGTCCAATGGTTTAATTTGAAAATGTGTGGTGAATATTTTTGAAGACGACGAGGAATTATGATCGCTTAAAGAGTTTTGCTGGCCAATTTCTGTGTTCACAGAATTTGAAGGGGTTCCACAACATTTTGTCTTGAATTAACAACAGGAGTTGTTAGGCAGAAAAAACAATCGATTAATAGAATCCTTTCTTGAAAGACCAAGCTGACTTTGTGTAAGACATTGAGCACCTCAGATAAGATGGCTGCGCGACGTAGAGCGTCTTTCCGCGGTGGACCTGAGCCTAATCCAACATGACTTTCCTCCTAGCGTGATCGTTTGCTAGTTGTCATCGAATTCGCGCACCAAGCTGTATGACGTCCCTCTCAAATAGTATGCCCCATCTTAGACATGGAAGTCCTCCGTTGCGCTGTCCCACGGGCTCAGAGTTGAAGACTACTTTTCCAAACTACTGACAATCTGCAGACATTAAACTGATGTAGAAACATTCAAAATTTGAATCGAATCACTTCTTGAACTAAATTGTCACCTTAAAGCGAATCGTACTTCAAAAACTATATTCAGAGAAGCATCATTTTAGTCTGGCTTATGTCTTTAAAAGTGAATCGATATACCGCCTCTGTGAGCAAAACATTTGTACAATTGTAGGGTCCACAATGACGAATCTTAGTTCCGTTTGAAATGAGTTTATGACTGAACCAAAAGGCGTTTCCAATTAATAATAAATGAACCACCTTCTCCACAGCATCGACTTGAGTCCCACTCTCCCCTTTGAAAGCCTTTTCATTTCAACTACCGTTTCCTCAAGAGGATTTATCCCTTTACCTGTCCGATTACCGCACGAAGTGCCACTCAGTAGTCCACGAGAGGAATCTATAAAATATTCCCCTCCGCGCACACAGAAGCCATGACTCCATCAGTCAACCTTAACGGTCCTTCGAATCCATAATCCATTAAAGTCAGCATCTATTTTTTCGCTTTCCGTTCCGAGAGTTACTTCCATTTTATCGACGGTAATAATATTTTATCTCTTCCGTAGCGCAGTTTAGAGTATCCTCCGAAGGAGAGTGATACGTATCCCACCCCACCCGCACATCGAAGGGAAAGCCTTCTCGGTATTGCCTTTGCATGAAGCAGTTAGCAACAGCCCACTCTCGCTGTTAATTGATTACTGAAATCCTTTCTGCAGATCGATGCGTAATTATCCATGAATCCATGGAACGCCGTCAAGTGCCCTCATGTCCCCCCGCCACTTGGGGGTCTATGAAAATATGAAAGCCTATGCACAGCCTTCGTCCTGCTGGCACATTTCCATGGGATATCGCATTCATGTCCTAGTAATCCAACGCAATATCTGACTTATCACTCAATGTGCTCCAATTGATTGTTGCTCCACATATGTGCCGATCCCCATGGCCGAGATACCGCAGTGGCTCCTTAAGAGAGAGAGAGAGGCACATAGAGACGGAGATGAAAGCCACATTCCACCCGACCCGTGGGTGAGTGGTGAAGGGAGGTCTGCGGGAGATTGATGTCCTTTCATAGAGGGCATTCGTTCCCAGGACTGTTTGGTGTGTTTTGATTTTAACATCGACAACAACAAGTCGACTGCAAAAGGGAAATTTATATTCTTTATCATGAAAATCAAACAGGCGAGGACTTCCTTTTCTTCCTTTCTCTGCAGGATGTTTCAGTAATCCTTAGATGGGACGTTGAGCGCAATAAAATGTGCCAGAGCACAGTCAATAAATGTGTGTATCTCTGTCGGTCTTCGTTTGGAGTGATTTAGGGGCAAGGACACATGATTGTGGCGCGCCACACATACACCCGGCCGAATTTTTTTCACATTGTTCAAGTCCCTATGAGGATCTCATTGGTCAACGTTGCCGCTGGAGTGAGTTGATTTGGATATTCGGCGCAAAGTACTCCCAATTCCGTGGAATGCAACACTTCTGTAGCTTTGTCTGCTTCCGATGAATTCCATGAGCGATGATTCCGTTGAAGGAATTCGTTAAAATCGAATCTTATTTGTAGAACAGGTCATCGCCATGGGGTCCACCTGGAATGTGCTGCAGGAGTATTCGCGTTCATGAAAGAAGATTCCAAGAAGTAGCAATACCCAGATGCCTTTGTGTTTCGAATTATGGAGTCAAGACCTAGAATAGAACATCAGATCGATGAGGGGAAGACTGTGGGATTAAATTTTCATTCATGCATGGCACACAAGGAGACACAGTGAAAGGAACGTATTTTCCACTGAGACGTCGTCGACTTTTGAAGGACTGTCAAAGTCAAAGAGACTGTTTGATGTATTCTAATGGACTCGAGAAGTTACACTTTAGTTCCTTTACACGGTCATTGAACCTCTAATGAAGTACGACTTAGCGGTAATGTCAATGGCAGATGATTGAGTGTTCTTTTGTTGTTCTCTTGTTGATCTCCTTTGTAGTGTCTCTTTCCATGATGAGTCATGAGTCGTCGGCCAACAAACAAGAAGAAATGTCCCACAATGTGGGTGTCTGCCGAGTGGGCTGGAAGTGGTTTCCCTTTGACCACAAGCATAAAACATGCAAAATGTTTGATGTTTGAAAAAAAAATGAAGTAAATTGAGGAAATGTGGTTTCAAGTGGAAGGAGTGATTGTGATGTAACAAAGGACATAACTCACCTACTTCGTAAGGAAATTGTAAATTCGAGCTTGTCAAGGAAATGAGAGGGTGGAGGAATAACACACAAAGTTGAAAAATGGACGTGCGGTGGGAAACATTGCGAAGGACATTTAAGTAAATTTCACAACCCCAACACTATGGCGCCTAATTGGCATGTCATGTCACATAATTTCCAATTCATTCTCAGAGAGGGTCCTTATATGATTTTTTTTGTACTGCCCATTAGCACACTTTACATAGTTTAATATCAATTCTTCTTCTGCTTTTTGCGTGGCGCTACAGTCTGGGGTGGACTTGGGCCTTAATCAAAAACTCCTTAAGTCAGCACAATGCTTCGCTAGCTGTCTCCAATTGCCCACACAAAGTTTGTTCTCTGACTGCGCTAACGCAACCGTGCATATCTTCTGGTGCGTTGTCGCACCGTCTCAAAAAACGGAATCTTTATGATTTCGGTGTGTCCGTCCGTCCGTCCATCTGTCACACTTTTTTATCTCCTACATTTATAAAGATATCGCCATGAAATTTTGGAATTTGGTAATTCAGACCTATTAGGTTGTAATTATCGACGCCATTTTATGAGAAACGGTGGATGCAAACCCAACAAAAACGATGCAGAGCATTGCACACAATATAGGAGTATCCCTTATGACAATAAGTCGACACCTACCTCAAATAGGAAATTTTTTTTACAAAAACATCCGACATTTCATGTGGTTGCATTGCCCATGCAAACAAATTTAAAAAGTAGGACCATTTAGGGGTCGCTCCCGTGTAGTTGAAGTTGCCATCGATTTTGAAATATCCCCTCGAGTGAAATATTAATCGACAGATCTTTTGAGGTTTGCTTTAATACTTTTTGATCCAAGGTACTGTTTGAAAAATATGGAGCTCCAAAGTTTTTTTTAATGTGTCCCCCTACCATTTTTTAACCAAAATGTTTACAAATCTGAAAAAATCACAAATACTTGGCTTCTTTCATTCAACTTTCATTTAAAACAATTTCGAGCATTCTGGCCTTAATAGTTTTGGGGATGTTGGCCAAAAACGGTCAATCATTGACATGTGAATTTTGAGGATCTGAAAACGCGTTTTTAAAGACCTCAGCGTAAGCATTAAGAAATAATAAATATCGAAATATCGGTTAATGTGCAACTTTTGAGATATCTAAGATTTAAAATGATAAATATTTTCATTTTCACACATAAATTTCATGCTGTGATCGACCACTGTATACGATGATGAGTGTTATCTCTCAGATCAATTTCAACAATTTCAATTTCAAAAGGGAGAGAATTTCAACCCATAAATGCCCAACAGAAATGCACACACACCACAGGCATGAGCAGTGATTGGGTATGGATGGAAGGGATTTCCTCAGTTGGATAAACTTGGATAGAGATAATACAGTACCTCACAAAAGTATTCGGAATTATGTTTTTTCCTGAATATTAGTTTGCTTTGTTGCATTTTGTTGTAGACAGAAAACATGCACTTTTTGTTAACAGAGAATAAATTTTGAATTGAAACTGATTTTTTTAATTATAATAATTATTTGTTGTTTAATAATAATAATAATAATGGCGGCGCTACAGTCCGAGGTGGACCTGTGCCGTGGACCTGTGCCTAGCTTCTCAGCAACCACTCGTGTTGTGCGTGCTATTGTTCTGTCACGAGCAGAGGGGACCTACAGTTTAATGCCGACTCCGAACGGCGAGATTGAGAAGCTTTTTTCTAGACAGTTATACTCTTTGAGCATTGTCAGTGATTCGAAAGAGGTGGAGCCGTGAAAAAATGTTTGATGTTTTTTTTTCGAGACCGACGATCTCGAGCGTAGGAGTCGACGCACCTACCCACTACGCCACGGCGTAGTATTGTTGTTTAACATAATTCAAACATAATTCTGAATACTTTTGTGAGGCACTGTATCGATGAATGTTTGTTTGTTTGAATTTAGAAATTAATAGTTGATTTGGGTTGTAGTGAGAAGGGAATTCAACTGAAATAGTTTGGAAACGTCGTCTGCTATCATCCATCAATATTATGCGACGGAACATTCCTCGTGAGAGTACAACTCGCATTTGCCCAATTTCTAGAGCACTCAGACTTAAAATATGGTCCATTGTACTGGAAGGTAGCCACCTACTCCAGTGACGTTAATTTGATCCCAACGGCAAATGGTAACTGGACCAGATTCGATTTCACTGGGATTCGAACCTGGCACCCCTCGAACTTGGGGCAGGCCCTTAACCAACTGTGCCATCCAGTTTAATTACTATTAAATATCTACAGTTGTTTTTAAAATAATAGTAGTGATCTTTACTAAAGAAAACAAATAGTTTCAAGAAAATTTCTTAAAAGTTTTTTTTCGTTAAAATAAAAAAAAATCCAAAGTATAATTTAATGTTTTACAAGAATTATTATAATTATTATAATTCATTACTTTCTAAACTTATTAAATTTAATAAAACAAGCTTAAAATAAAATTAACAAAGAAAATTAACTTTTCGAAAAATTAGTAATATTCATATTATTAAGAAATAACGGCCTTTAAATGGCATAAATATTAAATTAAAGTTATTTTAAAATACACTAGTGCTTAATATTATGTCGTGAAACCCTTATTATTCAAAACGTCTTTACAACGACGCTGCATGGAGTCTACTAAGCTGTGGCAACTCTTTTCTGGGATTTTTGTCCAGAAATCCTTTACTATCACCCAAAGGTCCCGATTGTTTGATGGTTTTGCCTTCTTTACCCCTTTTTTAATATCACCCCAAAGATTTTCTATCGGGTTGAGGTCGGGGCACTGTGCCGGCCAAGACATAACTTCAACCTCATTAACCCGAAACCATTCCTTAGCTGCTCGACTCGTATGTTTCGCGTCATTGTCCTGCTGGAAGATCCATTTTAAAGGAATTTCATACTCGGGTAGGGTAGCAGAGTGTTGTTCAAAATATCAACATAGACATGCTGATCCATTATTCTGTTTAACAGGTGTATAGGTCTAACGGCGAATATACTGCCGAGAACCAGTACCTTCAAAGGGAACGAATTTACTCTAGTTTGTTCACAATACATTGCACCATTTTTCAACTGGCCACTCTTTGTGATTTTTGGCGAATTGGATACCGCTTTTAAGGTGTTCCATTGTCAAAAGAGGAACTTTCTATGGATTTTTGCGAATGCAAATCGTGGTCTAAAAGACGTCTGCGAACAGTCACCGCACTTATAGGAAGTTGGAGCTTCTTTTGGCTTTCAAAAGATGAAGCATAAGGATGCAATTTGCTGTATCGGGCAATGTGCCGATCGTCTACTTTGAGCCGGAATTTTGATTTTGAAGATTCCTTGGCTCAAATGATTCCTTCTTAAATTTTCATCAGATCTTGTCTCGCCATATTTGTTCCAACCTCTCAGCTGATGTGCCTTGCTTACGAACGCACATTTTGTGTGCGTATCGAATCCTCAGAAGTATAGATACCTTCTCTGATTTTTCTGAAATTGTTTAATCAAGTATCTGGGTCATGAAGTCTTCTCCATACCCCAACACATAGTCAGTACTTTCAATTGCTTTCGTTTACGTTCCCCTTTGAAGCTTTCTGGTAATTTGACACGTTAAGAGTGTTTGTCAAGTTTCTCGTGGCCTACTTTGCATTCCTCGCACTTTGGGGTATCCACTTCAAAAACATTCCCTCTCCCACTTTGCTGCGCACAAAAAAGTGAAACAACGAGACGCAGAAAATAAGGAAATAAAAATTGTTCAACACTCGAACATGGAATTCTCCCTTTAAATTGAAAACAAATGGCGACGCACAAATCAAATATGTTTCGCCATCGAGTGCTTGTGGAAGTGCGTGTAAATATTTCAATTATCATCGTTTTCAAAATCATCGATTGGATCCACAAACAAATTCCGCTATTCAATTCGTTCGATTCGATGAGTTGGACATTTTACAAAAATCATCGCAAATTCTATCGGAAATCCGGTGCAAAATATTCATCAACTAAAAACCAGAAATACTGAATGAAAATACTTTAGTCTCAAAACATGACACCGCATGAAAATACCTCATCCATCAGGGACTGCATTCAGCAGCGATAAGTACACAAACCCCATTTAAGGACTCCCGCCCACCCCTGTTGGGTAGCAATTACAAGCACAGCTCGGACATGCTTAGCATAACTATTTTGCATAAAAAATATCCTGGGGATGTGAAATCCACACGTATTAATGGAAATCCTCAAAAAAACAGCAGCAAAATCCCTGCATCCCTTTTTTGTGAATAATAAAAGAAAGGATTGTAGTAACTTTGCCCCATTACCGCTCGTGATAGCCCCCAACCCGAACCGTCCGGCACGTGCCATTAGTGCGTCCAGGTGGGGTGTATCTTGCTTTGATACGTGCCTGTATACACACTCGTATGTTGGTATGTATTGAGTTTCATAATCAAAACTCGAAGCCGGCCAGCTGTGTCCTTCGACGGTTGCGATGCCGCCTCATCTGCTGCCCGGCATGAGTCCTTAATATTAAATTTCCAATCAAAACCAAAAGGAAAACGGTCTCGTTTAACCGACCTGTCAATTTTCTTTGAAAATATAATTTTCCGCAAAACAGAATACGAAAGCGCTGAGAAAGTATTAAATTAAATTTGCAACTTTTTCGAAAATATTTAAATTTCGCAAATAGCCGCCGGAGACCCGGAATCCCGGCCCGGGTCGGAATGTGTACTCTAAACAAAAGTCTCGAACTGATAAAACACTCAATTGATTTTCCCCAATGAAGGGGCGGGCGTACTCCCATGCCCATTCAAAGGATGTATGGGAACGGAAGCAGAAGAAAAAGAAAAAGTTGTAAAATCTTTTCTTCCCTCGGTGTTATTCTACAATATCCCATGGCATCGGATCTTAAGATCCGACGGCGACGGCGGCGAGGAGCTCCCCACACTCGCCGACACAGAGAGAGGAATCAAAATTATTCTTTTCTCTTTTTGAAATCGAATTTAATAAAGAAAGCGAAGGATATTCGTTTGGTTATTTTCTTTTGCGTCACTAATCCGATATTACTTCTCATCATCATCAGCAAATTGTTGAGGATTACAGGCGGGAGAGGGCAAATGCCATTGTCTTTCGGCACTCACCTCCTTCGGGTGCCCCGTTCGGTTGTTGTTGTGGCATTCGCGGTTCAAGGACTTAAAGACTTAAACTTTATCCTCATTCGGTCCCTGTGTGCATATTCACCGCAACAACCGATGGGGGCGGGGTGCGGAGCGGAGATAATAGAAAAATGGATAAGGAAGCATTTCGAATTGTTTTTTGGCATTCTTTTGCCTTTTTCCCACTCGCTTTTGCCACTCGTGTGTGTATGTGTGTGTAGGTAATGGGAAGTTTTTCGAGTGTGAAAAAATGAAATTATCCTTGTGGCACACTATACACAGGAAAATTTGCAAGTTTGACGGAAGTAGTCACGAAATATCATTCAGCAGCTGTCGAGCCAAATGATCGCACAGTCTGTTGCGCAAGTGGGTATATTGGTTTTTGGATAGTCATTACAGAAGTGTCCTACCAGGCAGAGGATACGACTGGAGGCATAAATCTAAATGGAAAGTGTATGTATTTCATGTTTACTCATAATTCTTGAATTTAGCGGTGTCGAATTTGAGATTTTTTGATCTATTAAAGCTCGGAAATTTTAAAACGAACTTCACAGTTAGCGACATACGAGGGTGGTCCGATAAGTACTTAGCCTACAAAAGTAAAACGAACATTTTGGAAAAATGGCGATTTATTTCTAAGACATAGTCTCCTTTTAGCTCGATACACTTGACCCAGCCATGCTCCAACATCTTTAACCTATATTTTTTGGAGGTCTGAAAGGTAGGCCTCCGTGGCGGTGATAACACCCTCATTCGACTCAAATTTCTGCCCGGCGAGTGACTTTTTCAAGTTTGGAAATAAAAAGAAGACACACGGGGCCAAATCTGAAGAATACGGTGGATGGGGCAGCAAATCGTAGCCTAATTCGACCAATTTGATCATGGTCTCACGGTTGCGCTTGTTGTCCGGAGTGAGCAAACACGGCACCCATCGCGCAGACAGCTTCCTCATGCCCAATATTTCATGCAGGATATTACCCACGCAGTCTTTTGAGGTGCCTACTGTCGCAGCGATCTCGCGTACCTTCAATCAGCGGTCTGCCAATATGAGATAGTGAATTTTTGTCACGTTATCCTCCACGCCCCCGTTTTCGGGGCGCCTGAGCGTGGCTCAATTTAGTCCTAAACGAGAAACATGCTCGCCGAACTTGGATTTTTGAGACACTTATTGAGCACTCAGACTCAAAACTGTGTCCATTGTACTGCCAGGTAGCAACCTACTCTAGTGCCGTTAGTTTGATCCCAACGGCAAATGGTGACTGGACCAGATTCGATTTTACTGGAATTCGAACCTGGGACCCCTCTAACTTTGGGGCAGGCACTTAACCAACTGCGCCATCCAGTCGCTCTCAGGCAATACTTAGTCTTGTATCGCTTGCCTTTTAGGATTTTCAGTGATTCCCTATTCAATAGGAGCTATACTACTCTGACCGAGTCGTTGTCTTTATCGACTACTGTCTTCGTTATTTTTCAGTTGGGAGTCGCCGGGTCTGGGTTTTGCCTCTGCATCAGAAGCAGTTTGTGCTTTAAGTTGCTGTCCTCTGGGCTCACAACCTCCGGCTATGTACCCTTTCACAATTCACCTGCTCCGGCGATAGTAGCTCTTTACAAGGAAATCGCTTCGTTACCCAGTCGTAGGAATGTTTATCCTTATCGTACCAGTTGTCTTTGCCCTTGTTATCAAGTCGGCCGAGGACCTGAAAATCCAATTGTCTTGCACGGTATACGGCCCTACTGGCTTTAATGTGCTTCCTAGGAAGCGATGTCGAGGCCGTACTATAAGTCAGTATAGGAAAGAGAGCCTTCGGAGCGAGAAATCGATGCTGATTTGCATCTTTTTCAGCCATTTCTCTACCCTTCTTGTATTTTGGTATATATATTGTATTTGAACACTTCATTCGTCCTTGTCTTGTCTGTGCCATTCTTTCGTTTGTACGGTTTTGTTTCCGTCAGTTTCCCTTCTGTTTATTGTTTCGTTTTGTGCGATGGTCTGTGGGGATCAATCCCCGAGGGTTTTTCTTGTTTTGATTTGTTATGTTTTTTATTGTTTAAGTTAATTGTAAGGTCTCAAGCGTGAACCGGTGTGGAAAGGTCAGTTGACAGCATAGCCGGTTCTACTATCGATAAGGCCGTCTAATCCAGAGATTTGGACTGTGATAGCAGTAAAAGCATATTCATTAGCCATCGTATCAAACACTTACTCTTAAACCATCACTTGGTTAATGAACACACGTCCACTCATCCAAATCACATCCGTTACATATCCACACCTGCTACACAGACTGTAAGTGTCCCATGTCACATTCATGTCTTTGCTAAGTAAATTGCGACGACACGACTGAATATGGTTGCCTACATTTGAAACTTCCATGTAATCTACTGCATATTTCAATTTATATGATAATTTCACGTCGCCGAACTTAAGTCAATTTGTTTCGCTTGCATGCACACATACGGCACGGCACACTGTTCCGGTAATGGCCCTGCCCCGCCCGTGCGAGGATAATAGAATTCCGAGTGCCGACAATCGGGAGTAGCTTGCAATTGAATTTCGAATCGAAACGTCAAAGCAGCCACCTTCAGTCGTGCCAAGACGGAATGTAATCTTGTTTCCCTTTGTCTTCTGCTATCCTTCCGACGAGAGAGCACATCAAATCAAAATCCTAAAAAGGATCCCAGTCAACTAGAGTCCTTGCAACTAAAAGTGTGACAGTGACAGATTACTTGCAGACTGTAGTGGCACACTTCGAGAGGAGTGCCTTCGGCGAGTGTACACTTCGAATGCGAGGCAATCATCCGCTTCAAATATTAATGCATCCCCGATGAGTCCTTGGCATTTGGTATTAATGCTTGATGCGCTGAAAGTGATGGGTGTGTTCGAGAGCGCCCAAGGACGATGCTTATGAGCGTGGTTCGTTGCAGTGTCAGGGCATAATTGGCTTTTCGAAAGCACTCGTGTTCGATCCTAATCAATGAGGCATACGTTCCACTCCGTTCCCCCTCCTCCTCCGCGGCCCAAGGTGTCAAGCCATTATCCTCTTCATGTCCTGAATACTAAGCATGCAAAAATAGGGCCGAGAAAATGTGCTTTTTTCGCATGTTTTGACGTGGGTTTACATCTGATAAGTTGGTGACACGGAGAAATTTATATCAAGTAGGCACGCAAACAAGTCGATTAATTCTACGAGCTGACTAGATTAGTATCTCGGATGTTGAGCGGGAAATTATATTGTCAGCACCTCGAGACGAGGGGCGACTTTGCTCCACAATCATATTTGGATGCTTGTAATTCCAGCAGCGTCCTTGGAGACAAGTCACCGCCGGCTACATGTGGGAATACTTATTTTTATCGACGTCAGACGGGAAATGGGCTCCGGTCCTTTTTTGAATTTATTTTTAACTTTCGAGTCTGATTCTGGAGGAGATGAGATGACATCTGCTGTGCTTCGAACGTCTTTTGTGCGTTCGAGGAGCAATGAGATGGGATCTTGATGGGTGTGCATTTTGGGGTTGGTTTGATGACAACCACCAGTTTTTTTTGTTCTATCTGATCATTCTAAAGGCGAACGAGAACGACCATTTTCAAGGACGAAAATGTGCCGCTAAAAGAGCCACAGTCGATGTTGAGGGCAAAAACTTCTGTTGACTGTTGAACGGCGAGGGCGACTGTCCGGCAGAACGTTCCACTCAATTTGGACGAAGAAGACTAAGAATTTCGCCCTGACATGCGACGAGGTAAAGATGGATATATCAAGACTGAAGGAGTAGGCGACGGAAAACATGTCCTATGAATGGCATCTCTGCACTGAGGTTCCTTTAACTGGAACTATTACTAACCTATTTGGTAACGTGTATAAAATCTCTCTCTTTATTCTCTATTATGTAGCTAGCTGAAACGGTTCATAAGCAATCTGATCTTGTCCAGTAAATTATACTTCATGGACCTTAATGACCACCTCAAAGTCTAATTGCCAAATTTCAGATCTCGCAAAATGTCGCTACTTAAGTGGGGGATTCTGTTTCTGGCCATGAGATTGAGAAAGCTAAACTGGGACTGTTGGTAAATTAGAGCTAGACAAAGTCGTTCAGAATAGAAGAAAACCATCGACGACTTGGCTAGAAGGTCCTCATGGGCAGGTATAACTTCGAGTTAGTCTAATTCGAGTAGCAATGAGATATGTCATCTGTACAGATATCAAGCTCAGAATCTTTCTTGTCAACCACTGTCTTTTTGGGCTGGACCTTGTCAACACCGGAGAAATAAAGCCTTGGTTGAGAGAAGGCACATGTTCCTTATCACTTCACGTTGGACAGGCTAGAAGAGAGACGTGTTAATTGAGGCCCAGAGCTCCTTCGGACTGTAGTGCTACTTGAAAGTGATTTTCATTTAAGCGTAGTGGGTAATTGCGTCGACTCCTGCGTTCGAGGTCTGAGTTCGATTCCCGGAAAAATTACTTTCATATTTTTACGGCTCCACCTTTTTCCATTCACTGACAATGATCAAAAAATATAACTGTTTAGAAATAGCTTCTCAATCTCGCCGTTCGAAGTCGGCATTAAACTGTATGTTGCCTCCACTCGTGGAAGAACAAACGCAAAACACGACGTGCCGTTAAAATCATAAATTTAGAAATATTTAGTTCCAATGCGTTGTGTTTACACCATTCCGATAAACTGTAAATATCCCATTTAAACTCACTACACTATTTATACTTGAAACCAATTTTAAGTCATCCGAGAATGTTAAAACTTTAGAGAAATTGAATATTTCGTGAACATAGTTTAAAAAAAAATAAAATAGCAACGGGCCAAGATGACTACCTCGTGGGATGCCAGCTGTTACTTTTATTACCCGAGATGTACAATCATCGATTCTTACTAGAGTTGTACCGAATAGTGATTTGGCGGGAAACCGGATACCGAATATTCGGCCTGCGGCTGGGCCCAAAATAAAAGTATAATAGTTTGGTGGTCTGATACTCAAATGAGACCGGTAGAAGTAAAACCAACTTAAACATGTTTTTTTCCTTCTCCTCCACGAAATATTCTTATTTACACAGCGAGGTTTTTGGGACTTTTTTTTGAAGAAGTTACGGAAGGCAATAGTCAGATTGAGGTTTCTGTCAAAAAAAAAAAACTACCGCCAATGAGCAGAGTTTCAAAAAAAACTCTTAAAGACAGCCTTCAGCCAAGGAGCTATTGTTTTTAGACTCCACAGCAGTTCCGCTGGCCTGCCGCTGTCCAGTCCAGTTTAGGATATTTATTTCCAGAGAAATGAGTGTCTATCAGGAGCGTGAGAGTTTCCTCAGTGAATTCCGTCCAAACTCCTCAAGAAGTTCGTATTTTGGCATTGTCAGGGCTTTTAAGAGAATAAACCTCAACGTACTGCATTATTTGTTATTTTCGATACTAACACAAACCTCTTTTCAGGATTCTCTCTGTGCAGTCTTCTACTTACTTACTTAGCATGTAGGGTCTGAGCCTGAGCTATCGCCGCCTTCCATCGTTGACGGTCCTACGCACGCAGCTTCCAATCATCAAGATCAAGCTGTCTTACGTCCGCGATGATTTGGTCTTTGTACCGGAGGTTCGGTCTTCCTCTCCTCCTCGAACCGTAGGGCTCGGATTCGAAGACCCTCTTAGCTGGAGCATTGTTGTCCATGCGCTCGATGTGGCCGAGCCAGTGCGGTCGACGGATTTTTGCCTTCCGGACTACATCCACATCCTGGTGCTGGTACAGCTCATAGAGTTCGCGGTTGTGTCTTCTCCTCCATTCGCCTTCCTCGCAGACGGGACCATATATCTGACTGTGCAGTCTTCAACTCCTTTTATAAGTCTTAAGGCTTTGTTTGTAGGGATCCCGATTCTCCTGAAAATGTTGCCCGATTGATACATTTCCGCCATGGTGCCAACTTTTTGATTCCACAAGTAGTGCTTAAAAATCCAAGTAAATCCTTTGTCTTTGGCATCCTACACATGTCAAGGAAAGGAATTAGGTCGCGTGCCACTTGAGCCTATTTAGCTTTTAATAGAAAACCGTACACAAGTATCTTTTGATTTCAATCATTATGCGAAAGTCGGCATAAGTCCTTCACTTTTTGTTCAAACATCTGATTGGATTCGCGTCTGTTGCCTTGGCTCTTTTGTGCTGTGATGACATTGCCTCAAATAATCCAAAGTAGCAGCATCCTGACGATGTCTAAACACTTAGTCCCATAAGTACACTCAGCAGAATCAATTATTTCATTATTCAACAGCACATATCCTCACTACCCTCGGTCCTAGGCAGACAATCATTTCCTCATTCTGCAGCAAAATCGAAGAAGAAAAACCTCCTGAGCAGTCGGAAATCCGGAAATTAATTTTGCCACGTGCTAGCATTCCACATAATTCCGCTTCCAACCCCAGCACCAGCACTCGCTTGCGCCACGACCGATAATAAACGAACTTATAATCCTGAAAGCACGAAACTGGATTTTAATTAATCTTCCTCTTGTTTAATTAGAAAATCGTAATTGATTTAATTGAGAGGGGAAATGGCGAAATCAATCAATTTGTCGGCTTTAAGATTGAGGCGGCGATACATCTCGTAGATACTTTACAGCGGCAATTTGCGGAATTGATAAATCGCTAGAAATACATTGCGGTCTGGTGTTATGAGACACTCGAGTCCGTTTAGATGCCACCCCTGATTGGCACGAAATGACACATCACTTGAGTTTTATTGACGTAAAGTTGTGAAGTCGTAAACCAACAAAAGCTCTTAAAACAAAAAAAAAAAACTTTTCGGAAGTTATTGTGGAATTACGGGCCCACGTGCGCCGCAGACAAGGACGAAATTACTGATACATGCGGAATTTCAGGTACACACAACCGTACAGGAAATGGAGGGACTTCGGGATTATCATAAGAAAATGAACATCGTCAGCCTCATTGAGCGTGATTTTATGATCTGAGGGGATGCTTGGCAGAGGCACACATCGCTCGTCTCTGGTGGTGTGGTCCTTTGAGTCACCTAATGCCCTTGGAATCGATTGACAGGTAGGTTCAAATCGATGAAAAGCAACTCTGAATTATAGCAAATTGAGGTGGTACTTAGATCAAGCCAACCGTGATTTTAAGTCAGTCGTCAGTGTAGGTAGGTAGGCTGAAGTGGCTTAAAAGTGCGTTTAGACCTGACTTGATTTATTGTGCTGCCACCCATGGCTTGTGGTAAACCAATTGGACATTTCAATGAAACGCAGTAGACTCATAATGGTTACTTTGCTTAGTTCGCAAATGATGTCGAAGAAGAAGGCTCCCAAATGTATGTCTCTGAGTGACGCTGGAGCTGGACAATTGCAGATTGCTTATTTGCTAATTGATGCCTTGCTGAGGTCACACAGGCTTCCAAAAAAGTAGGCTCCCAAAAAGTGACGTCGAAAGGACGCAAGGTTCAGACAGGTGCAAAGAAGATTTGGAATGTTCTCCACTTCTTCCTCCTCCTCTCCAGAAATTGTTTGCCAGAGTGCCAAGTCTTCTATCATGTTTGTCTATGACACAGTGCCTAGTGATGACAACGACAATAATGCTGATTTTTGATTCATCGAGGGAGACTCAATACGGTGCCGTGAAATAACGCCGAATTTTGGATTTCGGTCCATGCCGACCATTCCGCGTGAAATAATGCCGAATTCAGATAGAAGGCAATAGAATTTAGAAAGCCGTACTTGTTAGAAAAACAAGTGAACTTTAATCAATGTTTGTTGGTTGTAATATGTACATCTTTTTCTTTCTTCTTCTTAGGGCGCTACAGTCCGAGGTGGACCTGGGCCTCACTCAAGATGCCTCTCCAACCAGCTGTCTCCAGTTTCGCACACCAAGCCGGCCGAGTTCCCCTTCGACTTGTGTGCGCCACCTTGTTCGTGGACGTCCTCTGTTGCGTTGTCCCACAGGCTCAGAGTCGAAGACTCTTCGGGACGGAGCTAAGTTTTCCATACGCTTTATATGGCCAAGCAATCCGAGGCGTTGGATCCGTAGCCGCCTGGCTAGACTCATGTCACTGTACAGCCCATACAGTTCGTGGTTGAACCTTCCCCTCCAAATGCCATCAACGCAGACAGGACCAAAGATCGTGCGCTGAACTTTTCTCTCGAAAAGACCAAGAAACTATTCATCCGCTTGGGATATTGTCCATGCCTCTGCGTCGTAAAGCAGGACTGGGATGATCAGGGTCTTGTATAAAGTCAGCTTGGTCTTCCGAGAGAGGGCTCTAGTACTCAGTTGTCTTTTGAGCCCAAAAAAACAGCGGTTGGTAAGAGTTATTCTGCGTTTGATCTCAGTACTGATGTTGTTTGTACTGTTTACTGCGGAGCCGAGGTAGACGAAGTAGTCCTTAACTACCTCAAAGTTATAGCTGTCTATGGTGACGTTCTGGCCAAGTCGTCGATGTTGTGCGTCCTTTCTCGATGACATCATATACTTGGTTTTGCCCTCGTTCACCGCCAGACTCATTTTAGCCGATTCCGTTTCAATGCCAGCAAACGCATCATTGGCGGCTCGCTGTGTTCGCCCAATCCCTTTTGACTTTTGAAGGATCGTGCCTCTTGTGCTGGCCAGTGAGTTTTACATGATCATCTTAAGAACGATGTTAAAGAAATCACATGACCGCGCGTCGCCCTGTCTAAAACCTTTTTGACATTGAAGGTCTCGGTGACTTCGTTACCGACCTTGATGGAGCAGCAAGAGTTCTCCATCGTCATCCTGCTCAGTCTGAGTCCGAGTTTGGCAGGAATGTCAAAACTAGACATGGCGCTGTATAGCTCGTCTCTATGCACGCTGTCATATGAGGCCTTGAAATCGACAAATAGATGGTGTGTGTCGATCTGCATTTCCTGGGTCTTCTCCAGGATCTGCCGAAGTGTGAAGATATGATCTATGGTGGACTTCCCCGGCCTGAAACCACACTGATAAGGACCTATCAGTTTGTTTACAAATGGTTTCAGGCGTTCACTCAAAACGGCAGGGAAGATCTTATAGGCGATGTTAAGGAGACTTATCCCTCGATTGTTGGCACAGTCAAATAGGTCTCCTTTCTTGTGGATCGGGCAAGCGATACTGAGATTCCACTCATCGGGCATGCTTTCCTCCGACCATATCTTACAGATGAGCTGGTGCATGCGCCCTACCAGATCACCTCCAGCTGCTTTAAACATTTCGGTGGGCAGACTATCTGCACCAGACACTTTATTATTCTTCAGTCTCGATATCGCTATCTTGACTTCGTCTAGGTCGGAGGGACGATGATATCGTCCGTTGTGTTGAGTGGAACATTCTGCCTGACAGCGGTATTTGTGTCCTCATCGCCGTTCAACAGTCTGCAGAAATGATTTTTCCAAATTCTCGGTATCGACTGCGAATCTACTATTAGTTGTCCATTTGCGTCCCGGCAAGCTTCTGTCCAAACTTTATACCCATTCAATAAAAGTTTTACCCTTTGGTAGTCTAAGTTTATCTGGGAATTTATAATTCATTTTACCATTCGGCTACTTTTGTGTATTTCGATATATTTTTCAATAATACTGAAAAAATACTTATACTAAGAAAATCTTAAATAAAAACTTAGTAACCTAAGACAGCTGGGACGTTTGATGGGGCTGCAACCATCAGTAGAACCCACGAACCTTGTCACACTCCGTTCTGTCGCGAAAAGAGATAGCTCTACTGAACCGGATATCATCCGAACTAACGCTTGCGACATCGCCCTCGTAGAGGAGTCGCCTAACCCCCGTCCTTCGCACCACGTGGTAGATCAATGGACATCCCTCCGCGTCCTGGATTAAGCCAATCCGGTCAAGGCACAAGAACGCTTTCGGCGGAATGAATCCACTTCGGCGAGCACTCTCGTTATATGCTTCATTCGGGTAAGGGGCCTCGTTTTCCGAGATCATGACTCGTGCAACGTATCTTCGAACTGAACCATACGGTGCCTTTTCCAAGTCAACGAGGCAGGCCCCGGTGCACTGGGTTTTTGCTTTATTCCATTGAATTTTGACGCGGCATGTACAGTATCAGGCCCCGGCCTAAATGTCGACGACTTACTTTTGAAACGTTTGACCTTTGTTTATATATCGACCGTCTGCTTATTTCCTTGACTTTTCAATTTCCTGCCATTTCATCTCAGTCAAGGTCTAGATGTGGGAGGTCAAATCCTTCACAGCAAATTACATTCGTACTGCTTTTCCAATTCATGTTCATGGTATATGTGACCTATTGCGTACTCAAAACCGCATAAAGGTCGACCAGAGTTTCTGAAAATTGTTTGAAGATGACGTAAGAACTGCTGTTCACCGGACGAGATTAGCTCCAGCACCTTCACGAGTGTGTGGCACAAAACACGACCGAAGCTCTTCGGTTATTTCGCTTAAAATAATTGCAAATAAAAAGAACCCACGAAGTGGTTGTAAAAAAAGTTTTCATTTTATGATTATCTGCAAAATGCTTACCATGGTGGGGTAGTTAAGGACGTCGACGCTTATGGATCAGGTCCTGAGGATGTAAACAACTTTATTTATTTTACGACATCACCTCACCATAACGCGTTAAGGGATAGTTATCCTCAGTCACCACAGGGCTTCAGCTCTTGGATTTGTAGTCAACGAAAGTGTGTACCTTGTGTGTGAAATTTTTGGTGCGAACAATGGATTGCTAACTGGATTGCTGACATCTGTAAGCAAGGATTTATGTGACTTCTGTGGATTTTTTGGGAATTTAATGACGTTTGGGAGTCAGTTTGTTGACATTTGAAACTGACTTCAGCTGGAGAAGATCAGATTGACCTTCGGTGGGTGAAATGAAATAAAACCAAATGAAATAAGGCCAAAATTTCCAAAATTTGGTATTTTTTCGTTTTCAGAAGCGAAATAAGCGAAATAAGTTTGATTTTATGTCACTTCAGAAGTAGGAAAGGGAAGTAAAGGGAAATAGAACACGATTGGATGGCGCAGATGGTTAAGTGCCTGCCCCAAGTTCGAGGGGTCCCAGGTTCGAATCCAAGTGAAATCGAATCTGGTCCAGTCACTATTTGCCGTTGGGATCAAATTAACGGCAATGGAGTAGGTTGCTACCTGGCAATACAATGGACCAGTTAAGAGTCTGAGTGCTCCAGTAGTGTCTCAAAAAATCCTCCGAAAAAAAAAGGAAAATGGAGTAGACAAACGTGTTGTGTGCGTTATATTTTTGAAGTGAAAGGGCTGTATCCCTAACTTCAATTTTGTATTTGTACAATAAACTGTGGAATTAAGTGGGACGATTAAGGTCTTGTACAGGGTTACCTTGGTTGTTCGAGAGAGGTTTTTGTTTATCAATTGCTAAATCAAAGAAGCAGCGATAAGCAAGAGTTATTCTTCTTCATTGTCTGAGTTGATAGCGGTGCCTAGGTAGACAAAGTCATTGACTAGCTCAAAGTTATATCTGTCTGCTGTTTTGTTCGAGACGTCAGTGTTGGGTGTCCTTTCTGGTTGACAGCATATACTGGGTCTTGCCCTCATTTACCGTTGACCCCATCTTCGCGGCCCTCGTCGCAATACTCACAAAAGCGCCATTGACATCACTCTGTGTTCTTCCGATTATGTCAGTATCGTCGGCATATGCAAGTAGTTGGACGGACTTCTGAAAGATTGTGCCTCTGGTGTTGGCGTGCGAGTTTTGCACAGTTCTTTCAAGCATGATGTTGAAGAAGTCGCATGACAGCGTGTCGCCTTGTCTGAATCATTTTTTGACATCAAAGGTCTCGGTTAGGTCTTTACCGACCTTGATGGAGCAGCGTGCATTCTCCATCGTCATCCTACACAAACGAACGAGTTTGGCAGGGATGACAAAACTAGACATTGCTCTATAGAAACTGTCATACGCGGCCATAAAATCGATGAAAAGGTGGTGGGTATCGATTTGTTGTTCCTGGGTTTTTTCCAAGATCTGCCGCAGTGTGAACATTTGGTCGATGATGGATTTTCTAGGCCTAAAGCCACACTGGTATGGATCGACCAGGTTGTTGACGAATGGCTTTAAGCGTTCACACAACACGGCAGATAAAATCTTATAGGCAATGTTCAGTAAACTGATGCCTCAATAGTTGGCTCAGAGGGTCTCATTTTTTCAGATAAACATTCATGAGTCATGATATACAGACTGCCAGTACTAGATGTAAACAGGACCAACAAACTTTTATCTATTCAGATAGGGTCTTGGAGTTCTGCGGCAGGATACTGCTTCTTAGGCAATGATCAGACGTAAGACAGCATTTGTTCCCTTAGGAATGAAGTGAATGCAGAGATGAGGAGGAAAGGAAGGCAACCGTGCATCTTCTATATACACGGACAGCAATTTCCGGCAAGAGAAACCGTTCTTGGACAACCTAAAGGACCTGGCTTACACGGATATGCGAAGTTTTGATGAAGTAGAAGAAGAAGCATGTCCAATGGGAAGATAATTCGGTATTCTCATTTTTGATACAAAACTTAAGTCAACGATTTCTGGTGTCAACTAAATTTCTTTAGATTCTGAAATTAGTGAGACACAAATTTGACTTACTCTGCTTGCACATAAATCCAAAATACCCTTAAAATTATTCAATTGGTTCTGCTTTAACCAGCACCTTCCAGTAATGCCAAAAAGGCAAAAAGTTGAGCATTGATTGAATCCGTGTTTGTCTGGAGTTCAAAATATTTGGAACTATTGCTTCAATGATCAGAAATGTGAAGTTGTCCTAAAATACTCTTTGAATTCACTTCGGAAATTGATAAAATTTGGTCATGATGATGATGATCATGATGATTTCATGATGATCATGAAAGGCAAAGACAATTTTGGCTAAAATGAGCTTCTCAGTATCAAATTTCTGACATAAAAATTTGGACAATCTATCAGGAAGTAAGAAAAATGCTTTAATATTAAAATAAAACCTTCAGAGAAGACTCTTTATTTTAATTTTATTTCCGAAACCAAAACTCTTCTTACCACTAACTCTGATGACAGGTATTTTCGAAATTTGAACCAGAAAAATGTGTCCGTCTGTCGTTACAACAAACACACCAAAGTGCCGTCATAAAACGTTTTCTTTTCAAAAATATACAGACAATTCCGACATTAATGCACACGCAGCTTGAAGAATTTTCGAAAATTGTATTTGACAACTTTATGAGACTCATACCGAGAGAGCGAATAAATTTCCAATAAATTTTAAACGATTTCGCCGAAATACTTCAGTGTCTCCGCAAACTTCGCTGCACAGCACTCGCACGGTACACGTGCAATTGATGTCATCCACCGGTTTCACCGTTTCGCAGAATTTTACCCATCAACTGATCCATTTTCGACATAAATGTGTCACTTGCAGGTCATGTTCACGAAATTCCCCACACGAGCACAATAATTTTCGTCCTCAAATAAGGAGCAAAAAAAAAATGACGGAGGAGTGCAATTTTGTGAGCTTTTCGCGTTTCAATCATGTTTCCCATCACACAGTGTGTTGCCAAGGGACTGAAAACCTCTAGAGAAACTCATAACTAATTTGAAACTACCACGACCATTCGCACAAAATTCCTCGTTCTGTCAACACAGAACCTAAACCCAAAATCGATTTGGTTGGACATGAAAGCAAAATTGCTGCTCATGGCTTACGGCAGCAATTTTATCCTTAAAAATCGATTCCGCTGCAATATATCATCACGGACTCGCAGCTCGCAAGTGCACCAGTCATGCCATGAGTGGTGTATGAGTTTCATAAAAAACGCAGAAGAAAAAAAAAACCCCTGACAGACTGCGTTTGTTGCCAACAACGAATAGTGACAGCAAACAGGACAGCGTCCACATTGTGCCATGTACCCGGGGACAATCCAATCAATCAAATTAAAAATGTGACGCTAGCATAAATTTCATTCCTTGTGCAATGGGTGTGACTGTCAAGGTGCCCGTGGTCCGTTCCGGCTCGCATCAGTGCGCAAAAATTTGATTCCCACAATCACACATCACGTCCCATCGGGACGTCCACCCACTGCAAGAAACAATCTGGAAAATAATGACCCCACCCGGAGGCGAATTGATTTCGTTTCTTCTCAGCCCCTTTTTTCCACCCTACTGTAGCTGGGCTTTGATGTATTGCGATAATTTACCGAAGCGAAATTGGTCAATCAATTTAAACGGCCGCCACAGGAACCCAACCAACATCCCGCCACCATCTTTTCGAGAGATTCCTCAGCAACGGCTCGGGGAGGAGACGGTAACTTCTTGCGGATTTATTTTCGCTCTGCATACGCCCCCATTAAGAGATCACACCACCATCACGTCCGCAGCGGAAAGGATAACACGTGCTGCCAGCTCCGCACAACACGAGTAGGCAACAATTTATTATGCCATCAGGAGGTGTGTTGAAAATTGCTACATTAGCCGGAATGCGGTAATCCTTCCTAATTCAGAATTATGTACCCCAGCATACCGAGGGAGCGTTCATTATCTCGCCACATTCTTGCGGTGTCCCTAATTCGTTTAAAACGACGAGAGAGAGAGTTCGGAGCCGATGCTGTCCTCCCAAGACACACCCGCTCGAATGATGATGGCTCCCGCAATCAGTGGTCTAATGTCGTGCAAAATGATATTTTCATTGTAATCCCGCCACAGAGCCTGACCTGAATAGCTGCCAATTTATGCCCTTCAATTAAGGTGCTCTAGCCCTCCCTCTCTCTCTCTCTCTCTCTGTGTATCTTTACGTCAAAGAAACCAGCAAAGATTAAAGAAGACCTCAAGGATCTAACTCATTTGACCGGTCCCATCCATCAGACTGAAAGTTTCCCCTTTAGTTGTGTGGTCGACCAGAAGAGCCAGAAAGGAAACCATCATGGTAATTTGAGCCGTAAATTGTACTCACTCATACTGTTGTGCTTCGTCTTGGGGTGGGTGGTTCCATTTTGGAAGGATAAACGCACAATTAGAGTGTTATTTACTTCCGGTAGGGCTGCTGGACAAAAGGATTCCATAATAGAAGATGTAATTAGGCTGATGCGTGAACCATTACGCTCAGTGTATTATTCTCATATTTCTGTTGTGTTCCATTCTGCGGGGGGGGGGGGGTGAGTGGGACAGCACCAGTGTGTCCTAACCACATGAGATAATGGCCACGACTTTCGGGGCATAATTATCTCAGCCGGATAACGATGATGGCCTAATTGGGGACATTAGTAAATTGGTAAGTGGATGGCCACTGGTGTGGAGTGGTCAGCATCAAAAACCGTGACATCTTACTCGATTACCCATGAGGTCATGGTTGAGGCAAACAGACGTCCAATTGACCGTGACTTAGTGCCCTTTGAAAATTATTTTACGACCGCTTCGGGGATTTGGCGAAATGAGACGTGTAGCTGGCCACAAGATTGACACCATGTTTACATTGAATGGGTCTTGTGGTCGGTGGGTTGGTGTGGCCTGTTGATGTAAAGGCAGGGTAACCAATAGCCACTTAACGAGATGTATCGAATTTTTCAGGGCCAGCAATTTTTTCATTCAATGGCAGTGAGCTGGATGAGTAACCAGTTAATTGTGACTCATAGATGTTTATTTACAAAGGACCCGTCAAATAAATGCTACTAACAATCGAAATATCCACAAAAAATGCACCAACTATAGAGGCATCAGTCTCGCCGTTCGGAGCCGGCATTAAACTGTAGGTCCCCCCCACTCGTCAGAGAACAATAGCACACACAACACGAGTGGTTGTTGAGAAGTTTGGTTTAGTACCGCCATTATTATTATTATAGAGGCATCAGTCTTCTGAAGATTGCATACAAGATCTTATCTGCCGTTTTGTGTGAACGCCTAAAGTTATTCATCAACAACCTGGTCGATCCATACCAGTGTGGCTTTAGGCCAGGAAAATCCACCATCGACCAAATATTCACACTGCGGGAGATCTTGGAAAAAAACCCAGGAACAGCAAATCGATACCCACCACCTTTTCATCGATTTTATGGCCGCGTATGACAGTTTCTATAGAGCAATGTTTAGTTTTGGTATCCCTACCAAACTCGTCCGCTTGTGTAGGATGACGATGGAGAATGCACGCTGCTCCATCAAGGTCCGTAAAGACCTAACCGAGACCTTTGATGTCAAAAAATGATTCAGACAAGGCGACGCGCTGTCATGCGACTACTTCAACATCATGCTTGAAAGAACTGTGCAAAACTCGCACGCCAACACCAGAGGCACAATCTTTCAGCGGCGTCCATTCCTGTTATGTTGATAGGAGGCATTCTAAACCTTCTTCTCCTTCTTTGGTTGCTGTTGCTTGGGTTGCTGCTGCTGTTGTTGCTGCTGCTGTTGTTGCTGCTGCTGCTTGGGTTGCTGATGCTGTTGCTTGTTTTGCTGCTGCTGCTGTTTGGGTTGCTGCTGCTGCTGTTGATCCATTTGCCTTTTCGCTTGTGGCAACTTCCTGTTCTCCATTGTAGTTTCTTCACCATCTTTTACTACCCTTTTTTCTTCTTTTCTTTTTTTCAGCTTCAGCTGGAAGGCTTTTATTAATTCCTCGTCCTTTTCCTTTATTTTCTTGACCAGTTCTTCTTCATCTTCGGCCTGATCTGCCGCCTCGGAAGAAGCAAGTTCCACGTACAGGTTTCCGCTGCCGCTGTACGTGGCTTCTTCTCCATCACTTCTTTTACCGGAATTGTTCGGCAGCATTGTTTGTCTCTGCTGCTGCCTCTTCGTCTGCGACTTCAAAATTGTTCGTCTTTTTTTCTTTAGGTTTTCGTCGCTGCCATTTTCCGAGTTGTCACTCGGAATCAGCGACAGCTCCGAATCCATTATTATAACATTTTTATTTTTGTTTCCTTTTCGAAAATTCCTGACTTTTTTTTTTTTTTTGTTCTTGATTTTTTTTTTGATTTTTAATTCAATGCTTGCTTTTGCATGGAGTGCTCAGTGTCGAATGGTTCCAAAATCTCTCTTAGAGACAATTTTTTTTATCTACATATTAGGTAATTTGTTTTTGACTTTAAGTAGTGGGACAACGTGGGCGCCGTGGTGTAGTGGGTAGGTGCGTCGACTGCTACGCTCGAGGTCTAAGGTTCGATTCCCGAAAAAACATCTTTCATTTTTTTCACGCCTCCACCTCTTTCGAGTCACTGACGATGCTCAAAGAGTATAACTGTTTAGAAAAAGCTCAGTTATATATTTAGAAAAAGTTCAGAGTCGGCATTAAACTGTAGGTCCCCTCCACTCGTGAGAGAACAATAGCACGCACAACAGGAGTGATTGCTGAGAAGCAAGGCCCAGGTCCACCTGTAGCGCCGCCATTATTATTATATTATAAAGCCCTTTTTTTGCCCATTCAGATACTCTAAGGAAGCACATGTCGGGAGCCAGTAATTTTAAAATTATACATCATATTGACCAAGAATACATGACAGCAACCAAATATGTGCCCGATGGAAAAAAATATCTTGATCATAATTTTTTTCCACACTTATTCTTTGCATTCCGAGGTAAAATTACGTAGCGAAGCTCTCCAAAATGTTCAATGTGTCGCCATCGACCCTAACTCAAACGATGTTTAGATGAGACCAGGAGAATCTACGGACATATTTCAACCTTATTCTGAGTCTACCTGGTCCATTCAAAAACAAATCATTCAAAAAACACCCTGTACTGGAAAAAATAATTCAAAAAGTAAGAATCATTCGAGAGTTTTGATTTCCTTCTGTGAACGTTGTGTGGCAACACTTATTTAAGAGAGAGAGACTGCCGGTTAGGTAGAGAGAAATGGATGAAAATAAAAGACATCGGCATTCGGTGTAAATCTGTGAACCAGTGAAGACGTGTTTCGTTTCAAAGCATTGGTTGCTTACACTTGAAATAATTTTGATTTTGTCATGAGGTGAGTGCAACTGCAATAAGTCAAAAGGCGTCGATCATTCAATCAGTGTTGCCACACTAAAGTTTCTGATGCTCAATTCTTCAATATTCCATTTTCAAAATCAAATGCAGTAGACTACAAGGAGTTGACACATTTACTTAATTTGAGTGAAAATCGGGCACACAAAATCCTCATTAAGTGGGCCAAGCACTCATAAAACAATAATTACAAAGAATCAGTTAAAACATGCTGTCGAAAGCCGTTGAACGGAGTTTACAGCTCAATCTAAACTCGAAGGCATCATACAGTCTAAGCATCCAATGCTTACGAGTGGCAAGATTTTAATCAGACAGACAATCTTCTCGTCATCCCCCCAACTACAGGCCCAAGCTGACGAGATATCCATAAGGCAGACGGTCAACCTCTCGTTACCACTCACTTTACTACAAATTAAGTACAACATTAACACACCAGCGGGGGTATACGAAACAATTTAAATCCTTTCTCACAAGTACTCTGAATTCATTGTCCTAACAAAAATCGAGACATGCCCCACCAACTCCTCCCGTAGAGCAGAAACCATCTACAAAGTGGTTAAACAGTAAAGATTAGGATTCATGTGCGACACAATACAGCATCGTGCCGTCACCCTGTGCGCCCTAGTCCTTTTATTACACGCCGTTGAAAGGGCTTTTCGTTTAGTATTCCCCATTAAAAAAGTATTTATCTGTCGGATTGTGTTATGCGTAACCATCGCCTCCAACCGACAAACAACAACAACAACGGCGGCGGATGAGTGGCTGGGGGTGTGACGCATTTTAACATTTTTATCTGATTTCCTTCTCGGATGTATACGAGACGTTTTCAAAGAATTGCGTCTGTCGCCAAGAGATGCTCAAAGCGATACGAAAAGTATTTCATGGGAGAGTGTATCTTTTCGCTGCTTCTTTGAGACGTAATGGGATTGTTTCGGTTATTTCCTTTTTTAAGTAAGTTACTTTGTTTATTGGAAATTGGCGTAATTAAGTGACGTCTAATTAATGCGTTCGTCAAGAGTAATTGACAGGCGGGTGATGTTGTTTCTGCTGATAGGCTCAAGTCATGACGGATGGGGATGATGGGATTGGAAATGTCATGTGCGACACCTGGAAAACATTAAACTCTCCAATGGTTGTGGATAAGGCTTTTGACGTGTGGTAGATGGTGTTGACTTTCGCAGGTTGTTACATCTGCCGGCTTAAGAGGCACGAGTTGAGCTTAACTGATACTAAACAAATGGGTCAGAGCTGAGGTGCCTGGCTTACCTTGCCTGACTCCAGATTTGGTCTGAAACCACTTCGATAGTGCTTCGTCATTCCACATAACACTTACGTATCCTGGTAAAAATTTTACAGGACCCTACCAAATTTGAGAGAGATTCCTATATTGTACAGTTTAAAGAGCAGTGCGTTTCGGTCCACTGTACCCAACGCCGACTCCGAACGACGAGATTGAGAAGCTTTTTCTAGACAGTTATATACTTTGAGCATTGTCAGTGACTCGAAAGAGGTGGAGCCGTGAAAAAATGAAAGATCTTTTTTCGAGATTCGACCCTGGACTTTGAGCGAATGAATCAACGCACCTACTTACTACGCCCCGACGTCCGCAAATTGTAGCTGCGAACAATTAAAATACTTTTTTCCTTCGTGTAGTTTTCCATTGTCAATTAATGACTTTTTGAACCAAAAAATGATGGAGCTCCAACTTCGGTGCACCGCCTCACATCTAAACTAAAGTGTTTACAAATCTGAATAACTTACAAAAAATTGGATTCATTGAATACAAGGTGACCAGATAAGAACGATAGGAAAGGACATTTTCATGCCACAATTATAAAGGGTAAAAGTGCTACCGCCGAGCAAACCAACGACCGTACTCTTTCGCGATTCAAAATTGACTGCCCCGAAGGATGTCCTCTATGATCACACGATCGTTGGCCACTCTCTCTTCCACTCAAGAGGGTAGTTCCTGTTGCCGTTGAGTCGATTGAGGAAAGGGATAATTTTTAATCCTCGTGCAATATCACTCAACACAATGTATAGAGGTTATTCAAATGGCCGCTCGGCATCGTTGATAGTGCTCCAACGTTCGTTCCAATTTTGGATGACTTGTTATAGCGTCGCGAAAGTTGGCCCCGAGCTAATTTAAAGTAGTTGACTTGTTGGCATAGTCTAAGGACTTGACGTTGCCCAAAAGAAAACAATCGACTGGTGTCAAGTAGCATGGTACCGGCGGCCAATTGATGAAAGTGAGATGACCCACGTGCCAAATTTCTTCTTCAGAACTTCGAACGTTGCGCTGAGTCGCTTGTTTGTCATGTAGCGCTGTCTTGTCTTCTTTGGTACTGGCGGCTATGTTTTCCTCATTTCGCACCAATCTCTGTCTAGTTGGCTTAAGGTACTAAAGAGTGTACTCAAGTATAAATTTTTCCACGTCGTATGTACCTGCACGTCCGTATGTACCTGCACACTGAAGTCATGATAACGACCGACCTCTCGACGAAGTTCACGTTGTGTATTCACAACTGACCCGGAATTTATATTTTTTAAAAATTTCCGCACATTCGGGAAGTTTGCAACGATTCATGAGATAGTAAAGCTTACTTAATATTTTGGCAGCTCGATATCACGCTAATTTTTACAGCTCCTGAAACGTAATGATTGGAAAAGATATCATTGTTATCTGGTCATGCATTATTGTTTGGCCATACAAAAAATCAAGACAGTATCTAAAAAGTTTCACCTCTTTCGAGTCACAGACGATGCTCAAAGAGTATACCTGTCTAGAAAAAGCTTCTCAATCTTGCCGTTCAGAGTCGGCTTTAAACTGTAGGTCCCCTCCAAACGTGAGAGGACAATAGCACGCACAACACGAGTGGTTGCTGAGAAGCTAAGCCCAAGTCCACCTCGGACTGTAGCGCCGCCATTATTTTATATCAAAAAAGTCTGAATATCCCAATTACGACCGCGACAACGACGATAAAGTGGCGTGTTGGAGGCATTGCCACCATCTTGGATTCAGAATGAGGAGGCGACTTAGATTTCCATTTTTGTTCAGAGTAACCTCGAAAAAATGCACTCTTAGCTTGGCCATAATTTTTTGTTTACTCCAGTAAATACCCCTTTCCAAAATGTAAATGTGTATTTTTTTAACTTCTTGCGCAAGCGACTGCCATAACCGCTTCCGTAAACAAAAGAAGCAGAGCATCCTAAACATTAAAGTCCACGTGTCCTACTTCTCAGTTTCGCTTGTTTCAACATCTCCGACATGCGAGTCTAAAGTATGCACACGTCATCCTGCCCGCTTTGTCCTCGAATGGTGTCGTTCTGATTAGACTTCCAAACAACTTGGAAAAGTGCTCCAAAAAAAAGAAACTTCATATCACTGCCAGGCCACCGTTCCCTCATTTCCATTGTCTCTCTCACAACAAAAGCACCATTTTCATTTTGTCAACGCCAAACAACGGCGAAGCCATTAAAACCTAGACACAAAAAGCGCGAACTTCTCACCAACTCTGGCAGGCCCACAGACACTATTCAGACCAAAAAGTCCACAAAGGCTGAATGACAAAATTCCAGCCCAAATATTAACAAAGAACCAACCCGCAAAAAAAAGGTTGCACAGGAACACAAAAAAGGCACAAAAACTAACCTCAACACCGAAGGCTGAAGGACACCAAATTTAATATCTCCTTTTTCAGAAATACCCACATGTACCTTAACCCCATGTGGTTCGTGTGGTTCGTGTGGCTTGCCACTTTATCTCCTCGCCTTTTCGTGCATTTTTTCTGCTCCTCGATGTTGTCACGTTTTAGAGCCTTTGTCAGAGGACTCCTCTTACTGGGAGTCCGCGGAGAGTTAGAGGAGGCAGGGATAGAAAGGTGCTACGGCTTTTGTGGTCGCTTTCAAAGAAATCCTTAATGAAAAATCTTTAGTTTGTGTTATTGTCAGTGGTCTTCGTGTCGTCGCTGTGCGCTGGGTCCGTCTGGTACGGTACCCTCAGGGGCTTTGTGTTGTCATTTGGGACCTGCTTCCTTTGATTTATCAATGGTGTGAAATTGATATAGTTTGTGTGCATTGTGAGGACAAAAAAGAGCCAACACGCAATTAAACGGCAAACGGACAACAAGGACCATACGAAACGAACGCACAACTTTTTCTTAGCAGGAGTGAGGGTGCAAAGTGAAGGACCGAGATAAATAAGTTTCGAGATCTCTTTATCGGAAGCCGGACAGTGAGTTCCCACTGGCCATGCTGACCACAAGGATGTATTGACATTTGCGATACTTTCACAGACGTCTGATGTAATTGTGTTTCCCAGCCCCGCCCCCACTCCGAGGGTTATCGCATTCCAATTTTCAAATGATTCCTGCCACGACTGCTAGGGAGAAGCAGATGCTGAATAACAAAACGGGTGCGTCGTGAGGGGACTTGTTAACTTCATTCTTTTCACGATAACAAGCTGAGTTGACAAGTGGAGAGCCTTATAAATGATAGCCGCGGGTGGGAAGAGATTCGTCAACATTAATCTTGACGCACACAGACTGAAGTGAGGTTATTTATATTGTTCCGGAGACTGGGACTGTGTATTGAAGTTGAGAAGAGTCATTTTTCTTTGGCCGGAGTTGGAGTTATAAAGTTTGAGCCACGAGGACAGCTAAGATTTATACATGAACTTTTCGCATAGTCATCCGAATTGTGGTGGGAGACGGGAGAACAGTGTCCCCGCTGGGGACGTTGAGTGAATTGTTTGCGGCAGAGGTTTCGGCTTACCTAACATTTTGTCATCTGCCCGTCCGGCTGTAGGGAGAGCGGGCGTTCAAGTCAACACGAATGAGACGAAAGTGCTTGCATTGTACTTCTTGATGAATGTGATCATCCAAACAAAAGTGGAAACTGATGGAAGGTTGGGTGTGGATAATGCAGAACTTTACAGGCGGACGGAGAAGCTAAACAAAGGACTTCTGCATGCAGTAGGATAGAGGTCGGAATACTACTTTAGCATGAGCACTAAAGTGCCGGGGTTTTTGTGGGATTCAAAAGGAAGAAAGGAGACCCATTTCGAAGGAAGCTGAGCCTCTATTCAAGTTCAATGGCGAAAGTGAGTGACCTACGAATAATGCTCAATGGATTTTTCTTGCCAACCTCCTGGGCAGACAGCCACAAATAACTAAGAATTTATTTAACGTTGAAGGTTTTTGACGCTAGAGTGGAGGACCCAGACCTAAAAACTGGTCCATTGTACTACCAGGCAGTAACCCTTCTTTTTTTTGAAGCGAATGGATGGCGCAGTTGGTTAAGTGCCTGCCGCAAGTTAGAGCGGTCCCAGGTTCGAATCTGGTCCAGTCACCATTTGCCGTTGGGATCAAATTAACGGCTCTGGAGTAGGTTGCTTTCTGACAGTACAATGGACCAGTTTTGAGTCTGAGTGCTCCAGTGTAGAGTTCCAAAACCTCCACAAAAAAAAAACTTTTTCTGGAATTTCATGGTCTTCCGGAGTGATGAAGAGCCTATATTATAAGCCCTGACCTCACCGGCACCGAATAACTGCCACCTGATCCGATCAAAGGCGGGACACTGGTAGAGGAGCTCTTCAGTGTCGTCGTTTTCTCCACAGGCGTCGCAGAGAATTTCATCGCTTAAGACAAGTTTGGCGAAGTTGTCGCGTTGGTACGCCAGTCAGTTGTCTCCAGTATTTTCTGTCAAGAGATAACAAGAATGCCGCGGATTTCTTACGGACGTTGGGGAGCATGCGCTTGGTCTGTATACATCTTGGAGAGCCATGCCACATGCGGTTGTGCTCTCGAGAGGTCCAACCATCGATGGAAGTCCTAACTAAGGACGCAGGCAGTCCCAGTGCAGGTTCAGGTCCTGAGAGTACCTCCTCTGGTTCTTGCCTAACAAGTTCATCGGCGCTCTCATTTCTCGCGATCTCGTGGTGGAACGGGACCCAGACAAGTCTTAGCGAACTTAGACTATCGATCAAATCCAGAGAAGACTTGTATTCCTGAACTATGCTGGAAGGTTTCTGGAGGTGCCGTGGCTTAGTGGGCGTGGTAGGCAAGTTCGTGCACTCCCACGTGATGGAATCGCTTTCATTCGAACATTTAACTCTACAATTTTGATGATTATCAAACACAGGCGACATCACTTAAGATGATTTGGATTAAAAAACCAGCCAAAACCAGTCAAATACTTTACCCCAAAAATGCCACCAAATTAAAATTTTGCGTTCATTTTCGAGCACACCAGTGAGAGAACAATCCCACAGAATGATTTGTTTTGAACCAACAAAACTGACAAATCACTTTTGATTGTGAATAGATAACAAGCAAATGAAAGGAAAAGTGTTCATCGTAATTCCCCCACATCAAACGGCCCTGAATATGTAACTTAAGCTTATTATTGCTTCTTCAGAAATATTTCTCTGAAATAATTCAATTTCTCGAAATACTCCTCAGCCATTGATGCAAACTATTTCAAAAGAAAAGTTACCAAATAATTTCCGAACCGTGGGAAAGCTGATTTCAGAAATTTCCCTGATTACAATATTCTTATGCGTATTATTGTTTTGTTCAATTATTTCTTTAGTTCGAAAGAAACTAGCAAATCGCACAAACTTTTCTCTCTCAATTCGTCCTTACAATTCTCCATCTGTAACGAGTGGAAAGTTTCCGCGGAAACGGATGCTAACCAAACACACAGATGTCTTAATATCACACTTTCCTTTCTTCAATATTCAATGAACTTAGGAACTCGTTGCGTAAGCTTCTTTTCTTTTGGTCTTCTTTCAGATGGTAAGTTGATAATGGGAGGAGCGGAAGAATCGCTGGGAAACTTATTTCAAGGGTAACTCTTTAGAAACCTTAAGGCGATGAAAAAAGCGAGACAGTTTTGCGTTGAATTCGTTGGCGCGGTGATAATTTCTGTTGTCAAAATGTTAGGAAGTTTTGAACTGAACCGCATGTAAACAGAACAGTTTACCGATTCGAAAGGAGTATCGTATTTCCCTCAACTTCTGAGTCGATTATTTGGGGTGCTGCTGGGTTGAGGACCAGATCCATCCTGGACTTTACATGAAGAAGAAGAGCTTGAGCTGAAATAATTTCCAGATTTTACATAAAGTTAAGAATTTATTTAAAGTTATTAAAAAAAATAATTTTAAAGAAGTCTCAATTCTCCTAAGTGTAGTGTTAGCCAAAAAATGTCGGTCATAGACCATATTTTCCCGACAGATCCTAGGAAGTACACAAGAAATGGTGATCAACACGCATCCACGCACCACCTTTTGGTGCAATTCATTGACGGCATATGACAGCAGGCTCACATACCAGTTTTCGATGCCATAATTGGCACTGGCTCACCAGTTAAGAATGACAGGAAAGGAAATTAAAATAAAACAATAGTGGTCCGAGATATAAAGTTGACTTTAGCTTAGTTTTGGAACTGTACTTGCCATTATGTAGGAAATATCACACCATTCAACTAGACGTCTCGGCTTCACTGGCAGTGCTTGAAGCGATCGGTCCAATTTCTTGGACTCGGACCATTATGTGAGGGATTATTTTTCTTCTTCTTCTTCTTAGGGCGCTACAGTCCGAGGTGGACCTGGGCCTCACTTAACATGCCTCTCCAGCCAGCACGATCTATCGCCAGCTGTCTCCAGTTTCGCACACCAAGCCGGCCGAGGTCCCCCTCGACTTGTGTGCGCCACTTTGTACGTGGACGTCCTCTGTTGCGTTGTCCCACAGGCTCAGAGTCAAAGACTCTTCGGGCCGGAGCTAAGTTGTCCATACGCTCTACATGGCCTAGCCATCTTAGGCGTTGGATCCGTAGACGCCTGGCTAGACTCATGTCGCTGTACAGCCCATACAGTTCGTGGTTGAACCTTCTCCTCCAAAAGCCATCAACAGTACAAACAACATCAGTACCGAGATCAAACGCAGAACAACTCTTGCCAACCGCTGTTTTTATGGGCTCAAAAGGCAATTGAGTAGTAGAGCCCTCTCTCGGAAGACCAAGCTGACTTTTTATAAGACCTTGATCATCCCAGTCCTGCTGTACGGCGCAGAGGCATGGACAATATCCCAAGCGGATGAACAGTCTCTTGGTCTTTTCGAGAGAAAAGTTCTGCTCGCGATCTTTGGTCCTGTTTGCGTTGATGGCTTTTGATGGCTTTTGGAGGGATTATTCTGGTGAGGTATTATTTTGGCAATAGCCTTTCAAATGTTGCCCTCGAGCTCTGCCAAAGTGGTTAGCTTGTTAGCGTAAACTAAGAAACTGACGTAGCCGCAGAGAAAATAATTGACTGGTGTCAAGTGGCATGATCGCGGTGGCTAATAGATGAACGCTCGCCGTAAGATGCCACCGTCGTCAAATTTCTCCTTCACAACTTCGCTTGTATAGCACGTAGCGCCTTCTTGTTGGGGTCACAGCTCGAATATATCGATGTTGTCGAGCTCTGGCCACAAGGTATTGATTAACTTATATATACTTGAGAATATTGACAATAATGGTCTTTCTTTCCTCATTTTCAACAAAATATAGTCCGAGGATGCCGCCATGCCATAAGCGGCACCGAAGAGCCAATCTTTGTGGATGCTTGGTCGAACACTTGTGGAGCTGGTTGGCAGAGACGCTGAAGGTAACCCTAAACGAACGAGCCGAGCCAATGCAGTCGACGGATTTTTGCCTTCCGGACTACATTCACATCCTGGTACAGCTCATAGAGTTCGCGGTTGTGTCTTCTCTCCATTCGTCTTCCTCGCAGACGGGACCATATATCCGACGTAGAATTTTTCTTTCGAAGGCACCAAGAATCAGGCTTCATATAGCAGGACTGGCAGAATAAGAGTTTCATAGAGCATGATTTTGGTCCTTCGAGTCAGGAGTTTTGAGCCCAGTTGTTTTGACAAACCGAAGTAGCATCGGTTGTCAAGGGCGATTCTACGTCGGTGGGCGGCGGATTGTTTCTTGCTCGACAGCATATACTTTGCCTTATCCTCATTGACCTTAAGACCAGCACGTTTCGCCTGTTCTTCAATCGCCGTGAAAGTTGACACTATGGCGAGTGGGGAACGCGTATCCCAACAGTTGGACTGACTTGACTACAATCGCAACAGACTGCCAAAAACTTTGCTGACCGAGTCTCCCAGAAACTGTCTGAAAGTTCCACGCCGCCTGCACTTGTAATTGAAGAAGAATGGAAACGTTGTCAAGAAGCCATCAAAGAAGCTGCCACTGAGGTACTGGGTTTAACGACATCAGCAAGGAATATCCGGCGCATTTATTGATGATTTTTAACTCGTTCATTAATTTCTTTTTTCGAAGACTTTTTACTCGAAGATGAGACGAATTTTGCTTTCGGAAAAACCATCAGTCTTTCTGAACACAATTTTTTCAAAAATTGAGTTTCTTTAAGTCTTTAAGACCCAACTTGTTGTAATGATATCCGTAATTATTCTTCAGACAAGCAGCTGGACAAGTGATAGTCCTTCAATTTTTCCTTCTGCTTCTTGTATCTCATTGCACGTGTCCTTTCTCGCACATGTTGCTATAGCCATGAGTGTTGTGTGGGTGACTTGACGTCGAAATGCTGCCCTTACGCTGGTGGGGGCTGACACACACGTAATGGGATATCAATTGGTTGCAGCTGTCATTCATCTGCCAATACCCTCGCTTTGAACGAGTTTTTCTTTGTTTTTTTTTGTTTGCCACTGAAAAATGATGCGTACATCTGCCTTCTCGCCTTCGGTTTAATTTTGATCAGAGTTTCGCAGAAAATAAGAAGGAAAACCCTCGGTCGTAATCCCGCAACTCAAAGAGCCCAAAACACATTCATCTTAAGTGCAAACAACAATATGACAAAATAAATATTGCCTTACATCGCCCCCCTCCCCCTCGGGTTGGGCTGACAACCGATGGGAATCCTTTCACTCCGCGTCAATCCACACGTAACCACGCCGGTGTATCCCTTGCCGCTGTCGATTACCATTAATCCCTAGAAAACAACTCAAGTGCTTTATCAGATCATGTTGGCTGGTGGCACACACACGCGTTGCCACCTCGGGGAGGAGGTGGTGGCGGAGCGTTGCGCGCATTCAATTCAATTTGCTTTCGGTGACGGAACACAAACATCGCCGAGCGAAAGAAATGAAAACGCCACCGTCCTCCTCCTGCATGCGTGTATGACAAATGTAATTACACCCACACGCATGCACATGTGTACGTAATTCTGCGAACAGGATACATCTCTCGGCGTTCGTTTTAATTTAATTGCACATCGTTCGGAACTGTTCGACGTTAACTGACATCATTCTCGGGATACACTCAATTAACGAGAGCATGAGCGGGCGGGGGCTTGTGTTTCTCCGTAATTTTTTGTCCTGTTTGCTTTCTTTAATTTCCAGGCTCATCCCGGAGTGACGAGCGACAAGGTCCCCGAAGAGCGTAATTCATTTTATTGAAGGAGATCGCTGAAACGTTGAAACATGGAAACGTGTTCGTGGGCCTCCTTCAGCGGGTAATTTGATGTTTACTTTCACTTCATATTAATCTTTGTGCCGCAGAAAGTACATATACACACACGCGAGGAGTTGTCAGGATGTTTTGTTGAATTTGCGCAAAGTGTCATGGCACCCAACCCCACCACGCCCCGGGGGTGGGGAAGTAATTGCGTAGCTACTTAAGACACAACTCGGGCGAAGTTTACGATGATCAGCAACAACAAAGCCGCCACCCGCCACCCGCTTTGCCTGCAGAGAGGCACAGACATTAACTCTTTTTATTTGTATTGCTGTAGGACGCGAGCACGCTAATTATTCTCAACAATTCACGCATACATGGCGCTTACGTCACGCGTGGGTGGCGTTTGCTCCGCCACAATAAACATCTGCACGCGATTGTGTGAGTTTATCTTTGCTTTTGAAAATATGAACATTTTTTTCGGTTAACCCTGCGGATATGATAAGACCGGTTGTTGAGTTGTGCTTAAGCCCTCATCCACTCGTGAGCCTGTACGCTACCGCAAAGTTTCATCAACGCCACCATCATCATCATCATAGTCATCGTCGTCGTTGTCGTCGTTGTTGTCGTCGTCGTCGTTGCCGTTGTCGTCATTGTGTGGCAACGTGAATGCAACGATGACGGTGAATATAATTAAAGGACGATGTACGGGCTTAAAAATGAAAGAGAGCCGTATCCCTGATGCTTGGTGTTTACGAGAGCAATTGCTGCTGCTCTGTCTCACGTCACTCGAGAATGTCTAGAGAGCTCGAGAATGGCACTTAGCACGTTTGGCTTGGCTTAGAAATGGGCTTAAGATACGAAGCCACGTATCCCGTGCAAACTTAACGAATGCATCGCCTACTGCTGTGTAAAGGACTTTTGTAAATTTATTTCTGTACCGTTCTCGACCTACATCCATCGCGTGTGTGGGCGGAGGTGGTCGAGAAGGACTAATTTTAAATGTTCGCCGTCCTCAATGGTTGGACGACACAATGGACGATGGGAGGAGAGAGCGAGAGAGAGAGAGGGAGAGCAAAAAATTAATCCAAGATAAAGTACGTTGCGAAAGTTTGAATTAGGATTACGTCTAGCCGAGGGGATGGTATCCCTCTGAATCGGAGGTTGCCTTTGCAGCGATGGAAGATATCCTTCGTTCTTCGAGGGGGAGAAAGAATCTTTTACTTCTTCTGCTTTTGTTTTCGTACTTTTCTTTTCCTGGCGTGTGTCGAAGTTTCTGGGGAGGATTTCGGGCGGTCTTTTGGTTCTTTTTTTGGCTCGCTTTTGGTGGAGAGTAGGTCGCTGGGTTATTATGCCCGTTGAAGGATTCGTTATTGTTCTGGTTCCCCCATTTGTCGAGTTTAATTTGAAAGGAATCTTCGACAAAAAAATTGAGAATTTTTCTTTTCAATTAATTTGAAGAGGAAAAGAAAATTTTTGTTAATTGGTGATCATATGGTCCAGTGGAGGTTTAAAGGACCGCGCAAATTGTAGGTCACTTGGGAGAAGCTTAGCGCACTCGAAGAAGCAACTGTGGTAGTTTGTGCTGGTGTTAAGGTCAGAGCTTATCCCGCCATATTTTGAGACGACGAAAGTGATTGGCTTTGCGAAGAGGGAAGACATTTCGAGACGATGGTTGTATTTCTTGTCAATAGTATTTAATTTATTTGATCCTTGTTAACTGGCTTAGCATTTGCTTTAAAATCTTTTGTTGCCTTCAGCGGTATTGTTTTTTTTTCGGAGGATTTTTTGGAGCCCTACTGGAGGAGTCAGACTCAAAACTGATCCATTGTACTGCCAGGTAGCAACCTACTCCAGTGCCGTAAATTTGATTCCAACGGCAAATGATGACAGGATCAGATTTGATTTCACTGGGATTCGAACCTGAAACCCCTCTAACCAACTGCGCCGTCCAGCCGCTTGATTCGTCGTTTGTTGTCGAGTTTTTTTCGTGGTCCACGAGACAACGGAAGATCGTCGACATGCCGTTCATTAACGCCCAAGACGTTTCAATCGACTGGTTGAAGTGGTAAAAGACAGAACTCACATGTGTCGTATCGTCACCGCGCTCATCGTTTTGGCGTCGGTAAAACGACCTCGTGATGCATTTTGAAGGGCGATTTGCATTTGTTTCCGTATAGAGTGCAATTGACTCAAAGAATAATGCCGACAGAATGTCCACGTCGCTACGGAATACTATCAAACAGTCGCCCGATTAATTGAAACTGAGCTACAGTCCGAGGTGGACCTGGGCCTCACTTAACATTCCTCTCCAGCCAGCACGATCTTTCGTCAGCTGTCTCCAGTTTCGCACACCAAGCCGGCCGAGGTCCGCCTCGACTTGTGTGCGCCACCTTGTACGTGGACGTCCTCTGTTGCTCAGAAGGGAAGAAGGCTCAGAGTCGAAGACTCTACGGGCCGGAGCTAAGTTGTCCATACGCTCTACATGGCCTAGGCATCTTAGGCGTTGGATCCGTAGACGCCTGGCTAGACTCATGTCGCTGTACAGCCCATACAGTTCGTGGTTGAACCTTGTCCTCCAAATACCATCAACGCTAACACGACCAAAGATCGCGCACAGAACTTTTCTCTCGAAAAGACCAAGAGACTGTTCATCCGCTTGGTATATTGTCCATGCCTCTGCTCCGTAAAGCAGGACTGGGATGATCAAGGTCTTGTATAAAGTCAGCTTGGTCTTCCGAGAGAGGGCTCTACTGCTCAATTGCATTTGAGCCCATAAATACAGCGGTTGGCAAGAGTTGTTCTGCGTTTGATCTCGGTACTGATGTTGTTTGTACTGTTTACTGCGGAGCCAGGGTAGACGAAGTCCAGTACATATATGGAATTTCATTAAATTCTCCATAAAATCTGCAGAGACCTTCTTCTGATACCCCTAGTTTCCTTAGATGATCCCTGAGTCTACAGTGCCCCGTTAGGAAGCCTGTTAGGATACGGAGGTTCTTGCTCATTTTGTTGCATGCCTCGAATCTCTTCCGGTTATATTGCCCTAGGAGTTTCTTGGCCAGCTTCATTCCACGAGCGTTATTCCAGATTTCTATCCGATTCCTTCGTTCCAGTTCCTTGAATTCTTCTCTGAGGAGATGCTCTCCTACAGCGCAGAATGGTTCAGGGCCTATCAAGTGTTCTGATGCTCCTTTCCTTGCCAGGGAGTCGGCCATTTCATTGCCTTCTATCCCCGTATGGCCAGGTATCCAGCAGAGTTTTACTCGGTATCAACTCAACAACTATTCAACTCTTTAAGCTTCTGATGATGTGGGAGTCTAGTGCCATAATAGCGCCTCGACTGTCCGACATTATTGCTATGTCGCAGTTGGTATAATTCCTTTCAAGATTGATCTGAACGCATCTGTCTATGGCATACATTTCCACTTGAAAGATGCTGGTACATTGGCCCATGGATTCGAAGTATTTTGTCCTGGGTCCAAAAACTCCTGCTCCAGTTCATCAGTTCTTGATCCGTCTGTATACCATTTTACCGTGTTGCTGCTCAGTCTGTGGGCCATGGATTCATTGCTCCAGTCAGTGGATTGGCAGCAGTTGTTAATGTCAAACGAACCACTGCGACCTAGAGTCACTTAAATTTAAGTCGACTACCAAACATCCCTGGAATGTGTTTTTTATGCATATTTTTGTTTGTTTATATTTTTAACGTCTTACATTTTTCTGTAGGGTTTATTTCTTCTGTACGGTTGCGAAACGTCGAATGCGACATCGCTGCAGGTATTCATCAATCCTAGCCTCCGGATTTGAATTTCGATTTGCGATTCAACGGACCTGGAAATTCGCCACCGCTTAAAACTTTTTTCTTTCGCGAGAAAAAACACCGACTTGCCCTGATCCACAGTCAAGCGGGGAAAGTGGAATATCAGCGGTAGCGCTTTTCTATGTTCCGACATTGACAGGCGAAACTTAGGTAGTCTGGCTAATTCCCAATGGCGCGTTGCAATTCCAGTCTGCTCGGTTGCAGGTTGCTCGTTCCAGTTCCACTAGCATGAAATGCATCTCTTCACGATGAATGTTTGGCCATCACTCATAGCTGTTTCCAAAACTTCGCCGTTCGCAGTCGGCATAGGTCCGTAGGTCCATTCACTACTGAGAGAACAATATCTCAACACCATTGGTTGTTGTAGTACCTAGACAATGAGCCCTTAATGAGCTGTAATGGTCACACTTATTATAAATGCAATCGTCAAGAGGATTGATGTCATTTCATACCACAATCGGCAAAAACTCACCGGGACATTACATACCATAGAAACCTCGAAAGTTCTGCTAAAAACATCAAAATCCACTGCCGTTCCCACCCTTCCGACTTCCCTCAGGCCACACCGGCCGCGCCCACCTGGCACAGCCGCTTCCGCATTCATCCTAGATTCAAATTCGTTGAATTGTCGAACTGAATCCCGTAATGATGCCATAAAATAAGTACTTTATCCACAAAAGCGCTTTTATCACGATTAGTTCCTGTGAATGGACCCGATTCCAGCTGCAAATTGTTAATGTCCTCGCAGTGATTTAGCCCATCATTGATGGATCACGCATTGATTCGAAGCCATTGTTCTTTCCAGGACATGCTTCTGTGCACCATCCGCCGCATGCAAAAGATGGTAATCCATAGAAGTCATTGTTTCCCACAAATGACTGAATACACTTGTCAATAGATACCAGCAACCGGCTTAACAATGCAGCCATCACATTATTGAGGACAATACCGCATGCGGAATTGAATCGGGCTCTAGTCCCACTCTCCGCTTCTCTGCCAGGATGACGATGAATAACCTAAAGAGCTCACGCGACGATGCTCGAACAATTAAAGCCAAGCACAAACAGACGCCCGCAGGGAAGCAGCAAATTTATTCAAGGCTCCTCAGAAGCGTCTTTCACTTGATTTCGTCTTGGATCCAATATTCATCGAGTGCACGTCTGCCTAATCGATGGATTCACCTTAATCATAATTGGCCACGCAGGAGCAACATCCGACAATGTATCTTGTACGTGCAGATGCGGAGCTGTGGCGCTGTGCGGGATGAGGGAGGGATGCTGATGCCTCATTATTAATGAGCACTTGGCTGAAGTGGAGTGTTGGTAGCAATATCAACAATTTCCTGAAGTCATCGCAGGATGACAGGCTAATTAGTCATCCCCGCACAAACAGGAGCATCCCACAAGACGTCGCCGAATGAGATAATTATTGACTCAAACCGCAGCCACAGACCCGGTAGTCGCACTTGGGTAAGTTGCGCTGACTACCGAATGACACGGATAATCAGTCTCATAATGCACTCCTGAGTTATAGTCTATTACAGACAGAGAGCCAATTAAGTGTGTCGCTGGGTTTAATTAATGCAAAGGCAGCAGCACTCGTGCATCGCAGCAGCGGCGTCCTCTCGACGGTGCTTCGTTCGAGAATTGATGGTGGGCAGGTTGCAGCCAGCTGTCGAATTGGTTAAGTAATTGGGTGAATTGTTTTCTCCTTAATTTCGGAACATAAAGGCTGCGTGCTGCTTAATCACGTGCAACACGCACGTGCTGGTGATTCGCAGGTGATAAGGATATGCTTCCCTAAGCGAGCTTCTCATACGACGTGGCTAATGAGGAGTTTGTTGAACTGTCAGACTCTAAAAGTTTTGCTAAATGTAATTACCCGTGTGGCATGTGGGAACGTGTTGGTTGTGCGGTTGAAGGTCGAGATGTAAACTCGTTTGTGGCCGGAAGCGTGTGGATCATGCCCCGGAGATCTTTGTGGCGCAAGAAGAATTTTTCAGTTGTTTCGTGGTGGACGTAATTCTGTATTTACGTTCACCACGAAAAATGAGGCGTTCCTCTTTCAGAGAGCAAACCACTTGAACAGCCACCATCAGGCTTCCAACCGTCTGCCCGAACTCTTAAACAAAATTATGGACAAATTTCAATCAGCAATTTATGTGGATCACGGTGATTAGTAAATTTTCAATCAGAAATATTGCTCATACGCCACAGGTTCCCCCATTAAAGGATAAAATCATCAATTGCGTGCTTAGCCAGTCAACTCAGTTACTCCACGCTTATCTAATTAAAATCTTCCCAAAGTATCTCAAAACAAAATTAATATTGGATACACAAGCCTCGGATCCCGTCCTTCCGTCGGAAGCCTTAAAAACAATGAATTTCGTACGTAATTTGCATCAACTGCTCTGCCGAAAGCTGACTTCAACTTGCTCGTCTTCGGCGCTTCTTTTTCGAAAAGTTCTTGCCAATTTATAATTATGTAGCTCCTAACTTTTTGAAATTTGAAATCGCTAAATCTCGACTGCAGTCGAGGTGGAGAAAGTTACTTGGTCCTCGTGCGACGGAGGAGGGTGAATTCATTTTGTCGAGGCACCTGTCGGAGGGATTCGTCTGGCTGATTGGTTGCAAAGTTGTATCTGTCTATTGATTCACTGAGGCTATGATATGTGTGCTCCTGAGTTATGGTTGGCACGTGTGAGCGTCTTGACATCACGGGAGCTAAGAAATGTGCGACTTTGGTGAGTTATAGCGAAGACGAACTTCGTCCGTAGATCATCGGAATGAGTTGCTTTTTTTCGCTGATGGGGTGGCAACTCAAAACTTGTACGATTGTTTTCTCTTGGATTTCCATTAATTTTGCTAAGGGAGAATGATTAAGCACGGCTAATGATAGGAGGCAACACGCTTTTGTTATTTTTACTATTTGTTAAGATAGATAAAAATAAAAAATAAAAAAATAGCAAATTTTGTCGCTGAAAAAAAAAAACGGACGCCATTACTCGTTTATAGAGCCACAGAACAATGATGTAACGCAATTTTATGCACTTTAATTTTTATATTGTTGTCCCATATGCGCGAGTGTGTCAACTCATCTTCGCATAATGATTAAGGTTCCCTTCACAAAAACGGTTGATTTTAAAATATTGGCACACCCCGTCGTGTAATATATCGAATGACAAGTCTCTTTGAAATGAGGCTAAGGACTTTTTGATCCAGAGTACCGTTCCTGAAATATGGAGCTCCAAAGACGGTTTTAGTACGCCCCACAATCTTTTCAGTTCTAAGCCCAATTGAATAAAAATTTGGAAAATAAATCACAAAATTGCCTTCAGTAAGTATTTTACTTAAAAATATTCTGAATTCTGAAAACGCAGTTTCTCGGAGTACAACTCGCACTTCCCCACTGAGTTGATGGTTAGAAGATACGATTTAATCTGCAAGTTGCAGATCAGCTGACTATATGAGCTCGACGAGGATTTCTGATGCAAAATATTTTCAAATTTTGGTAAAATATATAATTAAAATAATACGCTTTTTCATCAAAAAGATTTTTCATCTTTTTCATCTTTCTACCAACACACTGTAGGCGATTTCAAAAATTGTGCTACTTGCTATAAGTTTTAATTTACTCAATAAATTTCTCTCAAGAAATAAGCCACCGTTAATTAGGCTCGACCTAAGGTATTTGAACCCTGATCGCGCGATTCTCCCGCTTACCTCAGTCTATTTAAGATCATGTAACACATATTGCGGCACTCAATAAAGCAGTATTATATGCAGAGTGAAGAGTTGTTTTTGTTGTTTTGTTGGCCCTCCTACAAACTACATGCTTATGTTGGAAACGGGATTGTCTCCACTATTTGTTAAAAATCTTAAGATGCAGGTCAATTACATACTACGGGTGATAAAAATGAGAGTTAACCGGCTTCCAAAAATCTGCACACGATTCGGGCTGAAATTGCATAGTACGAAGACTGGCTAGAATTAGCACAGGAGTGCGGAATAGAGCTGAACGTTGAAAACCAGCATTTGGAAAATTCACTCAACCTACTAATAAAAGAAGTAGATGAAGGTGCCAGAAAGAAATTCCTCGAAGAAGCTGCGTCCTCAACACATCGAAGTACGTACAACCGTGTCAATCACAACTTAGAGAGAAGAAATTATTTCAAAGACACGCATAGTATCCAGGAAATTTCAACAATTTTCAAACTGCGTGGAAAACTTCTGAGACTTAATTATGTACGTTAATTACGTCATGCATTTACTAGGCAAATGTCCAGTTATAAGGAAAACGAGGAGAAGTATTTTTGAAAACGACTACTTATCTGAAAGTGAAATGATATCACTGCTCAATGAAATGGATGTCAAGAAGCTATTTCAATACTGTGAGATTGCATGGAAATATAGGGAAGGTATATTAACATTTTTTTGAAAAACTTTAATAAGTGGAAAATAAATAAATATAGAAACTGGCGCAAGCAGTTGAAATATTTATTATGAGTGTAATTGTCAATCTGGCAGACGGCAAGCCATACTAATTTGATTTTGTAAAATATTAAGAAAGAAAAGTGAAAAGAAAATAGTATATAATAATGATGAGCACAATTCTACCGACTGTGGATATATTTGGTCGATTAAGCTGACAAAAAAAATCACGAAGTGCACGAAATTAATTTTGATTTGAACGCCCATTTTCGTAAAAGGCTTCAACAATCTTAACGCGCTGCTCAATTGTGTACCTCTTCATGGTTGAATTTGACAAACACTGAAACAAAGAAATGTCAAATTAAGTTGGGCAAAAAAACTTGACGTTAAGGTGTGACTCACAATTAACATCGTGAGTTGGACCACCCTTTACAAGCCAATTTCTTGGATAATTGTGTTAAGAATTTTTGGAATCCTTTTATTTTCCATGTCTATAACGTTGACAATGTCCACCAAAAGTGTCCATGATCTTAATAGGTATGCCTGTTTCGAGGTAGAGCATATAGTCAAAAGTAGTCCTTGATAATAGAATGAACCTTTTAAGGAAATGTCTTAGAAATGTTTCCACAGTTTAAAAAAAAGAGTAACCCCAGACTTGGGATTTATAAAGAAGAATCGTCGCTGCTGTGTAGCTTTGCGCTGTGTTCAATATATTTACTCTTCATGCACTTTCCCATAACGAAGCGATTGTGCGATGCACTCTGCCAATTTGAGGATCACCGGATACCACAGGGTTTTGGCAATAAGAAGGCCTACTGTGTTATTTCTTCAATCTATTGAAGGCATTATCGCACGTTCATTGTAAGCTAATGAAGTTTTTACTTCGGTAGCAGTTGTTCAACGTACTTGTATTGAAGACATGAAGACTAGTCCTTAAACCAACATACAGACTTTGCCAAATGTATTAGGCACCCTTTAAGATTCGTTATATTTTTAAAAACCTCTGATAGTAAACGATAAAATGCTGACTAATTACTTTCGATAAGTGATTTGACAGCAAAGACAAAAAAATAAGGGTGCCTAATACATTTGGCCAAGAGTGTAGGTTTAAGTAATTCTAAAAAAAAGTGCTGTGCAGCATGTAGCTTCTACAAGTTCTAATTGCAGATGATGCCGTTAGCCAATACTGAAATAATCCATGGAGCCAGAGTTTCCACTCTATTGCATCCGCTGAAGAAGTAGAGTGTCGACTAAACTGCCAAAGGTTGTCAGCTTCCTGGTTCCCCCAATAAGCGTTCAAACCCGGAAGCTATGTGTCAATGCCTTGAACTCCGTAATACATCTGATCGAACTAAGAAAGATCTGCCATACTAGGCTTTAAGTTTGATATAGTTAAGAAGCTTACCAACTATGGGGAAAGTTCTTATTAACTCCATAAAGGAAACCCGAAGGAAAATAACCATAGGCGAACGCTGCTCCTTTGGTTTGATGAAGAAACTTGGACCTTATCGAAGAACTCTCCCATCTGATGCATAATAATATCTCGTGATTCTTACTTGTCACTGGTGTGGTCGTTAGAATGAATTTCATGTTTTTACACTTTACAGTAGCTTCAATCTCGGGGTTGGGATTCGAAGACGGTCCTCCCCCAAGCTGTGACCAAGCTTATAGTTGCTGAGCGACATTTGCATCTACTCATTGGACCTTATCGACGAACAGGAACGTCTCGAAGGGTTTAAGGTTGCATCACCTCCTTTCAAATCCTCTTATTCTACTTCCCCCCTCATAAGTATGTGGGTCAAGGTCACGGAACAAATTAAGAAACATTCAGAGCATGCCACGCACGCCTCCTTGTGAAGGTAACAGTCCACATTTTTCTCAAGATTCCCTCCACCCATCCGTGTGCCAAGACAAAAGGCCACCGCCACCAACAATTACGACATCCACTCATCGTCAAAATTCCTACCCCGGCACTCCATTACAATAATCTCATTACACAAATGTAAGCACTTCCTTCAGGGAACCTCTCGCACAGAGCTGCGGAAAGCTCTCTCTCAAAATACGCCGTTTTAAACAAAAATTTACTGAAGCAGCGTATTAAGCCATAATGGCGTGTGATTTTCTAAAGCCACAGCGTTCGAGGCACTCCAGCAAACTCATTACAGTCCAACTCATTCGCGGCACGCGAACAAATCAGCTCATTCGCTCCAAAGGACACCACCGACGTGGCAAACAAAAAGAAACCGAGAACGAAACAGCTTATGCACTTGTGAACATAAATCGCATTCATTTGGTTAAGCCCCCCATACACACTCGCAGTCAAGGCGACAATGAACTGGCCCGCAAAATCCTTGAATTCATTCAAAGCAAACAATAGACTGTTTCTCGTTTTAAACACCAGAAGTAACCCAATTCCACTTGAATTCAAACAACCACCGCCAGCAGCAACAACAACCGGCTGCTTTGGCTCGTCCAACATTTAAATCGCTTAATTAATCGGGACTCAGGACCCTTTTTCGAGGGAAACTGGCTGAGAACAGAACTAGAAAAAAGGAACCCCAAAAATCAGGGCACGAAGGCAACGGACGTCGTTCTCGGTCCAGACAAAACAGGGCGTCCGGGCATCTTGCGAAAGCCATAGGACCTCCCAAATCCCAGGGCGAATTAAATGTGTTATGACACTTGCCTGGTGTGGCATACATACGAGCGTTTATTGTTATTCGCCGGCCCCCGCCCAACGTCGGCACATAATTCGGCACCGCCCACGAAAACGATTGCATCCCCCAACCACAACAGCACGCACTGAATCTCTGATTATTGAGGTCGGATGGAAATAGGCCCGTGGAGTGTATTTGAAGCAATCCCCTTCGCTAATATTCATTTATAAACACGCGTGCTGCTTGCGAGGTCCTGCATTTGATTCCTGCTTGCCATTCCGATCAAAGATCCCATCCACACACGTTCTGTCTTGGGCGGTTGCCCCAAACCCGGATCCGGCAAGAAAGGAAAATTCCGCTGCGGAAGGACGCTCTCTCTCCTGCAAAAGGCATTTCGAATTCTGACTTTCATTGTTCTCCCAGTCGACATGTTGAACGTTGTTTCTCGTCGTCGTCACAGTCGCCCGTCGTCGTCCTCGTCGTCCTGTGCAGGATTATATGGTTACGATTTAATGGGAACGTGTTTAAATGGAAATGTGGCTTTAATGACTGTCAGACTTCGCTATTATTCAGCTGAATGGTGCCAGCAGCCATCCATCCTCCAGTCACCCGCCACCTACTCAACCATTCACATATGAATTCGTGTTACGTGAGTTGTCGTGTTGATGATGTTCGTCTGTCGTTATCGTCGTCGTCGTCGTCGCCTCAGCCGTGTAACGCTGAGGATGATACCACGGATGTGTACGAATGTGGAGTAGGATTTTCATATATTTTTAGCACGTTCACTCAAAACTCCCCCACAACAGCGAGCGCGGTCTAAATAGGCGACACAGAAAACAAAAGAAACACAAAAAAGGATTGTGTCAACGACGTCCTGCAATGACATTTAAATACATGAGATTGCGACATTCATAAATATGCCACTCAAAGCGAGTGAGCATCCTCGCTGCTGGAGACGCAAGTATCTCCACCGTCACGTACGCCGCTGCCTGATGCCTGAGAGTGGCATCCTTTCCACCTTTTCCAGGTCGACTGCTGGGTCGGCGTGTTTGTGTGCGAGACTATTCTGGGATACGCCACGCTAAGCCAGAGGTGATTAACTTGAAGTGGAATTTTGAAGACGACTCTTCCTCCAAGACGCCCTCGGGCTGGGGCGAGAAACCCTTCAAAAGGGTGACGGGTATCCCCCGGGAGGATATTTCACCAGCCCTTCGAAATAAATTAAAATCGACACAGTGGGTGCCAGCAAGGCATCCACACCGAAGGTCTCGTCCTGCGAGTGATGGAGGAAAAAATAGCGCGTCACTGGATAATATATAGGTCGGGAGATTTTCCCCTTCAGGATTAGCATAATTTCCTGTTCATCGTAACTCAAACGAGGGCTCGAGAGAGGTGGTGTCAAATAAAAGTGTTAAATGAGGTACACACCGACCGACCGGAGCGGGCGCGTCTTGTCGGCGGCTGCAAATGAAGCATCCTCTTGAGCCGCTAATGAGGATGTATTAAAATGATAAATGCTCTGTGATAGGAATCGCTTTATCTGCGTATAGTGCCACCAGCCCAGGTAATACCGTTCATAATATTTTTCCATCATTAAGGTCTAATGAGTCGAGCTGGAGCGGGGGCGCTAGACGTCAGAACTAACACGGTTTTTGGGTAAAATTTTAATCAGATGACGAGCGATATCAGTGGCAAGCCATTCACAGTTCACACAGCGGGTTGTCGTTACACGAAGACAGTTCGCGTTACATTGTGGCGTCTCATGGATGAGGTGATTTCTATGCCGAGTGTATTAGAGTCACAATCAAGCGCAGTCCTAATGAGGCGCAGGAGTTTAGTGGATTAAGGCGAAATCTGGGTCAACTTATGGATCTTCGGAATGAGGTTACCCGGTTGCGGCAAGGTGCTTTGTGTGCGATTGACGAGGAGTTGGAAAGTCATTATTGCAGATCGGGATGTGACCGCTTCATTTATCTATCGTTTGAATCAGCAAAAGCTGACTCGTTAGTTCTTTCGAAGGGCTCTCAGCAGTTCTGTAAGAATGCTGATTGAAAATCTAAGGCGGCATGTTTAGACGATTACTGCTTAACTTTTGGCCTTCGAGGTCCTTTTCAATCACATGAGTTTAGCTCACCTCGTCTAATTAAGGACAACCTTGTGCCGCAAAGCAATCGGAACACGGTTAACTTCAACCGAAGTACAAAAATTGTGGCAGTGGTTCTATTTCAAGGAAAGGAAGCTTGAGAGCTTTTGGTCGTCTCAGAAGAAAGAACATGCTGTACATACATCGTATCAATTTTGTGTGCAATTGTTACTGCAAGGACTGAGCCTAAGCAGCCACATTGACTGAGCCTAAGCAGCCATAGAACAGCAACCCACAATGACGTCTGAAATGGTGCTCACTCGTAAACGGGTGACAACAATGACAATCAGCGAGAACAGGAAAAGAGGCTACTATCGGAAGAAGTGTTTTCGTTAAGATTCAGGGCGATCGACCGACCGCTGGATTTCATCGCTTTGGTGGTTGTTGCTTCTTTGTGGTTGGCCACGATCTTCAAGTTAATATTTCGAAGACCTGCTTGGAGCAGGTTCTTTCTAGGTACTTTCGTAAGTCTGCAGTCCGAAGTAGTCTTATTTTCCAACATAGTCTCCTTTCAAGACGATACACTTTTGCCTTCGATGCCAGATCACATCAACCATTTCAAAGACATGTTGACAAACATTTTCCCGAAATCAAAGAGAATATAACTCTGAAACAAACGACTGGATGGCGCAGTACCTGCCCCAAGTTCGAGGGGTCCCAGGTTCAACTCCCAGTGAAATCGAGTCTGGTCCAGTCACCATTTGCCGTTGGGATCAAATTAACGGCACTGGAGTAGGCTGCTACCTGGCAATACAATGGACCAGTTTTGAGTCTGTGTGCTTCAGTAGTGTTTCAAAAATCCTCCGACAAAAAAAAATAAAAAACTCTGAAACACCCTTTACGGCGTATTTAAAATACAGGAACACCGTTTACAGGGGACGTTGTTGGTAAAGGATCATATGCTAAAGACGAAGGAGATTACCACAAAACCATACATGGGACAGATTTCTGCTTTCCGTTTGAAAGATTGTCGCACTACAGAGGCGAATTTGAAGGCACATCTGCCCTAGGGGATTATCACAAAAGTGTGTGGTCATGAGTAATGACTACGGAGGCACAGAAATACTTACGGCTTATAAAGGACACCACATATTGTCGTGACCTTTCTCTGTTTCATTTATTTTCTTGTCAACTAATTTAGATTTAAGGTAAAACAAAGTTTTGGAAATATTTGGTTCACCTTTCTGTTAATCTCAAAAATTAGGTTTCAGCAGTTATCTTACGGGACAGATTACATTTTTTAATCCTCCAAAGACCTTATTGCCAGTGTGACCTTGAAATGTGATTCAACTTTCACGTTTGGCGAAAAAAGGGAACCATTATAAAAGTTGATATTTGTCTGTTTTATGACAAGAACTATCGAATTTGAGCTTTCTCTGTCCATCTTAAGGTACGCGTAAATTTGAGAGCATGTATGTTCATTCATTATTCTTATTTACAGAATTCATTAAGCTTACGTCTATACTATGTGGGTTTGGGTTCGTGCGTCGACCCATGCGCATTAGACTTTCACAGTCTAGGTTTGATTCCAAATCCAGACAAACAATTTTTTTTAAAAAAAAATTTACGGCTCCGCCTCTTTCGAGTCACTGACAATGCTCAAAGAGTATAACTGTCTAGAAAAAGCTTCTCAACCTCGCCGTTCGGAGTCGGCATTATATTGTAGGTCCCCTCCACTCGTGAGAGAACAATAGCACACACGAGTGGTTGCTGAAAAGCTAGGCCCAGGTCCACCTCGGACTTTAGCGCCGCCATTATTATTACTATTATTATTATAATAATATATTAACAAATTTTCGAATTTCAGAGAATAGTTAGTAGCACTTCTATTTAGTATAAAATATAACAAATGCCACAGTAATACTAACGAATTACATAGTGGGGTGACGATTTGAAAAAAGAAAACGTTTTACAAAAAAATTATATTTTATAAAACAATTATAACATATAAGTTATTAATTAATTAACATGTAAAGGGCAAAACAAATCAAGCAAAGTAGTGCAAGAATATCTCGATTTCATTCATATTAAATGCAAAAAGCCACGACTTTATTCTTTTTAAAAACAGAGATGGATTCGTAATGTTTCGTATTCTTTCAGGAAGTTTATTGAACAACTTGCGTGATATAACAGAGTATGAGTTCCTATAAAATGTAGTCCGAAAAGGTAAATTTGGAAAATTACAAGAATTGGTTCTCAAATTATATGATCCAATTATGGGACTTTGCCTATAACTAGAGCTCTTGATACCCGGGTACCCGGGTAATTTCCCGAGTACCGTAAGTTATTTGGTACACGCCATCACTTTCGGCACCCGGTACTTTTTTTTCTTTCACTCATTATTGATTTTTCTAAATCAGCTTAAGACACGCAACCGTCAACGATGGAAGGCAGCGATTTATCAGGCTCAGACTCTACATGGGTCGTATGCCTACTAAGTAAGTAAGTTAAGACACGATATCAAAGTATGACTTAAAGAGACTGAAGCGAGCCACACATTTTCCAAACGAAGTTTAGATAAGACCCAACAATAAACTGATAAGAACATTGTCATCAATGGGAGACAACATGTAGACATGTAAACATGGATTAAATAACGTGGCTTTCTGTCGACACCGATCGCATGAGCAAACTTAGTGGGATGGTTTCTTATAGCATTTGGCTTAAACCACAAAAGACGACCTGGACAGCATCCTTCATTTGGCTTAAACAATGCTTCTATCGTAACTGTTTCAATCCCCTCTGCCTCTTCCCTTGCCCACTCACTCATACTCACATCTCTTAGTTGTGACTTGGGTACTCGGTAGCCAGCGGGTACCCGGTAGCTGACATTCAAGGGTACCCGCGAAGATGGTTACTACCCGCAATTACCGCGTACCCAGGTACCCGGTATAATGCAGAATTGGGTATTACCCGGGTAAAACCAAGAGCCCTACCCATAACCACTTCGTATAAAAAACATTTTTAAGACTTTATAGTAGAAGAGGTATCGTACTGGCAAAATGTGTGCTTTACGAAATAATTCCATTGAATGAGCAAAACGAGTAGAATTGAAAAGTTTTCTTATGGTACATTTCTGCATGACAAGCAATTGTTGCAATCTATTATGGTAAGCACCCCCCCAACAACTTATACCGTACTCTAACCTCAAATTAAATGTTTCGTAGTATACTTTTTTTTATTAAAGCGTTGGAACAACAATTTTCTTAGACTGTATAGACACCGAATTGTTCATAGAAAATACTGTTTTAAAGTCAAAATATGTTCGGTCCATTTAAGATTTTGATCAATTGTTACTACTAAATATTTGAAGTATTTAACAGGTTCAACTTTAAAGCAATTTTCCGTATAAGCCGCATATGGATTAAAAAGGGTCTGAGAACTAAGTCTTAAGCAATTTCTGTTCAACAAATTTAATCTTATACAATCAGGTGAATGAAAGTTAATCTCGGCATTAGTCAATTCCTTTGCATCAAGGCTCAAAAACATAAGTTTAGTTTTATTGCTTACTCAAAGTTTATGTACCGCAAACTACGGCCTTAAAATATGGACATCATAGTTTATGTCAGAAACTAAATTTAAGGGATTCATATCCAATGGCAAGGTCATCCGCGAAGACCCTAATATTTCAAGAAAAGGCTGTTCAAAAAGAACATTTTTGTAAATTAGAAAGAGAATAGGACCAAGCACTGATCCTTGAGGTACATCCAAATTAATTTCCTTCGAGTCGCGTAGAACATTGTTCTTTTTAACTTTTTGAGTTCGATTACTTAAATAAGACCCCGAAAACCAGAGTTGTATAGCTTTTTCAAAAGAATACTATGATTAACCATATCGAACGCATACTTTATTTTTTCGAAAATGTGGCGTTTTGTGCCCTAATTGCAGGGCAGAATTGAGTTTTCTCCAAGTCACAAGTTCCCCTTCCAGATCAGGCGGTTAGTAGCTTAACAATTTGATCCATCGTTGTAGCATTGCTGAGGTTTAAGAAAGAGTTGCATTTAAGAACCGAGCATGTCAGCCAATTTCATAGCTGACTGCTCTGTTTTCCAGTTGTCCATATAGCTCTTTGTAATTCTATGACACCCACTCGATGTACATCGGATCCAGTTGATTCCGTAGGTTTTATTAACGCACAAAATGAGCAGACACCTGCATCCATACACCAAGATGTTTGGGTTCAAAACAACTACAACGCCTCACTTACAGTCGTCTGAAGGCAATCTGTCGCAGACTATATCCTCCAAACCACCCAACATTTCAATGAGCGTGAAAAAAGACCAACCTTTCTTAAAGACTGCAGAACACCTTTTCGAAAAGTTCTAAAATCTCTCATAAAAATGTTCAAACACACAAGTGAAAGGGTTCCCCACACAATTGAGGCTCATAAATCGAGACCAACAAACCGACGCCCGTGTTAACGAAAGCTGCCGCATTGAGTAAAACTTCACCTTCAGATTAGGATTATAAAAACGAAATTCAAATTCACGTAACCTTTTGTGCGTCCTCCGTCCTTCGGTCCGCCATCCTTTGCGTACCCTTCCGTTTTATTATGTTCCGTGGAAGACTATCCGTATCCCAGTATCGTGCAACCTTTTTGTTGAAATTATAATAATTTGCGGTTCGCATAAAGCACTCGTGGGCTTTTGTGAGGCTATAATCTTTTGTTTAATGCTACGTGGTTAGCACGCCACCTGTTCTGTACGATCATGACTGGTTGCATGGGAGGAGGGGGATGCTTCAGTGCCTTAATGATTATGGAAGGTGTGTGTGAAGGGAGACATATGCGCACTTAATGTCCTGGTCTTTGAGTAAATTTTGTGTTTTCATAGTCTCCTGAGATACGGTTGAGGTAAGAAGGGTGTAGTCACACGAGCAAAGTATGTACATGTTCTGCACGAGTATCTGTTTGGGAAGTTTATGTTATTGAGTGGTTGCATGATTCAGTTGAGGTATTAGTTCCCCTGCAAGTTGGTTCATATTCCAAGGCAATGAACACGTGGCTGAACAAATGTTGAAACACTGACATTTCTGGAACGTGAGCCTATAGGAGAGATTTGGATTTTCTTGAGACCTGGCAAACAACTTGCAGACTTCCTCGAATGATCCTGGCGCTTGTGAGTGCATATTTTTGAGACCCCATTTTTTGAATATTTTTTTCACACGTATGAGGCGGTGATTTTAATTTTGACACACTTTCTGGAACTGAGTGCACAAGAAAAATAATCCACTTGTCCTGAGAACATGCGTTCCACGACTTGAGTTGTTAAAAAGCTGGTTGAAGAATTGAAGCCGTTGGGCATGACAAATCTAGCTTTAGTTAAAATGAGCCAGTGATATATGAATACATTGCAGAGCACTGATACATCGTGCTGAGTTCACTTCTGACCAAACAATGAATTCGAAGTTCACTAGCCTACTGAGAAGAACACCTTTCTTTCTTCAGGGCGGTAGTATAAAACCGTTTATCAAACAACTTCAAACTAGGACATTTTTTGTATGGAATTCTTAGTTATTCTTCTGTGGTTGGTGTCACACAGAATACTGCCTCATAAGTGCGCACGGCACAGTGCTTGGAATCTTCTCCAATCACGAAGATTCTGCTTAGACGAGGAGAAGATGGAGAACGTCACCTCCGGTGATGATAAATAAGGCCAAACGTAATAAAGGAAAATTTCGAAAGTTTGATATTACAGTAGACTCGCGTTAGCGTGAACACCGGACAACCTGAACAGATTTATTTTTACATTGACATCTCTAAAACGTGAACAAATAATGCACACTCCAAAACGTGAACAACAATTTTCGTACCAAGTTAACAGTAACATTTGAACGAGCTGCATTTAAATTTGGAATTTGTCGTTCTTTGTACAAGATTCGTGTCATCTTGGTCTACTCTTCGTCGATTTTTGCATTATATGCGCACATATGTCATACATTTTTGTTAAAAATAAAAAAAATTAATTAAAAACACTTTTACTTAATAGTGAAAACTAATTATTTTTGATTTGTGAAATGGATCACGTTTTTAAATGAATATCCACCGTGAGATTATCCTATTCTTTTGTTAAAATTCAACCTTCGCAAACATGAACTCTCTCGCAAACGTGAACTGGTTTGGTTTTTAATTGTTATTGCGCCTCTACTGTATTTCGTTTTCAAAATAGCCCGTTTCGGAGAACGATATAAAATTGAATTTGCAATGCTGCCTCATTTCATTTGACCTCACCTTCTACTCAAATGTACTCGTCGGTCTCAGGGTATTTTTTGATAACCTCGATGACCTTGCAGAGGTACCTATAAGCAATCAAATTCAGTTCCATGCTATCCTAATGTGTACAGTAACCCTATTCATTATTTAGGACCCCGTGAGTGTAAAGGATGGGCCATCTAGTGGTGTTTTTTAAATACAAAAGTTATTTTGACACTGACAGCGGTTTCCCGCTTGAAATCTTTATAGAAAGTCAGTATTATACCTCCACGGAACGAAATGAGTCGCTTCACAGAGGAAAAACGTTGACAAATTATGAAAACTTATTTCCAAAGAGAGTGCTGTGTAGCCCGTACGGTGAGTTTTTGGAAAATAAGTTTTGACCGAAATGAAGCACCCACCGCGACTGCCGTACGCAAGTTTGTGCAAAAAGAGACTGGTATGCTTGTGGACAACAATCATGGTCAACATCGTACAACATGAGAATGTGGTTGCTGTGGCCAAGAGTGTGATACTCAATTCACGACCATCAACTCGCCATCGATCTCAACCGCTCAACATTTCACGCACTAGCCTGAGGAGAATTCGAATTCTGCACAAATATCTCGGATTATTCGCTTGCAAAGTCCAATTGACTCAGTAATTGAAGGCGCGCGACCATCCGCTTCCTTATCTTTTCGCAGTTTAGGCCTTAGAGCAGCTTGAATTGGACAACGATTTTGGGTGAAAAATCTTATTTCCTGACGAGGCGCATTTTTTTCTCGGCAGCTACGTTAACAAACAAAATTGGTGCATCTGGGACTCGGAAAGTCCGCACGTTATTGTCGAGAAGCCAATGCATCCACAGAGACTGACAGTTTAGCTCGAATTGTGGAGTGGTGACATCATTGGACCATTTTTCTTCGAAAATGAGGCTGGGAACAACGTTTCGGTCAACGGTGGGAGCCATGTTAACCAACTTTTTTTTACTGAAATTGAAGAAATGGATTTGCATAACCTCTGGGTTATGCAAGATGGTGCGCCATACCACACAGAGTCACAGCCCATGCCACAATCAACCTTTTCAGCACCAAATTCCCAAATCGTGTTATCAGCCTTCTTGGCGATGTTAATTGGCCGCGTCGGAATTGCGGTTTAACCCTAGATATTATGTTAATAATCCGGAAGCGAAACAATCACTTAAGGCCAATATCATCCAAGCAATCCGTGAGCTACAGTCCAAAATCATCAACAAGGTCTTGGGAAATTGGGGTGACAGAATGCACTACTGCGAAGCCAGCCGAGGGAGCTACTTGAACGACGTTGGATTTTATAATTAATGGGACTGTTTGTTCTTACTAATGAAGCGATAACACATGAAAACAATTTAATTTTATTCATTTTATAGCATTTTTGTAAAGAAACTTGTATTTGGCCCATCTTTTACAGGGCTTGTTTTTGGTTAGTAATTGATGTACATATTTCACTTAAGCAGTCTGCGTCACAATCGAAAGCCACAATTTTGAGGTAGTGAAGGAGTTTGTCTACCTCGGGACAAACGTGACTTCCATGAACGACATCACAGTGGAGATCCGACGTAGAATTGCATTTGATGTGGATGTAGTCCGTAAGGCAAAAATTCGTCGACTGCACTGACTCGGCCACATCGAGCGCATGGACAACAACGCTCCAGCTAAGAGGGTCTTCGAATCCGAGCCTCCTGTTTCAAGAAGGAGAGGAAGACTGAACCTCCGGTACAAAGACCCAGTCATCGCGGACGTAAGACAGCTTGGTCTTGACGACTGGAAGCAGGGTGCCAAGGACCATCCACGATGGAAGGCAGCGATAGCTCAGGCTCAGACCCTACATGGGTCGTAGGCCTGCTAAGTATGTAAGTAAGTCTGCGTCAGGAACTTTTTTTAATAACCTATTTCTTATTTCTTTAAATATTTGATCAGTTCGTTTTTGAATCTCTTTTTAAAACCTACTCCGAAATACACACACATTCGCAACCAAAATCCATTCTGCAAAACGTTCACATTTCGCCAGATACCATTTTCTCTCCTTATCCTAAAATTCCCAAGTATTTCCGCCAACTAAAAGAATTAACTCTGCAATCAGCTTAACGACTTGGAATTGCGTTCACTCTTTCACAAAAACTCACATAAACATTCCCCAAAAACGTTTAACGAAGTGAGCGTTTCCATTCGAGTCCCAAATGCTCGTCATCGTTACAGATGTTCACTTCACTCACGCTCGACTGCCAATCGACTGCAATCCATGTTTGCTCACACAAAACGTCATTCGATTCACATCTATCACTCCTCCGACACAAGAGATACTTTAGCAAACATCGAATGAAATTTCCTGCAATATCAGCGAATTCATACAGATTCTCGCGTCTAGTGGTTTGTGAAAAAAAGAAGTCGTAACGCACGTGTGCATCCTGCTAACACATCCTGTTGACGGGTGCCGTGTGCACGGATGTAATATGATGCGCAATCGCTCGCACGCTCGATTAACTTTAGAATATCCTTGCAAGTCTGACTTCGGATTGCTTTCTATTTTTAGCGCAGCAGTTCTGCATAATTCAGGATTCGTTTCATGCGCCAGAGGGACCAGGTATTCAGCGGTTACGATGTAACATAAAAGAAAACTTCGTCCTCCACCTCGGAGGGAGTCGCTCTTCGCATCGCCCCACCATCATCGTGCCGTTGGGAGCCGGCGGCGCTCAGATGTGCGTACCGAATGTTTGATCTAACGCGTTGAATATTTATTCGAGGAGTCCCATCCCGGAGAGAATGATGGGGCGGGGGGAAGCAGAAAAGTCCTTGCAAATATTTGCACAATCTGCGACAAAGTGCTTTTTAAACTTTCCTCATCCAAAAAGGAGTCAAGCTAGACCCGGAATAAATGCCCCGAACGCCTTAAAGTCACGAAGCGCACCAAAGAACGGAGTGAACGGAGGCGGAAGACAAACAGATAAAGGACGACAACATAATCACCGACGAAATTAATGACACCGCCTCGAGATGAGTTTTTAGTCACACAATTCAATAAGTCGACAGATTCGGTCCTTGGGGTCCTTTGGAATGACAACCACGCGCCTGAATGTCATTCCCATAAATCAGCGAATAATTTCCCATTGATGCTGCAATTAAATTCGTGCCCAACTCGCAGGGACCCTAACGACTGATTATCACGTCCCACAGGAGAGAGGGCCATCCGGCCGTCCCCACCCTCGGCCGACTTGGGCCCTGAATCACGTAGAATGACTTTATTGTATCGTAAAAATGAATTAGCAATATATCAGTTCATTAGGCGGATTGTAGTAGGTTTCGATTCTCGATTTATTGTTCTCGTAAATTACACAATCTGCAGCTCATAGCACGCCGCCGCCCCCACACCTTCACGCGCGGCAGCGATTGTGTATCCATCTGCTTATCATCAACTTAATTCATGTGAAGAGAGCACCGTCTACAGCGACGTGGATGTGTTCCCTCGAGGACACTGACAAAGCCACCCTTCATCCACCGCCGCCCCCTCTGTTTACGGTTCAATCTAACAAAAGTCAATATTTATGGATTCCGCTGAAGGACTCTTAACCGGATAATTGCACGCAATATATATAAACAGGGCTCTTTTTCTTGGGCAGCGCTGAAGTGGCACTACCAGCACTGTGTGCGAGGGGGCTGTGGTTCTGAGTGTTGGAATTGATGTTAGTGGTGTTCGGTTAATTACTCTTCAAGAGGGGTGGCTGTGGAGTCAAGGGTTTGAGCAACTATTTGCTCTTTGTTTTATCCTCCATCGTCTGGTGTGCTTCGGTCCCCCACCCACTCACTCCGAGGGTGGTGAAGCGAAATGAATTGAATGCGGGACAGCTATTTGATATTCAGTTGAGCTATTGTTGGCAATTTGAAAATTTATGACAGACCAACGGGGGAATGGATGAATAATTTGATTTAATTAATGCGCCCTTCAGATGGGGCTCGGATTTTGCCGGAGCTTGTGTGCGCACTGAATCGGAAATAAATTATAAAGTAACTGGGTTCCTTGGGGTTTGCTGCGGGTTGATGAATGGGCGGGCGCGCCTTTTCCCCGGGAAAGGCGGAAGCAAGCCGACTTATGAATAATCATTTATGCCAGAACTTGAGGGGTCTTATGTTAGCGGGGATTATGTGCATTTTTTGGGGCCATTCAATGCTTATGCCGGCAACTGGTGCGCATTTAGTGGCCGGATATCGTGTTACTTTGTTCACTGCCTACGAGGCCATTTGGGTGATTGAATGACTGAGAATCAGTTTGACGTGCGTTTCAATTGAAGGACCTAAAAATGACGCAGTTTTGGTAACAAACTCGCATTCAATCATTTCATTGTCCTTACTGGCGATAAGGGCTGTGCATGGAGATGAACTATACTTTTGACACTCCTGCCAAGCCTGCAAGTGCAGGATGACGATGGAGCACTGCCGCTGTTCCATCGGGATCGGTAACGAACTGACCTTCGATGTAAAAAAAAAGGTTTTAGGCTAGACGACGCGTTGTCTTGTGACCTGATATTTTTCAACACCATTGTTGGTCCTGTATGGGAGGAAGGACGATTCCGGAGACGCTACAATCACGAACTATATGCGATCAACTTCAAAGCTGATATAAGTTAATAATGGCGGCGCTCAGCCACCACTCGTGCGTGCTATTGTTCTCTCACGATTGAAGCGGACTCTCCGGTCCGTCTTACATTCATCGTGGGATTAGTGGATAGATCTGCTAAAGGACAGAGTTGTACTACGTCATGGGTCTCTATTAGAAATAGGGGTTTCAAAATTCCCGTCGGGGTAGTAATTTGAGCTGTTGTAGTCCATATGAGTTTTATTCTGTCGGAAATCTAGGTTCTAGGTGGGCTGTCCACAAATCGGTCCAACAATCACCTTATCCAGTCAGCCCCCTTGACTGAATCCCCTGTTGAGGCCTAGTGCTTTCTGGACCAGAAAATATTGAAGGCAGAAGCTCAGGTCCACCCTCAACTGAATCAGCACTTCAAATGAGGAATATGATCAAATCTTTTCTTAGCACTAGCAACATTTTCCCGGAATAAATCTGCATAAGCTTCCACTTTAACTAACGCTGGATGACTTTAGCATTTCGCTCGAAGTGTTTGGTTTCCATTAACAGCCTTGAGTCTCCCCAGGCTGCTTGAATAACAACAAAGCGGCAGAAGGTATTCATGCGTGTAACGTTACCTGTTTGACTATTCATTGAGGGTCAGCACAAGCACCATCGTCACCTTGGTTTCTCATCTCCAATGTTCCTTTTCAAGTCCATTTACTGCGCACATTAAACACAAACATCAAGAGCATTGTTTTCAAATTGCCCAAAATTAGTTCGATTGAAAAATATCCGACTCACTCGGGGGGAACTTCTGAGGCATTCTTCGGAAACTATCTGCCACATTCCACGCACCCAAGGGAGCGTTTTCCAGCCAGTCGAGGCTAATCAAATCTAACGTCTCCGACAATTGAATCCTCGAACGTGAGACTCCCGCCCAAAGTAGCTCCCACTGGCAGTTGTGTACACGGCATCGTGGCTCAAATGACTTTCCACGAAAGTCTACCATTCCAGGAATTTGATATCATTATGACGGCTATTAGGAGACTATTAGATATTTATCCACCAACAGAGATGTTTGCTCATCTCACTTGCGGCGTGAGGCGGATGCTCGCACAAAGACGAGTGCGTGCAGCTGATGGTGTTGGAAAAGTTCAAGGACTCGTGTGAGGAAAGACGAGGGAAGTGGAAAGGCAAGGTTGCGTTGAGATTTAATTGGGGGGAAAAAGTGCCCTTAGACTTTTGAGCGTCGGACGGCTGTGAGAGGAAAAGTTTCGTGTGCTTAATTGATATGGACACAGTCCTTTAGGCTTTTGCTTCCGTTTAAAGCCGCCGCCACTCACCTTAATGAGAACTCTTCCTTTTCGTGCAAAGTGCAGAGGGTTATGAGGGCTCATCGAAAGACATCCCGAGGCTGAGTGAGCTAGATAAATTGGAAAAGTTGTTGATGTGCATGTTCATGAAACTGCCCTTGGGCGGTGCAGTAAACTTGACTAGGTTTGTGGTTAAAGGAATACGCTGCAAGGGGAAATTTGAGGGAAAGAAGATTTCATGGGGGTCCTAAGGGTATATGAGGTGAGTGTTTGTTTTTTTTTTATTTGCAGAGCGTTGAAGTTGTAGGCTCTTTCTTTATGATTACTGAACGCGGTTTGAAGATGACGCTTTAAGTTGTTTGGGGAAGATTTTTGTGTCGAAACATTTGGTACCCCTCTGTCGCACCAGAAGGATCTGGAAACGAATTCGAAATATGCTTGGATGCAAAGATTTATTCCATAAATATGTTTATTGTGTTGGCCGTAGTTTCGTAATGAGACGTTGGAATTCATTTTGTTGAAGGTATTCGAGATCGAAGGTAGAGTAATCAGAGTTTGCATTCTATCAGCAATCCTTTTTCTTTTGGCAAACCGAGGAGTATGATGGACCCATTGATTTACAAAGACCAGTAATTTAAGAGTGATGTTTGCTGAGTCTTTTCACATTTCACTGCCATACAGTAACGCAGCTACTTGGTTGCACTCCAAGAGTTTTAGTGGCGGACAAATTTGAGTCCACTGGTTCATTAAACAATAAACTAGCATCCGTCCGTCGACGATTGCGCAAGGTCTGCCGAAAACATCACCGCTGTCAATAAGAGTGTGTAGAAGAATCTGAGGCAGTCTTTTTCGCATCGCTCACAAGAACTCGGCTTGAGTTCGCAGACAACAACAGGTAGAATTTTACGTCGTGACTTTGGCCTGCACCCGTACAAAATTCAACTAACCCGGGAGCCGTGAAACTGACTCTAATTTTCATCAAAAAATCATCTTCAGCGATGAGGCCCATTTCTGGATGAATGGGTACGTTAACAAACGAAATTCCCGAATTCGCGACGATACCAATCCAATCCACATGAGATCCAAGAGTGTCCAATGCATGACGAGAAAATCCCTGTTTGGGGTGGCGGCGTCATCGGTCCATACTTCCTTGAGAATGACGTGGGTTAGGCCATCGCCGTCAACGGCGAGCTGTAGGTCGACGATTTCCAACTTCTTTTGGCCTGAAGTGGATGACATTGACACCAACGACATATGGTTTCAACAGGACGTCGCTGCGTGCCACACAGCTCACGCTGTGAAATTCTGCGCGAGCGATTCGAGGGCATGGTCATCTCACTTGGAGGTGATGTTAATTGGCCACCGAAATCGTGTGATTTGACTCTGTTAGTCTTTTTCTTGTGCGATTTTCAAAAGTCTATGCAAATAAGTCGCAAGCTAAAGCGGGCTCCGTGGTGTAGTGGGTAGGTGCGTCGACTCCTACGCTCGATGTTCTCGGTTCGATTCCGCTGTACCAGGATGTGGATGTAGTCCGGAAGGCGAAAATCCGTCGACAGCACTGGCTCGGCCACATCGGGGACATGGACAACAACGCTCCAGCTAAGAGGGTCTTCGAATCCGAGCCTCCTGTTTCGAGAAGGAGAGAAAGACCGAACCTCCGGTACAAAGATCATGTCATCGCGGACGTAAGACAGCTTGGTCTTGCCGACTGGAAGCAGCGTGCCTAGGACCGTCAACGATGGAAGGCAGCGATAGCTCAGGCTCAGACCCTCCATGGGTCGTAGGCCTCCTAAGTAAGTAAGTAGCTGTGCTATCTGGAGAGGCCTGTTAGTTGAAGCGTAGGTCCACCCCAGACTGTAACGCCACAAGACGAAGAAAAGCGAATCCAAACGAAGAGAAAGTGGTAGAAAGACAAAAACGTTCAGATTGGTCCCTTCTAAGGGGTTAAGACGTAATTTTTCTGAAAATACTCTACCATCACCCTAATCGAGCCTTCCACAATTATGTTCACACCGGATCAATTGACCTAGATAATTCATTAAAGGCTATCCTGGTGATGTTTTGTCCTTTGTTCACACCAACTTGAGAACTATTCACCACCCGACGACATCAAAGAGCACCAAAGACGCTCACGATTAATCGACTTGCTCGAAAAGAAAAGCAAAGTTCCGCACAATAAACGCTGGTTCTTGCACAGTTCCAAGGACGAAATGTGCACGTCCATGAGAACACTCTCAGCAATTGGGAGAGCACTCACTGCATAAACAATTATCATCGTTTTTCCACCCACAGGCGGCAATTAATTTGCTTTCACAGCCTAATTGCAATAATTTCCTGCGCATTCAGTCACTAATTGCAAAGCAAACAAAACTATGTCCTTTTTCGGATTGAATCCTTTCTCACGAATTTTGCATTCCCCGCGCCCCCGTCACGAGCGAACTGTTTGCTATTTGAGTTCCCATTCAGCATCCTCGGAACGTTTTGCAATTTATTTTTAATTTTTTGTGTGAAAAATTATTTTGCGCTCGCTCCCTCTCTCACCTCTCGGCTGGTGGGTGAAAAATTGAAACTCATTAACTTTGATTTCCGAACTAGATACGGTGCGGGGGAGGAGTCAGCTGCTCCTTTTCCAATTTTTATTTATCGCCTTGTTTTGTCCTGTTTCGTGTTTTTATCGCAAATCATCACGCGATGCCTTCGTTCTGTTTATTTATGTATTCGTGTTCGTTTCGCCATTTCGAGCGAAAATTATCCGGAAAAGTGAAAACGTTTAGGTAGTACGCGGCCCCAGCCATTCCTAACGAGATACATTGTCTCCAGGGACACACAGAGGGAGCAAAAAAAGCGGAAAAAGTGAAAGAAAGAAGGGGAAATCGAGGAGAAGAAACGTAAGAAACGACGTGGCGCCTTATAATAGTCCTGTCATTATTCGGAGCAGTGTTTTGCTGTTTTTCACTCTCGTCCTCCTTGTTCGACTGATTATCGATCTGCTTTCTAGTTGACCTCTTTCGCTGTGGATCGCGGACTACAATTCCTATCCGATTACGATTCACAATCACGATAATGCCAATATTTCGGCAGACTGCGCGTCGTTGGGACGCGGATGGCTGATGGGTCCTGGGAGTGGGGATGACATAGTGCTTATTGAAATGAGTTCACAGATGAGAAGCATTTCAACAATCAGATTGAATTGCTCACTCAATTATTATTTTTGTTTTCTTCCTGCGGGGGTTTGAGGGAGTTTCACGGAAGTTTATGAAGGAGACGAAGGACACGGCCGAGGAGGGATATAAATTGGATTGGACGTAACATAAATTACAAGCGAAATTGAATTCTCTGTTTGTCTTATGGTGGTCATTCATTTGCAGATTCTTTGCGTGTACTTTTGGCGCTTTGCCTGTGCAGCTGCTGTGGCCAAAGTTTGAGTAGGGGTGGGGGTGTGGTGGCATCGATTAAGGGCACCCTTGGATGGCTGCAGTTGACAGAAATGATAACTGTCTTTGTAGGCGACCTCGACCTCCTTGGAGTAATCTGAGATGGATGACAAGGGGGACCTAAGAAATTCTAGGTTAGTGTATGACAAATGAGAGGCCTACATTGAAATTGATTATCCGTCTGATGGTTTGGTCCTTCATATCTCATCCATCTTCAAGGAGCACCTGTTTTTCAAATTGGAAAAGACAGAAGGAAGGCACTTCCACCAATTTAACCGCAAAAAGAAGGAAATTTAATAGAATTCCGTGGAGAAAGTTGCAAAAGTTCTCCACCAAGTCCTTCGACAGGAGGTGAAAGAGTTTCGTTTGTTTGAGAAGAAGAATCTCTGGTGGGCGGGGAAAACTGTGAATAAAGAAATTCGCGCGATGGAAATATTGCGAATGAAACGGCCCACGGTAAAGGATGCAAAAGAAATTGTGTGGGTTCAAATAGAGAAGACATCTGGCACGATTGAAGGAAAGGAAGCCTCAGCTATGGAAAGTGTAGGCAGAGAGGATCAGGGAAGACTTCAAAGATGAAAATCAAAATAAATACTTTCACGGCTGAGATAATCCCGAGGGAAATGAATTATGAATTTGAAATGGTTAAGGAGAGGATGTGGATAAATGGAGGAATTTGCGCAAAGATGGGAAAAAGGAAAAAAGTAATTTCATGCAAGAGGCAAGAGCGAAAAAAGCGGGGTTTAGTTGAACCGATATGGAGGGAGCTACAAACGAAATGTTTTACAGACCTAAGGAGTAAATGGTGCCAAAAGTCACCAGGCTTTAAGCTCTCTCCACCGACCTGTAGGGAATAGGGGATCTGTTTGATCAGTATTTCCAGCAGCTGCTTAAGGAGCAAAACCAAGGCAAAGTAATGGAAACGAAAAAAATCCCATCTCCAATTTACGAAGAAGTCGGCATAACTATCAGCAAGCTGAAGAACAACAATCACGCAGGCTCAGATGCCAAAGTGGACTCCGTTTGCATTTGTTTAACTCTTTAGAAACAAAGCAGCATATGGAAGATCAATAGAGATGCTACCTCAAGGGTTGGCACCACCTTTACTCGTTGATTGCGTTGTGTTGAACCCGAACCGATACTTTTATATGTCAGCCTGGCGTCTGGGTTGTAGCCGTGGGCGTTGTTGACAGCCTAATCCGGTGCCGAATGACGGGATCGCTGGTGCTGTAGGAACTGATGGTAGCCGGTGGCGGGGCTTGGGAGCACAACTGCAGTTCGAAGTGTAGTGTATGTTTCCCAGGGGTTTGTGAGACTGATATCCTGTGTTTTTTTTTTTGAGGAATTTTTGTACCTCTACACTAGAGCACTCAGACTCAAAACTGGTCCATTGTACTGCCAGGTAGCAACCTACTCAAGGCATGCCCGGGAAGTCGTGATGATGGAAACATTCCTGCCACGTGGCCAAACCAACGAAGTAAAACCCTTTCCGTTCGAAGAAGCAGCTGCCCAGCATTGAGTTCCTCGCGCACTGTCGAGGAACTCGGCGACGTTCACAGCTAAAAATTGCTCGCGAATGTGGCCCTACACGGCGAACATCAAAGCCAACGAACACGACAAAATCGAAATTTTTCGCCAACAGCGAGCGGCTCACGACCCAGCCCATATACGACGAAAATGAGGCTAGCACAAGCATGTTCGTCGTTTAGAGCTACCTTTATAATAACTGTATGGCGCAGTTGGTTAAGTGCCTGCCCCAAGTTAGAGGGGTCCCAGGTTCGAATCCCAATGAAATTGAGTCTGGTCCAGTCACCATTTGCCGTTGGGATCAAATTAACGGCACTGGAGTAGGTTCCTACCTTGCAGTACAATGGACCAGTTTTGAGTCTGAGTGCTCCAGTAGAGTTTCAAAAAATCCTCTAAACAAAAAAAATGGTTCTTCTCCGTCGATGAATGCTACCTCTTCAAATGAAAGCGGACGTGCTAAGCTTCCCTTTGACAGAGTCAATAAATCCTTTCCATTCCTCCACACTGCTCATGATCCTATTTGGAGAATATCCTCATCGTTGCAAGATAATTATTCACGATTAGCGTCCCTCGACCCAGTCAAAGGGAATATCTTAGTCAAATTCAATTGAACGGAGCCGTATATCTCGTCCCTACCTTCATCACAGAGTTCAATTGAATTCCAAATCCCATATCCATTCCTTGTCCCAAAAGTCCTCTTAGGTGGCCGACAGCTGCTCCATCCCCGCCGCCGCCTTAATAAAATAATCCCCCCACAAAGAGGTTTTCTTTCGCTCTGTCAAAACACAATTTATGGCATTGTCCTCTGGGTTGAAGTCGAGCATATGACTTGTGAATCATTGATCGCATGAATTGTAGTTAAAGTTCTTAAAAGGGAAGCACGGAGACACTCCTCCCTGCGGAGTGGTTTGCCTTTGATATTACCTTGTGTCAACCCAAGGGACCTATGAGTCAACAAGCCACTGATACATATTTATACGCCGAGGCGTGTGGCCAGGGGAGGTCCCCAGACCTGTTTCCGAGCCGTCCCACGGGTCGACTGCTTTAATGTCATGCCCGTCAGCAGTTTTGCACTAAGCACTCGAACGTGGGAAATAGATTCCTTCGCACAACCTTGAGCAGCGTGCCTGAGGTCATGTGAGGTGGGAGGATGCGCCCCGCTGCTTGCCTCATTGAAATTAATGATTATGGGCTGGCACGTTTATGGAAGGCGACCCGAATCGATTCGCTCACTGATTTAATTGCTCGACTTAAGCTCGAGCCGAACAAAAACCAAGTCAAACAACAAAAGACGCTCAGGGACGAGCACTTAGTGACTTTGAAATTCGAGAGGTATTTCATTTGCAAAAGCCTCCCCCCAACGATATGCTTCAGTTGTGAGACTGTTCAAGCATTTTGATTAAGTTATCCTTTCGGGAACTTCAAGGTCGCGAGTGACATTTGAATTTCAAATCTCTGCCTGGAAAATGACGTCTGTTTTTAGTTGACTTGAGGTTGTCATCGTGGGACGCATTCAATGCCAAAAAAACGAAAAATGCCCTCGAAACTGCTGTAAGCTCGCAAGTGGGTGTAAGCGTGGAAACTTCGAACATCACCGCCAGAAAAAGTATTTCCAATGAATGGTACTTGCAAATCATATCTGATGGAATTCGTTAAAGTGTCTATATTTAGGTAACAAAAAAAAAATTTTGAAGCCCTACGAAAGTTTCGAGGAAACAGAACAGATGTTGGCTTTGACACATCGAGACTGGGTGAGTTTGAGTGATCGCTTAAGGCAACGACACTGTGGGCCAATACTAAAAAATTGTCGGTACTTCGAAAATGTTTAATATAACAATAATGGCGGCCCTACAGTCCGAGGTGGACTTGGGCCAAACTTCTCAGCAACCACTCGTGTTGTGCGTGCTATTGTTTTCTCACGAGCGGAGAGGACCTACAGTTTAATGCCGACTCCGAATGGCGAGTTTGAGAAGCATTTTCTAAACAGTTATACTCTTTGAGCATTGTCGGTGACTCGAAAGAGGTGGGAGCTGTGAAAAATTGTTAGGGTGTTTTTCCAGATTCGAACCTTAGACCTCGAGCGTAGAAGTCAACACACTACGGCACGGCGCCATGTTTACCCCTTTTCAATATCCAATTCATAATTTCCCGACATAACTGTTTTTTAAATTAAGACGAGCGGGACCGCAAGTGCGTGTGCATTACTCAATATGTTTAGTCGTGAGTATTCTAGCAGGCATAAGCGGTGATGTAGTGTTAAAGAAACGCTCGTGTATACCGGCTAAGGCGTAAATTAAATGCACATTAAAGTGGGAACTTTAAAAACTCATTTAAAGTGAGCTCCATATAGTGTTTTTTTTTATCATACGTTATTTTGACACTAACATATTTCCCCAACGAAATGTATCGTTTTACGCTTGAACAATGTTGGAAAATATAGAAAACTTATTTTCAAAGTGAGTGCTGTGCAGCCCAAACAGTGAGTTTTTTGAAAAGAAGTTTTGGCCGAAATGAAGCACCCACCGCGATTGCTGTACGCAAGTTTGTGCAAAAAGTTCGTGGGACTGGTATGCTTGTGGACGACACTCATGGTCTCCGTCGTCGTACGAGCTAAGCTACATTTAGCCCGGCCGAGAGTGTGAGACCTAATTCACGAACATCAACTCGCCTCGCCATCGATCTCAACAGCTCAACATTTCCATTTCACGCACTAGCCTGAGGATAATTCTGCAGAAAGATCTCGATTATTCGCTTACAAGGTCCAATTGACTCAGCAATAGAAAGTGCGCGACCATCCACCTCTTTATCGTTTCGCAGTTTGTGGTTTGGGCCTTAGAGCAGCTTGAATTGGACAACGATTTTGGGCGAAAAATCATCTTTTCTGACGAGGCGCATTTTCATTTCGGGGGCTCGGAAAACCCGCACGTAAATGTCGAGAAGCCAATGCATCCACAGATAGTGACAATTTGGTGCGTATTATGGAGTGGTGGCATCATTGGACCACTTCTCGTCTTTGACGACTTCTGGTTCATGCAGAGTGGGGCACCATTCGACACAGCCCATGCCACAATCGACATTTGCGCACCAAATTCCCAAATTGTGTTATCAGCCGTATTGGCGATGTCAATTGGCCGCCTCAGAGCTGCGGTACGTCCAGTAATTTGGTAAACTTCGAACTAAAATCATTGAAGACTCTTAGACCTTCTTTCAATTAAGTGAAATAATACATTTTATTTGAAACTGTTGGAATGAATCGTGTTCTTCGCGATATAATAAGAAATGTTTTTTTTTGTGCAAAACATATCTCTCTCTCGCTCGTCTTCATAAGACTATTACGCAAAACACATTCGATAAAGAAGCCTTTGGAACAATCAGTAGACCCTGAATTGTGATGCATGACCCCGTGAGACCTACACTTTTACTGCTGATTAGAACCACCTAGATTTTTGTATATATCTCAAGAGGTGTTTCAGCTCTATTTTATTCAGATCCTCTCATCGAAGAAGTTACTGGCAAGTATTAGCAGTCTCCTTCCCCGTAGGGCTGGACAATCGCAAAGCAGTTGGCGGACGGACTCTATTTCCTCCTCGTCCCTGCAACTTCTACAGTAGTCGCTATGGGGGATACCTAACCTACTGGCATGGGTGCCTGTCGGACAATGTCCAGTGAGAACTCCCACCACCGTCCGTATATTCTTGCGACTTATGTTAATCATTGATAATGATTTCTTTCTGTTCAACACCGGCCATAGGGCTCTCGACGTTGAGCCAATATCCAGATTCAGCCATCGCTCATTTGCTCTTTCTAAAGCTTCGTCCTCTATCTTTCACCAGCAAGTTTCACATCGTACACACTTGCTTGTATAATTTTTTGTGATCACATTTGTCGGTAGAAAAATATTTCATCTACTTCACCAGAAAACGTGGCTTGTAAGAGAAATAAAAAAATTAAAATTAATTAATTGCGTAGGTTAGCACTTTTTAGCTCACTTTTTTCGTCTTCACAACAAACACTTGTGGGCGCCGTGGCCGTGTGGGTTCGTGCGTCGACCCATGCGCATTAGACTTTCACAGTCTAGGTTCGAAACCAAGTTCAGACTAACAATTTTTCAAAAAAAAAATTGTTCGCGGCCCCACCTCTTTCGAGTCACTGACAATGCTCAAAGAGTATAACTGTCTAGGAAAAGCTTCTCAATCTCGCCGTTCGGAGTCGGCATTAAACTGTAGGTCCCCTCCACTCGTGACAGAACAATAGCACGCACAACACGAGTTGGTTGGTGAGAAGCTAGGCCCAGGTCCACCTCGGACTGTAGCGCCGCCATTATTATTATTATAACAAACACTTGAAATGTAATACTCACGCCTCTACCAGACAGCATACATCACTTTAAGTCCAAATAGCATATGCGCTCATCAACCGGATGGTGAATCTTCCTTCCATCCTTAACTTTAGGCCACACAACAGAGCGGGGACTTGCGCAACCTTAACCGTGGGATATTAATAGCGAGCAGAGTAAACAATGGCGCTGCGGCCTAGGGAGTAAGTGCGTCGACTGCTATGGCCGAAGTCTAGGTTCTGTTCTCAAAAACCACTTTTCAGATTTTTATTGTTCCTCCCTCTTTCGAGTCTAGAAAAGGATTCTTAAAATTCGCAGTGAGAAAACGATAGAACTACAACACGAATGGTTGGTGTAGAAGCTAGGCTCAAGTTCACACGCGTTGTAATGCCGCAATGTTGTTGAAGTAAGGAATTGCCAATTGTTTAGATAGATTTTAAGTTTTCGACCAAAACTTGAGACACTTTGTATCAAGTCGTTGAAGTCTATGGACAGGATTTATTGACTTGACTACCTCCAATTCAAATTAGAAATTGAATACTTTACAACTTCTTAATTTCAATAAGTCGGTAACAAATTATCAACCGTGTTATCTCGTTGATCTGCAACCAAAACTTGCTCCTTTCCTAAATTTTTGCATAGAGAAACGATAGACAGATTCTCTTAGGGAACTTGTTAAACAGACAAAAAATATGGTCAGCTCATATCTCAGTCAGAAAGACAAGGAAACTTTCTGCAAATTCCAGCCAATATCCAAGGCATGTCAACCGTTCCCCTCTCGCCCTCCTAATCGTCCCTAATAGGCCATCCCCTAGTCAGTAACTCCGAATTTGTTAGCTGTTCGAAAACTTTTCACAAGTCATCATTCACTTGTGAACTGTCAAAGTTTGCGCTTCCCCCGAATCGACCATGTCCCCAGCCCCGCCGGAGCAGGCCCAACATAAATTGCTTCATTTTAATTTCATAGAATTTTATCGACTGGCAATTTGAATCGTGTCGACGAGCACCGAGGAGCATATGAATGCCTCAGTAAATTACAGCACACTCAATGTCTTTCCAATACCGAAAGGAAAACACTTCAGCTCTCGCCCCCGTCCGTCGCACAACAAAAGGAAAATGTAAATTTCCCCCACCCGGCCAAGGTTGAGAATTAGAAAAAAGAACAGAGGAATTGAGCAACAAATCTACATAAGTACTCGACAACGGTCCTGAAAGCGATGCCGCAGTTGCTCCTCCTCACAGTCCCTGTGCACACTTTAACACATTTTATTGAAAACCATTTCGGACAAAAGTTTCCAACGCCCCACCCCTGCTCCCCGGGGGGAGGGAATGGCTGCGAATACTTTCCGATGGAAAAGGGACGACCGGAGAGTGGGTGTGAAACGGAACTTCATTAACTGCCCTCGGGATGGTGGAACTAAGCATTCACCTTGCTCAATGTCCAGCGCCTGACGGTGGCTGCTGTGCTCGAGTGCTGCTCTCCCGTTGAAGGGTGGAGCGCTATCTGTCTGCGGAACTACAAGAAATTCAGTGGAGCTCGCAAGTGAAAACAATTTCGTTGTAATACCTGCCCGGCGCTGTGTATCGATGTTATCGATGATGTTATGGATGTTAAGTGCCGAAAACGAGTCCCACCCAACGACCACCCTAGGCGGACAGTCCTGCTGGAGCAATTCAAACGGAAAGCACCCCAAAGAGCTGATAAATACCGAGACAATGCCTTTCCAATAGAAATTAAGAACCATTCGCACTCGAAGATACTCAGATACAGATACAGTGCCCTGCAATCGATAATCCCCAGGAAAAGAGGCTTAATTTAGTACATTTTGTCTTAAGTCTCTCGGTGGGCACTGCGAATGCGGAGAGTGTCGAATTTAAATAATTGAAATTGTTTGGCGAAGTTTGCGCATTTCGCAATTCTCCCTCTCGAATGGGGACGGTAATGTAATGCTAAGTCCGGAAAGTGTATCCGCCGACGGAGTGCTAGGGTGGGACTTGTTTGTTACTGCAAGGCACCGAGTGCCACGTCAGTGCGTTTGCTTTGTCGTCTTGAGGGGAGCTAAGCCTCTGCGAAAAGGGGTCAGCGGCAGATGGTGATGGCCTACTCCACCCACTCGCAGAAGGAGAAGGAGGGCAGTTCTTTGGAGTTTTATTCGTTTTTCCATCTCCCTTTGTCGGGGGTTGCCTTAAGTACTTTTTTATTAACTTTGCGACAAGTTGACATCATTGAGGCAACAACGGAAACAAGAAAAAGCATAAAAAGTGAGATTCTTGTCTCCTGTCGAATAATTGTGGTGTAGCCCCTTAGTTAGGTTCCTGTGTAGGGCCCCTAGCTCATTCCGTGGGATGTGAGATGAAGGGCTGGGGAAGCCGTAATAAAACGTTGAACTTCTCTGAGACTACTCGCTCATGAGGGGAATGTTGTGTGTCGAATGAGATTTTCTGTAAAGAGTATCCGATAGAGACGAAGTGGCATAGATGTGAGACGATAATGTACACCTAATGGACTGTGTTCGATGACCGGCCTATAAGAGGTTGCCCTCTCCTCCTGCAGTAAGCCGTTGACCCGGATTGGAGGAAGGAACTTTGTGAATCGGTGATAATTACCATGTAAATTGGGTCGCTTTTGTGCGACTTAAGTCTGTTAAGAGGCAATTTATATTCATCGCAGTTCATCCCTGGGATGGTCGCTTGGGGTGAGGGTTGTGAGTAAAAAGAAGTGGTGGTTACATTTCTTTGGTAATAGTCTCTGAAGAAATAGGATAATCTAAGCTTTTGGCAGTGTTTAATCTTTTTTCTAAGTCACTGTCAGTGGTGGCTCTTTTTGCTTATACTGATTTTATGTTTTTTTATGAACTTATTGAATTCAAATCAAAGGCGTTTAAATTTATGATATCATCTAACAGCCTAAAGTCTTGACATAAACACAAACAAAAATAATAACTAAAATTTAGACCTCCAACCAGTTTATTCCTTATTTCTTCAGATTGAAACATCGAAGCGAAATGTTTCACTTCTTTTCATAATTTCAAAATGAAATGCTTTTAAAGACGACATTAAACAGAAGGCTTTAGATTCTTAGTGCGGAGAGCAGTGTTAAGTCTCTTGCATCTGAGAATGTCTTATTTCTGTTCTGATGACTTTGTTAATTGTCAAAATTGTGGAGTAAAATGTTCTGAATATCCTAAAGTGATTATTGAGAAACAAATGAATTCCAACGTGTTACTGTTTTGGTGTATATTTTTGGCTGGTGTTGAAGTTTATGTGCCAAAATTGCAAGATATACTCGTAGATGTGGTTTCAGCAAAATGTTGCAGAAATGTCAGATATGAAGTGAAGAGAAGTGAGCCCCAATTCAATCCTTTGTTTGGTGGGTTTCTGAAAGGGATGATTTTCTATAATAGAACAATAATCTATCCATTCTTTATTAATAACAAATTCAAAAAGAGCAAAAAGTGTACAAAAATGTGTTTCATAGTTATGTCTTTTCCTACACTGTTTGCATTTCACTCTAATTATTCTTGCCAGATTTTGCGATATTATTTCTGTTACGCCGCTTTAATTTGCTTTTCTTTGAATTGCGGGGTAAGTTTTTCTAGAGTGGGTTTCCTTGATAAACTGAGTTATGGTAGAGAATGGAATTTCCTCAAATTGATTTTAACTAGACTTGGTTAAAGGCAAACGAGACATGTGACATGACCTGCCGAATTTTTTTCTTTGAATTTATTATTTGTTCCATTTGTGGTGAACCAATTTAAATTTATTGTGAAACTGAATCACTGTTGATCTGAGTACTATTTCGCGCTACTCAGAGAAGTGGGTAAAACATTGATTCAACATGTAAAGAACAAATTACTGCATTGGAATTATTATTTTCTTTTAAAATAACTGCTGTAAGAAGTCGCTATTAAAGTCACATATAAAATTTGACTCCTACGACAGCGACCTATGATAACTACAGCGAATCATTGTATCAAAACTATCTTCCAACCACTCCCGGAATAGAAACCTCCACAAAATTCGTCAGGGATATTATCTAGAGGTTTCCCTTTATGATTTCTTTAAACCTTGTATGACCCCAGATGAAAGCTGTGATGTGGAACTTTGCAGAGGCATCGATTCCTCAGAAAGTCATTGAAGGGGTTGGTAGATATTTTAACTCACAGTCAGGCTTTCGGTGTAGACATTTTCCATTTGACGTCTTCTTAAACGAAGCACAGTTGTAAGTCTGTTGGTATTAATTTAGTTTAAATAATAATCTAAATTTAATTTTAATTAACTATTATTAATTTAAAAAAAAATACTTTCAAATCCTAGCAGGCTATTCTAGTACCCACTTGGGTTTGATTAAAGATTTAAATTAAATTACTTCTAATTTTATTAAATTAAATTTATTTACGACTTCTTCACTAATTTTAACTGGTCAATATGTTTCCTCGATAGTGAGGCTGCTGATACGATCGCGAACATCATTCTGCTGGGTATGAGATCCTTCATCCCTCACAGAGTGAAGAGTATCAAACCCAAAGCAAATGCGTATGACTCGAGCTGCAAAGAGGCTATCAGGTTGAGGGAGTTGAGTTTCCGGACTTACAAAGCCAACCCTATTGAGGAAAACCGAAAAAAGTTTAAACGGGCCAGAAATGACTGCAAAAGTTAAGGCAAAAGTTGAGGCAAAAAGTGCTACAATGTCCCAAGGGTAGCAAAAACTTTTGGTCATTTGTTAAAAATATAAGGAATTCAGCCTCATCTTCAATTCCCACACTCATTTGTAATGGCATTCCAGCTGTCAGCTCTTAAGACAAGGCCAATCTGCTTGTTGCGCATTTCACAATTTCTGGGTTCGAATCCCAGTGAAATCGAAACTGGTCCAGTCATCATTTGCCCTTGGGATCAAATTAACTGCACTGGAGTAGGTTGCTAGGTCTGAGTGCTCCTGTGTAGAGTTTCAAAAACTCCGAAAAAAAAGCACTTGATGGCCTCAACCACCACAAACTCATAACAGCTTTACAAAAAATGAGGGACAAAACATTGCTTGGCTATAAATTCCCTGTCCAAATTGAAGACTGTGGCGAGACGAAATGAGGAAATTTAATTATGGCGTTCCACAAGTATTACAACTAGGTCCTCTACTCTTTATTTTCTGTAGAAATGAAGTTATGAAAGGCTTAATAAACAGTGTACCACTCAATAAACCGTATGTCGCAAGTGTGATGCACAGATACTTAGAAGAAGTTGAAAAAGGTGTTCCTACGACTGGATGACACAGTTAATTAAGTGCCTGCCCCAAATTTTTTCAAATCTAGTCCAGTCACCATTTGCCGTTGGGATCAAATTAACGGCACTGGAATAGGTTGCTTTCTGGCAGTACAATGGACCAGTTTTGAGTCTGAGTGCTCCACCACCGAAAAAAATCATAGTTGGCCCTTAACTCCAACGGTGCTCACTTGTAAATTTGATTGTCGCTACAAAAAAACATATTTTTTCTCTAAAAAATGTTACGGAGCTTCAATAAGAAAGGAAGAATTTTTTTAAACGAAAAGCCTTGACCGCCTTTGCCTGAATCCCTTAAAAAAGATCCTACTCCTCACTCCCATCCCACATCCAATTTACATTCTGCCAGCTAAAGCCCTAAGGATGTGACTCCCATTAGTACAAGCTTATAACGCTCAGTTACATTTCAGGACAAAAATTCCCACAGAGATCAACTGCGGACTTCTCGCCCTCATCCAAACCCGAAATGAATCATGCCTCCCGGAGCCCGGGTGCATGCAATCGTGGCCAATGTCCATACATTATGCAACAAGACTCACACCGAATGTGCGAGCATGTAGCTCAAAAACACTTGACGAGATGAAAATTATTTCTGAATATGACAAATGGACTACAACACCAGTTTGCGACTGGAATTGGAAGCATGTACAAATTTTGAAATGTAAATTTTTGACCGTGACATGGACACAGTTGGGCACGTTGACAGAACAGCGAACTCTGTACATGACTCGGTTGCTTTGAGTCATCAAGTGTACACTACACAAAAAGCACAAACATCTGGGAAATAAGAGTCGAATCCAACAAGCGAGCCCAACTGAGCCGCTTAACATGGGCTCTGCAGATGTAGATGCGGGTGGTTGGACATGGAAATATGGAATTGAGAGATTTGAATATGTGCATATGATGAATAGATGAATACTCAGGGCAAATGAGTGGTAACTCACACTGAGGCAGTTAAGGCTAAGTGCTTTTGTTGATTTTTGGTGAAATGATACGGAGGTGGGTCAGAGTGAAGTGTCAACCGGCAATTACTGATTATTATCCGAATATTTTCATATGTTTTGTTTTTGTATTCCTTGTGGATGTTATTGCACTTTAGCCAAGACAAACATCGATTAATGAACTATCATAACAAAGTCCTTGAGCTGCTCCTTTGATTTTTCGAACAAAAGTTCACAAACTCGTCTTCACCTCTCCAATCCCTTGTCAAAGAGTTTCTGCCGTCCGACAGAAGTGAGTCTCTGAGCCTCTTATTTGCTTGCCTCATAGCAGAAGGAGTCTTATGTACTTGCACCACATATCCTTCCACTCTTCTGCTCCATTTGATAGGCTGCACTACCCGGCAAAACAACTTTTCACATCCTTCCGATCCAGCCCCCAGCACTATTCTCCTTTAAAAGAAACTCGATTACAAAGTGAGTAGGAAAAAAAAAAAAAAACTACAAACAACAGAAGGAGCAGAAGGGCATTGCCCTCAAGTTTGTCCCCCAGGACCGCAGTTCTTTGGTTTCACAAGACCCTTGTGTCGATGACTTGCAAGGCATCCCACTGCACAACACCACAGCATCCTCTCCAAAAAACCATCACCATCAGTTTTCTTTTCATTCGGCCTCTCGCATTGCATTCTTGACTCGATTTCCATTCAATTTACTTCCCATTGAACGGAATCGATCTCCTCACAGATGTTCGTCATTTGAATTGTCTATCCTTGCGATTCACTGTGAGCCACAAAAAAAAAAGAACTTCAAGAATTCCAAATTGCATCTCTAAGGACCTGTAGCACGTCACATCTTGTGTGCTTTTTGCATTTCCCTTTTGTGTTTTCTTTTGCTGTTGCTGTTGCTACTTAAGTCCTCGCGACAAAGTTTTGACTGACACGAGCATCTTAGCGCTGTCAGAGTGCATTATGTGGTCTTTGTGCAAAAAGATCCTTTGAGTTGCGTTGCGCTTGTTAGCAGAAAGTCACGAAGAGAACCGACTGTTTTTGTGCGTTTCTTTGCCGATGTCATTTCAGGTTGTCGCTTAATGGGATCGGTATGGTAAGCAGGTGTGTCAGCTGTGTAAGTGGCTTGTATGCTCTTGATAAGTTGATGTTTGTTGTCTTCGGTGGGTTCAAAGACAGCAAACTTGACAGGTGGAGGATGGCCAAACACAAGAAATGCAACCCAAATTAAGTGAGGTTTCAAATTTGAAGCAGGGTGAGAGAAACATATGAACCGCCTATCTGTGACTACTTTAGGAGAGTTTAGAAGACGTCGCATAATTAAAGTCCTTGGTTGGGTAGAAAATCAGAATAGAAGTGCGAAAGCTCCTAATTTACCCATAAAAGCATTTCAAATGTTACAGAAAAATATGCTGCGTAATGAACGGCAAATCAGGGAATTTATTGATTTAGAATTTATTGTCCGTTGATTTAGATTCCCGAACGAATACAACTAAAATTTACCAGAATTCTACATGTTTTGTGATTTTGAAAAATCTAATTCTAAGGATTATCAACTTCACCAAAATTAAATCCATAATTTAAATCAATTTAAATAAAACTAAAATTAATTTTTAATTAAAATTAATTAACAAATCAAAAATTCAATTTAAAATTAATTTTAATTGAAATTAAATAAATTAGATTTTTATTTTAATTAATTAATAATTATTATTTTATTTATTTTAATTGATTAAGGAAAGTTGAGGGTGAGCCATCTTCTTTTTGCAGATGACTTAGTCATCCTCACATCCTCCCAGATAGAACTCCAGCAGTCGCTAGATAGGTTTGTGGCCGTATGTGCTGATGCTGGGATGAAGGTTAACGTGGACGAATCCGAGGTTATGGTTATTTCCAGAACCCCTGTTGAATCCACTCTACATGTTAGTGGAGTCCCATTGAAAGAGGTGGAGATGTTTAAGTATCTCGGGGTCTTCTTCACGAGTAGTGAGAGGAATAATGCCGAGCTTTCCTGTAGGATTGGTCAAGGTGAGTCAATTTTGAAATAGCTTGGTCGATCTGTAATCAGGAAGGCCGAGCTTGGTGTCAAAGCCAAGTTAGCGGTTTTTAACGCAGTATTTGTTCCAACTCTCACCTATGGTCATGAAATTTGGGTAATGACCGAGAGAATAAGATCGCGAATACAAGATTTCTTCGTGCTGTTGTGGGAATTCCTCGCCGGGATAGGGTGAGAAACACGGCAGTGCGCGAGGAACTCAATGTTGGTCAGAAGATCGAGTGGCCTGGAGATCTCTCGTACATGCATTCCCCCACGACCCCTTTAGTGGAACATGCGTCGCACTGAAAATGATGATGATGAGACTTGGCATGCTCGTTTCATATTTTATAGAATATACTCTCTTTATTCGCAGTCGTTAGTTAATCGTGTCCTTTAAGTTTCATCGTAAAAAGTCTGTGTCGTGGCGCCGTGGCATAGTGGGTAGGTGCGTCGACTCCTACGCTCGAGGTCGTCAGTTCGAATCTCGAAAAAAACACCTAACATTTTTTCACGGCTCCACCTCTTTCGAGTCACTGACAATGCTCAAAGAGTATAACTGTCTAGAAAAAGCTTCTCAATTTTGCCGTTCGGAGTCAGCATTAAAACTGTAGGTCCCATCCACTCGTTAGAGAACAATAGCACGCACAACACGAGTGGTTGCTGAGAAGCTAGGCCCGGGTCCACCTCGGACTGCAGCGCCGCCATTATTATTATTATAAGAAGTCTGTGTCAAATATTCGCATGTCAGGCTTTCAGTGATTAGAGATTTTCGAATGCTGAAGTTTGCCAGAAATGGTTGCTTCCTACTGAAGACTTAATAAGTACTGTGGTGTATCATTACAGCTGAACTCGATGTACCTTACGATGTATCCGCAGAAATTCTTCTTCTTCTTCTTCTTCTTTTTAGGGCGCTACAGTCCGAGGTGGACCTGGACCTCATTCAACATGCCTCTCCAGCCAGCACGGTCTCTCGCTAGCTGTTTCCAGTTTCGCATACCAAGCCGGCCGAGGTCCCCCTCGACTTGTGTGCCTCACCTTGTATGTGGACGTCCTCTGTTGCGTTGTCCCACAGGCTCAGAGTCGAAGACTCTTCGGGCTGGAGCTAAGTTGTACATACGCTCTACATGGCCTAGCCATCTTAGGCGTTGGATCCGTAGACGCCTGGCTAGACTCATATTGCAGTACAGCCCGCAGAGGTTATTATATCAAAAAAAAATCGGTAGACAGGAGCAAAACATGAGATGAAATTTGTATAGAGGAACAATTCGCCGATTGATTTGTTAAAGACCTCATTGAGATCGTTGGTCGCGTTTGTCAAATACAAAGCCTGTGATCCTGTCTACTTCGGCAATTGCACAAGTGGGCAAAAGGTTATCCCTCATTCATGTCTTTGCAGCTTGGCTTTGTCTGGAATCGTAGTATATAGGTAACAATCGTCCTTGAAATATCTTCTCTAGAGGTCGAGAGAGAGTAGGAGCAATTTGTTGAGTTGAGTTGAGTACAGGCGAGCAAGATCAAATAGCCCCGTTGGGTCTAAACACACCTCCCTCAGGACTTTCTTCAAGCGACTAATGCCACATTTCTGTTGTTCAGGGTCCACCATAAGCGAGAATTGATCACACAACGGAAGACTTACATAGGGTCGTTTTGAGATAAATGCATAGCCTCAGTATTCCCCTTCATTTTATTAGAAGCGGTCCTCGTCTGAAAGACGCAAAGCCTCCCTCTTATTTCGTTTTCCCAACGTAACATTGCCCACCGGGGAATATCAATGCATTCTCAAATTAAAGGTTATCTCGAGAAGATCGAAATTCTAAAGAGCCCTTCCCATGCGTCCTGAAATGAACACCTTACTTGCGAATGGTAAGTCCTTTCCCAATCAAGCTCATAATTGAAATTAAAGGGAAGGTGAAGGTATCCCTGTTGTTCCTTTGTCTGCCAAGGACAAACATTCTAAATTCAGAGTCCTTTGAAATTATTCCCCAGCCATCTTCAAAGCATTCACCCAATTCTGTGCCGATGGAGTGAAAGGATTTGCTCCCTCAATCTAATCCCCCCCATGAATAGATTACCTTCCCAGTGGCAGCGATTTTCACTCGGGCTACGCTATTAATCTCCTCTAATTCAAAACAAATTATGACCTTGACTTCTGCAGCTCATAATTCAATCTGCGGAGAATTTATCGTGTTATCCTTGCGGAGAGCACGCCGCCCGCGGCGGTAAATTAAATTTAATTTCAATAAACCGACCTGGAGACGGCGAACATCTGTTCATCGCCAGCCAACGGCCACGCTCAACAACTGGACCGAGTTATTAAGCAGCAGGACACCGATGTGGCTAATAGACCTGCTTTTGCATTCCGTCAACAGAGGGAATACACAAATTCCATCTCTCCATCCTCCTCCTCCCTCGGCATGATCCTTCTTTTTGTCGTCTCCTCAGTGCGGGCTGGTTTGAGTGAATATAAATTTCATTTCATTTAAATCACTTGAAGCACACACTGCCGTCGAACCGCCATTGAATCAGCCCCACCCGCTCGGAATGGGACGTAAGGGGAGGGGAACAAAGTATATTCTACTGCAATGCAGTGCGGCGCCAATGGAACATAACAACCCCCCATCCAGCATCAAGAAGGACAAACAACAACAGCAATGATGGGGAGAAACGAAAACACACACAAACTCGCACGGAAAAAGGACGAAAAATAAAAATGTGGATGCAGAAATATTCAAATTTGGTTCCCTTTCTTTTTTCGTTTTAGTACCCATCTGAGGAATACAAATTTTCCGAGAGAATGCGAAGGGGGGCTGGATGGGGCGGGAGTAAAAAGGATTCAAAGGAAAACGGAGAAGAATTCAGCATTTGAGGGTACCTCCGAGATAATAAAGTTGTTCTAACGGTTTGCAACGAGCTCTTCAGTGAACTCGTTCATTGCGGTGAGAGACTCTGTGAAAATGAGCGGCATACCAGTGCCCACCTCGCTCCCCTCTCCGCTTATGCATGGAAAAAGAAACGATAAGGAAAACTATCAATTTTAACCCTCATTCTGGGGAAGAGGAAGAATGATATTCGGATCTTCCCTGTTCCGGAGAATGGAGCAATTCCGAGCTGTGTGGTCGACAAACGAAAATATCATGAACAGGGTGAACGAAAAGTTAGTTGTAGTTCTGCGGTGGCTTTTAGCACTGCGGTGGGGCATTTCGCAGCCATCTTAGGGCACTTGATGGGGGTTGCACTAAGGACAGAAGTCATCGTCGAGATGCATCGTGGAGATGCATGTCTCTGGGGATTTAAGGGTTGACTCAGGAAGAGTGGTAATAAGCCACGGTGGCAAACATTTCCGGGTTCGATTGGGGAACAAGTGCTCTTGATGATCTTTACGGAAAATACAGCGTTCGAACAGTCAGTCGAACGCCTGATGTCTGCAGTGTTCACAAGGATGCTGCTAGAAGTCCGTTCATCCATTTGAAATTCTGAAATTGGTGAAATGGAATTGCTTAAAACGATTTGAGTTGTTGTGAACTGTGATTTAAAAAAAGTTGCTAGTTCATCCAGATTCCCTCAGAGGCGATAATTGGACATATTCATACATCTATGAGCTTCTGGTGGCTGACAGCTTCAGAACACTTTCAAAGTCCGTATGCCCCAGATGTCCTTCTGCCATTTATTCGGTTGATTTTGTAACTTCTTGTGCAGCATTTCTTCTTCTTCTTGTGTCCATCTGTACAGTCCAATATGGACCTGAGACTCAACAAAGAAGCCTCTCCAGCTTGCAAAATCATTTGCTATCTGTCGCGCACACCACATTTTTTGAGATCATTTTCCACTTGCCTGCTTTGTCTTACGGACTCGGAGTCGAAGATTTTTGTCTATACGCTCTACATGGCCTTGCCAATTTAGGTGTTGGATCCGTAGACAACTGACTGGACTTATGTCGCTATTGAATTTGTACAGTCTGTGATTGAATCTACTCCACCAATCGCAACCGAGAATCAAGATCGCATGAAGAACTCTTCTCTCTCTTCATATTTTTTTCTTCATTTATATCACTGCGCTACAGAGCAGAAATGAGATGATCAAGGTCTTGCTTAAAATTCACTTGTTCTTTCAAAAAACGGCCCATCTTAAAGTTGTTTGTACTTTTTCAGGGGGGTCTTGTGCGTCATTTTTCGAAAAAAGCATATACACCGGACTCTCCCTAAGTCGAATTTCTCTCGAGTTTTTTCGCCAAATTTTTTGGCATTCCCCTCAATTTCCGATACAAAAAACTATCCTCTAAGTCGAACTCCTTCTAACTCGAACAAATTTTGGTATCCCGTGAAGATTTTACTTAGGGGAAGTCCGACGACTGGATGGCATATTTGGTTAAGTGCCCGCCCTAAGTTAGAGGTGTCCTAGGTTCGAACCCCACTGAAAGCATTAGTAATACGCTTTTATCCGGTTTTTCAAATCTAGTCCAGTCACCATTTGCCGTTGGGATCAAATTAACAGCACTATCACTGGAGCGGTCGATCAGAGGTAGTAGTCTGACTGAGGGTATCACAATGGACCAACATGGTCTACTCGTAATAGTGCTGGTGAATACACTAGCGGTCCCCTAAACCTAACCTAACCTAAAATGTCGTTCAGTTTTCTGCTCTATTCTTCCAAAGACGTTCACAAAATGTTCATTCAGTGAAAGCATTAGACGAACTTAGGATTTTTTTGAAACGCTACTGGAGCACTCAGACTGCCAGGTAGCAGCCTACTCCAGTGCTGTTAACTTGATCCGAACGGCAAATGATGACTGGGCCAGATTTCATTTCACTGGGATTCGAACCTGGGACCCCTCGAACTTGGGGCAAGCACTAAAACAACTGCGCCATCCAGTCGTGTATGAGTGGAATTACTCGTAAATTAAAAAAGTTTGTCTTTCCCCAAAGATATTCCGACACGATGACTGTATCTCCCGTCGTTATGCTTCGTAGACTTAATCCAAGACTAACTTTCGCAAAAAAGTAAATTGAAGACGGTTCCCAGGACTCCCGTCCCTACCGAGAGCAGTGACGTGCAGAGCTACTGCATCATGACGACATCTGGTCAAAATCGTCGAAGGCCACTTGCACTTCTTCAATTTCTCCTACACCCTGTTCACGTCTTGGCACTCGCCCACCAAAGCGAAATCGAAATAAAGAAATAAATTGAAACCGAAGCACATTCAGTGGGCGACACGGTCTGAGAGGGCGTTGCAGGAGCGGAAGGGAAATATGAAATCATTGTGTAACGTGACACGACTGCGGTATAAATTATTGTGTTGACATCTGCTTTGATTCCGTGTTTACCCACGACTCGACCGCCCCGACCGATGGGTTACGACAGTTGGACTGCTTTCACTGTTCTCACGCTCGACGGGGGGCATTTGAAACAATCAACCGGCATCAAGTTCAATCCTTGTGATGACTGAGCCGAGTGTGTGTGCTGCAGACGACAGCGTAACGGATATGCCGACGTTTTATTTCCCATTTCGAGTTTCCCCGGTGTCCGCTGTCAAGCCGAACTCAGCGCTCCCGGGTGGCGACAAGTCACTCAGGGATTCCTTGTTCGACATGGTTTATGACACAAGTCGGTGGCTCTTGTATTAATTATGTATACCCCCAGGGAGGGCCGATAATTATGATGACTCCGACGACGGCGGTTGGCACGACTTCCGATCGGCGGCGGGAGGCGTCGACCACGTGTCATGTGTATCCATCAATTAGGGCAGCAGAGGTCCTGGAGTACACTCATTCGTTCGAAAACTAATGCCCCGGCCTTCGAACTCGGTGTAGGACAAAGGCGGGCGCAGATACAAGAGCCAGAGATACAATTTCTGTTCATTAACCATTCCGGGAGTGAAATGGAGCGGAAAGTAATTTATAGTTATGTCGAATGGAGATGAAGGAAAGGAGCCATTAATTGGAACTCGTGGAGGTATCCGTCTCCGTAATCAATTGAGAAAGAATTGATTTTGCTGTCGACGGTGGGGGAGGAATCAAAGTGGGAAATGATGTTCGGATACACACTTGCGATTGGATGATTTATAAGCGGGAGCTAGACCACTTCCCGTGGCTTGTTCTGCTTCCCCAGTTCTGCTTTCCGTCTCGTAAGGGTGGAGAGTGCTGAGGTCGAAATTGAGTTCACTTAAATTGTCTATCCGCCGGCCTAGGGGTGATGTGGATTTAGTTCATTTCGCTGACGCTGTAGTGGATGGGGCGATGGATGGGGCTAGTCACCCAAGGGCAACCTTAGATATGATTATTTATGAAGGAACAAGGTCAGAATGAGGTTATGGAGCAAAGCAATAAGTTTTTCTTTGCTCGACACATAAACAGCTCCCCGGGGGGGTCATAAAGAAGAAGGAAAAACATTGCCAGCATGCCGGGGAGGGAATCAGAAGGGAAAATCAGATTTCTGTGTTGACGCTCCACACCTTAAAGCGGAGGATAATTTGGGCGGAACGTTTCTGCGCCCTTATCCAATGGCTTGTCATTCACCTGGGCGCAACTGTCCCGAATCTGCAATCTTTTCATTCATTCATCTCATTTTCCATGCCGCTGTAGGCGCTTCAACGATGACTGCCTTTCTGCTGCTGATGACAGGTCCGATGTCTGATGTCTCGTACACCATCCTTTGATGATAAACATCTTTAATGGATTCTGGAGGAAAGCGAAGAGAAGGGTTAATTAGCTTTGAAGACCTGGGCAGACGTCGTCCGTGAATGAAATGGCCCATCAGGAGAGGAATGGTTGTGACATATTATGACCAAGGCATCACTTTGTTTCGTTCAATTGTTCGAAAGGGATTTGGTTCTTTGATCGTGGGCAGCCAAAAAAAGGAGGAACTACTCCTTCACTGAAACATAACAAATTACGTCTTTGGCTGGAAGCAATTTGAACATCTTTTGACTCTTTTTCGTCGAGAATACAGGACGAAGCAATTCATAGTAATAGAGAGGGAAGGAGTGCAAGATGAGAGTTTTTTGAGTCCATCTAATGCCAAGTGTTTGCAAATTCAATTGTTGCTACAAGAATTGTGTTGAGGATGTCTGGACAAAATTAAAGAAAATATAAGCTTTGGATCTCGGGAATGTAGTAGGCTTTGAGGAAATGCTCTTTTTCTTGGATAGATATGTAAACCGGTGTCCGACGTAAAGTTAGTTGAGATTTCATTCAACTTCAAGGCGCTTTCGGCTTCGAAGTCAATCGATGTCTCATTCACTCAGAGTCAGCTGGAGCTGAGTTGCCTATAAAAAATCCACCTCAACCGCTAATTCCTTAAATGCCTGGGTAGGGCCATTTCACGGGCCGTGAAAAAATAAAAGGTTTTTTTTTTCAGGAATCGAAACCAGACTTCGAGCGTAGGAGACGACGCACTTCTCCACTACGACGCGGCGCCCACCCAATTTACTTCGATGACTGCAATTCTTACTGCTCTAGCTCCTAATGCGTTCCCCCTTGACTGTTGAAATTAAAATTTAAAAGAAAACTGTCAGTTTTCGAAAAACACTGTATAAAAAATTGGAAAAAAAAATGAAATAAATAAATAAATAAAGAAATAAACTGAGCAAGTTCGAATTGTATTTGCACGGGGTTCCGATAAATAATTTTGATGGACGCATTTCTGAATATCAGGCAACGTATTAAAAACAATTTCACGCCTATATTTCAAAATCCACGACAAATGGTCCCACTTTTTAAATTTTAATGCCGATATATTTGTAAATTTACAGACAGACAGGGGGACGGACAGACATACCAAAACTATAAGGCTTCCGTTTGATGAGCCGGAGCCTAAAAAATGGTCATAAAAGTGGTTACGTTAGATTCTAATGGCAGACTGTGGAAAAATGGATCCCACACTCAGACCAATTTAGGCCCATTGCAATACCATGTGGACCAAACTTCCAGCTGATACTGCTTTATTTTTAGCAGACAATGAAACGATGATTAATTGAAATTAATGTTATCCAGCTTACTTCTTCTTCTTCTTGGGGCGCTTCAGTCCGAAGTGGACCTGGGCCTCACTCAACATGCCTCCCCAGCCAGCACGATCTTTCGCCAGCTGTCTCCAGTTTCGCACACCAAGCCGGCCGAGGTCCCCCTCGACTTGTGTGCGCCACCTTGTACATGGACGTCCTCTGTTGCGTTGTCCCACAAGCTCAGAGTCGAAGACTCTTCGGGCCGGAGCTAAGTTGTCCATATGCTCTATATGGCCTAACCATCTTGGGCTTTGGATCCGTAGACGCCTGGCTAGACTAATGTCGCTGTACAGCTCATATAGTTCGTGGTTGAACCTTCTCCTCCAAATGCCATCAACGCAAAAAGGACCAAACACCGCGCGTAGAACTTTTCTCTCCAAAAGGCCAAGAGACTTTTCATCCACTTGGGATATTGTCCATGCCTCTGCGCCGTAAAGCAGGACTGGGATGATCAAGGTCTTATACAGAGTCAACTTTGTCTTCCGAGAGAGGGCTCTACTACTCAATTGCCTTTTGAGCCCAAAAAAAACATCGGTTGGCAAGAGTTATTCTGCGTTTGATCTTGATACTGATGGTGTTTGTACTGTTTACCACGAAGCGAAGGTAGACGAAGTCCTTTACTACCTCAAAGTTATAGCTGCCTATGGTGACGTTCTGGCCAAGTCGTCAATGTTGTGCGTCCTTTCTCGATGACAGCATGCTCTTGGTTTTGCCCTCGTTCACCGCCAGACTCATTTTAGCCGCTTCCGTTTCAATGCCAGCAAACGCATCATTGACGGCTCGCTGTGTTCGCCCAATCATGTCAATGTCATCCGCGTAAGCTAGCAGTTGAACGGACTTTTGGAAGCTCGTGCCTCTTGTGTTGGCCAGTGAGTTTTGCACGTGCTTCTCAAAAACGATGTTAAAGAAATCACAAGGCAGCGCGTGGCCTTGTCTAAAACCTTTTTTGACATTGAAGGTCTCGGTGAGTTCGTTACCGACCTTGATGAAGTAGCGAGAGTTCTCCATCGGCATTCTGCTCAGTCTGACGAATTTAGCGGGAATGTCAAAACTAGACACGGCGCTGTATAGCTCGTCTCTATACACGCTGTCATATGTCGCCTTGAAATCGACAAATAGGTGGTGTGTGTCGATCTGCATTTCTTGGGTCTTCTTCAGGATCTGCCGCAGTGTGAAGATATGATCTATGGTGGACTTCCCGGGACTGAAATCACACTGATAAGGACCTATCAGTTTGTTCACAAATGGTTTCAGGCGTTCACACAGAATGGCAGAGAAGATCTTATAGGCGATGTTAAGGAGACTTATCCCTCGATAGTTGGCGCAGTCAAAGGGATCTCCTTTCTTGTGGATCGGGATAACGATACTGAGTCTAGTTCAGCTTTGCCAATAAAAAGTCTTTATCTGAAGGCATTGAGCGATAATCACCTGCAACTTGTTCTAAGAAGTCTCTAAAAAAATACGCGTGGTACTGGTAAAATATCTTACCACTATCAAAGCCACAGATAGGCAATGTACTTCTAGGCGGTGCCAAGATCAACTTCTTGCAAAAGTCGACCGCATCTGTTGCTACCTTGAACCAGCATTTAAAATGGATCTCCAATGCCGTGGCATCTAATAGCATGCAGAAGAGGCAGACATCCTTTGTGCGACTGGTTTCTTCTCATCGACTTTCCTAGTTTGCTGCATAAATCAACACACTTATTGGTCTTGTAAGATACCACACACGAATGTATCCGTCCATGTTCGAGTTCACCATATGGCTTCAAGGAAAGTTCCTCAAACAGAATAATTTACATGCTCTTGGTGTCCCAAGTAAACTACAATAGCCATAAACATTGATTTCCATCCTCAATAGGGGCTCCTCTCCCCCAGTTCCCTGAACAAAGGGAGCCCCTGCACAAACTCAAAACACACACACACCCCCACTCCACCCAGTGCTGTCAAAACAAAACGGAGCAACTTCCGCCTAACGATGCGTTCTAGTTAAAATCGAGCACTCTCCGCTCCTCCATTGCCCTGGAAGCTGGCAATTTTCCCATGCCCCATGTAGGCCATGCGACAGCCTCCCGTTCCGACAAAGTCGAACAGAACGCTTAAAAATATATCATTTCCTGCCTATTCCCACTCGGGGCAGATAAAAGTATGAAAATAATTGTTTTATATCCTCAATTTATTCAAATTGCCACCAGCCTTTCATGTCTGCACTGGTGCGTGTGTGTGCCCGTCATCTTCACAGAGCTCAACACACTCCCTCGGGTCTGACTGTTATTGCGCTATTTAAATGTGTTTCCAGGAAGTCAAGGCTTTCTTCCCTCCCTTCGCTCGTTGTTTACCGACTCGTTATTTCCTTTGAGTCTGTGGAACACTGCTGAAGGCGTCATTAAAGGATTACACTTAATTGCTGTACTGTCAGTCTGTCTGCAGACAAGAGCGAAAGCAGGACACATTCTAATGCAGCGGAAACGTCTCTGCGGCACATTATTTTTTTCCACATTCAACCCTAAATCAATAAGGACCGCTGCGTGACTGAGGCACGAAGTGTGTGCATGGGAAAGTTGCGTATTCGCCACAGACGCGTGCGGGCAATTAAAAGCGAGGACCTCTCTCAATTAGGCCACTTTATGTGGGGTAATTAGACCGAGCCCATTCAAACGAATGCGGTCTATTTGTTGTTAAACGTCATTCATGAGCCAAGGTATCATTTTAATTGATTTCGACGTGAATCAACGAGCGAACGCGCGAAGGACTGGCTTTCTTTGGATTTATCGCCCTCCTCCATCGCGGTGTGCAGTCGGCTGGAAGAAGAAAAGGCGATTCGTCGGGTTTTATTGGCAAAAATAAATGTTGTACACGTCGACGGCTGATCGTATAAAGTTTACGACCCGATGAAGCAATCCTTTGCCGCAAAACGGTCTGCGGGTGCTCGCTGGCCGAACATCATCAAACGGAGACTCCTTCGGTGATGGCCGTATAATGATGACCCTGATGAAGAATTCAAAATAAATATGGGCTCCATTATCCCTTATCACGATTTGAGAGGACAGAAAAAAAAGCGAGGGCCTGAATGGGGAAGCAATAAAATTTGAAAAACAAAAGTTTTCACCGAGAAGGAGCCCCTTTTTTGTCACTTGGGTGGGCCGAGTTTGACACTTTTATGGGGTGTCTTGGGTCTGATGGAGAGATGGCGAGATGTTTAATTGTTTTGGTGGACCAAAGGGTTACTGAACTCGATTTGACAAGCGTTTACTTGAGCCATACAGTCCATCTTCATTAAATTCCAATTCTGAGCGGTGCGGATGTTACTTGATGTAGACGTCATCTGAGGTTGTCATTTTTTTTTGGTGTATTTTTGAAACACTATGGGAGCACTCAGACTCAAAACTGGTCCATTGTACTGCCAGGTAGCAACCTACTCCAATCCCTTTAATTTGATCCTGGAGACTGGGCTAGATTCGATTTCATTGGGATTCGAACCTGGGACCCCTCGAACTTGGGGCAGGCACTTAACCAACTGCGCCATCCAGTCGTAAGTTATCGTAATCAAATGTTAAAGCCTAAAGAAGCAGCTTAGATTAAATGCGATGCTTGAATCAACTCAAATGTCTATGGACTATAGCAATATTCGATGAGTTGCCAGGGAGTTAAACACTTCTTCAAACTTCCTCTTTATAGATGCCTTGGTTTGAATGGTAATTGGATCTCAACTAAATAGTCTTTCCAATCTATTGCTAACCATATTTAATGGCGATTGCCACTCTGGTTTCTGCACTCTGTCGGTCATTGGACGTCTTAGTACACTGGGGATTGCAAGACCCTATGATGAGCAACTTAATGAAACACTCTGTGGTAGGCTTCCGCCAAACATGAAGGCAAGCAATGTGTGGTTGAGGTGCAGCTCAGTCATACAGAAAGTTACCGAATCCACATTGGCCTTCGTCCCATCACCGACAGGAAACCGTGTTATGATCGCTTTCGACCAGAGCAAATCTGCAACCGACGGGGGATGGCAAAAGATGCTTCAAAGAAAAACTAGAGCCGCGCAATGGGAGTATCGAGCTAAAAAACTAGAAGAAAAGGAACTTATGGGTCAAGAGAAACAGATTCTCGCACCCTTTTAACTCAAGGACATCGAGGGCTCCAAATGATGTGCATTTTAAAAAAATGTGCCTTTCCCTGGCTTTCAATAGAGTCTGGCACGACTGTTTAAAGTAAAAAATAAGTCGGATTTTTCCGAAAAGTTAAACAAAAATCCTAGAAAATCGGATATTTCGAGATAAATCTGGAATTGATCTCCGAATTGAAGGAGATTGCTGTCGGAGTTCCACAAGGGAGTGTCCTTGATCCTACACTATTTTTGTTGATCACGCGAAACATTCCTCAATCTGAGGGCACAGTTGTAACTACTTTTGAAGACTATATGACAATTCTGACAACGGAAAATTTAACTGAATCCGCAACGGCAATGATATAGCCGATGAACTTGCCAGAACAGGGTTGGTGACCGACACGTCACAAGCAATTCATAAAATTAAACCGCCCCTCTCAAAGCTGAGGAAAAAGGTGGAAACAAAGATCATTGAAATGGCAAACAGTAGATGGCGCGGTCTGTCTACATGTGTGACTACTAAAGCATTATGGCCCAGATGCGATCGAGCAAAAACTGAGAAAATCCTTCAGTGCGACAAAGAGTTGCTAACGATGGTGGCTGGAGCTCTCACTGGCCATAATTGTCCGAGGTGAACCTGGGCCTCACTCAACATGCCTCTCCAGCCAGCACGATTTTTCGCCAGTTGTCTCCAGTTTCGCACACCAAGCCGGACGAGGTCCCTCTCAAGTTGTGTGTGCCACCTTGTACGTGGACGTCTCTGTTGCGTTGTCCCACAGGCTCAAAGTCGAAGACTCTTCGGGCCGTAGCTAAGTTGTACATACGCTCTATATGGCCTCGCCTTCTTAGGCGTTGGATCCGTAGACGCCTGACCAAACTCATATGGCTGTACGGCCCATACAGTTCGTGGTTGAACCTTCTCCTCCAAATGCTCCTCCATCAACGCAAACAGGACTAAAGACAGCGCCCAGAACTTTCCTCTCGAAAAGAACAAGAGACTGTTCATCCGCTTGGGATATTGTCCATGCCTCTGCGCCGTACAGCAGGACTGGGATGATCAAGGTCTTATACAGAATCAACTTGGTCTTCCGAGAGAGGGCTCTACTACCCAATTGCCTTTTGAGCCCAAAAAACAGCGGTTGGCAAGAGTTACTCTGCGTTTGATCTCGGTACTGATGTTGTTTGTACTGTTTACTGCGGAGCCAAGGTAGACGAAGTCCTTCACTACCTCAAAGTTATAGGTGCCTATGCTGACTTTCTGATCAAGTCGTCGATGTTGTGCGTCCTTTCTCGATGACAGCATGCACTTGGTTTTGCCCTCGTTTACCGCCAGACCCATTTTAGCCGCTTCCGCTTCAATGCCAGCAAACGCATCATTGACAGATTACTTGGATGATATTGGGTTTAAGGGCTTGAATCGCTTCCGGATTGTTGACATAACATCGCTCCTTCACGGTTTCCCACAAAAAAAAGTCCAAAGGGGTTAAATCGCAGCTCAGAGGTGGCCAATTGACATCGCCAAGACGGCCGATAACACGATTTGAGAATTTCGTGCGCAAAAGATCGATTTTGGCATGGGCTGTGTAGCATGGCGCACCTTCCTGCATGAATCAGGGGTCGTCTAAATTCATGTCTTAAATTTCAGTAAAAAAAAGTCTGTTAACATGGCTCTGTAACGCCCGCCGTTGACCGAAACGTTGTCCCCAGCCTCATTCTCGAAGAAAAGTGGTCCAATGCTGCCACTACTACACAATCCGCACCAAACTGTCATTCTCTGTGGATGCATTGCCTTCTCGACAATAACGTGAGGGTTTTCTGAGCCCCAGATGTCGCAATTTCGTCTATTAACGTAGCCGCCGAGATGAAAATGCGCTTCGTCAGCCACAATCTCATCTGTTCGCACCGTACGACGACGAGGACCATGAGTGTTGTCCACAAGCATACCAGTCTCACGAACATTTTGCACAAACTTGCGTACAGCAGTCGCGGTGGGTGCTTCATTTCGGCCAAAACTTCTTTTCAAAAAACCGCACTGTTTGGGCTACACAGCACTCACATTGGAAATAAATTTTCAATATTTCCCAACGTTGTTCAATCGTAAAGCGAGTTATTTCGTTCCGCGGTAGTGTGATACTGAGTTTCCGTCAAGCTTTCGAGCGGGAAACAGCTGTCAGTGTCAAAATAACTTATGATTTAAAAAAAAAACACTAGATGGCCTACCCTGTATATATTTCGACTTCGGTACAAGCAGTAACTGTTTTAAATCGGTAGCTTTATTTCAAATATTATTTCGGGGCTTACTGTGGGTAAGTCAAATAAATCCGTTGTTCAAACTTTTTGCCTTAACTCCAAGAGGGTTACGAAATTCACATGCATTGTGTATGTTAATAGGGGAGCAAACATTTTTGAAACCTGTACGCCATATATACATTTACATAAGTGATACCAAACAACATTTTCAAAACGGGGGATTTGATATCAACTTTTGCTTAACTTACAACTTCTTTCGAATACAATTCTGGTGTGGGTTAGGTTACACCCCCATTCCAAATTTCACGTTATAACTTCAAACTGTTCAGAAGTGACGAAGCATTAAAAGCACCAACAGACAGATAGACAGACAAGCAACGAAGTGAACGCTACGTTTGTACCATTTCGGTACGAAACCATAAAAAGAGTGTTCTCGTTTACATTTTGACGTTGACATGCGGTGACTGCTTGTGTGTACATTCGAAAGGTGCTTACATTTTGATGTGAATTGCTTAAATGAACTTACGGAGAATATTCTTTTCCTCGGGGGGAAGCATACCGGCAGAAATTCAATTAATTGCCTGAAGCTTTAGTGGTGCTGAAAAAGTTGACTTGATTGATGGCGAAGAAACCGTCTAACTTCGCTTGTACTTGGAGCCACATTCGGGCTGTTCCTTGGATACGACGTTTAAGTGGAACCATCGATTTACAAATAAAAACATGAAACTGACAATGTTGCTTGTTGACAATGACAACATCAGGGGATAAAAATAAACGCTGATGTGATAAGGAAGCGTGTGACTATGACGAGGGACACAGGAGCTGTGTCATCTTTAAACAGGTTGTGTAGGTTATCAAGTCGGTAAATAAAGTAATGGATCACCAACAAGAGGTGTCATTTTGAATTAATACAAAAATGCAACACTTTTATGAAAAGGGATGATATTTTTGATTTAATTTAAAGTGGGATATCTGAGGCAAGTGTTGAAAACAAACTTCGATGACCACTCTCCACGACTAAGAGGTTATGCTTTCATATCTCAACATCAGTCAAATGCTCTCTCGGCTCTGCTTACAAGTAGCTTAGGTTTTTGTTTTTTGTCGGAGGTTTTTGAAACTCTACACCGGAGTACTCAGACTCAAAAACTGGTCCATTGTATTGTAGACAAGTAGACGTTCCTTTGTCGGAATTCGGAAGCAACGAATCAGAAAATTGCGGAGGTTTTTCGCAAATAACAACTCTGATTTGTCTTTTAGTGCAGAATGACGATGGAGAACTCTCGCTGTTCCATCAAGGACGGTAACGAACTCACCGAGACCTTCAATGTCAAAAAAGGTTTTAGACAAGGCGACGCGCTGCCTTGTGATTTCTTTAACATCGTTTTTGAGAAGCACGTGCAAAACTCACTGGCCAACACAAGAGGCACGAGCTTCCAAAAGTCTGTTCAACTGCTAGGTTACGCGGATGACATTGACGTGATTGGGTGAACACAGCGAGCCGTCAATGATGCATTTGCTGGCATTGAAACGGAAGCGACTAAATAGGGTCTGGCGGTAAACGAGGGCAAAACCAAGTGCATGCTGTCATCGAGAAAGGACGCACAATATTGACGACTTGGTCAGAAAGTCAGCATAGGCACCTATAACTTTGAGGTAGTTAAGGACTTCGTCTAAACAGTACAAACAATATCAGTACCGAAATCAAAAGCAGAATAACTCTTGCAAACCGCTGTTTTTTGGGCTCAAAAGGCAATTGAGTAGTAGAGCCCTCTCTCGGAAGACCAAGTTGCCTCTGTATAAGACCTCGATCATCCCAGTCGTGCTGTACGGCGCAGAGGTATGGACAATATCCCAAGCGGATGAACAGTCTCTTGGTTTTTTCGAGAGAAAAGTTCTGCGCGCGGTCCTTTTTGCGTTGATGGCATTTGGAGGAGAAGGTTCAACCACGAACTATATGAGCTGTACAGCGACATTAGTCTAGCCAGGCGTCTACGGATCCAACGCCTAAGATGGCTAGGCCATGTAGAGCGTATGGACAACTTAGATCCGGCCCGAAGAGTCTTCGACTCTGTGCCTGTGGGACAACGCAACAGAGGACGTCCACGAACAAGGTGGCGCACACAAATCGAGAGGGACCTCGTCCGGCTTGGTGTGCGAAACTGGAGACAGCTGGCGAAATAACGTGCCGACTGGAGAGGCATGTTGAATGAGGCTCAGGTCCATCTCGGACTGTAGCGCCCTAAACATATCCGTGGGCTAAACCCTAAAACCATCAACAAGGTCTTAGAAAATTGAGTGTGACAGCATGCGCTACTGCGAAGCCAGCCGAGCCTGCCACTTGAACGACTTTGTATTTTACAAATATATCATATACAGGGTATATGGACGCGGGCTAGCTATGATTCCAGCAAGATGGGGCCACACGACTTCAAGTCAAATTGAAGTCACGCTTTAAGTTTTCGGTAAATTCAACAAAAGTGTTCTCTGGTGCTACATTTAGGGACCCATTTCTCATACGTCTGATTGGGAAGTGTGCTAGTTAAAGTTGTGTGGTGTGAGCCCAGAGCGTTAAACGACTCATATTCCTTTACCCAAACGCATAACATTACCTTTTGTCAGTTGCTTTTGGAAATGTCCTTCTCTAAATGAAACAAAATGGTTTTCTATTTATTTTCATCGCCAAGACAACTTTGAGTGTACGGCATCTGAATAGTCAATGGCAATCCTGTTCGTTGTTCAGGACGAATTTCTCAGTTTCTTCTGGAAGACATTTCCTTCTCATGCATAAATCAGGTTCTCATGAATGTTAACAAAGAGCGTTGCATCTATGCTAGGAGATTTCGAATTTTGCACCCACTCCTACCCTCCCGCAGCTAACTTTCATGATTTAAAGTTCAAATCTGAAATTCATAGATCTTCCTGAAATGACTTGCGGTCATTTTGAGAGGAGTATCCTTTCCCATCAGTCACTGTTAAAGTCCGATGTAAATGCGAATACATCGTCTGCCTTTCAGCCTAAACTCCTTGGTCAGATGAGTGGAGGGGGGGAGTGAGAGGCTGTGTTTCGGCACACAATCCCTCACGATGTTATCTTCAATTGTCACTGGATTTCCGTCGCATCATATGGGAAGTGTGCAACATCTGGGACGACAATGAAATCCACTTCCTCGTGATCTGTGGCTTACTGTCAATCTAACAAGGAGCACGTGCTGCCTGTTACCAGTCAACTCTCTGTGGTGTTACGGGGTGGCACTTGAAGAATGTTTCCCTTTCTCTCGCCCTTGTAAGGGAACAGTCTGAGGGACTGAAGTGTGGGGCAAAGCTGCAGACTCGTGAACAGATTTAAACTACATTTTCACTGAATGACAGCTTTGCTTCTGCTTTAGTTTCGATGGCATTTGTAGGGCGTCATATTTTTCCCAGAAAGTGGGCCCGTAACACTTCAAAATTCAAAGGAATAGGGTACCGCTCCATCTCAATCAGATTGTGTCTTCTTCTAAGCGACATTGACCGTGAATGTCAAGAGTTATTGACAGCCAAAAATCTCAACAGGACACGACAGTAGATGGGAGCTGAAACCACTTGGAGAACATTGGTGAAAGCAACTAAACAAAGCCCTGTTTGAAGAAGCAGATAATCACGTCCACGTTCGCTTTAGCTTGCAACGCCACACAACCATCCCACCGTCCTCGGATGCTGTCATGGCTTTCAGTAAGACTTTGATCCCCAAATTGAGTTAGAGTGGCCACTTTAAAGTTAAAATCTGAAGAAAACCCCCACAACACACCCTCAGCAAAAGTGGTCATTCACCCGGGAGTCCTGATGGTTTAAGTCTATGAATCTCATGATTTTTTATGTTCTTCCGGTGGGTAGGCACACACATTTGTCACGAGCAGCAAAGGCAATATCCCCAATCATCTGGAATAATCGGTGAATTCCCGCAGGGCAACGCAGGAGGGTGCCAAAGTAAAACCTCTCAAATCCCCCACATCAAATGGCTGGGTAATCGGAAGCTTTGCTCTGAACGAGAGGCTGTTTATGCAAATTGACGTCCTAACATCTCGCTCAGGATGAATAAAGGGTCTCTCAAGTTTCTGCCTCAAATCGTGTCATCATTCAAATTCAACAGCCAACCGAGTCACTCAATTGAAAAGTTCAACAACCGGCCCGCCTCCACTGCGACAGAGCTGAGCAAATAATCCCTTCTCGTTTGTCGTCGACGAACCACTTTCGTCCCATCCCACAGCGAATTACCTCACAAATTATTAAATAAACCCCTGGAAGTGAAGAATCCCCCGATTGATTATCCGCCATCTGTCAAGCTTCAATAGACATCAAACCGATCCCATTCGACATCATTTCACTCACCGAAGATAAGCGGGATACGAATCGACGACTTGAGCAAATAAATATCTTCTTCACGATGTTGACACTGCCTCCTCGTGCGGGCCATCTCCCCGGGAACTTAATGCCTTCCAATCGCTTAGGCTCCCACGTCTGTCGGTCGCTTCGGTTAACCCGCATATGGCACGACACAAATGGCACACATCTGTCTCCGACGGAATTATTCAGGAGGCCGATAGACAAAAACTGTCAAAACAACCCCATGATGGATGCCCCCCGGATCGGGGCAGGTCCTTAGCCAATTAAACAAATTTTCATGGGTCATGATTTCGCTCGTTGCTCGTTGACGGCTAACTGCCGTCGTCCATCTCCTTAAATCACCGCGGGAGTGCTTTCATCTCCTCGACGGGGACCGCATAAGCGAACCTCGTCACGTCCCCTCGTACATCTTCCCACGGCACGGCACGTCACTCGTCGCTGGCACTCATTGAAAAATTGATTATCGACACAATCGCGACGCACCGCAATCATCTCTCTCTCTCTCTCTCGAACCGAACACACTTTGGGGCTGCTAGTTGTGGCCATGTTAATGGCATCGCTCAACACGCTACAACTGGCTGCACAACTGGCTTTCAAGCGGCACTTGACTCCTGGCCCCGGCCAGGAACCGTTCGGTTTGTATTCCACGTACGGATGGCATGTGCAGATGTATCCATCTAAATATTTATGGCGTTCCAGTGGCTCGCCCATCTGCCGACGAGCGGAGAGTAGCTGCGAGCGGAAAGTGGATATGCTAATGCCGTCGCCACGCCCATTAGGAAGGCAAACAGCATTCAGCGCCACTTTGGTGTGGTATTTGATTCGAAATAATCGGTTTTTCCATTTGCGAAAATGGAAAATTTGATTTCCCAAAAATCACAAATTATTCGGGCCAGAGGTCGGACGGGCTGCGATTCTGGCCACTAATGTGAGTCTGAATGGATTGCGTGTGCGAGTCGGTCGGCCGGGAATGACTGGCGTTTTCGAATCGATCCTGCAGCCAATGGGTGGGGGGGAGGTAAGCAGATTTATTGATGGTTCCTAAAGCATCCCGTTCGATTCGCACTTAAAATAGTTCAGAGACTTTGAATTTGTTCGGCTGGGGATGGGGGGAAGGGAGGCTTATCGGCACCCTCCGGAGGGTGAGTTTGCTTTTACGAGCACTTGCATGGGAGGATGGTGCTTTTGTGAGTCAGGAGGAAGACATTACTAGGCCGGAGGGGAGAGTTTTGTTTGTCGCCGTTATCTCTTGGCGAGGAGGTGTGTGTAAGGATTTCCGCAACAGAAAAAGGACTTCCCTGCGATCGTAAAAGTGAGGAAGCAATGCGACATGCAACTTGGGGGGGAAGTTGAACAGTTTTAAGCTTCCTTTTGTGGGATTGTATGCGATTTGCCCGAAGGGAGGAGGAACATATGGCTTTTGTGGCAAGGGAACTGATAAAGTTTTGGGCCTGAGGGAAGAGAGTGGGAAGGTGTTCACCTTTTGAGTTAGAGTTGGTTGAATGAGGAGATTGTTATGAGATTAGGTTTGACATAATTTTTAGGGGGCGAGAAGTGGTGATACTTCTGGTTGTATGTGAGACATATCAGCGTTTCGTACGTTGTGAAAGTATAGACGTTTTTTGTTAACCAAGAACAGAACCAAGTGAACAGGGAAAGCGACTGGATGGTGCAGTTGGTTAAGTACCTGCCCCAAGTTAGGGGGGTCCCAGGTTCGAATCCCAGTGAAATGGAATCCGGTTTGCCGTTGGGATCAAGTTTACGGCACTGGAGCAGGTTGCTACCTGGCAGTACAATGGACTCTGTTTTGAGTCTGAGTGCTCCAGTAGTGTTTCAAAAATCCTCCGAAAAAAAAATGTTTTGTGCGCAAAAACCAACTAAAAGCGTCATATTCGCGGATCCGTTAATAACTTTCAATCCTCAAACACGTTCAGATGTCACCATCAGCAGCATTTTAAGCCGGTCAAACTCATGTTTTAAATCCTGCAGTAATTTTTTCCTTTCCAGCACTTTACACTCTCCAGTTTAATCCATTTTTCAATAGCGACTGAGAGATGCGTGCGAATTCATGGCTTTTCGAATTTTTTCCTTTGAAAACCCCAGGGTTGTTGTTGGATTCTCGCATTCTGTGAAGAGTCCATGAAACACAAGAAGAATTTTATGGAAAATTCAGTTGAACCTTGAATAAATCTGGCTTAGAGTTGGATTTTCAGTCATTTTTTGTACGTCACGAGGACATTTCACTGCAGCGTGTGACGGTTTTTGTGATAATCTATCAATCTCCATTTATGGCAGCGAATCGGCTTTGAGAAGTTATTTCCAATTGGTCCGCATAAACAAGGTCCTTCCATTTGGCTGCATTGTACCTTTAATTTGTATCTTTCTTTTTGTTTCCAAACGAATTGTGGCGTAAAATTTTGTTGCTTTGGAGCTGTCTAAAGCGAGCCGTAGACACTCGAACTGGTGCGACTGAACTTTGTTCGAGTAAACCCCGCTCACAGTGTGTAAAATAAACTCACTAAGTTATTAGTTCAGAATTATTTATTTATTTTATATTATTTAGTGGACTGTAACACTTAAGGATAATCCTAACTAATGACCGCTCTCCCTGTAGTTCGACGCCTGAGTGGCAATAGCGAACTGCCAGGGTGATCCTGCTTGCACACACACATGATCGGATGGTGGTGTGTGGTAGACAATTCCTTTGTGCGCTTATTCTCGCACAGGCTCTCTTTCTATATTAAGAATATTGAACACAGTGAGACCAATTTACTCGAACTTTATTCCTTTTTGGCCTTTCGTCACCCACATCATTATTTTTAGTCGATTCGTGAAGGCGCATAAATGTTTTTCTTATATTGTTTCCATAATAATAGCGGAAAAATTACTCAAAATTATGAGTAAGCTTTCAAAGAAATTGACCTTTGCTCTGAACGGAAGAAGAAATGAATTTGGACAAAGGTATAGCAGAAGCAAATGAGTATATGTACTCATACGCAATTATTAAAAGAACTGAATCTTTCGTCATCTGATGACTATAAACATATTCTGCGTAATGATAATGTAATGCTTATAACGTAACTTGACGCATAATGATATAATAATAATAATAATGGCGGCGCTACAGTCCGAGGTGGACCTGGGCCTAGCTTCTCAGCAACCACTCGTGTTGTGCGTGCTATTGTTCTTTCACGAGTGGAGGGGACCTAGAGTTTAATGTCGACTCCGAACGGCGAGTTTGAGAAGCTTTTTCTAGACAGTTATACTCTTTGAGCATTGTCCGTGACTCGAAAGTGGTGGAGCCGTGAACAAATTTTAGGTGTTTTTTCGGGATTCGAACCTTAGACCTCAAGCGTAGGAGTCGACGCACCTACCCACTACGCCACGGCGCCCACAGCAATAACAGAAAAAACAGCAGATTCAATAACACTTGATTGTGGCCCCATTCACCGTTGTAGATCGCAGCATGGAATGTATGAAAATGAAAAAAATTAAAATTTTAAATCTTTGATATATCAAAATTTGCACATGGTTGGATATTTTGATATTTATCATTTCTTAATGCTACTGCTGAGGTCTACAGAACTGCGTTTTTAGATCTTCAAAATTCGCAAGTGGATGTTTTACCGTTTTTGGGAAATGTCTCTTAATCTATTAGGGCCAGAAAGTTCGAAATCGTTTTAAGTTGAGTACCGAATATTCGGCCTGCAGCTAGGCCGAATAGCCGAATATTCAGCGGCCGGATATCTGCCCAAGTTAAAAGTATAATAGTTTGGTGGTCTGATACTCAAATCAGACCGGTACAAGTAAAACCAACTTAAACATGTTTTTTTCCTTCTCCTCCACAAGCTATTCTTATTTGTACACAGTGAAGTTTTTGTGACATTTTTGAAGAGGTTGCGGAAGGCAAGTCACATGGAGTTTTCTGCCAAAAAAACACCGCCAACGAGCTTGACTTATATCTCAAAACAGTCCCCCTTGGGCTTGGTGATCGGTAATGAAAGACAGTACCCAATTTTGCTCAAATTTGCCAAAATAAATTTTTCATCTCCATGTAGCCATGTCCATGTCGATGTTGTCGGTTCGATTCCCGAAAAATCATCTAAAATTTTTTTACGGCTCCACCTCTTTCGTATCACTGACAATGCTCAAGGAGTATAAATGACTAGAAAAAGCTTCTCAATCTCGCCGTTCGGTGTCGGCATTAAACTGTAGGTTTACTGAGAGAACAATAGCACGCAGGATACGAGTGGTTGCTGAAAAGGTCCACCTCGGACTGTAGCGCCGCTATTATTAACACGCTGTTAATTATAATATTATTACCGGCGCTACAGTCCGATGCGGACTTGGGCCTATGTAGCTTCTCAGCAACCACTCGTGTTGTGCGTTCTATTTTTCTTTTACGAGTGGAGGGGAACTACAGTGTAATGCAGACTCCGAACGGCCAGATTAAGAAGCCTTTTCTAGACAGTTATACTCTTTAAGTATTTTCAACGACACGAAAGATGTGGAGCCGCGATCAATTTTGTTTTGTAGTTTTGTTGTTTGTGGTGGGATTTAAACTTAAACTGGAAGTCTAGTACGTAGAGTCGACGCATATACCCAGGATGCCACGGCGCCCCAATAAACACGTCATTACATCTCGAAAAATGTACAGTTGATTTATGTGATCTGTGGACTGGCGGAGTTATCGGACCATATTTATTCAAAAATTAGGCAAATTATCATTTTACGATCCACGGTATAGGGTCGCGATAAATAACTGTTTTCGTTCCCCGATTAAACAATATAAATTCGGAAGGTAAGTAGCAGGATGGCGCAAGTGGCAAGCGAAACAATTAACTTGTTGAAGGAAAAACTGAATGAAAGTATAATTTCGCCTAACGGACCTGTAGTTTTACCTCCGGGACCTTGTGATTTAACGCCTCTCAATCAATCTCTTTCAGGATACGTAAAGTCACTGGTGTACGCTGGCAAACCAACAACAATCGACATTCGACATCAGCGATAAATGCTGCAAATAGTGGCCGAAAAATTTGTCGCTCGAATGACCAAGCCGTGGAAGGCCCGATGCCCAAAATTTAGTTTAAAATATAATCTCTCGATTACACACAAATAATGTTAATTTCATGTATTTTGTTCAAAATCAGTATTGGAACTGGCTTAAAAAAAAGGCTCGTTGATGTATTAATTTTACTAAATGTTACTTGGTCCATGACGTGTGGGATTACATGCCGAGTTATACAGTGGAATTGGCACCTAACAGCTCTATAAAAATGTAAAGTTATTTAATTTTCGACAGCCATTCATAGATTGGTACAATTCACTTAGGATTCTACGAATCCAGCGTCTAAGACGGCTAGGGTATGCAAAGTGCATAGACAACATAGCTCGGGCCTGAAGAATCTTTGACTTCGAGTCTGTTAGACAATACAGGACGCTCACAATTAAGGTGGAGCACAGAAATGAAGGACAACCAACGCCAACTTGGTATGCAAAACTAACGGCAGCTGGCACAGGTTCGTGCTAGTTGGAGAGACTTATTGGTTGAAGCCCAGGTCCTGGACCTATCGTCATATAACGAAGAAGATGCCCTCTCATTTAGCCGTTTAAATTTTTTGAGTTACAACTCAAGCGGAGGTAAAGGAAAAACAGAACGTCAGCTGCTTTTAAAGCAATGCTGTCCGAAGAGGTGGAGAAAATTATTTTGGTCGACATCAACGATTGTTTTTTTTTCCTTTATTTACAAAAAAGTCCAAAATCCGAACCTCAATTCGCTCAATCCAAATGAAAACCCAGAAATGTCATATTGCCACGTTCCAATTTTACAGAAATCTGTGACCCATCTTGGGGTACATGTGTGAACAGCTTCCACAGGAAACATCTCGTCCTTGATTTAAATCATCGAACCAAGGCCCAAAACATAAAATTAATCCCACCTCACCCGCATTGAAACGCAAAAATGACATGACGAACCATAACAGTCCCGTCTTCCTTCCCGTCCGCAAGCAGACCAAAACAATCACACTTAAGCACCCCCGATCCTGTGGCTATGCGAAAAGAAAGGCTGTTTGTCTGCAACCCCAAAAAGGCCTAGAAAACAAAGCAATTCTCCCGGAATCAAATTCCCAAACATGTCTTCGTATTCCGCTTTTATTGGCCCACATTCTGTCCACACGCCGTCCCCGAGAAAAGGGTTTCTTTGTGCGGATTCCTGGAATCATAACGTTCCGATTGAAGACCGCACATTCGGGGACGACACGAGACGGCTCTGCGTATCGACTTCTCGATCGTATATCAGATAAAGTACCGCTTTAAGGAAATTGCAAACAAATTGTTTTTATTTTATTAACGCATTTGCTGTTCCATTTCCCGTTCTATTTCGTTCCATCTGTCAAATCTGATATCATCAAACGATTTATGGTGTCATTTGTTTCGTCCTTCGAACCCCCCCGCAAGTTTTGATCGAAAATGTTGCCCTCACTCTGTGCTGTGTACTTGCGCCCACTGGCCCACTCGCCATCTGTACAGCGTCGTCTCATTGCACGAACTCGCCATAAATTACAGCGCGGCTATTGTCGAATGAATTATTGGATGCCATTTTGTGTTTTATTGTCTATTACGATACTTTAAAAGTCAATTTGATTTTCATCACACAGACAACAACAGCCGAAGGACCCTCTGCGAGTGGCGGGACCAGCAAGGGCCGCAGACGTGTGCAGCGAATGTATGCAAATAGTTTCGAGCTGTCCCACAACCACTGTCTCCGTTGCTGTTGCCAGTGAAATAAATCTCCCAGAAGTGTCCCCAAACTATTTGCATGGATTTTCACGAAAAAGTTTCTCCGTAATCAACTGTGTGTCAGCTATGCGAAGTGGAAGGTCCTGATGTCCTTAAGATCCCCGCAGAGAAGTTGCTCCTGTTGTACTCCCCATAGGAGGAGCCACACAAAGAAGAAGAATAACCGGCCAAAGGGATTCCCAAGAAAAGTCCCGGGAAACAAAAAAAGAATATATTCTTTATGAAGGACATCATGCTCTCGACAGATGTGCATAAGGAATTAAGTCTATCGCTTTGTGTCGGCGGAGGGAAATTGCTGCTCGCAGCAGAGTCTTTGGCAAGAATTATGCATGGATGATCGCATTTTATTATTTCGTCGGGTAATGTCAAGAGGATGACAGAACCAGGCCTGTGGTTCTTGACGGAGATGCCATATGCTTCTGAGGAATTCCTGGAAAGTTCTACGTGGCTATCAACTGGTTCATCCGTAAATGTCTGGGTCTGCTGTTTGATTGAAGTCTTTTTTTGGCATTTCCTGAATTTGTTTCTTTTTTTCGAACAACAGTTTTGCTGTGAAGAAAGTTCTTCCGGAAATATTCGACTTGAATAATTCATCTTGACTCAAGCATTCAACTTGAAGTTAAAGGCGGAAGGGAATGGCAGTGTCCTTGTCTCGAATGGCAGCTGAAGGAATCGCTGCAACAAAATTTGAAAATGCTATCAGAGAGTAAAATTGTCATCATCACTTCAACTTTTCTTCCTTTCGCCTTCGCAGAGAATGATGATTTTTTGACTGAATCGCATTTCAGGGAAAATTCTATCAAGAAATCGATGTAAGAATTAATATTTAATCAAATAGCGCGTTCCCAACGTGTCATTGTAGAAGCATTGACTTCGATTGCAGGATTGGCGAAAGAAGCTCGTTTTAAACGTATTGAAGAGAAGACGAGATAATCGTATGTACTGGATGGCGCAGTTGGTTAAGTGCCTGCCTCAAGTTAGAGGGGTCCCAGGTTCGAATCCCAGTTAAATCGAAGCTGGTCCAGTCTCCATTTGCCGTTGGGATCAAATTAACGGCACTGGAGTGGGTTGCTACCTGGCAGTACAATGGACCAGTTTTGAGTCTGATTGCTTCAGTAGTGATTCAAAAATCGTCTAAACCAATCGCAATGACAACGCCATTTTTCTTCCTTAATCACGGGAAGAGTTAATTTGAAGGCTCATGAGAGGCAGCAGATAACCTTCACGATTGAGCTGTCAAAACGATTAGCAACTCGTCATGTGGCACAAACATCGACCTTGCTCGTTGAAATCATACTTACGCCAGCAAATGCTTCCTCAAGCGGGAGGACTCCGAACAAATAAAATTGAATCAAAAATTAGACTCGTGTTGAGGTTGTGTTGAGAATTAATCAGAACCGAAGGACATCCATCAATTTCCGCTCCTCAAAGTCTCCCGTCAAATTGGTCTAAATCGCACCCGTGCGACGTTTATGTCCACAGAAATGCGATAAACCCCAAGGTCCCACCAAAAATTATGCCGAACACATAATTCGTTTGATTAATGTGCGACATTAATGGATCGGATAATCGCTTCCCACCATGCATTCACGGCCAGCTACATTGTCCGAGAAAGCCACAACAAACTGTGTGTGGTTTCCTAAAAATTGGTCGGCGAACAAAATTGCTGAAATGCAGTACTTTCCGCCGAAAATTATTCGCCGACCACAATAACGTCCTCCAGCACCAGGGACAGTTCCGGACACCCCAACGATTTGGTAATATTCCAAATCGATTTCGAAATTAACCACTTAACGACTGAGCGGGCTCGTAAAACTGCGCTAAAACCAGTCATTTGCCGGGGACGTTACGAATTACACTCCCATCGAACCGCAATTGCGTACGAGTATTGTGGCGCAAGTTACACCAATTAAGTGTCTGTGGCGAGAAATAAACGACCGTGTCACGTAGTGAATGCGAAAAAAAAGCAGCAAATACAAAACGAGAGATCCTGAATCACACTCGAACGTGACTAGGGGATTTTAATAGTTGCCTACGAAATTAGCAGGAGGACATTGTTGCACGCTGACGAAGTGAGATGGGGTCGGGTTCGGGGTAATAAAGCATATTTTTGGGGTGGGATTATGGGAATGGTTGTGCAACTGGAGGAGTCGGTTGGGTTTTGTGTGATTTTACGTGAGTGTCAAGCTCTGCACAAGGAGATCATGACCAATTTGAGGTGGTGGCAATTCACACAGCTGTGCATAGGAATATTCCTTGGGAAAGGGAAAGGGTGAAAAGAGAAAGACAGTATAAATTAAGGAAAAGTAGTTCTGGACATTGAAGAGGTACTGTAGAGGATCGCTTACGGTTTAAGTAAAAGCCATTCGACAAACATCAACAGTATGACGCAAATGTATAAAGATAAACTGCTTTATTTACTCAAAATTAAGTACATATAATATATAATATAATTGCGGCGCTACAGTCCGAGGAGGACCTGGGCCTAGCTTCTCAGCAACCACTCGTGTTATGCGTGCTATTCAACTATAATAGACATGAGCGCGCATGAGCTAATGTCAAACGCGCATGAGTGAGTGAGCGAATACACACATCCCAATAAAAGCGACTATAATGGAGCTCGCTAACAATTCGAAGCAGTTCGTTAAGCATATGCGAATTCAACAAGCGGCACACAAGAAAGCATGACAAAACATTTCGTTAAAATTTGACACTAGCTCATGCTCACTCATGCTTATTATAGTTGGGCTTTAAGCATAAAACTGTAAGTCTTCTTTTTAGTTGGGCCTTTATTATTATAATAATTGGTGAGTGTCAACTGCCGTTCAGAGGTTGACACTCACCAATTATTCTCTCTGAACATTCTCAGAGACCATTCGTGAGAGGTGGTACCATGATTACGAAAAACGTTACGTCCGAGATCGGATCTAGACCTTGTGAGTAATCAGCGCACTTACCCACCACGTCACGGCGGCCACTTAAGAAGGTACTTCAACTTAAAAACTAGTCAAACAAAAGACACTTCATTTGACACTCAATTCAGAATACAAATGCTAACAACATTGAAACAGCAGCAAAAAGTAATTGTCTTCCCTTAAATGCGAAGTTTTTTCCCAACAAAAACACGCGCAGAAAGCTTTAAGTGGCCACAGCAGCTTTCTCCCATGAACAGCAGACTCCACTAGGTTTCCCGAATGTAAAACCCTGCACTGAAGAGCATAATCCACATAACATCTTTGATTGCGCCCCCATTCCCTGCAAAGGAGACAAAACACATATTCCCCGAAAAGCCCACCCACCCATTCGAACACACTCACTCGAGAGGAGATAAAAGTCACGATTGCTGTGGCCAACTAAAAATACCCATTTTACGACTGTCATCACATAAACATCCTTCGGCCATGCACACCAGAGTAGCAGGCCCCTCTCTCGCTCCCGCCACCACCCCATTCACCGCCCATGCCAAAGCCGGGGATTTCAGGAACAAATTACACTATTAGTTCATTCAGTTCATGGAGCTATTTGGGCTAAGTCTATGTTATGACGTCCGCTAAGCCAGCTCTAATGACGCCAATCACTGTCCACACTAATTCACAATTGCTTCCCGTTCTGTAATTCCAGCACTAGGAGACGATAATCCCACAGCCTTATCCTCGGACGACTACAACACCTTGGAGCACTTAAACTCATTGGCAACACAACCAGTCTTCGACTTCGGAATGCCGAGGAACATAACAGCACGGGCTGGACAAACAGCCGCAATTAACTGTCGTGTCGAACACCTGGGTGACAAGTCGGTAAGTATTGCTGTCGCATAGAGATACAATTCCCCCCTCAAATACAGCAGCAGGCACTGCAGTTCCATTCACTCCACAGCAGCTATCCGCCCTCTTCCTGTTCGGGCTGTCCCTCATTTTTCCTCTCCCAAGTGCTTTTACGATTCGATGCTTCCCTCGACCGAAGGACGACACAACAACAAGACTTCCTCGGAAGAATTTTTCATTTTTACGCTGATGTCTATCAGCCGACGTTCGTCCCCCCATCCGCCCATCCGCCCACTGGGGCCTCGGGCGGACTGTGACGTCGAAACTGACGCATTAAGCCCGAGATGAGAGAGCGAAAGAAACGTGTAGTGCCTGCGCCACCCACGCCCCTCGTCCCGAATTCTGCATCGCCTTTGTTGTCTCCCCATCTCATGTCCTTCTCCGTTTTTATAGGTTTCTTGGATACGGAAGCGAGATCTTCACATATTGACGGCAGGCATCCTGACGTACACTTCGGATGAGCGCTTTAAGGTATGGTCCGCAGTTGGGGGCGGGCCTCGCCCACCCCCCGACTGTCGTTCGTCACCGGCTTAGGTCGGGGCTTAATTAAGAAAGCCCGGCGGCGGCTGCATGAATATTCATGCGGCGGATTAGGAGCAAAGCTTGTGTCATGTATGTGTCTTTTGTGTCTTTGGTTGCAGGTCATACGGACGGAGGACTCAAAGGACTGGTCGCTGCAGGTGAAGTACGCCCAGCCCCGGGACAGCGGCATCTACGAGTGCCAAGTGAACACGGAGCCAAAAATCTCAATGGCATTCCGGCTGAACGTCATAGGTGAGTGAAGGATGTTTCCAGGATGTTGACTTGTGATCATTAGCCCCTCCCCCAACCCCCCCCCCCCCACATCTAGGCCAACATCCTCGTGGTAATGATCTGAAAATATTCAGCGACAAGAATTTATGCCAGGTACCCCTGCCCGCCGGCGGTGGTTGGGGTGTGGTACGCCTTCAAGGCTAAAGTGCAATATTTCCACTCCACCTCGAACCTCGTTGCGGAATCGGGAAGTTTGTGAAGTGGCAAGCAGCTCGGTTGCAGGAGCGAATGCACGACAACGACGGCGACGTGTAGTCCATTTGTCATTGTCTTCGGCGGTCTCGGTCGTTGGAGCAACGCTCAAGAAGCAAGGATGACGCTTAGTGCAACCAGCTAACACGCCGGCTGTAGATGTTTACGTTTGTGTGGCGTGGGGGAATGTTTTATGGGGATTAGCAAGTGGCTGTAGCGGTTGTGGTTGTCGTCGTGAGTTGCAGGTCTTAGGACCGAAGCTGGATTAATGATGGCAGCATCCGGGATGCTGGTGTGTGCAAGTGATTGTTTGTTCTTATCGATGGATCTTGCGATGGTTTAGTGGCGGATAAATGGCTTAGGTACTTGTGGAGGGGTTGCGAATTATACTCTATGAGTGGTTTAGTGAAATATTACATATTTCAAGTTTTGTTCAAGTGACGATGCATGGTTTTTGATGGATGGTGAACCTATTTTTGCGCATTCCAACGGTAATGTTCGGTTCGAAGGACCAGTTTTTCGGTGGGGGTATTTGCTAGTCTGCGGTGCATCAAAATTGAATGTTTTTATGAAGACGAGGACAAGCAGATGCTTTGGTTTGCCTTCACTTGTCAGGAGATGCAGATTTTTGGGCAAAGATCTTAAGAGAACGCGCATTGTTTGGTTACTTGTGATGGAGATTAATTGCTCTTCAGTCTTGGGTACATTAGTTCAGTTTTTTAAGAGCCGAGTTTTGCTGGATTTAAGTTGGAACTTCCTTGCGGAAAGTGGGAGGATAGGCAAACGTTTCGAATTCAATTAAAAGTCCTTTCGGAATACCTGTCAAATTTGCAATGCCATTAGATGTGTTGAAAAGGCAAGGAAACTCGAGGAAGGAAGAGAAAAACGGACGATCGGCACATTGTCCGATACATCAAATTGAATCCTTGTGCGTCATAATTTCAAATCCAAAAGGAGCCCCGATTTCCTGTAAGTGTAAGACTGTTCGTAAGTAAGTGTAAGACTGTTCGCAGACGTCTTTTAGACCACGACTTGAATGCAAGTCCACGGAAAGTTCCTCTTTTGACAAAGAGACACCTCAAGAGCTGTATCCAATTCGCCAAAAATCACCTAGAGTGGCCAGTTGAAAAATGACGCAATGTATTGTGGACAGACGAAAGTAAGTTCGCTCTGGATGGCGCAGTTGGTTAAGTGCCTGCCCCAAGTTCGAGTCCCAGTGAAATCGAATCTGGTCCAGTCACCATTTGCCGTTGGGATAAAATTAACTGCACTGGAGTAGGTTGCTACCTGGCACTACAATGGACCAGTTTTGAGTCTGAGTGCTCCAGCAGAGTTTCAAAAATCATCAAAAAAAAAGTTCGCTCCCTTTGGAGGTACTGGTTCTCGGCAGTATATTCGCCGTCCAGTCAACACAGAATATCAAACCCAAATATACTGTAAAAACCGTAAAACACGGAGGGTCAAAAATATTAATTTTGGCATGCTTTTCATACTACGGCGTTGGACCTATACACGTGATAGACAGAATAATGGATCAACATGTCTATGTTGATATGTTGAACAACACGATGCTTCGCCAAGTATGAAATGCCTTTAAAATGGGTCTTTGAGCAGGAACACACGAGTTGAGCAGCTAAGGAATGATGTCGGGTTAATGAGGTTGAAATTATGCCTTGGCCTGCACAGTCCCCCGAACTCAACCCCATTGAAAATCTTTGGGGTGATATTAAAAAAGCGGTAACGAAGGCAAAACCATCCAACAATCGGGACCTTTGGGAGATAGTAAAGGTTTCTTGGACACAAATCCCAGAAACATGTTACCACAACTTAGTAGATCCCATGCGTCGTCGTTGTACAGCTGTTTTGAATAATAAGGGGTTCATGACAAAATATTAAGCCCTAGTGTATTTTAAAATAAATTTAATTTAATTTAAACTTTAATTTTGTATTTATTTTATTTAATATTAATATTTAACTTTACTTATTATTTACTTAAAGGGCATTATTTCTTAATAATATGAATACTACTATTTTTCGAACAGTGAATTTTCTATGTTAATTTTATTTTAAGCTTATTTTATTAAATTTAATGGTTACCATCAACTTTCAACAAATGGCAGCGAAGAGATCTTATCTGCGATATCCTTGAAAGATCCCTAGACCTAAGCGACGAATGTAGCGTTTTCCAAGCAAAAGTGGCAGTAATAAATGAGGCGGCACTTATGCTTATGCTAAGGAGTTTCCTAAGGAAAGAAATAGAGGACAAAGCCTTAGAAAGAACAAATGAACGATGGCTGAATCTGGACATTGGGTCAACGACGAGAGCCCTATGGCCGGTGTTGAACAGGGAGAAATCATTATCAATGTTTAGCATAAATCGCAAGGATATACGGACGGTGGTGGGAGTTCTCACCGGGCATTGTCCGATAGGAACCCATTCCAGAAGGTTAGATAACCCCCATAGCGACTATTGTAGAAGTTGCAGGAACGAGGAGGAAGTAGAGTCCGTCCGCCATCTGCTCTGCGACTGTCCAGCCCTACGGGGAAGGAGGCTGCTATCACTAGGCAATAACTTTTACTTTCGACGAGCTGGAGGATCTGATTAAAATAGAGCTGCAGAATCTCCACAATTATAGGTGGATCTAATCGGCGGTGGAAATGCAGGTCTCACGGGGTACACCCCCCCAACACCCACGGCACAATGGACCCAATTGTTGGTCTGAGTGAGTCGCGACCCAATCGCAAGGGCACCCTACCTACCTACCTACCTACAGTCTAGACGCACAAATTTCTCTTTCTTCTCTCCCTTCGTGAGTTCTAGACTGACAATCACTTCTTTGCTTGAACTCACCTGAAGGACATACCTTTTTTCAACAAATTGAGAGCCACCATCTGGTAGCCTTAATAAAGTACCAAACATCGCAAGCATCTACCTCAGATTACGAGGGAATTAAGAAGTACTTTCAATCAAATGACACTCAACAGGTTCCCACCTCCACTCCACTACGCCTTTGTATCCTTGCCTCCTTGCACGCTTCAATAATTCCAGGTTACCATCCATCATCCAATTTTATGAACTCCACCAAAGCACTTTGCAAACGAACCAGAATCCGTAGCCTTATTTGATGGCAACGTTTTCATTGCCATCGAAACACTCCCATCACCATTCGTCTGACTGTCATTCGCTCAAAGTGAACCCTTTAAATCCCAGGCCCATCTCAATTTCCGATTTCATTGTTATGACACGCCATGAATACGCGCTATCACGTCTGCGTTTACATCTCGCAAATAAAACGTCAGCAAGGTCATTTCGAACGCAAAAACGAACTCGCAGGGGATTTGCTTTCACTTTACTGCCATCGCCTCGTCAAATTCAACCACGCGTTGCCATTGACAGCAGACGAAATGAGATCTCAAAGGACTCCGATCACCAAGGATAAGCCCACCAATGTTCGCAAAAGAAATCGGATTCTCGTCGTGCGATTACAAGCTCATCCCCACGACACTGCGACAAACGCCACCCAAGTTCCGCGCAACTGGAACAGGTGTCTCCCGCCAGGTCCAGCGGAGATTACGGGCTTAATTAATCGGATTGGGTTGTAACAAGTTTCCCATCCGCCAAGGGACAGGGAAAGTTTAAGGAGTGCGAGTTTGCCGAAACGCAGCAGGAAGAACAGTCAACTGAGCCGCGCAGCAACTGAGGACAAACATTGTCCTCGCTCCTTGCTGGATGATGTCCTGTGGTATGGGCACCGAATGGGTCGCGGTCATAAAGTTGTATTGCCACGACGGATTGTGTATGCTTCTGTGCCACTTGCGCGTTTATGATCCAAAAACCCTCAATCCCGTCCAGCGTGCATCAAACCATTCCCCGGAGACCGGAGCCCCGGCAATCCGACAAGAGTGCAGGCAGTGCCCGATTGTGCTTCCAGATTCCCGTCGATAAACATTGATGGGGATGCACAGCGATGGACCCCTTGGTGGCGGCAAATGGCATCGTTACGATGGGATTTCGCTTAGTGCAGTGATTTGGAACGGCCAGCCGGGCATGGGGCTGTAATTCGTTGAATTATTTGCCTAGATCTTGTCATACATGCGGTCACTCATAAATTCGCCCACCCTGCGGGAGGTCACACACACACGAGTCAGTTGTACACGCGGTGGCAGACCGAAGGCATGAAGCGAATCCGTTAATTGGATTTCCCTCTAATGGCTTAATTAAGCAGGGAAGACGTAATTAATATAGATTATGGCCTAAGACCAAGTAAATGGTGTTCATTACCGAGTCTGTGAAATATTGACTGTGCCCCTGAACTGGGTCTAGGGATCTATTTTGGGTGAAGAAGAGAATTCAAGGCGATTTCATGAAATCAGAGCTCTGTCAAAGGTCAAACATCTCTTAAGAATCAGTCATGGTCTCGGCGACGTAGAGCAATGAAACGCAGTCTTTTTCGTCAGGCCGTCGCTTGAACTCAACTGAACTCTTAGGGTGCGCTTCCCAGGCGAAAACCAATGGGAAACCCACTCAAGAGTGGCTATATTCTTGAGAGGTGTTAGGAGAATGTTTGGTTACTTGTGATGGAGATTAATTGCTCTTCAGTCTTGGGTACATTAGTTCAGTTTTTTAAGAGCCGAGTTTTGCTGGATTTAAGTTGGAACTTCCTTGCGGAAAGTGGGAGGATAGGCAAACGTTTCGAATTCAATTAAAAGTCCTTTCGGAATACCTGTCAAATTTGCAATGCCATTAGATGTGTTGAAAAGGCAAGGAAACTCGAGGAAGGAAGAGAAAAACGGACGATCGGCACATTGTCCGATACATCAAATTGAATCCTTGTGCGTCATAATTTCAAATCCAAAAGGAGCCCCGATTTCCTGTAAGTGTAAGACTGTTCGTAAGTAAGTGTAAGACTGTTCGCAGACGTCTTTTAGACCACGACTTGAATGCAAGTCCACGGAAAGTTCCTCTTTTGACAAAGAGACACCTCAAGAGCTGTATCCAATTCGCCAAAAATCACCTAGAGTGGCCAGTTGAAAAATGACGCAATGTATTGTGGACAGACGAAAGTAAGTTCGCTCTGGATGGCGCAGTTGGTTAAGTGCCTGCCCCAAGTTCGAGTCCCAGTGAAATCGAATCTGGTCCAGTCACCATTTGCCGTTGGGATAAAATTAACTGCACTGGAGTAGGTTGCTACCTGGCACTACAATGGACCAGTTTTGAGTCTGAGTGCTCCAGCAGAGTTTCAAAAATCATCAAAAAAAAAGTTCGCTCCCTTTGGAGGTACTGGTTCTCGGCAGTATATTCGCCGTCCAGTCAACACAGAATATCAAACCCAAATATACTGTAAAAACCGTAAAACACGGAGGGTCAAAAATATTAATTTTGGCATGCTTTTCATACTACGGCGTTGGACCTATACACGTGATAGACAGAATAATGGATCAACATGTCTATGTTGATATGTTGAACAACACGATGCTTCGCCAAGTATGAAATGCCTTTAAAATGGGTCTTTGAGCAGGAACACACGAGTTGAGCAGCTAAGGAATGATGTCGGGTTAATGAGGTTGAAATTATGCCTTGGCCTGCACAGTCCCCCGAACTCAACCCCATTGAAAATCTTTGGGGTGATATTAAAAAAGCGGTAACGAAGGCAAAACCATCCAACAATCGGGACCTTTGGGAGATAGTAAAGGTTTCTTGGACACAAATCCCAGAAACATGTTACCACAACTTAGTAGATCCCATGCGTCGTCGTTGTACAGCTGTTTTGAATAATAAGGGGTTCATGACAAAATATTAAGCCCTAGTGTATTTTAAAATAAATTTAATTTAATTTAAACTTTAATTTTGTATTTATTTTATTTAATATTAATATTTAACTTTACTTATTATTTACTTAAAGGGCATTATTTCTTAATAATATGAATACTACTATTTTTCGAACAGTGAATTTTCTATGTTAATTTTATTTTAAGCTTATTTTATTAAATTTAATGGTTACCATCAACTTTCAACAAATGGCAGCGAAGAGATCTTATCTGCGATATCCTTGAAAGATCCCTAGACCTAAGCGACGAATGTAGCGTTTTCCAAGCAAAAGTGGCAGTAATAAATGAGGCGGCACTTATGCTTATGCTAAGGAGTTTCCTAAGGAAAGAAATAGAGGACAAAGCCTTAGAAAGAACAAATGAACGATGGCTGAATCTGGACATTGGGTCAACGACGAGAGCCCTATGGCCGGTGTTGAACAGGGAGAAATCATTATCAATGTTTAGCATAAATCGCAAGGATATACGGACGGTGGTGGGAGTTCTCACCGGGCATTGTCCGATAGGAACCCATTCCAGAAGGTTAGATAACCCCCATAGCGACTATTGTAGAAGTTGCAGGAACGAGGAGGAAGTAGAGTCCGTCCGCCATCTGCTCTGCGACTGTCCAGCCCTACGGGGAAGGAGGCTGCTATCACTAGGCAATAACTTTTACTTTCGACGAGCTGGAGGATCTGATTAAAATAGAGCTGCAGAATCTCCACAATTATAGGTGGATCTAATCGGCGGTGGAAATGCAGGTCTCACGGGGTACACCCCCCCAACACCCACGGCACAATGGACCCAATTGTTGGTCTGAGTGAGTCGCGACCCAATCGCAAGGGCACCCTACCTACCTACCTACCTACAGTCTAGACGCACAAATTTCTCTTTCTTCTCTCCCTTCGTGAGTTCTAGACTGACAATCACTTCTTTGCTTGAACTCACCTGAAGGACATACCTTTTTTCAACAAATTGAGAGCCACCATCTGGTAGCCTTAATAAAGTACCAAACATCGCAAGCATCTACCTCAGATTACGAGGGAATTAAGAAGTACTTTCAATCAAATGACACTCAACAGGTTCCCACCTCCACTCCACTACGCCTTTGTATCCTTGCCTCCTTGCACGCTTCAATAATTCCAGGTTACCATCCATCATCCAATTTTATGAACTCCACCAAAGCACTTTGCAAACGAACCAGAATCCGTAGCCTTATTTGATGGCAACGTTTTCATTGCCATCGAAACACTCCCATCACCATTCGTCTGACTGTCATTCGCTCAAAGTGAACCCTTTAAATCCCAGGCCCATCTCAATTTCCGATTTCATTGTTATGACACGCCATGAATACGCGCTATCACGTCTGCGTTTACATCTCGCAAATAAAACGTCAGCAAGGTCATTTCGAACGCAAAAACGAACTCGCAGGGGATTTGCTTTCACTTTACTGCCATCGCCTCGTCAAATTCAACCACGCGTTGCCATTGACAGCAGACGAAATGAGATCTCAAAGGACTCCGATCACCAAGGATAAGCCCACCAATGTTCGCAAAAGAAATCGGATTCTCGTCGTGCGATTACAAGCTCATCCCCACGACACTGCGACAAACGCCACCCAAGTTCCGCGCAACTGGAACAGGTGTCTCCCGCCAGGTCCAGCGGAGATTACGGGCTTAATTAATCGGATTGGGTTGTAACAAGTTTCCCATCCGCCAAGGGACAGGGAAAGTTTAAGGAGTGCGAGTTTGCCGAAACGCAGCAGGAAGAACAGTCAACTGAGCCGCGCAGCAACTGAGGACAAACATTGTCCTCGCTCCTTGCTGGATGATGTCCTGTGGTATGGGCACCGAATGGGTCGCGGTCATAAAGTTGTATTGCCACGACGGATTGTGTATGCTTCTGTGCCACTTGCGCGTTTATGATCCAAAAACCCTCAATCCCGTCCAGCGTGCATCAAACCATTCCCCGGAGACCGGAGCCCCGGCAATCCGACAAGAGTGCAGGCAGTGCCCGATTGTGCTTCCAGATTCCCGTCGATAAACATTGATGGGGATGCACAGCGATGGACCCCTTGGTGGCGGCAAATGGCATCGTTACGATGGGATTTCGCTTAGTGCAGTGATTTGGAACGGCCAGCCGGGCATGGGGCTGTAATTCGTTGAATTATTTGCCTAGATCTTGTCATACATGCGGTCACTCATAAATTCGCCCACCCTGCGGGAGGTCACACACACACGAGTCAGTTGTACACGCGGTGGCAGACCGAAGGCATGAAGCGAATCCGTTAATTGGATTTCCCTCTAATGGCTTAATTAAGCAGGGAAGACGTAATTAATATAGATTATGGCCTAAGACCAAGTAAATGGTGTTCATTACCGAGTCTGTGAAATATTGACTGTGCCCCTGAACTGGGTCTAGGGATCTATTTTGGGTGAAGAAGAGAATTCAAGGCGATTTCATGAAATCAGAGCTCTGTCAAAGGTCAAACATCTCTTAAGAATCAGTCATGGTCTCGGCGACGTAGAGCAATGAAACGCAGTCTTTTTCGTCAGGCCGTCGCTTGAACTCAACTGAACTCTTAGGGTGCGCTTCCCAGGCGAAAACCAATGGGAAACCCACTCAAGAGTGGCTATATTCTTGAGAGGTGTTAGGAGAATATTTGGCGACTGGCCGTACATACAGCATAAAAGACAACACCACAAACATACATCGCAAGTGGCCTTCGCTTGATAAATTTAACCCAAAAAAGACGAATGGAGCTTAATAAGAAGTGTCATTTTGGAAGAACATGATTTCGTTTGTTCAGTGGTTGGCAGTGAACTGCTTTCCAGACGATGATGTCTGTGGTTTGGAATGTTTTTGTCACAGAACTCGTAGATTACTCCCCTTTTCTCACGGTGAGCCTTAGAGTCTCTCGCATGTCTAGGCGCATTTGGTTTTGGCAATGTGTCTCCATTATCGTTCAGTTTAGGTGCCTAATTTTTCATTGCGAAATGCTATCTTCGAATCATCGGGTGCTCTGCTGTTCTGTGTCAACAGGCTTCATACCGTGGTAAGTCAGACAACAAATCAATGTGTCTCAATCTACAGCCAATTTAGGCATTACATTAACATGCCAGCTTATTCATGATTAATTGGAGGCATGTGGGAAGCGTATCCAATGAAAAATTGTCGATTCTGCGAGATGCACTCGCACGGGGAAAGTTTCGTCGCATTAATATTTCTTTAAGAAGCATTTCTGAATATTTGATATTGATTTTTATAATTTCTTAATGCTTACGCTGTCGTTGACAAAACTGCGTTTTCAGATCTTCAAAATTCCCATGTCGACGATTTACCGTTTTTTGCCAATATCTCGAAAACTATTAAAACTAGAATGTTCGAAATGAAATAAAAGTACACATTGAAGTACTCTGATTTTTAAACAACAATAAAAACAATGGCGGGGCTACAGTTTAATGCCGACTCCGAACGGCGAGATTGAGAAGCTTTTTCTAGACAGTTATACTCTTTGAGCATTGTCAGCGACTCGAAAGAGGTGGAGCCGTGAAAAAATTTCAGGTGTTTTTTTCGAGATTCGAACCTCACCTATCCATTACGCAATAGCGCCAATTGAGACTTACCTTATCTAAGAGAAAAAGGGAGTATGGTTATATACGAGTAGCTTTCTACTTGGTCATTAGCACATGTTGTACTTGCGGCGTTTTCGTTGCTGTATTGCTCAAACCCTTTGGGGGTGAAAGTCAACCCACTCCCCCGCGATGATTTCCCAAATCATTCAGATTTAGTCAGACATTACTAAACTTAGAGAAGACCTCATTTCATCTCGGTGTCGGTGGGCAATGTATGCACGAGAGATCTCCAGGCCACTCGATTCTCCGCCATCGACTCTAACTCATCAGGAGCTATGCCAAAGCGCAAGAAGGCAAGTGTTTGGACTTGGTCCAACCATCTCGTCCTGGGTCTACCAAGTAGAGTCCGATCGAACATTCGGCTTCGGCTTCGGCTTCGGCCACCTTCGGCTATAAATATCACCTTCGGCACAACATTCGGGGGTTATTTCGTAAAAATGATACGAATGCAACTTGCAAAATATGTTCCAAATAGAGTCCAACCGAACATTAGGCTTCGGCTTTGGTTTCGGCCGAAGGCGATCAAAAAGCCGAAGTCCGGCTTCGGCTTCGGGCCGAAAAACTGACCTTCGGTCAGACTCTACCGCCAAGTGGTCGCCTACCTGATGGAATCGCATTCAAGGCACTCGTCGGAAGTCGTGATGATGGAGACATTCATGCCAGGAGACCAAGCCATCGAAGTACAGCCCTTTTCGTTCGAAGAAACAGCTGCCCAACATTGAGTTCCTCGCGCACTGCCGTGTTTCTCGCCCTCGGCAGCTTGTATTCGCGATCTTATTCTTTCGGTCAATACCCAAATTTCATGACCATAGGTGAGAGTTGAAACAAATAATGCGTTGAAAACCGCTAACTTGGCTTTGACACCAAGCTCGGCCTTCCTGATTACAGATCTACCAAGTTGTTTCAAAATTGACCCTGGCTGAGTTCGTAATCGCAACGAGCGTTCTTAATTGCAAACATTTGGTAATGATGCTTTGCATCACGTTCTAAATGCGACATGAAAGCAACGATGGATTTGTTTTTTTCATTTTCCGGCTCAATTGTCTCTTTTTTTTTGTCTAAAATATATTGAAGTATGCTGGCATTGTAATTGCCAACATTATTAACCAAATCATTTAAAAAATCGTCCACAATTTTTTTGACATTTTTGCAAAAACAAAAATTCCGAAACGCCAACAAAATTAAAGCTTCGTGATGTATCGCAACATCAAAAAATCGTTGCATCGCATCACACAGGCAGTGATTTGTTGACGTTTACAGTACGCATTTTGTTGACGTTTACGAACTCAGCCCCTGCTTGACCAATCCTACAGAAAAGCTCAGTATTATTCCTCTCATCACTCGTGAAGAAGACCCCGAGATACTTAAACTTCTCCGCCTGTTTCAATGGGGCTCCACTAACATGTAGAGTGGATTGAACAGGGGTTCTGGAAATAACCATAACCTCAAATTCGTCCACGTTAACCTTCATCCCTCGTGTATTTTGATGGCCATAATTATAGCGTTGTTGCTTCTAAAATTTAAATAAAACAGAGAAAGTTAGCGAGAATTACACCAAAAATCATTTGACTTACGTCTGGCAGTTAAAGTGAAAGAAGACCAAATGAAATAATGCCAAATTTCAAAACTTCGTTTTCCAAATTGAATTGGGTTTTATTTTGCTCCACAAAGAGAATAAATGCCAAGAAAGTAATAAAACTTAAGTCAAAAATACTATTAAATACAAAATCGGACATTATTTCGTTTTCAAAATGGAAATAGAGCCGAACTTTATTTTATGCTTACATTAAGGCAATATATCTACAGTTTCGTGATGCATAAACAGCGGGGTCACATTTTGAGTAGAGGCGAAGTTTCTTGAAATCTATGCGAACGACGAATTTTAAAAAAACATGCATCCACGCAACTTTGCACCTACTCCTAATCCAACAGTGTTGCCAGGCAGGGGGTTTTCAACGATTTGAAAAATATATTGTTCAAAAATTGCTGTACTGACGAACAGCGCTTCTCACTCGCGTGTCTTCCGCTACTCCAATTTGACTTATTCCCAGTTCGGAGCACAGTTCCAAGCCGTGCATTTGCCTGCACTTCTGATGTGTGGTCTCTCATGCTCTATGGGCAACTCGTCATCACTCATCCGAAGCTTACTTCTTCTTCCTGCACTGAAGCTTGGTCGGGATGAATTTACCTGAAATCGTATTCGAATCGCAATCAGAAATCAGATTCTTCTCTCCATAAAGTCCTAACTCCACTCCCGACGGATTTTATAAACCATTGTTCTCGGAAGTGTATGCAAAATGGATTTCGACTCCAACACTTCTAGGAAACTCCGACAAACTGATGAAAAGCACTCCAGGAAGAGAATGATGTCCATTCAAAGCAAGGCAGCTGGAGATTGGAATGTTTGGTTACACTCTCAACTGAGCTCTGGTTCCCTGGAATTCCGTTGAATATTCTCCTTCACTCACAATAGATCCTCCGACCTGATTCAGGGAATAGTTCATATTCAACAACAAGGTCGACATTTGATCTCGCATGGGTCGGATCGCATTTTTTTGTCTTCACTTCAGATGTCGCATCACTTAAGGCGTACCCCACCCCGTTGGACAGCGATTCTTGAATCCCATTCACACGGTCGGAGATTTCCACTTAAGTCGCACATTGTGTCAGCAGGGATTGAATGTCACATAAAACCCTCAGCTCCGTATCGAAATTCTGCATTAATTCACTTACTCACTCCCACTCTCAACCGCTTGCAACGCAAATTAAATTTATTCCTCTCTCGTCATTCCGCAGTTACGCCAGCCGATTCGAAAGCAATTATATCCGGACCAGCAGATCTGTATGTCAAAGTTGGCAGCGCCATCACACTGACGTGCCACGTGAAGCAGCCCTCATCGCAGGATATCGGACCAATCCACTGGTACCGGGGACCCTACATAATCACCCCCTTCGTGGTGCATCCAAACGACGCAGCCATCGATCTGTCGCGCCGCATCTCCATGGAGTCTCAATTAGGCGACATTCTTAAATCAAGGTAAGTGGAGCGCGAGTCCCTGCACCGCTGGTAAGTCTCACCCAGTTTCCCTTTGCCCCCCTTCCAGGCTGCGCATCGCAAACGCCCAGACGGCGGATTCGGGGAACTACACTTGTTTGCCAACGACTGCGGAGGGAGCCAGCGTTATGGTTCATGTAATCAATGGTAAGCCCTCTCGCGGGTGGATGCGCCGATGCGTGAATCCGCTCTCTCTCTCTTTTGCATCCGCTTTGGTATTGATCATATTTTTTGTGTTCTCTTGTTTCGTTCTTTGATTTCAGATGAGAATCCTGCCGCCATGCAGAAGAGCAACGCCAGCGGAGGCGGATGGCATGGGAGCGTGAGAATGACGTCGGTCTCGTTTGCGAACGTCGTGTGTTTTATCAAAATAGCGCGACTCCTGCTGCCGTCATGATAGTCGACTGGGTCGGCGATTGTATCATATGTACTATATTCAATTGTTACTTAGACTTAATTAGAGTTTATATATCCGTAAGCGAAGGGAATAATAAAGCGATTTTTAAATTTCATAAGAAACTCATTTGGCTTCAGTTTTTGGAATGGAATTGGTTTGGCTTTTGCCTGCGTAATGAATGCAAATGCATCTGGGAAGGGTGAATATATAAGTGGGGGAGGTCACAAGTGTATGCATCTGATTTTTGAAATCCAATCTTCTGATTGGCATCGGTTCAGTCGATCAGAATGCAAAGTGGGTCAATGGAATGTGTAACATCAGATCGAGTTAGCCTACCGGAAATAGACGCATAGTTCTGGTGGCAACCTCAACCAAAGAAACCTATGAGAAGATCAGGTTGACAGTAGGGTAGTGTAGTGAATATGTTTGAGAAAGACTGGGAGACGACTGGAAAGGATGGCGCAGCGCTGCCGCACGGCGAATGTTTCAGATTTACATGCGTCACCTGCTTAGCGCGGACAAATCTGAGGTTTTCTGATGGTTGTTTCGTAACGAATAGGCGAGGAGAATGGTGATGATTATGAGAAGCTCTACAAGAATGGTGAAAGAATTAAATCTACGTCACCGGATGGTTCTGATGGGAAATGCAGCAAATGACAGTACCAACAAACGGCTCGAATTGAAAATTGGTATGAATTCTGCAGTCCTGCGGAGTATTACGACGTAGAGTGAAACAATTTTTTCTTCATGTCATCGATGAACGAGATAAACCATGGCTTCAAGTTGCTCTTGCATAATATTCATCGTGGCTGTGTGACAGTTAGCATCGTACTGTTCGAACTATATGTCTTCGGCTCAATTTTAAGAAATTAATTATCATAGTGTCCGCCATTTAAAGGTATGGTCATTACAATGACAGTTTGATTTTGAAGACGATGATTATGGTTGACCAAAATTGCACCAAACAGTGACTATCTGGGTATGTATTTGGTGCTGTTGTATTTCTCGTGTTTAACGACACACGAGAGGACACTTGAAAAAAGTGTAAGAGGGAAACAAACAGGGCCTTGTTTGCCAGAGCAAATATTCGAGTTAACAGATTGTGGGGCTGTCGACAGAATGGAATGAATTTGTCTCATGTAGTGTTCGCGGAGGTATTGTTCTATATGTTCAGTTTATCAATTTACAGCGGAATGTTTACAATTCTATGGAGAATGTGAACTGGCAACGTACGGTCACAGATGTAGAGTACAAAATAATTTTCTAGACAAATTTCTTAAGTAAATGCTTAACTTAACAAGACACCAAGAAGCAAGAGGGGATGCATATCATCGTCATCAACTGCTATAACCCCAAAGTAATTACGGTCTTAGTTTAACTCGACTTCGCGGTAATAAGACAGTAGATATCAAAGGTATTATCATGATTGATTTTGCCACTAGTTGTCTTTGTTGATATCAAATGGGAAACGAGTAGCAGAGCCATCTCTTTCAGAACCAAACTGCTTTTAGCAGCCTAATCATCCCGGTGGGCGCCATGCATTCGCTCTTTCGAGTCAATGGCTATAAGTGTCTAAAAAAGTTTATCAAACTTCCCCGTTCCGAGGCGGCATTAAACTGTTTGTCTCCTCCACTCGTGAGAGAACATTAGCATGCACAACACGAATCGTTGGTCCAAGTCCACCTCGGACTATAGCGCCACCATTATTGATACAATATTATTATTACCGCTACAGTCTGTGGGGGTACTTGGACCTAGCTTCTGTGTCAAGCACTCTTGTTTTTGCGTGAATTATGGATACCCCTCTGGAAGCAATTAAAACATCGAACTTTTTTTTACGTATTCTTTATTTAATAATTCTTTCTTTATTAATTGTTAATTGGGTCAATCTTACTAGCTGACAACGATTTACTCGTACCAACTGACTTATTCGCCGAGCTTAACATTTAAAACAACGCCACCCATCATATCTCCACCCCACAACAACCTGACCAACATGTTCGGCTTGGCTTGGGTTAGCAGCATGTTAGCAGCCAATGTAACAGATTATGTATGGCTTGGCTTGGGTTTCAAGCTCTGTTGTATAGTCTCGTTTCATTGCATTGATGACTGAATGTATGTGATGGGACTTAGGGATGGGTGACATACTTAGTGGGTATGTAACTCGTGCAAGAGTGTAAGGATGTATGGTTTTAGGCCAATTTCAGACGACCAAGTTTGAGGTACGGACCTTGTAAAAACAGGGATTGGAGTCCTTGAGAGGATACTGACACTGGAGAAGAAATTTCAACTACGGGCTATAAAGAGTCGTCGTCCTCACCACCTGTACACTTATATACCATGTTTAAAGTGTCTACGGCATGTAGAAGGAATGAATACCACAACGCGAGGAATCTTTAGATCTGTCTTGGAAGGATGTCACTTTAGGGGACTATCGTAAATGCATGCACCACGCACACAGTTTGAAAGATAACTTGGAGTGTGGCCTTGAAGATGACTGACCAAAAATCGTGCTGGTTGCAGAAGCATGTTTGTTGCAACCAAGGTTCACCTATAGTCTGAGGTAAACCACTTGAAGAAGAAGAAAAAACTGTCAAATAAAGTGTGAAACTTACCGCTGACTCAGCTCAAACGAATAGCTTTTCAGACCTCAAATTTTCTTAGACACGGAAAAATATAACACATGATTTCCAACTCGAACTTAAAAATGTTGTGTAATTTTTCAAATTGACCGAGAGCTCGCTTACATGATTCTGTGAATGACTACGCTTTAGAAAGGGGTTGAGGTGCTGATGATGACGAGGGAGGACAAGATCAACTTGGGATGACATCTAACTTGACTTAAACGTCAATGCAAACAGCGATTGATAAGAGCATTTCTGTGCACACAGTGTGTGTCCGCGATAAAATCTCCTTAGGGATTTTTTTTTTGTGTTGTTACAAAATTTTCTCACATGGACCAAACTTGGTCCAAATTGTTACCACATCATAGAGTACACCCACAATATGTTGCCATCAGCGACTGTATTAAGACCGATAGAAGAGAATACCGTCCCCCAGATCTAGACGAAGTAAAGATAGCGATATCGGGACTGAAGTCTAATAAATCTGCTGGCGCAGATAGTCTGCCCACTGAAATGTTTAGAGCAGCTGGAGATGATCTGGTTGGGCGCATGCACCAGCTCATCTGTAAGATATGGTCGTAGGAAACCATGTCCGATGAGGGGAATCTCAGTATTATTTGCACGATCCACAAGAAAGGAGACCCCTTTGACTGCGCCAACTATCGAGGGATAAGTCTCCTTAACATCGCCTATAAGATCTTTTCTGCAATTCTGTGTGAACGCCTGAAACCTTTCGTCACCAAACTGATAGGTCCGTATCAGTGTGGTTTCAGGACGGGAAGTCCACCATCGATCAAATCTTCACACTGCGGCAGATCCTGGAGAAGGTCCAAGAAATGCAGATCGACACACACCACCTATTTATCGATTTCAAGGCCGCATATGAAAGCGTGCATAGCGACGAGCTTGCCAAACTCGTCAGACTGAGCAATATGACGATGGAGAACTCTCGCTGCTCCATCAAGGTCGGTAACGAACTCACCGAGACCTTCAATGTCAAAAAAGGTTTTAGACAAGGCGACGCGCTGCCTTGTGATTTCTTTAACATCGTTTTTGAGAAGCACGTGCAAAACTCACTGGCCAACACAAGAGGCACGAGCTTCCAAAAGTCTATTCAACTGCTAGCTTACGCGGATGACATTGACGTGATTGGGCGAACACAGCGGGCCGTCAATGATGCGTTTGCTGGCATTGAAACGGAAGCGGCTAAAATGGGTCTGGCGGCAAACGAGGGCAAAACCAAGCTCCATATATTACAACACATTTTTAAGAGCTCAGCATCGAATTGGATAACAACAACGTTGATGCTGTCGACGAAATTATTCTAAATTTCATTCAGATAGTACTGCCCCGGTAGTAGTTTTACCATCCATCTGTGAAGATCGCTTCTTTGGTCACATTTTTGAATGCATCTCCGATGTCGAGGAAGGCGCCTATTTTAAATTCTTTACAGTGTTTCGATTGTTCGAGTTACTTCATTCAATGTCAGAAAGGAAGTTCCTGGGAATCGATTCTCTGATTTTCGAATCCACAATCCGTTCAAAAGTTTTTAGTAGAAAAGAGGTTAGAAACAGATGTCTAAAGTCCTGATCTTTTTTCTTTTTTATTGCAGAAAGTTTTCCGTTGACTGTTCCTGACTCTTCTCATTTCTGTTGAACTTCAGCCGCAAGTCGAATGTCATTCATGAAGAACCAGGAACAGAACCAGGTTTAAAACTAGGAAAACTCGAGAAACCAAAACTTTTTCATTTTTTGCTCGGGATGAGCGGCTTCTGCAGGTAACACGATGCATCGCTTGCTGTATTCATTTTCTGTCATCAAGTTGGTTGAGGTCCTTCCCCACTTGAGTGGGATACCTCAATCGAGGAGGTCCTCTTTTGTTCACAGTTGAAGAAACATCGTCCCACTTGACTTTTGTATTTTAATAGATTCCATGGTAAAAGATGTTCCCTCACGTACCCTATTTCCTCGCTATGTGGGCTAGCTACATAGTTTCCCCGACAAAAAGCGTTCGTAGAATTTTCTGCATTCTCCACAAACAACGATCGTTGGTTTGCTTAGGTTTTTTAAGTGCCTCTGCATGACCACTTCACCGAAAACACTCCCTTCGTGACTGGCGCATCTCAGTCGTTCACCTAATTTTATAGCACCCAACACTAGGTGTCCATTTAAAGACAAAGTCTTCTAATGCACCACAGCTTCCTTTTATTGAACCAATTCTGGACTTAATGACCTCTGGCGTTGGCGATAGTAACATTTTAATAGACCCGCTTTCAAGGCTCACGATCGCAATAAATCTTACCTGCTCACCGACGCGGAAATGGCCCAAAGACGCTTTGAGTTTTCCCTTGCAAACTAGCACCAACCTGCTGCCACCTCCTCCAGAGACAAGTACTTCTTTGGTACCCAATTGTGATGAGTTTTTACCTCGTCCCTCCGTGTGCCCAGGAGTAGGTCTCTTAGAAGGACCCTCCCCCGGTGGGTTTAGACAAAAGCGAAAGAAATCAATTACTACTCCATAAAAGTCAAACCAAACAAAGTTTACTAAAGTCCTTAAAAAATTCATCATTTTTCCTTGGGTGAACGCACACCACCCGCGCTGTGCGGGTGTGTCGGTGTGTCCTCAAACTCCCCCCCCATCCTCATCGAAGCGATGGGCGAGCAAGAAAAAGGAGCACATTAAAGGTGTTAGGCCTGCGGAACAGAAAAGTGTAAAACTGTACTCCATTTAGAATGACGATTTGGTTATAAACTTTTCGGCCGTTTCGACTTCCCCAGTGCGGGCGGGCAGCAGAAAGCGAACAGAGATAAACCGACGAGAGTCCTTGTGCCCAGGTTCGGTTGACACTGTCCCTGCTGCCGGTCGTGGTACATGAAGGACCAGAAGATTGATTTCGTGTTACGGCTGTTTTATTGCGAAACGTTTGCTTGGCTTGTGTCTCCTTCCTTCCTTCCGACGTCCTTTTGACGTTCGCTTTTTTCGTGATTTCCTGTTGGTTTTGTTTTTTGTGTGATGTACTGGGAGGAGTCTCGAAATTGGTCGGTTAATTTCAGGCAGTGCTTGACGTTGCGTGCACACACATGGACATATCTCCCCCCGCCTACCCCCTGACAGATGTGCGAGTCCGGCTGAAATGGAGAAGATTAAATATTCGCAGGAGTTTCGTGTGTTTGCACCCAATTACACAGGAGCACAGTTTTATTCGGTCGTAATGGGAAGTTGAAAGGTGGACGAGTAGGGAAGTGGGTTAGGCGGGTAATTTATGAGTTCGGTCATGCGGGGAATTGTTTCGTGGACAATGGACGTGGGCACGGGGACAAGTCAGTCAGGTGAAAGGTTTTTTATTTATTTTTCTTCTTTTTTTTTTTGGATAATTTATGGGAGCAGGGAACTGTGGCCACGGAAGTGGTCATTGTCATATGAGTGCAATCAAATTGAAATGGACTTGAAACAATGAATTTGGGGATTTGCAGGGTGTCACGTGTCACGGGGGTGGATTATGTTTTTTTAGCTGTGAATGTAAACAATAAGGCACTGGGCCAATGATCTATAGAAGCACATGTTGGCCGACGAATTTTGTGGTGGACGAATCCCTTCAGAGTTTTTTTCAGTGGGTTTTTTTTGAAACGCTACACTGGAGCACTCAAACTCAAAACTGGTCCATTGTACTGCCAGGTAGCAACCTACTCCAGTGCCGTTAATTTGATCCCAACGGCAAATGGTGACTGGACCAGATTCGAGCCTGGGACCCCTCGAACTTGCGGCAAGCACTTAACCAACTGCGCCATCCACTCGCAAAAACCCTTTAGAGTTACTGGGGATTATTGCCATTTTGATCCACAAGCGGTCATAGCCCATTTAGCCTTAGAAAGAACGAGTCAAACTCGGATCCTATTTTCTCTCATCTCATCTCATCTTCAGTGACCCGCATGTTCCACTAAACGGGTCGCGGGGGCAATGCACGCACGAGATATCTCCAGGCCACTTGATCCTCCGCCATCAACTCTCACTTATCAGGAGCTATGCCTAAGCGTAACCAGGCGAGTGTTTGGACTTGGCCCAACCATCTTGTCCTGGGTCTGTCAAGCGGTCGCCTACCTGATGGAATCGCATTCAAGGCACGCCTCGCAAGTCGTGATGATGGGGACATTCGTGCCACGTGCCAACAACCGATATCCGGTCCTGATCTCCATCAACAAATCTCTCCAACCATACCGAGTGCGCGCCGACGCCACCCAGCAGAGCACCCCAAGGCTTCGCGCGTCCTGGTCCACGCCATCTCTCCAGCATCGTCTACTATAAAGTGAGCTACAAAGGATTTTCCGGGCCGGTTCCTCTTTGCTGCTCACCTAGGTGTCAGGAGACATCACGTCTTCCTAAGCATCTGCAGACCAAGTGGAGTAGTAGATGTCTCGTTGATGAGACGGGAAATAAAATATTTGACATCGAATACCCTGTCAATGCTGCAAATATAAGAACAAATTACGTGGGGTTCTTCCGAAGAATTTAATTCATCCTTCTTTGCCAGATGTTCTCTTATTTCTTCTTTTTGTGTGAGGTTTTCTGATGGTTGTTTCGTAACGAATAGGCGAGGAGAATGATGATGATTATGACAAGCTCTGCAAGAATGGTGAAAGAATTAAATCTGCGTCACAGGATGGTTCAGATTGAAAATGCAGCGAAGGACAGTACCCACAAACGGTACGACTGATGTCTGCAGTCCTGCGCAGTAGTACGACGTAAAGTGAGACAGATTTTTTCTGCTTTTAAGTGATAGGTTAGGTTAGAGGGCTGCTAGTGAATTCACTGCACACTTAGGCCATGTTGGTACATTGTGATACCCACAGTCAGACTGCTACCACTTATCGACCGCTCTAGTAATAGTGCCGTTAATTTGATCCCAAAGGCAAATGGTGACCTGACTAGATTTGAAAAACCGGGTAAAGCGTATTAACTTTGCTTTCACTGGCATTCGAACCTAGGACACCTCTAACTTAGGGCAGGCACTTAACCAACTCCGCCATCCAGTCATTTTGCTTTTCAGTGATAATTTGATTTACTCAAACAGCCACATTGTCTGTGTTCATTCAGGGTTTTCAACAAGGAATTCGATCTTCTTCTTCTTCTTAGGGCGCTACAGTCCGAGGTGGATCTGGGCCTCACTCAACATGCCTCTCCAGCCAGCACGATCTTTCGCCAGCTGTCTCCAGTTTCGCACACCAAGCCGGCAGAGGTCCCCCTCGACTTGTGTGCGCCACCTTGTTCGTGGACGTCCTCTGTTGCGTTGTCCCACAGGCTCAGAGTCGAAAACTCTTCGGGCCGGAGCTAAGTTGTCCATACGCTCTACATGGCCTAGCCATCTTAGGCGTTGGATCCGTAGACGCCTGGCTAGACTCATGTCGCTGTACAGCCCATACAGTTCATGGTTGAATCTTCTCCTCCAAATGCCATCAACGCAAACAGGACCAAAGATCGCGCGCAGAACTTTTCTCTCGAAAAGACCAAGAGACTGTTCATCCGCTTGGGATATTGTCCATGCCTCTGCACCGTAAAGCAGGACAGGAATTCGATCTAGTTCATATATAAAGAATCGATCGATTCTTTGGATCTAATTTTTGACCACTCCCTTTCACATAAAGGGTCTTCCAATAGGGACTTCCAGTTTGACAGTTGATGGCGGTCATATTGTTGAAGCCAAATCTGTCAAATTAACTGTCATTTATTCAAGCAAATCACCATGGATGGACATTCTTCTTCTCCTTCTTATGGCGCTACAGTCTAAGTTGGATATGGGTATCAATCAACAAGCCCCTCCAGATAGCACGATCTTTCGCCAGCTGCCACCAATTTCATACACCAAGATGAATGAGGTCTCGCACCACTTTTTGCGCGATCTTACACGTGGACGTCCACTGTTGCGTTGTCACACATGCAGATAGTCGAAGATTACTCTCCTATGCGAGTAAAAAAACCGTCAAAAAGCCCGAAGCTTCTTGAAGAAAATGGCAAGCATTCGCATTTATCTCCTCTCAAAAATATTCCATATCAACAAATGGAATATTCAGTCCCTTGAGCAGCCAGAGTTTCTTGAATCTCACCCAAACAATGTGACGCGTGATACAGGATGACTAGATAAGAATAATACCAAAAGAAATTTAAATAAAACAAGAACAGTGTAAGATATGAAATTGATTCAGGCTTTATTTTGAAGCTACATCCATTCCATTATGCATAGAATAGCGCATTATTAAAATGGCTGTCTCACCTTCGCGGACAGTGCTTCAAACAATTCGGTCAAATTTTTTGTGACTCGGTCCAATATGTGAGGGGTTATTTCGGCAAGAGCCCTCGATTGTAGGCCTCGAGTTCGAGTAAAGAGCTGGTCACAAATTTTCTTCCGGACTAACTGTAAAATTACCTACTGGCTGTTTAGGTGAGTCTTGGTTGCCTTCAATACCAAACAAATGATCTCACCTACCTTAACCTGGTGGACCTGAATGGACTATTATCCACTATTTCTGTCGAAAATCCGGCACTTACTGGATTGATAGGCAAATTTACTTGACAATGATCGAAAAATAAATTAAACAACCTAATTGTCTTCATTTTCGGGTGGCACTACATTGGACGGTGGAGTTGGGCCTAGCTTCTTCAGCTATTCCTTTACCAGTCGAGGGGAGGTTTTGAGAGGTTTTTCTTGGCAGTTATACTCTCTGAGCAGTGGGTGACATAGGTGGTGCCGTTAATATGAAAGTTTGTGCATCTGGAATCGAACCATGGACCTTCAAATTAGGATTGGACCCATTTACCCACTACGTCACGACGACCTGATCAATTTCATTAAATCCACGATCTTTAACAGACTCCACCAACCATCTCCAACAAATTTGCGACGAGGTGTGTTATCAAAACAATTCCAATACGTTAATTGGCTTCCGTCTAAGGTCTGTGGTATGTCAGGCATTAAGACGTACCAAGCAACAAGACGTGACGAAATTTGACGATAACTTCCAACTGAACCCTATCTTAAAATGTCCCCATCGCTTGAACCTTCCAAGGTTCCCCAGTCACAAATGACTATGCAGTTCCATATGTTTCCCATTAAACGCCAAAAAAATGTAACCTTTATTCAAAAAGCCCGCCCTAAAAATTGCTCTCGTAATAAACGTCATTTCGCCACATAATCCAGCAGCACCTTCGCGCATAAAAAACGCCAACATTCCTACCACAGCGAGACTTACCATAAATTGGCTTCACATGCAGTCCCCCCGCTGATGCCACCCCCACGGTGTACACGGATATTTAAATATTTCCGCTATTCTAGGCACCAGAACGCAAACGACGACACCACAAACTGCAACCAATCCCCGCCATTCATCATCATCAGAGAAATTTTCACTGAAATAAAAAGGAACCCCTCCGTGAATTCATGTTATACGGCGTAAGCCCCTAGACACACAGCTCTCCGGCAAACCATCGGGGGACAGCGAAAAGACCGAATGAACGATGCACACCCCGTTACGCTGCTGCGAAAAAGTGCTGAAAAAGACTTCTTCCAAGACAAACTGCTGCTAGTTTGCATGCATCCAAGGATACCAGTCGTATAATGGAATCACGAACTTTTCGAATGCACACAGAAATAGCACCACCAGCAGCAGCGGCACCAGTGTTTCACTTAAAGTTTAAGAAACATAAATTACGCATTTCCGTGTGGCACGATGGGGCGTAAAAACCGTTGGACGTATGGCTTGGGGTTATACTACAAAGTTTACTCTGGGAGTTACGTCGGGGGAAATTGCTACTCGTCATGATTGAAGCACCGAAGGGGGCAAACGGGTCTGCCCCGACCAACCATTCATTTGTAACTACCGCTGACAAAGTGCTGAATTTGTGCTGAATGCCACTAAACCCCGCTGAATTGCGTCCAAACGCGAACCCAGTTGCCCCTGCATTCCATGCATGATTAATGGATAATTACCCGAAGAGGTTCAGCATCCTCGAGTTCAGTTGAGCGAGTTTTAAGGAATCAAGTGGGCGTGGCACCTGGGAAATTGGCATTTCAGATGATAATTAAAATTTAATTGCACGCTCTTAATTCCTTATCTCTTCCATCAAAAAGTTGGAACGCCGGAACCGGCAAGGAAGTCGAGCGCAGACCGACTGGCCCCAGAAGTGCCAACTGGAGTCTACCTCAAGGCAGAGTTATTAACTGTGCTGGGAAGTAACTCGAGAGCTTCGCGACTCTGGATGGCGCTGTGAAGCAGCAGTTCTTGTGAAGCAGTAATCCCGAAGTGACGTTTGCTCAGATGTTAAACCTCTTAGTTTCGGGGCGTGGAGTCTCGAGGGACCCTTGCTGAATTTATCGCTTTTACCAGGTGTTTCAGCACTTGAACGGAAATATCTCCGGAGTACTGTAGCCTTTGGAATTAATGAGAAACTCACTGGGAAATGTGAAAAAAAGACGACTGCTGATGGCAACACGGGGGCAACAACTGATGTACGGAGTGAAGGATAAATGAGCATTCGAGAGAGATGAATACTTGGCGTTGTCGAGTCGATTGATATTCACGTCAAAGGTATCGGGTAATTTGTTTCGTGGTTTGAGAGCTTTGTCAATGAGAAAGGGAGATGATGGCGGGAAGGAAGAGAACTGCTATGGAATCGGGAAGTGGGTTCCTGTACTTGCCGTCGCTGTTTAAGGGTGTGAGCCTTTTGTTTGTTCAATTCAAAGGAATACAAAATTCAAGTTCAACGACTGTGATGGAGCATTCGCCGAGCAAGTTTGAGCGAATCCTGGTAGCTGCAGGGAAGATGACTAACGTCAACACACTTTTAGTATCATAGCGTGGCTGTAAACGATGCGAGTTCGCAACTGCATGAGTGGGACTGGATCCCAGCTCATAGGTCTTCGACCCCCATCTGGGAAATGTTCTTTCATTCGTGGGGCTTGAGTATACGACACGTTTGTGCTTTAGGTTCCTCTGGCTTCCTATTCAAGAATTCGCCCACAACAAAACTGGAAGAGTCGTTGTCTGCCTCCGGCTTCGGCAAATTTTCCTTCATCGTTCTCGACCGAAAGTTGTTTTTCCTGATGAACCTGCTTCTGTAAAAAATAAGGGTCCTGATGTTTTCAGCTTCTCAACCTCTGTTCATCCTGAGGATTCATTTCGAAAGTCCGCTTCGCAATGGCGGTATTGGAGCGTTCTTGTTCCTTGACCGGATTCGCGGATGGATATCCATTGATGTGGTGCCTAGGACAGTGAAGAGGCAACTTGCTGTTGCAAGGGTTCAATAGATCCATTGCTGTTTGCGATAGAACAGAGAGTGACAAGGATCGGGGGTTATATTAGTGGTTGCAGCCTTATCAGACGCCTCAGCTGTCGTTAGCTTAATCAGCTAACTGTTGGTCCGTTACGGCTAACTTAGATTTAGGTTAGGCCATTAGGGTAATTTTAAGAAAAAAATATGTAAATAATCAGAAAAAAATACCGTAAAAACAAAAAAAAATAATGTCAATTCGGCGCCGATAAACTGAATTGGACCAGAGAACGACAAGGAGTTAATCCGGCGTATTTTCCGGTCGGATTTGGGGCTACATCCGTTTAAGGTTGTTCTGACGTAAGAAACCTTAACCTCTTTCGAGTTACTAATAATGCTCAAAGAGTATAACTGTCTAGAAATAGCTTCTCAATCTCGCCTTTCGGAGTCGGCATAGTAGGTCCCCTCCACTCGTGAGAGAACAATAGCACACACAACACGAGTGGTTGCTGAGAACCTAGGCCCATGTCCACCTCGGACTGTAGCGCCGCTATTATTATTATATTATATAGATGAGGCATAACGACAGGAGCTGCAAATTCAAACTGGAGTAGCGCAGAAGGAGTGTCGGGCTAGAAGACGAGAGGAAAAGAAACTTCTACGCCCTGGAGAAAAGATCCCTTACATTCTCCCAGCTCAAGGATATCGAAGACTCTAAAGATAAGCATAAAATACGCGCCTTTTATAAAAAAAGCCAAAAACCTCGCAGCAGATTTTAGGAAAGGCACCCATGCTCTTGAAACTGCAAAATAATCTTATTACTGACCCGCAGGGAATTGTGAATGTATTTAAGCAGCATTTACATCAGTTGCTTAATTGGCATGACCAGGAGAGAATGGTAGGAAACGAAGAAATCCCAACTCCAGTCGATGAAGTAGTCATCCTACCGAGTTTTGAAGAAGTTGAAGAACAACAAACCCGCCGGCTCAGATGGCTTGCCGTCACAGATCTTCAAGGCCGGCGGCAATGTTCTGGTAGGAAGAATGCACCAGATCATTTGTAAAATGTTGGAATACAAGTTCCATATGATCCATCCACAAAAAAGGCGATTCTACCTCCTGCAAATACTATCGAGGAATATTTCTGCTTAATGTCGCATACACGATCCTGTCCAGCGTATTGTGTGAGCGTCTAAAGCCGTTTTGCACTAATCGCACTAATCGACACGTACCAGTGTGGCTTCCGGCTCGGAAAATTGGCTATAGACCAGATCTCCACACGCAAATCCTGGACGACTGGATGGCGCTGTTGGTTAAGTGCCTGCCCCAAATTAAAGGGATCCCAGGTTCGAATCCCAGTGAAATCGAATCTGGTCCAGTCACCATTTGTCGTTGGGATCAAATTAACGGCACTGAAGTAGGTTGCTACCTGGCAGTACAATAAACCAGTTTTTGAGTCTTAGTGATCCAGTAGTGTTTCAAAAAAAAACCTCAGACAAAAAAAAAACATAGATCCTGGAAAACACCAGTTTTAGATCGATAGGCACCACCTTTTCATCGATTTCAAATCCGCAGGTAATCTTATTACTGACCCGCATTGTGAATGTATTCAGTCACCATTTGCCGTTGGGATCAAACTAACGGCATTGGAGTAATTTGCTACCTGGCAGTACAATGGATCAGTTTTGAGTCTGAGTGCTCCAGTAGAGCTTTAAAAAAATTCCTCAGAAAAAAAAAAGTTGTGAACGTAGTCCGGAAGGCAAAAAGTCGTCGACTGCACTTGGCTTGGTCACATCGAGCGTATGGACAACACTACAGTCAAGAGGGTCTTCGAATCCGTGCCTCCTGGTTCGAGAAAGTGAGGAAAACCGAACCTCCAGTTTACAGACCAAGTCATCGTGGACGCAAGACAGCTTGGTCTAGACAACGGTAAGCAGCGTGCCCGGTACCGTCACTAATGGAAGACATCTATAGCTCAGGCTCAGTCCCTCCATGGGACGCAGGCCTGTTAAAAATAAGCAAGTAAATCATCACAGGACACAGCCTCATAGATGCGCATGAGACGCAAAGGACTTGCTCTCTTCTCAATTGAAGATGTGAAGGGAGTCACTAACCTTCGTCGCCAAAACAACGCAGAGATGTGAAAGTTGGACAAATATCTTCTGCGCATCCTCATGACCTAAAGCGCTCTAACGTATCTCCTTCCGAATCATATGTCAATCCCCTTTAGCTGAATGGCTTCCGGGAGCATCACCCAGGAACAAAGACCTTAAAATCCCCCTATAATTGGCAACGTTCCTTTGTGACAAGTCAACAATCGTTTGTGTCGATGGCATTCATTTCCTGATGGTGTGTCATGGCATCAATAGATTACTCTTACTCGGAAGACTCATGTCTCTCGCATGAGAATCTTCAATTGCTAGGCGACAAATGCGATCATTTTCAATCATCCGTACCACCATCTCAGTACAAGATGATGGGTGCCCCCCTCAAGGGACAATAAAAATAAATTTCCCAAGAACAGCCTCACCGCAAAATAATTAATATCTCCATTGAAGCCTGTCAAAGTCTGCACCTGTTTTCGGTTTTCGCTTCGGCGAGTCCAAGGCAGCAACTCACCCAAGCAATCGATTCAATAAACATTCGTTTCCAAGAGGCTGCCTCCCCCGGACCCAGGAACACCACCAGCACTCCATGAATTCAGGTCGAATTAAAGTGGAACCGCACACCCACAATCGGCACGATTTATAGATCCAATGAAGCTCAACGAAATGGGTGGCGGTCTACCTACACCGATCCGATTTGTTGGGTTCCCTGGACGCAGGCCAGGCGACAAGTGGAACAAAACACGAACCCGCATCCGTCCGTTTGAACACATTTCAACCGAATCTTAATCGTAAAAAGCACTTTCGGGCAGTAAATTGTGTTCATTGTAACTCAAAAAATTAAACACGGAACCGTTAATCTCGCCGTAATCACTGCAATTTCATGGATGCCCGTTTTTTCTACACACGCATGCAGACGTAATTTCCAATAATTCTCATTAAGCGCAGATACACTTTCTGATTACATGCGTGCAAGTGTATATTTCAATTTGTCTGCGCGAATAAATTGCGGAAAAACGCCACGGGGACACATGCCTGCACCTGCGGAGCGTAATCGGCGACAGATCTGATGATTATGTGGATTGGATGTGTTCGCAAATTATCATTCCACATTTGCCCGCGGGGATTATCGGGCCAGCAAATCAGAGAGGAGTCAAGTGGGAAAGTTGAAAATATGGCGGCGAATTAATTGCGTGGACATATGGTCCGTTGCGAAGGTGACAATTTTACCGAAATTCAATTGACGCGTTCAATGGGGTGGTGCAATGTTTTCACTCAACCAGCAGTCAGCGATTGAAGTCACAACGGTGTCTGCGTTTAGGATGGAAATGCAAGGCAGAAAATCGTCTCCATTTTGAAAAGAAATACAACGCGTGCGCATTTCAAAACTTTTCACCGTGAAATAATTTTTCAAGGCGATCGGTAATGATGAGCATTGGGGACGTCGAAAAACTTCAACTGCCACGGATTATTTCGAGAATTCTTCCCACATCGTACCGGACTACCTCTAAACATGCTCTGGAGAGGTCATATTGGAAGAACTTACTTACCTAGAAGGACTACGACACATGTAGGGTCTGAGCCTGAGCTATCGCTGCCTTCCATCATTGATGGTCCTGAGCACGCTGCTTCCAGTCGTCAAGACCAAGCTGTATTACGTCCGCGATGACTTGGTCTTTGTACCGGAGGTTCAGTCTTCCTCTCCTTCTCGAACCAGGAGGCTCGGATTCGAAGATCCTCTTAGCTGGAGCGTTGTTGTCCATGCGCTCGATGTGGCCGAGCCAGTGCAGTCGATATTGGAAGAACACGTTCTGATAAATTCGCCAGCAGCTTTATTAGACCTTAGTCTAGATATCACTATCCTGACTTCGTCTAGATCGGGGAAACGATATTCTCTTCTATCATCGTCCGTTGTGTTGAGTGGAACATTCTGCCTGACAGCGGTATTTGTGTCCTCATCGCTGTTCAACAGTCTGCAGAAACGATTTTTCCAAATTTTCAGTATCGACTGCGAATCTACTACTAGTTGTCCATTCTCGTCCCGACAGGCTTGTACCCTTTGTAAAACTTTCGGACATCATTCCTGCCATAACACCTCTCCATCTCCTCTATCGCGCGCTTCTCGTGCTCTTTCTTTTTCTTCCCGAGAATCCGGTGCTCTTCCCTTCGTTTCTGTTCGTAGAGCTCACGAACAGCTCTCGTGGTTGATGCAGAGTTGCCTTGTATGCTTCGTGCTTTGCTGCATGTGCCTGTCTGCACTCGTTGTCAAACCAGGGGTTTTTCCTAGGCGGTGTTTTAAAACCCAGCACATCAGTAGTGGCTTCTCTGATGGCTTTTTGACAACGTTTCCATTCTTCGTCTATTGTTAGTGCAGGCGACGTCGAACTTTCGGAGAGTTTCAGGAAGACTCGATCGGCTACTACTCACGCTTGAGTAAAATAAATCGCTCTCAACGCACAGAATTGTCAGTTGATAACAAAATTTTAAATTTGACGATATTCGCGATCACACGTGCCGACGTCTGTCCTGATTGCGCACCTTTTTTTCCGGTTCTGACTTCTTTACTCCAAAAAAGGATCTGAGTAGAAAATAAGCGTGTTTAAACTTCAATATATCGGGAAAAGACCCCTCTTTTCAACGCCACCTCAGTCAACAGCCAACTATTTAATTTTTCCCCTTGACCGCTCATCACTGGTAAACTGTTTCGAAAACTAAATCCCAATTCCGGAAACTTTCGTCAAATTTAAGCCAGATAACAGCCGCTGGCCAAACAGTGGGAAATCATTTAAATTGTTTCACTGACAACGTCAAGTTTTTCGGTTAACTCAAAAGCAATTTGCTCTAAAGAATAATCACCTGTACAGCAGTTAGTTCTGACTGAACTAAAAACTAATTAAAAACCATGAATCCGCAGCGAAGTGGCGTGCAATTCGCAGGCAACCAAAAAAAGCAGCAACCACAGAAATTTCAATTTCAAAACCATTTAAAGTTCTGCGCAGCAGTCCGGTTCAAACTTCGAGGTGTTTAAGGAGTTTTTTGTTGCATTTATCTTCCGCTGCTAGGAATCACCTCCAAGTGGTCATCAGTGAATTGAAAGTGTACACGAGTTGTCATTTGTTGACGTGAACAGCGGAGGCATGAGTCACTTGGCGTTGGCAAGTTTGCAAGCGTGCAATCAGAAAACCAATTATGGGAGTTATTGAATTCGGATGAAGGTGTTGCTGATGTGCTCCGACCATCTGTGCGGACTCAGACAAATTGTGCTGAAGTAATTGGAAAAGGTTCACTCTAATCGACTTACAGACAATCGAAGGTAATTTCATTTTCTCTGCCAAGTGGGACGTGGTCAATTCACAGACGAAGTGGGGAGAGTTGACTGGATTTCTGTCACTTTTTGCATGAAATTACACAACCCCTCTTAAAGCTTTAAACTCCTTTCAATCTTCACTCAAAAATGTTCCTCGAAAGTCCAAGGAAAAATCGGAATCCGGTGTGGATTTCCCTTAACAGATTTCGGATCCCAAAAAACATCCCCAAACTTTACCTCAAACCATATTTATATTCGATTTTCTTTTCGCTCAGGAACTGTCCGCAAGGCAAACCTTCTCGAAAATCTTGAATGCACTTCTTGTGGAATAATTTGATTTCTTTCCCAGGAATTGTGCATCAACAGCCACCTCTGTGCTTCGAAAAGTTCACCAAAGAAGTTAAAAACACCAATCTCTGGTCGAGCACTGAGAGTTCGTCTGCGGACAGCTGTCGCATTAATAATGACCACAGAAACGGGGGTATGTCCTTCATTTCACTTCGATGGGCAAATGTTACTTGAATTATTATTAGTCGAAGGGTATATTCCACATGACTTAACAAAGTTGCGCTTGCAAATGGAAACAGCAAGCGTTGACGTTGGGAGTCGGGATATCGGTTGAGTTTGTTAGATGAGCGCATATCCCTGGGGGATGTGCGGCGGAATTGACTTTGCAGATAGTTGTATTTGAGTTTAAAGTGAGTTCGAATATCGTTTGAGTTTTGTTTGAATCGAATTTAAGTTTTTTTTTGCTTGTTTTAAGCCACAGAGACTGTGTTCGCTGCGAAGGTTGACGACTATTTGCTTACATAACTTTATGGGAAATGAAAATAAAATAGTTTAACCCATTTATGCCCACTATTGCGTTAACGCGACAAGAAAGGTAGTAAAATAATTTAACTCGGGCATAAATGGGTTAAGGCTGATAAATGTTTTCTTTAATGAAGATGGTTTATCTATCAGCAGATTTAGTCACCCTTTAGTCTTGCCATTTAACACGACTAGATGGCATAGTTGGTTAAGTACCTGCCCGAAGGCATCGGCAGAAGAAGAAAACATAGCCACCGTAGAAGCAAGTATCGAATATCTGAATTGGGCAATCAGCTAATTTGGGCATCGGCAAAGAGTCAACCCGTCTTATTTTGCGGTTCAATTTGGGTCTACATCCGTATAAGATTATGATGACGCAAGAACTGAAGCCGGATGACCATGGGCAACACCGTGAGTTTGCCAATTTGCCGCTGAAAATGCTGGCCAGAGATCCAGATTTTGGCCAACAAATAGCCTTTTCGGATGAGGCGACGAGCTCTGAGCTGACACTTAGGTTTAAGCTCTCGCCACTCATTGCTCTCCACATTCTCCACATAACTTTGGCTATGGAGTACCGGTCATTACAAGGCTCATTTTTGACTCAGAGGCTATGTCAACAAGCAATATCGATGTTATTGAAGCGAAGACAATCCACAAGCATTAATGCGTCTACAAAGATTGACTGTTTGGTGCGATTTATGGGACCCCGGTTGGCGGCATCATGGGACCTTATTTCTTTCGAAATGAGGAAGGAGATACCATTACCGTCAATAGCCTCAGGTATAGAGCAATGCTAACTGACCTTCTGTGGAAAGGGCTCGACAACATAAATATACCCGATCTGTGGTTCCAAGAAGATGTCGCTACATGTCAAAATAGCGATGCAAACACTCGAAGTTGTGAAGGAAAGATTTGCGACTGCGACTTTGGCCGCCGCGATCATGCGACTTGACATCACTCGATTATTTTCTCTGGGGCTATGCCAAAGCTATGCTATGCTGTGCTTACAAGCGGATCTAGTGCCTCCGAGACCAGTTTAGCATATAAAAGGACTGAGTTGAACACTCAGGCTAGCAGGAGCCAGTCATATCCAAGTCCATTTTTTACTCCGAACGGCGAGATTGAGAAGCTTTTTCTGGACAGTTATACTTCGAGCGTTGTCAGTGACTCGAAAGAGGTGGAGCCGTGAAAAAAATGATAGGTGATCTTCGGTACTATCTTATTTTGTTTATTTATTAATGAATTCTCATCAGCTCGGCCATCTCGTTGAGAGACAATTGTCAGCTTAGAGCAGTCATTGAGGAAAAGTTGAAATGGAAATGTGTATATTACATCACCTGAGAGCACTCTCAGTCCAACTACCGAATCAATATTTGATCCGTCTGCAAAAAATGCTAAAGATGAGACAGTAATGTATTTCTTTCCTTTTCAACCATAATCACCCACTCAAGGTAAGATTGCCTAAAGCTTGAGACTTCTTCCCCTCTAACCAACGAAAAGATCAAGTCTGATACGGAATTGACTCTCTCTTCTGTTAGCTTAATGTCTGTCTGGCGCATCATTGTAATTCCGCCGGCAGCTGTGAGCGTGTATCCACCCAGCCATTGATTGGCATTCCCAAGTCAAACGCTAAGGTGGCACGGCATTGAAATGCAAGGAGAGGCAAGACAATCCATAAATCAATTGTGCACACAGAGTCGAATTACATTTTTTTAAAACACTCCGAACTCCGTCAGGCAGTCTTCGACTCACAGATGCACACACGTACAGCCACAGTTAATGCTAATTCAATTATTCCCTTCGATTTATTATCCTTAATGAACACTCAGAGCGGAGGAGAGAGAGTCAAACTGGAACGACGATACTTCCTTTCCGAAACGGAAGGATGTTGTTGCCGTCGTCGCTGCTGTCCTTGTTTGCGGATAAGCAGAGAGAGACACAGAGAGAGAGGGAGAGGAGATGAGTGCTTGGAGCGCTTTAACAATCTGATGCCTTCAAAAGTCAACACTAATTACAGACAGAGTAAATACAAGAATAAATGCGTTCGTTCGCCTTAACGATGGAGAATGGATCCAGCAGAGCTCGGGCAGGATTTTCTTCGTTATCCTCTCTTTGGCTTACGTCGTTCGCTCGTCGTCCCCCAAGACGTGGCCTTGTCGGTGGTGCGTTCTAGCAGCGGGTCCTAGGCCCGACACGATGGTGTTGGATGAGTTGGTAATTATTTTCCTCGAGACGATGGATATTATTTTGACCCCGGAACAGGCGCAGGGCTCGGTATTAATCATGAGGCAGGGATTAAATATGGATTTGTCCTTAAGGAAGTTTTGACAAGAGCCGCCTTGTCTCGGCTTCTGGTTTTCGGTATCATTCGGTGAGCAGAACGTCGGGTAATTCAATTATTTATAAGAAGAACAGAATAGTCGTAGTTGCTTCTAGGAAATTAAGTAAATAGACGAGAAGTTGGTTTTTCTGGAACCAGGACACGCTTGGGGAGGATTTGCTTGAAGATGGCATTAATCTGAAAATGTCCTTAAATCGTTGAAACGGGGGATGGGTGCAGGGCGGCAAATAGTCGATCGAGAGGGGCTTTACTTGGGATCAAGAATTACAATTGTGCTGGAATAGGCTCTAAGGCGATTATAGGTGAGATTTCTGAAGCATTTTCCGGGTATAATCCGAATGGGAAAGGAGAACTGGAATATGATTGGATTCAGGGAACTCCAACTCAGCGTGTAAGTTTGGTCTCCCTGGACAATGAAAAGCTTGAAAACAGTGGATGGTTTATTTCTGTGACTACCGGACGTATGGAGGGTAGTGTTGCTGGCTCAGACTTTCACACACAGTGTTCGACTGAACTCCAAGTACAGTGATGACATCAATTTCGTAGACACCTGAAAAATGCCCTAATATCATTTGCGTCAAACGCAATCACTAGTTCCTTGACATTGTGGTTTAATGTCAAGAAAGTCCACAATAGACCAGATCTTCACACTCCGGGAAATCCCCGGAAAGACCAAAGACATACAGACCGACACCTACCTGCATAGAGGCGAGCTATACAGAATCATGACATTCTTAACAAAAGCGTCAGGTTGTGTAGGATGATGGTGAAAGGCTCTCATTGCTCCATCGCGATCGGTAAAGAATTCAGTGAGACAAGGAGAAGAGCTGTCAGATGATATCTTTAACATTAAGACAAGACTGAGGCCATCACCAGAGTCACGATCTGTAAAAAATCCGTAAAAGATTTAGCGTTCGGGTGGCTTTGATGTGATTAGTCGAAAACAGCGAGCCGTCAAGGAGGAATTTGATGGCATTTAAAAGAAAGTGACTGAAATATGTCTAGCAGTTTTGTGGTGTCGTTTGACTTGCTAGCTCTAGAACTTGCTCGTGCTCGCTGGATTTTCATAGTGTATGGGCTGGTACGCGAGCCGCTCGCTGTTGGCGAAAGATTTCGATTTTGTCGCGTTCGTTGGCTTTGATGTTCGCCGTGTAGGACCACGTTTCGCGAGCAAATCTCATTTTTGCTGTAAATGTCGCCGAGTGCATATCACGGTTTAAACACAATGTCAACAGTCAGCCACGATTTTATCGAAGAATTCACCACTTGCGCTTCCCTATCACACATGTTGACGGTTTGAAGAAACAACACGAAATGAATGTTCGCCAAATGTGTTCGCCGTGTAGGGGATAAGGCAAATGAGCAAGTTCGGCGAGCATGTTCGTCGTTTAGGGCTACCTGTAGGAACACATTTTTTGTGGTATCTAAAGATCAGCCAAAGAGCAAGAAGAGAAAACTCCCGATATTTGCTTGTTAGATGGAATTCCACTCAAACTCACAGCGGAGGCTAAATATCTAGGCATCATTCTCGACTCCAAACTTTCCTGAAAGAGGAACTTGGAGGAAAGGATGAAAAAAGGATTTTAGTCGACAGAGACAAGTGGTAATCGAATTCCATTATCAACGATCACGAGATTGCCCTTTTCACCGACGGATCAAAAATGGACGCAAAGTGCTGGGCCCTGATTCTACTATCAAAGGCCACTATGAATTGCCTCGAATCACTAAGATCCATCAGCCGCCACAAGGTCAAACTCTGCAAACTCAAACTCTCCACAGCTCAATTGCAGGGAACGAGAGAGCGGACAAATTGGCCAGACAAGGGTCTGAAATGGACATCAGCGAAGCGGACACGTCACTACGACCACCTATCAGAGCTTTGTACCGGATCATAAGCGAATCTATAGAAAAGAGGCCAACTCGACTCGGCTCAACGTGGCCAAAGCTTAACTACGGCAAACAAAGCTTTTAGCGTTGAACCGAAACTCGATCCGTGTGCTCATCGGAGTGATCACAGGACGCTGCCCCATCGGAACAATGTTCTGGAAATGGACTGCGGAATCCAGCGATCTCTGCCGGAGCTGCCGAGATGAGGAAGAGACCGAGACGATCCAACATCTGCATTGCCACTGCCTAGCTTTGCTGGGCCAAGATTCTTAACAGAGACTGCAGACTTATATAATAATGGCGGCGCTACAGTCCAAAGTTTGGGCCTCGTTTCCCAACAACCACTCGTGTTTTGAGTGTTCTTTCACGAGTGTAGGGGACCTACAGTTTAATGCCGACTCTGAACTGCGAGATCGAGGGGCTTTCTCTAGACAGTTATACTCTTTGAGTATTGTCCGTGATTCAAACCCAGAATTCGTGCGTAGAAGTCAACGCACTTACCCACTACACCACGGCGCCCACAGTCTTCTTCTTCACAATCCTGCACATCTTTCAAAGTCTTGTCCAAAACGTTCGTTTCAAAATAAAATCAAAAATTTAAGCAGCATCTGTCTTCTTGAATTCTTATCCAGCTCTTCAAAATGTTCAAGTTATTTCCACTTACTTATTTTTACTGAAAAGTGTTTGTGTCTTCATTTGGGCGCCATTCTTTTGATTTATTTATTTTTCGGAGACTGCCCAAGATGACGCACAAAATAAAATCCTGCTGCTAAAATGAAACAAAATAAAATAACTTGTCACTATGTTTTTAAATACAGCCGCGTACGCCATCCTTATTATCGTCTAGACGCCCTAGTCGTATGCAAATTCATGGCCCATCTTGTCTTATCCGAAAATTCGCTCCAGTCTGCTACCCATTCAAGATTTATTATGACACTTTCACCCATTCAAACGTGGTTCACGTCACCAAACAATTTTGAGTTACCCCTTTTAGCATAAGCCTTGAACTCTGCGACAACCCATTCACCCCTGACATTGGTCACTGCTTCCCCGTGGCCAAGCACTTTCGATGACATACGAGTACGTTCACAACGTTCACTCAAAACGTTGCCCATGAATAGCAGTCACCGCCAACAAAGCCGTCCATTCCAACGTCTGTCGGCAGTTTCTAAAGACACACCACCAGCCTTTATTCATTAGCGTAATTGGCTAACCCCTAGTGCGCCTGTTTCATTCTTTTCGCATGGCCCCGACTCGAAAAGGGATTTGGGTCATTGTCATAGAAACGAGTATATATCGCACATTTTCGGAAGATTCGTGGCTTGCTTTGTCTGCGTGCGAGGGCTGCTGCCAGTTGAATTTGCCATTGTGGCTGCTTTCGAAGGAATCCTTCGTCGGGAGGGTAATATTTCATGGCGCTGCTTTAAGGTTCTCCTCTAGTCAGACTTTACAGCAAGAAAATGAAGCTATTATTCACCATCAGTAGGATAATTAAACAATTTCAGGGAATTTTAAAGAATCCATTCGAAGATGGTGCGCTGAGACTCCTTCCATTGAATCATACGAAGGGATTTTGAAGGATTTACTTTTATTCGAGCGCATTGCCCCTCTTCTACTCTGTCCGGATTGAACTTGAGGCGGATGAAAGTGAGACTGTGACTGAGACTTGGACTTGGACTTGGACTTGGACTTGGACTTGGACTTGGACTTGGACTTGGACTTGGACTTGGACTTGGACTTGGACTTGGACTTGGACTTGGACTTGGACTTGGACTTGGACTTGGACTTGGACTTGGACTTGGACTTGGACTTGGACTTGGACTTGGACTTGGACTTGGACTTGGACTTGGACTTGGACTTGGACTTGGACTTGGACTTGGACTTGGACTTGGACTTGGACTTGGACTTGGACTTGGACTTGGACTTGGACTTGGACTTGGACTTGGACTTGGACTTGGACTTGGACTTGGACTTGGACTTGGACTTGGACTTGGACTTGGACTTGGACTTGGACTTGGACTTGGACTTGGACTTGGACTTGGACTTGGACTTGGACTTGGACTTGGACTTGGACTTGGACTTGGACTTGGACTTGGACTTGGACTTGGACTTGGACTTGGACTTGGACTTGGACTTGGACTTGGACTTGGACTTGGACTTGGACTTGGACTTGGACTTGGACTTGGACTTGGACTTGGACTTGGACTTGGACTTGGACTTGGACTTGGACTTGGACTTGGACTTGGACTTGGACTTGGACTTGGACTTGGACTTGGACTTGGACTTGGACTTGGACTTGGACTTGGACTTGGACTTGGACTTGGACTTGGACTTGGACTTGGACTTGGACTTGGACTTGGACTTGGACTTGTGCATGGGCTTGGAGTTGGACAATATCGAAATTAAGTGAAGAATTCCTTGGTCGTTTCGTTTCTAGAGCAACTTTTTGCGTGCGATCTATGGTACCGTTTGGTTCGATGGAAATGATTTCGTCATGGTAGGTTTGATGGAAATACAATCTATACTACGGTATGATTCTAGTCAGTGGCAATAGCATAAAGTGTAGATTCACGGGGAAATCGAGCGGAAGATATTCCCTGAGAGATTTTTGCCTGAAACAGATGTTCATCCAGCGATTATATTGACGCTCAAGATAAGGGCGATCCACTGTTCGTTCTCTCCACTTCACACAACTCCACAGCACGTTTGATAATAAAACTGAATGAGAGTCACCCGTGTTAGGTCTCCAATGACTGCACATGTTGACACAAATGTGGTCCCCGTCTGCGTGAACACGGTCACGCCAAAACCAAAGCAAGACACAATCAAATGTCATAACCTTCCTACAAACCTGTTGCCCAGCCCAGTTCCCAGTCCTCCCCCGTTTGTGGTTTCCCCGAAAACCCATCCGAGGAAACACATATCATCATTCGATGGTAAAGCAATTAAACTCCTAGCTTCAGCAAATAAATATCAACGAAGGACAACAATCCCCGCAAACGAATGCCCACATCTGAAAACAAACGTTCCACGAACCGACGCTTTTTTCTGCCCCCTTCCAAGCAAGAACACAGTGTCGCCGCCCAGGAGATTTACGCTACGATAAATCATGAAATCCTATTTGCGGATATCTCATATGGTCTAACCACAGCGGCAATGGTGGTGCTGGTTCAGTTTTATTATGTTCCGGACTCGGGCGGCTCCTGTGCCTGCATTGGGATTGCAACTGCTCGACACAGCGGCAGACAAAGTAATAACCGCCGCCGCCGCCGTGTGGGAACACTCGGATGATGTATGATTGCGGGCTACCCCCGAGAAGCCGTTGTCTGCGTCCTGCCGCCCGGTGGCACTTGTTTGCGTATACGTCTGTATTTATGCGTCGAAGGTAAATATTTGCGTTTAATTTATGGTCGTACGGGGTCTGCGATTTGCATCCTGATGCTTCAGCGTTTCGGGCTGTAACGCGCCGAGCATCAAATTTCAACAAAACCCAACCGGAATTGCACCCTCAATCATAATAATTTCTGTTTGACACGAAGATTGAATAATTATCTGTCGTCCTTTGTCCTTTTCTGCGTGTGGGCGTGTGAGTGTGTGGACTGGGTTTCATCGTTGTCATTGTCGGCACCTCTCAGGGGAGACACGCCCCGATATGAGAGAGAGGAGATAGATTTGGAGTCGCATTTTGATTTCGTCCTGGCTGGTCCTGTGCACCCGTCTGGGTGGTGGTGATGCTGCCGCAGTGTCACCTCCGGCTCATCGGCAATTTTTCTTAATTAAATAGGAGAATATTATTGAGACGCAAAGTGAAAGAATGTGTGTGCGTGTGCTTTTGCTGATGTTCTCCAGGGAAATTATTTCGCAGAGAATATCCTGCCGCCTAAACGGAAAAGAAAGGCACAATACCCTCGCCTTATTTGTCTTGTCGTAGTCCTGGTTCCTCGAGCAGCTTAGGTCTGTGCTCGTTCTTTTGCGTTCTTCGGCTCTGGCTCTGACAAGCGGTTTGTTGTGGTGTCGTCCTTAGTCCGCTCGGATTGTGGGTAGATTCCTTCCCTTCTGAGTCGGATGTCTGATGAATACTGGGTCGACGCTCGATCAAATCGCTTTAAGAGCGGAGGCGTTTACTATTTAAAGTGGTGGGTGGTAGGTGGCCCCCCCTTGGCTGGAGGCAAATATTTGAGATATTTTTCGTTTTTATTTTCCGGGATGAACGTTCGCATGTTCGTTGCCCTTTTTTTTTTTCGCTGTTTCCTGGGAAAGTTTCGCAGAAACAATTTTATGTGGTGCTCTGTTTTACGACAGTCTTTAAGTTTACAACCAATTTGGAGTTTCCTCGGATGAGGTTCGCCCAGTGAATTGCTAATTTATGCACCCGCTGGGCGGTTCGGTGGGAGTCATAATGTAAAACTCTAAAATTCATTTGACAAATGGGGAGGCGAAGACGGATAATAAGGCATAACTTTTGGTATCGATTTCTGGAGTCCATCACCGCGGGTGATAACTCGCTGGGATATTGACTCTTGATGTTCTCCAGATCCTGACGGAAGGCAGTGGCTTAGGCCATAAAATCGCAAAAATGTCAAATGTCAACCCGGAGAGATTCTCCGAACCTGATTCGCATCTTAAGGAGGTAACTGTTCGATTCATGTTTTGTCTTGCGTTTGCTGTTCTTGTGCCACTGGCTCCAGTTTGTATACGACTTAGTTCAGATTCTGGACTTGAGAGAGCTGCAGTGAAAAGAAAATTGTAAGCCTTTCAACAGTTAAAACTGATGTCCCATCGACAAATGTTGAGGACTACGTTCAAGTACTTTGTTGATATATTTTGCTTATATCCTTTTCCTCGGTTGTTCCTTTTCTAATGGCGTTGATTAACCTCTTTTTTGATGGACGAGACATTATTTTTTGTGCCGCTGAGTCCTCTTGTGGTGCCTCAAATCTTTACTTTAGTATATAAATGCTGGTATACTCTAAGGCTCTGTTTTGTCTCCTATTCTTTTTATGATCTTCTCTTTGAGTATTGTCAGTGACTCAAAAGTGTTGGAGCCATAAACAATTTTTAAAAAATTGTTCTCTGCTGGGATAGACCTAGATTGAGAATCTAGTGCGTAGTAGTCGACCTATCAACTACGCCGCGTCGCCCAAGTTCCAAGACTTTTCTTTCGGAATATTTTTGAAATACTACTGGAGCACTCAAACTCAAAACTGGTCCATTGTACTGCCAGGTAGCAACTTACTCCAGTGCCGATAATTTGATCCCAACGGCAAATGGTCACTGGACCAGATTCGATTTCATTACGATTCGAACCTGGGACCCCTGTAACTTGGGAAATGCACTTAATCAACTACGCCATCCAGTCGTGATCCAGGATTTACGCTCCAACAAATTGTGCTCATGTCATCACAAAAGAACTTTCTTCTATAGATTATTCCAGCCGCTAAGCCGCTACGGAACGTTTGAAGCCACAAAACGTGTATAGCGGTATAGACGGTGAATGAAATTGCAAAAAACTTTCATTCGTCGTCGAGTTCAAAAATTTGCAATTTCTCCAACGCCAACGGATAATTTTGCAATGCGTCAAGATGGCCAGTGACAACCAGTACCAACCGGAGAAGGGCTATATAAAATCACAATGGAAGCTAAAATCACGGACAACCTCTTCAGGCAAACGCCTCATGGAAAGTCTGAGCCTGAGGTATTCTCACCTTCCATACTTGACAAGCTGCTTTCAGTCAAAAAGACCCAGTTTTAATGCGTCCGCGAGCGCAAAGAGTTAGATAAATCTCTATGTCAACATGTCGTTAAGTTTCGTAAAGAGAAATCGCTCATTTGGCATAAAGGGGAAAACTGGTTACCATCAGCAAATGGCAGCGAAGATATCTTCCTATCTGCGATATCCTTGAAACATCCCTAAACCTAAGCGACGAATGTAGCGTTTTCCAAGCAGAAATGGTAGCAATAAATGAAGCGGCACTTACGCTTACGCACTTAAGAGCTTAGTTTGATACGATAGCTATCTACTCCGACAGCCAAGCTGCTATAAGAGCCATAGCGTCGGATATTGTAAAGTCGAAACTAGTCAAGCTATGCAGACAGAACGTCAAAGAAATCTGCAGCCTAAACTCGGTGACTCTCTGCAGGGTACCGGGACACACATGAGTTCAAGGAAACGAGAGAGCGAACGTGTTGGCTAAGGAGGAAATAGACGACGAAGCCTGAGAATGAGCAAATGAGCGATGGATTAATCTGGAGATTGGGTCAACGACGAGAGTCATATGGCCGGTGTTGAACGGGGAGAAATCGTTATCAATGTTTAGCATAAATCGCAAGGATATACGGACGGTGGTGGGAGTTCTCACCGGACATTGTCCAATAGGCACCCATGCCAGAAGGTTAGGTATCCCCCATAGCGACTATTGTAGAAGTTGCAGGGACAAGGAGGAAATGGAGTCAGTCCTCCAAATGCTATGCGATTGACCTGCGGGAAGAAGACTGCTAACACTAGGCAGTAACTTCTCCAACGAGCTGAGGGATCTGAATAAAATAGCACCTCCTGAGATATATACAACAATCTGGGTGGTTCTAATTAGCAGTGTAGGTCTCGCAGGGTACACGCTCCCACACCCAGGGCACACTGAACCAAACTGTTGGTCTCAGTGAGTCGCGACTCAGACGCAAGGACGCCCAATAACCTACCTACTCAATGCGTCCGCCATCAGTTTGCTCTACGTGCCGGAGATTTGTTCTTCCCCTCCTTTTTGGAGCAGGGAACTTAAATTCGAAAACTACCTTAACTGGACCATTTCACATTATGTAACAAATATGACCGAACCAGAGTAGTCGACGGATCTTTGCCTTCTGGTCTATATCCACATCACCACCAAAATTGTTGAAAGAGTACATTAAAAAGCCGGTCACACCTTATAAGCAGCAGAACAATTACTCCTCATATTTCCTGTTCATCCCACACCATTCAAATCAAATCGCACGAAAAATCACTGACCATCCCTCGTAAAATCCTTATTTAGAGCCGTGATTATTTTAGACTGACACCTTCCCGTGCATCCATCCATTCTCCAAAGACCGGTCTCCACTTCAGAGTATGTTACGCTAAGTTAAATGACTGCCGTTTCATTCATGAGTTGTTTTCCAACTGCACTTTCATTTCATCTGGCTTGTACTAAAGTTTGACCATTAACCTCGTAATGGACTTCAATAAACTGCCGAGCAATGGCTCTTTTACAGTTTTGTTTACCCCATTTACTGAGTGAGCACTTCGTGTTTAAAGTAATCATAACTGAGTGGCATTTAATTCTGCGAGTCTTGATGGCATGTTTTAGTTCTGGAGGGTTCCACGTTCCCAAGGAAAACTTGTTCAATTCTCTTGGGAGGAGTAATAGTCGCACGGGAGAGATACACTTAACGGGTGCTTTACAATCATCAAATTGCAAAGTGTTGTAGTCGGGGCGATCAATAAAAATGATAGTCTATGACATTTATGAAGTTTGGTTAGGGAATGACACTCAGGGGAACTAATTTAAGGTGGAAACTTCACATTCGGACTGGGGGGGAAGGATTTGCTCTTGCACTTTGAACTATGATGGCTTTAATGAAAATTATGTGCTATAAGGTGGCGTGGATTTTTTGAGACAAAAAATCGATGCGGGCTTAGCTACCTGAAACTATAAAAGCATTTTCTAAACAACTTGACAAAGCTCTTAATGGTAATAATGGCGGCGCTACAGTCCGAGGTAGCCTGGACCTCTCAGCAACCACTTCTGTTGTGCGTGCTATTGTTCTCTTATGAGTGGAGGGGACCTTCAGTGTAATGCCGACTCCAAACGGCGAGATTGAGAAGCTTTTTCTAAACAGTTATACTCTTTGAGCATTGTCAATGACTCGAAGGAGGTGGAGCCGTGAACAAAATTTTAGGTGTTTTTGCGGGAATCGAACCGACAACATCGAGCGTAGGAGTCGACGCACTTACAAGCTCTTAATGGTACTGAGAAAAAAAAAATCTTATATAATTGATGGTGTTAATGAGATCTGTATGTTCATATATTTTCTGGAAAACATTGATGAATTCACTGTCGCGCCTCATTGTTAGAAGTTGCGGGCTCTTGTTAATAGGAGCAGCCTACCGTACGGCAGCAATCTGTATATATAAAAAAATTGCGTTGTGACTTTATAACTCACAAACAGTCGAACCGAATTCGGTAACATTTTTAGGGTTTGTTCGTATAGTCGTGTAGATGGTTTATCTAAACTGCGCACGAAATTAGTCGACGCGTTCGTGAATTATGACTTTTTATGTCAGCATCTGATTTTTCCTTTATAAAAAAAACAACAAATACGTAAGCACCTATGAGCGTGTGCTGTATGTTCTCCTATTTCACTCAATACTCAATAATGTTTCACCTCACATCAATCGGCAGCCACTGACAAATGAATTTGGAACATCATATTCACGGCAACCAAAATCAATCATCCAGTTATGCAGTTTAATTATCCACAGACGTCAGAACACAAGATGGAGTAATTCAATATATATCTGTGAGTGGTAGACCGTACAGAGGTAGAACGCCTAATTTGTTGAAAACGCCGTTGGTTGATGGCACCAAAGCCGCAGACCTAATAGCAAATGCAAATATCTTCATCCCCGTGGTAACTAAATTGATCAATTTAAGCTTTGAGGAGTCTGTAGTTCCCCCAGAATTGAATAATATTGCAGAGCGATCAATGTATAATGGGGGTAATATGAAACAAATTATCATTTATCGACCAATAGCAACATCACCTTTTATCAATACAATTTAGGAGCAAAATTGTGGTTAACTCCGGAGATAATAAGCAAAAAGCAGAAAGGCCTTCAAAAAGAAAAGGATTGTTAGCATATCAGCTATCAGCATAACCAAACCTAACTTTTTATTTTGCCAATTTGCCAAAAATGGTGATTTTGACTGGTCCCTATCAGTGTGTTTTCAGACCGGGGAAGTCCACCAACGATCAAACCTTCACACTGCGGCAGATCCTGGAGAAGACGCAAGAAATGCAGATCGACACACACCACCTATTTGTCGATTTCAAGGCCGCATATGACAGCGTGCATAGGGACGAGCTAAACAGCGCCATGTCAAGATTTGACATTCCTGCCAAACTCGTCAGACTGAGCAGGATGACGATGGAGAACTCTCGCTACTCCATCAAGGTCGGTAACGAACTCACTGAGGTCTTCAATGTCAAAAAAGGTTTTACACGGCGACGCGCTGTCATGCTATTTCCTTAACATCGTTCTTAAGATGATCGTGTAAAACTCACTGGCCAGCACAAGAGGCACGATCTTCCAAAAGTCCGTTCAACTGCTAGCTTTCGCGGATGACATTGAAGTGATTGGGCGAACACAGCGAGCCGTCAATGATGCGTTTGCTGGCATTGAAACGAAAGCGGCTAAAATGGGTCTGGCGGTGAACGAGGGAAAAACCAAGTATATGCTGTTATCGAGAAAGGACGCACAACATCGACTACTTGGCCAGATTGTCACCATAGGCAGCTATAACCTTGAGGTAGTTAAGGACTTTGTCTATCTTGGCTCCGCGGTAAATAGTACAAATAACATCAGTACCGATATCAATCGCAAAATAACTCTTGCCAACCGCTGTTTTTTGGGCTCAAAAGGCATTTGAGTAGTAGAGCCCTCTCTCGGAAGACCAAGTTGACTTTGTATAAGACCTTGATCATCCCAGTCCTGCTGTACGACGCAGAGGCATGGACAATATCACAAGCGAATGAAGAGTCTCTTGGTCTTTTCGAGAGAAAAGTTCTACGCGCGGTCTTTGGTCCTGTTTGCGTTGATGGCATTTGGAGGAGAAGGGACAACGCAACAGAGGACGTCCATATACAGGTGGCGCACACAAGTCGAGGGGGACATCGGCCGGCTTGGTGTGCAAAACTGGAGACAGCTGGCGAGAAATCGTGTTGGCTGGAGAGGCATGTTCAGTGAGGCCCAGGTCCACCTCGGACTGTAGCGCCCTAAGAAGAAGAAGAAGGTTGCTGACTCTAGGATCTTGTCGTCCTCCTTTTCCTTTAAGTAGAAGAGTGGCAGTTTGATCCATTTGGTTTGAATGAGATGAAGCCATTTCGGATTCTTTTCTTGCAAGTTCATCAGCTGCCTCATTGCCAGGAGCCTAGCACAGAGTAATCGACTGCTCTGAGCTAAGACATTTTAGTTCTTCGTGACAGAATGCGACTAGCTTGGACTTAATATCCATTGCCCTAAATTGACTTTATGGTCGCTAGACTGTCAATAAAATTAGCCATTTAGATTGTCGTATTGATAACATTGGTATCATTCTGGCCGCAACTTTGCCTGCCTCCGCTGCCATAATCAGGGAGTCCGATATAGGCCTGCATGTTTAGAGTTTGTACAGTCTTCGAAACATCGGTGTTAGCATTAATATTTAAAAAAAAAATGTTAAAGATGCCACTACCATGGTTGGAATGGGGAAATGGCATATGCGACAGTTGATGCGATGCATTAAATTTGTATCGATCTTTATTTCCTCTTCAAGACGATCTCTCATAGTTGATCCGTCAGTCAGGCTGGTTGTACACGAACTGTCAGATGATCCTTTTCCTTTTTATTACGGCCATTACTCTGTAAAGTTAGCTCCACTTGGCTATCTCGTCAGTGTTTGACTCAAGAGGGCGTACTGTTTAAACCAACTTTACATCAGCCTCACAAATTATTATTACACATTATCACAAATTACCACTTCAATTTGAGTCCTGCTCTAATGACCTTGACTGGGACTGTAATTGCTTTTCGATGCAGGGCATGCAGAGCCATTTCAACTGCATGTTGTCACCAAACTTCAACTCGGACTTTGACCTTAAACTTGATGTCTGTCATCTCCAATTCTTGTGGCAGTTTTGTCTGAATACCGGACTAAATTTCTCGCAAATGTGCAAATCACATCTCCTTCACTTGCGTCCCGAGAAACGAGGGTTGTCGAACGTCCTTAAATTCGACTTTCACTTTGGCAAATCTCGTGATTAGTCTTAATCCCAAAAGCGGTTAATCCAAACCAATAAGGATTCCTGATTTCACACACCACCGCTGCTGGTCCCTGATGTCGTCACCAAAACCCTCCGCACAAAACAAAGGCTGGACGTGGCCCTCCATTCTCCTGAAGGGAGTGTCGTTGAACTCACTGCAACCGCATCGATTTTTAATTAGAGTCAGAGTAAGTCCATGGCAGGGCTTCGGGAGGAACACTGTAACCACCGACGTGGTTGTTGTGCGAGGACGTTCTTCGATGGCGACAGCGGCGCTCTCATCTAATGGCACCAAAATTCGCTTCGAAATTGAACTCACCAACCGAGCGCTGGCCTCCTCGTCTGGTTGCACTTACTCTTCGGCGTCATTGATCGCCGATGATGGGGGCAGTTAGCCGACGGCTGACGGCGCGTGCAATCGACGTGCACACCCTACTTAACCCGGCAGATAACGGAAACGAGATGTTGGCAAAAACATTGACCTCGCCTAAGCGACTTGTTGCGGCGAATTCAATTTGCGCACTTGACCCACCTGGCGCCCGCCCCTTCGCCAATAAGAAATATCAATTAGGGCGGTTACACGGAGCCCAATCAAGCCTTCAACTGCAGCTTCGTCTTCTCCCGCAGAGCATGTGTGCCACGGACACTCTCGGGTGCTGGATGAATGGTGTCCAGCAAATTGACTTTGATTTGCCAGCAAACGAGAACGGATCGCCCCGACAAGTGTCGTAAAATCAACAACAGGACAACGGTGCCCATGTCCCGTCGAGTCCTGCCGATGCCCTCCACACTGCAGGCGATTCAATCAAATTTCAAACACTCACCACCGGAGTCGGGATGCACGTGGACGGACACACAGGAAAGATGAAAAGGCGCACAGTCAGCAGGACGAACCTGGTCCCCGTCAGGATGCAAGATGTGAGGAGCACGGTGGAGCTATTGATTTGGAAACCGCCTGCAACTGCACATGAGCCTCCCTCCGTTCTCCGCCCCCGTTGCCTTCTTTGCATTTGGCGCAATGCAAACAACGGTAAATATTGAAGGGGTCGACTTGTTTTTCAGCCCGGAGGCTGCCGATCGATCTGGAGAGGAGCGGCACAATTGAATTAACCAAATTCATGCAGCCCCCGGACTCAGAACTCTCTCACTTCGAGTTACAAGACCGAGCACCGTCGTCCCGGCTCCCCCCGCCGGAGCCCCTTCAATCAATTGAAATTTGTGCAGGAACAAAATCTCATTTCCGTATTTTGTATGTGCAAACATGACAAATGCGGGCGCTGCCCCGGGGGCGGTGGCTGTGTATTTTCGTCGAAATTGCATTTTCGAATCTTTGAGATATTCTTAGATTCATAATTCAATGATGAATTGGGCACAATCCGATCGGAGGCAGTCGGTGAGAGCGGGCGGAAGCAGTGGGGCTGGAGATATTTTATGTGGGGATTCACTCCGCCGAAGGATGTCGAAGGCAAATTGGAAAATTGTAAGCCGATGTGGGTGAGTGTGTGTGTGTGTGTGTTGATTTACTGAGTCGAATGTCTGACTGTCTGTCGAGGGGATCTGATGAGTCAGTGCCATGGGCACGGACGGAGTTTGGCAATTAGGATAAAAGTCAATCGGAGCGAAGGGCGGATGAGGACGATGCAATTATTTCGGTAATCGAACGAGCAATTTGTTTGAATTTCCGAACCAAATTGAGTGCGAAGTTAATTTTGCTGAGATAATATTTGCCATGACAGCAGATAGTAGCTGGTGTGTGATTCGCATACACTCTCCTTCGGCAACCGTCTGGATTTGGGGTAGCAGGCTGGGAGCCAGCGGTGGCTTCTTTCGAATTTTTAACGGCGTTTCCAAGTGATTTTTGTGATTTATGGGGATTTGATCTCATATTTCAATTATTTTCCGCCGAGGTTGCCGGCAAATGCGCCTTCCAACGCACATTCATTTGGGATGTTCAGAGGTGGTGGCTTAGAATTATTTGTTGGCTAAGAATGCTTGGAAGATAAGAGTTCCCCTTTGGTTATTGATGACACATCCTCTATTCAGGTTTCCTGTGGAAGTCACAGATGTGTTTGTAATGGAACAGAACTTCGATCTTCCTTTCAGTGAATTGTGCCTTTGGAGTGAATTGTCCAATCCTATTGACGAACGTTTGTTTACAGGAAATTCCTTCTTATCATATCTGTACCGGATGATGGTTTTTCAATCTGTAGATCAAGTCTTAGTCTTTAAAGGCTGAGGGCGATCTGACTGTTTTTGGATGCACCCAATCCAAAAAAGCGACATTTGCATCGATTCTGCCAAAAGGAGATCTTTTTCTCTCAACTGTCCTCATACCAAAATCGTTCTCTTCTTTTTCGTACGTTTTTAGTTTTCTGTCGCAACAAGTCCGCTTGAATTTGTTTCAAGAGGCATGCCGTAGACTTGCAGCCAAACGTAGGCCAAGTTAAATCCTTTTTGGTATGATTGCTTTCTGAAAAATATCTAAACCAACTGAAGATCTTACATTTTTAGGCCGATTTTAATCGAGACTGCTTCGCTCAGGGTGGATTCGATTCCGGGCATAAAAACCTTGACCTGTCTCAAGTTACTGAAATTCTCAGAGAAGAAGAAGAAGAAGAAGAAAGCTTGTCACTGGAGGGAGTCGACATAAAATAAAATTGGATATATTAGGTTGTACCACATGAGATGTCCGATTCTTCACTTTTTTTTTTTAAACACTACACTGGAGCACTCAGACTCAAAACTGGTCCACTGTACTGCCAGGTAGCAACCTACTCCAGTGCCGTTAATTTGATCCCAACGGCAAATGATTACTGTACCAGATTCGATTTCACTGGGATTCGAACCTGGGACCCCTCTAACTTGGGGCAGGCACTTAACCAACTACGCCATACAGTCGTGTATTTACTTATTTTTACTGAAAAGTGTTTGTGTCAGTTATAAGGCATTTAAGACATCGTAGCTTTAAGTCATTGTTCTCCTTAACCCAATTCCAATGACCTTTCTCACTTTTAGCATTTCCTGTACGTTCACTTCCAATACCACACTATCAGCACTTCCTCTCTACCCTAGAGCAACGGACTCATTTTTACACAGTCAACACTTCCTCTATACCCCAGAACAACGCACCTTGCTTTTGCACTGTCAATATTTCCTCTGTACCCCAGCACGATCGCCCATAGTTGACGTAAGCATATTATTGTTAAGGTAGGTTAAGATCATTTTAAAATGGAAAATAAAGTTTAGTCTTAAAAGATCACCATAGGTGACAAGACCTTGTTTAATTTGTCTTCATTTGGGCGCCATTCAGCTGCAGTCATTATCAACCTCGAACTATATTCAAATGGGTTCTGAACTCCCGTGGACCCAGAGTACAGGCTCTTTGTTACTTAAAACCCAAAACCGATCGCCCTTGAACTGATCCATTTGCATTTGAATGCGAAGTCTGAGGAAATCATCGAATGGTCCACAACTGGAAAGGTTTCTGACGACAAAAAAACTGTGAATGGTATAATTGATGTTCTTTCAAAAATTATTCTACAGTTACATGAAGAAAAACAAGAGTTAAAGGTGGGCTTCAATTGGACCATACTCGTATATGAAACCTAATTTACTTTGCATTTTCGTCGGGCGCCATGGTCATTTTCGGAAAATTCAAGACGAATGCTGACCATTGAGACAATGTGATGTGCACGAATCGTATCCAGGTATCTGCATGGCTTGGACGCCGTGGCATAGTGGGTAGGTGCGTCGACTCCATGTCTAAGGTTCGAATCTCGAGAAACACATCTAACATTTTTTTATGGTTCCACCTCTCTCGTGTTACTGACAATGCTCAAAGAGTATAACTGTCTAGAAAAACCTTCTCAATCTCGCCGTTCAAAGTCGGCATTAAACCGTAGGTCCCCTCCACTCGTGAGAGAACAAAAGCACGCACAACACGAGTAGCTGCTGAGAAGCTAGGCCCAAGTCCCTCTCGGATTGTACCGCCGCCATTATTATTATTATTATCACTATTATCTTCATGGGTTTCAAAAATTTCGAGAACTTGTCGTTTGTCACTGTACATTAAGAATATTGAACTCGATGTTGTAATATTTGTTGGCTCTTTCCAAAAGGAGTTCAGGCCGAATAGAATCACTTTGTCTTGGACACAGTTTATCATGCCACAGTTTCGTTTATGGAAAGATGTTGTCGCTGAAGTCTGGAAGGAATCAAACTATTTCTCCTCACACTCAAAGCGTTATTTTCGCTTAGCAACAAAGCCGTTGAGACCGAATTAAATCTCATAATTAAACACACGTAGAGACATGGACATACATTCAAAGTCAGTTATAACGACATCGGTTGTACGGAGTATCGGTTACAACGACAAAATTCTTAGGTCCTCCTGAGCTGAGCCATTATATGTAATCCAATAGCAAAATAAATCATTTACAACGACATATCGCTTAAAACGACCAAATTCGTCAGTCCCTTGAAGGTCGTTGTAACCGATTTTGACTGCACTTTCAATTGTTGACACAAATGATGCTCCTACGCATTAAATTCTTCCGATTGTTCGCGATCTTGTAAGCCAGGATTCTTTGGCACAATTTTCGAGAAAGTCTTTCGAGACACGTCCATGGTTTTGCATACAAAAATAATATTTACCCCATTCAACTGAATTGCTTGAAATTTGTTTGAAATTTCGTATCATCATGCGGAACTTTGCCGCAACGTTCCAATTAAACATTCCAAGATAGAGTTCCCCTTCCTATCTCTGCATGACAAAGCTCTACCCACACAGCATTCAACACTTGTTCCAATGAGCCTAGTTCCATCACTGTGGGAAACTTCAAATTGATTTCATCAAAACCGCATTCACAAGAGACCAATATCCACAACAACAGCTGCAGAGAATGTTGGTCCGTCAAGAATCAGAATCCGTCGTGATGAAGGTCAAAATCCATCGCTTAAGAAATGTGTTGCTTCACATAACCACAAGCAGTCAAATGCCATGAGTGCTGCTCCCAAGAGCTCATCGATAAGATCTAATGGCACCCGCAATACGACACCCCATGGGCTCGGAATACCAAGTGGGCTCGCACTCCAGATTCCCCTTCACACGACCACTACCCTTCCATTGCAACATCGAAACTTAATTACTCCCGCGCCTCTGTACCACTGAATAGCTTTTGATCACCTACCATGGAATTCCACACACCCAAACCAGATTCATGCCTAAGCGGCCTTACATCCAGGCGGTGAACCGTTTCCCGATTGGTTTGCTCTGCCTGCAATTAGTTTCGAGTTCCGGTAACGCAGCGCAAGTGCCAATATTCCAGCATTCATGCGGTGTGTGCTGCGATTAAATCAAATAAAACGTTAATAGCGAACTGGGACGCCGGATAGATGTGACACCCGCAGGATTGAGTAGAAAACGGGCCAGAATCGCATTTAGCTAATTGGTATTTAATCAATTTCATAGTTCAAGAGCGGGGCGCCCTTTGACTGGGTGTCCTGCGACCGCTATCTGGGCGCCTCATCTCTAATTAATGAGCCGCTCTAAAGGGGAGGTTTAAGGCCAAAACGCATTTGGGTGTGAAATATACGTAATTCGCTGCCGCTAATGACAACAAGTGGTCGTGACACATGTACCTGCCGAAAATCGATATCCATCTCTGACAGAGAGAGGTGAACGATTGTGTCATGCGAATACAAGCAATTAACAGTTAATTCAACTGCTGACGGGTGGTAGATAGTAAACAGAGTTTTTGTGACTTGATTTGCGGAGGAAATTAATTTTTTGTAGGCAAACTAGTTTTTTCGTTACGTACACGCCGCGGTTGACGAATCGCACAATTTAGAGGAAAAATGAGAAAATCAATGTGACATGGTCTAGCTTTTATATATTTTTTAAAATTAATTCAATTTGTTAAGGAAAATTGCAAATTTATTGTTCAATCAAGATTTTCATTGCCAAAGGGATGCAGGTTAAGCGGTGGTACTGTTTGATGGATGTAAGGCTTGGCAAAATTCCTCTCCTTCGTATGATGATATAGAGTTGGGATATACATCCTTCTTCTCATTCAGTCTCACAACAGGCGGCAGCCTTCGATGATCACTTTCACCACGTTGCGTTCACCGTTCAAACCACATCCAGCGTTGAACAAATCACAATTAGACACGAATTTTCTTCTGTTTCTGATTTCCAAAAGGAAGACATCTCAGAAATTATGTCACGTAAGATGTGACTGACAAATGGCCTGTCATTAGGGGTAATTAGATCCCAGCAATGAACCTTTTTTTGCCATTGTGTGCTTGAGAATGGTATGCTAATGATGTAAATGGATGCCACCGTCGCCAGGCGAAATTGCCAACATCACAACACAACGGAAATATCTTCAGTGTCATACGCATCCTCCCCACTTTACCCACAGCTGGGTAGGAACGCTTTCACGAAATATGCATTAAATTTCCTTGATGAACTCCCTACGAGGACGACCTGTTGTCAGGCAACGCATTCTTCCTCCCTCTGCATCGACTTGTGCCGTGGAAATCCGTGGCTCCAAGAGACTTGCATGGCTTCCATTGCTCACTAAAATTTAAGAGAACCACTGATATGAGTGTGGAGTTGTCTCTGTTGTCAGGGCTGCAGTATGCGGTGCTCGAAAAATTCTCAGGAAAAAGTTGATTCGAAACCAGCTTTCTTTTTGGAAACCGTGTCTTCTGCATTCGCAGTCCCAGTAGTGGAGCACAGTAGAGCACTCTTCCCGGCGTCATTATGAAGTCGTTCTCCGCGTTCATTGAAATCTCTGAAGCGTCATGAAGTTCTTCAATTTCATTTACCGACGTGCACTTGTGGTTGACGAGTTTTTCGAAATTTACGAACATTTAATTAACACTGCGGCAGCTTGTCAAGTCAAGTGAAAGTCTTTCGAAAATTTCAGCCGCATGAAAAGAGATGATGGCTTAAATGAAAAAGGACCAAACCGAAGCCGATGTCAGCCACATTTTTCAATTTCCATGAACAATTGGACACTGCAAATTCAACTGTTCTCTGTCCGGCAATTAAGGATGATGAGGATGAGGATGAGGATGAGGATGAGGATGAGGATGAGGATGAGGATGAGGATGAGGATGAGGATGAGGATGAGGATGAGGATGAGGATGAGGATGAGGATGAGGATGAGGATGAGGATGAGGATGAGGATGAGGATGAGGATGAGGATGAGGATGAGGATGAGGATGAGGATGAGGATGAGGATGAGGATGAGGATGAGGATGAGGATGAGGATGAGGATGAGGATGAGGATGAGGATGAGGATGAGGATGAGGATGAGGATGAGGATGAGGATGAGGATGAGGATGAGGATGAGGATGAGGATGAGGATGAGGATGAGGATGAGGATGAGGATGAGGATGAGGATGAGGATGAGGATGAGGATGAGGATGAGGATGAGGATGAGGATGAGGATGAGGATGAGGATGAGGATGAGGATGAGGATGAGGATGAGGATGAGGATGAGGATGAGGATGAGGATGAGGATGAGGATGAGGATGAGGATGAGGATGAGGATGAGGATGAGGATGAGGATGAGGATGAGGATGAGGATGAGGATGAGGATGAGGATGAGGATGAGGATGAGGATGAGGATGAGGATGAGGATGAGGATGAGGATGAGGATGAGGATGAGGATGAGGATGAGGATGAGGATGAGGATGAGGATGAGGATGAGGATGAGGATGAGGATGAGGATGAGGATGAGGATGAGGATGAGGATGAGGATGAGGATGAGGATGAGGATGAGGATGAGGATGAGGATGAGGATGAGGATGAGGATGAGGATGAGGATGAGGATGAGGATGAGGATGAGGATGAGGATGAGGATGAGGATGAGGATGAGGATGAGGATGAGGATGAGGATGAGGATGAGGATGAGGATGAGGATGAGGATGAGGATGAGGATGAGGATGAGGATGAGGATGAGGATGAGAATGAGGGTGATTCCTAACCGAACTCGGAGGGATTTTCGATTCCTTCTCATCCTGCATAGAAACTGATGTGTGGCGTGGTAGGGTTGTGAATCACCAGAGGAAATAAACTGCCAAAAAGCATTCATTCAAACATTCCAATCCAAAAACTACCATGACCACTATATCAGATAAGCGACATTAAGGATGTATGTTGAAATCTGAATTCAGCAAACAGTTCTGTTTGGGCTGTATGCTATTCCTCTCTGTATTCATTCACCCTTACTGCTGGGAGCATTCTTGCATTCTTCAGAAAACATTCCCCAAACATGCAACAACTCACTTGAATACTGGGACATAATCTGGGGTGCAATCCTGAAAGTATTCTCCAACAAATCCCCATGCATGCATGTTTTCGTGTTTTCAAAATAAAATTCCATCCTCCTCCGTTGTCAACCTAAAATATTCGGGTCCATTTGAAACATTGAAATGTCCTCGCACAGAATATTTCAGTGTTTAGAGCTGTGGGCAGAAGTAATTTGGTTAAAAACCGCTGATGATGAAAGGGACCACTTGTTTGTGATGACACTGGAAGTAGTTATATTGATTCTTGGCCTACATCTCGTTCATAATAAATTAATGTCCGTAGGGACTAAAGGATTTTGGATTTGAATAGGCGTAAATGCTGAAAAGGGGGCTTAAGACACCCTCAACAAAAAAAATCTTTTCAGACTTTTCGAGACCAGCACAGGAAATGGGAGATGGTGCAATTTGGTTCGACCACATTTTGCTTAATTCTTGAGCTTTGTCGGTCAAGAAAGTCATGCGATAGTTTCCAAAGAAAACTCTTTTGCCTGAGCCAAAATGTTGGCCCTTAGCTTTTTCTACAAGCCGACAGACAATGTTGTTGCCAACCTCTCGTTACGCCTCCTCCTTAGAGACCCACGTTCGAAGCATTTTCATGCGCATCTTCGCATTCGAAGTAGAATGATTATCCAACCTTCCATCGCTTTAGATGAGTGCCTTGAATTATGAAGCCTCACAAGCTCTTCAAAAGCATTACCTCATCAAGAGCCACTTTGTCGGCAAGACAAATATTCCCTGTTCTGAGGTGTATTTCCCCGCGGCATGCACTTCGTCTGTGGCTATTGAAGCACTCAAGGCTGTTTCCTAGAGAGAGTGTTTCTGAGTACTCCCCTTCAGAGTGTCATAGACCTTCGCAGACACACTCTCGTCCTCGTAATCACCCCAATCTATGCAAAATCATGATCACTTCTCTATACGCGAAGGCCTGAATCCAACCACACCCGCTGCAACCATCTCCCAGTCAAGTCATTAACCCCGACATAGTCTCTATCTGCGTTCTTCTCTGCCTTTCATCTGCTCACAGCATTTTTCCCCTCCGCCACCAAGCTAAGATTTAATTTGTGGCTTATCTAAGGCAACAAAAGTATCGTTCACAAGTTAAGTTGAGTGCACTTTCAACCGCAACAGCACACAGTTCAGTGAAGAACTGACAAAACCAGACAACACTTACATTGGGGTAAGCGTTCCCCCAAAAACTCAACAAAGACTCGCCGTGTTCGAGTGAGTGAGTATTTGCCTTACAACGGTGCAGGTCCTCATCTCCTTGTGAATGCCGAGCAGATGTTGGTTGTTTTGTGCTTATGTTGACTGGAGGGACGGAGTTAGTGGCCCATCGGTGGCTACATGCAAACGTACAGCACCTCGGAATGTGAAGAAACAAACAAACGAGTCGGATGCAAACAATAGACATGATGCTACTCCCCGGACGGATGTCCAGTCTACCACGATTGGGGGCACACGGTTACAGCGCTGGGAATGGGGAGGATTGCAGTCATACGATCTAGCTCGAGTGTGCATATGCGGGTTTACTGTGTGCACTGAGACAATGCCGGCTTGTTCACTTGATGACTAAACTGCACAGCCGGGGGATAGAAATGATGGCATGAATCAATTTTCCGCGAAAGGGTTGATCCGTGCAATCGATTCATTCGTTGAGTAGTCATTTTATCTGTGAACCCCAACCATTAGCGGAGAAACTCTCAGATAATTGAAGTGGTCTGCCGATGACAAAGGACTTCGGTGCTGTGGTCATTACTGATGAGGCAGGAAGCGGACGATTTAAGTCATCAATTAGCTTGGGGAGTTGATGTTAGCCGAAACTGCCCTCTAATATTCCGAATCGGAATAGATTTTGTTCAAGCTTTCTGGACCTGCATGCATCGTGCTCGAGACTGGATACAGTAGCAGAGATTTCTTACGCTAGTTCATTCGCTTTTATTCGACTGCGACCAAATATTGCTTGCTGAGGAAATCGGATAAGGCCCAATGGCCGCGTTTATAGAGATAATAAAACCAGGCCTAATTTAAACTAGACGTAAAGCTCAAAAATGCTCAATAAAATTCAATAAAGCCCAACACCAGTCAAAACTTATATTTAAATTTCTTCACCGGCGAAGGAGTCATCAATACCCTTTCGTTTCTTCCGGGTATTGGGCATTTACAAACAAAGCATAACCATAGAATAAACTCATGTTAAGTATGGCTTTCTTTCTCAAATCCTGTTTGTTCTTCCGAGAAATTACCTCATCCCTGTGCGGATGGCACATAGACCACCGCTGCTTGCAACAAAGTTCTCTTAGGATACTTTTCTTTCCCTTGAATACCCTCCCCACCACCATAAGTGCTTCCCTTCCGACATTTGAAACAGATAAACAGAGTAATTACCAGAAGTTTTATAGTCAGAAAGACCATTTGCTTCCTCGCAACTCAAAGTAACGATGCGTCTTTCATCAACTTCAACCCCATCGCTCCCCAGAAAACCAAATCTAATTAAAATCCTTTTCTCGCATTCATTTGAGAGAAACTTTCAGTGACGGGCATCTCCCATTCGAAACTAAAACTCTGCGAGCATTAGACCAATAAAAGTCAATTACCAACGGAAACGATCGGATGTCTTCCGATGAAGTCATTTCGGGCATGAAAACGAGCTCGCTGAATGCGAAACCCATTGTTCATCGATTAACAGAGACCATATCATTCCCCCCCCCCCCCGTCATGGCCACGAGCTTGTTCCCTTTTCAAACTCCATCGAATCCCCAGAACTGCATAAATCTCACTCAAATCTCATTATTTCGATTTGAAGGAATCCCCTCATTACCATCGCAACGACTTCCTTGCGCACCGCGGGCGATTTCTCCGAATCTCCTCATCAATATCAATTGTTATTCTCTTATAACTTTTCCAATCTGCCGCGAAACTTTCGACCCAGCCCCGATGGATGGGATACACTGGTCGGGATGCCTTCAACTGCCAATAATCCAAAAAACTAAATTGCAATCATTTCGTATTCACGTTTTCGCGTATTCGCGTATCCGGTCGAACTCGAAATTACTTTCGTGCTCATCGGCAAACAAAAGGGCAAACAGAAAACTGCTAATTACTCGCGCGGGAATTCGAAAAAAAAACGCCTCAGTTCTTGATACAAATTCCCATCGTCCAATCTCTCGAACGGGCACCCCACTCTGAGCGAGGACACCCTTGATATTGGATGGCGAATTCGCAGGACCCAACCATTCGAGTAATTAACTCCGACATGCATCCTTTGCTTGTTGATCCAGCCAACGGATGGTAATTGGCAACGGACGAGGACACACTGCGTCCGATATGCGCTCTCCGCGGACACGACGGTGTACGAAAATCCTTTATGACACCGTCCTAACGCAGTGAATGAAGCTGTTACCCGTGTTTACACTTTTTTATGAAGCCATCGCCATTTTTTGCGCACCCACTCGCTCTCGCCCGCATTTGGTGGTGCGAAGAGCTTTATTACTTGCTAACTGCCGCTGATGTATTTCGTCCTTTTAGCGGAATAGAGAGCGGCGGGTGGCGTATCTTCACCCAGGCGGGGTAACCGGATAAGTAGGGACTCTTAGGTTTGTCAAAGGTTAACATCGTAAAGCGTTCCCCTTCCCTTATCGAATTAATTACCATCTTCGCGTGCATAAATGTTTTATTCGCGTGCGGAACGAAGCGATTTGTGAAATTGTTTGGCGGCTCGTAAAAGTCATTCCGCCTCCTAATGGATATCCTCTCGGAATTCAGATATTTCTTCTATTTTATGTGCATCCCAAAGGTTTTATGGATCTTAAATTACCCTTAACTTATGGATAAAACTTGTACTTTTCCTTCGGCGTAATTACGAGTACTTTGAAAATTTGCAAAAGAAAAAGATCCCAGCAGAGATCCTTAGATGGACTTTTCTGGTTTTTCTGTTTAAGCTGAAACCTTAGACCTTTCATTTTGCCCTTCGACAACGAGCACGAGTGTGAGTATGGAACCTTGTGGGATTTCATTAAATTCAGTGGTTATTTTATGGGGCCACGACGACTTTGAGCAAAGTAAATGGAACTCATTAAAAAATATTAAACACCGCAGCTGTCTTTCGAACTCTGTGTAAACAGTGTCGCCGATCTTGATACTGACGTCCTGTAGCCATATTCGATATCGCTGAGACTAGAGCTCCGCACTCCGAAAAAAATGTCTGCTGTGTCTGTTGGACTCTGCCCATTCCAGTTATTCAATCAACAGCCAATAAGCCAACTTCGATAACGGCTGTATTGCGGAGTAAAAATACATATTCCTATTCAAGTTCAGGGTAAACAGCGTCTACGTAATGCTCCAGCTGATTGACCTTGTGAACTACATCAATTTCTAGGCCTTACCGAAGTACATGAAAATAAAAGTCCACTTCTGTTAAGCGAAAGAGAATTAGTTAAAAAATATTCGCCGTCAAGCTCGTAAGACAGCGTAAGAAAGTCGAGAAAGTATGCAAGCATTTTTCAGAACAAATGTGTTGTTCGTTAAAAGTCTGTCCACAAGACTGAGAACCGCAAATGGCCTTACCATGTTTGTATCGTTTACAATTAAGAATAATAATTATAATAATGAGGCATGGACAATATCCCAAGCGGATGAAAAGTCTCTTGGTCTTTTCGAGAGAAAAGTTCTGCGCGCGATCTTTGGTCCTGTTTGCGTTGATGGCATTTGGAGGAGAAGGTTCAACCACGAACTATATGGGCTGTACAACGACATGAGTCTAGCCAGGTGTCTACAGATCCAACCCCTAAGGTGGCTAGGCCATGTAGAGCGTATGGACAACTTAGCTCCGGCCCGAAGAGTCTTAGACTCTGAGCCTGTATGTAAAATTAAGTCACTAGCAGTTAGTTCAGAATTGTCTTTATTTATTATTAAGTGGAGTGTAACATAATTAGATTATAACAATTTAACCGCTCTCCTTGGAGTTCGTCGCCTGAGTGCTGATAGCGAACTGCCGGGGTGATCCTGCATGCACACACACACACAGGATCGGATGATGTTGTGTGGTAGATAATTCCTTTGTGCGCTTATTCTCGCAGAGGCTCTCTTTCCATATTAAGAATATTGAACACTGTGGGGGAACGCAACAGAGGACGTCCACGTGCAAGGTGGCGCCCACAAGTCAAGAGGGACCTCGGCCGGCTTGGTGTGCGAAACTGGAGACAGCTGGCGAAAGATCGTGCTGGCTGGAGAGGCATGTTGGATGAAGCCCAGATCCACCTCGGACTGTAGCGCTCTAAGAAGAAGAAGAAGAAGCTTTGGAGTTGCATATATAAATAAACGTCACGTCACATACTTCTATTTCTTCTTCTTCTTGTGGCGCCGGTTGTACCTACGTCGCAGCCAACATGCTCCTCCAATTACTAAGATCTTGCGCTAGCTCTCTCCAATTTAGTTGAGGACCATGTACCATCATCATGTACCTTCTCTGTTCCGATGTCTCATAGGGTCGAAGGCGAAGATTCATCGGGCCGATCGTAAATTGTTCATGCGCTCTACACGGCCTAGTTATCTAAGGTGTTGGAACCATAGACGCCTGACTAGGTTCATGCCGCTGTACAGCCCATATAGTTAGAAGTTAAATCTTCTCCTCCAATCGTCATCAACGCAAAACAAGACCAAAAGTCACTTAGGCCTTAAGTTGACAAAAATGTTGAACTGATTCAATTTCAGCAGTTATTTTCAAAGGTAAGCTAAGCTCTTGATGACATTTTTTAGTAACCAACTTAAAAAGGCAAATGTCTGGATAATTTAACTCCGGACCTATCTGTCCGAAGTTTCTCCTCCGCATTGGTCATGAGCAAGGTTGACCATTGAAATCGCTGCTTATTCTTTTACATTGGAGAGCAACTAGCATGCCTGTTAAGGCAAACGTAAAGTACGAGTGGTTGCTGTGGTATGCCCTAAATCTATGACGGACTATAGTTGCATGCAAAGAAGTAGAATTTTCCGCAACACCCTTGTAAGCTTCTATTGCTATTGAAGTCCTATTACTTTGGTGTTCGTTTTCTTCAACTGGCGGTAAAGTCTGGGTCGAACCTGGGCCCAGGAGACTTTCTGGGCCGGAGCGTTGGTGTTCATTCCATGCCATCTGAGACGGGAAAGACGGACTCGTTTGACCAAATCCATGCTGTTATGATCAATAAAGGAAGATTTGCATGTTTAAAAATTCTTATTTATTAAAATCCTACTTCGATAACACAAAAGAGAAAAATGGACTGTATTTATTTTAATGAGATAATCATTGCTCTGAGTTGCACGCGTGACAAAAGTAGAGTGAAGAAAATTGATTTTCCATCAAACACTAAATGTCAGCGCACAGGCCACCAAAAAGATGTACCAGTGATCGGTACCGCTGGGTGGTCGCACTGCTGTGTATGGGATGGTCGGCTGTTTTTCTCGTCTCCCTTTGTTGGTCCTTCTTTGCGCCGCATGAAGAGTTTGGGCTCGTCGTCGTCGCTCTGCATGTGCTGTTTGTTCGCACGTAGGCATTTTAGAGTGCCTATGCCCGTTGCTCATGCTCCGTAAGGTTGCTGGTTTAGGTCGCCCTTGCTCTAAAATATTGCTGTACATTTTGGTGGTGCGATGTGCGCTGATGAATTTCCGCTAGGGTTGTCGGTTCGCACCGCCGATAAGACGCCGATGATTCAAACACATGCCATTATACAGCCTGCAAAGTTATTCGTTTTGTCTTCTCCTCTCCACCAAAAATAATTCGAAGGACTTTCCTCTTGAAGCCTCGGTTCTTCTAGGGGGGCCTTATTCCTCAATTGCCTTCTACCTCCACAGACACAGCGATTGACTAGAGAAAGGCTTCGTTTCATTTCCGCAGCGGTGTCAATACTTGAATTTACTTCGGAGCCTAGGCAAACAGAGCCTTTTACTACTTTAACGTTCTAGCTGTCTATTATGACGTTTTGTCCAATTCGTCGGTGTTGGTGGACCTTTTTCATTGATAGCATATACTTTGTCTTACCCTCATTCACTGCGAGAGCCGTCTTAGCCGCTTCCTTCTCGATGCTCACAAAAGCCCCACTGACAGCCCGCTGTGTTGTCAATGTAATCGGCACATGCGAGCAGTTGTTGCTTTGATGTTACTTAATATAAAGGGTATTCCAAAAGGGACTTCCTAACTTTGACAGTTGATAGCGGCCATATTGTTGAAGCTACATCAGTCAAATTGGCTGTCAAATTTGGTGTTCTCTTCGGCAGCGTTCCGCATGATTTGTGCATTTTACGGTCGCCATAATCGAACTACCGAGAGGACTAATCGCAGTGCGGTGGATAAATTTGATTCTACTGTTTTAGTAAACGATAAACCACCATCCGTACGTCGATAAAATGCAAGATCTGCCGAAAACATCGCCGCTGTCCGTGAGACGTGAGAGTGTGCAGGAGAATCTCTGGCAGTCGACCCTTTATAATTCGCACACCCTGCGTCTGCTTTGTCACTCCTTCTCCTTCTGTCTAGTTGCATATACAAAGGCACAGCAATCGTTTCTGCTTTTATTTGTTATGTCTTATCGCATAAACTACTCCATTTGTGGAGTCTCAGTTTACGGTGGCGTATACGTAATAAATCATCAAGACCAGATGGCCTTATGAGCACTTTTCTTTTAAATTTGAATACATTTCTCTGTCCTTCAGCAGGTGAACCAATCTCACGGCTTCTTTGAGCATTACAAGCTTCCGACCCAGTCGCGGTTTTGTTTCCGCAAAAATGTTGTATATTTGATCCATCACCTCTGCGAAGGTAAACAGGAAAACACTCATCTTTCACTACAAAAAGCAGCGCCCCACTCGAGCGGCTGATGAAAAGTCAAGAAGGTGGAAACTCGTTAAGTGAGCAAATAAATGACTTCCTGAAACGCATTCACATCCCCTTCCCCCGCTGCGAAGCAGTTGGTCATTAAGACCAACCCCCCATAGTGCCTTATGCTTACTCACATCATCCGCCCCATTGACATGTTCCCATTCGTCACAAGCCCACCGCACACTTCCGTCCGGCTTACACTTTTCGCACCCGCACACGAACGAGGCCTACAGCTGTTAGTCTTCCATATGCAACCGCCCTCACGAGTGTGCACACCCAATTGACTTTCGCTACGGCCCAGAGCAACGCACACCTTACCCGCGCTTATCTCCGCACACGCATACACTCAGCGACGCATTTGTCTGTGGCTTCTGCCTCGGATCCCGCTCCAGCACTTTCCTCTTTCGCAGCGGCATCCCCCACCTGCGTTGCATTCGTGAACACGGCAGAACACGGGAATCAGGTCTCTCTTCCTTTTCTCCTTACTCGTGTTTCCCTTATTTTTAATTAACGTCACATCCAACCGCTTTGGAGCGTAAAACGCTCCCGCGAACGGCAGCAAACTCGTCGCCCACCCGCGCCACCCTCGCCGCTCACCTCAGGACAAGGTGTGATAAAACGTGATGCATTTCCTTAAAATCGGAAAATATGGGGATAATTTTCACCACTAAAAGTTTAACGAATTTTCCACGCCGCCCTGCCGCGGCCCGGTGGTCGTGTGCGTGTTTGTGTGCCACTGGAGCCAGGGGCTTGGGCGATGGTGTTGCTGGTGTAACAAAAAACCCACCGACACACAAACACCCACCCACCCACTTAGCCCACATGCAACTCTGGTCGCTACAGATGGCCTGGTTTTTATGGGTGCTTGCGTGAATTTTATTGGAGCTCCTGTTCCCACGAGTCCTTTCTGCTTTTTTTTTGTTCATCCTCTTAACGTGTGTTTTTTTCGCTCTTTCTCATCATAAATGAAATTTGTGCAGTATTTATGTGCTCGCTGTTGGCGGGAACATTCGTTTTTTGCGCTGTTTTCCTTGCTAATTAATATCTGAAATGGAAGCGAAAGGGATGCAAAGCGGGGCGGAAAAAATTGAAGAACACGGTATAGGTGAGTCCTTTTGTTTGGATAGCAAACAGTCGCGTGGTTCTGCAGAAAATTAATTTCATTCCTTTACTAGGACACTCCCGATTGTGTGTGTTTACATTTGTGTTGAGCATAATATTGCTCTTATGCAAATTTGTATTGGAGAAGGTACGAAGGATGGAAGCGAGATGGAAGCCAAGGGAACAAACGAGTCCCCTTCGCGTACTTCACTTCGCTCCTTTTGTGATTTGAAATGAAATACGAACGGGAGCTGGAACCGCTTGCGGTGGAGGACCGTCAGGACGTCGAGTTCTGTTGCAGTATTTGTTTCAATCATGGCGAGTGGGAGGACAAAGGATATCGATGCTGTTGGAGTGTCCTTGGCGGTTTAATTTCAGGGATTTCTACTTCTTTTTTTCATTTTTTTGCCGATAATGAGAGGGAGTCTGCGAGAATTTGGGATTTGATTGAAGTTTTTTCAGTGAAGGTCGTGGTCTGATTGAGTTTATGGATTTTAGCGCTTAGCCGTGGAGCGGATGAGACACATTTGTATCGATGACTGGGGGATTAAATCAATTTAAATGATTGTCTGACATCGGCAGCGAGGAGTGAGCTAGGTTTAGCTTTTGGAGAACGAACAATTTGATTGTGCGGGTACGTTTCTGTTTTGGCCGAGGAATTTGCGCTTGGCGTCGATTTCCTATGTGCTGAATTTACGCCTCGATGCAGGCGTTCAATAGCAACATTTTGAGACCTCATTTGTGCCTGCCCCAAGTTCGAGGGGTCCCAGGCTCAAATCCCAGTGAAATCGAATCTGTTCCAGTCACCATTTGCCGTTGGGATAAAATTAACGGCACTGGAGTAGGGTGCTAACTGGCAGTACAATGGACCAGTTTTGAGTCTGAGTGCTCCAGTAGACTTTCAAAAATCCTCCGAAAAAGTTTCGCAGAATCTTAGTGGATTGATGTCTTGGCCAGCTGTTGTGTTAAAGGCTCGTTGAGATTTGGGCAAGAAGTAGGCATGCAGGAGATTCTCGGCCAGTTACTCTTTGAAGGTTCTGACAACCTCCGGAGTGCCTAAGCTTCCGATGTTAAAACTCATCTTTGAGGGCTGGTGCAGCTTTCTAATTAATAATAGAAATTCAAGGTCTGAATCTTGCTACTCCTTAAAAGAAAAGCCGACGCTTGAATTTTTGCAAATCTTAGATTTTTGACAAGTATCTTGCGTTAATAAGCACAAGATCGATTTGGTTGACAGGCCTGAAATTGCGGGATTGCTGGTTGGCTAAAGCATTCATTTATGAGGTTTTCTTGGCCTTTGTTTATTCAAGGTACTTCCCAGAGTTGTTCTCAGTCGAGTATAAAAACCAAGCCGTGGTAGAGGACAAAGAGAACCGCAAAACCAGCGGTAAACCTTACCGATCTCCTCACCCAAATCCTTTTTGGGTAATCCGCACTGTCTTCGTAGTCCATTAAAGAAAATTGGAAATCAGCGCAGCGAATAAAGACAGAACGACGTTGCCGACTTGCTGGAAACATATTCGCGAGCTTTACAAACAGAAGAAACGGAAAGTTTCATTAAAGCCGAATGAATGAGAGAGCATCGCAATGACACTATGACTGGGGTAATGGATGACCTATCTTCTGCAGAGTTCACAGGGATTACCTCATTAAACTAATGCACCAGTCCATATGTGCCGCACGGTCGGCGATTAAAGTGTGCCCGATGAGCGGGAACCGCACAATAGCCGACTTATTTCTCTAATGGATAAAAACTCCTTCAATGAATTGCGTGAATGCCTGATTTCATTCGTCAACGACCTGAAAAATCGCTCTCACTATGCTTTCAGCTGCTTTATGACTAAACATGCATCGGAGCAAACCCAAACAGGAGAATGCTCAAATCCATCGCATTTAAATTTATTTCATCGTCATGCTATCTCCAAATTTGTCATTCAGATGATGTTCGCGTGCGAGTCCTGAAGAGGATGCACATTTTTAACAAGCATTTTGTGAATCTGTTGAATGCTTAACTCCCGAATACATGCCACTCTATTGAATGAAACGAATGAAATGAGTTTTCTGTTGACATTGGGAACATACAAAAACTCGCGATTTTATTCAATTAATTTTTGAATAATTTCGAGCTACGAGTATGTATGCACAAACTACGATTCTCTGGAAATTGGAAACTAGTCTGTAGGCAAAGTGATTACATTTCTGTGAATTCTACATGTGAACTAGGCAAAAACAGCCAGAGAATTTGAGTCTAAAGGGTATTTCAATAGAAACTTCAAAACTTTGAGGGTAGGTAGCGGCCATATTGTTAATGCTACATCTGCTACATCTGGGTGCCGTTTATTCAGTTTGTTTTGCCAAATCACCATGGATGGACATAGCATTGAACAGCACTTGCAAATGATAAAATTCTTTAATCAAAAAGAGTGTTCTGTCCTGGCAACGTACTGCGCGCTGCACCTATTTTACGGTCGCCATAATCGTCTTACCGAGGGGACTGTTCACAGTGCGGTGGCTAAATTTAAGTCCACTGGTTCATATTGCAAATTGCAAGATTTGCCAAAACATCGCCGCTGTCCGTGAGAGTGTGCAGAAGAATCCGAGGCAGTCGATGACGCATCGGTCACAAGAACTCTGTCTTTCGCAGACCACACTTTGGCGACTTTTGTGCGGGTACAGGCTCAAGTCAGTGTTGTACCTGACAGACTTATTAGTTTTAGTCATTCCAGTTTTTGTTTTCTTGTGAAAGGTACTATCCTGGTTTTTGCCGGATTTTGGCTTAGCCCAGCCAACAGGCACCACTCCTTAGTTTAAGTTAACCCCATTTGATAATATCGCATAGGGTCTCCTCCATTTTTCCTCTGGATATCCTAGGTAAAGCCTTGCATAAGTGCGGAAAGAGTGTTGGCCAAATTTTCGAGTTGCTAAGACCACTCGGAATTTCAAGAATATTCCTTTATCGGGTGTCCATGTGAGTGCGGTATTAAAGGCCGTGCGATTCGGAGATATCCCCTTAGGAAGCAAAAGATCATGTCCAAGGAATTTGATATATCAACCAGCTCCATGTCTAGGCTGATTCGGGATGATCTGCATATGAAGCCTATCGTCGGTATACGGGTAATCTTCTAACTCCGCAACTAAAAAAAATTAGACTGGAAAGATGCAAGCGACTTTGCAGTGGCACGTGAACATTGGCCATGAAAACATTCTGTTTACGGATGAGAACATTTTTGCCGTAGAAGAAGTTTTCAACAGACGAAATCATAAAATGTATGCCACTTCATCTAAGGAAGCGAAAAAAGTTTTTCCAACCGTTTAATGTGGCCATCAACCCGCTTCCGGAAGGGGTTTCTCACCATGTTGTCACATCCCTCCATTTCTGTGAAGAAGGCGTAAAAACTGGTGAAATGGTTTACCAAGAAGATTTGCTAGAGTTTGTTGTGAAGGAATTGACCAATACCCATTTCAATGGAAACAGATGCATATTCCAATAGGCCTCTGCTCCAGCGCACAGAGCCAAAACCACGCAGGAGTGGCTCAGAGTCAATATTCCTGGCTTCATAGCAGCAGAAGATTGGCCGTCGGGGAGTCCAGATCTGAATCCACTGGATTATGGTTTGTGATCAGAATTGGAGAATATGGCCTGCAAGACTCCCCACAGAAATTTGGAATGCCTTAAAACAGCATTAACCACAGCAGCGTCCACGATCTCCACGGAAACCGTACGTGCTTCTAAAGCTCAATGGCCACATCGTTTGATGGCTTGTGTTAAAGCAAAAAGCAGTCATTTCGAATGAATTACATTTTTTTTAATATTCATTAACCTGTAGGCCCCCTCCACTCGTGACAAAACAATAGCACGCACAACACAAGTGATTGCTGAGAAGCTAGGCCCAGGTCCAGCTGGGACTGTAGCGCCGCCATCATTATTATTATTATTATATTATGATCTACTAGGTTGCACAACATGAAATGTCGGATTTTTCACTTAGTCCTTAATAAGAAGCTGTCCAGTGAAAATCTGTAGAACACAGTGAATTTTTTCTTTATAGGATACAGTGGTAAGTGTGTTTGATGTGTGCGACTTTTAGAGTCTGCTGCAAGTACAATTATTTTTTTTTTCTAGGAATTTTAATATCACGCTGTCGACTGTTCAATTCCGTACTCTTTCCTTTACGAGTCCAAACTGGGACATAATGCGTCTCTGGCAGCCAAAAACATAAACGACGCATCTGAGAATATAGCGGTGAACGAACGCACCATTCAGAGTTGGTTTGGTAAGTTTCGTTCGGGAAATCCAAGCCTGGAAAACGAACCGCGTGGGAAACCGGAAACTGTAATTGACGACGTTTTACGGGAAACGGTGGATGCAGACCCAAACAATAACGGTGCGGAGCATTGCACACAACATGGAAGTATGCCCCCCATGACAATTAGTCGACACCTATATCAAATAGCAAAAGTGAAACAACTCGACAAGTGAGTACCCCATGAATTAAACGAGCCCCAAAAACTACGATGTTTGGAAACCTGTGCATCGCTGAGTTTAAGGGACCGAAATGCACCGTTTTTTGAAAAGTGGATTTTGTATGACAACCGTAAAAGATCTGGGCAGTGGTTAGATGCAGATGAAAACCCAAAGCACACCCCCAAACTTGGTCTTCACACAGAAAAGTTAATGGAGACAATCTGGTGGATATCGAAAGAACCAATCCACTTTTCATTTCTTCAACCAGGGGAAACAATAAATGCAGTCAAATATTGTGAGGAAATCGACATAACGCATACGAAATTGGCTGAAAAGCAGCCTGCGTTGGCAAATAGGCATGGTCCGATCCTGTTGCATGTGAATGCTAGATTCCATACCTCGCACGTGACGGTACAAAACGACTGAATGGCGCAGTTGGTTAAGTGCCTCAAGGTCGAGGGGTCCCAGGTTCGAATCCCAGTGAAATCGAATCTGGTCCATTTGCCGTTGGGATCAAATTAAAGGCACTGGAGTAAGTTGCTACCTGGCAGTACAATTGACCAGTTTTGAGTCTGAATTCTCCAGTAGAGTTTCAAAAAAACCCAAAAAAAAAAAATCAAAAAACGGTACAAAAGCTGCTACAGTTGGGATTCGGAACTCTTCCGCATCCACCGTACTCTCCAGATATTTCTTCAACGGATTATCACCTTTTCCGCAGTCTGGCGTCATTTTGTCGGCAAAAAGTGTCATAGAAGCCTTTTTAGCGTCAAAAAATCAAGCCTTCTTTAAAAAGAGAATAATTGACCTTGAATCACGATGGAAGAAGAAGTCTACGGAAGTCAATGGTTCATATTTTAACTATACAACATTTTATAAAAAAGAAATATTAACTTTTAAACTTTTACAAAAAAATCCGACAACCTAATAATAAATAAAACGATTTTGAATACAATATGCTTACTGGATTACTTACTTATGGCAGGACTAGGTATACGCCAAGTACACGGTTCACTAGGTTCGTCTTTCAAGGATATGACTTCTTCACAAGTAGCACTTTTATGTTTAACTGACAATGTCTTTGGAATTTCCCCTTCGATTACAACTTGAAGCTTGGTATGATTAAAATGTTTCACTTTATTAAACCACCACCTGTTGTTCATTTCTCCACCCCTCAAAAGACCCTTCCAAACTGATGACGATCATTCGTTCAAATATCACCATCAGCGAATGTTCTGTCAACCCTCTTAAAGCCTTACTGACTCTGTTAAGTTGTTTTCGCCATAAAAAAGTCCCTCTGATGGCATTTAAAATTGTAACTCCTTCGCGAGAAAAAACGACTTCCCCTGAGGCACACTGACCTCACACTCAGTGCACTCTGCTTCCTTCAAGTCCGCGAACATCATTAACCCACTGTTACTGCGTCTTCTACTCGCGTTCGTTCGGTTTTTAATTTTCATGACATTTTCCCTAATTGCTCCCAGGAAGCGGTCCTTAATTCCTTTGGCTCATTAAACGTTTATAGCTCCACTCGCCATATTCCTTCTTACATTTTTGCAGAGTCCTTTTTCCATCGTATTTTAATGACGAGCAAAGGGTAGCAGCTAATGGCGGTATTACCGCGTTTTTATGTTCGCAAATTGATTTGAAGTATGAGTTTAAGATCGCATATAATTCCGCTTGTATCCTTTTTGACGATTAATCAATCAGACGAGAGCCCCGCGGTGGGCCTGGAGTGGACTGTTCTTGTGAAGTGAGTGAATGAAAGGATCTCTTGACAAATTATGTGTCATTTGTCATCCGAAAAGTGCGTATCTTTTAGGGGAGAGTGGTTAAAGACATTGAAATGAGGGTACATGACGTAAGGTGAAGGTTGCAGTTGGTATAGTCTCTCACAGACCAGGAGCCATTCTGCATGGGAGACTGTCTTCCTACTTTTCTCCGCCTCTATCGCTTTACTCATCACCAGTCCTTCAGCTTTTCAACATATCCCAGTGAATTTTCATTCATTTTCCAAATGACCTTCCCTTAAAGTCCCATTCATCCTCTTCGCCCACGCAGAAGTCAATTTTATCTGCCGGAGTCCTTCGCAATCGATGGGCGGGATTTTTCAACGGTTCATCCCTTCGCCTTAAGTTGTACAGTTTGTGCAAGTGATAGATGTCTTAAAGTTGGTTTGGATTCGAAGTTGAATGCGGGATATGTACGGAAGTCTCAAGTGGTTTTCTTTGTTTCAAACACTGAAACGATTGCGAACTTAAGGCAGTGAGTTTATCTTCAAAGGAATCCTCTTCATATAAAGTTTTATCTGCAAAAGCGATTTAAGACACAGTGGAACTCGCTAATGTCCTTGAATGTGTACGGAGAGTTGTTTGAAGGTACCTGGAAATGGCCAATAAATCAGTAGAATCCTTGAATTCTTTCATGTCTGACTTATGTGAAGTTGGTAGCAAAAGCAGAAGGGCACAGCTTTTCTCTTTAAGACGAACCTTGGAAGGACAAGTGATTTTGGGGTACAGAAACTGCTCATTTCACTCTGAATCGTTTAAGCCACTTTGAAGCAAATTTATTTGGAACTCTTCTGCAATTAGGTTAAGGACATTCCTTCCTGGGTAATTTTGCTTAGAGATTTGCTGGGAACGTTCTATTGATCTTTCTTTGCCGAGGAATAGAACGATTTTATCTTTTCTTGCTATCAAAAAGAAGTTAAGGGTATTTCAGTAAGCGCCTATCTTTAAAGTTAATAAAATAAAGTTCTTATAAGACATTGTACATTTTTTTTATTTTTTTAAAAGGCATATCGATGCCATCATATATGAAATATCTTCTTCTCCTTAGCGGGCTCCCGACCCGTGAAGGGTCTCTGCCTGGGACATGGCAGCTTTCCATGCCCTGCGGTCTCGGGCACGCTGCTTCCAGTTATCCACACCAAGCGCTCTGGCATCAGCGATAGCTTGGTCCTTGAAACGGACATTCGGTCTTCCTTTTCTTCTCGAACCTGTGGGCTGTGATTCGAAGATCCTCTTAACTGGAGCGTTGTTGTCCATGCGCTCGATGTGGCCGAGCCAGTGCAGCCGACGGATTTTTGCCTTCCGGACTACATCCACATCCTGGTACAGCTCATAGAGTTCGCGTTTGTATCTTCTCCTCCATTCTCCTTCCTCGCATACCAAAAATTCGACGGAGAATTTTTCTGTCAAAAGTACCCAAAATATGCTCTGCTTTCCTGCTTATCGTCCAACACTCGGCTTCATATACAATAGCAATGGCAAGATTAGCGTTTTGTAGAGCATGCATTTTGTCTTTCGAGTTAGGAGTTTTGAACCCATTTGTTTCGCCAAACCAAAGTAGCAGCGGTTTCCTAGGGTAAGTCTTCGTCAAATCTCCACTAGGGTGTCATTCGTGGGTTTGATATTTACTTCGAGGTATGTAATCTCCTTAACCACCTCGAAGTTATTGCTGCCAACAGTGACGTTTTGTCGTAGATGTTGTTGACAGCAAATACTTGGTCTTGCCCTCATTTACTTCATGACCAACTCATTTCACCTCTTCTTCAATGGCCGTGAAAGCTTCTATAACGGCTCGCTGGGAGCGACCTATGATGTCAATGTCGTCTGCGTAGCCCAGCAACTGTACGGATCTGTTGAAGATAGTGCCTTCTATATTGACGCCTGCCTTCAATGCCTCTGTTCAAGTACAAGGTTGAATAATCCGAAATAACAAGTCCGAAATGTTCCATCTTCCATGACTCTGGCGCACAAATCAGTCTCATATTCAGCCTGTGGCGTGGGTTATATTGACTTTGAGGACCACTGTTGTTTGTGGCTTATTCGCATAGATCTGTGACTTCAGAAAGCACACAAGAAAAAGTCTAACGGGGTCAAATCGCACGATCTCCGTGTACTGTTCACATCATCTCCACGAGAGATGACCGTGCCCTCGAATCCCTCGTACAGAATTTTCAATGTGTCACCGTCCTGTTGAAACCACATTTCAAAAGCATTTGACAGAGTTTGGCATCAAGCTCTTTTGTCGAAAATGCGTGCTTATGGCATCGATGAGTCTCTTCCTCTATGATTTAGAAATTACATTCCGAACCGTTCAATTCAATTTGTTTTGGATGGGTTTAAGTCTGATATTCACCAAATTAATGCTGGTATTCCCCAGGGCTCATTTTTGTCTCCGATACTCTTCCTCATTTTTATAAATGATCTCTTGTCTGCTACTTCTAATCCATTTCACTCCTTCGCTGATGACAGTACACTCAGCTTTTCATATTCGTTCCAAACCTCACGTCCCTGCTCTTCGGCCGTAGAATTGAAGCGGCAGCGTATTTTAGGCATTACGACCTTGACAGCATATTTAATTGGAGTAAAAACAATAGAGTGGAATTAAATGTTTTCAAAACTCAATGCTGTCTATTGTCACTAAAGCGATCCCAAAATAATCAGCCATTATCCCTGAATGGCACTTGCATCGAGGAAACCGAAAAACTTTCAATCCACGGTATGTGTATCAACTCAACACTTAGTTGGAATATTCACATATTCGAGGTCGCCACAAATGCTGCGAAATGTCTAGGATTCCTTAAACGATGCAAGATATACTTCACCGCCTCTGATTTAGCTTCAATTTATAAGTCCTTCATTCGCCCCAAGCTTGAGTATAACCCTCATATCTAGTCTGGTGCTCCTAAGACCTCTCTGCGCCTACTTGATAGAATACAACAGCGAGCGATAAAACTTATAGGAGACAGCATTCGCGAAGTCGATAGACATCGCCGTAATGTCTTACTGTTGTCTTTATTTTATCGATATTTTAACAAGCGATGTTCAAGTGAGCTAGCCAATTGCATTCCTTTTAAAAAAAAGTGATACCCTTCAACGTGTATTTTATCAATTTATGATTCATGGCAATCTCTTTCTGGGCGCAAACTACTGCGAAATGAAGTCAGGCTCTGCCCAGGCTAAACTCAAGATACTTACTCAAACTGCCTTCAAATCGTTGCAAGGTAAAGCCAGCTCCCATCTCATGCACACTTTGTTCATTTGAAGCCATTTGTCACCTGCCTCGTTATCCCCAACCACGTGACGTTGATTTGCATCCGCATCCTTTACCGCCGCATTCTCGGAATCATCGAAAGACTCCGCAAGTCGCTCTGTCATTCCTTGTCACATAACTCCAAGCCCTTCAAACGATGCTGTTCCGCAAATAAAATCATCGTAATCCACTTTGAAGTCCACTATTCAAATACTCCATCGTCGTAATGCTCTCTGACGCTTATCCCCGACTTGTGGCAACTTCTTTCGAACTTTTCCAATATCTCATCCCCCCGCACACACACGTGCACCCCCACATAAGACACAGACTCTGCCGAATGCCTTATTATAAATTCCTATGTAAATTATTGGATTTTTGCTACCGCAAGGACGTGGAAGCATATTTGTCCTCACACACAAATTCTTCTCTCGTCATCGCGGAAGTACTTCATAAATTATCCACAAACGCCATGATTGAAATAACCGGCAGCTATTTGCCAGGAAGAGTGTAAAACTTGGCCTTACCCCATCGTCCTTGCCGCACGCTCGCATCCCCATCTCACTCGTCTCACTCAACGGCGGGCGATAGTAGGAAACGTTTGCGTCGTTAAAGTGATTTAAATTTAATTAGTATCACTCTTAGGCGTGCTCTCATCCGCTCATCCTTTGCACATTTTTGTCATCCCGTTCCGAGCCCATCGACACATCCTTTTGCAAATGCGACGCCACTCCTTTCGCAGGAATTAGTCGAAACGACTTCGCACATGTGTGCTTCAATGGCGGCGCACATACCGGAAACATTCGTTCCAAATGTCAGTTTAATTAGAGTGTACCCTATACTTTGGGGAGCGGGTCTGAATGAGGCGTTTACGAGCTCTTTACGGAGTTTAATGAATTTCATGCAAAGTGCAGTGTTAATGGGGTAGGGGATGATTTGTTTTCGGAAATCGAACGACTTTCTTATGCGTTTGAATCTTAAATGATTTGGGTTAAGAGAGGTGGACAATAAATACGACGTCTTATCATTGCGAGGAGATAAACAAGTTGACGGGTTTCAAAGGCAGCTCAGTGTAGACGGTGATCCTATTTTGTATACGAGCCAAGGAACTATGGCTTCGCTGCTTTCAGTGAGAGTTGATTTTCATTATTTTCCATGAAGTGACTCATGGCGGAGCAACGCTTACGAATTGTGCGAATAATAATAATAATGGCGGCGCTACAGTCCGATGTGGACCTGAGCCTAGCTTCTCAGCAACCACTCGTGTTGTGTGTGCTATTGTTCTGCCACGAGCGGAGGGGACCTACAGCTTAAAGCCTACTCCAAACGGCGAGATTTAGAAGCCAGTGACTCGAAAAAGGTGGAGCCGTGAAAAAAATGTTTGGTGTTTTTTCGGGAATAGTGCGAAGCTATGTCAAAAACCATTGTTCAGTTTGCGAAACTGGTCGAGAGCTAAAGACTTATTCTTCTTCATGTGACGCTACAGCCTGGGCCGCAATCAACAAACCTCGCCAGCTAACACGGTCTTTGGTAGCTGCGCACAGCAAGTTGGTTGATGTCCCACTTCACTTGGAGGTGAACGTCCTTTGTTGCATTATCTCACTATTTCAGAGTCGAAGACACTACAGGCCGAAGCTAAGTTGTGCATGCGCTCTATTTGGCCTAGCCATTTTAGGCGTTGGATCCATAGACGCCTGACTAAACTCATGTCTCTGTGCAGCCCATCTTCTTCTCCAATCGTCATCAACGCAAACAGGCCCAAAGATCGCACGCAAAACTTTCCCCTCGAACAGACCAAGAGTTTCTTTATGCGCTTTCCAAGTTATCCATGCCTCTGCATAGTAAAGTAAGGCGTGAAGACGACTGGATGGCGCAGTTTTTTAAGTGTCTGCTTCAAGTTAGAGGGGTCCCAGGTTCGAATCCCAGTGAAAACGAATCTGGTCCAGTCACCATTTGCCGTTGGGTTCAAATTAACGGCACTGGATTAGGTTGCTACCTGGCAGTACAATGGACCAGTTTTGAGTCTGAGTGCTCCAGCGTAGTGTTTCAAATCTCTGATCTCCTCTCGCGATTTTGTCGTCGATGTTGTGCGTCCTTTCTCGGTGACAGCTTGGTTTTGCCCTCGTTTACCGCCAGACCCATTTTAGCCGCTACCGTTTCAATGCCAGCAAACCCATCATTGACGGCTCGCTGTGTTAACTCAATCACGTCAATGTCATCCACGTATGCCAGCAGTTGTACGGACTTATGGAAGATCGTGTCTCTTGTGCTGGTTATTGAGTTTTGCATGATCTTTTACAGAACGATGAGTAAAGAACCCGCCGCGGTATCGTAATCCTTTTTTGACTCACTGAAGGTCAAGGTGAGTTCGTTGCCGACTTTGATGAAGCAGCGAGAGTTCTCCATCGTCATCCTGCTCAGTCTGACGAGTTTGGCAGGAATGTCAAAACTAGACATGGCGCTGTATAGTGTCGTCTCTATGCACGCTGTTATATGCGGTCTTGAAATCGACAAATAGGTGGTGTGTGACGATCAGCATTTCTTGGGTCTTCTCCAGGATCTGCCGCAGTGTGAAGACTTGATCTATGGTGGACTTCCCCGACCTGAAACCACACTGATAGGGACCTATCAGATTGCTGACGAAAGGTTTTAGGCGATATTAAGGAGACTTATCCCTCGATAGTTGGCGCAGTCAAAGGGGTCTCCTTTCTTGTAGATCGCGCATTCGATACTGAGATTCCACTCATCGGGCATGCTTTCCTCCGACCATATCTTACAGATGAGCTGGTGCATGCGCCCTACCATCTCCAGCTGCTTTAAACAAATTTAACAGCCTGCAGAAATGATTTTTCCAAATTCTCAGTATCGACTGCGACTATATTACCAGTTGCCCATTCTCGTCCGGGCAGGCTTCTGTCCTGTGAACTTTGTATCCATTTGATAGTAGTTTCACCCTCTGGAAAAACATTCGGACATCATTCCTGCGATAGCGCTTCATCTCCTCGATCGCGTGCTTCTCGTGCTCTTTTTTTGTGTTCCTGAGGAACCGGGTCTCTTCCTTTCGTTTCTGTTCGTAGAACTCATGAATAGCTTTCGTAGTTCGATGCAGCCTTGCTTTGTAGGCTGCTTTGCTGTTGTACCTGCCCCCAACTATGGTCAAACCAGGGGTTTTCCGTGGTGGTGTCTTAAAACCCAGCACATCAGTAATGTCTTCTCTCACGGTATTTTAACAATGTTTCTATTCTTCTTCTATTGATTGTACAGGTGGGAAGACTCGATCGACAAAATTTCTAGTGGTCTGTTGCGTCTGTAGCTTTCCGAAGATAAACTGTGTTGTTCTTTTTCGACTCCATTGTTCTATCGATATCCATGTCTTACCTTGTCTTCAACAAGCAATCGAGTCGATATTGGCTCCTCGGAACGTTCGGGCATCAAGAATACTGGCGAAGTGTCTGACGTCGATCGCAACGTGATCAATATGGTTGACGGTTGATTGATCAGAGGACCCCCAGGTCCCTTAATGGATGTTAAGAGTGGGGACAGCGTGCTAGCTACAGAGAGGAGTAGGGATTTTTTTACGTCTTGTGAAAGTTAACCCCACACACAACCCCCGAACTGGGTCGTTGCATACATCGGTTCACCTATAAGCAGTACTGAATTGACCATTTAGGGGGCGCCACTAGGAGACTGTATGTTAAGTTGACCAGTGCATTTACCACCTCAACTGCTCTCCTTAATTATTAGAAATTTTGATCAGTCGCTCAACCAAGGGCTTAAACACGGTTGACCCATTTCATTGTCGCATATTACTTACTTACTTGCTTACTTAAGGTGGCGCTACAGTCCGGGGTGAACCTGGGCCGTCTCCAGCCAGCTCGATCTTTAGCTAGCTGCCTCCAGTTTTGCACGCACAGTTGGTTTAGGTTCCTTTCCACTTGCGTGCGCCACCTGAGTCGCGATCTTCCTGTCGCATATTGCGGTTATTAAATAATCGAATAAGACCCATTGAGTCCTATCGACGGTAAGCTTGTCGTTTTGTCCTTTTCACTGCAAAAGACTTCCGTCGTTCCCAAATTGAAGCACTTTGTTTGCCCCCATTTTTAACACATTTCGTCGCGGAGTTTCACTTGATTCTGGTTGAATTTAGTCTTATATTTTTCCTGGAAAAGAGAAATCCTTTGGAAACTGACCCGGCTTCTGGGGATTGAACGAAAACGGAAAAAAACATTTCGTGGGCGTATACGTAACATTTTTTTCAATTTCTTAAATTTTTTTCAAATCTCTTCAAATTTCTTCAAATTTCTTCAATTTTTTTTCAATTTATAAGCAACACGTGGACGATATTCATCTGTGACACCAAATAATGCTAAAACAAAAACGAACTCAACAGTCCTTGGTGCAACCAATCGTCAGTTTGTTTTGCAATTTCTTGGTGTCAAAATTGTCTCGCACCCTATGCGACAGGATAATGAAAAACACACTTTTCCAGCACGTATGCAAATACAATTTACTCTTGCAATTCTCTCCTCCTTCGCCGCCCACTCCCGCTCCTCCTCCTCCTCCTCCTCCTCCTCCACCCATTCAAAATCATTATTCCCATGCACAGCAAGCACATCGGCAAAAAGAGGCACATCCCCCTTGAATACAGATGCGACAACTCTCACAAGACAAAATCCACTAAAAAGGCACCCGAATAAGATACATACTTGCACTGTGAACTTCGCAAATGTTCCACCGACTCTCAAGGATACTCGAAGCATTTGAACGTTTCGCATTTCAATTTCCACACAAACGCACACACAATCTCAAGGGAAACTTCCTCGGCGGCGGCGGCGGTGAATTGCCTTTTATCGCATTCCTTTCCCACGCCCAGCAGAAGGGCCCTCGTACGGCGGCGGCAGTGGTCGGGACTACACACTCTGATTAACCGAAATGCAGTAAGGATCTGCAATTAAATTTAAGGATAACCAGAATAAACATGAGAATTTAATTAAATTATGAAACCACGAATACAAAGAAGAGGGTCCTTTCAACTCAAAGCGATATCGACCTTATGTTCTTTCACTGGTCCTGGCAGGACGGGAGGATGCCCTGAGAAAATATGTGTTAAGTGTGGATGGCGGGGGGCGGGTAATTGCAAAAGAAATATCCTTCAAAACGGAACTGCTAATATCATTACAGCGGCACGAGCCGCGCTCAGCGCCGGGAAACGCCGCGTCGCTACCCTTCAAAAGATAATAACAGTCATTCGATGTTGGGGCGGGTGAGGCAGTGGCGGCGGCGTCGGCGGCGTCGGCGGAAGAGCTGATTTTTGAAATCCCCGAGGAGTGGTCTTTTCCAAGAAGTCTTCCACTCTGCACTGATGCCTGTGCTGCAGCAATAAAACGGGGATTTTCAAAGGGCCCTTCTCTCGGATGGGCACGCTGGCGGTATTCCGAGGTGGGCTTCCCGGAGTAAACAAGCACGTGTAATGCGGCGAAACATATTCACCCGTGTGTCTTCTGGGACCCGTCTGAGGTTGAGTTCGCTTCGGAATGCTTCGACTAATGTGCGCGGATGGGGTTTTTGCACGGGCTCTTATGGGATTTTAATTGACGTAATTTTTGCGGTGCCCATTCGGTGGAACCAGTGCGAGGGAAGGGCAATCGATAACTGGGCAAATCCACTGAGACCGAAAGGGGTTTATGTTGGATTGGATTCGCAATTAGATTTCGCTTGAAAGCAAATGCTTCTGGAGTTGATTCCTGAAACACGAAACCGCGGAGTTGTTGTGTGCGTGTGGAGTGGGGAAACACGCGTCCTCTTGGACGAGTTGGGATTTCCGCTTCATGAGTTGCAACATTCGCATGGATCTTGACGGACTTTTTAATTAGAATCTGCTCGTTAGAAATTAACACTGACAGGTAACAGCTTTCCTCTTGGATTCGTGACCACACACATGAGTGGGCGAAGATCTAAAGGAGAGCCATTTTCCTCAGAAGTCCCGCGGTATTGCCTTTACCGATGATTTTGGGCAAATTTCTGAATTTTGAACCAACAAACTGAATGAGCAACGGCTATAAGTCTCCAGGCAAATGAATAAAATGGTGAGCAATTAGTGAGGTGGTTCCGAACTGAAAAAGGGGGCAAGTTGGGAACGCAAGCTAAAGCAGCCAAAGGACGCGGTTTATGGTCAGTATTTGATCGGAGTCTGAGAACTGAGAACTTAACGGCTGTTGCATCATGACCTAGTGGGTGAATGCCCAAAAGAGCACATCGTTGGACTCGGTCTAGCCACTTAATCTAAGGCTCTTTCCGATCTCAATTTAACGGCTGCACTTCACCCAGATAATCAATACAAGTTGGGACTTTCACCGGATTCCCCGTGGGGAGTATGTGGGGATAACTAAGGCCTCTACAACAGACGGTGACTTATTTACAATTTTTTAGACTTTACTTACTTACTTATTTAGCAGGCCTACGACCCATGGAGGGTCTGAGCCTGAGCAATCGCTGCCTTCCATCGTTGACGGTCCTGGGCACGCTGCTTCCAGTCATCAAGACCAAGCTGTCTTACGTCCGCGATGACATGATCTTTGTACCGGAGGTTCGGTCTTCCTCTCCTTCTCGAACCAGGAGGCTCGGATTCGAAGACCCTCTGGAGCGTTGTTGTCCAAGCTCTCGATGTGACCGAGCCAGTGCAGTCAACGGATTTTTACCTTCCTATGATACAGCTCGTGGCGCCGTGGCGTAGTGGGTAGGTGCGTCGACTCCTACGCTCGAGGTCGTCGGTTCGAATCTCGAAAAAAACATCAAAAATTTTTTCACGGCTCCACCTCTTTCGAGTCACTGACAATGCTCAAAGAGTATAACTGTCTAGAAAAAAGCTTCTCAATCTCGCCGTTCGGAGTCGGCATTAAACTGTAGGTCCCCTCCACTCGTGAGAGAACAATAGCACGCACAACACGAGTGGTTGCTGAGAAGCTAGGCCCAGGTCCACCTCGGACTGTAGCGCCGCCATTATTATTATTATTATGATACAGCTCATAGAGTTCGCGGTTGTGTCTCGCAGACGGGACCATATATTTGACGTAGAATTTTTCTTTCGAAGGTACCAAGAATCAGCTCTGCAGTTCTGCTTAGTATCCAGCTTTCGGCTCCATGAAGCAGGACTGCCAGAAGAAGGGTTTTGTTGAGCATGATTTTGGTCCTTCGAGTCAGGAGTTTTGAGCCCAGTTGTTTTGACAAACCGAAGTAGCGTCGGTTGCCAAGGGCCGATCTACGTCGGATCTCCACTGTGATGTCGTTCGTGGAGTTCACGTTTGCCCCGAGGTAGACAAACTCCTTCACTTCACCTCAAAATTGTGGCTGTCGATTGTAATGTTTTGCCCTAGATGGTGTGCGGCGGATCGTTTCTTGCTCGACAGCATATATTTGGTCTTATCCTCATTGACCAGCACTTCTCGTCTGTTCTTCAATTCCCGTGATAGCTTCCACTACGGCGCGTTGGGAACGCGCAATGATGTCGATGTCATCTGCGTATCCCAACAGTTGGACTGACTTGTAGAAGATAGTGCCTTCCGTCTTATCCTGATTTATCTTAAGATTAGCTCGTTTCGCCTGTTCTTTATTCGGCGTGAATACTTCCACTTTGACGCGGTGGGAGCGCGCGACGATGTCGTCTGCATATCCCAACTGTTGGACTGACTTGTACAAGATTGTGCCTTCCGCGTTTACAGCAGCCCGCCGCACTATTTTCTCCAGTACCAAATTGAAGAAATCACACTCCTTGCCGCCGAAATCCAGTGCATGTTTCAAACGGCTCGGAGGTCCTCGAGCCGAACTGCACGGCGCATCGCGAATGTGTTAGCGTGGTGCTACACAACCGGTTTACCCGGGATCCCGAATTCGCCCATCTCTTCGTTGCGATGAATGCTGTCGTATACGGGTTTAAAATCGATCAAAAGATGGTGCGCATCGATTTGAAACTCGCTGGTCTTCTCCAGTATTTGCCTTAGTATGAAGATTTGGTCTATAGTCGATTTGCCGGGCAGGAAGCCGCACTGGTACGTGCCGATTAGTGTGGTGCAAAACGGCTTTAGAGGTTCACACAGTACGCTGGACAGGATCTTGTAGGCGACGTTGAGCAGGGATAGACCTCTATAGTTGTTGCAAGAGGTAGGATCGCCATTTTTGTGGATGGGACATATGGAGCTGATACTCCAGTCGTCGGGCATGCTTTCGTCTTCCCAAATTCTACAAATGATATGGTCCATGCTCCCTACCAAAACATTGCCACCGGCCTTGAAGAGCTCTGATGGTAAGCCATATGAGCCTGCGGCTTTGTTATTTTTCAGCTTTTTAATTTCTGTGGCGACTTCTTCAAAGCTCGGTAGGATGACTACTTCATCGACTGTAGTTGGGATTTCTTCATTTCCTATCACTCTCTCCTGGTCCGGCCCGCTAAGCAGCTTGTGGAAGTGCTGCTTAAACATATCCACCATTCCCTGCGGCTTAGTAACGGGATTACCCTCACAATTTCGAAGAGCCTGGGTGCCTTTCCTAAAGCCTTTGGCCTTTGGCTTTTGGCTTTTTTATATTTTTTAGACTTTGTCGATAAAAATTCTGTGCAGTGATCATTGACAGAACAGTTCACTTAACGGTACAGTCAGGTAACCTAGGCATCTAAGTGATTACTTGCCTTCAAACGGCATTTGCTCTTTCCCTAAGATTTGTCTGAGGGACTGGGTGGAGAAACACCAAATAAAGGTACTGCCAGTTCTAGGTGAGAAGCAGCATTCCAGTTCGATGGCATCATCATCAGACGCACCAGCAGCTGAAAGGACAGAATGGAATTCCTGTTAAGGAGCACATAACAAATCATCGTCCGAGGTTTGTGAAATTCTCGATAACAGAATGCCTTTCCAGAGGAGTCAATGCTTGCCGCTAATTAATGTCTGGACATTCCAAAGACAAACAGACGAACAGTGTTGTCCTCGTTGACATTTTCACACATCCACCCCTCGCCGCGCTGAACAAGCAGCCTGTCGTTCAGATTAAGTATCCTGTGTTGACAGGATTTAATTTATCGTTTTATCAAAAAGCATTTGCATTCACTTCCACGAACGCAGGCAGCGCCAGCACTCAGGCTTCCCATGATTCGACGAAGTGAGAAATTATGAGCGTGCGTATCCACGGGCAGCGGCAACTTTGCGATGAACTCAATTCGATTAAATTCCCTCAACTGGATGTGTGATTCGAAATATTTACCTGCATCCCGATTGCAAGCGCTTACAATTAGTGCAGCATCCGCCCGAACGCCACCGCCACCGGCAGATGCCCGCCCGTTTAAATGATGTCCGCTCTCCGCACGGATGCACACGGATAAAATAAACATCACGTGCCAGCGCATCCTGCAAGCAGCAAACGAAGGGGAGCGGGAGAGAAAAAAAATTTAAAATAATAATCCATTAACGGTACGTGACATCTAGATTGGACTGTCGCGCGGTGTGTGTGTGCCCTCCTTCCGATCTCCCGACACGGACGACGACCCTCGTGGTGGTTGTCATCGATGTCAGCGTCGTTGTCCTTTTGTCGACGCTCTTTGGTCTCGGCACTCCGTTGCGTTGATTTTCTTTGCATTCACGTACAAATTCCTCATCCGCTCGAGAGGACAACCGGGACAGACTCCGTTAAGGTGATTTACGCTTAGTGCCAGGACCAACAAGATAAAGCGCCATGACATCGTTCCAATTACCAGTATTTCCGTCCCTTTTCCACCGCCCAAGACTCTATTTTTCACAAGACTGGGGATGAAGTGGAGGCTACTGATTGGGAGATCCTTGAACGGGCAACATAGTTCCTAATCCCCGCCTGGGCGAGGATGTGCCTCTCTGCACTGTGACACCTTTCAAACCGGCCACTGTCACTGTCAATAACACTCCAGCGGCGCAGAGGAGACTAGACAAGCAGATTCAGTGGAAGCATGTCCCACGTCAGACTGATAATTTGCTTGACACCGCTGTCCTCTGTTCTGCATGCATCTGTGGGTCGGTGCTTCGAGTCTGAGTGGATGAGGGAATTTTTCTTTTGGTGTGCCGGGGAGGAGCTCGGTTAATCTCACTTTCTCTTGAGCAAGACAATTGTGCAAGTTCCTGACACATCTCGTGGCTCTGTCTCGGTGTCCGGAGCTGGTGAGGTGCACATTGATTCGAACGGACATGTTAATACCCCGGAAGGAGACTTGTCATGTCTGCTGGCAGCCTATGCCGAGCCGCACTCATGCAAAGTTATGGATGCCTTCTTCGCCTTCAGAGGAGAAGAAAAATTCGAATGTCCTGCGTACGGCCAGATACGTTGCATCGGATCGTTTTGAACTGTACTACTCCGCTACATCGACGCCGGGAGATACTGCTCGGGCACACAAAAGATAGCTCACAACGCAGTGAATCCTTTGTGACGTTCCGGGGCATTGAAGCGAAATCGCTTAAGGGCTTGCATTCAATTTACGGATTTCATTGTTGCACACACATGCCCCGGTTGATCTTAGATAGGGCTTCCTCGTGGACTGCATTGTGGTGCAATTGGTGGTGGGGGGAGAGGGAGAGTTAAGTACTTAAAGGCTTTATCGTGGAAGTTATTTCGTTTAACCACAAAAGAGGACTTAGCGGAGTGCATTAAGGAGGAGGGATAGAATAAGTGGAGTCAAGATTAGAACTGTTCATCGACGTGCATGAGAGTTGAAAATGATGTACACCCTTTGGGCGAATGCTGAAGTTGGCAGCGGTCTCCTTGGGGATTTTAAAGGAGATGCGTAGAGAAGTGAATGTGCTGCAGCACGTCAAGAGTGAAGGACGGAGTGTGTACAGACATATGCCACTTCAGACTGTCTTCAGCGTCATCTGCACTCCTTTGTGATGGACTTTTAATGGTTAAAGTTGAGAAAATCCGCTTTAAACGTAATGGTCTTATGTCGACACGCGGCATTTTCGTGGTATTTTGCTGTTGAATTGGCTAATCCAGCGACCGGAGTGCTGTGGATCACTGGGGAGGGTTCTTTTGATGAATTCTTTTCGAGGAGGTGGACCTAAGCACGTGCCCGTTTTTTTTGTGAGAAACCTGGTGTCACTCCATTCAAGAGGATGTCCACGTGAGGATTATGGCAACATATCTCCGCAAGTTCCTTTCATTTTCCTTGCGCAAGAAATGTGTGGCGATACTTGAATGATATCTGATTTCTTAGAGCTCCTGTTATATGGCCTATGCTTCGATGCACGCTCGATTAATGAGATTTGTACACACTCGCAGGTCTCCAAATTGTTCTTCTTAAGAACACACTTGGAAATATGAAACAACTACATTGAGCCGTAAGCTCCTTAAAATTCTTCTCTGAAAGCTTATACACAGTCTGTTGCGAAAGTTTGCATACAATTCTGGAATGCGAATTAACGCTTAACACGTTGAGTGCCAAATGAGACCACTTTGGTCTCACACGAATTTGGGCTTGGTGTGCCGCATGATACCAGAGTGGTCTCACAGTAGGTTCGCAAACATTTGTGTATGTATAGCATAGCTGAACAAAACAACCACATATTCCTGGCCTTTGCATCTGACGAGGCATACCCGACAATCTGCCTCTTCATGGCCTCTTGTATAACTGCCCTTACTGAGACCGTCATCGAGATCTGATACTATCAAGAAGTTGTCAGAGTTGACATTTGCGTAGCATCTGTCACAATTTATATTCCATCTTAGCTTTAAATTGCTTTTGAAGGTACAATTAAAAATAAGGGAAACTAGTTCCTGCCCGACAAGGCAAGATAAACCTACAAGGTGGCAAAATTCTTCTTCTTCTTCTTAGGGCGCTACAGTCCGAGGTGGACCTGGGCCTCACTCAACATGCCTCTCCAGCCAGCTCGATCTTTCGCCAGTTGTCTCTAGTTTCGCACACCAAGCCGGCCGAGGTCCCCCTCGACTTGTGGGTGCCACCTTGTACGTGGACGTCCTCTGTTGCGTTGTCCCACAGGCTCATAGTAAAAGACTCGTCGGGCCGGAGCTAAGTTGTGCAAAATATTGAAGACAAACATCGTACTAAATTGAGGACAGAAGTTGGGCACAGTCTTCTGCGTCACTTTGATTAAAATTAGTACGAAGATCAATGCCTTGAAAATGTCGTCCCACATCCCAATGTGATTGCTTGTCTTCTTTATATGATAAAGACGCCTTAATTAGATCATATCTGGTTCCCTCGTGAAAAGCGGTGGTCTTTAAGTCATTGAACTAAGATCACCTGCTTCGGACGGACTGAAAGTATGCTCATGAAACCACCGGAATTTCTTAAATGTCATAGGGACTTAGGGAGTGTATCATGCTATTATTTTGCCTTAATAACAACTCAAACGCCTATACTTAGGTCTATTCATTGTTGTGGCTTTTCACTATGGACCTATGCGGTCTATGCGAGGCTTAGCCACGACCCCTAACCTAGGGAGTGTATCAAAATAACCAAGTCTACCCAGACGAAAGCCACTTAAAGTGCTCAAAAGTGTTCAGAGGATCTTTAAAATTGCATCAAATGCAATGAACCCACTTAGTGGACATTTTAGGAATCCAGCAGAAGGCTATCATGCACAGGAACTCCCTATAATTATGCATGCGCTCAACACGGTTTCAGCTTCCGTAACCGGTAATTAATTTATCAGCGCACCCACACCACACGTCGCCACCGCCGCCGCCGTTAGCTAATGCTCGTGAAAGCTTCAATCAATTAATTCTGATTGAATTTCCGTATGAAATAGGAGCCGCATTCAGAAGCACTCGGATTCGGTTGCACCGCACCGGTCGCGCCGGTTCAAATGACTTGAATATTAATACGCCGTGGCTCCGCGGCCCATGGCCCACAGCCCACCGGCCCACCGGGCGATGTATTGATTTGTTAAATTGCATTTTGATTATAATTCTTAACTTAGTTGTGGGTAATTTGAGAGCTCGTCTAACCCCAGCTGGCGCCGGGTGCAAACCGGATTGTGGATGAAAATGATTTTAAGTTTTACCGGGTGGTTGTTTTGCGGGCCGTGTGTTTTGGCAGGATCCACTCTTTCATGTCCTTAGGCAATGGTCGCTTGAAATTAATTGAATGAGGAAACATTTGCGGGGAGATGCGGGCGCCTGCGGCAGCGAGAAATTGAAAATTAGGTGTTAGCCGGCCGAAAGGAAGGGGGACGTTACGGAATAATGAGCAATTTTGTTGAGTTGTGGTGTGCTTGGGTTGCGGAAATAGAATATTCTATGCAACCTGCAGGCGTGAATGCATTTTTAATGATATTAGGAAGATTGATGGCTTATTCGCGGCGCGATAGGATGTGAAATAGCGAAGCGTACCAATTCATTGTGCGGTGTGAGTCAAAGTGTGAACTGTGTGTTCTCATCACTTTTGAGGTACTAAAAATAAAAATAATTGTTAACACTCTATTTGCCATCTTTCATGAAGGATTAATTGCGTAGGAAGGGAAGTGTGTTTCAATCAGACTGCCTGATTATGGCAGAGTGTTTCAAGCGGAGGTCCTGGCGTTCAAAGAAGCAGCCAAAACGATATCAATGATGGCAATGCCACCAGCTGATATTAACAGTCTTATTGACAGTCAGGCGGCCATGAAAGCTATATCCGCAACAAAAATCAAGTCCAGGCTAGTCGCAAGCTATCGCGAAGATCTAAAGGCTCTTGGCTCACAGCACTCGATTAATCTGTGCCGGCTCCCAGGACATAGGGACACAGCCGGCAATGAGATAGCTGATGAACTTGCCAGAACAGGGTCACTGACCGACGCGTCACAAGCAATTCATGGAATTAAACAGCCCCTCTCAGAGCTGAGGAAAAAGGTGGATACAAAGATCATTGAAATGGCAAACAGCGCGGTCTGGCGACATGTCTGACTACTAAAGCATTATGGCCAAGATACGATCGAGCAAAAACCGACAAAATCCTTCAGTGCGACAAAGAGTTTGCTAACGATGGTGGTTGGAGCTCTCACTGGCTATATTCATCTTAGAAACCACGCCATGAAAATTGGACTCTCCAACGACAACATTTGTAGAGGCTGCGGTGATGAGAAGGAACGAAAGGATACTCCTCTGTCACTGCCCTAGTCTTTGTCAGTTGCGTCATAGAACACTGGGAGAATTTTTCTTCCAAGACTTAAATGAAATTTCAAATAAACCTCTAAGATCTCTTTGCAGGTTCATAAGGAAATCGGGATGGCTTCGGCACAATGAGGGACCATGACAAGGGCAAGGGTTATAAGAGGACACCAATCCCCAATTGGACATCACAATAGGTCCTCAAGCACCTAAGTGAGGAGTTGCTTACGCCGTACCTACCTAAGGTCTTTGGTGGTACCCTAAGAATTAGCCTATAACCAAGAAAAAAACACTTGGCCAGGAGTTCAAATTGATCTCATTGTCTCATGACTCGAACTCTTGTGTTCTGTACAAGACGGGTTTTGAACAAAGACATTTTCTTTCAAGTAGTCGAATCTGTTTGAAAACGAATATCGTCTTTTTAACGACATGTGACATTGATGTGACGCAACATAGGATGTCCACGCATAAGGTGGCGCACACAAGTCGAGGGGGGTGCCGTGAAACAACGCCGAGCGAAATAAAGCCATAATCCAGAATTCGGCATTATTTCACGGCACCGTCGAGGAGGACCTCAGCCGGCTTGGTGTGCGAAACTGGAGACAGCTGGCGAAAGATCGTCGGTGGCTGGAGAGGCATGTTGAGTGAGGCCCAGGTCCACCTCCAATTATTAGTCAACTGATTCTTCAATCCAAAGTGATTTTGAAGAGACCAGTTCAGTAACTAATTTCTGCGGATCTTCGGCTCTAGGTCTATGAGACAAGGGAACTGACGAAGTCCATGATTGAGGTGGCACAAACAACTGGAGGAGGACCTTAATCAACGCGTGACGACGCATCATTATGCGTTATCAAATTTCGTACGCGATGCAAACTTATTCCACGGTAGCGACACCTTCATCTTTGCCTTCCCTTTCTTGCTGATCTTTTACACAAACAGAGAGTCGAAAGGACAGCATTAAGGATTGTTTAATTTTGTTCAGATTTTGCGTGAGAGTACAGAAGTACAGAGCACTGTGGTACCGTATAAAAAGAAGAATCTAAATTCCATATGCTGTCAATCGGTTTTAGTACGACATTAAAAATAAATGTCACCTACCTGCGTCCTGCGTGTTTTTCACATTTCGGAAGTATCGTCCTCATCAAAACACCTCTCAATTGGATTAATTCCTCTCTCAGAGTCCAGCACACGACTCATAAAGACCAAAATAACAGATATTCACCTCTGCTAAAAGTACCGAACGATGTTTGGCCATTTCCAGGCACCATCGGCATGTTCTCTGCATTCTTGTGTTCAGGCATCAAATTAATGTACAAGTACGTCCATAATTATGTGATCGTAAAACGAATGGAACTTATGGACTGCCAGTTGCTGAACTCTGTCCAAATGCATTGGCCTGGCGGCAGCAGTGCACATGGCGAATAAAAACCGAAATAACTCCCCCACAAGGCGGAAACAGTGAACGACGATTTTATTGAACGCTTCTGAATTTAACTGCCTTCACTTTTATGCATGTTTTATTTAGTGACGAAATTACGTGCCGGTCTAAATGACCGTGTAAAATATTAAAATTTGCTGGAATTTATTGCGGCAGTTATTTTTAAACTTTAGCAGGTCATAACTGCACGCAAAACATGCGCTATTAAATCAATTACGATCGGGTGTTTACGGGAGTTTTTGGAAAGAGGATCAGGAGGTGGAAGTACTTAATACACTCAACTTGCGAACGACCTTTGGTTTTGTCTGAAAATGTTTGTTAATTAACTGGCAATGAGGTTTATTTGGGTGCAATTTAACGTCTGCATAATTTGCATATAACCCAACGGCCCACTTTGGCACGTGTGACTGTAATTTGCATCCAACCCCTCGAACTTAACCTGCGAGTAGTCCAATAGGAATACATACTCCGTCTGAAGTCACAACGCAGTGAAGTGTAGATGACCCTTTTCAGGGCTCTCTTACCGACAGCGAACTAGTTTTACCGCGAAAGGTGTGATTTTCATCAGAAAAATCAAAAGATATTTGAGAACAAAGATCTCCAGCAAAGTTATGATAGATCGTGTAAAGAAAAAGCAAAGTACGATTGAAACACAGTGGTTTAGTTCAATGACCTTTATTGGTTTATGCGTTATCGTGCGGGCGTTGACCGTGACACTGTTGCCCGAGTGATCTGTGTCGCGGGCTTATATACTCGCGTGCACTTGATGCTACAATCATAAAGATCCTCAAAATGTAAAATGTTTAAAGATCACTTCTGAAGGCAGCACAACATTATCGACGGTCTAGGTCATCGAACCCACGGAGAGATTAATTCACGAAAAAAAATGTAAGACATAGTCTCCGCGCTCTCATGATGCTTCTTAACCATTTTTCTGTAGAAGATTGAAGAAGATTCAGGAGCCAATAGAGGCACGATCTTTCAAAAGTTTGTGTATGACATTAATGTGATTTTTCGTATAACCGTCAGTCTTAGTCCTAGTCCAGTCTTTTGCTAAGTGCACCAGTTCTGTTGACTAAGACCCCACCAAGACACTAGTTGGTCACTAGTTCATGTGCTACTAGCATGTTTCTAATACCGCACAGTGACAGTACAATGGATCCAATTAAGATATAAGTAGGACAACTGGATGGCGCAGTTGGTTAAGTGCCTGCCCCAAGTTCGAGGGGTCCCAGGTTCGAATCCCAGTGAAATCGAATCTGGACTGGACCAGTCACCATTTGCCATTGGGATCAAATTAACGGCACTGGAGTAGGTTGCTAACTGTCAGTACAATGGACCAGTTTTGAGTTCGAGTGCTCCAATAGTATTTCAAAAAAATTATCCAAAAAAAAAAAAGAAATGGGTCCACATACTGGAAAGTGTTTTATTGTTCAATAGCATCTTCAAATCGCACAATCTTGGTGGCCAGTTCACGGCACCTCTGTTAAAGATAACCATGCCCTCGAATTCGCATAGATTGTCCATTGTGGCATCATCATTCGGCCCAAGTCTTGACGCAAAATAAATCTACGAGTGTGACTCTTTTCTCTTTTAAGAGAAGGCTTAAGAGTCAAAGAAACTCGGTTCCAAAGATCCCAGGTGAGACATCGAGCCAAAGGCCAGAAACGTCTTGACTTTGACGATAAACAAGTTAAAAAAAGTATGAGGGACAAACAAAGATTGGAAACTACTCCAGGTGGTACTCGCGACAGCGAAAATCTACCCGTAGTCTTCTCGACTACGGCTGGGGCAAGGATTCTGGAGGCCCCAACCATCATACTAACCCCTCCCTCCGTCCCCCGGGGCGCTGACCATGGAATCGCTGGTACCCAATCCGAATATTCCTGCCACTCACTCTACGACAAGTTCGATAGACTGAGTTGGAAAATTTGGAGAATGTAGCGGAGAGGCTTTGCCTGATATACTTAATCTCCAACCACATAGTCAAGTATCTGATCAGAGTGTTGCTTCTGATGGTACGACCCGGAATGCCGAACAGGTGGAAGGGCCCCTGACTAAGAATCAAACGAAGAGGAGAAAAGGGCTAGCGACAATCTCACGGCGCAAAGAAACTCCGGAGGAGGTTGAAGGCGCAAGTGCTGACAGTCGCACCCCCTTGGTGGCGATGAGAAAAAGAAACAGGTCGGCAGAGGTAACTCCAACCGAAACCGATCAGTCTATTGGAGCCTTCTATTCTGCTGATTCGAACAGGATCAAGAGGAAGAAGGTCTCAAGCGTTCCTGATCCCTCTGCTGATGGCTCTCCCCACGCACAACGTTCGGATGAAACTAGTACTGCAAACCTCAAAGGAGGCAGTTCTGGCGGACGGATGTTGAATGACGCGGGTAGATCCACCAACAGAAGTATCCTGCTGGCGACTCCTCCTGCGCGCAAGATCCAAATGAAACAGGTGCTACAACCAGCAAAGGCTGTAGCTCCAGTGGATGGAAATTGGCCGATGCAGGCGAAACCGCAAAGAGGAAGAAGAAAAAAAACGAGCGCAAGGAACGAGAATTGCGGCCCTACAAAAGAGCTGCTATCTCCTCTTTGGCGCTCCGAATTGGGAAAGCTGGCAGTGATGACAGTATGACCGACGCTGAGTGCAAACACTGCGAAGATCAACTGTGGGAGCTAGCAACGGCAGAGAATGCTTGCTTTCAAGTGGAGGGTAATGTGGAGCACATATTTCAGAAAAGGCTTTAGTTCATTTGTGTTCCGAAACTGAAAGCATTGTCTTGCTGGATGGTGAGATCTCATTGGTTTATCCCCTATTTTACCTAATATTTAGCAAGTAAGCTCGTTAAATATATCGCGCTTTCAGCATACCATTGTTAGGTAAATTCATAGGTTATTAAATATTTTCATTCAATGGAACCTGTAAAATCATCGCAGACTGTTGCTGAATTCAAAAGAAAATTTGTTGCACATGAATGCGATTTATGATCTCAAAAAGTACGCATATCTACGACGAAGGAAATATTCAAAACGAATTTCAACGCAAGGACATCTCCCCCTCAACCACTCACAACATACCCTAGAACATCTAGACGACTCCGATCCTTGTGCTGAGTCCATCCTTCGCCGGATCCACCACCCCCATCCCATTCTTTTAATGCGACGGACTGCCCACATAGACAGGATAACCAAGAGAATATGCAAAACAAGGACAATAACATATTTAAATCGAAATTCCATAAAGAACACATGTCGACCACTATGGCTGACCTCTTGAAAGGCAACAAGGATACAAAGGCACCGAACAAACGCCACTCGCCACTCGCCACACACCGCAAACCCCAGACACCCACTCAAAAATACACTCGCCCACCCCCAGTCGTCCTTTGCCCTGAAGAATTGTCCAAAGACACCAATAAAACTTTTCCACTCAACTTCGGATCGAAAATTATATTCTCTTTCAATCCGAGAGGGACCCGGTTGGACTGGGGCACTACAGGACCTGCTCCATGGTTCCCGTTGTTGGAGCAACTCATTATGAGCTCCGGATGTAGGTTGCTGATTCAAAGAACAACCCCCCCTGTCTGGTGGACAGGATATGCGGTCGTTGTCCATTATTTTGAGACTGTATATCATCGTTGGGCGGCGAGGACCTAAATGCAACAAACCAGGTCATATGTGACGTTTTTTGTTCGGCCGTCCCTTGCGATAAGCAAATGCCAGGTTCAGTACGGCTCGGGCCGCAGGAGTTCAACGAGATCTTAATGAGAAGCCTCCGCCGAACCGAGCGACACCATGGAGGGAGAAAAAAATGCGGGTTAAGGAATGCAAAAGTTTATAACTTATCGCCATTGTGAGCCTTGAATGGACTTCACGGGTGCTGGCAGACAACGGTGCAGTTCATTTGCAGTGCACGTGGGTGGGTGGAGAGGCGGCGTCCCTATCTGTGAAACGGTTTACATTGTTCTTAGTGGGTGATGATTTCCCATTTGCTGGACGGAGTTTTGTTTTGTGGCAACGGCATTGCGGAGGCCAAAGATTTATCGCTCAGCTCAGTGGTGTGGGCGCCCATCGACGGGAGGAAGGGAAAAGTTTTGCGAGCAATGTTTATCGGAGTCCGGCGAGAGCGTTGGCCGATGTTTCGGTTTTCGGAATCGTTTGGCAGGTCATCAAGGTGGAAGACAGAGAACGTTGCTCGTTGGTCCACTCGTAAGTGAACCACGTCAGGAGATAAGTCTTAATCTGATGCATGCATTCATTTGCAGCTGGGTTTTGGAACAAGAAAGAGGTGCACGTACAATAGAAGGCAATCGGTTTGTGGGGCACTCCTTGACTTGGCAGGTGTTGTGAGAGTTTCCCTTTTCGTGCTTGGCTTAAGTGTGGAATTGTTTGTCTGTTATCGACTCGTAGTCTTAAGTGGATCTGAAATTGCTTTTGGAGCCTAGATTTGCTGTGATCTGGCGATTCAGAGAAACTTTTGTGCAGCACAGTTAGGGGGGATTTGTTTCAAATTTGACAGAAATCGTTGAGAGGTGGATTTATGATCGAATTGTTGATGCCTCTAGATTCAATGTTCATGCATGGACGGGTCGTGATTCAAATGATGCCACCAAAACTGGCTTACATGGACAAACAGCCCCGATTTTAGAGCTTCCATCCGGATTAATGAAAATATACGGATTTATGACCAATCAATAATTTTTTATGGATTTTTAAAAATAATGTTCAATTGATGTTCAATACCAGCGTCAATGTATAAGTTTAATGACAATTAATGCTAATTTGTGAGTGATGTTCGGTGCCTCAAGTTTATCCGGATTAACTGAAAAACTTCTAGAAAATTAAAATGTTCTTCGTATTCTACTCTGAAATGTTTAGTTTTCTGTTTTTGATTGAATAGAAAATTATTCTCCTGCCTTAATTAGGAGTTATTTTATATTTCTGATTCCCTAATCTTAAATCGGAAGATCTCGGCTGATGTACTAGGAAATCCATGATGCACTGGAGGCATTTTTTCGGAGGATTTTTGAAACTCTACTGGAGCACTCAGACTCAAAACTGATCCATTGTACTGCCTGGTAGCAACCACTAATTTGATCCCAGCGGCAAATGGTGATTGGACCAGATTCGACTTCACTGGGTTCGAACCTGGGAGCCCTTGAACTTGGGGCAGGCACTTAACCAACTGCACCATCCAGTCGTCCATGCACTGCACAATCTATGCGGCATGTAACTTTTCAATTGCCTCAGTTGCTCCCGTCACATTTTTGAGAAATAAGACAAAATTTGGGAATTTAAAAATTCTCCGTGTTTGGCGATTGCGTTAATTTTTTTTTGGTTTTTAAGGTTATGTGTGAGTTTTATGCCGACTTCGAACTGTAACGTATGAGAATCTTTTTCTAGCCAGGTGTACTCTTTGAGCATTGTTAATGACTCCTAAGAGGTGGAGCCGTGGATTATGAAAGTGTCTGTTTCGGGAATCGAATCTTGACTTTGAGCGTAGGAGTCAACGCTCTTACCCAATACGCTATGGCGCACACGCGCATTGACCACCGACAACTACAATATTCACACTACTTGGACAGCCAACAATTTGGAGCAGAAGTCGCAAAGATTTCGCTTGCACTAAATAATGGGTTTGACAATAAGTATTTTAAACTGTTGCAGTGACAGTGACAGTGCAGCTTAGACACTTGTGCTCTTTTGAGAGTGGTTTACTTTTTTATTCGACTTTCTTATCGTCTTGGTTGGCAATGCAGGTGGGTGCGAACCTAGGTCTTAATCATCAAGGCTCTCCAGATGACATAATTTTTGATTTGCGCACACACAACAAGAAACAAGAAACAGAGGACAAGAATGACAACAGCAAGGATGACTTCTATGATCTCCAAGAAAGAACATACAATCAATGCCCCAGCTACGACATCAAGATCATTCTACGAGATTTCAACGCCAAGTTGGGCAAGGACTTTACTAGAGTCATAGGAAAGCATGACATCACGTTCGAGAACGGGCTGATGCTGGTGGACTTCGTTACGGGGCAAAACCTCTCTAGCCAGCATCGGGTTCCCACACTTCAAAACCCATAAAGGGACTTGGCGGTCTCCTAGTCGATCAAGAGTGTCGCGTGTATGGTATGTAGCGTCTGGCAACTCGGATATATCGAGTTTTGGCCACAATATGTCGGTTAACATCGCTCTATACCTGAAACCATTGAGGAGGACGGTGTCCTCTTCCTCATTTCGAAAGAAATAAGGTTCGATGATGCCGCCATGCCATAAGCCGCACCAAACAGTCACACTTTATGTCGATGCATTGATGCCTGTCGAACACTTGTGGATTGTGTTCGTTCCAACAACACCAATTCCGCTCGTTGGCATAGCCGCTGAACCAAATGGGCCTCATCCGGGGAGATGATTTTTTTCCAAAATCCGGATCCGGATCTCCGTCCAACGTTTCCAGCGCTTAATTAGCTAACTTATGTCATTGCTTATGGTCGTCCGGCTTCAATTCTTGTGGGTTCACTATCCTATACGGTCGTAGTCCCTAATCTGATGGAATATACTGGGTGACTCTCTGGCGATGCCCGATTCAGCTGATCGACGTCGAATCGACATTTCTGGGTTTTATTCGATTCTGTTCGCTACATCGGCTACGTTGCCTTCATTTTGCACCAATATCTTGTTGGTTGCTTAAGGACTAAAAGAGTGAACGCAGGCTCAAACTTTTGACGGTGCGACGAATTCCCTGCACACTGAAGACATGATGATGACCGACCTCACGACGAAATTCGTGTTGTGTATTTACATCTGAGCCTCCACATTGAAGCCCTGATGGCGATCGACCTCATGACAAAATTCACATTCCCGTGGTGTATTTCCAACAGAACCAGATTTTCAAAACTGTTTTTTAATAATTTCCGCACATTCGGCAGGCGTGAATCGATTCATGATGAAATGGCTATCCTTACTGAATATTTTGACAGCTGGATGTCATTGGTAATTTCGACAGCTGCTAAAACATTAAAAATCAGATTGATCACACTGCGACTTTCCAGTAGTGTTGATGTCCGAATGTTCCGAGGAGCCAACATAGACTCGGATCATTTCCTAGTTGTAGTCAAAGTAAAAACACGGATATTGAGAGAACAGCGGAGTCGAGAAAGAACACCACGGTTTGATGTCGGAAACTACAATCGCAACAGACCGCTGGGAACTGTTGATATCGGACTGTCTTTATCAACTCATGCTACAGAGAATTAAATTTGCTGAAAAAATTATTTGTCTTCTTCTTCTTCTTGTGGAGCTACAGTCCAACTTGTTGGGCCATTTTCATCATTGTTGTCTTCAGTTATCAGGGTAAAAGAATCATCTTCAACTTCCCTGAAAACATCGGCAAATAGATCGACCTATGCGATCATACTTCAGTCTTGAACTTGTCTAAGTCAGAGGAAGGAAATCCGATCAATGACTGAGGCGGCAGAATGAAAAGTTGTGGCGGCTCTGGTGTTGTTCCAATTTTCTAGGCAATTCGATTACAAGTTGGCCACTTTCATCCTTTCAGCCAGTTAGTCCGATTATTCCATTGTCATAGCCGCCTTTTGAAGATCTCAACCCTTCTACCGCTTGGATGTCAAACATCGTTTTCCGAAGAAGCATCCAGCACCGTAAACAACAAAAAGACCGTTAACTATTCGCTATTACCCATCCTTGCACATTCAAAAACCAATGCACTTGAAGTGAAATTTTAATTAACGCCAAGCAGTCGGTCACTGGATTGCCAGCGAACTGCTTGAGTAACGAACAAAAGGGTCTCGTATTTTATGGATAATTACCCAAAACTCCCACGGGGTAATAAAGTGAGCCAAATTTGAGCTGAGCGGGGGAATTCTCTTTCCCCTTTTTAATCTCGCAGTATTCCGTGTTTATTTTAATTTAAAATCATTTTCCGCCCGCGAAAGGAAAATACGCGCTCGAACCTAAGGAGTGCGTCCGTCAGCTCTTCACTGCTTTATTTGCTTTTAACCAACCGTCACCTTTCAAAGCTGTCGCGGTCAGTTGCGATTTCCCAGCGAATCAAAAAGAAAAAACAAAAATGACGATCCGAAGGTGTTATTTATTTACCGTCTGTGCGTGGGTATGTTCGCTGAAAACATCAGCGAAAATAAATATCCTTTAATGGTGCTGTCATACTTTGTGATGGTCTTCGCCCGGCGGTGGGTGGTTATAAAAACGAATTGCAGAGGATATAATTTTTTTCGTATCCTTCCATCGACTCAATTTATTATTTTGTTGTTGTTGTTGTTGTCGTTCGACGCTTATCAACGGAGTGCTGAACAATGATCGGTGGCAGGCATCAATTTGAATTTTAACACGCGGAAAATGCAGTGTAAAAGGAAGGATAAGTGAAAGAGCAAATAAAGTGACGAATGTAGTCGCCATTAACTACGTATCTGGAGGATAACATCATATTTTACCGAGGTGCTGTTAAATGAAATTGCGAGAGATGCAACATTGAGGCTAAAATAAAGTCAAATTAACGATTAAATTTCAGCCGGCAGTTGGTATTTTAAGCTTTTAAGTGCAAAAGTTTAGTGCACAATTTGTTGAATCTTTTCTTGCATGATTTTAGACCTTTTGCGGTTACAAATTTTAGCTAAACGTTAAAAAAAGTGAGCGCCGTGGCTGTGTGGTTTGGTGTGACGACCCATGCGCACTAGACTTTCACTATCTAGGTTCAAATCCAAGTCCAAGCAATCAAATTTTCAGAAAAAAAATTGTTCACGGCTCCACCTCTTTTGAGTCACTGAAAGTGCTCAAAGAGTATAGCTGCCCAGAAAAAGCTTTTCAATCTCGCCGTTCGGAGTCGGCATTAAACTGTAGGTCCCCTCCGCTCGTGAGAGAACAATAGCACGCACAACACGAGTGTTTGCTGAGAAGCTAGGCCCAGGTCCACCTCGGACTGTAGCGCCGCCATTATTATAAACGTTCAAAAAAATCTCTAGGTGTCGGAAAAAGAAGACGGCAAAGGCCTTGAAAGAGGCCGATTATTTGAAGCTGAAATGCAGAAGACCTTTGAGTTTAAAAGCATTAACGAAGTATAGGATTTTATGTGATCAATCGCAAGCCCAAAAGGCGATCGTTCCAATCAAACATTTTTCATGCTTACCAAAAGACGGATCAAAGCTACCTTGGGCTCGAACACTGCTATAAGATTCGCCATAAGCGGAGCTCCCCAAGGCAAAGTTCTCCCTCCCCTGCTGTGGAACCTACGGATCAAAGGACTACTACTGTTGCTAGAAAAGATCGGTAGCAAAATGATAGCTTACATGGATGATAATGCTATAGCACTCTCAGGCAAACATCCACCGATATTAAGGGATCTGATACAAATCGTCTTCTTCGTACTCTGCAAGTGGACTTCTAAGAATGGTCACAGCGGTAACGCTCGAAAGACATTATCCTCTACACTGGGAAATACAAAATCCCTCAGATTGACTTCTCAATAAATAATGGATATAACCGGGTCTGCTCCAACATCGCTGAATACCCTGTAATTATCGTAGATAAGAAGTTCAGTTGGAAACTGAGTACACTCGAACGAGGCCTTAAGGCCACATTAGCTCTTAAATGAGAAATAAATTCATCGAAAAAAATGGGGTTTGTAGACCGCGTATGACCTTCTGCGTCTACGTCTCCGTTGTTCTTCTTCTACTTCCTTAGCTAGGGCTATAGTCCGGGGTGGACCTGGGCTTCAGTTAACATTCCTTTCCATTTAGCAGGGTTTTTTACTAGCTCTGTTGTTCGGCCCATTTTCATGTATGGCGTGGTCATCTTGTGGCCCGTTCTAGACAAACTCTTATATTACATCACCTTCAAAGTACTTATCAGTCAAATCGAGTTCAAAAATCGTTTCAAACAGAATTAAATCCAAATCGAGTTGAACTGAGTTACACTTTAATCGGTTCGAGTCGCCGTAACGAGTTGCTGCTCCGTTCGTTCTGTCATACCTGCGACCTTTTTATACGAGTAAAAAAAAAAATCGTTTCCGTTTGCTCAAAATATGTGAAACATTATGTTATTTTATGCGAACAAGCTGACTCGATTTGCAACTCGGTTCGGTTAAATTCCAACTCGGGCTAACTCGATTTGAAACAGGCCTGTATCTATAGGTGAACCGACTTCTCTGACACACTTGATGCCATCAATGTTATGACTCGTCTGGATTTATTCGGCAAGGAAGTGGCAGCAAGAGCCGGAATTCACACACCCTTTCCCAGTGTGTTCGCCGTGTCGTAGTGCGTCGACTCCTACGCTCGAGGTTTAAGGTTCGAATCTCGAGAAAATATCTAACATTTTTTTCACGGCTCCACCTCCTTCGAGTCACTGACAAAGCCCAAAGAGTATAACTGTCTAGAAAAAGCTTCTCAATCTCGCCGGCATTAAATTGTAGGTCCCCTCCACTCGTGAGAAAACAATACCACGCACAACACGAGTGGTTGGCTGAGAAGCTAGTCTCAATCCTGCCTCGGACTGTAGCGCCGCCATTATTATTATTATTATTCCCATTGGTACAGCATGCCCTTGTTGTTCTCTTTGAGTATTGCAAGTGACTCTAGTGTTGAAGCTAGACTTGAAGTCAAGTGCATTGGGGTCGACGGACATACCCACAACACCACGGCCCCACATGTCGCATATAGTGAAGAGAAAATTGGCATGTGACTGTTTAAAAATCATTGCATCCACAAAAAGTCACTGCATAATGGTGCCATTGGTCCAAATTCTGTTCGCTTCAAATAGAAGGTATGGATGTGGAAGACATGTTGGTGCATTTGCATCGAAAACCTGCCCAAAATTATTGTTCTTTACCTTTGTCATCTGTATATCTAAAAAAATTTTGCAAGTAAGTTGTAACTTTATAACTCACAAACAGTCGAACCAAATTCGATAACCGAAATTTGTTCGTATTGCCTTGCAGAAGGTTTGCCTGAAGTTTGCACGAAATTGCTCAACGCGTTCTTGAGTTATGACTTTTTACGTCAACGTCTGATTTTGTCCTTATAAAAAAGAACAACAACAAATACGTAGACGCCTACGCATACATGCATACACATTGACAGCTGTCAGTGATGTGATCATGTTAAGGTTCTTTTTCATCAAATCGGTAAGAGTCGCATTTGATGTTTTTTTTGTAGTTTATTGAACAAAATGACTTTTGCCGCGTAAATCTGTTTTTTTTTTCAAACTTGCAGCCAAAGGTCTTCAAACAATTAGCTTAATTTTTTATCGTTTAAACACAAACGTACATGTGCACATTTTATTCGGGCTTGCCGGTATGTGTTGTTGTTTTTGGTATGGGAGTAATTGAATGATTGAGGCAATGATGTTCAATATAGTGTGTATGTAAATCTATGTTAATAAAATCGTAGTGTCTGTCTGTCTGATTGTTCGGATTAATCTCGGAAACGGCTGAACCGATTTCAATGAAACTTTGCAGGCATGAAGATGAGGTTGTCAAGAGTGACTTGGGCTTTCTAAATCGTTTTGTGTTTTGTGCGTGTAAGAATTCGTGCTATGCAACCTATGTCATTATTTAGCGTTTCATATTCATCATGCCTAAGCGAAAGTAGACGACACACAGTCAGATGAAGTCACCAATGTGCAAGTTCTAAAAGACGACGTGAGCCAACCTCAATTTTTAATTATTATTCTACCATTTGAATCTATAAATGAGATAAATTGCACCAATCCCTATGCAATTTTTGACACCATTAGTATCGATCTATCAGGAATCGGTCATAGGCTATAGGAAGAACAGAAGTTCGCATCTCTCAGCAAACATTGGACGGAGAATTATGAAATTTTGCGCACATGTAAAGAACACTGGGAAAAATTAGATCCCCTGGAAAAAAGGGGACACACCCACCAGAGAGGACGTAGCAAAGCACGCTGGATACTCTAGTCAAGATCATAAATGCGTTTAATTTAAATTTACTTTCGGAACCACAAATTAGAGAACCCTTTGGTTATGTCAGTGTATCACTTTTCAAAATGACTCCGAATATTCAACGTCTTCTTGAAAGCCTCGACTAGTTCTAAAAACTTCAATTAAAAATCGACTTAAGTCCTCGAAACTCTCAGTCGATCCAAATGAACTCATTACCATCTGCCCTCAACCTCGAAGAGGGTGTTTTAATTCGCAATGAATAAAGCCCTCCCACTGAGCATCTATTGAATAGACTCCACCTCTTCAGTTCTTTTCTTGAATTTATATCATAACTTGTCAGACTCAGGTCGTTTTCCTGAAAAGGACAGGCACTTTAATGAGAAAACGAGCACTTCTTTACGATCACCCCTCACAAGCCGCCCACGGATTTAATTTCCTTTCACCGAAAACTAAAGGTCCTCCAGTTGATTTCAATAACAACTTTCACTGCAAACTTTTCGCATAAAACAATCCCGAAGCAGGCCGCATTACCAACCACTTATACCTGATTTTCCACAGTTTCCCCATCGTCGGCGAACGTCAAAACCAAAGCAGTCGGCAGCTCTCCCCCTTGTGTTGCATAAACAAAATTAAAATTGCTCCTCTCTTTGAATTTTAATTCACTACCATTCGTCATCGAAGCATAAACGTTCCGAAAGGCCTCTCCGACCGCACTCATCTCGAAAATGGAACCGGACCGCACTTAATAAAATTGTCCAGAGTGGACTGCCGTCGGAAAGTTTTAAACATGACACCGGCCCCACCCCCGCTCTTGGTCAATTTATATTGCAGACTTCACTTCCTGGATCGCAGGGCTGACGAAGGACATGTGTTCTGAGTAATTGCGACACCCGAGGGATGGGATAAGTTAATTACGAAATGTAGGATGTGCCCCCGCCGCATTGGACAAGTTCAGCGATACCCGCTTTAATGATGGCTTAGCACTCGGGACAATCGAAATGAGGGATAAAATAGAAGATAACAGCAGACGAGATGCCATGATTGAGACATATCCCTGGGAAAGCGGAACGTGACCCTCGGCCACAAGTGAAACCTTCAATCGACGGGGGAGGTCACCACATTGACGTCCTTCAATTAAAGTTTATTGAAGTTAGAAGCGTCGCATTTGTTATCTGTCATCTGGGTACGTGGTGAATTAATAATTAACGAGAGTGTAAAGTTTAACAGCGCGTACACGACGTGCAGGAGGTTAACACGGGTGTTGGGGCTGGAGCGACGAAAGAAGCCGAGACGAACTAGAATTTTACGGCGAAACCATATGGCCGCTGCTGCTAGGATGACAATATGCTTTGACAGCTGGTAGCTGGGTGCGAAGACGGCAAAGGTGCGCAGATGAGAGTTTTAATAGTTTAGTGATCTTAAAAGTGGCAAGGTCTTTGTTGTGGGCGAGGGTATGGTAAAGGATATCAGACTTAAAGCACCATTCGACTGTCATGAGTTCCATTAAATTGCTTCAGTTGGATAGAACCTGGCAAAAAAAGAAGGCGGCTTCTGACCAAATTTGATGGGCAAGAAAAGGACAAATACGAGAGAATGAAGTCGAAAGACGACAAATTACGTCTCACTTTCCGGATATCTGTCCGAAATTTGAACGATATTTAAGACAACAGAGCCGATTCGGATATTTTTTGCAACATAAAATCTTTGTGGGATGTGTGTTCATTACTGCGAGAAGGACGAAGGAGAAAAAGGAGTAAACACCCACAAATTCTATGAGCAGTGCAAAAACTTTGTTGTAGTCCAGATGGCAGTTAGTCCGTCATCGATACATTGACTCAGTATAACTGAGAGCACATGTCATTGAATCTGACGCTCACTGTGTAGGCACCGAGAGCAAAACTGAATTATTGCGGAAACAAAAGGACTTGATCTACATAACTAGGATCATAGTATTCAAGACAGTAAAGTCTGGATACGTGGGCGCCGTGGCGTAGTGGGTAGCTGTTGTAGTTGACTCCTACGTTCGAGGTCGTCAGTTCGAATCTCGAAAAAACGTCTAAAATTTTTTCACGGCTCCACCTCTTTCGAGTCACTGACAATACTCAAAGAGTATAATTGTCTAGAAAAAGCTTCTCAATCTCGCCGTTCGGAGTCAGCTTTAAACTGTAGGTCCCCTCTACTCATGAGAGAACAATAGCACGCACAACACGAGTGGTTGCTGGGAAGCTAGGCCCAGGTTCACCTTCGACTGTAGCGCCGCCATTATTATTTGTTGAGTCCTGGATGAAACCATGGACCTTAAGCGTAGGAGTAAACGATCGTTCTTCCACTTCTTTGTGTGGTGCTAAAGTCTCGACCATTCTGCTTTTCTTGTCAGAATTACCTTCGGCCGGACTCTCCCTCAGTCGAACTCGAAGACTCTTTTGACCACAGCTAAGTTGCCCTCCTTTACGACTTTTGAAGACACACTTCCCTTAGGTAGGTAGGTAGGTAAGTGGGTAGACGGGCGTAAGCCACGCCTCACTTAGGTCCTTGAGGACCTGTAAGTCTGGGAAGAAAAAGTGTTCTATGACGCAACTGACAAAGACTAGGGCAGTGACAGAGGTAGTGAGGAGTGTCCTCTTGTTCCTCCTCATCACCGCAGACCCTACAAATGTTGTCGTTGAAGAGTTCCAACCACCATCGTTAGCAACTCTTTGTCGCACTGAACGATTTTGTGGGTTTTTGCTCGATGGTGTCTGGGCCATAATGCTTTAGTAGTCACACATGTAGACGGACCGCGCCAGCTACTGTTTGCCATTTCAATGATCTTTGTATCCACCTTTTTCCTCAGCTTTGAGAGGGGCGGTTTGAATCAAAGACCTTCCTCTGATTCATAATAGACTGAACAAAATTAGGAATACAGGCGTCCTTGGTTTGTACCACCATGGCGCAAGGCAGACAAGTTCCACACTCTAAAGCTCTCTCTCAGAGTTAGAGAGACGCTAGAAACGAGTTCTGTATATCACAGACAGCCCACTAATGAAGCACCTGACAAGCCACAAAAAATCTACTTCATCGTACAAGTGGTTAGTTCCTTTCCTCAACCCATTAGCCTCCAACTTCCCTCTGAAACACCGAACCACCCATTTTGTCATCAAAATCCAGTTAGTGACCACAAACGAAATCTGCGCTGAGGGGATTCCTGGGAAGAAGCAGCTTCCAACACGCTCCCATTCTCACCATCGATTTGCATTCCAATAAGTCACTCTCCACTCACACTCCTCGTATATTCTCGCAAGCAGCTAACATCGACGTCTCCACAGGACCTCTTATCGACGTTCGAGGCTATTACCTGCTGGACAGTGTGCAAACACCTCTTCACTTCGGCACACTGGACACATCTTCAGCACACTCGCGTGTGTCCTCCCAAGAGTGCAGAGATTAGTATCAATCCCCTTCGCCGCACACCGATACTCCACCACTTTGCTGCATATCATCACGCTCCTCCGAGTGGAGGCGAAAAAAAGAATAAAACTTTCAATTCTCCCCTGTGTCCACGTTGGGAAAGATAAACGACTTAACCGAACCGAACAGCAGGTAGGAGATACACACATTCCAGCAGCACCCACACACTCGACGAGGTCGCATTCCTCTCTTCCTGGATGTCATCATTTAGGGCATTAAGGTAAACGGGAAGGACGTCTCATCGAAAGTTTTCCCCCGACAGCAGGCGCTGGCTGAAGATGAGTTTTCTGTCCAAAAGTTTCCCGACAAAACTTCTCTCGTTTTCCATCGAAATTCCAAGTTTCTCACCGGCACAGGATATCTCCTTCATCCTTCGACTCATGGACTGTGCTTCAGGAAACTATGGCTTTCCTCTCATGCTGTTCGAGTTTGAAATGACTTTTCCCATACACGCTGCGTGATCCTTTGTCCTTTGTGAGGACATCCTATCTATGCACGAATGCGGGTGCCTTCGAATGTCATTCCTTGTCATATGGGCCAACTATTTGACCCACAACGAGGAGAAGGACACCGCAGCGAAAGAAAATCGACAACAAAGTTCCAACCAGATCAGGACACAGTTTAAGGCTCGTAATCCAGCGCACTAGGACTTAATCCGTACTCGCTAATGCAATTCTGTTGTCATTCTCTGATGGAAGAGCGGCGAAGTGGGTCGTTAGGGGTGACTTCAAAATCAGTTTCATTGGCAGCTGGATCCTTGAGAAACTTCAATTATCCTTGAAAACGATAATTAAGCGCAATTGTTACTCTCTGTCTTTTGGTTGAAAAGACTTTTCTGAAACGATGCCAAATCCTTGTCCGAATGGGTCTGCAGTCTGAATGCAGCGGCAGCGGCGACACTCGCTTCACCCTCGCATTATCCTTGAAAAGAAACGAGTCCTTTATGGTAATATCAACAAATTAGAAACGTTTAGATACCGCACGGGGACGGGCAGCGGCGCAGAGGGCTTATTAAAAAAGCCCTTCCTCCAGTCGACGTGTCCTTGTGTTGACCGGAATGAGTGGTCCGATCTGAGGGCCGATTAATTCAGTGGAAATGCATATTTCCGCTCAAACTGCACAATGCCTTCCGGCTGTTTGCTCCCAACTGGGTATTTGGTGGGGTGATTCACTGACGATGCTGGCAAAGTTTAGGCAGAGCGCATACCAACTGGGTCCGTTGTGCAAAAGGATTCTGCTCGTCTGCTGGAATTTGCATTTTTAAAACTGTTTTTTTCATCGGTTTCTGGTGGAGCGGGAGAGGGAGAGTCTTAGAAGTTTGCCAGGAGTGCAGTGGCACTCGACTTATTTCCGATCGACGTCAGCTTAAGCCAGCATTGTTGAACAGGTGAATGGGATGGAGTTGGAGTTGGTTTTTCCCTTGAATCCTTGAATTCTTGACGTGCAGTCGTGCGATAAAGAAAGTTTGTGAAGTTTTCACGGACAAGGCATCACTGGCAGAGATGGTCGGACGAAAAATAACAAAAATCGTGTGTTCCGTTGAAGTATCTGGTGAATGATGGATTACCTTCTTTTTTCCTCCCAGTTAAACCTCCGATGGGAGAGTTGTACTAGATTGCAACGAATCCTTTTCTGAGTAAACTTCCACGAGCTTATCTGCATCGGCAAACTTTTTTCGGGTTTAAATCTGAAATCTGTCTGAAAAGTTGTTGCGAATGGTGAGTCTTCATCGAGGGCATGAGCTTCGGAATTTCACTCGTACGTTAAAAAAGAAACAGCAAATTTATAGCGAAACAATTGAAAAATGTGTGATGAAATGAGTGAATGAATGAATGAATGAATGAATGAATGAATGAATGAATGAATGAATGAATGAATGAATGAATGAATGAATGAATGAAAAAGTGTAGGCCGCACGCACTTGAAGGAAGGAAACGGAGTACAACGTCAGTGATCAGAGGTTCGACTAACTTATGTTTTGGGCATGTTACCAATTGTTTAAGAAATACATTTTCAGCCTTTTTTTGAGTAGAGCATAAGGAGGAGTCTCGTGATAGAATAATTGCCCGCACAACACGAGCGGTTGCTGGAGGAACTAGGCCCATGTCCACCCAGGACTTTAGCGCCACAATTCACACGGAGGATGGGCCATCTGTTGGTTTCATTTTTAAAAGGCTATAAAGAAGGCGTCGACTCCTATGGTCGAGGTCTAAGGTTCGAAACTTGAAAAAACAATGAGACTGCTATGCTGCAGTCGGCCAGCTGTTCCTAACCTAACCTAATCGACTCTGAATTTTTCGCCCGTCAAAGCTGTCAAACAGCAGCTCCATGGCGGACAAGCAACATTACCGAAACACCTGATTTCACGATTATTAAATTTAATGAGCAACAAATTGATTGCTAGATGACTAAGGTGCCTTGTGGGTCTTTTCGTTTTTTTTTCGGAGTTTTTGAAACACTGGCATTCGAACCTGGGACCCCTCAAACTGGAGGCAGGCACTTAACCAACTGCGCCATCCAGTCGCTTGCTTTGTGTTAATAATAATAATAATAATGGCGGCGCTACAGTCCGAGGTGGACCTGGGCCTAGCTTCTCAGCAACCACTCATGTAGTGCGTGCTATTGTTCTCTCACGAGTGGAGGGGACCTACAGTTTAATGCCGACTCCGAACGGCGATTTTTGAGAAGCTTTTCCTAGACAGTTATACTCTTTGAGCATTGCCAGTGACTCGAAAGAGGTGGAGCCGTGAAAAAATGTTTGGTGTTTTTTCGGGAATCGAACCGAGAACATAGAGCGTAGGAGTCGACGCACCTACCCACTACGCCACGGAGCCCACTTGTTACTCTTGGTTAAATCATAGCTCGCTCATGACCATATTCTCAACTAATAACCGAAAGAAATTTGCCTGATACGTTTCTTTCACTTTCGCTTTGACAGAAAAATTGGCCAAGAAAGCCGCCAGTCCGTCGCCACACCACGCAGTTTTTCTTTCTCAAATCTAAAGGGTGACCATTTAGCAATGATAGCTTTTCCAGTTCTAATGCTTTGGCAGCTATCAAAGCTATCGACCGCGTCTAATAGTCAGAATATTCAATAAGGTTTGCCATTTTATTATGGATTGTTTTATGCTTGCCGAATGGGCAAACATTATTCCAACATAATATCGAAATTCCGGCTCATTTGTGAATACGCAACACGAACGTGAATTTCGTCGCATCTTTGAAAACTTTGAGCGTAATTACACTCTTTTGAACCTTAAACCACCATCCAGATAGAACGAACAAGGATTTGGCATCAGAAAAGTTTTTTCAACCAAAAGACAGAGAGTAACAATTGCGCTTAATTATCGTTTGCAAGGATAATTGAAGTTTCTCAAGGATCCAGCTGCCAATGAAACTGATTTTGAAGTCTCCCCCTAACGATCCACTTTGCCGCTCTTCCATCAGAAAATGACAACACAATTGCATTAGCGAGTACGGATTAAGTCCAAGTGCGCTGGATTACGAGCCTTAGACTGTGTCCTGGTCTGGTTGGAACTTTATTTTTTCTTTCGCTGCGGTATCCTACGAAGAAATATAGACGCCGTAGCAGCCAGTATCAAAGGAGATCAAGAAATGCCAACTCAGAGCCGATCAGCTCAGACTTGGGCATCACCGGCCGGTCTATTTTTCTGTTGGATTTGGGTCCACATCCGTACAAAATTTTGCTAATGCAAGAATTGAAGCCGGATGACCATAAGGAATGGAGTCGCTTCAATAATTGGGCGCTGGAAATATTGCCCGGAGATCCGGATTTTGGCCAAAAAATCATCATTTCGGATGAGGTTCAATTTTAGCTCAGCGGCTATGCCAAGAAGCTCTTTTGCCATCGTTGAACAAAACACAACCCCCAAGTATTCGACCAAGCATCAATGCATCTGCACATATTGACTGTTTGATGCGGTTTAAGGGAAGGTGGCATTATCGGACCTTTTCTTCTTTCGAAACGAGAAAAGAGACTCAGTTGCCGTCAATGGTATCAAGTATGTTAACCGACTTTTGTGGCCAGTCAACAACATCGATGTGTCCGAGCTGTAGTTCCTACAAGATGGAGCTACATGCCATACAAACAACGCAACGCTCGAAGTTATGAAGGAGAAATTTAGCAACTGGGTAATCTCATAGTTAGATCGACAAAAAAGGAGGCCCCTTTGGTTTTAGACAAGGAGACGCGCTGTCATGTTATTTCTTTAACATCGTTCTTGAGAAGATCATGCAAAACTCACTGGCCAACACAAGAGACACGATCTTTCAAAAGTCTGTTCAACTGCTAGCTTACGCAGATGACATTGACGTGATGGGGCGAACACAGCGAGCTGTCAATGATGCGTTTGCTGGCATTGGAAGGGAAGCGGCTGAAATGGGTCTGGTGGTGAACGAGGGCAAAACCATGTCATCAACATCGACGAATTGGCCAGAACGTCACACTTGGCAGCTATGACTTTGAGGTAGTTAAGGACTTTGTCTACCTTGGCTCCGCGGTAAACAGTACAAACAACATCACTAGCGAGATCAAACGCAGAATAACTCTTGCCAACCGCTGTGTTTTGAGCTCAAAAGCCAATTGAGTAGTAGGGCCCTCTCTCGGAAGACCAAGTTGTATAACACCTTGATCATCCCAGTTCAAGAGGAGAAATGTCAACCAGACTCAGCGACATGAGTCTAGTCAGGGGTCTACGGATCCAACGCCCAAGATGGCTAGGCCATGTAGACCGTACAACTTAGCTCCGGCCCGAAGAGTATTCGACTCTGAGCGTGTGGCACAACGCAACAGAGGACGTCCACGTACAAGGTGGCGCACACAAGTCGAGGATGACCTCGGCCGGCTTGGTGTGCGAAACTGGAGACAGCTGGCGAAAGATCGTGCTGGATGGAGAGGCATGTTGAGTGAGGCCCAGGTCCACCTCGGACTATAGCGCCTTAAGAAGAAGAAGAAGTCATCTCATAGCGAGCGTTCATCAATTGACCGTCAAGATCATGCGACTTGACGCCACTTGATTACTTTTTCTGGGGCTATGTTAAGTCTTAATCTTAATCATAGCCTTTGGACTCTTTCTAATACTTTGGACAAGTTGAGGATGCTATTGCTGGAATAACGCCGTGACCGAGTCATCAAAAATTGAACCGACCGCTTAAAGGACTGCCAGCAAAACCAAGGCGGCCATTTGAATGAGGTTGTATTCCATACATAATGGCATGAATGTATCTTTATTATTTATTATTTATTGTTATTTTACTTTATGAAAGCGAAAAAATGCCAAATTTCCATTTTCGGTCTTAATTCACTAAATTGCTAAAGTGAAATAACGCCGAACTTTGGAATTTTGGAATTCGGCTTTATTTCTCTCGGCGGTATTTCACGGCACCCGCCTCATTGTCTGCTGCTCTAAGTATTGCACATATAGGCTGTTCGCCCATTTCGTGTCATCGATTGTCGATGCACGTTGTTCTATGTTCTACGCCGCTAGAAGGCTTGTTGCTTAAGCTGCGGACATCTGGTCGCCCTAGCTCTGGTCGCTTATTTCACAAATAATTCGATTGCTCGGATTTTATACATTTGCTTTCTTCTTATCGCATGGGGCAAACCACAAAGAGAATGAGCAATAGTTGCGCTGCTGTTTCGTCGTTAAGGTTGTCGGTCAGCACTAGCGAGAAGCACCGTAGGTGAGTCAAAACATCCAGATTGTTGTGAAGGATTTTAAAAATTTGTTGACTCAATCTATTTTGCCGATTCTTAAATGGCAATTTACCCCCTTTTTCTATTGATCAGGATCCTTTAACAACAAAGTCTATGTTGCAGCTTATAAAAATATTCATCGTTAAACCTCCACAATTGTTTTGTTGATTTTTCTGGTTGAGATGCTCCGTCGAAAGAAACTAGTGAAGACGATTTAAACCACAGTCATAAAAGCGTCACGTCCAAATTTCAAAAATAAGCTATCATTCGGTATCAATGCGCCTAAGGTACCCTTATTTTTCAACTCATCTATAACCAGGGCTAGTATCCCGACTTTTGAATCATCTATATCGCCTTAAGTTTCTTAAAGGATGCCATTGACTTGGTATCTAACCAAATCCTGCTACGTCATTATTTAGTCATCACTTTTGTGAATCTCCCAACTAATCTACACCTTGCGCCTGAATTTGATGCATCAGACCACCTTAACCAACTTCTATCCCTTCGTCGTCGCGTTAATTACACAAAATTCAAACCTCCTTCAACACTAATCCATGTGAATCCGTCTCACAGCTTGACGTGGCCTCCAAAACTTCACCGCTCGCCTGCAGATGAACATCGATTCGTGCACAGCCACTTGATGATGATGTTGACCCAGCACCCTGGTATCAGGTATCTTGTTCCCAAGGGTAGCTTGTCAAGCAAGCCACCCCCTTGCAGCGGCCGTAATTAGAAGGCTGAGGGACAGCGGTTTTGTTCGCTTTCGCCTCTCTAGCTGTGGCTTATTCGAAGGCGCGGCCTATGGCGCACCACTTTCTACGTCGGCCCAATTCGGGATCCGTTTTATGTGACATTAAAAATTCAACGCCGCAACACAGCGGGGAATTAAACACCAAATAGCTTTTTGCTCGGCGAAATAATTGCAGCCACCAAGCCGAAGGACGAAGGACATTTTTATGTGAATATTATATGATTTTTTTTCTTTTTGTTGCGGTCTCTGCAACCCACTTTTGGCCCGACCCGCTCAATGTGTGGCAGAGTGTCCTTTGCTCCTTGTCGAGCGCGACGTAGAGAGCGAAAGTCTTATTAAATTCAGCTCCACGATAATGTAGCCACAGTGCGACCGGGCCGGCGGATACTGGAGGCAAACCGAATGCCAGGGCATAACTTGGCTTCGTCGCCTGGTCCCGTGGTGGAGCCTTCAGTCATTTGCACATTATGCTCTGGATTTTTGTGGTCTTCGCTCTGCGGTTTTTGCTCCTCCTATTTTTGCACTTCCATTGTAGGCATCATGGGAATTTAGTTTGTTTTCAGGACTTAATCAGATAATGAATATATTTTTCATTCGCGGGGAGAGTTTTGGATTCCCGGTGGGGCGTGCGAATTGTAACCATGTGCTGTGGCTGCCTTGAGTTGGTCGACAACAAACCAAAAGAGGTGCCGAGATTGGGATCAGGCGTGGGTGGGTTCGTAAATACATAAGAAGGGATTAATTAGCATCGCACAAGGATGGTGCTATGGGTGATTTCAATGGGGTTATGTGTGGGGGGATATTTCGCTGAATGATCCTAATTAGATGAGATACATTGCATCACACGCTTTGGGTGCCTTTTGTGTCGGGAGGTGGGCCTTTATTCGCTTTTTTCCTTTTCGAATAATGCAATTGTTTACGAAACTGGGTCATGATTGAGAGTGCACGGCATATGAGCACGCTGCAAGTGCTCAAATTACAGGGTGTTCGCCGAGAAAGTTTCTAAATTTGGTTGCACAATATTTAACTTAACACGTATTTCTGGGAAATACAATTCAATCCTGTGTTTGAGCGGTTTCATGGTGATGATGGTGAAGTTCCATGAATCAGGAAAATGTAAATTTAATCAATTCACAACAAACGTCGACAGTGAACCAAACAGGCCTCGTGGAGTAGATTCCGTTGAATTGTACTCTGATTTGCTGGTTTTTCAGCCGAAACATCTGCCTTGGACATCTTGACTAAAGCCGATGACATAATGATTTCCTTTAAAAGGACCTACAATATGCGAAACCTCCGCCCACTCGGTTCGTCTAACAACTTTCCGAACTCAAAACCAAATTCATTGAATTCCCCACCCCATCATCCCACCAATTTGCACACCTTTCCCACGCACTCTCTGTTAACAAATTTAAAAATACACCCAAACATTGCATCCGTTCTTACACCTCTGTTCTGTGCAGGCCGATATACGAAGACGAACGCTCACCCAATCATTGCAGACATATCGATCTCAACCCCATATGGAGAGTGAAAATTTGAGAATACGAGTCATTTCAAGAAAATGAAATGTTTTGGGAAGAATAAATCGATGCTGCCTGGACCCGACAGGATGAGTGTTCTCAGGTTCTTCGAACCTTTCAATTGAATAGTGAAACTACGTAAATGACTTGGCATATCATCAGAAATGATGGCTGATACAATTTTTCCTTCGAATACCATGGCAGAAGAGTTCAGAAAGTTTCGTTTGTATTCCTCTATCCCTATCATCTGTGGTTCGACTTTGCAAAAGAAATTGGGAAATTTGATGCAAAACTTACGAGAAAGGGATTTTCTGTAAGCGGTGTTCATTATGAAACTTTTCTGAAACTCGGTGATTGTTAGCAAAAATTATTAACGAAGCAGCATAACTTGAAGAGTAACAGCAGGAGTCAAAAGAAAGATGGCTCTTCATGAACTCAGCGAGCACAGAAGAAGGAAGAGAACCGTTTCCTCTTTGTGAAGCAATCAATGGAGGAAAAGTGGAGGTGCTGGGACAGGAATCATATTCAAAAACTGTACCAATTATAAAATGAATACAATACAAGGTCCAGACTGAGGTCCGGGAGGAAGAATAACTTGTAACAGAATAACAGGAAAAAAATTATTTCATTCCAGAGTGGAAGATGGCTGAATATCATGTCCAACGAAAAAACAAGAGAGTTATCTTAATATTTTTTATTATAATAGAAAGATATATGGCAGTTATGTGTGAAACAAAATATCGGCCAAATGCTCGCCACGGCTTCGGTGGCATACCTCTATCCGATGGTCCATATTTTCAATGACAAGAACTTTTTTTTCATGAATGGCCTGACAATTAGAGTCCGAAGGCCAGTTCTTCGGCCGAAGCTGAAGCGGAACTTCGGCTTTTTGATTACCTACGGCCGAAGCCGAAGCCGAATGTTCGGTCACACTCTATTTGGAACATATTTTGCAAGTTGCATTCGCATCATATTTACGAAATAACCCCAAATTGGATTTTTGGCTGCTTTTTTTGATGTTCTTTCTACTTGAAACAAATAAATTGCATGCTTTTATACAGACCACTTAATAGATTACCGACATGCAAATGCAAAATCTGTTCATTTTAAGTCTGTAAACAAGCGCACTTTCAAAATACCAAATATCCGACAGTAACAAAACAAAAACCACACCGTTCCTTGCAACTTCTCTTTTTACAGAATACAGATATAACAATATTCGGCTTCGGCAAAAACTTCGGTCTCGTTTGGCCGAAGCCGAATATTTTGCCCACAAATCAGTCATATAAAGATGCGTAACTTTCCAGACGGAAAACCCCTAGCTCACTCAAAAATTTGACAGTTGTTCACGAATCTTCCAATAAATTTGACGGTTGATGATGAATGCACAAATATTTCCTCATTTTCACTCACACTAATTTGGACTCATCATTAATAATAATAATAATAATGGCGGCGCTACAGTCCGAGGTGGACCTGGGCCTAGCTTCTCAGCAACCACTCGTGTTGTGCGTGCTATTGTTCTGCCACGAGCGGTGGGGACCTACAGTTTAATGCCGACTCCGAACGGCGATTTTGAGAAGCTTTTTCTAGACAATTATACTCTTTGAGCATTGTCAGTGACTCGAAAGAGGTGGAGCTGCGAACTATTTTTTTTTTGATAAATTGTTTGTCTGAACTTGGATTCGAACCTAGACTGTGAAAGTCTAATGCGCATGGGTCGACGCACGAACCCACACGGCCACGGCGCCCACTCATCATTACCCCACGAAAATGGCGGCACATTCATGAATGGTTGTCCATGGTAACGCCACAAACTCATGAATTGACCGCAATAAAGTCACTAATTCACATTTTTGAGTGGGCCAGGGGTTTTCCATTTGGAAAGTTACGCATCTTTAAATGTCTGATTTGTGCTCAATATACAACTTGTATACTGTGTGCATACATGTTGAAGCAGAATTATCAATATATGCTGCAGCAAAATGGAAGGCCCATTTAGTTGATTCCCATGCAAGGTGGGAAATAACTCCACTTTTTGCGAGGTGGACTTGATTCCCATGCAAGGTGGGAAATAACTCCACTTTCTGCGAGGTGGACTTGATTCCCATGCAAGGTGGGAAATAACTCCACTTTCTGTGAGGTGGACTTGATTCCGATGCAAGGTGGGAGCTAAGTCCACTTTTTGCGAGGTGGCCTTGATTCCCATGCAAGGTGGGAAATAACTCCACTTTTTGCGAGGTGGACTTGATTCCCATGCAAGGTGGGAAATAACTCCACTTTCTGCGAGGTGGACTTGATTCCCATGCAAGGTGGGAAATAACTCCACTTTTTGCGAGGTGGACTTGATTCCTATGCAAGGTGGGAAATAACTCCACTTTCTGTGAGGTGGACTTGATTCCCATGCAAGGTGGGAGCTAAGTCCACTTTTTGCGAGGTGGCCTTGATTCCCATGCAAGGTGGGAAATAACTCCACTTTTTGCGAGGTGGACTTGATTCCCATGCAAGGTGGGAAATAACTCCACTTTCTGCGAGGTGGACTTGATTCCCATGCAAGGTGGGAAATAACTCCACTTTTTGCGAGGTGGACTTGATTCCTATGCAAGGTGGGAAATAACTCCACTTTCTGTGAGGTGGACTTGATTCCCATGCAAGGTGGGAGCTAAGGCCACTTTTTGCGAGGTGGCCTTGATTCCCATGCAAGGTGGGAAATAACTCCACTTTCTGCGAGGTGGACTTGATTCCCATGCAAGGTGGGAAATAACTCCACTTTTTGCGAGGTGGACTTGATTCCCATGCAAGGTGGGAAATAACTCCACTTTTTGCGAGGTGGACTTGATTACCATGCAAGGTGGGAAATAACTCCACTTTCTGTGAGGTGGACTTGATTCCGATGCAAGGTGGGAGCTAAGTCCACTTTTTGCGAGGTGGCCTTGATTCCCATGCAAGGTGGGAAATAACTCCACTTTTTGCGAGGTGGACTTGATTCCCATGCAAGGTGGGAAATAACTCCACTTTCTGCGAGGTGGACTTGATTCCCATGCAAGGTGGGAGCTAAGGCCACTTTTTGCGAGGTGGACTTGATTCCCATGCAAGGTGGGAAATAACTCCACTTTCTGTGAGGTGGACTTGATTCCGATGCAAGGTGGGAGCTAAGTCCACTTTTTGCGAGGTGGCCTTGATTCCCATGCAAGGTGGGAAATAACTCCACTTTTTGCGAGGTGGACTTGATTCCCATGCAAGGTGGGAAATAACTCCACTTTCTGCGAGGTGGACTTGATTCCCATGCAAGGTGGGAAATAACTCCACTTTTTGCGAGGTGGACTTGATTCCTATGCAAGGTGGGAAATAACTCCACTTTCTGCGAGGTGGACTTGATTCCCATGCAAGGTGGGAGCTAAGGCCACTTTTTGCGAGGTGGACTTGATTCCCATGCAAGGTGGGAAATAACTCCACTTTCTGTGAGGTGGACTTGATTCCGATGCAAGGTGGGAGCTAAGTCCACTTTTTGCGAGGTGGCCTTGATTCCCATGCAAGGTGGGAAATAACTCCACTTTTTGCGAGGTGGACTTGATTCCCATGCAAGGTGGGAAATAACTCCACTTTCTGTGAGGTGGACTTGATTCCCATGCAAGGTGGGAGCTAAGGCCACTTTTTGCGAGGTGGCCTTGATTCCCATGCAAGGTGGGAAATAACTCCACTTTCTGCGAGGTGGACTTGATTCCCATGCAAGGTGGGAAATAACTCCACTTTTTGCGAGGTGGACTTGATTCCCATGCAAGGTGGGAAATAACTCCACTTTCTGCGAGGTGGACTTGATTCCCATGCAAGGTGGGAAATAACTCCACTTTCTGTGAGGTGGACTTGATTCCGATGCAAGGTGGGAGCTAAGTCCACTTTTTGCGAGGTGGCCTTGATTCCCATGCAAGGTGGGAAATAACTCCACTTTTTGCGAGGTGGACTTGATTCCCATGCAAGGTGGGAAATAACTCCACTTTCTGCGAGGTGGACTTGATTCCCATGCAAGGTGGGAGCTAAGGCCACTTTTTGCGAGGTGGACTTGATTCCCATGCAAGGTGGGAAATAACTCCACTTTCTGCGAAGTGGACTTGATTCCCATGCAAGGTGGGAAATAACTCCACTTTCTGTGAGGTGGACTTGATTCCCATGCAAGGTGGGAGCTAAGGCCACTTTTTGCGAGGTGGCCTTGATTCCCATGCAAGGTGGGAAATAACTCCACTTTCTGTGAGGTGGACTTGATTCCCATGCAAGGTGGGAGCTAAGGCCACTTTTTGCGAGGTGGCCTTGATTCCCATGCAAGGTGGGAAATAACTCCACTTTCTGCGAAGTGGACTTGATTCCCATGCAAGGTGGGAAATAATTCCACTTTCTGCGAAGTGGACTTGATTCCCATGCAAGGTGGGAAATAACTCCACTTTCTGCGAAGTGGACTTGATTCCCATGCAAGGTGGGAAATAACTCCACTTTCTCCGATGTGGACTTGATTCCCATGCAAGGTGGGAAATAGTTCCACTTTCTGTGAGGTGGACTTGATTCCCATGCAAGGTGGGAAATAACTCCACTTTCTCCGATGTGGACTTGATTCCCATGCAAGGTGGGAAATAGCTCCACTTTCAGTGAAGTGGACTTGATTCCCATGCAAGGTGGGAAATAACTCCACTTTCTGCGAAGTGGACTTGATTCCCATGCAAGGTGGGAAATAACTCCACTTTCTGCGAGGTGGACTTGATTCCCATGCAAGGTGGGAAATAACTCCACTTTCTGTGAGGTGGACTTGATTCCCATGCAAGGTGGGAAATAACTCCACTTTTTGCGAGGTGGACTTGATTCCCATGCAAGGTGGGAGCTAAGGCCACTTTTTGCGAGGTGGCCTTGATTCCCATGCAAGGTGGGAAATAACTCCACTTTCTGCGAAGTGGACTTGATTCCCATGCAAGGTGGGAAATAACTCCACTTTTTGCGAGGTGGACTTGATTCCCATGCAAGGTGGGAAATAACTCCACTTTCTGCGAGGTGGACTTGATTCCCATGCAAGGTGGGAGCTAAGGCCACTTTCTGCGAGGTGGACTTGATTCCCATGCAAGGTGGGAAATAACTCCACTTTCTGCGAGGTGGACTTGATTCCTATGCAAGGTGGGAGCTAAGGCCACTTTTTGCGAGGTGGACTTGATTCCCATGCAAGGTGGGAAATAACTCCACTTTCTGCGAGGTGGACTTGATTCCCATGCAAGGTGGGAGCTAAGGCCACTTTCTGCGAGGTGGACTTGATTCCCATGCAAGGTGGGAAATAACTCCACTTTCTGCGAGGTGGACTTGATTCCTATGCAAGGTGGGAGCTAAGGCCACTTTTTGCGAGGTGGACTTGATTCCCATGCAAGGTGGGAAATAACTCCACTTTCTGCGAAGTGGACTAGATTCCTATGCAAGGTGGGGGCTAAGGCCACTTTTTGCGAGGTGGCCTTGATTCCCATGCAACGTGGGAAATAACTCCACTTTCTGCGAAGTGGACTTGATTCCCATGCAAGGTGGGAAATAACTCCACTTTCTGCGAGGTGGACTTGATTCCCATGCAAGGAGGGAAATAACTCCACTTTCTGCGAAGTGGACTTGATTCCCATGCAAGGTGGGAAATAACTCCACTTTCTGCGAGGTGGACTTGATTCCCATGCAAGGTGGGAAATAACTCCACTTTCTGTGAGGTGGACTTGATTCCCATGCAAGGTGGGAAATAACTCCACTTTTTGCGAGGTGGACTTGATTCCCATGCAAGGTGGGAAATAACTCCACTTTCTGTGAGGTGGACTTGATTCCCATGCAAGGTGGGAGCTAAGGCCACTTTTTGCGAAGTGGCCTTGATTCCCATGCAAGGTGGGAAATAACTCCACTTTCTGCGAGGTGGACTTGATTCCCATGCAAGGTGGGAGCTAAGGCCACTTTTTGCGAGGTGGACTTGATTCCCATGCAAGGTGGGAAATAACTCCACTTTCTGTGAGGTGGACTTGATTCCCATGCAAGGTGGGAAATAACTCCACTTTGTGTGAGGTGGACTTGATTCCCATGCAAGGTGGGAGCTAAGGCCACTTTTTGCGAAGTGGCCTTGATTCCCATGCAAGGTGGGAAATAACTCCACTTTCTGTGAGGTGGACTTGATTCCCATGCAAGGTGGGAGCTAAGGCCACTTTTTGCGAGGTGGACTTGATTCCCATGCAAGGTGGGAAATAACTCCACTTTCTGCGAAGTGGACTAGATTCCTATGCAAGGTGGGGGCTAAGGCCACTTTTTGCGAGGTGGCCTTGATTCCCATGCAAGGTGGGAAATAACTCCACTTTCTGCGAGGTGGACTTGATTCCCATGCAAGGTGGGAAATAACTCCACTTTCTGTGAGGTGGACTTGATTCCCATGCAAGGTGGGAAATAACTCCACTTTTTGCGAGGTGGACTTGATTCCCATGCAAGGTGGGAGCTAAGGCCACTTTTTGCGAGGTGGCCTTGATTCCCATGCAAGGTGGGAAATAACTCCACTTTCTGCGAAGTGGACTTGATTCCCATGCAAGGTGGGAAATAACTCCACTTTCTGCGAGGTGGACTTGATTCCCATGCAAGGTGGGAAATAACTCCACTTTCTGTGAGGTGGACTTGATTCCCATGCAAGGTGGGAAATAACTCCACTTTTTGCGAGGTGGACTTGATTCCCATGCAAGGTGGGAAATAACTCCACTTTCTGCGAGATGGACTTGATTCCCATGCAAGGTGGGAGCTAAGGCCACTTTTTGCGAGGTTTCCTTGATTCCCATGCAAGGTGGGAAATAACTCCACTTTCTGCGAGGTGGACTTGATTCCCATGCAAGGTGGGAAATAACTCCACTTTCTGTGAGGTGGACTTGATTCCCATGCAAGGTGGGAGCTAAGGCCACTTTTTGCGAAGTGGCCTTGATTCCCATGCAAGGTGGGAAATAACTCCACTTTCTGTGAGGTGGACTTGATTCCCATGCAAGATGGGAAATAACTCCACTTTTTGCGAGGTGGACTTGATTCCCATGCAAGGTGGGAGCTAAGGCCACTTTTTGCGAGGTGGCCTTGATTCCCATGCAAGGTGGGAAATAACTCCACTTTCTGCGAAGTGGACTTGATTCCCATGCAAGGTGGGAAATAACTCCACTTTCTGCGAGGTGGACTTGATTCCCATGCAAGGTGGGAGCTAAGGCCACTTTTTGCGAGGTGGACTTGATTCCCATGCAAGGTGGGAAATAACTCCACTTTCTGCGAAGTGGACTAGATTCCCATGCAAGGTGGGGGCTAAGGCCACTTTTTGCGAGGTGGCCTTGATTCCCATGCAACGTGGGAAATAACTCCACTTTCTGCGAAGTGGACTTGATTCTCATGCAAGGTGGGAAATAACTCCACTTTCTGCGAAGTGGACTTGATTCCCATGCAAGGTGGGAAATAACTCCACTTTCTGCGAGGTGGACTTGATTCCCATGCAAGGTGGGAAATAACTCCACTTTCTGTGAGGTGGACTTGATTCCCATGCAAGGTGGGAAATAACTCCACTTTTTGCGAGGTGGACTTGATTCCCATGCAAGGTGGGAAATAACTCCACTTTCTGTGAGGTGGACTTGATTCCCATGCAAGGTGGGAGCTAAGGCCACTTTTTGCGAAGTGGCCTTGATTCCCATGCAAGGTGGGAAATAACTCCACTTTCTGCGAAGTGGACTTGATTCCCATGCAAGGTGGGAAATAACTCCACTTTCTGCGAAGTAGACTTGATTTCCATGCAAGGTGGGAAATAACTCCACTTTCTGCGAAGTGGACTTGATTCCCATGCAAGGTGGGAAATAACTCCACTTTCTGCGAGGTGGACTTGATTCCCATGCAAGGTGGGAAATAACTCCACTTTCTGTGAGGTGGACTTGATTCCCATGCAAGGTGGGAAATAACTCCACTTTTTGCGAGGTGGACTTGATTCCCATGCAAGGTGGGAAATAACTCCACTTTCTGCGAGGTGGACTTGATTCCCATGCAAGGTGGGAAATAACTCCACTTTCTGTGAGGTGGACTTGATTCCCATGCAAGATGGGAAATAACTCCACTTTTTGCGAGGTGGACTTGATTCCCATGCAAGGTGGGAGCTAAGGCCACTTTTTGCGAGGTGGCCTTGATTCCCATGCAAGGTGGGAAATAACTCCACTTTCTGCGAAGTGGACTTGATTCCCATGCAAGGTGGGAAATAACTCCACTTTCTGCGAGGTGGACTTGATTCCCATGCAAGGTGGGAAATAACTCCACTTTCTGCGAAGTGGACTAGATTCCCATGCAAGGTGGGGGCTAAGGCCACTTTTTGCGAGGTGGCCTTGATTCCCATGCAACGTGGGAAATAACTCCACTTTCTGCGAAGTGGACTTGATTCTCATGCAAGGTGGGAAATAACTCCACTTTCTGCGAAGTGGACTTGATTCCCATGCAAGGTGGGAAATAACTCCACTTTCTGCGAGGTGGACTTGATTCCCATGCAAGGTGGGAAATAACTCCACTTTCTGTGAGGTGGACTTGATTCCCATGCAAGGTGGGAAATAACTCCACTTTTTGCGAGGTGGACTTGATTCCCATGCAAGGTGGGAAATAACTCCACTTTCTGTGAGGTGGACTTGATTCCCATGCAAGGTGGGAGCTAAGGCCACTTTTTGCGAAGTGGCCTTGATTCCCATGCAAGGTGGGAAATAACTCCACTTTCTGCGAGGTGGACTTGATTCCCATGCAAGGTGAGAAATAACTCCACTTTCTGCGAAGTGGACTTGATTTCCATGCAAGGTGGGAAATAACTCCACTTTCTGCGAGGTGGACTTGATTCCCATGCAAGGTGGGAGCTAAGGCCACTTTTTGCGAGGTGGACTTGATTCCCATGCAAGGTGGGAAATAACTCCACTTTCTGCGAAGTGGACTTGATTCTCATGCAAGGTGGGAAATAACTCCACTTTCTGCGAAGTGGACTTGATTCCCATGCAAGGTGGGAAATAACTCCACTTTCTGCGAGGTGGACTTGATTCCCATGCAAGGTGGGAAATAACTCCACTTTCTGTGAGGTGGACTTGATTCCCATGCAAGGTGGGAAATAACTCCACTTTTTGCGAGGTGGACTTGATTCCCATGCAAGGTGGGAAATAACTCCACTTTCTGCGAGGTGGACTTGATTCCCATGCAAGGTGGGAAATAACTCCACTTTCTGTGAGGTGGACTTGATTCCCATGCAAGATGGGAAATAACTCCACTTTTTGCGAGGTGGACTTGATTCCCATGCAAGGTGGGAGCTAAGGCCACTTTTTGCGAGGTGGCCTTGATTCCCATGCAAGGTGGGAAATAACTCCACTTTCTGCGAAGTGGACTTGATTCCCATGCAAGGTGGGAAATAACTCCACTTTCTGCGAGGTGGACTTGATTCCCATGCAAGGTGGGAAATAACTCCACTTTCTGTGAGGTGGACTTGATTCCCATGCAAGGTGGGAAATAACTCCACTTTTTGCGATATGGACTTGATTCCCATGCAAGGTGGGAAATAACTCCACTTTCTGCGAGGTGGACTTGATTCCCATGCAAGGTGGGAGCTAAGGCCACTTTTTGCGAGGTTTCCTTGATTCCCATGCAAGGTGGGAAATAACTCCACTTTCTGCGAAGTGGACTTGATTCCCATGCAAGGTGGGAAATAACTCCACTTTCTGCGAGGTGGACTTGATTCCCATGCAAGGTGGGAAATAACTCCACTTTCTGTGAGGTGGACTTGATTCCCATGCAAGGTGGGAGCTAAGGCCACTTTTTGCGAAGTGGCCTTGATTCCCATGCAAGGTGGGAAATAACTCCACTTTCTGTGAGGTGGACTTGATTCCCATGCAAGGTGGGAGCTAAGGCCACTTTTTGCGAGGTGGACTTGATTCCCATGCAAGGTGGGAAATAACTCCACTTTCTGCGAAGTGGACTAGATTCCTATGCAAGGTGGGGGCTAAGGCCACTTTTTGCGAGGTGGCCTTGATTCCCATGCAACGTGGGAAATAACTCCACTTTCTGCGAAGTGGACTTGATTCTCATGCAAGGTGGGAAATAACTCCACTTTCTGCGAAGTGGACTTGATTCCCATGCAAGGTGGGAAATAACTCCACTTTCTGCGAGGTGGACTTGATTCCCATGCAAGGTGGGAAATAACTCCACTTTCTGTGAGGTGGACTTGATTCCCATGCAAGGTGGGAAATAACTCCACTTTCTGCGAGGTGGACTTGATTCCCATGCAAGGTGGGAAATAACTCCACTTTTTGCGAGGTGGACTTGATTCCCATGCAAGGTGGGAAATAACTCCACTTTCTGCGAGGTGGACTTGATTCCCATGCAAGGTGGGAGCTAAGGCCACTTTCTGCGAGGTGGACTTGATTCCCATGCAAGGTGGGAAATAACTCCACTTTCTGCGAGGTGGACTTGATTCCCATGCAAGGTGGGAAATAACTCCACTTTCTGTGAGGTGGACTTGATTCCCATGCAAGGTGGGAAATAACTCCACTTTTTGCGAGGTGGACTTGATTCCCATGCAAGGTGGGAAATAACTCCACTTTCTGCGAAGTGGACTTGATTCCCATGCAAGGTGGGAAATAACTCCACTTTCTGCGAGGTGGACATGATTCCCATGCAAGGTGGGAAATAACTCCACTTTCTGCGAAGTGGACTTGATTACCATGCAAGGTGGGAAATAACTCCACTTTTTGCGAGGTGGACTTGATTCCCATGCAAGGTGGGAAATAACTCCACTTTTTGCGAGGTGGACTTGATTCCCATGCAAGGTGGGAAATAACTCCACTTTCTGCGAGGTGGACTTGATTCCCATGCAAGGTGGGAGCTAAGGCCACTTTCTGCGAGGTGGACTTGATTCCCATGCAAGGTGGGAAATAACTCCACTTTCTGCGAGGTGGACTTGATTCCCATGCAAGGTGGGAAATAACTCCACTTTCTGTGAGGTGGACTTGATTCCCATGCAAGGTGGGAAATAACTCCACTTTTTGCGAGGTGGACTTGATTCCCATGCAAGGTGGGAAATAACTCCACTTTCTGCGAAGTGGACTTGATTCCCATGCAAGGTGGGAAATAACTCCACTTTCTGCGAGGTGGACATGATTCCCATGCAAGGTGGGAAATAACTCCACTTTCTGCGAAGTGGACTTGATTACCATGCAAGGTGGGAAATAACTCCACTTTCTGCGAAGTGGACTTGATTACCATGCAAGGTGGGAAATAACTCCACTTTCTGCGAAGTGGACTTGATTCCCATGCAAGGTGGGAAATAACTCCACTTTTTGCGAGGTGGACTTGATTCCCATGCAAGGTGGGAAATAACTCCACTTTCTGCGAGGTGGACTTGATTCCCATGCAAGGTGGGAGCTAAGGCCACTTTTTGCGAGGTGGCCTTGATTCCCATGCAAGGTGGGAAATAACTCCACTTTCTGCGAAGTGGACTTGATTCCCATGCAAGGTGGGAAATAACTCCACTTTCTGCGAGGTGGACTTGATTCCCATGCAGGGTGGGAAATAACTCCACTTTCTGCGAAGTGGCCTTGATTCCCATGCAAGGTGGGAAATAACTCCACTTTCTGCGAAGTGGACTTGATTCCCATGCAAGGTGGGAAATAACTCCACTTTTTGCGAAGTGGCCTTGATTCCCATGCAAGGTGGGAAATAACTCCACTTTCTGCGAGGTGGACTTGATTCCCATGCAAGGTGGGAAATAACTCCACTTTCTGCGAGGTGGACTTGATTCCCATGCAGGGTGGGAAATAACTCCACTTTTTGCGAGGTGGACTTGATTCCCATGCAAGGTGGGAGCTAAGGCCACTTTTTGCGAGGTGGACTTGATTCCCATGCAAGGTGGGAAATAACTCCACTTTCTGCGAAGTGGACTTGATTCCCATGCAAGGTGGGAAATAACTCCACTTTTTGCGAAGTGGCCTTGATTCCCATGCAAGGTGGGAAATAACTCCACTTTCTGCGAAGTGGACTTGATTCCCATGCAAGGTGGGAAATAACTCCACTTTCTGCGAGGTGGACTTGATTCCCATGCAGGGTGGGAAATAACTCCACTTTCTGCGAAGTGGCCTTGATTCCCATGCAAGGTGGGAAATAACTCCACTTTCTGCAAAGTGGACTTGATTCCCATGCAAGGTGGGAAATAACTCCACTTTTTGCGAAGTGGCCTTGATTCCCATGCAAGGTGGGAAATAACTCCACTTTCTGCGAAGTGGACTTGATTCCCATGCAAGGTGGGAAATAACTCCACTTTCTGCGAAGTGGACTTGATTCCCATGCAGGGTGGGAAATAACTCCACTTTTTGCGAGGTGGACTTGATTCCCATGCAAGGTGGGAAATAACTCCACTTTCTGCGAAGTGGACTTGATTCCCATGCAAGGTGGGAAATAACTCCACTTTCTGTGAGGTGGACTTGATTCACATGCAAGGTGGGAGCTAAGGCCACTTTTTGCGAGGTGGCCTTGATTCCCATGCAAGGTGGGAGCTAAGGCCACTTTTTGCGAGGTGGACTTGATTCCCATGCAAGGTGGGAAATAACTCCACTTTCTGCGAGGTGGACTTGATTCCTATGCAAGGTGGCAGCTAAGGCCACTTTTTGCGAGGTGGACTTGATTCCCATGCAAGGTGGGAGCTAAGGCCACTTTTTGCGAGGTGGACTTGATTCCCATGCAAGGTGGGAAATAACTCCACTTTTTGTGAGGTGGACTTGATTCCCATGCAAGGTGGGAGCTAAGGCCACTTTTTGCGAGGTGGACTTGATTCCCATGCAAGGTGGGAAATAACTCCACTTTTTGCGAGGTGGACTTGATTCCCATGCAAGGTGGGAAATAACTCCACTTTCTGCGAAGTGGACTTGATTCCCATGCAAGGTGGGAGCTAAGGCCACTTTTTGCGAGGTGGACTTGATTCCCATGCAAGGTGGGAAATAACTCCACTTTCTGCGAAGTGGACTTGATTCCCATGCAAGGTGGGAAATAACTCCACTTTCTGCGAAGTGGACTTGATTCCCATGCAAGGTGGGAAATAACTCCACTTTCTGTGAGGTGGACTTGATTCACATGCAAGGTGGGAGCTAAGGCCACTTTTTGCGAGGTGGCCTTGATTCCCATGCAAGGTGGGAGCTAAGGCCACTTTTTGCGAGGTGGACTTGATTCCCATGCAAGGTGGGAAATAACTCCACTTTCTGCGAGGTGGACTTGATTCCTATGCAAGGTGGCAGCTAAGGCCACTTTTTGCGAGGTGGACTTGATTCCCATGCAAGGTGGGAGCTAAGGCCACTTTTTGCGAGGTGGACTTGATTCCCATGCAAGGTGGGAAATAACTCCACTTTTTGTGAGGTGGACTTGATTCCCATGCAAGGTGGGAGCTAAGGCCACTTTTTGCGAGGTGGACTTGATTCCCATGCAAGGTGGGAAATAACTCCACTTTTTGCGAGGTGGACTTGATTCCCATGCAAGGTGGGAAATAACTCCACTTTCTGCGAAGTGGACTTGATTCCCATGCAAGGTGGGAGCTAAGGCCACTTTTTGCGAGGTGGACTTGATTCCCATGCAAGGTGGGAAATAACTCCACTTTCTGCGAAGTGGACTTGATTCCCATGCAAGGTGGGAAATAACTCCACTTTCTGCGAAGTGGACTTGATTCCCATGCAAGGTGGGAAATAACTCCACTTTCTGTGAGGTGGACTTGATTCACATGCAAGGTGGGAGCTAAGGCCACTTTTTGCGAGGTGGCCTTGATTCCCATGCAAGGTGGGAAATAACTCCACTTTCTGCGAAGTGGACTTGATTCCCATGCAAGGTGGGAAATAACTCCACTTTTTGCGAGGTGGACTTGATTCCCATGCAAGGTGGGAAATAACTCCACTTTCTGCGAAGTGGACTTGATTCCCATGCAAGGTGGGAGCTAAGGCCACTTTTTGCGAGGTGGACTTGATTCCCATGCAAGGTGGGAAATAACTCCACTTTTTGCGAGGTGGACTTGATTCCCATGCAAGGTGGGAAATAACTCCACTTTCTGCGAAGTGGACTTGATTCCCATGCAAGGTGGGAGCTAAGGCCACTTTTTGCGAGGTGGACTTGATTCCCATGCAAGGTGGGAAATAACTCCACTTTCTGCGAGGTGGACTTGATTCCTATGCAAGGTGGCAGCTAAGGCCACTTTTTGCGAGGTGGACTTGATTCCCATGCAAGGTGGGAGCTAAGGCCACTTTTTGCGAGGTGGACTTGATTCCCATGCAAGGTGGGAAATAACTCCACTTTTTGTGAGGTGGACTTGATTCCCATGCAAGGTGGGAGCTAAGGCCACTTTTTGCGAGGTGGACTTGATTCCCATGCAAGGTGGGAAATAACTCCACTTTTTGCGAGGTGGACTTGATTCCCATGCAAGGTGGGAAATAACTCCACTTTCTGCGAAGTGGACTTGATTCCCATGCAAGGTGGGAGCTAAGGCCACTTTTTGCGAGGTGGACTTGATTCCCATGCAAGGTGGGAAATAACTCCACTTTCTGCGAAGTGGACTTGATTCCCATGCAAGGTGGGAGCTAAGGCCACTTTTTGCGAGGTGGACTTGATTCCCATGCAAGGTGGGAAATAACTCCACTTTCTGCGAAGTGGACTTGATTCCCATGCAAGGTGGGAAATAACTCCACTTTCTGCGAAGTGGACTTGATTCCCATGCAAGGTGGGAAATAACTCCACTTTCTGCGAAGTGGACTTGATTCCCATGCAAGGTGGGAAATAACTCCACTTTCTGCGAAGTGGACTTGATTCCCATGCAAGGTGGGAAATAACTCCACTTTCTGCGAAGTGGACTTGATTCCCATGCAAGGTGGGAGCTAAGGCCACTTTTTGCGAGGTGGACTTGATTCCCATGCACGGTGGGAGCTAAGGCCACTTTTTGCGAGGTGGACTTGATTCCCATGCAAGGTGGGAAATAACTCCACTTTCTGCGAAGTGGACTTGATTCCCATGCAAGGTGGGAAATAACTCCACTTTCTGCGAAGTGGACTTGATTCCCATGCAAGGTGGGAGCTAAGGCCACTTTTTGCGAGGTGGACTTGATTCCCATGCACGGTGGGAGCTAAGGCCACTTTTTGCGAGGTGGACTTGATTCCCATGCAAGGTGGGAGCTAAGGCCACTTTTTGCGAGGTGGACTTGATTCCCATGCAAGGTGGGAAATAACTCCACTTTCTGCGAAGTGGACTTGATTCCCATGCAAGGTGGGAAATAACTCCACTTTCTGCGAAGTGGACTTGATTCCCATGCAAGGTGGGAAATAACTCCACTTTTTGCGAGGTGGACTTGATTCCCATGCAAGGTGGGAAATAACTCCACTTTCTGCGAAGTGGACTTGATTCCCATGCAAGGTGGGAAATAACTCCACTTTCTGCGAAGTGGACTTGATTCCCATGCAAGGTGGGAAATAACTCCACTTTTTGCGAGGTGGACTTGATTCCCATGCAAGGTGGGAAATAACTCCACTTTCTGCGAGGTGGACTTGATTCCTATGCAAGGTGGCAGCTAAGGCCACTTTTTGCGAGGTGGACTTGATTCCCATGCAAGGTGGGAGCTAAGGCCACTTTTTGCGAGGTGGACTTGATTCCCATGCAAGGTGGGAAATAACTCCACTTTTTGTGAGGTGGACTTGATTCCCATGCAAGGAGGGAAATAACTCCACTTTCTGCGAGGTGGACTTGATTCCCATGCAAGGTGGGAAATAACTCCACTTTCTGCGAAGTGGACTTGATTCCCATGCAAGGTGGGAAATAACTCCACTTTCTGCGAGGTGGACTTGATTCCCATGCAAGGTGGGAGCTAAGGCCACTTTTTGCGAGGTGGACTTGATTCCCATGCAAGGTGGGAAATAACTCCACTTTCTGCGAAGTGGACTTGATTCCCATGCAAGGTGGGAAATAACTCCACTTTCTGCGAAGTGGACTTGATTCCCATGCAAGGTGGGAAATAACTCCACTTTCTGCGAAGTGGACTTGATTCCCATGCAAGGTGGGAAATAACTCCACTTTCTGTGAGGTGGACTTGATTCCCATGCAAGGTGGGAGCTAAGGCCACTTTTTGCGAGGTGGCCTTGATTCCCATGCAAGGTGGGAAATAACTCCACTTTCTGCGAAGTGGACTTGATTCCCATGCAAGGTGGGAAATAACTCCACTTTCTGCGAAGTGGACTTGATTCCCATGCAAGGTGGGAAATAACTCCACTTTCTGCGAGGTGGACTTGATTCCCATGCAAGGTGGGAGCTAAGGCCACTTTCTGCGAGGTGGACTTGATTCCCATGCAAGGTGGGAAATAACTCCACTTTCTGCGAAGTGGACTTGATTCCCATGCAAGGTGGGAAATAACTCCACTTTCTGCGAGGTGGACTTGATTCCCATGCAAGGTGGGAGCTAAGGCCACTTTTTGCGAGGTTTCCTTGATTCCCATGCAAGGTGGGAAATAACTCCACTTTCTGCGAGGTGGACTTGATTCCCATGCAAGGTGGGAAATAACTCCACTTTCTGCGAGGTGGACTTGATTCCCATGCAAGGTGGGAGCTAAGGCCACTTTTTGCGAGGTGGACTTGATTCCCATGCAAGGTGGGAAATAACTCCACTTTCTGCGAGGTGGACTTGATTCCCATGCAAGGTGGGAGCTAAGGCCACTTTTTGCGAGGTTTCCTTGATTCCCATGCAAGGTGGGAAATAACTCCACTTTCTGCGAGGTGGACTTGATTCCCATGCAAGGTGGGAAATAACTCCACTTTCTGCGAGGTGGACTTGATTCCCATGCAAGGTGGGAGCTAAGGCCACTTTTTGCGAGGTGGGAAATAACTCCACTTTCTGCGAAGTGGACTTGATTCCCATGCAAGGTGGGAAATAACTCCACTTTCTGCGAGGTGGACTTGATTCCCATGCAAGGTGGGAAATAACTCCACTTTCTGTGAGGTGGACTTGATTCCCATGCAAGGTGGGAAATAACTAAACTTTCTGCGAGGTGGACTTGATTCCCATGCAAGGTGGGAGCTAAGGCCACTTTTTGCGAGGTGGACTTGATTCCCATGCAAGGTGGGAGTTAAGGCCACTTTTTGCGAGGTGGACTTGATTCCCATGCAAGGTGGGAAATAACTCCACTTTCTGCGAAGTGGACTTGATTCCCATGCAAGGTGGGAAATAACTCCACTTTCTGTGAGGTGGACTTGATTCCCATGCAAGGTGGGAGCTAAGGCCACTTTCTGCGAGGTGGACTTGATTCCCATGCAAGGTGGGAAATAACTCCACTTTCTGCGAGGTGGACTTGATTCCCATGCAAGGTGGGAGCTAAGGCCACTTTTTGCGAGGTGGACTTGATTCCCATGCAAGGTGGGAAATAACTCCACTTTTTGCGAGGTGGACTTGATTCCCATGCAAGGTGGGAAATAACTCCACTTTCTGCGAAGTGGACTTGATTCCCATGCAAGGTGGGAGCTAAGGCCACTTTTTGCGAGGTGGACTTGATTCCCATGCAAGGTGGGAAATAACTCCACTTTCTGCGAAGTGGACTTGATTCCCATGCAAGGTGGGAAATAACTCCACTTTCTGCGAGGTGGACTTGATTCCCATGCAAGGTGGGAAATAACTCCACTTTTTGCGAGGTGGACTTGATTCCCATGCAAGGTGGGAAATAACTCCACTTTCTGCGAAGTGGACTTGATTCCCATGCAAGGTGGGAGCTAAGGCCACTTTTTGCGAGGTGGACTTGATTCCCATGCAAGGTGGGAAATAACTCCACTTTCTGCGAAGTGGACTTGATTCCCATGCAAGGTGGGAAATAACTCCACTTTTTGCGAGGTGGACTTGATTCCCATGCAAGGTGGGAAATAACTCCACTTTCTGTGAGGTGGGCTTGATTCCCATGCAAGGTGGGAGCTAAGGCCACTTTTTGCGAGGTGGACTTGATTCCCATGCAAGGTGGGAGCTAAGGCCACTTTTGCGAGGTGGCCTTGATTCCCATGCAAGGTGGGAAATAACTCCACTTTCTGCGAAGTGGACTTGATTCCCATGCAAGGTGGGAAATAACTCCACTTTCTGTGAGGTGGACTTGATTCCCATGCAAGGTGGGAAATAACTCCACTTTCTGCGAAGTGGACTTGATTCCCATGCAAGGTGGGAAATAACTCCACTTTTTGTGAGGTGGACTTGATTCCCATGCAAGGAGGGAAATAACTCCACTTTCTGCGAAGTGGACTTGATTCCCATGCAAGGTGGGAAATAACTCCACTTTCTGCGAAGTGGACTTGATTCCCATGCAAGGTGGGAAATAACTCCACTTTCTGCGAAGTGGACTTGATTCCCATGCAAGGTGGGAAATAACTCCACTTTTTGTGAGGTGGACTTGATTCCCATGCAAGGAGGGAAATAACTCCACTTTCTGCGAAGTGGACTTGATTCCCATGCAAGGTGGGAAATAACTCCACTTTCTGCGAAGTGGACTTGATTCCCATGCAAGGTGGGAGCTAAGGCCACTTTTTGCGAGGTGGACTTGATTCCCATGCAAGGTGGGAAATAACTCCACTTTCTGCGAGGTGGACTTGATTCCCATGCAAGGTGGGAGCTAAGGCCACTTTTTGCGAGGTGGACTTGATTCCCATGCAAGGTGGGAAATAACTCCACTTTCTGCGAGGTGGACTTGATTCCCATGCAAGGTGGGAAATAACTCCACTTTCTGCGAGGTGGACTTGATTCCCATGCAAGGTGGGAGCTAAGGCCACTTTTTGCGAGGTGGACTTGATTCCCATGCAAGGTGGGAAATAACTCCACTTTCTGCGAGGTGGACTTGATTCCCATGCAAGGTGGGAAATAACTCCACTTTCTGCGAGGTGGACTTGATTCCTATGCAAGGTGGCAGCTAAGGCCACTTTTTGCGAGGTGGACTTGATTCCCATGCAAGGTGGGAGCTAAGGCCACTTTTTGCGAAGTGGCCTTGATTCCCATGCAAGGTGGGTAATAACTCCACTTTCTGCGAAGTGGACTTGATTCCCATGCAAGGTGGGAAATAACTCCACTTTCTGCGAAGTGGACTTGATTCCCATGCAAGGTGGGAAATAACTCCACTTTCTGTGAGGTGGACTTGATTCCCATGCAAGGTGGGAAATAACTCCACTTTCTGCGAAGTGGACTAGATTCCTATGCAAGGTGGGGGCTAAGGCCACTTTTTGCGAGGTGGACTTGATTCCCATGCAAGGTGGGAAATAACTCCACTTTCTGCGAGGTGGACTTGACTCCCATGCAAGGTGGGAAATAACTCCACTTTCTGCGAGGTGGACTTGATTCCCATGCAAGGTGGGAGCTAAGGCCACTTTTTGCGAGGTGGACTTGATTCCCATGCAAGGTGGGAAATAACTCCACTTTCTGCGAGGTGGACTTGATTCCCATGCAAGGTGGGAGCTAAGGCCACTTTTTGCGAGGTGGACTTGATTCCCATGCAAGGTGGGAAATAACTCCACTTTCTGTGAGGTGGACTTGATTCCCATGCAAGGTGGGAAATAACTCCACTTTCTGCGAGGTGGACTTGATTCCCATGCAAGGTGGGAAATAACTCCACTTTCTGCGAGGTGGACTTGATTCCTATGCAAGGTGGCAGCTAAGGCCACTTTTTGCGAGGTGGCCTTGATTCCCATGCAAGGTGGGAAATAACTCCACTTTCTGCGAAGTGGACTTGATTCCCATGCAAGGTGGGAAATAACTCCACTTTTTGCGAGGTGGACTTGATTCCCATGCAAGGTGGGAAATAACTCCACTTTCTGCGAAGTGGACTTGATTCGCATGCAAGGTGGGAAATAACTCCACTTTCTGCGAGGTGGACTTGATTCCCATGCAAGGTGGGAGCTAAGGCCACTTTTTGCGAGGTGGACTTGATTCCCATGCAAGGTGGGAGCTAAGGCCACTTTTTGCGAGGTGGACTTGATTCCCATGCAAGGTGGGAGCTAAGGCCACTTTTTGCGAGGTGGCCTTGATTCCCATGCAAGGTGGGAAATAACTCCACTTTCTGCGAAGTGGACTTGATTCGCATGCAAGGTGGGAAATAACTCCACTTTCTGCGAGGTGGACTTGATTCCCATGCAAGGTGGGAAATAATTCCACTTTCTGCGAGGTGGACTTGATTCCTATGCAAGGTGGCAGCTAAGGCCACTTTTTGCGAGGTGGACTTGATTCCCATGCAAGGTGGCAGCTAAGGCCACTTTTTGCGAGGTGGACTTGATTCCCATGCAAGGTGGGAAATAACTCCACTTTCTGCGAGGTGGACTTGATTCCCATGCAAGGTGGGAGCTAAGGCCACTTTTTGCGAGGTTTCCTTGATTCCCATGCAAGGTGGGAAATAACTCCACTTTCTGCGAAGTGGACTTGATTCCCATGCAAGGTGGGAAATAACTCCACTTTCTGCGAGGTGGACTTGATTCCCATGCAAGGTGGGAAATAACTCCACTTTCTGTGAGGTGGACTTGATTCCCATGCAAGGTGGGAGCTAAGGCCACTTTTTGCGAAGTGGCCTTGATTCCCATGCAAGGTGGGAAATAACTCCACTTTCTGTGAGGTGGACTTGATTCCCATGCAAGGTGGGAGCTAAGGCCACTTTTTGCGAGGTGGACTTGATTCCCATGCAAGGTGGGAAATAACTCCACTTTCTGCGAAGTGGACTAGATTCCTATGCAAGGTGGGGGCTAAGGCCACTTTTTGCGAGGTGGCCTTGATTCCCATGCAACGTGGGAAATAACTCCACTTTCTGCGAAGTGGACTTGATTCTCATGCAAGGTGGGAAATAACTCCACTTTCTGCGAAGTGGACTTGATTCCCATGCAAGGTGGGAAATAACTCCACTTTCTGCGAGGTGGACTTGATTCCCATGCAAGGTGGGAAATAACTCCACTTTCTGCGAGGTGGACTTGATTCCCATGCAAGGTGGGAGCTAAGGCCACTTTTTGCGAGGTTTCCTTGATTCCCATGCAAGGTGGGAAATAACTCCACTTTCTGCGAAGTGGACTTGATTCCCATGCAAGGTGGGAAATAACTCCACTTTCTGCGAGGTGGACTTGATTCCCATGCAAGGTGGGAAATAACTCCACTTTCTGTGAGGTGGACTTGATTCCCATGCAAGGTGGGAAATAACTCCACTTTTTGCGAGGTGGACTTGATTCCCATGCAAGGTGGGAGCTAAGGCCACTTTTTGCGAGGTGGCCTTGATTCCCATGCAAGGTGGGAAATAACTCCACTTTCTGCGAAGTCGACTTGATTCCCATGCAAGGTGGGAAATAACTCCACTTTCTGCGAGGTGGACTTGATTCCCATGCAAGGTGGGAAATAACTCCACTTTCTGTGAGGTGGACTTGATTCCCATGCAAGGTGGGAAATAACTCCACTTTTTGCGAGGTGGACTTGATTCCCATGCAAGGTGGGAAATAACTCCACTTTCTGCGAGGTGGACTTGATTCCCATGCAAGGTGGGAGCTAAGGCCACTTTTTGCGAGGTTTCCTTGATTCCCATGCAAGGTGGGAAATAACTCCACTTTCTGCGAAGTGGACTTGATTCCCATGCAAGGTGGGAAATAACTCCACTTTCTGCGAGGTGGACTTGATTCCCATGCAAGGTGGGAAATAACTCCACTTTCTGTGAGGTGGACTTGATTCCCATGCAAGGTGGGAGCTAAGGCCACTTTTTGCGAAGTGGCCTTGATTCCCATGCAAGGTGGGAAATAACTCCACTTTCTGCGAAGTGGACTAGATTCCCATGCAAGGTGGGGGCTAAGGCCACTTTTTGCGAAGTGGCCTTGATTCCCATGCAAGGTGGGAAATAACTCCACTTTCTGTGAGGTGGACTTGATTCCCATGCAAGGTGGGAGCTAAGGCCACTTTTTGCGAGGTTTCCTTGATTCCCATGCAACGTGGGAAATAACTCCACTTTCTGCGAAGTGGACTTGATTCTCATGCAAGGTGGGAAATAACTCCACTTTCTGCGAAGTGGACTTGATTCCCATGCAAGGTGGGAAATAACTCCACTTTCTGCGAGGTGGACTTGATTCCCATGCAAGGTGGGAAATAACTCCACTTTCTGTGAGGTGGACTTGATTCCCATGCAAGGTGGGAAATAACTCCACTTTCTGTGAGGTGGACTTGATTCCCATGCAGGGTGGGAGCTAAGGCCACTTTTTGCGAAGTGGCCTTGATTCCCATGCAAGGTGGGAAATAACTCCACTTTCTGTGAGGTGGACTTGATTCCCATGCAAGGTGGGAGCTAAGGCCACTTTTTGCGAGGTGGACTTGATTCCCATGCAAGGTGGGAAATAACTCCACTTTCTGCGAAGTGGACTAGATTCCTATGCAAGGTGGGGGCTAAGGCCACTTTTTGCGAGGTGGCCTTGATTCCCATGCAACGTGGGAAATAACTCCACTTTCTGCGAAGTGGACTTGATTCCCATGCAAGGTGGGAAATAACTCCACTTTCTGTGGGGTGGACTTGATTCCCATGCAACGTGGGAAATAACTCCACTTTTTGCGAGGTGGACTTGATTCCCATGCAAGGTGGGAAATAACTCCACTTTCTGCGAGGTGGACTTGATTCCCATGCAAGGTGGGAAATAACTCCACTTTCTGTGAGGTGGACTTGATTCCCATGCAAGGTGGGAAATAACTCCACTTTTTGCGAGGTGGACTTGATTCCCATGCAAGGTGGGAGCTAAGGCCACTTTTTGCGAGGTGGCCTTGATTCCCATGCAAGGTGGGAAATAACTCCACTTTCTGCGAAGTGGACTTGATTCCCATGCAAGGTGGGAAATAACTCCACTTTCTGCGAGGTGGACTTGATTCCCATGCAAGGTGGGAAATAACTCCACTTTCTGTGAGGTGGACTTGATTCCCATGCAAGGTGGGAAATAACTCCACTTTTTGCGAGGTGGACTTGATTCCCATGCAAGGTGGGAAATAACTCCACTTTCTGCGAGGTGGACTTGATTCCCATGCAAGGTGGGAAATAACTCCACTTTCTGTGAGGTGGACTTGATTCCCATGCAAGGTGGGAGCTAAGGCCACTTTTTGCGAAGTGGACTTGATTCCCATGCAAGGTGGGAAATAACTCCACTTTCTGTGAGGTGGACTTGATTCCCATGCAAGGTGGGAAATAACTCCACTTTTTGCGAGGTGGACTTGATTCCCATGCAAGGTGGGAAATAACTCCACTTTCTGCGAGGTGGACTTGATTCCCATGCAAGGTGGGAAATAACTCCACTTTTTGCGAGGTGGACTTGATTCCTATGCAAGGTGGGAAATAACTCCACTTTCTGCGAGGTGGACTTGATTCCCATGCAAGGTGGGAAATAACTCCACTTTTTGCGAGGTGGACTTGATTCCCATGCAAGGTGGGAAATAACTCCACTTTCTGCGAGGTGGACTTGATTCCCATGCAAGTTGGGAGCTAAGGCCACTTTTTGCGAGGTTTCCTTGATTCCCATGCAAGGTGGGAAATAACTCCACTTTCTGCGAAGTGGACTTGATTCCCATGCAAGGTGGGAGCTAAGGCCACTTTTTGCGAGGTGGACTTGATTCCCATGCAAGGTGGGAAATAACTCCACTTTCTGTGAGGTGGACTTGATTCCCATGCAAGGTGGGAGCTAAGGCCACTTTTTGCGAAGTGGCCTTGATTCCCATGCAAGGTGGGAAATAACTCCACTTTCTGTGAGGTGGACTTGATTCCCATGCAAGGTGGGAGCTAAGGCCACTTTTTGCGAGGTGGACTTGATTCCCATGCAAGGTGGGAAATAACTCCACTTTCTGCGAAGTGGACTAGATTCCTATGCAAGGTGGGGGCTAAGGCCACTTTTTGCGAGGTGGCCTTGATTCCCATGCAACGTGGGAAATAACTCCACTTTCTGCGAAGTGGACTTGATTCTCATGCAAGGTGGGAAATAACTCCACTTTCTGCGAAGTGGACTTGATTCCCATGCAAGGTGGGAAATAACTCCACTTTCTGCGAGGTGGACTTGATTCCCATGCAAGGTGGGAAATAACTCCACTTTCTGTGAGGTGGACTTGATTCCCATGCAAGGTGGGAAATAACTCCACTTTTTGCGAGGTGGCCTTGATTCCCATGCAAGGTGGGAAATAACTCCACTTTCTGCGAAGTGGACTTGATTCCCATGCAAGGTGGGAAATAACTCCACTTTCTGCGAGGTGGACTTGATTCCCATGCAAGGTGGGAAATAACTCCACTTTCTGTGAGGTGGACTTGATTCCCATGCAAGGTGGGAAATAACTCCACTTTTTGCGAGGTGGACTTGATTCCCATGCAAGGTGGGAAATAACTCCACTTTCTGTGAGGTGGACTTGATTCCCATGCAAGGTGGGAGCTAAGGCCACTTTTTGCGAAGTGGCCTTGATTCCCATGCAAGGTGGGAAATAACTCCACTTTCTGTGAGGTGGACTTGATTCCCATGCAAGGTGGGAGCTAAGGCCACTTTTTGCGAGGTGGACTTGATTCCCATGCAAGGTGGGAAATAACTCCACTTTCTGCGAAGTGGACTAGATTCCTATGCAAGGTGGGGGCTAAGGCCACTTTTTGCGAGGTGGCCTTGATTCCCATGCAAGGTGGGAAATAACTCCACTTTCTGCGAAGTGGACTTGATTCCCATGCAAGGTGGGAAATAACTCCACTTTCTGCGAGGTGGACTTGATTCCCATGCAAGGTGGGAAATAACTCCACTTTCTGTGAGGTGGACTTGATTCCCATGCAAGGTGGGAGCTAAGGCCACTTTATGCGAGGTTTCCTTGATTCCCATGCAAGGTGGGAAATAACTCCACTTTCTGCGAAGTGGACTTGATTCCCATGCAAGGTGGGAAATAACTCCACTTTCTGTGAGGTGGACTTGATTCCCATGCAAGGTGGGAAATAACTCCACTTTTTGCGAGGTGGACTTGATTCCCATGCAAGGTGGGAAATAACTCCACTTTCTGCGAGGTGGACTTGATTCCCATGCAAGGTGGGAGCTAAGGCCACTTTTTGCGAGGTTTCCTTGATTCCCATGCAAGGTGGGAAATAACTCCACTTTCTGCGAAGTGGACTTGATTCCCATGCAAGGTGGGAAATAACTCCACTTTCTGCGAGGTGGACTTGATTCCCATGCAAGGTGGGAAATAACTCCACTTTCTGTGAGGTGGACTTGATTCCCATGCAAGGTGGGAGCTAAGGCCACTTTTTGCGAAGTGGCCTTGATTCCCATGCAAGGTGGGAAATAACTCCACTTTCTGCGAAGTGGACTAGATTCCCATGCAAGGTGGGGGCTAAGGCCACTTTTTGCGAGGTGGCCTTGATTCCCATGCAAGGTGGGAAATAACTCCACTTTCTGCGAAGTGGACTTGATTCTCATGCAAGGTGGGAAATAACTCCACTTTCTGCGAAGTGGACTTGATTCCCATGCAAGGTGGGAAATAACTCCACTTTCTGCGAGGTGGACTTGATTCCCATGCAAGGTGGGAAATAACTCCACTTTCTGTGAGGTGGACTTGATTCCCATGCAAGGTGGGAAATAACTCCACTTTCTGTGAGGTGGACTTGATTCCCATGCAGGGTGGGAGCTAAGGCCACTTTTTGCGAAGTGGCCTTGATTCCCATGCAAGGTGGGAAATAACTCCACTTTCTGTGAGGTGGACTTGATTCCCATGCAAGGTGGGAGCTAAGGCCACTTTTTGCGAGGTGGACTTGATTCCCATGCAAGGTGGGAAATAACTCCACTTTCTGCGAAGTAGACTAGATTCCTATGCAAGGTGGGGGCTAAGGCCACTTTTTGCGAGGTGGCCTTGATTCCCATGCAACGTGGGAAATAACTCCACTTTCTGCGAAGTGGACTTGATTCTCATGCAAGGTGGGAAATAACTCCACTTTCTGCGAAGTGGGCTTGATTCCCATGCAAGGTGGGAAATAACTCCACTTTCTGCGAGGTGGACTTGATTCCCATGCAAGGTGGGAAATAACTCCACTTTCTGTGAGGTGGACTTGATTCCCATGCAAGGTGGGAAATAACTCCACTTTTTGCGAGGTGGACTTGATTCCCATGCAAGGTGGGAAATAACTCCACTTTCTGCGAGGTGGACTTGATTCCCATGCAAGGTGGGAAATAACTCCACTTTCTGTGAGGTGGACTTGATTCCCATGCAAGGTGGGAAATAACTCCACTTTTTGCGAGGTGGACTTGATTCCCATGCAAGGTGGGAGCTAAGGCCACTTTTTGCGAGGTGGCCTTGATTCCCATGCAAGGTGGGAAATAACTCCACTTTCTGCGAAGTGGACTTGATTCCCATGCAAGGTGGGAAATAACTCCACTTTCTGCGAGGTGGACTTGATTCCCATGCAAGGTGGGAAATAACTCCACTTTCTGTGAGGTGGACTTGATTCCCATGCAAGGTGGGAAATAACTCCACTTTTTGCGAGGTGGACTTGATTCCCATGCAAGGTGGGAAATAACTCCACTTTCTGTGAGGTGGACTTGATTCCCATGCAAGGTGGGAGCTAAGGCCACTTTTCGCGAAGTGGCCTTGATTCCCATGCAAGGTGGGAAATAACTCCACTTTCTGCGAGGTGGACTTGATTCCCATGCAAGGTGGGAGCTAAGGCCACTTTTTGCGAGGTGGACTTGATTCCCATGCAAGGTGGGAAATAACTCCACTTTCTGCGAAGTGGACTTGATTCCCATGCAAGGTGGGAAATAACTCCACTTTCTGCGAGGTGGACTTGATTCCCATGCAAGGTGGGAAATAACTCCACTTTCTGCGAAGTGGACTAGATTCCTATGCAAGGTGGGGGCTAAGGCCACTTTTTGCGAGGTGGCCTTGATTCCCATGCAACGTGGGAAATAACTCCACTTTCTGCGAAGTGGACTTGATTCTCATGCAAGGTGGGAAATAACTCCACTTTCTGCGAAGTGGACTTGATTCCCATGCAAGGTGGGAAATAACTCCACTTTCTGCGAGGTGGACTTGATTCCCATGCAAGGTGGGAAATAACTCCACTTTCTGTGAGGTGGACTTGATTCCCATGCAAGGTGGGAAATAACTCCACTTTCTGCGAGGTGGACTTGATTCCCATGCAAGGAGGGAAATAACTCCACTTTCTGCGAAGTGGACTTGATTCCCATGCAAGGTGGGAAATAACTCCACTTTCTGCGAGGTGGACTTGATTCCCATGCAAGGTGGGAGCTAAGGCCACTTTCTGCGAGGTGGACTTGATTCCCATGCAAGGTGGGAAATAACTCCACTTTCTGCGAGGTGGACTTGATTCCCATGCAAGGTGGGAAATAACTCCACTTTTTGCGAGGTGGACTTGATTCCCATGCAAGGTCTGAAATAACTCCACTTTTTGCGAGGTGGACTTGATTCCCATGCAAGGTGGGAAATAACTCCACTTTCTGCGAGGTGGACTTGATTCCCATGCAAGGTGGGAGCTAAGGCCACTTTTTGCGAGGTGGACTTGATTCCCATGCAAGGTGGGAAATAACTCCACTTTCTGCGAGGTGGACTTGATTCCCATGCAAGGTGGGAGCTAAGGCCACTTTTTGCGAGGTGGACTTGATTCCCATGCAAGGTGGGAAATAACTCCACTTTCTGTGAGGTGGACTTGATTCCCATGCAAGGTGGGAAATAACTCCACTTTTTGCGATGTTTCCTTGATTCCCATGCAAGGTGGGAAATAACTCCACTTTCTGCGAGGTGGACATGATTCCCATGCAAGGTGGGAAATAACTCCACTTTCTGTGAGGTGGACTTGATTCCCATGCAAGGTGGGAAATAACTCCACTTTTTGCGAAGTGGACTTGATTCCCATGCAAGGTGGGAAATAACTCCACTTTTTGCGAGGTGGACTTGATTCCCATGCAAGGTGGGAAATAACTCCACTTTCTGCGAAGTGGACTTGATTACCATGCAAGGTGGGAAATAACTCCACTTTCTGCGAAGTGGACTTGATTCCCATGCAAGGTGGGAAATAACTCCACTTTTTGCGAGGTGGACTTGATTCCCATGCAAGGTGGGAAATAACTCCACTTTCTGCGAGGTGGACTTGATTCCTATGCAAGGTGGCAGCTAAGGCCACTTTTTGCGAGGTGGACTTGATTCCCATGCAAGGTGGGAAATAACTCCACTTTCTGCGAAGTGGACTTGATTCCCATGCAAGGTGGGAAATAACTCCACTTTCTGCGAGGTGGACTTGATTCCCATGCAAGGTGGGAGCTAAGGCCACTTTTTGCGAGGTGGACTTGATTCCCATGCAAGGTGGGAAATAACTCCACTTTCTGCGAAGTGGACTTGATTCCCATGCAAGGTGGGAAATAACTCCACTTTTTGCGAAGTGGCCTTGATTCCCATGCAAGGTGGGAAATAACTCCACTTTCTGCGAAGTGGACTTGATTCCTATGCAAGGTGGCAGCTAAGGCCACTTTTTGCGAGGTGGACTTGATTCCCATGCAGGGTGGGAAATAACTCCACTTTCTGCGAAGTGGCCTTGATTCCCATGCAAGGTGGGAAATAACTCCACTTTCTGCGAAGTGGACTTGATTCCCATGCAAGGTGGGAGCTAAGGCCACTTTTTGCGAGGTGGACTTGATTCCCATGCAAGGTGGTAAATAACTCCACTTTTTGTGAGGTGGACTTGATTCCCATGCAAGGTGGGAAATAACTCCACTTTCTGCGAGGTGGACTTGATTCCTATGCAAGGTGGCAGCTAAGGCCACTTTTTGCGAGGTGGACTTGATTCCCATGCAAGGTGGGAGCTAAGGCCACTTTTTGCGAGGTGGACTTGATTCCCATGCAAGGTGGGAAATAACTCCACTTTTTGTGAGGTGGACTTGATTCCCATGCAAGGTGGGAGCTAAGGCCACTTTTTGCGAGGTGGACTTGATTCCCATGCAAGGTGGGAAATAACTCCACTTTTTGCGAGGTGGACTTGATTCCCATGCAAGGTGGGAAATAACTCCACTTTCTGCGAAGTGGACTTGATTCCCATGCAAGGTGGGAGCTAAGGCCACTTTTTGCGAGGTGGACTTGATTCCCATGCAAGGTGGGAAATAACTCCACTTTCTGCGAGGTGGACTTGATTCCTATGCAAGGTGGCAGCTAAGGCCACTTTTTGCGAGGTGGACTTGATTCCCATGCAAGGTGGGAGCTAAGGCCACTTTTTGCGAGGTGGACTTGATTCCCATGCAAGGTGGGAAATAACTCCACTTTTTGTGAGGTGGACTTGATTCCCATGCTAGGTGGGAGCTAAGGCCACTTTTTGCGAGGTGGACTTGATTCCCATGCAAGGTGGGAAATAACTCCACTTTTTGCGAGGTGGACTTGATTCCCATGCAAGGTGGGAAATAACTCCACTTTCTGCGAAGTGGACTTGATTCCCATGCAAGGTGGGAGCTAAGGCCACTTTTTGCGAGGTGGACTTGATTCCCATGCAAGGTGGGAAATAACTCCACTTTCTGCGAAGTGGACTTGATTCCCATGCAAGGTGGGAAATAACTCCACTTTCTGCGAAGTGGACTTGATTCCCATGCAAGGTGGGAAATAACTCCACTTTCTGTGAGGTGGACTTGATTCCCATGCAAGGAGGGAAATAACTCCACTTTCTGTGAGGTGGCCTTGATTCCCATGCAAGGTGGGAAATAACTCCACTTTCTGCGAAGTGGACTTGATTCCCATGCAAGGTGGGAAATAACTCCACTTTTTGCGAGGTGGACTTGATTCCCATGCAAGGTGGGAAATAACTCCACTTTCTGCGAAGTGGACTTGATTCCCATGCAAGGTGGGAAATAACTCCACTTTCTGCGAGGTGGACTTGATTCCCATGCAAGGTGGGAGCTAAGGCCACTTTTTGCGAGGTGGACTTGATTCCCATGCAAGGTGGGAGCTAAGGCCACTTTTTGCGAGGTGGACTTGATTCCCATGCAAGGTGGGAGCTAAGGCCACTTTTTGCGAGGTGGCCTTGATTCCCATGCAAGGTGGGAAATAACTCCACTTTCTGCGAAGTGGACTTGATTCCCATGCAAGGTGGGAAATAACTCCATTTTCTGCGAGGTGGACTTGATTCCCATGCAAGGTGGGAAATAACTCCACTTTCTGCGAGGTGCACTTGATTCCTATGCAAGGTGGCAGCTAAGGCCACTTTTTGCGAGGTGGACTTGATTCCCATGCAAGGTGGGAAATAACTCCACTTTCTGCGAAGTGGACTTGATTCCCATGCAAGGTGGGAAATAACTCCACTTTCTGCGAGGTGGACTTGATTCGCATGCAAGGTGGGAGCTAAGGCCACTTTTTGCGAGGTGGCCTTGATTCCCATGCAAGGTGGGAAATAACTCCACTTTCTGCGAAGTGGACTTGATTCCCATGCAAGGTGGGAAATAACTCCACTTTCTGCGAAGTGGACTTGATTCCCATGCAAGGTGGGAAATAACTCCACTTTCTGCGAAGTGGACTTGATTCCCATGCAAGGTGGGAAATAACTCCACTTTCTGCGAAGTGGACTTGATTCCCATGCAAGGTGGGAAATAACTCCACTTTCTGCGAAGTGGACTTGATTCCCATGCAAGGTGGGAAATAACTCCACTTTTTGCGAGGTGGACTTGATTCCCATGCAAGGTGGGAAATAACTCCACTTTCTGCGAAGTGGACTTGATTCCTATGCAAGGTGGCAGCTAAGGCCACTTTTTGCGAGGTGGACTTGATTCCCATGCAAGGTGGGAAATAACTCCACTTTCTGCGAAGTGGACTTGATTCCCATGCAAGGTGGGAAATAACTCCACTTTCTGCGAGGTGGACTTGATTCCCATGCAAGGAGGGAAATAACTCCACTTTCTGCGAAGTGGACTTGATTCCCATGCAAGGTGGGAAATAACTCCACTTTCTGCGAGGTGGACTTGATTCCCATGCAAGGAGGGAAATAACTCCACTTTCTGCGAAGTGGACTTGATTCCCATGCAAGGTGGGAAATAACTCCACTTTCTGCGAGGTGGACTTGATTCCCATGCAAGGTGGGAGCTAAGGCCACTTTTTGCGAGGTGGACTTGATTCCCATGCAAGGTGGGAAATAACTCCACTTTCTGCGAAGTGGACTAGATTCCTATGCAAGGTGGGGGCTAAGGCCACTTTTTGCGAGGTGGCCTTGATTCCCATGCAACGTGGGAAATAACTCCACTTTCTGCGAAGTGGACTTGATTCTCATGCAAGGTGGGAAATAACTCCACTTTCTGCGAAGTGGACTTGATTCCCATGCAAGGTGGGAAATAACTCCACTTTCTGCGAGGTGGACTTGATTCCCATGCAAGGTGGGACATAACTCCACTTTCTGTGAGGTGGACTTGATTCCCATGCAAGGTGGGAAATAACTCCACTTTTTGCGAGGTGGACTTGATTCCCATGCAAGGTGGGAAATAACTCCACTTTTTGCGAGGTGGACTTGATTCCCATGCAAGGTGGGAAATAACTCCACTTTCTGCGAGGTGGACTTGATTCCCATGCAAGGTGGGAGCTAAGGCCACTTTCTGCGAGGTGGACTTGATTCCCATGCAAGGTGGGAAATAACTTCACTTTCTGCGAGGTGGACTTGATTCCCATGCAAGGTGGGAAATAACTCCACTTTCTGTGAGGTGGACTTGATTCCCATGCAAGGTGGGAAATAACTCCACTTTTTGCGAGGTGGACTTGATTCCCATGCAAGGTGGGAAATAACTCCACTTTTTGCGAGGTGGACTTGATTCCCATGCAAGGTGGGAAATAACTCCACTTTTTGCGAGGTGGACTTGATTCCCATGCAAGGTGGGAAATAACTCCACTTTTTGCGAGGTGGACTTGATTCCCATGCAAGGTGGGAAATAACTCCACTTTCTGCGAGGTGGACTTGATTCCCATGCAAGGTGGGAGCTAAGGCCACTTTTTGCGAGGTGGACTTGATTCCCATGCAAGGTGGGAAATAACTCCACTTTCTGTGAGGTGGACTTGATTCCCATGCAAGGTGGGAAATAACTCCACTTTTTGCGAGGTTTCCTTGATTCCCATGCAAGGTGGGAAATAACTCCACTTTCTGCGAAGTGGACTTGATTCCCATGCAAGGTGGGAAATAACTCCACTTTCTGCGAGGTGGACTTGATTCCTATGCAAGGTGGCAGCTAAGGCCACTTTTTGCGAGGTGGACTTGATTCCCATGCAAGGTGGGAAATAACTCCACTTTCTGCGAAGTGGACTTGATTCCCATGCAAGGTGGGAAATAACTCCACTTTTTGCGAGGTGGACTTGATTCCCATGCAAGGTGGGAAATAACTCCACTTTCTGCGAAGTGGACTTGATTACCATGCAAGGTGGGAAATAACTCCACTTTCTGTGAAGTGGACTTGATTCCCATGCAAGGTGGGAAATAACTCCACTTTTTGCGAGGTGGACTTGATTCCCATGCAAGGTGGGAAATAACTCCACTTTCTGCGAGGTGGACTTGATTCCTATGCAAGGTGGCAGCTAAGGCCACTTTTTGCGAGGTGGACTTGATTCCCATGCAAGGTGGGAAATAACTCCACTTTCTGCGAAGTGGACTTGATTCCCATGCAAGGTGGGAAATAACTCCACTTTCTGCGAGGTGGACTTGATTCCCATGCAAGGTGGGAGCTAAGGCCACTTTCTGTGAGGTGGACTTGATTCCCATGCAAGGTGGGAAATAACTCCACTTTCTGCGAAGTGGACTTGATTCCCATGCAAGGTGGGAAATAACTCCACTTTTTGCGAAGTGGCCTTGATTCCCATGCAAGGTGGGAAATAACTCCACTTTCTGCGAGGTGGACTTGATTCCCATGCAGGGTGGGAAATAACTCCACTTTCTGCGAAGTGGACTTGATTCCCATGCAAGGTGGGAAATAACTCCACTTTTTGCGAAGTGGCCTTGATTCCCATGCAAGGTGGGAAATAACTCCACTTTCTGCGAAGTGGACTTGATTCCCATGCAAGGTGGGAAATAACTCCACTTTCTGCGAGGTGGACTTGATTCCCATGCAGGGTGGGAAATAACTCCACTTTTTGCGAGGTGGACTTGATTCCCATGCAAGGTGGGAAATAACTCCACTTTCTGCGAAGTGGACTTGATTCCCATGCAAGGTGGGAGCTAAGGCCACTTTTTGCGAGGTGGACTTGATTCCCATGCAAGGTGGGAAATAACTCCACTTTCTGCGAGGTGGACTTGATTCCTATGCAAGGTGGCAGCTAAGGCCACTTTTTGCGAGGTGGACTTGATTCCCATGCAAGGTGGGAGCTAAGGCCACTTTTTGCGAGGTGGACTTGATTCCCATGCAAGGTGGGAAATAACTCCACTTTTTGTGAGGTGGACTTGATTCCCATGCAAGGTGGGAGCTAAGGCCACTTTTTGCGAGGTGGACTTGATTCCCATGCAAGGTGGGAAATAACTCCACTTTTTGCGAGGTGGACTTGATTCCCATGCAAGGTGGGAAATAACTCCACTTTCTGCGAAGTGGACTTGATTCCCATGCAAGGTGGGAAATAACTCCACTTTCTGCGAAGTGGACTTGATTCCCATGCAAGGTGGGAAATAACTCCACTTTCTGGTGGGAAATAACTCCACTTTCTGCGAAGTGGACTTGATTCCCATGCAAGGTGGGAAATAACTCCACTTTCTGCGAGGTGGACTTGATTCCCATGCAAGGTGGGAGCTAAGGCCACTTTTTGCGAGGTGGCCTTGATTCCCATGCAAGGTGGGAAATAACTCCACTTTCTGCGAGGTGGACTTGATTCCCATGCAAGGTGGGAAATAACTCCATTTTCTGCGAGGTGGACTTGATTCCCATGCAAGGTGGGAAATAACTCCACTTTCTGCGAGGTGCACTTGATTCCTATGCAAGGTGGCAGCTAAGGCCACTTTTTGCGAGGTGGACTTGATTCCCATGCAAGGTGGGACATAACTCCACTTTCTGCGAAGTGGACTTGATTCCCATGCAAGGTGGGAAATAACTCCACTTTCTGCGAAGTGGACTTGATTCCCATGCAAGGTGGGAAATAACTCCACTTTCTGCGAAGTGGACTTGATTCCCATGCAAGGTGGGAAATAACTCCACTTTCTGCGAAGTGGACTTGATTCCCATGCAAGGTGGGAAATAACTCCACTTTCTGCGAAGTGGACTTGATTCCCATGCAAGGTGGGAAATAACTCCACTTTTTGCGAGGTGGACTTGATTCCCATGCAAGGTGGGAAATAACTCCACTTTCTGCGAAGTGGACTTGATTCCCATGCAAGGTGGGAAATAACTCCACTTTCTGCGAGGTGGACTTGATTCCTATGCAAGGTGGCAGCTAAGGCCACTTTTTGCGAGGTGGACTTGATTCCCATGCAAGGTGGGAAATAACTCCACTTTCTGCGAAGTGGACTTGATTCCCATGCAAGGTGGGAAATAACTCCACTTTCTGCGAGGTGGACTTGATTCCCATGCAAGGAGGGAAATAACTCCACTTTCTGCGAAGTGGACTTGATTCCCATGCAAGGTGGGAAATAACTCCACTTTCTGCGAGGTGGACATGATTCCCATGCAAGGTGGGAAATAACTCCACTTTCTGCGAGGTGGACTTGATTCCCATGCAAGGTGGGAGCTAATTCCACTTTTTGCGAGGTGGACTTGATTCCCATGCAAGGTGGGAAATAATCCACTTTCTGCGAAGTGGACTAGATTCCTATGCAAGGTGGGGGCTAAGGCCACTTTTTGCGAGGTGGCCTTGATTCCCATGCAACGTGGGAAATAACTCCACTTTCTGCGAAGTGGACTTGATTCTCATGCAAGGTGGGAAATAACTCCACTTTCTGCGAAGTGGACTTGATTCCCATGCAAGGTGGGAAATAACTCCACTTTCTGCGAGGTGGACTTGATTCCCATGCAAGGTGGGAAATAACTCCACTTTCTGTGAGGTGGACTTGATTCCCATGCAAGGTGGGAAATAACTCCACTTTTTGCGAGGTGGACTTGATTCCCATGCAAGGTGGGAAATAACTCCACTTTTTGCGAGGTGGACTTGATTCCCATGCAAGGTGGGAAATAACTCCACTTTCTGCGAGGTGGACTTGATTCCCATGCAAGGTGGGAGCTAAGGCCACTTTCTGCGAGGTGGACTTGATTCCCATGCAAGGTGGGAAATAACTTCACTTTCTGCGAGGTGGACTTGATTCCCATGCAAGGTGGGAAATAACTCCACTTTCTGTGAGGTGGACTTGATTCCCATGCAAGGTGGGAAATAACTCCACTTTTTGCGAGGTGGACTTGATTCCCATGCAAGGTGGGAAATAACTCCACTTTTTGCGAGGTGGACTTGATTCCCATGCAAGGTGGGAAATAACTCCACTTTTTGCGAGGTGGACTTGATTCCCATGCAAGGTGGGAAATAACTCCACTTTTTGCGAGGTGGACTTGATTCCCATGCAAGGTGGGAAATAACTCCACTTTCTGCGAGGTGGACTTGATTCCCATGCAAGGTGGGAGCTAATGCCACTTTTTGCGAGGTGGACTTGATTCCCATACAAGGTGGGAAATAACTCCACTTTCTGTGAGGTGGACTTGATTCCCATGCAAGGTGGGAAATAACTCCACTTTTTGCGAGGTTTCCTTGATTCCCATGCAAGGTGGGAAATAACTCCACTTTCTGCGAAGTGGACTTGATTCCCATGCAAGGTGGGAAATAACTCCACTTTCTGCGAGGTGGACATGATTCCCATGCAAGGTGGGAAATAACTCCACTTTCTGTGAGGTGGACTTGATTCCCATGCAAGGTGGGAAATAACTCCACTTTTTGCGAGGTGGACTTGATTCCCATGCAAGGTGGGAAATAACTCCACTTTTTGCGAGGTGGACTTGATTCCTATGCAAGGTGGCAGCTAAGGCCACTTTTTGCGAGGTGGACTTGATTCCCATGCAAGGTGGGAAATAACTCCACTTTCTGCGAAGTGGACTTGATTCCCATGCAAGGTGGGAAATAACTCCACTTTCTGCGAGGTGGACTTGATTCCCATGCAAGGTGGGAGCTAAGGCCACTTTTTGCGAGGTGGACTTGATTCCCATGCAAGGTGGGAAATAACTCCACTTTCTGCGAAGTGGACTTGATTCCCATGCAAGGTGGGAAATAACTCCACTTTTTGCGAAGTGGCCTTGATTCCCATGCAAGGTGGGAAATAACTCCACTTTCTGCGAAGTGGACTTGATTCCCATGCAAGGTGGGAAATAACTCCACTTTCTGCGAGGTGGACTTGATTCCCATGCAGGGTGGGAAATAACTCCACTTTCTGCGAAGTGGCCTTGATTCCCATGCAAGGTGGGAAATAACTCCACTTTCTGCAAAGTGGACTTGATTCCCATGCAAGGTGGGAAATAACTCCACTTTTTGCGAAGTGGCCTTGATTCCCATGCAAGGTGGGAAATAACTCCACTTTCTGCGAAGTGGACTTGATTCCCATGCAAGGTGGGAAATAACTCCACTTTCTGCGAGGTGGACTTGATTCCCATGCAGGGTGGGAAATAACTCCACTTTTTGCGAGGTGGACTTGATTCCCATGCAAGGTGGGAAATAACTCCACTTTCTGCGAAGTGGACTTGATTCCCATGCAAGGTGGGAGCTAAGGCCACTTTTTGCGAGGTGGACTTGATTCCCATGCAAGGTGGGAAATAACTCCACTTTCTGCGAGGTGGACTTGATTCCTATGCAAGGTGGCAGCTAAGGCCACTTTTTGCGAGGTGGACTTGATTCCCATGCAAGGTGGGAGCTAAGGCCACTTTTTGCGAGGTGGACTTGATTCCCATGCAAGGTGGGAAATAACTCCACTTTTTGTGAGGTGGACTTGATTCCCATGCAAGGTGGGAGCTAAGGCCACTTTTTGCGAGGTGGACTTGATTCCCATGCAAGGTGGGAAATAACTCCACTTTTTGCGAGGTGGACTTGATTCCCATGCAAGGTGGGAAATAACTCCACTTTCTGCGAAGTGGACTTGATTCCCATGCAAGGTGGGAGCTAAGGCCACTTTTTGCGAGGTGGACTTGATTCCCATGCAAGGTGGGAAATAACTCCACTTTCTGCGAAGTGGACTTGATTCCCATGCAAGGTGGGAAATAACTCCACTTTCTGCGAAGTGGACTTGATTCCCATGCAAGGTGGGAAATAACTCCACTTTCTGTGAGGTGGACTTGATTCCCATGCAAGGTGGGAGCTAAGGCCACTTTTTGCGAGGTGGCCTTGATTCCCATGCAATTTGGGAAATAACTCCACTTTCTGCGAAGTGGACTTGATTCCCATGCAAGGTGGGAAATAACTCCACTTTCTGCGAAGTGGACTTGATTCCCATGCAAGGTGGGAAATAACTCCACTTTCTGCGAAGTGGACTTGATTCCCATGCAAGGTGGGAAATAACTCCACTTTTTGCGAGGTGGCCTTGATTCCCATGCAAGGTGGGAAATAACTCCACTTTCTGCGAAGTGGACTTGATTCCCATGCAAGGTGGGAAATAACTCCACTTTCTGCGAGGTGGACTTGATTCCCATGCAAGGTGGGAAATAACTCCACTTTCTGTGAGGTGGGCTTGATTCCCATGCAAGGTGGGAGCTAAGGCCACTTTTTGCGAGGTGGACTTGATTCCCATGCAAGGTGGGAGCTAAGGCCACTTTTTGCGAGGTGGCCTTGATTCCCATGCAAGGTGGGAAATAACCCCACTTTCTGCGAAGTGGACTTGATTCCCATGCAAGGTGGGAAATAACTCCATTTTCTGCGAGGTGGACTTGATTCCCATGCAAGGTGGGAAATAACTCCACTTTCTGCGAGGTGCACTTGATTCCTATGCAAGGTGGCAGCTAAGGCCACTTTTTGCGAGGTGGACTTGATTCCCATGCAAGGTGGGAAATAACTCCACTTTCTGCGAAGTGGACTTGATTCCCATGCAAGGTGGGAAATAACTCCACTTTCTGCGAAGTGGACTTGATTCCCATGCAAGGTGGGAGCTAAGGCCACTTTTTGCGAGGTGGACTTGATTCCCATGCAAGGTGGGAAATAACTCCACTTTCTGCGAAGTGGACTTGATTCCCATGCAAGGTGGGAAATAACTCCACTTTCTGCGAAGTGGACTTGATTCCCATGCAAGGTGGGAAATAACTCCACTTTCTGCAAAGTGGACTTGATTCCCATGCAAGGTGGGAAATAACTCCACTTTCTGCGAGGTGGACTTGATTCCCATGCAAGGTGGGAGCTAAGGCCACTTTTTGCGAGGTGGACTTGATTCCCATGCAAGGTGGGAAATAACTCCACTTTCTGCGAAGTGGACTTGATTCCCATGCAAGGTGGGAAATAACTCCACTTTCTGCGAAGTGGACTTGATTCCCATGCAAGGTGGGAAATAACTCCACTTTCTGCGAAGTGGACTTGATTCCCATGCAAGGTGGGAGCTAAGGCCACTTTTTGCGAGGTGGACTTGATTCCCATGCAAGGTGGGAGCTAAGGCCACTTTTTGCGAGGTGGGAAATAACTCCACTTTCTGCGAAGTGGACTTGATTCCCATGCAAGGTGGGAAATAACTCCACTTTCTGTGAGGTGGACTTGATTCCCATGCAAGGTGGGAGCTAAGGCCACTTTTTGCGAGGTGGACTTGATTCCCATGCAAGGTGGGAGCTAAGGCCACTTTTTGCGAGGTGAGAAATAACTCCACTTTCTGCGAAGTGGACTTGATTCCCATGCAAGGTGGGAAATAACTCCACTTTCTGCGAGGTGGACTTGATTCCCATGCAAGGTGGGAAATAACTCCACTTTCTGTGAGGTGGACTTGATTCCCATGCAAGGTGGGAGCTAAGGCCACTTTTTGCGAGGTGGACTTGATTCCCATGCAAGGTGGGAGCTAAGGCCACTTTTTGCGAGGTGGACTTGATTCCCATGCAAGGTGGGAGTTAAGGCCACTTTTTGCGAGGTGGACTTGATTCCCATGCAAGGTGGGAAATAACTCCACTTTCTGCGCAGTGGACTTGATTCCCATGCAAGGTGGGAAATAACTCCACTTTTTGTGAGGTGGACTTGATTCCCATGCAAGGAGGGAAATAACTCCACTTTCTGCGAGGTGGACTTGATTCCCATGCAAGGTGGGAAATAACTCCACTTTCTGCGAGGTGGACTTGATTCCCATGCAAGGTGGGAGCTAAGGCCACTTTTTGCGAGGTGGACTTGATTCCCATGCAAGGTGGGAGCTAAGGCCACTTTTTGCGAGGTGGACTTGATTCCCATGCAAGGTGGGAAATAACTCCACTTTCTGCGAAGTGGACTTGATTCCCATGCAAGGTGGGAAATAACTCCACTTTTTGCGAGGTGGCCTTGATTCCCATGCAAGGTGGGAAATAACTCCACTTTCTGCGAAGTGGACTTGATTCCCATGCAAGGTGGGAAATAACTCCACTTTCTGCGAGGTGGACTTGATTCCCATGCAAGGTGGGAGCTAAGGCCACTTTTTGCGAGGTGGCCTTGATTCCCATGCAAGGTGGGAGCTAAGGCCACTTTTTGCGAGGTGGCCTTGATTCCCATGCAAGGTGGGAAATAACTCCACTTTCTGCGAAGTGGACTTGATTCCCATGCAAGGTGGGAAATAACTCCACTTTCTGTGAGGTAGACTTGATTCCCATGCAAGGTGGGAAATAACTCCACTTTCTGCGAAGTGGACTTGATTCCCATGCAAGGTGGGAAATAACTCCACTTTTTGTGAGGTGGACTTGATTCCCATGCAAGGAGGGAAATAACTCCACTTTCTGCGAAGTGGACTTGATTCCCATGCAAGGTGGGAAATAACTCCACTTTCTGCGAAGTGGACTTGATTCCCATGCAAGGTGGGAAATAACTCCACTTTCTGTGAGGTAGACTTGATTCCCATGCAAGGTGGGAAATAACTCCACTTTCTGCGAAGTGGACTTGATTCCCATGCAAGGTGGGAAATAACTCCACTTTTTGTGAGGTGGACTTGATTCCCATGCAAGGAGGGAAATAACTCCACTTTCTGCGAAGTGGACTTGATTCCCATGCAAGGTGGGAAATAACTCCACTTTCTGCGAAGTGGACTTGATTCCCATGCAAGGTGGGAAATAACTCCACTTTCTGCGAGGTGGACTTGATTCCCATGCAAGGTGGGAGCTAAGGCCACTTTTTGCGAGGTGGACTTGATTCCCATGCAAGGTGGGAAATAACTCCACTTTCTGCGAGGTGGACTTGATTCCCATGCAAGGTGGGAGCTAAGGCCACTTTTTGCGAGGTGGACTTGATTCCCATGCAAGGTGGGAAATAACTCCACTTTCTGCGAGGTGGACTTGATTCCCATGCAAGGTGGGAAATAACTCCACTTTCTGCGAGGTGGACTTGATTCCCATGCAAGGTGGGAGCTAAGGCCACTTTTTGCGAGGTGGACTTGATTCCCATGCAAGGTGGGAAATAACTCCACTTTCTGCGAGGTGGACTTGATTCCTATGCAAGGTGGCAGCTAAGGCCACTTTTTGCGAGGTGGACTTGATTCCCATGCAAGGTGGGAGCTAAAGCCACTTTTTGCGAAGTGGCCTTGATTCCCATGCAAGGTGGGAAATAACTCCACTTTCTGCGAAGTGGACTTGATTCCCATGCAAGGTGGGAAATAACTCCACTTTCTGCGAAGTGGACTTGATTCCCATGCAAGGTGGGAAATAACTCCACTTTCTGTGAGGTGGACTTGATTCCCATGCAAGGTGGGAAATAACTCCACTTTCTGCGAAGTGGACTAGATTCCTATGCAAGGTGGGGGCTAAGGCCACTTTTTGCGAGGTGGACTTGATTCCCATGCAAGGTGGGAAATAACTCCACTTTCTGCGAGGTGGACTTGATTCCCATGCAAGGTGGGAAATAACTCCACTTTCTGCGAGGTGGACTTGATTCCCATGCAAGGTGGGAGCTAAGGCCACTTTTTGCGAGGTGGACTTGATTCCCATGCAAGGTGGGAAATAACTCCACTTTCTGCGAGGTGGACTTGATTCCCATGCAAGGTGGGAGCTAAGGCCACTTTTTGCGAGGTGGACTTGATTCCCATGCAAGGTGGGAAATAACTCCACTTTCTGCGAGGTGGACTTGATTCCCATGCAAGGTGGGAAATAACTCCACTTTCTGCGAGGTGGACTTGATTCCCATGCAAGGTGGGAAATAACTCCACTTTCTGCGAAGTGGACTTGATTCCCATGCAAGGTGGGAAATAACTCCACTTTCTGCGAAGTGGCCTTGATTCCCATGCAAGGTGGGAAATAACTCCACTTTCTGTGAGGTGGACTTGATTCCCATGCAAGGTGGGAAATAACTCCACTTTCTGCGAAGTGGACTAGATTCCTATGCAAGGTGGGGGCTAAGGCCACTTTTTGCGAGGTGGCCTTGATTCCCATGCAAGGTGGGAAATAACTCCACTTTCTGCGAAGTGGACTTGATTCCCATGCAAGGTGGGAGCTAAGGCCACTTTTTGCGAGGTGGACTTGATTCCCATGCAAGGTGGGAAATAACTCCACTTTCTGCGAGGTGGACTTGATTCCCATGCAAGGTGGGAGCTAAGGCCACTTTTTGCGAGGTGGACTTGATTCCCATGCAAGGTGGGAAATAACTCCACTTTCTGCGAGGTGGACTTGATTCCCATGCAAGGTGGGAGCTAAGGCCACTTTTTGCGAGGTGGACTTGATTCCCATGCAAGGTGGGAAATAACTCCACTTTCTGCGAGGTGGACTTGATTCCCATGCAAGGTGGGAAATAACTCCACTTTCTGCGAGGTGGACTTGATTCCTATGCAAGGTGGCAGCTAAGGCCACTTTTTGCGAGGTGGACTTGATTCCCATGCAAGGTGGGAGCTAAGGCCACTTTTTGCGAGGTGGACTTGATTCCCATGCAAGGTGGGAAATAACTCCACTTTCTGCGAGGTGGACTTGATTCCCATGCAAGGTGGGAAATAACTCCACTTTCTGCGAGGTGGACTTGATTCCCATGCAAGGTGGGAAATAACTCCACTTTCTGCGAGGTGGACTTGATTCCATGCAGGTGGGAGCTAAGGCCACTTTTTGCGAGGTGACTTGATTCCCATGCAAGGTGGGAAATAACTCCACTTTCTGCGAGGTGGACTTGATTCCCATGCAAGGTGGGAAATACTCCACTTTTTGCGAGGTGGACTTGATTCCCATGCAAGGTGGGAAATAACTCCACTTTCTGCGAAGTGGACTTGATTCCCATGCAAGGTGGGAAATAACTCCACTTTCTGCGAAGTGGACTTGATTCCCATGCAAGGTGGGAAATAACTCCACTTTTTGCGAAGTGGACTTGATTCCCATGCAAGGTGGGAAATAACTCCACTTTTTGCGAGGTGGACTTGATTCCCATGCAAGGTGGGAAATAACTCCACTTTCTGCGAAGTGGACTTGATTCCCATGCAATGTGGGAAATAACTCCACTTTCTGTGAGGTGGACTTGATTCCCATGCAAGGTGGGAAATAACTCCACTTTTTGTGAGGTGGACTTGATTCCCATGCAAGGAGGGAAATAACTCCACTTTCTGTGAGGTGGACTTGATTCCCATGCAAGGTGGGAAATAACTCCACTTTCTGTGAGGTGGACTTGATTCCCATGCAAGGTGGGAATAACTACTCCACTTTCTGCGAAGTGGACTAGATCCTATGCAAGGTGGGGGCTAAGGCCACTTTTTGCGAGGTGGCCTTGATTCCATGCAAGGTGGGAAATAACTCCACTTTCTGCGAAGTGGACTTGATTCCCATGCAAGGTGGGAAATAACTCCACTTTCTGCGAGGCTGGACTTGATTCCCATGCAAGGTGGGAGCTAAGGGCCACTTTTTGCGAGGTGGACTTGATTCCCATGCAAGGTGGGAAATAACTCCACTTCTGCGAGGTGGACTTGATTTCCATGCAAGGTGGGAAATAACTCACTTTCTGCGAAGTGGACTTGATTCCTATGCAAGGTGGGAGCTAAGGCCACTTTTTGCGAGGTGGACTTGATTCCCATGCAAGGTGGGAAATAACTCCACTTTCTGTGAGGTGGACTTGATTCCCATGCAAGGTGGGAAATAACTCCACTTTTTGTGAGGTGGACTTGATTCCCATGCAAGGAGGGAAATAACTCCACTTTCTGTGAGGTGGACTTGATTCCCATGCAAGGTGGGAAATAACTCCACTTTCTGTGAGGTGGACTTGATTCCCATGCAAGGTGGGAAATAACTCCACTTTCTGCGAAGTGGACTAGATTCCCATGCAAGGTGGGGGCTAAGGCCACTTTTTGCGAGGTGGCCTTGATTCCCATGCAAGGTGGGAAATAACTCCACTTTCTGCGAAGTGGACTTGATTCCCATGCAAGGTGGGAAATAACTCCACTTTCTGCGAGGTGGACTTGATTTCCCATGCAAGGTGGGAGCTAAGGCCACTTTTTTGCGAGGTGGACTTGATTCCCATGCAAGGTGGGAAATAACTCCACTTTCTGCGAGGTGGACTTGATTCCCATGCAAGGTGGGAAATAATCCACTTTCTGCGAGGTGGACTTGCTTCCTATGCAAGGCGGCAGCTAAGGCCACTTTTTGCGAGGTGGACTTGATTCCCATGCAAGGTGGGAGCTAAGGCCACTTTTTGCGAGGTGGACTTGATTCCCATGCAAGGTGGGAAATAACTCCACTTTTTGTGAGGTGGACTTGATTCCCATGCAAGGAGGGAAATAACTCCACTTTCTGCGAAGTGGACTTGATTCCCATGCAAGGTGGGAAATAACTCCACTTTCTGCGAAGTGGACTTGATTCCCATGCAAGGTGGGAAATAACTCCACTTTCTGCGAGGTGGACTTGATTCCCATGCAAGGTGGGAGCTAAGGCCACTTTTTGCGAGGTGGACTTGATTCCCATGCAAGGTGGGAAATAACTCCACTTTCTGCGAGGTGGACTTGATTCCCATGCAAGGTGGGAAATAACTCCACTTTCTGCGAAGTGGACTTGATTCCCATGCAAGGTGGGAAATAACTCCACTTTCTGTGAGGTGGACTTGATTCCCATGCAAGGTGGGAAATAACTCCACTTTCTGCGAGGTGGACTTGATTCCCATGCAAGGTGGGAAATAACTCCACTTTCTGCGAGGTGGACTTGATTCCCATGCAAGGTGGGAGCTAAGGCCATTTTTGGCGAGGTGGCCTTGATTCCCATGCAAGGTGGGAAATAACTCCACTTTCTGCGAAGTGGACTTGATTCCCATGCAAGGTGGGAAATAACTCCACTTTCTGCGAAGTGGACTTGATTCCCATGCAAGGTGGGAAATAACTCCACTTTCTGTGAGGTGGACTTGATTCCCATGCAAGGTGGGAGCTAAGGCCACTTTTTGCGAGGTGGACTTGATTCCCATGCAAGGTGGGAGCTAAGGCCACTTTTTGCAAGGTGGGAAATAACTCCACTTTCTGCGAAGTGGACTTGATTCCCATGCAAGGTGGGAAATAACTCCACTTTCTGCGAGGTGGACTTGATTCCCATGCAAGGTGGGAGCTAAGGCCACTTTTTGCGAGGTGGACTTGATTCCCATGCAAGGTGGGAAATAACTCCACTTTCCGCGAGGTGGACTTGATTCCCATGCAAGGTGGGAAATAACTCCACTTTCTGCGAAGTGGACTTGATTCCCATGCAAGGTGGGAGCTAAGGCCACTTTTTGCGAGGTGGACTTGATTCCCATGCAAGGTGGGAAATAACTCCACTTTTTGCGAAGTGGACTTGATTCCCATGCAAGGTGGGAAATAACCCCACTTTCTGCGAAGTGGACTTGATTCCCATGCAATGTGGGAAATAACTCCACTTTCTGCGAGGTGGACTTGATTCCCATGCAAGGTGGGAGCTAAGGCCACTTTTTGCGAGGTGGACTTGATTCCCATGCAAGGTGGGAAATAACTCCACTTTCTGCGAGGTGGACTTGATTCCCATGCAAGGTGGGAAATAATTCCACTTTCTGCGAGGTGGACTTGATTCCTATGCAAGGTGGCAGCTAAGGCCACTTTTTGCGAGGTGGACTTGATTCCCATGCAAGGTGGGAGCTAAGGCCACTTTTTGCGAGGTGGACTTGATTCCCATGCAAGGTGGGAAATAACTCCACTTTTTGTGAGGTGGACTTGATTCCCATGCAAGGAGGGAAATAACTCCACTTTCTGCGAAGTGGACTTGATTCCCATGCAAGGTGGGAAATAACTCCACTTTCTGCGAAGTGGACTTGATTCCCATGCAAGGTGGGAAATAACTCCACTTTCTGCGAAGTGGCCTTGATTCCCATGCAAGGTGGGAAATAACTCCACTTTCTGTGAGGTGGACTTGATTCCCATGCAAGGTGGGAAATAACTCCACTTTCTGTGAGGTGGACTTGATTCCCATGCAAGGTGGGAAATAACTCCACTTTCTGCGAAGTGGCCTTGATTCCCATGCAAGGTGGGAAATAACTCCACTTTCTGTGAGGTGGACTTGATTCCCATGCAAGGTGGGAAATAACTCCACTTTCTGTGAGGTGGACTTGATTCCCATGCAAGGTGGGAAATAACTCCACTTTCTGCGAGGTGGACTTGATTCCCATGCAAGGTGGGAAATAACTCCACTTTCTGCGAGGTGGACTTGATTCCCATGCAAGGTGGGAAATAACTCCACTTTCTGCGAGGTGGACTTGATTCCCATGCAAGGTGGGAAATAACTCCACTTTCAGTGAGGTGGACTTGATTCCCATGCAAGGTGGGAAATAACTCCACTTTTTGTGAGGTGGACTTGATTCCCATGCAAGGAGGGAAATAACTCCACTTTCTGTGAGGTGGACTTGATTCCCATGCAAGGTGGGAAATAACTCCACTTTCTGTGAGGTGGACTTGATTCCCATGCAAGGTGGGAAATAACTCCACTTTCTGCGAAGTGGACTAGATTCCTATGCAAGGTGGGGGCTAAGGCCACTTTTTGCGAGGTAGCCTTGATTCCCATGCAAGGTGGGAAATAACTCCACTTTCTGCGAAGTGGACTTGATTCCCATGCAAGGTGGGAAATAACTCCACTTTCTGCGAGGTGGACTTGATTCCCATGCAAGGTGGGAGCTAAGGCCACTTTTTGCGAGGTGGCCTTGATTCCCATGCAAGGTGGGAAATAACTCCACTTTCTGCGAAGTGGACTTGATTCCCATGCAAGGTGGGAAATAACTCCACTTTCTGTGAGGTGGACTTGATTCCCATGCAAGGTGGGAGCTAAGGCCACTTTTTGCGAGGTGGACTTGATTCCCATGCAAGGTGGGAGCTAAGGCCACTTTTTGCAAGGTGGGAAATAACTCCACTTTCTGCGAAGTGGACTTGATTCCCATGCAAGGTGGGAAATAACTCCACTTTCAGTGAGGTGGACTTGATTCCCATGCAAGGTGGGAGCTAAGGCCACTTTTTGCGAGGTGGCCTTGATTCCCATGCAAGGTGGGAAATAACTCCACTTTCTGCGAAGTGGACTTGATTCCCATGCAAGGTGGGAAATAACTCCACTTTCTGCGAAGTGGACTTGATTCCCATGCAAGGTGGGAAAATAACTCCACTTTCTGTGAGGTGGACTTGATTCCCATGCAAGGTGGGAGCTAAGGCCACTTTTTGCGAGGTGGACTTGATTCCCATGCAAGGTGGGAGCTAAGGCCACTTTTTGCAAGGTGGGAAATAACTCCACTTTCTGCGAAGTGGACTTGATTCCCATGCAAGGTGGGAAATAACTCCACTTTCAGTGAGGTGGACTTGATTCCCATGCAAGGTGGGAGCTAAGGCCACTTTTTGCGAGGTGGCCTTGATTCCCATGCAAGGTGGGAAATAACTCCACTTTCTGCGAAGTGGACTTGATTCCCATGCAAGGTGGGAAATAACTCCACTTTCTGCGAAGTGGACTTGATTCCCATGCAAGGTGGGAGCTAAGGCCACTTTTTGCGAGGTGGACTTGATTCCCATGCAAGGTGGCAGCTAAGGCCACTTTTTGCGAGGTGGCCTTGATTCCCATGCAAGGTGGGAAATAACTCCACTTTCTGCGAAGTGGACTTGATTCCCATGCAAGGTGGGAAATAACTCCACTTTCAGTGAGGTGGACTTGATTCCCATGCAAGGTGGGAGCTAAGGCCACTTTTTGCGAGGTGGCCTTGATTCCCATGCAAGGTGGGAGCTAAGGCCACTTTTTGCGAGGTGGACTTGATTCCCATGCAAGGTGGGAAATAACTCCACTTTCTGCGAAGTGGACTTGATTCCCATGCAAGGTGTAAAATAACTCCACTTTCAGTGAGGTGGACTTGATTCCCATGCAAGGTGGGAGCTAAGGCCACTTTTTGCGAGGTGGCCTTGATTCCCATGCAAGGTGGGAAATAACTCCACTTTCTGCGAAGTGGACTTGATTCCCATGCAAGGTGGGAAATAACTCCACTTTCTGCGAGGTGGACTTGATTCCCATGCAGGGTGGGAAATAACTCCACTTTTTGCGAGGTGGACTTGATTCCCATGCAAGGTGGGAAATAACTCCACTTTCTGCGAGGTGGACTTGATTCCCATGCAAGGTGGGAAATAACTCCACTTTTTGCGAGGTGGACTTGATTCCCATGCAAGGTGGGAAATAACTCCACTTTCTGTGAGGTGGACTTGATTCCCATGCAAGGTGGGAAATAACTCCACTTTCTGCGAAGTGGACTTGATTCCCATGCAAGGTGGGAAATAACTCCACTTTCTGCGAAGTGGACTTGATTCCCATGCAAGGTGGGAAATAACTCCACTTTCTGCGAGGTGGACTTGATTCCCATGCAAGGTGGGAGCTAAGGCCACTTTTTGCGAGGTGGACTTGATTCCCATGCAAGGTGGGAAATAACTCCACTTTCTGCGAGGTGGACTTGATTCCTATGCAAGGTGGGAGCTAAGGCCACTTTTTGCGAGGTGGACTTGATTCCCATGCAAGGTGGGAGCTAAGGCCACTTTTTGCGAGGTGGACTTGATTCCCATGCAAGGTGGGAAATAACTCCACTTTTTGTGAGGTGGACTTGATTCCCATGCAAGGAGGGAAATAACTCCACTTTCTGCGAAGTGGACTTGATTCCCATGCAAGGTGGGAGCTAAGGCCACTTTTTGCGAGGTGGACTTGATTCCCATGCAAGGTGGGAAATAACTCCACTTTCTGTGAGGTGGACTTGATTCCCATGCAAGGTGGGAAATAACTCCACTTTTTGCGAGGTGGACTTGATTCCCATGCAAGGTGGGAAATAACTCCACTTTCTGCGAAGTGGACTTGATTCCCATGCAAGGTGGGAAATAACTCCACTTTTTGCGAAGTGGACTTGATTCCCATGCAAGGTGGGAAATAACTCCACTTTCTGTGAGGTGAACTTGATTCCCATGCAAGGTGGGAAATAACTCCACTTTCTGCGAAGTGGACTTGATTCCTATGCAAGGTGAGAGCTAAGGCCACTTTTTGCGAGGTGGACTTTATTCCCATGCAAGGTGGGAAATAACTCCACTTTCTGAGAAGTGGACTTGATTCCCATGCAAGGTGGGAAATAACTCCACTTTCTGCGAAGTGGACTTGATTCCCATGCAAGGTGGGAAATAACTCCACTTTCTGCGAGGTGGACTTGATTCCCATGCAAGGTGGGAGCTAAGGCCACTTTTTGCGAGGTGGACTTGATTCCCATGCAAGGTAGGAAATAACTCCACTTTCTGCGAAGTGGACTTGATTCCCATGCAAGGTGGGAAATAACTCCACTTTCTGCGAGGTGGACTTGATTCCCATGCAAGGTGGGAAATAATTCCACTTTTTGTGAGGTGGACTTGATTCCCATGCAAGGTGGGAAATAACTCCACTTTTTGCGAAGTGGACTTGATTCCCATGCAAGGTGGGAAATAACTCCACTTTCTGCGAAGTGGACTTGATTCCCATGCAAGGTGGGAAATAACTCCACTTTCTGCGAAGTGGACTTGATTTCCATGCAAGGTGGGAAATAACTCCACTTTCTGCGAGGTGGACTTGATTCCCATGCAAGGTGGGAGCTAAGGCCACTTTTTGCGAGGTGACTTGATTCGAGACTTGATTCCCATGCAAGGTGGGAAATAACTCCACTTTCTGTGAGGTGGACTTAATTCCCATGCAAGGTAGGAGCTAAGGCCACTTTTTGCGAGGTGGACTTGATTCCCATGCAAGGTGAGAAATAACTCCACTTTTTGCGAGGTGGACTTGATTCCCATGCAAGGTGGGAAATAACTCCACTTTCTGAGAAGTGGACTTGATTCCCATGCAAGGTGGGAAATAACTCCACTTTCTGCGAAGTGGACTTGATTCCCATGCAAGGTGGGAAATAACTCCACTTTCTGAGAAGTGGACTTGATTCCCATGCAAGGTGGGAAATAACTCCACTTTCTGCGAAGTGGACTTGATTCCCATGCAAGGTGGGAAATAACTCCACTTTCTGCGAGGTGGACTTGATTCCTATGCAAGGTGGGAGCTAAGGCCACTTTTTGCGAGGTGGACTTGATTCCCATGCAAGGTGGGAAATAACTCCACTTTCTGCGAGGTGGACTTGATTCCTATGCAAGGTGGGAGCTAAGGCCACTTTTTGCGAGGTGGACTTGATTCCCATGCAAGGTGGGAGCTAAGGCCACTTTTTGCGAGGTGGACTTGATTCCCATGCAAGGTGGGAAATAACTCCACTTTTTGTGAGGTGGACTTGATTCCCATGCAAGGAGGGAAATAACTCCACTTTCTGCGAAGTGGACTTGATTCCCATGCAAGGTGGGAGCTAAGGCCACTTTTTGCGAGGTGGACTTGATTCCCATGCAAGGTGGGAAATAACTCCACTTTCTGTGAGGTGGACTTGATTCCCATGCAAGGTGGGAAATAACTCCACTTTTTGCGAGGTGGACTTGATTCCCATGCAAGGTGGGAAATAACTCCACTTTCTGTGAGGTGGACTTGATTCCCATGCAAGGTGGGAAATAACTCCACTTTTTGCGAAGTGGACTTGATTCCCATGCAAGGTGGGAAATAACTCCACTTTCTGTGAGGTGAACTTGATTCCCATGCAAGGTGGGAAATAACTCCACTTTTTGCGAAGTGGACTTGATTCCCATGCAAGGTGGGAAATAACTCCACTTTCTGTGAGGTGGACTTGATTCCCATGCAAGGTGGGAAATAACTCCACTTTCTGCGAAGTGGACTTGATTCCTATGCAAGGTGAGAGCTAAGGCCACTTTTTGCGAGGTGGACTTTATTCCCATGCAAGGTGGGAAATAACTCCACTTTCTGAGAAGTGGACTTGATTCCCATGCAAAGTGGGAAATAACTCCACTTTCTGCGAAGTGGACTTGATTCCCATGCAAGGTGGGAAATAACTCCACTTTCTGCGAGGTGGACTTGATTCCCATGCAAGGTGGGAGCTAAGGCCACTTTTTGCGAGGTGGACTTGATTCCCATGCAAGGTAGGAAATAACTCCACTTTCTGCGAAGTGGACTTGATTCCCATGCAAGGTGGGAAATAACTCCACTTTCTGCGAGGTGGACTTGATTCCCATGCAAGGTGGGAAATAATTCCACTTTTTGTGAGGTGGACTTGATTCCCATGCAAGGTGGGAAATAACTCCACTTTTTGCGAAGTGGACTTGATTCCCATGCAAGGTGGGAAATAACTCCACTTTCTGCGAAGTGGACTTGATTCCCATGCAAGGTGGGAAATAACTCCACTTTCTGCGAAGTGGACTTGATTTCCATGCAAGGTGGGAAATAACTCCACTTTCTGCGAGGTGGACTTGATTCCCATGCAAGGTGGGAGCTAAGGCCACTTTTTGCGAGGTGACTTGATTCGAGACTTGATTCCCATGCAAGGTGGGAAATAACTCCACTTTCTGTGAGGTGGACTTAATTCCCATGCAAGGTAGGAGCTAAGGCCACTTTTTGCGAGGTGGACTTGATTCCCATGCAAGGTGAGAAATAACTCCACTTTTTGCGAGGTGGACTTGATTCCCATGCAAGGTGGGAAATAACTCCACTTTCTGAGAAGTGGACTTGATTCCCATGCAAGGTGGGAAATAACTCCACTTTCTGCGAAGTGGACTTGATTCCCATGCAAGGTGGGAAATAACTCCACTTTCTGAGAAGTGGACTTGATTCCCATGCAAGGTGGGAAATAACTCCACTTTCTGCGAAGTGGACTTGATTCCCATGCAAGGTGGGAAATAACTCCACTTTTTGCGAGGTGGACTTGATTCCCATGCAAGGTGGGAAATAACTCCACTTTTTGCGAGGTGGACTTGATTCCCATGCAAGGTGGGAAATAACTCCACTTTCTGCGAAGTGGACTTGATTCCCATGCAAGGTGGGAAATAACTCCACTTTCTGCGAAGTGGACTTGATTCCCATGCAAGGTGGGAGCTAAGGCCACTTTTTGCGAGGTGGACTTGATTCCCATGCAAGGTGGGAAATAACTCCACTTTCTGAGAAGTGGACTTGATTCCCATGCAAAGTGGGAAATAACTCCACTTTCTGCGAAGTGGACTTGATTCCCATGCAAGGTGGGAAATGACTCCACTTTCTGCGAGGTGGACTTGATTCCCATGCAAGGTGGGAAATAACTCCACTTTCTGAGAAGTGGACTTGATTCCCATGCAAAGTGGGAAATAACTCCACTTTCTGCGAAGTGGACTTGATTCCCATGCAAGGTGGGAAATAACTCCACTTTCTGCGAGGTGGACTTGATTCCCATGCAAGGTGGGAGCTAAGGCCACTTTTTGCGAGTTGGACTTGATTCCCATGCAAGGTGGGAAATAACTCCACTTTCTGTGAGGTGGACTTGATTCCCATGCAAGGTGGGAAATAACTCCACTTTTTGCGAGGTGGACTTTATTCCCATGCAAGGTGGGAAATAACTCCACTTTCTGAGAAGTGGACTTGATTCCCATGCAAAGTGGGAAATAACTCCACTTTCTGCGAAGTGGACTTGATTCCCATGCAAGGTGGGAAATAACTCCACTTTCTGAGAAGTGGACTTGATTCCCATGCAAGGTGGGAAATAACTCCACTTTCTGCGAGGTGGACTTGATTCCCATGCAAGGTGGGAAATAACTCCACTTTCTGCGAGGTGGACTTGATTCCCATGCAAGGTGGGAGCTAAGGCCACTTTTTGCGAGGTGGCCTTGATTCCCATGCAAGGTGGGAAATAACTCCACTTTTTGCGAGGTGGACTTGATTCCCATGCAAGGTGGGAAATAACTCCACTTTCTGCGAGGTGGACTTGATTCCCATGCAAGGTGGGAGCTAAGGCCACTTTTTGCGAGGTGGACTTGATTCCCATGCAAGGTGGGAAATAACTCCACTTTCTGCGAAGTGGACTTGATTCCCATGCAAGGTGGGAAATAACTCCACTTTCTGCGAGGTGGACTTGATTCCCATGCAAGGTGGGAGCTAAGGCCACTTTTTGCGAGGTGACTTGATTCGAGACTTGATTCCCATGCAAGGTGGGAAATAACTCCACTTTCTGTGAGGTGGACTTAATTCCCATGCAAGGTAGGAGCTAAGGCCACTTTTTGCGAGGTGGACTTGATTCCCATGCAAGGTGAGAAATAACTCCACTTTTTGCGAGGTGGACTTGATTCCCATGCAAGGTGGGAAATAACTCCACTTTCTGAGAAGTGGACTTGATTCCCATGCAAGGTGGGAAATAACTCCACTTTCTGCGAAGTGGACTTGATTCCCATGCAAGGTGGGAAATAACTCCACTTTTTGCGAGGTGGACTTGATTCCCATGCAAGGTGGGAAATAACTCCACTTTTTGCGAGGTGGACTTGATTCCCATGCAAGGTGGGAAATAACTCCACTTTCTGCGAAGTGGACTTGATTCCCATGCAAGGTGGGAAATAACTCCACTTTCTGCGAAGTGGACTTGATTCCCATGCAAGGTGGGAGCTAAGGCCACTTTTTGCGAGGTGGACTTGATTCCCATGCAAGGTGGGAAATAACTCCACTTTCTGAGAAGTGGACTTGATTCCCATGCAAAGTGGGAAATAACTCCACTTTCTGCGAAGTGGACTTGATTCCCATGCAAGGTGGGAAATGACTCCACTTTCTGCGAGGTGGACTTGATTCCCATGCAAGGTGGGAAATAACTCCACTTTCTGAGAAGTGGACTTGATTCCCATGCAAAGTGGGAAATAACTCCACTTTCTGCGAAGTGGACTTGATTCCCATGCAAGGTGGGAAATAACTCCACTTTCTGCGAAGTGGACTTGATTCCCATGCAAGGTGGGAAATAATTCCACTTTTTGTGAGGTGGACTTTATTCCCATGCAAGGTGGGAAATAACTCCACTTTCTGAGAAGTGGACTTGATTCCCATGCAAAGTGGGAAATAACTCCACTTTCTGCGAAGTGGACTTGATTCCCATGCAAGGTGGGAAATAACTCCACTTTCAGTGAGGTGGACTTGATTCCCATGCAAGGTGGGAGCTAAGGCCACTTTTTGCGAGGTGGACTTGATTCCCATGCAAAGTGGGAAATAACTCCACTTTCTGCGAAGTGGACTTGATTCCCATGCAAGGTGGGAAATAACTCCACTTTCTGCGAGGTGGACTTGATTCCCATGCAAGGTGGGAGCTAAGGCCACTTTTTGCGAGGTGGACTTGATTCCCATGCAAAGTGGGAAATAACTCCACTTTCTGCGAGGTGGACTTGATTCCCATGCAAGGTGGGAAATAACTCCACTTTCTGCGAAGTGGACTAGATTCCCATGCAAGGTGGGGGCTAAGGCCACTTTTTGCGAGGTGGCCTTGATTCCCATGCAAGGTGGGAAATAACTCCACTTTCTGCGAAGTGGACTAGATTAACATGCAAGGTTTGGGCTAAGGCCACTTTTTGCGAGGTGGCCTTGATTCCCATGCAAGGTGGGAAATAACTCCACTTTCTGCGAAGTGGACTTGATTCCCATGCAAGGTGGGAGCTTAGGCCACTTTTTGCGAGGTGGACTTGATTCCCATGCAAGGTGGGAAATAACTCCACTTTCTGCGAAGTGGACTTGATGCCCATGCAAGGTGGGAGCTAAGGCCACTTTTTGCGAGGTGGACTTGATTCCCATGCAAGGTGGGAAATAACTCCACTTTTTGTGAGGTGGACTTGATTCCCATGCAAGGAGGGAAATAACTCCACTTTCTGCAAAGTGGACTTGATTCCCATGCAAGGTGGGAAATAACTCCACTTTCTGCGAAGTGGACTTGATTCCCATGCAAGGTGGGAAATAACTCCACTTTCTGCGAGGTGGACTTGATTCCCATGCAAGGTGGGAAATAACTCCACTTTCTGCGAAGTGGACTTGATTCCCATGCAAGGTGGGAAATAACTCCACTTTCTGCGAAGTGGACTTGATTCCCATGCAAGGTGGGAAATGACTCCACTTTCTGCGAGGTGGACTTGATTCCCATGCAAGGTGGGAAATAACTCCACTTTCTGCGAAGTGGACTTGATTCCCATGCAAGGTGGGAAATAACTCCACTTTTTGCGAGGTGGACTTGATTCCCATGCAAGGTGGGAAATAACTCCACTTTCTGCGAGGTGGACTTGATTCCCATGCAAGGTGGGAGCTAAGGCCACTTTTTGCGAGGTGGACTTGATTCCCATGCAAGGTGGGAAATAACTCCACTTTCTGCGAAGTGGACTTGATTCCCATGCAAGGTGGGAAATAACTCCACTTTCTGCGAAGTGGACTTGATTCCCATGCAAGGTGGGAGCTAAGGCCACTTTTTGCGAGGTGACTTGATTCGAGACTTGATTCCCATGCAAGGTGGGAAATAACTCCACTTTCTGTGAGGTGGACTTAATTCCCATGCAAGGTAGGAGCTAAGGCCACTTTTTGCGAGGTGGACTTGATTCCCATGCAAGGTGGGAAATAACTCCACTTTCTGTGAGGTGGACTTGATTCCCATGCAAGGTGGGAAATAACTCCACTTTTTGCGAGGTGGACTTGATTCCCATGCAAGGTGGGAGCTAAGGCCACTTTTTGCGAAGTGGACTTGATTCCCATGCAAGGTGGGAAATAACTCCACTTTCTGCGAAGTGGACTTGATTCCCATGCAAGGTGGGAAATAACTCCACTTTCTGCGAAGTGGACTTGATTCCCATGCAAGGTGGGAGCTAAGGCCACTTTTTGCGAGGTGGACTTGATTCCCATGCAAGGTGGGAAATAACTCCACTTTCTGCGAAGTGGACTTGATTCCCATGCAAGGTGGGAAATAACTCCACTTTCTGCGAAGTGGACTTGATTCCCATGCAAGGTGGGAGCTAAGGCCACTTTTTGCGAGGTGGACTTGATTCTCATGCAAGGTGGGAAATAACTCCACTTTTTGCGAGGTGGACTTGATTCCCATGCAAGGTGGGAAATAACTCCACTTTCTGCGAAGTGGACTTGATTCCTATGCAAGGTGGGAGCTAAGGCCACTTTTTGCGAGGTGGACTTGATTCCCATGCAAGGTGGGAAATTACTCCACTTTCTGCGAAGTGGACTTGATTCCCATGCAAGGTGGGAAATAACTCCACATTCTGTGAGGAGGACTTGATTCCCATGAAAGGTGGGAGCTAAGGCCACTTTTTGCGAGGTGGCCTTGATTCCCATGCAAGGTGGGAAATAACTCCACTTTCTGCGAAGTGGACTTGATTCCCATGCAAGGTGGGAAATAACTCCACTTTTTGTGAGGTGGACTTGATTCCCATGCAAGGTGGGAAATAACTCCACTTTTTGCGAGGTGGACTTGATTCCCATGCAAGGTGGGAAATAACTCCACTTTCTGCGAAGTGGACTTGATTCCCATGCAAGGTGGGAAATAACTCCACTTTTTGCGAGGTGGACTTGATTCCCATGCAAGGTGGGAACTAAGGCCACTTTTTGCGAGGTGGACTTGATTCCCATGCAAGGTGGGAAATAACTCCACTTTCTGCGAAGTGGACTTGATTCCCATGCAAGGTGGGAAATAACTCCACTTTCTGTGAGGTGGACTTGATTCCCATGCAAGGTGGGAGCTAAGGCCACTTTCTGCGAGGTGGACTTGATTCCCATGCAAGGTGGGAAATAACTCCACTTTCTGCGAAGTGGACTTGATTCCCATGCAAGGTGGGAGCTTAGGCCACTTTTTGCGAGGTGGACTTGATTCCCATGCAAGGTGGGAAATAACTCCACTTTCTGCGAAGTGGACTTGATGCCCATGCAAGGTGGGAGCTAAGGCCACTTTTTGCGAAGTGGACTTGATTCCTATGCGAGGTGGGCAATAAGTGCACTTTCTGCGAGGTGGCCTTGATGCCCATGCGAGGTGGGCAATAAGTACACTTTCTGCTAGGTGGCCTTGATGCCCATGCGAGGTGAGCAATAAGTACACTTTCTGCGAGGTGGGGTTGATGCCCATGCGAGGTGGGCAATAAGTACACTTTCTGCTAGGTGGCCTTGATGCCCATTCGAGGTGGGCAATAAGTACACTGTCTGCGAGGTGGCCTTCATGCCCATGCGAGGTGGGCAATAATTGCACTTTCTGCGAGGTGGCCTTGATGACCATGCGAGGTGGGCAATAAGTACACTTTCTGCGAGGTGGCCTTGATGCCCATGCGAGGTGGGCAATAAGTACACTTTCTGCGATGTCGCCTTGATGCCCATGCGAGGTGGGCAATAAGTACACTTTCTGCGATGTGGCCTTAATGCTCGTACAAGGTGGGCAATAAGTACACTTTCTGCGAGGTGGCCTTGATGCCCATGCGAGGTGGGCAATAAGTACACTTTCTGCGAGGTGGCCTTGATGCCCATGCGAGGTGGGCAATAAGTACACTTTCTGCGAGGTGGCCTTTTGATGCCCATGCGAGGCGGGCAATAAGTACACTTTCTGCGAGGTGGACTTAATGCTCGTGCGAGGTGGGCAATAAGTAGATCATCCAAACTTCAAAGCTTACCAAAATAAAAGAAAGTTTAAATCAGTGTTCCTAATATGCGATTCCAAAATAAGCACTGAAGGACAATGGTCGTACAGCTTGAAAGAAAGATACCAGGTGTCTTTTATAAGACAGAGGCATACGCAGCAATTGGGAAACAATAAGCAAAAGAAGGCGTGAGGCAACAAATTAGGTTATTCCATGAATTCCATGCAAAAATGTCTGCGAATAAAGAGATAGCTGATTTGGCTTGAAATCCATTTGGTAACCTTGATTTCATCCGAGAGGCGGTTGTAATTTTGTTTTCTCGAGAAACGAACGTATTACGAATCCAATTCGTCCCAAGATGCGGCCACGTGTCTGGAAACTTTAAGAAAGAGGCGGTGGAGGCTTTTTTCGACAAGGATATCGCCTAAAGAATTCCCGTGTGAGCAATTACCTGTTACGGAGAATTTCATTTTCCGAGAAATGTACACGCTGACAATTCCTTCGTAGGTATGCGCCAAGTTCATGAAGGCTGTACATTTAATGGAATTTGAAGGCCATCTGATTTAGAACAAGCCTACCCACGACAACGAGGGAGATGACGAAAGTCTCGCACCATTCACCCGAATGTTGGCAAAAGTCTGGAACCATTCGAAACAACCATAGTCATGCACTTTTAAAATGTATTTATGCAGCTTCGGCTGCCTTTGGCGCACAAACCGGCAGAAATTAATTTCCATCACATACCAGTTTGGGGAAAGATAAATATCCCCAATTGAGCAGCACAGACTTCGAGGGAAATTCGAGTATTTGCAGATGAAGTGGAAGACAATAGACAACACCCCTCGGCACATGTCAGCATCTCCCTGTTCTGGGTTCAAACAGCAGACGTCTGAAGGACGAGTGTGTGAAGAATTCAGCTTCTGATGAAATATTGGGTTACATTTAGGACTGAACTGATTCGTTGCCACTTTATCAGAAGTACTGCGTGTTTGTCTCATGTGGTATGCATGCACACGGTTATGCATTACAGGCGGGGGTATTCGCACCCCTTTACCGGTAGCACTTGTAGAGTGCTTGATTTTGCCTGTTCCACTGTATTATTGCCTCTTTTGGCGGAGTTAACAGCAGGGAGATGCGAAGAGTGTACTTGAATGATTAGAAGGAATCCACGCTCTATTTACGGGCACTTCTATATTTCACTGAAATGCTATTCCAGTCCACACCTGACCTGGGATTAGTCGAACCAGTATGTTGTGTTCTCTGCAGGAGTTTAATCCACTGGACTTTTGTCGTTCGTTCCGGTAAATGGACAAGTTCATTGTAATGCCAAATTTTGTATTAGGAAAAGGAACGCGTTGTTACATTCACAATTATGATCTTTTGGAATCATCTCCATCGGCACAGCGTTACAGTTCTTCTCAATATGGATGTCTTCTATTTGGAATGGATGTACGTTCAACCAGACGACACGTAGAAGGTCCCACATTTTATTGATAAAAGGGAAATTATATGAAAACATAGTTTCAAGGAAGCTAGGCTTCGCTGCACAACCAGATTGATCACGTTCCGATCGACGTCAGACACTCCTCCAGTATTCTTGATGTCCGAATGTTCCGAGGAGCCAACATCGACTCGGACTATTTCCTTGTTGTAGCCAAAGTAAGGACACGGAAATCGAGAGAACAATGGAGTCAAGAAAGACAAAGACTGCCAGGAACTTTGCCGATCGAGTCTCCCTGAAACTCTCCGAAAGTTCGACGTCACCTGCACTAACAATAGACGAAGAATGGAAACGTTGTCAAAGAGCCATCAGAGAAGCTGCTACTGATGTGCTGGGTTTTAAAACACCACCAAGGAAAAACCCCTGGTTTGACAAAGAGTGCAGGCAGGCACATGCAGGAAAGCAAGACGCCTACAAGGCAACGTTGCATCGAACCACGAGAGCTGATCATGAGCTCTACGAACAGAAATGAAGGGAAGATAACCGGCTTCTCAGGAAGAAAAAGAAAGAGTACGAGAAGCGCGCGATTCAGGAGATGGAGAGGTGTTATGGCAGGAATGATGTCTGAGAGTTTTACCAAAGTGTGAAACTTTTATCGAACGGGTATAAAGTTCGAACAGAAGCCTGCCGGGACGAGAATGGACAACTAGTAGTAGATTCGCAGTCGATACTGAGAATTTGGAAAAATCATTTCTGCAGACTGTTGAGCGGCGATGAGGACACAAATACCGCTGTCAGGCAGAATGTTCCACTCAACACAACGGACGATAATAGAAGATAATACCGTCCCCCGACCTAGACGAAGTCAAGATAGCGATATTGAACTGTTTAAAGCAGCTGGAGGTGATCTGGTAGGGCGCATGCACCAGCTCATCTGTAAGATATGGTCGGAGGAAAGCATGCCCGATGAGTGGAATCTCAGTATCATATGCGCGATCCACAAGAAAGGAGACTCCTTTGACTGCGCCAACTATCGAGGGATAAGTCTCCTTAGCATCGCCTATAAGTTCCTGATATTCTGTGTGAACGCTTGAAACCTTTCGTCAGCAATCTGATAGGTCCATATCAGCGTGGTTTCAGGCCGGGGAAGTCCACCATCGATACAATCTTCACACTGCGGCAGATCCTGGAGAAGGCCCAAGAAATGCAGATCGACACACACCACCTATTTGTCGATTTATAGGCCGCATATGACAGCGTGCATAGATACGAGCTATATAGCGCCATGTCTAGTTTTGACATTCCTGCCAAGCTCGTCAGACTGAGCAGGATGACGATGGAGAACTCTCGCCGTTGCATCAAGGTCGGTAACGAACTCACCGAGACCTTCAATGTCAAAAAAGGTTTTAGACAAGGTGACGTGCTGTCATGTGATTTCTTTAACATCGTTCTTGAGAAGATCGTGCAAAACTCACTGGCCAACACAAGAGGCACGATCTTTCAAAAGTCTGTTCAACTGCTAGCTAACGCAGATGACATTGACGTGATGGGGCGAACAGAAGCTGACATTGAAACGGAAGCGGCTAAAATGGGCCTGGCGGTAAGTGAGGGCAAAACCAAGCTGTCATCGAGAAAGGACGACAACTTGGCCAGAACGTCACCATAGGCAGCTATAACTTTGAGGTAGTGAAGGACTTCGTGTTGTTCACAAGCATATCAGTCTCATGAACTTTTTCCACAAACTTGCGTACAGCAGTCGCGGTGGGTGCTTCATTTTGGCCAAAACTCCTTTTTCAAAAATCCACTGCTTGGGCTATGTAGCACTCACATTGGAAATAAGTTTTCAACATTTCCCAACGTTGTTCAAGCGTAAAGCGACTCATTTCGTTCCGTGGAGGTATGATGTCGACTTTCTGTCTAGATTTCGAACGGGAAAGATCTGTCAGCGTCAAAATAACCTATGATTTAAAAAGAAACCCAAGATGGCCAACAGTCAAAGACGTTTATTTAAAAAATTCGCTACTTTCTGAATAGAACGAGTTTAGGTCGGAAAATACTGCAAATATCATGTAGCTTGTTGATGCTGTTCATAGTTGTGCGTCGACAACATCTTCAATCTGCCGTGAACCGTCTATGTAGGTGTTAATGCTATTTGCTGAATCAAAGCTGTGTTCTATCCAGTACCCTCTTCTGAAAAGCTTTGTTTTCTCAGTGACCGATTCTAGATAGTGCGCTGGACGCTGGACAAAAGGACTCTGAATAAAGGAGATGACAAATCTAAAATAAATACTCATAGTAGTGAAGGGAAGGCAAAAATCCCAGAACTATACTGCTGCGGCCGACAAGAGAGTCTTCGAAACCTAACCCTCTGACTCAGGAAGAAAATAAGGGCTAACCATCTAGAATAGAGTGTGGGCGTTGTGGCGTAGTGGGTAGGTGCGTCGACTCCTACGCTCGAGGTCGTCGGTTCGAATCTCGAAAAAAAAACATCAAATATTTTTTTCACGGCTCCACCTCTTTCGAGTCACTGACAATGCTCAAAGAGTATAACTGTCTAGAAAAAAGCTTCTCAATCTCGCCGTTCGGAGTCGGCATTAAATTGTAGGTTCCCTCCACTCGTGAGAGAAAAATAGCACGCACAACACGAGTGATTGCTGAGAAGCTAGGCCCAGGTCCACCTCGGACTGTAGCGCCGCCATTATTATTATTATTATTATCTAGAATAGAGTCAATGCGGAGCACTTATTTGAGTGAATAGAAACAGCTCAGGACCGAAAGGACCGACAAAACTTGAAGACAGTCACAGTCCATGATCTAACCCTCCACGTGTCCTCGGACTTATCCCACTTGACTGAGTTCAATTTGAATAAATTGAACGCTTGGGCAAAAGGACTTCGTTATGAATACGTCGGCATTTATAATGAAGAATTCATAAGAACAAACAGCACCAACACCGAATGTAATATGTTCCGCAAGCAAATAATCCCGACCATGTTCACTCCACTCACAGTCGACCGATATTATCCACAAAAATCGTGCAACATCCCATCGTACAATCTCCTTCCTTCTGCATGATTAGAATCTTGTCAATAATCCCAAATCGATTTCGGAGCAGAGATCCGCTCTCAGCTTATGTCTGGCAATCATTTGTTTTATGTGCGCACATCCTCCACCGGACCGTCTCATGAAAATCGGAATTAAGGGAATAGTTGCACGAGAATGAATTTCAGCAGAAACCCGGGGAGGATTATTAATTCCAGGAATGCGAAATACTTCCACACAGAATAATGCCAGCTCGATATTACAGTGTTTAGTGACAAAAAATTGACATGTCCGGTGTTTACCGTCTCCAAATGAGGATATAAATCGGATATTTACGATCAGGGGTCTATAAATTTTGGGCGTCTTTACCATTCACATAAGGGATCTTTACATACCTTGCCCGAAATGGAAGGTAAAGGGACATAAAAGACGAATAGAAAATCCATTATAGACGTGGGACCTTTGGCTGAGAACTTCTCGCGTAGTTAAATTCAAAGGTTGCCTCATGCTTAGAAGTTTTTAAGGTCAATCCAATTGGCAAAGTTCCCAAACCGGCTTCTAAGAAAGTCTATGATGCTTGTTTGAAATAATGATTAATTAATTTTAATTTAATTTGTAATAAAAAAATTATTTTTTAAAATTAATTAAAATTAATTTATAATTTAATTTTATTAATTAAACTAATTAATTTTCTATCCAGTTCTTTTCGAGAGAAAAGTTCTGCGCGCGATCTTTGGTCCTGTTTGCGTTGATGGCATTTGGAGGAGAAGATTCAACCACGAACTGTATGGGCTGTACAGCGACATGAGTCTAGCCAGGCGTCTACGGATCCAACGCCTAAGATGGCTAGGCCATGTAGAGCGTATGGACAACTTAGCTCCGGCCCGAAGAGTCTTCGACTCTGAGCCTGTGGGACAACGCAACAGAGGACGTCCACGAATAAGGTGGCGCACACAAGTCGAGGGGGACCTCTGCCGGCTTGGTGTGCGAAACTGGAGACAGCTGGCGAAAGATCGTGCTGGCTGGAGAGGCATGTTGAGTGAGGCCCAGGTCCACCTCGGACTGTAGCGCCCTAAGAAAAAAAAAAAAAAAATTAATTTTTTATTAAAAATTTAATTCAATAAATTTTAATTAATTAAAAAACTTAATTTTGATTAAATTAATTAAAAGAAAAAGAAAGAAAAGGGGAAACACAGCAATGAGTAAATGAAAGATGGTGATCATCAAGTAACATCATACAATGCAGCTTATTCCCGCTATCTTATGCGCTTTACACCAATTGTGAACAGTCTGGTCCTGAGCAGACATTTTCAGAGCATAGCGACGATATCTACTGTTGGCATTCCTGCCAAAACTTTTCAGGTTGTGCAGGATGATGATCGAGATCTCTCGATGCTCCATTAATATTGGTAATCAATTCACAAAGGTTGGACAAGGCGACACGTCACTTTTTCAACATAATTCTTGAGAACATCGAACAAAACTCACTGGTCAACACTCAATACTGGAGACACGATCTTGCAATAGTTCATGCAACTACAAGCATATGCGGATGAGAAAACGATTGGATGCGCAGTTGGTTAAGTGCCTGCCCCAAGTTAGAAGGGTTAGAGGTTCGAACCCCAGTGAAATCGAATCTGGATAAAATTAACGGCACTGGAGTAGGTTGCTACCTTGCAGTACAATGGACCAGTTTTGAGTCTGAGTCCTTCAGTAGAGTTCAAAAAATACGCCGAAAAAAAAGAAAAGAACCTGAGCTTCAACCTGAGCTGATTGACTTTAGTTTTACACACCAAGTTGAATGAGGTCCTTTTGCAGTTGTTTGCAGCACCTCAACTATGGACGTGACGTTCTCCCAAAGGTTCAGATTCAAACTTGAACGAACGAAACTAGACTGCAACAATATAGACACCTTGTCCATCATCTCCGCAAATCCGTTCTTCTTGTTCGCCTCAGTTTGAATAGTATTACTTTTAGATATCAGACCATAGATCTTTTCCCGGAGAAGCTGAATATCTCTTCTCGAACCTTCCTCTCCATTGGATGCAGTGCAGCTCAGTAGACATAGTGATTTGTTGCAATTACTTGCCTGACTTTGGTTTCAAACCACGAGATTTTTTTCGGGCGGTGGCATGAAATTAATTCCACTTCTTTTGTTCTTGCGGGCGAGCTTGTTGAGATTCCCCTCGGTTAGCGTATGGAAATTCATATCAAACTTCCCCAGCAGACGAGCCATCACATCAAAGCACAACAAAAAAACAAGAAAGACGAACGGCACGCTAAATAACCAAATTTAACAGGACGCCAACTTCCATTGTGCCAAAGAATAACACCGAAAAGTTTTAAGTTTCCCCTAATTATCTCGAGCCATCCAGCAACGCAGCCCAACCCCCAGCACCCCAGCAAATTTAATTTTTTCCAATTTAAATAATGGCTAATCCGGGGACGGACGACGGACGACGAAGCGGCAAAGTATTTGCATTCAAAACTCATTTCTTTCGGCCCTCCTATCTGCCGGCCGGGACCCCCGTAAATACTTCAAAAAGTTACCTGAAGTCGTAATCTAATTCTTGTTTTAATAATTGCTCCAGCTACGCCATCTTCTTTTTCAGTTAGAAATATTTTCACTTTTCGCTTTTCACGCCTTGACCTTCTCCGGTTTTTCCTCTGCCTGCCACTCTCTCCCTCTCTGTATCTTAGAGTCGTTCAGTGGATGTCCTGCAGAGCGATTGTGGCAGCAATGGAGTGCACATAGCCTTAAACTATCAGCAAGAGATGAAATTTATTTTCATTCCTGGCGTGTCATGCTCGTCGTCCTGTGGGATGCACAGAATCAGAGAATCCCTGCCGGGTAACTGCATTAAATTTTTCGCTACTTTCATTCATTTTCCTCTTCCCTTCCTCAGCGTTCCCCACACGGTCCTGCCCAAAGTCCCACCCAATCGATTTTCCCAGAGTCAAGAACGCATACAAAGGGACACTCGGTCTGGTCACGAGCTGGTAAAAACCACCAGCAGCAGCAGCAGCGATTGCGGGACGGACAAACTACTGGTGGCTTAAGTCACCCAGAAGAGGACAAAAGTCCGTATATCATCGTCCCGCTGTATATCGCGTGCACATCCCCGATGCTCCAGAGCGCCCATTTAGCCATAGAGAATACCGTTATAATAATAAAAGAATGTAACGGCAGTGAGTTTATTATTTTCCATCGCACAGGTGGTTGGTTGATGGTATCCTTCAGCCATGCAATGGCAGTGGCGGTGGCTGTGGCCCCAAGGATGCCACCACGCCATCGCTCCACAGCACCACCGCACCACCACGCCACCACGCCACCACACCAGGCCACCAGCGCACCCGCACATCCGCACACCCGCACGATGGGACAACAATGGGAATTCCTTTGTCGATACCCTAGGTAATGTATGTACCCTTGCGCTGGCTTACTTCAACCGGAACTAAATAAGTTATTGTAACTGTATGCTTGGCAAAAAAAGGGACAACAATGAAACGAAAGGATGCGAGCATACAGAAAAAGGATGCACAAATGTGATTCCATTTGCTTTTGTATCCCTCCCCATGTCGGAGTAATTTTTCTCACCGCCTTAGGGGGGATTGAATGATTAATCAATCGACTTAAGCACAATTCTGGATATTTTCTGTAATTCGTGAGCAGTAAGCTGAATGGATTTATTTCAATTATTTAAAGATTTTACGCTCAAGCAATTGCATGTGAAGTTTGAAGGGGTCTTGTTTGCTGGCAATTAAGGAGGTCCAATTTTCGATGACTCTCGCGCATAGATCAGACCGAATTTGAACGATGACCCTGGTTACTTTGAGGATACTGATCACTTGCGGCTTAAGGAAACCCTAAGTCAAGTTCAAGACTCAAAACTGGTCCATTGGACTGCCAGGTAGCAACCTACTCCAGTGACGTTATTTTGATTTCAACGGCAAATGCTGACTGCATCAGATTCGATTTCACTGGGATTCGAACCTGGGACTCCTCTAACTTGGGACAGGCACTTAACCAACTGCGCCATCCAGTCGTCTAAATTTGGCTTAGAGCCTTAGAGCCTATTTCCTTAACGGCTTGAGCGAACTGCACAACGTCGGCATCGATCAAATGGTTTGCTGGGTAGGTGACATCCGATCCACGTGGTATCACAGTGGGCCAAAGTTAGCCTAAGTGGGACTGCTATCTGCAGTAACCCACTTTAACCTAACCTAACCTAACCTAACCTAGACCTTTGATGCTACCAGTGCAACTGAGTGCTTATCAATTTTTTAGTTCATGGTTGAATCTTCCCTCAAGGCTTCTTCATCTCCTTGAATGCATTCTTCTCTTTAAAGCCTGCTCTCAATCCATCCACGTGGACTGAAAGTAATTTCTTTAGCAAACTCCTTATCCACGCAGCAATACCATCGATTGCCCGAAAATGGTCGAAACTTACACCATAACTCCTGCGTCCAGATGAATGGCCATATTCCGAGCTTCTGCAGCAAACTATTCAAATATCATTACCCTAATTAATTACCCTAGATACAAAAGTTTCTTAGTCCTTATTTAATAAAATCCCGAAATCAGATCACATTCAACAAAACCACATTTTGTCGTCATCGCCCGGACAAGTTCCCTCGACTGCTCGTGGAGACGGCCCAGCGAGTGATTATGTCTGTGTCCGTGTGCAGCTGTATATGCCACAGAGTATCTTTACGGAATCATCAAAGTCTACTCCCAAGTCAAATAACAGCATCGTCAGTTATTTCATCACAGACGAAGTTACCTCTCGGAACGTGTATTTGATTTTGTGGAAACTTTGACCTATCCATGATAGTCCCCCGACGGGAGGGGCACGTAACACCACACGGGTCTGTTGTATTTATTCCCAATTAATATACAACACATCCCTGCATCCTTGAAGAAAGTTAACGAGTTCGGTGAAGAATATCAATTCGTTATCTGGCTTTCGGCCTCGGTGGTGGATGAAGACTGGTTCATCTGAGTGGATCGGAAGGCAAGGATTGCAAATTGAAAAGCAAGACAGAGGTCATCGTGAACGGATGGCAGGGAGAATGTTAATCTGTGTCTGAATTGCATGCCGGTTTGTTGACGAACTGCTGATGAGGGGGGATGTCCAGAAACTTCTCAGATTTTGTGAGAATGTGGTTTCGTCTGAATCTGAGAAATTCGTAGGCAAGATACAATCCTTCGGACGCATTTCAGACATCTGCTGCACAAAGGAGGTGCTGCTGAGTGGGTATGACGAGGCACAAATTGAAGACAAACTGCTCAAAGGAATGAAGATTTGCTGCCTTAACACAATAATTGGCCTTAAAACAACATTGTTCACTGCCTTGGTTTCAATTTGTTGAGAGTTTTGCTACTTTCGGAGCCACAGAGTAGGCTTGCAATAGATGAGGTTAGTTAAGATTTCCTTCTGCTTAAGTGATAAGGCGTTAATGCCATAAACTTGCAGAAAGAGGATGAAAGGGGAAAGTTTGTCGAGAAAGTTTTGATAGCAAGTAGTAAGGGTCCGTAAGCATTTGTTTCCAGTTGGAAGCGTTGAGTTATTATTTATGAAGTGTACCTGCTTTAATTGATAGCATCTGATAAAACGTAAAAACCTATTTTAACAGGCCATGTTTGAGGTTCAATCCTCCGGTTAACCAGTATAGACGCATCAGTGGCATTTCGAACATGAAAGAAATTTCGTACAATCTTTGTGTCTGATTAATTCTTTGACGTTAGGCAAAAAGATCTTAAGTCAAAAAACATTTCGGCTTTTTGATTGGATTTAATGCAATTTTTGTTCACTTTTGTTTGGTATTAACATCTTAAGTCTAGCACAACTTCATTTCAGAGCTTATTTGCCATCATTTTTTCATTTACGAATACATTTAATCCCGATTTGCAAATAATAATCTAATTTCAATTTGGATTAACGAAAACTGCGATTTCCGACATAAGACCTTATTACGTAACGTCAAAGAATTAAATGTTGACTTTCAAAATAAAATTAAATCACTTTGTTCTTTTTTCTGTACTGAATCTTTCATAAATCATAAGTTTCCCAAGTTTTTCAAAGTGAATTCTAAAAAAAAAATATAAAAAAAGTATTCAATAATTAAAATCTTAACGTTTCTTATGCGCCACCCTGTAGTAGTAGAGTCGCAGTCAATGCTGAGAATATCGAAAAATCATTTCTGCAGACTCTTAAACTGCGATGAGAACACAATTACCGATGTCAGGCAAAATGTTCCACTTAACACAATGGACGATGATAGAAGAGAATACCGTGCCTTCGATCTAGACGAAGTCAAAATAGGGATATCGAGACTAAAGTCTAACAAAGCTGATTGTGAGAATGGTCTGCTACGTCAATGAGGCTACGTCAAGCGGCTAAAATAGGTCTGACAGTAAACGAGGGCGAAACGAAGTATATGCTATCATCGAGAAAAAACGCACAACATCAACGAATTGGCCAACACGTCACAATAGGCAGCTATAACTTCGAGGTTGTGAAGGACTTTGTCTATCTCGGCTCCGCGGTATGTTTTTCACAGCCTTCCAGAGTGAGTAATTTTTGGTTATTTCGTTTGATAACCCTTCAGAATATGTCGACACTGCTACGGCATGCACTCCGTTTGCGAAGAAAGGGACTATTGTTTTTCTAGATAAAAATTTTGTCAACAACAAATCTTTCGTAAGTGCCGCCGTTTTCCACTGGATTGATGTTATAACGAGCAATGCCTATGATTATTATTATTATTATTATAGCTTACTATTAAGTATTTTGTACCCTTAACAACACTGTCACGAACTGTTCGATGCTGTTTGTGTCTGAAATCGCTAATTGATTCCGTTTCTCTGAATTTTTGAATTAATCTCTTCACAATTAATGAAGTTCAATATTCCAATCATATTTAAAACGAAAATTAAAGACTTAAGCTGCCAAAGTTTAATTATTTTTTGATATTTTGTTCAACAATGAAAAGTGGTTGTTCCTCTATTTTTAATAAACCTGAATAGTCAGCTGCAACTGTCTCTATTTTTTTTTCCGTAAATAGAATCGAAGTTCAAATATTGTGCAACCCAAACCCCGGATCAACAAAAGAGCTAATGGCTAAAAACAGCACAGAATATGGTCAACCATGGAAAGATGTCAAAGAGCGCTGCCCAGGAAAAATCTCTTGTTGATTTGTATATCACCACAAACCGTTTCAATGTTCCTCGCCCCATGTCCACGCAGATCATAGGCAATTCATACAAAGATGGGATTTCTCGTCCAGCGCCAATGTTTAGTTTGTTTATTCTTTCTGAGTATTGTCAGTGACTCGAAAGAGGTAAGGCCGTGAATTTCGAAAATTGTTTTCTTCAAGGACACGGCCACGTTTGTTAAGTTAAATCTCTATTCAGATCACATTTGTACAAAATCGGAACTGCTACACCAAGACAGCCCGCCACGACCCCCAAAATCTGAGCTTGACCTAATGACGACTTAAATCTTGAAGGATCCCAGGTACTGTTCTTCCAATTACAAAATAATATGCTGCTCTGCATCCTCGATCACTTGGTTTTTGTACCGGATGTTCGATTTTCCACTTCTTCTCGAACCAGGAGTCTCGGATTCGAAAACACTTTTAGCCAGACCAGTGATGATTATGCGCTCGATGTGACCAATCTTCTATTCAGTCGATGCTTCATTCTTCTTCGGTCTATACCTTGTTCATCTCTGTAGAGCTAGTAGAGATCGCGGCTATGTTTTCTCCTTCATTTGCTTTTATTCCAGAGAGGATTGATCCTTCGACACAGAATTTTTCTTTCGAAGGCACCCAGAATCACCTGCTTATCGTACGGCCTTAGGCTTCATATAGCAAGACAAGCAGGATTAGGATTTCGTAGAAAATCATTTTAGTCCATCGAGTCAAGACCAAGTTGTTCCAACAAGTCGAAGAAGTAGCGGTTGTCAAGGGCGATTCTATCGATTGTGAGGTTCATGTTTGCTCCGAGGTTGATTGGGACATTTCGAACCGAGCGACAAATCAATATTTGCTTGATAGCATGTACAGTACCTCACAAAATTCAGCATACACCTATCAGTATACAGCTATCGCGAAAAAACACCAAACATTTTTTCACGGCTCCACCTCTTCGAGTCACTGACAATGCTCAAAGAGTATAAATGCCTAGAAAAAGCTTCTTAATCTTGCCGTTCGGAGTCGACTCCGATAGTTCTAGACAGTGACTCAAAAGAGGTGAAGCTGTGAAAATATCAAAGACGTCTTTTCTTTTCGGAATCGGAACCAGACTCCGAGCGCAGGAGTCGACGCACTTATTACGCCACGGCGCCAACGTCGATTTATTTAAGGACATTGCGATCCTTCTCGTGTTCGTATTTCGTAATCTGATCCAAAGTCTTTGTCTTTTGTCTTAAGACCGCAGATATAGAGTTTTGAGTCCCTAAAAAAAATGTTGGTCCCGTATAGTTGGCAGTATTTTTTAAATTCCGCTCTGATCGGTGATGTTCACTTATAAGATTTTCAGTCTTTTTAAGTGCATTTTATTTTTAAGCCCGTCGCAGCGGACGTCTATGGTTCGAATCCAGATCAATGCAGCAACTTAAAATTATATGGCACGAGATAATGCTTAGCGAATATAACTATCACCAAAATTCTCTCAAATGTTGCCATTCAGTTTCAGTATAAATCTGTAGCTTCCCTCCCCTCGTGAGAGAACAATTACACGCACAACAAGAGTGGTTTCTGTATTACCCAGGCCCAAAGAAGAAAAATGCTAAATTTCAACTACACGACGATGAATTCATTAGGACGTGCAGACTCTACAAATCATCAAAAGGAATGTTTCCATCCACAAAAGTGTAGGGAGTTCCAAGACAAAAGAGAACACCTGCTTTCCACGAAACCACAGTTTCCACGCAACCCTTCTTCCTCCAACGACATACTTTCAACGAAAGGACTAATCTACCTGAGTCCCGAAACAAAAGACATTGAAGACCAAGGGAAACCGAGGACTTAACACTGCCCCACGAATCATTCTCGGAAACCCGAAGTACTCCCCAGTTTAATGTTTGCACGACTGTTAGCTCGTGCGTCCACTCAGTTCATTATTTCGGTCGCCCCAAGATATGATTACGTGCTTTGTCTTCATTGTCTCCTCACTGAGGTCGCCACCATTGCCACCAACACTGACGCTGCTGAAAGGTATGCCAAAGAATCTCTGCAGAGGCATTCCACTGAGCGTGACGGCCTTGACTTTGCAGACTGACCCAAAACTTTTTCCGACTTTTCGTCGGATGATTCTCACAAAGGATTCCCAGATGGCGTTGTTCAGACACAATGCGTCCCCGGGTCGTCTGTTATCTCTTGTCAAGGGCGACTGCAAAGTCAGGACGTCACCTCGCCTCCGTCGGCCAATTAATCGGCGAATCTCTCATAAATTAATTAAAAAATCTACTCTGCGTTGGGAAAGTCTCGTCGCGATTCTCTTTCTGTCGGCGCGTCCTTGAGTCACTGAACCCTGCCACACGCCCCACTATCAACTGTTGCTCTTCGTGCGATCACCGTCTCACCGACGTGTCTTCCGCAAGCCCGAATCCCTCAAAGGATGCTCGGGCTTCTGATAAATTATTCAATGATTCCATTCAATGCCATTGAAATACAAAACCCTCTCTCATTGTTGAATTCCTAATTACGCCTTCGTCCAGAGTGCTCATGAAGCGGACGTGAACTTCTCGCCACTTCCCGTCCCCTTGGACGGAGGCAGCACCGAATCTAGGGAAACTTTTACGTGTCATGACCTTTTCTTGTTATTTTTCACTTACAGTCTCGGGAGGAAGCCGAATGGACTCTATCTCTGGCAGAAGTTTGCGCAGACAAAAGTCAAATAAGAACTAAATCTCCCGAAGTATCTGAAGTGTAAATTTGCTACAAAGTACGAGTAATTCAAAGACATTCTCATGTGTTTGCTGCAAGTTGTCTTGGACGTGGTGTCCTGTTGGGCCGAGTGGAGCGGGGGTCCTGTCACTGACAGATATTCCTTTTAAGTTTCACTGAGTGATCAATGAAAGTCTTTGTCGATTGATGTGATGTATGTTCATCACGTACAAGCGGAGGCCTTGAGCGGAGCACTTGACATTCTCAGACAGTCAATGTCAGTCTGATGTGTTTTATGTTGCCTTTAATGAGGCGAAAGTGAAAGAGAAACACGCAAATTGAAGACGTCATTGATACACCCTCTTATGCTGGCATATGTCGTCTTTGATGTGCGTTTGACATCAAGTCCTTTTTGCTTGAGAACACTGTCGCACACAGAGCAGTCGACTGGAAGAAGTTAACATGTTAACCGATAAGGATGCCTGAAGTTTAAAATGAAGTAGATCCATAAAGGCATGTGCCAATCTAGAAGTGGTTAATTTACTGAGAAGGACAATCGATGAATTTCTTTTTAGGGAAACACGATGCATTTCTTTAATACCTTTAAACATGCAACATGTCCGTGCGTAAAAAATCAACCGTGGTTTGACTGGGAGCGTCAGGCGGCCAGGAAGAAGTTTTTTTCCAGCCAGGGTTATAAAGCCCGAACCGCAGCCTGCAAGGACGATCATGGGAGTAGTAGAATCACAGTCGGTGCTAAGGATATGGAAGAACCACCTCTGCAGACTGTATAACGGCGATGAAGAACTGAATTCCGCTGTCAGTCAGATTGAACCATTCAACCCGAATGAAAGGGACAATGTAGATCAACAATTCCGTCCCCCCGACCTGGATAAAGTGAAAATAGCTATATCTAAACTAATGTCCAACAAAGCTGACGGCCTAGCGGCTGATCCACAGAAAGAGAGACTCTCAAAAATGTGCCAACTATAGAGGCATCAGTCTTCAGAACATTGCCTATAAGATCTTATCTGCCGTATTGTGTGAACGCCTAAAGCCATTCGTCAACAACCTGGTCGGTCCATACCAGCGTGGCCAGGAAAATTCACCATCGACTAAATATTCACACTGCGGCAGATCTTGGAAAAAAAACCAGGAACAACAAATCGATACCCACCACCTTTTCATTGACTTTAAGGCCGTGGATGACAGCGTCTATAGAGACGAGCTATACAGAGCAATGTCTAGTCTTGGCATCTCTACCAAACTCGTTCGTTTGTGTAGGATGACGATGGAGTATGCAGGCTGCTCCATCAAGGTCGGTAAAGACCTAACCGAGACCTTTGATGCCAAAAAAGGATTCAGACAAGGCTACGCGCTGTCATGCGACTTCTTCAACATCATCATCAGAATTGTGCAAAACTCGCACGCCAACACCAGAGGCACAATCTTTCAGAAGTCCGTTCAACTACTTGCATAATATAATAATAATAATGGCGGCGCTACAGTCCAAGGTGGGCCTGGGCCTAGCTTCTCAGCAACCACTCGTGTTATGCGTGCTATTGTTCTTTCACGAGTGGAGGGGACCTACAGTTTACTGCTGACTCCGAACGGCGATTTTGAGAAGCTTTTTCCAGACAGTTATACTCTTTGAGCATTGTCAGTGAATCGAAAGAGGTGGACCTGTGAAAAAATATTTGGTGTTTTTTCGGGAATCTAACCGAGAACATAGAGCGTAGGTGTTCGGCGACCAACTACTTGCATGTACCGACGATATTGTCATAAGTGGAAAAACGCAGCATGATGTCAATAGTACTTTTGTGAGTATTGCGACGGAGGCTGCGAAAATGGGTTTAACGGTAAATGAGGGCAAGACCAAGTGTATGCTGTCAACCAGAAAGGACACCGACGTCTCGGACAGAACGTCACAGCAGACAGATATAACTTTGAGATAGTCAAGGACTTTGTCTACCTAGGTAACGCTATTAATTCAGACAATGACACCAGTGCTGAAATCAAACGAAGAGTAACTCTTGCTAATCGCTGCTTCTTTGGCCTAAGAAAGTAACTGATAAATAAAGCCCTCTCTCACCAAAGTAACCCTGTAGAAGACCTTAATCGTCCCAGTCCTGGTATTTGGCACAGAAGCATGGACTTTGTCAAAAGCGAATGAGGTTGCTCTTGGGTGCTTTGAGAGTAAAATCCTTCGGGTGATTTTCGGTCCCGTCTGCATAGAGGTTGAGTGGAGGAGAAGATATAACAACGAACTCTACGAGCTGTTTAGCGATATTGACTTAGCCAGAAGGGTGAAGATCCAACGATTGAGATGGCTAGGTCATATAGAGCAAATGGAAACCAATGCTCCGGCCCGGAAAGTCTCCGAATCCACCCCCGAGGGACGGCGCAGTAGAGGAAGACCACGACTCAGGTGGCGCACGCAAGTGGAAAGGGGCCTCAACCAACTGTGCGATCGAAACTGGAGGCAGCTAGTTACAGATCGAGCTGGCTGGAGACGCTTGTTGGTTGAGGCGCAGGTCCACCCCGGACTGTAGCGCCGCCTTAAGTAAGTAAGTAAGTAAAGGAATACAAATACCTTGGAGTTATAGTAACACCAAAACTCTCCTTTAAGAAGCATCTTGTGAAAATATTAAGAGCAGCAAAAAAGGCCATAAACTGCAGTTGGAAAGGAGTACTTAGCAAAAAGATATCGCATTGAGTACGAAGTATAAAGTTTTCGAAGCGGTAGTCAGATCTATTGTGTGTTACGCAGCGCATGTTTGGGGTCACACTCAATATGGATGGAGTAGATAAATTACTGAGATATTTCACAAAGAAAATATTTAGACTACCAGAGAACACGCCGAACTACATGCTTCACCTAGAAAACGGTTTATCGCCTTTGTATTTATTCACCGTGAATTTGCACTTTATGTACGTCCAAAAGCAATGTCTCCCCGATTATCGATTACAGCATGTTGTCGCAAAATATCTTCTTAGCCGAAAGTTACAGTTTGCTAGAAAATGGGATAACCTATGCCACGAACGAATATAGCGACCAGATAAAATTCCGAAAGAAGTCGTTAAGTCCGCTCCAATTAGCTTTTATTTATCTTTGCCTAATTATTCAGCGCCTAAGTGAAATAGTGTCCCAAAATCAAATTGAACATCTCTTCAAACAAAAGAATAGATCAAATATGTCAAAAATGTATTTGTTAGTTGTGCACGCCTCCTCTCTTGAATCATTTAAGACCCCCATGGGATGAACAGACTTCAACCCAGAATATAATTAATTTCTTTTCACTCACCCAACGACCCAAAGAAACAAATCGAAAAAAAACCTCCGCCAAAATAGAATTTATTGAATTTCGAATGAAAAAGAGAACAAGCAAGTTTCGTGGAAGTATCCGCCCACAGGATCTAAAATTAAAGTCGTACTCAATTGTAGGGATGTGAAAAGGAATACAAGAGTATCCCAAATATGCCGTCTATTCCACGACTCCTCGTCGCACTCCCCATCGCACGACAAGCATGTGAAACTTTTAAACGAGCGAAATGAGGAAAGTGAAAACAAAAAACTTTGCAAAATAGGAAATCCCATCCTTATCCTGAGAGCAGTGGATTCCTCCCTAAAAAAAGGGAGAGATCCACAAAACCGAACAGACTTGAAGAGTCATTGAAACGTGTCCTTAATAATTTTCATAGAAAATTGAAAACAAAAAAACCCACACACTTTCTCTGGATATCCTCTTTCAGAGACTCGCCCTTTCCGTGATCCCTTTGGTTGTGGACTGGTTTCGATAGCTCCATGGCTCATTGCCCGTTTAGTTTCGTTCGTATCTCTTCCTTATGCGACCGTCAGCGCATCTGGTTAACTGAAGCGTATCCTTTCCTGTCCCTCTCTCGAAACAATGCCCAACATCATTTGAACGCAATCTGGTCTCTGTTTGGCGAGGCATTGAACTTTTCGTTAATTAAGGACATTTGCCGATGGAGCCAAGGGGCCGTGGTTGGGTGCGTGTGGGACCGACACCGGTGTACCTTGACTGAGTAGTTTAATGTCGCAATGTGTCTCTCATCAAACCAAGCCTTTTACCTTGAAATGAATTATTTATGGCAACGAGAAGAGATACTGTCACATCCCATTGGAGGAGCGCACGTCCTTGATGCACAGAAGAGGACAACAAAGCCCCCCTAGTTTTTCTGTTGTTCTGTTTCACGTTTGAAATACGTGCAAGAGTACCTTTGTGCGATGGAGGGACCGGGACCGACGGGTGGATGGTGAGGATTAGGTGAGGGCATAGAGGAGGTACCATTTTAATCGTGAAGATGAAAAGGAAAAGTCACAAGAATAAGGATAATGGGTACGGCAGTCTAGTGGTGGTCAAAAAGGAGAAAAAATCCTTTTTTCTCACTCCTCCTCTCCAAAAAAAACAGTGTAACGACAACGCAGAAGATCCCCTTCAGGACATTTACATCTTATCCTTTGCACATTCATTTGCCTCCAAGGATGTGTGTGTGTGTGCAGAAGCACTATCAAAGGTTACATCTTTTTCTCCCCATCCTCGTCTCTTTTGTTTTCTTTCATCACTCTTGCAAATTATTTACAGAATGAAGCACTCAGAGAGGACCTGCAATATTGGCATGACAGGACATAACTACATTTAGCATCAGCGGCGATGGCAGCGGGGCAACATTCCGCAAAAGATCTACGAACGGAACAAGGAAAAAAGATTAAAACATTTCCTTTTTTCTCCTCATCGGGAGAGAATCCTTTTGAATGGACAGGCGTACGCTGCTACGGTTGGACGCAACAAAAATACAGAAAAGGACTCAAATTGCCTAGAGAAGCACGATGAAGACGACGACGACGACGACGACAACAACGAAGAAGAAGAAGTTTGCCCTTGAGGTAAATATGAAAAGTTTTTCTAATATTAAGCGCATAAGAGAACCTTTTCACTCGGCCATCATGTTCATGCCTCGTCCTGGGATGAGAAGAATGCAAAAAAAAAGGTTATATTGCTGTTCTGGCGGTGTTTACATAAATGCGTTTGTTTTTAATCCGTTTTTATTGAGTTTCTTATAAATATTTGTATTTCCATTCTGTCGAATGAGATTACGGCAGGAAGACGAATGGGAAGTGAATACGAACGGCGCGGCGGCGTCAAGGTCCGGGGTGGTTTTATTTTATGGAAATTGTTTTGTGCAACGAAGAGGAGAACGACAGGAGACTGATGCGGACTTGACATTCGAGATGAAAGGAACGAGACGTTTCACTCAAAAGTTACTGAGAATGCGGTGGTTTCTTGTAGGCGTTGAAAGGACTCCATTGCGACTTAGGTGAGGCTTCTGAGAAATGATTGTTTCGTGCTCCGGCGGATGTGCTTAGTTCTGTTGTACGTGATGTGTGTGACTTTTGAAGTTGTTGTTCAAAGGAAGCGAAGACGCAAACAATTCGCGTAATGGACACATTTTTGTTTCCCAAAAAGAAAAGTTGTTGAAAGCGGTGAACGGGGTGGAGCCACTTCGTTCCTGACTTGGTGTTGAAACGTGTAAATAATAGATAAATTGGCTCTTATTGTGTTTACAAAAATTACTGTTTTATGCAGTAGAGAGGTGTGTCCTAAAATAACATTTCTTCCTGCTCAAAAATTATATTTCTAGAAAAAATTACGTCAATTGGAATTATTAGATAAACGGTTTCGAGAGAGTCCGATTCTGACCACTGCCTTATTCGGTCCTTTTCTATAATACAATTCATCTTAATAAGGAAGACGCCCTGGACCTATTACAGTTTTTTACAGATTTTGGTTCCACATTAGTAGCTGCCTTACATACTTGACCCAGAATGTAGTAGCCACCGGGACGTAAAAGGTATTTCATTAAGCGCTTCCTATCTTTAAATAAACCATAGTCTGTGTGAGATATCATCAACACTTTTTATTCGTTTTAAAGACATATTAATGCCATTATAATAATAATAATGGCGGCGCTACAGTCCGAGGTGGACGTGGGCCTAGCTTCTCAGCAACCACTCGTGTTGTGCGTGCTATTGTTCTCTCACGAGTGGAGGGCACCTACAGTTTGCCGACTCCGAACGGAGAGATTGAGAAGCCCTTTCTAGACAGTAATACTCTTTGAGCATTGTCAGTGACTCGAAAGAGGTGGAGCCGTGAACACTTTTTTTTTGAAAAATTGTTTGTCTGAACTTAGATTCGAACCTAGACTGTGAAAGTCTAATGCGCATGGGTCGACGCGCGAACCCACACGGCCACGACGCGCCATTAATGCCATTATGAATGCAATATAACAAAGTTCAATCAATTGTTCTTCTCTAGATGGTGCGCATCCGAAACGTCAACATTTCCATGACTCTGACGCATAAATCAGGCTGAATTTGACCAATGGCACGGGTTATTTATTCATTATTGTTGAGAGTATATTGCACATCGATCTTTAAGATCTATTGTGCCCCATTTTTAAACCTTAGCACAATTATGAGTTCCCCTCAAATAAAGTTCTTTTCAGAGTTGTATTGAGGGTAATGGACTCCTACTGTGCATAGGTGAAGAAATCTGTTCTAGAGAATTCTCTCTAAGCCAGTTTCCTTCAGGAGTCTGAGAATGCGAGATAGTTGTAGTGATTGCATTTCTTTTGATAGTAGGTACTTGCCCAGACATATTTTTCTTTTGTGGGCTAGTGCCTCACAAAATCCCAGTATATGTTCTGGAATTTCATTAAATTCTCCACAAAATCTGCAGATACCTTCTTCCGATACTCCTGGTTTCCTTAGATGCTCCTTGAGTCTACAGTGCCCCGTTAGGAAGCCTGTTAGGATACGGAGGTTGTTCTTGCTCATTTTGATGCATGCCTCGAACCTCTTCCGGTTATATTGCCCTAGGAGTTTCTTGGCCTGCTTCATTCCACGAGCGTTATTCCAGTTTTCTATCCGGTTCCTTCTTTCTACGAGTAGTTCCCCGAATTCTTCTCTGAAGAGATGGTATCCTACAGCGCAGAATGGTTCAGGGCCTATGAAGGGTTTTGATGCTCCTTTCCTTGACAGAGAGTCGGCCATTTCATTGCCTTCTATCCTCGTATGGCCAGATATCCAGCAGAGTTTTACTTGGTTTCTCCTACTCAACTCCTTGAGCTTTTGCAAACATTCCCATACAAGCTTGGATTTGATAATGTAGAACTCTAGTGCCATAATAGCGGCTCGACTGTCCGATATTATTGCTATGTCGCAGTTGGTATAATTCCTTTCAAGATTGATCTGAGCGCATCTGTCTATGCCATAAATTTCCGATGGCATGGGTTATGTTGGCTTTGAGGCCCGCTGTGGCTTGTGACTTATTTGCATAAACTTGCTACTTTAGAAAACCCCACCCCACACAAGAAAAAGTACAAATAGTTCAAATCGTAGAATCTCGGTAACCAGTTCACATCACCTCCATGTGAGATGACCATGTCCTCGAATCGCTCGTGCAGAGTTTTCAATGTAGCCTGAGTTGTGCAGCACGTAGCACCGACCTGTTGAAACCACATGTCGTTGGTGACCATATCATCCCATTCAGGTCAAAAGAAGTTGGTAATCATCGACCGTGGGGCCCGTGGCGTAGTGGGTAGGTGCGTCGACTCTTACGCTCGATGTTGTCGGTTCGATTCCCGAAAAAACACCAAACATTTTTTCACGACTCCACCTCTTTCGAGTCACTGACAATGAAAGAAAAAGCTTCTCAATCTCGCCGTTCGGAGTCGGCATTAAAGTGTAGGTCCCCTCCACTCGTGAGAGAACAATAGCACGCACAACACGAGTGGTTGCTGAAACTAGGCCTAGGTCCACCTCGGACTATGGCACCGTCATTATTATTATTATTATCATCGGCCTATAGCGCGCGCCGTTGACGGTGATGGCCTGGCCTGGCAAACCTCCGTTTCAAAGAAATATGGACCGACGATACCGGCTGGCGGCACAGCATAAAATCCACACCAAACAGTGATTTTTTTCAGGACGCATTGGACGCTCTCCTTGGATCTCATGTGGATCGGTATCATCCCAATTCGATAATTTTGTTCGTTGACGTACCCATTCATCCAGAAATGGGCCTCATCGCTGAAGATGATTTTTCGATAAAAATTTCAGTTTCCAACTGCTACAGAGCCCATTCAGCGAACACTATGGTCGTTTACCTTCAGCTCCTGGGTCAGGGTTTTCCATGACTTTCCAAGATTTTCCCTTTTTCGAGATCAGAGTTTACCAAATTATACGATTTAACGCCGTTGGGCTTTCATCTTTTTAGTGTTTTGGAGCCAAAGGCGTTTGTCACCAAGACTACTCCTCGAACAAACGCATTGAGCACTGTGTCAACAATTTCGGCAGCATCTATGCAGAATGGTCATTCCACAAAAATGTGCACATACGAAGCATTGGACGCCATTGACTCCATACAAAACCCTACTCTGTGTGCTCTCCGAATAAATAAGAAATTAACAATCACTTTAAAAATTAGTTATTTCATAAATTTTGGGTCACCCCTTATGTACTCGTTGGGTACAGGCCTAAATTTTGCGAAAAATTATGGATTAATGAATTAGAACCTTTCTCGATACGGAACCCAAGGATGCAAGTTTCTTCATCGACGCAACCTTGCCTGTGGCTTTAAATAAAAAAAAATATATGAAGCACACAATTTTAAAATTTAATTTAAATCTTAATTTAAATAACTAAATAAAATAATAAAATAAATAAATTCGAAAATTTTGTTCCAAATTGCCAACCCAGTTTTCCCATAATGTTAAGTTTTTAGAGCAGGATTTGTAAGCGCGGTCTTACGTGCTCATCACATTCCACGTGTGACCTCTTCCCAATAATTGAGACCCAAATACACTGCAGTTACCAATGAGTGGGGACATTTCCCTTCCACACTCATCATTTTTCATCAAAGTCAGAACTGCAAACCATTCATTGTTAGCCCTTTGGGATTAATTGCAGTAAATCGCCGTGACAACCATAACCTACAAACAGCACTTAACCCCACAGGCAGGAAGCACATAAATCCCTCCGCGATAAACAATGTCCAACTCCATTAGCATTTCACTATAAAATAGATATTTGCAGTGTTTATTGGAAAAACGCCTGCCAACGGATACACGGTTTAAGGCCTCCACTGGATGCCGCCACCGAGATCGGTGTACCGTGTATTAAGCACCTTCAGTCCGCAAATGAAGAGTTATTACACCCACAGCAGTGGTCATCGGTGCCGCGCAATCACATCACTTTAATATTGATCCCTCCTCTTTTATTTATGACCTTAATCCTGCCCCAAGGACATCCGAAAAACAGCTCAATTATTCCCCATTCACAGGCACACACACACACACAGATCAGAAGGCGGAGCAATTGAATCCTTGAATTATTAATACCAACCGCCAATTATCCAGCAAAATAGTGCACGAACCAGGATTTGGATTCAATCACCATCATCATCACCATCCACTCACCCTCCTGTCTGCAGTTGCAACACAAACGCCAATCAGTTCCCCCCTCGATAGGAGCGCACCATCGCCGCTTGCTGTGCTGGCGGTTTTTCTATTGTACCTGGCCCCGATGCTCCTTGGTCCGTGCTCCTTGCTCCTTTGGCGCTTCCTCACTCCGTCTTTTTCATCAAATATGCAAATACCTAATCGGCAGGATAATTACGCTTAGGGAAGCAGAATACGTTCGCTAGAATGGGTGAGTGTGTGGGCGGGGGAATGGGAGCACATCGTCCTTAGAGTGGTAATATTCGCCATCAATTCATGGCAAACCGTTCGAGATATCCTCCCCGTGCACGGCGGAAGGTGTGGGTGATGTAATGCTTCCCCCACCAAACACCGACGGGGGGGTGTGTGTACAGCTTCATTATTCCTGGTTGATGACGCGTGTATGTGTCGGGAATACATCACGATATCATCAGTTTCATGCGAAATTAACCACGGATGGGATGTTCGGGTGCGCGATGAGCCTTTGAATCTTAAGGTCGATAGCTTGCGCCTGGAGCCGGCAAGTGACATCAATATGGTGACGATTGATAAGGCGTCTTGTCTGTTGTTCATCTGAAGGCATACGCTTGGCAAATTGTTTCGGGGTTCCTGTGCGTTGGTGACAGGGATTTAATTAAAAATAATCTCCTTCCGCTGAAATCCTGCGGGTTGACATCCTAACGATTCTCGGAGTAATTGATGGTTACACGGATACGCTGATGTGTCAGCGAGGATTTGAAAGCGACTGATTGCAGGCGAACTGCTGTTGCGGTTTAAGGGTGACGCAGTGAATGTGGTGGAAGTCAAGCGAACCCAGTGGATGACAAATAAAAGACGGAAGAATCCAGATTGTAGACTTCCTTGCAAATGCCAGTGGCAAATCTGCAACGTCTGCTTCGTATGTTGGCTGGAGCGTCGCTAAGAAGTTAACAGCTGCATCAGCACTTTAGCACTTTGTGCCACTATTGTTTTATTTGCCAAGAAATTTCACGTCCAGATTAACGTAAACTTCAATTAAACAACTGACCTAATTTTGTACTTCTGTACGGGTTGTGCATGTTACAGTCCGTGGTGAATTTGGGCTTGAGCTTCTCCGTCAACTCGGGTTGTGCATGCTACAATTCACTCAAGATTGGAAAAGACCTTCGATTCAAGCCGAGTGTACAGCAGTTATTCTCTCTGAACATTGTCTGTAATTCGAGAGAGGTGGTTATGAAAAATGAGAGTTGATGTGTTGATGTGGTATTGAACTCTCTCAATACCACAAATTGCTTCAAAATTTTATTTTTAACGGCTGAATGAAAGACGGCCAGGGTGTCCATGATCACATTGATCCAGTCTCCCTCAATTTTAAAATAAATCTCTTTAAAGTCGATAAAGTCAAATCACTATTTCGAGCATATTTTGTACGAAAAAAAAAGCTGGCAACTTCCTTCATTTTTAAAATATTTCTCAGCAATAAAAGGAGATTGTTCTTTCGTGTGGAACTAGACCTGAACAGTCAGCTTTATCACTGGCTCTACCTGTTTTTTGTGGTAACTATTCACCGGGGGCGAGGAACATTGACTTGGTTGTTGTCGTTTTCAGTTCAGTTGTCTCATGGGAAATATTAAAAGAAAATACTTGTGGGCTGTGCTGGGGGGAAGCAGTTTGGTTACCATTGTATTTTCTAAATATTGTCAGTGATTCAAAAAAGTGGCGCCTTCTAAATTACTCACTGTTCTGCAACAGAAACTATATTCTAGGTTACTGGGTGGACACTAAGTCGAGGCGCTAGATGTCCCTTAAGCAGATTAAGTTTTTAGCTCTAGAAATAAGATTAAGACGAATCAAAGAAGTGGGATGTAATGGAACTAAATACGACGGTTTGCTGTGTGAACACAATTGTGTGCTGGCCACGCTTTAGTCCGGAATATTCGGTAATATACAGCCTTGGCCAAATGTGTTAGGCACCCTTATCTTTTTGTCTTTGCTGTCAAATCACTTATCGGCACTAATTAGTTTGAGTTTTATGGTTTTCGGCGACATTATCTGAGGTTGTAAACGTTTTTTAATTTTTGCTTTTTGAAGATACGAATCTTAAAGGGTGCCTAATACATTTGGCCAAGGCTGTAGCTGACGGACCAATATGCCACCACATAAAACAAGCCCACACTTCCTCCATGTCTAACGATTTGTTTGACGTGGCGTTTGTTCGGTGCCAGTAGTATACCTTACCTACCGTCGGAGGTCAGAATGAAACCTACTAATTTTCGGTTCGTCTGTTCAAATAACCCCTTTCCAAGCATCCACTGTCCATTTCTTTTGCTTTTCTTGGTCCTTTATTTTTTCCGAAAATAGTGTTTTTTAAGGTTTCGTCCACTAAAACGGATTCTCTATGATTTTAGTGTATCCGTCCGTCTGTCTGTCACACTTTTTTATCTCCGAAGTTTATAAAGATAATGACATGAAAATTTGGAATTAAGTTGTTTAGGCCCAGATATCGTTTTTCATGTACCCAAATTTGAAAAGTGGGACCATTTGGGGGTGACTCCCGTATAGGTAAGATTTCCATGGATTTTGGAATATTGAATCACACCATCAAGTAATAGGTATATCGACAGATCTTTTGAAATGAAGTGGAGGTTTGCTTCAACACTTTTTGATGCAGTGTATCATTTTAAAAATATCGAACTCCAAAGTCGATTCTCTCATTTCTGAACCAATGAGTTCAAAAATCTGAAAAAATCACAAAATATTGGCTTCAATGAGTACTTTAATTCAAAATAATTTCATACATTGTGACCCTAACAGTTTTGGAGATTTTGGACAAAAACGGTTAAGTATTGACATGCTAATTTTTAAGATCTGAAAACTCAGTTTTCTTGAGAAGGCTTCGGAGTACGCCAATCCGATCTACAGTCGTTTTGTAAATTTAGAAAAGGCATAAGTCCGAGTTCTTCGAGGTAAACTCTGGAGTGTTCTGCAGGAGTATGGGATCGATGGATTTTTGTTGAGGGCCATTCAGTGTATAGCACACAAACTGTACCAGCTGAGTTCGGGTTAACGGTAGTAAATCAACACCTTTCACAGTGCGCATTGGACTCCGCCAAGGGTACGTGTTGTCATCTCCCCTTTTCATTATATATGTATGTTGACTGGATGTTTCAGCGCAGTCGAGGGAAAGAATGTTTCACATTGGGAGAGTTGAGGGTAAGCCATCTTCTTTTTGCAGATGACTCACATCCTCCCAGATGGTGGCCGTGGTGGCCGTATTTGCTGATGCTGGAATGAAGGTTAACGTGGAGAAATCCGAGGTTATGGTTATTTTCAGAATGCCTGTTCAATGCACTATACATATTAGTGGAGTCCCATTGAAACAGGTGAAGAAGTTTAAGTATCTCGGTGTCTTCTTCAGGAGTGATGGGAGGAATAATGCTGATAATCCTGATTACAGATCGACCAAGCTGTTTCAAGATTAACCCAGCTTGACCAATCCTACAGGAAAGCCGAGCGGTTTTTAACGCGGTTTTTGTTCCAACTCTCACCTATGGTCATGAAATCTGGGTAATGAAAGGAAAGAATAAGATCGCGAATACAAGCTGCTGAGATGAGATTTCTTCGTGCTGTTGTGGGAATTACTCGCCGGGATAGGGTAAGAAACACGGGAGTGCTAGAGGAACTCTACGTTGGGCAGCTGCTTCTTCGTACGGAAAGGGTTGCCTTTGAGACAACGCAAGAGAGGACGTCCACGTACAAGGTGACGCACACAAGTCGAGGGAGACCTCGGACTGTAGCGCCCTAAGAAAAAGAAGAAGAAAAATAAGTAATCTTGCATTTTATGTTTGACAAATCTGTAAGGTGATCCATCATCTACCATTAAAACCTCTTATGGGCAGTTTAGGCAATCTGCCTGCATTAAATTCTGCAAAAGTTTAAGCAATGTGAACATAAATGGCGCCCGGTACAGTGCCATGTTCAACGATTTGGCGTCGCTATGAACTGATTTCTACTGATTCAACAGACTTTGTTGGTGGCGAAACCAGCCTGTTGCCTGACTTTAAAGATCGACTGGTCTAATAGAATTTTTGAAAGGGGTCTTTTTTTCAGCTAGAAGATTGTGTGTAACGCGCATTCGGTCAAACAATGCTACTGCAATGCAATGTTATTACTTCGTTTAAACCTCTAGTGCCAGCTTCATGTCAACGTCATCCGATTTCACAATCATGGAGCTAAGGTGTAAAAAATGAATACCACCAAATGGTTCACAGAACGGTGCACTAGCCAATGGCCCTAATGATTATCAAATGCAGTTCTACTCGTGTTTTAAATATTCATCAATCTGCGTTCTTCGTCTATTGAAAAACCTCATTTATCGATATTTTACCTTGCGTTCAATGGAAACGTCCAGCAACGACCTGATTTGTGATTCAAATGCCACTCAAAATGAACCCCCTTTTCGTGTTCACGGCAATCAAACTTAAATTAAAATAATCTCACCGACATTCCATTCAATTTAAGCCAATTCCCGCATCGTTAATGCCTCGTTGATAATTCCCCCTGCTCAGCAGTCAGCTTAGAGTGCTCTCCACAGTCCACCCACTCAAGGTACCGAGCCACATTCTCATAAAATCTTCCACTTAACTAAACACCGTGAATGGCAAACAGTAGCCGGAAAGCCTTTCCCCTCCAACCAAGCGTCAAGCTTCTCGACGAGGCGATGAAAGGACAAAAATAAACACAACACTTCTTCGCTTAATGAAACTTCTCAAACTATCCCTCGCCTCGACCGGGTGAAGTGGCTGCTCGTCCTTCCGCCGCCCATCGCCCGGAACAATGTACACAATTAAAATATTTCTAAGTTTCTTTTGAGATCCCCGTGCCTCTGAGTCAGGCGGGAAGATGAATTCTTAAAGAAGAATTCATTAGGAAGGACCCGCTCGCCCCGGTGAACGAGTGCTTCTAACTGCGCTCCGTTGTGTGGGTAATGGGATTTGCATCCGCTGAATATTCATAGCCTCGTTCCGAGCTGACAGCCCTCGTCCGGACAACGGACCCGATGTCGATTGCAGCTTAATCAATTTATCCTCAGAAGTCGGTTTGGTTTCTTTATATGTCCTTAACTTCCCTTCGTCCTGTTGTCAATGTTTATTCACCCGGACTGTGAGGCAGGGATTTGCATTCGATAGCATTTTTCGCTCAGCTCAAAGGACCTTCCCATTCAATCTCGGTTTCTGTGGTTGTCGGGATATCACAGGATATCACAGGTGCGTCACTACAGTTCAGTAATGACATAAGCATCAAAATATGTCATCACTCAAAAGACCGAGCTGGGGTGAGAGGAATCCTTTTTGCCCCTCATTTCTTCTGCCGGAGTCTCTCGCAGAGGAATGCTTTGAGGGAAGCATTTCAAAGCCTGTCTCAAAGGACTCCCTGCGCACAGATTGGTTTGAGGAAATTCCTTGAAATCACACAAAACGGAGACATCCTTTAGCGATCACCCGCTCATCACTCCTTGTCTTGTCCTTGCCGGCATCCCATTTACTTTGCGAGAACGCCCACACATGTGGTTGTGTGTGTGTGTGTGGCACAAGGATGTTTCTATCTGAACGGGAAATCATTTCTGTCAAGTTGGGTTCGCTGTAGAAAGCAACTCACTCGGAATCGAGTCCTCGTAGCGGCATAAACATGGAATATTCTTCACACAAATTGGAAGGAATCCCCAAAATTATCAATGCCACCGTAAGGATCATGCTGCCGGTGGTGGCTTCGAGGACATGGCTGAATGGGCGACGAAATTAAACCAGGAAAAGGGTGCGTCCACATCCCGACGTCCTCACTGGTGGCAAAACTTTTGGCAGAATCTCTTTCAGCTCCTCACAGGGGGAGTCCTTCAGAACTGTGAGCATCGGTTCATGGGTATTCATGATGCATGGGTGTCCTGTGAATTTGCATTCTAAAGAAAAACTTCAATAAATTGCATTAATTCCACAGCACACTTGGCACTCAGGCGAGGGAGAGTGGTTCAGGGCGGGCGGTTCCACTTGCCGAGTGCGTCATTATCCATGTTTGGGAGGAAACTCACACCAGCCTGTCTCGAGAGACTTCCTGGGCCTTTCAATTTTGCTGATGGACTCCCATCGAATGGAGTCAGGGTCATCAATTCAGAAGGAGGGCGGGTGGTGAGCATGGAGTTATGAATTTTGAATACACTGGCATAGGGTTGATGAACCCCATTCATGCAGGTCTTGAGGATGGGGAAATTTGAAATGTAAGCTGAGGGCACTCTTCGATTGATTTGCAAAAGATGTTGAGTCTACAGGATTGTGGAACATATGCTCGCACTGACAAGCGAATCAGTGGCAAATAACTCCGTGCTTGCACAAGAGAACCTCCCGAGGTGTATTCGGTTTACAAATTATATTTCATGAGACTTTGTCAATAGAAGCGATGCATTTGTGATTTTTGTTTGAAATGGCCGGCGGCTGTCGCTTTATTTGTTGTCATTGAAATGAGTTTTGCAGCCCTGTGGACGCTTCAGGGAACAATGGATTGTAAGAATCCACGAACATTGCTTGACAGTCGGCTCCGTATCAAATGTTGTCCGCACAGACGGTGGGAAAATACGGGGAATATGATTAACGAGACCATGTTACTACGGGTTTTTGGAACACAAGTCCAACAGCACAATGACTGCGGGCAGGCACGTGAAGGACCTAACAAGCCGATGGCTCATCAGAAACATGCGCTGAAAACGAGCAAAATCCACTGGGAATGATGAAAGAGGAGCTCAATAACGCGTGGCCAATAACATGCAAATATCAACTAAACACTGAGCTCAAGGCAAAAATCCTGGATAATGATTGAAGGTGCAAGATAACGATGGAGAATTCTCGCTGCTCCATGAAGGTCGTCAATGAACTCACCGAGACCATCAAAGACAATAAAGAATTTAGGCATGGCGCTCCGCTGACTAAGGCACACAACGTACAGTGGACTAGTTTTTGAGTCTGACTGCTCCAGTGTAGAGTTTCAAAAACCTCCTACCGAAAAGAAAACCCCAACTCGGGAAGCAATTTGGGTCTTTTTTTGTAAAGATCTTTAAATTTGTCGAAGTAGTTGCTGCCAGTTTCCTTGTCCTTGAAACTTCTTCAGTAGTCAGTGAGCACGATGCCTTTACGCAATGCATGTGTACTTACTGCACAGTGTCCAGCAAGGACTCCCAACAAAAAGGGTCCTTCCTTGCGACTGTTGAGTTTGACCATTAACCAAGATATCGTCTTGCACAGGATCGTCCAATTTCTGGTTCCGAAAGTAAATTTAAGTAAAACACATTTATGATTTAATATTTGATCAAACTTTTACATCAACGTATTACCTGGAGCCTGCCATTATGAACGGAATACACTTTACTTATCAAACCTACGTCTCATGGAGGGATTGCACCCGAGCTCTAGCTGTCTTCCTAGGCACTTGACGGTCCTAGGCACACTGCTTTCAGACCAATATCTCTTGCCTCAACGATTGCTAGTGCTTAAACCAAAGTTTCGGTCTTCCTCTCCTTCTCGAACCAGGAGGCTCGGATTCGAAAACCCTCTTGGCTTGAGCATTGTTGTCCATACGCTCGATGTGGCCGATCCAATGTAGTCGATGGATTTTTGTCTTCCGGACTACGTCCACAACTTGGTACAGTCTATGAAGTTCGCGGTTATGCCTTCCTCCTCCATTCACCTTCCTCGCAGATAGGACCATATATCCAACATAGAATGTTTCTCGAAGGAACCAAGTACCACCTCTGCCGTTCTGCTTACCGTCCAGCATTCGGCTCCATAAAGCAGGACTGGCAGAAAAAGGGTAAATCGCCGTAAAAGCTTCTACAACGGCACAGTGGGAACGCGCAACTATGTCGATGTCATCAGCGTAATTCAGCAGTTGGGCAGATTTGTAGAAGATAGTGCCTTCCGTGTTTACACGCGCCCGCCGCACTATCTTCTCCAGCACCAGATTGGAGAAATCGCACGACAGCGCATCTTCTTGCCAAAATTTGGTACAGGTTTTACGGTGGACGGTGCGACATAACCGTACAACTTTTTCCGGCATCAATTTAATTCAATTCAATTTCAATTCAATTTTATTATTAAAAATAAATACATGTTTTGTACATAAGACCAAGTCTTTTAAGGTACATACATACAGCATTGGCCAAATATATTAGGCAAAAAAGTGTCGTCGAAAACCATAAAATTCAAACTAATTACTTCCGATAAGTGATTTGACAGCAAAGACAAAAAGATAAGGGTGCCTAATACATTTGGCCAAGGCTGTACATAGAAAAAATAACAATTTTAAGAGTTGACATTAAAATTAAATCATAAGGATGAACATTTATAATGAACGACTAGATTTTTTAGTGACATCCCGAATTAAGCCATCGCATCGCATAATTCCTTGCGATGAATACTTTCGTATGCGACATGTTTTCCTCATTTTCTGGTGATCGCTGATAGAGTAACACATCATATTACACATGATTACAGGGACGATTTAAATGCAGTTTTAATGTTGTTTTCACTGCATACATACTAGTACTACATGCAAACGTTGCAGCTACACCTAAACAAGAATTTTTTTTTTTATCCGTAATTCATGAAAAATACGAATCTAAAGATTCCCGGTATAACATTACTGAGTGAAAACATGATGCAATTGAACCGATTCGCGTGATTCAAGCAGAAAATCTTGCCTGCCCAGTCGGATTTCCCAGTCGTTTGTAAACAGCCACATACAAGTGAGTTGGTGAATCCAGCCAGATCATACCCCGTTGTGTGATTAATTGTGTCAACTCTTACATTTTCATTTTCACGACACCAACTATCTCTAGTGGGTGCCGTGGCCGTGTGTTTTCGTGCGTCGACCCATGCGCATTAGACTTTCACAGTATATGTAGGTTCGAATCCAAGTTCAGACAAACAATTTTTCAAAAACTGTAGCGGACTGAAGCGCCACCATTATTATTATTATTATTATTATTAACTATCTCTATCCCCATTACACCAGTCACATACGTCTTTCGCATTTCTTTCGTAAGCGATTAAAAGATAATAAGATACAACCATAAAACGACGTAGTTCTCCGTAATAGGAGATATTAACGAGCATCATACGATATGCCATACACACGACTTCTTCAAAAAATTGAACACGAGGAGGCTCGATTTTGTAATAACAAAATACGACTGTAGTCGAATTCGACTCTCGGATACGACTTACATATTTGAGATAATTGAACAAAGGAATAAGGCGTTTAGTTCTGACTTAAAACTCGTGAGAAAAAATCCGACACAACACACGAGTAGTTTCTATAGAAGCTTGAAGCTTGAAGCTTCTATAGAATCCATTCCGGAATGTAGCACCTACCACCAGAAAAATCAGTTCATCCGCACCAATATATATATAAATAATTCTACCTTAATCTCGTCCAGATCTTTGACTAGAAAGATCTATAAAATAATATTTCCATTTTATAACAGATTTTGGCATTTAATACAGGGTGGGCCAAATAAAAGCCAACCAAAGTAAGAAACAATTTCACGCAGCAAGTCCATAGTTTGCCTAGCAGTATGAGCAGTCGCTCCATCTTATTGAAACCACAAATTAGGATGATGCTCTGCCATTCGCAGCAAAAAGTTGTCGATCATTGTTGTGTAGGAAGTTCCGGAAATCGTTTCTAGCATTTCATCCTCATTTTCGAAGAAATATGGTTCGATGACCTATTCGACTATAACACCGCAGCAAATAGTGCAACTTATTGACTGTAACGGATGCTGGTGTGATACCCTTAGATTTTTGGAGCCCCACAATCTGCAGTTTTGCTTTTTGACATAACCGTTTGAATGGAAATGCGCTTCATTCGACAACAAAACATTATTTCAAAAATCAATTTCTCCGGATAAATGTGTAAATCGAATGGTGCCTTGTAGTCGTTATCGGGGGGCTTTGTGGAAGCAATGTTTCCAAGAACTCAATTATAATCAGTGTATGTTTTACATTGATTGGTCTTATTTGACCCACCCTGTACTTACAATTCGAGTATTTAAATTAATTGAAATGTTGTTTTCCTTTCTTCTGGAAATGCTCATTAACCAAACTACCTAACTGTTGACGAATGTCCTTTGGCTAACAAGTGCAAGTCCTGTCACCTCAGTCAACAAAACATGTTGAGATATTTTCGACTAAATTAAATTTTCTTAACCAAGGTCTTTAAGCATTCACTCAGCCCCCTTCCTCCTCCACACACTTCCAATGATTTTATCACTCTCAAACTTCCATGCACTCGGTCAATAAATCAAGAACCATATCACTGCTAGGCTATCAAATAATCTTAATTCACTTACAGAAATTGAAATAAATTTGTTAAACCATCTACGGCTCACAAATGCAGCCGGACGCAGCCAAGAATGCGGAGCACTCCTCCATCGGCCCGCACAGTTAACCATCTCTTATCGGCATTTGAAGGAAGCAACCAAACACAAGAGATGAATAATCCTCAAGCATTCCATGGCCAGGACCAGTGTCTTCGGCTTAATAACTTTAATTACGATTATTAGTCCAAGTATGAGCAGAGGGGAACAGCACAGAGCATGCTGGTGTAGCCCGGGCAGGACCGCCCCTTGAGAGGGCGATTATTTGCATTCTGCATGTTAAACAATCTTGATTGCGTCTGGCCGAGCGATGTGGGCTGAGTGCTGTTGAGCACGAGAAAACGCAGGGGGTGCGAAGTCAGAATTCGGGGCTCCTAGATTGCGAGTATTTACATTGTGAATAAATTTGGAATTACTGCTTGGGCGGGCTGCCGTGGCGCACGCACCGCATGCAGAAGTCGGCAGCCAGTAGTCGGCTGTTTAATTTGTATTAAAATTTAAGTAACCGGAAATTGCGGTTGTGGCTTTATGGCATTTTTTATGAACATAACCTAGGAATTGAATTCATAATCGAAAAGTGAGGTTAACATTTTTAAAACACGTGTTCTGTGGTGGGCGATATGACCTTTGAGGGGGATGGCTTTGTGCCGTGGCTTAGTTAACAAGGGGAAATTTGGTTGTTGTTGGACGAGAATGGCAGCATACTATCCTGCCTTTTATTTGAAAATACGTGAAAAGTTTTGAAACGTCATGCAACAGACTTTGACAGATGTCAAACAGAAAATGACAGATTCTCTACTCAGGTTTGAAGGCACAAGTCACTGTCGAAAGAAAAATGTACCATTTTATGAGCAGAATCTGATGAAAGGGGTCAGGTTTTGAATAAAGCGGGTGTGTTTTCGGAGTGAAAGTGACACCCTTCAAAGAAACTGTTTCAGTACAGAGTACAAGGGATTCAGCAGACGATTTGATAGCTTGGATTGCCACTTAATTGCTACTAGTCGACAAGTGGATTGACTCATGTTCAATCTACGTAGCAGCACAACTCTGCTCTAAGTGCTTTTTTAACCACTTTAATACACCTTGCCGCTTGGCTGGCCAAGGTTCGGAAGCGACTGGATGGCGGAGTTGGTTAAGTGCCTGCCCCAAGTTTAAGGGGTCCCAAGTTCGAATCCCAGTGAAATCGAATCTGGTCCAGTCACCATTTGCCATTGGGATCAATTTAACGGCACTGGGGTAGGTTGCTACCCGGCAGTACAATGGACCAGTTTGGAGTCTGAGTGCTCATCATCTTCAGCTGAGGCCCATTTCTGGATGAATGGGTACGTCAACGAACAAAATTGTCGAATTTGGGACTATACCAATCCACATGAGATCCGAGAGCGTCCTATGCATCCCGAAAAAATCTCTGATTGCTGTGGATTTTGGACTGGCGGTCCATTTTTTTTTTTGAGAACGACAGGCCATCACCTTCGACTGCGGGCGTTATAGGCTCTCCCATTAACTCTACGGGGTAAACAAAGAAATGAGTCTAGTCAGGAGTTTTGGGATCTAAGACCTAAGATGAACAACATAGCGCCGGCCGGTGAATATGTCCGCGTCTAAGGTTCCGCAGACAGCTAGAGGAGTACCTCACCCAACTTGCTGTGCCCGAGATCTTCCCACATTCTAATATTAATAACAATGGCGGCGCTACAGTCCGAGGTGGACCTGAGCGTAGTATCTCAGCAACTCTCCCAGATTTTAGCGCCATGCAAAGAAGAAGAAGTGCTCAACTCACCATTTCTTTTTACAAAATCCCACATAGAATTCAAATCAAGTCTCCATTTTATCCCCTCACCCTAAATTGGTCACAAAAAATTGACTAAACCAGTCAAAATGTCCATTCGTCAAAGTTATTCGATTCCCGTCCATCCCCACCGCCGACAAGATGTCATGTGTTGAATCAAGATGCTCCTCCCCTCCACCGCCCAATTAATCTTCTCGATCTTTGTAATTGATGATGGTTCATCTGGCTGACAGTGCCACCAGCAAAATCCATCACAAAACTGTCCACTTATAGCGATGTACCACGTCAAGCACAATAACCTCTTGCCCCCTCCTCAAATAGCACAACAAAGCAGCCCTCGAATTAATCCCTTGACTGTTACACCCCGAAATCAACCGCAAAAGTTCCTCACAATTCCCCTGTTAAGCATTTTCAATAAATCAATCTTATCGTTGTCATTGATTTCCGAATTCAATTTACCACAGCCATTGGCCCCATCCCCCGCACGAAACAAACGAAAAAATCGAATAGATACCAACACAGACCATAAAAAATTAATCTCACCCCCCTCCTCCGCGCTCGAATGGCGGTCCGAGTCCGTCGCCGAACAGGATGAATGGCGTTTCAACAGTTCATCCTTCGGATGGGTGAACAATTTGAATAACATCAACTCCAACCCCTAATCCCCGGGGGGTGCACAAAATTCATCATACCAAAATAATTGGCTCCCCCATCAGCACCCCCACCCCAGCACCTAATCAGAAAAAAGGAAAAACAAAACTCCGAGGATTGTCAAAGAGGAAATTTTGTCCGTACTCCGCTCCGAAAATCACGAATCAAATTAGATACCTCCTCGCATGTGTACGGATGTGTGTGTGGCCGGGGGGATCCTGTGGGGTGGCCACAGGACGGCCGAGAAATGCAAATCGAATGACGGATCACGATATCCTGAAATGATTTATCGGAATGGTTTTGAGAGGGCGGCAGGCAGCAGTTCATAGTCTCGTCCTTTCTGTCCGCCCCTCCTTCCTGTCGACACTAGTTCCGATTTGATTTGTTATCAGTTTGTAAAGTTTGTTGGTTTTTATGATTTTTTTATGGATTAAGTTATCCTTTTGGGTTTTGCATGAAATGCGGTCCGTCTCGCTGAGGACTCCTCCCGGGGGTTATTCTGATCTGCGACTATTTGGCGTAATCGACGGGGGGAGGGGGTGAATTTCATGTTTTTAATTTTTGTATTTTCCTGCTCCCTGGAGGAGAATGTTTGCCCCTGGCACATGCTCGGATTTTAATTTCCGGGCCGTGGTTTGCGGATCCTTATGCATTATGACACACTGCTGGGTGCGTTTTTTTGCGATGCAGTCAAACACAATGTTAATGTTAATGAGTTGGCAAATGCTCGCGAATATTTGTGGCGTGATTTTCATTTTTCACCGTCAGGTTGCGGGCGGACGGGAAAAAAAGGGGTCAACGGCAGGAAATGCGCTTTTTTGTCAGGATTCGTGACAGGATTTCCATTTGCCGCTGCTGGAGTGTGACCGAATTTAAGGTTACAAATGGAAATTAATTAAGTAGCAGATGTGGCGAGTCGGCCGTGGACATGTGACACAGCAGCCCCTGCTGCTGTTGTTATTTCGTTCGGATTATTGACTAATCTGTGGCAGACAATTCAACAATGAAACCGTATTTTTTTCTTTGAGTCATTCCATGACTTGTTGGGAATGTCGTTGCAGCTGATTTTTCAATTGTTTTGCATAGCAGCTTACACCCCTCGAACAGCATTGAAATTGTTAATCTAGCTTTCAACAGACTCATGGTTAATTTTTTGTGCCCCAAATGACATGAAACTGCAGCGGGAACATATAGTGGACTTAGGAAACATGAAAATATGTCAGCTTTGTTTGAGTTTTAATATAATAATCCGAAGTGGAATAAAATAAGGCTTCGATTGAATATCCCTACACCAGCTGCTCTAACATACGTCCGTACTAACAGCAAAGAAGGCTTTCCGGAGTAGAATGGAATGCACTTCCCAGCCCAATATTTCCCACTCACTACAATCCGCAGACATTTTAGACCAATGTGCACAGGTACCTCCTCTCCCTTTCTCCCTGTACACCTTCGGCGCGTGCTGTGTCTTGATTCCGGACACTTAAGGATATTCGTAACCCCATTTGCGCGCGCAAATTATATATAAAAAAAAAACTTGCCGGAGCGACCTGCCCAGAACAAAATACAAATACAGGCCCTCTAATTCAGAGAATTTAAGACCCCTACCAGACGCAAACCCCGAAGTAAGACACAGATGACGACGTTTCTGGGTCTTCATCGATACTGGCCGCTACGGCAGCTATGTCTTCGTCATTTCGCATGTCTGATTGGGGACTTATGATCCAAAGAGTGTACTCACGCTCAAACTTTTCCACGGTGCGACGAATTGCCTGCTCACTGAAATGGCGACCGACCTCTGAACGAAATGCGTATTTACAACTAATCTGGAATTTCGAAAATATTTCCTAAATGGCAAATCCCACTGAATATTTTGACAGCTGAATGTCATTGGCGACTTTGACAACTGCTGAAACATAACAATTTGAAAGGCTATCATTGTTATCTGGTCACCCTTTAAAAGTCAAGCCCAAGTCCACCATAAACTGTAACGCAACTCGAAGGGGAAGAGAAATCCCAGAAAAAGTACACTCTATTCTCTAACAACAACAGCAAGGATTTAATCGAACCTCAATTTCTAAACTGGCGCCCAACGAAGGATTTGTATTTTTTTTACTGTCAATTATTTTTGATCCATTCTTTGGAAGACACTGTAATGAGAATTCAGAAGCCTATTTTATAATGGTTCACCTATTCTCCGTTGTCCAACAGGCCTGATTCAATAGCGTTGGCTTAGAAATAAGGGCTTGGACAGATCTGCTGAGGTATCAACATCTTTGACACAGCATTGGAAGTTGCCTTACGAGGCCATTGACACAATAAAGCCATCAATTAACCCCCTTCTCCAACCATAATCAAAATCCTCCCCATAATCGTAAATATTTACATCATCGGTATTGAATTTCTCGAAAGCATTAAATTCATTCATTCATTCCCCGATGATGCTCGCAACATCCATTATCTTATTGAAGCAATTCAATTCAGCAGACAGTTGTATCTGCCACAAGTTGAGCATCCCAAGACGTTACACGCCGGAGGTCATGACCCAAATAAATATTGAAAGCAAATACATCTTCCGATGAGTGTGAGATGAGTTCCTGCCGAGCACGTTCCACAAAGAAACCCAACATTCATCACGGCATCCTTTTTACCTGAGAGCGGGGGTGATTTGTTTCTCTTCGACCACCATCGCGGGGCACTCGGAGTGCATACGGATGAAGGCCAGAGGGAGAAATGGTGCAATGGATTCCGTTAGCGATACAGTCGCAGACAGACTCGCCCTCTCCCTCTCCACTCACTCACATGACCATTTAGAAGGGGATTAGTCAACAGAGAGCGGTGTTCGTGCAAATAATTGGCGATTACTGCACAAGTCAGAGTCGGAGATGTAAGCAGCCATCTCGACCCGGCTTTACACTAATACCCCATGTATCCGACTTAAGCGTTCAATCTCCGTGGCATCGGGTTGAGAGAGAGCACAAAAGACAACTGCACAGAAAATTAAATGAAAACCTTTCCTCTACATCGGATTATGAGACGGGGGAGGGAGGGTCTCCTATTTTTCGCTGTCATCTCGTGCACTTCAACTGGAGTTCGGAGGAAGAACAAACTTAACGCCATCGTTGGGGATAAGATTTTGCAATCTAGCGACGTTAATAGACTTCCAGCTGGGAGTGGCGTTTACTCCCACCTCACCGCCTCCACTTCATCATCATCAGCGACATCAATGCTTACCGAGGTGAATTATCCCGTCCCAGCGGAGGGAGTGTTGACATGGCAAACGCACCGAAAGGGTGGAAACATGTTCACGAAACGTAGCGAATGTCTAGGGCGAGGAGGATCCCTAGCATCCCGCCCTCCTTTTCGGCGCTTCGATAACCCGAGCTGAGTGAATTTTTGGGTGAAATTATTAACCGAGCAGCCATCGCCGGGGTAATGCCAAAGTACCCGGCATTATGATAAGTTCGCATAATTAATTCCCACCCAAGGAGTCGAGCCTCACCTATTCGCCCCGTCACGAGATAATGGGCCAAACGAGGCGGATGGGCGGGACGGAATTGGGAACATGGCGCGAGGGTGACACGGTTTCCCTTGCTTTACACTTAATAATTGCTCAGCAATTCGTATCCTTTCGGTTCGGATTATGGATGCTGTCGAGATGGAAAGGACACCCTTTCTGTGCTGCTCCGGACAATGAATGAAATCCCTTTTCGAATGGCTGCACAGACCGAGCGGAGAGGGATTAATGATTCTTTGTTTGCTTTGATGCTGTCTCGGTGCGGACTCGGCACGGCTGGCGGATCCAGTATCTGGATCCCTTTTTTGTTTGAGATTTGTAACAGTTCCGCAATAACGCATTGTTAAGCGCAGTGATTTGTTGTCGTCCATGCCGGTGCCTGAAAGCGAAGGATGGATGAAAAAGTGGAAATTATTCGAAGCGTTTAATTAAAGTTGATGACGTCCTTTCTGAGGAGTCGAATGAACGTGTAACGATGTTGCCGCTCTACCTTGTCGGCTTTCCCTTTGCTGGCGTAATTGAGTGCTTGGAAATTTGATGAATGGTCGGTGGGGCAAGGTTTTCATGATTTTCAGGTCTATCTGTCGTTGGTGTGCGAATGCGGTGGTAAGGGACTGACAAATGTGATCACGTAGAGGTGTTTGTGGGTTAACGAGTTTTAAGCGTGATGTAATCGGAGGGTTTGTTGAGGGATTATTAAGAGGCTGAGAAGACTCTGAATAATTCATCCCGCTTTCATTGTTAAGTCTCAGAAGTTATGCTAAGTTCATCACCCGGAGTGTACAGCAAGGAGGCAAAAGTTGCCGGCACATTTGTCCAACCAAGTCTAGTCTAAAAATGAAGAATGCGGACTGTTTCAACTGTCGGCGCTGTTGATTAACCGCCGTGAAGCAGTGCATTAGTCGTGTCGACTCCTACACTGAAGGCCCATCATGAAGGTTCGATCCCAGGCACCCGAACCTCAATGTTCACTGCACCAACTCTTTTGACTCAATGACTATGCTCAGAGAGTGCAACTGTCAAAAAAACTTTAGCGTTCGGAGTCGGCATTAGAATGAAGGTCCCCTCCACTCGTGAAATAACAATAGCACGCACAGCACAAATGGTTGTTATACAGGGTGACCAGATAAGAACGATAAGAAAATAACTTTTAATAAAACAACATCGGTGTGGAATACAAAATTTATTTTAGCTTTATTTTAAAGCTACGGTCATACCGTTATGAATGGAGTTATTCAAGTCATTCAAATGGCCGACTCGGCTTGGCTGGAAGTGCTTCAAGCGGTCGCTCCAATTTTTGATGACTCGCAAATGTTGGCCTCCAGTTCGAATGCTGGCCTCGATCTCGTTCAATGTAACTGATGAACACGATGAACACGACTGGATGGCGCAGTTGGTTAAGTGCCTACCTCAAGTTCGAGGGGTCCCAGGTTCGAGTCCAAGTGAAATCGAATCTGGTCCAGTCACCATTTGCCATTGGGATCAAATTAACGGCACTGGAGTAGGTTTGCTACCTGGCTGTACAATGAACCAGTTTTGAGTCTGAGTGCTCCATTAGAGTCTCGAAAAATCCTCCGAAAAAAAATGGACTTGACATAGTCCCAGAGAACCGAAAAAATAATCGAGTGTCAAGTCACATGATCGCAACGGCCAATTGATGAACGCTCGCCATGAGATGATCCAGTCGGCAAATTTCTCCTTCAAAACTTCGAATGTTGCGTCGCTTGTATGTCGTTTAGCATGTAGCACCATCTTGTTGGAACCACAGCTCGGATATACCGATGTTGCCGAGCTCTGGCCACAGAAAATCGGTTAACATCGCTGAATACCTGAGACCATTGACGATAACGGTGTCTCCTTCCTCATTTCGATGGAAATAAGTCTTGCTATGAAGCGCACCCAACTGTCAAACTTCGTCGATGCATTGATGCTTGGTTTCGACAAAAAAATAGGGTGCAGGCCAAAAATGGGCTTCGTCCAAGAAGACGATTTTTTGACGAAAATTCGGATCTTCGGCCAACATTTCCAGCGATCAATTAGCTAATTCACGGCGTCCCTCTTGGGTCAGCACAACCTTATACGAATGAAGGACAAATCCAACCGTAAAATAACACGTGTTGACTCTCTGGCGCTGGCTGATCCAATTCAGCTGATCGGCGCAATATCGACATTTCTTGGTCTTCGTCTATACTGGCCGCTACGGCAGCTATGTCTTCGTCATTTCGCATCAATCTCTGTATGGTTGGGGACTTATAATCCAAAGAGTGTACTCATGCTCAAACTTTTCCACGGTACGACGAATTGCCTGCTCACTGAAGCCATAATGGCGACCGACGTCTGGACGAAATGCACGTCGCGTATTTACAACTAATCTGGAATCGAAAACATTTTTTAACAGTTTCCTAAATGGCAAATCCCACTGAATATTTTGACAGCTGAATGTCATTGGCGACTTTGACAACTGCTGAAACATAACAATTTGAAAGGCTATCATTGTTATCTGGTCACCCTTTAAAAGTCAAGCCCAAGTCCACCCCTAGACTGAAGCGCAACTTGAAGAAGAAGAGAAATCCCAGAAAAAGTACATATTAACACTTTATTCTCTAACAACAACAGCAAGGATTTTATTGAACCTCAATTTCTAAACTGGCGCCCAACGAAGGATTTGTATTTTTTACAGTCAATTATTTTAGGCGTGACCGTCATCAAAATGAGCGGATGCGAAAAACGCCTTCTCTCATTCACCATTCTAACTCCTCTCTATCCCTTGAATAAACCCCCAAACAGTTTCACAGGAAACAACGTTCCTTGACAATAACTCGTTTATCGACCGAGTCCTGTTGTCAGCAATCATTTTATCGTTCCCCCCAGATGAATGAACAAATTGTCAGCGCTCACAATAACACATTCAAGTGAATCCAACAAAGCAAAGAGAAAAAGAGAAAAAACAGTAACAACAAGTATCTCATCAGTCAAACAATTTAGATAAATTACTCGTTGGTTTATAGCATATCCTTGATCTATTACCGCCCGACCAACGGCTGCTGTGGACGGCCTCCAGCCTCCACCGCCGTAAAACCTCGAACGAATCTAGACCTATTTCATCCTGACGTTGCTTGTAATGAGAAATAATTTTCCAAAAGAGAATGATATATCCCGTCGGAGTATTATGAAAAATCATCCGAATTTATAAAAAGCACCTTTGTTCCCGGCCATCAGCCGTCAGTGCTCTCCTCTCGGAGATGCTGCACAACCAGAGATATTCTCGAGCCAAAACAATAGTTCTGTTTACGTGCGAGTGGGCTAGGGATTTCGTTTTTATTTTTTTTTTTCATTTCGACGAGAAGATACTTTGAACGAACAATTTTTCCGTTCGGTATTTGGGGAGATTTCGAGGAGCTTCCGGATGCTTAAGTGTTTAATTTTGTGTTATGAAAAATGTATTCTTTTATTTCTTTGTTGGGGGCTAGGGACGAATTTATTAAATTTGCAAAAGGACAGCCGATTGCGGGTGGGAGGGGCGGTGTCCTTAAGGACAGCAGCATACTATCGTTTTTGTCATCGCCCTCACTGTGCTTGGGTTGGAATTAATTATTTCGTTACCTAATGAGGGTAGGACAGATTAAGACTTAAGTGATATCCATCTGGAGGATAATGGACGTTTTGTTTTTTTTTTTCCTTTTCTTTTTTGTCGGTCTCCTTTGTATCCGTCATGGGCGCGTTATAAATAAATCGGTTATTAAAATCATTCCATCTTCTGTTGAGAAATTGTCACTGGACCGTCTACGGATCTTTGCGTCTAGGAATTGAGACCGAAATTGCGGTCTAGACGGTGCAAATTTTCAGTTTTGTTGGGTTTTAATTAGTCAATTTTTCATGGTCCTTGCAGAGGCACTATTTGAATCATCCTTTAAGCGAATTTAAGCGGATGCAAGGCAACTTGGTCCGGATAACTGGAGGCAGCGTGCACGGGACTGTCAGGGATGAAGCGCGGCAAAAGCTTACTAAGTTCTAAACTTATTGAGTACTCACATCACCTCATATCCACTACAACCGAAGTCTGACTCTCAAAATAATAATAATGGCGGCGCTACAGTCCGAGGACCTGGGCCTAGCTTCGCAGCAACCACTCGTGTTGTGCGTGCTATTGTTCTATTACGAATGGAGGGGACCTACAGTTTAATGCCGACTCCGAACGGCGAGATTGAGAAGCTTTTTCTAGACAGTTATACCCTTTGAGCATTGTCATCATCAGTGACAAATTTCTAACAAACGGATCTATAACTGGGTGGGGTATGGGATTGGGTGTATGTTCCTCCCTGATTTTTGCAGCCCCTTTCAAGCGGATATAATGACCACAAAGAGGAACAGTGGTGGATCAATTGAATGTACCATCCAACAGCGATTAAGCCTTCTCCTGTATTTTCGTGGAAAAGAGAAGGAACACACTATTCCTCGCCTGCTTTGGTTGTAAAGTGCACTTGGCAAAGGGACACATCGAGTAGCGCACTTCTTCGATAAACTGCAATTTCCGTCTTCGATTTAATAAACCCTAACCCAATGAACCGTTCGTCTTAAGATGATTCAAACCCACAAACTGGGTCACGACGCCCAAGATGAAGCACAGGCCGAATCTCACCCAAAGTACGAATCCTAAACAAATATCCAACGCAAATAAATAATTGAAATTGATATCCCATACCCCGGATTGCAGGCGCATGGAAATACATCTCGCAGTTCTTGCCAGCACCCATGAGTTATCTCCCTCCGAGGATTGCTCTCGAACCCGACATCAATCATAGTTATCCCCAAATTGCAACAAGATTACCGTGAATAAGCAGCTTTGGTGAATTATTCCATTTCGCTGCTAGATTCCCTGAGAGTCGACGTGAAAGAAGCTTCAGTCTCTCTCTCGGTCCAGTGAGACTGTCTGGGTATCGATTTTCCTCAAGTCCTGTCGGGGTGCAAACATAAAATCAAACCCAGAACATTATGCGAGCGTAATTGCACGATGTAAATGTGGCCAGTGCAGGGGAGAGGTCACTGCATGAGGCGATATCAAGAACGCCTCCTGGTGCCGCCACTGCAGTCAGTCAATTTTGTGGTTCGTGAAGCATGTATCCTGAAATGGATCCCAATGTGCACACGGTAACAAGATTATGAGCACACTCCCCACCGCCGCCGCCGGCAGCCATGAAACGGAGGTGTTCCTTGAATGCCAATTGGATTGTTCAGCTCGGTTCGGAATGGTAATCACCATAAATTCAATCTCAGTTACAAATGTGATGTGTGAGTAACCTGCATATTCGGCGGAGTAGGTTAAGAGCGGTCCTTTGAGTTTGAAGTGGATTTCGTCCGAATTTGGGGAACGGTGGTGGTGCTGGTAAGGGATTCTGTGCAATATGTGCTCACATGGCTCTCTGTGGCTTGAGTGGTCGGATTTGAGCATTTCCTTAAGTAGATTTCCAGCATATTACCTGCTCATGGGTTTGGTGAAGAACGGGCTTGGCTTAAGTGTTTTTCTTTCGTTTGAAAGTAAGCATTGGAGTGCATTCGGTTGCGATGAATTAAACCGGTTTGACGGTCGTTGACGAACTGTGCACGGGCTGTGCACTAAAGTTGGCCTAATTGAGCTCCGTCTGGTTGAGAACTGGTCCACCCCAGACCACCGCCAGAAGAAGAAGAGAAGGAGATGACCCTGCGTCCATTGCTGCTCCAACATGAGCCCAGTCCATGGAGATTCGGTCACTACGCCATTTCAGATTCGGACTGAAGAATCGTCGTATGCGATGAATTCGAATGAAGTTCCATGGCCATGGGGCTTCCAAAAAGATGCTTAATTTTTGAGAACCACTGCCCCAGTGACTTCTTATTCGTTTTCAATAAATTTCCGTCCACAAGGCAACACACACTACACGAGTAAGCCGGATGAGCCGAGACGATAAAATGTTTACTCTTCACCCCCAAACCGCTTTCAACGGACTAAATTATGTAAATCCCCTTAATCCTGTGTCCAGAATCATTTAAATTCCAGTAAGCACACAGAAATGACATACTCGCCCGTACAAGGACATCCCACCACCCCACCGGAGTAAAGAAATAAACACTGCATCCTCCAGCAAAGGACATCAACTCCCACTTCCTCGCCCACTGCCGTGATCTCAAAGTCAACAAAATTAAATCGAATAAAAAAGAATGAAGCAGAAAATGTATTGGGGAAGTATCATCCCCAATGTCCACAATAAGTATACCCACCCACCCGGGAGACACTCAGTTCACTCCCAAATCGATGACCTTGTTCAGCAGTTCTTCTTATTTCGTCCCGAGCAAATCCTTGACTCGCTCGAACCCCTGCAAAGTCGCGCAACCAACCGGTACACACACTCACAGAGCCAAGAGATAAATCGAAATTCAACAAAACTCCTTTCAATCTGTTGCCAGAATTTGTATCGTTACCTCATCCCTATGCCGTGTGTCTGCAGCAACGAACTCCCTGACCTGCATCCTCTCGAGGAATTGTACTTTGATCGCCGTGTCTGCTGGCAAACTCCAACCGAGTGCTAGTTCCCCGGCTTTCATCTCTCATTGAATTGAAGTTTAAAAAAATCGAGGGTTCAACCCTCGGGACGTTCCATTGCCTCCCGGGAATAACAAAAGCCTTTCAGTGAGGGGAATTATTTTTAAATTGAAAGAGTGAGTCGTAATTGACTGCCGGGAGCTGGGGGCTGTCGATACACGTCTGCCGACACGTGGACACGTATCGCAAGGGCTTAAGAAAGATATTAATTAGTAGCTCATGACAACGGGTGACAGGTTCAGTTAATTGCGATCTAAATCGTAAATCGAGGTCGGATATGAGGAGGCTTTTGTAGAAATTAATTGGAGCCGGTGTTCACTGTTCAATTAATCATTACGACGGTTGTAACATCATAATGGAACGGGTATCGGTAGTGGCACCGATTCTAGGTGAAAGGGAATTTAATTGCGATAGTTGAAGTTTTTTTTGTGTGACACCACAGTTGGATGTGGACCACCGAGATTTGTGGTCAGGTTTTCGGTAATGAGTCGATTAATTGAATTGGGTAGAGGCGAATTGGTATTTCAAGTGAATGTCGACGCTGGCTGTTGTGGGGAAATGAAACCGTGTCAAGCACCGGTGATTCTTGACATTTGGTTTGGGTGATTTGATGCTAATAGTCCGGGTATCGGCGTTCAACTGTTAGGGTGCAACAAGTATGAACCAGGACATCAACTAGAAAACTCGCATTGAGTAATATTTGGCAGCCAGTCGTTATGGCCCAAATTAAAAGAAACACCTTTTTTGTTCAATACTGATAATTTTTCTTTATTTTATTATTTCTTTTTTTGGTCGTCTGCACGTTATAATTTTCAAAACTGAAGTGACCTTTGAATCATTCTACATCCCCGTATTTATGTAAAAAAAAGAAAGAGTTATTTATAAGTAGAGAAGAATATTATTTGTAGATGAGCGCGCTCTGCTTTTTTCTAGCTTGCAGAAAGACCTGCCGTGGCGTAGTGGGTAGGTGCGTCGACTCCTACGCTCGAGGTCGTCGGTTCGAAACTCGTAAAAAACATCAAACATTTTTTCACGGCTCCACCTCTTTCGAGTCACTGACAATGCTCAAAGAATATAACTGTCTAGAAAAAGCTTCTCAATCTCGCCGTTCGGAGTCGGCATTAAACTGTAGGTCCCCCTCCACTCGTGAGATAACAATAGCACGCACAACATGAGTGTTTGCTGAGAAGATAGGCCCAGGTCCACCTCGGACTGTAGCGCCGCCATTATTATTATTATTAGAAAGACCCGTTATGTTGTGGCTTGGGTTTTGCGGCTCGTCTCTCCATCCAATCTATAGGACAAACATGTGAGTTTAGCCGCGCGTTTTTGGCTTGGATTAGCTGTTATTCAATGCAAGCGGGAGAAATGCATCAAGCTAATCATCCTATTTCAGCTAGCACGGAGTAGGGAGTAAGACGCCAACATGGCATTAGTATGTACATATACATGTTATTGTTGAAATACGTACGTCATACTAATACCTTTTTTGGATGTCCATTTGTTATTTGTAACTATTGGAGTTGAGACTCAATAAGCAACAATGAGATGGGAAAAAAATGTTTAAAATGCATGTTAAATAAACTGGGCAAGTGCGAGTTGTACTCGCACGGGTAAGGTTCCGTCGCATAATATTGATGGATGATTTCTGAAGATCAAACGACGTTTCCAAACTATTTCAGTTGAATTTTCTTCTAACTTCAACCCAAATCAACTATTCATTCATACATTCTTACATCCGACAAAAACAAACGTTCATCCCTACATATACGAGTACCAATATCTCTATCCAAGTTTATCCAACACAAAAAATCTCTTCCATCATACACATACCTAATCACTGCTCCTGCCTGCGGTGTGTGTGTGTTAATTTCTGTTGGGCATTTAGGGGTGAGATCGAAAAGATAACGCTCAGCAACGAATAGAGTGGCCGAACGCAGCATGAAATTATGTGTGGAAATGAAAATTGTTCTCATTTTTAAATCTTAGATATCTCAAAATTTCAACATAAATCGATATTTTGAAATTTATCATTTCTTAATGCTTACATTGATGTCTTCAAAACTGCGTTTTTAGATCTTCAAAATTCGCATGTCGATGATTGACCGTTTTTGGCCAATATCTCCAAAACCATTAGGGCCAGAATGCTGATTTTAAATGAAAGTACTCAATGAAGCCAAGTTTTTGTGATTTTTTCAGATTTTTAAACACTTTGGTTTAGAAATGGCAGTGGGGGACGCATTTAAAACTTTGGAGCTCCATATTTTCCAAACGGTATTTTGGATAAAAAAGTGTTGAAAGAAACCTCCACCTCATTTCAAAAGATCTGTCGATTGATATATATTTCGATGGGGTGCGACAATTTTTAAAAATTAATGTCAACTTCACTTATACTGGAGCCACCCCCAAATGGCCCCACTTTTTAAAATCGCTGCATAGGCAATGACATCTAGGTCTGAAGTACCTAATTCCAAAATTTCATGCCGATATCTTCATAAACTTCGGAGATTAAAAAGTGTGACAGTCACAACGGACGGACGGACGGACGGACGGACACACCGAAATTATAAAGGTTCCGTTTTTGTAGACGGAACCTTAAAAATAGGCGTGACAGAATGTCAAAATGTGACTTCGTCAACATTGACGGGAAAGCCAAAATTTGAGTTTTAGGGCCATGCTCAGAATGTTGTGCCAAATTGTTATTTCGTGTATGCCTACTATAGACGTGAGCTCAAATAATTTCAATCTACCAGACATCATGCATGTGGGCGCCGTGGCGTAGTGGGTAGGTGCGTCGACTCCTACGCTCGAGGTCGTAGGAAAATACGTTTCCTTAACCAGTGTAGTGCCGGACATACACATAAAATGTGTTCGGATGTCTAATCCTCTTCCAGGCAAAGCCGACATTCCTTGTTCTTGCACAGGTTTATTTTGTTAAGGTGGTAATTTAGACCGCAGTGGCCAGTAAGAAAGCTCGTTAGCTTCATTAAGATTTTCTTCTTAAGGCAAATGATTTTCTAAGGCCTGATTAATCGTTTAGATTGTCTAAGACCATCACCATTGCTCCAGTGGTATAGGCGAAGTTTGTTTTCCCATTAGTTTCCCAACTTTTTAGCTGCTGCTAAATTGACGTTAGAGTACACTTCAGGGCCTATGAATGCAGACTCCGAGCTAGCCCTAGCGAGCTCATCTGCAAATTCGTTGCCTGCAATCCTCTTGTGTCCAGCTGAGCTTCACTTTTTTGTGTCTGGCCAGAGATTGTAGTGCCTCGCAGCAAGATTTGGCCGTTTTGGAGTCCATTAGGTTGGACGATAATTCCTTAAGTGCTGCTTGGCTATCCGGAAAGATCTGTATTCTAGCGCCCTTGATACCCTTAAGGACATTGTATACGGCGCAGATCTCAATGGCGTATATTTCAGATTAAAAACAATAGAACTTGACCCAACAACTAGAGAGATCCTAGTGTTCCATGCAGACCACAAGTTTGACAAATTAAATCACATTAAAGACTGTTCATTTTCCAAATTAAAAGCTTTAGAGTGCAAAATGAAGTCGTTTCCATTTCATCCCGATTTAACTCATTATTGAAGTATTTTCAATCATAATTTCATTTTAATTTGAATGCCAACACATCTAATTGGAAGTTTCCAACAAAACACATGCACTCAATGAACACAATTATCCACATCCCGATAGTTTCAATCAAGATGTTTGCATCCCACATAGCGTCAAGTTAGTTTTCTCAAAACATTCCAATGCCAGAGCGAGATTGGAGTGCATTATGAAACGTTTCCTTAGAAACTGCATTTGAATGAAATTGAATTAGGCGTATCTTGAGTGTGCAGATATACTTCTGGTTGCTGTCGATGTGTGAAGACGACGTTGTATGCGAAAGGATGAAATGGATGAGGGAATCATACCAATCTGATGAAAACAAGAATGATGAGTAAATGTGCATCGCGTGGTTTACGACACACTGAGCAAAAAGTATCAGAGGTGTTTATCTTCGTGTGTTGCATGCTTACAGAAAGAAATTGGAAATAAATCTTCAGGAAGTTGACTTGGGATCGGGAGATAATTAATTTAGAACCAGTGTCAAGTCACAGATCTTTTGTTAGGAATCACAGATTCTGTTTCAATTCATATTCACCTCAACCTGGAATTATTTTTACGTTGAGTACTTACTGGATGGGGTATCCTAAAATTATCATCATATCATCACATGCATCTACTTACGTGTAGGTCAATATAGTTCTATGGCGTATACGTAACATATTTTTCTCTGGAGTCTATAAATCTATTGGTCCAATCTGCCTGACAGCGGAATTCGGCTCTTCATCGCCGTAATACAGTCTGCACAAATGGTTCTTCCATATCCTCAGCATCGACTGTGATTCTACTACGATTTTCCCTTGATCGTCCTTGCAGGCATCGGTCTTTATAACCCTGATAAGTTGACTCTACCCTTTGGTAAAACTTCCTTACCTCATTCCTGCAGTAGTAACTCTCTATTATACCGATCGCGCGCTTCTCATGCTCCTTCTTTTTCCTCCTGAGAAGCCGGTGTTCGTCTCTCCTTTTCTGCTCGTAGAGCTCGCGAGCAGCTCTTGTCCTTCTTTGCAGTGCCGCTTTGTATGCCTCTTGCTTAGCTGCATTCGCCTGCCGACACTCGTCATCAAACCAGGGGTTTCGTTGTGGTATCCGAGTGAAACACAGCACCTCAAAAGCGGCATCTCTGATAGCTTTTTGGCAATGTTGCCACTGGTCTTCAATACTTGGTGTTGGCGGCAAAGGACTTCTTCTGATATTAAGGGAGACTCGATCGGAAAAGGATTTGGCGATCTCTTGCGATTGTAGCCGTCCGAGGTCGAACTTCCTCACAGTATTTTCTTATCTTGGCGGTGTTCGGGATATCCGCAACCTTACCTTAGCTACAACAAGATAGTGGTCCGAGTCAATGTTGGCACCTCGAAATGTTCGGAGGAGTGCCTTGCGTCGATCGCAATGTGATCAATGTGTTTGACGGTTGATTGATCAGGAGATCTCCATGTTCCTTTGTGAATATTGAGATGTGGGAACCGTGTACTGGCTACTACAACATGATGCAGGTTGAGTTCGGGTGAACTACAAGCAGCACCCGATGGCTACCACTTGGAGGTAAAATAAGCACAATTGATGTATAGGAAAAGTTACAACACTGGGCATTGACGCACGTTGACGCCAATCAGTGCCTACCCGATTCCTACAACATCCAGCCATCGTTAAGACCACAGTATGGCGAATTTTGCAGAAGGATCATGGCCCTCACCCTTATACAATAAAGTGAATTAAAGCAACTTGATCATATGAAGTGACGTAAGTTCCTAAGTAAGAAGAAGATTTCCAGTTTCATCGCAAAATCATCTTCAAAGATGAAGCGCATTTCTAGGCAAAAGCTTCGTCAACAAAACAGAACATGCGTTATTGAGCAGTCGAAAACATTCATGTGCTTCAAGAAACACCATTTATATTTTCGGTGATGAAAGCGAAACACTAGCACTAGCGGTCTTGCTTGGATCTGTTTCCAGAGCTTCTTGAAGGTTTTTTTGTTTCGAAAAGAATCGGAAACCTTATTTTGGTCCATAATTTTTGTTTGTCCCTTACCTAGGGCAACTCTAAAGTTTGTTTCCGTTCAGGCCAACGACAAAGCACCACATTTCTAAATCAATGGTTTCTGACATATCTCAAGAGCGTTCCCCTGTTTGCCAACATGTCACCACGTGGCTTATGAAGCAAGCATTTTCCCAGTTACACCACAGAATACACTCCTTATCCAATATTCCAATTAATTCAGGCGCCTGATTCATTGTGACCAAACGACTTTTCTTTTATTCTAATATTTGATGTCTGGTAGACTGCTCTTCTTCAAGTGGACACAGAGAATTTGATAAACAACTTCTCGGGACTACTTCAATCACAATTAAGTGGTTTTTAAACTCACTCAAGGCCCAGTTCAGGCCAAACCCTCCAGTTTTTTTTGTCAGAGGCAAGACAAATTAGACCACTACCTACGAGTGCTCCCACAAAAAGACTCTCAAAAGTCGTTGAACTTGCAAATGTGATGGCAAAATGTCCATAAATCCTCTTCAAATGTCATAAACACAAACAGTGAAACCGTAGGCAACTTTCGACCAGAAATAACTTCCATTCAGCTTCGCAGGAGTTGCCACTAATCGATTCCTGTGACATCACCATCGACGCGTAAAGTTCAATGCACTCGAACAACAAGTCCTTCCTTTCATTCACATTCCGATTCCGTTTCTTCGAATATTCTGTATGAATTCAAAGAGCATTACGTAAGGATATCAATTGACGACAAGCCCGCCTTCCATTCAAGCTCAAGGATGCGGGACACGTCCAACCATTACCCACAAGATCCGATGGTGGCTTCTCGGTGGCATTCAATGAAATTATTGTTTTATTGAAATGTTTTTATCAAATTAAAGTTGTTCGCTGGCACTGCCGGCACTAATTGCTGTCTGTCGTGATGACATTTCAGAGGAGACAAAGCTGGTGGACGGCGGGACACACGAGACGGAACTTTGTGCACATCCGAAGCTGTAACGTTATCCGAAGCAAACGTTGTTAATTTAATTAAATTTTCTTCCTCTCTCCATCTAATTGCTTCTCCGATTCTCTGGAGCAATCCTTTACGCACACAAAACCACCCGGAGGAGGTGGGGAAGATGCTGATGATGAAATGAATCCATGAGTTGACCAAGACAACGAGAATCACCGAATGGAACAACAAATAAAATCTCATCTCACAGGACCAAGGAGCCAGCAAGGAAATGGTAATGACGCCGATTGTGGGCACATGATAGAGCACCGTCCAGAGAGCTCTCCTCCCTGCCGGAGCGGAGATTTATATACCTACGACCACGTGGAGGGGGAACGAGGCAAAGTTAATCATTTAATAGGAATGCGCGTCAAGATAGAACGCACGAACGGCCGAGAGGACACGGACATCAGCTTAACAGGGCGAAGCTGGACTGGGACTGGGGGGAGGTACACCGGCGAGTGGGACTATAAATAATCCTTTCCGAAAATGTCATTCGATATTTTCTTTTGCATCTATTTTCGTTATCCTCCAAAGTGGTCGCCCCTCCTGGGCGGCGACGGTGGCAAGTGGCTCGACTTGGGAGTCCAATCGGGTCCACCTCTGGAATAATATTATCTTTCGCACACAGTTTGCGGGCAAGTGACACTGACAACTCGTGGCCGGCGCTCTCGGAGGCGGATTTATGCCGCAGCGCCTCGCACAGTCCCTAAGGCAAACTGTTGCGGAGCCACTCAGTGCTGGTGATCCCTGTGGACTGAGCGTTGGAACGGCCCTTGGAACAGGATGCCGGGGTTAATGTAGGTCGTTGCGGGATGATGGAGGCGGTGAATGGGTTCATTTTTGTGTTTCCTCCTCCATTTCTGGTGTTTTTTCCGCTCTTTTTCGAGACCGTCCTTCCCCGGCTCACAGAAGGCGTTTCGTGTGAATCTGATAAGTGTCCTTGGGGGCAGGGTGGCCCCATGAATAGATTGTAAATTTCAGCTTAACCAATCAAGCGGCATTAGGGCGGCACTTACATGGGCTATTTTGCCATTAGGGAGATCTAGTTCGGGGTGATAAATGCGAATGCTAATTGGAAATGGTGCCTAAATGGGCCCTGGTGCGCGGTGGACGACGAAATTTAATTAAGCAGCACGTGACGGCGGTGGGTGTTGTTGATGACGAAGGCTTTCAGTCATTCCTAAGCGTCGTGTGGCTTAGGCCAGCTGGTGATGTGAAATTATGTCGGGGGCGATGTCGTGTGATATATGAGAGGCTCGGTGGTCTCCAATGACTTTTGGAAATGCTTCCGTAAGTGGATTTATGTAGCCTTTTTTGTGTGTGGGGATTTCAGAATGACCTCCGCCTTGTGGGAGTCGGAACTAGGTTGGACAAGCAACTTGATGGATCTGATATTGAATTTGTTCTTACCACCGAGAAACTATTCACTTTATTAGTAGTGCTTTCGAATTAGCACTTTAAGCCGATGTGTAGACGGTCGTCTAGACAGAAGGTGAATTTTCTTGGTAAAATGCTTGCTACCAGCAGGGCTTACAGTTGGCACCACGAATTACGTTCCCCCAAAGCTAGACTTCGCATCACGTACGGAGGGTAGAGGCAGTCCAATGTCGAAACCATATCTTATATGGAAATGAGGGTTGCTATTCTGCAAATCCAGCTTCCTGAAATGATCCTTAAAGGGCCGTGAATAAGAAAGATCAATGCGCAATGGAACATATGGGCAACAAGGGTCCGGGTCCTCATTTAAACCCCTGTACAGTGTGGTCCCATTTGCGTTGATGACATTTGACGAAAAAGATATCACCACACACTGTGTGAGTTATACAATGACATAATTCTAGCCAGGCGTCTATGGATTCAACGCCTAAGGTGGCAAGGCCACGTAGAGCAAGGTGGCAAGGCCACACAGCTTCAGACCGAGTAGTCTTTGACTTCACGCCCGAGAGACACCATCAGAAAAAACAAGAACAAATAAACTGGGCAAGTGCGAGTTGTACTCGCACGGGGAAGGTTCCGTCGCATAATATTGATGGATGATTTCTGAATATCAAACGACGTTTCCAAACTATTTCAGTTGAATTTTCTTTTAACTTCAACCCAAATCAACTATTCATTCATACATTCATACATCCAAACAAACATTTATCCATACACATATCTGTACCTTTATCCAAGTTTATCCAACACAGAAAATCCATTCCATCATATACATACCTGATCACTGCTCATGCCTGCGGTGTGTGTGTTCATTTCTGTTGGGCATTTAGGGGTAGAAATCAAAAGATAACGCTCATCAACGAATAGAGTGGTACACAGCATGAAATTTATGTGTGAAAATGAAAATTGTGATCATTTTAAATCTTAGATATCTCAAAATTATAACATGAATTGATATTTTGAATTTTATCATTTATTAATGCTTACGCTGAGGTCTTCAAAACTGCGTTTTCAGATCTTCAAAATTCGCATGTCGATGATTGACCGTTTTTGGACAATATCTTCAAAACCATTAGGGCCAGAATGCTCGAAATGGCTTTAAACAAAAGTACTCAATGAAGCCAAGTTTTTGTGATTTTTTCAGATTTTTAAACTTCGGAGATAAAAAAGTGTGACAGACACGACGGACGGACACACCGAAATTATAAAGGTTCCGTTTTTGTAGACGGAACCTTAAAAAAGAGAAAAGCAGAGGTCACATGATAATATTTCCTGCTGACGATGCATCCAAAGGTTATTCGTAAGAAAGTTTGAGATATGACGAAAGAGAGACAATTAATTTCTCATAAATTCATGTTAACATCAAGAGAAAAGGCGAAAGTGGCAACAAAGTCTAGTGGGCCATAATAAACTCCCTGGCGCTAATTGAGGAAACGGTAAGAGGTTATGAACTCATGAGGTAAGAGGGTAAGAGGTAAGAGGTTATGAGCCCAATCAACAAATGTTGGGTCTGCAAATTCAATGGCTGTTAACAAGTTTGGTATTTAATTTATCACTAAATTTAAAATGTTTAAAAAAAAATTTAACATATGTTTCAAAATTGATCCAGCTTGACCAATCCTACAGGAAAGCTCAGTATTATTCCGCCCATCACTCGTGAAGAAGACACCGAGATACTTAAACTTCTCCACCTGTTTCAATGGGACTCCACTAACATGTAAAGTGCATTGAACAGGCGAGTCTGGAAATAACCATAACCTCGGATTTGTTCACGTTAACCTTCATCCCAGCATTAGCACATACGGCCACAAACCTATCTAGCGAGCGCTGTTCTACCTGGGAGGATGTGGGATGACTAAATCATCTGCAAAAAGAAGATGGGTTATCCTCAACTCTCCCAATGTGAAACATTCCTCGCCTCGACTGCGCTGTAACATCCAGTCGAAATATTTACTGAAAAGGGAAGGTGACAAGACGCACCCTTGGCGAAGTCCAACGCCCAATCGTTGGGCCGTGAGTTTTGCACAGTCTTGTCAACCACGCTGTTAAAGAAATCACAGGATGGTGTCTCGCGTTGTTTAGAAAATTTCTTGAAGTTGAAAGTTTTAATTATTTCGTTAAGGCCCTTCATGGAGCAGTGACAATTTTTCATAGCCATCCTACAATTTGAGTCTGTGATCGAAGCCTGATCGATCCTAATTCGATGTCATAAACCCGTAAGGATCGGTCCTATACCTTAGAAATTTTGTCTTATACATACAATCAGACAAACAGACAAACAGACAAACAGATAAGCAGACAAACAGACAAACAGAAAAACAGACAAACAGACAATCAGACAAACAGAAAAAAATCAAATCAATCAGACAAACAGACAAACAGAGAAACAGACAAATTTTTACAAACCCTGCGTTGATAGTCACTATAAGTTTTTTTAAGCCTTGCTTAATTCAGACATAGGTTCATAAGCCCAAAATGCCACGCATTTCGTCCAAGGTCACTGCTTCTGTTTGGTCCTGACTTTCAACTGAATTGCTGCTTGGTAACGTGGGAAAACAACTAATCTGAGCGACCTATCTGAATAACATTTCTTATTTCAAACACATTCCCAACATCCAATGGGAATTTCATTTGCCACAGGACTACTGTAGGTCCACAGAGGCAATGGATTAGGGTGTTCCCGGAAACCTGGTGACACTTTTTCTTTTTTTAATTTCAAACTTTTGTCATGAAAGCTCGATTACCCTCTCGCTATTGATGCGAAAAATTCCAATATAGGACCCGGTATGGGGTTGAAACAACAAAAGACGCACATACAGTCATAGTTGGCTCCTCCACATCCCCCTACCGGACGATCAGCCAACTCCACTCCCGTCAACCACACGTCCAATCGCTACTCTAGCGAGCTATAGAAAATATTTGCCCTCCATTATGAAGCACAGGAAACATTATTCCTTCGACAGAATGTGCGTGTGTTTGTGCCCCAAAACCATGGCATCAGAACCATCCTCCCCCCAAAAAAAAGGCCAACGGTGGGGCATATCAAAAATTTGTTTTTAAGACTCGTCTTTTTTCGCTCGTCCTCGTGTGTGGACACTTTTAAAATTGTTTCCCCTCGTGCCAGGGAGTGGGGCGTTGTTCGCAACCCGACGGGGGGCGGTGGGGAAGTGGAGCGAGGCTGTGTAATCATGAGGATAACAATAGTGCGGCGTGGGTAGTGGAAAGGATTGATGAGGCGAGCATAATGGCTGCCAGAAGTATAAATAATTTGAGCGTAAAGGAGCAGAAATAAATGCATGATAGAGATTTGTATTGGGACGGAAGGACCTTTTTGTCGAGGCCCTTTTACGGTTGTGTGTGAATTTCAGACAAGTTCTTGCCTTCGTCATTCGGTAATTTGTGTCAGGACACAGCATATTGCTCGTTTTATCCTTTGATTTGGTTTGTGGGCTCAGGTTTTTGACAGTGTCCTTCGTGGGGATGCTCTTTGGATGGATGATTGTAGAATCGATTTTCTTTTTTGTTCAACTTCCGCTTTTTGGGGCGCGTCCTTTGTCGTGTCACGGGCAATGAAATGGGTGCGTTGTCACGTGTGTTATGAGGACACATTCATGTGTCACTGCTCCATTAATTGGTAAATTAAAGGTTGATGCTCTTTGAAAGGTCTTTGTTCTCTGACACGTTTCGCTTTTTGACAGCGGATGTTGTTTTTGTTTGTATCCATAAGTGGACCATTAAAGAGTTTGTGTGTTTTCAGTTGAGATTCAGGCATCGGCTCGTGTGATCATGATCTGATTGCCATATAATTACCCAAAAACGAATTTGTACTATTTTTTTTCTGGTAAATCAAAAGACTGTAGATGACAGATAAGAATGTTGAGATTAGGTCTCTAAGTTTTATCCGGGTAACACCCATTTCATCAATCCCTCGGATTTCCGGGTACCTGGGCCATGCCGGTAATGACCAAGTGGAAGGATACCCAACAACAAATATATTTATTGAAGTTTTAAAAATGGGTAATGCACAAATTTTATTTAAGGTACGTATGTTTAAGGTATTTATCACCAACTTATCTGTAAGATTTGGTCGGATGAGAGTATGCCCAACGAATGAAATCTCAGCGTCGTTTGCCCGATCCACAAGAAAGGATTGACTGCATCAACTATCGAGGGATAAATCTCCTTAACATCGCGTATAACATCTTAAGTCCCGTTTTGTGTAATCGCCTAAAACTCTTCATAAGCAATCTGATTGGTCAATATCAGTGCGGCTTGAGGGCAACAAAATCCACCAATGATCAGATACTTACACTGCGGCAGATCTTGAAAAAGACCCAGGAGTTCCGGATCTACAGCAAATTTTAAATTGCGTTGAAATATCTGTTCAAACACAGGGATAATGGACCTTTAAAAAATTAAAATTTAAAAAATTGCACCAAAAGCTGCAGTAAAATTGACGCAATTGAGTTGTATTTTCTTGCTGAAAATAAACCAATTTTTATCCAAACAAATTGTATAATTACAAAGTTTTGTGAAACAATTTTCTCGATAATTAAAACGAATTGGAGGATGTGGGATATCAGAATGAACTAAAAATTGATTGGAGAAGCGTAATAAGAGTTGCTTTTGAAATTGCAGTGATCTGATGGGTTATTTAAAGGTTTCATTTATAATATCCGCTTTTAGCAAACAAACAGTTAAAACTGTGAGTTTCTATGCGTTTCGCACGATATTCTTAGAAAGTATGTTGGAGTAAATTGCTTTACAACTTATCACCAAAGGTCCTTAGAATTCATGAATTACTTGTAAGGAATCAGAATATGTGAATATAAGGCAAAGTTAGGTTAAAGAAGTGTGATGATAGAGAACACGAATATATAACCCTACCCTGTCAAGTGATGGATGAAACAAGAGGTCTGCAATGAATGTTTTGAAACCAGCTTCAAGACATTCATTTTTTTAATAACCTTATTCATTGTACTCAGATCTTGAAAACTAAAATTAATGTATCACCTAATATTTGATTATTCAGTGAGTACTCATTGATAACAAGACATTTAGTTCAGTGTACTCGAATAGAACGGGTACAATTTAAGTCCGTAGTCTCTGAGAAGATTCTTTGGCTCTCCGTGATCGCAAAGACGTATCCAACTCACTGATGCCAATTTTAGACCCTCGTCTAGCCAATTCGTCTGCTCTCTCGTTCCCTGCGATTAAGTCGTGGCTCGAGACCCAGCAGAGTTTGACTTTGTTATGACTGATGGACCTCAGTGAGTGGCGGCAATTCATAACAGCCTTCGATTTCATTTCACACAGGATCCTATTGACTTCAGTACATCCTAGCTGTGTACAAGAATTGTGATATCCGATGGTAGGAAATCGGTTTCTTAAATGCATTTGACTGCCTTCTTATTCGCCTGAATTTCTACTTGGAAAACACTACACATGAAAGGTAGACGGGCGCAAGCCACGCCTCACTTAGGTCCTTGAGGACCCATTGTGATGCCCAATTGGAGATTGGTGTCCTCTTATAACCCTTGCCCTTGTCATGGTCCCTCATTGTGCCGAAGCCATCCCGATTTCCTTATGAACCTGCAAAGAGATCTTAGAGGTTTATTTGAAATTTCCTGTAAGTCTTGGAAGAAAAATTCTCCCAGTGTTCTATGACGCAACTGACAAAGACCATTTCAATGATCTTTGTATCCACCTTTTTACTCAGCTCTGAGAGGGGCGGTTTAATACCATAAATTACTTTTGACGCGTCGGTCACTGACCCTGTTCTGGCAAGTTCATCAGCTATCTCATTGCCGGCTATGTCTGACTATGTCCATGGTATCTGACTGATTCTCAGAGCACTTTTAGCAGCGATTGCCTGCATATTAAGGTCAAGCGGTAGCATGTGTACGATCGTTTCTAGTCCAGCTGTTAGGGTAGAGCTGATTGCTTCAGTAACTCGCATACACGCAAGTCTCTGTATTTTCGTCAATGCCTTAAAATTAATAGCTTTCAATGCTGCCTGCCACCAGACTTCGCTGTCATACGTAAGGATGGGTCTGACAATAGCGGTGTACATCCATAGGATGGTTTTGGGGTTTACACATATAAGGAAGTCTAAATGATTTCTGTTTTTGCAGGGTATCCGAGTATAGATTCCGGTTCGGCTATCCCACCTGAGAATTAATGTCCAAGTAGGACTTCTCGGCCAGAAGGAATTCAAAAAAACAAAAACAAAAACGGAAATATCAAAAATATCCATTTTCGTACTGTTAAGTGCTTTTGAATATTATTTCTACACACGCGGTGTAGCAAAGAAAGCAAGGGTCTGCTTGCTTAGAATAAACGATAGTTCTATGAATATTCAACAAACAATTTCCTTCGTGCGTCGTTGTCAGAGATTGCCCCGTTTATTTGATCCTCCACTGATTTAAACACGACCTCCTTCGTTGAGTGCATTCAAACTCTTCCTTTGTGTGATACCCCATTCACATAAGCGGATGAAGTAGAGAAGGACAAAAGTCCCCTTTCAAATGCAAGCATCAGTAGTTTATTGAAAATTAATGCATTCTCTTTTGAACTTAAAATGTTACTTCCACCTGAATCGAGTTGTATATTCGCTCACAAAAGGCGCCCCCTTTTTCGTGTCCACTTCCTATTCCGCTGCCAGCTTCCAAGTGCTCGCTTAATGCATTGAATGAATTGCATTTACAAAAACATCCAGGTAACGTCCATTATGACGGTCCCATGCCAAGAGGATACCCGGGTGGAGGCACCTTCAACAAAACAGGACACAGCAGTTTGCCTGACAACTTGACCTCCCCGACTGGTCCTGGGGAATCGCTATGTCACACCAAATATTTCACAGTGACGTGGCAAGCATTTAAAATGGATTTTCCTACCCTCCGTTCCACTCAACTGGATTTCCAATAAACTGGTCGGCAGGAGATCAACAAAAATGACAAACTGAACAAGGATTGCGAACATCCTTGGCCGTGCCTATGGCACAATTTTATGTGCAACTCACTTCCGTCCTGCCGTGTGTATGGCAAATGTCACTGCCAGGTATTCCTGGCAATTTTCCTCCACCACTCACCCTCGCCAGGACACACCCACAGCCACTTTCCTTGAGCAACAACTTCAGTTCGAGTGCACATAGTCTGGGGCAAAAGATGCGATAAAACTCAGGGAGTCTCAGAAAAGGACAAGGAAACTATCGCTATGCGACGGGGGCGGTGGGTGTTATGCTCAAAAAGAGCAAAAGGATTAGAGATTCATTGGAAACGACCCTCACAAACAGAGAGATAAATTTCTTTGCACTTTCCTCCGAAAATGTTCGCTCTTCCCAAGGATTCCTTTCAAAGACTCTGGTGATGCTAAAAGTAGGCAAGAACGGCTCTTGAATTGTGAATGGGATGGGGGGGGACAGGATCTTAAATGCCTGCCCCCATCCATCGGTACGGATGATGCCCTAGATTTTAGTCCAAATCAAGGAATGCAGCCGGAGTGTAATCATAATGTCTGGGAAATGGTTGCGGATGATTGTGGATACGTCGTCCTCTTTAAATCGATTTTGTTCGTTGTGTCCTTTCACTTAAGCCGAATGTCAGGGATTCCCATGAAATGGTTACCAGGGTATTCATTGTAAAATCTGTAATGAATGTAAACAGAAACTTAAAGTGGGGACTAGGATATGCCAAAGATATTCTCCTGAAGCGAGGATTTTGACGAGGACATTCATATTTTCACATGAGAATTTGATGGCACACTGTCCAGGGATCATGTGTCAAGTGAAGGTCGGGATCTGGTGGCTGCTTTTCGAAGAATTGGGATCCGCTTAGACGGAAGAATTCCGTTTAGGAAGCAATTTTCCCAGACGGAATTTGATGTTGCTGGAGACGGAGGGCTGAGCCCTTAGGCCTGATGAACCTCACTTTAACCTGCTCGCAAATAGAACACATATTTTCTGGGCATATTTCTGCAAAACATAAGCATGCGAGGATGGGATGGAGACGGGTTCAATCGCAATTTTCCTGTCATGACATGGATTTCTGGTATTTTACAGACGGTAATTCCTTCTAGGAGATGTGTACAATCTTCTCAGGATTTCGAGAATGTTGGGAAATCTGGATGGAAATAAGTCCAACTGAGCAGCATCAAATGTATTTGTAATTGTGAATTAATTGCTTGGATAGACATTCACTTTAAAACAGTTAAGGGCTTTACAAGCTTTACGAACTTAAGCAGGACTTTGAAAGGAAAGGGATTTGGGTATTCCTTTGATAAAATAGCAAACCAAACTTACCACAAATCAGCTGTTGTTAAATTTACAGTCGCTGGAAGAGCAATGACAGTTCGAAATATTAACTCAAAAAAAATTAAACTTTCATAATTTTGAGACCCCCTCAGATCGTTTTGAGAACATTTTTGACAGGATTAGAAGAGATTTCTTGTAGCTGAAGTTTTTTGGAAATTCGTCATCAGGCGTTAGAGTTGTGATTTCAATTCAAGAACCAAGTTATGGCATGAAAAAGCCGGTTGATATCGGTGTCAACTCTTTTGAACTTAATTCGGTCGCGTAAAGTTTTCTACAAAGTTTTCAACTTACCACGATAACTAACTACTAACTTTTATGTGGCGACACCAATTGCCGCGAGTAACTACACCAAGAGTGGTTAGCTTTAATGAAAAACTTCTCAAACTTCATCGTTCGAATTCGGCAAAGAGGTTTTCTTTCACGTAAAATACAAGGAACTTTTTTTCCTAGGGTTTTTGAAACTCTACTGGAGCACTCAGACTCAAAACTGGTCCATTGAACTGTCAGATAACAACCTACTCCAGAGCCGTTAATTTGATCACAATGGTAAATGGTGACTGGACCAGATTGGATTTCACTGGGATTCGAACCTGGGACTCGTCGAACTTGGGGCAGGCACTTAAACAACTGCGCCATCCAGTCGTATATAAATACAGGGGATACAAGCATACGAATCTCGACAAAGGGGTTTTAAGAGTTGCACTGGCCAGATTTCACGAAAGCCAGAATCCTGTCGACTCTCTTTGACTGAATGCAGTTAGAAAAAGTATAGCAATACTTCATCCCTGTAAGTGCTTTAGTCGACTGACATAAAAATAGACCCCGTGCCTAATCTGTTTCTTTGATTTTAAGAGCCAATTAAGTCATAAGTCGTCTCTATTTAGACTAAGTGGACGATGATAGAAGAGAATACCGTCCCCCCGATCTAGACGAAGTCAAGATAGTGGTATCAGGACTGAAGTCTGATAAAGCTGCTGGTGCAGATAGTCTGCCCACTAAAATGTTTAAAGCAGCTAGAGACCTGCAGACCTGGTTGGGCGTATGCAATACTGATAAGTCCCTATCAGTGTGGTTTCAGGCCGGGGAAGTCCACCATAGATCACATCTTCATACCGCGGCAGATCCTGGAGAAGACCCAAGAAATGCAGATCGACACACACCACCTATTTGTCGATTTCAAGGCCGCATATGACAGCGTGTATAGAGATGAGCTATACAACGCCGTGTCTAGTTTTGACATTCCTGCTTAACTCGTCAGACTGAGCAGGATGGCGATGGAGAACTCTTGCTGCTCCGTCAAGGTAGGTAACGAACGTTCTTAAGAAGATCGTGTAAAACTCACTGGCCAACACAAGAGGCACGATCTTCCAAAAGTCCGTTCAACTGCTAGCTTACGCGGAAGACATTGACGTGATTGGGCGAACACAGCGAGCTGTCAATGATGCGTTTGCTGGCACGGAAGCGGCTAAAATGGGTCTATCGGTAATCGAGGGCAAAACCAAGTATATGCCGTCATCGAGAAAGGACGCACAACATCGACGACTTGGCCAGAACGTCACCATAGGCAGCAATAACTTTGAGGTAGTTAAGGACTTCGTCTACCTTGGCTCCGCAGTAAACCGTTCAAACAACATCAGTACCGAGATCAAACGCAGAATACCTCTTGCCAACCGCTGTTTTTTTTGGGCTCAAAAGGCAATTGAGTAGTAGAGCCCCCTCTTGAAAGACCAAGCTGACTCTATACAAGACCTTGATAATCCCAGTCCTGCTGCACGGGGCAGAGGCATAGACAATATCCCAAGCGGATGAAGAGTCTCTTGGTCTTGTCGAGAGACAAGTTCTGCGCGCGATCTTTAGTCTGCATTCAACTCTGAGCCTGTGGGACTACGCAACAGAGGACGTCCACGTACAAGGTGGCGCACACAAGTCGAGGGGGACATCGGCCAATTTGGTGTGCGGAACTGGAGATAGCTGGCGAGAGATCGTGCTGGCTGGAGAGGCATGTTGACTGAGGCCCAGGTCCACCTCAGACTGTAGCGCCCTAAGAAGAAGAAGAAGAAGAAGAAGAAGAAGACAATACTCTCTATAACTGTCTGGAAAAGGTTTCCTAATCTCGCTGCTCGGAGTTGGCATTAAACTGAAGGCCCCCTCCACTCATAAGAGATCAACAGCAAGCACAACACGAGTGGTTGCTGAGAAGTTTGGCTCAGGTCCACCTTGGACTGTAGCGCCACCATTATTATTATTATTATATCTTGCTGTATATACACACCGAAGCTTAAGGTTTTGTCCAGATGTACCTCAAGATATTTTGCACCTTGGCATCTGCGCTTGACGATAGGATGCAGGTATCGTCTCCAAACATCGCAATTTGGCAGTAATTTGGTTGTGAGATGTTAGATGTGTATGTTGCATATAAGATAGAACGTAGTATAGAATCCTGAGGTTCACCTGCATCTCTAGAATAATCCTCAGAAAACAAATTGTCTTCACACACTTTAAAACGTCAACACGTTAAAAATGACTGAATAAGATTTACGAGGTAAACAGGAAAATAACACAAACTCACAACATGTAATGCCTTCAGCTGCTTATATGTTACTGCTTTGTGATGTTGCAACTCTTGCAATCAAGTTCAGATGAACGAGTAGCACCACATGTCAAACCACTGGAATGATCTGGTCAAATCTCGGCCCAAAAAGCCCCAGAAATTTGTTTTCTCTTAAAAAAAATAAAAAATTGGGACTGTTAAGGTATTATTACAGAACATTGCCACAAGGGAGTCCTTCCCAATGACCTCAAGCAAATATTAGCACTGAAGAGAATGAGGAACCCGGTCCGGCACGTGTCTGTCTTAGACGATCACATTTAGAACTTGTTAAGGTACCCATAAGAAGTCTCCTTCGTTCATTGAAAATTCCAATTAGGTCTTAAAAATGAATAAATAGATAAAGTCCTCGAAGATCCACTTGACGGCACAATGGAAAGTCCATTTGGTCTCAGCACGTCACTTCTCCCTTAAGGAAGACAGCTACAACCTACCAAAAGTCAGCAATGAAACATTTGATTGCTTATCATTGGATCCCTCTTATTTGGTGGCATCTATGAATAATCATCATCTACTTACTTAAAATATTTTACAGTACCAACTCTGCTGCCTCTCCTTTCACTTCACTTCCTACCATTGAACAAAGCTCATTTTTTAGGGTTATTTCAACATCAGTTAACATTTTGTTTACGATACTCGTACCTATCGTGCAACATTTTCCAGAATTAACTGACGCGTGCCAATGGATACTTCACCTGAATTCCGTTTATTAAGTCGTTTCCCGGAAGGGAACTTGAGAAATGTTATACAACTTGGCGATAAACAAGGCCGTCATTGGAGGAGAAAAAAATGTTTCCTGTAATTTCAACGAATTCATTATCCCCCTCCACCTCAGCCAGCTATCGAAAACATTTGAATAATTTTCATACTAACTACCACCGCTCGCCGTGCCACTGAACTGAAAGAATTTATTTTGTGAGTTAATAAAATTATTTTCACAAGCTTGCATCGTTCTTACCGAGCAAACTAGGACTTGCGTCTTGAATAGACCACTTTTCGAGAATTTTTCTTTGATGGAAGAATGCAATTCGCCCTTGGTTCAGAGGATTTCTCAAAATATTCTGCAAATCCATCGGTGGAGTGTTTTGATGGAGTCGAAAAAATGAAATGATGATGAAGTAATTGCAGACCAATGAGGGCATTGATTTGATTCGCTCCCTGAGGTTTAATTTGTGGTCGTGGTCGTTGGATGAAACTTGAAACAATGCCAACGGTGTGCAGCAGAAGCGTCTTCTATTTTTTGATTTCATCTCTTATATTTCAATATAACAAATTTCAAGGTTTATAAAAGCTTTTGAATGGTTTTATATTTTCAAAATGATTTTCTTCAGAAGCATACCATGGAAATCAATTGAAGTCCACTACAAGGACAAGCGAATCCCGAAGAAGTTTTTGATATTGTTTATATCAAGTGTCCTTCGCGTGGCTGCACACCTTGACGCGGTGCGAAGGCTTAGTAAAGGTCAAAGACTCTCGGGAATTTATTCCCCATGAGGAGACATGCAGCTAAGATGAAGCCAGATGTAGACACGGACAATACAAACACTAATTCAGGGTTCCGAAATGTGTCGGACCTGAAAACGCAAAGGGTAGAGAAGCGACTGGAGAGGCTGCAAATCAACTCGACGCAAACCCCGACAAATGCTCCCCGACGTATCCTAAAAGGCAAGCGGTACGAGGTCAAATACCGCCTTAAAACCATTAGGTTAAAGGCACGAGCAGGACGAGAGACGTGAGGCGACTAGTAATAAACCGGCCAACACCAGCTTGTTCACGCAAAGGCGGAACTCCGACATCGGGTCTACTGTGATAGAGTCCGGGGGATCTGTGGTCAGCTTTAATGCTGAACATAACCCAGATTAAACTCCATCACAGTAAGGTGGCTTCCGCCAACCTTATCCTCCGACAACAACCGGAGATGACATTGTCTTCATCCAGGAGTATTGGTAATAATCGAATGGATACAAAATAATCCATGCAAACTGCGAAGGTAAACTTAGAACCTGCATTTTAGCAAAAGAACACCTTAATATCTTTCTTCTTCACAAGTATAGCAACGCAGACTTCACAGAAGCTAGCTTGGAGACGGGAGACAAAACAATATGGATCGGAGCAGCGTATCTGGCCTACGACGACATCGGGCCAACACCCGGCGAAAAGATAAGGGAGTGTGTTAAAGAAGCGGAATTGGCAACCAGCCAATTCTACTAGAATGCGACGCAAACGCCCATCACACTATGTGGGGCAGCAGTAACACTAACAAAAGAGTTAAGGTACTAATTACCTATATTATTGAATCAAACCTTAATGTGTGCAATAGGGGTTCTGAACCAACCTTCGTCATAAAAATAGGCAGGAAGTGATAGATATCACCCTGGCATCAAATTCTCCAGAATTAGTTGTTGAAAACTGGGCGGTGTAAAGAAGCACTCCTTCTCTGATCACCGCTATATTTGTTTTCAACTAAAATTAGGCGGTATAAATATTGATGGATCACTTAAAACGTATTCGTTGATTTATCAACTCAAACCGATTTCTTAAGAAAAGACTTGATAGCGTAGCTAAAATGCGTTTATTCGTTTTAGTACTCCATTATTTTCGCACAAAATCTTTCTCCAATTCGGCATTCAAGGACTAAGTCTTTAAAATCAAGGCAGGCTCCAAATTTTCATTTCAAGGTATTCCCTCTTGTAAATTGCTTACAACGTCACAAAAGCATAACTTGACACAAAAAACTTTTCAAAATTTGCCGCTTGAATATGACAAAAAGTATAGGTCCTAGCACTCGCACCACCGTGTTTCCACCAAAAACTAACATCGAAGGACAACGAGGTTGTAGCTTGAGAACATTTTTCAGGAATACGATTCTGCTGCATCAGTATCTTTAAGAATTTGACTCTGCCATGGAATAAAGCTCACTGGGCGGTTATTCTCCCTCATCAAAAGATTTATGTGAAAATTTAAATGAAATCCAATAACACCCCAGAAGCGACTGACATTAAACAGATTTTCATGTTTGGAGGCAGTTTATCCAAATAGTATCGCAATTAACCATTATGTACACAATTGTGCGTCATTTCAAAACCCACGTCTCTTCCCGAACCTCAATCGACCCAGTAAATCTACGAATCAATTGAGGCATTCCTAAAGGAGCTCTCATTAAAATTAAGTTTTCTTCCAGTCGAACAATTCATCCCTCATCCCACCCCCCCGTGACGTCATCTTCGTAGGCACCCGTTGAGCACTTTCACACACAAATGCCTAAATAATCGATAAAATTTACACACCATCGGTCACAATAATGTGGCACATTACACAACCTGGAACAACCTGAAACCAAACCATTCGATTCGATTCCGATGGCCAATTCATTTCACATAAAATCGACCCCAAAAAACCCATTGGCCACAAAACCACCGACCCAACCACCGCCCATTGTGCCAAATCAACGGCCAACACTCTCCCCCCGAAACGGATAAACATTAACTACAGAAATTGGTAAAGTTGCAGCAACTAAGGAGACCAGAACCCCATTTAAAACTCAATAAATGTGCGAAAAGCTAAATCCGCACACGATACGATCCGAGAATCCGTTCGAAAACCCCATCCACTCTCAGCCTTCACGTTTGTCCCCACAAAGAACCACTCACCTATACAATTCCCAGACCAAAAGAGGATTCCTTTCATCCTTCTCCACAGAACACATTTACGCATCAATTGCCAACCATCCGACACACTCCGGCCATCAGGCATCCACAAACGTAGCCTTTTAAAGTTGCTCCGCCCTTGGCTCGATTTGTCAGCACTTGGCCCACTTTCCCGCCCAAACACAAGTGCGTTTGTTTGGGCACACCACCGACAAACAGAACTTGCAAATTGCCCTCAAACACTTTCAACCGTAACCCATGCATATGTTATTTAATTAAAAGACGAGAGGCGAAAAAACCCTGGGAAAGGATCAAAGGATCCACCCCGAATGGGGTGGCCCCCTGCCACTGCTGGGCACTACAAAGGAGGCATTCAATGCACTCAATCAACTTTTATTGCCGAACACAAAAAGAGTCGAAAGGTTAGGTGCACACACAAGGTTCAATAGGATATCACATGCACTCAGCGAATTTGCGGAGTCCCTTCAAGGGCCACCCCGCCCGCCCTCCTCCGCAAACGATCGAATTGAGTTTTCGACAACCGCTGTAAGTAAGGCATTCAACAAACTGTGTGTAGTTTCAACAACTTTTTGAACCAAAAAAAATAGGATAAAATAAAAAATTCATAGAAAAGTTTTGCCCGTCCCCGGGTCGGGGGTGCAATCACCGAGGCCGGCCGCAGAGTGAGTGCTGAGAGGGAGGGGGGCAACAAAAAATGAATATGACGCAACACTTTCATTTCGCCAGGCTGGACGGTCATGAATATTTGAAGGTTGGAATGGAATTATTAAGCATTTTTTTAGTCTCCTTAAAATTTCATGAACTCCGGTTGGGGGTTGCGGGAAAACAATTTTGAGCCGAAAAAACGGGTGAAAATGTTTCCAGAGCTGTGGCCGGGGTGTGTTGGTGGTGATCAGAGAATTAGCCGGCTTAGTTGGCGTGGATCCTTAATGAATTCCATCCTTTCTCGGAAAAGTCAGTTTGACCTCTGCTGGCTTATGGAGTGCTTTAGTTAATTTGTATGCATCTTACGTTCAGAGGGTTAGTTGATGGGGCATTGAAGTGGGGATGACTTGATAAAGAATAGAGAGGAGGCGAATTTTTTTTGGAATTTACTGGAAAAATGATTTTGGTTAGATCACTGGTTAAGTGATTCGATGTTCTTCTCACGTTTTGTTAGTTTTTTCGAAAATGTGCCCAAATGGATAATCTGCAATAGCTGCAGTTCATATTATGAGACTATCGTTTCTTTGACGAAATTAAGTCATACGAATAGAGCCTATCCAATGTATACGAGGACGAGTGGACAGTGATGCTTATGATTTTAGCTTTGCTTAATTCAAATTAGTGAAAATGAAATAATTTGCTTCATTGCGAATATCTTACATGATTTATTAAACTTTTAATTTTTGTACAAATATTTCTTTAACATGGCAACACTCGGACAGCTAAAAGTTTAACTGACATTAGACCCCATATTTTTATTTACAAAATTCTTTGAGAAATTATTACGCAAAGACCAGAGCATTGATGATTAAAACAAATCAAATGTAGAAATGTATGTCAATTTTACGGTCAACGTGTTGGACCACCTGACCCCTTTGTTGAATCTACAAACTCCCATAGAATCCTTTAGACGGGTCGAAAAAAAACAAGTAAAGAGTGTCCCAAAATTCACTTAAAATTCTTAATTAAAAAAAAGTCAGCATGACAGCTGGAAATTTAAGATTATACAGGGTGGCGCATAAAAAACGTTAAGATTTATTTGATGAATAACAGTTTTCTTTCTGATCTTATTTAAACTTGGCATTTATTAAAATTTTGATTATGGCTTGGAAATATGTTGCCCATTGTGCTCTTTTCCAAGCATTTTAAATTACTTTTCTTAGAATTTCAGGTCCCAGCGCCCTGCCTTCTTCACGGATATTGGCCTATGGATATGTATGTACATCTGTTGTATGTTTCTTGGCTTATTGGAATACACCTTACTTCTTGGAATACACCTTACTTCTTAGAAAAAAATGCGGAGCCGTTAAATTGGGCGATCGTTTCGGGATTTTCCTCAATTCTTGCTTGCGCCCGAGCAATATTCAAATCATTTCGACTGTACGAGGTCTTCCAGCACCCGGAAAATCACAGACAGCCACTTTTTGCTGAAAACGCTGGACCAATAGGTAAATTGTTGCAGCACTAAGCGCATTTCGAAACTGAGTGAAATTTCGATGTGATCTTTGGGTCTGAATTATGGAAAATTGGATCACTTTCGTTCTTTGTTCTGTGTTGAAGCTTTTCATCATAAATTTCCCAAGTTTTTCAAAGTGAATTCTGAAAAAAAAGTAAATAAAAAAATATTCTATAATTAAAAATGAAAAAATATTTTCTGTGGCTTTTCAGACTTTGGACATAACATGTAATTCTTCAGTGAAAAAGTATCATGGAAGATCTAGAATAATTTCCAATATTATATTTTGAGTTTCTTTTTTTTTGTCGGAGGTTTTTGAAACACTACACTAAAGCACTCAGACTCAAAAACTGGTCCATTGTACTACCAGGCAGCAACCTACTTCTGCTGAAATTTCATGGTCTTCCAAAGGAAGACCAGCCTACATCATCAGCTCTCACCTCATCAGCACCGAATAAGTGCCACCTGATACGAGCTAAAGTGGGACAATGGCAGAGGAAGTGTTCTACAGTGTCATCGCGTCATCGCCTTCTCCACAGGCGTCGCAGAGGGCTTCGTCACTTAGGCCAAGCACACTTAGGTGTTTGGCAAAAGGTGTAGTGCCCCGTTAGTACGCCAATAAGTTGTCTGCAATCTTTTCTGTTAAGAGATAACAAGAAAGCCGCGGATGTCTTACAGATGTTGGGGAGCATGCGTTTGGTCTGACACTGACAATGCTCAAAAAGTATAACTGTCTAGAAAAAGCTTCTCAATCTCGCCGTTCGGAGTCGGCATTAAACTGTAGGTCCCCTCCGCTCGTGACAGATCAATAGCACGCACAACACGAGTGGTTGCAGAGAAGCTAGGCCCAGGTCCACCTCAGACTGTAGCGCCGACATTATTATTATTATTATAACCTTCGTTCTACTGTATTTTGAGTTACTTCTAACTTATGAATTTTACTTTTAGCACACTAGCCCTCACTTCTTCACGGATATTGGCCTTAATCTGTTGTTGCTGTTTTTAGGTAGCCCCAAAGAAAAAAATTGGGCGATCGTGATGGCCAGTTAAGATCAAGAAAACGCGGTATTATCCGATCACCAAAAATTTCCATCTGCACGAGGTCTTCCAGAACGCGGAAGATCACAGACAAACCCTCCATCGTCATTCAACCTGACGTGTTTGGCAGAAATGTCAAAACGAGACATGGATATTGTTTCTCGAGCTCTTTCCTTTCCTTTCTGAGAAATCTCTTCCCTTTGTTTCTGTTCGCAAAGGTCACGAACAGCTCTCATAGTTCGATACAGCGTTGCTTTGTAGAGTTCTTGCTTTCCTGCATGCCCGCTCGCACTCGTCGTCAAACCAGTTTTTTTTTTTCTAGGTAGTGTCGTAAAACCCAGCACATCAGCAGCGACTTCTCTGATGGCTTTTCGATAACGTTTCCATTCGCTTCTAATGTTTGTTCAGGCAGCAGGGCTTCTAATGTCAATAAAAACGACTCCATTCATCGCCGAAATACTTGAAATCACGTTGTTTTCTTTAATTTCCTGATTTAATTTCCGGTTTTGGCAGAAAAAAGGACCCTATCTCTATTTCACATAAATTCGAAGCAGCGACCAAAACATAGCGGTCAAAGTCCTCCTCATTGTGGTAAACCAACTGAAATGAATAAAACTGTAATTCTGAACAAACGAAGAAAACCATTCGCCACCAACACGCGATGATTCAACTTAATTTCATACAACCACCCATCGCCACAAATGTTTCCTCTTGTGACCGCTATTTTCGAAATCCTCACCCCATCGCGCCCAAATCGTTGCTTTTAACTGAAATTATAATGTTCGCACTATCAGCGAACAATAGAACGCCAGCAAAAAAAATCCTTCGGCAGTTTAGATTTTTCGCTCATAAAATTTAAGCACGAATTTTGGCGGGTTATGACGGAGGCATGAGCGCTTACGCTTTCGCTTATCACAGCCAATTCAAATGCGATTTAATTTTGTATAAGAAATTGTCGCCCATTGTGGACGTTGGCGGCGTTCGTTGGCTTGTTCCAAGGAAGCCCAAAAAACGCGCACAAACAAAATGTGAAATGGAACGAGGGAAAATATATTATACAAGCCAATTGTTTTTCCTTGTCGCTCGCATCCATCGTCGCGTCATCACACACCGACAACCGCAAGATACAGAAGCCGTCGCTTTCGCTTATCCCGTCTTTCGTTCGGCTGCTGAAATGTCCTATTTTATGGAGAAGCGCGTCATTTGCTTTTATTGATACTATTTGGGCGCGGGAATTTATGACCGAGCGAAACAGAGACGCTGTCAGGACGGGATTGATGTTTACACTAAGTGTCAAAATGTACACCGTAGCGGAAGGGCTGATGGACTTATCCCGAAAAGGTTATTCGAGCTTAAAATTAAGATGTTCTGAAACGGGTTGGACGGACAATGATTTATTAGAAAATTATCGGAGATGAATGGCCAATTCGGGAATTTATGGGGATGGTGTGGGAGTGTTCGCACGGGGATCGCGAGTTGAGCAAGGGACACGTGGTGTCAGGGTTTTGTTCCCACGCTGGCGCGGGGAATGCTCGGTGAATTAATTTCGCATCCGATGGGAGTAGACGTTTGATGAATTCATTCGGTTTTTTTGTGGACAGTCATTGTTGGGACTTGGTCGGAACTGTTTGAAAAATTGCATTCAGTTTGCGGTCGTCTGAGCTGTCGGAAGAGACGATAAATCTTCGGGTTAAGCTATGCAGTGGTGACTCGTTCAAGGGAAGATGACATGTGGTGCCCCGCTGGCAAGTGATGGTTTGGCTTGATAAATGTCGGTTTGATTACTTTCAAGTTCAGCGGAAGCAGGTGTATACGAGAAGTTTTTCGGCGTACAAGACTTTGCATATAGACAAGTAAGGTTAATTCAAACTGAATACTTGACTGCGACGTGGATTTTTTCGTCTTGTGACGCTGCAGTCCGGGCTGGAACTGGGCCTTAATCCACAAACCTCTCCAGTTAGCACACTCTTTTGCTACCTGTCTCTACACTTGTGGGCGGAGCCCTAATCCTGAACGTCCTCTGTCGCATTGTCCCACTGGTTCAGCGATATGGATTTAGGAAAATTTTGATTAGTAACGAAAGACTCAGTTGTTGTCTGCGATATTGACGGAACTCCAGAAGCATCCTTGAGATTCGAAATTTTGTAGAGATGTAACTTTCATAAGGATCCAATTATCTCTGTGATGTAACGTTTTGTTGCAACTGAACTCGCCTAACCGATTATAGACGTGTCGACGTGTAGACCCCTCGAACTTGGGGTAGGTACTTAACCAACTGCGCCATCCAGTCGTATAGACGAACAGATGCTTTGCTATCGCTGACAGCGCTGTCGGACAGGTTAGTTGCTGGAACTCTTTGCCTTGAAGCGTTCCATTACTATCCTGTGTGGTTTGCTCCAGAAGTCTACTACAAGCTCGCCGCAAGGGTGCTGAAAACTCTTTGATTTATTTTCCTCAATGATCCATTTAAGGTCTTCGTCAGTTTGAAGGTAGTAAGACGCTCCTAAAAGTTTGTACTGGCTCTGGATCTCTGAGATCTTGCATGCCCTATTCGTTCCACCAAAAACAAGGCTCACACCTTTTACTGGTTGTCCGGCTGGGCGTAACTTCATCGCATGCTGTGGTGATGTCAGTTAGTTAATGTTAAAGAGCCTTCGCTTTCTGTTTGTAAAAGCACAGGAGAATGGAATTTCTTTGAAGGTTTCCTTGTTAAATAGCGCGGCTTTCTACTTTGGCACCATTGGGGCCCATGAGGTTTACTGTTACGTGTCAAAAGAAAAGAGGCAACGTCAAAGCTAATTTAAATTCACACAAATGTAGCCTTCTTTCGTTGTTTCTGAACTAGAAGTTTCAGTGGAGAGGAAGTTAATCCCGCGCTCAACCACGAATCTGGAAGACCGGGTCCTCATTTAATCATATAGACCGAGGGTCCGCTGCAGACATTGGCTCACATCTAAGCGGTTGCTGTAGAGACTATCCAGAGAGAGTCACGAGGAGGATGTGTGTCAACTTCACCCGTCCATTTACAGCGATTGTTGCTGGTATCTCTCCAAGTTGAGAGGAGTCAACAACTTTACCCTGAAAGCGAGGTCCCAAGCCCTTCTCCTCCTCCCTCTTCGACTCTGAATCAGTGAGACAGCTTATCAGAGGATGTCCACGTCTAAGGTGGAGAGGACTTCATCCTGGCTGGAGAGGTTTGTTGATTGAGGCCCAGGTCCGCCCGGACTGTAGCGCAACAAGAAGAAGAAGAAGTAGCGTTGTCTCTGTACAAAATAGATGTGTTCTTTTTTCACTCTTAGCGCAGTCCGTCCTATCACACTTCGTGGACTCCCACAAGATCTGCTTTGTACCCAAAGCCTAGAGCCACAGTCAATTGGTTAACTACACGTGGCCTGTATTTCCCAAGCTTCCATCCCATCGAACTTAACCTCAATGTAAGAATTTCGGACCAGCTCTAAAAACATGAATCTGGTGTATCCATCACTGGCAAATCGTAATCTAAATCCATCGTTTGCATCAGGAAAAGGTTCTCCAATCTTCCGCCCAAAAGGACCAGGTCACTCTCACCCACTCGTTGCTTCATCAAGCAACCAAATGAGTGCACGACAAAATGCTGATCAAAAAAGGTGAAGGATATCGTTCTTCGTATCTTTTGATTTTATTTTAATCACATCCTAACGACTCTCTAACGTCCCCTGTTCACAATTAAGGATTAACAAGTACCAATTTGCTGAGTCGGTCAGAGGTCGCAAACTTGACACAAATTAAACTCAGCAAACGTTCGCAAAAGGAAACCGGATTTGAATCAATGTCAGGTGGGTGTTTGTGCGGTTGAGGGGGTTTTAAAAGGATTTTTATTACTTTCTGATCTGGTCCAGTGGACGACATTAAAGGGATTCAATTACATTCCTTTTAATCAACATCTCATCCACACACGCACACACGGGACACACGCCAGTAATGCCCATCGATGGACATCTTTAGCTCCGTTTTTCTTTTCCTATCCAGAAATTGATCACCCATTGGCACATCTCCCAGAGGACAAACACACACAGGCATGACTCGCTTATCCCTTACACGAGAGAGATTAATTGGTTTTCGATCGCAACCTCAAAGGGTCCAGATTACACAAAAGCGTTTATGCACTAGACTCGGCTATCGTCACCACCATCGGCTGCTGAACGAGTCCTGCGGAGGAAACACACACAGGGAGAGAGGGATGGAAGGGACTAGGTACAGCCAGTTTGAACAAAAGCCAAAGAAGACCACCGCAACGGTTAAGAATCGCCGGAGGTGTTGTCCCGGACAGGACGGCCGCCACCGTCGCACCCCGCCCCTGGTTTAACACATCTCAACAATGGATTATAAGCATTTGCGGTGCAGAACACACGTTCAGCCCGACTGGACGGTGGACAACAAAAATTAACACGACCCGTTTATCCTGGGGATTTGTGGGTGTGTGCTTGTTGGACCATGTGTGCCGCCTCCCATGTGGGCCATTGCGGGTATTTATTGCTTATTAAGCGTAGACAGCTAACAAAAGGTAAGGGTCCTGCCACACCGAACCCATTAACATGAATTAGGTAACTTTCCCCCACACAGGACACTCCAGTTAATGCTGCGGTCTACGCGCCTGGACTCGCCGACAACGAGCAGTTAAAGTTATTGCCGGAAACTCGCCGCCCCCTGAACATCAAAGAAACCATTAAACTTTAATATTCCAATCAAAGTTTCGCCGTAAATTATTTCTGACACCGAATAGTCGTAGACGAAGTTAACAGCTCGTCAAAGGACGCTCGTCAATGGCGTTCCGCCCGTACATCATCGCCTCCAATTGCCCGGGGGGCAGCAATTACATGCTCATTACATCGCTAATGCCCGCTCCCGCCACAAGGGGGGTGGGGGGTAAAGTCCCCAACTATTTTCATTGTTTTATGTCGAGGGCTGCCAGTAGTGGCGGTGAAGATGCACGATGTGCGCTCCCCGGTTGCCAAGTCATTTCAATCAACTGCGGACCGGTGGGGTGTGGGTCGCCCACGTGCCTGTCAATGCAACTCATGTGGTTGAATGTCGATTACGTGCCGCCATCTAGGATTCATTGTCGTCGTTGCTGCCCAGAGGTGCGATGAAGTTTGCGAAAAGGATACTCTGTGAACGGAATAGTTTTGCAATTCGAAATTGCTTTTGTCGAAAGCCGTCAAGGGGAAGTTTGAGTTAATGATGAGTTTCGGGGATTAGAAGTTCGCCGGAATTTTATGAAGACAGCCAGCGGGTTCTGTTGGCGTACATGCGTTGACTTTTTGCTTGAGTTTGAATCTTGAAGGATTTTAATGAATTCGAGAGAGAAAGAGAGACAGCGAATGATGTCTTTGTCACAGAATCATGTGCTCATTTCTGTAATCGACTGCTGCCATGGAGAATTCAAGGCCTCATTCATTAGCAGATGTAATTTGTTGGGTAAGGGTTTATAAATGATGGCATACCTCAGGGCGGTGGTTTATGTACCCTGTTCTTAACTTTAAAAAAGACACATTTTCATTCAACTGGAAGGAGAAAAATCCAAGGGCGTTTCAATGACAAGTGATGCGTCCCTCATCTCCTTACGTGAGTTACCGTTACTGACTCCGAGAGTTTGACTGTAGTCGAAAGATTCTGAGATTCAATCTCCATTCGTGAGAAAAAGAACGCACAACACGAGTGTTTGGACCACATTTTGAGAACTGCGCGAATGGTCATAAATAGTTTAAGTTAGGGGGCTGCTAGTAAATTCACCAGCACACTTAGACCATGTTGGTTTATTGTGATTCCCACAGCCAGATTACTACCACTGAGCGACCGCTCCAGTGATTTTTTTGTCGGATGTTTTTGTAACACTACACTGGAGCACTCAGACTCAAAAACTGCTCCATTGTACTACCTGCTCCAGTGGTAGTGTCGTTAATTTGATCCCAACGGCAAATGGTGACTGGACTAGATTTGAAAAACTAGATAAAAGCGTATTAACTTTGCTTTCACTGGGATTCGAACCTGGGACCCTTCTAACTTAGGGCAGGCACTTAACCAACTGCGCCATCCAGTCGCTAGCGGTGACAAATGGTCACAGCCTTATTCATTATCATTCGTCGAAAGAGGATTCATGAATAATGGGATACCTCAGGGCGGTGCTTTACTGACCCTACTTTTAATTTTAAAAGATATACATTTTCAATCAACTGGAGTGGGGAAAATTCTAAGGCATTTCATTGGCTACTGATGTATTCCGAAAAAGTCACTGTTTGTTGCGATTTAAGAGTTGGCGACATCATTGGCCGTACATCCAACGGCGGCGCTCATAGTCTGCAAGAGGCTACCGACACCGGATCCTTCCGGATCCCTTTGTCCGGGGGCTAAACAAATGGGCTTGTCCCCACAGTTGGAGGTTGTGCGTGGGGTTTACTTCCTCACCACGTAAAAAGAAACGAGTTCAGAAACAAAAACCTCGCTCGGATATGGACGGATTTACTGTTGACGGCCCTAGCAAACGAAAAAAGGACAATGATTTTTGGTTCTGCACGTGAAATGTGAGGTCCCTGAACAGACCACGTTCCCCTTTTTGAAAAGAGGGGCTTGTCCCCACAGTTGGAGGTTGTGCGTGGGGTTTACTTCCTCACCACGTAAAAAGAAACGAGTTCAGAAACAAAAACCTCGCTCGGATATGGACGGATTTACTGTTGACGGCCCTAGCAAACGAAAAAAGGACAATGATTTTTGGTTCTGCACGTGAAATGTGAGGTCCCTGAACAGACCACGTTCCCCTTTTTGAAAAGAGGGACAATCACCCCAGTTTGCCAATCGCTGGATGTCTCACCGTGTGCCCAAGCCACGAGAGAGCTATAAAACTCTCTCTTTACCCATAGCCTTAAGCATTTCTGGCCGGATTTCATTCATACCGGGGGATTTGCCATTTGCCATTAGCGATTCAATCGCCAAAATGACTTCCTCCACCGTTGGACTATTCTCCGCCCTACTCAAGTCTACAGGTCTGTCACCCTCAGTGCCCTGTTCGGGATTGAGCAGCTCCGAAAAGTGCTCGCTCCATCTGCGCAAGATGTCCACCTCATTGGAAAGCAAAGCACCGTCTTTGGATTTGACTCCTTCGATGATGTTGAATTTCTTTCCTCTGAGTCGGCGAATGGTTTGCCAGAACACCTTTTTCGCAGATCTATGATCGCTTTCCAACTTTTCGCCGAACTCCTTCCAAGTCTGCTCTTTAGCTGCTCACACAATCAATTTGCAAGTTCTTCGCGCCTCAATGTACCGATCATGAGAAGCAGAGTTCCAAATTTTGTGTGATCCAAAATTGAAAATAATTTTGAATTTTATTCTCCTTACGAAGTTCAGATGAAACTTTTCTGATTGAAGCAACTGGAAAAAAACTGATCAGCGATGCGAATTGGCAACTAGTTTGCTTTGAGTCATACCCTCTGTAATTAAATGGGACGTCGCACATGACGCTACTGGTTGAAAACTCGTTTGCGACCCAGTTTGTAACCAGTCGGCTGTTGATTTGCTTGTCAGGTTTCCTATTGATTGCTGTTTCTAGTTTGTCGAAGATGAGCGAACATCAGACCAACCTGTTGCTGGTGGGGGAGGTTGAAAAACATCCTATTTTGTACAATTCTTACCTTCCCGGCTATTAGAAGAAAAATGAAACAGAGAAGGCGTGGATAGAAGTCGGAAATAGAAGTCCAAAACCATGACATAGCCATCTTCACAGACGGTTCGAAGATGGACTCTGGAGTGGACGCTGGAATCTTCTCCGAAGCCCTCAGGATATCAAAGTCACTCAAGCTACCAAGCTTTGCAAGCATTTTCCAGGCAGAAGTGCTAGCAATATATGATGTGTGTCTTGAAATTAAAAACAAAACAGAACCAGCACAGCGGATAGCAATCTTTTCAGATAGTCAAGCTGCTATCAAAGCTCTAACATCCATAACCACAACGTCAAAACTAGTGGATTGCTGCTGCAAGGAACTATCCATTATAGGTGAACGGAGCCCAGTCTCTTTGATCTGGGTTCCCGGGCACACGGGTATAATAGGAAACGAAGCAGCAGACGAGCTAGCCAGACAAGGATCCAAACTCGATAGTCTCTTTGTGGAACAAACGCAGGCTCCACTAGGCTTCGTAAAAAACAACATCTACAATCACTTCCTCAAGATCACCAACGAAAGATGGACCAAGCTGGAAACATGTGTCCTATCCAGAAGCTTATGGTCAACTACAACCAAAAGAAAACAAAAGACCTGGTCAATAACAGTAGAAGAAATCAATCACAGCGGTCTGCACTGAACAATGGGCTTTTGGCAGGCATGCTGAAAGATTAGGCATACCATTTTACTCGCACTGCCGCAGCTGCCGGGTGGAAACTGAGCCAGAAACCCCCGAGCACTTTCTGTGCAAATGTCCGGCTCTAGCTAGAGTCAGACAACGCACTCTGGGCAAAGCCTTCTTCAACACCCCTAATAATCTCTCAGAAGCAAACATTCATAGTCTGCTAGCCTTCATTAATTCCACGAAGTGATTTCAAAATTAGAATAATCTGAGTGAATACACACTCCTTTTCACCCCCATCTCACAAATTAGGTATCCCATAGGATGTGGTATCAAAACGGCGCTTTCATGGCGCTAATTGGGTGCGAAAACAGGATCTGTATGTCCACCGCCACTTTTACCTACCTAGAAGTCGAAAAATCTGAATTCCAGGGGGAAACTACTTTCACAAGTTCCAAATAACTTTCTTTCTCAGTCTGTAAAATGGTAAAAACTTTGAATCAGAAAGTTCTAACTGTTTAGCAGCAACACACCAACGGTTCTAAAAATTGTTTTCAAGGAATGGGTGTATGATGTATAATAATACATCATGATGGTTTCATCATCGCTCAAGTTTTCCGAAGACATTTTACACCCGTTATCCATGACGATACTGAAGGAACTAGAGATTTTGAGTGGCGATGAGTCAAGTGAAATGTGGAGTCAAGTCACCGCTGAGTCCGTAACTGGTCTGCAACCCGAGTTGTAAACCTGTTTATCTTTTTTCTAGTTGCTCCGTGTGCATTGGGCCTTATTTTTAGTTCTCTTCATAGGAACCGAAATGTCCGAAATTTTTCGAACTGCATCAGTTAATTTTTGCTGTGAATTCTATTCCCGTTACCATCCGCAAAATTTGTTTCACGTCAGAGCCCAACAACACTCAATTTCCTGCAATTAATTAAAAATTCTGACCAGAAAACAAGCACAAAACGCTTATTACAATGTGCTTTGATTGGTCTGGTGTATACATAATTCTAACCAAAACCCTGACATTGCCTGCAGCTATCGATTTTCACACGAAATTTCTAAATTTCATTATTCCGCCCTCAATTTTCGTCCACTTCGGATTTAATTATTCAATTATGCGCTTACATGCGACCATGTGTGTTTGATTTGTGAAACAAACAAACCTATTTGCACGGCATTAGTCTAATTCAAGTCGATCAACAAATTCAATGCAACAGGGGAAAAAACCCGTTAATTACTCAATAATTGATTGCATAGAAGTCAATTAACAAAACGCAAAAATCATTCAAAATTAAATGCAGCAAAAAAATTCTTACAAAACCACCAAACGCCACTCGTTCAACAAAAGCCGTAACCGAATATGGGTAGCGTTCAGCACTCCTCCCGTTGCCAAACATCGACCGCAACAACACAAACACCAAAAAGCGTTAGTTCTTTTGTGAATCAGTTAATTATTTTCATCACACGATAGAGAGGCCTGTGAGCTGGAATGAATAATAGATTTATTAAATAAAAGTATGGTAAACGCGGTCTAATTAGAGTGGCAGAGTTCAGGCGATGGTTTAGGTTTTCAATTTCCGCGAATTCATCGAATCTACCCACAAATTGACGGGCTGTAGGACAAGGTTGAATCGTAATTGATGATATAATTAATAATAACCACGGCAACTTGGGAGGTTTTTTTTTCTGTTTTAATTGGCTCATTCATTTCCTTTTTCGAGTTGAGTTAGTTCATCTCGTCTGTTTTTTTTTTTGCGACGAGGGCTTTAGTGGATAGTGAGCGCTGGGAGAATGAGAGTGTAATTGGTTTTCATATTCTATTCGGGGGATAATTAACGAGATTTTATGAAAGAAGTTGATGGGAATAGCGATGATAATGTGATGTGGGGTCTCCTGAATTCGAAAATGGTCCTTGTAAGGGGCGTTGTTCCAGTCGTTTTGTACGCTAAGTGGATTCTGGTAAAGCTCATTATTCATTTTAGCTGGGGGAGATGTTCTTTGTAAACTTACCGGATACAATTTAATTAGGAAAAGCGATGAGATTATTTATGGAAGGACTTGTTTGGTATCAAATATTCAAAGTTTGAAGACAAACATTCAGAAAACAAAAGAAAACTGAAAACGTAAGAAGATGTTAAGGAAATTGTGGCGACTTCGCTCAACGACTAGTGATGTATGTACTGTGGCGTTCTCATACAGCGATTTCTATCAACAGAAGTTAAGCTTCCTGTGTGTGGAGCACAGATGACGCCACGGATATTCCAAGTCAATATCCCTGCAAAATGCAACGCATTCGTTGGCAGTCGCGTTCCGTCATTCATACTGTGCAGTTTATCCATTCAATCAATTATAAATAAATCAGCTGCAATTTAACCTAATACATAAACCAAGTGTTTTATTAACTCTGACGTAGCTAAAAAATGTTCGAAAATTGTCCTCCTAATAAAATATTTTCTGCCTCAACATGTGTTCAAAACCATTGCCAGCCGACTACCAAGTCAATATCGCATTAATTTCGCACAATCCACTTTGTGAACACACCCCAAAAAAACATGTAGCATGTGACATTTAAAATCAAATCATCTTTTGCCATTACGGTACCTCTTTTTTCTAGTCATTCGCTGTCTGCCTGTCAAAGCCAATCGCAAAGAATTTCAGTGGACCTCCTCAAGCAATTTAATTATCATTTTGGAAAGGTTCCAAGTCTGCTTCAGTCGTGAGTGAAGACGAGCATGATTATTACTTTTAAACTTCCTTGCAGTAAATATGATGCATATCTCAAAGGAACGCCTTTAATGGACCGGAAACTACTGTTCTTTGAGAGAAGTTGCTCTGCTTGTTTTTGCAAAGGACCATTTGGCAGTAGGTTTTGTCATCAATTTAACGTCGAAGGACAATTGTTCTCAGTAAACAGAGAGGGATATTTATGATTTAAAGCAAACTTACGTCCTTGAAATGGAAAATTGAATTCGAGTGATTGTGAAACATTTGTGACTCACTATTTGGTACGGAAAATGGAAAGCAGTTTAACTAACTCTGAGCTGCATATTTAGTTGTGAGTGGGCGGCGCCGCCGTGGCGTAGTGTATAATTGCATCGACTCCTACGCTTGAAGTCTGGGTCTGAATATCGAAAAAACACCTTTAATATTTTCACGGCTTCGCCCTTTTCGAGTCACTGACAATGCTCAAAGAGTATAACTGTCTAGAAAAAGCTTCTCAAACTCGCCGTTTGGAGTCGGCATTGAACTGTAGGTCCCCTCCACTCGTGACAGAACAATAGCACGCACAACACGAGTAGTCGCTGAGAAGCTAGGCCCAGGTGCACCTCGGACTGTAGCACCACAATTATTATTTTTATTATTAACCCAGAGAAAAAAGTTAAGGCCAATGCGACGGCTCAGTTCAGCGGGGCTACACGAAATGCTCTACAGCTTGCTGTATTGGATGTCGTCAAGCTCAGCGGACAGTATTCCTTCGAACAGGGGTAGTTAATCGAGAAGGCTATGGCCAAGGCGATCTTCGACCATATTTGAAGGAATGCTAGGGCGACTGCTCGTACATAGGGCCTAACCAACTGGAGGCGTGGAATCAGTGGATTGGACTGTAAAGACCAGCTATCTTTCGATTTCGCGAAGAAAGTTATACCAACCCTCAAACCCATTGACTTCCTCCACCGTTGGACTATTCTCCGTCCTACTCAAGACTAAAGGTGTGTCACCCTCAGTGCGCTGTTCGGAATTGAGCAGCTCCGAAAAGTGCTCGCTCCATCTGCGCAAGATGTCAAGAAAGCAACACGCCATCTTTGGATTTGACTCCTTCGATGATGTTGAATTTCTTTCCTCTGAGCCAGCGAATGGTTTGCCAGAACACCTTTTTCGCAGATCTATGGTCGCTTTCCAACTTCTCGCCAAACTCCTTACAAGTCCGTTCTTTAGCTGCTCTCACAGACAATGTGCAAGTTCTTCGCGCCTCTATGTACCGGTCATGAGAATCTGAGTTCCCCAAGAGAATCCAGTCTCTGTAGGTCTTCTTGTTTTCTCTGATGGCTTCTTGAACTCCCGGTGTTATAAACCTCACAGTTCTTTTCTCAGCACCAGCCGCCACACCAAGCCGCTTCACCCCACAAACATCACGTGCAGAAGCAATACCGTTTGTTTAATGAAACCTATTTTATAAATCAACTCAAATTATTCACGTTTTCAGCTACAACAAAATTCTTAAACTCAAAAGTCATCTTCGGTCCATGCTTCCGACTTAAAGATGCATGAATATTCATAGCCAACAATTGCGTCGTTCCTCTGGAATATCCATAATTAAACAGAACGGAGGGATGCCAGTATTCGTGGAAACTTCTCTCGAACGAAGACAAACAAGTTGATATTGTGATGAGGTCCAGGCGGGCATTCTTTAGAAATCAACAATAATAAGTCAGCCTAGACGCAAAGGCCAACGAAGACGTTTGCCGTTCTCATTAGTCACATTCCGTCCAAACAATAACATCGGCATCGATTTGGGGACAAGAATTCGAGGTTCATCTCTCGCACTTAATTACTTTTTTCATCGGAACTCTGATGAAATAACAAAGCGTTCCACGATCTCATTGAACTTTCAATTCCTGACAGGGGGACAGACGTGTTTATCGGAATTCGATCGGTAAACATCTTAATACTTCAGGACGACGCTCATAAAGCAGTAAACACCATCCACACCAATCAAATTGACATTAGGACCAGAAAGACAGATACCAATCAAATCAAATCAGTCAGCGCTAATTGGACTTTAGCCATGGCTCCAATCTGGTCAATAATTAACAGATTAACAAGCAAAGAACAACAATTAATAAATAATTGGGCTGTTGATCCAGGAAATAAGGCACAAAAACAGCAATCCCCGCCCTCATTGTCATCTGTCAAAGGCCTCTTTCGGCTAAAAATGAAACAGAACTCAAACACACACAGTTAACGGCCACGGACGAGGATACTTCTAATTATTTCGTTTAATTAAATCGTTGTGTCCACAAGAAAACGCCGAGGAAATTAATGAAAACTTTTTGGGGGCGACCCTCAACCCCCCCGAGGAGGGACGAGCAAGGAATGCGACAAAAAAAGAAAGCATACACGTCCAAGGAGACCAGTTTGCGGGCAAATGATGTCTCCATCTCCAGTCACCATTCGGTTCGTCTTCAAAGCGAAACAAAACCTAACCTCAAAGTGTGGCTTTTTCGAAAATAGTTGCGTACCAGTGGTTAGAAGGGAGAATGACCGAATAAAGGATACACACTCGCAGACAATAAATTGAAAAGCACACACATCGAGGGGGAGGGAGTGTATGGCAAGTGGTGTTGCAATAATTGAAAAAGGACTCAAACTCAAAGTGACAGGACAAAGATTGTATCCTGTTTGAACAATTTTGTTTAAAATTGTTTCTCTGGTCAGAGCGTGTGAGGGGATGAGTGCGGAATGAGTTGTCCTATTAATTAAAACCAACTGTTAGATTGTTCTATGTCCTTGACCACTAAACACACACCACACGTGCACAAGCACACACATGCATTCGTTGCCACCCTGCCCACTCTGGCCCCATTCCGAGAGGAGCAACATCAATTTCCTGTTGAGCAGAAAAACATTTGAAACATTTTGAAATACAATTTATTTTGGCCAAAAGCAACCTCTTTCGCTTGTGGGGCTTCTGGGGCGTGTGAGTGTGCCTCACTGATGCGAGCGGGGCGCACCCTCATGGGAAAGGATATAAATTGTTTGTTCATTTCGATTGATTGTCAGAATATTGCCTTCGAAGCCCGTACGCGCAGCAGCCCGTATGTAAACAAAATCATTTGTCAATTCGTCTCAATAAATTACAACTCCTTCCGTTAGTTTGTACGTTTTTTTGTTCGTTTTTTGTTCGTTTTTTGTTCGTTTTCTGTTCCACTTGCAGTGGGTGGTTGCTTCGCCTTTATTTCCGACAGCCAATTGAATTGAAGAGGTCTCATCGAGGGCAGAGTCGAGGGAATCGAAACTGTTGACTGACGGGGGGAGGGGAGGTTAGAGTGGTGAAGGTCAAGAACGTGTGAGATTTGACACTGTCAGGATGGAAATGACACACATGCAGTGACGTGCATATCCTTGAAGGGGGTTTTTTGTTTAAAGACGAACGAGAAGACGACTTTTCCCATGAAGATGTGTGTACGTTCACGTTCCGTGTGTGCTTTCACTTGAGTTTACTTAACCTCAATTCTGTTGACTTCAAGAGTTTATTGATTTTTTTCTCATTCGTCCGCACCGATGGGGTGGGAGGATGTGGGGGAGTGATGTACTTGGCCTTTGAATATTGAAAAAATAAAATTGTGTCAAGACTGGCTGGTGTGGATCGATGGGTGAACCAAAAGGAAGACTGTGGCTACTGGTGTGAAGTGATTTGTTTGAAACAAAGATTACTTGGCTTTCGAGGATTAACTTGACCTACAGTTGGTTACAGTTGCATGCAGTGACTTGACCTAGAATTGGTTATGATCGTTCCGAGGTCTTTCGAAGTGTGATTTTTACATACTTGAGAGTTCATTAAATTGCTGGTGTTTGTAAAGAATGAATTTATTAGAAGAGTGCGCACTCTGAGCTACGGTTAAGAGAACGGGCATAAATTTGTATGCCCTTGACTTGTAATTGGTACATTTGCATGTATTAAGGTTAAAGTGGACTGCCACGAAGTATGTCCTCTGTGATCACACGATCGTTTGCCACTCTCTCTTACACTCAAGAGGGTAGTTTCTGTTGCCGTTGAGTCGATTGAGGAAAGGGATCATTTTTATTCCTCATGCAATATCACTCAACGTATGTACGCATCCCAATATTTCCCCAAACAAAAAATGTGCAATTATTAACATGTGCAAGGACGATTTGGAGAAAACCACCACATTTTGACCACCCAGCACAATAATAAGAAGACTGGAAGCCAAAGAATCCCGAATGTCATATTCATTTAATAGTAATCTATTAGTTACTGATCAGAAGGGAATCAGGTCGTCATTAATGTAGGATTCACAGTCCTTTTCCCTACTTTTAAATAAAAACACTTTGGCTATTTAATGTTATTAATTTTTTTATTAATTAGATTTACACAATACGTGGCACGTTTGATGACGCACGTTGCCACTTCGGATGACTATGATTGACTGTCCATTGTTCTTTCGTTTTGTCTGTCATGTCCCTGGTTTGTCCCTTCGTTTGTTTGTTAGTGAGTGTGTGTGAGTGTGTGTATGTAGGGTATATGTCTCTCTGTATGTCCGTCTGGCACCAATCCCACATTATTTATGAAGCAAGTTCATTAAGATTAGAAAACTGTTCGCAAAGATGTAATTGAACATCAACAGCATATGTATATGGTGAGGCACTGAGGAATGTTCGCACACTGACGGACGATCATTTATAAACATGCAGAAAAGAATCGGTCCTAATATTGATCCATGTGGGACGCCTTGCGTCACTAAATGGTCTTTCACATAACATCCATTCAAGAACCATGGGTGTGGAAAAATTGCATCTGTGGTCTTAGTGGCTTACGGGGCTTGTCACCACTTTACGACGAAATGGTCTGAAAGACCGAGAGGTTGTGACCCTATCAGATCATAGGTACATTGAATTCCAAATCAAACGCAAAACCACAACTTTGCTGAAGAGGAGGAATTCCAGAAAAACCAACTAAACACGGTTTAAGTATGAACTAGATAATCGTATCGAACTTCTCTCTAGGCTCAGAACGAGACGGAAGGTTGAGAAAGCTCTTCAAGACTTGAACAATATCCTCACCAAAAGTTTCGAACTGACGTGTCCAGCCAGAAATACTTGTTGTAGATCACCGTTTCCATGGTGGAACGCAGAACAGCAGAGAAAACAAAATGAATAAAGTCAACCCTCTTAAAACCGAGGTTGTCCTCTTCACGAGGAGGAGGAAATTGACTGGTCTGACTCAAGTAGTACTAAAGGTGTGCTATGAAGCTAAATATCTGGGTGTTATCTTAAATACATAGAAAATTTCTCTGAAAAAACACATCGAATCAAAAATTCGATGTCTCGTCTATATAGGGGCCTGCACTGTTGAATCCCTCTCCCCCTGATAACCACATTATGGGGCGCACTCTCAAGTTCATTTTCTGCTTAAAAGAAATGGTCTTTGGTACAACTCAACACTGGAGATTCGATGGCCTTGCAGACCGCATTTCCTTTGACCGCAGTCTTATGGATAGTCCGTCTGAAGCACGCACACCTGTACTCCAGCTGCGACGAACATGCAAAGTCAACTTTCTGCGCACTCAGGACTGGCTCTGGCCAGAATCTGAGCCAGGAAAGGAATGTAGTCAAATTTTCACGGACGGCTCCAAGATCAATGAAGGATCTGGTGCTGGTGCCTTCGTGGAGAACTTTAGACTGCACACCTCGTTAGGTAAATTTGCGTCGGTTTTATATGCGATATGCGATATGCGATCTTAATGGCTACGAGCTATATTGTGAAGAATAGGTGAAAGGGCGAAGTATTTGCGTCTGTAGCGACAGCAAAGCTGTGCTTAAGGCCTTGCTGAACCCTTTAACCACTTCCAGGATAGTTCAGGAATGCAAGTCTTCTCTGAATTTGATCGGTAACTTTAATTCGCTAAGACTTGTCTGGGTCCCAGGCCACCACGGGATCACGGGAATAGAGATCGCCGATGAACTGGCTAGGCGAGGATCAGATGAGGCATTCTCAGGACCTGAACCTACGCTGGGACTGGTTATGCCTTCCATTGATGGCTGGACTTCTCGAGAGCAAAACCGCAGGTGGCATGACTCTCCAGGATGTAGACAGATCAAGAGCATGCTCCCCAACGTCTGTAAGAAATCCGCGGGTTTCTTGTTATCTATTGACAGAAAAGACTGCAGAGAAATTACCGACGTACTATTGGGACACTACACCTTCGCCAAACACGTAAATGTGCTTGGCCTAAGCGATGAAACCCTATGCGATACCTGTGGAGAAGGCGACGATGCTGCAGAGCACTTCCTATGCCACAGTTCCTCCGGAAGAACATGACATTCCAGCAAAAGTAGGTTGCTGCCTGACAGTACAATGGACCAGTTTTTGAGTCTAAGTGCTCCAGTTACAGCGACTGGATGGCGCAGTTGGTTAAATGCGTGCCCCAAGTTCGAAGGGTCTCAGATTCGAATCCCAGTGAAATCGAATCTGGTCCTGTCACAATTTGCCGTTGGGATAAAATGAACGGCTCTGAAGTAGGTTGCTACCTGACAGTACAATGGACCAATATTGAGTCTGAGCGCTCCAGTATTGTTCCAAAAATCATCCGAAAAAAAATTGCTCCAGTGCACTGTTATAAACCTCCGGCAAAAAAGTCCTAGGCTATGCCGTGAAATAACATTGTGCGCAATAACGCCGAGTTTGAGAAACCGCCAATTCATCCACGTCAAAGAACTACACTTATAGCTCGAGAGTAAAAGAAGAAGTCAAGCGGTTGTGGACACAAAGAGGTTCGATATGAATTTATTACCATGAACAGATGTCCTCCTTTTAACTTCAATTCTAAAACAGAGCCCGCCGGCCTTACTAACCAAATAAGCACAGATTACAACGATTATAACCTGTTCTATGGTCAAAGTCAACAGGTGACCTTAATCGTGCGCCAAGTGGATCGCTTTTGCACCGATATTTGCTATCAAATTCACAATTTCGTTGAAGTGTAAATCTCCAATCTCATTGAGTGCGAATCATGTACAAAAACAGGGGAAGCAGTTTTTAAAAATTTGTCTACATCTCCGACACTCCAAGGTGACAAGACGTCATGAGAATTTTTCAGCACAACTGGCATCTTGAATCCAAAAACGACGTTTTCCCCTGTTGACACTCAAAAAGGAACGCCCTTCAAAGGATAGAAGTGAACGTCTTTTCAAAAGAAAAGTGGTCACCTGCAAAACATCATCGCCTACGAAACGTTAAACACTCCAGTCAAAATGTTTGCATAAAGACCACAAAAATGAGTTTCCAAAAGATGAACCGACGTTCTCGTACATTTGAGCTCTTTCGAATGGCATCGACAGATGTGCTTGTCTGCTGCACATCCTTTCGCAGACACACAAATCCCCAGTGTCCTTCGGCATACGACGATTGCACTCAATCCTCATCTGAGCAATTATAGGATGTCCTTAAACTCGACCATTTCACTAATCTCGAAGCCTTCCAGAGTATGACTGAAGCACACTTCCACCGAGAGATGTGCACAATCCCATGTCAGTTTTTGAAACTCCTTAAATCGATGAAACCCTCCCAACACATCTCCTCACATGATCAAATATCCCCAGTCGATGAACGTTTCCATTCTTCGGTTCGTACATGCCATCCCCTGTGAGGACCGACTCAATGGGCTTTCGATTGATTTCAGCTTTGTAACAAACAACGGAACGGCTGCACAAAAGGAGGGGATCTAATGAAAAATCGTCCAGCTCCGATTATTTTCATACGATGGCCACAATGCATTGTGCCCGAGTCCACCTCAAGCAACACTCCCGCATGACAATCGATTGACCTGAGCAGAAATTATCTTTCATCTTCGCAGAGGACATGACCACGAGTGGGATGACTATATGCAAGCGGATGTGTGTTCTTGGAGCAGCTCCAGGGACCACTCCTTTGCACGAGCACATCATCCCCCGTCGGACACTGTGCCTAATCCCCAGAAACAATACTCTCATATCTTGTTAATTTTTGAATAAATTTCGAGGTTTATCGAGTCGTTCCAGGAACAGAAGCCAACTACCGAATTTCAATATCGAATGTCATCATCCGCACTCGACAGCCATTGTTGCCCGAGATGGACAAACGTCAAGCAAAGGATCTCGAACGGAGACCGATACCCTTTCAGAGCGTTCATATCATGAATTATGTGCAAATAAAATGGCCACAGTCGGAGGAGGGAGCGGGCGTTGTGCGGTTCTTTGACTTCAATCTTAAGCCCGTTGGATCGAATTACCACTTAGGCGAAGGTCGAATGATTGAATGCATTCGATTTTACACTAAATTGAATTGTGTCAACGGCCAGAACGAGGGCGGCGCCCACCGTTGATCCTGGACAACGCCAATGCCATTGTATTACATAAATGAATGAATTATTCCGGGGACTTCTCGGAATGGATTCTCGGCGAATGGCACCGGAGTGTGGGTGATTGGACGGAGCTCATTGGCAATGGAGTGACCACTGGGAGCTAAGGAACTGCCTGGCGTTATTTACACTTGATTGATGAATGTTTGTAATTTGAGTTGAGTGCATTTGAAAGCACTTTTGGCAACGGTATTTTATTTTTATGGTTGCCATGGGTGGTCCGGTGACATGTGTACACCTCCCGTTCTCGCTCGACGGAACCTCTGCTGGCACGGGTGGACGAAATTAAAAGCATCCTTCTGGATTGTGGCACTCCTGGAGGGATGTAGTTGGTTTAAGAAGGGGGGGGAGCCGTGGACTGTGAGCGAGAAGCCAGTCTCGGAAAGTTTTAATTGAATAAAATGAAAGTTATGTCACTCCCGCGCTTAATTAATGGTCGACACGGAAACTAGTCTCGTGCTCACCAGGGCGAGGTATGTTCCCAAATTTGCGTGAAGTTGACAGATTCAATGTTTGTGGGGCGAAGTTACTGGAAGAGTTTAGGACTCGACGTAAAACAAAATGGCATAGTAATTTAGTCTTTAATTGCATTCATTTTTGGTGACTACGACTAGCAGGTGAAGTTTTAGAGAACGTCAAGGAAACCATAGTAGTCGTCCTTGTGAGATATGTAGATAGAATATAACATCAAAAGAATATGGACACTTTTGCAGCACTTCATCAAAGTCAGTTAGAGTTCTTTCAGGGCATCGGAGAGCTGTAATAAAAGGAGGACATTTTGAAAGAGCTGCAGTGTGGCAGGTTTTTTTCTTAGTTGGATCTATACTCGTGTGTCGGAGTGTACCAAAACTTTAAAACATTAAATTTCTCCAAACAGAAGTTCCCATTTATTGTCTTTTTTTGCTTGTTATTAGATTGGGTTGACCTTGACGCCTTGCCGCGTCTAACAGCCCTGGGGCTTTGTATCATGCAATTAAAGGGACTTTGGTCCCCAGTTTTATCCGAACAGGATCTTGTTCATATACATGTCACAGTTATTTTATCCTTCGGCGAAATATTCTACTTGGTTTTCGTCTTGTTTAAGTTGTTGGGATTCGGAGAGGGAGATTCGACCGCGAATTGTGTCAGTTGTACAGTGAAATGAGTCCAGTCAAGCGCCTACGGATTCAACACCTGTGATGGCTAGGCCATGCAGAGGGCATAGACAGCTGCTCCAGCTCAGCCCCAAGAGTCTTCGACACCGCGCCCATTTAGCAACGCAATAATGGACACCCACGAAACTAATGGCGCACACAAGTAGAGAGGGACCTGAGCCAACTTGACATGCATAGTTGGAGTCAGCTGGCTAAAGATCGTCCTAGCCGGAAAAACTTAAGAAAGAAGATAAAAAACTATTCTCGTGATACATCCTCCTCCGCGGAGAACCCGTGTGACTCTTTTGGGCCTCGTTGTTAAGTGATTGCTATAGGCAGTTAGATGGGGATTGATGTTTATTTAGTTTATTTAGTTTTGTCTCTAAATCTGCTAACGTTTTGAATATCTGCTTCAGTTATTGGAAGAAAATTTGCTCACTGTTTTTTTTTTCTAGTACGTGAAGAAGCAGGATTGATACCGAGGTAGTGAAGGATTGTCTCCATCTCCTCTTCCTTATTTCTGCAACTAGTAGGCTGTGACCTGCGAGATCTCATATGCTACTGGAAATTTTAACACTGTTTATGGATGGGAACACTTGAAGCACGATCTTCCAGAACTCCGTACAAATGCTAGCATACGCGGTTGTCCTATGTCTAAACCATAGTGTTTAAAATTCTGAGAAAGTCACAAAAACTTGGCTTCAGTTAGTACTTTTATTTAAAACCATTTTGAGTCATTTGTCAGGTCAAAACTTTTTTGCTAGAATGGGAACGCCATCTTACGAACCCAGCGAGTTTGCCTTCAGTCTCTTTAAGTTGGTGTTTATAAAAGACTGGACAATCCGCTTGGGCAGGTAAGGTTTTCTGCGGTTCAATTGCATCATGTTTTCACTCAGTAATTTTCAACCACGAATTGAGTAAGGCTCTCTTTTAAATTCGTACTTTACCTGAATGACGGATAAAAACTTATTTTTTCGAGGTGCTGCAACAATGCTTGCATGTAGTACTATACAGTTACTCACATAATTATTGGGCCAAAACTTAATTTTTATTGAAATGTTTGAAAAACCTCAGAAAATATGACCCGACAAACAGTTTCTGGATTTACCTTCTTTTTACAATAACTTAGGACATCCGTAGCCATTTTTGAAGCACTAATGTGCATATTTTTCCTTAAATTTCTAATGAACCATCTTTCGTCGCGTTCATTTAAAATTCTTGGATAGCCAGGATTAGGCTTGGATTCTATCCGATCCTAATTTATAAATCGAATAATATTGCCTACAGTGCTTTTCGGAATAGTAAGCAATTTTGCGATTTCTCGCTGAATTTTTCCAATAGCGTTATGGTAAATTACCAATTGTCTAATGTCAAAAGAAGTATTTTTGCTCTTTCGACCCATACTGCAAGAAATATGCAAAGAAACAAATTGAAACCTTAATTCCGTATAGCAATTCAGAAAGATCTGTACAAATTATCCCTTTTAAATCCACTCGCGGCTGTTTACTCTTTTGCCTCTCAGTGATTGAATGATTATCTGACCCAATAATTTTGTGAGGTTGATTTTTTGCTCCGCGAAGTTTTTGGCATGCTAAGACGATGAATTTGAGAATCTACAGACATGAGGCGTCATTAATGTGTGCTGAATGTCACAGTCAATGAAATGAGTTCATCCCCTAATGTCTCTCTGTTTCCAGTACGAAGTTATAATTTTTATATCAAAAAAATAGTGTTTGGCCAAATAATTCTGTGAGCAACTGTATGTATGTAGTGAACAAATATTAAAAATGTATTTAAATTGCCATCGTGATAAATTTTGCGTGCGTGAGGTGTTACTCGATAAATGATCCTCACAAAATGAGAAAAATATGTCGAAAACAGAACGATAAGGGTTAAAAACAGCCATACTTCAACCGAAAATCCACTTTCAAAGTGGAAGAACGCATTTCGGCGCAATCAACTCATCTCCTTCTCGCTTGTGAAAATCATATATTGTGCCTTCGACACTCCTGCCTTCTTCCGCTCTTGTAATCACCGTCTAATAGTTTTACCGCGTAAAAAGTAGTGCTTTATTAATACACGAAACTTACTTTCTTTCCATTTTGGCAAAATCTCACAAGCCAAAGTTTTTTCGATCACTGTAAAAACCTAAATGTTGGACAGATACATTGAATTTTATTTTGTTTATGCCCAATAAGAAAAAAAGATGTCAGAAACAAATCCCCTATGGAATCCGAACGCTATCTTGCATCAAAGTCACTGACTTATCGAACAGCCCCGTACGCTGAAACAGGTCGAACATTACAAACCATTCAAAATCATGCCATTTATTTAAATCGTTTATATATTTATTCATATCCTTTATAAGTGTATACAAATAATCGTAAACATATCTAGTTTTCTTTTTTTTTCAAATTAATTTATTACATAATTTCTTATCGTTATTAAATCTTTTTTCGTTTTCCGTTCCATCAGATACACGTACTCCATATTAGTTTTCAACAAATTCAACTGTTTAACAAAAGAACAAGACTCTATATTAGTTTTACTTTTTTTCTGATCGAGATTATAATTGCGTATAGTGAACGTTAGTAAATTATTTATTGTTTATCTATTACATATATTTTTATTGAACTTTCTTATCTGTACAAAAGATGAATGAAGAAATAACAAACTATAGTAACATATCCTCTATACACTGCAAGCAGGTGTTCAAGGAGTCAAAGAAAAGGGGGAAGTATTTCAAGCATTTCTTTGATAGATTTATTTCAGTGTCTGCAACATTTGCTTGTGGCAAATCATTTTTTAGTTTATTTTGTAACCACTTTACGTCTCTATACAATTCGAACGAAATATTGCTGCAAATTTCAGTTGAATGACTTCAAACAAGAGTTTAAAGCTTTAAGCGTTTGTTCCGGAATGAAAATTGCATATTTTCCAAGGTATTTTTTCGGTATTTTTTCTGTTAAGTTGATCCAAAACGCACATCAGTTTGTGTTTTACGGAATGATAATGGGTTTTCGAACATCGGCAAATATCATGAATGGAAAATTAATGCACTTTGATGATGTTCATCAGCAGATGAGTGTGCTTAATGAAGTTTCGTTAAAATACCAAACTAAGCTGGCGCATAAATGAATCGGGATCAGCTTAAAGGATGGAAGCAGCATTTCGCAACGCAATTGAAGCGTGCGTTCAATAACAAAATGTACCCAAGGTGGACTCAACTATGCATCAGGTTTACCAGAATTATGGGGGATTGAGTTTAATAACTGTTGCGCTTCATTAGTTTCGAAACATTTTTAAAAAGTATTCAGAAGTGTGAACGAGTTGATTTAATGTACGGAGGATGGCTGTTAGAAAAGTTCGAGATTAAGAGTGATTTTATCCCACAAGGAAACGTGGAAGAGCCTTCAGTGCCGAATATATGGGACACGTATACCCACCTTGAGCCAACAAATTTAACGTTGCCCAGAATTATACTATATTTCGTTTGGCTGGAAGAAGATTCTAGTTCATAATTGAGATAAATGTGCAAATGCATCGAATTCAATGAGCGGAACAAAGATGTGGACTTAGTCTGGAAGGCAAAAATCTGTAGACTAAACTGATTGGACCTCATCAAGCCAATGGTCCAGCTAAGTCTTCGAATCAGAGCCTCTAGGTTTGAGAAGGTGAAGAAGACCAAACCTCCAGTATAAAGAGGAAATGATTGCGGACGGACGTAATCTTCGTCTCTCAACCAGTGGGACAATGCAACAGAGAACGTCCACGTCTGAGGTCGCGCACTCAATTGGAGAGGGACCTAGCAAAAGATCGTGCTAGCTGGAGGCGCTTGTTGGTTGAGACCCAGGTCCACCCCGAACTATAGTGCCTCAAGAAGATCTTTATGACTGTAAGAAACGTGCTCGGGGCTGCCATCGATGGATGGCGCCAATTGCTCAGAATCAGACCCTCCAAGGGTCATTAGCCAGATAAATTAATTAGTATAAATACATCGCGTGCATGAAGATGAGCTAAAGAGTGTCATGTCTAGTTTTGACGTTCCTGCTAAACATCTCAGGTTGTATAGGATGTATAGGATACAACGACATGTTCAACTTCAAAGCGGTTTATTCCCCTTGTCCATCGCAAATTAAGCACACATACAGTCCCTCTAAGTCGAATTTTCACGGGATATCAAAATTAGTTCGAGTTAGAGGGAGTTCGACTTAGAGGATGGTTTTTGTATGGAAAGTGAGGGGAATGCCAAAATAAATATGGCGAAAAAATTCGAGTTAGAGGGAAATTCGACTTAGACGGAGTTCGACTTAGAGGGAGCCGACAGTATTTGCCATCTCGTTTAACGCACCGTCAATTGATTTTTTGCTTTGAAGCAGCGGCAAGTAGCTTACACGAAAGTTACATAAACGCTACAAACACAAGCTGCCAAGCAATTTTCAGCAGGAAAGAGGATATGATTTGAACATCACTAAATGTAGGTTGAAGTTGGAGAAGTCTCGCTGCTTCGTTAAGGTCGGTAGCGAACTCACCGAGGCCTGCAATGTGAAAGTGAAGGTTTTAGGCAAGACGTGGTGTCATAAAGCTTTTTCAACACCATTCAGTAGAAGAGCCTACAAAGCTAGTCAACACTAGAGGCACGATCTTCCAGAAGTCCGTACAACTTAATGGTGTACGCAGATGGCATTGACGTGATTAGCCCTACACAGCAAGCCGTTAATAAGACGTTTGCTGGCATTGAAATAGAAGCGGCTCGAATGGGTCTGGTGGTGAACGAAGGCAAAACGAAAAAGAGGCGCCATAAGAAAAAGAGTAAGGTTCTTAGAATTAAGTTGAGTCTCAAAGTTTTTTTTTTGGCCAAAGTTATATCTAAAATCTTCGGCAATGACTAATTCCTTCCTATTCTTCTTCCGCTGGAGCTGGTCTGATGTGGACCTGGGTCTCAGTCAACATACTTCTCCATCCTGCACGGTTTTGTGCTAAGTGCTTCCAGTTACGCATATTCAGCTGAATGAGGTTCCTTTCTAGCTGTGTACACGAACTGAGACGTGGTCTTCTGTCCTAAAAGGTAGGGTAGCTTAACTAAGTAGATCATATGAACAACAACAAATGTGCGACAAGCAAGCAACAACAATGACTAAACTGGTACACTCAAGTTAAAGGGGAATATTAAGCCATTCAACGTTCAAAAAACTCTGGTTCATAATCAAAGTAAATTTGTAAGTACATCGTGTGCATAGAGGCGACGAACTGTATAGGCTGACATTAGGATAGCCAGGCGTCTATAGATCCAATGCATAAGATGGCTGGGCCATGTAGAGCGTATGAACTACTTAGCTCCGGCCCGAAGAGTCTTCGACTCCGAGCCTGTGGGACAACGCAACAGAGGACGTCCACGTACAAGGTGGCGTATATAAGTCGAGGGGGACCTCGTCCCACTTGGTGTGCGAAACTGGACAAAGCTGGCGAGAGATCGTGCCGGCTGGAGAGGCATGTTGGGTGAGGCCCAGGTCCACCTCGAACTGTAGCGCCCTAAGAAGAAAGAAGAAACATAGAGGCGGGCCTAACAGCGTCATGTACAGTTTTGACATTCCTCTTAAACTCGTCAGGAGAGAGCTTGTGAAAAATTAAGTAGGATGGAATGGCTGTTTGCTTGAGGCAAGGATTCTCCTCGACCTGTATCGCCACCAAACGGAACAATAGACAACCGGAATATTCTATTCGCAAAGGTTAGGGAACGTCAAATGGAAATATGATCAAAAATCACTGTTGTAGAGTAGGAAATTCACACATTTCGAGCCACAACACGCAGCTTCAACTACCTAATTCTCCAAATTATCAAATAAATCGACCACTGTGTCCACTCCTTCCGCACATATGTATCCAAACGCAAAGGCTTTCGGTTGTCAGTTTGTACACTTCCATCGCTCTATCCTTTGATTCATCCACATTCAGAGACGCTCGATTAAATTCCAATTTAACAATGAATTGAAGTGAATTTCGTTCCGAATTTTCTCGTTTTTTTCTTTTATTTGACAAAAATATATATGTAAGCCATGAGCTAAAATACAGACGACAAAACAGTGATTATGTGGTACAGGGGGAAACCGTCTTAGACTAGCACGGGAGGACAATAGAGGACTTGAATTCATTTCGCTAAATACGTATATATTTTTATGTGTATGCATATGTGGTTGTATTTCTCTTCGTGTTTAACCTCAGATTTGTTGCAGAATGAAACGTAAGACCGATGCCATGCAAATCTCGCCAGCAAGCGAAACAAATCAAGGTTTCTGAGTGTTGTTAGTTGTTGTTGCTTCTATTTTCATCCCGATATATGCAAATAACTGCGTACAGTATATATTATAATTGTTTATATGTATGTGTGTGTGTGTGTTTTTTTCTTTTCATTTCTTATAGTTTTATACCGTTAGGCCAAGAAAACAAAATAAAACTTTACCAGCGCGCTGGGCAGTTTTACCGCTGCTGCTGGAATACAGGAATGTTGGTCTTCGCATCGTTTTGGACGAGGAAGTTCTGTGTCACAGGTTGATTGATTGCCATTTGCTGACCCATTGCCGATGCCATGAGCCCGCCTGGTACTTGCTGATTGCACATCATGTCCAGTGAGGGTATGGCGGCTGATGCTGTGGACACGGGTGGTGGTGCGTAGCCACCGCTGCCATTTGGGATCGGGTATTGACGCATTAGAAACGCCTGCTGTGAGAGATATTGGCCGGGAACTTGTGCTGCAATTGGGCTTGCATGTGGACCATTGCTTGGGAGTGTGTGTTGCAGATGCTGTTGTTGTTGCTGCTGCTGCTGTTGTTGGTGCATCATGGGATGTGGGGCCATTGTTTGTTGGGGCTGAGACGATAATGATTGCTGGGGGAAATTCTGTGTTGTTTGCTGTGGTTGTTGCTGATGCTGTGGTGGAGTATAGGGCTGCTGTGGATTGGGCTGTGGGTTATTGTTGACGGAAACCTGTGATGCGGCGGCTGGCTGCCCGTTTTGCTGGGGCGAATTTAAGCGGCCGTTTTGCAAGTGCACCGGTATCATTTGTTGCTGTTGCGGAGGTGGTTGAGTCGTATGCTGCATGTTTGGACTGTATATCATTTGATTGACACCAGCAATACCTGGAGCGGTACTGCTGACAGGTGGCATATGACCCGGAACACTGGCAGGGGGCTGCGAACTTGGTTGCTGCTGCGGCATCGACTGCATGCCCGGCATGCCCATGGGGGGATACTGCTGCGGAAGATGATAGCTCTGTTGCTGTGGTGATTGCATGAAAGCGGTATACGGGCTAGGTCCATACATCGGCTGGTTGTAACCGCCCATGGGTGGCATGTATCCGGCCGTCGGGAATGACGCTCGATCGTCACGCATCAGGGTGTGGTACAAATTAATCGCGTCGACTAAGTCGCTTGACAACTGCGTCAGCTGGGCGTGCTTACGATCTACGCGTTCCAATTCGGCATCGATCAGTGGTCCCATTTGATGCACCTCCTGCTCGAGTCGCAGCATTTCTTCGGTGTCTTGTGAGGAATCTTCGGGATTCGCTTCGTGCAGCAAATGCAACAAGCGATCGATCTTTTGCTCATCGATCTCCACAACATAGTTGCTCTCCTCAGTCTTTTGATCTTCATTTTTGGTGTTCGCTTCGTCGTCGAATTGTACGGTCTTCTTGGATTTCTGATTAATATCAAGGCGTTCCGGTTCGACACTCAAGTCGGCAGTGACGAAATTCGATGGGAACAGACCTTCTCCGCGCTGATTGTAGCCCTTCCACCAATTCGGGTCACTGTCGTCGAGAACGTGTATAATTTCTCCAGCCACAAATGTGAGCTCATTCTCTTCGGCGGCCTCGAAGTCGTAGAGCGCCCGCACTTTTCGTGGCTCCGGTTGAGCTGCTGACGCTGCTCCTCCAGGTGTCAAACTTCCAATCGAACCGGCCGAACCCAAAAATGATGGATACAACGATGGCTTCATGAGAAAAGAAAGAAAACACAGTCAAACGACTAACTTTGTTGTGCATCTGCTGGGGATACTTACATAGGTCGTCGGAGCTGTGGTCGTCTGCTTCTTGGGACTGCTCTTGGCCTCCTTCAATGAGAGCTCAATCGCCTTTGCAATGTCCTCCTCCTCTTGTTGGCTGCTAACGACATTTGGATCCTTCAATGCCGCAATCGTTGATGCCGACTTCTGCGGCTTCTGCGATGAATCCGAGAAATCATATCCTTCGCTTTTTAATTTCTGATAAAGCGACGGGATCAGATTCAATTGAGGATCAGATTTGAAGTCGTTCTCTGCCCAGTTCTTGATGAGCTGTCGCATTTTCTAAAAAAACAACCATTGAGTCACAAAAATTGTTTGATCGTGAAATGAATGGAAATACAAACCAATGAAACTTGCGGTTGTGCCTTCGACAGTAAGCGACGGAATTCATTTTCGAATTCTCTCGAAGCAACTTCCAAATGAAATGGTTTACCGCAGTTGTTGCAACAAGCATCGAGCAGTGTCACTGCTTGGATAACGACATGGGGATCGGCATGGCCCATGCGTTTCATAATCGCCTTCAGACATTCTTTGGCATTTCTTGGATTCGACGTGACCTTGTCGCATACATCTAATATCAGGGTCCAATCTTCGTTCGTATTTTTTTCACTAGTTGCCTTCTCTGCAAATGATAAAGAGAAAGGAAAGATTGAAGTTTATGGGTTAAAAAGTGAGGTTATGGTGAATAATTTTGTGTTAAGTCAACCTTGCGAGTGCCAGTAAAGTTCTATTCGTAGACTTTTGATTATTTTGCCTAAGTCGCTGCTGATGATCAGAATCGCAAGCATATGCGGCCAGCGTTAGACAAATAAAAAGACAATTGGTTATATTAACTCAAATGTAACCTATTTCTTTTTTTGCGTGGCGTGAAGGATTTGGGTCTAGCTTCAACAGCAGCCATTCGTATTGTGTCCTCTTGGGTTCTCAGGAGTGGAGGAAGCATACAGTTCCCAACGCAATGTTAGAAAGGCTTCTTCGTCTTTGTGTGGCGCTGCAGTCCGGGGTGGACCTCAGCGTCAACAAACATCCCTCTCAAGCTAGCACGATCTTTCGCTAGCTGTTTGCAAAGGTTGAGGTCCTTCTCCAATTATATGCATCACCTCAGACGTGGACGACCTCTGCTGCGTTGTTCCGCTGGTTCAGAGTTGGAGATTTTTCGAACTGGAGTTTTCATTTTAGACGTTGAATTCATAGACTTATGTTGCTTTATAGTTCGTGATTGAATCTCCTCCTCAAATTGCCATCAAACCAAACAAATCCAAAGATCTCTCGAAACCAATAGCTTCTTCATTCGCTTTCGATATTGTACATGCCTCTGCGCTGTAAAGTAGAACTGGGATGATCAATGTCTTATACAAAGTCAGCTTATATATCTTTCGAGAGGGGCGCTGCTGCTTAATTTCCTTTTGAACCAAAACAACGGTTAGCAAGAGTTATTCTGCGTTTGATCTCGGTGCTGATGTTGTTCGTACTGTTTACAGTTGAGCCGTGTAGGACGATGTCCTTGACTGCGTACAAGTAATAGCTTCCCATTATCACGTTCTGGCCGAGTAGACGATGATGTGCGTCCTTTCTCGACGACAGCATGCACTTCGTTTTGCCGTCGTTTACCAAAAGACGCACTTGAACCGCGTTCAAGTAATCACATCAATGTCGTACCCGTTTGCCACCAGCTGTACGGACGGATTAATAAAAACAAACTTTTGGAAAATCGTGCCTCTACTGTTGGCCAATGCGGTTTGCACATATCTGCACCTCAAAAATGATCCCACGACAGTCCGGCTTGAGTTCGTTCCCGGCGTTGATGGATCAGCGAGAGTTGGCAGAAGTGTCAAAACTAGACATGACGCTGTAAACCTCGTCTCTGTGGACGCTGTCTTTCGCGGTCTTGAAATCGACGAATGGCAGTTGGTAATATGTAATATGGTAATACGAATGGCAGCGAAAATATGTCACTTTTTTGAACTGCGCGGTACAAATTCACTTTGACACCAGCAGTCTTTATTTATCTCTGTTGACATGTTATCTTGGAAAGGAAACCTCTAGACATCTCAGATGATGTTTAAAGAACGCCTGATTTATCTCTTCTCATTCATTCTTCTTCTACCCAGCATACCAGCAATGTCCGCAGTTTTATCTTTTCGGTGACGTTGGATGGAAAATTTGTAAAATCATATTTATCGCGTATTTTGCTTCACAAAGGTTTCCCTGTCTATGTTATCGTTGAACAATTCCGAAGTTTCCATTTTTCATTTGATTTTAACTGTCCTTGTCTACCAGTCGTTCAGCGATCGCATAATCATCGTTTGGTGCAGATCGCGAGTTTGACATTTTGTAGCAACGAACAAATAAAACAGGAAATCGCCCTCTCTACTCAATGCGATAAGTCCCACGGTGACTGCAACCATTTTCTATAATCAATGACTAATGTAAATAATTTAACCATTTTGTGTGTATTCCCCGTAATCATTGTTGGGGGCACAATTCAAATATAGGGCCATGTCAAATTTAAGAATAGTGGGGATTAGTTCAATCTTTGAACTTGGACTTAGAAAAACTATGTTATCTATAAGTTCCCATAATGTCCTATATCAAAATGCTTGTCTGTAATGGAAATGTTTGTGACAGGCAGAAGCAGTGAATGTATCGTAAGGTTAAGTTATCACCGGACGTCACCAGAACGTCACAATGGGCAGCTATAACTTTGAGGTGGTGAAGCACTTCGTCTATGTCGACTGAACAGGACGAACAACATCACTACCGAGATCACGCATAGTTTCACTTTTGCGGCTCAAGAAGCTATTAAGTAATAGACCCCTTTCTGGAAAGACCAAACTAACTTTGTAGAAGACATCGATCATCCCAGTCGTTCTTTACTACGGAGAGGCATGGACAATATCAAAAGCGGATGACGAAATTCTTGGTCTTTTCGAGAGAAAAGTTCCACGTTCGTTCTTTTAATCTTGTTTACGTTTAAGGCAACAGAGGAAAAGATGCGACCACAAACTATGCGGACTGTACAGCGGCGTGAATCTCGGATCGAAAGGCTATGATGCCTTGGCCATGAAGAGCGCCTAGACAACTTAGCTCCAGCCCGAAGAATCTTCGACTCTGGCCTTTTTGGACATCACAGCAGTGGACGTCAATGTATAAGCTGGCGAACACAAGTGGAGAGGGACCTGTACAAACTTGATGTGCGCAATTGGAATAATATAATAATAATGGCGGCGCTACAGTCTGAGGTGGACCTGGGCCTAGCTTCTCAGCAACCACTCGTGTTGTGCGTGCTATTGTTTTGTCACGAGCGGAGGGGATTTACAGTTTAATGCCGACTCCGAACGGCGAGATTGAGAAGCTATTTCTAGACAGTTAAACTCTTTGAGCATTGTCAGTGACTCGAAGGAGGCTCCGCGTGAACAATTTTTTTTTTAAATTGTTTGTTTGAACTTTGAATCGAACCTAGAGTGTGAAAGTCTAATGTGCATGGGTCGACGCACGAACCCACGCGGCCACGGCGCCCACAATTGGAAAAAGCTAGCGAAATATTGTGTTAGCTGGAGAGGCTTGTTGGTTGAGGTCACGGTCCACCCCGGACTTTGCATTATTCCTTGCCTGTTAATTTCGTGACAGAGTCTATGGGACCTTTTCTTTCATACTGGAACTGTGAACTCTTTGCAAATTCAACGATTTTCTTTAACGTAGCCTTCAATTTGAGCACACTATCAAATACTTTTCAACTCCTTCAAGGCAGATCTGAAAAGACACCAACAAATTTCAGACCGAAACAGGTAATATCTTTGACGAGCTTAGGCTGTAAATGTACGTTGATTTACAAGACACCCAGTAAACTATCGTCAAGGGAATTGCAGTTTAGTTCATGGAAACTGAGAGTTTCCTCAATGGTCGAATCATGTTGCATTTCATTACACACAAACGTCACAATTACAAATCTTTGAATGCATTCGGCGGCAGATGTGGGCTGCACGTCTTGTCTTGATTTTAATCGCGAAAACACAGTTGGCTGTAATCGCTATTCTAGCGGGTGCTTGACGAATGAAATTTGATAGAAACAGATAAGTTTCTGTAAACCAAAACAAAGAATTTCCATCGTCACGAAACAATATCCTTTTTTGTGAGTGTTCTTTTTTGAGGGTCAGTATTTTAAGGTTAGATTTGCACAGCTGCACTATTGCTTCACACGTATTCGATATTTGACCTGAAATTTGTGTAAAAGTATGGGCGCCGTGGCGTGGTGGGTATGTGCGTCGACTCCTACGCTCGACGTCTAAGGTTCGAATCTCGAAAAAACACCTAACATTTTTTTACGACTCCACCTCTTTCGAGTCACTGACAATGCTCAAGGAGTAGAACTGTCTAGAAATAGCTTCTCAACGTCGCCGTTCGGAATCGGCATTAAACTGTAAGTCCCCTCCACTCGTGAGAGAACGAAAGCACGCACAACACGAGTAGTTGCTGAGAAGCTAGGCCCAAGTCCACCTCGCACTGTAGCGCCGCCTATATTTATATAGTATTTGTGTAAAAGTGCATTAGTAATGCAATCTGCAAAGAAAATGTTGATGGTCGAAGTTGGAGATGTACTGAGAGTGCAGCAGATCAATCTTAAATCAGGTCGTAAACAGCAGATTCAATTTATATCCACTGAAATGTTGGCATTAAACCGATGAAACTCATGGTATGTCCAATTTGTCAAAAAATAAACATTGAAATGGTTCGTAAACTGAATATGGGATCCCATTGATTGACAGGAAAAGAATCTGTGGTCTCTTCGAAAACGAAAATCTCGTCAATGCTTCAAACAGACGTGAATCAAGATGGACGCATTATTGTAGAACATGACCTTATATGTTAGTGGACACATGTTGCTACTGCATGACCACGGATTTATAAGAGACAACTGTTTCTATTTCTAATTTTTTTGAAACTCATATGTAGTAGATCACACCACAGGACCGGCAAACGAGTGGATAACACAGGATGGACCACTAGGACACCAGTAGGTAATTTCAGGTGTTGGATAGACCTTCGGCTAGCGAGGAACCGGTGGATCATTTATCAGACAGTGACAGCACAATGGATCCATTCAGGATCTAAGTGGGTCACGGCGCATTAACTAATGTGACAGTCGCTTTAACCTAACTTTCTTAATGTCAATTGTCACTTTTCAAAATGACAGCAAGCTAATGCGAGATGTCAAAATTTACTAAACGTCTGTTTCATTGTGCATTTATGCACGCATCAATTCATACTGTATTGCTGCACATCTGTTCGAGCCTTAAAGGCCATAAGATGTGCCAAGAACATTGCACCTTTGTGACACTTTTTAGGTTATTTTTAGCATTTGTGAGCCAATTGTTTGTTTCTAGAAACTTCAGCCCATTGCCGCCATATCGCAGAGGATAAGTGCAAATTTTAGAAAATAACATCTTCTGTACGTTTTGCAAGTCATGTCTTGATATCCCTGTTGTGCACTCTGCTGTTGCTCTTCATTTACTGTTCCATTTCATTGCACAAGCCGTATAAGTCATGATATCTACGAACAGCCAATAATCAAAAAACGCACTATTTGAATACGACAGTCTTATTAGATTTTTAATTCTTGCAGGAACAACAGGGCAGGCAAAAAATGTCCAATCACTCTCACACACTGCAGTTCATAAACATGGCTAAAACCAACAGCTTAGTCCCCGCATAAAAATGATGGATTTGATTTAACTTTGGCTGTCATCCATCATCATAGAGCGAGGTATCCGTCACTCCTTCAAATGAAAATGTATGAGATGCTCGTCGAGCAAATAACGAACAAGAGTGAGCAGAAAAACCAGGTTCTCTGCAACGAAATTTATTTCTTTTCCAAGGATATTGCATGAACAGAATTTCAACTAAATTCGCTGGGGGCAATTATGGGGCAGGCTAAATCCCACCCCATTCGTGACATTGAAACGAAATGATAGTCCTTATTGCACAAAATTCACAGAAGGCTCGAAATACTTGGGTGAGTAATTACCTCTAACATATGGATAGACATAAACTCGATATTACTCACTACAGAACCATTAACGCACGCATGGAATTCATTCAAGCACTTAGGGATTAGATAAAACTATCATTGGGAGAGAAAATGCGGAGGGAAGCCAAAGTAAAAATAAGAGACTTCTCATTCTTAAACTGTGAAGCCAACCACAAGTCAAACAACATAAATATTCGCTTTCTTTATGGTTTACACTGATTTTGAACAAACAACGAATGTAAATTTAAAATCGCAATAAAGCAGTCATTAGCTCCCACCGATTGCGACTGATACTGGATTTTGCGATCGAAGATTACGACGACGTCAGAAACTGATAGCACAATCCTCTTTCACCTTCAGTTCTTCAACACTTTCATCGCGAACAGAAAATGAGTCACCTGATCGTCGATCATCACAAACCGTAAAGTCCCAACTGAAAACCACCCCCCAAACGAATGGTGGGACCTGTCTCCCATCCATAGCCAATGTCAATAATAGCAATACTCCCAAATTGAATTATCTCCACGTAATATGCCCACCGAGGAGAAGTGCAAGAAAGTGTTTTATGTTCAAAATAAACCGAAATGAAAATCGATAAACATATTTTTTCTCATCGCTAATTAATAGACAAATGGCGAGCCACTCGGACCTCAAAACTAATTGATGCGAGGTGGTGGGTCACAGCCCGATAAACTGAATTCAATTTGTGTTTGTGATGCCTTTGTACTCTAAGATGATAATTTTTCACCGGGGTACGGAAGCAAAATTGCATTTCTTTCTTCGGGTGTTCGGTTTTCCTTTGTGAGACTTACCAATGTCAGCATCAAACGGTGTCGACTGTCCGAAGAGGCCCATTTTCTTGTTGTATTTCTATTTGAAATGTTTTCTCATGTACTTCAGCTGGATCTACGTTCAGATTAGCTGCTGGAGATTTGCGACGTAGAGGAGAACTTCTGCTTAATTATGTTGTTTTCTGGTGGATTAAGATTTTCGTTCACGAAATATATTGTCGACGACAAAAACTTTTGAGGATGATAAGTTACAAAAAAAAATGACTAATGAAAACGAAACGAAATCGAGCTGTCATGTTTTTGCTGAGAGAAATGTCGCAGAAATTTAGATGATGTGAAATGTCAGTGTGAATGGAATGGAATGGAAGAAAGAGAAATCGTGCTAATGGTGCGACTACATTAGAGGAGGAGAAATATTAACCTTTTTTTAATTGGGGTGATGGATTTGCTTTTACAAACTGAAAGCTATGGTGTACGGAAACAAGCTGTCATATCTGTGAATTTATGACCCCATTCAAATATTGTTGGTAATGGGTGGGTGAATTTTGAAGTATTCAAAGTATTTAAACCTGTAAAACATTGCTTCTAGCCGTTTATATAAAGCGATAAAAAGTGAAGATTTCTCAATCAGTTTGTATATATATGGTCTCCGAACCAAAACACCAAAAATCAGACGGATAACTAAGTACGTGTAGCTTTGGGACCTGACAAAATTAACGATGAACTGAACTAATATATTAAGAGAACAGGACGTCTGTGTTCAAGCAGTGTTGGCATTTAAAACAGAAGCGGTAGCAATTTCTTGAGAAACGCAATACTGCTTTAGTGCCATCGTTTTTGCATTGCATGAGTTGTCCTTCAGGCAATGGGTTGCGTTGGAATGGGTTGGAATCACAATCTAAATTTATCAACTGTTTTCATTTCTTAAGCCCACAACAAACTCTCAAATTTTCACAGATTGCATTGTTTACGTCGCTTTCGTTGCTCTCATTGCTCTAATTTTTTAACAAACATAAAATCTCTAGCATAACGAAGTATTTCGGGCTGTGTCATTGTATTGCATGTTTTTAAAGTTAAACGTAACTAGATTCTAGCACCAGCGCAGTACTGTCTTTCAGCCATTAGGCTGGTAAAACCAATTCAACGGCGGGAACTTAATTAGGCACCCAATTGTTTTCCATCATCGGCTATAGATAAGATAGCATAGAAAAAGGCTTTTCGTCACCTAACGGTGTTTTAAATTAAAAAACACCAACATTTAAATTTCAAACTCTCGCATGAATTTCATTTTTCTTTATTAAAGTGTATAATTTGAATGACAACAAGTGTACGGACGTTTAAGATTTGATTGGATTTTTAAAAAGTTACCACATTTTATTTTTAAACAACTGTATCTAACGCCGTCGAAGATAAAAGAAAAAGAGAAAAATAACCAACAAGTTCTCAAAAAATAACAGTAATTTTGGTAAAGATGTTACGCGGCTAAATAGCCATGTAAATTCTGTAGGGTATGATTAGATTTCAAATTTTCAAGTGTAACACCAAAGATGTTTAATTCAACGAATGCAATGCAGATGCTTAGGAGAAATCTGACTCATCGACTGAATATCCATCCAATAATGACTCAGAGTACTATTTTATGGTGTGAAGGACATAGACAATATCGCAAGCGGATGAAGAAACTCTTGGTCTCTTGTAGATAAACGTTTTATTTGTTTATTTATTTATTTTCTTAAGCTGATATTTTAAGATACAAATAAAATTCTGCGTACGATCTTTAACTCTGTTTGCGTCGATGATAATTGGAGAAGAAGTAACACGAGTCCAGCCAGACGTCTACGAATCATGGACAATTTACCTTGCACTAAAGAAATGTTGACTCTGAACCAGTAGGATAACGCAAGAGAGGACGTCAACGTCTTAAGTGGCACATACAAGTGGGGAGGGATCCCAACCAACTTGGCGTCCCGCAACTGGGAACAGTTAGCAAAATGATCTAGTTAGATGGAGAAGATTGTTTGTTTAAGCCCAGGTCCACCTCGAACTGTAGAGCCGCAAGAAGAAGAAGATATTCTGCTGGCTAAGGCTTGATACAATATGTGTGGCACAGTTTCTTCTTCGTCCAGCCTTAGTCTACAAGTACCAACTTCAAGAAGCCGTATCTCTGACACTTGAAGGCCCCATAAACTATGCGTATGATAGCGTCACCACCCATTTTGACGATTCTACATTGACGTGACTGCGACACTCTTAGCAGAAAGACATCGGAACAGGCAGGCGTAATTTCAAACTAGTTTACAACTTTGTCTACCTCACCACCGCAGTAAACGTCAGAAACCTCAGCGAAACCAAATCAATCGTTGAATCTTGGTTTTACTGTTTCTTGGTACCTCAAGCCTCTTAACATTCTAATAACGTTTTGTGCCTAAACGGCTAAGGAACTGTCAAATTCTTATAAAAGAAACCTTTGATCGATTCAAAGGAAAATTTCTACAGCGATATAAGTCTCAGCTGGCATCTGTGAAATCAAAGCCTTAGGTGGCTTGGTCATATAGATTAAACACAGCTTCAGTCCGAAGAAGCTTTCCCTTGCCACGTGTTATTCTATTTGAAAATAAAAGAGGGTCTCAACAAATTCCGGGTTATAAACTGGGGAAAGCTAAAAGAGTTCTTGGTTAGGACTCAGGGTAACCTAAACTACACTGCCGCCTTTAAAGCAGCAAGAGAGGTGAACACTTTTACTTTTAATGAAAACTTAATTTTATGATTTCCTAAAGTTGTACGGTATTTACGTAAATAAAATGTCTTTGATAGAAGTCTCGAAGCCTGCACCAATTCAAAGGAAAATCACAAAATCACAAAAGTCTAATAAGAACTGTCGAAAATTTGACAGCTCAAACAGCCCAGCCTTAAACTGTCAGTATTCTTACAAGAAGGAAAGTGCCTAGATTTTTTGGACAACTTACCAAATTTCGTAAGAATTTTTCAAAGCATTTTAGCTCTGAAAAAGCCCCCAAAATTAATTTCAAGCTCATATTCCACAAACTCGAACCATATGACATTTCTCAACTTCGTGTGGAATTCCAATCATCACAGTCTCCACATTTCATTTCGTTCCACTTGCAATCGATCCATTCGCACAACCACCCCCTTTGCGAACTTTCTCCATTCACTCAAATTAACCACTAATGACATTTCAAACGTCATTGACTTGGAAAACAAGAATACAAATTTTCCGTGAAAATGTCGACTGGCCAATCAATGTTTTCATGAATTGCTATTAATTTCCCACACGAACTCAGTTGAAAAACACATCAAATTAAATCGCTAACACACCACAATGACATTTGTGCGCGATCCGTGCGGTATTGTTTGTTTGTTGGTGACGTACTTAGCCGTATTCTACGCCGATTATGTTGTCATGAGATGGATCATTTTGCAAACAATGCAAACAAGGTACAAGATCCCTTTTGCTTTCAACAACAGCTACTTAAATGATTGTCTTCACTTGCAGCATTTGGGCACCGTTACATGTTGTGCTATTCAACACAGTGGTCTTCCTGTTGGGAATGTCTCATTTGAAGGCGGTCCTCTCGGATCCCGGAACTGTACCACTCCCATTGAATCGGTTGGACTTCTCCGACTTGCATGCCAATCAGAAAAACGGAAACAGTCACGAGCACGGTGAATGGACCGTTTGTACACGATGTGAAACATATCGTCCGCCGCGAGCACATCATTGTCGCATCTGCAAACGATGCATTCGGCGCATGGACCATCACTGCCCATGGATCAACAACTGTGTTGGCGAGCGTAATCAAAAGTTCTTTCTGCAATTTCTAGTCTATGTGGGAATTCTGTCCCTGTACTCGGTTGCTCTGGTGCTGGGATCTTGGATATATCCGTGCGAAGAATGCAACACCAACGTCGTGGAGTCGCAAACGAGGATGTGAGTATGAAATCCTTCCATTTGAGTCTTCATCTCCCACTTATCCAAGCAGAATAATTGAATTATGGTACTTTGCTGCAAGGAATCGATTGAGTCGCCCATGCATTGTGAAAGTTGCTTCTCTTGCATAAACTGAATAAGATTTTGTTTACCATTTTCTTCGCCTTAAAAGGCAAAAGAAAGTCACATGCGAACACTGCATAGTGATGGATTTCACTACGTAACCCTAATCGGATTATATTTAGCATTTTCTCGTGGCAGCGTGGTGCACGTTGTTGTTCCCTTAAACTCGGCGGATTACGTCGAGATATGCGTTTAAAGTTTCATTCATTGAATCGCTGCTGGGCGATATCGAATTGCGCCTCTGTTCAATGAATTCCTACAGAGGGCTTTTACGTCATCAACTTTGGGTTTACATAGTTTGAGATATGATAGATAATTATTTATCGTTTTGCCCGAGCGGTATTCAATTAGTGAAAATAAACATGTTATCTGCGCTGTTGAGTGTGGTTCGTTGCTTTTGCTTTCATAGACATGTATAGGGTAGCAATAAACCATGTTAATGGAGTAACAACATGACAGAGATTATTTGGGTTTTTTCTTTGTTTGTGATGCAAGATTATTACTCGATGACTAGGCGGATATTAAAAGGACATCCAAAAGTAGTAGTTTGCTTAGAGTAGGTTGGACATCGTTCAGCTTTGAGCTAGATTTTTTTTATTTCATTCGTCACCACCTTTCTCGCTTTAGTATAAGTTCAATCGCTAGAACAGACCGTAACAATATGCTATGCTAGCTACTATGCTTGAATGTCTAAATGTGATACTAAGGTCTCCTTCCTATGGAAATAGCCAAAAAGACCTTTCAGACACTGGGCTTGTTTTCTTGAGCAATACCATCAATTTCATAGCTGTTAGGTTAGGTTATGTGACTAAGGGGCGTATCTAGACTAGACTAGAGCTGATCCACTGTGCCCCCACGTGGATTGATTTTGGGTCAATCCACTTGTCCTCTAGTTGGAAACCATTTGGAGACTAGATCTACAATATGTGTCCCGCTGGTGTCGAAGATGATAGCGTCAGAGCGGGTACAGAGAAGATGTACAGTGTTTACTACTTCCTCCTCGTCTAAATAGCTTATGCGGAAGTCGTTGCTACAACACCTATGAAACAGTGTCCTGTAATAAAATCCACCACTGATTTTTGATCGAGAGAGATCAATTTTTAGATTGCTTTGCTTAGACCAGATCATTCTGGAGGTGTTGCACGTAGTACTTACATACTTATGTCCTGTATCCCCTTGCGGGTCCTAGGGTTCATTGCGTCACTTGGTTATCTATGGACTTGTCACCCTTTCGGAGAGTGTGACCAATCCAGTGCCACTTTCGTCGTCATATGGTTGTGCCTATAGGTTCATGTTCCGTTCTCTGTTCGTTAGAGATACGGCTTGTCCAGAATATCCTTAAGTTGTAGCGTAGGCACCTATTGACAAACTTTGCACATAGTGCCTCTCATCCGTCCCTTATTTGTCATGTGAGCTGTAACTTATCATAGCTACAATTTACAGGTAGCTAGAGACATGCCTATTTTGCTCTGTATCGTCAATGATGGCGGGGATGTCGCATGCGTGGCAAGTTCGTCCGCATTGGAGGAATGTTTCTATAATCTTGTACCCAACACAGAGGGTTGAACTGTTCGGCCATCTTATCTAAAGATGAGCGGGGAGTTTGTTACTACTTAAGAATTTATAGGCACTAGTTCCCGGGCTTTGATAGATGGAAGGCTTTCTATAAAAATTATTGCGCGCTGATATTACATTCTACTTGAGTCAGGACTGAGCTTCGCAAATTGTCGTTAGCATTACAATTGCACGACGCTAGAGGTGTAGGATTTCTTGTTCAAAAGTCCATGTCCGATACCTGGGTTTCGAAATTCGCCTCGGGGAAGTATTGAGGTACAGTGTAATCGAGATTCTTGGCAGATTCTGTGATATGGTCCCTGTTATTTTGGATTGACCGGAAAGTCTTCGACTTCAACACAGAGGGAGAACCCGGTAAAAGAAGATGTGTACGCCACTGGAGGTGTGCAGTGTCGTACACAGCTTGAAAGGGACTTCAGCCAGATGAGCGTACGCAACTGGAGGCACCTAGCACAAGGCTGAATGGAGATGCTGAATTAGTCTGAGGTCCACCTAGGACTGTCGTGCCAGCCGAAGAGAAAGATTCGTTGCAGGCAGCTCCCATTCTTCTTGCATGTGTGCCTAAGAGGCAATATCCGGTTTTTATGCCTACGGTACTAGTTATTGCTGGGAGTGTTTGTTGTAAGTTAAAGGGCTTATTTTACTTGTAATGAGTGATAGGTTTTCTTTATAATTAGCGCGCGCAAAAGCTGTTACGAATACCCTTAAGTGTCCGGAATCAAGACAGAGCATGAGCCAAAGGTATAGAGGGAGAAATGGAGAAGAGGTACCTGCGGATTGTATTGAGTGGGAAATAACGGGAAGGGAACAGCATTCCATATTCGTGTGGTGCAGCTAAAAAACGAGTCTCTAAAGGTGTCTCCTGATAAGTTGCCAGTGGCATGCCCGGCTCCTTCCGATGCCTGGATTATCACTATTCCCAGGGGTCCAGCATGGTGTAAAGGTGTATCTGACCAAATAGACAGACTTTAGAGATAGACGATACAATTTTACCATCTCGAATTTAATCGATGGTGTGTCCAAAGCCTTTATGATCGGCGTATTGTCTATGAATATAGCGATATGTTTCCCGTCTATCGGACTCATTTACAATAAGTGAGCAGCCTTTTGGATGGTTTTGACTTCTACTTGGAACCCACTATAATAATTAGGCAGACGAAGGTACAGTGAAATTTCCTGCAAAGTCGAAGACTTCGACGCTTGTGCTCTTATTTGTCTTAATTCCATGTGCATATCTCCAGAGTGGCAGGGTTCCTAACTAAACACTTGTAGACTCGTCTTTTTGGGATAAAAGCTAATGTGTGGTCTTTCAATCAGCACATTCACTTAAACTTAAAGACTTTAACATTTCAAATTGGCCTTCATGTCATTAAGTAGCCATATGAAGATTGATTGTAGTCTACCTCAGGGAAGGCATAAAACCGTTTTTTTTATTAAGACCACACCTGTGCATAATCTATTGTCAATATTATAAGGTTTTCTTTGTGTTGTGTATTCGCATGTTCACAAATAACTTTTTGCTAGTTACACCCAATATTCTAATTAAATTCAAGCTGAACTCCGTCAAGCAAATGTTTTACTTTGACTCTGTGTTCATAGCTACATCTTCAGTGATTATTTTTCTCTGGCAATTAACAACACAAAGCAGCTCCATTAAAGTTTTGTTCCGCTAATCACCAGAGACTAATAATTACTCTTAATTTATTGCTCCCAAAAAAGTAAACAGAGAGTTATTTTCTTGCTATATTTTCACTGAGGAATATGCTTAAATGATTATTCTCCAGTGAATACCATTCATGCACAGAAGATGGTTCCGATTTGTACAAATAGATTTTGGGTGCTTTAGCTCTTTGTTTGAACATTAATATGCTCTTCAGCGATTCCTCATTTTCGGATTTCATATGATCACGAATTATTTCTAACAATATAATCATCATCGACACTGAACACTGAAATCCAAGAAAAACATCTTTTCATAAGTGTTTCCGTCCGTGTGTTAGACTGCAAGCCTATGGTCTGACCATTTGCCTTTTAACATCAAATTTGTAACGAAGTTTGTTTTCAGGTGGGCTCTCATTAGAGAGCTTGCTACTTTAACTAGCTATTCAACTCAACGCAGCTTCTATGGAAATACATCTGTCGTGGTGACACCTACAAAGTTCATGATTTGATTCGAGAAAACATCCGATATATGACATACTTTCATTTCACGGCATCAATGTCATTTCCCTCACTGGTGTGAGAACAGTAGCACGCACAAGAGTAGCACGGCTCCTAAAAAAAGTGTGCCAAAGGTTCTCCATGAGCTGTAATAGCCGCATTTCTTGTACAGCCATAGCTTGGAAGTTGTGATAAGTTTCCCGAACAGGGGCTTAAATGGTTATAGTAGGCTTTCTTCCAAAAGATTTATGTTCGGATGTTTCGATGGTATCGAAGTCATCTGACTAGACGTTGTGAATTCCCTCCTGTTGAATTGGCAAGTCATATCGTTTCTCACCCATTTTTGCATTGATTTGATCGGCTCAGAAAACGAACCATTCCTTGTTGTGCATTTTGTGTTATTCCTATACCTCTATTCGATATTTTTGTTTCGTTGAGAACATTTTTCTTAAAAAAATAGACAATTTCATTGATCTGACAACGAATGTGGTGACTGCTGCACCTACACGCAAACGATGCTTGTTAGAAGGCGTCCTTCTTCTAAGAAATGTAAATATAAATAGAGAAACCCTACGTGTGTAGAGTTTTGTTTCATTTAACTAACTACACAAAATCAACACTCCATTCTAAATGAAAATAAACCAATTCTACTCATCAACCATTTGCAGGCTACATAGCGTAATACTACTTCTGGAATCCGCACTCTTCGGTCTATTTGTTCTCGCCATCATGGTCGATCAAATGCACGCGATACTTTACGACGAAACAGCCGTAGAAGCTGTCCAACAAAAAGGATCCTACCGACCGAATCGACGTAAGTTAAATCTCCTAGCAGATGTATTTGGACGCGGTCATCCAGCCTGTTGGCTAATGCCATGTACGAACTTCAACACAAGAAAATACGATGCTCCACTACTAAGTCATGATGTGTAAGCAAGCTAAGCAAAGTGAACAAGAAAATCAAGAAACAAACCACAGCTCTGAACTGATTTACCAACGGGAGACTGTCAACTCCGTAAAATTCGTTTCCACATTCAGGAAGATATTGTTTTTTGTATTTTGCTTTTGTTCTAGGTGCATATTGTAATTTATTTTCTAACTATTTTATATTCGTACGGTAAAATGTAGGAATGAGAGTAAACATTTCAGTTGTAGAATGTGTACACTAAGGACTCTGGTCGGGGATACATAAATATTTATTTTGACTAAGCAGATTGCCGATGATTGCATCCGGCGATATGCTGCGCATTTCCTTTTCTATGTATTTTCTTTTGTAAATAACGATAATTGTGTTTTTTTGACATATTCTGTTCAGTTTTCTTACTCATTATCTCCCGAAGTATTTTATACAAATTAAAATATAGAAATTTAAGAAAAACAGAAAAGACTAGTTGTAACGGTAATAGGAGCATCTGATTTCTTTTGTTTTGTCACAATTGTGTTTCCTTAGTGGGAATACTCTAGAGTCAAAAGGTAGACCTTAAGCAAGAGGTTTGTTAAGAGATGTGTGAAGTTTGTTTGTGGTTCAGTGGAATTGTTGAGAAGGAGTACAAGAGTGAGGGGAGAACAGGGTAGTGGTTGAAATAGCAAACGTTTTAGGCCGATTGTCAATTGCGTTTAAAGTTGTAGGGAAAATCTTGTACAAGCAAGAGTGAGTCAAGACCAGCATGATGGTTGGAATGACAAGCATTTTAGTCCGTACCCAAGTTCGGTCTTTTTGAAAAACCTTGTTGACCAATTAAGCACTTCACCCTACCAGTGAAGTGAACAAATATGCTTACGCTTCAGAAATGAATAGAGATGACAAGTTAGTTAGCGTTTTTTGAATAAAACTCAACTGGTTTTCTTATAGTTTCTTATAAATTTTCTCTTGTGTGTTAAATCGAATAGACTCCATTATTATCGACAATATTTCACAATTTTTCGGATAGAACTATGATGCCGTCTGTAGTTTCCAGTTAAAAATCTAAATACAGTCAAAATCGGTTATAATGACCTTTAAGGAACTGACGAATTTGGTCGCTGTAAGCGATATGTCGTTGTAAACGATTTACTATGCTGTTGGAGTAAATATAATGGAGCTCAGACGGGACCTAAGAATTTTGTCTTTATAACCGATGTCGTTATAAGCGATTTTGACTGTACAGTGTTTTTCACTTGTATCGTTTGAAAACAGCTTCATTCCATTGAGAGAGTTCTGTCTCTACAGAGTAACTAACTACCTCGCGAACATTGATCGGAACAAGTGATAATCAGTGGATGCCATATCTAGACTATACGAAGGATGTATCAAAAGTTTCTAGACAAGCTCTCACGCTATCAAAGAAGTGTTGGTCGGGCGTTGTCATGATGGATAACGTACAAATTTTCTAATAATCCATTCTGGTCGTTTTCTTTCTATTCCCTGGGGTGATTCTCTAGTTGTTTCCCTTACTTTAAATCCATGCCTCACCACACTGGTAGTTTGACTAATTCTTGGCGTTTTCGCAAGTGACCAATTCATAGTGGGTAATTCCTTTCCAGACTCACCAAACACACCATAATTTTTTTGCCCATCTATCCTGCTTGTGGGCGCCGTGGCGTAGTGGGTAGGTGCGTCGACTCCTACGCTCGAGGTCGTCAGTTCGAATCTCGAAAAAAACATCAAACATTTTTTCACGGCTCCACCTCTTTCGAGTCACTGACAATGCTCAAAGAGTATAACTGTCTAGAAAAAAGCTTCTCAATCTCGCCGTTCGGAGTCGGCATTAAACTGTAGGTCCCCTCCACTCGTGAGAGAACAATAGCATGCACAACACGAGTGGTTGCTGAGAAGCTAGGCCCAGGTCCATCTCGGACTGTAGCGCCGCCATTATTATTATTATATCCTGCTTGTGAGCAAGCCATCCCTTGTCCACGATCCTTGACGCTTCCTATTGTCGCAGGTGATCCCTTTTTCATCCCCGTTTTAAAAATGTTCAATTTAATTGTGTTTCAGCAGCACATTGCAGATGTTAATTCGGTCTATCATATTTTTCGAGGCTCAACTCATTAGGAACCTTCAGCCTACTTTCGAAGGCACCAAGAATCAGGTCTGAAGTCCTGCTTAACGTCACAGCAAGATTGCCAGAACAAATGCAGGCGAACAATTTCCGCGAAGCAGATTGTGATAAAGTGGGCGCCGTGCCGTAGTGGGTAGGTGCGTCGAATCCTACGCTCGAGGTCTAAGGTTCGAATCTCGAAAAAACACCTAACATTTTTTCACATCTCCACCTCTTTCGTGTCACTGACAATGCTCAAAGAGTATAACTGTCTAGAAAAACTTCTCGCCGTTTGGAGTCAGCATTAAACTGTAGGTCCCCTCCACTCGTGAGAGAACAATAGCACACACAACAGGAGTGGTTGCTGAGAAGCTAGGCCCAGGTCCGCCTCGGACTGTAGCGCCGCCATTATTATTATTATTATAACCACATTACACTCCAATCAAACAAAGACTGTTGCATCTCAAGAAGGTATCGTACGAGGGCTGTTCAATAATTCCATAACTTTGAAATGAAACACTTTTTTTCTCAAAAATGAGTTTGTTTTTTTTATCTTGGTCTCCTTTCACTGCAGTACACTTTTCCCAACGACATTCCAACTTTTTAACCTTTCCAAAAAAATGCTTTCCCAAACTCTGCAAAATAGCCGCTTCTGCCTTTTTTCGAGTACATTCAACAGCAGACGTCCAATGTTTTGATGGTTCTTTCATTTCTGGTGTGTAGAGGTATACCTATTGACAACGCTCAAAGAGTATAACTGTCTGAAAAAAAGCTTCTCAATCTCGCCGTTCGGAGTCGGCATTAAACTGTAGGTCCCCTCCATCCGTGAGAGACCAGTAGCACGCACAACACGAGTGGCTGCTGAGAAACTAGGCCCAAGTTCACCTTCGACTGTAGTGCCGCTATTATTTTTATATTTTTTAACTTTTTGTCCATGCCCATGAAGAAAGAAAGATGTCAGAAAGAAATCCTCTATTCAATCCGATCGTCATCTTGCCTCAAAGTCACTGACTTATCGAACAGCTCTCGTTCTAGAAACTCAAGGAATCCTACTCAACCTCACACCTCTACCTCAGCCTCAACTACTCCAGACAACATCACCAGAAGGTGCTGGATTCATAGTATATCTCTCCAAAAGTCGAATTTCAATTCCACAATTCCCAAATTAGTATTAATCTAGATCAATTAAGAAGAAAGTATATAAAACATGTTCCCCATTTGTGAGCTTCCCTTGATCGTCTGATCTTTATGGATCCAAAACTACAGATGTTGTCGGTGGTTTGTCATGACCTTCAACTGCAAATCACTCATCTCGCACTCAAATTAGAGCAAACAGAAGTACGTTTTAGTTGTACTCAATCAATGAACTTTGTAAATTTTTATAATATCCGAAAAAAAAACAAGAATCAGAATCAACTTTAAACCATTCATAGTGTTTAATTTTGTGCTACGTCCTTTATTTATTCGTATCCGTTTTAAATGAATTTGTCTATTTTGTAATTTTTGTAATGCACCAAACGAGTATCTGTGAGCATCACTCATTCGTTCGCAAGCCAACAAACAAACAAGAAAAGTGCAATAATTGTCAAGGGAAATCGAAGAATGAGTGATCTGAGAAGTGGACAAGCCAGTATCATTCGCAAAGAGCACGTCTATTTATTTATTTAATTAAGTCTTATTTACATAATCGAAGAAGCAAGCTAGGTACCTTACATACGATTAACAAATGTGTCCCATCATCACACTGAGTACAATTGTTGTTTTTCTTTTTTGGATCTCAGTTTGAAGAGAAGAGGCGGTAAGATTTTATACTTCGATCCGATACACTCTTGCATGGACAAATGACAAGTGAACAAATTAAATATTTAGTAGTCTTACGTACTTGTACCCAATGATAGCTAAGTATATGTATATGACAACAAATTATGTATAAACTACAAGTCAAGATGCTTTATGTGTTTTGTCTCAAAAAGAAAAAAAAAAACAAAATATTGTATATGTATGTCATTTTGTGTGCAAAGAGAATAATCAAATCGTAATACAAATCAAAGAGAAAAACAAAATCAAGAACTTAGATACCTATTTGATATATTGTTTGATATGTGTATACAACATATAGGTACTGTATGTATTATTGTATGTACACTTTTTTTAGTTTTTGTCTAAGCAAATACATATAGCAAACCATCTTTGTGGAGCATTTATATTTAAGTGAACATAAGAAAAAACAGAAAGAGGATGAAACTTGGGAGAACTATTGTTTCATGTCTCAATGATCAAAAACAAACAGCAACAGAAAGAAAAAAATCAAATCTTTTGTAAATCTCTTATTTATTTGTGTTTTATTTCATTTTCACTGCACTCTTGCACTTTTGTTGAACTGCACTTCAGCTGTGTATGTGTGAGTTAGTCTCTTTACGTCAAGACAAATTGTTGTGTCCTCCGTTTATGTCCGTCATAATACAACATTTAAAAATACCTACAGAAAGCCAATTTCGGATGACAAATACTTGCATTATTTGGTCAATCATCATCAATCAAATAAAGGATGGTAAAGCATTAAACTTTTCTTAGATCCACAAGAAAGGAGAGAGGAGTTTGACTGCGCCAACTATCGAGGGATAAGTCTCCTTAACATCGCCTATAAGATCTTCTCTGCCGTTTTGTGTGAACGCCTGAAACCATTTGTGAACAAACTGATAGGTCCTTATCAGTGCGGTTTCAGACCAGGAAAGTCCACCATCGATCAAATCTTCACACTGCGGCAGATCCTGGAGAACACCCAAGAAATGCAGATCGACACACACCACCTATTTGTCAAGCCTGGATATGACAGCGTGAATAGAGACGAGCTATACAACGCCGTGTCTAGTTTTGAGATTCCTGCTAAACTTGTCAGACTGAGCAGGATGACGATGGAGAACTCTCACCGAGACTTTCAATGTCAAAAAAGGTTTTAGACAAGGCGACGCGCTGTCATGTGATTTCTTCAACATCGTTCTTGAGAAGATAATGCAAAACTCACTGGCCAACACAAGAAGCACGATCTCCCAAAAGTTTGGTCAACTGCTAGCTTACGCAGATGACATTGACGTGATTCGGCGAACACAGCGAGCCGTCTATGATGCGTTTGCTGGCATTGAAACGAAAGCGACTAAAATGGGTCTGGCGGCAAACGAGAGCAAAACCAAGCTGTCATCGAGAGAGGATGCACAACATCGACGACTTGGGCACAACGTCACCATAGCCAGCTTTAACTTTGAGGTAGTTAAGGGCTTCGTCTACCTCGGCTCCGCTGTAAACAGCACAAACAACATCAGTACCGAGATCAAACGCAGAATAACTCTTGCCAACCGCTGTTTTTTGGGCTCAAAAGGCAATTGAGTAGTAGAGCCCTCTCTCGAAAGACCAAGCTGGCTCTATACAAGACCTTGATTATCCCAGTCCTGCTGTACGGCGCAGAGGCATGGACAATATCCCAAGCGAATGAAGAGTCTCTTGACCTTTTCGCGCGGTCTTTGGTCCTGTTTGCGTTGATGGCATTTGGAGGAGAAGGTTCAACCACGAACTGTATGGGCTGTACAACGACATGAGTCTAGCCAGGCGTCTACGGATCCAACGCCTAAGATGGCTAGGCCATGTAGAGCGTATGGACAACTTAGCTCCGGCCCGAAGAGTCTTCGACTCTGAGCCTGTGGGACAACGCAACAGAGGACGTCCACGGACTGTAGCGCCCTAAGAAGAAGAAGAAGAATCTACGACTTCCTTGGGCTAAGAAACCAATTGATAAACAAAGCCCTCTCTCGAACAATCAAGGTAACCCTGTACAAGACCTTAATCATCCCAGTCCTGCTATATGGTGCAGAAGCATGGACTTTGTCAAAAGCGGATGAGGTTGCTCTTGACTGCTTTGAGAGGAAAACTCTTCGGACCTCAACCAACTGTGCGTGCGAAACTGGAGGCAGCTAGCTAAAGATCAAGCTGGCTGGAGACGCTTGTTGGTTGAGGCCCAGGTCCACCCCGGACTGTAGCGCCACATTAAGTAAGTAAGAATCTACGACCAGACTTGACAGTTTAGATTTTACTTGACGATGAACTTGTACATGGCCCGGACAGAAACCTGCAACAACGCTCGTGGAATGAAGCAGATCAAGAAACTCCTAGGGCAATATGACCAAAAGAGTTACGAGGTATGTATCAAAATGAGCAAGAACAACATCCGCATCATAACAGGCTTCCTAACAGTGCACTGTAGATTCAGGGAGCATCTGAAGAAACTAGGGTATCCGAAGAAGATTTCTGCAGATTTTGTGGAGAATGTAATAAAATTCCAGAACATTTACTGGGATTTTGTGAGGCAATAGCCCACAAAGGAAAAATATATCTGGGCAAGTACATATGAGAAGAAGAAATGCAATCACTAGAACCATCTCTCATTCTCAGATTCCTGAAGGAATCTAGCTCAGAGAGAATCTCTGGAATAGATTTCTCCACCTATGCGCAATAGGAGTCCCTCAATACAACTCTGAAAAGAACTGTATTTGAGGGGAACTCGTAATAGTGCTAAGGTATTAAAAGGGGGCACAATAGATCTTGAAGTTCGCGATGCAATATATTCTCAACCATAAAAAAAAACATAGCTAGGGATCTAGTGTAGATCAAATGAAGTTAATGGCCAACATATGTACATCTGGCCTAAAGAATTCTTAGCTCTGACGAAGGACTAATTCATAGCAGCGTCAAGGGACCAATTTATAAACAAGCGCTAGGTCAATAGGACTACAGTCAATGACTTGGCAACATCCAAGCTAGCTAATTCCGTCATCGTTAAAGATATGCATTCACTCCCTTTTAGGGAGTTTTACTTCTGATCTCCCCTTTCTTTTATAGGCCACGTAGAGTGAATGCTCTCCACAGGACTGGAGAATCTTCGGATCACAAAAAAAAAACAACAGGATACAACTCCAACGCAGCTCAATCAATTTGAAAGAAAAAGCGCGCAATTTGAAATACGGCGCTGGAGAAAGCTGGAAAAATATCAAGTTGTTTGTGGAAGCATGTTAACTAGGGGTTAGATTCACCCGGACTACAGTACCGATGGAATAAGGTGAAGATTACATTCATTTGTGGTGAGCAAAGCACCTCGTACAGTCGTACAGTCACCAATAGGAACAGTATTGATATACGACTGTTGCCCAGTACAGTAAGTCTTGAAACATGTTCCATTTCACTATTGGTATTTCCGCTCCTTATTTTTCTTTCAGTTAAGATAATTTAACTTTATAGTCCAGATTTGTTTGAATCCAGCGGCCATACTCTCACATCATGTGTCTCCAACTTTAATTTTTCAATTCCTCATGTCTCTGTTCGCACAAATTTCACGTGCGCAGCACGAACATAAACGCAAAAAGAAACGTCAAACTTTCTGACAACTACATCTGTACGCAATTTGTATTCATTTACAAAAAGTTGTTTTGATATTTCACGTTTATTTTGTTCGAAGATTCAAAGTGATTATTCAGCGAATTCAGGACATTAGCAGTGAGTACGAATTAAAATCCTTGCATACACCTTTAAGTCAATGAAATCCTCTTTTACAAAACCTGGCAAACGGTGTTGGCACGGGACAAGTACATCTCGTACGAGGTTGTACTATTTGCCTAGGATCTCTCTTCGGTTTGAGGAGATTCTGCTGCAAGTACAAGATGATATCACCAGCCAAGGCATATTGGCAAAGCAGAGAGTTTGAATGAAAATTGCAACTGTTTACGGCGTAGCTTAGGATCGAACGTGTCATGACTTTCACTAGAAATTGCTGAGTGATATCTGAAATTGAAATGAAATAAGAGCCGCAATGACCATGAAGTGGAACGAACCTTGGAGTTCTCTTCGAACGCTTAAGATCTTGTTATTTCGATGACATTCGATTGCGGCCAATACCTGACGACCGATGCCAACAATCAACTCTCGTTTGAATTTTATGAATAAGTGCTCGATGAAGATTTGCTCCTCGCGTGAGAGGTGGTGGAAAATTTTGCGAGGAATGTTCTGTGTTTCATCTCCATCACTGAGTTCGATTACAACAGAGGTTAAGGATCCCTAAAAATAAGTTGATTAATATGCCAGCAAAAGTCGTTGTGGATAAGGAATGTCATGTCCAAATACAGCGGAAAGTCGCTGAAGGAGTTAACGTCTAATTGGGCCAAAGGTGGTGTTCTTATTTACAACTCCATTACGATATGCAAACAACTGCCTTTACTCACCGCTGGTGTGGGGAACCTCTCAGCGGTCTCCTTCAAATCATCACCAATTACAACATAGCTGCCCTTTCCAATCAATGCTGAATAGCTACTGAATGACACCAGTTTCATCATTGAGATCCGTTTGTTTGGTGACGAAGTGCTGAAGCGTTTCGTTGGCGGTCGTCCGCAGGGTCCAGTCGAATAGCCAATATTTTCTATATTCCGAATTATTTGCGATGCCCTCTAAAAGAAAGATATTACCAAAGGAAATAGATAACTTTTAATGGTCTTAAAGACCTTTATGACATATTGCTTGACTTCAATGAAGAGTCTTGAGATTCGATTTGAAAGAATCGACTCGATATACGGCTCACCGCTCAAGTCCCTATTGAATTTTGCTAGAATATCCTCTAGGATGAACTTGGCAGCTTTATAAATGTAATTATCTGCGTCTGTCTTTTTGGATGTTGTTTCGTTCTGCATATCTATGGCTGTATGAAGGGCGTCGTGAATATCTTCGTTTGTTAGGTTCCTCAATTGGTCATCATCCGTCTAAGTCGATTGAGAATTGGTCTCTGATTTTAAAAAGAACATCGTTTACAGAAAGAAACTCACTTTTTCCAGTTCAAGGAGGATTTTCTCGGCTAAGTGCTTTCGTTTTGTGCGACGTTTGATGTGATGACCTGCCCTACCTTCCAATTCCATTTGAATTTGATTCCATTTTCGTTGATATTTTTCCATATGGTTCTGTAATTTTAATAGAATATTGAAAACTGATTAAAGCAGCTGTTATAGTCTCAGTGTATCAGTAAATTTCCTTACGGCCTTTATAGTTGACCCTTCAGGCAAAATGTGTAGCTAAACACATTCTATTTCCCAAGACGCTTACATAGAGCGAAACAAAACATACCCACCTCAATCCACTCCCTCATAGATTCTTCATTTTCCTTGATGATCCTTTTGAAATGTTGATGCTTGATTATCCTCTCCTGCAGATGAGCCTCCCATGACTGCCTGGCCTTTTCTTTTGCAATTTTTTCCGCATTTTCTTTGATAAACCTCATATTCGTCTTCAATCTGTCGGACTTGAATTGCAAATGCTTCTTGAGGGCAATAAGTCGCTTCCTCTGTATATCCAAACCTACGTCCAGACGATGTTGAATCTGGAACTTGTGAAGCTCTTTTTTGTGATTCCATACAAGCTGTCGATTCGCTTTTGCTGTCTCAGCCTGTTGATCTTTTCGTTGAGCACGCATTTTCAGCGCTTGAATCTGCATCTCGCGCTGCTTGATCAGTTCCGCTTTGCGCTGCACTACCTCGTCAGCATAACTTCTACCCCTACGACTTTTTTGTCGCAGTTTTTGTTCCCTCTCGGCGATCTGTTCGGCGTGTAGTATCATATGCTTGTCGGCTTTCTCTTCGTTAAGCTTGTTTCGTTCAATTCGAATGAGTGACAAATAGGTCTCATGAAGTGGAATCCGGTGTTCATTGAATTCTTTGAGAGTGCAGATCACATCGTTGTTCTCAGTTATCTCACCGTTGTCTCGAAGACGCTAAAAATATAAATCAGTCTTAAATTAAATTAAATTATAAGCTGTATAGTAGCATGAATCTTGTCAGGCGTCTACAGATCTAATGATGGATACGTCACCTCAAGAATCTTTGATCCTGAGAGTTTGGGACACAGCAACAACACGGTTTAGGTGTTGCGCCTAAGTGGTGGGATATCTCAAATCTCACTAACTTGTGTGCAACTGGTAATACTTGACAAGAGATAGTGCTTGCCAGGAGAGGATTGTTGGTCGAAAGAAGAAGAATCGCAAACTGTTTTTAAGGACAAATTATGTACCTACCTTTAAGAGCTTCTCATTTGAATAGAACCTCCTCAAGTGTGGATCATGCAAGGGATTGTATTCCATTTTTAGATTTTGACAAACCGAATCAAAGTCACGTTGCCATGTTTCGAACTGAAAGGAGCACACTTTAGCTGATCTCTTAATTCAGAGGAATTTCTTACCGTCCTGCCAATTTTATTTTTAGAAAATATCACCTGATTATCCGGACACTTCAGCATGGGTAATTTTGAATGAAGAGGAATTGACTCCCAGCCTGGCAATGCGTTTATCGGTAGACCTGCCGGCCGTTCGACCTCTGGCAGTGCATTGAACGTATTTTGACGCGGCATGCTTAAAAGCACTGCAAGTTTTTCCATGTAACTGGGATCCGAACTTCTTGTTAGCCCCATTTTTTAGGTACCTTCAATGTTGGCGCAGGAAATAACAAAAAAAAAACTGAGAGTCAATTTGTTCTATGATATTTATTGTATTTCAAATTTTCATTAACTGACAAATCTAAGGGTACTTCTAATGGAATTTGTTCCCCAAAAAAATCAAGCCGAATTGTAAAAAGTAAAGGTGTAAGAATTGTATTTTCAAATTGTCTTTGTAAGGGGAATGAACAATTAGGGGAAGTGTTTGTCTTTATTTATCAGACAAGTTGAACATATCCTTGGAACTCTTATTCACTGAGAAATGGAACAAAAATATTAACCTTCATCAAGAACTGAACAGTCAGAAAAGTTTAAGATACTTCAAATTACTCTGAACATTCTTTTGTGAAAACTTACAATCTAGGGATACCTAGTCTACTACACAAGTCTGGGAATACCTCTAACACATAGAAAAATTTAGCACAATCAACACGTTAACCATTAATTGACTTCCTGGTCACGATAGTTCGTAAGGCAACGAAATGAGAGATTGCCAAGCAAAAACGGATTCAAACCATCTTTTGTTGGAGCAACAATAATGGGCACAATGGACTCATAGCGGTCTAAGTGAGCCGTGACATATTCTTCATGTCAGCAAGGGCACCCATCTACCTAACCTAACCCAAGCTACAATAATATGCCGCTTCCGTGTATAGACAGTCCAAATTCAACCAAACAGTAACAAGTCTAAGAAAAATCCTTGAAGAAAATATTTTCAAATCGATTCCACTGCCTAATGGGGTTTTCATCATTTAAAGCTTTCAGAAGATGTTCAGAAGATGATTACTGCTTTCTCCACTGTGAGGAAGACGAAAACTCTGAACAGATAGTCTGCTGCAGTCCCATCATGGCCAGGCAACATTCTTCTCCACTCTGGCAGCAAAGCCCAATTGAAATTTGGAACCTAGACCCTCAGGTGGTACTTAGTTCTTAACCTCCACTAGGGTAAACTTCTTCTTCTTCTTCTTAGGGCGGTATAGTGCGAGGTGGACTTCGGCCTCACTCAACATGCCTCTTCAGCCAGCACGATCTTTCGCCAGCTGTCTCCAGTTTCGCACACCAAGCCGGCCGAGGTCCCCCTCGACTTGTGTGCGCCACCTTGCACGTGGACGTCATCTGTTGCGTTGTCCCACAGGCTCAGAGTCAAAGACTAGGTTAAACTATGGGCGGTTAAATTGATTTGAGTTATCCGTGATGCTGTTCCCATCTCACCTAGCCCGTAGGTTTGCCTTAATTCCGTCGAATCTAGTAAAGTCATAAATATTTGTGCATGCTATATGCATTGACTTAGTTCTTTGTATGTATTGAATGCATCTGTGTCATCGAAGTCGTGGGCTTTGTCAGATGACTTGTTCCATACAGTCCGTGGTTCTTTGAACCGGAGTTTGTTATTCCATATGCTCTTTCACATTCATTTTCGATGGTGGATCTGTGTATAGGTAAAGTAGATCAATACGACCATTTTCGTAGAGTCATTTGAAGGAGTTGATCGACGACAAAAAGCGATCGACGCAAACTGAACCAAACGAGTTTGCCAATGTTTTCATTCTTATACATGCAAGTATTAGGACGTTGACAAGATGGTGATGAAGCCTCTTCTCCTCTGCTGCATCTACAGAGGTCCTTAAAGGAAGTTTTAATTCTTCTGGTGCGAGTAAAGAAAGGGTAGAGTCCAGTGGTGCCAACAGTAATCTCTTCCATTAAGACTCATTGAGCAAGTACTATCTATGTCATTAGCAAACGAACAGTGGCAAAGCCATCCAGGCTGCGTCATATCCCACTGCTTATGGCCCAAATATAGATAATAAGAGACTAAACCTCCCGGCGAACGATTTCTGTAGGAGCTGTAGGGATGAAGAAGAAATGAATCAGTGGAGCATCTCCTTTGCCATTGCCCTGCTCTACAAGAACGACGGCTCAATCACTTGAAAGCTAGGTTCTTTCATGAGCTCAGCGAGGTGGCGAAGGTACAGATCCCTGACCTAAGGAAATTTGTAACTAGAATGGTAATTGCATGTTGACCCTGCGTTAATTCTCGGAAAACATGCAATCCTTACAGGGCATACACAATGGACCTCCACGGCCTCTGGATGTAATTGCTGGTAACATCATAAAGCACTCCTAACCTAACCTAACCTAATCTCTTCCATACTTTTGAAAAGTAGCTTTTTGTTCATGTCTAGTGTGCAGTAAAAGACAAGAAACCATAAAAAAAAAACATAAAAAAAGAATAGGAAAGAAAAGAATAGTCAACAATTCCCTAGAGTTCTCAGTTCAAACTCAAGGCTGATGAAATTTAGATTAAGCAATCTATTAGGCAAGCATCGTTCTTTTTTTGCGTCAAATACCTTGCGACAGGTGTGCAACTAGTGGTGTCCATATCTAGCAAGACTCGATACAGACCATCTAAAGATTGTTGCCGCAACAGTCTATGCGAATAATTGATATCCGCATCCGGTGTATTGAACGAAGAGTTGCTCCATAATTAGGTAAGATTCAATTCCGTTCTCTATTTTTCTGGAATATCTTTTTGCCCTGGAAACGAGGCAGAGTATTAACTTTGCTTTCATTGAGATTTGAACCTGGGACTCCTCTAACTTGGGGCAGGCACTTAACCAACTGCGCCATCCAGTCATTAGGATATACATAAATGATCGAAGTTTCATATAGATTTCATATAGATTCAGCTTGGTCAATTATTTCATTACTCAATTTCAGCCCACAAAATACCGGTTGGCATCCCTACGTTTGATTTCGGTACAGATGTTGTTTTTATAGTCAAGGTAGACCTTCACTACTTCGAAGTTATAGGTGTCCATTGGGACGTTCTGGTAAAGTCGTCAATGTTGTGCATCTTTTCTGGACGACAGCATATACTTTTTGTGCCATTTTAACAGCTTCCGTTTCAACGCCAGCAAACGCCTCATTGACGACCCACTGTGTTCGCCCAATCACGTCAATGCCATACGCGTATTCTAGCAGTTGAACAGACTTTTGGAAGATCATGCCTCTTTGTTGGCCAGTGAGTATTGCACGATCTTCTCAAGAATGATGTTGAAAAAGCCACATGACAGCTCCCGTGGTGTTAAAATCGAGAGTATTGTAGGCTTTCTTAACCTGAAACCAGACTGATACAAGTCTCATTAAATTGTTGACAAGAGGTTTCAGGCATTCACACAAAACAGACAATGACTCGTAGGCGATGTTAAGCAGTGTTATCCCTCTATAGCAGTTACTGAGGTTGAATTCATCGAACATGCTTTCCTCCACCCGAATCTTACAGATGAACTGATGCGTGCACTCAACCAGAAATTCCCCAAATGTTTTAAGATTTCCGCAAACAGTTCTACCGCACAAGCTGCTTTGTTTGACTTCAGTCTCAATATTGTCATCTTGACTTGGTCTAAATCAGTCCATTATTTGTCAAATTACACGAACTGTGATAGTAAGGTCAGATATTTTGTACGCCCTACTTAAAACGTGTTTAATTTCCTGCAAAAGGATCCACCTTTCTCTTCCACTTTCCTAAACAATCCTGCCACTGTGACATTTCAAAGTTCCGATACGCTTATTGGCACACTCCATGCATAATCTTCTTGCTCGAGCAGTAAGTAGCAACGTCTTCCGAAACCAAAGTCAGTCAAGAGTATGTACAATTTATTTTATTTCTAATGATCTCCACAACTCCTAAGGGTTCGCAAAGGAATTGTGAACATATTTGCGGTAGAAGACAAAGGGAATCGCCCCTTTGAACGCACCACCTCTCCCACAGCAGTTCCAGCAGCAATCCTCCACTGTAGGGTTGACGTTGCGCTGTGAAATTGTATGTGTGAAATTCATTGCAGACATCGAACACAATAGACAGCGGCATAAGTCCCTCGTGGGTATCTGTTTGGCGAAAGGTCGTTTGGTGCTTCATAACTTATTGTTGTCATCAATTGTCCTCCCAAGGGATTAAATCAGCTCGCGCAACATTCATCACAATCTACTGGCGAGTGGTGGGAGGTTGTACATCAATCAGTAAATTCCTTAGTTTTCCACTCCCAGTCCTTAAAGGGAACATTTGAGTTTAAGCAAAGCCCCTGACAGACAGTTTTTCACGTAGCAAATCCTCCCCCGATACCCAATACTCGGTTTTGTTGTGTTTGCAAGTTCCAATCACATCATTCGCACATCTCAATAAAACACATTAAAGACACACAAAATACCCCCCGGGGTACGATATGAAAAGTTCAAAAGAAACCATAAAGAACCCCCTGACGAAAGGGAAAACCTGGGGTTGGTTAGCTCAATTGCTCGCAATCCTCTCAATCTATACCTTATTTGTTTTTTCGCCCCCTATTCCTTGGGCCACTCGGATCACCAAAATGGAAACAATTTACCGAGAGGGATGTCCTTTTTATTTATTGCTTGTACATATTTCTTTCGCTAAATTAAGCAAAAGTTAATTTTTTTCGATTTCTTCTTGTGGCCGTGCCCGCATACAAGGCAAACGAGCACTAAGCAAATATTAAAGAGGACGTAGCCCGAAAAAAATGGAAACTGTTAAAAAACAACAAACCCAGCAGTTGTAAAAGCTTCACAGAAAGGACTCAAAAACGCTTCACTTGAGTTGGAAGAGAAGCAACATCCGATTCGTCTCTGCACTCATCGAAGCCAGCGGCAAAAACTGAGAAAAAATCAGCCAGAGACCGACGTGGGAGTCATGCGCAGATCTGGGAGAGCGTAAAAGTCTATACCTTTCAACCCTCGACCCAATGTACGTCATTCGTCTGTCGTGTCACTGCTAGCAGCAACCCCCGTGTGGCATTGTGCCACCTCACACCCACGTCGCCCGCAATCGAAGAGGCATTGTTTTGTTTGATATTTGTTGTTCGTCGGTTTCGCAGCCGTGGGTGGGCACTCGCAGTCCTCACAAACATTGCACAGAAACCAAAACACCCCCTCGGAGTTTCGGAAAAAGTGCGAAAACAACAACAACAACAATAGCCCTAGACTACCCCCGCACAGGATATCGCAGTGGAAACATTTTAAAACACCATGTTCGGCATTTCGAATGAAATGGGAATGTTCCATTCCGACGAGGGTGGCTGCGATTGCCGGGGTGGTGAGTAATCCCGTGCGATTGAGAGTGTGCACCCGATAATGCACGGAACGTGATTTTTTTAAAGTTTACAACCGACGTCGACAGGTACTACAAGTGGATTTGTCAGAGTTTCCCCGCCGCCACTGTGAATTAGTTTTTAGGGGTTGGAGATGTTCAACCCTTTAGGGCTGTGGTAGGAAAGTAGTTCGGAGTGTCAGGCAGCGTGTGCTACTGGTCCGGGTTGTGAGGTATTAATTATTCACTGAAAAGTGTCCTGAATGTGTGACAGTTTACGATGTTTGCACTGAGGGGTTGCTTGTTTTCCTCCGTTATTTGTGTGCTTTTGGGACAAAGAAGTGGGATTATTTGTCGATTGCATTATAATGATAAGCTCATTGATGGGAGTACGCAGTTGGCGGAACGAGTTTTATTTGAAAATGATTCTGGGAGGAGTTTTATGTTCACCAGTCGTTAAAAATTGGAACACTCCCTAGCTTACTGACGTGTGTAGGTCGTTTCGAGCAACTTTTTTTTTGCAACCGTCTATCCGGTTGCTCCTTATTTTTCCATTAATCCTAACGTGTGGAGGAATTTGCAAAGTTTCCATGTCGTGTAATCCTCCAGGAAGTTCAACTTCTGACCTTTAGAACACATTCAGGTGTGGATTAGCATTTAATGCTTTTAGGGCAAGAAAGGATAGTCTAAACTATCGTTCGAACCGTCCAATGATGTGTGAAATTAAGAGCTCTAGTCGTGGAATCGAATTGTCTACAGAATATGGGTGAGTCCACAACTGTTAACAATTACTGTAGGTGTACAGATTTTAATTCACAGCTCACACAGATGGTCTGGTATCACTTTTGAAATTTCCGCCGAATTGTAAACTTTCAGTTTATTTCCTCTTGCGCACGGGCACACTTCTCACAGGAAGATCTTGATCTTGCGCAAATCTAATGATCACATACAAGTAAATAAGAAAAAAACAAGGAAAGCAGAAAAGAAGCTCCTTTTTTGGGGTATTTTCAACTGTAAGGTTTTATTTTCAGAGGTATAGAATTTTAGAATAATTTATTCAAAAAATCGTGCTTTTGACCATGGTTTTGGCTTTATTTCGCCGCCGTTGTATAGTGGGTAGGTACGTCGACTCCTTCGCTGAAAGCCTAGGTTCGATTCCCGAAAAAAACCTTTAAATTTTCACGGCTTCACCTCTTCCGAATCATTGACAATCCTCAATTTTCGCCGTTCGGAATCGGCAATTAATGCTAGGTCTCCTAATCTCATAGACACAAATCCACCTCGGAGTAAAGTGCCACAATATATACAACCTTGGCCAAATATATATAAGCACCTTTATCTTTTTGTCTTTGCTGCCAAATCACTTATCGGAAGTACAGTAGACGCTCGATATAGTGAACAGTGAACAATCCAATATAGTGAACACACAACATTTTATACAGGCTATTCTAAATAGTGAACAAAAAAAGCCTCGTTATAGTGAACCTTCTTCTTCTTCTTAGGGCGCTACAGTCCGAGGTGGACCTGGGCCTCACTCAACATGCCTCTCCAGCTAGCACGATCTTTCGCCAGCTGTCTCCAGTTTCGCACACCAAGCCGGCAGAGGTCCCTCTCGACTTGTGTGCGCCACCTTGTTCGTGGACGTCCTCTGTTGCGTTGTCCCACAGGCTCAGAGTCGAAGACTCTTCGGGCCGGAGCTAAGTTGTCCATACGCTCAACATGGCCTAGCCATCTTAGGCGTTGGATCCGTAGACGCCTGGCTAGACTCATGTCGCTGTACAGCCCATACAGTTCGTGGTTGAATCTTCTCCTCCAAATGCCATCAACGCAAACAGGACCAAAGATCGCGCGCAGAACTTTTCTCTCGAAAAGACCAAGAGACTGTTCATCCGCTTGGGATATTGTCCATGCCTCTGCACCGTAAAGCAGGACTGGGATGATCAAGGTCTTATACAAAGTCAACTTGGTCTTCCGAGAGAGGGCTCTACTACTCAATTGCCTTTTGAGCCCATAAAAACAGCGGTTGGCAAGAGTAATTCTGCGTTTGATCTCGGTACTGATGTTGTTTGTACTGTTAACCGCGGAGCCAAGGTAGACGAAGTCCTTTACTACCTCAAAGTTATAGCTGCCTATGGTGACGTTCTGGCCAAGTCGTCGATGTTGTGCGTCCTTTCTCGATGACAGCATATACTTGGTTTTGCCCTCGTTTACCGCCAGACCCATTTTAGCCGCTTCCGTTTCAATGCCAGCAAACGCATCATTGACGGCTCGCTGTGTTCGCCCAATCACGTCAATGTCATCCGCGTAAGCTAGCAGTTGAACGGACTTTTGGAAGATCGTGCCTCTTGTGTTGGCCAGTGAGTTTTGCACGATCTTCTCAAGAATGATGTTAAAGAAATCACATGACAGCGCGTCGCCTTGTCTAAAACCTTTTTTGACATTGAAGGTCTCGGTGAGTTCGTTACCGACCTTGATGGAGCAGCGAGAGTTCTCCATCGTCATCCTGCTCAGTCTGACGAGTTTAGCAGGAATGTCAAAACTAGACATGGCGATGTATAGCTCGTCTCTATGCACGCTGTCATATGCGGCCTTGAAATCGACAAATAGATGGTGTGTGTCGATCTGCATTTCCTGGGTCTTCTCCAGGATCTGCCGCAGTGTGAAAATTTGATCGATGGTGGACTTCCCGGGCCTGAAACCACACTGGTAAGGACCTATCAGTTTGTTCACGAATGGTTTCAGGCGTTCACACAAAACGGCAGAGAAGACCTTATAGGCGATGTTAAGGAGACTTATCCCTCGATAGTTGGCGCAGTCAAAGGGGTCTCCTTTCTTGTGGATCGGGCAAACGATACTGAGATTCCACTCATCGGGCATGCTTTCCTCCGACCATATCTTACAGATGAGCTGGTGCATGCGCCCTACCAGATCACCTCCAGCTGCTTTAAACATTTCGGCGGGCAGACTATCTGCACCAGCAGCTTTATTAGACTTCAGTCTCGATATCGCTATCTTGACTTCGTCTAGGTCGGGGGGACGGTGTTCTCTTCTATCATCGTCCGTTGTGTTGAGTGGAACATTCTGCCTGATAGCGGTATTTGTGTCCTCATCGCCGTTCAACAGTCTGCAGAAATGATTTTTCCAAATTCTCAGTATCGACTGCGAATCTACTACTAGCTGTCCATTTTCGTCCCGGCAAGCTTCTGTCCGAACTTTATACCCATTCGATAAAAGTTTTACCCTTTGGTAAAACTTTCGGACATCATTCCTGCCATAACACCTCTCCATCTCCTCGATCGCGCGCTTCTCGTGCTCTTTCTTTTTCTTCCTGAGAAGCCGGTTCTCTTCCCTTCTTCTCTGTTCGTAGAGCTCACGAACAGCTCTCGTGGTTCGATGCAGCGTTGCCCGGTAGGCTTCTTTCTTTGCTGCGTGTGCCTGCCTGCACTCGTTGTCAAACCAGGGGTTTTTTCTTGTTGGCGTTTTAAAACCCAGCACATCAGTAGCGGCTTCTCTGATGGCTCTTTGACAACGTTTCCATTCTTCGTCTATTGTTAGTGCAGGCGGCGTCGAACTTTCGGAGAGTTTCAGGGAGACTCGATCGGCAAAGTTCCTGGCAGTCTGTTGCGATTGTAGCTTTTCGACGTCAAACCGTGGTTGTCTTCCTCGACTCCGTTGTTCTCTCGATATCCGGGTCCTTACCTTGGCTACAACAAGGAAATGGTCCGAATCGATGTTGGCGCCTCGGAACGTTCGGACATCAAGAATACTGGAGGAGTGTCTGACGTCGATCGCAACGTGATCAATCTGGTTGACGGTTGAATGATCAGGGGACCGCCAGGTCCCTTTATGGATGTTGAGGTGTGGGAACCGCGTGCTAGCTACAAAGAGGTTTCGCCCCGTAACAAAGTCCACCAGCCTGAGTCCGTTTTCGGACGTGGTGTCGTGCAGGCTGTGTTTACCGATGACTCTAGCAAAGATGTCCTCTTTACCCAGCTTAGCGTTGAAATCTCCTAGAACGATCTTGGTGTCGTAGCTGGGGCATTGATCGTACGTTCTTTCTAGGAGATCATAGAAGTCATCCTTGCTATCGTCATCTTTGTCCTCCGTTGGGGCGTGGGCGCAGATTAGGCTGATGTTGCCGAATTTAGCCTTGATGCGGATTGTTATGAGGCGCTCGCTTATGTACTTAAAGCTTAAGTTATAGTGAACCTATGTTTTTTTTTTCTTTGAACCTTTCAGCATGCAAATGCACGTCTAAAACTCACTAGTGCTATGCAGTGGCAGTATCCATGCAATCGTCCTAATTTACCGTTTGTATATGGTACACAGTTTGTGGTTGTTTGAAGCAAATACAAAGTGCGCGTTGCTTGTACGTGGAATGTATTATTTTGTTGCGTTTTACATTTCTTATTTTTTTTTTTAGTTTTTGTTTAAAATAAAATATTTTTTTTTTTATAAATATTGGCTTGTTTTTTAGTAATTGCAAAGAAAAATTGTAATTATATCCTATTTTTGATCAATTATACTTCAAAACATACGCATTTTGATGAAATTTGCTCCAAGCAGTCCACGTTACAATGAACAATCTCGATGCAGTGAACAGGCCTGGTTTTTATTAGTTCACTATATCGAGCGTCTACTGTAATTAGTTTAAATTTTATTGTTTTCGGCGACACTATCTCAAGTTGTAAACGATTTTTAATTTTTCCTCTCATTTCATAATTTTTTTTGCTTTTTGAAGCTATAACGGATCTTAAAGGGTGCCTAATACATTTAGCCAAGACTGTACGTTTGCGGTCATAAAAATCGCATCATATCGTCCTTTTTAAAATGAAATTCCATTTTTGTTGAGCACATTGCAGGAGTTTGCCATCTGTTTAGGTTGAGTTAGGTTAAAGTGGCTGAAGTATGCACTTAGACCAGTGTTGATCCATTGTGCTGCCATGCGGATTGACTGAGGTCTTTATGAGGTCTGTTTATTAAATGTTTGCAAAAAATGTGAAGACATTATGATATGAAAGCACTTTTAAAGCGACCCTTCAACCTTTTCTTTGTCCTTATTCTGAGTTGTTTTGCGTTTTCACCTTGAGCTATACTCTATCCAGGATCCAAATTTTCATCAGTCGCGCAATGGCTAATTGACAGGATCCTATTTTAACTGCAATCTTACGAAACAATACCCCTTCCTCAACCAAGGTCAATATTTTAACTTTCTCGTCTCGAGTAAACGGACATTTTTTCGGTGGATTTTTGAAGCACTACTGGAGCACTCACACTCAAAACTGGTCCATTGTACTGTCGGGTAGCAATCTATTCCAGTGCCGTTAATTTGATTCCAAAGGCAAATGGTGACTGAACCAGATTCGATTTCACTGGTATTCGAACCTGGGACCACTCTAACTTGGGGCAGGCACTTAAACAACTGCGCCTTCCAGTCGTTATAAAAAAACGGACATTTACTTCTATTTACTTTTCTCAATCATATTTTCTAAGGTTCCGTCTACAAAAACGGAATCAGACTGTGTGTCCGTCCGTTTGTCGTGTCTGTCACACTTTTTAATCTCTGAAGTTTAAAAAGATATCGGCATGAAACGACGTATCGGTTATAACGACAAAATTCTTAGTTCCGGCCTGAGCTCTATTATATGTAATCCAATAGCATAATAAATCGTTTACAACGACCAAATTCTTGACTGTACTTCAGCCCTAGATGTCATTGCTCGTGCACCCAAATTGGGGGGGGTTTGCTCCTGTGTATGTAAGTGAAGTTGACATTGATTTTGAAACAGTAACACACCCTCTCGTGTGATATATCAATCGACAGATTTTTTTAAATGAGCTTCCACACTTTTTGATCAAAAGTACCGTTTTGAAAATATGGAGCTCCACAGTTTTTTTAATGCTTCCCGCCCCCTCTGCCATTTTTAAACCAAAGTGTTTAAAAATGTGAAAAACTCACAATATCTTGTCTTTATTGAGTACTTTCATTTATAATTTAAATAAAATATTTTCAAATATTCTGGCCCTAATAGTTTTGGAGATATTGGCCAAAAATTGTCAACCATCGACATGCGAATTTTGAAGATCTGAAAACGCAGTTTTGAAAACCTCAGCATAGGCATTAAAATATGATAAATATTAAAATATCGATTGAAGTGGAAATTTTGAGATATCTAAGATTTAAAATGATAAATATTTTCATTTTCTCACATAAATTTCATGCTTTGATCGACCAATCTATACGTTGATGAGTTTTATCTCTTAGATCGATTTCAATCCCTAAATGCCCAAAAGAAATGCACACACACCGCCGACATGAGCAGTGATTGGGTATGATGGAAGGGATATTCTCCGTTGGATAAACTTGGATAGAGATACAGGTGTATGTATAGATGAATTTTTGTTTGTTTGGATGTTGTATGAATGTAGTAATCGATAATTTGGGTTGTAGTTAGAAGAAAATTCAACTGAAATAACTTGGAAACGTCGTTTGATGTGCAGAACTCACCCATCAAAATTATGCGACGGAACCTTTCCCGTGCGAATACTACTCGCACTTGCCCAGTTTTTTTTTTATTTGTTTACTGAATACGAAACCGAACTCTTCTGTGTGAAATACATATACCATTCAAAATGATTGGAAAATACCGTCTTACTCTGGTTTAAGTATCTATTTTCTAAGAACTAATTATGTAGTGCGTCGACTCTTACGCTCGAAATATATGCTCGATTCCCGATAAAAACACCTTTGATATTTTCATAAAAAGTAAGAACTGAAATATAATTTAACGTTTTTTTTTTAAGGATTTTTTTGGCACTCCTGGAGCACTCAGATTCAAAACTGGTCTATTGTACTGCGAGGTAGCCGTTAATTTGATCTGATGTGGTGACTCGACCAGATTCGATTTCACTGGGATTCGAACTTGGTGCAGGCACCTAAGTTAGTTGTTGCTACTTCAAATTTTTTAATTTTGTTGGGTTTGAACGAAAATCAAAATTAGAAATACTTTATAGTGGATTATAACAAAAGTAAACAACTCTTATTTTGACGTAACACTGCTATTATTTTGACCACAGCTGAAAATAGAACCTGCCTTCCTTTGTGTGTTTCTACGCCACCTTAAGGATAGTCAGAAGCAGAAATCATAGAGAAACAATGAGATACTAGACTAATGCTCCCGGGAGGTTATTCAATCAGACCAAAACAGGTCTTAAAAACTTTAAATCATAAAAGATGTTTAACTGTAAGGGGTTGACTCTTTTAGAAGACAATTTCTACCGACTCTTCTGTGAAGAGTAGAACACGTCTGAACACTTGCGCTAATTTCACGCTTAATTGCAATTTTTAATCCAGACCCAAAGATAGTGTTTTTCTTCTTTTTCTACAGTGCGATGTTGACTTGTGTTTAACTTCTGCAGTAGATACTCGCCATTGTTGTCTCAAAGGCGGAGCGGACCTTTAGTTTTATGCCGAAGGTTAACGGTTATTCTCTTTGAGCGTTATCCATGACAGTGTCAAAAAGAGGTTGTGTCGTAAGAATAAAAGTTGGTTTTCCATTCATTTTAAATTTATTATTATTTTAGCATATTTAATAATAATAATAATAATTATGGCGGCGCTACAGTCCGAAGTGGACCTGGGCCTAGCTTCTCAGCAACCACTCGTGTTGTGCGTGCATTGTTCTCTCACGAATGGAGGGTACCTACAGTTTAATGCCGACTCCGAACAGCGATTTTTCAGAAGCTTTTTCTAGACAGTTATACTCTTTGAGCATTGTCAGTGACTCGAAAGAGCTGGAGCATCTCGAGAGATTTTTCTTAAAAGATAGATGCTGGTCTAGCCAGATCCCTAGGTATTTGACTACATTTCGAATCACCAGTGGGTTTCCATGTTGTCCAACAATTCAGAACTTTCTCCAATTTTTTCTGGTACCCGCCGAGGCCCTACACAAGGGCGTTTTGAAAAGAATCGTTTCTGACTGCTGGGAAGTATCATTTAACTTCCATTCATCACAATAGCTCTCAATAGTTACCCGGAACTATATTATTGTCATCATCACATTTGATTTCGGCTTTATTTTTCGAATACCATGCTGATATTTGGAAAGAGACACACAGCTCGGTTTCAACTGGTTACACTCCCAACAGTGTGATCCTTTGTAGAACTGCAATAAGCTAAGTTAACGCATTCAACAAATCTAATCGATCGATACTCTGTATTCTCTCTTTTAGATCGTATACCTGCTCAAATACACCCAAATCCCACGAAGCACCTGCACTGAACGAGTTCTTGTGTTCGTAATATTCACTAATTACTCCTAAACAATCCCCAGGTAAGTGATTAATTAGTTAGAACATCAAATCTTGTCTTAACTCACTTCAGAAGTGCGATCTAACACATTCGTCTCAGTTCGCATTTAAACGTGAAACTACCACCCACCCAACCCTTACTGACAAAATTAGTTTCCAAAGACACAAAGCTCACCCACCTTAACAGAGCTTTTCGATCCCACTCAAATTCTACCTGAAAAGAGAGAACGACTGACTGCTTGTGTGTGTGTGTGTGGATGAGAAACGCTTTTCCAGCCATACACTCATTCCGTCCCGAGCGACTTCAGTCAGTTGTAGTTCGTTCCCCGCTTGTGATGGTTGAAAACCGTGGCAACATTTCTCGTTCGTTTATTTTTTTGTGTTGTAGTGAAAAATAAGAAAAAAAGAAAAAGGGAAATCTCCCCATCGCTCGACTCAGTTTCAATGAAAGATCTCAGATAAAAAGATACAAGTGAATTTTGCAGCAAAAAAAGGGGTGAAACAAAGCAACCCCATCACTCGTGGATATTGTGCGGTTCGTTACTTGTCGTGGTCGTCGTTGCTGCCGTTGTCGTCTCGTCGGAATTGTGTAGTGTCGTGGAATCCACCTCGGAAGCCAACCCCCTTTTTTTCCGTGCCGAACAATAGAAGCGCTTTTGTCAATTAACGTCCATCCAATGTTCCCCCAGATGTGCATTGCTGTAGAACAGTTCAGAAGGGAATAGTTTTAACCACGCAATCGGAAACTTAGATAGTGATTTTTTTGTTTTCAAAGAATTCAATGAATGTGAAAAGTTGTGAAAAGGGATGTAGTTGTCCTGTTCTTCTTTTTTCCCTTTAATCCTGTTGTCTACTGCTATCGCTATTCTATTCCTTTCACATAAACAATTGTTACATAAACACAACCCAGCAACACACGCACACCCTGAGAGCGAAGAAAACAACTGAAGAGGAAAAAAAAACACTCAAAAGGAGCAAAGTTCGGCATTAGTCTCACAAAAAAAGGGGCCACCAACAACGTTATCCTGAAGGAGTGTCAAGTGATTCGGTTTTTTTTTCTCCTGCGAAATAAATTCACTGAAGTGCCATCGCTTGATGCAGGCAAAGTGTCGGTTAAATTAGCTTGCGCTTCTAAACGGAATCGCATCTTGTGATATTTACGACGAGTGTGAGAAAAGGATGTGTTCAAGTGCTGCACCACTTAATGTGTGAATTTAATGAAAAGTGTTGTTGTCATTGGTAAACGCTTTCTTGACCTTTAAAGTGACATCAAAGCCATCAGCACAGTTAACGGGTGTGAGGCATTTAGTCAGTCAAAACACGTAATAGAACTTCTTGCGGTTGGAGTTTTGGTTTGAAAAATAACATAATTTTTTATGGGAAATACGTCATTTGTGATGTTATGTAGTTTTTGTGATTTACGATATTAACGATATTAGTGAAATTACTTGAAATAATTCAAAACAAATCATAAATAAATTGAATACGTATCTATTTATAACAATTGTGATTGTTTTTAGTGTTTATCGTAAATACGATATTTACGATATTACAAACAAAACTTCATATTTCCATCCAAGAAACATAAAACCGTCATTTCAAGTGCTAAAATAAACGATTTGATCCCAATCTGAAGCAGATACTGTTACGATATTAGTAAAAATCCCTACAAATCCATGACAAAAATGATGTATCTCTTGACAATGAACAAACTAAAGTGCGCACCTACACTCGCCTAAACAAACGCATAGTGAATCGTACATTTGATACCTGAAATTTCTGGAAACAATAAAACATTGACACTGTTTATAGACTCCCCCATTTTGTTATTCTTTTCAATTTTTCAAAGTTACCTTGGAGAATAAACAAAGAAAACAACAGGAAAGATAAACACATCCATGGCATGCCGTTTGTTTATCAATCAACCCCAAAGTGTTTCCGTGTTTTTGAAAAAATCGCTATAACATGCTCCCAGAGCATACGAACGCATCGAATCGTATCGAAACGAATGGTAGCAATGGCCATAGTTTAAGTAGCAAATCAACGAGTATAGATATCCCCAGAGATAGCCGAAGTATCACACCAGATGCTCATATAGTGCATTTTGCACTCACTCATACAAACGCCAACTACAAGGAGGATGATGACGATGATGATGCAGCAGCAGACGATGATGATGACTATAAGCATGCGGACTCCAGCGATGATGATAAGGAAAGCACAGTGCCCCGGCTTAGGTGTGAGCTCTCAAAGTGTGTATCCTTTCAGGATAATGTCGCTGAAGTGCAGCATCGCAAGGGACGTCGTTTAAACGGTCTGCAGCTGCCACTGCATCCGTTGCAGGTGTTCGGTTGGTTTGTTCTGATTCTATTTGGAATCGCTTCGTTTTGGGTATTGATACCGTCGTTCACCAGTGAGCTGCAGGGGCCTCTATACGGTCTTGTGTCTGGCTTATACATTGTGCATATAGTCTCGCATTTGGCGGCGCTTTTAATTGACCCCGCGGATCGAGAGCTTCGTCGCCTGCATCGCAACGATCGGATCGTGCCGGAGTTTGATCGAGCGAAACACTCGCATGTCATCGAGAACGGACGGTGTCATCTGTGCAACATACGGACCACCAGCCAGCGAACGAAGCACTGTTCGGTGTGCAACAAGTGCGTGGGGAAGTTCGATCATCACTGTAAGTGGTTGAATCATTGCATTGGCTCCAGAAACTATGTAGCCTTCCTCATGTGCGTCGTATCAGCGGTTGTAGCGACGCTGGTCATTGTGGCCGCCGCTATGGCGCAGATCCTGCTCTACCATCTGAGTCCACAATGGCTGAGCTTCTGGTATATGGAGACCGAGGTGGGCGTCTCCAAGGCGGTCGTCCAAGGGCCATTCAATGAGTCCGCCCTGGAAGATGTTACAATGGGGCCTCAAAACGCCACCTTCTGGAATGACACCATGCTCTTTTTGAGCCCGAGTCTAGAGAACGCGACGTCGATGGGAGGAAATGAAACATCAACCCCATCGAGCCTGGTCAAGGAGGTGGTGGACGCGGGGACCGTAAATGGCATCGGATTCAGCGACACGATTTTCCTGGTCTTCATCGGTTTCCTAGGTGTGCTGGCCGCAATCACAGCCGGCCTGCTGCTTCACCTCTGTTTTTTCCACATCTACATCTCGTTCCTGGGCCTCACCACGTACGAGTACATCCGCAATCATCGCCAGCAGCAGCAGCAGCAACAAGCCCTCTCCACATTGCCAAAGAACGGGAGCTACAACAGCAGCAGCAGTCAGGAGGGCAGCAGCCCGGATCCGTCCAAGGACAACTGCAGCCAAGTGTATTTCTGTTCAAGCCTCCGCCACCCGAACAGTTTCCCCGAAGACTTTCGTCTCTTTCAAGCCAAATCCGAAGACCGTCCGACAACACTGCACTGCTGTGAGAACTCCCGCGAATACCACCAGACTGCCATGAAGACTTACTACATGTGTTCGATGCTGGAGGCGGATGTGGCCACCACGGCGACCAACACAGCGGCAGCCATAGCAACTGCTGGCGATCTCGAGGCGGTGGAAAAGTGCAAGTCCAAGTCATTCCACTGCTGCTCCGAGTTCCCGCAGAGACGCAGGAAACTCAGCACCGCCGCCAGCAAAGCAACAATGGTTAGTGAAATCGAAACATCCGCCACCACGCGGTCGTTCCTGCACTTCACTGAGCAGTGCACCTACTGCACGTTCCGCATAAAGACCCCCCTCAAGACTGAGAACGTGAAGACCATCTCGAAGCACCATCGCTGGCGCCGAAAATGGAGTTGCTGCTCGAACGTCCCCGACAGTCCTGATGTGCCGAACGACATAATCTCGACCATTTCCATGGGCGTCGGCGCGGCCGACCACGATCATGGCAACGGCGTGATGGTGGAGAAGTCAAATCCCACCCAGATCCCAGTGCACTTCATCAAGACGAACGGCGCCAACTTCAAGCCAGCCCAGAGACCTCGTCTGAACCGGCCCTGGCCGATAGCGCGGGTCCGACACATGATGCGAATGATAAACCGGTACCGGCGTCCCCGCTGCCGCCACAACGAACCGAATGGAAACGCGGCAGCCCATCCGCCCCATCACTCAGCCCCGACGGGCAACGTCAAGCAGAATCAAATCCGGCCAATACCCTACCCTCCGATGTACGAGAGCAGCAGTTCACCGTCGAGTGACCACAGCAGCGTCCAGTCGATTGAGACTATTTTGCCAACTTCGGTTATCCGAGACGAGGAGAGCTACACTTATAGCGGCCCCAACGGGCTCACCATGCCCTCAGCACCACCGCCAGCCAGACGAAGGATCCCGAATCCCACGGATTTGGACGAATTAGCGGAGACGCTGGGATTTTCTCGAATCCCTCAGAATCCACAGCAGCGGCTGCCCGCACTGAACTCCGTCTATCGGCGACAACGAAGGAAGCACTTCCTCAGAACGCGCTCACCGACTCTATCCCCGATACACGAGTCGGGTCTGTCAAATCCGACGTCACCGCAACCGTGTCGCCACGGCATGGGCGCATCATGTTCGCCGGGAGTGGCGAAGAGCTTATGCGGGACAGAACTGAAGGCATCCAACGGATCGTTGAACAGCGACAGCGAGAGCAGCAGTACAACATAGAGAGTGTGAGTGTGATGCAATGGGAGGGTTTTAGTTTTGCGAATGAAATAGTTTTTCGCTGCGCCAGGGGTAGTTCCATCGTGGATTTGAGGATTTCATTTGGATCACAGTTGTGCAGGGAGTTAGTGTTAAGGTGTCCGTCCTAACAAATGAAACTGGATTCCGTTCCATTTTAATTTTTTTTTTTTTTTTAAATTTGCTTTAATTTTGATTTTTTGTATGAAATTTCAAATGACGTCTTCAACTTTTCAATAGCTGTCAAAATTGTTTGTTAAACTTTTAAGACTATTAGCCTGAGGCAAAAGTTATGAGAGAAGTGTCAATTTTAAGGGCAAACAGACAAGCGTGAGAACACATTCATCACGAGAACGACAGCTTCGAAATCTTACGTGAAGGAGTTGTTCACTATTTGCCTGACATAACTGTAGACCCCCTCTCGACCTTTTTGAGGGCAACCATTTTGGTCACTTTAGTATTTCCATCAACATTTCAGTTAATTCGAAATGTGTTGAGGGCTCAAGGCAATTATCCATATCATATTTTCATTTATTGCGCAATTCCAGTTATACAGTGACGGCCTGCAAGTGTGTCGTTGAAAATTGATTAGCTTCATGTGAGCGAACGTGATTTAGTACCGTTGTCACGATTCACGGAATCGGGCATTCCTAATAAAAATGAAACCCTTTAATGGGCTAGAATTACATTTGGTCTTAAATCTTCGGTGGTGGCAATTAAAATTCTGTTTAATGACAATGCGACAGTAAGCAATTGCTAATGACAGAAATAATAATGAATGTACATAATTCCACTTCAGGGCAAATGTGTGACATAACAATAAAAAAACGACGTAGTTAACTTAGGGAAATATCATATATTTATGAGGTTTAGTCACCAGAAGTTCTTTCCTACGAGAGAGATTAAAATTGTTAATATGTTTGACAGATCAGATGTTTTGAGTTTTGACACTGACATTAATTTGACTTGACTTGACTCGATTGAATTTGACAGGAGGTAGATGGTGATTGTAATCTTGGATTTTGCAGAGATTTACAATCTTTTTCTCGGAAAGAGTTCAAGGCTATCAAGGAATACAGTTATCGAATAATAATAATGGCGCTACAGTCTGAGGTGGACTTGGGCATATGTTCTACAGTAACCACTTGTGTTGTGCGTGATTTTGTTCCCTTACGAGATACAAATTATTACCGGCTCCGAACGGCGAGATTGAGAAGCTTTTTCTAGACCGACAGGTATTAATCGAAACCTAACCTTATTATGTTTGTTTTTGTACTCTGGTCGTCTTCAAGTAATATGTTTGCATGCTTAAACTGTCAAGGAGCAGCACTCAGTTTAATGGGAATGAGTTAGCTCTTTCTTGGATTTGATTCCCATTCAATTTCGATTGTTGATGTATAAATTTTAGGGCGTATTTTAGTGCGGCAGTTATTCCTATGGGAAATTTAATAAAACTTTCCATCTCCATAGAAACTCATCTAGAGCTTTGATGCTTCATTTTGAAACCAATAAGCTAAGATGACCTTCCAAACATGAAATAAAACTACCAAATTATTGACTTTAATCTTAAGATGCGTTTAAAGTCAAAAAGGGCATTCGGCGTCAATACTTTTTCGTGGGATCTGAAGTTCATCCAATCAGTGGGCTGAAAGATCCCTTGACAGCTGCGCTTAAAGTCAAAAAGGGCTTTCGGCGTCAATAATTTTTCATGGGATGTAAACTTCATCCAATGAGAGAGCTGAAAGATCCCTTGACAGCTCATCGAAAAGCAACGGGAGCACAGCAAACGATCGTAAAAGCAGGATCTTCTTTACGAACAGAACATGCCCCTTCATGTCATTTGACATATTGCTAAAAAGTGAGCATTTATTTATCAGAACATGTCAAATTCTGAAGATTACCTGATGTCAGCAAGACTATCCGCGTTTTGGATTGAGTCAGGCTTAACAGGGTCTTCTTTCCGCGCTAATTATTCCAAGCCCTTTCACTTGGCTATGGCTTCGCTAGATAGTAAATAGGGACCGTAAGAATTTCGTAAGTCTATTTGTACCGGTTAGAGTGACTGTCTCCAACATGGGATTGACTTAAGAGCCAACTATAATGCCCATACAGTAGCTTAGTAGAACTGAAGTATCCAAAGGGATACACAAAAATGATTCACTGTGACTATAAGAACAGTTTTGTTTAGTTTCGTTAAGTTCGTTCACTTTTGCCTACTTACGAGGCAGCAAAATTAATCGCTCTCTACGAATGCAAATGTCTGTTGACAGCTGAATTTTCCTTAAGTTAATTATGGCCACTTGAAATTTAACGATGCTTCTGGTAACTTTCCATATTCATTACTACCGAATTTCATAGCTTTCCGATTGTTCTGTCAATGGTTATGACATTTTAGACAAACGTCCAATGCGTCAGTGTGTCAAAAAATCATATCAAGGTTTAAGTTGTTGCAAAACTGTTCAGGAAACAGTGTCTATCCCGTGCCCAAGTACTCCCATAGTCTGTTTAATTTCTTGATGACCGTGAAGACCTTGAAGATGACGAAGCCGAAGCCGATAATCTCGAGGAATGTAGAAATCTTTGAGAAATTCTACGCTCTATGCGTTGTGTGCGCGCAAGATTTATTGAGGGGATAACAGGCATTTCTAATGGAATGGTCCATCGTATTCTTACCAAGTATTTGGGAAAGAAAGAACAATGCGCCGTCGCAAACGTTCGAGTTTTTGACGTCGTGGGACATCTGGCTAATTCCTAAACTAAAATCAAACATCAATCCCTTTTCACTACGAGGGTATATCGATCATGTGTTTGAAGTTTTTTGGTGTCGTTTTGCAAATGACAATACACGACGGTAATGTCAATTTTGTAGCCGTCAAAAAGCAGTGCTGTCATCTGTCAGAGAGAAAAATCCTTACGAGGAACTCTAATAGTTCAACTATAATAGGCATGAGCGCGCATGAACTAATGCCAAAGGCGCATGAGCGAATGTGCGATTATACTAATTCCCATAAGAGCGACTATAATGGAGCTCACGAACAATTCGAAACATTTCGTTATGCATGTGCGAATTCAACAAGTCGCACACAAGCAAATAAATATTTCGTTAAGCATGAGCTAGTGCGCTCTGAATCGCACCGCGTATATGCGAATTTGACAAATGACACGATTTGATAGGAAATAAAAGGAAGAACCCTTGTCTATAATGATAAGAGGCACACATTATACTATAATAAACAAAAGATTAATTTGTTTTAATGTTCGAATTGAGATTAAGTTATTGTTGAACTACATTTTACAATTGAATGAAACAAAATACGGGAAGAAATTCTGACAGATGACAATGCGCGCATGTGTTTATTATGGCTATGCATGTTTCTTGCGGAAACATGACGAAACATTTCGTTAAAATGTGACATTAGCTCATGTTTATTATTGTTTGGTCCTTAATTATTCTCACATTTTGAAAATCCATGTCATTGTATGTCAACTATTTTTGGTTTATATAAATTCCATGAGTCCTTAAATTCCGAAATAAAAGCAAATGTGCATCCAATAAAATTATTAAGATTTTACGAGTATATATTTTTCCCAACTTCCTTCAGAAATGCCACCTGTTTTCAAACGCGAGTACTTATTGATTTACCCTCGTAGTTCCCTTTAACCACACTGTTAAACGGAAAAACTTCCTTATTCCGTATACTTCTCAATATAATTATGCAATAATATCAACTGTCATCAGTCCTATAAAGTTGGCATCACTCCATTTGATGATCAGATGACAAGGTCTTACTCTATAAGTTCATATTTTTACTTGGAATATTTTTTAACCCTTTTTATGGAACTGCATTAATTCATGCACCACCTGGGGCTTCAAGTGATTGAATAAACTTCCACGCTTGATTTAGCCGAGCAAATACAGCGTACGTGACTTGGAGTTTGTGCCCCTTTTATGCACTTCTATCTGTTGTGTTCGCAAACGTCACAAGTGCAATTGAGTGTTTATTGATAGGCTGACAGAGGGTGAGTTCGTAATCGCACTGCAGTACTACAACGTTATTACTGTAGCGAATTTCTGTTTCTTTCTGTACCCTGCCTTGATACTAGGACCAGGACGCAGTGACCTTGAAGGCAATGAAAGGATGAGTTCGCTATGAGGAAATTAATTCTTTACAACTCTCTGGTGAGGTCATTGCAATCAATCAATCTCGAGTAAGAATCTCATCTAAGACATCTGTGTAACAAGCAAATGACTACCACTTTCCTTATATGCATAAAACAATTTTCGAAGCTGCTGTCTACATGTCCCATTAACTTGTTCGTAACTCCATTACAAGTAAATGACATAGACCCTGAAGGAAATCATTATTTTAAGTAAAATCATAACTTTGATGTTCCTTGTTGTTGACGAGTTGGTCAAAAGCAAAAGCAGAGAACCCAATATTGCCTCTTCGATTTTCAATTATTTTCAATACGTCCTGTGCGTGGGCAGCACAATGTACACGTGTCCAGAGCAGACGTGCTGTCTCCCTTGTCTGGCTTGGGGAATGTGAATTTTCTGAATGATTTGTAATTCAAGATCGATGATTTCGAATTGCATTTTTCCCCTCTTGTGTATGAGGCGAATCTTCAGACGAATTTGGTTGGAGTACATGTCCTTCAATCAAACAATTGATTGGATTGGTTTAAAGATATCAATTACGATGGATCAGGGACTTTCTTTTGTTGGATAAACATCGGATTCTCTAGTGGCTGCTGATATGATTTTTTTGGCAGCACAATTGCTGTATCGGCGATGTCCTTGAATAAAGGGGAATTAATTATTTTGTATCATTTGCTAAGAGCTACATAACACTACTTAATTCCACAGAGGCCTAATTAGGTTAGGTTAGGTTAGATTATAAGTAACCCAAGAATAATTAATGAACACCGTGTCATCCAAATAAATATCCATCAGAGATTAATGCGAATGTGTCACTGGTTTTGTCCTCCGGTTGGTTTTCTGTAACCTTAGGTTAGATTAGGTGTGTCGGACTAATTTCGGCCGCATCTTGAGTTTCAAAAAAAGGTTTCTGTTTTTCTTCCTCATTATTTCAAGTGGTTTTCTCCCACTCTTTGCACACTTCTTGTTGACTTCTTCAGCACAGATAGGTGAGAAGGTAGTATTGGCCGTGTTTTATTCACATTTGTGTAACTAGCTCAGTAAACTTGTATACACTAAACAAGAACTATACCAAAACTGTCATACGACTGGATGGAGCAGTTGGTTAAGTGCCTGCCCCTAGTTAGAGGGGTCCCAGGTTCGAATCCCAGTGAAATCGAATCAGGTCTAGTCACCATTTGCCGTTGGGATCAAGTTACCGGCAGTGGAGTAAGTTGCTACCTGGCAGTACAATGGACCAGTTTTGAGTCTGAGTGCTCCAGTAGTTTCTCCGAAAGTAAAACAAAATAACAAAACTGTCAATAAACTGTTGAAAAAATTTAAGTGGAGATTGAGACTTTGAAACGGCCAAGTCCAGATGGCGCTGAAAAATTGTGTGAAACTGCTACGACTTAACCTACCGACGAATAGATGTCAAATTCAATAAATTTTGTAAAATATGCTTCCAAAATTGAACGAAAAGCTGATTTTTGGCAATAATTTATTATTTGTCCATTTTTTGTACTGTTATTCCTTTAAGTTTGTCACTTGTAGGGGATTGAATAAAAGCACAACCGCACTATTGAAAGGATTGAAGCGTTATATATTATCTTTCTAAAATACAGTAGTATATATATGTATGTGAATGAGAAGACAAGGAGAGGAAAACGATAAACCGCAGTTAGTGCCAGCAGAGCCGCCAATTATCCTGACCGTGGTTGTTACTTGCGACAGGGAGGTTATTAATGTCCGACACCACTATTGTTTTCATTAAACTAGATGACAGCTGACAGTTTAAAAAAATCGGTTTTGATATTAAAAGCCATTTAAATTAGCCATGACTACAACCTTCGCTATAAAGAGTGTATGTCCGTTTTGTTGAAAATGGTTACTGAGCTGGGTATATAGTTCTGAATAAAACACGCCTAAAAACATCTAGATTTTTCAAAGAGTTTTTTTTATGCGTTTTCCTATTAGAACCAATGGGAGCTTTTAATGAAGCTGGATGTTTCATTGAGGTTGCAAAAAAAAGATAGGACCCTGGTTCACGTGAAACCAAGATGAATGTAGGAAAAGTGCTAATGACTGTTTACTCACTTTTGACGCTGACTGTAAAGGCATTCTTTGTTACAAATGTTGTTAGTTGATAGAGGCAAGGTGGTACTATGTTTAACAAGTTACTTTGTCCAGCTATCTTTAAAGTCTTTGTGGGCCGGTATCGAGGTCAGATGAATGTTGAACTGTTCCGTTATCGCATCAATGGACCATAATCGTTGGTCTAAGCTACTCGCGGCTGTAAGCATTTAAGGAACCCATTTTTTTTATAATGTTTTCAAATCAAATACATAATCCTTCACAATCAATTGCGAATTGTGTCAGTCAAATCGGCAGCAATCCTTAGAATTCCCAGATCCCACATTCAATTGATAGCTCTCAGAAAACTCATGTAATGATCCCGAATTTCCACAAATGATCTGTTTTTATCGCCTTCTCATGGTTAGTCCTTTGCCACACAAGCTTTCAGCGTAATAAACCATTTTTACAGCTCCTCCATGAGGAGATTTATGCTCTAATCCAAGTTAACCTTGCTCAAATCCACTGAAGACCAATGACGCATTCCCCTCCCGTCGAATTTCTTGAATTGGTCAATGATTACTCCCATGTGGTGCAAGAGCTCGTGAGTTCGCTTCCGTTGCGGGCACATTCAGTGAATTTCACGCCAAGAAAATTTGTTCTCGAGTTGTTCACCACCCTCCGTGCACACCACTCACTATCCCGCTGTTGCAATTACCCAACCCCCCAACAAAACACTTACACAACAACGACTTTCACTTTTACTCTCCCGGGAGAAGAGCCATCCCGGTAGCTGCTGCATAATTGATACAAGAAAAACGCTTACATTTTGTAAACCTCATCAAATCTCGTTAGAAAAGTCCTTACCGACACCTGCACTACATTACCTACCCTCACGGCAGCGGAAGTCTGTCGTCTAAGAAGTTTGCTTGCCTCTGTCTATTCGTTCGCATCATCATTTGACATCTGTTGCCAGCTCCCCTTCTGATGACCTATAAAATTTTAACGCCGTCGTCTTTGCTTTCCCCCTGAAGTATGTCATTTGTGAAATTCTAATACTCTTTTTCACTAGACGATGATTTGTTTTGGGGTTCATCCACGCGCTGCCGTTTATCTATGCTTTGAGGAAGTTTATTGTGTTTGCCTTGAACATAAGAGCTGTCCTGCGTTGCTGCTAGAGGAAGTGAAAATTGATTGACAACTACGTGTACACCTTCGTCAAACACACTCGCTGTAAATCGGTTTCTGCCTCATTTTGGTTTTGTTGTTGTCATATCCTTAATGGCTAGGGAACTTATCGATTTTTGAGGAAGCTTCTTGATGACCCAGAAAACTTATGGTTCTTGGAGGAATGCGGGTGATGTTGTGTGAGTGATGTTATCACTATCTTGCAGGGGGGAAGAGGAAAAGGGAAGAGGAGAAGTGTCCTTGTATTTTTTCGGTTTCCGATTACCATCGTGCAAGTGACAGTGACGTCCCTTTGACGTACAAGATATCTTGTTCCAAATTAGTTGAGAGGACTGAAATGAAGGCAATATTTGTTTTCTTTTTTTGATATTTTTGGAAAATTCTGAGGAAATACATTTTTGATCTAAAAGAAAAAGAAAATAAGTGCTGTGCGATGGCCTTGTGAGTGATTTGAATGTACTAAGAGTAATTCTTTGACGTTAGGTAATAAGGTTTTAAGTCGGAAATTGCAGTTTTCGTTAATCCAAATTGAAAATTGAATGAAATTATTTGCAAATCGGGATTAAATGGGTTCGAAAAAAAGAAGAAATTATGGCAAATAAGCTCTGAAATGAAGTTGTGCTAGACTTAGGACGAACGAAAGTGAACAAATTGAATTAAACCCAATCAAAAACCCAAAATGTTTTTTGACTTAAGACCTTTTTGCCTAACGTCAAAGAATTTTCTAGTGTATTTTTTTTTTTCAACAACTGAGTTGCTCACTCATTTTTGCGTTCTAGTGAAGACTTGCCAGTTTTTGTACCGAGATCTTATTTAGGCAGTTAAAATTTTGGACTGAAAAGCTCTCGATAAAACAAGATGAAGTTACTCCACCATTCTTTCGAACCCGATCTCGCACTGACGGATTCCAAGCCTCTGCGCCGTGAAGCAGCATTTTATATCAAACTAAGTAAAATTAGGACCCACATCTTTATTTTAACCAAGTAGCCAGTTCTTAAAACATTAGCAAACTATTTTTTTTAATTTTAGGTAATTTCTTCATAAATAATGTCCGTCCCGACAAAATATCCAAAATTGTTTAAAATATATAATAAAATTTAAATTCAAACGATAGTATACGTAATTTTATTTCAAATATCTCAACACAACCCTGAACCAAATGAATTCCTCAAACAAAAAAGAGAGCGTCAAAAAGGCGTTTATCATAAATAAAATGGAAAACATGTTACATATAGCTGAATTTTTTTTTATGTAAGAAAACAACAATAACAAAATATTTTATTTTGTAAAACATAGTTTTAAGCTTGTTCATAAGACTTATTTTAAAAAAAAAAAAGCAAACAAAAATGAGTAGACAAGAAAAAGAAAAACAATTGAGAAACCAAAAATTTTCTAAAAAAATAAACCATGTCAGAGAAAAAAATGGAGATAACTTGTAAATGCTAAAGAAAAACAAAATTTGTGCAATTATTAGACTGTTAATGGAAATCAACATAAGTGCTGGAAATACAGAAAAAAAAATTAGACGAAATTCATCCGTACTGTCAAATTGTTTCAAAAGTCACATTTTTTCATTTTTATTTTTATTTACGATGGGTTTTGGTTGGAAAATGGAGCGTCGATTTTTTTGGAGACATTTTTTTTTATTTTTTTACCAAGGACACATTTGATTCTAAAAGCATTTTATTTATATACACATAACTGAATTGTCTGCGCTTGATGTGGCATTGGAACAAAAACTCTTATGGATAGAAATCAAATATGAAAAGTGGGTCAGTCGGTTTTTCAAATTTAACTCCTAAAAACACTCATCACTGCTTGTAATAAAAAATTACTTAGGTCTCTTGTAAGTCAAGGCGGATCGTCTTAAACATAAAAATGTATGGGGAAGTATATTTTTGTGTTTAATGTGTGTCTCGTGGCAGCATGACAAGTTTAATATCATCGAGTAGACACAGGGGAAAACTTTTTATTCAATGCTGCCTCAACACTGTCTTCGAAATATGCAATAACATAAGAGCTCCTTAGTTCGTGTCGCGCAAAGTAAGGGATAAAGATAAAAGTTTAAGTAATGCTCTTGTATGGTCCTCAACTCTATGTTTAAAAATGTTGTGCTTAATTCTAAATTTTGACTTCTATAGCCTTGATTTGGACTCTGGCTAAATGGTTGCATTTTAAAAGGTTATGACAAGTACCAAAATGTTCGTACAGTTGTTAGAATTTAAACTTATAACAAGAAAAAAGACAAATCAAATATATGAAGCACGCGGCGAGTTGGCGAGTTGTTGACCGAAAAATAGAAAAAATATCTCTCGAGTAATTCAAGGCGACAATTAAGATCGTGCAGCATTGAGGTTATTATCTTCATCGATTATTTTTACCACTCAAGTTATTTCTTTTGCTGGATGCACGGAATGCGTTTAGTTGGTCAACTGTCGTCATTTTGCTTATTTCTTCGACGTTTGTCTTACACTTTTTCCTCTTCGTGGAATATTGTGTGTGGATTACTCGTTCGATTACTCTAGTACAATTTTCATAAATCGAAAAGAATGCAAATTTAAAATGAAAGAAACAAAAACACCGTCTGTTAATGAGGTGTGACAAGATGCACAATTTGTGGGTTCTAGGTATGAGGTATGATATTTATACATAATCCGCACGAATTTTCATGCACATTTATTGCACGTCTACAAATTGCAGGAAACTGTACTGCGGACTGTAGTAGATTAATTCATTAAATGGACTACGATAGAATCTATACAAAAGAAAAATGTAATATTTATTTATTTATTTAAAAAGCTTAAGTTATAATTAAAAATTATAAATTAGGTGAGACGTGAGTGACAAGGCGTGTTCAAAAACTCAACATAATGTGGTTATTGAGAGTGTGCTTGGGCTCTCGTCTACATTTTCATGTACGCAGCAATGTTGTACTGATGATTTCACAACTTCTATCGACTCCGAACAATTGGCCTACGTTTTGGCTTAAGTGAGACTGCAGTCTGCAGTCAGCCGCTTGAAATGAGTCCTGTAAATTTTTTTCATAAAAACCCGTTGGCCTAACCTTCATGCTTTGATGATACCGATTATTCCGTCTTCCACCCTTGACGGGCTAAGGCACGTTGCTTTCATTTGTTCAAAACGGGATATGGTGCATCCGCAATCATTTGATCTTTCAATCGAGAGTGTCTTCCCCTCCTTCTCGAAGTAAGAGGATCGAGTTCGAAAAACCTTCACCGAAAAGTGTTCAAGTGGATCTTGACTGTTCGAACTTAGTGCACATCCAACTCTTAGAGGTTGCGGTTTTGACTTTTCCTTCTTTCGATTTCCTCATTTACTTACTTACTTATCAGGCCAACGACCTCTGGAGGTCCACCTGCCGCCGTTCACCATAAGATCTACTACAAATTGCCTCCCAAACTGCCTTTTCTTCGCCCATATCGGCCCAGCTCACCGTCTACCGAGCTTAATTTTTGTCACAATGTCTGCTTTTAGATATAGATGGTTGTAGCGTCTTTGAAAGTACCCTCACATACGGGGCTAACAAAGAAATGCGGCTGAGTGTCCTGAGCGTTTTTTGCTGAACACTCAAACCTTGGATCCATTCATGAAAACCATGATAAGACCATAGACTTGCACAGCAGTGACCTAGAAATGATGGTTAGGTTTTTGAATTTGAAGAGCCTTGACAGGCTGTAGTTGGATTTGAGCAGCCGTCCGGATATTTTTTCCGCCAGCATATATTTCGTCTTTTCATCATTTATCTGCAGCACCACCACCACCACTACCGGTTCGTGCTACCCACTCAATCAGGTTGATCGAATTCTGTAAAGGAAAACTATAATCAATTAATTTAAAGAGAAATCCATCGAAAGAAATTATCGGAAAATTACTCTCCTCTAAATTGGACACCATCAAAGTTTTCACATCGATTGCCAGACATTGCCCCTCGTGAAGATCTCAGCTTACAGGACGTCGAACAAGAGAAGAAGGAGAATAAAATTATCGCAATCTTGATGAATTGCATGTTTGCCGGCCTAATTTGTCCTTGATTTAATCGCTTAAAGGAGGACTGAAACTTAAATGTTGTCCATAAAAACATTCTCTCCTGTCACCACTAAAAATCGTAACATTGTCCTTCATAAACTTTTGTGAGGTCCTTCATAAATTTCAGAAACTAACCGTAATTCTGTTACATTTGCTAGTTCCTCTGAAGGATAAATCCCTCATCAAACAGTGGAAAGTATTTCAAAGTCCCCAGTAGATCTTCACGACCCAGGAGATTATACATTAGGAAAACCGATAGAAATCACAGATGTATACCGATGAGTTTAGTTTTAAGGCGCTTAGCTCAAGAAGTCCAGCAGAAAACAGAACCACGCGCTGACTCCACAAATGGCTTCCTTCAATGGAATCCAACCCGACTCCATAAAGCTTACACCAACGTGCAATCAAATGCCAAGGAAATCCTTCAACTCTTCCTCCGTCCACCCACATCCATTTGAATTCCTCTTTTTTTAGTTCACTGTTCCTCACATCGCTCGAATACACCGTGTATACCTGTGACCAAAGTTGTCAAGGGTTCGGTTTACAAAGGAGGAGAAAAAATGAAAATACATCTAAAAATACATTTCCCCCGTGTGCTGAATAATTAATGAAGTTTTCATTCGTAAAAGGACGTCGAAAAGGCAAAGATTAAAGCCGAGGGGTATGTTTTCCGTGGAAAATTCTCTTAGACGTTTCCTCCGGTCCTCCTGCTTCCTGCTGACGGGCGAAACCAGGTACACTGTTGACTTTCCCGTCTCAGCTGAGCTGAGCAACAAAAAGAGACCAGTCGCGGTCCCATTCCATCAGAGCGCTATGATTTTTATTTGTGCCTTAAATATTCAGTATTCATCACAAGAGGCTAACTTTCATCATGAGATACTTAAGTATTCTTTAAATATTGCTCCCGAATAGGTCATGGTCGATCCTAGGGAATTCACTTTGGAGCGCTGCAGAAGAGGTACGAGTACGCCTCCTTGGATGCATTGTTTGTCGGACTTCCGTGCACCTGCACGGAATGATTTACTTCCGGTTCGTTCGATTGAGTGATTCCTACAAGTTCAGATGGATTCACACGCATTGAGAGAGGAGAAGACTCTTCGAGTAATGGGTTGTGTTCATTGTGCTGCGAAACGGACACGATGACTCCGGGTCCTTGCTGCTGCCGTCGTTCAAAGTAATTACAAGATTCTCTCTCGAAAAACAAAACGAAGATTCACTCATTCAATCAAATGGATTGGCTAATGGAAACCCCCCTTGAACCAGCAGCGGCACACGGCGAGCCCATTAGAGTCGAGCTAATTTTTAGCCGGTTGTGTGAAATATGTGGAATGTTGTGCTGGAGTTAATTGAGCTGCTATTGTTCCGGCTCTGAGCTGCTACACACGCAACGGGTGGTTGGATGGTTTCTGTGTTTCGGGAATTTCAATTACAGTCTGGCAGGTGAGGTGTCGGTGTGATTACTGCCGTGCCATTGTGTAATGAACAAATGCAATGGCGTTGTGGTTTTATGTGTGTTATGATGCGGAATGTGTGACTCAGTGTTTGTTGTTTCTTTGACCAGATATGTGAGTTAAACTCAGTTTTTGTCTGATTTCGTTGGGTTAGTTTGTAAATGATTTCTTAAATTGTTTGGATCTTCATCGAGGAATGGAGAAGGAGATTGGAATCTCTTGTTCAACTGAGGAATGAAGCACTCTCTTGGAGCAAAACGGTTACTCTATATAAGACCTTGATAGTCTCAGTCTTGTTGTATGGCGCAAAAGCATGGGCACTAACCAATCAAAGCTTCGTCACTTCGAGACGAAAGTCCTTCGGATTATCTTCGGTCCCATATGCACTGTTGATGCTTGGGGAAGAAGACTAAACAATTAACTTTACGGACTGCATAGCGACATCAACTTGTACAGTCGAATTCGAGTCTCTCGTCTGAGGTGCCTTGGTGGTGTAGAGCAAATGAGCACAATGCTCCGGTTCAGAAATTCTTCGAATTCAATTCAGGAGAACGCCGAATAGTAAAACCACACCTCCGGTGGAGAACACAGCTGGAAAGGCATCTCAATTAACTAAACGTGCGTTGCTGAAAGTAATTAGCACAAGATTATGCTGGATAGAGACGAATGTTGTCTGAAGCAGTGGTTTACACCAGGCTCCAGCTGAAAAAGAAGAATTCGTCTTCTGATCTGTGTTAGTAGATTTTATTGTATGAAACGATTTGCGTGACAATTAATAAACCTTGTAAGTGCTGACGGTAGTGATTTTGTACCCGGTATAACAGAGTTTGGGGTAACATAATGGAATCTGGGTTCTCTCTTTCTCTCTTCTTCTAAATCACCACTGTACGGAGAGGTTTTTGTTGTTGCTTCCAAAACAGATTGGTCTCCTTGATCTTTTCTTTCTTCTTAGAGCGCTAGAGTCCGAGGTGAACCTGGGCCTCACTCAACATGCCTCTCCAGCCAGCTGTCTCCAGTTTCGCACACCAAGCCGGCAGAGGTCCCCCTCGATTTGCGTGCGCCAACTTGTACATGTATGTCCTCTGTTGCGTTGTCTCACAGGCTCAGAGTCGAAGACTTGATCACACTGATTAAAATCTGGCTCCACAGAAGAGCCGCTTTCGAGGACTGAATGATCTCCAAAAGTGACCAAAAAAGAGTCTCTGTTTGTCGCAAAGAACACTGTTGATGCAAGTTGATGCACAATCAAAACAAATTTCTCACCACAATCCTGGCAAATGACACACTCAGAGTGCAATAGAACACAATACACTCTGATCAACGAACCGTATTGACCACAGAATTGTCTCAAACATCACACAGATTACCTCAAATTAACCACAATTCACACAAGACATTCCGATCGTGCTGCAGGCCAACAGTGTGTGGTTTTACCAAATTAAATTCCTCAACTCGGAATGAAACTCATTGCAAAATTATTCCTCAAGTTAATTAACTCGGTCCACTCGATATCCCTAATTATGCGACAAATTGCTTGAACCCACGAAGGACTGAATGCCTTCACCTTCACAGTTCCTCGTTCTGTGTTGTTGGTGCTGGGTGCAATTAACTTTGAAGTTCATTGCAATGGGTTAAGGTCAACCTGGAACACAAAGACAAAGGCCTCGTAAAAAAGCCAACCAAAGAAAGTTGAAATCGCCACACGTTAGCATTTTCCCTCGAAATGGCGGAGTGCCTTGCTGTGTCACGCAATTCTTGGATCTCCATCTCCTTCATCATGTAAATCCGTTTCATTAGCAAAATTAAGTTTGCCAACTGTCATGTCCCGAAACATATTCGGCAAACATAATTTCCCACAATTAGGCAAATTAATTAACAAAACTCTCCTTGTCATCGTGTCCTTCGGCTGGTGTGTCACCTCATTAGGGATATCAAATAATCATCAATTTTTTGCGCACAGAACACAGAAAAGAAATGCCACTCTCACTAATCACAAAACCGACAAGCACTTTTCAGTCGGGGAGGAGAAAAACTTTCCCAGGTGGAGCCCGGCGGGCGTGGCCACACTTTTATTGATGAACGATGGTAGTTGGCGGTCCCTAATAACCCCCAAGCACGTGAGTTCAGTTCTCTGGGAGCGAAAATATTGTCCAAGGTGGACCTCTGCTGACCTTCGTGGTGCGATGGTATTTATTGGTTTCCGAATGATATCATTTTCAATGCGAAAACGAGAGCAATGTTAAGGGCATGTTCATAAACAAGGGAAGGGAAAAATGTTTTTTTTTTTTTTGTAAATCTTCCGTTGTCCTACCCTATCCGCTATTTATGATGAGATATTACTTCGAGTGCAGAGAAGGCGTGTGTGGCTTCGAATGGACACAAAGGCTTTTGTTATTCCCTCTCTGGAGTGGAGGGCTCCACTGAATTATTAATCTACTCAATTTTTTACTAGTCATGCGGTATTTTACTCTTAGGAATGCATTTGGCGATCTAGGTACTTGTTAATTTATTTAAAGAGTCCCTTCTGTCTAATCACCTTAAAAGCTTATTGTGCGGAGCATGTAACCAGCAGATGTTTGAGATTAATGTCGCTGGTATATCCCTGGATACGTCCATTGAAATTCTTGATAATCCTTTCCTTTGTACAACGGTACAGACGCTTCTGCCGCATTAATTGGAGTCACTGTGCCACATAATTTATTTTGTTGATCTTCTCAGTAGGACGATATAGGAAAGAAATCGATTCTAAGGTATCAAACCAATTCATAGGTATCCAGGAAACCTGTTACGTGTATCATTTTGCTCTTGAAACATGTCCGAAGCGGAAAGCAGTTAAAAAAAGATTGTTCATGCACCTTAGACTCCTGGTCAAGAGATTTTAGAGAGACAAGAGTATTTAGTTACTCCACAGCTGTCATTTGGCATTTCACATAGGAAGAAAGAGATATTTGTCATTTCTCATCTGTCAGCGCAGTAGACGAAGTAAGTAAATGTTCAGGAATCTAAGCTAACCCTTTTCTAACGGCTACCAGAAATAATAGGAAAATATAACTTTTTGCATTAAAATCTTTTAAAATTATAATGAAGGAACAACATATTTTTTTTTTTAATTTTTTTATTTTCCAAAACCTAGACTTTTTGGCACCGCCAGGAAATTTTTGTCTGTAGTTTACAAAATAAGGAACTTTTTAGACTTTTTATGAACACTTATCTACTAATTAATCGACGCCGTGGTATTTTGAAAAATAGTTCTCCATAAATTTTCTATTTTTAATATGTTTTTGAAATTTTCACACTTCACTTGATTCGCCGTTTATTCAAGTCTCAACTTGCAAGCTTCACAGATTGTTTATTTTTCGCCAGAATTCAAGTAACGTGCTGTCATTGGCTTACCAAACGGTACATTTAAGGATCGGCAATGATAATTGTCCCTTACACGCTCGGGTATTTGAAATATTTGGCGGAAAAGTCGGTGGTACTAATTAGTACCGTCAGATAGGAAAGGGTTAAAAGTAGCTAACAAAATTGCATTTATTTGTATCTCGCATATTTTTAAGAGACTAATTGACCTATAATCGAATCTCGAACTTTTATCGTCTCGTCTCGAAAATAAGTACTTCTTAATAACAATGAATGCAGTGTAAAGATGTTTGCCCGCGCTCACTTAATTCTGATGCCGGAGATTCGATTTTCCCCTCCGCCTCAAACCGGGAGTCTCGAAAACTCTCTCAGCCAAAGCCTTAGTGTTCATGTGTTAGGGGTGGCCAAGTCAACATAGTCGACGGATCTTTGCCGTCGTTGAATGGCAGCATTCAAACCCAATCCGAAAGTGATACAGAATACGAATTTATTTGAGTATCGGATTTGATTTCCGAATGCCAAAATGATACAAAGTAAGGCCCCAGCTCGTTTCGCCTAGTCTTAATGCCCGTGAAAGCTTCTACAAAAGCCCGTTGGGAACGCGTGATGAGTCGAGTATTTGCGTAGCTCAACTTATAGAAGACAGAGCCGTCCGTGGTTACATCTGTCTGCCGAACTATAAGGCCAACTATAATGGTCGTACTCATCGAATTCAGTAAAAAAAACCTTAATCCAGATAATTATTTCCTGAAATAGATGAAGCCCTACTTTAATAATAATAGCAGCGCTACTGTCCGAGGTGGATCTGGGCCTAAGTAGTTGTCTCCACATTCACGGTTACGTAGCAAATTTTTTTATGACAAAAGTGTTCTTGTTTGTTGCTAGTCACATGTACTTGTAATATCTTATGCTAGTAATTTACTTCGCGTGACGCCTTTTCTATTGTGACCAGATGAAGAGAAAGGCTCGTGTTAACAACGAGTCTATGGCTCATGACTTCAAAGAATTAATACAAAGCTAAAGTTAGTTGAGATAAGTTCTTGACATAATTCGGTGCCTCCAATTTCAGGCACATGTGAACCAGTTTTCCTGGTAGGCCACTTAACCACACACGTGATACAAAAATCAGTCATATGACCCACATTGCATACAGAGTATCGCATTATTAAGTGATTATTTCAGATCCTTTCATGTCACATGAATAAGTCATGAAAAAATTCGTTAATCCTTTCCCAGGTACATTGACCTCTACTTTAGCCACCTGTAAGGCTTCATCCTCAACTCACGCCAAAAGCAGACTGACTTTGATTTGACGGCAGACTCGAGTTGCCCATTGACAGCCCGTCAACCCTTTCATGTCTGGTTGTTTATCCATCCCCACTGAGCAAAAAAGATACACACACCATTGCCTTGGTAATTCATTGTACTTAGTTTCAATTTCAGTTTCGTAATAACCCATAATGCAAGCAAGTCAGTTCGATGAACCTTCCCCACACAATCCCATCCCCCAGCGGAATGAACCTCTGCACTCAACCCTCACAAACACTCACATTTTGACGGTACGGACAGCAGCTATCAACGATTTAATTGTGTTAAATGTTCAAAGTTCATAAGTGTATTTTACCATTTAGGACAGCTGCTTTGTTAAATGATTGTGCATAAGGCCGTAAATCGAAAAAAATAAATTAATTAATGCTAACCCGTATTTCTAAATGTACGATATACATATAAATATATTTATACACTTTCCAATTAGCCACGTAGCTAGGATTAATGAAATATTTATTTTACAATACCAATGCGCAACAAGTAGTCAAAGAAAAAAAATGAAAAAAAGAAAAGAGAAAAACCACAAACATTTGTACTAATTTTTTGCAGGCATTTAGCTAAGTAAATAAACAATAAATAAATATAAAATTAAATGTGATGAAGATATGAATTAAATTAAATAAAAATGAAAATGAAAAATGTAAACACTTAGGCGTAAGTAATAAAGTTTTATTCTTGTTACCACAGATAAACAAATATCTAGATGAATGTAGAGTACTCATGGCTAAATGTTTGTGCAGTGCTTGAAGCTAAATAAAACACAAAAGAAAATAAAAATGCAAAACGGTTTTTGTTTAGATGAAGTTGGTTTTTGCTTATCAAATTAAACGAGAGGCAAACCGAGAATGAAAATAAAAAAATAAGAAAAATTCAGTGAATTGTAAATTTTAAAGTGGAAAATATTAAGTGGATATGAATTATACATTAATTTTTAATTGTCATATTTTTGTAAACAATTTGTAGTGTGTAGGATATATATATATATTATTCTTTGTTGAAATAAAATTATTTTTTAAAATTAAATTTATCAACTTGTTTTTTTAATTCTTTGGTGGACGTTGAAGTAAATGGGAGCAAAAGGAAGGTATTTACGTCACTCTCGAGCATTAGTCGTATTTTCAAGTGTGCATTCAGTTTCTAAGGCTTGAATTAAGAGAATGGGCAATAAGGAAATCGTCACATATTTCAAATAAAATGGTCATTTCTCGTTCTTCTTCGGTTTTCAGATTCGTCGCAAGCCACCTATGATGTGCCTATTATTGCATTGGGACATACTGTTTCATGCAGACTCCGAACGGCGAAATTTGAGAAGGTTTTTCTTAACAATTATACTCTCTGAGCAATATCAGTGACCTGAGAGAGGTGGTGCTGTGAACCATATCCAGTATCAAACAATGAACGGTAGTGTAGGAGTCGACATTCACGGCGACCATATTTTAAAAGTTAAAAATAATTTTTTGACTTAACCCAGAAAATAAAGGGAATTTTTATTTTTTGAAAAAAATATTTGTTTGTCCATCTACATTACCGTTGTCGCCTTTAATATAGGCCCCATTAGACATTATGTACTTGTGCCAGCGCTTCTTCCAACCCTCAAAACACTTCTCAAACTCGATCTTCAGCGATGTGCTTTTAATCTATCTATCTATATACTACCGTTAACCCGAACACAGCTACTACAGTTTAAACATATACAGTGCCTCACAAAAGTATTCGGAATTATGTTTTTTTCCTGGATTTTAGCATTGTTATACAAGAAATAGTTATTATAATTATAATAAAAAAAACCGTTTCAATTCATCATTTATTCTCTGTTAACAAAAAATCAGAACAAATAAGGCATGTTTTCTGTCTGCAACAACTACAAAATGCAACAAACTAAGATCCAGGAAAAAACATAATTCCGAATATTTTTGTGAGGCACTGTATGTGTATAGAGACTGAATGGCCCTCAACAAAGAACCATCAATCGCATACTCTTGCAGAACGCTCCAGAGTTTACCTCGAGGAACTCGGTCATATGCCTTTTCCAAATCTACAAAACAACTGTAGATCGGTTTGGCGTACTCCCAAGCCTTCTGGTACTTTTCTTAGAGTGAAAAGCTGGTCGGTTTTACTTCTGCCGGGACGAAAACCGCACTGTTTATCTCTCATACTGGTTTCGACCATAGCTCTAGAACGCGCCTCCAACACCTTAGCGTAGACTTTACCAGGGAGACTTAAAAGAGATATGACCCTGTAGTTGGAGCACTCTTTTTTGTCCCCCTTTTCGAAAAGAGGGACAATCACCCCAGTCTGCCAATCACCAGGTTTCTCACCGCGTTACCAAGCCACTTTAATGACACGAGAGAGCCATAAAACTCCCTCTTTACCCATAGCCTTAAGCCTTTCTGGCCGGATTTCATCCACACCTAGACTATTTTCCGCCCTACTTAAGACTACCCTTAGTGCCCTGTTCGGGATTGAGCAGCTCTGAAGTATCCAATGCTGTCTGTGATCTTCTGGTCATCCGAGGGGGTTGCGCTTCGTTAGCCAGGCTTGCGGCGTACAATATGCACACTACAAACCTGTTGCCCGCCCCTCACCACGAGGAGGTCATATACCGGGGGAGTCACTACTGGAGCACTCAGACTCAAAACTGGTCCATTGTACTGTCAGGTAGCAACCTACTCCAGTGCCGTTAATTTGATCCCAACGGCAAATGGTGACTGGACCAGATTCGAATTCACTGGGATGCGAACCGGGGACCCCTCTAACTTGGGGCAGGCACTTAGCCAACTGCGCCATCCAGTCGTCTATGTATACCAACATAATGCCAAAACTTTTTGACAAACGGGCTCTCCAAACCCGCGAAATTTAAAAACGTTCGTTATTTTCTGAACACACCTCATCCATATCAATTATTGGGCCAAGTAGAGGAGTAGTTATTCCATTTAATCTCCAACACGACAGACGAGAATTCCGTCTCCTCGATATATATTATGTCAAGAAAGCAATGCTGAGACTGAAGTCAAACAAGGATCCAAGTGAAGAGGTCTACCTGTTGAATCTTTTAAGGCAGCTACGGATTGTCTGTTCAGACCCATACTTTTTCGTGGATCAGAAAAAGTATTCATCGAACAAACTTGATGTCAAAGAAGATGTTAAATTCGATGCTGTGAAGACTTATCCGAGACAGCAGCTCGTCTGTAAGACATGTTTGGGAGATTAAATGACTTCTCGAACTGAAGAAGGATAAGTCTTCGTATAAAACATCTTCTTTGCCATTTTATGTGAACGTCTGAAATTGCGTGTCAACGATCGTTTCAGACCAAGGAAACCCACAAAATAACAAACAGAAAATTGGAACGTCCACTCTGGTTGATCTATTAAATTTTATAGTTGAAGGAGTTTGTCTACCGCGGAATTAACGTGAAATCCGTAAGCGACTCCTTAGTGGAGATCCGATGTAGTGTCGCCTTTGCAATCGTCGCAATTTTGGTTTATCGAACAACTTGGGTCAAAATTTCTAATTCGAAAGACCAAAATCGTGCTCTACAAAACCCTACACAAGTTACGGAATTTGGACGATAAGCAGGACCTCGGGGCTGATTATTGATGCCTTCGAAGAAAAAATTATGCATCGATTGTTATGTCCCGTCCGCGAGGAAGGCGAATGGAGGAGATATTAAATAGTCAATAAGTGTCAGAATGGAGAACAAGAAACGATTCAAAACGCTCAAAAGTCAAGGTGAATCCCATTATTTTCTTTATTATTCATGACTTGTTACATGATGAATTCCCCTTTAGAAGCACACACTGTCAATAAAAAATACCATTTGAGAGAATTAAAATGTCGTTGAGAAATCTGTCAAAACGACCATAATCCTGAATGAATGCTTCGTCGATTTTGTACGACAGTAAAGCTCCATCACAAGCTTATTCCGAACCCGACAAATCATATCGATTTTTTAACATGTTCACCAACTTTTGCTCTGACTGTATTCCCTAAAATAAAATTCCCTCTCTGTTGAATCAATATTAAATCAATCAAGGGCGTAAAATGTGACTGGTGGACTACATTGGAAAGCGATTGTAAAGAATATTTTGAAGACAGCTAAAAAAGGCGGCCGAAAAAATAAAGTTTAAAGATAAAATGTAAATTTCAAATAAAATGACATTCAAAAAAATCTTAGGGTAAGAACGTTATGGCCTGATACTAGGTCAAACGATTATGTCGTTTTATGATCTCTTTCAGTTATATTTTGACGCTCGGTCATCGCCATGGTGGATCCAATGCCATTCTATTTTGGGCCGATTTCGCAAACGATGCTCATCCAGCTTCAATTCTTGCACAAGGTTGATTTTGTAAACCTTCCAACAAAATTTTGCGTAAAATGATCCATTAAGTGAACGAGCAAAGACTAAATTGTTTTGAAAAAGGTTGAATTTATAAATTAGGATCTTCTTCGTTCGTTTCGGTGCCTTCTTGCTACTTGCAAAGAAAATGTTGTACGAAAACGGTCAACATTAATATAACGATTAGCGGTCTCAGACGGTCTATTTTATTGAGTGTAATATGGTCCAAGTCCTCTATAGGTTTGGCGCACAAAACCGAAGTATTGTAACCAAATTTCTAAAATTTGTTTACTTTGTTGACAGGTTTCATCACATGACATTGTCTACTAGGTGAGCATGCAAGACTTGGATTTCTATCTGAGAGAAAGTAAAAATATTTTACAAATCTTCTGCACATGGTCACTTCATTTTGTTAAAAATTTTTTTTTAAATCTGCACCCCAAAAGGAATTTCAAAGCAGACCGAAAAAAAAGACCTCAGTGGATGATCGCTATATAATAATGTTATCAAAAAGTGACTCTTTTAAGTCATCAAAGGCGATTTCTGCAAAAATTTACAACACCGTTAGTGCTCCAACAGTTCGTCGCTTACAAAAAGCCAAACTTCTCGGACGAATAGCTAGGAAAGTTCGTTAGTGAAAGAAAATTGGACGAGCGATATCGGTGAAAAAAATGGCGAAATATTTTGCTGAGCGACGAAACAAAAATTAGTCTCTTTGGGAATGACTGTGAAAAGAATGAAGGGCTTCTCAAGCCAAGGAATTCCATAACCGTTGCACAAAAAATACTGTGAAAAATTGAGGCGGCAACATAATGATCTGGGGATGTTTTTCCACACTAGTAAAAAAATGCTTTGTTCATATCAAAATCAACCTGCCAGCTTGGCCAAGTCAATCTCTAGGCTTAAAATCTATTGAAATCTTGTGGGCGCATCTAATGAAGAAATTGAAATAAGTAAGCATTTTAGCTCTTAATTTAAGAATTTTGGAAAAAATTACAATGTATCTATTTTTTTTATAGCACGATTTCTATGAGCTAACACAATTCAATCTTCATAAAAAATTATTTACGTTAATATTGAAAATATTTTTGAATTTTAAGTTTTTAATAAGTATATAGAATACAAATATACTAGCCTTTTTTGCGAACTTTAACCATTTCTTTCATTGTATGTATTCAATGTAAGGTGAATGAGGGTGCATCTATTTTTTTGATCAGGTGTGTACTTAGTCGTTTGGAGTCGGCATAAAACAAGACACAAAAACCGCTGTCAGACAGAATGTTCCACTGAACAATACGGACGATAGAAGAGATAGCGATATCGAGAATTAAGTCGAATAAGTCTGCGGGTGAAGATGGCCTGTCTGCAGGAAGTTTTTAAATCAGCTGGAATTGGCTGGTAGAGCGCATGTGTGGAATCTCAGTATCGTTTGCCACAAGAAGAGAGATCCCTTTGACTGCGCCAGCTATCGAGGAATAAGTCTCCTAAACATCGTATTCTCTGCCGTTTTAGTACCTGGAACCAATTCAAAATTTTGATAAATTTTATTTACTTTGCCGTGTTGTTAGATTAGGTTAGGTTCAGCGAGCAAGGACAAGGTGAATGGTCTAAAATACCGTTAACTTCTATTGAACTTCAGAACATACAATAGAAACAAACAATTTGTTGTCTTTTAAGTTTGAAATTCAATTGACTTCGGAAAAAGAACGATGCGCAAAAGTATTTTAGAGACCCTACCGAGGGGACGAGGGCTACGGATTATTAGGAATGTAATCAAAATGGGAAAACGTTTTTTTTTAACCCTATTACTGGCACATTCCCCTTTTTTGAATTCCAAAGTCCTCCACAAGTCCGTCTTGACTTGCACAAAGTCAATTCAATATGTTCCCTCAAGTTTTGTTAGAAGAAGAGAAGAGTATTCACATCTTCGAAATACTCTTTTCTTTCGAGGAAATCACCCTGACCCAACTTTCGTATTCAAACTTCGAGAGGTATTCAAAAATGTTTTCCAAGACAAAATTCCTAAATATTTCCCATTGTGAACTAAAATATTCAAGAGCGTGCATTCAAAAACTATGTCAAGAGGCTGTCGAAAGTTTCAAACCTACACACACACACACACACACACACCGGACCTCATTTGAAGTCCTCTAGGGACGAAACATATTTTGTGTGCAAAACTCTTGACTAACCATTGTTTCTGTGTGGCGAACTCATTCAATTCGCATTCGATTTCCAAGCAGGACCCTAGTTGGATTCTCATGTGAAACTAATTACTTACCAGATAGTCCTGCAGTGATAAATCGACTTTTGACAGGATTACACACTCGATTTGCCTCCCCTTCAAAGAAGCAGCGCCCATTCTAGGAAAACAATCCAATCTAGGCGCACTCCGAGTGAATTCGTAATGCAGACCCACACGAGGAGCAATAATTCTGCACAAATCACCACCACCACACACAGACGCTGGGTGCATGCCACACAGCTCCTAATCCGATTAGATATCTCATACTTATCACGAATTTCAATTAATATCCCCGCACAAAGGCTTCCATGTCCGGCGAGCCGAGTCGCAGCTCCGTATCCACAACAACAACCCTTTGTGCCCGTGATGTTGAGGAAATTCATTAGCTACCGCAAGGAGGGTTAATATTAACCGCCCAGCCACACCGTCCCTTTGGCAACCAACCCACGTACACACACTCGTGCGGTGCTCCTCGCCCAGACAATTTCCTCCTCGTGTCGCTCCGAGCGGAATAAATTAATTTTGAATTATTAAGCAAGGAGCAGCTTTTAATTTAGGTCACCACTGCTGCTGGCGAGGCAGCCTTTTGTGCATCAGGCTGCGGAATTCAAGGCGAATATCAAAAATCGATTGAGGACATCGAATGGAATCTGAAGTGTGCAGCGCAGCACTTGTGGTTATTGTGTTCGTGTGCAGAAACTTGTTTGTTGTGAGAGGGGACAACGGTGGTTGGCACAGTGCAGAGCAGTGCAGCACGGTAAATGATGCGGCAACAAGTCCCCGGCCCGTTCTACCAGCATGCGTTTTAATGGTTCAACTTGCAGTGCTTGTGCTTTGTAATTGTGCGCTATATGAAATCCTGAAGAGAGTTTTATTGAACTTCAACCCTTGACAGATGTTGGGGTTAGGTTCCTCACTCACTCTGATTTCACTCACACACAGCAAAACACTAGTCTGCCCTCTCCGGTGAGTGTGAGAATTTGAAATGAAAATTCTTTCCATTAATGACAGTGGTTTACGAGGCTCACGTCTCCTGGATCCAGTGCACAAAGGTAGCAACTGTTGATTTGAAGTCTGTCTGGAGAGACGGTGAGTTTAATGTCAACGTTTTTACGAGGTGGCAGCTATAAATGAGAATTTTTCACTCGTTCATGTGGTGCAACGGTCCTGAGTAAACTTAGTCCGCAACTAGCCAGAACCTCGTTATATGTTCCAGTGCTGGTAGTCAAGTTTTTTAAGGTTTTTTATCACTTCTTTGCTGTGTCGCCTTGTTTTTTGGGTTCTTTACCAGAATGGTACCAATGGAACCCTTATAGTTTTACTTCTGTCATCATATTCCTTAACTAAATATGACGATACTTTAGCTTTTCTCTCAAAAAATACCTTTATCATACGAAAAAAAACCTTAGCATGTATATGATATAATAATAATAATGGCGGCGCTACAGTTCGAGGTGGACCTGGCCCTAGCTTCTCAGCAACCACTTGCGTGGTGCGTGTTATTTTTCTCTCACGAGTAGAGGGGACCTACAGTCTAATGCCGACTCCGAACGGCAATTTTGAGAAGCTTTTTCTAGACAATTATACTTTTTGAGCATTGTCAGTGATTCGAAAGAGGTGGAGCCGTGAACAATTTTTTTTTAAATCTAAACTTGGATTCGAACTTAGACTGTGAAAGTCTAATGCGCACGAACCCACACGGTCACGGCGCCCACGTATGATAGTACTACCATTTGCAAAATGTCTTTTTACTCGGCTGCCGTCAATTGTTTGTCGTCTGGAATAATGGACGAACATCATCCCCAGATCATTATGTTGTCACCTCCATTTTTCACTATCATTTTTGTGCAACGGTTATGGAATTCCTTGGCTTGAGAAGCCCTTCATTCTTTTCACAGTCATTCCCAAAGAGATTAATCTTTGCATCGTCGCTCAACAAAATATTTCGCCATTTCTTCTTAATTGATGAGCAAGCGATTAAAATAAAGTATACTAAACCTTTTTGACAAAAAACTCGCAAAGAAAATAATGATATAATTGAATATTGATCACAATCTGAAGTGTATCTATTTTTTTGATCATACGATTTTTATGAGCTAACACAATTTAATCTTCATAAAAAATTATTAAATATTTTTAAATATTATTAAAAATTTTAAATATTTTTATATTTTAAGTTTTTAATAAGTATATAGAATACAAATATATTAGCCTTTTTTGCGAACTTTAACCACATTTCTTTCATTGTGCTACGCTAAAGATGAAAAATGTAAGGTGAATGAGGGAGTATAAATTTTTTTGATCAGGAGTGTAACTGTTTAAACTTCTAAAAAATTTCAACAGCAAATTCACTTATATGACGATCGTTACTGCGCGCGGTCATTTATTAGAGCATCAGTTCATGTAATTGAATTCCAGTACAAAAATTGGGCGGTTCATATATTGGAATAATTCATATAACTGAGGGTTCATGTAAGTGAGACTTCACTGTATGTATTTTTATATTTTCGTAGAATTTTGAAATTGTTTTGTACTCGTGCCGAATATGTTTGTCTACCAGAGAAGGTAATTGCTCCTTTGTTACATAATTGTGTTTTCTTCTCCACTCACCTGCGGTTCAATGTCAAAGATTTTTCAAAAGAACCTTATAAGATCTTTTTTCTCAATTTTTCTTGAGTACCCACGTTTCACATTTTTACCAGATTAATGATTTCTTAGAATATTTAAGAGGTTCTGATTTTTCGCATAATTCGAAGTAATAATTGAAAGGGGAGGTGAAGTTCGATTATACTCGTAAGTGAGCACGTGGTATTTAAGGACTTCTACCATTTATCCCTGTTGAAGAGAGGTCTTTAACGTGCCGCAACTCCAGGCACTGACTGAAAATTTTCGCGTCGAGTTTTTGTACTTTAAGTTTGTAATTTTGTTATAGATACAAAACGTCGGATTATCTGCCACCAACCCTGACTACCACGAGGAAGTTCTCTACCCGAATTTCGGATAGGAGAGGTTGGGAAGAGCCATCAGCAAGTGGCGGCGAAGATATCTCTCTATATACCTACTGATGGCTCAAAAACAGGTGCAGGAACGGGGGCAAGGGTCTTCTGCGATTTCTTTGAAAGATCCCTAAACCTAAACGACGAATGTAGCGTTCTTCAAGCAGAAGTGGTAGCAATAAATGAGGCGGCACTTACGCTTAAAGAGCTTAGTTTGACTGAAAAAACGATAACCATATACTCCGCCAGCCAAGCGGCTATAAGAGCCATAGCGTCGGATATTGTAAAGTCGAAACTAGTCAAGCTATGCAGACAGAACGTCAACGAAATCTCCAGTCTAAACACGGTGACTCTGCTGGGTACCGGGACACACAGGAGTTCAACGGACGTGTTAGCGAAGGAGGGCTCAGGGTTAGATAAATCTCTAGCACTACCCTATGTCTACACGCCGTTAAGTTTCCTAAGGAAAGAAATAGAGGACGAAGCCTTAGAAAGAGCAAATGCGCGATGGCTGAATCTGAATATTGGTTCAAAGTCGAGAGCCCTATGGCCGGTGTTAAACAGGAAGAAATCATTATCAATGATTAGCATAAGTTGCAAGGATATACGGACGGTGGTGGGAGTTCTCACCGGGCATTGTCCGATAGGCACGACGAGGAGGAAATAGAGTCTGTCCGCCACCTGCTATGCGATTGTCCAGCCCTACGGGGAAGGAGACTGCTAACACTAGGTACTAACTTCTTCGACGAGCTGAATAAAATAAAGCTGAAGCACCTCTAGAGATATATACAAAAATCTAGGTGGTTCTAATCACCAGTAAAAGTGTAGGTCTCACGGGGTACACGCTCCCATACCCGGGGCAAAAAGGACCCAACTGTTTGTCTCAGTGAGCGGCGACCCAGTCGCAAGGGCACCCTACCTACCTTGTGATTTTGTACTTTTGAACGCCCAAAGGCCATCGTTTTCTGTAAAAGCCACACGTCTTTGAAAACGTGTTGTTCAATGTTATTTTTGGAAGTATTTCCCTCATCTCTTCGAAGTTGAAGAAAATCAAAATTTATTCAAAGAGACATGTCTAATCAACGACATTCAATCATTTGGCTTCTGAATGTTTTTATCCTATTTTTAGTCAATTTTCTCCGAAAGTCTCAAGCCACGTTCTTAGCTAACAAATAACTGCTCTCAAGTGGTTTGGACGGGCCACAACTGAACTGATTCTTGGAATCGTAATCTGCTCCTCTTGTCGATTGTGTCAATCCACCACCTCTCACAAAAAAATATCCACCTCGAGACCTTCTTCACCACACTTCGTCTCATGTTGTGAACATGTTTTCATCAACTGCGTGCCACACAAGTCATTCCCGACTCCTGGAATTCGACGTAACTGTTGGACTAAAAAAAGAAAGAAATTCTAATTTAACTGGAAAACATCGTTTATTACAGCGGCCTTCAAAAGCGAAAAAAGAACAACCATCTACGTCCAATTAAGGCTTCCCTAACATCGCCATGGCACCGTTCTATTTTCGGAATCTAATATGACCTTCGAGTGCGGCCTCCCATGTCATAAACACCACATACGCATGATTCCTACACTGCCGGTGGATCAACAAGCACCTCCCTCCCACTCTCTCCTCGAATAACCATAATTAGCTTCGTGCTAATGCCAGTAAATTGTCAACATCCACACTCAGGTTCTGAAGTTACACCTGAAAATAAGTACGCTGTCCTCGGAATGAATTTATTACGTACACGCCGCTGCAGGACACAGAATTACCATCCACGAGGGATGAGCCTGACTCCCACTCCCACTCGGGCCAAGTGGGTGCACGACCTGGCCCTGTGGGGTCGTTCGCATTCACTCCCAAAAATAGTTACTTCGAGCATAATTAATCCCCTTTAACACCAGTCGCTTGAACTTTTTCTCGTTGTTGTGCCGGTGCGGCGGCATAGCCAGACGGACGCCTACAGTTTCCAACTCAGCGCCGGACCAAGTTCGAGCGCTCCGGTAGGGAGTGTCTGCTCGGGGGCGTTCAACCGTCCACACTTGACTGGCATCTCTCAGCAGCGTCATCCCTTGATGTTTGTCTGACCCATTTGGCGTGCAGGTCGACCGCGTGCTGCCCCCAATTGACTCGATTGTGAACTGTGCCCTGGCCCATATCCTAGTGCAGATGATGGACGATAATTAATTGTCGTGTCCTTGTTGTTCGCGTCTATCCTTTCACTTAGGACGCCCTCAACCAGCTGAACCCGGTGTGTATGTGCCGTTGATTGCATCAGTCTTCTGTGCACGCCCGAGGATGATGAGTTAAGTACCAGTGCTTTGCTGCTCTATGTCGCATTTATCTTCTTCAGGGCAGAGTAAGCAGCAAAGAAAGAAGTGTAAAGTGCACACGGCAGAGTGAAAGAAAAGGACTCACAAAACTGGGTAAAGAGTTTCTTAGAAGCCCCTTGAATCGCTGACACAACAAACATTAACGCCCCCGGGTTACGGGTTACGGGTTACGAACTGCACTCGGAAAGGGGGCACAGAAGAAAGCAGATCTGATTTTATTCTCCGGTGCCCTGCTTCGACTTCTGTTTCGAGTGAAAAGAGGCACGACAAAAAGCATTTAATGGAGCGACTGTGGGTGAAGATGACTGCAGACGAAGGGTTACGCTTGCAGGCTTTCCAGTTTAATCCTTAAAGCTTAGGGGTTGATAATGCCAGTTAGGGTGGCAGTCTGCAAAGGAAACCAGGGAAACATTTGAAACGAAGTATTGTGGTGGAGATCAGGCTTTTTGCTCGACGACGAGCGGAAGGCGGTGAATTTCACGTGGATTTTGTGTCAACGCCGGATACTAATTGGGAAGTGTTGTTGATAATGACGCGGGCGATATGAAAATGGCCCGGGAATTGAAGTGTCTTGTTTGCGTAATCTCATTAAAAGTGACTTTTCGGATTTTGCAATTATGATGGGATTTGCTGTGCGACTGAATGATTGTTTTTGGAAAATTTAAAGATGTTGTAATTAGTTGTTGCTTCAAGGATCCTTTGAACAGAATTCAGCGGATTAAGTCCTTAATTTGCTCCATAGACAGTCGTTCGAGCTTAAGTTTGAGGAAATTAAAAATGGAAAGAGGAAAATGTTTCCCGATCAGACTGGCGGTTGTGCGGAGGGCTAACAATCCGCCCAAGGAAACAATATTATCGTTATGAACGAGCAAATTGCCTCAGATGTACGGACGGAAAACCAACGCGAAGAGGGAAAAGGAGTTGCTAGTCTTCTCCTGGAATATAGAAGCCTTATAAACTCCCGGAGTAGCTCACCAATTGGAAAATATCTTTACCCAGTCCAAGGCGGATATTACTGCGATCCAGGAAGTGCATTGGATAGGAGCGGGCATGGTAAGACAAAATTAGTTATTTATTTAATATTTAAATCCGGTTTCAAGTCACCACTGTTAAAACCCCTTTCTTGTAACACTTTTGAGAAAACCAAAATTTATGTCCATTTGGTCACCCACCTGGCAATAGCACACACAGCACTAGTGGTTGCTCTAAAAGATAGGCCCACGTTCACTTCGGACTGTCATCCAAAGAGGAAGGGAAACGTCATCCATTGACCTATCCCGTCTTAAATTACTAAACAGAGTCGGTAAAATGAGTCAGAATCTGTTTAAATACTAGTTTAATTGCAACTCCAACAGCAGACTTATCTTGCCTTAGCAAGGAAGGTTAAGGAAATTGTTCAAATCACAGATTCATATGTCGACGTCTACTCTAGAATTAGCGTCGCACTGTGTCAATATATCACTCAAGATAAGAGTTATTCACACGCCACCATCGGCCAATTACCAACTTCCGTGAGATTGATGCCTCACCTTCCCGAGCAAATGAGATCCTTCACCTGACTTATGCACGAACATAAATCCCAAATCCTAACCAATCCACCTTGAGAGAGAATAACGCGTCTCACCACACAAAATTCCAGACTCATCTCACAAGACTTTTGGAAAATTCCCCAGCCCTGGTTGAATAGCAGCGGTTGCTTCCTTCCTCGTCGCTGCCTCATAAATCCCTTTCATCCCCTAAGCCAGTCAAAGTGAGACTAGAAAAACGCATTACGAGTCAGGTCTCCATTCAGTTACAGTCTTTTGAGATGAAACGCATCTCCAAACATGTGCGCCTCTCTCGGCATCCCACAGGAATGGGGAGCAAGCAAAAAAGAGAAGAAGACATTTTTAATGAATAAGTTCCTCTGCCAGAAATGTCTGCTTCTATTGCAGATAACTTTTCTCCTTCCATCTCAAGTGGACAAAATGGTGCAGGACGCAGAAGAATGAGTCTATTCAAACGGCTGCATAACGAATTTAAAGCCCTCCGCTCCCCCAACTCGTCGACAATTGCTGTTTGCTTTTGCTGCGAGATGGAAGGCCAGGAGATGACGAAGAAGAAAAAAGATTTATCCCACAATGTATGCATTGCAGAGTATCTTCCTATTCTCTTGAACAACCGCCGAGCACAGTCACAGATACAGACCCGACACACGTACACACACATCCTTCCCTCATCTCATTAAAATTAATTTGTTCGTTCGGAAAGTTTTTAATTGCACGTGCATGTGCATGCGCTGCGGGGCGGGAGCACGTCGGGGCGGTGTGTGGTCTTCCAGACCGATTGCGATGGATCACCCCCCGACCCGCACATTGTTCATCGTTTTGTTGCGTTTCCTGACCGATATCCGGGTGGATGTTTGCAGCCTGCTGTATCCTTCTGTGATTTTAGAAACACAATATATTACCGAGTAACGAGAAAAGTTTCAAGCTCCTTTCCCCCGTCAGTCTGGTGATGGGATGTTTCTGGCAGGACCCCGACACATGTGTGAGTGCGGCACGGGTTTAATGATCCTTGCCAAGTTACTATTTCGGGCATTCACTGTCGCCGGAGACGCTGTGAAGGTTGTTGGCCGGGGGAACGGCTTCCTCTGCCAGGACGATGTGTGGATGAGCTGTCTTCCAGTGCATCCGCCTGGAAATTTACAATTCATATGCACATGTGACAGATGACGATGACAGTGCTGTGACGGGTGAAGTGAGGATGATTTGCGACACTCGACTATTGGGAGAGGAATTCACTTTGAAGAACCCTGCCGGATCAGATGCCATTTTGAACTGTATCATGGAAGATTCTAGCAGCTTGAGTGTCTGTGGTTTTAATCAAATTTTAATTGTTTCTGGTCGTTGGGTTATTCATTGCGAGGATTGCGTTTCATAACCCATCCACAGTGACAGATGGTTAGTTCCTACTCTGGAATGTTGCAGAACAAATTCCATTACAAAGAGATTGAATTTGGTGCAGCATTGCACTGACATTGTGAGGCAACCCCACATTCTGTGTTATTCGGAAGTAAGGTTAGGGTTGATGTCGTTCGAGTAATTTTGTTAAGAAATTGGTTGCTTAAATTTGACGACATTCGCTTGGAATGCATCCATAGGTGATGGGAAATTCTGAAGCATCTGAAGGACGAAGTTATTTGCACACTTCTGGAGACAATTGTGAATACTAGAGATGTTGGGAATTTACGATGAATGGAACCTCATCGCCCACGTTATCTTAGTACCCCAGCGTGTCAAAACGAGGTGATTGGTGTGCTACATGCACTGAATTTCAGCAACGAAAGTCAGGAGACTGACAAGGCAATCTGAGACAAATGAAGCAATCATTTCTGACAAAAGGATGCGTTCAGAAACTCAATTAGTATCCATCGGGAAATAGGGTGCTGTCGGTAAAAAGATGCGTAGGCATCAAATGATCTACGTTTCTCCACTTCCTGATGAGACAAGGTTCAAATTCATTTCTTTCGGTCTAGAAAATGAAGAACTTTAAGCCAGATGGATTTACACATGTACCATACATGTCACAATGCTGACATTTAAGAATTTGTGGCAACATCCCTCAACGACTCCTGACGAAAGTACGGTGGCGTCCTCATAAAGCGACTTCCAGCAACAGAAGTAAGGTTTCCTGTATGTGGAGCACAGATGACGCCACGAACAATCCAAGCCACCGACAGTCAAGATCGCTGCAAAATGCAATGCATTCGTTGGCAGTCGCGTTCCTCATTGCACCCAGTGTAGTTTACTTCCATTATGCATCTATTAGTGCCAGTGTGCCAACAACATCAGGCACCCTCGGGTTCTTGACGAACCTGCATCGCCAAAGGATACTGGAAGGGTGTTGTTTCGTGTAGGGCTAAGCCAGGTAGTTTTAAGGTAGATGCGTCTGTGAATCCAACGCCTAAGATGGCTAGGCCATGTAGAGCATTTGGACAACTTAGACCCGGTCCGAAGAGCCTCCGACTCTGAGCCTGTAGGACAACGCACAAGAGGACGTCCACGTACAAGGTGGCGCACACAAGTAGAGGGGGACCTCGGCCGGTTCGTTGTGCGAAACTGGAGACAGCTGGCGAGAGATCGTGCTGGCTGGAGAGGCATGTAAGGTGAGGTCTGCAACCAGGTCTGCCTCGGAATGTAGCGCCTTAAGAAGAAAGAAGAGAATCTAACGCTGTTCAGTTGCACCATTTTTGCTGCTAGTTGAAGTCTACATTTAAAGAAATTACCCATCCAGACAATTTGTAACTTTGAATTGAATTAAAGAACTCGTTGTTTGTTATGTATGTAACACTAGTACTGCGACCATAAAGATCTTCTTTTGATCTAGGATCTAGGCAGCACTAAACCTTCAAAAATTTGACAACTTCTCTAGATGGGATTTCTTGAAAGTCTTTCCCTGTTACGTTTGTTTGGTTTGACATTTTAAATCTTTCTCGGGCAAGACTTGGATATACGGTCAGTATGTGTTCCATAGTTTCTTTGGACTGTCCACATCGCCTACAGATTTCTGTGATGCTGAGACCCAATTTGTGGAGGTGGTAGTTGCATGCCCCATGTCCTGTTAGTGCTTCACATAGCACTCTTAGGTCTGCTTTATTATGTTCTAGAGCTTCTTTGGCTCGTTTGGGATTGTAATTTTGTTCCATGGACATTGAGTGTTTGATACCCTCTTGGCTGTTCCAGAACTGATTCCTTTGTTTTATGATCCATTTGTGTAGAGGTAAGTTTGTATATTTGTAACTTAATAGAGCTATTGTTTCTCTAGTTATGTCGCATAAGAGATCATCTGGTGAAAATAAATATGTTTCACGTTCATAGCTGCAATTTCAGTCAAAAAAGTCAGTCAACATCGTTCAGGGACACAATTAATTAGTCTAAATGGTGGCATATATGGACTTCTGACAGTTTGAAGGCGCGTTTGAAGTGATTATACGTTTTACTCCTTCACATTACCCATTCGGGAAATTCGCAGTTTTTCGTTTCTAAAAAATATAGCCCAAAAAACTACAGCAACCTTGCACTCATTGTAGATGAACAGTTTGTTCCATTACTTGTCCAGAGCTTTCGATGCCAGACAACTAGAACAATCCTCATCACTCGGAATAATTTTGTGTCAAAAAACTCGATCTTCCTCTTTCCAGCGGCCAATTAACAAAAGTATGGAATTGTGCGTGTTCAATTCTGGGGTTCAATTCTTGTGTCAATTGGATTTTACAAGCATGTTCGCCAAGATTTTTCCGCAAAATGCGGCGTAAATTGATGGGGAAAAGGAACAATTCCCACTATATCGTCTTGAAATAGAAACACCTGAATTTTCAGTCACATTTTCAAATACGTCGACGATATTTGTATCTCTTATTTGCCTGAAGAGACACACATGTGATGCACCCATGAGCCCAGCGACCAGCTTGCAGAACAGTTTAATCCCGATTTAACGCTTATGCGCCGCTTTCAAGTGAATTCCCGTTAAAGAGCAGCAAAGGACACATACGTGTTCCATTGAAGTCCAGATTCTTTTGTCTCAACCTCGCATACGGGAGGAAAAAAAAAACACTTTCAATATCTTGAACAATGCGCACGGAAACAATTCACATCTCTCGGTACGCCATCGAGCACTAAAGTGCGGTACATTGCAGAGAAAAACGGTTTTTACCTCTCGAGTTGAATAGCAATGAGGAGGACAAACCCTCCCGCCGCAGATAATAGATCAATGGGCCTCCGCAGCAGCTCCGGCTTTCAAGTAATACATCACAGCACAGCCTGAGTGGAGTGCAGAGGCAGACAAATTGAAAATCTCATTCATAGTTGTAAAAACAATTCAATTGCACTTAAGTCATTCGATGGGCACGCAATTATCTCCGAACAACACCTCCGAGTCGGTTCGTTCCGCATAATTGCTACCTACACGTCTAATCGATTTCGGTCTCCGGCTAGCAGGTACAACGACCTAACGCTGCCATTATTGGACAATTGTCAGCTAATTGCCACCGCTTACGGCACACACCAGCAAGCGGGTGAATGGAGAAAGCCTTTCCAGCAGACTGCATCGATATGCGGATGAGGCTGACAACGTCCGCGTATCAGAAAAGATGGATTTTCCAAGCCAATTAGGCGCAGTTCGGATTTAGCTCGTTCTGGTGGGAGCTGCAATACGTTGAGGTGCATGCAGTTCCTGATTCCAAATGTCATGCTGAAGTGGTTGAGTGTAGCGTGTCACATCGCATTCGAATCGTCGGTGGAGTTAATTATTCAGGAGCGCAGGAAACCAACAAGTGTGTCGATGCGGAGGCCGTCGCCAGGCACTCGGTGGGTCTTTAATAAATCATTTAAGGCTCTTGAGCTACATGCGCTTCAAGCCCAAGGTCAGGGCGCCCGAGTGCTGTGCGTGCTGATATTCATCTAAGTGTGTGATTTATACGAATAGTTTTCCATAATTCCGGGCCAAGATGACGCTGCACGGAAGTGAAGACCTTTGACATTTCGACAGCACAACAGGACACGTGCATCAACAGCAACTACTCAGTTCGCTGGTCGTGGGAGTGCACTTCGTGGAGGAAGTTTCTGTTTTTCTGAATTTTTCCTTGAGTTTCCTTTCCCGTCTTTCGTCTGAAAAGAGTTCTTTTCGGATTAATTTTTGTTCAGAGTTCGTTAAAATTTTATTAAAGAGCTACCTTTGGGTTTTTTTTTGAAGTGTTATTCAATCTAAGGGTACTTGAGCCTTACGACTTGATGGCGCAGTTGGTTAGGTACCTGCCCCAAGTTAGAGGAGGCCCAGGTTCGAATCCCAGTGAAATCGAATCTGGTCCAGTCACCATTTGCCGTTGGGACCAAATTAACGGCACTGGAGTAGGTTGCTACCTGGCAGTACAATGTACCCGTTTTGAGTCTGAGCGCTCTAGTACTGTTTCAAAAATCCTCAAATAAAAGGGGTGATTAAAAAGTGAGCAATTAACTTTTTATTTGAAGTACGACAGTCGAACAAAACACCGAATACCCTGGACTCAGCCATATCTTTAAAAAGCGCTCTTCTTCTTCTTAGAACGCTACAGTCCGAGGTGGACCTGGGCCTCACTCAACATGCCTCTCCAGCCAGGACGGTCTCCCGCCAGCTGTCTTCAGTTTCGCAGACCAAGCCGGCCGAGGTCCCCCTCGAATTGTGTGCGCCACCTTGTACGGGGACGTCCTCTGTTGCGTTGTCACACAGGCTCAGAATCGAAGACTCTTCGGGCCAGAGCTAAGTTGTCCAAGTGCTCTACATGCCTAGCCGTCTTAGGCGTTGGATCCGTAGACGCCCGGCTAGACTCATGTCGCTGTACAGCCCATACAGTTCGTGGTTGAACCTTCTCCTCCAAATGCCATCATCGCAAACAGGACCAAAGATCGCGCGCAGAAATTTTCTCTCGAAAAGACCAAGAGACTGTTCATCCGCTTGGGATATTATCCATGCCTCTGCGCCGTACAGCAGGACTGGGATGATCAAAGTCTTGTATAGAGTCAGCTTCCGAGGTCTTCCGAGACAGGGCTCTACTACTCAATTGCCTTTTGAGCCCAAAAAATAGCGGTTGGCAAGAGTTATTATGCGTTTGATCTCGATACTGATGTTATTTGTACTGTTTACTGCGGAGTCAAGGTAGACGAAGTCCTTAACTACCTGAAAGTTATAGCTGCCAATGGTGACATTCTGACCAAGTCCTCGTTTACCGCCAGACCCATTTTAGCCGCTTCCGTTTCAATGCCAGCAAACGCATCATTGACGGCTCGCTGTGTTCGCCCAATCACGTCAATGTCATCCGCGTAAGCTAGCAGTTGAACAGACTTTTGGAAGATCGTGCCTCTTGTGTTGGCCAGTGAGTTTTGCACGATCTTCTCAAGAACGATGTTAAAGAAATCACATGACAGCGCGTCGCCTTGTCTAAAGCGCTCTACAAAAAGGAAATATTCCCCTGGGGCCTGGGTAAAAAGATCGACTCCTACGTTGATTCCGGAGACACGAACTATTATTTTCACGGCACCACCTCTCTCGAGTCAGTGCCAATCCTCAGAGAGCATAATTGTCAAGAAAGAGCTTCTCAAACTTCGGTTTGGCGTAAAACTGTAGGCACCCTCAACTCATGAAAACAATAGCAAGCACAATACAAGTGGTTGCTGCAGAAACTAGGCCCAAGTCCACCTTGGACTATAGAGCCACCCGAAAGATGGATGAACTGAGGTACTCTTTTCGTCCCCCATCTGTATTAAAGCGGTTATCGTGCACTTCCTGTATGTCATCGATAGTCATGGCGCCTGCTCCATGGACATTTATAAACTAAAACTTCATGACATCTCACCCAAAAAAGGCCTTGATATGAAATTCATCTGAAAAGCATAATTTTTTTTTACATCCTCCATGAACGCCGCCATTGCAACCATTCAATTTGAACGTAACGACGTCAATTTCCTATTCGTTATGTGGAATATTTCTTTTTTTTTGATCACCCAGCACATACGTTATCGTCACTCTAAAATCACTACGAGCCAACTAAGTTGTTAAAGTTATGCCCAAATTAAAACTACAACCCTCCGAGCACTCGAATAAAATCGTCAAACTTTTTGCAAAAAATTTTAGATTATAAACCGGATGAGGGAAAAAAAAACAAGCCAACAGCAACAACAACAGCAAACTTTTCAGTATTTCCACACAGTTCTCTGATTTTATAACAAGTTTTTGCCCTCGTTTTCCGATTACAAAACTACATTACGCTCCACAAGCACTATCGAGTAACAACCCGACCAACTCCACCCGAATAGCCAACGAACAGGAAGACTTTATTTTATTTCCATCGAGCACAGTCTCCGACGTCCTCGTTCTCCCGATGGCGCCGCGCCGGCCAATTTTCCCCATGCAATTGAACTCACACTAATAAAGGATAAACATACTCGTGTGCAGATAAAAATGGCAAATTGGTTACGTATGCGACGCGGACACTGTCTGAGCTGGGCTGACAGAAAAGTCGATTTTCAAGCACGACAAAAAAAGAGAGGAACTTCAAAATGGCTGGCAACCACGTCGCAGGGCTGTCTGTGCTGGATGAGGATGTGAGCCGTTTCACCGTGACTTTGACCTCGTTTGCATGGTCGCACGGATGCTGGGGAAGCGACACAAGACACAAGTGGTGCATTATCATACAGCATCGCGTGCACACTTAACACTGCACTATGACGCAACACAGTAAGTGTCAGTGCTGGGGAGAGACGCGAAACGAGGAGACGAGCGTAATCGATTTGTCACGCGAGTTTTCAGCACATGCATGCGAGGATCCAGCTGCTGTGCGAGATGAGAGGAAACCCACCCACGGGCGGCTGCATTTAACGTGTTAAATGAGTTAACTACGCGCCACGAGCGCTGGGATGACACCTTGAATAAATCACATCACGGCAACAACTTATGGGCCGCCCGTGTCTGAGGAAGACCTCCGTGATTTATGCTTGGGAAATTAGGAGCTCTGGTGGCTTCGATAACTGGGGCACAACACAGTTTTTCTGCTCGCGTCCTTTCATGTGCCCCGGATTCAGGACACATTTCCGTGACAATTAGTTAAAGTTTTACGTGGAAGCTGGTTATTTATTGGGTGCGACTAGGGATTATTTATGAGATTTACTCATAAACTTTGTTGGAAAGGACCTCATCGAGATAGGATCTGCGGTGGAAGTTGGCAGGGAATTGCTTGTGTTTTGAGTGTGTTTTCCATACTTCTGGTGGTTGTAAATATTTGGATTTAAAGAAGTTCCACTGGTGGTTGGCGAGACATAGTTCGTGTGAGAATTGATAAGGTCATGCAGACAAGCGATGGGACCAGATGCTGATTTACTGCGGAAACTTAAAAAGCAAAACCTCATTCAAGAAAATGCGTGGAAGCAGCTAAATCTGGAAAAACTTTCCGTTAATATTTATTTTTTATATTTGTTGTTTTTTGTTTTTGAAATTGTTGCGTTTTTCCGAACACTCTCCACAAATGTCATGTCATGGAAGTGACGATCTCCTGTCAAAAATAAATATTGCCTACGTTCGTAAACCTAGTTTTAATAAATGATTTAAATGGAAGACTTTAAACTGGATATCCATAAGGCCCAACTAAAAAAGGCATGATCGCGCATGAGCTAATGTCAAACGCGCATGAATGAGTGAGCTAATACACGCATCCCCATAAGAGCGAATATAATGGAGCTCATGAACAATTCGAAACATTTAAGCATGTGCGAATTCAACAGGTGACACACAAGCAAACAAATGTTTCGTTAAGTATGAGCTAGTGGGGTCTGAACCGCACCGCACATATGCGAATTTGACAGATGGCACACAGCAACACAGATATCCTAATATAGCAGGTGCACAATTGCAAATTATTCACTATTTGATAGGAAATAAAAGGAAAAACCCTTGTCTATATGATAAGAGGCAAGCCTTATACTATAATAAACAAATCGAATTGAGATTAAGTTATTGTTGAACGACATTTTACAATTGAATGAAACAAAACACGGGAAGAAATTCTGACGGATGGCCATACGCGCATGTGTTGCTTAGGTTTTGTGCAAGCATGACGAAACTTTTCGTTAAAATGTGACTTTAGCTCATGCGCGCTCATGCCTATTATAGTTGGGCCTTTAGAATATATTATGCCATTTTTAACTGCGACGTGGACGGTAAGTAAATCCTTCCGAAAAGTGCAACCGATTAAAAAAATTGCATCGAATGTCAAGTTTTGACATTTGTGAAGCAAATTAAATAAAAATTCTATGTAAGTAAGCTATGGAGCGCTGTACACTTGAAGGATGCGGAATAATCGCCGCGATGTTTTTGAGTAACAATTCGTCAGAGATTTTGGCACAGCGTACATTTCGTGGCTGTTTTGCTGCCCTCTCGACTCGCATGTCTGAGGTGGACATGGGTCTCACTCAACATGCCTCACCAGCCAGCACGATCTTTCGCCAGCTGTCTCCAGTTTCGCAGATCAAGCATGGCCTAGCCATCTTAGGCGTTGGATCCGTAGACGCCTGGCTAGACTGATGTCGCTGTACAGTCCATACAGTTCGTGGTTGAACCTTCTCCTCCAAATGCCATCAACGCAAACAGGACCAAAAGGCCCAACTATAATAGGCATGAGCGCGCATGAGCTAAATTCACATTTTAACGAAATGTTTCTTCATGCTTTCATAAAACACACGCATAGCCACAATGAACACATGCGCGCATGGCGGTTACTATGGCAACATTGTATTGTTTTTTTGGGTTCTTGCTTTTATTTCCTATCAAATCATGAATAATTTTCAGTTGCGCCTCTGCCATATTAGAATTTCTATGCGTTTGTATGCCTTCTGTCAAATTCGCATATGCGCGGTGCGATTCAGAGCGCACTAGCTCATGCTTAACGAAACATTTGTTTGCTTGTGTGCCACTTGTTGAATTCGCACATGCTTAATGAAATGTTTCGAATTGTTCATGAGCTCCAATATAGTCGCTCTTATGGGGATGCGTGTATTCGCTCACTCACTCATGCGCGTTTGATATTAGCTCATGCGCGCTCATGCCTATTATAATTGGGTCTAAAGACTGCGCGCAGAACTTTTCTATCGAAAAGGCTAAGAGACTGTTCATCCGCTTGGGATATTGTCCATGCCTCTGCGCCGTACAGCAGGACTAGGATGATCACGGTCTTTTATAGAGTCAGCTTGGTCTTCCGAGAGAGGGCTCTACTACTCAATTGCCTTTTGAGCCCCAAAAAAACAGCGGTTGGCAAGAGTTATTCTGTGTTTAATCTCGGTACTAATGTTGTTTGTACTGTTTACTGCGGAATCAAGGTAGCTACCTCAAAGTTATAGCTGCCTATGCTGACGTTCTGGCCAAGTCGTCGATGATGTGCGTCCCCTCTCGATGACAGCATATACTTGGTTTTGCCCTCGTTTACCGCCAGACCCATTTTAGCCGTTTCCGTTTCAATGCCAGCTAACGCATCATTGACGGCTCGCTGTGTTCGCCGAATCACGTCAATGTCATCCGCGTAAGCTAGCAGTTGACCAAACTTTTGGGAGATCGTGCTTCTTGTGTTGGTCAGTGAATTTGGAACGATCTTCTCAAGAACGTCTAAAATCGTTTTTAACATTGAAGGGCTCAGTGAGTTCGTTACCGACCTTGATGGAGCAGCGAGAGTTCTCCATCGTCATCCTGCTTAGTCTGACGAGTTTGTCTCTATGCACGCTGTCATATGCGGCCTTGAAATCGACAAATGGGTGGTGTGTGTCGGTCTGCATTTCTTCTCTAGGATCTGTCGCAGTACAGGATCTTGTACAGCGTTATAGCAATAAAAATGAAATGAAAAATGAGGATTTTATCTATGGTGGACTTTCCTGGCCTGAAACCACACTGATAAGGACAGTTTTTTACAAATGGCGCTGTATAGCTCGTCTCTATGCATGGCAACAGGTATTATTCGAGCTATTTTCAAATGTTTGGGGAAAGTAGACGTCATAATGCAGTGATTAAAAATATGGGTTAAGTAGGATATGATATGAGGCAGAAGTCAAACCAGTGGGACTACGCAGCAGAGGAAGTCAACCTCCAAGATGGCGCAGACAAATTGAGGGGGATCTTAATAAACTTGGTGTCCGAAATTGTTTCAGTTCAGCTGTTTACACTGAAAGAGTCATTTAACCATTGTTTACTAAATGGCGTTAATTGTGAACGTTAAACGATGATTGTGAGTGATTAATCCTACAGCCGTGATAAGTCACAACTGACATTCTGAAACAGGCTTTTTCCTAAGTGCTGGAAAGAGATATACAGTCGACTCCCTCTAAGTCGAATTTTCACGGGATATCAAAATTAGTTCGACTTAGAGGGAGTCGACTGTATATGTTCTCTTAATCTATTACATTTTTCCAAATAAAAAATACAAGTGTGATTTCGCGAGATTTATCTTCAGTCCAAATTGCTCGTCTTTCGACAGACTGGTAACCATAAAGGTTCCATTTGTACCATTCTGTTGCGGAATCCTTAAAAAACATGACAGTATAAATACAAAAGACATAAAATCAAGACTAAATCTTAAGATTTGCCAATTTTTTCTTAAAGTTTTGCAGAAAATCATTCAATTAAATGAATCAAACCTCTTGCGTTGTTATACGCCCACAGTCTCTCTCTTTGGGGCCTTCTTGCCACATTTCAAATTCAGTTTTACGGTATTTTAAGGATTTCCATCAACGACTTCATGTCTGAGCCATAAAGTTCCCAGATTAATTAGGCAACCTAATGTAACCGTGTGTAACAACCTAAAGCGCTGTAATCTCAATCATTTATGACTTCAAAATTTAATTGATTTCAAACCTGTACCAGTCGACTGCTTTTGATAATTTTTCCGCATTTAATTACCACACGCCGTGGGTCTGATGGAAATGAAAATCATTTTTATTTTCATTTTGTGGGAATTTTTCTTTTTTCGAAAAAGCAGACAACAACTTTGCAGTCGTTAAACAATTAACCAACTAATTTGCGAGCCTAATTACGTCAACATTTGCGTGGACGTGGAACAGGCAGAAGTTTACGACAAAACTAAGTTCAGCGGAAAGCATCTCTTGGGCGTCGTTTCGTATACAATAGTGTGTCTCATCTCAAAACATGACAATCATTTTTCAAACTTCCTCTGTTGCGAATATCTTCCTTCCCAGCGGGGACGCTGTGCGACGTTTGAAGTCACATAACTTTGCCTCGTTTTCGCATGAAGTGTCCTCTTAAGAGATTTTTTTTTAAATTTTTGAACTCCTCTTTGACGAAAGTTATCAAATATCCATCCGAGTTGGACATGTTTTTGCAGAACTTTCACAAAAAAACTGCGAAAAATGAAACAAATCTTAAAAACAACTGCCAAACACAGACTAGGTTCGTCATTCTGCCGCGGTTTATGTGTCGCTGTGAATATATGTAGGTCCTATTTTCCTTAACTGGATGAAAAATAAGGATGATTGGAGACCTGCCACAAGGAGAGGGAGAAAAAGAGCGAGTCCTTCTAATTTTCCACTCGGCTGCAAGCAACAGTAGCTGCTGACTGCACTCTGCGTCCCGTTAAAAGAACATTAGTTGCACAAAATGCTACCTCACTGTTGAGTCCTTTTGCCAGCTAAATGAGATTCTATTGCATTGTGCACACTCTAGTATTTCACGGGATGCTTGCCTAGTTGTTTATGTCTGGGGCGGAGTAGATCCTTTGGCTACAAGAGACCACGACGACGATGGGACTGTGCAAAATGAAATAGACACTTTGAACCGAGTGGTTTAGGTCGACGACGGTGTGCTTATGCTCTCTTATACTCGTTTGCAGTTCTTTTCAGGCTTGTGTTTGCCCCGAATCCGGAGCGCTGCAGTGTTTGGTGTGTGGCATTAAAACAAAAGGACTTCAGAGGCAGTGATGTGAAATTCATATGAATGTGGGGGAGTTCGTTATATCTTGCAGTTGGGCGTATTCTTTTTGTGACAGATCTGGCACATTTCCGCTATCGAGATGGGGCCTTGATATGCGGGAGTGATTTGATTCCAGTCAAGATGGCTTTTGAGAGCTTCGGATTGAAAAAAATAATTCAAATATTTTGTCGTTTTCGTTTGTTCTGGCATTTTAATTGGGTGCTCTCTGGGAAGATTGAACCAAAACGAGAAAATCTGCATTCATGTGTTTTAATTGGTTCAATATATCTCTAAATGGGGATTATGCAGACAAATTTATTCAATACCTTTCTTCAAATTGTAAAGAAAGAGTGCCCCAAGATTTGTATTTTTCACCATGTGTGCAGGGATTGTAAATGAAAAAAAAAGACAGTGCCACAGCTGACAGTTCCTCTTTTGCGTCATACTAATTTTATATGGATGAGACTAAAATCCAACCTCGAAATAAGCCGGGCTCACTCTCTGGCGATGACCAACTCAGCGGTTCGAGATTTCTTGGTCTTTTTCAATACTTGCCGCTATGGCGGCTTTGTTTTTTCATTTCCCACCAAGCTCTGTATAACTTAAAGTCCAAAAGAGTGTACTTACGCTCAAACATGGAAGGCAACATAGGGACATAGCAGGCAATGAGATAGCTGATGAACTTGCCAGAACAGGGTCAGTGACCGTCGCGTCACAAGCAATTCATGGAATTAAACCCCTCTCAGAACTGAGGAAAAAGGTGGATACAAAGGTCATTGAAATGGTAAACAATAAATGACGCGGTCTGTCTAAATGTGTGACTACTAAACCATTATGGCCCAGATACGATCGAGCAAAAACCGCCAAAATCCTTCAGTGCGACAAAGAGTTTGCTAACGATGGTGGTTGGAGCTCTCACTGGCTATATTCATCTTAGAAACCACGCCATGAAAATGGGAATCTCCAACGACAACATTTGTGGAGGCTGCGGTGATGAGGAGGAACGAGAGGACACTCTTCACTAGCTCTGTCACTTTGTCAGTTGCGTCATAGAACACTGGGAGAATTTTTCTTCCAAGACTTAGGAGAAATATAAAAAAAAAACTCTAAGATCTCTTTACAGGTTCATCGGGATGGCTTCGGCACAACGAGGGACCATGAGTGCGTCAAGGGTTATAAGGGGACACTAATCCCCAATTGAGCATCAAAACGGGTCCTCAAGGATCTAAGTGAATCGTCGCTTACGCCCGTCTACCCACTTACCTACCTACCTACCTACGCTCAAATATTGCGCGGTGCACCGTAATGCCTGTAAACTGTAGCCATGACGACGACTGACCTCACAACGAAATTGTTACGTTGCGTATTTACAACTGAGCCGTAAGTTCGATAATATTTTTTAATATTTTCGGCACGTTCAGCAAGATTGAAACGATGCTTGATGTTAAGGCAAACTTTGACAGCTGGCTGTCATTGCTCATTTCCAGATGATGCCAGGCTCTTATAATAAAAGTGGTATTCTGTTCAGTGTCTCTAATACAAGGTGCCGCAAAATTAATCATCCTATCGGAAGATGTTATAATTTTTGCAAATGGCGTCGTACATCAATCATATTTGATATTTGTGAACTAGACAGATTCAGTATACAAATGTCAAGCCATCCTCAAAAACAACAACGGAGACGACGATTTTGTGTCAAAAATCATCATGAGCGACGAGGCGCATTTCGACTTAAGCGGTTACGTGACATGTAGATTTGGTGTGCTCTAGAGCCCTATTCTGTTATAGATCATTGAAGCCACTGGGCAACCAAGATGTTGGTAACGAAATTTGAAAAAAAAAAGTTTTGTTTTATAAGAAATCATTAAATGGAAATAATTGTGTTTCGGTGAAGAAATTTTTTCATTTCATTTTATTTTCATTTATTTTATTTGAATCTTTTACATTGGGCTACAAAGCCTATTAAAATCCAGTTACATTTAGACTAGAGAACAAGCCGACGAGCGATGAATTTAAATAATTTGGTTTTTCCATAAAAAAATACACACCCATTCAACAACAAATTTCTTTTATTTTTTGCGATCCAAATGAAGAAAATTGTTTTCTTAGATAATTAACTCAATTAGCATACACAGCAGGAATTGCCAGATAAACAATAATTCGTGTGCTTTTAGCGTATTTAATGAATTGAACTCTGACGTCAAGAAAAATTAAAAATTAAATTTTCCCATATTTTCAAGGACGACGACTGAATTAACTTTTCACATACAGTCCCATTCATTTGAGTTCAAATTTCTGTTCAAACATAAACTTTTAAAACTTTTAAAAGAAATAACACATTTCGCACAAAAAAAATGCAGTAAAATAATAAATAAAATAAAAAACAATAAAATATAAAAATATATAAAATAACACAATAGACTCCCAAAATTCGCCGAAAAAAATAAATTTAAAAAAAAGCGAAAAAAAACGAGTCTGTTTTGTTATCATTATACCGCATTTCTTTCGTGCAAAATGTGAAATGTTTTTAAAAGCTTGAATTTATTTTTTAATGCTGTGAGTTTTCGTTGGAATGAAATTTGATGGTTACAAAGTTTTACGAATCAATTTTATGACGGATTGAAAGATGTGGGGTTTCAAAATGGATAGGAAATTGATAAGAGAACCGCAATCAGTTGCAACTAGAGGACGCCGTGGCCGTGTGGGTTCGTGCGTCGACCCATGGGCATTAGACTTTCACAGTCTAGGTTCGAAACCAATGCTTATGTTGAACTGTATTCATACACACGTATAAGGAGGTTTTATTTTTTCTCACTCTACGCTAAATTTTGGTTGCAGCTAAGTTTCTTGTGCAGGATCAGGCCTAGGCCGTATGAGGAGAATCTTATATTTCTTGCTAAAAAAAGACGATTTCATAAAATCTCTCAGTGCTTGCCTGGAAATGGTATGACAATGTCATCCACATACGCAGTCGTCTTGCACAAAATCAGTCTTAAATAAATAAAAATAATGACGGCGCTACAGTCCGAGGTGGACCTGGGCCTAGCTTCTCAGCAAACACTCGTGTTATGCGTGCTATTGTTCTCTCACGAGTGGAGGGGACCTACAGTTTAATACCGACTCCGAACGGCGAGACTAATAAGCTTTTTCTAGACAGTTATACTCTTTGAGCATTGTCAGTGACTCGAAAGAGGTAGAGCCGTGAACTATTTTTCTTAAATTGTTTGTCTGGACTGTCATTTGAACCTAGACTTCAAAGTCTAGTGCGCATGGATCGACGCACAAGCCCACACGGCCACGGCGCCCACACACAAAATCAGTCTTAATAGATTGCAAAATGAGAACAGGACGAGAAAGTCCGTACACAACGGAAGACTTGATCTGATCATCACATAAATCACGCAATGATGTGTTCAAAGACTTGGTTCGTTGGTTGAGCTGCACAGCCACGAATTTTCAGGTTTCTTCCCGACAGTTCTACCTACGACCAAGATTCTAAGCAAAAGCGACTGGATGGCACAGTTGGTTAAGTGCCTGCCCCAAGTTAGAGGAGTCTCAGGTTCGAATCTCAGTGAAATTGAATCTGGTCCAGTCACCATTTGCCGTTGGGATCAAATTAACGGCACTGGAGTAGGTTGCTACCTGGCAGTACAATGCGTTTCAACACATCCAAAAAAAATACAAAAAAGGTTCTAAACAAGGTTCTTAGTCAGCATGATCCATTTTATTATTATTTAACATGCGTGAAAAAGAAAACGGATGTCGGCTTCTTCTACTAAAAACTTGACACAAAGCAAACCCGGCCAACCACTCTTGCTGTGCGTGCTACCGTTCCCCAAATTTAAATACAAACTTAGTTTGAAAATGATTGTAATAACCACCAATCAGAGTTTCTCAAAACCCCAATTTCCCACACAAAACTTTTCCCGTAAAAACCTGCCACAAAACAACACTAAGTGAGGGGGAATACTCAATTATTTTAAATTCATCGAAGCACTTTGTCATCCCCCGAAATGGGATCCCGTCTGTGAAATGATGATTCGTAATGCTGTACGTGCCATCTGTGTTCTAAATCATATCAATGTCACACATAAGCCTCTCATTTCATAAGCACTAAAGCGGAAATTCGAGTTTCGCTTTAACGACACCTCTTAAAGAACGGCACAACTTTTCGCACCGTCATGCGACCTTGAGTCGGGCACAATCCCTCGTTCGAGCAACTGTCACTTTCGCCGGCAAATCCTCCTCCTACGCGGGATGAAAATAAAAGTAGCGAAAACCCTAAATTGCCCTGCTCTCTCCCTCTCTCTCGGCATTATCCGTTTTGCCAGATATCCTGGTTGGGAACTTGTAAATTAAAGCATCGCACGATTGGCCGCCCTAGATGAGGGGGAATACTAATTTCCCTCCTCCTCATTCTCCTTCACCGCCACGGAGATTACGTAACACACAAAATTCTCAGTGTCCCGACTGTCCCTGGGGATGGAGGCGAAACGGAAATCTATCGAAACCTGGGACCCTTCTCGAAAATCGCACAACCGACGGGGAAGGTCACACGGATACGGGCGGCGGAAGCGATGATGATCCAATATTTTGCCATTTATGCTCCTCCTTTGGAAAATGTGGGAAATCTGATGATTCCCTCTCACATTGCCGCTCCTCGTCGTTTATTTGTTTATTTATTTGCCTTGCGAATCTTGGCGGCTTTGGCACTGGAATTTGTTTGCTCGGATGGCTACAAATGGGTGACGTAAGCGATAAAAGGCACGCAAGACACTTGGAGTGCGTTAAGTGTTTGCTGTTAAGATTTTCGCTGGTTAAACTCATTTGCGAAACAACACCAGGAATCGCTGGTGGAAAAGTGAAAATTCACAGATTCGTTTGGTATGAGAAATGTTTCACTTTCTCTCCGGCCACGGTTTGTGCATGCACTCGCGGTGCGAAGTGTTACCACTCTCGGAAGCATGTGCCTTCCTCATTCTGCCAAGTGGTGCATGTTCACTTCGTCATCGGACATATGGAGTGATGCTATAATCATTCAGTTGTCGTACTCTACTCGCATGTGTGAATTATGAGTTTAGCAAGTTCGCAGACTTCATTTGGCGACGGATGAGGTTCATAGGGGAGCAACAGCAACTTGTCTTTTGTTCATATCTGGCACTGCATTGAAAGAAAAGTTTTCCCTTTAGTCAGTGTGAATTCAGCAAGAAATTTGTGCTCCCATTCAGCAAAATGAAGAAGAATATCGAGTGGAGACTATGGCCATGAAAGTACACGGTCTTAATTTGAGAATGACTGAAGTTCTAGAGGAACAGTGTTAAAGAGCAATAGTGACACTACTTCAATTCAAATCTATAATAGGTTTTCTTAGTACTTTAGGTTTAAGTAGCTTAAAAAGTGCGTGTATGGGCGCCATGGCGTAGTGGGTAAGGCATCGACTCCTACGCTCGATGTTGTGGGTTCGATTCCCGAAAAAACACCAAACATTTTTTTCACGGCACCACCTCTTTCGAGTCACTGACAATGCTCAAAGAGTATAACTGTCTAGAAAAAGCTTCTCAATTTCGTCGTTCGTAGTCGGCATTAAACAGTAGGTCCCCTCCACTCGTGAGAGAACAATAGCAAGCACAACACGAGTGGTTGCCTGAGAAGCTAGGCCCAGGTCCACCTCGGACTGTAGCGCAGCCATTATAGTTATTATTACGTGTTGTTGAACGCTTTATCCGTCCATGGTGATTTGGCGAAAACAGACTGAATAAATGACAGCCAGTTTGACAGATGTAACTTTAACAATATGGCTGCTATCAACTGTCAAAGTTCAGAAGTCCCTAGAGAAGACCCTTTACTATCGAAATTCCGGCTCAATTGTAAATAGAAATCCTGAACATCGTCGTGAGATCGGTCGTTATCATGTCGTTTGAGCGTGAGTACACTCTTTCGGACCTTAAGCCACCAACCAGATACCGCCGTAGCGGCCAATATCAATGAAGACGCAGAAATGTCTATTCGGCGCCGATCAGCTGAATTGGGTATCTGCAGAGAGTCAATTTGGCTTATTTTGCGGTTGAATTTTGGCCTACATCCGTGTGCTGATGCAGGAATTTAAGCCGAATGACATTGGACAACGCCGTGAGCTTGCTAATTGGGCGCTAAAAATACTGGTCGAAGATCCGGATTTTGTGCAAAAATTCATTTTCTGGAACGAGCCCAATTTTTGTCTCAGTGGCTATGTCAACAATCAAAATTGCAGTTATTGGAGGGAACACAATCCACAAGTGTTGCACCAAGCATCAATGCGTCCGCTGTTCACTGATTGACTGTCTAGAGTGGTTTATGGCATGGCGGCATCATCAGGCCTTATTTTTTTTTCGTAATGAGAAAGGACACACCGTAACTATCGATGGTCTCAAGTATAGAACGATGTTAAACGACTTTCGGTGACCAGAACTGGGAAAAATCGATATGTCTGAGCTGTGGTTCCAAAAAGCCGGCGCTTCATGCCATACAAGCGACACAACGCTCGAAGTTGTGAAAGAGAAACTTGGCGGCTGTGTCATATCCCGGCGAGCGTTCATCAAGTGGCCGCCGCGATCATGATACTTGATACCACTCGATTATTTTCTCTGAAGCTACGTCGAGTTCTTAGTCTACGTACAAGCTAACCAAATTCGACGAGCTCGAGGGCAATATTCGAGACGCTTTTACCGAAATAATGCCCCACATGTAGGACCGAGTGATCAAAAATTGGACCGACCGCTTGAAGCACTTCAAGCTCCAGATGTTTGGGTCTGAGTGACAATAGAGCCGGGAATATGCAAAGGAGGTGTAGAACGTTTTCTACTTCTTCCTCACCCTGACAACTTCTGCGAAATCGTCAAAAGGGACCCCAAGCTTTATGGTATGGTCACCTAGCAGACAATGCCCCCGTGATAACAGCATCAGACATGATGCTGATTTATGATCTGTCATGAGATCAAATTTTTAGATAGTTTTGGATCAAGTTTTAGTTGGATTATTCCGTAGACGTTACACGCTGTGCCGTTCACCCATTTCTTGTGAGTCATTTGAGGTGTTACGTCTCGTAGCAAATGACATGACAAAATTTCTACACCTAGTAGTGGCAATGTAGTTGTATGTTTCGACAAGTTCGTTCGCTTTACAGTTACCTGGGATGTCTCTAAGGACTGGCACCTTATGTCAAACTGTTCGGCCATCTTGGCAAGAGATGTGTTTTTGTTTTCTATCAGAATTACTTCTTGCCTGAATTCCGGGATATCCTTAACTTTCAAATCGTTCAAACAAAATGAAAAGTGTGTCAAATTGATTGCAATAGAAGAAGACTATCAGTTTCAACCTTGCTTTGTTCCTTTTAAACGCTTTTTCCGTTTCTTTTCTTTTTTGTAAAATAAAATACTAAAACCCCATCAAGGCTGTCTTCAATTGAATGCATTCCAATAATGCCCCAAGTACGCAGCACATTGGAAAAAGTCCATTAAAGAAAGTATAATCTTCGGCAATCTTTTTCAATGTGCGAGTATTTTTACTTTCTTCACGAGCATTCCATTCATTCAACTCAGTGCCAGACACTAAGACGATTTTCGAAAAAGAGGGAACAAAAATTAAATCTCTTTTACAGACCAACAATCACACACAATCGCACTTTTGTTAACGTAATCACAAAGAAAAGGTGCTGTGTAATAAAAAAGCCCCCAACGCCCGACACCAGTAAAAGTTTCCATTAAGCACAAGACTTATAATTAATTTTTAATGAGACCAATGGCACCTCAGACAATATTACATCAAATTCAACAAATAAACCAAAAGAAGACTCACAAACGCGACTGGAGGCCCCAACAGGTCGTCGTTTGTTAAGATGGGGGAGAGCACTCGTGGTGGCAGCCCAAGGGGCGCTCTTATCAAAAGAAAAGGCGACAAAATGCCCACATGAGCCACAAAGAAAATTACGGCAAATAAATAAGTACCATAAATACTGACAAAACTAGAGCTCCGGATTGTTTATTTTCATTTCATTGTCGGTTCGGGTTGAACGACACTTTTACTTTCTTTCAAAAACGATACTCGAATGCGAGGGAAGAAGATTTCTCTTCGCATCACAAAACGAACATACCCATCGCAGCCAAGTGAGTGAGTGGTCGTATGCAAAGTATGCAAATACATAATTAATCATTAAAATACACACTCAACAAACCGTGTAATTGCACTCCACTCTGATAGATAGAAGATTAACTGTCCATGGACAAGAAACCAACGGTCTGTGCGACTTGGATACTTTTCTATCGTCTTCTGTTTGAAGTGTGCAAAAAAAAAAGTACAAGAAAAATAGTCTCATTTCTTTTGTTTCTTCATTAATTATCGTTTTTTTTCTGCTTTCGGACAAGATATCTCACGGTTTCGGTGTGTGAAGCGCATGGATCTTATTTAGCGCGGAAAGTTATGGGTTTCATTATACCGTTAATGTGTGCCTTTTTTTCATGGTCATTGGATAACTTGATCCAGTTGAGTGATGTTGCAGAATGTATCAGAGATCTTGTGAGTGGACGCGTCAGTTTAAAATCAGCAGCAATCTGGGGTTCGGTTCGGATGAGACGATAAGGACAAGGGCACGTTTTTGCCATTTCATCGTCAATTTGCTCGCTTCAATGAGGCCGTAAATTGGTGAAGATAAGTGATCAGGTTCCACTTTTGCAATCTATCGACTTATCAGCAAATTTGAGTGAAAGTTTGCAAAGAGATTTATGGATTGTATCTTTGAACACGTCTCAATCACTGTAGGAGATTGCGTGACAATTAAATGCTATGATTTTGAAGTTTCCTTATTGTCGCATGTACTGTGACATTTTTTTTTCATCAGACGTTGGGTCATTCCTGAATATTAGTCATTAATTTCAAAATCTGATCTTCCTTGATTTTCATTGGCTTAGAGGTTTAATAAGAAGCTCTAAGAATGTACCTCCTTAAGAAAGTCTTTGCCTATGATTTTTTAGCTCAACGCGGTCCTACGCTTATGATTCCGGACACACGTCACTACTTCTCTCGAGTCACTGACAGTGCTCAAACAGTATAAGTGTAGCACGGAAACCACTCGTTGTGGCTACAGAACCTTGACACAAGCCCACACCGGACTGAACCACTATCCTCAGAAGAAGAAGGAACTTTAGAATAATGAATACACAAACCAACCATCAAACATCAAACACCCATCCTTCTTGCGGATAATTGAAAAGGGTTACATAATGTCCATCGTAGATGCCATCCATTAATCAGTCGGCACGTCATTTTGTATCCTATTTCAGAATCCTTTCTGCCGTCGACTAAACTATTGCATGGAAATATTGCTCTCCACCAGAAGGTCAAGTGGTGGATGAACCACGCCACGCCACATCCGTCCATTAATATCACTCACTCAGAATTCATACTGTAGGAAGAAGACCTTGATGTCGAAATGTGATTCCAATCGATTGATTACTGAGCCAGGAATAACAAGAACGTTAATCTTACGACAAAAGATTATTGGATAACATGTCGTGTGTATGCCTGTGTATCCTTGTATCCCAAACGACCTTGCATTCAGTGAGTCCTTGTGCAAAGGATTTGCTCCTCTCGGGTCAAGGAAAATAAATACTCTTAGTTATTCACTGGATTAAGCAGCTTTCTGTTGATGTGCCCTGAACGATACGAAGTGTGTATGTGTTCATGGCAAAGCATTGAGTCTTGCTAAAGCTGCACACTCTAGCTTGGTCCGATAAAACTCTTCAAAGTGACAGACAAATTTAGGATTTCGAGAAATCTCTTCCAACAAGAGTGGGTGGCCTTGAAATACACATTGTGTGTAGTGGCTTTGGAGCATCGATTTTGTAGTATTCTTTACGTTCTGCAGAAAACAGATGCACTGAAGCAAATACGTTGAAATCTGAATGATCTATCTTATTGCAACGATGAGGCAAGAGGAAGTTGTAAGAACTCACGAAATGGATACAAGCCTTTTTTGCAGCTAACAAACAAATGACTGATTTCGTCGAAAGAAGTCTTTGGATTAATAACGACAACGATCACGTTGGATAACTCGATAAAAGACAACTTATAGTGACATCAATCAGAGTATTCTTCTTAAGACAAAAATATTTTGTTTCAATGCAGTAAAATTTGGCAGCACTTGCACTCTGCTACGTATCGCAAGCAAAGTGTTTTCCGGCACATAACCGATATCTTTTAGAGCAATCTGTTTTTGAAATGCCAAGGTGCATACCATGCATTTGTATTTTTATCTGCTAAAAGGACAAAAGGTGTCAGTTTAAGCCCCAAATGATTGCTGAATTGTCAACATTCAACTGTCATTGCTTTGGCTTTTGGCAAAGCAGAAGTAGGGATTTTTTAGATTAGGGTCGATACACACTCACAGAACATTATAAAATAATAAAACTCACTACAAAAACGATGAAAATATCGCAGAAACGTCTTGTAAAGTTCGTTCTGCTTTTGGTCATTAGGGGCTGAGTCTTCCCATGTAACTATTTATTTATTTACAACGACTTTTAACGTCTCGGACAGGTTAGTGTTAAGAAAACTCAACATCGTGTTCCTCCGGCAAAGCCTGCTGAAAATATGATCGCCGTAGTGACCTACGAGACGGTCATAGGAATTGGGCAAATCCGCAACCCAACAGTTTACTCAAATATCTGAGTTTAGATACTCGTAAGGTCCAGTTTACACAAGAATTGATGCTAGCAGACCACGCATAACCCTCTACTTTTACTAATTGGGTGCTGAAAATTATTAAGAAAGATCTTGATTTTTTATACATAATTATTTTGAGTAATAAGGCTCAAATGCTAGGACCCTGTTCACAAGCAAGGTGAGACTCATTTCAATTTCTCTGTACACGCAAACAAACAAAATTGCCACATTTGGAGCTCAGAAAACCTACATACATAAGTCAACTTGTGAAACAAACTCTCTATCCACAACGAGTGGCACTTTAGAATAATTTTGGGCTGGTGGTGTCATCGAAGATATACGAAACGATGTAGGCTGTTATTTTTTGCCTTAAAATCAATCCTATAAATAAACCTTTATTTTTAGCCAGAACCTTGAATTGGATGTCGCAATCGTGCTATTAAACATACCTTCTGATCAAAAAGTATCCGGACTTTTTCAATAAAAACAATTCAATTTTGATTCGATATTAATTTAATTTCCTTTAAAGAAATCTCCATTGCAAACAATACATACATTTTAACGCTACCTACCTATTTTTGACAGGCATCGCCTGTTTTCAAGAAAAAAGCCTTAATGCTGAATAAAATTTCGGTGTGAAAATAAAAACCAATAATTTCACAAAAAATAATCGGATGGTGGAATGTCAAATCGAACAAAACTGAAGATTCACATGTCAAATGTTCTGAAAAATGTTTATGGCTGAAACACAACAGTGCGTTGCGCTAGCCGACTTCATGATACGGAGGGTGTGCGTTGACGCACTGCGTTAATCAGCTGTTCCCTCTCTCTCAAATACCAAAAAAAAATATTCCGCCAGCTGTTTTAATTTCTGAAATGTCAAATCAAAAAATTTCCTGGTCAAACAATTGAACGTTAAATAAATTAATTGCGGAAAATGAATGCCAAGAAAGTTAAACAAATTAAAAAAGTGATTCTTGTTGCTAATTTGGCGTATTCATTCAAATTAGTTTTGTCGTTAAAATAATTTTAGTCAGCTGTTTTCATGTCTCAAATGTCAGTTGCCACAAAATGTTCTCAATTTGGGAAAAAACTCTTAATTTGGGATACATTTCTCAATTTCGCTCAATAATGACGTGCGTTGGGATTACGTTTTACGTTTTATTACGATCCTCTCATCTCTCTCATTTTTCACTTACTCGTACGTAGGTCGACGCAGTATTTCGTGCATGTCCAGTGAATTGTGTGCGTTAAAAGACAACGCTGACGCTGACGTAGTGTTGTGTCAGCCATTACCGATTCAAGGAAAAACCAAGTTTCATTGAAGCTGTTTCGTTGTAGACAATTTTTGAGGGCTTCAGTGATGTGTTTCTGGAAAAGATAAACTAAAAATTTCAAGGCATTAGTTGGAACTACTTACTTCAAGTTGACATAAGAGTGAGTCATTAGTCTTCTTGCAAATAATATCCACCTCTGTGTCCTAATGGAAAAATCACCTTAAACCTGGCAAGCAAACAAACTTAGTTTTTATTCTACAAATTTGTACCGTTAATAGAGTTAAATCTTTAGTTCTGTTCGTTTGTTTTTTTTATATTACTGACCACATTAACGATTTCTAACCATGTTAAGTAAGCGGCGAAAAGATATGGACAATATCGGAATATCGGGGCTTAGTCACAACTTGAAGTCAGGGTTTCCATCCACCGAATTGTAAGAAAACACAACCAAATGGTAGAATATGTTTATAGAAGGAATAAACCTTTATTTGTATGCAAATACCTTTTTATCAAATACTTGGAATGAGAGTTGGATTTTCCTAAGAAAATGTTAATTTACCACGACCTGGCAGCACAGTGGAGGATAACGCAGCAGAGAACAACCACGATTGAGGTAGGGAACACATGTAGAGAAGGATTTCAACGAACTTGGTGGGCATAACTGATGACAGCTCTAACAAAAAATCGTGCTGGAACAGATTTTTTATTAAGACCCAAGTCCCAATCTCAGGAAAATGAATATCCCAGTGTCTGGAGGGCTAATCGCTCACAACCTCATTGAGCAGTACCGGTCTGAAGCGCGAATCCTTGGCTTTGAAGCTTACTTAAATCCCGAAGTGTTTTTGTGTATTTCCAGTGCCAGGGACCACCATAACCAAAAGCGGAGCATTCACCACAATCGACAGACCAAAGTTTTTTAACTCTTCTGATAAGATCTTGGCATTTCATCACTAAATTGATCTCCTTTTGCTCAACTTTGGTCTATTTTGAAACTAAAATGTTTGAAGGGGCACTTAAATGATGAAATTGTTCCATTCAACACACAAAGTTCCTTAAAACTTCAACTGAAACTACATATTTTAAAGCTACCACATCTCTTCAACTGAAACTACATATTTTAAGGCTATCACATCTCTCTATGGAAAGATAATCATTTTTGAGAGCAATTTCATCTTCTCAAGGCCACTTCTGAAGGACATTTAACCCCAATCTAAAGTTGTCTTTATTTGCACTCCCATCGGACTTAAGACTGCCTCTTGCATTTGTCTAGAAGCCCCCTGAAAATGAACAAACACCACAAAACAAACATCCCTAACCCAGTTGTCATGGAAAGCCTTAAGTTCGCCCCAATCAATGCATCAAAACGTTTCTGCCGTTAATTCTCACCCAAAAGCGGCTGGTGACAAACACTTGTTTGTCCTTAATAACCACGACGATAAAATTGAATTTTATTCCTCGTCCTGCCGCCGCGCCGCGCCGTTTCGTTTTTTTGTCAACATGTTTTCATCTGATAAAATGGACAAAAAGAAAAAGAAACGCATAAAAGAAAGGACACGGCCATTTGTTGAAGGAATGTTTATCGCGCTAGGCCTTCAGCTTGCCATTTTACGGGAATGTTCTTATGTAAAGGGGGTGGGAGGGGAGCGATCTTCTAGGGTGTTCTCTCCATAAATTTATCATTGCTACGCGAGCGCGCTTTTATTTGCATAAGCTGCCCGGAAAATGTTAATTTAATACTGAAAGCGATGTCATCCAGCGTAGCCCTTATCATGTGGCAAGTCGGCGATAAGGAAGGGCGCTTCCCCCTGTCGCCTCAATAGTGCAGGGAACATAACATTTTGTGTGAAAGTATGTCCTAGTCTCGTAGTTATGAAGCGAAGGGGATGGATGAGGTGAAGAGGCGAAAAGGCTCTCATCATTCCATGGTCGTCATCAAGTAGTTGTTCAGCGCCTATTGAAGGCAAGACATTGTCTAGAGAATGTCCCAAGGACGGAGTACTTCAGTGTTCTTACGTAATCGTGCGCCCTGTCCCTTGACATTATGTGCGGCCTAGTGGAAAATTGATTCCATCCATGAAGCAACATTGAATGCTAGTGATTTCTGGCTGATAGGCAAATGACTTTAAAGTTTCCCCAGACTCTGGTCCTTGTTGAGCCTCCATCACGAGTGGGAGATCTTTAATTAAAATCATGACGATACAGGAAGTCCTTAAAAAAGGGAAAAACCGCCCGATATCTCCTCTTTGTTTCACGGTGTAATAAACTTAATTGAATTACTGTGTCGGTAATTATATTGTTCCGGAAAACGTTTTGCTATCTCGGAGCGAAAGGGGGCTTCATCCCATCCATCGGGCGTGGGGGGCTGACCCGTTTTGCAGTGTCAGCAAAACACAAAAAAGGACATTCAAATCGATACGAGCCACTCATTGTGGGAGCATATTTTGCGATGTTTGTTCGCAGGACATTTCCAGCGACGGCGTGGCTTTTGTTCCATGGCACAGGGTATTAAGTGGATTTCGTGTGTTTTTTTTGTTCGAATTTGGAAGTTGAATGCATTAACCATCGCATGGGCAATTTTGCGCTCGATTACATGTACCGTGACGACCAACTACCGACGATTCAGCAGCCAAAGTCCAGAGACAGTTTACAGTTGCCACCGTGACTTGATAATTATAACCATAACCAACTGCAGCATTACACATTAACAACGGGGGGGGGGACATCAAATTGGATGCGATACGGCATTCAGTTATGGATGCCGGGCAAAGGAATTTCATTCTGTCGATTTATGCGTATAATTTCATTGCAAGCCAAGGATTAACGATTTCGGGACTGACGATAAAGTTGGGTTATGTGTTGTCTTTTTGTGAATTTCAACAGTTTTAACTGAAGCGGGGAAATTTATTTTAGCATCACTAATGAGATCGAGATGCGCGATGGAATGGGATGGGACGGAATTAAGGGTTCATGGTGTTCTCGTCTGGGAGCTGGATGTACTTCGGTGCTATAAATAGAAATAGAAGCAGACAAAGGGTCTGGTGGATACTCGCTTATCTGGCGGGGGCGTATGTTGCCTGGGTGGACTTGAATCGGAACTATTTTTGGAATATTTATAAATTTCAATTAAGAGAATATTCTCTTTTCCGCTTTTTACACACTTTTTGTTAAATTAAATGTAAAAAAATTGCTTTCAACGATTTCCTAACGATTGATTTTGTTTGCATTTCTGCAGTCGTTTTTGGCTCAGAGCTTCGCGTAAATTAACGACTTCGTAAAGTCCAGGGTGGATCTAGTCCTCAGTCAACAGACCCTATCGCCAGTACCGTGCTTTAAGTTTGTTGAAGTTCTTGGTGATCGTTCCCCGCTGCGTTGTCTCTCCGGGTTAAGGTACATGTCCATTTGCGAGTACTTTCGTTGGAAAACTCACTTCACACTCTCGTGTGCATGTCCCTTACAGAGTTAGATTTGTAAGATATTAATATCGAGAGTTTTCTCATAGTTTTTACGAGGTAAGTTTCTGAGAGTATTCTCATATGCACGTCCACTTGATGTATTTCTTCTGCTAGTCATCAGTTGGAAGCAGTGATTTATTTAATTATTTTCACTGTAAGAAAACAAGCTTGGTTAACTTTTTTAAAAGAAATTCAGATTAAAATTGTTCAACAGTTCAATGATTTTTGCTCATTGTTCTCTCACGAGTAGAGGAGACCTACAGTTTAATGCCGACTCCAAACGGCGATTTTGAGAAGCTTTTTCTAGACAGTTATACTCTTTGAGCATTGTGAGTGACTCGAAAGAGGTGGAGCCGTGAAAAAATGTTAGATGTTTTCTCCGAGATTCGAACCTTAGACGTCGAGCGTAGGACCTACCCACTACGCCACGGCGCCACTGGAAGCAGTAGTTAAAGCATACAAAGTAAGATAGGACTTTTTAGACAAGGCGACGCGCTGTCATGTGATTTCTTTAACATCGTTCTTGAGAAAATCGTGCAAAACTCACTGGCCAACACAAGAGGCACGATCTTCCAAAATTCCGCTCAACTGCTAGCTTACGCGGATGACATTGACTTGATTGGGCGAACACAGCGAGCCGTCAATGATGCGTTTGCTGGCATTGAAACGGAAGCGGCTAAAATGGGTCTGGCGGTAAACGAGGGCAAAACCAAGTATATGCCGTCATCGAGAAAGGACGCACATCATCGACGACTTGGCCAGAACGTCAGCATAGGCAGCTATAACTTTGAGGTAGTTAGGACATCAGTACCGAGATAAAACGCAGAATAACTCTTGCCAACCGCTGTTTTTTTTGGGCTCAAAGGGCAATTGAGTAGTAGAGCCCTCTCTCAGAAGACCACGAACTATATGGGCTGCACAGCGACATGAGTCTACCCAGGCGTCTACGGATCTAATGCCTAAGATGGCTAGGCCATGTAGAGCGTATGGACAACTTAGCTCCGGGCCGAAGAGTCTTCGACTCTGAGCCTGTGGGACAACGCAGCAGATGACGTCCACGTTCAAGGTGGCGCACACAAGTCGAGGGGGACCTCGGCCGGCTTGGTGTGCGAAACTGGAGACAGCTGGCGAAAGATCGTGCTGGCTGGAGAGGCATGTTGAGTGAGGCCCAGGTCCACCTCGGACTGTAGCGCCCTGAGAAAAAGAAGAAAAAGATCTTTTTAGAGATAGGTGTTCACTCACTTTTGACGCTTGTTTTAAGCTTGTTTTTTTCTTTTGGATTAAATTAATTACTGTATGTTTACCGTTATGTTGAATTAAATATAGCACATTTTAAAGTATGATTTCAGAGCTATTATTTGAGGCATCATTGTCTGGCGCAGATCGTCCCTTTTAATTTTAGTTTAGAGGACAAACTTTCAGCTAATGACTGTTCACTCACTTTTGACACTGACTGTATGATATGTATGATATCTCTGCTTTCCTGGTTCAAACGACGGCCTTAATTTATAATTCACGAAAAAGGTGCATCCACTGCCTTCAGGTATGTTGCGAAATGTTCTCTTTTAATAAAGGAAGCTGGCTATCCTTTCCTGGTCCTCGCAAAAATCTACTTTTTCCATGCCGACACTCAGTCGGTTGTAGGCTTGTGTGGAAATTCGCCCCCAAATTAAGAGTTTGAGGCAAATATTGTCTGAGTCTACCTACGTCTTTATTAATTTTCGGTTCCACTAGCCTTGACTGGGTCGGATAGAATAGGGTTGAATTTCCTTTTGGTTAATCGAATTCCCGGATTTCCTGAGGTTCTGCACCGAATATTTGTATTTCACATGTTCGCCATACCTTCCTTTGGGTTCGACGCCTTATTCTTCTATAAGTAAATCATTTCAATTCAGAGGAACTCCAGTTAAAATTCCACCACCAATTCTGCCCACATTCTCTCTGTGCACCTGAACCGTTTTGAGCCAAAGAGAAAAGCCTTCCCGTTGGACAAGTCTATCGCCCCCTTAAACAGCTGAACGTCGCTTACGCCCCTATATTTATGCAGTTCCTCCATAAACTCTACGAAAGAGTTATCCGAGGCTTCTAATCGCTCTGCTGAAAACCTAAACCTACACTTAAAGAAAATCTCCCTGTTCTCTGCATCAGCAACAACTTGAGCGGCCATACCCCATGCTGCCAAAAATAGTATGATCTTACGATCATAGTACGATCTTATACAAAATCTTGCTCCTTAAAACCCCCCTTCCCTCCTCTTCTTTATCACATACAAGTAAACTTTATAAAGTTTCATATTTTCAGGAAGATGGTTCTGGAGAACAACAACGACGTGTGCACAAAGGAAAACTCAAACCCAACTCGAAAACTATCCGCTTGGGAATTTTACAAAAATGTATTGAAGTCCCCGAAATATGTCGTAAGTTTCAAATTCGCATAATTTCATTCCCAAACTAAGCCCACACACTTATCAAAGGTAGCGCCGATGGTTGACCAGAGTGAGCTCGCGTGGAGAATGCTTTGTCGGAAACACGGCGCCCAACTTTGCTATTCGCCTATGTTCCACAGCAACCTCTTCTCCAAAGATCCCAAATACCGCAAGGAAGCACTGCAAACCTGCCCCGAGGACAGGCCATTAATTATACAGGTAATTGTGAAACTTTTTCCCTACCCGAAGCGAACTTCAATTCGCCGCCAAAAATACTTCACTTTTAATTAAGTTTTTATTAAACAAAAAAAGAAGAAATCCCTTCCATCAGAGCATCGAGGTCATTGTAGCCCGAGCAAGCTCTTTACTAAGTAATTACTGAATTTCGATTAAGATCTATAGAGCGTTCAATCCCTCCCGGGATTGATGCCAAAAAGGGGTGCTCCATGTTTCGTCGAGCCTCTCTCCTCGTTGTGGCAAGCGCATTCAATTATTCGGAGGGTTACTGGCGCGAGAATACTCCGTACAGAGTTACATCGTTCCAGACTTAATTGCACTCACACAGAACTCTGTTTTTCTTTACATTATCCCCCGGCACAGTTCTGTGGAAACGAACCCCAAACCATACTGGAAGCTGCCCTGCTGGCACAGGAGCATTGTGATGCCATCGACATAAATCTTGGATGCCCGCAAGCGATAGCGAAACGTGGACACTACGGCGCTTTCTTGCAGGATGAGTGGACGCTCCTCGAGGACATAGGTGAGTGTGGCGCATTTTAAGGTGCCACTACTATAAAATTAATGACATCAATGTACGTATACGAACCAGCCCAGTGTGACATCGACGGTGACCTGCTAAGTGCCGTGACACATGACACCACCAGATTTGACATTGGTTTTTACAATCGCCCAATCCCAGAGCTAATTTAGTGCGGGAGAGAAAATAAAAATACACATTTCATCATCAATTTCAGTGAAAACTCTTCACGACAACTTGTCCGTCCCGGTGACATGCAAAATTCGTGTTTTCGAAGACAGACAGAGGACAATCAGATACGCGCAAATGCTAGAGGCAGCGGGATGTCAGCTGTTGACTGTGCACGGTCGAACACGAGAACAAAAGGGACCGCTGACTGGTGTTGCCGACTGGAGCTACATCAGGGATGTGAGGTAAGCTACGGTTGCGTGTGTCCGTAATGAGATTTTCTCATAATAAAAAAAACACGAATGATTTCTCTTTCGTTCTATGTTCAGGGAGCATGTTAAAATTCCCATGTTTGCGAACGGGAATATACTCTCGTTGGAGGACGTGCGGAGGTGCATGGATGAGACGAACGTTGATGGAGTTATGTCTGCTGAAGGCAATCTTCATAATCCAGCAATTTTCATGGGTATTGTCCCGACGACGTGGGAGATGGCGAATGAATACCTGAACTTTGTTGAACTATATCCCTGTCCTATATCGTATATTCGAGGGCATTTGTTTAAAATGTTTCATCACTTGTAAGTATCTTGGGGATAAGTAAGCTCCTTTGGGTATGCTATGACTTTTTTGAATGCATCCTTTCTGAGCTTTGTAAGTTCATGGAAAACTTTAATGTTCCTCTTTTATTCAAGACTTTAAAGTATTTTTAAAGGATCTTGTTATACAAAGGGTGGTCTTTTCAGATTTATAGAACTTCAAAAAGTACATAAAAATCATGATTATGTCCATAAAATTGGCTGATTCGAAGAAAAATTTTATGCAATTATGTTTTGAGTACACAGTCTGTCTCATCTTCGATGAAAATGGAAATTTACAGCCATTTGCAACACCATCTCTAATACATTTATTGAACTTTGTAGACATATGTATGCTTTATCTATCTACACACCGTATTACGTTCTTTTAATAGTTACGCAGGATATTTGGATTTTTTTTTATAGAGCAAACAAAAACGATAAATTTACTCAACCGATCAACTTCAACACGTTGAGTGCCACATGAGACCACTTTGGTCTCACACGAATTTGCGCTTGCTGTGCCGCATGATACCAGAGTGGTCTCACAGTAGGTTCGCACACATTTGTGTATGCAGCATTGTATTAGACTCACAATATGTATTGAATCTAATGCCATTCTAAACTATACACCCAAGAGACTGTTAGGGTTGTTTTGGTTTTCGACTGTGAGATCAATGTGTCACCATACGGAGCTTCGACCTTGCTATACTTGCGCGTATCAGTGTTGTCATCATCCTCAATATCACTGTAGACTACGTTTCCGACTACTTCATTTATTATTGCATCTATCTGATATCTCGCTGGAGGTTTATAATCTGATTTGGAATCCAAATTGCAACTTTAGAAATCCGATAAGTATTAGTCTGATGAGCCATCTCCTTCAAAAGCATTCGCTTCTTCAGTTTCTTCAACCGACATCAATTCTGGGTTCATTGCATTGAAGCATCTTTCTCTTTTTTCGTAAGACATTTTCCCAAATTTGCAAAATACAACTGCTGTTGGTTCGCAGATTTCTGCCACTGGGAAGATTACCTCTCTTTACTGAAAACGCTTACTCCATTTTCTCCCGTAGGAATTTGCGGTGACACATTGGCATCATGCGGCTTCTCGGGATTTACTGCGCACCTGGTGGCCGCGTGACGTACCCTGAAATAACGCCGACTTTTGAAATTCGCCGTTATTTCACTTTATGAAAGCGAAATAACGCCGTCATAAACCGCGCCAAAAGGTCAATCTTTGTGGATGCATTGATGCTTGGTTGAACACTTTTGGATTGTGTTCGCTCGAATAACAGCAATTTTGCTGGTTGACATAGACGCTGAAGCAAAAGTGGGAATCATCTGAGGCAATGTTTTTCTGGCCAAAATCATGATCTCCGGCCAACATGCCGCGCTCAATTAGCGAACTCATAGCGGTGTCTATAGTCGTCCAGTTTCAATTCTTGCATCCACACAATCTCATATGGATTTTGGCCCAAATCCAAGCGCAAACCAGGGTCGACTCGCTGGCGATGCCCAATTCAGCTGATTGGCGCCGAATCGACATTTCTGGGCGTTCTGCAATACTGGCCGCTACGACGGATATGTTTTCATTATTCGCCCCAATTTTTGTCTAGTTGGTGGCTTAAGGTCCGAAAGAATGCACTTATCCTCAAACTTTTCCACGGCGCGACGAGTTGCCTGAAAACTGAAACTTGATGATGAACGATCTCGCGAAGAAATACACGTTGTGTATTTACAACTAAGCCGGAAGCGTGAAACGATGCATGATGAAATGGCGAAGCTTTTGACAGCTCGATGTCATAAGCAACTTTGACAGCTGCTGAAACATAGCAATTGAAAAAAAAAACTATAATTGCTCTTGTTACACTTTATGTATCTATCTGGGTACCATCTGTTTTTATGATTAATGTGTACATTGTCATCGATCCTAACAAGTTCTTTCCTTAACTTGAAGCTTCATTTGACGAAACAAAAACCCCTACTTTTGAGTGCTAGTGGTACATACATTTTTAACGTCGTTCCTATTTTCCGACGACCGTCCATCGGCACTTATTTTACACTTGGCCACCTGTTTTTGTTTTGGCAATATTACTGTTCCGCGGTAGTTGGCTATAATTTGTAAACTTTTGCAGGAAAAGAGCTGTATCCTGCATATATGCATGCAAATCAACCAACTTTACACTTTTCCTGCGTGATTTTCGTTTCGTTTCAAGATAATGTCTTTTTGAGGTTATTATGAAGCCCATAAATGGTGCGATAAATCATTTCATATTGAGCGTCATTGTCCTACTCCCATTTTAGATTGTGGTTCTGATAGTTATAATGGCGTGTCATTCGACTTTATAATCACTCCCATCAGCCAAACACACGTTTTACTACTTTATTGCGAAAATCTTGCTCCACATCCTTATCTGGGTGCTCCATCCTTATATTAAAATTCCACGCCCTAAGTGCCTGTGGGTGATATTGAAATTCCTTAATCAACACGAAGCTTTACATAATTTGAGCAGTATACTCGTAAACTTGTGAATTTAAAACCGAAAAATCCTTGAAACTGAAAAGAACCTACTTTATGGCTCATCAAAAAGCACCAATCTCTTAAAAGTGTCACTTATGTCACCCCGTTTGACCCAAATGTACGCTTTGTTGACAAAATATACACTCTTTTCTACGAAATGCTCGCGATAGAAACCACTGAGCTTGTATTCAAGGCAAATAATGACTTCAAAAACATTTGTCCTACGAAACCGAAGTAAATATTAAATCCTTCCATTTCAGGTTGAATCTACGTCCAAATTCAAACGCACGAGAAGCACTGGCAGTATCAAGAGAGATGCACGAGTTCCGAAATGTTGTTGCCATGCTAAAAGACAAATACGAACCGTACCACAATGGAGAAATGACTTATTTCGATGAAGAAGTTGATCCCAACTTAGCAACAACGGACGAAGGAGTAAGTACTTCTCCTTTCTCACATCAAACGAACTTTTAATGATCTCGTATTCTTACAGTACAACCTATCTTTACCACCTTGGCTATGCCAGCCATACATCAGACCACCGCCGGAGGAACACAAAAAGACTATTGAAGAGAAAGTTCGAATCGCACACGATCCAAACACCGTTAAGCGGCATTACTTTGACAGCGATGGCAATCAGATCTCCAGGAAAAAGATGAAAAGACTCAGGCGAAAGAACCGTCGTCCAAACAAGCCCGAAGGGAAGCACGAACGAAGCCTGGAGAGCTGTGATTTATGCACAAACCCAGTTGTATGTTACCTACTCTGAATCCACTCTCAACATACTCTCTTTGGAAGCTCTTAACATCCAAATTCAATTTTCTTTCAAGGGAATCAAATGTCAGTTTCGACTGTGTCGCATATGCTGCAGGGAGAAATGCTACACAGAAAACCATGACTGTCCGGGTCACAAGTGCTTAATAAAAACACGTCGCGAAAGGGCCAAATCATTTGGAAACACGGGACCATACAGTGGAAAGGACGAAGTCGAAGTAGAGAATACTTCCTCTAGTGAAAGTAACGAAGAAACCGATACGGAGTTGGATAGAGAAGCTGATCTCATCATAAGAAGCTGATAAATATATTTTTTTTGTACAATTTTTAGTTCAATTCAATAAAGTGGTACTAATTTGTAATGGTTACTAAAACCTATAAATTGAGTCTTTGAAATGTTACTTTGTCGTAGAAAAAGAGGCCTAAGACCTCTAACAAATGTGAAGTAAAGCCTGGAAATGATGTGCAGCAATGCTGCATGCATTGACGCGTGCAGAAATGCAGAACGAAACAGACATGCAATAATTTTTGACATCTCGCCGCATTAGTTTGCTGTCATTGTGAAAAGCGACAATTAATTCCGGGACACAAATTCTTTTTGCCATGGATGTGGAGAGGCGATATAAATTAAAGAAAATAGCTATTTTGTCATTGCTTTTGAACTCAATTAATTTCTCTTTCATTTTTGCTTTCGCTGTCGACTTTAAATTGTAAACAGTCATTTACATGAAATTGTAAATCCCAAAATTGGAATTAATGGTACTCCTTGATTGACCTACTGCGTATGGATCACATCAAAATGAGAAATAAGCACTGTTCACACTGTACGACATGTCGTACGACTTGCTCGTACTACCAAAATATTCTTTGCGTTCACACTGTACTATCTGCTGGACGAACTTCATTTATGATATTATCTTTGAACTGTGAATATAGTTGAAAATTGAGAATGAATTAAAAAAGCAAAAAACAAAGCGAATATAGGTTATTTTTTTCCGTAAATTTATTAAGACATCATATGTTTTCTTTTGCCCTGAAGCTGACTCCTCAAAATTACAAACAAAAGTAAACAAATGCTCTAAAGTCGTACAACAAGTGTTCACACAAAACGTCGAGTCGTCCGACCAAAGAAAAAAGATAAAAAAGCTGATCTATCATACGACCGATCTTGTCGTAAGACCGTATTCAATGTTCGACATAGAACAAATTTGGTCTATCAAGCAAAGTCGGGCGACCACCTTGTACGACTTGTAGCGCAGTGTGAACGCGCTTATAGAGAGAACTTGTACCAATGCGTTGCCGTGCAGTAAACCCACGTACCCCCTAAATCATGTTCTATCTATAATTCTACGTCACTCATTTTGATGCAAGTATATTTCAAGCATTATGTCGATAATATGTAGTGTTCATCAGTTAGGTAACCTCAAAGAATAATTTTATCAATTCAATTTAGAACCAAGTTAAAAAACGAACAATTTAAAAATCTGTCACGAAATCATGTCATGCATTAAAATCGAAGTCTAAACCGGATAGTACACCTTTGGGAACATCTCGTACTTACCCAAAAAATTGGGAACTTTATTATTTCTACTGAGCCACCTTCGATTAAAGATTTGGCGATTTGTATGACAAACACAGTCCAGATATCGGGACTCCCGTCATCTCTGAACGCTTAACAATAAGTTTGAGTGTAAACGCTTCGTCAAATTTTTATCAAACATAATGAAGCGGTACTATGGCAGGAATGACGTCTGAAAGTTCGGACAGAATACTGCCGGGACGCAGTCATTTCTATTAAATTATAATCTCCTGAACACAGCCATCCAGTTTGCTGTGATTCTGTGCAAAAACCAACCAATATGCAAATGTCAAAATTGGAGTTAAAGTTACAAACCATTGAAATAAGTTCTAATAAAAGTGTGTTTCAAACAAATGTTTTTCGTGTTTCTTATTTCTGTTTAATTTAAAGTAATCCGACAATTTCTACAGACAGACAGACAGACAATGGCGCTAAAGCACAGATAGCGTTGTCAAGCGTGTTCCTCTCAATGGTAGAAGGGATTGACAATGGAAAACTCTCGGTAAATTAAAACCAACCATAATGGTCGTACAGAAACTTAAGATAACTGAGGCATTCACAGTGGACTGCCATATTTCAGTTTATTGACTTAGTCCTAGCTTCTACAACAACTACTTGTTTTGTATGTGGTAACGTTCTCTTTAGGTTTTATATTTAATTCGTTTTTTAAGCTCAGTTCTAAATTTACCGACACCTCAAGTGAAAATCATTGCTTCAGAAGTGATTTATTGAGTCGTTCACAATCCTGAACGCAAACTCCATCTTTTGTTTGTTGTTCAAATATAACTGAAGCAACGTTCGATTATATTATTACCATCTGTCAAAAGAAAATAAAGTCGCTTCAAAGTTCTTGTGTTACCAACTTTATCAGTCGAATCTTTCAGATTCGGTTTTGACAGTTTGAGGAAAACGTGTGCCACCGGAGAGAATTGACATTTATCTTTCTGTTCTTACCTTGTAAACAAATTTATTTTTTTATTTTGAATTGAACCATGGAAATAACAAAAGGATTCTATGATTTATGTGTTCCTCTGCACAAAGACAACAAGATCATGAAGGCTATTGTCAAAGAACTAATTGAACGTAAGAATGGATTTTTCTCTATACTAGCATTCTCTTTACCCGGTGTTTCTTCTAGTGGACTACAAAACAATTGCAATCGAAGAAGTGTTCGATCACTCAAAGAAAGACTCAGCAAAGAGGGGCCCCGATTTATTCCCAGTGCCAGCAGACATTAGCTTCTTAGATGAATTCAAGAAGCAAATCAAAATCCTAAGACGACTGACCATCATTTACACCGATGTAGCTGTGGCACATGGAATGGTACAAGTGCGAGAATATCTTGTGAATACTGATGTTTATGTTCTTTTTCCAGACAAATTCTTTGAATCTAAAGAAGTTTAATGTAATTGCTGGGCTTCCGAAGTCAGATCCTACATTGACAGTAAGGAAATATGGTCACTTTTTAGGAAAGGAATCATTCATTTATACATTTTTTTTAAGCACTGTTGCACAGTCTTCAATGGGGACATAATAACATTTGATCCAGAAGGAGGAAAGTTGCTGGTCAATCGAAAGAACTATCAAGTAGCTGTGAAGCGTGGTATGTATTTCGAAATAAAGTATTCACCAGTGATTACGAACTCAAATTGCCGGAAGGACGTGATTAAATTGGTGCACAACTACCACTCGAAAGGCAAGTCAAAGAACATAATCTTGTCCAGTGGAGCCAAGAGTGTTTTCGACTTGAGGGGACCTTATGATGTTAGTAATTTGTAAGTACACTCATCGAATGACATCTCACACCGTAATTATATGGATTTCTTTTGATCAGAGCGTTGATATTTGGGCTTTCTGAAGATCAGGGAAAGAATTCGATTGGAAGCAGTTGCCGGCAACTCTTACTACGAGCAGGTATGTGAAATGAAATGCTCGAATGGAGATTGTCTTGAGAATTTTACTTATAGAATCACGACGGATTGGTAAAACTGTTATGTTTGTCAAATGCGAAGGACCAGTTGTCATGTCATCATCCTCAGAAGAGGACTCGTCTGAGGAAGACGAGGATGACATGGAAATGGAGCAAGGAAGCGAAAATGATGAAACGAACGGACAGAAAAGTGAAGCAGAAAGTGATTCAAATGAACAGCCAAATAAAAAGAAAAAAATATCTTAAAATAGTTAATTGTTGTCATTTTGAGCTGTCAACAGGGAAGGGGGACGCCAATTAGGGCCTTACGTGAATAGAAAGTTATTTAATGTATTCTTTAATAGCATTTTCTAGAAACTTGGTGATCATTTCAATGCGTTGCAAAACTAGTTCTGATTATAATGAAATCAAAACCGCGTGTCTTACACGAAGCAATTCGATTTTTTCAACCGAATAAGAGAAGTGGTCTTTACAAGTCTGAAAGATGTGAAGGCAGGAAAGGTGAAGATTTGCAGTCGCAGATGGGTTGCTAACCTCATCACCTCTGGAAGAATGTGTTGAAAACGAGAAAATTCCCAAAAAAAAATTGCTGTGTATAAAAGCATGAGACAACCACAAGAAAGAATGGCAGAAAATTCTCACAATTCAGGCATACTCGTATAAACATCTCCTAAGCAATTGGATTGCTTTAACCGCAAAAAAGAATGACGAATAATTAAAGCAACCGAATTGGCTTATGTAAAATCTGCGCAACCACATGATAATGACATATTTTGAAAGATTTCAAAACACGAATCGCATTTTGGATATCTGCGTCCTTTGAGAACAAAACGGCATATGGCGACTTTTACGCAGTTCAATTCTCTTGCGGCAGCTAGGCAATGCTAAGGCAAGGAGGGACAAGAGTACGTAGTGGAGACCAAGTTGCCTGTGCAGATGAATTGCTTACAATTTTTAGCAATTGCTCTCATCTAATTGTGTGGAAAAGTAAGATAGAAACAAAATAATTTCCTGTAAAAGCAAGAGGCAGCCGAAAAAGAAAAACTGCAGCGAATTGCAGCAACTGAATTGTCGTATCTAAAAGCCGCTTAATATCAGACATTTTTTTCAATTTCAATCAAATTCAATCGATATTTGCTCTTTAAAAGAGATGTGTACGCTATTCGAAAAAGTGAATTCGCAATAGAACTTCGATCCGAATATTCGAAAAAGAAACTTCGTTTTTTTCGAGATTGCTGTGGCAGATCAAATCAGCATAGCGGTTCACGGTCTTTGGTCCTGTTTCCGTTGATGGCGATTGGAGAAGAAGATTTAACAACGAGCTATTTGTTCTGTAGAGCAACATGACTAGGCACTCGTCAACGAATCCAACGTGTAAGACGAATGTGCCATGTAGAGGGAATGGATAAATTAGCTCCGGTTCGAAGGATCTTTGACTCTAAACCATTGGGACAACGAACGCCCACACATCAGCCAATTTGATATTCGGAATTAGAGACAGCTAGCAAAGATCATTGAAGCAGGTTCACCCTGGACTGTAGTGTCCCAACAAGAAAAAAAGAACGCGGTTCACGATTCTCTCCAAATTCCCAGATTTACATATCTGTACCTTATGAATTTCATGACTTGAAATAATCAAAGTTAATTCCCGATCACACGTTACTGAAATGTCAAATGTCATCACCACCTTACGCAGTTGACACGTTCAACCATCACAGAAAATGTCGGCGCTACAATCGACTATTAGGACTGCCGCCATGGTGTACATGTGAGCGGTGCGGCGAAAATCACACAAATCTCGCTCTCTGTCAATTATCTCTCTCTTTCGCGCTCGCCTTTCACACTTCTTCGTTCTTTCCCAAAAACTTCTTGGAGTATTTTTTTTTCATTCCTCACATCTTCCTCGGTTTTTGCTCCCTTTACATAAAAATTCTTAAAAACAAAATGGAGGTCTTTGATGTGGTGCGTACGTTTTGTTGAGTGTCAAGTAAAACTTCAAATTTCGGTAAAAAAAAACTTAAATTAATTAAAAATTTTACAATAAATCATCTCCCCCAACGTTCCGGAACAATTTGTGCTAAAAATTTATAAATAATTCCCTGTAATATTTGCACTAAATCTTTTCCGAAAAAATGCAACGAAATTTTTTTTTTTCATATCCATTCTCCCCTGTAGAAGTGTGATGTCGTCTGGTAGTGGGTTCATATCTCGGTACATATTTTTTTTCGTCGCCTTTCATCCGACGTTTAGTAATTGAGTGCTTTTGTGTGTTTTTTTTCTGAATCGACCATGAAATTTGTGTGAAAAAAAGTGAAAAATACATAATTTTGGGAAAAAAAGATGAATTTATGAAAATTCGGTTTTTTCTCACTCTCGGTTGGCTAGAGAAGACTTGCGAAAAGATGGTGGAAATTACGGCGAGAGAAAAAGAGTGAGAAAGAGAAGGCAGACAATTGGGTTGGATTTTTTTTTTGTTACTTCTTTTTCCTTATCCTGTGCTGTTGGTGGTGCTGCTGCTTGCTTCTCGGTGTGTAATTAATTGAAATTACAAGAAATTGAAAATCCGACGATGAGAAATGAGACAAGAAAAATTAAAGAATAAAAAACGTAAAGAAAAAAAGAATGATATCGTGGATAGACGGATGGATGGGTGTTGAGACGAAAGGAGAACACAAATCAAGTGGCAGTAGTGGTGGTGGATTGGTGAATTTGAGAGCGACAACGACAAGAGAGTTTTGTAACTCTCGTCGACGAAAAGCAAAAGATGGTGGTAAATGCTAGCTACTCTGATGGTGTGTGGTGTTGTCTGTCCGGTCATCGTCAATAAAAATTAATTTTTTTTTCTCTTGTATTCCTTCATTCCGTTCCTTTCTTTCTCGACTTTCGGTTTCCCCCTTCGTCGGTTGGCCTCTGATTTTTGTGTGTGATTTAGTTCGTTTTGTGTGTGGATTTGAAAAACGCCGCTTGTGGCAATGAAGAAACATAAAAAACGCGGCTGCTGCTGTACACAATTAAATTAATTCTTCTTTTTTTTTGTATTCTTGTCTTCTCCTCAATTCCTTTGGTTCTCTGCTCCCATCCTATGCGCTTCATTTAAGTGAGCATTTGAGGAGTGTGTACAAGAGAACATGAAAAATGAAAAAATGTAATTATGCATGTGTATGTATCTTTCGATAAAAGAAAAGAATAAGACAAAAAAAATATCCATCCGTCTATTTCAAAGCAGATTGGCGCTTTTGCATGTACAAAAACCAAAGAAAAAAAAGACTAAAACCAAGCGCCGATCAAGTCCATCTCTGACTCTAGCCAATCATCGCACTCAAAGGTACTCATTGTGAAGTGATAAACAAGACAAAATAAACCTGAATCTGGAAATATAACCGTTCGTACTGTTCGTTGATCCACTTAGAATCAATCAAAGCCACATAAGACTTTGAACAATTCGGAATTTCGTTCAGACCCAAATGCAAGTCGTCGTCGCATTCGATCACACAGACGGAGAGACGTTCGTCACAAGATGATTTGGGATTTTCACATGCACCTTGTGCATTACCGTGATTAAGTTCCTAAAAAGGTATGTATCCATTAGTTTTCTACATTGCAACACATTGTTTCACATATTTTCTATGCATTTTAGAGAGACTGTGTGTGAAGAGAGAAAAATTTTGAGTTTTCTAACTCAATGGCTAGGCAGAAAATGATTTTCGTAATATATCATTTATCATCGTCATTATTATCGTCTTCGTGGTGTGTTCGTCGTGTATATGCCTTCTTCGTCGTCATATTTTTCTCATCCCCAAGTGGAGAGACAGGGAAGACAGGAACAAAAATGAAAAAAGAAATCGAACTACAGCAACAACAAAAGCTACTTTAATTCGCTCTTGCTTATGATGATGATAATGATGATGCTCCTCTCTTCTACAATTATGTGGTGTAGATATATGTATAAAAAAGTTCATGTGTACAGGCACTACACCGTTGTGTACTTCGCCGTTGTCGTTTAAACACGCTATTTTTTTTCTTTCAATTCACATTTTTGTCTTTTTCCTTTCCACTCTCTTTACTTTTTTTGCTTCTTTCTCTGAGATTTCTATTCGCAGTTTTTCTCGCAATCGCTCTCATTTATAATTATTTTAATGTACAACAATACCATGATAAAAATCAGCGTTGCCATAGAAAATGTTTATTTGACTGCAAAATTAATCATCTTTATTGTTCCTTGACGAAATTGATTATGGCCAAAGGTATAACGAAGAATTTTCCTTCTAGCTTCTGCCCGTCGTTGTTGTAATTCTGAAAATCGTTTTTTTTTATTTCATAATCACACTTTGCACACCACATGACATTCGCAAGATTTTCTCCACAATTGTGATTCCTTCCTTCAAACTTTTCTATTTTTTTTGTTTGTTTTACTTTGTTTTTGTTGTTGCCTTCTTTTGTCTGGCGTTCTCGGAGGATATACTCTTTCTTCGTTCTGTTACAAACATACCCAACAGCAGCAGCATGGTGGCAGATTCTCTTCACACGGCAGACGGATAGAAGAGGACAACGATGAATTTCATTTGAAAAATTACCGAAAGGGAGATCAATAAAATAATGTCCTTTTCGGTCGTTTGTGAAAAAAAGAGATGTCTTCAAACGAAACCCCTTTTCTGACCAATTCTGTGACCAAATGTTAATTTTTTTTTTGTTCGCAAAAAAAGAAAAACGATGACGCACACGTTGGTTTTTTACATGCAAACATAACTGTAGATGTACATGTTTATGTGCAAACGCCCTAATCCGGTACTTGACAGGAAAAGGGGTGATATTTGAAACCCCATTATTTAATATCCTCTTTATCTGCAAGCAACTAGATTCAATTTTTGCCTAAAAACATACGATGGCCTTAAAGTGTGTTTGCAAATCTTGTGGACATGCTCTTTCTGTTGCGCCCCCTGTTCACACTTTTTCTTGCATTCGATTTTTTTCAGATTGTGTAACAATTGTTTAGATAATGATTGACGAATGACGATAAACTTAGGAATTCATGCTTACTCTTGCAGGTCTTCGCCAGAGTTGAGTGCTTTTCGGAACACTAAATGTCAAACGGGAGTGTGTTCAACAGTGCTGAATGTGTTCAGCGCGAGATATTGCAGATCGGAATTTTTTAACATATTTTATATGATATTTTGACAGATCGCATTTTACAAGACTCATATCTGAAATGATTTCGATGAATAATGACATTTAGTTTTTCCTCCTTTGCAACAATCGATACTCATAATTACGTGCATACAAGAATGCTTCGTAGTTCTGTTAAATTAGAGTGCCGCTGAGGTCCACTAAGTTGGAAATTAGTAAGCATGTTTAAGTATTTTTGTGTAGCGTGTAAAATTAATGATGGAAAATGTAGATTTAATGCAAGAAGCTAGACAGCGTTGGTGCTACCGTTTTTGCGTTACGTAGATAGTCCTTCAGACATGAAATGAAAATCCAAATTGATCATTATTTCTCAAATTAAATGTCAAAACACAAAAAGCCCTCAATTTGTATGGGAAGTATCAAAACGCAAGCAAATGTTTCAAAATATTAGCCGATTATTCGTGAGAGACTATGTTGGAGATTGGCTCTAATTGTTTAACAAACGTAAGATCACTAGCGCAACTCAGTATTTTTGGCTTTCATTGCAGTGCTTGGTTCAGAAGTTAAACGTCTCTCGACGGTAGCATTAACGCATAATTCTGATTCAGGCAGAAAAGTACTTGAATGCCAAATTCCCTGAAATTAATAACCCAAGTTTTCTATTTCCTTCGGCAACTTCAGAATCAGACAATTCCAACGCTTCCTAACAAGAATGGTGGTAGGAGATAACTTGAGCCGTTTGGTATCACAATGGGTCTAGGTTAGTCTAAGTAAGGTCGCAATTCTGCAGACAGCCGCTCGTAACTAACCTAACGTAAGCTACACTATAACGTCAAGGTATATAGCAATTCGTGAGCGTTTAAAATTTACTCTTCATTAGCCCCTGTGAAACCATGGATGAAAGATGAATACAGTTGGTTAAGGACTTTCATAGTTCTTACAAAATGAGCCACGGCCACATCAAACGTTTCATAAACAAAGACTAAGGCTAAGAGTCTTTTAATCCAGGTTTCTAGGTGAAGCTGAAGACCGAATCTCCGATACAAAAACCACGTTATTGTGGATGTAACATAACTCGGTCTTGGTTACTGAAAGCAGTATGCCGGAACAGTCATGGATGGAAGGTGGCAATAGCTCAGGCTCCCCTCCATGGGTCGTTGGCCAGATAAGTAAAAAAGTGCATCAATTGATAATTGGATCGATTTTTGCTACATAGCTGATATTTGATTAAATCTATTTTGGACTCACACAAAATAAGTGCTTACGAATTTCTTCAGCTTTCAATTGTTACGGTAGATCACGCAAAATCAATAGAACAGATCCAAAATGTTTATAGGATTTCGGCGATTGTCTAATCACTCAAAATCATTTGAATAAAGTCAAGATTTTGCTAAGATTTCGATAATTGTATGATTTCGCTAAGTCAAACGAACAGAGCTAAAATTCTCACAAGATGTCGGCAATTGTCAATCATTTTGTACACATTTCCTTTGGTTTACAAAAATTGTGGTTGCTGGTCTTGAAGGAATTCGAAAAAGAAAAATAATTCTAATTTTCGATAATTTTATATAACAAAAGTTAAAACTGGTATAAATTCGGTTTAAAAGTAATTAGAAAAGACGTCTGTCATCACGATCGACTTGTTGAAGAGCAAAGGTAGAAGAAATTATGACATAAAGCTTACTCTTTAGGTACTTCAGTATATTGCTACCAGATCCTATTTTCGGTGATGGGGTATGTACCAATTAATTAGGTAGGAATAAGTGACCATCTTCCCCGAAGGAGATATACACTTAAACCAAGAAAACTACATTGTGCTGCCACGTGGATCTCAGAGGAGTTCATTCACCTATACATCTCACTCTTTAAGGTATTATATTCTGTCCACAAATATTACAGGAGTTGAGGACGTAGTATCAGAGCAAATTGATTTATCTATCACATCTATGAGTAACTGAACAGTGGATTTGATGAATATCCCGCCCTGTCCTCAAGGATAACTAGAATGTGTTTTTCTTGGTTAACGCGAAGTTTGTATGTCAGGCACCTTCTCTGCTTTCAACGACCTTCTAAATGTGTACAAGTTGACAAGTTTAGCTTAAGTGCAACCTTGTTGTATCAATAATAAATCGTGAGAGACTCTTACTGAGACACACAAATACATATATGCTCACAACATACACTTGGCCACAATCAATCCCACTTACATGCAATATTGAAGTTGATTGAACTGTAAGCGAAGTGACTGGCAAACACACTTGGCAGCTACTAAACGTCTGGCGACTGTTAAATTTGCTTATAGCATGGGCAGAGAACATTCTTTGCTTTCCCGCGAGTCAAGAACATGAATGTTTTTGAGATGTAATATCTGATAGAGCATAGAAGCAGATATACATATACACATACGTTTTTTTAATGCAGTTGATGCACCTGGGCATTTCTAGCATTTCAATGAAAGTAATAGAATGCGCTCCAAATGCATCTTTCATTTATGCTATTCCCTGCATCCTCTCATTCTATACTGTTTTTACATAACAGTTTTATGCAATTATCAATGAGCAAGCCAATCGAAGAGTTCAGTTTCGCAAGTTTAATCCAGGCCTTCACATTAATTGGCGCTATGAACGTTTGTACAGCTGTTTTACAGGAATGTTCATTCAAGTGCAATTACAAATGAGGATAGCCCTTATGCTATGTCTCCACAAAGAAAATCATGGAATAATCAAGCAAATCAATGATTTAGATTTTGGGGCCTCCACTGAGACTTCGGGTTTATTTTGGACCATGATTTTCGCTTTTTGGTGTTTTTCTGGTTTCGTTCCATTGTCTGCAAACAAAGCAAATGATAAATAATTGTTGAATAGCAAGAAAATTGAGCAACACTTACCAAAAAGAAAAGTAAACCTCAGTAATGTGAATTTATTTAAAGTGAAACTTTTTGACAGATTACAATTAATCACATAAAAATTACGTTTGCTGACACTATAAGGTTTGTTTGATTTGAGTTGCATGAGTATGCAAGTGGATTTTTTTCTAATACTAGCTAATTGTTGTAAAAAATAATAATTTGCGTAAGCAAGGGTTAAGCTTAAAGAAAAAATTATTTTATATCTTGAGTTTAGATGGGATTTATAGACGTCAAATCGTATGTTGACTCCTCGGAATTCGGCGAAGATTTTAGTGGGTTTAGCTGAGTTCTGTATGTATTTTCGTCGGAGACAGAACATTAAAGAGAAACTTCTGATATTTCTAGATTTGTTCCCTTTTGATGAGATTGTCGAACATAAAGATGGGTCACATTGAGTTCCATGCACTGCAAAGTCTTATTTCAGCGACTGTAAGAAGTTTAGCTGAGTGCAGAGACCGACAATTTAAGAATGAATTATTTTAGTTAATACGGAGCTTATTGGATTATTATTATGATTCGTTTTAAATCAACATCTTTGTAGATGATCATTTAAAAAATGGTCTTTAATAGATAGTACTCACAAGAGGAGCCTTAGAAATTCATTAGAGAACTGGAACATGTCACCACATCAATGACTGTACAGTTCAGGCTAATAACAATTCCATTAAAGATTTTTACGTAATTAGGTTGAGATTCCACATCCACGGTGTTTATGTGCCCTAATTTTCGACTTGGCAACTAGTACAAGTGAGCAAAAATGTGTTCTGACTTTGAGCACATCGAATGTGGACGCGATGAAAAAATCATTGTCGGTTTTGATTTCTCCACCGGGGTATACAATTAAGGGAATTTCTTGAAGAAAAAAAAAGAATATTTGAAATGCCAGAGAGTGAGGGTTGTATAGTGAAAATCTAATTTTACATCACGCAATCAATATTACATCGATTTGTGAACTGAGTAAGCTTTCTCCAATTTAGTTTTTTTTTGTGTTACAAATACTATCAGAAATCACATTAAGAAAGAAGCAACAACAAAATCACAAAATAAGAGAAATATGTACTTTTGTGTGTATTAAGCAGCACCAAACGACAACGACGACTACGACGTTGTATGCGACGAAATTAAAGAAGAAATTAAAAACCTAACCCATACATATGATGATTCTCTCTGATGTTGTGTACTTTAGTTAACCCTTGCACTTTCCCATATAGTGTAAGTATGGTATAGATAAAGATATGAAGCTCAGTTGTCGCTCACACCACACGTAGGCCTATCCAGATGCCATACATTTGTGTATCGCAAGCCGTTCGTATTATTCGTGTCAAGACAATATAATAATGCTTTGCGCAAATGGTGACTGAAAAAAAAATGAAAAAAAAGAGAAGAAATGTCATTAGACGGTGGACTGTACATTTTGAAGAAAAATATAATATGTCGTCGTTGTTGTCTCGACTCGGCGTTGTCCCCTCAACTCTATGGCCGGATGGATTAGTAGGTATCGGCGGAGGATAGTACAGGAGATGGAGAGGGAGAAGAGGTAAACATACAATATTCTGTATTCTATATTTTGTGTGGTGTTACACATCTGCAATAGGTACAAAAAAATACAGAAAATACAGGAGAATAAAGGTGGAAAAATAGCAAATAACACTATAGATTTAATAGCGGAATGAGGTTAACGAACCTTTTTTTATTTCTCGATGCTTTTTGTTCGCGCTGTGTGTTGTGTGCTTTGCTTGTCGGTTGGTACACTCACCACTCCACTCCACTATACTATACTATCGGTGCTTCTCGCTTTTTGTATAGTTGCATCTCTGTCTGTCTCACCTTAGTCGCCGCGCGTCCCCATAATCGCAAAGAATTTCATTTCAGTGCGCGATTGCTGCGAATTATTTTTCGTTTTCTAAATCTCGAAACTCAAGTACTTACGTGTATTTGTTTAATTGCATTTTTTTTTCTTTTCAGTTTCACCTCTTCTCTTCTCCCTCACTCTTTGTCTCTTCACTCACTCTTGCTCCTCTTTTGGTTGCCTTTTTTTCCGTTGTTTCGACTTTTGTAAAAGAAAATTATAATAGAAGATGGAAAGAAGAAAAAAAAACTGTATTTTGTATCTATGTGTAAACATAGGTACATGCATGCATACATACGTGTGTATGGTTAAAGAGGAGCACAAGACGTGTGGACGAGGTGTAAAAGATACTTTCGAGATTTTTCTTCTTTGCACAATCGTTTATGTACCAACCGTAATAATTGATGTCGTTGTTGTTGTTGTTGTTGTTGTTATTATTCTTCGTCTAGTACTAATATAATCATGTCGTCTAATGCTATATCTTCTCTGTCCATGTGTCTTTGGTGTCTTTCCTTACATGAGCACGAGCAGCAGCAGGCAAGGCAGCACCACACTGAGGTGGCCTCTTCTGTGTACATGAGGATGACGCGCGTCTTTGCCACAGTATGTTCATGTCTGTAATTGTAATCCAATTCCGATTGAAATCCAGATGTGTGATGATTTTTTTTATTTCGTTCACCTTCCATCCCGGTGTCTTCGTTGTGTTCATCGTATTCTCCATCGTTTTGCTTTCGTTCAGAAACATCGTGCATAGAGAATTTGCCTGTCTCGTGCGGCAGGGCTGACGGTTGTGTCCTCGTCACGAGGAAATAGTTGTTAATCGTAACGTTGTTGTTGTTGTTTCTTTACATCTTCCTGCGGGGTCTCAAAATGTTCTTCAGCTTCAGATCAATATTTTGAAAATTACCTCGAGTTGTTATTGTTTGTCTGCCAGTGATGAAATGGCGGAAAGGAAAGAAGTTGCGATTGGTACTTCTGCACACTTCAACGGTTGTGACGATTTTCATCTCAGATGTTGGTAACACGACAACAGTGAGTCAGACGCTTTCCTGGATATGTTGTTCTTTGCATTTATTTCGTTACACTCGTGTTACCTAATTCGTTTGAGTTTCAAGTAATGTTCGTTATTGGCTGACAAGTATTGTATAAATGTACACATGCCCTCGTAGATTGTACTTACAGATTCAAGGTGCGTTTAAGTTTACGAGGCAGTTAAGTTTGTTTATTGGCCCAAGGCGCGTTTGGTCAGACACACAAAAAAAACGATCGTTCATTTGTAAGAAATTGAAGATCATTGACCTAAAATAACCTTTTTTAACCTCGAATATTTGCGGGACGTTAAATTTTGAAATTAGTTTGAGAAAACGTCTTAAGATCCAATTTTTTTCGATTTGTGCTGCAGATTAGACGTTGTTTAAGGACTTAATTTTTGCTAATCAAATAATTTCTGTCTTCTTTCTGGTAGGTATACATAGCCTGTGTATAAATATTGTGGTCAGTTATCAGTTCACAAAGCGCCATACGTCTTCAGTTCTCTGCCCTTCGTATTGCACGGCTGTTAATATGGTTGAATTGAATGATCTTGATCCTATTATGTGATCCCTTTTCCTTTTTATGAAACCATGTCATCCTAAAACATCTCAACAAATTGCTCTTATCATAGCTGGCTGTAAGTTATGTGCTATGATTGTTGTTGGTACGACACGTCATAAAGAACTTCATCTCAAACTTAATACAGATTTTGGCAAACAAATGCTTATTTTTGTTAGTGATCTGCTCTGAACTACTCTGGTTAAAGAATACAAGTAGGTGCCCTTATGTACATGAAGAAATAATAACTGTCAGAGTTATTTTTAGTAGTCTTCTTTGTTTCAAATGTGATCATCTTGCATGTTCGATATCGTACAAACGAAAGCAAACAATTTCAACACAATTTAAGTTATTTTTGTTACTGTTTTGAAGAAAGTCCTGAAGTTACTTTTTCCCTAAGGCACTGAAACCTAAAGGAATTAGATCCAATACCAACTGTCACCACAAAACCCAATGTTGTCGAAATAATTCAGGTTGCCAGGTCTTGTCATGAAATTTATAGATTTCCGTAGTCATGCAAGTTTAACATTAAACCTTAGTTTTCAAGTATGCCACGGTTTCACTCCGGATGTTTGATGGAATATTTTCCTTTTCGATCCATTCTAATTTATACCGTAAAATCTGTCGTCGACCACAAAATAAAGGTGCTGGCGATAATTTATGAATTTTAAATTCAACTTCAATATGTAAGGTTGTCAACACAGTACATAGCCATAGAATGTTTGAATGAGACAACGCCGGGGACTATAACTTCTATAAAGATGACGCATTATGACATCACTTGATATACATAAGTAGTTGACAAAGTCGTGCTAGCTTGAAAGATGCTTTGACTTTCACCCCGTCAATCGCAGTCCTAAACCGTCGTAACTTGCTTAGGATACGAGGGCTGTTTGATAAATACCCATTTTTAGCAACTGATAATATCATTTATGCAAAATGTGTGTTCCATCATTAAACGCCATCTTTAAAACGAAGCTGTCAAATAGACGAATCAATCGATACTTTTTGATGGAAGTTAAAATTCGTCAAATTCGTGCTTCTTTGCAATTCGGCGATTCGATTTCTATTTTTTATGAGGAAATGAACGTGAATTTGCACGCCGTTTAAAAAGATCTCGCACGTATGATAACTACCATCAGATAGTGGTTTAATGAGTTAAATTGTGATCGAACATGCGTTTTGGATGAAGAGTCCAGTCCGTCCAGTTGAGGTGACTACGACATTTCGCGACTACAGGCCAGAAAGAAGAAGATGAAAACAGTGGGAAAAGTCATGGCCACCGTATTTTGGAATTCGCGAGTCAATTCGCATTACATGGTCCCAAATTGCGTTCATAAACAATTCTCATTGTATCACTGCCAAAATGCAAAAAAAAAATGCTTGTATTTACTAGAGTTGTACCGAATAGTGATTTGGTCGGATACCGGATACCGAATATTTGGCCTGCAGCTAGGCCGTATAGCCGAATATTCGGGGCCGGATATCTGCCTGAATTAAAAGTATAATAGTCTGGTGGTCTGATACTCAAATCAGACCGGTACAAATAAAACCAACTTAAAAACGTTTTTGTCCACAAAGTATTCTTACTTTCTACACAGCAAAGTTTTTGGGACATTTTTGAAGAGGTTGCGAAAGGAAAGTCAGATTAAGTTTTCTGCCAACAAAAATACCGCCAACGAGCTTGACTTGACTTATATCTCAAAACAATTTATTTCGAACGAAATACTGACCCTAGGGCTTGTTGATCAGTAAATGGAAGATAGTACCAAATTGTTCCCAAGTGCAAAGTGTCTAAAACCTTCGACAATTCTGCTACTTCTAATCTAATTTACTATTTCGCTGACCCTTACTCATTCTGACATTCCAAGACTCACGACATTGCTCTTCGGCCGTAGAATTGAAACGGCAGCATATTTTAAGCTCATTGAATTCTGTCTACTGTCGCTCTAGTAAAACCACCCATTACCCATGATCAACGTTTGTGTCGATGAAACCGAAAGACTTTCCATCACCGGTAAGTGTTCCAATACTACACTAAGTTGGAATAGCCACATATTTGAGATCGAAAAAACTAAATGTTTCCTTAAACAATACAATAAATAATTCTCCAATACAGAATTGGCTTCAATTTATAAGACAATTTTCGAGCATATCTGCTCTGGTACCTCCAAGACCTCTCGGCACCTGCCGAAAATAATCCAAAAGCAGGCAATAAATAGGACATAGTTATTATCGCGAAGTCAATCGACTCACTTGAACACCTACATACGTAGTTAATCAAAGTTGTACAGCTATTTCCACAAACGATGCTAAAGTAAACCAGACAATTAGACCCCTTCAAAAATTCAACCGCAAAACCAGTCTTCCTAGAAATGCTTATTAGTTCATCCTTAAGTCAAATTTCTGAGGCACATTTAAGTTTAGAGACTCGATTTTTAGTCATGCTACACGAATATGAAATGCTGTCCTCAGACCAATATTTCTCACTGACTACAATCCACAGACATTTAGAACCAATGCGCACCAGTACGTCGTCTCCCTTTCTCCCTTTATACCTTCGGCCCGTGCTATGTCCTGATTTCCACACACGGACATCTCCTTCAAATTTGCTTTGCGTTAGAATGAACATTTTGTTTTTGTAACAGTTCAACAGGCATAACAATCAAGCTAGATCCAAAACAAATGCAGTCGCATAAGAATTTCTCTTCCAGATCGAGAGGTTGAAATGAGGTGACCAGCAATCACTTCAATAATTCACCAGGGCAGGCAAGATCGTCGATGTCAATGTCTACAATTTAGTTCAAATAAATAATTTATGTCTTTTATCCAATGAAGTTGAAGTTTCTCTACTATCTCCCCCTTCTATCCCTCATGCCCTTTGAGCAGCAGTTGTAAATTTCACATACGAGTAGCTGACTGCAGATTGCAGTCTCACTTATCCCTTCACACATCAATAATTTCTGCTGGTCAGTGTCAAGGCTTAGTTAGAATGACCCGCTAGGTTTCTGTTAACAACTCAAGTATAATTTAAATTGTTTTAGGGCATTAACCTCTCGTTTTCTTTTCAATTTTTCCTTTTGTTAACTTATTTGCTTTTAAAATTTACCGCTTATCCCCTATTGCGTGAATGTGTAATTAGAACATATTTCCGACATCAATGAAATATTTTAGAAACTAGCGCCTCATTTGGTTTATGTTTAGCTAAAATGTTTGTGGTATTTCGATTTTCAAAGAGCCACGACCAACGTGTTCGTATCAAGATCTCAAAAGGCAAAATTAATGAACCTGAAAGATGTCACATTTGATCTACCGCGTGTCAGTGGCTCGTGATCTTTTCCTACAGCCTGTGGGCGCAGAAGCTGGAAGCTTAAGAAGATCTTACACCGCACCAAAACCCAGCCAAATGGGACGACTACATCTGCACATGTAGTAAAACGTGTGCGAACACTCTTCTTCTTGTGACGCTACAGTCCGGGGTTGACCTGGGTTTTAACCAGCCTCTCCAGTTAGCATGATGTTTTGCTAGCTGTCTCCAATTGCGCACGTCAAATTGGTTGAGATCCCTTTCCACTTGTGTGCGCCACCTTAGCTGTGTGTGCTAACATATGCGTAATTATGTATGTATATAATCGTCGAATCTATGATAAAGAGGTCTGTTGAATTACCAATTTCACCACTAATGTCCAAATTTAACCGAGAACTGGAAGACAAAGTTCTTACTTATATGGATCGTTCAAAATCGATTGATATAATGTACGCATTTGGCGGATAATTTCATGAATGAACGTGCAAAGATCGGTTTTGTTTTCCCATGTCCAATGAACATTTACATATATTTCGCCCAAAGGTGATTTAAGATTTTATAGAGCCATAACTCTAGTTCGATTCCATGTGGTCACATAAACTAACCAAGAAATGGCAGAACTAGCTTATGACAATTCAGACGCAGTCACGATTATTTGAGGTACAAGGTGTCTAACGTGTCAGATTGATTTCCGCATATTTTGCCTGGAGAAATTTGGAATTCCCCCTAGCCTGCCATGTGTTGTTGCTTCGCCCATGTGTTCCTTGCTTTAAAGTCAATGTTATCATCAACAGTTTAACTCCGGGAAATTGTGTATTAGAATTAGTGTCTGCCCCAAAGCCATCTTCATGAAAGACCTGAATATCTGTTCAAGTCTAAAAAAACTTTGACACACCTCCATTTTTAAAAAGCTGACAGCCGTCAGTTGTGAATGTCAAAAAACATAGAAAAATGCATTTATCATAGAATATCTGCCAAGTTGTTTGCGTTCTAGATCGTGTGCCCCGCACCGCAATCGCATTTACAGTTATATAAGATTCAACTCACAAGAAAGCTGTAGAGTCGATCTATCTGTGCACAAAATATTGCTAAGGTTTAACGAGATTCCTTCTGTGTGTATCTCATATTCGAAAACTGTATTCAATTACTTTCCTCTCCCTCACTCAATCGAATAATGTACATCTCTCACTTGCACTCACTGTCCCTCTCTCTTTTTCACTTGTCTTTATCGTGTTGTTGCTCTTTCATAAACGTGCTCTCGTTACTATTTCACGTTTTCTTTTATTGTTTTATATCTTCACTGCGAGTGGCGTTACGATTTGAAGTAACGTCGTCGACATCGACGAGCGACACTGAAGCCGACGACGACACACGTCAAGGCAGGGGAGCCCGAAATTTATGTACCCCTCATAGCCCCCTCTCTGTCTTTCTCTCTCTCTCGTTCAAGTCGACATTTGAATTGACGAAGAAAAAAAATCAAATAAAATAAAACAAAACTAAAAGAGAGCGCACCGATAAAGAGTAGCAGCACATGCAAAACAATCAATTTTGAGTAGGTATGTGTGGAACACACCACGAGACGCACACAATGACATTTCTCCGTGCATACCACCTAAGAAGCCGCCTTCGGTTTCAACACACTATCGCGTATAATTACTTTATATTAGCATGGGATTATTGCTGCAAATGAAAAAGAAAGAAAAAAACACAAATTTAGGGAGAGGCTCCCATGTCTGGATTTGCTGCGTGTAACATCCGTACTTACACAGTCAAATGACAAGCAGAGTCAAGAGCTACGCTAACTCCTTTGACAGGACCCGATTTTCTTCGCTCAAAGACAAGATGTCGTGTGTACATAGTGTCACGTCATGTACTTGTGTTTATGTAAGTCAAACGCTGGATGTACAAAGTACCAAAAACCCACCACCAAAAATGTGATAATGAAGCTCTCATCCCTTGCCTGCGTGCCTATCTGGAGAGTGTACATATCTTTCTGGTCCCACGCATGATTTTGCTTATGATTTCCGATGGGTAGTATGATGAGATACTGCAGACCGAAATTATCGGTGTGTGCTTTTTCTTTGGCGGCGCCCTGTCATACTCCACTTACACTGTGTGTGCCCCTTCTCTTTCTCACATTCAAGAAAGAGCCGGTCGAGAGATAAAAAAATGAAATACAAAATTACACTTACACGCTTTTTAAAGCTTCCTCCACGTCGTGGCGCACTACGCCACACTCAAAAGTGCAAAATTGTGTGTTTTTCTGTTTTTGTAAATTTCTCTCAACCCAGCCGCCACCGCCACAAACAGCAACAACAACAACGACAATGATGGCAACGGCGATGGATGACAGGGGCGAATCGACGGACAACTGTCAGATTTTCTGGTATCGTGCAGCTGCCCCTTTTTCTGAATAATCTCCAACGTTCTGGTTCGTTCGCCTGTGCTTGCTTGCTTGGTCTGACTGCCGCCTGCTTATGATTTTTTTTTGTATCTATAGTATTCGCATTAATTAATTTTGGTGTATGCGCGTCGCAAGGCATACACACATTACTATCAGAATCGAACGGCGTTGTTCGTTTGGTGTGTTTTTTATTTTTTATTATCCTCCTATTTGCATTTTCAACTTCTGAGTGAACTGCTGAACACATTCCCTTCTTACCACTGGTTTATGCGGTTGTGTATGTGCGCTTCGCTTCTGCTTCTGTTTTATCCATCTCCACTTCCACCTCCACCTTCTCCATTATGGAATAGTTTATTGTTTTATTATATTACTGCACATTTATTTTGGGTTCGCCATTATAATTGATTGTGATGACAGTTTGCTGGATTTGGCATCTCTTGTGTGTAGGTGCGCTTAATTTAAATGTGTTGAGCTGTGAAATGTATGCTCACACAATCCCTTTGTCTCTTGCATAAGTGTCATTGTTTGGCAGATCGACTGTGTTCAAAAATGGCGAACAAATATTTAATGAATGTCGAATGTCATTTGCACAAATTCGACAGAAATGTCAAAGCCATCACCTACTTGTCTGGTAATGTCTTTCTTTTTTCTTATTTTTTGCCTACTTCGTCCTAAGGTCATCACTGCCCTTGCCGTTTTCGTCTTAACACTCGTATCTCGCTTCACTTTTCTTCGTCTGAAAGACAAAAGGCAACAAACAATAACAACAACAAAATGTGTATATCCTTTGCAGCTGGAAATATGCAACATGACACGGTATATACTTTACCCACATGTCTGACTGTACATATATGTATGTATGCATGTACATGGATACGCTCTTATGTGAATGGCTGTCTGCCGTTCATACAAACACACGTTGCTTTATTATTCTTCTTTTTTTTTTCTTGTTTTATTTTCTCTCTTTATCGCCATACTTCCTCCACTTTCATTCACTTGTTGTGTTGTCTGACGTTTGGCTATGGATAACCATCCTACAACACGCTACTGTTGTTGCCGGCATCCACTATACCGGCAGACAGCAGACTACAACAAGAAGAGAATGAACAAAAAAAAAGAAAAGAAGGAATGAAACACCGAAAAACGGAATAAAGAGGAATCAAAGAAGAAATTGACAGAAGGAATATGATAAAAAACAGATGCTTGGCTGCTTTTTTTTATTTTATTTTATTTTTTTTTGGTTGAAAATATGAGAGAATCTACTCAGGTGGTGTGTGGTTCTTTTTTTTTTTTCGTATTTTTTTTTTTGGAGTAGAGAAGAAGAAAGACCTAGGTCAGGTACTTTTTTATTCGAAAAAAATACACAAAGTTAGACAGAAGGAATATTTTAAACGTACGAAACATTTGAGAGCCGTGACAGTCGTCGTTATGGGCGAAGTCCCCTTTTGTACGTACGAGAGAGAGAAGAGGAAGCACGCGGAACACAGCAGAAACGAGTGGATGTCATTAGCCTCACAGAGAGGCCCTTTTTTGCACAGTTATGTGGAGAATATATGAGTTTGAATTACAAATGAGTTTCCAGGATGCATATTACCAAAATTGGAGGCAAAAATGTCAGGAAACAGTTTGAAGTAATCCCTGCTTTACTGTTTTTCACGGATGATGGATAGAACACAAGCACTTGGTGAACTGTTTTGAGAAGATAGAAGTCGGTGTGTGTTGAAACTTGGATTTAAGTTCCATTTAGTAAACATCTGTCATTTAGAATCGGACTGAGATCAGACTTGATATACAGGGTCTGTTAATTCTGTGTTGTTCGCTTATACATTCTGGATAGAATGAAATATATGGAGTCTTGGGCAATTGTTTAGGAAAATTGAGGTTAGAACCACTGTGAAGAATATTCAAATTTGACCATACATCGGAAGCAAGCATTTTGGAACTGATTTTGGGCGACGACAGTTAAAATCAAAATATCGTTGTCTTGTCAAATTTAACCATACATTGGAACTATGCATTTGGGACTGACTAAGGGAGGTGTCAATAGACAATATGATGATTTTTGCTAATCATTTTTGAGAAAGTCATGTAGTCGTCATGTAATACGTGACAAGGATGATCTTTCAGTGAAAAAAAGACCAGAAGACTGGTTTGATAAGCGACAAGGAGGTCCCTGCAGTAACAAAAAAACAACACGGCTTGAAACAAAACAAAAAAATGAGTAGTAAAATTTGCAGATTTGCAGTGGAACCCCAGTAAAAATGACGAATGATATTCGTGGGAGAAGAGTATCAGCCACAACATGAATAGTTGCTGGCATGTGATATAATGGTCATTAAGAACAAAAATAGGTCTCTGCACTCGTACAGCTTTCACTTGATTCTTGACCCGTTCTGGATTTTTGCGCACCACCCTTTGATAGAATACAGTCTGAAGAGCTTTTACCGTCTTTGTTGACAATACGAATTTTGCATCATCCTCTCAGAAAAGATTTGCATACTTCAAATTCGTTGACAACACCGAGTAATTGCCTAAACTCTTATCTTTGACTCCCTGATAGTCGGAAATTATACATGTACTTGACTGAATCTATTGATATGAAGACATGTGCAGATTGTTGTTTATTCGGATGACATGTTTATTAAGCCATCGCAACAAACGATTTATCTCGTTCAAAGTTCCAGAACTGATTAGAGGCATTGGATGGGAAGCAGGCAACGACACAAGCATCGCATTTTATACATCAAATGTCATTCTTTATTCATTTGTGCACTATTTTTGTTGAATAAGAAATAATTTTTAAAACTTTTAATTGGGCGCTCTTTAATCCTAATATCTTAATATTACCATGTAATTTTATATTACCTGTTAAAAAATAATAATAATAAAAATAATAAAACTTTGAAATTGTGATATTCGGAAAAATAAACCCGTCTTGTTGCTTGGATAATACGTTTAGAAAGAAAGCACTCGCATATGCACAGGACAGGCTGTGTTTGCACGTGTTTTTATGATTTTTCACTTTTCCGAAAGGGAAATAAGCAAGTTTAATGTCTGAACTATGTTCATCGAAAGGTGTGCTCGTTGAGAGAAGGACCTACGACTGTGAAGTAGTCGACACTTTTTTGTGTTTTTCTAGTGATTGTCATACAACCATTTTCCTCGGTTGTCTTGTGGAGTGAATTGGATTTGAAATTGTGTCTACAAAGCAGAAAAAATGTTTCCTGCGTCGGTTATGCTATTAAGTGGACGAATTTTGGAGTTAGATTTATGTGTACCTACCGAAGACTTTTTGATTTATTTTCCACCATGTCTTATGCTTTTTGGTGTCTTCCTGGTTTTGTTCAATTTTCTGTAAGCAAAACAAGTGACAAATTCAAGATGAGTACTAAACAATTTGAGAAATACAAAAAAGAAACGTAAACCTTGCTCAGTATATTGAATTAATTTAGAGTGTGAAACTTTTTGACAGATCTCAATTCAGCGCAGGCAAATTATGTGATGGTTTGTTTGATTTGGGTTACATGATATGCAAGGGGGATTTATTTTCAATCTCGGATTTATTTTTATAAACAACAATTCATATAGATTTAGTGAAGATTTAAGTGGATTTAGTTTAGTCCTATACACAGCATTATATAATATAATGATGGCGCTGCAGTTCGAGGTGGGCTTGGGCCTAGCTTGTACTGCAAAAATTCGCGTTGCGCGTGTTATTGTTCTCTTATGAGCTTTTTTCGTAATATAAACTAGAGTTGTACCGAATAGTGATTTGGCCGGATACCGGATACCGAATATTCGGCCTGCAGCTAGGCCAGATAGCCGAATATTCGGCGGCCGGATATCTGCCCAAATTAAAAGTGTAATAGTTTGGTGCTCTGATACTCAAATTTGACCGGTACAAGTCAAACCAACTTCAACATGTTTTTTTCCTCCACAAGATATTCTTACTTTCTACACCGCAAAGTTTTTGCGACATTTTTGAAGAGGTTGCGAAAGGAAAGTCAGATTAAGTTTTCTGCAAAAAAAAACCGCCAACGAGCTTGACCTATATCTCAAATCAGTTTATTTTTAACGGTATAGTGACCCTTTTATTGTTTTTTTTTTACTGAAAAAACAACTATCCGGTATTCGGCCGGATATCAAAAGGCTATTCGGCTCCGGTCGGATAGTATAAAACAAGCCGGATAGGCCGGATACCGAATACTTGCCGGATATTCGTCACACCTCTAATATAAACCATGAAATACCATTATTAGATACCCTTCAACTGTCCTGCAAATTAAAAAAATTAAAGATTAATTGGAAGAAATGTTCAAAGGATAATGTCTGGAATCCAAATAAAAACCACTGACGAATTTGGAGACTGTAATAAGCCAGCAAATTTATCCCTGCTTTCATCGATCCAATAGGGTGCTTCAAGAAAGTAGAAGTTACTTGAGTTTTTGAATCTGAAAACAAAAAAATGCGTGTCTACGCGTGGGACAAACGTCTCAACCATTTCTGTTTTCTTTTCTTTATAATTTTCTGCAGATTTTCGATTTCTCCTTGCATAACTAATTCAGTACATAAATGTGTGTGTAGGTAAAAGAAAAGGAGAAGAAAAAAAGTTAAGAAATGCTTTATTCTCCTCATGCTACTGGCGCTGCCCCCATACAAAGCTGCGCTAAATTTAGCCGCACAATTTTTATATTTTTTTTTCGTGTTTTTGCCTTATTTCGTGCTCTCAGTGTAAAGAAAATCGATAGACATCAACATCATCATCATGTCATGATGATTGTTGCATTTATTATTCCACATTTGGGGTTGAAGCACGTACAAAATTAACCCACCAACTACCACCACCACCACCACCGGCAGGCCCACCCTGATGTTGAAATTAAGAAAACGCTGCTTCTGTTCATCGGCTGTACTCACTGGTGACGGTGAGTGGTGGTCCTCATGCTTGTTTGTTGTTTGTCCCTTTCTGGTCGACTGAATCGAAACTATTTTCCATTTGTGTTTCGCATCACTCCCACCTTCATGGCGTCGAGAGAACAAAAACAAATCACACAATTTCAAATTTGAACCGAACCGAACACAGAATCGTGTTGCCCACACAGAGGCGAGCTGAAAAAGGAGGAAAGTCATCATCAAAATGGAAATCGAGTAAAAAGGTCGCGCAAATATCTCATTATCCCGACAGTGGTGTGGTGGATGTTGTCGCTACAGACGCTCTCCTGCGCTTCCTGTGTGTATGCAGCGGTGGAGATGTGCGGATTGATGTAGATACAGCAAAGAGAGAGAATGAGTACACTTTCATGTTTTACCCTTTTTTATGTCACAGTCTCGGGTCGAACAGAAGATATCATTGATCATCATTGTATCCCCTAGAATCTCGAAGAGTAAAAAAAGTGCCCCTCCTGCACACACGCAGATGGAGAAAGGGACACACAACTAAGGACAACACAAAGGGTGAACGCACAACACCAGCAACAGCAAAAAAGTGGCAAATGGAGAAGATATATTTACATTTTTCGGGCGTCGTGAGTATTGATTTTCCACTAGCGGCTGTATTAGGCGAAAGTAATGGCAAAAAGGACGTTTTTTTTCGGAATATTTAATCCAACCCTCCGCTGCTGCCGCCCACACACAATATCCGCCGCTTGCAAACGAAGAAGCATCCGAATCAGAATCAACACAAGCAAACAAACTAATACGTTTATTATGCGAATCGAATGATTTCTCTCTATCTCTCCCTCTCTCTCGTTCTTGCTCTCATTTCAATTCTCTCGTTCTCTTTGCACACTTACATTTGCTTGTGCGCTTCGTGTCCTGTTTTTACCTAGAAAACAAATGTCGCACCGCAGTACAACAGCGCTCACACCACCAGCAACTTGGCGTAGTCAGTCAAGTTAGTGAGAGAGCGAGTGAGTTAGTCAGTGAATGAGCGGTGAACTCACCTTGTTACCCTTCCAAATGGCAAAATATCCAAATCGAGGATAGAGGACGGAAATCCACAAAAAAAAATGCCAAACCAAACCAACCACCATCACCCATACCACGTCACATCACATCATTCCTCGTCCTTTTCTCTCTCTCTTTTCTATCTGCGAGCTGGTGATGGTACTGCTGCTGAATCGTCTGTGCTCCGAAATATGGAAGCCACCAACGCTGCTCCAGATAGGTAGTTTCAGAAACTGAGCCCAGCCACCCCTCTCCAAAATTCGAGTTCACGCAACTCCTCGTCCTACTCCTTAAAATATCCGCCATTCGTTTGACTGTATGCCTCATACTCTTGCGCTCGTATCTCTATTCATGTGTCTATCCGCTGCTTTCCACATATATCGTATTTTCAGGGCTTTTTTCTATTTTTCCACATTCCCGTTTGGGTGCTTTATTTCTATTTCGTGTGTCCTTCGGTTGAGGTGGCCGTGTACATATTTTGAAAAGTCACTTTTTTCTCCCTTCATGTTCCAAATGTATGAATATACGCATCCACCATGGATGGACAATTGGTAGGTCTGCAAAGATTTTTTTTCCAGATATGAATCCATTGTATCGCTGAAAACCATCAAACAGCTGTCAAAACTTCCTTATTTTTTTATGTTTTTTTCTTTTTCGGACAATTCTAGTACAAAAGTTAAAAGCAGACATGTGTATGAGTCAGCGGTGTACAAATGTCACAAGCTATGGGCTGAATAAATCTGCATCCATCTTAATTTTCCATATATCTTTTTTTATTCACATCTTTGAGTTCACTGTTATCTTAAAGCTGTGAATTAATTAAGGGATTCTTTTATTCATGCTAATCAGTCTCTGATTTCATCGTCTGCACAAGGTTAGTTTCCTCAAGACGGTTCAAAGATATTTGCTTCAGACATTTCTCTGTTCAGAGTTGGGTTCATATTCTGGTACACGCAATGAATTAAACTTAAAAGTGGTTCAATTCATGTGAACGGCAAAAATCATCGTTTAGGTGGCCAAATCCCCATTTTTTATGTTTGATTGGTAAATTTTATTTTTCGTCGATAGACAAATACCTATTCAAAATGAAAATGAATTCATTTTTGTCGAGAGATGTTCGAATAAAGGGGGAACATTTCCAAAGTAAAAAAAATTATACAGGTTTTTTTTTTTTGGCGCATAAAATTGAATAAACTCTTATTCTAAAACCACTGTGCGTAAAAAGCTGAATTTTTCTACACATTTTACCGGTACTGCAAAAAACCCCTCATGTAGCGTTTCTTCCAATTCAAGTTAAAGATTATGGCCGAAAACGAAAGATGTGGCATGTGCCCCTCGCGGCTAAGGCTGAATGACTAATTTCCCACTCGTTTCTTCAGTATTCAAGTCTCTAGGCCGCATATTGTATATCAGCACTGTGGTATAGTGGGTAAGTGAGTCGGTTTCTACACTCGATGTCTACACCCACAACTCGAGTGGTTGCTATAGAAACTGAGCCTACAGGGAATTGTAGTGTAACAGAATTATTATTATATCGTGGTGAATGTTGGCCTTTAAGTGATGCAAAGTCTTCGGTTTATAATAAGCAATTTTCCATATCCCACCAGAAAATGGTCTAGGCCAATTCCTTTGAAGACCAATTCACTGGTCCAATTCGCTAGATGATGTGCTCATAAATGGTCGAAAGCCTAACGATATGAAATCCACTTTCAATCGTCAAATTAGCTGTCACTACAAACAGTGCTGCCAAACTGCCAATCGCTTAAAAACTACACTTTACATTTTCAATTTTAAGCGTGGGAGAGAGTTTTTTTTTTAATGAATATTACCTACTTGACGTATTTGTTGCTACCTCTTATATATTTTAAATCTTCAAGACCAGATTCTTTCGCTGGAATCTTGAAATTAACCACCACCATATTGGGTCGTAGACTTGATTTTGATTGGAGTATATCTTCAGCAAATATTACATTATTTCTTATTCTTTAAGTCTAAGGTCTCATGGCTTCCCCCCTTAATTTATAATTTTTAATTATAAGTTAGGTTTTTTTTTAAATAAATAAATAAATTCTTATTCTTTATTCTTTATTCTTATTCTGTGAAAAGGCAAGGATCTTATAGCTCAGCTATAATAATAATAATAATGGCGGCGCTACAGTCAGAGGTGGACCTGGGCTTAGCTTCTCAGCAACCACTCGTGTTGTGCGTGGTATTGTTCTCTCACGAGTGGAGGGGACCTACAGTTTAATGCCGACTCCGAACGGCGAGATTGAGAAGTTTTTTCTAGACAGTTATACTCTTTGAGCATTATCAGAGAATCGAAAGAGGTGGAGCCGTGAAAAAATGTTTGGCGTTTTTTCGAGTTTCGAACCTTAGACCTCGAGCGTAGGAGTCGACGCACCTACGCACTACGCGACGGCGCCCATAGCTCAGCTATGAAACTCAATTTTTCAATGAATGTGTGTACTGAAGCACAACTAGCACCAAATATCCACTGGTTAAAGGGATCCCAGTCAAAAATTTAATATTTGTTGGTTGTTAATTCATTACAGTGACAGAGGTATGTTCAGCAGTCGCCTTATGGTTACCGTATATTCTGCAAGAAGTCTTTCGTGATAAATCAATTCTATGCATATGTTCCTTTGGTCGACCCACCGTCTGTGGCTCTTACATCCAACACAGTATTCGAATTTGTAAGTGGTTGCTATTTGATATCACAACATTTGACTTTTGGTTCCTTAAGAGTTGATCTGGAAGAATCATATCAATTTACATAGAAACAATGTTTTTTTTTAAGCTTCACTGACTTTGTTGTTGACTCACGTTAACTTAACCATAAAGAGCCAACTATAATGGCCGTACGGAAACTTAAAAGGACTGAAGCAACCGAGCTAATACACAGAGATACATTGTGACTATAATAAACGTTTCGATCAGTTTCGGTAAGTTCGTTCACTTTTGGTTTGGGCCCGATATGAATCGCTCTCTACGTATGAAAATCTCAGTTCACTGCTGAATTTTTCTCAAGTTCTCTTAAGCAATTATGGACAATTTAAAATTTGACGATCCATCTGCTTCCTTTTCGTTTAATTTTGACATAAACTTAAGTTTTCGAACGACTATTACAGTTGGCCCTTGAACATCACGCCAGCAACATATGAGGACGCACAAACGTGTGTAATTGACGTATAGTTGCCTAAGGATCTTCACTACGATATACAACTTATAACTTCTCGCGTTTGTTTGCTGCACTTTTCTCCTCAAGCGACATCTTGAACGGGCAGCAGTTTCCGATTAATTGCACTGCATATGCATGTATTCAGAAAAGGTAACGCGTGTGTTTATACTCGTAGGAAAACCTAATTTCTATGCAGCACACGCCGCACATTCTTCCAGTAAGCTTTATTAGGCACGAGTTTGCATATTTGTTTTGTTTCATGTTTGAAATGTTAAATAATTGGATGTGCTGCCCCAAGCTTTAAAAGGGCCAATGTGAAACAGGCGCACATGGAAGTTATGAGCCTTCGGAAAGGGTGCACTCTTCTCTTTAAGCACCAAGGGGATACAATCATTGGTATTCTTCGAGCAATTTTCTCAAACATTTTGTGCCCCATAGACATTTTTTGTAAGAGGAATATTTAGTTATTTTCAGAAACATCTTAATTTCACTCTGTGACAGTGCTGCCCGTATTTAGAAGTAAAATTTACCACACTGGGGAAGAAAAACTACCATCTCACTGAAAATTTACCACTTCCAAAAAAACTGTGAGCAGTGAGGTATAATTTTCTCGCAAATTCTGAATTTTAAAATTTTTGTTTTTCAGGGGAACCGAATGATCTGTCAAGTTTATTGTTGCACTATGCTCCGCGAAGAAAAATTATCAATTTAATTCACGTTATTTCATTGTTGTATCTTTTAGGCAATTCAATGTTGACACTAGAGAAGGTATTGGACTGCATTTGTATTCTTTTACGTTCGCTTTCGCTTTACTTAGCTCTGCAGCTCGCTTTTTTGTAGCATAGGTTTCAGCCATCCCTTCAACTCAGGGTATTCCAACCATAGATTTGTTAAAGAACACAAACAAACGGAAGGATATTTGTTTCAAAAGAAATGTACCCTTTTTTGTAGGATAATACCTTTTTACCAAATGTGTGGAATGGGATTTGAAATTTCCCACGAAAAGGTAGATTTACCACAAACTGGCAGCATTGCTCTGTGTACGGTGAATTGCGAAACGACAAATCATGACAGAATGGAACATTACTTTTTGGACATAATCACAAAATGTCATGCTTTCGATAGAAAACTTCATGCTTTTGACAGAATGGGAGATAAACTAATTTCTACATAACATTGACAACAGATCATCAGGATTTGCTAAAACTAGTTATTGAAGCAAGTTCTGGTATTTTATTTGACCGATTAACAAATAGACTATGAGATGGTTAAAAAGGTAGTTTTCGGTATTCATAACAATTGTGGCCTACAGTAGCCACTCGTGTTTTTGTTTTGTTTTTCTCGCGGATGGAGGTCAAAATGGATTTGACTCCAGAGGCAGCAGAAATCCTTCAGATAGTCGTTTCAGATCGCCCCTTTCAAAACAATTGTGTGCCAAAAGTCAGCTGTTAATGAGGACTTCAATCAACTTAAGGTGCAGCTGGAGACAGCTAACGAAAGATTGTGCAAGCTGAGAAGACTTGTTGGTTGAGGCCCAGGTCTACCGCAAAAGAAGAAGTAACATTATCATTATCATTATCATTATCATCAATCATCAATCATCAATATCTGGCTTCATTCTAAGCTCTGAGTTGTTTAATTATCATTGGGAGGAAGCCTAATTTGGCCTAAACACTTGGGCTGTATTCACATACAATCCGATATTAAAACACATTTACTCACAGACCACGTTCCTCAAATGAAGTTTGAAGGACTACTTTCCTCTAGTTGAATGTTTCCGAAGATATTGTTTTAGGATACAACAGCGATACTCAAAAGAGTACTCTATACGTTTATGCAAGCCATAAAAGCAAGTTAGTACTATTTTAGTTATATCAATCTGATTTGAGGGTGTCTTGAGAGGCTGCATGTCTCTGTTTGATTTTTTTTTCTTAAAACTAGTTCACTACGTTTTTCCGGTATAACAATTTGTACCATTTAGTTCACCTCACATCGTTCGTGAGGTACACTAATGGAAGAGTTTTTTTCAAAACATTTATATATGTTTTTAATATAAAAGACAATCATCCCGGCATAAGCAATTGTAAAATCTGACCAATATTTAAATATTCCTTGAAAAAAGTCTAACTTCTTTTGTCCAATTGTAGACAAGTTTTTGTTTGTCACAACACAAGCCGACGCAAATGTCTACGCATACTTTCAATCATAACTTGGAACTTGGTGAATTTCGTCTCGAATTTCATGTTTCCCTGATGTAACCTTCCTGAAATGTCCCACCATCTGCCCTGATGACAATCACTGACAAAGTGCGACAGCAATCTCTGTCAAAGTGTCAAACTAATCCCTGGAACACGCCACCCCTGGACTGGGATTCTTCGAAACTCGTCCTTGAGCATGAGTCAATTCGCTAAGTGATTGGAGTATTGTCTACGTTGACATTTGTTTCAAACCAACCGAGTGACACATTCCTTTCTTCTGCTGCTGCTGCGGTTGTCGTTTAACATTTGTCATTCGAATACAAGAAAAAAGGAATTTTAAGTGAAATTCGAACCGATTAACCTGAAGACGACTTGATTTTATGGAACTGGCTTCCTCTTTGCCTCGGAACCATGTGCATCGGATTGAATTTTGACATTTCAAAAACTTGTTACTATGTTCTTCGCGCATTTGACTGTCAACACCTGAATTGATGCAACACAATAATGTTATTTGCACACGTCATACACAGTAGAGTGTGCATTTAAATTTTAGATCATCAAATTTTTATGAATGCACATATGTATGTACAGACGCGCGAGAGTATGGGGTAATGAAAAACCGAGTGTAAAAGTGAAAATCATGCTCTTATCTCCTCTCTTGTACTCCAGTGTGTTCAATTAATTTAGTTTGCTGTTGTTTGTCAATACGGGTATGTTCACTGTGTGTATTGATTTGTAATCATTTACCATCCAATACTTGTGCATATCGAATGGGCAAATGAAATAAATGTACATACAGAAACCAGAGGAGGAAAATCAGACAAAAAAAAGCATAAGTATACATTTTTCAGGTACAAATTGAAATAATTTCGTTTGTCGGTTATGTACGGGGGCGGGTCAGAAGACAGACTGGCCGCAGTAGCGCGGCGGTTACAGAGCAAAAATGAGAGCTACAGACACGGCCAAAAAGAGAATAGAGAAATAATAATAATACGAATATTAAAAAAAAAGCGCAGCAACAACAACAATACAAGTCAGCAACAACAAGAAAGACATGACATTTAAGGGGTAATGCTGTACGTTTTATGTGCTGCAATTTTGATATTCATAAGCGTATAGCTTTTCCCCTTTAATGTTAATGTGTATGCATCGAAAATGATTCAGTCAATAGGTGTTGTTACACAGTCTGTCGCGCTATAGATTTTCAGAGATAATTTGATTGGTTTTGTGGCTGTAATTTGCTTCATTCGATAGGTTCCCTTTTATTTCGCTGCGCTATACAAAAACCATATTTCTTTTTATACCGCACCGAAAAAAAAGAAGAAAAGAAACAGATCCAGGAGAAGTCATTAGTTTGTTGTGAGCAGTGGAATGCAAAGAAATTTGATCTCGGTTATGAGCACTTATTTGGAACAGAAATGCTTTTTTTCGTGCTCCGGCTGAAGAAATATCGATTCGTGATGGGGGGAGGAAAACTCCCGGCGAGTGTGTGAATAAATTTATGGGAAAAAAAAATCTCAGAAAAATCTGAGATATAGCATGTGATTATTTGAAAAGTTTATTACTCCGTCAATTGTTTAAATGAAGAAAAGCACGGTGAACGTGAGAAGACTAGTGTGTTGCGACGGCTTCGAAGTGTGACAGCTGTACTTTTGAAGTCTCCTGCCTCGCGAAACCATATTGACTAGGTGTTAGTGCGACGATGCATGATAAGAACTATTTTAATTACTCAACTAAAGCTGTGGTTATACCCTAATTGATGGCTCTATAAATGTGTGCATGTGTGTAGTCCGAGTTGGAATTTAATACTTACAGCACTTGTCAAGGTGGACGTTCTGGCAATTTGCTAAGTGAGTTTGTGAACGGAAAAGAGGCTTTCAAATGAATTTGGATGTGTAAGGCGAATAAAACTTTTTTCTGTTTTTTTTTTTTTTTTAAAAACTTATCTGTTTGCATATGTAGTTTAATTGGAAATTGAAGTTTTGATTTCTATCTCATCGTTGTTCGCTTGATATGGAGATAAATGCATTTGGGTGCGACGTTTTTGCTTGTAAGAAGTTTGGAAGGAATGTGACCTTGAATTGCTCATTGTCTAGCCATCGGTTTTGAAACGAAATGCAATGTTATGCTATTAATAATGAAATTACTTTTGCATTCCGGGATGGACCTGGGTCTAGCTTCTACAGCAGTAGACCTTTGGGCGTTCCTTTTGGAAGATCGTTTGTGTAATGCATTTCATGAGGGTGGCAAGAGATTGGAATATGGCGGCTTTTATTCGAGACAATTCTGTAGCAATTCTGAAGCGGCAATTTCCAATGTGTTCGCAAGCGGAACAAAGAGAGCAGGGGGTAGCCCGAGTTGCCCGTGCAGGTGAATTGCTGGCAACTTTGCGCATTTGTTTTCTTTTTATCGTATGAGGATTAAGATAGAAACAGTGAAGAATCGCCATAGATAGAACCATGAGGCAACCATAAAAGATAATGGAGGAGAATTGCCGCAATAAAAATCGCTGCATCTAAATGTCGCCCGCCTATGCTTTCACTATAAAAATTACTGCCTTAAGAGGAAACATCGGAAGCGTCTGGTGAAATTGGACGAACCAAAAGCCGGCTACTTCTATCTAGTTGAGGCTCAATCAATAGAGATATAGAAGGGGAACTAAATCTCTTGTTTTTGTTATTTTTCCCAATTTGATGTCAGTACGGTTGTCTTCAAATATTTATGCAGTTGTCTTAAGGTCTAAATATTTGAACAGTCATCTGCGCAAGGACTGCACTGCGTGCGCTTGTACAGCGCGAATGAAGAGAACTGTTGTATGCGGACTCTGAATTAGAGAACCCCTTCACGACAGTTATCTTGGTGTACTGTCACTGATTCGCGAGAGATGGTGCCGTGAAATGAAAAGTTGGCATTGGCTCTATCGAATCAATTATGATTCGGACTTGGGATTTTATACCTAGGAGCAAGGTTGGAGACATATAATAGATGGCGTATTAAGCACACTTTTTTACGTGTATAAAAATGTATATTATACATTTGAAAAATATTGCATGTGTATAAAAATGTATAAAACCAAGGAATAGGTATAAAAGTCAAAGAAATGCATAGAGAATAGGCACTTATTATTATAGGTACTTGTAAAATTGTGTACACTTTTAGATACTTGTTTACACTTTTATACACTTTCATATACTTTTATACACTCTTATACACTTTTATACAATTTTATACAACTTTATACATTTTTATACGGTTTTCTACAGTATAATGTATAAAAACCAACAAGAGCGACTTTAAGCAACCCTGTCTAAGAGTCAACGCACACAGGTCTCGCAACTTATATTTAGATTGGTTTTTAATTGCCTTACTTTATCTTCTTGTTCGTGTGTCGTCCGGATCGGTCCTGGACCTCACTTTGACCAACAAACCACAATAACATGAAGAATTTATAATTGAAAGCTAGTAATTTCGACGTAACTACCAGTGATTTCCTTCACGTTCATTTGAACCCTCATATGGTTACCCACATTTGCCATGAATAGCATTTGGCATGAAACGCAAAAGGGGGAATTTCGGGGAATTTTTGTTCTGTTAGATAATTTTTGGTTGATACATTCTATATACTTATGTATTCGTATTTGACTTGAGTTTGAATATTGTAGTTAATTCAACTGATGCAGTTTGAATTTGAGTTGTAAAATAAAAACAAAATAAAAATAAAAAAGTTCTTTAAATTATTTTTTTATTAAAGGTCCAACGAAAACGCACGATGATAGTTGTAAATAAAACAAAAAGTTTTCAGAGAGTTATCTTAATATTTTTTATTATGATAGAAGGATCTATGACAATTATGTGTAAAACAAAATATCGGCCAAATGCTCGCCACGGCTTCGGTGGCATACTTCTATCCGATGGTCCATATTTTCAATGAATCTGAGACATTATGGGCTGGTGGCGTCATCGCGCCGTACTTCTTCGGAAAGAGGTTTGGCCAAGCAGTTACCGTGAATGGTGTTCGCTATAAAAAATTATACAAAGCATTGCATTCGGAAATTCATATCTGGTAAAGCTAACAATTCTACAGCAGTACATATCGTTATTTTTTGCGCAAATTTTTAACACAATCAAATACATATACAGTAATTTGACATACATATAATAGTCAGACTGCAACGATTTGACAGAACTCATCAAACAAACAGTTCTAAGAAATTTCTTGGACTAAAATTCGTAGAGTGGAACGTTTTTACTTTATCGTCAGTTTTGTCATTTATGAGAAACAACTGTAAAATTCAATTCACATGAGGGGCGAAGTTCGAACTGCCAAATTCGCGAATTATTACACTTCATTCGCATGGAATTCGATTGTCAAATTGTCTATGAAATTTCAAATTTCAAATGTTCGCGACCAGATGTTTACGAATTTTTGATTTGTTAATTTGTGGATCGCAAAGGGCACGTTGTGGATCGTGAATTCAGTTTGACAGTTCGCGAAGAGATTGTTTAATTCGCAGATTTGATAATTTTCTTATTTACACAATATTTTTGGAGTTTTTACTTTATAAAAAAAAATCGATAATTCAGAACGCACATTCTGGCATACCAAAAAGTGTACATTTTTGCTGATTTTTCCTAAAAATTGTACGGTTATTTCGAAAAATTCGCATTCGAAGTTCGCGTCTCATGTGAAAGGCCCTTAAGTTTCTAGTACGAGAGAAGAATTTCGTACATTTTTTGTTCAATGTGACAAATTGATGTTTAACTTGAATATTCGTAATCTTGTTTACGGGCAAAATCATCTGTCATCTCGCAACTTGTCATTTTCTTATCTTACGCTGTCGATCTCTTGCAATCTGAGACTTACTAGATGACATTATTCTTTGAATTTGCCGAACGATTTCCATCATTGACTATATATGAGTCAAATATAGAAGAATGATTTCATCATTTCGCCAGTGCTTTAGTTAAACAAAAAACCAAGTTTTACTGTAAAGTGTGTATTTAACTTTTATTTGATTTTTGTGCATACATTTTGTGTCTACCAGAAAAGCTGCAATTATATTCGATTTTCGATTTTACTTAACTTTTATACGAAATTGAATCCTAACTTCCACCGTGCCAGGGAGCTGTATAATGTCTAATCAAAGCTATTTTTGTTGCTTCCCTTAAATGAACATAGAACACATGTACATAGCTTACAGTGGTCGTCGTCCAAAATCAATTCTCTTCTTTTCACCTACCTTGAATATTACTTGCATAGAAAAAAATGAAATAAATTCAATATAACCTATAAATCCTTAGAAACTGCAAAACTAATAATTTCTCTTTTTCTTTTCGTTTCAGATCACAAGCAGTCCTCGAATCAATTCCAACTTCTCAGTTTGACATCACATTTCAACTTATATCCACTTCAAATTCGTTCGCATTGATTTCATTTTAGCTCCCCTTACCGTTAGGCAAAGCCAACTTCCAAATTAATTAATCATTCTTTTCCCTTTTCAGCTAACAAAATAACAGCTAAAATGTCGAAGTCTCACAATAAGACAGCAAAACTAATGACTATAAGAACATTGTTTTGAACCGATATTCAGAAAAAAAGTATAAAACAAAAATCAAAAAGAAAAAGAAAAAAATTGATAATTCAGCGACAATAGTTGACCGCGAAATTACAAGTAAAAGAGAACAAGTGTTGCGAGCGCAAGCAAATTAGCTAACCTATATTTTCTCTGTTTTATTTTTTAAATCAGAAAACTTAATTATTTTTTGTATAACTGAACAATAACAACTAATACTAATTTATTGTAATTATTTGTAATTTTTTTCTTTGAATGCGCCATCGGTTTAATATCTCATTGCAAAAATAAAAAAAAAAGAACAGTAAAGAAAAAAATACAACAAACATTAACTCTCGCGCTCTATCAGTAGCAACAAAGAGAAGAACAAACCGTTATAAATGTGTGTGTCAATCGAAAATAAGTTGTTCTGCTGAAGTATCTTAGTATCTCGTTTTGACGGGAAGTAGTGAGAACAGTAGTGAGTGCGTGAGAGACGGTAGGAGCAGAAACTTTTTCTTCGATTTTCTGAGTTCGAAAACTGATGGATGGAAATGCACAAAATATGTTTCACGGAAATCATCAAGGGTAAGCATGACGCATGAAGGGGGTAAATTCCAAATGACATGATTGCAAGGTATTGTTTTGTTTTGATTTTTATTTGATGCGCGTGCAGAGACCCTTACTATCGGTATGACCCGGCAGCAGCAGCAGCAGCCACGCCAAGAGCCATGGGACCTCCTGGAGGATACCCTCCAAGACATAGAGCACCGCATCCGCTTCAACAACAACCACAATATCCATCGTACCAGCCAACGGCGGAAAATCTGTACGCGATCAGTGCCGCTGATCAACACAGTGCAATGGGGATGGGTGACTTAGGTGGATGGGGTGCAGGTCCGTCACCTGGACAAGCTGGGGCGTATCCCGGACCGGGTTTGGGTGCATATGGTCATCCGCAAGCAGCACCCCCACCACAGAGGCAAACACCTACACAACCGAGGTAAGTTTTCAGTCACAACCTGAAATACAATCAATGCATCTCTTCTCTTCTCTTCTCGCAGTTACCGCCAACATCTCAGTGCGTATTCTCAACAAGATCAGCAAAAGCTCAGCTATTCAACGCAGCAGAGCCTGATGAGCGGTATCATGCAACAACCGGGCTATGTTGGTCTAAACCAGCAACAGCCAACTCCACAGCAACAGCAGCAGCAGCAACAGCAAAGGATACCACAGCATTACCCGCAAGCAACCAGCCACCCAATGTACCCCGGCGGACCACAGGCGCAAGCGGGTGCTCCAGCACCTCAACCCTATAGTCCGTACGGCACTCCGGCGAGTATGCAACATCAGCCTGGTCGGCCAACACAGCATGGCGGTCTAAGCTATGGCGCCCATACTTTGGACCAAAGTAGCTATGGACAGCATGTGCCCAGTTCGGCACCTGGTGTACATCATTTGAGCAGTCAGCAACAGCAGCAGCAGCAAACATCCCAGCTGACTGGTCAACAACCACAACAAACGCATCATAGCCAAAATCATTTGAGCGCCTCACAGGCTCAACCACCACCTGGTTTGCATCCAAGCCAAGTGGTATCGCATCCCTCCCAGCAACAACAGCAACAGCAGCAGCAACAACAGGCTCAACAGGCGCAGCAGTCCGCGCATCCTGTGACGAGTCAATCATCACTGCCACCAGGGTTGGGCGCCCCGTCGCAGCAACAGCAGCATGCAGCAGCTGCTGTAGCTGCCGCCCAGCATTTGCTAGGGCAAGGCCAACCCAATCATGTCGGACTGATACATAGTAATGCGCCGGTAGGTGGTGCTGGAGGAATACCCCACTCCATGGTCTCTACGTATGGGCATCTTCAGCAAAGTCAGCAGCAGCAAAGCCAACAACCGCCCTATATGACGACGGCCAAGCATCAATCGACGCCACAATTGAGCAGTAGCCCACAATATCGGGCGCCTTTCCCGCAACTTTCGCCGCAAATGTCACCTAGACCCCCACAGATGTCTCCGCATCCACAGATGTCGCCGAGACCTGTGATGTCACCTGCGAAGCCACCGCAGCAACAACAGCAGCCGCAGCAGCAACAAGTGAACTCACCCAATCCAACGCAATCTCCACATCATTCGATATCGGGTATGGTTGGTATAACGAGCCCCCGAGGAGGTCCCCAACCTCAGCCAATCCAACCTCCGAGTATTCAACCTCCGCCACCATCATCCAAGGGCTCTGGTCCACCAGTAAATACTTTGCAGGCACTGGAGCAAATGGTTATGCCGCCACAAAGTCTGGGCGGCGGACCGCTAGACTATCCACCATACAGGCAAACAGGGCACACTCCAATGTCTCCAATGGGTCCGCGAATGCCGGTTTCGCCGCAGCATCAGCAGTGGCCCCCTCATCTAAGCATGCAGTCCAGTCTGCATCAGCAGCAGCAGCAACAGATGAACCTGTACGCACAATCGCAGGCAATGAGCCATCAACCACAGCCAGTTGTCCCTCAACAACAACAGCAACAGCAGCAACCACCACCAACGTCTCAACAAATGCCAGTCCACCCTGTGCATCCCGGCGCGCAGCAGCCGCCGCCACAACCACCTCAACACCAGCAACAACATCAGCAGCACCAACAACATCAACAGCAGCAGCAACAACAGCAACAACAACAGCAGCAACAGCAACAACAACAGCAACTCAGTGATCAGCTACAGCATTCCATAAACGACATTGTCGGTCATCAGTCTGTACCTGTCTCACAGCCGGTTCCACCACCATCTCAACAACAACAACAGCAACAGCAGCAGCAGCAACAACAGCAAGCTCCCCTTCCGCCACCATCACATTTGTCACAACAAATTCAACAGCAGCACTCTCCGCCTCAACATTTGATGCAACACCATCAACCACCACCACCACCTCTCCAGCAGCAACAGCCACAACACACTCACAACACACCGCCACAACACTCCCAACCGCCACAACAACTTCAAATGCCTAGCAATGATCCAGTTGTGGAGCCGTTACCCATCATGAGCCAACAGTCGGCAAGAAATACTCCCGTTCATGATTCGCCGCAGCACATGCAGCAGCAGCAACATCCACAACAACAGCAGCAGCAACAGCAGCAACAACAACAGCAGCAGCATCAGCACACTCATTCAATGATGGACTCATTCGGGAACGTAGAATCGCTTCCATCGGTTCCTGTTGTCCAACAGCAGGCACCGCAACCGGTTTCACTGAACGAAACCAACTCAAACGACTCGTGCACATCCCATCTGGTGGTGAACAACGATACGAACAGCAACAACAGCAACAATAGCAACAGTACGAGTAACAGTATTGTAAATAATCAGCCAACATCGATACACGACAGCAACTCCCAGAACTCCATCATCAGCAACAGCAACATGAACAACCAAAACTGCAGCACACCGCCCGAAGGCGTCGAAATGTCAGTGCCACCGGCAGCATCTACCCCAAGCAACATTCAGATGTACGATTCCAACTCCATGCCCCCAACAGCGACAACCCCAATAGAGTACGAGCCACAGCAGCAACAGATGGAGGTGAAGCCACCGCAATCCCTGGCGATGGTCGACTCAGAGCTTAGCACTGCACAGGACTCTATTCCAGAGACGATCAGAGAGGAGGAAGAACAACAGTCACAGATCATTGGATCTGAGAACTCACAAGATGCCAGCGAGCACGGCAACGACACCCAAGAGATGGTGTCTGTTCCCGAGGCACTTAGTCAGTCGCCACCTCCTCAGCCGGAGCCGCAGGAAATTCCCGAAGAGGTGATGCAACTGGAACCGATTCCGGAACCAACTCCACAGCCAATTGAACCTGTGCAGCCACCACAGCTACCTCCCCCAGAGGAGCTGCAGCCACCTCCAGTCACGACGGAAATCCAGTCAACAATGTTGCCAATAATTCCTGAACAGCCGCCAATAATTCCGACCCTGCAACCGCTTCCCCCGCATTTGTTTGGTGCTGCAAATGCCCCCGGATTGACCCCAATTCCACCCCAATACGATCCGCAACAGTTGGGCGCCATGCACCCCACGGCAGCGTATCCAGGCCCGTATCCATACGTACCCGGGCCGATTCTGCATCACCAAGAACGAGCGGCATTGCAGCAGCAGCTTCAGGAGCTCTACTGCATGCCTCCCAGTCCAGATCAGCAGGAGAAGATCATCCGCTTGCAGGAGCGTCTGAACATGCTGCAGGCGCACGAAACCACAGACCAATGCAGTGGAGGACCACAGTGCATTTTCCAAAGCTCCATCTACAATAATACTCAAATGGTGGAGAGCCCTCAGGTGTCCAGCACCACAGGCAGGGGCCAGCGCAAGGGCTCTTCAAAGCCGCGCAAACCGCGCGGAAAGAAGAACGACAAGGGACAAGCGATAGCCGCCGGAGAAATGCCTCCAGACACAAGTGTCATCCCAACAAATCTGCCCGTTTCCGAAGACTGCGTAACACAGGGAGCAGGCGACACCTCAGTGGTATCGATGATGGACTTCAACGAAAGCTGCGACATGTCCCAAGATCACTCCTCCAATGAGCTGGACACGTCCACCGACGGAGGCGGCAAGAAGAAGAAACCACGAAAGCCTCGAATTCCAAAGGACCCGAACAAATCGCCAAAGGAAAAGACGGCCACTCCGAAGGAGAAGAAGAAGAAGGAGCCCAAGGAGAGCAAGAGCAAGAAGCAGAGTAAAGCAAAGGCCAAGGAAGGCGAAGAGGAGCAGTTAGAAAACTCGAATAGCAAAAAGACTGAAAGTGGTGACGAAGCGGTCAAGTCTCATGACGATGAAGACAGCGCCGCTCCGGAGCCCCCAACAACGACATCCGACGTTCAGCCACCAATGGATGGCGAGACGCCAGACTACGATGATATTCCAGTGTCAAAGATTCCCAAATCGACGGGAGGAGACGACAAGGAGGCCGATGCGAGTGAAGAAGCGAAGAACGCCGATGATGATTCTGTTGTCGACTCAGCTACTCCCAGCTCGAAGAAGAAGAAGAAATCATCGGGAGGCGGCAGCAGCCGCAAGAAGTCATCCTCGGGCGGCGGCAGTAAGTCTTCGTCCAGCAAAAAGAGAAAGAATCGTGGAAGAATCGTTCCAGAGTCCGATGGAGAGAACGACGACATGGTTACCACTCCACCACCATCCCCGCCACCGGATTCCGAGCTCGACAGCCTGAAGAGGCGATCGGCGAGGAATACTCAGAGGAAGAAGTACATTGACGACGTTATGCTGAGGTTTTCCGACGATGAAGGTGGTCTCATCAGCTCTTCTCCTGCAAAGGAAAAGAAGAAGGGCAACTCATCGGCGTCAACGTCAGTGTCAGCGTCCGCAGCTGCATCAGTTGCCGCTTCCTCCGGCGTCAGCAGTGACGCTGAGAAGGGAGAGAGCAACACAGGAGCGGATCCATTGCTAGAGGGCATAACCGAACCGGAAGCCGCAGAAGAACTTCCGCCTCCAATTGCGAAGGAGGAGAAGGCACCGGACACGTCAAAACCAAACTATGTTTATGTAAATACAGGCGACGAAGACAGCATGGTTGTTCAATACGTGTTGGCGGTGAGGATGGGCAAACGAGAACTTCGTCCACCAGAACCGGAGACACCCAAAGTGGCTGCTGTCGAACCAAAGGTTGTAGAAAATGCCGAAGTCGATGAGGAAGGTGCGGAGAAAAAGGAACCCTTGGACGCAGAACCAATGGAAACTGAAGAAAAGGCAGAGGAAGAGGAAAAATCATCCGAGATCGAAGAGGAGAAACAAGAGGACGATGAAGAGGAAATCAAAGAAAAATCGGAAGCAATTGAGCCGTCTGCAGTGAATGAAGAAGAGGAGGCGGAGAATGAACCGCAGGATTCAGAAAATCCAGAAGAGGAAGAAGAGGACGAGGAGGAGGAGGAGGAGGAAAAGGAGCCTGAGGAGAAGCCGGAAGTAGCTGAAGAGAAATCTGAAGCAGAGAAAATGGACATCACTGAGGAAGAAGAAGACGCTGAAAAGGTAGACACATCCGAGGACACTGAAGCCAAGGATGACATCTCAGATGTACAACCAACAGAAGAATCCCCAGAAATTCAAGAACCTGAGTCTACAAAAGAGGTTTCTGCAGAGGATGTTGAAAACTCACCTGAACCCGAGGAGAAAACAGAAGCCGCAACAGAGCCCAAGAAGGACAACGAGGACGAGGCACTCAAGTCTGCGGAAGATGAAGAGAAACCGAAGCCAGAGCCGGTGTTCATTGAAGTTGAAGAGTACTTCGTTAAGTACCGTAACTTCTCCTATCTCCACTGCGAATGGAGGACCGAAGAGGAGTTGTTCAAAGGCGATCGCAGAATCGCTGCGAAGATACGCCGCTTCCAGCAGAAGCAAGCCCAGCAGATGAATATCTTCGAGAACATTGAAGAAGAGCCGTTCAATCCCGACTTCGTGGAAGTAGACCGTGTGCTGGACATGTCCGAACACACTGACGCCACCACTGGCGAAGTGACCAAGCATTATCTGGTCAAATGGAAGTCTCTTCCGTACGAGGACTGCACGTGGGAGCTGGAGGAAGATGTTGACGAGGACAAAATCGAACAGTTCCTTGTGTTCACCAAACTCCCCCCGAGGTCTGAGTGGAAACCAAAGAAGAGGCCAACAGCAGAGCTCTGGAAGAAGCTGGAGAAAACTCCAATTTACAAGAACAACAACAGTCTGCGTCCGTATCAATTGGAGGGCCTGAACTGGTTGAAGTTCTCTTGGTACAACAGTCACAATTGTATCCTGGCCGACGAAATGGGTCTGGGCAAGACAATTCAAAGTTTAACATTCGTCCATTCGGTGTGGGAGTACGGTATTCGAGGACCATTCCTTGTGATAGCTCCACTGTCGACAATTCCCAATTGGCAACGCGAGTTCGAGGGCTGGACCGACATGAATGTCGTCGTGTATCACGGCTCGGTGACGAGCAAACAGATGATACAGGACTATGAGTTCTATTACAAGGACTCCGGCAAGGTCAGCAAGGACTTGATAAAGTTCAACGTGTTAATTACCACTTTCGAGATGATTGTCACGGACTACATGGACTTGAAGAACTTTAACTGGCGATTGTGTGTCATTGACGAAGCACATCGCCTGAAGAATCGAAACTGCAAGCTCTTGGAGGGCTTGCGCCAACTCAACTTAGAGCACAGGGTACTGCTTTCCGGTACCCCACTTCAGAACAACATCAGCGAGTTGTTCTCGCTGCTAAACTTCCTCGAGCCGACACAGTTCTCGTCGTCGGAGGCGTTCATGACCGAGTTCGGTAGTTTGCGAACTGAGGAGGAAGTTCAAAAATTGCAGGCGCTTCTGAAACCGATGATGCTGCGTCGTCTGAAGGACGACGTGGAGAAGTCTCTGGCACCGAAAGAGGAGACAATCATTGAGGTCGAGCTGACGAACATTCAAAAGAAATACTATCGCGGTATTCTCGAACAGAACTTCTCGTTCTTGAAGAAGGGCACAACCTCCGCGAATATCCCAAATCTAATGAACACGATGATGGAGCTGAGGAAGTGCTGTATTCATCCCTACCTCCTGAACGGAGCTGAGGAGCAGATTCAGTACGACTATCGCCTGCAGCACGGAGAAGACTACGAGGCTTACTACAAGAATTTAATTAATTCGGCTGGCAAAATGGTTTTGATTGACAAACTGCTGCCAAAGCTGAAAGCCAATGGCCACAGAGTGCTCATTTTCAGTCAGATGGTCCGCTGCTTGGACATTCTGGAGGACTATCTGATGTACAAAAAGTATCCATTCGAGCGAATTGATGGTCGCATTCGAGGAAATCTGCGGCAAGCTGCTATCGACAGATATTCGAAACCAGACTCAGATCGATTTGTGTTCCTTTTGTGCACGAAGGCCGGTGGATTGGGTATCAATTTGACCGCAGCCGACACAGTCATCATTTACGACAGTGATTGGAATCCACAGAATGACTTGCAAGCGCAGGCCCGTTGCCATCGTATTGGTCAACAGAAAATGGTTAAAATTTACCGTCTACTTTGCCGTAACACCTACGAGCGAGAGATGTTCGACAAGGCTTCACTCAAGCTTGGTCTGGATAAGGCTATCCTTCAGTCCATGAACACATCTCAAGGCAAGGACAGTAGCAACAGGCAATTGTCGAAAAAGGAAATCGAAGATCTGCTGAAGAAGGGCGCCTACGGTGCAGTCATGGACGACGACAATGCCGGCGATAAGTTCTGCGAAGAAGACATCGATTCGATTCTGCAGAGACGTACGCAGGTGATCACCATGGAATCTGAGAAGGGATCGACTTTCTCAAAGGCATCATTCGCTGCCTCTGGCAATCGATCAGACATAAAAGTCGATGATCCAGATTTCTGGACAAAGTGGGCAAAACGGGCCGACATTGACCCCGATGCCTGTGAGAGAGACGAAACGGAGGATCTAGTTTTGTCGGAACCTAGACGAAGAACACAAATCAAGAGATACGGTCACGAGGATGTGATGGACATGTCCGAAGATTCATCAGCAGAAAACAGCGATGAGGACAGCATAGGTATGAAAAATTAACTGCAGTGTTAAACATGAGCTAACTTGTGTGCTTTTTTAGGTCTACGTAGCAGACGAAGGAAGGAGAAATTGGCACGTCGTAATCGTGGCAATGGCAATGACGATTACATCCCAAGGGATCGAGACACCCTGGCCGCACTTGGTGTAGAAGAAGTTCAGTATGGAAACTGGGCCAAATCTGAATGCTTCAAGGTGGAAAAGGGACTTTTATCTTACGGGTAAGTTCAGTGTAGCTCGTCTAAACAAGATTTTTTATAAGCGAAATCGGACCTATGCGCATGGACTCGTCTTTCAAAAGGACCGGTTCTTCTGCTTTATGTAGCACTACAGTCCGTGGTGGACCTAGGACTCACCCAACAACTCTACAGCCAGCGCGATGATTGAGGCCCCTCTCAACTTGTGTGTTTTTGTTCACACACAAACAGAATCATTCGATTTAAGGAAAAATGGTCAAGAGGCCACAGCTTCTGTTTATTATCTTATCAATTTAAAAACCAACTCACATCTTGCGCTTTCCACTCTGCACTTTCAATTTCATGGTAACATTCTTCAATTTAATGTTCTGAATGTAGGCCTTCCTTTGCAATTGCTTCTGCTCCTTTTCCAAAGCAATCAGCTCCTGCTTCATCTTGATATAGTCGGTTACGCTAGGCGCTTCATAAGTCTCCACCTGAGTTCTCAGCGCCTTCAGTGCTTGCTCTTCCAAGGCGATTTCCTTCTCCACAGCAGCAGCTTCTTGTTCCAGTTTCGATATACCCCGAACAACATCTGAAGTCTTCGCAGCGAGTGCCTTTGATTTTTGTTCATAGGCCAAGAGTACTTTCTTCTCCTTCGCAAGAGCTAAAGATGCCCTTCCAGTGACGTCTTTGAGGCCAGCCAAGCTAATGTTCTTCTCCTCAAGTGATCTATTTTGATCATCGCGCTTAATTTGCAACTGTTCAAAGTCAACCGGACCCAACATCCCACCGAGATCTGCTTTGCTGACAAGTGCAGCCTGCTGAACATTGCACAAGTCCTGTAGCGATGTGATCTTGAGGCGCATCGTACCCAAGAGCGCCCTTCCATTCTTAAGCCAGTTGTTAACAAACTTCCTAAGATGAACTTCCATTTGCCTCTCTTTTGCATTCGCAAGAGTGTCGTTCTTCACGAAATGTAACTCAAAGATGCTTATGGTTTCCTTCGTGTCGGCGCATTTGTACTTGAGCTCCTCGATTTCACCTCTTAGAATTTTGACTTGCTGCACTCCTTTGGACTCAAGAGCTTCACATCTCTTGTACACCTCCGATGCAAGCTTTTCTGCCAGTTCCGCTTTCGTTCGATAGTTTATGCGATATTCAGACATAGTTTTGCGGACTGAACCTACGGCGGATTCTGTCATGCTCATTGTCCGGGAATCTGCTCCTCTTGGGGCGATTGTCGATGGTGAACCTATGTGCTCACGAGATTTTCTCGTTGAACAACGTCCTTCAAATGTATTCCTCCTCACCTGCTCCAGCCCAAGAAGCATCTTCGGATCGTTTTTCTCTAGGAAATCAATAAGAACAAGATTTTCAAGCTTCACCGTGCTCAGTTCTCTATTGATCTCTTGCAGGGCCCGAAACACCTGAAGGGCGTCACATCTTTTAATATGTTCTTCGACACCTTCCGTATCTCGTTGATTATAGGACGTGAAAAGGATGTCGTAAAGATTTTTATCGACTTTTGGCGTAGTTTGTGGTTCGCTATCATTCAAGAGGCTGAACATATTCGTTTATTTTTTTTGATGTGGCTTGAAAGGAAAATACGATTTTATAAAAAAAAATGTCTGACGTTTGAGCGATTGAGAGGATGACACTTAAGTATAGTTTTTCTGAGTTCTTTTAAGATTCAGAGTTTGAGTGAATATTTGGCCAAGTTCCCCTACGATCTGTTTAGATACGTTAGGTTAGGTTAGGTTGAGGTGGCTGGTGTATGCACTTAGACCAATGTTGATCTATTTTGCTGCAAAAAGGATTGACTGAGGTTAATCCAATTGAACATATACGGGAAATCATTTGGAGCTTAGGATGTAGCGTTGTAGATTGCTTATAGGAACCTCACTAAGTTCGCATAAGCTCTCAAAGAAGTAGACCCCCAGATGTTGGCGTCGAAGAGATGCCATGGCCGAACATGAGCAAATGCTCCTCCTCGTCTAGGCAGCTTCTGCAGAAATCATTAGCCATTACCTAGTCTTCTGGCGTGAACTCCTTTGAGGCAGTGTCATGTAATAACACCGACGATTATACTTATGTGGGATCTATCAAGAGATATTATTAATGATCTAAAGAAGATCATCTGAGATCTAGATTGGGCCAGATCATTCTCGAGGTGTAGCACGTAGTGCCTCTCACCCATCTGTTATTTGTTTAATGAGTTGCATCTATTAAAAGCAACAATTTACACCGTGTGAGGGGCATACCCAAGTGGCTGTGTTTTAGTAGTAATGGGTGTGTGGTAGCGAACTTGGCAAGTTCATCCGCTTTGCAGTTGCCTGGAATGTCTCTGTGGCCTGGTACCCAACACAGGCGAATGTTGAACTGATCGGCCATCTTGTATAAAGATGAGCTACAGTTGATTACTGCTTTAGAATTTAGTAAGACCAATTCCAGGGCCCTGATGGCTGCCTGGCTGTCCGTGAAAATGCAAATATCACGTGCGGATATTACATTCCATTTGAGCCAGGACAGAGCTTTACTAATCGCCATTATCTCCGCCTGAAGCACGCTATAATGAGCGAAAGGAGAGACTGGTGTTTAATTCATTGAAGAGAACACCACTACCAACCCCAAACTTGGTCTTTGACCCATACGTAAAGAAGTGCAGGGATCCTGCAAATGGATGGACCTAGATACCTATTTATGAATCCTTTATGAAGCACACCTTTTGTGCTTAGCAAGAGAGGAAATACGGTGTCATTACTTGATATAAATTGAATCGATGGTCCAGATCTCCCTTAGGCAGGTGTTGCCGTTAAGACAAAAAATCGAAATCAGAAGATAATAGTGGAGAAGCTTCTAAATACACTCCCTGACGAAGATTAGCTGTTCAAAAAGTGATCCAATGAGACGGGCTAATTGCATATTTTATAGAAACTTACAACAAACTCATAAGTTCTAGAATATTCAACAATAAAATGTATATTTGTTTTCCTTGCAGATGGGGACGCTGGACTGAAATTCAAGAGCTTGGCCAATTCAAGAGGGGATGGCGTGAAAGCGATGTTGAAGATTGTGCCCGTGTAATCGTAAGTATCAACGCAATCATTGATTTAAGTCCAGTGTAAAGTGTTTCAAGTTCAAAATGATGATTACCATGCTAATATTGAGAAAACTTTAGGTTTTCGCTGAGTAAAAATCTTCTCACTCACTGATGGACGGAATAGAAACGATTCCTGTTTTATTTTCGCACAAGAACACCTTCCTTCAATAATCATTTTTCTTTTTTTGAATTACAGCTGCTTTACTGCTTGCAAGTGTACAAGGGAGACGAGAAGATAAAGAATTTCATTTGGGACCTTATCACTCCAACCGAGGACGGTGAGATCCAGAAGATCAGCAGGGACCATAGTGGCTTACACAACTTGGTGCCACGAGGTAGGAATGCAAAAGGTATGGTAAAAAACGAACGGTATTTTTACCTGCATTTTTGAGAGAGAACCAACACATCGGCTGCAGTGTTTTAGATCTACACCCGACTCCCGCTATTATATTGTGTGGCACACTGAAACACTGAAACAGAGGCCTGCAGCAATAATCGAAAGATCGCAAATGAAACGTTCTTCTTGCAGCGCAGCGTACACAAGGATTGTATTTCTAAAACACTCTCGCAATCGATGCAATTAGCGTGTCTATTACCACAATACCGAAATGTATATTAATAGTGCTTAATATATTTCCCCCTTTATTTAGTTGTACAAAAGTAAAAAAAAATCATAGATATATATACGTATGTATCTACGTATGTCGTATGTAAATATTAGTACTTTACAAAACTAATGCTTTGCTCTAACCTAAATTGAATGCCGTTTAGTTGCTTTCATACCGTCCCATGGTTGTTCAATCATACTAATCTCTGTTCCTGGCCTTGTATCTTCCTTTCCGAACACCACTCCTTTAGGACGCAACGGTGGCAAGAACACAAAGGAATCACCCTGCGGCAGTGGCATCTCGAAGGCGGAACCCGGCGATAAGGGCGGCGGACAGAACCTCGTCGATCCAAATCACTGGAGCAAACAGGAGAAGTTCGACGCGGAAGTCTACCTGGAGGGTCCATACAAGAAGCACTTGGGCCGGCACGCGAATAAGTGAGTCGTGTGGAATCGGAACTTATACGTTTAATAAGCGAATTTCATTGCATACTAATTTCGTGCTCTTCTCTTTCAGAGTTCTTCTGCGCGTCCGAATGCTGTACTACATCCAGCACGAGGTCATCGGGGACATGGTGCAACAAATAAATGACGGAGTTCCGGCAAGGTAAATCATTTTAGTTACTCTCTCTGCCTTTCATTTGAACATCTATAACATCTCATTCTCATTGTTTTTTTTTTCTCTTTGAGTTAATCTTTTAATTAAGGCCAATTTTTTCAAAGTTCTAGATGTTAAAAGAAAAGAAAATATTTTTTTTTTTGAAAATATAATATATGTATCAAAAGCTTTCGACACCCTGCTTTGTTTGTAAGAATGAAAAAGAGAGAGAACGAGAAAACGAAAAAAAAAGATCGTAGAGTGTCGTTGGTACATTTGAAAGTTTCTTTATTTCATTCCCAAAACGAACACACACCTTTTTCGAATTATTTAGTATTATATCGATGTTAAGTGGGTTTTCATTAAATGGATTTTGATAAATGTGAGGACGTGTCCAAAGTGTGATTGTGAAAAGACTTGGCAATGATTGGCAACCACAAATGATGCTTAGCAAAAGCAAAATGGCAAAATGAAATACTGAAATAAATTTGCTTCGATTCGGCCAACAATTCATTTCACAAACACCTTCTATTGGCTTTCTCTTTAATCAATTCAAAATTATCAAATGTTCAAGTTAAGCATGCTACATTTTCAAATATTATCATTAATTGCAGGATATTTTTATATAGTTCGGAATGTTTTTTGCAAATCTATATCTTTACTTCCTCTTTTCATGTTCGGTATTTTATTTTATTATTTTCCTCTAATTGAAATTATCTTCTGATGTCCGTTTGTTTGGTGTAATTATTTCAATAAATGTTACCCTTACTTCAAAGTGGAAGAAAGAACGAAAACGAAAGAAAGAACGTGCGCACATATTGTAAGAGAACGTACATATGGTCAGTGTGTGTGTGTTTCCCAAATTAAGAGCATTGTTTGTCACACTAATGGAATTCCAATGTGAATTGTGATTAACAAAATTAGGTCACTAAAACGGGTGGAATCTATTGCAAACTATTCAGATCGAGTAATGAATCATTTTATTTTGAGTTGCCTTTATCATCGGCTTTGTCATGGAGAAACACATGAGAAGTCACCGCTGTTTTGTGTACATAATCATGAGAAGAATCAGGGCAGTTTTTGGGTGATCACCGTGGGGTAGTTGACAAGCGAACTAATTTGAACGCGCAAGTTCTCAGGAGCCGTCGAGAGTGCTACTTCTCAAACGAAATCTGTATAAAATGGGCCATTTAAGTAAGAACAATTGTAAGCAAAACACGAATAACTGGTGGAGTAGTATAGCAGTTGCTAGACTTTGTTGCTTTTTAGCAACAATATATCAGGATAGTGGGCGCCGTGGCGTAGTGGGTAGGTGCGTCAACTCCTACGCTCGAGGTCGTCGGTTCGTATCTCGAAAAAAACATCAAACATTTTTTCACGGCTCCACCTCTTTCGAGTCACTGACAATGCTCAAAGAGTATAACTGTCTAGAAAAAGCTTCTCAATCTCGCCGTTCGGAGTCGGCATTAAACTGTATGTTCCCTCCATTTGTGAGAGGCACGCAATAGCACGCACAACACGAGTGGTTGCTGAGAAGCTAGAAAAAGAAAATCATCATTTCCACTTGGAGGCCATAGGGCACATTGTGAATCCTTTCTTTTGTAGGTTACACAAACTATCCTGCCACGTGGTAGTTGAAACCACCTCGTGCTCTTTATGAATTTCTGTAAATACGATATATCTGCATTCGCTAGGTCCGCAGTCTCTGTGAAGAATCTATGACCCAGTGAGACTAAGCGCCGATTCTGTAGAGCTGGACAGTGGCAAAGCTGTCCTCTTCATCCTCTTCATCGTCGCAGCTCCTGCAGAGATCGCTGGATTCCATTTTCGGATCATTGCTCCGATGGAGCAGTGTCCTGTGATCACTCCGACGAGCTCACGGATCGAGTTTCGATCCAACGCCAGAAGCTTCTTTATCTTACCGAAGTTAAGCTCTGGCCACATTGATTTTGTGGTGACAATCATTCCTGGTAAGCCAAGACGAGTTTATGTTTTCCCCAATAACTTATCGCCACAGTTATGCTTTATTCTGTATGAACGGGCGTAGTCCTTTCTCTTCGTTCCAAATGTGGAAAATCTTAATCATTATTACCCACATTTCGTTTATCGTTATAGATATTATATTGAAGTAAGATTCAAGGAAATTATACGCAGCTGCTTTGATTTGTTGGTTTCTTTTTATTTACATACCTTCTGATCAAGAAGTTACCTGGAATTTTCAGTAAATCAGAACTCGTTCAATTATTATTCGATATTCATTTTATTCTCTTTAAAGCAATCCCCCTGTTGCAAGTAATACATATATTCCAACGCCTCCTTCAATCTTCAAAACACTTCATAGTGTGATTTTGGAAACGGCTTCTTTTTGCAAATTCTCCTGTATCGCCTCAATGGTCTCAAAATACTTTCCATGATGGTAACTTAGACTCGTGGGAATAGGAAAAAGGTACAAGGAGCCATGTCAGGGGAATACGGAGCGTGCGGGACAGTTGTTTTTGATATGTGAGTCTTGGTTGTCGTAGTGAAGAAACCACGAGTTGTTTCCTCATAATTCTGGTCTCTTGTGAGGAACGTTTTAATATGCTCACCTAATACTCCTTATTTACTGTCTGACTTTGCGAAACAATTTCGAAATGGACCACACCACGACAATAAAAAAAAAACAGTCAACAAAGTCTATTAGGATCGACTCTTCATTTAATATTTTTCAGTTAACTCTTTTAAAGCATACATGACATTTTGTTAGAAACAATTTCAGGCAAATTTTGGTCACCTAAATTCCATTTTGGAAAACTAGCAGAAAACAACAAACACTGACTTGTTTACAAAGTTATCACGCACAAGTTTTCGACAGATGACGCTCAAAAAGTTATTCGCACCCCAGATGACTGATGCTCCCACCTTGTGAAAATTCATACGCTCTCTGTTCGATACTCTTGCCTTCCAAGGACCATGTAAACATACCAATGAATCCAATTGTCATTTGCACAGAAAAATTCGTAATGTTTTCGATCCTTAAATCCAAACCTTTTGGTTTTTTAGAACACAAGTTTCAACTCAAATGTTAATCGGAAGTCGCTTTTTGCTGCTAATATTATTGGTAGTGATAGACAGTGGGTTGTTGTATGTGCTTTAAATGCAAAATTCTTTTTCACTATCAATCGATTTTCCAAAATATCATGGATTATGAAATTCTATTAAATAACTTCTGGGATTAAGAATTATTCTGGCAAACAGATTAAATCGATAAAAAAAATACTGATGCGGTTTCTCATGCATAATACACACGTGTGCATTGTATTTACATATATGATATGCAAATTAAATAAGAACTCAATTCCGGTGTTCAAAGCCAAACATTTCTTGATTTCGGACACCTCCTGCCCTCTCTATTCGATGACAATGCTCAAAAAAAAAATCTCAAGTATAAAATTGCAAGTCCCTTTCTCGTAAGAGAACAATAGCACGCACAACACGATTGAGTGTTAAGCCCAAGTCTGCTCTGGACAGTATCGCTACAATATATTATATATGCTAAATTTCTAGAAGTGCCTGACTTATTTATGAGCACACTTCCTATTTCGTCAATGAAAATAAGAAATTAATTATATTTGGCCTCAAGAATGGGACTCCCTCACAATGATTTCTGCAGAAGCTACAGAGACGAAGTAGAAAAGGAAAGCATCTCCTCTGCACTTGTAGCGTTCTCTCCTCTCGCAGAAAGAAACACCTTGGAGCCTACTTCTTCAACGACTTGAGCGAATTGCACAACGTCGGCATTAATCAACTAAAGAGCTTTGCTGAAAGCACCAAATGGTTTTTTGGATAGGTGACATCAGATCCGCGTGGTATCACAATGGGCCTAAATTGGCCCAAGTGTGACTGCTATTTACAGTCAGCCCCTTCAACCTAACCTTATATTTGGTGACTGCCCGGTTTTGGCCAAAAAGCAGATACACTATTACTTCAGGGCACTAAATAATGAAGCTGACCTAAAACCAAAAACAAGCTTCAATCGCATATGCCTCCAGATTATTCTGCCTCAAGAGGGCACTGATGGCAACGTCAAAGATTACTCTGTGTTGTGGTATCGCTGTAGACCAAGATGGTCTCAGTCACCACTTTCTAACCTTGAAGTGATTGAAGTGGCTAAAGGTCCACTTTGACCAGAGATGGTCCATTGTGCCAACCTCTTAACTTTCTTCTTCCTTTTCTTTGTATGGCGTTACAGTCCGTGAAGGAACTGGGCCTCTATCAACATGCCCTTCCAGCTAGCACCATCTTTTGCTAGCTATCGCCAATTGTCCACACCAAGTTGGCTCTGTTGGTTCTCAACTTATGTGCGCCACCTTAGATATGGACGTTCCCTGTTGGGTTGTTCCACAGGCTCAAATTCGAAGACTTCGACCGAAGCTAAGTTGTCCATATGTTTTTGTAGCCTAGCCGTACAGCCCATACAGTTTAGGGTTAAACCTACTCCTCAAATGGCCATCAACGTAAAAAGGGCCAAAGTTCGCACGCATGAAATTTTTTTTTCAGAAAGGCTTCTTTATCCATTTTGGGCTCTGCCCATGCCTCTGCGCAGTAGAGCAGGACTGGAGTGATTAATGTCACATACAAAGTTAAGTTAGTTATTTTGAGACAAAGTTGTTAACTCAAGTGCCTTTTGAGCCCAAAAAACAGCGGTTGGCAAGTTGCGTTTAATCTCGTTGCTGATGCTATCTGTAACGCTTAAACGACTGGATAGCGCAGTTGGTTAAGTGCCTGCCCCAGGTTAGACGGATCCCAGGTTCGAATCCCAGTGAAATCGAATCTGGTCCAGTCAACATTTGCCGTTGGGATCAATTTAACGGCACTGGAGAAGGTTGCTATCTGGCAGTACAATGGCCCAGAATAAAGTCTGAGTGCTCCAGTAGTGTTTCAAAAAGTCCTCCGAAAACAAAAAATCTCTAACGGTTAGCACGGAGATCTGATGAATTCCTTAACTAGTTATATCTGCCCATTTTGACGTTCTGGTCAAGTTGATGTTGTGCGTCCTTTCTCGATGACATCATATACTTCGTTTTGCTCTCGTTAACCTTCCAAACTTAGTGACTGATAATTCTGTAAATTTATAAGCAGATTTTCTATTATTATTTTTCAAAGTAAACTCTGAACATTTGAAGTAGTTTGCGAGGTTCAATTGAATTGTTATTAGGCCACGTTAGGTCCATTCATTGCATCTCATAATACAATAAGATATTTCACAATATAACCACACATCCCCATATGTACTTACACACAGCTACAATCATATCATTGCGCTTTGAAACTCATTTCAAAACTATTTGGAACTATCATAAGTTGTGCTCAAGGCTTCAACAACAACAACAGCAAGAAAAACCGAATGCATTCTGTGCAGCAACTGTGTAATTCATTGAAAGAAAATATCGCTTAAATTTTATTGAACAGATCCACTTAATTTGGGAACCACTGTTGCCGAGATGTGTATGTCATACATTTTATGTTTACCTAAGGATACAGTATTGTTTACAGTTATTTTATGAAAGATAAGCTAGGTTATGTATGAACAAGTTGTCTTAGGATATCGAATGAACCGTAATGCAAAGGCGAATAGGGATTTCAATGCTACAATTTAAGAAAAAGAACTACACTAATATTATCCCTTTTTTACCGAATCTGTTAATATTATACACACAAAACATTTGTAAGATATTTAGTGCCTCAAGAAACTCAAGAAACTTACATTTTTGAGCCATCATCCATTAGTCGTTGTCTAAGATGAAAACCAAACCAAAGCCTTACCTCTCACATTACTTAACTAACAAAGCAAAACTCATTTAATGTACAATTTAATCGATTCGGTAAATTTTGTTGATATTTCTCGAAAAAGTTTGTTAATATAAAAAAAAAATTGGCTTTAGAAAAGAAAAGAACGGGAAAAGAGAAACAAAACAAAAAAAATACAAGTAAAGAGATTAAGAATTTTTTCCAAAACCTAATGAAACCTATTTACATGTGTAGCGAGCTCCCCATTCGCCCGCCACCGACTCCTGATCAGACGCCATGCTCCTGGTGGAATCCAAACTGTTGCGACAAGAGCTTACTGGTTGGCACATATAAGCATGGCTGTGAAATGTACCGGCAAATCCGTGCCGATCCGACTTTGTGCTTCGTTAGCCATGTAGGTCCCGGTGATGACAGCGCACTACCAATGAATCCGAAGTAAGTGTATCAAAAAAACAAAACAACGTAGCAAATAATCAGACATTAGGCTAAGAGAACAATTGTTTTTTTTTTGTTTTTTTTCCTTGCTCTACACATAATTACTCCTATTATGTATGTTATACCTGTGTGCGTGTGTATGTAGACAGTGAGACATAGGAGATATTGTTTCATCGGATTGTTATTACAAATATATATTCTTTTTGTTTTCTTATTGGTTTTTCCGTTTATCTTTGTATTTGTTAATCGAAATCTCTCTACTGTCTATTGTCGTTTGTTGAAGCATGTTGCCCTGTTGTAAAGAAAAAAAAAAGAAATTCTTACATAAAAATGAAACCAAAATTTTGTTAAAAAAGGAAATATAAAAATATCTCATCATCTCAGAGTTGCACACAAATACTCAACTAAAACATCACCAACTGAACAATCGCTTTACTAATCGAGACTACCTTGTTTTTCTTTCGTTTGTTTTTTGTTTTGTTTCGTTTTTCTGCAGCAATGAGGATGACGTGAATTCAAAGCATGAAGATGCCGACGAGGTCGACGACGATGGCACGGCAACAAAAGATTCCGACTCGAAGCCAGGCGGTGGTGAAAGCAGTAAAGATGCTGACACCGATCGCCCCAGTTCTTCTGGTAAGAATAGCGCCGATGAAAGTATTGCGGCAAACAATGAGACTATGTCAAACTCATGTATAGGCTTGGATGAGGAGGAGAGTGGTACTAGCAGTTGCTATCCACCAACAAATATGCCATCTGACGACACTATATGGCCATCGATGCAAGATCTAAATACGCGTCTAAGACGTGTGATTACAGCATATCAAAGAAACTACAAGAAAGAGGAATTGAAGCAACAACAGAAGGCCAAGGTGAGTGATTTATGTGGGGTACCGTTCGATATCATACGGTTTGTGTACAGAGTTTGACGTGTATTTTTTGTTGTATGTAAAAGTTTGTGTGCTCTATGAGCACAGTAATGGAGAACACATGTGTTATTGCTGCTGTAGGGATTTCTATCAATATTTTCATTTCTTTTAGTTTGATTTTATATTTGTGCGTTGTTGTTAAACTCAAAAGTAAATGCTATACAAATGTTTTTAGGGTTCTCTTAGATAAACCTTTAGATGATTGTCAAGGTGCTGACAAATTAGTTGTTTATGAATAATGTACACAAGCAAATTGCCAAGAGATTCATACGCTCCCACGAGTCGCGATAAGTATGTTTCGCATAGAAACAGACAACAATGAGGATGACTCCAATGATGGAGAGGTTAAATGTGTCTGTAACATTTTTCGTATTTGAAGCGGAATGTAATTTGCATTTATTCGTGTAAGGGATTTCGATTTTGATCGAAAAAGTATTTGCAGAAGCTGTGAAAAGTTCAGTTAGTTCAAGTATTCATACTTCTTCTAAAAAAAATAGATGAAATTCTCTAAGAAAAATCAAATGCGTTGAATACAAAAGAATAGCCGCGTTTACACTGTGCTGCATGTCATACGACCAAAAAATGCCTTGCGTTTACAGTGTACATTCTTAAATTTTATGACAGAAACTTCGGAGTGTGAACATGACCACTCGTACTTTTGTTTCGGTTCTTATAATCGACATAATATTATACATTGAAAAATATGGTAGAAAACAAAGAAGAAGACAACGAAAATAGGTTAAATTTTGCATAAGAAAAATAATTTTTTTGTAAGCTTGTTCAGATAATTAAACGTAATATTTTTTGTTCGTGTTGATGTTCACTTGTCGAAATCACAAACAAAAGCAAAAAATGCTCTAAAGTCGTTCGATCGAGGGAAAAAGTTGAACTAACATCTGACTTGTTGCATGTATGACGTAAAGCAAATTTGGTCTACGAAGCAAAGTCGTACGAGTAAGACATGTGAGCATCCTAGCCTGTCTTCGCTCATATGGGCTTGGGGCCCAGCCCATCGGAGCTTAATTTTTGTGACAATGTCTTCTTCAAGGTATATAGCGTATAATAAATGGCGGTAGTGTCTCCGGAAATGCCCTCAAAAACAATTCTCCTTGGGATTTTCAACTCGAACACGGTTAACAATTCTGAATGTTTTTTTGTACCTCGTTTGCTGGTAATCATTGAACAAGTAATGCAATGTGTCCCACAAACTACCAACATCGCTAGTTTTCATCAAATTTTTCCAAACCTTCGAGGTTTTGCCATACATTTTCGGGGTTTCGAAACCTCGCGATTTCGGCGAAATCTGGTTGAAATCCCATTGAGTTTATCCGTCCGTGAGAGGTTGTCAAACCGAACAAGCCTACAGCGTGAGCTTGAGTTTATTTTGGTGTTTCCTTTGTAGATGTCAAAACAATTGTAGCAATCGGTAATATTTTCAATAGTAATATTTCTAAATATTAATACAACAACATTTGGTGTTGTAAATAGATTTATTTGTATCGCGAAGTAACTTATGACCGCTGCAATAACTTTCTTTTTAATGTCTGCAGAACTCGTTTTTAATTTTTTCTTCTCAACACTATTTGTTTTGCACGGCATGACATTTGAAAACACTTCAACTCGGTAGGAACGGCATATTGAGGTTTCATCCAAACTACCCGATTTCTGTTCGGTGGGAATATATTATAACACCGCATGCATGATATGTGAATTTTTAGGAGAAAAAAAGCAATTTTAATGTTTGTGCAGTACAAAAATAAAGGCTAACATTGCTACTGCATTTATCAAAAGACAGTTCTTAACAGTCATTAATGAAAAATACCAAAATAGATTACTCAATTCAAAATAAAACATTACTCAGAGAAAACATGCTGCAAATGATCCAATCCGGATTTTCCACATGCAGAAAATCTCCTGCTTTCTTCCTCCAATGCAAACACCGTTTCAAAGTGATAAATTGCTTACCACATAAGAAGAATAATTTTTGTCCCTCCAACTACTTTCCTAACGGATTTTCTACCACAATTTCTAATTCGTCGGTAAAGTCGTTTTCATTTTCTTCCAACTACCTGAGACTGCCTATCCTGCGCTGACACACATATTCACACATTCACGTGCATATACGAATGCATCTACACAAAAGTAATAAAAAAATTCCTTCCCGCTTTTTGATCGAAAGAAAACGCATCTGTGACGAAATTTCATCCCTATCTCATGCGCATTGTGTTGGGGTTCCTCAGTCTACGCAGGCACAACTGGAATGTTCCTCCCTGTTGAGTTATAAAGGAAAAAGAAAATTGTACTATAAAATGTGTTAAAGATTCAGAGGACAACCTGAACCACGTGTACATCTTTGTATTCATGTCCGATTTCATTTGTTTTCTTGTTCAAATCGCTGTCTGAGATTTTTTTTAAGATTCTTATCCGTCCTGTTGGCGTAGCGCATTTACTTTTGAGTTTATCCATCTCCAACGTGTTAGAAAATACATATTTTTTTTGGATTGGCTAAATTAAGATGTTTGCTTTTGATTCAAAATTATCTTTCGTTTCTAAATTTCGTAGAACCATTTGTAACTTCTGTAATTAGTAAATTATTGTTTAATCTATCAGATATTTGAAATACATTCGCACAAGTAGTTCTCTCTATCTATCTCTATTTTGGGATCAATTATTGAAAGAAAAAGGGGGAACCCAAGACCTTCCATTCCCTAAAAAAAAAAAACGAACAAATCCAAGACCAGATTGATCAAAATCATCTCAAATTCTCTTTTGAACAAAAAAACAAAAATTAACAAATTAAATACAAAAAAAAAAGATTATTTTGTAAAACAATGTCTGTATCTATGTTATGTATACCTATTAAATTAGCTACAGGCACTGGTCTCATCAACACCGCCACTATCAGTGCCCAGCACTTCAAACATGCAACAAATGATGCAGAACGCAGCTGGTAATTCACAAAATCAACAGCAATCGCAAAATAGCATGCAGGTTCTGATGCAAGGTTCAAATACATCGGGCATGATGGTAAGTGGACAGGTTGGTTCATCGTCAAATAATGGAAATAATAACGGTGGAAATGGTAATAATAACGGCCAACAATCGTCATCAAATGCGGGCTCATCCGCTGGTGGCCAAATGCAATCGTCACAATCACAACAGCAACAGCAGCAACAACAGCAGCAGCAACAAGTTCAAATGCCAACACATGCTGACATTGGCCTTATGCTTAGCCTGTTGAATCCAGTCGAAGCCAGTCAATTGGCCAACTTGGATCTCAATAAGTTGGCCATGTATTTGGTTAGTATGCAAAATAATGAATAACAATCAAAATCTTTCAAATTAATTAATTCTGCTTCATTAATACATAATTTTAATTTAATTTTGTTAATATATGAAACATATCTAAACAAAATACATGAACAGACAAAATTAATCAATCAATTAAAGAAAAGAAAAAAAAAATACAAACAAATATTCGGCTTAACAGCATGGCTTCAAAATTATAATCAAAAAACTTACAAAATTATATGAAAACAAATGCAATATTGGATTAAGAAAAACACCTAAGAAAATTTAAGCGACTCCTTACGAGATCCCATTCAAAAAAGTTCAGCAATTAACATACAAACCATACCTTCATACTGTATTTCTTTTCTGTCCTTATTTTAACGTGCTAATCTCTTTCTTCAAACATTACATATCTCTATGCATGCAAAGTATGTAGTTCTATTAACACTAACTCGGTAATCTTGTTATAGGATCCCTCAACACTAGTGACTAAATCAATGATTCAGCTGATTATGATTATGATCTGTAAATTTGAAATTATAGATTCAATTTGCTTAGAAGCGAGGCCCAAGTCCGGCTGTAGCGCCACCGTCATTCTAATATTTGCTTAGTTCGTTAACGCGTAGTGGTAAGACGCTGAACGTCTAGGTTCGATTTTGGACACTTGAATGCCAACGTAATGTGTCATTGTTTTATCATTATTTCAAAAAAAACTATAAGTGAGATAACCAATTGGACAAATTCAACGGCCCCAAGGCTTTAATATCTCCCCCTAAGGCTTTAATATTCCACCGAAAGAATTGCTTCGAATGCAACCTTTCTAGCTCAATGTTTTAAAACTTTCAATATCTGTGTACCTGATATTCATAAAAAAATGCCGGTGTTCTCCAAGGCTCTTTTTTGTCTCCATCTGATTTGGCTACAATTTATTACGCCAGTATTTCCCTATTTAACTGGTGCGGTACCTCTCTCTACCTGCTTGATAGAATACAAAAGCTAGAGCACCGACGAGTGTGTCTTCTTTGTAATTATTGAATCGCTATTTTCACAAACGATGCTCAATTGAACCAACCATTTGCTTTCCTCCTCTTCAAAAATGCACTCGCGATGCTTGTGTCGCAAGAGGAGTGCTATCAGTTTTGTCTTCGTACATTCACCCGCAATACTTGTCTCACGTTCATCAGTTTACCCCTAGTCCGCACAGTTGGTTGGTTAAGAGACTCATTTCTCTACAATTCTGGCATCTACCGACGAACGTTTTTCCTCAAACTCTTCAATAATAACAAAGCCATGTTTTTTTTGGTACACTGCCGTCGATAATATTTTAAAAAATAGAGCATAGAAAATGCGAAGCCGTTTTTGCAACAAGTTCAACACTCTCTGCGCAAGCCGATAATCAAGCTCGTCTCATGGTTGAAACGTCGTGCATAACGCTCTGCATCTTGATGCTCACACAACGATCTGCGAGGATAATTTCCTTCCGATGTTTTTTGTCAGTTATACACGTGGATAATCCATCCACCGGAAGGAAAAAAATCAATTTAAACCTTTTGTACCACTCGTTCGCTTATGTTTTCGACATTGTCGAATCCCCTTAGGTTACAGTTATAAACACAAACTCTTCTCATCTAAATTCGACATTGGGAAAAGAGCACAACAAACACTGACTTGTTAAAAAAAAGCAATCACACACAGACTCCCAACAGACAGCTTTCAAAAATGTATTTGAGCGCCAGATGATTGATGTAATAACCTTAAAAAAGAAAGGTTTTGACAACATCCCAAGCTAGATTCGTTTGAATAGGGAATTCCGGGTACTTTTTGAGCAGAACCAGAGTGTAACTGTTAAGAAAAAAACTTCTCAAACTTATACCTCAGAGTCGGTATACAACTGTAGAGAAGAATATTAATTCAACAGTTTTCTTAGCTGAGTGTTAGTTTTAGTAATGGCGAGTGTTTAATGTTAAATCTTAAGAACGATTCTTGGGTACAATCTAGATCAACAGATCTGGAGAAGATATCTCTAGAGGCAAGTTGGTTGAGGCTCAGATCATGGAATGTAGCGCCACAAGAAGATTCCTAGACCAGTTGCTTTCGTTACGCGGCCAAGCTTGGCGTTCCCCACAATCTGAGCTGTCACAATAATAATGTGATGGTAAGCTTTATAAACTGATTTTGTATTTCATAGTTCCACGAGTTGGATCCAGACATTTCTCCTTCCTCTGTTTTTCTGTCCCACTTTTTCAATTACGTGCACAAGGCTGTGGTAACAAAACGACATACCATAGTGCTAATTGGGTTCGCCGTAAATTAAACACCACAGAACTAAAGTGCGTGACCTTAACCTTACCTTACCCCCAAACTACCATTATCGTAGAAAAGAGCTAAGTTCTTTCCCTCTTAGTGAGGCTTGATTCACTATTTTTTATCAAAATCGTGTCGTCTGACTTATCCAAAATTCAATTCGCGACGATAGTTTCATCATCCCCATCTCATAGAACTCCTTGTTTGTTGGGTACATTCTAAATCAGCAGATCTGGAGAAGACATCTCTAGAGGCAAGTTGGTTCTGCCGATTCACTATAGACTTGTCGATTGTCAGCTTCAACCGGTTTAGTTGTTCATAGTAAAGACCCGAATTGTGTGCCTGGCCATACGGCAGCAGCTTATACTGGATGAGTTCCAATCCCACAAAGCATATAGCAAAATCTTCCTAGTCTTTTCTGGCTTTGAAGTGGTCTGATAAGTTTATATGGCCTTCGTCCATGTTCATTGGTATTTTGACTTGTCATATGTGATCCATTAAACTGATTACTGATTTCATCATTAGGCGATTCATTAGCTATTCGCAAATGAAAATGCGTTCCATAACGTTTTTTGAGACAATTCCTGCGGCACTCAAACAACAATCTTTCTTCTTCTGACGGAGCTACAGTCCGGGATGGACCTAGGCCTCCACCAACAAGCCTCTCCAGCTGTCATTATTTAAATTTTGGTAAAGCGATGCTACTACATTGGTTAAGAAAATAATGCTTGTGTCAAGCAATTTCTGACAACTTCACAACCCTACGAATTCTAACATAACCTTACTATTTCAGTCAAAATCTGACAACTCATACAAAGATTCTTTTTAGAAACGTAATACATCTTTGAAGCATGCCAATGTAGTCCAAAATTCGAATAAAATCTGAAAAAAAGAATATGCGTGGTATTCTACAATCTAATATAAAGAAAACCCATCTGCGTTAAAAAAAAAGTTGAGGGATCTCTTCTTCAGCAAAGGATATAAGTTGAAGTGCTCCTAAAGTAGTTAGTTGTTTGATCAGCATGCAGTTTAGAGAGTCTATTAGTGAATGCAAACAAAACATAATCGCTTACATAAACTAGATTTTTTTTTTGGTCAATTGGGAGTAAAACAAAAACACAAACAAATCTTATATCCTTATGATTTACAGAAAATGGAACGTCAAGGCAAGATGGAGATTGCCGCCAAGGAGCGCGAACGCCAACGTCTCGAAAGCATTCCGAAGAAGTGGAATCGTCGCGAGGAATACGAATTCCTTCGAGTTTTAACAGGATACGGCATAGATTTGCAACAGACCATGAATGTTCTTGCGCCCGATTGGATAAAGTTCAAAGCGATGGCACATCTAGAACGAAAGAGCGACGAAACACTGAGTGACTACTATAAGGTGTTCATAGCAATGTGTAAGCGTCAGGCAGGTGTGAAACTCACCGATGGAGAACGCGGTCTGGAAGGAATAATTGAGGACATAAGCGAAGATCACGCTAAGCTAATCCTCGACCGGTTGGAACTTCTGTCCAAACTGCGAGAGGTGTCACGTCATTCTTTGTTGGATGAACGTTTGAAATTATGCCAAAAGAATATTGATACACCAGACTGGTGGGAGCCAGGCAGACACGACAAAGAGCTAGTGTCCGCGGTACTCAAGCACGGACTGTATCGGTCAGAGACGTTCATTTTCAATGATCCAACATTCAGTTTCCTGGATTCAGAGAAGAGACTTCTGCGGGAGTTGGAGGCACATATTCAGCGCTTCAAAATGGAACCGCATTTCGCAAAGGACGAGATAATCGACTTGGATGGCGTGGTTCTAGTTAAAGACGAACCGAAAAAGGAAAGCGTTCCAGAAGTCAAAACTGAAGTTATGGAAATTGATGTCAAACCAAAAGCAGAAGAGAGTGTTGAGGCAATTCCGGTTAAGGATGAACTAAACAAAAGCTCCGGCGAGAGTGAACCAGAAAAGAGTGCAAGTGAAGAGATTGAGGATCTGTCCTCTGGAAAGATTCAAAGTCCAGAAAAATCCGCGGAAACAATTGAATCGCCGAAGAAGGAGTCAGACTCAAACGGAGGTGAAGAGAAGTCAATCGCTGACTTTAGTGCAAAGGAGTTGAAGGAACCGGAAGACAAAGACGCAGAATTGCGTGGTGAGTTGGAGAAGCCTCTACGAGACATGCGCGAGAATGAGACCAAGGAAGAGAAGATGGATACCGATGAGGTAACCGAAGTCAAAGAAACATCTGAAGAACCCCTTCCAGAGGACGAAGAAATTGAGAAGGAAAGCGTTGATAAACACGACACATCTGCGGAGGTAACGGCAGAAGAAATCCCAGAAGCTCATCCCAAAGATGAGGAGACTGGGTGCGAAATTAAAACAGAAAATGGTGAAGCTGTTGAAGAGAAGGAGCAACCAAGTGAGCCCAAAGAAGATGCACCAGCAGCTGAAGAAACTCCAATCGAAAAGCCAGTAGACTTCACCGAACAACCTGTGAAGAAGGCCGAAGAGGTTCTTGACCTGGCTAATGTCCCTGTTGCAAATGATCCTGATGACGATGAGGTCATGAAGGAGAAGGAGAAGGCTGTTGAAGAAGAATGCAAGAAACAAGCCGCAGAACTAAAGGCGCGCTTCCCAGATCTCGAAGTAATTCAGCCCTCAGTGAAGCACAAGTCAGACAAGGAGCGACCCAAAATAGAGAAATGCATAGTTCGCTGGTTCAAGGACTTCGCTTTGGAGAAACGAATCTCCCACATTATAACCTGCGTGGAAAAGAATCAATGGCCCGTTGGACCCAATTACTCAGCATACGCTGGCTGTCAAGGAGTCGATTTGGATATCGCCCTTCACGAAACCATCGCTCATTTGAACGTAATTGATCGAAGATCGGAGACACCTGATGTCATCACAATCACCACCGATCAAGGAATGCCAAAGCATTTGCAAGCACAGCTGCAAGCCAGTCAGATGGCCGTCAATGCTGGACCATCACACTCCCAAATGATGTCGTCGGTCCCAAGTGGATCACCATCGTCTGTGAACACGTCAGGAAAGAAGAGGAAACGGCATATTGCCATCGATGTGGAAACAGAGCGAGCAAAACTCCACGCTTTGCTCAACAGCACTCAGTCAAGTAAGTTGCAATTTAACAGAAAAAGCGGCGACAGTTTTTCCTCAAAGAAACATTTTTTCTTGCTTTCAGTGGGTCAGAAGGGATGGGGAGAAGAGGATAGTAATGATTCGCGAAGAAGTTCATCTTCGCTGTCCTTGCAACCGCCACCAGCCCATCAGCATCCCCCGAGACAATCGCCGGCTTCATTCAACAAACCAGCCGTTCCACCAATGAAAACGCCACCCCCACAAATGGGAGGGCCCATGGATCTATCATCCAGGTAAGCTACGCACAAACAGTTTGTTTATGTTCAGAAATTTAATTTACCGTTCATTTCACAGTCTACCCAAAATGAATATGAGCGACATGCTGAAGGCATCGCCGATTGATCTAAGCGAAGTGCAGGACTTCTCAATGGGAAATAAAAAATCAATGTCCGCAATGAGCTCAGCTTACGCCTCATCGATGGGCGGGGGAAATAAGGGAAAACTAGATGATACCCTAAGCAAGCTGATGAAGAAGAATAATTGCGTAAGATATAACCGAAAACAAGGCGAAAACGAAAACCGACTGAATAATTCCCATTCACAGACGATCGAAGAACCGGTTGTTGGCAAAGAAAAGAAACGTAAGAAACTCGACGAAATCGTTCTAGGGTTATCAGCGGCTAAAGAACAAAAGACTTTCCCAGATCCGTCACTTCCATCTTCGAAAAAACAACCGATCACCCCCAGTGTCTCTGTGACACCAGCAAACGTACCTTCGACCATGACCAGTCAGAGTAATCAAAAGCCATTTACGATCACTGTTACCAGTGTTCCAGGAAGTAAGGATGGTCTCTTATGAGAGTTGCTTGGAATTTTCTGCTCACTTTCTAACATAAATCTTCATTTTCATTTTCTCCTAGAATCGAAGAGTGGGTCAACAATGCCAACATCTGGTTCTGCCTCTTCATCTCATTCGTCATCTTCAGGGTTGGCTGCATTACAGAACATGGCTATGGGTAGTGTACCATCCAAGGATAGCCTAAATGCTCTGCTTGCACAAACAATGCAGGCCGATCCACAGACCTTCCTCAAGCAACAGCAGAAGATGATGCAATGTTTACCAGCCTCTCAGCGAAAAGTTTACGAGGTTATGTTGGCCGATATGAAGCAGGCTGTGGAAATGAGGTAAGCAACCGTTGTAACTCGAATTCAGAAAACAAACTTGATCTATTTCATTTCACTTTAGCTCGAAGTACAATTCGCATGACGTTAAGGTGAACAAATGGCTGGCGGAGCAGAATGCTGCGTTAAATGAACAACTGAACATGGACTATCGTCGGTCAAGCCGCAGTTCATCTGGACAAGCGGCGATACCAAAGGCTTCACCACAACAACCACCACCCCAACCGCAACCGCCACAGCCACAACCAACCGGACCACAGAGTCTCACGGGCGATGAACCCGTTCCTGTGATAAACAAACAAACCGGAAAACGTTTAACTGGCAACAAAGCACCGCAGTTAAAGAGATTGATGCAATGGTGAGTAGCATTTGTCAAACTCTTCCAAATGTCTAGTCTCCATCAACTAAATACGAAACTTCCTTATATTATAGGTTAACTGACAACCCGGCTTACGAAGTCGATCCAAAGTGGTTGGAGCACATGCAAAATCCAATGTCAGCGCCATCACCAAAACCAAATCCCATGGACACGAGTAGTTTCAGTGGAAGTGCAAGCAAAAATCATGGCGGAAGGCCATCGTCAACCTCCAGCAATGCGTCCACCAGTAGTCACTCGCAGCAGCAACAGCAGCAGGCGCAGTCGAAGAAATCGAGTCGTCAAAGCGCCATCGACCAGGCGAATGCTATGCAATTCGGTGGGTTGGCTGGGTTAAATCCGAATCTACTGTCCGGACTACCCGGACTGGGTGCTTTTGATCCAAAGAACTCTCTGCTCATGCCTTTCGCTGGCATGCCCGGCTTGGGCGGAATGTCAGGTTTGGGCAACTTGAACAATATGAATTTATTCGCCAATCTCGCTGGATTGGGTAACCTGGGCAATCTAGCTGGTATGGATGCACAGAACTTGGCCGCGCTCATGGCGGCGGCTGGTACAGGAATGGGTGGTTTGGGTGGCGCTTCTACGTCGACAGGTGGTGGAAAGCAGAGCGGATCACAGTCGAGTAAGAAAAGCAAGAACAATGATAATTCTCAGCAGAGTAGTGCATCGCAAGGAGGCGGTGGACAGGGATCAGGTAGTGGGGGTAAAAATATTCCGACTTCCAGTGCGTCGTCTGCAGCTGGAAACAGTGCTTTCCCATTCTTGTTCCCTAACCATGGGCTACTCTATCCACCATTGGGAGGTCTTGGCTTGAATCCATATTCACTTGGATCTGGGTTGTCTGCCTATGACCAGTTAGCGCAGCAGTACAATTTGCTGAATGGTGGCAACAATCCGCCGACATCATCATCGTCGACGTCGAAGAGCTCACATCAATCTCAGAGCAAGTCAAGTAATTCGCGGTCGAATGCGATGAGTACAGCAAGTATGGGCGCATCTACATCAACATCGAGTAGCGGACGTGGTCGCGGTTCAGCATCAAGTCGTGCCGCAGCTAATGAAATGGCTCAGCTGTCGAGCTTATTGATGGGCAACGATCCTCACCTTCTGGAATCTCTTACACGAATGGCTGGCATGGATCTAGGTCAAGCTTCTAGGCTGATGAGCAGTCTTGGAGCACAGCCAAGCACACAATCTGACAAGAGATCATCGGCATCGTCATCTATGTCGTCGAAGGAAGCCCAAGAAAAGCAAGCTGCAAAGGAGCAGCAGAAATGGATGGAGACCTTAGCCCGAGGAACTTTGCCACCTGATTTGGCAACGTTGCAAGCTTTTACTCAAGGAAAACTTCCATCGAGTTCCCAAACGTCATCGTCTGGCAAGGGTGGCTCAAAGAGCTCATCTTCCCAACTGCCACAAATGTCCATGGCTGGAGATCTAAGCCAGGCATTCCTTGCTGAGATGGCTGCGCAAGCCATGGCTGCTGCCGCAGGACCACTGTCGATGGGTGGTGGTGGTGGCATGAGCAGTGGAGGAAGCAGCAGCAAACGAAGTCGGGATCAAGAAATGAAAGATGCATTCGAGCAGTTCAGCAAACAGCAAATGGACCTGTATACACGCACATTAGGCCTTGGCTCAGGCATATCACTTATCCCAACATCATCATCTAGTTCATCCGGCCAAAACGATGACCACAAATCAAAGCGTTCACGCTCCGACAGTCATACATCAAGTAGCGCCAAAGATGATCTTGCCGCAGGTCTGCCGCTTAATCTTGGATCGATGAGTAACATTGAAAAGAGTCTCCGTGGCATGGGCGGCGGTGGTGGCGTAGGTGTAGGCAGTATGGGTAGTCTTTCCGGTTGTGATTCAATAGATAAAGTTACCCTCACACCCCTAAGTTCAGCTGGTATAGCAGCAAATCTCCCATCGCAAACGACGATAACTATAGCCCCACCGATTAGCTCTGGCGCTAGTACAAGTAGTGAACGAAGTGAACGTAGCGAAAGTCGCATTAGTTTGACAATTACAAATGCAGCCGATGCTGCCAAACTGCCACCACAATACGAACAAGCCGATGAATTGATTATTCAACCGATTCTTCGAAAAGTCGACAACGACAGCGATGTTGGCTACAACATGGAAGAGCGTCGTTCATCGAGCCGCCTCAAGCGGCCACGATCAAGTGCCGATCATTCGCTTGATGCACCACCAGAAAAGCGACGAGAATTAAGATCAACCCGACACACCCGCCAGAGTGGTGGCTCAGCATCGGAAACACTTAATCTTTCAACCAGCAGTGAGAATGATACAGATAAAGGAGATCAGTAGGGAAGACAGAACGTACGGAGGAGTGCACGAAAAAAGATGAACAAATGAATTTGACAAAACTAAAGCAGAACAGAGTAGAAGATATACGTATGAGAAAGAGCAGGAGAATGTGTTGTGCTGCAGTGTTTTGTGGATCCCACTCCTATTGAAACGCTTAATATATTTGTAACTTATTTTTATTTCTATTAAATGTTTTTTTTTTCTCTAGGAATTGTAAGGGAATGTGTCGCGCACACATCTTTACCTTTATTTCATTCAATTCTCTTTTTTTCAATTCGACGTCGTTTCCCTTTTATTAAGTATATTTTACCTTTTTTTTCGTTCAAAATAATGTAAATAGTTTTTAAGTGAATACATGTCGTGTCTCCTTTTAACTGTTCTGTGCATACATATATCAGATGTGAGTATATGAACACAGCGAAATTGAGAGAAAGCAAAGGAAATTGTATGAAATACTGTCAAGGCATGCAAGAGAAACAAGAGAGGAAAATAATATTTATTTATATGAGAATATATGAGAAAGGAAAATTGTGTTTTTAGATAAAAGGAAAATATAACAAAGAAAACCACAACAGAACATATATATTTTTCTTTAATGACAAATAATCTTTATGTAGACTAACAACTTTTTAATTCTCTTAACTCTATCTCTCTCTTTCTCTCCCTCTTTCTGAGTAATTCGTAAATTACTGTAGGACACATTTATTAGGTATGTAGAATTTTTCAAATTAATTTTTAATGCGCATAGGAACAGTTGTATTTAGACTCATCTATAGAACATCCTACCATTGGATTTAACAAACCTTAAACTAATTGTATGGTGTAAATTTAAAGAAAACAAAAAAAAAATTGTATGTCTGCTTGAAGAGTGTGGAACGCTCTGGGATGCCGATGGGGTGGTTGAGTTGGCTTGCTGCTGTGCCATTTCACCTCCCATTGCGCATCCCATTCATTCAAATTAATAACTAGGGAAGACAATGCGTTGCTGAGAAGTGAAGAATAAGAAAATAGTTAAAAAAAAAGAATAAAACAAACTGACTGACTGCATGCTGCTGTTAATGATGAAAAACAAAAAATAAATAATGAAATACTAACCAATAAACAAAGTTTTTTTTAGTGTAAATGTAGACATTTTATTTTTCGTTTTGCATGTAGTTTTCTTAATTTAAATTAAAAAACAAAAAGTAAAATGTAATTTTTTTCCTTTTTCTATTAATTTTATTTATTAAAACAAAAATCGAAAAGTTTTAAAAGAAACAAAAAGCAAAAACACAAACTATCAGCAGAAGAGAACATTATTTATTATTTTCAAATGTCAACAAAAAACAAAACAAAAAAGGGTACGACGTGAGTGAGTAAACAAAAAATTAAATAACATACCAACATAACATACTATAATAATTATCATAAACAAAAACCAACAAACACACACACAATTTCCATCAAAAAAAATAAATAAGAAGAAAAAGGCATGTTGAGGGAATTCCATCAAATATTGTGATTAAAAATATATAAACAAAAAAAAACATATTTTGTATAAAAGAAAAGATTATAAATAAGCAAAACGAAAAAACAAAACCCATGCTTGAAAATAAAAAGAAAAATCCACACATAGTTTCCAGACTTAAACAATTCAAGAAATATATATAAATATGAATAAAGTATAAATATATGCAAGAAAAATATATATAAACTAAAATACTAATTATTGAAAGGAAAAAAGAAAAACACAGAAAAGTGTAGGACTCTCTCCCGATTTTTAAACCTTTTAACTATGTAATTATTCAATTTACAATTTTCTTTTTTTATTTTATGTAACATATATAATTTTTTAGGAAAAACAAAAAACAAAAACAATGACAAACCCTAGCAACCCAAAATTACAAAAAAAAACAAAAAGAAAATAAGAAATTAAATATAATGTTAGTTTTCCATTAAAACAAAACAGAACAAACAAAAAAGAAAAATCCACGAATGATATTTATCAATCGAGAGAAAAACATAACCTATAAACAATCTAAATACGATAAAAAAACAAAAAGAGAAGAAAAAAAAATGTAATTTTTAAGTTAGTTTCAAAGCACTTGGGGGAAGTTGATGAAGTGTGCAAGAGGACGATGCGGTGATTTTGCAGGCATATATTCTATTCAATGAGTGTGGCTGTGCATTAGTTATTTAAAAGTTCTTGCTGCTGCTGACTGATTTCTAAGCACGGCACAGACAGCACACGAGGTCCCCTCTTTTATTTTCTTCATTTGGAAAAAATATATTAACTGCTGCTGTTGTTTTCCAGCTGAAGCCGAATCCAATCGGTGGGTCTCTCCGTGTGTTGTTTTTTTGGAATTAGTCTGTGAGGTGCATTGTTCCTCTTGTTCAGTATGTCTATTTTGGTTTTAATTATTGAGAAACAAAATAAAATGTTTTATTTTTTACTTTATTAAATATTCTTTTTTTTCCTTTTAATTTTTAACTTTAAGTACATAAAATTAAAATTAGCTATTACAAAGTTTAAATTAAACAAATGACTTTGAAATATATAAATACATCATTATTAACTACAAAAGAAAAACAAAAATAATACAAAAAAAACATCCAACAAAAATTATATGAAATGAGAATGAATTCAAACGTAAACAATAAAAAAATCATTTAAAAAAATGCAACCATTTGATATTTTATTTGGTCAGACTTGGAGGAGTGTGTACAGTGTTTGCCCACTCTTATTCTGCAAGGTATGGACGTGGTTTTTTTCTCTTTCTCATTTATGTACCTTCCGCAATAATTGTAGATGGACACCTATTGCGTAATCTTCTGTAAAGGCCCCAATCAGTTTACCAAAAATTGTTTCTATGCCGCATATGACAGCGAGCACAAAGACGAGCTATAAGGCGCCATGTCTAGTTTCGGCATTCCTGACAAACTCGTCAGATTGACAGGATAACGATGTACAACTATCGCTTCTACATCAAGGCCAATAACGAACTCAGTGAGACCTTCGACTGGGCGTCGAACAAGGTTTAAGGCAAGAAGGCGGACTGTCATGTGACTTTTTCAACATAATTCTCGAGAAGATTGCAAAACTTACTGGCCAACACTAGAGACACGAACGACCTTGGTGTTGTAGCTGGGGCACTGATCGTATGTTCTTCCTAGTAGATTGGCCCTTGCTGTGTCTTGCTTCCGGACACTTAAGGGTAGTCGTAATCCCTCTTGCACGCGCAATTTATAAAAAAAAATCAGAAGTCATCCTTGCTGTTGTCAGCCTTGACCTCTGCAGCGTGTGCGCAAATCAGGACAATGTTTTCGAATTTTGGCTTGATGCGGATTGCTGTAAGGCGTTCGCTTACATGCTTGAAGCTTAAAACTGTTTGCCTAAGTCAGCCTTGAACAAAAAATCCGCATCCGAATAAGAGCTGCCTTCGCTTTCTGTAAGAATAGCCATAATATATGTTTTCATCCTCTTTGTGAACCACGGTCAACCCACTTCACTTCCTGTCTGCTTAATATGTCTCTAGGGCCTCCGTAAGTATATCGGCTACACGTGCTATGTTGACGGACCTCACGTTTCACGTGCAGAACCGAATCCCGTTGTCCTTTTTCTGTTTGCTAGATCCGTCAGATTCTAGGGCAGGTCGTTGGCTCTGAACTTGTTATTTTTTACGTGGTAAGGAAGCTAATCCCACGCACATCCTCCAACTGGAAGGGCAGACCCATTTTTTTAACCTCTGGACATAGGGGCCCGGAAGTATCCGGTGTCGATAAATTCCTGTAGGAGCGACGCCGTTGGCCCGGTTCATCTGCCGTCGTTTCTAATCCAAGGGCCTGACCTAGTCTTGGAAGAATTCTTTTATACTTGGACTGCGATATATGTTGGAGTAGCTTCGAAAGGATTGTGAACCAATTAGCTCCTGTTGACTGTTGTTCTGTATGCCACCCCAAGTGATTAGCTTCTCCGCCGCGATCACTAAAGAACGATGAACTCTGGTACAGATTCACTCTGCTCCCCTTTTGTTTACACCCGCCAACGACGCACGCAGTGACTGACTACGTCGACATTAAATTTACCTATTGTGACATCCTGCTCAAGCTCTCGATGTAGTTCGTATTTTCTCGCTTCTGTTTCAATGTCATATATATATTAATATACTCGTAGGTTTGGACGAATAGAGAACACTATCACTTGTTTGCCATAGATATCCAAGGAGGCTAGGTTGAAATTAAGATGCATCCGAGGTAAGAGTACGTAACTCGTCCAGCAAATAATGTTTCTTATTTTTTCAGGTCAACTGGAGTTTCTGAACCTATAGCAACTGTATCAACTAAGACACGCTGCTCTCAGGGATCAAGACCAAATTGTCCTGCGTCCGCAATCACTTGGTATTTATACTGGAGGTTCGGTTCTCTCCTTCTCCAACTAGGGGGCTCGAATTCAATTTTCTTGAATCCTGAATTCAGCCATCGCATGGAGTAGATCGTTGCAATGAAGGCTATCGTATGCGACTTTGGAATCAATAAGGAAGTGGTGCGTATCGATTGGCAACTGGTCTTTTCCAGGATTTGAGCGAATGTGTCCATTTGCCGAGACGAAAGCCGCACTAGTATATGCCAACGTCAGGGCATCGCCGGCCCCGAAGAGACGCCAGGGCTGGGCAGGAGCAGAGATGTGATGGCAAACCATCTGTGCCTGCAGCTTTGTTCTTCAGATTTTGATTTTGATGGCTCTGCCGACTTCTTCAATACTGGGTAGGAGCATTACTTCACCGACTGGAAATTACATTTATTGATTCCCCTTTCTTCTTTCTCCTGGTTGTTATCAACATTAGATAGATTAGACGATGGTGTTCGACAGTAAATCTTTGCTACGGCTTTGAATTTGACCTATTGCTAAACTTGTGGATATTTCTGTAAAGGAAGAGACAATGTTTCAAATAAAACCACTCCGAGAACCGTTGAATTATAAAAAAAGTTTATTTTGTTTTGAAGTCCAGCTCTAAGTGTACGCAGAATGTAAAGTATATTTTTTCTCCAGTTAAAAAAATGCTGTAAACTAAAAACTGACAATTATAATAGTTATAATTGAAATTAAAAAAAGAAGTACGACAAAGGTGCATAGTAAAATTATGAATATAACTCTAAAGACCAAACAGGATCCGCTCTGGTAGTTTAAACTTCGTTGGTGTGTCTACTGCTGCGCACTGTGGATACAATTAATTCTACAATAGTTTCCTCATATCCCCACTATATCTGATTTTATTTATCCATCGCTATCTACAAAAATAAAATAAAATGTAAAGAAACAATGTCATCGTAACTTTGGCTTATTGGCTAAATAACTAAGCCATGATTCTGCTATGCGGTCTACAAGAATTGCAAGAACATCGATTGATCGCAGGCTTCCTCTAACATTGCTTGTTGTTTCTCCTTTTCTTCCGGCGTCAGTTCGCGAACGATCTCGTCGAAACTGTCGTCGAAATCTTGGGGGAACTCTTGACTACCGAATGGTTCGGTTGGATGCTCACCTATTATGACCCTAATATCGTTTGTTAGACAATCTGCGTTTTTGATTTGCTCGTAAATGGCTTCGGCGAGCTCCAAAGTCACCTTCAGATCGATCTTTCCCGACAGTTCGTTAACGTGCTTGAGAATTTCGTTGAATTCGTAGTGGTTATCGATGATGATGTCGGTCTGCTGATCCAGAATCGCCACACTCACGAGAAGTTGATAATTTGGACACGGCAACTTTGTCCAAAGGCACTCCCAGAGTTTCAGCACGTCGTCCGTTGCAAACTCTCGCTTGAACCAAACCAGTAGCCAACGGAAACAGAAGTACATGTTCTCAGAGTCGTGTGTCTTCATGTACTGGAACAGGCGCGGGTTGGCGAACTCTAAAAGACGCCTCAATTGATTGAACTGGTTCTTCATTCCAGCTTGATCCATGTCGAAGTTGGCGAAGACCATGTCCATGAAGCCAACGAAGCACCAGAATGCGTCGACTTCGTTCTCTTGAATTGCCAAAATCGGTGCTAGCAGGTCGCTCATTCCTTGTACGTAGCCCAGGTCAAAGTTATACATCACGTAGGTCATCAGAATGCCCTGCAGAACCATTAGATTGGGATTATCTTCTCCAGCGAAGAACTCCTGTGTGCGATCTGTGCGCTTTACGTCTTTCTCTATTTGACACTTTCTGTCGCGGTAGCCGGAAAAATTGTGCTCTTGCATGGGGGTCATTGAAAGCCACTGTGCCTTCATGCTGTAGTATTCCATTGATTTCTCTTTGCGACGCTTCACTCTTTCCACATCGGTATCGTCCCAGTGATAATAGTTCAGGAGATACTTCCAAACTTCGCTTCGCAAGCGGTTGTCAACGCCGCCGCGGAAGATGATCTCCCGGATGCGTGTTGGATCAGAAATGCGTCCATCTGGTGTTTGGAACTCTCTCCACTGTGCCTCGTTGAGGGGTGAACCTGGAAAATAGAAAGAAAAATAGTTTACTGCACATAAGTTTACAGCGAATGAAATGAAAGATAATTTTAAAAGAAAACGATGCGAGAATGTTTCAGACAAAACTCCAGTGATGCTCCACAGACGAATTTTGTCTAAAGGAAGAGAGTGGATTCCATTTCGAAAGACTAGCACCTCTTAGGTGTCAACAAAAATGTGCCAGTCGTGACTATTCACGTCTCAACTTTTGTACAAATGAATGAACTTACAGGAAGGATCAGTCGTGGTAGAGTTCGTAGTCTCCTTTCCAAAATGCCTCGGATTTGAATTCTGGGAAAACCAAAGACTAAGCATTTTTTTCAGTCTTGATTTATTTTAAAAAATGCTTTAGTGAAGAAGAATGTTACTGTAGGGATATGCACGACACCATCAATCGAGAAGAACTGATAACGCTCTGAAATATAGCTGTCATAAGTTTCTTAAAATTGCCGACAGGTGTCTACATTAAACAGTAGGTCCTTTTGGCCGTTTTTACTCGTGGCAATTCTTCAGCAATTTTCAAGCAGCAACTCAATGTGTAGACAAGCAGAGGGTAGCACATGTTGTATATGCAGATGAGTTTCTACCAACTCTGTCCATCTGATCTGTGGAAGAGCGAGATGGAAACATGGAAGTTGCCTTTGAAGAATTCTTATCAATAAAAGCAAGAGGGCGACTGCAAAACAGATTTGCAGAGAATTTCCGCCAACAAGCCATAGCATAACATAACGTGTAGGATGCATAACATGAATGGTACCTGAACCACTGAGGGTATTTGATGTAGCACAATTGATCACGGCCCATATTATTTTGAAGTCGGCAATCAAGTGATCAAGAATAAGAATCGAGTTTAGCTGTGATTGGGCGAGTCCATGTAGGTTTAAAGGACATCATTACTTCATCGCAAACGTCTTTAAGTTGGAACAAGCAGGCACACTCTTCCACCAACTCAACTAAGTTCTCGTGCAGCATTAAACGTGAAAGATGAATGCAGCATGGAAGATGATATTTGCCGGAAAGCTGAACAAATTTCATCAACTCAGGTTCTGCGTATATCATCACAGAGGAAATGGCTTGTAAGGACAGCGTTTTGGCATCACTGGTGATGTTCAATAATTATTTTTACAGTTTTAAAGCAACTGAATAAGTTGTGCTTGGATTTTTTTTAATGAGAGTATACAGGGCTCTCTTAACTCTCTCTTAACGCAGAGGACTAAACTTCTTACGCAAAATAACAACACAGTGAATTTCTTTCTTTTAGGCAAGCGAAATGAAATCATTTGCTTTCATTCAATTGTGTGAAAGAGTGAGATAGCAAATAAAAAATCATGCACTTTAAAACGATTACCGAAAGTACAGCGTTGTATTTGCTTATATTGCAAATAATAATAATAATGACGGCACTTCAGTCCGAGTTGGACTTGGGGCTAGATTCTCAGCTTCTCATGTTGTGCGTGCTATTATTCTCTCACGACAGGAGACCTACAGTTTGATGCCGACCCCGAACGGCGAGATTAAGAAGCTTTTCCTGGATACTCTTATATATACTCTTTGATCATTGTCAGTGACTCGAAAGAGATGGAGCCGTAAACAATTTTTTTTAAATTGCTGCTTGTTCTGGTGTTTGAACCTAGACTCAAAAGTCTAGTCAACTCACGTACCAACAACGCCACGGCACCCACTTTGCAAAACAGAGGCTGAATAATGACAGCATTCAATTTTTTTATGAACAAGAAACACTCAATAAACAGTAGAATATCAATTTAATTATTATATCAACGATTTGTTTCTGCATTGTATGTACAATTGCATTTCTAGTAACAACTCAAACAACTTAAACAAATGCGAGGGAAAACGTGCTTTATTAAGGTGATTGGGATACAAAAATTAGTAGTAACACAATGCGACTGTAATCGAATTCGATTGTCGGATACGATTTGCGCAATTAGGCTACAATATAAACTCTTGCAATATAGCTCTGTTGAACTATTTATAGGTTAGGTTAGGTTATGTTAGGTTAGGGGGCTGCTAGTGAATTCACCAGCACACTTAGACCATGTTCGTCCATTGTGATACCCACAGTCAGACTACTACCACTGATCAACCGCTCCAGTGGACAATGGACCAGTTTTGAGTCTGAGTGCACCAGTAGGGTTTCAAAAATCCACCGAAAAGAAAAAGAGAAAACCGCTCCAGTGATAGTGCCGTTAATTTGATCTCAACGGCAAATGGTGACAGATTTAAAAAACCGGATAAAAGCTTATTAATTTTGCTTTCACTGGGATTCGAATCTGAAACCCCTCTAACTTAGGGAAGGCACTTAACCAACTGCGCCATCCTGTCGTTTGAACTATTTATAACATTGCGTCTTTTTTAGGTATTTAACACATAACAATTGTATTTCTCAGCAACGCTTGTAATTTTTGTTGGTTTTTGTATTGACATTATATTCAAATTTTTAATACTTTTTTTTAATACAATTTATAAAAAACTAAGAAAGATATTTTTTGTTTCGTTTATTTATAAAACAATTGACGAGAAGCCATTGAGGCACAGCACTACGTAGTGGGAGTTTTTATCCCTGCTAAGGTCAATTGAATTCTGACAGATCGTAAGCAGGAACAAATTTCCACAGAATCTTTCAATTCGGTCTACAGTGAATGTTTTAATGTCGAAAGCATATACCTAAGTCTGGATTTAAGTGGTTGTCAAGTGATTATAAGAGACAGTTGGAGTATAAGTGTTTTGAAAAATGTGAAAATTGCACTTGTGGCAAGAAGAAATTGTTATTTTTTCTTCTTTAATAAAGCGTTTATTTAATTAATCAATGAACAAACACACTTTGCCTTATTTACTAGTAACTTAAAATTCAATTTAAGAAGAAAAACATAAAATTTCTTAGAACCCATGTGTTTTGCGTGTATTTTTCAAGGCACAATTCAGAACCAACGCAACTTCTAAACACTTCACAACCAACAATACCAAAAGCAACATATTTTTACTCGACATTCCACAGTAAATTGTATCTGAAACTAACAATTTTATGTTAGCTTCTACAAATTTATTTCTCCACCGAATTTCATGTTTCAATATTAATTTGTTGACGAATTTTGACACCATTGCGGGCAAAATTATTTTAAAGACACCACTTGAGGAAGTGTTTTTTCATAAACGTCGAACATCTGCGCTAGTACAATCACATTTCTTCCCCATGCGTTTCTGAACACACACACACACTGCAGAATTCTTGCAGGCCTGCTTTAATACAAATGCCAACAAAAATGTTTCCTTCCAATCAAGCCCTTTCTGCAGTCAAAAAAGTAATGACTGCACAACCTGCACGACATCGATGACAACGAATCCCAGTGAAATCGATCTGGTCCAGTCAACATTTGCCGTTGGGATCAAATTAACGGCACTGGAGTAGGTTGCTACTTGGCAGTACATTGGACCATTTTTGAGCCTGAGTGCGCCAGTAGTGTCTTTAAAAATACTCAAAAAAAAAAAAGAAAAAAAGTTAGTCCGACCGAAAATTTGCATTAATAAACATGGATAACGTAGTCCTTTGTCAGTCCGACGTTTATGAAAACACTCACTCGAAGTGTGCGTAAAAATTGGCTGACAAATATATAAGTATGTATGTGTGTTACGCTGAGTAAGGTAAGTAAGTATTTTCCATTGGAAAGTTCAGTCTCTCTATTGACTGATTCCTGAACTGCTGCGCAGTTGCCGCAGTTAGCTGAAAAATAACAATACCACCGCAGAAATAAAACCAAGGATCACTCTTACCAATCCCAAGAGTTTTTGGGCGTATGAATTAAGACATAACGTCTTCTCTGAAATGAAAAAAAAAGCAAGCAAAAGTATGAGCGATATTAAAAACGGACGAGGAAACTCTTGGTCACACCAAGAGGAATTCCCTACAGAAGCGTTGTGAGTATATGCGTCGACCTTTGCGCATTAGACTTAAAGTTTAGGTTCAAATCCCAGCACAAGCAACAATTTTTCAAAAACAAAATTGTTCGCGATTTCCATCTTTTCGAGTCAAAGATTCTTAAAGAGTTTCTCATTCTCGTCGTTCGGAGTCGGCATCAAACCCTGAGCAATAGCACGCACAGTGGGTGCCGTGGCCGCGTGGGTTCGTGCGTTGACCTATACGCATTAGACTTTCACAGTCTAGGTTCGAAAACAGACAAACAAACAATTTAAAAAAAAAAAAAATTGTTCACGGCTCTACCTCTTTCGTTCACTGACACTGCTCAAAGAGTATAACTGTCTAGAAATAGCTTCTCAATCTCCCCGTTCGGAGTCGGCATTAAACTGTAGGTCCCCTCCACTCGTGAAAGAACAATAGCACACACAGCCAGAGTGGTTGCTGAGAAGCTAGGCCCAGGTCCATCTCGGACTGTAGCGCCGCCATTATTATTTTTATTAATAGCACGCACAACACGAGTAGTTGTTGAGAAGCTAGCCCCAAGACGACCTCGTACTGTAGCGCATTGATGATGTGAGGTGACTTAATCACAAACTATGTGGATTGTATAGTGATGTTGCCCTGGTCAAATTAATTCGGGTCACCGTATGGTAAGGACATATAATGTGAAAGACACTAACGCCTTGTCTCGGAGAATTGTCAACTTTCTTCTTCTTCTTCTTGTAGCGCTACAATCTGGGCTAAACTTGGGCCTTACCCAATAAACTTTTCCAACTAACACGCTCTTCTGGAGGCTGTCGCCAATTGCGCAGTCCAAGTTGATTGAGGTCCTTCTCCACTTGGATGCGACACCTTAGACGTGGACGTCCTCCGTTGCATTGCACCTCTGGTTCAGAGTCAAAGACTCTCCAGGCCATAGCCAGATTTGTCGACTTAAGCCCTGGATAGTGTGGCAAAGAAGAAAATGAAGACCTTGCATTTAGCCAAAGAGTTGCATGTTGCAGAGATTCCCGCATTTTTCGTCCACCTATTATAAATAGAATAAGACAAGAGGCACTAGATAGCCCAGGGTACTTTAAAATCCCAGATCTAGAAAAATTAAAAAAAAATGAACTGCTCAAAGAATATAACTGTATAGAAAAAGTTTCTCAATCTCGCCATTCGGAGTCGGCAATGATCTGTTGGTCACCTCCATTCATGAAGGAGCAATAGCACGCACAACACGAGTGGTTGCTAAGAAGCTAGACCCAAGTCCATCTTGGACTGTAGCACCGCTATTATTATTACTAATGACATAAGGAAAGTCTTAATACCTATGAAAAGAAGGTCAACGTAGCGTAAAGAGAAGCTTGAAAGCTTATTTCTGAGAGCTGCATTGCCTCAAGAGAATTTTTCATTTTTCTGTTTACTCCTCATTTTGTTTCGATACAACCATGATGACTTGCGGTGGAATGCTCGAGGCATTATTATTATAATTTGTCTGTTCTCTTATCCATTAGAGGGTCACCGATTTTAAGTTGTCAGCGATGTCTAAGCGAGCCCTGGGGCCGAATTCCTCAAAAGTGAATTTTACCCTGTACACGAAAAAATGTTCACTGACTTGTTTCGATTGCGAAAGCGTGTAATTTTCAGACTTAGGTATATATACGTTTGAAGAAATTAATTCACTTTGTTTTCGACTGGTAGTTGAGTGCATACACACATACATTGCGGAATTCGGCCTCAGTAGTTATCAGATTTCACCCAAACTGTGATATGGCACTTAAAGCACATTTGACAAGGCTGCAATTTTTGATGCGTGACCAAATCACCGATTTCTAAAAATTTTTTCTTCGGAAGAGTGATTGCTTCACTGGGAGCAGTGCCTATATTACCACGAAGGAATCACTGCTGATTAATTCCAGGTCGCCGACCTGCTTGACTTTGTTTTCCTACATGTCGCCGGTTAACAGATCATAGACCAGTTGCGCAATTTGTTACATCGATCTAATGCCGACTATTCAGTAGATGAGAATTGAATAAGTGTCAACAATTCATTTCTGACGTGAATGAACTAAGGCGAGCATTTCGTCCCTGCTTTCGATTCGGATTATAAAATCCAATTAGAACTTTCGAATAAGACTGCAGAATGCAGAAACACACTACTTTATGTTAACACATTTTAAGGATTTCCATTTAATTTCTTCTACTGACAGGAAACTCGGACCGTTGTCTGAAGCTGTTGAAACAACTATGCTCCAAATCTTTCATTACCTTTCTGCGAATATGATCGGTTGAATAGAGTACCTGATGCCCTTTATTCCTACACCACAACAACCACTCAAAGTAATCTAATGAGCATTCGACTTTTTCCCCACTAACTTTCTAAAATCCGTGTAAACCAACAAGACAAACTAGCAAATCACTCAGCCGCTGTCATAGATAAGGTAACTCCGTCGCGACATTTTCTTCCAATAAGCATCTGCTTTCAAATGAACTTTATAAACACAGACGCTATATCAATTTGAAATTTCACTTCGAAGCATCGCCAGACAAAAGCAAAAGTGAACACAAAATACCCATTTACTTGGGCGTCGACGTTGTGTACCAGTCCATACGCCTTATCTCCTTTCCCATGATTCAAATATTTATCTCCCGTGATAAATCGCTGCATGGAAAGACGTAGGTATGCAGAAAGCCAATTGCAACACACACAGGCAATAGCGCATTCAATCGGTCGGACGCCTGCCGGAGTAAGTGAACATGAGTGTTAATTGAATGACTTACGTAATACACCGAAAATAATTCGACCAACACTTTGGAAACAATTCAATATCTGAGCATATCACGTATGTATGGAAACCCCCGGCGCATTGCCGAGAACGGAGGCGGTTCGTAGAAACAGACAATTCAATTATCAGCGGCGCGAATGGAAAATTATCAACATCGAATGAGAAATGAAGGTCACCACTGGCTTTCGATATGTAAATAAACACAGATTCCGACCATAATTGGATGACTCACCGCGCTCAATGATTTTCCTCTCGGGCAAGACATAGGGTATGAGTTCCTCTTTGCTCTCGTCGTCCTCCTTGGGCGACTCTTCTTCTGGAGTCACTTCTCGTGGGCTTCTGCCATTCAACAACTGATAGTCGTCTTGGTTGGACGGTCTGGATTTCGGTTGGGGTCTGTGAAACGGTGGAGGCACGTAGTCTGGAAAACTGACCAAAAATCCCACCAGCTTGTTGGGTAGCCAACTCTCTGAGGCCAGTGAACTTGCTTTGATCTCTCCGATGTCGAGTTCGGCGAATGTTTTCTTCAGTTTTTGCTCTTTGGTGTTGAGGACGACGAACTCGTCCCGATTTGATTGACACGTATCAAGGATATGTAGCTGCCGCATCGAACGCACGAACATGTCTGCGTTTCCATGCTGGAAAAAGTACTCACTGTGCAGGTGCCCGTTATCTTTTTTGATCAGACGAATGATCTGACCACGATTTTTGACTTCAATCGAACGCAGGTCCTCCAAATTGACGCGCACCCAACGAGATTTGCCGAAATTTTCTGGTTTCGTGTTGAACACGCGGCACTCTGAGGTAGTGCGCGTCCTACGGGATATGGTATCGACCAAGGCCCAATCGCCTTGATCTTGGGTATCATCTGCTATCAAAATGTTTTCATTTGGATGCCATTCAATGTATTTTCTTTTGCTGGGCGAATATTCGACGACGCTTAATGCCCCGCTGGTATTGAGGTCAGCAATGAATTCAGCACTGGCCTGCTTCAAAAGAACTCCATCGTGTGTGCAAAGTGTCTGCGAGCGAAACAAACAAACAAAATGAAGAATGCGTGTTGATAAGGGAGCAGTGATAAAGGGTCACAAATAAATAGATGTGAAGAAGAAAAAAAAAACAAAAGGAAAGAAGGGGTCTCCCCTTACCAGTGGTGTGCCAATTGGATCATCCATTGGCGTAGGCGAATGTTGTTGACTTTCGTTATTAGAACGCATTAAATGCTGTTGACTGCGTTCATATCTTACCGAATCTATCATTGTGATTGGGATATTCACAATATTTTCGGATGAAAATGAATATAATTGCGTTTATACGCGTTTTACTGTGTAAATGATTAAATTACAAGCAGCTGACTCGTTTTTGTTGTAGAAAATCGCTTTGTTTTCATTTTGCTGTCAAATTAATGTGACGTAGCTTGAAGCTTAGCAGTGGCAGGTAAGGTGGTTAACTAAGGGGTATAGTTATACTCTGGTATTCTTTTGCTATAGAATTATCTAAAAACAAAAAATGGGTATAATTACATTAAACAACACCGAGAGTGTAGAAACTATCATTTTTAAAGAAAACTCAGCGCTACAGTCCGTGGCCGACTTGGGGCTCAACCAACTAAAACCAACTATCTTTTGTAATATATACTATAAGACAAGGTAAATATATTCTGATTTGTGTACGGTTCTTAAACGAAGTCGTTTCGATGTTGTTACAAATTTCAGTTTATTCTGAGAAGCTCATCATTGCCATTTCAGAGATCTTACGGATTTTATTTACGTGTTTATATAAATACAAACCTCTGCACCCAAATTTCAGTAGCGCATGTATAGAAATGAACAGAAATGCGTTTTGGGTGACAAATAATTTGAAAGCTTGAGAACAAAAATCATCTACAACTGACAGATTCGTGCTTCATACCTAATAAACACATCCGCACATTTGTCGGTAAGGCAGCTCACATCAATGATTGCTATCTTCACACTAATTTGTCAAATGTCATTCCTCCACAGCAACTCAGTCAATCCAAATTAAATTAAACACACGTGTGGGCAATATTTTGTTTTCGTTCAAAGTTTTCGCGTAATTTTTAAGAAATGAGCGACGATGAAAATGAGGAAACTCAACCAACATCAACTGAGCCAGTGGAAAATGCATGGGCCTTAAAAATTCCCGAATTCAAGCCGGATCACAACCCCCATGGACTGGTCGAGGAGAGTTCTTTTGCAACGCTGTTTCCCAAGTATCGCGAGAAATACCTTAAGGAAGTGTGGCCTTTAGTGCAACAAGTCCTCAACGAGCATCATCTGAAAGCCGAACTGGATCTCATCGAGGGCAGTATGGTTGTGAAAAGCACACGAAAAACCTGGGATCCCTTCATCATCGTTAAGGCAAGGGATATGATAAAGCTGATGGCTCGGAGTGTTCCCTTTGAGCAGGCTAAGCGGGTGCTGGAGGACGAGATTGGCTGCGACATCATCAAAATAGGAAGTTTGGTGCGAAAGAAGGATAAATTCGTGAAGAGACGACAGCGGTTGATTGGCCCGAATGGAGCAACGCTAAAATCCATCGAACTTCTCACAGATTGCTATGTCCTCGTGCAAGGCAACACAGTATCGGCACTTGGTCCGTACAGAGGCTTGCAGCAGGTTCGTGAAATCGTCGTTGAGACGATGAACAACGTCCATCCGATTTACAACATCAAAGCGTTGATGATCAAACGAGAACTGGCTAAAGACCCGAAATTGGCGAACGAGGACTGGTCACGATTCCTGCCCAAGTTCAAGAACAAGAACATCAGCAAGCGCAAGCAACCAAAGATCAAAAAGACAAAGAAGGAGTACACACCATTCCCACCGGAGCAGCCCGAAAGCAAGGTTGACAAACAGCTGGCTTCTGGTGAGTACTTCCTCAGCAAGGAGCAGAAGCAAGTGCGGAAGAACAAGGAGCGGGATGAGAAGCAGTCTTTGGCCGCAAAGAAACAAGAGGAGAAACGCAGCAAAGATTTTATTCCACCAGAGGAGCCAAAGCGGAAAAGAAGTGCGAACGAAGACGGTTCCGAGAAACTGGACGTTGGTGCGCTCAAGGCTAAGCTTGCCAAGGCGAATAAAAAAATGAAAACGAAGTGAATTGTGGGTGTAGTGTAGTGTTAAGAAGTAGGTTTAATAAAGCTTTAAATAGTATTTTGAGTGTTTTTTCTTTCGTCAGGAAAAGGGTTTGTTTTTTGAGGTTTTTTCGGCTTCTGTGTTGCCAGCTTCATGCATCAATGAAGAACAAGATAAACATAAATCCGTTCTCACAATGACAGTCGCCGAAGGATTTTACGCTCTTAATTGTTATTAATTGGCAGAGTTCATCGTTCTTGTGTTTGTCAATAATCGACACTCTTGTCAGTTCATTTCAACTTACGTTAATTCATTGACACTGACATACTTTTTTTCATGACGCCAATTGCCACAAATTGCTAGAACTGCAAATAGGGAGCTAACGTCCCATCGACAAGATCATCTTGAAGAACGCAGCGTATATGAAGCTGTCGAAGCGGATAAAGAGAAATGTAAACAAAAAGGACTTGCCAGATTTTTTTAAAGTTAATGCAGATTTTAAGTTAATGCAGTTTGAATTTTTATATACTTTCTAACAGAAATCCACTAATAATTGACTGATTTCTGCTTTACAATTTCAAAGTAGATTACTCTGCGACACATTTCGGTGAGTTGAGTTCGTTTTGTTCATATTAGCTGGGCTATATTTGTTGCGCTTAAGACCGTGGACCATTCCGGACTGTGGGGTCACACAAAAAAGCAGAAGACCGCTATTTTTCAAACTCTTTCTAGTTTTCATTAATTGACGTAATATCGTTTCCACTGTTGATGTGACGAAACATTCGGGATAAAGACTAAAAGTGGCCGCAAAACTAAAAGTGGCAAACGAATGGAACCGATCTGATGGCACGTGTTTAGTTTATAAGGACACATTTTCCGGGAAAGCAAGTGAATCTGCCTCACCTACGTCTGCAATTATTCCATCCACTCGATGCACTCGATCCAACTTTTCTTCCCTCTCTAAACTAATTTAGAGAACGCCCGAGAACCCAGACTTTTCTGGAAGAAATGCTGGCTATAAACTTGGAGTGGAGTGCATTTCAGGTCAAGCGTTAGGAAATTTGGTCCTTAAAAATTGAGTTGAGTGGTTGCAGTCTAACTACTGCATAAGCTGTCTCTTGTCTGTTGTATATGTTCATCGGGAGTTGATGGAAGATTAGGCTTAGTGCAGCAAACGGTGTGATTTTCTGTGCTTCGTTGATGCAGATGAAGATGCATGCCTACGGACGTGGCTAAACAGGTTTCTCATCACGCAACCTTTTTCACGATGTCGTCAGACGATTGTTGCCATATGTGATTAGAGCCAGCTTCATCTAAATCTGTCCATCAGTCAGTAGCAGCAACTTAAAAACGACAAACTGGCTCCAGTGTAACAACAGATGATGGATGATACTCTCATGAACTGCAATGCACATGACTCAAAAATTACATGCTGCTCTCGAACAGTATGACGGACTCGACTGCAGCAGTATATCGGATCACTCATAAGAAACGCTCGGTCATCTAAGCCGCATTAAAAGACAACTAATAGTCATTCTTCTAATTTTATTGTCATCTCAGTTAACTATGTACTCATCACCTATTGATAGCTCAGCGGCTTCCATTTCAAACTTGGCATTAACAGCGGCCAGAGCAGCTTTATATCTCCTCGCGAATCCCATGTTATCCAGCGACCACGAACGTGCATTGGCAGCAATCATATTTCCAAATGCATCCCACTCGTCATTGCTTTGGGAACTTTTCATCAACACATCATAAGCATTCATCATCATGCTTCCCATCGTACTTCGTCCGGATGAATTTTTCTCTGGATCACTTTGCTGCACCGTTCGTAGCCGCTTTGGTGTTGATGTGGAATCGTTGGTCTCGGAAGTTGACTCACATGAAATTGCTTTCACTGGCGTCGGGGTTATTTTCTGTAAATGGGAAAAAATTGATTAATACTCTCTAAAGGCAGTTTTCCTTGCAGTTTCCACGGCGCAGAGGCATGGACTATATTAAAAGCTGATGAAGAAACCTTGGTTTAGCGTGAGTTGATGAGCTGAAGCAACCAGAAACTGTGCGAGATGTCCAACGACATGAGCAGGCAACAACAAATTTGACCGAATTCTGGACTTGAGTCTAGCTAGGCGCCTACGGGTCCAATGCCAAGGTGGCTAGGACATGTAGAGCGTGTGAAGGGACTTGTTGGTTGAAGAACTGGTCCATTCCGAACTGGAGAGCCAAACAAAATAAAAGAAAATTTCCAGACAGTTGTGGAATGACACTCGTTTTTAAGGAGAGATGGAACTTGCCCAATTGCACTTGACGGACCGTCAGCTTCTCTAGACCATGAACCTGAATATCCTAATCACAAAAAAATGTGGCCATAGGCGGTGGAGATGTTAAAGCGGCTGCATTCGACGGTGTTTCAAACAGCTAATGTCATTTTGAAAGATTTTCTCTTTGCAAGGTACTGAAGGTGATCGGGCAGCATTTCACACCCTCAGCCCCTTTTGAAAGGGCAAAAACCAGTGTACTTCGTGGCATTAATGTTGGAACCATTTGATACCCAATCAACTGTTAAATTACACTCAAAACGAGCTCAAAGAATAATATGAAGTCCACTTGTCACGTCACTTGTTGCAGTCAAGACGCGATTAATGAACGAGAAATGCTTAAGAATTAGTTTGAATGCCAGACGTTGAACTGGAATGGCAATACAGAGCCATGAAGCGTAGCACACAACCAAAAAATAAAAGTTTTAAATACAAAACACCCTTACGTACCGTATTTAATTCGCGAGGCTTTGAATCAGTCTTTATCACAGGGTCCAAGAATCCCATTTCAGAATACAACGGATTGAAGCGTCTGGCTTTATTTTCTGACTGTCCATTTATACTGTCTTTATCTTTTTTAAGAAAGGCCTGTACGTAATGAAACGAAAATTATTATCAATAAATGCATGCACCAATACATATGTTTTGCTTACAAGATAGTTCCCACGAAGTGCATTCCATCGCAATATCGTCTCTGATTTTGGAATGTCAATTGTTTTGGAAATCTCGTCCCAAGATTTATTCTTCGCACTTCTGTGTTTATAAAATGGGTTACGAGAGTCCCATATATTTTTGAATCCTTGCACTGCCTTGATTAGAGCAATAGACGTTTCCAATGTCCATTCTAGAGTGTATTTCCGGACGCGTTTTCTTTTTCCATTTAACACTGTAAAATCTAAATTCGAGCTATTTTCAGAATAAAATCTTAGTTCGCCAAACAAACCTGTGTCATTATATTTGGATCTGGCCGTTAGATTTAAATTCGAATGTCTGCCCATTTTAAAACGGAACCAATTTGATATTAACCGCGTTCTTTAAAATGAATGTCTATTTATTGGCAAAACGTTTATCTAAATACCAATAAAACGTCATTGTCAATTAATGACGATGTGATGATTAATTGTCAATTCGACTCCCTATTTTGATCTGCTCTACTACAATTCTCAGAAGGCACTTCTCTATTCCAAAGAATTCCCTTTGACATTTCAGTCGGTAGTGCAGTGTCAAATACATAATTGTTGTCTTTTCTGTCGTGTTTACTTTTTTGTCTTTTATTTCGTGTTCTAATATAATTCACTGGAAAAAATGCAAAATCAATCGTTAAACAAAGTTCCGCCTTCACAAAAATCGAAAACAAAATCAAAAACCAACAAACGTCAACGTAATCGTCGTAGAAATAAAAAAAAAATTGCGTTCCAGCAAAACAAACTGCAACCCCCACACCTTACCCCTGGTACAACAAATAAACGAAGTGGTGTTGATATATGGCGTGAAGCTTACGAAAACTCCATCAGATGGCATGCAGAGCATCAAGGCAATTTTTGGAGGCAAATGGCACTAAAACTTGAAGATGAAAATGAAAAATTGAAAAATGATTTGGCTATGATTCGTTCGTCTGCCCACTGTGAAGTATACGAAAAGGAGCAAAACACTACGATTCAAGTCCAACACTCAAGAACAAGTCTTAACGATGAAAGTGATAAAGTTGATAGTGGTTACTTGGAGTTTCTTGAGACCACCATTCAGCATCAGGAAGAGATTCGTATGACGCGTCTGTTGGAAGACTCGGATTAGATCTCCTATTTCAAATTTCTTGAGGTTTTTTGGGAAATGCTTTACAATCGAAATGTTTCTCGCTCTAGTGAAATACTTTGGTTTTTGAAAATAAATGTTACTTCTGCTGTGCAGAATTTAAAAAAAGAACGAAACATTTTTTTTTGCCCAAACAAATAATGATTGGAATTGACTCGATGACTGATAGCACTCCTTGTTAACTTGTTAAAATTGTATCCTTTTTGATAATCGTCATCTATTTGTGGACATTACATTCCGTACGTAAATGGCTTATCTTCTACAGCAAAAACTTGTTTTTACACAGATGAAAGGACCTACCTTTTTGTGCCAGCTTCTAATTCTTCTCATGGCGCTACAGTCCAGGATGGACCTGGATTTTAACCCCAAGGCCTCCTCATTTGGCACAATCTTTAGCTAGCTGTTTCCAACTGTGCACACCAATCTGGTAAAGCTATATCTCCTCTTGTGTGCGCCATCGGTTTCGTGAGCGTCCTCTATTGCGTTGTCCGACGAGCGTGGATTCAAAGTTCGTTTTGGGCCGGAGCAGTGATGTCCATGCAACCAGTAACCGTACAGAAGCTGTCACATATTTGTGGACATAATGAGCCAACGATATCGATTCCCCTTGACTGCTTCGTTTTCTCTGATGCGATGGTGTTTTATGGATCTCGTGTGGATTCTGCGTTTCACAAATGCGCCAATAATGATTGGTAATGGCGCCGGAGAGTGTGAAATGGGCCTCGTTGGCCATCAAAATTTGCTTTCAAAAATCAGGTTCAGTGTCAACCATTCGAGTGACTTTGAACGGTCTGTCGGAAAAATGCCTTGATTTTAGACGGTAACGGATGCAAATCATCCTCCAAAATGCGCCCCAAAGTGGTTCCTTCTTCTTCTTCTTCTTAGGATGCTACAGTCCGAGGTGGACCTGGGGCTCACCCAACATGCTTCTCCAGCCGGCACGATCTTCCGCCATCTGTCTCCAGTTTCGCGCACCAAGCGCACAAGGTTCAGATTTAAGGTGGTTCCACTCACGCCAAAATGCTGACCTCGGCAACACTTCCTCTTACCGCTTCAACTAGATCATTGGAAGGTCTTTGGCGTTGATAAGCGGCATGCTGACGGATTCCCACCGTCCCGTGCTCAACAAAATTCGACACCAAGCCACGAAGAGTGTTGTCAGACGGTGCTTGTCTGCCATGATATTTTTGACAATTTGCACCTTGAGCTAACACAACTGAACGACTATTTTCAATGCACAGCGTCGCTATTTCGACCCACTGAGTTAGTGTGAAACTATGGATGGTTCAAACTGTACTAAATTGGTGTTTTCAAAGTGTGTCTACCCAAGTATTGTTGAAACTACATGTCGTTGGCGTCCATAGCATCCAATTCAGGCCAAAAGAAGTTGGTAATCATCAACCTGTAGCGCTTGCCGTTGGTGGAGATTGCCTGGCCAACGTCGTTCTCAAAGAAATATAGACTGGTGTCATCAGCCAGCCCAAAATTCACACCAAACAGTGATTTTTTCGGGATGCATTGGGCGGTCTTTGATCTCATGTGCATTGGGATTAGTATCGTCCCAAATTCGACAATTTTATTTTTGACGTATCCATTCATCCAGAAATGGGCCTCAACGCTGAAGATGATTTTTCGATTAAACTTGGGGTCAGTTTCGAACTGCTCCAGATTCCATTCAGCGAACACACATCGTTGTCGTTTACCTTTAGCTCCTGGGTCAGTTTAATTTTTAACAGGTGCAAGCCTAAGTCAGTATGCCAAAGAATCCCTCGGATTCTTCTGCACACGGAGAGCGGCGATTTTTTCTACAATCTTGAGTACGGGTTTCTGGTTTATCGCTTACTGAACCAGTGGACTTAAATTTGCCAAAACGCCGCGAATAGTTCTCACTGTAGAACGTTTATGGCGACGTGGGCGAAACGGGTGGAACGGTGCCCAAGAGAACACCCATTTTGATAAAACAATTTTATCATTTGCACGTGCAGTTGAACGCTATGTCCATCCAGTGTAATTTGGCAAAACAGACTGAATAATGGGCACCCAATTTGACAGATGTAGCTTCAAAAATATGGCCGCTATCAACTGTCAAAGGTCAGAAGTCCCTACTGGAAGACCGTTTATAATTTTCCTGCATGGATTTTGATGCACGTCCGTCCAAGCCTAATAGTCCGGTGCTACTCGTATTGTACGTGATTTTTTTCTCATACTTGTGATTGTTATCTTTAAACTTCTACCCACAAAATCCTTTTTGTTTTGTTCAAGATTTTGGTTTAAAATGTTGGAGGAATAATTTTTTTTTGTCGGAGGTTTTGTAACTCTACACTAGATCACTCAGACTCAAAGACTCCATTGTACTATGGAACAATCATACTCCAATCATACTCTTTTGTTCTACCAAAAAGAAGCCATCAACGCTTCTTACATTTACCCAAACTCAACTACTCGTAATTTGAAATGATCCAGAGTGCCCAAATATGATCCTCCATCGGAATCATCTCCTAACCGTCTCCTCCTATCTGGCTTGATGGACTTCAACTCCCTTCCATTATCATTCCATTTAGATGTCTTATTCCACAGTTCAGACAATAAACTCCCAATCGACCATACTCGTAAAAGTGGGTTACAAAGTCGACTTCCCAATAATTTCCAGTAAGCGCTTTGTTCTCCTCGATGAGCTTGCGGTCCATCACTAGCCGTCGACGGAATGAAAAACCCTTGGCAGTATCACTTAACCCCGTGCCCCGTGCTCCACACAAATTGAAATATAACTTTGACCCAATCCCATTTCCAAATGGCTTACATTCGTGCTCTAGGCCAATTAACTCATCCACGATCTGCCTCCACTAATCAAATACGACCAACCGAACAGACTATTTTCACTTAGCCAGCATTTTTCTCGTAAATCATCCACAAGCGAACCGAAAAAGAAAATTGAATTTCCCTCAAATCCCAGGCTTCACCGACCGGGAGAGCAGACAAAAGATAGCTTCATCGCGACTTTCGGATTTAGTTATTACAACTCGTTGGTTCGGATGGCTTTCAGTCGACGTCGTTGTTGTTGTTGCTCCCGTCATCGTCGTCGTCGTCCTTTCGCCATCGTGTCATGTGAGACTTTGCCGGAGTGCACCTGACCTATTCATCTTGTTGCGGTACTGTTCCGCCCCTCTGATTCATGGCCAACGGATTAGTGGCATCGATGCACTGAAATATGGAACACCACCACCACTATCTGGTCTGTCTAGCTGTATGCTGAACGCTGTACGCGAGGTCTCCCCTCGTCGTGTCCGTTTTGTGTTCTGTTCTTCAGACCTTTCTCCAGACTGCTCCCTGCCTCTCGGTCTTCCTGTTCGGCCAACAGCATCGTGTAGCTTGGCTTGGATTTCATTTCTCCAGCACGCGGCGGTCTTGTGTTCTATTTGGGTTTTAATTTAATTTTGTGCTAAGCTTTCCGAGCGAACGGAATGTAATCGCCTGGTCATCAGATTCCATCATCCAGCACGTAGTGGGGTTGGGCTGGCGTTGCTCTGCGCAGCCTTCTAAGGCATTCGCCATGCAACTGGATTTAACGTGCCCCAGCGTGCGGGTATACAGGTGGCTCACGACTCTGCGATGCGAGTTGTGTTTTCCATTAGGAGGCTATTATCCAATAATTCAGTGCTTTATGACCACTCCGAGGCGAGCGGTTCCATTAGCATTGGTTTCTGTGGAACCGAGAACCAATTCGAATGGCAAGACTGGCCTGGCGTGTGTACGATTCTGTGTTTCTGGGACAACACGTTCAAGTTCTGTTCCAATGCAATAATGATGCATATCCCTGGGTGTAATTGAGCTAACATATTCGATGCCATCAGTCAGTCAGTCTGGAATAGATTGCTTCTGACTGGGACGCGGTGCAGTTTGCGGAGGAAACCTCCTCCTTGAAGGTCACCGATTGGGTTGGAAATGCTGTGGGAAATGTCGGTCAAGTTGGAAATGGTTGTTGACATTTGAATTGGCAGTCCTTCTTCGGAGACACTGAGTGATGATGGACACGGAATGGGTTTGGTTGACTCGGAGGCGGTTCGCGTGTAACGAAACGAAGTAATTTTGCTGTTGTCCTTCAAGCGACAAATAAGAACTGAGATTATGGGGTGAGAAGGTAAACTTTGGAAGGAATACATTGGTTAAGATCGAAGTCTTTGAAGAATGAGAGACGATCTTTTCCAGTTGTTGGTTATGATGAGGAATTCAGGACAGATGATGACCTTGAACGTACTAAGACAGGAAAGGGTAGACTTCCGAATCCCCTAGAAAAGTGGAAGAGGTGCCAGGTGCTATGCCCCGTGAAAGTAGAAAGAAATACAAGATGTCCACGCTGGAACAACCCGTTGAGAATAGAATTCGCTAAAAATTACAGTAGCGACATCGCGATTGTAAAGAAGTTTATTTACCCCAAAGTTTTATCCAACCCATGTCGACAATCTAGTATTTTGTCTTCGTTGCGTTGGGAATGTCCTCTGGAGGGACTGGTTGCTGATGAACTCATTGAAGCACTTATCTACTTACTTAATCCTGCACATAGTCTATTCTTATCCTTCTGCAGTCCCATTGTTTGTTCCTGTCGTCCCGTTTGTAGTTTAGTTTTCTAGTTTAGCTGGCTCCCATCGAGGTCAATTGTAAAAATAACAATCTATCACTTCACTTCGAGACTGTTCTCTTCGGTTTCTAGTTCTTGTCCACTGTCTGCTATCCATGATCTTTCAATCGACAATCAATTTTATCGGTGAACGCGATTCAAAGATAACTCTCCTTGTTTCCGTGACCTACCAACGCCAGAATAACTGTATTTTAATCAATTAAATTCATGACTCCAAGTACACTCATGTCTCGCATGACATTCTAAACAAAGAAAAAAAAAAACAGACCAACCATTGTCCACCGATAAGCTCATAAATCCATAGATTCAAGTGCAGATTTCCAATGACGAAAAATCAATCCGTCCATGTACTTCACTGACTGCCACAATTCCCATTCGCCAATTTACACCAAGCATTGCAGTTCCAATTCGATGTTGTATCTCAAGTACTATCGCACCAGTAACAGCGGCAGTGTCTCAGCAGATACCAGCATAAAATCCGAATCCGACATAACCTAAATCGCGACTGCATTTCGGTGCACATTCATTTATTTATCGACACATTTATCTCCGGCTGCTGCGCGCGGCACCCATTGAACAACGAGACACGCTTAGAATTAAAAGCTCATTCTTAAAATTAAATTAAAGTCAATAAGGCAGGCCAGAGTCAGACCGGCTGTCCCGCAGCGCCCCCTCGCGTCCTTCCGAGTGTCAGTGCAACGAAATCAAAACTTATGCATAAATTTATCGAAAAACAAAAATCTCCCGCAATAGATACAATTTGTGTTGGTTTTGTCTTTCTGTTGAATGTTTTTGTTTTTTGTTTTTTTTGTTCACGTTTGATCTGCGAAACTTGTTAACCTGTCGAAGATCGATGCTAGATAAGCATCCAACAGCGGGTCCTGGACAGAGGGAGGGATGCGGCGATACGAAGCCAAGTCAGGGCACCTCCGTTGACTGCCACAGTGAGTCGATCTAATTAGAAACTGATTTAGTCACTGGGACGTTAATTAGACATAAATAGTCGGGAACATGTTGCTCTTGGAGGGGTGGCTGTGCCGAAAGGTCAACAGTGGATGGTTGTCTTTTAGATACAATGAGCCGCATGGGGAAGGTGGTACACGAGTGTTCAACGGATAAAGGCAGTAGATACGTGAGGCATAGATTGAGAGAGTGTAGCTGGGAGTTTGACTGACTTGTGTGAGGATTAATCGAAATGAGACATCACAATCCAAAGCAGAAATCAACTTGGAAAGCGATCTCAAAAGGATGCAGATTAAAGTCTCATTTTGTTTGGATAGGAATGACGCTCTGGATATGTTTAAGCTGAAAACTAATTGGTACTATTATTTTTGAAGCTTTTATTTTTTCGGTTGATGTAGGAAAATGAGGAACAATACTTGGACAGCTAGCCGAAATGAACAAGAACGAAACAGCGAAAACTTCACTCGCAAGATGTAGTCTCTTCTTCATTTTTCCATCCTGAGTGGTCTGCGTTTTCCCGCTCGAAAGTTAGCCCCAGATGTCCCGATGATGAGCTAAGGTGGAAACACATGGTTCTGCTTTTTCATTTCTGTTCTTGGTTTACAAATCTGTCCAATATGTCAACCAATGACACTCACTGTTCCACTTTTGATGGCTAATCTTAAATTCAATTAAATTGTCTTCTTCTTTACTTCAGATACACACGCTTTTCCAAATTTTTTCCAGATATAACATACTCGAAAACTAACAAACGAAACTAACTAACGTGGGTTAAATTTTGGTTGCCATTCGACCACCAACAGACTTAAGTCATAAAATGATTGCAAATTATGAAAATTTATTTCGAAAATCTTGGATCAGTTTGTGAAATGTACGGTTCACTATTTTATTTCACAGTCGACATAAACCGTTCGATGGATGAAATAGCATATCGGGTAAATGACTTCCACGGTTTCGCCAGCACATACGCACTACTTTATCGACATTTTTTAAACTTGAACAACTTTCAACAAATTTCCGACCGCGTTCGATTGCATGATCTGGGTGGCCAATTTTTATTCCCAAAACTGAAAATTACGCGATCAGAGGATGATGCATGCAGTAATTGAATTATTTCTTGAATTATAGGAAACGGGACACCATGATTAGGAAATCCAAATTCCAAAAGAAATTTACCAGTAAGCTCAGCACCAAAAGGGACTGGAGCAATAAATCCATGGTCCACAGACTGAGCAGTAACACGGTAAAATTGTATACAGACGGATCAAGAACTGATGAAGGAACTGGAGCAGGAGTTTTTGGACCCCGGACACAGTACTTCGAATCCATGGGCAAATGTACCAGCATCTTTCAAGCGGAAATTTATGCCATTGACAGATGCGTTCAGATCAATCTTGAAAGGAATTATACCAACTGAGACATAGAAATAATGTCGGACAGTCGAGCCGCTATTATGGCACTAGACTCCTACATCATCAAATCCAAACTTGTATGGGAATGCTTGCAAAAGCTCAAAGAGTTGAGTAGGAGAAACCGATTAAAACTCTGCTGGATACCTGGCCATACGGGGTAGAAGGCAATGAAATGGCCGACTCCCAGGCAAGGAAAAGATCATCCGATCCCTTCATAGGCCCTGAACTATTCTGCGCTCTAGGAAACCATCTCCTCAGAGATGAATTTAGGGAATTAGAAAGAAGGAAGCGGATTGAAATCTGGAACAACGCTCGTGGAATGAAACACGCCAAGTAACTTCTAGGGCAATATAACCGAAAGAAGTTCGAGGCATGCATCAAAATGAGCAAGAACAACCTCCGTATCCTAACAGGCTTCCTAACGGGGCACTGTAGACTCAGGGAGCATCTAAGGAAACTAGTGGTATCGGAAGAAGGTCTCTGCAGATTCTGTGGAAAATTTAATGAAATTCCAGAACATATACTGGGATTTTGTGAGGCCGCAATAGTTCATTGAACACTAGTTTTCACAGCAAGGGAGTGAGAACTTCGCCTTGGGGACTTCCTGTGCTGGAGAATCTTGTTGTGGTAATAGATCCCAGCTTCCAGCTGGTTGATATAACATTGTACCGAGGCCTTAATCCACTCCAAGGCAAGCCAGTGAATTTTTAATGGGGCACGCATAGACATTGTCAAAGGCTCTATCGACCTTAAGAAACGCCAGCATTGTGCATTTTTTTAGAGCAGAATGATCTGATGTTAGAATAAATATACCCACAAGCTCACAACCTCGGGTCTCAGATTCAAGTTCGATAGCCCAGCCGAACGCCATGAAGTCTAGAACCGAAAATCAATCAGTTCAATTCCAATCAGTGACCTGTGTTGCAGTTCAAGCACGTTACAATAAACTATCAGCTCGTTACACGAGATCCCTGACTTTGCATTCAATTCGAAGCGACTAACCCTGGGCATGATGTGCGCTCATTCAAATCCCCCCCTCTCCCAGGTAAGAGGGACTCTCCAAATAAAACCCCGAACACGTTGTCTAATCGCAATCATAATAGATCAAAATTATTAGCTATCATCTGAGCCCGGGAAGAAAAAAAGAACCGAAGCAAGAATCCAGCCAACTCCATGCCATCACCGTCCGCATCGTCATCATCGTCCAAGGGCAACGTACATTCCAGCGTCCCCCTGCACTGCACAGTTCAACGTCAGCTCTGGCCTTCTCCGTTCTCGGCTTCCTCGTCTCACAGCGGCCAAAACTGAGGAACAGGGTAAATAGACGAAAAAAGCCAGGAAAAGGAGATGAAAAAACGTTTTAAGCCCATTTACTTAGTTTCTAAAATGTGTGTTACCGCCCACTTCATACGGTAATTCCTGAATCGTGATCACATTATGAGATCCAATCAGTTGGCAAGGCAAAACGGCAATATCGGTGCGGTGCGCCTCCTAAAGACACACAACCTAGAGAACCGCCAGTCTCCTCTTCACCAGCCACCCATCGGATCCAACATTACTCCGGATCAGTTAAAGTTTCTAAATACTCTCGCAGCGCAGAGCACCAAGATACGGGCACAAACACATACCATCGCCAACGTCTAGATGCAATCTCCGGCGAGCGCAAGGAGAAGGGTGCCGTACCGTGCGGCGCGGCTGTGTGGTTTGTTACTGTTTACAGAACCATGGGCAAATACGATTTGCGCAATTGTGCACTTAAACTGCAGCGCACAGATGATTATGATGATGATGATGATTCACGACGATGTTGCTGCAGCCAGCGGACACCCCGGGCCGCCTCCGTATCTCTCGTCCATGCGCGCGATATGTGTGAGGCGCTGGATTTATTTTAGGCAATTCGAAGCGCTTCCTCCCGAGGCAAGTGGGGCCTTAATTAATTGCCGCACAGCCGTGCCTGCATCCGCACCGAATTCCTTCGCAGGCGCTGCTGATTTTTATTGCCACCACGATAATCGAATCCTAGTGATTTAGGTAATTTCGCCGGACGACCTTTTGGCCCAATGAGAACCGGTGCGCTGCCGCTGCGCTGGACTGCATTAGAACGGAGCGAGTGGTGCCGGCTCTCTCCCCAGAATGCTCAGCCACCGTCTGCTCCATCAGAACAGTGGCGAGCAAGCAGTGGCAGTTCTCCTTGGCTTAACGGTCCGAAGTCGGGAAATTGGAAAACTTCACGCAGGCGGGCCAGGAACACGGACCACATTCATACAAAGTTGCCCGGCCGGCCGACATCTAACTGACGTATTACCGATCTATGATCTCGTCCATCGATCAGCGATCTGCAGAATGGTCACTGATTTATCTGCGAATCTGTGGAAGTCATGTCATCGTCGGTGATGCTCCCATTTTGCCTCGAAAGGCAGCTTGTCTTTGTCTCCGGTCCATGTCCAATAATTAGAGCGTGATCGTCGGCATCTCTGGGGACTCGAATTGAAATCTCAGGAACGCCATCAAATGTTGTAATTAAATACTGATTCCAGCTGTAATCGTGCCGGGCGCTTCAATGACTGCGGCATGGCATTAGCTAGAAAGGCGCAGTGGCCCTGGTCGATGTGAAATCTGTTTGTTTGCCTCACGGTGGGATTGTGTTGTTGCTGCCTCTCATCATGCAAAATGCATGATTGGTATCTTCTGGTGGTCGTAGAAAGTCCATGAGTTGTGATCTCTTTATTATGGGGAGGGGATTCGATGGCGATCGGGAGAAGAATTATTAGCCTTCTTGACGAAAATTGGGGAAAATGGGAAAACAGAAAGTTTGCCAATTGATCGATGACGGATGAGTAGTAGTTGCCCCTCATCGAAGTGAAGATGTAATTTCCATGAGGAGAAAGCAAGTGAATTATGCCGATCGGGGCCGTGAGAAGGAGGCTAAGGGCTGTCTGGGAAAGAGGACAGGAGCTATTGGGTTCGATTTTGCTCTGAACTTGGGAATGAGCATTGAAACTGATTTATTCAAAGTGGGAAACCTTGATTTGGATCACGCCTCGAATAACGGTGTCGACGTTAATTTCTGCGATCGACTAGAAGGAACATGTCGTCAATATACCGTTTGATATGTCAAAATCGTTATTAAAGAGTGAGAGAGTGAGAGAGTGAGAGAGTGAGAGAGTGAGAGAGTGAGAGAGTGAGAGAGTGAGAGAGAGAGAGAGAGAGAGACAGGCAGAGAGAGAGAGAGAGATAGAAAGAGAGAGAGAGAGAGAGAGTTTTCGAAGCTGGAGGCTTTATTTATCGAAGAACAAAGAGTTGAGCACGAAACGCGCTGTTCGACCTTAAACGCCTAAATCATAAGAAACGTACTCTTATCAAGTTCCAAAACACTCCTGTATCAAGATAGCTTCTGAAACAGCCGTATGGACCAAATATTCACACTTCGACAAATTCTGAAAAAAGGCCAGCGTGTTTCAAATCAATACGCATCACATTTACGTCAATGTCAAAGTGACAGGTTTCATTGCAGGGAAATGTTTGATGCGATATGAATCCCGAGAGATTTGATACAGTTGTGTCGCTCCACGCGTTCCGATTTCTTCTGTTTCCCGATTGCTGCGAGTGGGTTCCAGATCGGTTTCATTTTTGGCAATCTAATCGTTTATGTCCTCGAAGCAGTCAATAGGGGATAGCTTTTAAAACAGATCAATAAACGATGATATTATTTCTCGGTCTTTGTGGATTTGGTCCCTTATGAAAATATACAAATAGTGAACGACGTAAGAGTTCATGAAACAATAGTTGCTTTTATCGGTTCACCTTTTTCTGAGGAGTTGCAACTACTGAGTCAACAATGGTAAGATTTCCTTAAAGCAACACTTTTGTTGCTTTTATCGAGGAGTTGCACGTATCGAGGGTTGCTTTCACTAATTGCTTGGATGACATTGTCCTTAAGTGCTTGAATAGTTTCCGGATTGTTGGCACAACATCGGCCTTTCTCGGTTACCCACAAAAGAAAAGTCCAAAGGGGTCAAATAGCAGCTCCGAGGCGGACAATTACACATCACCAAGACGGCTGATAACACGATTTGGGAATTTTGTGCGCATCCTGCATTAACAAGAGGTCGTCCAAATTCATGTCTTCAATTTCATAAAAAAAAGTCAGTTAACATGGTACTGTAACTCCCACCGTTGACCGAAACGTTGTTCCCAGCCTCATTTTCGAAGAAAACTGGTGCCACCACTCAACAATGATGCCACCACTCAACAATCCGCACCAAACTGTCACTCCCTGTGGATGCATTGACTTCTCGACAATAATGTGCGGGTTTTCTGAACCCCAGATGCGGTGCGGCAATATTGTTTGTTAACGTAGCCGCCGGGATAAAAATGCGTCTCGTCAGAAAAGATGATTTTTCGCCCAAAATCATTGTCCAATTCAAGCTGCTCTAAGGCTCAAATTGCCAAGCGATAACGAAGCGGATGGTCGTGCTGAGTCAATTGGACCTTGTTAGCGAAGAATCCGAGATTTTTGTGCAGAATTCTCCTCAAACTAGTGCTGAGCTGTTGATATTGAGCTGTTGATATCGATGGCGAATTTTCGTGAATTGAGTCTCACACTCTCGGCCACAGCAGCCACATTCTCATCTGTGTGTACCGTACGACGAAGGGGACCATGAGTGTTGTCCACTATCATACCAGTCTTACGAACTTTTTGCACAAACTTGCGTACAGCAGCCGCGGTGGGTGCTTCATTTCGGCCAAAACTTATTTTCAAAAAACGCACTGCACTACACAGCACTCACTTTGGAAATAAGTTTTCAATTTTCCCAACGTTGGTTAAGCGTAAAGCGATCCATTCTGTTCCGCGGAGGTATGATACTGACTTTCTGTCAATTCGAGCGGGAAACAGCTGTCAGTGTCAAAATAACCTATGACTTAAAAAAAAATCACTAGATGGCCCACCCTTTATATGCTGTCGAGCAAGAATCGATCCGTCGCCCATTATCTATGACAAAACGCCACAAGCGACAGCTATAATGAGGTGCTAAGGGAGTTTATCTTCCTTAGGGCTCTACAAACGACATCTTGATGAACATCTGACAGAGATAATCGCTCTTGGCAACTGCTGCTCGAACTCGAACGACACAAATCGTGCGCCACAAAACCGTAATCCTGCCAGTCTTGCTGCCGAAAGCTGAACGATAGGCAGGACTGCAGAGCTAATGCTTCGTGTCTCGAAAGAAAAATTTTATTTCGGATTTATGGGCCTCTCTGGGAGGGAGGCGAATGAAGGAGAAGACACAGCCGTGAACCCTAGGAGTTGTGCAAGGATGTGGACATAGTTCAAAAGGCAAAAATCTGTAGACTAAAGTGGCTTGGCCACAACGAGCGAATGAATACTAATGCTCCACCAAAGAGAGTCTTTGAACCCGAGCCTCCTGGTTCGAAGAGGAGAGGAAGACCGAACTTACGGTACGAAGTCCAAGTGATCGCGAAAGCAAGGCGACTTAATCTTGAAGACTGGAAGCAGCGTGCCCGGGACAATCAGCAATAGAAGGCGGCAATAGTTCCGGCACAGACCTTTTTGGAGTCGTTGGCCTTAAAAGTAAGTAACTAAGTAATACTGATCAAAAGATCAAGCGGATGTTGTTAGATACTGAACCAAGATCCTACAGTAAAAATAGGCTTGAAGTCGAATATTCTTCAAGTTCGATGTGTGTGATCTTCCAAAGATGGTGCTGCAATTCAGAGTGCACTCTAGTCCACCTTCTACAGCAGTTAGCAACGTGTTGTGCGTGTTATTGTGTCCCCTTGAATTGAGTTTTATATATATTCCGAACGGCGAACTTTGAGAATATTTCTTTGGCAGTTATACTCTCTGAGCATTATCAGTGATTCGAGAGAGTTGGTGCCTGGGAATGAGAGTTGTTGTGTCTGTGATCGAACCATGGATTTTTAACGTAGGAGTCGACGCAGTTCCCCCCTATTTCATGGCGGATACTAGTCTAATCACTCAAATTGTGTCGACTTTTACTCTTCGCTAATGCTGCATGTAGAATATTTAAACCACTTCCGTATGCGATGCATGCCAGTGTTGGAAAAATTCCTACTGATCTCGAGCTGGAAGACAAACAATATTTTGAAGGAATAAATTAGTTTAAACCACTTCTTGGGCGCTGGCCGCGTGTTGACGTAGTGTGTAGGTGCGTCGACTCCTACGCTCGATGTTGTCGATTCGATTCCCGAAAAAACACCAAACATTTTTTCACGGCTCCACCTCTTTCGAGTCACTGACAATCCTCAAAGAGTATGACTGTCTGCACACCTCGTTAGGCAAATTTGCGTCGGTTTTCCAAGCGGAAACCTATGCGATTATAATGGCTACGAGCTATATTGTGAAGAATAGGTGGAAGGGGCGAAGTATTTGCGTCTGTAGCGACAGCCAAGCTGTGCTTAAGGCCTTGCTCAACCCTTTAACCACTTCCAGAATAGTTCAGGAATGCAAGTCTTCTCTGAATTTGATCGGTAGCTTGAATTCGCTAAGACTTGTCTGGGTTCTCGGGCACCACGGGATCACGGGAAATGAGATCGCTGATGAACTTGCTAGGCGAGGATCAGATGAGGCTTTCTCAGGACCTGAACCTACGCTGGGACTGTCCGCGTCCTTGGTTAGGGCTTCCATCGATGGTTGGACTTTTCGAGAGCACAACCGCAGGTGGCATGACTCTCCAGGATGTAGACAGACCAAGCGCACGCTCCCCAACGTCTGTAAGAAATCCGCGGCTTTCTTGTTATCTCTTAACAGAAAAGACTGCAGACAACTTATTGGCGTACTAACGGGGCACTACACCTTCGCCAAACACCTAAGTGTGCTTGGCCTAAGTGACGAAACCCTCTGTGACGCCTGTGGAGAAGACGATGACACTGCAGAGCACTTCCTCTGCCATTGTCCCGCCTTTGCTCGGATCAGGTGGCAGTTATTCGGCGCTGATGAGGTGAGAGCTGATGATGTAGGCTCCTCATCACAGAAGCGCCTGCTGGAAATTTCAGTAAAAGTAGGTTGCTGCCTGGTAGTACAATGGACCAGTTTTGAGTCTGAGTGCTCCAGTGTAGTGTGACAAAAACCTACGACAAAAAAAAAAAAAAAAAAAAAATTACTGTCTAGAAAGAGCCTTTCAAAATCGCTGTTCGGACTTGGCATTAAACTGAAGGTTCCCTCCACTCGTGAGAGAACAATAGCACGCACAACACGAGTGGTTGCTGAGAAGCTAGGTTCAGGTCCACCTCGGACTGTAGCGCCGCTATTATTATTATTATTATTATATAACCCACTTCTTGAATCTCCGCCTGAATCCCATTCCCACCATCAACTCCCCGTCAGAGGTTTGACAATAATTGCCAGTGTTACGTGTCTACTCTTCCAAAATCGCTTCATCGCCATTAACTGCGTGGATGTGTGTTCAGTCGTCATCTCTGTGACAGGTCACATCTCCTCATAAATTCCAATTAAATTGCTTCGCGCCAGCCACCACCACCGCAAGCAGTTCCAGATCAATCTCCGCTTCGCTGGGGCGCGCATGTAACTCACGCGGTAATTCGCAAGGTCACCGGCAATCAATTGACGAGAATTCCACTGCAGTAGCGCTCCGACTCTAAATCTTGCCCCAAAAGCTCAACTTCAATCAGAAAAAAACAAGAATCCGTCGGCGAGAAACGGGGCGAAAACAAAAAAAAAGAGTTGTGCTCCTTATCGCTGGCAAGATCTCAATGACAGAATTTATTACCACGTTAAGAAGCGATCCTGTCGCGGGTCCGACCTATTCGCACGTTGTAAAGCACCATGTGGCAGCGGTTGTGGCACCTCTCGCACATCGTGTTCGGCTAGAGTTGACTGCTACCGCTCAGATGCTGGACTTGCGTGTCGTTTGGGCCAAAGAACACAGACCTGTCGATCGATGGCTACTCTCGGCGTGCTCCTATGTCAGTCAGTCATTTGTGTGTGAGAAAATGTCGCGCTGCATGTAGCATGTGGCTGAGTTTGCTCGTTTTTTCCCCCAACCGAATGCACGGTGAAATATTTAAATTGTTTGAGGCCCGAGTGGGTATTGGATTGGCAGAGTACAGCACACGGGTTCACCAAGGCCAAATTCAATTTGCTAACAAGATTAGACCAAGAATGGTCGCTGGCAAGTTTGAGGTTTTGCGGTTGGCTTTTAATAAATTTGTTGCGATCGCTATCGCCGGCGAGTGAGTGTGCTGCTGGTCGGACTGAAAGGAAATTGGTATGTCAAATGGAATGTCATATTTTCAATAAATTGGCCGATACTTAAGTTGGCTGCAAATTGATGTTCAAGGGAAAGAAGCCAAAGCTGCAGTAAGGACGGAGTTATTTGTTGGACTTGCCTTACTTCCTAAGCTCTTCCTTTCACTTTTGCGTTGGGAGTTGCGTTTGCGAAGCTATTTAAGGGCTTTTTTCACATAAAGGACAATCAATCCAAACAACATTTTGGAAGTACACGCTAAAAGATTCAGAGGATGTTATGGAAATCTGAGCCCTCCTTTGCAAGTATGTCCGCCCTTGAGTTTCCTTCGATCCATGACTATCCCGGTACCCAACATAGTGTCAGCCCGTTCATATTGGACATTTCGTTGTAAATGTTCAATCTACATAACTTGACTATTTTGATATCCAACGACGCTATAGCACTAAATGCCCAGGACCGTCAACGATGGAAGGCAGCGATATATCAGACTCAGACCCTACATGGGTCGTAGGCCTGCTAAGTAAGTAACTAAGTCCAGGACTAAATGCCGATTGGCTGTTTAAGTATGTTGTTATTGATTGCTCGGTTAAGTTGTGGTCTTTGAACCACATTGCCGACACTACCGATGACGCTGTAGTCTTTGCTTAGAGGTAGGGATCTTTCAAAGGAGTCACAAAAGATTCCGGCTACTATACCTGTACCTTCATTTTGAGGCGTCAGGGCATAGGGCGGGTTCTCTCTCAGCCAATACCGCTTTCTGCACCAAGTAACTCCTGTCCGGAATTCGGATAGAGAACGTTCAGAGTTGGTGGTAGGTAGTCCGACCTTTTAAACCTCTGTGATACTGTTCAACTTGAGAGGATGGACGCGTGTCCATAGGGTCCCTACATTTTGCAGAAAATATCGACAGGAGTGAGGTGTGATAGGACCTCGGTAGCAGCTGTCGATGTCGACCTTAAAGTTTCATTGACTCAAACCGATCGATTTTTGAATCTTCGTCAAGCTTGAAAGATGATATTTTCTGCTGATCCGTTATTAGGGATAGGTCTTATTACCGTTGTATCTCACATAAGAGCCCAAGTATTTCCGTATGCCCGCTTGCAAATGTAGAATGCTACGTACATATGCCTTCCTGATACTATTCTCAAAGTTACTCTTCCGGCTTAATTTGGAGTCAAGTGTCATTGAGTTGAGCTTGAGTTAAACTAATTTGACATTCAGGCGTGTGAACTCTGGAATTCTTCCTTTTTCGTGTAGAGCAGTAGCTTCGTTTTCTCAAGGTTCACTTTTAAGCCTCAATTAGCAGTCCAGTTGCTAACTAACGTAAGCCCCTGATTGAGACTGTTTCGAGAAACCGAACCAGCTGTTGCCATGAGCTACGAGTATATTACGTCGGTCCTCCACCAAGATGTTGTTTGTGGAGTTAACGTTTGCACCGAGGTAGACAAACTATTTAACTATCTCAAAATAGCTGTCGGTGACGTTTTGTCCTAGATGATGGGCGACGAATCGATATAATTCGTCTTCTCCTCATTTACTCTAAGGTCAGCTTGCCTCGCCGGTTCTTTATTTTCCGTGAAAGCTTCTACAACGGCACGCTGGGAACGCGCGATGATGTTGATCTCATCTCCAGCATTAGATGGAAATTATCACATAACAGCGCATCTTCGTACCGAAATCTGGTGCAGGCTTTAAACGGTTCGGACATTCTAGAAAAAAAAAAAAAAATAAAATAAAAAATCGATGTTAAAAAACATCGGTATTAACAACGATACATCGATGGTTTTCCGATGTTTTATTTATCATCTACATCACACAAATGATTGGCTATATTTGCGACATAATGTACCTAGACAGCAAGATATACTAGTCTCACCAGTTTCAACCCAAAAACCTTCTTTGTCTTCCGTTTCGTTAGTGACTGGATTTTTACTTTGTGGCTTATCGGGCTAATGAAAAACCCAAAGTGACTTTGGAGGATTCTACGGTTCGGGATTAGGGTGCCTGGGCGGGCCCTTCTTGCAGGCTTATATATCGAGTCGCTTGCTCCAAGACCGACACCCGCTTTCAGCCGCAACCCCTTGGTGAAGAGACGCTAGTTTGGCTATTGAGACAGATGCTTACGCATCCAGCTAATACATGCCGAAACATGAACCCTCTCCGATTAGCTACCGACCCACAGTTTCATAGGAGTTGGATACCCAGTTGATCGATGTTGACATCGATGTTTATGAACGAAACATCGATATTTTGCAAGCATCGATGTATCGTTTGCATCCCTAGTTGCATTGCGTCGCAACCGTATGAATTTTCCCGGGATCCCGAATTGGGCCATCGCATCGAATGAATACTGTCGTTTGTGGGTTTAAAATCGATGAAGTGTGGTGCATATCGATTGGAAAGTCGATGGTCTTTTCCATTATTTGGCGGAGTGTGAGGATTTGGTCTACATAAACGGCAGGGCATGAAGGCGCTCAAGTACGAGCCGATTTGTGGGACGCAAAGGGCTTTAGATGTTCACACAGCACGCTGGATAGTATCATTCTTTGACGTTAGGTAATAATGTCTTAAGTCGGAAATTACAGTTTTCTTTAATCCAAATTGAAAATAGAATATTAATTGCAAATCGGGATTAAATGTGTTCGAAAAAAAAATAAATTATGGCAAATAAGCTCTGAAATGAAGTTGTGCTAGACTAAAGGCGTTAATACCAAACGAAAGTGGAAAAAAAACTGAATTAAACCAAATCAAAAACCCAAAATGTTTTTTGACTTAAGACCTTTTTGCCTAACGTCAAAGAACTGTGGGCGAAATTATTTTTTTTTGGGCAAAAATGAGGATGGCGCCCGTGAAGTGGCTGTTTATGCTACACCTGGTGCTACATGCGGCTATCCTTGACGTCCGGTTCGTAAAATATATTAACTCGTCACATTTTATCTAGTAAACAGTGATTCTAGAAAACTGTGCTGTGCTCAGACCGGCAGTTTGTTACGTTTTGTGTTGGAGCGATCTTAACTTCGTCGGGGCATACCGTTAATATGTGGGCGTCGTGGCCATGTGGGTTTGTGCGTCGACCCATAAGCACTAGACTAGGTTCAAATCCGAGTTCAGACAAACAATTTATAAAAAGGAAATTGATTCACGACTCCACCTCTTTCGAGTCGCTGACAATGCTCAAAGAGTATAACTGTCTACAAAAAGCTTCTCAATCCCGCCTTTCGGAGTCGGGATCTAACTGCAGATCCTCTTCATTCGTGAGAGAACAATAGCACGCACAACACACAGAGAAACTAAGCCCAGGTCCACTTTGGCGCTGTCATTATTATACCGTTAAAATCAATATGGCGGATGAAGCGACAAAATTTGAAAGACACCTCTTCGGCCCAAGCTTCTCATATTCCCGGCTTTCGGCAAAAGCCTAGCTTAAGTGCGAAATGGAATGACGCTAAAAATGTATAAGGACTCCTTTAGAATTGAGTTCAGACAGCATTCGAATGATGCAGACTTTTCCTTTTTCATGCCACCGCTCCCCGCAGAAATCTCAACCCTGACCTCACCTTAGCCGGAAAACCGCAGCTCACATTTATCGCTAAAATTCCAATCAAGTCCGTCGATCCAACATCTCAAAGGCAACAGCGGTTCAGCCTCTGAGGTGACATCAGTTGACCGCGAGACAAAGCCAAACGTCATGTGGTTCCCGTCATCACTTTGTCATCGCAACCGTCTGTGATTTATTGTTTTTTCTGCCAGCAAACCACCCGAGGATTGCATGCGATTTTGACTCCTTACACAGCATCACTCAGTCTCGCTGCCCAACAATTCACCCCTTTAAGCCAATTGCCAGTTTTTATTGCCAATTCTGGGATTCCGCACTCGGGAGAATGGTAACTAACTGCGCGTGTCGACTTCTGTTGAAACGACAAGTTTACTACTCCGCGCACGCGGCGAGATCATTTAACATTGCGCCCTTCAGCAGCTGAACAGCGAACAGTGAACAGTTCATGCTCCGCGCCCCGGCTATGATTATGATCATTATGAAACTAATAACTAAAAAGGACTACGCAAACGGAAACAGGATGAAAGTGAGCAAACAGATTCAAGTCGCGGCCAAACGTCACACACAGCCGCTGTCCGTAGAGACGGTGGCTCTCAATTCCGATGCGGCGGCGCGACGGCCTACACTAGGTCCTATGAGAAAATGCGTCATAAATGTGAAGCCTTTCGGAGCGCAACTAGTGGCAGAAGCAACTGGTGCTGCTGCTGCTGCTGGTGTTGTCGTCGTCGTCATCTCCGCCGTCGACATCTCATCCTCTTGCGGCAGGCATCCATCCTAGCCCCATCCATGAGCTATTTGGTATGCCAGGCGCGTAAATTAACTCGTCAACTTTTTATGATCACATTATCCTTTTGTTTGGATTAAAATGGGATGCCAATTCCACTCGCCGAGAGCTGGCTGGTCGGTCGCTCCTCTAGCTGGATGCATGGAAAATGCTTAACGATGCAGATTGAATGAGATGATGATGACGATGATGATGGCCACAGCGCGATGACGATGGCGATGGCGATGGCAATGGCGTGGCGATGTGGAGAGGGCGAGAGAGGAGGAATCTATGCACATGAACGGATGGGCGACACGATGAGGATGCGCTGCCCATCGGTGGGATTGCCGCACGAAGCGTGGAGTTCGAGTTGATTTAGTTGAAAGAGGAAGGATTCTTAATAATGACAGAAGGAATTCGAGGAACTCCATTGCGCTGCAGTGGGCATAATAATGCCAAGTGGAACGCAATTTTTATTCGAAAATAATTACATTCAAGCTTTCGTTTGATGGCTTTTCCACGGAAGCCTATTTGAGTGGCCTAGTGAGCTCATTATTCACGGGAAGTTCATCCAATTTAGTGGTCATTTATGCGGTGGAGGTATTTGCCTTTTGATGCCACGATGCAATTAATTAGACCTTAAGCTCTAATGTGCCAGTGGTAGGGTGGTGTGATTTCCAAAGGTAAGGGTGTGTGTTGTGAGATCCTTACTCATTTTGTGGATTGTGGGCTTGCTGGCTTGGCTGATAATGTAAATAAGGGTATCCGCTGTTAATTGCCGGCAAGTGATAGGCAATTTTGTTGAGAGTAGTGGGGATGGTGGAGAGGGAAGACAAAAAGAAAGACGAATATCTACCAAAAAGAGACGTTCACAGCAAAAATGAGGTTTGTTCGCGAACATGGCCCTACACGGTGAACATCAAAACCAACGTACACGATAAAATCGAAACTTTTCGCCAACAGCGAGCGGCCCGCGAACTAGCCCATACACGACGAAAATGCGGCGAGCACGAGCAAGTTCGGCGAGCATGTTCGTCGTTTAGGGCTACATTTAAGCAACACTCCGGCGGAGCCAGTCTGTATACTGATGAGGTTGGTTTTTATATTCAACAGTATTTTGGTGACGTGTAATAAGGACAAAACTCGGATCAGCAGGCTTAAAGCATTAAAACGTTTTGCCGTCACCACTGCTGTGGTAAGTTAGGTTTATTAAATGTTGATCAAACGATGAAGAGTCTTTCTTTCGAAGGAGCTCAGAATCAGCTCTTCTATCTATCTATCAGCTCTTCGTCTTCTGATGTGAAATAAGGCCAAATGTAAGAAGGGCGGCTCTAAACGAGAACATGGAACAAAATGTTGAGATTTCATCGTCAAAAGTTCTTCAAAAATTCATGGAAAATGCTGTGGAATGTGCCCCAATGTTCAGCCAATTTGAAGGCCGGTACTTGATCGATTTTATTTTTGCAAATTTGAGGTAAAATTAATGCACATATCCAAAAATTGTTTTTTATGAACAGACAAGTTCAAGTATCTCGGGGTCTTCTTCACGAGTGATGGGAGGAATAATGCTGAGCTTTCCTGTAGGATTGGTCAAGCTGGGTCAATTTTGAAACAGCTTGGTCGATCTGTAATCAGGAAGGCCGAGCTTGGTGTCAAAGCCAAGTTAGCGGTTTTTAACGCAGTATTTGTTCCAACTCTCATCTATGGTCATGAAATTTGGGTAATGACCGAAAGAATAAGATCGCGAATACAAGCTGCCGAGATGAGATTTCTTCGTGCTGTTGTGGGAATTACTCGCCGGGATAGGGTGAGAAACACGACAGTGCGCGGGGAACTCAATGTTGGGCAGCTGCTTCTTCGAACGGAAAGGGCTGTACTTCGCGATTACGAATGCGATTCCATCAGGTAGGCGACCGCTTGGCAGACCTAGGATGAGATGGTTGGACCAAGTCCAAACACTCGCCTGGTTGCGCTTGGGCATAGCTCCTGATGAGTTAGAGTCGATGGCGGAGGATCGAGTGGCCTGGAGATCTCTCGTGCATGCATTGCCCCCGCGACCCCTTTAGTGGAACATGCGGGTCATTGAAAATGAGATGAGATGAGATGAACAGACAAAGGAAATCAATTGTAAAACTTGTGTTCGTTAAATATATGTACAAATCTTTTAAACGGTTAATTCAGCTATTTCTTAAGACTGCCTCTTGGTAGAAGCGACATTTGGTATATCCCCTGGATTACCTAACCCTTTTATCTTTCTATTGATTTCCATTTAATTGAAGATTTTCTTAAGGCCACTTGATAAGGTTCTCATTTCCATTACGCCGTCAACGTGTGCGTTCAAATGTCAGTGTCACAGCGAACGCCAGTCCATGTTCACACGCCCTGCACCAATGTTTTCGTTCTCCTCAAGAATCAATCTGATCGAGATAAACGTTTTCCATCACCTCTAAACGTGATTGTCTGTTCTGACTAGAGCAATAAATAGTCTGTTAGCCAATAACATTAGCGAGTTTTATGAAACCACTTGGTGTTCGGTTGGACTAGCGATCGTTGGACTTGAGGAGTGCATACCTCATTTAAATTTACTTCATGCTCTTTGCAGTGTTTATGGTCTGTTAAGGAATTGCACCCGAAGCAGACATTAGGCTACTTGCTGGTGCTGCGAGTGTTGGTCAGATTTAGTACTGCAACATTTGAGATCAATTGCGACTTGTTTTGAAATGACCGCATGGGGGATTGTATTGAGTGTTGGATCCTAATGAGGTTTATGTTACGACTTATGGTTTTTTATTCAGATTTTTTTTAAATACATATGTGGTTGTTTGGCTTGCGCCAAAAACTGTTCTAGAAACTGCGAACTTAACGGTGTAAAGAGTGGAAAGAATTGATTTCAAATTTAACTGCTTCAACATACCTTCGGTTAATGGTGTATACTTACTTTTGTGACTGAGTGTATGTAAATTCTGCAGTCACTTCCGTCTTTCCAGCTGCACGCGCTTCAAACTTAAAAGTCTTTCTTTGCCGCTTAGCACCTCAGGGTAAGTGTCGAATATTTTAGAGGTCGGGGCGTTCGCAATGAAACTGCGACGAGATCTCGTCACTGAATCTCATTCTTCAAAAACCATCGCCACAGTTGATCCTCCCAAAGTGACTACGAATCTTTGGATCCGCTTTCAGTATAGCGCATATTTGTGTTATGAGATAAATTGGTTTTTAAAGCGAGAGTTTTTTTTTCTCAATTGTAAGAGTGATCTTTTTGATTTGTTTTTGCGAAGTTGTGACTTTAATCATGCCACTTGACACCACTCGATTATTTTCTCTGGGGCTACGTCAAGTGTTTGGCCAAGCCAACCACTAAGGACGAACTCGAGGGGAACATTTAAGACGCTATTGCTGGAATATATTGGCACAGATATTGGTCCGAGTTATCAAAAATTGAACCCACCGCTTGAAGCACTATCAGCGAAGCCGAGGACGTCATTTGAATGATGTACTTTTTCTCACATAGTGGCATGAATATAGCTTCAAAATAAACCCAGAGTCAATTTTGTATGTCATACCGTTGTTGTTTTCTTTTCCTTCGTTCTTCTTTTCATAGTTAAATTTGTAAGATTCCCCTAAACCTGGTCGGTAGTACATTTTGGACTAATACAGCACTCATATTGACTAATTAGTATGTTGACGATATCTTAGTAGTTGGCATCGGACTTACAGCCAGCGTGAAAACTGAACAGTTAGCACTTTTTTCTTCTAAATTTGGTTAATGTTTGTTTAGATTTATATTAACTATAATAATAATATAATAATGGCGGCGCTACAGTCCGAGGTGGACCTGGGCCTAGCTTCTCAGCAACCACTCGTGTTGTGTGTTCTCTCACGAGTGGAGGGGACCTACAGTTTAATGCCGACGATTTTGAGAGGCTCTTTCTAGACAGTTATACTCTTTGAGCATTGTCAGTGACTCGAAAGAGGTGGAGGCGTGAAAAAATGTTTGGTGTTTTTTTCGGGAATCGAATCGACAACATCGAGCGTAGGAGTTGACGCACCTACCCACTACGCCACAGTGCCCCCGTTTTAACTATAATGCAATATATTTTAAAGTAGGACTTTGGAGCTTTAATTTGATGAATCCATATCTGTCCTAGTCCGGTGAATTTTAATTTAGTGCATAAACTTTCAGCAGATGACTGACTGTTTACTCATTTTTGACACCGACTGTACATTCTCTCGACCAATTGATTTAGTGTAAGCATCTTTAGCTGTTTTGAAAAGATTTGAACTTATTCCGGAAGGCAAAAATTCGCCTCGAAAAGTTTCGAGAAGGAGGGGAAGACTGAAACTTTCGCACAAAGACTGGAAGCAGCATGCCCGGAACAGTCAGCGATGGAATGTGGCAATTGCTCAGGCCTAGACCCTCCAGAGGTCGTTGGTCTGATAAGTAAGTATGGGCTTTATGGGTTTTATGGGTTTGCAAAGCCCTTCAACCGCCAAGGCATAGCGCGAAAGCGCGTCTACTCTTTTATTTAAGATTTATGGTTCGCTCCCAGCACATCAACTTTATTTTCATGGCACCAATTTTCTCTGACAATGGTCAGAGAGTATAATTTTCAAGAAAACCTTTTTGGTGTCAGGGTAAAACTATCCGTCACCTCCACTAGTGAGGCATCAATAGCACACACAATACGAATGGTTGTTACAGAAGCTAAGCCCAAGCCCATCCCGGCCTGTGGCGCCACTTGAAGGAAACGTAGAACTTGAGAATTTAATTTTTCCATCGAAGGCCTCCATGAACAATTAACTATCAATTTGGTGACCCAACGTTCTCCTTATTCTACGGAAAGTATTATCAATTTCTATTTGTTTTATTTACGCTCTTCCATCCAAAAGCTCAAAAGCATAATGTATTCATAATTAACTGTCAACTACCTTGACAGTTATCCGTATTGGAAACCTGGCGCCTGTTTAAGAAAAGAAAAACGTCTCGGTACACGTTGGCTACATTTAAATGTCTTAAAATAAATGCACGTCCAGATTCGACAGTAATTCCGAACCTAGTTTCAATTAAAGATTTGCCCTTTTTTTCCCACGAACAACCATATTGTCCAGCGCAGCTGCAGCCTCGCCGAAGTCGCAAAGCGCATTCCGCTGAATTTACAAAATTCCATTCACTGAGTATCCATTTCATGAGCAGAAGATCGCTCTCGCAAAAAATAATCAAATTCGGCTGGTAAACCATGTCGAGCTCCAAAAAGGAAGCCTCCTCACTTTGGGTATCATCCATGACACGCATTCCGCAGCTGCATTCTTCTATTTTCAGGAACCTCCACTGACTTAATGAGAAATGAGCTGTTCCCGCACCACTTTACAGTGTGGCCTTAATGAAATAATTACACACAGAGAGACGTACTGCAGAAATCGTCGTTTCCTAGATCAAGGCAACACTTCGAGCGCAACCAGTTCGCGATGCCTTTGTTGGGAGCTGCCACTTGCGACGACGGTTCAATGCGATAAACTCTTCGTGATCCCGTCTGGCGTGGTGAAGACTGAAGACCGAGAACCGAAGACAAGGCACAAAAACAAAACGACTGACGATCATCATCATCATCGAAAAACTATTCCACATTCCGCATCTCCTCTCTTACGGATCATAAAAGTTCCAATCAATTTATTTGCGGAGGCACCTCCGATGTAGCACGTCCTCGTCATCGTATCATCATAACAAGTTCACTGCGCGTAAACTGTAGATTACCAAATGTGTGTGCAGCGAGCGGCAGCTACGGATGCGCAGCAGTCGTCTCGATTGGGGATTGGATTGTGCGGTTGTGGAGTGGACGTAATGTACTGTCGTGGCCATCATAAAGTGCTGCGTGCGTGCGTACAGGTTCCAAGGGACCCACAATCAATCCGAGATCGCCCTTCGATCGAGACTCACACAATTGACACTCGTCTTGTTCGCGTCTTTAGCGCGAGCTAGCGTGCGCCCGCGAATGGTGATGAGGGAACAATCGATCGCACGAATCCGATTGCCGGTCAATTGGTGATGATGCTGGCAATTCCCTGACAAAGAGCACATCGGGACGATCTCTCTTGGAAATATGAGTGCTGCTGCTGCTCGAGAGGGTAAAGGGAAAAGCTGAAAATTCACCTGAAAAGACTGCACAGACTGAAGCGTCTACTGGGTAAATATGGAAAGGCCCAGTCAGTTCCTTTTTACACTCATTCCGTTCGTTAGGCATTGACGAGGCGAGGGTTTTTTCCTTCGTTTTATGATCGATTGACTGGAGCTGATCCATACAAGACAAGCGACAATGACGACGATAATTCGTTGGAATTTTTACCTTTTTCTGGGAATACTTTCAGCGCTGACCCGCGGCCGAAGGGGCGGACAGCTGCGAGAAGGGGGCTGGTATCCTAGACAATTGGTCCATGTTTTTGGTTGAGGTTTTCCACGGACACAGCAAGTACATTCTCTGGCGGCATTTCACACAGAACCTCACTTGAACAGATGTCGCCCTGACAAGTGACGTAGTCCCAACATGGTACCACCACCACCACTAGAAGCACCATCAACAGCATCAGCAGCAGCTCCAGTCGACTGATTGTGTGTCCAGCAGGCGACAGCAGCAGCAACAACAGCACGACAGCCAACAGACTGTGGCAATTGTTTCCGCGCGCCACTGAGGAAAAATTTAATAACAAGTCAAGGAATTTTTCACGTAATCAGTTGATTCGCATCAACACAGGGCATGGGGGGGTGTCCGTATGATGGGCACGTTTCAGATTGTGCCCGACGACGACGGGGCTAGCCTAGCCGAGCGCGGACCGAGACAATTGCGCGCGCATCATGTTACGAATGTTTCAATTAAAATGCAATTGTAGCATACCTCGCATGCTTTCCATCCGCGCATAGATTGGACCGACCGGTGCGCCGTGAACGGATGCCAATCATAAATTATGAACGTGTGAAATCGCTGAGCCTAAGCGCAGTCAAATATCGTTTCAATCAATTTGGCACAGGCGACAAGTTGGTCAAATAAAGTTCGCTAGTCAACTCTCTTGTCTGGTCCTCGCCGTATCGGCGTGTGCGTGTGTGCGGCCAGACAGGCATTTATGCATTTTCACAGCCGAAGGCCGTTGTGTTGGATAGTTTTTAACGCGAATCGAAGTATCGAATTGGGAACATGATTGCCAATTAAGAAATTAATAGGAAAATATGTGGAAACTCAAAATGTCCCGCTTCAAATGGTGAGTGGCTGGTTAATGCGCTGTGCATGCGTTTTATTGATTTCTCGGTCTGTTACTCGGGTAATCGATTGAGTTGGTGGAACTTTTTCTAGAACGCTGGGTTGTCGAACATGGCTCGGTTTTGTTTACGTGCTGCTGGTGTATGGTAATGAGTGTTGAGCGCTGCGAACACGATATGATAAATGTCGAACGGATGCTAATGAAGACGTAGATGTGAGCGAGGATAATTGGAGTGGTATCACAACAGAACACAGCTTTGGCGAGGGTTATGATTTATCGTGCATTGCGTATGCCGTTTCAGTTTGAAGGGTGACGTGATTGTAGAGACATTTGAGGTTTTGCAGTGAAATCAATTACACAAGAAAGTCTAGTGTTTTTTGTTGTTTGCGTCCAAGGATGTGGCAATCTTCTAAAGATACTAATAGCCCGGGCTATTAGCATGCACGATTCGCAAACCCAAGTACTCGATTTCGGGAATACGCCCAAGTACTAACCCACACCCTGCACTCTTCTACCACTCTCCCCACGGAACTGCCATCAGGTATTACTTCGCGGCGCTGGTTAGTGATTTACGCTATATTCTGAACAGTGGCCTCTCGAGAATTTCTTTCTGCTTTGGCCTGCCGTTGTTTCATTTGAACTATCGCAATATACGAGCATAGCTCATTCCAATTTTCTATATATTCCATCATCATGTTTTCATGAATCATGTTTTCTTGGCTTGGTAGATTCACCATTCGCCTATCGTGCACAAAATGACTACAGTCAAACACTGCGTGCTCTGCGTCTTCCTCGACGTTTGGACGTTGTGGACATAGCGGCGAACTGTCGTGTCCAAATCTATTCAGGTATTTACGAAAACCGCCGTGTCCAGATAGGAACTGCGAAAGGTGGTGGTTACAGTCTCCTACCAATCTTAATGTCTAAGTCTCGATAACGGGAGCCTATGCGTCCATCTTCCCCTTGTGGAGACGTCCCATCTGGCTTGCCACATTGCTATGGATGTGGCCTGTTCTTCTTCTTTTATGATTTTGGCCTGTTTCCGGTCCGAAGTTCTCCTATGGTGTACTCTCTTGAGCTCGTCTGGAATGTCAATGTACAGCTTCCCTGCTATGACGAACGCCGTATCATCAGAGATGGTCCTGAAACCGCAAGAAAGGCCAGAGAATTTGCAGGATATTGCTCAAAAAATTTAAAGTATCGCCGGGTGTAATAGTTGCTGGGCTAAGTATTTGCGTCTTAGCTTTTTGTGAGTTACGCTTATTCATCATTAGATATTTCGGAGTGGGTCGAAAAACCGAATCAGATGTGAAATCATCGCCGATGACTTGGTTGCCCTTCAATGAGACTGTATGCAAGGGTTTTGAGGGAAACCGAATCAAATCAACAAATGTGTTCCCTTGTCGTCCCTTTCCACAACTCTTTTTTAGTCAAGGAGACTCTCTGGATGTCTCCACGGCTCTTCTCTGATTCCTATTAATCATGCTATGCCCAGAAAAAGAGACCCTTCTTTTGGAACAAATTACCGAGGGACCAGTCTCTCTCTCTGTTTTGTGTGCATGCCATTTCATTGTCCAACTATTAAGCTAACATACTTGGATAAGATTGACGTGACAGAGTGGTCGAATACAGCAATTCGTGAATACTGCGTTTGCTGGTATTGAAGCGAAAGCGGCTTTAATGGGCCTGACGGTAAACGAGAGTAAAACAGAGTCTGTCTCTAAGAAAGAACCCACAACATCGACAACTTGGCCCGAACGTCGCAATAGGTGGCTACATTTTCTAGATGGACACGGAGTTCATATTCTTCAGCTCCTCTGTAAAAAATTTCGAAAACTATTCCGATATAATTCCGAGACTAAACATAGAATAACTCTTGACAATTAATGTTTCTTTGGGTTAAGAGGCGAGAGACTTCTCTCGAGGACCAAGCTGACTCTGTTTAATACATTGATCATCTCTGAGGCACTGACAAATCCAAGCCCAAATCGATAAAGACGCTCTTGGTCTTTTCAAGAAAAAGGTTCTGCGTAAGATCTTTGGCCTAAACTCAACCACGAACTTCATGTATATGGGCTGTACAGTGCCATGAGTCTAGCCAGACGTTTACGGATCCAGCGTCTAAGATGGCTGGGACATGTGGGATATGCTGGGCCATTCTAGATGATCGTATAAGGCTGCGCCCACGTAATGAGCGACGAGCGATTGAGCGATTGAGCGACGAGAGATAGAGCGACGAGTCTGCGCGATGGGTGGCCATTTACTGAGCGTCATGGCTGAGCCATTAGTTGCGAAAATGTAATTTTCAAGTTCAGCTCGTCGTAGTCTTTTAGTTGAAAGTCGCGTTCATATGAGTAATCCTCTGGCTGTCGCAGATTCCCTTCAGTTAGATCTGAACCAACTGTCTGCTTTACGAAGCACATCATTTAAAAAAAAAAAAAACAATTACAAATGCATCCAACTTTATTCCACAGCTTTTCGGTGACATTTTTATAACTCTTGTGGCTGTCCTTCCATAGAACTGGGCGGTTTTGAACAGCTAAAATCAAACTTTCTACGTTTAGTTTCTCTATGTTCTTATTTCATCGCTCAGCAATCGGCTAAAAAATTAAAACAGATTTGGTTGCCGAGAATAAAAAAACGTAAATCGCTTAGTGCTTACGTGGCCACCTCCTTTACTATTGTGTCAGTCTGGAGTAGCGACTGCATTCAAAACAGTCACAGAAGATCTTTTCATTCAATTCATTGGTGGGCCAACATACGCGAAATTATGGCTTTGTCGAATTTTTCCTTCAATGAATTGATGGAGGCACCTAGCATATGACCGTGCTGAATGGAAAGGCTGAGGTCCACGTTCACCCCAGTCTGTAGCGAGAAACGGAAAAGAAAAAGAAGTTTATTGATTCGTCTGTCATATGACACTTAGCGCTCTTCTTTTGAAACTAAATCTCTTCCGCATTCATGCCGTTCAATCGTGAAACGAGGAAGGATGCCACTAATTATGGAACTGCAGCCATTATTGACCGAAGAATTTTATTAAGTTTACATTTTTGAAAATGTATGGCACGATGACTTCCTTATACCAACAAACCGTATCAGAATGTACATTTTCTTTACATTTTGGCTTTAGGCCCATTCACCAAAATTTCGACACGAACGATTCTTATCCGACTTCATTTCTTGCACAAGCTTCCATAAAGTGGGCAGACAAAGACCAAGCTGTTGCAAACGACGCCGAATCGATAAATTTTGATCTTCTTCAAAACTCTCCTTAACAGATGTAATTTGAGAAACGGAACGATAATTTCGGACTAAACTTTATAAAATTTGATACACGTTGTTGAAGCGTATATGTCATCACCATAAAATAACAAAATAAATAAATAAAAATAAAACATTAAAAAAAGATAAAATTAAAAAAAAATCTGATTAAAAATGATACGGACAGTTTGCAATCTGACAATTGAGTTGAAAGATATAACTGTCGAAAATTAGTACTTAAGGTGGCGCTACAGTCCGGGGGGGACCTGTGCCTCAACCAACAAGCGTCTCCAGCCAGCTCGATCTTTAGCTAGCTGCTTCCAGTTTCGCACGTACAGTTGGTTGAGGAGAAAAACTTTGGAGTGATCCATTGAGTTTTCCTAATGAAAAGGAATCGTGGAATAAAAACAAAACGGCAGCAATTTCAAATCAACATTTATTCTTTGTTAACAAAAAATCAGAAAATATAATGCATGTTTTCTGTCTACAACAACAACAAAAAGCAACAAACTAAGATCCAGCAAAAAACAAAAATTCCGAATATTTTTGTGAGGCACTGTATGCATTATACATATATCCCAATCTTGCTCTACTACGCAGAGGGATGGACAATAATGAATGTAGAAGCCCTTGGTCGATTCGACAGAAAAGTTTTGGGTGCAATATGTGGTCATGTTTGTGTTGACAGTGATGGAGGGAGCTGTACATCGACATAAGTCTACCCAAGCGTCTATGGATCCAACGCCTAAGATTGGATCACACGACCGGAAGAGATCTACAGTTTAATGCAGACTTCGTTCGGCGAGATTGAGAAGCTTTTTCTAGGCAGTTATACTTTTTAAGCATCGCCAATAACTTGAAAGAGGTGGCGACGTGAAAATATGAAATGCGCTTTTCGTGAACCGAACCTAGACTTCGAGCGCAGGAGTCGAAGTATTTACTCACTACGCTGCGATGACCGCTGGAGAATCTATAGAACGAAACCCGAGATCAGAGCAAGTGTGTGGTGGTGGTGGTGTCAGACACTAGTTAGGAAATTGGGAAATGTTTTTTTTTTATTTTTATTTTTTACTCATCAACAAGCTCCCACATACGAGTATTTTGCGAAGAAAGAAAAGATCAGTGTCGGTCATACTGGCGTATTGCCAACTTTCTTGTGCACTCGATCCGTGTGCTCATCGGAGTAATCCAGGACGCTGCCCCATCGGAACAATGCTCCGGGAATGGAATGCGGAATCCAGCTATCTCTGCAGAAGCTGCGGCGATGAGGAAGAGACCGAGACGATCCAACAGCTGCTTTGCCATTGCCCAGCCCTCCAGAATCTGCGCATAGCTTCGTTGGGCCAAATATTTTCACAGAGACTGCGGACTTAGCGAATGCAGGTATATCGGAATCTTCTAGAATTCATGAGGAGCACGAGGTGGTTTCAGCCATCACACTCCCCTTCCTAAACTTAACCAAACCTAACAGTCTTGTGCAGATATCTGAAAGTGCCTGCAGGTCTCTAGAATTATTAGTTAATGCCCATCCTTCTGAATTGGTCAATCTCAATATTGCATAATTATATTGATAAGCTTGAGTGGGCGAATTCTGGGTGAAATTTGGGCTGAGGGCTATATTCATCTCGACGTTGATGTGTTCTGCTATTTATTGCAACTCGACACTGACCTGATTTCTTGGTAGGCTGACTTGACTTAGCAACGGTCTTAGTACCGAATACTACAGAATTCTTATCGAGCCCTTTCTGCAGGCTAGCACATTCGGTGGTTGATGAAATACCTTCGGTCTTTGAGAAATACACGTGGAAGAACAACATTTGTCTTGAATCAAATTCCGCTTGGTATCAAATTCCCGTTGGATGTCTACTCCGTTCTCAACAGAAGATTTGATGAAAAACCCGAAGAAACGATAACAAGTAGCAAGAAACTTGCACCTCTGACTTTCCCAAGGTACATACATATTCGGTCCCCGAAAAACGTGATAAGACTTCGATTTCTCCAATTGATCTCTATCCAAGTTCCCAGATCCGATTGTTGCCCCCACACAGGAAGGCACCACTAGGCGAACACAATTAATTTCCAAATTAACTTTTATCTCAACTATCGCACGGAGTATCTAACAAGACAAAAATGGTCAGAGCACCACCAATCGAATGGCACCACGACCACCACTGGACCAGTAACACCAGGTAACCTCTTCTCAAAAAAGAAGAAAAAACATCAAACCAAATGCACGCCGCCTCCTGCCAAGCTATCTGCTGTGACTATCATTTGCACGCGGTCCTTGTTCCAGCTTGACACACAATTTGTGTACACACAGCCTCGCGTATCCCTAAAGGAAGTGTTAACCTCTCGGAGGTGGCCCAAAAACGAACAAGCCACGGAAACACTCGCAAGACAAAGCAAAAGAGAAGAAAACGTTAGAAACGTGATCGGTTCACGAGATCGTTCTCCTGTCGTCCGAAGTGTCGATTTCAGCCCCCAAGCAGAGGATGTGTTCGTTCTCCTCTCAGCGGGATGGTGGTAATTAGACAGCATTTAAAATTTAAATAAAATATTTCATTGAACGGGCATCACTTCGCAGGCCGGTGACGGCGCGGAACTTCCACCGTGCGTCCTCCCCCTCGCTCCGCTCCTGCGCCGTGCAGGGCGAACTTGGACGACATTTTTGCCCCCTAAATGGCAGGCAGTACAATGGAAATGGTGTCGGGTTGGCAGGAATTCTCTCAGTTTTGTCCGCGACGCTTTTTTTTGTCACCACAGTCATCAATTGTTTGAATTTATGGTCAACTAAATCCAGTGACACATCCGAGTACAAGATCGTGAACATTTCTAGGACAAGACATTTCGACTCGTACCGCAGCAGACACCTTCCCCGCCTCCGGCCCGCGATGTCGGTGGTGTTCTGCTATTCGGCAGCTCCCAGGTGAGGATGAAGACACACGAAAAGTACGTACGGAGTGCTGCTTTGTGTGGCCCCATAGAGCACCATTGGCATAGATAAAAGTGCTGTGGCCATGATCGCCAAGATCGAAGGAATTCCATTTGCTTCTCAGCGCAGTCCCGCGTCACCGTCGCCGCGGGTTCGGATGGGGGAACACATTTAGGCAAATACGCGATGTTGTTCGTTTTGTTTTTCGCGCGCCCGATTTCGGGTTCCGGGAAAGAGACACAACCGCACAAAAAGAAAAATTCGAATGAGAACCCATTGAAACGGCTTTTCGTGAACACGCTTTTCCAGCGGTCGCTTTTCATAGGCGGAATCGGGAAAACAGTGGAATCCTAATGCGGAAGCACGCGAGGGAACAAACGGAATGCCGAACGGCTTTTCGGGGGATCAACGTTCCTCAGATGCTGCGCTCTGTGTACGGTTCTGGGGAGGATTGTCCTTATTTTCGCTTGGATGGAGGTGCTGCTGGTGATTGGCGGCATAATGGGAGTTCGTTTTTATTTTTCGGGACGATCGCGTCCTACGTGTGCATTCATTCGAATCACAAGTCATGTCGAACGCAACGAGGAGGAACCTTTAACTGGACAGAAGTGAGGAAACTTCTCAAGAGTTCTGCTGTCAGAAAGAGAGTTTCTTTCTTGTAATGGGAATCTAGTCGACCAAGGGCAGTTCGCAGGAATGTAATACAATGTATCATCCAGTTGGAAAATCAAATCAAAATCTGAATAATCACGTTACGGCTCAGAAATTGTTGTAAGCGCTGAGGAGAAAGTCGCACAAATTGTGCCTCCTTCATAAAGCTAGTTATTTCTAGAACAAATCACGTTGCGAGATTTTTTATCCTTTCAAGAAAAGTATGATCCGATCCCACCGGAGATCACCCTTCGAGAAAATGCTCAATTTAGGACTCTTGCCCTTGTGCAGCGTTTAGCAACGAAAACATTGAAAAGCCTCTAACGAGCCAATAACTCTGAGTAACCTTGTAGGACGTAAACTTGTACCTAGTACTCATTTTCGAAGATGGATTTAACGGTAAATGAGGTAAGACCAAGTTGATGCTGTCAACCAGAAAGGACACCCAACACCGACGTCTCGGACAGAATGCCACACCAGAAAGTAGACTTTAAGGTAGACTTTGTCTACCTAGGAACCGCTATCAACTCAAACAATGATACCAGCGCTGAAATCAAACGAAGAATAACTCTTACTAATCGCTGCTTCTTTGGGCTAAGAAAGCAATTGATAAACAAAGCCCTCTCCCTCGAACAACTAAGGCAACCCTGTACAAGACCTTAATCGTCCCAGTCCTGCTATATCGCGCAGAAGCATGGACTTTGTCAAAAGCGGATGAGGTTGCTCTTGGCTGCTTTGAGAGGAAAATTCTTCGGGTGATTTTCGATCCTGTCTGCATAGAGGGTGAGTGGAGGAGAAGATATAACAACGAACTGTACGAGCTGTTCAGCAACATCGACTTAGCCACAATTGATGTAGCGCTATTTTTACCGTAGACAAGCCAATTTTGTATGCACCTGCTGCCTGCTGGTGGTCTAACAGTACACTTTTAGGAAATTTCTCTCCGTGTGGTAAACCACAGAGCTTTCCATTTTCATTCCAAAAAAAATGAAAGGCCTTTTTGCTTGGTTCCGGACAAAAAACTTATTTGTCCCCCATTATGTGACTGTATACCGGTCAACTTGCTCAACTTTTGGGAGAGGTCTCTGTGACTCAATTGCCTCAGGGGCCCAAGAAAACAGTGATTGGGTAGAGTTTTTCTGATTTTGGTACTGATGTTATTTAGTTATATATTGATAAAGGCGGCGCTACAGTCCGAGGTGGACCTGGGCCTAGCTTCTCAGCAACCACTCGTGTTGTGCGTGCTATTCTTCTCTTATGGAGGAGACCGACAGTTTAATGCCACCTCCGAACGGCGATATTGAGAAGCTATTTCTAGACAGTTATACTCTTTGAGCATTGTCAGTGACTCGAAAGTAGTGGAGCCGTGAAAAAATATCAGGTGTTTTTTTCGAGATTCGAAGCTAAGACCTCGAGCGTAGGAGTCGACGCACCTACCCACTACGCCACGCACCCACGATGTTAGTTAGTTTGGGTAGAGGATAAACAAAGTCTTTGATTGCCTCTAGATTATATCTGTCCATTTAGACCTTCTGGAAACGTCGTCGATGATGTGCGTCATTTCTATTTCAATGCCAACACAACGCCTCATTAACTACTCATTGCGTACGATCAATAACGTCAATATGATCTGCGGATCTTAGCATTTGTATGAAGTTTTGGGAATATCGTGCTTGCCAGCGAGTATGCTTGTTTTTCTGCTGTTAAATCGATCAACCTGTGTCTCTAACAGATATCGCCCATAGGTCATGAATTTGTCAACAAGTTGTCCCCAAATACGTTCACCAGTCCCCAAAAAGGAACCTACCCTGTCGCATAGGCGTGAATATGCATCAGGTGACATGTAAACGAAGCCTTATTGATTGCCAACAATATCCCTTCAATGTCCAACGCTTAATCAGATTTCTAACCTCCAAAAAAAACTGCATCCCAGAGCTCACAACACTTAAACATAATGAAGTACTATCATTAACGAACACAAACCTGTCAACATCTGCTTCCTTGCATCCAATAAACCACACGGGTCGTGTGGTGAAACTAGGTTTTCCTTTAAAGTTCTCTTTGAAATATCTTTCCCGATCCTTCCGTGTTGCTTGCAAAAAACAAATGGAAAAAAATTTAAAAAAATATGTCAACACAATCAAGTGCCCTTCCTGGGAAGTAACTGTAACCCGAAAAAATTACCATAATAATTCAAAAATGTTATTTTCTCTTATGAAACGCTGGTCCCTTTCCTTGTGGCCCAGCGTTGCGTTACAGCAAAAAACAGCAAAAACACAGCATCGCCCAACCCCGTATCCGTACGGCATCATCATCATCTCACCTCAACTCTCAAATTTCAAATTAATGACAATTGAAATGAAAAATGAGTTTCTGTTAAATTGATAAATTTTTATTGCTTCGGCGATAATTTATGCCCGTTTTATCGGGACGAAACACAAGCGCTCACACTCAAAGGATATCGATTTTCATCGATGACTCGAATTCGATTTGCCGATGCGCGATCATTAGCGATAAATTGATGAGCGGTGCTGGAAAATAAAACGAACTGAGAGGTCCACACCACCGACACCGCCGCACAAATGACTAAGTATCTTTTGTCGAAATCTTTTGGTGGCTGATGGATTTTTTCACTTTTTTTTCAAATTTGTTCCTTCGAAATGAGATGATTGCTGATTAGGGAAGGGGGATGGGATTCACTTTACGTGCAAAATCATCGGGAGCCACTTGAGTTTTTAAGTGGTTTAGGAACTGGATGGTTTTTCAGAAGATCGTAGGGCGAAATATATTTTGGGACATCTCTAATTTTTGAGTTCACTTGAACAGTGTATTGTGGATAACGGAAACGACTGTCAAATATATAGTATGACTGGTATTTCTTTGAAACTAGTTCTTACTTCAGACAATTTTATCTGTCAAATCAATTGTCAGATTGCAAACTGTCAGTGTCATTTTTAAATCAGCAGTCTTTGTAATTTTATCGTCATGACATACACGCTTCAACAACGCTTACCAAATTTTAGAAATTTGGTTCCAAATTTTATTCTTCTATGCGTCAAACTTTTAGAACACATATTACACCCGCTATATTCGATCTTTTGAGACCGCTATCCGTAGTTTTGCTGATTGTATTCGCACAACATTTTAGTTGCAAGATGCCAATGCTTCTCGATGCATAATAAGAGTGCGTAAGAGAACATTGCATCCGTTCAGGAGATTGTTAAAAATGTATCGATTCGCAACAGCTTGGTCTTTGTCTGCTCACTGTATAATACTAATAAAAGCTTTTCAATCTCGCCGTTCGGAGTCGGCATTAAACTGTAGGTCCCCTCCACTCGTGAGAGAACAATAGCACGCACAACACGAGTGGTTGCTGAGAAGCTAGGCCCAGGTCCACCTCGGACTGTAGCGCCGTCATTATTATTATTATTATTTGATAGGATCAAACATTTTCAAGTCCACCGATGTTCGGAAACATTCTGGGAAGTCCTCCTTACTGGCGTACTTGACGCTGGTCTTGGATCATTTTCAAGCATTGCTATGAAACATTGGTTGTCTTACCGATGGCTGCTTGCATACTCAACCTTCTAGTTGTAATCACAGCCTTTGTCTCGTTCTCAGCTACTTCCAGGCTCGCAGACCTCAGTCAATCTTTTTCCATGCCTGCTTCATTTGTGGCGGATCTGATTTCATGAAGATGCGTTTCTCAAATTAGTCTTCGCCTTGTCTACGTAAACGACAAACTTTGAATATTCTCTCCGTCCGGTATTACATCTAACCCACCTTCAGCTGCAGCTCGTAGACTTCTTGTATTAGAAGGAGTTTTATTTTCTTTCCAGTAGCTCTGGAGAACTTCCTCCAACAAAGCAACGACGTCGTTTCCAGCTGACGCTGGCTCACCCTTTCCTTTCACCCCAAATATTGTGGCGCAAAGAACCGTTCCCTTTTCTCAATCCATTGCCAAAGCCCCTCTCAATGCAGTGCTTCCACTTCCCTTCAAAAATAAAGACATTCAGACTACCGTTAAGCAATACAGTTTTACATTTTAGAATGAAAGAGAAGAGAGAATTGAATCACAAACAAAAGGTTTCCCCCATCCGGCATGCTCATAGAGCTCCCCGCTCGCCCAGCGAACCGTGCAGTTGAGCCCCAACCTCTGTTATCCATTTAAATTTCAAAATATCCCGACCATCTGCGGAGGATTGATCGCAACAAAAGGAGTTCGAGAGATTTAAAAATCAGATTTCGATTGGATACCCCACCCCGGCCGGCACCTCGGCCCTGTGTTCCCGCACTCGCACCCTGTACACAAAATTCCACTCGCCCGATAATAGTGTGCTAATGAGATTCACTTCCTGGCCGCGAGGCGCGCCAAACGCCAAAACAGAAGCCACCACCACCAGTCTCGATCGAACCGTTGGCTTGCGAAATTGACTGAAGGTCTTGCGCTGCCGTTTCCTTCTGGGCTTTGCTTTGCATTTCTCCATTTTTTCGCGCGGCTCCGGGTTTTGGGAACCGCTCGCCACACAATAGAATCGAATCCAAGGGAAATCCATTTGCCTGGAGCAGAAGCTACACCAAAGTTATCGATTGAATTATCAGCATTCATTAGCATTTCTCTAAGGGTCCCCCTTGCCAGCTACAGGGAGCCGGAGTTTGATTTGCGATCGGCGAGGAGGCGAGCTAGACATCCGGGAGAGCCACCCGGGTTATCCCCGCGGGCATCTGATAGGAGGGCTGATACTGTTTCGGGTGAAAAGCTAATTGCCAGAGAATTGCTCGCCTTTCCCGAGAACTCTCGAATCGGAGTGCTTTCCTTTCATTAATTAACCCGGCAGAGGTTTCCGCTGCGCATCACTCCGACGACGCTGGTCATCATCCGTTGTCGCCGCTGTGATAGTCGTCGTCGCCGTCGTCGTCCCCATTGTCATCGTCATCGGGGATGCCCGAACGGTAAAATCAGGCAACCGCGAACGGAGAACGCTTAAACCCAAATCGAAATAATGTGGGATTCTAAGCTGATCGCCATCAGTGTGGCAAAGGAAAGGGCATCGAGTAGCGGTGGGCGGGCAAGCCGATTCATAGGAGGACGGCGAAGAACCACTACACCACTCACTGAAAATCCTGAATCACGGAAAATCGTGAATCCGCTCTCAGTGATAACACGTGTAGAGTGTCTTGCTGCACCGCGAAATGCTTTTAGAGGATATTTTACATACTTCGACAGGCCAACCACTAAATAAGTAGATTCTTATTTTTCGGTTCGCGCGACGACAACAAATAGGTATCGCCTCGCCTCTGGAGCCAGCTCTTGCAGCTCTGGAGGAGTCAACACACATGTATACTCGGCAGGCAGTGTGTTGGTGTCGTCTCCAACGACGACGACGACAACGACGACGTTGAGCTCTGTGCCAAGCGGTGACACTAGGAAACAAGTTAAAAAATAAATTCACAGGCAACAGCAGGCCGCTGCTCGTTGGGCTGTGGAATGCGGTGGCTCTATGGGATTCAATCGATCGCGCCCAGTGGATGGCTGATTGCGTTAAAGTGGATGTGGCTTGCATACCGCTAGCATCTATGAGGCAGGGAGGGGGCTGGTGTGGAACTGTTGTGAAGCAAATTGATAAACAAACTGGTTGGCCTTACGAAATCCTCTGAACAGATAGTGCATGTTCAAGGAGAGGATGATGGCTTAGAGAGGGGGAGTCCCTGTGGCTTCAATGTGATGAAATCAAGTTCACAGATTTTTAGAACAAATGCATCTCAGGAACATAAGATTGACCAAGGACTCGAGGCTGAATGAAGGTGCAGGAGGATGGATTTAACAAAACTTTTCTGACACTCAATTGCGTTGAAATGACATGAAACAGGAGCGTCACATAGCAAAGGCACTAATGCGAGCAAGTCATTATTTCCACCTCCAAATGATGTGTGATGCTGACAAATCCGAGATGGGTGAATACCAGATTTTGTGTGCAATTTTGTGCTTTCCAAGCAAAATGTTGACGAGCTTAAAAAGAAGAAGTGGTGGTCTCGGAGTATGGGAAAAAATGCATCTACTTCAAAGATGGCTTGAGATGAAAGGAGAATGAGGCACGTTCAGACAGCAAGACTCCATAAATGAGGTCGATATGCCTGCTGGTGATGTAGAATCAAGGAATCAGTGTCCATATCGACTGATGCGTCCTATTAGCTCAGCCAAAAGACTCATTGAGCAAGTATCTGTGTCATCAGCAAACGAACATTGCCAAAGCCACCCAGGCTGCGCAATATCCCACTGCTTATCGCCCAAATATGATATCAACAAGACCAAATCCCTCATATCCAACAATAAGAAAATCATACGCATCTTAACAGAGGTTCTCACTGGCCACTGCACGATATGTGCAATGTCTAAGAGACTAAACCTCCCGGCGAACGATTTCTGTAAGTGCTGTAGGGATGAAGATGAAATTGAATCAGTGAAGCATCTCCTTTGCCATTACCCTGCTTTACAAGAACGACGGCTCACTCACTTGAAAGCAAGGTTCTTTCACGAGCTCAACGATGTGGCGAAGGTACAGATCCCTGACCTAAGGAAATTTCTAATTAGAACGGAGTGCTTTTGGCAATTGCATACTGACCCTGCGTTAATTCTCGGTAAGCATGCATCCTTACAGGGCATACACAATGGACCTTCACGGCCTCTGGGTGTAATTGCTGGCAACAGCATAAAGCCCTCCTAAGCTAACCTAACCTTGTCTTAGAAAAAATCTCTGCAAAATGCGTGCCAAAATCTGTTAACCACTGAGGATGAACAACTTCAATCGGAGATCACTCAAAACACAAGAGATTGTAACAGTCAGTGATACCAAATTTTTAGATCAAGCGTCACTAGCGAGGAGGTGAAATCTGTGTGTTGGAGGAAAAAGTATTCAAGTCAGATATAAGTATGTGCATATCCAGACGGCTGGATGACGCAGTTGGTTAAGTGCCTGCCCCAAGTTAATCCCAGGTTCGAATCCCGAAATCGAATCTGGTCCAGTCACCATTTGCCGTTGGGATCAAATTAATGGCACTAGAGTAGGATGCTACCTGGCAGTACAATGGACCAGTTTTGAGTCTGAGTGCTCCAGTGTAGAGTTTCAAAAAACTTAAAAAAAAAAATATGTGCATATCCAGGATTTTTGCTTTTTTCTATGAATTCTGTCAGGGCTACAAATTTGGATTCGAAGAAATTTGAATCTGAAGAAAAATGACAAACATTTGCAGAAGTTAGTTGCAGCCTTACTTGACTTCCATGAACGAGGTTAGCTTACCTTAGCTGTAAGGAACTATCCATTATAGGTGAACGGAGCCCGGTCTCTTTGATCTGGGTTCCCGGGCACACGGGTATAAGAGAAAACGAAACAGCAGACGATCTAGCCGGACCAGGATCAAACTCGATAGTCTTGTTGTGGAACAAGTTCAGGCTCCACTAGGCTTCGTAATAAATAATATCTACAATCACCTCCTCAAGATCGCCAACGAAAGATGGACCAAGCTGCTGCCGGGTGGAAATCGAGCCAGAAACCCCCGAGCACTTTCCGTGCAAATGTCCGGCTCTAGCTAGAGTCAGACAACGTACTCTGGGCAAAGCCTTCTTTAACACCCCCAAAAAACCTCTCGGAGGCAAACATTCATAGTCTGCTAGCCTTCATAAATTCCGCAAAGTGGTTTTAAAAAAAATTTTAGGCAAATCTGAGTGAATATACACTCCTTTTCACACCATTCTCACAAATTCCATAGGATGTGGTATCAAAACGGCGTTTTCATGGCGCTAATTGGGTGCGACAAACAGGATCTGTATGTCCACCGCCACTTTTACCTACCTACCTACCTACTAGCATACGCGGATGTCATTGATGCGATTGGTTAAACTTAGCAAGCCGTCAATGCGACGTTTGCTGGCATTGAAACGGAAGCTGCCAAAATGGGTCTGGCGATAAATGATGTCAAAATGAAGTATGTGCTGTCACCGAGAAATCGCACACAATATCGACTTGGCTAGAACGTCACAATCGGCAGCTATAACTTCGAGGTAGTGAAGGACTTCGTCTACCTTGGCTCCGCGGTAAACAGTACGCAAGCAAATGCAAATTAACTCTTGTCAACTTCAGTTCTTTGGACTCAAGAGGCAATTGAGTAATAGGGCCCTCTCTCGAAGAACCAAGCTGATATTGATCATTCGAGTCCTGCCTTACAGCGTAGAGGCATGGACAATGTCGAAAGCGGATGAAGACGCTCTTGGTTTTTCGAGCGAAGTTTTCTGCATGCGATCTTTGGTCCTGTTCGCATTGATGGTATGTATTCAACCCTTTCGCCCCGCATGGTACATAAATGTACCAGCAAAAGTTCAAAAAACCCTGGATTCTCTCATTTAAATCTGTACATATCATAACTTCCGGGTTGGTTAGCGACATATTAAAACAATAAAATTATTTCCAGCTTACTTGTTCGAATTGCGGGGCGAAAGGGTTAAAGAACTATATGGACTGTACATCGACATGAATCTAGCTAGGAATCAGAGCCTAGCGTCGGATGAACTGTCTGGTGGCAAGCATTGAAGAAGAAATACTTTCTTTCAAGCGTGGCGAGGGTTCAAACATCGGCCTGCTTAGGAGTAACGCCTAAGGACAACATCGACAGCAGCACTTGAGGTCCTACTATATCTTATACCTCTTGCCATCTTCTATAATAGCAGAGCGGCTTCAACCGCAATGAGACTCAGGGAATTAAAGATGTGGCTAGAGAGACCATATGGGCACGCGTCCATCCTCTCAAATACATAACGTCGGACTACCTGCCACCAACCCTGATCACCACAAGGAAGTTTTTTACCCGGTTTACGGACAGGAGATGTTGGGAAGATCTGTATGATATATGGAAGAGAACGCCCTATTCACTGATGCTTCGAAAACAGGTACAGGAATGGGGGCAGGGGTCTATTCGAAAGATCCCGAACCTAAGCGATAAATGTTGAGATTTCCAAGCGCGGGTGGCAGGAATAAATATGGCTGCACTTACGCATGAAACGCGACTGCGAATAGGCTTAGGTTTTATGCTATTATTGGGATGAAGAGAATAAATCATTATAAAATAAAATTCAGCATTTACCAAAACGTGTTTAATATTGCCTTTCGACTTAGTGGTAGTGGACGTTGCGTTAAAGGAAGGATTGGAACGTGCAAACCGCAGCCAAGCGGCAATAAGAGCCACAGCGTAGGATGTGTAGTCGAAAATAGTCAAGCTTTGTAGACAAATTGTCAACGAGATCCCCAGTGCAAACACGGTACACTCTGCTGGGTACCTGGACACGCGGGAGTCCAAAGAAACGAGAGGTCGGTCGTGTTGGCAAAGGAAGGGTCAGAACTGGATAGATCTCTAGTACTACTTTATGTCGGCACGCCGTTAAGTTTCCTAAAGAAAGAAATAGAGGACGAAGCCGTAAAGAAGGAAAATGAGCGATGGCAGAAAGTGGACATTGGGTTAACGACAAGACCCCTATGGCGGGTGCAAAACAGGAACTAATCATTATCAATGGTTAGCATCAGTCGCAAGGATATTCGAATGGTGGTCGGAGTCCTCACCGGAAATTGTCCGATGGGCATCCATGTCAGTATGTTAGGTATCCCCCACAGCGACTATTGTAGGAGGCGCAGGGACGAGGAGGAAATAGAGTACGTCCGCCACCTGCTTTGCAGCCACGTCCAATTCATAAATAATAATCGTCTGGCTAAATAGTCTTCGGACGTCAGTCGGAGTTGAAGAAGGCTTGGTCAAGATTACTAAAAACAGCCTTATGAAGACTGTCAAGGTAAATGGGTAAATGTATTATAGATCAGGCACAGGCCCTGAAAATCTCGAGGCCATAACAAGGAATGTTGAGTCCATGTATTACATGGAGACTCAATATCACGAGGAAGGATACCTAGTGGTGATTGTCTGCTCCAATAGTTTGTTCATTGTGCAGAAAGTAATGGGTACTGTGGCGACCTGTCAGCGAGGACGAGCTCTGAGTTGACACGCAGGTTTAAGCTCTAGGTACTCATCGCTCTCCACATCCTCCACACAACTTTGGCTACGCGAGTTAATCTGTTGGAGATCGTCGATAGAGCGTGGTGTGCTAAGTAAATAAAATAAAGTAATTACCCCTTGTGTTTGTGTTTCTATTTACCGTTGGAGTACCGGTCATTACGGGTACCACAATTCCAAAACGGAAGCCCTACTACATTAGTCACGCGTTTCCAACCAATGACTGCTTATGCAGTGGAATCCCCTAACATAAGCGCACACTAGGAGAGAAGGACCTCAACCAGCTTGACGTGAACAACTAGAGAAAAGGTGTGGAGAGGTGTGGTGCTACGAAAAAGACATTGTGGAGAAATTAGAACGCACGAGGAAGTGTTGATGACGTTCCCATTCAGTGTACAACATATCTGACATACGAGTATGTGCACCAATGTATCGGAAGACAGTATCCGTCTTAAGTGATTTTTCTGTTACGGTCATTAGTAGAGGACGCCGTCTACTTAATCCTACAACTCCCCAGGATAAATCAGTGCAACAACAAGAATTCCCGAAAAATTGCCACCGAATCAATCTCGACGAATTTTTAGGACCTACTCATGTCCAGATCAGCATTCGCCGCCAAAACCCCTTCCAAAAGCTTGCCCTTCTTTGCCTCTCAAATAACTCTGTCAGCTCATTTGGACGTACTTTCAAACAAACACCCTTAAGCATCCAACAACACGTGCTCCGACATCTTCGCCTACTCAACTGTCCACACCGAGTTCCGCGTAATACCGGAAACATCCTGTCCCATCCCAAAAACACACACACTCACACCGTCGCCCATCGAGCATGAACCACTGAATGCCAGTGCACCATATCGGTTCACGGGGGCAAGACCAAAAACAGCAGGGCGGCCATAAAATGTTGCACAACAATTGCATTGAAAAATAAATCAACGTGAATTAGATAACAGCTCCTCAGCGAGTAGCTCACTCCCTGCTCCGGCTGCTGGCTGGTGGATGGTGGATGGTGGTTGGTGGCTGGTGGCCCTGGTGGTAGGCGACTTCGAGTTGGACTACAATCCAAGGCCAATGCCAATGTATCTTCATCACCAGGGCTGCACTTTGGTTGTGGCAGTGGCTGCGGCTGTTGCTATTGCCGCTGCCGGTTGCTTCTGTTGCCCATTCTCAGAGCTCCAGATCCCTGCATAACCATTGTGCCGGCGTGGAGCTGCGAGGGCAATGGTGGCGTTGGTGGTGGTGGAGGAGCTCAGTGCGCTCCTGGTAGTGGTGTTGTTCCTGTGCACCTACAATTGACCACTTTTCTTTATTTATCCGGCGCACAAAAAACTGCATTAAAATAAATCTATAACCAGGCAAGCGGCATCCGCCAGGGACGGGGGGACCCAGTCGCCGGGCCGGAGTCGGAGTGTAGCCGAAATGCCAATTTCTATGGAATCGACGTAAACGTAGATTGATTAAGACATAAACATAGGAAATTCTTGTTTTGTTGTTGTCGGCCTTTGTCGATGATTATCGATGGACAAGGATGGTGCCTGGGCTTGGGCACCGCAGCAGAGCTTCCTCTCGCCTCCGTTGCAGCTGGCTCGCCTCCGCCTGGGTCCCTCTGCTTTGTGCTTTTGTTTGGTTATTTGTTGATTTGCTTTGTTCATTTGTTCATTTGATAATGATTCGAGGCGGCCCCGAATGGGGGACACGCTGCTGGGACGCTGTGGAGGGCTGCGCTTCCACGGAATAAATACTGTCGAACATGTATGTAGAACATATTGTGGAATGGAAATACTGTGGCACTGACATATTTCCAAGGGAAATGTCCTGCCACATTAGCCCATTAAAGGCATTGGGCATGGGACACTGAGGGACTCGCTGGGTCTTCGGCTTGCCGTCGCGTCGTCGTTCTCGTTCTCGTCCGTCACCCTCTGCTGCGGGGAAGATAATTTGCATTCGGGATTTTGTCATTTGTTGTTCGGACAAGCGGATGATAACTGTCAGCAGTAGTTTGTGAGATGGAAGGAAGACGACACATTGTTGAGGTCGGTTTTTTTTGTTTTTGTAGTGAGAACCGAGAAGGATGGTGCAGTGGAGGTATAAAGTGGGCAACAGATTGTGCGGATTTGGAAGGATTATTTTGAAAAAGTGTTGAGTTTGTAATCCTCAATTAACTAACAACTGTAAAGCAGGAAGTTCTGAATGGGTGAACACACAGTTCGTGGAATGATCTTTCAGAAGTCCGTACAGTTTCTAGTACAAGTTGTTGGTAAAATTGACTGAAGACAATGTTGCGTTGGTCTTTTTAAAACGGAAGTGGATAAAATAGGGACGGCAATAAGTCGTTGCTATCATCAAAGAAGAATAATAATCATCGAAGAGATGGCCAAAACATAACAATGGTCATCTACAATTTGGGGGCTTTTAAGGACCTAAACAGTCTTGACTCCCCAATCAGTTGTATAAAAGGCACTAGCGGTAGGATCAAACTGAAAATTACTCTTGCCAAGACCCTTTTTTGTTCACCTGATAATTACTCAATCAGGTGAGATATTTTGAAACGCATCGAACTAGTAGCTGTCCGACAAGATGTGTCATTTTAAATAACGCACCATTGTACCAGCCAATCTTTGAGTGTCATTGCGACTTTTTTTAAAGTAGAATCTAAGAGATTATTAAATATATATCGACATAAATTCGCACAATTTGTTGAAATAGTGAACAGTTCCTACAAAATTGTGGAAATATAGGTTTGCATTGCTTTTGGTTACCAATTCGCTCCTTCTCCCTTTGTGCGAAAAATGATAAAATTAACGATAAATTTGAACATCTCGGATAGGTTAGTGATGCGAAGACTCCAACTATAGCGCTACCCAAAGAAGCAGAAGATCAGCCTTATTTTATGCGTGCGTAAACGAACAAAACTGTCGTATCTAGCATGTGAAAAGAAACCCAAGAAAAATTGTGTAAAAATTACAACGATTGCGCAATTTTTAGTTTGGGACGTATTAACATATATATAATGTCGGCGCTAAAGTCCGAGGTGGACCTGGGCCTAGCTCCTCAGCAACCACTCGTGTTGTGCGTGTTATTGTTCTCTCACGAGTGGAGGGGACCTGCAGTTTAATGCCCACTCCGAACGGCGAGATTGAGAAGCTTTTTCTAGAGTTATACTCTTTGAGCATTATCGGTGACTCGAAAGAGGTGGAGCCGTGAACAATTTTTTTTTGAAAAATTGTTTATCTGAACTTGGAATCGAACCTAGACTATGAAAATCTAAAGCGCATGTGTCGACGCACGAACTCACACGGCCACGGCGTTGGGACGTATTACTTTCGAAAATAATGAGCATGCAAGGAAAAAGTCAACACCAAATGAAAACATCAGAGTAGCCTGAATTATGTGAAAATGTGATTGGAAATTGTATCGAAAGAGGGACTATTTAGAAGGCAGAGCCGAGGGTGATTTTTGGAAGGTATTATATTCTATAATTACTACTTCAGAGTTTGGACTTTAGCTCTTCATAAAAAAGGTTTTGCTTTTTATTCGATTTGAATTGACACTTCTTGCTGTATAGCTCTTGTTGCCATTTGAAGCTTGATGGAACATCTATTTTAAAATGCTTATGATTTCTGTTTCTGTCGCAGGAGTTTAATTTCCATATTGGAGTAAGACAAGGCTGCATCCTATCACATATTTGATTTATTTTGATGATAAGCGATATGTTTCGGGCAGCCCCGTGTGCATGCACATGGAATACGACGAACTTTTAAGAAAATAACTTGGACTACGACGACGATGTATGCCTACTTTCGCAGAAAATAAAGGATGTTGCCCAAATGGGAGAGAGAGGTACGCATTGTGGGGCTAAGGATAAACATGAAGAAACCGAACATCATCAGCCTTGGAATGATCCCAATGGCTAAAATCTGCATTGCTGGACAACCGGTTGAAAAAGTAGAGGATTCCAAAATCATGGAAGCACTCTTCGGATAGACACCCATCATCTATTCGTCGATATCAAGGCTGCATAGCATTTATAGAGACGAACTATACCGGGCCATGTCTAGTTTTGACATTCCTGCCAAACTTGTCAGGTTGTTCAGGGAATCGTTGGAGAAATCTCGCTACTTCATCAAGGTCGGTTATGAATTCACAGAGACCTTTAAGGTCAAAAAAGGTTTTAGACAAAGCGACATGCTATCATATGATCTGTTCGAGATCATTCTTGAGAGGATCGTCCAAAATTCACTGGCCAACACCAGAGGACCGATCTTTTTACGTGGATGTCAGTGACGTGATTGGTCGAACACAAGAACCCGTCAATAAGCCGTTTGTTGGTTTGAAGGTCACAATGGGCAGCCATAACTTCGAGTTAGTAAAGGACTTTGTCTACCTCGGTCGCTGTAAATAATATACACAACAACAGTACCGAGATAAAACGCAGAATTACTCTTGCCAACCGCTGTTTCTTTGGGCTTAAGAGCCAATTGAGTAATAGAATCCTCTCACGAAAGATCAAGTTGACTTTGTATAAGACATTCAACATCCCAGTCCTGCTCTACTGCGCAGAGACATGGACAATGTCGAAAGTGGATTAAAAAGCTTTTTGGTCTTTTCCAGAGAAATTTTCTGCGTATGATCTTTGGTCTTATTTGTGTTGAATGTTGAATGATTTGGAGAAGAAGATTAAACCACGAACTGCGCACAAAATCGACATGGGTTTGGGCAGGAGCCCAACGCTTAAGATCCAACGCTCGGATCCGAAGAATTTCCGACTCTGAAACAGTGGACAAGTAGAGAGGAACCTCAGCCAAAGTGGCGTGCGTAATTGGTGACAACTAGCAACCAAAATGTGGTAGGTGGAGATTCTATAGTGCTACAAGACCAAGTACAAAATGTGTTGACGAGTAAGCTCCTCAGTCAGATGCTGGGATAAAAGGTGAGATGGAAAGTGTCAAAAACTTCTACAAATTATTTAACCTGCTGAGCTGTACTGATTGAATTGACATGATCATGCGTTTCTAAAAAATTGTTAAAAAAACTTTTATAACGATTAAAGAGCAGGCAGTATGGTTTGGTCTAAAGTATACCTATCATCGTGCAAATATAAGCTAAAAAGATGACCCGCTGAAGGAATCTTTGGCAATCATTGCCTATTAACTAAGGTTAAGTTCCGTAGTCGAGTCCAGTAATTTGGCATTTGAAAAGACATTTCTTCGAACCCTAGGAGCAATTTAAAGATGTGGCTTAGGCACGAAAATAGAAATCCGTTGACTACACTGACTTCAACAAAAGCGAATGAACAGTAACGTTTATTCGAATTTAACCATCCAACTTTGAAAGAGTAAGGGAAAGGGATCGATTATTTGTTAACGAGAACATGCAGGTCTGGATGGCCAGAACTAGATCCACCAGGACTTAAAAGCAATGCTAGTTTAGCCGCTCGGATTCTCATTGAGTCAACATTCTTCCACAGATAATAGCACATTTGCGTTGGATTTACTGACTGATGAGGGTTTTATCTTTCTATGAGTTATTTTTATCCTATTTTTCCTTACAAAGCTTATGACAATGGCACCAAATATCTCTATCATAGCTAATCAATTTCATCTAAAGCCTCTAAAGTCAATCGGCTGATGAGTTTTTTCAGAAGTCTGAGTAAGGACAGGGAGACATAAGAGATTCTTGATTTAATTTGGGTTTGTTCAATCTTCGAAAGCGGTTTAAGGCTATCTAAAAAATTAAAAACAATTATGTTGCATACTTTGTCGGGATACTTTGGTTGAAGTTCTTTCCCATCCTCTGCTTGGACGTGTTGACTGTACTCATATGGGCATATCGATGATCTTTGACAAAATCCAATCCTCCACTGATTTGAATAAGCCTTTCCAGAGAAACGTTGGATCCCATTAATAACGATCCTTCAGCAATTCGTGTGCGCGCATAAACCCGCTCTGATCAATGACCCTTTCTCAGAGATTTACCTTCGCTGACATGCAAATTGATACTTATACGGCTTCATTAAACCGATCTTTTCCCATGAAATCTCCAGAGTGGAGGACTCCTTTCGACCACTGCCCACCAAATGGACGCTGCATGACAACAGCCTCACGTGTCATCGTACTGTCAGAATTAAATGGAATTCCTTACTCATGCTCCATTTGAATACAAGGAATCTCAAAGAAAGTCGCAAAAATAAAGCAGAACACGCCGAAAATCTGAAGAGGAACAGTACAATGTGCCATCAAAATCTCCAATTTACCTCTCAATCATTGGCCACCGCATTCTGACCAGTGCGCCGCCGCGCCGCCACCGCCGTCAACCGCACTCGTTCCCTCTGCCACGGTCGCATGCTAAAGAGTTACCAGAAGTCCCAATCCAGTCGGTGCATTCCAAGAAATGAATCTCATTCGTTTTCGGGGATTTGGAGACTCTGCCAGCGAGAGGATGCAATCATCACAGTCCTGCACACACACAATCCGTCTTCCTTGGGCTCTGGCCGAAGTTTTTTTTTTATTTTTTTTCCATTCTCCTGGCCAAGGACTGCGTTCTCCTGCTGTCCGCCTTGGGTCGGGTCATTGTGAAATTCTGGAAATTACTCTTCGATTTTTCGGCGGTAAACCGTCCAGTCGCGCCCTCTATGTCAGTGGACATCGGACATTGTTGTGGGGTATTGTTTGGAATTGAATTGCCACCGATTGGAGGGGGCTGGAATGGAAGCGCAGCATGCCGCTCAAGCTTGCGACTGAATGTGGTCGATTGCTGCAAGGCTTTGGGTCACACGTCGTCGCTGTCGCCGTCGTTGTCTTCGTCGTCGCCGCTGTGAGGACCGCAGCGAGGGACTCAGAGAAATGTGGAAAATATGCAAATCCGCTGTTTTCTTTCTGAAAATTACCGTAAAATATTTGAATATCTTCGATGTTTGGTTTTTGTCCCCACTGGCCGTGGTTGTTGTTGGTTTTGTTGGTGGTGCGGTGCCGATGGTGGCATTGTTTCTGCATTGCAACGCTGGCTTAGTCAAATGCCAAGTGAATTCCCAGTGCTGTGAGTTGGTTGCCTCCTGGGCGCCCTTCGCCTCCTCCGGCGAGTGTTCACATTGCGTGCACCGCCGCACCACGGTGGTGATCGTTTGTTTGTCAGTCAACCATGAAATTTGCAGGGTTTTCAGATGGCAGATTGTGTGGTGATTTGAGGTGGACACAGTCGAGTTGAAAAGTTTCTCCCCACCTCGGAAGTGATTTTTTCCATTATTGATGTTATTATTCTCATCCTCATCCTCATCCTCATCCTCATCCTGATCCTCATCCTTATCCTCATCCTCATCCTTATCCTCATCCTCATCCTCATCCTCATCCTCATCCTCATCCTCATCCTCATCCTCATCCTCATCCTCATCCTCATCCTCATCCTCATCCTCATCCTCATCCTCATCCTCATCCTCATCTTCATCCTCATCCTCATCCTCATCCTCATCCTCATCCTTATCCTCATCCTCATCCTCATCCTCATCCTCATCCTCATCCTCATCCTCATCCTCATCCTCATCCTCATCCTCATCCTCATCCTCATCCTCATCTTCATCCTCATCCTCATCCTCATCTTCATCCTCATCCTCATCCTCATCCTCATCCTCATCCTCATCCTCATCCTCATCCTCATCCTCATCCTCATCCTCATCCTCATCCTCATCCTCATCCTCATCCTCATCCTCATCCTCATCCTCATCCTCATCCTCATCCTCATCCTCATCCTCATCCTCATCCTCATCCTCATCCTCATCCTCATCCTCATCCTCATCCTCATCCTCATCCTCATCCTCATCCTCATCCTCATCCTCATCCTCATCCTCATCCTCATCCTCATCCTCATCCTCATCCTCATCCTCATCCTCATCCTCATCCTCATCCTCATCCTCATCCTCATCCTCATCCTCATCCTCATCCTCATCCTCATCCTCATCCTCATCCTCATCCTCATCCTCATCCTCATCCTCATCCTCATCCTCATCCTCATCCTCATCCTCATCCTCATCCTCATCCTCATCCTCATCCTCATCCTCATCCTCATCCTCATCCTCATCCTCATCCTCATCCTCATCCTCATCCTCATCCTCATCCTCATCCTCATCCTCATCCTCATCCTCATCCTCATCCTCATCCTCATCCTCATCCTCATCCTCATCCTCATCCTCATCCTCATCCTCATCCTCATCCTCATCCTCATCCTCATCCTCATCCTCATCCTCATCCTCATCCTCATCCTCATCCTCATCCTCATCCTCATCCTCATCCTCATCCTCATCCTCATCCTCATCCTCATCCTCATCCTCATCCTCATCCTCATCCTCATCCTCATCCTCATCCTCATCCTCATCCTCATCCTCATCCTCATCCTCATCCTCATCCTCATCCTCATCCTCATCCTCATCCTCATCCTCATCCTCATCCTCATCCTCATCCTCATCCTCATCCTCATCCTCATCCTCATCCTCATCCTCATCCTCATCCTCATCCTCATCCTCATCCTCATCCTCATCCTCATCCTCATCCTCATCCTCATCCTCATCCTCATCCTCATCCTCATCCTCATCCTCATCCTCATCCTCATCCTCATCCTCATCCTCATCCTCATCCTCATCCTCATCCTCATCCTCATCCTCATCCTCATCCTCATCCTCATCCTCATCCTCATCCTCATCCTCATCCTCATCCTCATCCTCATCCTCATCCTCATCCTCATCCTCATCCTCATCCTCATCCTCATCCTCATCCTCATCCTCATCCTCATCCTCATCCTCATCCTCATCCTCATCCTCATCCTCATCTGAATACTCATCTGAATACTCATCGAAAGATCTTCCGTGATCCGTCGTCACTTTTGATCACCACTGTTTCATATTTGCTGTTGGCAATGGCCCACGTTCCGTGTTGTTTGTCACTGCGCTACCAGATCCCGTATTTATCTCCTTTTTTTTTTGCGTCGGAACAGGAAAAAAGTGAAATAAACGAAACGCACATGGCAGATACACAATCGGACGGATAAGCCGAAGCCGGGACGTCCACCATTGGCCGTGGTGGCGGCGGCGGCAGCTTGAAGGAATGTTTTATGGTTGTTTTAATGTTTTGTGCCATGTTCGTCGTTTCCGCAAGCTTCCCGAACGTTTAATTAGTCCTTGGCCTGTAGTTGTCAAGCGTAAAAATCTTCGATTCAAGTTGATTCTTTGCTTTTTTGTTGGTCTTCTGATTGTTTGTGGCCGGCTGGAGGTGGAGGTGGAGGAGACTGCTGCTACTTGGTGTTGTAAGGCTTGTGCCGCCAATGGGATGGTTGGTCAACCGACACGCCAAGCCCATGGCTAGGGTGATGGCTGAGGTATGTCTCATTGCGGTAATCCAACATTAAACAATTTCGGATATTTGTTGACTTTTCCCAGGATCATCAGGGAGGGACTGCTGCGATGGCGAGAGGGAGAGGCGGGGTTCGTCGCCTTCGGAGAGGTTAGCACGGGCGTTTTGGGGACAAAGGTCGGAGATAATTGCCCCCCGGATCGGGAAAGGTATTGTTTGACGGGCAATTTGGTGATTGGGTGATTATCTTGTTGGTGAAACTGTTTGGGTAATTTGTCTCTCCCGAGGGAAGTACGCTGAAGTGTGGGGGTTAACGGTAGGATGATGTTTTTACGGGAGATTTAACGAGGACTCGATAAGGCAATTGAATGATTGGGCACTTGAATTCTGGAGAGCACCGGGGGAGGGGTTTGATACAACTCTTTGGTGTCTATCACCGGAACCAGGCTTCGTGCCATTGCCTAACTTCTCTAATTGAACGGTTCTACGGTGAAAAGGAGGAATTTAGAGACACAATTGAGCAAGGTATTCAATGAGGCTCGCCTTAGTCAACGGAAACTTCATTCTTGTGTGAGAACTTAGACGAGAACTGTGCGTCACTTGCAACTTTTTAAGTACTTTTGGTTAGTTGAGTCCATGGCTACATTATGACTCGTAAAAGAAAGAATTTGAAGAGACATTGAAGATTCACTTGTAATCGGTGATTAGGTAAGTGTTTACTTCTCTGCTGACGATGGTCGGTTACTGCATTGCTGGAGTCGTCAAAAAAGTTGTCTTTCTGCGTTAGACCATTTCATTTCTCGTTTTTGGAATGCCTGCGCTTCAACCGATAAGACTTCTCAACGCGAGATTGAAAACGAGAATGAATAGACTTAAGTTAAAGAATTTCCCTTCAAAAAGGGACGATAGTCTCATTCCTGTTCTTCTTTCAATTTTTTTCAATAGACTAACGAGTCTGTGATCATTTGAAGAGAGCACATTCAATTCTTTTTCTTCTCCAAGGGCGTTTCCGCGAATTTTTTTAAGACAAATTTAGGTTTGCTCACCCTGAGACGCTGCATCCAGTCGTCAAGATGAATTCGTCTACTGTCCCCGATCACTTGATCTTCCTCTTCTTCTCGAACTAGGATGCTTGGATTTGAAGACTGTTTTAGCTGAAGCATCGGCGTTCATGCGCTCGTTCAATGTGGCCGAGCCGGTAATAAAGGATTTTTGCCTTCCTTATGTAGCTCGTAGACCTCGTGGTTTTTTTCTTCTCCAATCGCCCTCCTCGAAGACTGGATCAAATATCAGACTTAGAATGCTTATTTCGAAGGTAGCAAGAAACACCTCTGTGGCCTTGTTTACCGTCCAGCCTTCGACTCCATACAGCAAGACTGGATAAGGGTTTTGGAGGCATGATTTTTGTCCTTCGAGTTAAGAGTTTTGACCCAAAGTAGCATCGGTTGTCAAGGGTGATTCTAAGTCGGATGTCCATGGAGATGTTTGTGGAGTTCACTGAACAGTCGATTTATCTTAAGAAAATTATCCCGGATGAGTTATCTGCAAGAACTTGATCCCTCCAACATCGTGCGACTCTGCCTTATTTACGCGGGCTTATATGTTTGCTTACGTGGGCGCCGTGGCTTAGCTCCATCTCTTCTGAGTCGCTTACGATGCTCAGAGAGTATAACTGTCTAGAAAAACATTCTTAATCTTGTCGTTCGGAATCAGCATTAAACAGTAGGTCCCTTCCACTAGTGGAAGAACTATGGCATGGACAACAGGAGTGGTTGCTTTAGAAGCTAGGACTAAGTCCACGTCGGCTACACGACTGGATTGCGCAGTTGGTTAAGTGCTTGCCCCAAGTTCGAAGGGTCCCAGGATCGAATCCCAGTGAAATCGAATCTGGTCTAGTCACCATTTGCCGTTGGGAATAAATTAACGGCACTGGAGTAGGTTGCTAACTGGCAGTACAAAGGACAAGTTTTGAGTCTGAGTGCTCCAGTAGTGTTTCGAAAATCCTTTGAAAAAAAAAAGTCCACCTCGGACTATAGCGCCACTTTTATTATTATTATTAAACTGGAAAGGTTTAAAGCTTCGGTTGAAGCGATAAGGATAATTTAATAATTCAACTGCCTTCCTCCAGAGTTATAGCGCCATCATAAAAAAGTTTGAAAATGTAAAACGAATGTTTACTTAACTGTCAACAGTTGACATTAAGAACGTAGCTTCAATTTTCAGCTTTGAACTAATTTCATTGAAATGAATAGCTTCTTATCTGGAAAACCGATATTCCATGTTCGGCATTCTCTAGTACGTTCGAAGCTACTTCTGGTGTACCTCACAGCAGTTATTTAGGTCCTCTTCTTTTCTTTTTTTTATACATTTTTCGTGGCCGGCATGTTCCACTAAAAGTGTCGCGGGGGCAATGCACGCTCGCGAGATCTCCAGGCCACTCGATCCTCCGCCATCGACTCTAACTCGTCACGAGCTAAGGTCAAGCGCAACAAGCCGAGTTTTTGGGCTTGGTTCAACCATCTCATCCTGGGTCTGCCAAGCGGTCGCCTGGATGGAATCGCATTCAAGAAGTCGTGATGATGGGGACATTCGTTCCACGTGACAAAACTATCAAAGCATAGACCTTTCCGTTCGAAGAAACAGCTGCTCAATATTGAGTTCCTCGCACACAGCCGTGTTTCTCAGCTTATCCCGGCGAGAAATTCCCACAACAACATGAAGAAATCTCATCTCGGCAGCTTGTATTCGCGATCTTATTCTTTCGGTCATTACACAAATTTCATCACCATAGGTGAGAGTTGGAACAAAGACTGCGTTAAAATCCGCTAACTTACCTTTGACATCAAGCTCGGCCATTTTGATTATAGATCGACCAAGCTGTTTAAAAATTGACCCAGCTTGGCTAATCCTACTGGAAAACTCAGCATTACTCTCCCGATCGTGAAGAATATCCTGATATACTTAAACTTCTCCATCTGCTTCAATGGGACTCCACAAATATGTAGAGTGCATTGGACAGGCGTGTCTGGAAATAACCATAACCTCGGATTTGTTCACGTTAACCTTCATCCCAGCATCAGCACCTCCAGCCACAAACCTATCTAGCGCGCGCTGGAGCTCTATCTGGGAGGATGTGAGGATCACTAAGTCATCTGCAAAAAGAAGCTGACTTACCCTCAACTCTCCCAATGTGAAATATTTCGCGCCTCGACTGCGCTGCAACATCCAGTCCATATTTATAATGAAAAGGAGAGGTGACAAGACGCACCCTTGGCGAAGTCCAACGGTTTTAATCGAAATCTATTTCATTCGAAATCGGTATGTTTTCATGAGCAACACAAAGATTGCTCGTGTAAATGGATTCCATTACTAACGTTTTCGGCATCGAATCTGCCTGGAATTTCTAAAAAAAGCGCTCAAAAAAGCGCTCGTGAATTTCTGGACGCCAACAGCTGTTCACTCACACGTAATATCGCTGTGCAATCTTGAGGATATGGAGATCATAGACCTTGAACTTTAATCACTTGTGAAAGCTCATCACAAAATGGTGGAAAAAGCCATGGCCATGTACAGCTAGATGTTTGAATATTTCTTCAAATGATCAGGTAAAGTGGAGGACGACAGTGCCAAGGTGAGAAGAAAGATGAGGAGCAAGAAAGACTCACAAGTGCTCAGTCATACCAAAAAAAAGGACGTTCCTTCTCCTCAAACGCGAATCATTTTCATAGAACATGGTAGTTACAATGAGATTGCTTCCTTAAGCTAGATGGCCTCTCGTTTTCGTTCAAAAGTTCTCCGGTCTCGCTTTACTTCAGATAACACTAAGTTTCTGTTTGATTCAACAAATGATAGATTTTCCATTCTTCCAACCAGTGAAAGTTGAAGGGTAACACAATTCCAAAGAATCTCTTGGAATCCCCACCAGAATTAGAGCCAATCTCAAACGAGCCCTCAAACAAGACATATTCCACTTCAAAATCAACCTCCGCCGCTTTTCAAAATGGCCCCAATCGCATCAAATATGCATCAAGTGGAAAGCAATCAAATTGCGGGACAAGAAAGGCAAGAAAAGAAGCACACCAGCTATGCGCCACCCCTGTGGTACATCGGGAACATACCCAAACTCCGAATTCCGACATCGAAGACACCACAACAAGAAAACATGATCCACCCAACGCACACAAGGCACAATTAATGAACTTGCAACCTGCAGCCATATTTAAAAGTGAAACTAATTATGTGCACCCATGTGCATCCACCTGAAAATTCCGCATGACGTTCCACAAGGATGCAAATACTGTCCGCTCTGGACACAGCGCACAAAAACCGAACCCAGACCTCCTCCGCTCGAGGGGAGGGATGAGCTAAGCGAAGCAAAACGCAAAAACAAAACCACTTCACATCACCTGGTTGGTGCAGGTTTCCCGCACCGGCGAGGCAATGGCGTCTCTAAAGTGTTCCAGCTAATGGGTGACCAGTATAACCTGTGCATACACATGTGCATATCCAGCTCATCACCATCTCCGTCCTCATCATCATCATCATTATCATCAGCAGCGGCATCAGCATCTGGGGTCCACCGCTTTGTAAATTCATTTCTTGCCACATTACGCAGCATCGCCGCATGCACTTACACCACAGCGCATGCGAAAAAATGGAAGTCCTTGCGCGTGCAGCAACACCGAGCCGACGACAACAGCGACGACGACGATGACAACGACAAGAGGTTGGTTCCACGAGTGTGCGACTCCAATGGTGGCGAGGCGCTGGTGACTCCCAAGTAATCAAATCCCCAATGAACCCGAACCCCCAGCCGAACCCGATGGATGGACACTATCTTGTCCAATGTGAGCCGGGGCTCATTTCTCAGTCATGGTTGCGTGCAGCGCTCTGATGGAATTGTTACACACACCCATTTAATTAGCGGATGATATTTATGGACGCCATATTTTGTTTGGATGCAAAAGCGTCCCGGGTAGGTGGAGCCCAGACCGGTGCTGGGATGCGTTTGGAAAGTTGAAAGGCACGCTCGGAAGCTTTTCAACAGACTGAACGCGATGAGGGAATTTGTCTCCCCTGCTGACTTGGCTAATGGATCAGCATTCCTCCTCCGTCCATGGCCAGCAGCAGCGCTTTATGCGCGCGCCCTCACACGGCAGCCGACCAGAACGCCAACCGGTGCACGAATATGACGCAGAGACTAATCGACAGCGAATTGCATTTTATTCTAATGCCGACCTCCTACTAGCCGCTGTGTCGGACCGATTAATTTATGAACACAAGCTCCACAAGCTCGGTGGTGCTGCTGCGGCCTCAAATGCGACCGCCACCGCCACCGCCGCCGCTGCGGCCACCTTCCAAGCTGCTGACTGAATTGTTAAATATTTTATTTTAATTAACATCACAAATTGCAATTACCGCCAACTAGTGCGCGGACACACCGGCACACCGGCCGACCGGATTGGCCTGGAATTAATCACCATCATTGTTGTCTGAAGTCATTGGGGAAGGTGATGCCTTGGAGGCGTTTGCCGTGTCTTACAACTCATAACATGTGAGCATAATTGTTTTGACGGGCGGTGGCGGCGCGGCGAAGCGGGCGACAAGTACCTGCAGACAAAGTGTCTAAGTGCGCCCTGACAAATGGTCGCCGCAAACAGTTGACACAGTTCGTGTTGGACTGAAGTGTCTCCCGCAAGGTCTGGTGGCTGTGCGGGAGCGAAGAGGCGTTCGTCTTGGCGCATCGCCGGGGCTGTCATAAATTTGGTTTACGTGTCGAATGATGTTTTGCGGCGTTTGGGAGGCAATTTGTTGGACATTAAATGGCCAGCTTTCGAATTCCTCTCGCCGTCACCGACGCGCAGTGGCCGCGGATTGAGTGTCATTTGGCGGTGGCTCTGGAAGCGTTCAATTACGCGAAGAAAGCGTTTCATTTCGGACGGTGGAAGTAAAACTACCGTGCGCCGCTGGATGGGAATTGACCCAAATGCATGTCATTTGCTGGCTAGAGGCGCATACGTATTTAAGAGCTGGAAATGCCGTGTTTGATAGTTTCGAAGATTGCTGCCGGTGGTGCGATGGGAATGATGCTCACTACCGTAAAACTCGTGGAATACCTTCTTGCGTTTGGTTTATGGCTGTTGTCGTAAATCTTGCTGAAACCACTTTTGGAAATGACAATCCGGAGCCTCTCGAGTGTCACAATTGTTCGGGAAAGGCAACAAGGAAGAGTCTTTTTCGAGGAACTCCGGCAGTTGGTCTATGGCCAGCTGGTTACATACAAGTTGCTTTGGAGTAAAACTGCCTCCAAGAGTTGGCTTCGGGTGATGACAGGGTGATGCCAGGAGAAGGTTCCTGCTTAGCTAGTTATTTCTAGTCTTTTCTTGCAACTGAGCTTATGGTTGTTAAGTCATTTGAAGTCAAATAGAGGTGAGCCTTCGTTTTCGAGACAAAAGAGTTCAATAAAGACGGAGGCGTGGATGCGACTTGGTTTGAAATGTGCACTTGGTTGTCTGAAACTTGGAAGAAAGCATTAACGATGCTTGAAGACTGTGGACTGTTAAACGGATATGATGCCTTGGACACGCTGGTGGCTAAATGGGCTTGCCGTACCATTGTGCTTTTACTTGCTTATAAGCAGGATTCTGCATTCAATTTTGAACTAAGAAGGCTAAACCTCATCTCCATAATGTTGCCTTTATGGAAACTGATGTCAAATTAAGCCGCTGACTCAAATGGACTTCCTGCTTGGGTCTTTGATCAGTAATCCACCAGGGAGGCGTTTGCTGGCATTGAAAATAATGTCTGACTACAAAATAGGCCACATAGACCGGACGATTTGACAAGAACGTCACAAGATGCAGCAATTTCTTCCAGGTAGTGAATCTCGCAGCATTTATATAGGTAAGCTACACAGCGCCATGTCTAGATTTGACATTCTTGCCAAACTCGTCAGATTGAGCAGGATGACGATGGAGAACTCTCGCTGCTTCATCAAGGTCGTTGATGAACTCACTGAGACCTTCAATATCAAAAATGATTTTAGGCATAGCGACGCGTAGTGACTTTTTCAACAAAACTCTTGAGAAGATCGGACAAAATTCACTGGGCAACACAAGAGGATTGATCTTCCAGAAGTCAGTACAAATGCTAGCATTCGCGGATCACATTGACGTGGTTGGTCGAACTCAGCGAGCCGCCAACGAGGTGTTTGGTGGCATTGAGGTGAAAGCGGCAAAAATGGGTCTGGCGGTAAAGGAGTGCGAAACGAAGGATACGCTGTCTTCCAGAAAGGATTCAACCACTTGGTCAGAATGTCACAATAGGCAGCTACATTTTCGAGGTACTGAGAGACTTCGTCTAATTGGGCTCAACTGTAAATAGGACGCACAACATCAGTACCGACATTTGAAGCAGAATAACTCTTTCCAACCGCTGTTTTTTTGAGTTTAGAAGACAATTGAGTAATAAAGCCATCTCTCGAAAGAACATGCTGACTTTGTATTGTCATTCCAGTCCGTCCTGTTCTCTGGCACAGCAGATGAAGAAGCTGTTGTTTCAAGAGAAAAGTTCAACGTGCGATCTCTGGTCCTGTTTGCATTGATGGCGACTGGAGGAGAAGATTCAACTACGAAGTGTGCAGGTTGTACAGCGACAAGCCTGGAGTCTGCGGAATCTTCGACGTTGGAGATGGCGGACATGTAGACCACATGGAAAATTTAGCTTCTGTTGAAAGAAAAGTTTGTGCCTGAGGGACAAAGCAACTGAGGGCGTCCATGTCTAGGTTGACGCAGACCACAACAAACTTTATGCACACAGCTGAAGACAGCCAGCAGTAGATCGCGCTACCTGAACCGGTTTGTGGTGGCGGCCAAGGCCGGATAATATGATGATAATCCGACCGAGCTAAACAAGATGAGCACTAATCACCTTAACTGGCAGTACAATGGACAAGTTTTGAGTCGGAGTGCTCCAGCAGTATTTCAAAAAAATCCTCCGAAAAAAAAATAATCACCTTAACGGCTTAATTGTAAAGATATAGAGAAAAGCGTTATTCATTGGGCCTAACATGGCCAAAATTTATACCCAAACTGATGCCAACCTATGAACAAAACATTTACGTTCACCAGAGCTGGATAGATCTTTAAAATGTTTTCAATTTAATTCAGTCTCATTAGTCTTTAAGTGCCGATATAACTTTCGCGGCAATATGGACCAATCACTCCACCCTCCGATAAGTCACAGCAAAACCGTGACTATTGATGAATGTAACCGTTTTTAAGTGACGGTTTGTCATCACTGACGCCAATTTTTAAAATCAAATACATTTTTGTCTTCTGCAGACAATCCCTTCCGGCTTTGCAGATAAAAGATGTACCCAAATTTTAAATGAAAATATAATAAAATAAAAATAATGCAAAAGCAAATCGACAAAATCTGAAGCTCATCGCGAAGTAAGCCCAAGGAAGTACGAATTAGTTGTGAGGTCTGAAGTTGATTGGCGATAGAAAGAGTTTATACATTTCGAAAAAAGTTGGGACCTTTAATTTAAAAGATCAAAAGACGACTTAACTGTTTACCCAATCCAAATAAAAATCAATGAAATTTCATATTTTAATTTTGACGTTTTAGAGCACTCAACTTTCGCAACCTTTGTTCAAATCATTTAGCCACAACACAACTGATTGAATTTCTTACTTACTTACTTACTTATCAGGCTTACGACCCATGTAGGGTCTGAGCCTGAGCTATCGCTGCCTTCCATTGTTGACGGTTCTGGGCACGCTGCTTCCAGTCATCAAGATCAAGCTGTCTTAAGTCCGCGGATTTTTGCCTTCCTGACTACATCCACATCCTGGTACAGCTCATAGAGTTCGTGGTTGTGTGCACCAAGAATCAGCTCCGCAGTTCTGCTTAGTGTCCAGCTTTCGCCTCCATATAGCAGGACTGGCAGAATAAGAGTTTTGTAGAGCATGATTTTGGTCCTTTGAGTCAGGAGTTTTGAGCCTAGTTGTTTTGACAAACCGAAGTAGTGTCGGTTGCCAAGGGCCAATCTACGTCGGATCTCCACTGTGATGTCGTTCGTGGAGTTCACGTTTGCCCCGAGGAAGACAAACTCCTTCACTTCACCTCAAAATTGTGGCCGTCGATTGTAATGTTTTTCCCTAGATAGTGTGCAGCGGATCGTTTCTTGCTCGACAGCATATATTTGGTCTTATCCTTATTGACCAGCACGTCTCGTCTGTTCTTCAATCCTCGTGATAGCTTCCACTACGGCGCGTTGGGAACGCGCAATGATGTCGATGTCATCTACGTATTCCAACAGTTGGACTGACTTGTAGAAGATAGTGCCTTCCGTGTTTACAGCAGCCCGTCGCACTATCTTCTCCAGTACCAAATTGAAGAAATCACACGACAGCGCATTTCCTTGCCGAAATCGGGTTCAGGTTTCAAACGGCTCGGTGGTCCTCGAGCCGATCTGCGCGGTGCATCGCGTATGTGTTAGCATGGTCCGACACAACCGGACTAGTTTTCCCCAGATCCCGAATTCGGCCATCGTTTCGAATAGTTCCTTGCGATGAATGCTGTCTTATGCGGATTTAAGATCGATAAAAAGATGGTGCGTATCGATTGAAACTCGCTGGCCTTCTCCAGGATTTTGTGAAGATCTGGTCTATAGTCGATTTGCCGGGCTGGAAGTCGCACTAGTACGTGCGTTGCAAAACGGCTTTAGACGTTCACACAGTACGCTGGACAGGATCTTGTAGGCGACGTTGAGCAGGGGTATACCTCTATAGTTGTTGCAAGAGGTAGGATCGCCTTTTTTGTGGATGGGGCATATGGAGCTGATATTCCAGTCGTCGGGCATGCTTTCGTCTTCCCAAATCCTACAAATGATCTGGTGCATGCTCCCTACCAGAACATTGCCATCGGCCTTGAAGACCTCTGATGGTAAGCCATCTGAGCCTGCGGCTTTCTTGAATTTCTTACCTTTTGCATTATTTCAGATTCAGCTGATAGGCGATTCAAATCATGTGGGGTCTTGAAACTTGTTTGGATTTTGTTTTGGACTTATTTTTGTCCCGTCTAACACCTTGTCTCTTGACCGTGAAGTAAACTGCTGCAAGAAATCCGCGCGCGATCATCGAAAAGTTATTCTTAAAATTCCAAAAGTCAGTGAATGAGATGAAGTAGATTTGAGTGGTTATAATCGCACATAGAGTCAGTGGGAACAGCGCATTTCCCTAAAGCCTTCTTTTTAATGCCTTCCATTCGGAGTATGTCCAAATACATCGACAGCTAGTAGAATTGCTGCTCACGTCTTTGCTTCAGTTGAGCATCATCCTAAAAATTTGAGCTGGTCGCATGTTTTCTTTCTCGTTCACCATCCAAAATTCAGGCAAGATTACTTCGCAGAACGTTGAGCTTTGCCTTATATTGATCTCCCATTTTGATTATGATGAGATAGACGCCTTAAAACAAATTTTAGTCGTAAACGAACAATGAACCTACAGCAATGATTTGCATCCTTCGAATCAATTTAAGCGTTATTCAGTTCTGCAGTCTCTCAATTAACTTTTTGGTTTTTGGCCAATACCCTGAACCACTCAATAGCCTCCATGTCGAATCCCGTCTCATTAAAATCAGATGTCATTATACATCTGCTTGAACATGCTTTCGACGACTGTATCAACCGCCAGCCTCCGCCGCTCCTCAAAGTTTTCCACTTTCCACCCTTCCAGCGCCACCCAATGCCTTCCAACCGGATTTAGAATTAAATTCCAGGAGCGACAAGCGCTTCCTTCTAATTCTGTTCAAATTAACTCAGACAGTAATGAATCACCTCGGCTAATAGTTAGGCTCATGCAGAGGAAGGAGTCCCCACTCACCACCTCATGGGAACCACCGAGCGAACCAGGCGAGGAACACTCTCCCGCTTAAAGGCTCTGTGTTCCCTTTCACGAAACAATTGACATGGCAGCTAAGGCGTAATTTATTTTTATCGCAATGACATCGGAACGAAGCGTCGACGAGGACGACAAAACCAACGGAGCTCAGTTCAAAAACACAGCTCCTTGCAAGTGTCCGTCTCCCCGTCTCCGACAACTGTCAAAGATCCAGAAACATCCGCAGAAGGACGACGAAGTCGACGACGACGACGACAACAGCAACGACGACGACGACGACTACGAAGACATGAAGACTGTGTTTATGGATGAACTTTGGAACTGTACAACAGAGAGAGGACTATTTTGCATACACTCCACCGTCTAAGGGGTTGTCTGCACCTACTCTGATTCGTAGGCACTAGTGCGGATCTTCTTCAAAAGGAACGAGGCGAAAAGCAAACAACAAAACCGAGGCAAAATAGCTCCGATTAAGGACTCCCCATTGCAGTCTGCAAACGTCGGCCGGCGTACATATATGGGATACTGTGTGACGAACAGCAGCAGCGGCAGCATCCTCGGCCGTAGGACCAGTAGCGGAAAGTTCCCTTTCGTTGGGCTGCGGCCCCCTCGCACGGCTGCAGCGGCAGCCACTGCTGCCTCCTTGAGATGAATTTATGTATGCAAAGTGGTTTTTTGGTGACAGGACAAAGGAAATATCTCTCAAGATGGCTTTGAAATTATTTGTTGTTGTTTGCTAGAGAACTGCTCCTGCGCACCGCCACTGCCGCCGGGAATGCGCTACCGATGATGCTGCTACTGCTGCTGCTGCTGTTGTTGCCGCTGCTGCTGGGAGCACTTAGTTTTGCTTTCATCTCCTTTGCGGTCGACAATGTTTCGGTGTCGTTGCTGTAGTCGTGGTCGTCTATTCCAAGGTTCTTCTCCCTTGTGCGCAGACCCTCTCGGATTCTGATTCGGATGCGGGCTCGCGCATTAGCAGCGCACTGCCGAGTGCAGCAAGTACGCGAAATAAATTATCTCAGCGATGAAGACAAATCTTTATGTTGTCAATTTCGTGAAATGTGCATTTTGTCTCGGCGGCCCTTGGCCGGCCAGAAGGGCCCGAACAAACGAGCGGTGGGGTTCGGCAATCACTCGGCACATTGCTCAATAATTTCATAGTCATTCCGCGACCGATTCTGTTGCGATGATTGCTCGAAATGTCATTACAGAAATTTTCTGATTAATTTATTAAGAGTCTCTGACCAGAGCAGCGGTCGTCCTTGCCGCTGTCGCTTGTGCTTGTGCGGTGATCTGGTGAGGGGATCTAGTTTTGCGCGAGGCATTTGCATAGCTGCACTGTGATGAGTGCTTGAGGGGAATGCCTTGAATGTGATGAACGGATATTGGAATGGACACTTGAGTCGCGGGATTGAGCGATGGGAATTCATTTGACTGATGGGCAAGGTTTAGTTTTGGAAACAAGTGGATCAGAGCACTTAAGCTTAAAGGGGACAGTTTTCGAGAAACCAAAGGTTTTTGTCTGAAAGTCTGTAGATCCGAACTTGAGTGTTTGTTCTCTGAACTTGTCCTTTGGTTACACAAGGAATACCCATTAGGAAAGTAGTCTCGCTTACTGAATGGGAAAGAGGCACTGCATCCAGCAACGACATTACTGAGTCTTACTGAGAGTTGGTTTAAGTTTAAAGGGCTGTCTGAAGTCACCACGCTTTGAGCAAGCATGATCAATTCATGAGGATTACTGAAGGAAGTTTGAAAAGCATGAGAAGACAAGCTTGACAAAGATGTCGATGTCGGCTCAGTCCTATATACACGGTATACATAAATCCTCCTGCTCAAGAGAGTTCTCGAATGACAGACATAGAGAGGAAAACCGAGCGAGTCACAAACGATCATGAATTCCGGAGAGCTTTTTATTAGGCTGGCGCTACTGTCCGAAGTGGACCTGGTCTTGGTCAACATGCCAATTAATCCACCATGGTCATGTGCAAGGTACTTCCAATTTCACACTTTCAGCTAGCTGAGATCCATTTCCATCTGTGTCTTACTTTACCGCGTTGTCCATCAGGTCTGTAGAAAACTTTGCAGGCTCTACATGATCACTCTACATGACCTAGAAAACTTAGACAAAACTCGAATTCGTTTGACCAGGTCGATATTGTTGTACAGTTCGTGAAGTTCGTCGTTTAGTCATGACCTCCAAGTACTCTGTCAATCCATACCGGACCGAGGATAATCCGAAAGACAACACTCTGGAAGCGACCAAGAATCACCTCAGCAATTGTTAGAAAATGTCCATGCATTTACGTCGTACAGCAGTACAGGCACTATAAAGGTTTTGATTTCTTCGAAAGAGCCATTTATCCATTAATTTTTCTTTCTGATCCCAAGGACACGGCGATTGGCATTCTATCTCTACCTCTGCAGTGGTGTCATTGTTTGAATTTACTCCGGAGACAAAGTTTTTCACTACCTCAAAGGTATAGCTGTCTACAATAACGTTTGTCCAAGACGTCGGTCTTTGTAGACATATTTTGTAGACAGACTGCAAGATCCGTCTTAGTTGCTTCCTTCTCGATGTCCACAAGTACCCCATCAGCACCCCGTTGCATTGTGTGCGTCCTACATCAATATTATCGGGATTTGCGAGCAATTTGTGGAAAATTATGTATCTGGTGTCAACGCTCAAAGGGTGCCATGACATTGCGCTAAACGACATTGTGCCAAATCGGCATAATGACGCTTTTGAAAGTGTCATTGGGCCGAATATTAACATTTGGCATAATGTTGCTTTCAAAAGCGTCATAGGGCCAAATTAGTTTGCGACACTTTGCCAAATTTGGCCCTATAACACTTTATAGAAGTGACATTATACCAAATGGCGCAAGATCGTCTAAATTTGCAGCAAAATAATAAACTGTGAAATAGGTATGGGGGGCATGCCTAATGACACTTAAAAGAGTCATTATACCAAATTTTCCATTTGGCACAATCTCGTTTGGCACAATGGCACGACATAGTTCAAAGTACTGATGATAGTAAGAAAGTAACCGTTCATGTGTCGTCTTCTCTAAACCGTAAGGGTTCTTCATCATGGACTAAGGTTTTAACCAATATGCCTCTCTATCTAGCACAATATTTTGTGTCGAACTGTGTTGAACTGTCGCCAACTTGGTTGAGATCTAACTCTAATTGGGTACGCCACAGTCGTGGTCGTTGTTTCACGGGCTCGAAATCGAAGAAACTTTTGGCCGGAGCTATGTTTTTTAAGATTTCTGCATGACCTAGTAATTTTAGGCTTGAAACCAGATCCAAGATGCCAAGACTCAATTTTTATCTTAAAGCTTCCCGTTTTTTTTCACATGCTAGCTTGACCAAATGCATTCATAAAAACAAATACATTTTTTGGCTCATCTGAATAGGTTCAACGAATGAAATGGAATAAAAAACGAATAGTAATTGTAATTTAATGATTTATTTTGGACTTTTGTATAGGTAGGATTGTAACAAAAATAATCAATAATGAGTATTGCCGCCTTTGGTATAGAACCATACAATTTTCCAGGTATTAAAGCGAAATTTCGGTCCAACTTTTTTAATTACTTCGATTAATGACTTTTTGTCATCGAATTGCCTCCTTGACTCGTATACTTTACGTGAAAGAAGTCCCCACAAATTCTCTATAATATTTAGGTCAGGCGAGTATGGAGGCAACATCAGCATATGAAAATTTTGTCTCTCAGTCCACTGTTTTACCTTCCTCGCTGTGTTGATAGGGGCATTATCATGTTGGCATTATCATGTCCACGATGTTGGTCCAAACAGTTCAAAAATCCGTGGGAAGGCCTTTTCCAGCACACCTTTATAAGAATTCATTCTCGAGTTAGGAAACTGGAGTTCGATGGTTCCGTAGAAGGAAATAGCTCCCCTCACCATGACCTGCCTTCACAGCTATGCAGACGACTTAAATTAATTGTTCCTTGTCTTAGCAATAATTGTAGGATGAGTTGAAAGACATAATTAATTTTTTGAGTTTAGCTTACAGTGCCCGCCGAGGGCCAGTAAGATAGTTCATAACAAGTTAGGTAAGCTAGTTTTAGTCATTTTAAGTTAAATTAAGTATTAATTAATTATTAATTAAGGTTAAATTAAGTATTAATTAAATGAAATAATAAAAAAAAAACGGCTTAAATAATGTTCTCTTTCGAAGATCATGAAAGTAATAATTATAGCCGTCAGGGCCATCTAAATTAAAGATGTTTTCATCTGAAAAAATCACTTTTTGCCACTCCCTATTCCACGACATATATTTTTTACAAATTTGGAAACGAATTGCTAGATTAGTTAAGTGGTGGTTTTTTCTGGTTTTCTTTTCTTTTTTAATGTTTAGCACTTTTAATAACCCGTTTTACTGTCGACAGACTACATTTACACCTGTTTTTATCTTTATTTTTGCCGCGGAATCATGAGAATTGGAAGCTGCTCTGATGATTGCACGTCTATCGGCTCTTGATGTGGCCCTGTAATTTTCACCTCTCATACTTATACCTTACTACATTTTGACTTCTGTCCTTTACTACCTCAAAGTTATGCCTATTGTGACTTTCTTTTTCGATGACTTGATGGAGGAGCCAGAGTTCTCCATCGTCATCCTGCTCAGTCTGACGAGTTTGGCAGGAATGATTCGATTTCCCCGTACTCGCCCTCAACTTCGAAAATCGTTTGGAGAAACCAATGGAGAAACTGAAGGGCGATTAGAGACTATGTCATGACGAGCTGTGCAGATGGTTCGGAGATGAACTGCGGAGTTGGTGAAACAATGTCAGTCAGCTCTGGAACAACTTCGTTTCCGGTCTAACCTTTGTTTGTACCATCGGACACAGAGTCTTCGAGGATAATGAAAGAGAGGACTTCGGTCTACTGGAATGGTTAAGGGCAGCATTTGCTACAGTTGGCTGGCGAACTGCGTCATATCAAGAAGATTTTAGTCCACTTACAATAGAATGAAAATGGTTAGTTAAAGTAAGACTATCTATCTAGACTTAAGACTATCTAAGATTTAAGAAATAAGTCTAGTCTATTTAGACTAGTCTAGTCCAGTTAAGTCTATTTAGACTCTGGACCTTATACTCTACACAAGAGTTTTCTCTTAAGTCTTTATAGACTTATTTCTAGACAGATAGATAGTCTTTATAGTCTATCTAGACTAGGGTAGTATAGACAGTCCTTATCGTCTATTTAGACTAGTCTATCTACAGATAATCTAGAGAGAGAAATGTAAATAGTCTAGATAGTCTTAAGTCTTAGACTTCATTTCTAATTCTATGTAGACTTGAGTCAACCTTGACTTGATTCTAGATAGACTTACAATTTTCTATTGCCATTGGCACTTCCCACAGTAATGAGAGAGGAACTCTTATACACTTCCTGTGTAAATATTTGTAAATATAAATATTACAAGGCGCATGTACTGTGTTCGTAAAGAAACCCTTTTCCGACGACTTTAATGAGGTCTTTTTTTTTTTTCGGAGTATTTTTGAAACTCTTCTGGAGCACTCAGACTCAAAACTGGTCCATTGTACTGGCAGGTAGCAACCTATTCTAGTGCCGTTAATTTGATCCCAACGGCAAATGGTGACTGGACCAGATTCGATTTCACTGGGATTCGAACCTGGGACCCGTCGAACTTGGGTCAGGCACTTAACCAACTGCGCCATTCAGTGGTGTTATGAGGTCTTAATAAAGGAATCGGTGAACTTATCCTATGGGACACACTGCTGCAAGCAGGTACACGAGTTTAGATGACCTGCTACACTTTCTAAGTCGACACACACTTCACGCCTCCTGTCCATGACTCATCTGCGAGTCTCAAACCCTCACGTTGCCTCGCTGATGCTACATCTCGTCGTGACCTCTTTGGAATTCAGACCTTGAGTTCGCCCCTTAGTTAGTGCCCAATTTTTGCGGTGGCGTTGCCACCATAGACACGGACGCACTCCTCTTCTCATAAATAACCTCAAAAATTCATTGCGCAGCCATCTCCTGAGAAGCGTTTCCCATGAAATTCGAAAGACAATGATGGAGATCTCTCCGTGCGGTGCTGCCCACACAGAGGAACGTGTGTGTCGGCGGCGTGTTGAATTTTGTCGCCGCTAATGTTGAATTACCCATTTGCCCTACGTGTCCGTTCGCCTGTCCTGTCATCTTATCCGCACGCTGCACTGCTGCTCCTGCTGTTACCGCTTTTTCTGCCGCTGCTGCTGCTGCTGTTGGGATGCATTTTTAATGACGAGGCGATCATCATCGTCATACGCTCCAACCACACAACCGCACTGTGATCTGATTAACTGAGCGCAGTGGTATGCGCTCCTCGTTGGGCTCTAGTCGCAACATCCATCATTTCCCTACCCAAGGATGATTAATTCCAACTGTCGTCGCCATGTTTGTCGCGCGGTATTTCCAACGCTCGTCGTACCCTGACACAGCACGCCCTTGTGCGCACAGTCCCCCTTCGAATTTATGAACCTCGTAATTGCGAATCAATGAACTCATCCGGAAGCCATATGGTGGCTAAGAACTGGGAAACGAGATGCCCCCAGCACCGTTGCTGTGCTCTTCAACATAGAACCAGTGACCAATTGTATATTTTTATGGCATCATTAGGGGAACCTCTTCGCATATCCACTGAGCGATCGGTGGTCGGTGGCTTTAGATTTGGTGGATATCTTCACCATCGTTGTCGTCATCATGATCACCATCAATTTCGCTCCATTGTGTGGTGAGCGAGGGAGAAGGAGAATTGCAGCCCCTCCTGAATCGCCGTCATCGCCATCAGCGACATCACCGACATCACCAACATCACCGACATCAGCGACATCACCGACATCATCGTCATCGCCAGCGTTGTCGTCGTCTTCTGCGTCGTCTTTTGCGTCGTCCTCGTCGTCGTCGTCGTCGTCATCATCATTATTCCATCGCATGTTGTCGTCGGAAATTTTATCACTTTGATCCACGTCTTCATGGCTTGGCGACGGTGGTGGTGGTGGTGTCCTCGAAGACTTCCATTCGCCTCGTCGAGCCGATGTGTGTGTGCGCCTTAGAATCACCTACCTTCGGGAGGGCCCCCTACTTTGTCTTCGCCCGGCAACAGCCGACCGATGTGAGATCTTGATAAGGTCATGCTATTGCTTCAGATATTTTATGGTGATGTAACCTGGAACTGGAGTAGGCGCTGTTCATATTACAATGGGATTGTGTGCAAGCAGGACAAAGCTGCCCTGAATCCTGCCCCCCTTTTTTGCGCTGCTCCGCTCGATGGGGCGCGAGGGAGGGGAATTGCCACCTCTGCTGCTACTGCTGGTCGGACTATGCGACAACTTCTTCCACGTGTAATAAATTTCGCTTCCCCAGCTGTATTGTCGGTATTTCGGTTGGCTGGAGACCCTGGAGAGGATGCCTCGATAGGGAATCTCTTCGGGATATTCCAGTTGGAAGAGCATGGCGAGGTATTCAATGAATGGCTTCAGTTGCGCCATAATTTTGTGGTTTTGAATTTAAAATGCAAGCCCGGACACACGAGTGGAAGTTATTGCGATGTGTGGAGCTTCCTGAAAATTTTAATGGCTGACGGTGAATACAAAATGGCTGTGGTCTCTGTTTATGGGACACTTTGTGGGTTTGGGTGTTTCATAACCGAAAGATTCCGCCGCTGATGCCATCACTTAGGGTTTTGTTCAATTAACCACTTGATGGCTGAGCCGTCTATCAATCTGATGCGCACAGGTTGTACACAGGGTTCGGTTGATAGACCATAAGGCGATGGCGATGTAATGAGTTGCGTCATTTATGCTCATATCGTGCCTGGGAACACGTTAGGGTACGGTGCATCTGGCAAGGAGATGGGGATGACATTAGGGAACGCGGAGACCGGAAGACTTCGAAGCTGATCTAGCTTAGACTATGCATGTGGTGTGCTGAAATTTGGTGGAATGTTTCTAAAGACAATGCAATGAAAAGTATCCTATCTGGTACAGGGTGAAATGGACAACCTCTTTCTGGACTAATTAAACGATTAACTACTGACTTGTACTTAGTTTGGTGTTCCATTTTGAACAATGGTGCTGCTTGAGCATTTTCGGGAGAGGAGTCACAAATGTGATTCGATTCGAACCAAATTTTGGGCATCTATGAGTATGACAAGACATTTTTGGAGCAATTAGTCCGCACACCATTTTATTGACGCCATTACTGCATGAGACATCACTGTTTGGGATGCAAACATTTCTTCAAAAGTTATGCGGGCCAGAATCTTGCACTTTTTCGTCCTCGAATCGAATAACATTAACGTAGAGTGTACATTCTACGAAGGCTGTGATGAGGAAACATAAACCAGACTCAAGGGAAGAATGCTAATATTCGTTACATCATTGCCGCTGGAAATAATAATAATAATAATGGCGGCCCTACAGTCCGAGGTGGACGTGGGCCTAGCTTCTCAGCAATCAATCGTGTTGTGCGTGCTATTGTTCTCTCACGAGTGGAGGGGACCTACTATTTAATGCCGACTCCAAACGGCGACTTTGAGAAGCTTTTTCTAGACAGTTATACTCTTTGAGCATTGTCAGTGACTCGAAAGAGGTGGAGCCGTGAAAAAATGTTTAATGTTTTTTTTTTTTGAGATTCGAACCGACGACCTCGAGCGTAGGAGTCGACGCACCTACCCACTACGCCCACGCCGCTGGAAATAGTGGGGCAAAATTTGTACACCAGATGACGCTTTATTCGAGCGATTGCAAAGCCAATACGCTTCAATTCATATTTTAGTATAAAAATATCCTTAAAGAATGACAGTTTTTCATTTGTTTTATTTTAGTTTAGTCTGGGAGTTAAACTGGTATAATCGCTGTTAATGTCGTTCTTCGGATTTCGAAGCGTTAACAGGCGAACCATGCAGACACAAGCGTCTGCGTCTAGCCTCTGTGAACGAACTCCTACTCTCATCTCCCCGTGGTGAAATCCGGGAGCCGAGTACCCTCGACAGAATATGGGGTAACCAACCCTCGTGGGATGTTTGGACGGCTGCAAACAAGAAAGGGGGGAGTGTAAGTCTACCAGGGCTCATCACTTTTTTTAGGATGACGGCGGAGGAACTGATCAGGTGATTGGCCAACGGCGGCATCCACAACTCCAGTCAGCAGAAGCTACCTAGTTTCCATGATAAGGTCGGGACCCTGGAATAGAGATGGCAACGGATGAGACCTTCTTTTTCCTTAACCCGGATTCTTCCGGACCCTTTTTTCCGGGGGCTAAACAAATGGGCCTGTCCTCTCAGTTGGAGGTTGTGCGTGGGGTTAACTTCCTCACCACGTAAAAATTAACGAGTTCATAAACAACAACCTGCCTCGGATATGGACGGATTTACTGTTGACGACCCTAGCAAACGAAAAAAGGACAATAACTTTCGGCCGAGGAAATCGTGGCACAGAAGTCGAGAGGGACCTCGGCCGGCTTGGCGTGCGAAACTGGAGACAGCTGGCGGGAGATCGTGGTGGCTGAAGAGGGATGTTGGGTGAGGCCCAGATCCACCTCGGACTGTAGCACCCTAAGAAGAAGAAGAAAATAATAAATCATTCTGACATTAAATTGAATTCTCAAGTGTCAAATGGGTTGTCATTACTAACAGTGCTGCCAAGTTAAAAATCAACCGTCTAAAAAACTCTGTTCAATGAATCAAGGAATATGACTGTAGACGGGAGAATGGGCAGTGACCCATTTCAGTCAAGACGTCAGAACAGTTTTCAATTCAAAGAAAGATCACAGACGTCAAGAGAATAGACGAAAATAGAATATATAAAGGAAAGCAAGGGGAAACTTACTTCGGTTCATTTGGTGAGTTTATTTTCAAACTTCAAAATGTTTGATTGCTGAATGCACTGGATGGAAAGAACTTAACGTTCGCTTTGAGCGCAATTATTGGCTAAATGTTAAGCAAAATTAGAATATTTTGAAAACCTAGACGTGGAATTTAGTGTGAATGACCAACTGCATTCAAAACTTGACTATAACAACCATTCTCCTCAAGACTCTTCGATGAACTGTCCGATGGATCTGTGAAAACGAGCATTATTCTTTCACTTTGTTGCAGTTCTCATATCGTCAGCGCAAGAAAAGCACAATTGATGCCATGAATTGATTCTTTAGAATCAGAATAGACTTCCTGACTGCATTCACTCCTCCAGATGTTCCTTTGAGTCAGCTTCACGCGTCATGATACACTCGACCGTTGACATCGATGACGAATGGCATAACAGTCACCCAATCCATCTCCACGCCACCTCGGCACATATTTCTTCAGAATCCGCTGATTAGCTGTCATCCAGTGAATACCAGGGTAATCCAACATCGAGCCCTACCTGCCAGCGCTGATTGACGCGATCTTTGAGTGAATTTTTAGACCATTCCCAGCGGAATTCGTTCGCATTTCCGCAATAAGCTCAACCACAGTGCTCTCCTCTCGCCGTGTTTGCCTAATTGTTTTCCATTCTACCGACAAATTTCCGCGTTCGCTGAAGGCCCATCCAACAAAAATTAGCCCCGCATTCAGGCGCGGAGAGAGCGCACATAGAATTCACACTGAAACGCCTCATTTGAGATGCCTTCAGTGCCGACTCCTCCCAGTCACCCGCTCACAATGGAACTTGCCTCGAATGGGGTCCATTGAAAAGGCTCCTCGGGTCCGCTTAGAAATTCTAATTGTACAAGCGGGCCACGGAGACTGCTGCAGCCGAACCGTATTGAAGGGTTTTCAATTTGGCTCCTCGGCGCGTCCTCATTTCGCATTCACACCTCTGCTCTGCGCGCTGCGGTCGTGCTATGCACAGAGGAACACAAAAGGACTCTGTGCCTGGATTATTGTCACGACTATCGCGCTGCCTCCCCCGTCCCGCTGATTGTGCTCGCGCATGGGCATCGAGTGTCTGCGAGGAGGAGGCGGTGGAATTATGCTATGAATGAAAGATGTCCGTTCATAAATCACTGTCACATGATTCACGAGATCACTTTGGCGAGCAGCTAATGTAGGCTGTAAGGACTACAAAGGCACACGGCAGTTCCTGTTAATTGTTCAAATCGTCGCGTCTCACACAAACGACAACGACAACGACAACGACGACGACGATGAGGATGAGGATGAGGATGACGGCGACGTTCCCCCGACCGTGTATACGTGACGATTTTAATTCACCGAAGACGGAACCGAGCCGAAGCACCGCCACCAGGCCGATCCCCTGAGTGGGAGGGTGCGGAATTATGGAGAACCATGTTGCAGCGATTGTCTTTGTCATTTCCGTGTTCTCGCGATATTAATGAACAACAAGTTACGGTTGACAGGACGGAATTTGACAACTCAACCCATAAGCGTCGCGTCCGCCTAACGAACTTCGGCGGCGGCGGCGAGCGAACTTCTTGCACAATCCGTACTCGTATTCGTTTCGCATCGTATCCGAAAAATGCATCTTATCCTGGGTCGTGGTCGGAAACAGAGGTGACCCGCGCGATCGATGCCCGATCTCCCTTCGCCGCCAGCGACTTGTTGGCGGATACCGTGCCAAACTGGTTGGCCTATTAACTCGCCGCAACATTTTGACATCCAGTTAGTGGCCGGCCGAGGGAAGCCAGTGCGCGTACAACGGCAAATGGAATTCAGAGGTTGTCCGAAACACCTGTGGCCGCCGCCAGTTCACCGGTTAATAGAGTGAAAATCTACAATTATGGGCAACATAATAATAATTTCCGATTCGTATCTCGCTCTCCCAACTGGACGCGAGAATGGTAATGGCTCGGTGGAAAATCCATGATTTATATCTGCAGTCAAGTGTTAGATGGCTGAAGACCACCTCCGAGCCGCGCTTGCCGCTGAACGAGCTTTGATCGCTCAAAGCGTGTACTAGTTGTGTTCTGTGAATGTGAATGGTGTCTGCGATTGCTTGCAAACAACGAAGCCGAAGCCAAGTGAATTAATTAGACGAATGCAAGCGGAAATCACAAGGGGGAGGGGGGGGGGGGGGACAGACAGCCTGCAGCAGGTGGGTAAACTTCAAAGATTCGGCAGATGCTTTGGTGTCAGGGACGAGAGGTCTGATGGTTTATTTGCCAGACCGTGGGTGGCTGAAGATGTTGCTTAACACTTCGAACTTGGTTTGCGTGAGAGCTACTTACTCGTAGGGAGTTGACAACATTTTCGAACCATCGACTCGGGGTTATCATGGATGGACAAAATAATACGGCAACTTCATCGGCGATTGGGTCGCCGAACTAAGAATGAGGGAAATCTGGAGTAAGCACTGGCATCAGGCACATAAATCTAGCGCGGACATGAATTCAATAAAATGCTTGACAGTAATCTCGTTTATAAATGAATTCATTAAGTCGTCAAGGAGGCACACGAGCGACAGTTGCAAGCCTCTGTGCTGAAGTAGCGCAATAGACGAGACAGCACCCATATATTCACAGCAAAAGCCCTAAAGGCTAGCACAAGAATGGCTATTTGTCATTCCTTGACAAGTGACCGTTTAGTGCTTTAGAACGTCAATTTGCATTCGTTTAGTATTTTTGCTGTCTTGGTGCGAAAGCTGAATTTAACGGTTTTTGAGACACTGTTCGTCATTTTCTACGGGGTGTCAATTTGATCGGAACTGTTTGCCTGTTGGGATAAGAATCATGGACAACATCGAAAGCGAATGAAGAAGCTCTTGTTGGAGTTAAGAGAGAAGAGAAGATCCCATTGGCGTTGATGGTCATTCGAGAAGAAGATTCAACACCGAACTACGCAGAGACATGAGTCCGGCCAGATATCTACGAATTCAAGCCCTAAGATGCTTACCCATATGCTAAAGAACCTATGTGCCAAATAGTTTCAGCTGATTTTTTTTGTCACTGTTCGTGGTCGACCAATTGACAGGTAGGCCGAGTTGTAAGCTATTAGTAATTGGCTGAACGCGCCCTCTGTGTCTCATTCAATTAAGTGAACTTGACGATCGCATCCAACTTCGGGCAGATTCTCAATCGTCCAGTCCCTTTCCTTTGATTCTTTCTTTTCCTTCTTTGAGAGACGCTGAAGCTGGTCGGACAACACGAGGAATAAAAGCTATTTGTAATATTTATACTTTTTTAAAATAAATAATTAAAGTTTAAATCCTTTTCAAAGAGGACACAACAATTTTGTAATTCAATACAAACCCAGCCATAAACTTTTCCAATGATCTCTCAAAAAACGTCACTCAAGGTTTGCATTGTAAGCATGGTGAAGTTCATGAACGTGCAAATTTTGAAATTTATTAAAAATTACTGCTAAAATTCTGGGTGGTCAAAACCCAGAAACCAACCGACAGGCAGTGCATGCTATGCGGGATAAATTCGAGTCAACATACGAGTATTTGCTTCCGAATGTTTCTGTGCCAGTAAGACGATGTGTTGATCTACCGAAAATATCGCAGTCAGAGGCTTTTTTTCGGAGGATTTCTGGAAGCACTTCTGGAGCACTCAGACTCAAAACTGGTCCATTGTACTGCCTCGCAGCAACCTACTCCAGTGCCGTTAATTTGATCCCAACGGCAAATGGTGACTGGATCAGATTCGATTTAACTGGGATTCGAACCTGGGACCTCTCTAACTTGGCACTTAACCAACTGCGCCATCCAGTCGTCAATCAGAGGTACTTCAGTTCAAAATAATCGATTCAAAGCCGCCGACAGAAATTGAGAGTCCACATTATAACGAATCTTCTGCAAAGATCTGGGCCTATAGCTTTACGAGATCAAATCAACGGAAGAACTAAAATTTCTTGATCATTTGAAGCGCTTAAACTTCTCCGACTTGGCTCTGCAAAAATTTAAAGAAACTACTGAAACTGATCGTACAAATTTTCTTCAGCGATGAAGGTGATCTTTAGCATGGCGTTTTTAGCGTTGAGGGACGTCAAACGCAAGACATTTTGGGAACCACACCTCCCTGGATCCAAATGTTTCGTCAGGAGAGTTCCTACATTCTTCAGTTGCCAGATTTGTACAGATTTATTACCGCCAATGATCATTGGTTATCAATGATGCGTTTGCTGGCATTTAAACGAAAGCGGATAAAATGGGTCTGGCGGTAAACGAGGGCAAAACCAAACATATGCTGTCATCGAGAAAGGACTCACAACATCGACGACTTGGCCAGAGGAAGTTACGGATTTCGTCTACCTTGGCTCCGCGGTAAACAGTACAAACAACATCAGTACCGAGATCAAACGTAGAATAACTCTTGCCAACCGCTGTTTGTTGGACTCAAAAGGGAATTGAGTAGTAGAGGCCTCTCTCGGAAGACCAAGCTGACTTTGTATAAGACCTTGATCATCCCTGTCCTGCTGTACGGCGCAGAGGCATTGACAACATCTTTAGGGAATGGACAGTCTCTTGGTCTTTTCGAGAGAAAATTTCTGCGCGCGATCTTTGGTCCTGTTTGCGTTGATGGCATTTGAAGGAGAAGATTTAACCACGAACTGTATGGGCTGTACAGCGACATGAGTCTCGCCAGGCGTCTACGGAGCCATGAAGTCATGAAGAAGAGCCATGAACAACTTAGCTCCGGCCCGAAGAGTCTTTGACTCTGAGCCTGTGGGACAACGCAACAGAGGACGTACACGAACAAGGTGGCGCACACAAGTCGAGGGAGACCTCGGCCGGCTTGGTGTGCGAAACTGGAGACAGTTGGCGAAAGATCGTGCTGGCTGGAGAGGCATATTGAGTGAGGCCCAGGTCCACCTCGAACTGTAACGCCATAAGAAGAAGAAGAATATCATTGGCTAAACAGGCCTGGCCGCTTCCGCAAATGTTTCGGTTAAGAGAGCCTTCGAGTACGAGCATCTTGGTTCGAGAAAAGGGATGTAAAATATCTTCGTCTTGATGACTGAAAGCATCGTGCTCGTCAAGGACAGAAGGCGGCTATTTCTCAGGGCCACCCCCAATGAGATGTTCGCCTGAAAAGTAAAAAGTAAGTCTCTGAACTGAAGAAGATCCTTATCGATCTTTGCAATCGGCGTTTAGTCGCTCATTCACGTCGATGTAAAATATAAGCTATACCGCAATTCTGTCTTTAATCAGACCGTGCTTGTCGCGATAGAGAAGTGCATCTAGGGGAAGATGCCAATAGTATGTACATTTTCAAGGAACTGTAGGTTGGGGTAATAAGTCCTGAGATCAGGTTATTGAGTGAATTGTTCGTCCAATCAATAGGTCCCCGAATCATCTTAACCAGGAAGTTGTCAACTCTTTTCACGTTTGGCCTGTTGTATTGGATTAGAAATCTCGTACTGGGAAGTTGACGTTCTGAAAAGATAAAGATAGGCCATGAGGAAAGCATGGCATACCGAGTTCCCGATAACCTGGCCATTACTCGCATGTGACGGACATCCGGATATGCGTTGAATTAATGGGCTGGGTGTTATTCAGATGAAATCAAGATGCCGGTTATGCGCCTTAGTGATTAATTCTCCGCAATTGATAACCAGAAAAGTCTCTGATGCGATTTTGATCAACCTGATCGAAAAGATCGCTGAAAGATTCAAGACTCTCCAGGAGCATCACAATCTTCCGCAGGTCACCGATAAGTCGCCGATGACCTTATCATATTTTGAGGCACACGGAATCGTCACCGCGGCATTTGAAACCGAAGCAATTGAGATCGGGTTCAAAAGACTTGCTAAAGTCGTCTCTAACGCAAATAGATATTTCAAAGTACCCATCTTATGTAAAACTCCATTCCTCTAGATCTAAGAAACATTTTCCATAAAGGACGTTGTTTTTGTTTTCCTCGAAAAAGGCTTATCTCTCCAACAGCTTCAGCGACATAGACGCACTGCCTAAAAAAGGGAATTCACCTACAATGACTTGTCACAAGATGAATCGCAATGCAAGTGCATTCCTTCTCCCCATCCAACCGTCCGCACACCCGTGCACACTTGTCGCCACGAAATAATCAAATCAATTGCTTTCCGATAAATTCCATGCCCATGCAGCGGAGGCCATCCGATCATTCGGAGCGCAGCAACAGAAATCAATTTAACAAAGCGTTCCCTATTTTGCATACAAGATTCCCCAAGCCGGAGCCCTACCGAGAGGGAACACGTCAATAAATTGAACGACAGTCTCAGTCTTGCCCCGCGCCCGTCCCCTTGGTGGCACAACATAACCAACCGCATCGAATTACATCGAGAGAGGAATCATCGCGCCAAACGACCTGGCCATTCATCCATCCATTTGATCGCATATTGCATCCCCAGCAATCCTATCCATCCATCCATCCATCCATCCTTCCGTGGTAGCATGTTCCGTGGAAATCCTTGTTTAACGACGACATGTGCACTAAGCCCCACTCGATACCTGCTGAAGGATTCCGTATCACCTCACCTCCTCTTCCCGAGGGTGTCCTCGTGTTTTTTTGTTGTTTTCGGCTGGAGAAGGCAAAATCAATTTCAATTGTCACCGCCGATCAAAGTGGAGATGTGTCCCCGGTTAAGAAAGATTTCACATCATCGACTCTGCGCGCAGCAGAAGGCCTCCATTGTCAGGCAGCACCGAAAACAAAAGGCAGATCGATGCCGGGCCTCCACCCCGCCCTGCAGAGCCTTAACATGACACTATTTGCATACATCTTAAATCTCAGTCACATCTCCTCCAGACATCACAGCGGTCATGTCAGTTGCCTGAATCTCCGGCCATTATTCTCTCCTCCTCTCTCGGCCGGGCCGGGTCCCTATAGGACGACGAAGACGAAGGCGATCGCTTTACATAAACGATTCACCGATCGAGCTATCCCCATCTCATCATCATCATCATCATTGTCGTCGTCATCATCATCATCGATTCCTGCACGGGCCCTGGCCGTACTCGAATGCACCGCGCTCGATGCTCAGCGAGAGAAGCCAATCGTTCGGATTCGAATGTATGGGACATAAATCCTCTTTCATCAAGTTGTCAAGCTGACAGTCACACACTGGCACCCCAGAGGAGAGGACAAAGAAACAATAAAAACCCCCAGGCGATCGGACGTGTAGCGAGGCTCCAAAAACCAATCCGCGAACACCATGGTCAAGCGATGCACTTCCTTCCTATGCCAGTCGCAGTTGACCATCCATATCCATCGGTTCTATGAGAGATTCCGATATGCAGATACTCCGGCAGCACCACCACGACAACGACGACAGCACCATCACCGCCGCTCCGCAGACCCATTGGGCATACTAATGTCGCAAATCTCGGATGTCAGCTTAATCTGCGATTAAGATTTAATCATATCAATTTAATAGCTTGCGCAAAATTATCTCCGAAAGACTATTCATCGGCACCGCGCCGCCGCATTGCAGCCGACCAACAGCCGACCAGGGCCGAAAACAAAAGCGCGCGCGGGTAGTGCCCTAGTCCGAGCTGACCCTACCTGGCTGGCGATGCCATCCAGGCTTGGCGCGATGAAATTTATATCCTCCGGATGGCTATTATTATGCCGAATTGCGATCTATTGACTGGCACGCTGTGTGCTGCGGTGAGCTGCCGGTGGAACGCCGCGCCGCCGTTTCAGTGGTCGTAGGCCATGTTTTCGCTGTTGTAACGCCGCCGCCGACTACAGAAGGGCTCCCTTTTGGGATGCTGAAAACGTGAAAATGAACTCTTATGTCAGGACGGCTGGTGTTGAGTTATTTATTCGAGTTCGCTTTTGCCATTTGGACGGGTTTCGTGGCTCGAACTTGTCTCATTTTTGCGATGAAATGTTTTGAAGAATGTTCTGCCGAAGGGAATTGGGATTTTGATGGGGAACTTGAAAGTGGGGGAGAAATACCGTGTGACTGGAAAAGGTCTCGTACTAGGTGCAGAGACCAAGATCTTGTAGTTCACATAAGTCCCGAGTCCTCTCGTGGTACAGTATAAAGGCTTCTTCAATGCACTAGTCTGCCCTAGAACAAATGGAACCTGGAATCAAAACTGATGTATTGGGCCAACACCAAATTCTGCCGTCTTGATCCACCATGCACCCATCAGATCCACTTCCTTTATATGCTCATGTCATTTTCTTATCCATTTTCTATCAATTTGAATGAGGTCGTCCTCTAATTCGGTTCGGTTCTTAATGAGAACAGCCTGTTCCTTACGTTCCTTAGTCTTAGGAAACAACAAGTGGTATAAGTAATACTGCATGGATGCCGTTAATGGATTTAGTGCAAGCCATAGCTTACTGCTGAAGATTTGGCGAAAGAATGGTACCAGTCCTCTTTTAATGATACACTTGATTGTACCTTAAACAAATCAAATTCAACTCGGGAATGTGGCAGGGAGTACATTCTTGTGAACTCGGTCCACATCTCTGGGCGTCAGGTTGAAGATTGCAGTGTCCATTTAAGGGAGGTGATGTGAATAAAAGGGCACTGTTATGGCTAAATCAAAACCCAAGATCAATGTGGAACTGACAGCCAGGCTTCAATTAAGTCCCTTGATCAAGTCAGCTTTTGCTCGAAGACCGGAAGGCAATGACATTCCTGGGAGTTGCGAAGCCGACGAACTTGCCATGGGTGTTTGAACTTTTCTGCATCCCAAGTTAGGAAAGCCTTGAATTCAAATAAAACTAATAGGGTAACTAATAGGGCCTTACAGTCAGCTAAATTGTCTCTGCAAACTTGTGTACGTGTAAACATGCCTTTGCCAACCACTGTACGTAGAGTTTGCACAAACTACAGTTTGTATCGCTCCGTGATATGAATCACAACCTAAAGGATTCAGTGGAAAAAAGATATGACGTACAGCACACAACTTTTATTGTCGCTATGTGCTTATTTCACCACACACAGCACATTCGTGTATGCGGAAACAAGATAATTGCATTCGCGCAAACATCAAACATCAAACCAAACATGGATAGTGCCTAGTCTGCACAAACAAGTGAGCAACAATAAAATATAAAAATACATGCTTGCGCAAACGTGTTATGGTATAGCCCGTATAAGCTTCACGGTACAACTTTTACGAACTCCATGTGGACCAACATGAACTACGCGTCTCACTACTAAACAAATCTGGTCTTCCCTGAACCTTAAAGGTTCACTCTGCTTGATCAGAATGAGAAGATAAGATAAGAAAAGTAAGGGCCCTGACAGATGCCATCGTGGAACACTGCGTTATTGAAAAAATGTCTACTAACGAACATCCTTCTTTGATCGTGCAGTGCTCCCTTGGTCCATAGAAGGATCCACCCGTTGGCATATTTCTTCAATATTCTGAGCGAGGTAAGCTACATTTATAAACTCAATCGTTGTGAGCTCTAATTGATGCACTTAGTATTAGCAGAAGGTTTAGGTTAGGTTAGGTACAGGTGGTTAGGTATCAGTCAGGCCAGCAAAGGCCCATTGTCGTACCACGCGGATCTCTCTATCCATCAAACCATTCTACGAAGCGTTTGACTTGACTAACGCCGACGTAGTTCAACTCACTCAGGTCGCTGAAAAAGCAGACTCCAGGAGGAAGTGCAGGTGTATGTTATACTTCCCTCTCCTTCTTCGTTTCTGCAACTGCAGAAGTCGCTGTGAGAGAGTTCTAATCTTGAGGCACAGTGTCCTGCGATGACATCGATGAAAGTTCTTAGAGATGATTTGCTCATTCTGATAACTCCCAGTCAGATTTGGGGGGTATGCTGGTAGACAAGTTTTTTTTGTCTGAAGTTTTAGGCCTGCACTACTCAATTAGACGCCTTAATTATGGCAATGCTTTTCCAGCGGACACCCTGACAGTCGAAGAAGTCGCCAGAAAGATATCATTGTTGGCAATGCAACCAGCTGTAATTGCCATTTTTATTGACAACCGGGCGCCTATGATGGCGATTTCGGCATCGGAAATCCAGTCCCATTCTGTCGCGAAAAATTAAAGGTTATTAGCTGACATCACTCGATAACTCTGTATTGGGTTCCTGCTGCTGATCATCTCATTAAGCCCATATCCATCCTAACTTAATGTCAAAATATCAGAAGGATCGGTTCAATAGTTTAGAAGTTTATCTCGTATAGAGAGACAGACAAGCAGATAAACAGACAAACATACAAACGACAAACAGACAAACAGACAAACAGACAAACAGACAAACAGACAAACAGACAAACAGACAAACAGACAAACAGACAAACAGACAAACAGACAAACAGACAAACAGACAATAGACAAACAGACAATTCAAGTCGGCAACCAGAATGTTAAATCAAAGGAAGCGGTAAAATATCTAGGAGTGACGCTTGACAACAGGCTACGTTTTAATAGACATGTGGACTACGTGAGCAAAAAAGCTTCATCAATACAAGCGGCACTTTCCAGGATACTGCCGAACGTGGGCGGGCCCGGATACGCAAAAAGGATACTTTTATCTAGAGTCGTCAGTTCGGTTAGTTTATACGCTGCACCAGTCTGGGCGGATGTCCAAATTAGGAGGAGGACGTGGAACACGCATTCTTTTACTGTGGACGCTTCACGGAATGGAGAGGTAATCTACCAGACCCACCAAATCCAGTACAGAGAATGATGGAGTCGGAAGATTACTGGGTGGACATATGCGGACGCATAAAAAACATGCAGATTGAGCTGAGGAGAATAGAAGCAGCAAGAAGAGCAGCAGCAGCAAAAGCAACAGAGTCTGCTGAAGCACAGGAGAAGTAATACCTAATGGCAGTTCCGCGGGGAGAGTGGTAGAAGAGTGTAGCGTGTGGGTTAGTACGTAGGCGTTTTCCCTAAATCGAATACTTGGGTTTGCGAATCGTGCATGCTGATAGCACGGGCTATTAGTTTCTTTCGAAGATTGCCACATCCTTGGACGTTACCAAAAAAAAAAAAGACAAACACACAAACAGACAAGCAGACAAACAAAAAAAACAGACAGAGAGACAAACATACAACATACTGAATACGTTTTTCTTAACATTTTTTCCCGAATTAACTCTGAAAAACTTGTAAAATTTATGATGGAAATATTCAACACAGAACAGAGAACCAAAGTGGTTCAATTTTATTTTGAAAGTCGACATTCAATTATTCAGACACAAAGATTATATCAGAATTTCTTTTATGTTCGAAATGCGCCCAGTGCTCCAATAATTTACCGATAGATGCAGCGTTTTCAGCAACAAGGGGCTGTCTGTGATATTCCGCCTGCTGGAAGACCTCGTACAGTTCGAAATGATGTGAACATTGCTCGGGTGCAAGCAAGTATCGAGGAAAACCCCGAAACTTTCACCAGGCCTTCGCCTGGTTGCAGCTGGTGATGCTTAGGCGGTCTTTGCAAAGAATTTTAAGGCAGTTACACCTTTTCCATATAAGATTCACAGCCACAGCTCATACAGCTCGTCCAACTATGGCTCGGATAACATCGCGTTTTTCTGATTTTATCTAGCCCGACTTAACGACTCCGGATTTGTTCTTTGGCACTACCTAAAGGCCTATAAGCCAAGAACCATACAACAGCTTAAGGCCAATATCCGAGACAAAGTAAGAGCGCTGAAACCTGAAATTCTAAGAAATGTAATGGAAAATGCTTTGGAAAGAGCACGTCAGGTCGAAGCAAACAATGAGCACCATTTGAGAGAAATTATCTTTAAAACATGGGAGCATTGCAATATTAGTTTTTAAGTGTTAAATAAGGATTTTTACTTGTAGCTTTCATTGAATTAGAATCAAAATATTTGTGGAACCTTATTAACTCTATTAATTATAAAAATCATAGTTGTAAGGGACACTTGCCCTAAACCTCTAAAAAGAAAATTGTTACAAATGTATTCACTATTATTTACGCTACTTAAATAAATTAAATGAAAGAAAAAAGAATCTCGTCACCCTGTACATTATTAAACAATGTGTTCGATGACAAGACTATCAATGTATCCTGTCTTCCCAGATGATGTAATTTGACGCCGCTTGACTGTTTTGAACTCTCTGAACACCTCCGACAGTAGTTCTGGGTTTTCAAGTTAAGATTGAGTACACCTTTTAAAACATGCGTGCTATGAAGTTTGGAAGAAGTGATCGAACTGAGAGTTGAATATTGTTTCTCTTTATGGTTGTTGTTGTTGTTGTATTGTTTTCATCAATAATAATTAAAACGTTTGCTCCAATTCCAAATTCTTAAAACAGTGGCATATCCAAAATTTAACCACCATTTTCTTCCTAGCACTCTTCAATCATAATATATAATTTCTTACGCTCCGTCGTTTCTGCACTTCGTTGCCAAGCAATCTTTTCACAAGATCAATAAATTTCTCACGCTAATAGCAAAAATTTATGAGCGAAAGGTGTGAAGGTCACTCAAGAATAAAATTACGTAAACGTCTATCGGTTGAGTTTGAGTTATCGTGACTCAAATGAGGGTATAGATGATTGGTAGCAGATTGTCATTTGAATAAACACGGCAAAATCGTTTCGAAGCAAGGCACCTGCCGACAGGCGTTAAAGCTCGTAAACTATCGCGGCTGATAAGTGAAAACGCAATCAGTTTGCGAAGGTGTGGCGCAACGTTAAGAAACAGAATCGATAAATGTTTTTTAATGGATTTTGACAAGAAGTTTTTAATCTAAAAATGCTGACATTCTATCTTATCTGCTGAATGATGCAATTACTCGGAGTTGAGTGCAATAAAAGTATGTCTTCTCATTCGTCGGAGACGGTCAAATGGAACCACTTGTTATGTGGAATGTCGATGAGCTGATAGATATCGCTTTATGCAAATCTGCAGAAGGCGGCTAAGTGAGGTCAATTGCTTCTTGCGATAGCCTTTTGGTAATTTTAGTTTTTCCTAGCTCTTGTAAGTGCACTGCATTAATAAATTAAAAAATGTCTAAGTGACATGTGGGTTCTTTACAACGTCGGTACTTAACCCACGAGTAAATTTCCAAACGCCGTTGTATTTAGTAGTAAGCACTGAAAAACTGAGAACTGAGAAAAAATAGCAGTAGGAGTTCCACAATGTAGTGTCTTAAGTTCTGTACTTTACCTACTCTACAAAAGAGATCTACTTGAACCTTTAATTTTCAGCGAGAGGAAGTGATGCCGTAGAAGCGGTCAGGAATGAAATGAAATGAATGAATTTCTATCACGACCTCGTCTAGATCGGGGGATTAAAATTCTCGTCCATTATCGTCCAAGTTGAGTGAAATATTCAGCTTGACAGCCTGAAAGCTAACTTGCCTGAACAGATAGCGCATCCATTTCCAATTCGGCAGCAATATTCGATTTAAGAGCACTTTTCTGGGAATCAAAGGATGTGCAGCAGGGTCATCTTCTCCAATAAGTGTAAGTGTAAGCTGCGTATGCGAAATGGGATAATTCACGAACGAACGTACAGATTTCCGACAAGTTCAACGATAAGCCTTTGGAACAAACAACTGCTTTCCTTTCACGGCTCCACATCCCCCGTGTCACTGTTGATCCTCCGAGAGTATAACTGTTATGGAAATTTTCTCTACAATCTCACTTCAAACTCGATATCATTTATCCACCACAAGCCAGCTGCCTCAGCTAATCAACAGCAGCTTGAGCTCAACAGTTCTCCGCATCCTTGAGTTTCCTTTCAAATCCGCCAACCTCCCTCGGTGTCTCTCCCTCTGCTAATCAATACTTCACTTCTGGAGCACATTGATGAATCGTCTTGAAGTGTTCAATCGTCCCCTGCAACATCTGACTACAAATGCTTTTGACATCTTCCTCCGCATCTGCCTCAGAGATACTATCTCCGCCATCATCCTGTCATTTCTTTAATTTTCCAATTTGTCTCCGCCTAATGAATGGATTCAGTGATTGGCAGGACATTCCACCCGTCCTCTACTTGCGGCCGGATCACCTTCAAACTGCGCCCGACTTCTGAAATGATTGCTCCGCAAGTGATCATCCATTTAGCCGCATCCATCTACATATGAGATGAGTGTCTGTGTGCGTCCTTATCTCATCAATCAGCTCTATCTAGGAATTTCCTTCGACACTGACATCTTGTCAGATGGTATCTGTCCTTGTTGCACCAAACGGCAACCGCTTCCCACCCGATGCACCGGCGCGCATTTAGGACGGCAAAACAAACAAAACGAAACGAAAGATCCCCCGGCAGCGAACAGCAGCACTTCATAATCATCCATAAATTTGCAATAATAATCCCGCCAAAGGATGCTCCGAGTGCAACACACCACCGCCGCATCCACCGCTGCCACCGCCGTCGACCATCGTCACACATGCTGGCGGGCTGGCCATCCGAACAGCCGATCGATTGATTAATCAACGAATCAACCGCCACCAACACCATCCTCATCATCTTCTATCAAGCGCCCATCTCGCAACTGACAGAGCCCGATCAAAGGAACCACCACACCAGTGGAACCAGCACTCAGCAGCGGCTAACTAGCTCTTGACTGGTTCCCCATGCCATCGCCGCCATCATAATCATCATCACCATCACGACGACGACCTTCGTCTGGTCCCGAGACGCGACCGACGGACATCGACGCACCGCGCACGCCTAACCATATGGTAATTGCAATCATATAAACGCACCCCGCGGCAACTGGCTACTGTTTCGCTGGCCCGGTGCTCCGATGCGTCGCTGCTCCGGAGGATGCTCGGGATTCCAGTGATGAATCCCTGCGATTACTCAGCCAGATTTGTCCTCATTATTCAATGCGGGGCTTCACTTATTGATTTATCATGGCGAGCCGAATCGTTGGCGCGTCGACGCGGTGTGCGGCTAGAGAGCGAGACGCGGGGGACAGGTCTTAGGCTTCACCCGCCTCAGGTGCGTTTCGCTTCGTTAATGTCACGCCGAATGAATGAGCCGCGGACGCCACCACCGCCACCGCCACCGCCACCGCCACCGCCACCGCCACCGTCGTCGAGTCACCTACATACCAAGCATCGCCGAGCCACCGATGAACACGAGTGTCGGATAATTCGAGGTGTCTCTATCGAGCTTTGTCGTGTTTGGATTCGATTCTGGCTTAGCCCGGGATTATTAATTCGCAAATCAATTTTGATCGTCGCCGACTCTGCGGCTCACTGCAGCGCCGAACCTTAAAATCGCTCCCCCATCGGCGGCGGCGATGGTGGCGCATATGGCAATCGCCCGCTCTATCGCACTCCGCGATCAAACAAATATCCGAGCGTATGGTAATTATTTATCTAGATGCCATTTGGAGATTAGTGGGTTCTCCTGGTCTTCCATTTCGGTGGGGCTGCTGCTGCTGCCTGGCTTTGGGGAGGGGACTGTTGCAAGTTTTCGGTGGTTGCAGGCTGTTTGCGCGGAGCTTAGAGAGTGTCGGGTGAATTGAATTGCCCGGACCCTCAGCGGAGACAGACTCTATTTGCATGCGCGCAGTGAAGTGAGGCTGTGTTGCTCTGGTGGTCTGGGGCTGGGAAAACAAATGATCCGGAGTTACGAAAACATCAAGGCGCTGCTCAGATCCCGTACAGGTGATTGTGATGAAGAGGTGGCATTTGTTGTCTTTTCTTTTTTTGGTTCTCTTGCTTAGGAGGTACATAATTGAAATTTAATTTTTGGATCTCTCTCACAATGTATCTTGCAGGGTATCGAGGATCTTTGGGTGTAAACATCGTGTGAGGCCTTGTTGGATGGGAATTCGGTGAATGGAAGCTCATATCTGTCAGAGGTGTGACAGAATTCCAATAGATCAAGTGGAAACGAGTGTGATTGCCTTCTGTACAGTTTCCTGCCGGAAAGTTGTGGGTTAAAGTGAGGATGAGAATGAAAGGCACTTCAATCAATTAACTTTCCCAGGGACTCTGATCGCTACTTTTTTGGTAAGTCTAGCCCTTAGGCTGGTGAAGGGAGTACCTGCGACTAGTGTCGCGGCTCACTTAGAACAACAGATTGGGTCCAATGTACCCAAGTCCAGCCATTACGAAGATGGTCGTTGTTGAGGTCGAAGTCCCTTCAGTACATTAGTAACGGCTTAGAAGGAAATTAATTTGGACAGGAGTTGCTTCTGTCTACGAACTGCTACTCTCACCTCGCCGTGGTGAAACTCGGGAGCCTGGTATCTCTGACAGAAGATGGGGTAACCAACCCCCGTGAGCCGTCGTTGGTGAATGCCAACTGTCCCCCAGAGAGGAGAGAGAGTCTGTACTAGGGCTGATATCACTTTTAGGCTGGCGGCGGAAAAGCTAATCAAATGATTGGCCAACGGCCAAATTATATTTAACATAAGCCTTAACATAAAATAATAATAATAATAATAATATAATAATAGCGGCGCTACAGTCCGAGGTTGACCTGGACCTAGCTTCTCAGCAACCACTCGGGTTTTGCGTACTATTGTTCCCTCACAAGTGAAGGGGACCTACAGTTTAATGCCGACTCCAAACGGCGGGATTGAGAAGCTTTTTCTAGACAGTTCTACTCTTTGAGCATCGTCAGTGACTCGAAAGAGGTGGAGCCGTGAAAAAAAGTTAGATGTTAGACATTGAGCGTAGGAGTGGACGCATCTACCCCCGATTGCTCATTGATGACCACAAAAATTGCAATTGGTTGAGTGAACGAGCAATTCTTGCGGCGAAGAACAAATATGTGGGTGACTTAGGGTCGTTTTGCTCCCTATTGCTCAACTTGCTGGAAATTTGAGAGTTGATCAACTTCGGAGTTAGTCTCAACTCGAAATATAACCGGACAGTTGAAAATTGATTGTGTTCACTATTATAACTCCTGAAGTTCTCCAACTTTCAGTTTTAAAATTTCCCTTGGTATATTTTTGATAATTGGCACATTAAAGGCCATTTTAATTTATGGATGTTTGAACTGAATTACGGTAGATATGCACATATACACTGCTGTGCAAAATAATAAGCACACATGATGATACCTTATCTCTCTCGCTCTCTCTAACGCTTTGAGTGATAATGCAGAATGCTTATTTTGCATTAGTGGGTAGGTCCTACGCTCGATGTTGTCGGTTCGATTCCCCAAAAATCACCTAAACATTTTTTACCTCTTTCGAGTCACTGACAATACTCAAAGAGTATAACTGTCTAGAAAAAGCTTCTCAATTTCGCCGTTCGAAGTCGGTATTAAACTGTAGATCCCCTCCTCTCGTGAGAGAACAATAGCAAGCACAACACGAGTGGTTGCTGAGAAGCTAGGTCCAGGTACACCTCGGACTGTAGCGCCGCCATTTTTATTATTATTATTATGACATCAGCACATAGTATACATACAGCACACGCTCATAGGCGTTGTATTTTTTTATAAGGACAAAATCAGATGTTGACTTAAAAAGTCATAACAGACGAACTCGTCGACCAAACTTTACATAAACCATCTACACGACCATATGAACAAACCCTAAACATTTTATCGAATTCGGTTTGACCGTTCGTGAGTTATAAAGTCACAACGCACTTGCAACAATTTTTTGTATGTATAGATTTTGATTTTTGCGTTGATTTGCCGTGTAAAATTGTTCGTTAGTAAAATACTGAGTTTAATTGTAATAAGTCAACACAGCATTTATTGATCCTGAGACGGTACGAAGTTCGCCAGGTCAGCTAGTACATCACAAAAATTATGTACGTTTCCATCTAAAATGTGAAATAATTTATAGGTTTTCAATTTGGTCATCTTTACCCGAACGTCTCCGAAACTCTTTCTCCACAAAATCCTTCAAGGAATCTCTTTAATTTCCACGACACCACTCGAACCCCAATGTGATGTCAAGTGACAACACTGTCCCCAGCGCATTCAGTCCGTTCAATCGAATGTAATTCTCTTGTCCCACTCAACTTGACAACCCATTGTAGGTCTACACCACCACTATTCAATTAAAGACCAATGTCGACTAGGGTCCACCTATGACATCTAGCCGGCGACAACACACCATCGAATTCATGCCAGTCCATGGGAAGACCAAAAGTGTCCACAAACACCACTCGCAGCGGACGAACAAAAACTCCAACTCAATCGAATTAATCGCTTCGGTAATTCCAATGAAATTACACAAAACACCATCCGAGCATCGCATCGCGGTGTGTTGCTGGATACCGGGAGAGGTTGTCCTGCGCGCACAGCCATCCCGACAATGTATTACCTTCACACATCGCAATTGAATCGAAAGTGTTATTGTGCAGCCGGGCTGGGACCGGCGAACGCGCTCATTTCGAGCCCGAATCGTCATCGTCCCCCCGACCTAAGTGGCATTGACAACACAACTGCCAAACAATTTTAGGTCCCCTCCCCTGCACGGCTGGCCGCCGCGCCGTCAGGGCTCTGATGTTCCCACAAGCACCGCCGGAACATGAAGATCACACTTTAATTGCCCAGCACTGTCTCACTCTCGCTCTCGATGCGCTGGCCGCGACTGGCCGCGGTCGCAGGCGCAATTATTCTTGCGACGGTGGCATAAAACATCCATGGATTGGATTTTTAAAAACAGATCGCATCCGAGGGACATCCCCTGGCGGGGCCAGCGAGAGAGGGCCAGACGAGCGTAATTAGTTAATGACTTTGATATACGAGAGTGTGGTGCCAGGAATGCTGCTTTAAATCGCGGAGGCTGTCCACTCGCGAACATCGACAAAAGACGTTTCCCGCCCGACCAACCGGCCGCAATGCGAAGCATCATTAATTCGTCGAGCCGGCACAGTCCCATCCCCCTTTTCCCGGCCACAATTAATGGAACCGAGGGGCTGAGCCTTTGGCCAAGGTAATTTCCCTATGGCCGCACCTTTGTCTTGCATCCGGATGGACAATACCCACTCCCGGCTCCTGGAGTTACCGGCCACAGCTGGGGTGTACCCCAGCCGAGCTACGTACCGTCGGTCGGTACAGACTACACAGACTACGGAGTGCGAGTAGTCCTAAAACTGATTTAATTAAAAAAACATCAGTCGAGGCCTTAAATTAAATTCCGTCCTCGTGTAAATTGGTATCGATGTCGCGCGATGTAAATAGCCGTAGGTTGGAGTATCCGAATCCGTGTCCAATTTAAACGATTCTGGTCAGCAGTCGCACGTTACTTACTGATGTTTGGCGGGTTGTATGGGGTTAAATATTGTGAGTGTCTCCGCTTGTCTATACACACCGCGAGGAGTTGTCGCCGCGACAAGACAAGGTGCTGTCCATACTCAAATTTGACTTATAGACACACTCTCCTTCGGTGTTGTGTTGGTGGCTGGAAGGCTGGACGAATTGGTGCTACTTCACGGTGAGGACTCGACAAAGGAGTTGCGGAAGACCTTGCCTCGGACGGGGCGAGTTGTTTCCACGCATCTGATAGGAGAGTCGTGCACGACCGTGTTCCAGTTGCGATTGCCGCGACGAATTATTGATGGGGCTTGCTTGCTGAACATATCCTTGGAATACATTGTAACGGAGACGGAGATTGGTGGTGGGTAAAATGGAAAACCGCTTAAGGTGCCTCTTAACGACTTTTTCAGATCGATCTCAGTTTTGTTGGAATGAATTTTGGGGTGGAGAATCTTTTTCCATTTTTTTTCTGTGAGATTTTTATTGGCAGTTTGAAGTAGCTCTGGTAAGAGCACATGGTTTTGTTTCAGTACTATTTCGTTTGGGCGCCATTTCGGTTAGGATGACATCTGTCAGTTGGAATTTGACAGTCGTAGGGAGTGGTCGATAACAGTCTATGATCTTGAAGCAGCTAAAGTTGTCACATCGAAAGTAATAAAAGAGAGGGTTATGGAAAGCTGGATTCAAGTCCTTTACTGGCTATCCATTGGACTCCATAGAACATTTGCTATATAGCGGGAATTTGAAGGGCAACGCTTTCAAAATAATACACAACCCACGTCAACCTTAACAAAGAAATGAGAATTCATGGATTCATCATCATCATCATCATCATTATCAGTGGCCCAATTGTCGCCTTTCAGCGGCTGTCTAAGTCACCATATACATCCAGCTGTCAAAAGATTCAGTGAGGTTTGCCATTTCATCGTGCATCGTTTTAACTTACAGATCAACAGTATAGTGGCAAACACTAGAGAAGAAATACCTTCTTTCTAGCTTGACGAAGGTCTAAAGATCGGTGTGCTTAGGAGTAACGGGTGCACTTAGGACAACGGCGACAGCAGCGCACGACATTCTTGACATTCTGTAGTAGCAGAGCGGCTATAACCGCAATAAGACTCTGGGAAGTCAAGATGTGGAAAGACAAGCCATATGGGCACGCGTCCATCCTCTCAAAATGGACAGCATCATAGAGATACAAGTCGTCGGATTATCGGCCACCAACCCTGACTACCACGAAGCAGTTCTCTACCCGAATTCCGGACAGGAGAGGTTGGTAAGAGCTGTCATCGGAGGGCAGCAAAGAGGTCTCCCTATACAATGACGGCTAGAAAACAGGTGCAGGAACAAGGGCAGGGGTCTTCTGCGAGTTCTTCGAAAGGCCCCTGAATCGAAGAGACAAATGTAGCGTTATTGAAGGGGAAGTGGTAACACTAAATGAGGCGGTGTTGGAAAGAAAAAACGATAACTTTACAGCCTTGGCCAAATGTATTAGGCACCCTTATCTTTTTGTCTTTGCTGCCAAATCACTTATCGGAAGTAATTGGTTTGAATTTTATGGTTTTCGGCGATATTATCTGAGGTTGTAAACGATTTTCATTTTTTCCTCTTACTTCATTATTTTTTTGCTTTTTGAAGATATAACGAATCATAAAGGATGCCTACTACATTTGGCCAAGGCTGTATACTCCGACAGCCAAGGGGCGATAAGAGCCATAGCGGCGGAAGTCGGAACTAGACGAGCGAGAGTACGTGTTCTCTAGCTCTACCTTAAGTCTCCTGAGGAAGGAAATAGTGGACGAAGCCTTAGAAAGACCAAATGAGCGATGGCTGAATCTGGAGATTGAGTCAACGACGAGAGTGCTCGATTTCGTACCGAAGGCGGTGGTTGAGCTCAAGGACTTTATTCCCTAGGTCGCGGTTTGGGCAAATGCTAGCATTTACCTTGTACACATCCTCGAAAATAGCTCCTATCGCCTCCATCTTCTTTTGCGGATCTCCGATCACAAAAAAGTTGTCATCATCGGCAGCGTCTCTAGTGTCTGTACCCGCTGCTGTGAGTAATTGTTCATTGTTCGGGATATTTTCAGACACGGAAGTTCTTTGGCATCCTTCCTCCGAATGCTTTGGTGGCATCTGAAGTAGAAGATTCAACAACAAGCTTTACGGGTTGTAGGGCGGCATCAGCCGAGTCAAGCGTCTACAAATAACACGCTTAAGATGGCTAGGCCATGTCACACCACAGCTCCGGCTCGAAGAGTCTTCGAATCCGAGCCATTGGGACAACGCAACAGAGGACGGCCTCGTTATAGATGGCGCACACAAGTGGAGAAGGACCTCACCCAACTTGATGTGCGGAATTGGAAACATCTAGCGAGAGATAGTGCTAGTTGGAGAGGTTTGTAAGTTGAGGTCCAGGTCCATCCCGGACTGTAGCGCCATATAAAGAATAAGAAGAAGAAGAGGAAATGTCGATCAGAGATCCGCTTTTTGGCCAGGAAATCGTCTTCTCGGACGAGACCAATTTTTGGCTCAGCGGCTAAACATAAAACAAACATAAAAAGACTGACTGTTTGGTGTGGTTTATGGCATGGCGGCATCATCTTATTTCTTTCGAAATGAGGAAGGACACACCATTATTTTCAATGGTTTCAGGTAAGGAGAGATGTTAACTGACTTTGTGTGGCTAGAGGTCGACAACATCGATATATCCAAACTGTGGTTTCAAAAAGACGGTGCTAAACTAAGGACGGTGCAAAGTTTGAAAATGAGAAGGACTAGGTGGTGCCTAGGTCATTTAACGGCGTCCATTTATCAGTTAGCCGCTACGATCATGCGACTTGACACCACTCTGGGGCTACGTCAAGTCCTTAGTTTATGCTAACAAGCCAACCACTTTGGATGAGTTCGAGGCCAATATTCGAGAGGCTATTTCCGGAATAACACCCCCGGAGTATTGGACCGATTCATCGAAAACTGGACGAACCGCTTGAAGTACTGCTAGCGAAGCCGAGGCGGCCAATTGAATCATGTGCTATTCCGTACATAATGGCGGAATAGACGTTCGGCAAATGTGAAACGATGCATGATGAAATAGCAAATCTTACTGATTGTTTTGGCAGCTGAATGTGCTTGTAATTTTGACAGTTGCTGAAACGAAACAATTGCCATCTCGCAATCCTTTATACTTGGCTTTGAAATAAACCCTAAACCAGTCCAGTATACTGTTTGAGAGTGCTTTGAGGCGTTTGAAATCCACTTCCTTAAGCCGCCCATCCCCTTTGCCATCTCGACCATCTTTCCTTTAACTAACTGCTTTATTGGACACTCAAAATTATAGCTGCACTGGAATAAGAACAGTGACTCATTAGGGCCTTCATAAATCTCTCCACCGTCAATGGCTCAAATCCGCGAAACATCTTCACCACAAAGGCGCTGCAGTTAATCTCGGACCATTTTCAATGCAATCCTGCAGCAGAAACACGTTAAATCGTAAATCTTCGTGACGACCCCTGGACCACCAAAACGAACGACCCCGACTAACGCTCACACTTCACCACCGAACAAGACGACACATCACCTTAAGTGATCGCATCGAATCGAGGCCACAATTTGCACCCACCACCAAGGACTCATTAAATACTCCGAATCCTCTGACAGGAAAACAAAGAAAAAAAAAACTCCTCGCTGAGTAGGCGTGAGCATCCTGAGAACAATTCCGTTAAAGCCATCTCTCAAACGAAATCCAAATCCCACAGTCACACCGTGCCTTGTACGTGTTTCATTAGCTCTGCGGCATATTAAGTTTCCAAAGGACACCACCGATGGGTGGTGTTGGTCCAGCCTAAAACCACGAACGCACATAATAAATGAGAACCTGCGCACGCCTATCCTGACCATCCCCGGCCTAAGTGAGAGCCAGACCGGCCACGGCAACAGACCAACGACACGGCCAAGCAGAAGACCCCCGAAAATAAAGAGCAGAACAAGAACGAAGAAAAAAACTACTCATTGGCCACTGTCAACACATAACCAGATGTGCAATTTATTGTGCCAAACTCAATTATTTAAGATCCGCCCGAAACGAGGAGAACAAAAATGCGGTTCCAGGCCAAGAGACACCCAAAAGACGCGGACCAGTCCGCCGCAGCCGAGGGCCAACGGGTGAGCGCAGCGCGTAAACTTTCTCTCGCCCCCACCCCCACGGGCCCCGGGGAGGCAACCAGGAAGACATCAACCAAAAATAAAAATGATTATCTCCGCGTTGTTGTCCGGTCCAGGGCTGATGGGGTGGAAGGCGGGCGGGGAGGGAAATTGGGAGGTGTCGTGTTGGCCGGACGAAAAGAAAAACGATCCTTACACCGAAAACAATGTCCAACGACACTTTCAATGGCACCATCTTCTTTCAACATGGCAGACACTCTCCGAGATGGTGCTGATGATGATGATGATGGTCATGATGATGGCCCGAGAAGAGTTCTTTTGGTCGCGTTCCTGCCTGACGATATGATGGAGTACCATCGCCACCAACACCACCGCACACAGCCGGCCCAGCCTCACACACATGACTTTCACATTTCCGCTGGCAGCTTGCAGGAACACTCGTATATCCGTCGTCCACTGCCGCTGCTGTTGCTGCTGCCGCCGCACCGCCAAAAAGTCAATTTATATTTCACCAACAAATTATGCGACGGCGCGGTCCGACATGTTTCACAGGAGGGCGGCAGCGGTGGTGGTGGCGGCGGTGACGGCGGTAGCCGAGGTGATGGCAACAGCGGCGGTGGCAGGACACGGCTGCTTCGCAGAAACAAAGTGCACTGGAAGTCACACGTACCGTACATGGGTAATCCTTCGTGGCCCTGCCCAAAAATTTTCGGCTTCCCTCTCCGAGTGTGGGTTTTTCAAAAGAGATTCCTTCTTTTTGGTCGGTCTCTGGGTTTCTTTCTGTTCGTTCGTTTGTTCGGTTCGGTTCGGTCTCTTCCTTTCCCGGCCAACCGAGAGTCCAACGACCGGAGGAGGACAGCAACGACAACAACGACAACGACAACGATGATGCTGCTGCTGATGATGATGATGATGCTGGTGTGCTGATGTAGTTGGTTGCATTCTTCTTCTTCATTTCTGTGATTGTCACCGAGGCTGGCCCCGAAAATTGTGTAAATCGCGGCGACAGTTGGGAGACAAGTTAACACCATCTCACGCCACAGCGACGGAACGTTTGTATTAACCGACCGTAAAACTAGACCTGTCATCGGGCGACGGTGATGGTGATGGTGATGGTGACAGTGGACGCGCTCCACGGCCCGCCAGCTACCTCGAGTTGTGTGTTATGTCGCATCCTCTGACAGTTTGATGAATTAAGATTTTTCGCATTCCTCCACCGTGGGGTCATTCACCGCGCCGAGCACCGGCCACATCCGTGGGTCATCTCCGCTCTTAGCGGCGACCAGTCGAATGCAACGCAAATTCAATTACCACCTCCGTTTCGATGTGTGGGGGGAGGAGGCGGGGGGATGTCAGGTCAAGGCGGCCATTGTTAGCGGGCCACCTCCCCGGGAATCAATAATCTCTCGATATCTACACGAGCGAGGATTTTGAAATTTATTTTCACTCCCTTTTCGGTTAGTCCCTCGGCGGGCTAATCTTTTGGGTCATCGGCTATACTTCTCGCCGAACGACGACCGCGACGACGACGACGTCGACGACGACGACGACGGGTCTGTCCCTTCATAACTTACAGCTCGCTGGGGAGAAATTAAAAAATCACAACACAAGAAATTATTAATAAAAATGATCAACGGCTCGGTGCTGGCGAGCAGGCCCCAACAGAAGCAGACCACGGATCCGAGGAGCGAGAGAAGTGCCTCCAAAGCCTTCGGGTATAAATAATCGCAAATGTACATATTTTACGCGTTGAATGAGGTCCACAGAGCCTGCTTCCTTCTCAGTCGTTCGACCGAAACAATTTCGGTTGTCGTTCTGCGGTGGCAGTAGCGACGGCGGCAGTGGTGGTGGATCTAGAGACCTTCCAGTTGGAAGTCGCTCGGAGGGGAGGGAAATTGATTGCTATTGTCACACCTCCTCCTTTCTTTGCGACTGAGATTTTGTGAATCTTTTGTTGCGAGAGTCGATCGCTGTGACTGGGAAATCTGACAGATTTATTTCACGACTGAACTTTTGCGTGAGTCTCGGAAGTTTGTCCGTGATGAATCCCTCTTCTCAGCGTCTGAAGTGAGAGACAGAGGATTGAGAACTGCTCGAAGTCGGGAGAAGTTTATTCGATTTGGAAAGGCCACTAAGAGAGGCGATAAAGTTAACGTCAGTCGGCAAGAGATTGGTCAATCGGCTGAAGGGAGTTCTGAACAGTTGTCCAGTTCAGGGGTCCAGTGAACAGTTGGTCGGGGTGAAATTTGAAAAATACAGTGGATATCAACTCTTTCTAAGAAATCTTCATGAAAGATCAGCTTGAATTGATACTCGTACAACAGGCTGCATGCACAAAGAAAGGATACGCGACTAAGTTAAATTTCAGAAAAATTTTATGTTGAAGCTTAAGAAACAGATTGGTGGCTCCTAAACGGTGTAAATGAGGAGTTGAAGGAAGCCTCTTTTTTGATGTTAGGAATTTTGTGCACCAATTTTTAAGACGACGAAGACCTCCCTTTTAATCTCGTCTGTAGTAGAGAATGACCAGAGACACATTGATGCGCATAAGATGGAGTGTTCTGAAGTTCTGGAGTTCTGGAGACGTCTTTTTACAGATCTCGCTGGCTGAAGAGGCATGTTTTCTTTGAGATCCCAGTCCCCTGGGTAATGTGTTAACCCGATTTCATAAACCGGCTCAAAGCGAGTTACATCAAAATCGGGTGAAACCGAGTTACATTCATATAGAACCGAGTTGGCGAAACTAGAATGAACCGAATAACTAAATAAAGGGGGGTCCACGGAAAACGCACGATGAAAATCGTAAATAAAACAAAAAAGTTTTCAGAGAATTATTTTTTTTTTTCAGAGGATTTTTGAAACGCTACTGGAGCACTCAGACTCAAAACTGGTCCATTGTACTGCCGGGTAGCAATCAGTGCCGTTAATTTGATCCCAACGACAAATGGTGACTGGACCAGATTCGATTTCAGTGGGATTCGAACCTCGGACCCCTCGAACTTGGGGCAGGCACTTAATTATCTTAATATTTTTTATTATGACGGAAGAATCTATGACAATAATGTGTGAAACTAAATATCGGCCACACATTGGGTCCTTCGGTGGCATACCTCTATCCGATGGTCCATATTTTCAATGACTCTGAGACGTAACTGAGGTTCAATGTCGTTAATGTGCCGAATTATCTCATCCTTTAGCTCTTGAGCTGTTCTTAGCTTTTTTTTGTCGGAGATTTTTGTAACATTACACTGGAGCACTCAGACTCAAAAACTGACTTTTGCTGAAATTTCATGGTCTTCTATGATGAGGAGCCTACATCATCAGCTCTCACCTCACTAACACCGAATAACTGCCTGCCACCTGATCCGAGAAAAGGCGGGACAATGGCAGAGGAAGTGCTCTTCAGTGTCATCGTCTTCTCCACAGGCGTCGCAGAGGGCTTCATCGCTTAGTCCAAGCACACTTAGGTGTTTGGCGAAGGTGTACCCATTAGTACGCCGGTAAGTTGTCTGTTATCTTTCCTGTTAAGAGATAAAGCCGCGGATTTCTTACAGACGTTGGGGAGCATGCGCTTGGTCTGTCTACAGAGACCAAGCCACCTGGAGAGTCAAGCCACCTGCGGTTGTGCTCTCGAAAAGTCTAACCATCGATGCAAGCCCTAACCAAGGACGCAGGTAGTCCCAGCGCAGATTCAGGTCCTGAGAATACCTCATCTGAATCTCGCCTATCAAGTTCATCGGCGATCTCTTTTCCTGTGATCCCAGACAAGTCTTAGCGAATTTAAGCTACCGATCAAATTCAGAGAAGCTTGCATTCCTGAACTATCCTGGAAGTGGTGAAAGGGTTGAGAAAGGCCGTAAGCATGCCTTGGCTGTAGCTACAGACGCAAATACTACGCCCCTTCCACCTATTCTTCACAATATAGCTCGTAGTCATTAGGATCCCCTTGGAAAACCGACGCAAATTTACCTAACGAGTTGTGCAGTCTAAAGTTGTCGCTCTCCACGAAGGCACCAGCACCAGATCCTTCATTGGTCTTGGAGCCGTCCGTGAAGACTCGATTACATTCCTTTCCTGACTCAGATATTGGCCAGTTCTTGGCTTTTTGACGTACACGTTTTTTTTTAAATATCCCCAAAGAAAGAAGTCCAACGGTGTCAAATCACATGATCGTGGCGGCCAATTAATATCGCCACGACGTGAGATAACACGGCCATTGAATTTCTCGCGCAAAAGAGCCATTGTTTCGTATTGACGATGCTTGAAATGGTCTGTAGGCTTCAGCTCTTGAGTCAATTGATCCTTGTAAGCGTGTAAATTCAAATTTTTATTCAAAATTCGCCTCAGTGATGTTCGTCGTGCTCTGGAGAGGCATGTTGAGTGAGGCCCAGGTCCACCTCTGACTGTAGCGGCCTAAGAAGATGAAGAATATGTTCTTGAGATGTTCAATTGTTGGACACGACGACAAGTCAAGGTTGACGACTTTTCTGCCACACTCTCGCGAACAACAGGAATGTTGTCCGCAGAACGAACTGGGCGAGCATACACACATAAGTAGTGTCGTGAAAAATCCTGCATTTTCAGAGAAGAAATCGACGCACCTAATCACTAATCTATGGCGTCTATACCCAAGATCCAAAGAGATTACTAAATCCACAAGGAACTGCTTATGAGCATCTTGTTCGTTTCCAGCTGTGTAGTTGGTTCACGACAGGTTTATGTCGAAGCTTCGTATCGATTGCCTGTGTTGCTCAATGTTTCCACTTCAATCAGAAATTTTATGAAGCCTCCTCCAGTCCTTAACATCGCCTAACGCCCAACCGGAACTCTGCCGATAATGGATTTCCCTTAACTTTCCAAATGCCTTACCTCCGTCGGGCACATCCACTTGACCACATGCATTTGGCCATTAAAGCGACTTAAAAAAAAGCCATTTCCTAGCATCAATCTCAGCCAGATACGACTATCTCTCAATCAGCACTCGCCCCCCAGCCTCACACACATCCAATCGACCGTTCAGTGAAAAGTCCGAAGGTGTGAAACATTTCCATTTAAGGTGAAGCACATTTCTGATTGAACTTTGATCGGGCCGGGCTCGGTTAAGCAAGTCCAATTACAAGAAGAAAAATCGCATACACAGCCGGCCGTCAGTCGTCAGTCGTCAGCCGAGATCAATCTGCAGCTCGAGAGACAAAGAGATCTAATTCAGATCGACCGAGAAGTGTTGATGCTAATGAAGTGGGTCATGTTTGCACGCTTGGTAGTATCGGCCTCGAATATATTACGCCTCGAAATATGGTAGTACCTGTCAGCTGGCTCATGTAGCGGACGTAATTTATTGGCGCGGAATGGGCTGGCAAAGGAATTAGCAAATCTGCGTTGGCAGTCGAGTGTGTTTCTGCGGAATTAGAATACAGATCAACCCGCTGTGTTCTTCGGCTGGCTCTTTCTCGCTGCCGTCCTATGGCATCACACGAACGCCTCTCAGGCCGAGGCTAATTGTTGATGAATATTTATAATCGGAGACCTCCTCTCCTATGATCGTGTAAACATGACTTCAAGTGTACATCTGTCTATCTGTCGTCCGATCGCACTGAATTAAGTTGGAAGCGCGAAGGGCATGCGTTGGTTGTCGTGACGGACATCTCTTGATGAATGGAGATGAACTTTGGAGCTGGCTCGTGTTGATGTGAGGAGCGGAGCCAGACTGTCTGGACCTGAACTGGTTGACGTTTGTGACAGAATTCAACAAACGCAATACAATCCAAAGCGCAAGCAACATAATGACGATCCATCGTCCCATTCCAGAGCCAGACCATGCAACTTGATGTTTGATTCCCGAAATCCCGGCAAAAAAGCGAACTCCTTGCAGCCTCTATCTGGTTCCCAGAATTCCCAAAGTACACAACTAATTTATCAATTAAACGACACTTAAATGTCCCGCAGCATCCATTAATTCCGGTCCACAAACACCCGAATGTTGCCATTGACAGACTCCGCCAAACTCCGCGAGACCCATCAATTAAAGCCGATCTCCTTGTCTTCGCACCTTCGCACCTCTGCGCTGATATTAGCCAAAAGACGGACTGACGCGGACCAGAAATTCAATCCTAAAATTGGATTTACTAATTCCGTCGAAATGAAACGAGGAACTGATACAGGGGATCATCGCTTACCGCATCGGGCCATTGACACATGATTAATGGGGTGTGGCGTGAGGTGTCCTGTGTACACTCTTCACGAACTCCAACTCAAGTCCTCATCGGTGCTTGTCCGAAAACAGGAAAGCAAAGAATTGAGGAGAGAAAAAAGAGCAGAATCGTGGCCAACAGGAGCTCTCCCCAACCGAGACCCATCCCTTAAACACGTTTGACCTTCCGACAAGACATTCGGCGAGTGTCTTGTCTCCTCCCCTCCCCTCCTCTACTCTCCTCTCTCGCTCTCTCGCTCTGTGTCGTGTCTAAGTGATTTCAAAATTTAATGTTCCCTCGACCAAGTTAAATTAAACGAAATCCTCTGCCAACTCATTTCTGGCCAAATACCAAAAAGTGAAGAGAAAAAAAAAGAAATCATCAGCGCCTCGAACAGACCGCGGAGACCTGCCCGGACCTCCGCGGATTGCATTCATTGTGCGCGCGAGCGCGATCCACAAACTAATATGATTAATTTGCGATCAGATAAAAATCACGCGAATCTGTCCTGCCCCGTCGTCGGCCTCCGCCTCCTCCGGTTGCCGGGTTGGCCAGGTGATGCTGCTGGCCCAGGACACCCCGCGCTCCGCCTGAATTCTAGAATTAATCATGAATTATGGAAATAAGTCGGTTTATGGGCATGTGGCATTATGTTCTGCGGGAGAGAAGCTGCTACTGGCGGGCGCAAATGATGGAGCTCTCGTGGTCAGGGAATGCCGCTGGAAACCACTTTTAAATCACTCCCCGTCACATTATAAAATTATTCATCTTTTGTGATCATTGTGTGATCGGTGGTAGATCAGTTTTTGTGCAGCCACGGCTTTTCCGGTACCGCGCAACAATAGAATTTGCATGCGCGGGTATTTTGCCCGCTACCGATCTCGGCCGCCTTTCACCTCCCGCGTGGCCGCGCTCACTGCCTGCGGGGACTTAAATAGACAAATTGCTGATGTACCTGCTTCCAAAAGATAAATCGTGCTGGAGCACTTCGTGGTGATGCCTTCCTTCTTCTGGGACGGACTGCTGCTCCGCAATGGCGCAGCCAGCCAAACCGCACACAGATCGCGCGCAGATGGTGGTGAGAATTTTATGATAACCAGTCACCGACGCGACGGTTGGGCGGGGGTCGGTTGGACCGGGGGGGGGGAGTGATTTATAATTTATGCATTTCCAATTGTTGGGATTATTATTCAGCCGGTGGCCTAGGCCACCTACACACGCCAGGCAGCCCTCTTTGAGGGAATGCATGACTTCATGACTGGCATTGTGACAATCGCGCCAACGAGCCTAATAAAGCATTTTGTGGTGATGTCGGTCGTTGTTGTTGCTGCTGCTACCCGTTGCCCGATCGCAGTCGCGAGGATCGCGATCGGGGTCCGGTTGGAAGGAGCTGGCTGCGAGTTGAGCGATTGATTTATGTCTCGGCTTCTAATGGGCAGGGAATTTTGTGCGCTCTTTGATCTGGACCGTTTTACGTGGGAACTGACAGCGCAGAGGTGGGAAGTCCGATGCGGGGGGGAAATGAGGCGTTAATGGAGTGTGTTCTTTGGTTTGGGAACATATTTCATGGTGGCGTCGGGAAGACAAGTTTCTTGGCAGAAGTAGGGGACATAAAGGCAGGAAACTAATAAATTTTAGGCGAATTTTATGGACGTGTTCTTGATGCAATAACTCAATCAATTTGTAGTTTGAATTGCCACCAGCGGAGATTCAGGAGGCATCTTTGGAGCTGGCGAAATGTTTTAGGGAAGATTGTAGCATCTTCAGTGACTTTTGGTGGAAACTTGTGGGTTCTTTTAGTGTCTTCTTTCGTTTTTTTTTGAGTTGAAGAGTTTTTCTTTAAAGCAACATATTCCGCTGGGCGCCGCCGTGGCGTAGTGTGTAGGAGCATCGCCCAGTTCGTTCTGCGGAAAACATTCCTGTTGTTCGCGATAGTGTGGCAGAAGAGTCGTCAAAATCGACTCGTCGTCGTGCCCAACATTTGAACATCTTCTTCTTCTTCTTAGGTCGCTACAGTCAGAGGTGGACCTGGGCCTCACTCAACATGCCTCTCCAGAGCACGACGAACATCATTGATGCGAATTTTGAATAAAAATTTGAATTTACACGTTTACAAGGTTCAATTGACTCAAGAGTTGAAGCCTACTGAGCATTTCAAACATCGTCAGTACGAAACATTGGCTCTTTTGCGCGAGAAATTCATTGGTCATGTTATCTCACGTCGTGGCGATATTAATTGGCCGCCACGATCATGTGATTTGACACCGTTGGACTTCTTTCTTTGGGGATATTTTAAAAAAACGTGTACGTCAAAAAGCCAAGAACTGGCCAGAATCTGAGTCAGGAAAGGAATGTAGTCGAATCTTCACCGACGGCTCCAAGACCAATGAAGGATCTGGTGCTGGTGCCTACGTGGAGAGCGACAACCTTAGACAGCACACCTCGTTGGGTAAATTTGCGTCGGTTTTCCAAGGGGATCCTAACGGCTATGAGCTACATTGTGAAGAATAGGTGGAAGGGGCGAAGTATTTGCGTCTGTAGCTACAGCCAAGGCATGCTTAAGGCCTTTCTCAACCCTTTCACCACTTCCAGGATAGTTCAGGAATGCAAGTCTTCTCTGGAATTGATCGGTAGCTTAAAGTCGCTAAGACTTGTCTGGGATCACAGGAAAAGAGATCGCCGATGAACTTGCTAGGCGAGATTCAGATGAGGTATTCTCAGGACCGGTGTTAGTGAGGTGAGAGCTGATGATGTAGGCTCCTCATCACAGACGACCATGAAATTCCAGCAAAAGTAGGTTGCTGCCTGGTAGTATAATGGATCAGGTTTTGAGTCTGAGTGCTCCAGTGTTACAATGTTACAAAAATCTCCGACAAAAAAAGCTAAGAACAATTCAAAAGCTAAAGGATGAGATGATTCGGCACATTAACGACATTGAACCTCAGTTACGTCTCAGAGTCATTGAAAATTTGGACCATCGGATAGAGGAATGCCACCGAAGCCGTGGTGAACATTTGGCCGATATTTCGTTTCACACATAATTGTCATAGATTCTTCCGTCATAATAAAAAATACTAAGATAATTAAGTGCCTGTCCCAAGTTCGAGGGGCCCAGGTTCGAATCCCACTGAAATCGAGTCTGGTCCAGTCACCGTTTGTCGTTGGAATCAAATTAACGGCACTGGAGTAGGTTGCTACCCGGCAGTACAATGTACCAGTTTTGAGTCTGAGTGCTCCAGTGTAGAGTTTCAAAATGTCTCCAAAAAAATTTTCTTGAGCTCGAAGGCTGCATGTACTGTCTTCTTTATCAATACTCATGGATGGTTCCGGTCGTGCTTCATTGTGGTGGTCCGGTTTTCAGCTGCAACGTCTTTGATGTGACCATAGCGTGTATGATTCCTTGGAAAGCAGTCCTCGTGGCGTTAGGTAATTAAGGTTTCTCGGTTTTTGCTTTGATAGATGAGTGGAGAAGGTCTATTTGGGAGTCACACGCACTGTTACTTTATTTTAGGCTAAACTTTCAGATGATCTCATGAAAACTAACGTCGTTTTCGACCATCCAGTGCCCCACCTTGACTCTTTAGTCATATCCTCACTTAAGTTCTACCTGCAGCAAGCGCATCTGCAGGAAATCTTTTAAGAATTTTCGTCTCGAGATGAAATTTCGACCAAATTAATTGTGATGCGTCCCCACATAAATTTAGGCATTTATGAACGCCGCCGCCAGCTTGCCTGGTTCCTTCAGGAACCCATCACACCGCACGAAGGAAGAGGAGACGAAAAAAGAAACAGACGAGCATATCCCATCACATTCCATGTGAAAAGAGAGAAAGACTCTGCAGTGATTCGTTACGATACCGTGACATTACGTAACGACGTGTCAGACACCTGTCAAGCGGTGACACCATAAAATGTTTGCCACATCGCTTCATCACTTGGAATGTCAATCAAACACCCAAAGCCCAGCCAAAGGAGGAGAGGACGCTTGCGAAATTCGCTATGACACGTCAGGGAATGTCTGCGACAAGTAGGACATTACAACGGCCTGCGCAAAAGCCTCAAACCATGTGTTGGCGCATCAAAATGAACAATTGTCTCCGGCCTGGAAAATCCACTCACAACCGAATCCATTTGCATACGTTTCCCAAGCGATGTACGCCGCCCGCCTCTCCGCCAGCCACTTTGGCTGAGAGCGGGGAGTTTGAGTAAATATTAATTAGTACCCTCCACCTCTTGACATGGAGCACCTCGGGAGAGCCTCTCCATCTGCGCCCATCAAAGCGTCCGCCAATAAAACAGCCAAACACTTAAAATTCCCATCCATGATTCAGCCATTAAGGCCATTCACTCACTTAAAGAAGCCACATCTAATGCCTTGCCTGCACAGAACGACACCGATCTGCCAGCCGGCCACGGCACCACCGCCGTCTCGTGTAATAACAATATTTACTCCGTGTGTCATGACTGCGGATCGTACGATCGGTTTAGTCACACAGCCGCGGTTGAGAGCTAAGAGCTGCGAACTGGAAGCTGGACATCGGGAGGAGGAAGCTTAGAACGACACACGGTCACCGAGAGAGACAACATGTGACCATCTCTTGTGACCGAGTTCCTTAGTTTAGGCGGCGCCTTTCCGCTTGAAAATTCGGGAAGTCATGCGCACACACAGACGCACAGTAGCCATCTGGTGGTGGTGGTGGCAGTGACAGCAGTAGAAGGAAGTGCGCCATCATCTGAGTGCGGCCTGCGGGCATAGCGGTGCAAATATTCAATCAATAATTGCAGACGATGCAGCGTCACGTTTTCCCCACCGATGATCGAAGCGCGGAGCGAGTCGTCGCAGGCACTCGCATTCGTGAACGCATTCCAGAGGAATGTCCCGCTCGAATGTGCTGGGGATTTATTGACTTTTCGATTTCGAGTTACGACTCCGGTGTCACGTGTCGCACGGCGGCGGCGGCGGCTGGCGGATATTGAGAGCCTCCTCGTGCGAGCATCTTTCGAAGTAAAAGTGACAGTTTGGGAGACTTATTGGCAGGATGCACCTAAAGATGTCGTGCATGACATTACGGCTTGTCGCTGTCGGGCGACGCTCGAATATGACGCTCGTGGCAGTGATGCCAAAGTGAAATTTTTCCATTGGCCGCAAGGAAAGCTCCGCACGCGGACGCGGTTTGATGGGTTTTTAGTATTCAGGGGACGGACCAGTTGACGGAGTCATGCTGACTTATGTCACTGCCTTACGTCGTGCTTTTGACTGTTGCAATGATTCACTCAAAATATAAGTGGCATAAGATGCGACGAGACGTGTTTAGAAAGCTGGAGACGGTCGGGCTTGATGCTAGGGCCAGACCTCTGGAGAGCCAAGCAGTTTTTTGAATCACGATAATGAATAGAAAAGTACGTGAAGAATTTACAAAAAAGGTGGTGCTGTAATTTTTTCGTGAAACTGCGAAGATGTTTCTCAAGGCAACGTGATGTCTTGTCGACAATTTTTGGCACAGAACTCCAGGTGCTGGTTTTCTCTTGTGTATCTCGACTTAAAGGAGGTCGCAGTTCGTCTAGTAGGTGCTTTGGGTCGAAACTTGGGTGTCTTTTTGAATATTATTTGTCCAACCATTGCCATTTTTTCTCAAAGAAAAAATTACTGCTATGGATATCCAATATCCAATAAGAGACACCATTCGCTGCACCTTTGGGCTGGTGGTGTTGTTGGACCCTATTTTTTCGAGTATGTTAATGCAACCATTTTTTGATTGGATTGGGGTATCGAACGATGTTGTCTGAGGGGCTCGGATATAACGCCAAGCGACATAAGGCCAAATTCTAGCATTTTTGCTTTGGCCTTATGTCACTTTCACGAAACGCCTTTCACGCCTTTCACACTTTCACGCCTTATGTCACTTTCACTTTCACGACATAAGGCCAATTGGTTTTGTAGAGCGACATAAGACTAAATACTAAAATTTGGCTTTATGTCACTTTGAGAAAGAGACATAAGGCCAAATGCTGGTATGTCGGCAAATTTTAAAATTTGGCCTTTTGTCGCTCGGCTTTATGTCATGGCGCCGTTGTCTGACAGTGACAATTGAAGTGGATGGCATTTATTTTCAGCAGGACGACGCCACATGTTGTACAGCTGGTGAACCAATGGCTCTTTTAATCGAAAAATCTGGACGTATGTATGATTTTTCAAAATTCAGACTTTGATCGGTCTCCAAAATCTTTGCGATTTTGCGATTTGACACTGTCGACCTTTGGGGTTACGTTCAAGATGAAGTCCATGCCAATGCTTCATGTATCTATCCATGATCATGCATTAAAAATGAGATCGGAACTGTTATTCGCAATGGCCGGAACTGTTACTCGGAAACGTGATAAGAAATCTCTGCAAAAAAATGAGGTGGAGATAAGGTGGACAGCTGGCAAATATGTTATTTCATTACATACTTCTGAGTTTGTACTTGAAATTGAAATACAAAATTCGGCAACATTTCATCCATCGGTCTAAAATAACGACAAAACTCTCCATGATGGCTGGATAAAACTCTGGCAACGCCTCAACTTCAACACAGCTACGACTTCGCCTTTCTCATTTCAACAATTTTAATTTCAGCAGCAACCGGGTTAATCATTTAAATTAAAAATTTAAATCATTTAAATTGTTTAAATTTATTTTTGTTTAATTTTTAAATTTTTAAATTTAATTTAAATGATTTTTTTTTATTAAGTTGTTTTGAAGTTGAGGCGTTGTCATCAAACCATTCGAGCTTTACGACTCCCAAATTTGTTCCACTTACCGCTAGACAGAGAGCATAGCCTCTTTCATGTTAAAATCAGTAAACGTTGCTGAGAAGCTAGGTCCAGGTCCACCTCAGGCTGCAGCGCCGCCATTATTATATTAATATTAAACGTCCATTGGCAACTCACTTTAATATTTTCCATTCAGTTAGTAGTACACCATCTCAGACTAGGCCATTAAAGAAGTCGTTGAATTCGCTGAATGGTCGTTTCGTGAGCATCCATCATTTGCATTGATGGCGTTTGAAGGATGAGATTCTACGGGAAACAGTTTGGGCTCCTTATCCTTGTTCTTCAGAAGTCGCTGTGAGTGGTGGACCTTCGAGGTTTCGTGCTCTATCTTCTTCTTTGGGGACGTGATTTTTAAGGGTAGATCTAGAAATTTTTCCAACTCTATGTTCTTTTTTGTGACTACGTCCACACTTTGGACATTTTGGGATGTGCATACAGGAATGCATGTATTTACAGTCAATCCGCACAAATTGACCAGTTTCGATGTCAGAATATTTGCTGCTACGGCCTTAATGGCAACCTGGTAGTCGGAGAGTGTGATTAACGTTTTCTCGGTCAACTTAAGGCCCTTCATCGATAGAGCTGCTTCATTTTCATCTGTCATTTTCGAATAATTGAAACTGCAGCCGTTGCTTATGTTACCAACAAAAATGTTAAGGATTTTTCAATGACGCATAGGACACTTGCCCCTCTACCTGTGTTCAATCTTGAGTCGTTAATGTATTGGGCAAATTCCGTCCCATTCACTGCTACCTGCCTCAGTCACTCACTCCTGTCAACTTTTGTTTACTTAAGGTGCCGCTACACTCCGGGGTGGACCTGAGCCTCAACCAACAAGCGTCTCCAGCCAGCTCGATCTTTAGCTAGCTGCTTTCAGTTTCGCACGCACAGTTGGTTGAGGTCCCTTTCCACTTGCGTGCGCCATCTGAGTCGCGGTCTTCCTCTACTGCGTCGTCCCTCTGGGGTGGATTCGAAGACTTTTCAGGGCTCCTGTCAACACATCGGAAAAATAATTTAATTGCCTGGGCGAAAATTGGCGAAAGTTAGTCCGTTTTGCTTGGTTTGGATGGAGCTCTGTACTACGTTCATGACGCTTTTCGTTCTCAAGACCTGTTTTGGAAATTCTTGTGCGTATGGGTAGACGCACAAAGCCACACGGCCACGGCGCCCACTATGAATCAATGGGATGGATAAAATGAGACGCACAAGGAACTAACTGGGCTGTAAATTAATTTAGCATACATTTGGGTTCTGCGACGATAGAGATTTAAGTTCGGTCGGACTACTTAAGCTTCCCTAAGAATTGCTAACTAAAACATGCATAACATTGCACATCCTGCGTACAGTCATTTACCAAAAAATGGGTCCATCCGACTTTACGAGTTGATTTCCAAGAATCAGCAGCAAGTTCCATTTCACAAATTTCTGCATTGAACCACTTTTCGAATGAAGAAAATTTCTTAGAAGTCATCTGGCAGATGATTTCCCCCAAACCAAAGGCACCGAGCCCGAGAGAGATTGCCGCGCACTGACTGACCCACAAATGAGCGGCTGCCAACGAGTAGAAATGCATATCCACCGAGGACACTAATTCATTCACTCACAACCCACCCTCCGGTGAAATCGAGAAATAATTCTTTCGCCGATTAAATCGCATTTCGCCGCAAAACCTCGAATTAGCCGAGGCCGTAGCCGCTGCGGCAGCACAGCGACTAACTAACTCCGCGAACGGCGTCCGCTCCTTCGGCAGACACTTTATTTATTTTATTTTAATTTCTTAATTTTTATTCCTCGGCTTCGGCGAGTTCATGACTTACTTAAGTGCGTGAAGACGCTGCAGTCGGCACCTTGCCACGGGATGGGATGGGCTTTTGGAGGGAAGTTTCGCAAGCTTCCAGCTCCGGCAACGTTCTCCTTTGTGGCGGCAGTGGATCATCATTTGTTTCAGCAATTATTTTCGCATTTGGAGAGTTAATTTCTGGGCAAGTGTGTGTGCGCGAGAGCTGGCTGCGCAGTGATCTTGCACAAAAGAGGCGAACACAGGCACACACCGAGGTGCACGGCCCCGACTTCCATCCGCCATTAACTGACAGATCCAATGAAGACATTAGCGTTAATGGAATTGTTATTAAGGTGTTGCGGACGATTGTGGTTGCCTCATTACCGAGCGCGATCTTAATTTAGATGAATCTCAACTTTGGCCATTTTTCCAGGGAATCATTCTCGCTGCCTGCCCATCATTCGCCATCTTTGTGGCGGGGCCCCGCTCTCGCTGACCTGCGCGTGTGTTTGCCAGTGGGGAACTGAGCCAATTTACTTGCGGCTGACAATAGGATCGGGCTTCTGGTACTTTCGCTTTTTTGCGACGCTGTTCGTCTCGAGCGGGATGCGAATGGAGCGGGCGAATGAGGGAAAATCACCTGAAATCGGGTCCACATCAGCGTCTGTCATTTGCATAGGAATCGGCTTGATTGGTGGCAGTTTTGTCAAACGCGGCTGCTTCGGAGTATCGGTTCGGTTCCCGTGCTGCTGACAGCCGACGGAGTGCTGCACGAACGAGGGGCATTAATTTTGGTCGATTAGTTGGCTGGGCGACCCACTGAAAGGGGAGGCCAGTGCTGTCGTTCGGTGAGTTTTATGTGACAAGTCATGAATTTTTATGCGCAGATACAAATCGTGATTACCTCTGTGTGCACGCGGTACGGTGGGAGGTGGAATTTCGTCATGCCACGGCAGAGGGAGAATAAGGCCATGTCGAGGAGTAATAAATCACAGTCTGTTGGGAGCGTTACGCAAGGGTGGCTTGTCAATTTGAACAGAGCCCGTTTGGGGTGAGTTCAAGAGGGCGAGAGTTATTGTGGGAGAGAGTTGCACTGCAGTCGAGTGGCAGAAGGTCACACACAACTGCGATACATCGTTCGACGATATGAAAGTGTGTGTGCATTCCTTGCGAATAGCGGACCCAATTGCATGAAAATAATGTGAGATGGACAGTTGTACATTCAGAAGGCGTCAGTTGAGGTGGTAGGCGCTCCGGCAAATCTATAGTTATGGGTGCTCTACGGCCTCAACAAAGGAGCTCCTTATGTTAGGACGGTTTTTCCATGGCTGCCTTCGGTAAGAAGGTGATTGGTCAACTCCCTAACGAGCTGACATACATTGATCATCTCCGTCCTGCTCAACGCGGAATCAACTGATCTCTTAATGCGCGCAAAACTAAGCAATGGTAACCTTAGAGCTGACTGGCGTTGTTTCATCAGTATGATAGGTTAGGCAGGTGGGTAGACAGAGTAGGACACTGTCTCACTTAGGTCCACATGAACCCATTGTGGTGCCCGAGAGGGAATAGAAAACCAATTCTTCCAATCTATGAACTTGAACATATGGTTCTAAGTGTTGTTCAGCCATCCGGTGAGTTATACAAACCTGCAAGGATTAGAAAGAGGTCTGTTTAAAATCAGTATGATTAGCGCTAAAAATATCACTAAGGTCATGGAAGAGCGACTGGATGGCCCAAGTTGGAGAAGTCCCAGGTTCAAATCCAAGTGAAATCGAATCTGGTCCACTCACCATTTGCCGTTGGGATAAAATTAACGGCACTGGAGTAGGTTGCTACCTGGCAGTACAATGGACCAGTTTTGAGTCTGAGTAGTGTAGTAGTGTAGTGTTTCAAAGCCTTCGGAAAAAAAAACGTTTCATATCTCGAGTGTCACAGGCTAGGACAGTGATAGAGGCAGTGTGGTGTGTCCTCCAGTTCCTTTTTGCCTCCACAGCCCCGACATATATTGTCTCATTTTCCTAATATGATTCTTAAGACGCTTATGGCATGTGAGTGCTTCAACCATCATGCTTGGCAGCATTTTGTTGTACTGAAGAAGCTTGACGGTCTATCGTACTTAGACCATATCGTTCTGGTGATAACGCAGGTGTCCAAGGATTGCCACCTGAAGTTTGCCAACTTGAGAATCGTGTCGTCCACTTGTTTATTTATCTCAGAGTGAAGAATCAGTCCCCGGAATTTTTGTGAATGGATCCATTTCGGATCCTTTCCTGGGAAGTTCATTAGCTATGCCCTGGGACTTAGCAAAGATTAGCCCGGTGCTGAGAGTCTGAGTTCTTCGCGACAGCTTGCGAGAAGCTTGGACTTGATTTCCGTTGCTTATATTGCCTTGATGGCTGCTTGATTGAATGGTAATGTCATGCGGTGGTATTGTCTGGATCGATATCATTTTATTCGTGCTTCTTTGACTGCAAGAACCTCCGCTTGGAAAACACTGCTATAATCAGTTGGTCTGATCGAGCAGCACAAGTTTAGTGTCCGCACCTGTTCCTTTTCCATTTTTTACCCATCGGTATAAACCTTTGTAGTCGGGCTACTAATGGGGTAATTTGACTCCCAGTTGTCTCTAGTGGGGAACTAACAACGGAAGGGTTTTTCAAAGTCAAGGGAGGAAATGCGTAATCACTCACGCTTTCCTTTGGCATTATTGAATTCAAAATTATAGCATTACCAGTGGGGCTTAAGTTCCAATTACTGGATTAACTTAGTCTTAGTTGTTGAAACAACTTCCGCAGATGTCGTTATGTGGTGTCACTGTGTCCTGACGTATTAAAAAAAAAGTGATCGACCATCACATCAAGAGATAGGCGACCAAAGATGGGAGCAGATCTTTTCTCCAGGTCATGAGATAGTGCCCATGCCCCGAACCATAAGGCAGTAGAGGGTAGAGGGGATATTTTTTTCTAGTTTTGCTAAGACCCGACCTACAGCTGCTTTCCACCCTCGCTGACCGGAACCATCATGCAGCTTCCAGTTGTCAAGGTCAAGTTGTATTGCATCCGCCATCAATTGAAATTCACACCAGAGGTTCGGTCTCAAAAAAATCATAGTGTTTATGCGCTCGATGTGACCGAGGCCGACGTCTGTGATTTCTTCAAAAATCACCGCAGACATAGATCACAGCGCTGATCGATGCCCAGAAACACAAATTCAGTTTGACAACACCTAAAATCCATCCCGTCTGGCTTAGACAATTCCCAAAATATTTATTCCACTCAGACTCCCACAAGCAGAAGACTGAAATAGAGGCAGAGAAAAAATAAAAAAAAAACTGTCATCAGACACAGACATATCCGAGACACCGGTGTATCCTGCCTTTTGTTGGTTGTGAACCCCCGCCACCACTCAGCCCCATGAGACGCTCGTCGTGCCGTTGTCGTCTCCCCTTTCATTGTTTATCCGCTCATCACAAGTTATTAAGAATCTAAGAATCACGAATCGCGATCATTATGATCAGTGCCTTGTTAGACGTCAGTTGGAATTAGAAGTCAAAAATTTTGACAAATTATCCCTGTAATCATGGTTTCTGGCTACCATAGCGGTCGGGCGCAGGCGCAGGATATACGCCATCAAGAGCGATCATCAATCCGTGGAGAAACGAGCGACCACAATCCCGAACAATCAAACCAAATAAACCCTCAGAATCGGGATGTCTGTGTCCATCCACTGGCATGGGATTCATTCGGTGTGCGCGCTGGAGGCTACTTAGAGGCACACAGAAAGGGAGAACCAGCCAGCGCTTCCATTCCCCCATGGTGCAATTTGATATTCTTGTAATAGAATCCACGATCCGATTCTTCATCTTTCAGACTCGGTTGAGACCGTTGGCCGGAGGAATGCAGCAGCCAGGGCATTTGTTCTTGAGTCCGGGGGAGACCTTCTTCCTACATTCGCATGGGTACAGTCGCTGGCTCAGTTTTGTGAACGAGCAAAGGGTTTCTGTTACCTGTTTCCCCCCACCCCTCTGCCGATTTGAAGGATCCCTTCCAAGTCAATTGACGAAGGCGAAGACAATAGACGGTCATGCGGAGGGCTGCGCTGCAACACCAAGGGAGGGGTGTGCTGGACGTGCATCCCTTTGAGGGCCGTAAGACAAAGGACACTCACAAGAACCGAGATGCATTCAAGTCGCGAAGCAGGATACCCTTTGACGAAGGGAGGCATACGTCAAAACTGAGGCTAAGTGCCCGCCAAGGACGAACGTCAAAGTGCCCTCTGTTCGCTCCCGCGGGGTAAATTAGCGCTCAGCGCAGGAGACATCATCATCATCATCAGCGTCCTGGCCGGTGAGCGCGAAAAAGAGCGGCCGAGGATCAGCTAATGAATCCAGCTAATGAGCTAATGCACTTTTAATCGTGATATGAATTTATTATCGCGGAGAGGCCGGGAGCCGGGTCTGTCCCCTCGCCTCCTGGGCCGGCTGGTTCGTATGAAGCAATTTGTCGATTTTAAATGTTGATTTTGTGTGATTTGGGTTTACGTCTGTTCCGGGGACGAGGAGGCGCTGCGCAGAGGCGCGGCGGGACGCGGCATTCGTAGGTGCAAATCGGAGAAGAATTGCCCGAGAAGGATTATGATTGCGTCCGGGTTCGGCGGGACGGATCGACAGGTTGTAATCTTGTCGTGATTATCGTAACGACCCATAATTGAGCTTTGATTTTCGCCGACTTTTGCGTGGTCTGTTGTGTCAGTTTGAGAGCGCGCTGATTACGTCTCGGTTTATGGCCTGACGTATTTATTGACGCGAGTAAATGTCAATTTTGTTTCGTAATTGGCATGAGACGTCAAATGAAACTCTCTTGCATCCGGAGTGAGAGTAATTGAGTGGAGAGCGAAATCTAAGTGAGTCATGAAACAACTTTGGTGTTGAATGAAGAGCTGCTGGGGGTGCTTAAGACTGGACAGCTTAAAAGAAAAGCACCCTCTGGGGGAAGGAGATAGTGAAGGACCACTAAGTTGGAGGAATACCAAGTTCGGGAGAATACAAAGCTATGGAAACTGGTTGCTTAATAGTTTTGCTTGATGAAAACCTTGTCAAGAAATAATTTCTATGGCTTTAACGGAATGGAAGTGTCACATTATATCAATATTTTCTGAATCACCAGGTTTTTTAGAATGATTTCGTGTAGCTCTGTAAAAATTTTCAAAAAAGGAAAAGGTATTTCCCCCTCTGGGATGGCTATGTCGTTGAATATTCTAGGAGGTGACGTGAATTTAAAAAAATTGGTATTGGTTCAGTGTGAATGCATTGTAATCAAATAATTTAATTGCATTTTAAATATTTTCCGTTAAATAATAATAATAATAAGGGCGGCGCTGCAGTCCGAGGTGGACCTGGACCTAGCTCCTCAGCATCCACTCGTGTTGTGCGTGCAATTGTTCTCTCACGAGAGGAAGGGACCTGTAGTTTAATGCCGACTCCGAACGGCGAGATTGAGATGCTTTTTCTAGACAGTTATACTCCTTGAGCATTGTCACTGACTCGAAAGAGGTGGAGCCGTGAAAAAATGTCAGATGTTTTTTTCGAGATTCGAACCTAAGACATGGAGCGTAGGAGTCGACGCACCTACCTTCTACGCCACGGCGCTCACATTTTCCGTTAAAACAAAGTCTAATAACATAACCTCGAGCGTGCAATTCCATTATCAATACGCATGTGTCTAAAGTAAGGCCTTATTTCCAATTCGGAAACGAATTAATGCCAAATGTTTTGTTTGAAAGTATGTGGCGTTCTTTCCATTACATTATTTGGATTTTCAAAACGAAACAAGGCCGCTTTTATTTATTTCACGTCATTATTTTAGGACACTTGCATTTTTCATGATAAAATTCACTATCAACCTACAGCAACCAGAATGGTCAATTTAATGGGAAATTCGTGTGTTTATTATTTTTTCTTTGAGTATATTCTTTGTTTGACCATCTTTAAGATATCTTTTATCATTAATTGATTCTAAGAGCTTTTGAGTATAATCATTGTTAATTTCGCCCCATTTCTATAATTAAATCCTTTCTTATTATAGTTTACTCTCTTCTAACGGAAATCCCTCATAAGCGGACAAATTTCAAAGAACGGAATTATCTACACTATTTTCAATGAATGTAAATAATTCTGTCATAAACGGACTCTCTTATAACCGGAAGCGGACAAATATTTTCATAACCGCAGTTGAATTTCACTCTTTCTTAAATGGACAAAACGCATCTGGCACGTTGTTTTTTATTTCATTTGCTTGGTAACCAAAATGTGCACCAAACTAAAATTTCAGATTTATTTTTTAAACAAACTATTTATATATACAGTCGACTCCCACTAAGTAACATTTTCACTGGATATCAAAATTAGTTCGAGTTAGAGGGAGTCGATTTTTAAATACACAATGTAACATGTAAAAATCCATTTTTAAAGGCTTTGTTGTTGGTTCAGCTTTGTTATTATCCTTTTTATTGTCTACAATTAATTTTAATCACAACAAATGAATTTCATTTCAAAATAAAATGCTTTACCACAAATGCATGTCTATTCTGTTTCTTTTTTCAAGGTTGTCAATATCGCATTTTTTCTGATACCCGGACTCCTCTCATAAGCGGACAAATTTCTTGGTACCTTCAGTGTCTACTTGTGAGAGAATTCACTGTAGTGTTTTTTTTAAAATTGCTGTTCTTTTTTAATTTAAATTTTTTGTAACTGCTATAATTTTTTATGAAATTCTCGAGTGGAGCCAGAAATAAAGACTTGCTGGTTCCAGAAGGAGATGTCTTTAGTCTCACAGAATTTTTTTGTAATGCATTTTTTTATTTTTTTGTTTAAAAAAAATCAATGATGGATTGGCATCCACCGTCACCTATGGTGGATCCGATTCCATCCTCATTTCGAGGGAGAATCTCAAGGGCATCCTCGATAGTCTTAAGAACAATAAGTCGACGGGAATAGATGGAATACCGAATATTGTCCAGCTTCATCTCCCCGATGAGGCAGTAGGGATATACACAATCCTATTCAACAATGCGGCTAGTATTACAAATTATAAATAAACTGGGCAAATGCGAGTTGTACTCGCACGGCGAAGGTTCCGTCGCATAATTATTTGTTGATGGAAGCATTTTTGAATATCGGGCGAAGAATTCAAGTTATTTGAGTCAAATTTTCTTCTAACTTGAACCCAAATCAACCATTCATTACTACATTCGTGCATACAACCAAACAAACAGCCATCCTATACCTCTAAAAAAATATCTTAGACAGAAAATCCCTTCCATCATATCCAATCATTGCTCATGCCTGCGGTGTGTACATTGCTGTTGGGCATTTAGGGGTTGAAATGAATGGAATTTGAGAAGTAACACTCATCATCGTTTTGAGTCGTCGATCTTCTTCTTTTTCATGGGGCGCTACAGTCCGAGGGAGACCTGGGCGTCACTAAACATGCCTCTCCAGCCAGCACGATCTTTCGCCAGCTGTCTCCAGTTTTGCACACCAAGCCGACCGAGGTTCCCCTCGACTTGTGTGTGCCACCTTGTTCGTGGACGTCCTCTGTTACGTTGTCCCACAGGCTCAGAGTCGAAGACTCTTCGGGCCGGAGCTAAGTTGTCCATACGCTCTTCATGGCCTAGCCATCTTAGGCGTTGGATCCGTAGACGAACTTTTCTCTCGAAAAGACCAAGAGACTGTTCATCCGCTTGGGATATTGACCATGCCTCTGCGCCGTACAGCAGGACTGGGATGTTCAAGGTCTTGTATAGAATCAGCTTAGTCTTCCGAGAGAGGGCTCTACTACTCAATTGCCTTTTGAGCCAAAAAAAACGGCGGTTGGCAGGAGTTATTCAGCGTTTGATATCGGTACTGATGTTGTTTATACTGTTTACTGCGGAGCCAAGGTAGACGAAGTCCTTAACTACCTCAAAGTTATAGCTGCCTATGCTGACGTTCTGGCCAAGTCGTTGATGTTGTGCGTCCTTTCTCGATGACAGTATATACTTGGTTTTGCCCTCGTTTAACGCCAGACCCATTTTAGCCGCTTCCGTTTCAATGCCAGCAAACGCATCATTGACGGCTGGCTGTGTTCGCTCAATCACGTCGATGTCATCCACGAAGGTTAGCAGTTGAACAAACTTTTGAAAGATCGTGCCTCTTGTGTTGGCCAGTCAGTTTTGCAGGATCTTCCCAAGAACGATGTTAAAGAAATCACATCGTCGATCACAGCATGGAATTGTCATTGGTCAACGTCAACGTAGCAATTTTTTTGTCGCGCACCAATTAGAAGTTACATTTACAAATCTACGCAAAGTGCTTAATTTTTTATACGATTTCAAAAATCATTTATTTTTTGTAAACTAGAAATACAGACTTTTCAGAAAATATATAGGATGTTATGCCTTTGAAGAGAAACTTTGATGAATTTGAAGAAATTGCTTGGTTTCACTTCTAGTTCCAAAGAAAATTAAGAACAAATAATTCATTGACGAATTTTGATATGGAGGGTCTCTTCGAAATGTTCGTGTATGCATATATCACGAAGTTACGTGACATCACCTCACGTCACACTCACGTCACCTCACGTCACACTCACGTCACCCTCACGTTAAACTCACGTCACCTCACGTTAAGCACACGTCAACTCACGTCACCCTCACGTCATCTGACGTTAAACTCACGTCACCTCACGTCACCCTCACGTCACCTCACGTCACCTCACGTTAAACTCACGTCACCTCACGTTAACCTCACGTCACCTCACGTTAACCTCACGTCACCTCACGTTAAACTTACGTCACCCTCACGTCACCTCACGTTAAACTCACGTCACCTCACGTCATCTCACGTTACCCTCACGTTAATCTCACGTCACATCACGTTAAACTCACATCACCCTCATGTCACCTCACATCGCCCTCACTACACCTCACGTCACTCTCACGTCAGCTCACGTCACCCTCATGTCACCTCACGTTAAGCTCACGTCACCTCACGTCACGGCACGTCACGTCACGTCATGTCATGTCATGTCACGTCATGTCATGTCGTCATGTCACGTCATATCACGTCATATCACGTCACGTCACCTCATATCACGTCAGATAATATCACATATTACGTATCATCACGCCATGTCACATAACTCCGCGCCAAGTCACATCACGTAGGGTGGTATTAAGCGTGATATATGCATACACGAAAATTTCGAAGAGACCCTCCATATCAAAATTCGTCAATGAATTATTTGTTCTTAATTTTCTTTGGAACTAGAAGTGAAACCAAGCAATTTCTTCAAATTCATTAAAGTTTGTTTTCAAAGGCATTACATCCTATATAAATTCTGAAAAGTCTATATTTCTAGTCTACAAAAAATAAATAATTTTTGAAATCGTATAAAAAATTGTGTACTTTGCGTAGATTTATAACTCTAATTGGTGCACGAAAAAACAATTGCAAGTTTCAATTTAATTACATATAGTGGCAAATAATTGTCTTCAATGACTGTGTAAAACAGTCGGCATTAGTTCAATTTAAATACTAAATTAATTGAAAATTGAATGAATTAATTGTACGTATGAAGCTGATATTTCAATCGTCGGGTACGCTTTCGTTTTCACAAATTTTACAAATCTTTGACGTTAGGCAAAAAGGTCTTAAATCGGAAACTGCAGTTTTTCGTAAAACCAAATTGAAAATAGATTCATTATTTGCAAATCGGGATTAAATGTATTCCAAAAAAAAAAAAACTGGGCAAGTACGAGTTGAACTCTCACGGGGAAGGTCGCATAATATTGATGGATGATTTCTGAATATCAAACGACGTTGCCAAACTATTTAAGTTGAATTTTCTTCTAACTTCAACCCAAATCAACCCTTCATTCATACATTCATAGATCCAATCAAACAATCACTCATCCATACACATATCTATACCTCTATCCAAGTTTATCCAACACAGAAAATCCCTTCCATCATACACATACCCAATCACTGCTCATGCCTGCGGTGTGTGTGTTCATTTCTGTTGGGCATTTAGGGGTAAGATCGAAAAGATAACGCTCATCAACGAATAGAGTGGCCGAACACAGCAAGAAATTATGTGTGAAAATGAAAATTGTTCTGATTTTAAATCTTAGATATCTCAAAATTTCAACATAAATCGATATTTTGAAATTTATCATTTCTTAATGCTTACATTGATGTCTTCAAAACTGCGTTTTCAGATCTTCAAAATTCGCATGTCGATGATTGACCGTTTTTGGCCAATATCTCCAAAACCATTAGGGCCAGAATGCTCGCAATGGTTTTAATGAAAGTACTCAATGAAGCCAAGTTTTTGTGATTTTTCAGATTTTTAAACACTTTGGTTTAGAAATGGCAGGGGGGGACGCATTAAAAAAAACTTTGGAGCTCCATATTTTCCAAACGGTATTTTGGATAAAAAAAGTGTTGAGAGAAACCTCCACCTCATTTCGAAAGATCTGTCGATTGATATATATTTCGATGGGGTGCGATAATTTTTCAAAATTAATGTCAACTTCACCTATACTGGAGCAACCCCCAAATTGCCCTACTTTTTAAAATCGCTGCATAGGCAATGACATCTAGGTCTGAAGTACCTAATTCCAAAATTTCATGCCGATATCTTCATAAACTTCGGAGATAAAAAAGTGTGACAGACACGACGGACGGACGGACGGACACACCGAAATTATAAAGGTTCCGTTTTTGTAGACGGAACCTTAAAAATGGGTTCCAACATGGTGCAGTTAACTCACCAATCCTTTTTACTATTTTCACCAGTGAACTGATTGGGTCCATGCAGCACTTGATATACGTATACGCATACGCATACGCCGATACAGGACAGCACCGAGATTGAGGACATCAACATCCTCCTGCAACGTGATTTCAAAAAAATTCAGCGATTTTGCGACGACTGGAAGTTGAAAATCAACTACCTGAAGTGTGAAATCATCCATTTCCGAACTCCGTTATACAAGGCCTCAAGGGACACGAAAAAAAAAACTGGCCCAAGTCCGGCATAGTTGACCCGAGGGGGCAGCCGTTAGTCACACAGAATATTTAGTCTGCTATGGTCAAAACAAAATCGAACAAGACTTAATAAACCCTCTAAGTTAATAATAATAATAATGCCGGACCATATTTTTTTAAAAATTAGTCTAAATAGTGAGTTACTGTAACCGGTATTCTTTATAGAGCCATAGTTAATAACTTTTTTGTCTCCCGATTCAACGGCTTGGACGTGGGCTTGGACTGTGGTTGCAGCAGGATAGCGTTACGTGTCATTTTTTTTTTGTCGGAGGTTTTTAAGGCTCTACCTGGAGCACTTAGACTCAAAACTGGTCCATTGTACTGCCAGGGTAGTAACCTACTCCAGTGCCGATAATTTGATTCCAACGTCAAATAGTGACGACCAGATTCGATTTCACTGGGACCAACTGCGCTATCCAGTCGCTTCCAGTCGCTACGTGGCATACAGCCATTTTGAGAATATGTGTGTACACGAGATTCAGTCGTAGTGGGCCTATTTTCGAAAAGTCTTGTCTTGTCGTCTAGTCTAGAGAGGCAGTAGACATTATAGGTGGGACAAAATTGTATGTACTTGATCTATTTTCCTAGTAGATATACCAACAGTCAAATTAGCTGTGGCTTACAGACATCTGCAGGGAGTTCAAATTATGCTCTTAATCATCATCGTTGATTTATGTTTTCCCGATATTCAAAAGAATACACTCGGTTTTAGTGCATTCGTTTTGAAGAAATCATCTCACAGATGAGCTGGACCGTCGATGGACATCAACTGACTACGAGACTTTGAAGTCCACAAAGCGCACCACGTCACCACGACTGATTCAGTAACGGGAAGTCTCCATCAGAGGCCTTGTTTCAGGTCTCCACCAAGCGTCCATCATCCTGCGTGACGTCAAGGCCAGCATGATAGCTGCACCCTTCAGCCCTCTACCTCGAGTTGAATATTTGTCCTATTTGCCTGTTGCATGCGGTTGGATACACAGATTCAGGAGCAGAACGTGCCCAGTTACTTATCCCACCATTAAATCGGCCAGCACCAGCTGAAAACAAACACAGACTGCTGGGAGAGCTGCGGCTCCGGCCCACGAGGCCGGGGGAAGGCCCTCATTTGTGTGTACATGTAACATCGGTAGAAGTAGAAGAAAAATTTGTCTGTCTGTCCGTCGTTTCAATTCATTTGAATCATTTCTTTCGGTTCCTTTTTTCGTTTCGTTCTGTTGCTGCTGTTGCACGCGGTGGTGGTGATCTGGTGAAACGATCTCTTTCACAAGGCCCACTACCACCATGAGCTGCCGCAGCGGCCGCTGTTGCCGCTACAACCACGACAACGACAACGACGATCGGTCACAGAAAAGCAGAAGCAACCGACATCGTTTCCAGATCGCACAGGTACAAGGCGAGATTGCCCCACCGACTGGAACCGAAAAGACCGTTCCCAGACCCTAGTGATGCGACGCAGACCATCGCATCGGCCGGGGGTGGCTGCAGCGGGGCGGCGGCGGGCAGTATGACCGGGGAACATGCCACGGAGAATTTGCTCTAAAATTAATGAAGGCGTTCTACCTGCAATCCATTTAATTTTTATAAACGATCTCGTCCTAATGCCACTGTGCTAGTACGGCTATTATAAATTACACCGAGCCGGGGTGCGGGCTGGAGCGGCGCTGGACTAGCGGCGGTGGTGCTGGTGTTCGCGGAGCAGCAGAGACAACCTAGGCTGTGATTGTCTGCGTCTAGAGCTGACCCTAGTACTGGTGCTTTGTTTTCCATCGTCTTGCCTCGCGCTCGTCATCGTCGTGGCCATCTTCGGCGGGCTGTCGGTGTGGTAGTGTCTGGCACTTGTACCTTCCCTCCCAATTATTGGGCTCTCTCGAAGAGGAACTATTATTAACTATTCCTGGCTGCGGAGGCCGTGGCTGGCGACCGTGGAAGCACCACGCTGATGTCATACCCCATGTAGACCACTGGCAGTGGAACACGTGCATCTCGGCGGCTGCAGTGCGGAGCGGTGCGATCGCATTTGAAATGTGGTAGCGCCTAAGAATTTATTGTTCTGTCCATCGTTGTGGTGGCTCCTAGAAGTTAGCCCGCATCCCAGCGGAGCGTCCCAGCGCCTGTGAGGAGGATGAGTGAGAGAGGGCTTCAATTGCTTTTGGCTATTATTAGTTGTGTCCTGATGTTTGTTGTTTCTGTTGAAGGCTTCTCATTTGGCGTTGTTCTCGTTTGGTTGGGGGTCTGTGTGGCGGACGGTGAGTGGAGCTGATTATGGGGTTTGGAAAGTGAAAAGTGCAGCCAGTGGGGTGAGGCTGGAGCTGTTGTCTGGAGAGAGGCTCTATTAATCACATATTACTGGAGGGCTGCGCTGGAGTGGTGTTCACCTTTGATTATACCCGGGCTGCAGACAGTTTAAGGAGTATGTCACGACTCGTTCTATTATTGTCACTTTCCGGTTAATTTTCTGTCAAGAGGCATCCCATTCAGACTGCGGATGGTTCTTGTTTCGTGGGAAATATAAATCACTTCGCTGAGTTGCAGTGCTTAAAGGCAGCTCTTATCCTCTTAGTTATTTTGTTGCAAACTATCGATGGTCGGGGTCTGGTAAATGCCCATGTCCCCTTACCTAGTCTATGATATCCGTAAGTTTGGGATATTCTTGCAGTAAGGCGATTTCAGCGAGGATCTTCTTTCGATCTGTCCTCAGAACGGAAACTTGAACTAAGGATTCATGAAAATTGCGGCCAGATCTTGGGAATGGTAAGATTGGCTACCGTTGGGAAGTGCATCTTGCTAATTTTGAGTGGAACATCACATAATCTTGGAGTCAATTCATTTCGTTCGAGGTCCAAGGTTCGAATCTAGGAAAAAAACTTTGCATTTTTTTTACGGCTCTTTGGACTTACTGACCGTGCTCGAAGAGTATAACTATCTAGAAAAAGCTTCTCAAAATCGATGTTCGGAGTCGGCATTAAACTGCCCCCTCCAATCGTGCGAGAACAATAGCACGCACAACACGAGTGGTTGCTGAGAAGCTACGCCCAGGTCCAACACGGACTGCAGCGTCACCATTATTATTATTATTATTAAATGTTATTGATAACTTTGACAGCTGTTACCATGTAATTATTGGAAAAACTATCATTTCTAACCAACCTTCAGTAGCGCCCTCTATCACCAGGAGTCCGGACTGTGGACTGACTCTTTTTTGAAAACTGGACCAACTCGATTTTAGTTGAGGTTTAATACATTGGCATTCTCAATAAGCTCACTGATAATCGGAAAGAACTTAATTTTGGGAATTATATAGCTCTACATCATCGCGTGGACATTTATTCTCAAATACCCAAGCTTCTCCAAGACGCACAGTTTTGATACTGCCCATGCTTCAGCGTCACAATGAGCCTACGTTGGCCTAACTAAAACTGATAGCCTACAGTACGCCACCTGTACCTACCTTGGCGCCATTACTCTGTGGCTAGTTACTCTATAACTAGGGTAAGGATCATATACGAGGCTAGCTTTGTCTCCACAGAGAGAGGTCCATTAATTACTGGCTTCTTGAAAAAGGACAGCGTTGGATCTGATGTTGTTCGAACCGATAAGGTAGACGATGTCTACTGACTGATCATCTAATGTGGAAATAGTCACAGTGACCGACTGTAAACGAAATCATCTACCTCTGCTCCTCAGTTAACCGTTCGAACAACATCAGATCCAACGCTGTCCAACGCTGTTCTGGGTTCAAGAAGCCAGTCAATAATGGAATCCTCTCTTAAGAGACAAAGCTAGCCTTGTATAGCCTTGTATCCTCCCTAGTTTTACTCTATGGGGCTGAGGTACAGGTGGCATACTGTAGGCTATCGGTCTTACTTAGGCCAACGTAGGCTAAGGGAAAGTATCGAAAGCGGACTTTTGGTAGCGTCGAGTGGGAAGATCTGCGTGCGGTCAGATTCAACTACAAATTATGAAGACTTCAAAGTGACATGAGCCTAGTCAGGCGTCTCTGGACTCACTTTCTATAGAGTATGCAAAACATACCTCCTCCAAATTCTTTCTCTCCAAGGCTGTAGGCTGGAGGGCCACAATATCGACCTAAACAAACGTAACAAGCGAAACTGGGAACAGCTGGCAAATTACATTTAGAGCTGGAAAGTTTTGTTGAATGAGGGAAGAACAAGAATAAAGAACCATATGCTTACTTTCTGATTTTGTTGCATTTGTGGGATTAATTCACCCGACTTCAGACTGTTGACCACAACAAGCAACAAGAATTAGATATCTAGGCGATTGGTTGCAAATATCAGTTCTCGCAAATTGATCAGCTGTCTCCAGTTTCGCACACCAAGCCGGCCGAGGTCCCCCTGTACTTGTGTGCGTCACCTTGTTCGTGGACGTCCTCTGTTGCGTTGTCCCACAGACTCGGAGTCGAAGACTCTTCGGGCCGGAGCTAAGTTGTCCATACGCTCTTCATGGCCTAGCCATCTTAGGCGTTGGATCAGTAGACGCCTGGCTAGACTCATGTCGCTGTACAGCCCATACAGTTCGTGGTTGAACATTCTCCTCCAAATGCCATCAACGCGCCGTACAGCAGGACTGGGATGATCAAGGTCTTGTATAGAGTCAGCTTGGTCTTCCGAAAGAGGCCTCTACTACTCAATTCCCTTTTGAGCCCAAAAAAACAAGAGTTGGCAAGAGTTATTCTGCGTTTGATCTCGGTACTGATGTTGTTTGTACTGTTTACCGCCGAGCCGAGTTACACGAAGTCCTTAACTACCTCAAAGTCATAGCTGACTATGCTGACGTTCTGGCCAAGTCGTCGATGTTGATGACAGCATAAACTTGGTTTTGCCCTCGTTTACTGACAGACCCATTTTAGCCGCTTCCGTTTCAATGCCAGCAAACGCATCATTGTCTGCTCGCTGTGTTCGCCCAAGCTAGCAATTGAACAGACTTTTGAAAGATCGCGCCTCTTGTGTTGGCCAGTGAGTTTTGCACGATCTTCTCAAGAACGATGTTAAAGAAATCACATGACAGCGCGTCGCGTTGTCTAAAACCTTTTTTGACATTGAAGGCCTCGGTGAGTTTGTTACCGACCTTGATGGAGCAGCGAGAGTTCTCCATCGTTATCCTGCTCAGTCTGACGAGTTTGGCAGGAATGTCAAAACTAGACATGGCGCTGTATAGCACATCAATATGCACTCTGTCATATGCGGCCTTGAAATCGACAAATAGGTGGTGTGTGTCGATTTGCATTTCTTGAGCTTCTCCAGGATATGCCGCAGTGTGAAGATTTGATCGATGGTGGACTTCCTCGGCCTGAAACCACACTGATATGGATTAGATCAGATTGGTGACGAAATTTTTCAGGCGTTCACACAGAATGACAGAGAAGATCTTGTATGCGATGTTCAAGAGACTTATCCCTCGATAGTTGACGCCGTCAAAGCGGTCTCCTTTCTTGTGGATCGGGCAAACGATACTGAGATTCCACTCATCGGGCATGTTTTCCTCCGACCATATCTTACAAATGAGCCGGTGCATGCGCCCAACCAGGTCATCTCCAGGAAGGGTCTTCAATCTAATTTATTCAAAGTCAGTATAAAATTGTCATTCAATTCAACACGAGACATTGCTGCTTTAACAGCTCTTGTAGCGACAAGACATGTAAATACATTTCATATGTCATATAGAAGACGAGTCATTCTTTCGTCGATTCCGAGACTACTTACTTGACTGGGCTCTTGACGTCCAATGCCCTCCCTCCCTACGATGATGCGGCGAACTGAAAGTGCATACATTACCTCACATCCGATCTCACTTCCCGTCGTGTACAGCAACACCCCAACATTGAAACCACCAAGAGAAAGTTTTAAATGAAAGAAAAACCCGTTTGATTATATTTTTTTTATATAAGAAACCATCATTTTATTCAATTCTTTTTGTTGTTGTTTTCCTTTTCTTTCACATATTCTACTCAAAATAAAAAATTAAAAAAAAAATAATACAATCTCCTTACGAGAACTAATAAGACTACTTTCACAAAAAGTAGCAAGTAATTCCTAGGCCTACGTATCGATTTTATTTTATTTATAAAAAAAAATAAAAATAATTTTACTAAATTATAATTTGTAAAAATCGTTACCGTAAAACACTCACTAGACTATTTAATTCGTATATCTATGCAGCTTACGCCTAGGGGTTTCATTCGTTCGTTTATTTATTTTCTCAATTTTTTTTTGCTTAATAATTTGTACAAAAACTTAGACGTAAAATATTTTTAGTTTTTTTTATTTTATTTTTACACTTAAGCTTATCAATTTTGTTGGAAGAACTTTATTTCTAGGTTTATTTTTTTTCCGTTTTTGTCAAAATTTAATTCGATATTTTTTTTTCCTAATTCTTGGCAAGATTTTGATTTTTTTCTTAAATGCATCGGGGCGGGGATTTTTTATTTTTTTCAGTACACAAAAAAAAATTGTATTTATGGCGATTAATTAATTTAATTGGTGCTTCTTGCGGTTTATTTAATTTAACTATTTAAGAGTCTTTATTGGCTTCTTAGTCTTGAATACAGTATGTACAGTTACGACTACGATATTCCATCATTAGAGCTTGAGTATTAGTAGTTAAATAAAAATTAAAAAAAAATACAAACAAATGGTCGGAGAATTATGAGGTTGTGTTGAGCTTAAGTGTCTAGTCCTACTCGTAGTGTCTCTCTTAAGTCTTAATGGCAAAGTGATTAAAAACAAATAAACTGTACAGGCGATTAGTATGACGTGTGTGTGTGTGTGTGTGTGTGTTTGTATTTGTGAATGTGTGTGTTGATTCGTTTAAATAAAGTTTAAAGTTTGTTGTTACCACAGCCGAGGGGGCATCGGATGCAAGCGTTGCCTCGCTCTTAACTAGTAAACTTAGGGCCTAAAGGGGGTTGTGGGAGGTGGTGGTGTGTATGTGTCGTTTGTTACATTCTCACTCGCATCTCGGCATCGATGTTCTTGCGTTGCTGCGGTTGCGGTTGGTGGCGTGGCAGCGATACCATATGATGGCCGGTTGGGACACCGCCGACGACATGCGGCGATATCGATGGTGACCTTGTGGCTAGCGGCGACAGTGATGGCGAGAAGCTGGGCGACATGGCCGACGAAGTGCTGAAGCCGCCGCCTTGTGCATCATGACTAATTGGGGAGCGCGGCAGGAGGTATTGATTGGCTGGCACTGTTGAGTGATGACTGCCACTCCCCCGGCTGGATAATACTGGAACGTTGATGGAACGGGGAGCGACGTTTGTCAGCAGTGGCGGTGGTATATGCTTGGCCGAGTGCGCTAGGGACTGCTTGCTCTTCGCGCTGGACGAGGCGCCGCTGTTGCCACTGTGCACCGAGAGGGTGTCGTCTTTCAGTCTTGCAATCTCTGAGAATACATGCGCCAGCGGCTGGTATTGGGGACCCCAGTCGAGGAGGTAGTCCCAGTTGTAGCTGCCGGTGAGTTCCTCTTCGCTGTGCACTATCGAACTGAGGGAGCCGTTCATCGAGGGGCCGACGTTTCCGCTTCCCACCACCGGGACGTCGCCGAAGCCCATGACGTGATCGACGGCGGCACCGATGCTGCCGGCTGTGGTGGCCGCTTCGTCGGTGCTACTGGCGCGATCGCTGCCTCCGGTGACGTCGTTGAGCTTTGCGTAGATGAGGTTGGTGATGTCGGACTCGCCGCCGGGTTCTTCGTCGAACATGTGCAGCGAGTCGATTGGAAGGGGGTGGTGGAGGTGCGAGTCTTTGTTGCTGCCTCCGATGCTTTCGGAGCAGCGTCGTGAGGACGTCGAGGCGGCACCTGTCGTGTTGGGGTTGTCGACTATTCCCAGGCGCGCGAGGTACTCTTGAGTGTTTTGCACGGAAATGTCTGACAGCCTCCCGTCATCGCTGCCTCGGTGGTGGTCCCGGTGGAGGGGGCCTTCGTTGATCATGCGGATCTCCTCATCCTCACCATCGTCTTCGGCTGAGCCCCTGCCGCTGGATCCTGACTGCTCGGAGCCCGAGAGCTCTGACGTGGTCGCCGCCCCGGAGTTGGAGCTGGCTGCGTGCGGCCCGTAGGGTGGGATCTCGTCGTACTTCGGCGGAGCGAATTGTCCACCGCTGCCCGTGGCACCGGATCCGCCGCGGATGGGGATCGTGTCGAACGCGCTGGGATCCACGTAGCTGTTCGAGTTTCCGACCGTCTCCGTGCTCAGGTTCGGCTTCGACACTTGCCTGTGCCGCCGGTTGCGCATGTGCAGGAACAGGAAGACTCCGGCGAAGGTGCAGATCACCAACAAGAACGCGATCAGCAGTCCTAGGGCCCAATCGGCGATGCCGCCTCCAGAGCTGGCACCGCCTCCACCGGCGCTGCTGGCCAAATTCGTGCCAGGATCCGCCAACGGGTCAAGGGAGATCTCCACAACCGTCATGTTCGTGAGCGATCCCTGTCGGCCCGAGCTGGCCGTGATCACCAGGCTGATATCGCGTCCATCGTCGAAGTTGTCGTCGAGCTTCTTCTTGATCACCACCGCTCCGGTGGTGCGGTTCACCTTAAAGTAGGCGTGCTGCGAGGTTAGCTGATAGAAGACCCGTCCGTCAGCGCCCTTATCGAGATCGCTGGCCGAGACCTGACCCACGACGTAGCCCAGCGGCAAGTATCCGCCCGCGGGCGATGGCATGACGAACCGATACGTCCGCTCCGTGAACTGTGGACTGAATTCATCCTTCGAGTCGATCATGATGCGCACCTTGACCGTCGCGTACTTGCCGCCAGTGTCAGTGGCGCGCAGAACAAAGTCGTAACGGTTCCGTTGCTCGTAGTCGAAAATGGCACTCGAGGTGACAACCCCGCTGACGGGGTCGACGCGGAACAGCCTGTGGGCCAGCTCGTCCCCGGCGGCGTTGTACGGATCCGATTGATCGATGGTGTAGTTGAGGTGGCCGTAGATTCCGCGGTCCAGATCCGTTGCGCGGGCCGTGAAGATGGTCGTCCCGACTGCTTCATTTTCGCCCACGAACTCGATATACTCGCCGACGGGGAACCGCGGCGCGTTATCATTCTCATCGAGCAGCGAAAGTCTGAACGGCTGCAGGCTGCATCGGGCGACGGCGGCACTATCGCACGCCCGCACGATCAGTTCGTAGTTCATGGCTCCGCGGTCGTAGTCGAGCTGATTGTTGACAAAGAGCACTCCAGACACCAGGTCGACGGTGAACATGCCCTCGTCGTTGCCTGACGTGATATCGTACACGACCTCCGAGTTGGGGCTGTTCTCCAGATCCGCATCGAGCGCGACCAGTTGCGCGATCGAGTATCGCAGCGGAGCCGACTCACTCAGGTCGGCCTCGTAGCGGCCGCTGGACTTGAACACCGGCGAATTGTCGTTCGCATCCTCGACGGTGACAAACACATTGATCGCCGACGAATTGTTGTCCGCCCGCACCGGGGCCCCCTTCTCGCTCATGATCAGACGCAGCTTGTACAAGTCGACACGTTCACGGTCAAGCGGCTGCACGAGGATGATCGCACTCGATTGGTAGACCTCAAAGGTGCCGTCCTCGTTGCCGGACACAATGGTGAACACCAAATGCTGTGTCAGTTCCGTATCGAGAACGTCCTGCGACAACTTGAGCACCACCGTTCCTAAGGGCGCTTCCTCGTTTATCGTGGTACGATACTGCGTCTGCAGGAACTGCGCTCTGCCCTGGCTATTTGCATTCGTTTGCACCCTCACGACAGTCGATGATTTCTGCGCAGGAGTGCCAGAATCGGTGGCGACAATTGTCAGGTAGATGTCATCACGACCGACCGCATTCACCCGGCTAGTGTTGACATAGACAGTCCCGGCAGATTCGTGAATTGTGAAACCCGTCTGCGGCGGCTGGATGCTGTAGCGGATCAGTGCATTGCGCTCCGAGTCGCTGTCGGTTGCGTTCACCGTGAGGAGTTCGATGTCCCCGTTGGACATCTGATCCGGAAGTGTTGTGTAGTAGGCTGGCTGCTGAAATACGGGCGCGTTATCGTTCTCATCAGTGACACGGACGGTGAGAGTGGTGCGTGCTTCGTGTGCTGTATCCGAGGCAATTATCTCCAATTGGTACTCCTGTTGCTGTTCGAAGTCGAGTCGTTTGCGAAGTATCACTTTGCCGCTGTACCGATCGATTGCGAAGATGGAGGTGTTCTCCTCCGTGGTCGTTGCTACGTTGCTGGTGTCCTCTTCGGTGGCGAAACGATATGTCAACGCTGGATGGGTGTCGACATCGTTCGCTGATATTGTTGTAATCACGGTACCAAGTTCGGTGCCTGTTTTATGGGGGGAAATGCAGAAGAAGAGACAAAATGTAGTAATCATGAATTAGTGGGAATTTTTTTTGGGAGGATTGGGGGAGGGAGGGGCTTTTGCTCACGAATTTTTCAATTGACTTCGGCTGTGTTGGGACTTAAGTGACTTCCTAGAAGAAGAAGACGGTTGTTGTGCGGAAATGTACGCAGGCTAGTGCCTGAAAGGGTTCTGCTGTCGAACTGGATGGGGTACTCTAGTGGACGATGGGTCGCTAGCATACCAGGAATAGGCTTTTTGTGTTTGGGACAGTCGTTGCTTTTAGCTGGACACACTGAGGAATTTGACAAAGTTGTCATCACTTTGCAATGCGTCAAGGAATGTGCACGCAAAGGAAGCCGCTGAAGGAATAGTCGCAGTTCAGTCGCGGTCGCTTTGAGGAACACGTGGGCGAGAAGATATGGTAAACTACTTTGATCAGCGAAACCTCACATGGTTTTGTGAATCATTGAAGTTGAAGCTTCCTGGTTTGAGAGCAACATTTCAAATTGACTGCAGAGGAGGAAGGAATTGATGAAGAATGTCTTTTGTTGGTATCCGCTGACGAGTGCGCCCATGATTTATCGGTGGTGAATATCTTTCCTACATCCGAGTCAAACTTAGCATCGGAACTCTAAGCAAATGGCTGTCGTGAGTCAACTCCTATTCATACGCGAAGTTGTTTCGCGGACATTTTCACGGCTCATGCTCTGAGAGTATGACTTTAAAAAAATGACTTCGGGCTCAGCCCGAAGCAGTTACGACCAAACCGGCAGTGGCCTCATGAGCCACTACGGGGGTGGGAGGGGGATCACGCTATGCACAAACCAGTGTGCGGGGATTTAAAGGCAACGGACAACGGCATCGGTTTAGGATATGCACATGGAACGTCTCATAGCTCACAGGAAAGGATCTGGAGGTAGTTGGGGAAGCTGCCAGATATCGGTTAGATATCGTAGGCATTTCTTCGACCAAGCAAAGAGGATCTAGAACTGTGGATCTTTCGGACGAGTGGAAACTCTTCCTGTCGGGGGAGGTACCTCAAATGTCTGCATAGGCGGGAGTGGGGATACTCAAAAGTCCCAGGCTGGCAGACAGGGTATTCGAGTGGATACCGTTAGGAGAGAGAGTCGGGATCTTAAAGCTCAAGCTTGAAAGAACAACTTTGGCTCTAGTGCAGGTGTATGCACCGAATCTGGAGTCAGAGTATGCGGCTTGGGTGTGGATGTATCGACATGGGGGAGTGTGATTGGGAGGAACGGTGATCCTCATCAAAACATGAACGGAGAGAAGATGTTGAATTTTTGCTGTGCAAATGGCATGTCCATTATGAACACCTTCTTTCCACACAAAGGCAGCCATAAATACACATGCTACCAACGGAGTCTTCAACAGAAATCGTTGATAGATTTCTTTGTGGCACCATCGTGTGTGAAACGGGTGGTTTGTGACGTTCGTGTGTTGAGAGGGGCTGAACTGTCAACTGATCATCACCTGGTGTTGTGCACGCTGTATCTTATTGATAAAGTACCTCTTCTGCCAAGGCGGAAACCAAGAGTGGTTACACGCATACGGTGGGAAAAACTACAGAACAGTGAGGTGCGGCAACATTTGCACCGCGCACATCCGAAGGGTTTGAGCAAATTCCAACTGTTCCATCGAATGTAGAGGATGAATGGCGACTGTTTTCAACAGATGTCATTGCTTCTGCACGTGATGTTTGTGGGGTGAAGCGAAGACCTACAGAGACTGGATTCTCCTGGGGAACTCAGATTCTCATGACCAGTACATTGAGGCGCGAAGAATTTGCAACTTAGCTGTGCGAGCAGCTAAAGAGCAGACTTGGAAGGAGTTCGGCGAGAAGTTGGAAAGCGACCATGCTCTGGCAAACCATTCGCCGGCTTAGAAGAAGGAAATTCAACACCATCGAAGGAGTCAAATCCAAAGATGGTTGCTTTCTAATGAGGTGGACATCTTGCGCAGATGGAGCGAGCACTTTTCGGAGCTGCTCAATCCCGAACAGGGCACTGAGGGTGACAGACCTGTAGTCTTGAGTAGGGCGGAGAATAGTCCAACGGTGGAGGAAGTCATTTTGGCGATTGAATTGCTAAAAATTGGCAAATCCGCCGGAGTGGATGAAATCCAACCAGAAATGCTTAAGGCTTAAGAGGGAGTTTTATGACTCTCTCGTATCATTAAGGTAGCTTGGGAACGCGGTGAGACACCTGGTGATTGGCAGACTGGGGTGATTGTCCCTCTCTTCAAAAAGGGGGACAAAAAAGAGTGCATATCTTGTTTAAGTCTCCCGGGTAAAGTCTACGCTAAGATGTTGGAGGCGCGTTCTAGAGCTATGGTCGAATCCAGGATGGGAGATGAACAGTGCGGTTTTCGTCCCGCCAGAAGTACAACCGACCAGCCTGGTCGATCTGTAATCCGGAAGCCTGAGCTTGGTGTCAAAGCCAAGTTAGCGGTTTTTAACGCAGTATTTGTTTCAACTCTCACCTATGGTCATGAAATTTGGATAATGACCGAAAGAATAAGATCGCGAATACAAGCTGCCGAGATGAGAATTCTTCGTGCTGTTGTAGGAATTACTCGCCGGAATAGGGTGAAAAACACGGCAGTGCGCGAGGAACTCAATGTTGAGCAGCTGTTTCTTCATGGGGAAAGGGCTATAGTTCGTTGGTTTGCTCATGTGGCACGAATGTTCCCATCATCACGACTGCAGAGGCGTGCCTTGAATGCGATTCCATCAGGTAGGCGACCGCTTGGCAGACCCAAGACGAGGTGGTTGGACCAAGTCCAAGTAAAGCATGGTCGATGTAAAAGAAAAGTTTGGGATGCAATTTTCAGTTCATTTCGTTCAATTACGAATTTCCTGATTGTGCAGAAACATGGAAGGCGTGGCGAGAGAATGCGCTGAGACTATGTTGAGCATATAGAGAATATAGCTGTGGTTTTCTACTCTGAGTCCTTGGGGTAACAGCGTACGACCATTATTCAGCTGGTGTATGCAAACAAATGTAAACAACAGCAAACTAAGCTTTAGAAACTTAAAGCAGCAACCAAGAGATCTTGAGAACGAGGTATAGGTTTGTCTGTTGAGGCAAAGTTTTTGTGGATATATGGGTACCGGTAGATTATATGGACATCAGGATATCAAGAGAGAATTTTTTAAAATGTCTCCTGGAACCAAACGACTGCGGGCTTTATAATCGCAGACGTCGAACATAATTTAGCGCATGTTCTTGAAAATACTAGACGCGATCCGTTTGTTGATAGACCTGACTGGAGTCTATAGTTGGGAAAGGCCTGACTATTATCTTAACCATAAATATCAAGGTCTCAGCTATCTAACCCAGGCCGCCTCTCAAGAAGGTAACCAGCAGAGCTCAATAGAATTCACTGGCAATTGTTGTCCAGGTTGGGAAACATGCAGCTTCTTAGTCATCCTTTTGCATGTTGAGACCAAAAAAATAAAAAATCACGCTTTCGACTTCAAGCCTTAGTCCATATGACCAATTTCAAAATCTGGATCTCAAAAAATGGATCGATAAAGGATGTAGATGCCTTAAGAGACAATACAAATTACCAAGAACTTTTTAAACTGTTAAACGCTAAAATTTCTGTGGTGGAAATATACTCCAAGTCGTAATTTTTTGGACGAAAATAATTTTGCAACAAACTTTTATGAAAACATAACGAACTTAATGAAACTTAACGAACTTAACAAAACTTAACAAAAATTTAAAAAACCCTGGATTTTTCATGAATGAATCCTTTCGTCAAAGCTGTACTAACATTTCTTTTTATCAATGCGCCCTGTGTGGTCTTCGGAAGTCGGTAGCTGTGGCCTGATGGCAGCACCTTGTCCTGTGACCTTCCGGCGGTCAACTTGACCCTCATTGATTGAGAATCGCCCAAGTTAGTCGAAATGTACAACAGAATTTATCGGATGTTTTCTGCATTCTATTAGCTACCGATAAATATTGTGAAATTCAAACTTGGACAAGCCCCTCGCAACTGATCGTCTTGAGAACTCAATTCCCATCAAATTTCCTTGTGCAACGCTATCCGCGATGCAATATCTGACCTGTAACCAGCATATTTTCGCGTTGCCCTTTCAAAATGTCACTCAATTCGCCGACTCTGTCGATAATTATGTTCTCAAGGCGAACCTCGGCGAGAACCTGGAATGCCTTGTGATTCCGAAACAAATCTATTCCGCAGACAGACCCAGAGCACCTAGAACACGAGCGTGTTCAGAATCATTATGCAAAGCACCTCGCAACGGCGTGTCACCAACATCATGTGTCGGCGTTGTCAATTTGAATCAGATAAGCCATCTCCGATCGATCGGAGCCAAGCTCCAGGTCCTTGCCGATGATCGACTGGTATTTGTCGGCACTAGTCAGTCCAAGTGCAGTCACAAACAGTGAAGGAGGGAGAGGGGGAGGGAGGGTGGTATATTCTAATGAACAAATCAAGAGCAAACAAAAGCACTTACCTTCACTAACGCTAATCACACTGTGCGGGGGAAATGTCGGCTGATTATCATTCACATCGACAATGTGCACCCGAATGGTAGCCGTGCCTGTCATCTGTGGCACCCCTTCGTCGGTAGCTATCACCTTCAGTCGATACATGTCGCGTATCTCACGATCGAGCACAATATTCGTCTTAACAATCCCACTGAATGCCGGCTCAATGACGAACGCATTGTCATGATTGCCATCGACAATGTGATACAGCACCCGCGAGTTGGAGCCGGCGTCCGCATCGAAGGCCTGCACCTGCACCACGAACGTACCCTTGTTGTTGCCCTCCCACACGGTGGCCGAGTACTGCTGCTGCGTGAAATGTGGTCCATTGTCGTTCTCGTCCTCCAGGACGATGTGCAATTCCGCGTATCCGTACAACAATGGTGAGCCATCGGTGCGTGCGACCAAAATTAATCGTATCTCATTGCCGGACGGCGGATTGGGGTGCTCGTCGCCGTATGTGACGCCACGATTCCGACGTATATTTGCTGCTGTGCGACTGGTGCTGTTGTTGCCCGCCACCGATGTGCTTCTGTTGGCGGTGGTGCCCGGGGCAATGTCATCATTGTTGAAAAGGCTGCGCCCATTTGACGAGGCCATGGAGGAGGACAGCGACGACGATTGAGGTGAACTCGACAACGAGTATCTCTCGTAATCTAGATGTTCAGAGTTGCGCACTTTGATCTCGCCGGTGATCGCGTCTATCGAGAATGTACCGTCCTCGTTGCCAGCGCCAAATGAATAAATAGTCTTCTGGCGTCGTCCGTCACTGCGTACCGCATTCACCTGAATGACAGACTGACCAATTGCGGTGTTCTCTCGCAGCCGCACACGATAGGTATCGTTCTGAAAGCGCAACACCGGACTGCCTGGTTGCGTTTCCCCCACACGGATCTCAATTAAGCCGATCGAGCTCTGCGGCGGATTACCCTTATCGCGTGCCATCACCTCCAAGTGTAGGAGGCGACCAGATTCGCTGGCCAGACTCTGCGTGGCACTCACCACCCCGGTGTTGGGATTGATGCGAAATTTGTTGCCTGTCGCATCGTTGATCAGACTGTAGAGGATCTCACCGTTGATACCCTGGTCTGCATCGGTGGCACTGACCTGCAGCAGTGTCTGACCCGGTTGTATAAGTGCCGGCACCTGTGTCCGGAACGGGTAACGCTCGAACGTTGGCTTGTTATCATTGACATCGTCGACGATGATTTGAACGGGTACTCGCTGCGAACGTGAATCATACTGACCGCCATCTGTGGCGACAACCATGAAATTGTAGATGTGCTGTCTTTCCCGATCCAGCGGTCTGCAATGAAAAAAGAAGAGAAAATTATTAGCGTGGGCTCAGCATCAGGCGAAGGAGATGGAGACAAAGCAACTGATGACGGTGCTGTTGCTGGTGGAGGTGGAGTAGAAAGGGGAGACGGAGAGAGAGAGGAGAAATCATAGAGCAAGCATGGATATGCAGCCTGAGAATCATTCATTGTGTTGTGACAAATGGGATGCGTTTAAATCATTTCCAATATGCATAAGTCTTGGGCAGGGATGGGCGGTTTCGGGCTGTGCCGAACGTTCATGGTGGCATGCAGCATTGAATGGACCGCGCAGTCATGAGGACGAGAGTTATGGTCTTCAGCTGCGAGGCAATAGGGCGCGGTAAATACGTTTCGCGCAATCTGTGATGCGTTCGACTGGGTAGGCGAGTCAACTTCAGTTTTTTATTAGTTTATGGTGAAGAGTATAGATGATGTGGATGGTCTGCATTGTGTGCTGTGCGTTGTGGTTGGGGTTATAATTCATTTTGTTAAATACAATCGAGAGGAATTGGTGGTCATTTGGAATGAGGTCAGGTGACACAAGATCGGGGGAAGTTTTAATGGAGTCGAAGGGTTTTTTTGTGCTTCGTTTGATGCTATTAAGACTGATAAGCTCTGCTTTTATCACAGTTTCTGCTGGGGTTTCATTTGAATTTTTATGGTTTTTGAAGAGATTAATGCAGTTAAGCCGGCTTATGTGGTCTTATCTTCTTTTATATACTCCACTGTTCTCTAAGAAGTCATTTAGCTTTCATTTCTGGTGTGCTGAGTGTGTTTAGGCGGAATTTTTGTCAAAGGTTTGTGAATGGGTCACTGGAACAGGGGCTACAAATGTGATTAAAACAGTCATCTTCTGAACCGAATAAGAGACGCATTTCCACTGAAATGCATAGCTTAAGATGCTGCTGATGACGTGCGACCATATGATCGACTGCAAGTCTCATCGTGTACCGTCCATCGAGCAAATTCGTCTACACATACCAGCAGTACCCCTACTCCTTACAAAAGAGTTGGTGTGCGAACTCCCGTCCAAGCATACTCCATCATCATCCGAAGTCGTCTTCAATTTCGATGTTTTCTTTTCACAACTGCCCCGATCACATCAAGTAACGTCATTCAATGCGCTTCAATCGTCATCCACAACACAGCACAGACCCCCCTCCCCAGAACATTGCGTCGAGAACTCTTATTTAATCGGACAGTTTTGCTGAACATGCGACCCCGCCTTACATCTTATCCGACATTTTATTTATTTATCTTCTCCTATACATGCACTCAACTCTGCCCACCGCTTAGCTAATTTTGAAATGCAATCACTCAGGTAAAAATTGCACTATTGCAATTATGAATTAAAGGCAACATCACGAGTTGTTCGCGGTCGCAAACAAGTTCGAGCACGCCGGGTTCGCAAAAAACGAACAAAACGAAACGAGAACATCGTCAGGGCCTTAGCGCGAGGTGTACAGTGTACAGTGCACAGTATCGAATCTGACAGGCACACCGGTAAAGGACAGGCCGAACGATGATGGTCAGAGATGCAGCACCACACCGTAGTCGAACCTTTCGCCATTAAAATTTCGATGTATGATGATGACTACGATGATGATCTTTCTCTAGAGACCTCTTGTTTGAGAGGTGATGATGCTGTGCGGCCATTGTGGTGTGGGAGGGGAGAGGAAGAAAATTCGAATTCCCTGTACCGACAGACAATTGCTTACGCTGATCTGTGCGGAATGTGGGCACGCACGGCGTTCGTGGCGTACAATTAATAAAAATTAAAGAAATTGAGTAGGTCGTCACTGTCCATCCTAGTCGGCGACGGCGATGTTGTTGTTTGTATTTATCTTGGGCATTGTTCTGAGCTGAGAGCTGAAACCGAGGAGAGTCCCGACAACCGACAACTGATCTGCCATGATCTTTGCTGCCATGTTGTGGTTGTTTTATTCTCCGATTAAAATCTTACGAGACACATCCATTTCACTTTTACCACCACCACCGCACTCGTGGTTCCTCTGGAGAACTGCAAGCAAACGTTCAATCGATAGAAGACACACAAGGAACAGATTGACTCCTCTGCTGGCATTGTCCTCGTCGTCGTTGTTCGTTGGTCGTCGCCTGTCTATGTCCAATGGAGAGGCCCCGAACCATCTGATAAAAATTCCATAATGTCTAATGAACACACAATACAGCACACACAGAGTACGCCCGGTGTGTACCCTCCTGTGTGTCATGTTTAGTGTCCATGATCATCGTCATCGTCATCGTGTGCTGGCCGAGCATAGCGTCCTTGAGATTTCAGTGTCCGTCGTGCGCACTTGTTCTTTCGAATAGCGCGCCCAGTCAGCAAGACAACAGCAAAAGTGATATTGCGTGTTGGTTGGACATTCGCATACTTTTTTTGTTTGTTTATTTTTGCGTCGTCGTCTATTTCCCTCCGCGATGGGTCCTTTCCCCACCGAGAAACCTGCATTGCGGACTCACGCAGTCTGCAGCCATGAGACAGGGCAGCTCCACTGGTGTGTGTGCATGCGTACACACGGACTGAAGTGTGTTGTGGGGCTCTATGATTGACTTGGGGCCCGGATTTGGAGTTCCTTTACATCGCTTGTTTTCGTTCAAATTATTTATTCCATTCAGTTGAATCTATAAATGTTGTCGTCGATTGCCATAAGAATAAATTTCTCCACGGGGGGGTTCGCGGCGCAGTGACGGGCTCTCTCACACACACACTGCACGACCGAGGTTCGTTGAGGTCTAGTATTGATTATTTTGATTGGTTGTAGTATAGGTTGTTGATGTCTTTCGCCATCCCTGCCGTGCGTCGCCTGCCGCATCCACGCCGCAGATCGCTCGCCTGTGTGCGGAGCCTCGATGTAAAGTTCTTATTGTCTTAAATGTTCGGTGGGGCTGTTGCGGTTCGGCCAATCCTCCTGTTGATCCTTTTTGCGAAACAACAAAAATTCCAACGAAAACGCATCTCTGATAAATGATGTTAAAATGTTGGCTATTTTTATTGCTTGTGTGGTTAACGCAATATTTCAAAAGAATTTTTTAACACTACCGTCCACAGTGCGAGCGGAGTATCTCTCGCGCTCGTCGGCTGGTCGTGGTCGTCGGACGGTCAATGCCATTTGTGTTGTGGCCCAAAGCAGTGGGGAAGCAGAGCATTCCTCAGAATTGTGTCCTATATACGTGCGGCTGGGGAATGACGGCGACTACGGGGGGAGACATTGTGGTGATTTTTTTTGTTCTGTCTTTTTGGTTGTTCTTTTGGTGGGACTTGCCGGCTGAATGTCATAAATCAATCGCTTGTAATCGATACTGCCGGTCTCTGTGGCTGACTTGTTGCTAAGTTTTTCACAAATCATATGTAAGGAGGGCAGCAGCACGGCTTTTAATTGAACGAATTAAATGAGTCTATTAGTCAGCGAGGATAGCAGCTATTTATATTGATTAAATTAATGAATTGTGCCGGGGAATGATAATATAAATAATTAATGACTCGATCGGGTATTAAGTCATTATCCGTTTAAGTGGATGTAATGGAGTATGCAGCTGAAATAAATCGATTTTCACATCGCCGATGAAGGATTCCCGTGCTGGACAAAAGAGTTGAGCAGCGAACTTTATCTACGGGATTGTGTTTTGCAAGAGGAAAAAATCAACTGAATTCGCTTTAATGTTCTCGAATTGCCTGATGGACTAGAGATGAGGCTTTGAATTAACTTTATATTGTTTGGTTCTGCGAAGTGTTGATGCTCGGCTTAACAAAGTGACTGGAAGGACGTCTGCTGGTGATGTTAATTCCGTGTGATTAAATTAACGACCTTCTTAAACGCACTACAAGTCCCTGTGTCGGCATAAAGGTGATTGCATTTGCCATTTTCTTGCGAACATTAATCACGGATAAGTGGTTCACTTGAGTTGACTATGGTTTTGTTTTATGATGAACTTCACGTTCGTTCACATGATCGCTGAATTCATATTGGCTTCATCATTATGAAGGGCTCATTTATCTGGTCTATGTACTGTTAAAAACGATAGCCAACTATCTCCTCAATTGGTTACATTGAGATTTATGCCTGTGGATCACAGCCTTCTCCAAAAAGTGATGAGAAAAGAGTTTGATCCCTTCCTTTACGCATGTAGGCCACATTTTGACTGCATTTTGATAGGGTTTTTTCTTCTTTGTGTGGCGCTACAGTCCGAGTTAGACCTGGGCCTCAACCAACAAACCTTTCCAGCTAGCACGGTCTCTAGCTTCTCTTTCTCTAATTCCGCACATCAAGTTGGGTGATTTCTTTCTCCACTTGTGTGCGCTCTATACTGAGTGCGTCCTCTGTTGCGTTGTCCCACAGGCTCAGAGTCGAAGACTCTTTGGGCTGGAGCTAAGTTGTCCATACGCTCTACATGGTCTAGCTATCTTCGGTGTTCAAACCGCAGACGCCTGGCTAGACTCATGTAGCTGTACATCCCATACAGTTCGTGGTTGAACCTTCTCCTCCAAAAGCCATCAACGCAAACAGGACCAAAGATCGCACGCAGAACTTTTCTCTCGAAAATACCAATAGACTGTTCATCCGCTTGGCATATTGTCCATGCCTCTGCGCCGTACAGCAGGACTGGGATGATCAAGGTCTTATACAAAGTCAGCTTGGTCTTCCGAGAGAGGGCTCTACTACTGAATTGCCTTTTGAGTCCAAAAAAACAGCGGTTGGCAAGAGTTAGTCTGAGTTTGATCTCGGTACTGATGTTGTTTGTACTGTTTACTGCGGAGCCAAGATAGACGAAGTCCTTAACTACCTCAAAGTTATAGCTGCCAAGTGTGACGTTCTGGCCAAGTCCTCGATGTTGTGTGTCCTTTCTCGATGACAGCATATGCTTTGTTTTGCTCTCGTTTACCGCCATACCCATTTTAGCCGCTTCCGTTTCAATACCAGCAAACGCATCATTGGCGGCTTGCTGTTTTTGCCCAATCACATCAATGTCATCCGCGTAGGCTAGCAGTTGAACGGAGTTTTGGCAGATCGTGCCTCTTGTGCTGGCTAGTGAGTTTTGCACGATCTTCTCAAGAACCATGTTAAAGAAATCACATGACAGCGCGTCGTTTTATCTAAACCCTTTTTTTAAATTGAAGGTCTCGGTAAGTTCATTTTCGGTTTGATGAAGCAGCGAGAGTTCTCTATCGTCATCCTGCTCAGTCTGACGAGTTTGGCAGGAATGTCAAAACTTGGCATGGCACAGTATAGCTCGTTTCTATGCACGCTGTCATATGCGACTTTGAAATCGATGAATAAGTGGTGTGTGTCGATTTGCATTTCTTGGGTCTTTTGCAGGATCTGCCGTAGTGACAAGATCTGGTCTTTTTTTTTCGGAGCAGTTTCGAAGCACTGCTGGAGCGCTCAGACTCAAAAATAGTCCATTGTACTGCCAGGTAGCAACCTACGTTAATTTGATCCCAACAGGAAATGGTGACTGGACCAGATTCGATTTCACTTGAACTCGAACCTGGGACCCCTCTAACTTGGGGCAGGCACTTAACCAACTGCGCCATCCTGATCTGGTCTACTGTGGACTTCCTTGAACTGAGGCCACACTGATACGGACTTTTCAGATTGGTGACGAAAGGTTTCTGGCGCTCACACAGAATGGCAAAACAGATCTTGTATGCGATGTTCAAGAGACTTATCCCTCGTTAGTTGGCGCAGTCAAAGAAGTCTCCTTTCTTGTGGATCGGACAAACGACAATGAGATTCCATTCATTTAAAGCTAGGGTTAACATAGTCAACTAAGGGTAATCAATGTGAAGATGCTTAGTTGTCCTGCTCATTCATAGAATTGGCTCTTCATAGTCTTTGACGCAAATGGAAATTTATTCTGAGCTTTCCTATTGAGTGTGCTTCAGCTTTCAACCTTTCATCTTTCTATACCAAAAAACTCCTTCTTCATGGCTCGCTGTTTTCGGCCATCATTCTCTTCGGCGAATGGGTGTAGTTGCACCGAATATCCGAAGATCCTGTCGCTTTTAAGTTCATAGCTTGGGTAAAAACAAAAGAACTCGAATTAATTTTCTTTTTGGGCTGAGGGCTTTAATTTGAAGTCGCGTCACGATTGCCCGGATTGGAAAAGGATATGTTCTCATGGATCGTCTTGTAGACCACTTCCTTAGCCGATTCTGATCTAATGTTGGTGCCGCTACAAAACCTTTTAACGATTCATAGAAAAAAAGATCGACACTCCAGTGACGACCTTCTAGCTTTGTCTAGATCTGAGGCTTACAAAATGTCCATAACCCAGAGATATCAACACTTGCTCCACGAGATTTGAAAAAATGATCACACAGAGGCTAAGTTTTCAAAATTCACAGTTAATTCACAAAAATAAAACTAGTTTTCAAAAGTACTCACCCCACAGTTGTTATCAATCCAGTTCGATTGTTGATCGAGAAGAGCCAGTGCGTCTCGTTGGCCAGGGAGTAGACGATCCTCGAGTTGATACCCAAATCGGCATCGTTCGCCTTAACTTTCAGCACCGACGACCCAATCGCGATATCCTCGGGGATGTTGACAATGTACTTCGACTGCTCGAAGCGCGGATCGTTGTCGTTTTGATCCTCAACCATCACCGATATATTACAATGGCCCTGATATGTGATGGGTGTACCACGATCTTGGGCTTGAATCTGCAGCAGATACCGTGAATGCTGTTCACGATCCAATGAGCGTGCCGTCAGCTCTCCCGTATGCATATCGATGCTGAATTTATTTCCCAAGTTGCCGCCTGTGAAACGAAGGAAAACGAGTCAGAAAACATGAAGGAAATCGTTTTGGCGAGCCAAACAATGGAAGGAAGTGTTGAAACCCACTCGGGGTTCCATCACCTCCCTCGGCCGCTTGTGTTCACACGGCAGACATCAAAACTTACCAATTATGCTGTAGACAATTTCGCCATTGACACCCTCGTCCAGGTCGGTGGCCACCACGGTGTGGATCACCGCTAGGTCGCTGTTTTCGGGCACTGCCAGGGGGTAGCAGGAGCCAGGACGGAACTCAGGTGCATGGTCATTAACGTCGGTTACTTTAATGACAATCGTTGCGATGTCAAATTGTCCGCCGTGCTGATGTGGTGACTCTGATGTGGCAGGGGCCGATGATGCCGCCCTGCCACCGGCGGCGGGGGACCGCTGTGCACCAACACTCTGGGCACGATTCGTCTCGAATACGTAGATCGGTATCGTGTACTGGTCCTTGGTCTCACGATCAAATTGCCCCCGCGATGTGACAATGCCGCGATGGGTGTCCACAATGAAGTGATTATCGGCGACACCTGATGGGATTTGGTACGTGAGGTTCGCTGTGAATTAAATAACAGATACAGATTGATGAGCGATTGATGATTGCCGTTATTCGGTGAGATTCGATTTTATAAGCAGCAGGAGGAGGAGAAGCAGATGCGCACAGGACTGCGGATTGGTCAAGTGGACAAGTGGCAATTTATTATACTAACGTCTAATTAAGTCCGATCTAGTCGGAGGAGGAGTGCCTGCGACAACAGCGTCTGTCAGTCGTCGTGTACCCGTTTGGGTGCCTGTGTTGGGCCATGGTCAGCGGCGAGCTACTGCTGCGCATTCAAATGGCATTCAAGCAAAGCGCAGCAACAGGTTACCTGTCCCTTCGTTTTGAACAGATGATAAAATATTGGTCCATTGTTTTTCTACAGCCGTTCGTCGTACCTCTGTGGTGCGCGCTGTGTTTTGTGTCGTTGCTGGGGACACCACAAAAAACAGTCGCTCTCGGTGGAATGTGTATGCAAAAGCCAGAGATACCCTATCCGCGGGTATCCTGCATGGCATGGGGAGCGAGGTGGTTGTCTTGTGTGTAGGTCGATTTGGCGGAGGCTAAGTGGGAATGGTTTGGCAACATCAGGTCATGACATTCGAGTGAAAAGTCATTGTCAGTTGGTAAAAGTCGGTATAAGGCATGGAGCTGGCTTATTGTGCTGTTTAAACTAAGTTACAATGTTTACGGTAACTGGTTGCAGGGCGTCCCGAGGGAGGGGATGCGAATGAATTTTGTTTGGCTGTGTCGATTGTGGATGAGGTTTTGTTGTGTCGTCGAATCGGGATTAAATGGACGAGGTGTTGGAATGGAATTCGGATGAAATGTGTGAGGAGGTGCTTTGTTGCACGGCAGCAGGCATTTTGATGCTGATATCGACTCCTAATGGTTTGGGGTATATGCTGTCATCCAGAAAGGACGCACAAAATCGACGACATGGCTAGGTCGTCACAATGGGTAGCTATCACTTCAGGGTAGTTCAGGACTTTGTCTACCGTGGCTCCGCGGTGAACAGTGGGGAACAACTAGAATATCTCCTGCCAATCGCTGGATTTTTGGGTTCGGGAGACAATTGACAATCTCCTTGACTGATTTGTTCGAGTACAAGACCTTGATCACCCCAGTGTAGCCCTACGGGAGGCAAAGACAACATTGAAAACGGATAAAAAAGCTTTTTGTCCTTCCGATAGAAACGCTTGCGATGCTACTTCGGTTTGTCAAAACAACTGGGCTCAAAACTCCTGACTCGAAGGACCAAAATCATGCTCTACAAAACTCTTATTCTGCCAGTCCTGCTATATGGAACCGAAAGCTGGACACTAAGCAGAACTGCAGAGCCGAATCTTGGTGCCTTCGAAAGAAAAATTCTATGTCGGATATATGGCCCCGTCTCAGAGGAAGGCGAATGGATGAGAAGACACAACCGCGAACTCTATGAGCTGTACCAGGATGTGGATGTAGTCCGGAAAGCAAAAATTCGTCGACTGAACTGACTCGGCCACATCGAGCGCATGGACAGCAACGCTCCAGCTAAGAGGGTCTTCGAATCCGAGCCTACTGGTTCGAGAAGGAGAGGAAGACCGAACCTGCGGTAATTTTCTAGAATCCGCCACACGGCTCTCTTTGCAAAAACAGAGTGCCAAGAAGCAAATGCAGTCTTTCCAAGGAAGCTGTTAAAAATAATTCTAAAGGCCTACATCAACGCTGTCTTTCAAATTTAAGCAATCCTAATGAACACAAAGGTTTGAATGAATGTGAAACTGAAAACCAAGAGGACAGTCACCACCGGAGATGAAGCAACCCACCGCGGAAAAAAATGTTCATAAAAAAATGCGCAGAAAATCTAATCAATTTAATTTATCAGCGACTCAAATTTCCAGGAATCACGACAACTTGAGGTTTTCTTTGTTATCGTCGCGATGGCGTCAACCATCTCGCCTGCAGCTGCGATTTACACACGCCTTAATGTGTGATGAGATTCTCATCGCTGATACGAGCTCCTCAGATGCCATCACTCGGGCAAAGAAATATTACCTCGCCTCATGACTCATAGACACCATTAAACGAGCCTCTACACTTCTATCACCGTTTGACTGTGTAAACACATCCTCAGCCGCACATCAACGCTCTCTTGTCACAAAACTGAGATGCCACGAAGAGCGCATGAAATCGCTGCCACGCTTACCCTGTCCGAGGCCCATTTAATTCTAAGTGAACCATTAATAGATGTGCCTCCCCATTTGTCAAGCTCAACTCTGCTAAAGGCCTCTGCCAACACAGATGTCTACATCCTTCTGTGCGCGATAAATTACCACAAATACTCGAATTTACTTAGTCATACACCTAAATTAAATGACACTTCACAAGAAGCAGACACTGACCATTGATCAAGCAGCGTCCCCTGCCCACGTACTAGTGTGGCTGAAGCCAAAGGACATCTAAGCGACAATAACGATGCGACTACAAGCAAATCTAAATTAATTACTATTTTTGTCATCGGTTAACTCATTTATTTTGTGTCGCATCCCTCCCGACGGTAGCACCGCGGACGGGCGAAAAAGATCCCCTCCGGCATGCAGACCGATATCAACGAAGGACCTTAACTAATTTCCCCTTTTAATTAGCACTTGTTTGCTGCAACCACTTGACGGAATACTGTGAAACCAATTGAAGACGGATCCGCAACCGCCAGCGGGGAGATGGAGACGAGAGATGGTCAACTGCAGTCGGGAGTGAGAAAATAAGACTCAAACAAATAGAAACACCAAACACTTAACCAGGTACAACTTTGATTTATGTCATCTTAACACATTGCTCTGCGCGTTGTTTTTCTGCTGCACCATGTCTGCACACTCCACCGTCGACTGGTGGCGAAAAGGAACAAAAAGTCGAAGAGAACGATACTGAAACGACGACGAAATCAATCGACAAGCAAATTAAATGCCAAAATTAAAAACACCCTGTGCGCATGTGTACCGTCACAACACCAACTGCCTACCCGCTCGACCAGTCTCCGAGACTCCGGCCGGAGCGGGGCGAACAAGGGAACGAGACGGCCAGCCGAGTAGACAGAGGATAGATGGAGAGCAACAACCACAACAGAAGAGAAGGAAAAAAGGTGCTAATTAAAGATTTCTCAACGAATTCCAATTGAGAAGACCCAATAAAGTCTTGCACCTCGGACTCGCCGGACGAATGGACGGACGGCCTTCTGAGATAACATGGAGTCCTTTGAGTTCGACAATAATTTCGTGTTCTTTCAGTTTGTCTCTGTGTGTGTGTCTGTCTGTTCTTTTCTGCTGTTGTTCGTATTTTTCGGTCACAATTTTCGTGGTGTCCCATATGACCGTCGGACATGTTTCTGGTGCAGAGTCTTTGGGTGATGGTGTGGTATGTGCGTGGTACTGTGCGGCAGATCCAGAATAACTGGTGCTGTCTTGTGACACCAAAAGGGGGACACCAAGACAGTGTTTAGTGAAAATTCGTTCGATTTATCAATCGAGTTAGGTTTGAGGGGACTATCTCCAGCTTCCTGAATGCAATTCCCACCCATCAGAAGTCTAAGAAGATGGGATCATTGATTTTCAGAGAAAAATTTCGACCATCCCAAATTCAGCTCCGAAAGGGTGCTGCAATCTTTTAATCTCCTCCAGTTAATTGTCCGTCATGTCGACCATCGTCCCCATGTCGAATGGGTCTTCCCCCGCGCAGCATCGCATTCAAACTCAACTCAATGCAAGCTGACACCACTTCACCACCGGCACTTGTTGCAAAACAAAAGAGTTGACTAGCGAACTCGTTTCGCATATTCACTCTGTCATCACTTGACATTCTCCGGTCGTGGGGTTTAATTAAAAGCTTACAAAAGACGAATGAAAGGAGAAATGTGTGGAAGAAGAAGAAACAAAAAACAAGTTAAAAACATGTACTCACCGTTGTCACCGCCATTAAAGGATTTAGCGCCTACGCGCACCACAAAACTGCCTGATTGGATATTCTCTGAGATGTTGACATGATAGACAGATTGGAGGAAACGCGGAGGATTGCTGGTAGTACCCTGCACAAGAATCTGTAAATTCAAATGGGTCTGCTTTGGCTGTGGTGTGCCATGATCGCTGGCACTGATCACCAAATTAAATTTATTGTTCGACTTGCGACCATTAGCACTGGCAACTTGCTGCTGCTGCTGCTGCTGCTGACGATTGCTATAGAAGCTGTTGCCACCACCAGCAGCAGCATCATCATTCCCTGCGGTTGCCATCATCATCGGCAGACTCTTGGCCAGCTCAATGAAACCAGTTTTTGAATTGATCTTAAACCGTCCATCTTCATTGCCGCTAAGTATTGCATATGTGACGTGTCCATTATCGCCCGCATCCTTATCAGTGGCCACGACGTGTGCTACTAATTGACCGACTTGTGTTGCATCGCTCAGCACTATGGTGGTGTCACCGCCACCGGCTGGGGATACAAAAACTGGGCCGTTATCATTGGCATCCTCGACGAGGATGCGAGCCGTAACTGTGCTGTGCAGACGTTCGGTGACGTTCGACGATTGGTCGAGCGCTTGTACAATTAGAATGTACTCATTGATTGTTTCGTAATCAAGTGCAGCTTGTAGGGTCAGAGCACCGGTTAGTGCATCCACGGTGAATAGCGACTGCTTTGGCTGGTTGTCATTGGCGATGAGATCGGGGCTATAGCGCAACAGCTTGTACTGGAGATCACCATTTGTGCCGGTATCTGCGTCGGTGGCGGTGAAATTGTGGATCACCACTCCAACGGCTGTGCTCTCGCTGACGTAGATCATTATGGGATCCTCGGCCCACTTTGGCGGATTGTCATTCACGTCGGCGATTTCGACTTTAACCGTGATTGCGCTGCTTTGTGGATTGTTGGTGGCGGTGGTGTCCAAGGCGCGGACCTCCAATCGATACTCGGACTGTTGTTCACGATCTAGGCGGCGGGCGACGACCAGGGACCCGGTTTGTCGGTCCATATCGAAGGCACCCTCAATGATGTCTTTGGTTAGCGATGTGAGGGTGTACGTTATATACAGTCCCGGCTCGGAGATCATATTTTGTGAGCTGCTCCGTTCCGATGGATCGACAGAGCCCACGACATGACCCACTGCGACATCTTCGCGAACCTGAAAAGAAAGGACCAGAGAAAGCTGATTAGCTGAGAAATGAGAAATGAGTCATCTGGTTTTAAGCTTAAGGAACCGCCGCCGCATTCAAATCCACTAGAGCTGCTGGCTGCTGGCTGGCATCATCTGCCGCACCACGTACGGGACTTTACTTCTTTTTGCTGGTCGCTTTAACGAGCTACCATTCTTTTGTAGTTATGATAATTTTAATGGCGATTTTATCTTGCAGCAGCAGCAGCAGCACCACCACCAGTCAGCAACGGGAGCAGAGAGTGACAGGAGTGTGGGGGCAGTTGGTGATTTTTTTCGGCGGTTGGCAGAATTAATCTCTCATTCGTTGGTCGTTCACGTCGCTGTGCTCTCCGTGTGTGTGTCGGCGCAGAGAAGAAGAGATGTGTGGTTAAGGTTTTGCATATTAAGTACAAAAACGGATCTGATGTCCACTCCGGAGTGGAGGAAATCTCGACGAAAGGACAGACAAAAAATGAAAGGAGAATGACATTTCTTTTGGGGCAAGCAGCAGTACCGGCGCACTGGATTTGATTATGCTGCGGTCTTAGCCGGTTGCAGTGGCGGTGCAGAAGTAGGTACTTGTGTGTATCTTTATGATTTAGAGCTGTCGAGAGCGGATTTCGGGAAGATTTACTTATTTTGAATGACAGAACGGAGTTGCCGAAGAGTTGTGAGTGGTCGAGGGAGAGGTTGGAATTTATTATTCTTGCCGCGACTCTGATGCCAATGAAATGCATAAGCAAATTGTTGATGAGCGATTGGGAGGCAAAAAAAAATGAAAAACAGAAAAAAGCAAAAATTCTGAAAAGGATTTATGGGAATTTTTCAGCAGCGACATACGGTTTGGGGACAACTTAATCACTCAATACGAGTACATGTTGTTTTTGTGTTTGTTTTCCTGTTGGCACGTTGCCGTTGTTGCAGAGATGGTGGGAGGTAAGCGGAGGGGGTTCTGTTGAGAGGATTTCTGTGGTTTTTTTGGGGTTTTATGCATTTTCTGGGCTTCTGGTCTGGGTTCAGTGGGAAGTTTCTTACCGAATTTGAAGCGACACTGTTCTAAATCATTATCGGAATTGAACTACGAAATTACTCAAGCCATTTTGAGCGGTGGGGACTAGAATAACTTGGCGATTTCTGTATAAACGCTTATGTGTCCATCATGGACTATTCAAATAAAGGCCCTTTCAATAGGGACTTTTGAAGCTACACCTGTCAGATTGGCTGTCATTTTTTCAGTCTATCTTGCCAAATCACCATGGATGGACACATTGTTCACTGTCTGTTGAGGATTTTGGGCTGGCGGCGTCATCGGTCCGTATTTATTTGAGAACGACCTTGGTCAATCCGTCAGCTTCAACGGCGAGGGCTATAGGTCGACGATTAGCAAGTTCTTTTGGCCTGAATTGGATGATATGGACACCACCGTCATGTGGTATGAACAGAATGGCGCTACGAGCCATACAGCTCACGCCACATTGGAAATTCTGCACGAGCGATTCGAGGGCATGGTCATCAATGGGAACTGGTCACCGAAACTGGTCTAACAGGGTCAGACTTTTTCTTGTAGGGTTTTCTAAAGTCGCAGTTCTATGCGAATAAGGCATAAACCACAGCGGTGCTCAGAGCCAACATAACCCATGCTGTTGGTCAAATTCAGACTGATTTATGCACCAGAATCATGAACAATTTGACACTAGGGATGCTGTCCACCCAGAGAAGCCACGGCGGAAATTTGAAGGATTTTATACTCCATTCATAATGGCATCGGTAGGCCTTTCAAACAAATGAAACATTTTGATGGTATATGATACACACTTTGTTTCATTTAAATTTAAAGATAGGAAGCGCTTAATGAAGGACCCTTTACGTCAAATCCATAGATTGGACGACGACGAGAAGTCTCATGTCTTGTTGTCTTTTCTAGTAAACTTGTCCGCCTTACGTAATGGCATTGATAGGTCTTTCAAACGAATGAAACAATTTGATGATACTTGACACACACTTTGTTTTATTTAAATTTAAAGATAGGAAGTGCTTAATGAATGTCCCCTTACGTCACATCGATAGATTGGACGACGACGAGAATTCTCATGTCTCGTTGTTTTTTCTAGTAAAATTGCCCGCCTTATGAATGTTTTAAGAATTTCTAAACTTCCTTAACGATGACCGTTTATCAAATAACGACTCAGATGCGAATTAAGTGCATTCTCTTACAGATTCTTCAAGAAGTACTGGTTCGTAATGGAGTGTGAGACTACCACTGGCTAAAGAGTTGTCAGCAATCTTACACAAGTCAGATACCCCGAGTGCCTAGACATTGTCCAGACATTAAATGGCCATGAAATGATGGCCCTTATCAAAGAATCCCGAAATATTCCCGGACTCTGCCATCCGCTCCCAATCAACAAGCACACTCCGCCATGAAATCAAAAGAGTTGGTTAGCGAACTTTATTTTCCATCGATCATTTTCACTTATCGCACATATTTTTGTCCAATTTCATAATTTCTCACTTGACAATAAACAACACTTGATGACATATTCTACTTTGCATTCCACACCTGTCTGTGGCATTGGACACGCAAAAACAAAGCCGATACCATCAGACCATCAGACCATCAGACAGAACAGACCGTCGGTGAGTCAACCAAAACCCTCTCGTGGCGGAACATGTTAATTTGGCAAACTCAACTGACAGCATAAGGCCGAAGAAACAGCCCCGCCAGCCAATCCACACATACGCGCATGTGCGAAGGAGTAAAATTAAAATAATCATGTCATATAATTTGAATTGAAGTTATTCGGAGAATCTCAAGTGCCTTCCTCATTGGTATTCATTCTTCTTTCGATGACAGCGCGGGGGGACAGGTACTTAATTTTATTCGTCGTCTTCCCTTCGGCCTCTCGCTCCCCGTCATCACGGCTATGCTGTATACGTAATTATACGAGTGACAGATTTTTGTCGCATCTCCTTTCAGCGGCTGTCGGTGTGCTTGTGGTTGGCATTTCAAACGGACTTTTTCCCTCTTCATTAAGACTTCTTCAGACTCCGCATGTATTTGCGGTGTTTATCACGTTCCGCTGCGCGATCTTAATCGGCCCTGTATTCATCACTCGTCAAACGACAGCAGGTAGGCTGAAGGCTAAACGTTTCAGAACAATCATCCCACGCAGCCTCACTTCGAAACAATGAACCCTTGCTCGTGAAATAAACGAGGCACAGCACCACCGAGAGGCGAAAAGCCGAAAATGAAAAAGAAAACCAAACCGAAAAGGTAACGAAAGTCGTGTCTTTGCCGTTTGTCACGTGACGATACAAATCATCTCGACACTCTCTTCCCTTTTCGCCGCAAGAGGACAGCGGAGACCAGAAGAATTTCAAGACAAAATCACGAATTCAAATGTGCGCCACCACCACACCACCGTGGCACACCACACAAAGGTCAATTCTCGGAAAGAACAAGGTCAGAATGTACATGCATTAAGGAGCCAACTGCTCCCCTGCAACTGGACTGGACTTAACTGAGCCGTCGCGTCGCGTCGCGCCGGCCGTATGCAGTACTTAACACGGAAAGTGAGTGAGGAGGAGATGGAGGATAAATTCTTAGTACTCACCCTGAAGACTAAACTGGAACTGGTAAACGTCGGTCGATTGTCATTCAAATCCAACACCTCGACACGCAACAAACGTACAGTCTGCTTCGGAGGTGCACCACCATCGGTAGCGGCCACCGCCAGCCGATAGATGCTACGCTCCTCGTGGTCCAGCATGACACGAGTGCGAATTTGCCCGGTACTCGGATCGATCGAGAACAAACCATAGCCGTCCGAGTCACGACCCTTTAGTATCGAATAGGTGATCGATGCATTTTGGCCATTATCACGATCGACTGCACGAATTCGTACCACTTCGGTGCCGGGCGGCTGCTCCTCGCGCACACTGACCACATCCTCTTGTGGATCAACTATGTCCGGAGCGTTGTCATTCACATCAGTCACCATGACTTTCACTGGTACCCGAGCGCTGCGATATGGTGTTCCCTGGTCGCGGGCCTCCGCGACTAAATCGTAAAGGGAACGCGTTTCACGGTCCAACGGCTCGCGAGTGATGATTTCGCCTGAAAGTATAGAGAACAGAGAAAACAGATGTTGTTAGAGTGAAAGACACGGGATGTCATGCAGCCAGTGGCAGCGCAGCAGCGGCAGTTGGAGTCCATGATTGATTGATGGCGCATCGATCAGCGTTTGAAACTGGGTTAGATCGTGCATATCGTGTGCACTTCCAACCACTCCCTGTCATCGCTCGGTATCAGCTGGTGAATCGAATGCAAATCAATGACCATCACCGGTCAGAATCGATTTATTTCTTCCCCGATGCTTAACGGCTGCACCAGGCCGTCCTGTTTCCTGTGTCAGATGTCAGTGTTGTCAAGCGACAACTACTGGCGGTGTCCCACAACAGCCCCGTCCCGCGGCCGTCATGCCTAGACACCTTGTCTAACCACCGTGTTCCTGTTGTGTTTTAATTTAATTAAAGCCGCGGCTAATAAGCCGAGACAATTGCTGCGGTGCGCTCCAATCACTGTTAATCCTGTTTGACCAGCATCACAGCCGCTGCCACCACTGGCATTTGCATAAAATTTAAATATTCATCAAGCTCCGTGCCGGAGATTGACATTGACTTGCCTGTAACTGGGTTAACCTGGAAGCTGGTGTTGCTCGGTATCAAACTGTAGCGTATCGCCGCATTCTCGTCCAGGTCCAGGTCGGTGGCTGCCACCGTGCCGACGATCGCTCCGCGTCGCATATTCTCCTCGATGGCAAACTCATAGGTGTCACGCAGGAATCGGGGATCATTGTCGTTCGCGTCGAGTATGTTGACAATGACACGCGTTTTCGCGTGAGCAGATGGTGTCCCGTTGTCACTGGCCATTATGGTCAGTTCGTATCGGTCACGCGTCTCGCGGTCCAGTGTGCCGCGCAGGTAAATCCAACCGCTGTTCGGGAAGATCCCGAAGAGTTGCGTCGTATCGGAGTTAGCGGTTATCGGGGAATTTGTCGTCAGCATGGCTAGGGATTTGATGCCACTGCCAAGGGGAAGGGTGACGTTCGATTTTGGCAGAAGCTTCGGATCGCCGCCAGGCCCTACCAGGCGGTAGGTGAGGCGGGCGTTGTTTCCCGTGTCCAAGTCGATGGCGGTCACTTGGAGGATCTGAAAGGAGAAAAGCAGATTTATTAGCAAATTGTTGTAAGAGGTTGGCGAGGTGGTGAGTCCGTCGACCATCAGAGGCAGAGCTTCGTGATGGAAGAGAAGACTTGGTAGTCGGTCGACCATCTGAGACAGAGATTGGTGGTGGAGGCTGGTGCAAAGATCTAGAGAACTGCCTCTGCCCAGTACCTCTGGCAGGCATTAGACCATCTCGGATAAAGATTCGCGATGGAGGCCGATGCAACGATCGGGAGCTCTACCGCTGCCCATGCCGTCAGTGGCCTTCCAGAAGACGGAGAAGAAAGGAGCCCAATCGAAGAAGAAACCCGTCAGAGAGAGAGCGAAAAGAATGCAACACCACCACAACTCCGTCTTCAGAAATGTCTCGCTGACGAGAGCTCGAAGCAAACCCAGAGTTGCAACCTCAATTTTCAGCCATTCCAGTGACAGTCCAGAGGACCTGTTCCACATTCGAACGTGCTCCACAATCAATTGCACGGCAATGCACCAATCAAGCAGAGACGACGCCAATTTCTAATTTGATTCTTCACATGACCTCGACTTCCACTTTTCATAAAGTCGTCCATTTATGGTAAATCAGTTACCGATTTCCAAGTACAGGCAACGCGCCGTCGCGAGATCGCAATTACGCCAACGTTCGCTCGCTCGACGACGGGCGAAAACGCGAACGTGGTCGGTCGACACAAAACCAGCATTTGACCACCAGAGTCACATGGAAGCAGCCAAGAGCACCCAGAGCCACAGTCGGATGAGGGTCAATGAGGGATCACCATAATCGCAGTCATGCGCATTCGAATGCGATCACATCCGACGTTTTCCCGTTTCACATGAGTACGCTTTGGCCCAAACGGCCGACATACATTCTACATTTCATTACTTTTATGACAGAGAGGGAGATAGTCGTCGTCGTCGTCGTCGTCGTCGCAGTCCTGGCCAGAATCGAAACAACCATCTACAAGGCGACACAACATCAAAACTCCCAAAAGAACCTCAAGAGCCTCCTCCTGGTGGCTGGCGGATGGTGGCTGGTGGCTGGTGGCTAGTGGCTGGTGGATGGATTCGAGGTTACTGGAGAAAATGTGTGTCCTCAACTCAGTCCGTTACACATCCAACAACGACGAGATGTTTAGTTCTGTTGGCCTTTTTGCCTACCACGGAACATGGTCGCCGGGATTACTTCTCCTATTTCAATCAAGGCAGACCGCAAGCTTATGTATGCTTATGCGCTTCCTAGATTCACATGATTGTTGGTATTCTCTGTTTTTTTTCTGTGTGCTCTGTCCCGGTTGTTTACTACCGCAGTCAGCTGCTGCAAAGAGGGGGGCGCACAAGGGGGAGGAGAAGACGATGGCAAGCCGAGGACCCAGCTCACAACAAATCGTGGTTACAACTCCATCAAAGGCTCGTAACTCATTTACATATACCTCCGGTGAGCGAGTGGTGTATGTGTGTTCCGATGACAGAAGAATTGGGACGAAAGATGGCCGTGAGCGCGGCGGCTCCAGGAAGACAACAACAACGGCAACGGTGGCAGTGGCAGCGGCACCAAGAAATGTTAACCGAGACCTAAAACAAGCCTGGTATGCACATCGGCCAGATAGGGCGGAGGGGGGGAGTGTGTTTGGATCACAAAAAACCAGTCAAGCGGTCATACACTCCACTCGAAACGGAATTCCGAAGCGAAACTCCTACCAACCCCCTTCCCGTGGAGCTGCTGTCACCACCAAAGGCGACCGCGGCGATACGGTGCGGGTGGGTGGGTGTGTTGATGCTTGTGGTTGTGAGGCGTCACCGGCTCCGACTCCGGCTGGCATAAAAGGTGCACATTCTCTCTCCTTGATTACGCCATCATGTCAATCTTTATCTCTATCCCTGGGCCGCTTAGATTTCGGTTTCGAACTCTTCAGCCATCCCGTGTGTGTGTGTGTGTGTGTCTGCTAAACGGTTTCTCAACATACACAAACACACAGTCAGTCAGTAACTGATGCATGTTTGAGAGGAGGCCCCCCCGGGGAATTTTCCAGGGCAAAGAGTCAAATGGCTGACGACTAGGAGGAGATGGACTACTCCGCTGCGGCAGCCCCTTGCCACACACCATTACTCCACACTATTATGGAATTTAATGGTCACATGCAATGATGGATTTTTTATGCATTTTCGGTGAGGAAAGCGTTTCAGTGGTTCGGTCCCACTGCAGCAGTGCGGTGCAGCTCATTCATTAGTCATTCGGCGGGGACGATGTTGATGATGCTGCTGCTGCTGGTGCTGGTGCTGCTGCTGTTGGTGCTATAGAACTCGAAGCCGAACTAGAGCTGGATGGGTGATGTCGATGATGATGACGATGTTGATGGTTGCCGGTTGTGACGAGCAACCACACCACAACACGCCACATCGCAGCCATCCGCCATCCGTGGTGAGGCCGTAAATAGTAAAAATGGTTTTATTCGTTGTCGATTGCCGCTGAAAGAGAGCAACTACTGCGCCGCTCTGCGTCTCTAACTACTGGTTCTAGACAAGGCCCCGTCCGCGCACTCTGGCCCTATTGCTGGTGAGAGAGTCGAGGACCCAGAGAATGCAACGGTATACTGGTTTCCTTTGTGGAAAATATGAATATATGTTTAATTCAGTTTTATGACAGTTCCGCGGTGGCTGCGCGGGACTGCGGACGGGCCATGACGGTGGGGGGTTGGCCGAGCGCGATGCAATGAAATGATCTATTGTGGGAACGCTCCTGGGTGGGGTGGTACGATGTTAAATGGAGATTGAACAGTGTTATTGACATCATACTTAGATGCGGAATGGATCATTGGCGATGACGACGATGACTGGGATGCACAGATGTTGGACGAAAGGTCATTGTGGCGGGGTTTTTTTTTTAAGGTGAAATGAGGACGTTTGTGAAGTGAGGAATGCGTTTGTAGATGTAGAGACATCTATACGACTTTCGAAAGCTACTAAGGTTAGCAGTGATGGCGATGAAAAAGCCATCATAAGCATGACCCGAGGGTACTGGCGCATTAACGTGAAAAAAAGGCCAAATGAAATAAAGCCAAATATTGAAAATGTGGTATTCTTTCGAAATAAGTCCAAATTCCTATTTTTGGCTATATTTCACTTAGCCCAAGCAGGAACAATTTGGGTAACCTAGTAAATGTCCTCACAGGACACTGCGCCTACACATAGCACGCCGCAAGACTAGGGTTACCATATAACGACTACTGTAGTAGATTCATGGATGAAGAGGAAGAGGAATCCCCCTCAGACCTACTATGCAACTGTCCAGCCTTAGCCTCCATAAGGAAGAAAACCCTGGGAGAATATAATCCAAGCTCACTAACTGATATATCCGAAAAGAACGTCGAGAAATTATGGATATTCGTCCAAGAATCGAACTGGTTCCAGAAATGAGCTGCAGGAAGCCGGATGTGGCAACACAATGGACCCTATGGGTTTAATTTTTGGTGCATCCAATGTGCGTACGTTGGAAGCCACCATACCTACCTACCTACCTACCTATTTCACATCAAAGGGCGAAGTTTGGTTTGGATTTGTGGGCGTGAAATAACCCCTTTCGAAATTTGTTCTAATTTCCATATCAAAATTGAAAGAACATCAAATTGGGAACTAAACGGTAATGACGCAGCTAATCGTGTTGTGTAGCTTACATTTTTGGAAAGAATGGAAGTGAAGTTCGGGCTTATTTTTCTTTAAAAAAACGAAATAATGCAACATTTTTTTATTTGATAGTATTTGGCGTTATTTCCACTGCTCTTTGGGCATTATTTCTGTTTGTGTAGCGAAATAAAACCAAATTGGTAATGGAGTACGAAATAACACCAAATTTGAAATTTGGTTCTAATTCATGTGTCCCTATGTCACTTGGCCTTATTTCATTCGGCCTTGTCTTACATTACGTATTGGCGCTATGCACAAATCGTGGGAACTTCAAAAATCAGTCTTCTAAGATAGCGCTTCTTAAAGATGATGTTCGAATACTATGCCTAGATGACGAATAGACTACGGCACACATTCCGCTGTTGGACAGACAGAGTCGAACCTAGACGTTCAGTGTGTTCACTACACGTCAGCCTCCGTCTTAGTCAGTCGATGAGCAGAATTTCTCTTAAGCCGATGCTGGCGATAACACAAAAAATCGAGGTCAGAGAAGATTTGTGAACAAAACCACAGAGTCTTTCCGACTAAGGGGAATCGTGGAAGATGGACGAAATTGGTCCCAACTTGTTAGTCTCATTAGGAATCTCTTGAAACCTTGAAATTGTTTCTGTCGAATCGGACGAGAATTTTGTCCACAGTTCAATACGCGGTAAGAATGTGTTTTGTTGCCAAATGTTTAGTAGGGTAGGTTAGGGCCGCTAGTGAATTCACCAGCACACTTGAACCTTGTTGGTCCATTGTGATACCCACAGTCAGACTACTACCACTGATCAACCGCTCCAGTGATAGTTCCGTTAAATTGATCCCAACCGCAAATGGTGATAAGACAAGATTTGAAAAACTGTATAAGAGCGTATTAACTTTGCTTTCACTGGGATTCGAACCTGGGACCCCTCTACCTTAGGGCAGGCACTTAAGCACCTGCGCCATCGAGTCGTCTAAAATCAAATGTTTAGTATCGGATCAACAATTCAAAAGAAAGTCAGGCTGCTAAAAAGCAAGATGGACACTCAGGGGTAAAAAATGAAGATTGGAACATTTGGTGCTTTTCTACAGGCAGACACAGGTTGTCACTGGGACGATTGTAAGCCCCTGGCGTTCGGACACGCGACAAAGTTCTTGAAGGGTTTTAGGTTCATAGAGCTCAGAAAATCTTTTTTGTCGAAAGTTTTTCAAACACTACACTGGAGCACTCAGACCAAAAACAGGTCCATTGTACTGCCAGAACATAGTCGGTGCTTGGAGAGCAATAATTTTGTGTAAATTAGGCTTCAAAAGTCAGTGGGGTTCTCTTTAAAATTCGAAATTTAAAAAAATTCTATCGCCTTAAATGGCTGTCAAAAGTTTACAATTCGGAGTAAATGAACAAGTTGTGAAAGAATTTCAAAATATCCTCTTTTCAGGATTGTCTTGACGTGCATGTGATCAACAGTGCAACAGAGAGAGTTGCTTAGAAGGCTGCCAACTCAAAACCTTTTTTGTTTAAGGAGATTTGATTTCAGATGTTCTTTGATGCACCCATCTGATCCGAATCTTGATAGTTGTGAACACTAAAGACTCTGACTGCTTTTCGGAAGCACCTCTTTCGAGTCACTGCAAATTCTCAGATTCTCATCTCCCACTTAACCGTTCGGAGGAACTGTAGGTAACCTCTACACGTTAAAAAACAAAAGCATGAACAACACCAGTGTTTGCTTGGTCGAAGTCCATCTCGGAGTGTAGCGCTACCCAAAGAAATAGAAACAAATTTTAAGCCCGAAGTCATCAAGCCGGCTTATACCATGAAAGGCAGAGTTTGCTTTTAGAACCATTCAGGAAGATCCAGAAATACGCTCCCAATCTAGATTTCCACAGCGAAAGAACGTTAAAGCTCTGCTTTGATTTTGTATTCCCAGGAAAGCAGTTCAACCAGCTCTAATAATAAACCAGTCGCTGCTGCTTTAGTCGAAATGGCAGGACTTCTCCCTCGACAGGACAGCTTTTGATTTCAACACAAAAACGAGCTGAATTCTTTATGACATCGTCCAAAAGGCGCTCCTTACATCGTTTTTTTCAAACCTGAGAAGGACATTCTTGACGGATTTCTTTGAAATTTTCAGTGATCCAACCTTAGACTTAGTGTAGTTCCCAGTTCATTGCCTCTCAGAATGGATGAAGCTACCTACCCCAAGTCCAACACTTTCTTCTTTGTCACACGAAAGCAGATGCCAGCCAAACCGTTACACCACAGTCACAAAACATCGGAATTGCATAAGACTCAAAGACAAAGTATCTTGGGTAGGCTGCAAAGAGAAAGAAGGCCTTTTGACTTACCTGCGAGTTAATCGGCATCGATTCCAACACCTTAATTGAATATTCATTACGCTCGAAGACCGGCGGATTATCATTGACATCTTGTACCTCGACGAGAATAGTTAAATTAGCCGATAATGGTGGTACACCAGAATCGGTTGCGGTGACAATTAACGAATGCCGTTGTGATGTCTCATAGTCTAAATGTCGTGACAATGTTAAATGTCCGGAACGTGAATCGATCGCAAACAGTTGCGCTGCTGCTGGTCCTGATGCGGCTGCGGCTGCGGCTGCGGCTGCTTGCTGCTGGTTCATCGCAGATGCCTGCATCAGGAGCTGATGATGATGCTGCTGCTGCTGTTGCAGTTGCAATTGCTGCTGCTGCTGGTGGAGTTCTAGTGGCAATGAGTTTGCGAGCAGATAACTATTGCCACTGCCAGAGCCCATTCCATACAATTGCTGCTGAGATCCAGAACCAATTTGATTGTGATTACCATTCGCAATGGTATATAGCCGTCCGTTGGCACCGCCGTTCAGCGATGATAAAAGCAGCGACGACGATGAGGAGGCGGAGGATGATGCAGATCCAGATGATGATGTGGCTCCTGGCGACATAAACATCGATGAGCCACCGTACATCGCTGCAATGGTGGTCACATTCAGATGTGGCGATGGCATTGAACCGATCATTGTTAGACTGTATGTGACAATGCCACTCTTCCCGGAGTCCTTATCGTGGGCGTGAGCCGCATACAGTGGCGTACCGAGTTCGACGTTCTCCGGCACCGAGATACGGACCATACTTGTCTCGAATTCGGGCGGATTGTCGTTAACGTCCTCGATATCGATGTTGACCTGCGGAAGAGACCCAAAACAAAAGAGATGCAAACAATTAAATACAAAAACAACGACCAACGACGAACGTGGTCGTGGCCACAGTTCTCCGAAATCCAATGCAATGCGCACACAATTGCTTAATTAACATACGTCCTAAGTATTTTAATTAGGAGCGACTTGGAAGGACTTTCGCCCCCCTCCTCCGCCTCGCGCTCCATCCCCGCGCATCTCATTTGCATCCCCGGCGGGATGGTCAGTTGCGCGCAGTGTTCCCCGGGCGAACACAGTCCTGTGTCACGTTTGTGTGATAATGACGGCGCGGCATAGTCTCGACTTCAGTCCTATTTGGCTCCTTATTTGGGGCCAAAGTCGTCCCCCACAATTCAGGGAATTTCGTGGTGGGAACCTAGACGGCAGTGCTCGCCTTGCATTGGATTCAGATTCAGATTCTGATTCGAGTTCAGATTCCGACGCAGATGGATGTGAGCTTACCTGAGTGTGTCCGTAGGCCGGTGGATCACCACTTGTTGCCTGAATGTTGAGCAGGACCTGTGGTTTGGCCTCATGATCCAAAGGATTTGCGATCCGTATGTTGCCGGAGATCGGATCGATGCTGAAGTATCCGTCAGGATCCCCCGAGTAGATGGAGTAGCGGACTACATTCCGACTTCCTGCAAGCGAAAGAAAGATACGAGTTAGTGGACTGGTGAGGGGAGTGCATTCAATCAGTTTAAAATTTCATGATGTACGCGAGTGCTCGGATCTGCGGCAGTCATTTGGCTCAAATGAGGATCCATTACCGTGTTAATTGGCTTAGATTCCTTCGATTGCGGTTTGCTTGTTGCCCGGCAATGCGGCGTTGTAATGAATTTCGCGTTAAACATTCGCAGACACAAAACAGTCTGGAGTTATGGCCCATAATGAGTTGGGAATTTAACTGCTAGTGCAGCAGTTAAATGTTACGTCGCCGGTGGCAATGACAGTGGTCATTGACTGTGGCTAGTCTTAGACAGATCATGTGGACAGGGGAGGCAGGCGAACGAGGTGGATGCATCTCGGCGCGTTGCAATGAGAGATGAACAATCTCCTAGGGGAGCCACAATTGAAAGAGTTGCCATCAATTTGACAGGAACAGCGAGTGCTTCTGAAGTGAAATGACGAGGTCTCATTAAGGTTGTCGGTATAGGGGAAGTTGACCTCCAGTGGGTGGTCCAACACTTCTGGAGCACTCAGACTCAAAACTGGTCCATTGTACTGCCAGGTAGCAACGTTTTTCATGCGATCTTTGGTTCTGTTTGCGTTGATGCCCGGTTGAAGGAAAAGGTTCAACAACGAACAGGCTTTCCAGTGACGGGAGTCGTGCCAAGCATTTAAGGATCGAACGTCTAAGATGACTAGATCTTTAAAAGCGCATAGATAGCATAGCTCTCTCCCGAAGAATTTTAGTCTTCGAACCTGTCAGATTATGTAACAGTTCATGTTTAAAGTGGCGCACGGAAGTGGAGATGGACCTTAACCAATTTGGTTTGCGGAATGCGAGACAGACATCAAAATGTCGTGGCAACTAGGAAGACTTGTTGCTTGAGGCCAAGGTCTACCCTAGACTAAAGCGCGCCGGAATATTTGCCATTAATTGTATTATTTTTCTCCATCTCTTCACCAAATTTTGGCTCATCTGGGCTCATGATCCCTTTATCTTTGCAAGGCTTGCCAGACGGGTGGTTAACTCTTATGTGTGGACTAATTTTTCCTCTTTGCCTTTGTAGCTACTACTACTCGTGGCTGCACAATGGATCAACTCTGGTATAAGTACACACCTTAGACACTTCTTGTAGCTACTACAGCTCGTGAATAGCCATTGCCTATCATCTACGCATGGATAGAGAAATCTACTCACTTTTTGGGTATGACAAAATTTATGCCAAACATACAGTTATTTTGTAGATTTGAAAAAGGCATACGACCGAGTTCCTCGAGGTAAACTCTGGAGTGCTCTGCAGGAGTATGGGTTTGATAGTTCTCTCTTGGGGGCCATTCAGTCTCTATACACAAACTGTAGCAGCTGAGTTCCGGTTAACGGTAGTAAATCAACACCTTTCATCCTAGGAGTTGGAATTCGCCAAGGGTACGTCTTATCACCTCTTCTTTTCATAATATAGTCATATATGGACTAGATGTTGTAGCGCACTCAAGACGAGCAATGTTGGGAGAGTTGAGGTTAAGTCATCTTCTTTTTGTAGATGATATAGTTATCCTCACATCCTCCCAGATCGAACTTCACGCTAGATGACCGTATGTTCTGATGCCGGATATACCAGCAATATTTGTTATCGAAAAACCATTCAGAAGCACTTCTTCAAATTTGTAATCGTTGTCGACAGTCAAGACGCTTGTAAAGCTCTTGTTTTAGTAACGTACGACTGGATGGTGCAGTTGGTTAAGTGCCTGCCCCAAGTTAGAGGGGTTCCAGGTTCGAATTTGGTCCAGTCACTATTTGCTATTGGGATCAAATTAACGGCACTATGAGGGGGATATATGGTCCCGTCTGCGAGGAAAGCGATTGGAGGAGAAGACACAACCGCGAACTCTATGAGCTGTACCAGGATGTGGATGTAGTCCGGAAGGTAAAAATCTCTGGCACTGGCTCGGCCACATCGAGCGCATGGAAAACAACGCTTCAGCGAAGAGGGTCTTCGAATCCGAGCCTCCTGGTTCGAGAAGGAAAGGAAGACCGAACTTCCGGTACAAAGACCAAGTCATCGCGGACGTAAGACAGCTTGGTCTTGATGACTGGAAGCAGAGTGCCCAGGATCGTCAGCGATGGGACCCGTACATTAGTTTTCATACCTTCCAGACTATGCCTCCTTGTCATCTGCAGAGTACCGAGCTATTTGTTTTGAGAATTTTACTGCCAATATTTTTTGGATATTGTCATCGTAAGAACTTTTCTTTATGTTAATGTAGCATCTTAACTGTCTGCTCCTCAATATCATATGCTCCCTTCCTTTGGCCAGTACCGCTTGAGGAAACCGCCAAGTCACACGGCTAGGACGCCAGAAATACGTTCTGCTTTGGGATTTGGGTTGCCCTGGCGCTTGTTACAGGACTTCTGCGAGCGAACTTCTACAAAGCATCTCATCTCAATCTAGCAACGTTTGAGGTTGTACTCTAAGAGAGTCTACTCTACTCCAGAAATTACACAACGATGCACCAGATTGTACATTTTGTGAGTGAAAATTGTGTTTGAGCTCCAAACTCCAACACTCTGGAATAGGGAGTGATGTGACTAAGTCAGACTGCATGAAAAACTTTTCAGATAGACGTCATTTAAGATCTCTAGCTCCTTTTTGGTAAACTGACAGCAATATAGTCGTGATGAAGTTTTATGCTTGACTTTTGACAGTCTGCCTTCTTCGTTCGCAGTTGAATGCGATATCTGCTCGGCTTAGATATCTTGTCTGTATTTCTGAATGGCCATAATAGACTCGACACTCTCTCATTGCAAAGGCATTCTGGTCTCATCTGCTCTTGGGATTTGAGCATTCTCTTGTGGAACTGTAAAATATTAACATTTCAAAGCGAGTGTTCATACATTAAGAAGTGATCAAAGTTTCGCGGACAAGGCACTCTCGATGATGACAGGAACCCCCACGTCGCATGCAGTCGAACTTTGCAATCTTCCAGAAGATTCGCTTGAGTCCGTCTTGAACTCGCCAAAAAATCAAAAGAAATCTCAACAATTCAGAGCACTCACACCGACAGATCTCGAGTTAAATGCTCTTGACATGCCCTTGCAGCCCAAGGGTAAACATTTCCGTCCGAGTGACATGCAAACCATTGCCCTCTCCGCGGAGCCATCACAGATAAGTGTCCAATGAATCAACATCATCCAATTCGAAGGCGTTAAGATTTCCCCAGAAATCACAAATGAGCCCCAATTTGAGCGAAACCCCACTGCCCGGCACCGTGGCCCGGATTACCGTTCACCCCTTGAATTTATCTCCACTTAATCTGCGCATTTCTCAGAAACGTCTCGTTCGGGCCCCATCACTCCGGCGAATCGCTCCCTTCCGCCGCTCCACCAATTCACCGATCCATCCCGAATGAAGCAATTATTCGCGTCTCCTGCCGAATGCATGCGGCGCATCCGTTTGCCGGCCGCATCCTAATGACTTCATGCACGAAAAAATACGATTTTCATTTTATTCAAATAAACAAACAAACGACGTGATGTGGGAGCCATTCCGAAGGATCATTAAAATTGATTCACGGACCGTTTTTTGGGTTTTTTCTTGATTGCGCGGATGGAAGGCGCTGTGCCCTTCCCGGGGAGATCCTTTTTTGCATACATCAGAGCAGGAGTTTGCTGATTTTGACAATGTCCGGCCCAAAAGTCAACATTATTCAGCACAAACCGGGGACGACAGTGACGACAGCCGAACAATGCATCCCGGACGAGGGACACAATATTTAAATTTCCATCCTGTCCCTCAAAAGTGCGCCGATTTTTGGGTTTCCAAATCAATGAGCTCGCTCCCGACCGGGCCACTTCAACTGGGACAATTGATTTTGCGATGCAAAAGAAACGCAAGCGTTCGCTTGCAGATGAACGATTCGCAGATCAACCGTGTTTCTGCGGAATCTGGAATGCCTCTGCGCAGCCGCGGCGCGACGGCGGGTCTCCGGGCCTGCGCGGAGGCAATTTATTTGACGAAACACAAAATTGCGGAAAATAAACGAATTTTTCGGTTTTTGAGTTGATTTCGCCACAAAAAGAGATGCACGCTGGCGGCCGGGAGGGGGGCCCTCGCGGAGGAGTCGCACTGAAATATGTACGACCGCACTGAAATTGGTGGCGGCGGCAACCTCTTTTACGCGCGGTCGCAGTGGCTCCGGGATCCTCGGATTCCTGGATCCTCGGTGCCTTGCTTGCCAGGCATATCACGATCAATCAATGGCACAACAGATGAAATGTCCTTTTTTGCGGGACGCGCAGTTCGATGAGCCGGCGGAACGGTGAAATGATTTCGTTTTTTTTTTTGCTCGCGTGGCGGGGCGGCACAAGGGATGTGCTCGTCAATTACAAGGGAGGCCTGTGTGACGTTTCGTGCGCGTTGGCTTTGGTGTAGCAGATTTAAATTAGCGATGGGATTTGCTTATGCCGGGCGTTCTGTGGTGACGGCAGGAATTCGGCGTAAAGCGAAATCCGCGCTGCAATTGTTCGGCGAATTCAAATGAGCAATTAGTTGGACTACCGCTGGTAGGGGACTCTCGCAGTAATTGGACATCCCCTGGGAAGAAACGAACCATAAAATTGCAGATTTTGGGGACAGTAGCTGATGGACACCATTTTGATGGATTTTGTGCTCATGGAGGTGCGTGAGATTTAAGAATGCTGCAGGAAATTGCAGTTAAAAGAGGTTTTTGTTAAGGGTAATGCAATCGGAAGTTGTTGGGGATTCGCATTTGTTTGAATAAGTTTTGTCCTGATGAAACTCTTTGTCTCTCTGACAGCTGCAGAGGCTTGGTTTGAAGCACCAAGGTGATGTAGTGAAATCCATTTCTTAAACATGCCGCGGTTTATAGGAAGTTCAATGAACTCACTAGAACACAATTAGGCCACCATGCTGCGGTAATAACATTTCTACGGCTCTGAAACTGTGGGAGGATGCAACAGAGAACGTCCACGTCCAAGGTGGGTGGAAAGGGACCTCAACCAATTCAGCATGCGCAATTGGCGACAGCCAGCAAAATGTCTTTCTAGCTAGCGAGGTTTGTACCCCTCTAACTTGGGGCAGGCACTTAACCAACTGCGCCATCCAGTCGCTTAGCAGATGAAACTCAAAAACATAACCGATGGGTGATGTGACACGTAGTGTCACAAGATGATCTGACTCAAGCTAGACCTCAAAAGATCTAACGAAAAAATCTCCCTCGATAGATCCAATATAAGTAAAATCTGCCTAGATGAGGAGGCAGTGGAGAGCATGCTACATCTCCTCTGCTCCTGCCCAGCCCTGGCGTCCCTTCGATGCCAACATTTGGCGACCGAATTCCTTGATAGCACATGCGAACTTAGTGAGGTTCCGATAAGCAATCTATTGCGCTACATCAAGATGCTCAAGTGCTCCAAATGGTTTCCCGCAATTGAACAACTGGATTGACCTCAGTCAACCCGTGTGGGAGCAAAATGGATCGAAACTGGTCTAAGTGCGTGGGCGCCGTGGAGTAGTGGGTAAGTGCGTCGACTCCTACGCTCGATGTTGTCGTTTCGATACCCGAAAAAACACTTAAAATTTTTTCACGGCTCCACCTCTTTCATGTCACTGACAATGCTCAAAGAATATAACTGTCTAGAAAAAGCTTCTCAATCTCGCCGTTCGGAGTCGGCATCAACCTGTAGGTCCCCTACACTCGTGAAAGAACAATAGCACGCAGAACACGAGTGGTTGCTGAGAAGCTAGGCCCAAGTCCATCTCGGACTGTAGCACCCTCATTATTATTATTATTATTATTTACTGATTAAAATGGCAAACACTTCTGCACTTCTGTACGAACACCCTGTACTTCGTATTGGATACTAGCTTGTTTAGTTGACGAACGAAGTTGTTCAAAAAAGAGCTCTAATAAGGGAACTAAGTGAACTAGTTCACAATGTTATTTTATTTTAGTTCATTTAGTTCAGCAGTTCAGCAAACTCAGGTATACCGTACTTTTCATGCATGTAACTCAGTAAGAATAACTGAACTAAATCGAACTAAACTCTACTAAATCGAGTGCTTTGCTTTGTGTGTGAGTGGGTATTGTACACATCTGGGCTGTTTTTGATTATCTACCGCAGCACAAGCGCGTTGAGCATCGTTACGTTGCCGATGGTGTATGTGGAGGGGAATTTTTAAATGTATTGGACGATAGTATGACGACCAACCGGCGAAAATCGAACAAAACTCAATTTCCTGAGTAGTCAATGTAGTCCAATTGAAGTATGTAAATGAACTAAAGTACGAACTAGTTCAATAAACGGATTTGAACAAAACTGAGCGCTCTTTTAGTGAACTAAAACGCACAAGCCTGGATACTGTGCGCTCTCCTTTTCCTATTTTGTCAAAAAAATTAAGTGTTTCAAAAGGATGACAGTTTGTTGCTGAAGAACAAAATTTGACGTCAAGATTTGTACGCCATCATGATTAAGACGCCAACATAATTAAGACCTAAACGCGGGAAATGACCTACGAATTGCCTTGTGCACAACTCTTCTCATTGCCAGCCATCTACAAGGATGATGCACAACAATTCCCAAGCTAAATAAATGCCAATTAATTGAGTCATTCCAGTCACGAGTAATCAATGCGCCTGTGAAGAGATCTCCTCAAGGTCTCAATTCTCTCATTGACCGATCTTAAATGTGATATCGTTGTGGATTATGTTGTCTTAGCTTCACTCTAGCTCCTCCAATTGAGACCAACATCCTCCCCCTTGCCAGCGTCTGTATGGACCCCATAAAATGCCAAAGTTATGTTCAAGCCCCCCTGCCAGAGGACTCCGTTATCAAGCAGTCATCAAGCTGTCACTTAGATCGACCTCATAACAAGACGATTTCGGCCTTTAAGCCTCATCACGCCCCATCTCCTCTCATTTGATCCGTTCTATTCATCATAAAGTATCTTTTCTTATTTCCATCCACTTATGATAATTTGCACTCACCTGAATCGCTGCTCGATGCCATCACCGAGCCGACCACTGTGCCGCGCGGCACATCCTCCTTCACGTAGTAGTTGTAGCGCGGCTTCTCGAATATCGGCGGCCTCTGTGTCGAATCAATTATGCTAATGAAAATCACAGCATCTTGTGAAGTTCTCAGGCCACCACCGTCACTCGCGGATATGTTCAGCATGTGGATGGGCTGAGTGCGTATCGACAGCATGTTGGGACGATTAATGAATATCTCGCCGGTGACGCGATCTATGCGAAAGATGCCGGCCTCATTACCGGCGACGATGCGATACGACACCGTACCGAAGCGACCCGAGTCCGGGTCGGTGGCCACCACCGAGACCACTGGCGTTGCAGTGGCCGTCGACCCCGTTGATGATTCACGCAGTGACACATTGTATTCGCGGGGATAGAAGACAGGACGATTGTCGTTGACATCGGTCAGTTGGATCTTCACCATGGCCGTTGTGCTGAGACCACCTGCAATGAGACAGGAATTTCGGTTTACCCACATTCCCTGGATTGACGTCCCGCAGAACGTCCCGCGGGCATACGTACCTCGGTCGGTGGCGATGACGGGGAACTCGTAGGCGCTTCGCTTCTCGTAGTCCAGGTCACCAGAAATGCATATCTCCCCCGACGCGGGACGAACCTCGAATTCAGTCAGCTGCTTGATGCCCTCGCCGAGGGTATAATTAACCATTGCGTTCACTCCGCAATCTGGGTCACTCGCAGACACCTGTTTGGATGAAAAAAAAGATACATAGATACGTTTAGTCTCTTCGGAAATGGAAATGGAAATGGAAATGTACACAAAATGCAGTCAGAGGGGGAGTTGCAGTCGACATTTCGACGCTGGATCCGGTGCGGCGGGTCTGGGAGTCTTTAAGTTCAGTCTCCCCCACCCGCTGCCGCCCGAAATGTTGCACATAATTCCGCGATCAATTAAAATTCCGCAACCGAACAACGGCTGTGACGCTGACGGGGACTGTGTGTGCTGTTGTCCCGCAGCCGTGAGGCGTTTTTCGAGCTCGGGGTATCTGTTGCTGCGTTTATGCAAAACCACGAGACTGCTGGTGTTAAATGGTCCTAACACTTGGGATTTGTGTGAACCGGCACTGGGCATGGAATGGAAATTGGGGTTTTCGTCAATAGCACTCCTTTTGCGGTCGCGGGACACTCGTGCATCTATCGGCTGTGGGTAGGGTATCTGCGGTTGCGATAAACTATCGCAATATTTATTGCGACTGCAAGACTGCAGTTTGTGTTTATTTTTTCGTTGCGGACTGCTGCTGCCTGAGTGACAATGAATTATTTTTGTTGTGTCATGTGGTCTTAGACGATTGCATTTCGGGCTTTTGCTGGGCAATTACAGTTTTTGCCTGAACGGCTGGTGGTATGGGTGCAGACTGGGAAATGTAATAACCTAAGCGGCAGGAGGTGACAGGGATATGAGGAGATGACGGAAGAGCACGGGACACGGTGATTGGATGGAAGGAAGGGAGGTTGAACAATGTTAGGGAGATTTGCCAAAGCGGTAAGACGTTAAGTTAAGGCTTCAACGCAACGCAAAGAAAATTGAGTTTAGTTAAGATGTTCCATCTTCATTTTCATTATCCAAGTTTGTGAATAATTCGCTGTATGTCATGAAAACAGTTTAAAATTGTTCAAAAAAGCTTAACTCAAGTCCACTTGAGACTGTAGCACCAACCAAAGACAAGGAAAAATTGGCAAATGATGCGAATTTCTCATTCAGGTGGAGATAGAAAGAGGTTAATTTGGAAAGGCGGCAACAGACTTGAAGGGCTTAACTGCTGAATCTGACTCAGATCATTGCCTTGGTGCTGAGCGATGAAAGCATATGAATGAATAAATGGACACTCTTCATTGTCTGAGACGGGGACTGTCAAGAGGGAGCAATTTCACTGTTTCCTTGTAGTTGCATACTTTGTCGTTATCTTGCTTGGTTCCGATCAGGGTATCGGTCGATATTAAAAGTTAACCTCACCTCAGGCCGAGTAGGAAAGGGTTTATAGAGGGAGCCATTACTTGAGCAGCATCAGACTATGTAATCAAAGACAACGGGCTGATATGTGACTTCTTTTTAACCATAATCGAAAAGTGACAAGTTGTTCCGAAGAGTTTGACATATCCTCGAGGTCACTTGCCTTCTCGTGCCTACTCAATTTTTTTTTCGGATACATTTTGAAACGCTGCTGGAGTACTCAGACTCAAAACTGGTCCATTGTACTGCCAGGTAGCAACGTAGTCCAATGCCCTTAGTTTGATCCCAGCGGCAAATGGTAACACGACCAGATTTGATAAACCATATAAAAGCGTATTAACTTTGCTTTCACTGGGATTTGAACCTGGGACCCCTCTAACTTGGGGCAGGCACTTAGCAACTGCGCCATTTTCGCTCAAGTCGTTAAAGGTGTTTTTTCCTGCGAGAGGGGAGAGCGCTAGAAGTGAAGCTTCTGCATAAATCATTGTGAGGGAGTCCCATTCTTGAGGCATGAGTGCAAATGGCACAGTGTCCTGTGATAACGCCAATGAGAGTCCTTAGGCATGACCTGTTCATTCTAAGAAGATAGAGTGAACGTTTTAGATCAAGTTTAGGCCAAATTTGCTCTGTGATCATCGGCTTCACAATTCCCTAGAATATCACTGTGTCCCGGCATCCACATGAGGTGAATATTTTAAATTCTCAGCCATCTCGTTAAGAGATAGGCGACAATTTAGGGAGGTCTTAGAGAGGAAAGTGGCCGACTTCAGAGATTCGATTGCTGCCTGGCTGTCGGAACAGATGGTGATGTCCTTCTTGGATATCTCGTTGTTCTTGAGCCAAGACAGGGCTTCTTTTATTGCCATCGTCTCAGCCTGGAATACGCTACAATGTTCTGGAAGGTGGAGGGATATACTAAAATTGAGATCCTTGGAGTAGACACCTAATCCTACTCCCTCGTCCGTCTTGGATCCATCTGTGAAAATACGCAGGGGACCGTTAACCGTCTGAGTATCAGACTTCCAGTCAGACCTGGAGGGTATGCTGGTAGAGAAGTTTTTCTCAAAGACCAGATAAGGCGGTAGGAGGTCGGTATCGTGCGGTAGAATCTCGATGTTATCTAGAATGGTGGAATGACCTGTATGGTGGTTATTCCACAGGTGCAGTGTTCTGAGTCTTACCGCTGTGCAAGCTGCCACTTGTCTGGCAAACAAGTCAAGTGGAGGGAGATGCAGTATAATATTTAATGCATCGGATGGTGTCGTCCTTAGCACCCCACTGATGCATATGCTGTGTCTTCTCTTAGAACTCAATTTAAATGTGGGAGTCAATTTTTCCTCAAGCTCTCGCTGAGTAATGTGGAAATAGAAAACAGAGATGGTCTGGTAGCAAAGATATGCAACTGGCACTTTATAATAAAGTTCTGACTACTAGTAGGTATTTTATGCCAACCCCGGTTGCAGATAGGTAGTTAATGGCCGTCGCCCGCTTAGAAGAGACAAACTTTGGTCTGTTATGCTTCAACGTGGAACTTCAAAATTATTTTAAATGAAGTCAAGGGGACCATGCGTGGGCGGCGTAGCGTAGTGGGTAGGTGCGTCGACTCCTACGCTCGAGGTCGTCGGATCGATTCCCGGAAAAACGCCAAACATTTTTTTCACGGGTCCACCTCTTTCGAGTCACTGACAATGCTCAATGAGTATAACTGTCTAGAAAAAGCTTCTCAATCTCGCCGTTCGGAGTCGGCATTGAACTGTAGGTCCCCTCCACTTGTCAGAGAACAATATCACGCATAACACGAGTGGCTTCTGAAAAGCTAGGCCCAGGTCCACTTCAGACTATAGCGCCGCCATTATTATTATTATTATTAAGGGCTTGATAGAGATCTTGGTTCACTCCAGAAGTGCCATGCTAGCTAAGTAGCTGGTAATCGGACATATTGTTCCTCTAACTTCTGGTTCTTATTCAAGTCAATCTGCGTTTCAATGAGATATTATTTAATCCAGCATTTGAGAGACTGATCAGGAGTGTGATGGCTTTAGGAAGAACGCATGACATTCGCACATTTTTGAGGTGATCTTCTAAGCTCTAAGCAAAAGAGGCGAACAGACATCGCTTGTGAACTGGCACAAGGACATTCCAGTTCTACAAGGCACAGGAAAAAATTCAAAGAAATTATCCTCGAAATTTATAAAGCTTCAAGGAAGCTGCACCATGTTTTGCAAGAAAGACCGTTTTGGAGTCAAGTTTGATGTCTATAATGACTCTTGATCGGAGTGCTCTGTGGCGGCTCTGTGACACCTTCTCCTTTCATCTCCACTAGAGAATTGCATTGACGCTCTCAAGCGCTTCAAACACTCAATTGCCGTGAGCTTCACCCCGGCATTCACTAATCACCTCACGCAATGGTTCCTTTCAGCTCAAAACAAAAAAAAAAGTATTTAAACTGCAAAAAAAGACCACCGCAACAAAACTCGAAAAAGAAGAAAAAACATAAGTTCTCTTGTCATTCGAGGAGTCATCCTTCCAAATTGAGTGCTCAAACCATGGTTTCGCCTCTTAACGACTCTTTTATTCGACGATGACTTTTGGTGGAGCCTCTTAAAAGCTCTCCGCACCGGCACACACCGACAGACCGACACACCGAGGCACTTAACTGGAACACAATCCCTCCCCATGTCAATTCATCTTCGCCATCTCTCACCCATTGGCACTGGCGTGGCCCTCACATAAACCCATCCTTAACGACCACAAATTAATCCCCCAAAAATTTGAATGATGTGGGCCCCCGTTGTATAATGTGAAGCCCTCTAGCGATGCACACACCGAACCCGAACCCGAAGTGAACACTTGGGCTCACCATTAAATTGCATTCCATGGCTAAGCGGATCAAAATGAGCGCATATGCCTTCGGAATCCTTTTTCTCCCATCCTCCCGTCGTCGTCGCCCGTGCGCTCCTCGGGCCAGGACAGAAGTGATTTATTTTAATTGGATTAAGGAGAGATGACGACGCAACAGCAAAGAAAAAAGGAAGAGACCATAAAAAAGCAGAAACATCAGGCCGAACGCAATTTAGTCGCGGAATTTCGGTCCTGCAACACCGTTGCATCAAATCAATTTGCGCGGGTGGTCAATTGCATAATAAAAGTCAAAAATATTACTCAAACGCTTGCCCAGATGGACGGTGCATTCCGCGCCACGCAAGAACCCCGACCGAGCGCTCAATATGGTCAGGTGCTAGGTTCACAGCGGTCAGGCGGTCAGGCGGAGAGATGCAAATCACCGCGAACGGGAATTACTCGCACATTAGCATGACGATGGCCCGGCCAAAAAATCCACTCGCCCCGCACCGACTGCGCTCCGCGACCAAATTATAATTTTGACAACTTCATTTTTTTCTCGCGCTCCGATGCGATGCCGGGCCGCATTGTTGCTCAATTCGCCGGGTAGTTCTTCATACTTTTTTCTGCTCCTCTGTTCGCCGCAATAATTGCCTCTGATTGCCACTAAGTCTCGCCGGCCAACGTTGCCGTGCATTAAGTGGTTGATTTTTAGTGGCAGTCGGTCGGTGGATTCGGATTCGTCATGGTGCCGCTATAAGCCGTAATGCGCCCAGATACATATATTTTTACTTAATGTCATTGCTAAATGAGAGTGCGATTCGTTTGTGCCTTTCGTGAGGAGGACGCGCTTGCGGTTGGGGGTTTCGTTAGATCGGCGGCGGTCGGTGTCGGTGATGTTGCCGCTGGAGGTGGTGGGCATTGTGTGGAAATTACTTCCTGCTTCGTGTTAGAATTGCGTATGATACGCATTACAGGTGTCATTAGTCAACGTTTGGCGTTTCGAATATTCGATCGGATACACCTCATTCATCAAGTTGCGGCTGGGGCTTGGTTCGGCGCGCTTGCGCTGCCGACGTGCAGGTTAAGAGTCAAGGCTTGCATATATTACACCGAGCAGAGCTCTGGCATTCGTGGATACTGATTGTGTGCAGATAAAGCCGAGGAATAAAATAAGTTGTTACAAGCACAAACCTGCGGCCGACTGTTTCTCTCACGCGGTGAACTTCTTGTGAAAAGGTCAGGAATGGATTTGTGTTTGCCTTCTGAAATTCCGATTCTATGATTTGTCTGTGACTTCATTCACTTTGGCATGGGAAACGGGCGGAGTTGAGAAGTGGAAAAGGACATCGTATTGTCGTTGGGGTCTGTTGAGGCTGCCTTATTTAGAGCCATATCAGCGCAGCGAGCCTTGATGGGCTCTGCTGCCTGCTTTCCTTGGAGACAATATCAAAAGTCTGGCCGAGAATTCTTAACGCACTGAACTACGAAATGCTTACACCGAATGATGCACATCATTGCTTGAAGTAGGGACTATAAAAATCCTAACAGGCTTCACAAGGAGATGTATTGTTGTCATCAATTTATTTTGACTTCTTAAGAGCCTTGGGGGACAACCAGACAGGACAGGCTTTGATGCGGTTCGCAGCACACTCGGTGAGAATTTTCAGGTGAATTTCAACACTATCACTGCAATTGGTTGATTGAAAAGGAGGAAACTATCTTTTCCACTAAGAACCAAATGATCAGTTGTGTTTATTTCTATGCGTAAAAATCTGGTATTTAGCTGGGAGACAACCATCTTAAACCACGCCATAAGGCCAACAAAACCATTTTTCCTTAGAATTCACAACGCAACACTTTCCGATAGCAGAAACACCAAGAGGAATGATTGTGTGAAAAGATTTAATCAACTAACTTGGCGTGCGAATCAGAAGGCAGGATTTGAGGTTAGCTTCGACCTAGCTATATGGAGCAACTTGGAAGGAAACAAATTTGTCAACAAAAAAGATGTTTACTGAAACTCTTTGTAGATAGTGCATTGTAGATAGAATATTCTTATTGTACAGCGATACTTAGTAACAAATAAATGAAATGAAATGAAAATGAAAAAATAGTATTGGAGGGTGCAATGCCAATTTGCCAAAATTCTGTTGCTGTCATTGAAGAGGAATAGAGTTTTGAAAATCTGTCAGGACACAGAACACTTGCTCTCGTTAAGTGAGTTGCAATTTCAGTCAGAGGTGTACATGGGCCTAGCTTCTCAGAAACGTGGGTGTTATTATTCTCTCACGAGTGGAAGGGACCTACAATTTAATGCTGACTCCGAACGGCGAGATTAAAAAGCTTTTCTAGCCAGTAACACTCTTTGTACTGTCAGTGACTCGAAAAAGGTGGAGCCGATAAAAAGTGAAAGAGGTTTTTTCGGGAACCGAACCTACATACGTCACCGCGCTTAATCCTTTATGAATTTGGCAACACCTAAGTACTCTTGGAGAATTCACAGTGATATACAAGAGGTAACGCTGTAAAATGAACGGCTCGTGTTTGCCCCATCGAATCGAATCTTGATTCTAGTCTTGGACACTCTGTGTGTCGATGCATGTAGACACTAAGCCAAGACTCATGCCCTGTTAATTCTTTCAACAAATTTTTACGGACTTATTTTAATTAGGTGGCAGATTCTAAAGTTTGTTTGTCTGATGGTCCGACATAAGAATTACATTCGTCAGAGGTGCGGACAAAATGAATCGTAGTCTCTTTTAGAAGACCACTTAATAGTCTCCAAAAATACCAATTTAAAAATATGATGATGTCAGTCTGTGTCGAAGTAAAAATGTTCTTCGAAATTTCATAGAATAATTTTCCCATCGATACGATTGGATGGCGCAGTTGGTTAAGTGCCTTCCCTAAGTTAGAGGGTTCCCAGGTTCGAGTCCCAGAGAAAGCAAAGTTAATAGGCTTTTATACGGTTTTTCAAATTTAGTCACCATTTGCCGGTGGGATACAATTAATGGCACTATCACTGGAGCGGTCAGTGGTAGTAGTCTGAATCCGGGTATCACAATGGACCAACATGGCTTAAGTGTTCTGGGGAATTCAGTAACCTAACCTAACCATCCCCATCGATACTGGGAAATCCATTTTTTGGTTCCATTTAAGGCATGGTCTTCAGCTATCATGGCATGAAACGGATTTTGATTGCAAATTAGTTCCTTAATGACATCAAAACAAATCAGAAACCGTTAAGAGTTTGGACAACAATAAAGTCAGGAATGAAAACTAAGGACACAGGAACAGCAGCAAACAAGAATGACAGCAGATCAGGTGATGAATTGATCTGAAATTTATGAGTATGTCCAAAGCTTTTTATAGGTCTGCCAGAGCATGTCAAAGAGGTCGACGTAATTCCAAATATAAGTCGCCATTTGTAACATGTTTAGGAAAAAAGCGTCCGATAACTAGTCCTCAAGCTAGAAAATGATGAACTATTGGCTATGCCATGCGGAGGAACAAACTATTAAAGCAACATACAGTCAGGTACAATAAAACAATGCCATCGTTGAAAATATAAAAGGAGCTACATGTAACAACCAAGTGCCATAAACACTGTGGATCCATAAGTGGCTACTTGATTCGGCTCGAAGGACCAAAAATATGTCACCACTACTGTAATAAAATGAAAAGCCTGGAACGCCTGTTTTGTGTTGAGTGTAGAATTGGAAACAAATTTATTTTCACGTTATAAAGCACAGTTTCATACGCTAACGTTGTAAGCGCATATTGTGTTTTGTAAGTCTTAAACGTTGGAATCGAGTGTATGTTGTGTTGTGACCTTGTGTATTGTAAATAACGTTGTTGAGTTTTCTTCATCAAGTGGAGCCGTACATAAAAAAATAAAGCACATATTGGCTAAGTCGAAGGAAATACCAAGAGTTATTACGGCTTTCAAGGCTGTTGGGCACAAATTTGAAGAGTGCTGGCTTATGTCAGGAGAAAAACACGAAACGATTAAGCGAACGTCTGCGAAGATCAAGAAACACTGCGTCTGTCCCCCATGCCTCTTTAAGTGAGTTAATCCAACTTCAGATTCAAAGCTACTCTCGGAAGGGCCATGCTCTCACAGAAGTTTGTTTTTCTTAACAAATATAGATTTGAATTTGGATGGATGTGAAAAGATTTACGAATAACCACCCGTCTATGACTGAGGTCTTTTGAGAAGCAAATTCTACGTTTCAACTAGTTGGCATGAGAAAAGGATTTAATAGTAGATACAGAGCGATAACGTAATTCGGGATAACAATTGGATGTTATCGGCTAAAGACAGAGCGGTCCGATCTTCTCCTTCGGTCGGCATTACAATCCGGGGTGAATCTGTGCTTCAGTTCACGGCTTGTGCTAGGCACCTTCAGGGACATTCAGCTGACTGAAAGCCGTGTAGACCACTGTGTAGACGTGGTACCGCATTTTTCCTCGGAACTTTCCGGGCCGTCGCTCGTTTGTTGCACAGATATCAATTGGCAAATTGGGACCATCTTTTTAATTCAGTTCAGATTTCAATCGAGCGTTCAGTTCGCAATCGAGCGAACACAACACTTTCTCTAATTCTCACTTAGCACCAAATTCTCCGCTTCCTAAGTGCTTCAGTGTCCACCTTAACTGCCCCAAATTCTAGCAGAGTTCCTGTCCGAAAAATCTCAACAAATCTTACTCAATTGCATTCCAATAGACTCCAGAATGACTTCCCAGATAAACACCAAGACAGAAGTGTTAAATTGAATGCCTTCGAAGATAATCCAATCAAATTTGAACAACACCACCTGGACGACTGGATGTTCTCACACAACTTTCACTGATTCAACATAAAAATTAAACCGCCAAATCTACTCTACCGTCCAGCTTCAATCTTCGTGATAAAGTCCAGTCTTGACAGAAGTTGGCGAACAACATCTGCTCGCATCTCCCAGCAGGAATATCGCTCAAAGGCCGATTCTCATTTTAAAATCGTTTTCCTTCCCCATCAATCTCTGCTTGGTGTTTTTATTACTCCGCTTTTCTAATCCCATTGAGGTTTTATTTCGTCTCGCGCACAACGAAATATCCTCGTTTCTTGTGGCACATAATGCCGACGAAGGAAGGAGCGAAGGTACAGCTGTACATCTGAGGGAAGGGCGCAATCACAGTCTAGAAGTCTTCTCATTTCACACCTTTTCTTTTGATTAGTCAGTGGTTTGATTTATTTTGACATCTTATCAATTCCGCAGAAGAATTTATTGCATTTTACCCATCTCTCCCTACACCAGGATGTTGTCTGTCTGCTCGAAGAGGAAGTCTTCATGTTTAACAAACAGCAAGCCACATGAGAGGATTCAGCCAATTTGAAATAAGCTCTCCCATCCCTTGCCAGTGAGACGAAGATGAAGCAGTAACACAAATTCAATTAGAAATATGAATAGAAAAGTGCAACGCATTTGGTGTTGAGGTGCTGAAGGGGGAAGTTGAAAGATCGGTTCGTTGTTGTTTCGTTTGCTTGGGCTGTCGCCTGGCGCAGAAAATGAATACCTGCGTAGACGTTCGCTATCATTCGCGTATAAATTCTGGAAAATATTATCTGGATTGATATTTGATTTATGGGCAATGAGTGGGTAATGAATTTAGTGTGTCCCTCTCTGCACATTATAATCCCGATCTGAGGTTTACGGTTAGATTTTCCTACGTGCGGTGGGACTTCGGCTTGTTGCGGTCCCGTATGGGCCCGTATGTGACTCTGACGTTTTGTTGTAGTTTTAATTTATGTATCGAGGTGCAAAGTAGAAGAATTCGATTGTGTGTTATGGGGTGAGACGACGACGACGACGACGACGACTAGATTGGGGATTTCTTTTTTTTTCGTCATTTTCACACAAAAGAGTTGGTGTGCGAACTTGCTGAATTGTGCAATGAGGCGGTGAGTGGAACAACAATTAAACCTCAGCAATGTTTGGGCAAATTAGAAGTGGGACATGGGTGTCTTGTGTCGAAATGTCACGTGGCGAATGACTGCCTTTCATGGCCAACACACTGCTTGAGTAGTCAGTTTAGTCCACGGGAGAAGGGCAGCATTTTCATCATTTTCTGTACCAGAATAGATGCAGAATTCATTTAAAATGCACACACCACCAATACACCTCAATCGGTGTCCGCACTCGGTCGCGGCACGTCTGTCGATTTAAATGCAGAATACATTGTAAGAAATTACCATTTACCAGCAGCAGCACTCACACGAAACCAGCGGGAAAATTGATAGCAAGTCTATCTGCAAACAAACAGTGATACCCTTTTACAGATATCTTCCATATTTACATAATCCAGCCCAGTCTTATTGATAAATCATTCAGAAAACCATCGGCACCACCACCACAAGCACCACGCCACGATAGGGTATCCTTTGGTCTATGTGCACGGATGCAGATGGACGTTGAACATGAAAATAATAGCCCTCTAACAAAACGCACTTCACACATTACCACACAACACAATGGATCCCTCAAGTTGTTGCCCTTCTTTGAATGGAAGGCCATACATAGTCGATGGACGGCGGCGGAGGGGGAGGCTAAAAGGAGGGGGCTGAAAGTCTAAGCAAAAGCGAGCGCGCACGCCTATGTTTCAACCGAACCGTTTCCCCCTCGCGCATCCATCTCTTGCAGGAGGGATGCAAATCAACAGATGAGGAATGTATGGTGGAACTCCCAGAGCCAGTTGTCTGTGTTGTATCTCTCCCGCCGGCTCGTCGTTCGTTTATCATTTGCTGCTGCTGCCACGAATGGTAGTTCCTCTTCGTCTTCTTCGGCTGCTTCCTCGTGGTCGTTCCTTTTTCTCCCCATCCTCCCATCGCAGCTATATAATGTTAACCGAAGACAATAAATCATTAAGATACATGCACGATGATGTATTTTATTGCGAAAAATTTTTATCTCTCATTTAACTGCCTTTAAAATGCGCTGCATATGAAATGTATCTTCTCCTGAAGAGGCAACTCCTCAACTCCTCAACTCTCCACGAGCTGCGAGCTGCGAGCTGCAAGTTGCGAGTTCCTGTTTCTCGAAGGAGCACAGTTGGCTCGAATTGTGTGGTGGTTCCTGTTTTTTGTTGGTTTCTATCGGTTTCGGGGAGAGTTTTGGTGAGTGGCCGGATAGGTTCTTCTTCCTCGACGCGGTGGTGAGTGGTGATGATTGTTAATGGTGCGCCTTTTGGCTGGCGGTTGATGCCTACCGCTCGAAGGACTTGGGTGTACTCGTGTACGCTTGACAGTGTGTATGAGTGTTGGGATTATTTTGTTGATGGGATGTGAAATCCACTTATTCTACTTAAGTGACGATAAGATTATTACGAATCAGGTGAAGTTTCGCCGGAGACGGTGGTGATGTCTGCTGCTGATGGTGGTCGTTGTCATATTTGAGAATGCTGCGGTTGCTCTGAGTGAGGTGTATGATTAATTGGGGAAGGACTTGGAAGTGGATTCCGGTTACCAACTCCACCTGTAGGACTCCAGCATCGACTCACGAGTGGAATATCCTGCACTCCGATCTAGGGAACACGCCACACATCATCCGTCACATAGAGACCACCTTCTGGCATCCCTTCGACTGGTGTTAAGGACAGGACTGCAGTGCAGTGGTCATCTCAGCTAGACAACTGAGCACGTAATCAATTCAAAAGTTTCCAGATCTCGCATTTCACTGAACTCCCCCTTTCCACAGCAGCCACGTCTCACGCATTGTACGTTGCATTCTGGAGTACGTATCGCACAGAGCGAGTACTCGTACATGTGTCAAATCACTCATCTCCCTCAATCGGACTCGATAAATCATTTCGAAACATTGCTGCACAACTCGAAAGTCTTTGCCAACAAAGTTCTATCCAACTGTGCGCTACAATCATCACAAAAAACCGAGAGGAACACAACACACAAGTGAAGTGAACCCACGACAGAAAGGAGTCCAGGAAGGCACCGCCGCCGCCGCCGCGCCAGCGTCGCAATTCAAGTAGCCAGTAACTCCCTAAAAGAAAAATGGTAGCAAGAGCGTTCGGCCAGTTAGCCTACCCTTAGGGGGTTGATCGATTACGAGAGATGAAACTCGATAGAATGAAGAATTCATTGCCACTAGAATTAACTAAGACCGTGAAAGAGAGAGAGATCTGGCAGCCGGGGAGACAGGAGCTGCTAAGCACACATAGCCGCACACGGACACACGTAGGCAGCGGTGTACGAAAGCGGCACAAACTGAGCTGGTTCGAGTATGCTCTTTGATTTGCATCAACACACGTGTCGTGTCGTGTCGTGTTGTGGTGTTGTTACGCACGCCTATTACCCTCTCTGGTCTCCGCGTCTCGACATGACTGACATGCGCCAGTCAGTGTGCGTTTTTTGACCGAGAATCGGTTCCACTAAATATCCCTCCGGAGATCCGGTGACTAGTGTTTAAAAAGTCATCGATGGTGTGGATATAAATAAGGATTTGGTGAAAATGAGTATATCGCGTGCGGCTCTCGTCTCCGATCTTTGGCATTGGTCATTACCCCATCCATGCGTGTGAGCTAGATGAGAGTCTGGCATTCGGTGGAGTGTGTGTGTATGTGTGCGGTGATGATGATGATGGATTGTTAGTAAGTTAGTTACCAATCGATAATAATGATTGCAATTTGAAGACAGGTAGTGGTTGGGTTGTTGCCTTGTGGTGATGGCATGAGTTGTTAGTTGGCGGTGGTTAGTTTACTTCTCATGTGAAAATTAATATGTTCAACAGGATGGGCAGCGGAGTGAAGATGCTGGAGGTCGATCACTGTTAGTTTTATGGTTTTGAAATTATTTCTTAAGATTCTTTTTTGCTTTTGCTTTGGGAAATGGTGACGTGTGGTTGAAGGGAAATTACATCCTTCCTGCGTGTGCGCGTGGTAATGGGGATAAAGATGACAAGATCTAGTTCTAGCAGAGAACGCAACCCATGACGGATCAACCTGAGATTCTAAAGTGTCCAATTCATACCGACAAAATCACTGTTTGGTGTGGATAGCGGCGTCATCGGTTCATATTTCTTTGAGAACGACGTTAGCCAAGCCATCACCGTCAATTGCGAGTGCTATAGCTCGATGATTGCCAAATTATCATGGCCTGAATTGGACGATATGGACACCGGCGACATGGGGTTTCAACAGGACGGCGCTACGTGCCGCGCAGCTCACGCCACATTGGAAATTTTGCACGAGCGATTCGAGGGCGTGGTCTCCTCACGTAGAGGTGATGTGAACTGGCCACCGAGATCATGCGTTTTCTTGTAAAATTTTCTAAAGACGCAGGTCTATGTGAATAAGCCATCCCATTGGTAAAATTCAGCCTGATTTTATGCGCCAGAGTCATGGATTGGACATTTTGCGCGCCACCCAGAAAAGCCGCGATGAGGATTTGATCGATGTTATACCTCATAAATAATGACATTAATAGACCTTTTAAATAAAGAAAAAATATCTATGATGTCTCATACATATTTTGTTTTATTTCAAATCAAAGATAAGAAGCGCTAAATGAAAGACGCTTCAAGAAATGGATTAAGTCAGGATCGACAACAATGTCTCGCCAAATGGAAGAATTTTTTGAGTCCCTTCGGGCCTGTAGCTTAAGAAAAGTCTACACAATGGCTGCAAGTAATTTCGCTCACTACAGAGGATGCGAAGTGCACCAAAATTCAGTAACATATAGATTATCGCGCGTAGGTGCCTATACCATATAAAAAAGTTCGCTGCCCAACTCTTTTGTCTCACACCCTCCAATCTCAAGCAATGACTCAAACCAAGTCAAACTCAAGAGACTCGCAAATCCTTACTCATCCCCTCACTAACACCGCACTCAATCGAAAAACTGTCCGCAAGATTTATGATGACTTCAAGAATACTTCAAGTATTAAAAAACCGCATTAACACCCATCAAAGCCGTGCCCTCAACTTTTCGTTATGCGACCACCATTCGAGAGCAGCGACACTTGGGTGACACGAGAAGATTAAAATAAAATAAAAACAGCAACAGAGGATAAATTCTTGACTTTGTTGCACTGAGAGTCTGAGCCGGTGCCGGTGTGTGTCTCGCGGTTGGCAAAAGGAAATCGCATTTTATCGTAAAAACACTTTCGATAACAACACTTGAAGCATCATTAACACCTCTTCTTCCTGCAGCCAATTGATCATTATTCGTCTGAGCTGGACTCAATTCAAAGATGCGCGCAACTTTGTGGCTAATCTTTGGTCTTAAGTCAAACAAAAGCAACAAAATGGAGCAAAAAAATAAAAGGGGGGAACTGAAAAAGAAGAAAAAAAACTCCCCGAACCACTTTCAGGAGAATAACCACCTTCAAGGTGAATGAGAAAATCTTCGATTAATATAATAGCGATCCAAGTCGTTCAGACTCGATCGATGTACACAATGCTGTGCTGGGTATCTCTGCTGTTGCTGGTGGGGCTGAGAGAGAAATTCCGAAATAATTACAAAGTGATTCAGCTCGAAATTGACTGCGGAGTAGTGTTATCTTCAAGTGCACCACCGCGCGTCGGCTAAAAGGCTTCGCCATTGTTGTCTCGCATCAAGTCTTACCCGGGGAAGGTGCAGCTATTATTTTGATTTTTAATTCTATTTTAAATTACACGACGAAATTATACATCCGATGGAAGTCGGTGAACATCTTTCTCGCGGTTCGTCGGCGAGAGGGGGTGCAGCCAGTGCTCGGGGGGGATGGAGGGAAATTTAATGAGCATATGAAAATTACTGCGTTACGACACAGAAATAAATGAATTTTCGAACACGCGACTGGGAGAAGATTGCATTTAGTGCACACACCAAGCATGCCACCGACGTCGGGCTGGACTCGGGTGTGGACCGATGGTTGGAAGGGGCACATTGATTGCGGATTGGAAGGACAAATGATTCTTGCACTCTATCATAGGGCGGGGTTTCCTAAAAGTTTTCTGCTGTCTGTTGTTCTTCTCTGCACGGCGACGGACTAGAGATGGGAGAGTGAAAAGCGAAAAGTTAATTGAACAATTTGCAGATGGTCTACACAATGTTGCCTTGATTACGGGTTGTTTCAATAGGCAGCCGCTCTTCGTTTCGATGCATGTTTGGGGAATGTTTCTGATCCGATTATGTATTTATCAATTTGCAGCAAGTGAACTCATTTTTGACAGAAGGTCTCGAGGAGCAGCCGCTGCTTACTTGCAGTCTGACCTATCCTTGTTGTGGATGCCTGTGTCTTTGATAAATGTCGGCAACAACTGCGAGAAAGCTTGGAGGGTTTTAGGATCCGAGACTTGACGACCTGAGGCCTACTTTGGTGGAGGCAGAGTAACAGCTGTCTCCCAAATGAGTCTAATGCTGGAAATTAAAGGCGTCCGCAGACAAATTTGAACTAAATTGTTGCCGGTAGGTCAGTTGAATCCTGAGTAAAAATTCAACTCGATTTCCAATTGAGACTTACATACCGTGTGTAGGAAATGAAGCATTTTGTGCGTTTTTTTACGTCTGTGCCGGGAGGAAATACGTGAAAATGATGAATTGGCGAAAACGACGCTATAATCCGCCACGGCACTAGTAAAGTGTATGAAATGCACATGACATTGCAAAGAGTGAGCTGAGCTTTCAAATCTTAGATTAAATGGAGACCTCGTAAGAACAGACGCAGTTGTAGATGAGGCACTTTTTTCCGTAAGTTCAAGATTGATGATGCCTTTCAGCTCTTCCCAGATGTTACCCAGTTGCTCCTCGTTAAAAGTGATATTCTGCCTTACTCTGATGTCAATCAATTTTCGACGGCTCCTGGCTGATGCTGTCTACATAGGGTATTGCGGACACCCTCGAATTTTGCATCAGAAAAGTCACGGGAATCCCTACTCATTTCTTGTTCGAAGACAGCGGTATGCACTGGGATGTAGGCTTGCACAGTTCACGAACGAACTAGTCAAAAAAAAGTGAACTGTAGCAAGTGAACTAAGTGAACTTTGGCAAATTGGGCACCTAGAACTTCGAGGTGGTAAATGACTTCGTCTACCTCGCCTTCTCGGTAAACTGCACGAATAACATCAATCCCAGAGATTAAATGCAAAATAACTCTTGCCAATCGAATTGGATCCAAACGATAATTGAGCTCTCTTTCGAAAGAGCAAGAAGAAAGGGTTCTCTTAAATCTCCCAGAACGATCATGGTGTCTAAGCTGGGGTATTGATCATATGCTTTTTTCTAGGTGATCATAAAGGTTCTTCCAATAGGAACTTCCGAGTTTTGACAGTTGATAACGGCCATATTGTTGAAGCTACACCTCTCAAATCAGCTCTCATTTATTCAGTCTGTTTTGCCAAATCACCATGGACGATCATAGCGTTCAGCAAGACGTGCAAACGATAAAATTGATTTATTTAAGTGAGTGTTCTGTCGGAGCAAATCCCGCGCGAGGATGTGATGTGAATTGGCCACCGAGATCGTGCGATTTGACCCCGTTAAAGTTTTTCTTGTCTGTTTCTGAAGTCGGAGGTCTATGCGAATGAGCCGCAAACCACAGCGGCCCTGAAACCTATGCCATGGGTTAATTTTAGCCCGATTTACGAGTATGTACCAGAGTCATGGAAAATTTGACATTTCTGATATGCACGTCAGCCAGAAAAGCCACGGCAGACATTTGAACGAAGTTATATTTTATACATGATAGCATCGTTGGGACTTTCAAACAAATAAAGGATTTTGATGGAATCTTCCACGCACTTCGTTTTATTTAAATTTGAAAATAGGAAGCGCTTAATGAAATACCCTGTATAATGCTGTATTTGATCCTCATGAACATATACGGGAGACTGGTGAGACTGGCTACCCAGGTGGCGGTTTAATTTAGAGAGCACAACCGATGGGACAGAGGAAATATGGAAATAAGCGCGAATATTCTGCAGCGCACTGCACTTTGAGGAACGCTTGGCAAATACTTTACCCGAAGCCTAGAAGAATTGTTGGTCACCAACAAAAGTATGCGCCTGTCATCAGTAAGAAGGATTCTTTCTTAAGTCGTCCGAAAAATGGTCTTAAATTTGATTTTCTGTTATTTCAGTGTGACGTCGACCGCTACTAGGCCTTGATATGTTCAGCCGGCGGAATTTGCCTCCTGGAACTGAAATAATTCACTTGAGTTATACAGGGAAGCGTAGATGCAAACTTTGTTTACATTTGTGATCGAAAAGGTAAAGTGGTCTACGCGGAAAATAGGGTTCAAATCTTGCAGCAGATTTCAAGTTTCATCTGAAGACAATCCTTTAACTCTGACTTCGTTTACAGTCATCGCTTAAATGACTTCAATCTGACATGATCCGGGCGATGATCACTGAAACTGATTCCGAGTCAAATGAGAAATCACAGAATTTTCAAGCACGAAGAGGAACCCCATATGGAGACCAGCACTTATAACTTCTCCATTTCCATGAAGGCTCAAAAAGTGTCACGTTCTAGAGCTTTCCTCGAAGATCAGGGGAAAAATGGAAGCGTGTAGTTCGTGGTCTACAGAAAATTCATTTTTGACCCGATGCACTCTACAAACGAGTCCCGGATTATTCATGATTCGCCCCGTCGACTCCCCTCACTCCTTCTGTCATCGGGTGACACACATTTCAGCATGAGCCCATTCAATGGCCAATCACTGGCTGTCAGTGAACGGACGCAAACGACCCGTGCACAGAGGTAGCGCTCTCCAATTTGTTCACAAGTCGCGGCCCGCACCCAAACAGAAAATCCCGTCTCGTAGCCCCTGCGCTTGGCCGCACCGCACCACACACTGAGTTCAGGTATTTAATCAATTTCCATATTTTCACGTGATATCTCATTCGTTCAATCAACTCGAGTCTCACGAAGAAAATATCCATCCTCCGTCCCCCATCACCCATCTCCTTCATCGGAGGACATGTGTGCGGTCGCGTCGTACCCACCCGCAGACTCCTGGTGACATTTAGTGTCAATTTATACACTTGCACGGGCCCGCACGGCACCGCCAGGATGGCAGGCCGAAGAAAAACATTTCCACACAATCGATTTAATGGTAATGAGGTTTCTATGCTCACTCGCGAGATACATTTTTCTTTGCCATCGACTCGCTGTTGTTGTTGTCTGCTGGCTGTTTTCTTTTTTTGGTGACAATGGCGATGAAGACGACGATGATGATGATGATGATGATGATGATGACAACAGCGATGACGACAAAAAGCTACGACAACCATGACAAGGAGGATGACGATGGTTGTGTTCGTCTTCTCTAGCAGACGCGACATCGTTTGGATGTTTGAATGGGAAGCGCACAGCGCAAGGCGCACACCGAGGTTGCCAATGTTGAGTTATTGAATGACAATGCTCCACCTCTCGGACCAGCTCACCCCATCTCGCCTTCAGTTCGGCACGGTTCAAGAGATTGAGGATTCAAACATGGAAAATGTTCGCACATTTTCAAGGGCCACCACCGATGAACATAACTCGGCCCGGGAAGGTGACGCCGAGCCGAGTGTGGGGACGCACTGATCGCACTCACACTCGCACACGCGTGGTAAAATTTACATTTCGCAGCATTTTCCGAGGTCTTTTTGTGCATGCGTGCCCATGCCACCGCACCACCGCGCCGCACCGCCGTTCTTTTTCTGTCTCCAGCAATTTTTCTTCTTCCTCTGGTGGTGATGTTATCGCTGAAGATTTCCACTAAAGAGCAATCATGTTGATGATGATGATGATGATGATGCCGCCGCCGCCGTACATCTAAAATGCATTCCATATGTTCGAGGTTCACGGTGAGCGGGGAGGGAGGGGAGGCAGCGAGCTGATGAGCCTCGGAGAGGTTGACTAATGCTAAGCCCGATGGTGTTAGTACGGTGGTGGCATTTTAGAGGAACATGACCATTTGGACAACCGCAGCAGAAGCATGCACAGAGCACAAGAAGTTCACCTAAACCGTGGATACATCCATCTGGTCGTCGAGGGGGCAGGGGAGGGGATGGAGAGAGACGAGGCTTAGTTGAACTGAAAGTATGACATATGAATAGGGGAGATGGTCCAGTGCACAACACACAACACGACGAAGAAGAAAAACAGCCTCACACCAGTCAGCACTCAACGCTCAGCACTCAACAGTGCTTGCTGGCGAAAGAGCGAAAGGAAGGCCCAAGACGGGTCTTCCGGAGTTCGGGTCGGAATTTATGTACGAATTCATCCAGCTCTTGTCGGCAGGGTATACACAATCTGAAGGAATATTTGTTACTCACAGCGCAACCGTGGCAGGCAGCAGCTGGCCGGGGAAAGGACTCTTGCGCATTTACACCTCTAGTGTGATGTGGTGTGGCGGTGTCCATCGATGAATTGAACGCGAAGGGAAACTGTTAAATAAATTACATTGATTGCACGACTTCAATGTTCAATTTCAGCATTAGATAGGACAATGAGAATAAATCACGAATTGGATATGCCATGGACCGGACCGTGGCTGCCGATGGGCGGAGAGCTCGCTTTGACAGAGGGTGTGTGTGATGAGATGCGAATTGATTGGTTTCACATTCGATTTGAAAAGAGAAAATTCATTTCAATTGAATGGTAGATTGTTTCATTGACCTTGACAGTGGATATCCCATTCGTCATCGCAGCGATGCGATGGCTTGTGTTTGCATTTGAAGCGGAGATTGATGAGGTTGTTGGAGGGGAACTTCGTTGGGGACATTCCATTCGCTTCACTTGGGGGGGAGGGGGAACTTGAATTGAGTGTGGAATGATCTTGCATCATCGTGTCATAGAAACGCGTTGAAGATCTTTAACAAAGAATGCAGCACGCGGGTATTTCATCCACCATCCAACCCATTAGTGTCTAATTGCTGTCAAACAAAAGACCTTTCCCCTCAATGACTGTTCAAAAGTTAATGGACGCTAATGTAATCTAAGAAGAAAAACAAACGTTACCACGAAATGAGGTGAACCAGAACCCCTCAGTGAGACACATGAGATCCAGTCAAGACCTATCCAATTACCCATACATGCATTCATTGTCCAATTAAATCAGATTTTTGATTGACATTTTCTTACCTTACCTTTCACAGTTTCACTTCGGCTGAGATCAATTTCCATGACCGTGCCGTCAGTCAGTCAGTGAGTGAGCCCAAATTGTAATGCCTGAAGTAAGCTGTTCACTGGCGCATATGTCAACTTATCGATGGACTCACTTCCATCCCCGTGCCACTGTGTGCGGTTGTGCAATGGGATTGAACTGAAACACGAGAGAGTGTCTGTGGGGGGGGGGGATTAAAACCTGACTTTCATTCTGCTCGGTCGTCGGATGCAATTAAAATCACATACGTTAAATCCCACTAATTACGTCAGGTGGTGAAATGTCATTTAAATTAAAGATGACCGCCCACACACAACTGCAATCATCATCATCGATCGTTGTGCTCCTCTGTTCGTTTGGCTCTGTCGAAGGTGAATCGTTTGTTGAGGGGCGCACACCACATTCAATATGATCGAGACAACAGGGTGGCCGCAAATTAATTGGATCCTTTCTGGATTGCAAGCGGGAGAGAGAGAAAAAAAAACGAAACACGTGAAAATATTTTTGTCTTTCTTTTAATTATACCCCGTGTTCGTTGGGAGCGAACAATTAAAAGTTAAATCGATCCTGTTTGACTTTTCGGGGTGACACATAAGTCAAGTGGATGGTAAATGCTTTAACAGGCGCTGCTGGGGAGAACAATTTGAACACTCTCCGGGAGGAGAATGTTCCAAATTGCTGAGGTGCCTGTGCGTGGGGTGTACGTATCAGGGTGTGAGTGTGTGGAATCCTCGAACGGCACCGAAACGGTTCGTGATCACCTTTCCATTGCAGTGGAAAGTGAAGATGACCCGCTAGATGTAGCTGAAGATGTTGCAGAAGTTGTCTCAAACAAAAGAGTTGGTGTGCGAACCTCAAATCTTAAAGTCTAATCACATGACACTCTCGGCGCCACGAGACACATTCTGAGTGCAATCCTATCCATTCCCAACTACGCCTCACATTCTTAACGAACTATTGCAAATTTGCATCCCAGTAGCAGTTAACATCGCGTAAATCCATCAAACCAATGAGATGTCTCAGTTCATTTGCCGCGCTCCCATGTTGGATATAAAATTCACAACTTTACATCGGACACCATTCAGAAGCGAAGCACTGTCGTGCATTAAAGTCACATTCATGACGCAAATTACAATCGCACCTATCCCACGCCACATGGATCTGTGCTGGCCATGCATTCGCGGCCAAGACATCAGCACGCATGCCATGCCCACCAAAAGAACATCTCTTGAACTTCGTTCTGCGTTCGAATTCCAGTCAAAATCAAAGCTAAATCCATTTCTTCTCCTTCGTTTTATAATGCCACTCATAGAATCACAACATCTTCAAAATAATGTCAAGATGGTTTGATTTGGTACCCTCTCGAGTGATTATTTCTTTTTCTCGCTCTCTGCGCTGACCGATTGTTCATCATGGCTGAATGGTGTGTACCCATGCCAACGGCAGCTAAAGCAAAACACTTCAAAACTCACTCTACACAAGGTTGGCTACAATAGAATTTTCCCGTGGTCCGGTGGAGTTGTTTTAGTTTTTTCTTTTTTTTTCTGTATGTGTGCTTGCTCCCCTTATGGTGATATACTTGACTTGATGATGAGGAGGACTCTTGAAAAGGCAAACTTGAGGAACATACTTCTTCCCCATTCGTCCTCCTCCTCCTCCCTCTCTCTCTTCCATCCTCATCCACTTTACCTCGAACACACTCAGGGTCTGCGTTGAGGCGAGTTTCCTCTTTCATGCGGCACACACTCGGGATACACTGGTGTAAACGGTTGTCATGTTTTGTTATGTTACTTTATTATTGTGTCGAGAGTCGGACTACTCTCGGTGTTCTTTCTGTAACTAGCTGAAGAGCTAACTACTAGCCGCACAGAGGTGGACTTTATAGACCATATGGGCGGACTGAAGTGCTTGTATGTCTCGGTGCTGTGCTAAAGTGTCGTAAAATCAGTCATGAAGTGGTCAGTAATGGAAATTACAACTTATGCCTGGAAGAGGGATTATTTTGTGTTCTAATTGTATGGCTACTACTGCTGCCCGTAGTCTGCCACCGCCTACACGTCGGGGCAATTAGAATGTGAACGAATGGTCTGTTTCTAGTTAGAGTTTGGTTTTGGGGTTTTTATTTTTGTGCGGCGATGTTCTGTGCATTCTAATGGGAGACAGTCGACGCAGGGGGAGAGGCACGTTCGATATGGACCTGAAATCGCTTCGGGATATCATAAAATTTAACTGCCTAGACTGGCTGGGTAACTGAAGGAATGTTTTCACCGCAAGTGACCGCATCGGCATGTGAAGCTGCCGAAGAGGTCGACCGTGATAAATTTGTTCCACTTTTGGAAAAGAAATTCTAAGCTGTAAGGTGAACGCAATAAAGTGGTTTCCCCGTTGAACAACAGTATTTGTGTTTAGACCTGACTAAAACCACCTGCCATAATGAAGAAGTTGTAGAGCCTAGGCTGACTGACTTTCAGCTGTTGGACTCAATGTGGTGTTGGAGACCAAACCTCTGTTTTATAGACCAGGCTATCGTGATTGTCTTTTGTGACTGATGACTTGCGCACGATGGAAGCCTATGGAGGAATGCTCCACCATGCCGGTCTTTGACGTCCTCCAAAGAGGACAGTGGGATAAGATTAGTGGATCCGCAAATAGGGAAGTCTAGATGTTCAGTAGCATTTGAATGTTGCCGTGAGTGTTCGAGTTTCGAACTTCGAAGACATATGAAATTAACCACAAAAAATGCCTGCGGTCCTTTCCTCATGCATTTTAGCAATGAATAGCTAAAAAATGTGGACAACGAATTTCTCCTTATAACCTCAAGCCTTCGCTCTAAAGTGTAGAGTAAGTAGCTCAAAACGAACAACAATTCATGAAGCAGAATTAACTCTTTAAGTAGCACTTCTTCTATAAGCCTACAGGTCAGTAAACCTCCTTCTAGATCTTTGTTAAAAAAACTGTCCACAGCTCATAAAAACTGGGATAACTGCAGGAGAATCAGGGGCAATCGTTTTAGCGTCACTCACAAGAACTCGGCCTTTCGCAGACCACTTCTTCATCTTCTTCTTAGGGCGCTACAGTCCGAGGTGGACCTGGGCCTCACCCAATTTGCCTCTCCAGCCAGCACGATCATTCGCCAGCTGTCTTCAGTTTCGCACACCAAGCCGCCCGAGGTTCTCCTCGACTTGTGTGCGCCACCTTGTACGTGGACGTTCTCTGTTGCGTTGTTCCACAGGCTCAGAGTCGAAGACTCTTCGGGCCGGAGCTAAGTTGTTCATACGCTCTACATGGCCTAGCCATCTTAGGCGTTGGATCCGTAGGTGACTGGCTAGACTCATGTCGCTGTACAACCCATACAGTTCATGGTTGGACCTTCTCCTCCAAAGGCCATTAACGCAAACAGGACCAAATACCGCGCGTATAACTTTTCTCTCGAAAAGATCAAGAGACTCTTCATCCGCTTGGGATATTGTCCATGCCTCTGCGCTGTACAGCAGGACTGGGATGATCAAGGTCTTGTATAGAGTCAGCTTGGTCTTCTGAGAGAGGGCTCTACTAACTTCTGAGCCCAAAAAACAGCAGTTGGCAAGAATTAATCTGCGTTTGATCTTGATGCTGATGTTGTTTGTACTGTTTACTACGGAGCCAAAGTGGACGAAGTTCTTAAATACCTCAAAGTTATATCTGCCTATGCTGACGTTCTAGCTAAGTCGTCGATGTTGTGGGTCACAATATATGCTCGATGACGGCATATATTTGGTTTTTCCCTCGTTTACCGCCAGACCCATTTTAGCCGCTTCCGTTTGCAAACGCATCCAGCAAACGCATCATTGATGGCTCGCTGTGTTCGCCCAATCACGTCAATGTCATCCGCATAAGCTGGCAGTTAAACAGACTTTTGGAAGATCGTGCCTCTTGTGTTTTTTTTCAAAAGATCTATCGACTGATATATCACTCGATGTGGTGCGTCAATGTTTCTGAATCCCTGGCAACTTCATTGGTCCCACTTTTTAAATTTGAGTGCTTGGGCAATGATATATAGGCCTAAAGTAACTAATTCCAAAATTTCATTCCGATATCTTTATAAATGAAGGAGATAAAAAAGTCTGACAGACACAACAGACGGACGGACACACCGAAATTATAAAGGTTCCTTTTCTGTAGACGGAACCTTAAAAATTTCGTAAATGATGGGACCTACGGATTTAAGCATACCACTCTTGAGAGAGTGTCATAACAAACGAAGAATTCTACTTTTATTCTTCTTTTAGCGATTGCAGGGGGATCTCAGCAATAGCCGCCTTTTGTCTCCGGCAACAAAAACCGTCTGAGAAGATAAAAATCTGTCAAAAAATATTCGCCGATGCCCAGCACTCAATCAGTCTAAAGTACTCTTCAGTAATTCATAGAAAGGAAACTTCAGACTTCGTCGATAGAATGCACGGCACAAAATTCTCACGACATCACTTGACCTCTGACAGTCCATCCACCAGCAGCAGCGACTAAAACTGCAGGTCCAACCGAACTATCTCAGGTCAGATCCAAAGAATCTGTGTCCAAAAAAGAAGCATATTTTTCAAAGCGTTGCCACACACAATCCACGGTCCATCACCCCGCATGGCCTCCCATCCACCACGCCATTTGCATCACTCGCCGACAGCCACTTATGCAACCAAACACACTTCCAAATCGGGCAGCCCATAAGTGAAACTCCACCCGATTTGACGCCATCCACTCCCCGGCAGATTCCAGTGTCGTGAAATGTCAGCAGTCGCATCGTTTCGAAATCTCGTATCCAAATGCGTAGCGTAGGCAACCCACTCACACACGCAGTTCCCATTCAAATTGATCAAGCGCAGCCCCAGTCCAACGGACAACCTCCCGTCTTCGGGCGAATCCGATCTTGGAACCCAGCCAAATGGGTGCGAATATGGACTCCCATGGTTCCGAGTCAATGTCAGACTCATGAGACAGGACCCAATGGTAATTACAAACCGAAGGGACACCTAGTACCACAACCGCGCAGACGACATTCTCCCCTGCGTTCATGTTGCAATTATGATAATTTTTCCACCACCTGTCCTGGCGGACTCATTGCTATGCTGGTCATAGCTCACCTCGCTCCCCTCCCGACCAGACACAGGCAACAACACAGAGAACGAGGCTCTGTGGAGACAATCGATTTTCATTTCTCCAGCAACAGCAGCACAAAACAATTGTCTTGCGGTGTAACTGAACTCCGGAGAGGTACATGCCTCCGCCGACCGTCGAGGTGAATGGACAATTGTATCTAAGACATTTCAAATCGCAACCAGAAAACAATTCCTCGGTTCTCCTCTCACTCATGTCTATCAGAAATTCGTCTCCATGATGGCATTGTTGTGTGTTCCATTTGAATGGTTTATGCCCGAGCGGAGGAAGAACATGTCCATTCAAGCGGGGAACACCGCACTCACACGCCGACGCCGACGACGACTACGATGCCGAGGCCGAGAAGGGATTCTTTCACATTTTTGAGGACCAAGTGAGTGAGTCTATCTGTGTCAAGCAATTATTGAGATATTTTAATTGACGTCGAAGATTTCGGTCGTCGAGTGCGATTCGGCGCACGGATTTGTAGCCATCCACGTCTGGGTGGTCGGCGGCGGACTAATCGAGCGTCTAAGAGTGTCACAGTCGCAGTCCGCAGCCGGGGGATGTCATAACACCGCTCCGATACCACCTGTTGACATGTTCGTCGATTTGGGGTGAAAGTCTAAGCGCTTTTTGCTGCTCACCTGGAATGAGAAAAGAAGAAAAAACAAAACAGTTATTAGCGTGGTCTGAGAGAGAGAAGCGATTTTTTTTTGATTTGTGGCTTTTAATTGGATACCGCGCCGGTCAATGGATGACAGAGTGCGAACGAGTTTTGATCAGAAATGGAATCACTTCTCTGGCAAGGAGCTTGTGGAAGTCACTAGGGATTTTGTGAGGGGGAGGGAGGTGGTGGTGTCTATGCTCAGGAGATGTCATAATCGATTTAGAAAGTAGGCACATCCACACACGAACACACGCTAGGTTTGGTGGCGGCGTGGAAGATCTTCGGAGGACGATTGTGTCGTGTCTGGGGAGACATTTGGTGACACTCTCTGTGCACGGTGATCTCGTGTGTGATATATCGTGGCACTTTCACATTTTCAATTGACATCCGCTGGCGGAAATTTGAGCGGGAAATTGATTTCCTGTGAAGTGGAACTGCGTGAGTTGTGAGATGAGGAGTTTTGTGTGTGGGAAATTTCGTGTTGATCGTGTTGGTGTTGAGTTGGTGAATAGGATAAGTTGGGAAAGTGAGAAATTCCGATTAAGTGTTTTTTTTTGATGATGACTTAAGACTCCTTTCCACGGAAGGAAGCGATGTCACGTCCAGAAGACGGTCAAGTTTTCATTTTGTGTCAAGACAAAATGTAGTTTCACTCGTTTGAAGACACTGCGGGACAAATACAGATTCGATAGCGCCTACAAGTTAGAATGGTCCCCAACCGACTTGAAGTGCAGCCTTGACAAAGGAGGAGGTGCCGATTATAGAGGAATGTTGGTTAAGGCCCACGTTCACCCTTTACTATAGCGCAACTTGCAGAAGGAGACGATGAAGTACACTAACTTCCTAGGCCCAACAAGAAAACAATGGACGAATTTATTCAAAAAAGTTTGAGTAAACTTCCCACTTGTCTCTCCACTCCAAATCTCAGACCAGAGGTGCTTATGCGACAAGAATCCTCTTAAAAAACACATGTTTGCTTAAAGTTCGCACACCAACTCTTTTGATGGACAAGTACAATTTTTGCTACTCAACTTTTTCTTGCTCTCCATGACACTGACCGCCTGCCCTCCACATTGCAGAGATACACCATTTATTAGCAAACCCCTCAAAAGGTACAAACAGCGGAAATGAACACTTCACAAGTCAAGAGGGACTAAATCTCGAAGAAATGCACACTTCACGAGAACTACGAACTTCATCCTCATTCTCATTAAATCGAAGTTCCCACAGCCACGACAGTCGCATACCACCTTCTTTGTCACCATCTTCCACTCCCCATTCACAATCTTTGCTTGCTCGCATCATTTCCAAACACCAAATCGGTCCAAGTTCATTACGTGTCGTCCGCTCGAATCCTGTTTCGAATGAATAAAGTCATTTGCTCTCTACACACGACCAGTCATATGTGGATGCCCATCTTTCCCCTTTCATAACAAATGAGGCAACAATGTTGCATGATACAACTTCAAGAATTCAAGTCTCGCTGGGATACAATTCCGAGTCTCCCCTGCTGCAGTGTCTAGGTGCAAACATCACGTGCATGCTTTTCCTTTTCTCTGTCGTGCAACTGAATTACCCCCACCCGGAGTTAATCTCCCCTCGTTCACCTGTGCTGCAGTGGATTTTTCAGCACCGACATATCCTCCCCTACCACAGTCTGCAAGCCAAAGTGTACCGCACGTTTTGATCTTTAATTTAATGTTGTGATGACATCTGAATAAACACCAACACGCTTAGATTAAGTTACCACGGTGAATGGGGTCTCCTACCCAAAATTAGATTCACCTCTCCACTTTGCGCGCGGATTGAGGACCGCGAACTTTCGCCCGCCGAGTGGCCACACCCAAAAGATTTCCTTTACCTGCGCGTGGTGAAATATGATCCCCAGTGAAAAAATACTTCATTAAATTCCATAAATTCGGCAAATTACTTATTCAAATCCGAAAAAAACCGAAGTGCCCCTGCCTGGTGCTCGGACTCAGGCTAAAGGCGGTGCACGGCATTCGTTTGTGGCCGCGCTTCTATGAGTAGGATTTGTATGCAAATACCACCTATCCCATGAGTTGTTGCGCTACCGCTGGCCCCATCGATTTCTAAATTCTATCCCTCCCTTGTGGCATTTCCAATTCCCTGCTTACACACTCCGCCACCGGCGCACGGACAGACTCATTGGACAGGCGTGCGCATTTTATGCAAAAAAGGCCAAAGTGTGCACAATTTACGAGCCGACGTGTGCATGCTGGCAATCATAAAGTATGTATCTAGTACGATGCGAATGGCAGTCATTCTCTTCGGGATACCTTTGAAATATGAAAAACTGCCCGAAATGCTTTCGAAAATTAATTTTTGGTTCCCCCGAAAAAAACCTCTCCGATATCGTGTTACCAATTAGGAGGCTCGCATCTGACGGTGAATTTCGCGGGCGCAATTATACTCGTACTTTTGTTTGGCATTTCCTCGTAGTCCAATAAACCCCGATCCGATCAGATCGTATCTCGTGGTCTTTCGTTGGCTGTCGATAATTTAAATGCCAATTAATTAGTGGTGCTGGTAGTTTTTATGGGGACTCCGCCGTCGGCTGCAGATTTACGGCTGAGCCGTTGAACTCCGCGAGAAATGTCATTTCTCTTCTGAATTCCATCTGAAGTCCATCTCTCGATGGCGATGAAATTTGCAGAATTGCCCAAAAGGATGTCGCGATGGGGTGTGGTGGGCTTCGAGTTGATATTAATTGGAAAACGCCAGCTTTTGATGGGGAGCTTACTCACGGCGTCTTGCTGAGAGGATGAGGATGGAATTTCATAGGGAGTTTTCGAGACCACATTCCAAGACTGATGCTTCGACGATAACTTACAATGAAGCTTATGGCAGTTGAAAGGATGCCCGATAGTCATGAATCACCTTTCCCACTGTCAACCATGCTTCAGTTCACAAGCACGACGAATAAGCTGCCTCGGCTTGATCCAAAAGAGTCAAGGAGCAACCAACAAACCACTCCACAGTCTCACCAACATTGCACCACACGCTCCTAGCACAACACCACTCCATTAAATTCCATTATTCGAACCTAATTACACATTTTTAACGACCACACGTGCACACACCCAGGACAGCGAAAGATATCCAATAATTCGCTTTAATTTCGTTCATTCCTCCGTTTTTTTTTTTTTTTTTTCATTTCTGTCCACGACCAGCCCACGCGCATCGATTATGAACCGAAAGAAAAGCAACGATCGCCCCGAGCCATGCAAAATGCAAATCCATCCGTAAATCTAAAACCTATCCATAGATTGTGACTGTGTGTACATTCTTGCATTCGGCCCGCTGTGACTCCTTGGCACTATTTGTTAAAGGCGAGGGTTAAGGAACGCAAGCACAAAAAGGACACCACAGCAGCGACCCAGCAGTGCGTCTCGTCTGTGGCTTGTGTGTCTAAATGAAAATTTACGAGACGAGACGCACGGCACAGACGCTCTGAAACAAAAGAAACGAGAAACAATTCGAGTCGAGGGATAAAAATAAATTCTATTAAAGCATTCGATGAAAATAATGTAAAGACATCTTGAAGATACACACACACAGACGCACACAAGGAGACGAGGGCCAACGTCGGTTCGGCGCTATTATCACCCACGATCGATTGGCTTTCAATGGGCTATGCGATGGCGGATGAAGGTGGATGGCATAGCGCCCGACTTGCCGTTGAGGCCCGGCGAGATGACACGGTGCTAGATGATGGTTTATTGCACTAGCAGCTTGGTCTTCATTTAGAATGAAGTCATAGGACGTGGTGCGTGGAGGTCGATTAAGTAGCTTTGTGTTGAGGCTTGAAATGGGAGATGTCATCGGGCGTGTGGGCGGTTTTGAGCCACTAATTGGTGGGGTTAACTGGGAATTATTCTTCGACTCTCTTAATCACGGGAAATGAATGGGAATCCATTTGTCTGAGTTGTATATGTCAAAAGGCAACGTTCTAAAGGCAGATGTGTGGAGTCAATTTTTCTGGTTCGAGGACATCATAGTTCGTCAGTTCTAAAGGCAGATGTGTGGAGCCAATTTTTTGGTTTGAGGACATCTAACTCAATCAGTTGTTGCTTCCACTGTACAGAATGGAACTCCAGCGTCATCAGATTTTAGGTCTAAAACATCTGGAAGCATGGGTGCAACGCAAAGGAAAGTCTGCTTAATACAGAGAAGGATTTAAATGCGTTTCGTTGCTCGAAGTAACATACAACTGTGTGCCCAGTGTTGGACGCCACTTTATGGAATATTCTTAGCTCATTGTAAGTCTCCTCCTGTGCTCTTTATACGAGTACTTTCAAATGTCTAGTCGATTGAAACCAATCAAGCTTTTCACCTCGTAATGCACTCAGAACGGAATATCCGATCGATTGCTATGGTTTGACATTTCATTTGTTTTATCTTCCAATAAGGACTTCTGAGCTTTGACAGTTGATAGCGTCCATATTGTTGAAGCTTCATCTGTTAAATTGGGTGTCATTTATTGAGTTTATTTTGCCAAATCACACAGATAGACATAATGTTCGAAAACACATGCAAGTGATAAAACTGTTTTATCAAGATGGGTGTCCTGTTCGGGCAACGTTCTGTGCACTTCGCCATGATCGTCCTACCGAGAAGACTATTCGCAGGGTGGTGGATAAATTTGAGTCCACCGGCTCAGTAAACGATAGACCAACACCCGTACGAAGACGAAACGCAAGATCTGCCGAAAACATTGCCGCTGTCCATGAGACTTGAGAGTATCCAGGAGAATCCGAGGCAGTCGATATCGCGACGCTCACAAGAACTGACCTTTCGCTGACCACAACTTGGCGAATTTCAGGCCTGCGGCGATGAAGAAGAGACTGAACCGATCAACATCTGCGATCCAACATCTGCTTTGCCACTGTCAAGCTTTACAGAATCGGCGCCTAGTCTCACTGGGCCACAGATTCTTCACAGAGACTGCGGACCTAGCGAATGCAGATATATCGGATCTCCAGAAATTCATAAAGAGCACGGGGTGGTTTCAGCTCCCACGTGACAGGATAGGTTCTTAGTTTGCGTACCCCACAAAAGAAGGGATTCGCAATGGGCTCCATGGCCTTCGAGTGGAAGTAATGTTTTCATTTTTCAACATCACACTCCATCAGGTAGGCGACCGCTTGGCAGACCCAGGACGAGATGGTTGGACCAGGTCCAAAAACTCGCCTGGTTGCACTTGGGCATAGCTCCTGATGAGTTAGAGTCGATGGCGGAGGATCGAGTGGCCTGGAGATCTCTCGTGGGTGGATTGCTCCCGCGACCCCTTTAGTGGAACATGCGGGTCACTGAAAATGAGATGAAATGATATGAACATCGCACTCCCTTTCCGAACCTAACCTAACCTAACCGGGTCCCTTTTGGTGCATCGTGGGTGTACCATGTGAACTTTAGGACATTGGCCCGATAAAATGTGATGCAAAAGTGAGCTGAAAGTGCTTGCAGTATAGGTGCTGGTGAAGTTATTGATTCTTCTTCTTCTTCTTGGGGCGCTACAGTCCGAGGTGAACCTGGGCCTCACTCAATATGCCTCTCCAGCCAGCACGATCTCTCGCTAGCTTACTCCAGTTGTGCACACCAAGCCGGCCGAGGTCCTCCTCGGCTTGTGTGCGCTGTTTCATTGCAAACGCATCATTGACGGCTCGCTGTGTTCGCCCAATCGCGTCAATGTCATCCGCGTAAGCTAGCAGTTGAACGGACTTTTGGAAGATCGTGCCTCTTGTGTTGGTCAGTGAGTCTTGATCTTCTCAAGAACGATGTTAAAGAAATCACATGACAGCGCTTGATATTGAAGGTCTCGGTGAGTTTGTTACCGACCTTGATGGAGCAGCGAGAGTTCTCCACCGTCATCCTGCTCTGTCTGACGAGTTTGGCAGGAATGTCAAAACTAGACGTGGCGCTGTATAGCTCGTCTCTATACACGCTGTCACATGCGGCCTTGAAATCGACAAATAGATGGTGTGTGTCGATCTGCATTTCTTGGGTCTTCTCCAGGATCAGACGCAGTGTGAAGATTTGATCTATGGTGGACTTCCCCGGCCTGAAACCACACTGATAGGGACCTATCAGTTTGGTGACGAAAGGTTTCACAGAGAATGGCAGAAAAGATCTTCTAGGCGATGTTAAGGAGATTTATCCCTCGATAGTTGGCGCAGTCAAAGGGGTCTCCTTTCTTGTGGATCGGGCAAACGATACTGAGATTCCACTCATCGGCCATGCTTGCCTCCGACCATATCTTACAGATGAGCTGGTGCATGTGCCCTACCAGATCGTCTCCAGTTATCGTTAGTTAACGATTGGATGTGGTATTTGGCATCCTCATGATCATCAGACTTACAGCTAGGATTTAGAAGTTTGCTAAGAGGAAAGTCGAAAAATCAGGAGTCACCTACGAAATAGACTTGTCCTAGAATAAGTCATCATCGATCACGAAACTTCTTTTCCCGATAAGTCAAAGTATTCAAGCGGCTTGTAGGGTAACATTAGCATCTAGACGAAATAGACATTTGGGCGCCATGGCCTTCTGTGTATGTCCGTCGACCCTTACGCACCAGACTTTCAGTCTAGGTTCGAATCCCAGCACAGTCCACAGTCGGCTCGGAGTCACTGACAATGCTCAAAAAGTATATCTGTCTAGATAAAGCTTCTCAATCTCGCCGTTTGGAGTCGGAATTAAACTGTAGGTCCCTTCCACTCGTGGGAGAACAATAGTACGCACAACATGAGTGGTTGCTCAGTCGCTGGGGCCAAGCTTGTCTTAAAAGAAAGTAGCTTCGTCTTTGAAAAACCGCATATTTTTTGAATATAGAAGCACATGAGCAACGTCGTTGCAGACGAATATTCCCCAACTTCCTCTTCTTGAATGCATGCCTTTCCCATGTATATCCCGACTCAAAAATGGTCAATGTTTCCGCTTGAGAAATTCCCTCTTCAAATTGAACTAATCAGAAGTTATTCAGATCAAACACGCTCGTCATCTGATTGCACGAAGTATTTCTCTCACCACCAAGGAAAGCCAAACATGACTGAGGGGAATGTTGAGACCAACTAATCAAATCAAGTTGTCATTGCTCGCTGTAGGAATTGCGCCCTCAATCTCTGCCCGCAATCTCATTTATGTCTTGAATTCCAGTTGATGCGCCTTATCCAAATCAGACCTCAGCACCCCTGAGTAAGACACATGTAAGCCTTGACAACAGATTACTCAGATGTTTCACATCTGACTGACACTGGTTAGAACAGAATGCCTTTCCCATTTAGGTCGTCGGTCCTATTTTCCAGTCCGAATTCCACTTGGAGATCATTAAAATCTCGACAAATTTTCCAGCCAAACCCAGTCGGCCTTAACCAAATTCTCTTCCTAAATCGATTTGAATCGCTGCAAGTCTCCGTAAGTCGCAAAGCCCACCGTAGACGGGCCAACAGAATTCCACTCCGATCGTCAACTAGCAATAAAGTCGATTCTTGCAAAACTGTTCCACAGCACCACCCCACACTCGTGTGCGTCTGCGTGTGTCTTAACCATTTTAATTGCTGAACAGATATGGCTAAATGAGAGGTATTCACCTAAAACAAAAAGAAGTGGCCATTCGACAAGTTTCCCGCTACGCCACAACCACACGCTCACACACAACACGTTCCACGACCGTACAAAGTGTAAGTTGTGACCGCACTCACAGTCCCATGCCATCCCTGACGTAAACCGGCCATCTTGCCGATTATTACCATTATTATTATTATTATCATCGCTACTGCGGTCCATAACCATCGGAAGTTTATACATCTCAAGCCGGCGCATCGGATTGAATGCAAATGGAATCCTGACATAATTACTCGATAAGTTTTCCTTTCGAATGCTTAGGAAATGGTTTTATGACTGCGATGTAAGCTGCTGGTCAAAATGCATGTTTTACTTTGTTTGATCGCGGTGAAATGGCGCGCTATTTTGCGATGGATTTGTGGTTGCGCGCATGTGTGTGTGTGTGTGAGTGTGGGGACCTCTGCGGTGGGGATGCTAATTTATAGTCCGGCTTTGAAGGTGATTACATTTTTGTCTGCCATCCAGGCGTGCTCATATGCGTAGATGGACAGTTGAACTTATGGCAGCTGGTTCTGAAAATAATAAGTTGGCTGTCTAGTGGTTGTCAACCGCTTGTCATTGCTGTCATCGTTGAGTTTAATGAGTGAGGAATTTCACTGTAAAGCAATCATTTTATCAATTTCTGTGCGCTTTCACGGTGAATGACAAGATTGTGATGACTTATGATGATCGCGGGTATGGGTATGGTATTGGGGCACTTTCTCCGTCTAGGCACGGAGCTGAGATTCCAGCTGGAGGTTGGATTCCTCAAGAATGCGGCGGGGAATTTCATGGACGATGCGTTGAAGTTGTTAAAGTAGTTCATGTGTCTGGCACTGTGCATGGGTAACAACGATGCATCTGGGGTCTATGCTTCTGTTGGCCACAGCAGTGGATACTCTAAATCGATGCACCCTCCACAACGGTTTCCTATCCTAAACAATAAGTAAGATCCTTCTGCAGGCCTTTCCATTTATTGAATACCAACATTTTTTCCCGAAACAACTACAGGGTGGGCCAAGTACAAGTTTCTTTTTAAAAATGCAATGAAATTAACAGAATCAAATTTTTTCCATGTATTATGGCTTCATTACTAAGAACAAATATTCCCATTAATTAAGAAATAAGACTTCGTTCAAGTGGCTGCCTGGTTGGCTTTGCAGCAGCGCATTCTGTCACCCCCATTTCCCAAGACATTGTTGATGGTTTACTTCAGACGGATAGTTCAACTCAATATTCGTAAGGGATCTTCTGATCAGCAAACGATCAATCAAATTAAAATTGCAGGCATGCCTCCAGTATTCTGGATGTCCGAACTTTCCGGGCAGCCAATATCGCCTCGAATCACTACCTTGTTGCAGTAAAGGTCCGAATGCGGATATATTCAGCAGCACAAGAAAGAAGAATGAGAAGATATGATGTCGGGAAGCTCCAATCGCAAGATACCGCAAGAATCTTCGCCGAACACGTATCCCGAAATGTTTTTACGACTCCTTTGCCGCCAGCATCAAGTGCCGCAGACTAGGCACACTCTTTCAAAAGTCTGTGCAACTACTATCGTACGACGACGATATTGATACAATTGGTAGAACACATAGGACTGTCACTGATGCGTCCGCTAGTATCGAAGTGGAATCGGTCAACGTGGATTTGGAAGTAAATGAGGGCTAAACCAAGTATATGCTGTCAAAAAGAAGGGAACGTTGACGAATTGGGCAGAACGTCACAAGCGACAGCTATAATTTCGACGTAGTAAGGGACTTTGTCTGACTTTGTGGGGGCGTGGCCATGTGGTTTCGTGCGTCGACCCATGCGCATTAGACTTTCACAGTCTAGGTTCGAATCCAAGTTCAGACAAACAATTTTTCAAAAAAAATTGTTCTCGGCTTCACCTCTTTCGAGTCACTGACAATCCTCAAAGAGTATAACTGTCTAGAAAAAGCTTCTCAATCTCGCCATTCGGAGTCGGCATTAAACCGCAGGTCCCCTTCACTCGTGAGAGAACAATAACACGCGCAACACGAGTGGTTGCTGAGAAGTTAGGCCCAGGTCCACCTCGGACTGTAGCGCCGCCATTATTATTATTATATTATTAAGGGACTTTGTCTACCTTGGCTCTGCTATAAACTCTCACAATAAATCGAAGCTCCTGACAAGCGCTGTTTCTTTGAGCTGAGAAAGCAATGAAGTAGGAAGGCCCTATCGCGGATAACTAAGGAGATTCTATATAAAGTCTTGATCACTTTGTCAAAAGCGGATGAGGATATCCTCGGTCCTTTCGAGAGAAAAATTCTTCATAAAATATACGGTCCCGTTGGCGTTGACGGGAGGAGATTAAACGACTAACTATACGAGTTGTACAGCGACATCGACTTAGTCAAAAAACTCCGCATCAGTCGGTTGAGATGGCTAAGACAAGTAGAACGAATGAACATTAACGCTTCTGCTCGGGTCTTCGGCCTTCGAATCGAACCCAAAAGGACGACGCAGCAGAGGAAGACCTCATTCAGGTGGAGCGCAAAAATTTAAGGGGACTGGAGGCAGCTAGCTAAGAACCCTGCTAGCCGGAGAGGCTTGTTAGTTGAGGCCCAGGTCCACCCTGAACTGTAGCGCCACCTAAGTAAGTAAGTAAGTGAATGACAACAAAATGCTGATCGATATCCCGTCGCCTCAACCCTCACATCATGGACTGACACCATAAGTTACCTATTCTGAAGCTATTTCTCACGATATATGTCTCCAAGGAAGGACCCGACAGTCACCTTATTCATTCCGCTTGTAACGGTAAAACAAACAACATTCGGGTTGAATAACTTGTCCAATTTGCTCCAAAACACAATCATCACCATCACCAAAGTTCGCACACCAACTCTTTTGTGTTCACTTCGAGTTGCGCCAAAAATGTCCCAAACCCTTGTCACAACAAACTTTACGAGACACAACCTCAAACACAATAGACAGTGATAATATTTTAAGCAAATTACGTTTGCTGGGTGCTTGTAATTCACGCGCATTTTTGCTAAACAAAACTGTTTCTCTTCGACGATCTTTTGTGACCAGTCTCAACTTCACAGGTGAATTTACCTCCGAAGCAAGCCACACCAACGGAGAAAGAAGAACAAAAATTGAAGAAAAGAGATGATATTCGCACTATAAGAGCTCACATTAAAGCGCATGTCAAATATGTGTCCAATTAGAAGACCAGGTGAATTTTATGTTTCACATAATCATGTTCCTTACTCTGCATGATTTTGTGGTTCCTTCTCGTTTAAATGTACTTCAATTTTGATATGTGTTCTTTACTTTTGTTGTTGTTGTTGTTGTTGTTGCTGTTGTTGTTGGTCTTGCTCTGATGTTGTATCTGCACCGTTTATTATCTCATTTTGTTGGCGGATGGGTAATCAAGGAAAAATTATATCTCACAGCATGTTGGCTTCATTTGGGCAAACAACAACGTCGCTCCTACTGCTGCAGCAGGTTGCTGGTGTATTGTGATTTTCAGAAAAGGACGACGCGAGAATCGACGAGAATCAAGGTGAGGTGATATGGTGGTGGTTCTTTTATTATTTGATTTACGTCATTGTACGTTGTGTGTATGGTGGAGATCATCATGATCATCATGATCACCGGCGATCATGACGATCAACAACAGGTTTCTGCTGGAGCTCGATGTGATGTTTTTTTTTGCATTCATTCAGTCACTGGCGGGGATATCTTCCTTTTGATTTCAACAATCAAATCATTCTTTAATTTTTATGACGCACTATGATGGTGCTGAAAGCTCTGGGTGCTCTCTCGACGGTCTCGTCTCGCTGTTCTGTTCGTCTCTCACTCCTGTTCTTTTTCGTCTCGTTTTGTGTTACTTGTACGTTCGTTTGGCATTCACTTTGACCGGGTTTTGTGGTTAGTGGCTTCGTAATCATCGAAAATCTCTTCCCTCTGTCTCATTCAATTTGCTTTTATTTCTCAAATCTCACAGATACGAGGTCTCAGTCTCAGTCTCAGTCTCATCTTCGGTGAAGAGAGAGTGACGACAAGAGTGAGAGGGAGAGAGAGAGAGAGGAAATATATAAAGTTTTTCTTAATGGGCACTTTTGGTTTATAATGACGATGATGATAGCTATCAGAGAGTCGGTGTACCCTCAGACCGGTGTGTGTAGAATGTTTGACAGTCAAAAGATACACCAACTGATGGACTGCCACAAGATGCGTCTTGAAAATAAAATTCTCCCATCCCAATAAGAACGACTCGAAATACAGACCGATCCGATGGACGAGTGAGTACACGCGCGATGCAAGCAACCAACCAAGCAAGCAAGCAAGTAAGAAGTACAATCAATCTACCATCCGTCAATTTTTGTAGCCCCCAAAAAGCCATTGCCATCGCCATTGCCGTGTGCCTGTCGAAAAATGCCACAATCCACCAAAGATGGGAATTTCAAATTATAGCAAGTACACACCTTTCTTCATTATGCGATCACTTATCTCGATACATAACAATTCCTTCGCCTGTTTTTCCTCGTTTTTTTGCTTTTTTTTGATTCCGTTGGCTCGTTTCTTCTGATCTGATTCCATTCTGTGGTATTCGCATAAAATTCTATACACTCGACTGGCACATCGGACGAACGACGGTGGCGGTGGCGGCAGGACGGGTGCGCATATGTTGACGACCAAAAATTGTAATCCATCCCAAGAATGGCGATTTTATAGCAATCATCAGCGGGAACACCAGACACAACCAGACAGAACAGAATGATTGGCGGTATCGTCGTGGTGGATTTTGGCGGCATGCCCCAATGGGGAGGCAAAAGAAACGTAAATTGTGATGAAATTAAATTTCTGTATCTCTGATCAAATAAAACGTGAAATATTTATGGATTATGTTTTGCGCACAATAAAATCGACGCGCTCGTCCGCGCGGATTTGCCGTGGTATTCGGAACGTTTACGAGGAACAAATTGTATTTAGTGAAATTACAAGGAAGTGATGATTCCCCGACTGATATTTGTTTAATCATTTTCGAAAAAACGAGTTTAATGCTGCGCTGAGGAGGAGGTGGTTCCGTTTTATTTTGGGTGAAAAAATAAAATTTGGAATCAAGCTGACTTTGAGAGGTGGTCTCATGCTGTTTCTGGATGACGAAGTGGTACAAGTTTGACTCAAAAGTCGGAGGAGATCGATTGGATCTCTGCCATCATGCGAACGAGTTATGGGTGGCTGATGTGTGTTCGGAATGATGTCGAAGGCGTGGGTTGGAGTCAGGAGAGTGGAGCCTACAAGAGGGTCCATTGATTCAAACCAGTCACTCTTAAGCATCGAAGGCTAAATGCTCTTGCGGACGGTGGGTATCACTCGAGTCGATCTCTTTGTGGAGAGCACTGGCTCAAGCATACGTAGCATCCTAACTGTCGCTTTAGAGGTTGTGTTTAAATTGGAAAGTTAGCTTTTGATAGAATTCTTGTGGCATCTCTACAGATCATGGGCATTTCGCTATCCCTCCGTGTAGAGACACATTGCTCTGACGATTATGGAACTGGTCAACCGCAAATAAACCAACAGGACAATCTGCAGCTAATCATGAGGCTGACTGGATAGCCTTTTGGTTTCACAGGTTTTATTTCCGCATACAGCAAATCATCTAAAGGGCTATCCAGTAGGGACTTCCGAACTTTGACAGTTGATTGGGGCCATATTCTTGAAGCTAGACATGTGTCCAGCACACCATTTGGGTGTGCTCACTTTATTTTCCCGTCAACAGGAAGCGACCTACAGTGGGTGACGTTCTGCTGTATTTAGGCCTCAATATGTCGCACACCTGGTTTGTCGGCCAAAAGTCGGCAAACGCTTGGTATGGGGTCATGCCAAGTGGCATATCCTTCCACAAATCTGGTGTAAGATAAGCGTAGGTCTTAGCAATGGCGGCATAGGTGGCCTTGGCGAAGTTACTCAAGATACCAGTGGAACCACGAGCCGAGGTGTAACAATCCTCAATACCAGCCATCATCAACAGTTTCTTTGGGACTGGAGCCGATACAATGCCAGTACCACGGGGAGCTGGGATCAGACGCACCGAAACGGAGCCGCACTTGCCAGTGACTTTGCATGGCACGGTATGGGGTTTACCAATCTTGTTACTCCAGTAACCACGACGAACAGGAACAACCGACAACTTGGCCAAGATGATAGCTCCACGGATGGCAGTAGCGACTTCCTTGCTGCACTTAACTCCCAAGCCGATGTGTCCATTGTTATCACCACAGGCGACGAAGGTCTTGAAGCGAGTACGTTGACCAGCACGTGTCTGCTTCCGAACGGGCATGATTTTCAGCACCTCATCCTTAAGAGCAGAGCCCAACAAGAAATCAATGATTTCGAACTCTTTAATTGGCAGATAGATTTCTTCGAGACTTTGGATCTTGCCTTCGCGAATCAAACGTCCCAATTTGGTGACAGGAACCCACTACTTGGAGTCTTCCTTGCCACCACGACCACGACCTCTGCCGCGACCACGACCATGGCCGCGTCCACGACCACCACCGCCACGACAACCAAATCCTCCACGGGCTGGAGCTGCGTCCGCCATTCTGCAGTCTATGAAGTTAAATCGGCGAAGGGAAAAAACCGAATGGATCTGTGTCTGTTTTGCGAAATCACGGACAGATGGACATAGCGTTCAACAACACGTGCAAATGATAAACTTGTTTCATAAAAAGTGGTGTTCTGTTCGGGAAACATTTTGCGTGCTTCGCCCAATTTACGGCGGCCATTATTGTCCTACCGAAAGGACTATTCGCAGTGTGGTGGATCAATTTGAGTCCACAAACTAACACACGCACGTTGACAAAACGCAAAAGCTGCCGAAATTATCGCCGCTGTCCGTGAGACTGTGCAGAAGAATCAGAGGCAGTCAATTTCGCGTCGCTTACAAGAGCTTGACCTTTTGCAGACCACAACTTGGCGAATTTTGCATCGCAACTTGGGCCTGCACCCGTACAAAATTCAACTGACCCAGGAGCTGAAGGTAAACTATACGACCATAGCCAACGCCGTGTGTTCGCTGAATGTGGTCTCTGGAGTTCCAACTGCTTCTAATTTTCATCGAAAAATCATCTTCAGCGATGAGACCCATTTCTGAATAAATGGCTACGTCACCAAACAAAATTGTCGAATTTGGGACAATACCAACCCACATGAGATACAAGAGTGTCCAATGCATCCTGAAAAAATCGCTGTTTGGTAGATTTTTTGACTTTGGGATGGCGAACGAACGACGTTGGCTAGGTCATCACCGTCAACGGTGAGCGCTATAGCTCGATGATTGCCAAATTCTCTTGGCCTGAATTTAATGATATGGACACCAACGACATGTGGGTTCAATAGGAGCCTACAACGTGCCACACAGCTCACGACACATACCGCAGTGTCATGGACAATTGGACATTTCGGATGCGCTCCACCCAAAGAAGTCGCGACAAATATTTGAACATTCATGTTTAATGGCATCGATAGTCCTTTCAAATGAATACAAAATATACACTTTGTTTTATTCAAATTGGAAGATAGGAAGTGCTTAATGAAAAATCCTTTACGAACGTCATCAGACGAGTGCATTTCAAGTTTCCTCCTTGTGGGTTAAACAAATTCCCATTTCTGAGAGTCTTTACTGCCTTGGTTTAACCATCTAGATGAGACAGAGCCAAAGAAATGAGCCTGTCAGTGGAAGGAGAAGACGGGAGACAGTACCTCTGTTTCAAGGACCAAGCTATCGCGGATGCCAGAGCGCTTGGTCTGGATAACTGGAAGCAGCGTGCCCGGGGCCGCAGAGCATGGAAGGCTGCCGTGTGTCAGGCAGAGACCCTTCACGGGTCGGAAGCCCGCTAAGTAAGTATCACTCCATTTCCTCCTCTTCTGCAGAATTAATCCTCTGTAGAATTAATAATAATAATATTGGCGGTGCTACAGTCCGATTTGGACTTGGTCCAAACTTCTCAGCAACTACTCCTGTTGTGCGTGCTATTGTTCCTTCACGAGTGGAGGGAATCTACAGTTTAATGCAGACTCCGAAAGGCGAGATTGAGAAGCTTTTTCTAGACTGTTTTACTCTTGGAGCATTGTCAGTGAGTCGAAAGAGTTGGAGTCGTGAACAAATTTTTGGTGCTTTTTTGGGAATCGAACCGACAACATCGAGCATAAGAGTCTACGCACTTACCCACTACGCCACGTCGCCCACATTCTGTAGAATTATTCATCTACAAGCGAAGATGACATGACAGAAAAGTCAATCTAATTTTCGCTGCTCAATCGCTGCTAATTTTTTCTGGAAAACCCCCTCCAATGAACCTCATTCAGACGACAAAATGGAAAAGAACCTTAAAGAAAGTAGATTACTGAACCAACTTTGAAATGAAAGAACAAAATTGCGACAGAAAACCAGACCGTCCACTCACTAGAGAGTGATCAGCTCTCACTTCTGTGTCGTGACAACTTTTCCCCAATTCCCCAAAACCCACTATCCCTACCTGCAGAGCATCTATGACCCGTGTAAGGCCCCTTCCGTGAAATCCATCGCATCGTATTTCCGCTGCACGAAGGGGCCACAACCGCGAGATGGTATTTACCACAAGTATCAAACACACAGACGGCGACGACGATGAGACGACCCTATTCCATGACGGTACCTCCCTCCGTCATTTTAATATGTAATTATCTTTCATCTCGAATTGAATTTTATTGCTGCAGCACTGCCCGCGTATCTCAGAACACACAACTCCCAGTCTGCCCCCCTCCCCCCTCCACACACACACACATAATCTGCCAGCAGTCCCTTCACCATGCCAACAGCCTCGAAGTGGGGAACACCTCTTCACATGGACTCCTCCTCACTCTAGGCTTAGTTCGATTTCCCTTTTGTTTTCTAAATTACGGTCCCGATCTACGATGAATTCTCTCAACTAGCCGTATCCAATGGGGTATAGATACTTCATTCAGCTCAGAGTTACATCGGCCCAGCATCGAGTACGAGTATTGGAAGAAGATGATGATGGCATGACCCCAATGCTAGTAATAACCCATAATCAATGGTGGAACATCCGCCACCGCAACGAAACCCGAAATGAAATTCAACTCTTGTCCACATGCGGACCGCGCCATGCCACGTTTGCCGGGGGAATCGTAGAGAACGTGCTCGGCTCGGCTCGGCTCGGCTCATACACTTGCACTGATTGCTACTTATTTAGATGTCAATTTGAGCGGCTCTTGTCGAAAGGTGCGAACTGCCGAATGGGAATGTAACTTATGCGCCAACCACAGGATCACGCCACATCGCACAACTTGCACTAATCGAAACGCAATGCGCGTCTGCCCAGTCAACCACGGGGCCAATCGATGAGGGGATGCACAAGTTCTGCTGCTTTTTCCTCATAATTTCCCTCCCCATTATTTATGGCGCCAAAAAATCAGATAACAGCTGCAATTCACAAAAAGTAATTTCCGCCGATTCCCGATCCGTTCGATCCCTATTCCCGGTGCTCGTAATCCGCGCTCTGGAAGCGCGTTGACCACATGACCATCAATGGCTCTTGTGGTGGTCAGCACAGCACACAAACTCACTCCGATCGAAAACATGTCTAGATGGACATGACGGAGAGCTGATGATGAGCACATGATGAGCAGAAGCATCGGGCGAACCATCAGCACTTAACCATCCGTGAAACGTCTTTTGTATGATTTTCATGGAATTTAATTCGATTATTACCGTTGTTGTACGAGTATTCGTTCAATTTCCTTTCGCAAAATCCTGCCAAGATGAGGGAAAGGATGTGTGGCTCGGTCTGGGACCACGGCGTAAGTAGATGTTACAAATCCAATTGATGGGGGTTGCCTTGGTAAGTGGGTTCACACCGCAACTTCCTGGGCACGTAGTCGCAAGGAGAAAATTGTTTTGAGGTGTTGCACAACAATTTTGAGCTATTTTATGGTGATTGGATCAATGGCTCTAACCGCTCTGGTGGTTTGGAAATAAAAGAAGCGTAACAAGAAGTCGTTTCGAATCCCGATTGGGATGGTAATCGGTATTAGATGTGAGAATTCAGCGGTTGGATGAAATGAGGAGCTAATCAGAAACTAACGATGACGTGTGCGGTTGGGTTTTTTTTGCGACGGATAGAGGATATTGTCGACAGGAAATTATTGCTAACTAGAATGAGGCGTTCTTTTTTTCTGTTGAGGAGATCACATTTTGATTGGAAGCATTGGAATGGCGGATGAGCCAGTCTGGACGGAAGATGGAGTGAGAGTCCACATGCCAAGGGTTTGTTAACCGTACCTTTGGGCCGTTGTTGCAAATTGCGCGATTCTGAGAAATGAATCACACAGTTTTTGAGGACAACAAACTTTCTTTTGGAAGCAATTTCAACGGAAAAAGATGTAATATCATCCGACAATAAATAAGAAGCAAAATTGGGAGAAAGTTCCATTTCGACCTTTTCTATTCTTCTTTGTCCACCATCCTCTTTAGGGAAGCAGCTTCAACTTAATCATCTTCGATCTGCTTGTCTATTCAAAAGAAGAAGCTTAGCCATTTGGCACAACACAGTTTAGCATAATTGGACGTGAAAAAAGACGCAACCAGACTTAGACTCGATGAAGTAATTTCCGCTACAAAAAACCTACGAATCCGGAGAAAAGTCCCACCATCACTAAGCTTGACAAGCCGATATCGCTGTCAATTTAATTCATTAATGGATAATGCATACCGAGTGCTTTAAAAGCACCGCTGTCAACTACGCCTAGTTATCAATTCAAGTTTGCACACCAACTCTCTTGATTGAGCAAAAATGAGAAAATCGAAAAACTGAAAAAAAAATTCAACAAAAAACAAGTTCATACCAGAAAATCAGATATTTCCGTAAAAGCACTCAATTACACAGCGAATGCTCCCAATAAAACCTTAATTATTCGAAGAAATAATGACATTGAGTGCAATTAATCACAAACTGGTCTAGACGTCTCGTCTCTCACTCACTCTCCCTCTCTCTCTCTCTCTCTCTCTCTCTGCATCTCCACCCTCCTCTGTGGGTTACCTTACAAAATGTGATCTCTAAATTACAAAACAAACCCCGCAATGAAAAAAAGGTCACATAAGATCAAAAGAAAATTTACAATTACTCGCGTACGCTGCAATCGATGCCTGCGCAACCACACATCGGCACAACAAAAATTCTCCCTCACATAGACCGACACAAGGCATAAAAGACATGTACGTAGCAATTCCAATGATTTTATTGTTAAATACAATCGAATGGGTGCTTACAGACAGTCTTCATCCTCATCCAACCGAAGAATAAAATTTAATGTAAGAGACCAACAGGGGATCACAAAAAACAAAAAGAAAATGTAAACTAAATTGCAAGCGGGACAAGTGCTTGAATTCCACCAGAAAACCTTCACATAATCGTATAGGTGGAGTAGAGATACTTACAACAACAACAACAATATGGAGTCGTACGCATAATACGAATGAATGCAAAATGTTAAGCAAAGATTGTGCGTGCAATTATTTGTAATTGAGTACTCGTTGGTCCTACACACATTGTGTTTGGCTCTTTTGCTGCTTTGTTGTTGTTGTTGTTATCTTCCTGTTGAAGAGTACAATGTTGTGCACGATTTCATTTCGCAAGGAAACTGAGATTTCACTTTTATCGATGTTTGTTTAGTCATTTTTTGTTTTTTTTTTCAGATTGTCTCGCAGGAGGGGGAAAATGGAAAAATATCGAGGAATGCAAGTGAAGCTGTCTTTTTTTGAGTGGGAAATACATTTGAAAAGATGCACACGAATTGAAGATGTGGAGACGCGTGTATTGTGAGCCTGAGCTAATGCCTTCTTCCTCAACGTTGCTCATAGTCATCAAGACTAAATTGTCTTGCTTCCGCCATCAAGTGGTCTATATACCGATCTTTCTTTCCTCTAACCGGGATGATCAGATTCGAAGACTCTCTCAGTTGGAGCATTTGGTTTTATGCGGTCTGTGTGATCAAGGGACGAATGTTTGTCTTCCGGATTATATCCACATTTTTTGTTTAGGTCATGGAGTTCGCAGTTACGTTACGTAGGAGAGGCTTTCCAACTTGAACTGTAGCGCCACAGGAAGAAGAAATAGTTGACTGAATGCAATAAACATATGCACTGCGACCATTGAGTACCCCTTTCCTTGATCTAGGACCTAAACGCTTTCTTAAGAGAATCTCCTGATAGTTTTCTGTAATCAGGAAGGCCGAGCTTAACTTTAGGATTTGTTAAGTTTTAAGGGTTCCTTGGGCTCGTCATGAACTTCTTACAGTGTCTAAGGCCCTCCTGGGAGCCGTTGCGTAGTGGGTAAGTGCGTCGACTCCTGTGCTCGAAGTCTGCATTCGATTCCCGAATAAACACGTTTGATAATTTCACGGGCCCAGTTTTTTGAGTCACTGACAATGCTCAAAGACTAAAACTGTCGTCGGAGTAATGGCAGGATATTGCTACATTGGAACAATGCTTCGAACATGGAATGCGGAGTCCAGTGACCTCTGTAGGAGCTGCGGCGATGAGGAAGAGACCGGAACTATGCAAAATCTGCTGTGCCACTGCCCAGCTATTCAGAACCAGAGCCTAGCTTCGCTGGGCCATAGATTGTTCACAAAGACTGCGTACATATCGAACGCAGATTTACTGGATCTCCTAAAATTCATAAAGAGCAAAAGATGGTTTCAGCCATCACGGGATAGGATAGGTTCGTAAAATGTTTGTACCGCAAAAATGAAGAGATTCCTAATGGGCCTAATGGCCTCCGAGTGAAAATGATGTCTCTACCATAACACTTCCCTTCTTCGACCAAACCTAACCACTCGTGTAGTGCATGCCATTGTTCTCTTACGAGTTGAGCCGACTCCGAATGGCGAGGTTCAGAATCATTTTACTGACAGTTGCTGCCTGAACCTAGACTAAAAGTCTAGTGCGTAGGGTTCGACACACTAATCCGATACGCTACGGCGGCATGTGACATCTACGTCCCACAATACCTGCTCCAACTGCTCTCCCAGATCTAGACCCATCTGTGCATCATCTTTGGGCGTCTTCATTCATCCAGTGTCGGTTGGTGGCCTATTCTTCGCTAACTCAGGTAGACTCACTTATGTGATCGATATCCCTTAGAGACGTTTGGTATCCCATTAAGTTCTTTGTAGGGTTGTAGCTTGCGTCGCAGCATCAATTTAGGTTAATTTCATCCGTAATCAGTAAAATGGTAATTGAGATGGAAGAGAGGTACTACCCTAAGGGAACGAGGATTGGTGTTGAAAGGTATCTTTTGAAGCAATGATGCCCGTTAATAACTGATGTACAAATAATACATCAGCAACTTTTCTAGGTTTTTCGAGGGATTGCATACTCAATAGGTACAACCGATGCTCAGAAGGGGGTAGATTATATCTATCGGATCAAGGTAGTCCACGGAGAGCAAAACGAGGAAATCTCCGTTGGACACACTCGATTCGATCTTTTTGCGTAAACTAAAAGGAAGACAAAACTTGACTAGCATATGCAAGGATCGGTCTAACAAAAGTACAGAAGAGGGATTTCGTAACGTAAGGGTTCTTTCGACAAGCGTTTAACGAAACCAAAGGCAGAATTATAATAATAATAATAATGACGGCGCTACAGTCCGAGGTGGACCTGAGCCTAGCTTCTCAGCAACCACTCGTGTTTTGCGTGCTATTGTTCTCTCACGAGTGGAGGCGACCTACAGTTTAATGCCGACTCCGAACGGCGATTTTGAGAAGCTTTTCCTAGACAGTTACAGACGAGACTAATTTATATACGTCGTCCACGTCGTTAATTGCTAGGATGAAAATTAGCGGACCAAGATGGCTACCCTTTGGGACCCCAGATGTAAAAGAATCGGAAACAGAGGATCTAAAAATTACTTTTTATTGACGCTCTTCTTCTTTATGTTGACACTTTATAGTACAGTGCTAAACCCAGAAACTTATCTCTTTTTCGAGTGAAGTTGGAACTTCTTTGATTTTGAGAGTTTGAAGCTTATTCAGTCTTAATTTAGTAAAACTTCAATTATTCATCTCATGTCCACATTTACATTTGAGGTATGCATTGAACATGACATTCACAAAAAATCGACGTCCTCAAGCCCAAACCAGCAGAATTGCTGTCGTGGCTATTAATAGGCTCCGCCGAAATCAAGTTAGGTTCCCAACGAAATGAGAAAACTGCGCCAACTTCCTTAATTGTTTTCCCACACCCTAGGACATCGGCGCACCGATCTCTGCGGTTCAAGTGAAGAATCACCTTCCACCTCAATTACCACCTCCGTATCGCCCAAGCGACCACAGCAAGCCTCTCAATCGAAATAATTAAACCACATTCCGGATCATATGTACATTCCCAGTTGTGTCTGCAAATTAAGACCAAGACATCGCCTCCAAAAAGCAACATTACCAAGCCAAGCCGCTGTCTGACACTAGGTGCGGATCACTATTAGACCCGGACAACAGTGTCGAACAGCGAATTTATTTTACGAGTCCAACCGACACATGTTGCACACTCTTGTGTAGGCACAAACCGGGCCAAGTCGTCGACGTCTCCTGCGCTCCCATGCACCATATGCGCCATCGCACACCATCCGCGGCCGCGGAGAAATGCGAGGAAAACTCAACCAAAAGCAAGAATCAATTTAACATTAATAATTAATTTCCCTTATCGCGGCACTGGCCATGTCTTTTAAATCAACAAAATCAATATTTAAAATCGAATCAATTTTATTCCGGCCCCGTCCCGCCGAAGCCGCGGTGTCCATCTTGGGGCAGCGAGTGATTTCGCAATTGCTGGCCAGCTCCGGTGAGAAACACGTTAGTTATGTGCGCTGGCCAGCTTCAGCTTTTGGGACCGGCCGCGTGCAGACAGTTGTCGGCAAACTCCTGCCACGGGTTGGCGGCGCTGGAGGACCGACCGGCTGAGCTAATGCCGATCCATTATTAGACACACTGGAAATATCGATTTATTATGATATATTACGGTTCTTTTTTTCTCTCTCTCTCTGCGAGTGCGGATTTTGTCGAGATTTGTGCGACTGCGTAGCGCTGAGTCGCTGAGTTTCTGGGTCCAGATTGGTCATGTTTTGGAGGAGAAACGGCCTGCGAGGAATTCTGCGCGAGAAAAAGAGGTTTGGCCACCGCGGAGAGCTTCAGCGAATTATGAGATAGTTAAATCATGTCTAAGCTGCGGTTGTGGTGGTTGTGTCTATGGTTAATGCAATTTATGCATTCGCCGATAAGACCTTTTAGCCGGACGATGAGCGCGGCTGGCGTGGTGGCGATGGTGCTGGTGGTGGTGGTGCATGCACCTGCTGATGGGAAGCAAATTATTTCGCGATAAAATGGCGAGGGGATATTTATTTTTTTATGCAATCCTACAACAGTCTGCGCGATAAGCAGAATCAATCAAAGTGGTTTGTAACGCATAAGTGAAGAGGCAGAGGGAGAGGGAGAGAGAGAGAGATTTTCCCGGGTAATTAGTCGTGACGCGGCGCAGAAGGTAGGTAACGGATGGGGTTTAAGTGGTTAGATAGACACTTTCGGAGGTTCACACTTGGAAACTTTCGAAATTGATGAATGAAATGAGCCGCTGGTATGAGGGGATAACGTACGAGTGCGTGGTCATCTTTTCAGGTGGCATCTAATGAGATCTGGAGGCATTTGGAAGCATCTGGTGACATCTGGCGACATCTGAATGCATAAAGAGGCATCAGGAGGCTTCTAGAGGCATTTGGAGGCATCTGGTGACATATAGTGCCATCTGAAAGCATCTGAGGGTACACAGTGTCATCTGGTGCCATCTGGTATCATCCCCGCTGCATGCGAATGCCTAAGCCCATCCTAAGCGTTTCTCCACAAAAGCATGGAAATCCCATAAGTGGAAGACCATAGTCCACGTCAGAATTCGGCGTGAAAGTTACGTCATCAATATGAGCTCTTCAACATCAGCGATGTCAAAAGAGTTCTCATACAAGCTGGAGTCTGTCATGCACGCAAGTCATCACTGACTTTTTTAGCACTTGAGAAGCAGTTCTAAAGATCTAATGTCCACTGAGAGCGCAATGAAGCAACAACTGCCATCTAGGACCACAGAGGATCTAGCATCTCAACAACAATGCACTACCTAAGAGAGTCTTCAATCCTCAGCTTGCAAGACGGTTCGAGAAGGAGAGGAACACCAAATTTCCAGTCCAAAGGCCAAGTGATCGTGGCTGTAAGGCAACTTGGTCTTGACAACTGGAAGTGGAAGAAGGGAGCTTCAACGATGGAATTGCGGGCTTCCATCCCCGAAGCTCCCTTCAAGGAACGAAGCTCGAACGCAGACCCATCCATGGGTAGTAGGCCTGGGAAGTAAGTTAATGTTTTAAGGAATGGCGAGTATCAGACAATCTTCATCGAAAGCAGTGGGAAAATTATTTCTTCGCCAACGTGTCAACGTGTCAACGTGACACTATGCTGGCCTCAGTGTAACAGTAATAAGCTACTTGAACGTTAGCTTACCTAAGTAAGTAAGTATTATTCTCGACGTAGGTTGCTATATATACACAAAATTAACTCTAATGGATGGACACTATTTTTCAAGAGTTGACAAGTTTGAGTACAGGAAAGTGCTTTATAATCACTAGCAACAAAAAATGTGGTTGAAAAATTCCATAAAAATATCTACGAGCAAGCAGATGTCCAAAACGTCTGGATGGCGCAGTTGGTTAAGTACCTGCCCCAAGTTAGAAGGGTCTCAGGTTCGAATACCAGTGAAATCGAATCTGGTTGAATCAACATTTGCCATTGGGATCAAATTAACGGCACTGGAGTAGGTTGCTACCTGGCAGTGAAATGGACCAGTTTTGTGTCTGAGTGCTCCAGTAGTGTTTCAAAAAATCCTCCGAAAAAAGAAGCAGATTTCCAACTTTTGCCTAACTCTGAAAGTGTGCCAGTCTCCTGGGTGGAGGGTGACCAGCGAAGTCGAACTGTGGCAAAATCGTGTGGACACGCTGTTGAGCTCGCAATCCTTAGTATTCCGCGACTCCTAAATGCAATCAATTTCATGGGCATCCATGAAGTTGGCACCCTTCCTTTCCCCTTTTTCGTATTTTTTTCTGATCCGATTAAGTCAATCAACATCACTGCAGAATGCATTTCAAATATCATGCACTTGCCAAACTCATGTCCAATCACTGTAGCCCCATATTTGATCATCCATTCGGAATGACTTACCAGAGCAGCACCCAAACACCCGACCACCTTGCTGGTACTTCAGATAAATTTCGAAATCTTTCAGCACAAATGGCGAGGAAGAGGGTAACAAAATCCAATTCCAAATCCAATTTCAAATTCACACACAATCGAATAAATGAAACCGAATGCAGTCTATGACTGTAATTGACTCTAACTGTTGCCATTTTTCACACCTCAGCTGGATATCGACACTTTACCGGTTTCACGCGACGACCAACAGCGCGCAAGAGAGAGAGGGAGAGAGCTCGGCATGCCAAAATTTAATTGCCCCAAACCAAACGTTTGCCTATTTTGCGTGCACAGATGTAATATTCGCTGCCGCAGTGAAGGGACATCTCCCCACATCAGCACGTCAAACAAAATCAGAACCAATCCTTAAAATACCCGAGAGTGTGTCTCCACCACCAGAATACCCGAATCCGAGTGCACCACATAAATCAAATTTTAATTCATTTCCAGCCCGGTATGGTACTGGGATCTGGTATCTATTCGCCACCATGTACGAACGTAGGCAGAATTTGGAGGCCGTGTGCGGCCTACGTGTGTGCGAACACAGATACTTTTCAACTTGTTTCTGGTCTGCACGCTTGGCTGTGCCGTGTGCTGCGGTGCCAGTGCCACTCGTTTGGGTAATTTTGTTGCCAAATGACAATGCTTCGTGGAAAAAATCGATTAAACTTCGATTTGGTCGGGGCTTGAGTCCTATCACTCTGGGGAGAAGCCGGGCTGTGAGATGCAGACGTGATTGGGAAACTCTCCATCACCCATCGTGTGTGTTTGTGTGCACTGTGGAAAGATGTTGAGCCCAGCTGTACGTCGTTCGGCTGGCGGTGAACTCCCCCGAACAGGTAGTGCATGGGAGAGCAACTGCCTTGCGCAATATATCGATTAAAGTCAATCGGTCATGCTGGGTGGTAATGAGTTGATTTTTTTGCTGTCTATTCGTTATTGCGGCCATCTGGGCATCTCCGACGAGGTGTGTGTGTGTGAGGTGTTACAAGACCCATCAGATACACGCAATTGGTATTTTATGAGCTGCCGGGGACGCGCCTACCAAATTTTTGTTACGATCTCCGACATCAGCGGCCATCAGTGCAATTCAGTCGGACGTTCGGTGGATAGCATTCCGCTATCAATTCACCCATGAAGACATCAAAAATTAGGTTCAGCTTGTTGCTGGGTGTACAGAGTGCCGTTGTGCCGCTCACGTGAGATCTGGAGAAAGGCATGGCTACATGTTTGACTAGGCTCTCGGTGCACGCCGGTCAGTGGTGGACCGGCACAACCACCATCCGCCGAGTGCAATTTGATGTTTTAATGCAATACACCCGGATGTGGTATGCACAAGGATGTTGTAAACGAACGAAGAACATGAAATGTTATTATGAGCTTTTGGAAACGGTCCCCCGGTCTGAGCTAATTAATTACCGAAAAGTATGCAACGTGAAAGCGATAGAAAATGCGCTCTGTGGGAACAAAAGAGTTGGTGTGCGAACTCGTCATGCTTTCATCTCGCTTCATTTCGAAAACCGTTTATTTTCTCTTTGTCCAAACAGAATGGGTGTTTAGTGTAGGACGGGATGCTAATCGGTGTTAATTGGGACCTTAAAATTATATGTGACTGTGATGGACAGTTGTCATTAGCGTCTTATTTGACGTCGCTTTTGATTTCCGCTTTTTCACCGCGTCTGTAACTGTAAGCTTGACGATCTGTCGAGCAGAACAGTTGTTTGATTAACACGGAGGTGATGAGGGGAGGTCTAAGGAGGGTTGGGAGGTCTAGTTCATGAAACTGTTGTGATAACCAGGAGGCGATCGTGAACGAGTGGGAAGGTCCATCTGAAGAAAGATTATACTGCTTTTAGAAGTTTCTCCGCATCATTTTATCTCTGGACGCACTACACAGCCTTCGCTAGCTTCTCTTACACTTCCTATCAGGACTTGCTTTTGTGCAGAGACTCCGCCAGTTTCTCCTTGAAAACATTTGTTTCCTGACTCACTCAGCTCTGTCTACGTCGCGTCTCCAAGGTGCCTATTAGCGTGCGATGACAACTTCAGGAGTCTCTTAGTGCACTCCCACTTAAGCACTTAAGCCACAACGAACTTATGAATATTAACAGACTGTCAGTTGACACATTTACGAGCATGCCTTGTCGAAGGTGAACCTATCAATTGGCAGTCATTAATGCAGAGCAATGTCACACACACAAGAACTTCCGCTTCGGACTAGCAGACACCATTGCTTGACCACCTGCAGAGCGGGCATTAAATATTGTATCCAAACCGCCATTAACAAGCGTTTGAGTGAAGTGCGACATAAAGGTGGCAATTTGTCTAGCCTCAGCCGCCTCAGATGCACAATTTGCATTCAAATTGGTTGCATTGGATCTAAATCAATCTCCAGGGCAATTAGCAATCGGCACAGTCAATCGCAGAAATTTACACAAAAAGCCCATAACCTCTCGAAGTCGTTAGAAAACTCTTTTAACTTTCCCTTCACGAAATTCTCTGCCACCTTGTCCCAGAGGGGAGATACTTAATTTTCACTTAATTAGTCCGCTTAGGCAGCACAAAAAGCGTCTCGTGAATCGGGGACACCCAACGGAAGCCAACGCGACGTTCATGAATAATCATCAAATTGTGTGTGCGCATCTATTGGATACAGGTCAAGCCAATTGCGGTCAACAACGTCCCCTAATTATGAGGTTTTCCAATCCGCTGACAGATACACACCTAGAGCGTGCTTTCACTGAACATGATGGCCCCTCTGATCGACTGCGAAAAATCAAATCCATCACGAGTTGGAGTCGGAGTCGGAGTCGGAGTTGAATTGTAGCGCAACCTGCCTATCATCGGCGAGTCATCGCAAAGGGTATCAACTCGAAGAGAAAGTACCCGGGGTACCTCTATGAAATTTGACTCGAAAGTGAGTCTGCGATCCATGGCGGATTCCATCAGTCATAACCACTTGACAGATAGACAGTGAAGTGTATGTATAGGCCTCCGCCGACTCTAACGGCGACGGTGGAGTGGAGTGGACGTCTGGTTGCTGTTGTAACCTAATTGTTGTCGGATGTAATCGATTCTTTGTGGTAAAGGGATGCATTTGCGTGGATTTGATGGAATGCTGTGCCTAGACCGGAGTGTCTGTCGAGAGACATGTACGGACGTGGTTTTATTGTGGTTTTGATGCACTGAATCTGATTTTGTTGTTAATCTTGCCCAATGGAGGTTAATGTCTTGGCAGTGAAGTGGTGGAGATTCCGAGAAAATTTCGGTGACCTTTGCTGAGTGATGCACTGAAGTGGAATTAAATTGGGAGATATTGGTGAGAGTGTGCAGCTTCCGAAGAATACATAAGTTTCTTGCGAGAAGAGACGAATGCGAGACTGGTGCAAGCAAGTGTAAGAAGGTAAAGGACTGTATTAAGGTATTTTTGGGTTCATATTTAAAGCAAACTTGAGGAGGGGGTCCTTTTTCAATGTTTTCATTGAAAATTTCCGTTCATCCAATGTTCGTAAAGCTACATATCATCGGAAGACGTTGAGACGATTATTTACCTGGAAAGAGAGAGAAAAAAGAAAAGATTTAGTAAAGACGTCTAAACAATTGCTTTGTTGAAAGAATGACATTTAACTTCAAGAAATTGTCTGTATATAGCAAAAAAATTAGCATAAAATGAGGCACAGATCTATCCAGGTTGTAGTGCCACAAGAAGGAGAAGAAGCACAGAAGGACGCAGGATCAAAAGATTTGCGTTCAATTTAAAAGCATATTCCTGTCAACGTAGCTGCAATGTGAAGACACGGTTGCTTGTCTCGCGACTCTGAGCACTTTGCCTCCCTCATAGTTACTTTCCTTCTTTAGTCATCCAAACATACAATTGGTTCAGAATGTCACAGAGGCCAGGGCAGTGGTCAAGGACTTCGTCTTTCTAGTCTCTAAGACAGAAACCACTTCAGCGGAAACAGAAACAACCAAAATCCCCATTCCGGTTCCGAATTTCGTCACAAAGCCCTTCACGGCATCAGTCTCTAAAAACTGTAATCTCACCAGATTCAGAGACATAATCTTGGAGAAATCGGGTCCAAGTCCAATAGACAGTAGTACCGATCAAAGACAAAAGAAGAGACACATTTATCCCTTGTGAGACGAATTTATCTTTAAGTCAATTAACAGTTAAACCCAACTTGTTTGTTGCGAACCTTGAAAACATCATAACAAAATAGCAACGGGAATGATGTAGCCCAACACTTTTTTTGAGAACTTTAAATTTTCTGTGCAACTTCTCTCATCATCGTCCTGGTACTGAATTTCGAAGCAAAATCATGAGCGGCAGTAGTTTCTGATGACCATGACTTAAGTCGATCCCGCGTCCTGTCTTTGATCGCGCTTGCGTTGCGGATTATGCAGCAACATTTGCGTAGAGTCTCATATCCTACTTAAGGAAACCAGGAGCTTATTATGAAGTGATTTGGCCGATTTATGCCGAGGATAATAGTAGTTTTGCGACTCCAGTAGTGGCATAATTTCTAAGATACCTACACCGAAGGTCCTTGGTTCGAATACGGACCAAACCTCTGTCAAAGTCAAAATAGCGATATCGAGACTGAAGTCTGCTGCTGATGCAGATAGTCTGCTGCCTGCTGAAAAGTTTAAAGAATACCTGTAAGATATGGTAGGAGGAAAGCACGACCGACGTGTGGAATCTCAGTATCGTTTGCCCGATCCACAAGAAGGATGTGGATCTGCGTTGACTGCACCAACGGGGGGTAAGTCTACTCTCTGCTGTTATTTGTGAATGCTTGAAACTATTCGTTTGCTATCTGATGAGTGCTTCCAGTGTGGTTTCAAATGGCTATAGAAGTCCGCAACAGATCATATCTGTACACTACGGCAGACTCTGATGAAGACCAATGAAATGCAGATTGACACCGACCACCTTTTTGTCGATTTCAAGGCCGAACATAATAGCGTGCAAAGCTTTACAGCGACAATTTAAGTTTTGACATCCCTGCCAAGGTTGTGCAGGATGATGATGGAGAACTTTTGCTCCTCTATAAGGTTATGTTAGGTTTAGAAAGGGGAGTGTGATGGTTAAAAATCACTTCCACTAGGAGGTCATTGGGCCCATTGTTCCTTCACTTGTGGAATACACATTCTGTTAACCTATCCTGTCACGTGGTGGCTGAAACGACCTCATGCTCTTTATGAATTTTAGAAGATCCGATATATCTGCGTTCGCTAAGTCCATAGCCTCTGTGAAGAATCTTTGCCCAAGTTAGGTGCCGATTCTGGAGAGTTGGGCAGGGGCAAAGCAGATGTCGGATAGTCTCGCCCTCATCCTCATCGCCTCAGCTCCGATTCCGCATTCCATTTCCGGAGCATTGTTCCGATGGGGCAGTGTACTGTGTTTACTTGCTGCTCCATAGAATTCGATGCCTTCAATGTAATAAGAGGACTTAGACAAGGCAACGTGCTTATGTGACTTTCTCAACATCGTTCTTGAGAAGACCGTGCAAAACTTACTGGCCAACACTAGATGCATGATTTTCCAAAAGTCCGAACAATTGCTAGCACAAGCAGTTGATATAGACGTAATTGGGCGAAAACAACGAGCCGTCAATGAGGAGTTTGGTGTCATCGAAACCGAAGCACTCAAAGTGGGTCTGGCTGTAAACAAGGGGCAAACCAAGTACATGCTGTCATCGAGAAAGGACGCACAACTTGGCCAGAAAGTCACAATAGGCACCTGTAACTTCGAGGTGATAAAGGACTTTGTTTACCTTGTCTGAATGTTAAACCGTACAAACAACATCAGCATAAATATCAAACGCGGAATAATTCTTGCTAACAGCTGTTTTTTTGGGATCTAAATGCAATTGAGTAATAGAGCCTTCTCTCGAAGGACCAAGCTGACTTTGTACAGAACATCGATCATCCCAGTCCTGCTTTACGGCGTAGAGGAGTAGCCGTGTGGCCAATATTCAAAGCAGATGAGGAGATCTTTGGTCTTTTCGAGAGAAAAGTTCTGCGTACGATCTTCTTTGCCGATTTGAAGAGACGAGACGAGACAGGCAGTATAGCAAACATGGACGGATCCAACGCCTAAGACGACTACGCCATGTAGATTGCATGGCCAACATAGCTCGAAAAATCTTTGACCCCAAGCCGGTGGGACAAAGCAATAGACGACGTCTAAGATTGATACTAACAAGTGGAGAGGAAGCTTAAGCAAGTCTGTGTCCTTGGAGACATCTGGCGGAAAATCGTTGAAGTTGAAGAGGTTTGTTGTTTGAGCCCGAGTACCACATCTACCCTAGCCCGAAGTGCCGCTAAATGAAGAATACGCGGCAATGAAGTGACGTGGCAAGTGCACTACGGAAGCTATTTCCTCACCACCCACTTGTTCGAATCAAAGACCTTCGTATAACAGGAGCTTCGAACTGCGAATATTTTCCCGCAGCTCTACTTACAACAAAATCATAAAGATCATCGGTCTAAAGGCCGTGCTCCCATTCCAGTTCACTTTAATTTGTTGAACCGCAGCCACCTCACAGGATCCCCTTCAAATTAGACGACAGAGGTCAGTGTTTGAGTTCACCCACAGCATGCAGGCAACCCAGTCACAGAGGAAACCATTCGAAAATTCGCGCCAAATCTCGAGTGACCTCTTCAGGCAATTGAGCAACCCAGTCGATCATACAAACACCACACAACAAAACTAATCGATTTAATAAATCAATACACTGCATTGCACAACTCACTCGAAGTCGTAATTTCACATTTTCCGTCACTGTTTTGTCCTCCTCCTCCGCAGACTCACATTAGTCGGCCAAAAGGTGCTCCATCACCACCACCTACGACACACTCCACTCCACACACCCAGAGCCACCCAGAGCCACCTAGAGCCACCGCATCTAACCGTGATTCTCCGCGCTCTCGGCCGAAATGCCAAATTAAATGAAGTTGTGTGCCCACCGCTCGAGAGGTCTACCCAAAGCGACGAACAAAAACCGAGAGTCAAAAAAAATTATCACACGCGTTCGCCTTTTGCCACCCCAGCGGCCATTTATCGAGTGTGAGCCATTCGTTTACGAGAGTGGTAATGGCTCCAACTCCAGCTCCATTAGCCGGTGACGACGGTGTTGGTTTGTATCTCGAGACTGTTTTGATTGACCTACCCGAACGATACTGGAAATGTTTGAGGATTTCCTATTTTCGGCAACGCCGCCACTCTCACGTCTCTCACGAGCGGCCGTGTGCGCCGTTTCGCAACGTCAATGTGTATCTTTTAATTGAGAATATGTTGCAGCGGGAATAATGAACGTGCAAAATGCCGTCAGTCACGTGAACAAACATAGAAACATCGAAAAGATACACTTCGCACAATTAATTTGATGGCCACGGCTTGCCACACCAGCCGCCGCGGATTGTGAATTCTAACAACTTTTTAATTGTGCAACGGTAGCGGGACAGAAAACAAATTGTACCCCATGCACACCAGGCAATTAGCGGTAACACGTTTCTTTTCGAATCGAATCAGCGGCAACAGGGAGAGACAAAAAAAACACAGAAAAGAGAGCTCTCCTCGTGGGTTCGTCAAATTGGTAACCCCTCTTAATTAAACGATCAAATGCAATTTAAATGTCTGCATTTGTGATTTTGATTGATGATAGTTGTTGTGGCGGCTGTTGGTGCTCCGGTGGTGGTGGGAATTCGGTTTTGTGCCGCTTGCTGCGGTAATTGCCACCGAATCGATTGCAGTGGAGTGAATCTATTAGCGGAAGGAATGCAATTATCAGATGTTTGCATTGCTCGCGAGGCATGGGGAAGTGTGTGCTTGTCAGGAGATCATTGATCTCGTGGAGACCGAGCTGAGAATTCACTTAGAAGTGAACATTTGTCTCGACTAACTGCTGAGCTGTGAACATTTGGTATTTGCTTCTGAAATGCACTTTGTCAAGGGTGTCTTCGATGCGCCACAATTGAACGGACAAGGAACCCATTAAACTCGTATGCGGGTGTTTACAAAAACACTTTTAAAACGAAAACGTTTCCAGCTGACCTGTGTTCTCGGACAAAAACCTCGGAGTGTGACTTCAATGAAGCCTCCTTTATGGACAGCTCTCTTAGGTGGACCAAAATGTTGTCACTGTCGCTGTCCGCCTAAGGGATATTTCACAGCAGTAAAGGGTGGACAGAATCTTGGACACTGAACCAGTGGGACAACAAAACGGAGGACGCCCACGTCTAAGGTGGCGCATCCAAGTGGAGAAGGGCCTCAACCTACTTGGCGTGCGCAATTGGCGACAGCAAGCTAAAGACCGTTCTCCCTAGTGAGGCTTGTTGGTTAAGTCCAAGTCCACTCCAGACTGTAGCGCCACAAGAAAAAGAAGAAGACAGGGTGACCAGAAAAGAATGATTGTTTTTCTGATTGTTATGTTTCAGCAGCTGTCAGAGCTGCCAATGATACCCAGCTGTCAAAATATTCACTACGCCTTGCCATTTCATCATGCTTTCGTTCACACTTACCAAACGTATGAAAACCAAAATTAAGGCACCACATCTAAACACACGCAAGTCGATCTCTTGGGGCTACCGTGAGCGTAATAGATAAGTGCGTCGACTCGAAGAGAGTCGCTTACCGAACCTATGAAAACTGTTACAAAATATTATCGAAATTCCGGCTCAGTTGTAAGTACGAGTACCCAACGTGAATTTGGCCGTCACGTCGGTTGTCATCATCGCTTCAGTGTGCGGGCAATTCCTAGCACCGTGGACAAATTTGAGCATAAATACACGCTTTTGGACCTCCAGCCACCAACCACAGCGAGATTGATTCGAAATGAAGAAGAGATAGCCGCCGCAGCGGCCAGTCGAGGAAGACCCAGAAATGTCGATGCGACGCCGATAAGCTGAATTGGGCATTGCCTGAGTCTGAGTTGTGGTTGGATTTGGGCCTACATCGGTATAAGATTGTGCTGAAGCCGGACGACTGCAGACAGCAGCGTGAGTTCGCGATTCTTCTTCTTCTTCTTAGGGCGGTACAGTCCGAGGTGGACCTGGGCCTCACTCATCCCGATTAGACTCTGGGAATGTTGGCCTGAGATCCAAATTTTGGCCAAAAAATCATCTTCGCGGACTCGGCCCAAATTTTTGCTCAAAGGCCCTAGTCCACCCCGCAGAGAAGTCTGGACACTTAAGCTATGAACAATTTATACCTAATGACAGTAACCTTTCCTCAAGTCATCCATCATTAAGTACGTACAGCAATGCAAATACTCCAAACCAACTCTTCTGTGCGAAGTTTAGAATCTCTGAACAAGATGCTCGCGAGGCTGAATGTGTCTTCTTCTTTAAAAGTAATCAAATTCAATGCTCGAATCAGTTCTCTGCCGAAGTAAAACGTTGGATTTTGACAGCCTTCTTATGACTACGTGGACATTGTCAGTCGCTTACAGATGATCAGTCGCTTACAGATGATCAGACTAGAACACACGTCCGCCACAGTTTCCATACAAAGCGGTTATCAACAACGTCACTATTCATCATTAAGCTATCGGAGGACTCTCCGTCACTCCGCCGATCGTCAATTTCCCAAATGACATGATTCAACATTAATTTCTTGAGCAAATTATTTGCATATCTCTTCAATTCACACCACTTCAGGCAAACACCTGCCCCATCATACAAATGTGCACCTCATCAGAGAACATTCCCATTATTTGTCTGCCCCTAATCTCAAGCTGATGACACATGTGGGTGGCAACACCGAAAAAGTCACCATTAAACGGTTCCACTCGGTAGCACTTCATACGAGTGGACAACCCTGACTCTGCCGTCGCTTGTGTGAGAAAAGGAGAAAAACAAAAACGAGCGATAACAATCGCCGTCCATTGTTCTTAATTTGTGTGCCAATTATGTCGGTTGTCAATGATTTACGTATCGTGATTGTCATCAAGTAATGAGTTGAGATTAAAGGAACCCCTTTGCGGTCTCGGACAGCCACGTGAAATGCCAAGCAAAGGGAAATAAATCTATTTGCCGGGCAGCAGTCACAGAGCGGTTTCGGCAAGACCACCGCTGCTATAAAAGGCAAATGGTCCAATTGGTTCAACAATTATATCAGTGGCCTGGTTTTTAATAGCTTTGTGTCTTTTTGACTCGAAGAATTTGTAACTCAATGCAAAAGTTGATTGCTGAAGGAGGCGTAGTTGGCGGGCGGTAGGTATACGCGGAGACGTGCTTAGAGGTGGCGGCTGAGCTTCAAATGCATTCGAGTGTTGAGCAAAAAGGCTCATAGGCCAAATTTGTGTGTGAGTCATCCCCTGGTCTGTGTTTAGATGCCTAAGATGAGTTCGATTACATTTTGTCATTTTTAACCCCACGGCGGAACTGGTTATAGCTGATATGACAACATCAGAAGTCAATAGTTTCAGTGTTTAGGGCCAAATATAACAGGCCTGCTAAAACTGAAGGTTATGTTAAAACCAAACGAAAAATAACCAAAAACATCGTCAAATGTCTCACTGTTCAGAATTGCTTGTATAAACTCAAGGAGAATTCAACTGTCAACTGACATTCGCATACGTAGAAACCGATTCATCTCGCTCCCGCGTAAGTAGGCAAAACTAAACGAACTTAACGAAACTGAGCGAAGAGGTTATTATACCCACAGTGCATCATTTTTGTGCACTCGCTCTGTTGCTTCAGTTCTATTAGCTTCCCGTACGGCTTCCGCGTAAGTAGGGACAATTAAACGAACTTAACGAAACTGAGCGAAGCATTCATTATAGCCGCAGTGTATCACTTTGGTGTATTCGCTTTGTTGCTTCTGTTAACCGTACAGCTATTATAGTTGGCCCGTTTAATTTTTTTTTGTTTTGAGGAGGAGCAGGTTTGTATATTTAGTAGAGTATGTGGCCGCCGTTGCGTAGTTGTTCGATCCCGGACGCAACAGTTTTTACATTCACGGAGCCACTTGTCTCGAGTCACTGGTAATGCTCAGAGAGAACTTCTAAAACATCGCCGTTCGAAGTCGGCGTTACACAGTGGAACAGAATAACGTACAACACGAGTGACTGTTGCAGAAGCTGAATCCCACCATAAACTGTAACTCCACCTAAAGAAAGAGGAAGAAATTGTTTCAAGTCATGATTTTCTTAATGTAGCAAGGTGCACCCAAATCACTTCCTTAAATCGAGCAGTCGACAAACTCCTTTCTACAAAGCCAAATGACGCTGCTTCTCTGAAGTTGTATAAATCGCTCCTCGGAGCACCATCACAGGCCCGAGGCATATGCTTCCTCAATTGAGTGCGAAATCCACAACTTCTCATCAGCCGCAGTGGGCAGTTGCAGTCCACATGCCATCACTTCATCGATCGCCACCCACAGTCTTCCCAATCACGGAGCAATAATTCAGCATTTTATGTACATCGCCCATCACATCGAAATCAATTTCATCGTAAACATCATCAAACATCGCTCGGCATACATCTCAATGAGTCTGGAGACCATTTGAGTGGAGACACCGTTCTCCACGCCACAGATACAACATTCAATTACGATCTCAGCGAACGGCTAATAAGCGACATTAAGTCACATTAAATTTCAGATTTATGGTTGACACTCAAGACCAGTGGACGAAATATGCAAAACAGACTTGCCGACTTTGAGTTACTCCAACTGGCACTGATTGTGGAGTTAAATTTAACGGCAATGCTCTTTTCTTGTTAGCAGGCCAATGAGAGATGTTAAGGCTTCATTTTAATTAAATGAAAATGTCATTTCGGTCGCGGTGCCCTTTGATTCGCCAAAGGGAGGCACTTGTACAGTAATCCTTTGTGTTCCTTTGTGATGCGGCACGCAAGTGGATTGAGTCATCTGATGTAATGATCGCCAAGTGCTACTGCGAATCATTTAAATGGGAGCTTCTGTGACCTGAATTTCGATTTTTATCGAGGTTTTGTGCTACTGTGAGGGTTCTTCGTCAGACAGACGTGGATTTTTGGGTAAAGTGCATGTAATTACTACGTTCATTTGCTGAAAGCATGTTGACTCATTTATTTAAATGGGGTTTGTATTCATTTTTTCAACTTTCTTTGAATTGTGATGAAACTGGCAAAGGCTTTTCGAGCGTCATCGTCGAGGAGTTTTCGTCCGCGTACGGGATACAATGCAATTAGCCATCAAACTGAAACAATTCCACGCCAATGTCGAATCTGTGCAGCAATATGAAGAGTATGGAGGATGACCACCACTATCACAAGAAACTTATAGGCTTTTGTTAACAGATTCCAACATGTTGGCGGATTTCCTAACCCAATCGCATCTTTAACGAACACCTCAGGGCTATGATCCAATAAGCACCATCGTACACCGACGCCGGTGGCAGTGGATTGGTTACTATTAAGAAAGGGGAACTAATGCAAGTCCGCTATGCTATTGAAAGAAACTTTTTAGCAAATGATGCGAGAAAACCTAGCAGTCTACAGTGCAGAACATTAGTGATAGTGGGGACTAAAGCGTGGCAGTTAAGAAAAAGTTAGTGACGATTGAGAGACATCTCCAAAAATCCAACCCGATGATGCGTAGGCGCATTAGAGGCCCTATGCCCCACAAACGGATACAGACTGTAAAAAAGAGGATTCGGCGTGACAATGACGCCGATGGCATGCCGAATGAATTTCAGTTTCTTTTAGTCAGCTTTAGTGATATTTTCGTGATATTGGATCAAATGCCCACTTCTTTGGAATAGTGTGAACACGAGGATGATGACGTTGTTAATTTCTGTTTGTGACATACACTCACATTAAGGACAAGAAAAACCGCTCTTCTGTTTAAAATGCAGTTGATGCACGGTATAAAGTACATGGCGTACCAAATTAGTTTGAAATTCAGCCAATTCGACATTCAGGGCACCGTACATCGCTTCTTTAAGCAACACAATTTGAGAACATCTAAATGCAGTGGTCTGTAATCTTTACAAGTCGCAATAATAATAAGAAAGTCTCATGCAAGACGTTTGCGAAGTCGAAGCTTATACCATCCTAGAAGAATTTCAACCGTTTCGACAGAGAAAAACGTGGAAAACCTCAGTTGCAAAGGCTTACCCAACGGAGTCATCAGAACAAGAGCTGATATCAGCTGCAGGGTCATCGAATCCCGTCGGGTTATTGTTTTATTGCTCGATTTTACCGCGATTTTACCACCGTCCTTTTGGCTGCACTGAGCACTGAGAGATTTGTAGCGGGCTTGTCAGTCACGAACGTCTCGCAATCCATTTCAGACCGCATTCCAGTGACAATCAAAAGAGTTGGCGTGCGAACCTCTCAACTCGTTCAAGTTTCGCACTTGAATTCAAATTCTTCTCACGGAATTCATTCGCTACTATCAATCATTTGAAGTTGCTCGCTATTACGAGAAGTACGTGAACTCGTATACAGTTTTCAAATTCCTCGCAAAAGACTCGTTCTGTTGTGAAAATAATCACCAGCGAGCTAATAAATAAAAAAAAAACCCACCACACATGCTTAAACACATGAATCAACCTAATTTTTATGTCTCCATCACCGTCTCTCATCGGGCAGGACAACGAAACAAACAAAAAACGTACCAACAACTGTCCAGGGCAACCATGTATTTTTCAAAATGGCCTTCAACAAACCATATCAAGTTTCAACCAATAATGGTGCCCTACGTCCCATTGGGCAATGTCAACAAAATAAGACAACTTCAAGCCGAAAAAAACCTGTGATTACAAGCACAAAAACCACCACTCAGTGGACACAGGCGAACAAACAAAACAACAGCATACAAGGCAGTAGAAGAATACTGAACCAAAAACTGACAGCGACATTGGCTAAAAACCCAAGAAGCAACAAGAAAACCCGGGCAAAAAAAATGTCCTCGCAGTGCTGTTAGGATACTGCCAATGCTGGAGCACACAACGAAGGACTGACAAAGCAACGCGCAGAGAAAAAAATACGTCTTCAAATAAATTGATGTTGAAATCTAAACAGAACAAAGTATCTTGGCTAAGGGCCTGCCTGCACAGGGTCTGAGGACTTAAGGACAATTTTTTTCGTTCTCCTCCTTTCGTTCTTTTGTTGATGTGGTGTGCTCAGGAGTAGCCTGCGCTTACTGTTAATGCTTATTCAGTCGATTTTTTCTTTTTTGTCCCCATCCAATCCTTGAACTGGACAAAGTCTTGTTTTGGTTTTATTCCTCTTCTTTGCATTTCCGAAAAATGTCAAGCAGTGATTTTTGATTGAGATTGACCGCCGCCGCCGAGGCGAGGAGAGAACGAGATCCGAGATCGTATTCTCGTATTTGGACTTCTCAAGGATATCCTCTTGTCGTGTCGGGATACTCCTGTGATGTGTGTGTATGCAAAATGATTGCAATTGACGTATGACGACAAATGTCAATCGATCGCATCCATGCGATATCCGCGGAGATATTTTTTGACGAAAACCCATAGATACTGGTTAGAGATATACAAAATCCATTCGTCTCTCGGCATCTGAGTTGGATTTACCATCTCCCCGCGCCGATGCAACTGAATCGATAACGATTTAAATTAACGAGAGGTTGTCAACAGTGGCTGCCTGTTTTGAGAGACGTACAGCGATATCTCCCCTCGGCGTGTGTGCATGCCTCGTGTATGTGTCGCTCCTCGGATATCGGAACATAATGACATTACAAAAGACTTTTTAAAGATATTCAAACTGATTTTAATCGTAGTTTTCAACAAAAGATACGCCATGAATATAAGAAAACCCCGACCAGGGCAGACAAGATGAGAGACAGAACAACAAGCACACGGCAAGATGATATACGGAATGTATTACGACGATATTCGGTTCATCTCTGTTTCGGATTCATTTTAATTTTTGTTTTAGTTTCATTCTTTTTGGTTTCCATGTTTTTTTTTTTTCATCTCATTTCCCTGTGCGTTGCCCAATTCCTCGAAGCTGACGGGGCTGAAAAGTCTCGCAGTCCTTTTCTGGTGTTCTGATGTTTATTTATGCATCTTGTGTGTGGTTTGCTTCTAGTTTGCTCTGAATATTTGTGGTCGATTTTGGTTACATGCGCGACTGTGTGCGCTGGTGTTTGTGCGGGATTTTGTATTTCTGAGATCTGTCAGCAGGTGGATTTATGTCGGTTAACTTGACCAAGCTGTAAATCATTCGGCAAAATGGTGGTTTAGTTTCGTTAGTTGTTTTCCCTTTTTTTTCTCGTGTGTTCGTGCTCCTCCGTGCGTTCAAGGGATTCATGTGAGAAGGGCACACACGAGAGTGGTTTCGGGAATAGCATATGTATCTAATTTGCTTTTTTAGCTGATTGGTTCTGTTAAATGAGAATAACTTGGGCTGGTAGATCGCAGATATGTTTGTTCAGGGGCTGAGTAGGAAGGATCAAAATTCCTGGAACTCAATCCGGTTTGCGGGCTGAATTAGGAAACCACCTATCTTGCTGATCGTCTTGGTCATATGTTGACTTGAGACTTGAGGTGTGGTAGAGCACCGGGATACGAATGACGATTGTCTGCAAGATATGCTTTCAAGGACTATTCACGGATAGGAGCAAGAGAGGTCGTAGTAATTTAAGTGAAAGACGACTGGATGGCATAGTTGGTTAAGTGCCTCCCCCAAGTTAGAGGGATCCCAAGTTCGAATCCCAGTGAAATCGAATCTGATCCAGTCACCATTTGCCGTTGGTGCTGAGTGCTCCAGCAGTGTTTCCAAAATCCTAAAAAAGAAAATTTAAGTGAAAGCGCGTGAATTGAGTAATAGGGCCCCCTCTCGAAGGACCATGCTGACTTTGTACAGAACATTGAACATCCCAGTCCTGGTCTACTGCGAAGAGGCATGGACAATATCGAAAGTGGACGAAGAAGCTCTTGGTCTTTCGAAAGAAAAATTCTGTGTCCCCTCTCTGGTCCTGTTTGTATTGATGGCGTTTGGAGATTGGTTCAACCAGGAACTGTACGGGCTGCGCAGCGACATGAGTCCTGCTAGGTGTCTACGGACCAAACGCCTAGGATGGCTAAATCATGTAAAACGAATGAAAAACTTGGCTATAGTCCAGAGAACGACTCTGAACCAGTGGAAAAGCTCGACAGAGGACGTCCAAGTCTAAGGTGACGCACCAAGTGAAGAGGGACCTCAATCAACTTGGTGTGCGCAGTTTGCGATAGCGTGCTAGTTGGAGAGGTTTGTTGGTTGAGGCCCAGGTCCACTCCGGACTGTAGCGCCGCAAAAGAAGAAAAATCGGAAAATTTCTCAAAGAACTTGAACTCTTCAGCCCTAAGCTCAAATTCGGTGGACAGAGGTCGAATTTTGTACAATGCTCCAAAGATTTTTTTCAGCAAATGTAGCCCACGTACCTGCCTTAACATCTCAAAAGTTAGCTAAAGGTCTCCAGTTGTTTTCAAGAAACGTTGCTGAAGGAATTTAGAGACTTAAGGCAAAACCACTCAATCGCTAAGGAGTCCTCTTTGAAGTGTTGTCAAGCTCCCAATTGACCACTGTGACAATCAAAATCGATTCGAAACCAGAGCTCCCTTCGCTACTTATCCCAACCTTCAAAACACACCATACTCTCCACTTTTCCTGACATTTCTCCAAAAAAAAACACAAAACACACATTTTAAGGTTCGCTACCCAACTCTTTTGTTTGTTTCACTTCCACTTTAAGCAAACTTTCCGTGTAAATCCTTTGTCAGGCTTTTCCCCCAGCACAGCTTGCCTTTTATGTCGATTCTCAAGGTTCATTAAACCTCTTTTGCTTGAGTATGCAGATAATAAAACAACAACAACAACAAAACATAAATGCATGCTTACCTCAATGCTCAGCGCATTGGTGGTGCATTTTGTTTTTGGTGTTGATTCAATTAGCAAATATCTCTTCTCCTCATGAAAATATATTCACAAAGATGTGTGATAATATTAACTCAGCATCTACACACCAATGCTGTTGGCTGCAGCATCCACCAGCAGACAGTGGCATCGAAGCACGGTCGGCGCGGCGCGGTGCGGTGTTCCCGCAGTCAGCGGGTTGCCGTATATGCAAAGTAGTCTCTCCTGAGATTCTACCTCTCTCTTCTATTTCTCATCCCCCCGTACCGCACCTCCACTGAGGCCGGCATTCTCACAACGCGGTCACTCTTCTCTAGCCAATGCAAATGCAAGTAGACACTGCACTTAACAACGAGAAATTTTACGTATGAATAAATGGATAGAGCAAATGAATTCCTTGCACATATCCCCATCTCTCTCGCTCTGCCCTCCCATCAGCAGGCATTGTCTCAAGCTTTTATTTAGTTTCCTAAGAACTTCTTAAATAGCGTACACACATCCCTCGCTGCATGTGCATAAGGTAACGTCACGATAATGCAAATTTTCGTCCATTCCATCAATACGACAAAGTCGCATGCATACAACAGAATTGCACGCCTGCTGATATTCCATTAAATCTATTTTCTATCGGAATGGTAAGTAGCACAAAAACGAACAAGAGCTCGAGCGGCTGCCACGAGTAGGTGCACTTAGAATGCTTAGTGGTAAAATGCTCACTCTTCTCAATTGTCCCATACTTGGCCGTGGACATGGCTCGCTTCCGATTATGTAATTCCGAACTTGGCTCGCCAATGCAAATCCCACAGAAATTACACATGAAAACCTCCTTTTTGGTGTTAAAATTGAATCCAATGTGTCCGAACACACGACTATCCCTGTGCTGGTGGATTGACCACAAACGACACTGAACATAAAATACTTAACCATAAGGGTTATTAGTTAGCTAAATATACTTTGAGAACGCTGCTCCTCCGCTGCTCCTACCCCCGCGCACATTGCACGCCGGTCACATTTCGTTAGAAGCGCCGCCGCATTTGGACACAAACATGGCGGCCTGTTGAACCAGGGAATTCCCACTTTTCCCCTTCAAGACGTCAAACAAACAAAATTATGCTGCGTTGCCTGCACCAGGAATGGTAGAGGATGTTCGGAGTGAGAAACAAAAGCAAACAGACGCAAACGAAGAAGATGCCAGTGCCATACGCTGAGCAGTGCGACGATGCGATGGCCAGCAACCAGTGGGACAGAGAAGGCAGAGAAATGAAGAGAAAAACAGACAAAAACTTGAATCTATCGATAACTCCATTACACGTCGTAAAAGATTGGGAGCCGCTCAGCCGTCCCATAGACCGGCCTAGACACATCGAGCACGTATATTGACGGCCGGAGTCATTTTTATTATTGGAGCGCGCACATTAATGAAGTGATACCTCGTTGGACTGTCTCATAATCCCGAGCGAAGGAGAGGGAGCGACTGGTGACGTGGTCTCCAAAGACACTGCCTAATTGGTTTCTTTGGTAATAATAGTAATTTTTGATTGTGCGGCGGTAGCACACAGGAAATTGTAACGAATCTGAGAGCTGAGAGCACGGCACTGTATTTGGTAAGTGGAAAACTTTCGACTTGTACAATCCATTTTCGAAGAGTCGTCGCTGTGGTTTCATTAAAATTAATGAAATTACTTTGAGGCTGAGTTGAGTTGAGAAACGGCCCGATCGGTGGGTTGCGGGCTGAGATTGACTTCCTAATAAAAATTGCAGCGAATTATGTCTGGCGAAGGAGCTGCGACGAAATTGGTCATATGACTGTGGTATTTGGGACTTTCACAAAATGCCAAAGTGTCTGGGAAGCGCTTCCTCGTGGATGCCGAGCAAAGTGTGAGATGAGGAAGGGAATTCTCTAAGGGGTTGTGCATGCGAAGGAAGGTGTCAGTAATCAGGAGGATCTTCAACATTTTACTTCAGTGCAGTCTTCGGCCGGGGAGAAAGGAAAGACATAACATTTCATTTCGAATCAGCAGCGGAAGGTCTCCCCAAAGAATGTGAATCTCCCTTCGTTAAGGAGAATCGATTGATTTCGATGAAAGAAATTGACTTCAAATTATACTTAAGAGTAAAACTCTGGATCTCAAGTACGCAAAAGCGGACTCCTGCGGTTAAGGTGGCACACACAAATGGAGAGGGATCTCACCCAACTCGGGATGCATTTTAAACACCAAGCGAAGGATCTTGTTAGCTGTAGAGGTGAGGTGGAGGATTAGCAATATATAGTCAGGATTGTACTGAACCTCTGCCAGTCTACACTAATCGACAATTCTTCATCTTTTTATGACATTTATCATCAATGCCAACAAATTTTCTCCATTTTACCAACGTTTAGCTGAATACCGACTCGATGCGATTGAAGAAAAGCATTCGCTTTCGAAAAAAAACAATTTTTTTGACGAAGATGATTACTGTGTTCATAAAATGACATTCCAGACAAGTCCGTCGTTAAATAGGTAGGACTTCGTAGACAGCTACTTAGGCCAAAGCAAGATAATGTATTTCTCTTTTACTCTTCAGGGCCCTATTGTAGCCATAATTTGTCAACTTAACTTTTGATCCTTGATCCTGTGAAGCTATTCGTCCTTTAGCTACATCTGAATCTCTAGCAGGTGAGTCTTAGAAACGTTGAATTCAATTTCTGAGCTGCTGTTCGAGAATAAGCTTAGAGAATACGTAAGTCTGCACTTTTCACCAAACTTCAAAGAACGGTCTGTCTCGGCTGCAGAAGGGCGTTCTCTAGTAAGCCTGATGCACTGCTAAATTTCCCTACATGATATCCACATCATCGGGTGCACTCTCGTGGCCATCTTCCGCTTAGAAAGAAGTGGTCTTTGGTACAACTTGCACTGGAGTTTCGACGACCTTGCGCACCGCATTTCTTTCGACTCCAGTACTCCAGCTCCGATGTACATACAAAATCCACTTTCCCTGCACTCAGGACTGTCTTTGGCCAGAATCTGAGCCAGGAAAGGGCTGTAGTCGAATCGTCACGGACGGCTCCAAGACCAATGAAGAACCTGGTGCTGGTGCCTTCTTGGAGGGCGACAACATTAGACTGCACACCTCGTTGGGTAAATTTGCGTCGGTTTTTGAAGTGGAAACCTATACGATCCTAATAGCCACGATCCTCTGTGAAGAACAGGCGGAAGGAGCAAAGTATTTGCGTCTGTAGCAAAAGCCAAGCTGTGCTAAAGCCATTGCTAAGCCCTTTGACCACTTCGAGGATAGTTCAGGAAGCAAGTCTTCTCTGAATTTGATCGGTAGTCCACATTCGGGTCCCGGGCCACCACGGAATCACGGGAAATGAGATCGCAGATGAACTTGTTAGGCAAGGATCAGGGGAGGCCACCGATGGTGAGACCTCTCGAGAGCACAACTGGAGGTGGACTCTCCAGGATGTACCTGCTCTGGGAGTGCCTGCGTCCTCGGTTAGAGCTTCCATCGATGGTTGAAGCTCTCGTGAGCACAATCGGAGGTGACATGACTCTGAAAGATGAAGGAAGACCTGAACCTGCGCTGGGATTGCCAACCTCGGTTAGGGCTTAATTGGCGGTACCATGACTCTCCAGGATATAGACAGACCTGAACTTGCGCTGGGACTGCCTGCGTCCTTGATTAGGGCTTCCACCGATGGTTGGACCTCTCGGGAGCACAATCGGATCTGGCAGGACTCCCCAGAATGTAGACAGACCAAGCGCATGCTCCTCAACGTCTGTAAGAATTCTGCGGCTTTCTTGTTATCTCTTAACAGAAAAGACATGCAGATGACTTACCGGGGTGCTAACGGGTTACTACACCTTCGTCGTACACCTAAATTCGCTTGGCCTAAGCAATGAAACCCTCTGCGATGCCTGCGGAGAAGGCGATGACTCTGCAGAACACTTCCTCTGCCATTGTCCCGCCTTTGCTCGGATCAGGTGGCAGTTATTCGGTGCTGATGAGGTCAGAACTGATGATCTAGGCTTCTCATCACAGAAGCGCTTCTTCCGAAGGAAGACCATGAAATTTCAGCAAAAGTAGGTTGCTGCCTGGTATGTGAGGTATGTATATGAGGAGAAGATGAAGTTTATGCTGTCATTTAAAAATTGATTCGTCGTCCATTATCAAGGACACACAAAATGTTGAGGTATTATTATTATTGTTATTGTTGTTGAGGGTATATTGCACCGCCCCCTTTCAAAACCTTGGCACAATTATGAGCTCCCCTCAAATACAGATCTTTTTAGAGTTGTATTGAGGGTAAGGGACTCCTTTAGAAAGCCTTTTAAGATACGGAGGTTATTCTTGCTCATTTTGATGCATGCCTCGAACCTCTTTCGGTTATATTCTCGTAGGAGTTTCTTGGCCAGCTGCATTCCACGAGCAATATTCCAGGTTTCTATCCGCGGGCCAGTTTTTGAGTGTGAATGCTCTAGTGTAGTGCTACTACTCCGACAATAATAAAAAAATAAACTGGGCAAGTGCGAGTTCTACTCATGCCTGCGGTGTGTGTGTTCATTTCTGTTCGGCATTTAGGGGTGAGATCGAAAAGATAACGCTCATCAACGAATAGAGTGGTCGAACACAGCATGAAATTTATGTGTGAAAATAAAATTGTGATCATTTTAAATCTTAGATATTTCAAAATTTCGACATGAATTGATATTCTGAAATTTATCATTTCTTAATGCTTCTAAATGCTTAAGACCTCAGACTTCAAAACTGCGTTTTCAGATCTTCAAAATTCGAATGTCGATGATTGACAGTTTTTAGCCAATATCTCGAAAACTATTCCGTTTTTGTAGACGGAACCTTAAAAACATGACAACGAGAAGTTAAAGAGCCATTCCTGAATGAATACTGTACATTTATTGGTCACAAACATAGAAAATGTTTTTCAATCTGGCAGCACTGAGAACTTCTTGTTGAAAAGCTAGGCGGGACAACATTTGCAAGTTCTGGAATGGCTTCGAGCTTTTTATGCGTCTAACGATTTATTTTTTGATTTCCTTAAGTTTAAGGTGATGTAATCGAATAAAACAAGAACCAAACAAGCTCGACTATGGACGATCGTCCGCGATAACTCCGAACCACATAATATCCAGAAAAGTGCATTTCCAAGGGATAATGATTAAAGCGGAGTCTCATCTGATCATCTGGTTCATAGTCAGAGTTAAAACCCAGATCATTAACCACGAAACAGAATTTGAGAAACATGTGCTAAGGAGAAACAAAATGGACAACTGGAGTGTGCTTCTATCTGTTGGTAACTGTCGTTACAAGAGTTACAGATCAAATCAAACTACGTTGTCTTCGCTCGGCACCACACGCTAGTTTGGATCTGCACCTCAATCGACAAGCCCCTTCAGCTGACGCATTCTTTTGCTATCTGTGGCACGCAAGAAGTTGGTTGAGGTCTCTCTTCTTTTGTTGTGCCCCAGCTTAACCGTGAACGTCCTCTATTGCCTCGAGATAGAAGATTTTTCTAACAGAAAAAGAAATGAACATAACCAACCATCTGAAGGCAGAATTGTTCAGAAAGCTGTATCCGCTTCTTTGTATGCATTGCTGGATTATTTTTCTCTGCAATTATAAGAATGACCCTTGTACCTTCAAAATCTATGGACAACGCCGCCTAATTAATTTGTCATCAAATGGACTGGCGTCAAATTTTACTCCAGAGCCCACCCGCCACCAGGTGCCCTCTAATGACATCAATTTTCCACAACACCTACAACGCAGTCCCTCCTAATTAGGTTAAGCACATTCACATAATTCGCTTAATTTCGGAAGCAGACCATCTGACCCTTCGGCCCTCACAGTCATGCTCAAGTGACCGTAACGCCAGCACTGTGCATGTAGACTCTCTCAAAATTGGGTTTGGCCCGTCATAATTATCACATTCCACTTCAAAATTTGTCCGAGGTGCATAATTCGGTAGAAAATTGTGTCTCCCCTTCTACAGAAGGAGAATCATGTCTCCTATCCGCAAATGCAATCTATCGAGCAGAAATACCCCACTCAGGGCTAGACAAGTGGCCAGAGTCCACAGGGAACACCTACCGAACTCCATCTTCTTGGATGGCGATGGGAAACATGACATTCATCCAACACGCAGACAATAGAAGAACAAGAAGTTGCCATCGCTTCACGGAATTATGATGAGAGTGATGGCCGATGATGACGATGACGGCGTGGATTCGAGAAGAGATGACAGATACCACACAAAGCCCCAACCCTAAGCCTATGAGTCTGACAATCGTTTCACATCTCTCGCTCGGCTGGCTAGAATGGCTGGTCGGCTGGCTGGCTGGCGCTTGCCTCGACACTCTTCACTGCTGATTCGTTCGTTCACTCGTCCATATCAGCCCATTATCACACGGGGGATATCTCGTTTGAGTGTGTGTTCTCTTGTTTTTTTTGTTCCCCGAAGAATGTAATTTTCACTCTGCATACGCTTGGTTGGCTCTAAATTAGCCATCCATGGGGCCCCGTTCTTTGTGGTGTGTTGCTTCTTGTCTTGCCGGGTGTGTGTTGCTTTTTTTCTCCTCTTGTATCTCTTTGTTGTTGTTTTGTAGACACTCTGTCATATGTTGTGTCTTGCTTTTTCGTCTTCGCCTCTCAGGATGAGTGAGTTAATAATGACGAGAAGAACAACAGCACAACAGTAGGGGGAAAAAAAGAACCGAAATGAGAAGAAGAAGAAGAAGAACTCAACTGAAAGGCGGAACTTTGAGCAAAATGGCTTCCATTGGGGATGCTTCTTGTGACTTCGTTGGTTGGGTGTTTAGTGTGGCTTCGAGGGGTTTTTTTGTTCTTTTTTCCTCGAGACATTGTGCCATGCGGGGCAGAGCCTGCGCTGCTGTTGGTAGGCAATTATGATTTGTGGCAACATAATGATGCCAAACCATTGTTGGTGTGCAGGCGAGGGAGAGGGGAAGAAAGGAGGTGTTCGCGCACAGGAAGGGGTTGGACATGTTTGAAGAGAAACATGGAGAATGTTTGGTTTAACTTACACGTGAGATGTTCGAAAAGTGGCTAGATGATGGGATATTTACCTGGAAAGAGAAGAGAAAAGTTTGTTGTCAAAAAATTGTTGAATAGGGAGAGGGAAATAAATTGAGAAAGTAACAACAAAAGGTCAATAATGTCAGTCATGATGGAACATTGAAAGCTAGATGAAGCTACTTTCCTGCAAGGCAATGGCAAGGACCGTCATCGTTGATGCCACTGATTAAAAGCATCACTTTGCAAGATTAGCGCTTGTAAATTCTTAGCATTAGACAAATACTAAACCATCAAAACAGTGCTGGGTGCAGAGCTGAGGCAGCCCCAAGTGTAAACAGACCAAATGGCGACTCCTCTTCAAGACGGTGCACCGCCTAGCGAAAGTAAATGTCTCCAGGAAAGAAATTGTAATTTGCTTGATTATAAAGGGTATTTCATTAAGCGCTTCCTAACTTCCAAATAAAATAAAATGAAGTGTGTGAGAGGTATCGTCAAAATGTTTGACTTGTTTGAAAGGCATATTGATGTCATTATGTATGAAATGTATCATCGCTCAAATATTGGCCATGGCTTCTCTGGGTGGTGCACATCCGAAATGCCCAATTTTCCATGACTCTGGCGCAGACTCGTAAATCAGGCTGAATTTGACTGATGGCATGGGTTATGTTGGCTTTGAAGGCCACTGTGGTCTGTGGCTTATCCTCATAGACCTGCGACTACAACAAAAAGTCTAACGGGGTCCATTCGAACGATCTCGGTGGCCAGTTCACATCGCCTCGTCTATATCATCAAATTCAGGCCAAAAGAAGTTGATCATTATCTACACGACCTATAGTAGCGCTCGCCGTTGACGGACAAGACCTGGCCAACGTCGTTCTCAAAGAAATATGAACCGATGACGGCGCCAACCCAAAATCCGAACCAAACAGGGATTTTTTCGGGTTGCATTGGACGCTCTTGGATCTCATGTGGATTGGTGTTGTTCCAAGCTCCACGTACCCATTCATCCAGAAATACGCCTCATCGCTGAAGATGATATTTTGACGAAAATTAAGGTCAGTTTCCAAGTGCTCCAGAGTCAGCGAGTACCAACCAGCGAGTACGTCGCCTGTGGTCTATGGTCCTTTACCTTCGACTTCTGGATCAGTTGAATTTTGTACGGGTGCAAGTTCAGAAGTCCTTATTGGAAGACGTCTTAAATCTTATCGGAAGCAATTGAAATCAATTTCAAAAATTACTGAGATGGTCTTCAGCTGTCTGGTTAGAGGCTTCTGTTGAAGTTGCAATCCTTCTGTCTGGTCTTGGGAGACTCGACTCTGAACCAATGGGACAACGCAACAAAGTACGTCCACGTCTAAGGTGACGCATCCAAGTGGAGAGGGACCTCAACCAATCAATTGGCGAAAGCTGGCAAAATATCGTGCTAGCTGCCGAGGTATTTTGGTTGCGACCCACGTCCTGTCCCGAACGGGGTCGCCGTAAGAGGAAGACGAAGAAGAAGAACAACAAGAACAAGAACAAGAACAAGAAGAAGAAGACGAAGGAAAAGAAGAAGAAGAACAACAACAAGAAGAAGAACAAGAACAAGAACAAGAAGAAGAGGAATAAGAAGAATAAGAAGAAGAAGAAGAAGAAGAAAAAGAAGAAGACTGGCTGCGGGAATATGTCAGCCCAACAAATCCGTGGATTTTCTGTTTTAAGACTGCATCAATACCTTCAACATTCACAAGCAGAAGCGAACATTTCGTCGACCAAACTGGCTGGGCCATATCAAGCGAATGAAAACCAGTGCTCCAGCCAAGAGAGCCTTCAAATACGAGCCTCCTGGTTCGAGAAAGAAAGGAGGACCGAACTTTCCATATAAAGACCTAGAGATTGCGGATGCTAGACAGTTTGGCCTTGATGGCTAGAAGCAGGGTGCATGGGTCCATTAAGGATAGAAGGCAGCAATAGCTCAGACCTCTATGGATCGCTGCCCTGAGAGATGAGTAAGTATTCACAGGAAAACTAGGGAAATCAATCCTCGTTAGGCCACAGTTTAACTTTTGGCTATTCTTTCATAACTACCAGCCCACAAGTGGTTTTCAATCGAAATAAGGTTCACACACGTATCGAGAGCGGCCTTATCATTACATGATAAGTTAACCCAAATAACAGTCATCGAAAGCTGAAAACAAGGGAAACCATTAACCAATCGAGGTCGAAGATGCTGCAAACTCAACTGTCCACTTCAAACCGATTGTGAAAATCATCGCGTTTATGTTCATTTACTTAAGCACTCTAGTGGTGCCATTGAACCTCTCCCATTACATGCGTCATTTTCGCTCGCACAAATTAAATTTATCGCCATTTTCTCCAAAGTCCATCAGAAGCAAAAAAAAAAGTCGAGTTCGCTAACCAACTCTTTTGTTCAACACCGCAACTCATCCCCCTTTCACTCGCACGCAAAGTGCCAAAATCTAATCTACCGTAATGCCACCATAATGACTCTTAATGCGGTCTTCATTTACGAGCTCGCATTTTTGGCGAGAAGTGTTCAAGTTGATTGATTTCAAGAAATTACCCAATCTCGTCGAAAAAATGAAATTACCAAAGCACATCTCGTTGGGGTCATGTGCGACGGCTCATAACACTCAAGCGTTGGCATCTCGAAAATGGAACAAGTTTCAACTAAATACTATCATCGATACGAGAAGTCAAAACCAAAACGGGACCATCCGGAGCACTCATGTTTGCGGGATTGAGATACAAAGCCGCGAACATTAATGCAAACTTGGTGAGCGGAACGTAATGGTGGCATTTAAGCGATACGTAGCAGAACGCTTAAGAATGTAATTTACCAAAATGTGCGTCTTTATTACCAATCAGTTGATTTTATAGCCATTAATTGACAAATTCATTCGGATGGTATCCGCAATGGATTATGGTGCTCGAACCCCGGCGCATGCATCATCTGCACACTTTCTAACGAGGAAGCGACCCGCAAACGAAGAATGTACGGGAACACATCCACCGGGCAAGTGGAGTTCCTTAATATATTTTCCAAGACGATGTATATCCGTCATCGAGCGCCTAGTGCACAACACTCATCCCACAGAAGGAGGGTACATCGCCATCGCCATCGCCAGCTCACTCTCAGCAAAGCTACTCTGCTTGCTATACAAGCGAAACTTAATTTGATTGCATTACATAGATAGCGTGCAAAAGGAGGCGCACCACTTACAGAAATATAGATTAATTTATGTTTTCCCCCTCACACACACTGACGGACGGTTTGGATGGACATGAGCAAGTGTTAGGTTGGCCATCGAAAAAAGAGAGAGGAAAGAGCCCAAGACCATAACAAAATGCAATTAATGGCAGATGCTGTCTTTAAAGTGAACTTCGATTTCAGCAGGTCCCTCGGTCCGATCGGTGAGAGCTATTTGACGACGACCGCAACGACCGAGACGACGACGACGACGATTACGTTGACGATGATGAGGACGACGATGATGAGGATGAGGATGACGATGATGACCACAATCGCGCCAGCAACATCGCGACTAGATAGATAGGGATGATACCAGACCTTATGCCATAAGAGGTCGTCGAGCTACCTCAGCCTGCTGTTCGCATTTTTTCGCGCTTTTCCCTCATATTTTCTCTCTTCACTCGGTTGTGTTTCTTCCTTTTTTCGGGGCGTTCCATTTATGATATGCGCCAGATTATTATAAATGCACCACATCCAGGCCAAGATAGAGAGTGTGTCCAGAACATGAGCCCATTAAAATGTTCTCCAGCACACATGTGCGCCCAGACCATGGCAAAGGAGTGGAGAAATTATGATATTGATACCATCCAGCCTATTTCCTTGAACGATAAAAGCCGCACTCATCCCTGCAATCGACTTGGGATTCCTTTGTCCAGTCATAAGGCGGTTTTAATTGTTGCTACCTTGGCTCCTGGTGGGGCATGCGCATGCATGTGGATGTGCACGGCTCGAATGCATGCTCGCCCGACACCAAAAATTAAGGATTATTAATCGCTGTTCCTAATCAATTATCTTTCCATCTTTAATTAATTTTCTATATGTACACGGTACGGTGGTGGACGTTGCCACATCCACATCACATCACGGAGGGCACGTACTTGAATGTTAATTTATCCTCCCGTCCTCCGAGTGGCCGTGGCCAATGCGAGCACTTCAGCCTGCGAGCGGGGGCATGCTCATGCGCGTCTTACATCATTTTTCGGGGGTAGAGATGCTTTCACCAAAGTACCTGCAGGACTCTGGGTCTGCCCACCCTCCCGTGGCAAAATGAGCCTTTCGCTCAAAATGTGCTCCTTCTTTGCCTCGCGAGGATTAAAGGAGGTGGTTCCAAGGGTGATAATGATCTTGTTGATTGGCGGTTGTTAGTTTTTCGACAAGTGGAATCTCCCAGCGAAGGGAAACGAAAACGTTTTGTTTGGTTTCGTTAACGGTTTTCATGTCTTAATTTCCGGGAAGAGGCGAACAAAAAATATGTTTTCCTCTCGTTAACCGTTACGAAATGACACCCACACTCGGAGGATGCTCTATGACAGGTCCACCAGATATGAGCTGAAGTGGAAAGCGATAGTACAGCAGCCGGGCCATAACAATAAAAGAGACCCACCACCATCACCATTCGGGAGAGTGTATCACTTACTCGGAAATTCGATGGCACACATAAAACGGCGCAGAGGAGGGGATGCGACTAGGGATAAGTTACTGGCACAATCAGGTGACAGTTTTCTTTTTTATCCCATTATTACTCCTCGATGGTAATTGGAGAGAGAGATGGCGGACGATAGTGATAGGGAACTATCTGCAGAGTGCGATACAATCGAACGACGAGATGACTTCATTAGATTTGAGAGGGAAAAGTAGTTCCCTCCTCAAGATGGTCTCACTTAGATGGTCAATGGAATGCCAGCCATACACTCGGTAAGTGGCAGTTAGAAATTTAATGGGAAGTGGGGCTGAGTGCTGACATTGCGGCTGCTTCAACTGGGTCTTGGGGAATTTTTTCGTTTCGAATTTTCCGAGAGCGGTAATCACATGTGCGCGAGTCTCTTTGGAGAAGGTCAAGTAGTTCCTGGTGCATTTTCCTGGTTCAAGAAACTATAAATCATACGAGGAGTGCTGATGGCTAGTGGGACAGAGTACTTTTTATGAAGCCGCCGCTTCCTGTGCCATTTGTTTAATTAAGTTAAGCGAGTGCATTTTAATTAAATTAAAGTTGTATTTATATTAAAATTCCTTGTGCTGATTAAAATAAATTAATGGAAATAGTCCAACGCTGAGCTTAACGCTGGCAACCGAGTGAATCTTCTGTCGGTGCGCTTAGATGGTGCTGTTAAATCCTAATTGCTCATTATTATGAAGTCAAGATAATTTTTGAAAACATTACTGCAACTGTCTTTAAAACTTCAGGAAATGTTTGGAGTGAAAAGCCTATAATTTTAAGTGATCATGGACCAATGAGTCATGCCAATTCAAATCTATCTTTCTAAGATTCTCGAGCACTTAGTTTTAAAAGTTCACATTTCAAGGAAAAGGCTGGCTGTCAAATATTTTCTGTTGAAATGGGCGTCATTTTAGGGAGTCTAACATACAGGCAAACAATTTTTTGTCATACAACACATACAATTTTCTCGGTCCAAAAATGGATCTTTGTGCTACACCTTGTTTATATCGCTCGATTACAATAATAATAATGGTGGCGCTACTGTCCGAGTTGGACCTGGACCTAGCTTCTAGCAACCACTCGTGTTGTGCGTGCTATTGTTCTCTCACGAGTGGAGGGGACCTACAGTTTAATGCCGACACCGAACGGCGAGATTGAGAAGCTTGGACAGTTAAGACAGTTATACTCTTTGAGCATTGTCAGTGATTCGAAAAAGCTGGAGTCGTGAAAAAATTGTTGGTGTTTTTTCGGGAATAGAACCGAGAATATCGAGCGTAGGAGTCGACGCACCGAACCACTACGCCACAGCGCCCACATATCGCTCAAATGATAACATACTATTCCTAGAAACGACTCTCTGTAATAAAGAATACTTGTTGGAAAGAATACTTCTCAACGGTGTTATAGTCATCATACTAAATCCGTGATATTTTTTAAATGTACTCATTTTCCAACATCATTACTTATACTTAATGAAGAAATGTGATCGTCTGTGATGTGATGCCTTTGAAACATTTTCTAAATGCGATTGCAGTATGGTCACTATGAGCTTATGGGGGTGTACAACGTTAGGGTAAAGGAACTCTGATGCTGATAATTAACCACGAGCCACCAGTAGCACAATAAATAACCATAACATAGGAAAATGGAAACGTTAGCATGTATTGGCTGCGGTTTCGTTGGTGGTGTTTATACGCTCTACATAATCTAGTCACTCATGTCACTGAACAGCTGTTCATCGTGTACAGTTTTCGTTGAATTTCCGCCAGTGTAAACTGGGCCAAAGCGCAATCATCTCTATAATATTAGCAATATATAAGAATAAGTGCCATTACAAAGTTCAGACAAACCGACAGACGACAGACAGGTCGCATGTTTGGCTTTTAAGAAACGATTTATGTCTAAACTCCACAGACTATATGGAGTAGAAAATTCGAAAATTTGTAATTAGAGAGCCCTTTTGCCTGAAAGAACAAGTTCCCTACGAGTTTACGTTTTTGAAAGGTTCAGGGAACAGTCCACAGTCCTCATGCCTTTGGTTGAAATAAAGGTACCTATTGTCGGTGTAGAATTTTAGTGTAAGAACAAAGAACTTTTCAAGTTTAATTGAGCTATGTTAGGAAACTGAATCATGCTCATGTTTATGTGATAACACAGAGTATAACTAGACTAAGGTTTATATAAACAAAATTGGTACATAAGCTCTTTGGCAACTCATGGGTACCCATTCCCTAGCTTTTACACCTACTACCCATGTTGTGCGTCATTTCTAACGAATTGAGCGGCCTATAGCCGTTTGCTCACTTTGAAAAACTTTCCGGGACAATTAAACACTGAATACTGGGAGTTACTTGAGAAAGGTGGTTTCGTAAAACTGAAAGTTAGTACATTCATTCCGACTCGGTATAGGTGTCGATGCGCTACGCCACAGCACGGAAATCGAGTTCTACCTGCCATCACTCCCGCTCGTTTTTTTTCCAAGTACTTTAAATGACTCTTTTCCGACCAATGTAGACTTCTAGTGACGCATGCCAAAGAGTGCTGCTTTTTGTTTCAGTTGTGTGTCCATTGTACTTACTTAGACTACACAGCTTCGATGAACATCAATGCTTTGACTAAGTCTTAGAATATTAGGGATGGCCGAACCATCGGTATTTAAAATTATAAACAGCATTCTACGCACCGTCGATGTTCTTACATGATAGTAAATACAGTCAAAATCGGTTATAACGACCATCAAGGGACTGACGAATTTGGTCGTTGTAAGTTATGTATCGTTATAAACGATTTCTTATGCTATTGGATTACATATAATGGAGCTCAGGTGGGACCTAAGAATATGGTCCTTATAACTGATTCGTCGTTATTCGTTATTAGCGATTTTGACTGTAGTTAAAATGTTGCAGACGTTATTTACAAGTCAGGCCAATTACACACTACCGATTTATCATATTACAATATATATAAATGCATAACTTTTCGAAAGAAAGGCTCTAACCGGTCGTCAGTGGAATGATAATAATGAATTACGAAGCAGTGGCAATATCGAATGTGGAAGAAGCCCAAAAACTCTGCATGTGACACTCTGCTTGTGTTAATGACCTCGAACTATAAGAGTCACAACGACATTTGAATAGCGAAGTGTCTGCAGATTCAGCTCTTAAGTCTGTCAGGATATGCGAAGCATACGGATAGCCTAGCTTCTTCCGAAAGAAACTTCAATCTGAGCGCATGAGCGCATAAGCGGAGAAGGCATTAGAGAATAGAGAGCGTTGATGACTAAAGTAAAAGGACACACGCAAAAGTAAAAGACACAATTAAAAGGAAATCTGGACTAATATGATTTAAGGAACTGAAGGCAGATAACAGAAGATGGATCTAGAGGTAAATTTGTTGCTATTACAGATTCTCTCGGACTGTAGCACCATTCAATAAATACTAAGAGCGAATTCATTGCTCCGCTCGTAGCGGAAATGTGAGTCGGGCTTAAGAGTTGGATGCCTAATGAACACTCTTCAAAAATTACGGCATGCAATTATGTTCCACATTTAGTCTACGAGTTGGGAGTATGTTACTGAACCAAACACTTTTTGCAGCTTGCGGGATATTTACTCATGAATTCATTATGATTCTGTGTTTCATAATTTTCCAGCACAAGACCGTGCATCGTATTTACGATCAAAATCTAAACGACTAGCTGAACTTGAGCCGCAGATCTTGGAAGATCTGCAAAAGATGCAGAAGCTCTAGTTTTGTGTGAGCACCAAATTCAGACGTTGTTTATAAGGAAGTGGCAAAATAGGAATCTAAGTCCTTTTCCAAGTTAATCTCGCTTCATGGATAAGAACCTATTAAATGCCGTTAAAGGCATTGAAGTCAAAAGCGTTTGATGCTCGCACTAGTAGATAATCGATTCCCATAGTCAGTCACTTTCCGCTTCAATTTTCATCCAAACACACTTCCTTTCATAAATCTTCTTTAAATTATCTGCGTCATATATTCAAGGCAAAAAGGGGACAAGATGCATACGCAGTTTCAATCAACTACAAACTCTGCATAGAATTCACTCCATTTTCAGCCCCACTCCACCCACAGAATCTATGCCAACCGCTCGGAAAAAATTCTTCTTCGAAGTCCACTTCCATTTCAATTCCCATCAACCTTGTCCAGTCACATGCAACAATCAAAACGTCGTCGAACTGAATTCCAGCCAATCTACAGACCACCAACCCCCCACCACCCAACCGATCGATTAATCTACTTCAATTGAATAATTCCCCGTTCCTCTGTATCGCGACCTAATCGAACGTAATTCATTTGCATACGTGTCCGTCTGTCTGTCTGCGACCATCCACTCGAACTGGCCGGGCTGAAAATTCCATCGATTCCACTCAGTCGTATCTAACTGTTGGCGGTTTAAGATCATTTCACAAATCTCCGATTGGTCGTTTGCGGAGCCTCTAATGCTGTCGCGGCGCAAATAAATAACTCGAAAACCACAATCGATCCAAAATCCAATTCAAAAACCATAAAATCAAGAAATCCATCTTATGGATCAACATAAATTGTGCTGCGGTTGCAATATTTCATCATTAGATGGCAATGGTTGTATTGACGCGACTGCATTTGGCTCTACGCTTAGCCGCAAACGTCGTTTAACCTCACCAACCCCACCAAACAAACTGCACCGGCGTCCGACGACGACACGAGGACCAGAAATACCTTCTCCCTCTCTCTGTCTCTCTCTCTCTCTGCCATCTCGCCATCCGCGTTCTCAGACACAAGTAGGTACCATGTATGTCCCCACATAAGAGACGCGAACCGCGCACTCTCAGCCTCAGCCTCAGTCGACTCTCAACTCAAACTCAAGATACTCGAGGTACGAAAATGTTGACACATGTTATCGATCAGTTTTTGGCAGAGAGTTTGGCAGCAAAACGATTGTTGTCGTGTCCATTAAGGCGATCGCGCGCCGCGCAACTGCTTGTCGCTAGGTGTAAGAAAACGATCGTCAAACGGTGAACACCGAACACCGAACAGCGAACACGTTTCACCGTTTATGGGATTGGACATAACATTGTCTCGTCAGTGTGTGATATCTCTTTGACCTAATTAGAGACAAATATTTTCCGCTGGTTTTTTGTGGGCTTTTCTTGGAGCGGACCTGCCAGAAATGGTCGCCGGCCGAGTGTGTGTTTGCTTTAATTGTTTTGATGATGTTTGCATAGCAGGACCATTGCACAAGTCACACGGCACACATCCTGACCCGGTTGCGCGGCGCTGACGAGTGGCGGAGACACACCTCCGTGCGCCTGTCCGCGGCTCGCCCAGTTAGGCTGTGAATGAAGAAATATCCATCAATCACTCAGGCATTGTAATTGGAACCGTTGCCGGCCATAGAGAGTTGCTTTGAAATTAACACCAATTTCAGCAGACCGAGACACGCATTTAAGGCGCACTGTGCACTGTGGTGCCGCACGCACAGGTGGGTAACTCGCCTGCGACTCCTCAAATGTCACCAGCGGATCTCGAACTCACCGATCTCAGCAATCCGGACGGCCGATGATGAATTTCGTGTGCAGAAATCAAGAGTGGTTCTCGGCCGCAGTTGGGCATGACATTTATGGCAACCAGCCGGGGCAACTTAATTGATTGATTGTTGCATAAATTAGACGTGCAGTGCCGCTCGGGGCGAGCGGCAGCGTGCACATTTTTAATTGGCCCAGACTGCTGTGAGTACACAATGACCAGCTTGAGATGATTAATCTCGCGACAAGCGCAGAAATTAGTTCGCGTGTGATTTGCAGAGGGTGTTAGAACACGTTCGAGTGATGACTCATTTCGGCGGATTTGCATATGACATACGCGACGGAATTAATTGTCGCCATCGGATAAGGCAGTGACAGGTATTCTCACAGAATGCTGGGCGGCAATCGAGTGATTTTTATCTTTCACTTGTCCTGCATGGATGCATAAATTTCACGTCGCGCACTCGACTTGATTGAGAAATATTGCGACTCAGCGCAGAGGGATTGGTGGCAATTTGTTAGACTTCTAATTAGCAACGACTTGTTCAAAGGTTCACCTTTGTCGCCGAGTGTGAGAGTGGATATCTTAATTCCCACACACGGCGGTGGCGGTGGATGGTGGATGGTGGCTCAAAGTTAAAGCTCAGCTTTTTGACGCTCACGGTGGGTCTTCTTTTTTTTGTCGGAGGAGCACTGGAGCACTCGGAGTGAAAAACTGATCCTTTCTACTGCCGGAATTTCATGATCTCCCGGAGGAAGACCAGCAGGCATCTACATTAGTTCTGAGAGTGCCTTTCCCGATTCTTGCCTAGCACGTTCATCTGCGATCTCATTTCCCGTGATTCTGTGGTAGCCCGGAACCCGAATGTGGACTACCGATAAAATTCAGAGAAGACTTACACTCCTGAACTCTCCTGGAAGTGGTTACAGGGTTTAGCAATGGCTTTAGCACAGCTTGGCTTTTGCTACAGACGCAAATACTTCGCCCCCTCCACCGGTTCTTCACAGAGGATCGTGGCTATTAGGATCGTATAGGTTTCCACTTCAAAAACAGACGCAAATTTACCCAACGAAGTGTGCAGTCTAATGTTGTCGCCCTCAACGAATGCCAGATCCTTCATTGGTCGTGCAGCCGTCCGTGAAGATTCGACCACAGTCCTTTCCTGGCTCAGATTCAGAGACAGTCCTGAGTGCAGGGAAAGTGGATTTTGTATGTACATCGGAGCTGGAGTACTGGGGCCCGCGCGTCAGACGGTATATCCATAAGGTCGTCGAAACTTCAGTGCGAGTTGTACCAAAGACCACTTCTTTCTAAGCGGAAGATGGCCACGATGATGCGAGGAATACTAGGGAAGGCTCCTATGCAGCCGAGACAGACCGTTTTTCGAGATTCATAAGAGCAAGAGCTGAGCCAGGCGTACCTACTAGGGAAGGCCGCTATGCAGCCGGGACAGACCGTTCTTCGAGATTCATCAAAGGAAGAGCTGAGCCAGGCGTACCTAGTAGGGAAGGTCGCTATGCAGCCGAGACAGACAGTTCTTTGAAGTGAGGTTAAGGATGAATCTCTTTTCTATACTGAAAGATGGAATCGAAGTAGAGGCTAAGAGAGGGAGGACATTCTCCGCGCAGTCGATGCTGATATTCACTTTGGGAGAAGTTGCAAGTTCAGCAAATCCATTGAGTGACCAAATAAATGAAAAAATTCATCGAGCAAAATCCAGCTCTTCCTCAATCTGAAGCCTATCTCTAGTCCCAGCTCAGTCTTAAGACTTCAGGGGATAGTCAATGGCCAAAGTCATTCAAGAAAAAATGTCTCTATTCAAAGCACTCAACGTCAAGCACCCCAAAGAAGCGCAATCAAAATGCCATTTGCTTCCTCAGACCATCGTAATTATTGATAAATCCCCTCCACCTCCCACGGTCATCAAATTGCCCTTCAACCTCAAGTCAATTCCCCGCTTGGGGACCATCTCAATTTTAAATTAAATTGCAACATTGAATCAAAATATCAGATGTACCGGCAAACGCACGCACACACACCCTTCGTCAAAAGCAAACAAACACACCAACAACAACAGCAGCAGCAGTTCAAAACAACCCAAGTAGCAACATTGAACAACATCTTGAACTCATGTTCGTATTACGCTTAAGATACAAACACCAAAAAAGAAGGCGACGCACCAAATCAACGCAACAGAGAGGTCCACTGTGCACATGCACATACTCCACCATAAATGAAGGTCCCTTCCTTCAACACTCGCAGTCGCACTCGCACTCGCACACCACACCAACATCACCCCGTGGTAATGAAGAAAATGCCTCCCATCTTCATGCATCAAAGCTAATCATTAAAAAGTATCTACGAAATGCAAAACCCAATCAACTTTAATGAGCTTTAATAGTCTGCACCGAAGCTGAAAATTAAAATGGTTGACCATTTAAAACTAAACGTTACAAATTTTTGCCTACAAAGGTTCGAGAAGCCACCAACCCGGCCGTTGCTGCTGCCACAGCAGACCATCGTCTGATGTGGGGAAGAACCAATCGAGAGAGAGTGAGAGAGTTGGATACGTGCGTGTGCGCATACGAGTATAACACCGCCGCCGTCCACTAACCGATGAAACTGAGACTCATCACTTGTGAATGCTCACCGTGCATCTGCAAAGATACAGACACAGATACAGCATCGTGAGTGTGCGTTGTGCGATGGCAACAAGGATATTTATGAACAAAAATTTATGGTTGAGACTCGAACAAGGATGCACATGTTTCTCCGTGAGATTCTGTGGGAAATGATAAATCTATTGTGTTATGCGGAGACTGCTACTTTCATGGGATGCACCACTCTCAATGTAATCATTCCATTACAGTTTCGTTTATCAAACGAATCAGTCAGTGATACAACAACTTGAAATGCCACTCGCTAGTCAGTTACCGTTAGATGAGAGAAGACAGCAGATAACCGTGCAAATTCACAACACATGCAATGTATCTCAAATTGCAATTTTCCAAACAACACTCATTCACTCACTGTAATTCCACATAAAATTGCAATCATTCACACGAGAGCAACTGACCACCACCAACCACACCACCGACGGAGGATGCGGAATTTGCAGACGTAACTTCAAGTCTCGTCAATTTGACATGATGGCTGGTCGGCTGGTCGCTTGGATCCAACGATCGGGCGTCCTCGTCATCAGTCCGCGTCTCCGGCGAGAGACACGACGACTAGAATGTATCTATTTCTCGTTGAAAATTAGAATTGATTGTGGGCTGCATATCGTTTCGGATGGGAACACGGTTTCCCCCTGTCATTCATTGAGGGAGAAAAAAAAATACGACACACATAAGTATCTAATTTAAAAGAAGATAAACTCGGGATTATAGGCGTCGTAAATTTTGGCCTTAACTTTTCATCGACCGCATTGTCTTAGACATTGTCGAACAGTCACTCTTTGACTCACTCACACCAGAGTGTCCGCTGTCCGCAGTGTCGGTGTGTTGGTGAACTATTCCCGGTTGATAAGAAGTAGCAGCAAATCATTCATGGATCATTTGCATTTGCATAATCCGTACATAAATGTTTGAAAATAATGATGAGTTAAGTGATAAATTATGCGATTGAGACGGCAGACGTTTGGGGAGCACACAATCTGTAAAATTTGTATTTTTTTTTTCAGCAAGTTCGCACCTCAACTCTTTTGTTTGGGAAAAAGAAGGAAGTTTGATGGAAATGGTAATCTTTCATCCCGTGGGGTGTTTTTATTGTAATCCAGTGGATGGAAATTGAAACTTCTGTTGATCAGTAGGAGAATGGGCATTCATGTGTTTCCAAGTCTGGGTCAATTGGGTGAGAAAGTTGATTTTGAGGCTTTGGAAAGTGAGTGAGAGGATATGTAAATCTGCGATGATAATCCACTAATTGACCGAATTTTTTGAAATTCTTGCCAAGGAGAGGCGCGGCGGAAGTCTGTCGGAGGGGGCTTCAGTTAGGAAGGCATGACGGGCGGATGTGGGACGTCAAATGTGCTCACTAATGACTTTTGTGGACGAACAAAGTGGGATCACAACCAACGAACAGGAGACTGAAACATAAAAACTGCGCCCTCTAAACGTGACCAGATGGCAGAAAATCCTGCAAAAGCTCTAACAAAGTTGATTGATGAATTCAATTGTCACACAAATTGTTCCGATTTCACTGACACCCGCCGATCGGCACAGCAAAGACTGAGACGGAGCAAGAGAAGCGAGCGATCGAGGATATTGAAAGATGTTACTGGAGCCAAGATGTTTTGAAGCTCATTTTAGAAGAACGTGTCAAGTGCATAAGCCTGCAATGAAGGCTGGAAGCTTAGGAGTGAATTCACAGTCGGTGCTGAGAATATGTAAGGACCACTTCTGCAGACGGCGATGACGATCAAAATTCATTCAACACAGCCGATGATAACGGAGAACTCCACCCTCCTGATCTCATTAAAGTTACAGCAGCAATCGCCAAACATCGGCCCAGAAAGCGAAGAGTGGCTACAAGAGGTTGGTGAAATTTATATCACGTATATGAACCAATGCTCTGGCCCGGAAAGTCTTCTTCTTCGGACCTCAACCAACTGTGCGTGCGAAACTGGAGGCAGCTAGCTAAAGATCGAGCTGGCTGGAGACGCTTGTTCGTTGAGCCCCAGGTCCACCCCGGACTGAAGCGCCACCTTAAGTAAGTATATGAACGAAACGGACAAACTCCTGATCAAGGAGCACTAGAAAGAAGCAGCCAAGTACGAAAAAAAACTGGCTCCCACCTCCACTTTTGCTAAAAACAAGAACACAGATTGTGACAAGACGCTACCGAACATGACCACTCTCCAACCCACCGTCACACAACAGGTTCGACATTAGCCAACACAATCGGCCACAGTCGTAAAGAGCCTTCAGATCCCTGAGCACCTCCAATGGAAACACTACTTCGAGCCTTCAGACCCCTGAGCACCTCCAAAGGACACACTACTCCGAGCCTTCAGATCCCTGAGCACCTCCAAAGGACACACTACTTCGAGCCTTCAGATCCCTGAGCACCTCCAAAGGACACACTACTTCGAGCCTTCAGATCCCTGAGCACCTCCAAAGGACACACTACTTCGAGCCTTCAGATCCCAGAGCACCTTTGTAGGTGCTTTTAACTTCGAGTTAAAAGTAGGATGTCTAGAGGGAGCGCTCCGCGAATTTTAAGTCGAATCCCTCGACCTATCGCGTTCGCCGTTAACGGTAATGGCCTGGCCAACGTCGTTCTCAAAGAAATATGGACCGATGACGCCGCCAGCCCCTGTATTGGATGCATTGGACGCTCTTCAATCTCATGTGGATTAGATTGGGGCACCTATTCACTCAGAAATGAGCCTCATCGCTGAAGACGATTTTTCGACTTCGATGAAAATTAGAGTCAGTTTCCAACTGCTCCAGGGCCCATTCAGAGAACATGCGTCGTTGTCTATGGTCGTTTACCATCAGCTCCTGGGTTAGTAGAATTTTGCACGGGTGCAGGTTCACGTCACGACACAAGATTCGTCAAGCTGTGGTCTGCGAAAAGCCGAGTTCTTGTGAGCTATGCGAAATCGACTGCCTCGGATTCGCTTACACACTCTCATGGACAGCGGCCATGTTTTCAACAGGTCTTGCGTTTCGTCGACATACGGGTGTTGGTTCATTGTCTACTGAACCAGTGGACTCAAATTTATCTACCATACTGCGATTCCATCAGGTAGGCGACCTCTTGGCAGATCCAGGACGAGATGGTTGGACCAAGTCCAAACACTCGCCTGGTTGCGCTTGGGCATAGCTCCTAATGAGTTAGAGTCGATGGCGGAGGATCAAGTGGCCTGGAGATCTCTCGTACATGCATTGCCCCCGCGATCCCTTTAGTGGAACATGCGGGTCACTGAAAATGAGATGAGATGAGAGACTGCGAATAGTCGTTCCGGTGAACGAAGCCCGCGGAAACTTGTCCGGACAGAACACCAATTTTATCATTTCCACTTGTTGCTGAACGCTATGTCCGTTCAAGTTGATTTGGCAGAACAGACTGCATAAGTGCCAGCTAATTTGACAGATGTAGCTTCAACAGTACGGCCGCTATCAACTGTCAAAACTCGGAAGTCCCTATTGGCGGACCCACAATTCTTCGAAAACCTTCAAAACGCCCATCAAATGAATCAGAAACTTCGCCACCCACTTGTTCTGCCAATTCACCTTCTTTGCAGACCCAAGACTTCAATCGACTTCAAGTCCATCGAATCCACCCCTTAACGGAACCACGAAATCTAGGACATCGCTGAACACAAAGAAAAAAATCTCATTACCAACAACCGTTGGCTAACATTCAAAATTCAATTAAGTACAAAATGCGGGAGAGTATTAAGGAACAACCATCAGAAATTTACTTCTGATTAAACAAATATTTTCTCATTTTCTCATTAGATGATGCCCGGTGAAAGCTACCGCGCGTCCTGGAACATCTGCAGGCTGGCATATCAGCTCTCTGCTCCCACCAACTCATGTTTGTGGCGTATCTCGTGTTTTTTTGCGCAGACGTTCGCATTAAATAATTACAAAGAACTAAAAAGTAGATAACTCCCATCCACCCACTGTTGGTATTTCGCAATTTTTACGGCCATCTTTAGCTGGCCTGCACCAGCAGCAGCATGAACAGCATCGGGCACTATCCAGGCAGCCAACCACCAGCGCTGCTGTTGCGCACATCTTTCAATCAAAATTCTATCTCTCCCACTTCCGCATTGTGTCGACGGCATTCGCCGCTGTTGTTGCCGTACACACGAGCACATCCAACGGATACATTCTCCTATTAGTGATTTACGAGAAATTATACGCATACGCGATAGATACCATGTACCGAATCCGAAACATAAGTGGGCCGGCGCACCACTGGAATGGATTAATTGCAGAAAATTCCATAAATCACGTTTAATTGAAAATTGACTGCCCGCTGCGATCACAAAAGGACCGGTGAGATGGTCATCGGGAAATTGAATTCTTCTCCGCGATACGAGCGCAACTTCCGCAGGCAAAGATGAAGACTTTTTGCATCAAAGTCAACCAACTTCCCGGTCAATCTGGCCATCACCACTCGTCCACAATTAAGCCGATCGTAATGCAGCTTTGAATATCTACAGCTACTTAGGCAGAGACAGACACTCAAGATTCATAGACAACTTGGGTGGCTAAATGGATCATCAACTCCGGAGGGAGGAGACCTGCGATAGACCCAGTGACAGGTCGCCAAGCCAACACACTCCCATCGGCACACGGGTCGGTGTGCATCCCGCTCTTTCTTGCGCTCGGATAATTTATTGTTATTGAGCCTGGTGGTGCGTATTTGAATTTCTTTCTCCTCTCGCCGGGGTAATTATTGCATATCCGTGAGTTATATTTATTGCCGTAGAGATGTGGCGCTGGACGATGGCTGCGATGAGAACGGGCGGTGGCGGCTGCGGTGAATGGTAATTACAGCAACGCGCAGAAGTCCTGGGAAGCGAATTCGTATCTCGGCTCGGAATCAAAACATTTAGTCGTAGTTTCCAAACAGCAATGAATCGCAGATGAGCTCTATCCAGCGACGACCGACTGTGGGGAGAGAGAGAGAGATGAGAAAGGAAAGGAAAGGAAACCAGTGGCAGCAGCAGCAGGCGACCATCACCAGCACACCGTACCCCAGCGCGATGACAAGGTCGGCCACCATCAACCAAACTCATAAAATACGAATTAAAATTATCCAAGATGGCTGGATGAAGTGGTACTCGGGAGCGTTTATCTGCGCGACTCGCTGCAGTGGATCTGAGTTGAGTCGGCTTCGACAGGTTACTTTGTGTGCTTTGTGGTGTGTGCTCGCTCGCGTGTGTGTGTGCGTCTCTTCTCCTAATTATTATTATTTTTAGATTCTTATTCATTTTGAGGGGCCTCGGCCCGATGCACGGGATAGATCCAGTTCTGGTGATCATGTACAAAATTGTTCTGCTCATTAGACGGTGCGTATTCGAGTTGAGATTAACATGAAGAATGCGATGTTAAGCTGAGGGTTTTGTCATAAATTTATTAGTTTACTGCTGGATTTAGAAAAAAACAAGGAAGTGATCTGTTTATGGCGGCGAATGGGAGACGGGAAGATGCTGGATGGGCATCGACGACGACGACGGGAATTGAGAGAAAGATGAATAAATTGCAAATGAATTTCCTGACAAAGGCTCTGTGAAGTCGTAAAGAATGCGTTGCGTCTCTCTTGAAAGACGATGACAGTATCGATCGGTGGAGGGAAACACTTCAAACGCAACCGGATTTGAGAGTGTGCATTTGAGTGAGTCTAAAAATAACTTGAAGTGAAATGATTTGCGAGGCGACGACTGAGATAAGAAGGATTCTATACTTTTTGGCGTAGAGACAAGCCTCTTTTTCTTTTCCTCTAGATTTGTGGTCCAATCTGCGAGTTGGTTAACAAATTACCCAAACTCCTCCCAGTTAAAGGATGACATTCGAAAGAGAACTCAAAATTATCTTCCTTTTTGCTTTTGTTTCAAACAAATAAGTTGACTTTAAGCCTCGAAACCAACGAACAAGTGTGAACTGCATGAACAGCCGCCATTTGTTCGGATGATTTGGTATATCCGAAAAAACACCGACCTTGCGATGTCATGTGCAGTAATTGGAAATCGAAAACAATTCGTCCCGTGGTGCGATGCGAATTTGCTTGTCTTTGAACAGTGACCATGGCCTGTCGAGAGCCGAATAAGCAATCATTTGTAAAACAATCACTGGGATTTAGTCAATAAACTAAGAGTTTGCGTGAAACCGTGTCAGTCTGATCATTGTGCAACGTACATATGGTCAATTGGTGGAATCCATGGTCGGAGCAAGTTTAACCATCATCAACATCGGCTAACAAAGGTCTAAGCATTTTCCCATTCAGGTTCCAAGTATGTGTTGCTTTGAGTCATGCATCACTTAAGAGCTCTGAGACGGTAACTATCGTCTTTCAAGTGGATGTATTCTTCTGGATGGGAAGCGAAGGCCACTTTCTGCGATATATAGGTGCAAAGGCGATTGTGCAGCCTTAGCTCATGATGTTTGGATTTGTCGGGATTTGACCCCCTCGCTATTGGAACAATGATGCCAACACCATTGTTGATGCCGGGCACAACAACTTACATTTTTAGCGCAACACCTTCTTCTGACGCACTGACACTGCTCAGAGTAAAACTATCAAGAATAGCTCGGCCCTTAGGATACGGGCCTTCTTCTCTCTCTCATTTGGTTACGGTGTCAATCGGATTGTCTGACTAATGACAACCATTCCGCAAGATTTTCCAATTTTCCAGTTAAAAAAAATTTTCTTTAGCCCCAGTATGAGGCAGAAGACTGTTGATGTCAAAATTAAAATGATGGTGCTACCCACGAAGATATTTTGGTGATGAGTCCTAGGTATAGTTAGTTTTTTGGCGGTAGACTGTATTGAAGTCAGCCACACTAAGGCAACCTAAGATCTTTGGGATCGAAGCAATTGAGCGGATTGATGCTAATGTTCCTTAGTTCGCTTATGGTTTTTGAATAAAACTGCTCCTAGGTAAATTTTTTTATGAAACGAGAGGGCACGGCAACCCACGTCTAAGGTAGCGCACACAAGAGGAGACGGACCTAAACAACATGGGGTACGCAATTTGAAACAGCTAGCAAAAGATCTTGCTCGGTAGATTGAGACCCAGGTTCACCACAAATTGTAGGTCCACAAGAAGAAGACGAAGGGGACTGTCTGATCAGGGAATCGAGGGATTGCTTTCTTCCCTTAAGGACTGGATGACGCAGTTGGTTAAGTGCCTGCCCTAAGTTCGAGGGGTCTCAGGTTCGAATCCCAGTGAAAGCAAAGTTAATACACTTTTATTCGGTTTTTCAAAATCTGGTCCAGTTACCATTTGCCGTTGGGATCAAATTAACGGCACTATCACTGGAGCAGTCGATCGGTGGTAGTAGTCTGACTGTGGGTATCACAATGGACCAACATGGTCTAAGTGTGCTGTTGAATTCACTAGCAGCCGCCTAACCCAACCTTCCTTCCCTTCTTGATCTGGAAGGGCCAGTCTAATGGGGTGTCTTTGAATAATCCCCCGTGATTCTATAGACCTTCTCATTTTCTGACCATGCAGATAATGCGGTGAGGATCACGGAATGGGCGAAATTGTTTAGCTTAGGGGTAAGTAGTGCCATCCACGGGTATTGAGTTTAAGAGTTTTATTCTAGCCACTGGAATGGTTTCCCTCCATCAAAATACAGTGGAGGGTCAGACGCGAATCTGGTGAGTTGGTCAGCTGCATATATCTGGTCTACCTGGTTGAAGGAAAAGAGTATTTTTAATGTAGCTGACTACACAGCAGTCCATTGACTGATGCCAATTTGGAAAAATGGAACGCTGCCTTTAACTTTTACGTACGATCGCAGGGCGTACATTAATGAGTCTATAGATTGGTCACATGTGGTAGCTGGATCGCATAGATAACACATTTCCCGCGGGAACAATCTACTCTGTTGTATCCGGCTCGAAGGACCATGAAAAATGATGTCAGTTTGGAAAGATAGAATGCTGCCTTCAATTTTTAGACTCGACCGAAGGCCATACGTTGAAGGGTCCATCGATTCTTCACATGTGTTAGCTATATCGTGTAGACAATACAGTTCCTGCAATCTTCTCTGTAATATTCGGCTCGAAGGACCATAAAAACTGATGTCAGTTAACACTGCCTTAAATTTTTAGCGGATGCAGTTTAATCCCGCCTTGACTGTACAACAGATCCTTCTCAAATAAGTGTTCAAAGACAGGCACGATGCGGCAAATGATTGATCAAGGAAGAGGTCAAAAGCCTACTGAAAATTACGCGACAGAAATGTCGTTTCATGCAACAGTTCAGTTCCCCCGAGTGACAAAAGAGTTAACCTTGAAAACAAGTTCGTATCCACAGCATTACAAAATTTGTGAATATCAACGAGCAACCTTCAAAAGCAAGAAGCAGAGCAAATAGCCTCCCAAAACCCGCTGTCATAAATCTCGCACTCGCTCTACACACTCTTCCCATCGTGTGATCACTTAAGACCTTATCGAGACCAAAACATTTGCTTTAAGACGATTGCATCATAAATCTCTCCCCCGACAGCAGTTTCTTCATCGTAATTAGCCAAACTCCAGCCTCTTGCCGGGCGTTTTGACCAACAGCCTCTCGCTGGCATCCTAGACTCAGACTAATGGCTTCTTCAAATTAACATCAAAATCGCATAAAACCATATTTCTGTGTACCCCCCCTCAACCAGCGACAGCTGAGCCACGCAAGCAGCGGTCTCTCCCGAACCTAGATCGAGGGAGAGACGTCTCTCGGATATGCAAATGTGTATCGAATTTGTTTATTGAGACATCAAGACTTTGCACGAATCAGCTGAGGTGCACCGCATCTCGGGACAGGTGACCAATTCGCACGGCATCCTGCAGTGCAATGAACTCTCGTGCACAAATATTTGTTAAGCGTTCTGCTCATCCTCCTTTTTTGCAAAAAATTCACATTAATAACGCCGCTATAAGTAGGGTTGACACATTTCCAGAAACGAAGACGAAGTGGGCATAAATATCTTTGTTAAGAGCCTCTCGCCGCCGATGGGTGGTCGCAGCGTCGACGAATTAATTTGGATTAGTCAACCGATGAATTTCTGCCGTCTTTGTCTTGCAGATGAACGATTTAGCGAACCCCATGTGCTCGGGCGATTTACATACGCGCGGGTAATTCGTAGGAAAGTGGAAACGATTGGCCTACCAGGGGCCAGACCGCGCCAATAAATATCGATCTGCGGCGTGTATCTATGCCTTCGCTTACGTAACTCGCCATTTGAGAGCTCGTCTTCGCCTCATCTGATCTCCGGCTGAATAATTAATGCAAGCATCTAATGTATTCGATGAACTTTTGGCGGGAAATCCGCGCTGACGTCGAGGCGGGGAGATATGAAATTTTTAATTTAGTCGAGCAGAAATTAATGTTGATTGAGATACGAGAATGGGTATAGTTGTGGGCAAATTAGGGTGAATTTGTAAATTGCCACAGCTTGAGGCCCGGCCCAGAATTGTTTGCGGGGATGGCATGGGGACGAGATGGCAGTGAACTGGAACTGGTTTGGGGTTCGGTTGTGCGAGATGATTCATGGCAATCGGTATTTAAATAAGGAGAAGAACTAGTCAAATTTGATACGCCTCCGGATTTAATCAGCAGCTTTCATCCATGAGAATCGGATGTGATGGGATGTCTTTGTGCGGGAGCAGGGGCGGGGGATGGGATGAAATTAGCTTCTATTGAGATAGATTCGATCATGGGAAAAAACGATAGTGTTAAGTTCTGAAAGGGAAGATGAGTAAAAAGAGCTTTTGAGGTGACTTTGGAGGGCATCTAGTCATTCCTACACAGTCATTCCTTACAGTCTCTATTGCCGGGGCCTCGGTTTGATGGTTTGTGGATTCGAAAACTACTAAGCATCGACTTTAAAGAGCCAACTATAATGTCCTTAAGGAAGCTTAGGGGTAGGTAGGTAGGGGGTGGACATACAGATCCTGTTTTCACACCCAATTAGCGCCATGAAAGTGCCGTTTTGATACCACATCCTATGGGATACCTAATTTGTGAGATGGGGGTGAAAAAGAGTGTGTATTCACTCAGATTAGCCTAATTTTGAGACCACTTCGTGGAATTTATGAAGGCTAGCAGACTATGAATTTTTGCTTCTGAGAGATTATTAGGGGTGTTGAAGAAGGCATTGCCCAGAGTGCGTTGTCTGACTTTAGCTAGAGCTGGACATTTGCACAGAAGGTGCTCGGGGGTTTCTGGCTCAGTTTCTACCCGGCAGCTACGGCAGTGCGAGTTAAATGGTATGCCTAGTCTTTCAGCATGCCTGCCAACAGCCCAGTGTCCAATACAGACCGCTGTGATTCTGGATATATTTCTTCTACTGTTGTTAAGTAGGTCTTTTGTTTTCTTTTGCTTGTAAGGAAGCTTAAGAGACATTCTTTTTTTTTTTGGCTAAACTTTTTTTTTTAACTTTTTAACTGACAACGGAATTCTGCTTAAGTTTCTGTAAGCAATTATGGCCTCTTTGAAATTTTCAGCTGATTTAAGTATAGGCCGCGTGACCTGGGACTAGGATCAGAAGAAATCCACGCTCCTAGGCAAAACTATATCTGTCATTCATCAACTATGCCAAGAAAGAATAGAGCGCGCATACCTCTGAAAACGCTCTCGGTTTCGACAAAAAAATAGCCAATAGTGCAGGCGATAACTTTTTAACTTATTGAAGCTCTTGTACAAAAATTCTGCTCTCTTAAATAGAAATAAGAACTGTCAAGGAATCGATTTTTCATCAATCAATGAAGCGATTCTTTATTAAACTGAATTCATTACGAAATGAGTTGGACATTTAGTAGTCCATTCTACTTCATGGGTCTAAAATTTCTTAACGAAAAGAAACGACTAAAGAAAATATGAGATCTACATGACCCTTGTCTCTCCGTCTTAGACGTTAACTGATTGGATAGAAAGCCCAAGCTGTCTTAGGCAAGTCCTCATTCTGTTCACCTACCAAACTATAATAATAATAATGGCGGCGCTACAGTCCGAGGTTGACCTGGGCCTAGCTTCTCAGCAACCACTCGTGTTGTGCGTGCTATTGTTCTCTCACGAGTGGAGGAGACCTTCAATTTAATGCCGACTCCGAACGGTGAGATTGAGAAGCTTTCTAAATAGCTTTTTCTAAACTCTATGAGCATTGTCAGTGACTCGAAAGAGGTGGAGCCGCGAACAATTTTGTTTTGAAAAAATTGTTGCTTGTGTTGGGATTCGAACCTAGACTGTGAAAGTTGAATGCGCATGGGTCGACGCACGAACCCACACGGCCACGGCGCCCACTATGTATGTATGGCCACTATGTACGTATGGCCTTCGGTCGAGTCTAAAAATTGAGGGCAGCACTCCATCTTTCCAAGCTGACATCAGTTTTTGTGGTCCTTCGAGCCGGATACAACAGAGAATACTGTTCCCGCGGGAATTGTGTTGTCTACGCGATCTAGCTACCACATGCAATGAATCTTTAGACTTTTCAACGTATATCCCGTAGCCGAACCTTCTCTTCAAAGAGACCAAAGATCTCGCACTGTGCAAATTTCCAGAAATCAGTGACTTCTGTTCTGAGCCTAATTTGAGTATAAGAGTCATTCCCCCTTACCTTTATACATTCTTTCTGAAACTAGTCCCTTAAGGGACATCGCAAGTCACCCTCTCCGCTTGTTACTCCGACTGAGTGCAGGCAACTACACATTTTCACCTTCACGTCAGTCACGCTTGTCCTAATCCTTGCGCTTAAAAACCGTCTCAAGGTCTCCCCAAGTCGGTTCCTTTGCCTCCTCCCATCCAATGCACAGGCAATGTTTGTTAATTAACTATTCCCTAAACAGCATCCATCCAGCGCAAGTAACGCCTTTAATAGACCATCAATTCTGAAGACACAATCCCCCGCTTGAAGAGTAGTCAACAACCACTGATCGTCTAATTAGGGAAGTATAATCCCCCAACTGGGTGGATAATATTTTGAAGTTTATATGACCTTTTCATTGCAGAATTAAGACTCATCAAGTCCGCTTATAGCGAAAAACCTATCAACCGTCCCCTCCCATGCGCAGACCGCCCCCGTAACCAACTGCAACTGCCCACCACACATTTGCACTTGACACTCAATTAAAGCCACCATAATCCGATCAGATCTCCGCATCATGGGACATTTGCCTTTCTTCTACAAAAGCAAACCATCACTGCCACCAGGCTGGCCATCGTTCGCTCTTCAGACGGCGAATATCCCTTCAGCGTATGTGTCTACTTAAGCCTACTTAAGGCTTCAAAGAGTCGTCAAATTTCATCCCATTTAATGCGTGCACACACGATGCACGAACAGAGACCGCTTTAAAGGACATGATTTCATGAGTGTGTGCGACGTCACGTGTGTGTCTGCTCTCCACGCAGCTGAGATGCAGATCATGCAGCCTACCACAGGGTCCGGCATCAAATTACAAGTAATCCGTCAATAAGAGAATAATTCCAGACAAGAGAACAACAGCCATAGATACAAATGTATTCCTCGCCGATGACGAGAGTCTCACTAAGGAATGATGACAAGCCATCGCGATGCATATGCATAGTGCAGCAAGGTGTGTGCTGTGAGCTTTCGATAATTGCGGCTCCCAGCTCTATCAGCGTGCTCCATCTTTTCGCAGCGCAGTTCCCATTTACGGAAGGTACATGCCCGTCTCCGGTCTAAAACCGATTAAAAATTAAAATGAGCGGCGAGGCGCGGCGCGAAGCAATCGAACTTCAAGGCAAGGCCAAGGGCATTCGCGCATGCCCGCCTAGACACACACAGGAGATGAAGAAATTAAACGAAAGAGAAGCGAAGACGACAAAGCTCAACGGCAACATGGCAAAGTCTGCAGGAATGTGTAAGCGGAGCTGCTCTGCGCAAGGATTGTGCATGGCTGTGTGCGCACACGGCTATTTGCGCGACGACGCGGGAGACTCCTTTCGGTGATCTTGTTTCATTTTGCTTCGTTTTTCATGTTTTTTTTTGCTGATTTTTCTTTTCTTGTTGTCATGAGAATCGAATTGATCTCCCGCATCTCAGCAGGACGTGAACTAGGCTCGGATGTTTGTTTTTCTTCACCATTTCTGAGGAAAGAACTCCAACTTGTGGACAGTTTTATTCTGAAATAAATAGGGATTGTTGCGAAAAGTTGGCGGTGGTAATAATGGTAATCAATTGGGAATGCAATTGTGTGGGGGATGCCTGACCTCGGTCGGTGGGAGTTTCTTTTGAACTCTTGAGGAGAGTGAGTGCACGATGATCTCAGATGATGAGTGGGTGGTATGCTGCTCTGAACATGCACCATTTTCTCCTGGAGGACTGAGAAGGATGATTCTTTTTCCGGCGACAGATTTTGTGCGGGTAAGTCTTGAGAATGAACGGGGGATTTTCTGTTTGCTTTGAGACACTAAGTACTTCAAATGCAGGCGAAACTTCACAATGGCTTTGGAACCTTTGGAATTCTCCTAGCAGATTGTATGTTGAAAAATTTGAGAAATTTTTAAGACGTGAGAAAAAAAAGTTCGCTGACCAACTCTTTTGTCTAAAACTTCAATCATCGATGATTCTCTTCGGTTTGACTAAGTCCCCGTTGTAGACCGCTTATTCCAAGCAGAGTCCCATTGATATCAGTCTTTTTTATGATTGCTGCTGCTCATACAATTGATTCCCCTGGGATTCCTATAAAAATCTCTTGCGTCTGCCGTCAATTCCTTTGTCAGTAGATTGTATCTCCAAGACCAATTTAGGATGGCTTCACCTGCTTTTGAACCATTTAACTTGCATTAGCGTGCTTCGTTTCGATTCTTCTGTTCAATTTGTTTTTCATCTTTCATCTTTCATCTTTCACCTTTCATCTTTCATCTTTCATCTTTCATCTTTCATCTTTCATCTTTCATCTTTCATCTTTCATCTTTCATCTTTCATCTTTCATCTTTCATCTTTCATCTTTCATCTTTCATCTTTCATCTTTCATCTTTCATCTTTCATCTTTCATCTTTCATCTTTCATCTTTCATCTTTCATCTTTCATCTTTCATCTTTCATCTTTCATCTTTCATCTTTCATCTTTCATCTTTCATCTTTCATCTTTCATCTTTCATCTTTCATCTTTCATCTTTCATCTTTCATCTTTCATCTTTCATCTTTCATCTTTCATCTTTCATCTTTCATCTTTCATCTTTCATCTTTCGTCTTTCATCTTTCATCTTTCATCTTTCATCTTTCATCTTTCTCTTTCATATTTCATCTTTCATCTTTCATCTTTCATCTTTCATCCTTCATCTTTCATCTTTCATCTTTCATCTTTCATCTTTCAAGGAATGTGAACCCTCTATGATGTCTCTTTAAATTGAAGAGTAGGTTCCATTTCGGTCACACGCTTTGAAGGCTACTCCCGCACTCTCCAGTATACAAAGTCAAGTCTTTCCCTTGCGGTAAGAGTTAAAATGATCCCGAAAGGCTTATTAATTTCACACCATACAGTACCCTTTCTCAGACTGTAATGCCAGACAAAGGTTCAATTTGCCTCTCGTCAAATGTGAATTGAGTTTCATGGTCGACCTTTCAGTATTGTCTCTCGGAAGATAAGCAAGCTAATACCCCGAACTAAATCCAAACAAAGCTACTGTTCTACGCAACAGATGTCAATTACAACTCGCTGATGGAAGTCAGCCGTTTTCTTGGTTCAATCCTTGACGAAGGCTCTCCACACCAAGTCCTCTTTGGAACGTGTTAATTGGATGCATGAACGGAGTCTGTTAACGGCCTTTAGCACTCATCCCAGCTCACGATTCGATTTGCCTCCGAGAAGAACCCTTTCTGGACATTGACATCAAGGCGTGCGCACAGAAAACTGTGCTAATTGAGACTCCGTGATTCCTTATCGTGTGTCGAACGGATACCTCAACCTGCCGCACAGAGAGGATGATTGAACAGTTATGTCTAACAGTTATCTGGGAATGTTTTAAGGGAAGATCTTGCATTTGAACCGATGAACTTCTGACCCACGGCATGACACCGCAACCTCATCGTGACACGACGTGACAAAAAAACAAACAAACAAACCTCAAAACAGGCGCCTCAGCTCAGATGTCAACTTCCATATAGGAAACTTTTCAGACCACTTCAGGCATCCGAGCAAGTGGAGCACAGTTCCGAGAGACGCAGTTCGGTTTCACTTGCAGAAGTCATCAGATCTGCATTCACAACTCAAGGAGCTACTGTAATCGAGACCGCAACAAAACCGTCAACACCAATGGCATCGATGACGCCCGTTATATCTCTCTGCACACAACCATCTCGGCCTCTCACTCCCTTCATTCGAATCCATTTTCCACCTGCGAAAACACATGTAAGAGCAAAAAGGTATCGCCTATCCGCCAAAAACCCACTTTTCCATCGCAAGACTCCGTCGTCAGAGCCGCCGTCGTCGTCTCGCCAGCTCATTTAACCAGAACACACAGCCTTCGTGTGTAATTACTTAAAAATTACTTAACCACCCGTTCGGCTGCCCTCGCTCTGGTTGCTTTGTCTGTGACACCGTGATCCGGCGTCTGAGATACGAGTACGCATTTCAAACAGTTTACTCATATCCATACGATTACGGTCCTCCCCCTCTGCAGCGGCGGAAAGGGATTGCAAAATCGCAGCTCAAATTCGAACCAGCCAACTCCAACACCACCCAGCAGGGGTTGCTGGGTAAAATGATAGACTAACTGTGTGCCTGGCGTTTGGATTTGCGTTTTGTCCGCCTGCTTGTGGTCGGTGTGTCATTTAATACGCTCGCCCCGAGTGGTGCTTTGCTTTGCATTTCTGCAATTTTCCCTGCCCGTCGAATTGTCGAAAGGGGGAAACACTATAATTCACTTTCTAGCGTCGGCTCTTGCGGCTCATTTTGCTCATTTTGCTAGGGGATCATGCCCGGTGGATTGAAAATGCGAGTTTTACCGAATGTTGGCCTATTGCCATCGGGAGACTGTCTGGGTCAGATGGTATTGAATTTATATTTTGTGTCGTTTTCCGCAGTCGACAGAGGACACTCATGGGAATGTGCTGCCTTGGAGGGGATCTTACCACCCCATTGCGCAGTGAAAGTCTTGCTTTCAACAAGGAAGATGGGCTTCGAGAGGTTGTTGCTTTTGTGGGGACATCGGATATGGACTCGATGAACTTTATGACCGGAAAATAGTTTTGAAAGTGAAAGTCTGTACGAGTCGACGCACTTACAAAGAATTACAAAAATTTGCTATCTCTTCTGGCATGACGTTGAAACCTCGTCACAAATTGCTCCCAAAACAATGCCACTGACCAAGAGCGGTTGCCACTTCAATACCACTCCCGTATTTGGTCTGATTCGGACCAATTCATGCCAAAAGTCCGCTTCAATTCTCTGCCGCCAGGAGGGATGCAACAAACTAACGTCCACACAGACGTGTACCACCGACAAACTGCACTCTCATCTGCTCCGCAACGCAACCAACTAAGTGTCCTCCTAAAGACTGCTGCACATTCGCGTGAGAAGCGTCGAACGTCATTACCCAGCACAACTGATCCAATGTCACTTGTCAAAGATTCCATATCATCGACTGTCGACTCTCGACTCTCACCAATTGCCATCTGATTGCATCAAAACGCATCTCTCTCTCACCGGGAAGAGTCGATAAGATGCGCCGTCATTCTATTTCAGAAAACCGCCACATATTTTGACAGACAGCCTGGCAGCCCGGCAACGTCACTTGTGTGACACACTACAAGAGAATCACTGCACTCTGCTGCTCTGCGACTGCCCGAGACGCTTGATGATACTCGCATGAAATATGAACTCGCACGTTGTCATACATTGTAAGTTCGAATTTCTCTCCTCAATCAGAGGTTTCCCTTTTAATTAACGTTTTGACATTTAATCGCATACAAAGTATTCATTTCGCCGAGGAGGCGGATGGTGGGCAGGGACAAAACTGAGATAATGTCATGTTCTGCGAATGCGCCGCGAGAAGGAGGGAGAATTGATTGAAAAGGACACTCGGTTCTATGTCGCGTCTCCGCCTCATCCTGTGGTCACCACCGCCAGCGCCTGCAATCGACGGGCGATCATTCGAACTGTCAATTGACTGGCGATTGTCAAGGCAACCACAATACCACAAGTGGGATGGTAATTAAGAACGAGAAGAAACAGAAATCGATCGCATTCGTGTCGTGCACGGCGCTCGGGCAAATGGGAGAAACGAATATTCGAACGAAATCAAGAGCCACAGATGCATGCGTCCGCCGGTTGACCGTGAACTGGAGGAGAGGTTTCTACGAAACGCCTCAACGTGCGGGATGTATTTTCTGTTAATTATTTCTGCAAGTACGATGGTAATTAGTATTTAATCGCAGAACGATGATTGCAGTCGCTGTTGCTTAAGTGAACATCGTGACGGATCAAGTTTGGGAATGATTGCGAGCGGATGGGTGTTGGGTGGTGGCGCAAGGGGTGTGAATGTGAATTGCGGCGAGAAATTAAAATTGTAATGCCTCTGCTACAGAATGGATCGTTAAATGAGTGAAGGCCTTACAGATGACATGGCAAATATTGTTTCCTCAAGAGGGGCGGTGGCTAGGGGGTTCTCGATTTCAGTTCTGATGATGGGTGGAGGAAGGCGGCGGTGATGAGATGTTCCGACACTTCGATTTATTGGCTGGTGGATGGAATGACGTGTCGGAGAACTGTCTGTTTGTTGGTCAGCAGAATGATACAAAAATTGTCTGCTGTGTTATAGGGTAACTACGCAGACTCCAGCACTGAAGGTCTATGTTCTACTCTGGCCTCAAGAACCTCCATTTCCCCTACACCAGCTGCCCTGAGTCACTGACAATGCTCAGAGAATATAACTGCCAAAAAGGACTTCTCAAACTGTGCCGTTTGGAGCCGGCTTAGAACTTTTTTGCCCCATAAGTGGTGAGACAACAAGAGCCCGCATTGAACGAGTGATTGCTGTAAAAGCTGAGCCCAAGTCCATCAAAACTCATAGCTCTTATAAAGCCTGCATATGGAGGTGGTAAGTGTCACGTTGCCGGAGGAATTTGAGATCTAAAATGGAGTCCCTCAAGGGTGCCTACTGTCACCACTATTGTTTCTGGGAGTTATCGGCGATGTACTCCATGCAGCTTTGATGGAAGAAAGTTGTAAAATTCGATGGACTATGACATCTTGACACGTTGACAACGCCGACGATGATTGTCTACTTTCACATCGGTTAATGGGCTTCATGGTTCTCATTCTAGAAGCCGAGGCATACAAAGTGGGGCTCAAAATAAATTCAACAAAGACTAAAGCTCTGAGCATTTACAACACCCGCGCCCGACAGGAAGTCAAGAAAGTTTTCTATATTTAGGATGCGTGGTCTCGGTTAATCGCGGTGGCAACGAACTGGACCTATGCAGCAAAATCGGGAAGATTAAAGCTGCTTTCGGAAGCCCATCCACGATCTGGAAAAGAAATGTCATCAGCTTGAGAACCATGCTGCGACTGTTCCTCTTCAACGTGGAATCGGTGACGCTTTATGGGCGCAGTACCCGGAAAATGGACACCATTACCGTATGAATGCTGCAATCTTTCGTAAACAAATGCTTAAGAAACATCCTTAAGGTTTCTTGGCCGAACCATATCTCCAACGAACGAGCTAAGAACCTATAAACATTGTTGTGCGATGAAGGAAGTGGACTGGACACAATCTTCGGCATGAAGATAATTTCATTACAAAGTACGCCCTAGAGAGGAATCCCCTTACCAAGGCTGGCAGAATAGCGGGACGCCTCAGGCAAACGTGACGCAGAACAGTCGAGGAGGAATTCAGTTCTTTAGGAATGAGTTAGAGAGAGCCCCCTGAGGGATTAAAGTAAGTAAGTCAATAAGTTAATTTCGAAATATAGCGCCGGAAGTAGAAGTTGGACAAATTTTGGCTTTAAAAACCTAGAAGTCGCTGGAATTTAAATAAATGACAGTGGGGTCATTGACTTGTCCCAACTATTTCGTTTTCCGCAAGATATTTACTTGGATTCCTCTGATGGCACCACAGACCTGGACCTCAACCAACGAGCCACTCCAGCTGGCACGATCTTTTGGCAACTGTCTTTAATTGCGCACGCCAAGTTGGTTGAGGTCCTCTTTGACTTGCGTAAATGGGTACGCCAACAAACAAAATTGTCGACTTTGGGACGATGCCAATCCACATGAGGTCTAAGAGCGACTAATGCATCCCGAAAAAAATTACTTTTTGGTATGGATTTTGGGCTGGCGGCGTCATCGGTCCATGTTTCTTTAAAACGACGTTTGCCAAGCCAGTCAACGACGAGCACTATAGGTCGATTATTACCAACTTCTTTTGGCCTGAATTGGATGCTATGGACTCCAGCGACATGTGGTTTCTACGTTCCATACAGCTAACGCCACATTGGAAATTCTGCACGAGCGATTCGAGGGCATCATCATCTCACTTGGAGGTGATGTGAAATGGGCACCGAGATCGTGCGACTCGACTCCGTTAGACTTTTTCTTGTGAAGTTTTCTGAAGTCGCAGGTCAATGCGAATTAGCCACATATCACATTGGCCCCCGAAGCCAACATAACCCATGCCATCAGTCCAATTCAGCCTGATTCAGGAGCCTGAGCCAGCATCATGGAAAATTGGGCATTTCGAATGCGCGCCACCCAGAAAAGCCGTGGCCAATATTTTAGTAATATTCCATACATAATGGCATTGATAAGACTCTCAAACGAATAAAAAAATTCGTTGATATATCCCACACACTTTGATTTATTTAAATGTAAAGATTGGAAGCCCTTAATGAAGGACCCTCTATAAGAACAAGATTCGTTCATGGAACGACAGTGGAAGGCTTAATCTTTTGCTCATGAGATCAGTGATTAACGCTCGAATTGGCCACCACTGATGACAGTGATGTGTTCGAAGAAGCAATTAAAATCCACTTGATACCATCCACCCATGATTTCATTTCGAACTTTCTCCTTCACCCCATTTCTTGTTCAACCACCCAATCGCAGACTGAAGCCTTTCGAATCACAACTCAAGATCTGGGCAATAGCAAAAACAGCCACCTCAAGTATCCACCATTGCAATTAGTCAAAATCCAAGACAAAAACAGTCAATGTCTTACATAAGCCACCGAAACAAAGCCAAAAAGAAATGACTCATTACCGCTCGAAAAGGCAATCATGCAGACAATCTTCACCGTATGACTCTCACACACACACACGCGCCGCACTCAGTGCTAATCTCAAGGTCTAACTTACTCGAGAAAACACCTCTTGGCCGCGAGTCGGAGAAATAAAATTCAACCATCCACTCGACTGTTTTTCAGCAATCAGCGTCCGTTAAAGACAATTAATCTAATCTAAAGTTCGCTACTCAACTCTTTTGTTTTGCTTGCTCTCCTCCACCTCAACCAGTGCTTAGAGATTTCTTCGAGAGTTTTCTGCTTGTAGTCTTGTTTTTATTACGCGCGTCGTTGTTTCTCTAATTGTGTGGGCGTAAACTTAATTACACAACCCAACATGCCGGTGAACAACATATCCTAGAGTCAATCCAATCTCTGATTGTGTTTTTTCAAGTGAACTTTAAAAGTCATGTCAAAAGTTTATTGGCTCCTAATTAGAGCCCGTCTCGGTTCGTCGTTCGTCGCTGTCAAACACTCACCCCGTGTACTGTCGGTTTTTTTGCGCGGCAATTATTTAGCCGGGGAAATTATTAAAATTGCCCATGAAATCTATTAGGCTGTCTGTAGCACACCGCGTTCCGATGGTTTCATAAAATGCATCATTTAAGGAATAAAACTCGATAATGCCCTGGTGCGGGACGCAGAGTTTACGAGTGGAACTCCATTAAAATCAAGAACCGAAGAAGAACTAGGGGTAATCAGAAAATTCAATCGATTTAATTACTGAATGCACTCTGCATCGATATCCTCAATAATTTCACGTTCAGCTCTTCTTTTTTATGCGCGTGCGCTTACATCCTCCAGTCATGGTGTCGGATAACTTTCATAGACCTGGCGGATGTGCCGCAGCCGCAAGAATGATCGATGGAACCACTTCTGTGGGGTGTAGTCAAAAAACCCTTCTTTTTCTCTCTCATTTCAAATGAAACGCCGAAGAATTGCACATAATTCCATTTTGTTTAAATCAATTGAATGTCGTTGACTACTTCCTTCTTTCCAACACATATCCTTTCAAAAGGCGGGAAAAAAAAGCAGACCAAATCCCACCAGAAGACAAGTAAAGAGCCAGAAACGAAGAATGAAAATAAATTCAGCTTAGTCAGGGAATTTATGTTACTGTGGTGCAACTTTGTTTTGGGGGCACCTCCAATCTTTAGCTCGAACGACCGAGTATCCCTCCCCCTCTCTGCGTCCCGTTGCCCATTGCCACTGCACCAGGACCAGTACCATTCCGCGGTATACACAGGAGTCACACACAACCGTCAGATATATTGTCGTCGTCGTCGTCGTCTTCGGAGTGCGGTCGGTCGGTCGCGATGCCAGGGGGATGGATCGTAAGTAAGTTTAGCTAAAGTTTATGTACGCTCATGTGCAACTCTCTCAGATCAACGTAAGTAATAGCAACAACATCAACAACAAAAAGCTGCAACAACAAAAATTACCACTTGAGTCATGATTTTATGTGAAATGTGGCCGCGTTTAATTGAGAAATGGCAAAAATGTTGAAGGGGAGTGAAGTTAACTATTGCTTGTGCTTCTCTCTGGGGCTTGTTGTTGTTGCTGGTATTTAGTGCTGCGGTCGGGGAGGGGGGATAGGAGAGAATGCCGGTTGAGGATGAGGACAAATCCATTGATTAGTTATGAGTTTGTTTGGTCCGGTTGTACATGGAGTCAATAGGTGCCGTTTTTTTCTCCACCTCTCTCTCCTCACCCAATTACAGCGTGTTCAGCCCGGCCGAGATCGACGCGAAATGGAAATTGCGATTCTGTTGGCCGTTGTGGTTGGTATATCTGTTAGCTTGAGGTGTTAATTTTAATAAATAAGATTTTAAGCCCCCTGCGATTGTTGCGAGGGATACACGGGCGAACGTGTACGCGGCGCTTGTTGTCTTGCGGGGGTAAATTGATTTCTTTCGGCCTGAGCCGTATGGGTTCACTTACGTTTGATGTGGTGCCCCTGTGTGAGACTGACGAATGGAAAGTTATTATGTCACATACCTGAAAGGAGAAAGAGAAAGATAAAAGGGTTAATAAGGGTTTCAGTAGTCGGTTGGGAGATTGTTAATAGTTCGCGTATGCTTGGAGGCATAGTTTGGAGCGCACCTCTGCATGCAGCTGAGCATTCTCTTTTTAGAAAGGTCGTTGATCCTTGGTGATGTTGTCTCTGAAGGCCTTTTTCCCCTCTGACATGCATTCACCATCAAAATAATATTCACATCCACATCAAACATCGAAGCCAGAGCCAGAGCCAGAGCCAGAGCCAGAGCCAGAGCCAGAGCCAGAGCCAGAGCCAGAGCCAGAGCCAGAGCCAGAGCCAGAGCCAGAGCCAGAGCCAGAGCCAGAGCCAGAGCCAGAGCCAGAGCCAGAGCCAGAGCCAGAGCCAGAGCCAGAGCCAGAGCCAGAGCCAGAGCCAGAGCCAGAGCCAGAGCCAGAGCCAGAGCCAGAGCCAGAGCCAGAGCCAGAGCCAGAGCCAGAGCCAGAGCCAGAGCCAGAGCCAGAGCCAGAGCCAGAGCCAGAGCCAAAGCCAAAGCCAAGGCTAAAGCCAAAGCCAAAGCCAAAGCCAAAGCCAAAGCCAAAGCCAAAGCCAAAGCCAAAGCCAAAACCAAAGCCAAAGCCAAAGCCAAAGACAAAGCCAAAGCCAAAGCCAGAGTCGGAGCCCCAAGCCAGAGACAAGCTAGGGCCAGAGTCCGTACTACCGTACTACAGCTAGATCCAAAATAACAGACACAGCCAAGGTCAGCGGCAAATTTAGAGCCGGGCATAACAAAAGCCAGAGCCAAAGTCAAAATTAAGGCCAGAACTAGATTCAGAGTCAAAGTTAGCAGCAGAGCTTAAGTCCGAAATTTAGCTAGACCCAGAGACAGAGCCGCAGAATTGAGGCCAAAGCCAAATCACAGTCAACGCCTGAGTCAGGGTCAGAGTCCGAATTACCCCAGAATCAAAACCAAAAACCAAGGCTGAACTAGTATCGGAGACATAGTCAAGCCACAGCCAGGCTCAAAACCGAAGCCAGAGGTTGATGTTGATCAAAGTTAGTCCAAGGGCCAAAATTATAGCCAAAGCCAAGCCCTTATTAGAATTAAAGAGGAATTTAACAAAATTGGTTCGAAATTTCGTCTCAGAACAAAGGACAAAGCTTCGGGCAAGTGTGCTGCATTTCCTGTGAGGTCAGCAAACTCTGACTGCCAAACCACACCCCTGTCCTGTTTGAGCAAGAAACTTCCCCTGTCTCAAGTGCTTTTCAAGACGAACGACTTTCGGTTCACCTCTCGAGCCAAATTTCATTCATTCGCATTCGCATTCCTCCGCCAAAACGAATCGCGCCTGTCTTTCTCACGGCCAGCTGAACGAGTGCCTTTCCAAAATCCCACCCGTTCAGTACCAGTGTCATGAGGTTTCCACTTGTCATGACCGCATTTCAGGTGGTCCCCAGCATCACCGAAGCCGCATCTCATATCCCCAGCCGATAAGTAAGCAAATCAAAGCAAACAACATCCAGTCAGAAGCGTCGCCCAATATTTAACTGTCAATTAAGTCCAGACAATCATTCAATTAAACCACGAACCGAACACACACGCTGTTGATCCGATCTGGTGGCAGGTGACAAATAAGAATACCGCGTATCTGCTTAATTAAAGATCAACACAGAAGGACTCAACCGCCGCGGCCGACTGTCAACACGGCCGCCCCGACTGCAGATACGTGTATCGCCGCTAAGTAGACGTCCTCGAAGCAATTCATTAACACTTTTCCATTGGGGACACTTCTTGAACTATTGTGTGAGCCCACACGGACGGGGAGGGGGGCCGATTCAAAAAGCGAGATACGAATTCGAGAAAGAGAACTACATGACAGCTTGTGCAGTGTGACATGCTGCCGCGCAAACAGTCGTCATATCGTGTGCTGCCACAAACGAAAGGGAAATCACTGACAAGTGGGCGCCCCGCACTGGCCGGGGCCTGGGGACTGGATGACAAGTGGAGCTGTGAGAAGGTTTCACAGAATCGATTACAAGTGGATCAACAATGAGAAATTGACAAAACATGTCATTTCTCAGTGGTGAGCAGAACGGTCTTGTGTTTCAGAGTGGCGGAGACTGTGAAGCTTCGAGGTGAAGACCTGCAAGTGTTCGATTCAAGGGAAATGTTGTTGACTTGTCTGGGAGTTTTGTTGTGGACCGAAGTTTGACTAGCGAAAGGCGTTTCAGTTTGACACACATTTTGTCGGCGATCGAGGACGGCGTGGTCTGTTCGGGACAAGGAATTGACTGCTGGAGGACATCATGATTTAATTTTGGAGCACAGAAGAATTTGTTTGGGAACAGGACATCATTTGGGTCACAGGACATGCAAGCACTTGTTTGAATGAAGAAGATATTCTGACGCTGAAGGTGTGTGCCGCTTTGCTTTCATAGGGTCTTGACTTGCGAATTTGAATTTATGAGCTGAACTTGGTAAAAGAAGCGTTCAATTCGAAGTAAGCATTGGTCTCAGAGGTAAAATGCATGACGGCTTCATTTCAGGCAGTCAAAGACTCCCATTTTCAAGGTTTTACGAGTAGATCAAAGTCGTCTTTTCGTGACTCTGTGTGATCCTGTGTGACGCTGTGTGAAACTGTGGGGCACTGAGGCTGTGAGGCACTGAGTGACGCTATGTGATACTCTGGGGCACTGAGGCTGTGAGGCGCTGAAACTGTGGGACAATGCAACAGAGGACGCCCAGGACTGAAGAGTCGCTCACAAGTGTAGAAATACCTCAACCAACTTAGTGTGGGAAACAGGAGGCAGATAGCTAAAGATCACGGTAGAGGCCTATTGTTTGAAGCCCAGGTCTGTCCCGGACTGTAGCGATATGCGAAGAAGAAGAAGACGATGTGTGGCGTAATATTAAGAGACTTTTAGTATCACTGGTGAAACTCGTCCTTGCTTTGCCAGTAGAATGGCAGGAACCTTATCAAGAGCTAAGCCAAGATCAGAGTTACAACGACTGGATGGCGCAGTTGGTTAAGTGCCTGCCCCAAGTTAGAGGGGTCCCAGGTTCAAATCCCAATTAAATCGAATCTGGTCCAGTCACCATTTGTCGTTGGGATCAAATTAACGGCACTGGAGTAGGTTGCAACCTGGCAGTACAATGGACCAGTTTTTGAGTCTGAGTGTTCAGTAGGGTTTCAAAAATCCTCCGAAAAAAAAGTCAAAGGCGGAGCCCGAGTCAGAACCAAGCTAAGGCCGTAGATGGAACCAGATCTATATTCGTAGCCAGAGCCACAAGCAAGGCCAAACCCAAATTTAGAACCGGGACTAAAGCCAGAGTCAAAGTCATAGTCGTAGATAGCGCCATAATCAGAGTCAAGCTCGAAACAGATAGATCCAAAGACAAAACTTGAGCCAAAGCTAGTTCCGAAGCCCTAACCAAAAGAAGAGTCAAAGTCAAAGTCGGAGCCTTGAGTCAGAGCCAAACTAGGGTCAGATCTCTTTGCACATTTTTAATCTGAACTACAGCCAGACCTAAAATCAGAGCCACAGAAAAGGCCGGGCCCAAATTTAGGGCTGACACCAGAAGGCAGAACAAAAGTCAAGGCTAAGCAGAAAATCCGAGTTAGGGTCTGAGTCAGAAGCGTGAGTAAGAGGCTTGAGCCGGGGCCAATGATAAATTGAGCCCGATTCAAACCCAGATTCAAAGAGGATTCAGATTCAGAGGCCGAGTCTAAGCAGAGGCGGAACCAAACCTAAGGCCAAAGTTTTAGTTGAAGCAAAAGTCAGTCCCATCAAATCCAAGCACCCACAGAAACTTGACTCTGGCAACACGCTCGACTACATAAAATCGTGCTCAGCTCAACAAAACGACCTCACCTCAAATCCCACGAATGGCAATAAAATGCAAATGCCATAACAGTCACCGCGACATGCTCCGGTCTCAATCACTTATCAATTATTCCTGATCACTGTCAACTCACCCTGGCGCATCTGCATCCACCTGCAATATCTCACTCAGCCCATAAAAGCCCGTGGCCGGTTAAACCCCAGCCCAAGTGATATGAATCAGTTCAATAAGATAAATCTCTTAATGTAACCTATGTCCTACAAGCACGCACATCCTCCGCTTGTCGCTTGAATAAAATCAAAATGTTAACCCAACGGCGGGGGAAAAACGAAACAAAAAAAATGTTTCTGCACACATTTTTCCCCAAAAAATTCAAATGAAATAATTCTCTTTCAATGTTTCGGGCAATGCTAACTGTCGGACGGTACAAACCACCAGTGCGTCGTATATCAGGATATGGGTATCAAGATCAGGTCACAAATTAACGACCAACGCAAATTCGCGCATGCGGTATTTATATCCGTGTTGTGTGTAAATTCGACAACATGCACCATTGTCGCTTGTCTCCCCCTACCGTGGTGGCTCACATCGTCCACATTCATCTGTTACCACATTTCACAGGAACAAACCCCGAAAAAAGGAGACAACCACCAAGCGAACAGCGAATGGCTCACACACAGGCCACGGAAATCTTCACCTCGAATAAATTTCATCTCGAAAAAGGCGAACGAATCACCTGGCGAATTGGACTCGCCTAAACAAACACGAGTGGAATCTTCCCCGGGAAGGCGCATCACCGAAATTCTGCAAAAGAAAAACTTCCAACAATTCCCTGCTGCAATTGTTACCCGTGATCTTCGGCCGATACACATGCGCGTCTGTGTGTCTGTGTCTGTGTGTACGCGCCGCGGAGCACACATAGCCACGGCCTATATTTTGGATTTGGATGTTTTTTTTTTTTTTTGGTTTCCTGTGAACTTGACCAAAACTCGCGCATTGTTCAAATTGATGGTGCGGTGCTGTGGCCATGCCCTCTCGGGTTATGGCCAACGTGCAACCTCTGTTTGTTTTTGGTCCCTCTGCGCTCGGTAACAATATCCCATGAGCCCAGGCGCAACCCCCCGCCCGTGAGATACACACCACAAAATGCGGTTGTTCTCCTTTAAAGCCGGTAGAGGAGTTTGACTAAAATTTGTGCACATGTTTCATTAAGCGGAAAAATATCACATTTCAATGATTAATTTTTCATGTATCAACTTATTTGTTAGCTCAGTCTCTGACGCAGAGACACCGACTTAAAGAGACGGCGATGGCGATGAGGGCGACGCAGCAGAGCGGAGCGGAGAGCGCGAATCCTTCAGCGGAGATGATTCGGATATTTTTTGAAATTTTCTTCTTCTCTTTCGGTTTTTTTTTTCTGTTTGCATTTTTTGTGACGTATTTTATTTTATTTTAATTTTTGCTCTTTTTTTCGGGGGTCGTGGCGTAATAAATTCTTCTCAAGAATGAAAAGGACTCGCAGTGGATGTTGCTGGTTCGTTCTTATAGAAATACCAAAGCAACAACGACAGCGAAGACGAAGAGGACAACGACAACGACAAGGAGAACGACAACGACAACGACGACGACGACGACGACGACGACGACGACGACGACGACGACGACGACGACGACGACGACGACGACGACATGATGCATACAGCATATTGGAGCCAAGGAGTGGACAACTTATTCGTTAGGGATACGGTTTGGTATGTGTACAACAGCATTGGACAGGTCAGTGTGGTTAAAGCCGTTGACATATTTTTTTTCTTTTTTTTTTGCGCTTCTTCTCCCGAACTTCTTTGTGAATTAACAACGTGCAATTTAATGAGGATATGAGATGAAAGAAATATAAATTTTATGAATTTTTTTCCTCTCCTTTTTTTCGCATCCATTCCCCGGTCCCGTCGAGAGAGTGGCCCGAAAAGGACAAAAAAATGAGGCAGGGGAGAGAAAAAAGTGAGACCTCAGCCGCCGGTAGGTCGCAGCAATTCGGTATGTCACATCAAATTACAAATTACTTCTGGGGGCAATGGTTAAGAGTTGTTGCATTTTTGGGAAAAGGAGAGAAAAAACCGAAAAGTTATTTGGAAATTGTGTTCGCGGCTGGTGTCTGTGTGGGAAAGGAAAAATCGAAACGAAAGAGTTGGTGTGCGAACGTGAAAAATTTTTAATTCGTGATGTTGGGCGTGCAGAGATTGTTCAGTCGCATGACCCAAGTGAACTCAGGAGAGTTTTGTTTTTTGGACAAAGAATTGCACGTATTCGAAAGGAGAATTCGAGTGATTTGGGGACTTGCCAAATGAATGGTGACATTAAGTCGAGGGAATTTGTTGAGCAGAAGAGAACCTAAATCTCGGAAACTTTATGATTGCAGTGGTCTTTTTGTTCAGTGTGAGGGGTGCGAGGGCTCTCCCAGCTACTAGACCCTTCACCAACAACTTTAAGGCACCAGATGTGATAGCAAAACGAGCCTTTTTACATGAGTAAAAGGTGCCCAGCCTAGAAAAAGGAGATTCGACATTGAACCCATGAGCAGATCGGAGATTGCCAGAGCCTACGAAGAGCAACTCAGAGAGAGACCAGTTTTTGAGTCTGAGTGCTCCAGTATAGTGTTTCAAAAAACTCCGACAAAAAAATTGGAATGCGGAGTAAAACGATTTCTGCAAAAGCTGCGGCGATGAGGAAGAGACCGAAACAATCCAACATCTGCTGCTCACCCCTCCAGAACCGGCGCCTAGCTTCGCTGGGCCAAAGATTCTTCACAGACACTGCGGTGAACGCAGATTTACTGGATCTCCTGAAACGCATAAAGAGCACGGAGTGGTTTCAGCCGTCACAAATAGGTTCGTAAAATTTGTGTACCACAAAAATTAAGGGATTCACAATGATAAGGTCCATTGTCCGAGTGGAAGTGATGTCACCACCATCACACTCTTCTTCTTTAACGTAACCTAACCTAATCAAGTACGATCTTTCGTCCTGTTTGCGTTAAATTGAAGAAGAAGATTCAACCACGAACTGTATAGGCTGTACAGCAACAACCACGTCTACGGATCGCCTAAGATGGCTGAGGCATACACTCTTATAGCACGTGGACAACTAAGCTCCTAAGTCTTCGAATCTTCGAATCTAAACTAGAGCGCCAACGCAACAGAGGACATCCCCGTCTAAGGTGGCGCACAAAAGTGAAGAGGGATGGCGTGTCAAATTGGCGACAACTAGCAGAAGATCGTGCTGAGGAGGCATGTTGCACCCCGAACTGTAGCGCCACAAGAAGAAGAAGAACCACGTGCGGTGAGTGTATCAAAACTATACACATTTTTTAAGGACAGACGTACACAAAGGAAAATCCCATATCTGAGTCTCTCAGACTGACCAGTGCGTCTCAATGAACTTTGAAGAATTCCAATTCAGAAATCACGCGTCTCCTGTGGCTCCATGGGTCTTAATGAATCTCCGAATTTGTGAATGCACTCAGCTAAGGTCCAAGTCAGTGCACAGAAGCCCTAAATTGAATGACATCTGATAAGCCAGTTGACCGATACCACAATCCCCAGTCGGAATGCCATCCCCACAGCATGACCGATCTCACCTGACAATACTTGTAATTAGACGAATGATCTTTTAATTTTACGACAAACTTCAAATAACTTCCTTTTATTGCCATGAGATATTAAAGCAGTTCTCAAGCAAAGCAATTTTATTCGTGTCTGTCTCGACTCTTCAAAGACGAGCCACGGGCTTTATCTAGATCTTATCTTAATCAAACCGTATCCAAACTGATTGGTTTGTTAATTGGTCAGGGCTATATAAGTGTCTCCGTCCCCGTTGACCTCCGTGTGAGCCCGAAATCTTCCCACGACGAAATTGCCCAGTTACCCACCACTCGGAAATTACTGAATGGGAGACAAACGTCGATGGTGCTTGTCTCAGCTAAACCACCGAGTATTCGATTTCAGTTGGAATCGAGAAGAAGGCGGGGCGTTGGGTTCCATTTCGGCCCGACCGCCATTTTGTGTGCAGCTGAATTAATTCACCCATCGTCCGAGGACACACGGCCAACCGAAGCGATTAAAGCCCACAGAAATAGAACCATTCAACACAATGATCGAAATCACTTAACACATTTGAAATTCATATGAGTGGGCTTTATAGATACATTAAATCGAAAATCATAATATTTGTGCTTACAATTAAAACGATATAAAAAGAGACGAACAAAATCCGATCTGAAGGAAGAACAACGTCACATGCACCTCGTAGCGGGCTAATGAAGCGCGCGTTTTGTCAAAACACAACCACCATGGGGTTGGAAAGACTACACCGGACGGATGGGGGGCGGCGGCTGAGTGGCAACCCAAGACTCTCGAAAGTCCGGTAATCAATGGTTTTAGCCTATAAACGTTTAAAGTGTCATAAAACTTAAAATTTTACGATCGTATCTTTTGTTGTTTGAAGTCAAGTCGCTCGCTCGCTCTCTCTCTCTGCTGCTCAGGGTCGAGTTTTAGGGCGTCGAAGTAAAATGTCTCGGTGATATTTTTATTTCAAAAAATTAACATTTACGCATTGTATTTGTGTGTACATCTGACACCCCCCATGGTGTGTCAGACCGTTTGGTATTTATGAGTAAATTTTGTATCTTTCCCTTCGCGATATCCGTTTTGATTGATTTTTTCCCTTCTCCATCCAGTCTCCTTCCTTGTTCCCCTTGTTTGACGGATCTTTCTAAGGGTATCTGTGCCTGTGTATCTGTGGGCCGCTCTCAAGTTCTGAGGTCGTAAAATTGAAATTAGAGAATGTCCAGAGAGGAGAGTTATCCTAAAAATGAACATAAAACCTTGTTCCGATACGACGAACTCACACAGGCGCTTCATCACCACCACCAGCACGCCACGTAGCAACAGAGAGAGATGAAGAAATTCATGTCATTAGAGCAAGTCCAATTTTGGAATCATTATGGTGAATAAAAATCAGACTAACGCCTCGGGAGAGCTGTAAAATCCTTGCCCAATCCGCCCGAACACTTGGCAGGAAGCCAATAAAACCGACAAGAGAGGTGATGTTCTGCCGTTAATGGGAAATATTTATCTTGTCTTGAGAGGACGTGAGGGGGAAATAATAATTATAACTCACGCTTTATGGAAGATGCCACCCTCATTGGATTGATAGCTGATATTTTTTTGGGTTGTCGGAAATAAAAAATAAAACACACACGAGACCACAAGTGCTGATGTCTGGTTGGAGTGTGGTCAGGGAGATTAGAAAGGATTCGGAACCATAAAACTGTGGGGCTGAGCCGAGAGCCAGTCAAGTGGAAGAACATTTCATTGATTGCCAGCAGAGATGGTAGTGCACGAAAGACATTAATGTCTTTGATTGAAAAGAAGAGCCATTGTGTGGAAGAAGTCTTTATAAGCGACACGAAATATGATTGCATTGGCGTCTCCGGCGAGATAAATTCAAGGAATTGGTAGGGAATATTTTTTAACAGTCTTCGACTCTGAGCCTTTGGTACAACGCAACAGATGACGTCCACGTACAAGATGGCGCACACAAGTCGATGGGGGACCTCGGCTGGCTTGGTGTGCGAAACTGGAGACAGCTGGCGAGAGATCGTGCTGGCTGGAGAGGCATGTTGAGCAGGAATGTCAAAACAAGACATGGCGCCGCATAGCTCCTTTCTATGCACGCTGTCATATGCGGCCTTGAAAGCCTTGTGATTGGCTGTGAATGTGAAAATCAAATCATCAAAATCAAATTAGCATCGTTAAACGAGACTTAATGTCTTAATGAGTCTTAAATGTTGACGTCACAAGTACACAAGTCTTTAGTGGTCCATAGGGAGCAATGGCCATAGAAATTAGAAGAAACAGCGCACAACCATTTGCCATCAACCTTCATTCTGGTCTCACCAAAAACGTTGTGGACCTGACAGAAGCGAGTGAGTAAAGCATTAAGTAGTGAATAAGAGAAATATTTGCTCTTTACTGATGCCTCACATATTACTGCAGGTACAGGAATCTTCCGCCAACCTTTTCGAAAAATCCCTGAAATAAAGCGCAAATAAAGTGTTTTTCAACCGTTAGTGACGGTAAAAATGAAGCAGCACTATATCCGTACATTAAACCACGACTGGATGGCGCAGTTGGTTAAGTGCCTACCCCAGGTTTAAGGGGTCCCAGGTTCGAATCCCAGTGAAATCGAATCTGGTCCAGTCACCATTTGCCGTTGGGATCAAATTAACGACACTGGAGTAGGTTGCTACCTGGCAGTACAATGGATCAGTTTTGAGTCTGACTGCTCCAGTGCTCCTCCGAACATAAAAAAAAATATTCGTACCTAAAGAACCTTAACTCGACGGACCAGTAGATCACAATGTACTCTGATAGCGGCAATTTGAGCTACAGCGTCATATTGCCTGAGGCACTCTCCTGGCTAAATTGTAACATAATTTCATAGAACACTACAAAGTAGTAATAAGCTGTCACTCATCTTTGAAAAGATGAGGTTCTGCATTCGCTTGTGCTGAATGTCGGAACATAGATTCATCGCAGGCGATTGTAAATGTATCCGGCGAACTTGCCAGGCATGTCACCACATTGTCTCTATCAGCAAACACTGCGGTTTGGCTTTGTCTTTACTTATTTGTGAACTGCTGCTTAAAGAAGTTTAAAGTGTCCAAGCATTTGATTTGAAAGGCATAAGCTTCCTCAGCAAAAACTCTTCCTTTTGACAGAACCTTAAAATGAACCTCATTCTATTGAAGATGCAACCAAATTCTTTGGAAACTCAACCGAAACGGAGATGAAGAGATCGAAAGTGGCGAATTCCAGTTCCAGTTTGATTAAGGTCTTGAGGACGATTACACATCAGATGTCAGCAATATTTTACATTAACCAAAGGTCTCAACATCAACCCAAGCTTTGTTCATCTAGAACGCATTTGTAAACCCGATCTATTAGTCACTCACCAACACAATCTGCAACAAAATCTGTCCTTCTGACTGCAGGACCGAGTGAATGACCAAGCGTTCCCTGCCATCCATCTAACTGCAACATTCATCACACCAGCGAAACACCTCTTGGAGCGCAAGTCGCAAGTGAACGGAATTAAAGCAAAACATAACTGCCAAGCACGCCTGACTGATCATGAACTCATAATTCATCCTCACACAACCAGATCGCATCTAATCCAATCTAAATCATTTGAACTGTAAAATTACTCACCAGCCACTAATTCCATGCACACATTCCATCAGATCGCTGTCACTTCGGCTTCCCAGTTCGCCCCTCATCCGTTCGCAACTTTGTATCTTCATATCCTCAAGAGCCCATCAGAAACCCAACCAACCAACCCTAACCCTCGCTCGGGCGAGGGGAGTAACGGGCAACGGGAAACTTTATAATTACACAACACACACGATAGCAGGTGAGATAACCATATTCGGTGGGGTAACACAGCCCAAGTCAACCGAATGTATTTCCTGTTGTCATCTTCTCGCAAATCGGCAAATCGCAACATTCTGATGGACATGGACTTACCTCACCATCTCTCGCTGTCGCATCGTGCTAACCCCCCTCCTCCCCTCCCGGGCGCGGAAGAGACGGAGAAAATTAATAAGACTAACCCCAACTAAGTGTTGATCTATGAATGTGCAGATACCTGCACAAGATGCAAATAAATCGTCATTTCTGCGGCCCAGTACACCACCACCACAGCCGCAGATGGGAAGCTGCGGGAATCCCAGACATGGTCGACGACGGCAGGCGGTGCGGATGGCGGTGGAGGTACAGGACAAGAAAAACGGTATAATATGCTCGGATCGAGCAATCGAAATAGTCATAAATCTCACATTTGTTGAACCGAACAAATTTGTACGAGCATCTCATGTGAGGTGAGCGCGCAAGCGAGCGCGCCTGTGTACGGATAAAAATGTATCTCTGCCGCCGACAAATTTACTTAAATACTTAAATGTGTATCTAAGCGGGAAGCGGACCAACATCGTGTGTGCGAATGATGATGTCCGATGCGATTCGCGATCCTGCAACCACTGGATGGATGTACACACACACACACAGCCTCGGACCAGAAGATAAGCTGGTGAAGGAAATAATTTTCAATTTAACATATTTCGCTACATTCTTGGCCAGACCAGGACCAGGACCCATTCTCCCTCCCTCTCTCTCGCTCTCTTTCTCCTGCCCGGCGTGTGTTTGGCAAAGATGGACAGATACATAGATGTATCTATTACCGCGGAGCGGAGCCGTGGTCCATCATAGTTTTATCATGAAATACACATTCGACACGATGGTTTATTGCTTTAATTATCCGACGTCGAATGATATTGAAATTTATACCACGACCACGGCGCGCTGATGCTGATGACGATGACGATGACGACCAAGACGACGCGCTCCGCGGTGCCGGCGACGGAGGGGTGGACTCCGTCAGGTGATGACCAGAAGATGAGGAATGCCTTCATAGAAATGTGCATTCAGCCACCACCAGCAGCAGGTCCAGTGCCCAACACCAGGCCAACCGAGGCTGTCCAAGTGTGCGTTGTGACCCCTATTGCATTTTGGAATGCAGATCGAGTGTTTAAGTCAGATTTAATTGAGATTAATTGGTGAAATTTATTGAAAGGATTTGCAGCTAGCCCGCGGAGCGGGAATGCAGGGGAGCACGGCGGTGCACCGAACAACAACAGTCGATAATGAAGTGCGAAGATGTAGCATCAAAACTGGATGGTGGCGAATCTTGTGGGTCGTACCGACCGACAACGACGACAACGATGATGACGACTACGGCTGTTTGCACCAGGAACTAACATTAATCAGTTCTGACGTATTTCCCCCTCCCTCCCCCCCCACACCTCACCCATCTGTGAGAATATGATGGCGTATCCGCTAGATTCATACCCAAACTGAGCGCATAATAGGTGGTCGGGCCGGTGCTGGAAGAGCCACAACTCTCGCCCAGAGACCCTGAGACGCACTCTATGGGCATTGACGTTCATTTGCATATCCCTGCTAGTTGGCTGTGTCCCAAAATGGGTGGCGGTAGTGCTAATCAATCTTTTGCGCCCCCCTACGTATATTTTAGTCCGATTTAGCAGATTTCTGGGTGCGGTGCAATCAATTTCATTCGTGTCCGCCGGCCGACATGGCTTAGATAATTAGAGCACTGCAATGGGCTATGTACGAGTATCTGCGCATTGGATCTGGATTTTCAATCTGAATCCGAGTAAATTGATTAATTGCAAGAGTATCAGCAGTTATGTGGAGGGAAATTGCGGTTGCTGATGCTGTGGTTGGTGGTGTCCGATGTGAGTCGCACATCGAAATCGATTTCGAATCTGTCTGATGTCTGCTCTCAAGGTGACCTGTTAGTCGGTTCGGATTCAAATGCTCATCAATCAGGTGGAGTTTTGAATGATAAATTCCGGTGTAACACTTGTTGCTGTCGAGGCGGGGAATGCTTTGCATTCTGCGTGGCTTCTGGGACGGAGTTTGTCTGCAATGAATTGGATTATCGGTTCGAGTAGATTTCTTATGTCGGATCGGGGCTTTGTGGCAGGTTGCAACGGAAGTTGGTTTTATGTTAATTGCAAGTAGTGGGCATTGACCTGTGCAGACCGTCTTTTTAGAGTAAATCATAAGACTTTGTGCCTTTCACCGCTCCTGTTCGTCATCAGATGCATGAAGACGTTTTTTATTGGATGCCCTTTCAGTAATCCAATCATAACAAGAAGCAACATAAGGGTATGCGCATCATCGAGTGGTGGTATACCATTCTTGCAGGAAAGTTTTAAGACTAATTCCTTAGTTTGTTTTATTTTATCAAGTTTAAGTTAAAGAAGACTATTGGAGCATAAGACAATGTTATTGACGACTGTACAGCGGAATCCCGAATTTTCTTGGAAACCAAGAAAGGTGATAAATCGTTGAATAATAGCTGAAGCATATAACACCTTTGAACGTTGCTTCTGCACTAAATTATATGAAGAGTAAAGCAACTCTAAACTGAAAAATGATTCTCTGGCAAAAAACAAATTCAGAGACAAACGAAAGAAGGTAACTATAGCTCCAATGATAGCCTCAATATACTTTAAAAATCCGGAAGGTCCCTGTTAATCCAGTTGTAGGTGAAACCAGTCAAAGTAATGAATTATCTTATTTCATTTTAACTCGAAACACACAACAGTACAACAGTCTGCCCGCAGAAATGTCTAGATGATCTAGATGAGGTCACGATAGTAATATCGAGACTTTAGTCGAAAAAAGCTAATGTCCACTGCACTGTCTGCATCTGGAGATGATCTGATTGGGCACATGCACCAGTTCTTCTGTAAGATATGGTCGGAGGAAAACATGCCCGATGAGTGGATTCTCTGTATCGTTTGCCCGATCCACAAGAAAGGAGACTCTTTTGACTGCGCCAACTATCGAGGGATAAGTCTCCTTAACATCGCCTATAAGATCTTTTCTGTCATTCATATGTGGTTTCATGCCAGGGAAGTCCACCATAGATCAAATCTTCACACTGCAGCAGATCCTGGAGAAGACCCAAGAAATGCAGATCGACACACACTACTCCATTTGTCGATTTCAAGGCCGCATATGACAGCGTGCATAGCTATACAGCGCCACGTCTAGTTTTGACATTCCTGCCAAACTCGTCAGACTGAGCAGGATGACGATGGAGAACTCTCGCTGCTCCATCAAGGTCGGTAAGACCACCGAGACCTTCAATTTAAAAAAAGGTTTTAGACAAGGCGACGCGCTGTCATGTGATTTCTTTAACATCGTTCTTGAGAAGATCGTGCAAAACTCACTGGCCACCACTATCTTCTAAAAGTCTATTCAACTGCTAGCTTACGCGGATGACATTGACGCGATTGGGCGAACACGGCGAGCCGTCAATGATGCGTTTGCTGGCATTGAAACGGAAGCGGCTAAAATGGGTCTGGCGGTAATCGAGGGAAAAACCAAGAACAGTCGCCTCCCTCTAATTCGAACTCCCTCTAAGTCGAATTTCCCTCTAACTCGAATTTTTTCGCCATATTTATGTTGACATTCCCCTCATTTTCCATTCCTCTGAGTCGAACTCCCTCTAACTCCAACTAATTTTGATATCCCGTGAAAATTCGACTTAGAGGGAGTCGACTGTATATGCTGTCATCGATAAAGGACGCACAACATCGACGACTTGGCCAGAACGTCACCATAGGCAGCTATAACTTTGAGGTAGTTAAGAATTTCGTCTACCTTGGCTCCACAGTAAACAGTACAAACCTCTAGCCAACCGCTGTTTTTTTTTGGGCTCAAAAGGCAATTGAGTAGTGCATCCCTCTCTCGGAAGACCAAGTTGACTCTATACAAGACCCTGATCATCGCAGTCCTGCAGTGCAACGCAGAGGCATGGACAATATCCCAGGCGGATGAAGAATGTCTTGGTCTTTCCGAGAGAAAAGTTCTGCACGCGATCTTTGGTCCTGTTTGCGTTGATGGCATTTGGAGGAGAAGGTTCAACCACGAACTGTATGGGCTATACAGCGACATGAATCTAGCCAGACATCTACGGATCCAACGTCTAAAATGCCTAGGCCATGTAGAGCGTATGGACAACTTAGCTCCGGCCCGAAGAGTCTTCGACTCTGAGCCTGTGGGACATCGCAACAGAGGACGTGCACGTACAAGGTGGCACGCACAAGTCGAGGGGGACCTCGGCCGGCTTGGTGTGCGAAACTGGTGACAGCTGGCGAAAGATCGTGCTGGCTGGAGAGAGGCATGTTGGGTGAGGCCCAGATCCACCTCGGACTTTAGTGCCCTAAGAAGAAGAAGAATATGCCTCTTCAGCTTAAACTATGACTGGGATGATCAGGGACTTGTACAATGTCAAGCTAGTCTTTCGAACTAAGGGATGATTTTTCAGTTACGTCTTGAGCCCAAGAAAACAGCGAATGACATCGACTACTTTGCGCTGGTGCTCCGTGCTGATGTTGTCAATATTATTGAACGTGGAACCGAATTAAACGAAGTTCGGTACTATCTCGAAGTTATAGTTACTCATTATGACCATCCATCTAAGGGTGCCGTGAAATAACACCGAGCGGAATTACGCCGACTTTTGGAATTCGGCGTTGTTTCACTTTATGAAAGCGAAATAACGCCGAATTTTAGCAAAGTGAAATAAAGCAGAAAATGGAAATTCGGTGTTATTACGCTTTCGCAAAGTGAAATAACGCCGACTTTTGGAATTCGACGTTATTTCACTCGGCGTTATTTCACGGCACCCCATCGAAGTCGTCGGTGATACGGATTCTTTTTCCAGGACAGCCTTTTTCCTTTCATTGCCTATAAACGAATCGAACAAAAATGCATTTCCCCAGCCGAAAGCAATCGTCGCTGCATTAATTCATGTCTCTTGCAGGCGAAAAATGATAAGCGCCAATGCTTATGTTCGTACGACGTCAAGTCTCTTCATGTAAACACTTTAACGATGACAGCTGGGGACATTTCAACATCATTGTTGCCATCACGCAGCAATTCGGCAAGTGATCCTTGGCAGGTGACGAACGATGGGCTACACAACAAAATGTCGCCTTCAGGACTTCTTCTTCTTCTTCTTAGAGCGCTACAGTCCGAGGTGGACCTGGGCCTCACTCAACATGCCTCTCCAACCAGCACGATCTTTCGCCAGGTGTATCCAGTTTCGCCTTCAGGACTACCCTAGCTTAATGATCAACCAGAAATGCACAATTTTCCCCCATTTCCATTCGAGGAAGAGAATTTGCCCGATCACACTCTCATCCAATTCCCATCGAACGCTATTGATCTGCCCCCACCCAGTCGCAGTGATCAGTTTTTCTACATTTTTCCACAAAACTGATAAACGACGCCTTTCAATATCTCCGAAGAAAGGCATTCCTTTCCGACCGCCTCGAGACTATCCACCCTCTCGCGCTTAATAAATGATTGCGCACACTTTCTAAGATTCAAAGTCAAAGATATGACACCTCACACCAAAATGCGGATACATTTCGGCGGGGCGATAAATACCTCTCGTAACCCCAGTAGACCTCAGTCGGCCGTTTTTTTTTTCTTCTTTGTTGCCCCTCTCCCCACCACGCCCTGCCAACTGCCGGCAGTAAAGATACTCCGGTGGAGCAGCAACAAAGTTGTGTGAGTGTGTGTCTATAGAGAAATAAATTGATTAATGATCATTTCATTTCACACTCGACTCGAATATCAATTTCTACACCGACAGCGTATATTTCGCCAACAGAATGTGACGAGTGAGGGAGAAGGAGAGGGCGAGGTGGAGGAACGGAAAAAGAAGAAGAAGAAGAAAACAAAAGAAAACGAGTAAACTAGAAGATATTCCATTACTCCACCGCGCATGAACGGGACTTAAACCAGGTTACCTCAGCGCAATCAATCGATCCATCGTTTCGTCTAATTCCGAAGCACGGCGAGTCGAGCCCGCCACCGATCTGCCGACGCGCTGCTGGTGTAACCACCGCCCGTCGAAGAAGAGAAGTGGGCACACACAAAAAAAGCCCATAATGATCCATTCCCTCGTTCTCGCCGTCTCACCGCGCAAGAAGGTGTGAGCAGGGCTCTGCGCCGCCGCGCCGTGTGCGAAGAGGCAAAGGCGATTCCATCACGTGCAGATGTCGCATAATATCGCCGCGAGGGCAAATTCCTGAGATGCTTTCTTCCTCACTGATCCACATCTCAGGGACTCGCGATAATCACAAGGTAATTAGAAATTGCTTCATTTATCTCGGCGGTGTGCGTTATCATTGCACAATCCGGTGGTTGTATCTTTCGTCAGTTCGTCCATTCCGAGGCGCATCTATGGCAACTGGGAAGCGATAAACTCACCTCTGGACAGGCTGCGGTGATACAGTTTTTTTTTGCTAAACCCACGGGTGGCCGGGGGAGAGGTTCGCAGCACATTTAGAATGCACCCTCGAGGCGTTGTCTGCGCTGTCCGCGAGCGCAGCAGATACAGCGGCTACCATTCAGTCTTTTTTTGTTTGCTTCGTTTTTTGCCGTGTTTTGTTTTCCGCTCCTCTCGGGATGGATATGAAATCAAAATATCGCTCTACTCCATCATCACCTCTCGCAGATACGGAGCACAAAGGAGCAGACGGCGGTGGTGATCCTGCTTCTGGTTCTGTGTCTCTGCCGGGGGAGGGGGGCCCGCACAGGAATGTAATAATAGATGTAGTAGTGACACCGATCGGTGGTGGTGGTAGCGCGGATGCTGCTCGAGATACACGCGATCGTAATAATATCAATTTTTGTATCATTCCAAGCGTCTGTCTGCCGTTTCTCTCTCTCTCTCTCTTTCGCTCGCTCTCTGTCTTTTGCGTCTTCTGCTGGCGAGCTCCGCGTGATGGCTGGTGATGATCTATTGCCGGTTGTGGATCAATAATTCTACGTGACATTACCCCCCCGTGTTGATCGGTTGGCGTTGCTGTCGTCGTCGTCGTCGTCGTCGTCGTATAGCCTCCGACTTTTGGTCGTCTTTGGTGGTGTTAGCGTGAGCGTGAGCGCGAGTGCGCGCGCGCGCCCCTTTGCGATTGCTTCGTTTTCTTGTGAAATGAGACGAGATACGAATTTCACATTCGCATCAATCCACGTATCTCGCGCGCACACTGGTTTTGTGTGTTTTACGCGACGGATGAATTATTGATGGTGGCTGTGTGCGTTCGAGTATCTGTATCTGGCTGGCCGATGCTTCTGTTGGCGATGTGGTCTGGTTTCTGGAATTGATTTGAGATTGATACCTTCGGGAATGTAAGAATCGAAACCAAATGATATGCTGCCGAGGTTGGAAATAAAACATAATTCATGGTTACCACGGCCAAAGATATGCACGGACAGACCAAGTAAAGGGATGTTACTGGAATTCAAAATGCTGCTGCTGCCTCCGATCGCTCTTGTTGTTGCTGTTTGCGTTGTTGTTGTTGGCGATGGTAGTTTAGTGGTTTTTTTTGTTTGAATTTTGTTTTCAGTTTTTAGTTTCGGTTCGTCTCGCGATGGGTTTTTGAAGTAAATTGCGTTGGATTTCCGTGAATCGCTTGAGAATGATGAGGGAATCAGTGAAGGCGGAGTGAAGCGAAAATGTATGCCATTAGGTGATAATAAAATCTTATTGCCCAAACGGTACTTTGCGCTTAAGCGTCTGTACGAATGAACTAAGGGACGTTACGCATCCGTGGATTAGAGGGTCTGAGCGAAGGTCTGAACGTTAAGAGTCAACGTTGTGACCTCAGTTTTTGGTCCAGCCAAGTGGAGATGGGTAAAGGCTCATCAACATCATCGAATGTTATTCGAAATTGTTTATGACCCTTTTTGAAGAGCATGCGAGAAACTCTCGAAATTACGGCCGGATAATTGAAGTTGTGGTCAGGATGGTTGACCAAAAACAGGATCCGAAGAGTCAAATAAAATTCCCATGAACTATACGTTGTGTACTTTGTGCATCCCTCGGTGGTGGTAAGGTTTTCGACCCAGAAGCGACTGCATGCTGCTTGTTTTCGAGGACAACTCTCCTCGCCACGCATTCTTTGGCTCTAAGAACTCTGACCATAAAATGGGTTATCATAGAGGTGCGCGCTTAAAATTAAACACAACAGAGTCCGTCTATGCACAGAAGTGGAGAGGCACCTCAACTAACTTGGAGTGCCCAATTAGAGACAGCTAGCAAAAGGTCTTGCTAGCTGGAGATGCCTTTTTGGTTGAGGCCCAAGTCCATCCCGGAATGAAGTGTCAAAAAGAAGAAGATTGCTTAAAATTTATCTTTGCTTGACTAACAAGCGGGCAAGTGGCGACCGACGGTGTTTTTTTTTTGTCGGAAGTTTTTGTAGCACTACACTGGATCACTCAGACTCAAAAACTGGTCCATTGTACTACCAGGCAGCAACCTACTTTTGCTGAAATTTCATGGTCTTCCGAAGGAAGACCTGCAGGCGCTTCTGTAATGAGGAGCCTACATCATCAGCTCTTACCTCATCAGCACCGAATAACTGCCACCTGATCCGAACAAAGGCGAAACAATGGCAGAGGAAGTGCTCTGCAGTGTCATCGTCTTCTCCACAGGCGTCGCAGAGGGTTCCATCGCTTAGGCCAAGCCCACTTAAGTGTTCGCCTTCGAAGGTGTAGTGCCCCGTTAGTACGCCGGTAAGTTGTCTGCAATCTTTTCTGTTAAGAGATAACAAGAAAGCCGCGGATTTCTTACAGACGTTGGGGAGCATGCGCTTGGTCTGTCTACATCCTGGAGAGTCATGGCACCTCCGGTTGTGCTCTCGAGAGGCCAAACCAGCGATGGAACCCCTGACCGAGGACGCAGTCAGTCTCAACGTAGGTTCAGGTCCTGAGAACGCCTCATCTGATCATCGCCTATCAAGTTCATTGGTGATCTGATTTCCCGTGATCCCGTTGTGCCCCAGGAGCCAGACAAGTCTTAACGAATTTAAGCTACCGATTAAATTCAAAGAGGACTTGCATTCCTGACCGACGGTGGTGCAATCGAAATTGTTTTGTCTTACATTTTCCCTTGGTTTAAGGAATGTCAAGTAAATCTAATGATCTCAAGGAAGACAGGCCACGGTTTTCTTAAACAAACCCATCTCAAGTGCCATCAGTTGAGGCGAGAGACAAAAGTTGTGATTCGTAAAGTCAGCAACAAGTACGAAACAAAGTGCATTATCATCGCAGAAAAACATTAAGTAGCAACCAGTGGAGAGGACATATGGTTTCTGGCTCCTTACGTGAAGCGTCTGATAAACCGTGAGGATGTGTCTGGAGACCACAAGTGAAGAACGCATTTTAGTGTAACCTGCAAAAAGGAATATATGTATTTTTCTACTAACTTCTTGGCAAAATCTAGTTTCTGGCACCTAACTTTGTGAAAGGTGTTAAGCTGAAAGAGATATTAACCAAGTTAGAGTTTGGCGCAGGAGGAAGCTGCCAAAATATAGCGTTGCAGCGGTATCTAATTCCAGATCCAGATCAATTCCCGACTTCAGCGCCACCTAAATGAGAAGAAGAACCGAGTGAAAAAATAAGTATCTTCATCATGCGCAGGAATGCGATAAACCAGGACAGCTCGGGAACGCTTTGAGCAATATCACGAAACGCACACGCCGCTACAAGGAGACTGCCCATACAAGCAGATGGCTTTTAATGAATTCATTGTTAGAATAGAAAACAAGATTAGCTCCTAGAATTTTTATCAGTGAATGGAATCTTCTGAGAGGGAATGGAACTTCAGGCAACGATAGGAGAAAGGCATTGAGAAGGGAAGACAAGACACTTGGAAGAGATGAATGGGGATTGCTTATAATCAGGGACATGATCTTTAAAATTGCATGCAACTAATGAAGGGATTCTCCATCAATAAGTCCGCTTTGTCTGAGTCTTTCTGGAGGTAATGGCAAGAAGTTCGAATTACAATCAGCTCAATAAATGGAAGCATGATTATGCTACGATTTTGAGTGCTACAGTCGAGAAGCAATACGCTCTCAAATAGGACTGAGCTACGTGATGTATGAGTTTCTAAAATTCATCGTGTCTTCTAGTGTTGTTTGCATGAATCTCAGTCGGTCTTCCAGCTTAATGTTATTCATATCAGAAGTTTTTCCTAGTGTTTTCATTTTCCTTTCAATTAGACCTGGGCAATCGCAAAGCAGTTGGTAAACAAACTCTATTTCTTCGTCGTCCCAAGTTCTGTTGTAGGATTCGCAAGGGGGTGGATAAATGTATAGAGTGCAGGGTTGGTACCAAGTTCGTACCCATGTGATAGAGTCCACTTTAAACACAGAGTCCACAGAGGACATACGCGTTTGCATATGACTCACCTTTCCATATTCCACAATTGGGGGACCTTCATTTCTTTTCTGATTCCGAACGACAAAGGCAGCTTATATTCGAACCCGTAAAATGATAAGTTCTTGTTTCATCGATTTCGATTCGAACCTAGGACGCGATATACTTACCCCCGATTGGTGGATTCCTTTATTGGTATTGCACCATAAAGTCTTCGATTCCCTTGAAGCGAAACTTTGGATTTACACGAAATGCCAGAGAGAAAAAGGCAGACATTATCGGGCTTAGATTAAACCCATAAAAGGCAATAATTCTCAGCATAGAATTGTATTGGCTCTTAAATTCATAGCTGGGAAGTTGGGAAAGTAATTAAATTCCAATGGTTTTCGACCAGTGACGTCTATTTCGTCTATTTCACTGTTGGCATGGGCCAACAGAACGGATGAGGCAAAATTCGCGTTCGAAATACTACACAAAATTCTGTCAAGTAATGCAATAAACCGAACCGAAAACTGTTCAATCAGCTGTTGCAACTGTGGAGACTAATGATAACTTTCACGAGACAATTTCAAAACTTTGTCAGTAGACGTTAAGGACTTTCGAACTCTAATTTTCAATTTTTAACAAACTTCATTGTAGATCACCTTTCTTGAATCCTCTAAAATGTACCCTTGAACTAAGAATAATACCGCTACATGCTTGCAAACAGGGTAGGTCCATTGTGCCCCAAGACTGTAACAAGAACCGTCACAACTATTCTACAGTTGTGGATACAAATGAATTCAGTCCACTTTTCAGACGAAAATCTAGACACCGCCTCAACTCGTTTTCAATCTGAACTCCGTTGAACTGAAGGCGTGGGAATATCCCCACTATCCTCCAACAAAAAAAAAACTCTCAACCAATCTGCCAGCATCTGATTAAACCAGCAAACCCATTGATCGCAATACAATGGAATTTCGCCAATTGATTGACAAGCATCCCATTCACGGCAGCCCATGCAAAAGTAAGCAATTTGCGATAATTTAAAGGCATTCCATTACGTCCAGCAATGTTTGTCAACAGCTCCACGCCGCAGTGAACCAAATTTAATTGCAGGACACAGGCCCTGATAAGGCTCTCACATACGACCCATCAAAAGCGAAGTGAGCGAAACCGAAACACCCATTCAACAGCCTCATTGGGCACCACTATCCTTCGGTCACTTTGCCTTTCGTACCAATTCAGCAGTCAATTCCATGCTGAGAGCTAACAGCCCAACAAGTCCCGCCGAAAACAAAGACGCAACAAGAAGCAAAAAAAAACGAAAATAAAAAGCACGGCAGGCCCCAGCAGAACTGTGCAACAATGTAGTCAGATGTGGCATGGGCAGAGGATCCGGCCGGCTATTAGGTTTTTTATTGCACGGGCCCCTTTAGGATGCTACGTGATCAACAGAATTCGACGTTCCCGCTGCTCTGACCTATTAACATGGCCAATTTATACATTATATCTTTTTTTCGATTCCCCCGATGGTCGGACTTCGCGGGCAGTGGCAAAGTAAGAGCATCCTCGAAATTCAAGATTGCAACAATGTTTCGAGACACCAATTCCGCGATGCATCCGCGCAATTTACGAGACAACTCCTCTCCGAGCTTTCACTTACCAATTTACAGCGCATACATTATCTTTTGTCACTGCGCGGTGTACGACTTGCCTGGCCAAGGGGGAGACGCAGAAATAGATCGGCTTCAGTTGGAGGCATCTCAGGAATGCAGAGTACTTAAATTTATCTACAAATTGGTGCACACACACACATGTGCGCGTCCACATGCCAGGCGATCGTAGCGAATCGAATTCCCCGTGGAATGGACTTGCATACATCACATCCGATGACCCAATAACGAGTTCAAAAGCGCGCTCGATCGCAGTCTTTGGGAGCACTGCATGCAGCAAGCCCGCGAGGTAATTGATCGCTGGTCTAATAGGAAACCCAACTAACCTTAGACGGAATTGGGGTCAGCCATCAACATCTAGCGGTAACTTTAAGTACTCGGCAATTTACCATTTTAACAAAACGAAATGTTTAACGATCCCCGCTGAATCTTTGACGAAATCCCATCGACGTTGACGACGCATTGGAGTACCGCACTAATGGTCATCAAACTGGGAAAGTAGATGATGGACTTTTGGGCCGGAGTGTGTGGACCACATGTGGTCGAGAGCAGTCGATTCGACGTGTCATTCCCTGAGCATTTCTTTTTAACAAAAATATTCAAATTTCTCAAGTGTCCGCTGGGCTGGGATTGAGAGACTGAAAAACACTGAAAACCTGAGGAATCAATGGTCATTGAGCGGCGGGGTCTTGACTGTGCGTCGTGGCCGCTGCCGGAGGAAGGCGGCAATATCACGATTGACATTTTAATTATTATCTGTCAATTATCGAAAAAACGACCAAACTGAGGGGCAAGGGAACGGGAGTGCTGGTCAGAGAGAGGGAGGGAGAAAACGAAAGAATTTCGTATTTTATGGTGGCTGGGTGTTATTGGCGGGTTGCGTGATGTTGGTACAATCGTTTGTTTGCCTAGGTTAGGCTACGATGGTGGCTGGTGGATATCAAAGCCAGCCACTGCCAGAGCTGCCGAAGAAAAACACACGATGATGATGATGATCACGGTGTGGTTGTTGTATCTTGACAGGAAGTAAGGTCATGATTGTGGCGATTTTTCATCTGCTATTGAACCTGACTGTGTATCTCCCCTTCACATCTCCTCTCAATGCCCGCAGCCCACACTCGTCGAGGAGTGGAGTCGTTTCGGACACGTGGTGCAAATTGCTTGAGATCTTATCTTTCTCCTCGGAAGATTTTTAGTATATCGTGTAATTTAGAAAATTGAGTTTCGTTTGTGTTTGGTTCGTTGTAAGGCCAATTAGAATCACATTTACACGAGTCGAGGTTTTTTTGTTTCTTTGGGAGGAAAACAACAGTTTTGTTGGGACACGCAAAAATTTGGGGAGCTTCGGGTGGGGGAGATGGAAAAACAGATTTGTGGGGAGTAGAGGCGACCGCGTCCTACTTTCTTGAGAAAGAATAACACTCGTGGCAGCACGGGAAGAAATTAAGAAAATTTTGATGGAAAAGTTCGTGCACCAACTCTTTTGTCTCAAACGAGCGGATGGAGTGGATATAGACAATGGGATGTGAAATTTGGAGGTTTCTGCGCTTAGGAGTCACAGAAATTTAACATAATTTGAGTGTTTAATGACATTTCTGATTGCCAGTGCTCTTTAAGTACTAAAACTGTTTACACACGTCGTTTACCAGAGAGAATCGTTTCACTTATTCTGTGTCCGATAAGTCGGTACTGAAAATCAGTAAAAAGCACTTCTGTAGACTGGTAAACAACGATGAAGACACCAATATCGCTATCAGATAGAATGTTCCAGTGAACACAATGGACGTTAATAGAAGAGAATTCTGTCCACCTGATCTAGACTAGGTCACGATAGCGATATCGAGACTTAAGTCGAATAAAGCTGATGTCCTCTACACTGTCTGCAGACCTTATTAATGCATGTGGAGATGAGCTGGTAGGGCGCATGCACCAGCTCATCTGTAAGATATGTTCGAGGGAAAGCATGCCTCATGAGTGGAATCTCAGTCGTTTGATAGATCCACAAGCTAGGAGACCCCTTTGACTGCTTATCGCGGCATAAGTCTCCTAGAAGTCGCCTATAAGAACTTTTCTGCTATTTAGCGCTCGAAACCATTCGTGAATGATCTAATAGGTGCTTATCAGGGTGGTTTCAGGCTAGCGAAGTCCGCCATTGATCAAGTCTTCACACAACGGACGATCCTGGAAAAGACCCAAGAAATGCAGATTTTTTCAACATCGTTAGTGACATGATTGTGCAAAACTCACTGAGCAAAACTAAAGACACGATCTTCCAAAGGTCTGTTTAACTGCTAACATACGCGGATGACATTAACGCAATTGATAGATCACAGCGAGTCATCAAAAAAGCGTTTGCCGGCATTGAAACGGAAGCTATCAAAATGGGTCGAGTATAGCCAGGCGACAACGGATATAAATCTAAAATTAGACGTAGCCCGAAGAACATTTGACTCTGGGCCTGGGGGACAACGTAAGATAAGCTCCGACCCGAAGGTTTTTTGACTCTGAGCATATGGAAGAACACAAAAGAGGACGCCCACAATTTATGTCGCGCAAACAAGTTTGAGGCAGGTGGATTTTTGTTTTTTGAAGGGTTGCTGCTAAATTAAGCTGGGAGAGGGTACTCGACGGAGAAAGATCTTTTGTAAGTCAACCAGGCCTCAGAGCTAGTAATCAGGAGGGCTTGTGAGCGATGGAGAAATCTTAACACCTGCCTTCATGCGAGACAAACATGGCCTAAGATGGATCTTCGGAAAACCACACCCATCCTCAGCCTTAACAGCAATAAATTGGGTAACCTAGTAGGAGTCCTCACAGGACATTGCGCTATGGGCCTGCCTTACAACGACTTCTGCAGCAGATGCATGGATGAAGAAGCGGACGAAACACCCTCGCATTTTCTCTGCAACTGTCCTGCAATCGCCTCCACAAGGAAAGAAACCCTAGGAGTTTTTTACTTAAATGAACTAACGGACATAGCTGAAATAGGTGTCAAGAGAATCTGGATGTTCATCCAGAAATCAAGATGGTTTCAAAAAGTAGCGGTTGGAAGCAGACTCAGTGGCTTACCTTCCCTGAGCCAACCAGGCGAGGAAAACCTCAACCTTTCTAATGAAGTGGAGGATTGATCTCGCAGGAAGAGAAGTAATTTTTTCAGAAGTCATAATTTCTTTGAGAAATATTTTTGCCTGAAATGGCAGAAAGCAGCACACTCACTGCTCTGCAGTTTCGTCATCCTCAAGACAGAGTCTAAATTCAGCTTCAGGGAAAAGATTCAATTTATGGGGATGGTATCTCAGATCGCAGTGACCTAAAAGGTAGCTAACAAGTCTTTTGATATCATCTCTTCTAAGTTAAGGATATTTTAAGAGAACTTGTTCAAGGGTCGGTTTGTTGTCTTTGCTTGACGAAGGCTTTGAAATCTGTTCAAATGGGACAGCTTTTGTGATTTTTTCGAGTTGTCTAGAAGAGTGTTAAGACTATATTTCGGATTACCACAGAAGGGTTCAGCATCGAGCAAATTGCTAGAGGAGCCCTTTCTAGCTAAAAGGTCGGGGATTTCGTTGTCAACCATATCTCTGTGCCCAGGTACCCACCAGAGTCTAAACTTGTTCTTCTTGGCTAGGTTTTGCAGACCGTCGTGATGACGGATTCTGAATTTATGATGTGTGAGCTCAGCGCTGCTTGGCTATGGGTAACTATGTTGATGGTGATAATTTTAACGCGAGACTCGAAATTAAGGTTGGCGCATTTGTAGATGGGACAGAGTTCAGCTTGGAAGACAGTGGGACATCTTCCTAGTGCCACTGAAATTTTGTGATTGGGACCAAAGATACCAGCGCCGACACCTGAATCCATTTTCAAGCCATCTGTGTACCAGAACTTAAGCACTTTGTAGGGAATAACTGTTCTCCCAGGCTAAAAGATTTGGGAACAGTATCTCAAATTTTTTGTCAGAGACGGACGTTTGTGGAACGGTATCTGATACCGTGGTTTTCCACCTAACTCGTGTAAGATAGACATGTGGCCCATGGGCCTACATGGCAGATGGCTTCCTGAGCGTAGGAGTCTTACTGTACCGTGTGTTGCTAATTTCTTAATAAATTGATATAACTGGCTGACGTGGAGCAGGATTCAATGGCAACGGTGACGACGAGACATGTTAGTCTCTGGAGACGCTGTAATTTTGCAATAATGGCTTTTTTGCTCGACTTTTTTCCACCAGAGGGATAGGTGATGAAAGGATCTACTATCGTGGTATATAACCAGTGGATGATAGATGATAGAAACGGGTAGATTAGGATAGGTCTGAGTGGAATGCCCCAGAATCCTCTTGGACTGTAGCGCCATACGAAGAAGACGAAGAGGCGTTTACTTTCTGTTTTTGTTAAAGTATTTCCGCTGAAGCAAAACAGCCGTGTTGATGATGCTGAACTACGTTCTTCCTGAAATAAAAAGCCTTTCGGAGACTGGACGATAAAGTTATCGACTTTGCAGTATCCTCTGAGTCGTACAACCGAGAAGATGTCACTACAAATGGTTTTGATGTGCTAAGTAAGAGTGATCTCATATGAAAGTCGGTTCATTTGACAGAGAGTGTAAGTGCTTTGGGACACTTTCTATATAACACCGGGGTATGACTAGTTACACACGTTATAATTTGCTTTCTGCTCTTTCTAATCATTTCCTGGCAACACTGAAGGTCACAAAAGAAACACTTGAAAATCACGTAACCACCCGACAACCCGTTCACCGAGACTGTTCGCTTAAGTGGAAGTCACTAATCATCCACAACAGGAATTATCACAAGCAATTAAATGAAACCCAATACTTGCGATTCTTCAAATAAAATATTTCATACAACCACCACCAAAACAAAAAATATCAGTATCGAACCAAACGAATTAACAATTAATCAAGGCTGACAACCCAATTTGAACCTCGGCGGCGGTCTCATAATTTCAGTCAATTACCAAAACCAGCCGTGCCCATAGCTTCCAATTATTTTTGTGCCAAAAAATTAATTCCCCATTATAAGGGAATCTCAAGAGATAAGCGTATGGTTATCTGGGAAATTCCCTCCGCCATCCAAGGCATGTTCGGTATGAACGCGATAAATTCGCTGATGGTTTCATAATTCATAATTAAGCATGTGACCGGTGGACAAATGTATTTTGAACGTGGTAATGTGCAAAATCCCAATGGGGGGCTTGCGTTGGCATGAGAAGGATTTTGCTTATAACGTTTGTCAAGTTGTTTGAGACGACATGTGAAATTTTTCTCAGTCTGAAGGCGGTCTGTCAATGAGACGAACAATAGTTGAGATGTATCCATTAAGTGATTTTTTTCCGTTTTTTTTCGCGGATGATTAACAACTGAAAGAACATAGCCCAAGCGAAGGTCGAGCACAGCACCTCTTGCGGAGATCAATTAATAATTTTCACGCTTATGGATCTCAAATGGATTTGGTCTAGTAATAAATGAGATTTGGAAAGTTCCCAATGGTAGCCGCGGTGAATCATTAGAATTTGACTTTCACCATCGGTGTGATGTAATTAATACTGCTTTACTCAGATCAGTGTGCTAATGATCAGGAGAGTTCCTGAGGAAAAAGTAAGAGTTGAGGCAAGGTGTTGGAATGCGTGACGGATGTGCATGGGGGAACTGTGGATGATTTTTGAATGATCCCTGTGAGATTGTTTTATGGTTACGGGTTTTGAAGCTGCGCTTTAGGTCTGAAAGCAGTCAAAGGATCCTCTATTTGGCTACGTAGACAGACAAAGTTCACGCAGTTGGTGCAGGTTTTCACAGAAATTCTCGTGGCAGCCAAAAATATCCATTTCATTCCCATTCACTGTCAGCATCAATGGACACCTTCAGCAGACCAGCAAAGTCAGGGAAAAAAATGCAGAAACCGTGGTTTCTTCTCGCACAAAACAAAAAACATCCAGTCATTCGCTGATGGACGATATGGTCAGTTTGTGTCACAAAACAAGATATATACCCCCGCAGAATTCAGTCAGACAGATATACACTCTCATCCATACGCGGCCATAGGCAAACGTTCATTTGTATTTTACAACACCAACATCGTGCTTGTCCTTTATTTCGTGCGTTTATCCTTTTACCAAAGTCTTTGTCGATTTAACCAAATATATTTTTTAATTAGTTAATTATTTCTTTGGCTCTCTGTTTCTGATCTGCCAAAGACTTTACCGGCCCAACGAGGGAAAGGGAGAGAGATCTGTTCTTTTTTTGGTCGTTCATTTTTATGTTTGGTTTCTTATTCCATTCGTTTGTCTCGCTGCTGTTGGCTGGTGCGGTGTTTTTGTTAAAGCAAGGATCTGGATACGTGGATCTTTTCGATTCCTAAAATGTCATGGAATTGCAGTTTTTTTTGTTGGTGGCAATGAAAATGTTGCGCAGGGAAAGAGGAAAAAGTGTTTCGAGTGTCAAGAGACCCTTTTGGTGAGAGATGAATGATATGAGGATGTATCTTGTAGCCGAAAATGCTTGGTAAATGTGTTTGCAATGATTTATGTGCGGTCTTATCGCAAATTGATTGAAGGCAAGTGGGACTAATGTATGCAGCAAAAAAACCCCAAAAAAGTTCGCACCTCAACTCTTTTGTGTGGAAAATGTTTCACCATCACATTTAACATTTTTACCCGTCGTTTACCACAGGATATACCTAACTGTTCCCGGTAACGATGGGCAAATATAAATTATACAGCTTTGACAAATACAAGTTACGAAACGACAAATCGCCATCAAGCTCTAGGACATATTCAAACATCAAGCCAACCTTTAAATCAGCAGCGACCTTTTCAATCTGAATTGAAGGAGAAAAATACAAAATCGACAAAACAGATTTAATTACCCAAATTAATCGAGGAGAAATTAAAAATTCAAGTTTTTCTTGCTCAGAGCGGGTCGGTAACGAACCGAAAATAGAGCCGTACAAACACGATTTCGGTTATGATCGACAAGAATAAATCACTCTACCGATGAAGTTAAGTACACTATCAGTCAAGACCGGGCATCGACTTTGACCGTGTTAACCCTAAATTAAACTTCAGACTTCAATGAATGATGATAGCGGATTCAGGGAACCCGAAAATGTATATTGTTCAATCGTTAGGCCACATATTTTATTTTTGTTTGAAAGAAGGGAAGCGTGTGCCCGGCACTTCGTTCTACTCGCTCAGCGCACAACCCGGTGAAGAAGATTGGAGGCAGAAATTAATGAAATAGACCAAAAACTACAGATAGTAACCGAAGAGTTGTGTGTTCTGTGAAACCGGAGGCTATTTCTCTACCGATTGATACACAATTTCTTATTTTTTTTTTTTTTCCTCCTCTTCGTCGACGTCGTTGTCTACTATTTGCTGTACGAGTATATGATTGTGGCACTGATAGAATGTTTGAATGTCTCTGTTATCTAGCGAATAGAAGGGAGGAAGGTGTATTATATTATATTTTTTTTTTCCTCCTCTTCGGCATTTGCATTTAAATTGAGACCACACGAGAAAAGAAGCAACACACGGACACACACCAAAACCGAGAGAATGGAATTTGATTACAGATAAAAGGTCGTGTAGAACGCTCGTAGGAATAGCCGGGGAATGCGTGCTGAACATTCAAAATTAAATTTCTGTTAAGACTAACCAGCATCGCTTGGGGAAGATTAAGGTATCTTCAGCTGATAATTGCTGTGAATCAATGGACTTTCAGATACACGAATGCAAATGAATTAGCAAGTGATTTGAAATGGTGGGCACGATGATGGTTCGGCCTATTGGCAATTTGAGATCTAATGTGGGCGCTGCGACACATATACCAGGAGTTACAACAACTTTTACGGTTAAAATGGGGCTCTTGTGTTGTGTTCTTTGTTACATGAGTTTTCTTTTTATTGCCTTCAATTGGGTGAGGCTGTGTTTTTTACGACACAAACTGGTAGCTGATGGAAGTAATTGTGTTTGACATTAAAAAATCACTTTACCGGATTTGACTGGCTTTGAAAGGGCATTAAGTTTAACCTTAAATGGGTTCATTAGCCCGCATATCGGTTGGTGATCTAATCAAGGTTAGGAAAGGATTTCGGGAGGGATTTCATTCGAAGTTGAGCGGAGGGGATCAAGAAATCTGGTGCTTCTGTTGGATTAACCACAGACTCTAGATGATCATTGGGAATTTTCCTCGAAATCATCATCCGTCTCGATTTTAAAAGGTCCAACCAAGATGTCTGGAAAATCTAGGAGGGAATGAAAATGTTGTTTGCCAAGAACAGTCATAACCCATTGGGAATTTCCTCGACTCAACTCTGGTGGCCGAAACTGAACGACTTCGTCTGCCTTTGAGCGAAGAATCCATCACTATCCTCCATCTTCTTGCCTAGACGCTATGGGAGACCAAGAAAATCCTCCTCCCAAATAGTCTGCTACAGTTCTACCACACAGACAACAACCGTCTCACGCTATTCGCCGTCTCCGCTTGCAGAACTATTCTCCAATTTTTTACCTTAAGTGGTAACTGAATATCGGTCATGTCTCCCTGCGGCACACATTCGACCAATTTAACCGCGGGGTAAGCGATACATGATGATACCAACCGCGAGAGACGGTGAAATTCAGGTCAATTCAAGAAATTATCCATCTCACTAGCGCACAGATTGACATGTCATCGGAGATTTGATGAAGTCCATTAGAAGTGTCATGAGGAATTGTCTTCTGTCTTAAGAGATGAAACATCTGTTCGTGGGCCAATTATCTTAATCCGTGGCAATTTAGATAATTATCTCAGGGCAGCTCTGTACCGAACTACGCCAATTTGTACCCTTGCCAAATTTACGACTCGTCCCGCGGTACCAACAATCAGTTGAGCAATTTGCCCACTACCAGCCAACCGCATTCACAATGAAGTGACAAATGACTCCCTATAAGCATAATTATAGTAATAAGGTAAGTTATGGGAAAATTGAGCAGCTACCCTGACACAGTGGGCTACTACCAATAATCCGAGTCAAAATGAATGCACCTTCATAACTTCTCCTCTGCTCTTGTTATTGGCTTTTATCCTTTTTGCTCTCCTTCCCCCTCTCCGTGCATAAACATTGTATGGATTTTATTTTGATCGAAACAAGAGCAAACCCCACCTTAGGGCAACTGGCTACCGCACATTTGCATTATCGTTCTTGGTCAGTATTAAAAATGAAACCCAACATTATCGGCCAAACAAACGACGGCGGCGGTGAGAAGCGAGAAGAAAGAACAAGAGGGCGAAGAGAATGTAGAGAACAAAACGACAACTAAACGAAAAATGATAAAGAGAAAAATCCATTAACTGAACACAGAAAGAAGAAAAATGAATTTTCATCTTCTGTAGCAGGCAACAAAAATACAAAGCAAAAGAGAAAGATAACAGAGAAGGAGATCGAGAGACGAGAGGATGAAGAAAATATGCAATCAGGCAACCTAGACGCAGAGAAAACTATGCATTTTTTTGCAAGTTTTTTGAATACCTTAACTGGTATATGGGCATGAGCAATTTAAGTCGAAAGCGAGATAGAGATACGGAATACAAGAATGGAATAGCTGGATGAAAATGTGGCAACAATGGATGGGTCGCGATTGAGGAAAAAGCTGCTGCTATGTGTGGAAGCCATCTTAGCAGCATTCGCTGATGACTCGCGATCGACTTCATCGAAACAGCAGCTCTGGTGGAAATGTGTACAGAAGAGTTGGTGTGCGAACTTCAATTTCCATGCGAAATTCATCCTTGCACTTGAATCAATTTCCCATCAATCTAAAATCCAATTTCTCACACCCTCACTAACATCTCTGCCAAGAGCACTAAAACCGGTGTTTCGCTTCTCGTTCTTTATGCCCGCGCGTCAACTTCTCGTGCACACACAACACAACCACCTCGCCGAACGGTTTTCTTTTCTTTTCAATTTTGTTTTCCTCCCATTTTTCTTCTCCTTCTGTTGATATGTTCGTGTGTGGAGTGGTTTGTGTGTGCTGTTGTTTTTTTTCCCTGTTCGTTTCTTTTGGTTTGTTTTATGTACCTGCTGCTGTTGCTGCTATGAACGTGCTTTGGAGCAGCCAAGCCAGCCAAAGTAAGGAGCAACTATGTGTGTAAGCAAACGAACCCGGTCGTGCGCCTTGAAATCACATAAAACTCCATTGCCGGTGTTGTTGCTTTCCGAAACTCACCACACCGCAAAATGAGAGAGGGAGAGTGAGAGAGAGCCCGGCTCAAAAGAGAGCGTAATAGTAAAACTTGTGTGGCTCGTGGAAGATACACATGGCCATACTAAATTGAGATTTGTAAGAAATTCCTTTTTAATGGTACCTTCACGTTTGTGTTGATGTTTGGTTGCTGTTTCTTTCTTTTTTTCTCATTTTTCCCCGACACAATGATGCCCAAGTGTTGGTGTTGTATGTTAGACACACGGTTGAAGCATAGAAGTGCATAAGAAGTGTTTTAAAATGTGCGATGGTGAATGTCTCTAAAATTGCTTCTAAACCAAAGTTACACAAGGAAGAATGTGTGCGCACGGCAGAGAGTGAGACAGAGTTCCTTGTGTGTCGGTGAGAGAGTTCATGACTGCATAAGTATGGCAGCCAACAACTTTCGGGTTCCTTTTTCTTGTTTGGTTCTTTTTTTGTTTGTTTTGTTGTTGTTTTTCTTTGACTGGTGACTGGTGTGTGCTCTGTTATTATCTAACTTGTCGAATTCTTCGTAGGCAGTTGCACCAGTGTATACATAAATCAGAAATTAAGACATTTCGTTTCATCGAATTTGAATTTGTTTCGATTCGGGAATGAGATTAAATGAATAACTTTCAATGGAAGTCGGAAAATAAATCTAGTTCTACATGAGGTCTTTCTCCTTTTGTATGAGATAATGGAGGCGTGTTTGACGGTCTTAAGGAGGATCTGCTGTCTAGAGTGGAATGTGGAGAAATGTTTCAGTTTTGAATCGACTACCAAATTGGTTTTCGTTCCCTAGCCTAGACATTTCGGTATCATGAGTATTTTTTTACTAGAAGCCTTTCCTTTTGTCAACTTTGTAAACTTTGAAGCTTCTTTTACTCCTATCTTATGACGCAGAGTCGTCAGAAATTTCAAAAGCGAAGAAGGCAGACATTTTGTCGAGTCAAGGGAAAAATTCTGATTCGAGGCGAAGACTTAACCACAAACTGTACATGATGCACAGCTGTACAAGTGCTTATAGATCCAAAGCCTAACATGATTAAGCCATGAAAGACGGTATTTACGGTATTGCCACATGCCCCAAGAGTCATCAATTACTCATTCATCGCAACAGAGATGTTTAAACCGCTAGAGAGAGTTGAGCTCAGTAACTTCCAGTGCGACACTGTACTGAACTAGCGATAAACCCACGGCTTAAGGCCAAGATTCAGGACGTTCTGTAGATAGGCCTCAGACCCTAAAAGCAGAATTTTGTTGCTTTCCATGAAATCCATGGTGTTGCTTGCCGTGGTCAAAGCCTAGGCACAAAATTCAGTACGTTACAAGCAGTGGTCAAATCTGAGGCATCATCAATTCAATTTATTGCTCGCCATGGTCAAAACTGAAGCGCCATGGTCAAGCAGTCAGGACAGGACAGTCCGCTACAGTCTAGGAAGAGCCTAGGAATTCATAGAATTTTCCGGATCTTCCTCAAATAAGGCTTTACCTGGTCTTCTAAGTATCTCTGCATGATGACCTTGCTGAATATACTCAATCCTGACGCATCTCAGTCGCTGACCTGGTTGTAAAAGGTCTTTCAATAGGGACCTCCGAAATTTGACAGTTGATAGCGGCCATATTGTTGAAGCTACATCTGTCAATTTGGTTCTCATTTATTCAACCAATTTTGCCAAATCACCATCGACGGACATGGGGCAATGGGTGTCCTGTTCGGGCAACGTTCCCCGCGCTTTGCTCATTTTACGGTCACCATTATTATCCTACCGAGAGGACTGTTCGCAGAGTGGTGGATTAATTTGAGTCCATTGGTTCAGTTAACTATAAACTAACACTCTCGTACGTCGATGAAACACAAGATCAGCCGAAAACATCGCCGATGTCCGTGAGAGAGTGCAGGAGAATCAGAGACAGTCGACTTCGCGTCGCTCACAAGAACTTGGCGCACACTTGACGAATTTTGCGTCGTTCTTGGACGTGCACCCAGGAGCTCCTGGGTTAGTTGAATGAAGTTGTACGGGTGCACGCGCAAGAACGACGCAAAATTCGTCAAGTCTGCGCCAAGTTCTTGTGAGCGACAAAAAGTCTGTGCCAAGTCTGCTAAAGGCCAAGTTCTTGTGAGCGGGCAAATGACACGACCATAGACAACGACGTGTGGCCGCTGAATGGGCTCTGGAGCAGTTGGACACTGACCCTAATTTTCATCGAAAAATCGTCTTCAGCGATGAGGCACATTTCTGGATGTATGGATACGTCAACAAACAAAATTGTCAAATTTGGGACGACACCAATCCAATCCACATGAGATCCAAGAGAGTCCAATGCACCCGAAAAAATCACGGTTTGGTGTGGATTTTGGGCTGGCGGCGTCATCGGTCCAAATTTCTTTGAGAACGACATTGACCAGACCATCATCGTCAACGGCGATGGTTACCAACTGCTATTGGCATGAACGACTCCACTTGTGAGAGAACATAGGCACGCACAACACAAGTGGTTGCTGAGAAGCTAAGTCTAGGTCCACCTCGGACTGTAGCGCCGCCATTATTATTATATTGGCCTGAATTGGTTGATATGGATACCACCGACATGTGGTTCCAACAGGACGGCGCTACGTGCCACAAACCTAACGCCACATTGGAAACTCTGTATGAGCCATTCGAGGGCATGATCATCTCACGTGGAGGTGATATGAACTGGCCACCGAGATCGTGGATTAGACTTTTTCTTGTGAGGTTTTCTGGAGTCGCAGATCTATGCGAATAAACCACAGCGGCCCTCAAACCCAACATAACCCATGCCATCGGTCAAATTCAACCTCATTTATGCACCGGAGTCATGGTCCATTCGACCAACAGCTACGTTGTCCATGCACTCTACATGGCTCAGTCATCTAAGATTTTTTTTTATAATTTGTGCGTGCAAAAGGTGTTACGACTACCCTTAAGTGTCCGGAATCAAGACACAGCACGGGCCGAAGTTTTGGAGGGAGAAAGGGAGAGGAGGTACCTGGGCACATTGGTGTAAGATAAGAAGACGCCTGGGTGTACTCATGTCTTTACAGCTCGTGGTTGAATCTGTTCCTCCAATCGTCGTCAACGCAAAGAGGACCAGAGATCGTAGGGAGACCTGCTCTCAAGAAAATATCAAGGGCGTCTTTATCTGCTTTTGACACTGTCCATGCCTCTGTACCATGGAGCGAGATTGGGATGATAAGTGTATTGAACAAAGTCAACTTGGTCTTTCGCGAAAGGGCTCTAGTACTCAATAGCCTCCTGAATCCAAAGAAAAAGCGATAAGCCGGTAATATTCTCCGTTTGCTGCCCGTATTTATGTCGTTAGTCCTACTTACCGCGGAGCCGAGGTAGACAAAGTTCTTGACTAGCTCGAAGTTGCAGCTGGTCTTCGTGACATGGTTAAGTGGCGTGGCCAAGTGGCATAGCATGGCATGACATGACTTGATGTTGTGCGTCCTTGCTCGGGAAGAGCACGTACTTCGTTTAACGGAAAGATTCATTTTGGCCGCTTCTGTTTCAATGCCAACAATAGCCTTATTGAACCGCATGCTATCGTCTTCAACATCTGAGGCTACATCGACTGTAATCCGGTCCATCTTTGCAAACAGAGGATGTTCAAGACACTCCACCGTTTCACTTTCAGATTCTGTTGTCTTCAAAATCAGTAAATAAACAGAAGAAATATCAACTTAGGTTAGGTTAGGTTAGGTTAGGGGGCTACTAGTGAATTCACCAGCACACTTAGACCATGTTGGTCCGTTGTGATACCCACAGTCAGACTACTACCACTAATCGACCGCTCCAGTGATAGTGCCTTTAATTTGATCCCAACGGCAAATGGTGACTGGACCAGATTGGAAAAACCGGATAAAAGCGTATTAATTTTGCTTTCACTGGGATTCGAACCTGGGACCCCTCTAACTTAGGGCAGGCACTTAACCAACTGCGCCATCCAGTCGTATAATATCAACTTAGAAGTGTCCCATTTTTCTAATCTCCCATCAGAGGTGAATGTCAGTCAAACAAAAGCCTCTGCATTCTTCATTCCACCGTTAGACGATTCCCGGCAGCCATCTCGCCCACAAGTCTTCAAGAACAAAGGCCACATCAACAACAACTCCGACGATTACCCACGCCACCCTTTTGCAGAGACAAAACCCTTCCGGTTATCAGGTTCCCCCTGCCGTCGAGTTATTGTTTTTTAAACGAACTCATTTAGGATAATTGAATGATTGCAGTGGGAATATTCGCGACTAGCGAATTACACCCTTCAAGCGTGAACGTCTATCCCCCCCGCCTCGCCGGGACCCATCGGTCCATCGCTCTCTGACCACGACAAATTGTTATTTTTGTTGTGTCCCTCGTGCTCGATCCATCTGCCCATTCAATTGTTAGCAGCACACACAACACTTGTGAAGCAATTGATGGCACAACATAAAGAGAAATGTTTATAAGAGGAGTTTACAAAATGATCATCCCACATGCCCCATCCATCTTTGTACTTGTCTCTCGGGCTGTCAATCAAAAGGCAATTTTTTTTTGTTTTTCGGTCCGCTGTCTAGCGCTCCTCTTGCCTCATCTGGACAATGTCATGTGAATCTCATTACGTGCAACTGACAAAGCTTTCTCTCTCGCCGAAGAAACAAAAGACACCATCGCTTACCACACCTCTAACTGACCGTTTAATCGATAGCGGCGCGTATCTCGGCGCGGCGAATGTCGAAAATGAAATCCGTTCGGACGTAGGATGGAGCTGGCCGAGGGTTCACGATTTGGCCTCAAAACAAAAAGCATCTAAGTCCGCGTTATATGGTTTCTGGTTCCCGTAGTGTTTTCTTTCTTCTTTTTCCTTCGATCTTGTCTTCGATTTTGATGATGATTGAAGCTACCACCGGGAGTACGTACGGCACTGGTACGCACTTTGTGGAGGAGATGAGGCTGTTCGCTGGAAACAATTAAAATTTGTGTTCCCCTGAATGGGCCAGAGATCAGAAACCGCACATGAAACGAGCGAGAGCGGAGTTGGAACAATTCGAATTTGCCTAGACGCAGTTGAAGGGGGTTTCGAATGGTTTTGCCGAACTTCGGAGAGGAGAATGTGTTTGAGTGCGGGACGGAACACGGTGAACCGTTAGCGGAATGTTCTGTAGGCAGGAGAACACTTAACAGACGCCTTTGTATCTAAAATGTGATCTTCACGATAAGAATCTGTTCGAGTGGTACGAGTGTGGTTATTTGAAGTTGCTGGGCAGAAGAAGTGTCTGTGACCACCGGGAGTTGCAGTTCGCATCCATTGAGTTTAGACGGAGTTGGATCATGGGAAGAATTATAGCCTTCAAATTGGATACTCCATCCATTGAATTGGACACTTCAGCCTCCATCGTAAGGGGCTTTAATGCATTTTAAAGAGCGAACCAATTCTTTGTAAGGTAGCCCGGCAGAAGTCTGATAGTCCGTCTCAGAGGTAGAGTCCGACCGAAGGCCAGTTTTTGGGCCGAAGCCGAAGCCAAACTTCGGCTTTTTGATCACCTTCGGCCGAAGCAGAAGCCGAAGCCGAAGCCGAATGTTCGGTCGGACTCTACTCAGAAGGCGGCAGAAGATGTGGTCATTTGATGGCTGGATGTGATCGCCTTTCTAAGAATGTGGCATGGAAAATGTCATGACTTAGTCTGTGTCTTCTTGTCGAACAAAGACAGCCTTGATTGTTTAAGTTCCAAGCTTGTATTAAGCGCAATAAGTAGGGGTATTGCCCCCACTAGACTTAACTAATCTTGAATCCTTCAAGATGTGAACGAATTTCTACTAAATTCCCATCCACAAGGATCGCACAGAGACTTTAAATCCCAAAAAAATGCTTTGGAAAGGCGCAGCACTCTTGCTTCAACGTCAGGCTGAGGAAGATTCCCTGATCCACACTAAGGGCACTATCTTCCAAAGTCCGTACAACTGCTGGCATCCGCAGATGACATTGACGCGTTTGACGAAAAGAGTGAGCTTTCATTGAGGCGCTTGGAGTCATTGAAGGCGGATAAAATCGGCTTGTCGGCAAATGATGGCACAGCAAGGTACATCGTTTTGGACCCAATGGATCCAAACTGTGGTTCTACGTGAGCCACGGCTGTAAGCCGCTATCTATCCATCTTGGCTATCTTGGCCAACTACAATAACAATTTCCAACAGCAGGACACATCGCTCTCACAAACCCCTCCAACTGAACCCATGAGTTCCCCTTACGATCATCCCCAAAAACCCCTCAATTTATTCTTAAGCTCCAACTATCCACCACCAATCTGAATAATTTCCCTCAAGCAATGGCGCAAACACAAAAAAAAAAAAAACAAGTACAAACAGAAAAAAAAATTAATGTCACGTTACTCACCTTTAAGATACACCTTCCGACAGGTTCATTCTCCGCCACCGATACGTTGTAGAAACTCTGATCGAATATCGGTTCGTTGTCGTTTACATCGTGAATCGTTACCAAAACGGTAGCGGTAGACGATAACGGTGGATGTCCATTATCCTTAGCGACAATTTTCAACTGAGGAACCGGTTCCGTCTCGCAGTCGATGTGTGCACGCGTTGTAATTAATCCCGTGTGTGCGTCCACCTGAAACCACTGCGAATGGGTTTCGGGCGTATCCACCAAGGAGTAAATCACCGCTGAGTTATTACCCTCATCCTTGTCGACGGCTACCACTTGAATGACGGAGGTGCCTGGATCAGCTACTTCCATGACGTTCGCATGGTAGACGTCCTTTTCGAATTCCGGTGCATTGTCGTTAATATCGGTCACGCGAAGGTAGATCGTCTTGGATGCATGCAACGGCGGGTTGCCATTGTCGGTGGCAACAACACTGAGCGTGTAGTTTGGCTGTATCTCACGATCCAGTGGCAGAGAGACGATGACCAAGTATATGATGTTGTCACGTGTTGTTAGGCCGAAGTGACCGTCGCCGCCGTTCAGTGTGACATTCACATTGGAGTACTCGGCTTTGGAGTCGGGGTCGTTGACTGAGATCCGAGCGACGAACTCCCCCGGTTGGGCGCTCTCCGAGATTTTCGGCGTTGCGTCGTCGCTGAGGAAGATCACATTGATCGTGGGCTGGTTGTCGTTGACGTCGGTCACTCGTATTGACACGAATGCCGTCGTTTCGAGGGGCTGCTCGCCGTGGTCCTTGGCCACAACCACTAGCTCGTGCAGTTCTTTGGTCTCGAAGTCGAGCGGTTTGTTGACTGATATCAGGCCCGTTTGCGAGTCGATGCGGAACATCTGCTCCTTGTCGCTCTGGCGGCGGTTGATCGAGTATTCCACCAGACCGTTTTCCTCCGCGTCAGTGTCCGAGGCGTACACCTGGAGGACGCTGGTGCCCACCGTCGCATTCTCGGGAATCGTCGCGAAGTAGCGGCTTTGGTTGAATATCGGCTGATTGTCGTTGACGTCCTGGATGGTGATGTTGACGGTCATCTGGCCTCGCAGCGGCGGACTTCCGCCGTCAAGCGCTTCAATGACCAAACTGTAGCCCGGCGTGGTCTCCCGATCGAGGAACCCGTTTATCTGCAAGTCCAAGTACAGAACCCCGTCCCGTTCGCGATGCGACGATAACCGAAACGCGTTGTTCACGTTGCCCGACACAATGTTGTACCGCTGGGTGTTGTACCGGCCCAGATCGAGATCTCGCGCGGGGTTCAGGGTACGCTTCACATCACGCGGCGTATTCTCGGGAAACTCGATGTTCATCACGGGCGTGGGAAAAGTGGGCGCATTGTCATTCTCATCCAGCACCCGCACAACAACACGCACATTCTCACCGCTCAGCGGAATCGCCACCAGACTGTAAGAGGCCCGTGTCTCCCGATCCAGCTGGATCTTAGTCCGTATCTCTCCGGTCGTATGATCAATGGCCAAGTCGGTATCTACCGCACTTCCCGGCACTGGCACTATCAAGTACGGCGGCCCACTGTCCACCCCGTGTATGAACTCGCCGATGAAACCGATCTGATGGCCAATCGGCACACCCTCAGATACCTCCAGTTCGCGCACATGCTCGCCCGCAGCACCACCGGGTGCTAGTATTGTACATATCACAAGAAACCATAGAACCATGGGTTTCCAACTTCTTCTACTACACACGGAGTCTGTCAGCTCAAACCTGCGTATCGTTTTTGTTGTTGTTGTTGTTGTTGACTTGGTTTTGAATTTTTTACAAAATAAATGTTGAGCCATTCTTACGAAGCCCATATGCATGCGGCTTCGATAATCCTTAGACATTTCGTTCGCGAACGATTCATTAGGCTCTGTGGTCGTTTTGGCGACAGGACAGCATCCAAGGATCACCGATGTTGTTCCGGTGACATGATGATGGTCATGCAGGTATTCGATAGTCGTTGTACTCGAAATATGCGTTGAGTTTGTCTGTAAATGGAAAGGTTTTGTTAGAATTTAATTTTGAAAGGTCATGGAAAAAGTTGAAATACGAAAGAGTTGGTGTGCGAACTTTTGAATTCTGAATGGTCTTGGAATCTCGAAAAAATGTGTATTATTGATGTCAGTTATGCTTCAGAATGAGTGAAATCAATGGTGGACAAGGAATTACAAAGACGACAGACATTCCGGGCTCGGGTACATGAGAAAGAAATGGAAAGTGGCAAACTTAATTTGTTGTCTATGCGGACATGTTTTGGAAGACTCAGACAAGTTTGTACATTAGTAAGCATATTCTGTGACTTACTTGAAACAGAAATCAGGAAAATAGTTCTGTTCAAAGGGTGCTTACTGGTTTCAATAAAACCAGACTCTGACATGCAGAGTTCTTAAGAACGAGCAGACATGCACGACATCAAAAGAGGGGCAAGAGTAGAAAGATAATTCACGCTAAAAAAATGCATCACCTTGAAGCATCAACACCATAGTGTCTATGAATCAAAGTGAATCTAAAAATACTTCGGAATAAGCAAAGTCTAGTCCCCTAGTAAAAGTATTAAAAGATGCCCTTGCAAGTCTAGGTCAGACATTTAATTCGCTTTCAAATCCAAAAATATCAAAAGACGTCTAGTCTAGTAACAAACTAAAAGAACACATTTTCCCTTTCTTAGTCACCAAGACGTTTATCTCACCAGCAAGGTTCAATAAATCAAATAATGCATTCATTCGTTACCTTGGCACAGCAGTTAGTGCGTTGGCCGCTTCTATAATCATCTCTCGTTTAAATTTGAAATTATATAATCCATAAATCTTTAGGTTGCAGCACTAACTCTTACTACTCGAGGACAGTCTCCCTACTGTCATGAGGAATTTTTCAAAATCAACGACATGGAAGGCGGTATGAAATTGAAGATTTCTATTTCTGTCCCAATTGTAGCCCACAATGGGAGCTAGGGAAAAGAGGGAAAGTCTTAAAACATATTCGAACGGTAACAAATTGACTCTTAGTTTTATTTACGATTATTTATTTACCAGATGAATCACTCGGTGAAATGTGAGGCGATTAACAATTACAGCCAATAAACTGCTCCTTTGACTGCAGTCAAGACTGATCTAGTTGCGTAGCATGAGTCCATCTGTGGTCTTGTTGAAATAATAGGTTCTTCCGAGTAATTCACAATATACTCGTATATATATATATATAATAAAGATGCCTCAAATGTCTTTGAAGGCATAGAAGAAGGCACAACATGTCAATCAATTAGCTTGAGCATTTGCATAGAGCTTAACAATAATCAGTAACTCTCCACAATTCATTTTGGACCACAACAACTATAGAATCATTAGCTCTTTGATGAGTCAAGTTTCATACAAACTGTTCATGAATACGCCCAAGTATTAACTGGTTACCTGCACATTCATAGATTAAAAGATGAGAGATATTTGGTCCTGTTTGTGTTGATGGCATTTGGAGAAGAAGGTTCAACCACGAATTGCTAATTGTATGGGCTGTACAGCGACATGAGGCTAGTCAAGCGTCTACGAATTCAACGCCTAAGATGGCTAGGCCATGTACAATAGAACGCATGGAAAACACAGCTCGGGCCCCTAGAGTCTTAGACTCTGAATCTGTGGGACAACCCTACAGAGGACGTCCACGTAGAAGGTGGCGCACACAAGTCTGGAGGGACCTCGACCGGCTTGGTGTGCGAATCTGTGGGCAGCTGTCGAAATATCGTACTGGCTAAAGAAGCATGTAGGGTAAGGCCCAGACTGTAGCGCCCTAAGAATAAGAAGAAGACATATGTTAGGTTAGGGGCTGCTAGTGAATTCACCAGCACGCTTAGACAATGTTCGGATATTGTAATACCCACAGTCAGACCACTGACTGATCGATGGCTCTAGTAATAGTGCCGTTAATTTGATCCCAACGGCAAATAGTGACTGGACAAGATTTGAAAAACCGGATAAAAGCGAACTAACTTTGCTTTCACTGGGATTCAAACATGGGACCCCTCTAACTAACCATCCAGTCGTCTAAGAAGAAGAAATACTTTGTGGTAAATGTTCATTTGAGCAGCATTACCGAAGAGTTCGTTGTCATATGTTTGCTATGTTGTCCAGTATACTCTTGCCACTCATCCAATATGGCTCTGCCATTACATGACTGAAGGAAACAGAGAAAATTCTAAGACAAAGCGATAAAGCGTTACTTTACCTGACGAACAAATACGAGTAAAATAAAACCAAGCTAAACTTTAAGATAGAAATTTGGAGGCAGCCAGATTGAAAAAATTGCTGAAATGTAGTCAAAAACAGTGTCTTCCTTTTTAATTTGTCTTGGCCCTTGAGTCCTGGTGGTCCTGGGGAAGCTACCTGGAAGCTACCTATAAACATCTTTACATAGTGACACCGCTTTATTTTCAATCCAGAAGGCTAATACCGAAGAATGGCTTGCTTCTGTCGGCTAAAAGAAAGAAAGGGTGTCCTAAAATGCGGACATGATTTGAAGTTTGCAACATTGGTGCGGAAAATGTAGCATACTGTAAAACAAATCCACTTTAATAGGTGACAGCCACGGTAATTTTAAATGGAGACCAAAGAACAAGGCAGTTCGTTTGACGTTTTTATGGCTGTTTCCTCATAAATCTCCTTTTAACTGAGATCATGAATGGAGGCATCATCACCATATAATGGTGCTGATATAACAATAGCATATGATAATTCAGTTTTTTTTTGTGGCTGAGTTCCAAGAAATGACTGTGCATGACATGTGCTTGCAACAATACAGACAATGCCAAATAACATACGACCCAAAAAACAATTCAAATACTGCATGAGTCATTTTAGCGTTCAGAATTGGTTGCTCAAATCCTGCCATTTAAGGACGCCACCACGACTACTCACGCTCGGTTTTGTATAAATGTTGGTACACCTTTTCTATGCAAATTAACCAAATACAGTCGACTTCCTCTAAGTCGAATTTTCACAGGGTCTCCAAATTAGTTCGAGTTAGAGGGAGTTCGACTTAGAGGATGGTTTTTGTATAGAAAATGAGGGTAATGCCAAAATAAATATGGCGAAAAACTTCGAGTTAAAGTGAAATTCAACTTAGAGGGAGATGACTGTAACAGAAACACTTTCCAGGAGGAAAACTCGAGCTCTTTGCAAACTGAAAACAGTGTTTCTCTGTGACACAAGGGCAAGTTGAATTAATTATTTACTGTTCGTATGAGAACTTATTTTAGGCATCATCCACCGGCTTTAGACCAAATGACTTCTTGCGGATACGATTGGCTTTTGAGTTCATCAAGAATATTCTCACAACCGGCGGCCAGCAAAGGACACATCGATTGTTCAGGAGCCAGATGTGATGGCCGCCTTGGATGATTGTGCTGTAGATTGAGAACTTTTGAGAAGTAAGTTGGTACAACCGTGTTATCCGCTTATTCCTTTCGAGTTAAAAATGCAAAACTGATAGATCTTGCTAACAAATTGTAGAAAAAGAAGGGACATACGGTTTTATGTTGACTCCGAATGAAGAAGTTTTTTCTATACAGTTATACTCTTTCACCATTATCAGTGACTCGAAAAAGGTGGAGCAGCAGACATAGAGAACAGCAGTGAACGCAATCGAGGACCTTGCAGCAAAAGGGGTCCATATTTTTAGCAAATGAGGGGCAGATCCAACCTTTAAAAAATCGCAGTAATTACTAATATTGTTTATTAAACTTATAATTTGATTAAAAAAATGTGAAAATGTGCAAATTTTTTAATAGCATCTCATTTTTAAAAATTCGTGTAATAATGAATTTTTCAAAGAGTTTTTTTTTATTTCCCACAAAAATTTAAATTTAAAATTTAAATTTAAAAAAAAAATTTTAATTTAAATTTAAAATTGCCTCCCTTTTGATGTAAGGTCCTCAATTACCCAATGTGTCACGGCGTAACGTTAACTTCATAAATTCGACATAAAGAAGAATTCATTAGAATAGGAAGTCCAAAGCCACCCAGGGTGGGGTACGATTGAGGCGACAAACCACTCTCTTCGACGAGCTAAGGCCCAAGTGTGCCACCATATTACATGAATCGATATCAAACCTTCCCCTATGGCTCTGAATAGGATTTCGATTCTTCTTATTTCCTCTGTGGCTGGTTGCAACCAAGGTATTGAGTGACAACGACGATGCCCCAAGGATGTGGAAAGATCTTCGACTCTGCTGTAAAGGTCAAGAATTTGAAATCTGAAATCTCAAGCATATCTGAGCTAATAGAAAACCGTCTTAATATCAGAATATGGATAAAACACAAGTTTCTTCCTTCAGAAGCACGTACCACTCCCCAGGCACCAACTATGATGTCATTGGAGCAGAAATTCAGATTGACGCTTTAAGTGCCAGCTTCATAATGCTCAAACATATCGATCTCCACGCTTTGTCAGAGGGACAGCATAACGATTGACGTCCACAATTAAGGTGGTGGACAAAAATGTAAAATAGCCCCAACCAGCTTGTTGTGCACATTGGAAGCAGATAACCAAAGATTGTTCTAACTGGAGAAGACTAGTTAAATCTAGTTCTCCAAAATTCCCAAACTATTTCGAGTCACGTAATCCGACATTCCTTGACCTAGTCAGTGATCTTCCCTCGAATAATTTTTAATAAATCGAACCTCAATTCGATTGACAAGACGGTAATTTCCATAAAAGAAACATAATTCCACCCTCTCAAGCCTTGTTCGGTATTCAAATACCAACTCAAAATATGAATGGCTTCAGAGAAGGCCATCAATACCCACAAACCTACAAATTCATCAACAAAATATCCCCCAAAGAGCCGAAATCGGAATTCTTTTTCAAATTAAAAATCTTGTCACTTCCACCGCCCGAATCTAAGGACATATCTCACTCAAAGAATTTACACTACTCATCAACACATAACGCGATGATTAATCCCATCCGCTGGCCGTTGAGTGACTACATGTGTACATGCCCAGAAGCTCATTTCGTATTCACCTGATCAACACCTCACAACGATTCGTTTTTATTTTGATTCTTTTTTTCTTTTCCATAAACTTCAAACATCATACGCACACTCGCTCCGTGATTGAGTTCCGACAACAAACTAGGATCATCATTATCTGTTGTGTCGAATAGTGTCACCCTCGCAGTGGGGTCGCCCGGCAGGCATGACCGGCCTGTGTCTAGGAAAAGAAACTACTCATTTCCAGTGAAATGGTCATTTTCGATGATAAATGTCTTCCTTACGTGCACTGAAATACAAAATCTCATCATCATCAGGGCGATTCGATGAGGAACGGGCGAAAGCGAGAGAGAGAGAGAAACGAATAGATGAAATCCTAGTTAGGCCTCTAAAAGCCTTTAACCCCCACGCTCTCGAACGCATTCCACAGAACGTTCTCCGCGTCTCCTCCACTTCATCATTCCCTTCTGATGGTGTACACTCATGCCACCTCACTTCGAATGTGTATCTGTAAGATACATTTTTTTGACTAAACCCAGTTGCCTACCTTCCGAATGGAAAGGTTGCTCGTCCATCAATCTCCAGCCGGCAAAGTGAAGTGCCTATTTGTTAGAATGAGAATGAAGTTTTTTTTCCTTCTTTTGATTCTCTCTCCACCGGTCCCAGGTCCATCAGGGGCCCATCTCGGAAGAGAGGAATCTTCAAAAATCGTGTACAACCACACAATACAATTATTACATTTCGGAATGACGAGGTGATTTTTATTCGTAATGAAATTATCTCCGAAGCAGAGAAGTATCTAAAAGGAGACGCACATGAAGGAGAAGAGATGCCTGAGCCGAGATAAATAATATTTTTCTTCTTCTTCCTTCTTCTACTAGATGGTTTGGGGAGTTTCAGTTTTTTTTTTCTTTCTCGGTTTTGGGTTTTTGAAGAGTGATTGTGCAAGTTTTGGTGCCGCATTTTGAGAGGTATTTTTCGGAACAAATTGCTTGTTTGTTAAATGGGATTGAAGAACGGGTCAAGATGTTAAAAAAAAGAAAGAAGAGTGCTTTCCCAAAAGGAAACTGAATTCTTAGAAATTGTTGTTGCTGCCCATGGTGGTGGAGATTAACATTAACACAGGCGTGCATGTGTATTTTGTCGATTTTTTGATCATATTTGCTGATAAATTTCATTTAAATTTAATGAAGTTGCACTTCTGTGAGGGAAGATATGTGCCCTGAGAAGCTTTTGTTAAGAGCTGTAATTTATGTGGGAAATTGATTTGATGCGAGTCGAGTCCTTGGAGATGGAAGTGTGTAGGCTGTGACCAGATTGTCTGTTAGAGAGACATCTTGAATGAATCTTCTCACGACACTTTGAATTCCTAAAGAATCTGGTCGAATGCCTAAGTGAGTCACTTGAATAAACTGTCATACCTGGCATCAGCTCAAAGCAGACACAATCGGCAGCTTGAAAGCATCTTCCGATTAGTGAATCTAAGCAAAAAGTTGTGTCCATTCAAGCGAAGCTCTTCGAAAATAATTACCTCGAGACGTGAATGTCACCTTGGACATTAAAAAAAAAACATATTTATCTCCACAGCTATGATGCTGAGCATGTTTATAGCCACATTTCCTCAACCACCTACGCAGATTTATGATGTGTTTTAGAGAACAGCAATCGCTTGGCATAAAATTTAATGCAAATGTTGTTTACTTTGCTAATGAACACATCCCCTCGACTTCGTGTTATTTGCGCTTTTGCTGAGGAAAACTGAGGTATGTGATATAATTGATTTTCTCTACTTTAGACGTTCAAGAGTGTGCACAAACTGCCCAGATCAATTTAGAAATCACTCATTGTTTGATGACCATTTTTGAGTTCGCTAACCAACTCTTTTGTCTCATTTGTTGATTACACGGGAATTGACCCCAAAACTCATCGATGTCCAGTTCATGGATGAAATTTTTGACTGAAAGGTGATTGTGGCCCGTTGAGAGAACAAAATGGCATCGAATTCAGAAATGGAAAGGTTCCCTATGACCCTCCACCCAAGCTAAGGAAAAGTCAATCCCTGCGCTCAAATCAATTCATTCTGCTTCAGGCATCACATTTCATCTTAAAAAGGGTCGCCTGACCCATCGCAGCAGTCAAAGCTAGCTAATTTAACTATTCCGAAAAAAGTCACGAGCATCGAACAACAGACCACAACCATGCACATGTAACTAGTGTGTGCTTGTGAACAATTTGCCGACATCGTTGCGCTGGCACAAATGGTCGATGGTGGATGGTGGTGGTGTTAACCTCTTTTACCTTGCCACACAGCTTAACCGCAGCCGAAGAAAGACAGATGACCGCAAATATCTAATTAATCTATGTTCCTCTAATTATTTCACTTACAACTCTTATCTTCATTTATTTCTTTCTTTCTTTTTCCTCGTCTCCTTTGTGACTGTGTGTTATCCTCTTAGGCGCTGCTTAGGTGCCTTTCAATTTTTAATTAATTTCACAAAAACACAAATAAAACCAAAGAAAATTGCTACTAAAAACAAAACAACAGATTAAAAGGAAAAGAAACGCTCCACGAGGGAGAACGAGAGGACCCATAAAATCGAGAGAGGAAAAAAAAAGAAGAAATAAACCTTTAAAATGGGGGGGATACATAAAAAGCCGAGAGAAGGCCAACATGCAGCAACAACAACAACGAAAGAAGAAGAAAAAAAAAACATCAAACAAACCAGAGGCACAAACAAATTCAAAAACGAGGGAGAAGATGATGATTGAGAAGTGGTCCATACAAATCGAAAGAAAACGTAGAGAGGAAGACGACGACGGAGAAGAAGACGAAGCTCGCGGTATTTCTTTTTCCATTTTCCACTTCGTTTTTGAATCGTATCTGTGTTTTTCTTTTCTGTGTGTTGTTTTTTTTTATTCTATTTACTTTCAAGGAAACAGTAGAGAGTAAGTTAGCCTCTTGAACCATGTGGAGGACACTAGAGAGTGCACACAACATAACACAGAAATGAAATTAAGTTAAACTTGGATGTGATGAAGTGTGTGCATGACAGAGCGAGAGAGAGAGAGAGAGAATGTGAACAGAGAGAGACAGTTGTAGTGAGCAAATGGAGGAATAATAATGGGAATAAGGTAATAAAAAGAAATACCATCCCGAGCAAACAGGTATTCGGTGGTGAATTCTTCTAAGTCCACACACACTCTGTGTGCGTAACACACTCTTCTTCTGGTTGGGCTCTCCTGCTTTTCTGTTCAGAGATGTCTTCTTCTTCTTCTTCTTCGTCGTCTTTTTTCACTGATTTTGTTGTTGTTGATTTTTATTTCTTATTTTGGTAGGCTTTTTTTCTCCTTCATTGGAAGATTCTATATTTTTGGTGACCTGTTATGGATTGCCAAAGATGGAAGTAGGTGTATGTACGTTTGGTTGGTGGCAGTTAAGTATTTCGATCGGTTCATTTTTTTTTTCCTCTCGGGTAGGAAGAGTTAAAAATGTTAATTGCCTAGCGGTGGAAGAAGAGATGGTCCGGATGAAATTGGAAGTGATTTTACGAAAGAGAATTGTTTCTTGCAATTGATGATGTTGCGTGGTGGTTTGATTCTTTTTTTTCTTTTCTGGAGATTGCTTGAAAGTATCGACTTGTTCGGCAGAAATTTGAACCATGTTTTGGAGGAGCTTCCATCTGCTGCTGGCCATAGACGCGTTCGAAAAAATCCCTAAGATTTGAGAAATTCACTGGAATATCAGTAATCTCAGAAACATCCCGACGGATTGTTGCGTCTTCTTGCGGCCTCTTGAATCTTCAGTCTGCTGCAGTATGAGGCCATAGACGCATTTGAAAATATCCCTAAGATTTCAGCAATTTACTGGAACTTTAGAAATCCCAGAAGCATCCCGACGGATTATAGCATTTTTTTTACGGCCAAATCCGTTAAGTTGATGCATCATTTTCTCTTCCCAACTTTGAGTTCATACAAGACCTCTGGAGACTGTCTTCATGGGGATCTTCTACCACAAGGAATGTGTCCTGTTGCATATGGGTCAAAATTCTTTGTTCTCCGTCTGTCACATTCAATCCCCAACCAATCCAAGCTGATCTCGCGGTGAAATAGATCACGTCTCAACTCATTTCCTCTTCTCATTTCGAGGATAGTTCACATGATGTTCGAGACGACAAGGAAAGAAACAGAAATCAACTAAAACTAACCACTCATCATCGAATGTCTGATTGCGGCTGTGTCTTCCTATTCTTGGAACGTGCAGACAACATACGGACTTTTTCCTGCCGCACTGTGCATCGGTTTATTTTTGTTTCCTGCCAGTCATTTGGGTGTTTTTTTTTTTGTTGTTGTTCGTTTTCCTTTCTTATGCACAGGGAATCCTTTTGCATTGTGCCAAAGCGCAAAGCAGGCCCCCAACATGAATGATAAATTATCAGTTAATTCCTTGTCCCTCTCTCACTCACTCACTCACTCAGTCACTTAGTCGTTGCCTGGCAGTTCTAAAGAGGATTTTGTGAAGTTTTCTGTAGATCCAGCATGAGTTTCATTAGTCAGCATCATCATCATCATCATCAGCAGCAGCAGCAGAAGCAACATCGGCAACATCAACAACAACAACAATTATATGTTGAATCGTTGGTGGATATTGCATGCGTTGTATGGGGAGGAAGACGACTTAACCACTGTTTGTGCTTGTTGAACGAAAATAATGTGATTTTGAATAACAGTACCATATGAGGAGCAGTGGTGGTCAACCGTTGGGCACATACCAGGAAGACAACTCACTTTTTGTATGCATATTTTCCCCATCACCTCCTCCTCAACACAGGAATGACCATGGCCATCATAATGACGATGCGCTAAGGGGGATAATGATGATCAAAGCGAGGTCGTCGGCATTGTGATGTAGAAAAGCAAACTTAATGAAATCGAATTAAGATGTTTTTTTTTTTTTGATTTTTCGTTTTTTGTTGTTGTTCCCCTGCCTTACACACACTGGTTTGGTCGTTTACTTTGACTGTAACTGAAAGGTCTTAATTCACTTGGAATTTGATTGAAATGACAGGTGAAGTATGGCAGCGATGAATTTTGAGAGGAAAGGGCATATACATATGTTGAGGTTCGCACACCAACTCTTTTGTTGTTCTTGGAATGTGCGAGCTTCGAAAAAACGTTATATTTCAGTTAAGTGCTTGAGGAATAGGTCAAGTTGATGGATTTCATGGCTGACACACATAAGGAGTGTGTTTCATTGGTGGGGGAATGAGGTGAAGCAGGCGAATGTTTTCTCTTGAGGTGCAAATTTTGTTCATTTGAAGGCGTGTGTCTCAACCTCTTCGGATTCACATATTTCATGACTGAAAGCAAACGGGGGTTTGAATTCATAACTTTTTCCGATCCCTAGGAAGACACATCTTTTTTCCGTCGTCTCCATTCCCTTCAAATCCGCCGTTGTGATTTGGACTTTGAGCCTAATCATCCATCACTTCCTTGGAGATCAACAAAAAATAAGAGAAAAAAAACAAACCATGCGCTACAGTTGCTAATTAGTGAGATTACATAACCATCAATTTCCCTAATACCATCAACACTCTTTCACCCATTCATTCAAGGTGCAACATCGCCATACCATCGAGTCAACACACAAGATTAATTCTTTCGAGATAGACGCGCCAACAACATACGTGCACACATAATACCCCCCCATTGGTCGATCAATTGAGAAAAAATCCTAATGATGACATTTAATCCATAGGATTTGACATGATGATGCAGCGTGACAGCCTTTCACTTGATTCACTCGTTTGGTACTTACGCAAATCTCGCTTACGCGCAACTCCTGCCGCTGCTGCTGCTGCATCTTCTATCGTCTAATGAAGGAAATACTTGAACATCATAACCCATGCTGTAACCGCACCGCATCGGCCATATGCAAGTAGTCAAATGCAAGTCGTAACCAAGAACTGGTAAGCAGATACTCTTCTCCATTTTTTTTTTTGTGTTTTCGTCTGCAGTCCGCACAGAAGAGAAGGAACTATCCAGGATCGATGGGGTTGGCAGACGGTACCGCAGCCGGTGCTTGTGGATTTCTATGTAATTATTCACTCCTAATGTGAGAATTAATTAAATCGATTTTTTTTTCTCTTTCTCTCTCTCTCTGGCTCTGAATGCCCCAACGGCCCGCTGTGGTCGTGCATGCAGACATCATCTGTTCCCGGTATTTCAGGGAAATAAACACTGAAGCAGGTATGCAACAGAAATTTTGAATTCTCTGGAGAAAGAAAGAAAAAAGGTGATTTGCAGGAATTATGAATATCAAGAAACATCAGGCGAAGGTGGCGCTGCCAGCAGGCCACATTCAACCCAACTCCGAGCTGTAGGATGCTCCTCTGTTCGCCCATGTGACGGTGTGCGGTGATGGCTGATGAAGACGAGTTTCTGACATGAATGTGTCTGAATATTTGATCACTTGTCGGAATCGAAATTGAAATGTGGTCTCGAAAACCGGTTGGCCCCCTCAGCAACCCGGTCCAGCCCACACTCGATACAGTTGCATACGGTTGTGTATTCTGCTAATTAGGCAGCAAATAATTAGCTCTATCCCACATGGCCGTTCAAATGATTGACAGCTCTTCAGGGAAGCCTATCAAACAATGTGACACTGCCCGTTCCATAAATAGAATCCCCGCTCCCTAGCACCACACACTCGTACAGGCCATCTCCACTCCATTACGACATCAAATTAATTTTAATTGCTTTCAGCTGAGTCAGCACACATCTTATCGCACAGACATCCGTCATAGATGAGCTGTTGTACAGATCCTCGGTGTAGATTCCCAGTCAGCCGCAGTGGGGAAGGTGTTAAAAGTGATAACGCTCAGTCGTGTCCTTCCACCTTTTTGCCTCAAATTATTATAAATTAATAAGAATTTCACGAGTTCTTTTGCATTTGCTTTGGTCTTTCGCTGCATTATCTCCTCTTCTGCTTCAGACAGAGGCGAACGGGCTGAGTCAAGTCCAACGTGCGATGTCCTCGTGTCTGCGCGTCTGTGCCTCGAGAATTTTTCCTTATCTTCATCCGGATTTTGAATTCATTTGGATCTTCATCATTCTCCTCTTCACTCGGTTTGGGGGGAGACGGCTCCTCGGTAGAGCCCAAGGTGAATTCCATCATCGAACGTGACAAAAACAGTGAAAAAATTTTGATAAGCCCAAGGAGGTTGTCTCTTGTCCCTGCTTTGTTGTTGTTGAACGTACCTACAGACTCTGCAGAGCTGCAGTGAAGGCAAATGAGGCAATAAAACCACTAGCGTACTAATGAGGGAACAACTTCTTTAGAAAATGATACGAAACCGATTGGTTTCTTCTTTTTTTTTCTTCAGAAAGGAAAGGGATGGGCTTCAGTTGTGTGGTTCTTTGGGAATTTGCAATGAGGAAGCACCAGTGCTAGCGAAATCACTCTCATTTCAGGAACTCCAATCTCATTCTTGATGCGAGTGGCCGAATGGGCGATTGAGTTGCAGCGGTTTATGGTGCGGCCAAGGAAGATGTTTCGATCGTAAAAGATTGGAATTGTTTTTGGAATGAACGTGGTTAGGGATGGTTAAGAATATCGATGAGAGGAAGTAGTTCGGTTATCATTGAGGAAGGACTTGGTTACTGGCGTTCTCATTAGCATGCACCTTAAAATTAATGAGATTCATTTCTGTTCGATAATGATGGGAAGTAAGCAATCGAAGTGATTATCTTGTTGAATAGTTGAGAATTCGTGAGGGTCTTTGAGAGATAGCTACGTCGAGGAATGAGAATAATAGTGGCATCTTTCTGTTACCTTTCAAGCCTTGTAATGCAATTTGTTCACCAAGGGTAAAGGGTCCATTCGAAAAAGATTACTTTTAAAATGCTGCCAGTGGTCAGTTTTATTTATGGAATCGAGTACAGTTCATTAGATTAATGTTGACCTAAAACTGGGTTTAAGCCAAGACGAAAACCATTCCTTTGCTGCATTCTCCCTAAGGCTGAACGTCATGCTTTAGATTAAACTATGACATCTCACTTTCGCCTAAAGGTATTTGTGTTTGATATTTGCATTACATTGGGACAAGCAATTTCAATGGTCTACTGGAAATTGAGCTAGACAAGATAGACGATAAATAAGCTCTGCTATATTTTTGGCTAAGGAAGGCACTTAGGGATCAACCTTTGAGTAGAACAATCAAGCTCAACAACTAGTGACTATTTGTCGTTATAGAGGCCTTATATTTGCGACGAGTATTCTGTTGTAAAAACCTACAACTGAAGTGAATTGTCTGCAGGGGCCCAAATTCGATGGCTATAAGATCTGAATTAAAAGGAGCTCTTAAAATATCAAACTGCATCTCTTTAAATGTTATTTAAAGAAAAGTGACTACAGGGACTTGAACTCTGCGCCCGTGGGATAACTTAATAGAGGACCCCCACTTAACGCAAGTGGAGAAGGACCTCAGCCAACTTGATGTCGGAAATTGGAGGCAAATAGCTAAAGATTGTTTCAGCCGGAGAGCAGTTGAGGGCTTATTCCACCCCGGTCTGAAGCCTATTGTGACAAAAACAAGTTTTATAAAAATCGAAAAAAGCTTAGTGCCCAGTTATTAACAAAACGACGTGCGAGTTAAGAAACAGGTTTAGGTCCTTTAGACAATAATTTTGAACTCATAGCGCGTGGCATAGTTCCCGACATAGTCAGTCAATGGCTTGAGTATATAAAAATTCAATAGATTTCAGCACCATCAAGACATACAAGCTATACCACTGCACTGCTCGGCACACATTGAGGGTCTGAAAACTTTCTGTAAAGCAACCTAGAGCCATACGACACAATAAAGATAATAATAATAATAATGGGGGCGCTACAGTCCGAGGTGGATCTGGGCCTAGCTACTCAGCAACCCCCGTGTTGTGCGTGCAATTGTTCTCTCACGAGTGGAGGGGACCTACAGTTTAATGCCGACTCCGAACGGCGAGATTGAGAAGCTTTTTCTAGACAGTTTTTTCGAGATTCGAACCGACAACCTCGACTCCTACGCTCGACGCACCTACCCACTACGCCACTGCGCCCATGACATACGACATAATAGAAGAAGATTTATCGAAACAACACCGGGGATGTGGAAAGACTGTGTTGGATTGACCGGTAGCTAAGGATATTCCGATGAGTTTTGAGAAAGGTCAGAATGGACATGATTGGCGATTGCTTGTAAGCAAATTCCTAAACCTTCGACTTTGGCACTACCAACCACAACAAAGTTCGTTCCTTTCTTTTAGGCCCAAGCCAGCGAGGTTCGAAATTCAAAATCTTGACAATTATACTCTCAGAAAATTAGCAGTCAATGGTAAAAACAATTGCACACCAAATACGAGTGGTTGCTGAGAAAATAGGCCCAAGTCTGCCTCGGACTGTAGCGCCGCCATTATTATTAAAACATTTTCAGTTTCTTACTACTCAGCATGTTCATTTCATAGATGATATTCTGTCAGAATACTGATACCCTTTGCATCGCACTGAATTCAAAGATTTCCTGGCCGTGAAGCCTTAGAAGACTTGTGTCGGTCTTTATTTTTCCACCTTGTGGCCCTTATGTCAAGTTGAAAAATGGTGGCTCTTTTCGGTTGATAATTCTTCACCTGTTCTTCCTATTCAAGACCTTGATTTCAACATGTTATGTCTACAGCTGTTACTTCAGTATATGTTTGCAGTCAATTTAAACGACGACGAGCAACGAACCTTCTATACGATGATGTTCTGTTTATGGAAAGCTACCAATTAACTTCTTCTTCTTCTTAGGGCGCTACAGTCCGAGGTAGACCTGGGCCTTACTCAGGTCGTTCATCGTTGAACCTTCTCCTCCAAATGCCATCAACGCAAACAGGATCAAAGATCGCGCGCAGAACTTTTCTCTCGAAAAAACTAAGAGACTGTTCATCCGCTTGGGATATTGTCCGTGCCTCTGCACCGTACAGCAGGACTGGGATGATCAAGGTCTTGTATAAAGTCAGCTTGGTCTTCCGAGAGAGCGCTCTACTAGTCAATTGCCTTTTGAACCCAAAAAAACAGCGGTTGGCAAGAGTTATTCTGCGTTTGATCTCGGTACTGGTGTTGTTTGTACTGTTACTAATTAACACACATCCAAATTTGAGCGTCGAAGTTAAAAAGGAAACAGTGTGCTGTCAAAAATTTTTCGTTTAATCCTAAATATTCTTCATCTTTACGTTGGCCTTGCCTTGGACTTAGTTTCTGCAGGAACCACTCGTGTTATGCGTGATATTTTTCTCCCACGAATGGAGAGGAGCTACATTCTAAGGCCGACTCCAAACGCTTAAGTTTGACAAGCTCTACGCGACAGTTTTACCGTCATGTCAATGAATCGAAGGAGTTATTGCCGTAAAAATGAAAGTCGGCGCATTGATCCGGAATCGAACCACGAACCTCTGGTGTACGAGTCGATGCACTGATACTTACTAAGTCACGGCATAGCAAAATTAAAAAAAAATAATTCCAAGCCATTTGGAGAGAATGTTTAGTTTAGGTAACGTTGGTAGGTAAGCGGACAGAAAACCACGGTGAACTTAGGTCTTCAAGGACCCATTATAATGCCCAGGGGGAATTATAATCTATATCTATATCGTGTGCCAAATTACTCCGTCGTGTCCACCCTTCCATTTATTCTTATAAACCTGCGAGACGACATTTATTATAGGACCAAAAATTCCATCCCATAACCATTGGTGAAATCCAGTTGGGGATTGGAGTGCATTCAATTTAAATTCAAAATATATTTCTGGATGACACACAGATTGTAATGCTGGACTGTAGCAAGGAATTCAGACAGACGCCTGGGAGTTTAAACATATCATCCTAGTCAAATAAATAACCCTCAAAAAGAATGGAGTAGCAATTTTCTGCAGAAATGGCGCAACAGTCCGGGGTAAACCCGAAACTTATCCAAGATCGCTGGCCCAGTTGCACACGGCTTGTTTTTTAAAATCTCTTTCAAATTTTTTGCATCGAACTTAGCCGTGAGCATACTCTTACCTACCTTAGGCACTGATTTCGAAATTCTGACTATAGTTTAGTGTTTGATTGTTCCATTTCAATGGACATCCGTGCAAGCAGGACTAGGGATGCGACGCAAAAATGGAGTCTCTTATCGACTATAGTGTTCTTCATTCCATTTCGATATTGTCCATGCCAAAGTCCCATAAATCATGACTGTAACTTGAATATTAGCCCTCTTAATGGATTCCTGAGAGCAGAAGTACATCTATTTGAGAAGGGAAATTATAATTCGCAAAGCAAGTGACTTTAATAGAGGATATATCAATTCAGGAACTGGTTGTCCGGAAAAAAAAGAGACAACTCCTGGCAACAGTCGGAGCTATTGATGTCCGTCGTCAGCTCATTAACCGCAGAGTGATACCCATTGACATATGTAACTTCATCAAGAAACTTGCAACCGCCCATGACTACTCTCAATCATTTCATCGCTGGAATGTCAAATCAGTGCTGCAATCAATGACCAACCGTCATCCTCAGCCTCAATCATAGTCACATCAGACTCGCCCATGTCCTTTCCCTAGATTACCCGACGACATTAACTCTCAACCGCAATGTCATCGCGTCCCTCCCCTCCGGCAAGTGATCAGCCGTGATATAATTTGCCTTATGACCACGCTCCAGTTCAGGTATTTGCATTCTCCGCCATCCTCACCACACGCACCCAGCACAGCGAACAAATTAATATCCCAACATTACATGAACTCATTACACTCATGCATTTTCAAATGCGAAAGCATTTGTATTCATTTGGTTTGCTGCGGCATTAAGATCGGTTAATGTCATTTAAATTGCTCAGGCCCGGCCAGTCCATAGTTACTTAGATCACGCACAAGACCAGACCACACACAGGCAGCATCGCCATCCGCATCTTTCGCTCTCCATCAACCCCCAGTTGGATCATCCCCTCCTCCTTTCATCATAATAATTTATTAAATTATATTTCGCCAAAGGAAGATGTAATCATCAACACACAGACGCACACACTCAGAGAGCAGAGCGAGCGAGCGAGCGAGCGAACAGTGGACCGCGTTTGGGTCCATAAAAGTCGAGCTATTTACACAACGATTACTGTGGGAGGATTGATATTTGCTCCCTAATTGTTTCGCAAATTAAAGATATTTTATGGCCATGGGTCCGATGCCCATCACAGCACAACCGCCCTCGCCCCCACATGTCGTAAACCCTGTTCACACATGGAATTCCACTCTTAACGACCAGACCCATAAAAGAAATTATTTTATTCGAATTTAAATAAGTAGTTGTAGCGTGTCATCGGCGATGGCTGCGAGGGAAGGGACACCATCTTTCACCTCGCCGGTGTCCAGGGGACCATTAAAAATTTGAAATTTGTCCCGCATGTCTCTCCACCGCTAGGGGTACGCACTGAACTATAAATTTTGTTATCACCTCTTACATGATCATTGTCTGCCACGAAAGATGGTAATAAAATGTCAGGGCATCACACAAAGGAACCCCGACTGGAAATCGTCGAAACCAAGATTTCGGACTATAAAAACAAACATTCGTATCGCAGGTGAAAAAAGATACACGCAGCGGCACTTATAAGTCAAGGGTATGCCTGTCAGTCCATGCCCCGATTGGACTTGACACACTGGACGCAACGCCGAGCGGGGGTTCAAATCACAATTAAATTGTACTGCACGCGAGTGAACAACCTGTCAGATGGTATTAAGATATCGCTATCTACAAGCGCGGCGGTGGTTAAACAATCACTTTCTGCTAAACCACGTGAATCCCGTCTCACCCCCGCCGCCGCCGCCATTGGCAACCCTTGACAGACAAGAACAGCAGTGTCGGCGGCGAATCAGTGATGTTCCCCATCGATGTCAAAGTCAGGTACATACTTCAAAGAACATAAACGTATTCCCATTCGCAATACACACGATTTATGTTCCACAAAAGTAGTAGAAATTAAAATTTCGTGACATAAATACACAATGGCTGCTTAGAGGAGCTGCTACCGGCTGCTGTTTTGTTTTGTTTGTACTGCTTCTGGCTACCGTCTGTTGTTGGCGGCTGGTGTGTGTTCTTGTTGTGTTTGGTTTGTTCCTTTCGTGTTAAGTGGCTGAAGAACTTTTGCTTTCCTTCGCACAGTTCAGCAATAAATAATAGAAAAGCACAATAAAACAACAACACCACCAACAACAATGAGAACCGAAACAAAAAAATGAAAAAAAACAACAAAAATTATGCCGCCACTTGGTTAGGCGCGCTACCGTGTCACGAAGTCGGAATGTGTCTTGTAACGAGTGGTTGAAGTTCGAGTTCGCTACTCAACTCTTTTGTTCTCATTCGACTATTCAACACCCCCTCTCGACTTGGATCCGTGTATCCGTGTGTATATGCAAAACCAAAGACAAGGTAACGAATTTGAATTCAAAATGAGCTCAAGAACCATACCAACGTCGAGTCCTTATGAGTTTACCCGCTTCTTGATCATCAATTGTTTTCTCTGCGCTCTGCCGAACGATTTAACATGACGCCCGAAACAAACAACAGCAGCGCACCGAGTCGATGAGGCGCAGGAGGAGGGAAAAACGAAGAAGAAGACTTGTACACACCATAGCGCTACCATAGCCACAATAGCTGGTAATGAGTTTTGACTGAATTGCAAGAATGAAAAATAAAGAAGCGTTTCATTTTGTATCTAGCTACACGCTCGGGGAAGCATGAGATGGCTTGCCTTGTCCAGGAATTAATTAGCAACAGTTGTGTATGAAAAGTGAATACAGTCACTTTTCCTTTTCGGCGGCGCATGAGAAAGGTCTGTCAGGCAGATTGCGTCTCCACCCTTCGATGTCCTCGTCCAGCTTGACTGGGTGAAGTTTTGTTTATGTTATCGCTGGTAATTAAGTCACCGTAAGTATCTCATAATTTAAGAGAATCTCAGCGGTGGAAAGACAAAATCACCGATTTTGCATTATTATCCGCGGACCAGTTTTCTTTTCGTGCGCCTTCGTTCGATCCAACCTCCAGCCGCCACAGCCATCGCCGCCGTCGCCCTCTCATTTGTGCCAAAAGTGGCTGACCGTCAGACCCCGATGATGGTATATTTAATTGAACAAGTAGCCGGTGGATTCAAAAGTATATTAAGCATTTTTTTTCCTTATTTTTCGGGTCTGAGGCTCTGAGACAAATGTATGGCTGAACGTGTGTGTGCACGTCGATGGTAATGTGGCACTTCGGTGAGTTTATTTATTGTGATTGTTAAAAGATAGTATTGAAATTCATTTGCGTAGAGTACAGCTTAAGAGTGCGGTACTAGGAGTTATTTATGACTTGAGGCAGTGCTGTGCTGTTCTTTTTTCTTGTCTGTCTGTGGGTTGTGCTGGAGGGGGGTGGAAGAGAAATTGATTGTAGACCGTTAAATGTGCGCAGGCTTATGCTCTGATGGAGATACTTAAATGATTCGGTGGTTGCACAACTATTTTTATAACTTGTCAGCACACTTATGGCTACTGTCTTGAGCATTTGCGTTCGATGCGGTGTTGGCTGATTCAATGAAATCTCTGATGTAGACAAGACTCTGCTGTGGGGGCATATTTCATTTTGACTTGTTTAAGGAAGTGACACGTTCATTGATGAAGATTTATTGATAGACATTGATGAAAGGTGTTAAAATAATTGCAACTGAATGGGTGTTGTGTGACATGTCACAGTTAAGCAGTACATTTTGTGCGGCAAGTAGACCGAGTTGGACAACTTGGAGTTGGACTTGCAATCTCGTTCGTTACAACTCAACTCAAGGGTCCCGATATAAACCCTTGGCCAAATATATTAGGGACCCTTCAAGCAGCCGCCGAAAACCATAAAACCCAAATTACTTCCGATAAATGATTTTGCAGAAAAGACAAAAATATAAGGGTGCCTAATACAATTGGCCAAGGCTGTATGTTGGTGATGGAAGGAAAGTCCCTGCTTACAAAAAACACCTGATCTACTAAAGAAATTTGCGGCATTTTAAAGATAGTCGAAGCAATCAAACGAGAACCCTTAAGAACCTGCTTCATTTTCAGAGAAGTTCCTGTCTATGGACTTTCAAAACGATGAGTAGACAGGAGTCATTTTTCGAGTGCTTGTGCACTTTTCGATCGTGTGAAGGTTAAGTTAGGTTTTAGTGGCCGACAGCAGGCTTAAGAGTTTCACTTGGCTCATTGTGGTACCACGCGGACGAGGTGTTTCCCATTCGATGTTTGCTATGAAGCGCTTAAGTTGACTGAAGTCGACGTCGTTCAGCACACTCAGGTCATCGAAGAAGTAGGCTCCTAGGTAAGTTTTCCTATGGGTGGAGACGACGCTGGACGTGCAGATAAGACAAGTTACCGTTTCCTCTTCTTCCTCTTCTCTGCAGCTTCTACAGAAGTCATCGTGAGGGATTCCCAATCTTCAGGAGTGTGTGAACTTGCGTAGTTCACATACGATAATTATAATAATAACGGCGCTACAGTCCGAGGTGGACCTGGGCCAAACTTCTCAGCATAGTTCACATACGAACTACTTCAAAAAACAGCTCTAACAAGTGGACTAAGTGAACTAGTTCAGAATGCAATTTTATTTTACGTCATTTAATTTAGTAGTTCAAAAAACTCAGGTATAGCTTACTCTGCATACATGTAATCCAGTAAGAATCACTGAACTAAATTGAACTAAATCGAACTAAACTAAACTAAACTGAACTAAGATGAACTGGTTTGATCGATTTTGCTTAACTACCGCAATAAAAGCACTTCGAGCATAGTTACATTGCCGGTGGTGTATGTAAAGGGAATGTTAAAAATGTATATCCACAAATGTTTATGCGACGATAATATGACGACCTACCGGCGAAAATTGCACTCAATTTCCTGAGCAGTAAACTAAATGAACTAGAAGAACGAACTAGTTCAATAAACAGATTTGAACTAAACTGAACGCTCTCTGAACTGAACTAAAATGCACAACCCTAATGCCAGTGGCACAGATTCCTGGTAGAACACAGATGAGAGTCCTGAAAGAGGATCTGCCCATTCCTTAGATAGAATGAGGCCAGATTTTTGCGTGTGTAATGGGGCACGTGGTGCTTGCGGACCATTTACGATTAGTAGTTGTAGCAGTCTATTCTTTTAGGAGATGTTAAGATATAGCGAACAGCATGAGTGGTAGTTTTTCGACGGGTAACCGTTCCACCATCTCGTCAAGTGATCGGTGGCATTTCAGGGAGTTTGACTTTATATCGTTTTCAAAATGGAAATAAAGCCGAACCATAAACCATGATGGTAATGAAATTTAATGTTAAAAATTATATTATCAGACTTTTTGCTAACGAAAAATATCTACAGTCTCACAAATTCATTACTTTTTAGCATAAGTTCTTTTGGGTAACGTGAAATAAGGCCAAATGAAATAAAGCCAAGTTTAAAAAATTGAACTTGCTTGATATGGCAATGATAAGTTCGTGGTTGCTCTACAGAAAATGTCGTAGTAAAAGGGGAGAAAGCTATTCACCTCTAGCAAACTTTCGAGCTAAGGTTGCATATTGCTTGTGCAACCAAGGCAATTAATATGCAAGCAAAAGAGGAAGACCAAGTGATCTGGAAAAAAGAATCCAAGCAAAAAAGAAACGCACCGCAACGACAGCTTGCATACCACCAAAGGACGTGCGCCAGGGCTCATGCAGCCATTGGCCTATTTTGGGGCTCTTGATGCGCTTCAGCCGCCGTTTTCCTCGAATAAAAGAATACACTTCTAGCAAATGACGATTATTTGGTACAAAACCAGACATATTCACACAACCAAAAGTACATGACGCCAAAACAAAATTACTAATACGTCAAAACAGTTTGTTTACCGTATGTCTAAGCTCGTTTCACAACGTTTTGGATATGTCAAAATCGACCAGCACTTACTTCTAGAGCCATCTATTGATAAACAGCGAGAACTTAGTTGGGCACCTGACTGTATTTCGTTTTCGAAAACGAAATAAGCCCAAATTTGTTGGGTTTGTGTCACTTCAAAAGACCAAATAATCATAATAACTGAATCCGAGGTGGACCTGGACCTAGCTCCTCAGCAAAGAAGACCAAATATTTAGCATTTTTTCGATTTGAAGGACGTGAGAAGCAGCATAAGTAAACATTTTTCAAAACATAATTATTCACTGCTCCAACTCTTTCGAGGCACTGACAGTGCTCAAAGAATATAACTGTCTAGAAAAAGCTTCTCAATCTAGCCGTTCGGAGTCGGCATTAAACTATAGGTCCTTTCCACTCGTGAGAGAACAATAGCACGCACACCACGTGGTTGCTGGGAAGCTACGCCCAAGTCCACCTCAGACAGTGGCGTCGCCATTATTAGAATTGGTGTTACTTCCATATCAAAATTGAAATAGCACCAAATTTTATTTAAATTATCAATGGATTTACAATCCGCTGATTACAAAATTTAAAAAAAAAGAAAAAAGAAAAAAATTGGGGAATAAAGGCTCAAACGTACTTTTTGAACAAATGGAAGGGATATACTCCAAACTTCAATTTCGGAACAAAATTTTTATAACTTGCCGTGGAATAAGGTTAAATTTGAAATTTGGTCTTATTTCATTCGGCCTTATTTCAAGTTACTTTTTGTTGTCGGACTGTAGCGCCACCATTTTTCGCTGACAATGAACACAAAATGTTACCAAACAACTTTAAGTACGACAGTAATTCAATATGCTCCTACTTCCTCCATTCTAATTTTAAATCCAAGACCGTTAACCTTCTCCTGCAACACAAGACACAATTTATTTTGAAATCTTAAAAGTTTAACCATTTACTTGCAATAAAACGACACTTTATTGGCACACTCCAACAGCTTCAGCCCAATAGACCAAGATAGTTGGATAACTGCTTCATCAAAACGACAAAGGATCTTAACCACTTAACATTCACCAAAGAAAAGGTGTGGTCTTGAAACAACAACCCAATTGGCGCCACATTCAAACACCTCCAACCTTGAGAGGAAAAAATAACACAAAAAAAGAAAAACCCGAAGCCCTTTCCCCCTGCTTTCAAAACCGAAGAAAAATAGAAATTACCAATTCAATTCAATAACCACAATTCACTGCCATAAGCTATTCACTTTCATTAGTGCGGAGACAAAAAGTTTGATTAACAAAATGACACCGGCCATCTGTTCGGATTCATTTCTACGTCTCACTTTCGAAAATGACATCAGACATCTTCATTCAAAGAATGAGATGCCAGGGAAATAACCATAAAGTATCAAACAAATGAATACATCTTGCCCCCAAAAACGCGCTAGGCGATGGCCAGATAAAATGCTTATCACCCGAAATCTGAGACAAAAGCAATTAGCGTGCGAAAATATACGAATATACTTCCTTGACTCTGTCATTCGTGGTTTTGACAATGGCTTGAATATTCTAATCTGATGTTCCCGATTATCTTATGAATAGATTATGCACAAAAATGTTGAAGCATCTCCAAGTATTTAGAACGCAAGCGACTGAGATGAAGGCCACAGCGCATAGTTGCTCCTCCTCCGGACGGGACGAGATATGCTCTTTGAGATCCACCAGAATGATACAATTAACAGAAAACACAATAAAACGAAAGCACAGCCACCCAAGTCAGGGAGACGGAGAAGAAGAGTCAAACGATTGGTCATTACCCGCCTAGGCCTCTGGGTGGTGGTTAAATTACTTTTTTGTGGTCTCACAATTTAATAGCGAATTCTAGGTATCGCAGCGAATAAAAATGAGTAACGGCATTCTTTTGGGTACTATTCCCGTTCGCTCTGGGCTCGGGAGAGAGCGTTTTTGTCTTCGGTTGCCTCATTAAGATTTTTTTTTCGTTCCTTCTTCTCCCATTTTTCTGGTTTGTCTGCATGCACTTTGATCTTCATTCTTGACCTTAAGTGCTGGGTTTTGTTGTACTCCTGTGTTTAGTGTTTTCGTTCCCATTTATATAGAGCTCACCTGTTAATTGAGAATCAAACAGAAATGGGAGCAAACACACGATGAACCAGTGGAGAACAATTTCAAAGTGGTTCGCTAACCAACTCTTTTGTCTTAAACTGATTTATTCGAGAAGACCATGGAATTCAAAGCCTTTTCATGTTCCCCTCACACGGACAATGCATTTCGCACGCATTCCATGCGTCCTTTCGTGTCTAATTGAACTGAATTGATCAACTAAGTGCCTTCATACCACGGGTGCCCTTCAATTAAGACTGCAGTGCATTCCTTGAGTGCTGCGCCTCCTGCGGCCGTTTGCAAGGGAATTATGAATAAGATATTAAGACTCATTAAACGCCGCGTATTCCTTTTTTTCTTGCCAGGCGATGCCTGTCTCCCTATCGAGGTGACCATGGAAATCAAATGAAACAGATAAGGCCAAGGAAATGAAGGAAACAAAACTATTCGAAGGGGTGGTTGAGAAAGCAGAAGGTACTAAATGGTCAAATGAGAGAAACATGTCAGTCGGTGCCTTTTGTCTTTAATTTAATTGAAGTGCTTCTTTTCATTCGCTCCTCTGTTCCGTTTTTTTTTCACCGTTGATACCTCGAAATGAAATTAAAGAATAGAAGCCAAATGCATTTGATTGTGGCCATTGCGCTGTTCTCTGACGGACCCCCATGAACTTCAAGGTAAATCGTAAAACTTACATCAACTGTAATTATTTGTAATTTTTATGAATTTTTCATTGCATTTTGGGTGATTTTTGTTTCACCAGACCAGAGACAGTGGAAAGGTTTTGGTCGTTGCACAGGTAAGCAGATGCGAGGTGCTGCTTCGGCGCCAGACTCTGCGGACACCCCCAGTCATGTTCGATACCTGAGTCCTTATCAGGAGTGTTTTTTCTTGAATCTGTAGGAGGTAGCAGGTGTAGGTGAAAGTCATATTGGGCTTGGTTATGAGTGGGAAACAGAGGTAGCTTATCTGATTTCAGTGTTTGCACAATGCAGGATGTTTGAGTTTTATTTTGAGATAAGTAAGAGACGAGACGCAAACAGTGTTCCCGTGAAGAGGGTCTTGGGATGAATGCTGAGAGTTGTCCTCTTATCTTATCGGAACTGAAACAATTCCTGGTGTTTACCGGAATTCGTGGCAAAGACCTTTGTGAAGTCATCAGGGAGAAACAGGTGGCGGTGGTGGAGTTTGTTAAGCATTTTATTGTTTTTGAGGCATAGTGTTGACTCTGTTCTGTGAGTGGAGTTATCATTTGTTAATTTATTTAATTTATTTCATCTATTAGACATTTTCTTATAGACTACGATAACAAATATAGTCTAACTATGTACATAATCGTATACTCTGGCCAACTAATAAGGATTCAATTCTTGTCTTGAACGTTTCTTGTGAAAAATTATTAGAAAAATCGATGTCAATGCAAGCTGTATTGGCTTCCCTGATACAACGCGATATAGATTCATTGCAACAGTAGTTTGTGCTACTAAAATTCTGGTGAAAGAATACATCTTCATCTTCTGATGGCGCTACATTCTGAGGTAGACCTGGGCCTCAACTAACAAGCCTCTCCAGCTGGCACAATCTTTAGTCAGCTGCCTCCTATTACCCACAGCAAGTTGGCTGAGGTCCTTCTCCACATGTGTGCGCCATCGGTTTCGTGGGTGTCCTCTATTGCGTTGACCCGTGAGAACAGCACTCTTAATTCAGATTTACTAACGCAAGAAGTGATGGGCATTTTATATGAAAACTTATTACATCGCGGATGAACTCGATAGAGAAATATTTATGTCTTTTTACAAGCGATTGTAGACCAAGTAATTGACATCTGGTTTCATAAGGAGGCATCTCTATGTTCCATATCACGCACCTTTGAATTCTTTCAATTCTATCGGATGAGATGAGTATGGGTTACAAACTGTAGTGCAATACTCCAAAATAGACCGAACCAATGAGCTATAAAGAGACCTTAGCATGTAAAGATCTCTTAGTCGACTGGATGGCGCAGTTGGTTAAGTGCCTTCCCCAAGTTAGAGGGGTCACAGGTTCGAATGCCTGTGAAATCGGATTTTGTCCATCCATTGTCACAATTTGCGGTTGGGATCAAATTAACGACCTGGCAGTTTAATGGACCAGTTTTTGAGTCTGAGTGCTCCAGAGTAGAGTTTCAGAAAACCTCCGACAAAAAGAATGATCTGCAAAAGCCTCACTGTTTCGTTTAACAAATCCAAACAGCAATGAATTTGTTTCACACCATTGAGCAGGTCTTTTAAGATCATCATAGAGCCTTCAATCAAGCTCAGATAAGATCTCTCGATATATCTTAAGATCATCGGTAAACAGCAAGCAACGAGAACTTTGGAAAATATAAGGAATCTCGCTAGCAAATAAGAGCAAAGGTCCCAAATGGCTACCCTGTTGGACACCAGGTTTGACTTCGATTTGAAAACGTATCTAATTGTCTATCTTAACAATTTGTGCATGACCCACTAAATAACACATAATCCACTCGCAAAAATGTGAATGGAATCCTCGTATCGCGAGCTTCTGTAATAAAATCTTATGATTTACCCTTTCAAATGCCTGAGCAAAATTCGTAAAAATGATATCGGGTTGGCATTTATTGGAAAAATATTTAAAATCGTTATTCTTCTTTCACAAAGGGTAATTTTTTTGCAAGGAATCCTTCATTTTTGGTGGTGAGACATCTCACGCAGTGTGATCCTGAATTGTAGAATTATGGAAGATTCTAGGGCGAGGTAAATCAACAAGAATCTAACAGTCATCGGATTCTGAACATTTCCAGCACTTGTGGTGTTTTACCCACAAGAAGATCACAATTTTGAAAATTTGCCTCTTTTATTTTTATTTTTTTGTATTTCATTCATAATATTTCTTAGCATATTTTTATATATTTTTTTTATTTTTAATTTTTAAAAAAGAAAAAAAGAAAGACATAGATTAAGATTAAGTTTAGCTTAGAGAGCTCGCAGAGGTCCATTTTGTCCAGTATTTAAGTACAATGAAGTCACCATTAAAAAAATCCTTAAAAAAAAAAACTGTGTTTAAGGTTGTACTTCTTGACGTTTCTTATAGCTTTCTTTCAAATCCTCTAAAACAGATCACTTGAAATCTTTGACTCTGAACAAGTGGAACAACACAACAGAGGACGTCCAGGTCTAAGGTTGCGAACACAACTAAGGAAGGACCCTAACCAACTTGGCGTGCACAACTGGCGACAGCTAGGAAATGATCATGCCAGCTGGGGAGGATTGTTGGTTGAGGCCCAGGTCCACCCCGAACTATAGCGCTACAAGAGGAAGAAGAACACCACTTGGAACCATTCTTTTCAGGATGCAATGGACGTGGCATACGCTGCCAGTTTACCTAGAGCGCAAAAGAAACTAAGAATATATATATATAGCCATTTACTGACTCCGTTTCTTGTCCAAATAATTGATTCAATACGCAGCTGAGAGCCCCTGTTAGATCAGATCAAAAACATAGACATACGATCTGCGTCTCGCTTAGAAAAGCCGAAGCGGGACCGCAAGTCAAGTTATAATAATAATAATGGAGAAGCTACACTCCGAGGTGGACTTGGGCCTAGCTTCTACAGTAACTTCTCTTATTGTGCGTCCTATTATTCTCTCACGAGTAGAAGCGACCTACAATGTAATGTCGACTCCAAACGATGAGATTAAGAAGACTTTTCTAAGCAGTTGTCTCTTTGAGCATTGTCAGCGACTTCAAAGAGGTGGAGCCCAGAACAACTATTTTTTTAAATTGGTGCCTGTTCCGAGTTTTGGGTCTAGACTTAAAATCTAACCCTTAGGGCCAACGTACATACCCACGACGCTCACAAGTTACGTTAGTAGAACTAAAGGTAGAACAAAAGTAGGTTGCCTGGTAGTATAATGAAACAGTTTTTGAATCTGAGTGCTCCAGTGTAGTGTTTTGAAACCGCCGACAAAAAAACTAATTTTCTTCTGGAATTGTTTTAAATCACTTTATCTAATCGGTATTGTATTAGCTAGAGTTCCTTACAAAACTGAAATTTGATGCATGGTTTTCCATTCAAACAAGAGCTGTGAAACTAACACTGGTTCTAGTTCACAGACCAAAAAATGGTCACCACATTTCTCATCCCACTCATCGACCATTTTCCTCGGTCTTCTCTCGAAGGAACAAAAGTTCATGTCTTCTTTAAGATAATTCAGTCGAATCCCCTCACGGTAGTCCCAACTGGTAGTTTGAATCGAACCTAAAACACAAATTATGTACGTCAACTCCACTAGCCTGAGTCAATATCAGAAGTCAAACAGATAAAGTGTCAAAATAATTGCTTTCTAATCAACCACCTGAAGTCAACAACAAACTGCTGGTGTCTTTTATTATGTGGGAATTGTGTTCTATCGAGGAATCGTGCATGTTCCTGAATGTCAAACAGTTTTATTGGTTTCGTATTTTTTTTTTTGTTCCACTTCTCGGATGCGTACTTCAATTTAGGGTGACCTTAGTGGTGTTTTTGAAAAGGATTAATTGAACTAATTTAGAAGGGTTGTGAGAGGAATGCAAGTTACTTTGATGAGGTGATGGTTGGGAGATTTCGTGCTTTTTTGGTCTGAAGAGGGGAGAGATCCTTCAAGATAAGAAATTATTGTCCACTCGTTTCAAAGTGAATTTTTGGAATGAAAGACAAATGAAAGCAGATAATCATTGGGAGTAATTTGAGCTACAAATCATTCAGACATCATAGGCGTAGAAGGATGCAAATCATTTCTTTAGAACTCGATAGAAATTAGATCTGTTTTCTGAATCCTTTTAAAAGCATCATTTAGGGAATTCAGAACATAAACTTTTTTCAGAGCAGCGTCGTTTTTTAACTTTGTTCTCTCACTTTAATGTGTAGCTGAGACTCTCAGCCGACTTCTAAAATTAAAATTCATGATGATTTGTGCCGGGAAACATTGTGACATTGACCGAGATTCATTTAGAGAAGTTGCAGGAGGCAGTAAGTTAAGTCAGTGAAGCTAATATTACTTGCTGTCCCGTCTAATCTGCTTCCCTCAAGATATGAAGACATCCCACATTCAAACCCAACAAAAATTATAACTCATTTTTACCGCAGATTGTCCGGTGGAAGACCCTATTCGAAAAATGATCAAGAATCGTATTTAGAGTGTATTGCTCTATGCGTGGAATTTGTCTACTTATTTCGACGCTTTACCGACTTGCTTATCCACAAAAATATTTACAAGAACACCGTCTCCAGTGAACACTTAAGAGTTTGGACCTATGTCCAAGCTTTGCTGACTTGCTTATCCACAGAAATATTCACGAGAACACCGTCTCTAGTGAACGCTCAGAAGTTTGGACCTATGTTGGCCTAAGTGAGACTGCTATCCTGCAGTCGGCCACCAGTACCGTAGACTTTCATCAATCCATTGCCGAGTAAAAGTATTAAACAACAATTTTGCATACATTTTCTTCGTTTTCCTCTTTTGCGTTCAAATTGAACCTTATCTTTGATTTCACTCTCTCCTAGACCTTTTGTGTTTTCTCCTCATCATATGCGGTCCTTAAATCCGAAGGAAAATGGCCATACCATGCTGATCAGGCCTCTAAACTCGTCTCAGAAGTGCCTACAAGTCTCAAGGCAGAAAGGAGCGTACAACTTTGACATAGGACAACAACCCCTTCTGTCATTTGTTTCTAAGGGATCATCAACTAGGACGAACCTTAATTTCTCCATCAATTTGCAAGTCAATCAACCCCCCTAATCAGATGTCGAATTGAGGAAGAAAAAGGAAGATCCTGATTGTAAAAAAAACGGAGGTTCTCACACCAACTCTTTCTTCCCAGTAGGTGTTCCTAGAGACAGAATTTCCTCGAAAATGTTCACTCACCTCTTCCTTACGGTATATCTCCACAGTGTAATCCACAAATAAAACGAACAAAAAACGACGAGACAAAAGCAACCAGAAACTGCAATCTCAGGTAGAGACAAAAATCCTCTCCTGCTGCTTTGTGGTAAATCCAACTGCTAGACCAACAGGAATGCAAGTATAATCCCAATAAAAAAGGTCATGCAGGGCAGTGACAGGTAATCCAAGGTGTATTCAATTCCTTGCACCATACGATGGATACGGATACATTCAATTTTCGGCACTCGACAGGCTTTTCTTCTTTCAAACACGAAATTTCCACACGAATTTGCTACAACACCAGAGACAAAAAAAAAAGGTTTTCCCCAGATTTTCTTTCGACACTGGCGAAATTTTCTTCAACACCGATTGCTGTAGGAGGGCATTCCGCAAATTACTTTCTTGACCGGGATACACGAGTACGCAATCTCACTGCGAAACGAGACGAATTTTCTTTTTTTTTTTGTTTTAATTTCTTTTTTCTTTGATTCTTTAAATTTTCTTTAAGGAAAATGGGGGAAAAATGAATTGATTTCTTTTTTGATTTTTTCCTCCTCAAAGCACAGCCACACAAGGATTTTCCTGGCACTCACAAACACTCTCAAAGAACTCGTTTTCTCCACTCCACTTGGTATATATTTATTATCATTTCACTGGTTTTGGATATCCAATTTATTTTCGTATTTTTCCTCCTGGCGCACGCTCAGGTGGCTGAAGTGTGATTTAATTTTGATATTTTCCAAAACTTTTCCAATCGAAATTTCCCACCTTTCAATGAGGATTAAATTGGGGGGGCTTTTTCACAGAACAGAAACACCGCGACGGCTTTTTTTCTTCTCTTGTAGGTTTCCTCTCGCGAATCACTTGAATGGATGGATATACTTCAGTGGGGGATGGAGAAAAATATTTTCGATTTTTTTTTTTTCAAATTTATTTGCAAAACTCTAGCGGATTATGCAGAGATTTTTAATCAAATTGTTAACGAATTATGAATGAATTAAAAAAAGGAGCAAATATTTCACACACGAGCGGCAGAAGACCCTCCACATTGAAACTGAACGATCGAAGAACTGAGGCGGGCACATTCAGTTGACCATACCATAGCTGGCCAAGATCACTGTGGTGAGTATCTGCGGCTGAGGGAGTTTCGTGTTTTTTTCTTCTCCTTGCTCTCACGTCGTTCGAACCTACCATAAAAAACTGATTAGATACAGATACAGGGAAAAGACGAGAAAGAGAAAGAGAGTGGATACCTGTTTGCAGATGGACAACAGCAACAGCCGCAACCAGGGCCCATATCTGAGTTGGTGTGGTGTTTGGTGGGCGAAGAGTTTGGCCAGTGCAAGTCGACAGGTACGCGAGAGGCGTACGCTACGTACTGCCCGCGAAGAGTGGTGAAATGCACTTGCCGACGAGAGTGTGTGAGAGAGCGCAGGCACCCACACAACGACGACTGTGTGGTATTTTAATGGATTTTCACAGTTCTATTATGAATAGAGAGTCGGCGGCTGGTGTGTGGCGAGGAGGACGGAGCGAAGCAACTTGTTGTATGCACAAATTAAATACAAAAGGTAAGATAATGCCAGGTAACTGTTTGACGGTGTATAAGAGGCAAAGAAGTGCAGTCCGTGAGAGGTTTGAATGGATGGAGAGCATGCAGAGAGAGAGAGAGTGTGTGTATTTGGCGTGGTGAGATCTTAGAATGGAATTTCCTGAGAGAGTATCACACCGGCACAGGTACACACAACACAACCGTCGAATGAAGGGTGAAGACTCGTCTTGTGGCAGAGCGAAAGGGAGCGAGTGTGGCAGAGTCTGCGGCGCAGCGCGCTAGAGAGATAAACTATTTCAGATCGTTGTGTGTGTGGTTTTTGATTTCGAGTAAGTTTTATGTTTTGAGTTTTTTTTCCCTTCTTTTTGTGTACGTTTTTTCTTTAAGGGAATGTTGATGGAACAAGAAAGGAACAAAGTGACGGCGATGATGGGGGCATAGTTGGGTACTGGGGTGCCCGATGGAAAGAAGCACTAGTATCGTACTCTTTGATTTGATATGAGATTCTATGAGAAATGGTGAATACCCAACATAAAAAATGGAGGACTAGAGAATGACCGGTGGACTACTACAGACTTCAAGGAATGTCTACCCCAAATGTCAAATTTGAGGAAAATAGGTTTTTTCCAAGATTTTTTGACAGAGCATTAACTACTGCGAACTTTGTCGAAGCTAGCTACGAACAAATTGGCAGCAAGTTATACAATAGCTGATTCAATTGAGGTACAGGGTGTTTTCTTTTAAAGATTTCACATTCAACTTTACAGCACTGTTCTTCTGCGTCGGTGCTGGGAACATGGAAGAACTCTTCTGCAGACTGTAACTGTGATTGTGACGTCCAAAATCCCGCTGTCAAGAAGGGACATAGGCGTCCATTCAACATAGGCGATGATAGGCAAGAATTCATCCGTACATCAATGAAGTTACGCCCTTGAGTATACCCTTTCTTACGAGAGGAGGGTTAAAAGCTACGATTTTCAGCTAAGAACTGATTTAATTTTTATACATAATCTCCCTTGACTTTAACTCACTTAGTCCAGCGATACTCCATCAGGTAGGCGACCGCTTAGCAGACCCAGGACGAGATGGTTGGACCAGGTCCAAGAACTCGGCTGGTTGCTCATGGGTATAGCTCCTGATGAGTTGGAGTCGATGGCGGAGGATCGAGTAGCCTGGAGATCTCTCGTGCATGCATTGCCCCCGCGATCCCTTTAGTGAAACATACAGGTCACTGAAAATGATGATGATGATGATGATAATACTCCAACATCAGTATTCCTTTCCGGAAGTGAAAGTCTGAAAGTCTGTGGAAAGATTCATCTACGGACTTGTCAACTGCTTCACTGAATGCAAAGCGCTTCCCAGAAACAAATTTCTTTCAGTTTGGAAACAAATGGAAGTCTGATGGTGCCAAAAAAGAAGAATAGGAGGGATGGCCGAGGCAATTGTACCCAAAATCGCGCATTTTACCAATCCCCAACGCACCTCTGTGTACAGGGACATTGCTCTGGTGAAAGCTGATCTTTTTCATCTTCAAGCCCGGCGTCGTCTCTCAAATTTTGGCGTTGGAGTAATATTCGCCTGAAATTGTTCATTCTACCTTGTCAGGCCGACGAACCATGGAGAATCAGAACCGAGATAATGCTGCTTTCCATCCTTGACGGTCCCAGTCAGTTTGCTTCCAATTTATTGTAGACCAGACCAAGTTGTCTGGTATAAGCCACTACATCATCTTAATACTGAGGGTTTGGTACCACCCCCCTCCTTCTCGAACCAGAAACCAGATTTTTAATTTGTTCGTGTTAAAGTCAATACCATTTAAAATGTTATCTCACAAGAAATTCCGACAACTTCGCATTCCCTCGTTTTTTTGGTTGCACCTGTTTCTGCTGTTGCCCGTCCATTAGAGTAGCAATAAATTAATGCGCACTTATTTCGCAGGTATGCAGAACTGAAGCGCAATCCCGGTACATTTCAAAGTCCGTGATCTGTTTTCACACCTGATTAAAATCTGACGAAGGATCTAGTGCTGGCATTCATAGGAGCCCAGTATCTTCTGATTTTGCCCACAACTGATGAAGGAGCACGATATCGATGTTGATGAAGATAAGATAAGGCAAATTAAGAAAATTCTTGTCGGCATAGAAATCACATGCAATTTAGTGTGCGCTTTTTTAGCTGGAATTGTTGGCTTATTCGCAGTGGGGAGAGTCTTCAAATATGCCGCATAAACTTACACTTACCTGACTACAGGATCCTTTTTGAGGAAATGTTGTCACCGAACACTGGGGGCTTACTGTTTGGATAAGACAGGGTTCTCTTGCAATCAATATAACTCCGCCAACAAAACATGCTCGGGTACTTCTGAGAAGAGCAGATAGGGGATCATGGTTCTGCGCCATGGATGACGAAACAAATAATTGGAATCAAACTTTAAAACTAATTTAAATTGGATGTTATCCAAAAGGAGATAGCAATTGAGTAGTAGAGATCTCTCTTGGAAGACCAAGTTGACTCAATACAAGACATTGATCATCCCAGTCTTGCTTTACGGCGCAGAGGCATGGACAATATCCCAAGCGGATGAATAGTGTCTTGGTCTTTTCGAAAGAAAAGTTCTGCGAGCGATCTTTGGTCCTGTTTGCGTTGATGGCATTTGGAGGAAAAGATTCAACCACGAACTAAATGGGCTGTACAGCGACATAAGTCTAGCCAGGCGTCTACGGATCCAAAGGCGAAGGTGGATAGACCATGTAAAGCGTATGGACAACCTAGCTCCGGCCTGAAGAGTCCTCGACTCTGAGCCTGTGGGAAAACCCAACAGAGGACGTCCACGAACAAGGTGGCGCACACAAGTCGAGGGGGACCTCGGTCGGCTTGGTGTGTGAAACTGGAGACAGCTGGCGAAATATCGTGATGGCTGGAGAGGCATGTTGAGTGAGGCCTATCCACCAAAAAAACGATCCAATCTCGAAGCAACTATAGTAAAAATGTTCACTAGATTTTTCTACACAAGTGGGCTCGTACCGGATCAGCTTTCAGTCTGCTAAATGGAGTTTCGACTCAATATTCGATATTTCAGTAAATCCTGAAAAGGACCACCAATTTCCAAATCAATACCCTTTTTCCAAAAAATAAAACAGTGTGATGTATGTGAGCGATGGCTGGATGTTGTAGGAATCGGCTAGGCACTGATTGGCGTCAACCTGGCGATGCCCAGTGTAAGTAAGTAAGTAACGTATGTGCGCGTAATTCGCACTCAAAAACATTTTTCACTGAATTATCGCTAACAGCGACTGGACTTTGACTCGACAGGTATCAAATTATGTATTTGCTAACGTAATGCGACGCGTTTTGACTGTGGAAAGCTGGCTGATGGAGTGATAAGCTTAATAAGCAACTTGTACAGTTACGAGTATACTCCCGAAGGTTGGTAATATCAAGGGCTTGAATATCAAGCTTGAGTCACAGGCTAACGAAAACATTGAAGGTTATTTGCGGGCAATTTGAAGCAAAGTAATAACGAATCTCTTCGCCGATCGTGTGCAATATATTTACTAGCGATCTTGTAGGTTCTATGCCGCACATAATAGCGTATGCCGATGATATCATAGCGTACAGGTCAGATCCGAAGGTCGAAGTAATTAATATCTTGTTGCAGCGTGACTTCAGTAAGATTCAGCGATTTTGCGACGGAAGTGTGAAACTATTCTGTTCAGAACCCCGCTGTCCAAGGCCTCAAGGGATACGAAAAGAAACTGGCGCAAGTTCGGCATTGTTAATCCACAAAGACAGCTGCGTAGTTAGATATCTTGGCATTTGGTTGGACCAGTATCTGTATGGTAGCAAACATGCAGCTACAGCTCTGATCAAGGCTAAGAAAGCCTTCGCTGTGGCAAGTAGGTTGTTTTACAGCAGCCAACTTGATACCAGAGCGAAGGTGATCAGCTACATGGCCCTTATATGGTCAATCATGGTATATGGTTGTCCAGTGTGGTTCAACGTGAGTTCTTCCCAGATGGAAAAGTTCAGGGTGTTCGAGAGGCAGTGTCTTCTGGCCGGCCTCCGGTTGTATCGTACACCTGAATCTGAATACAAGAAATTCTATCCCAAGGAGGTCTTGTACAACGAGGCAAACCTTATCAGGATAGATAATTTTATTATAAAGTTGATTCGCGGACACATTGCATGAGCTATGACTTCCACCAACTGTCTGATCTTTGGGGCTTATTACCTAAACACCTTGTATCATGAGAAGGTACGCCTTAACGGCTTTATTCCGCCTGAAGCATTCCTCTATTTGGACGAGAAAGGCCGGATACAGGATACAGAAGGATGTCCTATCATCTTTCATGTCGCACGCAGAACAGTGAACAGGCGACTTCAATACGAGCCGGACATCGCTCGCAGCCACGACGATCTTCTGCGGTTCAGTAGGGCGATTAGAGTTGGTGCACGAACTCGAATTTCCAAAATAAAAGCTGACGTTTTATTTAGCCTTTCCATCACCTTGGAAGGAAGGGAAGTTAGTGCTATGGGCAGGTACGAGAAGGGTTACTAATATTCCTTTTTTGAGGAACGGGTTCGAGACCAGAAGTATAGGACAGATGAAAAAGCTTGCGCAGTGGTTTTGCTAGTGCAGAAGAAGACTTCTCCAGAAGTATCGTGGATCTTTGAGTGCTATTGCAACTGTGGATTTGTCCCATGGTATAGTCTACGCTCTCAGGTACAGGCGAAGACAAAGTGCAATCTAGCAGCCTTGAGATGACCGCGAAATGCACAGATCATGAGAAACAGCTTGTGGACAGCAAAATATCCATGGTACTCAATCTTTAAGGAGCTATAAGAAATGTGAATATATTTGATTGACTGGAGCTAGTGCTAAGGCATACAGCAGAAAGAATCGGTGTACGAACTTGAACTTCCAAAATAAAAGCCGTCTCCCATCAGCGCCTACACCACTGTCAACCCCCCTCCCAAAAAAAAACACTCATCACAGTACCTTCCGAAGAACTGAAATAGTTTTAGTTTACACAAGAACAAGAACAAAGCAGCAACAAAAACTACGAGCCTAACAAACAAATAACAGCGCTGAGAGAGTAAAAAAATAAATAAAGAAATAAAAAAGGAAAAACTGGTTTCCCTAACTCCACACCATTTCCGTGGAGAGGTGAATTAAAAAACGTCATATATACGGTGTGTATGGACGTATCCTCTCGTGTGTGTTTGTCTCTTTCCTTTTGGGTTTTTTTCCCTCCTCGGCTTAAGGTTGTACGAGCGGAGTATTCCCTTTTCCTCATCGTCCATATATCTTTTCCATTTTGTTGGTACGAATACAAATTTCTACACACAAAGTTGGGTCCAGCTCGGCATAGCGCAGCATCAGGGCCGGCGCAACGCAAGACGCAAGCAGTTCAATTCTACCACCAAATGGGAATAAAAGACAACTACAACAATTTCGAAGCACCGGCAACAACAACAACGAAAAAATTCCCCGTGTGTGAAATTCAAATTCCTCAGCACACATGTATGGAGTTTCATTAAAATGATCCGAAGCCGAAGACGAAGACGAAGACGACCACGACGGCGATGACGATGCGAGAGGAAGACGACGACAGCGACGATGACGACGAAGATGAAGAAGATGTGGATGGAGGCGAAGATGGAGACCATGCACAAGACGAAGATGAAGATGCAGACGAACGAACGAGAGAATGGGAAGAACCAACAACAACTGGAATTAGTAATCATTCTGAAGGCATCACATGGTGTGCATGCGCGGCGGCAATGGTTATTATCTCTCCCTGGAGTTGGAGCATTTGTCTCCATCGACGGACAAGCGGACGGACGGACGTCCTTTGCGGCTGGTTTCTGGCAGACGTCGACGACGACTACGACGAGGAGGAGGACCGCGATGACTACGGTGATGGCGGCGATGGTGGTGGCTGCGGATAGCATGGCCATGCGCTAGGTGGCTGGCTGCCTTGGCATCTGAGGAGCAGAAATTGGCTAGATGGCCAATTTTGAGCCCTTATGTCGTTGTTTCCTTGTTGCCCGTCGTCCTCGTCCTCGTCTTCCGATTCGCTCGCCTCCGTGGCAGCGAAAGAGACGGGACGAAAATAAGGGAAAAAAGGAATTGACAAACATTTTTCCACAGTGTATTGTACAAATAGCAGTCCGCACAAGAGCTGTGAAGGTTCCAGGATTGTTGGTTGTTCAGATGAGTAGCTTTGGGCCGACAATGGTACGGCCGGCCGACCGGCGGATGGTCATGGGACGATGATAGCGAAGTGGGTATGGCTTAGAAACGAAAATAACTGGTGATGGTATCAATAAGCATTTAAATGCTATGCGCATGAATTATGAAGATGAGTTTTCCAGGAGCAAGTTGTTCATTTTTGTTGGCTCTTCGTCTTGTGATGTGCGCGCTTGAGGTGGGCCGGAGTGGGAAGTCGAAGTGTGTGTGGAGTTGTGGGCAGAGGCGAGGAAGGACGACGTCGAGTTGTGGTGATGCAGTGCAAATTTCATTGCACTCATATCCTTAATTTATGGTAATGTGGGATTTTTGAGAGTATATGACGGGATGGTGCACGATGCAACCAATTATGTGTGCGAGTGAACCAAGGATGCGCATGAATCTAGTCCACAGCGCTCCGAGGGATTGGCATTTTGAATCTAATGTGGGACAACATTTCATTCAAGGCTTCTTTTTAGTCTTTGCGCGTTATCGGCTGTCCTTTGCATTTCTTTGTAGTTAATGGGGTTCATCTTCTCTCGTGTTAGAAAATATTTGTTGCGATTTTGTTTGGCTTACGGAAGTAATGAAGTGGAGCGACTATCTAATTCTGATAATTCGGACTTGAAGAGTCTTTGATGGCCAAGTACACATTAACTTTTGGACACGTTGAGTTTAAAACATAAAAAATCAGGAAATTTGCATTCCGTTTCAACCAAAAGTTGATGTTTAAAAATATTTTTTTAAAGCATTTGTAAAATGAGTTTCAGAGCGATTTTAATAAATTTTAAGAAGTGAAATACAATCAGTCTCCAAAATATGTTTTCTTAGAGTGAGTATCCAGTAAAGATCATGTAGGAAGCAATCACATTCTCAAAGTAAAATTGAATCCCCTTTTCAAAGACGGGTCCGTGTATCTAGAATCCGCAGTCAAAAACTCAAAACTAACCTTTATTCTCCATATGTACACAAACTGCTGACAATGTAACCCTAAACAAAACATCATTGATCAAAATTGGCGACTTATGTTGGACCCATTGGCCCTATTTTGCCACTGCTCGGCTCATCTTCATGCAAGGAGCATTTATCTGTTCAACTGAATTGGACGAAGCTGTACATTTGAACACTTTTAGAAAACATCCGAGACAAGCATGAATTTGTACACTTAGGCCCACTCCCTCAGATGCGCTCGATACTCTCCACTACCTGATCTGACGACAGTAGACTTAATGGATTAGTGGGTATGTGCCTCGACTCCTACGCACTAGACTAGGCTTAATTCCCAGCAGAGAAAACAATAATTTTCAAAATTCGCGGCTCCACCTCTTTCGAGTCACTGACACTGCTCAAAGAAGTATAACTGTCTAAAGAAAAAAGCTTCTCAAACTTACTGTGTGAAGTCGTCACTAATCTGTAGGCCTTCTTCACTCGTGAGAGAACAACATGACCAGGCCTGCTCCTAGCTAGATGAGCGCCCTATGCAAGCCCTGTGTTTAGCGCCCCCTCTCAAATGAATCCATAGGAACTGAGGATTGAAGGCACTAGACGCCCTGTGCATTTGCACATCCTGCACATATGGTAGGACCGGCCGTGAACATGACTCACCACACGAGTGGTTGCTGTTGACGCTAGCCCCAAGTCCAACTCGGACTGTAGAGCCACAATATGACTGTTATGATCTTATTGCATCTTACCGACCGTCAAATGATAGCGAACATTAACATTATGTCTTAGTTCTACGGACGGTTCCAGGACGAAGAAAAGGCGATTGTGGTGTTCTCTACAGTGAGTTTATTAGTGAAGCGCCTTTCATGTGATGATTATGGTGCATTCAAGAAGCTTGAATGAAATGAAATGTAATATACCCAAGGAATATTTAGGCGACCATAAAATCCTTGAATTTGGTCCTTAGAGATCTTGGCGATGCCTGATGAACTTTCAAGGCATGACACCATATTCCCTATATATAAGTAGCCGTGTGTTAAATCTGGCGACTTGCGACATCACTGGAATGGTCTGGCCTGTCAAGGATCAAAACTGTTTTTTCTCAAGACATCAAGAATTAGCATTATGCTGAGTGTCATTAGAGCACGCTGCCTCGTAGAATCGCGTTACAGAAGTCTATGACTATTCTTTAATAATATTCTAAAATAGCTTAGAGAGAAAATGAGAATAGGACCCGTAGCTGTTTAAGTCTACACTTAATACCTTAATGAGGTATACATTAGAAGCTTATATCACTTCCCCCGGAGATCCACACGTCTATTATTCCAGTCTTGCTCTATGTGCTCTATGTGCGTTGTATTCCATTCTTTAAATCTCGAAGGTTTCTTAGGTATGCACTCCAGTTCTTGGAATTTTTATTATTGAACGAAAGTTCCTTCATTTGAAGTTAAACTCCCCCGATCAAATAGTGGAGAGTTTCTAGCGAATGAACTTGACAATTAGAAGTTGGCCTTAATCACCAAGCTCTCTAGCTGTCTAAAGAGTCATACTTTAGATTATTCGGCTTCAACGCTCTTCTGCAGTCTGAGACGTGCAAGTCGTTTACTTTATTGTTCCAGTGGAACTTTTTTTGTATTTTGTTCTTTTTAACATAGAATTGCCTTCGCAACAGATGTTACATCGGTTTGTCCAAAATAACACGGAAGACCAAAATCATATCCTGCCAGTCTTATTATATGGAGCCGAATGCTGGACAATAAGCTAGACGGCAGATCTGACTCATTATGTCTTCGAAAGAATTCTCCGTCGGATATCTGCTGCTGCCTGCGAGGAAGGCGAATGGAGGAGAAGGAATAATGGCGAACTATACTAGCTTTGCAAAGATGTGGATATAGTGGAGAAGGGAAAGATCCGTCGACTCAACGCATGGACACTAATGCTCCAGCTAAGAATACCTTCGGGTCCTAGCCTTTTGGTTCGAGACAAAGAGGACGAACAAACCTCCGGTACAAACGTCAAGTGATACCGGATGTAAGTCAACACGGTCTTGATATGTGGATCTAGAGTACCTGGAACGAGGATGTCAAGGATGGAAGGCAACATTAGATCAGGCTTTAACCATGTATGGCTCTAAACTATGATTCATGTGTTTAGGTCTTTTTTCATAGACCTTCGGTGTCTTATATGATCTCTGTTCTCTGGGTCGCTTGGTGCAGGCCCAGCTCTTCAATAATTGTTGGCTGCGTGTTCTCTCTGACTCCGCCAAACTGGTCGACTGATATTGCATCATATTCAACAACAAATCAACTTTCAAATCACACAACACGCCTGTTTGGCAAGAAAACGATTTGATTGCTTTTTTGTTTAAATCTGCCATCTGTTTCATTGTATCTTCACACGAATTCCATTCTCATCCTCAAATGCTAAGATGTCAACATCATGCCCCAGCGACAGCACCGCATTCATTGGCAGCAAACACAAAGCACGGCCAAAGGAGAAAACTCATCCGCTTCGATTAGCTAATGAACACAACGTTCCCTTATCTCGCACAGTTAATTTTTCGGACCTCCTGCTGATTAATAGGCTCAAATTGTGCCGAAGTGGTTCTCCCTTCTGCGCCAAAACCGTTTAGCTGCCAAATCAGTACCGCCGAACTTTTTGAACTCTCGGAAACGAAAAACGAAAAAAAAGACAAAAACAGACGAAAAAAATGGAAACGACGACGATTCCTGGACAGGGAATCACTGAAAATTATTACCTTCGCAATCGTGTTCGAATCATAATTGAAATTGAAAACTCATCCTCATCCGGACGGTTCGGAGGTTCGGTGGTTCCGAGGAACTCGGGAGCACTCCGCATCCACACGCTGGCCGGCCGCATACATTGTATGAGTGGATGCATACGACGCAGTGCATCCATCTTCAAGTGATAATTTCATTTGCACACAACATACGTGAATCGAGTAGCTACCTCGGCCGCAATGGCCCACAAATCGAATGGTCCTGGTAATTGCCAAAACAGCCCAAGAGCCAAGTCAACACCAACAGTCATCATGGCAGGAGTGAGCAAGTGAGCGAGTGAGTGCAGGGGGCGAAGGATGAGGATGCGATGTGAAGACATGATGACGGGCCCTTGATGACGATGACTGGAGACGACCAAGATGACGACGGGCCGGGTCGTTCATCAGACATCATCATCGCATCAACGCTGATCGCTTGGATAGCACAAGAGTTACGACCGGCGCAGGCCGACACGAGGGGTTGGTTGGTTGCTGGCTGCATTTTGGCCAGGTCCTTAATTCCATCGAAATTACTCGATGATATTTTACTTCATCTCCGCCTTGTGGTGTCTTTCTCTTCCTCGTCCACCTCCTCATCCTCCTCCTCCTCCTCCACCACCTCGTGTTGGCCGTGTGCGTTTGGCATTCTTCAAATGCTTATATCGCATGCGATCGATTTCTGAAGAAATTTCCTGCGCCATCATACGTGGGGGCCTACACCTGCCGGCCAAGATTTACGCATATCTTGGAGCCCGTGTCCTGGACGAGGCATAAATTAAATAAAAAGCCGTAAAACCATCTTTTATAGTCCCGTTTTCGGGGTAATAAAACACTAAAAACCATAGCACACTCTTAGAGGAGACAGATGGCTTCGTGTTGGCCCAGCAGTACTGGCCTGGGCCTGGGCTTGGGTCCACGGCCATTGCCGGGGTGCACCGTGAAGGCCGTCCTAGAGGGCAGCAATCAAATGTGTCGTTGTCGCTTGGGTTTTTGTCATTTTATAGCCCCGAATACCGCAGAGAGACACACACAAAGATTGCTTATCAGCCATGGTAGTAAAAATATCGAATCGAACACAGAGACACAACAGAGAGAAAAGAAAAAAATACCACTCGACGACGATCCAAACAGCCAACAAAACTACAAACGGAACAATTAAATCCACGAAGAGAGTGGGAGGCGAGAGAAGATACAGGGAAACAGCATTTATTCGGGGAATCTGAGAGCGCGTAAGTAAGCTTTTAGTGATCCGTTCAGGAATAGTAACGAACCAACACGTTGTTAGGTAGTAAAAATTGAAAAACTGAAATCGTTGTTGTTGGTTTTCTCGGCGGTTTTTTACTGCCGAAATTTTATACTCTGGTTAGGCGAACATGAATCCATGAAAATTTGATCGTAATATGAAATTAGTTGGCTCAGCTCGGATCTCTTTGGCGCTGTGGGGCCGGGGATGGGGATGGGGATGGGGGCGGTATGGTGTTGATGGTGACGGTGATGGTGGTGGGGTGCGAAGGGCCTTGCGGGAAATGTATCTGTTAGCTTGTCTCGGTGGTGTTAGTTTGACCACCCATCAATTTTGGAATGGGAACATAAAAATATGTTTTTACCCCCACCCCTCCTCCTCCACCGCCAGCTTCGAATCAATTTCGAATCAGACGCAAACAACAACAGCCACAGCCACGTGAGGGGAGGGGGAAAGAAGAGAGAGAGATATCTGTGACTCTGTGACTATTGTCGTTAGATATTAGAGGCTTTTGTTGGGCGGGATACTAGCTGGAGATACAGACAATTAGTTGTTGGGCCCTAAATGCCGGTGTGGCCCGATAGGGAGGGGCTTGTTTTGGGCTGCTTAATGCCCAGATTATTTGGTTCTCAGGGCAATAAAACTTAAAGCAATTTAAATAAACATTATGGTGGTTTCTCGAGATTTTGTTCACGACTCGACTGAGTGCCATCTTGTAAAACATCGACCGGGACTTAAAGTGTCGAGATGTAATGAGCGGAGACTAGATACTGGCCGAACAGTTTATGCGGCCCGTGTTTGGTGTCTGATTGTCGGAGTGGTAAAGAGCCGATGATGGGTGAGGAAATGGTCGTCATCTGCCCAATAAAAGCAATGCCCTTCCTTGATCGCCGAGATAGGCTTTATCTGACGGTTTTCCTATTAAGCTAATGAAACTATTGCAAAATACATGATCTGTTAAATGGAATGACATCGGCCGTCGTCTCCTTCAGTGAGTGCTCTATCTTTTATGGTATCATGTTCAGAGCCTAATCGCATTTCCTCCTCTCTGTTAGCAGCTAAGGGTCCTGTTTTGGGCATTTTTAACCGACCTGTTAAGTGCTTACTAAAATGGTTATAAAGTGCTTACACTGTCATTGGCATTCCATAACTTAGGCCATTGAGTCAAGATAAGATAATCTTGGTAACATAACACCCACACTATTTTCTTCAATGGCTAAGTGCTGTTATCTCGTTTGTATAGCTGTGAAACTTCACTCGGGCGCCATTCTCGTTCACATCCAGCTCGTTAACATTTTCGGCGTTTGACCTGCTTGGCAGTTTTGAGGTTCAAAGAGTCTCTTCTTCTTTTTCTTAGGGCACTACGATCCGAGGTGGACCTGGGCCTCACTCAACACGCCTCTGCAGCCAGCACGATCTTTCGCCAGCTGTCTCCAGTTTTGGAGTTCATCGGCAAAAAGTCTCAGTCCGTCGAATATTTAGTCAGTATTCGGTTCGGAACACATTTTGGCCGACACACTTCTGTCCTAAAAACTCAAGGCTCCAGACACAAAGAGAGCTTTTCTGGACTTTTAAAATTTACAATATTTAAAAATGTCTTTTCCCACTAAAAGCTGTTGATCATCGATCTGAAGCAGAGCTTAAAGCTAGCTCCTTACTTACTTACTTACTTACGGAGCTAATTTCTAACTCTGCTTCAGACCCCAAATCACATGATCACATGATCACATGGGTCTGAAGCAGAAGCCACCACTTACTTAAGGTGGCGCTACAATCCGGGGTGGACCTGAGCCTCAACCAACAAAACAACGAAATAAAAAAGTCATAGCCACCGTATCGAAGTATCGACGAAAACATAGAAATGTCGATTTGGCGATGAGTTGAATTGGGCATCGCCAGTAAGTCAAGCCGGCTGTGGTCGGACTCGAGGTCGGATTCGAGTTTAAATTTGTAAAAAATTGTCCTGACGCAAGAATTGAAGCCGGGTGACCATAGACAACGCCATGCGAACGCTAATTACTTACTTAATGTGGCGCTACAGCCCGGGGTGGACCTGCGCCTCAACCAACAAGCGTCTCCAGCCAGCTCTATCTTTCGCTAGCTGCCTCCAGTTTCACACGCACAGTTGGTTGAGGTCTCTTTTCAATTGCGCGCGCCACCTGAGTCGCGGTCTTCGTCTACTGCGCCGTCCCATGGGGGTGGATTCGAAGGCTTTCCGGGCCGAAGCATTGGTTTCCATTCGCTCTACATGACCTAGCCATCTCAATCGTTGGATCTTCACAACAATAAGTCGATGTCGCTGAACAGCTCGTACAGTTCGTTGTTATATCTTCTCCTCCACTCACCCTCTATGCAGACGGGACCGAAAATCACCCGAAGAAATTTCCTCTGAAAGCAGCCAAGACAACCTCATCTAGAGAAGCTAGCTCCTACACTAACTAATTTAACAAATTTTATAGATAAGAAAACACGATTGGATAACGTGAACAATCTTGAACGGCCTGTGCAATAATTAGTTCACGCTATCCAGACAGCACTGTACATTTAAGCAGCAATTCCAGAAACTGCTTCATATGCACCACCTGGAAGGAATGATGAAATCTTACCTCTAGTCGATGAAGTAGTTCTCCCACCCAGTGCTGGAAAAGAATGCATAGTTATCAAAAAGCTGAAGAACAATAGAGCCGCAGGCTCAAATGGTTTGCCATCAGTTCTACAAAGTTGGCGGCGTTGTACTTGTAGGGAGACGTGAGGTGGCGTGACATGAGGTGAGGTGACGTAACTCCACATCACGTCCACATTTCATGTCACATCACGTCAAGTCATTCACGTCATCTCACGTCTTTCGACGTCACATCACATCACGTAGGGTGTAGTTAAGCGTGATATATGTATGTATACACGATATATACAGTGCGACCTCAATGAAAGCAGCCCTTGATACGTGCAACTCCTCAATAAAAGCAACACCTTAAATCTTACCATTGCTGACTCAGTAATTGCAACTCTTCAAAAAATGGCGACTCAATAAAAGCAACTATTGTTTCATGAACTCATGAATACATATTTTTATAAGGGACCAAATTCTAAAAGAGCAAAAAAAAATATCATCGATTAACGATTTGTTTCAAGAGTTGACAGTTCCCAGGACATAACTGATTTGATTGCCGAAAATGAATCCAATTTGGAACCGATTAGTAGTAATCCGGAATCAGAAGTCGAAAGTGATGACGAAAAGGAATTTGAAGCAGAGGCTGCAATTCGAGCACTAAACATTTGCCTTCAATGAGCTGAAGAAAATGATGCTTCACATTTTAGCTCTGGAAAATATACTACAGTCTGCTGTGGAAAAGAATTCTGCGTCGAAAAAGACATAATCAAAAGTGTCCCAATTTAAAAAAAAACAATTAAAGTTTGAATTTTTTTATTGTTATGAATTAAATTAAATTAACAGTTTTGGTCTGCTTACCAATTGAAAACACGTTCTTTTTACAATAGTATTCTGACGTTTTTAACTTTTTGTCTCATTTTTGGCACCTACAATTTTTTGACTCGATTATTGCAACAAACTCAATAAAAGCAACTGCCCTAATTTCTATTAGTTGCTTTTATTGAGGTCGCCTTGTACATATGTATATATATATATATTCTGAAAAGTCTGTATTTCTAGTTTACAAAAATTAAATAATTTTTGGAATCGTATAAAAAATTTAGTACTTTGCGTGGATTTGTAAATATAACCTCTTGTTGGCGCGCGACAAAACAAATGCAGTTTTCAATATAATTTCATGCAAGAAAACTACAAAAATGTGTAGTGGCAAATAAATATATTCTATGACTGTTTTACACCTTGGCATTAGTTCAATTTTATTTAGTGTAAAATTTAATGAATTAGTGGTACATATGGAGTTGATATTTTAATCGTCGGGTATGTTTTAGTTTTCCCAAGTTTTACAAATCATCTGGTGCATGCTCCCTACCAGAACAACGCCGCCAGCCTTGAAGAACTCCGATGGCAAACCATTTGAGCCTGCGGCTCTATTGTCCTTCAGCTTTTTAATAACTGTGCATTCTTCTTTAACCACTTCATTGACTGGAGGTGCGATGTGTTCATTCCCCATCCACCTCCTGGTTGTGCTCAGTAAGTAGCTCTTAAAAGTTCTCCTTAAATACTCAGCGTGTCGGTAACGAGATTACCTTCACAATTTCGAAAATTTTGGGTGCCTTTCTTGAAGTCTGTTGTCAGAATGTTGACTTTTTCCGAAAGGTCCGTTTGTAAATCCTATTCAGAAGGCTCAGCGGAAAGGCATGGACCACTGTATGCGATGATGGGTGTTATCTTTTAGGTCGATTTCAACCCCTAAATGCCCAACAGAAATGCACATACACACCGCAAGCATGAGCAGTGATTGGGTATGATGGAAGGGATTTTCTGTTAGATAAATTTGGGTACAGGTATACGAGTATGTATGGATGGATATTTGTTTGTTTGTACGTTTGAATGTAGTAATGAATAGTTGATCTGTGTTGAAGTCAGAGGAAAATTTATTTCAATTATAGTTTGAACTCGTCGCCTGATGACGATTCTTTCAAAAAATATTTATGCGACGGTACCTTCCCCATGCGGGTACAACTCGCACTTGCCCAGTTTATTTTTAGTTCATTTAGTTCAGTAGTTCAGCAAATTCAGGCATACCTTACTCTGCATACATGCAATCCATTAAGAATTGAACTAAATCGAACTAAACTGGACTAAATTGAGTGCTTTGCTTTGTGTGTGTATGGGCATTGTGCACATCAGGGTTCTTTGTACTCGTATTTAATTACCGCAGCACAAGCACATAGAGCATCATTGCGTTGCCGGTGGTGTATGTGAAGGGAATTTTAAAAATGTATATGCACGAATGTTTTTACATAGTCGGCGATAATATGACGACCAACCGGCGAAAATTGCACAAAACTCAATTTCCTGAGCAGTGAACTACATTGAACTAAATACACTAGAAGAACGAACTAATTCAATAAACAGATTTGAACTAAACTGAGTGCTCTCTAGACTGAACTAAAATGCACAAACTTAATCGATGAAAATAATAATAATAATACACTAAGGTGGCGCTACAGTCCCAGAGGGACTTGAGCCTACAGCAGTCAATCGGGCGTTGCGTGCTATTTGTTTTTTCACGAGTTGAGGAGACTTCTTATAGGGCCCATACACGACACAGAGACGTCGCTGCAAACCATAAGTCTGTGCAAACATCCCTTCGCCACATACGGTGCAGAGAATTAGTTTAGTTTGTATCGTTTCATCGTGTTCGTAGGGTCGGAAAAGTGACAGATTCTGCTTGTGCCGCAACAATCATTGCTTTGGCAATTATTTGGCATTCTGATCAATTTCTTTCAATTTTTGCACCATTTTATCATAGGCATCGGATTTTAAAACCTGATTACAATAATCGGTTCTTTTTACATGCCACAAACCCGGCAAACTTTTATAAATATCCAGAAATTCTACTCAAAATTATCTATCCGTGTTTTTACTCATGTTTAGGATATGAATTTTCCCACAGGTCAGTGCAAAATTCACTATACACTACACAGACACGTCGCTGTAGACCACGCTAAATTCAAAAAATTTGTAATTCATGCAGACGGTCGCTGCAAACATGCATCATGAATACACTCGACACAGACGGTCTGCGCAGACTTGTGCACAACAACAAAATATATAGGTCTGCAGCGACGTGTCTGTGCCGTGTATGGGCCCCATTACGTCGAAGCTCAACAAGCTTTGTCTTTTTGAAAATTTGTTATTTTTAGCCGTGAAGAATGAAAGCAGTTTTTCAGAAGTCGAATCTGGAACCTTGGACCTTATAAATTGAGCGAAAGAATCGACGCACGATGGCCTTGATATGATCTTCACCAACTTAATTTTTGGCCCCTTCATATCGGTACACTGGTCGAGCGCCAGAAAAGGCTTGTCATCAAATGTCGGATACAAACTGTTGTTGCTCAAAATGGTGTCGTAAATTTCTAAAAACAAGTTTAAATACCATGCCGTACACATGATTTAACGTAGTCCTCACAAAAATATGTTCGTACCCATTTCTGACTACATCTTTCACCTAAATTATTTTCACTCCGTTACGTCGTAGAAGATTGACCGGCATTTCGTTTTTCGACTCAAAGATTTGACTGAACTATGTCGAACTCATCTGGATGATGTATTGAAGGCGGTCATGCCTATAATAATCGGCCCGGTTCATTAGAAGGGAGAATCTTTCGATTATTTCACAGTCAGAAGAAAGCAGCCTCATGAATATCGTGGACAATTGTTTTTGCATCTTTTTGTATAAACTCCCAAGACTGTACAGTCTCTTTTTCGTTGCGAAGGATCTATGTTTGAGAACCGTATGAACCACCGTAAAAATCTCACGCAGTAAAGAAATCGGATACCAATAGGAGGAAAATACCCAAACACCTCGTTTGTACATTTGCGTCGAATACCACGCCGACACAAGACGGCTTTAAAGAGTCCAGGGTAGACAAATTTATTCGGGACTAAAAGGCTGTAGTCTCTTTTATGGTTATGTCAGCAACGTGCTCGTTGGAGTTACACAAGACTAAGTGACTTCCTCAATCCTTCAGTTGACTTCAAACTCCGTTCTTTTATCGGTCCTTGATCCCGTTTCCCGCTCAGAGAGCGTTCAAACGATCTCCTCCAGGCGTGCTTCAGATCGATTGATAAGTTGCCGTCAATTCTATCGCATGAAGCAAACCGCCGCCGCCTCCTCCAACTTACATCATGCCCATTAAACTGCCGCTTTAAGGTCAAATATGTGTTCCAGATGCTCCTCTTTTCCTGCTCGATATCATAGACAGGTACTCACTGCGATGTAGTTGACAAGATAAAGTTCATTGTACACGCTTCCACCGCAACCCCAGACATCAATGGCAACCAAGGGAATTCAAGCCATGCAGCAACTCTGCGGTGCCTAGCCACAAACTGAAGAAGCACAAAGACCGAATCATCATTTGATTGCTAGACATGCACGGAATATTTAATTCCCATCCCAGGCCGGGCACAATGGTGCCGCAAAAACAACCGAAATAGCCGACGACGAGAGGAGGATCCAGCGGATTGCAGAAATCCAGAAAACGTCGCTGATGGACTAGGAATCCATGCCAATTGCTCAGCGATGACTGATGAGCCACAGACGAGGGCTAACATTTCTATCAGCTGTGCTAGGAACTGCTTGTGTACACGACGTTTTGATGAAGGATTAGAATTGAACTCGCCAATTTGCTGTCACTGCATTGAGACGGACAGGCGATTAGTATTCGTCAGATAAGTTCGTAGATTACGTCGCGCATAAATTGCGCGGGAGATATCTTAAATTCATCAAGCGGCAACATGTTCATTCACTCAAGGTCGTCAACTGGAGAATTATTCCTAATTGACCGATGTTGAGTCGGAGGATTGAGCTGAGAGCCAAACAAAGGGTTTGTCCCTTGGGCAGACAGTTGTGGGCGTACAGAACGGTTCAATAAAAAGGGTATGAAGGAAGTCCTTGAAGGTACGCGTAAATTTGTCACAGCACTGTGCGTAAGTTGCATTTGATGTATTTACAGTGGAAGTCATTGTCATAAATTGGACATGTTCAGACGTCTATTAACTAAATGGACATTCACAAAAATCTGAGTCACATCTTCAACGATTTTGCAGGATAAAAAGGATAAAGGTCCAGTGACAGTTGTCAAAAGTTCATCAGGCATCACTTGACACTGGTTTTGACTGTGGGTTGGCTCATTTTCGATAATATCGCAAATTAGATGGAAACGACCGAATTTGCAAAAGTCTAATGCGGATGAAGCATCGAGAAAATGTGTTCATTAGAAACCGGATGAGTCCTTTTGGATCATTTTCTGTCTTCAGCAAAGGCTTTTTTTTCGGAGGATTTTTGAAACGCTACTGGAGCACTCAGACTCAAAACTGGTCCATTGTACTGCCAGGTAGCAACCTACTCCAGTGCCGTTAATTTGATCGCAACGGCAAATGGTGACTGGACCAGATTCGATTTCACTGGGATTCGAACCTGGGACCCCTCGAACTTGAGGCAGGCACTTAATTATCTTAATATTTTCTATTATGTCGGAAGGATCTATGACAATTATGTGTGAAACAAAATATCGGCCAAATGCTCGCCGATATGTCAAATTTTTTGTGACTCTGACCCAATGTGTCCACTGAATGGTGTCCATATCATCCAATTCAGGCCAAAAGAAGTTGGTAATCATCGACGTATGAGTATGGCACCCGCCGTTAACGGCGATGGCGTAGCCAAAGTCGTGCTGAAAGAAATATGGACCGATGACCAAAATCCGCAAAAAATATTGATTTTTTTGGGATGTATTGGACGTGCTTGGATCTCATGTGTCTTGGTATCGTAAATTTAATTTTTGTACGGGTGCAGGCCCAATTCATGACGCAAAATTTGCGCCAAGTTGTGGTCTGAGAAAGGTCGAGTGCTTGTGAGCGACGCGAAATCGACCGCCTCGGATTCTCTTGCCCACTCTAACGTCTCACGATGTTTTCGGCAGATCTTGCGTTTCGTCAGGTACAGAGTCGACGGTGTCCGTGAGACGTTAAAGTGGGCAAGAGAATCCGAGGCAGGGGATATCGCATCGTGTTGATTTGTCGTTTACTGAATTAGTGGACTTCATAAGACTGCGAATAGTCCTCCCGGTAGGGCGATTATGGCGACCGTCAAGTGGGCGAAGCGCGCGGGACGTTGTCCGAACAGAACACTCATTTTGATAAAACCATTTTATCATTTGCACTTATTGTTGAATACTATGTCCATCCGCAGAGATTTGACAAAACAGACTGAATAAGACCCTTTAGTAATCGTACCGTACAGCACAACTCATTGAATTACAAAGGATGTTGGAGGGAAAGGTATAACGACGACGTGAGGAGTGACCTGCATCTATTCAATAATAGTCTTATTCAGAAGGGTGTGTATTTCATTTCTGGACTACCAATATTCTTTAAGTTGCAAAAGTTGCAAAACTTACTGGCCAACATAAGAGGCACGATCTTCCAAAACTCCGTTCAACTGCTAGCCTACGTGGATGACATTGATGTGATTGGGCGAACACAGCGAGCCGTCGATGTTGAGTTTGCATTGAAATGGAAGCGGCTAAAATGGGTCTGGCGGTAAACGAGGGCAAAACCAAGTATATGCTGTCATCGAGAAAGGACGCACAACATCGATGACTTGGCCAGAACGTCACCATAGGCAACTATAACTTTGAGGTAGTTAATCGTCTACCTTGGCTCCGCGGAAAACAGTACAAACAACATCAGTATCGAGATCAAACGCAGAAGAACTCTTGCCAACCGCTGTTTCTTGGGCTCAAAAGGCAATTGAGTAGTAGAGCTCTCTCTCGTATAGAGCTGACTCTATACAAGACCTTGATCATCCCAGTCCTGCTGTATGGCGCGTTGATGGCATTTGGAGGAGAATGTTCAACCACGAACTGTATGGGCTGTACAGCGACATGAGTCTAGCCAGGCGTCTACGGATCCAACGCCTAAGATGGCTAGGCCATGTAGAGCGTATGGACAACTTAGCTCCGGGCCGAAGAGTCTTCGACTCTGAGCCTGTGGGACAACGCAACAGAGGACGCCCACGAACAAGGTGGCGCACAAAAGTCGAGGGGGCCTTGGCCGGCTTGGTGTGCGAAACTGGGGACAGCTGGCGAGGGATCGTGCTGGCTGGAGAGGCATGTTGAGTGAGGCCCAGGTCCACCTCGGACTGTAGCGCCCTAAGAAGAAGAAGAAGAATATTCTTTAAGTAGTCTTATCACACTTGGTAACTAAGCCTTTGCTGAAGGCAGAAAATGATCCAAAATGACTCATCCGGTTTCTAATGAACACATTTTCACGATGCTACATTTGCATTAGACTTTTGCGTCGTTTCCATATATTTTTTTTGTCGGAGGTTTTTGTAACACTACACTGGAGCACTCAGACTCAGACTGGTCCATTGTACTACCAGGCAGCAACCTACTTTGCTGAAATTTCATATTCTTCCGAAGGAAGACCAGCAAGCGCCTCTGTGATGAGTAGCCTACGTCAGCAGCTCTCACATCATCAGCACCGAATAACTGCCACCTGATCCGAACAAAGGCGAAACAATGGCAGAGGAAGTGCTCTGCAGTGTCATCGTCTTCTCCACAGGCGTCGCAGAGGGTTCCATCGCTTAGGCCAAGCCCACTTAAGTGTTCGCCTTCGAAGGTGTAGTGCCCCGTTAGTACGCCGGTAAGTTGTCTGCAATCTTTTCTGTTAAGAGATGACAAGAAAGCCGCGGATTTCTTACAGACGTTGGGGAGCATGCGCTTGGTCTGTCTATATCCTGGAGAGTCATGCCACCTCCGGTTGTGCTCTCGAGAAGTCCAACCATCGATGGAAGTCCTAACCAAGGACGCGGGCTGTCCCAGCGTAGGTTCAGGTCCTGAGAATGCTTCATTTGATCCTCGCCTAGCAAGTTCATCGGCGATCTCATTTCCTGCAATCCCGTGGTGCCCCGGAACCCGGACAAGTCTTAGCGAATTTAAGCTACCGATCAAATTCAGAGAAGACTAGCATTCCTGAACTATCCTGGAAGTGTTAAAGGGTTCAGCAAGGCCTTAAGCACAGCTTGGCTGTCGCTACAGACGCTACAGCTTGGCTGTCACAATATAGCTCGTAGCCATTAGGATTGCATAGGTTTCCGCTTGGAAAACCGGCGCAAATTTACCTAACGAGGTGTGCAGTCTAAAGTTGTCGCTCTTCACGAAGGCACCAGCACCAGATCCCTCATTGGTCTTGGAGCTGTCCGTGAAGATTCGACTACATTCCTTTCCTGGCTCAGATTCTGGCCAGAGCCAGTCCTGAGTGCAGTGAAAGTCGACTTTGTATGTTCGTCTCAGCTGGAGTACAGTTGTCCGCGCGTCAGGCAGCATATCCATAAGACTGGAGTTAAAGGAAATGCGATGCGCAAGGTCATCGAAACTCCAGTGCGAGTTGTACCAAAAGCCACTTCTTTTTAAACGGAAGATGGCCTTGAGAGTATATCCCATGATGTGGAAGGGGCCGTGTCATATCATAGCCGTGTAGATCCAAACGGATCTTTTTGGTGATAGACCCCAGAAAACTGACAGTGCCTTCGCAATTTTCGTTTCGACGTGTTTTTTTCCACAGAAGCTTCCTATCTAGAATCACACCCAGATATTCAGCTTCATCGGAAAAGCAGATAGTGACACCTTTTAGTACTAGTTGAGTCAAACCAGTCAATTTCCTCCTCCTCGTGAAGAGGACAACCTCGGTTTTAAGAGGGTTGACTGAAAGCCTATTTCTAGTCGATCAAGTCTAGAGCTGCCTTCGCTTTTGAACACACATCCGCTAAAAATGATCCGACAGACAGAACGGGTACATCATCCGCATAGGCCTGGGCGTAGATGTTAGAACTATTGAGAGCATCGAGCGGAGAGTCAACCAGCATGCATCATAGCAGAGGAGACAAGCAACATTTTAATTACGACTCCTTTCTTGTGAGTCCGAGCTGGCTCTATTTACAACGCCCATCACCTCGGATTTTCAGGAAAAACTACCTAATTTAGGACCAAATTTGCCAAAAATTAGTTGATGGCCAGTAAAACGTGTTTGTATTCAACCAAGTTCAAAGATTGCACAGCAAAGGTTCTAGTCCTAAGTTCCTTTACAGCTTCTACTCTCCTTAAGCTTACGTCTCGAAACATTTTATTCCAAAATATCGGTCAGAATTTGGTTTCTTTTTTGCAGTCGAATGCAGAACTCGGTCTTGTTATGAATTTTCTTCAATAGATTTCAAAACAGTTTTCGAATCGATCATCCCGTAGCATACTTGTCATCAAAGTCAAGCTTAGCCCACCAAGAGTGTTATTTCTTTCAGATTTGTATTCAACATTTTACATCCGGCAATTGACTCATCGTCTTACTAGATTGACGAGATTGAAAAGGGTGGCATGATCCGTTCAAAGCATGACGCCACAAAAATATTATGTGCCCCTCCTCAGATACTCCCAACTCTGGCGTGACACGAGATCACAATTCTCCCACAAAATTACACTACGTGGTATCGAGGATTAGTCACCTCATCTTACATCACATCATCCCAGATTACACCAAACACTTAGTGCTCCGATTACTCCAGCCCGAACCTTCCTCAACCCGGTCTCCCGCTTGGCAGTGAAATACCATCGGCGACGATTTGATGCATCTCGCGTGCTAATACAAACGACATCCTAATCAAAACTTCACTTCAAGAATTATGATGCAATCACAGACACAGTCACAGATACAGAGACACACACGCACCCTCGGTCCCCGTCGTAAAACCAAATAGCTTAACAATTTCTCAAGATAATAGCCCCATACCTCGCTTGACCATAAAACCACTCGTAAAACCGCTCAATAGCACCAATAGATCTCCGCGCATAATACCCTTATCACCGCATAGATCTACCATTTACCATTCCTCCTCGCAGGCGCACCACACCACGCCACACCACTATATCCACTTACCGGAGGAATTCTAACCATATTTGCTTTTCCGGCGCCACATTGTTTATTAGGCTTTGTTCCCACTGTGTTCCATCACTTTGTTTGTTAAGCCCAGCCACCCGGGCAAGACACGACACCAAAGAGGTATGTTCCACCTTTTAAAACTGTTAATTCCCTCGATCAACGCGGTAGAGTCCACAACTAAAACCGAAAACAGAATTCCCGGAGAATTTCGCCACCCCACTGCGGTGGATGCCGAGGGATGATTGCGGGACGCGGTGGCGGACACACTCCAACTGAAGCTGGAGCGGAATGCCGCAACCGGCGCGGCGAAGTGATCATCTGTGCAATGCCAACGGGGGCTTAGGACCGGCCCATTGCCAAAAAAAGAACCGAAAACAATGGGATTTGCGTTTTTTGGGTTTTCAATTCGATCCCTCGAATCGGCCCCTCTTCCTGTGTCGACACTCAATTGAATTTTTCCAAGCTTTCAGATTCAAATCGAGCTGCGCTCATGCAGATGCGGCGGGAGCAGGGCACGACCGCCGATATTGGGCTCTGCTTATTCCCCCATCTTCACATCATCAAATTTGATGATTTCCACCCGAAAACCAGATCACTTTGGGTGCAATTTCGAGAGTCCCCGTCCCATCGCCCATGAGTGAGCGCGCGCGCAGGGCACGGCACTGCCAATTTGGAGTGACACCCCACACCGTAGAGGATACACCTGCATATGACCGCCTATAAGTATATAGCCAGCCATCGATCGTCGCCTTTTTTTGTCGTTGCCAACGTTTTGGATACGGATCCAGCATTTGGCTACCAATTCGCGAGAAGCCAGCTTCTTCTCCCGTTCCCAAGTGGCGATGGTTCGGCGGCGCTGATGGTGGTTGTGCCGGTGGTGGTGGTGGTGGTTGTGGTGGTGGCTTCGTCTTCTCCGTCGTCGTCAGTGATGATAATCGCCGTTCTTACTCGTTTCCCTTTTCGGGGTTCTTTTGCAGCTCAGCGCTGTCCATTTGTTTTTCTCAATTTTTTCTTTGCCTTTCGTCTGCTCTCTGGGATGAATCTCTGTTCTGGTATTTCCAGCACCCAAAATCCAGAAGACGACGAGCAGGACCATAAACAAAGAAACGCTGAACAGCGATGAGCCCGCGCCTGTGTGTGTCTGCGTCCATCTGGATGATGGTGATGATTTAGGAGCTCATTGTGAAGTGAGGAGCTTCTCTAGGCGAGAGTATATCATATCACAGTGGCCGGAGGAGAGCTGAGCAATATTTATGCCACGACATGACTGCATATGGTCCCCCACATGTGGCCGTGGCGAGCTGTGGTTCGATTGGTTTTTGGTGGTGATGTCAAAGAGATCGGGCGACATTGATATGGGCAGCGGGAGGATCTCCTACGATTGGCGCAAATCGAATTCTTGGAAGAAAACAAAAATAAACGACACACCGTTTGAGGAGCAGACTTCGGTTGTGTGGTGGCGGTGTTTGCTGGCGTGGAACTCCTAGGGAAGTTCATTCTGCCACAAGGGTATTCGTTTGCTTAGGCTTTCGTGTTTCGTCCGAAAGGAGAACGGCATCATTGTGGGAGACTAATTGGTGAGAGTTAACAGTTTTGGGCTGGAGATTGATGTTGACGATTGGGCTTAGGTGGGACTCTCTCTTTCTGTAGCAGTATCTACTGTGTAGCGATGGTGCAACAATGTTTAGTCGAGTGCTTGAGCATAAGAAGTGGCTGAATTTAATTTACGTTGAATTGTAAAGGGGACGCGAGAAGAAGGACGAAAGTCTTCGATATTAAGTTGCTGCCTTAAGATTCTCATTTGTAGCGTTGCTAGAACAGATGTAAATATTCAGAAAACTTGGGAGACTCTTGTTTCCCGTTTGTTGAGATGGCAGAAATCGACAAAATCTGAAAAAGTGGAGTTCAAATATTTATATCTGGTTCAGGGATTACAACATCAGTAGAGCCCGAAATGCAGTCATTCAAATCCGTCATTCTAATAATAGGGTCTTAGACTACAGTAGGGCATCAGTCTATGCCACTAAGCAAGACAGCTTTTCGATGCATCGTACTGACAAAACAATGACTCGCACAAGGTGGATAAAATAATTTCTGCAGGCGGTTAAACTTCGACTACCACAGAAATACCGCTGTCAGTCATAATGTACCACTCAAACTTGACGAAGAGTTCCATTTCCCAGATCTGGACTAAGTCAAGATGGCCAAATCGAGACTAAAGATGAAGAAAGCTGTTGGTTGACAAATGGTCTGCTGAAATCTGTAAAGCAGGTGGGAAATATTTTCTTGGGTGCATGCACCATTTCATCAGTAAGATATGGTCGGGGAAAGCATGCCCGATGACTCGAATCTCAGCATCGTTTGCCCGATCGACAAAAAAGAAGACCACATGGATTGCGCAAATTATAGAGTCCATTTCATCTGAACGCCTGAAATCGTTCATCAACCATCTGATAGGTCCTTATCAGTGTAGTTTTATGTCAGGAAAGTCCATAGTAGATCAAATCTCCACACAAGAGCAGATTCTGAGAAAGACCCAAGAAATGCAGATCGACAGACACCACGTATACATCGATTTGAAGGCCACATATGACAGTGTTTCATAAAGTCTTCGACTCTGAACCAGTAGAACAACGCAACAGAGGAAGTCCACGTCTAAAGTGACACCCAAGTGGAGAGGCATTTCAACCAGCCTCGTGTGCGCAATTTGCGACAGCTAGCAAATAATCGTACTTTGTTGGTTGAGGCTCAGGTCCAACCCCGGACTGTAGAGCCACAAGAAAGAGAAGATATGACAGCATGTACAGAAAAGAGCTATACGGGGCCATAGTTTTTTTGGGGATTTTTGAAACACTACTGGAACTACTCAGACTCAAAACTGGTCCATTGTACTGCCAGTGCCGTTAATTTGATCCCAACGGCAAATGGTGACTGGACCAGATTCGATTTCACTGGGATTCGAACCTGGGACTCCTCCAACTGGGGGAAGAACTTCACCAAATGCGCCATCCAGTTGTTTATAGCCATATTTAGTTTTAACATTCCTGGCAACATCGTCAAGTTGTGAAGGATGACGAAGGATAACAAACTCACCGCGACCTCGAATGACTTCATGCGCTATTGGAGACAGGTTTTAGGGAAAGCAACGTGCTGCCGTTTGACTTTTTTAACATAATTCCTAGGAAGATCGTGCAAAACTTACTGGCCAACACAAGAGGCATGATCTTACAAAAGTTTGTACAACTGGTATCATATGCGGCTAACATCAATAAGGCGTTTGCCGGCATTGAAACGGAAGCGGCTGAAATGGGTCCGGCAGTAAGAATTATAAAAATGGTGGCGCTACAGTCCAAGGTCCAAAGTACAAGATCCAAATTGTTCTCTCACGAGTGGTCAGGACCTACAGTTTAATCCCGATTCCCAACGGCAAGATTGAGAAAGCAATTATGCTCTTTCAGCATCGTCAGTGACTGAAATTTTAAAATATTTTTCTTCAGTGCTAGGAGTTTGACCCTAGACTGAAAGTCTGTTGCGTGGGAATCGACGCTGATATCCACTACACCATGTCGATAAACAAGGGTAAAACGAAAGGATGCATACCATCGATGACTTGGACATAACGTTACGTATCAAGAACTTCGTTTACCTCCGCTCCGGGGTAACCTCAATATGGAGATCAATCGCGGTACGAACGATCTTGCCAATCACTGTTTTTTCGACTCACGATTCAACTGAGTGGTAGAGCTCTCTCCCGAAAGGAGATCTTTATCATCCTAGCGCTGAGACATTCTTGAAGGAACCCTTAATTATTTCAGAAGATACATGAGTACTGCGATCGGTCATAGACCCTGTTTGCCTTAATGGCGATTGGAGGAGAAGATTCATTCACGAATTAAATGAACTGCACAGCAACATGAACCTTGCTGAGCAACTATATCCAACATCTAAGACGGCCCCATGTGGAGCGCATTCACAACTAAGCTTCAGACCGAAGAATCTTCGACTCTGACTCTGTGGGACAAGACAAGGGAAGACTATATGCAACTTCTTCACCAGCTACCGTAATGAAGGCTTATTACACGTCTATTAGATCAGACACACAGTCATTCACTCTATCGGTCGCCAGAAAATAACAGACGCCAAAGAAATAGCTCATTGTTCCATCCTTCTAAAGCTCCGTTGCCTTGGCTCTTAACTACCATTCATACGAAATGAGAAGCACAGTTCCATCCAGAACCACGAGCGCTTCTTTCCTACCAACGACAAACGACACACCGCATAACCCAGTAAAACACCAGCACAATGCGCCATGAATAGAGCTGTTACAACAATTCGACATCCAGTCGATTGCCGCGCTCCACTTCAAATCTTATCCACATAATCCCTGATCTGCATATCAAAGTGTCGTAACGTTCTGCGGAATGATCTGTTGTCGCTTCCCAAATCCATTTATCCCGATCTCGCCTTTGCCATATCACTCCCAGGCATCGCTCCCATCCTGGCACACTGCCCGCCACTCTGCGTACACACTCCTTATCGTCTCCGATAAGTCCGGCCCAACAATCGTTCCAAATACCAACACCAAGCACACAGACGTTTTCCTAGAAATTAACATGTAAATGATTATCAACGAGCATTAAATCAAGCAGCACACAAACCGTAGCACTAAGGCGTTTATTTATTGCCCTTATTTCATTTTTGGGAGCACAAAACCCAAGATAAATTCTCAAATTTCAACACCAACCACCATCAACATCGACTTAGTTCGATAAATAACCAAAAGAGGAACCGGCGATCCGAGCAGTCAACACACAATCCTCCCCGAAACCAGACCGGAATGGAATCAGTCCAAAAGCGACTCGGAACATCTCAATAGAGCCGTGTAAATGATCGCCAGAAAAAGTATCTATTAGATAAAAATAAAAGAAGTCACAGGCGGACGGGGGAAAATGGAGGGAAGCGAGTCGGGGGAGCGACCACCCGGTCGTCGCCGACGGATGATGGCTGTTGGCACTGTTTTGTCATCGCCGCCGTGGCCATAGTCAAGCCAAGCTTCGAGGTAGCCACTTAATCAAGCCATTTCTCATATCGGTCGTCGATTCTAATCTGAATGCGAAAATGTGAACGACACTTGAGTCGAGTTCACTTCAGTGGCCCGGCTCTGCCCTTTCGATGGGCCAGCGCACAGTGGCTGGTGACATACGAGTGTTCCGGTTTTGAAGCGTTTGGAATTCTATTCTTTTTCAAATTTTTCGTATTCATGCCTGATTCGCAAAGTATCTTAATGAGATGCGCATGTGAACTTGTGACGGGACATAAACTCTGGCGTGGAGAAGTCGAACGAGGCGTGGCGTTTAATAGCGACCTTCAACATTGAACGGTGTTTCAGATATTCGATTAAAGATAAATGTGTATCAATCTTGCGTGTGTGTCGATCTCACGAGTGATTATGAACAGATTTTGGAGCCGCAAAACGTATCTCTCCTGGCTTCAGTCGCAGATGTGAGCAAATCAGTGGGAAGACAGCCGATTTCTGCGAGTCAGACGCCGCAAATGAACGGATGATAATGGATGGAATTATCCGAAAAATGTTGCACTGTTTGGAGGAAGATTAAGATCTGGTGCACACGAGCTTTTCTTTAACTCAGCGGTACTGCTACTACTAAAAAACCCACGACTACATTGAATATTATGAATATGACTGGATGGCGCAGTTGGTTAAGTGCCTGCCCCAAGTTCGAGGGGTCCCAGGTTCGAAATTGAATCTGGTCCAGTCACCATTTACCGTTGGGATCAAATTAACGGCCCTGGAGTAGGTTGCTACCTGGAAGTACAATGGACCAGTTTTGAGTCTGAGTGCTCCAGTAGCGTTTCAAAAATCCTACGAAAAAAAAAAGGAAATATTGAATATTGCACACGTACTTGTGGTACCGCAGCTTAGCCGCCGTTCTGTTGAAGCCACGTGTCGTTGGTGTCCCTGTCATCCAATTTAGGCCAAAAGAAGTTAGTAATCACCGACACTACCTGTAGGGCTCGCCGTTGACTGTGATGAACTCGTCAACGTCATTCTCAAAGAAATATGAACCGATCACGCCCAAAATCCACACCAAACAGTGATTTTTTTCGGAATGCATTGGACGCTCTTTGATCTCCTGTGGATTGGTATCGTCCCAAACTCGACCATTTTGTTTGTTGATGTCCCCATTCGTCCAGAAATGGGCCTCATCGCTGAAGATGATTTTTCGATGAAATTAGGGTCAGTTTCCAACTGCTCGAGAGCCCATTCAGCGAACACACGTCGTTGTCTATGGTCGTGTCACTTACTTTCAGCTCCTGGGTCAGTTAAATTTTGTACGGGGGCAGGTCCAAGTCACGACACAAAATTCGCCGAGCTGTGGTCTGCGAAAGGCCGAGTTCTTGTGAGCGACGCGAAATCGAAATCGACTGCCTCGAATTCTCCTGCACACTCTCACGTCTCACGGATAGCGGTGATGTTTTCGGCGGATCTTGCGCTATGTCGCCGTACGGGTGTTGGTTTATCGTCTACTGAACCAGTGGGCTCAAATTTATCCACCACATTGCGACTAGTCCTCTCGGTACGACGATTATGGCGACCGTAGAATGAGCGAAGCGCGCGGAACGTTGCCCGAACAGAACACTCATTTTGACAAAACAATTTCACCATTTGCAAGTGTTGTTGAACGCTATGTCCATCCATGGTGATTTGGCAAAACAGACTGAATAAATGAAAGCCAATTCGACAGATGTAGCTTCAACAATATGACCGCTATCAACTGTCAAAGTTTAGAAGTCCCTATTGGAAGACCCTTCTTCTTCTTCTTCTTCTTAGAGCGCTACAGTCCGAGGTGGACCTGGGCCTCACTCAACATGCCTCTCCACCCAGCACGATCCCTCGCCAGCTGTCTCCAATTTCGCACACCAAGCCGCCCGAGGTCCCCTTCGACTTGTGTGCGCCACTTTGTTCGTGGACGTCCTCTGTTGGGTTTTCCCACAGGCTCAGAGTCGAGGACTCTTCGGGCCAAAGCTAAGTTGTCCATACGCTCTACATGGCCTAGCCATCTTAGGCGTTGGATCCGTAGACGCCTGGCTAGACTTATGTCGCTGTACAGCCCATACAGTTCGTGGTTGAACCTTCTCCTCCAAATGCCATCAACGCAAACAGGACCAAAGATCGGGCTTGCGCCCGAAAGACCAAGAGACTGTTCATCCGCTTGGGATATTGTCCATGCCTCTGTGCCGTACAGCAGGACTAGGATGATCAAGGTCTTATACACAGTCAACTTGGTCTTCCGAGAGAGGGCTCTACTACTCAATTGCCTTTTGAGCCCAAAAAAACAGCGGTTGGCAAGAGTTGTTCTGGATTTGATCTCGGTGATGTTGTTTGTACTGTTTACTGCGGAGCCAAGGTAGACGAAGTCCTTAACTACCTCAAAGTTGTAGCTGGTTTTGTACTTGGTTTGTAGTACTTGGTTTTGCCCTCGTTTACCGCCAGACCCATTTTAGCCGCTTCCGTTTCAATGCCAGCAAACGCATTATTGACGGCTCACATTATTCGCCCAATCACGTCAATGTCATCCGCGTAAGCTAGCAGTAGAACAGACTTTTGAAGGGTCATGCCTCTTGTGTTGGCCAGTGAGTTTTGCACGATCTTCTCAAGAACGATGTTAAATAAATCACATGACAGCGCGTCGCCTTGTCTAAAACGTTTTCTGACTTTGAAGGTCAGTTCGTTACCGACCTTGGTGGGGCAGCAAGAGTTCCCCATCGTCATCCTGCTCAGTCTGACGAGCTTAGCAGGAATGTCAAAACTAGACATGGCGCTGTATAGCTCGTCTCTATACACGCTGTCATATGCGGCCTTGAAATCAACAAATAGGTTGTGTGTGTCGAGTTGCATTTCTTGGGTCTTCTCCAGGATCTGCTGCAGTATGAAGATTTGATCTATGGTGAACTTCCCTGGTGAACCATTTGTGAACAAACTGTGTGGTTTCAGGCATTCACACAAGACGGCAGAGAAGATCTTATATGCAATGTTAAGAAGACTTATCCCCCGGTAGTTGAAGCAGTCAAAGGGTCTCCTTTCTTGTGGATCGGGCAAACGATACTGATATTCCACTCATCGGGCATGCTTTCCTCCGACCATATCTGACAGATGAGCTGGTGGATGCGCCCTACCAGATCACCTACAGTTGCTTTAAACATTTCAGCGGCCAGACTATCTGCACCAGCAGCTTTATTAGACTTCAGTCTCGATATCGCTATCTTGACTTCGTCTAAAGAAAGACCCTTCTAATTAATGCACAATCAAAAATAAGCATTCGCAAGGAAGCCCTTTTGTTTTTAACAACAATTATCAAACTTGACGGTATTGAGCGAGTTTGGTTCAAAGCGACTGCAGGTATCACGTCTGTTTGCGAGCAAGTAATCCATTTACCCCGTACACTCTGATTATATTCTCTCCCCCGAGTTGACACTTCAGTAAATTACATCAACTGCTCAGTTAAAGCAGATTCCGTCTCGCAAATTCTGAACTTTCGGTTTTTTGAGAATTCCTGGAAAAAACAAGTTTATTCCCTACTTAACGCAACTAATCAATATTCAGTGCAAAGACCTTGTGGCCGATGAGCAAATGATAACTCCCTTCGTGTGGTACACAGAAGCCTTCCATCTTATCTCAGCCATAAAGTTGAAAAGTCCAGAAGTCGTTTGGATCGATTGGATCTCTGGTAAACAACCTCAAGTCGTCGTTGTTTCACGAGCATTCTATTCACCGCCAACTAATCCATGAATTTGTGTATTTAATGCGAATTTGTTCCTTTTCACTTGCCATTCTGATGAAGTTGTGGTCCTCCCTGTTCTTCCAAGAGAACTATCGATCGTAATCGAGCGAAGCCACATGCGTAGTCCATCAAAATTTATGCGACGTTCGATGCTAAGTTGTTTCTAAGCGGTTTTTGAAAGTCGATCGCTTTGAGAACCGATTTGTATCTATGTCTCCCCAGTCCATGGATGACTAGTTAGCTCCGGAATTTTGTTAATGTTTGTAACGATTTCTGGAGATGATATCGGGTTCAAAGACTTCACTTGAACACATTCGCTTTCGAAAGCCTTCCTTTGGAGGCAACGAATCGATCTCATGGATCTATTCTCTACGCCGAGAATTAAAGTGGTTACTGAATAGATTGGGGCCCAAAATTAATAGGAACCTTTGTAACTCCAGAACAAACGGCGATAGTGTGTTGAATTTTTGGTTGAAGGGGAAATCTAGCAAAAAGGGGACTGATTGTCCTGAAGCCCCGAAGAATGACTACATAACTCGAGAAATTTGTCGACGAATATCCTGACCTTGAGGGACTTTCTTCTGGAGCAACTTCGATGATCATAGATAGAGATAGAGCCCTCTCTCGGAAGACCAAGTTGACTTTGTATAAGACCTTGATCATCCCAGTCCTGCTTTACGGCGCAGAGGCATGGACAATATCCCAAGCGGATGAACAGTGTATTGGTCTTTTCGAGAGAAAAGTTCTTCGCGCGATCTTTGGTCCTGTTTGTGTTGATGGCATTTGGAGGAAAAGGTTTAACCACGAACTGTATGGGCTGTACAGCGACATGAGTCTAGCCAGGCGTCTACGGATCCAACGCCTAAGATGGCTAGGCCATGTAGAGCGTATGGACAACAACCCGAAGAGTCTTTGACTCTGAGCCTGTGGGACAACGCAAGAGAGGACGTCCACGTACAAGGTGGCGCACACAAGTCGAGGGGAACCTCTGCCGGCTTGGTGTGCGAAATTGGAGACAACTGGCAAAAGATCGTGCTGGCTGGAGAGGCATGTTGAGTGAGGCCCAGGTCCACCCCGGACTGTAGCGCCCTAAGAAGAAGAAGAAGAAGAACTTCGATGATCAAGAGGAGGATTTTTTGAAACGCTACTGGAGCATTCAGACTCAAAACTGGCCCATTGTACTGCCAGGTAGCAACCTACTCCAGTGCCGTTAATTTGATCCCAACGGCAAATGGTGACTGGACCAGATTCGATTTCACTGAGATTCGAGCCTGGGACCCCTCGAATTTGGGGCAGGCACTTAACCAACTGCGCCATCCAGTCGTCTAATTGTAACCTTGACAACTGCTGAAACATGATAATTGGAAATTGGAACTATCATTGCTATCTGAGCACCTTTTTCTTAACTTGGCTACATCCACGAGATTTTGTACACAAACGTCTGGTATACGGGTGAGAGGATAACAAAGCCGACGAGGTAAGCCGTAATACTACAAGCACCCTGCCGTCCTACTCATCGACACAGAAGCTATTCCAAAAGCAATGTTTATAGATCGCAACAAAGCATCCATGATTTTCTCAGAAATCTCCGGTACATTCACCCTTCAGAGGATTCATGTGATACCTCACCAAGGCTAAGCATACATGATCCAAGGAATCAGTTTATTCAGTGACTCTCGGTAAACTGTCGATCACCAGCTGTTCCGAGTATCCGCTGAACTTGAAAGTTTCGTTGAAGGTCTTGAAAGATCCCACCGTGGGCTCAGTATTAGATTGTTGACCATGCCTGGAGTGAACATGTCAGCAAAACCCCGCTGAAAATCCACAGCATCTTGATTACCGGCCTAACGATTGCTAAGCAGCCAAACGAATGTGTCGCCAGGCAAACAAAAAAGAAAATCCTAAAATTAAACGTTACTCACACACAATTATCCACGAATTCAAGTATTGATTTATTTTCAGAAAACGCTTCTCCAACAAGGCTCTTAATTAATGTGCCTCCGTTCCGGCGGGCCACGGCTGGAGAGTGCCGAGCAGCAGAGGAGGTTCGTGAAGCGTTGACAGACGACACCTAACCGCTTGGTGAACGTAAACGCGTTACGCATGTCTCGCAAGCACTCCCCACAAGGAGCTGCCCCTTGGCCGAAGCCGTCATCATCGTCAGACCAACCAGTTATTAATAAATTAACGCAACAAGAACGGATCTACTAGGAGCGTATGGCGACTGAATCTGGAAAAATAGTGTCGCGCCTCCTGCGGCCCATCGCCAGCAGCAGTAGTTCCATCCTACGTCCATTCTTGGTGTCGTGCAATCAGACACAATCCCACAAATGAGCTGCAGCCGATAGATGTGTGCTGCTATTCGTGTTCGGAACTATGTAAGATTCACACCACAGACAGGGGCCACCACATTCATCATGAGACGACGGAGCATGCTGACGACAATGGCACGCCGGCAATAGCCTGAGATGGCGCAACATTGTATGTGGGCTCGGCAATAGGGCACGAACTCATTCGATTCAAATCACTTGCAGCGCTGGTGGTTGATCCCTTTGGTGGTTTTGGCTGATGCTGGCGGATGGGAAGGGTGCAAGGTGACATCAGTTACGGATGACAGGTGGGATTTATGTTTGGCCATAAGTTTGGCAGTTGCACTCGCAAGTGTCACTAGGGGTTAAGCGATCGCGGGAATCTGTGAACGGATGTTATGCCAGTTTTGTGGTGCTCCAAAGGATGACGGATGGGCAGTGGTAGCTATCTTCACTTGTTCATCTTGTTTCTGCGACTTATACTTGTCTCGTCTAAGACGACTGGATGGCGCAGTTGGTTAAGTGCCTGCCCCAAGTTCGAGGGGTCCCAGGTTCGAATCCCAGTGAAGTCGAATCTGGTCCAGTCACCATTTGCCGTTGGGATCAAATTAACGGCACTGGAGTAGGTTGCTATCTGGCAGTACAATGGACCAGTTTTGAGTCTGAGTGCTCCAGTAGTGTTTCAAAAATCCTAAAAAAAAAAAGAAAAAGGTTACAATTGCATCCTGATGCCAAAATATTCAGGTTTACCATTTCATCATCCATCGTTCCCGCTTGCCGAATGTGCAGAAATTGTTAAAAATTTCATTGAAATCCCGGCTTAGTTGTAAGTACGCAACGTGAACGCGAATTTCGATGTGAGGTCGTTCGTCATCATGGCTTCACTGTGCTGGCAATTCGTGGCACCGTGGAAAAGTTTGAGCGTGAGTTCACTCTTTTGGATTCTGGGCTACTAGCCAGACAGAAATGGATGCGAAACGAAGAAAACACAGCCGCCATAGCGGCCAGCGTCGAACAAGATTAAAAAATGCCGATTCCGGGCTGATCAGCTGAATGGGGCATCGCCAGAGAGTCAGCCCTTATATTGCGGCTGGATTTGGGCCAACATTCATATAAGATTGTGCTGACACAAAAATTGAAGCCGGACGACCGTAGACAACGCCGTAAATTGTCTAGTTGTCTATTTGTTGCGGCTTATGAAATGGCGGCATCATCGGATCGTATTTCTTTCGAAATGAGGAAGGAGACATCGTTACCGTCAAGGGTCTCAGGTCACGGCGAGCGTTAATTGGCCGCTGCGATCATTCGACTTGACATCCCTCGATTATTTTCTTTGGGGCTACGTCATGTCCTTAGTCTGCGCTTACAAGGCAAGTATTGATTTGTATCACATGAAATGTCGTACTTTCGCTCAGTTGGAAATAAGAAGTTCTCGAGTGAACATCTGTGTCAGAACGTTGAATCTTTTTTTTTATAAAATAAAGTGGCACGTATGCTTGACGTGTGAGAATTTTAGAGTTCTTTACAAGTTCCGTTATTTTTTTAGGATTTATTTACCATGATTTATGTATTTGTAACCAACAGCGGTCCAAGAACGGAACCTTGCGGCACTTCATAAAACCTGAATTGATACTGGCTCATCAACAATAGTCACTCAGAATGATATATTATTTCAATAGCTTATAAATCAATCCTTGTACACTTGTCTTCAGAAGCATCTTGAGAAGTTTTCTGTAGAGCAGCATATCAGACGCTTTCTTGAAATCAATGAAAGTTACAAGAATATGGTAATTTGTTACTGTGTTACTTCATGTGTATCGCGACATTCATTTCCGCCGCCTAACCACCATGGGTCAGCTTTCTTGTCTGTCACCAAACTTTCAATAAAATTACCTAACGAAACAATCGTGTCACCGGCGTACACTTAAAAACACGCAGAGTGAAATGTCAAATTAAGACTAGATACCCGTTCTTGCTCTAATTCCAATCCAATTATGAAGATCATCACTTCACTCGCCACTCCATTCGAATGTTGGAATTGGTTATCAGACTTCATCACTTCGTTCTTGTTTGGGAATTTGTAGCAGTGCTTGACCATAAAACCGTCAATAAATTCATAAATTCATTTAATTTGGGGAACATAGTGTTGCATAGGCTGTCCAAATTAACACGACTTATGAACGGACACGAAAGTTGCTTAAGTGGCTGAATGTGCAGGTTAATCTGAGCACACATCATTGATTCGGATTTCCATACACTTCCCAGTGAAAAATAAGCTCCACCGATGATGCAACTGACTTTCCCATCACATACTCTCAGCAGTTCTTTTTTTACGAAAATCATGAGAAAATGAATGGCTATAGTTTTGAGGTTAATTTATGAGGATTTACTCTCACATCAGGGGAATTAAAAGAAAATAATCTAAAAATCCGGTGAGGCACTCTCGCTACTCCATCATGTTCGGTAACGATCTCATCGAGATTTTCAATTTCAAAAAGGTTTTAGCCAAGGCGACAGTCATATGACAGGACAGGACGTGAGAAGATCGTCCAAATCTCATTGATCAACACTAGAGGCACGATATTGGTAGGAATTTGCTAGCATACGAGGAAGATATTGACGTGATTTGGTCGATAGTAGCGGGTCGTCAAAGAGGCGTTTACTGGGAGACGGAAGCGGCTAAAATGGGTCTGGTGGTAAGGGAGGTCAAAATGAAGTGTATTCTGTCCTCAAGAAGGACAACTAACATTGACAACTTTTTGTTTTTGTTTTCGGAGGATTTTTTAAAACACTACTGAACAACTCAGACTCAAAACTGGTCCGTTGTACTGCCAGTGCCGTTAGTTAGATCCCAACGGCAAATTGTGACTGGACCAGATTCGATTTCACTGGAATTCGAACCTGGGACCCCTCTAACTTGCGGCAGGCACTTAACCAACCAGCTCTTGGCGTTGGAACGACGCTCAATCCACGTACTTGTCGAAGTAATTACAGGACATTGCCCCATTGGAACTATGATTCGAAAATGGAATGCGGAGCCCAGCGATCTCTGCAGAGGCTGCTGTGATGAGGAAGAGACCGAAACGATTCAACATCTACTGTGCCACTGCAAAGCTCTTCAGAACAGGCGCCTAGTTTCGCTGAGTCAAAGATTTTTCACGGAGACTGCGGACTTAGACTTCGTCTTCTAAGATTTATATAGAGCATGTGGTGGTTTCATCCATCACGTATCCTATCACGTGACGTGACGGCTTATGATTTTGTGTACCCTAAAAATTTAATGGATTCACAATGGGCCTTTGGGCCTCCGAGAGGAAGTAATGTCATCAGACTCCCTTTCTTGAATCTAACCTAACCTCAATGAGTTTGGTAATTCATTCCCAGTAATAATGTAGTAACATACGAGGAAGAAAATAGCTAAACACCGAGAAACGTCTGCGAGCTCTATGAATTGAGACAACAACAAGGAAGTCCATAGAAGAAATGCTCTAGCTCGAAGTTCAGGCAATCACAGTGCCAGTTGCGAAATAGGAGAAGACTAAAATGTATGCTTATGAATTATTTGGAAACAAAATCTTGCTTAAAAGTTAATAAATGGAAAAAATGTACAGGTGTCTCAATACTTGTCTAAATTACGGCTCCCGACTGTTGTTCCTTTTGAAAATGACTGAGTTATTCCTCCTACTTGCAGCACTCTGTCCCTCGGCAAGAAGTAAGGCATGAAACCTTCATCCCAAGTGCCTGATAACATGCACTTCAATGTAAGATACTCTAAACGTTCAAGAGAATCAACAACACAGCACCAAAAGTCTCCTCCCTTCAATTAACTGAATTCCTCTCGTCACTTCGGCCTCCCCAAGAAGCCACCATTAAATGTGACACTGTTGGACATTCCCCAAACAAAACTGCATCAGTCACACTCACCCCGCCCACCCAATCGAAATTACATATTCAAACCTCCGTCGATGGCCTTCAGAACGTTCCCAATTCCCGAGCAACGTTTACCGAATATGTATCTAACGTAAATGCCTGTCAGTTCATTTCGGGGAAAAACGTATCGCTTCAGCTCCACCCAGAATGCTCATTCGATTTGTCATCGCATCTAACTGCCAAATGGCGGCCGTTAGATAAAATAGTTTGGATTTGAAGTTTTCACTTTTCTTTCCACGCATTTTTATTCTCCGTGAGAAGGTGAATACCTGAGTGAGGTTATTTATGAAGTTAAGACAAAGCCGGTGAAATGAGATTGAATGGATATTCGAGGGGTCCGCTAATTTATGCACGGTAAGTGCAAGTTTGTGTCTCGTTGATACGGTGTCATTGTTGGAGATGGAATTTATCGGATATGGCCAACAATGCATGCAGACAAATTGAAGTATTTTAGGAATCTAACAGTTTGTGGCATCAGCCGTGGTAGTGAATTGGATGGTCGGCCTGTGGATCAGACAAAAAAAGAAAAAGTTTGGATGGTTCGAGGACGGACTAGGTGGAATAGGAGAGCGGGAGTCAAGTCAACGGTTCATTTTTCAATTCAGATAATATTTTAATCAAGCGTATTGTGTACGAAATCTTTATTTAATCCTTATTTTGAAACAAGTGGTCATTTCAGCTCTCATCTTCACTTATGAAAGTTAAGGTCAAATGAAGCCGATTGTGATATCAAGCGAATCAAATTCACTGCTAGTACTAAAGTGTCTTCCAATAGGCACTTCAGAACTTTGACAGTTCATAGCGGCCATATTGTTGAAGGTACATCTGTCTAATTAGCTGTCATTTATTCAGTCTGTTTTGCCAAATCGCCGTGGATGAACATAGCGTGCAACAACACGTGCAAATGATAAAATTAATTTATCAGAATGAGTTTTCAGTTCCGGCAACGTTCCGCGCTTCGCTCTGGAGCGGTTGCAAACTGATTCTAATTTTTATCGAAAAATCAACTGCAGCGATAAGGCCCATTTCTGGATAAATAGGTACGTCAGTAAACAAATTTGTCGACTTTTGGAATGATACCAATCCAATCCACATGAGATCCAAGAGCGTCCAATGCATCCCGAAAAAATCACTGTTTGGTGTGGATTTTGGGCTGGCGGAGTCTTAGGTCTATGTTTCTTTGAACGTATGCCAGACCATCGCAGTCAACGACGAGCGCTATACTCGTAGGTCGATGATTACCAACTTCTTTTGGCCTGAATTCGATAATTTGGACCCCAACGACACGTGAACGGCACTACGTGTCACACAGTTCACACTGAAATTGGATATTCTGCACGAGCAATTCGAGAGCATGGTCATCTCACTTGGAGGTGATGTGAATTTGGGGAGTAGCCACCGAGATCGTACGATTTGTCTTTTTCTTTTGGTGTTTTCTGAAGTCGCAGGACTATGGGAATAAGCCACAACATAACCCATGCCATCGATCAAATTCAGCCTCATTTATGCGCCAGAGTCATGGAAAATTGGACATTTCGGATGCGTGCAACCCAGAAAAGTTGTGGCGGACCTTTGATCGATGTTATATTCTATACATAAAGGCACTGATATTCCTTTCAAACGAATAACAAATGTCGATGACATTTCACATACACTTTAATGAAATACCCTTCATAATAGTAACAATAATCGGGCCAGCACCAGCAACCCCTCGTGTTGTGCGTGCTATTGTTCTTTCGCGAGTGAAGGGGACATTTAGCTTAATTGTGAGTCCGAACGGCGAGATTGAGAAGATTTTTCTAAACAGTTATACACAATTGAGTTGTGTCAGTGACTCAAAAGAGGTGGGACCGTGAAAATATCAAAGGCTTTTTTTCGGGAATTCAACCCAGATTTCGAGAATAGGAATCGACGCGCCTACCCACAACGCTACGGCTACGCTATTCCACCCGTAGGGAATCTGAGATTCGCAAAATGTTGGGTGAATTAGTCAAAGTTTCACAAGGATAAAGCAACATTTACTTACATTGCTTACAGCTAGCCAATATCGGATGGCAAAAGCTGCGGGAACTGCGGGTATTCAGTACCGGAAAAAACATTTCCAGAACGGCGGCTATCGTTGCATTCCACTTTTCGAAAGGAGTTCAAAGATATAAGCTCGACATTCCCCATAACACGCTTTGTCACAGCTGCAATGTAGTAACGAAAGTCGAAATCACATCAATATCCTGTGCGGAGCCCGGTCCTTAAAAGTCCTGCCACAAAATCCTTCTGTGCTGGGTTCCTGGACACTCTAGCATTGAAGGAATCGAAAAGGCAGATGAACTGGCACGGACAGGTTCAAGTTCAGGCACAGAATCGGCTGACAATACTATGGCTAAGAGACTAAACCTCCCGACGAACGATTTCTGTAGGAATTGTAGGGATGAAGAAGAAATTGAATCAGTGGAGCATCTCCTTTGGCATTGCCCTGCTCTACAAGAACGAAGGCGCACTGGTTCTTTCACGAGCTCAGCGATGTGGGGAAGGTACATCTGACTTAAGGAAATTTCCAACTAGAACGGGGTGGTTTTGGTAATTGCATACTGATCCTGCGTTAATTCTCGGTAAGCATGCAATCCTTACAGGGCATACACAATGGACCTCCACGGCTTCTGGGTGTAATGGCTGGCAACAGCATAAAGCCCTCCTAACCTAACTTAACCTAACCTAATGTTTTCCAACCAAAGGACATTGTAGCAGTTTCAGCCTTTCGATTTGTTAACTTTTTCCAATGCTTTCAAAGGCATACATTTGGTCAGATGCCAACCATTACACGTCGTTCAAAAACATTCCATTGCCTCATTACTCAACTTCCCTACATTTTCAATGTATGAGGATGTACGAGAAAGTTGTCCAATAAAACCCGGAAAATGTTTCCTTCTTGCAAAGTACTTGACTCTCCCACCCAGCGATTTCCCATGTACACCAATAAATACATTTCCATCTCAAGCTCTCATCTCCCCGGAAGCCCCAATTAGGAGATAATAAAACAAATCCACACCATTGTGTGCCTAAATCGTATCTGAACACTCACAGAATCTCATCTCTGTTTGACTCAATTTGATGATTATCAAAAGCAGCTTTGTATGGCTCGATGGATGGATGGATCCGTCTGCGAAAAGTTCACAAAGGCGAACACGAAATTTGAAGAAAAAATAACAAAACTGAGAAGAGGAGAATTAGCAGCCACAACGCAACCAGGAAACTACTTAAGATTATCTGAAGATCAAGATCGAGAACATCCAGCGGCCGAGAGCGGGGCTTCGACCGCGCGACAGCGGTCCATCAAACAAAGTATCTAGTAGTTAGCGTTTTATAGCTAATTTGTCGTAAAAATTATCTACTGCTTCCCTTCTGCCCGAAGTGGGTTAATGTGATGGACTCGCTCTGATTGGTAGCATTTCGCTTGAAATGAGAACTCGGTTGGGTTGCGGTATCCGTTGGTCAGACGGTTGTGGCGTAGTTCGGTTGGCAGGAATGTACAACTCAGTGGGGAGTGTGTTGTGAACCAGTGGCGTATGGCTGGGCGATAATGTGTTTAGGGTGATGGGTGCGGGCTTGAAGAATGGAAAAGGCCGGGGGATATGGGTTCATGTTCACCTATTGTGACGGAATAATATTTTGAGCTAAACTGTTTTTCCGTGTCCAGTTAGGGTTGAGCTTGTGCTCACTTTAGGCAGCTTAAGTGGGCTTGTGCATCGGAATCAGTTTTGAAGTGGGAAAAGGGAGTGCTCCAACTACAGGGGCATATCTCTTTTAAGTCTCCCCGGTAAACTGTACGCTAAGGTGTTGGAAGCGCGTTCTAAAGGTCCTATGATGCAATTCTCTTCCCAATGATCACAGAGCTTTGTACCCACATTTTTTAAGAGTTTCTCTTACCTCAATTACTGCCGCATTCTGCAGTATTTCTGAAAAGATCTCACTCCATCTCCAACGCGAATCCATTTAACCACTCGAAGTAGTAGAAATTATTCCATTTCGCTAATGAATCACTCTCCACTGTCATTTGCGGCACTATTTCCAGCTGTCCCAGGTGCGCATCAGCAGCCCATCCCGCGATCATTCCTCTTAAATGCACAAATCTAGCAAAATGTTTGATTTCCAATCGAATTCCAGCGAGCAGCGCCCATTGAGACCACTTCCCCTGCCAATAAACACGCATCTAGTCCACCTTGCCCCGGGCGCACAATGCATCAACCACAGATCTTTGATCCTCCATCACAAAGCACTCTTCACAAGATCACTGGCCAGCGCTCTGATTCCTCCGTGTACCGCTACACCATACCAGACTATGCACTTAGAATAATGGATTTAATTACTATCACTTCCCCTGGCACGGCAATCGACCACGTCCACCGGCCGCGATCCATGTTCCACTTCGATCCTCGTCTCGAGTTGAGGTGAAACCGCCCGAGTGCCTGCGGCCTAGGCCCAAAAGCGTATCTAACGCTTTGTTTATTCAACTTCCTCGAACGAGGATGGCATTCTTTCGGACCGTTTCCCACCCCAGCCACGGCCCAGTCGAGCTCGGTCTGTTCCTGCTTAGGCCAGGGAATATGATGGATCTTCACACGCACTCGCCGTGTATTTGGCATCGAAACCTCAAACTTGTGAGTTTATCCATTTCGGTAATGGGCACAGCACATGGCACATGGCAGCAGATGATCGCGGAAGAACCTTGCGCCGCCGTGTCGTCGTTCCCGTCGCCGCCGCCGCCGCCGGACAGCAAGCCCAACTTGGGCCGTGTGCATCGCCACGACCAAAGGAGACAGGTATTAATGGAAAAGTCCATTATTTGATGTCTTTATACGTAATAATTTGCGACTTTCATGGGATGTGTGTGCCTGTGTACACACGGCCCGTCCGGGCGCGCAATTCATCTTTGAACCATGGCCACGGCCATGTGCTATGCATCATCATCGTCCTCGTCGTCAGCGTCATCGTCATCGCCGTCGTCATCCACGTCGGGCGGAGGAATCTCTAGGAGGAAAGGAATATTTTCACTCTTCGTCATGCGAGGAGGAGATTCACTTTTCCCCCATTTTCAATGGGAATTGTGTAAGAGCCCGAGATGGACTCAGTCTCAGTGGTGGATACACACACGGCCACGAGGACGACAACGTCAACGACGACGACTGCGACTGGTTCCTCTATGTTCTTGCTCTCTCTCTATGGTCACTGGCCATTACTTTTGTTGCGGTCAATAAATCCAATCCATTGGCTATGGGGCCTTTAGTGGATATTGAAATTTTTTCGAGTCGTCCCCGTTGCCAGTGCCAGTGCCAGAGCCGGTGCGGCATTGTGGTGATAAGTGCACGGACGCATGTGAGTGGATGGTGAATGCCCGAGGGCGCACACATCGCACACAATGCGACCGATCACACTCGAGGATATTAGCTTCACTTGGACTAGCCATTGCGGATCCTTCCCTTTTGTCTGATGGCTTTCATTTCGATTTTATTACTATTATTAGGAGCTCTAAAGTGCTAATTGATAGCCTTTCAGGCTCTATCACTGGGGCATTTGTTGCGTTATTACGTGTGAAGTAGATGTGTGGATCCTTGTCCTGGAGTGCATCACTCACTCGGACAGGGGCCTGGATGGGAATCGATTAAATTTATACTGAATGCCACGGAATGGATTTGAGATGCTTATCGGTGATATTGGTTCAATCAAGGGGATGGCCGTGCTACTGGGAGTCAGAGAGCGAATTAGTTGGGATGGGTTCGTGAAGTGGACAATAAATCTATTTGATTGGCAAACCACGGGGGGTTAAGTCATTTTGAGGAGATTTTCTGACGGCGTAGAAGACTTCTTTTTTGGGACATTATTGGAGATGCTATTCGTTGTAGGACCTAAACAAGTTTGAGCACCTTGAAGGAGTGTCTTTCGCGAATGCTTGTTCAAAGATCAACTGGACAGAGTCAAATGATTAATTTCATATTGACTTTCGAACTCGCTTGTACAAAATGTTGACTCAATTTTAAAACCGCCTGCAGGAGACAACTGAAACTGCTCAGAGCCAAATCAAGGTTAAATCAAATAAGATTAAACAACTTCCTCAGGTTCAGCTTGAGTACAATGGTTTGAAATCCCATGGTCTAGACTGCCAGACTCATGCCCTAATTGAGTAATTTCTTGTCTTTTAATTACAGAGCGGAATTAACTATTATTGCCTGACCATTCGCATTTTCAAGTAAATTGGACAAGTGTGAGTTGAACTCGCACGAGAAATTTCCGTCGCATATTATTGATGGATGATTTCTGAATGTCAAACGACGTTTCCAAAGTATTTCAGTTGAATTTTCTTTTAACTTCAACCCAAATCAACTATTCATTACTACATTCATACATCCAAACAAATATGCATCCAGCCATCCATATACCTACATCCAACACAGAAAATCCCATCCATGCTTAATCAGTGTTCATGACTGCGGTGTGTGTTTACACTGCTTTTGGGCATTTAGGGGTCGAGATCTATCTAAGAGATAACACAGCCTGAAATTTATGTGTAAAAATGAAAATAGTTTTCATTTTAATTCTTAGATATCTCAAAATTTCAACATAAATCGATATTTTGAAATTGATAATTTCTTAATGCTTCCACTGATGTCTTCAAAACTACGTTTTCAGATCTTCGAAATTCACATGTCGATGGTTGACCGTTTTTGGCCAAAACTATTAAGGTCAGAATGCTCGAAATGGTTTTAAATGAAAGTAATCAATGAAGCCAAGTTTTTGTGATTTTTCCAGATTTTTAAACAATTTGGTTTAGAAATGGCAGTGGGGGGCGCATTAAAAAAACTTTGGAGCTCCATATTTTCCAAACCTCATTTCAAAAGATCAGTCGAATGATATATAACTCGATGGGGTGCAACAATGTTTAAAAATGTATGGCAACTTTACCTGTACCGAAGCCACCCCCAAATGGCAGATTTTAAATTTGGATGCATGGGCAATGACATTTAGGCCCAAAGTACCTAATTCCAACTAAAAAGCGAACATTATGGTATCAACCTTCTCGCGATTTTAGATTGCCTCCGCACACCTCAGTGATACCAATACGGTTGCTGTAGTAACAAACACCCAACGCATTTTAGTTGAGTCGAAAATTGCTCCTGATGATTCCTTTGCAGTGACCACTACTAAGGTCAAAGACTTGATTAAGGCTACTAAGTCAAAAAAATCACCTGGGCTGGATGGAGTTAACAACAAGTTGCTCAAAGCTATTCCTGGCATACTCCTATAATACATAAGCTATTCCGAAGGAAGACCAGGAAGCGCTTCTGTGATGAGGAGCCTACATCATCAGCTCTCACCTCATCAGCGCCGAATAACTGCCACCTGATCCGAGCAAAGGCGGGACAATGGCAGAGGAAGTGCTCTGCAGTGTCATCGTCTTCTCCACAGGCGTCACAGAGGGTTTCGTCACTTAGGCCAAGCACACTTAGGTGTTTGGTGAAAGTGTAGTGCCCCGTTAGTACGCCAATAAGTTGTCTGCAGTCTTTTCTGTTAAGAGATAACAAGAAAGCCGCGGATTTCTTACAGACGTTGGGGAGCATGCGCTTGGTCTGTCTACATCCTGGAGAGTCATGCCACCTGCGGTTGTGCTCTCGAAAAGTCCAACCATCGATGGAAGCCCTAACCGAGGACGCGGGCAGTCCCAGCGTAGGTTCAGGTCCTGAGAAAGCCTCATCTGATCCTCGCCTAGCAAGTTCATCAGCGATCTCATTTCCCGTGATCCCGTGGTGCCCGGGAACCCAGACAAGTCTTACCGAATTCAATCTACCGATCAAATTCAGAGAAGACTTGCATTCCTGAACTATTCTGGAAGTGGTTAAAGGGTTGAGCAAGGCCTTAAGCACAGCTTGGCTGTCGCTGCAGACACAAATACTTCGCCCCTTCCACCTATTCTTCACAATATAGCTCGTAGCCATTAGGATCGCATAGGTTTCCGCTTGGAAAACCGACGCAAATTTGCCTAACGAGGTGTGCAGTCTAAAGTTGTCGCTCTCCACGAAGGCACCAGCACCAGATCCTTCACTGGTCTTGGAGCCGTCCGTGAAAATTCGACTACATTCCTTTCCTGGCTCAGATTCTGGCCAGAGCCAGTCCTGAGTACACGGAAAGTCGACTTTGTATGTTCGTCGCAGCTGGAGTACTGGTGTCCGTGCGTCAGACGGCATATCCATAAGACTGGGGTCAAAGGAGATGCGGTGCGCAAGGTCATCGAAACTCCAGTGCGAGTTGTACCAATAACCACTTCTTTTTAAACGGAAGATGGCCTTGAGAGTGCACCCCATGATATGGACATCTAGGGGGGGAGATTCAGCAGGGCATCAAGAGCAGAGCCAGGCGTGCTAGGGAAGGCCCCCATGCAGCCGAGACAGACCGTTCTTTGAAGCTTGGTGAGAGCAGCAGTTACGTATTCACGCGAAAGCTTATTCCACCAAACGACCGATGCATAGGAGAGAAGGGGTCTGATCATAGCCGTGTAGATCCAAACGGATCTTTTTGGTGATAGACCCCAGGTTTTGCCGAAAATTCCTTTACACTGCCAGAAAACTGACAGTGCCTTCGCAATTTTCATTTCAATGTGTTTTTTCCACAGAAGCTTCCTATCTAGAATCACACCCAGATACTTAGCTTCATCGGAAAAGCGGATAGTGACACCTTTTAGTACCAGTTGAGTCAAACCAGTCAATTTCCTCCTCCTCGTAAAGAGGACAACCTCGGTTTTAAGAGGGTTGACTGAAAGCCCATTTCTGGTACACCAATCGTCGATCACGTCTAGAGCTGCCTGCGCTTTTGAACACACATCCGCTAGGCATGATCCGACAGACAGAACAGCTACATCATCCGCATAGGCCTGGGCGTAGATGTTGGAACTATTAAGAGTATCGAGCAGAGAGTCAACCAGCATGCACCATAGCAAAGGAGACAAGACACCACCCTGCGGGCAGCCTCTGTTTACCCCCGCCATAAGATACTGGCCACAGTCCGCGTCCGCAATAATAGTTCTGTTCATCAGCATTGCTTTAATCCAAAGCACTAATGATTCATCTACACCGTGTTCTCTGGCCGAGTTGCACATGCCATCAAAAGTCGCATTGTCAAAGGCACCCTCTATATCAATGAAAATGCCCAGCGCGTACTCTTTGGCCTTAGTAAGCTTCCAATATTAAATTGTTTTTTTATTTTTTTTTTTACTGAAAAAACGACTATCCGGTATTCGGCCGGATATCAAAAGAATATTCGGCTCCGGCCGGATATTACAAAAGAAGCCGGACAGACCGGATACCGAATACTTTCCGGATATCGGTCACACCTCTAATATTGATGCTATAGAAGAAAAGGGTTTATGCCCACGAACAGCTTTTAGTATTGGTTTCAAGTTAAGTATTTTTTTAATGACGTTACAGTCCTAAGTGGATATGGGCTCAGCTTCTACAGTAACCACTGGGATTTTGCTATGCTATTGTTCTCTCACGAGTGAAACGAAACTACAGCTATACTCTGAGTATTATCCGTGACTTGATAAAGGTGATGCCATGAAAACCAAAGTCAATGTGTCCGATATCGGACCATTCCCCCACAGCGTTGGAGTAGACGCACTTACCCACGACGTCAGCGCGGCTCCGTTAAGTCTGCAGTAAGAACGGACGGACGATCCTAAGAATGGGTCCCTTCATAATCCTTTTCACAGAAGGAATCCCCCTAGAAAGCCAAAGTGGCGATGAGTGAAGAACAGGATCGGATTGAGTATCAGAGGGATGGAAGACTTCTCTGCTCTGTATAGTAAACTTTCAGTACAGATGCTACGTATTGGCTCATTCCCCAGTATTCAGGATCCTCAAGAACTCACAAGAACAGCGATTCTCCAGTGAAACCCACTTCTGTTGACTGAATTTCAATTTTAACCCAAGAGTTTACTCACCCTCGTTACATTTTAAGCCAATTTCAAGTTTTTTCTTCTTCGCAGGCGCCTACTCCATTCGAGCCATGTACGCACATCCCACGGCTTGAATTCGACTAGAGGAAGTCATCACAATTAAATTAACGTAACAAGTCCTCCCTCAGAAATGTTTCTCGAATGACAACCAAGAAAAGAGGTCAAAACAAAATTCGAGCAACATGACATTCAAAATAGACGTCAAGCGCCCAACTCTACTAAATCACTCATTATTCTGCAGGAAATCCCGCAGGAAAACAAGAACATCGAAGTCCCGCTCGACATCACAACCTTGTTAGCTGCGCAGCCTCCATCTCCCGAACATCGCTCTGACATCTCTCTATCATTTCCACCCCCAACCATCCAAATGAATATAATATCTGCAAATAACTCTTAAATACACACCATCACTGTCAGTCAAATCCATCTTGACAAGCAACAGCACCGTCAAGCGCACACGCACGCCCCACTCCGAGGTGCGCTCTCCGCATCAGCATCGCCATCACCATCACCATCGCCATCGCCATCGCCATCGCCACCACCTCTTAGCATCATCACCATCCCATAGAGCACAGCCAGCGCGCCGAGAGAAGGAAGAACATCAACTACACTCTGCGTACACGGAATAAATTACAACCAATAACTATTGAATATCCTATTTTCCATATTTACTGTCAACGAAACAAATGCCAGCAATAATTCATTTGGCAATTTCCCGAAGGAAACACCAACTAGCGCGCGCACACGGGCCACGGCCCAAACGGAGCAGCGCACGGCTCCCACATGGGGACGGCGACTAAGACACATCGCCGCAGCGGCACCGCGCGCTGCAGAACGTTCTACGAAACGCACAGCATCTCCTCCGCCGAGGGAGTGAGATCGATCGTCGAAGCTTCGGTTTCGTTTGTTAATTTCCAGGCAAATCATGTTCGGGAATACACAACGGCGGCCGAGGCAGAGAGCGCGATAGCGGCGAGCCTACGAAAACGAGGAGATGCAGCGCATAGATCGATCGAATGTTGGAAAAGGTCGTCAATGCGATCATTGATCGTTCGGCCGGCGACATCGGGATGACGGTCCTCTGATGCCAACCACGCACTTTTGTCAATAATCACCGAAAACAACGAGCCAATGCGCGGCAACCACTTCTACGACGACGACGACAACGCACGGGATGCATCGACATGTGGCGAGCGGCTCTGCGAACAAGATCGCATAACTCTTCTCGGGGCCTGCCTGTCCACCACCGATCCACCATCGCCGGAGATCAACATCAAATCCCCTCCTCTCCCCCCACGCCTCATAGATGGCAGACACTAATGACAGATTCCCCGCTCCGACTCGGCCATTTTCTCTCTTCGCCTCCCTCCAACGTCAGTCATTTTGTAATTATAACCCGAGCATGTATCTGCGAAGCCGAATTACCATAATTGTATCAATCGACCACAACAAAACAACAACAAAAGGAAAAACGGAAAATTTATTCGACAACGGATCGTAATATTGTAATTACGATCGCGGCAAGGTGGATGTGGGTGGTGCTCCGTGGAAACGACCGCGCGATCGTATCGCAGCGGATCGGATCTGGCGGGAGGCACACACAAATCGCGGTATTTGACAGTAAACGCTGACAATGGGATCACTGTCAGTCGCACATGAGGTCGTATGCAGATCGGGATCGTACTTGATACATGTAAGGCGTTCGATTGATAACCACTGCCGTTCGTTCGTTGGGGTTCTCGTATTCGTACTCGAGCGTACCGCTATTGATGATGACGGGTGTGTTATTTTATTGCAAATGCCGACTACTTGTTGGATGCAATTTTTTTTTTTTGATTTTCGTTTGTTCTGAGGTTTGTGAGCAGAGTTCTGACAGTGGAATAAGATCTGCAGATGTGATTGATTGTTGGGTGATCGTGAAGAGCTGAGTACGCGTGGAGGATGATGGTGAAGGGTGCAGCTGTCACGTTTGGCTAACTGAAGGCTGGATGTGTTTATCTGCAACGCAAAAAGTCAATCAGTCGCATATGTCGCCTTCAGTAGTAAATCTTTACACCTTTTCGATTATTCAGACGATACGATACTTCCTTAAGCGCACCCGACTGGGGTTGTAACCTCAAACTGATCATGCTCGTCTCGTTGTTGTTCTAATCAGGTTGTTGCAAATATTATCTCGACTCTGTTGAGGATAATCTCCAAAAATACAAATTTCCTCTAAAACTCGGTCAAAAAATGTTCAGAATTACGCCGACCGAAGAACAGTACAGCGAAACACCATTGAGAAGTAGTTTTCCATTAAGTGACCCGAAATATATCGCCTCGCGTGTCATCGCGTCGTTTTAGGAAAAATATCGATCCCTACACTGAGGGTCCATGGTTCGATTCCATACAACAACAACTTTCATTTTTACGGCATCATTTTCGGGCTTGCCATTAATTTGAATAGCCCCTCCACATGGTTACTATAGAAGCTGGCACCAAATCCACCCAAGACTGCAAAACCAACTGGGGAAGAAGAATATATAGCCCTGAAGAGTTGCGATACTTAATATTTTTGAAAGTCTGTACTAGGTACAAGGTGGGGAAAGGTTTTCAAAATGTATTCGATACTCTCTGCTTTAAAACCCACGCTCTCTCCGCATCATCAGGACACATCAGAACAGGAGGCATTTTATAAAGTCCACGAAAACTTCACGGATTATTTTAAGGACGGACAATTAGTTGCCCACTATCTTAATCGACTAGAATCATTCCTACCTCTAAGTTCACGAACACAAGGTAACTTGCATGTCGTGTGCCCTACAATTTCTTAAAATGGCTTCTGGTGTCCCCAAAGGAAGTGACCTGAATCTAATATTACCGCCACCAACCACTTTGATTATCCAATGTGCAAACCACTCAAAACGTCTTCAAAACGACCTTATTTTTTTCGTTGAAAAGCAAGCACTAAGTCTTGCTGGCGACGACTGGGTGGCGCAGTTGGTTAAGTGTCTGCCCCAAGTTCGAGGGGTCCCAGGTTAGAATCCCTGTGAAATCGAATCTGGCCCAGGCACCATTTGCCGTTGGGATCAAATTAACGGCGCTGGAGTAGGTTGCTACCTGGCAGTACAATGGACCAGTTTTGAGTCTGAGTGCTCCAGCAGCGTTTCAAAAACCCTCCGAAAAAAAAAATAAATAAAATAAAAAAGTCTTGCTGGCAGTTTTAAGTTTCGCACTCCAAATCGATTGAGGTCGAACTTTTTTGCACTGCTACACTGTTCGCTCGGAGATGAACATTCTTCAAGTCCGAGCTGAGTTATCCACACGGACCACCCAGGCGCTTGGTTTACAGAGGCTTAGCCGAAATAATATCGCAGTACAACCCTGTTCATGGTTGAAACTTTTCCTCCAACCAAAGAAAACCAAAAATAGAAGACAGTACTTCTCCCTTACTATGGAAAAAGCTAGAAGATGAAGCCTTGGAAAAGTCAAATAAACGATGGCGGCTTGACATAAAAAATACTTGTCATGCTCGTCGACAGTTGCAAGTATGTTCTCATTGTGGTGAAAGCCCTTAACGGATACTGTGATTGTCTCCAAAGTGATGCATCCACTGCCCCCAATGATTACTGCAGAAGTTGCAGGAACCAGGAAGGAATAGATTATGTTAGCCAGCTGCTCTCCGTTTGTCCGGCTCTTATGTAAAGGTTCTGTGTGTGCTTTTATTCTTTCACGATTTGATGCCGACTCCGAACAGGGAAGTATGAGAAGATTTTTCTTGACAGTTTTAGTCTTTTCAGTGCCTGTGCCAAGATACGAATCAAAAGTTTGATGGTAGAAGTCGAGCACTTATCCACGGCGGACACTGGACAACTACAGCTACTGGGCGAATACTTCGTTAACGAGCAGGAAAATCTGAATGAAACTCAGTTAAAAAAAGCTGAGATGGCTTTAATCCTCCACTAAATTAACGGGTTTCATGCAGCTAGTATTTTCCTTTCCGTATTTTAAGGCATAATAATAATAATGACGGCGGCGCTACAGTCCGAGGTAGATCTGGGCCTAGCTTCTCAGCAACCACTCGTGTTGTGCGTGCTATTGTTCTTTCACGAGTGGAGGGGACCTACAGTTTAATGCCGACTCCGAATGGCGAGATTGAGAAGCTTTTTCTAGACAGTTATACTCTTTGAGTATTGTCAGTGACTCGAAAGAGGTGGAGCCGTGAACAATTTTAACTGGATTTGGATTCGAACCTAGACTGTAAAAGTCTAATGCGCATGGGTCGACGCACGAATCCACACGGCCACGGCGCCCACTTTAAGGCACAATAGGCCCATATTAATTGTCAAAGTGAGCCGTGTTTGTAACCTGCAAGGGCTTGATCCAAAGAATTCTCGACCCTCTCTCCCAATATAGTAGCATTGTGTCAGTATAGTGCAGTATAATGTCTTGAATATGATAGCCTACTCATGAAACCCATATTCAGCTTCAGGATTCGGAGCCATCCTGAGTAGATTCGTCCATTTTGGTGAATAAGTTCTTCCTTCCTTTTTGGACTATAAGAAGGCTGCGATGATCCTTCGACTTTCACAAACACTCTAAAAAACCCACTAAATTCTTTCAAATACTTATTACTCTTATAGCCTCCGACGTCTGTTAAGGTCGTTTAACTTCGTAATTTGTTAGCAAAATGATCCTATTCTCGACTGCAAGTTCATGTGTATAGTCTTCGGCCGTCCAAATCATCATCATCATTTTCAATAGCCCGCATGTTCCACTAAAGGGGTCGCGGGGGTAACGCGCGCAGGAGAGATCTCCAGACCACTCGATCCTCCGCCATCGACTTTAACTCATCAGGAGCTATGCCCAGGCGCAACCAGGCGAGTTTTTGGACTTGGTCCAACCATCTCGTCCTGGGTCTGCCAAGCGGTGGAAGTCGTGATAAAGGAGACATTCGTGCCACGTGACCAAACCATCGAAGTACAGCCCTTTCCGTCCGAAGAAGCAGCTGCTCAACATTGAGTTCCTCACGAGCTGCCGTGTTTTCTGAATCGTCTTCGGTCGTCCAGATTGGATTTGTGGCCTTTATCTCCTCTATTCCGACCACTTTCATACCTATGTCGGTGGGTCATTAGTTCAATTTCAATTTCAATTTCAATTTATTTAACTTAAGAGGTATGTACATTAAGATTTACATCTTTTTTAGTACTTAGTAATTAAACTCAAATAAACAGTTTAACTTAAAATTAGTACAAATATTTCTTAAACTTAAAGGATGAGAGGGGTGAGTTTTTATGGGAGAGTGGAGAAATGAAGGGTAATTGCACTTTTAAAATCTCTGTAGTTGGATATGGATTTTATATAAGTAGGTAAGGAGTTCCATAATCTGATAGTGTGAATGAAAAATAAACGAGATGAATTTAAATAGTTACTGCGATAAGGAATTATGTTTATTGTCCTATTTGAACGGGTAAAATTTAGCTTGTTAAATAAGTATACCGGACTTCGACTGTAAATGATTCTGTGAAGAAAAATACAGTTTCTGGTGTTGATATACTGTTTAAGACTGCATCCAACCAAGTCCCTAGTGTAAGCAGAGATATGCTCATATCTACGAATACCGTAAATATAGCGTATTGCATCATTAAAGGCCACCTGTAGCTTGTGCATGGATAGCGAGTCAGGATTACAATATATTAACTCACCGTATCTAATGAAAGGTAGAATGAGGGCAATTACGAGTTTTTTGCGTGTACCTAGCGGAGTGTAATAAGCACTGATCCACAACTTGCGAAGGCATCCATAAATGCGACCAACCACCATATTGATATGATCATATCCAGATAGATCACTGCTTATTACATACCCCAGGTTAGTTGTTTTCTCTACGGCTTTAATTTTAGACGTGTTTAGATAGAGGTTAGGGAGGTGGTCTAGATTAAGTTTTCGTTTAGAAATAGGGATTATTTGGGACTTGATTGGATTTAGTTGCAAACCATTAGCTCTTGACCAACCGTAGATACGTTTTAAGTCATCGTTCATGAGAGACGCAAGTTCATTAAGATTTGAAAATGGTTTGGCTAGATGCAATTGAACATCATCAGCGTACATATGCACAGAAGAATGCTTGCACACGGATGGTAAATCATTAATGAACATGCAGAAGAGAATCGGACCTAATATTGAGCCCTGCGGAACACCTTGCTCTACTTCCATAAGGGATGACTCGCTTTCACCCATTACGACTTTTTGTGATCTCCCGGAGAGAAAACTTCTTATTAATCTGACGGCATTATCGCTAAAGCCAAAGTAGTTATATAGCTTCCAGCACAAGATATCGTGATTTACTTTGTCGAAAGCCTTCGAGAAATCCAGCAGACACAAAAACGAGATGAAACCTTTGTCGAAAAATGTTCTTATTTCTTCAAGAACGTTAATCATGGCTGTGGAGCAGCTGTGATTTGCTCTGAACCCAGATTGCTGCATATATAGAAGATCATTATCAGTCAAGTGTTTTGTAATCTGATTTGCTATTACTTTCTCGAAAACTTTGGATAAGCAGGGCAAGATACTGATTGGCCTAAAGTCGGCCGTAGACGCTGGGTTGGTTTTCTTTGCTATGGGTATAATTCTAGCAATTTTCCACGTCTGCGGAAAAGTCGATGTAATTATGCACCAGTTGATCACATGCGTGAGATGGGAGATGATTAGTGGTAAAACGAGCTTGACAAAACGTATTGGTATGCCATCTTCTCCAATGGAATCTGATTTAATACCATTTACACATTGGAAAATTTCGTCTTCTGAGGCTACTACGAAATCATCCAGTCTTAAAATTGAATTGTCTGCGGTATTATTAAATTCGAAGTCTGTTGGACCAGGTTTTTCCCCCGAAAAGGCATGATTAAGTTCATCCGCACTAAAGTCACATTTAGAGTTGTTGTTACAACTAGATATGCCAATTTTTCGTAGGTTGTTCCAGAGTTTTTTTTGGCGGGAGAGATGCACTTAGTTTCGATCTGAAAAAGTTCTTTTTAGAAGTACGTACTACTGCGGTAGCGTAGTTACGTGCCGCCTTGTATGATGACCAATTGGCTTGAGTTGGGCTTTGCTTCCATTTACTGTAAAGCCCGTTCCTTTTTTTAATGGCGTTAACAACTTCAACCGTATACCAAGGGCATGCTCGATTTAGGATCTTGACAGTTTTCATGGGTACACAATGATCAAACAATTGCATCAGGATTTCTTGAAAGATAATTATTTTGTTATTGGGATCAGCCTCATTACGGCATTGCATCCAAGGGGCAGAAATAGTGGTAGCTTGGAGGTTGTTTAGGTCAATGGCACTAAAATCTTTGAATGAGAAGGTATCAGGCACAACAGTTTTTGACAGGTTCAGATCATAGGTACAAAAAAGAAGATCATGGTCGGAAAAACCAGACGATAATTGGTCGAACAGTAAGACGAGAGACGGAGAAGAGACAAATATTAGATCAAGAAGGCTCGGTGTGCTATTTTTAGCAAATCGTGTAGGATAGTTGGAATTTATTATTTCCATTCCAGCTGAAGAAACTAGGTCCTTCATTTGAAATGCTAGTGAATCAGATTTCCTTATGTCTATATTAAAGTCTCCACAGATGATTATATGCTGGTATTGTGCACAATAATCAGATAGGGTTGCAAAGAAAGGAATTGGTGAGCATCTCCTATTATTATTATATACACAAGCTATCATACATTTCGTATTGCAGTCGGATATTTGAACCATAAGATATTCAATTCCACTGTCACTGGATTTAGAAACAATTTTACAATTTAGTCCGGATTTGCAATAAATTGCTACTCCACCACCCGTAGTATCTGTCAATCGATCATTTCTAAATAATTCATAATTAGTTATATTATATTGTAAATCATGCATGATTGGCTTGAACCATGTTTCACTGACACAGATAACATCAACAGAGGATTGAGAGAACAAATACTTTAGGTAATCTAACTTACAGTCGTTTAAGCTACGCGCATTAAGACAACAAATTTTAAGACCTTCATAGCGTTTACAAAGTACATTTATCATAGTGGACGTTGACTTTTCATTCACACTGTACCTTATGTCATCCATTTAAAGAGAATAAAATTATGTATACAAAAAAGTGCAATGACACTAGAAAGGAAGAAAGAGTAATTTGGTAGTTGATTAGAGAGGAGAGGAGCAAAAGGGGAAGGATGTACAATATGTATAAAAAGAAAAAAAAATAAAAAAAAAATTAGAATAGTAAGCTTACGAAAAAAGAAGGAAAAAAAGATATATATATATTCATTGTTGTGTCACAGCCGCCGCAAGCAGATCATTAGAGCTTTCAATGAGGAAGCTTTTATCATTCGCCGACCTCTTAACATACACCGATCCATATTTTGTGTAAACAGCTTGTAATTGTTTCTTCCGACGAAGACCGAGAGCGCTGTTCAGAAGAAGTCGTGTTCGCTTCGTTAGGCTCTCATTTAAATAGCAGTTGTTGGTAGACTCCAAGCCCAGGTCATGGAGACGGAGGTCCCTCAAGTGTTGGTGTCGAAAATTCGCTGCAGACATCAAAACGGCATTCCTCTCTTGTGTGTTAGAGAATTTTAATACAATAGGAGGAGATGCGGTGCTTTTGTTATTGTTGAGTTTTTTTGTCCGGAAGATGTTTACCAAGAGAGGCGGCTTGCATTCAATGGTGTGGCAGAGCCGATTGAACAAGCTTTTGAGATTCTCGTTGGGGAGTGCCGGTACTCCAAAGAGTACGGCGTCGCTGGCAACGTCTTTCTTTTCAAGAGTATCACATCGTCGTTGAAGATCGGTCATTTCGGCATTGTTCATCTCAGTTTTTGTGCTAGTTCTCTCATCAAGAACATCAATGCGTTGACTCAAGCTGGTAATTTTATTGTTTAGATCTTCAAATCGCAGACTCCAAGTTGTTTTGAGTTCTTCAATCTTTTGGGAGAAATCACTCTGCAGCTTGGCGAGCTCATTTGCGAAGCTCAAGCGCATGGTTTCAGCCTGTTTCGTGAGATGTTCCTCTAATATCTTGGCGGTGAGGTAATTACTGTCGCCATTAGGCTGCTTCACCATGGGAGATATTGGCTGTGTTGATACTGCTGGCGATGATGGTGGCACTTTTGATGAGGTAGCTTTTGATCTCAAGTTGAGAGCAGACATGACTTAAGAGAGATTCCCTTTAAATGATGTTAACAGTACAGCTCAAATATCTCAAATGGTCAGTGTAAATGAAAAATAAAAAAAAAAAAGGCACGGAAAAATATTTTCTTAAGCGTTTTAGATTTTTCATTCACAAGTTAATGAGTATAATGCAGTACTGAAAGTAATAGCGAATTGTTTTCTTTTCCGGATAACACACCGTATTTGTTTACTTCGGCCGAGACGACAAGGAAACGCGTCTACTCTAGCTTACTACACATCACACCGTATTCTTCAACGCTCATTCAGTGTGACAACGCATCAATGAAGCACCCAGACTAAGGGGCCAGACACAAATTTGAGGACACCTCCAACAAATTAAAGTGAGACAATGTAGACAACAAGCCAGAGATCCGGTGAGGCTTTCTAATTAAGACCTTGTTCGTTATCAATTAACAAGAATTCCACAAAAACGAAAATGCGCTTGGCGCAAGGCGTCATAGAGAGACAGCTTCACAAAAATGCATGAAATCAGAGTTGAATTCAAAATAAACCTCAGCATGTAACTGGCCTGTGAGCGATTCCTACCCAAGACACAAACGGCTTACCTTTGACTATCCCTCGAACCGGCGAAGCCTTTGAACCAACCTCACAAGAAAACTTTCGAAATATTTCGACTGAGTAACATGCAAGTTGAGCTCAAACAGAAAGCGAGCGGCTGGAATGAAAAAAAAATCCTACACATTTTCAACAGAAGCCGCATAAGTCTAAGGTGTATGCACATCACGTTAATCCATGACTGTCTTTTATCTGCATTTTTAAGCGAATTCGCATGACAACGCGACATCCTTGCATCATGACACCCCAACCTCCGACTCTCCGAATTGCAAAATACTGCAGAAAGCAGCATCTCAACAGAGATTTAACATTTTTTGGCAACATTTTCTGATTCATCTCTCACGTCCAGTGAATGTGATTGAACAACTTACTGACTTCTCAGAAGTGACTTACTCCCACGCGGACCTCCAACCATCAGTGACACAGACCACCACCAAGACTCACAGGATCAAATTTACGAGTCGCCCTCGGACCGTTTTCCTCCTCCCCGTGACAAATGACCCCTTTTAACTGTCGCCCATGTCGGTCGAGGAAACTTTCATCTGCATAACGAACTTTTCCCCGATTACAACATCCGATAGATCCGATCCGACCATGAGCAGCATACACGGCACGGAAAAATGAAAAATGAAAAACAAACGAAATACACACGAAACAAATGCGTTACGTTACGCCGAATGTGAAAACAACCGCGAGCGCACGTTTCAACTGCCTCCACTCCAGCTTCAGCCATAATAATGCCATAAAATCCCAGATACACAAGACGCGATAACACCAACGTCAGGCGCGGGTTAACGCTTGTTACCACCACCACAGCACACCACACCGCCGCACTAACTAGAAAGCACACACACGAATCCGATTCACAAAACGTTTTCAACTTTGATCTGCGTCCATAAACGCCATTTAGATGGAAATCCACTTACCCCGGCTGGCCAGCTAGCTGCAAGCTGCACAGTCTTCGGGAAGAAAGCAGCATACGCCAGCCACTCTCTCTTTTAAAGGCTGCTGCGCAGCTAGGTGCAACGACAGCGACGACGACCAGATCTGGCAGAGATCCACTCGCAGTTGCTAGGCAGGAGACACACAAAAAATCCGAATCCGTCGGCGACGGATTCTCTAGGCCGATCGACCTCATGCCGTGAACTCCGAGAGCCGCAGCCGCACTCGTACTCGTACTCGCATTCAAATTTGAATTCAGTTTCATTCCGCGATGATAAATCGTGAACCGATGGCGGTCCTGCGCCGGCGCGGCCATCTGTTTACGCGCCGCAGCGAATTATGAAACCGAACTTGTCCCGCTCGAGATATGAGAGGACGCGATGCCATGCATCTCGCGATCTTCCAACACTCGGACAGCCACGACGCAGTGACAATTCGCCTCGTAATTAAACTGGAACTGGCCGAGCCTTCGCTCACGGATGCAAGCGGATGCCGCGCGGCACCCGGACAAGTGCAAAATAAAAGATATCGACGACAGAAATGAAAATTAAATTTTCATTCTCAATTCACAGCTTCCACGGTATCGGGCCGAGCCATCTCTCACAGTCTGTCAGTGGTGAGGGAATCAAAAAGCGCGCCCGGCTTAGCTGGGGGGTCTGGCGTCCGAGGAATCTTAGATTTTCCCTCCGAAGCCTCGCCACATGAGGTGTGAGAGAGCGCGTGCGCGCTCGCGCTTGGATGATGTGTGTTGGCCGACCGACGCCAGGAGTGCCTCTCCGGCAGATTGCAGCAGGAAACGTATCCATTCGGGCATTTCCATTTCGTTTTGGGTGAAATTAATGAAAGTCATTTGCCGATTGAGGCACAGCCGCAGACAACGGGGGCGACGACGCTGCCGCCGCGGCCTGGCAATTCCCAATTGCAAATGATATCGTAATTCTGGCAAGACACCACCGCCGCGCCGCCATGCAGTGAAAGTGTGAATTGGCTGGTGGTTGTTGTACCTCAAAGATACTTGTTATCGTCATCGGCGGCGACGTTGGAGGTGGTGGTGGTGATGCTGGTGATGGTTGCTGCGTTGCAGGCCGGGGATTTTCCCAGGGGGGTGGGAGTGTGTGCTCTCTGGAGATGGAAACAGCGATAAGCGGCCGAGTGAGGAAATGTTGCGGGACACCGCTGTTGGCCGCGCGAAACATTTTGACTGCCTCCGCTAATTGGTGGAAAATGTTTGTGTCACCGATTAGATATTCCTTTATGGACATGAAAAGATTCCGAAAAATTGTAATTGATACCACCAGCACTGGCCGGCGGCTGGAGTTGTGGGAAATTTGTTGGCGAAAGCCAGCCATCAGTTGTCCCCTCGTCAACCTTATAGGGTTACACTGGACGCTGTTTGTGATTTCTTGTCACACGGATCGGGTCATATCACCTGAATGATTTCTCTGTGAGATTATGAGTGTCGTGAGTGTCGCTAGAGTGACCAGATATGACGGAGGACGAATTGAGACTGATCGGTCTGAAAGTTTGCAACGGTGGCAATAGGAAAGAAACGTTTTGTAAATGAAATGCCAGTGCGGGTGTGAAGGCAATGATGCAGAACTTTATAACTTTGAGACAATGGAGACTGTTCACTAGTAATTGCGTTTTCTAATGAACCATATTGTTCGACAGAGCGGAAAGTGGCGCCATCTACTCCCACTTTTTGTATCCTCGCATTTCTTAACCGCTCATAGGCTACACCTACGAGAATTTAACCATAAAATTTTACTTGAATACCGTTATATACCTTCAGATAAGGAAATGGTGATGGAAGACCGTTGCGTGAACAACTTAGGCCCAGTCACTTCGCCCTAACTCTGGCACCATTTGGAACCATCTGGACAATGATTATTTATCGAATCTTCACTCTACTCACACAATCTAAACCAAAAAGACAAAGTCAACGATCCCATCAGTCTCTTACGAACATGTTGGACAATTTTGAATTAAAGATGGTCTAATGATCGACTCCAATTTGGACTCCCCCCATCGCTGCGACAATCTTACGAAAGCTAAACTAAGTACGGTCACAAAACGTTTTGCACAAATTCCCGTCACTCGATGAAAATGAAACATTTCCAATTTGCCACGCGTCTCAATGACAGCTGTCACATCTGACATTCTTGACATTGACACAACGAAACCATCATCCTCCACAACCATCAATCTCTGCATCACTTCAATTATCCAACCTTTCGAAGTGCTGACTTAATAAGTCCCGCGAAATGTTGAAATTTCCATAACTCTCCTCCTCGAAATGATGAAGACTTAACAACAACCAAGCAGGTGGTCAAGCGCTGGCCTAATGGCATCGCCGAGCGTAGAAACAAAATCCAGCGCCCAAGTGGTTAATGAAAGCCGCAGCATCCGCAGCCGGACCCTCATCATTTGAACAAGACAAAACCCCCAAGTGCTTAATTCAATGGATGTAATTAAATATTTCGAGCTATTCGTGTGAAAACTATTTGGCCCGTGTTTTTGTTTTGCGCTTGTCTCGTTTTTGCGGCAACAAAGTACACGGCTGAAGTGTCTGTTATTGTTTTGCAATAACAATTATTGTGTTGCCAGCTTTGGAATTGCTTAATTGTCTCGAAGACCCCCTCTAATAGACGTCAAATGAGATGATGCTCTCGAAACGGGGTCAAAGCACCGTCGAGTGCTGCTGGATGTTGAGGAGGTACGGGCAGCTCGGCTGTCAGCGTTGCTGTTCGGAGAACCGGAGGATTGCAAACATTGACTCAGGATAATCCCTTAACTAGCCCGCTCCTCTTGACGGCGGCCGAGTGTGCTGCTAATGACCAGGTGCATTTAGGGACTCCTCCTGAAATTGGTCAAGAATTTAAGGCACGTCAATTGTTTGAGCAAACAGCACAACAGAAGCGGACGTCTTTGGCGGCGGGACCACCGATCCGGGCTCCTCGACCGATCATGACGATGATCATGCTGTTGATGACGGTGACCGAAGGTAGGTCCGTGCGATTTTCGGCGGTTGTTACCGAAATAATACACCAACAACAAGCACAACAGCCGGGCGAGAGCAGGGAGGAACCGAAGTGGAAACGGTCAAGGAGCACGGTACATTACCCATAGCCAAAGTGAGCAGTGTTTGCATTGTGCTGCGTTATTATTTGTTAATGCAACCTGTGTTAGGCCCCTAAGTCGTTTGTAGTTTCGCCGCCCTGCCAGTGAAAGGTAGACGCGCACACACACGTGCACAACGGCCAGGAGAGCAGGACTTGCGCAGCAGCCTCTCTGCTTGTCTGCCGCAACAAGGATGTGAACGTCTGACAACGATGACGCGACGAAGATGATGAGGAAAATTAGGATCGGCTTACACTTAAGATGATTGCCTTTGAGACGTCGTCATCGCATCTGCATGCGATGATGGGCATGTGTACGAGCCGGGATTACCCGTGCGCTTACACTACGCGATGCGGTCGATTTCCTGTCGCTGCTCGCGTCGGGCATCTCTGGTTCTCCAGGAGATCACTTGTTTAAAGCGTCATGATCGGATTCGGCGGGGAGAATGAATGAATTTTTGGTGCAATTATGGGCAGATAATTGGTTTCGTGGTTGGGAATTGAATTTCATATTCGTACTCGCCGTGTGTGCGCGATGCCGGCCAGACGACTTTGTCAAGGTCAGCGATAGAACATTGTTCTCGCACTCCCATGGGAAACGATTTGAATGGGCTGGGGAGAGTGCCATTGAATTCGGGCTTGAACTTGAAGCTGAAGCGGCACGGATCAAAGTCGCAGTTGGAGCAGGCCAACTGCTCGGATGATTAATTGAGTGAGTAGCGCCGGTGGTAAGACGAACTGAGTTTCCCACAGCGGAAGGCCTTGGACGAGATCTAATTTAAGAGATTTCAGTTTTATGATAATTACCTGGGCAACTGGTGGAGGGTATGAATCGCAGGAAGATGGTTTCTGCGGAACTTTGAAATTTGTCTAGCAAAATGGATCGAGTTGCACTGGAAAATGATGAGAAAAGTATTAACGTTGTATTTAAGAAATGCATTTGAAGTGCAAATGAACAGATGACCGAACAGACAGGCTTCTCTTTCTTCGCTAAAGAAAACAGCCGAGAACGTGGGCAAAGACTTTTTCACATCTGACAAGGGTTATAAAGGGTGACTAGATAACAATGATATTTTTTCCAACTGTCATATTTTAGTAGCTGTCAAAGTTAACAATGACATCGAGCTGTGAAAATATGCAGTAAGATTTGCCATTTCATCGTGCATCGTTACAAGCTTGACGAACGTACTGGGTCTGCCAAGCGGTCGCCTACCTGATGGAATCGCATTCAAGGCACGCTTTGGAAGTCGTGTGATGATGATGAGACGTTCCATGTGCCTATTCTAAGCCGCAGCCGTTGTCCGTTGCCTTTTAATCTCCGTACGCACTGGTTATTACATGGCGTAACCCCTCTCACACCCCCGTAGCGGCTCACGAGGCCACTGCCGGATTGTTCGTAATTTTTTCGGGTAGAGACCGACCCGGCTGCCGAGCGGGACAGGCCGACCACCAGTATCGACATTACGACTGTTATACGCAAACTTGAATTTCGTAGTGAGGTAAGTCGTCATCAAGGCATGCACGCAATTCGTTGCAACGTGAAAAAATTTGAGCGTAGATGCACGCATTTTTGGACCACCAACCAGGCAGAGATTGGTGCGAAATGAAGAAACCAGAGTCGCCGTAGCGAGCAGTATCGAAGAAGACCCAGAAAAATCAATTTAGTGCCGATCAGCTGTATTGAGCATCACCAAAGAGTCTTATTTTGCGATTAGATTTGGGCCTACGTCAATATAAGATTGTGCTGACGCAAGAATTGAAACCGAAAGACCATAGAAATGCCGTGAGTTCGCTAATTGGGCGCTGGAAATGTTGACCCGAGATCCGAATTTTGGCCATCTTGTCGGACGAGCCCCAAGCGGCTATGTCAACAAGCAACATTATTGGAGCAAACTCAATCCACAAGTGTTCGACGAAGCATCAAGGCATCAACAAAGATTGTCTGTTTGGTGTGGTTTATGGCATGGCGGTTACCATCAATGGTCTCAGGTATAGAGCGATGTTAACCGACGCAATGTCCGAAGCTGTGAATGAGTAATTTGGCACCTGGGACAGCCACAGCAGTCACGGTCTTAATCGCTCTTCGTATGGTTTCGTTTCTATCGTATATCGTTTCTAAATAAAAGGATTCCAATGTGATTACCTTGTGGAAGTTTGGACTAGCATTGCTGAGCTTTCAAAAATGATACTTTCGCTGCCTTCTCTGTAAATCAGCAGCATTGGCAGGTAGTTCATCCCAAATGAGTCTGTGCATTCGTCGTCGCAGCCTGAAATAAAATGAATCCGTCTACGAAATTCTAGCCCCTTTCTCGTTTACAGTCGCACTTTTTATTCAAGACATTCAGCGGTTAGATGAAGTATTTGTTGATAGGGGCTATCCAACGAAATCTTTTAATCACTTTAAGCTAAAGTCGTTCACTAGCGAACCCTAAACGGACGGTTACGCATTGGAACAGATTTAAATTGAATGGAACCTACTTTCCACTCACAAAGAAGAAGGTAGCGCTAAACTGACGGTCAAGCAGAGTTGACGAGAAATCTATGTAGCCTGGAGAGTTGAACGCCTTGCAGAAGAATGTCATTCAGACGTTAATGACGCTCTATGCCACGACTCTTAAATCCGTCTTACATTTATACCTCTGTTTTACTGGATTCCCATTCAGCCTTTTGTAAATAAATAAATTGGCAATAATTTCAGAAGAAAACATTATGTCGAAGCACTCTCATTAGTTAAATGACCAGAACACGATGTTTTGCAAAAACAAGCGAAATAAGATCAGCGAAACATTCAAAAGCACCCGTGGATTTCAATGCGCACTACATGCCTTTAATTCACAGACCAAAGAGCGTAATGCATTTTATTGTCACAAGCGTTCATCACGTCGTCGTCATGCCTGGGAACGGACTAGGATAATCGCCCTTGGAGCTACGCTTTGTCCAACTTATGTCACCTCCATGTCGCATTCACTTGTGGGACGATTGATGGCGACGCTGTAATTACCACTAACTCACCGAACATCGTCAACCTCATTTTAATCAACCATAACCTCAATCACACCAATTCCCGGCTTTGTTCACATATAACTCCAACAGATGATTCCACGGATCTGGTGGGAGCTCGAGTGTCACTCGAGTTTACTGCACGAACTTCCTTTGGACTACAAGATGTTAATAGGTTTAAGTGCAGATAGGTTTGGGAGAACCCACTGTATGGTGGCCACATCCAGACGCCTCAGCTGCATTATTGCTCAGAGCTTCCGCTTGCCGTGGTCATAAAAGACGCCTTCTGTCCATCTGATTGCGGACTTCAGTCGATTCACTGCGATTGTTTTGTGGAAAAAGCTGCTGAAAGCAGAAATCTGCAAGAACACCGAGAGGAGTTGATCATAAAAAAGATAATGAACGTCTGAAATCCTGGCGCTTGATACGCCCATTTTCTATTTTTTGCATTGGAAGTCATCGGATGTTGTGTGTGCCCTTCTTTCCGTGAGAGGAATGGTGAGGGAAAAGCGTAAGCCAAATGAGTGGTTAATTTTATTGACAAGCCAGGGTGTGTAGCCTAAGGGCTTGTTTTGGGAAGATTTGCTTCAGGGTAATGGTTGTTTTTTGGCACGTGAATAGAGTTGTCTTTGTTATACTTAGACCAGAATCCACGAAATGTATAACGTAGACCATTTTGAGACGAAATTTGAAACTTTTCAGATTAACCTTATACAATTCAAAACTTCATCAGTCTTGGCTGCAAAGGAACAGCGGCAAAGGATACGCGTTAGGGGACCGAGCACAGAATTAAATTTGCGACTTTGAGTCAACGAAACAATTCAATAGAAGCGACTGAGTTAATTGCATTTCCCCCGGCCCTGTGCTGTAACACAGAATAATTCCGGATCAAAAAGCTTTTGACCATTTTGGAGAGATAACTTTTGAAGGATTTTGAATTGATTGCGACTGGAACAGAGTTTTCTTCTGCTTACTGTTCCGGTGTGACAAAGGAAGATCTTTTGATTCTTATTCAAATTAATGTGGTGCACTGATATGTCAACAAGTTATGGCTGAATGTTGTGAGCACTGTTTCTTGAGTCCCAAAGTCAGTATAGGCTACCAATGATCCTATAACAGTCTATACCATTGTCTAGCTTCCCTCCAACCATCTGTTATCAGATGGACTTAAAGGATAGGTTCAGCGGGATTGATTGGGACGACAGTAAACTTGGTATGGCTCGATTAAGATCCTCGAATGTTTGTGTTTGCTCATTCCCCCAAAAAGCATTTGCTGATGGTTGGGATTGGTCTTAGCCCCTTTTTTTTCGAAAGATTTTTTGAAACACTACTGGAGCACTCAGACTGAAAACTGGTCCATTGTACTCCCAGGTAGCAACCTACTCCAGGGCTGTTAATTTGATCCCAACGGCAAATGGTCAGATTAAATTTCGCTGGGACCCCTATAACATGGGCCAGGCACTCAACCAACTGTGCCATCTAGTCGTCCGTCTTATCCCCTTACTCCGGTATTGTTTGGCGGTAGCCAAAAATGTCGTGCCTTAAGTGAGCTAGGTTCAAAAAGATAGTAGAGCAAAAAAATCCTTTAAGCCAAAGGCATCAGACAGATAACTTAAAGGTCTTTCACCTTACTGCCAACAGATGGTGCAAGGCTTCCAAGCTAGCCTAACCATACTTGCTGCTGAACTTAACTGAAGTGAAGTCTAGCTCTGAATTACGCTTCTTCCACTGTCATTAATGGTTCGTCAAAAACCTTTCATTGTTGCCACAAGTCTGCTCTCATTATTTCTCTGGAAGGGTTATTGTTGGAGTTATCGCCTAAAACGGTGGTCCTTGCTAACAGCCTCTTGCCATTTTCCAATCACTCAGTTCAGTCAGAAGTATATCATGAACATGAGCATTTGACAATAGGACTTTTGATGACATATGCAACGCGACCAGAGAACACGGTGTAGATGAATCCTTAGTACTGTGGATTAAAGCAACGCTACTGAATAGAACTATTATTGCGGACGGACGGATTGTGGCCAGTATATTATGGCGGGGGTAAATAGCGGCTGCCCGCAGGGTGTCGTCTTGTCTCCTCTGCTATGATGCATGCTGGTTGACTCTCCGCTCGATGCTCTCAATAGTTCTAACATCTACGCCCAGGCCTTTGCGGATGATGTAACTGTTCTGTCTGTCGAATCATGCCTAGCGGATGTGTGTTCAAAAGCGCAGGCAGCTCTAGATGTGATCGACGATTGGTGTACTAGAAATGGGCTTTCAGTCAACCCTTTTAAAACCGATGTTGTCCTCTTCACGAGGAGGAGGAAATTGACTGGTTTGACTAGTACTAAAAAGTGTCATTATCCGCTTTTCTGATGAGGCTAAATATCTGGGTGTCATTCTAGATAGGAAGCTTCTGTGGAAAAAAAACACATCGAAAAAACACATGATAGATCCCAGGATTTGCCGAAAATTCCTTTACACTGCCAGAAAACTGATAGTGCCTTCGCAATTTTCGGCAAATCCTGGGGTCTATCACCAAAAAGTCGTTTGGTGGAATAAGCTATCGCGTAAATACATAACTGCTGCTTTCACCAAGCTTCAAAGAACGATCTGTCTCTGCTGCAAAGGGGCCTTCCCTAGTACGCCTGGCTCTGCTCTTGATGCACTGCTGATGACAGCCAAAGTGTGCTTAAGGCCTTGCTGAACCCTTTAATACTTCCAGGATAGTTCAGGAATGCTAGTCTTCTCTGAATTTGATCGGTAGCTTGAATTCGCTAAGACTTGTCTGGGTTCCGGGGCACCACGGGATCGCAGGAAATCAGATCGCCGATGAACTTGCTAGGCGAGGGTCAAATGAAGCATTCTCAGGACCTGAACCTACGCTGGGACTGCCCGCGTCCTTGGTTAGGACTTCCATCGATGGTTGGACTTCTCGAGAGCAGAACCGGAGGTGGCATGACTCTCCAGGATATAGACAGACCAAGCGCATGCTCCCCAACGTCTGTAAGAAATCCGCGGCTTTCTTGTCATCTCTTAACAGAAAAGATTGCAGACAACTTACCGGCGTACTAACGGGGCACTACACCTTCGAAGGCGAACACTTAAGTGGGCTTGGCCTAAGCGATGGAACCCTCTGCGACGCCTGTGGAGAAGACGATGACACTGCACTTCCTCTGCCATTGTTTCGCCTTTGTTCGGATCAGGTGGCAGTTATTCGGTGCCGATGAGGTGAGAGATGATGACGTAGGCTCCTCATCACAGAAGCGCGTGCTGGTCTTCTTCCGGAAGAGCATGAAATTTCAGCAAAAGTAGGTTTCTGCCTGGTAGTACAATGGACCAGTTTTTGAGTCTAAGTGCTCCAGTGCAGTGTTACAAAAACCTTTGACAAAAAAAATGTCATGAACGCATATACCTCGAACTCCTTCATGTGTTGCCAATACCACTGCTCGACAGGTTAACTAAATGCTGGCAGTTGTCGCTTAGCTGTTTGGTGGACAATCTATCTTTCATTCTGAAAATAGAACTGTCTACCAACTGGCTTAAGTACGACTGATGACAAGGTTTCGTACAATGATTCATAAAACAAGACGCACTTTACGCCACGCAACATCTGCTCACTTATTTCAATTCTGACCAAATCCTCATAAACGTCGCTAATGCAGGCTGTCAAAATTTGATTTCTTCCTTAACTTGTGTTATTCGTAATGACCACTGGGATGGATTGACAAACACACCAACGAACGTGCGTAGCTCAATGTCGAGCAGATATATTTCTACGAACGGAGTGATCTATTCCTCGCTGGTTTGGTCACGTAGTCCAAATGTATGTCCATTGTCCAGTTCCATGAATGTGCTTCCATCAGGTGTGTCTCTTTGCTGGGCCAAGGATGAGTTGTTGGATATTGAGACTGTTCCTTTGGAGTGCTGACTGGAGATTTAGGGGGAAGTGCTGACAGAGCCCCTCCCTGCTTTTCAAGTGCATAAACAAATCTCACAGTGGTGTGCTTCATCAAAATGAAGGCAGTTTGAGGGTGTGTCATCCTTGAATGCAGTCCGAGTTCCGGGTGCAGAAAGGTGCACCTCGCAATATATCGAATGTCAGCCTCAACGCACTGTCCACTCTAGTATCTTGCACTCAACTCTAACTAACAGTCATCTTGCGGCAGTGATTTTTCACTTAGAAACTCATTTACCCCGAAGACGAGGAGACCCCCTAAATCCAACCCCATCGCATGTCCACACTCGATTCCCGACAAACCGGGACCACATCGCTGCATCACGGCGTGAATTAAAAATTATCGTTTATTCGATAAAAATTCAAATATCGTTGGACGCGACTGATTAACAAAGTCGTTGCATGGACGACAACTTAATATCGAAGCCGTGCAGTTAGGCTCGGGCTCGGGCTCGAGCTCTAACAGAAATCCTACATGCATTCGACCAGAGACTAATTAAAAACGCAGTTATGGACGTTTTTTATTTGTTGACATGGCGTCATGTGCACTGCTTGACATTTCGTGCACGTCACACTTAGTCGGCTCTGGTTGTCCGTAAATCTTTTCAATCTTGCAATATGATTGCCGGAGATATTTATGAGTACGTTTGACATGTTTTCAAGTAGGCAATGGTCGTAAATAAATGAACATGTTAACTCTGGTAATGGATGGGGAACAGAGATTCTGCTCGCTGTTGCAACATTGTCCCTGAGATGATGGTGCTTCGGAGCGAGACTTAACCGCTGCGGTACTGTCTTGACAACAATCAATGACTTTAAAGACGCCGTTGTCTTCATTTTATTGCAGATCGTCTTAATGCATTCGATGCGACTGGTTAGAACAACGTACTAAATGTTGGGATAGTGATTTCAATGAAGTCTAATAAGTTCTGGAAAAGATAGTGCGAGGGGCAGGTTTTTTTTTAATAATTTTCGCGTGCAAAAGAGGTTCCGACTCAAGACACAGCACGGAACGAAGGTATAAAAAGAGAAAGGGTCTGCGGATTGTAGTAAGTGGGAAATATTGGGCTGGGAAGAGCATTTCATATTCGTGTGGTGCGACTAAAAAACGACTCTCTAAACTTAACTGTACGTCCGAAAGCAGGTTTAAGGGTGAACTGATGAGCATTCCTGGCGAGACGAGTATTGCGGGTGAAATTATTGAGGGGAGGAATGCAATTGGCTACCTCACTTAAGCATCGTTTCTTAAAATAGCGATAAAACAGTGCTAACACATTTAACTATTGGGTTATGCAGATGCAGTCGACATTGTCGCGCGTATCCAGAGTGCCGTATTAGAAGCATTCGCGACGATTGAAGAACATGCGAAATAAGCTGGTTCTAAGGTAAACGAAGAAAAGACAAAGTGGGGTGGTCCGATAAGTACATAACCTACAAAAGAAAACATTTCGGAAAAGCAGGATATGACCCACGCGGTCTTTTGAGATGCCTACTGTCTCAGCTTTCTCGCGCACCTTCAATCGGCGGTCTGTCAATACGAGATCGTGGATTTTTGTCACGCTATCCTCCGTGGTAGACGTTTTCGGGGCACTTGAGCGTATTTCATCAAAAACCGGCGTGCGACCACGTTGAAACTCGTTAAACCAATTTTTGACGGTCGCCATCGATGGAGATTAGCCACCGTACACAAAATCCAAGCGCTCTTTGATTTCTCTGCAGGATTTCCCTTCCAAAAACAAGAATCGAATCACCGACCGATATTCCTCTTTTTCCATTTTACTTAAATCCGCGGGGACGCTAGCTTCCACACGCGGTCAAAGCAAAACTATGGGACCGATTCTGCTAAAATGTTGACAGTAGCCGTCTACGAGAATGTACACGGTAGTAAATTTCTCTTGCGATAGTGGCGCCATGAGGCTAAACCCTTATCGGACCACCCTCGCATATACAGCCTTGGCCAAATGTATTAGGCACCCTTCAAGATTTGTTATATCTTCAAAGAGCAAACAAATTAATGAAATGAGAGGAAAAAATAAAAAACGTTTACAACCTCAGATAGTGTCGCCGAAAACCATAAAATTCAAATTAATTACTTCGGATAAGTGATTTGGCAGCAAAGACAAAAAGCTAAGAGTGCCTAATACATTTGGCCATGGCTGTATATGCTGTCGAGTAAAAACTGATCCTATTCTCATCATCTGCTGAGTTGTAAAAGACTGCAATCTTTTGAGAATGCAATCTCTGAATTCAAGGAAAGAATTATCTGTTTTGTGATTCAATCAATTGACTTCATTTGGGACTTCTGGACTTCAGCATCGAAGTCACCATTCTATTTGAAGTCTTGATTGGATCAATCTTCACGACCAGTCTTTTTATTTGAAATCAAATGAATGCAAGTCTATCGACTGGCAGTGCATTCACTGAAGTCACTTTGAAGTCTTTACCATTCACTTGAAGTCACCTGCATTCAGTTGAAGTCTTTGGGACTTCAAAACTTTTCATTGCACTCTTTGGGACTTCAAAGTTTTTTGTTGCAGTATTTTAGGAGTTTATCCACTTCGGAGCAAACGTGAGAACTCCACAAACCACAGCTTGGTGGACATCCGACGCAGAATCGTCTTCCTAAGTGGTGCTACTTCGGTTTGTCGAAACAACTTGGTTTAAAATCCCTGGTTCGAAGGACCAAAATCTTCAAAAAATCAGTCTTGCTCTATAGAACCGAAAGCCGGACGATAAGCAGGTCTGCGGAGCTAAATCTTGATCGTCTATGTCTGATATTTGGTCCTGTCTGCGAGAAAGGCGAATGGGGGAGAAGACATTCTTGTTTCGGGGTTTTTGTGAAACGCTACACTGGAGCACTCAGACTCAACACTGGTCCATTGTACTGCCAGGTAGCAACCTACTCCAGTGCCGTTTATTTGATCGCAATGGCAAATGGTGACTGGCCCAGATTCGATTTCACTGGGATTCAAACCTGTGACCCCTCTAACTTGTGGCAGGCACTTAACCAACTGCGCCATCTAGTCGTTGAGGAGAAGACATAATTGCGAACTCTACGAGCTGTACAAGGATGTGAACATAGCCCGGAAGACAGAAATCGGTAGACTAATTTGGCCCGACCACATCGAACGAATGAACACCAATGCTCCAGTCAAGAGGGTCTTCGAATCCGAACCACCGGATTCGAGAAGAAGAAGTGCCTTACAGATGATGGTGGGGATTCTCGATATCCCTCGGCTGATCACGGATACCTGTGGTTGCGATTGTAAAGGACCACCGGTGCAAGGACCAAGTGATCGCGGATGTAAGAAAACTTGGACTTTACGATTGAAGCCAGCGTGCTCAAGGCTGTCCGCGATGGAAGGAGTCGCAGGCCTGAAAAGTAAGTAGGTTAGGTTAGGTTTTGGAAGGGGAGTGTGATGGTTATAGCATCACTTCCACTCGGAGGCCATGGGCCCATTGTGAATCCCTTCATTTGCGGAGTACACGATCATCTAAAAACATATCCTGTCACATGATGGCTGAAAAGACCCCGAACTCTTTATAAATTTTAGAAGATCCGATTATTGTAAAAGCAAAAAAAGTAATGAAATGAGAGAAAACAGATAAAATCTTTTACAACCTCAAATAGTGTCGCTGAAAACCATAAAATTCAAACTAATTACTTCCGATAAGTGATTTGGCAGTAATGAAAAAAAGATAATGGTGCCTAATACATTTGGCCAAGGCTGTATCTGCGTTCGCTAAGTCCGCAGTCTCTGTGAAGAGTCTTTGGCCCAGCGAAGCTAGGCGCCGATTCTGGAGAGCTGGGCAGTGGCAAAGCAGATGTTGGATGCTGATGTCGGTCTCTTCCTCATCTCCGATACTTCGGCAGAGATTGCTGGATTCCGCATTCCATTTCCGGAGCATTGTTCCCATGGGGCAGTGTCCTGTGATCACTCCGACGAGCATACGGATCGAGTTACGGTCAAAAGCCAGAAGCTTCTTTGTTTTGCCGTAGTCAAGCTTTGGCCACGTTGATCTTATCGTGTGACAATCGTTTCTTGTGAGCCACGCCGAATCGGCCTCTTTTTGTATTGTTTCACTTATGATACGGTACAATACACTGATCGGTGGTCGTAGTGACGTGTCCGCTTCGCTGATGTCCACTTCAGACCCTTGTCTGGCCAGTTCGTCGACTCTCTCATTCCCAGCAATTGAGCTGTGGCCCGGGACCCAGCAGAACTTGACCTTGTGGTGGCTGATGGACCTCATTGAGTCGCGGCAGTTCATAATAGCCTTTGGTCTTGTAGTACAGGATCCTATTGACTTCAGGGCAGTCTGGCTGTCTACAAAAATGGTGATATCCGATGGTGGGATATCGGTTACCTGTATGTCTATAGCTTCTTTCTCTATTGCCAGGATCTTTGCTTGGAAGACACTGCACAAGTTAGGGCAAGGTCTCCGAGTAGAATCCAGCCCCAGTACCTGTGTCCATTTTTGGTCCGTCGGTGAAATGGGTAATCTCGTGGTCGTTTATAACGAAAGTCGAGACAGTTTCCAAGTCCACACATCATGTGCAACAGCAGCTCCTTGACGACAATTCTAGTGGCTCCTGATGTGCAATAGGTCCGTGTAGCATATTAAGCACCCAGTTGACCTTCAACCAACCAAGGGATCGTCACTCCTCTAATCCAGATGCAAAGAGCTGCTCCCTGAAGATAGAAACAGAAACGACCATCTCCCTGAAGACAGAAACAGAAACAAAATCACCTCAGCACAGGCAATCCTCCTAAAACCCACACGCAGAACCATCCCGAAAGTCCTATTCACCAGTCCCGTGGTCGCCCCGATTCCAGAAACCGCGAGAAGAAGAAGCCAACGGGCAACGCAACATGACATTAAACCATTCATAGGGTAATTATCAAAAGTGACAGCGTGCACAATTCCTAAGATAATGGCTAATTGATTCTTATTTACGACTCCAGCCCTCGAAAGTCTCGAGCAAGCGCAACTCGGTTTGCGCGCTGCCCGCGATTATGTCGCACTGCATCATCTGGCGTGCCGCGGGATCCGGTAGAGGCTACTCCACCGCTCACGCGGGAGAAATAGTCGTCTTCGCTCGAATGATAGTAGCGAAGGTGAATCGCGTAAAGCAAACGACCAAAACGCGCGCAAAACAGAAAAAAAAAGAAACAAAGAGAACAAAACACGTCCCGCAAGGCGACGACGACACAAACGCAGGAGAGAAGGAAATAAATAAGTGAAACACGACGACGATTCTGTAACAAAACGAACGATACACGATCGGTTGGTGTGTCCCTTCGATCATGTCATGCGGTCGCTTGTTCCCGCGATCAGCTCCGGTCCCTTCTTGGAAGGCCTCCTCCTCGTCTCGCCTTGGCCTCGTTGTTGTCATCATCGTCCACGTCGTCGCGCGGAGAGCCAATAAAGTTGATGACTTTCTGAAGCCGGTGATCTCCTCTTGGCTCGACGAATTTTGCCTACTTTGACATCATCTGTCAACGGGTACATTGCGGCGGAGACAATTCTACCTGCGATGACACACACCAGACCCGACAGCGCAGATTCCTTGGCCAAATCCCAACGCTCTCCTCCATCCTCCCTCACCTCCTCCTCCTCCTGTTCGCCGGCTGACTGCTGGACTGTGTCCACAAGAATTCGCGAGTGTGGTTTGCTCTGCGCGGCATGTTTCTTGCGATGCGTACAGGCACACAAACACATGCGGCCGAGGCAGAGGCCATAGTGGGACCACTTTTTGGGTGACTGCACCGCTGCGGAGGGGCGCGTGGTGGACAGGGGGACGGAACGCCTTGTGAAATTCCTAAATCAATTAAAAACGGCATGCAGGGAATAATGAGAAATTAACACCTGGAATAATCACCAGGAGATTCCTCGGGAAGCCATCATAATCATTCGGTCTTCTTGTTTGGATGGGTTTGGATTTTGGGACGGCTCTTGTTCCTGTTTGCCTGGCCGCTGTTGCTGCTGCCGGTGAGGTTGCCTGAATTTTTGGGTCGCTCCAGAGGTCCTCTTTTCGTCTCTTCTTTGGCGTGGTGCTGCCCTTCCCCGGCTGAATCAGAGTTCCGTGCCATGGTGGCGACGCTGATGCTGGTGGTGGTGGTGGTGGTTACGTTTATGCTGTCATGCGAATTTTGAGTTTTGTCTCTCTAATTTAGCATGAAATTAATTGGGCAGATTCACTGACGATTAGCGAATATGGCTAATTCATTTAAGGATGCCGTTCGCCTTGGACCACGCGGCTTATTGTTCGCCTTCTCCATTTTAGAATTAACCAGATGCAAATTGAGTTTTTAAGAAGTGGCCCTCCGGCCATTCTGAGCGTTAGCCGGTGTATTCCGTGGCTTTTGTGAGTTCGTGTGCAGGAAGGGAGTTCTATGAATTCGCTTAGCTTCGGCGCAGTGAACCTGAATTATGGTGATAGGTTTCGATGGTGCTTCTGCATCAGAGAATCCGTTTGGCGATTAACCTGATGCACAGTGAATCGTTTCTGGAGGTTAGATACAGTTCGTTACGGTCGTGTACATAGGTCGTGGAGCTTGCGAATTCGGTAAGTGGCTATCAAGGATTCCGGAGTCGATACCGGAAACTAATTACTCGTAACAAGCGGAAAATAAAGTATTAATTAATAGTGAAGTGCCTTACTGGTGATGGTACTGATGGTGGGGATTCTCGATTTCCCTGGTACCTGCGGTTGCGATTGTATCAGAACAAAGTTATTCTCTTATCCTCTTCGAGGCTTTCTCTGTTCGCATAAATTTAATTTACGGCATTCGATGGAACCTTTGGGTTCCTTATGAGAGATGGGTTCATTGGCCTTGGAACATCATTTGTCTGGGAGTGGCAGAATCAATAATTCCGGGGAATCTAAAATTTGAGCGCACCCTTAATTTATCAAATGTGAAACCTTGAATGAAACTGATATTGGGTGTCTATTTTTGAACCAACATCGAGCCTTAATCAATGTATTTCTAAAGAGATACATAGATACGTCGGCTCTTTTTAGAATGCCGTGATCGGACGGTTCTCTAATTTCAAAAGTGACATTTTAATGAACGTTACCTCTTTCTCGACTTCCTACTCGTATGTGACAGGGTGCCTAGGAGAGCGCTATACACCATGATGTGTAGTTATTAATATTCTCTTTCTACCCAAACTAGCAAGCTTATCAGAATTTGGATAAAATACAGGTTTTTGGCGTTGCGCGTTCCCAACGCACCGTAGTGGAAGCTTTCTCGGCGATTGAAGAAAAGGCGAAACGAGCTGGTCTTAAGATCAATGAGGATAAGACAAAATATATGCTGTCGAGCAAGAAACAATCCGCCACACACCATCTATGGCAAAACATTACAATCGACAGCCACAATTTTGAGGTAGTAGGTAGGAGTTTGTCTACTTCGGGGCAAACGTGAACTCCACGAACGACATCACACTGGAGATCCGACGTAGAATCGCCCTTGGCAACCGATACTACTTCGGTTTGTCAAAACAACTGGACTCAAAACTCGTGACTCGAAGGACCAAAATCATGCTCTACAAAACTCTTATTCTGCCAGTTCTGCTATATGGAGCCGAAAGCTGGACACTAAGCAGAACTGCGGAGCTGTTTCTTGGTGCCTTCGAAAGAAAAATTCTATGTCGGATATATGGCCCCGCCTCAGAGGAAGGCGAATGGAGGAGAAGACACAACCGCGAACTCTATGAGCTGTACCAGAATGTGGATGAAGTTCGGAAGCAAAAATCCGTCGACTGCATTGGCTCTGCCACATAGAGCACATGGACAACAACGCTCCAGCTAAGAGGATCTTCGAATCCAAGGCTCCTGTTTCGAAAAGAAGAGGAAGACCGAACCTCCGGTACAAAGACCAAGTCATCGCGGACGTAAGACAGCTTGGTCTTGACGGCTGCGATAGCTCAGGCTCAGACCCTCCATGGGTCGTAGGCCTGCTAAGTAGGTAAGTACAGGTTTTTGGCGGCTTCAATATCCGGAAAAAACAGGTGCCGTGAAATATCGCCGAGTGAAATAAAGCCGAATTCCAAAATTCAGGAAAACCCTGAAAGCCTCCTAACACAGGGTTTTCCAATTGAGACTTGACAACTTTGAACTTTCGCTGTGAATGCACTCTTAAACCAAACTGTCACACGCAAAACATTAAGTAGAATCATCTTCTTTATAGTGAAGTTCACGAACAATAAAACTGTTGCAAATATTTAAGATTTATTACCAAAATTCCGAGGGCTACTTTAAGAGCGTTAACGCCAATTTTTGGTCGTAGTTCTCGTCCCAGTAGGGAAGCAACTCATAGTGTATTGAAAAAATGTAAGTCTAAGTTTTCGCTGCTGGATGTTCCCCTAACAGTGAGACAATGAGTTGGTCGAAGTATCGAGAATATTGCTGCCATTCAAGCATCTCTCGCAAAGGAATCAAACAGTAGATTCCATGGCGTTCTCAGGAATTGTGCATCGCTAAGTCCACGCTACGGCAAATTTGGTGAAAAGATCTTGGCCTGCATCCCTATAAGATGAAGTCAACTCAAGAACTAAAATGTTCGATCAAATGACACGACGTTCATACGTTCTCGGATTGGGGTTTAAAAATGTTGGAAGAAAATTACCAATTTCATCGCAAAATCGTCTTCAATGATGAAGTGCATTTTTGGCTAAGCTAATAATAATAATAATGGCAGCGCTACAGTTCGAGGTGGACCTGGGCCTAGCTTCTCAGCAAGCACTCGTGTTGTGCGTGCTATTGTTCTCTCACGAGTGGAGCTAAACTGCTTTGTCAAAAAACTGAATGTGATTGTCTGCCGGTGGCGTCATTGCGCCGTTTTTTTCGGTGTCCGGACATAAAACCAAGCGACATAAGGCCTACCATTTCTCAAAGTGACATAAGGCCAAATATTAGTATTTGGCCTTATTTTAAAATTTGGTCTTATGTCGGTTGGCTTTATGTCATGGCACCGCACCAGGTTTGAATCCCAGTGAAAGCAAAGTTAATACGCTTTTATCAGGTTTTTCAAATTTGGTCCAGTTACCATTTGCCGTTGGGATCAAATCAACGGCACTATCACTGGAGCGGTCGATCAGTGGTAGTAGTCTGACTGTGGGTATCACAATGGACCAACATGGTCTAAGTGTGCTGCTGAATTCACAAGCAGCCCCCTAACATAACCTATTTCCGGAGGCACGCCTACACGTATAAAGCGCAACGATTTTTTTTGATTCGATCCTTGATGTTTTCCTTCGAATAAGGCATGCGGCTAATTGCTGCCTTTGAGAGCATACGTTCAATTTCATTGATATTTGGGGTTCCAAACCTGGGTTGTCTCATCTTTTATAAAAACCAGCAATTTTATTTTCTCTGGATTAATTTTCAAGTCATCAATGGGTCTCACTACTTTCTTCTATCTCAAACATTTTTGAAAAAGCTGTCAAAAGTTGAATTATGCGGTTCCTGAAGAGAATACGTTTTTTCGGTCCCTTCAATATGGCTTTAGGGCACGAGTTTACACCGACAATGGGCTTTTTTTCACATATAAATAAAGGACTAGACTCGAAAAAAGCTGTGCCGGTTTATTTGTTGACATAACCAAGGCTTTTGATATGGTAAACCATAGTATTCTCTTATGCAAATTGCATTGGGCAGGTCTTCGATGACTTATTTATAGATGGCTGAAATCGTATCTCAAAGATAGAAGTCAAAAAGTGAAGGTTAGAGACTATTAAAGTGGTAATAGGATTATTAAACTAGGGGTACCCCAGGGGTCTGTACTGGGCCCTATTCTCTTCCTAGTCTATATTAACTCCTTGTTCCTTCAACAGGTAAAGTTACGGCTTTTGCCGTAAAGGATAAAGTTACAGTATCTTGGCATCGAACGACTCTGCCGGCCACCTCCAGCTAGTGACTGATATAAACTATGATGTACATCTACTGACTACTGTGGTTCGCCAAACATAAGCTGATTGTCAGCAATAAAACCAAACTAATGTTCTTCAGCCTTAGGTTGCCGGACTTTGATTTTTATTTCCATGTCGATAATTGTGTGAAGATTCTTCGGAAACTGTGTTTAATGCGGATTCAGCTTGTCATGCGAACTGTTTTAGAATTGACATTGTAAATAACTACAAGTACCTAGGTGTTATTATAAAGACCAAAATATGAATTGATCTGATCATATTACAAATTTGAAACAGTACCTTCATTCTTCTATCCGTGGTCTGTAAATACTGCAGAGGTTATAGTTTAAGAGCTGTTTACTTCGGGTTATTTCACTCCAAACTACAATATGGTTTAGTATGCTTGGGAGGTACTTACCGCACGAAATCCAGCCTCTGCTTGTATTGCAGAAATGGAACAAAATGTACAGCCAGAGCATCGTATCCCAAATTGGTTGCAATTTTGGTTTCCGTTCTTAGCCAACGACCTGATGGAGTTCTATTGCGTTCTATTGCATCTTTTCTGAGTTTCCTCATGTGCAGATCTATAATTTGCTTCCTCAAACTAGTTCAACTGCTCATCCGCCGAGATTCCTTTAGGTTTCACCGCCGCCTTATATTGGCTAATCATTTTATTCACTTTGCTGCCATATACTCGAACGACTCATGAACAATTAACCACCTGCGGTCGATTTGAGTCAAGCTCCAGCTCCAAGCTGTCAACGCTGTTCGCCAAGAAGTGACAACTCAACTTTGCTCCTGTGAAGGAAGCAGTGGCTGATTTCGCAGCCACGGGGTTCGTGGAATTTTGTGTCGGCTAATTGCAGGCAAATTGCAAGGCCTCTAACGAAACTCTAATGGTATGACAATGTCCAACTGCGTTTCCCTTCTTCCTCTTCTGGGTAATTAAGAAAATCTGTTAAAATTGTGACAATTTCTTTTCAAAGTGACACCCCCCGCTTGAGCGTGACTGAGGACATGGCTTCAATCTTCTTGTGGCCACATTATGGTTCGCCTCAACCAGCGAGTAGCGTTTTAATTAAAAGGACTGTTATCGAACATCGTCTTTGGGCGCATCTTGGCGTACTGTGTGCCGGATGGAAGGCAGCGGTTTTATTTTTTTATTTCTTTGCGTGAAGTTAATTGAGATTGTATATTTTTTTCAGTACGCATCCTCTGATTTCATTAAGGATAATTGGCGTCATCGAGTGAAAGGAAAGAGTTATGATTACGCTTGTGACAGCTGCAGGGGCTACTGAGATGACGGTATTTTCAAACTGGCTACGATTAGTTTAAGCTTAAGATTTGCTGGAATTTGGACGAGGAACGAAATGTTGGCATAAGCCTCCAGCTGTTAGATGCTGAGAATTGTCTAATAGGAAATTTGAACAGAACACATATTTTCACAAAATCTCATGCATCTCATGTTTGCGTTAAATTTTCAAACATACCTCTTTATCTCGACGATGAATTTCAGTTCAAGAATAGCAATTCTCTTTCTTTCAGTATTCTTTTCAAACCTCCGATATAAAGTTCAGACAATTGCGGGTGTGCGACGGACTTGAGACTTGGATGCATGGTGCCTCTGACTCTCAAGAATGGACGACAGCTGTAGCATAGGCTCAGATACTTAGATCCATAGCAAAAACATTTTCTTCCTATTTCAATCTTACTTAGGGGTCTGCTAGTGAAATCAGCAGCACACTTAGACCATGTTGGTTCATTGTGATACCCAGTCAGACTACTACCACTGATCGACCGCTCCAGTGATAGTGCCGTTGATTTGATCCCAACAGCAAATATGGGCTGGACCAGATTTGAAAAAACCGGATAAAATTAACTTTGTTTCACAGGAATTCGAACCTGGGACCCTCTAACTTAGGGCAGGCACTTAACCAACATTCAGTCGTTGCCTCCGGAAATACTTGGGTATTTTAATCAAGTATTTTAACACAACGGTATTAAGACCCATCCTAACCTGCGGATCATTAGTCTGGTGGCGAGCGCTAAAAAAGTAGTATCATCTTTCAAATCTGACGAAGATTCAAAGAAAGGGCTATCTAGGAGTAAGTGTGGCACCACGTGCCAGAAGGATTTGACATAATCTGATCCAAAAAATCTGATCTCTCTTGACAAAATAAATCGGTATTATGATAAGTGTCATCAGAGGACATTGCCATCATTAAATGAGAATGCCAGAAGGTGCGGAGGTTTAAGAAACGACTTCTGTAGATACAGTCGAGAAGAGGAGGAAGTAGGAGTAGGAAGGAGGAGGGAGAAGGAGGAGGAGGAGGAGGAGGAAGTAGGAGGAGGCGGAGGAGGAAGTAAGAGGAGAAGGAGGAGGAAGTATAAAATTCCTCTGTACATGACGGGCTTCCCTCAGACGCCGACGACTAACAGCCTACTTCTTCGACAACATCCGGGACCTTAGCGAGGCGTCTTTAGCGAACTACAGTGGTCTATAAAAGCCTCAAATTGGTTTACAAAAACCCGCGTGTTATGGGTATCCGTTCGACAGCACAATGGACACCTACAACCTACCAACCTACTGGATTATTTCGATCAACATCAATAGAAGCACTATGATCCTCTTGATATTCTGTGCAGAATCAGAGAAGCCACAAATGACTTAAAGCTCAGAGAAGAAGAAGAGCTTTAGCTTTAGCCTATTAACAAACGTCCAAACATTGCGATTTTTGCTGTAAACAAGGTGACTATGTGTTGATTCCGAAATCATACAGAAAGCTTACGTAATGAAAGAGCAAATGTACACTCCAGATGCCTCTAGCACTGCGCTATGCATGTACGCCGCTGAGCTGTCTAAAGAAGGTCATGACAGAGGAAAGCCCCAGCCGGCATTTTTTTTTTTTTTTTTTCAAAAATTTGGTTGTGGTCAACCTGCACAAAATCCACTCGGGGAACCTTACAATCAGACCACGAGGCAGTACAGAGAAACGATTAATCTGCGTCATAACTGGAAGGAATAAAAGAAAATGTCAAAAACGGTCCTACTTAATGTTTTAAAAAACTGCCGTCAAACTCCAAACAGAACAAAAATTTAACCCATCACCCGCTATCCTAATGAAGTTACAAAACAAACTCAACCAGACTGACATATCGGCCCCAGTCTGACTGACTGCAAACGGCCAAAGCACAAGCCCTTCCGTGTGCCCATTCATTCTGACACAAACGATGTAGGGGATGAAGCCTCAAAGCCCGATCGAAAGCAACGTGGGAGAGCATGCTAAGTGCCACACCTGCTCTCCACTCTGCTTAAGGATTCACACATCTTACTTCGGCAAGCAATGCCAATCAGATGCAAACAAATTCAAACTTCAAATCGGCTTACACCCCCTACCGCCTGAAATATTGCCAGGCAATCAAAATTTGTCATGCTTACTTGCTAACGAAACTACATCATAATTTCGGGAGTTTGTCCAGCCACCGAACAGCGTGTCCTCCTGCGTGCCCTCAGCCAGGCTGCTGTTTGTGTACGCTGCAACATACTACCGCTGCCTACATTGTTGGAAATACCATAGTTTATGACCCGTCGCTTTGATCAACCGGATGCCTCGACAGCACCGCCTCTCTGTGCGCGCTGATGTCGTTGTTGTTACAATTTATTGGTGGATTAGCCAGGTCGCTGAAGCACGACCGTGTACTTTCGCACAACGCTGACCGGCCGTGCCAAGACTCCAAGTGCTGCGCAAGTGCTGGCTGCCCGCCCCGCCGCCACCGTCCACCCGCTCATTATGGGCTTCTTTGATCAACGACCGCAAGAAAATCCATTAACTCCTATAAGTTAATCATATTTATGGTTTTGACTGGTCATCACACGTCGATTCCAATTTCCACAGCCATCATCATCATCGTCGTCGTAGTCGACGTCGTGGTGTAGACGACTCCACATCATCATCAGCATCGGCAACAGCATCGGCGGCAGCAGCCGCATCTGAATCAGCATCAGGCATCATCAGAGAGCATCGGAAGCATGAGGGGCATCATCTTCATTACATGACTTTGTGGTCCGCCCTGACAGCCCACTTGAGGGGGCATTTGACGGAAGATCTTTTGTCTATCTCCCGTGTGTGCGTCGATGGCAGGCGATGCGGTGGCGGTGACGGTGCCGAAGGAATGCTGGTCGCGACCGAAGTGCTTTTTCAACAGGGCGGTCACCTATTATTGCTGAAGCGAATCTTTTCTTGTCGATTCTGTGTCCGTTTCAGGTCTTTATGGCCGCGTTCGGTCGATTTGTTGGGTGTACAGTAGGAATTGTAATTATGATCCGCTGGGTCTGTCAGCGCGCCGGGGTCTAGCGCGTCCCATCGCGACTCCGACTTGGACTCATTTCGCCGATGGATAGATGGATGATGGTTTATTGCGGCGCACGGAGTTAAATGCTCGTAATGAAGTATTTTTGCAACTTTCTAGGATTTCATTAATGAAGATGTATCTTTTTGCGGGCGCTTTTTGTTCCGATCCATTGTGCAGGACTGAGCAGGACGGTGACGGTGACGGTGGCGGTGGTGTATTTAATTAGAAAACATAACTATGATTAGCCACTGACCACCTGACGGGCAACCGGAGGGAAGCGCAGATCCTTTTTATGGCACTTGATTTTCACAGCGGCTACTGCTGCAGTTTGGAATAATATCCGAGCGGATTGTCGGCTGGGGTGAGCCTTATTTCAGATTTACGACTCGGTTTGGTTCTGTTGTTTGAACGGATTCACGTTTTGTTGTGGCATTTTACGACCACAGCGGAGTGGTATCCTTGCAATTAGCGGGCAAACATTGGAGCGAGAGGGAGAGGCGTCGTCCCCCGTTCGCCTCAGTTTTGATGGCTCTTTGTCATTAGTTGATTGAGGATAAAGAACTTGTAAATGCCAAGTATTTATGGGGTTTCTCAATCATTTAGTCGAGCGAAATCGTCAATCTTATCAATGAGCCTTCTTGCAGAAACGTTTATTAATTAAGCTGCAAATACCTGAGCGCATGATGCCCCCAGAAGGTAGTGCCAAGTGGAGTTGGAATATCATTTTATGGCTTGTTCCTGGCATTCGGAGAATCAGGAACATACAATCCACAGCAAATTTTTTACTCGTAGTATTTGATTTGCCTCAGCTGGCGGATGGTTTATCTATTAGAGTCTATCGCAACGTAGAGCATAATTACCTGCAGGAGGCTATCGACGTTATGGAGCACCTGCATTCAAACGATGGACCACCTTGAAGTCACGACTTCCTTAAAATCTAAAACTAGACGCTGAAACAGAAAGCTTAAGGCTTCTCCTTGAGCCTCCTTAAGGGTTCCTTCCTTAACATGGACATTCTCCGAATAGGAAACGCCACTTCAGCTAGCCAATACTTTCAATTCCACTTGATGACTTTATCTTCGAAGAGGAATATATCCTTCAGCTAAATTGTGTTTCAGCTGAGTACTGCGTTCTCATTCATTCCCTTGCTGAGTAAAATAGTTCATATTCTAGTGTTGCCTTACCCTATAATCGAACAACTTGTTGACAATAGTTGCTCTAGTAGTCCAGTTATTTGCTGCCATATTTAATCTGGGTTCTTCGACTCTGAACCAATTAAACAACGCAATAGAGGACGCCCATGTCTAAGGTGGCGCTGACAAGTGGAGAGGGATCTTAACCAACTTAGCGTGCGCAATTGAAGAAAAGATCGTGCCAGCTGGAAAGGCTTTTGTTTGAGGCCTGGGGCCACTGAAGAAGAACAATTTGAATGGTTCTTAGTGTAAGTTGTCTCAAGTGTCCGATTACGACGACGAAGGATGTTGGTTTTTGTACCGACGCTTCTTCTTGACTACTGTCTTCCCGTAGGTAAAATGTCCACCATCCTTGTTGCAGAGCTTAAGCATTCTGCACCGTATCGCTTTGGGAACTACCCACCTTTTTGTTTCTTTAACCTTATAGAAACAGCATCCTCCGACGACGTAGTGCATTTGCAGCTATCTTTAGCCCTTTGTTCGTTTTTTTTTGCTGAATTCCGTCTAAGTTCGTTGACAATCGCAGAGAGTGCACGATAGCAATTTTTTCTGAAATAACTAGAGTCATAACAAAATATTTAATTTAAAAATATCTGTTCAGAAGGACACTTCTATTATTTACCACTCTACATATTAAACCTCCACTGCTGTGTGATATCTCTTGAAATCTTCTGATCCCTAATCTCACATCCTTCGTATTTATGTCACTTCAACAATGTCACTTCAATTGAATGGTACTCTCACATATGACTCTTAGATAATCAAATAATGTCTGTATTTTACTCTGTACTATACTAGGTTATGTTTATTTGTTTTGATATTCCTAGTACATATTCACAGCAGTCCATTTTCTTATAAGCGACTAACGGTATTCAGTAAGACCGACATCGTCGTATTTAACATCATCTTTTTTTTAAGGTTCCGTCTACAAAAACGGAACCTTTATAATTTCGGTGTGTCCGTCCGTCCGTCCGTCCGTCCGTCCGTCCGTCGTGTCTGTCACACTTTTTTATCTCCGAAGTTTATGAAGATATCGGCATGAAATTTTGGAATTAGGTACTTCAGACCTAGATGTCAATTCCTATGCAGCGATTTTAAAAAGTGGGGCCATTTGGGGGTGGCTCCAGTACAGGTGAAGTTGACACTAATTTTGAAAAATTGTCGCACCCCATCGATATATATATCAATCGACAGATCTTTCGAAATGAGGTGGAGGTTTCTTTCAACACTTTTTTATCAAAAGTACCGTTTGGAAAATATGGAGCTCCAAAGATTTCCCCCCCCTGCCATTTCTAAACCAAAGTGTTTAAAAATCTGAAAAAATCACAAAAACTTGGCTTCATTGAGTACTTTCATTTAAAACCATTGCGAGCATTCTGGCCTTAATGGTTTTGGAGATATTGTCCAAAAACGGTCAATCATCGACATGCGAATTTTGAAGATCTGAAAACGCAGTTTTGAAGACATCAATGTAACCATTAAGAAATGATACATTTCAAAATATCGACTTATGTTGAAATTTTGAGATATCTAAGATTTAAAATGAGAACGATTTTCATTTTCACACATAATTTCATGCTGTGTTCGGCCACTCTATTCGTTGCTGAGCGTTATCTTTTCGATCTCACCCCTAAATGCCCAACAGAAATGAACACACACACCGCAGGCATGAGCAGTGATTGGGTATGTGTATGATGGAAGGGATTTTCTATGTTGGATAAACTTGGATAGAGATATAGGTATATGTAGGGATGAACGTTTGTTTTTTTTTCGGATGTATAAATGTATGAATGAATAGTTGATTTAGGTTGAAGTTAGAAGAAAATTCAACTGAAATAGTTTTGAAACGTCGTTTGATATTCAGAAATCATCCATCAATATTATGCGACGGAACCTTACCCGTGCGAGTACAACTCGCACTTGCCCAGTTTATTTTGTAATTTGCGCGCGCAAAAGCGGTTACGAATACCCTTAAGTGTCCGGAATATAGACACAGCACGAGCCGAAGGTATAGAGGGAGAAAGGGAGAGGAGGCACCTGTGCACATTGGTCTTAAATGTCTGCGGATTGTAATGAGTGGGAAATATTGGGCTGGGAAGAGCATTCCATATTCGTGTGGTGCGGCTAAAAAACGACTCTCTAAACTTAACTATACGTCCGAAAGCAGGCTTAAGGGTGAACTGATGAGCATTCCTGGCGAGACGAGTATTGCGGGTGAATTCATGGAGGGGAGGAATGCAATTGGCTAGCTCACTTGTGCATCGTTTGTTCAAATCGCGATGAAACAGTGATAAGGATGAGACATTACGACGATGTTCGAGCGAGTCTATCGACTTCGCGATATTACTATCTCCTATAAGTTTTATCGCTCGCTGTTGTATTCTATCTCACAGGTGCAGAAAGGTCTTGGGAGCACTAGACCAGATATGAGCGCTATACTCAACTTGGGGCGGATGTAGGCCTTGTAAATTGAAGTCAAATCGGAGGAGTTGAAGTATTTCTTGCATCGTTTTAGGAAATCTAGACATTTCGTAGAATTTTTGGCGACCTCGAATATGTGATCATTCCAACTAAGTGTTGAGTTGATACACATACCGAGGATGGAAAGTTTTTCGGTTTCTTCGATGCAAGTGCCATTCAGGGATAATGGCTGATTATTTTGGGATCGCTTAAGTGACAGTAGACAGCATTGAGTTTTGGAAGCACTAAATTCCACTCTATTGTTTTTACCCCATTTAAATATGCTGTCAAGGGCGGAATGCCGCTCTAATTCTACGGCCGAAGGACAGGGACGTGAGTCTTGGAACGAATATGAAAAGCTGAGGGTGAGGGTACTGTCATCAGCGAAGGAATGGATTGGATTAAAAGTAGCAGACAAGAGATCATTTACAAAAATGAGGAAGAGAGTCGGAGACAAAACAGAGCCCTGGGGAACACCAGCATTAATTTGGTGAATATCAGACTTAAACCCATCCAAAACAACTTGAACTGAACGGTTCGAAAGGTAATTTCTAATCCATAGAAGAAGAGACTCAACGATGCCATAAGCACGCATTTTCGACAAAAGAACTTGATGCCAAACTCTGTCAAATGACTTTGAAATATCAAGCACAACGATTTCGAATAATTTATACATGCTATGATTTAACATAGTCCACTGTAATATGATTGAATGCTAATAAATCCTAGGATGCTAAAGAAAGGCAAGTTTGTCTGCTTTTATATTTCACTCAGAAAATGGTGCTGTAGCTGCTATTTGTGCAGTGGTAGCTTGTACAAAACATAGAACCATTTTTGATGGATAACAAAAGGATTTCCTTCTTCTCTAACTACATTCCTTCCTCGTCTGACATGACCCCATTTTCTTTTAATTTTTTTTGTTAAAATCTATCCATCCCGACTAGTGATGGGCAAATACCCGGTATTTACCCTGTCATAAATACCCACCGGGTGGGTAAAAAAAAGTTGCCCATCACTAATCCCGACCATGAAGTAGGTGGGAAAATATGAACATTAACTGCTTGGGGCATTTCTTCAAATTCAAAAACTATTCCTCCTTTACCACAAAATTGACTACAATTTCATGTTTATAGGCCAGCCTATAAACAAACTGGAACACATTCCAAAAAAAACATCATTGAATAGGTTATTATCCAACATCCCCAACTGCCACCCTTTGTTGAGAGCTCCCTCCCTAAACACCTATGTACACACCACCGCCCGACTATACTGCGCACAGATCTTTGAATTCGGCATTCAAAGATGCCCTTGGAATGTCGGCATTCATCCCACTCTTTTGACGTATGCTCCGTGCATTACAATGGGGATAATACATTCTTTTGGTATGCAAGTGAATCATAAAAATAATCAGTCGGGAACATATCCAAAAACCAAGCATACATTGAAGAAGATCTGGATTCTGCCCTTGTCCAAGACTCGCAGTGTAAATTTTACATTTCCTGTCCACATTCCACACGTAATTCAATTCAAATGAGAATAATGTATCTCTTTACTGCGCAGCGCAATTCATCGATGAATTCGGTTTGTGAATGAGATTTCAGAGCGGAAGTGAGTCGGGGTACCTGTTGCATCATCTTTGTTTTGCTTTGAAATGAAACCGAGTTGCTAATGAAATTTGGGATGCTGCGCATCGTAAAATCCTTAGAAGGATATATGGAAACGGAAAGTAAAAAATTACGGAAATTCAGTTTTTATGGGGAAAGGCAGATATATCTTATTCATGAATCTCACATCCGGATGCAAAGGAATTCATGGATCACGGGATACATCTATCATAACCGACATAATTTCACAAGAGCAGGACTGTCTGAGGGTGTGAATAAATTCGGGAAATAGATTTCAATAAAGCGATTTGAAGAATTGAACGCATAAACATCTCAAACATAACCTATTTTTGAAAAAAAAAAATGGGTGAGACTCCTGTCGATGGAGTTATTTTTCAGTAGTTATTTTTTATAAGGTACTTGCAACTAGTTCGACAAGTTGCTGATGTTTATGTCTAGATTTTTTCGTTTAAAATTCGGTAGAAAATATTTTTTTGTTGTGGCGTTTGAAGACTTTTGCAATACAGACCTTAGACCAAATATTTTGCAATATAAGTTGCAAATGCTTTCAAAGTACTCTGTGACGGAAGGAAATATTTCACCTTCTGATGCATCGAGCTATTTTGCTCTTCCAAAAAAAGCAAAACTCGAAGGATTGTAGATGAAATTGCTCTCCAAAGTATCCGAATCCCCACAATTTTGCAAAACATTCCTTTTGTGTAAAATATCAACTACCAATCCTCTAAAAAATTTGCATCTTTTCCCGCAAAGTTTTGCTGGTGCATATCCAAGGTTCCAAAGCATCCGGTAAGAAACCACTTCGAGTTTAATTTCTGTCTGTTTCAGCAAATTTGCATAACCCCCTTTCATCGACGTCAAAAAAACTGAAAGTTCTTCAGGAATTCCTTGCAATTCCCCCCATATTCGGATGTCACTCAAGTGTCACCACTCTAAGGCAAGGCTCCAGCAATGTCTTGCATAACCCCGGTTGCAAAACGCATAACTGGCTAAAGTCTGTGGCGCTTTGCAATCAAATCCCATCGCCAGACGTCAATGGCTCATTACAATAACATCCGCTTCCCCAATTTAGGACTCGCTTCGTGTGTGTGCGCCGCAGAGAATCATGATTCGGCAAACGCACGAAACTAGAACAATAGACCGTCATCTCTTTAATTTATATCCAATCCATATATTGACACAAGAAGCGTGATGAAATGATCAAAGGCCTGTCGGCTGATCTTTTCCACAGCAACCGCAACTCAGTTGTCATGCACTTGACTGCTGCGGAATGAAGAAACCCCGAAACACGACGCCAAGCGATATGAGCTCGCGATTCAGTTGAACTTTGGCACTTCCAGGATGAGCTCCCCCATCCGAACGGGCACCTCAACTGACCAAAGTCCGACTTAAGACACTTTCGATGATCCCTCAAGAAGGACGGCCGTGAGCCCCCAAGGAATTCGAAGTCAAATGGAAAATCGAAAAGTATCTCCTGTCGTAGTTATTCATTCATTCATGGCAAAGATCTCCCATCAATAAATCTAATGTTCGGTGGTTAGCCCGATCGCCTGCACACAATGTGCAATCCGCCACCTCCAACCTCCCCCATCGCGCGCGCACATATGAATTATGCAAAATATTGTCGTGAATTACAACCAACTAAGCGCGTTATGCAATCTCGCATGAGCCTTAAGCTGGGAAATGTGTATTTGCATGCCATATATCGACTCCTCCTCCGTCTGCGTCGTCGTCTTCATCTCCGTCTTCGTCGAATTCATCGCGGCAGTTGTCGTTGTTGTCGTTGTCGTCGTGGTCGGCTCTGTCCTCCATTCACAGCGCAGTGGTATCTATCGAACCTCGTCATTTGAATTTTTCAGATTCTGTCGTTGTTGTCATTTCTTTTCCTTTTTATGTACCCACAGTGCCACCTCACCCTCTCGCGCACAGATCCCCCTTAACAAAGTGTTTTGACACAAGCAAACAACAGACAACACACACGCGAGAACGTGCAAGCGGATAAACGGGGAAAATCAAATCCGAGGAAAAAAAGATACAAACAACAGAAAAACGATCCCAGTTCGACGCGAAAAGTATCTATGGCGAGAAAATCCGCCAAACGATCAACTCGAATGCAATTATTCACTTGAAAGGAAAATTTGCATGAGCCACCACCACACACACACTCGTACACACAGGCCGAGCGCGGCCAGCCATCCGCCTGCCCATCCAGTCGCAGATACAAAACGAGATGCATGTGTAGTCAATTGGTTCGATGAAACAAATAGTTTGACGGTCATAGTCAATTTTTAGCACCACCATCAGAGTGGATTTCGAGTTTCTTACTCACCTCCGGTGAGGCTCGCTGTTCCCACCGCGCAACCGCGCCGGTGCGGTGGTGAAGGATTTCACTTCACATAGCTCATTTTGCGATGTTCGTCGAAGGAGCAGCAGATCGATGCTAGCGATTGGAAATATCCAACCAGAAACGCCACCGCCGCCGCCGCCGTCATCGCCACCGCCACGGAAAGACGAGGACGGACTGGTTGGCTGTTGGTGGGTCTCCATCCTCAAGTCGGCTTGGACTCCAACTCAGACACCAACTGGGCGCACATTTGAGCCGCAGCGCGTGAATTTCCGATTGCGTAATGTTCCATTAGAGCTTCTGGCCATATAATGGCACTTGTTGCTCTCTGCATCTAGCCGAGACCCTCCGAGGCTGTAATGTGTGCCGGTGTGTTTGGTTATCTGAGCCGCACCGAGCTGTGCCGTGCTTCCACGCTGCAGTGCCTCGCAACTGCAATGGATTGCGGCAATTCAAATTACCATACAACTAGAAATTACAACAATTCGTGAATGAATTGCTTCTGTTCACGTCGCTGACGCAGTTCGACTAGCTATCGATACTCGTACCCAGTAGATGGAGTGTACTTCGTACTAAGTATGCGATCCAGTCGATGGAACTAAGAGTTTCCTCAACACGAACTCAAACAAAACTACATTCCTTTGCGCTGCACCCGCTCGCGATCAAAAGACAATTGGCTTGGATGCATGCATTTTGTGACACTTTGACTGACAGATCGATATAATTGTCAAAACATGTTTTAAGGTCTGTAACTTAGCTCTGTGGTATTTTGAGGTATTCTGCTTCCATTTGACTTTGTTGTCACAGAATGGTTGACTCTGCATACTGGCCTCATACAACTGTCAGATTAACGTCAGACGCAAATTGACAGTTCGCTTTGGTTTTGTTCTGGCAACAATTTGTTAAACTGTCAAATTGAAAGCAAAATGTTGACATTTTTTAAACGTCTCCAATGAATGGAACATTTTTTCTATGTTTAACATCGAATTTCAACACAAATCACTCTTAGTCTGACGAACAGGTTGTCAGAAGGTTGATCATGATATACATGACTGTCTAGACAGTAAAACTGTATTAGTTTCCAGTGGAGACTTGAATTAAACATTCGCCCGGGTTTTCAAGTGAAATTCAACTATGCTTCGTCTTGGATTAAACATGACTACCTATAGGGCGATGAAGTGGGTCCTAAGTTATAACAATAATCTTTCTTCTTTGAGATTTATTGATATAATGAGAGAATTTCTCGCGAATATGTCAATACCAGTCTTTTTAATTCCGCCATTGACTAAGTGACACGATAAAAGTCTTATCAAAAAACTTTCAAATGAGACAGGCGTTCACAATCAACACGTTTATTTAATATTGACAGAGATTATATTCTAGGATAATCTCACTACAATTTGAGACATTATGCCATCTATGTATGTATGTTAAAACGGGGTTAAAACTGTTTTCGAGCGTAAGAGAAGTTTGAATGAGGAAAGTAGTTAACCTTAGTTGGTTTTCGTCCAATCGACGAACAAAATGTCAAAACATGCACTTATTAGTTTACTATTTGGGAAACATATTAGGGTCAACTATAATAGCCCTACGAAAACCAAACACAAAGTAACCAGATGCATTGTTCACAGTGACGATAATTGCTTGTAAATACAGCTCTCAACTGACCTTTACATACGTAGAAAAGATTAATTTCAGTCAAGCGTAAGTAGACAAAAGTGAACGAACTTAACGAAACTGAACGAAGCGTTTATTATATTCACAGACATTATAGTTGGCCATCTATGCTTAAGGCTACGAGAGTTTAAAGAGACAGTTAGTTTAAATATGGACTTTGTCGATTCAACAAAAAACTATTCATGTAGAGCGTAGTCTTGCTTTTTCAAGAACCATGTTATTTTAACACGAAGAGAAAGGCTTACAGTTTCATGCAGACTCCGAAAAGAGATTGAGATAATGTCTGACTGCTGTTCGGACATCTAAACATAATTTGTTTGCATCAAAATTTAATAGCCCCTTGCCATCTGCACTGCTCTGGAGAAATCTTCGTCGAATTGATTGCAATGCAAGATAGATCCGAATGAACTAAATACAACTGTTTTCCAGAAAACTATAAAAAAAATACAAAAATATAAAAAAAATACACAGAAATAGCAGATTTGACATCGACGAAGCTTCCAACATATCAAGTTGATTTTCAATTGGTGACTGAGGAAGAAGTGACTCGTTTAGTCTAATAATGTAAATTATATATACCGGACAGGATTGAAATCTGCTCTGCTTCATAAAACTTATAGCACCCAAAAATACTGAAGCACCGCATGCATGTCATGTGTGCTGACTAAACAAATTCAAGCTGAACTTACTTCCAGTTCTTTGTTAAGTCCCTATCCATTGGGTTTCAGACCATATCACAGCTGAACTTTTGCTATTGTGGAAATCTTGGACGACAATAGACAAAATAATTGCTAAATTCACACCACTTGAGACATGTCGTAGACTTGTGCAAGGACTTATAATGTGAATCATATCATACGCCGAAGTGGTAGCCTGGCATCACTTTCAATTCACAAACTCCAAGTAGCCTACAATGATGCAATAAGATACGTTTACGCACATAGTTAAGAAAGAATCTGTGTTGACTCTATGCGATTTCATCGTTTTTCCTTGCAACAGAACTATAATATTAGAAATTGTATATTTCTGCACAAGTTAATAGTAGGTTAGGTTTGGTTAGGTAAGGGGGCTGCTTGTTAATTCATCAGAACACTGAGACCATGTTGGTCCACTGTGATACCCACTGTCAGACTACTACCACTGATCGACCACTCCAATGATAATTTGATCCCAAAGGCGTGATGGTGACTGGACCAGATTTGGAAAACCGGATAAAGGCGTATTAACTTTGCTTTTACTGGGATTCGAACCTGAGACCCCTCTAACTAAGGGCAGACACTTAAATAACTGCGCCATCCAGTCGTTAGTCGTCCAGTTAATAGCAACTACTAATAAATGTCATTTAAGTGCCTGCCCCAAGTTAGAGGGGTCTCAGGTTCGAATCCCAGTAAAAGCAAAGTTAATACGCCTTTATCCGGTTTTCCAAATCTGGTCCAGTCACCAGAATATTTACTGGATTCGAATCCCAGTAAAATCGAATCTGGTCCAGTCACCATTTGCCGTTGGAATCAAATTATCAAATTAAAAGAGGCACTCCACTTGAACGTGAACGATATTACAATTGACATAATGTAGAATGCGCTCACCAAGCTCGTTTCTGACCTTGAGGTAAACCCGGTGAAAAATGAGCTGATTATCTCTTTACTAGAAAATATTAAGTCCCTACCTTCGACACCATTTCTTAATAATATAGATGAACTAGCACTTAGGAGTGTGCAGCTTCATATTGGAGAAAAAATAAACCTGGAAATGCAGCATTTTTGAACGGATCAAGAAATTCCCAACGTATACGATTATCAGACCGACGCTACCTATAGCGTTACTGTCTGTTGGCGCGCTCTGGACTACGAAAATGGTAATTGTGGTATAATTTAGAGCAGCAACAATATTTTGCCGTCCATCTTTTCATACATTATTTTGGTCCAGACTTGTGTTAAGGCTCTTACTTCAAGGTCATGCATTTAACGGTAATACATTTCTTCTACAGATAATTCGTCAATTCTTTGTCGAATTCTCGCTTCTAGGAGCTATACAAGGCCGCGGATTTAGTTCGGAAGAAAAAAGCTCATCGAATTCACTCACTCGGTCACGTGGAGTGCGGGTACAAAAGAGCTCTAGCAAAGAATTTTTGAATTCCATCCTCGCAGTTCAAAGACCAAATCCCAGCCAGTTATTCATGGCGAATGCAAATCGACCAGTCTATAGAAACCGAAGCAGCCTACGCAGGCTTAAAGAAAGCCGATCATACACTCAGACCCTCCATGACTCATTGGTATAAAATACTATACGAGTGAAAATGCTTACCAAAATGGAGACCAAGAACATTCTGTGTATCCCGATTTTGCATGAGATAGTCGATTGGTTGAGACATCACGGTAAAACCGGCATATTTTTGTGTGGTTTCTAAAAGTACATGACCAAATAATTTAATCGCTATATTTAGACTTAAAGTTTCCCCAGTTTTCAGTAAAAGATAAATCAGATATCTTCATCTTTCACTAAATAAATGATATTGTCCACAACAGTCACTACACAATAACGTCCGACACCCGCTTAAGTATTTTATTTTTGCAGAGAACAGCCGCTAATCTCCTTAAACCTCTTTTATTTGTCTTTTATGTGGCCCATGGGTAAGTGTCAAATCAGTAGTTAATCTCGGTAAACGTTTAGATGTCTTGACTTTAACGACATAAATTAGTCCAAGAAGTTCAACCCATATAAATCTGAAGCCTGACGGGCGTAACGGAGAGTGCGAGACCAGTGACGGTATTCTGATGATGATGTTGACCCATGTTATCTTCACTCAGGTCAGAAAAAAGTTAATGGACTTGTCACCCTTTGGATCAGATGGTTGACCATAAAATGTTACCCATTCGAAAATTCCAAGAATTGTTTTCTTTGGAATGACCCATATTTGCATTTAATTTGCGAAAGTTTTGGCACGGTAGTTACTTGCACGGCGCCGAGGAGATCGTGAATTAGGATAGACGTTCGAGAATTGATTTACCTCATTTGAGAAGTGACCCTAACTTGCAAGATATATGGCTCACACGGAAAGGTCTTTTGGGCCTTTAGAAAATGTTTCGTTTGTTCCAGGCCTACGTCATTAATCTTTCTGTTTTGGGCAAATAAAAGTAAAATAAATGAAATTGATAAATATAGTGTCGACACACTTGTTTAAAGAAATATTTAGGTCCAACCTAAGACCTCAAGACCGCGTCACTCAATGACTAAGAAAAAAACACAGATCCAAATATCCGAAGGCACCTAAAACTATTTCTGCCGCCCTATTTATCGTCCCGCTTTCGCCTTCATATCATATCCAAGACTGGCAGGATAAGTGTTTGGCAGATCACGACTTTGGTTCTTCGAGTTTTGACCAAAGTTGTATGGATAACCGAAGCTGAATTATAAAAGGGCGATTGTGCGTCCGATTTCCACTAGAATGTTGCAGTAATGGGGTGCTGGGAACGCTCAACGTGGTCAGGATTACCAGTGCCTTGTCGTGTTCTTCTTTCACACCATGTCATCGTTGAGAGCTCGTCCGTTGTTCCGGGGAAAAGAGCTCACTCAGTACAATTAGTTGTATACACGGACGGGCTATAAGTAAATTATTCAATCTTAAAAGAGAGGGCATAATGAATTTATCGTCAAGAACTTAAGGAGATTCGAAAGTCTCTGACCAACAATGCCCACAAATTCGGTCATAGTTCATGCCTTTCAAATCTCAAAATCGCAATTAATTTGCTTCTAATCTCTCAGGCGATGCAGACAGATCTGACACATATCTCAAGCTAACTCCAATAAGCCGAATCGAGAATTGGATATTTAATTTTACCATCGTTAGCCAACACCATAAACACTTAGCCTGACGTGAGATACACGCTCCGGCCGCCATCAACTACCCCGTTAAGTGTCATGCATCACAGCCGTCCACAGCGTCCCATTACTCATCGGAGTAATCCATTTCGACCAATTACGGCCCAAAAACACCAGCTGCTACAAGCGAATAAATTAAACGCAATCCACTAATCGCCCATTAAAACGTACGAGATACTTTTCTTCTAAAGTAAACCCAATCAATACGCCGAGATCAAAACACTTCCACTGAAATCGGCTTACGGTGCTCCAGCGCCGTCGTGGACGCAGGAATGCGCATGGAAATCAAAAATTTCGTAGGCTTTTCGTTTTCAATACGCCGAAATGACACAATCGCACGAAACCCATAACTCATCTATCGTAGGCAAACTTGGGTAAGTCTTCTGTCATTATGGCTACACAGTCGGCGGACCCTCGCGATCTGGAACGCTTGCACTAGGCTCTGCTTTATCACCTGCTTCACATACATCGTGTTCGTGCATGCGAGGGGGAAGAAATGTCATAATCGCTTTTAATGGCTACAGCCTGAGAGCGGTGGCGGCAACGACGTCGACGGGCCAAGCACGAATGGCTCCCTTTTTTTGTGGATTTTGTACGACCACTCGCAAGCAGACGATTCGACTTTCGATTTCGCTGCTCAAAGAGTCAATGAAAGCATTTAGCAAAATATCCTCAGCTACAGTGTGTGCTACAAGAAGTGGTCAAAACGAGTATCTGAATTCTAGAAGATTCTAGAAATTCTGTATTTCATACTTTATTCCTTAAATCATGTATGTGTCCCCTTGTGGGGCATTGAGTCTGAGCACCAGCGAGTTAGATTTCTGACCACTTTTCCGATTCTGACTACTTTTTGTTTCAAGCATGATTCAGAGCTTGACTGTCCAATGGCAGAAACATGCATCAACCAACAAAAAGGATATTGGACGCCTGAGCAGACAGGAGATTGCCAGAGCCTGCGAAAAGCATTTAAGCGCGAGACTTCGTGGTTTGCTTACATCAAACACAAATACCAACAAAATGTGGTTGCATTACCTGCCGAAAATAAAGGGTCCCAATAGGAACTTGCAAACAGTTGATAGCGCGCTTCGCCCACTCCACGTTCGCCATAATCTTCCTACCGACAACACTATTCGCAGTGTGGTGGATAAATTTGAGTCCACTGATACTGTAAACGTCGACGAATCGCAGGATCTGCTAAAAACATCCGAGGCAGTCGAATTCGTATAGCTCACAAAAACTCGTCCTTTCGCAGACCACAACTTGGCGGATTTTGCGTCGTCATTTGAGTCTGCACCCAAAAAATTCAACTAACCCTGGAGCTGAAGGTAGACGACCATAGACAACGACTTTTATTCGCTGAATGGGATCTGGAGCAGTTGGAAACTGACCATAAAATTATCTTCAGCGAGAAGCCCATTTCTGGATGTGTGGGTACGTCAACAAACAAATTTGTCGAATTTGGGATGATACCAATCTACAAGAGGTCCAAGAGCGTCCAATACATCCCGAAAAAATCAATGGTTGGTGTGGATTTTGGGTATTGGGCTGGCGGCGTCATCGGTCCATATTTCTTTGAGAACGACCTTGGCCAGGCTATCACGGTTAACGGCGAGCGCTATAGATCAATGATAACCAACGTCCTATGGCCTGAATTGGATGATATGGACACCAACGACATATGGTTTCAACAGGACGGCGCTATGTGCCGCACAGGCCACGTCACATTTGAAATTCTGCACGAGCGAAGACATGGTGGAGGTGATGTGAACTGGGCACCGAGCTCCTGCGATATGGCCCCGTTAGACCCGGTTATTCTTGTGGGGTTTTCTGAAGTCGCAGCTCTATGCGAATAAGCCACAAACCACAGGCGCATCCAAAGCCAACATAAACCATGCCATCCGTCAAGTTCACCCTGATTAATGGGCCAAAGTCATTCCTCAAAGTCGGCAAGTCAGCTCTATGATTGGTGTAATTTCATACCAAGAAAAAGGTAGTTGAACTAACAAGAGCATAGTACACAGATTGAAACAGTATCTGTCATAAACAAAAACTTAACCAGCTTCATACTTGTAAGCCCCCATGTAGGCACCTCTTCCAGATGTTTAACTATCCGTACGTACAGCTTGCCCTCAGAGGTCGTCGTGTCCCTATACAGCATCGTTACACATTCGTACACCTCACGGTGGCCCTTGCAAAACATCGCCTCATCTTAAGTGACAACATGTTGTACAACCAAAGACAAGACAATCTCGAAGCAGGATCAACCGTGAAATTTCCCATAACGATATGTGCACTCATAACACTCGTAGCCAGTGGGTCACTGGATGAGCCCGGTATGCAAAACCATCATCATCATTGCTCCAATCCGATGCATTCGTACGAGCACCACCACGCCGCCATGCAGCAACGACAGCCATTACGTTGCACATACTGCTGCGACAACCGCTTAGCCCAGTACACGATTAACCCACATCTTAGACGCGATCATAAATTATAGGAGCGAGAAATTTCCAACGAGAAAACCGAGATCCGAAAACCGAAGCGCGAAACACGAAAAAAAAAACCCAAAACAAACAAGAAACACCGAAAAAAAGCAAAACGACAAACGAAACAAACGAACAAACCTAACCTTAGTTACAAAATTTTTATGAATACCACCACGCCGACGACGAGGAGGAAGAAGAATGTCAGGCTTGCAGGCAGTCGTTTGTGCGGCGCACTGTGGAGGCTGAGAGACCAGCGTGCCGGCTACGTAATGCTGCGCATGCCCAGATTTATGAACGCGCGCGCGATCTGCTACAAGTGAAATTACACCACGAGCCGTGTTCCCCTGATGTGTGTATGCCTCCATTAGCGTGTAGAGCCATCGTGGAAATGAACACTTTTCTTCTGTGGTGAAGTTTTCCCTTGGACTCTTGGAATAGTTGGCGTATGACGCGACCGCATGCAAGCATTTCATATGGAAAACTTCCAACGGCAGCCGCATGATGGATACGATGTGGCGGTGCCATAATTTACGACAGCGAATAGCTTCGATGGTGTGCACTGGTCCGGTGTTAGACAAGCGAGCGTTTATTTTGCGATTATCGGCTGAGGATGGGAAGGGGGCCACGGTCCCAATGGTGTTGCTGGGTAAGGAAAATGTTTTAATTGGTCGGGATTGTGAAATGCACCAGAGAAGCTCGTGGGAATGGCGCTGTCACGCAAGCGCTGCATTGGCGGTTTCGATTTCGAATTTTTTTTCATTCTGCGCTGACGAAAGGATTCACTTTCTAGCGTGTTTCGTGTGAGTGGTTTTTACCTTAAACTAAGTGACTTCATCGAGAGTTTCCGTGGTCTCGGATTCACATGTGAATGGATTTTGGTGTACTGAAGGGTGGTGGAGACATGTTTCCTGTAATCCCTTGGGAATTTGGCAGACATTTCTGAATTTTTCTATTTTACACACTTTCCTTTAACAGGTTTACGACCTCTGATACATTTGGGAGTCATCAGCATTTATCGCAAACTAACTGTAGTGTACTTTGGTGTCAAAGACCACATGATTGCTCAGCTGAAAGTTCGGCCTTCCATCTTCTTCAATTTGAAATTGCTTACCATTTTTGGCGACCCGATTTTTTCCTTCTCTACAGCAATCGCAAACAAGATTAAAGTCCGGACCCATATTAACTCTATGGGGACTGTGCAATGTGCAATGTTCCACTAAAGGGGTCGCGGGGGTAACGCACCCACGAGAGATCTCCAGGCCACTCGATCCTCCGCCATCGACTCTAACTCATCAGGATCTATACCCAAGCACAACCAGGCGAGTGCTTGGACTTGGTCCAACCATTTCGTCCTGGGTCTGCCAAGCGCTCGCCGACCTCATGGCACGCCTCGGAAGTCGTGGTGATGGGGACACCGCCTTAGAGTTCTTTACAAAATTTTTCCACCAACTTCATCTTAATGAGACCAAGGATAAGTGTCAGAAATTACCAAAAACATCGACCGTTATCTTCCTATAGAATTCTTTTCTGCTTTTCTTAAAATATCTTAATCGTTATTTTTTTTTCGGAAATTTTTGAAACCCTACTTTGGATCACTCAGACTCAAAACTGGTCCATCATAGTGCCAGGTAGCAACATACTCCAGTGCCGTTAATTTGAACCGAACGGCAAATGTTGACTGGAGTGGACGAGTTGACGTAAATTAGAAACAAGATTCGATTTCACTGGGATTCGAACCTGGGATCCTTCTAACTTGGGGCAGGCACATAACCAACTGCGCCATCCAGTCTTTTAATCGTTCCTTACAGCCGATATTAAACTAAGGGGCTGTACGACTGATATTGAAACGACTGGATGGCGCAGTTGGTTAAGTGCCTGCCCCAAGTTCGAGGGGTCTCAGGTTCGAATCCCAGTAAAATCGAATCTGGTCCAATCACCATTTGCCGTTGGGATCAAATTAATGGGACAGGAGTAGGTTGCTACCTGGCAGTACAATGGACCAGTTTTGGGTCTGAGTGCTCCAGTAGTGTTTCAAAAAACACTCAAAAAAAGGGGCTGTATCATCAGCAAAAGCTGTGATCTTCTCCTTAAAAGATTGGATAAATAACGGAATGACGTAAATTAGAAACAATATCGGACCCAATGCGGAGCCTTGGGGAACTCCAATACTTGAAAAACTTACGAAACTGAATACATTTTTAATTTTTGCTTACGATTCATTAAATACAAGGCAAGCCAGTCATGAAAGAACATCAAATAATTTAATTAACAATGCATGTAGTGTAATTCACAATGCCAAAGGCCTTAATAATAAAAATAATAATGGCGCCGCTACAGTCCGAGGTGGACCTGGGCCTAGATTCTCAGTAACCACTCGTGTTGTGCGTGCTATTGTTCTCTCACGAGTGGAGGGGACCTGCAATTTAAAGCCGACACCGAACGGCGAGATTGAGAAGCTTTTTCTAGACAGTTATACTCTTTGAGCATTGTCAGTGACACGAAAGAGGTGGAGCCCTGAACAAATTTTAGGTGTTTTTTTGAAGATTCGAACCTTTGACCTCGAGCGTAGGATTCGACGCACCTACCCACTACGCTACGACGCCCACAAAGGCCTTAGTAATATCAATGAAAAGGTTAGCAGGGATTTGTGAGGTCGTATATTCCCTATTTAGTTTTCATAAAACATGTTCAGTAGTTCTAAAACCAAACTAAAAGTCGCTAAAAAAATATGTCTTATCTAGAAAAAATAGCATTCTGTTTTATGCCCTTTTCAAAAACTTAAAAAAAAAACAGACAAAAGGGAAACGGTAGTTATTCAATACTCTATTTGCAGAATGTTTAGCATTTTATGTGATGAAAAAAGATTTCAATAAAAATGAAATGTCTTTTAAAAATCAAAATGTCTTATTATGTATGATATATGTAATTCAAAATCCAAACAAAGAAACCATCAAATCTAACGGTATAGATGATATTGATGTTCAGCATAGAATTTTTCCACGTACCTTACACAATCGTTCCATTTTTTGAAAATATAATTATCCATGACTTATTTATGTTCATGTGCACTGCTTCGTCAAGATGACATAAGACCGCATTTGCGAAAACGAAAGCATCTTCAGATAAAGTGGACCCACTGCTTACATAAATCTTGAAAACTTTACTTAAGTGCCAACTGCGAAATAGAGCAGAAATAAATTTATTTGACATCATTACATGTGAAGTATGAGAAAATACTAACCAATGCCAACTTTTCAAATAAATTTATCTTAAGTGGAATTCGCTTCAAGTGAAATTTGACTTTCAGTTAAAAAGACCTCAGACTATTCGCAAACAGCATATGCATCCACAAAAGTCATTATCTAATCTTTTATCATTTATGCTGATTTTTGTCTCTTAGATAGAACTTGAGTGGAACTATAATACATGCGCTCGTTGTGGATTTTAAGGGCACCTTTGATACACTGGACAAAAGCGTGTTGCTCTACAAGCTCTGTTGTATTTGGAGTAAGAAAGGGCGACTGAAAGGCGCAGTTAGTTAAGTGCTTGACCTCATTTAGAGGTTCGAATCCCAGTGAAATCTAATCTGGTCCAGTCTCCATTCGCCGTTGACATCAAATTAATGGCACTGGAGTAGGTTGCTACCTGGCACTACAATGGACCAGTTTTTAGTCTGAGTGCTCCAGTAGTGTATCAAAAATCCTCCGAAAAATAAAAGGTAAAGATGAGCACCGTGGCGTAGTGAGTAGGTGCGTCGACTCTTACTAAGGTGCGAATCTCGAAAAAACACCTAACATTTTTTTCAGGGCTCCAGCTCTTTCGAATCACTGACAATGCTCAAAGAGTATAACTGTCTAGAAAAAGCTTCTCAATCTCGCCGTTCGGAGTCGGCATTAAACTGTAGGTCCCCTCCACTCGTGAGAACAATAGCACGCACAACACGAGTGGTTGCTCAGAAGCTAGGCCCAGGTCCACCTTGCACTGTAGCGCCGCCATTATTATTATTATTATCTTTTCGGAAGATATATTGCTGTTGGCTTCCTCGCTTGAATCTATGCAGCGTATTATCAATCGGCTTTACGACTATTGCAAATTGTAGAATGCACTGGTTTATTTAAATAAGTTCTTATATAAGAAGAGGCAGAAAATCTCTACTCAAGTAATGACAGTCAAATTGAGCAACGATTGCATTGGTAAAGGAGTATAATGACCATGGAGTGTACTCGTATCATTCCAATGTTTTTTTTATTTTTATAGTACAAATACTTTGTATCAAATACTTAAAATGTTAAATAAAAATCTATTTTATCTAATCTATTGCAGCATCGAGCCAACAGTATTATGCAATTATATTTCATAACACTATTGAGTGTTTAGGGGCTAGTTAAGTGGATCACTGATAAAAACTACGGTCTGCATAGCCTGTAAATAGATTAATTACACATCAATCGACGAATAAGCAATTTTGGTTAAAAATATAACGTAATAGAAACGTAATAAAAATAAATAATAATAATATAAATAGTAATAAAAATCTAACGGTGGTGAGAAACCACATATCTAAACATTTTTCTATACTTTAATATGCTTTGGAATATTTTCTATACCACATTTCTATACAAATTGAAGCTTAAATTTTTTTGAAAATACATCCAATGTAAGAGTGAGACGTATTTGAAATAAAAAGAATTATGTTGTAAAAAGATTAGTAGTTAAATTCACTTGTGATCAAATTTGTTTTTCAATATTAATGTAATCAACACAATAGCATAGGAATCTACTCGAAGAAAATGATTGTGAAGCATCATCTTGGCAGAGATTTTCTTTCATTGAATGTATATACTTACGTGAATGTATATACTTACTTACTTAAGGTGGCGCTACAGTCCGGGGTGGAGCTGGGTCTCAACCAACAAGCCTCTCCAGCCAACTCGATCTTTAGCTAGCTGCCTTCAGTTTCGCACGCACAGTTGGTTGAGGTCCTTTTTCACTTGCGTGCGCCACCTGAGTCGCGGTCTTCCTCAACTGCGCCGTCCCTCGGGGGTGGATTCGAAGACTTTCCGGGCCGGAGCATTGGTTTCCATTCGCTCTACATGACCCAACCATCTCAATCGTTGGATCTTCACCCTTCTGGCTAAGTCGATGTCGCTGAACAGCTCGTACAGTTCGTTGTTATTTGTTCTCCTCCACTCACCCTCTATGCAGACGCGATCGAAAATCACCCGAAGAATTTTCCTCTCAAAGGAGCTAAGAGCAACCTCATCCGCTTTTGACAAAGTCCATGGATCTGCGCCACATAGCAGGACTGGGGCGATTAAGATCTTATACAGGGTTACCTTGGTTGTTCGAAAGATGGCTTTGTTTATCAATTGCTTTCTTAGCCCAAAGAAGCAGCGATTAGAAAGAGTTATTCTTCGTTTGATTTCAGCGCTGATGTCGTTGTCTGAATTAATAGCGGTACCTACGAGTAGGTAGACAAAGTCCTTGACTGCCTCAAAGTTTTATCTGTCTGCTGTGACGTTCTGTCCGAGATGTCGGTGTTGGGTGTCCTTTCTGGTTGACAGCATATACTTGGTCTTAACCTCCATCGCAATACTCCCAAAAGTGCCATTGACATCACGCTGTGTTCTTCCGATTAGGTCAATAGCATCGGCATATGCAAGTAGTTGGACGGACTTCTGAAAGATTGTGCCTCTGGTGTTGGCGTGCGAGTTTTGCACAATTCTTTCAAGTATGATGTTGAGACAGCGCGTCGCCTTTTCTGAATCCTTTGTGACATCAAAGGTCTTGGTTAGGTCTTTACCGAGCTTGATGGAGCAGCGTACATTATCCATCGTCATCCTACACATACGGAAGAGTTTGGTAGGGATTCCAAAACTAGAGATTGCTCTGTATAACTCGTCTCTATAGATGCTGTCATACGCGGCCTTAAAATCGATGAAAAGGTGGTGGGTATCGATTTGCTGTTCCTGGATCGGCCGCAGTGTGAATATTTGGTCGATGTTGGATTTTTCTGGCCTAAAGCCACACTGGTGTGGACCGACCAGGTTGTTGACGAATGGCTTTAGGCGTTCACACAAGACGGCAGTCGGCACTTTAGAGGGTCTCCTTTTTTGTGGATCGGGCAAACAATGCTGAGGTTCCATTCATCTGACATGCTTTCTTCCGAGCATATTTTACAGATGAGTTGGTGCATGCTCCTTACGAAGTCATCGCCTGCTGCTTTGAAAAGCTCAGCCGCTAGGCCATCAGCTCCAGCAGCTTTGTTGGACTTTAGTTTAGATATAGCTATCTTCACTTCATCCAGTTCGGAGGGACGAAAATGTTGATCTACATCGTCCCTTTCATTCAGGTTGAATGGTTCAATCTGCCTGTCAGCGGAATTGGTAATAAACTAATAATGCGGCATTGATTCAAAAGCTGCTTCTCAGCAGAATTCTTAACTCCAGTCTTGGTCGTCTACGATCTACAGCAGGTAACGTGCTAGCAACTATTTAAAAAATAATTGCAGTCAATTAATTGCGATTAATTCCGCTCCACGTTTAGCTAGTTCACTGGCTCGTTCGATGCCCGCGATTCATTAAAATGTACTTAAATTGAAACCTTTAACTGGATCACCTAAGTTTCCTCAACAGACCACCGGCTTTGAATTCTTGCGATTTTAAAAATCAGTAATCATTAACTTTCAATGAACATTTTGTATCTAATTCCCAGCGGGAAATATAAATAAAGATTTATCGTATCCACTCCCACTTCCCCGAAATCACACATATTTCCAATACTTCCCACCAACTTCAAGATGAACGATCCCCAAGAGGCTCCTAGCCTGCTCCAGGTCATAAGTTTTGTAACACGTTCCAACTGTTAACACCAGCAATAACAGCCATTACCTGTGCAGAGTTGTTGCACAAAATCTGGGTTAACCTCCATTCTCTCAGCCGAAAGCCCACAGCCTCTTGAAACAACCACCGGACTGCATCTGAATTGGTCATAGCTTCACATTGGCATTCCATCACCCTGTCCACTGACTCTCCAGTAACTCCTGTCCGGCGATTAACCGCGATCGGCATAAAAGCCAAAGTGCATTTTAAGGCATCAATAATTATGTCATTAATGACCCGTGAAGTCCACGTATCGATGCTGTCCTCATTGCGGCCTGCTATCGGCTCGCATTCGTTTGTAACCCCAACCACTGGCTTAACGCTAAGTGCAGCGAATCACTCGATTAACTACATTCTATTTGTTAATGCTCGTACTTCTCTCCCAAACTGCACAAATCCCGCGATAAGCCAATCGAAAAATTGCATTACCCCCTAATCACGGAGCAAGGAGTCCGTGGCGCGTAACCTTCCTCGAGCTATGAATCTGGTGGCTTATGTCAGAGCGTGGATAATTCGCGCATAATGCTCCTCGCGAAACAATGACCAGCAACGAATGAGCAGCTCAGAGACAACGAGCGAGAGTGCAACCGGTGACCAAGTGGTTACCCGAATCCACGCCAGCCTCAGTCTAGTTGAGAGGTGCGTGCAAATAAATTATCTTCGGTGTTTTGCCGCCGGAGGTGAGTATGAAAAGCTATACAATTCGCTTTATCCTCTTAGAGATACGAAGCCGCCACCAGCTAACCGGACACTTCCTCGCGATTTTCCGCCTTCGGGCCGCACACATCGCAGCACGATGTGCCAAGACAAACACCAGACACCAGAGACCAAGAGTGAAAAGCTTAGCTGTTGCCGCTTGGGCATTCCGATTGGATCTTGAGAAGCTCGACCTATGCATACGGGCTGGATGATGTAGTTGTTGCCGTCGCCGATCATATGGGGACAGGGAGTAGAGTATCGCGTCATCTTAGGAGGCCCAGTTGAGATTTTCCCATTTATCTTGTTTCACCGAGACGATGGAGTTGTGCCTTTCACTTTTCCGCAGTGCACTACACGCCTGTGCTGGGATTTTGGGCGTAATAATTGCCCGTGTGGACCTCAGCTGGACCAGGCGAGTATTTGTCTAAATCAAAATGCTGAATAAGGGGACGGTGGCAGTTGCAGAGAATGCATTTGAAGCGGTAATTATCAGTCAATCTGCGAATGGGAGGCTCTAAATGGACTTGGGTTTGAAATTTATTATGATTGGAACAGATCATGTGAATGTTTCTTGCATCGTGCAGACATACATATGCGGTGACAAGTACGGAGTAAAGAGTTTGAAAACCGCAGAATGCTACTGTTGTTCGAAGAGGTTAGGCTCTCAGTCAACTAGATACAACTTTTGCTTCACTTTTGTCCGTCCATTTATATTTCCTCTTCGTATGGCGCCACAGCCCGGAGTGGACCTAGTCCTTGACCAGAAAACCTCACCCGTCGGTACGATCTTTTGCTAGCTATCTCTAGTTTTGCACATCAAGTTGGTTGAGGGCTCTCTCCAAATGCGTACATCACCTTAACCGCGGACGTCCTCTGTTGCTTTGGTTGCCACTGGTTCAGAGTCTGAGCTACAAGGCCTAGCCATCTTAGGCGTTTTAAGGGATTTTTCAAGAATCGAACTGACAAAATAGAGCGTAGGAGTCGACGCACCTACACAATAAACCACGGCGCCCACGGCCGTTCAGACTGATCCCAACGAAATCGGACGTCCACTGGCTGTTATGCATGTTCCATCGCTTGGTGCTAGAGAATCATAGCCGACCGCGCAATTCAAGCTGATCACCTGCCCATGGAGAGGCTGATCGTACACACCGTCTGCATCCGTTCTGTGTCTCGTTTAAACGATCTGAAGCTGGAGTTCCAGTCGTTCCTCAAAGACGTCGACTTTAACCTCCAAAGAACCCCTGCAATCTTAACTGTGTTTAACTGTGTGTGAACGGTGACCGAAGCAAACTGCAGCAAGTCATTTCGGAACGTAGAGAAGACCTTGCAGCATCTGCCGGCCACAGCCACGGAAACCCTACCTTTCTTGAGTATTCCGGACAATCCTCTTCTTAAGACAGGTCGACACAAGATGTTCGCAAACTCAAATTGCATACAAACCTCATTCTGGTGGAAGGAGAAGCCGTCAGCCCTAAGTGAGATGGAGTATACATTCCACTTGGGCTTCGGAAGCCATCTCGCCGCCGAGAGCGAATACTCAGAAGACCAGCCTCCAAAACTGCTAGGATGGTCATAAAAACTCACTTGATACAGAACACGAGCAATGTGTGACTGATAACATTGAACAAGAAGAATGGACTAAAAAAGCCCACATGGAACCGCGGCAGCGAAGAGAAGACCATTTGTGACTGAGCATTCATGTAATTTAAGGCAAGAGGGAAAACACAAAACCAAAAAAACTTCGAAACGTTATCCCTTATAAGGTGTCCATCTCGTCATTCACATAAACCCTTGAACTTTGAGTTCTCATCCAGGGTACACCATCAAATTCCTGTCTCATTGAAGCCAGCCAACTCAGATATAAATATTTGCAAAGTGAGTGACTTGTTATTCAATCAGCCAGCCACTTTAAAACAATCTAATGCTCATGTAACTAACTATCTTTCTACTTCAAACGCGTGTCGCCATTATCTCAATTTGATGTAAATACAAAGACTTCGCATGCGGGTCCTATAACCCACTTAATTTAATTGCGTCCACAACGTTACAACAAACACTACAAATTATATAAAAATGTGTTTGCCAAATAGTCGGATAGTTCATGCCAAAGTCTCAACACGAAATGGTTCCTGGAGTCTCGCGAATGTTTTTCCTCTATTTGCTCGTTCTCACTACCTCGGAATTGGTGGCAGGTCTTAGTCCCAACGATACGAAGCTGGTGTTTTACTACGGGTAAGTGATGTGATGAGTGTGAACTGAACAATTGCCTTAAGAAGTCCTTCCTTCACAGACCCGGCTTCAACGATTCAGTCGCGTATCACCTGTCCGAAGCCACCAAGGTCCTCCAGCACCCGAAGTTCATTAACAACGAGACACACTGCTACCTGCATGGATTCCATGAAACTCAAAACTCCGAGAGCAGCGGCGTGATTGTGGACGCCTACTATCAGCGAAAGGATATTAATCTCCTGACAGTAGATTGGGCTGTAGCCGCCAGCGAGAACTACTTAGCTGCTGCTCTGAACAACATTGAAGCTGTAAGTTACAAATAAGTGCCACCAAAACAGTTACTACAGCAATTAAATGGCTTTAAGGTCGCTCCACAATTGGCCGATGCGATCCTTGACCTGTTCGGTGCTGGTTTGGAACGAGAAAGCTTCACCGTAGTAGCACACTCACTTGGGGCTCAGTTGGCGGGGTTAACAGCACGACAAATCATAAGAAAGACCAATGGGACTGTTCAACTTTATCAGTGAGTAGAGTCATCCATCAGATGAATCTCCCTTGACCCAGACTTTCCCCCTCCAGAATGGCAGTACTGGACCCAGCGTATCCACTTTTCTTTAACATATTTTCACTGAAAACGGTTGACAAGAACGACGCGGAGTTCCTTCAGGCCATCCACACAGACATCGGAACTTACGGTCAACCAAGTTCACTGGGCCATGTCGACTTTTGGCCAAACGGAGGGAAACAAGGACAACCTGGATGTCCACAAGGATTCATATTTCCATTCAGCAAAGAAGGTTAGGTTTTCCAGCGAAACGTGAAGGATTTTATGAATAACGGTGCATTTGAATAGATCTGTGCAGTCATCAGAGGTCTTGGCGATTCTGGGCTGAGAGCGTTGCTGGTGTCGAAGGACCACCATTTTGGGCATTCCCTGCATCGAACTACGAAGACTTTCTCAAGGAGGATGTTCAAAACTTGAAGGACAAGGCTGTTCAAATGGGAATCAATTGCCCACGAAAGTGAGTGCTCACCAATGAACCAGAAATGTGATTTTAACCGAATTGACTTTACAGTGCTCGAGGAAATTATTATTTAAGGACCAATAGTGAGCCACCGTTTGCCATGGGGTTCTTGGGATATTAACTGCAATAGATTTTAGGGAAAAATAAAGTGTTTTGAGCTATGACCATTCAGTACTTACGACTTTCCACAAACAAAGGAAAATCAGTTGCTATTTTGAAATAAATGACAAGGATGGCAAGAATCTTTTCGTACACTACATACGAGTATGTCTTCAATTCCCTTGTGGCAATGTGTTTTAGTTCTTCCTAAGTTTTCTTAACTACCATGCTGCTTTGTTCTGTGCCATGATTTATTCGAACCGCCAGGTCTTCCACAGTTTTGTGCTTAGGCCGTCCACGCGAACGGTTTTTTTTCAATTCGATAATTCTTTTTAGAGGAACTAGGTATTCACTAATTTTTGAATTTAATTCTTTTTTCTGTTGAATTAAATAAAATGCTTTATGCTTAAGGTAGCCCTAAACGACGAACAGGCTCGACAAACTTGTTCGTTTGCGTTATCCCCTACATGGCGAACACATTTGGCAATCATTAATTTCGTGTTGTTTCTTCAAACCGACAACATGTGTGATAGGGAATGAATTCCTCGATAAAATCGTGGCTGACTGTTGACATTGTGCTTAATCCGCGATATGCACTCATTCGACATTCACAGCAAAAATGAGGTTTGCTCGCGAACATGGCCCTACACGGCGAACATCAAAGGCAACGAACACGACAAAATCGAAATTTTTCGCCAACAGCGAGCAGCTCGCGAACCAGCCCATACACGATGAAAATGCGGCGAGCACGAACAAGTTCGGCGAACATGTTCGTCGTTTAGGGCTACCTTTACCGTTATGTTATATGAAATATAATGTATTTTGAAGTATGATTTCAGAGCTCTTCTTTGAGGTAAGACTGTCTGGTGTAGATCATCCCGGTCAATTTTAATTTAGAGGACAAACTTTCAGCTAATGACTGTTCACACTCTTTTGACGATGAATTTATATATGTTTGGTTTGCAGTTGAGTTTACTGCCAAGGTAAACTTGAGGTTACTAGTAATGGTGAACTCCCTTCTTTCAGCTTTGGTGAGTTCAAATGTAGCTATGTGGACCTACTGAAAAAGACAAACTCAGTCTAAGATGGGCTTACTTCTAATGTAATCTAATCTAAGTGTCCAAGTGGTTGGCCTACACAGAGCCGATTTCATTACATCTCATATGTGTACAGGTTTCTCAGTTATGGATAAGGCTATATCGTTTCAGTTTGCATCCAACAGAACTAATGTCTTCTTCTTCTTCTTTTTATCCTGTAGTCCCTTGTTGGCATAGAGCCTCTACTCGCGTTCGATTTCTGGAGATGAGGTTCAACTATTCCCAACCGACACGCTTCACTCTCCACTGTTCAGCGCCATGTTTTCTTTTGCCCGCTAGGCCTTCTGCCTTCTTGTATTAAAGGGTTCCACTTCATAGCATGGATAGTTGGATTTCGCAACCCATTGCCTCTTTCGTCGTTGTATGATGGTGTCTATAGATTCCTAGCCCGTTCTCTGAGGTGTTCGTTAGAGCTTCGATTGAGCAGAACAAACCTTTCGTCCACCATTAGTATCCATAGAAGAAGAGATACTATCCCTCTTTGTGGAGTGACTACAGACACTTCTTTTAGTGCACTGGTTAAGTTTTTATCAAATTTTTCGTCTGTGAATTTAGCGTTATTAAAAAGTGTCGTCAATCAGGTCGACAATACAGTACCGGTCCAAATTAAGATATTATTTCTAATCTATTCGTTGGCATTGCATTTTGGGATTCATGGAAATTTATGGTCAAAATTTCGAAGGCATCATGGAATACAAACAAAAGAAAATGGAGAGTAGCCTGGTGGTTAGTTGTCTCGAAAAAGTGGGGTTTTGGGTCGACTAAGAGCGGGTTCAAATCCAGCCCCGGCAAATTATTTTTTTTATTTTTTCGTGAAAACTGCCTAAGATAGCAGAACTATCTGGCGATGCTACCGTAGCTGTTAGTGTGGAAACGGGGAAATGGTACGATGCGAGGTTTAGTGTAGAAGATCGATTAGAGGGCGGACAGAATCGAACGATCAGTCAGTGAGAGCAGTGGTGATGGAGTGAATTGCAATTAAATAGCGCGACTAAAGGTAGACCAATTTAGCAGGAGGAGAAAAGGAAAACGAGCAGTAGAGAGATTGTATTCAACGGCAAGTCACGTTTTAAGTGGAAGTGATGATCTTTAGACCTCCTTTTATAAGGACATCTTTGGGAGGAGGAGTTTTTGGAGATTTCCCTCTTATACGAGGCTGGCAGACGAAGTTTCTGTAGCAACTGATTGGCAGACTGATTGACCTGTGGGCAAGCGACTAAGACAAGTCATCATTATTAGGCACAATCATCAGAAGACGGTAACAATGAACCGATTATCCGAATAGTCACCGCAACATCTCTTTAAAAAATCGAACAGAATAAGTCGACTAGTCAGAGCACGCAAGCGATTGGAAGATAAAGTCGGATTGGATATCCAGGAAGCAGGAAATGAGAACAAAAAATATACAGAAGCATGTAAAGCATAAATGCTCACGTAACTAACGTTCTTTCAACTTCAAAAGCGTGACGGTATTATCTCGACTTGATATAAATACAAAGACTACGCATGCGGGTCCTAAGTATAGCCCACTTAATTTAATTGCATCCCCAACATTACAACACACAACAAAAATTATATAATAATGTGTTTGCCAAAAAGTCAAATAGTTCATGCCCAAGTCTCAACACGAAATGGTTCCTGGAGTTCCACAGCGGCTTTTCCTCTATTTGCTCGCTCTCACTGCCTCGTGGGATTTGGTGTCAAGTCTGAGTCCCAACGACACGAAGCTAGTGTTTTTTTACGGGTAAGTGATAAATTGTGAATTGAACAAATGCTTTAAAAAGTCCTTTCTTCACAGACCCGGATTCAACGATTCAGTCGCGTATATACTGTCCGAAGCCAGCAAGATCATCCAACACCCGAAGTTCGTTCACAACGAGACACACGTCTACCTGCATGGATTCCGTGAAGATCGGAACTCTGAGAGCATCAGCGTAATTGTGAATGCCTACTATAAACGAAAGAATATCAATACCCTGATAGTTGACTGGGGTGTAGCTGCCAGCGGGAACTATTTAGTTGCAGCTCTTAACAACATTGAAGCGGTAAGTTTCAAATAAATGCCAGAAAAACCGTCACTACAACATTTAACTGACTTGAAGGTTGCCCCACAATTTGCCGATGCGATCCTTGACATGTTTGATGCTGGTTTGAAAAGAGAAAGCTTCCACGTAGTAGGACACTCACTTGGGGCACAGTTGGCGGGGTTAGCAGCACGACGAATCATAAAAAATACCAATGGAACCATGAAACTTTATGAGTGAGTACAGTCCCCCATCAGATAAATCTCCCTTGACCAATTCTTTTTTCCCCTAGAATGGCAATACTGGACCCAGCGTATCCACTTTTCCATGACATATTTTCCGTGAGATCGGTTAACAAGCACGACGCAGTGTTCGTTCAAGCGATCCACACCGACGTCGGAACTTTCGGTCAACCAAGATCACTGGGCCATGTTGACTTTTGGCCAAACGGAGGGAGACAAGGACAACCTGGATGCCCACAAGGATTCTTAGTTCCATTCAGCAATGAAGGTTCGTTTTTTTTTCAACAAAACGGGAAAGATTTTGAGAATAACGTTACACTTAAATAGACTTGTGCAGTCATCAGAGGTCGTGGAGATTCTGGGCGGAGAGTGTTGCTGATGCCGAAGGACCGCAGTTTTGGGCATTCCCTGCATCAAACTACAAAGCCTTTATCAAGGAGGGTAGCGAGGGTGTTCAAAACTCGAAGGACAAAGCTGTTCAAATGGGATTCAACTGTCCACGAAAGTGAGTGCTCACCAATGAATCAGAAATGTGATTTTAAGCAAGTCGACTTTCCAGTGCTCGAGGAAATTACTACTTAAAGACCAATAGTCAGCCACCATTTGCCATGGGGTTCTTGGGATATTAATTGCAATCGATTTGAGAGAAAAATAAAGTGTTTTTAAAGTTCTTCACCAATTACTTTGACATTTTATTATCATACAGCGTTGCATTCGAACTATTTTAACCGCAAGATACGTTTGCTTAAATTCACAAATTCACGCATGACATCTTCGTACTTGAAGTGAATCCGCAGGCTCACACTTAAAAGTAAAAAGTCAATCCAATTACATCCTGTTTTCATGATTTTTGCTCAAAATGTTTTACAAGCACTATTACCCCACCGAATCACCTTACATGGTAACTCTATAATCTTATAGAGAAACAAGGGACTGTCAGTTTTACTGAAAACAATTAATCTCTCTAGTCTTCCCACGTTTTGCCAAAGACACGTTCAGTGACACGTGTAAAACCTACTGACACATGTATCCAACAACAGTTTTCGTTAACCGTTTTCTACAAATGATGGAAACATTTTTTTTTCAAATAATTCAATCAATTTGCATGCAAAGCAAGCATTGCCAGCAATAATTCTTTTGCTTCTACCAACTTTAATGAGTTCAACTCTACTTCATGAAAAATGTAGTTTTCTCATATTTTCCTTGATTTCTAATTTCATTTTTGATTAAATTGACTTCAATTTTCATTTTCACACTCAACCCCATACATTTGAGGTGACATTTATGTTCAAACAAAAACAAAGTCGACTTTTGAAAATATGACACATTTCACACGAAAAAATGCATTAAGGTGCTAACACAATTGGGTAGCCTTTTTTGCTGAAAATAAACGAATTTTTGTCGAGTACATATGATGATTACAAAATTTTGTGAAACGAATTTCTCGATAATTAGGACAAGTTGAAGAATGTGCGATATATGAATGGAAAGGAAATTGATCGAAGAAGTGTAATAAGTTGAGATTTTATAACGGGAGCGATTTGGTTGGCTAGCTAGAGCCGAAGTTCAGGGGATGCTACTTTATCACATGAAATTGAAGAATTGGACACGATTTAGGAAGAATGTTCTTGTAAAATGTCTTGAAAATATACACAGAAATATCTGACATTTCTGGGCAAACACAATAAAGTGCAGCTAACACTTTTACGTGATCAAAGACTTGGTTCATTGGCCGAACTGTATCACCACCAGTGTTAAATTTTCTTTTCAAATATTCCACCTATGGAATTATATCTAAGCAAGGGTGATGCCGTCCTTTTCTTTCGGTCTAATCTAAATTTAAATCTGTTAAAGAGTTTGGGTTGCTTCTCGGTTGTTTTTTTTTTTTTTTTGAATTGCATTTGAATGAGGGCTCTAATCGAACAGTTTTCATTCGCCCCAAGCTTGAGTATAACGCTCATATCTGGTCTGGTGCTCCCAAGACTTCTCTGCACCTACTTGATACATACAACAACAGCGAGCGAGTAAAACTCATAGGAGACAACAATATTTCGAAGTCGATCAACTCGCTCTAACATAGTCATAATGTCTCTTCCTTATCACTTCTTCCTTGTCGCTATTTTAACCAACGATGCTCAAGCGAGCTAGCCAATTGCATTCCTCCCCTTCAATAATTCACCCGCAATACCCGTCTCGCTAGGAATGCCCATCAATATACCCTTTCGGACGTACAGTAAAGATTAGACTCGTTCTTTAGCCGCACCACACGAATATGGAATGGTCTTCCCAGCCTAATATTTCCCACACATTATAATCCAGACATTTAAAGCCAACGTGCATAGATACCTCCTCTCCCTTTCTCCCTCTATACCTTCGGCCCGTGCTGTGTCTTGAACCCAGACACTTAAGGGTATTCACAATCCCTTTTGCACACGCAAATTATAAAAAAAAAGTTTTCGCTATCCGACCTGCATTTTTATACAATGGGCTTCGTATTGAGTTTGTCCAGCTTATCCAGTTAGGAAAGGGGTTTTTTACGGCTTGTAACGCCCTTCCGCTAAAACAGAGTACAGAGTGACGAGCTACCCATAACTTCTCATGACGAAGAAGGGCAGCTCCACGCGGCCTTGGTTTAGGAAAAATTGTTTGGGTTACCAAATGTCAATGTCATTGTTATCGTTATCGTATTTTTTATTGTTTTGCTCTTAGGGTCGGAAATAGTTACTGTTTTGTACAAGTTGGTGGTATAGATTTTGTCATTGGTGGTTCTGCTATTCAAGGTCAGTTAAGGTTAGTTTGTTGTTATCAGAATTTTTGTAGCATTATGTTATTGAGGGGGTGTCGATTGGTGAGGCTCAGAGTTGACGGTTGGGGTTAATTCGATTGTTTTTTTTTTCTTTTGGGTTTGACGTAATTGTGGTCGGGTTATGTACAATTCTTTGACGTTAGCGGTATTGGATGTGTTTGTTTGTGTTAATGTTTATTGATGTTGTACCAGCAGTTTTTTGGGGACCTGATGTTGAAGGCGTTTGTCTGTTTTTGAAATATACACACTTCGTTCTTAGCCGTATGACGTGTAAGTCTAATGGATATGCGATGTTGTTGATTTCACCAGATGTTAAACTACAGTGGACGCTCGATATAGTGAACAATCCAATATAGTGAACACACAACATTTTATACCGTTTTATCTACTATCGTGTTGAGCGAAAATCTTGCACGATTTGTTGTTATATGTATGGTACACAGTTTGGGGTTGTTTGAATCAAATATAAAGTGCGTGTTGCTTGTATAAGGAATGTATTATTTTTGTTGCGTTCTACGTATTTTGCGGTTGGGTTATTTTTGTTAAAAACAAAATATTTTTTTTTATAAATATTGGATTGGTTTTTAGTTATTACAAAGAGAAATTGTAACTATATCCATTTTTGATAAATTTTACTTCAAAACATCCGCATTTTGATGAAATTTGCTCCAAGCAGTCCACGCTCGTTACAATCTCGCTCCAGTGAACAGGCCCGGTTTTTATTAATTCATTATATCGAGCGTCTACTGTATTTACATATTTGCATAAAAGTCGACGGATACTTACTCACTCAAGAAGTAACGTCCACAATTTGTGCATCTAGAGTCTGTAGGTGATTTTAGCCATGTAATAAATGCCTGTGTTGAAACAGCGGATAAAAGAAAATTCCGTAATCCCTTCAGACTAAGCGGTTGTCGATTGTCGATCGAATCGACAATTTTAGAATGGAAAGTGACAGAGTTCAGGGATTTAAACGCTGGTTGGCGTTATGTCCTTCGTGGATATCACATCGTTCTTATGCCAAGATAGAGGCTTTTATTACCATTATCTCTGCCTGGAAGACGATGCAATATGTCAAGATGGAGGGATATGCTGCTGTTCAGATCCATAGAGAATACACATAACCCTTCTCCCTCAACCGTCTTGGATCCATCTGTGAAAATACCTCCAGTCAGATTTGGAAAGAATACTGGTAGAGAATTGTTTTTTCAAAGAGTGATATGGGTTGTTGGTCAGTATTATGAGGAAGAAACTCGAAATTGTGGAGAATGGTAGTGCGAGTGATGTGATGAGTCCACAGATGGAGGGTTTTAAGTCTAATCGCAGTGCTGACTGCTACCTTACTTCCAAGCAGATCGAGTGGAGGGAGGTAGTGGATAGAGGATGGTCTCGTCCTTAGCCTTAGCCACAGTGATCCAAATTCTTGTAGATCTGTGCAGACGGTTAAGAAGATTGGAGTTGACAGCTTTACCAAGAGCTGCCCATCATACTGCGGCTCCATGTATTAATTATGGTCTGACTACTGCTGAACTGTCCCAAAAGTTTGAAAAAGAAGATTTTAAACAACTTGGCCGGCGAAACGGAAGACAGCTTTGAAAGATCATGTTAGCTGAAGTTTCACCCCGGAGCACGACACCAGAAAAAAAAACCTGTAAACACTGAGTATAATTTTCAAAATAAAACAAACATCAATATCATTTTATATATATTTTTATAATTTATTAATGATTTTGTGTGGATTCCTCTTGCTTGCTTCTCTGTATTTGTTTTGTTATAATAACCAGATGTTTTGTATACAATAATGCATTTTTCATTTTATATTGTTTCAGACGGTTTAGGTCTTAACTGCTATATCGCCTTAACTTTATTATTTTTCTTTTTTTAATAAAAATATTAATAATCTTAGCTGTGGCAACACCGCGTTTATGACGACGCTGTCGAATGATTTTACTGTTTTTTTTTATTGAAATTATTGAAAAAAACTAAAAGAAATTATAGAAAAACAAATTACGCTGAAAGTAGAAAAGAGAAGAAAAATATTTTGTTTGTGTTAATAGTTTGTTGCTATTCGTAAATGTGTCGATAGACAGATACGGGATAATGGACAGATTGGATTGGGGGTAAAACAAAAATCGAGCGAATGAAAATAAATACGTGAATGGGGGAGAGAATAATGATTGTGTGCTTAGTTTTTTTGAATTTATTCATTGGGAATCAAAGGAATCCGTAAATTTATACAGACAATTTGTTTACGTTTATAAATTTGTAGGGAATTTGAGGAAAATACCAGGAGCGATTACTAACAACGAAGGCCACCGATGTAACATTCGCATTCGAATGTTTATTTTCACAGCGCATATACAAATAAGTCTGGATGTTCGCGAGTGAAATTACCTTGGCTATCGAATTCAATTCTGAATTCCTAATACTTTGTGTAGACGAAATCTGTAGAACGATCAAAAGATAGGAGGTGAATTGGGAAAAAAAATATCCCTTTGATATTTGGTGTCTCTCTATGCTGTACAAAGATGAGGAAGTAGGAAGACAAAAATCAGTAGACTACACAGTACACAATAGTGCTCGCGTCAAGAGACCGAGAAAAGCAAGATCTAAGATCCTTTAGTATAAAGGCCAAATCAACTCACATCAAAGAACTCTTGATATGGACAAGTGGGGATAACCTAAATGGAGGTCAAGTTTCAGGAAGGAAATGTTTTCATTTTGCTTGACAATCAGGCGGTGAGCGGATTGACGCGATCCACAGATATCACACAGTTGGTTAAGTGCCTGCCCCAAGTTAGAGGGGTCCCAGGTTAGAATCCCAGTGAAATCGAATCTGGTCCGGTCACCATTTCCCGTTGGTATCAAACTAACGGCACTGGAGTAGGTGGCTACCTGGCAGTACAATGGACCAGTTTTGAGTCTAAGTGCTCCAGAAGAGTTTCAAAAAGCCTCCGAAAAAAAAATCTGCAGGTCGTGAGAACTTAAAGTTTAATCTGAAGAAAATAGGGCCTCTGGAAGATGATACTTGTAGACTATGGCTGAAGAAAAAACAGCGTCACACATACTGCGCTGATGCCCGGCATTGATGAAGCAGAACAAAAGAGATTCGTTCATCACAATAAAAATCTAAAAATCTACTACGGCTACAATCCGTGGGTAGCTTATACACCAACTCGTACGTGTTATTAAAACCTCATAAGTGGAAGGGACCTATAGTTTAATGCAAACACCAAACACCGTAGTTTAAAAAGCTTTGTCCAGACTGTTTAGACGGAATTTCGATTCTCCCCTAAGCTAATGCGGAAACTAAGACGAGGAATTGAGATCAGAGAATAACTTAGGAGAAATCCGAAGAGTTTCCCTGACTAAGAGGAATCGTGGAACGGGGGCAAGGAGAGACCCAATACGGGGTTCCAGTTCGGCATCCCTAAGAACATTATATAAATATGTACTACAATACCCAGCGGGCTGCGCTACGTCCGCCTCTGGTGCATGAGTTCCCTCTTTTTTACAATTTATCTGGATACCCTCACTTACGTCACAAATTTCATAAATCTGCGTCTATACTTGCTCCGATATTTTTCCCTTATTAGAAGGAATGGGTAAGGGTGAGAGAAGGATATACAGTCTATGACCGGTTTTTGATTGACCCTAACAGTGTCAAACTTTCATAAGGATCAGTTCCAATAGTTTAGGGCGAAAATTCTTTATATAAAACTTTAAATTGTGAGAACGGCTGCCTTTTTCTTTGTGAACATTTTTAAAGACACTCTGGATAAACTCCTCTTCGTGAGTGCAAATTGTCATTGATATTAGTTCAGCCGTTTCGGAGATTAACCCGGACAGACATACAGACAAATTCTACGATTTTATTAGTGTAGAAAATAGACAACTGGGGGCATTATGTCGAGGACAGTCAAGGATCAAAGACAGTCAGTCCTTTCAACAGTTTTTGGTCTAGACTTTGAGCATAGGAGTCGACGCATTTATCTACTACGCCAAGAGGGACGCACAAATGTATATTCTCCTAATATCCCTGTAAATGGCAAGCACGAACCTTCAAATTATTAAGTTACCTTCATTGATATGGAGGCCCAGTTCGAGAAGGATCTTATCTGGCACAAGTGGGTTCGTAGATTACGTTACACAAAAACGATAAAGGACACTGCACTCACAAGAGGGCACCTTGAACAGTGGAAGAAGGGAAAATAAATACAGACAAGGGCTTAAAATGATTTAGCAGTAAGCATTCATCTAGCTGGAGAAAGGGGGATACGACAGCAACGCTATGCTTTTCACTTACGAACTTGTAAATGTTCAAAATGTCCAATGTGATACTAAATAAAATAAGATTTTAAGTTTAATTTGTTTCTTCAAATATTAGAGCGTGTGCTTTTGTCTTGTAGGCAACAAGGAGGGAGAAAATAAAAATAATGGACTTGGAAATTGTTGAAGATTAACTAACATTGCTCATCGATGATTGTACGAGAGTGGTTTGAAAAGTTTTCGACCGAAATGTGAAGATGGTGACTCTCGTCAATAAAAGCTAGAAAATGTGGTTGCAAAAGAGGTACTCAAACAAATTTTGGATGCGTCAGAACATTTTTTTGTTCCCTAATCTGGAAGACAGAGATTTTCATCAAATGAGGAGGCCTTCGACTCTGAATCAGTGGAAAAACGCAACAGACGACGTCCATGTCTAAGGTGGCGTACCCAAGTGGAGAGTGATCTTAACCAACTTGGCGTGCGCAATTGACGACAACTGGTAAAAGATTGTCCTAGCTGGAGAGGTTTGTTCGGCGAGGTCCAGGTCAACTCCGAACCATAGTGTCACAAAAAGAAAAAGAAAAGTGGCTATCACCTTTGTAAAGGGCTATTTTGCAGACGATGATTCTGAGGATTTGTATACGGGTTAAAGAGATGGGAGCATCGCTGGGAGAAATGTGTAGCCTTACAAGAAGACTATGTAGGAAAATATTGAAAAGTGTGCTGTATCTTTTTTAGAAGACCAGCAGGCGCTTCAATGATGAGGAGCCTACATCATCAGCTCTCACCTCATCAGCACCGAATAACTGCCACCTGATCCGAGCAAAGGCGGGATAATGGCAGAGGAAGTGCTCTGTAGTGTCATCGTCTTCTCCACAGGCTTCGCAGAGGCCAAGCACACTTAGGTGTTTGGCGAAGGTGTAGTGCCCCGTTAGTACGCCAGTAAGTTGTCTGGAATCTTTTCTGTTAAGAGATAACAAGAAAGCCGCGAATTTCTTATGGGACATGACTTTCCTGGAAAGTCTCACCTCCGATGGCGTACACAACTGGAAAGAAACCTCAACCAGCTGAATGTGAGTAGCTGGAAGCGACTAGCAAATGACCGTGATGGATGAAGAGGAATGTTGGCTGAGGCTCAGGTCCATCCAGGACTATAGCGCCAGGTGAGAAAAAAGAACTTTCTCACCAGGAATCGTACCCCAAACCGCAGTCCGTCCCAGACTGCAGCGCAAGGTGGGGAAGAAATACTTTCTCACAAGAAATTGTACCCCTAAACAAAACCCATCCCTGGCGGTAGCTCCAGTTGAAGAAGACAAATCTTCTCACCGGAAATTGAACCCTTATTCAATGTTGTGATTTTGTGTTATGGTATCTCTTTTGAGATACAGTTTTAATTCATGAAGAACTATAATTTAATGAATTACAAATCATTTAAAAAACAAAGATGCACACAGAAGATCTTGAATCTTGATTTTTACCCTCATCACTTGGCTAAATTTCTTTGAACTCTCTCTTTTTCATTTTGAGTACAAACTTTCTAGGGACATCTCGATTGAAAAGTCACTTATTTGCATCCACCTTGACCGATGAACGTGATCCCATTTCCATTCTACTGCTGAATTAGTGTACACTTTCAAACAAATTTACAAACATACTGAACATCCAAATATTTGTGCAATCTCCCCCTACATGCTGTCACAATGAAATGGAGGTACGTCATTCGATGATGAAAAGTTGTTGAAACTCACGAAGTGTGTTGTGATAACACGACGCCAAAATCAAACAACAAATTAACAAAGAAAAAAACTGAAAACGGACTTGACAAGCTCTCCGCAAAGAAACTGCAAACACACAAAGTGAACTAACATGAAAACGCAAACAATTCCTCTTCGAGTTTAACTTGTGGATCTTGCTCCATCTGTTCTGTATCGAATCCCGGAGGAGTTGTACTGAAATGCAGGTCAGTGAAGACGTCAAGTTCCAACTCTTTATCGCACAGCGAATGGTTTACAGGGTTTTTGCGTTTGTTTTCAAATCAAAAGATAAATTGGAGAGATAGTGGGAATAAAAGAGGAGAAAAGAATAACTTTTGAGATTGAGGGAGAAAAAGCACACGCATGAGATCAGTTAGTACCTGCTGCTATTCCAGCAATAGCTTCTGAAGCAAAATGCTTAACATCCACATCGCTGTCCGCATTCAATTTGTCTAGAGCGGGTTTCACTTGCGAATCGATGACACTTGATTCCAAGAATGGTGAAATCTTCTGTAGGGTCTTTGCAACGTTGAATCGTACATTTGCTACTGGATCTGTTGCCAAAATGAGAACTGTGGGCAGAAGGAGCTTGGTTGTGATTTCTGTGCCGCAAACTTCAGCAAGGACATTTAGGCAGAAGAGGCAAGTCATTCCTGTGCAAAGAAAAAGTCACATTTTAAATCCCATTCATCGGGTGTGTTTAGTGGGACTTACTGTGCAAGTAGTTCTTATTCCTTGACATGACCAAGATCATAGGGATTATAGCCTGTTCAGCCCATTGTGCTCCGAATTGTTCAACAAGTTTCTTCATGTTTAGAGTTGCTGCTTCGCGGATTGCATAGACGTGATCGTTTAACCAGCCCATGCACAGACCACGGAGCTTTTGATCGAAAAATTCTTGTCCTAATTGTCCAGCAAGTGCTGGCATATACTCGATGATTGCCAATCTGACGCGCCATTTCGAATCCTCTGCGAGTTCAACAATTGCCGGGAGAAGAGACTAAAAGAAAAACACAAACGATTGAGACTTTTGAAAGGGGATCCTCCGTCCAGTCGCTTACCTGTGATAATTGTTGAATTCCGATGACATCGTTGACACAATCCAAATTTGAAATGATATTTAAACGGACCTCTGGACATTCGTCCTTCAATTGAACGAGGAATAATGGCAATAAATGCTCAACTGTATTGTACGCGCCCAACATTGGACTCAGTCCCATGATAACAGATGCTAATGCGGATTTGACGTGTGGGTTTGGATCGGAGACCAGTTCTTTGACATATGGTAGAATTGATGACATGATGATTTGAACTTGATTTGTCTTATCCAAATTCGAGCAGAAATCCTTGACCTTGGTGGCGACTGCAGCACGAACTTCAGCTTCGGCGTCCTTCAACAAGCACTGCAACAAAAATGGTGGATTGATTCACTGGAAATGGGGTAAAACTTCGACTGAACTTACTTGGAAAGCTGGAACTAGGTCAACACGAGTGATTTCAGGACCGACAGCCTTTTGCAGATCAACGAATTTCTCAGCAACCATGTAGCGCACACGCCACGAGGAGTCGGTGGCACACTGACGCAATGTCGGCAAAACCAACTGAAAGCAAAAATGATTAGTCTCACATAATGCGCGGAATTCCGGATGACTTACATGTTCAACATCTTCTTGTGGCAAAAGCTGGGCAATGCTCACACATGCTTCAACAGCCAAAAGGCGGACCGAATCCTAGAGAAACAAACAGAGAATTACCTTAGAAACTGCATTCCCTTATCCATCCATTCTTACCTGATCATCCTGCGCCAATTGTACAAAGTTTGGAATAAGATCCGACTTCAAATACTCAATCTCGACAACTTTGGCAAACTCTCCCAACTTATTTGCGGCCGCACGACGCACCATTGGTGTCTCATCCTGACACAATTTGCGGAAATTCAGACGAAGTTCGGCTTTAACTGGAGCCGACACCCTTGGATAGCAAACTGAGAAGAGGCCACAAGCAGATGTACGTGAAGTAAACCAATCCCCAGACACAAGTCGTTGTAGGGTTGGTACTACATGAACTTCCAAATCAGCAGCACTATGTTCGGCGGCAACAGTGCGAAGCGATTCCACGGCCTTATCACGCACTACAGTCTCTTCGACGGTGGCTAAGCTCTCAAGCGGTGGAATTAAATACATCGCATACTCTGGACCTCCAACCAAGCCTAGAACAAAACTCTTGTCAACATCACAAAGCATGAAACGTTCTCGATGTTTACTTACTTGTAAAGTTACCCAATTGATCAGCCAATGCAAGGAGAACCTCATCTTCATCGTAAATGGTTTCGGTTAAGAATGGAATCAATTCAGAACGAGTACGTTCTTCACCAAGAGCAAGGGCAATCGTTGATAGCTTCTTGATGGAATTCAGACGGAGCTGCAAGAAAAAAATTTAAGAGTAAGTTCACTGTGATGGGGTTGATTGAGTGGAATCGGAGCCTGTGCGAGAATTTTTGTATCGTTCGTTCGTTTATGAAAAACGAGACTCACGTATGATATTTTATTGCTCATTAAGATGCGGTGAATTTTTAAGGGGAACGATGGTTTCAGTGCTCATTTATTTTTAATGGCTTCCGAATGTGTTTGATGTGCAGCTGCACAACATAACGTTTGCTGTTCAAATGCTAGTTCCTTACAACTGTCTGGGGTTCTCAAACTCTCTCTATTGTCGATTCAGTGCGACGAACTAAGAAATTATTCCAAGGTCATTTTGCTCGCTATTTGACACGCAAGATAAAGTCAAAGGGCACAGTATCGAGCGGTAGTGATGAAGCAGTGCGTGGTAATTCATGCAATCGTAGAGAACGTCAAAGCAACCAAAACGATTAAAAATATATTAACCACAAGATTCACAAACTTGTCGAACACAATTGGTTCCATTCAATGCTTTTTGTTGACGACGATGGAATTTGGATTTACATTTATTGATTTAGTAGATATTAAGAGCAATTTAGCAGCACCTTCAGTGTGAGAAGAGAGGTTAAACACGTTTTAAGGAAGTTGGGCTAAGTCGCACCCAGAGCACTCCTTTAGAAGTTCTCATATTTAACTCCAAGATGTGGCAATGGTTTCGAATGCTTCAACTCTGCATTTATGGATTTCACTTCGCAACGATGGTGCACTGTACAGAGTCATCCAATTCGTGGTCTGAATTTGACATCCCTGTTTCAATCACATGCGTCAAACCGAACTGTCATCCGAGATTGTAGGTGTTTAGTTAAAGTTTTGCCGTTTTGCGAATCGTTTATTATGAAAATTTACTAAAAAATATTGTGATTCTGTAGCATGTTTTGAGGATTATGAGCAGATTATGGTTGACATTATCATTCATCTGAGCATACTATAGACAAAACTGTCAATAAATTCTAAGAGACTGGCTCTGTTACTCTATTCTAGCCCAATTCGGCCTCTTACGGGCTTTTTACCATCGAAATTAACCCTCTGCGGAAAATATGATTGCCGTTCGTAAGTATTGAGAAACATGCAAACCTATCGATTTAACGGTGAGCACAGCACTTGGGTATATTTTACGGCACATTATTTGCATCTAATAATAATAATAATAATAATGGTGGCGCTACAGTCCGAGGTGGACCTGGGCCTAGCTTCTCAGCAACCACTCGTGTTGTGCGTGCTATTGTTCTGTCACGAGTGGAAGGGACCTACAGCTTAAAGCCGACTCCGAACGGCAAGACTGAGAAGCTTTTTTCTAGACAGTTATACTCTTTGAGCATTGTCAGTGACTCGAAAGAGGTGGGGCCATGAAAAACTGCTTGATGTTTTTTTTTTTTTCGAGATTCGAACCGACGACCTCGAGCGTAGGAGTCGACGCATCTACCCACTACGCCACGACGCCCATCTAATGCATCTAATAATAATAATAATGGCAGCGTTATAGTCCGAGGTGGACCTGGGCCTGGCTTCTCAGCAACCACGAGTGGAGGGGCCTGCTATTATTCCCTCACGAGTGGAAGTGACCTATAGTTTAATGCCGACTACGAACGGCGAGTTTGAGAAGCTTTTTCTAATTAGCATTGTCATTAACTCGAAAGAAATTGAATAGAAGCAAATAAAGTGTACAGACATGAATCACTCAAGTTCATTGTCCTCGTGTCCACCGATAACGGTCTCAAGTAGTACAGGCGGAGCCGTGAAAATATCAAAGGTGTTTTTTTCGGTAATCGAACCCAGACTTCGAGTGTAGGTGTCAACGCACTTACCCACAACGTCACGGCATCTGCACCCTTATAAATTTAACTCACTCAAGAATTGAAGCCAGGTGATCACAGAATGCCGAGAACGTACGCCGATTGGTTGCTTAAACATCAGCGTAATGATGACCAATTTTGACGCAACACTTTCTTCAGGGGTCCGGCTCGTTTTTCTCTCGGTGTGTAAGTTGACAAACAAAATTGTCGCACATGGAGAAGGGTAAATCCACATGCAACTGTCGGAAAGGCATTGCATCTAAAAAAAAAGTCACCGTATGGTGTGCAGTTTGGTTTAGTGGTGTTATTGATCCATACTTCTTTGCATGTACAAAGTGCAACCATCACTTCTACACTTGCTCATCACGTAAACGACTCATGGAGGTCTAAGCCTGTCAATGTGCGTCTTCTATCGCTGACGGTCTGAGAATATCTGGCTTACCCCTAAAGACAAATGTAAATCGAATAATTTTGGCCTCAAATCGAAGATACGGTTGTGGAAAATAAGTGGTTTTAACAAGACCACTTGGCGCAGTTGGTTAAATGCCTGCCCCAAGTTCGAGTGGTCCCAGGTTCGAATCCCAGTAAAATCGAATCTGGTCCAGTCACCATTTGCCGTTGGGATCAAATTTAACGGCACTGGAGTAGGTTGCTACCTGGCAGTACAATGGACCAGTTTTGAGTCTGAGTGCACCAGTAGTGTTACAAAAAATACTCCGAAAAAAAAACAACAAGACATAACATCACACAACAAAAGTGAACTGGACACCAAGATCGTGCGATTTGTCCCCCTATCCGGAGACGCTACAACCGTGAATTGCACGCTATTTACCTGGAAGCAGACATGGTCACAAAAATTAAAGTCGATGAGATGGGCACCTTGCCCATACGGGCGAAGAGGAGCCAGATTGAATGGCCCATTGCAGTTGTTTTTATGGTAGACGGCGGCGGGGGAGACTTTGCTTGCGCTGAAAGGGTAGCGCAGATCAGTATGCTTGGAGATACCAAACTGGATGACATCATCCATCCGATCGGAAACGATCGTCCCACCTGGACAATGGGACACAAATAGCAAAGGACCATGCTAGCTGGAGAAGCTTGTTGGTTGAGACCCAGCTCCACCCCGGCTGCAGCAAAACAAAGAGAAAAAGAATAACCAATAGACTTTTCATTTATGTACGAAATTATGTGGGAACATAACCTCAACATGTACAAAACATTTGAAACTTGCTAAGAAACCCAGAAAAATAATTGAAGTCGAATAAAAAGGTGTCAACTGAGTGAAGAAACGATTATAAACGCCCGATCCCCACCAGAATTAAAGGCCAAGCAGAAAAACTGACTTGCATGCAACAGTGCGACATGCAAGCAATCTGTTTACTTTAAAAATTCGTGGCGTTAGATTTGCGGGTCTATCAATTAACAACTCTCAATTGAAATTTGCGAAAGAGTTGTGCAAATGATTGAATGAATTATGAGACATTATGACGTCTGACCTTGGAAACTTCGAGGTGGAATTTGCTTTGTGGGAAATTCTTTATGCGAGAATCACTGCGTTGGTGCTGTCGTTTTTTGCGTTGCGTAGGTAGTCCTTTAAGCATACAATCTAAATTTATCGCAAAAACGCACGCAAAAGTTTCAACATATTGAAAATGAAACAGAAAACGACAACCACTGCGGTTATGGACAAAAGTTGAAGGGGATAACAACCAACTTCTTCTTCTTCTTAGGGCACTACAGTCCGAGGTGGACCTGGGCCTCAGCACGATATTTCGCCAGCTGTCTCCAGTTTCGCACATCAAGCAAAAACATTAGCATCACATAATTAGTTAAGACAAAGCATCATTTTTAGTCAATGCTGCGATGTACCAATGAGCGCGATGAGTTGAGTAAATCATTGTCAGTCGAATCGAAAAATTCATATCAGAACCCATTTATCACGCATTCATTTCTCAGTCAACACTCTCCAGATCAAACCTCATACACTCGACAAAACGATCTATATCTGCGCAATCTTTCCGTCGACCCATTCCATTGTTTTCATAAAGCCCCTTCTCCTCTCGAGTCTGCCAATTAGTTCTTCGTTTTGAGCACTTGTTTTTGATTCTAATAGCGCGACCGGCCTATCCTAATCTAGGTGATTACGATGCCCTCATAATACTAATTTTAGCCTTAATAAAGATTCAAGAAATATTTATTTCTGTTCCAAGATATGCATTCATTTGCAATATAATAGCCTTCTGAATTTCCCGTCTCTGGCCTGCAACACACAATGGAAATGAAAATTGTCAGCGGTGCAGTCCATATTATGAATGAACGTCAAGATTCCACTACGATAGAGTGATGAAAGCAACGATTACGTACCGCATGTGACAACGTCAACGTCAAGACATGCTTTTGTTCTACGTTGCTCATATAATTACATTTTCATTCATGACTGATATCTTGTTCCAGCTAGAAATGATATTGCACTGAAATTCAGCGCATTGAATGTTCGATTTCATCTTAAGATGAGCATCATGAATCACGATGATTAACATCGTGTTCTGAACTATCATGTATGACGGCAATCGTGTGTAGATGTTATCTGAGAACCCTGAGTGGATCTAAAGTGAAGAACAGACAGGAAAAAAGAAGCCATCGGCTTTACGAGACACAAGCGAGAAAGCTAGTGATCAAATTGCTTTTGCTTGGCTTCTGCTTCTTGTTCTTCTTTGCGAACAGACCCCATATCCCACTTATCATGTGTGCGAAAAATTAATCAGCTTTTGACTTCAAGATAAATGCTCTTAATCTTCTGTAATGACTGCTCAGTACCATTGACTTAGAAGGCAATTTTAGAACGTTTCTTTATGTCACGAGTGAACAAGATCCGACCGTATAAGATAACCCAATGCCCAAACGATAAAAAGACCTATTTAGAGGTTTCGTGTACAAGCAGTAGAGAAAGGAAATCCGCAGAGACTGACATTCTTTATCTGCAACTCCGGCAGAAAGAATGAATCCCCTAGGAGGGACGTTATTGGATGGGTTTAGGTGCTCTTACGTTTCCCATCTCCTTTTTAAAATTTGGTAAAGTTTCAAGATTATCAGCTGGACATCAAAATTGGGGTGAGTTCTAAACGAATTGCAGATCTGGACACCTGCAGAAACTGCATGGACGAGACAGAGAAGGAGACTATAACGCATCTCCTCTGCACATGTAGCGCCGCTTTCTTTTTCTTCTTCTTGTGGCGCTAAGGTCCAGGGTGGACCTGGATCCCAACCACCAAACCTCTCTAGCTATCACAATGGGTTGACTTCTTAACGAATTGCAGATCTGGACGTCTGCAGAAGCTGCAAGGACGAGGAAGAGGAGACTATAACGCATATCCTCTGCACATGTAGAGCCGCTTTCTTCTTCTTCTTCTTCTTGTGGCGCTTAAGCACGGGATGGACCTGAATCCCAACCACCAAATCTCTCTGGCTAGCACAATTTTCTTTCTTGCTGTCGCCTATTGCGCATATTTGGTGGAGATCCCTCTCCACTTGGGTGCGTCACATGAACGTCCTTTATTGCGTTGTCCAACTGGTTCACAGTCGGACTTCAGCACTGCCTCCACTCATCGGAAAACCTAGCCTCCTTCTTCGATGACTTGAGTGAACTGAACAACATCGGCATCAATCAACTTAAGCGCTCCATTGCAAGCACCTTATGGTTTAATAGGAAGGCGACATCCGATCCGCGTGGTACCACAATAGACCAATCATGGTTTATTCGTGGCCGCTAACCTGAAGTCTGCCACTTCAACCTAACCTAACCTAACCTACTCGAATTCCAGAAAAAATTAAACATAAAATTCGTTATCTTTTTCTCCGAAACAACCTTGTCTAGGTCACGGTCGTATTTTTTCCTCGAACAATGATTCATTTGTTGTTTCAAAATATTCGATGGCGAGTAAAGCACAAATCTCCTCGAACTTATAACAACCTTCTTCAACTGTCTGAACTGAATCCAACAAGACTTTCTTCGACACAGTTGAGAATATTCCTCAAAAATCCAAATCACATTGAACTTGAGGAAAAGTCCAATTCAAATGGATCTCCCCACAGCAGAAGGTCCATGAACTATGCTTCTCGTTGAATCTATTAGCATCTCACGCGACATTGGCGTTTGGAAAACCGGAAATAACAAAGAGATTCAAATAAGGCCACGAAAGTCTAATCGGAAGAAAAAAAAACGCCGCATAGCTGTCTGAGGAACGAAAAAATTGCAATTGTGCCTCAAGGCCTGTCAATCAATAGTTCAATGCTACGTCTATGTGCACACTTAACCCATCCGAACAAAATTTTATCAAATAAAAGAACTTCTAAATTGGCCTCAAGCACGTACACACGTGTGGTTGTGTGACAAAATAAATTAAACTACAATCGATTCGCTATCAATCAGTGTAACCCCATTCCTACAGTACACAGAAGAAAAATAAATATATTAACGATTATTACTCATGTGCTCGACTCGACTCCACTATCCCATCCCCAAAACGTATGCTCACGCAGTGCGAAAACGTCTAGCGTGCGTTTTTCGCAACGACACACCACACCATTTGTAAACAATTATTTCACCAACTAATTTATTTTCAAACATTTTCCACAGTGTGTCAACCCACGCACCTATTTTCGTCGTAAAATTCTATTTCACACTCAGCGCTCCGCAGAACGTTGAATAAAAACGCGAGGAAAAAAAAAAATACACTTCTCCCAAGCGGCAGCCATTACTCATTGAGAAAAAATTTCCCTGGATAGCGATACATCCTGAAATTTTCTAGACCCGATTCGGGGTTAAATCGATTCCCAACCACGTACCTGGACATCCTCGTTCTTTAATTCATCAATTAAGACCGCAATCGGATAGAGGGAATCATCCAAGGCCTTGTCACTTGCTGCCATTTTAAGAAATTCGCGAAAATCTCTGATAGGGTTTCGATTTTCTTTTTCCTGTTGTACTTCGTCGTCGTTTTCTTTTTACACAGTCCGTCGTTGTCTCGTCGCCGCCCGTAAACTTTTCTGCGCCTTTCGGTTTCTTTTCTTACTTTTTTTTCTCGTGTGGACACTGTATTTTCGATTGTTTCTGGACTTAACTGTAAACACTGAACTGCATCAGACAATCCAGTGATGTGAGAATGTGATTGAGCGATGGATTTTTATTAATTTGTTAGATAATTAACCAAACGAAACTATTCTGTCATAAATTTTGCGTGAATAAAAAAGTGACACAACTCCTCGCTTTCCGATGCAGTTCAATTTTTTTTCTCTTTCAGTTTTCAAATTTCGAATGTTGGCCAGACTGTGCGGCAGTGTGAGCAACAAAAATTTGATTGAAAAATATCCCAATAACTTGGGATTTTTCACTGGAAAGTGTTCAGAGGAAAAGGGATATTTTATTTTGTAGTTTTACGAATTTGGTGGGCATATATTTTTTTGGGATAATATGCATGAGCACCGAAATTATCACTTTTTGTGTTTTTTCTCTGAGATCAAGAATGTGTTCCAAGGCAGATTCGAAATGTAGAATTTCAAACAAACGAAGAACTCTCCTCTTTAAAGTTCCTATGGAGATTTTTAGTGAAATTTTTGACTGTCTAGTGTACATCGTTCCATGGTTAGCCACCTTCGGTATTTCACAAATGCCCATTTGTTGACCAGGAAATCAACGATTTCCCTACCCAGAGTATGACTAAACAGCTCAGGTGCTGATCCCCTTGCTTTGCTAGAGAGTCCGCCTTATCATTGCCTTTGATCCCCAAGTGCGCCTTTACCAAGTAAGTGTTCTATCGTTCCTATTGAGATGCGCACTCGTTTTGTTGTACGGGCTGACCAGATAAGGACGATAGAAAAAGAAATAAAACAACTACGGTGTGAGATATGAACCTGATTCTGACTTTATTTTGAAGCCACATTCATGCGAAATAGCACATCATTCAAATGGCTGTCTCGGCTTAGTTGGCAGTGCTTTAAGCTGTCGCTCAATTTTTGTTGACGCGGTCCAATGTGTTCGCCGTTATTCCGGCAATAGCGTTGGCATAGAGCTCCTCGAAAGTGGTTGGCTCGATAGCATAGACTAAAGACTTGTCTTGAGAAAATAGTGGAGTGGTGTCATTTTGAAGGAAATATGGTCTTTGACCTCTAATGGAGCTATGCAGTCATCTCAACTTGATACTGGGGTATTATTTCCATGCGCAGACAATTCCTCAGAGCGTGCCTTCTATCATGGATCCGTCCGTGAAGATGACTTTGTCTCCAGCAGAAATTAATCTTACGTGACTAATTTGTGGTCTCCAATCCCCTTTTCTGGAAGCGATCCATTATCGATGTGAATTTTGTGGAACTTTTCCGCCACAGTTATGCTATCCAGTTTCGTAATATCATTTCTTTTGAAATCTAGAACCTTCCTACGTCCATAGATGGTACCACGTGATAGCCATTTATCATCTCTGACGCCGGCGCTGTTTATTCTTAAAGAATAAGTCCAATGGTAACACTTCCATTGCATATGTTGGCTTTATACCCATAGCTCCGATGAAACTCCAACATTGAACCTCATATTAGCTTCTTAGCAGTTGTCTGGCATGGCTTCTGCTACCATACTACCGAAGCATAGGTAATGACTGGCCTAACAATCATCGTGTCCAACCAGTATGCTAACCTCGGTTATATTTCCCACTCCTGTCCTGTTTCTCGCCCCGAAGTTTCAAAGCGCAGATAGTTAGCGAACCATGCAGATACGAGCTTCTGCACTTCTCTCTTTTAGGATGGCAGCGGAGGAGCTAATCAGAGCATTGGCCAGAGTGGCATTCAAAACTCCAGCCTCCAGGAACTACCTGGTTAACAATCCTTTTAAAACTACTCCAAAATATTTCGGAGCGCAGGTCTAAAAGTATTCTTCTAAAGTTAGGTGGGGGCCCTGGAACAGGGACGAAGAGCCCTTTTTCTTAGGACCGATGACGACGCTCACAACCTGTAAGAGGATCGGATGCTTTCGGATCCCTATGTCCAGGGGATAAAGAAATGGATCCGTGCTTGACACACGCTTCCACAGAAGACAAGTACGACACTAACAAGCATGACTTCTAAAAAGGACATATGACCCATGCCCCAGCTCCAACACCAAAAAACCAGATTAATCACGATGTGATCGACGTCAGACGCTCCTGTATTCTTGATCTCCGAACGTTCTGAGGCGCCAACATCGACCCATTTTGTTGTTGTAGCCAAGGTAAGGATACAGCTATCGAGAGAACAACAGAGTTGAGAAAGAAAACAACGGTTTGACATCGGAACAGACCGCTTGGAATTTTGCCAAAAGAGTTTCTCTGCAACTCTCGAAGAACTTGACGCCGCCTGCACAAACAATAGGAGAAGAATGGAAACGTTGTCAAAAAGCCATCAGAGAAAGCCGCATCTGATGTACTGGGAAGAAATCTTGGTTTGACTACATCAGTAAGACAGATGCAGCAAAGCAAGAAGCCTACAAGGTACAACGCTACATCGAACTACGAGATGTTTGCGACGAGATGTTTCTAAAAACAGAAACGAAGGGAATAGACTCGGCTTTTTAGGAAGAAAAAGAAAGAGCACGTGGATCGAGGAGATGCTATGACAGGAATTATGCCTGAAAGTGGAAAGGGATCTTAAAAAATGTCGTGCTAGCTCGAGAGACTTGTTGTGTAAGGCTCAAGTCTATCCCGGAATGTAGCGCCACAAGAAAAAGAAGAATATCCATTGAAGCAAGATCATCATTTTGTATCCGTGATCTTCATACTGATCTTATTTCTTTGGCTTTCTAAGTGAACATTTTGTACACTTTTCGTTCATCTTACCAATGCTCGACTTTGTTTTGTTAAGGAATCTCAAACGTCGTATTAAAACATGTATCACATGCGTAAATCCGCAAGCATATGAATGTAACTTGGGTATTATTCGAAATCTAGTGTTCAAGAGGAGTTGTTTGCCCAGCGAAGAAGGGAAAAATGAGATTTTCCACTTTACATGTCATGTACATGTCACTGCAGTCTGAAATCTGCACTAGGTAGCTTTCTCCCTCAACAATCTATGTGACCTAAATTGGGCACCTATGAGAAGTTTACTTTCAAGCAGATCCTATAGGAAAAGCAAGCTAATTAGAAAAAAATGGAATAAGCAAATTGTCAGTTCCGATGGTAGCTTGTAATAAGAAAAATCCATAAATTCTTTAAGGGCGCATTTTGAAAACTTCTTTGCTTCAAGGAATTTCCCTCAACATCAATGAGCACCGAATTTCCTCGCATTGACACTTGTTTTGTTCCCTGTATGCTACAGTACGAACTATAAATGCACAAAATATCGCATCGTTATGTACAGTAGCAATGAAGAATTCTAAATATATCCCAATAACCACCCATTAGAACGACTCGACTACCCCCTAAATGATTCACTAAAAAATTCAACAATGAGAATCTTTTTCTTACTCAAAATAAACAAAAAAAATTATTGAATTTTAATTAATTTTCCAGAAAAGATACAAATTCGGTTAACTTAAATAACTGTTCCTCGGACTGTGTGCTGAGCGGTTGTTCGTTGATTTTTCGTTTTGGTACAACTAGGGTCTGGTGCTGGGCATCCTCCTCCAATTGCCACTCCATTGCTGCACAAGCCTGCCTGAGTTGCTCCTGCGACAGAGCAGTGAGTTCCATTAGCTTACTCTCATATATCGAGGTGTAGGCGTTTCCGACTAATGTGAACACATCTTGCCTAATTTTTTCTGCTCCAAAAGATAATAAGTCATGACTCCATTCGGGATCCCATAAACAAGACAAAACGTGTCGAGTAATGCATCAAGAACTTACCTTCCAAGTCTGTCATAAGATTTTTAATTGTTTGTGACCAAGTGAACGAGACGAAACGAAAGAATTCCGCGGTATTGTTGTTCTTTAGAGCTATGCACAGTTTGTAGAGTCTCTCGAGTTCTCTGTTACCGGCTTTGGTTTCCTGTGGTATCCGTCTCCACAGATATTTTGCATTCCATCTATAAATTTAAAGAATATTGAATGACCATTGGGCTCGTATTTTATTTTATATACTTACAAATCGTTTTGATATAAATATGCTGCTAAGAGTTGAATGTAGTGATCAGCACTGATGCAGGATGACTGCGAAACAACAAAGCGGTTGCGTTCATCATTAGAGATTGTGTTTGGGGTGGATTTTGCTGAAAAACTTACCTCTAGCTCTTCATCTTCCAATTGTTTAACTAAGTCCGTATATTTATCCAATTGCATTGCTAGTTTAATAATAATGTTTGTCTTCACCACTAAAGTCTGAAGAATTTGCAAAATTTTGCTTGAACACTTCGATGACAAATACGAAATGTCAAAATAGTTTTTTACCCCTTGCTTTTTGGTTTCCTTAATGATGAGTCTTAGGAAGCGTTAGGTAGGTATTTACAGAGTTGGTAAGAGGGATATTTTTACAAAGTGCTAATAGTATTTTGCAAAAAAAATAGGAATATAATTATCATTCTCTGTCCTTTTATTAACTAAAGAGTCGAGGGAATGATAAATCATAAAATTCATGTTGGATGATGAGCATGTAATCCAAATGCTAATAAGCGTATTGCACTAAAATTAGTTGTTATTTAACACTATTTCTCAGTTTTGATGTGAGACATGTGACCAGGGGATGACTATTTGAAAAATAAATTTTACAAAGCCCAAGACTGCAACAGTAAAGAAGACAGCAAGGAAAACCACCGCAGAACACAATACACAATATTGACCAACGACGAAGTGTGAAAAATTACGCGGAAAAACCTCTGTTTTAGATTCCTTAAGGAACCACGATGGACATGGAAGAATGCAATACAGAGATATACGCTAAGCGGAGCGCAGAGAAATAACAGACATTTGTCAGGGGAATAATAAGCTGTTAGTGTCCTCTAAGGGCATTTACAGTAAAGGGTATAAAAGGGCAAACAATCACAATTTGCAAAAGGATATAACCATTCCAGAATTGCTATTTCTGAAGTACAGGGTGTTTTTTTAAAGCATGACATGACGAACTTTGTTTTGCTTAAATTCTGGGGTCTTGTGAGAAGTTTTTTTTTGTTTAAATTTAAAAGTTGACGCAATTCTACTTCTTCATTCATCTCCTTCTAACGGTTCATTTCAGATCTGCAACATCCCTGACTAGACTCATATCCAGTTTGATATTTTTGCTCTTGATTCGAAAAAAAACAACTAAAACATTAGGGAATCAGTTGTGAAAGAAATGCAATATTAAGAAAAGGGGACGCACCAGAAGACAACCAGCTAGGTTCTACATTTCACTTTCACTCGAAATGAAATTGAAATGTCAGTAAGCCCATTTGAACTAGATTCTGTTCTCAATACTTCAATCAGTTTCAATTTTAAGGACAAAAACAGTTAGAACATTTTCGTAAAGAGAAAGGAAAACAAATGTCACGGAGTAGCCATCAAGAAAAATATCAAGGAAGACTCGGAATTTCAGATGCCATTCAGATTGAGTATCTCAAAAGATGTTTCCTGAAACATAAAAGAAAAATTTAATTGGTAACTGTCCTTTTAAAAAAAACGTTCACTCATGTGCCGGGATTCACTTTCCCTAAATTCAGACTCGAAAGTAACAATTTTTCTTCTTCTTCTTTGTATGGCGCTCCTCCATTTTCACACACCAAGTTGGTAGAGTTCTTCTGAAATCGCGGACTTCTAATGCTGCGTTGTGCCACTTGTAGATGAATGTCGCTGTGCACTCCGTATAGTTCGTGGTTACATCTTCGAATTGCTGTTAACGCAAACAGGACCAAGGGCATCTTCATCCGCTTTGGATATCAGGTTGTTATACAAAGTGTTTTTAGTCTTTTCAGTGAGGGCTCTCCTACCCCATTCCTTCTTAAACCCTGAAAAACAAAGATTGGTAAGATTTAGTCTGCGCTTCAAAGACGAGGCAGACTGCCAGTTGTGACGTTCTAGTAAAGTTGCGCATGTTGTGCGCCCTTTCTCTAAGACAGTATATACTTCATTTCGCCTTGTTTATCACCAGGCCCATTTTAGCCGTTTCCATTTCAAACGCCTCAATGATGGTTCGTTGTGTTCAAAAAATCACTTCAATATCATTTACGTACAGTTGTGTTCAAAATAATAGTAGTGCGTACCACAACAATCTGATTTTCATTTTCAGAGTTTGCGATCTCAGTGAAAAGAGTGCTGTTCAAAAAATAGTAGTAATAGTAAGAAATTATTTGTAATCAAAGATTTGACTTTTATTGTATTTGTTTCAAGTAGAAAAGTAAGTACTGTCTTTGTCTTTTTAAAATTCGAAATAAAAAAACTAAATTTTTTGACGGAAAATATCTACAGTGGGAAGATGCAAGCATTGCAGCCAAGAAAAGCGTGATCTCATTTAAAAATTAAGAAGAGAAGGCAGAACTTATGCCGAAATACAAAATTTGCTAAGTTGTACTTCAACAACGATAGCCAATGTCATCAAATATGTTGAAAAGGCGGAAATTCGAGGTAGAAAGAGAAAAACGAACGAAGGTGACGATCATTACATTGTCCGATACAGCAAATTGCATCCTTGTGCTTCATAATTTGAAATCCAAAAGGAACTCCAACTTCCTGTAAATGCGGTGACTGTTCGCAGACGTCTATTAGACCACGACTTGCATGCACGAAGTCCACGAAAAGTTCCTCTTTTGACAAAGAAACACCTCAAGAGCCGTATCCAATTCGCCAAAAATCGCATAGAGTGGCCAATTGAAAAATGGCGCAATTTATTGTGGACAGATGACAATAAATTCGTTCTCTTTGGAGATACAGTATCAACACAGTATCAACCCAAATATACTGTAAAAACCGTAAAACACGAAGGGTCAAAAATATTAGTTTGGGCATGCTTTTCATACTACGGCGCTGGGCCAATAAACCTGATAAACAGAATAATGGATCAACATGTCTATGTTGATATAGTTGGGGCGTAAATAAAAGTAACCCGGTACCACAACCTAATATAGTACAATCACTTGTTTAATACTTCCTATAATGTCAACTGTTATACCAATTTTGAATTTTGCGCCAAACTATTATTGTACGCCATATTTTGTAAAACAACAAAAATGTAAGAATTAATAACATAAAGAACTGAATAAAACTGGAATCACTTGTAGTCAACCCATCGTAGAAAGAAGTCGTTTCTGTTAAAAAATCGAATTTCGCTCCTTTTGAGTTTTTTTTTGCTTTCGTGATTCTCTCAAGTTCGCTCAACTATTTCGTTTGAATTTCGCAAACTAAAAATCCTTTTAAGAAAAATATCGTTGGATTTAAACAACGAAGTTTCGGAAAAAATGCGAGCAATTCGGCTCGAACAGATATTTTGAATAACACTATGCTACCCTACGCCAAGTATGAAATGTCTTCCAGCAGGACAATGTCCCGAAACACACGAGTCGAGCAGCTAAGGAATGGTTTCGGTAAAATGAGGTTGAATTTATGGCTCGAACTGCACAGTACCCCGACCTCAAATCCATATAAAACCTTTGGGGTGATATTAAAAAAGAGGTAAAGAAATCAAAACCATCAAACAATCGGAACCTTTGGGAGATAGTAAAGGATTCCTGGACAAAAATCCCAGAAAAGCGTTGTCACAGCTTAGTAGAGCTTGCACCATCGTTGTATAGCTGTATTGAATAATAAGGGGTTCACGACAAAATATTAAGCTCTAGTGTATTTTAAAATAACTTTAATTTTAGATTTATGCCATTTAAAGGCCGTTATTTCTTAATAACATAACTATTTTTTGAACAGTGACTTTTCTTTGTTAATTTTATTTTAAGCTTATTTTATTAAATTTAATAAATTTTGAAAGCAATGAATTCTTGTAAAACATTAAATTATACTTAGGCCCTAGGCCTGGTGACCACAAGTAGGGGTAAAATTTGTATATTATTTGGTGTCAAAGGTGGGCGCCGTGGCGTAGTGGGTAGGTGCGTCGACTCCTACGCTCGAGGTCGTCGGTTCGAATCTCGAAAAAAAAATCTAACATTTTTTCAGAGTATAACTGTATAGAAAAAAGCTTCTCAGTGTCGCCCTTCGGAGTCGGTAGGCCCCCTCCGCTCGTGAGAGAACAATAGCACGCACAACACGATTGGTTGCTGAGAAGCTAGGCCCAGGTCCACCTCTGTAGCGTCGCCATTATTATTATTATTATTTGGTGATGAGTTATAAGACCGAAGCAAGCATTGAGTGAAGCTTCAAAGAAACAAAAAAATTCCGATTTGGTCGAGAAAGAGTAAGGGATCATTTAAACATGTCAGCTGTGATGGCCGGACTAATTTTGACAAGCTAGTCCTAATCAACAGCAAATGCTCATTTACCGAAAAGATGTATATTTATCAAAACAGAATAAGAGACCCTTCCCACCAATATTTCTTCTCATTTTGCGCATGGCGCTACAATTAGGAAATAATATGGGCCTCAAGCAACAAGTCTCAACCAACAATCCTCAACAAACAAGAGTCTGTAGTCAGCAGGATTCATTGCCAGCTGTCTCCAGTTTCGCAAAGGCTTTGTGTTGAGGACAGAAAACACCTATTTCTTGCCAGGACATTATCAAATGAACGCGATGGCTATAAGCAGCCAATTAAGAAAAAATAAAGAAAAATTAGGTTAATTTCAACCGAATAATCAGTGAAATGCTGTAGAATGTGGCTTACATTATTTACTCGTGTGTCTATGCCAAGATACAGACGCAACGACGTGTCAGACATAAGCTTTCAAGTTTATTACAGAAGCAAACCGACTTCTTTCCAGTGGAATACGGAGCACATAAGCATAATCACATCAACCTTTGTAAGATTTGCTTTATTCCTCTTAGTCGTAAACGGGTTATTTTTTAAAATGTTGTGACAAAAATCTGCCGAAAAAAAGGTTGGCTTAAATCACCAGGGGATATTTCAGCGAATCAAATCCATTGTGGTTAAACCGAAGAAAGGGGATTCGTGGCAATACCTTTCATTAAGATTTTAGAGCTAATTCGGGATGAAAAAAGGATAATCATAGAAAGCCAGAGGCGTCTTGCTTTGCTGAGAGATAGACTGAGAAAAAAAATATCTCATCACATCTTTAACAAGAGCAGTTCACTTATTTTTGGCTAAGATTGACATAAGCCAGAAAAGCACTGAAATTGGTTCAGATAGTTGAACTATCTTCTCAGTTCCTTCAGACATCCGTACAAGTGTGTGGTTTAATCAAATTAAAAACGACGCCACCAATTTCCACCCAATATTTCGAACCCCCTTCATATTGGTTGGTCTCTAAAAGGCGCCATATTCCACAGTGCTGACTGAGCAAAATAATTTATGCAGACCGCGCTGCTGTCCTGAAACATTCTCCGACTGTTGTTCCATCGTCTAGACACCCCCGAAAATCGGTTGAATTCACCCTCTTCCGCGTACTTCGGGAATTAATTATCCGCAAGATAAGACTATCTATACTTCAAATTGAAAAAAAAAAGAAAGAAGCAAAATCAACGTAAAGAAAAACAACGCTCTCCACCAAAAAAGACCACATCCTTTGGCCAACTTGCCGCCGCCGAGGCCCTTTTAATTTGCAAAACCACACCCGTTTCGTCTCAGCGGTCGCCACCACCACCATCATTTCCGTCTGCACTCTAAAACTTTCATCGAATAATCACTGCCCTGGTTGTATTAATTCCGTTAATTATCCCCGAACCGATTAATCGAACCCTTTGCACATTCATCTCCTCGATTACCTTCACCCCAGCCACCCTTGCTTCCGCACAATCGCTCTCTCGAGCAATTCATTTTGAATTAAAACTTCCATGACAACCCAAGACGAGCCAAAAGTTTAAAAGTCCTGTGCAAACTTCAAAGGCGCCCCGCTTCATCCACCAACCGTACACACAATCATCCACCTCGACAGACTTCAACCCCCAACCCCCGGGAGAGTGATTTTCGTTTCATCCCCTCGCACTCTCCACGCGCCCATTTCAGCCACCTCCTGCTGTGCTCTATTCACAACACAACTTCCAAACTTAACCGAAACGCTTAATACAGGTGCATCAACGACATGCACATCGTATCCATGAGGACCAGGACCTATTTTGATTTCTAATTGATGCCCAAGTGGATGGATGGCAAGTGATGTCTGCCCGTCTTGTCTTTCGTCCTGAACACGCCGAGCGCAGCCACTTCAATCTACCGCAGGATGGGATGGGGTGTAAAATATGTAGGCGTGCGACAGAGACGGAGAGAGGACGAAAAAGAGAAAGAGGTGAACCACAAAAAAAAAAAGAAGAGGAACCTCCAGCTACTTAATCAGGCTGCAACGAGAATCATCAAGGATAACTACCTACATGCCCAACCCTTTGGCCGCCTCGAATCGATCCGAGCGCATCGCATCCACCTCAAAAGGATAAAAAAAAGTCCTCATCTTCGGGGCATAAATCTTTACCCTGCCGTACATCAGCACTATAAGTCGGGTATGAATTGAGGATGTGCCGAAGTAGCATCAGCATCAGCATCAGTGCCACCACCATCCATTTCCACGAACGTCCTGGGCGGAGGCATGACAAGGTTTAAATCCTTCCACACCGACCAGCCAGCACCGGCACCGGCACCAGCATCAGAACCAGCAGCCAGGTCCCATTAAAAAGAGGTTTTCAAAGTAAGTTCACCGCAAAGCTTTTTGTGTGCCATGTCCGCCTGATTTATGCACAACCAAACGTCGGTGCCGTGCTGCACCACCTATAACCTGGCCTAGAGCTTCACACTGCTCACTGCTCACCGCTCACTCCTCGCACCAGTCAAGTACGTGAAAATAATCTCCACCCGTGCAGATGCAGAGGACACACAAGCGGCAAACACGGTCCGCCAGTCGAAGGAGCGAAATATGCTACGGTGATAGATAAATCCATCCCCGACCCGACCACCTCAGAAATCCTTTCAAGTACGACGTTTTTCATTTTTTTTCCTCCTTTTCCTTTCCTCTTCTTCTCTTCTTCTTCTTTGGTTTTACCCTCTCCACGACCGCTGCTGTTGCTCCTTTTCGTCCAACTTTCAGGATCAAATCCACAGCACGAGCCATCTTCGCTTCTCACGACGACAACGACGCAAACACATTGAACCAGAAAAAGGAAAAAAATGGTGGGAGGGGGGAAGCACACAAAAAAAGGAAGAAAAAAAATGGAATGGAAAAATTACTACGGCCAGGAAACGACCAGGATACGACTAGGATACGACCCCTCTCAACTCTCAACTCAACTGTCTGGGTGGCTGCTTAGGGGTGGGCGAAGGCGCAAAGCATAACTTGCTTGTGAAATGCTTCCACACCTCTGAATAACAACGAAACGGAACGCTTATAGTATCTGCGGAATATTGACGTATGATTACGCTCCACAGATACATCTATATCTCTGGGAAGCCGAGAGAGCTGGTGGTGCCGCACGTATTTAAGCACCAACTGCTGCTGCTTTCACATCCTACACCGCACAGTCGCCGGGGATTGGGGGGCGACAGTGCGGCGGCGGCGGCGGCGGTGGGGCGTTCGTTTTTGGGGCGATGGAGAGGGAGTTGAGACGAGGATGTCGACGACGACGACGACGTCGACGACTACGACGGAGGAGCTTGACTCGGCACTCAGTTCCAAGTGCCATGATTTCATATCCAAGAGCGCCGAGATCCAGAGATATGGTTAGATAGATAGAGATACGTAGAATAGTGCCATGACTCCGCGCTTGTATTAGGGACCCGAGATGACGGCAGTTCAAATGGATAAAGAGGGTGCTCACTGCTCGCCCCGAAAGTGGATGAGAGCTAGGCGATGGGGGAGTGAGTGTGAATTCCAATCCTAACGCGGATCCTGCCAGCAAAACTATCTCTATACGTTTGCCCATCTATCTATCCATCTGTGTGTCTGTCGCTGTCGCTCGGGCTGTACGTTTGTGCTTTGTGCTCTGTGCTGTGCGCTGGGAGAGTTCACTTCTTCTTCTCCTTTTTTTTGCAGATTTCGTTTCGTTTCGTTTTTTTTTTTTTTGATTTTATTTTACTCGTCGGAAACACAATGTGGATCTGGATGTCAGCATCATCTGCGGCTTGCTGATGGCTATAGTAAAGCATCCTGCAGTCGTAGATATGTATATCTCGTGTGCCACAGAGTTCACGCTAACGTAAGTGATTTGGGTTGAGACATCTGACGTCAGGGATGAAGGATGAGTGGGTGTAGCACATTTTAATAATGAAGGCGGGAATGTGGGATGCCGCTTGATTTATATCGGCTTGATGGCCTTAGGCACACCTCTCGCATTTCTTACGATTTGCCTCGATGTCTGAGTTCAATATGTCCTGCTTAGAAGGTTGACTTATTTTTAATCATCCCCCATTTGTTGCTCTAAGGTTTAGGTCATTTCTTTTTTGCAAACCGAGGGATTTTGTCAGGCGAATGACATCCTGTCGGTGAATAACTGATTTTTAAGTTTTTTTGTACTTTTTTTTAAAACATCACTCCATGGTTTTAAAAATCTGAACTAATGTGGGACCCCCGAACTAGATGTGTCTAGCGAACTCAAATAGACTTATCTTTCAGCAAGTGATGCTTTCAAGTGGAGTTTACCACTCTGGAAAAGAAAAATTACAATATCCATTTCGCCCAAAATTGTTTCCTCTTATTCCTCTTTCCGATTTCTTTGGCATTACGAGCATTTCCTTAGCAAAATATTCCTGCTAAGCCCCCACCAAACGAAACCGCGAGGTTTCATCAAATTTCTATAAAACCTCCGATATTTCACCATATATTTTCGGGATTTCGAAACCTCGTGATTTCGGCAAAATCTAGTTGAAATCGTCTTGAGTTAATCTACAGCGTGAACTTCAGTTTATTTTAGTGTTAATTTTTAGATGTCAAAATATTAAGATTTAATATTGGGCGCCGTGGCGTAGTGGGTAGGTGCGTCGACTCCTACGCTCGATGTTCTCGGTTCGATTCCAGGAAAAACACCAAACATTTTTTCACGGCTCCATCTCTTTCGAGTCACTGACAATGCTCAAAGAGTATAACTGTCTAGAAAAAGCTTCTCAACCTCGCCGTTCGGAGTCGGCATTAAACTGTAAGTCTCCTCCACTCGTGAGAGAACAATAGCACGCACAACACGAGTGGTTGGCTGAGAAGCTAGGATCAGGTCCACCTCGGACTGTAGCGGCGAAATTTTTATTTTCAATAGAAATATTTCTAAAAATTTATACAACTACATGTGTTGTTATAAATTGATTTCTTTTTACCACGAAAACACTTATAACCGCTGCAATTAATTTTTTTTGTAAGTCTGCAGAACTCATTATTAATTTTTTCTTCTCAACACTATTTTCTGTTTTGCCGGGTACTTCAATATTGACAGCTAATGACATTTAACTCTTTTACTCGATGGGAACGGCCTATAGAGGTATCAGTAAAAGTTCGTCCAAACCACGCGATTTCGGATCAGTGGGAACATAGTATAAGAAGGATTTATTTGAAAGTGACAAATCCTAATGATCTGCCATGAAATACAAACAAAAAGTTTACCTTGAAGACATCATCATGAATTGTTAGAAAATACAACCAAGTGGAAGAATGTTTTATCAGAAGGATTTAACTTTTTTTTGTAATAGAATACCTTCTTGCCTAATGCAACCTAATAATGGAAGTTGGAATTTCTCTCGAAATGGTAAATTTGCCAAGACCCTGCAATACTGCTTCCAACTTTGATGGTCCCAGATGTCTAGACGAGGTCTTATAAAAAATTGCGATCATTTTGTCTCTGCAAAGGACACTCTGTCTCCCATCGTTGAAAAATTGTTTATGGAGGAGTATATCCGTTCAATTCTGCCTAGATCCCGTCCATCGTATTGTGTGACAATCTTTTTGCACCGCACTAATCGGAATACTTCAGGTCAGTTTCTGTCTCAACAAGTCGGCTGTAGACCCAATATTCAGAATTCGACAAAGCCTGAAAAAGACCAGCTTCAAATCGATACGATTTTAATGCCGCATACGATGGCATTCGTTGCAAGGAACCATATACGATGTCTGAATTCAGAATGCCGAGAAAGTTGATCTGGTTGTGTCTCGCTATGCAATGCACTGCGCAGTACGTTTTTAGTATTTACGAGCCGTATGAAGACTGTTCTGAATTTTAGCAAAGAATTACATGTACAGCCTTGGCCAAATATATTAGGCACTCTTTAAGATGTCCTCGTTATATCTATAAAAAGCAAAAAAATAATGAAATGAGAGGAAAAAATAAAAATCGTTGGCAACCACTGCTACTTCGGTTCTTAGAAAAAAACTTGAGTCAAAACTCTTGACTCGAAAATCATTTCTGGAGCATGATTTTGGCCCTTCTAATCCTGTCAGTCTTGCTGTATGGGGTCGAAATCTGGAGCATATGTAAGAACGCAGAGCTAATTGTTGGTGCCTTCAGAAGAAAACTTCGTCGTCGAATATTTGGTCCTGTGTGCGAGGAAGGCGAATGGAGGAGAAGACGTAACCGCGACCTGTATGAGGTGTATAAAGATGTGAATATAGTCAAGAAGGTAAAGATCACTTTACTTGCCCGGCCGCATATAGCGTATGAAGGTGTCATGACATAACGCCAAGCGACATAAGCCCAAATTTTTGCTTTGGCCTATTATAATGCCAATTGGCTTTATGTGCGCTTTCCACTGTATATCTGATTTTGGTTACCTTATTAGATTATATACTTACCATTCTGATACATTTAAAAAAGGAACGGGCGAAGAGTGAAGTAGGCAACCCCCCTGCTTGGCCACAGATAGGATTTGGGGTAGGCGCAAGATTGGGTACATGTTACTTTCTTAAATCCATTCTAAATATGAAAATAAGGAAACATTGGATACCACCAACCTCGCACATACCCCAAATCTTATCTGGTGCCAAACAGGGGAAGTGCAGGGCATGCATGCCTTATCATGCATGGTCATTTGGTGGACTCCGTGTGGATTGCCATGATCCTAAATCCAGGAATTTGGCTGGTTGATGTACTCGTTCATCCAAACAGAGGCCGCTGAAGATGTTTCTTTGTGCTGAAATCCGCTTCCAACAGAACCCAGCGAACACATGGCGAAGTCAATGGTCGATTCCCTTCAGCTTTTAGATAAATGGGATATTGTTCAGATCTATGCCTAAGCTGAGATCTTGTGCCTGGTGGGGAATCAACTGCATTGGGTTCTGCTGTATTTTTAATGTAGTTCGGAGATATTTTTGACAGATGTTGGGTTTCGCTGACGCGTTGGTGTTGGCTGATTGTTCACTTAACCAATCGACTCGAAATTGTCCACCAAACGCTGAATAGACAACTGGGAAGGTGAAGCATACAATAGACGCAACGAGCGCATCTTTGTCACAAGAGAATACACAATTTGACACCAAAGTTTTATTAGTTACACGTGTTGGGGTGTTTTCATAAACGTCGGAAATCTGCGCTAGTACAATCGAATTTCTTTTCTCATGGGTTCTTAAACACACCTACGCTACAGGCCTGTCTAGTGTAATATTTATTTATTATTTTAAAAAAAATGTTTTCTTTAAATCGCGCCCTTTTTGCAGACAAAAATAAAATAATGACTGCACCATCTGCCCGACAGCTATGACAGATTGACCTATATGAATAGTAGGTACTGCAGCTCAGCTTAATAAGTACGATTGTTAATCTGCATTAATGGACTTGGATAACGCAGTCCTTTGTTAGTCTGACGTCTATGAAAACACCCTACATCGTCACTGTAACTTTGGTGATTGGCCTTTAGTTGTTGCAAAAAAAGAACACGAACAACAGATAAAACAACATGGCCGCCATGAACTGTCAAAATCTACTACCTGCTTTCACGTTAGCTGACAGTTAGTGATTCAGAAATACAATTCATCAAATTTGCGACCTTCAAGAATACAGCAAAAGCTCGGATTCTGTCGACAACATTACCTTGTAAATCAGAGATTTCTTTTAAAATAATTTTAAGAAGTTTAATGGCTTCTCGATCCTGGCACTTTTGTCTTAAAAATGCATCTGCTGAAAAAACAAAACATCAATATCTTCTGCTAACCAATCACAAAGCTGTCCTCCATTTGACTTCATGAGTGAATGGCAGATCCAGATTTTATCCTCTCCTTGATAAACAGTCTATGTAGGACTTCTTCACCCTGTCTCCACACATCTACGCTGTATCTAAGGCATGTACATACATCTAACTGATGAAAGCCTTGAGTGATGTCCTCAATTTTCACGACATCCCTTCGCAGCACATTGCCCCAAGTGAAATATTGAAAATGTGAGCCACATAATTACCCATTCAGAATACCTTTCCCTCGGAGATACACACACAGGCACCCGTGCACCCGAATATCTATGTGCCAACGTGTGTGAGTACGGTTGGGAAGCAGAAAAATATTTCTCTCCATCTTTTATAAATTTCATCTTTCGTCCTTTTTTTTTCTTGTTTTTTGTTGGCCACAAATTTTTTTTCTGCCACTGAACCCAAAGCCCTGACGAACAATCATCGGGCATGAAGAAGTAAAAGTTCAGAAGCAAGCAAAAGTTGAGCAACTTAGTTAACAGCGTTGGGGTTTGAGGTTAGGGCGGATTGAGCGGTTCGGGCGCCAAAACCACCCTCAATCAACCGACCTCCAGCTACTGGCAAACGGCAGCACACAGCCAGTGCACATTGGCAGCCGGAGTGAGTGGCGGATGAAGAGGGGGAAGGGGAAGGGAGATCATACGAACGTGCAGTACTGTCGGCTTTTTAAACGTCCTTTGGAGTGGAGCTGTGGCATAGCGCAGGGAACGAACGAAAGAAGGATGACGGTGGATGTTCTGTGCCAGAAGCGAGGGCAACCATTAAACAAATCTCGTGCACAGTTCACTTCACAGTCTGCACAATCCGTCGCTGACAAATTATTAAGACTGAAGAGGATGAGAGATGAAAACGATTCGGGACTCCGATGTGGGAGTCGGACTGGGATGGCTTTGGGAGGACATACATACATACACACAGAGGCACACACATAAATACATACACATCATCGCAATCATCATCATTGTCGACGTCGTCGTCGTTGTCCTCCTTGTCGTCGTTGTCGTTGTTGGTGGAGTCAAAGTCGGCACCGAGTAAGTTGGAGTCGTAGCCTCCGTCGTTATTGTCGTTCTGGGTTGGCGTCGCAATCGTCGTCGTCAACCTCGTTACCATTCAGATGCTGGCACACTATCCCGAAACAGTGTGGAGAAGAAGTTTGATGAGAGACACTGCCGAATGTCTTACTTGGTGTGATGCACAATCATCAAAGGGTTTCACATTTTGAACGTTTGGGTGGAGATTGGGTTTCTGCCAAAAGCGTTTCCATGAATGAGAACTTTTGGAAGAAGCTCTTCAATTTTATGGAAATCTTTAGGTCAGCACGTACTTGCATGTCGTTGGCTTTTGCGGGTTTATTTTTTTCGTTTCGTTTCTTTTTTGACCGAAAGAAATTGATTAGACGGAAATCTGTTTTCAAATTGATTGAATAAATTGAAAAATTGAAGTGTGTACGGGCGGAGTGGTCGGAGAATTGGTTTTCTAGGTGGGAAAGCAAATTCTTTTGAAGGACGTGAAAATTGACGTCTCAATGTACATACATCAGCTGCGGTGTATTGATTTGTTTTCTATTTTTTTAACCCAACAACAGTTTGGAATAAATCAAAGAACCTCTCTAGTCACTTTATTCCGGTTGAAGGTCTTCCCAACTTGTCATCTTGTTCGTGGTCGTTCTCACTAGCCTCGTGCCGCAGGTTTTTCATATGGTCTACTTGATTTGGACCCGTATACCTTTGGCTCATATCGTTGACAGCAGCAAATAGGTGCTTACGAACAGAATTTGGCACATCAGAGGATCTTGTACAGTGAAATTCAGATAGTTCCCTTATGCGGACAGATCCCTTAAATGGACCAAAATTTGGTGACCCTTGCTGTCCGGCTAAGAGAAATCTCACTGTAAATTAAAACTGTGAAGTGTTGCGGTGTGTACACCTACGAGAAAAATTTGCTATCATTTTGGATTTTTGGAAATCCTGCTTTACATCTTCGTAAAAGCTGATTGCTCCCCATACCATTACGACACCTCCTGCTTCAGCCTTTAAAGATTTATCTCATTCATTGGTGGCCTCCTCTTTAAATTTTCGTGTTAAACATGATTGGCCTTCTGTATCACGCGACTAGTTTACTAATTTAATAGTTTAGCACCAGATTTTACCCTGATTTTTCTTACGGAGAGTCTTGAGTTTAAATCAGTTCTCAGTATTGTCTGCCTGTCCTGACATGTCGTTGCTTTGCTGACGGTTTTTTTGCTGTTTTTTCACACTTCTCATGGTCTTCAAGATAGCCGCGTGCAACAGTTGATCGTGTCCTCATCATTTAATAACTTTCCATTTCCCATACTTGTGGATTGTATGAAGTTTTGTCTTTAACTTTAACTTTAACTTGCTCCCTTTTTATGGTTTCGTTCAGAAAAACGGATCTCCATTTTGAAATATTGGCGCAATGGGGTATTGCGTGATATATCAACCGACAGGGTTTTTGATCAACATTTTGTTTTTGAGAAATAGTAGGTTTCAATGTCTCCTCCTTTCCATTTCTAAACCAAAATCTAAACACTCAATCTGAAAAAAAAATCACAAAAACGTAGTCTTGAAATAACACTTTCATTTAAATACGAACTCCCTGACCATCTCTTCACCCTCCAAAAAATGGTAAAAAACGGCGAATTTTAAAGATTTGAAATCGCAGTCTTGTAGATATGATTGAAAGCATTAAAAAATCATAAATATCAAAATATCGATTTTATATATCAAAGATTTTAAATAATAGATTATCACTTTTGCACGTAAATTCCATGCTGAGATCGAAATCTCAACACCAGTCTTAGTGGTATCTCTCACATTGATAACCCGGAAATAACCAAGATTAATGTACACACAGCAAACAAAATGGAAGCTATTTTCTGTGTAAGATACATTTTTATAGAGATATACGTACAGTACCACACAAAATTTAGCATACACCCAAAGCAACAAAATATTTGTGTTTTTTTCCTTTTTGAAAAAAGTAATTTAAAAAATCCAAAAATGTAGCTATGCATATTTTTATCATTAATAAAACCAACAAACAAACAAACAAAATATTAGATTAAAAGGAGAGTATGGGTTCAGCGAACAGCTCCAATAAGTAGGTGAAAAGCAATGAAACGATCCATCCACACACACCTGATCAAAAAAATAGATGCACCCTCATTCACCTTACATTTTTCGTCTTTAGTGTTCCCCAATGAAAGATATGGTTAAAGTTCACAAAAAAGGCTAATATACTTATATTCTATATACTTATTAAAAACTTAAAACATACAAATATTTTGAATTGACGTAAATATTTTTTTATGAAGATTAAATTGTGTTAGCTCATAAAAATCGAATGATCAAAAAAATAGATGCATTGTAATTTTTTCCAAAATGTTTAAATTAAGAGCTAAAATCTAATTACCACTAATACCCTGTGAAGTTACCTTTTTTACCCATTTTTTGCCATCCTTTTCGGCTGATGAATACTTGATATGTCTCTATTAAAATTTCATAACAAGTTTTTTGAACAAATTATCACTGTTTGTCTGTATTGGTAATTATTTTAGGCCTAGAGATTGACTTGGGCAAGCTAGCAGGTCGATTTTGTTGTGAACAAAGCATTTCTTTACTAGTGTGGAAGTATGCTTTGGGTCTTTATCCTGCTGAAAAACCGAACGCAGAGGCATGTTTTTTTTGGCGTTTGATAGCATTACGATTTGCAAAATGTCTGTGTACTCGGCTGCCGTCATATTGTTTGTAGTCTGGAATATGGGACGAATATCATTCTAAGAAAAACATCCCCAGGCCATTATGTTGCCGCCTCCATGTTCCACTGTATTTTTTATGCAACAGTTATGGAATTCCTTGGCTCGAGAATCCCTTCATTCTTTTCACAGTCATTTCCAAAGATCTTAATCTTTGTTTCGTCGCTCAACAAAATATTTCGACATTTATTTTTACCGATATCGCTTATCCTATTTGAATGTGTCAATGCAAACAGTAGCCTCATGCTTACATTTTTTTTCCCATTAGGGGAATTTTCCTAGCTATTCGTCCGAGAAGTTTGGCTTTTTGTAAAAAAAAAAATAAAACCTCTGAAATCATACTTTAAGCTATATTTAATTCAACATAACGGTAAACATACAGCAGTTAATTTAATTCAAAAGAAAAAAATTGCTTAAAAGAGGCGTCAAAAGTGAGTAAACACCTTCCTCTAAAAAGACCTAACTTATGGAAAAAAATCTACTTTGTGTGTCTTAACTACTGTTTCCAGTTTTTGTATTTGCCGGTCTAAAAGTTCGTACTAATGTCTAACAACACCGAGCCGGTATGTATTACAATCTTGACACAACCATATGTATACTCACTTTCAACCTTCGTTTTCGAGCTGATAAGAATACGTTAGCGGCTGCCACAGATAAAGTAAATAATGAATACAGCTGAAAATTTGATCATACTTCAGGGGTGTAAAAATATAAAAATAATACAAATTTTTGACAATCAGACTCCGCGAAATTTAAAAATTCCCGTTATTTTCTGAACACACCTGAAATGGTTTGCTAACGGTATAGAAGCAAACCATTTCAAAAACGGTACTCCTCGACCTTAAAGGCGTCTTCTATGACATTGTACTACAAACTCATAAGCAAAAATTCTTCGGGTCGGAGCTAAGCGGTCCACACAAGGCCTGGCCACTTTAGCCGTTGGATCTGTAGGCGCCTGCTTATAGTTATAGTTCGTATAGTTCGTAGTTAAGTCTTCTCTAAAATCGGGATCATCGCAGACAGGACCAGGGATCGCACTCAGAACTGTTCCCTAAAAAGGAATAAGAGCTTCTTTATCCGCTTTAGATATTGTTCATGACTCTGTGTCATAGATTAGGCATGAAATGATCAAGGCTTTTAGAAGGCAAATTTTGTGCTTAGAGAAAGGGCCCTACTTCTTAATTCTATTTTTAGTCCAAAGAAGCAGCGATTGCCTAGTTATTCTGATTTGATATCTATACTATTGCCATTCGTGCTATTTGCAAAGGAGCCGAGAAAATCCTTAAATATATCAAGAATTTCGAACGAACACAATTTTCGAAAGACAAAAAGAAAAAAATGTGTACAATTGAAGAAAAAACATACTTTAAGGCCGCTTTAAGACTCATAAATCTGTCGGCACCCGTAAACCAATCCTTTGCAATTAGAAACAGACCCAAGGATGATGTCTACTTTATTGAATTATTCATAAAAATCAAACAAAATAAATAAATAACCCGGCAGAGATTAGCAGTTCAGAGAAATTTACGAATAATTGCCTTCAGACACACGCGCGCATCCATCAAATGCAACTCAAACCACCGCAATCGAGGAAGTTCTCCAAACTTCCTGTGGGCTATAGGTCGTAATTCCCTTTTGAATAGGCCAAGTCATGCAAACATTGCGTAGCCTGGAAATAATTCTTTGCCCATGCGTCTGCGAAATTCCCGAAAAAAACTTTCAAAATTCTTTCCAGGAATTAAGTTCCGTTTGGTCCTTTGGCTGTCTGATCTCATCTCCTCATCCCGCTGGAGGATAACTTTCAATTGCCACTGTTTCACACCCACAGTAGCGCACGGAATTTAGATGCTACGCCATAAGGCACTCAGCATTCCCTCCTCAACTTTTCAGTTAGTTTCATGGAACTTTGATTCTTTCTCCATCCGTTCAACGTCCTCCCCCAGCTCACTCGCTCCCACCCACCCAACCCCGCTCTCCAGCCGTCGTCGTCGTAAGTCCTGGATTTAGCTGTAAGTGTTGGCAGTGCTTACTCCCGATACCCGAGCACAGCGTGAAAAAAACAAGCACTTTTTTTGTCTTCTTTTTCAAAACAAAACATCCAACAACTACGGCTGTGTGTTCGTATAGCCAAGCCCGCATTCGTTAGCTACTTGCCTCCGGTGGCACAGACGTTACGACACGGCACCAAACGAGCTGTGTCATGCCACGGCGTATTTTCATCAGGAAAACCACCCTCCAACCCCACATAATCTGCCAACGACATTACCACTGCCACCAGTCGTTGTCGTCGTCGTCCATAGCTGTGGCACTTTGGTTTGGCGACGACGGCGGCACCAGCAGCAGCAGCAGCAGCAGCGGCAGCATCAACAGCAGCAACAAACAAACAAAAAAAATCCCCACCCCCTACTCAGCTTAAGCCGACGCCGCCGCCGCCGCCACCGTCACCAACCACCCCCAACCCCACGTCCACCAGAGTGCAAATGAGCACCCGTGGGTGAAGGTTTGGAGCCATATATAATATACGAGGGAATCATTTAATGTAGACTGCCGTTCCCTTCCATGCCGTGCCTGTATTCGGGTGGGTGGCATGGCCTGATAGCGTCCTCTCGTCGCTCTGTGTAGTCGTATCGGTCGTAGTCGTTCGTACTCGTTTGGCGGCATGTGGTGCTCGCTGAGTGTTTTGCGGGAAGCCAGCCTATACGGGGGAGGATTCCTGATCCGTTCATCCATCCACATGGCACTCCGTGCTGACATGTATGCACATACAATTATACCTAATGCCGCAGTGTGAGTGGGAGAGTGTGCGGCGACACAAGCTAGATGAGCGACACGGGCGACCCGACGACCCTGGGTGTGTTTATGTCGTTGCCGGTGCTCAATCATGCCTAGAGCAGTCGGTTGATGGTTGGAAACACCTTCACCCGGCTTGTTTTCAGATTTCATAGTGCGGAAAAATACCTCCGCGACTTTTAGCATAATGTAATCTCTTCCTTTTTTGGTGGAGCTGTGATGCTGAGTGTCACCATTGTCGCTGTCGCCACCGTCCTCGTCGTCATAGCGTCAGTCCTTTTGGTGGGAATCTCATACATCTCACCCTCGCCCACACCCTCTGACGATGTGTACGTGGCCTGTGTATGTGCTTTAACTGAGGGGTGGCATGCTGGAAAAGAAACTTCAAAGTGGTGGGCGCGATATCCTTACCCGATGTTTTGCAAACACCGAGCTTGTCATCATTATCCGTCAAGCGGGGAAGAAGGACAACGGAACGGCAACGACGACAGCGACGACACCTTCAAACGACAAACAAATGACAGCGACTATGACGAGTTGGGTGGTGGCGAGGGGGGATGTTTGTGGCAGTGTAGGTTGTGTGGTGTGGTGGCAGTGTTGAATTGTCAAGGAGTCGTCTCCTTTGTTGTTGAGGTGTTTCTGCTCGTTGTTGTTGTTGTTCGGCATATTTTCCGTTTGGATCCCTTTTCAGAAATTTTTTTTCTTCCTCAGCTGAATAATAGGATGAAGGAGGCATAAAAGGCGCTGTCAGTGGTATTGTCTCAGCCCGGTGATGGGGATGCGTTGAAGTGTGTGCGGTTTTAGACGGATATCCACACAAAAATACGTCGACGCCAACTGAGTTGTATGCCTTTTTGATGAGGGGCGGACGAGTGAGTCTCGTTGTTGGAGGAAGCAATACAGGCGATAACGGCAATTTTATAGATCCGGAGGGCTTAACATGTAGAAATTTGCTGAACAAGATTGCAGTGAATGCGGGGGGTAAAGGTAGGGACTGCCTAACTGACTCGTTACACCATTCCGGCGTCAAAAAGTTTTTAGTTGATTCGAAAAAGTTGAAATGACATGCCTGTGCTCGGCGCTGAGAAAATATTTATTTTGTTCTGGCACCCACGTGTTGATGGCCTTGAGATATTGCAGACATTGAAGGCACAAGGGTTCTTGACTTCAAATGGAGTGTTACTTCAAGACGACGACGACACAGCACACGAGTGAGTGGGTGATGATTGTGGGGGCTTTCGTCGACACCAGACGTGCGGTGGATTTTGGCTATAAAACCGGTTACCCAGGGGAGTCTCGACTGTGAATTTGGAACTCTAATGAAGCCACTGTGTATCGTTGTGCGGTTGCTACACCCTCAACACTTCATATCAATGATATCAACAAGGTGGGACCGCAAGGGTTGGAAATGTGTTTCAAGTCAAACACACCCTCCGCTTGGTTGCACCCAGTGATGGGTTGACGCTGAAGGCGGGAATCGGTCAAAGCGAGGACAGTCCTGTTTATGAATTCCCGCCCCGGGCTAAGGCACTGTTGGAAGGTTCATTTGCCAAACCGAAAAAAAAGAAGAAATTAATGAAAGGATAAGAAGAAATGCTTATTTGATTGAGTCCCTTCTCGTTTGTGGACTCGGGTGATTGGAAGATAACTGAAATTGTAGGAACTTCCTACGTTTCCGAAAATAACTTTTGCGGAAGTGGGAAAATTCACAACGTCGTCGTCGTTGTCGTCGTCGTCCTCGTCGTGGGTGTTTGAGTTTTTTATGACGCTTTTTGGTTTTCTTGTTTCAGAGAGGAAGTAAATATGTACTCGATGATTTTTTGAGAATTTTTTTGTTCGTCCTCTTATCCTGTACATACTTCCGCAACTCCAGCAAGTTTTCATCGATTTTAAAATCGCAAGGGATGTATGAGACGGCTGAGAATCTGGGATTCAATCTCCATGATCTGATTTTGTGGTGAAGATGTCTGGGTTGAGTGCCCTCAAACAATTTCGAAATTATACCGGATTCCAACAAGGATACGCCCTGCGGTGTGAGTTCTTCAATCGGGTCAGAGTAGGAATTTCAAAGGAAAGTGCTATCTCGAGTAAGTGGTGGTTCCTTGATTCACAGATTCACATACATGTCCATGACATCATGAAGGCTTTCAAGAGAAACGTCCACTCGAAGAGTTGGCCAAAGCATTTAGCCTTGAGGGCAACACAAGGAAAAAGAAGAGCTACTGACCGGAAATTGATCTATTGAAAATCATCTTGACGGAAATTAGATGTAGGCATCCATTTGCACGTATGTTCGTTCTGTTTTGGTTAGTGAATGCTTGTTGGAAGGAACAGCAATTAGGGATGAGAAAGATCCAAAAATAAGAGTCATCTTCAGTTGAGCCTGTTACGTAAATCGAATTGTCGCACTCCAATTCTTAGTGGCATTTCAAGCAAGGCATTTCTGTGGTGTTTTCTTTAGGCAGTATATGCAGAGATTGTGTTTTAAATACCAAATACAATGCAATGGGCGTTTTTTTACTGTATGGTGCGGCCCTTGGGCGTACAAACATTTTAGGCCCCGTTGGCTCTGCCGAAAGAACAGGTTGGTTATGACTGACCCTAACCTAGGAATACATGTCAACTTTACATGCAGGTTAAAAATATATACATTGTATAAAACTAGACCAACAACAATTTAAGAAGATTTTAACATGGGACAATGAATTTTGTACAGTTGAGACAGTAGGTAGGTAGGGTAGGTAAAAGTGGTGGTGGACATACAGATCCTGTTTATCGTACCCAATTAGCGCCATGAATGCGCCGTTTTTATACCATATCCTATGGGATACCTAATTTGTGAGAAGGGGGTGAAAAGGAGTGTGTATTCACTCAGATTAGCCTAATTTTAAAATCACTTTGTGGAATTCATGAAGGCTAGCAGACTATGAATGTTTGCTTCTGAGAGATTATTAGGGGTGTTGAAGATGGCTTTGCCCAGAGTGCGTTGTCTGACTCTAGCTAGAGCCGGACATTTGCACAGAAAGTGTTCGGGGGATTCTGGCTCAGTTTCCACCCGGCAGCTGCGGCAGTGCGAGTTAAATGCTTGCAAAGTTGAGACAGTAACAGACAGAAAAATAACTTAGGCGGGAAAGACGTTATTTTACAATAAAGTTTCCTTCAGGATATCTGTTCTGACATAAACATTACAGTTTATTCTACTTAGGACTAAATAACTATTTAAGTTAATTTCTAACAATTAATATAATAACAATAACAACAATTTAAATTTTAAATACTGGGCCGGTTTTTTTCCGCGAGAAAACGGTTTGATTGATTTTAGGACACTGAGTATAACTGTCAAAAAAAAGGTTCTCAAACTCCGCCGTGTTGCGAACTGTAGCTTACCCGAATTGTAAGGCTTTTATCCCTTTGAGCCCTCTGAGTAAATCGAGAAGATTTTGAAGTGAATGTAGAGGATGGTATGTCCGAAGTTGAACGTTTAGGTTTGGGCGGCCAAAAATTTAAATATGTATAAACATTAAAAAAAAAAGAAATGTACTAACTAGTTCTGCATATGTACATATATCTTTATGGTGAAAATTCAAGCAGCCATGACGTTGCTAATTACTTTTAATTATGCTTCTAGTTTACAAGAAAGAAGTCGGCAGATCACAGAAAACACCCAAGAAATGCATTTCAATACTTACCAGCTATTCTTCGATTTCAAGCCTACACATGACAACATGCATGTACACGTCTAGTTTTGAAATTCCTGCCAAACTCGTCAGATTGGGTAGAATGACGATGTAGAGCTTTCGCTTCTCTATCAAGCCAAGAATCTTCCACTCTAAGCCTATGTGACATCGCAACAGAACTGCTGTTTAATGGCGACACCGAACGGCGAGATTGAGAAACATTTTCTAGATAGTTATAGGTACTCTTTGAGCATTTTTTTTTTGAAAACTTGTTTGTCTGAACTTGGAACTTGAACTTGTCACTAGAGTTGTACCGAATAGTGATTTGGCTGGATACCGGATACCGAATATTCGGCCTTCACCTAGGCCGAATAGCCGAATATTCGGCGGCCGGATATCTACCCAAATTAAAAGTATAATAGTTTGTACATGTAAAACCAACTTAAACATGTTTTTTTTCCTTCTCCTCCACAAGATATTCTTACTTTCTACACAGCAACGTTTTTGGGACATTTTTTTAAGAGGTTGCGGAAGGCAAGCCAGATTTAGTCTTCTGCCAAAAAAGATACCGCCAACGAACTTGACTTATATCTCAAAACAGTTTATTTTGAGCGGAATAGTCCCCCTTGGGCTTGGTGGTCAGTAAATGGATGACAGTACCTAATTTTGCTCAAATTTGCCACAACTTATTTTTCATCTCCATGTAGCAGTGTATACATTGAGAGACTCTTTTCTGAAGCATGCATCGTGTACGAAAACAATCGTAATAAATGATTACCCCTGAATGCATAAAAACTAATTTTCATTCATCATAATTTGGCTTTAGTAAACTTCTAATATCAAATAGTTTTTTTATTTTGTTGTTTTTTTACTGAAAAAACGACTATCCGGTATTAGGCCGGATATCAAAAGACTCTTCGGCTCCGGCCGGATATTATAAAAGAAGCCGGATAGGCCGGATACCGAATACTTATCGAATATCCGTCACACCTCTACTTGTCACAGTCTAGGATTGTGAAAATCTAGTCCGCATGGGTCGACGTAAAAACCCACACAGCCACGGCTCTTCATGTGCTGTAATAGGAGATTTTATTTAAGTCGGTTTCTTAAGTAATTAAAGTCTTCCAATTACATCAACGTTAACCAGTCATGATCTTCAAAATCCCAATCATGTTATGACTGATCCATCGCATGTGAACTAGCTTCTAAAAATGTTGTGTTCAATTGATCAGTTCTGTCGAATATTGTTCTTGCACCATTGTTTGTTAAAAATATCAAATCCGTTGTACGCGATATTGATAATCTAATGTTGAGCATCTGATAAATCAAAACTTTGATCCATTAGACTTTTTCAGCCTCGTAAAGTAAACTAAGCTCAACTAATGGCATTTAACTTTTTTTAATCATTTGCAGAAAAAAAAAGATCCAAGCTTGTTGAGTGTAGACTGAACTGCAATAAGTTATACATTTAATTTAAAGGATTGATAGTTAGGTAGGCAGGTATGTGAGTACCTAGGAACTTACAAATGGTCCATTCTGCCCTGGTCGTGGGATTTACTACTACCATTATAACGTACACCTTCCACAAGTACCTAAAATCACCCAAATTTTTTAATGAATCTCAGAAAGTATTTCAGTCTTCAGTTTCAGATGGCGAACAGATTATACGTATTTCTCCTTCGTCCCTGCAACTTCCATAGTGGTCACTGAGGCTGGTTATTGATAATGATCTTTAGCTGCTCATGTAAATAAAACACTTGCTTTGGATATTAGGTTAACTGTCAACTTATTTATTGAATTAGAAAAGCAGGAAAATAAGTATTGTTTGTTCTACGTTATAATAAAATACATTGGATAGATAAAAATGCACAATGGAAGTAAACTACACTGGGTGAAATGCGGAACGAGACTTCCAACGAATGCGTTGTATTTTGCAGCGATTTTGACTGTTGGTGGCTTGGAATGTCCGTAGCGTCATCTGTGCTCCACACGTAGGAAACCTAACTTCTGTTGATGGAAGTCGCTGTATGAGGACGCCACCGTACTTTCCTCAGGAGTCGTTGAGCGAGGTCGCCACAGATCTATTTTTACTTAACGCCGGCCATAGGTTTCATGTCATTGACTCAACGTTTAGATTCAGCCATGGTTTATTTAGGTTTTTTAATGTTTCATCTTCTTACTTCTTCCTTAGCTTAGCGGCGTATTTACACTGGGTATTGGTTATGACTTCTCCATCTATGTTCCCTCTTTTGCAAATACATATATGCGCCCTTTCACGTCCTTTGATCCCTTTATGTCTCGGTACCGGACGAATAAGGGCTGTCTTTTTAAAAGGTAGTTGTGTGTAATTTTTAAATAATAAAGTATCTAATTTAGTTTTTTAGTTTAGTTTACTTTATTCATCTACCGAGCTTAACTCTAACAGATTTCAGATTTATAATATTTTACTTCTGAATGAAAAAAAAAATCTCACGGGAGGCATTAAGTCCGATATTCAAAAAACCGACACTGTTTAGATTTGCTGAAATATATTGCATTAAAATTCATGAATCAATGAATTACAATTCAACTCAACAGACCATCGCCCAGCATATTTGCGAGGTCCGTGCCGGGGGTAAAGCTTAAGGACGCAGCAAAGTTTGGGTGCTAGATCTGCATCGGCTGTCTTATACCATGTTCTTGGATGTCAATCTAAGACATAGCATGGAATACCAAAGGAATACCAAAAATCGTTTCAAGGAAAATAAGAAAGATATGAACAATTCAAAACTTGAGGTAAGCCATCAAGGATGAAATAATTCCACAGAATGAAGAAGGTCAAACCAACCTCTGTCACATCGTAAAAGAAAAATTCATTCTAGACACACTCTGTGTGTGATTCAAAGGAGAACCTAAAATATGCAAAAATAATTAAAAGCAGTTCCACACTACACAAATTCACTCAGATGCTGCCAGGGAATTCATAAGGCCGTACGTCTCTTGTAACACTTCTGATGCGACTTCAATGACGGTGTTCTTTATGTTACGAGTCGTCCTTGATATGTGACCCTCAACATGCACCATTCAAAGAGTTGTTTATTACTTCTCCACTTCATGTGACATCCAACATCCGCTCAAAAAAAAAAAGGAGCCTAAAAACCACAGGACCGGTCTTTAATCAACTGTGTTCAATCTCTGCCGAACTGAGGCCACCATTACATTAAGCAAACACGTTAATTAATTTACACACCTCCCGAGTAAATAGCAGGCACTTTCATTCCCACTAGATCAGTTCGGAAAACTCAACTCAACAAGCTGCACATATCAACAAGTTACTTAATTAAGTATACGCCCGAGCGTCCTGTACAATAATAATGCATACAATTTAATTACTCAATTCGTTGAGAGTCGTTCGGAATAGTCGTTCCGAGATTAATTGCAATCCCACAGCCGATTTATGTCTATTTATATCCAACCAAAGCAGGTAGTTTCCCTGCAGTCAGCTGAAGATAGCCAATTGCCGTCGGAAAATAATCGCACACACTCGTGTGCGACGAGCAGACGAAGCACATCTCTTCCTGTGTGGCAGCGCCATCGAGAGGGAGAGAGGTCAGCAGCAGTCATAAAGTCTCCCTCTCGTAACTCAAGGCAATCATTCGCTCCTTCCCAGTTTCCTAATTAACTGCATACATTTCAGCAGCCTCCAGAGGCACCGCAGGCAGCACACAGACACCAGCCTCCAGTGGCGCTTTAAGACCCTCCTTGGGTTCATGGTTTCGTTGCTCCCTTTCGGTTCTTATTTTTTTTTTTTTCATTTTTCCGTTCGCTTCGCCCGTAGGTTAAGGCTAAAAAGCATTTTGCGCCACATACAAATCCTACCGCTAACTCGAGTGGCCCTCGTAGAGCATGCTTGCCTGCCCACAACACATCATCGTTACACGTTATATGATTCACGCTCCTCATAAACCACAGAGTACTTAGTTTCAAATGCCCATCAGCCAAATGTGCTCTGCCACTTTCTGAAGTGAAAAGAACCCTTTCGCCGGGCCCCAGATCAAGGTCCTGTCGTCGTCCCCCTCTGGCAGAGATGCCAAGCGAGACGGAAGAGGGAGATTCGTGCGGACGGAATGGGCGTTCGGAGTTCACGCTCTTCTGGTTGCCAAAATGGATTTGCATGTTCGTTTCCATGAAAAAATTAACCATGAAATGTGTGTGCGTACAGTGGAGCAGGATTTTATGAGTTCAGTCGGGGTAAATCTCAAAATCAAGGACGATGAATGTGCGCAAGGGATTGCGAAGTGACGAGTGGATTCGTCTTGCTGCCATGAAAGCTGAAGTTGAATAAGCTTCGTGGCGATGATGCATGGTTCACTAAGTCGTTGAGTACTAGTCTGAAAGATGGCTCACAATGAGCACTCAATTTGAGTGCAGACTTGGTTGGGATCCTTGAAGCTCTTCAGCCGACTGAAAAATGGCACGAAAGAATGTCCTGTCTTGTGCATTGACGTTTCTGGATGAGTCAAGTGTGAAGTCTTTGGTAATTCAGAAACTGCTGGAACCCGGTGCTTCTTCAGCCAACGGGCAACCAACTGGAGCGAACTTCAAGTTCTATTCCGCGTCTGAAGGTCCTTGCGTACTCATTGAGCCCCTTTGCGGGTACGGCTGGCTTGATTCTGCTCTTGTTAAGTCATCTAGTCTATTCGACATACATAAATGGAGGGTTGGTCTTACAGTGACAAGCTGTCATTTCAAGAGTTTTCTTCTGGTGGTTATAGGCTTGGAACGTTGTCATTTTTCCGTCTCAAGGGTTGCTTATCGAACAGAAATTGAATCTGCCTTTCCTCATCATTCCACTCGTTGTGCAAAAGATCGGGATGACAAATTGTTTTTATCAGAGACCAAAATGATGATTGAAAGCTGCTATTTTCCTTTGAAAGAGCCTTTCATATTTGGGCCCGTCTTATTTCTTGTTTTTGATTCGGAAATGGTGACTCACTTCAGTTGTTTTGACCAAATTATCAAAACCCAGCGCATCAGCGTCATTGATGAGGTCACTTGACAAGGCAATTAACCCTGAGTTGCTACTGTCACCATTAAACGTTGATAACGCTTATTATCCTTGGATAAGAGTGATTGCTTTGTTTACACTCTTCAACTTTTCGACTAAATTGTCTGATAAGTTCTGCCTCGTTATCGAATTCTCTCTTGGATTGTCTGATAAGTTATATCCCCTTATCGAACTCCCCAATAGCTATTGGAGCATCGGTCCGATGGTATTCGTCAAATGAAGCTATCTAGCTTCCGTATGACCTAAATGGTTACGTAAGTGACGCCTTTAGTTTTACAAAAACAATAGTTTACTGCTATTGTTTATTAAGGAAAGGGAATTCCACATTGATTCGGCTTTGTTTTGAATATTTTGTTGTGCGGTTTTGTTGTTCCTGCAGCAATGGAAATGATCCACCATTTTGTTTTCATTGTAGACTATTACGAATTAGAAGCATTGTCAGTGATTCGTAAGAAATTATGCAGGAAAATAAGAATGATTGGTGTTCGGCATTCCATTGCTGAAAATAGAACTCAACACAGTGTCAAAGCAATGCATCAATGTTTCATAACGATCAAACTCAATGCAATGTTACGTACAGTGGAACAAAAAAGTTTTCATTCAACTTTAAAACAACAATTTCTTGGAGACAACCTTGTTCAATTTTAGTAATTAATTTGCAACTTGGAATATTGATTCCCATTCGTTAAAAATACAGAAACTCAAAATACTTACTAAAGTATATGCAAAAAAAAAAACGAATAAATAAAAGCACGATTGCCTTAATCGTACATCTTGCGCCATTTTTACGGTAAATGTTGCCGTTTGACAGCTGTCAGTTAATTTATTTTGAAGCAAAATTAAAAAGAAAACTATTAGGTATTATATCTGAATACACCCAATAAGTTTCTGCAGATGGCTTACATCAACATCTGTCAATATAGACAGATTATACATGACGGCATCACACTACTTTTCTTCCCTTTTTACAATCACATCCAGCCAAGAACTTGGTAGAACACTTACATAAATTGTAATATAATTTTCTATTAAATAAAACTTGAAATTATTTTGTAACTTTAGAAACTTATTGAAAATACAGTTGAAAATACAGGTCAAAATACGGAAAAAATGGTTTGGTTTCATCAAGTGAAAAGTTGTTAATTTAAAACTTCAGGGTGAATGGATCAATAAGTGATCTTAGACACTCTGATCATCCTTCAGTAAGTCATTCGACGCAGTACATTGGAGTAGTTGGTGAGAGTGTTGTAGGAACATCAATTCGTCTTCATGGTCAAAAATGTTAACATTTTCAGAGCCTATCTGCGAATTCTCACAAAAGATTGCAGTTAGCTTAAGAACTGACGCCCAAAGAATCTTTCACATGAGGAGTGAACTGCGAAAGCGAATTTTTCGAAATAACCATATTTCAGAAACTATCAGCAAAAATTTACTGTTTTTGGCATACCAGAATGTACGTTTTGAATTATAGAATTTGTTCATGAAGTAAAAATTCAAAAAATATTGTTTAAATAAGAAAGTTATCGGTTTCGGTTTTTTTCCTGCGAATTCAACAATCTCCCTTCAAACTGAATTCATGATCCACAATGAGCCGTTCCCAATCCACAAATTCACGAATAAAATATTCGCGAAATCTCTGGCAGCGAACATTAACCATTTTTTATTTCACTCTGACAATTCGCGGCCACGGCGAATTCTATGTGAATGTCGAAATTCGCAAATTTGCAGTTCGCAGTTCGCATTTCGCCGCTCATATGAATAGCCCTTAATAACCAAAAACAGTGAAGAGAGTTCATCGAATAAATTATGGAACAACAACAAGTGGATGCTGATTTTTCCAACAAATTTGTCTTTAGCGATGAGACTTGTCGAATTTCGACGAGTGATTGTTGCGAAGCAAACGCGCTCATTACTGTTAGCTCAGATTTTGAGCTACAGAATGATCAGACAGAAATGTGACTGGTTGACGATGGCTGGCTGTTGTAACATGATAATCAAGGTCAAGATATTGATGTGGACGACATTTCGTTTTAACAAAATGGTGTCATATGCCATACACTCCAAGAAAAAATTTGTCCAATTTTATGTTAAACGGTTATGGAAAATTTCGACAAAATTTACTGTTTTTGGCATACCAAATACCAAAAAACGAAATTAGTAAAACCTTGGATGCCATTTACCGAATATACTCTGTTTTTTAAGCCAGTACCAACATTGAACAAAACACATGACATATCATTTTCATTTCAATCGAAAGAAGTCATTCTCCAATTAATTTTTAAACACAACTTTGGGCAAAAATCCTCCATGGGTCTGATGAATGTTAACCAAAAGACAAAGTTTTTCAAGCATTTGTTGCTGTATATCCTCAATAACGCGAATAATGTTGGCTTATCAAGGTGGACTAGCAACTTTGCGTATTCATAAGGAAATAGTCAAGAGCCGTCAAATCACGAGATTTTTGAGTTTAACAAGTCCATTACAAGAAATAATGAGTTCATCAAATTTTTTCCTTCAACAAGTTGATTATTTCGTTTTCTATATGGCACGGAACTACATCTCTTACGCATTCATATCATTTAGTCGGGGAATGAAAAAGTTATTAATCATGACTCTGTAGCGAATACCGTTGATTGTAACAAACTGATTTGATCATAGGACCATATTGAAAAAAAAATGAGGACTGGTGGAGTTTCTTATAGAGTCGGAAAAATATGATTCAATGATCCCACCAGTTCGCAAATCGCACCACACTGTGCATTTTTTGGGGTTTTGGCGGCGTTTCGATAATTTTCTGTGGATTATCTTCGCTTCAAATTTGACAATTTCGTTTGTTGAATTGCCCATTGAGTCAAAAATTACCGTCATCGCTAAACCCAACTTTGCGATAGAACAGTGGATCCAATGCCAGTTGATTTTGGACCCATTAACCGAATTTTCGATGCAAAGGACGGTCACTTATCTTCAATTCTTGCTCGAATTAGATCTTGTAAACCTTTGAACCAAGATACTCGACAAAAGCCAGTCTGTTGTGAACGACGTCGAATCGATCAATTTGGATCTTCCTCACTTTCTTAAATAGATGCAATGTTCTTATCAAAAAGCACTTTTCTATTCTTCTCGGTGTCACTGCATCTTGCACAGAAATTATGGGGTGAAAACAGTCAACAATACAACGAATAGCGGTCTCAGATTAGCGTTTATATCGGGTGTAACTAGTGCACGTGCTGTATAAATTTTAATATTTTTGGAACCAAATTTCTAAAATTTTTGAAACGTTGTGGAAGTGTTTATATCATCACGATAAAGGACTTCGGAATAAAAATTACACTTACATTTAGCAACCTGACAATTATTTTTTTTCGGATTATTTTTGAAACACTACTGGAGCACTTAGACTCAAAACTGGTCCATTGTACTGGCAGGTAGCAACCTACTCCTGTGCCGTTAATTTGATCCCAACGGCACATGGTGACTGGACCAGATTCGATTTCATTGGGATTCGAACCTGGGACTCCTCGAACTTGGGGTAGGCACTTAACCAACTGCGTCACCCAGTGGTGACAATTAGTACTGGATTGAAAAAAATCATCCTGTACATCGAAAAGTATAATGTATGGAACATCATTTCGATCTAATGCCCTTCACGAGTTTGCTTTCCACGAATACACACTCTTTTGTCGGAATTTTCCATGACCATTTTACATAAATGTGGCTGAATTTCATTAACATATATAGTTCCCAATTAAATAATTTAAGAAGACCTGGTTGACCTGGTTCCCGCAATTTTAAATCGCACTATTTAGGCGCCAATTCTGACCACCAAATGATGAAATTACGGAAATTGCTCGTGCAGGGATTGAATTGTTTCCAGGGCTATATGGCATGTGGTACCATTTTATTGAAACCACATGTCATCGACATCCATTTCTTAAAATTTAGAAACTAACGCAATGACAAGCACCACTAACTGTTATTGCCTGGTCAATTTGATGATGCCACCAGACACAGCGTGTGGTGAATTTTTTTCTCAACAATTGTTCGTGCAATTGTGGGTGGGCCTTGGGCCTAGCTTCTCAGCAACCACTGCCTTCATAATTTGTAAACTATTAGTCAACAGTGGAAACCTGGTCTTTTTAACTGTAGCGCTCCAATTTTAATAACTGCTTTAATGCACAAATCTTGCTTGTATTTTGGGTCACTTTTGACAACTTGGTCTTGACGAATAGAAGCAGGGTGCCTCGACCGATGGAAGGCGGTATTGTTTAAGCTAAGACACTCCGTGGGTCGTCACCCAGATAAGCTTTATATACCAAACTTGGAAATCTTCTCGGTTACCGGTCATTTCCTTGGCACCCACTCTAACCTAACCCACCCTAGTCTTGGGTAAATACAAAGACTACAGTTTTTCTTGATTCTCTGCTGAATTTCATGAAATTTCCTGAATGCGAATTGGAGCGTAATAAAGCTCCGTCAGCACAGTTTTCAGCAGCAACAATTTTCTCAGATGAAAACAAGGTATCTTCAAATCAGCATTACATTCCCCATTTGGTTTACAAGATCTTATCATTTCAAAAATCAGATTCGCTCAGAATCCTTCAAAGTTTCCGCTTAAATGATTGCCCCATTCAAACGAGAACAAAGAGATGTAAGCTCTCGCAATCTACAAATGTACATGTCTTCATCCCTACGATGGGGTACGCTGACGGACGCTATGTACATAAGCCTTGTTTAAAGGTTACACCTTTGAATGGTACCTGTCTCTTTTCACTGTAGGCGTTGTTGACATTTTAGTATTCCTCGCATTCTGTGTGGAATTTTCGCCTTGCAGCGATTTTTATCATTTGATTACATTCTCGGTGTCCACTCGTGACTATAACCGTGAGTGGTTGGTATACAAGCAGAGACTTGTTTTGATAGCATTGTTCCATTGACCAGACACAGTCTATTCAGTTCTTTGGCATGTCCACAGACTAGGTCTACAGAGCATCTGAGGACATCGAAACAGTGCTTGTCTGCTTGTCTGTCTGTTTGTCTGCTTGTCTGTTTGTCTGTTTGTCTGTTTGTCTGCTTCCCTGCTTATCTGTTTGTCTGTCTATTTGTCTATTTGTCTGTTTATCTGTTTGTCTGCTTGTTTGTCTGTTTGTCTGTTTGTCTGTTTGTCTGTCTGTTTGTCTGTTTGTATGTCTGTCTGTCTGTCTGTTTGTCTGTTTGTTTGTTTGTCTGTTTGTCTGTTTGTCTGTTTGTCTATTTGTCTGTTTGTCTGTTTGTCTGTTTGTCTGTTTGTCTGTTTGTCTGTTTGTCTGTTTGTCTGTTTGTCTGTTTGTTTGTCTCTCTGTCTGTTTGTCTGTTGGAATAAACTTCTGAACTATTGTACCGATCCTTATGAAATTTCAACACCGATTTAGGATCGACCAGAAATCGTTCACAGAGTCTGTGGTGACGCTATCGACCCTCGTTTTTGTCGATGAATCGGAATGTTGGATGCAACTATGGACGCGTTACTTGATTATGTAAACAAGTCGCTAAATCGTATAGAGTCTAAAAAAATGTCATACACCTGCCATCCAAAGACACACCAGAATGCTTCAAATCACATAAAACCCTGCAGTCCTTCCCTGCAGTCGCTCCATGCCATGTGAGGATTAATTATCGCTCCCAAACTGAAAACTTGTTGCATAGTTAATGTGTTCTGCCAAAATAAGTTTCACTCCGACTCTCATCTGTCTTCCGTCGCATGCTCGTGTGTGTGCAGGAGGTCCCCTGCAAATCAGAAACACAACAAGTAACCCCTTCATAAATCCCTTAACCCGAACGTTAGTGCCTTTAGCAGGCAGAGATAATTTTAAGAGCTCTCGGATATATTTTCTTGAGTCCTCTGAGTTGTGGACTTTGTGCATTCGCTGACTGTACGGCCGAACATAAAATATCCTCCACTCATCGATGGAGCCCAAAAGCCGAGAAAAAAAAATATAGGACCAAGAGCCTTCAAAAATGAGACAAAAAAAAAGAGGAAATAAACGTACGAAGGACTTCCGTATTCTCTATCCTTTCAGCTTAATTCAAAAATGCTGCTTTTGCCGTTACGGCTGCGGTGTCCACGATTCTCGGCATAACCGTATCCTATTCCGCACAAGTAGGTCCTCCCTCGTGCCACTCCTGTGCATGTGTATGCGCAAAGCCATAACTTTGTGTTCGGATTTCGTAGTGCCACTTCAGTTTCACCCAGCAGGAGAATAGTGCTACATCGTTTCCCACACAGCACCAGCGCGCCACCCCACCGGGCTTACATGCGGATGCCGGGGTATGGCATAAATAATACGGCATTTCCTTGCCTTAGAGTTTAACCCCCATCTCTCGGTCTCCTATCTCCATTCCCATCGCCATCGCCATCCACTTGACTGCTTCTGCTTGCCTGCCTGCCTGATGCCGACGCCGTTGCCGCCGCCGCTGCTGCCGCCACTGCCACCGCTGCCACCACCACCACCGCCGTCACCATCACCGTCGCCATTCACAACTCAACTCTCGTTCGAATTTCTGTGCGGCAGCAATATCCAAGTTCTGGTGCTGCTCCCATGCTTCGGTGCCTTGTTGAGCCTTTACGAGGGTATGCCATGCCATGCCATGCCATGCCAGGCCATGCCATTATGCCAAACATTCTCACCCCACCGCCTCCCCCATACAAATACACAGTCACAGTCACACCGGGTGCTGCTGTGGCTGTCGTTGTCGTAGTCGTCCTCGTCGCCCTCGTCCTGGTCCCCGCCGCCCCTGGAGCCCGTCCTCGTCCTTGTCGTCGTCGTTCCGAACAGTCGGTGTGTGCCAGGCCATGCGACTGATGATTATGCCTTTGGCCTTTCGATTTTCACGCTGGTTTCAGCTCCACAACCCACCCACACCTTTGAGTCCTTGCCCATGTACGTGTGTACGGTTGGGTGTGTATCTGATGTCTCTGTGCAGTGATGGTAGCCCCGGCTGCCTCGATGGTCCTGATCACTTCTGCCTATTATACCCTGAAGTGTACTCTGTTACAATCCCAGACCACCATTAAGAGTGTGAACAATCAAAGCCACATCACCCACAGGATTTCGCTTCTCCGGTCCTGCCATTCGTTTAAGATGCTCCTTCATCCAGGAGCGAGCGGTGGCGTGCTGTGTGCCTGTGTGCTTGTGTGCTTGTGTCTATGTGTATGTGTGTGTGGGCAACACCTCGGTATAATATCTTTATTTCCCTGAGATATGTACAAATTATCCCCATATACAGGTTCGCACACAGCCACAACCACAGACAGAGCCAAAACCAGAGCCGGAGCCGGAGCCAGAGCCAGAGCCAGTGGCGGAGCCAGGACAATCAGGCACAGAGAGCACAGCCGTAGCTGTCCTCGTCATCGTCGTTGTTGTCCTCCCTCGTCGTCGTTCGTATATTAGTATGGCAGTCTCTTGTTTGTCCTTTTTTGAATGACTGAGTGGGTGGGACGTGACAACTTCAAGGATATCTGGCAGAAAGATGTCTCCCGACGTTCGTCATCTTTGTCGTTGCCGTCGTCGTCGCCACGTTAGCTATGGGCGACACATAAAGGAAGGTATTGTCGATGGATCGGCGAACAGAAGAGTCCCGAGGGAGGAAGTACCGTCGTCAGTGATGATAATAATGCAGGATATTTGGTCGGTCACAGGGAACTTTCAATATTTTTTGTACCTACTCCTTCCACTCTGTGTGCAGAAGGATAAAGTGATTGCCATGGTGAGGGAGCAATGCCACTCTGCCGCTCTGCCGCTCTCTGTCCTGTGTCCTGTGTCCTGTGCCCTGTGTCCTGCGTCCTGTGTATATGCGTGTGTGCGGTGTGCGGTGTGCGGAGTGCGGAGTGCGGTGTGCAAAAGGTTGCCGAGAGGTTGCCAGAACAAAAGGCCAGGTTAAGGATGTACGTAGTGCATGTTTTCGTTTCTGCAATTTTTGTGACTTGGGATGGATTTATAAAAACGTAATTGATTGGATGGGGCTAAAGGATCAGCCGAGAAAGTGAGATAGATACAGAGCGACGGAGCGAACATGAGGGAGTGAGAAAAGGGCATCGTTAGAAACGAAAGTTTCCCAACCTTTGCCCATTGTTGTGAGGCAACAAAGTGGAGACGTTGATTGGCGGTCGCATGGGAAAGCTAATTAAATTCGGGGAGTGCCGGCGTGGTTGGGTTATGCTTCTCAGTCACATTACTTTGCCAACAGATTACGAGGCATAATTGAAGGAGATTTTGTGGGACAAAAAAGGACTTGGTCTAGGATTAGCCGTTTCGTTCGGGTTGGAGTTGTAAAAGTGAACTCGATTTCTTTTGAGACGACGACGAGAGTCGTTGTCCTTTCGCCAGAAACTATGATACATCGTGCAGTGGATGGTTGTCAGTTCGGTCTGGTGAGAAGTTGTTGATGGTTTTTGTGCGGCTGAGTTTGATTGCTACATCTGATACATCTGTGGGAATCACATTTGCTGGCCGATCAATAAGGATTACATATCTTTTGAACGAAAGTTCTGCCTTTGGGGCACAAGTTGAAGCAATTTGGAATTTTCGCACAATGTTCCCTTTCATTTTTCATGCCCTGGGATTAGGGCATGTGGTGAGGACAATAAGTTTTCGGGTTTTGTTTTGACTTTTTTGTTTTGTCAGACGAAGTCTGTTGGGGGTTCATTGGGTGTTCATGGAACATGGAAAATAGCATATATTTTGCGTCACGGATTTTTTGAATTTTCAGAATTCTACAATAGTTTGCCGTGAATTCAAAAGTCGGCGTGCATTTATTTCAATGACAATCATTGCTTCCAATTGATACAGCGGCTGTGTTCCTAATAAGTACCAGATTAAGTATTACTTATGATCTTTTCACAACACAACTACCAAGGAAAAGCAGCACTGAGGCGCTAATGATAAATTCTGAAGAATTGTCTTGCTCAGTATGCCCTTTTGGTGTATTTCTCTTAATTGCGGGTACGATAAAGGAGCTTGCTTAGCGCAAAAGGTGTCCAGATTATAGGGACAAATGCTAGATTTCTACTTGTCAATTTGCATTTGACGAATCTCGGCCACCTTCGACTCCAACCCATAGGATAACGCAACAGATAACTTCCACAATTAAGATGGCGCACACAAGAGAGAAAGGACCTCAACTAATTTGGTGTACTTAACTGGAGATAGCTAGCAAAAGATGGTGCTAAGTGGTCAGGCCCAGGTCAAATCCGGACTATAGCGCCACAAAAAAAGAATAACTGAAGCCAACTACCAAGAGAGCGTGCTAGCTGGTATAATCAGTATGAGTAGGACTGTACTGACACACTCATCGGCGTCATCATGAGGCTCTGTGCAATAAGCAAGCATGCTAATAGGATGGATGACCGTTATAATGATTTCTGTTGAATATGCCGATATGAGAAGGAGGAGAAGACCATTGCTCACTCTCCACTGCACATAAAGTGAGTTCTTTACACTGAGCAATACCCACCTGGGGGCTTATTGATAGGTGGGCCATTGGTTTCTTTTTGAATTTGAATCTATTACTTTGGTACAGACAGCTTTTGTGTGCTCACAAAAATTTACAGAAATGTATTATTCTATATTTATATATTATTCCATTCTATATCTTATTCTATATCTTTGAGGTGGGCGCCGTGGCGTAGTGGGTAGGTGCGTCGACTCCTACGCTCGATGTTCTCGGTTCGATTCTAGAAAAAACACCTAACGTTTTTTCACGGCTCCACCTCTTCCGAGTCACTGACAATGCTCAAAGAGTACAACTGTCTAGAAAAAGCTTCTCAATCTCGCCGTTCGGAGTCGGCATTAAACCATAGGTCCCCTCCACTCGTGAGAGAACAATAGCGCGCACAGCACGAGTGGTTGGCTGAGAAGCTAGGCCCAGGTCCACCTCGGACTGTAACGCCGCCATTATTGTTATTATTATTATTTTTATTACCGGATCTTGAGCTCAGAAAACCCGCACGTTATTGTCGAGAAGCTAATGCATCCATAGAGAGTAACAGTTAGGTGCGGATTGTGGAGTGGTGGCATCATTGGACCATTTTCCTTCGAAAATGAGGCTGGGAACAACGTTTCGGTCAACGGTGGGCGTTACAGATACGACTTTTTTTTTTACTGAAATTAAAGACATGGATTTGGACGACCTCTGGTTCATGCAGGATGAGGAGCCATTCCACACAGCCCATGCCATAATCTTTTGCGCACCAAATTGCCACATCGTGATAACAGCCGTCTTGGCGATGTCAATTGACCCATCCAGTATAGAATCTTTGGAGCATTGAGAAACAGAGGAACGGACAAACTGAAGGCTATTGCGAAATTGTAAGGGATCGCTTTTTGATGACGGAGTCCTTTATTTTGTCAGAGGTTTTTGTAACACTACACTGTAGCACTCAGACTCAAAAACTGGTCCATTGTACTGCCAGGCAGCAACCTACTTTTAATGGAATTTCATGGTCTTTCGAAGGAAGACCAGCAGGCGCTTCTGTGATGAGGAGCCTTCATCATCAGCTCTTACCTCATCAGCAGCGAATAACTGCCACCTGATCTGAGCAAAGGCGGGACAATGGCAGAGGAAGTGCTCTGCAGTGTCATAGTCTTCTCCAAAGGCGTCACAGAAGGTTTCATCGCTTAGTAGTACGTTAGTACGCCGGTAAGTTGTCTGCAATCTTTTCTGTTAAGAGATAACAAGAAAACCGCGAATTTTTTACAGACGTTGGGGAGCATGCGCTTGGTCTGTCTACATCCGGGAGAGTCATGCTAAATGCGGTTGTGCTCTCGAAAAGTGCAACCATCGATGGAAGCCCTAACCAAGGACGCGGGCAGTCCCAGCGTAGGTTCATGTCCTGAGAATGCCTCATCTGATCCTCGCCTAGCAAGTTCATCAGCGATATCATTTCCTGTGATCCCGGGACCCAGACAAGTCTTAGCGAATTTAATCTACCGATTAAATTCAGAGAAGACTTACATTCCTGAACTATCCTGAAAGTAGTTAAAGGTTTCAGCAAGGCCTTAAACACAGCTTGTCGCTGTCGTTACAGATGCAAATACTTCGCCCCTTCCATCTATTCTATTCTATTCCACACGGATTCTTTAAAACATTTTTTTGGAATTGCACGTCTGCAAATCACTTTGTCTGATCAAATACAAAGTCCATGAGAATGCGATTGACAGTATGCGTGTGCTATCCATAAGTAAAAGTTTAAAAAGAAGTAAAACACCTGTTTTTCTAATTCAACAAAATGTTCATAAAAACCTTTGAAACGTTCTCCTTTGCACATGCTTTTCCCATCGAAGAGCAACCACCATCGACAGACAAAAACGCCCCCTTTCAAGATAACGCGCTTCGGGTTCGTCGTACTCTGCGTGACATTTTCAATCATCTCCGAGAGAAGTCACACGTCAACGAGGGATATAAATGTATGGACGTTAGGAGAGTTGACAGCTGGCCGAAGTTCTCCGTCAAATATGAAGAATAAGAGGGTGCGTTATCACTGTCAAAAGTTCCACGTCCATTTGTATGCTACAGTGAAAGTGACGTGGAATATCTTCCAAGTTCGCCTTAACGATAGCTGTGCTGCGTAGAGTTGACTCGTGATGAATCGTAAATTGAGGCTTAAATTTGACACTGCTGCGGATTAACTTTGTGGGATGCCTGCTCCAACTTGGGAAGTGCTAATCTTTTAATACAACTCAATGTAGGATGACGCAGTGGAGGACTGCGCCCAAACACCCAGGATTCGATTGCTGATTAACCAAAGACTAAGTCACACCAATTTTTGTCATTCCGAATACCCGAACTTGGCCAGATCACAATTTCTTACCCTCCCTCCAATGACATAAAATATCCCGTTCATCTTTTGGAGGGTTCATCGATTCGCATAGTTCATCTGTGCGAAGTCTCAGTGTTGATGTTTTAATTTGTGAAAAAGCCGACGACAGTGTCTCATGCATTGGCTGTATTTATTTTGAAGGGATTACTAAATATTTGAATATGGAAAATAATAATATATGAATTAAATCACGTGCATAAAGGCAATAGTAGTCTACTGTGCACCCTTCATTGGTCTAGAACTTGAGTGCAATCTTTAGAAACCTCTGTAGATAATATTTGGCAGTCACTCCCTCGCAAATAATTTTTTTCGTTTTATGTTAAATGTGTGAGAAGCCAAAATTTGAGACTCGATGACTAGATGCCCCATTCTATCTATAGCTTGCACGCAGTGTCTGCAGTTTTTGGTGGTACTATGGTCTATTTTTCGCTATCCAGCGATATCTTCAATGCAAAAAAAAGATGTTGGGCAAGGTAATTTGTGACCTTTTTAACATCATTCTTGATTCATGCAAAGCTCACGGGCTAACTTAGAGGGACGATCTTCCAAAAGTCCGTACAGCTGCTAGCATATGCGGATGACATTGAAGTAGGTCAAACTCAGCGATCCGTCAATGAGGCGTTTGCTTTCATTGAAACGGTAGCTATCAAAATGGGTCTGATGGTAAACCAGAGCAAATCGAAGTGTATATGGTGTCAAGCAGAAAGAACACTCAACATCAACGATTTGGTCAGATAGTAAAAATGGGCATTTATAATTTCAAGGTTGTCAAGAACACATCTCTCTTTCTCACATGAACTAGAGCCGAAGCATTTTCTAAAAGAATGATGACCGGCTTTAATGATTCAGAAAAAAGCCCAAAACCATCCCGAATAAAAATATCCATTTGCGTGCAATAAGTCAACAAGTACTTACCGCACTAGATTCTAATTGAATCAACTGAAAGCGTGTCAAGAATTACTACCGCACGACATCAAAACCCATCCTATTCCACATGGCTTTTCTCTGCTGGATTCCCGGTAATGCCGACACAAAAAAAAAAGAAACCAAGCACGAGGCCAACTGACTAGGAGTGGTTGTGATATGAAGTGACAGGTATTATCTTACTTCAAAACAACCAGTGGCTCCTCCCATCGTCATAAATATGACTTTGATGCGTTGGTGGAATAAAAGTGACTGTGACTTCTGGTCTATGGACTGCAATTGACAAGAATTTTTGAAGTGCGCTGTTGATTTCTGCGGGGGTTCCTTAAAATATGTCATCATTATTTTATTTTAAGGAGATAGAAGTAAACATTTTTTAGAACACTTCATATTCTTCGGGTGGCGCTAAAATCAATGGTGGACTTGGGCCTGCAGCAACCACCCGTGATGTGCTTAATTTGATGAAAACATGAACCGCCATATGCAACCTGAGATTTGCAAAATCGCAAGTTTTCACAGGTAGAAAATGTCTAATTTTTTAAAAAAAAATGTTTTCGAACAGAATTTTGTGGATCGCGTTTTTAATTTGACACCCGGGAATTGATTGTTTAAATCGCTACTAAAAAAGTAAAATCGGTAATTCTAATACTTAAAATTAGTAGAAGTATTTTTCAAAAAAAAAATACATAATTGAAAAAGATCCATACCAAAAAGGATACATTTTTGTTGGTATTTGGTAAAAAAATGGTTATTTCAAAATTAAGGTTACAGATCGCGGTTCATGTGTGCTCTACACCGATTTCAAACAGCGAATATAGCGACATAACAGTTATACTTGAGTGACTCAAGTACCGCGAATTTGAAAGACTATGTACTCGGAATTGAATCATAGGCCTTCAGCGTATGAGTCGACGTCCTTTTGACTAAACCGACGCCAAACTGATTTAAAGTAAAGACTTTTTTAATGACGCATCGAAGGCTATCTTAGTTTATGATGTGCAGGTGTGGGGAGTGGAAAAGTACGAACTTGCGCATACTTAAGAAAATAACTCTTTTTGATTTTCAATAACCCAAAGGGTTTGCATTATTTAGAAACTGGTCTGTTATATATTTCAACTCTTAAGCTTAAGGCAGACTGAATAGTGAGAGTCTTAAATATGAAGAAGTAAAGGCTACCTAAAATAAGCATAGTGTATGCGGTTTGACAAAAAACGCTGCTGGTCAAAGACTGGAACTTGTTTGCAGCGGTTTGGAATTTTAATGCTGATCAATGCAAACAATTATTTCACGAAGTAATTACCGTCAACGACGAGAACGAAAGGAATATTAAGAAGAACGTACACCCACGAAAAGGCAGTATTATTCTAAGTGCGTCTATAAACTCAACCACAGAAAATATTTCACCAGCAATCATAGCGTCATTTGCACTTTATTTAAATTTAGGACAAGAGCTGATTAAACTAAGCTTCCGATAGATTCACGCTCTGTAATCAAAGAGGCAAAGAAGATGTTGTACACTTTTCTGGAGTTTTCCCATTGCTAACGGAAACAGGCGGTTTCTTGTCGGAAAAGGATGCAAGCTGATTTAGTTTCTAACTATCTGAATGCTACAAATTGACTGCGTCTTTATGAATACTACAGAGAAAGATTTTGACTTTTACAAAATAATTAATCAGAGTCTGCAGTCTACAGAATTTTGTTTTGACTAAACCAAACATCCTGCGTAATTTTTGTTTAAACCAGAAAAAGTGTTTTAAAAATAAAAATGTAAAAATTTACTGATATTTAAATCTGATTTCACTAATCTGAAAATGAATTAAGGACTAATCTAAACCTTTATGTCCTGCTAAATCTAAATCTAAATCACAAAAGTACTTCAAATATAAAAGTCTAAACTATTGCTTATATGAAAAAAATAATAATAATAAGTCTGACATGGAATCGCATCGCCGCTAATTAAAATAAGAAAAATAAATCTGTAAGATTTAAAACAAAAGGAAATAATTACAGTGCATTGTTTATAACAGAGTGCCCCTCAGACAGACAACATTTAACGTCATGTCTCTACTTATTATTCCAGAATGCTTCGTAATTCTTTTTGTAATAATAAACAAAAAAATATACTTAAAGAGTAAACGATTTTAGATTTGGATTTATTCAGTGGTTTTTACATTTTTAATTTAAAACTAGATATAATTTGCAAATGATAAATAATTGTTAAAAAGAAAAATATAGCAGTTATCATTTTTAACTTATAAGTTAGTGTTAAATGATACTTCACGAGTTCAAATTTTGCAGAAATATCAAACTAATGTGGGGTGGAAATCAGATTTTCAATAACTATGGTTTTAGTTAATTCTATTTTTTCATTAAAATTGAGATATAAAGAGACAAATTGAAGGAATAGAAACCTTTCCATAAAAAAAGACAGTTTTTTTACTTTTTTCAAAAACGGGTTTAAATTATTGATTGATCTAGTAGATAAAGTCATTTATCAAATAGCATAGGTGCTGTGGCAGTTAAAAATTTAGATAAATGGGAGTTATAAGCCATGGGTTCAATGACTAGATGCATGCTGTTAATAAGGAGATTATTAATTGAGAATTTCTATTCTATCAGACCGGTACAAGTAAAACCAACTTAAACATGTTTTTTCTTTCTCCTCCACAAGATTTTCTTACTTTCTTTGCGGTTGCGGAAGGCAAGTCAGACTGAGTTTTCTGCCCAAAAAATACCGCCAACGAGCTTGACTTATATCTCACATCAGTTTATTTTGAACATAAAAGTGACCCTTGGGCTTGGTGGTCAGTAAATGGAAGACAGTTCCCAATTTTGCTCAAATTTGCCAAAACTTTATTTTTGATCTCCATGTAGCAGTGCGAGTAAGAGACTCTTTTCTGAAGCATGCATCGTATCGAAAACAAACGTAATGAATTATTACCCCTGAATGCAGAAAAACTAATTTTCTTTCATCATAATTTGGCTTTAGTAAACTTCCAATATTGAATTGTTTTTTTATTTTGTTGTTTTTTTAACTGAAAAAACGACTATCCGGTATTCGGCCGGATATCAAAAGACTATTCGGCTCCGGCTGGATATCAAAAGACTATTCGGCTTCGGCCGAATATTACAAAAGAAGCGGGATAGGCCGGATACCGAATACTTTCCGGATATCACCTCTAATATAGACCATTTAAGATTTGTTTCTACACATCAATTACTCCCTAAAACTAGCAAATCGACGTTAAAGACTCCAGACGTTAGTGTGTTCTCTAAGTTATATTCTGTTTGGTCCAAAACTAAGCCAGGTTATTCCTTTAATCAAATTTGATACATACAGTTCGCAATCAGAAATGTCTTAGAACCTCATTGATGAACAAAGTGTGATTAGGTGTAAGCTTTCGAGAAAGCCGGCTTTAAGAACTGAAGCAGCAAAAGAAAAGTAAGTCGATGGTTAACCGGACTCCGGGACTCTCTTTCAAATAGGAATATCTCGCCAAAAAGTATGGGAATTTATCCGAAGATGATTGGTGTAAGATTATGTTATGGTCTGACTCAAGGGACTCAGTTTTGCACCCAACTGTACGTTTCTCCATACAAAAGTGATAGTTTAAATCTTAGAAAAATGTCGTATATCCTGAGTGGTAGACAAAAGTTTTCAAACAATGTAATTTTCAAAAAATTGCTTAAACCTAAGCGACGTTTAAAATTAAATCCTTTACTTACTTACATAATAATAATAATAATAATGGCGGCGCTACAGTCCGAGGTGGACCTGGGCCTAGCTTCTCAGCAACCACTCGTGTTGTGCGTGCTATTGTTCTGTCACGAGCGGAGGGGACCTACAGTTTAATGCCGACTCCGAACGGCGAGATTGAGAAGCTTTTTCTAGACAGTTGTACTCTTTGAGCATTGTCAGTGACTCGAAAGAGGTGGAGCCGTGAACAATTTTTTTTTTGAAAAATTGACAAACAATTGAGTTTGGATTTGAACCTAGACTGTGAAAGTCTAATGCGCATGGGTCGACGCACGAACCCACACGGCCACGGCGCTCACTTACTTACTTACATACAATTTTTTTATTATATAAATTAAAATTAATTAAAACTAAATTGCTTCACTTAGTATCACAAAATAAAACAAAAAATAATAAAAAAATGTTTTCATAAAAAAAATAATAACAAAGAGAAAAACCATGTTTTTCTTTAAAAGCTTCGTTCTCTTTCAAAGTGTGAAAACTTTTGACCACCACTGCATAAAGAAGACATTCCTTGACAACCATTTGTATCCTTCGAAAAGATGTGTTTCAGATCAACGTAATCCTAACCAGCAATGATTCAGTGGAAAAGGATTATGACGAATGAGATATGTAAATGTTCCGAGAACGATTTCCAAGAGGAATCGACTCCTTTTCAAACGAACGTGGATCATAAGCCATTTTTCTTAGGATTCTAAAAGTTAAAAGACGCATTTTTAAGGCTTCACTTGATGGTATTATACAAAACCCAAAATGTGTACATAAAAATCTTTTCTTTTGAAATGTTCCCTACTATTTCCTCGTGCTAATTTCTCGTTATTATTGGAACCGCCACCCACTCAAAATCAAGTGCTCTCTTAAGTTGGTCACTTCTTTAAGACAAAACAAAGTAAACACGAACCCACACGCGTATGTATCGCCTGACCCTTTCTCAAAAGTTTGTCAAACCATTTGCAGATACACACATCGTATTTCCTAAAAGGCATTACTGGTTATCTCATCTGGAGGACTTCTCCAACTCGGATACACTCGCACATTCTCAGTCTCGAGGGTAATTCATTTATTTTCTCAAACGATTCCTTGGGGGGGAAGCAGATTTTATAAGGGGTCCCTTAAGCGAGTTCCGATCAATAATGAAACACTTACCGATGAACTCATCTATCGTCACCACAGCACCAGTCCTTGTTTGCGGATTCTTTCACACTTCCAATCAATAAAATGCGAGTGGGGATGTGCATGTGTGTGTGTATGTAGCCTCGCCCAATTTAAATTAATTTAATTATTTTAATTCAATACCTGACTGAGTACACGTGACGCTGTTCCTTGAAGTCTGCCACGTGTGTGCAATTAGGTGTTCATCTTGGGGCAATTAATTAAGGCTGTTCCTTTCCGTGCATACACGCAAACGGATATCGAGACTCGAGTGTGAGAGTCTTTGACAAGTGCGAACCATTTAAGGCTTCGAAAGTAAGCAATTCAGAAATGATTTGTGCCCGATAGTCGCCCAGATACTGGGAAAACGAACTTGACCACTTAATGCGCGTAATAAATTTTCCCGGAAACTGTATCGCTCACCTCGTTATAATGCAATCGAGTACTTGCCACCAATTACTCAACTGATAAGTGCCGTCACATTAAATCCACACCAACGCAACCCCATTCATCTGTTAGTCCTTGTTGTTGGCGTCGTCGTCGTCGTCATCGCCATCGCCGTCGCCATCTTCGTCAACATCGTCTCTGTCGTTTCTGTCGTTGTCGTCGTTGTCGTCGTCGTCGTTGTCGTCGTCTTCGTCGTCGATTCAAATTTCGTTCGACACTCTTTACACTACATTAAGTACATTATCACATAATTCCGGTTGGCCTAAGAAGGATACACACTTCATTGGGAATTACAAACGGCCCACTGCCGCCAAGCAGCCATCCAACCAATTCCCCAAGCGGATTGCTACCCTTCTCCCATCTGTTTGAGGGCATACGACGTAAGGATCTTTTATGGCTCCCCGTAAAACCACAGGGACCGTCCATAGCAGCACTTCGGTCGTTCGTTCAATGGCTGTCTCTTTGATTAGCGGGGTCCTGCCTTCGGAAATTTAACGCTGCCGCGTGTGCTTCTTTCCGTCGATTATAGCAATTAAGGCGTCGGCAAATGGCGGCAACTGGGGAGGGCGGCGACGGGTTGTAATGTCGGTGATGGGTGATGGCTGTGCGATGGTGGCAGCAGCACGGATGCTCGCTCATAAAACAGACGCTCGTTTAAAACTTCCAACTATCTAAATTCTGAACTCGCCCTGAACTGATGGGATGAACTGGATTTTTGGAAACGAAATGTCGGAGTGGATTTATGGGGGAGGGAAATGGTCATAATCTGAACGATTGGATGGTTATTCATACACATACACCCACACGCGTATGCATGTGCGTTTGCGTCGGGTTGAGTGTGCAGTTCAAGCGGGTACGAGTACAGTGAGTGAAAGAATTTGTGAGCGTGCAAGAGGAAAATATATTTTTGTGTTAGTTGACTTGGGGATTAAGCTGACTGAAAACTTATGAAACTGAAGTTGGTCATCAACTCAAGATACTTTTGGAGCATCTTCATTTTTTTCGTATGATTTTGTGTTTTGAACTTAACGGTCTTAACGAGATGAGGCAAAAACTCTTCTAAGAGCTGAAGCTTATGCCGTGGACAATGGTAATGAAAACGATGATAAAATATACATAAAGAAATTGGCTTGAAAAAAGAGCAGCATCCTTCTGCCAGGATGTTTAAAGGAGGAGCATGAAGTTTAACAAGCCTTGAAGAGGTTAAAGACTGAATGTTTGTTCAGAATATTGTGGTTGTCATTAAGTTTTTTCGCATACAAATTTTATGGATATGACTGATTTTTTTTTAAAGCTTTCTCATTCATATCATAAAAATAGATTTATGCTCTAACCATATGTACCTTGATTGGAATATATTCTGTGGAAGGCATTTAGGAATGATATTTTCAAATAATCACCAAGTAATAAAAAGTCGTAAACATTTTGTCACCTTCTTAGCACAATCTATAAAATGATAATACCTACATTTTGAAGAACCAACAGAAAAATGACTTTGTCTTATGTTAAGAACGAAAAAAGAACTAGATTAGGTTAGGTTAAGTTAGGAGGGCTTTATGCTGTTGCCAGCAACTACACCCAGAGGCCGTGGAGGTCCATTGTGTATGTCCTGTAAGGATTGCATGCTTACCGAGAAAGGGTCAGTAGGCAATTACCAAAACCACCCCGTTCTAGTCAAAAATTTCCGTAGGTCAGGGATCTGTACCTTGGCCACATCGCTGAGCTCGTGAAAGAACCTTGCTTTCAAGTGATTGAGCCGTCGTTCTTGTAGAGCAGGGTAATGCCAAAGGAGATGCTCCACTGATTCAATTTCTTCTTCATCCCTACAGCTCCAACAGAAATCGTTCGCCGGGAGGTTTAGTCTCTTAGCCATTGCACCTATCGTGCAGTGGCCAGTGAGAACCCCCATTAAGACGCGTATGATTTTCTCATTGTTGGATATGAGGGATTTGGTCTTGTTGATATCATATTTGGGCCATAAGCAGTGGGATATGACGCACCCTAGGTGGCTTTGCCACTGTTCGTTTGCTGATGACACATATACTTGTTCAATGAGTCTTTTGGCTGAGCTAATAGAAGGATGGATAGTATTGTCAGCCGATTCTGCGCCTGAACTTGAACCTGTCCGTGCCAGTTCATCTGCCTTTTCGTTTCCTTCAATGTTGGAGTGTCCAGGAACCCAGCACAGAAGGATTTTGTGGCGGTTCAGGCTTTTAAGCTCTTTAATGCAATCCTTGACGGATTTGGAGTTTATGAGATGGGAAATCAGTGCCTTCTGTCCGAGCAGAGGGTGATTTCCATCACGCAGTAGTTGCCATCTGCTTGAACTTCGAGCCTTTCTTTTTTATCTATCAATTCTGAATTCACATCAGCGCAATGGAATTTTTTTAAAAATATTTTAAAAAAATGTTCTGTAATTATTGACATCAACTGTCTTAGCTGTAAATGATGTGTCCTACTTTTTCATATTTAATCGTTTTACATCTATCCCTGACACATTATTTTAATTTGAGTTACCCGCTATAGTTTTATGTAATAATCAATGGTAAAAATATTGATCTCTAGTAACTTGTAAATACCGTCATATCATTATTTATTACCTTTCCGCGTTAATTCTTGAAGCATCTTTGCTATTGTACTTATTGTACTTATTTTTAACAAACTTCATTAATTTTCATTTTCGTTTCGAAATGATCCAAGTTTTGGGAACCGTAGATAAAAGGTAACAAATCAATAATTAAAATAAAATATTTCTTGGGTTTCTCCATAAAATGTAATGAAAAAAAATTATGAAGGGTGGTCCAACGAAAACGCACCATGTCAAATCACATGATCGTGGCGGCCAATTAACATCGCCATGACGTGAGATAACACTGAACACAGCCATTGAATTTCTTGCACAAAAGAGCCATTGTTTCGTTGGCTGTGTGGCAAGTGGCACCATCCTGTTGGAAGCATGTGTCGTCCAGGTCCATATCCTCAATTTCTAGCCACAAGAAGACCGTTATCATCTCGCGATAGCGAACACCATTCACGGTAACTCATTTTCGAAGAAGTACGGCCCGATGACGGCGCCAGCCTATAAACCGCACCAAACAGTTATGTGATTTGACACCGTTGGACTTCTTTCTTTGGGGATATTTAAAAGAAAAAGTTTACGTCAATAAGCCAAGAACAATTAAAGAGCTAAAGATTGAGATAATTCAGCACATTAGTGACATTGAACATCAATTATGTCTCAGAGTCATTGAAAATATGGACCATCGGATAGAGGTATACCACCGAAGCGAGCATTTGGCCGATATTTTCACACACAATTGCCATAGATCCTTCTATCATAATAAAAAATATTATGAAAATTCTCTGAAAACTTTTTGTTTTATTTACAATGTGGTGTTAAGGAATACGTAGGCGTAGTGTGCGTAAACGAGGACCTTAACCGTAGGATTCGACGCACTTGAACGCCACTGCATTTGGATTAAGGTAAAGAAAATCGTCCAATGAAGGTCTTAGGGCAAGTTGAGCCTTTCCATCCACTTGCTTTCGAATTGTTCAATCTTTATTTATTGACGTAGTTGAATATTACTTAATTCCAATTTACAGACTTTGGAATAAAGTACATTTAAGGAGACATCAAAATAACTTCATACTTAGCCTATTTACTATTTTTAGAAAGCATTTTCGTACATACTCGTAGAATAAACATTTTTGGAAGTCATTTAATCCGCTTAAATAAGCACGTGATTCATTGTCTTTAACGCTCAAGAGGAAAGATTTTCTCAAGTACTTCGACTTATGACTTGTTGTTTATGATGAGGGAATGATATTTCTTTACTGTAAAGTAAATTTAGAATTTGTTTGACTTCTACGTTTGCGTCATCCTGGAGAGGATTTCCCTGTAGCAACAAATGTCCACTTGAAAATACTCAAAGACAGTGAGAGTTTGGCTCAGAATGAGGATCTCATAAGGTTTCGAAGGTTAACACAATTATTCAGGTTGAGGGTATTTTGACAAAAAAATAAATCCTATAATTATGGATGATTCACAAGACTTAATGCTTTTTCGAAATTAATTTCAAGACAACTGCCGACATGTGGGAAAACAACAGCTAGTATTCCATCTGAATCAATAATCGGTACCGATGGCGTGAGGTGGAATTAAAGAATTAAAAGAAATTCGAAAAATGAACGTAGTTCCAGGGAGTAATTACTTAATTAGCAGACACATCGGCTTCCACTTTTCAGTAATTTACATGAAACTTCCCATACGGGGATGAATTACATGCATTCGAGTATTTTCGTGCGTGGTATGTGTGTGGTTTTTCAAGGGCATCAAACGTATCCTTTCCAGCAGTTAAACTGCTAAGTTGCGCAAGGTAAACCAAACAGACCACGTGTGTGTACTTAAAGTTGGTTATCATTAGTCTCCTTTCATCGTAAATTTTATAATAACTTAAGCAGCGGTCATATAACTCCTTTTAGGGAAATAAAAGTTCAATATAGAAGGTCTACGCCAAGAAGGTTAGTCAATTAGTGTAGTGAACATTTTGGTAAACATTTATTTAACGCTTCACAATATAGCGCAAAGCCAATGCTTATCTTTTTCGTATTGTTCAAATTTGGTAAGGACATATAATAATAATAATAATGGCGGCGCTACAGCCCTAAAAAAGTACTGGCATGCGTTTGAGACTGTATGGTACAATGGTCTTGTCCATAAACTCTTGCAATTTAATTTTTCTATATACCTCATAAAAATCATCCAATCTTTCTTAACGGCAATGAGTTTTAAAGTATTTGTGAACCAAACTCCATCTGATGTCCAATCGATTCCTGCCGGTGTTCCTCAGGGCTCCGTATTGGGCCTCATTCTCTACAACATCTATACATCTGATTTCCCTTCACTTCCTGGATGTCATTCTGCAATTTTTGCAGATGATACTTGCATTTATTCAGCTGATTCGATAGGCTCGAATATTGAGTCTAATTTGCAATCTGGATTAGAATGCCTGCTTAAATATCTTGCAGATTGGAAAACTAAAATTAATCCTCACAAAACACAAGCAATCTTTTTTTCTCGAAAAAGAAAATCTCGTTTTTTACCTGCCAATTTAAGAGTCTGCGGAAATCAGATTGACTGGGTACCATTTGTTAAGTATCTAGGAGTCATTATGAATAAGAGACTGACTTTTGGCAAACATACAAGTAATGTCGTTAGTAAAGTCAATAACACCATTAAAGTACTATACCCATTCATTTGTCGCAATTCTGAATTAAGCAAAGATAACAAGCTTATAATTTATAAATCTATCTGCCAAGCCATTCTGTTCCATTCTACGCAGCTCCAGTTTGGGTCAACTGCGCCAACTGTCACCTTAAAAAGTTGCAAGTTCTTCAAAATAAGGTCTTAAAAATTATCCTACAACTACCATGGTATTTTTCAACTTCAGAACTTCACGAAATACCCAAAATTGAAACGGTAAAAGAAAGAATAGCTCGACTTTCTGAAAAATTTGTCTTTTCATGTAATATATCAGATAACCCTCTCGTTTCTAATCTTGTAAATGTTCTTTGATATTATATGTTTTATTTATAAATGAATGTATTAAGTTATTTCATTCATTTATTTATATCTATACATGCCTTATTTGCCCACAAAGGACATACCCATATACAAATCTGTAATACTTTGCATGAAGGTTTTTATTTAGCTTTTCCTTCAGCTCTTTTCTTTTGTAAAATTGATTTTGTGCTCGTATTTAAATTTTTCATAAGTAACCATATCTATGTACATCTCAAGTGTAAAAAAATGTAAATTGTTGCTAATAAATTAAAGCAATATAATACAACGTTTTTTTAAATGTGAAATTAATTGGTCTTGCTATTATATAAACACATTTTTTGAATATTATTTTGAAGAAAAAAAATCACTTATATGACTTTGCCTTACTTCAAGATGAGATTTTAATTGTAAAGCTTTTTCTTGAAGCCGTCTCAAAGTGGACATGTCAGCCATATTATCTTGTTTCTATTACGATAGGGATCGTAATCCATTAGCTAACGAACTGGCAACGTCAACGTATTTTATTTGATATTTAACAATATTTCTACCGTCATCTTGCTCACTTTCGCTTTTAGAACTAAGTTCAACTGTGTCGCTTATACTTCTAAGTTAGTTTTAGTATTTTTCCAAGCTTCTATTTCTGCAATGCTAGTACGACGCTTAAGAAACAAATTTCATTTCAGATGCATACATCACAATGTCAACAAGAACAGTCAACTTATAAATGCGTTCGTTATATTGGACAGCAATTTGTGGCCATCGTTCGCTATTTAGAGATGTTTATGTAAGTCTAAAATGCGTTCGTTACATCGTAAATTCGTTATTCTGGACGTCCACTGTATTTATATAATTATTTATTATCTTATTTCTTCACTTATTTAATATTATTAATTTATTTTTATATTTATTATATCTGGTAAGTAAATAATTATATAAATACAGTGGACGTCCAGAATAACGAATTTGCGATGTAACGAACACATTTGTGGGCGCCGTACGCCTCCTACGCTCGAGGTCGTCAGTTCGAATCTTGAAAAAAAACATCAAACATTTTTTCACGGCTCCACCTCTTTCGAGTCACTGACAATGCTCAAAGAGTATAACTGTCTAGAAAAAAGCTTCTCAATCTCGCCGTTCGGAGTCGGCATTAAACTGTAGGTCCCCTCCACTCGTGAGAGAACAATAGCACGCACAACACGAGTGGTTGCTGAGAAGCTAGGCTCAGGTCCACCTCGGACTGTAGCGCCGCCATTATTATTATTATTAAATAATAAACACACTCTAATTATGTTTAAATTAAAGTTTTTCTCCCATAATTTTTCCTTCAATATTGTACCGTTGTATCAAGACCTATATTTGTCAAAAGTAAGATATATATTTAATTATCGAATCTCAGTGGAAGATGTGCAAAAAAGGAAACTAACAAATCTGAAAAAATTGCAGAAATAAATATCTTACATAACGTTTTTTTACTTTTAATTTTACCAAGCCAAAAATGTTTACTTTCGCTTAGCCAAAAATGTTTTTTGGCTAATATGGATATAAACGTGGACCAATTTCTGAATGCTTTCTCTTAAAAAACTTTCCAGTTTTTTTTATTAATTGATACGCAATTTTGAGGTCCAGGCCCTCGGACTGTAGCGCCCTAAGAAGAAGATACGCAATTTTGGCCACATTTAGTGATTAAGTTTCATAGGTACTACATTTTTTTTGTTAATCGTTTGTCCACATTTTAAAACAATTCGATAACAGCAGAATCTCTGGAAGCATTAACTAAGTATATCCTACATGTGCGACGAAGCAATTTTCTCAGGATTTCATTCTGAACTCCGTGACGTCTGGCAGTTGAGTACGATTGGACAAGCAAAAGCAACAAGAACTACAGCACGCCCTTAAATTATCACCGCAGTCATTAAATCATATTTAATGCAAACTTTGCCGAGGTCATCTGCTCGTGTAAAAATACCAAAAAGACCGAGACACCTGTCACAAGCACAGGTCATGGAAAAACGAATCTCTCAACAAGGGTATTCAATAAGAAATTAACGGCCCTTGCTTCGGCCAATCTGATTAAAACCCTCCTCCCATTCCGCAAATTAATTCCAAGCCCATGCCTTCAATAATTTCACTCACCCTCACAGCTCACACCTCGCACATCGTCTTGCCCGCCGCAGCACACAGCCGTGCACATGGATGGGAGGGCAATTATTTCCATGAACCCAATTCCAAACAATTATACACACCCACATCCAACGTCGAAATTCGTCTTTTAGTCACTGTACGACTTACGCCCTGCATCCCCATAACGAACCGTATTCGATCTAGATTCCAAATGCGTCGAACCCAACGGTTACCAAGCCATGGTGTGGTGTGGTGTGGAGTGGCGTGGCGTGGTGTGGCGTACCCCCGCCTCTCGGCACCTACACGGGATGCCAGTTGCCGGATGACGGCAGGACGGCAGGACGGCAGTGCGGCTGGCAGGAGGGCGGTAAGGGTTGGGATATAAATTTTGGGAATAGTAGAAGTGAAGGCTCAAGTTAAACAGACATCCTGTGGCGAATTATACCTTTTTACGATGTCATGTTCTGGGTTTGCTCTCTATTGCCATCTTCAAAATCGTATATCTATAATATCCCTTTTTCGGGTTTACTTGTTATTTTTCCTTTTCCCAACCTATCCCCCGCTCTTGATCCCGTGGCCGTCCTTTGCCACCTTTCTGCTGTCTTATTATATCCCCCTCCCCCCTCGTTCGACATCCTTGAAATGCCACATCAACATGCACACGCACACAGAAGGCCGAAGACCGAAGACCGAAGACAGAAGACCCTTACAGGCAACAGACAGCAGAGTCCAAACGGATACCAGCAGCGCTGGAGAATTAGAAACAGCAGCAGCAGCAGCAGCGTCGGCGGCGGTAGTAGAATGAGGGAGTCCTTGTGTTGGTAGTGGAAGTGGCAGCAGAAGTAGCACCAGCAGTCAGGTACTTTTTTTTATACCCACTCAGCACTCTTGGTTTGGCTTGCTTGCTGCTGCTTACCCACTGAATTATACCACGTTATGCTATCGGCAGGACTCCAAAAAACAAAAAAAGCAAAAAAAAAGGAAAGTGAGGAGGAATAGCAAAAAAAAAGAAGCAGAAAAAAAATGGGAAAAAGGTCGAAACGAACAAACACTCGAACCTCACACCCTGTCAAGTCCTGGCCTCCCTTAAATCCTTAACCGTCATTCAACCAACCGACAAGCCGCCCACACCCCATCATCATTATCATCGCCGTAGTCGTTGTCCTCGTCCTCGTCTCAACCCTCGTCCCCGACCCGGCAACCCGGCAACCTGACAACCCGACAAACCTCCGCCCACCCATCAGATTCCCACAGATCCGCACACAACCGTCAAGCCAGCCAGGGCACAGCACCGGAGGGATATAATCCGGCACGAGGATTTCAACCCACAGCACAGCACACGCAGCAGTAGCTGTGCTCCCAAATCGCTCGCACATACCCAACCGTACACCCGTAGAGGGCCGCCGCCACCGCCACTGCCGATGCCGCCGCCGACGTACGGGCATCGTCGTGGTGGCTATGGAGAAGGATGTTTGGCAAGGATATTTATGTGCGTCCAAACGTAAAGTTTTCTGCTGATGTCGTTCGTGCTGTTGGCTGGTGGCTGTTGATGGCATACGGCTCCCAGAGTGTACCTCGTCTGTATGTCTGTGCGTTCGGATGTGTATGCTGTGCCACTGGGTGGATGGATGGGACGGATCTCTGTGTGTTTGTATGTAGGTTGATAGCAGGCATGCCATGCCATGCCATCATGGTGCCATCGGGGTTCGTGTGTATCTTCATTTCCATGGCACAGCTGTACGGCTGTTCGGCTGTACGACTGCACGGAACGGAGGAGTTCTGGGGGGATATCCTGAAGTTGGGACTAAGTGACATGCTGTTTATTGTTGAAGGGTGTTAAAATGTGGTGTGCGGCGTTATGGCAGCGTCCATGTGCGCCCTCGTGCGCCCGTGTGCCAGTGTGCCAGTGTGCTTGCTGCCTGCTCTCGACTTGCCTCTGTTGTAGCTACACTGAGTTCTGGAGTGCCATGCTCTGCTGTGTGGTGGTGTATAATGCCGTTTCGTTGTTGATTTCGTTTTTTTTTCCCTCATTTTTTTTTCATCTCGTCCTGTACGTCCTTTTTTTCCCCCTGCACAGTGCACAGTTGTACGCCAGGAACACACTTATTTTCCACAATGGAGATATGCCTCAGTGAATAGCTATCTAGTTGACTGTGGATAGAGATACGTGTGCGGGCGTTGTGGGGAGGAATACACAGCTGAGTGCTTTGATTTCGTTCAGGGAACGGTCGCCGCCGCCGCCGCCGTCGTCGTCGTAGTCGTCGTCGGTCGCCCACGTTGCCAGCAGATACGATAGATAGATATAAACAGTTGAGGGGAAAGGTTAAGACACATTAGATGTTATTTGACTATTTAATGTAGGTTAGGGCGATTATCAGATCGTGTAGTAGGCTTAGCGCTGGCGGAGTTCCTGCGACTTGGTGACTTTTGTGAATTATTAAGTCATTTGAAGTCGACCGCTTAAGAAGCAAGTGCCCCTTATGTGCGGATAAGAGGTGCTGATAATAGCGTCTGAAGTCGAGTCATTAGCCTTCTTGCAATCTTCTTCGCTTCTTCAGCTTTGCGAGTGATGAACTTTTTATAAATATGCGAGTAGTCTTGAGGAAATACTGACAGCTGCATGCTGCATTTGACAAGTTCACTTGCATCATCAAACGGTAAACGACGTCAATGAGCGGCTGTGTTCACAAAGAGCATTTCTATTTAATAGCAGCAAAAAATGCCACGCGCTTATGGAGGAAGACATTTTTCTTTAAGCCAAGTGTGTTTCCCGGACAAGCGCACCATCCACGGTTTTCAAAAAATTTGCTTTTAAAAAGTCCCTAAAAGTTCAATTGAGCCTTGAGTAGGAGTAACGTTTCTTCTTAGAAACTAAGTCGAACTCCCTCTAACTCGAACTAATTTTGATATCCTCTGAAAATTCGACTTAGAGGGAGTCGGCTGTATATTCTCTTTCCTAAGTCGTCTGCTGTATGAACGGTTTCTGTCTGCTGGTAAGCCAGGCTTCGAATAACCTGATTTTATACAAACTCCCCTCCATGCAGTTTCTTCCTGCGAATACTAATTTTCTCGATTTGAGTCTCTTTGAACAGAGTGATGTGCCGCCGTGTGTATTCTTGAATAAATTGTGCAAAAATTTCCTAGTCAAGTGTAAGCCACACTTTTCTAACTATCTATACATCTCCTACCGCACGAGGATGGCATTGATGTGATTGGATGAAAACAGCGTGACTTCAATGAGTCGCTTCCTGGTATTGAAACAGAATTTGATAAATTAAGTGCGACGATAAATAAGGGTAGAATGTTATATATCAGATTGTAACGTGTGTCGTCAGAGTGCACCACGGGTGATTTGGCAAGAACACAACGGGCGGCTATAATATTGGGGGAGTAAATATCCTTCCGGGAATTCAAATCAGTGGGACAATGAATTAGACGGCAAGGCCGCAATTAAATTCCCCCAAAAATGGCAAATAAGACCTCGCACTAATTGGAGGGAGGCACTGGAGATAGAGATGGATCGTAATACAGTTGTAAACTTGCTTGCGTCTCAGATTCATAGACTGTAGTGTTTTTTAGGTTAGGTAAGGTTTATGTGGCCGAGTCCAGATTGCAGTCACACTTAAGCCAACATAGCCCGTTGTGGTACCACGGATGTCTCATATCCAACACACGACTGGATGGCGCAGTTGGTTAAGTGCCTGCCCCAAGTTAGAGGGGTCCTTCTCAATCTCGCCGTTCGGAGTCGGCATTAAACTGTAGGTCCCCTCCGCTCGTGACAGAACAATAGCACGCACAACACGAGTGTTTGCTGAGAAGCTAGGCACAGGTCCACCTCGGACTGTAGCGCCGCCATTATTATTATTAAGTGACAATTTGCAGCAAAACAGCGCCATGGTAAGTTATGGCATTCATGTCAAACTCATAAGGCTATGGCATTGAAGTGGCGATCAGTAATGAATACTTTGTGAGCTAGGCTTTTGGTCTAAAAGATGGGAAATTATAAATACAAATTGTATGTAACTTATATATTACATAATTTTTATTATAAATTATATATTACATAATTTTTCATCATGTTTATACTTATATACAATTTATAAAAATCTTCAAAAAAATGTGTGCCGGGGAAAAGAAATTGCGACAAGGTACTCTGATGGCACACGGAATGATGTAACCCTAGATCTTGATCTGGATCAGAATGACGCGAAGTTTGATTTCGAAATTTTAGTTCAACTACTGGGAAGGAAGTGGGCTCTCACGGAAGAAAGTATACAAAAACCTATAAACAAGGGAGCAAGTGATTAATTTCACATTGAAACAGATAAAAAGGATTCACAAAACATTAATGCCTTTGAATTCCAGACAAAAGTGGAAGATGTTGCAATACTTAGTCTATCATTAATAGATGCATAATTCTAGTTATAATAATAATAATGGCGGCGGTACAGTCCGAGGTGGACCTGGGCCTAGCTTCTCAGCAAGTATAATTCAAGTTTGTAGTCTTCTAATCAAAGTCCACTAAAAATCGTAACAGGAAAGTAGCAGTTCATTGCTTTTTTGAATTCTTAATAAATTCTACGACCAGGACAAAATCTTCTCGTCTCTTTTTGCCGGCTTCCTGTCTTTCTTCCCCTCTAAGATTGGAAACTTTTAACCAACTACTTCCAGACTCCATCAAAAATTCGGCAGTGTTCGTAATTTCAGCACGTCAAAAATGTTGTAGTAGAATTTTGTAGACAATCAAAAACCAAAACTGTGCACTCACTTCTGGTTAAATAGCTACATACATCACTAAACAAAATTACCGGATGTAAAGGAAAGAAAATCCGCAATCCCTTAGGCTGACGCCGCTTTATTCACAATAAGTCACTGTATACTTTATTAGCTGCTGGAACCATTGGTCCATACTTTTTGAAAAATGAGGCCATTTGGAGCGCAACGGTCAATGGAAAGCATTATAGGTCCCCATCATCACTGATTTTATATTTCCATGGTGGATTGGCTCTGGTTTAAAGTACATAGATGCCACACAATTAGAGACACAATCAATTTATTGAACAGACCTTTGGTTAGCGCATCAATGGCTCAAGAAATGGACCCATGTATTTGCCGGTGGCGTGGAATACAACCAATCGAAATAAAGCCAAATTAATGCTAAAAATGTAGGCGCCGTGGCCGTGTGGGTTCGTCCGTCGACCCACTTTCACAGTCTATCTTCGAATCCAAGTTCACTAAGAGAGAAACTTTGCATACATCCACACTAGTACTTATTCAAAATCCAGTATACCTAGGGGCTGCAGAGAGGAGCATGCCCCCATCCATTCCTGAATTGCAGTTTGAGGTAAATACCTTCCATACCACATATAGCAAGCACAATTGGCTGCGTTATATCCTTTTACTTTCCAATTCGGAAATTTTGTGTTATTTCACTTTTGATATGGAAATAAGACCAAATTTCAAAGAGAATTATTTTACGTTTTCAAATACGAAATTTTTGGTCTTATATCACGTTACCGAATTGGATAAAGTAATATCAGACTTCTGTACTATTTTCGAAGTGGTGTCGCCTTCTTTGTCATGGAATCGTTAAAATTTACAACAATTAAGACATAATAGATCGTTGTGAGTACAGTGATGTATCACAGAACGGAAGGGAAAGAAATTCAAATGGATCTTTCAACACAACAACGATCCAAAACACACCTCTTACATTGGAAATAAGTGTCTCTCTCTGAGTAAAGTTTGACTATTAAGTGGGATTTTTCAATCCTCTGATCTAAAATCCCATAGATAATCTATAAAAAATTATAAATCCGAGAATTGCACTGGATAGCCACCCTAATAAGGCACCTTTTGTTAAATCTAAAACGTCGTGAAAAAGGATTCTCGTGGCTGTTGTCAGCATTTTTATTAATTCTATGCCTTGAAGATGTGCAGCGGTTATCAAAAACAATGGATTCTAACCCAAATGTTAACACCTGGATTTTAAAAATGTTTGCTTTTAATTATATGCTTTAGTTTTGTCGCGCCAATTTTTAAGGCATGTTCACTCTTTTTTAATATATTTATTTTGTAGGAATCCAGTGGAATTGAGTTTTTATTTATAAATAAGTGGAACTATTCCTGTTTAAATAAAAAAAGAATTATATAAATATCTTAAGTACAAGGAAAGATATTGAGCAAAATGGCTATGTGGACTATTTGGTGCTATTGTTTTCTCCGACACTGTAAGTGGAAAGTTGGAACTCCAGTTTATGCTTCATTCGAAGCGATCGCTGCAAGCACATCCCAGAAATTATATTTACAACATAAGGGCTTTAAATGATAATTTAAATAAAGCCAATACTATGGCTTTGAAATCCTGTTTTTAAGTCTTTTTGTTTTTATTTTTTTTTAAAAAAAAACACCCTATATACGAAAACAGTTGCTTGCCAAACTGTCGACATTAGTAGGTGTCAGAGCTAGCTCCACATTTTGAGAAAATTTACTTAACTAAGCAAAACTCGTGTGACTTCGTCAAATGTATTGCTTGTGTAAAACTTCTTTGCCTAATCAGGCTGCCTTCCACCAACTGTTTGATGGAAACATAAGTAAATGGCCCTTGTGGTGTCAGCAACAAACTTTAGGCATATCTGCTCATCAGTGCGCTCAAAACGAAGTCATGCCCCTCCCCCTATCACTCCTCTAATTAAATTCGACAGAACTGTGAACGCATTCAAGGTCGCTGCCCATACGACCATTACCCTTTGAAACCAAAAACTTGAAAGCACTTCTCAAAGTATTTGAACCACTTAGCCACGTTAGTCAAGTGCAGCCATCTCAGACTATTCATACATGACTTTCCAAAGAGATATGAACGACCACATTCCCGTCCCCCCCTCCCCCCGACCCCACAGAAACAGAAAAAAAAAGAAACACTTAAGGCACAATTTGTACGAAACTCCACTTAAACTTCTCCCAGTACGGTGCACCCCATACTTCCACGCCCCACTGTATGGCATGCCTGTGGAAACGTACTCCCATAAAGGACGGACGAACGTCCCTGTCGACCGTATCTGTGTAATATACGGACCGGGAGGGATGAAGCACGAACCACCAGCAGGAGCAAAAAACGAGCCAAATCACACAAACAAAAAAAAGCACGAAATCCACTCCAAGGGTGGAGGCTACAAAAAAAAAACGAAAAAAAAAAAACTTTTTATAGAAATCATCGGCTTCGTTAGATGTGGCCTTAGTGGTAATTGCGGAGCATTTTATCTCCCCTAGCTATAGCTATACGTCTGGTTGGTGTATACCGCCGCCACCATTGCCACCATAACCCACCACCACCGGCAGGCCATCATCGTCGTCGTCGACGTCGTTCGTCGTCGCCACCACCCCTAAAGAGGGTGAAGCCCAAGGGCGAGGGTGAGCGCACGAGAGTAATTGTGGCAAATGCCAAGGGATGGGCACTGCCGCCGTGCCGTCATGAAGTGATAGTAATGGATAAAGAATTACATAGTAAATTGGCTGGAGCAGGTTTGTGTCGGACGTCGTCGTTGTCGTCGTCGTCGTCGTCAAAGTCGTCGTCTTTCTTCTCCCACTCCTACTCCTTCTGCTCCTGGTGCTTACCCTCTGGTTCATCGTCGTCGTCGGCGGCGTCGTCCTCATCGTCGTCGTCGTGGCACTGACTTTTATAAGCAGCTTTATCTATACACATCTACATGGTGGACGGTGTTACTTTCTTCGCCAGTTACCCACTGTCCCCTAGCCATGGGAAAAGTCTGAAAATTAACGGAAAGACACGGACCTCAGTGGTGCTTTAGCATAAAGCCAAGTGGAGACTCACCTTAGGTGGGTGTCCCCGCCATTAGCTGGCCCAACCCTCGCCCAATTACTGATGACTCAAATTGTGGAAGGTTTTTATGCTTTTTTTTGTGTGCGGGCGGGCGGACGGATGGGTGGTTGGGAGTGTGTGTGTGTTTGTGTGAAATTTCTTTTTTGTTGTTGCTGTCGAAATGAGCTTATTTGCACCAACCCCCGCAACCGCCTTCGCCCACGCCCGAAAGGTTGAATGAATTATTGGCACACTCTCTCTCTCTCTGTGGAGTTTGCACAATGGGGACACGCCGCTTATTATCGGCGGAATTGGGGTGGCACGGCATGTCGATGTAGCATGGCGTGGCGTGGCATGGCATGGCATGGCATGGCATGGCATGGCATGGCATGGCATGGCATGGCATGGTATAGCATGGCCTGGCATGGCATTGTGTAAACCAGCGGCGGGAGTTGAAGTGGGGGTATGAGTGAGACATTGTCGTGTGCCGTGAACAGAGTGTCGCCAGTGTCGGATGTCTACTCGAACCCTCCTAGTTCACACTCCATCGACCCGTGGAGCCATTATTGCTTCTGCGGAGCTGACATCCTCTTTCACAATTTGCCGCACACTGAATTATCGTCGTAGCTATGCTTACGGGTATGTCCATGCATGTTGGTTGGTCTTGTGCATGTGACGGTTTCGAGAGGGGGTGGTGGCACTCGATCTGATTTCACCAAGGCCTTGTTTCAGTGCACAGTGCCCGTATAGTATGGCAGTCCGACCAGCACCAGGACCAGGACCAGTGATGTTGTTTTCACATAATCAATCTAAGCTTAAGGATCAGACGGCAAGTTGTTTGGGATAGCATGTAGGACGGATGTACGCATTCTGCGGACCCTGCACACTGGCACTCGTAGCAGCACCACTGGGCACGTTGACGCCAGAACGGAACCGATGTCGTTATCATAATGACTGCAAAGTTCCATTGTCGTCGTCGTGTTGGTGAAACTCATCTCACCACCAATCCCCTTTCTGATGTCATAACATCCCACTCGAATCGACGACTCGCTTGTAACTATCCCGCCGCCTTCTCTTTGTCCTCCAGATCTACCAGTCTCCATGGACATCCTTTCATTTCCCACCACCACCGCTGCCGCTGCTGCCGCCGTCGCCGCGCCGCCACCCATCAGGCGTTGACGACAAACCCACACACTGTCACACTAAACTATGGGCGACTGCGGCTCTTCTGCTGTCTTTCCAACACAACATACGAGATGATGCTCTTGATGGCAGCTTTTATCCAACTTTTCCTCTCTGCCTGCAGCTAGCACACGAGTGCGGCTGCCATCAGCCAGCAGCAGTTCCGGACTTGTTTCACAAATGGTAGCTGGCCGTCGTTGTGGCATGTGCACTCATGGCAGAGCGTTAGGAAAGCACAAAAAAAAATCACACAAAACAAACGAAAAAAAAAAGTCAACCTCAAACTAGGAATGAGACAAGTGGAGCTCTCCAACCAGTCAAAACCTACTTTCTGGACCTCTATGATGGCAGATTCAGAATTTAACGCGTGCGACGACCCGTAACTCTCTGCAGATTACCCGGGATCACGTTGAGGGTTGATGGCAGGAGCATGTGGTGAATTTTATTGAGTCGTAAAAAAAAAACGAAGAAGAGAAGAAAACCCCAACGAATTTCTTGTGGGTACCTGATTTCAGTTTACAAGTACCTGTACCGGTTTCCTGGCTGCGCTCAGGCCCTCAGTGCCATTTATTTAAATGCAAGTCAAGAAGTGTAAGAAAATTTGCTATTTAATGAGGGTACAGGACGACGAGGAGGGCTTTTCAGTAAAAAGAACGTCACTTGGGGCGAACGAAGGATAAAATCCTTGCTCTGTGTGAACTCTCAATCTACGAGTATCTCTATAGCTAAAGGGAGAGGTGGTGGAATCAAATCCCGAAGCAGTGAAATGTATTGCCCCTGCCCTGTGCGATTTGTCGTGTTCGTGTCAGTTGGTTTCGTTGTTAGTCCTCTCCCCATCCGGCTTTAGACGTTCGGGCGCAGTCAGAACCCTCGTGTGCCTTATAATTGTGTGAGACGTACATACCGACACGCGCCCTGCTTCATGGCGCTCTGGTGCCATGAACAGTCAATGTTGGATGGTTTCTCTCTGTGTGCGTCGGAATGTGTATACTCGAATGGGGGGAGTGAAAAGTTCAGAAGAACCAAACGAGAACTCGAGTGGCATCAGCCCACATTCACACTGATGATGATAAAATTTATACGACGCAGATGAACTTTATGGTGCCTCAAGTGGCTGGTGTTTGGCACGCCAGTTTTCTTGCAAATCTCTTTCGAGTGGGTTTAAGGTAAGATTTACAGCGCATATTTATGTCCTTCTTCTTTTTTCTTGGGTGGCGTTACAGTCCGGGGTGGACTTGGGGCTACCTTCTGCAACAGTCATTCGTGTTGTGCGTGCTATTGTTCCCCCACGAGTGGATGGGACTAAGAGGTTCATGCCAACTCGGAACGGCAAAGTTTGAGGAGCTTTTGTTGACAGTAATACTCTCTGAGCATTGTCAGTGACTTGAGGGAAGTGGAGTCTCGGAAATGGAAGCTGGTGTGTCCGAGATATAACCATGCACTCGTTCACTCCGACACAGTGACCACGCATTTTGGGGAATCATCGATTGTTGTCTTGGTTGGCCATTGATTTCCCTTTGTAAGTAATATTGAAAGACGACTGGATGGCGCAGTTGGCTAAGTGCTTGCCCCAAGTTAGAGGGGTCCCAAGTTCGAATCCCAGTGAAATCGAATCTGGTCCAGTCACCATTTGCCGTTTGGGTCGAACTAACGGCACTGGAGTAGGTTGGGCAATGGACCAGTTTTGAGTCTGAGTAGTATTTCAAAAATCCTCTGAAAAAAAAGTAATATTGAAGAAATACTGATGAATCAACATTTTTCTATAATCTACACTATTATAGAAAAATTAATAAGTTAACCCTCACAGCGAACACGCTGTAAACTAGTGCACAAAGGAGAAAAAAACTCACAGAAGAAACTAAGCGCCAATGGAAGGATTGCGTCAGATTTAAACTTTGCAAGAACCGCTTCGGAACAAAGACAAGAGGAGAACGCTTTGAATGCAGACGAATGAGCACTACTCATGTACGCAGTCAAGATAAAGGAAGAAAAATATCGGGTCATAATGAAAAATACAGTGGTGGATAAAAGTTTTCACACAAGTCTTTTTCAAAGAAAACAAAAGGTTTAAAGACGGGCTTCGTCAAAAGTTTTTTCATTATTGTTTTTGAATGAAAATATTTTTTTTATTTATTTCTTGTTTTATTTTGTGATAATAAATTGACTCAAATTTTATACATGTCTCTAAAATATTTAATTTTAAATGTGGCTTAAGTTTAAACGGTTATTTTTCTTTGAAAATGACTGTGGGAAAACTTTTGTTAATCACTGTTTGCCACACATTCGACAAGCGGAAAGGTCTCAAAACAGTCAGATTACAGTGTCAGTATTGTAACTCGTAAGCCATATGGTGCTGTCATACATTCGGAAGTTTTACCACGCAAGAGATTGCACTACGCAACCGTAAGAAAATACATCGATGTCGAATCTGGTGCATTCCATCATGTCAACTCTCTGCCAATACAAGGGGTATTTTTTTAACCCATTAATAACTTTAAACAGTTATAATAATTATAACATAATAATGGAGGCGCTACAGTCCGAAGCGGACTTGGGCCTAGCTTCTCACCAACCACTCGTGTTGTGCGTGCTATTGCTCTCTCACGAGTGGAGGGAACCTACAGATTAATGCCGACTCCGAACGGCGAGATTGAGAAGCTTTTTCTAGGCAGTTATACTCTTTGAGCATTGCCAGTGACTCGAAAGAGGTGGAGCCGTGAAAAAAATGTTTGATGTTTTTTTCGAGATTCGAACCGACGACCTCGAGCGTAGGAGTCGACGCACCTACCCACTACGCCACGACGCCCACAACTTCAAACAGTTATATCTGGCAAATCAATTGTAAGATTGGAAACTATCCGTGTCATTTTTGTTCAGTGATCTTTAGAGTACCTAATGACACACACATTTCGACAACGTGCAGCAAATAAGAAGTTTGGTTCCAAAATTATGGTTCTGCGCCAAACTTGTAGAGTATGTGCACCATATTACATAATCGACCGTATAGAAGCACCGAGACGCATAAGGAGAGTACGTATTAAGAGAAAAGAATATTGGATCCCTTGAGGAGAGTGTTGTAGAATATCCAAATTTATCGATTCGAAGTCGTTCACAGCAGCCTGGTCTTGATATATGCACTTTATGGAAAATTTTACTCAAAGATCTTGGTTTGAAGGCTTACAAGATCCAGCTCGTGCAAGAATTGACGACGATCGACCATCGTTAGCGTCAACATTTAAATGAGTGGACCCAAAATCAGCCGACGTTAGACCCACTGTTTTATCGAAAAATTGTGTTCAGCGATGATGCTCCTTTTTGGCTCAATGAGTATGTCAAGAAGCAAAGTTGTCAGAATTGTAACGAATATAATATAGTACATGAGATTATCGAAATGTCGTTATATCTATTTTGGTGCGGTGTGTGGGAATTTTTTGGGCTGAAATTACTGCTGCAACTTGTTAAGTTCTATCTTACGAAAAAATCTTTAAAAAATCAAAAGAATTTCACAGCGTAAAGAACATCTGTGGATAGATTTAACATTTATATTGGGTTTTTCAAAATATATTTGAGATGTCTTAACATTTTTTATTGTTAAAGTATAACCAAAACATTTATGTTTAGAAATATGTCCGCTATCTCTTCTTCAATACTCTTCTTCGATTGAGCGGCATCAATATTCTCGGCACTTCGACCAATCCGTTACCTCATTGGCACGGGAACATTAAGCAGTGAAAATTTGAAAACAAATTTGTTCACTAGTCTATGAATTGCTATCTACTGGGAGAGGAAATATGACAAAAAATTGACGTTAACGCTCTTACCGTCACCAACTCATAATTTTGGTAATAAATTTTAACTATTTGTAAATATTCTTCGTTTATGATGTTTACCACAATAAATATGGTTTCTACTGAAATTTTCGACATTGACAGATTTGTCATTGGATCAAGAGTGCGTCCACAGTGAATGTTAAAAGTTGTCGAGTCTCAATTGGAAAACCCTTCATTAAGATCTGGTGATAAATTCAAAGTCCTTTTTGACCGGTTTTAATCTGAAAAGTATTTTCTAAAGTTTTGTGGAAACGGTGGAATGGGCTCTTGCCTTTGGCCTGGGAGTATAATTTGCAGTTAAGACAAATTGATTCACTCTTTGCATGTCATTTCTGCAGGTAATTGAGCGAACGGCCATCCTCAAATGAACACCGAAGCCTTTATTTCCTAATCCAAAAGTCATAAAATGTTGAAATTCGAATCAAAAATGTTCTCATATTTCATCAAAGCACACTCGAGAAGTAAGGTTCCTGGTTGATTACGTTGAAAACCACCATTCATAGCGATACGGCAGGCAGGCAACAGCAGGACTTTGGAAGCAGCATCTGTGCGCTTGTTTGTGCTTCCTTTGCTGGCTGCCGCTGTTGCCACTGCTGCTACTGCCATGCCACTGTGCTTATTGGATACAGCTATACACATAGCTATGTACGATTTGGACTGGATTCGTTTGGTGCTGCCGTGTGCGCCAGCAATACCCACGTCTATTCATCCATGCCAAACACACACATACACACACAAATAGACCAGTATCTATAGGGGCACCTATAGCGTATAGATTTGGGGGAATTTTATTCCGTGGAGAGTGGTAGTATAAACATTTGGCACTAGACTCATGGTTCAAAGTGCCGCGATGTCGTGCTTTACAGCTTTTGTTGCTTTGTTTTGTTATCCTGCGCGCGTGCTTCCTCTCACCACACTTACGTGGTAGTTGGTAGGTAGATAGGTGGTTCCCACACCTACGTCGGACAGCGACGAATACGACGACGACGACGACGATGAGGAGGACGACGACGATGGCGATGACGACGACAAGACCACTTTTTTCACACCCCATTCTTTACCCTTCGCCCCCTGGAGTGCTTTCGGTGTTCGGTTCGGCAAATTTTTTTCCCTTCACTCGAATTCTTTTTTTCTTCGTGCCTTCTTTTTTTTTTTGCTGCTTAAGCCCAACAAGGCGGGGGTTTTATTTTCTTCTTTTATTTGGGGGTGGCTTTGGGATGATTTTTTCTCTCTACTTTGGATTTTTCATTTTTTTTTTTGCTTTTTTGCGCGCCTGTGAGTTACTCTCCGCACCGTTAGATATTGTGTGTTGCCGCGCTGTCGACATCAACGGTTGAGGGCCCCGTGGGCAGAACGGTGGGTGGAAAGCTTAGCAGCGGCGTGTGATGGTTGTTTTCATCCCAGAACGGCACTTTCAAGTTAAAGTCGCCAATACACACGGGATGGGTGGTGGAATGGGCGATGGGATAAGTATCTGCTGCGACGATATGGTAACCTCTGTTGTATAAGGGTCGGCAGCAGTGGCGGCGGTGGAAGCAGGCAGGCATCAGCAGCAGCAGCAGCAGCAGCACAGCAGAAGCAGAAGCAGCAACGACTACGACCGACGGCGGCGGCGGCTATTCTCTCTCATCCCTCATCCCTCATCCCTTTCGAGGTGGTGATCCTCATAGATACACATCCATATATCTACACATAGATAGAGATACACTTGTGTTGTACCGAGAGTGGGTGAAAGTATGTTGGCTGGCTGGCTGGCAGCAGCAGTCGTGTGGTGGTATAGAAAAGGTTCGACATAGAGAGGAGGCAGCACATGCCGGAGGACGGCTAAAGGCACACAGGCAGTGGAGCTTTTCACAGTCATCCTCGTTGTGGAGTCGTTGAAGTCGTGGTTGTTGTCGTCGTCATCGTCGTCGTCGTCGTTGTCCTCGTCCTCGTCAGTGTCGGTGTCGGTGTCGGCTCTTTTTAGCAGGATAATGTTTCAGTGATTTCGGTGTTTCGATTCGGTTTAGTTCAAAGGATGACTTCTTGCGGTAAGGAAGTGTTTCGGACTTGGCTCCTCGACTATTTTACTGGTGCCGAGCGAGTTTAATACTGTAGTCAGACTGGTGGCTTCTTCGTGTATACTCATACATAGAAATAATTATTGTTTTTTTTTCTGTTCGACTCGTTCCTTGTTCGAATATTTTGCGTGAAACACTTGAAACGTAACCGTTGGCGATTTGAAATGAACCTATACCGTGAATTGTGTTTGTTGTGATTCTGCTGTTAAATTAAATTAAAAATTAATAAATTTTAAACAACAAAAAATTGATCATCTATGAATGTGCATCTCGGGGACTAGATTTGTGGTTTTGTGGATTGAATTACCCATTTTTTTGTCTATAAAATAAAATGACTGCAAAACGCGAAAAGGATTACGCTAAAAATAAATCAACTACTGGTAAACATTTTTTATAAGCAAAAAAAAACCAAAACAACAAAAAAAAATCTATCAAAACACCAACCAACCCCTACTACTTCACACTAGAAAACGCTATCAAATGTTTGACGATTACTCATTGACTCCATCGGTCTATGGGCTAGGTACGGACATTTATCCACTATGACACTCTGATAATGGTATCTCAACAGAATGCATTTAACCCTCTCCCTTTGGTGTGGTGCTCCAGCCCCATGGAAGTGTGTTTGAATTTTTACACCCTTATCAGTGTTCTACAAATTATATGCGAAATTTTTGTTTTTATTTAGCCCAACACCGCGGTTTTGGTGGGTGGGGAATGGGTTGATTTTCAGTTTTGAGATTAGAGTTTCTAACCACCACCCTTAATTTCCCCTCCCCTCGTTGGCTGGGCTGTCGTCATGATGGAATGAGATAAGGACCGAATTTTTGTGCAACGCACATTTACATACGTGTCGTGAATATTAATGTGTTGGTGTTCGGGAGTATTTTTTTGTTTTTTTTTGTTTGGTTAAAGGGATGGAGGCTATGCGGTTGGTGGTGGTTTTATTATTTTCGTTTTTTTTTGTTCGTTTGGTGTTGTTGCCTGAAGGACTCTCATTCAATTAGTTCGTTGACTGGAAAATCCGTGGGATTTTGGTATTAGGCCATGTGAGGGGATGTCACGCGTAAACAGTGAGGCGATGAGGTGGTGACGGCTGAAATAATTTGAGGGTTTCAGCATAATCATCAGTTTTGACCGCATCGAGTTATTGCGTCGGCATTTGTCTGATGAATTATGAGATAAGTTTTGGTCTTTGGATGGACTGAGCTCGAAGGTTTTTGTTATTTTTGAGTCGTGATATTTTTTAATTAATTATGTACAAAAAAGCCTAAGCTGGTCAAACTTAAAAAAAATGGTATTTTAATTTTTCCTGAAGGTTCTCCTATATCTAATGCTTCTATGGGACATTAGACCCTTTCTGTCTAGTTTTCGTAAGTAAGCTATGAGACAGATTTGTCTACACTCTTCACCACTTTCGAAATCAGCATACAAATCGTTAGCCTTCAATTTTAGATCAAAACTCTTCAAAAGATGTAGAAGGCTTGAAGACATTCAGCGCAATTTGCAGCATCAGAACTCAGAAGTACAGTAGAATATCGTAAACATGAACAGTTCAATCCAACTGCACTACAAGATCAACTTCACCACTTTTGAAAACCAGGTCCACCTTGGAATGTAGCGCCGCCATTATTATATAATCCAAATATTTGGCCTTCAAATTTAAATCAAACCCCTTCAAAAGACGAAGAAGGCTAGACGACATTCAGCGCGATTTGAAGCATCAAAATTCACAAGTACAAAGAATCTCGAAAACATGAACGGTTCAATAACATGAATAGTTCGGAAAGATGAATGATTTTTTGCCATCTTTCTTCCAGGCGACAGTTTACTGTAGATCAGTATGTTTTTTTTATCTCTTATGAACATTTTTTCTAAATTTTTGAATGTGTCTTGTTTTTAAAATTAAATGAATTGTTATTTTGATTGTTGTTTTATTTTTTTAAATTAAATGAATTGTTATTTTGATATATGCCATGTTTTTATGAACGGCTATACGTTCTTCTAAACTAAATATCAATGCTTAGAAAGACGAATGATTCAAAAAGATGAATGGATGAACGTCTTTTCGAGATTCTACTGTACGAATTAGTGTGTCTCTGAGCTGGAAAAGAGATTATAATAATAACAATAATGGCGGCGCTACAGTCCGAGGTGGACCTGGGCCTAGCTTCTCAGCAACCACTCGTGTTGTGCGTGCTTTTGTTCTCTCATGAATGGAGGGGACCTACTGTTTAAAGGCAACTCCGGATGGTGAGATTGAGAAGCTTTTTCTAGACAGTTATACTCTTTGAGCACTGTCAGTGACTCAAAAGAGGTGGAGCCGTAAAAAAAAATGTTAGGTGTTTTTTCTGGAATCGAACCGAGAACATCGAGCGTAGGAGTCGACGCACCTACCCACTAAGCCACGGCGCCCGAAAAGAGATTAATCAAAACTAAAAGGTTCGTCAAAAGCTGGCTACACCACATAGTGTAGAGTCGAACGTACAAATCGAACCAAAAAGCTCACTCATTTGACATGAAACAAGTCATAATTGGGTCTAAATTGGGTTCAAATCTCTTGTAGGGCGAAACATTTTAAAACCTAGGGATTCAATGCAAGATTTTTATTCATTAGTTCAGGTACATATTTTTTTTTCGGAAGACTTTAGAAACTCAAACTGGTCCATTGTACTGCCAGGTAGCAACCTACTCCAGTGCCGTTAATTTGATCCCAACGGCAAATGGTGACTGGACCAGATCCGATTTCACTGGGTTTCGAACCTGGGACCTCTCAAACTTGGGACAGGCACTTAACCAACTGCGCCATCCAGTCGTATTCAGGTACATATAGTGGCCGTCGTAGCGTAATGGGTAAGTGCGTCAATTCCAAGGCCCTGAAGGGCTAGGTTCAATTCCGGATACACCAACTTCAGGTGGTATTGACCTGATACCTGATACCATCAGAAAGTTGGTGTGTCCGGAATTGAACCTAGACGATAATTGTCGCCCGAGATGGACTTGGGCCTAACTTTTACAACAAAGACTCGTCTTGTGCGTTCTATTGTTCCCTCACAATTGGAGTGGACCTGCAGTGGAATGTACAGTTTAGTGCCGACTCCGAACGGCGACATTAAGAAGCTATTTCTAGTCACAATCAGCGTTGCCGATTTAGCACGATCGTGCCATTATGGCACTTTTTCACTGAAATAGCACTGTGGCACTTTGAGATTGAATATGGCACTCTGGTAAAAATGTGAAAAATGAACATATTTACGTCAACGTTTATAAAACAATCGCTGTATCCACATTCTGAAATGGTTGAACGCATTCATTCTCAAAAACGTTGAACACACTTCAGAAAAAAACTATCACTTGTTATCTGTCATAATTTGTTTGCTTTGAAGCATTGAAAGAGATGGCTATACATTTTAGTAACTCATAGCGGTTTTTGTACAAATCAGACGACATCGTCATTCATTTGGACTCTGCTGAAAACATTTATGTATATTTTTTTTTGTATATTTTTGTTTGTGACACCCAAGACCTTAAAATGACACTTTTTGGTAACTCTGGTGGCACTTTGAAAACATTTTTTCAGCGGCAACGCTGGTCACTATCGTACTTTTTGATCACAGCCAATGACTCGATAGAGGTGGAGCTGTAAAAATAAGAAAAACCTTTTTTTGAGAATCAAATCTACAGCGTAAGAATCGACGCACTCACACACTATGCTACGGCACCTCTATTTACTACCCAAAGCAAAGAAATAACGTTCGAAGATCCTGTACTCCTTTGTCTTAGAAAAGAGTGAGTTTCAGAGGACTCATGTTTGGAGCCATGGTGTGATTGACAGCCTTTCTGAGGGAATACGTGACGTCATTCTGTGTAGTTTCATGTCAAAAGAAAATTGGTATCAAAACGGCGCTAATTGGGTGCGATAAATAGGATCTGTATGTCCACCGCCACTTTTACCTACCATACAATTCTTTTAATTCTTTTTGTGGCACTTCAGTCCTGGGTGGACTTGGACCTAAACCAACAAATCTCTTCAGTTAGCAGATTTTGCTAGCTATCGCCAATTAAGCACACCAAGTTGGTTGCGGTCCCTCTCTACTTGGATGTGCTTCATTAGACGTGGAAGTCCTTTGTTGCGTTGTCCCACTGGTTCAGAGTGGAAGAATTCTTTTAATTATTTCTTCAAACTGCTCACATATTGTAGCTTTTGAAACCTCTCATTGCACAGTCTGTCATTTTAGTTAATTATACAAACAAAAGCTTAATTATATTCGGCCAAATGTACTCAATTTTCAACTTTTTTGGAAGTTTAAAAGTTTGTGGCGCCAAAGTTCGGAGTGGACTTGTCCCTAGCTTCTCAGCAACCTTCTCAACAACTCCTGTCGTATGTGCTATTGTTTTCTAACAAGTGGCGGGCCTACATTTTAACGGCGACTTCGAACGGCGAAATTGAGAAGCTTTTTTTCAGACAATTCTGTGGCCACAAGGCATAACCGCCTAAGTCGGTTTTTAAACTTTTTCAGGAGAGGCTGTCAAAGTTTCAAATCACCACTACTACTAGAACTTAGGCTACTAGGTTTTTTTTTGGAATTATTTCTGTTTAAAAAAAGGTGCAGACATAAAAAATTTAGTGAAAGCAGATTTAAACATGCTGAACATAATAATGGTACTTACGAGTATAACTAATTTTTGTCCTAACTCGAGTTAAGCAGTTATGCTTTGTGGCCATTGAATTATACTTCGTGGGCATTGTCAATAACTCGAAAGAGGTGGAGCCGTGAAACGTTTTTTCGGGAATCGAACTCAGACTTCGAGCGTAGGAGTCGACGCACTTACCCACTATGCCACAGCACCCACAGGAAGCTTAAGAAACAAGTCAAAAATTACGCCTTTTTTTCTACAGAGTTAATTTTCGACTTAAATTCAAACTTCAAAATGTCAGCATGAACTTCACTGAACAAGATCCTTTTCGAAAATTGTTCCACTTAATTCAGACCGATCAATTCATCAGAAACAAAGAAAGATTATCCTGTCGCACCTTGAAGCCTTTCGGTTAAGCTTGATTACAACCCATTGTTGTAATTAACAACGTCCCATGGTGACAACTCTCACTTCTCCCACTCTCTCCTCTGAGGCACTTTGATTAGAGACAAAAATGCTCAAGGCATGGCTTAACATTTGGTCCATCGTCATATGAAAGAGTACACATCACGCCCTAATCAAAGCACCACTCGGATGTATCAAGAAAGTGACGAGGAATCCTGCGGCAAATGACTACTTAGGACAGAATCCCCTTAGGGTGGAAAGAGTGTGGGATTCGGCACCCTTTGTTCATGCCGTCGGCTGAGAGGATGGAAAGGGCGAGAAGGATGGAGATTTTTGAAATATTTGTCACATGGTTACGGTATTTTGGAATTCGGTTGTCGGGGTTACGCTCATAAAGTGACTGACATATGAGTAAGTGTCAATTCAAATACGAGGGGATTAACTTCCATTAGGCAGTGGCAGGGTGGAATATTGCATGAACTTTTTTCATTCGGTGGAAAGCCCTCAACTTCCTAAGTGTTTTCGTAATTCTCTTCCGAGCACTAGGTGAAATTATTAATGCTTGTTAAGTTATGCAATTGGACGACTGGATGGTGCAGTTGGTTAAGTGCCTGCCCCAAGTTCGAGGGGTCCCAGGTTCGAATCCCAGTGAAATCGAATCTGGTCCAGTTACCATTTGCCGTTGGGATCAAATTAACGGCACTGGAGTAGGTTGCTACCTGGCAGTACAATGGACCAGATTTGAGTCTGAGTGCTCCAGTAGAGCTTCAAAAAGATCGACTTGACGTCTGTCAAAATATGTATATAGTTTGGTTTTTTCCGTCCACTTCATAAATTTTGCGCAAAGATCTTGATGTAAGGCTTACAAGATGCTCTTTTTTGGCTAAATTGGTATATCAAAAAACAAAGTGGTCATATTTGGAGCGAGGATAATCCACATGAGACTATCAAAACGTCCTTAGATTTCGAAAAATTTGCAGTTAAGTTCGGTCTGTGGGATTGTGAAGTCATCGGACCATAATTTTTCAAAAATTAGGCTAATCAATGTGTTACGGTCAACGGTATTCGATATGAAGCCATGATTAATGACTTTTTCTTTTCCCGATTGAACGGCATGAATATTGAAGAAATATGATTGCAGGAGGATAGAGCTAGGTGCTATACAGCAAACGAAACAATCACAACTCATTAAATGACAAATTTGATCAACGCATAATTTCGCGTAATTTACCAATAAATTGGCCTTTCAGATCCTGTGATTTGATAACTATGAACTGACTAAGTAAAGTCGCTCCTCTACGCTCGACAACTCACGTGTTTTGTTTAAATTTAGTGCTAGTTAAAAGCACCCGATACATTATCTTTTAAAAGCGCTCGTGGTTCTTTGAGATTTATGAAAAAATTTCTGAAAATAAAAAAATTTAAAACTGCACGTGTTTTGGCTATGACTATTCTCAAGACGTCTTTTGTGGACAGCATTTCTTTCAATAATGAATTGGCTATACCAAAACCGAATATTCAAAATTTTCAACCATTTTCTATAACTGGAAACAGAATTCATCTCGATAGCTTTCTTTTTAATGCTTATAACTTTTTTTTTCTACTTACCTTTAAAAGGATATTTAATCGAAATCAAATTGAAATCAAAACACTTGCATTGAAACTATGATTTCGGTTCTAATTTTTAGCTGCGTTCGTTTGATCAAGTGTGCTTCCTCAAATTTTATTCAGAGAAGATCATAAGATGAAATTCTCTTAAATTTTTAAAGAATGACGCTTAGCCGCGCCCCAAGGTTAATGTTTTTGCAACTTGACTTTTTAATATTCAAGATAAAATTATATATAGTGAAATATGTTGTTTCATAATTCAATACACAATAGTTTTCAATTAAAAAAATATTAATGAATTATTTAGCAATTCTTAAGCATGTACATGCTACATCTGCGAGTGTGTATTTAAACAAGTTTTGTAATAAGCAATTTAAGCTTTAATTCCAAAGAGATTTCGTTTTTATAAATCAACAGATGGTATGACGTCTGGAAAAATCATAAATTCGTCCCTACGAATTTGAAAGGTGATGTGCGTATGATATTTATACGGTTATTTATCGAATCGATAAGATTTTCTTGAATCCCTTAATTCTTAAGTAGAAGAGAGCAGATTTTGATTCACTGCATTCTGCATCATCATTTACATCGCACTAAAAGCACTCGAATCACCAATTTAAAGACTTAGATTGGTAGGACTATGCCGTATGTTTCTTAGCGAAATATTGGGACAATGCAAACTCATGGCGTGCTGAGTTAATGGTCACAGAGATACTTCAGAAAACTGTTAAGCAGACGAGCTAGCCAGGAAGGGAATAATAATTGCTTGCCCCATCATTGCCAACGTTTCTGTGCCGATAGGAACCTTAGAAGCCAAGACTTCAAAGCTAACAAATAGCAGGCTGAGAGATGGAGAAACCTTAGTACAAACGTGGCCAAAAATCGATCTATGGAAAACCACAGCCACCCCCAGCTTAATAATAATAATAATAATGGCGGCGCTACAGTCCGAGGTGGACCTGGGCCTAGCTTCTCAGCAACCACTCGTGTTGTCCGTGCTATTATTCTCTCACGAGCGGAGGGGACCTACAGTTTAATGCCGACTCCGAACGGCGAGATTGAGAAGCTTTTTTTTTTTTTTAGACAGTTATACTCTTTGAGCACTGTCAGTGACTCAAAAGAGGTGGAGCTGTGAAAAATGTTAGAACATCGAGCGTAGGAGTCGACGCACTTACCCACTACGTCATGGCGCCCAGCCACCCCCAGCTTAAGCAAGAAAAATTTGGGCAAACTAGTAGGAGTCCTCATAGAACACTGTGCAGTGGGAAGACACGCTGCAAGACTAGACTCGGCCTGCCGTACAACGACTACTGCAGCAGATGTATTGATGAAGAAGAAGAGGAATTAACCTCACACCTTCCCTGCAGCTCCAAGTCCAGTCCTCCAATTGCCTCCACAAATATAGAAACCCTAGGCACTTTTTATACAAACAATATAACGGACCCATCATCCGGAAAGTAAAATGGTTTCAAGAGTAGCGATTGGAAGCCGGGTTAGTTGCAACACAATGGATCCTCTGGATCTAAGAGAATCCATCACCTATTTTAACAAATAAAGTCGCTTGAACGTTTTGTGCCGTGTGCGTTGACATTTTCACCACAGAATGCTAATCATCTGCTAATAGCTTGGAATAAATGGAGCAAATGAAATCTACAAGTCATATTTGGAGTCTGAGACACCGACGTCTATTAGATGTCACTATTTCATGTGCCATAGATGGAGCTGTTGGTCCAATTTTGTTTTTAAAAACGGCGGTTCGGAAACTCCTGGAGTTGAAGAGCGGCTTGGACCCTATATGATTTAGTTTAGTTTTCCGTTCACCAGATTAATGGTCATTCTCTATAGGCATAGACCATATCGATCTTTATTCCTATTTGCGTTGATAGAGATTAAAGGAAAAGATTCCACCACGAACCGAATAGGATGCACACCGACATGAGCCTTTCCACGCATCTGTGGATTCAACACTTGGTTTGGCCATGTAGAGCGTATGGAAAACGCAGTTATAGGCCGAAGAATATTCGACTCCAAACCTGTAAGCCAACGCAAGAGAGGACGTCCACGATTGAGGTGGCACGCACAAGTAAAGATGAACCTGAGACAAGTTGGTATGCGAAATTGAAAGCAGCTATCGAAGGACCCTGCTGGCTGGAGAGTATCACTGACTGTGTTCCAGATTCACCACGGACTAGTGCTCCGTAAGAAGAAGAAGAAGCAAAGACTCGTGCTGACTATGAAGGCTTGATGGTTGAGACCCAGAAAAAGAAAAACTGAATGGGAATAGTATGAACAAGTTTAATTTCAAGCGCACATGTCACATAATCAACGCCACAATCGATTCACTGAAGGAAACATTCGATTAACACCCAATTTCCTGTAATGAAACTGTGAATTGTCCTCATTTGGAGTATTCTTTTAGAAGTTTACTGAAATCCCTGGTCTGATCTGATAATCCAGAGGCGATAGATGGCGAAGAGGCCTACGTTTTGTGCTTTTTTGTCAATATGTGACCACAGCTACTCGATAAGGACCTAGAAAATTTGACTTCTGAAATTGAAAGGATCCGCGGCACCCATTGACTTAAAGTATGTCTTGACTGTAATAAACCTCTTTTCATATCAAATCAAACGGATTATGATAGACATTGGTGTTCTAAGTTTGATCTTCTACGCAGCTAAATAGACACGCTAAAATTTGAATATTGATTTTTTTGAACCAGGACCAAATTGGTCATTTTCTCTAAGATACACACATACACAGATCGGGCTACAGTTTGGGAAGGACTTTCGCACCAATCTTTTTTTTTCGGAGAATTTTTGAAACGCTACTGGAGCACTCAGACACCCCTCGAACTTGGGTCAGGCACTTAACCAACTGCGCCATCCAGTCGTGTTCCACCAATCTTACTTCGAATTAATAGTTAACCTCTTCATTTCTTAAGCCATTTTAAATCGAGTACTACACTAAATTTATCATTCCTAAATTCCCCTTAAATTAAAACAAAATGTATTTTCATTAAAGGTTTAGGGATATCTCAACCTGGTGCACTGCTTAATTCGAAAACAATCAGCCTAGTGACGTCAACGCAAAATGTAAGCTCTAGTCAGGAAGTTACGAAGCGAACAAACAAACCCCTCATGGAGAAACGTAGAAGAGCCCGCATCAATCAGAGCTTGGCCATCCTGAAGGCCCTTATTCTGGAGTCAACAAAAGCCAACGCCAAGGGCGCTGATGGCCAAACAAAGCACACAAAACTGGAAAAAGCCGACATTCTGGAGCTGACAGTGAGACATTTTCAACGACACAGAAATCTGGATGATCCCAGTAAGTAAACACGCGCATTTGATGTCTAGCTCTAGCTGCTGAACGCCTTGTATCGTTGTAGCAATCAACAAGTATCGAGCTGGGTACACGGATTGTGCACGGGAAGTTGCTAGATACCTTGCCACACCTGAACCACCGCCACTACCGAACCTCCCATCGCTGGCGGATCCCGGCTCGAAGGCAAGACTCTTGCGTCATCTGGATCAGTGCATCGCTGAGATTGATGTGGAAATATGCCCGCACACGACGGCCTATGCTGACAGTCCGTCGAGTAGTTGTTTTGAAATAAACTGCGCAAAAAAGTAAGAAAACAGTCGCAATCTTTTTGGAATAAATTAGAAAAAATGTCTGTTATTTCAGGCAAGACGAAAACTCTCTGGACTACAGTAGTCAGGATTCGAATCCATTGGATTTTAGCAAGGCAACCAGGGTAAACATTACTGCTCATACGATATCTTCCACGTCTTCAGAGCACGCTAATACTCAGGTAAGCAAAACGAGATCCATGAGATTCGGCAGTTTGATGTGAATGGGGGCTGGTTTTTGTGTTTAGGATGAAAATAACAATCGCGGACAGGAGATGGACGCAACCGAGAGCAGCGTAGATAATCTAAGACTCCCGATGGCGACATCTTCAGGAATGGTTGATATGAACTCCGGTCTTAGTGCGGGCGATATTCGAAATAAAGTAAGTACATTTTTGAATCTGTGATTCGGCACAAGGCCGAACGCGGCTTACATATTTTTTTTAAAGATCTGTCTTTTCCTTCTTTTGGCCGGGCGCTACAGCCTGAATTAGACCTGGGCCTCTATTAACAAGTCTCCCCAGATGTCAATCTATAGCACCACGATCTTTTGATACAGGTTGACCAGATAAGAACTAAATTTAAATAAAACAACAAATGTGTGAGATATTAAATTGATCTTGGCTTTATTTTAAAGGTACATTTATGCCATTATGAATGGAAAAGCACATCATTCAAATGGCTGCCTTGGCTTCGCTGGCAGAGCTTCAAGCGTTAAATTTTTGATGAGTTGTTCCAATATGTGCGGCGTTATTCCGGAAAAATCATCTCGAATATTGGCCTAAAGCTTTAAGGACCGAACGTAGCTCCAGAGAAAAAAATCGAGCGGCCAATTGAGGAACGCTCGCCGTGAGATGTCCCAGTCGATACATTTTTCCTTCACAACTTTGTGCGTCGCGTCGCTTGTATCGCCGTCTTGTCCAAACTTCAGCTCATATATATCGGTGTTGTCAATCTCTGACAACAGAAAGTATGTAGACTTCACTCCATTCTTGAGACAATCGACGGTAACGAAGCCTTCTTCTTCTTCTCATGACAGTGCGTGGCTTGATTACTTTAAATATTTCAGCAGGCAGGCCACCTGCTTCAGCAGCTTGATGTTGCTGCGGGATGGAATCGTCTATCATCCTCCAAGTTGAGTGGCTGCCTGACAGCGGTATTTGTGTCCTCATCGCTGTTTAACAGTGTCCAGAAAGGATTCCCCCAAATTCTCAGTATCGACTTCGACTCTACTACCAGTTGTCCATCCTCGCCCCGAGAGGCTTCTGTTCAAACTTTATATCCATTCGATAATAGTTTCACCTTCTGATAAAACTTTTGGACATCATTTTTCCAGAGCACCTCTCCATCTCCTCGATTGGGCGCTTTTCGTGGCTTTCTTTTTCTTCCTGAGAAACCAGCTCTCTTCCTTTCGTTTAAAAACGTAAAACGCAGGACATCAGTAGCAGGTTTTCTAATAACTTTTAGACAACGTTTGTGCAGGCGGCGTCGAACTCTAAGAGAATTTCAGAAAGACTCGATCGGCAAAGTTCCTGGCGGTCTGTTGTTATTGTAGCTTTTCAAGGTCAAGCTGTGATGTTCTTTTTTGACTCCGTTATTCTCTCAATATCCGCTTTTTTACCTTGACATTTTTTTTTCGGCTTCTCAATCTTGCCGTTTGGAGTCGGGATTAAACTGTCCCCTCCACTCGTGAGAGAACAATAGCACGCACAACACGAGTGGTTGCTGAGAAGCTAGGCCCAGGTCCACCTCGGACTGTAGCGCCGACATTATTATAACAAGAAAATGATCCGAGTCAATGTCGGCTCCACGGAACGTTTGGACATCAATAGTACTGGAGGAGTGTCTGACTTCGATCGCAACGTGATCAATCTGGTTGATGGTTAATTGATCAGGGGACCGCCTGGTCCATTTATGGGTGTTAAGGTGTGGGAACCGCGTGCTAGCTATAAAAAGGTTTCGTCCCGTGACGAAGTCTACCAGCCTGCGTTCAGTTTTCGGGCGTGTTGACATGCCGGCAGTGTTTACCGATGGCTCAAAATTGGCTTCTTTCCTCAGCTTAGCGTTGAAATCTTCTAAATCGATCTTGGTGTCGTAGCTGGGACATTGATCGTATGTTCTTTCTAGGAGATCATAGAAGTCATCCCTGCTGTTGTCATCCTTGTCATCTGTCAGGCGTGTGTTCCTGAATTAAGCCTTGATGCGGATTATTACCAGGCACTTGTTCACATACTTCAAATTTTCGACTTTTTGCCTAAGTCTGTAAAACTGCATCCGAATTAAACGCAACCTTCGCTCTATATAGCAATCGCCGTAATAGATGTCGCAGTTTTCATCTTTCTTTTGTTTGACCCATTCCGCCGTACTTCGTGGACTGCGTTAATGTCTGCTTTATAGCAGTCTAGGGCCTCCGCGAATTCATCGACTGTAATCTGTTAAGGCACCTCACGCTCCATGCGTAGAACCGAAAGTCGTTATCCTTTTTCGTTTGCTGGGGTCCTTAACAGTGAATCCGTCCGTATCCGAGGCATGTTTTTGTCTCTGAACTATTTTCTTTTTACCCGTTGAGAAAGGTAACCCCATGAACAACTCCTTAAAGGTGGCCCTAAACGACGAACTTAAAACCAGACTTAAAACTGGTCCATTGTACTGCCAGGTAGCAACCTACTCCAGTGCCGTTAATTTGATCCCAACAGCAAATGGTGACTGGACCAGATTCAATTTCACTGGGATTCGAACTTGGGCCAGGCTCGTTTGCGTTATCCCCTACACGGCGAACACATTTGACGAACATACATTTTGTGTTGTTTCTTCAAACAACATGTGTGATAGGTAATATATAAAAAATGTCAAGTAGGGATAGATTCATGATCACAGGGTGTGGTACTCAAAGCACCTCCTATGCAGATGCAGGCTTGACGTTGAACCTTCCTAATGAGATTGTAGTGTATGGCTTTGTCTAGTATTGGCCACCAGACGTGCACCCCATACATCAGAATGGGTCTAACGACGGCTGTGTAGATCCAATGGATCATATGAGGTTGGAGACCCCATTTCTTTCCTAGTGCTCGAATATGGCCCTACACGGAGAACATCAAAGCTAACGAACATGAAAAAATCGAAATTTTTCGCCGACAGCGAGCAGTTCGCGAACCAGCCCAAACACGACGAAAATGCGGCGAGCATGTTCGTCGTTTAGGGTTATCTTTACCGGGAGGCCAGGTCCATTTATTTACCACTTGGACAATGGGGTTCGAAAACATCCGTTGTCAGCAGCTTATTGCAGATTGTAAGTGTCGCCGATGAGCCTAAGAAAAAGTTCTCACCCGCCGACGTCTCTATTCTAGAGTCCAGATTTAAACGTGGAAAAAACTTTTTAGACCTAGCCACCGAAATACTTTAGAGTAGCTCTCAAAGTTGTGTATGTTGCCGTTGGTCTATCAGCTGACAAACTTCTCCGTCCCTAAAAGAGAAATGAACCGGTACCGATTCCTACATGTTGGCATATGCGGCCTAAAATTAGATGAATATGTGGTGGGTGTATTTCTGCATTTTTGGATCTTTTTTAGGATCAATCGTAGTGTGAAAATCTGGTTTACTGCAGAATTTTTTCATAGAAAATGTTGCCATATTAACTATCAACACCAAAACCCAGTGTTTGAGAGTTGTCCGCAACATTATCGCCTTATTCAAACTGTCAAGGCAGCTCCTAGTGTCAGCTGCATATACTATATGTAGAAAAGGAGAACTTCTAATGATATTCACAGTTCCATTAGTGTGTTTTTGCTTCCTAATATTTTTCCATTTTCATCCCCACACAAGCGTCTGCTAAAAATAGCAAATTAATAACAAAATACCCATCATTCTTTTTTTTCCAGCCCTGCACCCTGGACGCATATAAAAACCTGAAAGTGGGTGATCCGAATAATGTACTAGTGTTACCACCGCACTACATGCAATTAGCAGCCGCCTTAGGTCTCAGCACTCAGCCAATTGTTGATCCCATCGCAACGCGAACCGATTTCGAGCGGCTTATTGAATTGAATAGAAATCAATCGACATCTCTTGTCAGTGATAAATTGGAAAACTATGATAAATGTTCGATGGACTTGCCTAGAGACGAGGGCAGTGGCACACCAAATCCAGTAATGACCACTCAAGCGTCATCGATTCCCACCTCATGTGCTGGCACCTCACTAATTGCAGCCACATCACCTGGCCATAGTCCCCATGCTGACCATCAATTGGAACAACAGCAACAACAACAACAGCAGCAACAGCAACAGCAGCAGCAGCAGTCATCATCGCAAGCACTCAGTGGACAATCAACTTCATCGGAAATCGATGTTGACATTGAGAAAGCTCCAGCCACCCCGCCTCAAATGCTATCTGCGAAATCAATAAGCGTCGACGATGGCGATACCGACACCAACATGGAGAACTCTGATCAGAATCAGAATAATCAGAACTACCTGAACCGTCAGGAGGGTGGCGGACTCTTCGCCGCCGAGTCTAGACAAATGGACGAGAACATGTGGCGCCCTTGGTAGACCTGCAATACAACCGTACTCCACACCTATACATTCAAAATCCATTCCAATACCGCTGCAGTGGAAAGCAATGAGACAAAAACGATAAAAACCAAACCAAAGTTTTACGTTTAAGGACCTTTAGCTCTTGAGTTACGTTACGATTTAAAAACAAAACAAAACAAAAAACTGTGCCAAAGGAATACCTAATAACCAGCTCGTATGTAAAATTGTTCTTATTTTCGATCCCTAGACCGAAAGCTAAACAAGTTAATCTTATCCACCGTTTACATGCATTTAGCGTACTTTACTTACTACCCGTACCCGTATGAGTTTCGTTCGTTCGTTAGTTTTGTGATTATTTCAGTATTCGACTAAGTTATTGTTATTAGATTCATTATTTCATTAAAATAAGCGAAGACGAGAAGGGAAGAGATAATAATAAGAAAAGAATTAACAACTAGAGGCTTCTAATGTAAATTATTAGATAGCTACTTCATTCTGTGAAAATGATTAATTGTTAGATATTTATTTGAAGTATAGCATAAATGAGATGAAGAGAATTTAAATAAAATTTAAAACAAAATAAGGAAACATAAAATATATATGCTATATATACAAGTATTTGTTTTTGTGCACACATGAGGAGAAAGGGATGCTGAGAAAGACTGAGCGCGACCTGCCACCTCAAGGATATCGAGGAGTTACAAAATATGGGCCACATGTGAATAAGGTGCGGAGAAGTTTAATACATCTTCCCATACAGACGACTGGTGTAAATAGACATCAATATCTCATTGGCATTGAAGCGGTGACGTAAAATAAGGCACAATTCCGAAATTGGTCTTATTTAATTTTCAAAACGAAATAAGGCCAATATAATTTTATTTCAATAGTTTATAGTTTTCAAATAAAAAAATTGGCATTTTTTCATTTTCGAAATGGAAATAAGGCCGAAATTTTGAAACACGTGTATTTAAAGAATGCAATTCCACTACCAATATGTTGTCAGACTTGGTGCCGTGAAGTAACGGCTTCATTTCTCAATTTAAAAGCCAAATCATCAGACTGCGTTATCGGAAAATATTTAGAGTTTCATGAATAAACAGTAAAAGTCATAAAATTGCGCGCGGCCTGCTAGCTCAAGGACATCAAGGAGTCTATAAACAACCGCTAAATACGGGCTAGATCAAATTGGGAAATAGGTAGGCTGAAAAATGAATTGAGCCCAGAGTTTGCCCATTGTGTTGCTACGTAGATTGAACCTGGGTCTATACAAATGTGGGAAACATTTCGGAGCTTTCGATATAGTGTAGTAGATGACTGATAGGTGCCTCGCTGAGGTCATACAAGCTCTCGAAAAGAAAAGCCCCAAACAATGTTGTCGAAAGGCGCCAGGGCCGGGCAGATGCAGAGAAGACGCTAAATGTTCTCAACTTCTTCCTCTTCAAGACATATTTTGCAAAAATGCTTCCCCAAAATTTCTTCTTAGGGCGCTACAGTCTGATGTGGACCTGAAACGCTGACGTTTTTCTACTTTTCGCCTATGAATCAGTGTCCAGTGATGACACCCACCATCATGCTAATTTTTGATTTCTCAAGAGATATCAGTTTCCTACATCGTTTGGGATCTAGCTTAGCCCAGATCATTCTGTAACCGTTTACATGTAGCTAGAGGTGTGTATGTTTTGTATCGTTGGTGATGGTTGAATGTCCGACAAGTTCATCCGCTTTGCAGTTACCTGTAATATCTCCACGATCTGGTACCCAGATCGGCCATATTATCTGAAGATGATGAACAGTTTGTTACAAAAGTTTGTTAGAAACACTAGTTTAAAGACTAATAGCTGCCTAGCTGTGAAAATATCTAATATTACATTCCATTTGAGCCAGGACAGAGCTTTTTGAATCTACATTGTCTCTACCTGAAATACGCTACAGTGGTCAGGTAAGCGAAGAGAGAGAATAATAGTTAGTTCACTAGAGAAGACGCCACTACCAACCCTATCCTTCGTTTTCGATCTATCCTTGAAAAGACATACAGATCCCTCGAAGGGTGTGGGATTGGGTAATCTAACCAGACGACGGGAGCAAGTAGACGTCAATGCATCATTGGGTTTAGAATGTGTACTAAATTTATATAAGACCGCATTTCAAAATTTTGTCATACATCTGTAGGTTGCCTATGTTGCGATGGAAGGCAACGAAAAGCCGGAATCCCTAGCAGTGATTAACCTCGGTGCTGACTGGTCCAGAACCATTTGCTGCTATAAGCAGAGGATTGGTTGAACATCTGATCAACAAATGAGCCTTCACAGGTCATCAAAGAAGGTGGTCAAGTATGGAAAGATGTAGACAGGCAAAAATGTCAATAAAAACGCAAACATACGCTATCCAGGAAAGAATTCTAAGAATGGGAGAACATAAAAATGGGTAATCGCACCATGAACAGATCATGTAAACTTCTTACATCATCTGAAGAAGAGAGATAGAAGAAGAGTTTGCCGTACACATATTATACCAATGTCCAGTATTTGTCAGCAGAAGAAAATAGATTCCGGCTCATTACTGAATGGATGTCCCTTAAGCAATTGTTTACACGAGGAATGTGGAAAAATTCAGACAGTTTCCCTGACTTAGGTGAATTGTGCAAGAAGGACTAAAAGAGATCCAATGCGGCGCCCGACAAGAAATCCCTCGCATGTGTGAGCAGAAAAAGCTTTAACCGACGAAGAACACCAAAAGACGAGTCATCGCAGAACCAGGGAAGGTTAAGAGGAGTATCGAACTAAAAGACGGGAGAAAAAGAAACTTTCACGAAAAAAGAAAAAGTTTTTTGGGGCCTTTCAGCTCAAGGATACCGAGAAACCTAGGGACGAACGAAAAATATGCGCCTTTTATAAAACAATCAAAATCTGGCATCAGGCTTTAAGAAAGGCACCCAGATTCTTCGAAACTGTGAGGGTATTCTTATTACCGACTCGCAGGGAATAGCGAATGTATTTGAGCAGCATATCCAGCAGTTGCTTAACCCTGTACTGCCCGACACTGCCTTTAGGCGGGGTTCACTAAAATTTTTAATATTAAATTTTAAATTATTAATATTAAAATTATAATTTGTTATAAAAAACGATAAGTACATGATGGCAACACTTTACATTTTCACATGTTGCCTTATCTTGAAAATAAGAAAAATGTGGGCAGTAGAGGGTTAATGAGCACAACCAGAAGAGAGTGATAGAGAATGGAGTAATCCCACCTCCAGTCTATGAAACATTAAAAAGCTGAAAGACAACAAGTCCGCAAGCTCAGATGGTTTGCGACCAAGAAACCTGATTTCATACTCCGTCAAATCCTGGAAAATATCAGCGAGTTTCAAATCCATATGCACCATATTTTCATCGATTTTGAAGACGGAATTCGGGATTCCGGGAAAATTGATTCGAAGCACCATTTAATACAGTTTTAGAATGTCCGAATCATTTGGAACCTGCACCGGATTTCGGCAAGCAAATGCGCTATCGCGCGACTTCTTTAATCTTGTTCGAAGAAGATAATGCAGCGGGAAGTTGTTAACACGGAAGGCACTATCTTTTATGAATCGGTCCAGCTGCGGAGTTGCACAAACGACAACGACATCTTGGGATCTAAAGGGCCTTTCATATGAGGGGCGAACTAATCATAATAATAATAATAATGGCGGCGCTAGAGTCCGAGGTGGACCTGGGCCTAGCTTCACAGCAATTACTCGTGTTGTGCGTGCTATTGTTCTCTCACGAGTGGAGGGGACCTACAGTTTAATGCCGACTCCGAACGGCGAGATTGAGAACCTTTTTTTTTTTTTAGACAGTTATACTCTTTGAGCATTGCCAATGACCCAAAAGAGGTGGAGACGTGAAAAAATTTTAGGTGTTTTTTCAAGATTCGAACCTTAGACTTCGAACGTATGAGTCGACGCACCTACCCACTACGCCAAGGCGCCCACAGCGAGAGTCGCGAACTGCTAACGTGAATTTTTCGAAATAACCATATTTCAGGAAATATCAGCAAAAACTTACACTTTTTGGTATGCCAGAATGTGCGTTTTGAATTATCGAATTTTTTCATTAAGTAAATAAAAAATATTATTTAAATAAGAAAATTATCGATTGCGCTTTTTTTTCTGCGAATTAAAGATTCTCTTCGCGAATTGTCAAACTGAATTCACGATCCGCAATGAGCTGATCCACAAATACACGAATGAAAAATTAGCGAAATGGCTGGGCGCGAATATATGAAATTTTAAATTTTATACTGATACTTCGCGGCTACCGTTTAATGCCATGTGAATGAAGTGTCAAAATTGACGAATTTCGCAGCTGGCAGTTCGCAGTTCGCCGATGATATGAATAGCCCTAAAGAATGAATGTCTTTTCGTACTATGGGGCAGAGACAAGCAAGCTTCTTTACCGGGAAACGCTTCACTGGCGTATTCAGCGTATTCCAGAAAATGTATGGAACGTAAGCAGAGTTTTGGGTGATTTTATCAAAAGGAAAGATGTTGTTATGTGATTAACAACATCTTAGTTAAAATCAAATCTTTCATAATAACTCAGTAAGTTCGTCACCAAATGTCAAGATCAACAGCGAAAAGGTATCGCTTGTCAGTTAGCTTATCAGAAACTGTCTTAATTTTGCATGAAACTATCCTAATAAAGCATTTTTAGATTTTTGATAATCGCAATGGGTCACAGGGACCTAAAGTCAGCCGTGACTTTGGTTTCGTCTAACCATCTACCTTGCCTAAACTTTTGACGAACGGTTCCAGGTGTTGATACAAAGCGACAAAGATTTTGTATACGATTGTATTCTTCAGTAGTTGGCCAGAGTGTTCAGGCTCAGGTCAGCCGCGGACTGTAGCGCCACAAGAAATTTGCAAGAGGGGTTTGCTTCCTTGCAGATCGGACACTACGATAAAATTAAAAGACTTCCTTTAATAAACACTCGTTTATTCTATAAGATTACATATGTCTACAGCTTGTCAGGAGCAGAAGCAATAGATGTCCCCATTGCAACCAGCCCACAGACGTGAACAGCAGTCTCTTACATGCAATAAGAGGAATACAACTTGAAAACAAAAAATATGAAAACGGAATAGATCTCTTTACAATACATTGTACCCTTTGGTGGGGAAAGAACACGACGAAGAAGAAAAGAAGAAAAAAATAATACAGCAAACCAATAAACAAAATGTGATGGTTGAATAAATATGTAGAACGAAGTACAAACATAAACACCTATGCGCTAAGCGAATAAAAAATCATGCATGCTCTGGCATCCACGACGATATGTTATTTGGATTTGAATGATGTGGCCAGTGACTTTCGTGGCGCTGACTGTCTCTGTCTGGCTAGGAACGTCTGTCCTTGTCCCATCAGCATGGCAAGTTTGGTATCGACTGCGTCTCGTTGGGCATTGATACCAAGTCTGTGGGAGAGGAGATGGGTCAGTGGATGATGATGATTGAAACTGGGAGGCAGTTACCTGTAGAAGGCCGTGGTCATAAGTTGCTCCTCCATGAGGCTCATACCGGCTTTGCTCTCCGGTTCGGCGTCCTGACTCTTGTCGAGACCCATAGTTTCCATGACTGCAAGGGAATGCGATGGATTAGGATGCAAGGGTCTGTCGGAGAGGATACTTACCACTCGCTACACGGGGATCCAGGTTTTTGATGACTTCCTTTGCCTTTTCAACACATTTCCTGTATTTGGCGTCGAAGGCCTGTAGTTCCTGTTCCCTGGCGGTTACCGTGCTCTCCAGTTGGGTGATCTTCGCTTGTAAAGTTGTGTTTTGTTGCACTGACTCTTCGAGTTGTGTAGCTGAAAGAGAGAGAGACTGGGCTGAGAGGGGTATGGGTGAGTGCGAGGTTGTGTGACTTACTCTTTTGTTCGTTGAGTTCTATCAACTGCTTGAGGTGTTTGTCCATTTCGGTGCTGAAAGCGGAAGAGGATTAGCGAGGGATCCTCGTGAGATGACACAGAGACTTACCCCTTCAGTTTAGGATCGATTGTGGTCGAGTTTAGCTTCAGATACAAAATCTGTTCGTTCGCGGACTTTAGTTGTTCCCTCAGGTTCTCGTTTCGCTTATTTGCGTCGTCAAGGAGTTGCTGAAATGAGACACAATCTTAAGGACTTCGGAAAATTGTAGGAGAATGCAGTTTACTACCGCTAGAGCTGTCTGTCCACCCTGACCTTCCCTCAGGGCTTTGTTTTCCGCCTCCAATCGTTCAATCTTTTCAACCAAAGCTGGCGATTGTAGTTCCTTTGACATTGTGTTGCCGCTGTCTGCTGAAAAATGGAGAAATTGTCGAGGAAATCACAACCGAGAGACCGCAGCACTCGTACCTTTTCTGGTTGAAAGTTCTCCGCATTTCAGTTCGTCAACAGCCTCTCGGAGGTTATCCCTCTCCTTCAGCAAACTCTCCTTGGCCCTCTGCAGCGCACTCAAGTTGCTCTCCAGGTTCTTGTTGTCAAACTCAAGCTTCACGTTTTTACTGAGCTCAAAGTCAAGTTTCTTGTGCAGCTCTTGGATCTGCAAGCAAGACGTGTTTACGTACATCCCCAAGCCCCGCCCAAACTCCTCTTACCTCTTTTTTGTACAGCTCCACTTGTCCCTTCAGAGTAGCGAACTTCTTGGCATCCTCCTCGAAGGCGGCATTCTGTTGCAGATACTCGGCGCTGCGATCCTCAAGCATTTTGATTTGCTTCTTCAAATCGTTGTGATCCTCCAGCTTCTTTTTGTACGTGATCAGTTGTGCTTCGCAGACTTTCAATTTGTCATTGGATTCCCGCAGAATATCAACCTCATCCTTAAGCTGTGACAGTTCCGCAGTGTGTTGCTACACAAATAGACATCGAATCGATGAGTATTGATTGAGAGACACTCAACAAAAATATGAATAATTCAATTAGCTACCGTAAGCTCGTCTATTTTCTGCTGCAGAGCGGTTAGTTCCTTCTCCTGTTGTTGCGTTTTGATTTTCAAATCTTCACGGGCTGTCTCGGATTGAAGAAGTTCCTCTTTCAGCAGATCCATCTGTCGTCGAAGTTCGTTGTAGCGTGCAGAGCCCGGTTGCATGGGGCCCAGTGATGTGCCGTCTTCACCGATTGTTGATGAGTTCTCAAGTTTTTCCATTTCCAACTGAAGTTTCACTAGTTCCTGTTGAATGTTTGTTTTCTCCTCAACCAGCAAAACAATCTGAAAGAATTGACGGTTTTATTAACGGGTCGGGGTGCGTTGAAATCGGTTACTCACTCGTTTTTCTGCCTCAAAGCATTTCTGGGCCAAGGCGTCGCGCTCTTCTTGCAGAACTTTGAAGTCGAAATTCATCATGCTAATGGAATTTCGTGAGGGTGACGAACCCTGTAGAGTTGATTCCAAGTCCTGAAGAGCCCGCATTATGTTCTGCTGCAACGATTCCTCCAACTCCATGATCTGTGTGATGTAGTTCTGTTTTTCTACGCAATTCACAGCACATCCAAGAATCAGCTGCAATAGTCTTTCCAATTCAATCATATCACATTTTTCGGCGATTTTCTGTGCATCCGGTCGGGGATAGTCAGACAGGGTGTAGTTCAGTACGTCAGTGTAATAGTCGTACACGCCCTCAATGACTTTCTTCATGTTGCTCATCTTCAAACGCCAATTGGAACCGACATCTGATTTTATTTTCGACAACCAAAGGTCTGCGCAAGAAAGTCAGACAAAGAATATCTAGTATTTGATGTGCTAAGAGATTAAATGACACTTACCAGTGAATGAATCCGGTGAGAATTGATTAAGGGCCTGGGCTAGCGCTACGCCATCACTGAGCTCTTCCGCATTGCTGTGTGGCGACTTAAGATTGAGAGTCTTAAACCACTCTATCAGGCTTTTGCACATTTCAATTTTTTCACCTTCCATAATTGAAAATGATTAGTAATTAAGTGAGCAATACGGATTTAATTGGCTTTGATTTAAATAACAAAAGTACAAAAAAGAATAACACTAAACTTTCACCACATAAAAAAATGAATAACAACGGAAATGTCAAATCAAGATCAGCTGACAGATAGGTTGACTCTTAAGCGGGCAACACAAACGAGTTGGTGGGTGAGGAATTTTCTGATTCACAAGCAATAAGAAGGAATAAGTAAATCAATTAAAAAGAACATGGAATGATGAAGAAATTGACAAGCAAATTTATGACGAACAAATCTCTTGCGAATGTAGAGTTATGGGTAAAGCTTGATGCAGAGAATTTTTTTCCTACTTACGGCCGAAGATTTTTTCAACTTATGTCATGCTATCGATTAAACTTGTTAGGGTTGCCATGGAATTGTTGAGAACATCACTACCAAGTCGCAAAAAATAAACAAATTGAAGCAAAATGAGGTGAATTGTGGTATTAGCCAGCAGGATAAGCAAGAATTGAGGCGGGACCGACTTAAGATATTCTTCTTGAAGTTTCTCTCCGGAAATTAACTCAATTGCAAATTGTTGCATTTTTTCAACCACATTTAATTCAACCGCAAAACATGGCATTTTGTATGCAATCATTCTATGGATAGGCCTGCTACCCGTCGACTCCGCTAGACTCCTTATCAGCGCAGGACAAATCGCGTTTTGACATTTCATTTCGTATCGTCACCGCACGCAAGTAAATAAACAAAAACACGACAAATTCTATATTTACACACGATGCGCCACAGACCATCAATGACATGAGAAGGCAGTTGATAGTGAGACAAAAAACTACATTTCCAGACGCAAAAAATAACATCTGTCAATTTGACATACGTACATGTCATGTCATGGGAATCTCTGACTTCGTCCTGTGGAGTCGGGATAATAATAACCAACATTCTAGCTTTATGTGAAGTTGTTGTTGCATTGCTGAACAAAAAACCGACCGAAAATTTAACAAAATGTGATGTAACGACTGATAAGGCCTGCTTGGTATTTGACTTCAATTACTCTCTGACCATGTTTTTTTTTATTGAGGAAAAAATCTTTTTTGAGTCACAGTTTATTCTACCAGAGATTAATGTGGTCGAACTTAGATCATATGCACGGATCAAAAAATTGAAAAAATATATTAGTCTTAAAAATTTTTTTTTTTATTCTCAAACAGCTTCATTGACACCCTCTAACTTCCGAGCTACTCTTCATTATGGCAACTCCCATCAGCTGTCACTTTTTGGCACTTGTCACACGTCAAACAAACAAGGTATGTACCTGGAAAATATTTATCCTTTAATTTATTTCTTTCGTTCGACTAATGTGAGATTATTATGAAAAGAGCGGCAAACATGGAGCAATTAACTTATCAAATAGCCGTCAAGAAAGGTAAGACCCCGTCCATGAACCGAAATCCATACGAAGAATTCTATTTATAGCTCAACTTGTCGAAAGGAACCCCACACCAAATGGTGTTGGTCTTCTCGATCCTAAACGTGTCTCAAAGCACACAGAAGAGGATATCATTTCATTGGCAGCTCAAATTCAAGACGCCGATCAACATTTGAGGTCGAGTGCTTGTGGAAAGCTATCACTTATCCTTGACCAGGTAAGCCTCTGATTCTAAATGCGCAGTCTACCACCGCAAGATTTGTTTACAGATAAAAATGCTCCAAGCACAAGCCGCGTCGATATTGAAAGAGACTGAAGAAAGTCGTGTTCTTCATGAAGCCGCATGTAACTTCGTGAAGAAACCAGGAAACATTTATCATCTCTACCAAAAGGCATCGGGTCAACACTATTTCAGCATGTTATCTCCCGATGTACGTCAGTAAAAGAAAGTGTTTTGATGCATTCATTGAATATTTTCCTTTTTCTATTTGTCAGGAATGGAATGGGGCTTGTGATCAAAAATTCATTGGCAGCTATCGGTTGGAGTACGACTCTACTTGGACACCGTTGGACAAAATTCCTGATCACGATCAGAAGATGCAATGGGCACAGAAATGTCTTAATGCGTCGGCGAATGAAAGACAGACTCAGTTGTCAATTGAGGACGACTTCCTTGAGAGAATGGAATAAGGCTGCGAACTGGGGTGGCGAGTAGGTGTATGAACTAATCTGTGAATCTGTACAAGACTTGTTGAAATAGGATAAACAAGAAGCTTATATTGTTCTAATAAATATCCATATTAAATAACGACATCTTTTTGTGTTTTTGTCTTATGTTAGGTTGTTGCTGGAAGCTGAGTTTTGCAAGAGTCGGCGTCAACTACTTTCCTAGATTAGTCTTGGTAGCATTTGAGACATTCATTACCAACACCAGCACTAGATCCAAACACAGAATTATTCTTGCCTCCCGCTGTTTCTCTGGGCTTAAGATGCATTTGAATAAAAGAGCTCTTTCTCAAATGACCAGGGTGGCCTTGTTCAAGACCTTGATCATCCCAGTCATTTAAACCCGCGCAGAGGTATGGATAATACAATAACTCAAGCGAATAAATGAGTTCTCAGTCGATTCGAGAGAAAAGTTTTGCTACGATCCTTGGTCGTGTTTGAGTTGATAGCGATTTGAGGAGAAGATTCAAGCGCGGCTGTACATGAACATGAGTCTGCTTAGACGTCTAAGTCCTGTAGAACGCATGGACCGCTTAGTAAAGAATCTTCGAACCTGTGGACAAAGCAACAGAGGTGGCTGAGGTGGCACACACAACAGGAGAAGGACCTATACCAAATTTGTGAGCGTAATTAGACAGCAGTATGAGCTCCCAGAGGTGACCTGCTAGGGCGCATGCACCAGCTCATCTGTAAGATATGGTCGGAGGAAAGCAAGCCCGATGAGTGGAATCTCAGTATCGTTTGCCCGACCCACAAGAAAGGACACCCCTTTGACTGCGCCAACTATCGAGGAATAAGTCTCCTTAACATCGCCTATAAGATCTTCTCTGCCCTTTTGTGTGAACGCCTGAAACCATTTGTGAACAAACTGATAGGTCCTTATCAGTGTGGTTTCAGGCCCGGGAAGTCCAACATCGATCAAATCTTCACACTGCGACAGATAGTGGAGAAGACCCAAGAAATGCAGATCGACACAGACCACCTATTTGTCGATTTCAAGGACGCATATGACAGCGTGTATAGAGACGAGCTATACAGCGCCTGTCTAGTTTTGACATTCCTGCCAAACTCGTCAGACTGAGCAGGATGACGATGGAGAACTCTCGCTGCTCCATCAAGGTCGGTAACGAACTCACCGAGACCTTCAATGTCAAAAAAGGTTTTAGACAAGGCGACGAGTTGTCATATAACTTCCTTAACATCGTTCTTGAGAAGTTTGTGCAAAACTCACTGGCCAACACAAGAGGCACGATCTTCCAAAAGTCCGTTCAACTGCTAGCTTACGCGGATGACATTGACGTGATTGGGAGAACACAGCGAGCCGTCAATGATGCGTTTGCTGGCATTGAAACGGAAGCGGCTAAAATGGGTCTGGTGGTGAACGAGGGCAAAACCAAGCATATGCTGTCATCGAGAAAGGACGCACAACATCGACGACTTGGCCAGAACGTCACCATAGGCAGCTTTAACTTTGAGGTAGTTAAGGACTTCGTCTACCTTGGCTCCGCAGTAAACAGTACAAACAACATCAGTACCGAGATCAAACGCAGAATAACTCTTGCCAACCGCTGTTTTCTTGGGGCTCAAAAGGCAATTGAGTAGTAGAGCCCTGTCTCGGAAGACCAAGTTGACTTTGTATAAAACCTTTATCATCCCAGTCCTGCTTTACGGCGCAGAGGCATGGACAATATCCCAAGCGGATGAACAGTCTCTTGGTCTTTTCGAGAGAAAAGTTCTGCGCGCGATCTTTGGTCCTGTTTGCGTTGATGGCATTTGGAGGAGAAGATTCAACCACGAACTGTATGGGCTGTACAGCGACATGAGTCTAACCAGGCGTCTACGGATCCAACGCCTAAGATAGCTAGGCCATGTAGAGCGTATGGACAACTTAGCTCCAGCCCGAAGAGTCTTCGACTCTGAGCCTGTGGGATAACGCAACAGAGGACGTCCATGAACAAGGTGGCGCACACAAGTCGAGGAGGACCTCGGCCGGCTTGGTGTGCGAAACTGGAGACAGCTGTCGAAAGATCGTGCTGGCTGGAGAGGCATGTTGAGTGAGGCCCAGGTCTACCTCGGACTGTAGCGCTCTAAGAAGAAGAAGAAAATATCCAGAATTTTTAACCCTATATATTCTCGGTTCTCGGTGAGCACCGTGGCGTAGTGGGTAGGTGCGTCGACTCCTACGCTCGAGGTCGTCGGTTCGAATCTCGAAAAAAAACATCAAACATTTTTTCACGGCTCCACGTCTTTCGAGTCACTGACAATGCTCAAAGAGTATAACTGTCTAGAAAAAGCTTCTCAATCTCGCCGTTAGGAGCCGGCATTAAACTGTAGGTCCCCTCCGCTCGTGACAGAACAATAGCACGCACAACACGAGTGGTTGCTGAGAAGCTAGGCCTAGGTCCACTTCGGACTGTAGCGCCGCCATTATTATTATTATTATTATTATTTTTATTATGTTCTCGGTTCAAAGAATACCTTAATTTAATTGACCTTATTATTATAATGCTAACCTAACCTCAAAATCCTCTAAATTTGTTAATGCAATCATTATGAACTTGTATATTTTTGCACAGCAACATTCTGTCTGTTGTTGGGCTCAATGATTAAACAAATAAACACTTAGCAAGCGGCATTGTGTATGATATCTCGAGGTGAACAAGTCAAGCGCTCGCAAAAGGGCAAGTTGCCATAAAGAGTCAGCTGATCTCTGTTAGCGTATTTGCACATTCTATTCAACTCAATCTGCCCTACAGCGGCCACTGTATTTAAAACAGTGAATTGTTAAAACATTTCAGCAATCACGTGTCATACTCCTGAATGAGACTCTTAACAGCACCTCAAGACTGGTTCGTAACGGTGTGATTCCCAAAATTTAAATTCCCCGAAATTTTACCAAACATCCCACAAACCGGTCCGAAAAATGATCAACAACAATGACCTTATTAGCAGCCGCCCAGCCAGCCGATTAGCATCCAAATCTTATCGTCCCAGTGACGCGCACGTGATAGTGGGTCCAGGAACCCAATCGATTCTAGTGAATTTCATCGAAGGAAATCGAACAGAAGAACTCTTTTGTTATGCAACCCATATCACATCACCTAGTAAACTACACAGACCGCGGACGGAGCATCAGCTTCAGTGGATCATGTCTATGAAGCACTGACCGAATCCAGTTTGAACCCGACTCCACCGGTTGAATGCACACATAATCACCGACCAACACACAACAGTGTACTCATAACTAGATTATTTCCATGTAGGCGGTGTATAAAAACGTGAAATGGACGGATTCTCGGCATGTGAGTGCAGTCCAGCTGATGACTCTTGGCGGTGGTCAACGACACTGCAGGTCATCACTCGCTCAAGGCTGAGTGACTCAATGCAAGTCCAGGTTGTGATCATCGCTATCCTTATGCAAATTCCTCCCAATTCCTGAACAGGTTTATGCAAGTTGTGCACACTAAGTGCCTCTTAAGACTCTCGATTAATCACATGTGACGTGATAATCGGCGACGCGATTAAATTACTTCCGAGCTGCAATCAGAAGAAATATTTCAGATAGCAGTAATTAATTCGATTAAAGGCACTTGTGCGCTGGCGGAGGAGGGGCGTAATTGATTAATTTATTTGCTCTGAGCCGATTTGTAAACAGAATAAAGCAAAGAAGAGCGAAAGAGTCACGTTCATTTTGCAGAAGTGTGCTTCAAAACAATACACATCCGTTGTGAGAACTTGAAATCTAAAGTCATGGCTATTTGTTCGGTAAGCCGCGAAATGTAATATTGAAGTTTCATACGCAAAGAAAGCCTTCAGATGACGACTGGATGGCGCAGTTGGTTAAGTGCCCGCCCCAAGTTCGAATCCCAGTGAAATCCACCATTTGGTCCACCATTTGCCGTCGGGATCAAATAAATGGCACTGGAGTAGGTTGCTACCTGGCAGTACAATGGACCAGTTTTGACTCTGAGTGCTCCAGTAGTGTTTCAAAAATAGTCTAAAAAAAAGCCTTCAGATAGGTACATACAATTTTTTGAAGGTGAAAATCTCGAAAACCTGCGGCGTTAGTGGCCCACAGTAGTTTGGGAATGCGCTAAAATCATCTCCTAAGTCCAAACAATGACAGATTGAAAAATGATTTTATTTTTAACCTTCAGCTGATTTTGAGTAGCTGGAGATCATATGGTTGCATGCCCGATGAGTGGAGTATCGTTTACCCGACGCAGAAGATACGAGATCCCTTAGAGGAAACAGTTTCCTTGATATCGCATACAAGATCTGCCTGAAGCAATCTGATAGGTCCTTATCAACGTGGTTCCAAGCCAAGGATGTCCACAATAGACCAGATCTACACACTACAGCAGATCATGGAAAAGACCTAGGAAAGCAGATCACCACACACCACCTATCCATCGATTGCAAGGTCGCACATGACAGCTATAGACGTATAGAGACGAGCTATACAGCGCCTTGTCCAGTGTTGACATTCCTGCCAAGTTCGTTAGGTTGTTGTACCATAACGATGGAAAACTCTCGCTGCTTCATCAAGCCCGGTTCGGTGTTAAAAAAGTGAATGCGCTGTCGGTTGATTTTTCTCAACGTCGTACTTAAGAAGATCAAGCAAATCTCGCTGATCAACGCAATAAGGGGGATCTTCCAAAAGTGAGCTGCTTTTGACTGGTTAAACAACACGAGCCGTCTATAAGGCCACAAAGGACCGATGGCCACAAAGGACCGACACACAACAATAATAAATATAATAATGGCGGCGGTACAGTCCGAAGTGGACCTAGGCCTAGCTTCTCAGCAACCACTCGTGTTGTGCGTGCTATTGTTCTCTCACGAGTGTATGGGACCTACAGTCTAATGCCGACTCCGAACGGCGAGATTGAGAAGCTTTTTCTGGACAGTTATACTCTTTGAGCATTGTCAGTGACTAGAAAGAGGTGGCGCTGTAAAAAAAGGTTTGGTGTTTTTTCGGGAATCGAACCGAGAACATCGAACGTAGGAGTCGACGCACCTCCTCACTACGCCATGACGCACACCGACACGCAACACAAACGAGGTAATCAAATATTTCGTACAACTAGACTTCACTGTAAACAATACGAACCGAGTTCAAATGAAGAATAACTTTTGCCAACCTCTGTTCTTTAGACTCAAGAGGATGTAGATCCCTCCCATATAAGACCAAGCTGACTGTATAAGACATTGATCATTCCAGTCCGACGCTGACAATAGAAAATATCGAAAACGGTTAAAGAAACCCTTTGTCTTTTTGCTAAAAATGTTCTGCATTGGTCCTTTTTGCTTTGAGGAGAAGATTTAACCACGAACTGTACTGTTTGGCAACATTTCTCCAGGCGTCTACGGATCGAAAGTCTAACGTGGATATGTCTTATCGAACTTATGATCAACTTAGCACCAACAACACAAAAATAATGCATTTAGTTTGTTAAAACAATTAATTTTCTAAATCAATTGATCTTAATCTTAAATACAATAAAAAAAACTTAATTTTTGAGTGCTAGTGTAAAGATTTTATTCCTAAGCAAGCTCGCATTTGAAAAGTATCCTTCTGCAGATAAGCCCTTTCGGCTTCGCAGAAAACCCAATGTAAAAACTTATATTTGATAAATAAATTAACTTTAAATGTTTAAAATAAAAAGTTCTTATGTTAAGTACCACCACTGCAACTATCACCCTTTCTTAAACAGTGAGTGATAAAAACAAACGTTCATCGTTGTATCTTTTTTTATTGTGTACGTTTACGACAGAATATTGAGTAAATGCGATCTTTGGGTGATAGTGACCACTTCTATAACAACACGGATTCAGGATTCAACATTGAACCGGAAGGTTCTTGGCCTGACGGAGTGGTTTATTTATAAGAAATCTTCAAACACTATTATTGAATAAGAAACTTAAGCTTGTTTGTCATAACATAGTTTCCATTAAAACTAACAAGAAAGTGATAAGGAACACCATTGAACTTTTCCATTCAAGCACTCAAAATCGTGTGTACTCATTAATTGGCGTTCACTTATCATTGTTACTGACATAAACTTTATACTTTCGTGCACGTTCCTGGTTTCTTTAAAGTGTATCAGAAGAGTTCGATGTTCGTATACAGTTTCTTATTCTCATCAGTTAGATCCGCCGGCTTCTGGTTCAACCCACATATTCCAGTTCGATCAGTTGGGTTCAGTTTTTCATTCTGGATTTTGAATTAATTCGCAAAGAAAGATACTGAATGATTACTCACAAGTGACACCAAAACGGTAGATAACAATCTGAACGTAAGCCAAAGGTAAACAAACCAAACTGATTGAGGCATTTTTTTCTTGTTTTCTTGATGACCGTGGCAGTGAACAAGTTTTTCGAGGTTTACACTTCAAAGTGAGTCATGATCGATTTGCTTAAAATTTGTAAAGTCCCAACATTGAATACCAATAAGAGCGTGGCTGTGAAGTGCGGCGTGAGGTGGGGGAGATAAACAAAACGTGTTTACTAACAAAATACAACTTTTTTGTGTCTAAGATAAAGCTTTTGCTCTAAAAACAAAATTAATATTGAAGGTTTAAAACTAGGTTTTGATTGATTGCATATTGTCGTATTTCATAAGCCATGACTCTGCTTTCTTTTCAAGAGCTTGTCCCTGGTTCGATTTTCAATACATTTACTAGAGATCTACAACATCTTAAACTAATAACGATCCGCAGTTCATAGTGACATTGGGTTTTGTTTACAACCTGTTCAAGTTCTCGTAGCTTATTCAGTTTGACTTTGAAAAGATCTTTGACTTGGATTTGGTTATCTGCTCAATTTATTTACTTGAAGAACACAAAAGCAATTAAATGATTAATCTGATGTGGAAAATTTGAGCATTCTTAACATGTACTTTCAGAAGTTAGATGCCCTTCTGCTGTATGTATCAACTTAGAAATTCTCCCGTAATCTGTTGCCCCGGAGAGACGCCGAGGAGTTAGTTTATTCTACACTGTCCACTGTTACTCTCTTCACTTGAAGTTGTATAGGTCATTCAGTTTATCATATCACTGCACTAGTATGATATAAAGTTTCGACAAACCATGTACTTGTACTTGCAACAGACTCCTGAACAACAGTCTCCCTGAAACTCTCCGAAAGTTCGACGTCGCCTGTACTAACAATAGACGAAGAATGGAAACGTTGTCAAAAAGCCATCAGAGAAGCCGCAACTGATGTGCTGGGTTTTGAAACGCCAACAAGGAAAAACCACTGGTTTGACAACGGGTGCAGGCAGGCACATGCAGCAAAGCAAAAAGCCTACCAGGCAACGCTGCATCGAACTACGAGAGCTGTTCGTGAGCTCTATGAACAGAGAAGAAGGGAAGAAAAAGAAAGAGCACGAGAAGCGCGCGATCGAGGAGATGGAGAGGTGTTATGGCAGGAATGATGTCCGAAAGTCTTACCAAAGGGTAAAACTTTTATCGAATGGGGATAAAGTCCGGACAGAAGCCGGCCGGGACGAAAATGGACAACTAATAGTAGATTCGGAGCTGATACTGAGAATTTGGAAAAATCATTTCTGCAGACTGTTAAACGGCGATGAGGACACAAATATCGCTGTCAGGCAGAATGTTCCACTCAACACAACGGACGATGATAGAAGAGAATACCATCCCTCCGAACTAGACGAAGTCAAGATAGCGATATCGGGACTGAAGTCTCATAAAGTTGCTGGTGCGGATAGTCTGCCAGCTGAAATGTTGAAAGCAGCTGGAGATGATCTGGTAGGGCGCATGCACCAGCTCATCTGTAAGATATGGTCGGAGGGAAGCATGCCCGATAAGTGGAGTCTCAGTATCGTTTGCCCGATCCACAAGAAAGGAGACCCCTTTGACTGCGCCAACTATCGAGGGATAAGTCTCCTTAACATCGCCTATAAGATCTTCTCTGCCCTTTTATGTGAACACATGAAACCTTTCTTCACCAAACTGATAGGTCCCTATCAGTGTGGTTTCAGGTCGGGGAAGTCCACCATAGATCAAATCTTCACACTGCGGCAGATCCTGGAGAAGACCCAAGAAATGCAGATCGACACACACCATCAATTTTTCGATTTCAAGGCCGCATATGACAACGTGTATAGAGACGAGCTATACAGCGCCATGTCTAGTTTTGACATTCCTGTCAAACTGGTCAGACTGAGCAGGATGACGATGGAGAACTCTCGCTGCTCCATCAAGGTCGGTAACGAACTCACCGAGACCTTCAATGTCAAAAAAGGTTTTAGACAAGGCGACGCGCTGTCATGTGATTTCTTTAACATCGTTCTTGAGAAGATCGTGCAAAACTCACTGGCCAACACAAGAGGCACGATCTTCCAAAAGTCCGTTCAACTGCTAGCTTACGCGGATGACATTGACGTGATTGGGAGAACACAGCGAGCCGTCATTGATGCGTTTGCTGGCATTGAAACGGAAGCGGCTAAAATGGGTCTGGTGGTGAACGAGGGCAAAACCAAGCATATGCTGTCATCGAGAAAGGACGCACAACATCGACGACTTAGACAGAACGTCACCATAGGCAACTATAACTTTGAGGTAGTTAAGTACTTCGTCTACCTTGGCTCCGCGGTAAACAGTGCAAGCAACATCAGTACCGACATCAAACGGAGAATAACTCTTGCCAACCGCTGTTTTTTTGGGCTCGAAAGGCAATTGAGTAGTAGAGCGCTCTTTTGGAAGACCAAGCTGACTTTATATATATATTGTACGGCGCAGAGGTATGGACAATATCCCAGCGGATGAACAGTCTCTTGGACTTTTCGAGAGAAAAGTCATGCGCGCGATCTTTGGTCCTGTTTGCGTTGATGGCATTTGGAGGAGAAGATTCAACCACGAACTGTATGGGCTGTACAGCGACATGAGTCTAGCCAGGCGTCTACGGATCCAACGCCTAAGATGGCTAGGCCATGTAGAGCGTATGGATAACTTTGCTCCGGCCCGAAGAGTCTTCGACTCTGAGCCTGTGGGACAACGCAACAGAGGACGTCCACGTACAAGGTGGCGTACACAAGTCGAGGAAGACCTCGGCCGGCTTGGGGTGCGAAACTGGAGACAGCTGGCGAAAGATCGTGCTGGCTGGAGAGGCATGTTGAGTGAGGCCCAGGTCCACCTCGGACTGCAGCGCCCTAAGAGGAAGAAGAAGAAAGCTTGTACTGAGGCTCAATTTCTTCTCAATCATTGCACAGTTAATCAGATAACTAATTTGAGACATTGTAGCAAGGATTTGACTGACCCACGTTAAAAATAATCGAATAATTAAAATAAACTGTTTTAGAGATTTAATTAAATTACTTATACTGGGTGTTTTTTTATCTGTAATTGTCAGATTGCAAACTGCCAGTGTCATTTCAGTCATTAAAGGACGTACATTTTACTGAGTGGAATAACGTCAGCATTAATCTGCTTAACAATGCTGCATGTCTGCCACCAGAAGCTAACCTAACATTTTTTTACAGATTTGAGAACACATCCTTGCATGGCTTCTAATTTGCTGCTTCTCGATACTTTAAGTATGATACGATGATAATGAACGTATAATTAATTTCATTTTAGTTTTCCTCAATCGGTTTTTAGAGTCCACAATCATTGAGGATGGTCAATGTTTTTTCTGAACATATTTTGACTCAAATGCCAGTTCCAGCATCTTCATTTCATCTTCATAATATTATCTTGAAAATTTCCCACCACTGACATCAGATTTAAACAAGTTATGTGTTGTGGATCTTGTTTTGAAAGGCACTCACCAGACTGCTCCCACGACATACGACATCATACCGACCCATGTGTCTCCAACTTCAGTGTTTTTCCGTCTCAACTGCAAACCTCTCCATACAACAGAAATAAACAACACTATCCCAACCCACTCGACCTTGACTGCAATTAAATTGTTGCATTCATTTATTCTAATGTTTACTCTTTTTATTTGCATGCAGTTCCACATTCCACCAGTGCAAGGGAACGTTCTGCAAAGTAAAGTGAACAAAACCAGTAAGAATTGACTTTTATCAATTTTCCGTTGTCGCCTCGTCAATGCCTGATAATGCACCATTCGAAACGAACGAGGAAAATATTTACATACGGCGGTAATTTTTCCATCTTATCGTGCTGCCCGCATTCCCGCAAATGTATAATTTGTGTAGGAAAACTTGAATTCATCATCGTCCGTCAAAACAATTGAGCCATTCCTGGTGAAATGGATTATTTTGGAAGCGTCAATATTGTCTGTGGAATTAATTACCTGCTTTGTTGGTATCTCGCATTTTACAACGTCTCACCGGGTCAGATAAGATTTGCATTACCAGAAGTGACGAAGGCAGTTAAAAGCTTAGATGTCGTATATAAATTATGATTGTTTGTTGGCTCTTTTCTATTTTTACGTTTTTATTCAGGTGAATATGCTTTTAGAACGAATTAGGGTATATCACTGATAAGACATTTAATGAACCGTGCGATATTTGCTATGCAAACCGTGTTTCATTTGAGGGATTGCCTAGAGAATAGATCTTTTGAGGTTCTTATAATTTCAATAAAGTCATGGGAGAAAGAACAACAAAGATTAAGATTAAGGCTAAGATTAAGGTGAAAAAAATGTTGAACCTATTCAGATGAGCGGCAGCGTATATCTGATGGAGAATTGCAACAATTTTTTCAATTTAGGCAAAAGCAAGATTGTTCCAAAAAATGCACTAACACAATAAACGGAACGAAATACTCTTAGCACACAATGTGATGCAATAAACAGACTAACCGATGAAGCAGCCAAAAAACAAAAAGAGACCTTAAAGCATTGCTCGGAAAATGACGAAAATGAGCTATATCAGTATTTTCAAGTTCACTTTCAACCTAACCAACAAGCATCTCCAGCTACCGCCATCTTTCGCTAGCTGTCTCCAGCTATGCACGTCAAGTTGGTTAAGATCCTTTTATTTGTGTGGGTCGCCTTAATTTTTTTCAGGTCCATTACGAGAAATGATGCGTTCATCGACTTTTCTCTTAAATAAGTGGATTATTTCGTTTCCTGTATGACACGTAGGGTCATCCTGATGGAACCGCATCTTACCACGTTCAAGTCATTCAATCGGAGAACGTCATAAACAACGGCTCTATAGTGAATATCGTTGACCGTAAGACGCTGATTAGCATTATTTATGCAAAAATATGGGCCTATGACCCATCATCCCACAGACCGCAACACGCTGTGCATTTTTCGGGATGCAATGTTGTTGCGATATGTATTATAGGCTGTTGAAATACTCACTCACCAAAAGTAAGACTCATCGCTGAACACAATTTTTCCGCAATGCAACGGGTCCAATGGCAGTTGATTTTGGACACAGTCACTGAAATTTTGGCGAAAACGGTGGTTTTTGTTAGCTTAACTATCTTAACTTTTGTTCTTAAATCTAACTTACTGACCCAATACGAATACTCTAAGCTAATCTAACATAAATTATTTTCCCTTTCGGCCTACGCTCTTATTATTTTATAATTCATATTGCATTGGTGGGTGGTGGGCGCCGTGGCGTCGACTCCTACGCTCGATGTTGTCGGTTCGATTCCCGAAAAAACACCAAACATTTTTTCACGGCTCCACCTCTTTCGAGTCACTGACAATGCTCAAAGAGTACAACTGTCTAGAAAAAGCTTCTCAATCTCGCCGTTCGGAGTCGACATTAAACTGTAGGTTGTCTCCACTCGTGAGAGAACAATAGCACGCACAACACGAGTGGTTGCTGAGAAGCTAGGCCCAGGTCCACCTCGGAGTGTAGCGTTTTTTCTTTTCTCTTCGAAGAAAATTTTAAAAACTTTGACTTTTTGGTTTTTATTCTATCCTAACTAAACCTAAACTAAACTAAGCCTAATTAAGACTTCCAATCTACTCGCGAAAACGGTGGTAATTCGGTTTCAATTCTCACATGAGTTCGATCTTGTAAGCCTTTAAACCAAGATCTTAGCGAAATTTTATTCATAAAGTGAACGGTGAAAGATCAAGTTGTTGTTAACGACATCGAATCGATGAATTTGGATCTTTTTCAATACTCCCCAGAGCGGATACAATATTCTCTTTAGTACACGTTCCTCTTGGTTTGGTGCAATTGCATCTTGCAAAGAAAATGTTGTGCGAAAACTGTCAACAATACGGAGAATAGCGGACTCAAATGGTCGATTATGTCGTGTGTAATATAGAGCAAGTGCTCTGTGTTCGGCACACAGAAACATCATTTTAGAATCAAATTTCTGAAGTATGGTACACGTTGTTGCAAGACTACTGCATTCATTTAAATAATACTGACGGGTTATAAGCTGACAATTAATCCAAATTGAAAATAGATTATTATTTGCAAATCGGGATTAAATGTGTTCAAAAAAATGAAATGATGGCAAATAAGCTTTGAAATTAAGTTGAGCTAGGCTTAAGACGTAAGTATTAAACGAAAGTGAAAAAAATTGAATTAAACCCAATCAAAAACACGAAATGTTTTTTGACTTAAGACCTTTTTGCCTAACGTCAAAGAATTGGTTTTGCAGTCATAAATATCTGATGTTAGAACTGGGTTAAGAAACACCACACACAGAATTTGCAAGCATTTCTCAGATTACTTTTAAAAAAAAAAAAAAAGTTGAGATCAATGACATTTATCATGACGTAATAAAGATTGGATACACTTTCTTTTGAAACCCAGAATATTTGATTCTAGAAGCAGTCGAATTTTCACATGATTATCTTTGGAGCAAAAATAATAAACAATTTATTTGTTTATGGCTCCCATAATTTAGTCACCGTCTTCTTTAAAAAAGGAACAGTTTAGGCTATTACTAGTGAGGCACACTCTGTTTCTACGTCAGCGAATGGTGGCTATAAATAAAAATTCCATCAGCATACATCATATAAAATAATAAACGAAATATAATTACTAGTGTTAAGCTTAACTGGAAAGATTAGGAATGAACGAGTTCTTCCAAATTTGGGGTAGTTAAGATTTGACAAGATAATTAGGAGAGACTAGACATAATATTCTTGTCTTACTTAAGTAAATAAAGAAGTGAAAGAAAAGATTTCCAAGATATATTCCAAGGTGGAGGTCGACGGACTGACAGCTATTCTTCTAACTAACTTTAACTAATGCCGGTCTAATTTTGTCAACAGTCTTGTGCTCAACTCAAGGAGGATAAAAGTCAAGAAAGGGAGATTGAGAAGAAAGCCTTGTAGAAAATAATATAAAAACGAAGTCTGCTAATAATAATAACGGCGGCGCTACAGTCCGAGGTGGACCTGGGCCTAGCTTCTCAGCAACCTGCCCCAAGTAAGAGGGGTCCCAGGTTCGAATCCCAATAAAATCGAATCTGGTCCAGTCACCATTTTGCCGTTGGGATCAAATTAACGGCACTGGAGTAGGTTTCTAGCTGGTAGTACAATGGACCAATCTTCAGTCTGAGTGCTCCAGTGTGGTGTTTCAAAAATCCTCCGAAAAAGAAACCCTGGTAATACCACAGAGGTCCTGCGTTGAACTAAGTGAGACTGTTAGTCCGCAGTCAGCCACCTTAACCTAACCTTATTTAGGCAACTATGTAGGCGCCGTGGCGTAGTGGGTAGGTGCGTCGACTCCTACGCTCGAGGTCGTCGGTTCGAATCTCACGGCTCCACCTCTTTCGAGTCACTGACAATGCTCAAAGAGTATAACTGTCTAGAAAAAGCTTCTCAAACTCGCCGTTCGGAGTCGGCATTAATCTGTAGGTCCCCTCCACTCGTGAGAGAACAATAGAACGCACAACACGAGTGGTTGCTGAGAAGCTAGGCCCAGGTCCACCTCGGACTGTAGCGCCGCCATTATTATTATTATTATTATTATGTAGAGATCCCAAGTCTGTATTAGATCCTAACAGAAGCCAGCATTGGAGACTGTACACTGCTTTATAGAGTTCCGACTGACAGATTCAGATTACATAACACATTATGCTCTACTGTTGGTAAAGGCAATTGCCTTAGAAAGGCACAGTTTTGAAAAGTGAATCACTCTCAGTTCATTCCAAATCCAATCAATCAGGGCCGAATGGCGCACGTAGACTTATTAAAACTCCATTAGCAACTATTTTTAGCTTCAACTCTAAAAGGCTTGTTGACATGCTAATTAAACTAGTCCGTCCTCCAAAAAATTTGTGAGCAAACTTGAAAACCACTGTAAAATTCATTTAGCGTCTAAACCACGAGTTTAGATGCATACATTAGTCATCAGACAAAACTGACACCACAAAAACGCTGATAACGCATAAGCGATGCCAGACATTACTCGGTGAGAGTCTGTAGCTAATTTTTACCAGTGAGTCAATACCGAAACTTTCCTTGACCAGTTGAAGCCAGATGCATTTAGACTGTAGCTTGTGCGTGTGAATGTATGTTTCCGTTTTTGTACGCTCATACATAAGCACAAATAGGAAATTTGACGAGCGCATGAGTGATTTCGTAGGCAGTTCGATCGTGTAGGAGATCTCCAGGTTTCCGCAGAGGACACAGAGATGAACAAAGGCGGTACGCAGAACAAGCCTCTTGCAGGTGCTACGCCTGTGGGACAAGACCACAAAATATTTCCGTTATACAGCTGTCACACGCAAGTGACGAACAATCTCAACTAACTTGATGTGGAAAACTGAAGACATGGACATTCTCCGTGACAATCGCCTAACTAAACTATCCCTGCACATTCATTTGAGCATTACAAAGGCTTGATTTTCTGATCTTGACTTGGTCCAGATCAACTGGGCAATCATTTCTGATGGGAATACAGCTTGGAAAAAGACCAGAGTTTTCCAGTTTGTGACAGAGAGTAGATGATTTAACAAGTTAGCAATGTTTTCTAGAAATTGTAACCACCCAATACGCCACCTTCAAGTCAAATACGTCAAAAACCCATCAAGGCTGGCCCATCTCAACAGATCTTGAACCAAATTTCAGTCAATGTCCTTACCAATGTCACGCGATCATTTCATGGTCTTTGAGCGTGTGTAAAAGCCGTCCACTCTCTTGTTGTTCACCATGACCAACCCACAGTGGACGTGTTGAAATCTTTATCACCCGACACTTTTGAAAATATTGTAACAACCAAATCAATCTACTCCAACCCGGACAATTGTGAAATGAGAAAACCGCCGCACCACTCAAGTGCTCTCTCCTATTCCGCAATCTGATCGACAGGCAATCAATGCAACTCCACCACGCTCCCACCGCTGATAACCCCCAAGGCGCTTTGTCTCATTCAAAACAGATCGTTTTGTTGTTTGTCTGTGTTTCATTTCAATTCGTTTCGCGATCGTGCTCCCGCAACACTACTGGTTGCAACCGAACATCGTCAGCTCGGCCAGAGTGGATAGTTGCGGTTCCGAACTGGTAGTGTTACATGGTGCCTGTGCCTGTACAGCAGCCGCGCACAGACGCAGCCCGTCTTCAGACACCGACTACAGATTGCCTTTCATTCGCTTGTCACGTTCAGACACAACCGAACCGGTCAACGGAACAGTTCATCTGCAGGTTCTCTTGACTGCAAAACGAGGAAGAATTCGAAATAAGTTTGTAATTTATAACAAACCGTGGAAAAAATTTAAATCTGCTTTCGGTGAACCGTACGAATTGCTTTTGAAGGTGATGTCTCCGCTTTAACCGGCATTTAGCTCCAAGTAGATTCGCTTCCCTTGTACAGTGTGTGACAAGAAAATTGCTACGATCCTCTCAAGGATAATAGTCAAAGTTTAGTGGTCCTTATTTTTTGTTTAGTGAATACATATATATTTTTAATTTAAAATAACGAATATGCTTTCGTTGCGAAAATCGTCGTCGATGATGCTGAGCTGGTCTGTGATAATCGCATTGATGGGATGCTTCGTGTTATCAGGTAAAAAACAGAAACTATTTACACTCAAGTAATTTGTTTAAACAAGTGTTTGCACTCGCAACTGAATCTAACTACTGTATCGTATCTTCTCGCGTGTTGGTTATCTTTGCGGTTGCGCTTGGGCTTGAGTTACGACTCTGCCATAAAGTTGTGGGGCGTGGAATACAATTTGTGGCGGAGGTTGTCCTGAAATAAATCTAATCCTAAGTAACTTTCTATTTCAAATGATGAGTTATTACATTTGTACGAGGATGTTTTGTGGGCTAATGTGATGCAATCATTTAGTTGGAAGTGAACAAACAAATGAGTCAATATGTGACAGTTCGTGAGGTCCTTGAATTTTGTGGGGATGTGTTCGTTAAGTGAATGTGCTTCAAAATAAATCTCCGATTTAATATTTTTGACATACTCTGTACAATTTGTCATTGAAATACAAATTTTTGCGTGCATTGCTCAGAGATATTAAGGGATTTTGAGTAAAGTGCTGAGTTTGACAAGCTCGACGAATTCATTTATCCTTAAGAAGACGTCACATTTACGTCAACGTTTCTAGACAGAACCGGTGGTGCGAACAAAAAGTCTCTTAACGAAGGCGTTTCTGTCTCAAAATTAGGAACATTAATTTTGATTAATTTTGTTTCTACACAAAGCCGGGAGTTCTAACACAAATCTCTTCAGGGCGGCGTTTATGTCTGAAAACTGGTGTTCTAATACAGATCTTTTTGGAATCTGTTTTGACAACTTGCATTTGATGGCATTGACGAGCACCAAATTTTTTGAAAAAGAAGGAAGACAAACGTTGAAAAGTGTCTCTTCGTGTCTATAGATATACGAGCGGTGTTCGATAAGTGTGTCAATTTTGAAATAAAATACAGTCGACTTCCTCTAAGTCAAATTTTTTCGCCATATTTATTTTGGTATTACCCTCATTTTCCATACAAAACCATCATCTAAGTCGAACTCACTCTAACTCGAACTAATTTTGATATCCCGTGAAAATTCGACTTAGCGAGAGTCGACTGTATTTGCTTTTTTTTTTTCTCAAAATTGCATTTACTTTTTAACGTTGTCTTCTCTCAAGGCTGTACACTTTTCCCAACGGTTTCCAATTCTCCTAACCCTTCCAAAAAAGAATGATTTCTCAAACTCTAAAAAATATGCGTTTTTGTCTATTGAACAACGTTTTTTCTTTTTTTTTCGTCTTAACCCGAATCCGATTTTGGTCCACCGTCAGCTAACGTGGGACCCATTTTGCCCATAATCGTTTCATGTCCAAATGGTCATGCAGAATTTGTAAGATGGTATCATGAGAAATTGCTAATTTGACTTCGCGATCATCCATTTTTTCCGTTGTGACACTATTTGGATATCCTGGGCGTCCATCACCTTTTGTGCTCATACTTACTTAGTAGGCCTACGACCCATGTAGGGTCTAAGCCTGGTAAATCGCTGCCTTCCATCGTTGACGGTCCTGGGCACGCTGCTTCCAGTCATCAAGACCATGCGGCTCATACGACCGCAGCGAAATTACCTTCCCTGCGAAGAGACCAGTGTCTTAATAATATTTTTTACATCTGTTTAAATATCTTAAATGGTTTCACCGCGCAAAATGTAGTGCTCTGTTAAAACACGAAACTTACACTTTTCCATTTTGGACAAATCTCAGATCAGTTTTGATTTTGCTCGGAAAAAAAACTAAGACGTCAGAAAAAATCCTCTTTGCAATCCGAGTTCCATCTTGCATCAAAGTCACTCTCTTATGATATCGATGGATATCATATTAAACCACCCATTTCGACCACTTCCACAAAATGTTTTTTTTTTCGGAGCATTTTTGAAACCCTACTGAAGCACTCAAACTCAAAACTGGTCCATTGTACTGACAGGTAGCAACCTCCTCCAGTGCCGTTAATTTAATCCCAACTGCAAATGGTGACTGAACGAGATTCGATGTCACTGGGATTCGAACCAGAGACCCCTCGAACTGGGGGCATGGCACTTAACCAACTGCGCTATCCAGTCGTTTTTTCCACAAAATGTGTACTACTCTCTCTCACTTCCATTCTTCTCAGATGAGTGGTGCTATGAACGTAAGAAATGGTGTATCGACTCAGATTCGAACCAAAGACCCTCGGATCGGGAGTCAACGCATTTGGGTTGGCTTGCGAGGGTTGCCACTCTCCCCATGTCAAATCTGTTGCTGCAAATTTTTGCAGCCTTCCGGCAGTATCTAGCATTGTTTCTCTAGAGGTTCCAACTGTCACTTGGCTGCGCTTGTGATTAGAGACAAACATCTGGGGTATTGTAAAGTGAAATTGTATCAGGTTTGATGTCACTTCATGGTTGTAATCTAATCATTGACAGTGTGTTATGCGAAAGTGGTTGGTTGCAATCTTGTAGCTGTGTTTGATTGTTAGGTAGATTGTTGTACAGGAAATTCTGTCATCAGATGAATCACCAGATATGTAGCAACTGTGCAACAACTTTGTGGTTACATTGATGATTGGTTGAACACTTGGGGATGGATTTTACTTGTTGTAGCCGTTGAGCCAAAAATGGGTCTCGTCCAAGATGATTTTTTGGCCAAAATCCGGATCTCCGGCCAACAGTTCCAGCGACCAATTAGCAAACTTATAGCGATGTCTATGGTCATCCAGCCTCAATTCTTACGTTAGCATAATCTTTTGCGGATGTAGACCCACATCCAATTGCAAAATAAGCAGGCTTGACTCTTTAATGATGCCCAACCGAAACGAAATTTCTAGGTCTTCTTCGATACTGACCACTACGGCAGCTATGTTTTCTCTGTTTCGCACCAAACACTCTTTGGTTGATGGCTGAAACTTTTCCACGGTGTGACGAATTGCCTACAGACTGAAGCCATTTTTTTTTTTTGAGAATTTTTTAAAACCCTACTGGAGCACTAAGACTCAAAACTGGTCCATTGTACTGCCAGGCAGTAACCTACTCCAGTGCCGTTAATTCGATTCCAACGGCAAATGGTGACTGGACCAGAGTTGATTTCACTGGGATTCGAACCTGGGACCCCTCTAACTTGGGGCTGGCACTTAACCAACTGCGCCATCCAGTCGTATTGACAGTTGACACTGAAGCCAAAACGACGACTGACTTTACGACGGGATTCACGTTGCGTATTCACAACAGAGCCGGACTTTCGATATTATTTTTTTTGTAATAATTTCCGGACGCTAGCGTAAAACAATGCGCAATGAAATGGCAAATCTTACTGAATATTTTGGCAGCTATAAGTCTTTGGTAACTTTGATAGCTGCTGAAACATAACAATTGGAAAAACTAGTTAACTGGTCACCCTTTAGATGACATTTACAGAGTTTTTGGGACAAGTTTAGTTTTCTTTGACCTTTTCCTTCCCATTTCATTTTATTATAAAGAAGGGGATGTTACTGTAGGAAGGTAGGAGAAATCCAGAAATTTTCCTGAAATTTTGACATTAAGTCTGCTCAAGTTCCATCACGTCTTCGCATAGTATGTACTTGTCGAATTATACGCACTTACTTATCAGCCCTGCGATACCTGGAGGGTCTCAGCCTGAGCAATTGCCACCTTCCATCGTTGACGGTCTCGGAAACGGTACTTTCAGTCATTAGGGCCAAGTTGTCTTGCATCCGTGATCACCTGGTCTTTATACCGGAGGGTTATAGTTGTGTAATTATTTTCGTAGATGAATTGTTGGTGGAGCACTGGCGTCGACTTTATTTTTAGATTGAAAAATCGAATCTTTATGAAAATTATCGAAAATTTATGATCTTGTCGGACCATTTAAAGTTTCCATTTCCAGTATTCACACGTTCAGGAAATTTGTCACGCAATACAACCATTGTTTCCCAAGCTGCATGGCATGTGGCACCATTCAGTTGAAAATAGACGTCATCCACGTCCGTTGTATCAATTGCATGCAAAAAAAAGTCAGTCAACATCGTTTGGTAATGCAATCCATTCACTAAAACAGTCGCACCAGCATTATTTTCAAAAAAAGTGGTCCATTGCCATTACTAGACAAGAAACCGCACCAACCAGTCACTCGTTGTTGATGGAGAGGGTGTTTCATTATTTGTCTAGGGTTTCCGGAGCTCCAGATGTGGTGGTGGTCTTGTTTGTTTATGAACCTGGACAAATAGAAGTGATCCTCGTCACTCAGAATAATTGTTTGCAAAGAAATTATGACATTGTACATTGTACATTTATTTACAGCGTTGTGCGTCTTCTGTTGTTGGCTTAAAGTCCTATGCCATTTGGACCTGATGAGAATTTTGCCGATAGAGCCAGTTCTTGTGATCGATTTGCGATAGGCGTACCTCGGGTTTGAGTCACTTTCTTAGCTACGACGGTGATATTTTCTCATCATTAACCTTTATGAGACTTTTAAAGTCATCAATTAATTTGACTAGAAAAGGCGCGTGACGATGAATGAAACGTTTCCGCCATAGTTTGACCATTTTTAAGCTTTTCGGTGTTTCCTTCCTTCCGTCTGTCACACTTCCGACGTTTATAAAGATAATATAATAATAATAATAATAATAATGGCGGCGCTACAGTCCGAGGTGGACCTGGGCCTAGCTTCTCAACAACCACTCGTGTTGTGCGTGCTATTGTTCTCTCACGAGTGGAGGGGACCTACAGTTTAATGCCGACTCCGAACGGCGAGATTGAGAAGCTTTTTCTAGACAATTTTACTCTTTGAGCGTTGTCAGTTACTCGAAAAAGGTGGAGCCGTGAAAAAATTGTTGGTGTTTTTTCGAGATTCGAACCTTTGACCTCGAGCGTAGGAGTCAAGGCACTCACTCCCTAGGCCACGGCGCCCACCGTTTATAAAAATATCGGCAATTCCAAAATTTAGATATCGGCACTAAATTTTGGAATAAGGTACTTGAGGCCTAGATATCATTGCCCATGCACCCAAAAGTGGAACCATTTGAGGGTGGCTCCCATACAGGTGAAGTTGCCATTGATTTTGAAACATTGACGCACCCCTTCGAGTGACATATCAATCGACATATCTTTTGAAAATATGGAGCTCCAACATTTTTAATACGTTCCCCCTGCCTTTTCTAAACCAATCCCCACTGCCGTACCTCACTTTCTTCTGCTCTGCTCCATATTATCTATAGACTTTAAAATCTTCTGGAGTTTTGTTTTAAATACTTCCATTGAATAGTATGGTTCTCTATGAAGCAGATCAAAATTTGTCAGACATCTACTGACACTTACATTGTTGTATGATTGTGCCTAGATATACCTGGCCCCTTCGGCTGTAAAGATTTTTATTAGAGATGCGATTGGCGCAGCGTGAGTTTTTATTTTCCTCGTAATATTGGTGATCAATTTCCTTATGTAACATTTATGCAACAGCGCGGAAGGAGTCCAAAGTCCATATGGCTTTAAGTAAGATCCATCGTCTAGTATATGCGGACATTACAAAGTAAGAAAAAAACTACAGTACCCCTGAGAGCTATGTTCAGTGTTTCCCGCCATAACAGCTCACTCCGAAGCAGTTTCAGCTCAATGTTCAGGCTGACAGCATCTATAATTCTTTTGCCAATGAACAGTTCGTACATTCAATCGCCTCAGGTTGAGAGAATCCTACCAATGTGCTGAAATTCCTGTACTCCCTCAACCGGTTGTCCAGCAATGCATGTGTAAGCCGAAGAGTTCGTTGAAATGCTGATAACTCTAGTCTTTTTCGTGTTTATTTGCGATGTGTGCATTCCTCGCCACCTGTGATGTCATTTTGTGGCGAATGTAGGCGTACAAATTACAAATTGTTTACATAAGAAAATGTTGCGAGGCATTTAGCTTGAACTTAATTGCTTGGTTGCTTCAAAAGTGACTGATCTTTACAATCGTAAGACCACTTCGATTTTAAGTGCCAATTTTGTTTAGTATCAGACTCTTTGTCGGCAATTTCGTCTTAACTCGGTGTGGGGAATGCTGGTGCAGTTCGTTGCTCTTTGCTGATGTTAATGTAGGACATACTGATCTTTTTCGAACTTTGTTAATTTACATCGTCACCCTAGTCCAGATGCTTTAGCTAAGTCTTGGCTAAGTCGCATTTCCGCGTTTCCTGTCGATAGGTTTTTTTCGAAGGATTCCTGTTTCTTCTTATTCTTTCGGACATTACCCAAATGTCTAAAGTAAAAAAATGCCATTCCTTAATTATAATCTTGCTAAGCACTTTATAGCCCTCATAAGAGAACCCGTGATTTGTGACGTTAAGAAACCTTGTCGCACATATGGACAAAATTCTTGTCCATATAGCCGTATGTTCCCCACCCATTTAAGCAATTTTATTTAATTACTCAATTTCAGAAGGTTCATTTTAATGCAGTTTAACGTATGGTACCTAAAACGCAATTAAAACACTTAAATGCCGAAACCTGATTTAATTTAATGAATTGAAGGTTAATTATCGAAAGATAAGTTCATTGGATTGTATTTAGAGTGCTGGTACAGGAATTCACGAATTAGCTTAGTCTTAAAGGCAATATGCGTGATAGTTAAGATTATGCTCATATGAGAAACCTTGTAGTGCTAGGAAACACAAAATAGAAAATAGAATTTCTAGACAATTTTCGAAATAATCCATTTCTTCGCTGTGAAAACAGCGTACTAACATGTAAACTAGTGGTGTTGTAAAATTTTACTTACTTACTTAAGGTGGCGCTACAGTCCGGGCCTGGGCCTCAACCAACAAGCGTCTGCAGCCAGCTCGATCTTTCGATCTTTTTGAGGTCCCTTTCCACTTGCATGCGCCACCTGAATCGCGGTCTTCCTCTACTGCGCCGTTCCTCGGGGATGGATTCGAAGACTTTCTGGGCCGGACCATTGGTTTCAATTCGCTCTCTCTGCGCCATCCAGTCGCTTTGTTGATCTTACTCCAACAACAGTAATTTTGCTCGTTGACATACCAGCTGAGCCATAAATGGGGCTGATTTTTTGGGCAAAATCTGGATCTCCGGCCAATATTTTGAGCACCGAATTAGCGAACACACGGCGTTGTCGATGGTCTTCTGGTTTTAGTTCTTGCATCGCCACAATTTTATACGGACGTAGGCCCAAATTTTATCTCAAAATAAGACGGGTTGAATCACTGGCAATGCCCAATTCAGCCGAATCTTGATATTCTTCTGTACTGTTAAATGAGTGAAAGAAATACAAAGGACCTGGAATTACCCTAGGCCCCTAGGGCATGGTTAGCATTCCTAACGTTTTGATAGTTTATTCTTCTGAGAGGATTGCAAATGACTTGCACGTTGAGAGGACCTACCGAAGTTGGATTGAAAACTTAGGAATAGTAGGTAGTTCAACCACCTAGCCCCACTCAGTGTCGTTAACAATACAGATAGTAAAACGTATTCATTTACTTGATCATCCTTGAGACAATCGAATTTTCGTAGACAGAACAGCTTATATGGGCCCAACTAGTCAAAAATTGACAATTCCTTTTGTCAGATAAGGTGTGTTACAACCGAATCCACCGCACACGCATTCCATTTAACATGTTTCCATTCATTTTCCGTCCAAAGATGTGCCCATCTCCTCTGAACCGCAACGTTTTCCTTTAGAATAACCAGAAGTCAGTGGTAATTAACTCTCCCATCACTTAGTTGTTCAGACCAAGTGAAGTGTGCCACAAGTCTGCATGCATCGGTGATTCTCAATGTCACCGCATAAGGTGTCAGCTAACACGCATAAAATTGACGCGTCAGAGTGTGCGCCCGCATTGTCTGAGTTTCCAATGACATTGCCAATATCCGCACCTGACTCCAACCGGGTAAACTAAATTTACTCAAGCAGCAATTGAAATTCCACTTCATATGGGTAAATATTTGAAATTCATTTTCCTAATGAACGCGAGTAGTTCGCGTCTGTTTGAATAGTAATTCAGTCTTAACTGCTCCGATCAAAGGGAATTATGAAGCTCAGAAAAAAAAGCTAAAATCTGTTTATATCAAGGTACGCTGTTGATGCAGCGTTTCTTTTTCTAAATTTAACCGGATAAATCCAGATTTAGGTGGAATACTAGAAAATGCACACACACACACGGAACAGTGCCCAGCGCTTTGATGATTCAGTCGAGGTGGGGGCTGCGGCTGTTTGTTTATGCAAAACTGAACTGAATCAATTATTTGCGACCGACCGCCTATATGGTCATGCAAGGGCTTGGCATTGCAATAAGCGATTCACTCATCATCGAAGCTCGCTCAAAAATATTTGATTGCAACGTAATGCTTTCATCTGTGCAATCATATCGTTGCGGGGTAGGAATGAAGGGGCAGTTAGGTGCATTCAGATGGGATTTTTTGTCGCTATTTTCAGCTTAATAATTTAATTAACGGTTTGTTCGGAGGAAAGGGATGTTGTGTCTAGTTGAAAATACTTTGTAATTTGCAAATAATTGATTACAGCTTAAAAGGCTATTCAAATTGATTTGTAATTGATTAAGTTGTCTATTACGGGGTTGGGTTGTGCATCTTCTGTTGACAACTATCGTTTAATTGATTTACCGACAGCACCTGGAGATTTGCAATGAAATGTTTTTTTTGCTTGCGAGTCGATTGAAAACGTTTTAAGGAAATTGCCAGAGCTATTTTTAGGTCCAGAGAAATAATGCCAACCGTTGAAATTGGGTCTTATATCACTTTCACAAAGTAAAAGTGTAGCCTCACCATAATTTTTTCTACTGTTTATGCGTTGTGGACTTACATATGCAATATTTTGTAGAGATTTCTTTCACGTCTTGGAGTTTCTCACATTTGGTAATATTTCACAAACTGGTTTGGCCTTATTTCACTACGAGAAGTAATAGCTAAGGATAAAACTTGGTCTTATTTCGACTTGTGAATGTGATATAAGGTCGTACTTAACATTTGGCCTTATTTCACTTGACCCTTTTGCACAGCACATTCAGTAGAGTCTCGATTATATGAACTAATTAATGTTAGGTCAGTCATCGAAAAGTTCATATATCCGAATAATGAACCTTTTTCTTCGATTTATAATTATGTACATGAGTTAGGAAGCAAAAAGAATAAGCTTTTATTTAATTCTAATACCAAGAATTATACATTTTAAAATACATTTGCAACACCTATGTTCTGGAAAAGCTTGAAATTTTAGTCTGTGTTGTTTGCTTAAAGCTCAATGTAATCGCTCTCTCTCGCATGTCTCGAAGCATCAGCTGTTTTTCACAAGGAAATTGATTTCCAGAAATCCAATTTAGTAGCGTATTAATGGCTGACATCGCCTCTTTTAATTGAACATTTTTTTGTGGTTGATTTTGGTTCTTTTCCTGCTCTGAGTCCTCATCGTCGGTATCTTCTAAGGTTGTTATTACTCCACGGTCCTCTGTCAATTTTTGCCAAGCTTCATTCGCAACATTTCCCTCAGGGACAGGATTTCTTATTGAAGACATGGTCTTTGAGCAACATTAGCTTGTTCCGGATGGAGTTCTTGCAGATTGGCGATAAAAGTATATCATCTTCATCACCAGGTCTGTAGAAGATGTTACGCCAGCATTTGCAAATTGTATCCGCTTTGACCTTCTCCCAAGCATTTACTAGATATGAGACTGCTTCTCTCTGTCCTATGACTTCGAGTAATCGTACTCGAGAGGAACCTCAAAGTTTTTGAACACTCTTGGAGTTTTGGCCTTTCATATGACTAACGGCTTAATTTTATGTGTTCCAGTGACGTTAGTACAGGCAAGAAAAGTTATACGCTCCTTTGCTATCTTCCTTCCGGGAGCAATCTTTTCGACGGAAGTTGTAGTACAGCCCGGACTCGTCTGCGTTATATATTTGTTCTTTTTGTGCTCCAAGATATTTTATTTTTCGGTCCAGCTCGATCCTAAACGGAGGAATAAGTTCGGGCTTGACTGATAGCTTCTTTCCGCATATACAGTGCCTCACAAAAGTATTCGGAACTATGTTTTTTTCTTGGATTATAGTTTTGTTAATCAACAAATAATTATTATAATTATAATAAAAAAAAACAGTTTCAATTCAACATTTATTCTCTGTTAATAAAAATCAGAAAAAGTAATGCATGTTTACTGTCTGCAACAACAACAAAATGCAACAAACTAGGATCCAGGAAAAACATAATTCTGAATATTTTTGTGAGGCATCGTACCTAGAAGACGGATCCCAAATCTCGTCTTGAAGTTTGCTAACCAGCCGTTGGGGGCAGAAAAATTGTATCTTCTCAATTAATTTCTCCTTTTTGCTCAATACTCAAACACTTACGAACTTTTCGTGACATTTTTCACCTCTTTTAAAACACGATCTTACTCGTCCAAAAAATCCTAAGAACTGACTTGAAAATTAACGTGTGAGTGCAGAGGAAATAAATAAAACCGAAGCAAACAGTTACGTTTTCCGACAAATTGCCTAGACTGAAGTCAAGAGAAGTTAAAGTGTTTTCCTCTCTTTCCTTGAAAAAAATTTAAAAATTTGCACTTCTTGATTATATGAACTCGTAGTGCAAATGTATGAGTACGAGTTCATATAACCAAATTTCAGTGCATAAATTTAGCAGTTCATATATTCGAGTAATTTAAATAATCGCGGGTTCATATAATTAAGGCTCTACTGTATGTATGTCTGGCTTCTTGTAGCACATATGTATGTCTGCCTTCTATGCTTTTGATTAGAATCTGGCACTTAAAGTAACTGAAGGCCTCGAACGAATTATGATGACTTTAACAAACTTGGCCTGGACAAACAGATAGCGAGAAATTGCAATAAGCCAGAAAGACTTGTTGTTTGAGACGCACGATCACAGACTAGAATTAGTCTCATCCAAAGTATGCTGAAAGTTCAACGTATCGAATGAAATCGAAACAATTAAGTCAAAGAAGACAGACCGTTGGTAAATACTTCTTTGAGTTCCTCAAGGAAGTGGCGAAAGTCAATTAAAATAATCAGCCTCAGCGTTGCGCACGTTTGTATTAACAATATCTGTAGTGATGTGCGCACCAGTGGAGGGGGATCCGAACCAACTTTATGTGCGCAGTTGGTCACAACTGGCGAAATATCGTGCTAACTAGAGAGGCTTGCTGGTTTAAGCCCATGTTCACCCTGGATATGCAAAGTGTAAGTGCAAATTTTACGGCTTCGTTATGCTCATGGAGAATAAATGTTGTCTTTCTCGGATAAGCATGCGACCGCGCTGACAGGACTGGCTCTGGCCAGAATCTGAGCCAGGAAAGGAATGTAGTCGAATCTTCACGGACGGCTCCAAGACCAAAGAAGGATCTGGTGCTGGTGCCTTCGTGGAGAGCGACAACTTTAGACTGCACACCTCGTTAGGTAAATTTGCGTCGGTTGGAGCAATATTGTGAGGAATAGGTGGAAGGGGCGAAGTATTTGCGTCTGTGGTGACAGCCAAGCTGTGCCTTGCGCAACCCTTTGACCACTTCCAGGATAGTTCAGGAATGCAACTCTTCTCTGAATTTGATCGGTAACTTAAATTCGCTAAGACTTGTCTGGGTTCCGGTGCACCACGGGATCGCAGGAAATGAATTCGCCGATGAACTTGCTAGGCGAGGATCAGATGAGGCATTATCAGGACTTGAACCTAAGCTGGGACTTCCCGCGTCCTTGGTTAGGGCTTCCATCGCTGGTTGGACTTCTCGAGAGCACAGGTGGCAGGTGGCATGACTCTTCAGGATGTAGACAGACAAAGCGCATGCTCTCCAACGTCTGTAAGAAATCCGCGGCTTTCTTGTTATCTCTTAACAGAAAAGATTGCAGACAACTTACCGGCGTACTAACGGGGCACTACACCTTCGCCAAACACCTAAGTGTGCTTGGCCTAAGCGATGAAACCCTCTGCGACGCCTGTGGAGGAGACGATGACACTGTAGAGCACTTCCTCTGCCATTGTCCCGCGTTTGCTCGGATCAGGTGGCAGTTATTCGGTGCTGATGATGTAGGCTCCTCATTACAGAAGCGCCTGCTTCGGAAGACCATGAAATTTCAGTAAAAGTAGGTTGCTGCCTGGTAGTACAATGGAGCAGTTTTTGAGTCTGAGTGCTCCAGTGTAGTGTTACAAAAACCTCCGACAAAAAAAAAAAAGTAAGTGCAAATTTAATGGCTGGTAGTCTCAGATAAATCTCTTGTTAGAAATCTGTCCATCCTGTCTTCGAAGAATGGTGCCTTAATCAAACTTGATTCAAGAAACTATAACTTTTAGTAAGTGCAGCAAACAATCGAGTAGACTACAGAAATTCTTTTGAATCAGAACTCCTTACAGGAACATCACGTCTCATACTGACTGCCAACAATGACCAAACTCACCTTGTCGATGTAAACAACTAACTCACTGACCCTTTCTAATGTCTCTTATTTTTTTTTCAAATTCCCTCCTCAACCAACCCCACAATTCAACAGCCATTTCGCCTAATCTCCTGAAATAAAATTCAAAATATGCCGTCCGTGCCGGCCAGCGCTTCCTCGATTCACCTCTCTCACGTACACGTTTGCTAAATTTATTTGCAATTTGATTTGGGATTCTCGCATTTGGCACCATACGACACGATCAAGGTCGGAAACGTTTACGAACTATTTAATGCCATTCCGCAGAGTAACAAATAAACTTTATTGTAGTTTCGTTCACCTCTTGCGCTGCCGCCCCCCAGTCAGGGACTTACTTGTGGGCTATTTTCAGAACATTGCATTCTTGCAACAAAGTAACGCGAGCATGTCGAGACATTCAGTCGCCGGTATTGTTGTTCTCTGTTCAAGAGGTATCGTTTGTTTGCTCGCCTAAAAAACAAAACAAACTCCCGAGCAATCGGTTGCCTTTGGCAGGAACATAAACTAGCGCCCTCTTAGTCCCCGCGAGGGAATAATGTAGGTCAATGATTTATGAGTTTATTGGCTGTTAGGGCACACACGTTCGATTTAGTGGATTGCTTTGTGCCTTACGTGGTAATTGACTGCTTTATTTTCCCAGTTTATGTGCGCGCTCGCGGTTGAAATATTTGAGGTTGAGTAAAAAATTGCGACTAATTGAGGGAACCTAGACATAAAGGCGTGGTGGCTAATTGTGTGACACATCTTCTCGCTCGTTTTGTAGTTACGACTTTGCGGCAATTTTGTGCTTCATAAAGTTGTGAGGACGGGTTTTTGCTTCCTCCAGTGTTTGGCCGAAGGACATTCTATGTCTTGATTGCCAACAGAGATTTCCTTGACCGATGCAAGCAGTTGATTTTTTTGGTCAATGAATTTTTCTCTCTGAGCACTTAGATATAAATATGGTTTCAAAGTTTCAGTATTGAGTGTAATTGCTACAACAAGGACTAAAGAGGACAAGGAGGCTTCCTCACACTTAAAGGAGGGTACGTAACCAAAATCGCTATGCTTTCTGGCAGCAGGCTGAACACAGGTGTCCTATACTTTTCTGTGGCAAAAGGTCGAACTTGAATATACTGGCTTGTAGAGCCAATGTCGCTCACCAACGTCTTACCAATGTCATTGACGCAAATGGGATTAAATACCTAAGTATGCAGCACTTTCCTGTGAATAATAAAGACTTCTTACGTCCCCGCCGTAGAGCACAAGCAACATGATTGGAGCCAGAGTCAATTCATACGTGACTATATCTTGTATGTCCAGGGTGGGCCATCTAGTGGTTTTTTTCAAATCATAGGTTATTTTGACACTGACAGCTGTTTCCCGCTCGAAATTTTGACAGAAAGTCAGTACCATACTTCCGCGGAACGAAATGATTCGCTCTACGCTTGAACAACGTTGAGAAATCTTATTTCCAAATGTGTGCTGCGTAGACCAAACAGTGCGTTATTTTGAAAAGAAGTGCGTTTTTGGCCGAAATGAAGCACCCACCACGACTGCTGTACCTTTGTGCAAAAAGTTTGTGAGACTGGTATGCTAGTGGACAACACTCATGGTTTCCGTCATCGTAAGGTGCGCACAGAAGAGAATGTGGCTGCTGTGGCCGAGAGAGTGTTCGTGAATTGTCACGAGCTCCACAACACGAGTGGCTGCTGAGAAGTTAGACCCAGGTCCACTTTGGACTGTAGCGCCGCCATTATTATTACTATTATTATTATAATTTGACCCACCCTGTACATCTACATACCTTTTTGGAGAGTACGTGAGGTCACATCTTTGAAAAAGTGGCGATAACTAAGTCCATGGGGATGCTGCCACACCCAGCTCTGCATGTTGTAAAGAGAATAGGTGACACAACGCACCCTTGGCGATGTTCAAAGCCAAAAGCGTTTTTGAAGTAACTTACTTACTTACTTACTTAGCAGGCCTACAACCCATGTAGGGACTGAGCCTGAGCTACCACTGGCTTCCATTGTTGACGGTCCTGGGCACGCTGCTTCCAGTCATCAAGACCAAGCTGTTTTTGAAGTAAACATTAAAAATTTATCTGAGAAATTAAAAAAAAATAATAAATACATAAAATCTGGTGCACACAATTTATGACAACAGGCGATAACCTCTCGATTACATGTGTAAATGGCGTTAAGACAAACAAACAGTCTTCACATTTCAGAATCTTACAAGACGTGAAGGTTTCCCATTTTCACAGAGATTTTCGATAATTTCTTAATCAATGAATGTCACGGCTTCCAACGCCCCACTTCGCATGTGAGATCAGTTTTAAGTCTTCTCGAGTGTTAAACATTTGCAAAGCGTGCTCCATAATTTAACACCGAAATCACTTTAAGAGCTTTTTCGTTAATTGAATTAGTGTGCCAATTGAGGAATATCGCTACGCGATTCAGCGACTTATTTGCTCGTCGGTCTAGTAGTAACCAATCTTTGCGTTCCCACTTTGACTCCAATAAGCACGCGGGTGATAATGAGATAATATGGTCTGGTCCAGAGTTGATTTTTGTCAAATTGGTTATAAAATATAAATCATTTGCCGATGGGTGTTAATTGGGGCAGGATGTGAGCTTTTCTCACCTTCGAGCGGACAATGACATCGGAAATTTCCTCTTGAATTAACTTAAACAAATAGTTGCTTAAGTATGAGGAATTTTGAAAGCAGTTGAATGAAAGTGTGAAAATATGAATACATCGGCCATTATGCCAGAATCACGTCGAATTCATTAACTCTATTAAGTGTCAAAGACGCCATAGAGTTATTTTTGAATAACAATAGTCCAATAAAACCAATTCAAACTATTCCCGGCCGTGACATTCACAGCCACTTCGAATTCGTTCTGAGAAGTTGGTGTCTTTTATTTTGAAAAGGTTGCACTTACTTGCTATACGTCTGTCAACAGAAGTGAAGCTTATCGACATTCAAATCAACGTGTTGCGTGCCGTGCCGCCTTCGGCGAATGCAATTGAATGCCATGAATGTAATTTCCTTGACAGTGAAACAATGGAAAGATTCATTCGTGCATGCAAAAAGATATATTTCTTAAGTTCAAGGAGAATGTGAAATTGAATCTATATTTACTGCAAAACCGCTGGAAATTATTTACATGGATATGGAAAGGTTAAACTTCCGATCGAAATGGGAGAGAACTGCTAGAATTTGTCGAAAAAATGATTTAATTTACCCTATGTACGTGTCCATAGGTTACAGTCTGAGGTAAATCCGGGCCTAGTTTCTCAGCAACCATTCGTGTTGTGCGTGCTATTGTTCTCTCACAAGTGGAGGGGACCTACAGTTTAATGCCGACTCCGAACGGCGATATTGAGAAGCTTTTTCTAGAAGTAGAGCCGTGAAAAAAAAGTTTTGTCGAGACTCGACCCTTCGACCTCGAGCGTAGGAGTCGACGCACCTACCCACTACGGCGTTCACGGGTCCTGGGGTATACTGATATACATTTCGGGAAATTGCGAAGTCAACATCTTGAGATGTTGCGACTGCATGTCAGTCGTTACAATTAAACTCTTAACAAAGCTCCACGCTACAAACATTGCAAACAGCAGGCGGTTAGAATGTAGGAGTATTTTGCAGTGGCCTTACTGCAAAGAAAAATTGTCATTCACTAAATTATAATCGCTTACTCTGTTTTATCAAAATGATCAACCATAAGGGCCCTAAGAGATGTTCTGATTGGAACCTGCATCTTTGGAAGACTAATAATAATAATAATAAAAGCTAAATGAGTCGCTCTCTACGTATGCAAATGTCACTTAATAGCTGAATTATTGGAAGTTTCTATAAGCAAATGATGCAAAACGATGCTTTTGGTTACTTTTCATTTTGTTTTGACATACGCTTAAGTTTTCGTACGGCTATTATACTGGCTGATAATGTCCGAAAGTCTTGCCAAAGGGTAAAACTCTTATCGAACGGGTATAAAGTTCGGACAGAAGCTTGCCGGGACGAAAATAGACAATTAATAGTAGACTCGGAGTCGATACTGAGAATTTGGAGAAGTAATTTTTGCAGACTGTTGAACGGCGATGAGGACACAAATACCGCTGTCAGGCAGAATGTTCCACTCAACACAACGGACGATGATAGAAGAAAATACCGTGATAGATGATAGAATCCCTTTTGATTGCGCCAACTATCGGGGGATAAGTGTCCTTAACATTGCCTATAAGATCGTCTCTGCCATTCTGTGCGAACGCCTGAAACCTTTCTTCACCAAACTGATAGGTCCCTATCAGTGTGGTTTCAGGCCGGGAAAGTCCACCATAGATCAAATCTTCACACTGCGGCAGATCCTGGAGAAACCCAAGAAATGCAGATCGACACGCACCACCTATTGTCGACTTCAAGGCCGCATATGACAGCGTGCATAGAGACGAGCTATACAGCACCATGTCTAGTAGTTTTCACATTCCTGCTAAACTCGTCAGACTGAGCAGGATGACGATGAAGAACTCTCGCTGCTCCATCAAGGTCAGTAACGAACTCACCGAGACCTTCAATGTCAAAAAAGGTTTTAGACAAGGCGACGAGTTGTCATATAACTTCCTTAACATCGTTCTTGAGAAGTTTGTGCAAAACTCACTGGCCAACACAAGAGGCACGATCTTCCAAAAGTCCGTTCAACTGCTAGCTTACGCGGATGACATTGACGTGATTGGGAGAACACAGCGAGCCGTCAATGATGCGTTTGCTGGCATTGAAACGGAAGCGGCTAAAATGGGTCTGGTGGTGAACGAGGGCAAAACCAAGCATATGCTGTCATCGAGAAAGGACGCACAACATCGACGACCTGGCCAGAACGTCACCATAGGCAGCTTTAACTTTGAGGTAGTTAAGGACTTCGTCTACCTTGGCTCCGCAGTAAACAGTACAAACAACATCAGTACCGAGATCAAACGCAGAATAACTCTTGCCAACCGCTGTTTTCTTGGGGCTCAAAAGGCAATTGAGTAGTAGAGCCCTCTCTCGGAAGACCAAGTTGACTTTGTATAAGACCTTGATCATCCCAGTCCTGCTGTACGGCGCAGAGGCATGGACAATATCCCAAGCGGATGAACAGTGTGTTGGTCTTTTCGAGAGAAAAGTCATGCGCGCGGTCTTTGGTCCTGTTTGCGTTGATGCCATTTGGAGGAGAAGGTTCAGCCACGAACTGTATGGGCTGTACAGCGACATGAGTCTAGCCAGGCGTCTACGGATCCAACTCCTAAGATGGATAGGCCATGTAGAGTGTAGTTTTTGGGACAACGCAGCAGATGACGTCCACGAACAAGGTGGCGCACACAAGTCGAGGGGGACCTCGGCCGGCTTGGTGTGCGAAACTGGAGACAGCTGGCGAAAGATCGTGCTGGCTGGAGAGGCATGTTGAGTGAGGCTCAGGTCCATCTCGGACTACAGCGCCCCAAGAAGAAGAAGAAGAAGATTATACTGGCCTAAGTGCGGCTGGCTAATCTACATCCAAGCATGTCGGACTATTATGTTATCATCACCCCGTTATATCACATCACTTAGAAAAAAACTTAACACATTTTCCCGGCTTTAAAAACCAAATAAATGTGGCATAACTTCTGACTCACCAAATTATCACGTTGAAATCAGCCGAACTGTCTCTAAACACCAGTGTGTCTCATTTGAGAGTTGATTACAAAAGGAACAAGATAAATGCATATCTCAGACAATTGTGCAAACATTAGGTGATCTCCATTGTCTGCTTTATCAGACAATTTATTGAACGAAATTAATTGAATTCAAACAATCTTGACAGTTGTTTGTTTTGGCAGCTGTATTGGAAAAAGCTGCTGAAAATAGACTACCGTATACTCGACGCCTACTTGTAACAAATACTGTGTAGCTAATGTAAATCGTGCAATCTTTGAAAATAAACAATGAGTTTTGTTCTTTTTGAGAAGGTCAGTATCGAAAATGCTGGTTTTAAACAAACGAAGGAATTCTTTGCGGGGACAGTCAATGCTGTGAACTTGAAAACGATTTTGGATTCATCGTCTTCCAAATAATGATTTTTCCTGCAAAATATGTATTTGAACCTTCACAAACCACCGAAGTATTGCCCTTTCCGTTTGGAAAAGCAACTGCTCGTTGAATCCCTCCCGTATTTCTCAGTCTTATGAGAAGTTTTTAAATCCTAAAACCCGTGCTTTCCTGAAGCGAGCTCTTAATTAAATTAATTCCTTCGTTCTCACCTCGCTGCCAGCGTCAACTACCCAGACAACTTCCCACGAGTTGAAGGCTGACTCTTGTCGGTTTTTCGCCAATTTTATTGTCTCCGTCACGCGAATGTTGTATTTGTCCAGTGATTTATTGTCCGGCTTGAGCCCAGCACCACCGCCTTCATATGATCTCATACAGTGCCCCTCACAGAATTGGCAGTCCCCCTTCTCTCGTAGGAAGTGGCAGAATTATGTCAGCCAACGAACCTAATCACCATCTCCCACGACGTGGCCACGCCAAGGGTTGTCGAAACTGACGGCGCTCGTAAATGTCGTTTCGCGTGTAAATCAGAGTGTCCTTCCGTCCACTTTGGCCTCCCATTAGCCACTTTGAAGAGCGTGCGAACGTGCTCCTTACTCCCCGTGATCTATTTAATCATTTCCTGGCATGAATTCTTTGACTCATCTCTTTCCCTTCTTTTTACTTCCAGCTGACGCCATCCTCTGTCACCAATGCAACTCCCATCTCGAAGCGGACTGTATTGACTTACAACTGACCGTGCCCCGTGGTGTACGCGACGACCAATTCCTCGCAGAGTGTCAGCCGAGAAATTCCAGTCAGAGAGTGTTCTGCCGGAAAACAGTGACCGTGATCAGCGTGAACCGCGAGAAGCGAATTGTCCGAAGTTGCGGCTGGGACACACAAGATCTGCGAGGACGCAACGACACTTGCATAGTGGCCGACAATGAGGGCTTCACGGAGGAAATCTGTGCGTGCTTCTCGGAGGGATGCAATTCCGCCCCAATGACTGGTCAGAGTAGCGTTGGTGTGACGTTGGGCGTGGGAGCCCTTGCGGTTGTGGCGGCTGCCATAAGGCGAGGTTGAAGAGTGTACAATGTTTTGGGGCCGTTTTAGAGCTCGTTTTAAAGTCATTATTAGAAGTTGTGCCGATGTCTGAACACACATTTTTACTTTCTTTCGTTTTTGCTTGTTTTTAATCCTATTAAATAGATTTCTTAAAGAGACGAGATGAGATGTCGTTTTATTTCTGAGCGCGTGTGTGCGGGGTGGATGGGGTGGGTTTTTGTATTTCAGGCGACGGCGGAGATAACCGGGATGATGGAAAACACAAATTATGCCTGATTGGGGCTGTAAATGTGTTCGGATGGAGCGGAAGCAGTTGGATTAGCAAGAAATTACGCGTTGTTCGACGGAAACTTTCCAAAGCCTTACATGACGTGATCTTAGCTGGTGTGTAATTATTTTGTTGGTCATTAAAAAATTCTGAGCTGCGGATTGGATTATATGGGAGCCTTCTGAATTGTTCAATTAGCCGTACCTTTAATTACATTTAGAGTCAAAGTTTTTGCCTTTATTCGGAAAAAGATTTAAAGGGGGCGATAAAATGGCTGCTTGTATAATCCGGTCTGTCGTAAAAATTCATCGACATACACAACTATGTGCATGTGACAACCAGTAATACGACGCCATGTCACATTTTGAACATCTTTGTACTTCAGGACATCTTCCAAATCTCTTTAGATAATACACGAGGCAAATCCTAGCAAAATTTGGAATTGCTTGCATACGCGGATGATAATAACCAGCGAGCTGTCAATGGGCGTTTACAGTCTTATATGGATGCGTTTAAAATGGATCTAGTGATGGACGAAGGCCAGACAAAGTATATGCTTTTTTTTTTTTTTTTGTGCGAGAGGAGGTGGAAACCTTGCATAGGCACCAAAGGTCCGACGTCCTTTGGTAGTGCCGGATTCTTACCGGCTAAAACCACCCCCAGTCAATCTTCCCGTTTGTTTGCTCCCTCGCGGAACTACCGCTAGGTATTACGGCGACGTCAGACCATATTTGTGCCCCGTACAGCTGTATGGATGTTACAACTCTCGCCAGCATTAACCGTTTACTTTGCCTCGGTCCGCCGACATTTGACATGAGTCTCGAAAGAGCGCTTATCGCTTTCGACGATTTCTCACAAGCGTACGCGAGATGATGCTTATAATTAAGGCGAGCATCAATCATCACTCCCAGGTATTTAATAACGGGGCTGGAAATAATGTTGTGCTCTCCGACTTTTATCGTTATCGTCTCCCGTACCTTTCTACTCGTGATTAGCACGGATTCCGTTTTATGATCCGCAAGGTCTAAACTCATGTGGCAAAGCCAGTTTTTTATCAAAGCTATTGCTTCGTTGCAATATAACTCGATTTCTTCTAGTCGTCTCGCTACTACAACCACCGCAATATCGTCCGCGAAGCCTATGATAGAGGCTTCTCTTGGAACCGGGAGTCGTAGAATGTCGTCATACATCACATTCCATAGTAGAGGACCTAGCACTGAACCTTGAGGCACGCCCCCTGTATATTTATGCAACTTCGTTCCGTCGTCAGAATCATAGAGAAGCAACCTATCAGTAAAATAGCTCCTAATTAATCTTAATATGTACTTCGGTACATTTAATCGTTCGAGACGTTGTAAAATACGTATCCAGTTCGCCGAATTAAACGCATTTTTCACGTCATGTGTTACTACGGCGCAGTAATTTTTACTGCCTCCTCTCCATCGTCTACCTTCTATGGCTGTCCGGGCTTTGTCCGTTACAACTTTGATCGCGTCAATTGTCGATCGGCCCTTTCTAAAGCCATACTGGTATTCCGCGAGTCCATCATTGGCTTCGATGATGGGCTGTAGTCTATTACAAATTATTCTCTCTAGTATTTTGCCCATAGTATCGAGCATACAAAGTGGTCGGTAAGATGAGGGCTCTTCCGGTGGTTTATTTCCTTTCGGTAATAATACCAACCGTTGGTATTTCCATTGCTGCGGAAAAATTCCCTCATTCAAGCATGCCTTATACATGCTGACGAATATGTCTGGGCGGGCTTTTATAGCTAGTTTTAATGCCCGATTGGGTATACCGTCGGGACCGGGAGCTTTTCGATCTTTTATTCTGATCGTCGTTTGTTACCGCAGGAATAGATTCGCTTTGTTCACGGATTTCGTTTAGTGCGACCCCGTCATCTTGGAAAGGGAACAGAGTTTCAACGATTCTACGGAGCAATAGTGGGCAGGTTGGCGATGACCTCTGAGGCGTCTTGAGTTTCGCGGTTATAATTTTGTACGACAAAGTATATGCTGTCACCAAGTAAGGAAACGTACTGGATGGCGCTGTTGGTTAAGTGTCTGCCCTTAGTTAGAGGGGTCCCAGGTTCGAATCCAAGTGAAAGCAAACTTTATACGCTTTTATCCGGTTTTTCTGGTTCTGGTTCAGTCCACATTTGCCGTTGGGGTCAAATTGACGTCACTATCACTGGAGCTGTCGATCAGTGGTAGTAGTCTGACTGTGAGTATCAGAATGGACCAACATGGTCTAAGTGTGCTGGTGAATTCACTAGCAGCCCCTTAACCTAACCTAACCTTGAGGACTCCATTGGCAGCTAAAACATCGGAGTAGTCTAGGACTTCGTCTACCTTGACTCTACAGTAACGACAACAAACGACTTCAGCACAGAGATCAAACGTAGAACAATTCTAGCAAATCGCTGATTTCTTTGGTAGTTGCGTTAATACAGCCTGTCTCGAAAAGATTAAGCTGTCATTCTGCAACACCTTGTTAACCTGTGTTGCGGCGCAAAAGCATGAACCTTGTCAATCGCGAATGAGGAAGCTCTAAATTTTTGGTCATTGCGTTGACGGTGAATAGACGGTAACCACGAAGTGAATACAGCCTTGGCCAAATGTATTAGGCACCCTTATCTTTTTGACTTTGCTGCCAAATCACTTATCGGAAATAATTACAGTCAAAATCGGTTATAACGACTTTCATGGGACTGACGAATTTGGTCGTTGTAAGCGATATGTCGTTATAAACGATTTTTTATGCTATTGGATTACATATTATGCAGCTCAGGAAACCTAAGAATTTGGTCGTTATAACCGATGTCGTTATAAGCGATTTTGACTGTAGTTTGAATTTATGGTTTCCGGCTACACTATCTGAGGTAGTAAACGATTTTATCTGTTTCCTCTCGTTCCATTAATTTGTTTGCTTTTTGAAGATATAACGAATCTTAAGAGGTGCTTAATACATTTGGCTAAGGCTGTATGTCTACGTATCGAAAGTCTGGATTGGCTAGACGAAACGACACCATACTTCCGGCCAGAAGAGTTTCCGAGTTTCACTTGGTAGTGTTGTTTTAGCGCATAGGCTAAAACTTCAACCAACTGAGCGTTCGGCGCTAAAGACAGGTGGCACGACGTTGCGTGCGTTCAAGAGGTATGTTAGTTGAAATGCAAGTCCACCCTGAACAGCAGTGCTACGAAGTAAAAGAATGATATATAAAAAGCAAGAATGTGACAGTAACTTTCATGGTTAGTCTTCATTACCATACTCTAAGCTATGCGGGGATAAATCCTTCAATAGGTCAATGACTGTCACTGTCACTGATGTCAAGTCGTTCCAATTCTGGCTAAAAATAGCCTACCAACATGGTGCGATTATTTTCATCGACTAAAAACGATCTACGCTCCAATTGTAACCCCACATAAACTCCTTAGGCGGCCCGTACACTATCAATATTATTGTACAATATACTGCACAATATTATTTTATTTTTGCTCCAATCGATGGAATCATATTGCTCAACAAATAATTAAAAGAGTAAACTTCGTGTGGATAAAATGTTGTGCAGTACAAAATATTATGCAATAATATTGACCGTGTACGGTGTATGGCGCGGCATGGCATCAAATAATTTGGCTGACGCACTTATGATTGGGATATGCTCAGCGGAAGTTGAGCTAAGAACATGCCTTAAAATTTTCGAGATGACTAAAAGTTCAAAACATTTTCTTAAGAACACGATATATCTGCGTGCAGAGACCCGACTTTTCAGGAAGAAAAAGAAAGCACTAGAGCATCCGATCGAGGAGACGAAGGGATGCTATTAGAGGAATGATGTCTGAAAGTATAACCAGAGAGTGAAATTACCATTAATAATAATAATAATGGCGGTGCTACAGTCCGAGGTGAACCTGGGCCTAGCTTCTTACCAACCAACTCGTGTTGTGCGTGCTATTGTTCTCTCACGAGTGGAGGGGACCTACAGTTTAATGCTGACTCCGAACGGCGAGATTGAGAAGCTTTTTCTAGACAGTTATACTCTTTGAGCATTGTCAGTGACTCGTAAGAGGTGGAGCCGCGAACAATTTTTTTTTTTGAAAAATTGTTTGTCTGAACTTGGTTTCGAACCTAGACTGTGAAAGTCTAATGCGCATGGGTCGACGCACGAACCCACACGGCTACGGCGCCCACGAAATTACCATTAAATGGATACAAAGTTCGGATACAAGACTGTCGGGATGAGAATGGACAACTTGCAGTAGAGTTTGCAATCGATACCGAGGATTTGGAAGAATCATTTCTGCAGTCTGTTAAGCAGCGATGAAGACACAAATACCGCTGTCAGCCAGAATATTCCACTCAATCGGATAGATGATACAAGAAAGGGTATCCATTTTACCGATCAAGAAAGGGTCAAGATAGCAATATCGAGACTGAAGCCGCCTGCTGAAATTATTGAAGCAACTGGAGGTAATCTGGTTGAGCGCATGCACCAGCTCATTTGTAAGATAAGATCAGAGGAAAGCATTGCAGATTAATGAAGACAAAGTATTGTTTGCCTGACTCAGAAAAAAGTAGACCCATTTGACTGCGCCAACTAGGCTCAGGTCCACCTCGGACTTTCGCGCCGCCATTATTGTTATTATTATTATTATTATATGACAGGGTGCATAGAAACGAGCTATACAGCGCTATGTCTAGTTTTGACATTCCTACCAAACTCGGCAGACTGAGCAGGGTGATGTTGAAAAACTCTCGCTGCTCTATTAAGGTCGGTAACGAACTCACTGATACCTTCAATGTCAAAAATGTTTTGAAGAAGGCGATGCGCTGTCATGTGACTTTTTCAACATCGCCCTGCAGAAGATTGTTAAAAACTTACTGGCTAACGCTAGAGGTCCGTGGTACAGCTGCTAGCATACGCGGATGATATGATTGTTCGAAATTAGATTGTTGGCATTGAAGCGGAAGATGCTAAAATGTGCCTAAAAGTAAACTAGGGCAAAAGGAAGTACAGTCGACTCTCTCTAAGTTGAATTTTCACGGGATATCAAAATTAGTTCGAGTTAGAGGGTAACTCGACTCAGAGGGAGGCGACTGTATATCTGCTGTTATCCAAAAAAGAAGCACATCATCAAAAAATTGACCAAAACGGCACAATAGGCTGCTATAGCTTCGAGGTAGTTAAGGCCTTCTGTACAAACTGTACAAACAACTTCAAAGATCACAGAATAATTCTTGCCAACCGATGTTGTTGGGGCTCAAAAGGCAATTGAGTAATGAAGTCCTCTCTCGGAAGATCAAGTGGACTCTGTATAAGACATTTATCATCTCAGTCCTATTTTCCGGACTGTACGGGCTGAATAACGACATAATCGATATGGTTAGGATGTGTAGAGGTCATGGACAACGGGTAGTCCCGATTCGAAGAATCTTCGACACTAAGTCTGTAGGAAAATGAAACAGAGGTCGTCCACGAAAGTGGTTGACATACTCGTAAGTGGAGAAGAACACAGCCGGCGAAAAATTGTGCTAGCTGAAGAGACTGATTGGTTGCAGCCCAAATCCACCCCAAACTTTAACGCCATAAGAAGGAGGAGAAGGATGCGAAACTTTACCACATGACCGAAAAAAGGTCTTGAGTGCAAATTGATGGGCATTCCTGGCTAATATTGCTGTCATCAGAAAAGGAGTGAATTGGTTTCGAAGTATCAGATATGAGATAATTTATTACAACGAAAAACAGCGTCGATGAAGAAAAATACCCTTAAACAACGTCAGTGTAGTTGTCGTTAACGCCCGATAGTTGTACGTTAAAATTTTTCTGTTGGACGCGCATGAATTGAATGATTTTAAAGTGTTTTAAAAGGTTTCGTTTGATGGATAAAGAACCAAATTAAATATAAAGCTTATTCAAAAAGGAAGCAAACAGCAAGTTTTTGTTTATTCATTCAGCCCTGGAACTCAACGCACATACATCTGTACCATCGTTTAATTCCCCTAAAAGGAACTACCTAAAACCACAAGCAGACTTTAAGTTAAAAAAAATTAAAATCCAGCGAACACGGTCTGCCCAACTCTGATGTCTCACAAGTTTGCCTGCGGCCCAAAAAAAACTCAAGTCACCCTCAATCGAAAGTGAAATATCGATTCCTTCATCGAAACCCCCTCCCACCGCCCCAAACAACTATACACTAAGGTCTATCGGCAAACAATTCTCATTCTTGGCCCGAGTTTCCGTTGAAAGTGAAATTGTTCGAATGATTTAGCATAAAGAAAAACTAAAACCCCGGGCGCCCCTGTTCCTTCGAAGACTACACACATGACAGGCCAAGTCCTGGCCCATTCATTCATTATCTTTCGGCCCCTCGCCTCCTCCGACTCCTCCGACCGCTTGCATCCCAGAAGAAGGACATCGCATTTTTCAAACAACAAATGATTTTACTCTCGAATTTATGATCCCTATACATTTGCACTCAGGACGGCACTTTAGGTAAATAATAGTTTGTCATCATGCGAATCCATCAAAACGTGCAGGGAGAGCGGGTCCTTGTGTGAGCGGGTGGGAGTGTGGGAATAATTATTCGATATTTTTCGTCATTTGAGCATTAGCGTGTGTCTGTGTTGGTGGCATCCATGAGAGAAGTTTACTCTCCAAGGAGCGCTGGGAATGGTGACTGTGGTGGCTGTTACGCGCTGTATGTCTGTCTGCATGGTAGTCTAACTGGCGTCAACGGGACTACACATTTGCCACAGAGCAAGGATAATATCGGTCATGCTGGCGCCACAATCAAATCGATTTAGCATCCCTGCACAAGCGACAACAGTAACGACGACAGGAACAGAGCAGAAAAAATGGGCAAAGAAAAAAAAAGTGACAGAGTGTGTGCGAGAGAGAGAGAGAGGGGTACAGCCCGGTTATGAATCCTGGAAATATTTGCAGAGCGAAGGATAACACAAACACTATTCACCACCGCTATCGTTGGCATTGCCTTCGTCAGCGCCCTACGCTCGGCATGAACAACAATACTCGGATGTTGATGTGATTGGCGAGGAAAAATACGAAGAATGTCGAAATACTCGTGCAGGACGAGATTTACAATAAAAATCCGAGAGTGCGGGTGGAAAGGCTTCACGTTCTCGCTATGAAAATCGTACAAGTTGTTTGTTCAAGCAAATGTGGCATTGGTGTGTGTATGTGTGGGTGGGTAATTTGGTTGGCATTGCGGTGGGGACAGTCGGAGTCAAAAGCTGCGGCACCTAATGGTGAGTAATGCAAGACAATCTTGAAAACTTGGTTCTGGGAGCATTTCATTTATTTTAAAGCGGAATCCCTAGTGATTTATGTGATTTGACGGGGCTAGATTGTTCTGTCCGGATTTCGAAGCGTTAACAGGTAAACCATGCAGACACAAGCGTCTGAACCTAGCCTCTATTAACGAACTCCAACTCTCACCTCCCCGTGGTGAAATCTGGGAGCCGAATACCCTCGACAGAAGATGGGGTGACCAACCCTTGTGGGACTTCTGGGCGGCTGCAAACGAAAGAGGGAGGAGTGTGTGTCTACCAGGGCTCATCACTCTTTTAAGGATGGCGGTGGAGGAGCTGATCAACTGATTGGCCAACGGCGGCATCCACAACTCCAGTCAGCAGGAGCTACCTGGTTTCCATGGTAAGGTCGGGACCCTGGAATAGAGGTGGCGGTGGATGAGGCCTTCTCTTAGGGCCAACGGCGGCGCTCACAGCCTGCAAGAGGCTACCGACACCGGATCCCTCTGGACCCCTTTGTCCGGGGGCTAAACAAATGGAACTGTCCTCCCAGTTGGAGGTTGTGCGTGGTGTTAACTTCCTCACCATGTAAAAACCGTACGAGTTCAGAAACAACAACGGATATGGACGGATATACTACTGACGACCTCAGCAAACGACAAAAGGAGAATGACTTTCGGTTCTGTACGTGGAATGTGAGGTCCCTAAACAGACGTGTAGCCGATGAACTCGCGGAGGCCCTAGACTGCTATAAAGCAGACGTTACCGCAATCCAGGTGCGATGGGATGGGCCGAGCAAAAAGAGGATGAAAAACTGCGATATCTACTACGGCTGTTGTTACAGAGAGCGAAGGCAGCGATTATTTGGATGTGGATTTGTTGTTCGAGGCAGACTTAGGCAAAAAGTCTTAAGCTTTAAGTACATAAGCGAGCGCCTCATAACAATCCACATCAAGGCTAAATTCGGCAACATCAGCCTAATCTGCGCCCACGCTCCAACGGAGGACAAAGATGACGATAGCAAGGATGACTACTATGATCTCCTAGAACGTAGGATCAATGCCCCAGCTGCGACACCAAGATCGTTCTAAGAGATTTTAACGCTAAGCTGGATAAAGAGGACATCTTTGCCAGAGTCATCGGTAAATAGAGCCTGCACGACACCACGTCCGAAAACAGACTCAGGCTGGTGGACTTTGTTACGTGGCGAAACCTCTCGGTATCTAGCACGCGGTTCCCACACTTCAACATCCATAAAGGGACCTGGCGGTCCCCTGATCATTCAACCGTCAACCAGATTGATCACGTTGCGATCGACGTCAGACACTCCTCCAGTATTCTTGATGTCCAAATGTTCCGAGGCGCCAACATCGACTCGGACCATTTCCTTGTTGTAGCCAAGGTAAAGACACGGTTATCGAGAGAACAACGGAGTCGAGAAAGACAACCACGGTTTGACGTCGAAAAGCTACAATCGCAACAGACTGCCAGGAACTTTGCCGATCGAGTCTCCCTGAAACTCTCCGAAAGTTCAACGTCGTCTGCACTAACAATAGACGAAGAATGGAAACGTTGTCAGAAAGCCATCAGAGAAGCCGCTACTGATGAGCTGAGTTTTAAAACACCAACAAGGAAAAACCCCTGGTTTGACAACGAGTGCAGGCAGGCACATGCAGCAAAGCAAGAAGCCTACCGAGCAACGCTGCATCGAACTACGAGAGCTGTTCGTGAGCTCTACGAACAGAGAAGAAGGGAAGAAAAAGAAAGAGCACGAGAAGCGCGCGATCGAGGAGATGGTGGAGAGGTGTTATGGCAGGAATGATGTCCGAAAGTTTTAAAAGGATATAAAGTCCGGACAGAAGCCGGCCGGGACGAAAATGGACAACTAATAGTAGATTCGCAGTCGATACTGAGAATTTGGAAAAATCATTTCTGCAGACTGTTAAACGGCGATGAGGACACAAATATCGCTGTCAGGCAGAATGTTCCACTCAACACAACGGACGATGATAGAAGAGAATACCATCCCTCCGAACTAGACGAAGTCAAGATAGCGATATCGGGACTGAAGTCTAATAAAGTTGCTGGTGCGGATAGTCTGCCCGCCGAAATGTTTAAAGCAGCTGGGGGTGATCTGGTTGGGCGCATACACCAGCTCATCTGTAAGATATGGTCGGAGGGAAGCATGCCCGATGAGTGGAATCTCAGTATCGTTTGCCCGATCCACAAGAAAGGAGACCCCTTTGACTGCGCCATCTATCTAGGGATAAGTCTCCTTAACATCTTCTCTGCCATTCTGTGTGAACGCCTGAAACCATTCGTGAACAAACTGATAGGTCCTTATCAGTGTGGTTTCAGGCCGGGGAAGTCCATCATAGATCAAATCTTCACACTGCGGCAGATCCTGGAGAAGACCCAAGAAATGCAGATCGACACACACCATCAATTTGTCGATTTCAAGGCCGCATATGACAACGTGTATAGAGACGAGCTATACAGCGCCATGTCTAGTTTTGAAATTCCTGTCAAACTGGTCAGACTGAGCAGGATGACGATGGAGAACTCTCGCTGCTCCATCAAGGTCGGTAACGAACTCACCGAGACCTTCAATGTCAAAAAAGGTTTTAGACAAGGCGACGCGCTGTCATGTGATTTCTTTAACATCGTTCTTGAGAAGATCGTACAAAACTCACTGGCCAATATAAGAGGCCAAAAGTCCGTTCAACTGCTAGCTTACGCGGCTGACATTGACGTGATTGGGCGAACACAGCGAGCCGTCATTGATGCGTTTGCTGGCATTGAAACGGAAGCGGCTAAAATGGGTCTGGTGGTGAACGAGGGCAAAACCAAGAATATGCTGTCATCGAGAAAGGACGCACAACATCGACGACTTGGCCAGAACGTCACCATAGGCAGCTTTAACTTTGAGGTAGTTAAGGACTTAAATAATATACAACATCAGTACCGAGATCAAACGCAGAATACCTCTTGCTAACCGCTGTTTTTTTGGGCTCAAAAGGCAATTGAGTAGTAGAGCTCTCTCTCGGAAGACCAAGTTGACTTTGTATAAGACCTTGATCATCCCAGTCCTGCTGTACGGCGCAGAGGCATGGACAATATGCCAAGCGGATGAACAGTCTATTGGTATTTTCGAGAGAAAAGTTCTGCGTGCGATCTTTGGTCCTGTTTGCGTTGATGGCTTTTGGAGGAGAAGGTTCAACCACGAACTGTATGGGATGTACAGCTACATGAGTCTAGCCAGGCGTCTGCGGATTGAACGCCTAAGATGGCTAGGCCATGTAGAGCGTATGAACAACTTAGCTCCGGCCCGAAGAGTCGACTCTGAGCTTGTGGGACAACGCAACAGAGGACGTCCACGAACAAGGTGGCGCACACAAGTCGAGGGGGACCTCGGCCAGCTTGGTGTGCGAAACTGGAGACAGCTGGCGAAAGATCGTGCTGGCTGGAGAGGCATGTTGAGTGAGGCCCAGGTCCACATCGGACTGTAGCGCCCTAAGAAGAAGAAGTAGAAGAAGAGGGAGTTCGACGTGGAGGACAGTTTTTTGTATGGGGAATTTAGGCGAATGCCTAATTGCTGCTCGAATCTTTTAGTCGCAGGGGTATCTGGATTACCACAGACTACGAAAAACCCGAGTATGACTTTGACAAGAACTTCACGATCCATGTGCAATGGCTAAGAGACTGAACCTCCCGGCGAACGATTTCTGTAGGAGGGGTAGGGATGAAGAAGAAATTGAATCAGTGGAGCATCTCCTTTGCCATTGCCCTGCTCTACAAGAACGACGGCTCACTCACTTGAAAACAAGGTTCTTTCACGAGCTCAGCGATGTGGCGAAGGTACAGAACCCTGACCTAAGGAAATCTCTAATTAGAACGGGATGGTTTTGGTAATTGCATACTGACCCTGCGTTAATTCTCGGTAACCATGTAAGCCTTACAGGGCATGTACATTGGACCTTCACCGCATCTGTGTGTAATTGCTGGCAACAGCATAAAGCTCTCCTAACCTAACCTTGACTAGGCGAATGTGAAAATAAATATGGCGAAAAATTCGAGTAAGAGAGAAATTCGACTTAGGGAGAAGCTACTGTATTTGCTTTTGCCTTATAAAATAAGAAGCATATATTTAAAATTTATAAAAAGTGTTGCCCTACCCCGCGCTTTCTCTAAACGTCCAACTGTAATTCCAATTCTTTTCGAGCGTTCGTAAACTTTGAACACAGACTGTGCTCTCTACCCACCCACAGAATGTATGAGTATGTAGATGAAAAAGTGAATTTAATTTTAGGTCAATGCGCTTTATATTGCCCCTATGCGATGGCTATCGTCGCCGTTATTTCCCGCACTCGAGTCGCTGATAAAAATCTAGTGTTGCCATTTGGATCGTCCTTCGCTGAAAGTTCACCACTCTCGGTAATCTGAAAATCTAAATTAATGCCAGCCACTGTTGTCGTCAAATGCAAATTGCACAGCGAATCTCCACTGCCGAGTGAGTGTGTGCTGAGTTAAATCCCAGTGAATGGCTTTAGAACCTCAGAAATGCAGTTTACGGATTCCGTTTTCGTGACAAAAGTCTGGAGCCAGAGCTGAGTTTAAATTTTCCAAAGTAAACAGGGTTTGCGAGTAATGTCAGCGATTTGACTTTATACCCTCGACCGACCGGGTGAAGGAATGTGGGCAACAAACATGTGTACTCCTTGACATTTGATTAATGTGCTCACAGGGCTTCCCACGCGTCCTCGTCTGGTTGGCGAATGAATCGGTTTCCGTGCTCTGTTGTGTGGCATACCATCGCTTTGCTCCCGTCCACACCCACTGCATCTCACACGGTGGGGCTTCTATAAATATCGTTAAATGGTATTAATCCTTATCGCTCGGCGAAATCCAACTCCGCGTAAAAGGACATTCACTGACACGCGAACCGAAACCGGATATTCAACGAAAGGAATTTCTAATAAGAGACCTGGCGCGAGGACAGTCGAGGGGCGGTAAGTCAAACGGTGTCTAGCTGGAGTGAAGCGGGCGCGTGGTGTGTGACAGCACCTAATGTCCTGTAGTTGGCAATGTTTAATTGCAAATTCCGGGTTGCACCGTGATGTGTTCCTGCTTTTGAGTGCGACGATCGAGCGTTAATTAAGATGACATGCTCTTGACGCGTGGCGCTTGCACGACCTACGGCCTACGGGGAATTAATAATTGATTCGTATGCAATCAGATAAGCGATGTTAATTATTTCTTCAGAGTGTGACTGCAAATTGTCGTGCGTTAATAGAGTAATTGTTGGGTTTCAACACCACACTCATGAGGAATATTTGAGAATCTTAATTGATTTGCTTCAGGCTGTGGAATTTGGGGAGGTTTCAGGGCTATTTGAGAAGGTAAATAAACCGGGCAAGTGCGAGTTGTACTCGCACGGGGAAGGTTCCGTCACATAATATTGAAGGATGATTTCTGAATATCAAACGACGTTTCAAAACTATTTCAGTTGAATTTTCTTCTAACTTCAACTCAAATCAACCATTTATTCACAAATTCTTACATCCAAACAAACAAATGTTCATCCCATATATATATACCTATATCTCTATCCAAGTTTATCCAACATAGAAAATCCCTTCCATCAACATACATACATACCTATCTAATCACTGCTCATGCCTGCGGTATGTGTGTGTTCATTTCTGTTGGGCATTTAGGGGTGAGATCGAAAAGATAACGCTCATCAACGAATAGAGTAGCCGAACACAGCATGAAATTGTGTGAAAATGAAAATTTTTTCTTGCTTTAAATCTTAGATATTTCAAAATTTCAACATAAATCGATATTTGATGTCTTCAAAACTGCGTTTTCAGATCTTCAAAATTCTCATATCGATGATTGACCGTTTTTGGCCAATATCTCCAAAACCATTAGGGCCAGAATGCTCGCAATAGTTTTAAATGAAAGTACTCAATGAAGCCAAGTTTTTGTGATTTTTTTTAGATTCTTAAACACTTTGGTTTAGAAATGGCAGGGGGGGGAAATCTTTGGAGCTCCATATTTTCCAAACGGTATTTTGAATAAAAAAGTGTTGAAAGAAACCTCCACCTCATTTCGAAAGATCTGTCGATTGATATATATATCGATGGGGTGCGACAATTTTTCAAAATTAGTGTCAACTTTACCTGTACTGGAGCCACCCCCAAATGGCCCCACTTTTTAAAATCGCTGCATAGGAAATGACATCTAGGTCTGAAGTACCTAATTCCAAAATTTCATGCCGATATCTTCATAAACTTCGGAGATAAAAAAGTGTGACAGACACGACGGACGGACGGACGGACGGACACACCGAAATTATAAAGGTTCCGTTTTTGTAGACGGAACCTTAAAAAAGACTTTGATGAGGTAAGTAGAAAGCGGTGTAACTGCGGAAGAACGACTCTTGTACTAAACTGCATCTCCTGCAGGTGAATACGTCTTTGGGATGTCACTTTCTTAGCCGAGTGGACAATGTTAGTCCCACAACGTTCGACGTTCATCGGTTGAGTATATCTTTGAATTCTATCATCGACGTAAAAAACAAGAAGACCGAGAATTTGGTATAAAAGCCAAGTCATGGGAGATGTAACAAGGTTTGGTATAGATAACTGAAAGCAGCCTGAGCTTACGTCTAGACACTCGACGGGCCGTGGGACTAACAGAGAAAATCCTAAAGAAAATAATCTGACGCTTGCTACATGAACAGGGATAAAGGGAGATGCAATGATGTCTTGTGTTTTTTTAGAAACCTCTATATGAAGAAAAGTATTTATAGTGACGGGCAATTTCTGGTAATTTCTGTTTACTGAGCTTACTGAGTTACTTACTTATCATGCAAAAGACGGCTGGAGGCTAATGTTGCTATCTATCGCTAACTGTCCCGGGATCAAGACCAAATTGCCCTGCGTCTGCCATTACTTGGTCTTTGTACAAGGTTCCGTCTTCTTCTGCTTTTCAAACCAGAAGGCTCGGATTCTAAGACTCTTTTACCTTGAGCATAGGTGTTCAAACGCTCGATGTGGCCGAGTCAGTTTATTTGACGGATCGTTACCTTCCGGACTATATAAAGCTTATAAAGCTCCTCCATTCGTTTTTCCAGCACATAATGACCGAATAGTTTATTCAGCATTTTTTTCAATATTTCCAGGTCGGCTGTCCGGCTTATTGTACAGCTTTTGGGCTGGATAAGGATTTTGCAAAGCATGATTTTGGTCCATAGAGTCAGAAGTATTTACTCAACAATAAGCAATAACAGCGGCTTACCCAGCAACAGCGGCTTACCCAGCAACAGCGGCTTATAATAGCCAAGCCAACGTTGGCTTGTGAAGAAGTCCCAACAGCCAATCAGATCAGGGCTTTTAAACGTCATCAACCAAGCCAACCTCGGCTTGAAAACAACACATTACCGCTAGATTTTTCGAAGCACGGAAAAGAACATCACGGCAGATGAGCGATGAGTCACTCGAGTTTTAAGAATGAAAGTTGTCACACCAAATTGAGGAATAAAAATATCAAAAAAATAAAAATTATCAAGTGTTTTATTTTCCGCTTTAGCTTTTCTTTAAAAACATAACTCGCGCGGGATGTTGTCCGAACAGAACATCTATTTTGATAAAACAATTTTATCATTTGCACGTGTTGTTGAATGCTGCTGTCCATCTATGGTGATTTGACAGAACAGACTGAATAAATGACAGCCAATTTTACAGCTGTAGCTATAACAATATGGCCGCTATCAACTGTCAAAGTTTGAAAGTCTTTATGGGAAGACCTTTTAAAAGGCATGGACAATTCACCTTGGGACCACTTGCGTGTTATCGTTCTCTCCTGAGTTTGGGGAACTACATTTAATCTGACTCTAAACGTCGAAGTTTGAGAAGCTTTGCAACAATTATGCTCTCGAGTTACTCTCAGAGAATTGTCAGTGATCTTTGTTTCTTTGTCCGAATAAAATACTCCAATCCAATCCTTAAGTCATACGATGATGGAGTCCAGAAATCCCTCTGAAAATGTTGTCTTCGAGTACTTCCTTCAATTACTCCTACAGTGTGGTATGTTGAAACCAAATGTCCTGCATTCCAATCTTGAAGCTTCGGAAAAATCTTCGGTTCCTATTGGAAGACGCAGCAGAAGAGGTACACAGACCACTGCGATTATTTTTTCATTTTAAATTCTCGGCGTAGATCGATCGTAGATTAAGCGTGAAGCGAGAAACATCTCTACCAGAACAGAGAGTTTTAAAATTTGTAGAGTCCGAACGAACATTCGGCTTCGGCTTCGGCCACCTTCGGCCAAAAATATCACCTTCGGCGAAACATTCGGCTTCGGCCAAATGAGACCGAAGGTTTTACCGAAGAAAAAAGAACCTCAAAAATGGCAGCTAAAACTCCAATTTGGGGTTATTTCGTAAAAATGATGCGAAAGCAATTTGCAAAATACGTTCCAAATAGAATCTGACCGAACATTCGCCGTCGGCCGAAGGTGATGAAAAAGCCTAAGTTCGGCTTCGACTTTATCCGAAAAACTGGCCTTCGGTCGGACTCTACAAATTTGGTGCTTAACATCGATTTACAGATTTTACTCAAACACAACGTGGTCAATTGACGACTTGAAGTACTTCTGGCGGAAATTTTTGGTAGCTACACAGGAATATAGAATTCTGACAGTTCAACGGCGGGAACAAATTTATATTGAAACTTGAAATTTGGTGGAGAAATAAATTTGTAAAAGCTAACATAAAATTGTTAGTTTCAAATACAATTTATTATGGAATATCGAGTAAAGATATGTTCCTTTTGGTATTGTTGGTTGTGAAGTGTTTAGAAGTGATAAGTTATACACAATTGTGCCTTGAAAAATGCAAGAAAAACACGTGTGTTCGAGGAAATTTTATATGTTTTTCATGTTCAATTGAATTTTAAGTGACTAGTACATAATGCAAACTGTGTTTGTTGATCAATTAAATAAACAAACGCTGTATTAAAGAAGAAAAAACAACAATTTCTTCTTGCCACAAGTGCAATTTTCACATTTTTCAAAGCACTATTATACTTGAACTGTCTCTTATAATCACTTGACAACCACTTAAATCAAAACTTTGGTACATGCTTTCAACATTAAAACATTTACTGTAGTTAAAAGCATTTATTTTTTAATAGATAATATCGTTTTAAATCACGACCGAATTGAAAGATTCTATGGAAATTTGTTCCTGCTTACGATCTGTCAGAATTCTATATTCCTTTGGCAGGGACAAAATATCCCGCTACGTGGTGCTGTGCCTCAATGACTTCGCGTCAATCAATGAATGAAATCAATGAATCAATGAAGAAATATCTCAAACTGAGCTTAAGAAGTTCAACAAATTCGAGAGCTGTAGCCAAGTGACAATCCGCGGCGATACACAGAGTCGTACGGCAGAGTCGACGATCGTTTAAATTGAGCTCGGACTAGGTGCTAATAATAATGGCGGCGCTGCAGTCCGAGGTGGACCTGGGCCTAGCTTCTCAACAACCACTCGTGTTGTGCGTGCTATTGTTCTCTCACGAGTGGAGGGGACCTACAGTTAAATGCCGACTCCGAACGGCGAGATTGAGAAGCTCTTTCTAGACAGTTATACCCTTTGAGCATTGTCAGTGACTCGAAATAGGTGGAGCCGTGAAAAGGTGTTAAGTGTTTTTTCTAGAATCGAACCGACAACATCGAGCGTAGGAGTCGACGCACCTACCCACTACGCCATGGCGCCCACTGGTGCTTGCCATAAAATTCAATAAGGCAATAATCTATAAGGCTTTAACTGAACCTCTCTTTCAGAATTAATGCGGAATCAAAGCTGAAAATACGCCACAACAGCAAAGTGGTCAAATCAGCAAAACCCCCGAATTTCCAAGATCACACCGTATACCAGCAACAAACACATGCCACGTACTTAGCTCACTTATCCACCCTTTCATCTCCTTAAATTCACTTCCTCCTCCCCCTCCACTGAGCCTTTATCGAATCATCCATCGACTGAAACTCACTGACGTCGTAAATAACTTCACTCCCCGGCAGCGAATTCATGGTCAGTCATTGCGTGACATCGTCACCGTTGTCGCCCATTGGCGAGCCCGTTTCCGGCAAACACCACCGAATCTGTTTATTCTTAAATTAAAACTTCATTTTTTGGGAAATGAACTCGTTGTGTCGTAATCAGCGGTCACCTCAGGGGCTTCCGTCAAAATAACGCTCGCGCCTGAAAGTATAATACATCACCAGACACCATTTCCGGTCCTACTTGGCGTCTGCACAAATGCAAAAGTAACTCAAGTTCAGCCTAACGGTAGTCCCCTGGGGAGACCATAAAACTGCAGAAATTTATTCAAAATATGTCCTCCTAAAAGCCCACTCACCTGGGCCGCCACTAAAAGGATTTCCGAAAGTTTTACAACTTGTGGTCACGCGTCCCCGGGGGTGGGGTGGGGGGTTAGTAGTTTGCAAGTTACTTCGGTGCGGCAGCCATTGGCAAACTTTGTATTCTATATTTCCGGGATTTTAGTTAAATAAATCGCTCACGGCTACTGACCGGATGACATCATCCGAATCTGAATAAAAGACACTACGTGTGTGCCAACACGTCCCGGAGGAGGGTGGACACCACTGCAGATACTGCGGGTCATCAGTGCAAATATTGAGGATATTTTTGGAAAGCCGAGTTTCGTGGCTTATTTTTAAACTTCAGTTGACTCAGGGAACGTCCGTTCGAGGAACAAATTAGCCGAAGGGCAACCTATTCACCGGCAAACATGTTCAATAGATGACTTGGGTTTTATTTCGGCGATACGACGACCTCACCCACGGAATGGCGATAAGCCGGAACGTGGAGCCTATTACATTGAGTCAAAACTGCTTGTGCGATAAAACGGAAAAAAAGAAGAATTACAACACATACTGCGGCACATAAGTCATGGCACCAACGCCCGCCCATGACATTCCCATCAAAGAGGTTTCCGCTGACCTTTGGCCGCCTATGATAGGAATGTTTGGGGGTTCTCAAAGGGCATGACCTTCGGGGAACGAACTGGGAATCTGAAGAAGAGGCATTTATTTCAAACTCATCCAAAGTGGCGGCGTTTCTCGGGTGTTTTAGTGGACATTTAAATTCTGGTGTTGGCACGACATTTGTGCGAATATGTGAACGATTAGTAACCCAATCAACTACTCATGTGGTTTGCTCTTAAATTGAGCTTTTTAGGATGCTCTGCATTCTAAGCCGGTCTGAGTGAGGATGAGCACGATAACAACATTTTTCATTTAGATCGTATTTGAGAGAAGCTCAAATGGGATTCTGCGAGTGTCAGGAATTTGATTTGCTTTGGTTTCAGTAGAAGAAATGTTGAAAATGAGACCACTCTTTGGCACGGAGGAATGACTTTTTATTGCTGTGTCGTTGATGTGATTATATAACAAATTATTGTTGTCCTATTATGGCACGAGGCTAAGTTAATGTGGCTGACTGCAGTCTCACTTAGACCACCCTAGTCGCACTATGGTAGCACGCGGATTGTGACCTTTTAAACCATTCATTGCTTGTTATAAAGAGTTAAAGCTTATTGGTGAGATGTTTTTTAGCTCAAGTCGTTGAAGAAATAGGCTCCCAGATGAACTTCTCTGGAAAGGGAAGGAAAGGGCATTTCACCTTCAGAGGAGGTGTAATACAGTCTCCTCTTCCACATTTCTCCATCTTCAACAGATGTCTTTGTATAGGATCTCCGTCCTAGAGGCATGCGTCCTGTTATAACACCGATGAGAGTCCAGAGGGCTGGTCTGGTCATTCTGTTTTAGACAAACTGATAGCTTAGAGTTAAACAGAACAAACAACATCAGTACCAGATCAAACGCAGAATAACTCTTGCCAACCGCTGTTTTTTTGGGCTCAAAAGGCAATTGAGTAGTAGAGCCCTCTTTTGGAAGACCAAGCTGATTCTATACAAGACCTTGATCATCCCAGTCCTGCTGTAAGGCGCAGAGGCATGGACAATATCCCAAGCGGGTGAAAAGTCTCTTGGCCTTTTCGAGTGAAAAGCTCTGCGCGCGATATTTGGTCCTCTTTGTGTTGATGGCATTTGAAGGAGAAGGTTCAACCACGAACTATATGGGCTTTACAGCGACATGAGTCTAACCAGGCATCTACGGATCCACCGCCTGTGATGACTAGGCCATGTAGAGCGTATGGACAACTTAGCTCCGGCCCAAAGAGTCTTCGACTCTGAGCCTGTGCGACAACGCAACAGAGGACGTCCACGTACAAGGTGGCGCACACAAGACGAGAGGGACCTCGGCCGGCTGGGTGTGCGAAACTGGAGACAGCTGGCGAAAGATCGTGCTGGCTGGAGAGGCATGTTAAGTGAGGCCCAGGTCCACCTCGGACTGTAGCGCCTTAAGAAGAAGAAGAAGATAGCTTAGGCCACCTAGCGCCTAGCGTCATCTATGATTAGTGGAGTTAATCGCATGGAGCTTTCAAAGATGTTTAGCTGTAACAAGTGGCATAGGCTATAGCTCTCCACTAGATAAAAGTGATGAGAATGTTCCGCGTCTGGCAAGTTCATCGTCTCCACGGTTTCCTGGAATCTCACAGTATCTCGAAATCCACATGAGATTAGTTAAAAGGCTCAGTCTTTGCATTAAGAGACAAGCGAGAGTTTAGGGAATTCAGATTCAGGGGAATAGAATGTGAAAGAGTCTAGGAACTTAATCGCAGCTTGGCTCTACGAATATATGCTGATGTCCCTTCTGGATATCCTCTTATTTTTAAGCTATGCCAGAGGCTCTTTAATCGCTATAATCTCAGCTTGAAAGAAGCTACAATGTTTCGGTCGGAGGGTAGAGGGATGTGCTTATTCTTAGATCCTTGGATTAGATACCCTTTCCTTCTCCCTCATCCGTCTTTGGTCCATTTGTGGAAAATCGTATAGGATCGTCCAGCGTCTCTATGTCAGGTCTGGTTTAAAAATGTTTCTGAGAGAGAGTTTGAGAAAGTAGAAAGTCGGGATTTTAGGGAATGAATTCAAATATATCGAGAATAATTGGAGTGTTTTAAGTCTGGCTGCTACTAAGGATGATCCCGTATGATGTCATAATGCTTTGGACTTGTATGGAGGAAGAGTGATGCCAATTTTTTTGTTTTCACTTCAGTTTAGTCTGGATTCACCCGTTGACCATTTTTAATAATAGCGCTCTCGATAATTTGGTTTATCACTGCGAAACCAGATTTCAAAAATTGCTATGGTAATAATAATAATAATAATGGCGGCGCTATAGTCCGAGGTCGACCTGGGCCTAGCTTCTCAGCAACCACTTGTATTCTGCGTGTTATTGTTCACTCACGAGTGGAGGGGATCTACAGTGTAATGCCGAACGGCGAGATTGAGAAGGTTTTCTAGACAGTTATACTCTTTGAGCATCGTCAGTGACTCGAAAGAGGTGGAGTCGTGTTTTTTTCGGGAATCGAACCGACAACATCGAGCGTAGGAGTCGACGCACCTACCCACTACGCCGCCACTACGGCGCCCACTAGGTATATTGCTATATCATGCACATATGCAACAGCTTTATTTCTAGCCCTATCAAGTCATATCAGAATTTTGTCTGTTGCTGGAAGCCACAAAAAGAAGTGAAATGACATCCACCTAAACTGTACCACAGTTGGCGATTTTAGTGAAACAGTTGTTCCTCAGGGTAGCCTGGATAATCCTGTTTTCGATCATGGATTGATATCTTTTACCGCCTTTTACCCTTGCGATTCGCAATGATCATCAAAATGATTACTGAAGGCTACTGCAGTGTCTAAATAGTTGATGATAGTGTAATTTTTATAGTGAAGAGATTGCTCAGCTTTTTCCATTTTCTAGAATTCGCTCTAGAATCTTTAAAACTATAGACGTGTGGCTTGTGGGTCTTAAATCGTTTGCACAAAGATGCTCACCAGCAAAGAAATTGCTACATCTCGTGGATTCTATGACATAGTCAAAAATATGAATTCTTTAAAATCTGCACGGATTTTTATGAAAGCATCTAATTAATATATAGGGCTCCCATGGTGTATTATGCGAGTGTATCGACTCCTACTTTATGAAACCTAGATTTAATTCCTGATATAGACAACAATTTCCATAATTCACGGAAATTCATCCTCTTCGAGTTACTGACAATGTTCAAGGAAAACGTTGCTGTTCGGAGTTGGCGTACCCTCTTGAGAGAACAATATCACGCACAATACGTGGTTGCTGTAAAAGCCAGGCCCAAGTCAACCTAGAAGCCTACACCTCCTACATAATCACATCCGCACCAAAATTTTCACTTAGAGACACTTTTATTCGTATTCATCCACAGTAATGTGGCTTAATCGGTGATGAAGATCTGAGATCTAATCTGGTTGACGAACTCAATTTTATGATTTATGATATGATACGACTGGCTTGTTTTGAAGGTATTTTAACACCATATTAAGAGAGCCCTGCACATTTCGGAACAAGTTGTATTCATAAATGGAGTTGCCCCAAAATCGCTCCTTTCAGTCTTATTTCACATGCCGAATCTAGCTCCACTCCAGTGCTCATTAGCCTGTCTTGCTTGACTTTTCCTAGAGTTTAAGGGCAAATTTTGGCGTATCGTAAAAAATATTTTTGACAGAAGTATTTTTTCATATTATAGATATGTAGGTTAGATTAAGTTAAGCCTTTTAGTAGCAAATCTACAAAATATCTTATATAAAATCTTCAACGAATATAAATATAATATTCATGCTTAAGTAGTCTAAAACAGTTTGTAACTAGTAAGACGAAACAAATAAATAAATAAATAAATAAATAACTAAAAGACACTTACACCTTCTCTTTTCATCTTTCCTGTCTTTTCTCTGCCCTCTTTGAGTTGTCCGTCTAAAGTCTGTTTTGTTATTATTTTGTCTTAACTAGGTATGGCTGGAGGGTCGTGGTTGAGCATCCAGTCTATTGGTACATAGTTTATAGCTAGGTAAACAAAATCAGAGAATAAGAACGACAATCTGAAGTGTGGAATCACAAGCGTGCCGCCAGTCGACTTACAGACACAAAAGCTGCTGCTTTAGCCTTACTTAGAGTTTACAACAAACTAATCCACTTTTGTAGCGACATTCTGCATCGTCTTCAGACTTAAGACCAAGCTTAATGAGTCATGAACCTACAAAAACTTAAACAATTTCGCAAGCAAATCGGAGGATGTTTCTGACTCACCACCAAGCAATACAACTCGAGAACGGATTGCGAAACTTAAGAAAAAACTTCAATCGTTTTAAGAAGTTTATCCGAAGCGATTCAGTTTTATGTTCCGCATGAAACTTTAACCTTTCGAAATACCCAACAGCAGGCAAGCAATGGACCCCGTTAAGAAAATGCATTCAATTAGGTAATTAACCGCACCAGAACGAACGAGCACATTCGTCACATGCAGGGTCGTCTGCAATGAATTCCGTTTGATTACATTTTTCATTTTAAGCTAAATGCAAAAACCCCTATTTGTCCCAGTCAAATGTTCCACGAAGCTACTGGATGCATGTACACACGAGTGTGTTGTATCTACAAAATGACAGCGAAAATAAAACCGAGAAACTAAAAGGACGAGTGGAAAAAAAAAAAGAAAACAAATAATGCAACAATAATAACAATGCCATCCCATTGTGCGCTGTTGAAGTTTAAATTATGATCCATCCTCGAAATATGATGAGCCACCATCAACCCAGTTTAAGTGTGCGTCCCACCCACGGATACAGAATCCCACGCCCATCACGCCCCACGCCTCACGCCTTACCACCCCATTAAAACAATTGACCCATCCGCTTCTTCTAATTCATTCAAATTCGAATTGAGCCACCGTCATCGTCGCCGCCGCCAGTCCCACAAGCGCCACCATCGCCGCCATCACCTCCCCACTCGATATCCTTCTGGAGACAAAAATCACACAAAGAAAAATAAAACAACTGCAACACATCCATCGTTGAAAAGTTCTGCCAAAGAAAAACTACACTTCCTTCACGACTTACCAGGGCGTTCGCGCGCGTGTGTGTGTGCGGGTACAACAATGTTCTACGACCCCACTCCTCCCCCCCAGTGAAAAGGACCTTTCATCCGGCACAGCGTGTGCGAACGAGAAGGCGAAACACCTGATCGCCTGTGTATTGGTGGCTCCAGTCTAGAGAGTGTAGGATTCGGGCGAAAAAAAAAACTATCTTTTCAGTGGAATACATTTTTCGCAACCCAAGAGCTCGAGCAGCCACTACCAGGATAACAATCCGGCTCTGCTCCACAGTTTAGTCGGTCGAAGGAAGCGAAACGGTTCGAAAGGATTTACCCTCCGCCGAAGAAGTGGAAAATGTTACACAGTAACCGCTAGATCCAGTGGCGATAGTGATTACAAGAGCGAACACTGTTCACGAGGTTTCAATTGTCCCCCCTCCGGCTCCTCTCCGATCCAGTTGAACTGTGAAAATGTCGTGGAGGTTTCACACGAGAAAATTGCAAGCGTCCCCGCAACTCGGGGGCCTGCTGCTGCTGGTCTTGCTGACGGTGTTTATTGAATCCGGTTAGTGTGTGCTTGCGTGCGACTGTGTGTCTGTGCTTACTAATTAATTTCTGTTTTGTTTTCCTAATCAATCTCATGCAACAACAAATTCGCAAAAAAATACCAACTTCGGATTTGCGGAATGGATCGTTCGCCTGGATCGACCTAAAGGATGCGCGATACAGTGTTTTGTGTGCGACTCGAGTGTGAATCCGGGATGCACGAATTTGAAGTCAAATTCGAGCATCGTTCCAGAGGTTAGTGGTGTATTTTTTGAATTTCGTCTGCATTTTATGATTGAGTGGGGTCCTGAAGTGATTATCCGTCATCGCGAGGATGTGAGGGAATAAATTTATTTTACGAGATCCGCTGACTGAGTGCAATTTTATTTATGACTCACTTGTGTGCACCGACGAAGGGTTAATTCACTTTTCCGTCGTTCTCTGGCCGGGAAATTGAAACTATAAAATAAGTTCGCACGACCACGCTGAAGGCGGTTTCCTGCCTTACAAAAGTATGCACTTTGGGGCTTAAAGTGAGCTGCCAATAACTCTTTCCAAAAGTCAAGGTCTCGAATGGAGTTGTGCAGTTTCGGAGGACGATGTCACTTATCCAATTGTAGCGATGGCTGAAGATGTGACGGGCTGCTATGACCTCATTATCCGATGAGCAATCCAGATACATACAAGGAAAGTGATTCAGTTGATGACCTTGCTCATGGCTTTTTTGGCAAATGACAGCGAGAACAAGACCGGGAGTCGTCACTTAAATTTTAAACCCTTTTAAGAGCTCTGTACGAAGATGATACAAAGTGAACCCTCACGGACTTACTTTACAGTCTGTCTGTCGTCAGTTTCAATTCTCGGTGAATTCTGAAAAGTTTTGAAGTTAAGTTAACCCATCATCAATGTATAAAATACTTTGGAAAAAATATCTTTGTTTCAAAACTTAAATCACTTGCTTGGATAGAAGTTTTTTTTGTGTTTTTTGTTCGTCTATGGAAGAATATCCAGATTTCAAAAATGTCTGTCCGCCTGTCTTCAGGTTACCGAAATCTCTTAACTTGTACACCATTCGCATCTAGGCGTGAGATTTAAACAAACAATTCATTTGACTTGCCCAAAGAAGGTTCCAAAATAATAGTCAAATAAAATTCTAAATTAATTCTAAAACTTAAGTCAAAAAAATATTACTTTTGTATTTAATTTTTGATAGCATTAGAAAAATGTGCCGTAGTAGTGTCCGCAGTCTTTAAGCAAAAACAAAAAAAAGCTTCTCCTCCTCTCTTTTTTTAAATTTGATTAAATCCGTTAAATTTTATAAAAACATTTTCTTCGTTGAGCGCTGTATCCCGAGGTGATCCAACAATTCTCTTGAACTTTCACGATCCTTCGAAAGCGGTCTTTAGATTCACACACCAAGTTGGTTGAGGTTCTTTCCCACTCGCGTGTGTCACTTCAGTCAGGGGCGTCTTCTGATGCGTCGTCCCACAGGCACATAGTCGGGGACAGAGCTTCATTATCCATGCGCTCTATATAGTCATCTTTGGGGTTGGATCTCGAGATTGCTGACTAGAATCATGTCGCTGTACTGTCTCTACCGTTCGTGGTTGATCGCCATCAACACTAATAAGAACACATATCGTACGCAGACATTTCTTCGTACGATGATGCCGGAATATCGAAGACTTAAATTTAGTATTCTATTTCTCAATTCCCCATCGACAAATCCATGAAAGATTAACCCAATTTCTTCACATTCATTTTACACCTCCGAATGCAACACGAATTTACACACATTGGGCATGAATAATAACTGCGTTTTCCACATAGTGTATTGGGGAAACTTTTGTTGCGTTTGGTAAATTCACTGATCATCGATCCATGGTCCATGGTTGGACGCCGGAAACTACTGCTTTTTTAGTCCCTGAAAATTCTTGGGAAGAAAAATTGTCAATAAAAGCTGCTTTAAAGCGCAACACAAGTATTTACTGCAGAAGCTGCTCCCAAGTCCACTCCGGACTGTAGCTCTACCCAAAGAAGACGATTATAATGAATATGGAACTGCTTTTTTCAAAAATACGATACAATACAATACGGGACTCTCGGTACATGAATATAACTCGCACTTATCGTATTTTTTGTTAACACACTTTTTTCTTGAACATGTTACCTGTCGAGCATACCCAGGTCAGGACTTACAAATTTGACTTTTATTAAGAGTACAGGTCCAATATTGTTCATTTTTTCAATATTCTGCGATTTTTAAATGTGTTCTTAAGCATATTTACTGGAATATTTTTCAAAATAATAGGAGGTGTTGCAATATCATTTGATTTGTAAGTACTTATGTCCATGTGAGATAGAAAGTCAGTTATAGACCTTTCATTACCGGGCTATTCCACTCCACTTCTCAGTATATTTGGATTCCGTCTTCTAGATACCGATCTGAAACTCCCTCGACTTGGCTTTGAAAGAGAACTTCTCAACCAGTTTTTTCTCCAGATTGTACTGGAAGGCTTTTGAAATTAGATAGTCCTTTGCGATTCTTCACAAACTGATCCAACATGAATGAGCTTGTGCCTTATGTTTTCTTCTCTAAGGAAATCATTACTCATTCCTTACCATTGCAGTTGGTGGAGATTATAGCAATTAAAGAAGACCTGTCGTACCTTAAGTACAATGTGGTACCAAGATATTCACTTTGTTGCTGTTCGATAACGGGTATATAATAAGTTCAATAGGTCAATAGGCTCCAGTTCTTAAAGCAATTATGCTTTGCTAGCATAAGATGCAAATCTTTTGTTAGAATAAGCAGTAGAGAGCTGACAGAATTCCCGAATTCATGTTCATAGACTGTAGGTAACACTCTCCCGAACTGCTTTCACGCTTTGTGGTGAACAACTTGTTGAAACGCCCCGGGATCTTTTATTTCTTCACAGTTGATAAAGTTGAATCACTATTCCGATCATATTTTGAGAAGTATTGTTGACAAACCTTCGATATTTTAAACATTGCACACCAGGGTAAACGCAATGTTCTTTCGTGTAGCGTTTCATTTCTAAAAACCCTTAACTGTAAGTTGGTGCACCGTCTTTTTTGCGTTGGCAACACCTTACGCATATGCAAATGTCACAAAATTCACTTCAAATTGCACTTTTCACGAGATATGGTGCGTTTCTTGCCTACTTTCGCCTTTTTTGTTATTGTGTCGTTAATTTAATTAGGTATTTGAAATTTTCCTGCTGTGGACCGACGGCTCGTGTGGGTTCATGCGTCGACCCATGTACATAAGACTTTCACAGTCCAGGTTTGAATCCAAGTTCAGACAAACAATTTTTCAAAAAAAAAATGTTCAGGGTTCCACCTCTTTCGAGTCACTGACAATGCTCAAAGAGCATAACTGTCTAGAAATAGCTTCTCAATCTCACTGTTCGGAGTCGGCATTAAACTGTAGGTCCCCTCCACTCGTGAGAAAACAATAGCACGCACAACAGGAGTGATTGCTGAGAAGCTAGGCTCAGGTCCACCTCGCACTGTAGCGCCGCAATTATTATTATTATTTAGAAGGTATTGTTTCCAGCGGTCACCTCGAGGGGTTATGGTCACTCTTCCCCTTTTTCTTCTTCTTCTGGTGGCGCTGCAGTCCGTATTGAACGTGGGCCTCAACCAGTTCAAAAAAATGTGCGTATTTTCATATGCTACGCGATATATCCGCAGTATGGCTGATGACTGATCGCTTATTGGTTTCGTAGTGTTCGGGAATTCCTCATTTGGAGTTTGTGCCATTTATGCAGTTTACATTCCCGAGATTATATCTCGAACTATATTTCTCAACTCAACTCTTTACTTGACTCAAAGTTAGTGATGCAGAATACCGTAAAACCACTTTTAGTCGACAGCTTCTTTTTTCCCTTACAAGCTGTAACAAGAAAAAAACATTGTTCTCTTTTTTTGTGGCATTCAATTAAAAGCCAAAATGTCACAACCATTGACAGAACTCCTTCGACCTCAATTTGGCTTATTTACCTGCAATCTGACCAATTTTCTGCTCCAGACAGGGCATTTCAACAAAGTAAACAAATCGACATGCAAGCATGATCCAATTGACTGCAAAAATGTAAGCAAGCACACCCCAACGAAAGTTCTGTGACGGTGACGGTGTTGACTGAATGTCAGAGGACCAATATGCAGTTAAGGCAAACAACACAACAGTGTCAACAGAAAATTGTGCCCACGAATTTACTGAAAAATCAATGCATCCACAAAATATCGTTGTTTGCTTGAGGTGTTAGTACAGCGGCTTCAGGAAGAGTGAATGTGTAACTCGGGTGGGAACAATTTTTTTATGCAATTATTGGCAACAGTGGCATTCAGTTCGAGAGAAAAGTTCTGCGTTCAATCTTTGGTCCTCTTTGCTTTGATTGCATTTAGAGAAGAAGATTCATCCACGAGCTGAGTAGGGTGTCGAGCGACATGAGTCCAGCCTGGCATCTACGGACCCATCGCCTAAGATGGCTAGGTCATTTATACAACACCGCGCCTGCTCGAAGAGTCTTCGACTCCACGGCAGTGGGACAACGTAAAAGAGGACGAAACCGATAGCGCACATCAGCCTTTCCAAGTGCCACGATCGGTAAGGAGCTTAGCCAACTCGACGTGCGAAATTGGAGGCAGCTGGCTTAAGACCGTGCCACCTGGAGAATCTTGTTGGTTGAGGTCAAGGTATATCCCGAACTGTCGCTTCGCGGAGTCATTAGAAGTAGAAGAAAAAGGCTTTTAGTTCTAGTGAAACTCCTGTATTTACTAGGGAGTCAGTTACTACATAGCGTAAGGAGCGCTACATTTCAGTGTGGCCTTGGGCCTATCTTCTTTAGCAACAACTCGTGTTTCGCCTCTTATTGTTTTCGCACAAACTATAATCTTATATCGTCTCTGGACGCCTGAGAATATTTCTAAAAGAGTCCTAACCCCGGTCCATTGACTGTGAAATGTCAGAGATTTTGCCGTCTCAAGATTCGAACCTGAAACCTCGCGCGTGGGAGATGGCACATTTCATCCATTTCACCGCACTTACACCAAAGAACTTATTTACACCAAAGAACAATACCGTCACCATTAAATTTTGTCTAGTTAATCCCTAAATCAACATGAAAATTCATAAATTTTGTTATCGTCGGCCTTGAACCTGAACATACAGACACTGTCCTCGTCAATGCCAGTGGAAGGTCAATGCTTTGGTCTTGCTACTGTTCACCTTGTGCGTGTTTCCAAACGAATGGGGGGACACACTATCTCATGCGATAGTGGTTCGGAGCATATTCTTCCGACTGTTTTGTGCTCATTTTATGACCACTTCAAAAACCGAAAAAAGTCAAACCAGACTACACAACAAGTGACGCCAAAAAAGGCTTTTTGTGCCGCCTCAGCCTCAAATCAAGTGCACGAGACGATGAATAGTTTCACACATTTTTGCAAAGTAACGTCCGTATGTAATGAATTCCGACTTGTAGCTCCGCGAGGCAGATACTCCGTTCACGCAAAGCACACTTTGCAGACCGTATCAGCGTTGGCTTGTTTACAATGTTGACAAATGTAACGCGTTCGTGTATCGGAAAAGTCGGTATCTTTATCTGGTATTTATTCTCATTTAGCCCGTTTAACGGCTCGTCTGGGGTTCCACCCAAGCGATAAGGAAATATATGTCAGTTGATAGGCTCATGTGCACCAATTGCATTCATTTCAACAGAAGCGGGTAGCGCAGTGGGGTTTCACCTCTGGTTGAGTCGTGTGTCCTTGGCATTACCTTGAAACTTGCCATGGCCGTGCGTAACCACTGCCACTCTTTGACAGCCCCTTATCGGATTGGGGTCGTCATAAATAACAGGCAATCAATTTCCGCTCAAAACCAAATGATTTCCCCTTTGAATTGAATTCACTCTTCGGCTGGGTTTGCTTGGTCTGAAGTGCCATAGGTGCTAAATCAATTAAGAATTTCATTAAAGCTGAGATCGATGAGTAAGTAACTTGTTTGCTGGGAGGTGTCACTGCAGGAAAGTGCCACCACTTGTCACGACAAGAGCTACACGGATGCACATGAAGATGTTCGTAAACTTGAAGCGTTTGACATGCGTTGCGGCTTATTAATTTTTGTGTCGTACACCTTGGAGACTTCAAATGAAATCAATACTTTAGTTTACAGGGTGGTGATGTGGTTAAACGAGAAGGGGTTACGATTGAGGCCTGGGTTTTCAATTCTTAATTTAAAACTTACGACGATAAAAAATTCATGTGTGTTCGTTTAAAAGACGGTGTTGTCATTTTCTGACTGAAAGATCGTGCTCACAGATGTACGAGTAGCTCTCATTTAATGATTTCAAGTGACTTCGATGATTGCAAGTCATGCGAAATCGTGAAATCAAATTCATTAGTTAAAAAGTTGCAAATAAAGGGTGGTCCAACGAAAACGCACGATGATAATTGTAAATAAAACAAAAAGTTTTCAGAGAATTTTCTTTAAATTTTTTATTATGATAGAAGGATCTATGACAATTGTGTGTGAAATAAAATATCGGCCAAATGCTCGCCACGGCTTCACTAGCATACCTCTATCCGATGGAACATATTCTCAATGACTCTGAGACACAATTGAGGTTCAATGTTGTTAATGTGTCGAATTATCTCATCATTTAGCTCTTGAATTGTTCTTGGCTTATTGACGTACACTTTTTCTTTTAAATATCCCCAAAGAAAGAAGTCCAACGGTGTCAAATCACACGTGAGATAACACGGCCATTGAATTTCTCGCGCAAAAGAGCCATTGTTTCGTTGGCTGTGCGGCAAGTTGCACCATCCGGTTGAAAGCACATGTCGTCCAGGTCCATATCCTCAATTTCTGGCCACAAGAAGTCCGTTATCATTTCGCGATAGCGAATACCATTCACGGTAACGGCTTGGCCGACTTCATTTTCAAAGAAGTACGGCCCGATGACGCCGCCAGCCCAGCAACAGCAATGTTTTCTGCAGAACGAACTGAGCGAGCATGCACAGGTGTTTTCACATTTCCTACGGACCCGGTTTGCTGAAATTTGTACCGATTGTGGACACATTTGGTCGATTATACTGACTAAAAAAATCACGAAGTGCACGAAATTCATTTTGATTTGAACGCCCATATTCGTAAAAGGCTTCAACTATCTTAACGCGATGCTCAATTGTGTACCTCTCTATGGTTGAGTTTGTCAAACACTGAAATAAAGAAATGTCAAATTAAGTTGGGCAAAAAAACTTTGACGTTAAGGTGTGACTCACAATTGACATCGTGCATTATGGTTGGACCACCCTTTACATAAGTTTGCAGTTTAACTACTTAAATGTTCGGTGTTTTTTATGGAATTTCAAAACGAAATGAGGGAGGCGTTGGGTTTTTTTCGGAGGATATTTGAAACAATACTGGAGCATTCAGACTCAAAACTCGTCCATTGTACTGCCAGGTAGCAACCTACTCCAGTGCCCTTAATTTTATACCAACGGCAAATGGTGAGTGGACCAGATTCGATTTCACTGGGATTCGAACCTGGGACCCCTCGAACTTGGAGCAGGCACTTAACAAACTGCGCCATCCAGTCGTATAAGGCGTAGGGTTTAGTTAAAAGATAATTTTTATTGAGCTGAATAAGACTCTTGGCATATGCTTGTCGCGGTTGCTTAGATTTAACAGTAATCTGGTGGTCCAATTTTTAACTACTTTCTCAGATGCTGAGGTCGTATATGGACAGGAACGTGATAAATACTTTGAAGTGGTTAAAAGTCCCAGCCTATTAACTTTACAATTCCCAACAGAATACAGTTTAGGGATCCTGATTGCAAGCCTAATGGCCCATTTTGCGAAATAGTGAACACCGTACTATAGTCAGTAAATAAGTGGATCGCTACGTCTACGGTCCTTGCACTTCGACTCCGGACTATCAATACAAACTTCTGGTTCTGTCATGAGTCACTGTGAAGAAACTCCTCTCAGGCTTGACGGTTTGGAGTGGACAACAACTAATTGTATTTTCACGCAAAGAAAGAAAGAAGATTCGGCAATTTTATTTATTGTCGTAGTCATGCAACAAGAACTGAAGAATGTTTTATTTAATTTGAAAAATGGTTTATAGTTTTCAAAGTAATTTCGCACACTTTTTGAGATTTGCTTCGATGGTAGTCTATCTGTCGTAATCTGGCAAATCCTGCTGACAGCAAACCAACTATCAAATATCAAATCGACTGTCACCAAAAACAGTGCTGCCAATTGTTTGCCTGAACTGGGAGTTGAACCTAGACTGTGAAAGGCAAGTGCGTATGGGTCGTCGCACACACCCACACGGCCACAGCGCCCACAGTTGAAAATCATACCTTTAAGAAAAACATTATTTGTCATCAAAAAGGCATATTGCTTCTTAAAAACTTCGGAAAGCTTTCTCCCAAAATACTTGGGAAATTCCTCCAATAGTCGTGCAAGACAGGTTTATGAGAAACGGTGGTTTGTTGATGGACATTAACCACAATCTACTGGTAACGCAAAGCTGGTTTTAAGCGATCCTCGATTTATTGGTTCCTAAGGATCTGAGCGCGAGGAATCACTTTAGAAACGGCGACATTTTTGCGTGAAATTTAAAAAAATCGAGCCATTTTTCATACGGTTCATGATTGATAATAGAAATTAGGCCATGAGCAAGAATCAAGGGAGTAAGATATCGTGGGTAAAAAATCGTGAGTCACAAATAATATTTATCAAGCCAAATTGACAACGCGATATGTGGCTGTTAGGGGACTGTCTTGGTTGAGCGACTTTTAGCCAACTCCATTTATGACTATCACTTGTTCCGAAATGTGAAACTGCAGTCTAAACAAACCAGTCGAAGTCATAAGATTTATTTTTTTAACCAGATTAGATTTTCTTCACTGATTAAATCTTTGTGTAGGTGAGTCTGCTTTGGAAACATGTAGAAGCATGACTACGGTGAATGAATACGAATAAAAATGTCTCTTAACTGAAAATTCTGAAGAATGTTGAATGAGAATGTAATTGTAAAATTGTATCCACTTTTAGATAATTTTTTACACTTTCATACATTTAAATATAGTTTTATACATTTTAATACAATTTTATACAAAATCAAAAAGTGTAACATTTAGCAAGCCCTGGTTGTGGGTGCTATTATTCTCTTACGAGTGATAGGGACCCATAGTTTAATGTCGACTCCGAACGGCGAGATTGAAAAGCTTTTCCTAGACGGTTATACCTACTCTGGATGCTGGTGGTCTGCGAGTTGAAATCGCACGGGGAAAGTTCAAATGGCCCTACTTTTTAAATTTGGTTGCATGGGCAATGACATCTAGGCCTGAAGTACCTAATTCCAAAATTTCATGCCGATATCTTTATAAACTTCGAAGATAAAAAAGTGTTGCAGACACGACGGATGGACGGACACACCGAAATTATAAAGGTTCCGTTTTTATAGACGGAATCTTAAAAACACCGATTCTCTACAGGAAGTCCAGAGGGTATGGGTATACGTATATTGAGGCAGTACAATCCGATGGAGACCGGTCCTAGCTTCTACAACAACCACTTGGTTGTGTTTGTTTTGACGGGGAAGTTTGAGAAGCTTTTTGTTGAGTTAAACGCTTTGAGCATTGCCAGTGACTTAAAACCGATAAAGCCGTGAATTAAGAAATTTCGGAAAAGAAACCTAGACCAGCCTAGGAGTCAATGCAAATTCTCACTTCATTAAGGCTTCCCCAGTGGATGCAGGTGCTATTAGATGTTGGTCCCATCCAACGTCTGGACCGTCGAGACTAATTTATAAAGGACACAGAAAACTGGGGCATTATCCCTCTTAGAGAGTCCATCTGCTGGATAAGTCGCCCTAGGTGTCCTTAATCGAGAAAATTCTTATCCATTTTCCTTGTAGACGTCAGTCTCTGGCAAAGACCAAGCAGTTTAAACGACTCCGAGGAGGTAGATTGCAAAAAGTTCGCGCGGACTAGATTTTTAAATTTCACCAGTTGGACCTAGTTTTCCTTTCTCCTTTCACTACATCTGATCAAATGTTTTAATTTGCTACGAATTTGGGTGTTTCCTAAGATTGAAGAAGTCTCTCTACCCATCCACGCCCAAGACCAATTAATTTATTTCTTAATAAAATTTTCTTTAAATCCTATTTATTTATTTAATTAAAAAAGTCTAACGCATAATTAAAGTTCAAAATTTAGTGAAAAGATGTAAGGCACTTAGGTTTGAGTCCAAAAGAATTGCGTTGTTTCAATTGCTTAGGAATACAAAAATATATTTCTTAATGAAAGTAAGAGTTCAAAACGCACTTCGCTTCTCTTTCAGTCATGAGATAATTTCAATCGCGTATGTATCTAGACACGAACACGCTAATCGATAACAACACCTTCCCATGTTTACATAAACACCATCAAAATAAGACTCTCCTCACGACTTCCCACTCATTCCTGCCACCAGTGCTAATTTCCTCGAGGTCTTCGATACTCATCACCGAACAACTGGAATAACAACCCGCATACATCACTTTTAACCAGACTCATTTCCATGTCAATGTCGTTCGAAATTATCGCATCGTCTCCCCCTCTCTCTCTCTTTCGTTTCAGACATGTACCCTGGAGAAAATGCGAACAATCAATACATGGCTCTTCGAATTGAACGCGATTGCCTACTTCAAGTCAGAAATGAAGAATATTCCGCCAATGAACTGTCAAAAAGTTGTCGCCAAACAAAGTAAGTAAACACTAGCCAAAACCAGATGACATCACGAGTATAATGATTTTTGCTTTCAGGTGCTGACAGTGAGCCGATTACCGCTAGGTTCTGTCAACTTGACACAAGGGACACAAACGCATGCACGTTTTTCAAAGAAAAACTCCTGCCACCCGCCTCACGCCGAAGTGGTGACGAGGATAACTTGATTCATTGTTCGATTTGCTCAACAGATCGCTGCAATGGTAGCGAGCGCCTGCACCTACCTTCGGCGCTCGGGTATCTCCTCATTGCGGGTCTCCTGAGATACCTTGGATAATGAGGGATGGCGTGCCATGATCTCTGTAAATACTCTTCTATTTCACGGTTTTCTAAGAGCACTTACATATTTGTGTAGATTTATGGCGGACAAAAAAATGCAGTTCATAACTCTCACACGGTTAGTATGTAAGCACGCGGTTTTTTGAATGCGTCGTCGTTTTAGCCTTAAGATTTGACACGGATTTCATGCTAAAAGTTAGCGGGAGGCAAACCAAAGCGTCATCAAAATTTTTGTTTTTCTTTTTGGTTTCAAATTTGATTTATTTGAATTTTTTTTAAATCGTTGTCTTGTTCATGACAGAGATGATTTTTAGAAGATTTTCTTGTTATGACACACCTAGTGCCAGTGAATTGCGAACGTAGTATAGTAAGTCAGTCATCCCGGTTATCTACTGAATAAGAGAGGCTTTAGATAGCTAATAGATCGCTTTGAATAACAAAAAAAACTCGATAAATCCTAAAGATAACCACTTGTGCATTAAAACACTCTCACAGCAATAAATAGATGTTTAGTAAAAAACAAAAAATGAAAATTATGATATAGCAAATAAAAGAAAAATTTATATATATATGAAGCATTTAGATATTCACCAATTGCCTTTATTTGAGACACGAACTAGAAGACAAAAATTAAATTACAAACTAGATTGTAAACGAAACTGATGAAGATGTCAAGAGAGAGAGAAGAAATCGAACTTTTTTTTGAGATAAAAGATATTTCTTGAAATACAAGTGTATAGATGTAAAAAAAAGTAAAATATTCGCTTAGAACGATAATCGTAAATGTGTTTTGCAATCAAACAATCAATCAACTATAAAACTCAAAACGTGTGTATGTCAATAAAACTAGAGCAATAAAAATATGTAATTCAAATATTTACAAAAAAGAAGATAATCTGTTGCATAACGATAAAGATTTATCTCAATTAATATATTCTGATGTTAAATGTTCAAACACATACTTCATGTTGAAAACTATTCGATATTTGTGTTTCCTTTTTCGGTATTTACCATTGTTTTCGAAGGGATGAAATGTTTTGTAAATATATTACGGATGTATTTTTTATTGTATTGATATCTATCACATGAAAGACATTTGTTTCAAAGTGACACTTATTCAAATAAATATTTTATTTAAAATTAAATTCGTTCTATACATTTTTTATGTATGCAATATTTTTTTAAAATTTAAAGGCTAAAGAAGTTCATATTTTTTGTAAGTAATTTAGAAGATAAGTCTATAAATATGTCGGTTCAATCTATGCCCAGTTATTAATACGTTGTCTTAATCGCAGAATCGCAAATAGACTGTTGGCTAATAAGGTTTACTGTTGAAAGATGAAAAATTAAAACTCAACTCTCTACTGCTCACATTTTTTTTATTTTCACCACCTTTTTTTGCATACACTCAGAATTTACACTAACAAAAAAATTAAAAAAATACCGTTGACTTGTCAAAGACAAGGCGACATGTGAAAATGTAAAGTGTTGCCATCATGTATTTATCGTTTTTTATAACAAATTATAATTTTAAGTTTGATAGTTATAAACTTTAGTGAACACCGCCTAAAGGCAGTGTCGGGCAGTACAGGGTTAACTCCCGGGTTGTGAATACTTTAAACTTCTTCTGAACCAACAATTTAGAGGAAAAACGTATAGCTGCATAGTCTCGTGGCAGACTGTGCTGAAATCCATTAGCTTAAATGCGTAAACGGAGATACAAAGACTGACATGTCTGGATGTAATGCTACCAATAGACGTCTTTATGCCTGCTGGATCTCTAGTGCCACAGGACATGCTAACATTCTAAACAAATAACCATTAGAAGAGGTAAAGTGTGATTATACGCTTCCCTTCAATTACTACTCCTCACTAGTAGTAGGTATCAAACGATACGTCGATTTTTCTGCATTTTATTTTTTCGGTTTTCATTTTTCTTGCTAGACAAAAACGCTTAAAACTATTTTAATTAACCTTAATTAAGTTATCCTATCTTACTGACCCTAAAAGGGAGCTCGACGTCTTGGCATTAATCATTTTTCATTAAAACAAATGAAATAGTTTGTTTCTAAGAATTACGAGCACTTTAGTGAGCCGATTGTGTTGCAAGACACAGGCGCGGACATATTATTCGAAGCGCCGCTCTATCAGACTCTCTGATTATGACAGTGTTTTTCAAATGGATACCCTAGCGATCAAAGAAGCGGCTAGATTCACATCAATGTTGGCAATAAACTCATCATTCTTACTGGCAGTCAAGCGTCCATGAAAGAAATTTTAGCAACGGAAATTAAGCCCAGGCTAGTAGGGTCTTAGCCTACAATACTCGATAAGTCTGTGCTGAGTTCCTGGATACTGGGGCATAGTCGACAATTAGGCAGCTGATGAACGTGCAAGGAAAGATTCCGAAATCAACCCATCTTATGAAAAATGACACCTATACCCCTGCAGTGGGTACAGATTATTTTGCATATATCTAGTCTAATTTCGCCGAGTTGAATTAACTGCTATTGCTATATATGACCAGTCACAAACATGGACATTGAAGACATCTTCGTTCCTAAACTATTAATCAATCGTATAAAACTCGACCATTTTGACAACAAAAATACTTTGTGAACTGAAGTCACCAAACTTTAATTCCTTTTTCTGAATATTGCTTTGTTATTTTTTATTGTTAATAAACCTTTTTTTAAATTTTAACTGTCGGTTTCACGTTACATTGTTTATTTTCGTTGGACACACTGCTTAAACGAATTTTTGGTTACCTTTACAAGTGCATCTTGAGCAAAAAACAAAAAACGTTCAAATTTCTAATTTGATTCAGTAATCAATTCTTACATGGTTCGGAACACACAATCGGAAATCGGGATGCCATAACTTCGTCGCGAAGAAATTTCAAGTCTAGAGATGAGGTTAAATTCAATAACAAATTTTAAATCAAATCTTTGAAAAAGGGCAATCATGTGGTAAGCATTCCATTGAAACAAAATATTTAACGCTTAATCGACTGTCTACAGTTGTGATTAGACTTTCATTGGACAAATGACTACCCTACATTTTTATATCGAATTCGATTGAATTAACCTGTTTATTTACTCAGATGATTACTTGGGTAATTTACACCCCGATAGGAATTAATTTTTAAATGTGGTTAAACAAACCCATTTCGCTTTTAGATCATTTGTTAATTTCAACGCGTGCTCTCTCCACACCGTCCATCGCATCAGCAATTGATTCTGAAAGGTGACTCACCCTCAGTCCGAAAACGTAAAAACACAAAACTTATCCAATCACATCTCTGTTCTTCTCGTTCGTCAACAAACTTACGTCATCGGGGCCCTTAGACCCATTCGATTCCCGATTCTCGGAAGCATTTCCCAGTTATGGCCCAATTAACCAAGCCCCCACTGTGTGTACCCAAGTTTTGTGTTCAGCAGATAATCATAACTGTGCACACAAATAACCGAAAAAAAAGGTAAATGTCATATTCACTCGAGAGGTGTCGTTCTGAATCATCGATCTAATGTCTTATGTTTCGCTTTTTTTGTCTTTCCGAAATTATCTGACGAATAAAACTGTCAGACGAAATGTTCCTGTTGTTTTTGGCGAAAGACTACAGCGAACGTAAAGCGCGCAATTCAATGACTCACGACCTTCGCGCTAATTGAGTGAAGTAATCAACCATTCTTTGCGCTGTATTCACTCTGCTGTCAGCAGATTCATGGGCGGTGTGATTTTCACTTGTTGGAAACCTCCCTCGATGGAGGTTTCCATGACGCTTTAAAGGGAAACAGATCTTCTTGCATTGGGAATCCCTGGATGCACTGAGTGTCTGACAAATCCCGACCACAATGCGGGGAAATGGGAACGCGAAGTGTGAATCGTATAGTCATTCTTCACAGATGAAGTCCGGTTTGTGCATTCATTCTCGAACAGAGACGGCAATGACCCTCCTTCACTGATAGAAAGGAAATGACAAACACTTTTCGTTTCATTCCACATTTCTCCTCGTCCATTGCATAATCGATTTGAAATGCAGTTGCCACTTAAGATATGGAGCGTCAAATCATTTCGTTGAAATACTTTGCTTCCGTACGAAAGGGTTCATTAATCATTGTGGCCTTAGACTCTTGGTCTACATTGAACGTTCATATGTAAGTACGTTTGTGGTGTGAGTATGCAATCAAAAGGGCATTTTTTTGGAGGATTTTTGAAACTTGGAGCAGGCACTTAACCAACTGCGCCATCCAGTCGTTCAAGGCTTTCTTATTAAAGTAAAAAAAATTAAAGATGGCATATGAAAGCTTATCTGCGTGCATGTACGAGGTGGCAACAGTTGTCCGTCTAGTGTAAGATGTCTAATGTCAGCGAGGTATTGACAGTTGTGAGTTAATAGGGATTGACATTATTGCCAGCGGACAATTAGGCATTTGCTTACATTGAAATGGAAGCGGTCAAAATGGATCTGGCGATAAACGAGGGCAAAACGAAGACCCTTTAGTCTCCCAATAAGGACTTCCGAACTTTGACAGTTGATAGCAGCCATGCTGTTGAAGCTACATCTGTCAAAGTCAGGCCCATGTCCACCTCGGACTGTAGCGCCGCCATTATATATTGTTATTTTTATTCAGTCTATTTTGCCAAATCACCGTGCATGGATATAGCGTTCAGTAACACTTGCAAATGATAACTGAATACCCTGTTTGAACAACGTTCCGTGTGCTTCGTCCATTTTACGGTCGCCATAATCGTCCTCCCGGGAGGACTAATTGCAGTGTTGTGAATAAATTTGAGTCAACTGGTTCAGTAAACGCTAAATCAACACCCTTACGTCGACGAAACGCAAGATCTGCCGAAACGTCGCCACTGTCCATGAGACTGTCAGGACAGGAGAATCCGAACTCTACCTTTCGCAGACCACAACTTGGCGAATTTTTGGGTCATGACTTGGGCCTGCTCCTGCACTCGCACAAAATTCAATTGACCCACGAGCTGAAGGTAAACCACCATAGACAACGACGTGTGTTCGCTGAAAGGGCTTCGGAGCAGTTGGAAACTGACCCTAATTTTCATCGCATTTCTCCTCTCCTGAGGCCCATTTCTGGAGGAATTAGTACGTCAACAAACAAAATTGTCGAATTTGGGATAATAACAATCCACATGAGATCCAAGAGCTTGCAATGTATCCCGAAAAAATCACTATTTGGTGTGGATTTTGGCCTGGCGGCGTCATCAGTCCATCGGACATTGAGCAGGCTAACACTGTCAACGGCGAGCGCTATAGGTCGATGATTACCAACTGCTTTTGCCCTAAATTGCAGTATATGGGCACCAACGGCATTTGTTTTCAACAGGACAGCGCTACGTGTCACACAACTGACGCCACATTGGAAATTCTGCACGAGCTACTCGAGGGCATGATCATCTTTCGTAGAGATGATGAGAGGTTTTCTGAAGTCGCAGATCTATGTGAATAAGCCACAAACCACATACCACCAACATAAGTCACGCCATCGGCCAAATTCGGTCTGATTTGTGCCAGAGTCATGGAAAATTAGACATTTCGGATGCGCGCCACCCAGAGAAGCAGCAGCGGATATTTGAACGATGGCATCGATACGCATTTCAAACTAATAACCGCAAGGTTTCATAAGACCGGTAAGAGTACGCCTCCTTGTGGAGATACTCTTCTTACTAGTCTGCTGGAATACTTCGAGGAGATCAAGGAAATAATGTTGTTGAAGAAAGGGTCTAGCCCTTCTTAAGGTTAGCAAGGAGAAGAGGAAATATGGAGTATAAATCAATTGGTCTCCGATTAATTAGGACAAAATGTCACAATCGACAGCCACAATTTTGAGGTAGTCTAGTCCTCGAAGCAAGCTTGAACTCCACAAACGACATCTTGGTGGAGATTCGGAACAGAATCGGCCATGGAAATCGATGCTACTTCGATTTGTCGAAACATCTTGGATCAAAACTTCTGACTCTAGGGACCAAAATGTTGGTCTGAAAAACTCTAATCGTACCAGTCTTTCTATATGGAGCCGAAAGCTGGATGACAAGCAAGAATGGAGAGCTAATCCTTGATGTCTTCGAGAGAAAAATTCTTCGTCAGATATTTGGTCCTGTCTGTCAAGAAGGCGCATAAAGCTGAACCTCACAACCAGAAACGAGCTGTACAGGTATGTGGACAAAGTCCGGAAGGCAACAATCTGTACACTTAACTGGATCGGCCATACTGAGGGAAATAAACACCAATAATGCATCTAAGAGAGTCTTCGACTCCGAGATCCGAGAAGAAGAAGACCAAGAGTACCATCAGTAGCCCTTAAGACCAAGTTATCGGGCACGCAAGGGAATTAAGTCTCGATGTCTGCAAAAGGCGTATTGGGCACCGTCAAGCATGGGAGGCTGCAATTTTAACAATAATAATGGCGGGGCTACAGTCCGAGGTGGACCTGAGCCTAGCTTCTCAGCAACCACTCGTGTTGTGTGCGCTATTGTTCTCTCACGAGTGGAGTTTAATGCCGACTCCGAACGGCGAGATTGAGAAGCTTTTTCTAGACAGTTATACTCTTTGAGCATTGTCAGTGACTCGAAAGAGGTGGAGCCGTGAAAAAATGTTTGGTGTTTTTTCGGGAATCGAACCGAGAAAATCGAGCATAGGAGTCGACGCACCTACCCACTACGCCACGGCGCCCACGGAGGCCGAAATTGCTGAGGCTCAAATCCTCCAGGGGTCATTGGTCTGAAAAGTATGTAAGTCAATTTCAATTTCAGTCAAGGGAGTATTGTGAAGAGATGTCGTTAATTTTTGTGTCCAGTGTCCAGTTCATAAACCAGACCTATGAGAGGAGGTTTTGAGTCATATAACACTGCTCCTTGCCCTTTGGTGGCCAAAAAGGTTCGGTAGGATCAGAGGACATCTGTAATTCAGAGAGTAGTTCTAAAGACATCACTTGCGTGCTTTAGAACTTTTTTTTAAGACTTTACAGTGGACAGATTTATCCAGAATTGGCCATCCAGAATTGGCCATTATTTTTTTTTCGGACTATTTTTGAAAAACTACACTGGAGCACTCTGACTCAAAACTGGTCCATAGTACTGCCACGTAGCAACCTACTCCAGTGCCGTTAATTTGATTCCAACGGCAAATGGTGACTGGAGCAGATTTAACTTGGATTCGAATCTGGGACCCCTCGAACTTGGGGTAGGCACTTAACCAACTGCGCCATCCAATCGTTCATTAGTATGGGCTGAACAGTGTCGACGTAGAGCCAGTGGGTCGCATGTGGCTTTAAGCGCTCTTTTTTACCCACTGGCTCTTTAAACAAATAATTGTAGCGTTATGAACTCGGTCAATTTTCGGCTTTCCTATCCAGAAGAAGATCCAGATATTTGCCATATATATCTGGATATAGAAAATATGCCAGCTGATGCCATTTATAGTTGGCGGGTTTTTGAAGTTAACACTTTATACTGGTCTTTATCGTTTATTTGGTGAGTATACAGAGAGTATTTCGCATGAGGTCTTTCAGGTGCTTTCCTAAGAGAGCTATAACTATGTCGTTTACAGATGCGGTCACTTTCCATTATTTCCGGTAGGATTAACAGCTGTTTGCCACTAAACCACTAAATTCCAGAAAAGGGAAGATAGGACGCCACCCTGAGGTGTACCTCTAAAGGTACATTTATTGCCACAGTTATGCATTGACAACTTTTTCGACATATCAATGCGTCAAATCCGGCAAATCTGGTCCAAGCTTCGTCAAAGAATTTGTGATGGTCTATGGGTAGCGGGTAGACATTTTGGAGCTCCCTTAACATCGAGGAAACTGCCTTCTAATTTAAGGATCTTGCTACGGATTTTACTAACGTTTATAAAGCCTGTTTTGTGGACGGATAGATTTGAAATCAACATTAGCTATTCTTACTTTTTACGGCTAAATGTACATAAACGAGGGCGAATGTCTCTGACGAACTTATTTTTCAAATGATTTTTGTAGTATCGAAATCTTCCCGCCTTGATGGACTTAATTTATTGAAAGATATCTGTTTGGGTAACATCCATAAATGGGCTTATCTTTTCCATCAATTCTTAGAAACTAAAGCCAGCCAATTCCTTCGAGAAGAGAACAACCTAATTAAGTCGCAAACATCTAGCCCAATTCAAAGTTCGTCCAAAAAGCGTTGAAACAAAACTAAATTTTTGCAGAAATCTTATCTTCCACCAAAACACATTAAAAAATTCCAAATGAGCAGTACAACAAAAAAGGAGGAACAAATAATGAACTAAGGCTCATTAGACTTTCGTCAGATAACTCATGCTTCCATTGAAACGCATTGATATCTCATCGATACATTTGTTAAAAGCATTCTTCAGTTTCTCGACAAGATACCCTCTTTATCTTCAACTTGCCAGAGATACGCCGATGGCATCCGTGGAACAATTGCCCCAAATAATTCACGAAGCACACTTTTAGTCTGCATTTAGAAGGTTGAGGTTAAATACGGTGTGTCTTTGAGTGAACTTAAGATTAATTTACAAAAATTTAGAGCAACGAACGGAAAATCATGACTGGATACAATCTTCTGTGGATTACTCTGCTCCTGCTGGCCGTCCATCACTCACGGAGAGCAGGTAAATTCTGAACGTAATCCAGCCAATTAAGGGCAGACGTTAGGTGATTTATTGGGTGAATGACTATTTTAAACTTTGAGGCCGTCGAGTGACGGCAATTGAATAATTTATTGAACAGAAATAGCGAGTAATTAATAAATCAATGAATTTCTTTTCACCAAATTGGTCATCGCTGAGATAAGCGTAGGACTCGGCGTGCGTATCTTTAATGGATTGACTGCAGCGAATGTGCAAAATGTTACGTAAACGCCACGTACGCCAGCCATGATCTAGTCGATTCGATTGGTTTGGAATAATTTTCGTGTCATGTTTGAAAGGGAGCGCGGTTGATGAAGTGTGACAAGATTAGAATGATAGATACACTTCACTGGATTGTGCTGTGGTCACCGTTTTTTTCGTGTTTTATTATTTGATTCATGGACGAATTGTCTATCACTGACTGTACTTGCGTCAATGAATGGCATTTATTTCACTTCCGGATAATTCCTGGGGCGTTCTTATGAATATTACTTGCATTTCAAAACGTTGAAAGATTATTCTTCTTACAACTGAAGTCGTGCGATTAAACACAAGAAGTCGCGTTTCTGAGAAAAAGAAACATGCTTCTCTGTATGCCGTTGCTTCCTTCATTTCATTCTCGAGTGTGGTGTGTTTTTACCCAGAATTTGAATGCAATTGAATGTAAGACTCTTGACTCTTGCTTGATCCATACGCATGACGAGAGAATTTCTGTGAAATGATATCATTCGCAAGCCGAAGTGACAACTAACTAGTGTTCATTCCTATGCTCGTTTTGCTACTTGATGTACCACCGTCCTGTTGGAACCATATGTTCTCTTAACTTAATTGATCCCATTCGGGTACAATTAAGCAAACATTTTTCAACATCTTCTAAAAGTGTTCACCAGCGACTGCTTCATCTTGATGAAATGTGGTCAAAGATTCGGCAGGGTCACCACTTAATTACTCTTCAAAGGTGGAGTGATCATCAATGGTTTTCGACGTATAGTCTGTTTTTTAAAAAGTCATCCGAGTCGAAATATGATTCACAGCTCATAATGATTTTGCAAAAAAACGGGTGTAAATTGCACCTGACAAGTAAAACAGTGCATTTGGGACAACGGATGTTTTTGTGATATCTTCCGTCAGTATCTTATGTCAGCAGCTGTGGCGACAGATGGGACCATGTTGACACGACAACAGTCTTGTTTCGCAAACAAAGATAACAGCTGTGATGATCACAGAAAATAACAAAGAAGTAGTCACCCGGTGACAGGAAGTTTTTATGTTTGCCTGAAGAAGAGTGCAACAATGAAGAAGATCGTTGTGCCGCGATAATAAACTCGTCGTGCGATTGATTACAAAAGCAAATATAGATAAAACTCTTTTATCCGAAACTCTCATAACCGGTAACCTCTTAAATCCGCTTTTTTTTTAAACGGAGAAACCTCTAATATTCAGAACAGGTAAAAAACCAAGAAGACATTTTCTTTTCTAACGGAAATTGATTATTTGGAAGGATAAAAGAGATTTTACTTATAAACTTACTTAATACACTATGCGAAATAATTATAAGACCAAAATGCACAAATACGTATTCTGAAGCAACTAGCTGTAAAAGGAACGCATGTCATTCTGTTAATCCTTCATATCCCTGCCTAATAACGGTATTTTCGGTTTACTGTGAATTCATTTGCTCTTGCATTTAGCTTTTGATGATCAGTTCCTTGCGAAATATTAATAGGACCACACGTGTTTTTAAAAGAAATTTTAATAACAAAGTTATTATTCCTTTTAGCTGTGGATGTTTTATATCTGTTCTTGTGGAGAAGTTGTCTAATATTATTTTAAATTTATTACAGTAGATATTTGTTACAACTTTTTGAAAAATGGGTTGTGGTAAGGAGCTAACGATTAGCGAGCGTATAAAAGTTTTCCGTCTATCGGGAAAGACAAGCCGTGAGATAGCTTCCCTTATCAATAAAAGCAAAACCGTCGTAATCAATAGTTTACGACTAGGAGAAAATTATAAGAAAAAAAAGCGAACGGGAAGAAAATCGACCTTACCTCCAAGAGTGGTAAGAGAAATAAAGCGACTAGCAACAAATAAATCCCTCAGTGGTCTAGGATGTACCACCCGTCGAGTACAGCAAATTTTGAGAGCAGATCCCAATATAGAGTATGCTAAACGTATCCCAAAGCCAAATCTAACGTCACGCCACAAAGGCAATAGATTGACTTTCGCTGAAAAATATCAGTTTTGGACCAGCGAATGCTCCACAGTAATATTTTCAGACGAAAAAAGTTCAATATTGATGGCCCAGACGGTTGTCAACGATACTGGCGTGATAAGCGGAAAGAAAAACAACAGCGCATGTCTAGAAACTTTGGTGGAGGGACTCTCATGGTTTGGGCGGCTATAGCGTACGATGGGAAGAGTTCAATATGTTTCATTTCAACAAAAATTAATGCAACCAAATACATTGAGTTACTGGACAATGTCCTAGTTGACTTCGGCGATAATATAAACAGATGATTATCCATATGAACGCGACTTTCAACTTAAACGATGAACTGAACTTGAAAATTACATTTTTAATCGCTCAGCGATGATGCTCGGTTAATGGCCACCCATCGCTCGTCGCTCTATCGCTCATTGCTCAATCGCTCGTTGCTCAATCGCTGGTCGCTCAATCGCTCGTTGCTCAATCGCTGGTCGCTCAATCGCTCGTTGCTCAATCGCTCGTCGCTCTATCGCTCGTTGCTCAATCGCTCGTTGCTCAATCGCTCGTTGCTCAATCGCTCGTTGCTCAATCGCTCGTCGCTCAATCGCTCGTTGCTCAATCGCTCGTCGCTCAATCGCTCGTTGCTCAATCGCTCGTTGCTCAATCGCTCGTCGCTCAATCGCTCGTTGCTCAATCGCTCGTCGCTCAATCGCTCGTTGCTCAATCGCTCGTCGCTCTATCGCTCGTCGCTCTATCGCTCGTCGCTCTATCGCTCGTCGCTCAATCGCTCATTGCGTGGCCCCAACCTTAGGCTTTGCCCTCGGATTCCTGACAGGACAGCTGTGGCATGGGGTCTGTCTTTTTAAGTGTCAAGTTGTGGTCCAGATCCACTCCGGGCTGTACTGCCATAAGATGAATAACAAGGACCTGGGACGCAACAAGCAAGGCTCTCCAGCTGGGATGACTTCCTGGTACTTGTCTTGAGTCTTGTTGGTTGAGGTCCTTATCAACTTACTCATGCCACTTCATCGTGGACCGCCTCTATTGGTGCTGCAGGCGAAGATCTTTCGGGACGTTGTCCATACGCTCCACGCCTAGCCACTATCCATAGATGCTTGGTTGAACAGGCTGTGGCTTATTTCAATTGAATTGAATTGAATGCAAACTAGAACGAAGATTTCTTTCTAGAGACAACCAATGACTTCTACATCAGATCTTGCTACTCTTGCTACTACACGCCTCTGCTCGTCTTTATCCATACGTACGAGTATATCAAAAATTAGTGGGCACCGTGGCCGTGGTAGTGGGCAATTGCGTCGACCCCTACGCTCGATGTTGTCGGTTCGATTCCAGAAAAAACACCAAACATTTTTTCACGGCTCCACCTCTTTCGAGTCACTGACAATGCTCAAAGAGTATAACTGTCTAGAAAAAGGTTCTCAATCTCGCCGTTCGGAGTCGGTATTTAACTGTAGGTCCCCTCCACTCGTTAGAGAACAATAGCGCGCACAACATGAGTGGTTGCTGAGAAGCTAGGCCCAGGTCCACCTCGGATTGTAGCGCCGCCATTTTTATATCAAAAATTAGCTAGAAATCTTGACTGATAGCACATTGTCTCAACTTTTTTCTAAATTTAGTTTTTCGCAGGTACATGGCCATACATACAAAGGTTAGTATTTCTTCCACAAGTCGTTAGGAAAATACAGACTATAACGAGATTTATGCTGACCACTCATAAACAGCGTCTCAAAACAGTTTCCGGAATGAACAAGAATATCGGTCTTATCAGCATTAGCACGCAGTCCAAATCATTTGCAAATTAACACAATTTATAGTCTCGTCTCCTTCCTAACAGTGTGCTAATAAGCTGTCACGTAGCTGTGTGCTCTTCCCAAGGTTAAAATCGTTACCAATCAAAGCACGCACCAAATATTTATGACTTGACGTCAATTGAAGCGAAAAATTCCCATAAAGTCGAACGCAGACAAACCTTAAAATTCATCATTGAAGCACTGGGCGCTTTTGATGCGTCAGATGGGTCATTCGCCGCTGGTTCTCCTATCTCCCCAAGATGCACATTCAAGCAGACACGTCATACCTGTCACGGTCACTTCTAAAAGGTGTTGTCAGTCGATTCGTCTCTGCGAGGGGAGGCGGTTGCGTGTTGAGGTAACATGTGATCCTCACTTTCAATCATAAGCCGTCGACACAGTCTTTCATATCGCCCGTGAAAGACCCCAGGAATGTGGTTCGACAGTCATGTGCCCAAGTGTCGAGGTGTGTCGATCAATTACCGATAGATTACCCGCCTGTTGGGGGCTTGACTCCGTGAAGTCTGTAGACACGTTATCAGGTTTTGTTGACGTTACTCTGACCCAATCATGTTTTGCTTTTTGAATTTCAGATTCCTTTCAATGCTACGAGTGCGAGGATTGTGCCACAATCGAGGAGGGCGATCTGAAATACCTCAAGGAGTGCGTGCTGCCCGACAATTTCATCGTGCGACCGACCACAACAGCTGCGCCTGTGAGGGAGGAGGAACCAGTGGAAACGGAAGACATTTCCTCCGAACTTGAGCAGGTGCCATCATCAACCCTGGCATCGTCTACAACTGGGTCTACAACTGGGTCCACAACGTCTGCAACGTCTACAACATCTGCAGTGTCTACAACGTCTGCGACTTCCATCCAGACATCTACGAATGCGTCGACAACCATGTCTGCGGTCACGTCAACGCTTTCCCTAGCCACGACGTCGACTTCTGCGGCGAATTTAACAGACCTCGAGGAGATATTCACCTTCCAGAATGGAACAGACAGTGAGGAAGAAGAAGAATTCGAGCTCTCTGGCAACTCCTCAGTCTTGGGGGATGCGGTTGTCAAGAACACAACAGAATCAGGAAAGCAACTAACACAAACCTCCGCGGAGGCCTCCACAACTCAGAAGAAGAAAAAGGCCTCCTCCTGGTCGCTGTTCTCGCAATCCAAGGAGGAGTTTGACTCCAGATCCGACGAATTGCCCGTGAGTAGGGAGATAAGCCAGCGGAGTTCCCGTCAGCTCTCGGCAACCAGGCCAATGTGCTATGTCCTGACGATTAAGTGTAAGTGTGCAGCGAAGGAGTGCAGTCGAGGTAATTTGCTAATTTTTCCAACTTTCAGATGATGGCTTCGAGGTGACCAATCGGGGATGTGGCGCAGTTTTGCCCGACAGAAATCTCACGTGCAAGATGTTGAGCAAGGGACAGCCTTACTCCGAGTGCGGACTCTGCGAGGGGAACAAGTGCAACAACGCATCCACACTGAAGATTGCACTTGTGGACTTTTTCTTTGTTGTAGTCCTCGTCGCTGTTCACGCGTGGTAGGGGAGTTTATGTGAATGTTAATAAAGTTCTAGATTTGTTTAATATTTTGGATATTTTGAATTAAGACTGTTTTTGTGGTATGCATGTCTTTTTCACCTTCTGGGGGTACAGTCAGGGGTGCATCTGGCCTTCAAAGAACAACTTGTTCCAGCTAGCCCGCTTTTTACCCACTGTCCAGCTGCAAAGAGTATAAACTGTCTAGAAAATTGTAGGTCCCCTCCACTCGTGAGAGAACAATGGCACGCACAACACGAGTGGTTGCTGAGAAGCTAGGCCCAGGTCCACCTCGGACTGTAGCGTCGCCATTATTATTATTAGATTGAGAAGCTTTTTCTAGACAGTTATACTCTTTGAGCATTGTCAGTGACTCGAAAGAGGTGGAGCCGCGAACAATTTTTTTTTTTTTTTGAAAAATTGTTTGTCTGAGCTTGGATTCAAATTTAGACTGCGAAAGTCCAATGCGCATGGGTCGACGCACGAACCCACACGTCCACGGCGCCCACAAGGACTTATTAGGATATGTTGGTTATTAATTTTTAATGGTATTGGTGTGTATTTTGTTTTGGTTGTGAAAATTACTTGCGCTGACTTGTTATCATTTATTTTTACGTTCCATTTTTTTAAGCCAAACTATTAATTCGTCGAGATATTCTTGTAGTTGAATAGTTGCAGTATAAGCCTTTATATTTAGCCTTTTGTCCGAATTAAGGAGAATCGTGTCGTCAGCAAACGTTGCAATCATAGAGGATCGTCTGTTAGGAGGAGGAATGCCAGCTATAAAGAGGACATATAGTAAGGGTCCTAAGACACCTTGAGGGACGCCGGCTTTGGCTACGTGTAAGTTTGAGGATTCGTCATTGTATCTTACGTAGAATTGTCGATCGGTTAAGTAGCTTTTGATTAAAAGAAAAAAGTCTTTTGGGAGGAGATTCTCGAGCTTGTGTAGTAGGCCAGCATGCCAGACTTTGTCAAGAGCTTTTGCCACATCAAGAAAAACTGCGGTTCAAAATCTCTTTTCATCCAGGTCTGTTGATATTTTGTTTATCACTCGGTGCACGTTTTGAATGTTTGAATGTTGTCTTCTGAATCCGAATTGATGGTTAGGTATTATCTTTGGGCTTGTCAGAATGGGTTCTAAGCGTTCGTGTAGTAGCTTCTTAAATACTTTGGAAAGAATTGGGAGTAAGCTAATAGGTCTGTATGAGGATGCTTTTGTTGCGTCTTTTCCTGGTTTGGGTATAGCAATTATTTTCGCTACTTTCCGCACTCTTGGAAAGAATTTAAGCCTTATTAAAGCATTGAATAAGTTAATAAGTTGTCAAAGATATAAATTTCAAAGATTATCACTTTCGCACGGAAATTCCGTGCTGAGATCGACGACTCGACACTAGTCTCAGTGGTATCTCTCACATTCATATCAACCCCTAAATGCTCAACGATAATATGCACACACAAAGGCTCACCAAACTGTCCCTCGTTGTGGAATAAGCGATTGTTTCACGATTTGTCATGGGTTTTCGGAGATTCATATAAGATACTGTTGTTTCCCTTGAAAATGACCGTTATCACTCAAAATAATTTGTGTAAAATCATTATCTTGTACGACGTTGTGTACGGTCTGCTGCGTTCAATTCTTTTCTCAACTGGGCCTGTATACTACGATCTGCATGCAATATTCGGGGTAAAGTGGTTGTGAATTGGTCCAAATTCTGTGCTCGTCTCCAAATGGACACACTTGATTTTTCAGATACACTGTGAAGTAAGGAGATCATATTTCCAGCTGACCTCGTCGGACAAAGACGATTTGGAGTCATCTCTGTCCGCTATTAAATACAGTATTACTGTGCGAAAAGGCACCTGATTATAATAAAAACCAGTACATACTTCTCAAAAGCTTTCCATGATGTTTTCTTCGTTGTTGTAGTGAGTTATCGCAATGATAGTTGAATGTTGAGAGGAAAATCTGCCCTGCTTCCAAGATTTCAACTGCAACTCAGTTTAATCTTGTCTCTGCCTTCAGGACCCTAACTTCAAATGCAAAGATATCGATTTGTATTATAGCGTCTCCATTCGTCACGGGAAACTACAAGTTTGCCACTGAAGTGGGATATGTGTCTTCAAAGAAATTGCATTTGAATTATCCTTCCGTAAGGCTCCTGAGTCACGAACTCCTTCTCCAAAAATCACTACTTAAGCGTTATAAATACCATTGTTCTTTCCAATGAGTCACACGGGGCGAGCCGCACGCACACTGTTCCTCGCAAGAAGGAACACGAATTTGTGTGGGCCGCTTTATTTCAGTCCCATAATTCACTGATATCGACTTTGAGAAGCTGCACCTGGATGCACTTGCCTTAGAGGTTACTTTACCTTTTCTATGTCACTCATTGCCTAACACCAAATACGTCTGCCCATTCGTTTGTTCCCCATTCCACGTTCCGCATCTGGTGACTCAGCTACTAATTCAATAAAAACTGAAAAAAAGGCCCCTTGTTTTACTAATCGCTTTAATTGCGATGTCACGCATTTATTGGGGCGAAAGTTGGATTCCGTCAACAGAATCATCAACCAGTCTATTAGCGAGCAACCAAACATCTTCCCCATTAGTCATCGGATCGTCAGAATATGGTCTGAACTGGTTCGTTAAACTTTGAACTGTTCCGCAATTCCGCTTCGAAAATAACCACACACCAGCGACACTTAACTTTATCGCTCGGTATGACTTAACAGCCAGAGCCAAGTTTGTAAAACACTTCCTCCACCCTTATTCGTTCAATGAGGTCCATTCAATGCGAAATCAGAAACCCGCTCGAATGTCATTACACTCGCTCATCTTCATTTCGAATGCGGACACACGGCGGATTCCCGTAAACAAAGGGATTCACCGTCACGGTCTTCCTGGGGAGGCGGCCGGACTCCGCAAGTCTGCAGTTAAAAATCGAAAGTAAGGCGTTTCATGGTTCAGCAACCTGTCACCGGACAAGTTCATTGAATCCGACCACTCAGCTCCAAAAATACTCATCGGTTGTGGACACTCTGACGTGAGTCATCCACACCACGTTCGTCTTCATCTCGTGGTCGCAAACTCGTTCGCCGTCAATCTCTGTGACAGCTGACATCTAACAGCTACAGTTGAGTGCAAGACACACGCCCTGTCTGCCTGTTAGTCTGATAATTGCCATTTCGCGCAAACGTCACGACTGTCACCGAGCGTAAAACTTTACGATTGCCCCCTTATCACACGGGCACAAAAGACTCGTTAATTTAGAGCCTCCACGATTTATGGGCCATCCCTAATAAATCATTTGCCATAAATAAATGTAATTTCGATTAGAACAGATACAACGGCTACGCGAGTTTTGTTTTTAGCCGATGATCCCTCGCGCGATATTGGTCACCGTTCGTTCTTAATTTTGACAGTGACGATACCTCGGAATTTCTTCGTGAAACTTATATCTGGCGACCTTTGGATGAATAGATTTAAAATCGATTAAAAAAAAAGTTCAGATCATTGTGCGGATCGTAAATTTGCTTTGAATTTACTGCACCTGACGTGGGCGTTTCGTGGCATTCCTGGTGATAGTACATCACTTGACGGTGTGGAAAATATTAGTAATAGGTGTCCATCACGATTGTTGGACTGCCTTACCGACCGATGGCCGTGATAGGAACGGAATGTCGCATGTAGGCGATCAATCAACGCGGTGGATGTCATTTAGCGACATCTCTGGATCGTGACTGACGGATGAGCGGGTTTATGGGATTAGGCGAAGTGACATTTGGAGGCAATCATTTGATTGACGGAATTTTCCCAAATCGCTTGACTATTTTTGGGTAAAAAGCGAAGTTGTGAATTGGAAAGGAGATTCAGTCTTAAAATAAATACAAACTCCAGAGGGGGTTAATGGCATTAGGTTTAAAGCGACGAATTTTGTCAAAGTCAGTTATTTTTCTTGGAGTCAGTTATTTTTCTTGGAGTGAAAGTCGAACTGATCATACATCAAGGGACATAAACGCAGAAATGACGTTTGAAAATTTTACCAAAAGATAATCTGATCATGTCTAGACTTTAGGACCAGAAAGGAAGCCTCTAAGGACAAAAACGAGCACCTAGTAGTAGTAGCACCTTGCGGAGAAGCTAGGCCCAAGTCCACCTCGGACGGTAGCGCCGCCATTATTATTATTATTATTTTGTAGTAATAGACGTCTGCAAAGACAACATCTGTAGGTTTTTAAACGTCTATTATGACCAAGGACTTCAGAAAGGACGAACATCCCACTCAACTTGGGTGAAGACGATCGAGAGATTCATTCCCCTTGATCTAGACCAGATCAAGTCTCGAGATAGCAATATCGAGACTTAAGTCAAACAAAACACTGGTGGGAGTGGGGTGTTTAACGATTTCCTCCAAGTAGCTTACAGTGACAAAGTTGGAAGCATTCAGTAGCTTATCTGTAGGATTTGGTTGGAGGAAAGTATGGTCGATGAGTGGAATCTCAGTATCGTTTGCCCGATTCACAAGAAAGAGCCCTTCGACAGAGCCCAATTTTCGAGGGATGAATCTCCTTAACCTTCACATGAACAGTATATACCCGGGTATATATTTGAATTTTCTTTTTCCGATATTTCCGCGAATTTTGATTATATATTGATGCCGCCCCGAATCAGTGACTAATTTCTTTGTAGCTTTGAGAATATGTTGAAAAAAATTATTTAGGGAATGTTAATCCATGTTTTTTTTAACTTTTGACTTTTTTTTACGTGCACGAACAGTATCTACCCAGGTAGGTACAGTATTTTTCATGCATTTTGTATTAAGATTTTCGTAGTTTGGCACTGAAATATCATAAATTAGACGAAGAAAATATTTCTTCATATATACATACATACATATATATGTACACATATGTTCATTCCTGAATTTAATTTTAACTAATTAAAATTAATTAAAGAATAAATCGATATTTTTATAAAAAAACAATTTAAAAATGTGGCAATGTTCACATTTTGTCTGGTTCAGACTGTGTTTTACGCATAAAGTTTTTTAGCATTTGGCGCAGGCGTGACTTGTAAGTCGCTTTTTTATTTAGTTGGTTACACATGTGGCATGCACCCTTTTGTCGTTAGGGACCAATGAAATCTAGATCGTCGGCGTTATCTGGAATAGCGTGTATTCTTCTTTAGGGTTCCCACAACTGACCTTTTCTAACCAACTAGTTCATTAGCCAATGAAAGGGTTGTAAAAAAATTGTCCATGGTCACATTTCGACCCGTATTTTTGTAAGGAGCAACCAGCTGTTTTACAATTCTCTCGCCATTTAGGGGGTACGACGTTGTAAAATCAGAAGCCCACCAAAGTTTGATCCTATACTTGGCTGGCTTGAACAGCATATATTGGGTAAACTTTCTGTTCCCTCTATCTCGGAATTGCTCTTCTACTGTTGACTTAGATGGCCTGAAATTATGCTTTAGGTTGGCATTGATCAAGTCAAAGATATTTGCAATAGGAGCCGCTTTGTCAGTGGCGATCCGAGCTGCCCTTGTAACATAGGAATCAAACTGAATGAACCTGGAAATGGCTTTGAAGCACCTAACCGACATTGCTGCTTTATAAAGCGGACAAGTGTTATTTTTCCACAGTTCATTCATTGGATCTATGGCAGTCCAAGACTAAAAAATACCTAAATATCCGTGATTTAGTATTTTCCTTTTCAGTGGGTTTTTTGGGATTTTGAGCATTCCAGTTGCTATATTTACTTCTAGCTTTTCTGTTCGTGTGCCTACGATGTCTTGAACTTGAACAGATTTTGTAGTCTTGTACCGCTTGGTTCCATCCTTCCCAACCCAGAAATTACCTCTGCAGGCAAAAAGTTTTCATTGGACATCTGCAACAACTTCATCTAAATCCGACTCCGAGTCGGAGCTGATTTCTTGCAAAAGTCTTGCAAAATATGGTTGCCGTTCATCAAATGACAACCTAGAAACAGCTGACGATGAAAGGTATTCGAAATCATTTCCTAACTAACTCAATGTCAAAATTGTTCAACATTGCGCAGTTTCAACTTTGCAAGAATTTCAATTGATTCGATTTGAACCAATTCGCTTTGAGCGAAATACCGTATTTTTGGGTGGAAAACTATGGAATACCATGAGTTATTGTTATGGTATTCGTGTATTTTTCTTTTCAAATGCACTCAACACCTTTAAAAAAATAAATTTGCAAGCTCTAAATGAAAATGAAAAATATTAAAAAGAAAAAAAAAACCCGTATCCGAAGATGCAACTCATACAAAATATATGAGATTATTTTTTATCCACCCCGGTAGATACTGTTCGCGTAAGTAAATTAAAATTGCGGTTCATGTGAAGGTTAACTGTCGAGCAATACTCGATCCGTCTCTCAACATCTGGAATAAAACGTTAAAGCCGTCTGCTACAATCTTGAGGTAGTTAAGAAGTTTTTCTACCGAAGGGCAAACGTAAACTCCACAAACGATTTGCGGATCGCAACTGTTTGTTAAAACAACTTGGATCAAAAGTTTTTACTCCAGCTACCAAGATCGTGTGCTATTAACCCCTTTCCTGTCAAATAGCGGAACAGTATGGAGCCAAAAGTTGAAGTTTGAGTAAGCTTGCAGAGATGATTCCTAGTGCCCTCGAAAGAAGAAGGTTCTGTGAGCGAGAAAGCGATGACTTAATCGCGATCTCTTTGAGCTGTATAAAGTATGTGTTCCGGAAGTCCGGCAGGCAACGATCCGCTGACTTAACGGGCTTGACCGAATCAAGCGAATGCACACCAATGCTCCAACTAAGGGAATCTTGGGATCCGAGCCTCCTGGCTTGAGAAGGAGTGAAAGACCTAACCTCCGGTATAAATACCAAGTGATCGCGGCGGCAAAAGAACTTGGACTTTGATAAATGGAAGCAAAGTGGCCGGGAACGTCAACTATGGAAAGCAGCTCAGACACTCCATCGGTCGCTAGCTTGATAAGTAAGTAGGCAGTAAGTCTCCTGAACGACTGGATGGCGCAAATGGTTAGGTGCCTGCCCCAGATTAGAGGGGTCCCAGGTTCGAGTCCCAGTGAAATCGAATCTGGTCCAGTCACCATTCGCCGTTGGGATCAAATTAACGGCACTGGAGTAGGTTGCTACCTGGCAGTACATCAGTTTTGAGTCTGAGTGCTCCAGTAGTATTTCAAAAATCCTCAAAAAAAGAAAAGTAGGCACACACAAGTGGAGAGAGGAGGACATTTCTAGACCTTGTGTGCGTAGTTGGAAACAGCTAGCGAAAGATCGTGCTATCTAGAGAGGCATGTCGATTGCGGCCCTGGTGCACCCTGGACTGCAACGTTATGGCGAGGAAGAATGCACTCTGACTGTATCCTGATTTACGAGTAAGCTTATAAATCTGAAAAAAAAAATGGATCGTAAAAAGATATAAAATTTGAAAAAAGACAAAGAGTCATGCTTTGAATATTAAAATCAACCATTAAATACCGTCTGCTATTTTTTTGCATGTTAAACCAGCAATTAATGACAACCTTTAGAACATCGCTCGTAACACGATACTTTAAACTAAACTGACATAAACCAGTCCAAAAATAGCTAATGATGGCTTGACTTTATAGTTTAAATATATTTTTTGAAATTATGGCACAATACTCAACTCTTTTATGGTGCTGTTAACCAGTTCTCGTAACCTTGAAAGATTAGACGAAAGAAAATATTATCACACAACCAGATCGAGTAATAAACATTTTTTTATCAATTTAGCATGCTCTTCTCAGTTTCGATCTGGATTTGGCAGGCTATCAAACAACTGAAAACAAACACCGTGAAATGTTAAACAGTATCTAAGGAGGATTTAAGTGATTTGATTTTGCGCGGTTGACTCTCTCTTGTGAATGGGATTTCAAATTAATTCATACTTGTTATGAAGCTCTATTTGAAACGTGGTTGAATTAATAACTTTTAAAAATATCTTATGTGAATGAAATTGATTTGCTGAATTGCATCACTTTAGGAATTCATAATTAATACACAAAATGCAAATAATTACAGTTATTCTTGTTTGAAGGGAAGAGGTGGAGCCGTGAACAATTTTTTTTTGAAAAATTGACAAACAATTGAGCTTGGATTTGAACCTAGACTGTGAAAGTCAAATGCGCATGGGTCGACGCACGAACCCACATGGCCACGGTGCCCACCTGCGTGAGATAAACTTGCTCTCAAATCGCTCGTGTAGGATTACAATTGTGGCATCAGATGTGCAAATGTACGTAGCGCCACCGTTTTGTTGGAACCACATAAAGGGTGGTCCAACGAAAACCCACGATGATATTTGTAAATAAAACAAAAAGTTTTCAGATAATTTTCTTACAATTTTTTATTATGATAGAAGCAAATAACAAATATCGGCCAAATGCTCGGCACGGCTTCGGTAGCATACCTCCATCCGATGGTCTATATTTTCAATGACTCTGAGACATAATTGAGGTTCAATGTCGTTAATGTGTCGAATTATCTCATCCTTTAGCTCTTGAATTGTTCTTGGCTTATTGACGTACATTTTTTCTTTTCAATATCCCCAAAGAAAGAAGTCCAACGGTGTCAAATCACATGATCGTGGCGGCCAATTAACACGGCCCTTGAATTTCTCGCGTAAAAGAGCCATTGTTTCGTTGGCTGAGTGGCAAGTGGCACCATCCTGTTGGAAGCACATGTCGTCCAGGTCCAAAATCCTCAATTTCTGTCCACAAGAAGCCCGTTATCATCTCGCGATAGCTAACGCCATTCATGGTAACTGCTTGGCCGACCTCATTTTCGAAGAAGTACAATGTTTTCCGCTGACCGCACTGGTAGAGCATGCACAGGTGTTTTCACATTTCCTACAGACCCGGTTTTCTGAAATTTGCGCACAAGTCTACCGATTGTGGACACATTTGGTCGATTATGCTGACCAAAAAAAATTTCGAAGTACACGAAATGCATTTTGATTTGAACGCCCATTTTCTTAAAAGGCTTCAACAATCTTAACGCGCTGCTCAATTGCGTACCTCTACATGATTGAATTTGTCAAGCTCTGAAACAAAGAAATTTCGAATTAAGTCGCGCAAAAAACTAGACGTTAAGGTATGACTCACAATTAATATCGTTCATTATGGTTGGACCACCCTTTAGTATCCAATTTGGGCCGGTCTTAGTTGATCTACAGCGTTTTCTTTTTTCATTTTTGAAGAAGTGCAGACCGATGATGCCGCGCGCCAACAACCCATCCAAACATTAATATTTTGACTTAATGGATTTAATGGACTTAATGGGGATTGGCATTGTCCTAAATAAGGCGATCTTGCTTGTTGATGTACCCTTTCATCCAAACATGGGCCTCATCTCTGAAGGTGATTTTCTTGCCTGAATCCTTCTAATCCAGAATTACCAGTTACACCGTTGCCTATTACTTCATATCTTTTCCTATAAACTGCTTTTACTACTAAACTGCTGCTCATATTTTTGCGTACCTTTATTTCTGCTTACAAAAGATTTATTTCTTATCTTTTTTGTGCCCTCTTTATTTGGTTTCGTGGCACGCGCTGTAATTAAGAGTGAAAAACGTCATCCAACATTTTTTACGACAAATAAGGAATCGTTCCGTTTGCGAGAACAGTAATCAGACTCGAGAAAGATTTTAAAATTCGGAACAAATAAATAAGTACAAAAATTAATGACTTTTTGTTGATGTGGACAATGCCCTTGTATCGCTCGGTAAGTTTAGTGAACTAAGCGACAACTTATGAGTAAGACGCTTCATGGTGACGTTGCAACCCAAAGTAAGCACAAATAAACTTAATTTAACAGTTGAGCTAAATCGGTCGCTGTTGTTCCTCCTCTTTTTTGAACAGAGGCTCAGTTTCACCTCCGCCAACACATTTTTAACTCTGATCATATCTTGCGGGCCGTCTTTACGTCAAGTTGTTTGAATGTTCTTCCATCTTAGCTGCTTAATCTGTTGCAAACGCCGGCTGGAACTGAGTTGTCCATGCGTTTAACATGGCCAAATCACTTTATTCTTCTTCGGCTGGCGGTATCGCCCGGGGAAGACGTGGGTCTCAGTAAATATACGTTTCCATCCAGCACGGTCTTGTAATATGTGCATCCAGTCACGCGACCAAAGTTCCTTTCCAGCTTGTTCTTGTCCCTCTGGTTTGGAGCTGAAAACTTTCCGAGTCGGAGCATTGGTGTCCATTCGCTCTGCATGACCATTTAAGACAAGAGACTATAAATCGTTCAACCAGGTCGATGTCGCTACAGTCCGTAAATTTCGGCTTTCAGCCTCCTCCTCCAAAAACCATCAGTGCAAAGGGGATCATAGATCCAATCCAAACGACTATACTATCAAAGGAGACTAAGAATATCAAGGTCTTAAATAGAGATATCTTGGTTCTGCGAGAGTGGTCTTTATTCTTCAATTGCCTTCTATGCCCAAAGACGATAGCGATTGCTAAGAGTATTTATTTCATATCTTCATTGATTGAATTTACTCCGGTGCCTAGGTAGACAAAGTCCATCACTACCTCAAAGCAGCAGCTGTAATTCTCTGTCCAAGATGTTATCGACCTTATTCTTAGACAACATATACAGCCTTGGCCAAATGTGTTAGCCAGTCTTTAATAATAATAATAATAATGGCGGCGCTACAGCCCGAGGTAGACCTGGGCCTAGCTTCTCAGCAACCACTCGTGTTGTGCGTGCTATTGTTCTCTCACGTATGGAGCGAACCTACAGTTTGATGCCGACTCCGAACGGCGAGATTGAGAAGCTTTTTCTAGACAGTTATATACGTTGAGCATTGTCAGTGACTCGAAAGAGGTGGAATTTTTAGGTGATTTCTCGGGAATTGAACCGACAACATCGAGCGTAGGGGTCCACGCACCTACCCACTACGCCACGGCGCCCACCAAATGTATTAGCCACTCTTTAAGATTCGTTATATCTTCAAAAAACAAACAAATTACTGAAATGAGAGGAAACAGATAAAATTGTTTACAACCTCAGATAGTGTCGCCGAAAACTATAAAATTCAAACTAATTACTTCCGATAAGAGATTTGGCAGCAAAGACAAAAAGATAAGGGTGACTAAGACACCCTTGGCCAAGGCTGTTGTACTAATCTTATCACAAACCCATCTTAGCCGCTTCTTCCTCGATGCTACGATAAGTAGGCGCCTGAAATACGGAAGAGCCAGATTAGTACTTCTAGAGAAAGTGAGGAGCATTTCCATTCTCTTCTTCTGCAGAAGTTATTCGGGAATAGTCTAGAACTTCCGGCTTGTGCACATAGAGGCAGTGTCCTGTAAATGCACCTACCATTGAAAACATTTCTGATCATTTTAACGAGATCAAACTTTTGGAGCTGTGAGGATCCATCTATGGCCTGATTATTCTGTAGGTGTGGCACATAGTGCCAGTTACTCATCTAACATTTGCGTTTTGGAAGCAGCCTAAATCTGACGGTACGTCTAGCAAATTTGCCTGCTTTATAATTTTCTGAAATGTCTCTTTGGCCCGCCATCCAGAGCCACTGGGCCATAAAGCGAGACAGTTTCCGTTGCAAATTCGAAAAACAAACATAAAAATATAAGCCCCTAAAACCAGAAACTTTTTTCCACACTTGACATCACAGATTGGGAGATGACAGATGATAAATGTTTACCTCAGATTAACAGAAACTCACTCACAAAGATTAGATAAATCACAGTAAACTGGGTAATCCACCAGTTCTCCATTTATCTAAAACATTGAAAAAATACACTTTAATGTATTCATCGCTCTTCTTGTAATTTCATCCACATAATTTGTGCTTAAGATGACTGTTGGGTTGACTGAGTCATGAGCGCAGCAAGTAGGAATATTTTTATAGTCTTGCTGATATGGATAATCTGCTTTCAGAACATGTTCACAGAGAGGGGTTTTCTTCATGCAAATATGAATTCTCTTATAGAATCTGTATTTTTCCCCTGTTTTAATGACATTCTCAGAACATTTACGATATTGCTTACATGCAAGTTTGTAGTTCGTTATTAATTAATGCTGAGTAGCTTATTTCATACATGAAATATAAATGCAAAATTTCTCAACCTTTTCCTATTACTTCATACTTTTGAGCTACGCCAACCTTGTAAGCTGAGTAAATCTGTCACATTTATTCAGCACGGTGTCTATTTCAGTTTTGACGTTATGTGCCAACTTTTCGAAAAAGAAGCACGTCTTCTATGAATTTTGTCCTCCACAACTTCAGTTTGTCAGTAATTTTAAGGCCCAATTAGCTTGTCAACATTCAACTTAAGTAAGTTTTGAACCGGGTCATTTAATAAGAGGTGCCATTTTAAATGGAGAGAACAATATTTTTATAAAAAGCGGTAATTTATTTAGTTTAATCTAAAGTCCAATATCTGAGCTTAGTAATTGAGTACAATATTTGGCAAAAATCTCCCTCGGCTTTGTCTTTAAACAGTTTTTTTTATGGAATTTCTGTTATCATATTTTCGCATAAATGCGACTGCTTTTCTTGAATACAGCCGTGATGTTTTTTTGAGTACATGAGTCATTGATGGAGCATTGGCGTAGAGTTTACCTTAAACATGGCTTTGAAGAAAAAGGGTTTTAAATTGAATATCAGCGGTCAATTAAAGTCCCCATTTCAAGAAGTCACGAGTCTCGGAAATTTGTCACAGAGTAGATCCATTATTTCGTCAGTAATTTGGCATTTGGCATCGGACTGCTGAAAATTAACGTCGCCTACGTTCTTAGCATCAATTTCAGGCAAAAAGAGTTCAGTCATGTCATACATCCGCTCTAGCATAATTTGAAAAAAAAAACCAATGACATTCAATGACACCCAAAAACTGCACCAAACTGTCACTTGTTATGAGTGGAGAGGGAGTTCCATGATTTGTCTGGGCTTTTCAGTACTCGTTGATAAGAAAGAGGTAAGTTTCCGTGCCTCAGGAGCAACCGTATTATTTGTACCCAAACAAATAAAGATGACCTTCATTCCTCCAAATTGATTTTTCAACAACTTGTCGCACAATCACATAACCAGCGACAGTATGGCATTGTGCGTAGTCTTCTGGCATCAATTCTTATCTAAACTGGACCTTATAAGCATATAAGCCGAGGTCTTTATACAGAAAGCGGCGCTAATAATCATAATCATAATTTTGTATTCAGCAGATGGTAAATCCATTGATAAATAAATAAATGAATAAATAAATATTATTGCTGATAGGTTGAATTCCTGTGCTCATCTCGAAATGAAAACATGTCTGTCACACTTTTGAGCCGATTTTTCCTGTCTAACACGAGATTGAGTCTTCACATCACTAGCGAGGCAGAAACATTAAAATTTGTCGATTGGATTCACTAAAGGTGTATGGAGAGGCGCTTGCTGATGGCTTACAACAGTGCGTACCTTACGAAACGAGTTTGTATCGATCCACATTCAATATCCTCCTTACTTACAAAAGCTGATGCAATGACAGTTGACTGATGAGAGTTTAGCAATGTCTATTCCTAAACCCCTTTAAGTTTTCAGAGTTCCTAGCCCAATGTTCATGAAGATGAGTGATCAGGAGATGTGCGCGTGAGGCCAGTACGCGAATAGGTCTGCATCATCAGCATAAATGAGTGACTTGATTCTGAAAAATCAATTAAATTAAATAAATGTGCACTGTTATCTTCGTTTTATCAATTCATTCCTACCTCTCCCTATTTTCATTCAGGGCATTTCAAGGCTGTCTGAGCCCAAATCAGAAAGCAAAGATCCGAAGCGGAATCGCCCTTGACAAATGCTGCTACTTCGGATCTTCAGCACGACTTGGATAAAAACCCTTTACACAAGGTACCAAAATCATGCTCTACACAAACTCCATTCTGACAGTCTTGCTTTAAGGAGCCGAAAGCTGGATAAGCAGGGCGGCCGAGCTGACTCTTGCTACCTTCGATAGAAAAATTCCGTGTCAGATATTTGACGGCCTGTGAGCTGTATAAAGATGCCAATACACCTTGGCAAAGATCTGTCGACTAAATCTGCTCAACTTAATTACTCAAGCTCAAGTTAAGACTTGAAACGTCGTTGACCTGATAAGTAAGTTAGTCTAACTTGATCAGTTTTGATGTCAGAAGATTCGACGCTACGACTCTAATGGCCATTTGGCTGTGGAAGTGTTTAGAAGTCGATGAGTCGGTCAAGGTTAGGTCTTTAAGGAACAGTGACGCTTTAATTGTTGCTGCCATAAATATGATAGAATAAAAGGAGGCAGACAAGTGTTAACCTGGACCTCTATCAACATTCCATGGAAGCGATCTAGCTATGTACAGATATCCGGTGCCAGTCTATTAGTGATGATTTTCGCCTGGAATATGGTACCTTTATGGCTATAGACACGCTAGTACCAAGTCTACTCGTACCTTGGACTGTTGCGCCAACATCTCTACTTATACAGTAGAGTCTCGATAACGTGAACAAATAAAAGCAGTCAAAAGCAATTAATGTAAGAGACAGCTAGAAACACAAAAAACATACTAGTAAATATCTGAAAACTGCACCCGATGAGAAAGACCACAATCTGATTGGCAAATTGAAGTCTTCATCAGATTACGAAATTTGAAGCTGCATCTTGCTCGAATTTTGCTGTTATTTGGAGTGGAAATTGTTGTTCACCTTTTTTAAGTGTTCATGGCTTAAGAGACGTCAATGTTAAAAAAAATCTGTTCACTTTATCCAGACTTTATGTTAACCGATGTTCACGTTAGCGAGAGTCTACGGTACAGATGATGTGTTCATATGCAGCCTTTGATGAGATCGTCTTCTGCTATCATTTTGATTTAGACATAATTTTACTCACTCGCACTTTAAAGTCTCACAAGTTAGTCCATAAATTGAAGATCATCTATACAGACTTAGCAGAAGTAGTCTTTCATCAATTTCATAATAATCAATTTTACAGTCAGTATTTCCATAGGAAGGTAATTTTTTCAATAAACACAAACGTTTGATGATGCATCTCTCTCACGAGTTTTTTTCACGACCATTTAAATAGATTTACTGCAGAATTACTCTTTACTATTCAATAGTATCTTCACGTGTATGAATGCATGTCATTAGTTTAGCTTCTATTCTTCACCTTGGTGGGGAAGTGGGAAGTGGAACTTATTTTAAAACGGCTTTGTTTTTACTCTCTTATCACGTGGCAGGTTCAATAGGTTTGTTTTCCTAGACTCTGTAACTGGTTTTTCTGGAGAAGCTTTCTCATGTAAATGCGTCTACGACACGGGGTTTTGTGTAACTATTACTCGGTTGAGGCTGTAATCACTGGGGATATTATCATTTACTCGTTAATGTGAAGGCAGGTGAATGAATTAAAATTAATTTTAAAATGACAGGTACTCAGAATGCGATCTTTGATGGCGATTAGAGGAAAACATTCAATCTCGTTGTACAGCGACGTGAGTCTAGGCGGGCGTCTATGGATCCAACGCCTAAGATGGCTAAGCTATGTAGAGCGCATGGGCAATTTAGTCCCGGCCCAAAGAATCTTCAACTCTGACCGTGTGTGACAATGGAACAGGGGACGTCCATGTTTAAGGTGACATACATAAGTGAAAAGGGACCCCAACAAACTATGGGCTAGGTTGAGGGGTGGTGGCTGAGCTTCAGGTAGACCAATTTTGGTCCATAGTCTTACCACTTTACAGAGTTAATCTAGGGGTGCACAACTGAAGACAGCTTGCAGAATATCGTGATAGACATAAAGCCTTGTTGGTTGAGGCTTAGGCATTGTAACGCCAGAAGATGGGTTTTTTTTGGTGGACGGTTTTTGAAACACTACCGAAACACTCAGACTCAAAACTGGTCCATTGTACTGCCAGGTAGCAACCTACTTCAGTGCCGTTCATTTGATCCCAACGGCAAATGGTGATTGGAACAGATTCGATTTCACTGAGATTCGAACCTGGGGCAGGCACTTAACCAACTGCGCCATCCAGTCGTATTAGAAGATTTGAAGATGAGTTAAACCAGAGCAGAATACACGAAAGAAAATCATAGTTTCCTTAAGAACGCGGAATAATTTCGTTGAGGGACTATCGCTACACGTGGGTTTCTGTGACTGATAAACGCTCCAAAACCACGATCGTTTATTGACTGGAATTGGGTCACATGAAGTTCCGGCAGAACGCCGCACTGGATCACAAAAGATGAACAAAGATCGTTTTGTTTGCGAAAGATCGAATTAGCTAGAGGGTCTTGTTGGTTGAGCCCCATGTCCTCTTCCAGTGGTAGCGGTGTAAGCAGAATAAGAAGATACTAAAAAAATTCTAAAATTCATCATGAGCGTCTTAAACGTTCGCCCGAATTGTTATGGGAAAGCAAATTTCGGTTTAATACTGCAGCATAAATCTTAGCTGACACCTCGTTATTTTTGACAACTATCAACAATAGACTTCAGTTAAAACTCTCGTTCTCTTAAAAAGTACAGCACAGAACATGGTATGTGCACAGATTAGAGAGTTGTCAAAGTTGAATTGCCAAAAACTAGATTCAGGCGTCGCGTTGCCGTTTGATTTTTCCTAAGGCTATTCCTGAGGCTCCTATTTCAAGGTCTTCCTTAGAAAACTAAAAGTTGTATTTGCGTATGCAAAATCTAGAGACATCTCCATCTTTGAACCTTCTTTTGTGAGTATGTCCCGTTTTTCGTTTCCTTGGATCTCTTTTAAGTCTCGACTTCTTGGTGTAGATCCGACGGAAAATCATTCTTGACAACCGCTGGTACTTCGGTGTGTCAACGCATCTTGGGTCCGAACTCCTTACACAAGGAACCAAAATCATGCTCTACACAAACTCCATTCTGGAGTTTTTTTGGAGCAGAAAGCTGGACGATAAGCAGAACGGCAGCGTTGATTCCATGTGCCTTCAAAAGGAAAAAAAAGTATCGGATATTTGTCTGTCTGAAGGCAAAGATCGGTCGACTAGACTAGCTCGTCTAAATCAAGTGCATGAACATCAAAATGTTTCAGCTAAGAGAGCCCTTGAATCCGGGACTTCTCGTTAGAGAAGAAGGGGAAGTTCGAATCTAAGTTACAAAAACCAAATGATCGCAGATGCAGGACAACTTGGTCTTGATTACTGGAAGCAGCACGCCCAGGACCGTCAGCGATGGAAGACAGCAATTGTTCAAGCTCAGACTATTCATGGATCGTTGGCTTGATAAGTAAGTTAGTCTACATAACTTGATCAGTTTCGATGTAAGACGATCCGACGCTGTGACTCTTGGCTCCTGACTTTTGCCCGCTTGGCTATGGATGTGTGTAGCTATCAACGAGTGGGTTAAGTTAAGGTCTTCTTTGGACCAACCGCCTGAATGACTCTGAAATCACCACTGAGCTTGAGGGATCTTTTGAAGAGGTCTCAGAAAATTGATGCCACTGTTTCTGCGCTCGTTTGAAAGCCTTCACTGTGATGGAGTCTTTTGAAAAAGGCATAGGGGACCCCAGCTCCTGTACCTGCGCTTGTTTCGAGTCGAGCCATCAGGGCATGTGACAAGTTCCCCCTCAGCCACTTCCAACTGCTCCAGCCAGACTTTCCTGTCTGAAATTCGCGTAGAAAACTTTCTCTCTGTGGCCAGGGTGGCGGCAAATTGGCAGTCTTGATACAGTATTTATGTGAAACTGTCTATGGTCAGATGATAGACGCATTCCCATATGGCTTGTCGCCTTCTCTGTGCCAGAAGACGTTTGTTCCTTTTCTGCTGTTTCAGAAAAGGTCGAAAGAGTCAAGCGATAGTGTTATCTCGAGTGAAGCTGATCTAAAAGATTAATTTACCGATATGAAGGCCGGTGTCGTAATCCTCGTCAAATGGTATTTTTTTGCTTGCGTTTTCCACCAGACGAGTGGACCATTGGTTAGAATGAATCTCATCATCGTTCTATAAAGCAAGTGCCCCACACTTGGTTTAAGGCCACAAATATTTCCGAATGCACGCTTGCTGGTGTAGAATGCTAATAGTTGACCACAAGCAGAAGTCTGTGGCTTAGATTCTCGCTTAGCATTGAATGAAAGTTACCAGACACTAGAATGGCAACTTCATTCGCATACGCGACTACTGTAGTTCCATCTTTTTCCGATGTCGTCACGACCACGTCTACCACTAGAACATAAAGGATAGGTGAGAGTACTCACCCTTGCGATGTCCCTATTTTTACCGCCTTAGTACAACATAAGGATGATTTAAACAGATGTGACGGCAGGATAATCTCAATCCACTTGCAGAATTCAGAATCGACGCCTGCTTTGTGAGGGATTACGTGGCCTAAAATAGGGACACAATATTAAAAAAAATAGTGCTTCTTTCCAAACAACGCCGCGAATTTGTTGTCAAGAAATTAGTAACCGTCAAAGAATCCATTCTTATCTTTATCTTTCTTCCGTTTGTCTTTTTCATATTTTTTAACAAAATCTCCGCTATCTTCAGCAAAAAAAGAACAATTCCTCTCGAATATCTTAGCCGAAATTCCTAAGCGCAACGTCATCTTCATCAGAATCAAATATTTGCACAGATTCCGCCAGTTCTCGGAAAAAATTGTTACTCAAGTGTGTTCTTTCATTCAGACTCCGCAACTAATCCCATCTTTCCGCTGCGTCCAAATATTCCCATCTCGAAATTCAGGTTCCCCCTCCATTCTGTGCCAAAAACAAAATCCCGCTAAATGCAAACCCAAACAAACGCCAATACGTATGTAAACATTTTGAGCAAACTTGCCTTTCTTCGTTAACACCGCCCCGCTAAATGGCTCACCGCTAAGAGCAGCAAGCAGCACCATATCTAAAGCCTGCACCGTATCAAAAGCCCCCCCAACTAAGCCCCAGCCAGCAGCAGCTCACCACAATCGGTCGCATTCAGACTTTCTTAAGCCCCCACTCTTACGCAAATAGCCAAACGCAGCCAATTACCTCATGCAGCTGAATGTTTGGCAAGTTTGTCATATCTCCGAGGATACCCGTGCGGGTGTTTAAGCCAAAAGCCCAGCTGCCATTATCACAAAAATTACTCAAAACTAATTCGCGAAAAAAAACAAACAGAGAGGAAAAAAATCCAACTCCCCGCACACAGGCACACTCTCGCGCAGCACGTCACCCATCGTCACACAGATACTCAGCGAAACCGCAGAACAGCTGAGCAGCTGACCAAACACGTATCGTCTCGGCGTGTCGGCGGCCAATATAAAATGTTAATGTCAAATCGCGGACCTTTTAGTTCAATTTTCGTGGCCGAAATCGGTAGTCAAGTTAAGCACAAGCAGAGCAGTGGTCGCTGAGTCAAGACGCGCAAAAGCATCTCCGTTCTATCTGTACCTTCCCCCGTCCGTGATCGAGTGGATATCGTCTGAAGTTTCATCTTTCTTGGATCTTGCGCATGATGGAGTTCAGATTTGGATTATCAATTGCAGTGCTCCTGGTGGCAGTCGCTACAAGAGGTGATTAAATTTCCTTCATATCGGGGGCAGCAACGGGGTTTCGCAACGGTCTTGATCTCGATTTCGAGTGCCCAGTGGGCAGAGTGGGCAGACTGTGTAGTGTGTAATTGAAGTGATTGATTGCGGCAATTACAAGTGAAGCGCCGATAATTGCACGCAAAAACGGATCGAGTGATAAGACTCGGGTGCTAATTGCAATAAAGTCAAGTAGTGATTGCAGACACTTTCAGATTAACATCGGTGGCGAATGAATTTGTTGTGGACTTTAATGGTCGATAAGGATGAGCGGATTAAATTGTGCTCGTTTCGTGTTTTTACGGGACTTATGAGCTGGCGTGTGCCGCTGTGACGGATTAAGTTCAATTTTGTGGTTTCATTTTGTGAGCAGATTGTCTGCAGGCGTTTCTTCACTCTGTTTAGCGGAGCTTGGTTTTTGTGACAAAATTAATCGGGATCACCGAAATTGATTCTCCTTTGACAGAAAGGTGGGCTTACTCGACTTATTGTTGCTTGATGTTAAGAAGAAGAAATTTGTTGAGAAATTACATCTAGGCACATGTGGAGGCTTTTCGTGCTTATGTGGAGGCTCAGATGTAATTTCTTAACAATTTTCATCATATTCACAACAAGCAACTTGGCCGAGACTCTGAACGAGTTGCAAATTTGTTGATGTAACCATGTAGATGCTCTTCCAGGCATCAATCCCAAGTAAATTGAAAAGGATGCATTTTATGGTTCAAAGCGGGAAATCGTGTTCCTTGTACTGTAGTGGCGTCTTTTTCTCCGTGGAGTGCTTTGCCTCGATTGTCGAAAGGGAAACTGATTGTTCTCGTGGAGTGACTTCCTTTGGATTCTAAGAGGAGTGTATGAACTTCTCAATTAATCTCTTGGCAATTATTTTCGGTCTTAAACTTATTAGTCTATGCTTGTGAAGACAACAGCCTTGAAGTCAGAGATAGTTCTACAAATGGCTTTGTATCGATTTTTCCAATAAGGACTTGACAACTTTTTTTTGAAAATAAAATGCAAAGTTTTTGAGGTACCTCGAAAATTTTATTGTCGGTTTGAAATACAATCAACGCGTTAATGAAATTCTAACCAATTCTTTTCTTCGAAAATTAAATTTTTTTCGGAGCATTTTTGAAACCCTACTGAAGCACTCAAACTCAAAACTGGTCCATTGTACTGACAGGTAGCAACCTACTCCAGTGCCGTTAATTTAATCCAAACGGCAAATGGTGACTGGATTCGAACCTGGGACCCCTCGAACTTGGAGCAGGCATTTAACCAACTGTGCCATCCGGTCGTCTTCGAAAATGACTTTGTGTGAAAACTTTTGCTCACCAGTGTATCTCCACTATGGGCACGTTTGCAGTGGTCGATTCATCGAACCCTATTTCCTAGGACTCGATGAAAACGGCAGCTATTCCTCATTCAAAATCGGGTCTGAGCTTATCTCTCGACTCCAGCTTGTTGGCATAGACCAATGATTTAACGTAGCAGTCTAGAGGTGTTAAGTCACACGATCTAGGCAGCCAATCGACAGGATCATTTCCTTGTGTACTACGTTCATCAATTTGAGCCGAGTGGCTTGTGGCACAATTTTGTTGAAACCACACATCGTTGGTGTCTAGTCCATGAAATTTACCAACAAAATAACGCTGCAATATGTCTCTGTGGGCGCCGTGGCCGTGTGGTTTCGTGCGTCGACCCATCCGCATTAGACTTTCACAGTCTAGGTTCGAATCCAAGTCCAGACACACAATTTTTCAAAAAAAAAACTAATGACTCTAATGTGACGGTGATTTTCATCAACGAAAAGAAAGCGGCCCAATCACACCACCGGCATGAAACCATACTATACAGTTATCTTTTGTGAATTAAGTGGTGATTCTTGAGCCACATGAGGGTTTTTTCCTGACCAACAGCGCATATTATGTTTGTAGACGAAGGAGTTTAGTCAAAAATGCGCTTCATCACTGAAGATGATTTTTCGATGAAATTGGTTGTCTTCTTCCTACATTTCTAGAGTTCAATCTGAAAACGTAAGGGGCTTAATTTAGTCGAGTGGCTTTAGTTCTTGAGATGACTTCATTTTATAGGGGTGCAGGTCAAGATTTTTTCGCAAAATTCGCCATAGTGTGGTCTTAGCCCAATTCTTGAAACGCTGTGGTCCGTTTCCGACGCTTGAACGGAAGCAATATTTTCGAAACTTCGACTAACCCGTTGTCTCCGTGATAGAGCAGCTAGGTCTGCTTAAGAAGTAGTCAAATTCTTGAAATAAAACTGAACTGTTGAGTTGTAAGATCTAAGCTTCTTTAGAATAACACAATCGTAGCTCAACTGTGGCTGAATTTTAGGCACGACTATGACAGGCCTCACAGAGTCTAGGTGCAAGGCTTATTTTTTTCTTTCTTGTATCCTGTAGGGCCTCAACAACCCCGTTCGATTTATAATAAAGTGCCTGTGTCGTTCCAAACTTTTCTTCAACTCCCGCTCTTAACTCTCCACTATTCCGTGCTAGGACAGGGAAATCTCCGGCAATATTCCGAAAACTCCGTACTGAGCCTCCACCCGTCTTGGAACCATCCGTGTAAATTTCCAGAGCGACAGATTTCCGGACTAAGCCTTTTGCTCTGTCTTCTCCTGCTGATTTAAGACACAAATTCGAACAAGGGTGCAACATAATCGATACGCTTCAGAATCTTCGCGTTCTGATTTTTTTTTTTTATTCGGACGATTTTTTTGAAACTCTACTGGAGCACTTAGACTCAAAACTGTTCCATTGTATTGCCAGGTAGCAACCTACTCCAGTGCCGGTGCCGCTAATTTGATCCCAACGGCAGATGGTGACTGGACCAGATTCGATTTCACAGGGATTCGAACCTGGGACCCCTCGAACTTGGGGCAGTCACTTAACCAACTGCGCCATCCAGTCGTCTGCGTTCTGGATTACTTCCATATGTCTTCTGGCGGGAGTTTTACTTCATCGTTTTCATTCTCTAAGTTTAACAGCATAGTTTATATGGCGATTGTCATTTTAAGGTAATAAACCCTTCGAGTATGACAGTCCCCATTTGCGTCCACGACTACTTCATCTCTAAATCTAAGTTTCGGCCTTTATTGCTTTTTTTTTGTCAAAGCGGTTGATGGCAGGGTATGTCCACGTGCTAGCACTGCTCGTAAATTCCGCCATTCACCTTTCTTGCAAATATCCGATCGATAATTTTTGTCTTTGAAGGGGGCCAAATTACGCTCATCTTGTGAAAGACACAGTTTTTGGGACATATTTATTTGATACTAAGCAATGCTTAGCCTTGTAAAGGTCTGGATGAATGAAGAATTTGGACTGCCTATGTCCGTAAGTTTTTGGTAAGCCGTAAGCCTATGTTACGTAAGTTTGTGGGCGCCGTGGCGTAGTAGGTAGAACATTTTTTTTTAAACATTTTTTCACGGCTCCACCTCTTTGGAATCACTGACAATGCTCAAAGAGTATAACTGTCTAGAAAAGCTTCTCAATCTCGCCGTTCAGAGTCGGTATTTAACTGTAGGTCCCCTCCGCTCGTGAGAGAACAATTGCACGCACAACACGAGTGGCTGCTGAGAAGCTAGGCCCAGGTCCACCTCGGACTGTAGCGCCGCCATTATTATTATTATAGAATCGAATTTTCAAGATAAGATTTCAAAAAATTCTTGGCTTCATACCAGTGATCGTAAGACAGCTTTCCTCAGTTAAGCACACTTTTTGCGTGACAAACTGAATAGAATATTTCCTAAGGCTGCGGGCAAGGCTTAAATATGCACATCTGTTTACCCAGCTTTGAAGGCATTGCACAATCAGATCGACCCTAGTTATCTCTGTTACTTGACTGACATTCAAGCTCAACGAGAAACTCGTATTTTCCCAGCCAACCTTTGAGTCAATATTTGATGTGTTCAAACGAACCCCTACTTCCTAAGAACACTCGGCCCTCGTGCTTCCTGTTCGAATTTACATAAGCCTACCTTCCGGTGGCGATTTTTACATTTCCCCGTTCAAACAAAATCGCATCGGTGCATCGGTTAGTTGCCACACGTTGCACGTCAACCTGGGGGTTTTCCATTGCTAACTCCAGGCGCTTATGGGTGCACAAACCAGTTTTTCTTTCTTTTTTTTCTCCAAACAAATTCACACAACACCTAAGCAAATCGAAATTGATTATAGTCACAGCAAGATTCCAGATACAGACTTGAATGCATTCACATTGTTGTTGAAGCAACAGCCTTGGTGACGTTCTAAATTTCGCTAGGGTAACCAGGTTTGTTTTTTTTTGCACGTGATTTGTTCGTTGTTGCTTCGATTCGGTGTCAAATGTTGCAGTTGGTTTTGAGTTCATTTCGAAGGTTCTTTTTTTTCGTTTCAACACTAATGCCACTTGAGACTTTTTTTTTAAATAATTTACAACTAGTTCGTTGGTGTTGAGCAGGGTCTTCCTGGAATTGCTGCTGCCGTTGGTGACAGAGGTCTCATTTGTCGTTGTTGGCTGTCATTTGTGAAGGAGGAGGAGCAGTGCACTGTTTATGGTCGTTGTTCCGAGAAATACGTTGCGAGGGCGATGAATTGGGGTTTGCGCGAATTATTCATGGGAAATTGAGAGGTGTCTTCCACAAAAGTCGCATTTAATTGGAAAGTGCTTGTTTAATCGTGTGTGGAGTGGTTTTTTTCTGAGGTTAGATTTATAATTAAGCAGCACTGTTCATGGTGACTGTCAGTTGGACAATTGAGAGTTGATTTGTTTTGCAAATTTACCATGATGAGACGCAAGCCGGCGCAACTTTTGTAAATTGTGCGAATTGCCTTCAAAAATCATAGCTGGCGAAACTTTGTGCACGCTTCTTTCGCCGTTGTTGACCACAAGCTATTAAAAACGTGTTCGAAACCTTTGTTTCTCGGATGACATTTATTTTTAGTCGTGGTGAACATGTCTGTGCGAAGTCCGAAGGGAACGCATTCTCTCGATTGAGTACAAATAAATGGCTGTTTGATGAGATTTCAAGTGGTTTGTTCAGAATCAATGTCAGTTGTGGCTAACAAACTCCCAACACTTTCAGCTGTTTGAATTCCCTGGGACAAGATACAATATTCTTCTCCTTTATTTCCCGCTCGAAAACGCTCTTTATTCACAATAAATTATTCTTTTGGACTAAGTCTCATGATGTAAGACCTGCCGTGCTCCATCATTCGCCTCCATTTTGTTGTCAACACACAATATCATCCGCAAATCTCCAATTATTAATCCATTAAGTCTGTTTACATCGTATTTCATAGACATTCATACAATCGCAAAATATCCACTCACTTTTCCCCACACGCACTGTTAACCAAAACAAGCTGTTGTCATATCTCAAAATTCCATGTCCAATCTGTCGAATAAATCCCCCAGGCCTCAGACAATCAGTTTCATATCGAGAAATCCGTTACAAGCCCTTCAAAGTCGCAACGGTGATTAGAATCACATTTTCATGTGAACACACTCCTCACACTTGTCAAATCCAAAGATTAAAAGTGTCAACAATTTGACACATTTTGACAATGAATTGACAGAATTGAATACACGCACTATTGATGTGCGTAACTTTACGAAATCGATTTTCCCAGATTTTCGAAGTGAAAGGCAAAAAATCTGATAGAGAGTCCACGTGATTTAATTATTTCTGATTAGCTTTTGGAAGTAAAGTGAGGAGAAAATAGGAATTATCACATTTCCTAGGTGGGATTCATTATCAAAGTGCGAAAATGTATACGACTGGTTGTGACTGTGTGACTATCTTTTCGACTCTATTAGGATCGTTATCGATGGGAGCGATTTGTTTATGGATGAAATTAATGGTTAATGAGTCTCATCTCGTCTTTTTGCTTAACATAGCGTGAAGCTTTTAATATTCTTCGTCACGAGTTATGGTTGGATGATATGTTCGAGGTGATAATTGAATGAATTTCGAAAGATTTATGAGAATGTACGCAGATGGAAGTTAAGAGGCGAAATAAAGAGGTGAAAATAAGAAGCCATTGTACTATGTTTTGATTAGAATTTGTATTTGGCTTCCAACTTAGTGGTCCTAAGGTGGAGAAACTTATGAAAAAAGTGGAGAAAACTTATGAAAAAGGTTTACATGAGAAATCAATTTTGTTTCTCTAGAATTTGATATAACGGTCTTAAAGTGTCTTAAACCCAAATTAAGGTTGTAATGACAGACTTTCTAAGACCGCCTTAAATCATGACATAACACAAGGTGGCGCTAAATTAATCATCCAACTTTGTTTTTGAATTACATTTTTACTAAATAAAAAAATATGATTTTGAGTGCCGGAAATCTTTATTTGGGCCTTTACTATTTTTCCTGCTAAGTGGAAAAGATGTTATCTGCCAAGTGGCTGCCGCTAAGGTTGATACGCATTTGTACCAGTTTTGTAGCATTATCCATGACTTTTACATTACTTATTATATAAATACGGCCCAATCACTCCTCCTGCGTGAACGCCGCACCACACAGTGGCTTTGAATGAATGTAATGGCTCTACGTGCATCACACGCGGATTTTCAGTGCCTCAGAAACGAAGATTTTGCTTATCGACGTAACTACTTAAGTGGAAATGCGCCACCTCTCATGACGATTTTCGACACAAAATCCTCCTCTCCGTTGTTGAGATTGCGGATGGCTTGACATTTGTACACTGTTTGTAGACTGCAGATGTCTAGTTCACAAATGTCAAATATGATTGACGTACAACGCCATTTGCACAAGTTATAACATCTTCCAATAGGATGGCTAATAGCAAAGACGGTAAATGGATCGACTCCTATCGATTAGTTTGGATTCCGATTTGAAATCAATTTTTTGTTTAACGTCAGTACCTCCTTCGGTTTACTGACAATGCTCCGAGAATAATAGTAATGTCTGACGCTTTCCACTTGAAATCGGCATAAAACTGTCTCGTATCTGCCTGAAAAACGTTTAAGGTTCGGTTTACAGATTTGACTCGCAGCTTTAATGGCGACATTTTCAGTCCCCTATGCTTGACGAAGACGATTTGAAGTTTTCATATTAAAAACCTGTCCAAGACATTCAAATTTATTGCTTAAATTCAATGTTGCGAGAAGGTGTTCGATGATGACTAGAAGCTCTACGGACTTTGTGAAAAATTTTAAAAGTTTTTGTAGTGAATTCCACTATTTAAGCACATTGCGCAATTGCGTGTAACGGTTGATGTTTAATAAACTCCCAGTTTTTGATGGTCAAAAGTCACAGCAATGAAAATTTAGTGTTGACAATTGAAGAACTGTTCGAAATTTCAAACTGACACCCGTTTTTGAATAATCCTATATAAACTGGTACCAGGAGAAGTACATGAAAGGGTGACGTACTATTTGAATGTTTCGTTTATAGAGGACATTCAGCAAGATCAGCCAGAAATTTCGAAGAATTTTGTATTATTCTTCGTCAGTTACCTTCAATTTATCATAACAACTGTTCAAAATTCTCATACCACATGAACTGCGATCACGTTTTGGTGCACTTGACCAATTAAAGTCAACAAGGTAATATTTAGGAAAGGATCGTTAAGTTCGTTAAGTCCTCAACTGAAGATTCAGCTCCAAATTCGGGCGGGCAAGGCAGGTTTTTTATCGAAAGATAATACGAATGAAAATGTGATAAAATTTAAAACAAGCATTGTTTTACTCATCGCAATATAAAAACTGCTGAGGATAAAAAAAGCATCAATAGCAACATTTTACCGCTACAAATAATTTCATGGAGATGATGTTGATGAGAAGAAGATGTCAATGATGGCCAGATTTTTTAGCAGTGGGCTTAAGTGTTCTTTTAATTTGCATACTTCGACTGGGGTATACATTCGCAGTCTCAGCCGTTGCTTTTATGTCTAGAGAGACTATACAAAATATGGGACTCCTAACTTTTGGCCTAGGTAGGTAGGTTGAAGTTCGTTATTAGTGCAGTTAGAACGGTGCTAGTCCCTTGTGCTGTCACGGGTTATCCATGGGTTATTCCACTTGCCCACTTGCAGTAAACCAGTAAACCATTTCGAGCTATCTATGAAGTAGAAATAGACTTCTAGTGGATACCTCACTAAGGTCGCAAGTGTTCTAAAAAAAAGAATGCTCCCTAATTTGTGCGTCTAAATGACGGTAAAGTCAGACAGCTTCTGCAAAAATCGTTAGACAAAACACTAAGTCTTTTGGCGTCCTGATGTAGTAGACAGTGACCGGTAATGACACCTGTCATAACCCTAATTTTCGTCCAGAGAAATTACATTTTAAGATCGTTTGGAATCCAGCTTTCAATTTAAAGGTGTGGCATATTGTGCCTTTCATCTATTGCTGGTCATTTGAGTTGTTGCCTCTCGCAATGACAGCTTGCACCTACTAACTGGTGTATCAAAATTGTTGACGGTAGCTAGCAACTAAAAAGAATGACAAATTTGAAGTTTCTTTGAAGACACTAAATAAAAACGTCTTCTGTATGGCACTTGGGACATAACTTTTTGCATAAAATGGCGACTGGATTGAAGTAAGTCAAAAAGCACCTCACACAGAGAATAACTTCAAATAGTTTGAACGTGTCAAAATTGGTCCCGTTTGTTAATGAAAATCATTCATCAGAAAACTGCCGAGTTGTATCCTCTTCGTCTTCACATCGTTTAACTCCGATAATTCACTGTCTCAGATGTCAAACCAAAAAGTTACTGCGACAAGGCTGCTTCACTTCTTTGAAAATTTGGTTAAAGTCGCTTCCAATTTGAATCAAAATTGTTAATTGTATTTCACCACCATTTAGCGCTCGACTTGAAGATAAATGTTCGCTCAAAGTTCAAGTGGCCAGACTATTTTATCGACGAAAATCGTTTTATGATTCGTTTTCTTGAGAAGGGAAAACCCACACACCCTTTGACTCATCAACTGTTAGCTCTACTCTCTCAAGTACTACCCACTTAACGTCGGGTAAAACCCTTCCTCTCTCGATTTTCATGAACACTCATCAACTCCTTCAGTCCTCTTTCTGACCTCGAACTTATCAAACATTTTATGTTTTTCCAATTCCAGGGCATGCTGAATTGCAATGTTACGTGTGCGATAACTGCGCCAAGATCGATAAGAACACCCCGCTGGAGACGTGTGGTCCCGCGCCAACAACGACAATGACAATCCCCACAGTAACAACTACAACAGCGGCACCATCAACGACAGTGGAAACCACCACAGAGGAACAGACAACAACAAAGTCAACCGCCTTCCCCACTCCACCAACCGTGGGTCCCATATCCTCCACCACCGGCTACCCAACACCACCCAATGTAGGCAACGTAGCCGCAGATGTGTACGAAATCGCCCTCAATCACACGCCAGGCGTCAATTCCACATCGCCGCTCTCAACGGAGACAGTCTACTTTGTGACGCCATCGCACGAGGGATCAACAACCGTACAGCCAACAGTCATAGTCACCCCAATCCACAACAGCACTTTGGAAACTAACTCCTCAGTTCCAACGACGCTGCTGCTAAGACAAAGGCGAAACATTCCCGTGGGAGGAATGACCTACCACTGCTTCAAGGTCGAAAAGAAATGTAAGTTCGCTCTCCTCACCAGATTTGGGCTGGCCTCATTGAAGAACATTAATTTTCCTTGCAGATAACGGTGCGTACGGTATTCAGCGCGGCTGCATGGGTGTCCTCACCGAACAGTCCGTCTGCGGAGAGTTGAAGGCTTCCAACAATAACCAGACAAGGAAGTGCTTGCCCTGCTCGACGAGCATGTGCAACAGCAGCTCAACACTTGGAGTCTCAATAGCAACCTTGCTCATAGCTCTCGTTGCTCTAGTTTATAGGGCCTAGGGTCGGCCTCAGAGCGAGGAAGCAAATCATTCGAATTAACCTAAGTTAAATAAAATCAAACCTGGATAAGATGTACTCTGTAAATAGATTGTAAAGATTTGAGTTAGGCACACCTAGAGGTAGGAAATAAACTAAACTAACAATGAAAAGTTACAGATTTTGACTTTGATTAAGAGATGGAGCTGTATATAAATTGATTAGCGGGATTTTGGCAAACAGACAGCTTTTGCAAAAATCGTTAGTCAAAATACTAAGCCTTTTGGCGTCCTGATGTATGCTTTTGAATTTGACTAAGAGATGGCGCTGTATATAAATTGATTAGCGGGGTTTTGGCCAAGATTGGGAAAAGTCGCCTTAAAAGACAAGGTATATAGACGGTAAAGAGATCGGAGCTTGTTTGCGACTCTCGTTTTTTTCATGTTGCTGCATTGAAGACTTGGACTTTTTAATTTTTTGCAACTTGTCGGACTTGCCGCGATTTTTTAAGCTACAATTTTGGGAATGAAGATAACTGTGTGATAGAATTTACGACTCAAAGATAGTGGGGCAATGCAACAAAGGATGGCCATGCTTACGGACAAATTGAAAGGGACCTCAACCAACTTGGAGAAATCTGAAAAATGATCGTGCTAACTGGACAGGCTTAAGGCCCATGTTCTCCTGTAGCGCTACCTATGGAGAAGAAGATGAACCTATAATTGTTTGGGTTCAAAGATATGCAAGACTCAGCCTTTTCAGCCTTTTCGGTAAAAAAAACTGAATCAAGCTTTTTTCTACAGCCAGGTCAAAATTTCACAATCTCCGTAGAGCCTGGTGCAAATTATATGAAGACGGTGCTAAGTTTTGACAATACAGTGGATGCAACATCGAGAGTTTTTATATTGGAGGAAAAAAATTGTCTGGTTTGATATGATTGATCTATTACCGTTCGATTATCTGACGGTATATTTCTCATTTTTCACGGAACAATGTTTTTCAACATGGAAGCACCTTATAGTGGTCGATCCCTTTCACACAGCACACAACTTGCACTACCTACTGTTTCGTCAATTTTGGTTAACGACTTTTTGGCCCACAATCCTTGACGTTTACGACTTTCAGTACTTTGTTTTTATACTTCTTCTTCTTTCTTTTCGGCGAGGTTGTGGTCCGGAATAAAAGGATCATAGTCCTCCCGTTTTACTGCATCCCTACTGGTCCGCCTGTGGGGTTTGCCAGTTTGACCTCAGGAAGTAACGGCAGGCTTCCCGGTTTCGAATCACTTCATCACTGAGGTCAATCAAATGCTGGTGTTTTTGCGTTAATGTGATCCAATTGTTTTTTGGTCTGCCTTTTTTGCGCGATTGTGCAAGAACGTTGATTGATATTGCTTTTCTGACGGGGTTCGAGGGATCTCTCCTTTGAACATGACAGAACCAACTGATCCGGTCGTGTTCTATTTTCCTTGCGATGGATTCTTTTACATGAAGGCTTCCTCGAATCTTCGAACTTCGAGCTCTGTCAAGTTTTGTTACTCGTGCTGTCATGCGAAGCTTCTTCATCTCAGCTGCCGTTAATTTGTTCTCATTCTTTTTGTACATTGTCCAACATTGTGAACCATATGTGAGCGCCGGACGTACAACTGCGGTGTAGAGCTTTCCTTTCAGCTTAGGGGACATTTTTCGGTCACAAAAGATAGCGGAGTTTTCCCGCCACTTCATCCACCCTACGCTTACGCGGTGATTGATGTCATCATCACAAGTTGCTCCGCTATTGATCATAGATCCCAAATATTTAAACTTTCCGCACTTTTCCATTCAAGTAAATGTCTGGAGTAGGCCGGTATGGATCAGAGAATGGGCAGTACATATACTCTGTCTTTTTCGAACTAATAAGGTACCAATTTCCCTCCCTTGTTTGTTTTTATTGACTTTTCGAAAACTTTCTTAGGTGACGCCTGGAGGGTAAGTATGTATTGTATTGCATACACACTACACCAAAAAATTGCGCACTCACTAACTTATCAACACATAACGGTACTATTTCCGGGAAAGCAATTCTTATTAAATTCTTCCGAAACTTAGGAGCCTCTCTGCATTAAAAGTTTTCGCGATCCCAACTTCGGATTAAGTAAGAGGCACAAGCTCAGTCTACTTAACATTTGGAGAAGGTATTTGTTTACATACTCGTACCCTTCCACTTTACACTCTATACCTCGTCTTTGCCGGAGTTCTCCCTTGAACATAGTCCATACTAAGCCACTTGCATTCGCATCCCAGATATCTGCATCAGTTTCATATTTATCTTCAGTCTTAGTCATTCCCGGGTGCAGTGACTGATAGATCCAAACAAGATAACGTCTCGTTTGTTGCAATATTGAATCTTCTTATTTAGATAGCTTGTTGATTCAATTTACAATTGCAATAATTGCTGATAAAAGGGAGTTGTGATTCACTTGCAGAACTTATATGGAGCTGCATTTTAGTTTTTTTCTAGTAAGCACTGTCTATAGGATTGTATTGCGAAAATTAGATTGCAGTTTGTTTGTCATTCTTTGCTTGAGAACTAGTCGCAGACCCTTAACCAACTTCTATTGCCGCACCACACACTTGATAATTTGTGGTTTTTCTTGTGATGCATCCTTGGCCAGCAGTTAAACATCCCTCTATGTTGCTTTTGACAGTGATGTACATATTTCTGCAAAGTCCAAGGTTTTTCCTTCTCATCGGACACGACTGCATAATTGCCTCAGATCTTAACCAAATGAGGTAATTCTGGCCGAGCGTAATTCTGACTATTCGAGCATTTTAATATTTTCCCAATTTAATTATGAAGGATTAAGGGCTAACTAAGTGATGAAACCCTCTGCGACACCTGTGGAAAAAACGATAACACTGCAGAGCACTTCCTCTGCCATTGTCCCGCCTTTGCCCGGATCAGGTGGCAGTTATTCGGTGCTGATGAGGTGAGAGCTGATGATACAGAAGCGCCTGCTGGTCTTCCTTCGGAAGAACATGAAATTTCAACAAAAGTAGGTTGCTGCCTGGTAGTATAATGGACCAGTTTTTGAGTCTGAGTGCTCGAGTGTAGTGTTACAAAAACCTCAGACGAAAAAAAAGGGCTAACTACAATAGCCCTTCAAAAACGCAAGCTTATGTCAAAACCAAACGAAACGTAACCAGAAGTATCGCCAAATTTCAAAGTGTCTACAATTGTTTATGGAAGCTTACGGACAATTCTGCTGCCCACTGACATTTGCGTACGTAGAATGGGCATAAGAGGATATGAGCTAATGTCGCGTTTGACATTGGTGAATGAGCAAATACACACACCCCAATAAGAGCGACTATAATAGAGTTCACGGACGATTCGGAACATTTCGTTAAGTAAATTTGACGGTGGCCCACACAAATAGAAATCCCAACGACATTTTTCAATTGAATGACACAAAACACAGGATTGTAATTCTGACAGATGACTATGCACGCAGATGTTCATTATGGGTATGTGTGTGTTTTGTGCAAACATGACGAAACATTTCGTTAAAATTTGACACTAGCTCATGTTCGCTCACGCCTTTTATAGTTGACCCTTAATTCCGCGTAATTAGGCAACAAGTCAACAAACTTAACGAACCTTAGCAAACCGATTTCATGGCAACAATGTATTGTTTTAGTGTATTCGTTCGGTTGCTATTCGTTAGTTGCACCTTTAGTCATTAAAGATCAGAAAAGAACCGTTAAACCAATCCCTCTCCTTGAGCCTGATACTCCTCACCTCGTCTGGGATATGGAATTTCATTGAAAACGATAATGTCAGTGATCGTATCAGTGAAAGCGTACACCTAACTATCAATGAAGATTTGCGTCTATTTGACCATCCTGAAGGAGATGTTTATCTTCGGAGTTGACGATGGTTTTTTTTATTAGTGTTCTAGTGCTTAATTCGAGCAAAACATGCTGTTGTTAATTTTGCGGCATTGTTGAATTGTCAAGTTTCAATAATCATTTTGGCGGCTTTCGATAAGTAAAAACTAAGAGGTTATTAAATATGAATCGGTACGGTAAATCGTGATTGCCATGAATAGTTAATAAAGGGATCAATTGCACCATCTTACTTTACAACGATGTTGATCTTAAATCAAGTAGCTGGTGTTTGCTAACAAACAGGATTTACCAAATGCCCTGATAGTGGCTGAAATCAGGGATAGCCTGCGCAAAATTTGATTTTAAATTTTACTTTTTCCTGTGACTCATTCATCGTTACCGTTACTAGTTTTACTAGTTTTGGGTAACTTCGTAAGTGGCAATGCAATGCCACTGCTGCCTGCAGTTTTTAGTTTCTAATGCTGTCAAGAACTCACTTGTGGTTAAATTATGTGAATTCCTTCATTGTAGTCTCAGCTCCACGCTCTTTAAAGTTTAAAAATCTGCTCAACTCAGTTCCTAAATCGGAGATCACGCTAGAAAATATAAAACAAAAAACCATTTGACGTAAAGAATTTCAACTATCAACCATAATTTGAAAAATGTTCATAACAACTATCACCGCAAACAAACAGTTCTGCGTGTACATTTTGCGCGCGTTATCTCGAGAGCTTTTTTTTTTACCAAATTTCGCCTAAAATGCGTTTATCGGTGGGTAATTCGAGTGGTAGCATGAATCATAGGGCTAACCAATTAGTTTCGATTATTCTACCGCCCAAATTTATTCTGTTTTATTTAATCGATAAATTTAGTCGCGGTATTCTCTTAAAAAGACGTCAGTTGAATGGACTGCTTGACGTGAATGACTAGTTTAAATGGAAGCAAGCTAGTTAATCCTTTAGCAAGATTGGGCCCTCAATGCAACGTTTGGGAGCATTGCGTGTGTAATTCAGAAGTGTGTACTCAGTGCAGTAACCATTTTCAATAAAACGGACATACACATTATATTTCAAAGGTTGTTGTCATAGCTAATTGCATTGGCATTCGATGTTCTCAACTCCCGAGATAGGGCAATGTCCGGCAAAGAACGTCACTTTTACTGGTGGTTACACCAAAACCAGCCACCCGCCGCCGCTCTCGTCTCAACAATTGACTCGTTAGCTGATCTTTGTGGGTAGCTTACATAATTTTAAAGGTAGTTTTATTAGAATACAAAAAAATATATAGAAAAAAACATATATAACAATAAAAAAGGTGCATCGCGGCGTATGAAATATATATGTCAAGCATATAAGTTCCGTATACGCCCTGGTGAACGCGTCCGTAATGTGCAACGGACATAGCTTAAGTAGTTTCAAATACTTTAGTGTTTTTAAGTTTTTAATTTAGGTTTAATTTAGTTTAGGTTCAGCTAGAATAAGGAAAAACAAAACAAAAACATAGACGACCAAATTTGTTTCTCAAAATTTTCTTGGGCAAGTAAAAAAAAAGCAGTAAATAATTAAAATAAAGAAATGACAGATAGGCCGAAAGGTAACTTTATAATGGATTGGATATACATAGATTACTTTAGAGTACCCGTGTTGGGTCAGTAAGTTAGATTTAAGAACAATAGTTCAGTTAGTTAAGCTAGTTTGAATTATTTTTGCCTAAGATGTAAGAACCATGAATTTCCGAATAAAAAAAATGTTCCCAACTGTCTGTCTGGCTAAATGAAAACAAATAATTCCACAATTTTATTGACGAACTCAAACGGTTAACGATAGAAAAAACACAAAAAAATTAATTTTTCAAGAAAATCTGTTGTTAATTTTTTTAAATATGGCGGTATCTCATGTCCAAGTCCAAGCTTAGCGAATATTTCGGACAAAGGATCTGCGCTATCTGGACGAGGGCTTTTTAAAAACTCCATCCCTACCTCAGTTTAGTCAATTATTTAATAACAATTAATTGTTTACTTATTTAATTTTAATATTAAATTAGAATTAAATTTTAATATTAAATTAAAATTAAATTTTAATATTAAATTAAAATTATATTTTAATATTAAATTAAAATTAAATTAAAAAAAAATAATTCAATTAATTATTTATTTATTTTTTTTAACAACACCGGGTTGTTGTTAATTTACAGTGCATTTAAACCCGTTCTAGTCCATTGCGCTGCAAAAAGTTTACAAAGCTGGTTACGCATTTGTGAATAAAACACACCTATTTTAAGAATGCCAAAATTTGTAAAAGCATCACAGTGGCAACACTGGTTTTTAAGGTTAAAGTCCCACTATTACAGTTGAACACAAACGTGTGTGATAAATCAAAATAAAAAATAAACGAATTAACAACGCGTCCGAAGATTTTGAATTTATTGTTGAAGTGTCGCGTTCAGTTTGACGTGTTTTGTGCGTGGCAAAGAAATTGTCGACGTAATCGGACGCTTTTTATCAAGTTATTGGAAAAAGGAAAACGAGCAAGAATAAATTCTTAGAAATTTGATTAAACTAATCAAGCAACCGAAATACTGGCCCAGTTGCTATAGTCGCGGGGGAGCTCGTTCAACGGAAATCGCTTCTGTTGTTCGGAATTTGAATGAACTTCTCTGTTTCAGATCATTTTGAAGAACTTATCCTTTTTTTATAATTTATTCTTCTTCGAGAGTGACATAGAAGACACATTACGTCGAGATGACTTCGTAATACTACTGTCTCCTATTAGTTTTATAGCTCGTTGTTAAATTCTAGATGTGGGCGCCGTGGCCGTGTGGGTTCGTGCGTCGACCCATGCGCATTAGACCTTTACAGTCTAGGTTGGAATCTGCGAAGTTCTGCGCGATCTTTGGTCCTGTTTGCGTTGATGGCATTTGGAGGAGAAGGTTCAACCACGAACTGTATGGGCTCTACAGCGACATGAGTTTAGCCAGGCGTCTACGGATCCAACGCCTAAGATGGCTAGGCCATGTAGAGCGTATGGACAACTTAGCTCCAGCCCGAAGAGTCTTCGACTCTGAGCCTGTGGGACAACGCAACAGAGGACGTCCATGAACAAGGTGGCGCACACAAGTCGAGGAGGACCTCGGCCGGCTTGGTGTGCGAAACTGGAGACAGCTGTCGAAAGATCGTGCTGGCTGGAGAGGCATGTTGAGTGAGGCCCAGGTCCACCTCGGACTGTAGCGCCCTAAGAAGAAGAAGAAGAAGAAGGTTCGAATACAAGTCCAGAGAAACAATTGTTCAAAAAAAAATTGTTCGCGGCTCCACCTCTTTCAAGTCACTGATAATGCTCAAAGAGTATTGCTGTCCAGAAAAAGCTTCTCACTCTCGCCGTTCGGAGTCGGCATTAAACTGTAGGTCCCCACCGCTCGTAAGAGAACAATAGCACGCACAACATGAGTGTTTGCTGAGAAGCTAGGCCCAGGTCCACCTCGAAGTGTAGCGCCGCCAAATCTTATTATTATTATGTTGAATTCTATCTAGTAGGGCAGGAGGAACCAGATATGAGCTTTATACTTAAGCTTGGGCGGATATCGGCCTTAGAAACTGAAGCCAAATCAGAGCGGGTGAAATATTTCTACTATCGTTTGCGAAGGCTCAGACATTTTGCAGAGTTTTTTGGCGACCTCAAAAATGTGATTACTCCAAACTCCAACCAAGTATTGTATTATGTACCAATACCAAGGTTGGAAAGTCTTTTGTTTTTATTGATACAAGCGCCATCAGTCTATAATCACTTATTATTAAGGGATCGCTTAAGTGGCAGTAAGCGCTATTGAGTTGTAGAAGCATTGAATTCCACTTTACTGTTTCTACCTCAAGGACTTTCCAATTCTTGGACCGAAAGTTAGGGTCGTTAGTCTGTAAAGAATATGAAAAGTTGAGAGAACTGAAGTGAATTGGATTAGAAGTAACAGATTGGAGATATTTTATAAAAATGAGAAAAAGAATCGGAGACAAACCAGAACCTTGGGGAACACCAACATTTCTTTGGTGAATAGCCATCCAAAATAACTTGAAGTGAACAGTTGAAGAGGTTATTCTGATCCATAAAAGTAGAGATACATACATATGTCCTATAAGCACGCATTTTCGACAAAATATCTTGAGGCCAAACTCTGTTAAATGCCATAGAAATATCAAATGCAACGATCTAGCTTTGACCTAATTTGGCAAAGCTTGGTGAGATATGCCTTCAAATCACTGGTGGACCTGTTGCTGTGGAAATCATACTGCGGGTCATTAAGAAGATTCCGGAATTCAAGATAATTCATTAATCAATCATAATCTATTTTTGAAGCACAATCGTCATCGAATGAAGAATGGACTCTTTCTCCAGAATATATCAAGCATTTTTTTTTATTTCCCGGTTGTCACGATAACTTTTTGATAAAATATTCTACCACTTAAAATTAGTTTATTTATCTAAAATAGATCAATCATCACGACAAACGCCCTGTACACTCTGTACACCCAGTTATTCACAATCTTCGGATAACATATGGGTTCCCTTACATAAATTCGTACACTTTGTTGAGGTTCTGGGACTTGAGTAGGACTAACGATGTCAATGAGCTATGAAGTTGGACATGCGGCAGAGCATATCCATCAGGGTCACCCTTGCCGTAAAAGTCCTGGCAAAGCTCTAATCAACCTTCACACCACACACCTATCTTGGTCGAGTCGTAAACCCAAAGAAGAGATCCAGCGTTTGCTGCCTTTGAATCTTCAGTTCATGCCGATCGAACTCTATTTTCGAATAATCGTTTTTATAATGTACTAAGGTTGGCATTGTTTCGATAAGTCAACGTGCTTATCGCTTTGTTTTGCCGAAGATCTAAAGCCACTTGTGCTTGCGACATTTTATAGTCGACTTCCTCATCCTGTCTGATAAGAGTGTGACTAAGTTTTTAGCTATTTCGATAAGTTTTTTGCTGGCATAAGGAAGTTGTTACCAACCCAGTCTAATCTAGTCGATAGTAATTATTGTAACACATTTACAAGTATTCGCGACAAACTATACTACCACGTGCTATAGTTTTGTGTAGTCAAGGTGAGAGAGAACACGTGCGCGCCGTGGCATTGTGAGTCGGTGCGTCGACCTCTACGCGCTAGACTTTTTAGTCTCGGTTCAAGTCCCAGTAGAGGCAACAATTTTTCGTATGAGAAATGTTCACGGCTCCACCTCTTTCGAGTCACTGACAATGCTCAAAGAGTGTAACTGTCTAGAAAAGGCTTCACAATCTCGCCGTTCGGAGTCGGCATCAAACTGTAGGTCCCCTCCATGTGTGAGAGAACAGTAGCACGCACAAGACGAGAGGTAGCTGAGAAGTTGTCAAAAAGGACTAAGACGTGTTGTAATGTGATTTTTTCAACATAGTTTTTGAGAAGATCGTGCGAAACTCACCAGCCAATACAAGAGGCACGATCCTCGAAAAGTCATCACAACTGGTACCATACGCGGATGACATTGTGGCGTTTGCTGTCATTGAAACGAAGGAGTCAAGATTGTTTAACGAATTTAATTTTTAAGTGATGAATATCTCAAATGATAGTATTCTCAAAGGACATTAATAACACAGACTTCATTAAATCAATCTGTATTTTCAATAATGACAGTTCAACTGTAATACACTACTTCACAATGCAAAGCTTGTATGTCCGTCTTCCCTGAGTGCTAGCCTTCGAAAGTCCCTTCTTTTTTAGTGAAGGACATCGTCTACCTCGGCTCTGCGGTAAAGAGTGCAGACAACATCAAACGTACCGACACCAAACGTAGAATAACTCGCCAACCGATGGCGAGAGGCTCAAGAGGCAATTGAGAAACGGAGCCCCCTCTCGAAAGATCAGTTTGACTTTGTGCAAGACCATAATCATCATTACGGCGGAGGCATGGAGGTACACGTCCACCTCAGGTTCAGTATGGAAAAATGTGATGCCGAGTAAATTAAAGAACGATCCTGTATCAAATCATGGCATAAGATTCAACCACTACTCCGCCTTAGTGTGCATAAGGTTTCTTTGATATGTCCGTATTCTTTGATATGCTTCCAAACTGCAAGCCTTTTGAAGGAAGAAGATGTTTATTTATTTGAGAAGCTATGGTCAGAATGAAACTTTGTAAAGCTACCCAGTTGTTCTGCGACCGCGATCACTTGGTCTTTATACTGAAAGTTCGGTCTTCCTCTCCTTCTCAAACAGGAGGTTCGGGTTCCAAGACTCCCTAGGCTGGAGCATTAGTGTTAATTTGCTAGATGTGTCAGATCCAGTATAGTCGACTGATTTTTGCCTTCCGGACTATGGCCACACAACTGCTGGAACAACAGACCTTATGGACATTGTAACATCCTTAACTTACTACCACAACAGGCGATACTGAGTCATACTGACTGAGTCAAAACGGCGCTTTCAAGGCGCTAATTGGGTGCGACAAACAGTATCCGTATGTCCATCGCCACTTACCTCGCTACCTACCTACGAGTACCATGGCCACATCTTTGTACACCTCATAGAATTCGCAGTTGTGTCTTCTCCTCCATTCGTCCTCCTTGCAAACAGGAGTAAATATCGGTTGTAGATTTCTTCCTTCGAAGGCACCAAGTATTGGCTCTATAGTCCTGCTTATCGTCCAGATTTCGGCTCCATATAGCAAGACTGGCGGTGGTAATGGCATAATGAGTTTAATTCACTTTCAAATGCGAATTACGCCATTATGGCGTTAGTTCATATGGCCTTCGTTCACGGCACCAAGACTGGCAGGATTAGGGTTTTGTAGAGTATGATATTGGTCCTTCGAGCCAAATTCGAGTTTTGACCCAAATTGTTTTGACAAACCTAAAGAGCAACTGTTGAAAAGGGCGATTCTTCGTCGGACTTCCTCCAAGATGTCGTTTGTGGAGATCTTGTTTACTCAGAGGTGGAAATACCTAAGAGAGAAGAATGTGCTAACACCCCTCCTTGGATGGCCAAATATGGTTCACAGATGGGTCGAAGTCAGAAAGTGGAGTAGGAGCTGGCATCGTAGGACCCAGATGTAACTTACACATGTCTCTCCCCAAAGAGTCCACAATATTCCAGGCTGAACTCTTTGCTATAAATGAAGCCGCACATTGTATCGGCAACATTGTATCGAAAATATCGATACTCTCAGATAGCCAGGCAGTACAAAGCCCTAAATAGCTTCACATTCAACTCAAAGGCTGTTTGGGAATGTCACAAAATACTCAACACACTGGCAGATAAAAACAGAATAAAACTAATATGGGTGCCAGGACATGAAAACCACGAGGGCAATGAAAAGGCCGACATCATAGCAAAGAAAGAAGCTGAAACTCCTTATATTTGGCCTTTTCCTTTGTATGGATTCGGAAACGCTGACATACAACAACATCTAAACAACTGGATACAGAAATGCCGTATCCAACTCTGGAACAAGCAGGAGGGACTCCAAAAAATTCATGAGGGACGATCCCAGAAGAACCAAAGAGCCTCTAAATCTTCACAAACCTGACCTCTGAATACTACTCGTATGTGGTGCACTTACTGGCCACTTTCTTTTGATACTCTTATTTAATTTACAATAAATTACAGTTCAAGTTAGGAGCATTTGATTGTGCAGCGTTGGCGATCAGGAGAAGTAGCTATCGCGCAGGACTATGTAACTATCACCTACACAAAATGGGGGACAGCAACACAGAAAACTGTAGACACTGTAGTGAATCAAAGGAGACCATGGAACACCTATTAGTCGAGTGTCCAAATCTGACACCAAGCAGATGTAAAATAACCAGATTCACACTAACAGGAACAGACTACCAGGACATTCCATCCAAAGAAATCATAAAATTTTTCAAGGTAGCTCTGAAGTCCTGGAGAAACAAAAGGGGGCACAGTAGATCTATTGTGGTCGCAGTGCTGTGTGACTATACAGTCACTCCCCATTCTCTTCAATTCAATTCAGAGGTAGAAAAACACTTAACTATCTCAAAATAATAGCTGTCGATTGTGACGTTTTGTCTTAAGTGATTGGCAACGGATCGATTTTTACTCGACAGCATATATTTTGTCTTCTCCGCATCTACCCTAAAAGCAGCTTCTTTTGCCTCTTCTTCAATCGTCATGAATGCTTTTACAACGGCTCGCAGGGCGCGCGTTCCCAATGTCAATAACAGCTGCGTAACATCAGCAGCTGACCCAATTTGTAGAAAATATTACCTTCCGTGTTTACACCTGCCCACCGCACTATCTTCTCCAGACCCAGATTGAATAAATCACACGACAACGCATCTCTTTCCCGAAATCCTTTGCAGGTTTCAAACGATTCGGATGTTCTAGAACAGTACTGCACGGTGCATTGCTTATTTTTTAGGGTGACGCGTCGAATAATACGCCGGTATTTTCTTTTTGATGAAATGAATAAATATAATTAATTGAAGAAACCGTGTTTTTTTGAAGAAATCATACATTTGCATACAGCCTTGGCCAAATGTATTAGGCACCCTTATCGTTTTGTCTTTGCTGCCAAATAATTTATCGGAAGCACTTAGTTTGAATTGTATGGTTTTCGGCGACACTATCTGAGTTTGTAAAGGATTTTTATTTTGTCCTCTCATTTCATTAATTTCTTAGCTTTTTGAAGATATAACGAATCTTAATACATTTGGCCAAAGTTGTATATACCCCCAGCCCATTTGAAAATTGATCCGTAAACAGCTTTGAAAAGGTTGGTCATTATTGGCACAAATTTTTGCCGCGATAGGAACCGTTGTTATCGATTTATTACAACCCGTGCCGCAGTTCCCTGGAAATAATTGTCTTCCGCTATCGGCTGGATTTATCTTATCTGGATAAAAATAAAGTGCAGGCATTTGCTATACTCAATAGAAAATAATGGAGTAAAATATGATTGAGTTCGCTCGGCTGTTGCCCTATGAATCGGGCTTTAATTGCGCTGTAAACTTTGATTTAATTACTGTCTGACTTTGATTCCTTTGTTTCTTGTGTTATAATTTTGCACATGGAACTTCTTGACCTACTTGACTTTAATTTGTTTGATAGCTGGACTTTTTATGGGATCAGGAGTGTTAATGTTGAACGAGGCCGACAACTACAGCTGGGAATGTCCTAAATGAAGCCGAATGGCAGTTTAATGATCTCCCTACATATTGGTGAGTATAGTCTACGGTACATTTTTGATCAGGTTATGGAACAGTCTTTCTGACCATTTGGTGTCAATGGATTTAGCAGGCGCCATTGTTTTCGTATCCTCTTTCATTTCATTCGGTATCCAACACCATTTTCAACGATGAATGAGTACAAAGTCATCAGATAGTCAGATCAGTCAGTCACCCCTGATCACGTCAACGTCTACAAAAGATAGTGTCAAGCCCAGAATTGCAAAGAATCCCAAAGAAAGCCACCATGTTACGACTGGATGGCGCAGTTCATCAAGTGCCTGTCCCAAGTTCGAGGGGTCCCAGGTTCGAATCCCAGTGAAATCTAATCTGGTCCAGTCACCATTTGCAGTTGGGGTCAAATTAACGGCACTGGAGTAGGTTGTTACCTTTCAGTACAACGGATCAGTTTTGGGTCTGAGTGCTCTAGTAGCGTGTCAAAAAAAAAACCCCCGGAAAAAAAACCCGCCCCTGTTGCATATGCAACCTCAACTAATCCGTGACGGCTTTCGATACCTAGTGTATCTCACGGTTTAGATTGTCTTTTATGACTCATTGCAAATCTTATCCGGGGATTTTCCACGATCGCAGATCCACCACCACGATTCTGAGCGAGATTAGCCCGAAGTTATTGCTCAATTGAAAGGCCTTAAAGATCTCGTGCACTGCTCCGTGTGACTGACATTTACGATTATTTTTTCCTCGGTTTTATTGACTTTGTATTGATTACAGGTACAACCCATTTATTAGCGTGAGTCAATATTTATGAACTCAAATCGGGGAGATTACGTTTTCGCAGTATGCGCACCAGAAGTTTGTAAATATATCTCTTTTCAAAAGAAGTCTTATCTGAGCGGACGATCGTGCGGCAATAAATAATTTATATTTAATCATCTGACGGATATAGACATCTGACTTTGATCGAAAACTCTTTTCTTGTAAGCTTTTCGAGTTTGACTGTCCGACGACGACACGTGAAGACGGTACGCTGTAATATTACGTCAGGAAAAAATTCCAAAAGACGATAAATTCTGCGTCCCTTAGCACGATACATTCCAATTCTCAAGAAGTAGATAAGCAAATGTGTGAAGGTTACAAAAATTTAATGAGTACATACAAGAGTAAGCAACGGCATATTTTAAGGGGGACAGCTGCATTGAGGAGCTTCCAGTGGCAGTTCCATATTCGCATGTTTGTTTTGATCATCATCATCATCATTTTCAGTGACCCGCATGTTCCTCTAAAGGGGTCGCGGGGGCAATGCATGCACGAGAGATCTCCAGGCTACTCGATCTTCCGCCATCGACTCTAAATCATCAGGAGCTATGCCCAAGCGCAACCAGGCGAGTGTTTGGAGTTGGTCCAACCATCTCGTCCTGGGTCTGCCAAGCGGTCACCTACCTGATGGAAACGCATTCAAGGCACGTCTCGGAAGTCGTGATGATGGGGGCATTCGTGCCACGTGACCAAACCATCAAAGTACAGCCCTTTCCGTACGAAGAAGCAGCTGCCCAACGTTGAGTTCCTCGCGCACTGCCGTGTTTCTCACCCTATCCCGGCGAAACAGCACGAAAAAATCTCATCTCGGCAGCTTGTATTCGATCTTATTCTTTCGATCATTACCCAAATTTCATGACCATAGGTGAGAGTTGGAACAAATACTGCGTTAAAAACCGCTAACTTGGCTTTGACACCAATCTCGGCCTTCCTGATTACAGATCGAACAAGCTGTTTCAAAATCGACCCAGCCAATCCTAGAGCAAAGCTCAGCATTGTTCCTCCCATCACTCGTGAAGAAGACCCCGAAATACTTAAACTTCTCCACCTGTTTCAATGGGATTCCACTAACATGTAGAGTGCATTGAAGAGGCGTTCTGGAGATAACCATAACTTCGGATTTGTCCACGTTAACCTCCATCCCAGCATCAGCACATACGGCCACAAAACCTATCTAGCACGCGCTGGAGTTCTATCTGGGAGGATGTGAGGATGACTGAAGTCATTTGAAAAAAGCAGATGGGTTATCCTCAAATCTCTCTTCTCCCTCTTATCCTCTCCCAATGTGAAAAATTCCTTGGCTCGACTACGCTGCAACATCTGGTCCATATATATAATGAAAAGGAGAGGTGACATAACGCACCCTTGGCGAAGTCCAACGCCAACAGTTTGAGTATAGAGACTGAATGGCCCTCAACAAAGACCCATCAATCCCATACTCCTGCAGAACACTCCAGAGTTTACCTCGAGGAACTCGGTCGTATGGCTTTTCCAAATCTACAAAACAACTGTAGATCGGTTTGGCGTACTCCCAAGCCTTATTGTTTTGATAAGCAAGCAAAAAAATGGTCTAATGGCAATTTGTGAGGGTTTTTGAGTTGCCTGCGCCGGAATGGATTACGCTACCAAACGATACCGATTGAATTTTTTTTGCCAGAAATTTATCCTGTCGACATTGACGCCATTCACTTTCAGCAGCACGGAGCTACATACTCGAACCACATGATGGTTCATTGCGTGACAAATTTCGTTAATGTGTGCTTTCTCGAAACGAAAAACGAGAAATTAGACGTTGCACATTTTGCTTCTGGGCTTCGCCAACAAATAATTGACTAACAGAAAGCATTTGAGCTGTAATTCGCGATAAGGAGAAGCAACAAGGCAAAAACGTTATGAAATATATCAGTAAATAACCTGGGGAAGTGCGAGTTGTACTCTCACGGGAAGTTTTAGGTTAGGTTAGGGGGCTGCTACTGAATTCACTAGCCCACTTAGACCGTGTTGGTCCATTGTGATACCCACAGTCAGACTACTACCAATGATCGCCCGCTTCACTGATAGTGCCGTTAATTTGATCCCAACGGCAAATGGTGACTGGACTAGATTTGAAAAACCGGATAAAAGTGTTTAACTTTGCTTTGACTGGGATTCGAACCTGGGACCCCTCTAACTTAGGGCAGGCACTTCTGTTGAGTTGTCGATCTCGGCATGGAATTTATGTGCGAAGTGATAATTTATAGAGTTGTACCGAATAGTGATTTGGCCAGATACCGAATATTCGGCCTGCAGCTAGGCCGGATAGCCGAATATTCGGCGGCCGGATATCTACCTAAATTAAAAGTATAATAGTTTGGTGCTCTGACACTTAAATCAGACCGGTACAGGTAAAACCAACTTAAACATGTTTTTTTCCTTCTTCTCCACAAGATATTCTTACTTCCTACACAGCAAAGTTTTTGGAACATTTTTGAAGAGGTTGCGGAAGGCAAGTCAGATTGAGTTTTCTGCCAACAAAATACCGCCAACGAACTTGTCTTATATCTCAAAAAAGTTTATTTTGAACGGAATAGTGACCCTTGGGCTTGGTGGTCAGTAAATGGAAGACAGCACCCAATTTTGCTCAAATTTGCGAAAACTTATTTTTCATCTTCATGTAGCAGTGCATACAGTGAGAGACGCTTTTCTAAAGCATGCATTGTATACGAAAACAAACGTAATAAATAATTACCCCATAATTCGGCTTTAGTAAGCTTCCAATATTAAATTGTTTTTTTTTTATTTTGTTGCTTTTTACTAAAAAAAAACGACTATCCGGTATTCGGCCGGATATCAAAAGACTATTCGGCTCCGGCCGGATATCCGTCACATTTTGAAATTTTCAAAATCTCAGAGAGATCGTTCCGTTCTTATGAATCACGATTTGTAAGTAGAATCGGGGTGGAAATTTGGCAGATATTACTCTGTTACTAGTCTCGGAGTCCGTTCTTTCGATCACCACTTTTCACACAAATGTTGCCTGATTTAAAATGATACCTCCTGTTGAAGGGACCGATTCTAAACATTAACTGTAATGAAGTAATCCTGCATAAGCTAAACCACAAAATTGCAACAACTCTGGTTAACCGCTGCTTCTTTCGGCTCAAAAGGCGACTGAGAAACGGAGCCCTCTCTCGTAAGACCAAGTTGGCTATGTACTAGATGATCATGTCGAGAGGTAATAATACGGTGCACCATTTAGGCCTGCGGTATGATTGCGCCACTTTCGTCTCAGGATGCATATTCGACAACTGTGGACAACTGTGGGAATGATATTGCCCACGTTGGAAGGACGCCTGGAGGGTAGAAGTGATGAAATAGCCGTAGATGACATGGGCTCATAATAGAAACCCGTGAAGAGACATGTTGAAGAAGATGCCGATTCTGATGATTCACCTTGTAGCATATGCAGTAGGGCCATCAGAAAACGTGGTCACAGCAAGACGTGTGACATCATATCACGCACAGCTTGTGCAACGTTGTTAATTATTGGGAAGTTCTCCCGTATCCTGAATGAAGCCAATACATTGGAATATCGATTAGACCCCACAATTCCCTGATTTGATCATCGATGTCTGGTAACTCAACGAGAATGTTATGAATGTCTTAACAGCAAGTGACCACATTCTTGTTGTGGGGTTTTTATTTTAGCAGGAATGCCCAACGCTTTTCGACACTTGCGTGGATGAATCATTCGCTCAATTAAGCGTTGATGAGTCCACCAAATATAGCAAGGACTTGTAACAGTCCCCCACCCCATGAGTCGATAGACACTCTGACGGTTAATCTAATCGCCCACAAAACAAGTCATAAACATCATATGAAGTTCTGGCCAGCGAACAACTGGCAGCGCTCGAGAGATCGAGAAAAATCGGAAAAAAATTAACCAGTTGATAAATCAGCGATAGCCTATCTAGCGGTGTATCCAGTAGATTACCTCAATGGGACCAAACCGTGTGCCTTTAACCTATGAATCATTTCGCCGTTTCCGAAAAACAAAATGGCACCTCGATAAGATATGGATTGGACACGAATAATCGATGGTGCGCTAGGATGTGCTGTGGGTTAACACCGGTATCTCGGGTAATTTTTATGAAACACATGATAGGTTGGCTGATAATCTTGTCCACAGCGAACGGCGAAAAAAGCCACGAATGGCCTTCGTTGACGTCAGGGAGGCTTTGATTTATCTATCAGCTGTAATTTTTGAAGTTGAGTTTTTGTCAATTTCTGTAGAAAAATATTATCAGCATTTTTGTTTTTTTAGATTTTGAGAAGTTGGTTAGTTTGGGTTGGAGGTTTGATAGGAAGCCTATGGAGGGTCTTTGTCGACTGATCACTCAACTGCCATCCTGATGGTCAATTGGTACAAAGTTTTGTTTAGTTTTTGAATCACTTATCAACGTGTAATTGATCATTTTGCGACTTATGTATGACTCTTGAGTAGAAATTTGTGTAACAATGTGTTTCTTCGTTCCTGTCCTTTTAGGCGAACAGTATCCCAACCTAATGCTCACCTTCCTATCCTCTCCAACAAATTGAAAGATAATCGATGTTATTCCCTCGAGACTCATTGATGAAGTCAATATCGTTTGCTGACAAAGATCTGAGAGATAAGAGCAAATGGGCTTTATCGGGCTTGTTGCCACGTTCAACGGTGATATGGATAAGGTCTCTAACCATAGGGGATATACTTTTATTTTTATATTGCCTTCACTCACATGACTTCATGGAAAGAAACGGTTTTGCTGCCGCCACAGAAGTCTTGTGATATGAGTGCATCCACACGCTAAGGCTGTCCGCGTTGTCGCATAAAGTGGCTTATACTTGGACGATGGTCAAATCTTTTTGGCTTCATTTGATGGCCTACTATATCGAAACTATGATTTTGGTGGTAATTTTGTCTGCTGGTTGGCGACTGATTTTTTTTAAACTTTCGGTTCGATTCTTAATGGGGACTTCCGAAATCCCAAGAAATCCCAAATTTTCAAAGGCATTTTTGAAGGCAGCACTAAAATCCTAGATCAAAAGAAGGGGGTACAATAGATCTTTAGGGTCGCAGTACTAGTGTTACATACATGCCACACAGAGACTGCACTCTATCAACTGACAGAAACTATAGAAAGCGCCCTTGATGCGAAAGAAATAGTTATGTGTGCTTTCTTGGATATTGAAGGAGCATTTGACAACACATCCCATGATGCAATTGTTCGGGCTCTGGACAAAAAGGAAGTAAACCACACAGTATCGAAATGGATGTATGAACTCCTGAGCACAAGATCAGCGGAGACTCACACACCAGGAGGCATAATAAAAGTCGACACAACAAGAGGATGCCCACAAGGAGGAGTTCTATCTCCTCTCATGTGGAGCCTAGTTGTAGACGAGCTTCTAGAAATACTAACTAACCATGGCATCAGATGTCAGGCATATGACGATGACATAGTAATCATAGCCAGGGAAAAAATGGAGGAGACCCTATGCGATATTATCAAATGGGGGCTAACTTTAACTAAGGAATGGTGCGTTTCGGCTGGGCTAAGCCTAAATCCGGCAAAAACCATCATAGTACCTTTCACAAGAAAACGAAAACTGGAACGACTAAAACCAATAAGTCTGTCGGGTACAACACTGACTCCGGTAAAAGAAGTTAAATATCTGAGAGTAATCTTGGACAGCAAGCTCATCTGGAAAAAACATACAGAAGAGATAACCAGGAAAGCGACGCGTGCTCTGATGATTTGTCGAAGCTTGGCGGGCAAATCCTGGGGATGCAGTCCAAGTATTCTAAGATGGATGTACATCTCTATTGTTCGACCTACAATAACCTATGGTGCAATAGCATGGACCAAGAGAAGGAATTATACCAACTGCGATATAGCAATAATGTCGGACAGTCGAGCCGGTATTATGGCACTGGACTCCTACACCATCAAATTCAAACTTGTATGGGAATGCTTGCAAAAGCTCAAAACCGAGTAAAACTCTGCTAGATATCTGTCCATACGGGGATAGAAGGCAATGAAATGGCCGACTCCTTGGCAAGGAAAGGGGCATCAGAACCCTTCATAGGCCCTGAACCATTCTGCGCTTTAGGAGACCATCTCCTGATAGAAGAATTCAGGGAACTAAAAAGAAGGAACCGGATAGAAACCTGGATGAACCAGGCCAAGAAACTCCTAGGGCAATATAACCGGAAGAGATTCGAGGCATGCATCAAAATGAGCAAGAATAACCTCCGTTTCCTTACAGGCTTCCTAACGGAGCACTGTAGATTCAGGGAGCATCTAAGGAAACTAGGGGTATCAGAAAAAGGTCTCTGCAGATTTTGTGGAGAATTTAATGAAATTAGAACCATCTCTCATTCTCAGCTTCCTGAAGGAAACGGGCTTAGAGAGAATACTCTAGAACAAATTTCTTCACCTATGCCCAAGAGAAGTCCATTACCCTCAATACAACTCTGAAAAGAACTGTATTTGAGGGGAACTCGTAATTGTGCTAAGGTATTGAAAGGGGGCACAATGGATCTTAAAGGTCGCGGTGCAATATACCCTCAACAATAATAATAATAATAATAGGGCCCAAAAAGTGGTCCGTTTCAGGTGTAATGTCTTAATATCATACAATTTTATCATGTCCCGAAACGACGAGATATTTTCGGGTTTTCTAAAAATCAGCATATATTCTTACACCTTGGGACAGTTCTCAAAAAAAGCATTAAAGAAAGAATTAAATGACAATATGTCTAGACAAAAGCTTAAAAAAAAAGAGAGACATGAAAGTACACGATAAAGGGCTTCTTTTCTTAATCCAATACTTGCCCCTTATCAAAGGAAACAAAATTTACAACATTTCGCAGAACAGACTGCTCGATATGTACAATACACCAAGTCAGACAAAAAAAGAAGAAAAAAAAACATTTTCACGATCCACTCCCGAGATACGCACAATAGATTACACCCATGATAAATATCAATAATGGCGCGTTTCAGAGTGATTTTCAAAGAGATAAAAACACCACCACCACCGACCCACGATGTGCGGAAAATAAAGGGGAAACAAAAAACAAAAAATAAAAAAATTCAACTAGGCGCAACCTCTTTACGCGATATCAGCGAACGCGATATAACATATAAAGGCTTTGTTAACGCCACCCACAGGGTAGTTATCTTGCATTGGTCTTAACCTCGAGTTCGTGGGCTAGTTCAGCAACTCACCATTCCGTTTTGGTTGCTAATTCAAACCGAAAGTCAATTCCTTAGTTGCTCTACGTGACGGTTAAAATTGTTTCAATTTTAAAATCAAAAATTGTGATCAAAATGAAATTCCTACCGATTTTCTTGGTTTTTGTGATGTGCTTTGCTGCTAGAGGTGAGGAAATACGAGTATACATGGATGTGAATATAAAGTGAATCTGGCTTTGTTTTTCGAAAAGAGCTGTGACCGAACTTTCAAATCATAGCCCAAAATAACAGTTTTGGGTGTGGTCCAAATTTAAAAAAAAAAATTAATTCATTGTCGGAGATCAGAAATTTGGATACAACAAGTCGGAGCAGAAACAAACAATTATGTTCCAATATCTCTAAGTTGGAAACATGGATAATGGACTAAATTCCGATACAATTCAAAAAGTGCTCCAAAATGATTGTGTCTAAAAATTTCGACGAAAATGTTTTTTTTATTACATAACAGGAAAATTTGTCCAGCGTGTTATTCAGTTTTATTTAGAACCTTTCAAAATTCTTGTCGAATTTTAGATCCATTATTTTAGGTCCTTATTGTTCGATATTTTTGATATCGTTAAATTCTCCAGGAAATTCGTACAAATTTTATTAAAAAAAAATTTGATAATCTATTTGAACCACAATTTGGTCACTAAATTAAGCACGTGCATTCCAAAATGTTGATAAGTGGGCCACAGTCCTTGTTTTACATTTTTTTCTAAGAACACTGCAACATTTTTGTATTGCTGCATTTGACATTTTAGGCCTTTGACCTACAAGAGCCTAAATTTCGACATTGTCACCCGAACATTTTTGATTGGATTTTTGCTTAAGCTAATACTGCTCTTGGTTGCGTTGAGAGTCCAAAGAACAAAAGAACTTCTGGTCACATGATGTTATAAACAAAATGGCGACAAAGAACTCATCAAACACTTCAATTGATTGCCTTCAAGTGCCCGAATTAATGACTTCAGCCAATTGTAAATTGAGATCCTTTGAAGTCTTGTAAAGAAATCTCCCAATTAACAGAATAAAGTTTCTGAGCATTTTACATTATATAAAATTAGTTTAACTCAAAATTATTCTTTTTCAAATAAAAGCATGAAAACTTCTTTCGCTTCTGCGTCTTCATACGGTGCTATAGTCCGTGGAGGACCTGGACTGACTCCAGCTAACTCTCCAGCTAGCATTATCTTTCCCTAGCTGTCCTTAGCAGTGCATACGAATTTTGTTAAGGTTCCTTCCAACTTGAGATCGCCATTTTAGGCGTGGACGTCTTTCGTGTCCCATAGGGTCGGAGTCAGAGATACCTCCAAACTACTGCCTGAAAAGTATGAACTGAGCTGAGCTACAACTAACATGTTTTCACACCTAGTCCGGTCTTTAGAAAGCTACTTCTAATTACGCATGTTTAGCTGACTAAGGTCCTCTTCCAGTTGGCCTTTCTAAAGTCTTCGTCGGCTTAGAATCGACAGCGTTACTGGAGCACTCAAATCCACCCCTTAAATGGGGCTGGAAACGATGCTTCACCTTCAACCTTTGCAACTCTTCATCAAGAGCTCTGCCGCCAAATGAGCCCTCAGACTACGGGAATGTCATAACTGGCATCCAAACAGCTACGGACATTCAAGTCTGCTCGAATCTTTCAGTCGCAGGGGTCTCTGGACTGCCACAAACTACGAAAAACCCGAGTATGACTTTGAAAAGAACTGCATGATCCTTATCCCAGATAAGCAGGATTGGGAAAAGCCTTACTTCATCAAAGGCACACCCATTTTCTCTGATGGATCGAAAACATAAGACGTTACTGGAGCGGGAATCTTCTGTGAGACACTAAGAATAACCAATGCCTATCGGCTTACTGACTATTCTAGTGTATTTCAATCAGAAATCTTTGCCATTAAGAAAGCTGCGCAGACTGTACAGCAAATGGACCTTCCTGACATGGAAATCACCTTCTGCTCGGACAGTCAAGCGGCCTTGATGGCATTGAATACCCATCTGGTAAACTCCGAGGGACTCTGACTCATCTGTCCACTGTTGTTGCACAGTTTCCAAATTAAACCAAAATTCAGACGAATCACTTTCCACTTAAAACGAGAGGAAATCTTTTCAGCAGTTTCTGATTTCGTCAATGCTTCTGAGCCATCGAAAAGGACTCGAACGATTAAGGTCTTATATAGAGATAACTTGGTTTTTCAGAGAGGGCCTTAGTTTTCAATTTCCCTCTAGGCACGGAGATCTAACGGTTGGCATTTGCGATCCACCCTTTTCCCTTCTTTTTGCTTTCGCGGTGGGGTCGTTGATTGAACTAACTGAGATGCATAGGAAGACAAAGTCCTTTACTACATCAAAATACTTGCTGTCTATGGTGCGGCATTTTATAATTTGACTGACTCGTTCAAAATGTCGACTCCTGCACACTAGACTTTGAGTCTAGGTTTACCATTACCAGCTTCTCCTCTTTCGGGTCACCTCTCTTGAGTCATTTCTCTCTCGTCACCTCTCTCGAGTTAATTCCCTCGAGTCACCTATCTTGAGTTAATTTTCTTGAGATACCTCTCTCGATTCACCCCTCTCGAGTTACCTCTTTCGAGGTACCTCTCTCGAGCAACCTCTCTCGAGTTAACTCTCTCGAGCCACCTAACTCTTTCGAGCCACCTCTCCCGAGTCACCTCTCCCGAGTCACCTCTCCCGAGTCACCTCTCCCGAGTCACCTCTCCCAAGTCACCTCTCTCGAGTCACCTTTCCCGAGTCACCTCTCCCAAGTCAACTCTCTCGAGTCACCTCTCCCGAGTCACCTCTCTCGAGTCACCTCTCTCGAGTCACCTCTCCCGAGTCACCTCTCCCGAATCACCTCTCCCGAGTCACCTCTTTCGAGTCACCTCTCTCGAGTCACCTCTCTTAAGCTTTAAGTTCCCTTCGCTCATGATAGAACAATAATAATATCACTGGCTGCTGTAGAGGGTAAGCTCAAGTCCACCTTGGACTGTATTGCCACATCCTTCTCAATGCTAACAAAGGCCCCACTGACAGCCCGTTGTGTCCTTTCGATGATGCCAATGTCCTTGCTTTCAACCATGTCATTGGTGTAATTTTTGTGAAAGACCGTTCCGCTGGTGTTGACGACTTAATTACGCACAACCTTTGCTTACATTCTGTCATTCTGCTAGAGAAGTCGCATGGCAGTGTATCGCCATGTCCAAATTCGTTTTGTAACATCAATGAAATCAGTGAGGGGTTTACATTTTGTTGCAGGCAGTACCTTGTTTTTTTCCTCTTCTTGTCTGGTTGCAGTCCGGGATGAAATTGGGCCTCATCTAACTGACTTGACTGTAAAGCGATAACGAAGCGGATGGTCGCGCGCCTTCTTGAATAATCCGATATCCGAGATCAGGCCAGTGCGTGAAATGTTGAGCTGTTGAGATCGATGGCTAGTTGATGTTCGTGACCACTCTCGGCTACAGCAGCCACATTCTCATCCGTGCGCACTGTACGACGACGGGGACCATGAGTGTTGTCCGGTAGTATACCAGTTTAACGAACTTTTTGCACAAACTTGCGTGCAGCTGTCGCGGTGGGTGCTTCATTTCGGCCAAAACTCCTTTGCAAAAAACGCACTGTTTGGGCTGCACAGCACTATTGCAATATTTCCCAACGTTGTTGAAGCGTGAAGCGACACATTTCGTTCCGCGGAGGTATTATACTGACTTTCTGTCAAGATTTCGAGCGGGAAACAGCTGTCAGTGTCAAAGTAACCTATGATTTAAAAAAAACACTAGATAGACCACCCTGTATATTCGAAAACCAAAATAAATCGACAGTTTTTCAAAAATTGGAATGACTAGCAATCGGGGAGGTGGTCACCAGGACATAAGTTGGTGAATAGATTTCTGCCGGTCCCTGGTGCAAATTTGTTGGCAATAGTGGGACCAATATCCAAGTTTTCATTTCACGTGCTGACGGGTCACCAAAAACATCACGAGGCCATGAATCCGAGGCTCGGAGTCGGCTTAAAATCAGAGGCCCCAATGCATTTGAAGGACTGCTGGAGGACAAGCTTATCAAATGCTCCCCATGAGGCACATTTTCCAAGATTTTTCGAACTTTTTCCGAACCAAAAATGTTCAATGACAGATATCCAAACGTACTAAATCAATGACACCATATTCTGCGCTGATTTCTATCATTTTGACACTTGAAAAAAAAATAATAAAAACGACACTGGGCAAAGGTCTAACGGTGATTAATTTATTTTTTTATCGGTTGCCTTTGACTTTTCTGATCTTTTTTGCCGATAAACTAAATTTGATCGATTACCCGTCAGATTACCGATAGTAACTTGCGAAGTTTCCACTCGGAGTGAGTTTCAGCTCACAGACACATGCTGGAAAGAGAGAAGACATCATGCTTGTCTTTTACTAATTTTAGTCAAAATTGTCTAAATTTTCTCATTTTTTTTCTCCTCAAGGTTATTCGGAAACACTTCAGTGCTACGAGTGCGCGGATTGTGGTGATTTAACAGACAGCCTTTTGCAGTCATGTCCAAGAGAAGCAACTGAACCACCAGCAACAACTACAACCGAAGAACCAACGACGACTACCGAAGACACAACAACAACCGAAGAAACAACGACGACTACAGAACCATCTCCAACAACAACAACAGTAGCACAAGGCGGACAAGACTCTAAGCTTTCTGCAGTTAACCCCGAAGTTCTTTACTTGACCAATGGAATAGCAAACGCCGTCAGTCAAAACTCACGCCTCAGTCGAAGCTACCGCTCCATCTTCCGAGCTGGCCCCAGCTACCTCTGCTACAGTGTAGACAAAATTGGTAATTTCAACATCACATCCTTTTGAGGGAACAAAAGCACTGAGGTGGCGCTCTTCTTCCTTTTCAGATGGCGACAATCGAACACAACAGAAGGGATGTGTTGAGGTTCCCGAGGACAAACAGGCCTGCGATGTGCTCAAAGAGAAATACGGTGAAATCGATAACTGCTCAACCTGCCAAGACAGCAGATGCAACAGCAGTGCGGCGCTTAAATATTCCATTGTTATGCTTATGATGACTGTAGTCTTAGGAATTTTCTTTAAATAAATGATTTGCCTTGAGGCATTAGGAACGCTTTGTTTTGGTTGCGTGATGCGCTTCAAAATGAATTTCGTTGTGAACGGTGCTGTGACTTCGAGGGTGACGCAGGTTCCAGTGAAACTTTGTGTTTGATCTTGATCTTCTTCTTCTTCAGCTGGCGCTACAGTCCGCAGTGGACCTTGGCTTCAGCCTACATGCCTCTCCATCCAGCACGGTCTTGCAGCGACGCAAATTCAGCTTAGCTTAGATTCCTTTCCAGCTGTGCACGCCACCGAAGATGTGGTCGGTAATCATCCTTTAAATGTCTTAGCCCAAATGACTATCTGACCGTCGTCCTGTTTTCCACGATAAGTCGATCTCTAATCCTGGGACTCTGACTTCCTCACCTTCATTCAAAGCGAATGGCCGGGACTCGGAAACGCTCCGTTCCTAGCAGTTCACGTACTCGCTATGGTCGAGTCAGTGTAGGCATCGAATCCTTGCCTTCTGTACTTTGTCAACATTTCGCAAGGTTCAAGATTCACCTTCATATCATTTGGGACCAAATGCCCGCAGGAGAAAATTTCTTTCGAAACCCCCTAAAAAAGCTTAACATTTTTGCATATCGTCCAGCACTCGGTTCCAAAGAGCAAGACTGACAAAATTGGGGGTCTTAAGCCTTATGTCTTAACAGGTCTTCTTCTTCTTCTTAGGGCGCTACAGTGCGAGGTGGACCTGGGCCTCGCTCAACATGCCTCTCCAGCCAGCACGATCTTTCGCCAGCTGTCTCTAGTTTCGCACACCAAGCCGGCCGAGGTCCCCCTCGACTTGTGTGCGCCACCTTGTACGTGGACGTCCTCTGTTGCGTTGTCCCACAGGCTCAGAGTCGAAGAACAGGTCTAGATCCCAATTTATATCGGAAAAGGGTTGTTCAGGCCATACGTGGGTAGGTAGGTAAGAGGATGTCTATGCGAGTCGTGTCACGGCTCACTTAGACCAACAGTTGGGTCCATTGTACCCCGTGAGGTCTAAATTTTCACCGATGATTAGAACAACCCAGATTGTTGTACATATCTCAGGAGGCCCTTCAGCTCTATTTTGTTCAGATCCTCTATCTCGTCGTAGAAGTTACTGCCTAGTGCTAGCAACCTCCATCCCCGTAGGGCTGGAGAATCGCAGATCAAGTGGCGAACAGACTCTATTTCCTCCTCGTCCCTTCTACAATGATCCATAGACATCTGGAATCCCCCAGTCAAAGTCTCCATTCGTGCTTAACTCCACACCGCTGCAGCCATATCATGTCCCCTAGGAGGAACCAGTCTTAAATGCAGCTGGACTATTGGACGACTAATCCATTGCTTGATCTCAAACTTAGCTTCCTCCCTGAAGGTGGGTATCGATGAATTTGAAATCGGATCTCCTCCTATTGACGTCAACCGACCGGTATCTTGTTGAAACATCAGAAGATTCATGTTTCACATCCATCCAGCTGTGACAATGTGTTAGTGACTAATCAGAACAAGGAATCAGCTCCGAACAGACGGAATGACTCAGAAAAGTGTACATCACCGATTCACGTGTGAGTGACACGCCATGGGTTCCATATGCACACATGGTTCCCCCCTCGCTGGGAGGACTAAACTAGTGAATGGCGTGAATACGAACATCGATTGGGCGGGGTATTATAAAAGCTCTGGACACTCTAGTAGGGGAGCAGTCATTACTCACGAACCCCGGGAGATAGTTGAAAGCAAATCCATCAGCGTCACAGTCGTTCGGAACCCAGCGGCCAGGATATTCGGAACAAAATGAGCGTTCTCCCAGTCTGCGTTGTCCTGCTGTCGTACGCTTTGGTGAAAGGTGAATTTGTGTGAAGTAGGAAGCTGTTCTCTCCTCAAATCCGAACTCGTTTTTAAGGTTGTGCGGGGGCAATTCAGTGCTACACGTGTGATGACTGCCGAGTGGTCAACGATACCCTTCTGCAGATTTGCCCACCTGACGCAGCCACTGTTGCAGTTGCATTGACGACTACCACAAGGCCAGAGGAGCTGTCTACCAGAGGTGTGCGAGAATCAACAGCAGCGGCCGATGTTGTGGATCCTCTGACTGAAGCAGTGGTAAATGATGCGGGTAAGGATGAAGAGGCGGAGGCTGGAGGAGCGGAGGCTGGGGAAGCGGAGACTGGTGAAGCAGAGGCTGGTGGAGCGGAGGCTGGTGAAGCTGAACCTGCTGAAGCGGTGGCTGGCGGAGCGGAGACTGGTGAAGCAGAGGCTGGGGAAGCGGAGGCTGGTGGAGCAGAGGCTGGTGAAGCTGACCCTGCTGAAGCTGAACCTGCTGAAGCTGAGGCTGCTGAGGGTGAAGATCCAGAACCGCAATCGGCATCGCTTGTCTTGTCCCCAGACTTCATGAGCAACTTGAACATCACCCGTAGGAAACGAGAATCCACAAGCAAGGCAGTCAGCTACCATTGCTTCAGCGTGGAGAGAGACGGTGAGTATGGGTGCGAAAATACCATTTGTAGACGAAATGTTCTTCATTTCAGACGGTGGACAGATGAGGACTAAGAAGGGATGCATCGCAGTTCCAGTGAATGCAAGTGCCTGCGCCATCTTAAAGGAGAAGCACGAAGCTTCAGACAAGAACTGCAGGATCTGCTCGCAGGACAAGTGCAACAGTGGTGTCGTCCTGAAGTACTCACTTACTGCGGCTCTGCTTGTGGTTGTCAATAGTTTGTTGCAATGGTAGCTGCAGATGGTTAAAGAAATACATTTTTTTCTGCTCCTGAAAAAGGGATTTTCATTTCATCGAGAGTGGTTTGTTTGTCCTCGATGTAGCCGTTGGCAACCGGGGGCAATTTAATCAGACGAACAGATTCGTGCTAGTGGACATGCAGATAGCAATCTACACGAAAGTATCTTTCTCCTGAACTTTAAAGTCCCGAGTGGTTGGTTATTTGCGTGCTACTCGCGCGTTGGGGACACAAGTTTATTCAATTATTTAATAGTTCTCAATTGTGAGCTTCGCGATTAAATGATAAAAGGAGCACGGATACATGATGTGGGGGTATAAATTATGGACTTCTTTCTAAAGGCTATGAAGTGGGATGTGTGTTTAGCGGTTTTCAATGAAATGGCAGTGCAAATCGGTGTCTAATCTTAACGTCGCATCTCATGGCACCTTTTCTGGACGTAAGACCCATCCCGACCACAAACTCGTCACAAGATTGGGAAACCATCACTAGATCTTCTACATAAAAACTGGGGGCATGTCAACAACATGGAAGGCATTTTCTTCTTTTAGAGCGTTTAACCGGTAAGGTGCGCGGTTGATATTGGCACCATTGCACCTTCCTAGACATGCCTCATCCATGGCATCTATGGCAATTGGAAAATAAACCAAGACAATTAATTTTAAGAGTAAATTAAAATTCAAAATGTTTACAGAGTGGGCCATCTAGAGGTTTTTTTTTTTAAATCATCGATTTTTTTGACACTGACAGCTGTTTCCCCCTCGAAATCTTGACAGAAAGTCAGTATCATACCTCCGCGGAACGAAATGAGGCGCTTTACGCTTGAACAACGTTAGGAAATATTGAAAACTTATTTCCAAAGTGAGTGCTGTGTAGCCCAAACAGCGCGTTTTTTGAAAAGAAGTTTTGACCGAAATGAAGCACCCACCGCGACTGTTGCACGCAAGTTTGTGCAAAAAGTTCGTGAGACTGGTTAGACTGGCTAGTGGACAACACCCATGGTCCCCGTGCGCACAGATGAGAATGTGGCTGTTGTGGTCGAGAGTGTGAGACTCAATTCACGAACATCAATTCGCCATCGATCTCAACAGATCAACATTTCATGCACTAGCCTGAGGAGAAGTCTGCACAAAGATCTCCGATTATTCGCTTACAAGGTCCAATTGACTCAGCAATTGAAGACGCGCGACCATCCACTTCGTTATCGCTTCGCAGTTTGGGTTTTAGAGCAGCTTGAATTGGACACGACAACGATTTTGAGCGAAAGATCATCTTTTCTGACGAGGCGCATTTTCATATCCGCGTCTACGTTAACAAACAAAATTGCTGCGTCTGGGGCTTGGAAAACCCACATGTCGAGAAGAGTGACAGTTTGGTGCGGATTGTGGAGTGGTGGCATCATTAGCCCATTTGTCATCGAAAATGAGGCTGGGAATAACGTTTCGGTCAACGGTGGGCGTTAGAGACATGTTAACCGACTTTTTTTTACTTAAATTTAAGACATGGATTTGGACGACCTCTGGTTCATGCAGGATGGCGTGCCATGCTACACAGCCCATACAACAATCGATCTTTTGCACACCAAATTCCCAAATTGTGTTATCAGCCGTCTTGGCGATGTTAATTGGTCGCCTCAGAGCTGCGATTTGATCCCTTTTTTGTGAAGGAGCGATGTTATGCCATCAATGCGGAAATGATTCAAGCACTTAAGGCCAATATCATCGAAGCAATGCGTGAATTACAGCCCGAAACCATCAACGAGGTCTTGGAAAATTTGAGTAACAGAATGCGCTACTGCGAAGCCAGACGAGGCTGCCACTTGAACGACGTTGTATTTCATAATTAATGCGAATGTCTGTTCTTACAAATAAAGCCATAAGACATTCAATTTTGTTCACTTTATTACATTTTTAAAAAGAAACTTGTATCTGGCCCACTCTATACATGGTGTCTCACATTTTGATGACGTGAACTGGTCACCGAGATCGTGTGATTGGTCCCCGTTGGATTTATTTTTGTGGAGCTATGCAAAAGGTCATGCTTGTGCAAACATCCGCAGTTCTTGACTAAATCATAATTCTGTTTTATTTGAATTGTCTTTCAGAACCACAAAATGGATGCCCCGCTCTGCTAAAGTTATGAGGAAACGTAATAAAAAATGTAATAAAAAAAAACATAAAGCCTGCCAGCCCTACTGCGTCAGCATTACCCCCATTGTGCCGTCCTCACACAACCTTCCACTAAGTGCCCCCAGTATAACACCCAAGGATAATGAAGGTCTCATACAGAGGAGCAAACAACAGACAACCACTAAACGATTGATTGTGATCGAAATTAATTTTCAATTTATCCATTCTGCAGCAGAACTCAATCTAACGTAGATAATTAATTCGAGAGATAGCCGATGCAGTAAATACGGATCGATACAACATTCAACTCAGCCACCGCATTTTAATTTGAGCCACCCTTTGACGCAGAAATTAATTTCTATCACTATCAATTCATCAGATACGTACGCACTCACTGTGTACGCAGATAAGATAGGATGATAGTCAAGATGAGGAGATAGCTGAAGCCGCAGGAAGGAGCATAAAAGGCTGTCACGGGGCGTTTACACGTCGAAGTCGTCCTCCCGGTGTGTTCGGTTCGTTTGATGTAACTAGTTGCTCTGCGACAAATTTCGTCGTACAGTGGGCCAAAAACGGCGCATCTCTTAGGAGCGAATCGGTGCTAAGCGGTATTTCGAAATGCAAGTTCAACAAATCTGTGCCATTCTCGTCCTGTGCTTGGTTGCGATTGAAGGTAAATTCTCTTATTCAACTTCAAAAGTGAGTTTTACTTTAAACAACAATTTTTCAACGGAAGTTAAAGTGTTGTGATCCTGTGAGTGAACCGTTCAATTCAAAAACTTGGCGAAATTCTTGTAAAAAAATTGAATGAAGACGCGACAGCAAATTTCTTTAAAGTTCGCATTTTCGGATTCTAGAGGAATCATGTCTTATTACTTCTTGACAAACAAAGTGGTTCCTGCTGAAAGAGATTGTTCTTCTTCTGATGTTCCTATAGTCCGGGCTGGCTCTGGGCCTCAACCGACAAACCTCGCCAGCTGGCACAATCTTTTGCCAATTGCGCACACCAAGTTGGTTGAGGTCCCTCTTCACTTGGGAGCGCCACATTAGACTTGGACGTCCTCTGTTGCGTTGTCTCACTGGTTCAGAGGCAAAGAGAGTGTTCAGATAGTTGAAAACATGAATATGGGCAAATACCTTAGTTGTGCTAATTAATAATAATAATACTAATGGCGGCGCTACAGTCCGAGATGGACCTGGGCCTAGCTTCTCAGCTGCGCTAATTATCTAGAATTTTACTGTCACCAGTGTCCAGACACCAAAAGAAGGCAACATTTCTTTTATTAAAGTTGGCAGTCTTGGCCGCAATATTTGTCTGCAGATGCTCTAGCCCGTAGAAGGCCATGAGGTCATCCCGCCTTTGTGTCTGTTGGGATAGTGTAACAGACATTAGCAGTGATTAGGACTGTAACAATGAACCAATCACAGTGGCACCAATCAAAGTTTCAATGACTTTTGCTTACCTTCGGGATCAGCTGAGGTCTTGAAAAAGTTTTCATTTCAGAGGCCGATTATCTTACAGGATGATCTGCTTGTTTTTCAGTTCATTGCAGTTTTTATAAAGTTTTTAACGCCCTTTGCCACTAAATCTCTTTGTAGTCACATGTGTATTGAGAAAGAAGGGATAGAAATAATTTAGAATGCAGTTTCCGAAAATTTTTAGGTTTCGGAGTATTTCGGAGTGCATACAACTTCGGCAGATGACTATTCCAACATACTGCTGCACTCTAAAAGTGATCTGAATACATAAAGACCTATGAAGTTTGACTTTTAAGCACCTATTATAGAAGTTCGATTTGGGCAGTGCTTAGAGCCAATTTTTAGCTCACCAAATCTCCTGCGTATTAAGAAGGAAGTGAAAAAAATAATTGAGAATGCAGTTTCTGAACATTTTTAGGTTTCGGAGTAATTTCGGAGTAATTTTCGGAGTGCATAAAATTTCGGCAGGTGAATATAACAACATTCTGCTGCACTCTAAAACCGATCTGAATACATAAAGACCTATGAAGTTTGACTTTTTGGACACGAATTATACAGGCACGACTTGTGCAATGTTTAGAGCAAATTTTTGTTCAACTAGAGCTGCGGCGTCTGAATTTTCACTCCCGTCGTAGAATTTCGTTTTGAAAATCGTCTTGTTCCATAGTCAGTGATACCATGGTCGACACGGTGAACTCACAAATGACACAGATTCAACACCAGTCAATTAGTGGGGTGAACACGCATCTTCTCATTCAAGGATCGCGCCAAAAATGCTTCATGCATGGGTATTGGTATTCACAAGCAATGACTTTAAGACTTCAGAAACAGTGTTTAATCCGGTTTTGTCTCAATAGAGCTCATTACTGCTGCGCTTGAAGATCCAGCGAAAAGCTAAAAATATTCCAAGGATTTGTTAATCCATTCCTTTCCGAACCTCCAATTAGTTGTAAAAAAACAGTCTCTGACAACTTGCATACTTTTAGGCAAAAATCAAGTGATCCAATGTTATGTGTGTGACGATTGTGATATATTCGACGACTGCTTGCTGGAATCTTGCCCACCTGATATTGAAGTGAGTACCACAGCACCACCCCCAACAGCCACCAGTATAGAAACTACGAGCAGACCACAGACGTCAACATCCCAATCTACCCCAGGCTCAACTCCAACCTCATCTTCAAGCTCAACCTCCCCCTCAACCTCAACCACAAACACGCCAACAACATCACTTACAACTGAACCACCTTATCACACATCAACGATACCGACGACGGAAACTGAACACACAAGCCAAACCGAAACCGAAATAACACTCACCAGCGAAACAGGAGGTACGTCAGACACGTCAACATCTGCGCCAATCACAGACCCGTCTTCAACTGAGTCAACTTCGACTTCAACTTCAACTTCAACGAACGAACCACACACGCAAATTCAGCTCACTCGAAACATTACCCGCGCGTCACTGGCCCCTTCGGTCAGCTACCATTGCTACAGCATCGACGTCTTTGGTGAGTTCCTATTCCGAAATCGAATGAACATTTAATGACGGTTTGCCGTTTCAGAGAACTACAAGCAGAAGACGAAACGGGGATGTGTTGAGGTCCCCGAGGAAGAAAGTGCTTGCGGAGTTCTTCGGAAAGAATACGGCTGCTCGTCGAAGAACTGCAAAGTCTGCTCTACCGATGGCTGCAACTCGAACGGCGCACTGAGGGGTTCCCTCCTAGCTGTCATCGCCATCACACTGTTTGGGCTTTTCAGTGAGAAGATTCGATGCGAACGAAGTTGAAAGAGAATTAAAAAACAAACAACAAATTCTTAGCTTGGTTTTATATTCCCTTCGCAGATTATGCTTTTTAAGCTAACGACTGGATGGCGCAGTTGGTTAAGTGCCTGCCCCAAGTTCGAGGGGTCCCAGGTTCGAATCCCAGTGAAATCGAATCCGGTCCAGTCACTATTTGCCGTTGGGATCAAATGAACGGCACTGGAGTATGTTGCTACCTGGCAGTACAAGTACAATGGACCAGTTTTGAGTCTGAGTGCTCCAGTAGAGTTTCAAAAACACTCAAAAAAAAGCTAAGATGTACACGCTAAAGACTTGTAAGCTTGTTATCCTTCTGACTAAAGCCACTAGAGAGTCCCATTGATATCCATCTTCGCTGGAACGTAGAGCTCTCTTGAGTGTCGGCCTTCCAAAATCCATACTGCAAAGGCAAATCAGTAGAAAGTGATTTGTCCTCAATAATACCCATCTACGTTAAGAAATACCCTACGGTAGCCTTGCTTGACATCGAGGGAGCCCTTAACAAGCACCAATACACTTGCGAATATTGGTGTGGGTACAGGACTCTGTACGCTGACTTACGAACCATTTACTTGTACGGAAATTGTTGCAAAACTGGCTTCTGCTTCTGCTGCAAGGTTTGCCAGTAGAGGACCACCGCAGGGTGGAGTTATATCTCCCTACAGAGTGACCAGATAATAACGATAGGAGAGAACATTTTAAGTAAACACTAACGGTCTGAGATATAAACTTAATTCTGGCATTATTCTGAAGTCAAATGCATGCCGTTATATATGGAACTGAACATCATTCAAACAGCCTCCTCGGCCCCGATGGCAATGCTTTCAGGGGTCGATTCATTTTTTTATGATTCGCGAAAACTCAGTCTACCGTGACTGTTTCTAAAAAGTCTCAAATTTCTGGAGAAGAAATCCTACACCCTTCAAGGTATCCGCACACTTCTACACGGACGAATTAAAAATAGAATCGGCTAGACAGTGACGTCTTTTCTAACGAACTCCTGTTTCAATCAGAGAAAAGGGCAACATGCTAAGCTATGTCCTGGCTCAAGTGGAAAGTAAATGGCATTTCATTAAGCGCTTCCCATCTTCAAATTTAAGTAAAACAGAGTACGATTGAGATATTGGCGACATTCTTTTATTCGTTTGAAAGGTTTATCGATGCCATTTTTTTCGGAGGTTTTTGTTACACTGGAGCACTCAGACTCCACTCAGACAAAACTGGTCCATTGAACAACCAGGCAGCAACCTACTTTTGTTGAAATTTCATGGTCTTTATGAAGGAAGACCAGCAAGCGCTTCTGTGATGAGGAGTCTACATCATCAGCCCTCACCTCATCAACACCGAATAACTGCCACCTGATCCGATCAAAGGCGGGACAATGGCAGAGGAAGTGCTCTGCAGTGTCATCGTCTTATCGTATATATCGCATATATCGTTCAAAGGTTCGCCGTGACTTCTCTAGGTGATGCGCACCCGGAATGTCAAATTTTCTGTGACTCTGGTGCTTAAATCAGGCTGAATCTAACCAATGGCATGGGTTATGTTGGGTTTGAGGGCTGCTGTGGTCTGTGAGTCATTCGCATAGCAAAAGTCGAATGAGGTCAAATTGCACGATCTCGGTACCCAGTTCACATCACCTCCACGTGAGATGAGCACGTCCTCGAATCGTTTGTCTAGAATTTCCAATGTGGCGTGAGCTGTGTGACACGTAGCGCAAACCTCTTGAGACCACATGTCGTTGGAGTCCATATCATCCGATTCAGGGCAAAAGAAGTTGGTAATCATCGACCTATAGCTCTCGCCGTTGACAGTAAACAACAAGTAATGGTTGGATCAACGTCGTTCTCAAAGACAGACTGATGGACCGACGACGCCGCCAGCCCAAAATCCACACCAAACAGTGATTTTTTTGGGAAGCATTGGACGTTCTTCTCTCATGTGAATTTGATTGGTATCGCTCCAAAAATTTAGTTTTTTGACGGTCTCATAGCTGAAAATGATTTTTCGAACACAAGTCGTGGGGGTCCTCGGCCGGCTTGGTGTGCGAAACTGGAAACATCGGGCTAGAGATCGTGCTGGCTGAAGAGGCATTTTGGTTTGAGCCCGAGGTCCACCTCGAACTGTAGCTCCTCAGGTAGAAGAATTCAAAAATATTATCCTTTTTTCATAAAAATGTTGGATTTTTCCTATTCATTAAGAATGACACCTCTTGTTGGATGGCAACAATGTTGCGCAACATATTGCAAGGAGTGCTTCACTATCTCTACTCTACTGCGCTCTTCAGAATCTTCTCTTTCTTCTGATGGGCCTACAGTCTGGGGTGGACGTGGACCTCAACCAACAAGCCTCTCCAACTGGCACGATCTTACGACAACAATGTTGCGCAACATGTTGTAAGGAGTGCTCCACTATCGCTATTTTACAGCGTTCTTCAGAACCACGTGAACGTGGGCCTCAGCCAAAAAGCCTCCAGCTGGCACGATCTTACGCAGCTGCCTTATATAACGCACGCCAAGTTTGCTGAGGTCCCTCTCCACCTGTGTGTGCCAACGGTTTCGTGAGAGTCCTCTGTTGCGTAGTCCCACGGGCGAGGAGTCGAAGAATCTGCTTTTCTCCGCTCCAATGTGTCTGCACTATTTCAAATCCAGGTCGTAATTCCACTCGGTAATTACCCCTCTTCAGGGAAAAGCCACAAAGTTTCTAAGAACCCCAAGAGGCACTCGTGATAACTAGTTTTGCCCTCATAATTAATTTATGATAGTCTTGCGCACATCCGCTTGCATTGGACTTCTTATCTCTCATCAATTAGTAGAGCCATTGAGTACGAAATGTTTCCGGAAACTTATCGTAAAGCCCCCCGTCTTCGGCTTTAAACTGTCAAGATATTCTTTATCGCCTCTAATTGAAGGCAAATCTAAATTTTAAGCACCATTCGCCGGACATTCGAAAGTTTATCTTGCGCCCGCGCCCGTGTCAGTGTCAGGTAAAGCGAAGTGAAATACCCTCCGGATATGCGCAACAACGGAAGCTTATCACAACACAAAGCTAACCTATCACGGTTTTATTATTCAACCAATTTATCGCAGGCAATTTGAGACTCCACAATCTTCGGTGCAATCGGGAATGCCTATCAGAATATTAACCGTTTCCAAGAAATGTTCAATAAAGCAATTGGCTGTTTTGGGTTTCAGTTGAGTTAGAGAGCAGATCAAGTTTGGCAGTTTGCGGTTGCCTGAGTGAAATACAAGGGAATGGGTTCAGTGGGGAAGTATCCGGTGGTCATTCTGATTGTGATTGGTGTAGCAGGAGGTAATCAAACAAGGAAGTGGGCTTTAAATACATATGTCATCTTTGGTTGTTGCTTTTGTGTTGGATCGTAGAGAACGTCACATCCGCTGGAAGTCGGCAACTTAAATTTTCTTTTGAGAATGATTGTGAACTAAGCGTGCGGCAGTAGTAAGTAAGAACTATCTTGGAGACAGCTAGGAAAAGATCGTGTTAGCCGGAGAGGTTTTTTGGTTGAGGCCCAAGTCCACCCCGGGTTGTAACGTCACAAGAAGAAGAAGAAGTATCCGGGAGGGGAGTCTGTGAAGTTTTGAACCTCTATACAAGGCTCACGCTGACAATTCTCTGTTTCAATTTAAAGGCGACTTGAAGTCGATACACTTTCCCCGCAATGCTCTCATCCTTTCAAAAACTTCCAAACAGAAGTCTGCAAGGAAAAGGGATTCGACGAACTCCTTGTCCTGCGAAAAATTGCTCTTTCAATTCGATTCGAATCTAAGACCCCTCTAGCTTGGGGCAAGCACTTAACCAACAGCGCCATCAAGTCGTCGGAAGGCTCTATTACTCAATTACCTCCCTCTTGAGTCAAAAAAAAAGGTTGACAAGAGCCATTCAGCGTTTGGTATCGGTGTTGTTCGTAGTGTCTACCGCGAAGCTGCGATAGACGAAGTCGTTCACTACCTCAAAGTAATAACTGTCGATTGTTACGTCCTGGCCAAGTTGTCAATGTTGTGCGTCCTTTTTTGGTCACAGTATATATGGTTTGCTCAGTGGTAGAAAGTTAGGTTAAGTTAGAGGGCTGCTAGTGAATTCTCCAAGACACTTAGACCAAAAGACATTTGGTCCATTGTGATACCCACAGTCAGATTACTACCACTGATCGACGGCTCCAGTGATAGTGCCGTTAATTTGATCCCAACGACAAAGGGTGACTGCACCTGATTTGAAAAACCGGATAAAAGCGTATTAACTTTGCTTTCACTGGGATTCGAACCTGGGACCCCTCTCATTTAGGGCAGGCCCTTAGCCGACTACGCCATCCAGTCGTCTGCATCCGGTGGTAGAAATTTACTCTCAATAACCGTCATCATTGTGGGCGCCGTGGCGTAGTGGGTGGGTGGGTCGAATCCTACGCTCGATGTTGTCGGTTCGACTACAGGAAAAAAACACCGAACATTTTTTTCACGGCTCCACCTCTTTCGAGTCACTGACTATACTCAAAGGGTATAACTGTCTAGAAAAAGCTTCTCAATCTCGCCGTTCGGAGTCGGCATTAAACTGTAGGTCCCCTCCACTCGTGAGAGAACAATAGCACGCATATTTGTTATTTGTGTCCTCATCGCGGTCTAACAGTTTGAAGAGATAATTTTCCAAATTCTCAGCATCGTATGTCCCTCTAGTACCAGTAGTCCATCCTCGTCCCGGCAGGCTTCTGTCCGAACCTTATATCCACTCGATAGTGGTTTCATCCTCTGGCAAAACTCTCGGATATCCTGCCGCAGCACCTCTTCATCTTCTCGATCGGCAGTTTCTCGTGCTTTTCCTATTTCTTCCCGAGAAGCCGGATCTCTTCTATTCGTTTCTGTTCGCGTCCCCTTAGGAGACATTTTAAAGTTGCCCATTGCCCACGGAAGACCTAAGACTCGATGAATCAGGAAAAAAACTTGCAGCCACTCGAGCTGAGTTCAAAAGAATTTCTGACAATTCCTTCCTAAGTGCTTTCACTTAAGAAGCACTCTGCAAATATCACCCGCCGCGTTTGAAGCGTATGGTGACGCTCAAGTGCACAGCTGACTGTTTGCTTTGAGCTGTCGATTACTTTGGTGAATTCATCACTAAACCTCTAGAAGTTTCATCAATCGGTGCAATTTTACAAAAAATTTCTGCAATCAACTGTAATTAGCACGCTTGTAAATTTCGCATTACTCAAGTCGTATCTTATCTCAAAAGTGACCAGGCGACCACTACATGCAGAGGCGACGTTAGTCTAAATACTAAATCATAGCCTCGGAGAACAACGGAGTCCGCAATAGAACGGATATGACATAAATGCGTTGCGAGATAACCTGTATGTGAACGAAGCAATCTGCCACCCCAATCTTAACGCCGATATCAGCTTCAATATCTAAGTGCAGTTTGTAGATAAAAGCGCCATTTATAAATAGGTGCCTAATTGAAGAGCGGTCAGTTTGTAGAAGCGTAACGCTCCAACTGTCAGTTCAAAAAGTTCGACAGTCCGAGTTGGTAGTTAGTACGCCTTCGCTTAATTAATTTCACGATGAAACTGCTTGGGATAGTTCTAGTTCTGTGCACGATGTGCCTTGTTGCAAGAGGTAAGGCAATGATTGGGAAACCAAGTTAATTGCAATTTCAAAGTCCTGAATTCCAATTTCAGCACAAACAACTGGAGTGTATTGCTATTCATGTGATGATTGTGAGGATCCGCTTTTGCTGGACGAGAAGGAATATGAATGGTGTTCCGCAGACCCTGAGCCTAGTACGACGGTTACGAGTTCAACCGAAACAACTGATTCTTCAACACCAAGTTCTACGCTGTCAACTGGAGATGCGTCAAGTTCCACGCCCACGACGGAGGAAGCTTCGAGTTCCACACCACCAACTGAAGATCCATCAAGTTCCACGCCCACGACGGAGGAACCTTCGACTTCCACTCCACCAACTGAAGATCCCTCAAGTTCCACGCCCACAACGGAGGAACCTTCGACTTCCACTCCACCAACTGAAGATCCATCAAGTTCCACGCCACCAACTGAAGATCCCTCAAGTTCCACGCCCACAACGGAGGAACCTTCGACTTCCACTCCACCAACTGAAGATCCATCAAGTTCCACGCCCACAACGGAGGAACCTTCGACTTCCACTCCACCAACTGAAGATCCATCAAGTTCCACGCCACCAACTGAAGATCCCTCAAGTTCCACGCCCACAACGGAGGAACCTTCGACTTCCACTCCACCAACTGAAGATCCATCAAGTTCCACGCCACCAACTGAAGATCCCTCAAGTTCCACGCCCACAACGGAGGAACCTTCGACTTCCACTCCACCAACTGAAGATCCATCAAGTTCCACGCCACCAACTGAAGATCCATCAAGTTCCACGCCCACAACGGAGGAACCTTCGACTTCCACTCCACCAACTGAAGATCCCTCAAGTTCCACGCCCACAACGGAGGAACCTTCGACTTCCACTCCACCAACTGAAGATCCATCAAGTTCCACGCCACCAACTGAAGATCCCTCAAGTTCCACGCCCACAACGGAGGAACCTTCGACTTCCACTCCACCAACTGAAGATCCATCAAGTTCCACGCCCACAACGGAGGAACCTTCGACTTCCACTCCACCAACTGAAGATCCATCAAGTTCCACGCCACCAACTGAAGATCCCTCAAGTTCCACGCCCACAACGGAGGAACCTTCGACTTCCACTCCACCAACTGAAGATCCATCAAGTTCCACGCCACCAACTGAAGATCCATCAAGTTCCACGCCCACAACGGAGGAACCTTCGACTTCCACTCCTCCAACTGAAGATCCATCAAGTTCCACGCCCACAACGGAGGAACCTTCGACTTCCACTCCACCAACTGAAGATCCATCAAGTTCCACGCCACCAACTGAATATCCATCAAGTTCCACGCCACCAACTGAAGATCCATCAAGTTCCACACCCACAACGGAGGAACCTTCGACTTCCACTCCACCAACTGAAGATCCATCAAGTTCCACGCCACCAACTGAAGATCCATCAAGTTCCACGCCCACAACGGAGGAACCTTCGACTTCCACTCCACCAACTGAAGATCCATCAAGTTCCACGCCACCAACTGAAGATCCCTCAAGTTCCACGCCCACAACGGAGGAACCTTCGACTTCCACTCCACCAACTGAAGATCCATCAAGTTCCACGCCCACAACGGAGGAACCTTCGACTTCCACTCCACCAACTGAAGATCCATCAAGTTCCACGCCACCAACTGAAGATCCCTCAAGTTCCACGCCCACAACGGAGGAACCTTCGACTTCCACTCCACCAACTGAAGATCCATCAAGTTCCACGCCCACAACGGAGGAACCTTCGACTTCCACACCACCAACTGAAGATCCATCAAGTTCCATGCCACCAACTGAAGATCCATCAAGTTCCACGCCCACAACGGAGGAACCTTCGACTTCCACTCCACCAACTGAAGATCCATCAAGTTCCACGCCACCAACCGAAGATCCATCAAGTTCCACGCCCACAACGGAGGAACCTTCGACTTCCACTCCACCAACTGAAGATCCATCAAGTTCCACGCCCACAACGGAGGAACCTTCGACTTCCACTCCACCAACTGAAGGTCCATTAAGTTCCACGCCACCAACTGAAGATCCATCAAGTTCCACGCCCACAACGGAGGAACCTTCGACTTCCACTCCACCAACTGAAGGTCCTTCAAGTTCCACACCTACAACGGAAAGTCCTTCAAGTTCCAGCAGTGACTCAGCTCTAAGTTCTTCACTCTCAGCAGAAGACATACACCGCTCAAGGCGGCTCACAGCACGATCTGTGGACACGCTCTTGCGCAACTACAAGCCCGGCAGCGTCCGCGCAGTCGACGAGCCTTCCCATCACTGCTACAAAATTGTCAAAAATGGTAAGTTGCCGCTCTTACTGATTGCCTATTCTTATTCAGTGCTTTTACAGGCGAAAATGGAAAACCCATCGTGAAGCGAGGGTGTGTGGTGGTTCCTACCGATGAAGGTGCCTGCGAGGTGCTGGCAAAAAACAATGGAGATCTCGAAAGCTGCAAAATATGCACCTCAGACTGGTGCAACAGTGGCACACTCGCCCGGGTTAGCACGCTCCTGCTCGCAGCTGCACTCCTTTTTATGAAACTCTTCTAAATAGTTAGTTTAGCGTAATACAGTAAAATAAAGCGTAAAATTTAAGACTGAATTCGTTGCTTGAATTTCATTCATTTTCTTATGTTTTCGAATGACTGCTGTCTTTCGGTAGGCCGCGAGCCATTCTCGAGCAAGTTCCCTTAGAACAGGCCAGTGGAACAGGTCTACATAACGTAGTTTCCACAGTAGAAAGATCCCTGCATCTAAAAGACACTAGGCGCGTTCCTCGACATAGAGGGAGCGTTTAACAATGTTACTAACGATGCAATTCAAGCCTTCAAAGGATAGGAATCGATGAGGGTCTGTGCGAATAGATCGGACTTATGCTGCGAACACGTCAGATCAATTGCTCTTCAGACAACACGTGCTGTAAGAGGAAAATGGATAGGGGAACGCCGCCACCTTGCGGCGTTCTCACCTCTTCTGTGGATCCTAGTAGTGGATGAGATCATCAAGACGTTGGAGAGGGATGGACTTACTATCACTGCATACGTAGACGATGTAGCTATCCTGATATCTGGGAAGTTTCTATCAACGCTAAGCGAGCGCCTCAATCATGGATTGAAGTTGGTCAACAATTGGACTGCCACTCTAGAAAAAGGAGAATTCCGGAGTTTCCAACCCCTCATATTAACGGGGTGAAACTCAAACTCTCAAGGACGGCTAAGTATCTGGGTATCACACTTCATTCCAAACTAAACTGGAAAGAGAACATCGAGGAGCGGATAAAAAAAAGCGTGTGTTGCTTTCTACACATGTAAGCGAGCCTTCGGAAACACCTGGGGTCTTAGACCACGTGTGGTATACTGGCTATACACAGCGATAGTAAGACCCATCTTAACTTACGGATCAACAATCTGGTGGCAAGCACTGGAATAGTTTGACGAAGGTCCAAAGATCGGCCTGCTTAAGAATCACGGGTGCCCTAAGGACAACGCCGACAGCAGCGCTCGAGGTCCTACTCTATCTTAACACTCTTGATATCTTCTGTAGTAGCAGAGCGGCTATTACCGCTATGAAACTCAGGGAAGTCAAGATGTGGAAAGACAAGCCATCCTCTCAAAATGGACAGGATTACACAGATATCTGCCACTACGAATACCACGTAACTCTGCTCAAAGAGTATAACTGTCTAGAAAATGCTTCTCAATCTCGCCGTTCGGAGTCGGCATTAAACTGTAGGTCCCCTCCACTCGTGAGAAAACATTAGCACGCACGACACGATTGGTTGCTGAGAAGCTAGGCCCAGGTCGAGTATATTTGGTCTGGTGCTCCCAAGACCTCTCTGCACCTGCTAGATAGAATACAACAGCGACCGATAAAGCATAGGAGGCAGTAACATCGCAAAGTCAATAGACTCGCTCGAACACCACCGTAATGTGTCTTCCTTGCCTCTCTTTTATCGCTATTTTCAGAAACGATGCTCAGGTGAGCTAGCACTCAATTGCATTCCTACCATCCATGAGTTCACCTGCTATACAGGAAAGCTCATCAGTTCACCCTTAAGCCTGCTTTCAAAACGCCTGGATGGCGCAGTTGGTTAGGTGCCTGCCCAAAGTTAGAGAGGTATCAGGTTCGAATCCCATTGAAATCGAATCTGGTCCAATCCCCATTTGCCGTTGGGATCAAATTAACGGCACTGGAGTAGGTTGCTACCTGGCAGTACAAGTAAAATGGACCAGTTTTGAGTCTGAGTGCTTCAGCAGCTTTTCAAAAATCCTCCAAAAAAAAAAAAACTTCTTTCGGACGTACAGTTAAGTTTAGAGACTCGTTATTTAGCCGCACTACACGAGTATGGAATGCTCTTTCCAGCCCTATATTTCACACTCACTACAATCTACAGACCAATGTGCTCACGTACCTCCTCTCCCTTTCTCCCTCCGGGCCGTGCTGTGTCTTGATTCCGGACACTTGAGGGTATTTCTAACCCTTTTTGCGCGCGCAAACTATAAAAAAAAAACATCCGTAGGGAGATCAAACGCAGAATAACTCGCGTTAATTGTTTGTTTACTTGTTTGTTCCGCACAAAGTGGTGCAAAAATACTGATTGACTATGACACTTGTGGTCAATTTATCAACATCGTGTAGTACATCAAGCGGTCATTAATTAATAAGATGACAAGCGGTTAGTGAAGAACATTAGACTTGCGATAATAGTTCATGGTCAAGCACATGTTCGTACCCTTGTTTTCCTCACTTCCGAAATTTGAAAGAGCGCCTAAAAGTGCACCTTGATATACGATGCAATAAATTAATCCAACTGTAACAAGAACAGGGTGCCTTGCAATCTGAAGTAAAATAATGGTTGAAACTTATGAACATAAGAAAAGGGGTCATTTATTATTATTATCTGTTCGCGCTGCATGTATTTACCTCATTATATGTTTGGCTTTGTCTAATCTTCTCTAGATATAAAAATCAATGTTTGTTTGTTTGATCTTTATAGGCTCTTAAATGGTAAGAGATAGATCACTGATGTCTTTGGCAACTCTATTGAGAATTCTGTGAAAAAGGTTTTGGTACAATTTTTTTTTTTATTTCGTGCAAACTTTCACACTTTTTATCTTCGAAGTTTATAAAGATGTCGACATGAAATTTTGGAATTAGGTACTTCAGGCCTAGATATCATTGCCCATGTACCCAAATTTAAAAAGTGAGAACATTTGGGTGTGGTTCCCGTACAGGTGAAGTTGCCATTGCTTTGGAAACCTTGTCGCACCCCTTCGAGTGATATATCCATCGACAGATCTTTTGAAATGAAGTAGAGGTTTGCTTCAACACTTTTTGATCCAATGTTCCATTTGAAAAATATGGAGTTCCAAAGTTTTTTTTAATGCGTCCCCCGTTCCATTTCTAAACCAAAGTGTTTAAAAATCTGAAAAAATCACAAAATCTTGGCTTGATTGAGTACTTTCTTTTAAAATAATTTCAAGCATTCTGGCCTCAATAGTTTTCGAGATATTGGCCAAAAACGATCAGTCATCGACATGCGAATTTTTAAGATCTGAAAACGCAGTTTTGAAGACCTCAGTTTAGGCATTAAGAAATGTTAAATATCAAAATATCGATTTATGTGGAAATTTTGAGAAATCAAAGATTTAAAATAATAAATATTTTCATTTTTACACATAAATTTCATGCTGCGTTCAACCATTCCATACGTTGATGAGTGTTATCTCTTAGATCGGTTTCAAGCCCTAAATGCTCAACAGAAATGCACACACATACCACAGGCATGAGTATTGATTAGGTGTGATGGAAGGGATTTTCGGTGTTGGATAAACTTAAATAGAGGTACATATAATTATATGTATGGATGAATGTTTGTTTGTTTGTATGAATGAATGTTGATTTGGGTTGTGGTTAGAAGAAAATTCAACTGAAATATTTTGGAAACGTCATGTGATATTTAGAAATCATCCATCAATACTCTGCGACGTGCGAGTACAACTCGAACTTGCCCAGTTTGGATTATAAAAATGTATCCTTGATAAGTTTGATTTGTTATTGTAATTATAACAAGACTGCAAAGACAATGACCCGAAAACCATATCTCGGGCACTGAGTGCCCAGAGTCGAATTTGTATGCTCATAATTCTTATCAATATGATATCGGCACTGCGATGACATAAAAAAATGTATTTATGAGTAGTTTCCGGTCGCGATTGGGGTAACCCGATTATTAGGATAGTAATTAGAATAGATACAAATAATCCTGATTAATCCTCCGCTGATTGAAGTTGATGAAAAGGATTAATTTCACATCAGAAGTTCGAGTACGAGTTTGCGAGAAATCTTTAATTGATTTCATGGTCAAGCATCGTGTTTTTGGGAAGACACGCTGTTGGGTGTACTCAATCAAATGGCAAAAACGTGGATTGCCACATGCACATATTTTGATTTGGTCTTTTGGAAAAATCACGCCAAATCAAATTGACCAAGTCATCTCAGCAGAAATACCAAATGCCGAAGTTGAACCGGGCTGATTTGAAGTCGTTACCGAAAATATGATTCACGGTATATGTGGCTTACTGAACAATGATTTACTATGCATGTCGGATGGGAAATGCACAAAACGATACCCAAGAGATTTAGTTGCGGAAACTGTTACTGGAAACGACGGATATCCACTTTATCGTCGACGATCGACTGAAGATGGCGGCAACTCCATCATTTCGAAAGTGAGAAACATTGATGTTGAGGTCGATAATTGTTGGGTTGTGCCGTATTCGCCGCTACTCTCAAAGACATTTAAGGCACATACCAATGTCGAGTATAGCAATTCTGTCAAATCGATCAAGTACATTTGCAAAAAGCGACACGGCGGTTTTTGGAGTTGAAAACGCCACTGCTTCTATGAAATCAATCAATATCAACTAGGACGCTATATTCGTAGCAATGAAGCAGTATGGCCCATTTTATTATTTCCAATCCATGAACGACATCCAACAGTTGATCATTTGGCAGTTCACCTCGAAAATGGACAGCGCGTCTATTTCACAATAGAAAGTGTATCGACGCCAACAACTTTAACTGCATTTTTTTTGCATTATGCACGGAAGATACATTTACGAGAACGTTACTTTACTCCGAAGTACCGACATATTTAAACAAAATAAAAAATAAAAGTGTTCTTACTTCTTATATTTAAATTTGTTTTTTTTAATATGCGTTGCAACGCGCGCCGGTTACAGCTAGTTTGTAATAAATGGCATGCCATCTATGATTTTGGTTCGTTGCAAAAATTGTAAGCACGCGGTTTTCCTTAAATCCAACAAGGGGATACATTTTAATAATGTATTGCAGTCCATAAATATACACTATTTTTAAATTTAAATATAAACAAAAATGTCTGTGAAAATGGCCTACCGATGCCTTTAGATATGGAATATAGCATCGTTCAAATGTCCGCCGCAGCTTCTTTGGGTAGCATTTCATTCGAAATGTCAAATTTTCCATGACTCTGGCGCATGACTCGTAAATCAGACTGAATTTGACCGATGACATGGGCTATGTTGGCTTAGAGGGCTGCTGTGGCTTGTGGCTTATTCGCATAGACTTGCGACCTCAGAAACCCCCCCCCCCAGAAACGGGGTCCAACGGGGTCAAATCACACAATCTCGGTGGCCAGTTCACATCACCTCCACGTGAGATTACTATGCCCTCGTGCAGAATTTCCAATGTGGCGTGAGCTGTGTGGCACGAAGCGCCGTCCTGTTGAAACCACATGTTATTGGTGTCCATATTATGCAATGTAGGCCAAATCGTCGACCTATAGCACTTGCCATTGACGGCGATAGCCTGGGCAACGTCGTTCTCAAAGAAATATGGACCTATGTCGCCACTAGCCCAAAGTCCACACCAAACAATGATTTTTTCCGTATGCATTGGACGCTGTGTGGACAGGTATCGTCCCAAATTCGACCATTTTGTTTATTGACGTACCCATTCATCCAGAAATGGGCATCATCGCTCAAAATTATAAACTTTCCGATGAAAATTAGGGTCAGTTTCCAACTGCTCCAGGGCCCATTCAGCGAACACACGTCGTTGTCTATTGTCGTTTACCCTCAGCTCCTGGGTCGGTTAAATTTTGTACGGGCGTGAGTCCAAGTCACGACGCAAAATTCGCCAAATTGTGGTCTGCGAAAGGCCGAGTTCTTGTGAGCGACGCAAAATCGACTTCCTCGGATTCTCCTGCGCTCTCTCACGTACAACGGCGATGTTTTCAGCAGATCTTGCGTTTCGTAGACGTACGGGTATTGGCTTATCGTTTACTGAACCAGTGGACTCAAATTTATCCACTAAACTGCCTTCTCTGTCTTCTCGGACGATAATATAATATAATAATGGCGGGGCTACAGTCCGAGGTGGAACTGGGCCTAGCTTCTCAGCAACCACTCGTGTTGTGCGTGCTATTGTTCTCTCACGAGTGGAGGGGACCTACAGTTTAATGCCGACTCCGAACGGCGAGATTGAGAAGCTATTTCTAGACAGTTGAGCATTGTCAGTGACTCGAAAGATGTGGACCCGTGAAAAAATGTTTGGTGCTTTCTTCGGGAGTCGAACCGACAACATCGAGCGTAGGAGTCGACGCACCTACCCACTACGTCACGGCGCCTAGGGACATAATAGCGCTCGTAAAATGGACGAGCGTGCGGAACTTTGTCCGAACAGAACACCCACTTTGATAAAACAATTTTATCATTTGTACGTATTGCTGAACGCTATGTCCATCTATGGTGATTTGGCAAAACAGACTAAATAAACGACAGCCAATTTGAGAGATGTAGCTTCAACAATTTGGCCGCTATCAACTGTCAAAGTTCGGAAGTCCCTATTGGGAGATCATTTATATAACAAAAAGAAGCGGACCTAACTCTGACACTTGCGGGACACCTTTCTCGACCTTTTTTTCACCACTGACATGCTCACCAATTTTCGACTAGAATAATCTGTTACTAAGGTTGCTTCCAACGTACTCCAATATTATTCAGCTGTTTGAAAATTTGAATGTGGCTCAAAGGTCAGAAACGCTCAAGGGCATGGATGGACCTCTCACATCATTAAGGTGACTTGAAATCGCGGCGAAGCACCTGACGACTTGCAAGCTGATCCCTATCGTCCTCTTTTTAAAAGGAGAGGCAACGGAGACTAAGGCACATTCAAGGGCACACCCCTTTGAGTTATCCGGGTGAGATCCATGCGAGATGTTGTAGGTGCGTTATAGAGATGTGATCGACCCCAAGATAGGGAATGAGCGGCGCTGCTTTGTCCCAGCAGGAGTACAGCTGGCCAGCTTTTCAGTCTGGTCCGTAGGGGGATGGTTGGGAGTGCGCCAAACATATCTACACTCGTTTTGTGGGTTGGAAGAAGCTATACGGGGTAAACTCTGGAGCGTCCTGCAGTAGGACAGGATTGTCGATCCTGTTTTGAGGGTAAGCGGCGGTAAATCAACAGCGAGTGACTCTCTTTCATGTGGACTGGATGCTGCTGCCGATCCAATGGGAGGAATGTCCAGGACGCTCTCGGTTGTGTGCTCATATCCCAACAAGTTACCTGCTTCCAGTGCCTTCCCAGGCATATGCAAACTAATAACACATCTCCGAAGCACCCTACCGCAGACGCCAAGGACAAAGCACATCTTACACTTCTAAACAATTTTATTGATCTATTCCTAAAATGGTCTACAGGCACGAGTCTTAATCATAATCATAAACTCCTTAAAGCTCTACAAGATAAGTCTACTGAGAAGCAGCAGGGCCACTAAGACGAGTGAGCCTCGGACGGCGTTGCTTTGATTGCACCGGTCCTTGGTGCAAATCTTACATTTCTCCATGGTGCTGCCGGGTTCTTTGACAAGGTCGCACGCCGCAGCCTCCTCAGGAACCTTTATGCAGCCACGCTTCACGGACCGGGTGCCAGACGAATCTAAAATTGACAGACGAATGATCGGTTAGTTTGGTCAGCAAACGTCAGCGCCGGGCGCACTTACCTGTTTGAATGGTCTTGTAGCAGTGATAGCTGGCGCCGTCGCCCACAGCTCTGCTCCTGCCAGTTCTGTAGTTTCGTAGCAGTCTTGTAACAGCACGTTTCGTTCGTCGCTTTTCCTCCAGTGAAGGAGGTTCGTCCTCTTCGATCATCAATAGTTTCCGCGCCCGGAAGGCTCTATTTGCAAACATGTCTGGTTGTGTCCCTTCATCTGAAATAAGGGGTCCAGACTCTTCTGCTCTTGAGGCCATGCCTTCTTTAAAGGGCGCTGTTGTGGTTCCTTCAGTTGTCGACGTCACGCCTTCGGTTGTGGAGGTGGTCTCCTCGGGCGTTGTTGTTGTTGTGGTTCCTTCAGTTGTCGACGTCACACCTTCGGTTGTGGAGGTGGTCTCCTCGGGCGTTGTTGTTGTTGTGGTTCCTTCAGTTGTCGACGTCACGCCTTCGGTTGTGGAGGTGGTCTCCTCGGGCGTTGTTGTTGTTCTTTCATTTGTCGACGTCACACCTTCGCTTGTGGAGGTGGTCTTCTCGGGCGTTGTTGTTGTTGTGGTTCCTTCAGTTGTCGACGTCACGCCTTCGGTTGTGGAGGTGGTCTCCTCGGGCGTTGTTGTTGTTGTGCTTCCCTCAGTTGTCGTCGTCACGCCTTCGGTTGTGGAGGTGGTCTCTTCGGGCGTTGTTGTGGTTCCTTCAGTTGTCGACGTCACGCCTTCGGTTGTGGAAGTGGTCTCTTCGGGTGTTGTTGTGGTTCCTTCAGTTGTGGACGTCACGCCCTCGGTTGTGGAGGTGGTCTCCTCGGGTGTTGTTGTGGTTCCTTCAGTTGTCGACGTCACGCCCTCGGTTGTGGAGGTGGTCTCTTCGGGCGTTGTTGTGGTTCCTTCAGTTGTCGACGTCACGCCTTCGGTTGTGGAGGTGGTCTCTTCGGGTGTTGTTGTGGTTCCTTCAGTTGTGGACGTCACGCCCTCGGTTGTGGAGGTGGTCTCCTCGGGTGTTGTTGTGGTTCCTTCAGTTGTCGACGTCACGCCCTCGGTTGTGGAGGTGGTCTCTTCGGGCGTTGTTGTGGTTCCTTCAGTTGTCGACGTCACGCCTTCGGTTGTGGAGGTGGTTTCCTCGGGCGTTGTTGTTGTTGTGGTTCCTTCAGTTGTCGACGTCACGCCTTCGGTTGTGGAGGTGGTCTCTTCGGGCGTTGTTGTGGTTCCTTCAGTTGTCGACGTCACGCCCTCGTTTGTGGAGGTGGTCTCCTCGGGTGTTGTTGTGGTTGTGGTTCCTTCAGTTGTCGACGTCACGCCCTCGGTTGTGGAGGTGGTCTCTTCGGGCGTTGTTGTGGTTCCTTCAGTTGTCGACGTCACGCCCTCGTTTGTGGAGGTGGTCTCCTCGGGTGTTGTTGTGGTTGTGGTTCCTTCAGTTGTCGACGTCACGCCCTCGGTTGTGGAGGTGGTCTCCTCGGGTGTTGTTGTGGTCCCTTCAGTTGTGGACGTCACGCCCTCGGTTGTGGAGGTGGTCTCCTCGGGCGTTGTTGTTGTTGTGGTTCCTTCAGTTGTGGACGTCACGCCTTCGGTTGTGGAGGTGGTCTCCTCGGGCGTTGTTGTTGTTGTGGTTCCTTCAGTTGTCGACGTCACGCCTTCGGTTGTGGAGGTGGTTTCTTCGGGCGTTGTTGTGGTTCCTTCAGTTGTCGACGTCACGCCTTCGGTTGTGGAGGTGGTCTCCTCGGGCGTTGTTGTTGTTGTGGTTCCTTCAGTTGTCGACGTCACGCCCTCGGTTGTGGAGGTGGTCTCCTGGGGTGTTGTTGTTGTTGTGGTTCCTTCAGTTGTGGACGTCACGCCCTCGGTTGTGGAGGTGGTCTCCTCGGGCGTTGTTGTTGTTGTGGTTCCTTCAGTTGTGGACGTCACGCCTTCGGTTGTGGAGGTGGTCTCCTCGGGCGTTGTTGTTGTTGTGGTTCCTTCAGTTGTCGACGTCACGCCTTCGGTTGTGGAGGTGGTCTCTTCGGGCGTTGTTGTTGTTGTGGTTCCTTCAGTTGTCGACGTCGCGCCTTCGGTTGTGGAGGTGGTCTCTTCGGGCGTTGTTGTTGTTGTGGTTCCTTCAGTTGTCGACGTCACGCCTTCGGTTGTGGAGGTGGTCTCATCGGGCGTTGTTGTTGTTGTGGTTCCTTCAGTTGTGGACGTCACGCCTTCGGTTGTGGAGGTGGTCTCCTCGGGTGTTGTTGTGGTTGTGCTTCCTTCAGTTGTCGACGTCACGCCTTCGGTTGTGGAGGTGGTCTCTTCGGGCGTTGTTGTTGTTGTGGTTCCTTCAGTTGTCGACGTCGCGCCTTCGGTTGTGGAGGTGGTCTCTTCGGGCGTTGTTGTTGTTGTGGTTCCTTCAGTTGTCGACGTCACGCCTTCGGTTGTGGAGGTGGTCTCATCGGGCGTTGTTGTTGTTGTGGTTCCTTCAGTTGTGGACGTCACGCCTTCGGTTGTGGAGGTGGTCTCCTCGGGTGTTGTTGTGGTTGTGCTTCCTTCAGTTGTCGACGTCACGCCTTCGGTTGTGGAGGTGGTCTCCTCGGGTGTTGTTGTTGTTGTGGTTCCTTCAGTTGTCGACGTCACGCCCTCGGTTGTGGAGGTGGTCTCTTCGGGCGTTGTTGTGGTTCCTTCAGTTGTGGACGTCACGCCTTCGGTTGTGGAGGTGGTCTCTTCGGGCGTTGTTGTTGTTGTGGTTCCTTCAGTTGTGGACGTCACGCCTACGGTTGTGGAGGTGGTCTCCTCGGGTGTTGTTGTGGTTGTGCTTCCTTCAGTTGTCGACGTCACGCCTTCGGTTGTGGAGGTGGTCTCCTCGGGCGTTGTTGTTGTTGTGGTTCCTTCAGTTGTCGACGTCACGCCCTCGGTTGTGGAGGTGGTCTCCTCGGGTGTTGTTGTGGTTCCTTCAGTTGTCGACGTCACGCCTTCGGTTGTGGAGGTGGTCTTTTCGGGTGTTGTTGTGGTTCCTTCAGTTGTGGACGTCACGCCTTCGGTTGTGGAGGTGGTCTCCTGGGGTGTTGTTGTTGTTGTGGTTCCTTCAGTTGTCGACGTCACGCCCTCGGTTGTGGAGGTGGTCTCCTGGGGTGTTGTTGTTGTTGTGGTTCCTTCAGTTGTCGACGTCACGCCTTCGGTTGTGGAGGTGGTTTCTTCGGGCGTTGTTGTGGTTCCTTCAGTTGTCGACGTCACGCCTTCGGTTGTGGAGGTTGTCTCTTCGGGCGTTGTTGTTGTTGTGGTTCCTTCAGTTGTCGACGTCACGCCCTCGGTTGTGGAGGTGGTCTCCTGGGGTGTTGTTGTTGTTGTGGTTCCTTCAGTTGTGGACGTCACGCCCTCGGTTGTGGAGGTGGTTTCCTCGGGCGTTGTTGTTGTTGTGGTTCCTTCAGTTGTGGACGTCACGCCTTCGGTTGTGGAGGTGGTCTCCTCGGGCGTTGTTGTTGTTGTGGTTCCTTCAGTTGTCGACGTCACGCCTTCGGTTGTGGAGGTGGTCTCTTCGGGCGTTGTTGTTGTTGTGGTTCCTTCAGTTGTCGACGTCGCGCCTTCGGTTGTGGAGGTGGTCTCTTCGGGCGTTGTTGTTGTTGTGGTTCCTTCAGTTGTCGACGTCACGCCTTCGGTTGTGGAGGTGGTCTCTTCGGGCGTTGTTGTTGTTGTGGTTCCTTCAGTTGTGGACGTCACGCCTTCGGTTGTGGAGGTGGTCTCCTCGGGTGTTGTTGTGGTTGTGCTTCCTTCAGTTGTCGACGTCACGCCTTCGGTTGTGGAGGTGGTCTCTTCGGGCGTTGTTGTTGTTGTGGTTCCTTCAGTTGTCGACGTCACGCCTTCGGTTGTGGAGGTGGTCTCTTCGGGCGTTGTTGTTGTTGTGGTTCCTTCAGTTGTGGACGTCACGCCTTCGGTTGTGGAGGTGGTCTCCTCGGGTGTTGTTGTTGTTGTGGTTCCTTCAGTTGTCGACGTCACGCCCTCGGTTGTGGAGGTGGTCTCTTCGGGCGTTGTTGTTGTTGTGGTTCCTTCAGTTGTCGACGTCACGCCTTCGGTTGTGGAGGTGGTCTCTTCGGGCGTTGTTGTTGTTGTGGTTCCTTCAGTTGTGGACGTCACGCCTTCGGTTGTGGAGGTGGTCTCCTCGGGTGTTGTTGTGGTTGTGCTTCCGTCAGTTGTCGACGTCACGCCTTCGGTTGTGGAGGTGGTCTCTTCGGGCGTTGTTGTTGTTGTGGTTCCTTCAGTTGTCGACGTCACGCCTTCGGTTGTGGAGGTGGTCTCTTCGGGCGTTGTTGTTGTTGTGGTTCCTTCAGTTGTCGACGTCACGCCTTCGGTTGTGGAGGTGGTCTCTTCGGGCGTTGTTGTTGTTGTGGTTCCTTCAGTTGTCGACGTCACGCCTTCGGTTGTGGAGGTGGTCTCCTCGGGCGTTGTTGTTGTTGTGGTTCCTTCAGTTGTCGACGTCACGCCCTCGGTTGTGGAGGTGGTCTCCTCGGGTGTTGTTGTGGTTCCTTCAGTTGTCGACGTCACGCCTTCGGTTGTGGAGGTGGTCTTTTCGGGTGTTGTTGTGGTTCCTTCAGTTGTGGACGTCACGCCTTCGGTTGTGGAGGTGGTCTCCTCGGGCGTTGTTGTTGTTGTGGTTCCTTCAGTTGTCGACGTCACGCCCTCGGTTGTGGAGGTGGTCTCCTCGGGTGTTGTTGTGGTTCCTTCAGTTGTGGACGTCACGCCCTCGGTTGTGGAGGTGGTCTCTTCGGGCGTTGTTGTGGTTCCTTCAGTTGTCGACGTCACGCCTTCGGTTGTGGAGGTGGTCTCCTCGGGCGTTGTTGTTGTTGTGGTTCCTTCAGTTGTCGACGTCACGCCTTCGGTTGTGGAGGTGGTCTCTTCGGGCGTTGTTGTTGTTGTGGTTCCTTCAGTTGTCGACGTCACGCCTTCGGTTGTGGAGGTGGTTTCCTCGGGCGTTGTTGTTGTTGTGGTTCCTTCAGTTGTGGACGTCACGCCTTCGGTTGTGGAGGTGGTCTCCTCGGGTGTTGTTGTTGTTGTGGTTCCTTCAGTTGTGGACGTCACGCCTTCGGTTGTGGAGGTGGTCTCCTCGGGTGTTGTTGTGGTTCCTTCAGTTGTGGACGTCACGCCTTCGGTTGAGGAGGTGGTCTCCTCGGGCGTTGTTGTTGTTGTGGTTCCTTCAGTTGTGGACGTCACGCCTTCGGTTGTGGAGGTGGTCTCCTCGGGCGTTGTTCTTGTTGTGGTTCCTTCAGTTGTCGACGTCACGCCCTCGGTTGTGGAGGTGGTCTCTTCGGGCGTTGTTGTTGTTGTGGTTCCTTCAGTTGTCGACGTCACGCCCTCGGTTGTGGAGGTGGTCTCCTCGGGCGTTGTTGTTGTTGTGGTTCCTTCAGTTGTTGACGTCACGCCTTCGGTTGTGGAGGTGGTCTCCTCGGGCGTTGTTGTTGTTGTGGTTCCTTCAGTTGTCGACGTCACGCCTTCGGTTGTGGAGGTGGTCTCCTCGGGCGTTGTTGTTGTTCTTTCATTTGTCGACGTCACACCTTCGCTTGTGGAGGTGGTCTTCTCGGGCGTTGTTGTTGTTGTGGTTCCTTCAGTTGTCGACGTCACGCCTTCGGTTGTGGAGGTGGTCTCCTCGGGCGTTGTTGTTGTTGTGCTTCCCTCAGTTGTCGTCGTCACGCCTTCGGTTGTGGAGGTGGTCTCCTCGGGCGTTGTTGTTGTTGTGGTTCCTTCAGTTGTGGACGTCACGCCTTCGGTTGTGGAAGTGGTCTCTTCGGGTGTTGTTGTGGTTCCTTCAGTTGTGGACGTCACGCCCTCGGTTGTGGAGGTGGTCTCTTCGGGCGTTGTTGTGGTTCCTTCAGTTGTCGACGTCACGCCCTCGGTTGTGGAGGTGGTCTCCTCGGGCGTTGTTGTTGTTGTGGTTCCTTCAGTTGTCGACGTCACGCCCTCGGTTGTGGAGGTGGTCTCCTCGGGTGTTGTTGTGGTCCCTTCAGTTGTGGACGTCACGCCCTCGGTTGTGGAGGTGGTCTCCTCGGGCGTTGTTGTGGTTCCTTCAGTTGTGGACGTCACGCCTTCGGTTGTGGAGGTGGTCTCCTCGGGCGTTGTTGTTGTTGTGGTTCTTTCAGTTGTTGACGTCACGCCCTCGGTTGTGGAGGTGGTCTCTTCGGGCGTTGTTGTTGTTGTGGTTCCTTCAGTTGTCGACGTCACGCCTTCGGTTGTGGAGGTGGTCTCCTCGGGCGTTGTTGTTGTTGTGGTTCCTTCAGTTGTCGACGTCACGCCCTCGGTTGTGGAGGTGGTCTCTTCGGGCGTTGTTGTGGTTCCTTCAGTTGTCGACGTCACGCCTTCGGTTGTGGAAGTGGTCTCCTCGGGCGTTGTTGTTGTTGTGGTTCCTTCAGTTGTCGACGTCACGCCTTCGGTTGTGGAGGTGGTCTCTTCGGGCGTTGTTGTTGTTGTGGTTCCTTCAGTTGTCGACGTCACGCCTTCGGTTGTGGAGGTGGTCTCTTCGGGCGTTGTTGTTGTTGTGGTTCCTTCAGTTGTCGACGTCACGCCTTCGGTTGTGGAGGTGGTCTCCTCGGGCGTTATTGTTGTTGTGGTTCCTTCAGTTGTCGACGTCACGCCCTCGGTTGTGGAGGTGGTCTCCTCGGGTGTTGTTGTGGTTCCTTCAGTTGTCGACGTCACGCCTTCGGTTGTGGAGGTGGTCTCTTCGGGTGTTGTTGTGGTTCCTTCAGTTGTGGACGTCACGCCTTCGGTTGTGGAGGTGGTCTCCTCGGGCGTTGTTGTTGTTGTGGTTCCTTCAGTTGTCGACGTCACGCCCTCGGTTGTGGAGGTGGTCTCCTCCGGTGTTGTTGTGGTTCCTTCAGTTGTGGACGTCACGCCCTCGGTTGTGGAGGTGGTCTCTTCGGGCGTTGTTGTTGTTGTGGTTCCTTCAGTTGTCGACGTCACGCCTTCGGTTGTGGAGGTGGTCTCCTCGGGCGTTATTGTTGTTGTGGTTCCTTCAGTTGTCGACGTCACGCCCTCGGTTGTGGAGGTGGTCTCCTCGGGTGTTGTTGTGGTTCCTTCAGTTGTCGACGTTACGCCTTCGGTTGTGGAGGTGGTCTCTTCGGGTGTTGTTGTGGTTCCTTCAGTTGTGGACGTCACGCCTTCGGTTGTGGAGGTGGTCTCCTCGGGCGTTGTTGTTGTTGTGGTTCCTTCAGTTGTCGACGTCACGCCCTCGGTTGTGGAGGTGGTCTCTTCGGGCGTTGTTGTTGTTGTGGTTCCTTCAGTTGTTGGCGTCACGCCTTCGGTTGTGGAGGTGGTCTCTTCGGGCGTTGTTCTTGTTGTGGTTCCTTCAGTTGTCGACGTCACGCCCTCGGTTGTGGAGGTGGTCTCCTCGGGTGTTGTTGTGGTTCCTTCAGTTGTTGACGTCACGCCTTCGGTTGTGGAGGTGGTCTCCTCGGGCGTTGTTGTTGTTGTGGTTCCTTCAGTTGTCGACGTCACGCCTTCGGTTGTGGAGGTGGTCTCCTCGGGCGTTGTTGTTGTTCTTTCATTTGTCGACGTCACACCTTCGCTTGTGGAGGTGGTCTTCTCGGGCGTTGTTGTTGTTGTGGTTCCTTCAGTTGTCGACGTCACGCCTTCGGTTGTGGAGGTGGTCTCCTCGGGCGTTGTTGTTGTTGTGCTTCCTTCAGTTGTGGATGTCACGCCTTCGGTTGTGGAGGTGGTCTCCTCGGGCGTTGTTGTTGTTGTGGTTCCTTCAGTTGTGGACGTCACGCCTTCGGTTGTGGAAGTGGTCTCTTCGGGTGTTGTTGTGGTTCCTTCAGTTGTGGACGTCACGCCTTCGGTTGTGGAGGTGGTCTCCTCGGGTGTTGTTGTGGTTCCTTCAGTTGTCGACGTCACGCCCTCGGTTGTGGAGGTGGTCTCTTCGGGCGTTGTTGTGGTTCCTTCAGTTGTCGACGTCACGCCTTCGGTTGTGGAGGTGGTCTCCTCGGGTGTTGTTGTGGTTCCTTCAGTTGTCGACGTCACACCCTCGGTTGTGGAGGTGGTCTCCTCGGGTGTTGTTGTGGTTCCTTCAGTTGTCGACGTCACGCCTTCGGTTGTGGAGGTGGTCTCTTCGGGTGTTGTTGTGGTTCCTTCAGTTGTGGACGTCACGCCCTCGGTTGTGGAGGTGGTCTCCTCGGGTGTTGTTGTGGTTGTGGTTCCTTCAGTTGTCGACGTCACGCCCTCGGTTGTGGAGGTGGTCTCCTCGGGTGTTGTTGTTGTTGTGGTTCCTTCAGTTGTCGACGTCACGCCCTCGGTTGTGGAGGTGGTCTCCTCGGGTGTTGTTGTGGTTGTGGTTCCTTCAGTTGTCGACGTCACGCCCTCGGTTGTGGAGGTGGTCTCTTCGGGCGTTGTTGTGGTTCCTTCAGTTGTCGACGTCACGCCTTCGGTTGTGGAGGTGGTTTCCTCGGGCGTTGTTGTTGTTGTGGTTCCTTCAGTTGTGGACGTCACGCCTTCGGTTGTGGAAGTGGTCTCCTCGGGCGTTGTTGTTGTTGTGGTTCCTTCAGTTGTCGACGTCACGCCTTCGGTTGTGGAGGTGGTCTCTTCGGGTGTTGTTGTGGTTCCTTCAGTTGTGGACGTCACGCCCTCGGTTGTGGAGGTGGTCTCCTCGGGTGTTGTTGTGGTTGTGGTTCCTTCAGTTGTCGACGTCACGCCCTCGGTTGTGGAGGTGGTCTCCTCGGGTGTTGTTGTTGTTGTGGTTCCTTCAGTTGTCGACGTCACGCCCTCGGTTGTGGAGGTGGTCTCCTCGGGTGTTGTTGTGGTTGTGGTTCCTTCAGTTGTCGACGTCACGCCCTCGGTTGTGGAGGTGGTCTCTTCGGGCGTTGTTGTGGTTCCTTCAGTTGTCGACGTCACGCCTTCGGTTGTGGAGGTGGTTTCCTCGGGCGTTGTTGTTGTTGTGGTTCCTTCAGTTGTGGACGTCACGCCTTCGGTTGTGGAAGTGGTCTCCTCGGGCGTTGTTGTTGTTGTGGTTCCTTCAGTTGTCGACGTCACGCCTTCGGTTGTGGAGGTGGTCTCCTCGGGTGTTGTTGTGGTTCCTTCAGTTGTCGACGTCACACCCTCGGTTGTGGAGGTGGTCTCCTCGGGCGTTGTTGTTGTTGTGGTTCCTTCAGTTGTCGACGTCACGCCTTCGGTTGTGGAGGTGGTCTCTTCGGGTGTTGTTGTGGTTCCTTCAGTTGTGGACGTCACGCCCTCGGTTGTGGAGGTGGTCTCCTCGGGTGTTGTTGTGGTTGTGGTTCCTTCAGTTGTCGACGTCACGCCCTCGGTTGTGGAGGTGGTCTCCTCGGGTGTTGTTGTTGTTGTGGTTCCTTCAGTTGTCGACGTCACGCCCTCGGTTGTGGAGGTGGTCTCTTCGGGCGTTGTTGTGGTTCCTTCAGTTGTCGACGTCACGCCCTCGGTTGTGGAGGTGGTCTCCTCGGGTGTTGTTGTGGTTCCTTCAGTTGTGGACGTCACGCCTTCGGTTGTGGAGGTGGTCTCCTCGGGCGTTGTTGTTGTTGTGGTTCCTTCAGTTGTCGACGTCACGCCCTCGGTTGTGGAGGTGGTCTCTTCGGGCGTTGTTGTTGTTGTGGTTCCTTCAGTTGTGGACGTCACGCCTTCGGTTGTGGAGGTGGTCTCCTCGGGCGTTGTTGTTGTTGTGGTTCCTTCAGTTGTCGACGTCACGCCCTCGGTTGTGGAGGTGGTCTCCTCGGGCGTTGTTGTTGTTGTGGTTCCTTCAGTTGTCGACGTCACGCCCTCGGTTGTGGAGGTGGTCTCTTCGGGCGTTGTTGTGGTTCCTTCAGTTGTCGACGTCACGCCTTCGGTTGTGGAGGTGGTATCCACGGGTGTTGTTGTGGTTCCTTCAGTTGTCGACGTCACCCCCTCGGTTGTGGAGGTGGTCTCCTCGGGTGTTGTTGTGGTTCCTTCAGTTGTGGACGTCACGCCCTCGGTTGTGGAGGTGGTCTCTTCGGGCGTTGTTGTTGTTGTGGTTCCTTCAGTTGTGGACGTCACGCCTTCGGTTGTGGAGGTGGTCTCCTCGGGCGTTGTTCTTGTTGTGGTTCCTTCAGTTGTCGACGTCACGCCCTCGGTTGTGGAGGTGGTCTCCTCGGGCGTTGTTGTGGTTCCTTCAGTTGTCGACGTCACGCCCTCGGTTGTGGAGGTGGTCTCCTCGGGCGTTGTTGTTGTTGTGGTTCCTTCAGTTGTTGACGTCACGCCTTCGGTTGTGGAGGTGGTCTCCTCGGGCGTTGTTGTTGTTGTGGTTCCTTCAGTTGTCGACGTCACGCCTTCGGTTGTGGAGGTGGTCTCCTCGGGCGTTGTTGTTGTTGTGGTTCCTTCAGTTGTCGACGTCACGCCTTCGGTTGTGGAGGTGGTCTCCTCGGGTGTTGTTGTTGTTGTGGTTCCTTCAGTTGTCGACGTCACGCCCTCGGTTGTGGAGGTGGTCTCTTCGGGCGTTGTTGTGGTTCCTTCAGTTGTCGACGTCACGCCCTCGGTTGTGGAGGTGGTCTCCTCGGGCGTTGTTGTTGTTGTGGTTCCTTCAGTTGTCGACGTCACGCCTTCGGTTGTGGAGGTGGTCTCCTCGGGCGTTGTCGTTGTTGTGGTTCCTTCAGTTGTCGACGCCACGCCTTCGGTTGTGGAGGTGGTCTCCTCGGGCGTTGTTGTTGTTGTGGTTCCTTCAGTTGTCGACGTCACTCCCTCGGTTGTGGAAGTGGTCTCTTCGGGCGTTGTTGTTGTTGTGGTTCCTTCAGTTGTCGACGTCACGCCTTCGGTTGTGGAGGTGGTCTCCTCGGGCGTTATTGTTGTTGTGGTTCCTTCAGTTGTCGACGTCACGCCCTCGGTTGTGGAGGTGGTCTCCTCGGGTGTTGTTGTGGTTCCTTCAGTTGTCGACGTCACGCCTTCGGTTGTGGAGGTGGTCTCCTCGGGCGTTGTTGTGGTTCCTTCAGTTGTGGACGTCACGCCTTCGGTTGTGGAGGTGGTCTCCTCGGGCGTTGTTGTTGTTGTGGTTCTTTCAGTTGTTGACGTCACGCCCTCGGTTGTGGAGGTGGTCTCTTCGGGCGTTGTTGTTGTTGTGGTTCCTTCAGTTGTGGACGTCACGCCTTCGGTTGTGGAGGTGGTCTCCTCGGGCGTTGTTGTGGTTCCTTCAGTTGTCGACGTCACGCCCTCGGTTGTGGAGGTGGTCTCCTCGGGTGTTGTTGTGGTCCCTTCAGTTGTGGACGTCACGCCCTCGGTTGTGGAGGTGGTCTCCTCGGGCGTTGTTGTGGTTCCTTCAGTTGTGGACGTCACGCCTTCGGTTGTGGAGGTGGTCTCCTCGGGCGTTGTTGTTGTTGTGGTTCTTTCAGTTGTTGACGTCACGCCCTCGGTTGTGGAGGTGGTCTCTTCGGGCGTTGTTGTTGTTGTGGTTCCTTCAGTTGTGGACGTCACGCCTTCGGTTGTGGAGGTGGTCTCCTCGGGCGTTGTTGTTGTTGTGGTTCCTTCAGTTGTCGACGTCACGCCTTCGGTTGTGGAGGTGGTCTCTTCGGGCGTTGTTGTTGTTGTGGTTCCTTCAGTTGTCGACGTCACGCCTTCGGTTGTGGAGGTGGTCTCTTCGGGCGTTGTTGTTGTTGTGGTTCCTTCAGTTGTCGACGTCACGCCCTCGGTTGTGGAGGTGGTCTCTTCGGGCGTTGTTGTGGTTCCTTCAGTTGTCGACGTCACGCCTTCGGTTGTGGAGGTGGTCTCCTCGGGCGTTATTGTTGTTGTGGTTCCTTCAGTTGTCGACGTCACGCCCTCGGTTGTGGAGGTGGTCTCCTCGGGTGTTGTTGTGGTTCCTTCAGTTGTCGACGTCACGCCTTCGGTTGTGGAGGTGGTCTCCTCGGGCGTTGTTGTTGTTGTGGTTCTTTCAGTTGTTGACGTCACGCCCTCGGTTGTGGAGGTGGTCTCTTCGGGCGTTGTTGTTGTTGTGGTTCCTTCAGTTGTGGACGTCACGCCTTCGGTTGTGGAGGTGGTCTCCTCGGGCGTTGTTGTTGTTGTGGTTCCTTCAGTTGTCGACGTCACGCCCTCGGTTGTGGAGGTGGTCTCTTCGGGCGTTGTTGTGGTTCCTTCAGTTGTCGACGTCACGCCTTCGGTTGTGGAAGTGGTCTCCTCGGGCGTTGTTGTTGTTGTGGTTCCTTCAGTTGTCGACGTCACGCCTTCGGTTGTGGAGGTGGTCTCCTCGGGTGTTGTTGTTGTTGTGGTTCCTTCAGTTGTCGACGTCACGCCCTCGGTTGTGGAGGTGGTCTCTTCGGGCGTTGTTGTTGTTGTGGTTCCTTCAGTTGTCGACGTCACGCCTTCGGTTGTGGAGGTGGTCTCCTCGGGTGTTGTTGTGGTTCCTTCAGTTGTCGACGTCACGCCTTCGGTTGTGGAGGTGGTCTCTTCGGGTGTTGTTGTGGTTCCTTCAGTTGTGGACGTCACGCCTTCGGTTGTGGAGGTGGTCTCCTCGGGCGTTGTTGTTGTTGTGGTTCCTTCAGTTGTCGACGTCACGCCCTCGGTTGTGGAGGTGGTCTCCTCGGGTGTTGTTGTGGTTCCTTCAGTTGTGGACGTCACGCCCTCGGTTGTGGAGGTGGTCTCTTCGGGCGTTGTTGTTGTTGTGGTTCCTTCAGTTGTCGACGTCACGCCTTCGGTTGTGGAGGTGGTCTCCTCGGGCGTTATTGTTGTTGTGGTTCCTTCAGTTGTCGACGTCACGCCCTCGGTTGTGGAGGTGGTCTCCTCGGGTGTTGTTGTGGTTCCTTCAGTTGTCGACGTCACGCCTTCGGTTGTGGAGGTGGTCTCTTCGGGTGTTGTTGTGGTTCCTTCAGTTGTGGACGTCACGCCTTCGGTTGTGGAGGTGGTCTCCTCGGGCGTTGTTGTTGTTGTGGTTCCTTCAGTTGTCGACGTCACGCCCTCGGTTGTGGAGGTGGTCTCTTCGGGCGTTGTTGTTGTTGTGGTTCCTTCAGTTGTGGACGTCACGCCTTCGGTTGTGGAGGTGGTCTCTTCGGGCGTTGTTCTTGTTGTGGTTCCTTCAGTTGTCGACGTCACGCCCTCGGTTGTGGAGGTGGTCTCCTCGGGCGTTGTTGTGGTTCCTTCAGTTGTCGACGTCACGCCCTCGGTTGTGGAGGTGGTCTCCTCGGGCGTTGTTGTTGTTGTGGTTCCTTCAGTTGTCGACGTCACGCCCTCGGTTGTGGAGGTGGTCTCCTCGGGTGTTGTTGTGGTTCCTTCAGTTGTTGACGTCACGCCTTCGGTTGTGGAGGTGGTCTCCTCGGGCGTTGTTGTTGTTGTGGTTCCTTCAGTTGTCGACGTCACGCCTTCGGTTGTGGAGGTGGTCTCCTCGGGCGTTGTTGTTGTTCTTTCATTTGTCGACGTCACACCTTCGCTTGTGGAGGTGGTCTCCTCGGGTGTTGTTGTTGTTGTGGTTCCTTCAGTTGTCGACGTCACGCCCTCGGTTGTGGAGGTGGTCTCCTCGGGCGTTGTTGTTGTTGTGCTTCCTTCAGTTGTGGATGTCACGCCTTCGGTTTTGGAGGTGGTCTCCTCGGGCGTTGTTGTTGTTGTGGTTCCTTCAGTTGTGGACGTCACGCCTTCGGTTGTGGAAGTGGTCTCTTCGGGTGTTGTTGTGGTTCCTTCAGTTGTGGACGTCACGCCTTCGGTTGTGGAGGTGGTCTCCTCGGGTGTTGTTGTGGTTCCTTCAGTTGTCGACGTCACGCCCTCGGTTGTGGAGGTGGTCTCTTCGGGCGTTGTTGTGGTTCCTTCAGTTGTCGACGTCACGCCTTCGGTTGTGGAGGTGGTCTCCTCGGGTGTTGTTGTGGTTCCTTCAGTTGTCGACGTCACACCCTCGGTTGTGGAGGTGGTCTCCTCGGGCGTTGTTGTTGTTGTGGTTCCTTCAGTTGTCGACGTCACGCCTTCGGTTGTGGAGGTGGTCTCTTCGGGTGTTGTTGTGGTTCCTTCAGTTGTGGACGTCACGCCCTCGGTTGTGGAGGTGGTCTCCTCGGGTGTTGTTGTGGTTGTGGTTCCTTCAGTTGTCGACGTCACGCCCTCGGTTGTGGAGGTGGTCTCTTCGGGCGTTGTTGTGGTTCCTTCAGTTGTCGACGTCACGCCTTCGGTTGTGGAGGTGGTTTCCTCGGGCGTTGTTGTTGTTGTGGTTCCTTCAGTTGTGGACGTCACGCCCTCGGTTGTGGAGGTGGTCTCCTCGGGTGTTGTTGTGGTTCCTTCAGTTGTTGACGTCACGCCTTCGGTTGTGGAAGTGGTCTCCTCGGGCGTTGTTGTTGTTGTGGTTCCTTCAGTTGTCGACGTCACGCCTTCGGTTGTGGAGGTGGTCTCCTCGGGTGTTGTTGTGGTTCCTTCAGTTGTCGACGTCACACCCTCGGTTGTGGAGGTGGTCTCCTCGGGCGTTGTTGTTGTTGTGGTTCCTTCAGTTGTCGACGTCACGCCTTCGGTTGTGGAGGTGGTCTCTTCGGGTGTTGTTGTGGTTCCTTCAGTTGTGGACGTCACGCCCTCGGTTGTGGAGGTGGTCTCCTCGGGTGTTGTTGTGGTTGTGGTTCCTTCAGTTGTCGACGTCACGCCCTCGGTTGTGGAGGTGGTCTCCTCGGGTGTTGTTGTTGTTGTGGTTCCTTCAGTTGTCGACGTCACGCCCTCGGTTGTGGAGGTGGTCTCTTCGGGCGTTGTTGTGGTTCCTTCAGTTGTCGACGTCACGCCCTCGGTTGTGGAGGTGGTCTCTTCGGGCGTTGTTGTTGTTGTGGTTCCTTCAGTTGTGGACGTCACGCCTTCGGTTGTGGAGGTGGTCTCCTCGGGCGTTGTTGTTGTTGTGGTTCCTTCAGTTGTCGACGTCACGCCCTCGGTTGTGGAGGTGGTCTCCTCGGGCGTTGTTGTTGTTGTGGTTCCTTCAGTTGTCGACGTCACGCCCTCGGTTGTGGAGGTGGTCTCTTCGGGCGTTGTTGTGGTTCCTTCAGTTGTCGACGTCACGCCTTCGGTTGTGGAGGTGGTATCCACGGGTGTTGTTGTGGTTCCTTCAGTTGTCGACGTCACCCCCTCGGTTGTGGAGGTGGTCTCCTCGGGTGTTGTTGTGGTTCCTTCAGTTGTGGACGTCACGCCCTCGGTTGTGGAGGTGGTCTCTTCGGGCGTTGTTGTTGTTGTGGTTCCTTCAGTTGTGGACGTCACGCCTTCGGTTGTGGAGGTGGTCTCCTCGGGCGTTGTTCTTGTTGTGGTTCCTTCAGTTGTCGACGTCACGCCCTCGGTTGTGGAGGTGGTCTCCTCGGGCGTTGTTGTGGTTCCTTCAGTTGTCGACGTCACGCCCTCGGTTGTGGAGGTGGTCTCCTGGGGCGTTGTTGTTGTTGTGGTTCCTTCAGTTGTTGACGTCACGCCTTCGGTTGTGGAGGTGGTCTCCTCGGGTGTTGTTGTTGTTGTGGTTCCTTCAGTTGTCGACGTCACGCCCTCGGTTGTGGAGGTGGTCTCTTCGGGCGTTGTTGTGGTTCCTTCAGTTGTCGACGTCACGCCCTCGGTTGTGGAGGTGGTCTCCTCGGGCGTTGTTGTTGTTGTGGTTCCTTCAGTTGTCGACGTCACGCCTTCGGTTGTGGAGGTGGTCTCCTCGGGTGTTGTTGTTGTTGTGGTTCCTTCAGTTGTCGACGTCACGCCCTCGGTTGTGGAGGTGGTCTCTTCGGGCGTTGTTGTGGTTCCTTCAGTTGTCGACGTCACGCCCTCGGTTGTGGAGGTGGTCTCCTCGGGCGTTGTCGTTGATGTGGTTCCTTCAGTTGTCGACGCCACGCCTTCGGTTGTGGAGGTGGTCTCCTCGGGCGTTGTTGTTGTTGTGGTTCCTTCAGTTGTCGACGTCACGCCTTCGGTTGTGGAGGTGGTCTCCTCGGGCGTTGTTGTTGTTGTGGTTCCTTCAGTTGTCGACGTCACGCCTTCGGTTGTGGAGGTGGTCTCTTCGGGCGTTGTTGTTGTTGTGGTTCCTTCAGTTGTCGACGTCACGCCCTCGGTTGTGGAGGTGGTCTCTTCGGGCGTTGTTGTTGTTGTGGCTCCTTCAGTTGTCGACGTCACGCCTTCGGTTGTGGAGGTGGTCTCCTCGGGCGTTGTTGTTGTTGTGGTTCCTTCAGTTGTCGACGTCACGCCCTCGGTTGTGGAGGTGGTCTCATCGGGTGTTGTTGTGGTTCCTTCAGTTGTCGACGTCACGCCTTCGGTTGTGGAGGTGGTCTCTTCGGGCGTTGTTGTTGTTGTGGTTCCTTCAGTTGTCGACGTCACGCCCTCGGTTGTGGAGGTGGTCTCTTCGGGCGTTGTTGTTGTTGTGGCTCCTTCAGTTGTCGACGTCACGCCTTCGGTTGTGGAGGTGGTCTCCTCGGGCGTTGTTGTTGTTGTGGTTCCTTCAGTTGTCGACGTCACGCCCTCGGTTGTGGAGGTGGTCTCTTCGGGCGTTGTTGTTGTTGTGGTTCCTTCAGTTGTCGACGTCACGCCTTCGGTTGTGGAGGTGGTCTCCTCGGGCGTTGTTGTTGTTGTGGTTCCTTCAGTTGTCGACGTCACGCCCTCGGTTGTGGAGGTGGTCTCTTCGGGCGTTGTTGTGGTTCCTTCAGTTGTCGACGTCACGCCCTCGGTTGTGGAGGTGGACTCTTCGGGCGTTGTTGTTGTTGTGGTTCCTTCAGTTGTCGACGTCACGCCTTCGGTTGTGGAGGTGGTCTCTTCGGGCGTTGTTGTTGTTTTGGTTCCTTCAGTTGTCGACGTCACGCCTTCGGTTGTGGAGGTGGTCTCTTCGGGCGTTGTTGTGGTTCCTTCAGTTGTCGACGTCACGCCTTCGGTTGTGGAGGTGGTCTCTTCGGGCGTTGTTGTGGTTCCTTCAGTTGTGGACGTCACGCCTTCGGTTGTGGAGGTGGTCTCTTCGGGCGTTGTTGTGGTTCCTTCAGTTGTCGACGTCACGCCTTCGGTTGTGGAGGTGGTCTCCTCGGGTGTTGTTGTGGTTCCTTCAGTTGTGGACGTCACGCCTTCGGTTGTGGAGGTGGTCTCCTCGGGTGTTGTTGTGGTTCCTTCAGTTGTGGACGTCACGCCTTCGGTTGTGGAGGTGGTCTCCTCGGGTGTTGTTGTGGTTCCTTCAGTTGTCGACGTCACGCCTTCGGTTGTGGAGGTGATCTCCTCGGGCGTTGTTGTTGTTGTGGTTCCTTCAGTTGTCGACGTCACGCCTTCGGTTGTGGAGGTGGTCTCTTCGGGCGTTGTTGTGGTTCCTTCAGTTGTGGACGTCACGCCTTCGGTTGTGGAGGTGGTCTCCTCGGGCGTTGTTGTTGTTGTGGTTCCTTCAGTTGTGGACGTCACGCCCTCGGTTGTGGAGGTGGTCTCCTCGGGTGTTGTTGTGGTTCCTTCAGTTGTGGACGTCACGCCTTCGGTTGTGGAGGTGGTCTCCTCGGGTGTTGTTGTGGTTCCTTCAGTTGTGGACGTCACGCCTTCGGTTGTGGAGGTGGTCTCTTCGGGCGTTGTTGTGGTTCCTTCAGTTGTGGACGTCACGCCTTCGGTTGTGGAGGTGGTCTCCTCGGGCGTTGTTGTTGTTGTGGTTCCTTCAGTTGTGGACGTCACGCCCTCGGTTGTGGAGGTGGTCTCCTCGGGTGTTGTTGTGGTTCCTTCAGTTGTGGACGTCACGCCTTCGGTTGTGGAGGTGGTCTCCTCGGGCGTTGTTGTTGTTGTGGTTCCTTCAGTTGTCGACGTCACGCTTTCGGTTGTGGAGGTGGTCTCCTCGGGTGTTGTTGTTGTTGTGGTTCCTTCAGTTGTCGACGTCACGCCTTCGGTTGTGGAGGTGGTCTCTTCGGGCGTTGTTGTGGTTCCTTCAGTTGTCGACGTCACGCCTTCGGTTGTGGAGGTGGTCTCCTCGGGCGTTGTTGTTGTTGTGGTTCCTTCAGTTGTCGACGTCACGCCTTCGGTTGTGGAGGTGGTCTCCTCGGGCGTTGTTGTTGTTGTGGTTCCTTCAGTTGTCGACGTCACGCCTTCGGTTGTGGAGGTGGTCTCCTCGGGTGTTGTTGTGGTTCCTTCAGTTGTCGACGTCACGCCCTCGGTTGTGGAGGTGGTCTCCTCGGGTGTTGTTTTTGCTGTGCTTCCTTCAGTTGTCGACGTCACGCCTTCGGTTGTGGAGGTGGTCTCTTCGGGCGTTGTTGTGGTTCCTTCAGTTGTCGACGTCACGCCTTCGGTTGTGGAGGTGGTCTCCTCGGGCGTTGTTCTTGTTGAGGTTCCTTCAGTTGTCGACGTCACGCCCTCGGTTGTGGAGGTGGTCTCCTCGGGCGTTGTTGTTGTTGTGGTTCCTTCAGTTGTGGACGTCACGCCTTCGGTTGTGGAGGTGGTCTCCTCGGGCGTTGTTGTTGTTGTGGTTCCTTCAGTTGTGGACGTCACGCCATCGGTTGTGGAGGTGGTCACCTCGGGCGTTGTTGTTGTTGTGGTTCCTTCAGTTGTGGACGTCACGCCTTCGGTTGTGGAGGTGGTCTCCTCGGGTGTTGTTGTTGTTGTGGTTCCTTCAGTTGTGGACGTCACGCCTTCGGTTGTGGAGGTGGTCTCCCCGGGCGTTGTTGTTGTTGTGGTTCCTTCAGTTGTCGACGTCACGCCTTCGGTTGTGGAGGTGGTCTCCTCGGGTGTTGTTGTGGTTCCTTCAGTTGTGGATGTCACGCCTTCGGTTGTGGAGGTGGTCTCCTCGGGCGTTGTTGTTGTTGTGGTTCCTTCAGTTGTCGACGTCACGCCTTCGGTTGTGGAGGTGGTCTCCTCGGGTGTCGTTGTGGTTCCTTCAGTTGTTGACGTCACGCCTTCGGTTGTGGAGGTGGTCTCCTCGGGCGTTGTTGTTGTTGTGGTTCCTTCAGTTGTCGACGTCACGCCCTCGGTTGTGGAGGTGGTCTCCTCGGGTGTTGTTGTTGTTGTGGTTCCTTCAGTTGTCGACGTCACGCCTTCGGTTGTGGAGGTGGTCTCCTCGGGCGTTGTTGTTGTTGTGGTTCCTTCAGTTGTCGACGTCACGCCCTCGGTTGTGGAGGTGGTCTCCTCGGGTGTTGTTGTTGTTGTGGTTCCTTCAGTTGTCGACGTCACGCCCTCGGTTGTGGAGGTGGTCTCTTCGGGTGTTGTTGTGGTTCCTTCAGTTGTGGACGTCACGCCTTCGGTTGTGGAGGTGGTCTCCTCGGGCGTTGTTGTTGTTGTGGTTCCTTCAGTTGTCGACGTCACGCCTTCGGTTGTGGAGGTGGTCTCTTCGGGCGTTGTTGTGGTTCCTTCAGTTGTCGACGTCACGCCTTCGGTTGTGGAGGTGGTCTCCTCGGGTGTTGTTGTGGTTCCTTCAGTTGTCGACGTCACGCCTTCGGTTGTGGAGGTGATCTCCTCGGGCGTTGTTGTTGTTGTGGTTCCTTCAGTTGTCGACGTCACGCCTTCGGTTGTGGAGGTGGTCTCCTCTGGTGTTGTTGTGGTTCCTTCAGTTGTCGACGTCACGCCTTCGGTTGTGGAGGTGGTCTCCTCGGGTGTTGTTGTGGTTCCTTCAGTTGTTGACGTCACGCCTTCGGTTGTGGAGGTGGTCTCCTCGGGCGTTGTTGTTGTTGTGGTTCCTTCAGTTGTCGACGTCACGCCTTCGGTTGTGGAGGTGGTCTCTTCGGGCGTTGTTGTGGTTCCTTCAGTTGTGGACGTCACGCCTTCGGTTGTGGAGGTGGTCTCTTCGGGCGTTGTTGTTGTTGTGGTTCCTTCAGTTGTGGACGTCACGCCTTCGGTTGTGGAGGTGGTCTCCTCTGGTGTTGTTGTGGTTCCTTCAGTTGTCGACGTCACGCCCTCGGTTGTGGAGGTGGTCTCCTCGGGTGTTGTTGTGGTTCCTTCAGTTGTCGACGTCACGCCCTCGGTTGTGGAGGTGGTCTCCTCTGGTGTTGTTGTGGTTCCTTCAGTTGTCGACGTCACGCCTTCGGTTGTGAAGGTGGTCTCCTCGGGCGTTGTTGTTGTTGTGGTTCCTTCAGTTGTCGACGTCACGCCCTCGGTTGTGGAGGTGGTCTCCTCGGGTGTTGTTGTGGTTCCTTCAGTTGTCGACGTCACGCCCTCGGTTGTGGAGGTGGTCTCTTCGGGCGTTGTTGTGGTTCCTTCAGTTGTGGCCGTCACGCCTTCGGTTGTGGAGGTGGTCTCTTCGGGCGTTGTTGTTGTTGTGGTTCCTTCAGTTGTCGACGTCACGCCCTCGGTTGTGGAGGTGGTCTCTTTGGGCGTTGTTGTGGTTCCTTCAGTTGTCGACGTCACGCCTTCGGTTGTGGAGGTGGTTTCCTCGGGCGTTGTTGTTGTTTTGGTTCCTTCAGTTGTGGACGTCACGCCTTCGGTTGTGGAAGTGGTCTCCTCGGGCGTTGTTGTTGTTGTGGTTCCTTCAGTTGTGGACGTCACGCCTTCGGTTGTGGAGGTGGTCTCTTCGGGCGTTGATGTTGTTGTGGTTCCTTCAGTTGTCGACGTCACGCCTTCGGTTGTGGAAGTGGTCTCCTCGGGCGTTGTTGTTGTTGTGGTTCCTTCAGTTGTGGACGTCACGCCTTCGGTTGTGGAGGTGGTCTCTTCGGGCGTTGTTGTTGTTGTGGTTCCTTCAGTTGTCGACGTCACGCCTTCGGTTGTGGAGGTGGTCTCCTCGGGCGTTGTTGTTGTTGTGGTTCCTTCAGTTGTCGACGTCACGCCCTCGGTTGTGGAGGTGGTCTCCTCGGGTGTTGTTTTTGCTGTGCTTCCTTCAGTTGTCGACGTCACGCCTTCGGTTGTGGAGGTGGTCTCCTCGGGTGTTGTTGTTGTTGTGGTTCCTTCAGTTGTCGACGTCACGCCCTCGGTTGTGGAGGTGGTCTCCTCGGGTGTTGTTGTGGTTCCTTCAGTTGTCGACGTCACGCCCTCGGTTGTGGAGGTGGTCTCCTCGGGTGTTGTTTTTGCTGTGCTTCCTTCAGTTGTCGACGTCACGCCTTCGGTTGTGGAGGTGGTCTCCTCGGGTGTTGTTGTTGTTGTGGTTCCTTCAGTTGTCGACGTCACGCCCTCGGTTGTGGAGGTGGTCTCTTCGGGCGTTGTTGTGGTTCCTTCAGTTGTCGACGTCACGCCTTCGGTTGTGGAGGTGGTCTCCTCGGGCGTTGTTGTTGTTGTGGTTCCTTCAGTTGTCGACGTCACGCCCTCGGTTGTGGAGGTGGTCTCCTCGGGTGTTGTTGTGGTTCCTTCAGTTGTCGACGTCACGCCTTCGGTTGTGGAGGTGGTTTCCTCGGGCGTTGTTGTTGTTGTGGTTCCTTCAGTTGTCGACGTCACGCCTTCGGTTGTGGAGGTGGTCTCTTCGGGCGTTGTTGTTGTTGTGGTTCCTTCAGTTGTCGACGTCACGCCTTCGGTTGTGGAGGTGGTTTCCTCGGGCGTTGTTGTTGTTGTGGTTCCTTCAGTTGTGGACGTCACGCCTTCGGTTGTGGAGGTGGTCTCCTCGGGCGTTGTTGTTGTTGTGGTTCCTTCAGTTGTCGACGTCACGCCTTCGGTTGTGGAGGTGGTCTCCTCAGGCGTTGTTGTTGTTGTGGTTCCTTCAGTTGTCGACGTCACGCCCTCGGTTGTGGAGGTGGTCTCCTCGGGTGTTGTTGTGGTTCCTTCAGTTGTCGACGTCACGCCCTCGGTTGTGGAGGTGGTCTCCTCGGGCGTTGTTGTTGTTGTGGTTCCTTCAGTTGTCGACGTCACGCTTTCGGTTGTGGAGGTGGTCTCCTCGGGCGTTGTTGTTGTTGTGGTTCCTTCAGTTGTCGACGTCACGCTTTCGGTTGTGGAGGTGGTCTCCTCGGGTGTTGTTGTTGTTGTGGTTCCTTCAGTTGTCGACGTCACGCCTTCGGTTGTGGAGGTGGTCTCCTCGGGTGTTGTTGTTGTTGTGGTTCCTTCAGTTGTCGACGTCACGCCTTCGGTTGTGGAGGTGGTCTCTTCGGGCGTTGTTGTTGTTGTGGTTCCTTCAGTTGTCGACGTCACGCCATCGGTTGTGGAGGTGGTCTCCTCGGGTGTTGTTGTGGTTCCTTCAGTTGTCGACGTCACGCCCTCGGTTGTGGAGGTGGTCTCCTCGGGCGTTGTTGTTGTTGTGGTTCCTTCAGTTGTCGACGTCACGCTTTCGGTTGTGGAGGTGGTCTCCTCGGGTGTTGTTGTTGTTGTGGTTCCTTCAGTTGTCGACGTCACGCCCTCGGTTGTGGAGGTGGTCTCCTCGGGTGTTGTTGTTGTTGTGGTTCCTTCAGTTGTTGACGTCACTCCTTCGGTTGTGGAGGTGGTCTCCTCGGGTGTTGTTGTTGTTGTGGTTCCTTCAGTTGTCGACGTCACGCCTTCGGTTGTGGAGGTGGTTTCCTCGGGCGTTGTTGTTGTTGTGGTTCCTTCAGTTGTGGACGTCACGCCTTCGGTTGTGGAAGTGGTCTCCTCGGGCGTTGTTGTTGTTGTGGTTCCTTCAGTTGTGGACGTCACGCCTTCGGTTGTGGAGGTGGTCTCTTCGGGCGTTGTTGTTGTTGTGGTTCCTTCAGTTGTCGACGTCACGCCTTCGGTTGTGGAGGTGGTTTCCTCGGGCGTTGTTGTTGTTGTGGTTCCTTCAGTTGTGGACGTCACGCCTTCGGTTGTGGAAGTGGTCTCCTCGGGCGTTGTTGTTGTTGTGGTTCCTTCAGTTGTGGACGTCACGCCTTCGGTTGTGGAGGTGGTCTCTTCGGGCGTTGTTGTTGTTGTGGTTCCTTCAGTTGTCGACGTCACGCCTTCGGTTGTGGAGGTGGTCTCCTCAGGCGTTGTTGTTGTTGTGGTTCCTTCAGTTGTCGACGTCACGCCTTCGGTTGTGGAGGTGGTCTCCTCGGGTGTTGTTGTGGTTCCTTCAGTTGTCGACGTCACGCCCTCGGTTGTGGAGGTGGTCTCCTCGGGCGTTGTTGTTGTTGTGGTTCCTTCAGTTGTCGACGTCACGCCTTCGGTTGTGGAGGTAGTCTCCTCGGGTGTTGTTGTTGTTGTGGTTCCTTCAGTTGTCGACGTCACGCCCTCGGTTGTGGAGGTGGTCTCTTCGGGTGTTGTTGTGGTTCCTTCAGTTGTCGACGTCACGCCCTCGGTTGTGGAGGTGGTCTCCTCGGGTGTTGTTGTGGTTCCTTCAGTTGTCGACGTCACGCCCTCGGTTGTGGAGGTGGTCTCTTCGGGCGTTGTTGTGGTTCCTTCAGTTGTCGACGTCACGCCTTCGGTTGTGGAGGTGGTCTCCTCGGGTGTTGTTGTTGTTGTGGTTCCTTCAGTTGTCGACGTCACGCCCTCGGTTGTGGAGGTGGTCTCTTCGGGCGTTGTTGTGGTTCCTTCAGTTGTCGACGTCACGCCCTCGGTTGTGGAGGTGGTCTCCTCGGGTGTTGTTGTGGTTCCTTCAGTTGTCGACGTCACGCCTTCGGTTGTGGAGGTAGTCTCCTCGGGTGTTGTTGTTGTTGTGGTTCCTTCAGTTGTCGACGTCACGCCCTCGGTTGTGGAGGTGGTCTCTTCGGGCGTTGTTGTGGTTCCTTCAGTTGTCGACGTCACGCCCTCGGTTGTGGAGGTGGTCTCCTCGGGCGTTGTTGTTGTTGTGGTTCCTTCAGTTGTCGACGTCACGCTTTCGGTTGTGGAGGTGGTCTCCTCGGGTGTTGTTGTTGTTGTTGTTCCTTCAGTTGTCGACGTCACGCCCTCGGTTGTGGAGGTGGTCTCTTCGGGCGTTGTTGTGGTTCCTTCAGTTGTCGACGTCACGCCTTCGGTTGTGGAGGTGGTCTCCTCGGGCGTTGTTGTTGTTGTGGTTCCTTCAGTTGTCGACGTCACGCCTTCGGTTGTGGAGGTGGTCTCTTCGGGCGTTGTTGTGGTTCCTTCAGTTGTCGACGTCACGCTTTCGGTTGTGGAGGTGGTCTCCTCGGGTGTTGTTGGTGTTGTGGTTCCTTCAGTTGTCGACGTCACGCCCTCGGTTGTGGAGGTGGTCTCTTCGGGCGTTGTTGTGGTTCCTTCAGTTGTCGACGTCACGCCTTCGGTTGTGGAGGTGGTCTCTTCGGGCGTTGTTGTGGTTCCTTCAGTTGTCGACGTCACGCTTTCGGTTGTGGAGGTGGTCTCCTCGGGTGTTGTTGGTGTTGTGGTTCCTTCAGTTGTCGACGTCACGCCCTCGGTTGTGGAGGTGGTCTCCTCGGGCGTTGTTGTTGTTGTGGTTCCTTCAGTTGTCGACGTCACGCCTTCGGTTGTGGAGGTGGTTTCCTCGGGCGTTGTTGTTGTTGTGGTTCCTTCAGTTGTCGACGTCACGCCTTCGGTTGTGGAGGTGGTCTCCTCGGGCGTTGTTGTTGTTGTGGTTCCTTCAGTTGTCGACGTCACGCCTTCGGTTGTGGAGGTGGTCTCCTCGGGTGTTGTTGTGGTTCCTTCAGTTGTCGACGTCACGCCTTCGGTTGTGGAGGTGGTCTCCTCGGGTGTTGTTGTGGTTCCTTCAGTTGTCGACGTCACGCCCTCGGTTGTGGAGGTGGTCTCCTCGGGTGTTGTTGTTGTTGTGGTTCCTTCAGTTGTCGACGTCACGCCTTCGGTTGTGGAGGTGGTCTCCTCGGGTGTTGTTGTGGTTCCTTCAGTTGTCGACGTCACGCCTTCGGTTGTGGAGGTGGTCTCCTCGGGCGTTGTTGTTGTTGTGGTTCCTTCAGTTGTCGACGTCACGCCTTCGGTTGTGGAGGTGGTCTCCTCGGGTGTTGTTGTGGTTCCTTCAGTTGTCGACGTCACGCCTTCGGTTGTGGAGGTGGTCTCCTCGGGTGTTGTTGTGGTTCCTTCAGTTGTCGACGTCACGCCCTCGGTTGTGGAGGTGGTCTCTTCGGGCGTTGTTGTGGTTCCTTCAGTTGTCGACGTCACGCCTTCGGTTGTGGAGGTGGTCTCCTCGGGTGTTGTTGTGGTTCCTTCAGTTGTCGACGTCACGCTTTCGGTTGTGGAGGTGGTCTCCTCGGGTGTTGTTGTTGTTGTGGTTCCTTCAGTTGTCGACGTCACGCTTTCGGTTGTGGAGGTGGTCTCCTCGGGTGTTGTTGTTGTTGTGGTTCCTTCAGTTGTCGACGTCACGCTTTCGGTTGTGGAGGTGGTCTCCTCGGGTGTTGTTGTGGTTCCTTCAGTTGTCGACGTCACGCCCTCGGTTGTGGAGGTGGTCTCTTCGGGCGTTGTTGTGGTTCCTTCAGTTGTCGACGTCACGCCTTCGGTTGTGGAGGTGGTCTCCTCGGGTGTTGTTGTTGTTGTGGTTCCTTCAGTTGTCGACGTCACGCTTTCGGTTGTGGAGGTGGTCTCCTCGGGTGTTGTTGTTGTTGTGGTTCCTTCAGTTGTCGACGTCACGCTTTCGGTTGTGGAGGTGGTCTCCTCGGGTGTTGTTGTGGTTCCTTCAGTTGTCGACGTCACGCCCTCGGTTGTGGAGGTGGTCTCGTCGGGTGTTGTTGTGGTTCCTTCAGTTGTCGACGTCACGCCCTCGGTTGTGGAGGTGGTCTCTTCGGGCGTTGTTGTGGTTCCTTCAGTTGTCGACGTCACGCCTTCGGTTGTGGAGGTGGTCTCCTCGGGTGTTGTTGTTGTTGTGGTTCCTTCAGTTGTCGACGTCACGCTTTCGGTTGTGGAGGTGGTCTCCTCGGGTGTTGTTGTTGTTGTGGTTCCTTCAGTTGTCGACGTCACGCTTTCGGTTGTGGAGGTGGTCTCCTCGGGTGTTGTTGTTGTTGTGGTTCCTTCAGTTGTCGACGTCACGCTTTCGGTTGTGGAGGTGGTCTCCTCGGGTGTTGTTGTGGTTCCTTCAGTTGTCGACGTCACGCCCTCGGTTGTGGAGGTGGTCTCTTCGGGCGTTGTTGTGGTTCCTTCAGTTGTCGACGTCACGCCTTCGGTTGTGGAGGTGGTCTCCTCGGGTGTTGTTGTTGTTGTGGTTCCTTCAGTTGTCGACGTCACGCTTTCGGTTGTGGAGGTGGTCTCCTCGGGTGTTGTTGTTGTTGTGGTTCCTTCAGTTGTCGACGTCACGCTTTCGGTTGTGGAGGTGGTCTCCTCGGGTGTTGTTGTGGTTCCTTCAGTTGTCGACGTCACGCTTTCGGTTGTGGAGGTGGTCTCCTCGGGTGTTGTTGTTGTTGTGGTTCCTTCAGTTGTCGACGTCACGCCCTCGGTTGTGGAGGTGGTCTCTTCGGGCGTTGTTGTGGTTCCTTCAGTTGTCGACGTCACGCCTTCGGTTGTGGAGGTGGTCTCCTCGGGCGTTGTTGTGGTTCCTTCAGTTGTCGACGTCACGCCTTCGGTTGTGGAGGTGGTCTCCTCGGGTGTTGTTGTTGTTGTGGTTCCTTCAGTTGTCGACGTCACGCTTTCGGTTGTGGAGGTGGTCTCCTCGGGTGTTGTTGTTGTTGTGGTTCCTTCAGTTGTCGACGTCACGCTTTCGGTTGTGGAGGTGGTCTCTTCGGGCGTTGTTGTGGTTCCTTCAGTTGTCGACGTCACGCCTTCGGTTGTGGAGGTGGTCTGTTCGGGCGTTGTTGTGGTTGTGGTTCCTTCAGTTGTCGACGTCACGCCCTCGGTTGTGGAGGTGGTCTCTTTCTGTGTTGTTGTGGTTCCTTCAGTTGTCGACGTCACGCCTTCGGTTGTGGAGGTGGTCTCCTCGGGTGTTGTTGTTGTTGTGGTTCCTTCAGTTGTCGACGTCACGCCTTCGGTTGTGGAGGTGGTCTCCTCGGGCGTTGTTGTTGTTGTGGTTCCTTCAGTTGTCGACGTCACTCCCTCGGTTGTGGAGGTGGTCTCTTTCTGTGTTGTTGTGGTTCCTTCAGTTGTCGACGTCACGCCCTCGGTTGTGGAGGTGGTCTCGTCGGGTGTTGTTGTGGTTCCTTCAGTTGTCGACGTCACGCCTTCGGTTGTGGAGGTGGTCTCCTCGGGCGTTGTTGTTGTTGTGGTTCCTTCAGTTGTCGACGTCACTCCCTCGGTTGTGGAGGTGGTCTCTTCGGGCGTTGTTGTGGTTCCTTCAGTTGTCGACGTCACGCCTTCGGTTGTGGAGGTGGTCTCCTCGGGCGTTGTTGTGGTTCCTTCAGTTGTCGACGTCACGCCCTCGGTTGTGGAGGTGGTCTCCTCGGGCGTTGTTGTTGTTGTGGTTCCTTCAGTTGTCGACGTCACGCCTTCGGTTGTGGAGGTGGTCTCCTCGGGTGTTGTTGTGGTTCCTTCAGTTGTCGACGTCACGCCCTCGGTTGTGGAGGTGGTCTCCTCGGGCGTTGTCGTTGTTGTGGTTCCTTCAGTTGTCGACGTCACGCCTTCGGTTGTGGAGGTGGTCTCCTCGGGTGTTGTTGTGGTTCCTTCAGTTGTCGACGTCACGCCCTCGGTTGTGGAGGTGGTCTCCTCGGGCGTTGTCGTTGTTGTGGTTCCTTCAGTTGTGGACGTCACGCCTTCGGTTGTGGAGGTGGTCTCCTCGGGTGTTGTTGTGGTTCCTTCAGTTGTCGACGTCACGCCTTCGGTTGTGGAGGTGGTCTCCTCGGGCGTTGTTGTTGTTGGGGTTCCTTCAGTTGTCGACGTCACGCCTTCGGTTGTGGAGGTGGTCTCCTCGGGTGTTGTTGTGGTTCCTTCAGTTGTCGACGTCACGCCTTCGGTTGTGGAGGTGGTCTCCTCGGGCGTTGTTGTTGTTGGGGTTCCTTCAGTTGTCGACGTCACGCCTTCGGTTGTGGAGGTGGTCTCCTCGGGTGTTGTTGTGGTTCCTTCAGTTGTCGACGTCACGCCCTCGGTTGTGGAGGTGGTCTCCTCGGGCGTTGTCGTTGTTGTGGTTCCTTCAGTTGTCGACGTCACGCCTTCGGTTGTGGAGGTGGTCTCCTCGGGTGTTGTTGTGGTTCCTTCAGTTGTCGACGTCACGCCCTCGGTTGTGGAGGTGGTCTCCTCGGGCGTTGTCGTTGTTGTGGTTCCTTCAGTTGTCGACGTCACGCCTTCGGTTGTGGAGGTGGTCTCCTCGGGTGTTGTTGTGGTTCCTTCAGTTGTCGACGTCACGCCTTCGGTTGTGGAGGTGGTCTCCTCGGGCGTTGTTGTTGTTGGGGTTCCTTCAGTTGTCGACGTCACGCCTTCGGTTGTGGAGGTGGTCTCCTCGGGTGTTGTTGTGGTTCCTTCAGTTGTCGACGTCACGCCTTCGGTTGTGGAGGTGGTCTCCTCGGGCGTTGTTGTTGTTGGGGTTCCTTCAGTTGTCGACGTCACGCCTTCGGTTGTGGAGGTGGTCTCCTCGGGCGTTGTTGTTGTTGGGGTTCCTTCAGTTGTCGACGTCACGCCTTCGGTTGTGGAGGTGGTCTCCTCGGGCGTTGTTGTCGTTGTGGTTCCTTCAGTTGTCGACGTCACTCCCTCGGTTGTGGAGGTGGTCTCTTCGGGCGTTGTTGTGGTTCCTTCAGTTGTCGACGTCACGCCTTCGGTTGTGGAGGTGGTCTCCTCGGGCGTTGTTGTGGTTCCTTCAGTTGTCGACGTCACGCCCTCGGTTGTGGAGGTGGTCTCCTCGGGCGTTGTTGTTGTTGTAGTTCCTTCAGTTGTCGACGTCACGCCCTCGGTTGTGGAGGTGGTCTCCTCGGGCGTTGTTGTTGTTGTGGTTCCTTCAGTTGTCGACGTCACGCCCTCGGTTGTGGAGGTGGTCTCCTCGGGCGTTGTCGTTGTTGTGGTTCCTTCAGTTGTCGACGTCACGCCCTCGGTTGTGGAGGTGGTCTCCTCGGGTGTTGTTGCTGCTGTGCTTCCTTCAGTTGTCGACGTCACGCCTTCGGTTGTGGAGGTGGTCTCCTCGGGCGTTGTTGTTGTTGTGGTTCCTTCAGTTGTCGACGTCACGCCCTCGGTTGTGGAGGTGGTCTCCTCGGGCGTTGTTGTTGTTGTGGTTCCTTCAGTTGTCGACGTCACGCCTTCGGTTGTGGAGGTGGTCTCCTCGGGTGTTGTTGTTGTTGTGGTTCCTTCAGTTGTCAACGTCACGCCTTCGGTTGTGGAGGTGGTCTCCTCGGGTGTTGTTGTTGTTGTGGTTCCTTCAGTTGTCGACGTCACGCCTTCGGTTGTGGAGGTGGTCTCCTCGGGTGTTGTTGTGGTTCCTTCAGTTGTCGACGTCACGCCTTCGGTTGTGGAGGTGGTCTCCTCGGGTGTTGTTGTGGTTCCTTCAGTTGTCGACGTCACGCCCTCGGTTGTGGAGGTGGTCTCCTCGGGCGTTGTTGTGGTTCCTTCAGTTGTCGACGTCACGCCCTCGGTTGTGGAGGTGGTCTCCTCGGGCGTTGTTGTTGTTGTGGTTCCTTCAGTTGTCGACGTCACGCCCTCGGTTGTGGAGGTGGTCTCCTCGGGCGTTGTTGTTGTTGTGGTTCCTTCAGTTGTCGACGTCACGCCCTCGGTTGTGGAGGTGGTCTCCTCGGGTGTTGTTGTTGCTGTGCTTCCTTCAGTTGTCGACGTCACGCCTTCGGTTGTGGAGGTGGTCTCCTCGGGTGTTGTTGTGGTTCCTTCAGTTGTCGACGTCACGCCTTCGGTTGTGGAGGTGGTCTCCTCGGGTGTTGTTGTGGTTGTGGTTCCTTCAGTTGTCGACGTCACGCCTTCGGTTGTGAAGGTGGTCTCCTCGGGTGTTGTTGTGGTTCCTTCAGTTGTCGACGTCACGTCTTCGGTTGTGGAGGTGGTCTCCTCGGGTGTTGTTGTGGTTCCTTCAGTTGTCGACGTCACGCCTTCGGTTGTGGAGGTGGTCTCCTCGGGTGTTGTTGTGGTTCCTTCAGTTGTCGACGTCACGCCTTCGGTTGTGGAGGTGGTCTCCTCGGGTGTTGTTGTTGTTGTGGTTCCTTCAGTTGTCGACGTCACGCCCTCGGTTGTGGAGGTGGTCTCTTCGGGCGTTGTTGTGGTTCCTTCAGTTGTCGACGTCACTCCCTCGGTTGTGGAGGTGGTCTCCTCGGGTGTTGTTGTGGTTCCTTCAGTTGTCGACGTCACGCCTTCGGTTGTGGAGGTGGTCTCTTCGGGCGTTGTTGTGGTTCCTTCAGTTGTCGACGTCACGCCTTCGGTTGTGGAGGTGGTCTCCTCGGGCGTTGTTCTTGTTGAGGTTCCTTCAGTTGTCGACGTCACGCCCTCGGTTGTGGAGGTGGTCTCCTCGGGCGTTGTTGTGGTTCCTTCAGTTGTTGACATCACGCCTTCGGTTGTGGAGGTGGTCTCCTCGGGCGTTGTTGTTGTTGTGGTTCCTTCAGTTGTCGACGTCACGCCCTCGGTTGTGGAGGTGGTCTCCTCGGGCGTTGTTGTGGTTCCTTCAGTTGTCGACGTCACGCCCTCGGTTGTGGAGGTGGTCTCCTCGGGCGTTGTTGTTGTTGTGGTTCCTTCAGTTGTCGACGTCACGCCTTCGGTTGTGGAGGTGGTCTCCTCGGGCGTTGTTGTTGTTGTGGTTCCTTCAGTTGTCGACGTCACGCCCTCGGTTGTGGAGGTGGTCTCTTCGGGCGTTGTTGTGGTTCCTTCAGTTGTCGACGTCACGCCTTCGGTTGTGGAGGTGGTCTCCTCGGGCGTTGTTGTTGTTGTGGTTCCTTCAGTTGTCGACGTCACGCCTTCGGTTGTGGAGGTGGTCTCTTCGGGCGTTGTTGTGGTTCCTTCAGTTGTCGACGTCACTCCCTCGGTTGTGGAGGTGGTCTCTTCGGGCGTTGTTGTGGTTCCTTCAGTTGTCGACGTCACGCCCTCGGTTGTGGAGGTGGTCTCCTCGGACGTTGTTGTTGTTGTGGTTCCTTCAGTTGTTGACGTCACGCCTTCGGTTGTGGAGGTGGTCTCCTCGGGCGTTGTTGTTGTTGTGGTTCCTTCAGTTGTCGACGTCACGCCTTCGGTTGTGGAGGTGGTCTCCTCGGGCGTTGTTGTTGTTGTGGTTCCTTCAGTTGTCGACGTCACGCCCTCGGTTGTGGAGGTGGTCTCCTCGGGCGTTGTTGTGGTTCCTTCAGTTGTCGACGTCACGCCCTCGGTTGTGGAAGTGGTCTCTTCGGGCGTTGTTGTTGTTGTGGTTCCTTCAGTTGTCGACGTCACGCCTTCGGTTGTGGAGGTGGTCTCTTCGGGTGTTGTTGTGGTTCCTTCAGTTGTCGACGTCACTCCCTCGGTTGTGGAGGTGGTCTCTTCGGGCGTTGTTGTGGTTCCTTCAGTTGTCGACGTCACGCCCTCGGTTGTGGAGGTGGTCTCTTCGGGCGTTGTTGTGGTTCCTTCAGTTGTCGACGTCACGCCTTCGGTTGTGGAGGTGGTCTCCTCGGGTGTTGTTGTTGTTGTGGTTCCTTCAGTTGTCGACGTCACGCCCTCGGTTGTGGAGGTGGTCTCTTCGGGCGTTGTTGTGGTTCCTTCAGTTGTCGACGTCACGCCTTCGGTTGTGGAGGTGGTCTCCTCGGGTGTTGTTGTGGTTCCTTCAGTTGTCGACGTCACGCCCTCGGTTGTGGAGGTGGTCTCTTCGGGCGTTGTTGTGGTTCCTTCAGTTGTCGACGTCACGCCTTCGGTTGTGGAGGTGGTCTCCTCGGGTGTTGTTGTGGTTCCTTCAGTTGTCGACGTCACGCTTTCGGTTGTGGAGGTGGTCTCCTCGGGTGTTGTTGTTGTTGTGGTTCCTTCAGTTGTCGACGTCACGCCTTCGGTTGTGGAGGTGGTGTCCTCGGGTGTTGTTGTTGTTGTGGTTCCTTCAGTTGTCGACGTCACGCCCTCGGTTGTGGAGGTGGTCTCCTCGGGCGTTGTCGTTGTTGTGGTTCCTTCAGTTGTCGACGTCACGCCCTCGGTTGTGGAGGTGGTCTCCTCGGGTGTTGTTGTTGCTGTGCTTCCTTCAGTTGTCGACGTCACGCCTTCGGTTGTGGAGGTGGTCTCCTCGGGTGTTGTTGTGGTTCCTTCAGTTGTCGACGTCACGCCCTCGGTTGTGGAGGTGGTCTCCTCGGGCGTTGTTGTTGTTGTGGTTCCTTCAGTTGTCGACGTCACGCCCTCGGTTGTGGAGGTGGTCTCTTCGGGCGTTGTTGTGGTTCCTTCAGTTGTCGACGTCACGCCCTCGGTTGTGGAGGTGGTCTCCTCGGGCGTTGTTGTTGTTGTGGTTCCTTCAGTTGTCGACGTCACGCCCTCGGTTGTGGAGGTGGTCTCTTCGGGCGTTGTTGTGGTTCCTTCAGTTGTCGACGTCACGCCCTCGGTTGTGGAGGTGGTCTCCTCGGGCGTTGTTGTTGTTGTGGTTCCTTCAGTTGTCGACGTCACGCCTTCGGTTGTGGAGGTGGTGTCCTCGGGTGTTGTTGTTGTTGTGGTTCCTTCAGTTGTCGACGTCACGCCCTCGGTTGTGGAGGTGGTCTCCTCGGGCGTTGTCGTTGTTGTGGTTCCTTCAGTTGTCGACGTCACGCCCTCGGTTGTGGAGGTGGTCTCCTCGGGTGTTGTTGTGGTTCCTTCAGTTGTCGACGTCACGCTTTCGGTTGTGGAGGTGGTCTCCTCGGGTGTTGTTGTTGTTGTGGTTCCTTCAGTTGTCGACGTCACGCCTTCGGTTGTGGAGGTGGTCTCTTCGGGCGTTGTTGTGGTTCCTTCAGTTGTCGACGTCACGCCTTCGGTTGTGGAGGTGGTCTCCTCGGGTGTTGTTGTGGTTCCTTCAGTTGTCGACATCACGCCCTCGGTTGTGGAGGTGGTCTCCTCGGGCGTTGTTGTGGTTCCTTCAGTTGTCGACGTCACGCCTTCGGTTGTGGAGGTGGTCTCCTCGGGCGTTGTTGTTGTTGTGGTTCCTTCAGTTGTCGACGTCACGCCCTCGGTTGTGGAGGTGGTCTCTTCGGGCGTTGTTGTGGTTCCTTCAGTTGTCGACGTCACGCCTTCGGTTGTGGAGGTGGTCTCCTCGGGTGTTGTTGTTGTTGTGGTTCCTTCAGTTGTCGACATCACGCCCTCGGTTGTGGAGGTGGTCTCCTCGGGTGTTGTTGTGGTTGTGGTTCCTTCAGTTGTCGACGTCACGCTTTCGGTTGTGGAGGTGGTCTCCTCGGGTGTTGTTGTTGTTGTGGTTCCTTCAGTTGTCGACGTCACGCCCTCGGTTGTGGAGGTGGTCTCTTCGGGCGTTGTTGTGGTTCCTTCAGTTGTCGACGTCACGCCCTCGGTTGTGGAGGTGGTCTCCTCGGGCGTTGTTGTTGTTGTGGTTCCTTCAGTTGTCGACGTCACGCCCTCGGTTGTGGAGGTGGTCTCTTCGGGCGTTGTTGTGGTTCCTTCAGTTGTCGACGTCACGCCTTCGGTTGTGGAGGTGGTATCCTCGGGTGTTGTTGTGGTTCCTTCAGTTGTCGACGTCACGCCCTCGGTTGTGGAGGTGGTCTCTTCGGGCGTTGTTGTGGTTCCTTCAGTTGTCGACGTCACGCCTTCGGTTGTGGAGGTGGTCTCCTCGGGTGTTGTTGTGGTTCCTTCAGTTGTCGACATCACGCCCTCGGTTGTGGAGGTGGTCTCCTCGGGTGTTGTTGTGGTTGTGGTTCCTTCAGTTGTCGACGTCACGCTTTCGGTTGTGGAGGTGGTCTCCTCGGGTGTTGTTGTTGTTGTGGTTCCTTCAGTTGTCGACGTCACGCCCTCGGTTGTGGAGGTGGTCTCTTCGGGCGTTGTTGTGGTTCCTTCAGTTGTCGACGTCACGCCTTCGGTTGTGGAGGTGGTCTCCTCTGGTGTTGTTGTGGTTCCTTCAGTTGTCGACGTCACGCCCTCGGTTGTGGAGGTGGTCTCTTCGGGCGTTGTTGTGGTTCCTTCAGTTGTCGACGTCACGCCCTCGGTTGTGGAGGTGGTCTCTTCGGGCGTTGTTGTGGTTCCTTCAGTTGTCGACGTCACGCCTTCGGTTGTGGAGGTGGTCTCCTCGGGCGTTGTTGTTGTTGTGGTTCCTTCAGTTGTCGACGTCACGCCTTCGGTTGTGGAGGTGGTTTCTTCGGGCGTTGTTGTGGTTCCTTCAGTTGTCGACGTCACGCCTTCGGTTGTGGAGGTGGTCTCCTCGGGCGTTGTTGTTGTTGTGGTTCCTTCAGTTGTCGACGTCACACCTTCGGTTGTGGAGGTGGTCTCTTCGGGCGTTGTTGTTGTTGTGGTTCCTTCAGTTGTCGACGTCACGCCCTCGGTTGTGGAGGTGGTCTCCTCGGGCGTTGTTGTTGTTGTGGTTCCTTCAGTTGTCGACGTCACGCCCTCGGTTGTGGAGGTGGTCTCCTCGGGTTTTGTTGTTGTTGTGGTTCCTTCAGTTGTCGACGTCACGCCCTCGGTTGTGGAGGTGGTCTCTTCGGGCGTTGTTGTGGTTCCTTCAGTTGTCGACGTCACGCCCTCGGTTGTGGAGGTGGTCTCTTCGGGCGTTGTTGTGGTTCCTTCAGTTGTCGACGTCACGCCTTCGGTTGTGGAGGTGGTCTCCTCGGGCGTTGTTGTTGTTGTGGTTCCTTCAGTTGTCGACGTCACGCCCTCGGTTGTGGAGGTGGTCTCCTCGGGCGTTGTTGTTGTTGTGGTTCCTTCAGTTGTCGACGTCACGCCCTCGGTTGTGGAGGTGGTCTCCTCGGGTGTTGTTGTTGTTGTGGTTCCTTCAGTTGTCGACGTCACGCCTTCGGTTGTGGAGGTGGTCTCTTCGGGCGTTGTTGTGGTTCCTTCAGTTGTCGACGTCACGCCCTCGGTTGTGGAGGTGGTCTCCTCGGGTGTTGTTGTTGTTGTGGTTCCTTCAGTTGTCGACGTCACGCCTTCGGTTGTGGAGGTGGTCTCCTCGGGCGTTGTTGTTGTTGTTGTTGTGCTTCCTTGCGTTGTCGACGTCACGCCTTCGGTTGTGGAGGTGGTCTCCTCGGGTGTTGTTGTTGTTGTGGTTCCTTCAGTTGTCGTCGTCACGCCTTCGGTTGTGAAGGTGGTCTCCTCGGGCGTTGTGCCAGTAGTCATCGGTTCTGTCGTTGGTTTCTCGGTTGTGGTTTCTTCTGTCGTGGTTTCGTCATCCGGACCACACCACACCAAAGCTTCATCTCCTGGTTCATCTTCGCAATCATCGCACTCATAGCAGAAAACCCCCTCGGATTTTCCTGAAACAACAAAAAAATTGCCGTTAGTAATCAATTTCATTGTTGGCTCTCTAATTGTGTTTGTCACTTTTCATTTACTCTTGAACGCCTTACGATATCGTTCGTCAGTTTTGATTCACAAGTATTCAGATATGGTTGTCGACTACTTGTTAGTTGCATGTAAGCAACTTTCTTTCAAGTGCCCTTTCCGGAAACCTATCTGTTTCAGATAACGTAAACAAACACCAGCTCATTGAGTGCCATCTGAATTTGTCAGGAATGCTTCTGGACTACGCCTGGAGCAGAGGATGACTCCAGCTCGTTTACCGTAAAATGTGAAGAGGACAGGTCGACATTTATCCGGCCCTCATCTCTACACATATCCAGATTTGTCTGCACTTGTGCACGAAGCTAAGCGCTTACCTCATCTAGCGGCCACTCCACGGAAGTTCGTGTTGTGAGCAATGATAACAAAGCCGACAATGACAAATGGGAGCAATTGTTATCGCACTGCACTCATAAAAGCGGCTGAGCAATGGTTTAACGATTCAATGACGTCCAATAGAACAGTTGCCGATTAAGTCACCAAGAGCATTACAATTTCTAGCGGCAAATCATAGCTTTCTCCTCGACATAAATGGGCCCACTAACCAGCGAAATGCAAAAATAAATGCTCGTATCTGCGACAATCAAGATTATCTCGTCTCACTTGAGATTGCAAGTCACCAGCCAAATCGAATTCCACATTGAACTGGAATAGCGGGTGGAACTGTCACTGTCATGCATACAAAATCAAACAATCGGTTGACTTTCTCGACAGATTTCCGATAAGATGTTGTCTAAATGTTGCTTATCACGGCGCTGAACGTGTGTTCGTCTATCGCTCGGTAAGAATAGACTCTTGACGCGGTCCTTAAACAAACTTCAGATTAAATTTACAAGTTCTTGCGCAGATAACTGTCATTAGCAGCGGATATCGATTGAGCAATCAGAGCAGATACGACCGACGGAAATCGATTAGAACTTTGTAGAAAGATATTTTTGGCTGATTGTGCTTTAAAATTGTCTGACAGTCTGTTTGGCGGCAATAAATTTGATAGCTGTCAGATAATTTGTCCTGGATTTGATTTGACATGGACATTGCGGTGAAAAGTTTAGCCAAAAAAATGTGGAATAACTGTTGGTTCGAGATGAGCTAGAGACGGAACCGTTATTTATAAAGTGCGCCCACAACTGCTTGAGTCTGCAAACAACGTGCCACACCTTCAGAATTGCATTGTTAATATAGACTAAGAGCTTAAAGTAGCCCCAGAGTGGTGTCAAGTCATATGATCGCGGCGGCCAATTGATGTACGTTCGCCGTGAGATGACCCAGTCGCCAAATTTCTCCTTCCCAACTTCGAGCGATGTGTCGCTTGAATGGCATATAGCCTCGTCTTGTTGGAACCACAGCTCGGACATATCAATGGAGTTAAGCTATAGTCACAGAAAATCGGTTATTATACCTGATATCGTTGACGATAGCGGTGTATCCTTCCATATTTCGAAAGAAATATGGTCCGATGTTGTGTTGCCGTCATGCGCACAGTCACTCTTTGTGAAACCATTGCTGCTTAATTGTGCACTTGTAAATTGTGTTCTCTGCAATAACGGTAATTTTACTTGTTGACATAGCCCCTGAGCTGAAAAATGGGTCGAAGTCAGACACTCCTCCAGTATTCTTGACATCCGAGCGTTCCGAGGTATCAACATCATCTCGGATCATTTCCTTGTTGTAGCCAAGGTAAGGACACGGATTTTTAGAAAACAACGAAGTCGAGGACGAGAACCACGGTTTGACGTTGGAAAGCTACAATCGCGGCAGACTGTCAGGAACTTTGCCGATTGAGTCTTCCTGAAACACTCCGAAAGTTAAAAGTCGCCTGCACCAACAAGAGAAGAAGAATAATTTGCTGTCATCGAGAAAGGACGCCGAACATCGAATACTTAACCAGAAGGTCACAATGGGCAGCTATTACTTTAAAGTAGTGAAGGACTTCGTCTGCATCAGCTCCGCGGTAAAAAGTATAAGCAACATCAGTACCGAGATCAAGCGTGGAATAACTCTTACCAACCGCTGTTTTTTTTGGGCTCAAGAGACAATTGAGTAATATCGCCCTCTATCGGCCTCTAAGACCTTGATCATCCCAGTCCTTCTTTACGGCGCAGAGGAATGGACGATATCCCAAGCGGATGAAGAGTCTCTTGGTCTTGTCGAGAGAATAGTTCTGCGCGCGATCTTTGGTCCTGTTTGCGTTGATGGCATTTAGAGGGGAAGGTTCAACCACGAACTGTATGGGCTGTAAAGCGACATGAGTTTAGCTAAGCGATCTACGGATCCAAGGCCAAAGATTACTGTCCATACGCTCGACAACACAGCTCTGACCCAAAGAGTCTTCGACTCTGAGCCTGTGGGACAACGCAACAAAGGTCGTCCACGTACAAGGTGGCGCACACAAGTGGAGTGAGTCTCAGCCGGCTTGGTGTGCGAAACTGGAGACAGCTGGCGAAAGATCGTGCTGGCTGGAGAGGCATGTTCGGTTAGACCCAGGTCCACCTGGGACTGTAGCACCCTAAGAAGAAGAAAAAGCTGAGCCTTCTCAGAAACTACCACAAATCTGGATCTTTTTCTGGATAGGAAGTTCAAATTGGTAAAAAATGGGATCTTTAGGCATGCATGACCCACGGCCCACTTTAGGGTACATCGTTATGGTTTGGAAACCCTTCCTGGGCACAACCGTATGTTATAAAACACTAAGAAAACTTCGGAATCAAGCACTGTCGGAGGAAGCTCAAGAAGACACTATTTACCAGAAAACGTCGACACGAACACAGACCTTCTGAATAAGTTGTTAATATCTTCAAATCCATTTTTAGCAAGTGTAAAATAATAAAAATACACCAAACATATTTTCACGACTCCACCTCTTTCGGTTCACTGACAATGCTCAAAGAGTATAACTGTCTAGAAAAAGCTTCTCAATCTCACCGTTCCGAGACGGCATTAAACTGTGGAGGGGACCACTCGTGAGAGAACGATAGCACTCACAACACGAGTGGTTGCCGAGAAACTAGGCCCAGGTCCACCTCGGACTGTAGCGCCGCCATTATTATTATTATTGACCTCGCGTAAGGAGGACACGGTTCAACCACGAATTGTATGGGCTGTACAGCGACATGAGTCTAGTCAGGCGACTACGGATCAACCGCCTAAGATAGCTAGGTCATGTAGAGTGTATGGACAACTTAGCTCCGGCCCGAAGAATCTTCGACTCTAAGCCTGTGGGACAAAGCAACAGAGGTCGTCCACGTACAAGGTGGCGCCCGCAAGTCGAGGGGGACCTCGGCCGGCTGGAGACAGCTGGCGAAAGATCGTGTTGGCTGGAGAGGCATGTTGAGTGAGACCCAGGTCCACCTGGGACTGTAGCGCCCTAAGAAGAAGAAGAACCTCGCGTAAGATTTATGGGCCATATTTCTTTGAAAATGGTGTGGGTGGCGGTGTAGCTAATTCTTTTTTCCACTCATGCAAGCAGACAACAATGTTGAGCTCGTGTGGTTTTAGCAAGATGGAGCTACCGCTTACACCGCTCGAGAGACAATGAAAAATTCCCTAATAGCATTATCTAAAAAAAACGGTGATATTGAATGCCACCGCGATCACCAGATCTGTCGGCTCTAGACTTTTTTTATGGGGTTGCCTGAAGGAAAGGTTTACATTTGGAAATCACGCCCTATAGAGGAGCTAAAACTCTACATTCCAGAAGAAATCGCGCAAATTACGCCGGCAACACCCCAAAAAGTCATGAAAAATGCTATCAAAAGAGTCCACGAGTGCCTGCATTCTAATGGCGGCCACTTAATCGATGTCATTTTCAATACATACTAAAACAATGTCCATGAAATAAACTGTAATTTATTTCATTAGTTTTCATATTTTCATTCAAAAGTTGTTTCAGATTTACACAGAAAAGTGAATTTTGGCCCACCCTGCAGGCTATGTGCACTACGAGTCAAGGCACTGACCTTTGAACCGTGCCCCACGATGCGGTATGCCACCTAATGACACTCTGGCTACAGAAAATAGAAGACTATACAACGACCATGGAGGAGGAGAAGTCCTCCATGCGTCGACTGCACTGGCTCGGCCACATCGCGCGCACGGGCAATTATGCTCCAGCTAAGAGCGTCTTCGAATCCGAGCCTCCTGGTTCGAGAAGGAGACGAAGGCCGAACCTCCGGTGCAAACACCAAGTCATCGCGGACGTAAGACAGCTTGGTCTTGATGACTGGAAGCAGCGTGCCCAGGACCGTTAACGATGGAAGGCAGCGATAGCTCAGGCTCAGACCCTACATGGGTCGTAGGCCTGCTAGGTAGGGTAGGTAAAAGTGACGGTGGACATACAGATCCTGTTTATCGCACTCAATTAGCGCCATGAAAGCACGGTTTTGATACCACATCCTATGGGATACCTAATTTGTGAGAAGGGGGTGAAAAGGAGTGTGTATTCACTCAGATTAGCCTAATTTTAAAATCACTTTGGTGGAATTCATGAAGGCTAGCAGACTATGAATGTTTGCTTCTGAGAGATTATTAGGGGTGTTGAAGAAGGCTTTGCCCAAAGTGCGTTGTCTGACTCTAGCTAGAGCCGGACATTTGCACAGAAAGTGCTCGGGGATTTCTGGATCGATTTCTTCCCGGCAGCTGCGGCAGTGCGAGTTAAATAGTATGCCTAGTATTTCAGCATGCCAACAGCCCAGTGTCCAGTACAGACCGCTGTAATTCTGGATATGTTTCTTCTACTATTGTTGAGCAGGTCTTTTGTTCTCTTTGGGTTGTAGTTGGGCCATAAGCTTCTGGATAGGACACATGTTTCCTGCTTGGTCCATCTTTCGTTGGCGATCTTGAGGAAGCGATTGTGGATGTTATTTTTTACGAAGCCTAGTGGAGCCTGGATTTGTTCCACAACGAGACTATCGAGTTTGGATCCTTGTCTGGCTAGCTCGTCTGCTGCTTCGTTTCCTATTATACCTGTGTGCCCGGGAACCCAGATCAAAGAGACCGGGCTCCGTTCACCTATAATGGAATGTTCCTTGCAGAAGCAATCTACTGGTTTTGACGTTGTGGTTATGAATGTTAGAGCCTTGATAGCAGCTTGACTATCTGAAAAGATTGCTATCCGCTGTGCTGGTTCTGTTCTGTTTTTAATTTCAAGACACGCATCATATATTGCTAGCACTTCTGCCTGGAAAATGCTTGCAAAGCTTGGTAACTTGAGTGACTTTAATATCTTGAGGGCTTGTAGGCCTGCTAAGTAAGTATACAACGGCCGTGTGCGAAATAAGTCATCTCTAAATCATGCTAAAAGATTGAACAGAAGACCAGAACAGCCTAGAATACTGGGAACAACGATGTAATGATTCCCAAAACGGGAGAGCGACGTACCGACTGGCCCCAACGATTGAATGTTGGATAAATCGAAAACACCGCGAAGTAATTTACAGTTCATACAGTTCTGTCTAAAAACAACTTTTTTCGAGAATACAAACGAGACCGTAACTCAGTGCGCGCCGTGGCGTAGTGGGTAGGTGCGTCGACTCCTACGCTCGAGGTTCGAATCTCTAAAAAAACATCAAACATTTTTTCACGGCTCCACCTCTTTCGAGTTACCGACAATGCTCAAAGAGTATAACTGTCTAGAAAAAGCTTCTCAATCTCGCCGTTCGGAGTCGGCATTAAACTGTAGGTCCCCTCCGCTCGTGACAAAACAATAGCACGCACAACACGAGTGATTGCTGAGAAGCTAGGCCCAGGTCCACCTCGGACTGTAGCGCCGCCATTATTATTATTATTATAACTCAGCTCCGATTTGTCTTCGCTGCGTAAACGCGATATAGAATGTTGAGCACGTTTCCTTTGAATGTCCGCGCTGCGAAAGCGAAAGAGAATTTCTTCGTGAAAAATTCCTTGAACGCTGGACAACATCGTCAACAGTCAGCGTCAAAAGCAAGTGTACAGTCACTAGCTGAAAGTTTGTTCTCTAAATTCAAATCGATCGGAATATAAACAAAGCTTTGGGGGGGATTTTTGAAACACTACTGGAGCAATCAGACTCAAAACTAGTCCATTGTACTGCCAGGTAGCAACCTACTCCTGTGCCGTTAATTTGATCTCAACGGCAAATGGTGACTGGACCAGATTCGATTTCATTGGGATTCGAACCTGGGACCCCTTTAACTTGGGGCAGGCTCTTAACCAACTGCGCCATCTAATCGTTTTATAAACAAAGTTATTTCTGGGTCACTGGGTCACGACTAAAGAAACATCGATTTATTAAAGAAATTTGGAGATTGTTGAACATACCCCCTGTCACTGTCATTGATTAGGGGGTAAACGATTCCTCTTTTTTGGACTGGGAATGTCTCGAATCATAGGATATCACAACTAATTCTTTTACAGAAGTGCTCAAAATTTATTATAAACCGTATTCAGGAAATCACAGCAAATCCAGTAGTGGCCGCGGAGATATGAACAACAGTACCAGGCCTCACAGACTCTAGTAAGGCTCTACACTTGATCTAAATCTAAATAAATGAATTCCATGTGTAATGGGTGCTCGATCGTTTGTGTCGTCAGATATGCGCCATTTGTCAAGCAGTTCCTCGTTTTTGTTTCCTGGTGTGGGGTCAAACATAGAGCCTTGAGGTACTCCAATCCCATTTTTATTGCTGCGACACGCCTGAGATACACATATCTCATTGGAGTACCAGTGTCAAGCTACAAATTCGTATCCATTTACTGAATTTGCGATTATTCACCAAAAAAAAGAAATCACCGAACGTTCCAGTTTACAGCACTCGCGTAAAAGTCACCTCCTATAAAAGAATAAATACTTATCCAGATATCGATTCCTTTTCAAAAATCAAGTGACCATTTAAGTGGTTCGCTATCGAAACTATCTGCATTGCGCTTAAGTATGTATTTCTCGTAGATAAGCACGATCGCTTTATAGCACCCAAAACGAAATATTGGAATAGTACAAGCACCTGACACATTTCAATATCCACGCACGGGCCCAAATCGAAAATGCAACTTCCGCCACGGGAAGTGACCGCTTTATGAGCCAAAATCACCGATAAGGCCGAAAAAAGAACCCAATTTCTAAGAACCACGAATGTGCGCACTTGCAACTCAATAAATTTTTCGCGCGGACGTTTTGTCGTGTACAAATCCTTGTAAAACTTCACTCGAAAGGCTGTACGACAGATAACGAGAAAAAACACGGAAATTCACGACACACGTGTTCCCGAAGGTCACACGACGAGAGTGGTCATTTAGGTAAAAAATATGATCATTACCTTTAGCCACAAGGCACAGTAACAAAAATATCCAAGTAAGGATTCGCATCCTTTGCTGAGGAGGTTCTTCTGCTTTTGTTCAAACTTTTCTATTTTTTAAGGGACGATCGATAACCGGTGGAAATTACTGAAACCAACCGAACGAATGTATGACTTTAAACTGACATACGAAATTCAAGACCAGCAATTTAGAGGCCTTAGAGTAGACAAGTTTTATTTGCAAGATATGCCGATAAGTGCAATATCGATACGGGGTTGTAATAGTAATCGAGTCTTAGCTAATTATCGACGATTGGGGCATATAGTGGATATTGTTGTGATTCTATGTTCGTTTGGCGTTTTCTCTGACACACACTCAGTGGACTGTGAGAAGATAAGGTTGAGGTTCTATGCTATGAATGTTTGCTTTGGAGCTGAATGGTTTTAGAGCCACGCCTCTCGATAGACTGCTCAGAAGAGGCAGAGAGATCTTGCAGTGTACAGGGTATTCTCATCTAACTTTTTTTTGGAAACCAGAATATCGCACTCATATTGGGCGAAACCAATTCAAAAGAATTCCCTGATCAAGACAGCGTCTGACGTTGCATAAAACTGCTGGTCCAGACGAACTCATCTACGCATCATCCATCAAGAGGTGTTATTTTAAATCAACAGAAAAACGCAACATTTTTTATGAAAAGTGGAAAGGGACCTCAACTAACTTGGCATGCGCAATTGGCGACAACTAGCAAGAGATCATGCTAGCTTGAGAGTCTTTTTGGTTGAGGCCCAGGCCTACCCTAGATTGTAGCGACACTCGCAGAAGGTAATAATAACAATAATAATGGCGGCGCTACAGTCCGAGGTGGACCTGGGCCTAGCTTCTCAGCAGAAGGTAATGCTTAGATCATTTTTTGGGACTTCTCATTTTCAATTTCAATGACCTGCATGTTCCACTAAAGGGGTCGCGGGGGATCCTTCGCCATCGACTCTAACTCATCAGGAGCTATGCCCAAGCGCAACCAGGCGAGTGTTTGGACTTGGTCCAACCATCTCATCCTAGGTCGGCCAAGCGGTTGCCTACCTGATGGAATCGCATTCAAGGCACGTCTCTGAAGTCGTAATGATGGGGACATTCGTACCACGTGACCAAACCAACGAAGTACAGCCCTTTCCGTTTGAAGAAGCAGCTGCCCAACATTGAGTTCCTCGAGCACTGTCGTGTTTCTCACCCTATCCCGGCGAGTAATTCCCACAACAGCACGAAGCAGCACATCCGAATCTCATCTCGGCAGCTTGCATTCGCCATCTTATTCTTTCGGTCATTACCCAAATTTCATGACCATGAGAGTTGGAACAAATACTGCGTTAAAAACCGCTAACTTGGCTTTGACACCAAGCTCGGCCTTCCTGATTACAGATCGACCAAGCTGTTTCAAAATTGACCCAGCTTGACCAATCCTACAGGAAAGCTCAGCATTATTCCTCACATCACTCGTGAAAAAGACCCCGAGATACTTGAACTTCTCCACCTGTTTCAATGGAACTCGACTAACATGTAGAGTGCATTGAACAGGGGTTCTGGAAATAACCATAACCTCGGATTTGTCCACGTTAACCTTCATCCCAGCATCAGCACATACGGCCACAAACCTATCTAGCGCGCGCTGGAGTTCTATCTGGGAGGATGTGAGGATGAGTACGTCATCTGCAAAAAGAAGATGACTTACCCCCAACTCTCCCAATGTGAAACATTCCTCGCCTCGACTGCGCTGTAACATCCAGTCCATATATATAATGAAAAGGATAGGTGACAAAACGCACCCTTGGCGAAGTCCAACGCCCACGGTGAAAGGTGTTGATTTACTACCGTTAACCCGAACACAGCTACTACAGTTTGTGTATAGGGACTGAATGGCCCTCAACAAAGACCCATCAATCCCATACTCCTGCAGAACACTCCAGAATTCACCTCGAGGAACACGGTCGTATGCCTTTTCCAAATCTACAAACAACTGTAGATCGGTTTGGCGTACTCCCAAGCCTTCTCAAGTACCATTCTTAGAGTGAAAAGCTGGTCGGTTGTACTTCTGCTGGGACGAAAACCGCACTGCTCATCTCCCATCCTGGATTCGACCATAGCTCTAGAACGCGCCTCCAACACCTTAGCGTAGTTTTTGCCTGGGAGACTTAAAAGAGATATGCCCCTGTAGTTGGAGCACTCTTCCTTGTCCCCCTTTTTGAAGAGAGGGACAATCACCCCAGTCTGCCAATCACCAGGTGTCTCTCCGGGTTCCCAAGCCACCTTAATGACACGAGAGAGCCATAAAACTCCCTCTTTACCCATAGCCTTAAGCATTTCTGGCCGGATTTCATCCACACCGGCGGATTTGCCAACTTTTAGCGATTCAATCGCCAAAATGACTTCCTCCACCGTTGGACTATTTTCCGCCCTACTCAAGACTAGAGGTCTGTCACCCTCAATGCCCTGTTCGGGATTGAAAAGTTCCGAAAAGTGCTCGCTCCATCTGCGCAAGATGTCCACCTCATTGGAAAGCAACACGCCATCTTTGGATTTGACTCCTTCGATGGTGTTGAATTTCCTTCCTCTGAGCCGGCGAATGGTTTGTCAGAACACCTTTTTCGCAGATCTATGGTCGCTTTCCAACTTCTCGCCGAACTCCTACCAAGTCTGCTCTTTAGCTGCTCGCACAGCCAATTTGCAAGTTCTTCGCGCTTGTACCGGTCATGAGAATCAGAGTTCCCCAAGAGAATCCAGTCTCTGTAGGTCTTCTTGTTCTCTCTGATGGCTTCTTGAACTCCGGGTGTTTTAAACCACGCAGTTCTTTTCTCACCACCAGCCGCCACACCAAGCCGCTTCACCCCACAAACATCACGTGCAGAAGCAATGACAGCTGTTGAAAACAGTCGCCATTCGTCCTCCACATGCGATGGAACAGTTGTGGAGCTCAAACCCTTCGAATATGCGCAAAATGTTGCTGCACCTCACTGTTCTATAGTTTCTCCCACCGAATGCGTGTAAACGCTCTTGGTTTCCGCCTTGGAGAGGTACTTTATCAGTAAGATACAGCGTACACAACACCAGGTGATGATCAGTTGACAGTTCAGCCCCTCTCAACACACGAACGTCACGAACCATCTGTTTCACACACGATGGTACCACAAAGAAATCTATCAACGATTTCTGTTGAAGACTCCGACGGTACCATGTGTATTTATGGATGTCTTTGTGTGGAAAGAAGGTGTTCATAATGGACATGCCATTTGCACAGCAAAAATCCAACATCTTCTTTCCGTTCTTCGGAGCTTACCATTCTAAAAACTGGGTTGAGTTGTATAATAGAAACAAAGATCTGTTTGTTTGGCAGAGCAATTTTGAAAGCATTTGGCTGGGAACTGCACAAGGTCCAGAATAAGCAAACGACACTGGACGTCAGATAGTCAAGCTGCTATTATGGCACTAGACTCCTACTTCATCAAATCTAAGCACGTGTGGAAATGCCAACAGAAGCTTAAAGAACTGAGTAGTGAAACTCTGCTGGATACCTGACCACATAGGGATAGAAGGCAGTGAAATGAGCGACTGCCTGGCAAGAAAAGAGCATCAGAACCCTTTATAGGCTCTCAGCCATTCTGCACTGTAGGAGACCATGTCCTCAGAGAAGAACTAGGGAGAAGGAATAGGATAGAAAACTGGAACAAAGCTCTTGGCATGAAGCAGGCCAAGAACTTCCTAGGGCAGTACAACCGAAAGACATTTAAAACATGAGTAGTAGGAGAAACCGAGTAAAACTCTGCTGGATACCTGGCCATACGGGGATAGAAGGCAATGAAGTGGCCGACTCCCTGGCAAGGAAAGGAGCACCAGAGCCCTTCATAGGCCCTGTACCATTGTGCGCTGTAGGATATCATCTCCTCATAGAAGTATTCAGGGAACTCAATAGAAACCTGGGATAACGCTCGTGGAATGAAACAGACCAAGAAACTCCTAGGGCAATATAACCGAAAGGGGCTCGAGGCATGCATCAAAATGAGCAACAACAACCTTCATATCCTAACAAGTTTTCTGACAGGACATTGTAAACTTAGGCAGCATCTAAAGAAACTGGTTATCTGCAGATTTGTGGAGAATTTATTGAAATTCCAAAACATATACTGGGATTTTGTGAGGCACTAGCCCACAAAAGAAAAAGATATTTGGCAGTACAGTAATAATATGCAATCACTAGAACCATATCTCATTCTCAGATCCCTGAAGGAAACTGGCTTAGAGAGAATACTCTGGAGCAGATTTCTACACCTATGCACAGTAGGAGTCCATTACCCTCAATACAACTCTGAAAAGAACTGTATTTGAGGGGAACTCGTAACAGTGCTAAGGTATTAAAAGGGGGCACAGTAGATCTTAAAGGTCGCGTTGCAATATACCCTCATCAATAATAACGACGCTGGACATGGTCAATGCGGATGTAAACGTGCGATAAAGTTTTCAGTTCCCTTGGTATAAAGATAGACTTCGAGGTACGACTGAAGTACTCAGGCGCAAGTCGTTGTAGAGTCTCCCTCAAATCTTGTATGAAGTTTACTGGTTCATTTGACGTGATGACTGTTTCAAAGAAATACCCAGGCAGGCCTTACTCAGTACCAAACATCATTTGTGCAACTGTAGTTCCGGATTCATTGACCATAGAGCGAAGTCCGATGTGGACGGCAGATAATGCCGTCACCCAACTGTCAGAGCGTGTGAGGCTTTTAATTTTTTTTTCTTTTTTTTGTTTATAATTTGCGCGTGCAAAAGGGAGTGTGTTAATGAGTAATGCAAACGTTCCACCAATCAAATCGACCATGTGCTTATTGAAGCAAATATGTTAGATGTGCGAACATTGAGAGAGGCAAAAGTCGACTTTATCCATTTCTTAATTGAAGCACGATTCAGATCGAATGTCAGAATGCAGCAGCAAGCAAAAAAGGGCATTCTGTTACCACATGCCTGAGAACACCCGAGACTTGCAGAACCTTCGAAAAGCAATCCGTTGTATGTCTTCGGCAGTCACATTGCCCCTCAAGCATCAAGGAAGTTACTGAATCCATCTTGGGTTACCTCCCACCAACGACAAGAATCGCTTGAGCAGAAGAAAAGGGCAACCGACGGGGTGTACCAAAGGGCGCTGTAGCGAACTAAAGCATGACTATCAAGCTTGAAGAAGGAAGAAGAGAATTTCCTACGCCAAAGAAAACGATATCCTACAGCCACCCAGCTCAAGGATACCGGGGGAGTCTAGAGATACACAAACACAATCATGGGCCTTTTATACAAAAAAAAAACACAAAGTCTGGCAACAAGCTTTAGGAAAGGCACCCAGGCTTTCCGAAACCGCGAGAGTAACTTCATTGTTGACCCGCAGGGAGCTATAATAACAATAGGTGGCGCTACAGTCCGACGCGGAGTTGGACCTAGCTTCTCAGCAATCACTCGTGTTGTGCGTGCTATTGTTTTGTCACGAGCGGAGGGGACCTACAGTTTAATGCCGACTCCGAACGGCGATTTTGAGAAGCTTTTTCTAAGCAGTTATACTCTTTAAGCATTGTCAGTGAATCGAAAGAGGTGGAGCCATGAAAAAATGTTAAGCGTTTTTCCGAGATTCGAACCTTAGACCTCGAGCGTAGGAGTCGACGCACCTACCCACTACGCCACGGCGCCCACCGTCCCAGACCGTCGCGATTAGTAGCTAGAAATTCCTTGTCTACTTTCTACCTCGGACCGAAAAATTAAATTATTCTTGCCAGTTGCTGTTTTATTTCAGTGTGGCGCTGATGAATTAGATCACTTTGATATATGTTGCATACATTTAGGAAGCGCATATTTTTCGTACACAAAATGTTGACAAGCCGCAAAGCTTTGATAAAGCAACATGTATCAAATAATCTAGTCAGCCTTCCATTTCTGTCGGTTTCTCGATTTTAGAGCGATATCTTTAGGTTGAACAAGCACAACTACGCTTATGTTACATTGAACAACAAGTCTTTACATTTTTATAGAATTGAGTGTATGGGAGTCACTGGTGCAATCAGCATACTATACATGCTTCCATTAAACGTCTGTATTCAGGCATTAGCCGCTAAAGTGCTCTGAGAATTAGTCAGTCTGGCGACTGGCGTTCAAGTACAATAGCAGTAGTCGAGATTGACTATAGACTCCCCTTCCTCGACTTTCCTGCCGACAATTCAGGCGCAGATGTAAAGAGCTAATGTTGCTTTTTTGACCATTTCGATTTTGATATTGGATCAAACTTTTCGTCAGTGACCACATTAAAATTTCGAATCATTAAAGAGTTGTTTTCCAAAATCCTTGGGCATCTGCACAGCAAAATGGGTAAGAGTTTCTCTCTCGTTTTTCTCCCTGCAGCTGCAACAGATTGTGTTGTGAGAAAAGCTCAGCTTAGGCCCTTGGTCTCCTATCGGTCAACGGCCCGTAAGTATACGAACCATGCTAGATGTGTCTTTTCTTAGCCTACTTATATAGGAGATAAACCATTTCTTGTTCATCGTAAATATGGTCAAATAGTCACAGCCGCCATACTACAGAAGGTAAGTTAAAGTCCTCGGTTCTATAACGGATACACACAATTTTATTTTCAGGGCACCACCTCTCTCGAGTCAATGCTCAGAGATTATAATTGTCAAGAAAAGCTTCTCAAACTTTGCCATTCGGAGTCGGCATAAAATTCAAAGGCACCACTCCTCGTGGGGGAACAGCAGCACGCACAACAGGAGTGGTTGTTTTACAAGTTGGCGTAAGATTAATCATCCTATCGGAAGATGTTATCATTTTTGCAAATGGCGTCGTATGTCAAGCGTATTTGACATTTGTGAACAGACAAGCACTACACTCCGCAAAAGCGTGAAATAATAGAGTTGATTTTTTTAACAATAATCGTTCATCGGTGTTAGCGCAGCGTGAATTTCGACGTCGATTTCCCAATCATGTCGCGCCAACTGGGCAGACATTTCGGCGTTAAGCTACTCAACTCGAACAGACTGAACCCCAGGAGGCTGCGCAGGAGGTGGCCCCCACCGGACTAGTCGTTAGGCCGAGCATATCGCGGCAGGAGCTGCCGATGTTGCAATACGGTCATTGTTACTGGCGAACGCTGCAGGGACATGATAAACGACTTCTTACTGCCGCAATTGGATGAGCGGTGCTTGGTGAACATGTGGTTTTAGCAAGACAGTGCAACCGCATACACAGCACGAGTCACAATGGATATTGTGAAGGAAGCGTTTCCTGGTCGCGTAATGTCCCGCTTTGCCGATTTGACATGGCCAGGAAAATCGCCTGATTTACCCAACCCAGACTTCTTTCTTTGAGGGTACTTGACGTCTCAGACAATCACAGCCCTTAAGGAGAATATTCGGTAGGAATGCGAACAGTTATCACCGGAAATCTTGTGGAAAGTCTGATACAAAAATGTTCGCTAGACTTTATAAACAAACGCTGAGTATGTCAATAAAATTGTGGAAGTACAGTGCCTCAAAAAAACATTCGGAATTATGTTTTTTCTTGGATCCTAAACAGTTTGTTGCATTTTGTTGTTGTTGCAGACAGAAAAATATGCATTATTTTTTCTGATTTTTTGTTAACAAAGAATAAATGTTGAATTGAAACTGTTTTTTCTTTATTATAATTATAATAATTATTTGTTTTTAACAATACTACAATCCAGGAAAAAACATAATTACGAATACTTTTGTGAGGCACTGTATGTGTTTTCATTTGGCTATGTGAAGCTGAGAAAATGGTTTGTCATCGAAACTAGCCATGACTACAACCTTTAAGATGAAGTGAGTATGTGCGTTTCATTGAAAGTGGTTACAGAGCTGGATACACAATTCTGAATCAAACACACCTATGGTTACGAGTACCTACTTGGTGGCTCTGATTGTCGCTTGACTATCAGCAAAAATAGCGATTTTGGTGGTTAGGAGCGTTTCAAAGTAGAAGGTAGACATCCCATATTACGAGGAGGTCTGCCTGAAAAACCTAAAGAGATCTATGTTGAAAATTGCAGGGAATGTCCGCGTTTATAATAACGCACACAAGAGGGACCTCAACAAACTTGATGTGCGAAATTGGGGACAGTTAGCAAGCTGGAGAGGCATGTTGGTAGAGGCCCGGATCCAACCCGGACTGTAGCGCCATACAAAGGAAGAAGAAGATCGTTAGAAGAACGCTGTATTACGGGCTTTGCCATTGTACTGCTTGTGTTCGAAGTTAAGCTTCACTCGACGCACCAACGCAGTATTGTGTTCTAGGCAAAATTTATTCGTAGCTTAATGGACCAAAAAGCTTCTCTAGGCAACACGATCCTTTGCTACAACTGGAAACAGAAGTTTGCGCACACCAAATTGCTTAAGATCCTTCCCCACTCGAGTGAGCCCAGGGCCGGCCCTACCATATGTGCAGGATGTGCAAATGCACAGGGCGCCAAGCGCTTGGGGGCGCATTGTGAGCCTAAACAAACAATATGCAATTTATCGATATACTGACTTTCATAAAATTTTAGTTCGTCCAAGCTACCTTTGCCTTTCTAAACGCTTTCTGAACGCAGTTATTTTCAAATAATACAAACTACATAATTTCACCTGTTCATACAATATACCATTCACACGCAAGACTGTGCAAGATAATTTCTTGCACAAGCACTCAAATATTTCCTTAGGAAAAATTCTCAAAATAATAAACTCAATCCTCAGTTCCTATGGAATCATTTGAGTGACAACGTGCAGGTTTTATTTCTGCACGTATGGCGACTTACTCAATATAATTTACATAATTTCTCGTCTCTCTCTCTTCTCTTCATTCTTCACACAAAAGGCCAATCGCGCACAGGACTGTGCAAGAAAATTTCTTGCACAAGCACTCAAATATTTCCTTAGGAAAAATTCTCAAAATAATAAACTCAATCCTCAGTTCCTATGGAATCATTTGAGTGACAACGTGCAGGTTTTATTTCTGCACGTATGGCGCCTTACTCAATACAATTTACATAATTTCTCGTCTCTCTCTCTTCTCTTCATTCTTCACACAAAAGGCCAATCACACACGGGACTGTGCAAGATAATTTCTTGCACAAGCACTCAAAAAACTCAAAATAATAAACTCAGTTCCTATGGAGGAGAGAAAATGTGCAGATTTTATTTCTGCACGTAAGAAAGAGATTTACTCATCATACATATTTGTTTGAAAGGAGAATGAGTACAGTAGGTATATATACACTACCCCAAAAAATTGAGCATACACCCAAAAAAAAAAAAATTTTTTGGTTTTTTCTTCTTAAAAAATGTAATGTAATATATTAGAAAATTCAATTACACATATTTCATTTCTGGGGGACTTATGTACATATTACCTAGCAAACTCTATTCTCTATAATTTTGTTTGTATTTTATGCAATGAACAAAAATTCCCAAGCCTTGTCAAGCACAGATACAGGATGTTTTTCGAAAAAGTTTTGAGAACGAAAACAACAATAGACTCACCTCGATCTAAACTGAAATAAAATATTAGATAGAGCTAAGCTGTTTTGCAAACACTAATTAGTTTAGATAAATTTCTTGGTTCTCAAGCATTAGCTTCTCGAGGAACTTCTGAAGTGTTGTTTGGGCTTAATAATGGTAACTTTTTACAGGTTGTTGAGGAAGTAGCCTTATTTGATTTGGTGTTAGGAGAGCGCTTGAGGAGAACGAATCAAGAAACCCAAAATAAATATTTGAACAAAAATATACAAAATTAGATAACACGTATCTTTTCTACAACTGTTACTAATCAAATTGTGTCCATGCTAAAAGAGGCCAAATTCTACGCTTATTGTTGACTATTGTTGTTTTGGGTTTTTAAAAGGAGAAGACAAGACCGGAGAGGAACTTACAAAGTTAATTTTAGACAAACTTTAATTTTAAGGAATTTCAATAAGCAACTGTCGAAGTCAAAGTTACGATAATGGTTCAAATATGAAGGGAAAAGATGCTGGTCTTCAAAACAGAATTCGACCAAGAACATTTTCGTCCCATGCAGCTCGTATTGATTCAATTTAGTAGTCAATAATTCAGCTCGGTGCCTAATGAGCACCTGTTATGTTTTTTGAAACAATTCGATGCTTATTTGAAACATCATCTAAATTCCCAGAAACATCTTCTTTACGATGGTGATGAATGTTACGAAAATAGTTTAGAACCGAAAGAAAGTTTTAAGGTAGAATTTTATTTCAAAACACTAGATCAAAGGAAAGTTTTGAGTAGCTTGAAGCATAAAAACGAATTTTGAGTTTTCAAATAACATTAAAATATTTTTTTGATTATTAGTTTTCAACAAGCTAATGCTTGAAAAATACGTTCCTCATTCCTTAATTTACAAAACTGTATTAGACCCCCTTGTAAAACCAGAAAGCTCATGTTTAGAAGTATTAAATTTTAGGGTCAAACCGAGATTATCTTGCTCCCAATCTAGTTTTTGCTCCCCAAATTTAAACTTAAGACAACCATGTTTCAAAAAAATAGGGGGGGGGGGTGTGGGCGCTAAATGCAGGTCTTGCACAGGGCGCTCATTTAGCTGGGACCGGGCCTGAGTGAGCCACATCAATCGTGGACGCTCTTTGCTGCGTTGTCCCGCAGGCTCAGAGTTGATGACCCTTCGGAACGGAGCTGAGTTGTCAATGTGTTCTACATGGTCTTACCACCTTAGGCATTGGATCTGCAGACACCTGGCTTAACTCATCTCGAGTTTGTTACGAGGTGGAAATTGTTAACGTCTGCATCATCTAAAAGGTCTTTCATTTAGCGCTTCATATCTTCAAATTCAAGTAAAACAAAGTGTGTGTGAGATATCATCGAAATATTTTATTCGTTTGAAAGGCCAATCGATGCCGTTATGTATGGAATATAGCATCATTCAAATACCCGTAGCAGCTTCTCTAGGTGGCTCGCCTCCGAAATATACTATTTTCCAAGACTCTGGCACATAAATCAGGCAAAATTTGACATGATGGCAGTGGTTACGTTGGCTTTGAAGGCCGCCCACTCCACAAGAAAAGTCTAACGGGGCCACGATCTCGCTCGATCTCGGTGGCCAGTTCACATCATCACGATGACCTGAACTATGTGGCACGTAGCGCCGTCCTGTTGAAACCCCGTTGGTTGGTTGTCATTGGTGTCCATATCATTCAATTCAGGACAAAAGAAATTCAAATGATTGCTCTCGCCGTTGACGGTGATGGCCAACATCGTTCTCAAAGAAATGTGGACCGATGACTCCGTCAGCCCAAAATCCACACCACAAAGTGATTTTTTCGGGATGCATTGGACTCTCTTGAATCTCATGTGGATTGGTATTTTGCTTATTGAAAATGTTTGTTTCCAGAAATTGGCCTCATTGCTGAAGATGATTTTTCGATGAAAATTAGAACCAGTTTCCAACTGCTTCAGAGCCCATTCCGCAAACAGAAGTCGTTGTCTATGGTCGTTTGCCTTTCATTTTGTACGGGTGCAGACCCAAGTCACGACCCAAAATTCCCCAAGTTGTGGTCTGCGAAAGGCTGAGTTCTTGTGAACGACGCGAAATCGATTGCCTCAGATTCTCCTGCACACTCCCACGAACAGCGGCGATGTTTTCGGCAGATCTTACGTTTCTTCGTCGAACGGGTGCTGGTTTGTCATTTATTAAACCAGTGGACTCAAATTTATCCACCACACTGCGAATAGTCCTCTCGGTAGGACGACTATGGCGACCGTAAAATTGACGAAGCGAGCGGAACGTTACCAGAACAGAACACCCAATTTAACGAAACAATTTTATCATTTGCGAGTGTTATTGAACGCTATGTCCGTCCATGGTGACTTGGCAAAACAGACTAAATAAATGACAGCCAATTTGACAGATTTAGCCCCAACAATATGGCCACTATCAACTTGGCAGTTAAGTTTGGGAGTCTCTATTGGAAGACCCTTTACATAAAATAATGTACCCTTCAACGCTTGAGTTGTCCAAAAAAGAAAAATTCTCATCAAGGCTGCACAAAAAGAGGCACACTATTTACAAGCCTATAATTGTCGAACTAGGAAAGAAGGTTGATTCTTCCACCTCAGCATCCAAATCTGCTGAATCTGTGAGTGAAGAATTCAATACGATGCCCTGCAAGGTTCCATGCTTGGACCACCACTTCTCATTTTATTCAGAAATGAAATGGTGATTTGCCTTGCTCTTTATTATGAGAGTATTAATTGAGGCGATAATAGGCCAGTTAAGGCGGCTTGTTGGTTGAAGCTCAGGTTCACCATGGACTGTAGCCTCATCAAAAGAAGAATAAGAATTGATCGCCCTGAAAGAATAAATCCTTCAGGAGTCATAAGAGATTTCACCAGCTGTTCCATATTTTAAGGAACCGAGACAGCATGAGAGTACAGCATGTGGTACATGTGAGTTGTTGGTTAGCTGGGGCTACAACGCTTCGATCAGAGGCGCAAAATGTTAACTACAACGTCCAATCAGACGCTCGGAAAATGAAAATGGCCAGATAGAGAGAAACTGCGCGAAAGAGAAGCGAATACTCATTTTTACAAAAGTAGTTGGATGGAAACGCACAAAGCACGAAGCTTTTCCACAAAACTACAACTGAAAGCTTCAGAGACTTGTTCTGCAAAAAACAACCGAAAGCTAACTGCCACCTTCTTCTGTCTTGGAGTATTCAGCCCATCTCTTTCTAACCCTTTGGAAAATCATACGTTCTCCTTCCACCACTCCGGCCTTTTTCCACCTTTGTAAACACCGTCTAAGAGAATTTCTCTTTGTTCAGTTTGACAGCTTAAAATTCAGTGACACCAATCGCCATTTATTTCCTCAAACAAACCACACTCCACAGATCTGTTCTGAATGCTCTATAAATACCATAAACCGCGGTAAACATGAGCACGCATACATCAAATTCCCAGAGCGCCAACGACACCTGGCACGAGACGCTCTGTCAATTTGACGTCGAGCACACGACGGCATACCTGACGCATTGATCGAAACTATAATCACTTAATCCGAAGTGAAATTAATTGGCGAATCCAATTGAGAAAAAAGGAACCATTTGTCAGCATTAATTTAAATAACATATCCCAGCTGTCGAAGCGGCTTATTTTGTATTGAAACGACTGCCGAAGATTGCTATCGACAGCTTTTGGGGGCTTTGCTTATCTAATCACTTGGTTCGGTGGTTATCTTATCACGGCGTAGGTGATAGAGGCAACTTCTCAATTTTTCAGAGCACGGAATTGGGGTTGGATAAGGGGCAGTGATCAATTTAACTTGGACATAAATGGGAAGTGTTTTTTTCGGAGATTTTTGACTTTTTCTGAACAGCATTTTTCCCGGAAAAAATTACTGTCTGTTCTGGATTTTGGGCTGGCGGCGTCATCGGTTCATATTTCTTTGAGAACGATATTGGCCAGACCATCACCTTCAACAACGAGCGCTATCGGTCGATGATTACCAACTTATTTTGGCCTGAATTGGATGACATGGACACCAACAACATGTGGTTTACACAGGACGGCGCCCGCCTCTTGCCATACAGCTCAGCCCACATTGGAAATTCTGCACGAGCGATTCGAGGGCATAGTCATGTTGGTCTCACGTGGAGGTGATGTGAATTGGGCACTGAGATCGTGCGATTTGACCCCGTTAGACTTTTTCTTGTGGAGTTTTCTGAAGTTGCAGGTCTACGTGAATAAGCCACAAACCACAGTGGCCCTCAAAGTCAGCGTAACCCATGCCATCGGTCAAATTCACCGCGATTTATGTGCCAGAGTCATGTAAGATAGACATTTCGGATGTGCGCGACCCAGAGAAGCTGCGGCAATTATTTGAACGATGCTATATTTCATACACAATGGCATCGATAGGCCTTTCAAATAAATAAACAATTTTAATGACAACTCACACACACTTTGTTTTATTTAAATTCGAAGATAAGAAGTGCTTAATGAAATACCCTTTACATATACAACTTCAAGTTATAGCCGAAATAGGGTTCCCTCTTATAGTCAGTTAAGTCTTTAGGATGTCCAAAAGCATTTTCTTCTTCTTTCGGTGTTATCTACAATCCGGGGTGGACCTAGGCCTCAACCAACAAGATCCTCCAGTTAGCACGATCTTTCACCAAATGTCTCCAACTGGGAACACTAAGTTGGTCGAGGTGCCTCTCCACTTGTTGACGTCCTCTGTTGCGTCGTCCCACAGGCTTGGAATCGAAAATTCTTCAGATCGGAGCTAAGCTGCCCGTGTTCTCTACATGGTCCACCGATCTCCGGCACTGGTTCCGTGGGCACTGGCTAGATACAAGTCGTTGCACAACCCATATATTTCGTGATTGAATTTTGTTCCCCAGTCGCAATCAACGCGTAGCATTTCTCTCGAAAATACCAAGAGCTTCTTCATCCACTTTGGATATTGTGAATGCATCTGCGTCGTAGAGTAGGACTAAGACAATCAGTGTCTAATACAACATCAAGTTGGTATTTCGTGACAGGGTTCGAATACTCAATTGCCCCTTGAGCCCACAATACCAGCGATTAGCAAGAGTTATTCTGTATTTGATCTCGATACTGAGGACGTTCAAATGCAAGTCAAATGTACGCCCAAGTCACGACGTAAAATTCGCCAAGTTGTGTTGCTCGAAAGGTCGAGTTCTTGTGAGCGACGCGAAATCCACTGTCTCAGATTCTCCTGCACACTCTTACGGACAGCGGCGTTGTTTTCTACCGATCTTGTGTTTCGTCGACGTACAGGTGCTGGTTTATCATTTACAGAACTAGTGGACTCAAATTTATCCACCACGCAAATAGTCCTCTCGGTAGGACGATAATGGCGATTGTGGGCGAAGCGCGCGGAACGTTGCTCGAACAGAACACCCAATTTGACGAAACAATTTTATCATTTGCACGTGTTGTTGAACGCTATGTCCTTCCATGGTGACTTGGCAAAACAGATTGAATAAATGACAGCCAATTTGACAGATGTAGTTTCAACGAAATGACCGCTATCAACAATCAAAGTTTGGACGTCCCTATTGGAAGACCCTTTAAAATGTATTCGCGTGACATCCCCGCCTTGTGGACTGTCTCGCACTACAATCATTCTTAATGTGACTCCTATTCTCTGTCAAAGATTACAAAATTATTCACAGATCTTCAGGTGTTCAGATAGTCCGTCGTTCGTTCACGATCCATTCGCCAATTCCTCGCCCTTGAATCGAGCACATTTTCCTGGATGGAACTTCTGAAATGTGCTCGTTTACTTCTCAGATATCTGCTATCGATTTAGTTGTTTATTATTCACTAGATTTCACTTAAGCACAGCACCTGTGAGGTGCATGAGACACTTGGTATTCAGTAAAGCTAAAGTGTCCCAACTTACTGGACCTATCCGAGTCCAAAGTCCAAGTAACAAAGTGAAGTGCATCAAAAAATGGCGATCCAGTGGAAGTTATTCATTTTTGCCTTAATCTTGGGTCTCCTAAGTGCCAGTGTCGAAGGTAGATAATTACCAAGACTCGCGGGGTCTAAAGTAACCTCGACTTTTGTTTTATTTTAGGAGCTGGAAAGTGCAAGGTTTGTGATGATTCAAGTTCGACTGATGAAAAGTGTGCCACGGATCCAGGGAGCTTTACAACACAATGTGATGCTGACAAATGCTTCTCAGCCGTGGGTAAGAATGCACATTTTCTGAGTATTTCACAACAAAATTCGACGAATTGAAGTGTCGTCTCAACGTCGTCATCTGTTGGACTCTGTTATCATGAGAGTTTGAATGACGACCCACTATCTATCATTTACGGTGTTTGATGAAATTATCGACAAAGCAATGCTGCCCCTTACGACTCTGCGGCCAGGGAACTTTATCTGCTGATAAGTGGGCACTTTTCTTGTCGCAAAACCGTTGGATTTTGTTTGATAAAACAATAACGAAAAGCTCACTGCTCGGATAGACGAATGTCGAAATATTGATTGACCGTGTTGTGTGTTCGGGCTAATCTTTATTTGGTCGCGATAAACTGGTTAAATTTACTGATTAAATACTGTTGACAGGTCTGCTGAATAATTCGCTATAAATACTCATGTGAAAAGATAGTTTTTTAAGGTCTTCTCTAGGGCAAGCGCTTGAGCTGTCATAAAACACAGGAGTTCTTACTTCTAAGTGACTAATTCTTCTTCTTCTGATGACGCTACATTCCAGGGTGGACTTGAACCCATGACTGTGGCTGTTTAGGTAAACAGTCGCTTTGTCCGGACTAACCGTTAAATTGACTACACACTTCAGGGTCAACTTAACCCAACCCATTCCGCTTATCAATCCGCATGTCTGAATTCTGAAATGAAACAAAAGAATTACAATCTGTGTTCCTTTTTGAAAAAAGCTTTGTTTACTTAACTCTGCCATGTTTAGGCCCAACATATTCCTGTAGCCAATCACACACGCAGTTCTTCTTTTTCCTCCTTCTCTTCTTCTGCACTTTGCTTCTCCCACCACAAGGAGGCACGTGACATTTTTGACTCTTTATTGGTAAAGCTCAGAGAATTCCTATTTTTAAGGTTTTAGGATCTTTAACTGAAGTGCCGTAGCCAGCGCCATATTGGCTATTTGTCAAGGACACAAATATGTGATCGATGGCCTTGTGCCTATTTTTACATCCTCTAAATTAAGAACATTTTCGTGCAAACATTTTTCTTGTAACACGTTTTTCCTTAAAGCTCCAAACGTCTCCTTCCCATTTACTGCTCAACACTTTTATCGCTTTCGATCAGAGTGGTTGGTGAGAAGCTAGGCCCAGGTCCACCTCGGACTGTAGCGCCGCCATTATTATTATTATTATAACTGTTTGATTCCAAAATTGACAACTCTTGACCGAAGCATTAAGCTCCAAATTTGTGCTAAAATATGCAGCATTTGGCTCAATTTGAAATTTTGACTTTTTTGACTCGAGCTAGACTTTTTTCGCTCGGACAAATTTTGTTCTTTCGCATATTCTGGTGTCCTCGTTATAAGATTCCCTCTGAATTGTATTTTTTGGTAGTCGCAACAGTCCGTCCTCGATTTCATCCAGCAAGGAAGACGATTTCTTGGCCAAATTAGTTCAGATCTCCCTTAATCGATCATGGCGAACCACTTTTGCACTCACACTCAAAGACTATTCTATTCGGAGCTTTTCCCTCGCACATTTTAGGTTCTGAGTTTCAGTATAACTCAGTATAACTCTGGGAGTTGACACGAGTGAGTGATCTGATGCCCCCAAAGTTGAATTTCAAAATACACTACAAAGTACTCATACCAAGCAGAGAAGAATGGAACAACAACCCCCCGTGGATGAATGATGGAGCCCAAAAATGGTATACAGATGGGTCGAAATCGGAAAACAAGGTAGGGGCTGGAGTGATAGGACCAAGATGCAGCCTACACATTCCTCTCTGTAATGAGTCAACAATATTTCAAGCCGAGCTGTTCGCAATAAATGAAGCAGCACATCGCATTAACGACAGAAAACCCACAAATACCAAAATATACATATTCTCAGACAGTCAAGCGGTTCTTAAAGCGCTAAAGGGCTACACATTCAACTCTAAGGCTGTCTGGGAATGCCACAATATACTAAACAAAGTGGCAGGTAACAACAGGTTAAAATTGATCTGGGTGCCAGGCCATGAAAACCATGAAGGGAATGAAAAGGCTGACATACAAGCCAAGAAAGGTGCTCAGGTACCTTTTACAGGGCCTTCACCCCTCTATGGATTCACACAAACGTACACCTAAACAACTGGGTTATAACACAAAGAATCAGTTCTGGAACAACCAAGAGGGTATTAAACACTCAAGAACGTTCATGGAACAAAATCACAATCCCAAAAGAGCCAAAGAAGCTCTAGAACTTAATAAAGCAGACCTTAAAGTTCTATGTGAAGCACTAACAGGACATGGGGCATGCAACTACCACCTTCACAAATTGGGTCTTAGCAGCACAGAAATCTGTAGGCGATATGGACAGGCCAAAGAAACTATGGAACACATACTGACCGTCTGTCCAAGTCTTGCCCGAGAAAGATTTAAAATGATACACCAAACAAATGTAACAGGGAAAGACTTTCAAGAAATCCCATCTAGAGAAGTTGTAAAATTCTTAAAGGCAGCACTAAAATCCTAGATCAAAGGAAGGGGGTACAATAGATCTTTATGGTCGCAGTACTAGTGTTACATACTTGACACACCCCGTGTTCTTCAATTCAATTCAATTCAGTATAACTCACTAGATCCACGGTGGCGTCAAACAGCCCCTTTTTTTTTGAGGTTTTGGATCTCTACTGGAGCACTCCGACTCAAAACTGAGTACATTGTACTGCCAGGTAGCAACCTACTCCAGTGTCGCTAATTTGATCCCAACGGCAAATGGTGACAGGACCAGTTTCGATTTAACTGGTATTCGAACCTGGGGCCCCTCGAACTTTGGGCAGGCACTTAACCAACTGCGCCATCCATATGTGGATTAGTATCGTCTCAAATTCGAGAATTTTGTTTGCTGACGTACCCAATCATCCAGAAATGGGCCTCATCGCTGAAGATGAAAAATTAGGATCAGTTTCCAACAGCTCCAGAGCCCAACCAGCGAACACATGTCGTTGTCTATGGTCGCTTACCTGCAGTTCCTGGTTCAGTTGAATTTTGTACAGGTTCAGGCCCAAGTCACGACGCAAAATTCGTCAATTTGTGGTCTACGAAAGGCCGAGTTCTTGTGAGCGATGCTAAGTCGGCTACCGCGGATTCTCCTGCACACTCCCATGGACAGCGCCGATGTTTCCGGCAGATCTTGCGTTTCGTCGACGTACGGGTGCTGCTTCATTGTTTACTGAACCAGTGGACTCAAATCTATCCACCACACTCCGAATAGTCCTCTAGGTAGGACGATAATGGGGACCCTAAAATGGGCGAAGCCGGTGGAACGTTGCTCGAAAAAAACACCCTTTTTGATAAAACAATTTTACCATTTACACGTGTTGTTGAACGCTATATAAGTCCATGGTGGTTTGGCAAAACAGACTAAATAAATAACAGCCAATTTGACGGATGTAGCTTCAACAATATGGCCGCTATCAACTGTCAAAGTTTGGAAATCCCTATTGGAACACCCTTTACCTACCAAAAATTTAACCAAAATGTTTATTCAAACTAAATCCTAACGGCCTTATTCAAATTGGCGCTGAACACTCTCAAAGGCCCACTAATTTTTAAATGAATTCATACCTATTGTAATGTCTTTGATTATTTAAACGTAACGTAACGTAACGTAACGTAACGTATTTATTTTATAACGTCATCTATTTGTGAGCTCTGTATTTTGTAACAAACTCACCCAGTCCCGGAAGGGTTACTAATTTCATTCTCTAGAATCGAGGATGGAGGACTTCCGTTCTAGACACTCTGATAAATGCACACAAAATTAAGAGACCCGAGAAAAATCAATTTACACTATCAAAAAATTTGGACGATTTTTGACCTAGTTTTTGATTTCCTTTTGTCATCAATTTCTGGTCCCTTGAGCACTAAATACGGCAATCTCTTCGATGACGTTCGAGACAGAGTTCAAAGTGGAGTGGAAACAAAGGGCTGGAGTTCCAAATTTAGCACGCCTAAAATGGTAAAGTTCAAAATTCTTTCATGGAATTTCACTTTTCAGAATAACCACTTGAAAGGAAAGGTTCGCTTTTAAGGCTTGTGAGTTAATTTCCATTCATTGTTATTGAAATTTTGACAACATTTTTCTGACCAAATTGTTCATTCCTTCGATTCCTAGCTTTTGCTCCTAAAACTTCAAACCAAAATTTTCATATTTTCCCCATCCCTGATGACACTTGTAACGTTTACACAAACAAAATCTTAATTTGACCAAAATTCTGTTTCCTCGTTGCACCCTAAGTCTGACCATCTTTCATACTTGTGCCTCGTTCGCCTTAATCTCACGAGCTTATTCGATATCTTTGAATGTTTCTTCGACTTTAGACGGAAAAGCTATTCCAACTTGTACAAAAGCGACACGTCATCGCAACTGATTAAGAAATGTGTGATCAGTAATCTGGGTTATTTGCGTTCTTGGGCTAATTTGGTCTGACCAATTCTGTTTGTTGTGTTATTCGTCATTATGATCCCTTTACTTAACTTGGAAATAAAACGCGAGTATAAGATGAATGCCTGTAACGTGAGTCATGCTCATGTAAAGTGAGTCATGCCCTTTACGCGGGATGCGATCCACAACGATTCTCTGTTATGAAGTGCAACCTATTGGATTCAGCGAAACTTGCAGATAACTCGGAAGGACGTCAGAGCTCAGTGGTTGTTGTTGAACTTCAAACCGGAAAAAACTTCCGATGAATTATTCGAGCGCAGTCAGAGACATCATGCAAAGTTATCGAACTCCGAAGATCAACAGAATCTGTGCCACCCTGTAGCAAATAAAGACTGCATCAATAAGGGCACCACGACACCTTCTGTGTGACCATCGACTTCAGACATTTTATGTTCCCGCCATCATCTGCCCAAGAATTTGGCAAAAGTTCTCTACGAAATGTCAGAAAAAAATCCTCTTTGGAATCCGAGCGCCATCTATAATCGAACAGCCCTCGTATATCTCTAATGTCATGCTATAAACGAATCCAGTCGATTACTTTCCGGATGCCAATAAATTTGGCCACAAATTTAGGTTCCATCCGTTTTTTTTACCCTTCCCACTCCATTGGGCGGCTCTACAGTCCGATATTGACTTGGGTCTAGTTTCTACAGCAACCAGTTGTGTCGTGTGTGCTATTTTGCTCTCACAAGTGACGTACAGTTTTGTGGCGGCTCCGAAAAGCTAAGTTTGAGAAGCTTTGCATGACAGTTATACTCTCTGAGCACTTTCAGTGGCTCTAGAGAGGTGGTGTCATAAAGTGGCAGTTGGTGTGTTGATTTTATTCGCGGACCGGAATCGACGCGCTTATGCACTACGCCACGACGTTCAGTTTGTCATCTCACTCAAGGTTAAGCACATTTTTTTTTTGAGTATTTTTTGAAACACTTCTGGAGCACTCAGACGCAAAACTGGTCCAGTTTGTACTGCCTGTACTGCCAGTTAGCAACTTACTCCAGTGCCGTTAATTTGATCCCAACATCAAATGGTGACTGGACCAGATTCCATTACACTGGGATTCGAACCTGGGACCCCTCGAACTTGGGGCAGGCACTTAACCAACTGCGCCATCCAGTCGTCAAGGTTAAGTACTTAGTCCGTAGCTTGTATTCATTTGCAAACACCTCGCTAGCAGATTTCCCAAGCGCTGAGATGTCCTTCTCTATTCCAGATCCCCATTCCAGAATTTCTCGACACCAAATGTCAACATCCTGTCAAATCACCTTTTTGTATTCTTTCAGCGAACAACGGAAGAGTGAGGCGTGGTTGTGTGGACGCTAACAACAAGTGTGATACTGATGACTGTACAACCTGCGATGCAGTGGCTGAGGCATGCAACACCAAAGCAATCACATTCTCGTGCAAGAAATGTGACTCATCCGATCCAAACTGCGCGCAGTGGTCCAACGCAGACGCAATCAAGAGCGCACTCTGCAAGGATGGCGTCAATAAGTGCGTGATGACGATCAAGGAAGACAAGACAATCGAACGCAGATGCGCCACCAGCAATGAAGAGACATGTGGTACCTCAAAGTGGTGTGAAGTCTGCGGTACCAGCGGATGCAACAAGGGCGTGTTCCCAACAAATCGTCGCCGATGCTACCAGTGCGACACAAGTTCAAGCTGCGCCAACCCGTCGGAGAATCCTACCGAGGTAAAGTCGCTTCCATGCACGCTGTTCGACGATGCGGAAGAGTGCCTAATGTACGGAACATCCGAAACCGCAATGGCGCGAGGATGCAGTTCCAACAGCACTGTGAAAACCGGTTGTGACGCTGATAAGACAAAGTGTAAGGCCTGCACGACCGACAACTGCAACTACGTCCCCTACAAATACAGTCAGACACTAAAGTGCATCCAGTGTAGCGCCGACAGCACCGACTGCGCCTGGGGACACGAGAAGTCAGAGGCAAAGAACTGCGCCAAGCAAATCGAGTTCTACCAGCCCGAAGGTTGCTACATAAATAAGACCGAAGACGGCAAGGCCGAACGAGGTTGCATACATGACAACCCAAGCCTGGATTGCGAGAAAACCGCCAGTTGTACATCGTGCACCTCAGAGGATGGCTGCAACAACGTTGACACCATGGACTTCACCTGCTACACCTGCCGCAGTGACATGAATAAGGCCTGCGCTAAGCCGCTCGAGAAGGAAAGCTTCGGAGCGGAAAAGTGCAGGAACCCAGTGAATGCTGAAACCAAGGGATGCTACGTCGAGAAGTGGAGTAAGTTCACAAACATTTTCCAAGGAACTTTTCATTAAACGTTCTGTTGATTCGTTTCAGAGGACATCTACATCAGGAGCTGCCTGGTGGACGCTGACGTGACCACGAGAAAGCAGTGCCTGGACAAAAATTACAACATGTGTGACAGCTGTTTGGAGAAGAACTGCAACAGTGACAAGCTGAAGAATTCGGCTACAACCGCTGTTGCGGGTGGTTTCGTTATCGCCGTGTCGCTGCTTGTGATGCGATTCTTGTAATTTTCGTTTAATTCTTAAATAAAAACTTTTACTTTGTGTGATTTTGAAAATTAAGTTTACAACGAGGACTTTGTTTTATCGAAAAGGGTTTCACATTCCACGAGCTTTTGAGCTTTGATCAGAGGTAGTTATATCTTCGAGGGAGATTTTCCACAGTCAGCTTCAGTTGAACACGGATCAAAGGTTCTCTCTTCGATTTTCCACTACCAGCTTATTGAGCTTTGATCAGAGGCGATTGTTCACAGTCACAGGGGACATTTAAGTGCAACGGTATTGATCATTGGCTAATGGCATCCGTTTTGATACGGACGATAGAATCAGTGCTGCCAAACATAAGATTTCTTCAGCTTCAAAAGCTAACTCTTTAGTATCAAATGAGCTTTTTACAGCAATCAAATCTGAACTTGAAAGCTTTGACCATTTTTGCAGTAATCACCGAAAAGTTTATGAAAGGCAATGAAGTTACCGTGTAAGAAAAAGACCCGAGCTTTTTCTGAGCTTTAAGTAGTGGTAATCTTTCACAGTAAATAAGTTCCGCCTTTAGGTTCAACGGTGACGTGTCAGCAAATATTTAATTCTTTCTGTTGGTCGCAATCCAATGAAAAGACACCAAGCTTTAGCAAACGCCACAGGAGACGCTCACACTCTGCCCTTGTTGCCGGCGCAATTCCTACCACATTCAGAAGTCAACTTGGTACCAATGTGGATATTCAGCTCAGTTAGCTTCCCATAACATGCAAGCAGCCTCCGACCACTTGGCCATCAGCCGGTTCTTTAAAAGCAGTCTCCTTGACGTCCAAAACAAGCGAAGAGTTGACGTGGGGATAGGCTACTCTCCGACTGCGCGCAGACTTACTTTCTTACTTACTTAGCAGGCCTACGGCCCATGTAGAGTCTGAGTCTGATACATCGCTGCCTTCCATCGCTGACGGTCCTGAGCACGCTGCTTCCAGTCATCAAGACCAAGCTGTCTTACGTCCGCGATGACTTGGTCTTTGTACCAGAGGTTCGGTCTTCCTCTCCTTCTCGAACCAGGAGGCTCGGATTCGAAGACCCTCTTAGCTGGAGCGTTGTTGTCCATGCGCTCGATGTGGCCGAGCCAGTGCAGTCGACGGATTTTTGCCTTCCAGACTACATCCACATCCTGGTACAGCACATAGAGTTCGCGGTTGTCTCTTCTCCTCCATTCGCCTTCCTCGCAGACGGGACCATATATCCGAGGTAGAATTTTTCTTCCGAAGCCACCAAGAATCAGCTCCGCAGTTCTGCTTAGTGTCCAGCTGCTTTAGTCCAGCTCCATATAGCAGGACTGGCAGAATAAGAGTTTTGTAGAGGATGATTTTGGTCCTTCGAGTCAGGAGTCTTGAGCCCAGTTGTTTTGACAAACCGAAGTAGCATCATTTGTCAAGGGCGATTCTACGTCGGATCTCCACGGTGATGTCGATCGTGGAGTTCACGTTTGCCCTGAGGTAGACAAACTCCTTCACTACCTCAAAATTGTGGCTGTCGATAGTAATGTTTTGCCCTAGATGGTGTGCAGCGGATCGTTTCTTGCTCGACAGCATATATTTTGTCTTATCCTCATTGACCTTAAGACCAACTCGTTTCGCCTGTCCTTCAATCTACTACGGCGCGTTGGGAACGCGCAACGATGTCGATGTCATCTGTGTATCCCAACAGTTGGGCTGACTTGTAGAAGATAGTGCCTTCCGTGTTTACAGCAGCCCGCCGCACTATCTTCTCCAGTACCAAATTGAGGAAATCACACGTCAGCGCATCTCCTTGCCGAAATCCAAAACCGAAAGCAGGTTTCAAACGGCCGAGCCGAACTGCACGGTGCATCGCGTATGTGTTAGCGTGGTCCGACACAACCGGATCAGTTTTCCCGGGATCCCGAATTCGGCCATCGATTCGAATAGTTTCTTGCGATGAATACGATAAAAAGATGGTGCGTATCGATTTGAAACTCGCTGGTCTTCTCTAGGATTTGCCTCAATGTGAAGATCTGGTCTATAGTCGATTAGCCGGGCCGGAAGCCGCACTGGTACGTGCCGATTAGTGCGGTGCAAAACGGCTTTAGACGTTCACACAGTACTCTGGACAGGATCTTATAGGCGACGTTGAGCAGGGATATACCTCTATAGTCGTTGCAAGAGGTAGGATCGCCTTTTTTGTGGATGGGACATATGGAGCTGATATTCCAGTCGTCGAGGATGTTTTCGTCTTCCCAAATTCTGATGGTAAGCCATCATCTTGCTGTTCTTCAGCTTTTTAATGGCTGTGCCAACTTCTTCAAAGCTCGGACGGATGACTACATCATCGACTGGAGTTGGGATTTCTTCATTCCCTATCACTCTCTCCTGTTCTGGCCCGCTAAACAGCTGTTGAAAGTACTGCTTAAACGCATCCACTATTCCCTGCGGGTCAGTAACTAGATTACCCTCACAATTTCGAAGAGCCTGGGTGCCATTGCTAAAGCCCTTGGCCAGACTTTTGGCTTTTTTATTAAAGGCCCATACTTTTTGTTTGTCCCTAGACTCTTCAATATCCTTGCAGTTTTTTCTCCTCGCGTCTTCTAGCCCGACTGTGCGCAGACGCAACAAGAAAACCCTCGAATGTTTAAAGGTTTAGCGTCGAAAGGCATAAGGCTTTTACAGAATGTCAACCATCGGCAGCTTATTGGCCACAACCATCCAAGAACGTCGTTTGCTGAGTGAATTGTCAGTCAACTTGATCCTTGGCGGGGATCAGCAAACGAACGGATCTAAAATTTCGCTTCACAGCTTCGGTTGAATCAGAGAAAAAACAGTCCTTACATCGCATTCGGGTGAAGTACAGCGTAGCGTGTTAGGTACGCTATGCGATGAGTGTAACAACTTCAACGCAGAAGCAGAGGAAACTGCATTCAGATGTACAACAAACCCTTCCACAGAACCACTAAAGAATCGAGTGGTGGTCGCAGCTGTACCCATCGTCCGGAAAAAAGTCTGGACTCTAAGGAGCAAAAAGGAAAACCAACAACTCAACGCTTTGCTGACAGACTTAGTGCCTTAAATATATAATTCCTTGCATAAATAACATAAGGGACATCACAAACAGAAGAAACTAGGACACACGTCTAAACAACTATTAAAATGGCCAAGATCCACGTAAGCATTGGCATCACGAATGCCCTGCCGCCTCGAGATGGAGCCCGCCGGTTGTTGCACCCATCCTCCAAGCAGAGATTGCATTGGGACTGCCCCTCCAGCTTACAGAACTTCAAATCCTCCGGCGATAGTCCCACAACACACCCTCGCATCGTTGCATTTCCTGCAAAAGAAAGTGAACTGGTTCAGAAGGAGAACTCAAAAATTTCGTCAATCATCCACACGGACCTTTGGTCATTGTGAAGCATCCTCTGCTCTGATAAGGTTGAATCTCCTGTGGGCACTTCTTCGGCGACATGCCCTCAGCTAGCCTGCTGCAGTTCGCCTCTCCGGGGTTGTCACTGCTGCACTGGATGCATTCTTGAACCTTTAAGTTGCCGACGTTGCAGCCGTCTCCGGTGCATGTGCGGCAATTTTTATCCTCCGGAGTGCAGGCACCGTGATCAAATGAACACGCTCGGACTGCCAACTTGCTCTCTGGGTCGAAGTCCATCAGGCACGTCTCCTGGAGATAGTAGAGCACTTTGTTTTCGCACTTCACCGCGGTCTTTGGCACCTGAGCCCAGGCACAACTTGCGTCCTCCTTGGAGTTGCACTTGTAGCACGATAGATTGGAGTCCTTCATCAGAGGCATGCTGTTGCAACCGTCTCTGCCGCTGCACGTTACACACTTGGGTCCGCTTGCCTCACACTGACGCATCTCATCGGCGTTTGACACGCAGCCTCGGATCATCTTGCTCTTGGCCGTGACGTACGAGAAGCACTTTTCCTTGGGACTGTACCGCCTGCATGGTTGTGCACTCTTCGGATCCTGTTCCGCCTCGCAATCTTGACACTGAATGCAGCGCGTTCGGTTCATGGGGAACACTCCAGCATTGCACAAGGGATCAGCACATCTGAAGCAGGTCTCATCCTGAGGACACTTGGTGCCTGGGCGCAAGCACTCTCGGACGGTGTCGCCATCCTTCGTCATCCGAATCGAGCAGACATCATTGTAGTCGGGGCAAATGTGAATAGGGACAGAGTTCGGGACTGACCAGAGAGCGCAGTTGGGATCGTCGTCTGAGGAACACTGGTAGCACCGGTTCCAATGCAATTTATTGCAGTTCGAGGTTTGACATAACTTGCAGCTGGTGTTGTCCGCTTTCTGGCAGAGAGCGAGATCATCTGCTAGGAGTGCTGAGGAGCAGTTCCTTACCAGGCTACCATCTAACGAGAGGGGAGATTTCATTAGTGGTTGATGTGGAACTGGGAGATGGGAACAGCTTACCTGAGAGGACCGTCATGCACTCGCTTGTCGCGGGGCATTTGATGGGCTTGAACTTCTCCACATCTCCCAAGCAGGCTTCGTCTGCAGAACTTTTACAGGAGAAGCACTCGATTGTTTTGACCTTGGGAGGAGGAACATCCTTTTCTGCTTCACCAACGGCTTCTGATCGAAAAGAGCCCACGGGTTCTTCAGCTTGATCTGCTGGATAATCAAGTGCTTCCGAGCTTGATGTTCTAACTGCGATTGTCGAGTCGTCTGCGGCGGTAACCATGGATTCGTCAATCTCAAGACGATCTGTTGAAGCTTCAACAGCGTCAGTTCGGGTCATGATAGGAGGGGTCATTTGATCGGTGGAGTTGTCACTTCTCAACAAGCAGACCTGGTTTTGGGCGATCATTGTCATCGTCAGATTTCCAGGATTGTCGTAGGGCTTAGCAACTCCCAGGATGCAGGATTCTTTTGTGGATTCACAGTTCACTGTCACCTCCAATTGAGCTATCGCGGAGTCATTGCATGCCATAAGGTCGTCCATTTGACAGTAGTCGCAAATTTCTTGAAGATCTGAAATGAAAAAGGCATCGGTTTAAGCGTGTCAAGTCAAAATAGAGTAAGATTGGAGCAAGGAATGTCTTTGAATCCTCCTCCTGATTCAAGGAGGAGAGATTCACAGAATTGTGGATGAGAAAATGAAGTTATCGCGGACACAAATACATAGGTACGCTCTAGAAGCTGGAAATAACTTGTCCATGACCGATTAAGCTGGAGAAACTAACTGTTTTCACAAGCCGAACTGGAAAAGTTTGGCTGCTTGATACACGCTCTATTCTGTTGTCTTTTAATGCGATCTTATAAATTGTTACTGTATTCCTTAATCGAAAAGGTAATAATCCCTCTACTTCCCTAAATTTATGACGAGAACAAAAACAACAGACTCCCACGCGGTTGAAAAATTAAATAAATATTGTTGAACACACCTCTAAAACAAAAACAACGAGGAGGACAAGTGCTTGATAGTACACACTTTAGCGTATCCCGCCGTCGATCCCGCTGGTTCGCTGTGTCAGTGGCAAGATAATGGTTGATAAAGGCAGACGTAAGGCGGAAAGCTTTGTCACTCCACTTCCTGTTACCTCAAGTATTTCTTAAATAACTGATACGATGATTTTTCATCCAAACACACATTAAAACCTGTTGTTGGCTCACAAGCCATGCAACAGAATTTCGCAGTCCAAATTGTGGGGAAATTTGCTACAAATCTTAGGTTACAGCCTTTTTTTTGTTTTTTTTTTTCGGAGGATTTTTAGAAACACTACTGGAGCACTCTGACTCAAAACTGGTCTATTGTACTGCCAGGTAGAAACCTACTTCAGTGTCGTTAATTTGATCCCAACGGCAAATTGTGACTGGACTAGATTCGATTTCACTGGGATTCGAACCTGGGACCCTCGAACTTAGGGCAGGCACTTAACCAACTGCGCAATCCAATCGTGCAGGTTACACCCTTGCAAGATAAAATTTACTCAAACTACTGAAACCAGCTGATCATTTGAAATGCCGAAACTTCTCGAATTGCAAAAAGCTGCAAAAGATTTAAAAAAATTCTGACAACAAAATTCGACAGCAAAATATCCACTCTGTTTCATGAGACTCCATTGCTGCTTTCATGAAGGAACTCCGCGGAAGTGTGATTGGGCCGTACTTTTTTGTCGTTGATATTGATCGCCGGGATATGAAACTCGCTATCTTATTTGGACGTATATTTTTGGTCAAAATTGGATGAACGTGACACCAGTGATAGTTGTTTCAACAAGATGGCGCTATATGCCAGACAGTGGGCACCGTGGTCATGTGGGTTCGTGCGTCGACCCATGCGCATTAGACTTTCATAGTCTAGGTTCGAATCCAAGTTCAGACCAACAATTTTTCAAAAACTGTTCACGGCTCCACCTCTTTCTAGTATAACTGTCTAGAAAAAGCTTCTCAATCTCGCCGTTCGGAGTCGGCATTAAAATGTAGGTCCCCTCCACTCGTGAGAGAACAATAGCATGCACAGCACGAGTGGTTGCTGAGAAGCTAGGCCCAGGTCCACCTCGGACTGTAGAGCCGCCATTATAATTATTATTACTAGGGGCGTTCAATATATTCTCGGTATCGGGGTGAAGCTGTGGTTGTATATATAAATTGACTTATTTATCAAGTAATACTATTATTTTAGTGCATTCATGTAAAATTGCATATAAATGTGATTATTAATTCGCGTTTTATCTCTAGTTAAACAGAATCATAATGGCAACTGAGACGATGATGGTGAAAATTGAGCATCGCGCTGTAATTAAATTTCTCACTAAGCAAGGAAAAAGTCAAAAAACTATTCATGAAGAGATGGTGGCTGTTTACCAGGGTTCCGCACCTTCATTATGAACTGTGCAAAATTGGTCAAGTGAGTTCAAGAGAGGCAGAGAGAGCATTGAAGACGACCCCCGCTCCGGCGCCCCGGCTACTGCTTGTACGGGAGAAAGCATCAAAGAAGTCGAAAAACTTGTTCTTGAGGATGCCCGAATAAAGGTGAAAATGATGGCAGAGATCACCAAGCTTTCAATTGGTACCATTCACACCATTCTTCATGACCATCTTAAACTTTCAAAGGTCAGTGCAAGGTGGGTGCCACGAATACTCACAGCGCCTCAGAAAAAAGTGAGAATCGCATGCTGTAGAGAGCTTTTGGAGATGTGTAGTGAGAACGTGGACGGTGTTATGGATCGAATTGTTACTGGTGACGAAACATGGGTCCACCACTATGACCCTGAAAGCAAACAAGAGTCCATGCAGTGGCATAAATAAGGAACAGACCCCCCGAAGAAGTTAGGGGTCAAAGTCACTCCGTCTGCCGGGAAGCTCATGGCCACAGTCTTTTGGGACTCAAAGGGAATCTTGCTCATTGAGTACAAAAAAAAAGGTGAAACCATCAACGCCACATCCTACGCTTCCACTTTGCATAATTTGCGGGAGGAAATTAAAAACAAAAGACGGGGTAAACTCGCAGCGGGTGTGTTGCTTCTTCATGACAACGCTCCTGTTCACACGGCGCGAGTTTCCAAGGCTGCTGCGCGAGATTGTGGTTTCGAAGAAATCCAACACCCACCCTATAGTCCAGACCTTGCCCCTAGTGATTATTTCCTGTTTCCGGATTTGAAAAAATGTCTTCGTGGAAAAAGATTTTCGGATGATGAAGAACTCAAGTCGGCTATAAATGGGTATTTTGCAGAGAAAGAGGAAATTTATTTTTTTGAGGGTTTAAAAAAGCTTATCTCAAGATGTAACAAATGCATTGATGTTAGGGGAGATTATATTGAAAAATAAAAACAATTTAAATTGAATTCGCATTTTCCTTCATATCGATACCGAGTATACTCTGTGAGCATTGTCAGTAACTCCAAAGAGGTGGAGCCGTGAAAAAATGTTTGCTGTTTTTTTTCAGCAAACGAACCAACAACATCGAGCGTAGGAGTCGACGCACATACCCACTACGCCACGGCGCCCACAGAACCATGTTAACCGACCTTTTTTTTTACTGAAATTTAAGACATAGATTTGGACGACGTCTGGTTCATGCAGGATAGCGCGCCATGCCACAGAGACCATGCCACAATCGATCTTTTGCGCACCAAATTCCCAAATCGTGTTTTCAGCTGTCTTGGCGATGTCAATTGGCCGCCAGGGAGCGCCGATTTGACCCCTTTGGATTTTTTTTTTGTAGGGAACCGTAAAGGTTCGATGTTATGCCAACAATCCGGAAATGATTCAAGCACTTAAGCCCAATATCATCCAAGCAATCCGTGAGCTACAGCCCGAAGCCATTAACAAGGCCTTGGAAAATTGGGCTGACAGAATGGGCTACTGCGAAGCCAGCCGAGGCAGCCACTTGAACGACTTTGAATTCCATAATTAATGGGAATATTTGTTCTAACTAATAAAGACAAAATACATGGACAAAATTTAATTTTGTTCATTTTTACTGCCTATTTAAAAAGAAACTTGTATTTGGCACAACCTGTATGTAAAATAGTGATGGAATATAGGCACAATCGGTGACTGTAAACGTACTCGCGGAACGAGATCGATTTGAACTCAAATTTTACACGTGTACACCAGAAGTTAATTTCAGCCCGATATCTTAATAATTCTGTGTTATATTTTAGTACTTTTTCATTATTGAAAAAAAATCTGTAAAAACCATTGTCAACTAAAACCGAAAAAAAACTGAAACAAAGATCTGCTGCAACTCCTAAGAAAATCCACTCTCCCCTCAAACCAACGAACAAGCGAACGGTTACTCACCTCCATCAAGTTGTCCTCCTTGAACTCGGACCATTAGTAGGAGTGCCGCCAAACTCCCGAGGACCCTTAAATTCCCAGTGAAACTCATAGTCTTCCTTTCACAACCGGTTGCACTTGAAAAATTCACATAAAACCTCACTCAACGAGCACTGCACCGAAGTCGACTAAACGTCAGCCAGCAGGGATTTGTGCAGAAAAATAATTTTAATTTATGCAGGACGCTCCAATGGATAGATAAGAGTCGCTGCCACTTCAGAACTACAATGGTTTCCTTATCAGCGGCGGACGACGCTTTGTCTTTGTTTGCCCGCGTTGGCGTGCACGTCCGGAGGGTTTATTGAAAAATTTTGAATGTCACAGTGCCACTCTCGAGGGTTATCATCGACCTGGCTTCGGGGCTTCGTCATTTGCGACATTCCACTGGAGTGAAATCGATAACAGCCATTAGAGGTGATTCTTTGGTGAAATTTAAATATTTTATCGTGGGACATAAGACACATTTTCGTTGACGGTCGTGACCAGCTACAGGTTTGTTGCCTGATAGATCCTTGGAATATGGCGGACAGAGAAGTTCAAGTTTTGATGAATGAACGGATTGCAAGTGGGTCACGAATGTATTTTTGAGTGGCACTAGGGGTCAATGGACTCAATGGACTGAATGGACTCAATAGACTGCTTGGAGTCGAAATTTGGGTCGGCGTTCATTTGAGAATGCGGTCAACAGTTGCGTGTAATTATAGCTCGTTGGAACGTTTGGGTTGGAGTATAGAAGAGAGGGAGAGATTTAAATTATTTTGACATTTCCTTGTACCTCCTTCAGGGTTTTTAGGCATTTGGGCATGCTTTCCTTCGTTCGTGCATGCACCCAAACTGGTCATCTTCAACTGCTTTAAAGATTCCAGGAAGCAGACAATCTTTATTAGATCTTAGTCTCGAAATTGCAATATTCACCTCGTCTAGATCGGAGGAACGAAATTCTTGTCTATCATCGTCCAAATTGAGTGGAACATTCGGCGTGGCAGCAAAATCGCCATCGCCCTTTAACAGTCTGCAAATGATGAAAAATGAAAAATGATTCTTCTAAATTCTCAGTATCGACTGCGACTCTGCTACAAGTTGTCCGTCCTCTTCCCTGTAGTATTCTGTCAGAACTTTATATCCATTCGATAAGAGTCACCCTCTTTCAAAACTTTCGGACATCATTCCCAAAACACCTCTATATTTCCTAGGTCGCGCTTCTAACGCGTTTTCTTTCTCTTCCTGAGAAGTTTTCTTTCCTTCATTTCAGTGCGTAAAACTCACGATCAAATCTCGTTTGATGCAGCATTGGCTGGTAGGCTTCTTGCTTTGCTGCATGTGACTGCCTGCTGTCGTTGTCAAATCAGGGGCTTTTTCTAGGTCGTGCTGTAAAACCCAGCACATTGGTAGCGACTTCTCTGATGGCTCTTTGACAACGTTTTCATTCTCCGTCTATTGTTAGTGCAGCCGACGTCAAACTTTCGGAGAGTTTCAGGGAGACTCGATCGGAAAAGTTCCTAGGCGTCTGTTGCAACTATTCAATGTTAAACCGTGGCGTTCCTTTTCGGCTCAGTTGTTCTATCGACATCCATTTTCCATGATCTATGATCCGAGTCGATGTGAGTCCTCGGAATACTCGGACGTCAAGAATATTGGATTAGTGTCTGACATCGATCGGGCTCAAAAGGCTATTGAGTAATATCGCGCCCTAAGAAGAAGCTGCAGAGAGATTTCGCTCCGTACACCGTACACCAACTTGATTCCATTTGACGGACGTGATGTCGTGTAGGCTGTGCAAATATTTACGAGTAAGTTATTTTGTTAAAATCTCCTAGACGATCTTGGTGACGCAGCTTTTAAATCGTGGCAACTTCTGCACTAATCAGGCTAATGTCCCCGAATTTAACTTTGTTAAGAAGCACTCGCTTATAAAGGGCGGGCCAAATACAAGTTTCTTTTTAAGAATGCAATAAAATTAACAAAATTGAATTTTTTCCATGAATTATGGCTTTATTATATATTCCCATTAATTATGAAATACAACGTCGTTCAAGTGGTTGCCTCGGCTGGCTGGCGCAGTAGCGCATTCTATCGCCACAATTTTCCAAGACCTTGTTGATGGTTACGGGCTGTAGCTCACTGATGGCTTGAATGATATTGACCTTAAGTGCTTGAATCGCTTCCGAATTGTTGGCCTTTACGGTTCCCCACAAAAAAAATCCAAAGGGATCAAATTGCAACTCCGAGGCTGCCGATTCCGATTTGGGAATTTGGTGCGCAAAAGATCGATTGTGGCATGGCGCGCCATCCTGCATGAAGCAGACGTCGTCCAAATCCATGTCTTCAATTTCAGTAAAAAAAAAGTCGGTTAACATGGATCTGTAACGCCCACCGTTAACCGAAACGCTGTTCCCAGCCTCATTTTCGAAGAAAAATGGTCCAATGATGTCACCACTCCACAATCAACACCAAACTGCCACTCTCTGAGGATGCAATGGCCCCAGATGCGGCAATTTTGTTTGTTAACGCAGCCGCCGAGATGAAAATGGGGCTTGTCAGAAAAGATGATCTTTCGCCCAAAATCGTTGTTCTAAGCTGCTCTAAGGCCCAAACTGCGAAGCGATAACGAAGCGGATGGTCGCCCGCCTTTAATTGCTGAATCAATTGGACCTTGTAAGCTCACACTCCCGGCCACAGAAGCCACATTCTCATCTGTGCGCACCGTACGACGATGGGACCGATCTCACGAACTTCTTGCACAAACTTGCGTACAGCAGTCACGGTGGGTGCTTCTTCTTCTTCTTCTTAGGGCGCTACAGTCCGAATTGGACCTGGGCCTCACTCAACATGCCTCTCCAGCCAGCACGATCTTTCGCCAGCTGTCTCCAGTTTCCCACACCAAGCCGGCCGAGGTCCCCCTTGACTTGTGTGCGCCAGCTTGTTCGTGGACGTCCTCTGTTGCGTTGTCCCACAGGCTCAGAGTCGAAGAACCCGGCGGTGGGTGCTTCATTTCGGCCGAAAGTTCTTTTCACAAAACGCACTGTTTGGCCTACACAGCACTCACCTTGGAAAAACGTTGTTCAAGCGTAAAGTGACTCTTTTCCGTCAGCGGAGGTATGATATTGACTTTCTGTCAAGATTTCGAGCGTGAAACAGTTGTCAGTGTCAAAATAGCCAATGATTTAAAAAAAAACACTATATGGCCCACCCTGCATATTGGAAGAAACGTTGACAATTTCGGGTTCGATATTGTCCCGGGCTTCTTTAAAAATGTTGGCATAAGTCAACGACTTAACGTTGGTTCCCATAAAAATAAATTCAACGGCACTGAATCGCATGGTCATTGGACTGGATTATTTCTTGAGGTTACCCGATTACTGAACATCCCCCTCAAGAACACAATTTTTTGACTAGCTGTCTGGCATGTAATAATAATAATAATGGCGGCTCTACAGTCCGTGGTGGACCTGGGTCTAGCTTCTCAGCAACCACTCGTGTTGTGCGTGCTATTGTTCTCTCACGAGTGGAGGGGATCTACAGTTTAATGCCGACTCCGAACGGCGAGACTGAGAAACTTTTCCTAGACAGTTATAATCTTTGAGCATTGTCAGTGACTCGAAAAAGGTGAAGCCACGAACATTTTTTTGTTTTGAAAAATTGTTTGTCTGAACTTGAATTTGAACCTAGACTGTGAAAGTCTAATGCGCATGGGTCGACGCACGAACCCACACGGCCATGGCGCCCTTCCGGGTCCCGATCTAGCGGTAGAAAAATCCTTCTAGTCCTAGGCTCTGAAGTATTATGAAGCTCTAAAAGGATTGTGAACTAGGTGCTCCTCCTGACTGGAGTTGTGAATGCCTCCGATATATTGGCCAATCAGTTAATCAGCTCCTCTGCCGTCATCCTAAAAGAGAGGAGATGCCTTGAACAGACTCACTATGGAGTGGTCAACTATGTCCCACAGAGGTTTGCTTTTCTTGTAGGTGATCGGCTCCCAAATCTCACCACGGTGAGGTGAGAATAAGAGTTCAAAAACAGAGGCCTAGTGCAGACACTTGTGTCTGCGTGGTTCACTGTGTCAACTACGTCAAAAAAGGCTGCAAGCGTGTATTGTTTGCTGTTCAAACATTTCAATCAACTTGGAGATTAATTTTCTTGACGCAATGACTCACTGTAAGTGCACCTACTCATCAAAAGACTCTCGAAACTTAAGTCGGTTGATGTCACGAAAACTCGTGCCACTTGAGTGCTTTTATGTTTCATGAGTGTTCAGCTAAGATTAGGGAAAAACGCTTTGTCTGGCAAGTTTCAAATTGAAAATGCCTTCCGGTTTATTTATGTTTGAGTCTCAAAAATAAATATGTGTCCTTATTCGAAACAATCTCAGAACGCCAGTCAACGCATCATTGTGACTGGTTCCATTGTATTCCATTGGTTGTACATTAAACGTCAAGCGATTCACGTCAAAAATGGAATTCAATTGTAAACTTAACTACAGTGTTTGTTTCCGGCACTTAAACTTTAACGTGGTCTACGTTTCAGTCCAGCAGTGAGGAAACCGCCGGAACATTTATGACCACCTCGCGATGAAAAAATGAACTCTCAACGCACCATCACCCGCAGCCTGATAAAAAGAAACTAAACAGGAAACAATTTAAGACAACCATGCAAAGCATGTAAATACTTTAAGCCCATTATACCGGGACGCACCTCCAAAAAAAACAGACGCCCACCAACTCAAAGTCAACCAAAGTAAGCCAACTTAATACGTGGCCCCACTTATCTCGCGCCAAACACAACAAAGACCACCAAATCCCACTTAGCCAACATTATCTATCCGAGATATAATTCCGAAGACCATGCAAACAATGCGCAATCTCCCACACTATCTCAAGCCGCGCTATCTGGCTGCAGTGGAGTGCTCGATAAGCAGAGCCCGAGCACGACTGCTAGACATCGATGATCGCTTCAGTTATTTGCAACCGCTCGCTGCTGAGATTTAAGTTATGCCATCCTCCTGGGAGCTTCTGACAGCCACCCTGGTGGCGATCAACGGTGAGTGTCAAATCCCAACTGTCAACCCACTCCAACTGCGTGTTCTTTCAGTTGGACGATGTCTGGCGATCATCTGCTACAAGTGCGACTCAGTCAACCTGCCGAGCTGTGCCACCAGCCTGGACAGCAACTCCCTGCCGACGGAGGAGTGCAAGAGCGCTTACTCGTGCGCCATGACAATTGGTGAGTTGAAACGTCACATCTGACAGTTCTCCTTGGACGACCGTTGAATGCTTACAGTTGATTCGGTGACGTACAGAGGCTGCATCACCAACACTCCCCAGGGAACGGAGTACTACAAGACGTGCTCGGAGAACCTCTGCAACAAGGGAGTGTACCCCCCGGGCAGGCTCAAGTGTCATCACTGCAACGGGACGAGCTGTATACCGGCGCAGGCGGAAAAGCCAATGCCTTGCCTTTACTTCCGCGAGGAGGACTACTGCTACACGGATGTGATCGACGAGACGGAGGTATACAGAGGCTGCTACTCGGACACGGACCGGACGCCCAATGTCATGGCGGATTTCTGTGAGATAAACGGATGCAACGACCTGCCGGGGGTGAGCACGCTGACGTGTACGAAGTGTGACTCAGCGGAAGGGAGGGGATGCAAAATGGATCTCTTCGAGATCTACAACGCTTCATGCACCATCACGATCGAGAGCACGTGCAGCGTCAAGTCACTGCTGGGTCATCAGGAGGAGACCTGTTTCCTGTACCAGAATCTGGACCGCGTCATTCGAGGCTGCACGTTTGACAGCGGGGAACTGTCACTGGACGAGGAGCACTTCCAGACCTGCGACGAAGACTTGTGCAACAAAAAGTGCCTGCAGCGGCAGAAGTGCATTGTTTGCGACTCGAACGCTGACAAAACCTGCGACAGTGATCCGCCATCGCTGACAGCTGCCACCTGTCAAAGTCCAGAAGCTTCGTCTTGCTATGCCTGTGGTTTGGCCGATGGATCGGTGCAGAGAGGATGCGGTGCTCCCACCCCAGCGGCAGAGTCGCAGTGCTACCAGTGTGAAGGCGAGGGCTGCAACAACGTCCCGTTCAGACAATGCTACAAGTGCTCCTCGGCCGACACGTCCAACTGCGCACAGTGGTTGACTCCGAGCGCCATTCCGGTGGAAACTTGCGAAGTCGCCGGCGCAGACTGCCTCACTGCCATCTCCATGGACGGTGACACCCTGAGGGGATGTAAGGGGCCGCAACTAGCATGCAACAGCTCTCTGGCGATCTGCGTCGATTGCGCAGGGGACCTATGCAACGACGGGATATTTCCCCCCATGAGACTGGAATGCTTCCACTGTGATGGTCGAGGCGAGTGTAGCGACGTAAGTGACAAGAAGAACTTGCGGACTTGCGCCCAGTACGCCAAGGACGACGCGTGCTTCGAGTTTCTCACCGCAAGAGGCATTGTGCGAGGGTGCAAGTCGGACCAAACAATGTTTTACGAGTGCCTTCTTGCGGGAGCTAATTGCAAGCTCTGTTCGCGATCCGGTTGCAACAGCAGCCCGGTGAGTCGAGCGGCCAGCCTGCGTTGTCAAAAATGCTCGAAAGAGGAAGAAGCCTGCAGTTGGCAACAGACCAACGAGACCCTTCAAGCCTGTCAGCAGTCTGTTGCTTTTTCCGCCGTCGAGAGTTGTTTCACTCGACGCTACGCAGACGGCTCCACTAGCCGCGGGTGCAGCTTGGATGACGACGAAGTGGCTGGGAGCGAAGAAGTAGACTTTTTAGCTCAGATCTGCATGACAGATGGTTGCAACAACAAGACGACCTCAGTCCAAACCTGCAAGCAGTGTCGAGGCAATAGGACAACGGAAAATATCTGCACCACGGATATCAGCAAGTCTCAGAGCGCCTTATGTCAGAGCAGAAACCTAACCTTCAATTGGAGGGGATGTTACACTTGGATTGACGGTAAATTGACCAAACTAGGGAAACTTTGACGAACATAACCCTTTTATTTTTCGACCAGGGGACGTCATTCAACGAGGATGTGCTGTGGACTTGCAGATCGATGATCTTCTGAAATGTAAGAGTATCGCTAACTGTCATTTCTGTACAGGAATGGATTGTAACGCCTTGACAGATCTCTCACTGCCTGACTCGAAGGGTGATGCGAGCAAATTGCGGCAAACTTTGATTGGATACATAGTTACAGTGTTTCTTTTGCTTCTGTAGGAGATTTTGTATTTAAGAAAATTTTAAAAACGAATGAAAAATATATAAATAAAAATAAAATATATAAAAATAGCCACTTTTTGTTGTTGTTTTTTGTGAGGAAGAAAATGTGTCATGAAAACTCAACCCTAGGTCTGTCTCAGTCTATTCCTGCAGTTAATACACAAACCCAATGCCAATGAGATACCATTCAAGTGTCAACTGTCAAACTATCCACTGACACTTTCTCATTAAATTCAATTCTTTTTTCATCGCGTTGTCCACATCGATTTCATATCACTCATTCTGCAAAATCTTAGTAAAATTATACAAAATGTCCTTTAAACTGGTGAATAAATTGTTCCTTCTCGGTGGCTTCGCATCCCTGGCCCATGCGGCATTCTCTGCCGCCCATCGTGAGTTCATTTTTTCATATATCAAAGCAAAACATTTGCAATCTTTCCAATTGTAGACCGCACGTATCTCCGAGTTACTGAACAGGATTGGAATCAATTGCCTCTTGATGTAAGGACTCAATAGATTGTTCGTCTTTCGACAAAATGTAACAATCGATTGTTTATTTTTGCAGATAATTATTCAAACAGTTATCAGTTTAATTGTGGTAATATACAACATCATTCAGATTGTGGCTGATTTTAAGGAGATCCGTGCTGCTGTTGATTTGCAGGGCAAGTCCTGGGAGACACTCGGCAATCTTCCGTCATTTTATTCATTCAATCATCGTGGCAAAGCATTGCATCCGTCGTATGAACCGCCGATGGGAGGAAAAAATGACTTACTGCTGAACAACTAGACGGTATCGTTAGGGAATTAGTTTAATTTACGATTATTGGGTTGTAAGATGATTTTCTTTGTTTATTTTATTGTGAAATAATTAACGATTAAATGTGATTTGAATAGAAATGGAATGTTCCTTTTTTGTCTGTGCGTAGAGGAAGCAGGTGGTTTTTGCCGGTATGAAGTTGAGAATATGGCAGGAGACCATTGGAAATGGGTTTCCTGAAGTATTTTTGAAGCGCTTAATTGTACATCACTCGTACTGCAGGTGGAAAAATTGCTCATGATTTTCTGAAGTGCCATTCACACAAACTGCGACTGCGATTTTTCAGAAATATTCGATTCTCAAGTGAATTATCGGGGATTAACGAATTATGTGATAAAAACTACTCGTGGACTTGTTTGACAATGACACATCGATATTTGGGCGGCTTTTAGTCAGTGTCTAGCTCGCGTGCGACTTTACAAGACGAGAAATTTAGGAAACTTAAATGACTGCCTCGCATCATCTAAAGCAAATGAAGCAAACCAACATAACCTTCGTACACAAAAACCATTGCTGACTGGCATACCCCACGGGCCAAATCAACAATTGATCAGTTTTTCACGCTTAGAGATGCGGTGAAAAAGTGTATGGAATTAAAAATCCCATTATACCACTTACTCCTTGATTTTAAGGACGCTTGTGATAGCATAGTCAGAGTAGAACTATGTATACAAAGCTATGAGAGCATTCAGCATCCCAAATAAATTGACACGATTGTGTAGGTTGAGCATGACCAAGTAAAAATAGACTGCTTGCTATCCAGACCGATCAACATATTTAATGGACTCCGAAAAGATAACGATGCAAGAAGACGTCCACGAAACCGATGATACAAGTGGAGAAGGGCCTCAGCTAACTTGTCATGCGTAGTTGGAGGCAGCTTGCTAGAAATCATGCTAGCTGGAGAAGCTTGTTGGCTGAGACCCAAATACACCGCGGAATGTAACGCCATAACAAGAAGAAGAAAATGTGACGATCTGGCTTGCCTCCTCTTCAAACTGACGTTAGAGAAAGTACATACCCTCTACATGGCCATCAAGCTTCAGTTCGTAGACGAATGGTAAAACTTATGTCGTCGTACAATCCGCACAGCTAGTGGTTGAATCTTCTCCTCCAATCGCCAGCTAAGCAAACAGGACCAAAGTTCATTCGCAGAAGAGGTTCTTCATCTACTTTCGATATTGGCTTCTAGACCGCAATGCTGGTCTTGGATGGACTCTGTTTCTCAATTGCCTCCTAAGGGTTGCATGAAAGCGAATCACCTTTTTTGACATTGAATACTTCGATAAGTTCGTTTAATGCACCCATTGCTCCAAGCGCTTGAAACACTCAATGAACCTCTCTCAATGTTCTCTGTAACTTCCAATCTCAGCTCGCTGACAGTCAGCTTATCAGCTGCATTTTGTCGGAAAACCGGAGTAAACAAAACACAATTGTCTAATTAATGCTTCTGCATCCGAATAAAGAAACCTTTTGCATTCTACTTGTTCTACTAGGTAAAAATGGCTGAGGACATACAGATCCTGTTTGTCGCACCCAATTAGCGCCTTGAAAGCGGCGTTTTGATTAGGCATCCTATGGGATACCTAAGTGGTGCAAAGGGGGTAAAAGGAGTGTGTGTTCTCTCAGATTCGCCTAATTGTTAAAACCACTTTGTGGAGTTTATAAAGGCTAACAGACTATGAATGTTTGCTGTTTTTGTTGTGTCCAATCGCCCACAATGGGCCTATGTTGGCCTATCTCTGGGAAGCAGACAAGACACAAGACAACAGGTTTCTTCAGTCCCTAACTACTTTCCAATATTCCTATTCAATTCAACTTTTTTTCTCTGAACGTTGTGAAATCACTGAAATCATTGTTCCAGCAGGGACAGGACGACTACGACAAACTTCACACAATTTATCTCTGAAGCACTACACGCATTTGAGCATGAGAAAGAAGTCGATGTGATAGCTACCGACTTCAGTAAAGCATTTGACAAAATATCACACGATATTATTTTGTTCAAACTAAGCGCTCTAGGTTTCCCACCAAGTCTTGTCAAATGAATAAAATCTTATTTGGAAGGAACACAATATGAGGTTTTATTTATATCTTTTGTCTGCAAGCCACATCGGGTGTTCCGCAGGGTAAACACCTGGGTCCTTTAATCTTCGTCCTTCATCATCATCAAGAATTCCCATCTCTCTGTATACGACAATGATATGAAAATCAATAATTACATCTCTTCTCCCACATCGCCCTAATTATGGCTTCAACTCCCCTATCTCATGATGACTTCCATCTCTCAAAAACTTCCCATCGAAACAGCTGCTCTTCTTCCCCCTAAGTTGAGTTTCAGTTCCTAACTTTGGTTTATTTAGTTAGACGCATTTTCATTATGCGCATGCGCGGATTGTGATCAAGCGCTCCAAAGAAGTGAACCAAACAAGATTGTATCCAGTTTCGACGCAGACACCACAAACGCAACCGTGAATGATAATTCAAAGAGAATGTATGCACAAGCCAAAATTCGTTTTAAATTTGTCCCCCGAAGTCATTCTCGATGAATGGAGCTCTAACTGTTGGCCTTAGGCTGAATGAAACTCTTCCAAACTACGCCAAGATGCAAAGTCGAGTATTTTTTGAGCATCTTTGTCTAATTTGGCCAGCAAGAAAATGAAACATTCTCTCATGGTCAGTTTCTTAAATGCGCACTAACGAGGCAGACCCGATCTGCGACATTCTAACGCATTTTTTTCGAACATTCCACATTCATGTACATTTGCCCAAACACATTTGTAGCACCCTGCATTTGTGACATCCCAGGTGAAAGACAATCAATCCACCACGAACTGAGCATGCTCATTTCTCTGCATCCGCACACACACACACATCCACCCCGTCATCTTTCTCTATTCCCTCAGAATTTCACTCAATTAAAAGCGACAGATACTTTCAGAATTCGACTCGCACTGTGGACTCGCTGTGGATTTTCATCGCTCAGGCCGTCAGTTGACTCGAGTAGTTCGTGAGGAGCATAGAAGATTTTTCCAATTGACACCAAATTTCTTAAACAATTGGTCCATGTAAGTTTAATTAATTCACTTGAATTCAAATCACATTTCAGCAGGCCAAAAAGCAAAAAGTCTTGATGTGTAACCAAAACTGTGTGTCAATCGATAACGCAAGGTGTTCGGCCCGTGTACACAAATTTCGCGCATGAACAACAAGAGTCGTCTTTCTTCGATTGTGAGAAAATTTTCGCAGAGAGGTGGAGATTTTTCCCTTCCTTACACATCCCGACCGAGATCCAACAACTAGAGCAAGTGTCAAAAATTGAAAAGAGGAACGCACTCAAGGAAGATCTGGGCCAAATAAAACGCAAATTTATTGAATTTCACGCAAGTATTCGTTGTCAGAGGGATTTGAAGTCTTGCCTTAGATCGGTGCAGCAGTGGAATTTGCAAAATCAATTGGATTCCGTCAATTGGGTAAGAGGAAAACGTCTTTGAAAAGTGGTCTGCTTGGGCATGTCATGTGATCACTTCTGGGTTAAATCAATTGAGTGAGGTCGTTCTGTGTTTTCAACAGAATGCAATTTCACTCGTTTTTCCGTGCAAATTTGTTGTATCCTTTTGCTGACGGAAATTTTGAAATCCTTTCGATTGCAGATACCCATTATATAAACCATGTCTAACTTGAAGAGATTCGACGATGAGGCCAGGGAGAGCCAATACGGTCGTGTGTACGCCGTTTCTGGACCAGGTAAGTGCATTTGAATGAATTTTCGAATCTTGTCGTGCATGTCTCCCTCGTATTCACAGTCGTGACTGCCGAGCTGATGTCTGGATCGGCTATGTACGAGTTGGTTCGTGTGGGCTACTATGAGCTGGTGGGCGAAATTATTCGTCTGGAGGGCGACATGGCTACCATCCAGGTGTACGAAGATACCTCAGGAGTCACTGTCGGCGATCCAGTCTTGCGTACTGGCAAGCCTCTATCGGTAGAACTGGGCCCTGGCATAATGAGCAGCATCTTCGACGGTATCCAGCGCCCACTGAAGGACATCAACGAACTGACGAGCTCTATCTACATCCCCAAGGGTGTCAACGTGCCATCTCTGTCGCGCACACAAGCTTGGGACTTCAATCCGTTGAATGTTCGCGTAGGATCACACATCACTGGAGGAGACTTGTATGGCATGGTCTTCGAAAATTCTCTGGTGAAGCACAAAATGATTGTCTCTCCACGGGCCAAGGGCACAGTTCGTTACATTGCCCCGGCAGGCAGTTACACAGTTGAAGACGTCGTCCTGGAGACCGAGTTCGACGGTGAGATCACCAAGCACACCATGTTGCAAGTGTGGCCTGTGCGTCAGCCACGTCCAGTTACAGAGAAGCTGCCCGCCAATCACCCACTTCTGACCGGTCAGCGTGTGTTGGACTCGCTCTTCCCCTGTGTCCAGGGAGGTACCACCGCCATTCCCGGAGCTTTCGGTTGTGGCAAGACTGTCATCTCACAGGCCCTGTCGAAGTACTCCAACTCCGATGTCATCATCTACGTCGGTTGCGGAGAACGTGGTAACGAGATGTCTGAGGTACTCCGTGACTTCCCCGAGTTGTCCGTCGAAATCGATGGCGTCACCGAGTCCATCATGAAGCGTACCGCCCTCGTCGCCAACACATCCAACATGCCTGTCGCTGCCCGTGAAGCCTCCATCTACACCGGCATCACCCTCTCCGAGTACTTCCGTGATATGGGTTACAACGTCTCCATGATGGCCGATTCCACCTCCCGTTGGGCCGAAGCTCTTCGTGAAATTTCAGGTCGTCTCGCTGAAATGCCTGCTGATTCTGGCTACCCAGCCTATTTGGGCGCCCGTTTGGCCTCCTTCTACGAGCGTGCCGGTCGCGTCAAGTGCTTGGGTAACCCAGAGCGTGAGGGATCCGTGTCCATCGTCGGCGCCGTATCGCCTCCTGGTGGTGATTTCTCCGATCCCGTCACATCAGCCACCCTCGGTATCGTACAGGTGTTCTGGGGCTTGGACAAGAAGCTCGCCCAACGCAAGCACTTCCCCTCCATCAACTGGCTCATCTCATACAGCAAATACACCCGTGCTCTGGACGACTTCTACGACAAGAACTTCCCCGAATTCGTTCCACTAAGGACCAAGGTCAAGGAGATCTTGCAGGAGGAGGAGGATCTCTCCGAAATTGTGCAGCTCGTTGGCAAGGCGTCCCTAGCTGAAACCGATAAAATCACCCTCGAAGTAGCGAAGCTGCTGAAGGATGACTTCCTGCAGCAGAACTCATACTCATCATACGATCGCTTCTGTCCGTTCTACAAGACCGTGGGTATGCTTAAAAACATGATTGCCTTCTACGACATGGCCCGTCATTCAGTGGAATCAACCGCTCAGTCCGACAATAAAATCACATGGAGTCTAATCAGAGATTCTATGGGTGGTGTCTTGTACCAGCTTTCCTCAATGAAATTCAAGGTAAGTGCCAGGGGAGGGGACCTATGCTTTATTCTTTGCACATTCCATTGTTAGTCGTTTGAACTTCATCTCGCTACACACACACACTTGCCCCATGATCATAATTCAGTTGAACAACAACAAAACACATTGAATCCAATGCGTATTGTTGTTTATCACGCTCTGGTCAGTCATTAGACGGTCATGTGCGACGACGTCTAATAATTGACTACCATTTTGGTTGCTTTTACATTTTCCTCACCAAATTACCTCACGGTGGCGCGTTTCTTGGGGTGCTTTGTGAATGATCCATTCAAAATTCAGTCGTTTAGTCTCACAGGTGGAAGGAGGATCATACTTTTTTTGGAATCATTCTCCCTAACCAAAAAAGTTTTCGACAAATGTTTAGATTTAATCGTGGAAAAAAGACCGGAAGCTTAACTAACGCTTTTAGAGGGTTCAACGCGTGCTTTGGTAGATGGTGGTGGTGGTAGTCACAGCGATGGGAGTTGGTTCTGATATGATTTGACTGATTTTTATTCCAGTGAGAGAGTGACTCAGTGTTCTGTCCACAATGTCTGAGACTCTTAGATCTGATTCTGCTCACATCTCGATGCAATCAAGTGGTTGGGCACGGGTCTCAAACGCAACTAGGAAGCGGTGAGTATGAATTTAATTTAAAGGGTGAAGGACTCTTTGGCAATAGTTAGATAAGATAAGATTCGGTAGATGAAGTGAGAATCTATTGCTTATCAGCATAACCCCACAAGTGAGGCGATTCCGAAGCAGTAATAAAAATCACGGCGCTGGTGACGTGTGTAGACAAGTTGCAGACCTTCTCCTATTCGTGAACTATGAGAGCTTGCTTACATCTAGTACCAGTGGCATTCAGTCTTTTATAACTGTGAACTTGTACATCATTTCAAGGAACAAGCGGTGAGAAGTGACTAGGCGTTCGCATGAAATGCATATTCACTTACATCAGGGTTTTGAGATTTATTCCATTTTAAAATATATATTTAGTAGCCAGTCAGTTTTTCTAGGAGGTGACCAATTCCCTTACCAAGTTTTTTTCCGGTAAAGGTTACGCAAATCGTGAATTCCGAATCTCCTCGTCAAAGAATATCTCCTCGGGCTGTGGCAATAACTAAACGTCGGACGGCGCTAGCAACTTTTCAGTATGCAAGCGAAATTTTTCGACTAACTTTCCCTACAGTGTCACTGGTTTTGTTCCACTGTATTGCTGGGGACAGTTCAAAGGAGAAAAGTAGGAAAAAATCTGTTTCTGTTCTACCTGCACGACGTGGAGCAACAGCTACAGGATTCCCTGTCTTCTACACTAGTTTCGTTTCAGTCTCCACCAAATTTTGTATACTTATCCTGCTCTATCCTGCATAATGGAGCGAACCCGCAAGGCGACGCTGGCTTTCTATGTACGTAAAAGAGCACTATAAATGAAATGGGGTCTCCACCCTCATATGATCCATTGGATCTACACAGCCGCCGTTAGACCCATTCTGTTGTATGGAGTGCTGGCCAATACTAAACAAAGCCATACACTACAATCTCATAAGAGAGGTTCAACGTTAAGCCTGCATCTGCATAGGAGGTGCTCTGAGAACCACACCTTCAGATGCTCTGGACATTATCGTGAACCTATCTCCACCTACTAGCAAAAAACACTGCTATTCGTCTTATGGCCTCCGCCCAGTGGACCAATAACCCTTTGACCACTCCTCTATATTAAGTTCTCTAAACTTCCCGACGGTGGGCGCCGTGGCGTAGTGGGTAGGTGCGTCGACTCCTACGCTCGAGGTCGTCGGTTCGAATCTCAAAAAAAACATCAAACATTTTTTCACTACTCCACCTCTTTCGAGTCACTGACAATGCTCAAAGAGTATAACTGTCTAGAAAAAGCTTCTCAATCTCGCCGTTCGGAGCATTAAACTGTAGGTCCCCTCCACTCGTGAGAGAACAATAGCACGCACAATACGAGTGGTTGCTGAGAAGCTAGGCCCAGGTCCACCTCGGCCTGTAGCGTCGCCATTATTATTATTATATTAGACTTCCCGACGAGAATTCTAGACCATGCCACACCCTAATACTCCCCCGACAGACACTTTGAAACCCTGATTCCAGATAGAGACTTCTGGAATGATTGGCAGTGCCGTTTTCTCTAATGAACTAAACACAAGTCTCTCCTTTCGCTTACCCGACCACTGTAGCGTGTTTCAGGCGGAGATAATGGCGATTAGTGAAGCTCTGTCCTGGCTCAAATGGAATGTAATATTCGCGCGTGGTATTTGCATTTTCACGGACAGCCAGGCAGCCCTCAGGGCCATGGAATTAGTCTCTATAAACTGTCTGCTGTAATAGACTGCCGCTCATCTTTAGATAAGATGGCCGATCAGTTTAATATTCGCCTGCGCCAGGCCAAAGAGACATTCTGGGTAACTGCAAAGCGGATGAGCTTGCCAAGTTGTAAATTGCTGCTCTCATTAGAGGCAACTCATGAAATAAACAACAGATGGGCGAGTGGCACTACGTGTCACACCTCCAGAATTATCTGGCCTAAGCTAGATCTCAAGATCCAAGGATTTAATATCTCTAGATAGATCTAATATAAGTACAATCGTCGGTGTCATCACAAGACACTGCCTCATAGGAAATCATGCCAGCAGACTAGGCGTCCCGGCTAATGATTATTGTAGAAGCTGCTTAGACGAGGAGGAAGTGGCAAGCGTTTCCCACCTTCTCTGCTTCTGTCCGGCTCTAGTCTCTCTTCGACGCCTTCATCTAGGGGCCTACTTCTTTGAAAACTTATGCGAACTCAGTTTGGTTCCCGTTAGTGATCTACTACGCTTTATTACAGGCTCCAAATGGTTTCCCACAAATACTCTATTGGATTGACCCCAGTCAAACCATGTGGCTGCACAATGGATCAACTCTGGTCTAAGTGCACACCTTTGACACGTCTTACCTACCTACCTATCCTGCTCTATGCAACGTAAGTGGATGCTCCTAAATCTTTTGAGACGTCTACCCAGCTTCTGTGTTATCGCAGCTTCTGTGTTGTGCAGTTAGCATTGTTCACCCTAAGCTTGACTTCGCAACACGTACCGATGCACTCTACCCAACTAGGAAAGCATGGGAAATAAGACGTCTCGATCTCGTCCCTGATGTGGACGTGTACACTGACGTTTAAAAAATGGATTGCAGTCCGGGTGGGTGTTTGCTACACTTTTTTACAGAGTTCCAGCTTCTGTTAGTGAATGTTGGCGTAGGAATTAATGATGTTCTTACTACGCTATGCGAACTTCTTTTGATGTGGCTAAAGTCTAGGCTTGATCGATTTCTAAACCAACTTTCCAGCTAACGATCTCTTGTTAGATGTCTCCAGTTGCTCCATTGGTGTGTGCCTTCATGATTGAGGACGGCATCTGCTGCGCTGTTTCACAGGTTCAGGGTAGAAGATTATGTTAAGTTAAAACATGTCCAAACCAATGGAACAACGCAACAGAGAAAGTAATAGTTTGTGGTTGTGTACACAAGTTGAGGGGGCCTCAATCAACTTTGCATCCGCAATTGGAGACAACTACAAAAATATCGTGCTAGCTGGAGAGGCTTGTTGGCTGAGCCCAGGTCCACTACGAACTGTAGCGCTGTATGAAGAAGTACATCAAATACTCGTTTTTTAGCCGAACCACACGAATATGAAATTCTCTTCCCAGGCCAATATTTCCCACTGACTGCAATCAGACACTTAAGACAAATATACACCGGTGCATCCTCTCCCTTTCTTCATTTAAGCTATCGGCCCGTGCTGTGGCTTGACTTCGGACACTCTTTTCCACATGCAAAAAAACTTACTTACTTAGCGGCCCGACCCGTGAATGGTCTCTGCCTGAGACACGGCAGCCTTCCATGCCCTGCGGTCCCGGGCACGGTGTTTCTAGCTATCCAGACCAAGTGTTCTGGCATCCGCGATAGCTTGGTCCTTGAAACGGGGGTTCGGTCTTCCTTTTCTTCTCGAAACTATGGGTTGTGATTCGAAGATCCTCTTTGCTGGAGCGTTGTTGTACATTCGCTCGATGTGGCCGAGCCAGTGTAGTCGTTTTTCAGCTTTTTGGACTACATCCAAATCTTTGTACAGCTCGTAGAGTCCGCGGTTGTATCTTCTCCTCCATTCGCCCTCCTCGCATACAAGACCGAAAATTCGACGAAGAATTTTTCTCTCGAAAGCACCCAAAATGTGCTCTGCTTTCCTGCTTATCGTCCAACACTCGGCTCCATACAGTAGAACTAGCAGGATTAGCGTTTTGTTTCTTTGTTTGTTGACAGCAAATACTTGGTCTTGTCCTCATTTACTTCAAGACCAACTCGTTTCGACTCTTCTCGCAAAAAAAACAGTTTAGATATTTAAGTATTCTTTAAAATTATACTTTTTCTCATTCTCCACACATATGTACGTCCGCGTAAAATTATCTACACATTGTGCGAATAAATTTTCTTCGTCGAATGTTCATAAATTCAACGGTAGCTTGGTCTATCTCTATTCAAACGTCATTAACTGCTCACTATTCACCGTTTTATCTATCTGCACCCACTTTAAATCTCTAATCGGCACGCTCGTCCGTTGTACCTGCACACGTACGAGGCTAAATTTAGATTGCCATTCCCCCTGGGAGTTTGACGCACGCATTCGGGAACATTTGATGAAACCGCTCTGATGGATAATACATGCCATGGAATTTTTTCTATATGAACAGGCAGAACTATGACTAACTCCATGGAAGTTGAAACAAGCATACACACGCGTTAATTGGAATTCTGTTGTTTTTTCCCGTTTTCCGATTGAATTTTGATTGATCTTTGCTGCAAGTAAATTAGTTAGTATTCCTTTATTCGTTTGTGGTTCCGCCTCTTGAGAATTCGCTTTAAAATAAAACTTAAATTTCCAGATGACGTATGATATGTCTTTATTTTAAGTGGCCCCTAATAAAACCCGCATGTCGTCCATCAATTAAATGGAAATAACAGCCGATAGTTTCTTTTTTCCTTCTCATTGGGCTCTTGCTCAATCAATAGTCGTTTAGTCGTAGTATGTCATTACTATCGAAATAGTTTGTTGTTAGTGGCTACCATTTACAGTAATTGATACAAATTTCCACGGTTCTCCTAATCACAGTTGCTGTACCATTGACTTTTTGTCTTAGACGGATAAGGGCTTTAAACACGTTCTATTAAATAGTTTTCGAAAAGTAAGGCAAAAAACAAAAAAAAAGCGTTGTGCACCAACCCTCAACCAAACTTCCTTTGCAACTAGAATCCTTCGCCTCTAGAGTTCTGAATTTCATGCCGGATTCTGATCTAAAAACTGTTCTATATGAACGACTGGATGGCGCAGTTGGTTAAGTGCCTGCCCCAAGTTAGAGGGGTCCCAGGTTGGATCGAATCTGGTCCAGTCACCATTTGCCGTTGGGATCACTGGAACAAGTTGCTGGGGGCTGTACAGCGACATGAGTCTAGCCAGGCGTCTACGGATCCAACGCCTAAGACGGCTAGGCCATGTAGAGCGTGGCCATGTAGAGCGTGGGTCGACTCTGAGCCTGTGGGTCAACGCAACAGAGGACGTCCACGTACAAGTGCAACCTTCGAAACAACACACCTCAAGGGGGACCGGCCAGCTTGGTGGACCTGTGTCTCACCCAGCATGCCTCTCCAGCCGGCAGGATCTCTCACCAGCTGTCTCCAGTTTCACTGAGGTTCTCCTCGATTTGTGTACGCCACCTTGTACGTGGACGTCCTCTGTTGCCTCTCACCGTTATTATACATTATTTCGGCTCCATAAAGTAAGACTGGGAGGATTGGGATTTTGTAGAGCATGATTTTGGTCCTTCGAGCCAGACTCGAAGTCTTGATCCAACTTATTTCGACAAACCGAAGTAGAAGCACCAAGATGTCGTTTGTGGAGTTCACGTTTACCCCGAGATGGACAAACTCTGTAACTGCCTCGAAATTGTAGCTGTCGATTGTTGCGTTTTGTTTTAGATAAAGGGCAACAGATCGATTTTTGCTCGACAGCATATACTTCGTCTTTTTCTCATTTACTCTAGGATCGGCTTGATTTCGAACGACGGATTGTTTCTTGACAACTGAGCTTATAATAATTGACTAAGGGAACACTTATACAACGATGCAGACCTTACTCTTCATCATCACCTGGGGATCCCCAGAGTGCGCTTAAATGATTCGATCCCTTAAGACCTTACATCAATCTTGTTATCTTTCAAAAAATGTTCTCAACGATTCCTTCTCATTTCAGGATCCTGTTAAAGACGGCGAAGCCAAAATCAAAGCGGACTTCGATCAACTATACGAAGACCTGCACCAGTCTTTCAGGAATCTGGAAGATTAAGCCGTCGGCTTCTAGCTCTCTATCATCCCAGTTTACGTTTATCGTTATTTAGTTATAATTACAAATTGAAAACTAATACTAATACAAAAACATTATGATAATAATATACAATGAATGAATCCCAAACCTACCAATTTAGGACAACCTACGTACGCATATATACACACACATAATGATGTAACTACTATTTTACGTGTACATTGAGTGTTTTACATTTTAAACGAGTGAACATCCTTAGAAATGATAAAAGACGCAGCTATTGTATAAATAGGGAAACTTTAAGATGACAAGCGTTGCGAACGCCAACGAAACTCGCAGACATACGATTGAGATTAAATTGTTCTTGTTGTTGTTGCCAGCGCTTTGAGAGAATTTTAAAAGAAAATTGAGTTTTTTTTGTTTTTTCGTTGTAAAGTATTATTGTAAAAATAAATATTTAAATCACATGTATCTATGTATCTATGTATTAAACATATTGATGATAATTTAGTGATTGTGTGTTTTTTCATAGCTGAAGTCACTGGCAAGATTCAGTGAACGGAGACCATGCAACCGAGCTTGCTATCCTGTTGCAGTCGCGTTGGTAAAGGAGGGAGACTAATGCACTTCATTGAGAATTTTTATTTTATTACGCTCAAAATTCTCCATTTGTGGTATCTACACAACGCCGGCCACGCCACTATTATCGATAAGTTCTATTTCCTTCCGAAAAACGCCTCAGTCTCTTTTTGAGAAAAACTTCACCAGCAAAAAGCTCCACCAGCATGCTCCCCAGATCTGACTGAAACTCTGACCTTCAGACACTGTACAGTCCTCCGCGAACTTTCGTAAATGGATCAAAGACGGGTGAGGGTGTAAGAATAGGTGTATACTCCAAGGATCCTAATGTAAACATATCCTTTCCTTTTCCGACACATTGTGGCGTCTTCTAAGCTGAGACCTTGAAGATTAAAGAGGGCCTGTATTGGCTTCGAAACAATGTGATATCCGAGAAGGACATCTTCATATGTTCAGACAGCCAGGGTGCGATGTCTCTCTCTCTCTCGACGCTCTCTGTCCCATTTTAAATTCGTAAAGGAAGAGGTTTCGAAATTTTTACTGCCGATAGCATAATTCCTACAAAAAATAACGGTACTTGTTAACAAACCCCCTAATTCTCCCACGTCAAGCGTTTGTAAATACTTGTTGGATGATGTATTGCTTAGAAATCACACCTAAATTTCGTAGATTAAAGCTCAAGATATTAATATAGTGACTAAATACATCCACCCGCAGCCGTGTGGGTTTATGCGTCGACTCCCAGCACAAGCAACAATTTTTCGAAAAACCAAATTGTCCGCAGCTCCACCTCTTTCGAGTCACTGACAATGCTCAAAGAATATGACTGTCTAGAAAAAAGCTTCTAAATCTCGCCGTTCGGAGTCAGCACTAAACTGTAGGTCCCCTCCACTCGTGAGAGCAAAAAAGCACACACAACACAAGTGGTTGCTGAGAAGCTAGGCCCAGGTCCACCTCGGACTGTGTTGCGCTGTCATTATTATTATTATTATTATAAATACATCTTCATATTCCTAAAAACGTGTTTGTGAAAAAAAACCAATATTCTTGAGCACAATTATAGTTTGTTTTTCCATTCAAAATCCGGAATAAACTTCCATTGTACATATATCGTTAATAGCAACGAATAACTATTCAAAAACAATACAGTTTTAACGACTATTGTGCTCTATAATTTTAAAGAAAGACATCAACAGAGTTCACATTTTGATATACCTAACGAACATGGCATAACCGAATACACGAACCTTCTGTTAGCTGTCACTTTCGTTTACGTGGACCAAGGCGGTGAAATGTCAATTTTCTGTGTTTTGATGAGATTTTCGTTTTAATTTACTTTTTCTATTAAATGCGTGCAGAAATTAAAATTAAAGCAAATTATTAGTAAAATTGCCGTAAGCATTATTCAATCTACCTTCAGATAAACTAAAATCAACGATATACTCACAGAGGTAAGTGTTGTGACATCGAAAACACAAGCATGTTTTCCAACTGGCCTTTGGTCAGAGAATTGTAACTTTCTTACCGAAATTCACTTGTGCAAGAGGTCATTTATGCCCCAACATTGAGACTAATAAGAAAGCAATCTAAATGCGTCCCATTTTTATAGATTCTGGTCGGTGACATCAAACAACAAATAGTTACGTAGACATGGCATCATATGGAGCACCACAAAACGAATACCAGTGGAATGCACCACAAAGTGGAGAATACAATTTTGAAGTACCCGAATTTGGACAGGAACTGTAAGGAAAAACAACAACCGCTCAATGTCACTTATTTAAATTCATCATGATTTTCTTAGGAACTTCCAAACATTCGACAATACACAAGCATCTGTTCCACCGAACTACAATGCCAACTACACTGACGTCAGCCCCGGTGTGGGAACCTTCTACGACCCAACTGCATACGATGAAAGTGCCTACGGCCAAGACCAGTCCTTTAAGCCACCAGGTACAACAGAATTTGATGACGAACCACCACTGCTGGAGGGTAAGTTCAAACAAAACTAGTTTGTGGTGCATCTCTCTAAACCAGTCCTCTCTTGTTTTCAGAACTTGGAATCAATCCAAACCACATATTCCAAAAGGTAAGAAAAAAGCCCTTTTAAATATGTATGTACTCTAGACAGACTCTCAGAGAAATACCATCATACTTAGAAATGTGTGCATGAACTTGGATTTTCGTTCCTCCTTCGCTGTTGTCTTTGACCAAAACCAAAGCAAAGAGCACAGAGGAGACCAAAATACTGACGGTTAGGATTCCTTCAATTACCTATGGGTAGTTGAACGCTTTGCTGACCATGTCCTTCAAAGGGATACTCTCAGAATTAAATCCGAACTTTTTTTTCACTTTTCTTGCATTGTCTGAGTATTTCCTTCAAAAGATAAAGTCGCTCGCCTCGGTGTGGAGAGGCAGGGATTCCTGGCGCAAAAAACGCGAGTGAAAATTTGCTCATTAACTCGTTCACAGGCATTTCCTATTGGTTTTTGTGTCACGCTCCTTTGTTGGACATTCGAGGGGAAATGCTGCAGTTGTGTGCAACCGGAAGACGAGACAAAGTTTTCAAGAAGACAGATGGCTATCGCCTCTGCTCCCATTCACCGTGCCTGCCTTGTGTACTTTAATTGTAATTTTTTTGTTCCTCAAGCCGAAGAAGAGAAAAGTAATCATGGGCTGGAAAGAGAGAATGGAGTAAAATGCATTTAATTTTCCGGAGTATTAATGGGGATGTCATTAGAACAATGGGAATTCTATCGAGCAAGGCAACAGAAAGATAATGTTAAGTAATTACCAAGGGAAACTTGGAAGCGGAGGGCATCAAGCTGTAAATGAGCTAGAAATGGTTAAATTGGGATGAAGAAACACAGAATTGTTTTTAAATTAGATTCAAGGGCTCTGTAAAAAGTATGACAGAAATTGCATTTCTTTTGCGAACAAATTGTGAGAACTTTGATTGTCAGAGACTTGGGACAATACTAGCTCTCGGTGTCCTTATACACGCCGCCTTCTGGATTTTCTTCAGTCAGTCGTTGATGTACTTTTGCTTAAGAACTCCTTAGGGGAGAATAGAACTTACAATGGCAGTGTACACACTTACGAGTCTATATAAACAAGCATCTCCAGCTATTTCTCGCTAGCTGTCCGCACACCAAGCTGGGTAACGTCTTCCTACACTTGTGTGCGCTGTCTCAACCGTGTGATCAAAGATTTTTCGGACCGGAGGTGAGTTATCCATAAATGGCCTAGCTATCTAAGGCGTAGACGCCTGGTTCTTTCGAGTCATTGTCAATGTTCAAAGAGTATACCCGTCTAGAAAAAAACTTCTCAAATTTCGCCGTTCGGAATCGGCATTAAACTGTAGACCCCCTCCACTCGTGAAAGAACATTAGCACGCAGAACACGAGTGATTGCTGCAGAAGCTAGGCCCAAGTGCACTGTAGCCCACTTATGGCAAGGTCGTCGATTCTGCCCTCTTTCAAACACAGCATATACAAGATGGCGCAAAATTAATCATCAAATTTTGTTTTTGAACTACTTTTTTACCAAATAAAAAAAACTGATTTTAAGTGATGGAAATTTTTATTTGGACCTTTACAATTTTTTCTGCTAAGTGGGAAAGATGATATCCGCCAAGTGGCTGTCGGCAGTGTTGATACACTTTTGTGCCCGTTTCATCGCATTCTCCATGACTTTCCACACGATTTCCGGTGATAACTGTTCGCATTTCTGTCGAATATTCTTCTTAAGGACTGCGATTGTCCGAGGCTTGTTGGCAGAAAACCGCGACTTCAAGTAGTCCCACAGAAAGTAGTCTGGGATGGTTAAATCGGGCGATCTTGCTGGCCATGTCAAATCGCCAAAACGGGTGATTACGCGACCAAGAAACACTTCCGCATCACACAGTGGCTTTGATAAGATGGCTCTTCGTGCCTCACACGCGATATTCTCGACCGAACGACCAGTGCGGCGGCAGCCACGCCCTGCGTGGTCTCCTGTGGTTCCAGTCTGTTCGAGTCGAGTAGCTAGGCGCCGGAATGTTTGTCTAGTTGGCGCGACATGATTAGGAAATCGACGGCGAAATTCTCGCTGCGCTAACGCCACAATCGACACAATTATTCCACGCTCTTGCGGAGTATAGCGCTCCATTGCTTGTCTGTCAGATCGGCCTGATGTTTCCGAATTTAGCCTTGATGAGGATTGTTTAGGGGAGTTCGTTACATGCTTGAAGCTTAAGACTTTTTGCCTAACTTTGCCACGAACAACAAATTCACATCCAAATAAGCGCTGTCTTCCCTCTTTGTAGCAGTTGCCGTAGTAAAGGTCGAAAGCCTCTTGCAGGCAGTGAGCGCCACTGTTGCACCTAAGAGCAGGGCTCATCCACCGCCGTCTTTATTCCAGGGTCCCGACTTAACCATGGAACCCAGGTAGCTCCTGCTGACTGGAGGTGTGGATTCCACCGTTACTTACTTTATCAATCGCCTGTAAATTGGAATTATATGATTTGCTTGTAATCCAAACTTGACGTCAAATCCTAATCCAAATCCTCAGATCAAGCGACAACATCTCAGAGGTGTCACGCGTCTTCACATTTGTCAGTTTTTTTCCCGACGTAAAAAGGCTTTAATAAAACAAACGTCCACTTGATGATGTACATTTTGTGTTGTAATTTTTCACGCTGCCACAAAGCCCCATTCCCTGCATATCTGTCCCCATGTGTTGGATATTTAATTTCACGATCCGCAGTTCATTTGTTTCACATGGATAGAGGCGAGGTCTCCGTTTTATTCTGCACACTTGCATGCTATGGAGGTGATGAGTGAGTGTGTTCAAATGTTTGCTTATCAAAATGAAAAATTGTATCGTGTTTATTTGAATGAATGCATATTAAGTTTACTGCTTACATAATCGATTATTTTGCATGGTTTACATGACATGTTCCTGTTTTAAGCCGAGATTTCATGTAAATGAAACCGCGTAGGTACACTACACGTAAGTCAAGATCCATCACTGCGTCCCTTCAGCGTTTTTATTCACTCTTTCATCTTTTGAGTTGAGATATTGTGTTTCTTCGTGGAAGTGGGAGTCCTAATTGGCTGGTATGTGTCAGTGTCGTGAATATAATTGAATCGTCTAGAGTTACCGAACCGAAAACTTCGTTAGAATGGGAAATCACTGAGGAGAATATACGCCAGGGTGGTTGCATCGAGTTTTTATTTGTTGAAGTTGGGCGTAATAGCGAAGACTTCATACAGAACGCGCCGAATTGGGACAAATCATTCTTGATTTCGAAACTCTAAATTGCCAACTATAATGGCAGTGTTAAGAAAACTGAATCCAACAAGCGAATTGACAAAATCAATACACTGTAACCACTTCACTTAGTTTCGTTAAGTTCGTTCAATTTTGCATACTTAAGGGGCAACTATAATAGACGTAAGCTGTTGGAATTATATAAGCAAAGTGGCAAGACTGATTTAAAACAGATACATAAATGAAGTAACATATGTATTTACATTTCTTTCTTTTCGTTAAGTTATCATAACTCTTTTGTTTCCTCTTTCCTTTTCCTTCAATCCCAAGCGTGAAGCGAGGTGTATTTTGTAATAGGAACAAATTAATAAAGAATTCCACTTAAAGTATTAAGCTAATTTTATTTTTGGCCCAACATAAGCTTATTTCAAAAGCTGGCAAAAAGTAATCAGAAAAAAACGTTAAAAACAGCTTATAGACGTAGAAAGAGATCTCCTGTCAATTGACACTTGCATGCATAGAGAGCGATTCTTTTCGCTCCCGCGTAAGTAGGCAAAAGTGAACGAACTTACCGAAACTGAAAGGACCGGTAAATATGACCACAGTATTGTCCCTTGACTCCTCTATATTCTTGAGCTGGAACTGCTTCCTCTCCTCCAGTCTGATACTCCTCTAGCGCTGCCTGACTTTTGTAGCTATACTTTTTGATACAAGTCGTCGGTTGTTTTTTCTGCTCACATTCGTCATCATACCCCGGATCTCTTGTCGGTGGTGCTAAAAAGTCTTTGTCTCGTCTGCTTCCTTCCTGGATGGTTTTATGGAAGTTAGTGTTCTTCGTTCGGCCTACCGGAGAGTTTCGCTTAGTTGCTCCATGAACTGTGAACCTTCGGTTTAGGAGTCGACGCATTTACACACCACGCTTTTGAATAAGCCGTTCGGATTGCTTGACGGTTTAGAACTTGCGAACGCTAGTGTACTTTCTTGGATGACCATAGCAGGATGTTCATAGATGTTGCAAACATGTTAAGGGATGATTCAATTCAAGAACGAGTTAATAAATTTATTCTGACACAAGAATCAATGGCAACCACCTGGATTTACCCAAACTGATTGAGATGTACGCCGAACTGAAATAGATGCGCAAAATGTCAAACAAAACAAAAAAGTGAACAATTCAGAAAAAAAATTGTTTTTTTCATTTATTGCTGCATTCTTCTGGAAGCACTAGTCCAATGCAGTCCACAGAGAAGTAATATCGAGCCCTTATTTTACACGGACCGACGAATTGAGTTCATTGCGTTATGTGCACGAGGATATTTGTTGTGCAGGACTAAATGATATTTCGGGAACCAAATATTTACTGCCTGATAATTGATTGCATGGCTGGATTCATTGATAAATTGTGAATCAACACGAATCGAGATTATTCGTTGAAAAAGGTGCCAAAACGAAAAAAAAAAAAAAATGCTTACAACGAGAGAATTTTGTGAATGTTTTTGATTGTTTCGTGATTAATTCGTTATTTGTTTAACACACTTGTTCATGGCGATGCGTTGAAATTCCGGTTGCGATGCAATATCCTTTCAAAAGTAACTAACATGTGTTCATCTGTACATATGGACACATGTGCCGTGCACAGACAAGATACGATCGCATATTTGCGAAAGTTTTCAGAACTTTGCAATCTTCTGTTATGTGCTTAACTTGAAGGATATGAAGTATGGGACCGCTAGTGATGAGTTGAGATTTTTTTTGCTGTTAAAAGATGTATTTATTTCTTGTTTTGAATGATTTTCCTTATCGTGTTTACAATGTGCATTTAAGGCAGCAGAAAGCAGAGTATCAATTAGCGATCCTTACGTTGCCTAATAAAGTGCCAACAATATTCTGGAGACTGAGATGGTCACTCTAACACATCAACGTTGTTTAGGGAAAATAACTCCTTAGCTAATTTGCTTGTATGGTTCCGGCGGATACTGTGAAGGAAGCGTTCCCTAATCGCGTAATCTCCCGATTTGGTGATTTGACATGGTCAGCAACATAGCCCGATTTAACCATCCCAGACTTCTTTCTTTGGGGCTACTTGAAGTCGACGGCTTATACCAACAAACCTCAGACAATCGCAGCCCTTAAGGAGAATGTTCGACAGGAATGCGAGCAGTTATCACCGGAAATCTTGTGCAAAGTCATGGAAAATGTGATAAAACGGGGACAAATGTGTGTTAACACTGGCGGCAGCCACATGATGAATATCATCTTTTCCACTTAACAGAAAAAATTGTAAAGGTCCAAATAAAGATTTACATTACTCAAAATCAGTTTTTTTTATTTAGTAAAAAAGTAATTCAAAAACAAAATTGGATGATTAATTTTGCGCCACCGAATAGCTTTCTCCTTCAACGGCTTTCGACGGCTATGATGCCGTCGGCTATGTACCGTTTTCTGTTCCAAGGGATATAAGGGACTTCATGATTTTGGGCTTTTGCGTCAGTAGTTCTCACCTAGAAAAAAAACCATAACTTGACTTTGAGTGCATGGTGGCGTATGCTGCAAATGCAAAATGCAATGCTGCATCAAACCACCGACGCTGTTCGTGAGCTCTTCGAGCACCATTTTATATCCAGTATTCTCTACTATCTGTATTTCCCTCAGTGCCAATACAGTTGGTCCATAACAAGATAGGTGAGCGTACACAGTGAACAGATTCGCTCTAAGCCCAAAAATCTTACTCACATCAACTTTAAAATTTCGCATAACAAACAAAATACAAACGCCAAAAGAACCAACGGAAAATTGCGGAATTGAGAAGTGCAAATTTCAAGCAGCTTCCCAACATCAAATCGATACAGGTGTTAAGCACATACACCGATTGGAGTTGGTCCCCCAATCGCTACGCTCCCTTTGTCATTGCTCCAGCCAGCCTGAGAGTCGCGTCCGAGAATGCGTAGCCGTAGCTTGTGGAGGAAGGGACGAGATGAAGCGGACCGGACCCATTCGAGCCGTCGATTGAGCTGGCGCACTCAAGTAGAGAAGGACCTTAACCAACTTAGAGACATCTGGAGGTATTTTGTTGTCTGGATAAGATTGTTGCTTAACGTCCAGGTCCATCCCTGACTGTAGCGACACACAAAGAAGATGAATAAGAAAAGTCAGCAGGTTCGACTCAAGTCTTTTGGGCAAACCGAAGTAGAAGCTCAATAAGAAAATCTTCCATTTCATTTTCGCGCGAATTAGGTCAAGCTGATAAATCGTGTAGTTTGTGGTCAACAGATTGAAGATAGTGCTATCATCCGGTCAACCAACAGCCAACGTATTGTAATATCTTGTTGGCAAATGGTGTTTGGTTAAAGGTTTCACAAATCTGTGACTTTCAACGAAAATTCTTACTTCTTTCTCGGAAAAAAAATAAATAACCATCATCAACAACTATATCCAAATCCATTGTTTTCAGAATTTTATTTTTATTTGCAGACCTTGGCTGTGTTAAATCCAGTCCGCGGTGCGGACCAGAGCATTCTTCAGGACACGGACATGGCTGGACCGTTGGCATTCTGCTTAGCTCTCGGTGGTTTCCTCCTATTGGTGAGTGCGCAACATGGAATTTACCACCACAAAATCGATTGGGAAACGCTTATTAATATTCCTTTTTATTTCTATCTGAATTTTGCAGAGCGGCAAAGTGACTTTCTCATACATCTATGGCATCGGAGTGATGGGATGCATTGCGTTCTACTGCCTCCTCTCGGTAATGGCCACACAGGCTCAGGTCACATTTGGAGCTGTTGTATCTGTGCTGGGTTATTGCCTGCTTCCAATGGTCGTCCTGTCCGGCATTAACGTTTTAATCACCATTCAGTTAGTATGCTTTTGTTTGAATTACATATTTTTTTGTATTTTCCACACCCCCAAGTGTTCTCTTGCATTATGTTTTGTGTTCATGCTCACCCTTGTGTGTTTCTTCTATTTTTTGTTTTGTTGTTTTCTGTTGTGTTGTGGTACCACCATCGCCTCCACCACCAAGTGCATTGTGCAAACAATGAATGCGTTGATTAAAAACAACTACGGGCATATTCCCGCAACCAACCAACGAGAAAAGAAAGATTTGTATTCCCTTTTTTTGCCGTACTTACCCACCATCCCCTACTTCGATTTCAATTGATTTTGTTTGGACTGTGTTTCTATTCGCTTTTGTAAATAAAAACACATCGTTATAGTCCATAGGGTAAATTTGGTTTATTTGAAGCAATAAAGTGCTTAAAGTTCTATTTCATATTCATGTTTTTTTAATTTAATTTGCAAATACCTTAAATGTCCAACATTTCCGAGAGACATCAGTTTGATGGCGTGTACATGGGTGGAAAAAGGCAGAAATGTCGTAGATTTTCCATTTGGAAAGGGATATATTTTCGACGATCCAATCAATCTCTTTCCACCCTTTTCTTTCTGCTTCTGTTTCTTCTTTAGCTTCAATTGGTTTTCTAAACCACGAATGCTCTGCGTCTCAGTGCTTAGAAATTCTCTGGCAAATTTGGTAAAAGAGGGGATATTTTTCACTCCCTTTTTCCTTAGTTCAATTGATAACTACACAAATCCTAGTGATTAATTCTTTGACAATTGGATCCCTAATTGAAAGTGTGGGTTGTTCGTGATTTAATTGGAACGTCTCGATAGATTTGTATCACAAGCGACTGTAGAAGCGTTCAAATTATTAACGGATCGATTGGATGACGAAAGGAGATGCTTAAGAATAATTGGAAAAATGTGTTGGACTTCTGGTTGGTTCTTATCACTTTAGAAAAGTCAAATTTGTGACGAACATTTACAAAAATAATCTAAGGGTAGAAGATTGTGGGCGCAGTGGCCGTGTGGGTTCGTGCGTCGACCCATGCGCATTAGACTTTCACAGTCTGGGTTCGAGTCCAAGTTTAGACAAACAATTTTTCAAAAACAATCGGCTCCACCTCTTTCGAGTCACTGACAATGCTCAAAGACTATAACTGTCTAGAAAAAGCTTCTCAATCTCGCCGTTCGGAGTCGGCATTAAACTGTAGGTCCCCTCCACTCGTGAGAGAACAATAGCACGCAAAACACGAGTGGTTGCTGAGAAGCTAGGCCCAGGTCCACCTTGGACTGTAGCGCCGCCATTATTATAGAAGATCGGGATTGTTTAGTGGATTTGATATCATTTTCCAACCAAGATTCAATAATTGTTCACGAGGATGCGTGGAGTCTAGCACAAGTTTTGCTAGCTGTCGCCAATTGCGCACCCCAAGTTGGTTAAGGTCCCTCTCCACTTGCGTGCGCCACCTTAGCAGTGGCAAGATGGCAAGAGTTATTCCGCGTTTGATCTCGGCACTGATGTTGTTTGTACAGCTTACCGCCGAGCGGTGGTAAACGAAGTCCTTGGCTACCTCGAAGTTATAGATGCCTACTGTGACGCTTTGGCCAAGTGGTTGATATTGTGTATCCTTCCTCGATGACACCAGACCACACTTTTTTCGGACCATATCATACAGATGAACTGGTGCATGCGCCCAACCAGGTCATCTTTAGCTGCTTTAAAGATTTCAGCAGACAGACCATTGCCCCAAAAGCTTTGCTGGGTCCCGATATTGCTACCTTGACTTTGTCTAGTTCGGGGGGATGGAATCCTCGTCTATCATCGTCCTAGTCGAGTGGAATATTCTGCCTGACAAGGGTATTGGTGTGTTCATCGCCGTGTAACTGTCTACAGAAGTGTTCTTTCCAGACTCTCAGTATCGACTGCGCCTCTATCACGAGTTGTTTCTCCTCGTCCCAACAGGCCTCTGTCCCGAAGTTTGTACCCCTTGGATTATTGTTTTATCCCTTGGTAGAACTTTTGGACATCATTTCTACCGTAACACCTTTCCATATCCTTGATCTAGTGCTTCTCGGGTCCTTTGTTTTTCTTTCTGAGAAGCTCTTCCCTTTTTTTAAAAGTTCGTAGAGCTTGCGAAACGTTCTCAGCCTTCTAGGCAGCGTCGCCTCATTTGCTGCTTGCTTCCTTGGATGTGCCCCCTGCACACAAACCAGAGATTTTTTGGGTGGTGTTTTTAGAACGTTTCCACTGTTCTTCGATTATTTCGCTTGGCAGGGTTCGTTTCTCTGAGAGCTTCAGGGAGACTCGATCGGTAAAGTTCCTAGCGATCCGTTGCGATTGTAGCTTTCTGACGTCAAACCAAACCGTTCCGAGGAGCCAATATCGACTCGGACCATTTCCTTGTTGTAGTCAAAGCAAGGATACGGATATCGAGGAAGAACAGCTCCCTCGATCAACGAGTCGATATTGGTTCCTCGGAACGTTCGGACAGAATACTGGAGAAGTGTTTGACGTCGACCACAACGTGATCATCTGGTTGAAGGTTGAATGATTAGGGGACCGCCAATTCCATTTATGGATGTTGAGGTGTGGGAATCTAGCTACGGAGATGTTTCGCTCCGTGACGAAGTCTACCGGCCTGAACTCCTTTTCGCATGTGGTGTCGTGTAGGCTGTGCTTACCAATGACTCTAGAAAAGATGTCCTCTTTATCCAGCTTATCATTGGAATCTCCTAGAACGGTCTTGGTGTCGTAGCTGGGGCATTGATCGTATGTTTTTTCAAGGAGATTATAGAAGTTATCCCTGTTGTTGGCATCCTTGTCTATCCTTGTGGGGCCGTATGCGCAGATTAGGCTGATGTTTGCGAATTTTACCTTGATGCGGATTGTTATGAGGATTTCGCTTACTTTTTGCCTAGGTCTGCCTCGAACAACAAATCTACATCCGAACAAGCGCTGCCTTCCGTCTCTATGGCAATAGCCGTTGTAGATGTCGTAGTTCTTCATCCTCTTTTTCAGCGACCCATCCCACCACACTTCCTGAATTTCGGTAATGTCTGCATTATAACAGTCTAGAGCCTCAGCGAGTTTATCGGCTGCACGTGGTCTGTTGACGAATCCCAGGTTCCACGTGCAGAATCGAAAGTCGTTGCCCTTTTTCCGTTTGCTCGGATCGTTAACATCATATCGATCTGTATCCGAGGCATGTTGTTGTGTCTGAACTCAGAATTTTTCAGGTGAAGAAGTTAAACCTGCGCACAATCCCCGAACTGGAGGACCGGGTCCTCATTTAAACCGCTGTACAGATAGAGGAATCGCTGCATACATTGGTTCACCTCCGGTAGCTGTAGAGGATATCAAGAGGGCGCCACGAGGAGTCTGTATGTCAACTTGACCCGTGCATTTATAAGGATTGTTGCTGGCATCTCGCCGGGTTGAGAGCAACCAACAACTTTAGCCTGTATATACAGGCCCAGGCTTTATCTAACATTTTCTTGTTTACCCTTTTTGAGTCATCTCCGATCCCTGCCAAGCGAACTAGTTAACAAAACCCTAATTATTTCGTCATGTAAAGTTAAAACATCCATTCCCTCCGTACATTCTCTTAGAACATGCGCTTGTCACCTCTAAACCCACAATCCCTATACAATCGATGCCAACCTTCTCCCAGTCGTCCCTTCAGATTTCTTCCTACTAAGTTTTTAATCATGAAAATCCAATCAGGCTGCACGAATACCAAAGAAGACATCGCAGAGGGTATAAAGCACAAAATTATTTCCCTCCCACTTCCACCGAAGGATCGGTTGTTGTTTTGTTTGCCTGACCATCGTATAAAATGTGCGAGTATTCATTTTCCACTGGAAGCTCTCTCTGTGAACTAGTTATGGAGTATTGCTTTTTTATCTTTTTTGTATCCTCGTCCCTTGGTGTTGTAATCTTCTCTTCGCTTTGGTTCAGATTTGTTTTTGTTTTTGTATGTTATTTATACTTGTGTCCATTAAAATGTACTTTTTTCTGTTCTCTCATTGCAGAGGTCCTTTGGGTTTAATCGTTGCCGGGATTAGTATCCTCTGGTGTGCAATATCTGCATCGAAACTGTTCGTGACTGCATATTCGATGGACCATCAACAAGTGCTGATTGCATATCCTTGTGCCCTTCTTTACGGGGTGTTCGCATTGATTACGATTTTTTAAATATTCCACGAGCACACAAGTGAAGGGAACAAGAGGAGTAAAAACTAATAAGTCGCTAATGAGTGCTTCAAACGAGTTTATTTAAGCTTTATTGTAAATTGTTATCGTTTCTCAGTTTTCTTTTCTCAAACTTTCTATATTGACATTATTTTGAAATAAATATTTGAATACTTCAAAAGAATTCATTGCTTGCTGATGGAGGCCAAGGTTCTCTCTGAAATTTAGCGCCTCAAGAAGAAAACGAAGATGATGGAGTTCCATAAAGCTACACTATCGGACAAAATATAGTGGAAAGGAGGTTGACACATTTTTTAAATGAAAGCAAAGCATAACGTTATACAAAGTGTTTTTAGAAAATAACGGGAGTTTTTAAATTCCGCGTGTTCGGAGATTCCGATCGTTAAACATTTTTTTTATTATGTTGGCATATACTCGTAAGCCCCTGGAGTATGATAAAATTTTCAGTTGTATTCATTGTTTACTTTGTCTGCGTCAGTCGCTAAGGTTAGACGTGTTTATAAGAGCTCGGCGATTTTCGATTGTTAAAAAACTTAATCAAAGAATTTGTATCAAATTTTGCGTAAAAAATGTAAAAAAGTGTGTGAAATGTTAACAAAAGCCTGTGGTGTATACACATGTATGATCAGTTCTGCAAATATTAACCATTAACTTCATCAAAGGCACACCCATTTTCACTGTTGGATCGAAAACAGAGCGGGAATTTTCTGTGAGACACTAAGAATAAACAAAGCCTATCGGCTTACTGACTATTCTAGTGTATTTTAATCAGAAATCTTTGCCATTAAGAAAGCTGCGCAGATTGTACAGCAAATGGACGTTCCTGACATAGAAATCACCTTCTGTTCGGACAGTCAAGCGGCCTTGAAGGCATTGAATTCCCATCTCGCAAGCTCCAAATCCGTTAAGGATTGCATTAAAGAGCTTAAAAGCCTGAACGTCCACAAAATCCTTCTGGTTGCTGAGTTCCTGGACACCAACATTGAAGGAAACGAAAAGGGAGATGAACTGGCACGGACAGGTTCAAGTTCAGGCGCAGAATCGGCTGACAATACTATCCATCCTCCTATTAGCTCAGCCAAAAGACTCATTGAGCAAGTATCTGTGTCATCAGCAAACGAACAATGGCAAAGCCACCCAGGCTGCGTCATATCCCACTGCTTATGGCCCGAATATGATATCAAGAAGACCAAATCCCTCATGCAACAATAAGAAAATCATACGCATCTTAGCAGGGGTTCTACTGGCCACTGCACGATATGTGGTAATGGTAATATTTGTCGCATCAATTTTGGTTGCAAGGCGACATATTAAATTTGATTTTTCATTTTGTGTGCGACTTATCCTGAAATCTTTAAGCAATTGGGCATGACCTGGTTGGGATGATCAGCAAGGTTAGCCCGATCCGCAAGGAAGAGGACTCCTTAACATCGCGTATAAGATCTCCTCTGCCGTATTGTGTGAACGCTTGAAAGTGTTTTTGAGTAATTTAATAGGTCCTTATCAGTGTGGTTTTAGGTGGGGAAAGTCTGCCATCTGAGGAGGATGACGATGGAGAATTGAACTGGGTGTCAGTAAGGAAAATATCATGTTAGCTGGATATGCTTGCTGATTGATGCTCAGGTACACCCTATACGGCAGCACCACAAGAAAAGGAATAAGTAGATCAGTTGCCAGTTTTAAAAGAAATTGCGAAGGAAACGGAAAACCACAGAAACAGATGATCGGGAAATTAAAATTGAGGCCAGAAAAAATACGCTGTCCTCGGTCAGAGAAATAAAATAAAAATCATTAACTGAATGTAACAAGGAGAGTACAAAAAGACTCCGGGAAACAGGGTTGGCAAATTCTGTTTTGAAGAAGAAGCCCCATTCATTCAACATAAAAAATGCGGACATCAGTCTTACCATGTCATCTCTCCATTTCCTCGATCGTACGCTTCTCTTTTTCTTCCTGAGAAGCCGGGTCTCTTCCCTTCGTTTCTGTCCGTAGACCTCGCGGATAGCTTGCGTAGTTCGATGCAGCGAATAGCCTGGTAGGCTTCTTGCTTTGCTGCATGTGCTTGCTTGCACTAATCGTCGAACCAGGAGTGTTTTCCAGGTGGTGTCGTAAAACCCAGCACATTCGTAGCGGCTTCACTGTCTCCATTGTTCGTCTATTGTCTGTGCAGGTGTCGCCAAACATTCAGAGAGTTTCAGGAAGACTCGATCGGCAAATTTTCCCAGCTTCAAAGCGGGGTTTTTTTTTCTCGATATCCGTCTCCGTACCTCGGCTACAACAAGGAAAGAGTCCGAGTTGATGTTGGCTCCTCGGAACGTTTGGACATCATGAATACTGGAGGAATGTCTAATGTCGATCGCAACGTGTTTAATCTGGTTGACGGTTAATTGTTCATTGTTGAGGTGTTTTGTTATTTCATCATCATTTAAAAACAAAATAAAAAACAAGGTTTACACCTGATTACCTCGTGGGACGCCAGATGTAAATTTTGCTACCCGAGATCTTTAATTATCTACCTTTACCGACTGCCTTCTGTATCTTAAATAATTGGAAAATCACACTAATATTGAAGAGTGAAAACGCAAACATTTTGGCAGAGTGTAATTTGGGCCAATGAGTGCAAATTTGAATTAAAAATTCCGGAACCAGGAAACAAATGTGGAGCAGGCAATCGACTCAGCTAAAAGTGCATAAAAAAAATACTCTGGAGGGGGATTAATCATGATCTGGAGGTGTTTCTCTTTCAGTCGACAAATCTCGACAAAATCTACACCAAAATTACGTCTCCTGCAATTAAGGTTTCGAAATTTCTGTCTAGAAAGCAGTGTGGAGCGGTGTAATCGATGCTCTCAGGGGGGAACAACCTTTTTTGAATGGTTAAGTGCCCGTAAGGCATGCTGGACCACTGATAGAATGTACGAAGACGGATGACAGCGCTTACTGCCATTTTAATTGCCAAAGGGTGGTTGCATTTTTTCCATTAACCTTTCTTTCAGAATCAATACACTGTGTCCTTTAAAACTTTACGTGACTAAGAATGAGTTGTTTATTTTAGCTCGAATGACAGAGTAGTAGAAGATTTTGTTTTTAGAATACAGACCAGCGGCGAATGTTAAAGATCAGAAATTGTCCGTTGACTGAAAATATATTCTAAAACCCACCTCTTACCACTCGGAAACTAATCATAACAAGAACCACTTCCAAGTCCTGCGAGGAAACAATAGACTTTAAAGTGAAACGAGAAACATTTAATTCTCATATGCGACGCGTTAACACAGAAACAATGCTCTTTCGTACTTCCATACATGCAAAACAAAAGGATATCAAGAAATATTCAAATCAGAAACTGTAACTCGAGCAATCTCACACACAGTTAAAAATGCATGACTCCGAAAAAAAGGGCAACTGACTTAACGCCTCGAGTTGATTAATTATCCTTACTGAAATCCCATCCCCCCTAGAGATATGCAAATGATATCGCGCACAGCCACTTGGCCCAGTCCCTCGCCGCAATTATCTGCTGCCGCGTGGGTGGGTGGGAAAGGGCCATCTGCATTTGAATAACAAATGATTATATTAATTAGCAATATTAACTTAGCTCCACCGCGCTCAAGGAAGCCCCGGGCGGAAAAGAAACGAGAAAATCCGACGGGGTCACAAATGGAATAATTACGAACGTTTCGATTATCTCGGCGAAAAACGTTCACCATTCATCCAGCAATTACATACACTCCATGCATTCGCTCCGTGGCGCTGAGCCCCATCAGCTCTGCGGCAGATACAAATCCAAAAGGATTCTGATGTTATCTATGTGCCCTTCAGTCCGTGGCTGCAGCTCTGATTGCTGTTCTCCCCTCATGAGGGTGTTTGAAAAACGCGTGGCCTTAATTAGGCTGCGTTGCGTTGAACGACGAAAAATGCCGGATTCTCTTTGGGTTCATTGAAGCTAATGAATTTATTAGTCCCCTAATTAGAACTTGCTACGGTGCTGTGCTGTCTCTTCATTTTGCCGACTGGCCGAGTGTATGTGCTTTTGGAGCAGAGTATATGAATAACAAGTTGGATCCCTCGACCTTTTTGGTTAAAAACACAATCAGCGTGTGTCACTTTGTTCCAAATTTCATTTTTCCACTTAAATTTCTCTGAATGAGGATGCATACAATTAGGTTGCTGTTTATATTTTGAAGGTAGGATGAAACGTTTGGTGTAATTAAGGAAGGACATGTGGCACGTGGCGCTAACTCATAAATAGCCCCGTAGTTACGACTTTAGAACAGAAATCAAGATCAAGATTACTTTCACCAATAGCTGGCTCCCTTTGGGTTTCAGGGTAGCAATTGAATAGCAGAACCATCTTTCGCAGAACCAATCTGCAGGATTTTTTTTCGGAGTATTTTTGAAACACTACTGGACCACTCAGACTCAAAACTGGTCCAATGTACTTCCAGGTAGCAACCTACTCCATTGACTGGACCAGATTCGATTTCACTGCGATTTGAACCTGGGACCCCTCGAACTTGGGGCAGGCACTTAACGAACAGCGCCATCCAGTTGCTTAATCAGCAGGATACTTATTATCTTAATAATAATTATTGCAGCGCTAAAGTCCGAGGTGGACCTGGGCCTAGCTTCTCAACAACCACTCGTGTTGTGCGTGCCATTGTTCTCTCACAAGTGGATGGGACCTACAGTTTAATTCCGACTCCAAACGGCGAGATTGAGAAGCTATTTTTAGACATTTATACTCTTTGAGCATTGTTAGTGACTCGAAAAAGGTGGAGCCGAGAACAATTTTTTTTTTTAAAAAATGTTTGTCCGAAATTGGATGTGAACCTAGACTGTGAAAGTCTAGTGGGCACGGGTCGACGCACAAACCCACACGGCCACGGCGCCCACAATTATCTTGGTAGTGCTATATTTTAAAGAAACATAGACTTTGTCACCAACCGTGGATCAAGCCTTTTTTGGAACCGGAATATGGTACGGCGCTTGATGTTTGGCCCCATTTGCGTTCACAATGAATGTAAGATAATATTATTGATTAAACGAACTGCACGTGAATAGACCACGGATTCAACGCATAATAGCTGAAACACAACAGTTCGTCAACGTCAGCGTTGTCTTTCAGCGCACACAATTCAGTAGACATTCACGAAATACTGTGTCGACCTACGTAAGTGAAAAATGAGAGAGATGAGAGGATCGTAATAAACGTAAAACGAAATCCCAACGCACATGTTGTACTTACTTAAATGTAAGATATACTGAATGGTTCTGATTTAAGAGTACAACGACTCTGCTTTCAATCGAAGACCAGTATTAAGTTCTGTCCCCTCGCACCGATTGCCACTGATCAAAGTTGTTATTTACTCTGCAAAGTACTTGAATTTGAAGTTTCTCAAAGTTATGAAATTAAGTTGATGAGAGCAGTCGCTACCAATGCAAAACTCCGTTTCGTTGTCCAGTCAACAATGACGGGAACATATTTTCACATCACTCGTAATTAATCGTTAAAGTTGAAATAGAAACAGAAACAAACAAAAAATGGATAAAAAACTTTGAAGTGCATTTTGGGACTTACACAAGAGGAATTTTTAAACTTCTTGAAAGTAATCAAGAAACATGAGATTTTTTGAAAGGGTTTTCCAGACTTACCTTATTTAAGACGTCAAAAACATTATCCGTGAAATGGTGCTGATCGAGAGTAAAGTGGATAAGTGGTTTTTGCTGATACATGTGGCAGCTTAATGGAACTTCCATGGTCTAAGTGCATTTCCCCAAATGATGGACACTGCAACCAACTGTCTACCCTGTGGTTTATTTAAGTAGATTTTTAATATTCCAAGGAAAAAAGTCCGGGGTTGAAAGGTGGTGTCTTGTTGATACTAATTTAAATTGTTCACTCTTTTCAGAATATCATTTAAAAGCACACTTTGGCAGGAACCAATTCTCTAAAATCCAGAAAGTAGGAAACAAACACACTTTTGAAGTGTCAAATACAGAGATCCGTGTGGGGAGAAGATAAAATATAAAATTCAGACTGTTCCTTTGAGTTCATTGCAAGATTATCCGTCAGCATCCGTCAACCAAAAGAAAAGGATGTCTCCAAGTTAAACAACAAGCAAATAGATGATGACTCGTCTAGACAGATGAACAAAGGCTGTTTTCAAAACTCACAAGAAGGTGCAGCTATCTTACACCGTAGCGTCCAAGGCTTCAGCTTGAGGATATCCTCAGGCGAATAGCGAACATTCATTTATCCCGCACGATGCTATGAGTCCTCCAAAAAGATGATTAAAACAATCATTTGTTGTATGGTTTTTGTGTTGTTCGCTTTTTGTGGCTACTTACTAAATGCTGACCGAAACAGGCGTTCGCCCAACCACTCACCTTCTGCACCTTCATTATGATTTCATTTTTATTTTCGTTCCTTTTTTCCTCATTTCCTGTGGCCAAATAATCAGGCTAATTAAAATGTAAAATATCAAAAAGCTGTGGTAATTAACACTTACATAATGAGCGAAAAGGATTGCAAGAGCACAACAATTCATTCCACAAAGCGACTCTAAGGGTGGGGGAAGGAGCGAGAAAAGGATGGGAAAAAAATCGTCGTTTTCTTCCACTTTTTTCTTTGATAACTGAACACAGGATAAACGCAACCTTTCCTAATGGGATGCTCTGCCAGGCAATAGAGGAGGGACTCATTATAATCACCCCCCGTTATGCGAGGATGAGGGATAATACAACAATAATTTTTGCTTATTTTATCCATTCCCTTTATCCCGGATCCTTTCGGTGGAGAATTATGAACAGAGGAGAATTTTAACATTCTGCTTAGTTTAATTGTTGCCATTGTTCGAAAAGGAGTAAACTGGCCATTGAGGGAGATTCTCCTTGCTTTGCCTTTTTCTTTTTTTTGGGAGCCTTTTCCTGGTGGGAAGTGTTAATAAGGATTCGAGACTTGATGGTTATTTTGTTTACTTTCAAATGCCCAACAGAATGTGAATGTGAAGGGTCTCAATTTGAGATTAAGGATTAGCCATGACGATGAACTCTTAGAGTTATCCTTGAATTGGTAAAGGGAGAGAAAGGTGTTGGACTTAGTTACAGTGAGTATATTTTAGCATCACAATGGAAAGGTATTGTTTTGGGCTTCTTCGTGCTGGACGTAGTGTAATGAGTAGGTGCGTCGACCTCTTCACAGAAGGTCCTTGAGTTAAATCTTGCTTAACGTATCAAATTTTAATTTTATGGCACCACCTTTCACGAGTCTCTGACGATGCTCAGAGTATAAAACTGTCATGTCATGTGTTAAATATCGTCACCGTGGCGTAGTGAATAATTGCGTCGACTGCTACGCTGAAGTCCGAGGCCAAACCTCTGGCACAGACAATAATTTTCATAATTCACGGCGTCACCTCTTTCGAGTCAATAACAATGCTCAAAGAGTATCACAAGTAACAGGATCGACAATCCTGTACTACTGCAGGACACTCCAGAGTCTACCTCGTACAACTTCTCCCAATTCACAAAACGAGTGTAGATATGTTTGGCGTACTCCCAAGCATCCTCCCAAGAACTGTGGTGAAAGAGATGTATGGTATCCGACAGGGGCCGAAGCTAGGTCCACTTCTTATTGTTATGTAAAGGATGTTTCAATAAGGACGTCCAAACTTTTACAGTTGATAGCGGTCATATTTAAAGCTGCACCTCTCTAATGGGCTGTTATTTATTCAATCTGTTTTTGCCAAATCATCATGGATGGATACAGCGTTTAACTCCACGTGCAAATGATAAAATTGTTTTATCAAAATTGGTGTTCTGTTCGGGCAACGTTCCACGCGCTTCGTCCATTTTACGGTCGCCATAATCGTCCTATCGAGGAGACTATTCGCGGTGTGGTGGATAAATTTGAATCCAGTTGTTCAGTAAACGATAAACCAACACTCGTATGTTGGCGCTGTCCGTGAGAGTGTGCAGTAGAATCCGAGGCAGTCGATTTCGCGTCGCTCACAAGAGCTCGGCTTTTAGCTGACCACAACTTGGCGAATTTTGCGTCATGACTTGGGCCTGCACCCGTACAAAATTCGACTGACCCAGGAGCTGAATGGAAACGACCATAGACAACTAGTTGTGTTCGCTGAATGGGCATTGCAGCAGTTTGAAACTCACCCAAATTTTCATCGGAAAATCATCTTCAGCGATGAGGCCCATTTCTGGATAAATGGGTGCGCCGAAAAACAAAATTTGCGAATTTGGGACGATACCAATTCACATGAGATCCAATGCATGTTGATTTTGGAATGGCGGCGTCAATACTCGTATTTCTTTGATAACGGCGTTGGCCAGGCCATCATTGTCAACGGTGAGCACTATAAGTCGATGGTCTATAGGTCGTTTTCCCTGAATTGGGTGATATGGAGACCAACGATGTGTGGTTTCAACAGGACGGCGCTACGTGACACACAGCTCATGTCACAGTGGAAATTCTGCACGAGCGTTTCGAGGGCATGGTCATACCACGTGGAAGTGATGTGAACTGGGCACCGAGACCGTGCGATTTTACCCCGTTCGAATTTTTCTTGTGGAGTTTTCTAAAGTTTTCTGAAGTGGGCGCCGTGGCGTAGTGGGTAGGTGGATCGATTCCTACGCTCGATGTTGTCGGTTCGATTCCCGAAAAAAACACCAAAAATTTTTTCACGGCTCCACCTCTCAATCTCGCCGTTCGGAGTCGACATTAAACTGTAGGTCATGAGAGAACAATAGCACGCACAACACGAGTGGTTGCTGAGAAGCTAGGCCAGGTCCACCTCGGACTGTAGCGCCGCCATTATTATTATTATTATTAGTTTTCTGAAGTAGCAGGTCCAAGCGAATAAGTCACAAAACACAGCGGCCCCCAAAGCCATCATAGCCCATGCCATTGGCCAAATTCAGGCTTATTTATGTAATAGCATCGATTATCCTTATAAACGAATAAAACGAATTGGTAATATCTCACACAGACTTTGTTTCATTTAAATTTAAAGACAAGAAGTGCTTAATGAATTGTCCCTTCATTATAAGTCCAGAAAACGCTTCTCAAAACAGAGCCGTTCGGAGTCGGCATAAAACAGCCCATCCACTCTGGATAGCACCCACAATACGGGTGGGTACTGTAGAAACTATGCTCAATTCCACATCGGAATTAAATTAAATAAATGGCGTTTCAATAATCTTATGTGGATTATCTTCGCTCTAAATACGACAATTTTGCTTTTGGCATACACATTGAACAAAAATGAGCCTGAAGAAAATATTTCCATAAAACTGCGGACCCAATGGAAGTTGATTTTCGAAACCGAAATTTTAAACTCCACCAACCGTTGGTAGACAGAAGGCACTACATGTCTTATTAACAAACATATCTGGTTCTCCTAAGTCTTGAGCGCTCACTGTTTTTTATCAGAATGATGAGAGCAGTAATTGAAGTCCTTATTACGATGTGGGTGTGCTGTTTTCATAGAAGGTATGCTTATAGATTGAGCCTGGTATGACCTCTGCCACAACTGCTAGAGTAAACAGAAGCCGAAATCTGGAGGAGGAAACAATTTCTCAAGTTGTTAGCTCAAGTAGCAATTTCTTGCGCCGTTGAAGGACAAATCTTAAAGATTCTTCGACGGCCAAACTGAGCTGAAAAATATCGGCATCAATTCATTGCAGGCTTCAATTAATTAACTAAGTAGGGGATGATCCGTTTCGTATCAAAGTAGGCCTAAATGGGACTACGCATTCTGCCGTTCTGACCAAACAGTCTCTCTCCAAAACCTACATAAACCATAAGACCGTCTCGACCATTATCAGTCCAAAATCCAGAAAAGAACGACCATAGCCGTGATGAAGCCATTGTCACTCCATTCCCGACACGATGCCACTTCAGAGCTCTTTACCCTCGATATCGATCCCATCTTCACCAACAGGCGTCTTTATTACACAAAGCAAAGCCTAAAAAATCTTTCGCAAATCAATACTAGACAAAAAAACCCTCTCTATCCTCCCCCTCCCCTAGCACTGATTTGGTCCACCATTGCACGCGTCCAAATGTTTGCCGTGTTCGTCAAATTCCTCCAGCCATGGCTACCAGAGATGACCTTTAAATTTATGAACTCAAAGTGATTTCCTACGGAATTCCAGGACATCCCCTCGACTTGCGAGGGATTATGTTAATCCTTTCTCATTTTTATCTTGTCTCTGGTTATTTTTTTAAGAAATCCCTCACCTCGTGTATGGTTTCCTTTCTCTGCCTTCCAGGAAAACGAAAATCACACAATTCCAGCAGTTCATCCTTAAAGTTTTGTTTTTCCTGAAACAGGACACGGGGCGAACCTCCCAGCTTGCTTGTTTGTTTTCATTGTCTTTCATTTTTCTTGCCTTCTCTGCTTTGGCAGGAAAAAAAGTTTTGTTTTGCCAATACCCCCAAGACATGAAAGGTCGAAGGAGAGACGATCCCTTTTCTAACGAACAAGGGTTTCACTTTTGAGGAATCATGTTAGGACCGGAGATTTTCGTCGATATTTGAAAGGATATTCCATTGGCCGTGCACAACATTCTCGGTTACAAGTCTCGGGGACTTGGATAAGTTTTGGTCTCGTACCACATTCTCTCGAGAGGTGACTGAAGTTTTGTCTGCTGGAAGGGGTGGATGGGTGGGTGTGAGATGACAGGAACACCCCGAGGGGGACAGTTCACTGGCTGATTGATATGAATGGAAAACTATTTGGTATTGGCAAAACAGCTACGGTTTGTGAGGCTTTTGAACTTGACTGTGGCACAAGATAGTGAATGCTGGGGATTTAAATTGATTTGCGGTTGGAAGAGGAACAACGATGCAGTTCAGTGATTAATCTGAGATTTTGTGAGAGACAAATTCGCAACAAAGGATGGGAATGAGATGTCTTTGGTGCATCGAACAGTAGGAGAATGTTGCGGTTAAGTAAATACTGTGTCGGTGCATGGATTATGAAGAAGGAAGACTATCATCTGCTGCTCCTTTCAAGCTTTACTCTGTTCTTGAGACAGAATTCCGCTTGTGTGCCTCTCGCTTTGATCAAAGAGACATGTACTAATTTTGTTCGGATTCAGTAAATTCAACCCCAAACAATCTCATTTCGCGGTGTTGTCAGAGATTTCTTGCGGAAATTGGCAGCACTTTTTCTATGTACAACCAATTCGATTGGTTTATTATCTCAGGAATTAATCATCGGAAAAATAGTGAATTGGTTGGACATGGAGTCGATGTAGGAGATTGCGTATATTTCTGAGCAGACAATCACACGATCTAATCTGAATTAATTCGGTATTGAAGGAAACAACAACTTAAGGGACAACTATAATAGCTGCACGTAAACTTTGAACTTAAGCAACCGTGCGAGTATACACAAATTATACACTGAGATCATAATAACTGCTTCGTTCAGTTTCGGCAAGTTCGTTAAATGTTGCCTACTTACGCGGGAGCAAAATGAATCGCTCTGTGTATGCAAAAGTCAGCCATGATCCCGTGTTGACCCGAGACCCAGAGAAGTCTCTAGACTACCGATCAAATTCAGAGAAGACCTGCATTCCTGAACTATCCTGGAAATATTTTAAGAGTTAAGTAAGGTCTTAAGCGACTGGTCTTAAAACGATTGGATGGCGCAGTTGGTTAGGTGCCTGCTCCTATTTCGAGGGGTCCCCGGTTCGAATCCCAGTGAAATCGAATCTGGTCCAGTCCCCTTTTGCCGTTGGGATTAAATTAACGGCACTGGAGTAAATTGCTACCTGGCAGTACAATGGACCAGTTTTGAGTCTGAGTGCTCCAGTAGTGTTTCAAAAATCTTCCGAAAAAAAAAAAGTCTTAAGCGCAGCTTGGGGGTACCTAAAGACATAAATACTTCTCTTCTTCCACCTGTTCTTCACAATATAGTTTGTGGGCATTAGGAACGCGTAGGTTCCCGCTTGGAAAACTGATCCAAATTTACCCAACAAGGTGTGCAGTCAATTGTTGTCTTCCTACACGAAGGTGCCAGCATCAGATCCTTCATTGGTCCTGGAGCCGTCCGTGAAGATTCGACTACAGTCCATTCCTGGCTTAGATTCTGGCCAGAGCCAGTCCTGAGTGCAGGGAAAGTCGACTTTATATGTTCGTCGCAGCTGAAGTACTGGTGTCCGTGTGCCAGACTGTATATCCATAAGACTGGGGTCAAAGAAAATGCGGTGCGCAAGTTCATCGAAATGCCAGTGCGAGTTGTACCAAAGATTACTTCTTTTTAAGCGAAAGATGGTCTTAAGAGTCCACCCAATGATGTGGATATCAAGGGGAGGAGATTCAGCAGCGCATCAAGAGCAGAGCCAGGCGTACTAGGAAAGGTCCCTATGCGGCTAAGATAGTCCGTTCTTTGAAGCTTACGTTACATATCTACGCGAAAGCTTATTCCACCAAACGACCAATACATAGGAGAGAAGGCGCCTTATCACAGCCGTGTAGATCCAAACGGAATTTTTTGGTGATCTGCCAAAGATCCCCTAAGACTGCCAGAAGACTGACAGGACCTGGGCAATTTTCGACTCGATGTATATTTTTTAGAGAACTTTTCTGTCTAGGACAACACTGATATTTAGCTTTATCAGAAAAATGGATGGCGACACCTTTTTGTACCAGTTAAGACCAGTCAATTTCCTCCTCTTCGTTTCGGTTTTGAGAAGGTTAACTGAAAGTTCATTCCTGGTGCACCAGTCTTGCTTCGGGCTACTTTTGATATTAGCCTAAGTTTTCGTACAGCTATTATGTATAGTTGGGCCTTAACGGGCGACACAAGCAACTGATTCTATGGACCGGGGATCTGTCTGCTGTTCAAAACATCATTCAAACAAAATATTGTGGGTGAGTTCGTAATCCCAACATTGATTGCAAACATTTGGCAAGGATGCTTTGCATAACAAAAGCAACCAGCGCATCATAGATTATTGTGATACAATGGATTTTTTTTTTCTTTTCCGGCTCGATTGTCTCTTTTTCTTGTCTAAAATATATTGAAGTATGCTGGCATTGCAATTGCCAACATTTTTAACCAAATCATTTAAAAAAATGATCCCCAATTTCTTTGACAGTTTTACAAAAAAAAAAAGAAACAATTGCAACACAAAATAATAAACCGTTCCGAAGCGCCAACAAAATTAAAGCATCGTGATGCATCGCAACATCAAAAAATCGTTGCGTCGCATTACATAGGCAGTGATGCTTACGTGATGCGCAATTTGTTGACGTTTACGAACTCAGTCTTTATTTCACTAGTCTGAAAACAAAACAAAATTTCACAACTTCTTCACTTTTGTTGGACCCTTTTTGTTATAAAAAGCAATAGCGGTTGAAAAATTACTGCATCGAATACCTTTAACTTTCTGCCACAACAGTCAGACACGACTTTCCTCGGCCCTTTTATATTCGAAAAAGTGTTTCCCATTCAGTCTAAAGTCATATACAAAGAACTGATAACTTCTAATGAAATTTCATCAAAACTTTTTTTCAAACACTACTTAACCTGAAAAAGTGAATGTTCTTCGAAGAATTGAGAGGAATGACAAGGTGAACCTGTCCTTCAAACTTCTGAAGAATGTTCATCTGATGAAATTAAAAGGAAACTGCGCACTTTCAGACAAATTCAAATTGTTTTGGAACGAGCTGGGAAGTATGCAATAATAAATAATGAAGAACAACGGGTTGGTGTTACGGATTTTGAACAAACCCCATCAAGGTGTTGACCGAATCATACAATATTGGAACGAATTGAAGGTAGATTTGTCAGGGTCACTGTCAGAAATGAAATAGCTGATCTGATTTTGATTTATCTGATACTTGATTTCCTAAGACAATCACTTTGTGGGTAATTAATGATGACATTCGTTCCACAGCAATGCCCCAAGACTTGACAAGATAAATTGTCTAATTCTTTTCGGGATGTGTTAAAAAAGCCAACGGAATAGAAGGTCTCCATTAGTCGAATCAGGAGAAATTGCGAGACTGTGTAAAAAGGATTATGCTGAAATGAAAGGTCTTTAAGCGGGCCATTGTACGGTTATTGTTGTAGACTTTGTGTACGGCTATGCTGAAGTAGGATATTTTTCAAACCGAATTCGTCAGCTAACGATAGCAAGAAGTCATTTACCACGATTTGGTAGCGTTAAAGTTAAATTAAGTTAAGGTTTTGTTACTAACTTTTCGTATTTATAATTTTGAATAAGAGAAATGTTAGCTCAACAATAGGGGCCTAAAAAATGTACAATGGTTACAGGTTTATAGTTAGATTATACACGATTTTCGGTGTTCACATCGGGGTGTTCAAATTCGTATGTCGGTGATGGTCCTTTCAGGATGGGGTGTTGTTGTGATTGCCAGCTTAGCCGCGAAAATGACTGACTCCTTTGGTAGAAGTGATATTGTTTGTTTGTTTGTTGTCGTTGGGAATATCTGCTCGCTTAAGGTAGCCCTTAACGACGAACATGCTCGCCGAACTTGCTCGTTTGCGTTATCCCTTACACGGCGAACACATTTGGCGAACATTCATTTCGTTTTGTTTCTTTAAGCCGTCAACATGTGTGACAGGAAAGCGCAAGTGGTGAATTCCTCGATAAAATCGTGGCTGACTGTTGACATTGTGCTTAATCCGCGATATCCACTCGGCGACGTTCACAGCAAAAATGAGGTTTGTTCGCGAACACTGACCTACACGATGAACATCAAAGCCAACGAACACGACAAAATCGAAATTTTTCGCCAACAGCGAGCGGCTCGCGAACCAGCCCATACACGACGAAAATTCGGCGAGCACGAGCAAGTTCGGCGAGCATGTTCGTCGTTTAGGGCAGTTTCAGCGTATTGGGCTATCGTTGTCTGGGAACTGTGTGCCTCAAGTTCCTGATAGTCACATTAGGTTGGTTGCCGATGTCTTGTTACTACTTCACAGTGTCACCGTGTACTCTTGCAGAGAGATGATGCGCGACTCGTCGTAGAATCTCTAATTAGTGGGATATTTCCAACGATTCCTGTCGTTTCTCTAGCGATCACTAGGCACAGTTAATATATTGTCGACGTCGGCAAGTAGGGTCCAGTCACGTTTCTTCTGTAAGCATACATTAGTTTAGCTCTCAACGGTTACTGTAGATGCTAACTGCTCGGCGTCGTCACTAAAATGGGGATCAGTATAAATTATTTTCCGCGGGCATGTGCCGAAAACGTGACCCAGTCAATTGTCACAAACAATGGCTAATCATACGGAGCTCAAATTAGCTGTCAGAACTTTTAGAAAGCGCCAGAATTGAAAACCTCCAATCCCATCATCTTCTAGGTTCCTTAGGATGTCTGTTTGTGTTTGATAATTTATGGCCTTTCCTATTTAAATCTTTCGAAATGCAGACGCTTTTCCCATCTCAGATCTCTGAGTCCTGGACTGATTTTTATTTTTGAATTTTCCTCGGGCTTCCTAAGAGCTGCATCGCCCGCCGCACTAGTCAAAGTTCCGTCAAATCTACGCGAGGTCGTCACAACTGAATGCGCTTCCAGCTGCATCATCCTTTTTTGACGAGCACTTTGGATAGCTCTGCTGTAACGCCTCGTAACGAAAGCGACACAAGAGTATCAGTTAAAAGGAAAAATCGTTGTATTACCATATCCTTTGCAGCATTATCTTCACTTTGGAATACTTATTGGAACAAAGTCAAACTGCTGCAACATTTCACGACACTTATCCAACACATCAAGGATGGCTTATAAGGTTCACATGGCGTCCCTTCCTTTTGTCGGGATAAGTAGTAAACTAATAAAATCTCCCTGATTTGCACATACATCTGCATTCTGTCAATTTGCCAAGGGCACACATGCCCAGCTCCTCTGCAGTTGCATTAAAGTTCAAAACCCGCTTAGCAGGACAATGGAAATAAAAATAAAAACTCAAAATGGATGAGTATACTCAAAACAAGCATAGAAATCGAATACGGAAAAATTTTAAATCACTAAAAGGACACGAGAGCAACAGAGCACCATGGCACCATGGCAGCCTAGCAGCAGAGCACCAGAGCCAGCAACACCAGCAGCACTTAGGTTCCCTCATAGACCTTGGTATTTGTATTCCCATCGTTTTGGCAATATCGCCAAGGAAGCGCTCTTAAGCTCAATCAAGCGTTTTATTCGTATATTTGCAGACACATTAAATGTGCATAGCAAATCGGTAAACATTAGCTTTGCTTATATGTATGCTCGAAGGCGAAAAGGATTTGCCTGCGATACGTAGTCGTAGCCTTCTCGTCGTTGTCGTTGTCACATGGCAGAGGGAGGAGTGCACTGTGTGGCGCCTTCGCTTCCTCGCAAGGTGGGATGCATGAGGAATGCTTGCTTTTAGTTTGCATGTGTGCGGGGCTCTAGTTTCTAGAGAGAAAATCTGAGATTCCGAGAGGTCCTTTGCTCGCAGGGAGCAATGCCGTACATGCTCAGCCAGCCATGCCGTGCACATATGCAGAATAAACGTGTTTATGTGCTCCAAACACAGAGCTGGGCGTTGGGGTGGCCCCGCCAACATCGCACAATCACAATCACTGCATCTCAATAAAGGATTATAAATATCCTGCAGAAATAGATTTAAAATATCGATGCCAAGCCAGTGCCTGTGCCGGGGGTTTGGGGCTTGCTGGATTTCACTTTCGCCCTGCATGTCAGCCGGGAGGGCCTGGGTGCGCCGCATACAGCCGGCTCTGCCGGGGGAACGTAATCGTGCATGCGACGAGTAGTCATGTGTCATATGCAGATCCTTGAAGGACATTCAACGTTCGAATGGCAAGGGGAATTTCAATAATCTAAATCACATGCAGTCGATTGAAAGTGGGAAATCTACCGAGAATCGAATGAATTGCAGTGCTCACTCCAGCTCCAGTTTCATCTGCATCTGGGGATGGATGCACGAAGGAGCACACACACGGAATTGATGGGATTAATTAGAAAGGCAAACAGACTCTCGGAATCCTGACGAATAAGTTACTCAACGATGTGGACAACCATTTCACCTGAACCACAGCTCGGTTCAGCTCTTGTTTCTCGTTTTGATTGGACTTGAGTGGGGTGAGTGGACGGGGCGCTGTCATCCTCCCGAGGAGACAGTGATTCGGAGAACAATCCATGTCCTGTCTGGTTATTGCATGGAATATAATTTTAATGAATTTTGAATATCCACTCGGAAATGTTTTTACAACCATGATGAGTGGACGATTGTGCAGGTGTCCTCGGCGTATCCCGTATCAGTGTGAAAATTGGACAATTTAATTCATTCAATTCGATTGAGGAGACTGTTTTACCGGGAGTTCAATTCAATTAAAGGTGAAAGATTGGATTGCTTCGTTTCCGGGTTGCAAATTAATTTGGGATCCGGTCGTTTTTCTTGCTTATTTTTCGAATTCACCAGAATGGGTTACAAAGTGTTTTTTGGACGATTCAGATTCGGCCCGAAGAATTATTGACTCTGAATCAGTGGGACAATACAACAGAGGATGTACGCGTTAGTAGTGGACGAGATCATTAAGACGTTGAAGAAGGATGGACTTACGCTCGCTGCATATGCAGACGATGTAGCTACCCCAGTATCTGGGAAGTTCTTATCACGCTAAGCGACCGCCTCAATCACGGACAGAGGTTGGTCAACAACGGGACTGCCACTCGAGGCTTAAAAGTCAAACCATAGAAGACAGAAATGCTGCTGTTGCTCCCTCATCAAGGTGGCCCAACTACAAGTTTCTTTTTAAAAATGCAATAAGAAGAACAAAATTTAATTTTCTCCATGTATTATGGTATGTATTTATAAACACAAAAATTCCCATTGATTATGAAATACAACGTCGTTCGAGTGGCTGCCTCAGCTGGTTTCGTGGCAGCGCATTATATAACCCAAATTTTCTGCTTGGATGTTATTGACCTTAAGTGCTTGAATCGTTTCCGGATTGTTGGTAGAACATCGGTCCTTCACGGTTCCCCACAAAAAAAGTCCAAAGGGGTCAAATCACAACTCCGCGGCAGCCAATTGACATCGTCAAGACAGCTGATAACACGATTTGGGAATTTGGTGCGCAAAAGATCGATTGTGGCATGCGCTTTGTGGCATGGCGCGTCACCCTGCATGACCCAGAGGTCGTCCAAATCCCTGTCTTCAATTTCAGTAAAAAAAAAAAGTCGGTCAACATGGCTCTGTACCGCCCACCGTTGACCGACACGTTGTCCCCAACCTCATTTTCGAAGAAAAATGGTCCAATGATGCATCCAATCCACAATCCGCACTAAACTGTCACTCTCTGTGGATGCATTGGCTTCTCCACAATATCGCGCGGGTTTTCGAGCCCCAGAAGTGGCAATTGTGTTTGAAAGATGAAAGATGAAAATGCGCCTCGTCAGAAAATATGATTTTTCTCCCAAAATCAATTCAATCTGCTCTAAGGCCCAAACTGCGATACGATAACGAAGCGGATGGTCGCGCGCCTTAAAGTGCTGAGTAAATCGGACCTTGTAAGTGAATAATCGTAGATCTTTGTGCAGAATTCTCCTCAGGCTAGTGCGTGAAATGTTGAGCTTTTGGGCCAAAACTTGTTTTAAAAAAATTCCTTTTTGGGCTACACAGCACTCACTTTGGAAATTCTTCTTCTTAACGGACCGTGAAGGGTCTCTGCCTAGGACACGGTAGCCTTCCATGCCCTGCGGTCCCGGGCACGCTGCTTCCAGTTATCCAGACCAAGCGCTCTGGCATCCGCGATAGCTTGGTCCTTGAAACTGAGGTTCGCTCTTCCTTTTCTTCTCGAACCTGTGAGCTCACTTTGGAAATAAGTTTTCAATATTTCCCAACGTTGTTCAAGCGTAAAGAGACTCATTTCGTTCCGCGGAGGTATGATACTGACTTTCTGTCAAGATTTCGAGCGGGATACAACTGTCAGTGTCAATAACCGATGATTAAAAAAGAACACTAGATGGCCAACCCTGTATTGTAGAAGTTGCAGGGACGAGGAGGAAATAGAGTCCGTCCGCCAACTGCTCTACGAATGTCCAGCCCTACAGGGAAAGAGACTGCTAACACTTGGCAGTAACTTCTTCGAAGAGCCGGAGGATCTGAACAAAATAGAGCTGAAGGACCTTCTGAGACATATATATACAATCATCGGCGGAACTGTAGGTCTCACGGGGTACACCTCATAACCTTGGCACAAATGGACCCAACTGCTGGTCTAAGTGAGCCGCGGCGCCAGTCACAAGGGCACCCTCTCACCTACCTACTTAAGGGTAGCTCACAAAAGTGGGAAGCTACCTACACCATCACTTCAGACTTACTCAACTTTAAAATGCCAAATTAAGCCTAAGGTCTTGCTACTCATGGCTTCTTACCTTATTTATAATTTTTAATTATACGTTAGGTTTTTTTAAATAAATAAATAAAATGCCATATTATTCATCCGAAATGAATATAACCTTAGTTCACTCGGTTCGACCTCTTATACTGATCAAAATCTTGACTAAATTGCAGCTGTTATGAAACATATCTATCCATTGGTGTTTGACTAGATTAGCTAAGCGAAACTTATTCCATCCGGTTACGCCTTTTAAGCCACCGGAATTGACATTCGCTTTTCATTCCAAATTAAGTTCTCTGTCAGGCAAGAACAGCAACAGATAAAATGTAGTAAGTACCTATTCATAGTTTGAATAAACAATTCGACAACTAAGAGAACACCACCACCAGTCATTTGAAAATGCATACAAATGCAAAAGTTCAACTTCCATGCACAACACCACCGCCACCAAACCGAGCGCGGCCCCTTCATCAATTTGTCCAACAATAGTAGCTTCTCTCGGTTGGGAAATTTAACTTTTCCTCCTCTTTCTCACAACGGGCCAACTCTCGATATGTAGCGTAAAAGTTAAGAGCCCCACAAACAAGCTAAAAACGAAGTTAACAATGAAAACTTTATTATGTAAGGATAAAACTTTCGTTTAGTACTTCATTCAATTCCATTCCGCATCGGTGAGTTTTTTTCCCGTTAGAAAATGGAAATGTGAATCCTAACACTCATCTGTGTGTTGTTGTTCTTCCTCATCAGGCACAGGCACTGCCACACACTAGCGCACACATTTTATCGTTTTCATCTCGTGTTTTCCAACATTTTTGCCTCTTTTTTCTTTTTTTTTTTGTGTTCCCATGAAGGCGATGATGAGGTGAATGCGTTAAATTGAACATGAGCTGACTGAGGGTGCACATGGGCGCCTAATTAAGGGAGTATGAATTCAGATAGGCCTGTTTTATTCGGAAATTTGTACCCAGTTCAGTAAGCTTTTTATTAAAATGAATCTACTGACGTTATCTCAGTGGTTGTGGTTTTAGTGAAAAAAAAAACTATTTTCTCAGAGTCACCTAGCCAAATCAAACCAAACAATTCCACAACTTTGTTGACAAATTTAAAAGAATAACGATATAAAAGAGATCAAAATAATAAAGTGTTCCAAAAAGTCGGATTTTTCATTAAAAAAACAAGTAAAGTCGTAGTAGTCATCGCAAATCAAGATTTCACGCAACGTGTTTAGTTTCATTTGGACTTCGGATCTTAAAATGCTCAATCTTCAGTTAAACATTCTCAATGGGATTTGCATCCGGCGACTGTGATGGCCAATCTAAAACATCGACGTCATTTTCATGTTTCCACGCACAGCACAAACGACTGCGATGTTTCGGGTCATTATCTTCTTCCAATTCTCATTCCTTCTTTTAAACCACCTTTGGGCAGATGGTAATAAAGCCTTCTTATAAATTTTGACCATGTTGGATACGCTTAAGTTATTTGTAAACATGAACAAATTGCCAAATCCTTATTTTGAGAAGCATCCCCAAACGTGCACCTTTGCCGGGTGTTTGACGGTCCGCTGGATTAATTTATTGGATTGTATACACCAGGTATGAGTGATAGGAGACCATGCCCAAAAAGAAGATTCATCCGAAAAAATAACATTGTTCCAATATCTGTCCAAATTCTCCTTGGCCCAACTGAGTCGTTTTTCTACGTGTTTTTTTGACAGTAGTGGTTCTTTATTGTACTTCGAAATTTTATATTATTAGCTAGTAAACGTCTTCGTTTACTACGGCCCGAAGAATCTTCAACTTTGAGGTGGTGGAACAACGTAAAGGAAGATATCCACGATTGTGGCAGGGCACACAAGTGGAGAAGTATCTCATTCAATTTGGTGTGCGCAACTGGAGACAGCTGTCAAAAGATCATAATAGCTGACGAAAAATGTTGGATCAGCTTTAGGTCTACCTAGAGGTGTAATCTTCGAAGAAGAAAAAACAGTCTATTCCTGGTTTCTGAAGAAGGAGTAAACTCCTCAAAGAAGTGGTTGATAAATCAGAAAAAGTCGAATGGTGAAATGTACAGTAAATGGATGAGTGCATTTCGTTGTATATTTGGTGAAAGCTTTCCAACGAGGCGTGCCTTGAATACGATTTCATCAGGTAGGCGACCGCTTGTCAGACCCAGGACGAGATGTTTGGACCAAGTCCAAACACTTTTGAAGTCGACTGATTCCCGGCCAGTTGAGAGGAAAGTCTTTAGGAATTGCTCATTTGAGGTGTTGTTTAGCCAGAATGGTACGAACCCTTATACACATTTGCAAAACAATACACGTTGTGAGTGATAGCGGTTGTCGTCTTCTGCTTGTTTGACTGGCTGACTGTTCATTTGTGGAGAATAGCGGTTGCTTTGATCTCAAGCTAAGTTTTGAGTATTGTTCGAAATCGTAGATTTTGATTTCCCCTATCGTTGTCTACAATGATGTCGAAATATGGTGTCCTAAGTACATCATTTCACCGTTAGATATCAAAGAAGAGACAAGCTGGAAGGTTTTATGAGCTTCGATCTACTTTTGACTATACAATCTCTAAACTTAACTTATTTCTGTTTGGATTTTGGTGTAGTAATTAAAACAAGATCGAGCTTGACATAAAGCAGAATAACGCACAACATTACCCGCTTCAATTCTAGAGCCCCATCTCCAGCAATCACCCATATGCTAACCAAGAATTCAACCCCAACCGGCCGTGTCTGAATGCTATCTCTTTGTTTTCACACATCGTACCAAACTCGATTACGACTCTTCGAAATGTGAAAAGCTGCCAATATGAAATGAAGGAGATGCAGAGACAAAAAGAAGGCATCAGCACTCATCAACCCCATTTGCCGTCATCACTTTGGAAGGGATCAACTAAAGAGGTGATACATTTTTGCACAAAAGTTTAATGGAAAGCGAAAATATTTGCCCTCCATTATACCGATCCACACTAATCCGATAATTGAGAGATTAAGCAAACACTTACACCAGCACCAGCACCCCTTGCTCGTGCACACCCCAGACAGTGTATCCTCGAAGAGAAGGTGAAGGTGGAGGACGATGGGCGATTGACTATTCGACTCCTGTCGGTTTGGTTTGAATATTTTGGTCTGCAGTTTTGAGGGAAAACTTTCACATTTTCCAAAGCGCTTTTGTTGATTCAAATGATAAATGGGCGTATCCCTTTTCTGGACAAGGACATGCCTCACATTTGTGCATAATAATCCTGCCGGCGTTCACATTCTTAAGTGGGGAAGCATATTAATTGGATCTACGATTGCTTTTGAGTGATGAGGGGTCGATGCTGGGCAGAGCGGGGATGGTCCACATAGTCGGATTGATTCAGTCGGTTTGAAGTTTGATTGAGTTGGGAATGGGTTCTTGAGGCGAACATGATCCAATTAATGAAGAGATTGATTTAACCTTTTGTTCCGAGCTGGAGTTGTATCGATTTCCTTTTCATTTGGACACAGGTTCTTTTATTGCTTTCGACACTCGGCGCTGTGGCAAGGTGTCAAATCAAATTCTAAAGGCTTGCCTATCCGTTTCGAGTATATCCAGTTGAAAATTGACGCCGAGGACCTTTCCTTAATCAACACAGGTGTGTGATCCTTTGAACTTCTGTGAGAATTAAAGACAAAGTTCACGACCCAGCACTTAAGCGTTTTTTTATTCGAATGGAAACTTTTAAGAGCAAAGGGTATTTATGGGTATCAGTTCAGTGAAATGGACAAAAGTGCAAAGTTCGTTCGGGTTAATGTTTTCCTAGGAAGGCAATTATGCCCACCATTAGATGCGATGTGAAAGCTAGGCATTGGAATGACGAATGGGAACAAAAAAAGATAATGATATCCGAAGCGTATTCATTGTAGTGTGTTGCAAGCTCTAGGCAGGGCCACTGAAGCATCTTCGAAGACGAGGGACAGGACACGCACTCTTTTGGCTGCAAGACATAGCTCGTCGTTATTGGGCGAACACAGCATTGAAACGGGAGCGGCTAAAATGGGTCTGGCGGTAAACGAGGGCAAAACCAAGTATATGCTGTCATCGAGAAAGGACGCACAACATCGACGACTTGGCCAGAACGTCACCATAGGCAGCTATAACATTGAGGTGCTTAAGGACTTTGTCTACCTTGGCCTTGGGGTAAATACTACAAACAACATCAGTACCGAGATCAAACGCAGAATAACTCTTGCCAACCGCTGCTTTTTTGGGCTCAAAAGGCAATTGAGTAGTAGAGCCCTCTCTGGGAAGACCAAGTTGACTTTGTTAAGACCTTGATCATCCCATTCCTGCTTTACAGCGCAGAGGCATGGACAATATCCCAAGCGGATGAACAGTCTCGAGAGAAAGTTTAGCGTGTGATCTCTGGTCCTGTGTGCCTCGATAGCATTTGGAGAAGAAGATTCAACCACGAACTCCAGCGCGACCTCAATAAAAGCAACTAATAGAAATTTGGGCAGTTGCTTTTATTGAGTTTGTTGCAATAATCGAGTCAAAAAATTGTAGGCGCCAAAATTGAAGCAAACATTTAAACACCTCTTCTTCTTCTTCTTAGGGCGCTACAATCCGAGGTGGACCTGAGCCTCACTCAACATGTCTCTCCAGCCAGCACGATCTTTCGCCAGCTTTCTCAAGTTTCGCACACCAAGCCGGCCGAGGTCCCCCTCGACTTGTGTGCGCCACCTTGTACGTGGACGTCCTCTGTTGCGTTGTCCCACAGGCTCAGAGTCGAAGTTAAACACCTCAGAATAGTAAAAAAAAACGTGTCTTGTACTGGTAAACAGACCAAAATTGTTCAAAATTCAAATTTGAATTATTTTTAAAAAAATTGAGATTGTGTCTTTTTGAAGGCAAAATACTTTTCCAAGGCTGACTCTCGTACATTTTTCAGAGCTTCAGTCCATTGAAGGCAAATGTTTAGCGCTTGAATTGCAGCCTCCGTTTCAACTTTTGACTGTGGGGATTCTTCAACGGCATTTTCGTCGTCACTTTCGATTTCTTCTGCTCTCGGACTGTAGGTCAGTTCCAGATCGGTTTCATTTTCGGCAATCCAATCGTTTATGTCCTCGAAACAGTCAATAGGGGATAGCTCTTGAAACAAATCATTAGTCGATGATATTATTTCAAGGTCTTTTAGGATTTGGTCCCTTATGCCACTCAATGGTAGCACATAATCTTTGTCGTAATCATTACTTGTGTTCATCAAAGGCACTTTTGTATTGCTGTAGACTGCACCTTGTCCCATGCATTAGACAAGAGACATACGGCGTGCCTCAAATTAAATGCTTTTATAAGAACTTAGAGTTGATGACACAATAGTTGCCTTTATCGAGTCACCTTTTTAGAGGAGTTGCAATTACTGAGTCAACAATGCTAAGATTTAAGGCGTTGCTTTTATCGAGGAGTTGCACGTATCGAGGGTTGCTTTTATTGAGGTCACACTGTATATAGGCTGTACAGCGACGTGAGTCTAGCCAGACGTCTAGGGATCTAACACATAAGGTGGCTAGGCTCTAATCTTGTACGTCTATATCTTGTACAAACATTTAGAACTGCCAAACCTTCATTCCTTTCTATAGAAAGGAATATTAGTCAGCAATGAAAATGCTTTCGAGTAGAGCTTCAAATTTAATAGCCCTGCACATTCAGCTGCCACGCCGTCTGTTTTTCTGTTGTTGTTGGCAAGACCCCCGAAACGGAGAAAAACTTAAATCTTGCCTGCATTTTGAGATGCCCTTTATAATGTCTTCTAATCACCCTCGAAGGAGTCTTCGCATTCGACTATTTTGCGGAATAAGACAACAACTACTATCTGACCAATAAGAGGGTTTAGAGCTTCGCTGGGGAAAGTCGTCAAAAGAAACTGTATTAAAAAAAATTTAACAAAATTTGACCGAAATATGCTTATGTCTATGATGTGTGAGGGATTCGATGCCGAACCACGTACAAATCACCCTACGCGAAATAGAACAAACAAATCACGAGACATGGCAAAAGACAGTAAATGATCACGTGACCGAACGGCACCTACTCGTAAAACAACAATGTGCCGACAGCAAAACTATGACGAAACGAACGATAGATACGGGTACATACTGACGATCAACGGGACATACGAAAGGGACAAACGAACGATAGGAAGGAAGTTTTGCGTACCGCTTGTGTGTTCATTTTTATATTCACTCGTTGTAAAGAAGCCAGGGATAGCAGTCGTGTTTGTGTTTGCCAACAGCGTCCGAATTGAGTGAAGTTGTAGTTAGTGACCATCAAGCCCAAACAATTGAACTAATAAAATTTGAACCAAACGAATTATCCAAAATTAGTGTTTGAATTGGGGCAAAGATCCCACATGTGGTCAAAACCTTTAAGACTACTTTGTATCATTGAGTCAGATGACGACTTTTGATCCGTAAGACGTTCATTTTGCTAAAGGAATGGTAGAGAAATAAGTGCAAAGGCCCATTGCTTTCTGTAGCGTGAAACCATCAGAAACCGCATGAGACATATTCAAATACACTAGCTGTCAAGTGAATATCTAAATATAGCCCCTAAAGGAATCATCCCCTGCACAAACGTCGCAAACGCAATCATTTTCTCTTTTCAATCCTAGCCCAAATTGTTTGTGTTACCTCAGAATTTCTAAAAAAAAATAACATCCACCCACACATGCACAAGCAATACACAGATAAAATCTCTTCTTCAAGTTCAGCTTCCTTAATTCTCTTCTTAATTACTTCCGATCGTCATTCCACTCGGTTCATAATTAAATCCTGAAATCAACACTCCACAGGCCCCACCACCCACACAATCACACACGCATCCTGAGACAACTGAGAAGCGACTGAATGTGTTCAAACCAAACAAGGAATCCGATTATCCCTTGCTCATAAAACTTTTTTAATTTCGTCGACTAATCAAATGCCCCCACTCCACTTGACCTGTCAATGGGATTTTATATGTTTCGTCCCACACTTTGGTGTTATCTCAACGTGCCCCGTCCCGCCAACAATGCGCAGCTCCACATCAATAAGCCATCACAATAACCAGGACCCCCCGTGCTGTGTGTTATCCTTTATCGGGACAACGTACCGACATCTTTTCACCTCCATCTCGCTTGTGTCAGCTTGTGAAAGTTGTTTTATTAAATATTTTGTTAAAAACATGTCCACACCATACACTGCGTCGATAGGGATCTGAAGGACGGCATCCTGACAGAGAGTTCGCAACACAACGACAACAACAAACAGTTGGACATGAAATTCGAGTTCTTCATCAAAAGTTGAGATAAATTTCTTTTAAAACTCTGTTGTCCTTATCCCCCCGTCTTACACATGATCCTGCTGGCAGTTTAGTTTTGTACATGCACACGTACACTGAGACGTCCGTCATGAAAGAATGGGAATAAGGACGATGACGACCAGGATGATGACGATGATGATGATGATGTACACTCGATGATAGCGTCTTGAACAGAACACGAAGCTCGGTGGTCCTTGTGGTGCAGTAGCTCGCTATCAGGATTAACATTGATCCCTTTCCCTGGTTTCTAATTGAATTCGAAGTCGGTCGATGTGCAAGGACTTGAGAGAGAAACGTAAAAATTAATAGGACTTCCCCTTGACTAATGGCTAAGTGCCGATTACCAATTAAAAGGACTTAAAGGATTTCGCCTGGTTTCCTTCCGCATCCGACTTTGGCGGACAATGGAGGAGAGTCGCTACGATGTTACAGGGGATTTGACTTGTCTTGATGATGATTCCAATCTTGATGGTTATTGCCCTCGTTTTGACGCAACTTGTTGATGCCGAGTGGTGTTGGATTTTGGAACCTCTGTTAGACGCATTGCAAGCCCGTAAACACGAGCTAAACACACACCACAACCATTAACACCGAAGTGTGACCGCAGGACAGGACAGAAAAGGGCAAAGCACTGAGGACGTACTTCCCCCGTCAACTGTCTGCACTGTCCGTTGTCTGACCACCCTGTTTAACATGCCATTACAAGCGGTGAGGGAACGTCAACTGTCGCCACCAACGGCACCACCACCACCGCCACCACCGACTGGCATTGTGCAGCATTAAAAGGATTCTGTGTAGTTTTTGCGTTCTTTTTTTTCCCAGCATAAGTGTCCTGTTGAGTTACACGCCGTGGTGGTTTGGCAATTGGCTGGAACAATAGTCGTAGGCTATTATGACACAGTGCTGCGATGACATTCAGTGAGACAACTCTCGGCCTTCAGCCAAACGGACAACTCCAGTAGTCCGGGCGCTCAACAGTCTCGCATGCAGCAGACGACATGGCGAGTGAATGGAGAGCAAAAAAAAGTTGCTACTCTTCAGTTTTACATCCTTCCGTGTACGCGACAGTCCGTTGGGAGTGTGTGTCTGTGCTCCGGCATGATGTTGGCGGCCGCCATTGTGTGGTGTGGTGCCTGTGCCTGACGGCGGCCCGGCTGACCGTCAACTGGTTGGTTAGTATTTTTGTTTCATTAAATTTCCTTTGTCGGGGAGTGGGGTTTTTTCACAGCCTTTCACCGGCGCGTTAGCGTATTAAATGTTTACGTTGCCGCCTAGATCCGATGCCACCACCAACTCCGGCCCGGTCAAGCACCGGGAGCCGTTTTGTAGTTGAGCTTAATTAACTGCCGAGGATGGAGAGTATCAGCGGCGTTTAAGTACATTCTGCTGGCGTGAAGCTGAATGGAGTTTTATTAAGTGGATCTTCTCGTCGTTTTTTTTTTTTTTTTTGCTTTTGGTCATTGTTTCCCGTTGTAAGCGGATTTAAATTTAATTAAGGCCACTTGATGGCTAAGCGCGCGTGTGCGTGTATGTGGGGGGAATGAGCTTTGGAGGTTTAATGGCGGATTTTGAGACTCGTTCACTTGACATTTCGGAGGTTCTCAAGGGTTGCTGAATTTGTGGGAGGTCATTATGACGGTTTTGCGCTGGCGGAAGTTGCTCGAATGTTGATCCGAAAATGTCTTTAAGGATTTTCCTCTTCACGTGGGAGGCACAGGATATAATTATTTGCTTGGAATGCTTTATCAGCGGTTTAAGTTGCTTTATTTGATACCCTGTTGGGATGCATTTGCTTCTTTTTGGGGTACTTTGTCTGAGCAGACTGCCTGTCTGGTGTCTGACAACTCTATTGCAGTGCATTTGTCTCCGCCCAGTCGATGGCCCACGTCAAGCTGAATATGGATACTATACTAGTGACGTGACATGAAATTCCTGACTTTCTCAAAGATTCCTGAAGTCGTTCTCAAAGAAATATGGACCGATGACGCTGCCAACCCAAAGTCCACACCAAACAACGATTTTTAAAATAAAATTTTCCATGACTCTGGCGCATAAATCAGATTGAATTTGACCGATGGCATGGGTTATTTTGACTTTGAGGGCTGCTATTGTTTATGGCTTCTTCGCGTACTCGTAGACTTGCGGTTTCAGAAAACCCCGCAAGAAAAAGTCTAACGGCGTCAAAACGCCCGATCTCAGTGACCAGTTCACATCACCTCCACGCTCGTGCAGAATTTCCAATGTAACGTGAACTGTGTGGCACGAGCTCGCCACTGATGGTGAAGACCTGGCCAACGTTGTTCTCAAAGAAATATGGACCGATGACGCCGCCAGCGAAAAATCCCCACCAAACTGTGATTTTTTCTGGATTTTTTGGGATGCATTGGACGCTCTAGGATTGCATGTGAATTGGTATCGTCCCAAATCCGCAAATTATCTTTGTTGACGTACTCAATCATCTAGAAATGGGCCTCATCGCTGAAGATGATTTGTCGATGAAAATTGGGGTCAGTTTCTAACTGCTCCAGAGCCCATTCAGCGAACTCACGTCGTTGTCTATGGTCGTTCATCTTCAGATCCTGGGTCAGTTGAATTTTGTACGGGTGCAGGCCCAAATCACAGCGCAAAATTCGTCAAGTTGTGGTCTGCGAAAGGCCGAGTTCTTGTGAGTGACGCGAAATCGACTGCCTCGGATTCTCCTGCTCACGGAGGGCGTCGATGTTTTCGGCAGATCTTGCATTTCGTCGACGTACGGGTGTTGGTAAATCGTTTACTGAACCAGAGGCCTCAAATTTATCCACCAAACTGCGAAAAGCCCTTTCGGTAGGAATGTTGCGCAAACAGAACAGCCATTTTGATAAAACAGTTTTATCATTTGCAAGGTTTTTAACCGCTATGCCCGTCCATGGTGATTTGGAAAAATAGACTGAATAAGTGAGAGCCAATTTGACAACTCAATCAACTGTCAAACTTCGGAAGTCCCTATCGGAACGCTCTTTAGAAACAGCGTCATCATTCACTGAGCCCAGCTGAAAAGCTTAGAATAGCTCTGCACCAAGCGCAATCTAGTGAAGGTCTGTTACCACCCTTGGGCGCTCTTTATCAAGCTTGTCTTTCATTGTCTTTAGAGGTTGGAATTCATATACTCCCCTAGCCAAAGTTGATGTTCATTCGCTTTGTATGAATTGGCCACCTGAGATGCCCTTGGATCTGTCTGCAATCGACTGACTGAACGACCCGCATGGTCCATTGTTACACTTGAATGATGTTACATAAGGGACGTCCAAAACTGAGAAACAACCAATTCACTTTGTGATCTTTGACCCTTTTCACTTACCCGCAAGTTAATCCAAAATGATAGCTCCCCGCCGCGCATTCCTCGTGACTGCTCCCGACACAGATTGCAGTTTTCCAGCGAGACTGAAACTTTAATTGAAAACATAAAACGCCAATCGGTAATCAATTCGCATCGTTGCCCGCATATTCCTGCAGTCATCCTCGGCTCCAGGGGCGTCCCTTCAGAGTTGCACTTTTGCGTTTTTCCTTCGCTTCTTTTTTTTTTTTTGTTTTTCATTAAACTTGTAGCGATTCACTGCTAAGGGTTAATGGCATATGTAAAGCCACCAATCCCAACTCCCAGATCTCTCCATCCGGGATAAATCAACCGCACTTCTCCATCGCTCCGCGGGCCAGGATCCTTTCAGTGGAATTCCTGCGGAATGAATTCTGACAAAAAAGTGAACACCAAATCGAATACTCGCGCGTCCCTCACCGCACCTAGCTCCTCAGTTGGTGCAAAAATGATTGGAAGAAAAAAATTATATAAATCTCGCTAGACTATCAGCGCTGGTGTGTGGATGGCGGGGAGGGTTCGTCGATTTATTTCTTGCGAAAGGACTCAATGTGTGTTGTGTTGCTTTGGTGTGTGGTGGATGCTTCTGAAAATCCCGCACTCTGCCAACTGACAATTTTATTACATTTCACCGCCGCCGCCGAGGACTTCTTTGGCGCGGTTTGTTCTGTTTTATTTTGGTGAGCGAAAGAATACGAGTCCTTTCAACTCCTGCGTGGGTGTGGGTGTGTGCGCGGGGGCGGCTGGTTACTCGCCTCCAATTCTTCTTGCTTTTGTTATTTTTATGCATTCATTTCAGCAGAAATTCAAATTGATAGTAACGGCGTGGTTGGATGGGGTCTAGTGGGGATAGTCGCACACCGAACCGGGTTGCAAGTCAGCAGCAGTTATCTGCAAACTGGAATATTGGTTTTTGCTTCTGCTTGTTCGGCTCATATGCATTTTACAGTTTACAGTTATTTAAGGACTTGACGGGAAATTTACTTTCAGTGCATTTAAGGATCCACACGAGGTGGGGTTAACTTTGAACGGGAAAGTGTTTTGGGGGGAGGAGAGAGAGATTGCCTAACCGCACAGCTGAGTGTGATGTGTTGGGTTTGATCCCAATCGCTTTGAAACGGATGCCGTTGCGCTGTTGACGGTGGGGATGAGAGCTTGTGAGCGGTTGGGAGCTGTGCGCCTGAAAGTGATAGTATTCACTGTGTGCAGTATTGTGCACTTTTCGCAGGATTAAATGCAACTTTTTTGCAAATGGAAGAGGGTTCAACTAAGTTGGAGTTGGGGGCGAAAGTGACAGGGTGGCAAATTTTTGTTTTTAACTTGAACTTTGCCTGGCATTGATGGAAGACGGATTATTAAGAGAATTGGTGCTATGGGATGTGCACACACTCACACGACGGTAGTTAAAAAGACGTAGTCTTCCGTTTACAAAAATAAAACAGGACGAACCGCATCAAAAAATCCTCGGTAACGAAATTGTCAGTTGACAGAGTGCAAAATTTTCAGAAGCATCTAAAGGGTTCTTCATTGAGCCCTTCCTATCTTTAAATTTAAATAAATCAAATTGTGTATGAGATATTGTCAACATTTTTATTCGTTTGAAAGGCCTATCGATGCCATTAAGTATTAAATAATGGCCGTGGCGGCTTTTCTGGGTGGTACGCATCTAAAACGTCCAATTTCCATGTCCATTTTCCGGCGCATAAATCAGACTGAATTTGACCGATGGCATGAGTAATGCTGGCTTTGAGGGCTGCTGTTGTTTGTGGCTTTTTCGCATACTCTTAGACCTGCGACTTCAAAAAACCCCAAAGGAAAAAGTCTAACGGGGTCAAATCGCACGATCTCGGTGGCCACTAGCCAGTTCACATCAACTCCACGTGGGATGACCATGCTCTCGACACGGTCGTGCAGAATTTGCAAAGTGGTGTGAGTTGTGTGGCACGAAGCGCAGTCCTGTTGAAACCACATGTCGTTGGTCTCCATATCATCAAATTCAGGGCAAAAGACATTTAGACCATCGACCTATAGTGCTCAACGTTGACGATAATGGCGTGGCCAAAGTTGTTCTTAAAGAAATATGGACCGATGACGCCGCCAGCTCAAAATCCATACCAAAACGTGATTTTTTCGGGTTGCAATGGACGCTTTTGGATCTCATGTGGATTGGATCGTCCCAAATTCGAGAATTTGGTTTGTTGACGTACCCAATTATCCAGAAATGGACTTCATCGCTTAAAATTAGGGAATTGTAGATGAAAATTAAGGTCAGTTTCCAACTGCTCCAGAGCCCATTCAGCGAACACACGTCGTTGTCTATGAACGTTTACCGTCAGCTCCTGGGTCAGTTGAGTTTTGTACGAGTGCAGGTCCAAGTCACAGCGCAAAATTGTGAGCGACGCGAAATCGACTGCTTCGGATTCTCCTGCACACTCTTCCGGACAGCATCGGTGTTTCTGGCAGATCCTGCGTTTCGTTAACGTACGGGTGTTAGTTTATCGTTTTCTGAACCAGAACTAGGCCTCAAATTTATATACCACACTGCGAATATTTGTCTCGGTAGGACGAATATGGCGTACCGTAAAATGGGTGAAGCATGCGGAATGTGTCCGAAAAGAATACCCATTTTGAAAAGCAATTTTATCATTTACATGTGTTGTTGAACGCTATGCCCGTCAATGGTAAGGAAAATAGACTGAATAAATGGCAGCCAATTTGACAAAGGTAGCTTCAACAATGTGGCCGCTATCAATTGTCAAAGTTCAGAAGTCCCGTAGGTTTCGTAGGCTTATAATGCCTAGAACAGATGTCCAGCAAGACTGAATGCATTAGTGCGTATAGAAATACACAACTACAGATACAGTCAGCGTCAAAAGTGAGTAAACAGTCATTAGCTGAAAGGTATTCCTCTAAATTAAAATTTACTGGAATGGTCTACGTCTGACATTGATGCCTTAAATAAAAGCTCTGAAATCATACTTCAAAGTAAGCTATATTTCATTTATAATAACAGTAAACATAAAGAAGTTTATTTAGTTCAAACGAAAAAGGGGGCTAAAAACAGATGTCAAAAGTGAGTGAACACATCTCTTTAAAAAACAGTATCTTATTGAAAAAAAAATTGTACTTTGTATGCCTTTACCGCTTTTTCAGTTATCGTATATGACGGTCTTAATTTTCATACAAATGTTTAACAGAATAGAGCCTTTATGTCTTGCAGTCACTGACACAACCATATATGCACACACTTCTCAATGCTGTTTTTAGCACTTTTTTTTTTTTTATATATACACTTATGTTAAAAATTATTTACCATATTTCAAAGTATGACTTTTGAGCGTTAATTTGATATATCCATGTCTGTTCTACATCATTCCGGTGAATATTAATTTAGTGGATAAACCTTTAGCAGATGACTGAATGTTCACCCAATTTTGACGCTGACTGTACGTGCAGTATGTTCTGACATCTCAACGCATTAATTTGCCGTCACTGTTCAAAGCTAAAATGATTTCGCGAAACAAATTCTTTTTGTCATGGAAATGCTTAATAAATTAAAGAATTGACACATGTGTCCACTTACATATAAACCCATGCTCTTCAATTTTATTGCACGTATTTAAATGCCCTTCTGTTTCAGGTCATTGTCAATCTCCCGACGCGCGGCTTCGAAAAATTCAGTCATATTGTGACGATTGAAGGTCAGAAGTTGGAAACTTTGAAAAATAGTTCTTGTGAAAACTTTTGTCCACCACTATAGGTTAAAGTAATCAAACTCCTTTTGTCGTCGTTGCTTTAATTGTTTATACTCGTACCTCATCCTTGACTCTTTACAGCTTACAGGCGCTGATTCGTCATCTCATGCTCATTCCTCCCTGGCCTCGTTGTGTATTTGGTCAACATCTTAGTCAACATACGTCCAACGAAGAAATCTTGTGGCTAGCCTTTGCGTTTAGACTTCAGTTGCTTCGTCATGAAACACCCTAAATTACAGAAACCTTACCTCATCGCTAAGCACTCAAAAGAAAAGTTCAAAAAAACACAAAAACACAATTTCGTTATTTCGAAAAAAACATAGTATATATTAATTAAGTTATTTTCACCTTTCTTCTTCAAGTTCAAGTACAATGCGTATAAACAATTCGATAGATCGTTTTCTCTTCACTTAACGGTGCGTTTAATACTGAGCAACATACATACATAAAGATCTTTAAGTTTTAATTTTTCATTTGGAAGGACATTTTGTGACGGACGAATGGAGACGAAATGAAACGAAAATTAAAAAAAAAAACTCAAAACATCAAAGGTTGCTGCTTCTTCTTGTGAATGTAGGTAAGCAAGGGCGGGGGTGGGCAACAATCTGGACACAGTTTATATATTTTTTTGTTTTTACAATTTAAGACTTAGGCATTTGTTTGTTAAGGTTAACTACTATTCAACAAGTTACTAGTTACAATCAACAACGGACGACCGAGGTGAATTAATCTTCTAGGTTCCTGAACGCCTGTTGCAAGTCCTCGTACAGCTGGTCGAAGTCCGCCTTGATCTTGGCTTCGCCGTCCTTAACGGGATCCTAGGGGCACAAAACGAAAATTACCACATGCAGCCGGGCATAAGCTTGGAGTAGAGGACTTACCTTGAACTTCATCGAAGACAGCTGGTACATGATGTTGCCCATGGCCTCCCTGATCACGTTCCACGTGATCTTGTTCTCCGACTGAGCAGTGGATTCGACGGAGTGACGGGCCATGTCGTAGAAGGAGATGATGTTCCTCAGCATACCGACGGTCTTGTAGAAGGGGCAGAAACGATCGTAGGACGAGTAGGAGTTCTGTTGCAGGAAATCATCCTTCAGCAGCTTGGCCACTTCGAGTGTGATCTTGTCTGTCTCGGCGAGGGAGGCCTTACCGACGAGTTGTACGATTTCAGAGAGATCCTCTTCCTCCTGCAAGATCTCCTTTACCTTGGTCCTCAATGGCACGAATTCAACAAAGTTCTTGTCGTAGAAGTCATCCAGGGCGCGCATGTATTTACTGTATGAGATGAGCCAGTTGATGGAGGGGAAGTGCTTACGTTGGGCGAGCTTTTTGTCCAAGCCCCAGAACACCTGTACGATACCGAGGGTGGCAGATGTGACGGGATCGGAGAAATCACCACCAGGAGGCGATACGGCGCCGACGATGGACACGGATCCCTCACGCTCTGGGTTACCCAAGCACTTGACGCGACCGGCACGCTCGTAGAAGGAGGCCAAACGGGCGCCCAAGTAGGCTGGGTAGCCAGAATCGGCAGGCATTTCAGCGAGACGACCTGAAATTTCACGAAGAGCTTCGGCCCAACGGGAGGTGGAATCGGCCATCATGGAGACGTTGTAACCCATATCACGGAAGTACTCGGAGAGGGTGATGCCGGTGTAGATGGAGGCTTCACGGGCAGCGACAGGCATGTTGGATGTATTGGCGACGAGGGCGGTACGCTTCATGATGGACTCGGTGACGCCATCGATTTCGACGGACAACTCGGGGAAGTCACGGAGTACCTCAGACATCTCGTTACCACGTTCTCCGCAACCGACGTAAATGATGACATCGGAGTTGGAGTACTTGGACAGGGCCTGTGAGATGACAGTCTTGCCGCAACCGAAAGCTCCGGGAATGGCAGTGGTACCTCCCTGGACACAGGGGAAGAGCGAGTCCAACACACGCTGTCCGGTCAGAAGTGGGTGATTGGCGGGCAGCTTCTCGGTGACTGGACGTGGCTGACGCACGGGCCACACTTGCAACATGGTGTGCTTGGTGATCTCACCATCGAACTCGGTCTCCAGGACGACATCGGTGACGTTGTAGTTGCCAGCTGGGGCGATGTAACGCACGGTACCCTTCGAGCGGGGTCCAACGATCATCTTGTGCTTGACGAGTGTGTTCTCGTGCACCAGACCGTAGAGGTCTCCTCCAGTGATGTGTGATCCAACTTTGACGTTGAGGGGATTGAATTCCCACGCCACGTTACGTGACAAGGCGGGTACGTTCACACCCTTGGGGATGTAGATGGATTGGGTCAACTCGTTGATGTCCTTGAGTGGACGCTGGATACCGTCAAAGATGCTGCCCATGATACCGGGACCCAACTCAACGGAGAGGGGCTTGCCTGTCCTCAGCACGGGATCACCAACAGTGACGCCGGAGGTTTCTTCGTATACCTGAATGGTGGCCATGTCACCTTCGAGACGAATGATCTCACCCACCAGCTGGAAGTAGCCGACACGCACCAACTCGTACATAGCTGATCCAGACATGGCTTCGGCTGTTACGACTGTGAAGAAAGAGGAAATGGAAATCAGTCAATTGTATGAAGTGAAGTGAAGTGGTGAGGCTGAGCCACTTACCGGGACCGGAGACGGCGAAGACGCGTCCGTACTCGGACTCGTTCTCTTCATCATCGAATTTCTTCAGATTCGACATTGTGGTATTGGTTTAGCTGTAAATGGAAGAAAATTGAAAGGGTTAGTGATTGGGTAAGAGGCTTGTGAAGGTGGAAAAACTGAAGTTGGAATAGAAGGGATTTGAAAGCTTGAAATTGAGGTTAACTCAAGGATTAGCTTGGATTAATTCTACAAGTTCGACTTCCTTTGATGGTGCTACAGTCCGGGGTGGACCTAGGCTGCAACCGACAAGTTCATCTGAGAAGGGGTTTAAGATGGAAGTTTAATTCTACTGGCAACGCCTGAGTAACTTCTTTCGAGGGAATTTGTACAGTGAACTCTGAAAGTTTGTTCCCACATAAAAGCTCACCTAGCTGCACTAAATTTTTAGCAACGAGGCTGACTAACAGTGGTGCGATGTTTTCAATGAAAAAGCGGTGTTCAGTGATGAAGAAATAAAGCCTTAAATTACGGAAAATGACAACAATTTTGAGGAAGTGAATGATTGTTGTCTGTCTGAGTGTGGTCTGCATTAGGAACGAGCCTAAAGTTCGAAGAACCAAAGCAGAGGTTACTGTGTCTACGCTTGTGTTTCAATAAAACACTAGCAAATTTGATCAAAAATATTATCCAACGGAATGGGGTGTGCAGAACTTAAGCGGATTTAAAACGAGTGTGCTTCTTGAACAAAGCATACAACTTTGCGGATTCAAAAATGGATTTTTTTAAGTCTTGTGAGATCTGTAAGTTCAAAATTTCCAAAATTTCGCAAATTTAGTGCAAAATTTCCCACAAGGAAATACAGTAGACGCTCGATGTAGTGAATAACCCAATATAGTGAACACACAACATTTCATACAGGCTATTCTAAATAGTGAACAAACAAATCTCGTTATAGTGGACCTACGTTTTTTTATTTCTTTGAACCTTCAGCATGCACAAACACGTCTAAAACTCATGTGTTATGCAGTCGGCAGTATCCATACAATCGTCCTAACTTACCGTTTGTAAATTTACCGTTTGGTACACAGTTTGGGGTTGTTTGAAGCAAATACAAAGTGCGCGTTGCTTGTACATGGAATGTATTATTTTGTTGCGTTTTACATTTTTCTACGGATGAGTTATTTTTTGTTAAAAATAAAATATTCTTTTTTATAAATATTGGCTTGTTTTTTAATAATTGGCAAGAAAGATTTTATTTATATTCTGTTTTTGATGAATTGTACTTCAAAACACGCATTTTGATGAAATTTGTTCCAAGCAGTCCACGCTCGTTACAATGAGCAATCTCGATGCAGTGAACCGGCCCGGTTTTTATTAGTTCACTATATCGTGCGTCTACTTTTATTTGTCCGTCTTTGTATGGAATAACCTACACAGAATGTAGACATTCCTTTTGAAGAAAATGTTCTTTTCAATTCGTAGGCTAAATCGAAGCTGAAGAATGACTCAAACGTATATTAATGCCAAATTAGTCTCACTTTTTTATCCAAAAAAATGGTTTTGCGGTCTTAAAAAACCGTTTACCTACCGCTCATTAACGCAAGAACATTAGCAGTCTTGCAGGCTTAGCCTAGGGAACTTAGGAAACTCTTCAAGACCATAATGTATACAATGTGGTTCTTAATAGAATCGTTGAGGCCTTGATTTTAGAAGTCTTAATTCTTCATAACAAGGAAACATTGCTTTAGGCAATAACTTTTAAAGAGCATCCATCAGACAGGAAATTCTAAAGTATGACATCCAAAGAATACCAGGCTCCTATGACCGAATTAAGGGCTGATCATTCCAGGACGTTCAGAAAGTGTGTGCCTGCTGATTAAAAGAAGCGTGGCCATAACTGTAGTCGTGCTGAAAAATTTCGTTGAGTTACTTGTAATCTGATTCAATTAATTCAATTAAAAAGATTAGAAAGTGTACGTAAATTATATAAATTTTTATTAGTAAAATTAGGCACATTGAAAAAATGTGAATTGACTGTGAAAACTTAATAAAAAATATAAAAACTCAAATAAAAAAAAAAGTTAGGTTAGGGGGCTGCTAGTGAATTCACCAGCACACTTAGATCATGTTGCTCCATTGTGATACCAACAGTCAGACTACCACCACTGAATGACCGCTCCAGTGACAGTGCCCTTAATTTGATCCCAACGGCAAATGGTGACTGGACCAGATTTCAAAAAACGGATACAAGCATATTAACTTTGCTCTTCACTGGGATTCGAACCTGGGACCCGACTAACTTAGGGCAGGCACTTAACCAACTGCGATATCCAGTCCTTATAAGTCACCAATAAGTTCTCTTAAAGTTGTACTTTGGATTTGTGAAAACTTTAAAGTCGCAGCTAAACTCGGGACAGGTTCGGGCGCTACAGTGTGAGGTGGACCTGGGCCTAGCTTCTCAGCAACCATTCGTGTTGTACGTGCTATCGTTCTCTCACGAGTAGAGGGGACCTACAGTTTATTGCCGACTCCGAACGGCGAGATAGGGAAGCTTTTTCTAGACAGTTATACTCTTTGGGCATTGTCAGTGATACGAAAGAGGTGGAGCCGTGAAAAAAAATGTTAGGTGTTTTTTTTCGGGAATCGAACTGAGAACAGCGAGCGTAGGAGTTGACGCACTTACCCACTACGCCATGGCGACCACAGGTTCATAAAAACAATAAATCTACACTTCTAGTATACACGTCGAGAACAGAAAGCAAATACCTTGAGCAGTGATATCTTCAGTGGTTTACTGAATTCTCTTGTGTTTTAATGAAACGTAAGAGTAAAATGAGGTTGCATGAGGTGACATGAAGCAATCTACTTTTCTAATTTTTGCTCTTTGAAATTCCATGAAAAGGCAGACAAGGCCATTGTTTTAGTTGCAGAAGAACAGAAACCAAGCCTTAAAGTGGGCTTCCCCTGTTTTGCCGAAAATTATGGTATTTTGAAAATAATTTTGCAGCAAGTAGAAGTTCTTAATTTACATTTTCATTCGCTTACAGAAGCTTAAGTCAGTCGATTGTATAGCTAATCATTTCAATTTAACTACCGCCTTTTGGCTTGGTTTTATTAATCGACTGGGGGTTCTGTCCAGTCTTATTTTTCTTAGAAACCTATGTTTTGTGTTTTGTGGCTTATTGTGCTTCTTATGCAACTGCAAGATCAGCGATGTTCCTTTTATATAAGGACGGATAGGTCTCATAAGAATTTGATGGAAAAAACTCAACGATGGTACAAATTGCAGTACCGTACCATGAATCGTATTTTAAATTTATAAAAACTTTAAAAACTATGCAAAGGAAGTTTTTAACATCACTTCAGTTTATCGGTCACAATTTCCGATCCAACTGATGTCTTCATTGGTATGAACCAATCAATTATGAATTCTCACGTGTACTGCACTATTATGAAGAGTGGACTATCCAAAGGGGTATTGTGTGGTTGTAACGATGTTTCGAACTCAATTCTGGGGAAGTATGTAAGAAAATCGTGACAATTTCGCTGATTTTGTACTTGACATTAAATTGAAGTTTGTCGTAAGTGCTATAGAAGGTAGGCCCATGTCCACCTCGGACTGTATCACCACCAGTGTATATTAGAGAAGCTAAGCTAGGACTAGCTAGCTAAAGAAGTGAGAAAATAATTCTTCATAGACTGCAGACAACTTTCAGAAACTGTGGGACATGTTCAAGAGAGCTCTCTTTAGAAGTTTGTTCAACTTCAGTCAAAGGCGATGATGACGTATAAACGTTAGCTTAGGTGGGACATGACTGTCATCGAAATTCTTTATTCCATGAACGTGACTTTAGGGTGCGTTCATTTATTTGACTGAGAAGGTGAACATTGGAAAAATAAATACTGCAACATCTGCAATTACGCCTTAAAAGACGATTCAAAACGGAGCAAAGGCTGACAGCGAGCTTTATTCTTTAGACGCTTGAGAAACGTATCAGAATAAGGGCAAAAGAAGACTGTGACTAGGCGTGGTAGAATTCGAATGAAATTTGAGTGCCAACATTTGACGAGAAACTTTCTCCAATGCAATACACTTCTGAAACGTTATCACTTTAGGCTCAAAATAGAACTCCAATATCCGTGTCATCGCCTTGTCCCCGCGCCGCAAGATATTCGAACACTTGATCAGAAGAGAAAAAAAAAATGCGATCAAAACAAGTCACATGACACACACTGAATCCGAAAAAAAGGTTAAGCTTATCGCCATCGCACTGCAACAGTGGTGGAAAATTCTCATTCAGTTCACGTTTTTGGTTAATAACTCAACAAATGTCAAATCAAATAAAATCACTCACTTATCGTTCATAAGCAAGGAAGATAAATTTAAATACCTTTTCCGACAGATATCACTTAAAACAGATCACTCACTGGTCATATGCATAAGCCTACCCCTCAGACAGACGATTCTACGGCGAACGTAAAAGCTCCAAAGGGAGTCCGTAGCAAGTATGAAAATTATCACAACTCAGTCACGAGTAGAATGCAAAATCTCATCCAGTTGCCTGGTTACATAAGACCAAAATTACGATAAACATGATAATTGAATGGCAAATAAAAAATAACTCCCTACCCTTATGCTGGGCTCAGAACTACCTTGGGGATAACTTGGAACTCGTTCACTCTATCGTTGGGGAGCGCGAAAAATGAAATTTATTTTTTTCGTTCAGAAACCAAAACATATTCAATTCATTTCTCGTTTCTCAAAGCTTTCGATATCAACCTAAGCCCTAACTACCGCCCCCCACCTTCTTTCAATGATATCTGAGAACTTTTGAGAAAACAGAGATAAAGTCGAGCACATGAAATGTCATCACAAGACCTGTTCGGTTCCCTGTGACTTGGGCGCCCAATTCCACGGGATTTCTAATCGAATCCAATCTCTTATCGAATTTCCCTTCTGAGCCTGCATTTCTGATCATTGAATCAACCTTCTCTTTGCATTCGAAGGTGTAGTCGAGTGAAAAAGAAAAACGAACATAAATACAATCTCTGACGTTTTAATGAAGCACATGACAGCGATCATATTTCTGTCTCACGCGATTCAATGACATCTCAGGCGAAAGCTCTCGCCGAGGCATCGAAAGTTGAGCTTTCGAATCATAAGACCTCTGTAGGTCAGCTGACAAAAAAAATTCAGTCTTTTTCCCCAAATCGACTATTTTCACAAAACTACGTCGAAACTATTAAAAAAAATCCTTTGCAACAATCTCAGGACTCACTTTTAGTTGCCTTTTCGAATGCACTCAGGCTGAGAAACGAAAGAAGCTCAAAAACAGATCAGACACTAAAACCGCTTGCGTGTGACAATTCCACAAGTGGAATCACAAAAAAATCCCCAAAAAACTGTAACTGCGCTTGAATTGAAGTTGAAATTAGTTAAATTTATTTTTGTTCGTCACAATTACCGTTTGTTTTTAGTTTTGTTAGCGAATCCGCAAAGTTGAAGAAGGAGTTCTCTATCAAATGTGTGTTGATAGGGTTTTGAGGGCGAACAAGAGTTAACTGGATTCTATACACTTGAAACGAAGAGACGTTGCGTTTCACCAACAGAACAATACCTACTAGTTGCGGTGGGCGATAGTGAACGATGGAGACCAACACACATTCCAGTGGGTTCCAGTGTGCGCGGGGGCATTTGTTCGTGGTTCCGTGGAGCTTTTTGATGGGGCCTCTGTTGGAGTGATCGAGTGGATGGAATGTGAGCTTTTTGGGGCGCTTTTAAACAAGACTTTGTGGTTTTGTGTGAGAGTGAAAGAGAGAGAGAGAGAGGGAACTGGATCTTGTGTGCCATTGAGCTAAGGTGGAAACACAAATGGTGAATTAAAAGAAGTTGTGGGGAAACGAAATGCAAAGTCATTCTTTATGAATTTTTATTTTACATTGGATGAGATGTGGTAAAATTTATGTTTATGGTCTTAAGTTTGACGTGGTGGAGTAGACAAATGTCTTGAAGTCTTCTATGTGATTGCGAACAATTTTTTAATAAAGGAAAACATGAGCAGATTTTGGTTACAATGTTTACTGCGTTGAAAAAATTGAAATTGTGGACAAAAATCTGAATATTAAAAAAAATGCGTACGGGTAATACATAAAAGCATTTAATTTTTTTCATTTTCGCATGTTCTAAGATTTCTGATAATACAGCGCCGGAAAATAAGGCAAATTGGAGGATGAAGATGCTACGGACTGGATTTGTGAACATTGTAAACGAGAGTAGAGTTGGACTTTGACAAAACATTCCACATTCAATAAAACTCAGGGAAGTCAAGATATGGAAAGACAAGCCATATGGGCACGCGTCCATCCTCTCAAAATGGTCAGGATCACACGTATACAAAACGTCCGATTATCTGCCACAAACCTTGACTACCATGAGGAAGTTCGCTACTCGAATTCCGGACAGGAGAGGTTAGGAAGAGCTATCAGCAAATGGCGGCGAAGAGATCTCCCAATATAGGGGGGAAGGGGTCTTCTGCGATCTCTTTGAAAAATCCCTAAACCTAAGCGACGAATGTAGCGTTTTCCAAGCGAAAGTGGTAGCAATGAATGAGGCGGCACTTACGCTTAAAGACTTAGTTTGACTGGAAAAACGAAAACTATTTACTCCGGCAGCCAAGCGGCTATAAGATCCATAGCGTCGGATATTGTAAAGTCGAAACTGGTCAAGCTATGCAGACAGAACGTCAATGAAATCTCCAATGTACGAGTAAACACGGTGACTCTCTGCTGGGTACCGGGACACACAGGAGTTCAAGAAAACGAGAGAGCGGACTTGTTGGCAAAGGAGGGCTCAGAGTTAGATAAATCTCTAGCACTACTTTATGTCAATATGCCGCTAAGTTTCCTAAGGAAGGAAATAGAGGACGAAGCCGTAGAAAGAGCAAATGTGCGATGGCTGAATCTGGACATTGGGTCAACGACGATAGCCCTATGGAAATCATTATCAATGATTAGCCTAAGTCGCAAGTATATACGGAAGGTGGTGGGAGTTCTCACAGGACATTGTCCAATAGGCACCCATGCCAGAAGGTTAGGTATCCCCCATAGCGACTGTTGTAGAAATTGCAGGGACGAGGAGGAAATAGAGTCTGTCCGCCACCTGCTACACTAGGCAGTAACTTTTTCGACGAACTGGAGGATCTGAATAAAATAGAGCTGAAGCAGCTCTTGAGATATATACAACAATCTGGGTGGTTCTAATAAGCAGCAAAAGTGTAGGTCTCACGGGGTACACCCACCCCACACATAGGGCACAATGGACCCAACAGTTGGTCTCAGTGAGCCGTGCTGGGAACGGAACCCACTCTAAAAGTCTAGTGCGTAGGAGTCGACGCGAAATACCCTATACGCTAAGGCGCCTTGCAATTGTGAAGATCTATTGGGTCCTTTTAGGCTGAAGACCCCGCTTTCTGTCGAATGCCTCAATGAAGTCGTAGAAGGCTATGATTGCTTTTTTGCCCGTTCTTTGATGTTGAGTTTCCTTAGGATTCAGGATGGATACTGAGCCATCGTATAAAGTGAGTGTGGACGAATGAAAAATGTGAAAATTTCACTGTATTTTCGTACCGTCAATAAATGGATAGTCCCAGCGCAGGCAGCTAGCTGTTTCGCTGGACACTTGATGCTTAACAGACAGGCATCATCGTCTTGATGTTGACTGTTCCTGTCCCTATAATTGCTATCGCTCGCGATTGGACCTTATTTAGTAGATGTAAAACGGACGTATGAGTATTGGCAGATTGTTTACAAAAATGAGCGACTCAAATTTGGCTAACAAACGCTTAACAGTCGATTGGGAAAGACGACTGTCTGCATCGTAAGACGGGCTTAACGCGTGCATCATTGCCACAAGAGAACACCCATTTTGATAATAAACTTTAATCATTTGCACGTGTTGATAGACGCTGCAACTTGCCATGGTTATTTCTCTTTTTTTTTTGGAGGATTTTTGAAACACTACTGGAGCACTCAGGCTCAAGGCTGGTCCATTGTACTGCCAGGTAGCAACCTACTCCAGTGCCGTTAATTTGAGTTCAACGGCAAGTGGTGACTGGACCAGATTCGATTTCACTGCGATTCGAACCTGGGTCCCCTCGAACTTGGGGCAGGCACTTAAAGAACTGCGCCATCCAGTCATAAAAATAAAAGGAGATAAGACAACATGGCTGCCATGAACTGTCAAAATCTATCCGTCATTGGAAAACCATTTTGAATACTGGGTGCTTCAGTCAAGTGAATTTTTCTTTCTTTAAAACTAATGTTTCTGTATCAAGTAGAGCGTCGTCGGGTTTGAACCGTCCCACAGGTTTACCAACTATGAAGGATAACCGCGATTAAAATGGCGTATAATTTGAATTGGGAACCCAAAGCAACTTGGGATGTACAACTAGGAGCAAATAGGGAACGAACTTGGTAGTTGAAGAAGATTGCTTGTTGAAGTCCAGATGCTGGACTATAGTGTCAATTAAGAAGTAGACGAATGCCTTTTTAACAGGCTTAGAGCCGCCCCTACGCAGAAATCGGTGGGAATTAATAATTTTTATACCTTGACCATGGCTGATCATCATCTGACTTCATCCTTCCCTCAACTTTTCAAACTTAAAATAGCCTTTTTAACAGGCTTAGAGCCGCCCCTACGCAGAAATCGGTGGGAATTAATAATTTTTATACCTTGACCATGGCTGATCATCATCTGACTTCATTATTCCCTCAACTTTTCAAACTTAAAATAGCCTGTTGCCTACCTGCGACCTTTGTCAAATCTCTGAACAGCATATCAACCCACTTCTCTATCTATTTTAAAATCTAATTTAGCTCAGACGCTTTAACTTTATTTTTTACCCCCATTCGTTTTGAAGTGCATCTCATTCATTTCAAATTGCGAATTCTATTTATACGTAGATACGACTCATTCTGTCTAGAGATGAGAAACTTTCTCCGTAACTTCCATGCCAATTGGCAAACAATACGTCATGTAGGAGTCCTCCTCTTCTCTCGCATTGGCTTTTTGTTTTACTTATTTGCCGTTCCCTCCCGTTCCTTTAATTTTTCTGTTGTTTATTAGTTCTGCGCTCAACAACATCACTTCACTGGAATACAATCGAATCTCCCACTCCATTAAATAAGTCACCTTTCAACGAGCAGGAGTCGAGGCAATTGAGAAAATAAGGTCCTCGTAACTTTCTAGTCGAGGATAGTTTTTGCAGGTACAGTGTGTTTGGAAAGAAGTGACTCTGTATACGTTCTAGGGCAAAATTAAAGCTGTTAAAAGTCCTACAAGTTGGGTATCCATTGCTCCGTGAATTTACTCGAAAAATGACAAACATTTTGTATGTGAATTGAATAGTTTGCCTGCATCTGCTTCCAGTGATTTTCTTGGAAAACAGACTATTTGTTGTGCCTTAAGAGGAGCTGCTTTCCATGCATACACAGATCTCGGAAAACTTCGGCCATAAACTATCCAAACTTATAGCCAACATTTTGCATTGGTAAGTCCTCGACAAAATCCTTTCAAACACAAATAGAAACTTCCCTCGAACGGTATGGGTGTGGGTGGATGAGACAGATGAAGCCACCGTCCTTCAGGAAACCCTTCTCTTAATTTACCAACAGCCAACCACCAAACTGCACCGTAAGCAGGGGATACACACACACTTTTATTTCATTACCGATCCCTTTCCCGTGGCTTCACCGTCAAGGATATTGCGAACACAAAATTAAGTACTTTTAAGCGAAGTCATCTTCAACGCATCGACCAACCCCCAATGCGCGACTCCCCGTTTGAAACCGCACCAAATAATGAATTTCAACTCAAAGCAGCCTTTGTGGGCCCTTCACGGAGAATGGAGTGGTTCCCCCAAGCGGGCGAGGGGCATCTCCAAAGACTGACGTCCAATCGGATGGGAATGGAGACGCGGAGGGCGGTTAATGCATTTTTGCCTTATTTTCATTTCAATTTCAGTTCTCAGAAGTGAATGCCGTTTGGCCACGTTCCAGGTGAAGTATCGTCCCTTCGCCTTGAGAGTTCTTCCTGTCGCCATATTATTTGTGCGTGAGGATCTGCCGTGCGTTGTGCGGGGATTTTAAATTAAAATTTCGTTGGCGATTACTCGGACATCGTTGATGAAAAATTAATTATTCCGGACGTGCAATTTAATGCGTCGCTGGCCGGGCGGTGGGATTGGTAATTTATTAAAGTTCCGCCGACTTAATGCAGCCCTAGTTGGGCGCGCTGCATCTGTTTGCCCAGCGATGGGTGAAGTGTTCGATTAACGCGATTCTATCGTGGAAAAAAAAGGGAAAATGACTTTTTCACCCTGTGGCTGGACGCACGGTGGTGACTGGCGGTGTTCACTGGCGTTCATTGCATTAAAACAGTCGTCAACAATCGGTTAAGTAAATAATCATTGTTCGCCTGAACGGAGTTGAGAGCGTGTTGATGCGGGTATGCGTTGGGTATTTTCACAGAAGCCCTTTCAGTGCAGGTGAATGCTTTCATTAAAATGCGTATTCAACTCTCTCAATCTCGAATTGAGGCCGCAACGGTCTGTGGAATCTGTAGGGTTGATAATTGCGTTACGACAACTGACGTGGTTAACTTTTTGTTTTCAGCAATTATCGGGAAACTTGCAATGCGGCTGTTAACGGGTTTTCACTTAAAGGCAGCGCAGATACCGGTAGAGAAGATTTCATCTGCTGGGTGCACAAGGACTTTTTTGGAAAGCGCAAACATCTCTACAACACATTCTCACAGATTGGGCAAAACAATGCTCAGAGGATGTTTTGCAAGATTTTGTTTTTTTGTTGATGACGTTTTTCAGCATTTGGCTTGATTAGAGTCGTTTTCGAAGTTAACTACTTTGCAAACTAAAATTTCTGACAATCCAGGGTTTTTTAAAATCATTACCCGTTTTTGACATCATCAAACTTCGCTTATATTTGGCTTATGTTGGTATTGAATAGGGAACATCTTAAATCTTTCAAATTTTGGAACTGTCAATTTTTTTCGTTTTCAGTAGTCAGATCAAATCGGCTTGCACCCTTCCTTCTGGAGGCAACCAAACAAAAAAGTTGGGTCTTCATTTCCTTCCTGATAAGGTGTTTATGTACCTGATGTGGACGAGCTGGCGTTTTCGAGAAAATATTGCCGTGAAACGGCAATCAAATTGTTCAACTAGCGGTCAACGTTAGAATCATTCCAGAAGGAAGTTTTTTTTCGAACTTTTCCAAGATCGACGAGATCAACTCACTTTTTTAAGCCAATGTGAGATCATAGATTTCGGGAAACCAACCATGGGCAAAACAGCTAGGTAACATAACGCTAAAATCTCGAGCAAAAACTTTTAAAAAAGATTAACTTTGAAAAGATTACGAACGTTGGATTGCAGCAATACAGAATGCCTTGATGCGTGCAGAAATACACAATGAAATAGACGTGCAGTAATTTTTGACATTTCGTCGCATTAGTTTGCTGTCATTGTAAAATGTGACAACTAATTATTTTTGCTTTGGATCCAAATTAAAGAAAATAACTACTTTGCTTTTACTTTTCAAATGGAATGTGGTGGCCTGGTGCTGCTTTTCTTGTCATGGAATCGTTCCAATTTACAACATTTACGACATAATAGATCGCTTTGCAGTGCAGTGATGTACTACAGAACGTGGTATTGCCCGCGCAAAAGAGGAAAAGCCCTTTGAATGGATCTTTCAACACAACAACGATCCAAAACACACCTCTTATATTGGAAAAAAGTGTTTCTCTCGTTAAAGTTTGCCTTTTAAGTGAGATTTTCGAATCCTCTGATCACAAATTCCATAGATAATCTGTGAACAATTTTAGATCCGAGAATTTAACGGAATTTAATAAGGAGCCCCTTTTGTTAAACCTGAAATGCCGTGAAAAGGATTCCTATGACTGTTGTCAGCACTTTTATTGATTCTATGCCTTGAAGATGTGCAGCGATTATCAAAAACAATGGACACTCACTCAAATATTATCATCCGGATTTAAAAAATGTTTACTTATGTGCTTTAGCATTGTCGCGGCAATTTATAACGCATGTACCCTCTTTTTTAATATTTTTAAGTAGGAGTCTAGTGGAATTGAGTTTTTGTTTATAAATAAGTGAAACTATTCCTGTTCGAATAAAAAAAAAGACATTAAAATCTCGGAAGTACAAAAAAATGTATTGAGCAAAATGTCTATACGAACTATTTGGTGCTATTGTTTTGTCCGACACTGTACATATAGTAAAAAAAATAATAATGGCCGCACTACAGTTCGAGGTGGACCTGGCCCTAGCTTCTCTGCAACCACTCGTGTTGTGTGTGCTATTATTTTTTCACGAGTGAAGGGGACCTAAGCCGAACCAACGACGAGATTTAGAAGCCTTTTCTATACAGTAATACTCTGTGAGCATTGTCAGTGACTCGAAAGACCACCTCGCCGTGAACAATTTTTTTTTTTTGAAAAATTGTTTGTTTGCCCTGGGATTTGAACCTAGACTTGAAAGTCTAGCGCGTATGGGTCGACGCACAAACCCACACAGCCACGGTGCCCTTAGTTGATATATGCGCCCGAGTAATTCATCGGTAGTGAGCTGAAAAGTAGCTGATTGTCTGTGCCTGCAGATGTTTTGCTTGACTTCTATCAAAAAATGTCTATCTTTCTATATTCTGCAGGTTAGGATTCTTCGACTCCGAGCCCATGGAACAAAGGAACGAAGCACGCCCACGATTAAGGTGGTGCAACTAACTGGAAGAGGACACCAACTTCCTTTGCACAACTAGAGGGAGCTAGCGAAAGATCGCGCTAGTTGGAAAAGCTTGATGGTTGATGTTGGATGAAATTTTAAAATTAAATATTTTTTTCTGTCAGCATAGTTTTGGCATTTCTTTTTCTTTATGTGAGTGCCACAGTCAGCAGTAGATTTTTCAACACTAAGTGAAACTTTGAGTTGTTTATTTTCATCTACAAGTAGACACTAGGAGTCTTTGGCAAGAAACATCATTCATTCCATAACACCTTCACATATCCTCGTTTGACTCACTTCGTTACACGTTTAATTCACGTTAGGCTGTGGGTTTGTAATGGAGCGTGTTGTGTTGCTGTGCTTCCTCGAATTTGTGTTAAACCACGTGTGAAATTCATCGCATCGGAAGCTGCTTGTTTGACATCTTTGGGAACACCCCGAAATTCACCTTAACTTTGATCAACAGACCTCACTTGTTGGAACACCAATTTCAACAGTTTACAAACTTTGCTGCAGCGGTGTTGATTTTGAAATATGTTACTTGATTCAAGTGTCAAAGTAGATTCTGTATGGAAAGGCACACCTCTGAGTACGCTAGAATGCAGTTTCTCCTATGAGACTACTTTATTGCGCCGTTCTGAGTACGATAACTCCCATCTTAAATTCTTATCTTATTCATATGTATAGAATGGCGCATAAGAAACTTTAAGATTTAATTATTAAATACTTTTTTTATTTACGTACTTTTTTTCAGAATTTACTTTGAAAAACTTGGGAAATATATGATGACAGATTCGGCACAGAAGAAATAACTAAAGTGGTTCTTATTTTGCAAGTCGAGATTCAATTGTTCAGACACAAAGATTATTTCGAAATTTTTTTCATGTTCGAAATGCGCCCAGTGCTTCAACAATTTACCGATTGGTTCAGCGTTTTCAGCAACAAGGGGCTGTCTGTGATCTTCTCCGACCTCGTACAGTTCGAAATGATGGGAAAATCCCGAAACTATCACCAGGCGATGTTTTTAGCAGTTGGTGATGTCTAGGCGGTCTTTGCAAAGAGTTTTAAGGCAGTTGCTCCTTTTTCCATATAAGATTCAATTGGTTCATGAACTGAAAGCAAATGATCCATAAATACGCATTCAGTATACCCGGCGTTTTCAAGACTTGTTCCGGGAGAACACTGAGTTTATTCACAAACTCATAATGAGCGATAAGGCTCATTTTCATCTCAACGGTAGTGTGAATAAAAACAATTGCAGAATATGGGGCATTGAAAATCAAAAATATTTATTGAACATCAATTGCACCCACTTAGATGCACAGTATGGTGTGGATTAATCTCAGAAAGAATCTTTGGACCACATTTTTTCGAAAACGACGAACAAGTTGCGGTTAATATGGATGGTTTTCAATGTCGGGCAATGTTTGAAAATTTGTTAAGGCCAGATGTAGAGAACACTTCAGAATTGTGGTGCCAACAAGATAGAGTCACAGCTCACACAGCTCGTCCACCTATGGCTCCCCTGAGGAAAATTGTTGGTGATCGGATAATATCGCGTTTTTGTGATTTTAACTGGCCACCACGATCGTTCGATTTAACGTCTCCAGAACTTTTTCTTTTCTTTTCCACAGTCCGAGGTGGACCTGGTCCTAGCTTCTCAGCAACCACTCGTGTTGTGCATGCTATTGTTCTCTCATGTGTGGAGGGGACCTACAGTTTAATGCCAACTCTGAACGGCGAAATTGAGAAGCTTTTTCTAGACAGTTATACTCTTTGAGGATTGTCAGTGACTCGAAAGAGGTAGAGTCGTGAACGCCCACTGAGTTATTGTACTAGTTAATTTTCGAACCACTGAAATGTCCTCGATTTCCCTCTGACAGGCTGTCACAGAAACCATTCCTTACTGCTCAACAATTTACGAGGAACCATCATATGCCCAAAAATCTATTTTCCGTCTTCTTTTGAAGGTGCCTACTTCACATACAAAATATGTACATATTTCACCATGATTAATGAAACCTTCTTGGCCTCCTAAGCCGATGCCAAATTCGTTTCACTTTTCCGCAACCGTATCATTTGTGGCAATCCGATATCGGTAATCCATTACAGGCGATTATCCTTAAACGCAATTACAACCTGTCTGACGGCATCTGGTTCCGGTCCGATGATAATCTTCGAATCTCATTACTTAGAATTCGCAATTATGCACTTAATTAGATTTGCGTCGTATCCTAGCCCTTTGACAAATTAATTCTCACACAAAACCGTCTCCGCCATAAGTTAACCTGGATCGCGAACCACATCACCCGAATAATCGCAAACATACCTCACGGCTCAGCCTCCATCCGATGAATCCATCGCAAATATGATAACCGTTTCAGTAAATCCTCCAAGGGAAGCATTAATTTGCTCACCTGCTCCATAATCCCAAATGGAATTACACCGCTTATCAATTATTCTCCAGCGAAGCGATTTATCATCTCACACGGTACGCATTCACAGAATGGGAATAACCCCGCAAAAGGTTAAAAATGCGATCCGATTCAAGACGTCGCTCGGCTGGGAGAAGCCGAACGGGGACCGAAAGGGAAAAAATTCGGAGAAGGAACCAAACTACAGGTGTCGTTGCTGCCAAAACCGTATGGCTGCAGGGTTTTAATTAACAGCAACAAGGACGAACGCCCAGAGAAACAAAAATCCCACATAAATATCACACATGACATCCTATTAACGTTTTGCCAGCTTACACACACGCGCGTACCCACAAAGACGACAAGGGACTTGCCTTCGCCTCCTCGGGCTAAATGGATGCGACATGGGAGAAAAAAATCCCGGCTAATAACCAAAAATTACTGGTAATGCGATATAGGGATGCGAATGTGTATCCCCTTTCCACCCCTCCCCCCTCATGATCCGATGTGTGTTTGCGAAAGGGATTCGTCAACCTCGCCTTACCCGTCGGAAGGCAACACAAATGATCTCCCTACGCTAAGACGTGGCCACGGAATCAAATGAAGCGCCTTCTAATTTTTCATTCCGATCCGTTGCCTGGCTCCTGGATGATGTTTATTATTATTTCCAACATCGTCGCCTAGATGGGACATCCCTGCACGATGTAGAGGATACCTTCGTACCGTTTCCGGTTGGGCGGAATCCTTGCGAGTAACTAATTGCCACTCTATTTATTCATGACGATAATTTGCGGTGCGTCATTAGTAGACCAGCACGTACACGTACGTACGCATACGGCAGGGCGGCCTTCAAGGAAAAACCGCATCGCACCACAGCAACCCTGCGACCCTCCAACAGATACTACCTTCGACCCTGAATGGTGTCCTGATTAAGTGATAAATTCACTTCAGTTACGCACAATTCAGGAGGCGCATAAGGTGGATGCCGACCGGGCTGTCATTTTTGAGGTTTGAGGTGGAAAGGACCTTCGCCAGCAGCACTGCCGTCCTCGTCATCGTCGGTGTTAAACTGTAATCATGAAATATTGAAATGTGTCGTTGGGAGCAAATTAATTAACGTTTAGTTTGTGGCACGGAACATCCAGATTCTCGTTGTCCTGGCATCGTTTTTCATAAATTACACTTATGAGATTCGCTCCTTGACGCTTGTGCCAGTGTGCGTCTGTGAATGGGGACGTGTGTGTATAATTGATGTGCACACCGTGGGCGGTGTCGTTAATGAGTTCTAATCGGTATTTTGTCAAAGGATTTACATCTGGCGGTGACGCAGGAGCTAAAGCGCAGCAAAACGTATCGATGGGGGAATTGGTTTGCTTTGTGGTTTCTCTAATGCGTGCCGAGTGGTTAATCGGATAATAATTACAGTGAATTGGAATTTAATTGTTTGCTAATGAAAAGCCACCGTGAAACAGCTGCAAATAAAATTGCTACAAGACATCGATGATCCCATCAGTCTGCTTTTCAAACCGCATTCGTGTTGAGTGCACATGAGAATTGGCTTCAACTGTGTGAACATTGACAACATAACACTTTTCAATCAAACCTATGGTTACGTTAGTTTCGGGAATTTAAAGCATTTTTCATCGCAGACTTCTAAGGAAAATTAATTGGTTTTCTTGTAAGACCGGATCTTAAGCCTCCAACAGCAGACGATGTCGTGCGCCTAAATTGCTCCTCCAAAATCGGACTAAATTCGCATTAATCGCATAAGAAACGTTCATGTTCATGTTCATGTTCATCTCTCAAATGGGCGCCGTGACGTAGTGGTAGGTGCGTCGACTCCTCCGCTCGAGGTCTATGGTTCGAATCTCGAAAAAAAACACTTAACATTTTTTCACGGCTCCATTTCTTTCGAGTCACTGATAATGCTCAATGAGTATAACTGTCTAGAAAAAGCTTTTCAAAATCACTGTTTGGACTCGGCATTAAACTGCAGGTTCCCTCCACTCGTGAGAGAACAATAGCACGCACAACACTAGTGGTTGCTGAGAAGCTAGGCCCAAGGTAAACCTTGGACTGTAGCGCCGCCATTATTATATTATTATTATTAATAACTAAGAGGATTCCTACGGCCAAGGTAATGGGCAAAAACTGAAGCTGACATTAAGTTGAAGCTGGTTGATTGGAGAGTACGCCGGAAACAGTGTATAAAATATTGGTCTAGCTGAGAAGACCTTTTTGGCAGAGATCCAAACTAGTCCATCCAGTCTAGGGACGCTCGAATTTTGTTTGTTTATAGCGATGTTGTTAAACCAACATCTTTTAAATATTTTGTGAGTTGTTCAGCAGTGTAGGATGAACCATGACGTGGCAAATCATCATTTTATTGCCAAAATCAGTTCTTCAGTGATGATTTGAATCCTCTCCACAACCGTCCTGCCGAGTCGACTAGTGGTGGCCGATATTAGCGACATCTTGTGTACTAAACTGGATGATGATGACAATAAGTGGTTTTGGTTGCCTTGCGTCTGTGGTCCCTTGGTGTTTATACCTTGGTCTTTATATCCGCCAATTGCTGTCACTGCAAAGAGGGCCAAAGATGTCACGCAGAACCATTTGTTGCAGCATGGTTGCCTGGGCCACGGTGAGAACGGCGACACGCTTGCGGCTGCACGGCTTAGCTCGTCGGACGGGGCGGTTCTTGTCCTCCCACTCGTACACCACCAGTTTGCAAAAACAAAAATATTGTGCCTGTAGCTAGCTAAGAGGAGATAGAAAGAGGTAAAAAGATAGAGAAAGAAGAAAGCCTAATACTCTAACAGACCACGGACGGACAACTAAAAGATAGGACAGGGAAAAGAAAGAAGAGACAGGAAAGAGGAAAAGAAAGGTGTTCCAGGTCTATGCATTTATCACCAAAAGAAACCGGCAGGGAGCTCGCGGAGATAAGCTAACTAACCTAGACTAAGTCTAAACTAACCTACCTAGCTTAAAACTATACCTAAACTAAACCTAATCTACCTAAAAAGTATCTTGCTTAGCCCTAACACGAAGCAACAGCCTTTCAGTGTCGTTTGGCGGTGCAAGTTCGTCAAGAAACCCAGGGTGCCTGTTGTTATTGGCACAAGTCCGCCTGCCCACCCCTCATGTTAATCGACATGACCTTCGCTACCTCGCTTGGCGAAGTATTGTGGGAGATAGCCCCTTAGCGGAGACGTTAGCCACAGTCTAACGTTCCACTCTGTCTGCCTAGACCTAGAGCTGTTTCATCTGCTTTCGATATTGACTATGGCTCTGCGCCATAGAACAGAAGTGGGATCAAGGCCTTATACGAAGCCATTGATATATATATTCTGGTCAAGTCGTCGATGTTGTGTGTCCTTTCTCGTCGGCAACACATACTTCGTGTTGCACTCGTTTATCAGCCAGACCCATTTTACCCGCTTCCGTTTCAACGGAAACGCTCGTTGAGTTCGAACAATCACGTCGATGTCATCCGCGTATGCCAGCAGTTTGGCCATGTGCTGGCAAGACTATGCCAGACTTTTGGAGATCCTGGATCTAGTGTTGGCATGTGAGTTTTGCACGATCTTCTCAAGAACGTTGTTGAAAAAAATCATATGACAGCGCGTCGTATTGCCTAAAACCGTTTTTGAAAATCATTGAAAGTCTCGGTGAGTTCGTTACCGAACTTGATGTAGTAGCTAGAGTTCTCCATCGTCATCTGGCTCAGTCTGACGAGTTTGGCAGGAATGTCAAAACTAGACATGACACTGCATAGTTCGTTCTCATACACGCTGTTAGATGCGGCCATGCAATCAATAAATACGTGGAGATTGACGATTTGAATTTCTTGGGTCTTTTCCAGGATCTACAGCATTTTCAAGAAGTACTGAAATGATATCAAGAAGAAAATATGGACGACATTGTGGGAGGCTTACATCTAACATTTTGAAACCGATCTAGGCTCTACAGTATCTTTCTGTGCATAAAGGCAAAGTTGGGGAGAATATTTGACCTGGACATGACTCCCTTGACTTATTAACTCCACAGCTGCTGTAAGACCCAGTGAAAAAGCTAAAGCTGTATATGACTGTCGCGATAACTTTACCAATTTAAAATCAAGACCCTCGTAGTGTAGTTAAACGTTCATTGAAATCTCGGTTAAATCACTTAATTTCCCTCGTACTAAATTGTTTTTTGAAGACTTCGCAGAACCACATCCACACCCACGCTGCACCGCTTCGAGAACAGCACCCGGCGAATGCTGAGTGCTGTTTCTTTACGGAGAGTCTGTTTACCTTGTGCCAGGACAAGTCTGTCTTCACGTAGTAAATCTCAATAATTTCATTCCACCTGATTTATTATCACAGCTCTCAGAAAACTCAGCTCACGAACGCGCTACCATTCCCCAGGTATTGCATGCATTGAATTCATACGTGACATCGCACATGACCTCGAACAGAACGCTTCGCAGCCCGTCCCCCGGCGTTAGCCGCAACTCAAACAAAAGATTTTCATTCAATTTCTGAGCCATTCCCGACGTCCTCGTTGGCAGCGTCTTCGTGGGAAGTTATTATTTTTTATTTTTCTTCGCTCCACATCCGCGTGCAGGATAAAGTTTGATCATCGCGAATTACGATCCAAACGAGTAAGTTCCACACCGAAACCGCTGGCATCTGGTTATCCCCGAGGGGTTCTCGAGACACGTACACGCTGCCGCGTCGTGCCGGCTGAGTGTGACGACGATTGTTGCGCTCCTGCTGGCGGTTTCAGGAAATCTATTTAACTTCTGCAAATATTCCCGGTTCCTGTCGTGACGAGAACTCCTTCCTGCGATGCGTCTTCGTTCTGCGGATGTGAAGTGTAAATAAATTCTCGGAGCTTGGTGGGTGCATGTGTCAGCGGAAAACTGAAACAAAAGGTCTAATCCTCCGCGAGGGTTTGGCAAGGCAGAGAGGGATTAAAAGGATTTGCTTTTGCCGAGAACCCCGTTTAAGATTAATTATGAAGGGATGCAGTGGCTCCAGAGTCACCCATGTCGATAGAGTGTAATAGTGCATTGCCCAGAAGGAACAATATCCAAGAAACCAGGACCCGACCGTGCACACATTTCTGTGTGTGCTGTATGTTCGCATCCTTGGAGCAGCGGAATTCTTTTCTGCGGGATTTGCAACGCGTGTTGTTATGGCAGAGCGCGTAGTTGCCATGCAAGACGTAGCCACGATGAAGCAATAATGCATGAGGATTTGCACTGCGAATGGGGAGATGTTAGTCGAGGGCAAACAGAACGGTTGGGAATTTCAAGGAATTTCCATATGCAACGTATGCAGTGCAGAGTTCATTCCGACTTCGTCTTACTCCATCTGGAAATTGAGAATAGGGCGAATTATGGATTTCAAGCAGTTGCAGCTGATGTCAGGACACACACACATGCACTCGTGCGTTTCAAAGTGAAACGCAGCTGCGAGCACATTTCTCGGAAGGGCTTTGAGAAGATATGGTGATTTTTTCACATGTTCGGATAAGACTGGGATCTGTGGAACGAGATTGGCACTGTGGGAGCATGTTTTGTTCTGAAGTTGAACCACCGGATGACCTCGGTGGTAGCAACTTGCAAGGAGTTCAAGTTTGGATGATGTTCAGTTCTTGGTTGTGATGATAAATTGAATACAGCGCAACTTGGGGCAATAAATCTCGTGCTTAGGATATGTTGCCTTTATGAAAATGTGGTATGTGAAGGAGACTTTGAAGGATATTGTCTTACAAAGTCCATCTGTAAAGCATAGTGGGTAAGTGAGTTGACTCCTTCGCAGAAGGTCTAGGGTTGAATTTGAATCGAATCGAAAACATTTACTTTTCGTTAGATGGGACCACCTGTGTATCACTGACAGTGCTCCTTTGGATCGGTACTCCACTCGTAAGAACAACAATCACTGAACACGGGTGGTGACCAGCCTGTTATGCAAAAGCCCAAGTTCAAAGTCCAAGTCCAAGTCCAAGTCCAAGTCCAAATCCAAGTCCAAGTCCAAGTCCAAATCCAAGTCCAAGTCCAAGTCCAAGTCCAAATCCAAGTCCAAGTCCAAGTCCAAGTCCAAGTCCAAGTCCAAGTCCAAGTCCAAGTCCAAGTCCAAGTCCAAGTCCAAGTCCAAGTCCAAGTCCAAGTCCAAGTCCAAGTCCAAGTCCAAGTCCAAGTCCAAGTCCAAGTCCAAGTCCAAGTCCAAGTCCAAGTCCAAGTCCAAGTCCAAGTCCAAGTCCAAGTCCAAGTCCAAGTCCAAGTCCAAGTCCAAGTCCAAGTCCAAGTCCAAGTCCAAGTCCAAGTCCAAGTCCAAGTCCAAGTCCAAGTCCAAGTCCAAGTCCAAGTCCAAGTCCAAGTCCAAGTCCAAGTCCAAGTCCAAGTCCAAGTCCAAGTCCAAGTCCAAGTCCAAGTCCAAGTCCAAGTCCAAGTCCAAGTCCAAGTCCAAGTCCAAGTCCAAGTCCAAGTCCAAGTCCAAGTCCAAGTCCAAGTCCAAGTCCAAGTCCAAGTCCAAGTCCAAGTCCAAGTCCAAGTCCAAGTCCAAGTCCAAGTCCAAGTCCAAGTCCAAGTCCAAGTCCAAGTCCAAGTCCAAGTCCAAGTCCAAGTCCAAGTCCAAGTCCAAGTCCAAGTCCAAGTCCAAGTCCAAGTCCAAGTCCAAGTCCAAGTCCAAGTCCAAGTCCAAGTCCAAGTCCAAGTCCAAGTCCAAGTCCAAGTCCAAGTCCAAGTCGTCCGTTGAAATGATGTTTCTTGGCACAGTCCAAACTTCAGTCTTAACTGCGTTCAGATTGCCAGAAGAGATTCCTTTGGTGAATAGAATGTCCCCACACAATGGCAACAATCGTCCTGTTTCACAAGTTTGTGCGCTCATTCCACCCCATTTCCGACCTCGTTGGCCATTGAGTGTGTTGCCAGATTTTATTCCTCATCCGGACATTCTTTCAAATTTATTTCATCGCCAAATTGGAAAACGGAGGATGAGCTTGCGTCTTTTTGTGCCCATGCACTCTGTTCACAAAGAACTCAACTCCATAAATGCACCTCCCCTCATCTGGGGCCCCTGCTGTGCATCGTAGCACAGCTACGGACATCCTTGGCTTAGCGTGCCGGAATCAGGGCACCGTACAGATAATAACAGTTTAGGAAAACGTCAGTAATCCCTTTCATGGAGACGACCATGCGAGGGGATAGAGCACACAGCCAAGGGAGAAACCACAAAGCAATTGAACACGAAAAGCAACAAGCAAACACAAACGAACGATATCGTGGACAATTTTCAAGGATTCTGCACAATATTTTGTGCAATATGTGAAATCCAGCTCGCACAACAATCCCCACCCCAGCCCAGCCCAGCGCGGACTGTGGTGGTCCATCTTTAAGACATTGTCAGTCCGTGTACGGCTAAGCTGTCCCCGCATTAACACACACACGCTGTTCGGGACTAACAACCGAAGCGCACAGCAGGACTTAGGAGTTGTCGGTGTATCCTTGCCAGCACGCCCGCACATAAAATGCGATATCAAACTTAAAACGGATTATATCCTTTCCGGATGGACGAGCGAACACTGCTCCACACACACATCCACCCACATTCTGTCAACCGCGAGCGTGGTATCAAAATGGAAAAGGATAACAATTTTCAGCAAAATAAAATTGAAGACGGTCGTTGGTCGTTCGGTTCGGCTCGGCGCGGTGCGGTGCGGTACGGTGCGGCCGGCGTGTCCCTGTGTGCACAGGGATGGCAATCTTTTTGTCAACGTCAAGAAAATGTTTGTCGGACAACATGGAAGCTCACCGAGGACAATGAGAGCAGAGAATCAGGAAAAACTACTCGTATTTGGTATCATCCCTTTCAGGACCTAACCCCATTATGATAGCAATTGCTGTAATAGACTTTATATTTGATACGTGGACTCGGTCGAGGACCGTCTTTATCTGTATCTGTATCTGTATCTGCATCTGTGTCTGCAAAGTGGATGATTCTTTTCATTATCGTTGCATGATAGCGCTTTTTATGGATTAATGGTCAATTGGGTGGCATCCTGCATGCTTTTCGAATGAATTGCCGTCTTCCTTCCCCCAAAACGTGCGTCCCTCGCAGACAAAGGAGACTCATAATAAATTCCATTGCTAATTGGCTAGTAAACTCGATTAAATTTATTGGGATTCCCCGAACAGAGAACGCATACGTGATTGATTGGGCTGCGGCGTAGAGGGCGTTCCGGTCCCTTGTTGGTCTTGGGCCCGAAATATCTCCCAAAACAGGACGACGATGATTTCTCCATGATCGGAGGCGATTTATTGCTTTGCCGCACTCTCGTCCACGCGTCTGTACGTCGTCGGTTGGTGGAGATACCCCCGGGAGTGGGGGGACATTGATAATTCGAATCATAGAACTATTGGACGTCCCAACAGGACATTCTCGGGCTAATTGTTTATTCAAATTCATTTTTGGTTTTCAGTTAATTTATTCATTGGCATTTTGGGAGTGTACGGCCTGTGTACAGACTGTCTGGGGGGTGACGATGACGAATGTCATGCGAATGCCGGGATTAGGATAGAGATGGTGACCGATGATGATATCCTGTCGACATCGAGTGATGGAATTCGGACAGTTGACATGACATTTTGATGGGGATGGAGTGAGTGAGAGAGTAATTGTTTGTGATTTGGGGGATGCTGACTGATTGAATTGATTATACTCTTGGACAATGTTCGTGTGCGGGATGATAGTGGCGGCTGGGATTTGGAATTTGTGAATGATGAGCGTTCTGTGTTTTGAGAGTGAGCAACTGAGAGTATCAAAGGATTCCATGTTGTAAATGCGAGTTTCGTCTAAATTATTGGACGTTTTTTTTATAAACCACCCAGTGCGAACTATTTTCAAAGTTCAAAGCTATAAATCATTAGCACGAGATGTATGGTTCAATAATGTGGACCAAGTAGATGTGTAGGTTAGGCTAGGTTAGGGGACTGCTAGTGAATTCACCAGCACACATTTTTTTTTTTGTAGGATTTTTGGTGTTCTACTGGAGCACTGAGGCTCATAACTGGTCCATTGTCCATTGTACTGCCAGGTAGCAACCTAATCCGAATCCAGCGTTCCAATGTTCTTGAATTGCACTCCATAGCTGAGTTTTATTATGGAATGTTTGTGTAGCCAATGATTTTTTCAGTTCCGCCCACAAATTGTCGGTCGGATTGAGATCGGAGGACTGAGAAGGCCATGGTAATACCGACACTTGATGGTCCCTCAACCAAGCACCCACTAATTTCGATGAGTGCTTGGGATCATTGTCATGTTCAAAGTACCATCTTAAGGACATGTTGTCCTGAGCATATGGTTATATCACATTCTTTAAGATATCACGATAAGTTTCCTTAGTCCTGATGTCTTTTATTTGGAAAATGGGTCCAACACCGAACCAAGAAAAACAGCCTCACACCATGACGCTCCCGCCTCCATGTTTTGCAGTTTTTTTGTGAATCTGAAGTGAAGCTCTTTTCCCTTAGGCCGCCCAACATTTCGTCCACTGTCCGAACCAATTAAATTTATTTTTGTTTCATCACTCCAGAGAATGTTTCGAAACATCTCTTTAGAATGATTCCTGAAACTTAAGGCGAACTCTTTTCTTGTTTTGGCATTCCTTTTACTAAACAAGGGAACTTTGCGAGCTATCCTTCCTGGTAGCTGATTTTGCAGCTTCTCCCGACCGATGGGGCACTGATTATGTTGTTAACCTCAGCGGCAATTGCTCTTGATGACATAAAGGGATTCCTTTTGGCTAGTATCACAATACGGGAATCATCAGAGGGGGTTGTTTTTTTTGGTCTACCTCTTGTTTCTTGTGATAGGGTTCAGGAAAGTGGATTGAAAACAAAATTTACCGATCTTCCCAACTTGTTTGCAATAAATTTTAGAGTTTCCCCTTTTGTCTGTGATATTCAATAATCCGGCTTTCTTCTTCACTACAATGCTTATTACGGCCCATTTCTAACAAATCTATAAAAGCATTTGTAAAATTACTTAAAGTCTTACATAGAGAAAAAAAACACAACCACCTTTTACCTGTTATTGAATAAAATTTAAAAGAGAAAACAAAATTCCCCATTATTTTGAACACTATGGAAAGCACTTTTTTCGCAGTTTGCACTACTGCACCAGTTCCATGATTGATTGACTGACATTATATGCTGATATAGGCAATAACGGTACCACTTACTGTTGCGAAAGGATGACAAAAACAATTTAACAAGCGGGAAGGTACATAATGAGTGATCTTCCCTATTATTTTGAACAGCACTGTACCATCAGGTTCAATTGAAACATGAATTGAAGCCAGCAGACTATGCGGCGCTGTACTTTTGCTGATTAGATGTTGGAAATGATTGGTCAAGACCGTGATTTTTAACACAAAATTATTCGGAGTGATGTGGCGCATTAGTCTTTGTCCAGCATCAGTCGCCAGTCATTAACAACCGATAGCTGGAGATCCGGCGTAGAATGGCTTTTGCCAACCACTGCTACATCGGTTCATAGCAAACAAAACAAAACAAAAAAAATATGGTCTCAAGATCAACAAGATCCTAATCCTACCGGCCTTGATATAAGGAGCCGAAAGCTGGAGGATAAGCTGGGCTGCAGAGCTGATTCTTGGTGCCCTTTAAAGACAAATCCTACGTCGGATATTTGGTCTTGGCTGCGAGGAAGGTGAATAGAGGTGAAGACACAACCGCGAACTCTTTGAGCTGTACACGAATGTGGAGATAATGTGGAAGGCAAAATCATGAAATTGACTAAACTCGCTCGACCACATTGAACACCAATGCTTCATGTAAGAGAGTCTTCATACGACTAGATGGCGCAGTTGGTTAAGCGCCTGCCCCAAGTTAGAGAAAAGAGTCTTCGACTCTGAGCCTGTGGGACAACGCAACAGAGGACGTCCACGAAGAAGGTGGCGCACACAAGTCGAGGGGGACCTCGGCCGGCTTGGTGTGCAAAACTGAAGACGACTGGTGAAAGATCGTGCTGGCTGGACAGTCATGTTGAGTGAAGCCTAGGTTCAACTTTGACTGTAGCGCTCTAAGAAGAAAAAGAAGAAGAAGAAGGAGTAGGTTACTGCCTGGCAGTACAATGGACCAGTACTCTGAGTACTCCAGTAGTGTTTCAAAAAGTTTCCGAAAAAAAGAGAGTCTTCAAATTTGAGCCTCCTGGTTTGAGAAGGAGAGGAAGACCGAACCTCCGGTATAATGATCAAATTATCACGGACGCAAGCCGACTTGGTCTTGATGACTAGAAGGAGCATACCCGGTACCGTCAACGTTGGAAGGCGGCAAGTCGAAGTTTTCTGAACTAAAGTAAATTCAAAACTAGGAGTTTGGGTTTATTTCGTATTTGAAAATGGAATAATACCAAAGTCTTAGAATTTGGGCTTATTCCACGTCACCAAAGGAAGACTGTTTAACTTACTCCTCGAGTATCCAAACCTTGGTTTAAGCAAATTTAACAGAACTACTTTAACAGGATTTGACCATCAGCATAAGATTGAGAGGGTTGTGAGATTTCTTAAGATAGCGATTAAGTCCTAGCTTAACGAAGGGGTACAGTATGTACATTATAGTCGCAATGCACGTTATTGTTATACAGAATGGCAAAAATGTGTTAGGCGCCTTTTAAGATTCGTTATATCTTCAAAAAGCAAAAAAATTAATGAAATGAGCGGAAAAAAAACCGCTTATAACTTCAGATACTGTCGCCGAAAATTAAAAATTAAAAAAAAAATTATTTTCGATAAGTGATTCGGCAGCAAATACAAAAAGAGAAGAGTGCCTAATACATTTAGCCAAGGCTGTATTCACTGCCCATTATTTGTAATTCAATTCAATGGTCCAGAAAATTATTTCGAATGTAGCACAATACAGGTTTTCTTGTCCCTTAACTTCTAAGACCAAAGTGCTTTCGCGTTTCTTCCGAAAATTGGCATTAAAGTACGGTCCCATCCTGGAGTACAATGACCCAGCACTTTTGTCAGTGTCCTTCAGAGGATAATGTTACCCACTAACAGAGAAAATCCTCAATGTTGTGAGCAGTCCGTACCACAATCAGACACCAGACGTATCTCAGTCCTTAAAATTTACATCAAACACAAAGCACATGGAAAAGGTGTATCCTCAAAGAACTGATTGCATCCCATGCTGAATGTGGTTCAAATCTGACAGTTATCTGACAGAAACTCTGGTCAAATCCGATCTCTCAACTCTCAACCCCTTCCCGAATCACCCAATCGTCCCGACAATGATAAATGCCATTAAATGAACGAAAATAAGCAAAAGCTTTTTTGTTACACCCATCAGAGGATAACAGAATTGGCATCATATCCCGCAAAAAAGTCGGAAAAAAAAAGAAAATCTCTCATCAATGCAATGGCGGTCGACTGAAAGGAATGGGAAAAGCAAGTCTGCTATCGCAGCACCCAAATCAAATAAATCGAAAAATATGTCCTTTACAGGACTCGAACCCAATCCCATAAGATACAATTTTTTAAGACTCATTCTTGTCGTCCCCATAAACATATTAAAAAGCCCGATGCCCTAAGTACTGGCAAATCATCACAAAGACTTCGCTCTGCTCCTTTCGATCCTCTTGCCGCACACACACGGTCAACCGCACACACATGCACTGTGGCCCGGGCTCCCTGAGATGAAAGAATAAACCCTCCTTTTTGAAGCCCATTTTCTCCTCAAATGCACTCGCTTCTGGCTGTGAAAGTTTTGTAGCTTGTAAATGTGATGTTATGGGACCCTTTGCTTGTACCCCCGTCCACCCTCGGCGGGGCTTGCTTGTTTGGCCGACTTTTTCGTCATTGTTTGTCCTTCCATCTGCTTTTGTAGTAAATGGAGGACGACAATATCAAATGTTCCCAATTTTTATTTGTGGCCCAAGATGGTTGGTTTCCGTTCTTTTTTCCGACCATACTCGTATTCAGCGCCGCCCTTTGTGTAGTTTGTTTGTTTGTGACTGTGTCCTCGTATCCTTTGCTCGTTTGCAGGCTTCTGTTGGCATTTGGTTTGGCTGGAAACTGTTTTTGATAGGATTCCGTGTCCTTTAGTTTCTGATGCCAAATATTGAAGGGGGTGTTTCCCGGGTCCTCCACCTTCTCAATTGCCACCCGCAAACAATTGTTATTATTACCCCAGCTATTGACTTCATCTGGTTTGGTAGTAGTTTTCTTCATTCGACCAAGTGGATGGGATGGGACCTCTAGCCTCCGTCTTCTATCACAAGGCCGCAATGCCTTTGTGTGAAATACTCTTGCATAGTTTTTGCTTAATGCAAGGATATTGTGGCCCGCAAGAAGACGAGCGAGCGAGAGAGAGAGAGGGAACAGTTTTGTTAGTTTTGATCCGCATTCCACTCGCAATTGGTCCTTGAAAGTTGCTCCATTGAGGATGTGTTGACTTTTGTATTCACTTATGAAAGGAACTCGAATTGGAGGGAGTCGGCATTAACGTGGGGTGTCCATTCATGGAACGAGGGGGGTTGCTGAGAACATGCTGGCTTATGGCATTTTATCCACTGGATGCGGAGTGGTGTGTACTCAAGTGAATCGGAAATGAATTGTTCTTGTTGAGATTGCAATGGAGACGACAGTTGCTTACGAGAGTTGTGCTCGTTTCATTGTTGTAGACTTGTGCGTAATGAGACTTCTTGTGGGGCCATAAACAGCATCGGCACGGGATCCTTGATTCACCATGGAGCTCTATCTCATTCGTCTGGGTTTCAAGTTCAACTTTCATAAACATTCAAATCAACTGCACACTCTGAAGGGGGTATTGTTGGCATTCGTGTGGGTGCAGCCAAGAGTTGTGACGTACATCAGTTATATTAGCTCTTGAGTCTTTAATTACGTGTGTTTTAGGGCAACCTTGATGATTTTGAAAAACAGATGATAAGTTCCTGCAACCCCCTTTTGGAGCATAGAGCATCAATGATGCTTCTTCGTTAATCTCTGTGAATTGCCGCAACATGCCTTGCCTCTCCCCAACTAGTCCAGAGATAGAAGTCAAAGTTCCTTTCTTCTGGCAATTCATGTGGCATTCAAACATACATTTTTCGCATTCATCGGTCTTTTCACGGTAAATCGATTGACTTACAGTTGTTTGTGACAATGTATCAGTATGTGTCACACACACTTGGTGAAGTTTGACTGACCAAAATCAAAGAAAGTTTAGTTTAGCAAGATGAACGTCATAGTTGGCGTGTGCAAGGGTTGGATTGACGAAGTTATTTCATTGTGCTTTGTGCACCGGAAGGCAAAACATAAACTACAGAACAGAACACATGAAACACGCGTCAGGATAACTGTTTACTCAGGCCACCAGGGAACAGCTAACCGACACCGTAGCAAGCTAGTTTCTCATATACACACCAAATAATAAACCAAACAGTAGGCAATATAGAGAAGTACATAAAACACATACGCACCAGTACCGCATAGATCGCGCGGAAGAACAGGCGATCGAACGTACATACACTCACACACACTCACAAACGAACGAACGAAGGGACAAATCAGGGACATGTCAGACAAAACGAACGAACAATAGACAGTCAATCATAGTCATCCGAAGTCCCAACATTCGTCACCAAACGCGCCACGTATTGTGTAAATCTAATTAATAAAAGAAATAATAACATTAAAGAGCCAAAGTGTTTTTATTTAAAAGTAGGGAAAAGGACTGTGAACCCTACATACATGCTGGTTGACGTAAATCGGTTGACCGTGTAAGGCCCACTTTAGAATACTGGATCTGTGTCGAAAATCTGTTCAATTTATGGGTTCATTCTTTCACTGGTGGGTGTTGGGAGTCCTTCTAGACAACCTCCACCGCGATTATTGGAGGAGCAGCAGCAATGAAGAAGAAATAGGAATCTGTTCGTCATCTGATCTTCGATTGGCCAGCTCCAATGGAAAGGAGATTAGGTTAGGTTAGGGGTCTGCTAGTGAACTCACCAGCACACTTAGACCATGTTGGTCAAGGCCCGCAGGGTGGCGTGTTGTCTCCTCTGCTATGGTGCATGCTGGTTGACTCTCCACTCGATGCTCTCAATAGTTCTAACATCTACACCCAGGCCTATGCGGATGATGTAGCTGTTTTGTCTGTCGGATCATGCCTAGTGGATGTGTGTTTAAAAGCGCAGGCAGCTCTAGACGTGATCGACGATTGGTGTACTAGAATTGGGCTTTCAACCGAGGTTGCCCTCTTCACTAGAAGGAGGAAATTGACTGGTTTGACTCAACTAGTACTAAAAGGTGTAACTATCCGCTTTTCCGATGAAGCTAAATATCTAGGTGCCATTCTAGATAGGAAGCTTCTGTGGAAAAAACACATCGAAACGAAAATTGCGAGGGCACTGTCAGTTTTCTGGCAGTGTAAGGCAGGCCATCTTCCGCTTACAAAGAAGTGGTTATTGGTACAACTCGCATTGGAGTTTCGATGACCTTGGGCATCCCATTTCCTTTGACCCCAGTCTTATGGATATGCCGTCTGACGCACGGACACCTGTACTCCAGCTGCGACGAACATACAAAGTCGACTTTCCCTGCACTCAGGACTGGCTCTGGCGAGAATCTGAGCCAGAAAATGAATGTAGTCGAATCTTCACGAACGGCTCCAAGACCAATGAAGGATCTGGTGTTGGTGCCTTCGTGGAGAGCGACAACTTTAGACTGCACACCTCGTTAGGTAAATTTGCGTCGGTTTTCCAAGGGGAAACCTATGCGATCCTAATGGCTACGAGCTATATTGTGAAGAATAGGTGGAAGGAGCGAAGTATTTGTGTCTGTAGGGACAGCCAAGCTGTGCTTAAGGCCTTGCTGAGCCCTTTAACCACTTCCAGGATAGTTCAGAAATGCAAGTCTTTTCTGAATTTGATCGGTAGCTCAAATTCGCTAAGACTTGTCTGGGTCCCGGGGCATCACGGGATCACGGGATCACGGGAAATGAGATCGCCGATGAACTTGCTAGGTGAGGATCAGGTAGGGCGTTCTCAGGACCAGAACCTACGCTGGGACTGCCCGCGTCCTTTGTTAGGGCTTCCATCAATGGTTGGACTTCTCGAGAGCACAACCGCAGGTCGCATGACTCTCCAGGATGTTGACAGACCAAGGCATGCTCCCCAACGTCTGTAAGAAATCCGCGTCTTTCTTCTTATCTCTTAACAGAAAAGATTGCAGACAACTTACCGGCGTGCTAACGCGGCACTACACCTTCGCCAAACACCTAAGTGTGTTTGGCCTAAGCGATGAAACCCTCTGTGAAGCCTGTGGAGAAGACGATGACACTGCAGAGCACTTCCTCTGCCATTGTCCCGCCTTTGCTCGGATCAGGTGGCAGTTATTCGCTGCTGATGAGGTGAGAGCTGATGATGTACACATCCTCACAAAATTATTCGCACAAGACTTCATTTAACGAAATAAGCTAAATTTCACTAGCTTAGTCGTAAAAAATTAATTCAATAAAATTAAAAAAAATTAGAATTAGTAAAAGATTAAAAATTAGTACAAAAAAATCAAATATTAATAAATCCAAGCAGGCAAAAACGAAAATAAACAAACTGACTTCAATTAAACGTAACACAAAATTATTCGCACAAAAATAAAAATTTGAAAAAAACACATAAAATAAAGTAGGTGAGTGGCACATCAGTATCTAGTTGCACCACCCTTAGCATCAATAACAGCTCTTAGTCGTTTTGACATACTCCCGACAAGTTTCTTGCAAAAATCCGGGCGTAAAAGTTCCCATTCTCGTTGTAGAGCTTCTTTAAGAGAAGCTTTGCTCTGATAGCTCGATTTCGAATATTTTTTTCAAGCTCAGCCCACAAATGTTCAATGGGGTTGATGTCGGGTGACTGTGGAGGCGTTTTGAGCTGCGAGGGAGCATTGAAAAGCAGCCACATTTTGACATTGTGAGCAGTGTGCTTTGGGTCGTTGTCTTGTTGAAAGACATAATTTGACCCTAGACCCATTTTAGTAGCGCTTTTCTGCAAATTTCTTTTTAGGATGTCGAGGTAGTCATATTGGTTCATTCTATAGTCAATGAACTCCATTTGACCAACCCCCCGCGCAGACATACACACCCACATCATGATATTACCACCGCCATGTTTCACCGTCGCTTGAAGATTAGATTCATTCAGCTCAGTATTTGGTTTTCGCCAAACCCTTTGCTTCCCGTCTTTGCCAAACAAGTTAAACTTGCTTTCGTCATTAAAAATAACGCTGTTCCAAAAGTCTAGAGTCTTGTTAACATACTCTTTGGCGAACGGGAGTCTTTTTTCTTTGTTAACTTTGGAAATAAAGTGTTTGCGACGTGCAACTCTACCGTTAAAATTATTTGACCTTAAAGTCCGCCTTACTGTTTCGACAGAGAGTGTTTTTTTAATGATTCCTGACATCTCTGCGGTCAAGAATTTTACTGGCGTCTTAGGGTTTTTCATGATTTTCTTAACAATATGCCTCTCATTTGCCTCCGATAATTTTTTTTTTCGACCCCTACCTTTATTATTTTCTAAACAACCCTCATTTCTGAACTTATGGACAACATCCCTAACTACGGTGTAGGATCTTCCAACAAGTTCACCAGTCTCTCGGTACGTTCTGCCTTCGCAAACTAACTTTAAAATAACCTTTCGCTCTTCTATAGAAGTTTCCGATTTTTTTCGTCCCATTTTGCTCTTTTTTCGTTTTTTTTATTTTATTTTCTCAGAAATATCTTCTATCCTTCTGCTTGTTGCCTCGATCACAGCATTCAACAGAATGAGCGGTTATTATAACACAACGCTTGAGTTTGTGCGGATAAATTTGTGTCTGCTTTCCTCTTGTCGTATTCGCAGAAGTCGAAAAAAAATACCCTTAGGGTTGATTGCATCATTTTGAACCTTGAATATGACTATTGAATATATAGAGCAGATGTATAATACAAAAAACAGTTACTTTTTAAGTTCTACACAGAAAATATTAAATAAATTCGGCCGTAAAGTCTTTGTGCGAATAATTTTGTGAGGATGTGTAGGCTCCTCATCACAAAAGTGCTTGCTGGTCTTCCTTCGAAAGACCATGAAATTTCAGCAAAAGTAAGTTGCTGCCTGGTAGTACAATGGACTAGTTTTTGAGTCTGAGTGCTCCAGTGAAGTGTTACAAAAACCTCCGACAAAAAAAAAAAGCAAATTTGGTCCATTGTAATACCCACAGTTAGACTACTACCACTGATCGACCGCTCCAGTGACTGCTTCCTCAGTCACGATTATTTCCACCTAGAAGACGCTACAATAGACAAAAAAAATATAAAATGGAATATTCTAGGAAATATCAGAGACTTGGTGCAGAATTGCCAAATGATGAATTATTCCATTTTATCCATGAATTCAAATACCACTTGTGTGTACCCAAAAGGTTATGTTGAGATTATATTCGATATTCTCGTACACCACCAACATATTTGCCCGTGAATTTTGGAATTTAAAGTAAGTTCTCAAAAAAAAGTAACTCTAGATATCTGCAAAAGTTAACACTTCCCCTAGCAACTATCGTTTTAAGAACAATTTCCATAAGAAATCCGAAAGCCAAACAATCCGCATTCCATCTGTTACAACATCCACACCGAGGGAATGCATTTCTTGGTCTACGCTGCATGGGTAGCTACGTGCCAATTATAGTAACTGCCAAAGCGCGAAAAGTTTATCATTTTTCCATTTTCTCCGGTGACACTTTCAATGGATTTGTGTCTGAGTTGTCCACGAAAACAAAACAAAAAAAAATAGCAAACAGAAAGTGGCAAAACCGTCGGGAAAACTTGCGCGAGATTTTCTTTTTGCGTTTGCATGCATACATATATAATTTTTATTTTGATATACAACTACAGGTGTGGGAAAAAAAATCTTTTGCTGGGATTTATTTCACAGCTGAGCTGGTTTTCATTTGTGGGATAAAATATTGCATGCTTATTCGAAAAAAGATTTACTTCGATGTTGTGGATGAGTAGGTGTTTGAAGGAGTATCTGTTCGATATTCAGGCTGGCCTGGAGTTTGTTTGAGTTCGCTAGGAATAAGCTAAATTCTTATGTAATCTGACGTCAAGATCGTTTAATTTATAAAACCAATTGATGAAATTTTGAAGTCTTTTCCGCTTTTCCTTTTCAAAATAACGTTCCCTGTTAAGTAGACAACATAAATCAATATTTTGAAATTTATCATTTCTTAATGCTTACATTGATGTCTTCAAAACTGCGTTTTCAGATCTCAAAATTCGCATGTCGATGATTGACTGTTTTTGGCCAATATCTCCAAAACTATTAAGGCCAGAATGCTTGAAATTATTTTAAATGAAAGTACTCAATGAAGCCAAGTTTTTGTGATTTTTTCAGATTTTTAAACACTTTGGTTTAGAAATGGCAGGGGGGACGCATTCAAGAAACTTTGGAGCTCTATATTTTCCAAACGGTATTTTGGATAAAAAGTGTTGAAAGAAACCTCCACCTCATTTCGAAAGATCTGTCGATTGATATATATTTCGATTTCACCTATACTGGAGCAACCCCCAAATGGCCCTACTTTTTAAAATCGCTGCATAGGCAATGACATCTAAGTCTGAAGTACATAATTCCAAAATTTCATGCCGATATCTTCATAAACTTCGGAGATAAAAAAGTGTGACAGACACGACGGACGGACGGACGGACGGACGGACACACCGAAATTATAAAGGTTCCGTTTTTGTAGACGGAACCTTAAAAAACCAACAAGTCAACAAGGCGTTTGCTAATATTTCAACGGAAGCGTCAAAGGGTCTAGAGGTCTAGAGGTAAACGAGGGCATAAAGTACATTCGACTCCCTCTAAATCGAAATTTCACGGGATATCAAAATTAGTTCGAGTTAGAGGGAGTTCGAAAGGGCCAGAAAACTAAAACCATTTCGAGTATTTTGGCCCTAATGGTTTTGGAGATATTGGCCAAAAACGGTCAATCATCGATATGCGAATTTTGAAGATCTGAAAACGCATTTTTGAAGACATCAACGTAAGCATTAAGAAATGATGCATTTCAAAATATCGATTTATGTTGAAATTTTGAGATATCTAAGATTTAAAATAAGAAAAAAAATGCATTTTCACACATAATTTCATGCTGTGTTCGGCCACTCTATTCGTTGATGAGTGTTATCTTTTCGATCTCACCCCTAAATGCCCAACAGAAATGAACACACACACACCGCAGGCATGAGCAGTGATTGGGTATGTTTTTTTTTTTTTTTTTTTTTTTTTATCTTTAAAAATCTTATATTCTAGGAAAAAAAATACTTAAACTAGATATAATAAATGGTTTCTTATACTATCTTACTGGCCCTATGCGGGCACTCTAAGTTAATCTAGAAATTTTTAATTTATTTTGCCTTTCGGCTTCTTTTGTAATTTTACATATTTTATTTTAATGTATGTATGTATGAATTTATGAATAAATGGTTGATTTGGGTTGAAGTTAGAAGAAAATTCAAATGAAATAGTTTGGAAACGTCGTTTGATATTCAGAAATCATCCATCAATATTATGCGACGGAACCTTCCCCGTGCGAGTACAACTCGCACTTGCCCGGTTTATTTTTCTACAATTTCGATATTTCCAATACATCACTTTTTTCAGTGATCATGCTTTAAGTGTTCACGAGCGTTGAAAACTGAATATTACTTCTGTGCTTGAATCATTCATTCCTTTACCCAAGACGAGTCGAAGGTTCTCCTACATCGACTTAAGGCTCTTTCATCAGTTTTCACCATTTCGACTACATTCAATTTTTGTGCTCATATTTTCCATTCTTTGCCCCACTGTAATCCCCACAACTATGATATTCCGTGCTCAGCGCAATTTAATGAAACTCAAATGTATCTCACAGTTAGTTGGCCACGGATCGAAGAAAATGTGGAAAGGGATAGTTTAACCCTCCCCTTCAAAGTGCATAAATTTGAATGCGTAAAATTATTGACAAAAGAAAACTGTTGCCAGACCCGACCGCGCTGGAGAGATGGCGAACGACACGAGACCATACGATGAGACAAGACAAATGCGGACGCGGGGCAGGACAAAACCGAAAAAAAAGATAACCAAGAAAAGAGGATGGAATCTCAAATCCAAGTGTAACACATCGTTATGTCCTGATACCGCGCCGCAGCATGATGATTGTAAGACACGATGTGGCGTGGTGGCTGGATTGACTTAGTTTGTGGGTGGAGGAGGTCTCTCGTCGTTGTCGCTACACTGTGCGGAGTGTCCTTGCACGGGATGCATGAAGGAATTCACTGATGCAGAAGTTTGTTTTTCCCTGCAGTCCCTTTCTTTCACACTCCATGCGACAGTGTGAATGCATGTGTGCGATAGGAATAAATTATAGAACGAAAAAACTCAAAAACTCGCATATATGCACGCGTATAAATCATCGCCCGCGTTTCAAAAAAGTTGTAATGGGTTTTTTTTTTTCGAAAAAGAAGCAAAGCAAGTCCATATTTTCCCAAGTGGGAAAGGCAGGGGGTGGGAGTGAAGGAATTTTGTGCAAGGATGCGGTAAACTCGAGTGAATAAGATTATGGCTTAATGAACGCGGGTTCAATGGAATGGTTTACCGAATAGTCCTTGACTGGGAGATGTGACGGGTTGAATTTTACGTTAGATTAGACAGACGAGAGGAGATGGATATGAATGAGCCTGAATTGATCTGAAGGAAGTTAGCGCTCGTATGGAAAAACAGATATTCTTTCAATGTCTCGTATTTACTGTGACACGGTTCTTTCGAATTACAAGGACATTCCACTACTGAACAGTCGCAGCAGGCTCAAGGATGTTGTTGCAATATTGGCGGAGTAGGAAACATTTTCTTATCAATTTCACACGCTCTTCTTCTTACTTAGTGACGTATTCCATTCTGGATGAACACGCCAACGTTGCTGGTGAGATACCTCGCTAACCGATTCTAGTATCAAGAGCAATGGGTGTCGTGAAATAACGCCGAATTTTTCTTTTTAGCAAAGTGGGCGCCGTGGCGTAGTGGGTAGATGCGTCGACTCCTACGCTCTATGTTGTCGGTTCGATTCCCGAAAAAACATTTTTTTTTGCGGCTTCGCCTCTTTTGGGTCGCTGACAATGCTCAAAGAGTATAACTGTCCAGAAAAAGCTTCTCAAACTCGGCGTTCGGAGTCGGCATTAAACTGTAAGTCCCCTCCACTCGTGAAAGAACAATAGCACGCACAACACAAGTGGTTGCTGAGAAGTTTGGCCCAGGTTCACCTCGGACTGTGGCGCCGCCATTATTATTATTATTATTATTAAAGTGAAATAAGACCGAAAATGGAAATTCCACGTTATTTCGCTTTCATAAAGTGAAATAAAGCCTAATTTTGGAATTTGCCTTTATTTCACTCGGTGTTATTTCACGGCACCAGAGCAATTTTGCTTCAAGTCTCCTTCAACTCAAAACTGGTCCATTGTACTGCCAGGTAGCAACCTACTGTAGTGCCGTTAATTTAGTCCCAACGGGAAAAGGTGACTGGACCAGATTCTATTTCACTGGGATTCGAACCTGGGACCCCTCGAACTTGGGGCAGTCACTTAACCAACTGCGCCATCCAGTCGTGTCTCCTTCAACTTGCTTGTGCCATTTAAGATGCACCTTTCCTCTGTTGATATACGAATTCGGATATTTTCCAAACCAGTTTTTGGTCTCCTTTCCCTTTTTGTGGACAAAAATATGTCACGCCACAGACGGTGCACATTTGGAACCTCATGTTCACCAACATCGACGAGGAATTTTCCCTTATTGTAGTCAAGGTAAAGACGCGGATATCGAGAGAACAACAGAGTCGTGCAAGAACATCACGGTTTGACGACGGAAGGCTACAAACGTAACAGACCGCCAGGCACTTTGCCGAACGAGTCTTCCTGGAACTTTCGAAGACGTCGATGCCGCCTGCATTAACGACGGAAGAAAAATGGAAACGTGAAACAAATATCAGAGAAGCCGCTACTGATGTGCTACTATTTGCTGGAATTTACAACTCCACCAAGTGTAGGCAGACATACAGCAAAGCAAGAAGCCTAGCAGGCAACGCTCCATCGAACTACAACCAAAAACAAACGGAAGATACCTGGCCTTTTAGGAAGAAAAGAAAAAGCACGAAAAGAGCGCTGGAGAGGTGCTATGTGAGGAATGATGAGCGAAAGTTGTATCCTGTTTTTTGGGCTCAAAAGGCAATTGAGTTATATACCCCTCTCCCGAAAGACCAAGTTGACTTTGTACAAAACCTTCATCATTAGAGACCGAACATTCGACTTCGGCTTCGGATTCGGCCATCTTCGGCAAAACATTCGGCTTCGGCCAAATGAGACCGAAGATTTTGCGGAAGCCGAATGTTGAATTTTCTGTTTTATATTAAAATAGAATTACGGTATTTTCTGTACTTTTCTTTGCAGGATATACATATGAACTGCAAAATTTTCAAAATCTAATTTGGGGCTATTTCAGTAAAAATAATGCGAAAACTACTTCCAAAATATGTTCTAAATCGTTGTCTAAATCGTTGTCACAAAACAAACAATAATTTTAAAAATTTCTTACTATTTCGTAATACCATCATATTCGGCTTCGGCTTCGGTCGAAAAACTGACCGACGACGGAGAGGAATGGACGATATCGAAGGCAGATGAAGAAGCCCTTGATCTTTTCAAGACAAAAATTCTGCGTACGACATTTGGTTCTGTTTGCAATGACGGCGATTGGAGGAGAAGATTAAAGCACGAACTGTATGGGCTGTACATCGACATGAGTGTAGCCAGACATTTATGATGGCTAGTTCATACACAGCGAATGGACAACTTAGCTCTGACCCTTAAAACCTTTTTGACATCAAAGTTCCAGGTCAAGTCTTCCCGTCCTTGTCGGACATTCTCGACCGTCATTCTGCAAAGACGGACGAGTTTTGCAGGGATGCCAAAACTAGACAATGCACTATAAAGCTCGTCTCTATGCACGCTGTCTTATGCGGCTATAAAATCGATAAACAGATGGTGGGTATCGACTTGAAACTCCTAGGTATTTGCTAAGATCTGCTACAATTTAACTGGTCACTATGGTTCCTCTATAGTGACGTGGATGCCGCTGGTGATACGATCACGAACAACATTCTGCTGGGTATGAGATCCTTCATTCCTCACAGAATGAAGAGTATCAAACGCAAAGCAAATGCGTGGTATGACTCGAGCTGCAAAGAGGCTATCAGGGTGAGGGAGTTGAGTTTCCGGACTTACAAAGGCAACCCTACTGAGGTAAACCGGAAAAACCGGGCCAGAAATTACTGCAATGCACTAATAAGACATGTGAAATTCTCCTATGACGAAAAGTTGAGGCAAAAAGTGCCACAATGTTCCAAGGGTAGCAAAAGCTTTTGGTCATTTGTTAAAAATATAAGGAATTCAGCCTCGTCTTCAATTTCCACTCTCATTTGCAATGACATTCCAGCTGTCAGCTCTTTGGACAAGGCCAATCTGCTTGAGATCCTATACCATCCTATACTTGAGAGCGTTGATTACACCATGGGATAAATCCATTTCCGCACTCGTACAGTTGCAAGAGTACTTAAAGATCTCAACGTGCATAAATCAGGATGGCCCGGATGGTATAACTTCGATACTTCTGAAGAGGTGTTCTTCTGTGCTGGTTAGATGGCTGAGAATATCTTAAATGCAGAGAGACCTCCGCAGTTGGCACAGTTTAGAGATTCCATCCATCGGGCATACTTTCTTCCAACCGGCAGCTTACCAAATCATCGTCATTTGTATTGAAAGGTTCGGCAGGCAGCCCATCTGTACCAGCAGCCCTGTTGGATCTTAGTATGGCGATTGGTAGCGCAACTGTACTAAGGACGGGTGGACGAAATTCTTGTCTATCCTCTTCTATGTTTTATGGGTTATTTTGCCTGACAGCAGGATTTTGGTCTTCATCGCTGCTGCGAAGTCGATGAGTCTAAGTCGGGGGTGGTGTCACTTAGGCTATTCTTTTCAAAGATGCCCTAGTTGCCCAGTTTCACGGTAAAGTCAACATGAACGATGTTGACGTCGAAGACAGGACATGCCAAGGAACTTGTAGAACCAGTCGTTGGTTGCGTCATCTGTTTCTGTCTCTGTAAGGGAGTGTGTTCATGTTAGGATTATGTTGGCGAATTAAGTTTTGATGTGGATCGTCACCAAGCATTCGCTTATGAACCTAGAGAACATGACTTCTTGCCTTAAGCTGCTGCTGATGACAAAGTCGACAATCCAAGTGTGCGTTGACCCTTTCTTTGTAGCAGTCACCGTAATAAAAGTCACCGTTTTTCAACCTTCGTTTGCCCGGCCCGTCCCACCGCATTTTTTGGATCGCGGTAATGTCCTCTTTATAGCGGGTCAATGCCTCTGCAAGTTGTTCAGCCACACGTTATCTGTTATGAATCCGAACACTCCGAGTACGAATCCGAAGATAGTTGTCCGTGTGACTTTTTCTAGGGTCATCAGCTGGATCCGTATATGCACATTAATCGATACGAGACTTGTGTACTGATTCGAAGATATTAAAGATTTAAAATTTGTGAGAGTTTTTAGTTCTTGTGCCTTGAATACCATCCAGTCTTTTAAGCGGTGCTCAAGCCCAAGGTTTTGAGCAGAATCAGAATCATAAAGTCATTTCTATGTGTCCAGCTCGCTAAAGACTCATAGACGGCACTAACTTATGCTTTTAAACGTAGCACATAGTCGAGATTTGTTGCAACAAAATTTTAAAAGCCTGCCCTCTCTTCGAAAGCGCCACTGAGTCTGTAGGATCATATTCGGCCCCAACTCCTCCACCCAACTCTACACAATCTCAGTTTACCCCCTTTCACAAAAGACATGTGTACGCAGCCTCAAATTGACGCTGCCGCCCCACTCATGGGGGAATAACTTTCAAAATGTTCGACACCGAGCATACATGGAATAATTTATGGCTGCGCCAGCAACAGACTTCTGTTGCATGATTCCAGGTATCTCTTCTTCTGGCAAAACAATCTTCAATTCCTGGGTTGGAAAGTTCTTCCTTTCAGAGATTGTTGGTTAATAAATTGCGCTCGAGGCCCGCACGAACCCAACACCAGCCGGCGTTTCATGTTAAACCGACCCAAATGAACAGCATACGGAGCGAACGTACGGCGAACATTCAAAGAACATTTAATTACTCGAAACTTGCTTAGAACTTTTGGCAAAGAGTTTAATTTAAGTTAACAGGACGAGAGCGGAGGACTTCTGCTGCCGCACAGGAACCGACTTTCCGGGAAAACAAGACCCCGTCGAGGTTCCTCGCAACGAGCACATGCGAGTGGGGGGGAGTTCTCAGACATATTGCGGGCATTTCGGGTTTCAAAACTGAGCTATCCCTCATCTATGTTTGGTCGGCATGGAAGGACCAATGCAATGAAATCAACACCACCGCGTTGCGTTGCACTTCACCTCAGTAACAGCGGCACGGCGGTAATGGCATCGATGGCAGCGATGGCAGGGATGGCAGGGATGGCTGGGATAGCGAAATTAATTCCTTCCAGCGTCCGCGTATGCTATCAAATGCATAACCGGCGGTCTACAGTGTCACCACGATTTTATGCGGTCCTCTGCGGCTCCAAGGAAACGGGCCGAGCCAGTCTAAAAACCACAACGCGTATACACACGTAGCTGTTGAGGATAATGTGGCGGCGGAAGCGAACGGAAGAAGCCATCGAACATGCTGGCACAGTACACAGTTTCGCGGTATTTTCCGGAAAATGACCCCACAGATGCGTTGGTGCGCTGGTGCTGGTGAGGTCGAACGGGGTGGCGGTCAATTGGGGCACGGAAGTCCACGATACTTTCGGTTGAATGGTTAACGGATGATAATTGGTGGGAACACATTTGGAGCAAATTGCCGTAGGAGATGACCGCATGCAGTGTTGACAAGGGCGTTGGTGGATGGTGTAAGGTTTTGTTTGAAAACTTACACGATGTGCCGGTTGTAGGCGCGAGGGCTGTTGTGTGCTTTTTGGGGCTCTCTTTTTGTGGGAATGATGAATTAAATGTGCGGGCTATTGTGCAGGAAAATAGACAGTTCAACACAGTCGAACGGAGGGACCTAAAGTAAACACCGAATAGGAAGAAGCTTTCCTGAATTGAAATTGACTCCCGAAAAGTTCCTTAGAAAATATCTTGGTTTATTCTTACTGAACTTGCTTCAAGAAAGCATTTAATATAAGACAAGCCTTCGAGAGTCTTTTGTTGTACATACCAACCACCAGGCCCCAGAAGGTACAAGCGTTGCTCCTTTACACTGACCTAACTCAAAGTGTAAGGAAAAGAGCTAAACTCTGTTTCTTATGTTTGCGAATGGTCCTCTGCAGACTACGGTGCATGTTGTTCCACGTTATTCGATGTCAGTCTAGAAGTATTTTTGCATTTCTCATTTCTTGCCTCTTGATGAAGTTGATGAAGAAAAGATTTCTAGTCTGAAAACAATTGAACCATGAGCCACAGACTTTCAGCAGCCCAAAGATCCCCCTGTCACCCGGCTTGTCGTTCTCTGTCCCCTCCTCCTTTCCAAACGAGTGTTCAAACTTTGTGCAATACTCCCGCAGACGATTTCATTCATTGTCCACCTCAAGTCTTTCTCCTCCTCAGTGACCATTCCTTTACGCCTCGTTGGCGTGAACTGCAACAATCGGTCGTTTTTGTGTGGGTTTCTCAAAAAAAAACAAAAAGGAAATTATGACACCTTTGCGGTTGAGGCAATTTTCCTGACACCTTAACACCAGCTCCAACCGCACCGCCCGACTTCCGTCTCGAGACTGAATTTTCACTTTAAAAGCCTTCACCGACACGCACCTCGGCGTCTGTACTCAAACGGAATTAGCACAACGAACATGCTACCGCTGCGGCTGCCACAGAATCGATTAACATGGATCTGCATATCGTGTTGTGTCTTGTACATGTTCACACTGGCATGTGACCCAGTCCATGGTTCGGGGGAACATGATTTAGAGGCGGCTGCCTCTGAGCACCATCACGAGCACGAACACGAGGACGAGGACTGGGAGGAGGGCGATGGCGAGGAGTCACATGAGGAGAATCACTCGCACAAGGGCGAAAAGGGGAAGAAGGGCGAAAAGAAGTCCGAGCATCATGCCAAGGGTGAGAAGGGCCACCACGATAAGGAGGGCAAGAAGGGCGAACACGAGGAGGAAGATGAGTACGAGAAGAAACACGAGAAGAAAGGTGGCCACCACAAGAAGCACAAAAAAGGCGATAAGGCGGAAAAAGGACACGAATTCGAAGAGCATGGTTCCTTCAAAAAGGGTCACTCCATTAAGGGCAAACATCATATCCACAAGCTGAACGAGGACAAGAAGGAGAAGAAGTTCTACGACGAGGGCCACGACGAGGGCGAGGAGGAGAAGCACGGCGGCTTCAAGGAGGAGAAGAAACACAAAAAGGGCGGCAGCCACAAAAAGGGTCATCACAAGAAATCGCATCACGAAGACGACTACGACAAGAAGGGACACGGCAAGAAGGGTCATCACCACCACGGCCACAAGGGCCACAAGGGCGAGCACGAGGAGAAGAAGCACTGGGGTCACGAGGAGGAGCACGGCAAGAAGGGCGGCGACGAGCACCACAAGAAGAGCTCGCATAAAAAGGGACATCACGGATATTAATATGAGAATGGCCAGGAAGGAAGTGGATCGGCTGTGTCCGCCGCCGTCGCTTCCAGTGTGTCTGCTGTGCTGTACAAATTCCCTATTTTCCTACTTTGTAACTTCTTTTGTTGGCACCGGCCCGGCCCGGTCCGGGATTTTGGTAGTTCGTAAATAGTCTGAATGTCGCTGGAAGGGCTTTGTTGTGTGTCGGTGCCAGAATTGATCATTTATCTTGTTTAGGGGGCGGCCGGCAGAGGCAGGGGTCTTCTCGGATTAGCTAAATGGTTTTAATAAAGTAAATGTTTATGGGATTCAAGATGGTGTTCTTATTCGCTGGGAAAAAATGAAGGCAACCTCTTGGGGGTCCGTGTGTGCAGATGATGTCATTGCTGAAGGACACTGATCGTTGTTGGAATTATTCATTTCGCTGTGATGACATTCATTATATCATCTAGACTTTTTAAGGGCGATATAAAAGAGTCGAACGGAGTGTGGGCAGTCGTGGTGTCCTGGGGAACTTGTGGATAAAGTGTTCATCAAGTGGGTGGTCAAACACTGTTTCCGCAGGTTGAGAAGAAGCGAGCTGATGTCCGGAGAATCCATTAAGTTGGTGGCTAGATGCGGAAGGTTCCCCTCAATCATAGACCCCAAATGAACATTGAAAAGGTTGTTGGCTATGATGAAGTCGTTTGATCTTTGGATTGACATTTAAGACGTAAAGAATGTCCTAACTTTTAATAGACCGCCTGTATTGCACGTAAGAAGAAAATTCCAACTACGTAATGGTGAGGTGTTGCCGGCTTCGCATTATTGTCACTTGCTTAGGATTCGCAGAAAACATAGCCTTCCTGAGGACTTCTGACTAAAGTCATGATACTGTACATCCCTTGACTGAACCTTTTTCCCCAAAGCAAACTATAGTTCGCATGAAAAACTTTTCTTTCGAATTGATCATGGGACGGCATCTGTGCCATAAACACGACAGAGGTGATCGGGAGTTTAAATAAAATGTGGTTTTTATTCATTGCCTCCTCAGAAACCATTGTCAATAAAATAGTCATACTGAATTCATTTCAAAGGTTATAGTCATAAGGGTGCCGTGAACGAAGGCCATATGAACTAACGCCATAATGGCGTTAATTCGCATTTGAAAGTGAATTAACGCCATAATCCACTTATGGCTTTAATTCACTTTCAAATTTGAACTAAAGCCATATGGCGTTAGTTCGTTTTAGAAAGTGGCCTTAGTTCACATTTGAAATTGAATTAAAGTCACTCGCATCAATCTCAATAATTTACATTATTTACATGGTCTTGTAGGAAAAAAGTTTACGGCGTATAAACAGTAATGTTGGAATGGGGGGGCATGCTGCCCCCCTGCAACCCCCCTGCTGGACCACATGTAGGATTTGAAGTAGGCGCGAGACTGAGTGTATCCATGATTTGCATGAGTTTAAAGAAAGTAAATACAATCAAACTCGCACTTACTCCAAATTGCATATGTGGCCAAGCAGGGGGGTTGCAGGGGGGCAGCATGCCCCCCAATACATACCTCATATGTATGTATGCATGTAAGGGGCAAGGGAGGTAGGTTGGTTGGAAACTAAACGTGGTCCGATCATGGTGGGACATTGGACATATAACGCGCTTTAGAGCTCAAATACATTGTATGGCATTAGTTCAAATTCGAAAGTGAACTAACACCATATGGCGTTAGTTCAATTTAATGTATGGCTTTAGTTCAAATTTGAAAGTGAATTAAAGCCATAAGTGGATTATGGCGTTAATTCACTTTCAAATGCGAATTAACGCCATTATGGCGTTAGTTCATATGGCCTTCGTTCACGGCACCGTCATAAGTACTTTCAGGACGATCGATTCGAAGGTACGATCGTCTTACGTGGAGGTGGTGCGATTTGATCCCGTTCGACCTTTTCTTGTGCGGTTTTCTGAAGTCGCAGGTCTTTGCGAATAAGCCACAAACCACTTATTTTTTCTCTTAAAGCCAACATAACCCATGCCAGAGCCATGGAAAATTGGACACTTCTGATTCGCTAAGATGTTATATTCCATACATATTAGGATCGATCGACCATTCAAACGAATAAAAAAATGTCGATGATATCTCACACACGGTTTGTGTTATATAAATTTAAAGATAGGAAGCTGAAAAAACCCTTTACTTTTGAAAACCGATCCAAAGCCTATTCTTTTTAACTTTGTACTATACACTCATCTCATCTGATCTCCAGTGACCCGCATGTTCCACTAAAGGGGTTGCGGGGGCAACGAACGCACGAGAGATCTTCAGACCACTCGATCCTCCGCCATCGACTCTAACTCTTCAGGCGCTATGCCCAAACGCAACCAGGTGAGATTTTGGACTTAGTCCAACCATCTGCCAAGCGGTCGCCTACCTGATGGAATCGCATTCAAGGCATGCCTCGGAGGTCATGATGATGGGGATATTCGTGCCACGTGGTCAAACCATCGAACTACAGCCCTTTCCGTTCGAAGAAGCAGCTGCCCAACATTGAGTTCCTCTCGCACAGCCTTGTTTCTCGTACTATCCCGGCGAGTAATTCCCACTATACACTCAATGGACATTAATGTGATACATCACAAAAAAAACAATAATAATTTAACTTGATTCCATATTTAAGCAAAAAATAAAACAACACACAACACACAACACATGCACCTCATGTGCAAGTGCCGCCATGGCGGTCGCACAGTGGAATGAAGACCAGAATCAAAGCCGAACTTTAAGTAGGTATTGGTTGTGGTATACAACATGTGTTACTGCAATGAACTCACATATCTTGTGAAAATGAAAACAAATTTTGTTTTTTAACAGTGTTCGACTCTTCCCAATTTTGGCGTTTAATTATTTAGTTTGTTCCGGATTCCGGCTCGGTTCAAATTGGTTTGATCCGTTTGATGAACTCCAATTGATACATCCGATTACAGTGTTGTTATATGGAGACGAAAGTTGGGTGATACCTTAGACGGTAGAGCCGAATAAAAGTACTTAAAAAATTAATTAATAATTGAAGTGGTCAGACAATTAGCATATCTCACCCGAAAATTTAGCAAAAATAGACATCTCTTAAAAATAAATGAAATAGGCGCCGTGTGGTAGTGGGTACGTGCGTCGACTCCTGCGCTCAAAGTCTGGGTTCGATTCCCGACCTTTGATATTTTCAAAAGTCTCCACCTTTTTCGAGTCAAGCTCATGACAATGCTCAAAGAGTATAACCGCTTAGCAAAAAGTTCTCAATTTCGCCGTTCAGACTAAAAACGACCAAGCAACGGTGAGAAATGACAACCTTAGTACATCTGAAATAGAAGCTTACACAACTAAAGTCAGGATTCTATTCAATCCAAGCAGTAGATCAGAGTTGTGTCAACATTTAATCGACTAACAACATTTCCAGCCTTCCAGAAACCATGGTGCTTGGTATTCCATGCTTATCCCAAAATTAGTCCGTTAAAAGGCCATAATGGTTATCTCATCTTCCGCATCTAGAAGTGCCATTCAGCACTCAATCAATTTATTGTTCATTTTATTGACAAATGTGCAGTTATTCTGATTAAAAAAAACACAACACAGCCAAAGCCCCACACTCGATGTCATTTGAGATCTCCATCCACGACTACGAACAGTCCACGTCTCGACAAACCCTTAATCCTTCAATTCAAACCCCTCTTGAACTTCTATCACAAAAGTCAAGTTGATCTTCAACTCCGTTCGCTTAAAGTCCTTGATTAGGGAGCAAATCCCTCGCCCCACACACTCAGAGCCCCATCAAAATCAAGGACCGCAAAAAAGTCAATTAAAATGCATCCGAAAAGTTTCTCCACTCCCGCCGCCAGCGCCACTCCACGCCGTGAATGGCATTTCCGAGTTAAGCTGTATTTCACTTTTTATATCCCCATCTCCGGCAGTGCTGAAGTACCACGCAGTAGACCTTCTCCCCAACGAGCAATTGTTACAGATTAATGGTTGCCACCCCCCTAAGCCTGCATGCTTAACCCCTTCCGCCAGATAACAGTGTATGCATGTTAAATCATTACCACAAAACCGAATTCATCAGCAAAATCCAATACCCTCGAGGGGGAGTGGGTGATGTCTTTGCCCTCCAGGTCCCCTCGCCATTCGCCATTCACAACCCCACTCCCCCCATGGTGCACATCCGATGAGGGCCTCGCGCATATACAATTACCATCACCATCAGCAAGTAACTTCGTGGTGGTAGAAAGTTTTGCGCAAAACTCTAGCGCGATGGAGCGTTGGAGCTCCACAGCCTTGGCATATCAACAGCCGCCCCCTCGCCCACACGCCCACACGCCCATTCGCCCAGTTCAACCTTATCGGCATCGCGTGGAAATCGGTCCCCCATGAGCTGGGCTGGAGGACGTCTTGAGTGCTTGGCAAATAAATTTCATTCGGTGAAAACTTCCTCCTTCGGAAATCAGAAGTGCATCCTGCTTTTCTGCAGCGACTGCAGCCGGGCGCAAAGGGCACTGGGACTCAGGGTTAAGACGACTTCAGCATCCTCGCCATCCAAGGAGGAAGCTGAAGAGTGTGTATAAATTCTCATTAATTCAATTAACGCCCGGCTCCCTGTTCCGCTGCTGCTGGTAGTTCGATGGTTGCTCGGTTCCCTCGATCCTGTCGCTCCCGGGCACAGCAGCTATCGAATCGAACTTTTGGGATTTCCATTGATTGCCGGCGCGCAGGGCGGCCGGGTGGGTGCTGCATCTCATCCATTCGGTGGAGAGCACCAACATCAGCGATTAGAATAATTGAAAAGGTATTTCTCGAATCAGAGTTGAAAATCCCCACCGACAGCGTGCGACCGAGGCGGGACGGGCGTCATTCATTGCTGAATGAGCTCCATTCGAAATAAAGAGCCACATTAAGGACTCCAGGACTCCCAGACGCTGGGGCTGCTTTACAAATGGAAAAGAAACGTGGAAGGACATACCAAACATTCAATTGAAAGCCACAAAAGCGAGAGTCGTAAGCTTTTTTGTCGATAATTTATGGCATTCGACAAGGATCCTTCCTTCCGGGTTGGATGTTGCTGCTGCTGTTGCGGGTGGTGAAGGTGGTTGGGGTAAGCGCTGTTGCTGGGACGGGACTAACCTGAGAATAATGGGGCGGGGGCGGGGGGCCGGGAGTGTGGGCGAAGGTGGATGCTGGAAACGTATTCGGTTCGAGATTTATTATCGACAGGTGAGGGCGAGCGGAGGACGACACTGACGACGTGGAAGAGGGTGAAACGGCTTTCCATGTCGGATTTTCCATGTTTTTGAGATTTTAATGAATGGCGCACAAGGCAAACGGGCACACACTTGATGCAGGAGGGTGTTTTGTGTGTGTGTGTGTGAAGGTACTTCCCCCCAACGAGACCCGATAGTTGTACTGGCAGGCAGTAAGTGCAGGTAGCGGATAGTAGGATTAGAAATGCCACTGGTACGCACATGAGAACATGAAATGTGATTACAGTTGCAGGGAAAAATCGACTCCGTGTGGACCATGCCATGGTTGGGGTTGACGCAGGAAAGTAATGGCTGCGAAGGACCTTGGGAACTGAGAAAACCCGCCGGATGGGGTGCTACGTACAGTTGCATAAGCTTGACATAAATTACGTTACATAACATGTGAGGAGAGATTTCAATGGCTCCGATGCGGTGCGCATATGGAATATTAAGTGATTGGAGTGTGTTTACATAGACCCTTTCGCTCGATAGTGGGACCCGTTGATTTATGATCAATACGCCGGTCCTTGGGCATGGAAAAAAAATTGGGGACGAGGGCGCTGGATGGAGACATAGACCTTGTTATGGCAGTTTAAGGGTTCACCAACTTGTCTCCTGCGGGTGGATGGGATAATCGTTGAGTGGAGGTATCACGTAATCCTCGGAGGCCGTTTTGAATTGGCTGCGTGGCACTCTGAAGGGATCTCACAAGTGGATGTTGGCCATGATTTGGTTGCGGATGTGTTGTTGAGGCATTCACTCAGGTTTGGTATTCACGTCAGCCCCGATTTGTATTATGTCATGGTCATGTCAGGAGGTAATCGAGGCCAAATAACAATTGGGTGAGGTATGTTCACTTGGGAATGCTAAGCACTGATTCGGTTTAAGGGCCCGATTAAAAATTGCATATGCTTTCAAACAAATTGTCCGGAATTCTATGATGATTCACTATGATTTGTGATGATGAAAGGGGATACATTTGGACCCAACGCATGACGCGTCGAAATAATTTTGAGGCTTGCAGAATTTGTCACACACTACTAAGCTTGTGAGTGAAAGCCAAGCTTGTGCGTGAAAGCCAAGCTTAGTCTTCCAGTCTTCTTCTTTTTCTTCTTCTTCTTTTGGGTGGTCCTAGTCTGTGGTACTTCCGCACATGGCGTGAAAATATAATCGGACATTATAAAAAATTAGATGCAGATCCCGTTGTGATTCGTGATTGAGGGAAAATGTTGAGGTACAATCGAAACAGCGACATCTAACTACGCGTCATCTGAACCAACGCTTCATATGGATAAGATAATATATGTAGCCCGTATGAACGACTCAGCTCCGCCCAAAGAAATCTTCGACTCTGAGTCTGTAGTACAACGCAATAGCGGACGACTACAAAGAAGATGGTGTACAAAAGTTGACTGTGACCTCAACCAACTTCGCGAGCCTATCTGCAGATATGTACAAGTAGATTGTGTTACATGGAGACGGTTAGTTACAACACCTCGTGCTTATACCTAAAGGCAATAAGCCCCCCGGAGAACCTTCAGCGTACCGACCGATTTGCCTGTTCGACACCACGTTTCGCTATGTTTTTCCCTATTCCTTAGTCTCCCATTTGTTTATGCGTAAAGCGTATTTTTCCTAATTGTCTATTCCCTTATTTGTTTACTCATTTTGTCCATAATGCTGCGAAATGTCTAGGTTTCCTAAAACGATGCAAGAAATACTTCACCTCCTCTGAATTGGCTTCAATTTATAAAGCCTTCATTCGCCCCAAACTTGAGTATAACGCTCAATTCTGGTCTGGTGCTCCTAAGACCTCTCTGCACCTACTTGATAGAATACAACAGCGAGCGATAAAACTTATAGGAGACATTAATATCGCGAAGTCGATAGACTCGCTCGAACATCGCCGTTATGTTTCATCCTTGTCATTGTTTTATCACTAATTTAACAAACGATGCTCAAGTGAGCTAGCCAATTGCATTCCTCCCCTCCATGAATTCATCCGCAATACTCGTCTCGCCTGGAATGCTCATCAGTTCACTCTTAAGCCTGCGAGAGAGTCGTTTTTCAGCCGCACCACACGAATATGAAATCCTCTCTTCCCAGCCGAATATTTCCCACTCACTACAATCCGCAAACATTAAAGACCAATGTGCACATGTACCTCCTCTTCCTTTCTCCCTCTATACCTTCTGTTCGTGCTGTGTCTTGATTCTGGACACTTAAGAGTGTTCGTAACCCCACTGGACCCCAATGGACCGAAGCGTCTTTTTCTATTCTATTTTATCAGATCATTTGCTTGTCCAAGTTCGATAAGTCCCACTTTTTTTATTGTAAGCGTCAAAATGAATGATGCTAGGTTTCGTTAAAAGAAATAGTTGACGACGGGGTTAGAAGAAAATTTAACATAAGAACATGGTATTTAAATAAAAGCCTTAATGAAAATTTAAAACGTGTTAAATGTAAATAAAATTGTCGGTAGAAATTGTTTTAGCCTTTGCCGCACGAATAATTCCCGCCCCAGAACCTAATCAGCGAACAAACGCCATTGTTTCCTTCAGATCCTCAGTCAGTTGGATTTTCTACAGATGGAGGCTCTCTGTGCGTTAACGTACGAGGGTTGGGTTATCGCTTAAGGTAGCCCTAAACGACGAACATGCTCGTGCTCGTTGCATTTTCGTCGTATATGGGCTGGTTCGCGAGCCGTTCGCTGTTGGCGAAAAATTTAGATTTTGTCGTGTTCGTTTCATTTCGCCGATTAAGCACAATGTCAACAGTCAGCCACGATTTTATTGAGGAATTCATCCATTTTCAATGTGGATTCTCGGGTAAAGCAGGTATATTTTCATCCCTTTTCGTTCCGTTTCCGACATGTTTTCCTTATTTTCTGGTGATCGCATTTTTTTTCGGAGGATTTTGGAGTACTAATGGAGCACTCAGACTCAAAACTGGTACATTGTACTGTCAAATGGTGACTGGACCAGATTCGATTTCACTGGGATACGAACCTGGGACCCCTCGAACTTGGGGCAGGCACTTAACCAACTGCGCCATCCAGTCGTCCTTGGACAGATTAGTGAATACTTCAACCCGTGTTCGTCTGATCGTCTGCAAGTTCTGCTGAAAATACCACCACATATAGCTGTAAGTGTCCATTTAGAAATTATTACAATTGAGCCTAGCGGCAACCACTTTGAATTGTATTTTTAATTTTTTGCTTCAAAAGACACTTCTCGTTGGATGACCCTCCATTCGACAGTCATACCCCTGTTCCCATATGATCAGATATGTTCCTCCACCACAGGGTGACAGAATGTCGGCAAGAAAAATAAACTGTTCTCCCATCTAACTCAGAGAAACACCATCCAAAATTACAGATCCCCTTCAATTCTCACCAACTAACGCATGGATTGTCTGAAAAATTGATTTTATTAAACGACATGCCATCCCACGCCTTGAAAAACCATGACGCACACAGACAACAACCGACCCCCACCCCCACCCGCACCCCCGTAATTGAAATGTAACTTTAGGAAATTACCCCGAAAAATAGGATCAATCGTTTTCTTACAAATGTCGCACAAACGACTTAAGCAAATCACTTCTACATATCCTCGAAGTACATTTAACCTCAAGCTCCCACACACAGAGGACTTTTGATTCCCCCCATCGTTTCCTGCGAGGGAAGAAATGAAAATTCAATTTCAATAAACCGCCTCACCCTGCTCCCCACACCCGCGTCTGTGTGTACATTCAGCTGTCGAGGAGGGTTAGAAGCACTGAACAAGAAGAAGCCCTTTCGATTCATACAACACGAACGTAATCACACACGATAATCCTTTAAAAATGTAATCCTTTTGCTTGATTCTTTCGTTTTATTTCCCTCCCTTGTGCCCTCTTGTGCTTATGGGCTGTGCGCTTTAACTGCGAGCTTCATCCCGCCGAAGGCGCATCGAATCCGCACAAAGTGCCTACCGTTTATTAAATGTCGCGTGTTTTATTCTTCAATTTTAAACTTTTCACTGCGTGCTCCTCCTGGTAGTGGATAAAAAATTTTCCAGTCAAAGCCTGTGTAGGCTTTTCTCCAATGATACGGATTCATCACGGTGGCTGCGCGACGTGGGGGGGGTGCACCAAAATAGAGTGATGTTATTGTCTTAGCGATGGGACGGGTGTTTAAGGGTGGCCTCGGGACCACGTCGGCTTGTGAAAAATTTAATTTCAACATTCCCTGCTTCTGAATCGCAAACATTTGTTATTTGTCTGTCAGTCGTTTGGGGTGTCGAATAAAGATTCAGATTTTAGGCTTAGACGCTGGCGAATGGTGAGGAAGGATGTGAGTGCAAGTGGAATGCTTGTCTGTCGGTTGATGGGATGCGACATTGATCTATCACTTACGAGATTCTTCTGCGGCGGATTGCTCAAGTTCGATGGCGGTAAAGGGAAAATGCCAGTTGTCGGGCGAAAAAAAAACACGGTCATCAATATTTGAAGGAATTTTTAAGCCCTGCGGTGCTTTGACTTTTTATTCGATTTTGAATAGAATGTGCAGCGATATCTCACAAAAGTTGGCATTCGAGACAATTGATTGGGTCAACGAGGTCTGTGCTGGCGTCATTAATTCAAGTAAAATCCTTCTGGTGAACATTGAAATAGACTGCGAATCACTGGTTCAGACTAAACAGTCAGTATTTGCGGGCAAAGATGAAATATTTTTTGTTTGTCAGAGGTTTTTAGAACTCTACACTGGAGCACTCAGTCTCAAATACTGGTCCATGGTACCAGCATACCAGCAGCAACCTACTTTTGTTGGAATTTCATGCTCTTCCGAAGGCGGAAGACCAGCAGGCGCTTCTCTGATGACATCATCAGCTCTCCCTTCATCAGCACCGAATAACTGCCACCTGATCCGAGCAAAGGCGAGACAGTGGCAGAGGAAGTGCTCTGCGGTGTCACCGTCTTCTCCACACGCGTCGCAGAGAGTTTTATCGCTTAGGCCAAGCACATTTACCAGTTTAGTGGCCCGTTAATATGCTGGTAAGTTGTCTGCAGTCTTTTCTGTCAAGATGGACAGAGATAGAGATAACAAGAATGCCGGGGATATCTTTCGAACATTGGTGAGCATGCGCTTGATCTGTCTACATACTGGAGAGTCATGTCATGTTGTGTTCTCGAGAAGTCCAACCATCGATGGAAGCCCTAACCAAGGACGCGGGCAGTTCTAGCGCAGGTTCAGGTCCTGACAGTACCTCCTCTAATCCTCGCCTAGCAAGTTCATCGGCGATCTCATTTCCTGTGATCAAGTGGTGATCCGGAACTCAGACAAGTCTTAGTGAATTTAAACTGCCGATCAAATTCGGAGAAGACTTACATTCCTAAACTATCCTGGAAGTGGTTAAAGGGTTGCGTAAGGACTTAAGCACAGCTTGGCTGTCGCTACATACAGAAATACTTCGCCCATTCCACCTGTTTTTCACAATATAGTTCGTAGCTATTTGGGTCGCTATTTGAGTCGCGTGTTGTCGCCTTCCGCGAAGGCACCAGCACCATATCCTTCATTGGTTTTGAAGCCGTCCGTGAAGATTCAACTACAGTCCTTTCCTGGCTTAGATTCTGGCCAGGGTCAGTCCTGAGTGCAGGGAAAGTCGACTTTGTTCGTCGCAGCTTTGGTACAGGTGTCCGTGCGTCAGACGGCATATCCATAAAGCTGGTGTCAAAGGAAATGCACTGCGCAAGGTCATCGAAACTCCAATACGAGTTGTACCAAAAACCACTTCTTTTTAAACTGACGATGGCCTCGGGGCTACACACCATAATGTGGAAAGCAAGGGGGGAGGGGAGGTTCAGTAGTGCATCAAGAGTAGAGACAGGCGTACTCCGGGGACTCAATAAACAAGACAAGAATGATGGCAGAAATGTATCAATGGGAGAAAGTAATATTACACGGCGATAATACATATTCTTGGCTTGCAGCTTTAAATCTGTCACTATGAATAGTCGTTACGAGATTGTCTCAACAACGTAGCACTGATGCTCAGTGACAGTTTTGACTTGCTTCACTGCGTCACGGTAAAATTCGTGCAGGTTGCCGACCCATCTTGCCTTTTTACAATTTACCGCTCTTGTTCCCGCACTTGAATCGCTCTCTTAAATGTATGAACTAACGCCAGGTGAATGACTTCAGGTTAGAGCTTTTTGCTGAATTAATATCAATGCTCCTGGCTTCGCTCCTATTCTTTTACTTCCACGAGATACATGGTTTTTTCCTCGTTTTTTCCTTCCACCCGACTAAATTCGCAGAAATTTCGCAGCACTAACTATCAGTTGCCAGTTAAGCACCTCCGAGGACTGCATCTTCCAACGCGACCAAGTCATCCCGTGTGAACAAAAACGAAGCGAATACAAAAATTACTTAATTCCTGAATACATAATGAAAGTATCTTCCTTTGCTCCTTTCAAGAGGACGATCGCACACACCCAAGCGTCGGAACTCAAGCCTTATCCGGATACAACCGCAACCCATGAGGAAAATAAATTTTTCCCTTATCACATCCACTAAACAAACCAACCAACCAACCCAAATGCATGCATATGGATGGCGGAATAAATTTCCAACATCTCATCTTCAGCTACACATCTCTTCTCGTTCAGTGTCCTTTTTTCTCCGTCGCCTGTTGTTGTTATTGCTCTAACCTGCAGTTCGGTTAGAGTTGGTGGGGGTGGGTGGAGGAGTTCGTAGACGGAGCACTATCACAGGATTACATAAGGAACAACTTGAAAATGCTATTGCATATGTATGAGGGGTGCACACTCGCAAAGCTGACTGGGAATAGGGAATCCTGGCGCTGTCATACTCAGATCTTTAGCGATTATTTCATTACCGTTTATGCCCAGTGCGATGGCTCGGGGGTTTGACGGTGTGGCGGATGGGGGGTTGTTATGGTGGCGTAATTAATTTATCTAGAGTGCCACGTAAAATTGCTGAAAAATGTCTGTAAGACTGCACACACAAAAAACACGCCCGTTTCGAGGGAAACTCAAAAAGTGCAAGCGAAGGATGTGCCGCGTCCCCGTGTGTGAAAAGAATATTTCAAGAGCAGATTATGTATGAGACGATAAGGATTTCATCACTTAGAAAGACTGTAATTGCTGTTACTAAACTGAAGTGTACTCAAAATGCAAAACGTTATTTCGAGGCGTTGGCGGTGGGGGCCGGCTGCCTGCGGCGCAGACCGAGCTCAAATGAAGAAGCGACTTAATTTGCATACAGCACGAGTCAATAGCTTTGCTAGTTGTGCTCTGGGGGCATTCGGGCTACGTATTGTGTGCGGTGCATATGTCAGTGGAGTTGAAACGCTTGGCGGCGTGGCAGAGTGTGAGACGCTTTCAAAGTTGATTCTAGTCAGTTGAAGGAATTTATGCAAATTTCAAGTAGCGACCAATTCGCAGAGGGATATTGCAATCAAGCAACATTAGCTGGCTAACATTGTTGCCGAGCAACTGCAACTGAATACAAACGCAGAGCACAGGCTGAGCGCTGTGGGTGGACAGTGCAACCGAAAAGGGGACGTGCAGTAGACCGAGTTGAGACATCAGACATCGGGGAGGCAAAATTCTGATGAATTTCGGATTTCAAATTCAATTCAACGCATTCGTAGAGCTGTGACATCCACATGAGAGCATTAAGAGTCCACCAGAGCAGACGACCAAAGGCCAAATGCCCACACTGTGGGTTCGGTACAAATCCGATGGCTTAGAAACTATCGCACTATTTAGGGACAAATTGGAAAACGGCGGTGTTGTGGCGAATGGCAATGGTCGACATCGCAACTTGAGAGCGTGATGTATGAGGTCGTGATTAGAGGGCAGGAGTGCACCATCAGATGTTAGGCTGGAAGAAGTTCAAAGGCGATGGCGACTTTTAATCGGTTTCTACGATGAGCAAGGAGCTTAAATGGGCAAAGCAATGTTTTCTGGTTAACAAAACGAAGTGAATTTGAATGAGCACTGCAGACCTTGAGAATAGAAGCGTAAAATGTCTGTTAGTTGGGTACAGAAAAAGTTCCAGAGGATTTTCAGAAGGGACTTACGAGTAAGTAGCCTTTCTGAACTTTGCGATTATTCAGCTCTACGGGGAAGGAGACTGCTAACACTTGGCAGTAACTTCTTCGACGAGCTGGAGGACCTGATCAAAATAGAGCTGAAGGGTCTCCTGAGACATATAAACAGTCTGGGTGGTTGGAATCATCAGTGGAAATGTAGGTCTTACAGGGGACACCCCATACCCATGGGACAATGAACCCAATTGTTGGTCTAAGTGAGCCGCGACACTAGTCGCAAGGGCATCCTCTTACCTACCTACCGAAATACTCGTTCGTGTGTCAAGTCGTGAACAAAATGAAGTGAAAATGAGGGAAACTGAAGCAAAGGAAATTGTCGATCTTCTTGTGATTAGTTCAATAGAAGGCTTTGTTAAACCTTTAATACACTGCAGCTCTCATAAAAAAAACTGTTAGGCTGAACCGATAAAGGATTCGACAAAACGTCTTATTATCTCCGGTTCGACAAGGATACATTCATTCTTATCCACACCAAAGTAGAAAAGAAAAGACAGGATTTTTCTTCGAGTGGTATCACTGTTGCTGTTGACGAACACACAACCTTTGAGGTAAACGTGTCTCGGACGAGCGTCGTTCTTGATTAATGCACACTGGGTTATGGTGCAGTACACACCGAATAAGATAGAAAAAATACACAACGACGGGACAAAAAAAAAGTGTCCGTTGTCTGGGACAAAGCTGGAGTCATTCACTTTGGAGTATTTATTGAAAATGGACTTAGATGCTAAAAAAGTGCTGTATTAATTGCGGCAAGAAGCCCGCTATACACTAAAAGACAAAACGAAAGACCCGTTGTGCCGAATTGTGTTTTCTTGGTGTGGTTTAACACGTTTCTTTTGTCCGAGTCTGGCGTGGGTATAGCCTAATCGGGTAGATTTTAACTGAAAACATCCGAAACAATTATTGAAAGAGCGAATGTCGAATTAAATATCGATCAAATACGAAAATTCTTCAAAAAGTTTTAAAAAAAATGTGACATTTCTGATAATCGTCTGGTAAATGAACTATAGGAACAACAGGGATATATTTTCAATAAAATAACAACGATAATAATAATAATGGCGGCGCTACAGTCCGAGGTGGACCTAGGCCTAGCTTCTCAGCAACCACTCGTGTTGTGCGTGCTATTGTTCTGCCACGAGCGGAGGGGACCTACAGTTAAATGCCGACACTGAACGGCGAGATTGTGAAGCTATTTCTAGACAGTTATACTCTTTGACCATTGTCAGTGACTCGAAAGAGGTGGAGCCGTTAAAAAATATTAGGTGTAATTTCGGGAATCGAACCGACAACATCGAACGTAGGAGCACCTACCTACCACGCCACGGTTACCGACAACAACGGTGTGAAATATTAAATTGATCTTGAGTTTGTTTTGAAGCCATAATATACGGAATGGCACAGCATTCAAACGATAATCTCGTCTTCGTTGGCAGTCGGTCCAATTCTTGTTGTCTCGGTCCAATACGTACGGCGTTATCTGGGCAATAGTGTCTCGAATGTTGGCCTCGAGTTCGTCCAAAGTAGATGGCGTTAGCTTTTTATCATAGACTAAAGACTTGACGTAGCCCCAGAGAAAATAAACGAGTGGTGTCAAGTGGCATGATGGGGGGGACCAATTGATGGACGCTCGCCGTAAGATGACCTAGTCACCAAATTTCTTCATCATTTCTCAAATCCCACTGCAAAATAAAGCGGGTTGACTCTCCGGCTACAGCGCGGCGGCTATGTTTTCTTCATTTCGCACCAATCTCTGTCTGCTTGGTGGCTTAAGGTTCAAAAGTGTCCAAACTTGAGTACACTAAGTTCAAACTTTCCCCTGTGAAATGCCTGTACACTGAAGCCGTGATAATGACGGACTTCATGACAAAATTCACGTTGCGTATTTACAACCGAGCCGGAATTTGGATATTTTTTAACAATTTTCGCACGTTCGGCAAGCGTGAATTATGAAATGGCAGCCTTGAATGTCTTGACAGCGGTATGCATTGGTAACTTTGACAGCTACACGACTCGATGGCGCAGTTCGTTAAGTGCCTGCCCTAAGTTCGAGAGGTCCCAGGTTCGAATCCAAGTGAAATCGAATCGGATCAAAGTTTATTCTTGCGAGAATCGTTTCGAACCACCTTAGCTTTGTACCACAAGAACATTACCCAAGATTGTCTGTTGCGCACCAATAATTCAGCCCAATCGCATCATTGGAAAACAAAAAGTAACAACGCCTTCTTTCTGGACAACAAAGCAAAGCACAATCCGTCAAAGAAAAATCAAAAGGCAGCACTGTAAGGGAGCACTCAGTGATATTTGATCAGCCTAATGCAAGGCTTGCCTCGATTCAGAGAGAAAATCTGCAGAGAAGAACTCATTATCAGCCATTAGACGTCGAGCCTCCCCTTTCAAATCACACATTATCTTCCGATGGCATTAGCGCAGGACAGATCCTCTCCCTCAAGAATGACATTAGTCTGAAAATTGATAGAAACCTCTTGAGAGTTTTTTGTTCACGAAACCAACTGACCTCCCTGTGCTCCCCCTCGAGCAGAACACACTTAGTTTTCAACTCGACAACAGAGCAAAAACAAAAGAAGAACGAAAATCATCCGCAAACAGCATTCTACTCGCATTCACTTTGTGTACATCCCGTTTGCAGTTCGCAATTATTCCTTCGAACATATCCAATTAGACCAGCTCAACCATAAAAACGAACTCCAAGTAATCCTCTTTCTACCACGTTCGACCCAATTCTGTTCCTGTCCCTTGTTCGCTGGATGTGAGTCGCTTAAAAAATACGAACGCTCACTCCTCCCAAGACCGAGCGGGAACACAAAAGCTACCGAAGCGACGGATAAAGGCACAAGCAAACAAAAAAATGAGGGGAACCCACTTTGGAGGAAGCTCTATTCATCCTGCAGGACACACAAAATGCAAAACGCACGTTGTGAAACATTGCATCCGAATCCGGATGGATAGTTTACACCCATTCACCCCCGCACATGCGGACATGCAGTCGTGTATGCGGCCAACCCCCTCCCCACGGACCATATGGTTCGTTGGTGCTAACTTTTAATCCACTGAGCTTGCGATCTGAATTGCACACCATCCCGATGTATGCACTAATTCGATGGCGGATATGCAAATAGAGATGAGTTCTACTCCACCGACACCACCACTGCTCCGGTGTGGGGGCAGGCGAAACGCTGGTGTAGTGCTGCACGATAGATTGCCGCTGCAGATACATCCGTCCCACACTGTCAGAGTTATTGTGTTGCACAAATTGGTGGCGTGCTTTTTTGAGTGTCCACCCGAAATTGCTTCCCCAGCAATGGACATCGATGTCGGACACCAATCGACCAGAAGGCGGTGGTGCGGAGGACGGTGGCAGCAATATCGAGGGAAACTGCGGCGAACTCGGAAATTTGTCATAATTATTGCAATTTTGTGAAGCGGATTGCCTTTTACCGAATGACAATATTCAAATTTTTTGATAAGGATCAGCAGATAGTGAAAGCTTTCAGTTTCAATCAATTAAAATGGAAATTAGGCGACATTTACGCTTTTTTTCTGTTTTTGATTTGTGTTCGTTTTTCTTCTCAGACAAGTGCTGGAGGGGATTTGTGGACCGATACTATGCAGAGAGTCTCTGGAGTAGTTTTATTTACTAATCCAGTGATTTATAAATGAAAAACGATGAGGTTCCCATTTGAATGGTAAGAGGGGATCATAAGGGTGATTGGACTTCATATAAATTGCGAATAAATACAATTCTCCTGAGCTTACAATTTCGACAAATTTTTGGTCCACTAGAATGAAGTTCAAAATTTGTTAAGACAAAATGTGTATCTATTGTTATTTAATGTTGATAGTTACCATTACCCTCTCATTTATGTAACATGTAAAAAGAAGATGTCCTAAGACGGTTCCTTGAGGGACACCTGGTGCAACAGAAAAACAAGATAGACATTTATATTCATGATACCCTATGAAAATTACATAGATATTATGATGCTATCGAACGAAAAATTCGGTCCAAAGTTTTCCTACAAGGATTTTATGATCCACATAATCAAATGCCTCTAAGAATGAAAAAAAGACTTTAAGCACCAGCTTTTTGGTGTCCCCAAAATAATACAATGTGTTTATTTAGGGCAATGATTAGTGCGAAAGCTCGACTGATAACTAGAGATAAGATGTTTGTGATTTAAAAAAATTTTGATTTGGTGTTAGACGATGATGTTGAAGTCTTAGCGCAAAAACCGGAGGCCGGAACCTTTATTCTCTCACAAGTAGAGGGCACCTACAGCTTAATGCCGACTCCGAACGGCGAGATTGAGAAGCTTTTTCTATACAGGTATAAACTTTGAACTTTGGTGGTCGCCGTGGCGTAGTGGTTAGGTGCGTCGACTCCTACGCTCGAGGTCGTCAGTTCGAATCTCGAAAAAAAACATCAAACATTTTTTCACGGCTCCACCTCTTTCGAGTCACTGACAATGCTCAAAGAGTATAACTGTCTAGAAAAAAGCTTCTCAATCTCGCCGTTCGGAGTCGGCATTAAACTGTAGGTCCCCTCCACTCGTGAGAGAACAATAGCACGCACAACACGAGTGGTTGCTGAGAATCTGGGCCCAGGTCCACCTCGGACTGTAGCGCCGCCATTATTATTATTATTATTATAAACTTTGAATATTATCAGTGACTCGAAGGAGGCGGAGCCGCGAACAATTTTGTTTTTGATAAATTGTTGCTTGTTTTTGGGATTTGAACCTAGACTGTGAAAGTCTAGTGCGTAAGAGTCGGCGCACAAACTTACACCGACGTCCACTGACACATCTAGAGCTCTGAAAATCAAAGTTAAATAGTGGAGCAACCTGTCAATTCACAGCAAGTGATAGTTTGATGCGATTTTTGAGCCCACTATACAATTGGCCCACACTTTTTTTTCAATTCTCCTGATGCGACTATAGATGGCGTTATCAACAGATTGCTAAGGTTCCGATCTCGAAAGCGGAACAATTAAAATGATTATGCGTTCGTCCATCCATCTATGTCTCTGATGGTCATGAAGTTTTGTGCTTTAGGTCTCGGTATAATTTTCCATGCACGCAAATTTAAAAAGTTTTGGGTAGCTCGCATTTTGGTGAAGTTGAGGTGAATTTTCAAATGATGGCGCACCCCTTTAGGTGATAAGAGGTGTGCTCAGAAAATAACGGGAATTTTTAATGGTTTGGAGAGTCCGTTTGTCAACAATTTTTAAGGTTCCGTCTACAAAAACGGAACTTTTATAATTTCGATGCGTCCGTCTCGATCAGACTTTTGTCCAAAAAGCCACCTTCTCGAACGGAGCGTATTTATAGAGCAGTGGCTGTCTCAACATGCAAAAGCTGCATTTATTGGAGCGAAAACAATCCACAAGTTATCAATCAAGCATCAATGCATCCAGAATTATTGACTGTTTGGTGCAGTTTAGGACATGGCGGCATCATCGGACCTTATTTCTTTCGAAATGAGGAAGGATACACCTTTATAGTCAATGGTCTGAAGTAAAGAGTGATGTTAACCAACTTTGTGTGGCCAGAACTCGCCAACATCGATATATCCGAGCTGTACTTTATGCAGTTAGCATTGGAATTGGACTGGTCTTCGATCCACTTCAAATATTTTGTAGTGTTGGAGTTGGAGCTATAAAATTAAACAAATTAGAAAACGGTGTATTTTTGAAAAACTGTGGGTTATCTTAGTCCCTTTAGTTTCAGCAATAGGCTATAAACAGCATATGAAGAATGACTAAAGCCCTAAAGACGACTGGATGGCGCAGCTGGTTAAGTGCCTGGTCCCAGGTTCGAATCCCAGTGAAATCGAATCTGGTCCAGTCACCATTTGCCGTTGGGATCAAATTAACGGCACTGGAGTAGGTTGCTACCTGTCAGTACAATGGAACAGTTTTGAGTCTGAGTGCTCCAGAAGTGAAAAATAATTCGAAAAAAAAACAGGCCTTAAGAATATTTGACCTCGGCCTGATAAAAAAAGCGCAACAGAGAATGGTCTACGAAATTGGAGGATGACTGCAACTTACCTGGTATGTAGCACTAGAGATAACCAGCACATGTTGGTTTTTGGATCATCTTAACCTCAGACTGACGAAGGGACCTCAGATTGATGAGAGCTGTTTGGCTATCATGGCAACATTCGGTATCACAGCTCATGCAGGGGCAAAGACTTTGCCTTGATCCTCCCACAAAAGAACGTACGAGCCCACAGTTATGTACCCTAAACGACAGCCAAGACGATGACATAGAAGCCCACAAATATCTGAACAACAACAACGCCACTGCAACCATTTGTGAGGACGTATTTCGAAGAGTTATTATTTGGCAAATTTTAATGAAAGGCCGTTATTAAACTTAACTTACGACCTTTCCTCTGAGACTCTCACTGTCTATATGGACATGTAGTCATTATTTGTATCAGTTATTCCTTGAAAACGAAGACATGTCTGCGATTTTATCTAAGGACATGCTATGTTGTGTTACCCAATCACTGGTTGCTGTCCTGAAAGTGGCATTATCTGACCTGTTATAAGTCCTAAATCTCACAGCGACGATATTTTGAGTTTTATTTATGGTTGTCATCTACGCGATCTAGCAAAACTCGCAGAATCATGAAAAAGAGCTTACAAAGAGTGACACAACCGGCTGCAGCAACTTACACTTCTACACTCCTAAGCACTTTTGGACCATTAAGCTGTCTATCCAAAGGCAAAGAGCTTGACTTTGTCAAAACCCTCTCTTTGATATGATACCTTGAAAAAAACGGCTCAAAAAATCTCCCAAAAATGCCCCACTACAACCCAAGTCGATGAAGTCTTCTTAATTCCGTGGAAAAGCATGCACCAGGCTCCACTATATTTTTTACCACAGCCCAGTGTATTTAAAAGCAGCATCCTTTTTATGTCTGATTCCCTCTGAAATTGTTGCCTCGAAATTGCAATCGTAAAACACCTGAACGACTCTCTGATTTCTCCCGAAAGAGGGCGGCCATTCGACTGCACTTCCGGACCGGACGAAGATCCGGCGTCTCCCACTCCTTTAAAAGGCGCCAGCACGAAGCATTCATTAAGAACGTAGCTTTATTCAAAGTTTCAGTTCGTAAGGTATATGAGAAGCTGTAAAGGCATCTTGCACATCCGCATGGTGGTTGCAGGGATTTACCCACTCACAGTCACGCCCCCGCCCGTAGTTTCTTTTGACTTGCACTTCGTAGTTAAGGACCAGGATTTTACGTTCCGTTTCTTGCTGCCTGCATCCGGGTAGTGGAGGCGAAAATAAATTCTCAAAACGTGGGTATCTACAGCTCAGTAAGCGGCTTATTTATGAGAGGGGCTCCTTGGCGAGTATAATAAATACTCGAGGGGCACTAGTCCCGAGTGGAACTATGTTTCAATTGATGCCGATCTAACCCCCCACCCCGTCTAGCACCAGGTTTTAAGCGAAACCTGTGTCGCAAGATTAATTAGACATTAAAACGGCATGCGTACGTGCCGGCAAGTTGCAGGCTATCCCAATCAGTTGCCTTGGAACGACCCATCACCTTGGCCCCAGTGAATATGATTTAATAATAACCAGTCGAGTGTTGTGTGCATGGGGGGAGTCGTGGCTCCGAGGACTCGCCTTCATTACGTTAAGCGGAGTTTTAATTTATTCTCTTTGCAGAGGCGGATCGGATGAGGACATGAATCATGAACCATGAAATGTAGGCGAGCTTTTTGGATGTTGAATTTGAATGGAAAAGGACACCTTTGTATCGTGTCTCGATGGGAGACGGTGTCCTGAAGAAGGTTGTCATTTGCATAAGGAGTGCTTTGGGTGCTTTTATGCGGATGGAAAGTTGAAAACGTAATTCTTTAGATATTTACGCTGTGAGATTATTTTGAATAGATCGCATGATTTTTTTTTGTGCACTGTTTAGGTTGGATTGGGCGGTGTTGTTGAAAGTTGAGACGTAAGTGAGAGGAAGGAGACATATAGAACAACGCGAGCAGGCAAGGCACACTAGCGGCAGGCGAAAAGAAGCTCAGCAACTTTACATAGAAACGTGGGAGCTGGAAGAACATGAAATGGATGCTTGAGATATTAACTTTTTCCGTTGGGTGGTGATACAGTCTGGGGTAGAGCTGGCTTTCAACTTCCAATACAGGTAGCGATCTCTCTTCAGCTGTCGCTGTCTCCAGCACCGCATTGCAATTTTTTTTTTTGCATTATTTTTGAAGCACTACTGGAGGACTCAGACTTAAAAACTGGTCTATTGTACTGCCAGGTAGCAACCTACTACAGTGACGTTAATTTGATCCCAACGGCACTTGGCATTCGAACCTGGGACCCCTCTAACTTGGGGCAGGCACTTTACCAACTGCGCCATCCAGTCGCATTGCATTGCAAATTAGACGATATCTCTTGTGTGCGCCACAGAGTTGCAAATGCCATTGTTGCAAACACAAGGCAGGGCATCTGAGGTAGCTTCGGTGGCGATGAGTAGAACAAGATCGAAAGGAAGCCACTAGCTTAGCTAACCTAATCTAAATCTTATTCCAAAACTACCCAACCTATCCTGAACCTAACCTAACATTCCTGGGTATAACCCTATTGCGTTACAAAGCCCTTCTCGACGTTTACCGATCAAAGTTCGTCAAAAACCTGAGGGGGCCTGATGTTGTTGGCACATCTTCGCCTGCTCACCTCTCATGTCAATCGACGTAATGTCAATGCTGTCTCCCTAGACGGAATATAGTGCGAAGTAGGCCCCGAACGAAGATGTTTGCAGCCACACATTCCACTCTGTCTGTGTTATCGTTTGCTGCTGAATTGGATCCATAGTCTCTCAGGACTGAAGCTGTGATGTCCATATGATTTGCGTGGTCTTACCTTTTAAGGCACTGTACAGTACATACACTTCGTAGTTGAATTTCCCCCTTTCGCTGTCAAAGCAAGGATGACCACAGATCAAACAATGCGCCTACATATTTCTCAAGTGGACCAAAGGCTTCTGGTAAGATTCCTGCTTCTGCAGGAATTTGAACCACCGGTATGATCGGGACCATAGAACGAGGTTATCCAGTTCATTCCTTGTCATCATCTTCAATAGACTGACATGTTTGATATGAAATGTCAAAACTACATACGACATTGATGTCATAACTGAAGGGAGGCATTTGTCACTGTCATTGTGAATCCGTGGTCCAGAGAATGTCATCTTTTTTCATATGAAAACCTTGAAGTGAAGGCGAAGATTCTCTCAAGAGGGTGTGTATCGTCGTGATGACCTTACTTACTTACTTACTTAAGGTGGCGCTACAGTCCGGGGTGGACCTCGGCCTCAACCAACAAGCGTCTCCAGCCAGCTCGATCTTTAGCTAGCTGCCTCCAGTTTCGCACGCACAGTTGGTTGAGGTCCCTTTCCATTTGCGTGCGTCACCTGAGTCGCGGTCTTCCTCCACTGCGCCAGAGCATTGGTTTCCATTCACTCTACATGACCTAGCCATCTCAATCGTTGGATCTTCACCCTCGATGGTGGATTTTCCTGGCCTAAAGCCACACTGTTATGAACCGACCAGGTTGTTGACGAATGGCTTTAGGCGTTTACACAAGACGGCAGATAAGATCTTATAGGCAATGTTCAGAATTCTGATGCCTCTATAGTTGGCGCCTTTTAGAGGGTCTCCTTTTTTGTAGATCGGGCAAACAATGCTGAGGTTCCATTCATCGGGCATGCTTTCCTCTGACCATATTTTACAGATGAGTTGGCGCATGCTCCATACCAAGTCGTCACCTGCTAGGCCGTCAGCTCCAGCAGCTTTGTTGGACTTTAGTTTAGATATAGCTTTCTTCACTTCATTCAGGTCGAATGGGGGGACGGAATTGTTGATCTACATCGTCCCTTTCATTCGGGTTGAATGGTTCGTGATGACCTGTACCACAAAAATTAAGGCGATGTAATGCGTTACTTGCTTCGTATTCGCGTTACATAGTCAATTAATAAAATTGCACAGCTAACCGCTCAGAGCACGACGGCTGGTATACCGTGCAAAGCTGGGTTCAGGTGCGCCGTGACGGTCTAAATGTACAGGACCAGAGATCTGTACCAATGGCAAAAGCAGTGATGTCAACGAATTCCAAATATATCGTTGACTTCCAACCATTTATAAGGCATAAGGTGGTCGTAGACTGAAGATCTGAGAGTGCTTACCCTTACTAACTATACAATGCAGTGCATCATGATCCAAAGATTAACACGATCTGCAATCACGTACACAAGCATTTGGAAATATGAGGTCTTATTTTGGCGTGCAGGAAAGAGCTCACGTGGGATTGCCAAAGGTTATAGACTGTTGGAGGCTCAAGCTGCACTGCCTACAATCGTAAGGGCTCATCACAGTAAACAATGAGCTGTAGTAGGATGGTGTTTTCTTTTTAGTTTTAGTGGTAATAAATAAGACAGAAAAGCTCTAGTTCCATTTCAAAAATCGAAGAGTTGGGACAAGTTGGACAGTCTTCCCTTATCTCAAAATCTGAAAGACATCTTACACGTCTTCTTTCGATTAGGTCAGAAACAGTGGCTGTAAAAAGTATTTCTGTACACAGTAGGAAGGATACACTTGGTACTCATAAGATCCATTCGGAGACCTGTGTGACAAGGACAAGGAAGAAGAGAAAATCCATGCATTTAATTATTCTCAGAAATATTTTCTTCTGTGCTTAATCAGTCCTTCAATTATTTGTCCATTTCTTTCTGGTTATACTCTTTTCTAAAAGTCTAAGAATGCCGATTTAATTAAATTTAACACGAACTAACACAAACGAGGATGACATACGCTCTGCTTGACGTGCTTCGACTTCTTCAAGTGGAGTCTGTGATGGAACCCGGTCTGAATGAACATGATTTTCCAGCTTATTGCTACATGTGTCCGGTGCAGCACTAGAAACTAGTTAAGGTTACTTTTGAACTTGTTGGTGTTGCAATTGGCTTTTAAGTGAACCAGTTTCATCGTAAATGCGGCAGACTTGTTGGTGTTGCAATTGGCTTTTAAGTGAACCAGTTTCATCGTAAATGCGGCAGTATCTGCTGTACTTGGAAATTCACTTCTTCGAATACTCTGGTGCCTCAGCGAGGTACCTGCTAGTAGTGAACGTCTTTTCCTAGAAATCTCCAATTGGTTCCTAGTGAATAGATAATTGGATGAATTCGTAGAAAATCCTCGTGGCAAAACATTGGACCTTTCTTGGTCTAAGTGCGCCCCTCTTTGCGGGAAAAACACACAATAACCCACCTACCGCGTGTTCATTCTGGGAAAAACTGCATTCCGAGCTGAAGGATAAGCGGAGTTTAACTACTGCCAGTTGCCCCATGTGTCCGAATTAAGTGTTAAATTTATCTCATTTACAAGCAAAAAAAAAAATGTTACGTATACGCCAAAGTCACCACGACTAAAATCCCAACGCACGTCCAAAATCTCATTCCCACGCGATAAGACCTTCACGAAAATGTTAACAACAACAATCGGAAATTGAGCACCACACTACCCGCCCAGTCTCACCTGGTGGTTGGCAGAACGACCCGTACAATGAAATCGAAAAACATAATTTCTCATTCATGGTAGGAGCAAATCAGTCCACAAGCCGCCTCGCTACCCCCGAAAGGCCGCACGAATAAGCACGCGTGTTCACCTTTTATGAAAAATTCAGTTCGCAAATGACACACTCGCTGCTTGTGTTGTGTTTCAAATATCCTTTTAGTCCTCATCATTTGGCATCAGCCGGCCCCACCGTGCCGCTGCGTAGGCAATAATATTGCCGTTTAACGACATTTCGCGGTCACCACTTCAGCCATAGTAGCGCACACGAAATAGAGTCATTTCCGACTGCCACACCGCACTCTGCATACAGAAACCGGCAATTTCAAGTGTATTTTCGAAGCGAACCTCAATTATTGTTGTCGCTGTCGTTGTCGTTGTCGTTGTCGTTGTCGTCCTTCTGAGCCTAAGGTCCTGTCATTATGAGCGACACAACGAAGCAAAAATATGAATTAGCCTGAATAGCGTGCCACCACGACAGCCGCGAACGACCCCGCACGAGCCACGACCACATTACGGTCTAATAAAGAAAACAAATTAATTAATTGCCTTGTCCCGGGCCGCGTCAGGATATGGGAACGCGCGCTGGTGCTGTCCTCAGGCATTGATTTGTTGTCCCCCAGTGTAAACAGGAAATATGAATGAAGGCATCCAAGGAACTGATAGGGAGAAAAAAATTAAATAAAAATTTCAAAACACAAAAAAGAAAAACAGAAAAATCAGAGCGCCGTCGTCGTTGGCAGGAAATAATAACGGAGGAGGACTCGGGGCCATCGCTATCCCCACATGTCATTAGGGTTTGAGCGCACACAGCGCTCCTCCGGGGCGGGCCGGTGGGTGGCCTTATTTACCACAATGAATATTGGAAAACCGCACAAAAGATTGTGCTGTTGTTTTTTGTGTCTTGCTTCGCGTACAATTTCAATATGAGTATCCTCGAGGCATTCATTGGTCCGCGATGCCAAGCGAGCATACAGTGTGTGTTCCAAGTCCTCTATTATTGTTTATCATGTCGGCGACTGGGAGGGAGTGGGGGTGGGCTATAGCCACTTAATCTCTGATGGAAAATCTCTAGTAATGATTGCTATTTTTCCGCCCTGGCTTAGGATGTGTGCATGTGTACTTTGGCGCTGAAGTATCTACTGCTGCACTGTGTACTGCGCTGGCAGTGCTCTGGCTCTGGCTAGTGGCAATGTTGACTGGTATCGAGCTCGACTATCGGAGACTAATGCATTTTAATGGGAGCATGCTAAGGAATCGAAGGGCTGTTGGGTTCGGGACGTTGGTTAATGCATATTTTTATTCCCTCTTTCGTACCCCTTTCTCATTCGGGGGCGGTGGGAAATTTTATGTTTTTCATATTTATTTTTCTTTTTCTCCACACCAAGGCTGTTTGTATCGAGGATGCAGTGTACAGAGGTGCAGAGTATAGGGGCAGTGTACGAGGCACATTTCAAAGTTTTTGAATGAACGAGTGATAAGGATTTTTAAGACGGTTTTATGTTTTCGTAGAGAATTGTTATAATATGGTTTTAATGTCACACGTAAATGATTCTAAAATAATAATAATAATAATAATGATGGCGGCGCTGCAGTCCGCGGTGGACCTGGGCCTAGCTTTTCAGCAACCAACTCGTGTTGTGCATGCTATTGTTCTCTCACGAGTGGAGGGGATCTACAGTTTAATGCCGACTCCGAACGGTGAGATTGAGAAGCTTTTTCTAGACAGTTATACTCTTTGAGCATTGTCAGTGACTCGAAAGAAGTGGAGCCGTGAAAAAAATGTTTGGTGTATTTCTGATGTATATTTGAATTAAATATATTTTGGGATCTTGCCATTATGAACGAAATAAAACATCATACAAATATTGACCAAGAGACTTCTTGTATGACTATCACGATATTTCTACCGACGGCAATTGAAGACATGTCGAAAACAGGTACCTCCAGACTAACATCCTCTTAATTGTTGTCGCTGCCTTTACGGCAGGGTTGTACAAGAGGAAAAAAAAAACATCCTCTTAAACCAAAGCTACTCTTGTCTGGATCCCCAGAAACAGTAGGTATGGGAGTTATAAGAGAGCGAACTACAGTGGTGTTCACATAAATAGCACACCTTTATTCAAATATTTATTTGTTTGCAATACACACTGTACTTAACAGGTGCATAGGAGTAAGGCCATAATATCGCAAGGTAGTACCTTTATGAATACAAAAATATAAAGAAGAAGATTCCGTTAGTATTTCTTTATTTTATGATCGTGCGAATTGGTAATCATTGCAAATTGTGTGTTCATATCAATAGCACATATTTGGTTTCTAACTAAAAGTTCTTTGCTTCAGTGATTTGAATGTGGTCATTATAAATATTTTTAATTATAAAGGCAATAAGATTTATTTCTTAAAAGAAATAGCAGTATTTGAGATGGGCAGAGGAAAGCACTGCAGGGAAGAAAGGAGGGGTATAATTGGTACCACGATACAGGACAGAAAGACCATTTTAGATGTGGCAAGGACATAAAGTTGCTCCAGGAAGCTTATAAAAAATACAGAAAGGTCATACGATGCACTTAATTTGCCGCAAATCCCCCCCTTCCTTGACGGAATGAGAATAACCTCTGAAGCGAGTCACAGAATTATACACTGAATCAGCGGCAGTGACTCTTAACCTTTCCGGAGATAATTCGACAGTTAGCTGACCAACATGATGTCCAAATATCAGACGTAACTGTGCGTCGTCGCCTCATTGAATTCCAACTCAATGCAAGGATTGCCAGAAAAAAGCCTCTTGTCCCCAAAGAAACCGGAAGAAAAGATTTATCTTTGCAAACGCTTACAAGAACAAATCTTTGTCCTTTTGGAAAATATCTTGTGGAGCAATGAAAATAAGTTTAATAGGTTGGGATCAGATGGAAAAAAGTATGTGAGAAGGCCAGCGAACAAAGAGTACAATCCTAGGCACACCAATAAGTCCGTCAAGCATGGCGGTAGCAGCATAATGGTGTGGGTGGCGATGTCGGACCAATCTTAAAAATTAATGTCATTATGGACTAACATTAGTATAAGCTAATCCTGGAGAACCAAATGGAGCCATAAACTGACGACTCGATACCTCTATCATGGACTTTTTTGCATGATAATGATCCAAAGCATACTTCGCGTATAGGGAAGAACTGACTTTCGGAGCGAAAAATTTCTCTGCTTGATTAGACGGTTCAAAGTCCCGATCTGAATCCTATCGAGAACCTTTGGAATGATATTAACTCGCTTGTTAAGGACTGTAGTCTAAAAATTTTGGAAGAACTATGGCAAACCATTTAGTCAGCTTGGGAAACTATCCCTCCCCAAAGATGTAAGCGCTTAGTGGACAGTGCCTAAACTTTGTCAGCAGGTCATAAGGAACAATTTTTATGCTTCCAAATATTAACAAACATTTTAGTTTTATGTTAGTTTTTCGAGTTATTTATTCTTTTTTATAAACATTTCGTTGGCTGTGCTATTTATATGAACAACAACTTTATACGTTTTTCCTTATTTTTACGTGATTTGTATTAATTTTGTGCTTTTTTTGCTTTATAAAGTGTACAAACGATTATCGGTTATAAAAAAAGAAAAATTCAGATTCTCATTTCAAACTTTTGGCGCAACATAATGTACGAGAATTTAAGGGTGTGCTATTTATGTAAACACTACTGTATACTCCATAAGGTTTTTCAGCGTTTTTTAATGTGAAACCTTTTTTTGTCGTGTGATGTGTTGGCTGCAGTGACGGTTAACAGATGATTTCAAACTAACTCCTCGCTAGTCATGCTATTTATGTGAACACCACTGTAGCTGACTAAGAGGAAATGAAAACTTCGACTCAAAATGCCTCAGACTAAAACTTGCTTACAATTTGAGGATAGCGGAATACAGAAGTGTGGTCATAGACAGCGTATACAGTTCAACAATAGTACGACTTTCGAGATAGTGAAGGAACTTCAGGACCTTTTAGGGGTCATTAAATAGGCTTTTCTGTAACAAATTTTAATTTTGTTGAATCTTTCTCCCTTCCAGTGACTTTTAACAAAATTTAAATAATTTTAATTAGGCACAGAAAGCTTGTGACATTAAATGGGCTTAGCATCGTGTCAAAGTTAAAGGTTAAGGAAAAGCCTATCTACACTTACCTGCTGTCATCTGAGTGGTACTTGCTTATTTTGACACACAATACAGAGGACATGTAGAAAAAGTGATAGACGATGAAAGCGACGCATGCCAATATCTGGATTCTTTTCCACTCACCATCCTTACCACAAATCAATGCAGCACTTAGCCGTACCGAAATGTGCTAGCTGTAACAGTGTTTACTTGTGATCATCGATAAAAACCGAACCATAAGCACACGTCCATACTTGTGATTGCAATCTTCGATTAATCCCCGCTGACACAAATGGAATGTACACTGCTGCAAGGACACATCAGCCCGACCAACACACCAGCACACCCCCATTTCGTGCAAGGACTACAGCACAAAGCGCTTAAAATGTTATCCAATGTTCGTTCAAACAGGAAGGACCCGCTTATCGCAGAAAAGGATTGTGTACACATCAGTGCTCATTTCAGGTCCTTGCAACTTGTCTCGGCATTCAGCTTAAATGTGAATCAAATGAAAATTTAACTTTCATTCAATCGAAGAAACTGCAAGAAGCCCCATCCACCATTCCATCTCCCACTTCCGTAATAGTCCTTTTTACTGTGTGGCAACGAAATTTCATTAATTTCAATTGAAAATGCTTTTCGCTCTCACAAAAGCCAAACGCTTAAGCGAAACAAAATCAAAGGATAATGGAACCGACGACGGTGGGCTTCGCCACCGACGACGCCCACCCTCTCGCGCTCTCGCCCGTGAATAGATAAATCATCATCGGTAAGAGCACCTCGGCCCGGTCGTAATCATCATTGTTGGTGGCAGGAAATTTGCCCGAAATTATTTCAGGATCCAATGTAGCTGCTACCATTACTGGCATCGCTGGGAAAACCAATTCCTTCTCTCTCCGCTGCCGCCTTCCATCGCCTCCCATCGCTGTGGTGCGCTCCTGTCACGAGTAACGCTTAAAACGGCGGCGAAATTAGATTTCAGCCACTTAAACCCTGCCGCAGAGTGGCGCCTGGCAATCGCTTGCGCGCGTACGAGCTCTTGGGTCCTTTTGATGTCATACGAATTGAATTATGCAAATTGCTTTTGGGGAGCAGCGCTATACACATATCCATCGTCCTTGCAAGAGCCGTCCGCAAAGCGGCTGCCGGAGAGGGCCCACTGTGGGCGAGTAAGCCAAAAAGACGTATCGCATTTGGGTAAAATTGAAAATTGTTAACAAAAGTGAGCAAAAGGGATTCGAAATTACTTTGTTTGATACCCTTCACGGCGATGATGGATACACACATGAATGTGCCGCACCCGCACCGCAGCCACGCACCCATCGACGACTCACTCAAAAACTGCTTAATTCAATCAGGCTCCTCCATCCGCGATAGGGATCGGCTCGACGTCGGCACCGGTGAAGGCAAAAGCGACAGAAAAGTACATTTTATTAAATTTATCTCGAAAAAAAACGTCCTCCTGGAAGGAGCCTTAATCCCGAGTGCTATTGATTCGCCATCGTTCCGGCACTCGACAGTCGCTGCCGAAATGCAAAGTGAATGGCTCTGTTGTGTCCGATCAATGTGGGGACTGGCACGAGAAGTGGATGAAATCGGGAGAGAGTAAGAGGCTCTGCCGCCAGGACTTTGATGTAGGAGTGACCGATTGGTAGTGCGAAATTGTTGGCAACAATTTACATGGGTGAACGTTTCGTAATTTACTGCGATATCCCGTTTGGCTGTTGGTTGATGGTTGTTGGCTGTTGGTCTGCGGAACTGCAGACCGTTACCCATTTTCCGGGGGATAAGTCGAATGGAGCTGGAACCTCCGCAAGAGGCACTTAGCTGCAGCTATTAATTCGATCCATCGATGTCGCGGATGGATGGTCGCAGACGGTTTATGTTGATGGGACTGGTGAGTGTGATTGGGTTGGAATGTATTTGTAGGCAATGCGCGAGAATTAACATTCGTCCTTGTCGTTGTGATGCATGCAAAAAGGAGCAAGCGACTGATTAGAATGTGGTGGACTATTGGCAACATGCACGGGGATAGCTCTGAAAAAAAAAGGTTGGCTTGGGAATGGAAATATTTGATAAAAAATTTAATTTTCTGATTAAATGCTTTGCTGCCGGGAGTCCGAGATCATTTCAAGAGTTTAGCTGTACTATGCTTTTGGTTGCAATTGCACCCATGTCGACGACTAGACTGTAAGTCGGTGCTTGACTTGCACACGCTCAGTTAACTTTTGCTGACAAATGTGATCCGATGATAATTTCTAATTGAAATTAACTCCGGACTCCGAAGTTGACTCGCATTCACTCTGCGTCTGGCAGATCAACAAGCCTAGAGTGCTATTGAATTGCTTCAATGCTACGAGTAGACATAGGTTAACGTTGATGTTTGAAAATTGATCCGATGTTCTTTTGTCGTTTATTTAATAATACAACAAATTCCGGCAACGCTCCATCGAACTTTAAGAGCTGTCCGCAAGCTGTACTCTGGTACTCGTCTTCACAGGAAGGAAAGCAGCACGAGAAATGCGCTGTCGAGGAGATGAAAAAGTGAAATGGCAGGAATTACGTCAGAAAGTTCTGTGGATAAAGTTCGGGCAGAAGTCGGGGCGAGGATAGCAAAATCGCAGTGAGTACTGAGAAATTGAAAGAGTTATGCGCCATGTTTAGTCTAACTATGCAGGGCAAATAATGTTCGACTCAGAGGCAGTGGGACACCGCAACAGATTACGTCCATGATTGAGGTAGTTCATAAGAGCGGAGAGGGACCTCAGCCATCTTGACGTGCGCAGTTGGAGACAGCTAGCGAAAACTGGTGCTAGTTGGACTATAGCCATATGAATAAGAAGAAGAAGACCAATGAGCTTTTTTTTTAAACGATGCTCAGACAATTATTTCATTGAAAGGATTGTGTTACCGAACGATGTTGACTGACTTTCTTTGCCTCAGTTTGGTGCTCTATTGAGTAAAAAATGCTCTGGTGGGCGATATTTGGCAATTATTTTACGAGTTTCTCTTCAAAAATATTAACATACAAAACTATTCATAAAGGGTATTTCATTAAGCGCTTATTATCTTTAAATTTAAATAAAATAAAGTGCGTGTGAGGAATCACTGACATTTTGTATTGGTTTGAAAGGCCTATTGATGCCATTATGAATGAATTGTAACATCGTTCAAATGTCCGCCATGGAATCTCTGAGTCGTGTGCATCCAAAATGCCCAACTTTCTATGACTCTGGCGCATAGCCTGAGTTTGACCCACGGCGTGGGTTATTTTGGCTTTGAGGGCTGCGGTGTTTTGTGGCTTATTCGCACAGACTTGCGACTTCAGAAAACCCCACAAGATGTCCTCGAATCGCTCGTGCAGAACTTCCAGTGTGGCGTGAGATGTTCCCTACATGCCGCGTCAAAATTGGTGTCCGACATTCAGTGGAACAAAGCAAGAACCCAGTGAACCGTGGCCTGCCTCGTTGACGAGGATGGGTATAAGCAAGTCACTGCTTTACACGATTTGTGACATGGCAACAGGTATAAGTTTTGTTGTTAAAAGTGGCAAGATGACTTCTACCAAAGTTTTCCACATAAAAAATGGGCTCCAGCAGGGTGCAGTTAACTCACCAATCCGCTTCACTATTTTCACCAGTGAACTTATTTGCCTCATGCAGCACTTGCTCGCATACGCCGATGCATTGGTGGCATACAGGACAGAAGGTTGAGGACATCAGCATCCTCCTGTGACGTGACTTTGAGAAAATTCAGCGATTTTGCGGCGACAGGAAGTTGAAAATCAACTACCGGAAGTGTGAAACCATCTTTTTCCAAACTTCGTTATAGTTCGGCATAGTTGACCCGCAGGGGGAACCGATAGCAGTGAAAAGTGTAGTAAGGTACCTAGGCATTTGGCTGGATCAGTATCTATATCTCGTGGCAAAAAAATGGCAGCCAACTTGATACCAGGGTGAAGGTAACCTGCTACATGGCCCACATCCGGCCAGTCACGGCGTACGGTTGTCCAGATGGAAAAGATGAGGCTGTTCGAGAGACAGTGTCTCCGGGCTTGTCTCAAGAAGTACAGAACCCCAGAGTCTGAATACAAGAAATTCTATTCCAACGAGTTCTTGTATAACGAAGCAAACGTGAACAGTGTGGATAATTTTATTATAAAGCTGATTCGAAGGCACGTTGCACAAGCCATGACCTCGGAGAATGAGCTGATATTTGGAGCCCACTACCCTAATAAAGCAAATTTCGAGAACGCTCGCAGAAATGGCTTCATTCCACCGGGAGCGGTCTTACGAAGGCAATGTCGCAAGACTTAGTCCGGATGATCTCCGGTTCAGTAGATCCATCTCTGTTCGCTACAGAACGGAGTGTGACAAGGTTTGTGGGTTTTACTGATGGTTGCAGCCCTATCAAACGTCCCAGCCGTCGCCAGCTTATTCAGATAACAGTTGGTCCCTTACGGCCAACTTACATTTAGGTTAGGATATAAGACTAGGGTAAATTTAAGGAAAAAAATACAAAAAATCATAAAAACAAAAAAAAAATAATAAAATATAAAGTAATAAAAAAAATGTTAGATAGTTTAGTTAGGTCAGTTTAAGTTAGGTAAGCTAATTTTAAGTTAGGTTAAGTTAAAAAATGTTTAGATTACTAAGTTTTTCTTAGTATAAGTATTTTTTTTAAGTAATATTGAAATATGTAAAGACTATAAAAGAAGCCGAAAGGACTAATAAATTAAAATTCCCATATTTACTTAGGGTGCCCGCATAGTAAGATAGTATAAGAAACCATTTATTGTACAATATATCTAGTTTAAGTATTTTTCCTAGAACATACGATTTTTAAACATAAAAATAAAAAAATGCGTTTAAACTAAAAAACTATGGAATGTTGCCTTAAAGTTCTGTTCGTTTTTTTTCGATAAAACAATTTTCTCGTGTGAATGTGTTGTCAAACGCTTTGTCCATCCATGGTGATTGGGCAAAACAGACTGAATAAATGACAGCCAATTTGACAGAGTCAGCTTTAACAAAATGGCCGCTATTAACAATTACAGTTCAGAAGTTTCTATTGGGAGACCCTTTATAAGCAATTATTAACACTTCGAAATTTGAGGATGCTGCTGTTTTAGATTGGTTTTGACTTAAGCCTACATTTTAGTACGGCTATTGTAGTTGTCCCTTCAAACTGATGACCTATGTACATAGGTTTCTCTACTTGTGCAATAAATTGCGATAAACATGCTCAGAAACTTCTTTGAACAGTATCTGAATACCATTCTTGGTGGAACGCATTTTTCATATCCTTAGAAGGATCATGTAGCTTTACGATATACAGCCTTGACCAAATGTATTAGGCACCCTTTAAGATTCGTTATATCTCTAAAAAGCAACAAAATTAATTAAATGATAGGAACAAATAAAAATCGTTTACAACCTCAGATAGTGTCGCCGAAAACCACACAATTCAAACTAATTACTTCCGATAAGTGATTTGGCAGCAAAGACAAAAAGAATAGGGTGCCTAATACATTTGGCCAAGGCTGTAGTGTTCCCCCGTAAATCTGAAACGGCCTGAAGCTTTAAATCAAGAGAAGGTAAAAATTGTACATTAAAGTGGTTTTTGAATCCGTCAGAGGTGAGCATCCCATACGATCTGTAAAAATGTCTTTAATAAACATCTACGACACCCCTAAATAGTTAAGTATGGAGGTTGTCTAAAATCAATTTCCTTGCTCCGACAAAACTACCATTTCCTTCCCACAATAAATCGAAGTCCAACCCAAAAAGTTCAATGAAATGTCCAGGCCTCTCTCTCTCTGCTCAACCGTAGAATAAATAAATCAACTAAAAATAGAAAAAAAAACCCATCATGCTGTCACCCAATACAGAATACGGACAAGAACGATGACGATGAAGAGACACCGCCATGCGATGACAACAATATGCCACGCCAGCGTTTACTCATCAATCAGAGCAATCTACTCCGCCCCAGTGCCACGCGCTTATCCGTGCAAATCAAAGAATTAGTGTCCACAGAAAGACGAAACGAATAACAACTCACTCGAGCCGGACGGCGGCGGCGGTGGTAGTGGTGGTGGGGGTGGAGGCGACGGGCCGGAACTGACAAACGACCGACATAACCGAGCCCAACAACACGTAATAATTCAAAAGCTGTCGTTAATAGGAGCGATATGCCCCGCGATTATAAATCATAATAAAATATTGTGTTGTGACGACACCGAGGAGTGAGTGTCCTTACTGGTGATTACCGACAATCGGTGGCGAGGCAGAAATGGCGTTAGGACGTGTCAACTGTTCGTCGTGTTGAAGCTGTGGTCGCTGTTGGCTCCTCTGGTCCATGCAGTTGCCTTTGAAGGATCCTTCATCAATCAGGATTAACGAGAGCAAATCTCCGATTATTGTTCATTTTGCTAAGACAACATCACCTCCTTCTGACGCAGCCGAGTGAAGAAATCATCTCAACGACTCAAGGCAAATCCGCACCCAAGGCGTGTGCACCGAATCTTTATTTGCGACCGTAACGTCACAAAATCACCTCGCGTCACTCGACGGGGTGGGACGGTCTTCGAAGCGAACAAATTCATCTGGATGCGATGCAGATTTGTTTGCGTGGGTGGTTGGACGGGTAAGGATTTGCGCCGGCACTTAAACTCTACGCTCCATTCATCGTTGTCTCTAATTTAAAATGTATTCATGAATACTACATGACTTCATGTGGAGGAGTGTTTGAAGCGACACTTCGTGTGTTCTTCGAATCTTTGGGAGGGAATTAAGCCAAATGCGCTCCCGGCTGAATGACTTGTCAAATCCTCAACAGCCTGTCATCCACGCACGTACACGGGAAGGACTTTGACACAGGGTTTGTGGAGCGAAATGCTTTTGGCTGTGTACACAAGTTTCGTAATTCTGTTGACATGTTGAACGTGGTATTGTTCGACTGGGGGCAGATGCACTGTTTTATTATGCACGGAAAACGTGTGTAGCTAGGCGGAAGCTTTCGATCCGCAGTGAAGTTCCGATCAGCTCGATAAGAAGCGAGGAACTGTAGAAAATCTTTAAACCATGTGATGATTCAGATGGTAAAGGCCTGAAGATAACTCAGGCATGCCCTACACTGCGTGATATCGATTGAAATTGGATGTAAACCCTTAAGCGCAAGAATAAACATATCCGGCTCGAAGGACCAAGAAATGTTTACGAAATGGAATAAACAAATGAAAGAGTATCTTGACAAAAATGAACCAAAGCGAACAGCGAATAGATTTTAATTGATTTTAGAGTGAATAATGAAACGCGTTAGAAAAAAAAAATAAATTTAGGAAAAGAAAAGAAATAAGGCCGAGCGTAATAAGACCAGATGTACTCCCCATATGTATTAAATTTTCTATGCATTCCGTACTTACGTATGCAATATTTCATTGGGAATTATTCAGGTCCCCCCATTACTTACTTACTTACTTAGCAGGCCTACGACCCATGTAGGGTCTGAGCCTGAGCTATCGCTGCTTTCCATCGTTGACGGTCCTGGGCACGCTGCTTCCAGTCATCAAGACCAAGTTGTCTTACGTCCGCGATGACTTGGTCTTTGTACTTTGTCTTCCTGTCCTTCTCGAACCAGGAGGCTCGGATTCGAAGACCCTCTTAGCTGGAGCGTTGTTGTTCATGCGCTCGATCTGGCCGAGCCAGTGCAGTCGACGGATTTTTGCCTTCCGGACCACATCCACATTCTGGTACAGCTCATAGAGTTCGCGGTTGTGTCTACTCCTCCATTCGTCTTCCTCGCAGACGGGACCATATATCCGACGTAGAATTATTCTTTCGAAGGCACCAAGAATCAGCTCCGCAGTTCTGCTTAGTGTCCAACTTTTGGCTCCATATTGCAGGACTGGCAGAATAAGAGTTTTGTAGAGCATGATTTTGGTCCTTCGAGTCAGAAGTTTTGAGCCCAGTTGTTTTGACAAGGGCGATTCTACGTCGGATCTCCACTGTGAAGTCGTTCGTGGAGTTCACGTTTGCCCCGAGGTAGACAAACTCCTTCACTACCTCAAACGATGTTGAATGTCCGTCCGTTGATCCGAGGCAGGATTCCTTCCATAACAATTTCTTTTTTTTCCGTGGGCGGGTTGTTAGCCCTCCGCACAACCGCCGGTCTTTTCGGGGTGGATATGCATCCTCTTGCCTAGGGTGTTCGCTACATACATTGGTTCACCTCACAACGGTTGTTGTGATGGCTATCCAGGGGTCGCCGCTTGAAGGCTGTATGTCAACTTGACCTCCGCAATAACAGGGATCATAGCTGGCATCCCGCCAAGTTAGGTGTGGTCAACAACTTTGCCCTGTATGTGCAGTCCCTGCCTCCCGTATTACCCTTTTTAAAATTGATTCCAGTTTAAATAAAAATTTAAGATTTCAAATACCTCGCTTTGTTGGTGAATAAAAAAAAATATTTAAAAAAATGCGTCATAAAATTTAATTCATAAGAATTATCTTCCACCATTTTAACTTCCAAACACAATGCGATAAATTGAATAATTGCCTCAAATCTGAAGCAGAAAATGTACCCGCAGCACAACTTGCCTTCTCGGCAATTCAACATCCGCGCTAAACGGCCCGGAAATCATTCAACATCCTTCACGCTGCCATTTTAATTATCTCTCGAACTCCATCCAAGTTAACCTACGTCTCTCAACAGCAGTGACACGCCCCGAATTAAGTAGGGCGTCGAAAGAAAACCGAGGAAGAGAAAAATAAAAAAAACCGAAACCATGAATTCCAGATTGAAAAGTTTTCATCAAGATAACCTCAAGGCAAAACGTTCTTTCAATACCACATAACCAACCTGCATCACCTGCACCTTGAATTCGGTATGCTCCCATCCCAAGTGCCAGCCCCACCGAGTCCCCCTCATACGACAACCTATTCACTGCCGTCGTTAAAAAAAAGAACCACACGAACCTGACTGAGTTCCGAAGGAGGTATTTCCCAGGCCCCTGCATTCCATAAACCACTTCAGTGCCAACATTTAAATCAGCGTTAATTACCGACTTGTTAAGATGGCTCAAATCTCACAGGACCTGCTGCTGCGTTGTAAGAGGAGTACACACACGAGCATCTGAGTATCTTCGACGGCGGTATTCAACGCTGCTGTGTAAATACACAAGCACACCCATGTACAGATAGTCACGGATGCCACACAGCATCCTTACGCGGATTAACCCCGGAAAATTGTGCACCCATCCTTTGCGCTGGATAGCATTTCGCAATCCGCCGACTGAAAAATTGAGTTTTCGAAGCACCGCCGCTGCCGCCACATGTCTACTGCTGCGGCAGGCTCCCGGCTTTCCTTTGAGGTTCCTGTTCAGTCCTTGCACGCTGTACGCCGACTACATGCGGCTGAGGGATTGCATGTGCGCGCTGTGCTCGTATGCATTTTATTGAAAGGAAGGGCTAAATTAAAACATTACGCTGTTTTGGATAAATTCTCTTCGCAGTGACATCGCCTGCTCAGTCTTTCCGGGTCGCTCGCTCACTCGCCCGTGGCGTCTCGTGCAGCGGCGACTGTGATGAGGAGAACTTTATTTCGTGATGATTTTAGAATATTGTCACCTCGTGTCGGTCAGGGTTCGTCCGCATTCGTAGTGTAGGAAGAATAATTGGTCGTCATGGAAGCGATGTGAATGGATTCAAGGATTTTAATTGCATCACAGAAATAGGACCATTGGCTCAGTTACTTCAAGCGAATGCCTAATGCGTCCCCTTTCTCGTGTTCGGAAGAGTTATGTGAGTTGTGGGGCACTAAGTTTTATAGGTCACTTCACATTAATTGACTGCTCTTTATTTTTATTCGCTTCAGTGGTGACGGAGGAGTATACTGCCTAAAGATGCAATGACGAGCCAATTACCAGTGACAGACAGGTTTCTATATTCATTTGTATTCATTCATCCGTTCAGTCTAATTGAAGGAGACGGAGAAATGGGATTCAATTAGAGCATACGACCCATAATGGAAAGTCGGCAAACAGACCAACAAATCCAAACACAGTATGGGCTTATACAATAAGGGGAGTAACTTTAAAATGTGCGCCATTGTTATTGACTGTAATCACTCGACAATCTTTGCCAGGACTTAAGCAAAGACTAGGAGGATATTGAGTATGGGTCGGTACACACTCGCAAAAACGGTGCGGATCTCGCTGCAATGTCTCTTAAAGATAACACTGCTTTTAGTCATTACAACCGCCATTTCCCGCAACTGTAGTAGATTCAATCGAGAAATTTGATCGAACGATGATTTAATTGCAGATGAAGGAAAAAAGCTTGACATTCAAAAGCGGTTTTAAATTTTCTAACCATGATTTGAAAAGTTAAACCAACAATATGACCCCATGGTCATGTATTTGACTGTCACGAAAAAATTTCAACGACGGTTCTCTCTTGTTGCGTCTACCGTTCTTTGGCGGCAAAAGGATTTCATGCAATTTTTGGCGGAGGACTAAGTACGGAGATCAGACGCAGAATTATTTTTGTCAATCGATGCCTCTTTCGACTTAATGGGTGTTAAAGGAATACTACCTTTACCGCGCGAACGCGGTGAGACACCTGGCGATTAGCATATTTCACTGATTGCCCCTGTTTTTAAAAAGGGGGACAAAAGAGAGTGCTCCAACTTCAGAGACATATCTCTTTTAAGCCTTCCGGATAAAGTCAACGCTAAGGTGTTGAAGGCGCGTTCTAGAGCTATGGTCGAATCCAGGATGGGAGATGAACAGTGCGGTTTTCGTCCTGGCAGAAGTACAACCGATCAGCTTCTCACTCTAAGAATGGTACTCGAGAAGGCTTGAGAGTACGCTAAACCGATCGACTCTTTTTTTTGTACTTACTTACTTTACTTAGCGGGTTCCCGACCCGTGAAGGGTCTCTGCCTGAGACACGGCAGCCTTCCATGCCTTGCGGTACCGGGCACGCTGCTTCCAGTTATCCAGACCAAGCACTCTGGCATCCGCGATAGCTTGGTCCTTGAAACGGAGGTTCGGTCTTCCTTTTCTTCTCCAACCTGTGGGCTGTGATTCGAAGATCCTTTTTGCTGGAGCGTTGTTGTCCATTCGCTCGATGTGGCCGAGCCAGTGTAGTCGTCGTTTTTTGGCTTTTTGGACTACATCCACATCTTTGTACAGCTCGTAGAGTTCGCGGTTGTATCTTCTCCTCTATTCGCCCTCCTCGCATACGGGACCGAAAATTCGACGAAAAATTTGTCTCTCAAAAGTACCCAAAATGTGCTCTGTTTTCCTGCTTATCGTCCAACTGTTGTTTTGTAGATTTGGAAATGACATACGACCGAGTTCCTCGAGGTAAACTCTAGAGTATTCTGCAGAAGTATTGGATAGTCCCAGGATTTTAATATAAATCGTACAAAGGACGACACCATCCGAAGCATTAAATATTATACTGTTTCCCCTTTCACTCGACTTGTTTGCCAGACAAGTAACAGCTTGCACAGCGGTAAGACTCAGAATACTGCACGTGTGGAATAACCACCGTACAGGTCATTCCACCATTCTAGATAACCTCGAGTTTCTACCGCACGACACCGACCTCCTACTACCTCATCTCGTCTTTGAGAAAAACTTCACTACCAGCACACCCTCCAATTCTGACTGGGAGTCTGATAATCAGACGCTGGACGGTCCTCTGAGTATTTTCACAAATGGATCCAAGACGGACGGGGGAGTAGAATTAGGTGTCTACTCCAAGGATCTCAATTTTAGTATATCCCTTCACCTTCCAGAATATTGTAGCATATTCCAGACTGAGACGATGGCAATAAAAGAAGCTCTGTCTTGGCTCAAGAACAACGTGATATCCAAGAAGGACATCACCATCTGTTCAGACAGCCAGGAAGCAATCAAATCCCTGAACTCGGTCACTTTCCTCTCTAAGACCTCCCTAAATTCCCGCCTGTCTCTTAACGAGATGGCTGAGCATTTTAATATTCACCTTATTTGGGTGTCGGGACACAGTGACATTCCAGAGAATTGTGAAGCCGATGATCTCGCCAGGAGCGGGACGATCTCCACAAACCTTCCTAGTGGAGATCCTCCGCCTGTGTCATTCGCTACAGCTAAACTTCTTTTAAAGAGTCATACTATTAAAAGCACCAACTCCTGATGGTCAGATAGCACTACGTGCCTCATCACAAAGCTAATTTGGCCTAAACTTGATGTATAAAGTTCACTCCATCTTCTTAGAATGAACAGGTCATCCCTAAGGACTCTCATTGGCGTTGTCACAGGACACTGTGCCATTGGCACTCATGCCTCAAGAATGGGACTCCCTCATAATGATTTCTGCAGAAGCTACAGAGACGAAAAAGAAGAGGAAAGCATAACGCGTCTCCTCTGCACTTGTAGCGCTCTCTCCTCTCGCAGGAAAAAACTGTCGCCTGTCTTCTGATTAGATGGATGGGCATTTAAATATTCACCTGTGTGCTAGAACACTTTGATACTCCAGGAAATTGCAAAGCCGATAAGTTCGCCATGCAAGAAACAGTCCCACCACATAGCCTACAAAATAGCAACTGTCTTGATTTCCTGACAAAAATGATCGACACTCGATAACATTTCAAATGTCATATGCAATGCTGCGTGTCATTATCTCCAAACATCCAGCATCCCTAAATGACAAACTCTCATCCATCCACTCAAACGTCAAATTTCAAAGCAAACACACAAGTTAAGAACCTACTAACCTACAAAACGATTTTATAACTCTATTTCGTTGCTTCATTTCCTCCCGTTGCGCCGCCTCGTATCTCCCTCCCGCCATCCGTGTCAAATAAGCTGTCATTTCATGGCTCATACCTGTCACATAAAAGCTGCCAAAAACCTCAACTCACTTCACAGTCAACCGTTTTCATTTTTGTTTTCTTTTTCCCTTCGTTTGTGGCACCCCCCCGTTATGTTCTTTATCACAATTTAAGCTCAGCGATGTAAAAATCATAAAAAAGGGGGGAAAATCGCTGAAATGAAGGAAACATTTTCGGGCTACCAACTAAAATGGCTGCGCATTTATTACGACGGGCCACGTCCCCACCTTTCCACTGACGGGGACTGTGGTGGCACCCGCTCCCTCGATTCCGCAACACCACTCAGCGGCGAAAAAGAATGAAAAACCTAACCATGTGTCAATCCATCAATCAGGCAGCCAATTGGAAATTTATATTCGAAAGTAAATTATTTCGCTTGATTTTCGCTGCCGCTGCCATTGCCGCTGCCTCTGCCACTGCCTCTGTCTCTGCCGCTAACACTGCCTCTGCCTCTATGCCGGAGAACTAAGGGGTTGGCAGTGGCACCCTCCCTTTTGCAATTCTCTTGATGTTTTCCCAACCGTTAGCTCTTTATTTCCTTTTCGCTCCATTTTGCTTTCGCCGTTGTTTTTTTTCCCATCTCCTCTTTGTTTTTTGTTACTTTATTATGAAAAGAAAGGAAAAAGAATCGAAAATAAAATTCCATCATGCCCCCGATTCCATTTGCTAAGATTTATATTGAGAGCGCTAAGCGAGGGGGCGTGGAGTGTAGCATGGGGATTGTCGGTTCGAAACAAGTTCCTTTGACTTTCGGTTGAGTTACTTGTAAATGGGTTAAATTTCAGGACGATTGGATTTTTCTGAAGGATGCTAGAGCTGAGAGAAATGATCCTCGGCATTACTCGTACATCGTGCTGTTCCAGCGGTGCTTTTAGCTTGTGCCCCTTCTTCGGGGGAATTCACCTTTCCCCCGAGTGCATTTGAATAGGAAGAAGGAACTCTTTAGAGGCTACACGCTCCGTGGCGCACTTTGATAGGGAAATTAAATTATTGAATAATATTTTCGAGGAGTGCTCAATACAGGGTTGAGTCCCGCGGGGGATGGGTCGTCCCTTCGGCTAAGGGGAACTCAGTCAAAGTAAGAATGCACACGTTGTCAGAGCTTGTGTGGGGGGTAAAAGGTTTGTGTGGCGTTGGGAGGTTTAATTGGCTGTGTTGTTGAGTCGCAAGGATTTTAAGTGCTTGAGTTAGTGTTGAATGTTTAAGTCCTCTCAGTCTTCAACGGAAATAGGAGCCCTTTAAGAGTGCACAACAAGAGGCCTAAATGGAATATGACCTGTGAAGGGAATGCCACTAGACATTGATTTACATACGGAAATTATTTAAGTTACAAGTTACAGGATAAGCCGTTTCGCCAATTTATAGCAGTCTTTAGCACGAGAACTTCGGTTACTGTATTCAGACGCAACTATTAATTGGACTGTAGCCCAACAATATCTGCAGTCGTCTCAATAATGACTCTTCACTTCGCTCTTTACTACAGAAATATTGCTTGGTGACGTGGTAATTCAACAAGAAATACGCCTTATTTCTAAATTCATAAAAAAAACTTGAATCTAAGACCAGGCTCAATAGCTTAACTAACTTTCGAGCTTTTCTCTAAACGTACACCCCACGCGACTTCAACCCATGAACTATGTTAGCTAAACTAATCAATATTTCTATTCTTCTTCTTTGGAGCCACTATAACCCACCATGAACCTGAACCCTTAGGCAACATGCATCTCTAGCTGGTTAGATATCAGTTTTGCGAGCCAATTTCAGTTTTATTACAGTTTTATTCTCTGAGCTTCGTTTCAAGAGAGGTTGTGTCTTTAAAATTAATGTTGATTTGTTGATTCAGAATCGAACCATGAACTCTCACACTACGCTTTGGCGACCAACCCAACGTCACCTTTTTTTTCGGAATTTTTTTTGTTGCGCTACTGGAGCACTTAGACTCAGCACTGGTCCATTGTACTCCCAGGTAGCAGCCTACTCCAGGGCCGTTAATTTGATCCCACCGGCAATACAACTCTGAAAAGAACTGTATTTGAGGGGAACTCAATTGTGCTAAGATATTGAAAGGGGGCACAATAGATCTTAAAGGTCGCGGTGCAATATACCCTCAACCATAATAATAACGGCAAATGGTGACGGGACCAGATTCGATTTCACTGGGATTCGAACCTGGGACCCCTCGAACTAGGGGTAGGCACTTAACCAACTGCGCCATCCAGTCGTTTTTCACGTCACCTTAATTATGTTCAAGACTTCGCCCACGACTACGATAAAATCGAGGTTTTTCATGCCCTACATTTTGCATAATGTCTAAATCCGAAAACGCGTGAGTAGACTCGTCATTTTTTATTGCCCGTATAATTTTTAAATGAATTATCTCCGCCAATAGAAACATATCCGTTTACACGCAGGACGACCTTCTTGTTTGAATATTGAAAGTGCTGATGTTTCTCCTCCATAAAGAAGGGCTGGAATGATCAGGACTTGAGATAAAGCCAGCTTGGTTTTGCTTGTGAGCCTTCTAAATCAATTCCTCCTTGAACTCATAGAAAAAGTGTAAAGAATGATTCTACGCTTGATCGAACCTCTTTACAGTCAAGTCGACTTAGACGGCTTACTAACTTCGAAGTTGCACCTATCCATAATAGTGTACACAGCAAAGTTGTTGATCGCTCTCAACCTGTCGAAAGGTCAGTAACAATCTCTGGTAAATGTCATCCAAGTGACATAAAGCCCCTCCATACAGCCCCACTCCATATAGCTACTTCAACAATCGTTAAATGGTGAACTAATGTACGAGTATGCAGTGTCCTAACTAGACTAGATACCATACAGGCTTGTTTTAAACGCCACGGTGCCATTAGTGAATTACAACGCGGTAGACGTACGCGGCAGTACGTCGGTAACGAACTCACCGAAACCTTCAATGTCAAAAAAAGTTTTAGACGGGGCGACGCGCTGTCATGTGAATTGTTTAACATCGTTCTTGAGAAGATCGTGCAAAACTCACTGGCCAACACGATCTTCCAAAAGTCTGTTCAACTGCTAGCTTACGCGGATGACATCGACATGATTGGGCGAACACAGCGAGCCGTCAATGATGCGTTTGCTCTTACTAACAAACGACGAGAACCACGACCTATTCTCCAATCTAGTCAAGTGCCTCCTTGGCGGAGGTCACACAGGGAACAAATAAACGAGAAAAGGTAACTCCGGACTGAACGGACTTTACAAAGATGTGAATATTGTTCGGAAGTCAAGGAGGATCCACCCACTAAACTGGCTCGGCTACATAGAGCGCATCCGACTAAGAAGGTCAGGATTAATCTTAGGTGGTGAAAATGCTTCGTTTAGCCTTCGTTTGCCATTGAATCCAGCTTACCCGCATACACAATCACATGACTGTCATCCGCGTATGCTAATAATCCTTTTCCGAGGTGGACCTGGGCCTAGCTTCTCAGGAATCACTCGTGTTGTGCGTGCTATTGTTCTCTCACGAGTGGAGGGGACCTACAGTTTAATGCCGACTCCGAACCGCGAGATTGAGAAGCTTTTTCTAGACAGTTATTGAGCATTGTCACTGACTCGAAAGAGGTGGAGCCATGAAAAAATTATAGGTATTTTTCCGAGATTCGAACCTTAGACCTCGAGTGTAGGAGTCAACGCGCCAACTCACTACGCCACGGTGACCACTTTTTCATTTATTGTGCTTAAAAAATATGAAGTTACTTCAGACCCCCAGAGAATTCTGTGACTAACACTATTTCCAACGTGCAATCATCTGCAATTGTCACATCACTTCAAATGACAGCAATTTAGAATTTTGTGATAAAAACCGGTATCGTTGAAAATCACCAATTTGACATGGCAACCAACAGGTTATCTTAAAAAGACACGAAGGGCTTTACACTCACTCGTAACGTGATTGCCCGCCATAATATGCATAAAATCAACCCCTCCATGACATTACCTGTGAATTTAAGTTATTGGGTGCAATTGAAAAATGAATGCTGTGCACACAGAAGGAAGTGCCTTCTTGGTGAACCCGACTCAAAGTTATGTCCTTAAGTAAGGTAAGAAATCAGTATTTTGGGCGTGGTTCGGAGTTTAACGAATACAATGCACGCATTTGACCTAGTTTATGAGTGTTCATGTGAAGACTATGTTAACGTCAGTTCGCTGAAGTCCTTGAGCATCGAGAAAGATTTATGTCTGGGCTATGGTTGGCTGTCTGGGGGTATATGTCTTTGAAATGTATTCCTTCGTTTGTAGTCAATTAATGGAATGTGACGTTGTAAGGGAAGGTATACATCCTAATCCGCGACTTATTGCTTGTAACACAGTGAAGAAAACCACGCAGAACCACCGACCTGGAGGGCAAGTTGCAGTTTTGAAGGGAACTGGAGAGTAATGCATCTCCAGCACAATCAAGATTATGAACGGCACCCTAGCCATCTCCACTCCCAACGACTCCTTCGCTCCGAAAGGGTGGGACATAACAGAACCTCCTAGGTCTGTATCTCTTACCGATGCATCCGTCCTTAACTCGCACATGGTTTCATCAGACTGGGGATCAAACTTTAACTCCACCGAATGCTTCCCATGAAAGTTCCCCTCGTCGAAGAAGCCAACTAGACAAAGCTGAATTTCAAACGTAGTTCCCGTCAGACCTTTGGTAAGTCAAGGCAACCTCCATTTTGTGCTCAAATGCGGTAGATACCCGAGCACAAAAGCTTTTTCATGACAGGTCAAGCGTGTACTTAAAGTCTTCAAATCATATTTATCAATGCCACCCTCTGCTGGCGCATACACTCGCATGCACATGCATGTGAAGTACCCTTGTGCAAGTTTAAACTTCGTTTTCCTGGCATCAAATTCGATTACACGAAACATTTTTCAGTCCCTTCATTTCCCATGAGATGCATCTGCCGGTGCAGACACAATTTACATGCTACAGTAGTTCTATAAGGAAAAAGTCAAAAAAGGAACCGGTAAAAGCGGAACGGCCAAAGTGAATTTAAATATCCCAGAATAGAGTTTACACTGAATGGCTTGTAAAAGGATATTCTGGGTCGACTCTCTGTGTGTGTGAATGTGGGGCATATCTCAATTACATAGGTACACGGTTTCCCTATTCGGAGTACGTTCGCAAAAAAAAAAAAAAGAAATGCATGCATATGCATATGTATCTGCAGCGACACGTGTACACAGACGCGATGGTGATGACATTATTTCTGTGACACTCAGGGCGGAACTCAGGGTCGACACATGGATGCTGGCGTGAGGACGTTAACAAACGATTTACTAACTTTAACATCATTAAAACGGAATGTACTGAAGTGCATCACGTGCAGCGCTGGCAAGGATATTGCATTGCTCCGTGAGGACACCTCAGCGAGGCGACCTTATGTGTGCAACTTCGACTAATGCTGCTGATTTAATCTGCGAAATGCCCCGGCGAACTTTTGCATATAAAAGGAACGAATGAAACTCAAAATGAATGAAAATAAGGAAAAGACACAGAGATGTTCTCATGAGCAATTATTACACAAACGCTTTATCTAAACGCGTCCAAAAAGGTGGGGCTTTTTTGAAGCCATCAGAAAAGACACGAAAACAGCCTAAGCTCTCTGGAACTCCGACCCGATTGCGGAGCTTGTAGGTCATAAAATTAGGCGTCGAAACATTGTCTGAAATTCCTCCGAAGTACCTCGAAGGAACACGAAAATTAACATTAAAGGCACTTACAGCAAGACGTGCATGGAAACGAGAGGCAATTAACACGAAGCCGAGAAGATGGAAACCATTTTGACGAAAGACTGCAGGCAGCATTCGGGGTGGAAAATTTTACAAGGAAATGATACACATGTTCCAATAAAATGAAATGGGACAAGAGCATGTCAAAGTTAAAGGTTAATTTGTTTTCAAAATTTGGATTACCACGTTCAGCTCAAGTGTTTTACTGCTGAGTGGCCTTCAAGGACGTGATAATGATTATGCAATACTGATGGCAGGGCCGCCTTTAAAGGAAGTTTACCAAATATTCTTTCAGCTTGATATTTCAGCTTGATATTCATATTCAGCTTGATTTTGGGGAGCTTTTTAAAAATGAATCCTTTTGAAAAGTTATCAGAAAGAATACTATGATGTCCAAAAGTACATACAACCACTTTAAAACTACAGTCCTAGTTTCGGAACTCTAAGGAATCGGCTCGATACTACTTTGGGGATCGTACAAACAGCGTTGTAAAACACAGCAAATAAGCTGATTGGTTGAACACAGTGAGCCAGGTGTTTGCTGTCATTGAAATGAAAGGGGCTTATGCTATCTTCACACGGCATATGCTGTGTCGGCGATTTTGGCTACAATAAATATCTACAGTGCCGGACAAAACAATAGCACCGAGTATTCCGCATAGACATTTTGCTCAATATCTTTCCTTGTACTTGAGATATTTTAATAATTCTTTTTTCATTCAAACAGGAATAGTTTCACTTATTTCCATTAGATTCCTACAAACTAACAATATTAAAAAAGAGTGAACATGCCTTTAAAATTACCGCGACAAAACTAAAGCACATAATTAAAAGCAAATATTTGTAAAATCCGGGTGTTAATATTTGAGTGAGTATCCATTGTTTTTGATAACCGCTGCACATCTTCAAGGCATAATAATAATAATAATAATAATGGCGGCGCTACAGTCCGGGGTGGACCTTTGCCAAACTTCTCAACAACCACTCGTGTTGTGCGTGCTATTGTTCTGTCACGAGTGGAGTGGACCTACAGTTTAATGCCGACTCCGAACGGCGAGATTGAGAAGCTTTTTCCTGTATACTTTTTCACTGTATACACAACGATCTATTATGTCGTAAATGTTGTAAATTTGAACTATCCCATGACGAAGAAGGCGACACCGGACCACCATATTTATTAAAATTTGAATTATAAATATAGAATTATTGAAATATCTCAAGTACAAGGAAATTTATTGAGCAAAATGTCTGTGCGGACTTTTCGGTGCTATTGTTTTGTCCGACACTGTATATTTTCGTGGTAAACCACTTTGTCTACCTCGGCTCATCAATAAAGAACACAACCAACTTCCGTACGGAATTGAAAGGCAGAATTTCTCTTCTCAATCGTTGTTTCTTTGAGTTCCAGAGTCAACTGTAGGACCTTTCTCAAAGAGCAAGTTGACTTTGTATAAGTCCTGCCCTACGGCGCAGAGACATGGACAGTATCCAAAGCTAACGACGCTTAAATATATTATATCAACGTCAGGGTATTCAATCTAAACTAAATCAAACTAGACTATAACTTTATTTTCTATGTACTTTATTTTTCTTTTCAATAACGAGTATATGAGATTGTGTAGATATGCCTAGAAAATCAGAATACGAACATTTTTTAAAAATGTTAAGAATGGGATGAAATCAGATATCCTTCACCCGAAAATCCACTTTAAAGTAACACTTTTAGCGCATTCAATACATTTCCTTCCGGCTTTGACTCCTCTAGGTCAGGAAACCTCATTCTCACATTCCCTTGCTTGAACATTTAAATGTACTTAGTTTCTGTAAAATAATATTGCTTCCATGGTAAACCTTCAAGTTAGTAATTAACTTCACCCAAAAAGTATGATTTTCTTGACACGCTGTGGTCATTTAAAATCCACAAAAATAAGTGTCCCCAACAGATTCCAACATCACTCACTGGAAAAGTGAGTTCAGAAATGATTTCGCAATATTTCTGGTCTGTTGAGGGTCCTGTAGTCTGCCCACATCGAAGTGTCCAAACGACTTCTAATTTTTGAAGAATTACTTAATAATCTCATCTCTTGATGAATAATCTCAAAATACTTGAAAGCCTCAAGTAAATCACATACAAACCCAGAGAGACCTACAAAATACGTTCACCTCTTCCTTGAAAAATTGTTGAATGTCAGGCTGGAAATTTGTTTCCCACAAGATCTGTGCCCATGTGTGAGTCCCATGGTTGGGGAAGGAAATTATTTAATTAAAAGCCGACCTCCTGCCGTCTGCGTCGCTTATCAAGGCGTCATCTGCACGCATATGGTCCAAAGGAGCAAAAGTCTCCATCCATCAGGCGCCAGGCCAACACCCAATGGTGCGGGTAATTAAAATGGCTTCAAACCACTCTCCACTTGAAACACTTTCTTTCCTTTCAGATTGCCTGCCTCAAAGGAGTCGGAGACCCATCACCAGACAGCCAACAGCACGAAACATGCTAAGAAACTCATCAAACGTGCCCACAAAGTGATGTAAACGAGAAAATGGTAAGTCTTCAACAAAAGAAGCGGGCCGGAAGGACACTTCAAAGGAAGGAGGTGAAATCGAAAAGCAAGGAGCAAAGGAGATCTCGAAGAGGTGCATGCAAGTTGCAGTACCTCCTGGCGGCCATCCCTGCCCAGTGCGCCGCCCACCGGCTTTAAGTTTAATGGAATGTAATTCATCATTTTGCTTGAGCTTCAAATTACCATGACAAAGGAGCGCCAGTAAAACACGTAATTGTCCTTTTTGCGGTTGTAGCCAACCGGACGGGCAATATCACTTAAATCTGGTTGAGCGTAATAAAGGATAAGAGTCGTAAAAATCCCGATCCCGATAAGTCTGTGTGTGTGTGCGGAGGAGCCCTCTTGATTGTATTCCAACGGAATTGTCAAATAGCTCACTTATTCGCCGTCAGGGCCTCGTTCGTTGCCGGCTCGTAATGCACCATCAGCTACGTTTGAAATTTTAACTTAATGCAAAAACTTTTCTAATGAAAATCTTACCAGCCTCCTTTCTCCCCTCCTCCCCTTCATCATTCCTTCGGTTAGTTGGTACAGTAATTGTGGAAACCTTTTGTCCTCACCCTGATTTGGCAGTACACCACCCAGAGAGGGACACAAATAATGTGGGATGCCGGGGGAGCGAGAGAGACAGTGGGGGTGAAAGAGACAAGTCAAGGAAATAATTATGCCGAGAACGACCAAAGATGCTGAGGCAAACAACCTTAGAACGCACTGACTACGGCATCCCGGCGTAGTCCTTACGACGAAAGTTCTAAATTAGATGTCAAACAGATGTTTGCAGTGAGGAAACAAAACTGGGCCCTAAATGAACTGGAAAGTAAGCATAACGAGGCCGGTCGTTGCACGTGCTCTGGAGGGGATGAGTGGAAGTTGTTTATATATTTTCTGGTGAATGGCTGATGGCTGATGGCAGATGAAGGCTCGTTTGAGCGAGTGAAAGCAGGAAGTGGGTGAGTCTGAGGATTTGACTTGGGTGCAAGGAAGTGATGCAGTCACCTCGGGTGGGAACAAGTGCCTGTGTGCAAGTGCAACGAGGAGTGCTCACTGGGTAAAGAGGTTCTAGAGCAGGTAGATGAACTTACGAATCGCTAGCGTCGGGTCGATGGAGGTGTGAGAAATACAATTTTTGGGTCATTTCCAGCCAGTGATGGTTTAAAGCTATCATGCTAGGTTTTGGCTTAAAGGAAGGTAGTTCAGTTTTCAAATAATTATCTCAGAGGCACCAACGAGGATTGGGGTTTTCAAGTTCCTGCGGGGTCAATAGCAATATCCTCACATCAAGCACAAAATGTTTGAGATAAGGCACCCTGTACCCAGAAATTGCACCTCAATCATGCATCATTAACTTGATCGACAAAAATAATTTTGGTTTGTTTTCAAAGATTATCTGCGCTTGATTTCAATATTAAAATCTTACAGCTCCTAAACCCACGTTTCATGCAATAATGCAAATATAATCGGCAAGCCCCTGAAAGGAGACAAACTGATGCATAAAAGTTGAAAAAGTTTCACAAGCTTTTGTGAAGTTATTTCAAGTCTGTGATGCTGACTTATTGCCACAAAATTCTGTAATGTTTGCTTATGAAACTTGAAACACTTTTTGTGTTAACCCGCATACCGATGTTTTGAATTTTCTTGCGTTTGCATTTGAATTTTCTTTTCGTGTTTGTTTTTATTTAAAAAGGTTTTGTTTTTTAAAATTATTTTGTTTCTCCCGCTGTCAAGAAAATTACTAATCAGTTACCGATATGTAGAAGTCAATGTAGAAGTGTCCAAAACGTAAATTTTTAAATAAAAGAATATTAATTCTCAAATTTTTAGATAAAAATTATGTTTCCAAAAAAATAAAAAGTTCAAATAAAATTTAAAAAAAATTAAATTAAACAAATATAAAATTAATTTCATACCTCGGCTAATGGGAAATCCGCGCCTTGTGTGTCCTACCATGTATTACATGTCTTCCTCGTGCTGCTGTGTGTTGTTGGTACCCTTATTTCTTATGCAGAGCAAATGCCTGACTAAACCTTTGTTGACACGACTGGATGGCGCAGTTGGTTAAGTGCCTGCCCCAAGTTCGAGGGGTCCCAGGTGGGATCAAATGAACGGCACTGGAGTAGGTTGGCAGTACCTGGCCGAGTACCTGGCAGTACAATGGACCTTTGTTGGTGAACTTATGTACATACAGCAGTCTCTATTATGAAGCTGACGTACAACAAACAATGGCAAATAAATTGCAAAAGTGACAGAAAGTTGCTTGTCTTGACATAACAGGTGCCACGCGCACTTCCCCCACAATAGCTCTAGAAGCGATCGTCGGGCTAAAACCCTTACCTATCATCGATTAGAAGATAACTGCCAGATATGCCATCAAACTGCAGCTATAACATAAATTCAAACCGGGCGATCTAGTGGGTCACCTTAGGTTACTCAACTCAGTCCCTAAAAGAGACTTGTTATATACAATGTCGGACATTATGGTCAGGCAGCATTATTTCATCGGGTTATTTGATGTTGAATTATTGGACCGTGAAGACTAGTGCAATGGTGTTTCAACACTAGATCCCAGAAGTCTAGTATGATACACAGACGGATGGGAAGTAAATTCTGGAGTTTGAGTCTTTGTTGCTACGATGCACTGGAATCCCTTGTCAAAGTCAACAAAGTGAAACTTGACTGTATCCCTGGACACAAGAGAATTGTTTGTAACGAATTTGCAGATGAACACGTTACGGCTGGTTCGGAAATTGCGTTCACAATCAATAGCTACAACGCTGATCAACGAATGGAAAAACAAACATCGCCTAGACCATTGGACCAATGGGGCAGGTCTTCGGCAATCCAAACGATTAATCAAACCCTATTCCTATAAGGAAATCCTTTGCTTAGACAAGGAAAGTGTAAAAAAGCTAACAAACTTTCTTACTGGCCACTGCGGCTTGAAATATCGCCTTCGCAAAATGGATAAGGAATGTCGGTTATTTGAGAGAAAAGAAGAAGATACAACCGCGAACTCTACGAGCTGTACAGAGATGTGGATGTAGTTCAAAAAGCCAAAAAAGGACGACTACACTGGCTCGGCCACATCGAGCGAATGGACAACAACGCTCCAGCAAAGAGGATCTTCAAATCACAGCCCACAGATTCGAGAAGAAAAGGAAGACCGAACCTCCGTTTCAAGGACCAAGCTATCGCGGATGCCAGAGTGCTTGGTCTGGATAACTGGAAGCAGCGTGCCCGGTACCGCAAGGCATGGAAGGCTGCCGTGTCTCATGCAGAGACCCTTTACGGGTCGGGAGCCCGCTAAGTAAGTAAGTAATGTCGGTTATGCCTAGAAGAGGACGAAACATCCGAACACATTTTATGTGAATGTTCGGCGCTACACTGGTTAAGGAAACGTATTTTCCATAGGGAAATACTTACTTCAGTGGAAATAAGAAACTCCACCAAAAATAATATGCTATCTCTCATAAGGGAAGCAGAACGCTTTTTGGATCTCTTTAGGTTACGGTGTAGTTGCCATAGTGATTGGATTGTATTAATAAAGTCCGAGGTGGACCTGGGCCTAAAGCTGACGTAGATCTTCACATCTCAAATCTGCTTAGTGTCAATCTGCTCCATGTTTTATCGCAACTCGACGTTTATCTAAGTGACCCAAGTGTGCATAACAAAGCATTTATTTTGGCTTAGTCCGAATCCGAGTCCGAGTCCGAGTCCGAGTCCGAGTCCGAGTCCGAGTCCGAGTCCGAGTCCGAGTCCGAGTCCGAGTCCGAGTCCGAGTCCGAGTCCGAGTCCGAGTCCGAGTCCGAGTCCGAGTCCGAGTCCGAGGCCGAGTCCGAGTCCGAGTCCGAGTCCGAATCCGAGTCCGAATTCGAGTCCGAGTCCGAGTCCGAGTCCGAGTCCGAGTCCGAGTCCGAATCCGAGTCCGAATCCGAGTCTGAGTACGAAGCAAACTGACAATCCAGGACATGACAAACAATTTCTACTGCGTACCGCAAAGAAAACATCCAACGAGTCAATGTCAATTTAAGGACTTCTCTAAACTCCAAACTCTAGAAGCGACCCCCTCCCAAAAATACCGCCACAAATAATCTTCATTTGCACACAGCGCCTCGATAAAATTTAATTTTGTCTCGCATTCCATTTCAAGTGGTAAACGAAATGATTATCGCGCCAACCATTGCGGAAGAATTAACCCAAAACGAGAGTGTTCCACTTCAGATTAAGCTACAAGCATGGAAAATAAGAAGAAGAGGAATAGGAGAAAAAAAATCAATCAAAACCACTCTTATCGTCGATGCCAAGAAGCCCCCTAAATTCAGCACCATGCCAACCACATTTACCCCTAAGCATCCTTCCATAGTGATTTTCAATAATACCCAGTCGAGGAGCAACTTTTTCCAAAAATCGCCAAAATTACGAGAAAATATTCGAGGAATACCCAAGTCTCTGGATGAGTTTCCCACCCCGGAGGAGTTCGTTATTTTTGAGTTTTCGTAAAATTATCCCATAAGTTGCTGCTCTTAAGCGGCTTACTTTGAATATTTATCGAACAAATATTGAGCGGAGCGGATCCATTTGAAGTTCCGATTGGGTGCAGCTTCAACAATTCCTGTTAATAATGGGATGCAGGGGGCGGGGGCGGAAGACTCCACTACGGATGGATGTGAAGAATCAATTCGGCGTAGAAAACAAACTCCGCCGTCGCCAACAGAGTGTGTCCACAAGGGATGTGATAGTCGCATGCTGCTCAGTAAATCAGCATAAATGGAACAGAAAGGCGGTCGTTTAATGCGTTCCTTTTTTGTGCTTGCACGATTTTAGATGTTTGTGTACTTAATGACGGCTGATTTATTTGAATTCATATTCAGAGAATCAATGGTTTAAACGAAATAATTTGAGTATGAGGTTGATCACTTGTTAAAACTTTTTTCATAGACGTGCTTGCCGACAGTCCTACTGTGATCTGGGTCCCAAATACGTGTCACTTTGTTGGAATACGCAAGACGACTCTCTTCTGAATCTAATCTGATTCCTCTTGAACTGGAGTACGTCTAAGTCGCTCTGCTGTCGGAGAGAATGGTAGTGGTCTTGGCTTGGTAAGATCTTTAAGGCACTCTCTTAAGCAGATTTCGATTGGCTCACATTTATGTTAAGTCTCCATACATTCCCGCACCCCAATCCTCATTTGTTCTGTGCAACACGAAGTGGATCTTGGTTCAAATGATCTATCCATGACAGAAAACCCTTCAGCACGTCACGTGCTTGACTTTGTATCGCTAATCACTCTAAGTGGCTCCGCGTGACTTCTGTTTGTTCCTCAGTTCCAATTGGCTCGAATATTAATTGAATTCCTGTTCAAAAATCTGTTCAAAGATGCCATAGCTTTCCTTTATTTGAAACAGAATAAGTGACATTTCATTTCACGGTGATTGAAGAACAGGCGAAACGAGCTGGTCTTAAGGTCAATGAGGCTTAGACAAAATATATGCTGTCGAGCAAGAAACAATCCGCCGCACACCACCTAGAGCAAAACATTACAATCAACAGCCACAATTTCGAGGTGGTGAAGGAGTTTGACTACCTCGGGACAAACGTGAACTCCACGAACGACATCACAGCGACATCCGACGTAGAATCGCCCTTGGCAACCGATGCTACTTCGATTTGTCAAAACCCCTGACTCGAAGGACCAAAATCATGCTCTACAAAACTCTTATTCTGCCAGTCCTGTTATATGGAGGCGAAAGCTGGACACTAAGCAGAACTGCGGAGCTGAATCTTGGTGCCTCTCATCTCATCTCTCATCTCATTTTCAGTAACCCGCATGTTCCACTAAAGGGGTCGCGGGAGCAATCCACCTACGAGATATCTCCAGGCCACTCGATCCTCCGCCATCGACTCTAACTCATCATGAGCTATGCCCAAGCGCAACCAAGCGAGTGTTTGGACTTGGTCCAACCATCTCGTCCTAGGTCTGCCAAGCGGTCGCCAACCTGATGGAATGCCGTTGTCCGTTGCTTTTTAACCCTCGCACGCACTGGTTAGTGCATGGCGTGATCCCCCTCCCACCCCCGTAGTGGCTCATGAGGCCACTGCCGGGTTGCTCGTAACTGCTTCGGGCTGAGCCCGACAGGCTGAGCCCGACAGGCTGCCGAGCGGGACAGGCCGGCCACCAGACGCTCGCATACTGCCACCATTCAGGCCTGGCTCCGAATAGGGCCCTGGCACACCAGGGTAGGCGGTATCCGAGGCTGTCTGTGTTCTTCTGGTCATTCGAGGGGGTTGCGCTTCATTAGCCAGGCTTGCGGCGCACAATATGCACACCACAAACCTGTTGCCCACCCCCAACACGAGGAGGTCAGCTGCCGGGAGGGCCCATCTTGGTGCCTTCGAAAGAAAAATTCTACGTCGGATATATGGTCCCGTCTGCGAGAAAGGTGAAAGGAGGAGAAGACACAACCGCGAACTCTATGAGCTGTACTAGAATGTGGATGTAGGCCGTTGCCTGCACTGGCTCGACCACATCGAGCGCATGGACAACAGCGCTCCAGCTAAGAGGGTCTTCGAATCCCAGCCTCCTGGTTCGAGAAGAAGAGGAACACCTAACCTCCGGTACAAAGACCAAGTCATCCCGGACGTAAGACAGCTTAGTCTTGATGACTGGAAGCAGCAGCCCAGGACCATTAACGATGGAAGGTAGAGATTGCTCAGGCTCAGACCCTCCAGGCCTGCTAAGTAAGTAAGTAAATATTCGACTCTGACAAAACCGTCTGCCTTGTGTTAAGAGGTTTATTTGAATTAGAAGTTTTATCTCAGCAGTGAATGTTTTTTACCCTAAAGCAAGTTCTTAAATTTTTATCTCAAAAGACCAAAGCTCAGGAGGTTTACCAGGACAACACGACTAATTCCGAGAAAACAACATCAATCATGATCTCTTCAATGTATTCATTGACTCACTTGAATTTAAAGCACTGACTGGTGATCTGAAACAGAGTATCCCGCAATTAAGACTCTTAACAGAGTTTAAGTGATTTAAATTCACGCTCACGCACATAATCCCGCCCAAGGAATACAATAAAAATCACAAAAAATCATTATAATCAACCGCAAAAAAATGAACTCCCCCTTCTCACCCAATTGTCGCACCAAGTGAACACAAAAAAATGAACAAAAATAAAAACAGATGGAAAATATAAAAATTATACCTGCAGTGATAACCGCAAAACATCAGACATAAGCTTCATCCAATTTAAATGCTGATACCGTGAAAATTTAAATTAAATTAAAATCATTTTCCACTCGATACACAATTTCTACCATACGGGTGGCGTAATCCACCCGCAAGTTGTGTGCGCCACTCCTCAGCCGTTCCACGACGCGCTACCAATTGCTCTCACGCTCTGCATCTCTGGTTGTACTTTTAACGATGTGCTAAATTTATGCTTAACGCTAGACTTTAATAAGGCGGTCGAGAGGTGGGGCACGCGGCACGGGGCACGGGACACGGGGCAGGGGGCATGTTGGGGAGGGTATAACACGGCCATTAAACTCCATTAAATGTACGCGGGGAGAAAGAACTGCACTACCACCGACATAATATATATTCGTCATAAAAATGATGGTGAGTTGAGTGGCTGGGGCAGGGCATTAAGAAAAATAAATACTCTGTGAACATCCCTTAATGCGATGTGGTCCTTGCTGATCTCTGTGAATATCCTCTGGCATATGGTGATGGTGATGGCGGTGGCAATGATGGCAGCAGCAGTCTGGTGGTTCCAGTGGTGGCGGCGGCCTCATAAAAATGAAGGCAAAAAAGCAGCGCGTGAAAAATGAAAAAATGTCTTCCTCCAATGGACTTCGACTCTGACTCCGGCTGACGAGCTGGAGGAGTTATTTGCGGTTCGATAAACATGAGTTAAGCGGGGTTTCGGTTTGGGGATCACTCTACTACTGGTCTCTCTGAGTACATGAGTCGGGGCAAAACCTGGTTTTGTATTCCTTGTAGAATTTCTCCTGCTAACTTGGAATTACTTGGTTTTCTTCATAGGCCGTGTCATATTCTTTGTTGACCAATTTTGTTTCATTTTGCCAAAAAGGCAATCTTGTTTACAGCGTGACATGATCACCTTTCTATTTTTTAGCGCTATTATTTCGCTCATTGGGGCACCGCGGCGTAGTGGGTAGGTGCGTCGACTCCTACGCTCGAGGTCGTCGCTTCGAATCTCGGAAAAAACACTAAACATTTTTTCACGGCTCCACCTCTTTCGAGTCACTGGCAATGCTCAAAGAGTATAACTGTCTAGAAAAAGCTTCTCAATCTCACCGTTCGGAGTCGGCATTAAACTGTAGGTCCACTCCACTCGTGACAGAACAATAGCACTAATGCACTTTTATAATACAATAGCGGGTTTGCGCACTTTTTCCAATGAAGGATCAGTGTGTGATCATTGCTCGAAATCGACAGACCGGTGACCCATTTGCTTTCTACTGTTCATAATAGTGAAATTTGTTAAATTTTCTTTTAAAATACCAAAGGCAAGTGAACTTAGCCCGGGTAATCGTATTAAAATACAGCTCTTATTTGAGGAAGGTAAAAAACAGACTGAAGTTGCGAAAGAAGTGGATTGTTCACGTTGTGCCATGCAAAATACAATTAAGCGGTATAGCGAGACTGGTTCGCACGAAAATCGCAAAAATCCGGGAGAAAAAAGGTTACCACGATACGGGAGAATCGATTTTTATAACGATCTTCGCTCAAAAATTGCAAGAAAGCGTCATCTGAGCTTGCTTCTGAATTGTCGAAGGATCGTGGCTCTCGGAAAAAAAACAAAAATGCACGCTTAGAATGGCCGAAAAAACATGTGCATTTCACTGAAGAAGATTGGTCCAATATACTGTTGCCATATGTACATATGTGAAGTCAGGTTATAAGCTAGTTATTAAGTTATTTTAAGGTAGGTTTTAAGTTAGTATCTAAGTTTTAAGCAAAAATTTGCAGTTTTAAGTTTTTTTTAAATAATTTTTCTTAAAATCTAAATTGTACGTATTTATATCTAAAAAACAAAATCAGTTAGGTTAGGTTGAAAGAGATAGAGTAAGATGAATTTTAGCTTAGAGAGCCCGCTGAGTGCCAGTAAGTTAGAAGTAAGAACACTGTACGGGCAAATAGAATTAGCATTTTGTCTTAAAACTTTTGGAAATCCTTCAGAACACACTTTACAGAGTTTAATGATTTCCCTATAATATTCTTCCAGATCTTCTTCACCTGGAGAAATGTCTTTGCTGCAAAGTGGTTCTTTCTCCCTTGTATGGCGCTACAATCTAGCGTGGGCCCTGACGATAACCAACATGCCACTCGAGCTAGCACGTACATTTGCCATCTGCCTCCACCAACTCGAACACATGACGGCACTAAAGTGACTATGAAAGGCGTTTTACACAAACTGATAACTGGAGAGGACCAAAAATAGATCCCTGTGGCATTTCACATGTATGTGGCATTGGGGCCAAACGAACATACAGATAGACATATGTATACTCTACGAACTACAAAACAGTCAGGATAACTTTTTGCTCAGGCCACCAGGCAACAGCTAACCAACGCCGTGCCAAAGTACATTCCTACAGACACACAGAATAATAGGCCAAACAGAGAGAGAACAGCGAACAAAGAATACATAAAACACACACACACCGGTACCGCATAGATCGCGCCGAGGAACAGGCGATCGAACGTACATACACTCACACACACTCACTAACGAATGATCGAAGGGACAAACCAGGATCATAGTCATCCGAAGTGGCAACAGTCGTCACCAAACGCGCCAAGGATTGTGTATCGTGAATTAAATTAATTAATTAATAATATTAAAGAGACAAAGTGTTTTTATTTAAAAGTAGGGAAAAGGACTGTGAATCCTACATGTATTAGAGAGAAAATCGGACCAGAGGTAAATCTTTCAAAGAATGCCCAACGTAGCTGTTGATGATATTGATGTGTTATCAGCTACATCCTTATGCACAATTGTTCCCCTAGATGGCGTTGTTAACGGTAGAAGGCATTCCACTTGCCTGACCTTTTTTTCAAAACAAATACTTGACATGTTTTTCCATTTTACTAAAATTTGTATCTAGCTCTTTGTGTTGTGCCCGCTTGTTTGACTTTTGTTGAGAATAAAAATAGACGGTTAAGAATTGTATGTCATGGATGGATCGTTTGTGGTTGGGGTGCGGGAATGTATACAGAGCATTTGTAAGTGTGTGCCGGAACAGGCCATTGAAACCTACTTAATAGTTAATAGCTCGAATATATCGATTTTGTCGAGCTCTGGTCACAGAAAGTCAGTTACATAGTTACTGTCAGCTATTCCGTAGAGCAGCGGTTATGTTCTCGGCGGCGGTTATGTTCTCTTAATTTCACACCGCACTTAATTTCATGTTTAAGTGCTCTGAAGGGATTAGGAATCCTTGGTTAGGGAATCCTTGGTTAGGGATTCCTAATCCCTTCATCCACTAACCCGTAGAGCAAACAACAGGTTTCGCTAACAGTCGTAAATTCACACCTGATCTTCCCACACCCAAACTCTCCAACTTCCAGCGTCCCTTTCACAGTGCCATTTAAATTATTATCCCGAAAAATCCTCTTAAGCTGAACATTTCATCAGCAGAACAGCAGAATAAACACTGCCCTCTAGTTATGCAAATGACTGCCTTAACAATCTTCCGCAAACGATCCATCTAGATACATTCGCTCCAGCCCCCCACTTGGAGTCAGCCTTTTTTTTTCGAACGAAGCGAACAAAAACACGCGCCAGTGTAATTAACAAACCGAAGCTGCGAATAAAACCAACACGAGTCCTTAAGCCTGACAGGACCAAAAAGAGAGGAATTCCTAAAATATCCGAAACGCAACATCCCTCCAAACTGTCACTCAGACCACTGCCGGCTTGAAAATCTAAATTACGACGATTCCCTGACTCCACCATCTGCTCTCAAACCATTCCACATCCGCCCCATACGCCCCGCGGGCTCAATGAAAACGAAAAAAAAAATGAAAGAAACAAAAACTGAAAGGATAACAAAACACAAGAAACCATTCCATTCACTATCCCGTCTGTGCATCCCGGCAAAAGTACATATCTGATGTTAATTCATTACTCGAACAACAAGCTGAACAGAGCGCACAGGAGTCCCGGACTTTTGTGGCTGGTGTCATGGTGCTTCCTGTTGAGATTTTCAATTAAGCCCCAGGCGGTCGCTGGGATCCGTGTTCTTACTCCGCGCGTACATCTCTATCGGTCGTCGCGTCGTCGTCGTCGTCGTCGCACACACTTCATCCAACAGAATGCTCTCGCAACAGCTAACAGCCAGCAGCAGCCAGTAACTACGACAGCGACGATGACGGCGACCAGAATGGCATATAACTCTGAAGCAATATCCTTTTCCGCTTTCGTTGAGTGGTAGATTCGCTCACCACTGCCACCATCACCACCAACGGGGCACTACACCCTTCCACGAGCACCATTAATATATTTTCTTTAATTTCTCCCGCATTATTTGAATGAAATTGAAGTTGAGGATTGGTGCTTGGGCACGGGAGCAGGGCGGCGAAAGAAGACGGGATGCCACTGCCGACTAAGTGTATGTACATCGTGCAGGGAGACCACACAACTTCGGAGGACGAGGATTTATAAATACTTGCTCTCGATACTTTTGCCGGATAATAAAACAATGGCAACTGCTGGAAGGACGACGACGACGACTACCACGACTACGCAATTGAATAACGGAGTAACACTCACCCGGAAGGGGTGAGGTGCGAATGTTGTAGGTACCCGCCAAATGTGTGTGGGGGGGTGTATCAGATCTGGCATGTGCTGTGGTCCTGGCGGCAGAGGAGAACCTGCTGCTGACGGTTTGATATTGGAAGTGGTAGGGACAACAGGTGTAGCTTTTGTTTTAATTAAAAAAGATTTACAGAATGTCGAGACTCGATTGTTCACAGTTTGAGGTCGGCTAGATGGTGGAAGATGGCGGTCGGGTGGTTTTCGAATGCTGCCACTGCTACACAGTTCGAAACTAATTAAGCAGCGCCAAAAGCGCGAGACATGAATTTGTGTTTTCTGGTGGCTTGACATCTGGTACCGGGAACCGTGGCAGGACGCAGCCACTGCCAGTGCATGCGACAATGTTCTGGCGTTTATTGTCTAATGTTCCATAACTCGGTTGCAGTTGATTGCTTGTCGCTTTCGGTTTACCAATTTGGGGACGATAATTGTTGTTTTGCTGAATGGCCTTGCAGGAGTTTCCTGATGAAATTGCGGAGAATTCTCATTTGCTGCAACCTCGTTGTCAATGAAATGTTCATTTCTAAGCAGCAGTTGGGTTGACAGTGGTCGGGAAATAAATGCTGCATTCGCAGAATCGAAATAATCTTCGGGACACCGAACAGATGCTGTATTTGATTTCGCAATTAATGGCAGCCAGCGCAGAGATTTAATGGCTAAACCGTTGCCAAGACATTTGGATGACATTGGGAAGGAGGAAAATAGTGGGTTGGTAAGCACACACAGGCACGACTGGATGGCGCAGTTGATTCAGTGCATGCCACAAGTTCGAGGGGTCCCAGGTTCGAATCCCAGTGAAATCGAATTTGGTCCAGTCACCATTTGCCGTTGGGATAAAATTAACGGCACTGGAGTAGGTTGTCTTCGACTCTGAGCCTGTGGCAAAAGATCGTGCTGGTTGGAGTGGCATGTTGAATGAGGCCCAGGTCCATCTCGGATTGTAGCGCCCTAAGAAGAAGAAGAAGAAGGAGTAGGTTGCTACCTGGCAGTACAATGGACCAGTTTTGAGTCTGAGTGCTCCAGTAGTGTGTCAAAAATCCACCCAAAAAAAAACATACACTGCCACTTTCAAGTTGAAGTCATTTTTAAGTCCACTCCAAATATTTTTGCATTGATAGCGATTGGAGGAGAGTCTATCCAGAAGTCTGAGTCTATCCAGAAGTCTTTGGATTAAATGTTTAAAATGGCTATGCCATGTAAAGGGCATGGACAACTTCACTCCGGTTCGTAGAGTCCTCAACTCTGAACCAGTGGAACAACGTAACAGAAGACGTCCCCGACTATGGAGGCACCCACAAGTGAAGAGGAACCTCAACAAACGTGGAGGTTAGAGCAAGAGTTCAAAGACAGAGGTTGAGCGCAAAAACTTGTGTCTGCATGGCTCGCTTGTCTACGCATTGGAATCTGACGTAAAAAATGATAAAATTGTTTTCTCGCATCGTTCTGCTCTGCCTGCTCGTTTCGTCGGTCGATACCCAGAGTGGTGGTTACGACTCAGCGGCAACGCCAACTTTAAGGAGCACCGCAGAGCCATGAAATTCTTTTAAAGCCTATGTCAGCTTCATTTCTTTGGTACATCAGGTTTTGACTTCAGTCTGGAAGTTATCCAAAAATTCTATCGAACAACGATTTCTATTGCTTCCCATTACTTCGTCGTTTGGAAACGAATTTATTTGGTTCCCATGGTTTATCACATTTTAAGGGAGATGGTGTACTTTGAAAACTTCAGAATTTTGAGGTATGGTAAATATTTGGACATCCACGACATATCCAAACCAACATCTGACGTGAATTCTATCAGAATAAAGCTTCTGCTCCACAGGGCGTTGGCTCTCTGAGTAATAAACTGCATTTACGCACTACACCACACATTTCTGCCGAAATGCATCGCACTCGTGCAACTTTAAAATTTCATTTCAGCATTCATCTTTAATCTGGACCAAAAAACAACTGACTCTCGAACGAAATGCAGCAAACAATCAGAACGCTCCGTCGGGGCCCAAAACATTTAGTCCACTACTTGAAACTTCTCAATTCACCGCACCGGAAATGTCCTTAATTCGCGCAAAAGCAGCTCCCACCGAGCCGAATGGAGAACAACATTCCGTTGTGTCTAAAATTCCATATGAACTACTCGCCGACTTTTACAGTTCCGCGCTTACCCCAAGCGTATAAATTGTCATTAAGGGTAGTCGTCCATTTTTTCGGTTTACCAGTCAAAAGTCAATGCTCATGCTCTCCTGACTCCTGACTTCTTCATCCCAGGATAGCTGCGGAGCGTAAAACGACAACAACAACAACAAAATGAGAGGCAAAAATAAAGCACACAGGCAAACAGAACGAAACTCATTCGGTGCCCCGGTAAAGTTGCTGGCTTATGCATTAATGAAGGAAATAATGTCCTTAAGGGGAAAATGCAGGAAAAAATATAAAAAAGAAATAACATTTGTGCGCCCGAAGGGTCGGCTAAGCGCTAAATCAAAACACTCGCCGGTGTATTTAACGCAGGCGAGTGGGTTAATTATGTTATCCCAATTAAATAGTAATTGCTGGGGCACGTAATGAAATCCAGAAAAAAAAAGCCGTCCTCAAAGGATTTTATGCCTCCACAGCGACGTCCTCATGACAGCGAGGACCTACACACAGGAGCGGGAATCACGCAACGCCGTGTTAAAGTTCTCTGGACGTCGTCATAGGCTTGTGATGAAATTACCAACCGACAGGCTTCAAGTTCCCCGCCTCCTGCCTGCGATTTTGTTCGTTCTTCTGAGCACGAGGCTTGGGAAAAATTAAAGTTGAGAGGATACTGGATGCTCGTTTTGTGCTGAAGTTCTTCTTCTGACTTTTGCCGGTGCGCTTTGTTTTGGCAGGGGTGCGGGATGAGAGATGAATGGTGTCTGCAGGAGTGCGGGGAGTCGCCAGACTTTCCATGGGAAAGCAGATAAGTATGCCTTTGACATATGCGGTTGACGCCTGCCGGGAGAGCACTGCTCGCTGGAATGATTCTTTTCAGTCGTCGCGTGTGTTGTCGCGAGTTCAGCCTTGGCATTCACCTTGACTTGCGAGTGAAATACATGAATACGTGAGTTAATGCATTTTCCCTTTTCAAAGAAATGCTTGGTTTCTGTGGTTTGGAGAGACTGTTTGAGGGTCCTTGTAGAATGTATAATTAAAGTTCACGGTCTGGGTTTACTTCGCCTAGCGCTGTGCTGTTTAATGAATCTCAACAGACGCCGGTATCCATGGAAGTCGTTGTTTGAACCTGTCAAGATCATGCGTTTGAGATTTGGCAATTTGGTTTCCAGTATGGAGCTTTGTTTTTGTATGAAATTACTGCTGTGCTTTACAAGACGAAGCCACATCATTGAAGGCAGAGATTTGACTGCAATTCGGGACAACGAACGAATTATGTCAGCCTTCAAAGCGAGGAGTATGCGGGCGGAAATCGAATCTGGTCCAGTCACCTTTTGCCGTTGGGATCAAATTAACGGCACTAGAGTAGGTTGCTACCTGGCAGTACAATGGACCTGTTTTGAGACTGAGTGCTCCAGTGTAGTGTTTCAAAACCTCCGAAAAAAACAAAAAAAAGCGGGCGGAGAAAATATTGCGACATTTAAGAAAAAAAACTTCAACTCTGAGCCTGTAAATAACGCAGTAGAGGAAGTCAACGATTAAGGTTGTCCATGCAAGTGAAGTGCGACCTTGGTGGGTGGAAACAGCTAGCGAAACATTGTGCTGGCTGGAAAAGCTTGTTGTTTAGGGCCCAGGTCCACTGGACTATAGCACCCTAAGAAGAAGAAGAATCCCAATTTTTAGTATCGTTTTCGTCGTTGTGTGGGGGAAAGTATTCAGAAATAAGTTATTTAACTGACCAAGGTGTCGTTTAGAAACGTAAGTGTGTTCTTAACTAGATGGCGTGGGTTTCGATAGAAGACTTGATTTTTCAAGATATCTCGGAGTCATATGCCGAGAGATAAGTAATGTGTGTGATCTTAAGCCCACTGGCATCGGTGGTGATTTGTTGATTGAAAGAAAGGCTTCCACCGCGACACAAAATTAAGTGTTTAAAATAGCTACATGAAATGTAGCTCAGCCTCGTCAAAGAATCTTCGTCAGCGTATCTGAGCAGTAGAACCAAGACGGTCCTCAAACAATTTAATGTGACAGTCTAAGCAGGTCTTGAAAAACAGATTGAGAATTGAGAAGAATAAGCTGGTCTTCAGGTTGATGAGGAGAAGACGAAATATATGCTGTCCAATCATTCCCCGTCATCTAGGACAAAACGTTAAAATCGACAGCTACAATGTTGAGGTAGTGAGGGACTTTCTACCCCGGAGCAAACGTGGACTCCAAAGACGACATCATGGTGGAGATCCGAACTTAAATCGCCCTTGGTTACCGCTGCTACTTCGGTTTGCCAAAACTACTGGGGTAAATACTCTTGACTCCAAGGACCAAAATCTTTCTCCACAAGCCCTTGCAGTGGTAATATTTGGTGATTTCCTCTTGTCTGTGAGAAAGGCGAATAGATCAGAAGACACAACAGCGACAATTCTACATCTCGTAGATGTGGTCCAGATGTAGTTCAGAAGTCAAAAAATCCGTAAACTAAACTGGCTCGGAAACATATGTAGAGCGAATGAACGCCAACGCTTCAACTAAGAGAGCCCTTGAGTCGGAACCTCCTGGTCCGAGTGGAAGACGAAGTCAGAATCCAGTATATCGTGCACGCAAGGCAACTGTATGCCCCATCTTCAAGAAAGGCGATCCTATGTCTTGCAAGAACTACCGGGGCATAGCCCTGCTAAATGTCGCATACAAGATTCTATCCAACGTACTGTGTGATCGTCTGAAACCTTTCTGCAAAACACTAATCGGCACGTACCAATGCGGGTTCCGGCCCTGCAGATCGACAATCGACCAAATTTTCACACTACGACAAATCCTGGAAAAGGCCAACGAGTTTCAAGTCGAGACTCATCACCTATTTATCGACTTCAAAGCCGCATACGACAGCATCCATCGTCTTGAGCTCTAGTGAGATCCCGCGGAAACTGATCCAACTGTGCCGTGTCACGCTGAAAAACACGCGGTGCAATGTGCAATTTGGGAACAGTTCCTCCGAACTATGCACCGGATTTCGGCAACGAGATGCGCTGTCCTGTGACTTCTTCAACCTTGTACAGATAGTGCGCAAGGCAGGCGTTAACACAGAAGGGACTATTGAGGGAATCACAAAACAAGTGACAGTTGCGAGAGATGACACAGGAAACGTGCTTACTGCTTAATAAAATGAATTATTGCTCAAATCAACCCCCAAGAAAACACCAAATTAGCATATCCTCTTGTAAAAATATATCCTTGATCTATCACATCAGGTTTCCATCAAAACCACAACATATTACTATACAAAGCCAAGGCCTTCTCACTCAATTCCCCGCGCCCTACGTGCCGCTCTAAATCCTTTCGTTTAAGGAGCAATGGAAAACTTTGACCTGCTCGAAATGACAAACAAAACGCCACAATCCCCACCCTCGATCTCCCAATGAGCAGGACAAACTTTCAACTTCTAGTGCAGCAGATGAAATAACAATGAGCACTGAAGCCCTTCGCGTTCGTTCGCCCTCCCTCCTTCAAGGGCTGATACTTTACCTTTCACAGAATTGGATACTGACACCAGGTTAATACGTATATACGTGTATCTCTCGAAGGGCGCAAGGGGGTGGACGAAAAAGCAAAAGCAAAAGCAGACAAAAAAAAATGGCGTAAAGTAAACTTTTTCTTAAATGGGAAAACTTTGAGTGATCCTACAGATGGCTTACTCGATACCGGGCGAAGCCTTCCTCTCCCACGGATACATGCATAGCCTATGAGACCATAAAACGAAAGGCAACCAAACCGAACCCATACTGAGGCTAAAGAGGATTTGCCCAAAGTATCACATCTCGCACAAAACTTTTGTTTACTTTTAAGTTCTTCTTCGATTGCGGATAAAAACAGCAAACGCAACACGGGCCAATAAAGGATGAGGGGGCTGGCTCACTGCTGCCGCTGTGCACGGAGACCGAGCACAGTTCTAACGAGGTACAACAACCGGCATGCAGAGAGAACTTCACGGGCGGAGGAAAAGCGGACATAAAACTTGAGGATGAGGTGTCTTGTAAAGGACCTCCGACCTCCGAGGAGCTATCGTTTTCTGATTCTGCTATTCCAACTCAATCTCCATTTGGCATCGACTGATACACTCCCTTGGCCGGATGGATGGCGGTTGCGAGGGAAGCCGAAACGGAGGAAATGAAGAAAAACGATTGGAACTTTTGAGATCCTCGCTTCCGGTCGCAGGGACCGCGCACCGCGCACCGCGCTCGGCAGACGCAAACAACAAACACACTTTGAAGTTTTTAGTTCGTCTCTCTTCCGGATGGCGGTCCTGTTTACTGTCTTCGCCGAGATAAGCCGTGGCAAGGGGTGTTGGACGAAAAGTTTTTTAATTACGTCTTTATCGGGAATTTTTAATCAACATAATCGGGAGAGAGTCGCAGGATGCCTCAAGAGTTTGCGGTTACCAGCTCGGTGGGGGATACGTCCTGGGGTTTGTGGGGGGGGGGGGGGGGGGCTTTCGGGATTCGTTTAGATTGAGTTTTGGTTGTTTGAGTGTTTGTGTGTACTGTTGTGTGCTGAAGATGAAGGACATTTTCTCCCTTCTTTGCTGCGGTGCTTTGATTTTGCAAGGGTTGTCACAGAAGGCCTTGACGAAGCGACGGAGATATAAAGCCCTTAAAGCGTGCATACAAGCTTTAATTTGTAATCTTCAATTTTGGCAGGGACTTTTGACTGAAGGAAGAGTATTTTAATGACCTGTCAGGGATTGTAAACGATTAGACTTCATGTCTACGACGAATTATTTGTAGACACGGCAAATCATGGTTTTTGAAAGGCATTGGTTCTGGATTACTGGTCAAATTTTCAACCGTTCTGAGGAGTGCCACAGTCACGGACATCTCCTTTACATTTAACACGTTGAGTGCCACCATGCAATCCGAAAAACTGTCCTCATAGGCCACGGATTTTTTTTATTGACACTTCGGATACACTCTGGTCTCACGCGGCACAGCAAGCCCAAAGTAGTCTCATGTGGCACTCAACGTGTTAGTATTGAAAAAAACGTTCAGAAATGTGCTGAGAGACGTTTTGAGGGGGCTGTCAAATTTGCAAAACTCCTCCCCGCAACTGTTGACAACTTATTTAAATTGTATTTGGTTTGTCGTGTCTCAAGTTGCTTGACCGCTGTGTAGTTCGAACGTTCAAAGCAAGGGTAGACCCGGATTTGATTCTGATTCTCATTCACGTCACAGTATTTAGTAGCGATAAGGCTAATTTTTGGTCACTCATTACATTTATAAGAAAGAACACTGTCTTCAACAGTGTGGAGCAACACGCCATACATAGCGTGCTACGTTCTTTTGAAGTATTTAATAAGCTAAGCTAGGCACTTAATAGACGTATGAAAATTTGTTTTGGAGACAGCAAGAAAGGATGGATTAATTTTAAATTGGATCTTTCCTCCCAAATGTGTCGAGTACTTTAGTTATTCATTCGTCTGAAAGAAAAATGCATGCCGTAGTAAATTTTTCAAACCTCACAATGGTTCAAACTCTCCACAGTTTTTCGGATTGGCAGAATATTTCTGCAAGATTTCTTCGAAATTTCCAACAACTGCACAACCGCTTTTTTTTCGGAATATTTTTGAAACGCTACTGGAGCACTCAGACTCAAAACTGGTCCATTGTACTGCCAGGTAGCAACCTACTCCTGTGCCGTTAATTGTATCCCAACGGCAAATGGTGACTGCACCAGATTCGATTTCACTGGGATTCGAACCTGGGACCCCTCAAACTTGGAGCAAGCACTAACCAATTGTGCCATCTAGTCGTGTACAACCGCTTAGTAGGTTGTAGAAAAACGAAGTTAAAGTCAGTTTGGTTCAGGATCGATTTAGGCATTTCAGCAGTTGAAGTCGATTTTAACGAGTAGTCCACTCCTAACGATGTACTCGTAACAAATTGGAGCAGGAAAGTGCCATTTTGTAGATTTGTTATGGTCAAGGTCAAATGGCGGCGCTACATTTCGTGATAAATTTGGGCCTAGGTTCTCAGCAATCGCTCTTGTCGTGCATGCTATTCTTCTCTCACGAAGGGAAGGAAGCTACACCGTAATGTCGACTCCGAGCGGCGAGATTGAGAAGCTTTTTCTGGACAGTTAGCATTGTCAGTGAGTCGAAAGAGGTAGAGCCGTAAAAAAATTAAAGGTGTTTTTCGAGATTCGAACCTAGACTTCGAGCGTAGGAGTCCACGCACCCACCTACCTACACCAACAATGACTTTAGAAAACGATGTAAAGCCAAGTTTTGTATTATTTCGATTCGAGGTCGTTAAATAACCCCTATATCAAAAATTACTAATAATAATAATGGCGGCTCTACAGTCCGAGGTGAACCTGGGCCTAGCTTCTCAGCAACCATTCGTATTGTGCGTGCTATTGTTCTGTTACGAGCGGAGGGGACCTACAGTTTAATGCCGACTCGAACGGCGAAGTCCAGAAACTCAACTCCCTCAATCTCATAGCCTCTTTGCAGCTCGAGTCATACCACGCATTTGCTGTGGGTTTGGTTTTCTTCACTCTGTGAGGAATGAAGGATCTCATACCCAGCAGAATAATGTTCGTGATCGTATCAGTAGCGGCATCCACGTCACAATCCAGAGTCAAAAGTTTTCACAGATTTATGTATGTGAATTTTTCGAAACTTCGATCTAATCGTTGCCAACGTCGGTAGCAAATACTCATATACCATGCCATTTTGTCGCTGCAAAAAGTCAATGGCCTTTGCAATTGGGGATAGGAGCTGAATATAGTAGTATATAGAAATACATATGAATATTTCTCAATAATTTTTTTTTTTTTAGGAAGGGAGAGTGGGAATAAGGCTCTTGGCCCCCTTTCTTGCATGGGTTTTGAGAAATTCATCGATTCATGATTTTTTCACAATCAGTCATCGGAAAGTTCTCCAAGATTAAATACCAAATACCAAGTCTGACGTAAACGTTTCGGCGCATCATCACTTAGTCCTTCCCTTAATGGCTTCAAATGCCTGGGAATCATAAAAATGGATCCATTCTTGCTAAGAGGCGTACAGCATTAAGCAATGATTGCTGGCCAGTAGAGCGGACCTATTTGAGCAATGGTTTCAAGCTTAAAGCCCGAAAAATATGTTAAATAAGAGGGCCTTTGTATGATACGTGCTTATAAAGACCTCGCTTAGTTCACAGTGGAGTTCTTTAACTTTTATCTGTTGCCGTCAAATATTTGGAAAGACAGCTGGAGCTGAAAAATATACTCAAGAATTTTATTATTGGTCAAATGCAGATGCACATTACCTCCGCAATGACTCGTTCATATTTCAAAATCAAGAACACCAATCTCCCATTCCAGCAGTAGCTTTATCTGATCGCTCAATCCTTACAAAACATCCACCGTTTGTCCACCAAAAAAAAAACCTCAGCCTTAGCTTAACTTCTAACAATTTTCCTCAACATCACGTATCCACTTCTGTGTAACATAAACCAACTTTACTTATCCCAGGATCATGGCCATCGCTCAACGTGACCCTCGGCCCTCATTAAGGACCACCCTCACATACTCTATGTCATCGTCATGACCTTCCTCTCAGCGGGGAGCCACAACGAATCATCTTGGTATTTTTAAACTGTACCACAAGGACAATCCTCCTCGAGGAGATGTCCCAAGACCACCAGCACAGATAATACCTTCGCACAGGACTGCATAAATAATTCAAATTGATCGTAAAAAAATCCTAAATGGACAAGGTCCTGTATCCAAGACGGAGGGACAAAGAAAATGATTATTTCTAGGATGTACACAGCCCAGACGTGCGTCCACCTAACCAGGTTGGACACACGCCCACTCCCACACAGAGGAGCGCTTACACAAAAAGCCAAAACGTGCGCAGCATACAAAACGCGTCATTTGCCCCCCTCTCACCAAAACGGTCATCTGTATGCGCGTTTCCGCTTTGATTTGATCTGCATTCCGTGCGGTTGTCATTCGTTCGACGTCCAGCAGTCGCAGCGATTATCCCGATGATTCCCAGCCCCACATTCTTGGCACAAATCACGACCAAAGGATTATTGAGTGATGACATTACGCACACAATGCTGCCACTGCCACGCATCGACCTGCGAAAAGTGAAAGCGTTTTGAGTGCAAATTTGCTCTCAGAAACTTCTAGTGAGTTGAATACCTAAAAGGACATCTGGAACTTTGCCTCGACTAAAGCAGAAGAAAGACGTGGGAAGCATCTCCATCAAAGGCTACAGCGACGAAAGATTTCTGCTTCATAACCACAGACAGAGAGCCTAGCAATAGTTGTGGCGTAGTGTGGCTAGAAAGAGTATCCTTAAACGGATTTAATTAAGTAATTGGATCGTAGGCGCGATAAATATTTCCTCACTCTCTCCCTGTTTGATTCCGATGCCCGCAGGCTGTAGTTCTCAGCAGTCCTTGAAAGGATGAAAGTGCTTCTTCAGCTCATCGAGTGTGTGTGTGGGGGAGCGTGCTTTCACCGGAAGTGATCAAAAGAAATTTTTAGTTTAATCTCAAACGAAATTCGTGTTGATGAACGATGGTGGGTGGGATGGCGGGGATATGCTACATTTCAAAAGCGTGAATCCTTAGTTGTGTGCCCTTGCCGTGTTACCATCTCTATTCAGACAGAAACCGTGTGATGAATCAAAGAGATTTGTGACGAGATGAAAGAAAATATTTTCAATGCCTTATGATACACACACACAGAGTCTCACATGAAATATTAATTTGAAATGAGATAAAGTGTTTTGAAATGATTTCGAAACAGATTTCTGTTTTAGTGAACCGTAAGTACACACTCCGGAACTTAATTAATTCGAGATGTGAAAAGGTTGCCTATAAGGATTTAATTAAAGGATAACCGAGCCTCATGAGAAGTAGAGAGAGAAACGAATGGAGTTCGCTTCTGAGGTTTTCACAAGTATACACACGGTTTCATTTTCAGCTATTGAAAGAGCTCAAGGACTGTTGTCGGATTCGGAAATCATAAAGAAAGTGGACATTTCTTGAGTAAAACGTTGTTTAAGATGACAGACCACAAGAACTGGATGTCACCAGAAAGCTGTCCTGTTTGGTGGCTTCATTCACATGGTTTCAATATTAAACTTGTAAAATTATGTACGGCAACTGAGACTGACTGATGACGATGGAGAACTCTCGCTGCTCCATCAAGGTCGGTAACGAACTCACCGAGACCTTCAATGTCAAAAAAGGTTTTAGAGGCGAAGCGCTGTCATGCGATTTCTTTAAAATCGTTCTTGAGAAGATCGTGCAAAACTCACTGGCCAACACAAGAGGCACGATCTTCCAAAAGTCTGTTCAACTGCTAGCTTACGCGAATGACATTGACGTAATTGCGCGAAAACAGCGAGCCGTCAATGATGCGTTTGCTGGCATTGAAACGGAATCGGCTGAAAAGCCAAAAAAAAAACGACTACTACACTGGTTCTGCCACATCGAATCTTCGAATCACAGCCCACAGGTTCGAGAAGAAAAGGAAGACCGAACCTCCGTTTCAAGGACCAAGCTATCGCGGATGCCAGAGCGCTTGGTCTGGATAACTGAAAGCAGCGTGCCCGAGACCGCAGGGCATGGAATGCTGCCGTGTCACAGGCAGAGACCCTTCACGGGTCGAGAGCCCGGTATATAAGTAAGTAAGTACGTTTTGAAAACATATGCTGGCCCTGACAGTGTTTTTCAGTTTTCTGATGTTCTAGTGGATAATGGGCGCCCATACGCACTAGACTTTCAAGTCTAGGTTCAAATTCCAGTTCAGACAGTCAAGACAAAAAATAAAAAAAATTTCACGGCTCCACCTCTTTCGAGTCACAGACAATGCTTAAAGAGTATTACTGTCTAGAAAAAATCTTCTCAATCTCGCTCTTCGCAGTCGGCATTAAACTGTAGGCCCCCTTTACTCGTGAAAGAACAATTGCTCGCACAACACGAGTGGTTGCTGAGAAGCTAGGCCCAGGTCCACCTCGGACTGTAGCGCCGCCATTATTATTAAGGTTCCGTCTACAAAAACGGAACCTTTATAATTTCGGTGTGTCCGTCCGTCCGTCGTGTCTGTCACACTTTTTTATCTCCGAAGTTTATGAAGATATCGGCATGAAATTTTGGAATTAGGTACTTCAGACCTAGATGTCAATTCCTATGCAGCGATTTTAAAAAGTGGGGCCATTTGGGGGTGGCTCCAGTACAGGTGAAGTTGACATTAATTTTGAAAAATTGTCGCACCCCATCGAAATATATATCAATCGACAGGTCTTTCGAAATGAGGTGGAGGTTTCGTTCAACACTTTTTTATCCAAAATACCGTTTGGAAAATATGGAGCTCCAAAGTTTTAAATGCGTCCCCCCCTGCCATTTCTAAACCAAAGTGTTTAAAAATCTGAAAAAATCACAAAAACTTCGCTTCATTGAGTACTTTCATTTAAAACCATTGCGAGCATTCTGGCCCTAATGGTTTTGGAGATATTGGCCAAAAACGGCCAATCATCGACATGCGAATTTTGAAGATCTGAAAACGCAGTTTTGAAGACGTCAATGTAAGCATTAAGAAATGATAAATTTCAAAATATCGATTTATGTTGAAATTTTGAGATATCTAAGATTTAAAATGAAAACAATTTCATTTCCACACATAATTTCATGCTGTGTTCGGCCACTCTATTCGTTGCTGAGCGTTATCTTTTCGATCTCACCCCTAAATGCCCAACAGAAATGAATACACACACACCGCAGGCATGAGCAGTGATTGGGTATGTGTATGATGGAAGGGATTTTCTGTGTTGGATAAACTTGGATAGACATATAGGTATATGTAGGGATGAACGTTTGTTTTTTTCGGATGTATAAATGTATGAATGAATAGTTGATTTGAGTTGAAGTTAGAAGAAAATTCAACTGAAATAGTTTGGAAACGTCGTTTGATATTCAGAAATCATCCATCAATATTATGCGACGGAACCTTCCCCGTGCGAGTACAACTCGCACTTGCCCAGTTTATTATTATTCCTCTTTGATTGGCCAGGGGGAATGTGGCGAGGAATACTACTCGTTCGATTAGAAGTTGTTAAGGACGTTGCTCTTCATAAGAAGTTCATTCTAAAGTGCAATCCCCATCGTGACCTCTTCCACCAATGGCTACAGAAGTCATATCCCTACTCCACCAAAACTAGGACCCATCACTTAGCCGTTCACCGCAACAACAAAGTGTAAAATTGCCACATACAATTAAAATTCCCCAAAACATCAAGGATACACACAACCACCATCCCGACATCCCCTCTCCCATCGTCTAATGGAAACAAACATATTCTTGAAGCAATAAAATTATTCCAAACTTCAGCCATTCCCTCTCCTGGCGTAGATACGTATTTTAATGTCTCCCGCTCCCGCGCTAATGATCACTTGCGCGCTCATATTACGTACTATCGCTCCATTTGTTCACAATGTTGTCGTCATTTCGCCCCGCACACACACACGCGCGGGATACATTTATGCGTCAAACACCATCGCGAACCTCTTTGCAAGACTGCTCCTCGCTCTTTGTCATCCGAACACTAATCATTGTGCCCCCCTCTATTCAGCAACGTGCCACAATTGGAGCGATACTCGAATTCATTTTGGCGAAAATGTATGCGCCACACCGCAGCCCAGGCCACGTCCCGACCGATGCCTCCGTCACCAGCCGAGGAACCTGAAGCCACCGAGGCAGGGCCACGCGGCGGACGATAGGGATATCGTGGCCATAATGTTCTTTAATGTGAAAACTTTTGAATATCAGCACATATTTGACAACTGTGTGAATAGCAGTGGTATTTTGCTCCTTTTCAGCTTTCGGGAGAAAGGATCCCCTCCCCCCTCGAATATCGCAAGACATTTTAAATATTATATTCATAGACTGAGTCTGGGCCGGTGAGCGGATGGGCTGGGTGTCCTCCGCCTCACTCCTGGAGGATGTGAAACTTTTTCACATAAAAGTTCCTGTTTGCTCCTCGACGGTGGTGATGGAATGTGTGCTGCGTCGGAGTTCCTTCTGTGAGATCGGTGGTGCCTTTTTTCGTTTTCTAGGGTTTCATCCCATCGTCCTCTTGTTGAGGCTTGTGGCGGTGGGCAGTTCGTTTGGCTGGCTCCAGTGTTTTTATTAAGCGCCCAAGGATATAATTTATTACACCCTAGTGAATAATCAAATAAGTTTTACGCAAAGAAACACAAACTGTTTATCCTTCTCCGAGTGATGCTGGTGCTTGCTTCTCTCCTTCGGCTCCTGCTGGTGGTCGTCCTGGTTGGTCTTGCTGGTGATAGTGATGGCAACACATTCAGTGGCATCATGGTTTCACAGTGCGGTTGCGATAAGAAGTTTCTCAAATTTTTACGTCTTACGTGTGAAACATCTGCGCTCCCGTGACTGTATGTGGGTGCGTGGCTGTGTGCGCTACGTAATTAAGTCGAGCAGGGATGACGAGGGAGGACAGCACTCCCAGGCAGAGAGACTGTGCGAGACTGCAACCATGACAAGCGGCGATTTATGTGTATCACTCTGTGAGCTGATGACAACCTCAACATTGTGTGCGGGCAGAAAGGGTTGTCTGCAGGAGGAGAATGGGGATCCTTGAACGGTATTTAAATTGAAATCATTTTTCCATAGAGGCTGTGCTCGTCGTTCGACGGCGGAGCGTTTAATCAGATTTTACCGGCGCAATCCTTTAATACCACACATCCCGTCCGGGCACGGGTTCGTCGTTTGCGTGAGGGCTGGGTGCGCGTGAAATGCGATTTTAATAGTGTGATTACTTCGGTCGGTTTGTTAGGGAGCCCGGCACGGCTCAGCAGATTGAAACAGGTGATTTGGGGTTTTGTCTCCTCCTGCCCTTTTCTGCATCCCTCTGCGCGGCTGAGGGTCTCTAATGTCGTCGTCGGTGTTGTCCCTTTGGCGTGGCGTTCGCCTATGCAAATGAATTATTTATTATCTCCTAAAGTCAATTTTTCCCGCCTCGGCTTGTGTGGGTGGGATGAATTTATTTTTAATGATCGAACGGGGACGGCACACATCGGAGGGGCGCTGGGGCGATGTGATCAGGATTGAATGGCATACATTAGACGAATCCTAGCAGATAAAGGGAATTTGCATAAGAAAGTATCTGCAATATAATGAATTCGAAGAAGCGACGCAGATACATACGCCCTCGATGTGGGTTTCAAGGTCTCGGTGGAAATACTTCTGTTCGCCTTCCTCTTGAGCTTTCGCAAAGGTTTCGCTGTGAAATTGAAATACTGTTCCTTGGAATTGTTTGGTTTCCTTTGGATTGACGAATATCTGAAGTTTCCTTGGGATATTTGTTTTTTTTTTCTTTTTCGGTCCACCTTTTGCGACGACTGGGGGGGTTGAGGGGAAAACTTGGTGATTAAAAAGTAATCCCTGCTGAGTATACTGAATTGCCTCGTCAAGGTAACGGGGGTGATTGTTTGCAAACCATTTAAGCGTAATATGCGGACTGGCAGAGGAGGGGGCAACGAAGACTTTCTTGATTGTTTGAACAGAGAGTCCAGACAAGAAGTTTCCAAGTCTGGCCAAGAAGGCTAAATCAATACGGCTAGGAACTTATTTCTTGATGAATTCTGTTTGAGGGGACTCATGGTAGACCAAGGTGGACCTTTAACATTTACAAATCATTACATAGATGGGTCACAGTCACAGTCATCGAATTATTCCAATAACGGTAATTGCGGCGGGTTCGTTTCGTCTTCAAATCTTTTCGAAAAGTTACTATCAGCAATTCATCAAGAGCAGAGCCAGGCGTACTAGGGAAGACCCCTACGCAGCCGAGACAGACCGTTCTTTGAAGTTAGGTGAAAGCAGCAGTTACGTATTTACGCGAAAGCTTATTAAAGTGTCTTAACAGAGAGGCTTATTTACTGAAAATTCCTTCGAAGCTCATGTTATTTTTCGAGATATTTATCTTAGGAAGCATGTGAAAACCTTGATTGAAATTCGACAAGTCCATCAAGAATACATCCTTATCCTCGTGTTACATGCTTTATTTTCTGTAGATTAAGGTAATGGAGTTGAAGTTTGTTCGAAGTTCGAAGAGTAAAAACTTTGAGCACACACACAACCATTTCTGGTTTGTGGTTTTCTATTCGATTTCACTTCCAGTTCTTTGCTGTTGTCTTTTATCAAATGCCAAAGAATCTTTGTGCAAAATTCAGCAATTATCAGTTTCATTGCTGAAGACAATGCTAATCTCATGTCCTGTGGTTCCAAGCAAAAGTTCTCAAAACACAATTTCTAAGATTCTTTGATGAGACCAAACACCGTAACCATCGAAGAAGACTTGTTAAACTTCGGCCATTCGATGTGAAATAACTTTTAACCGGCCGTCAGGATTGACAACCAAACCAACCAATGAACGTGTGCCTCAGTGAAGTGAGTTGTATAACCGCTGAGGGGATTGATTAAAATATTTCAAGTATTTCCATAAAAACCCTTTAATAGCCACCATCACTTAAGGCTACCAGCAATTCACCCCACCTCTCCAATGCGTTTATTTTGTTCCCATTCATGTTCGATTTTCAAACAGTTCTCTTTTCCTGTTTATCCGCCTGTTACCTGAATTTGTACACTGAAAAAAATGCTGGGATAATTTTAAGAGCAGATCTGAAAAGTTGTGATTTTTTTTCGGAGATTTTTTGAAACACTTCTAGAGCACTCAGACTCAAAACTGGTCTATTGTACTGCCAGGTAGCAACCTACTCCAGCGCCGTTAATTTTATTCCGGCAAATGGTGATTGGACCAGATTCGATTTCACTGGGATTCGAACCTGGGACCCCTCTAACTTGGGTCTCTGATGAAAGTTGTGATAGTTCACACAGTTGTTTTTTACTCTAATTCAGTCAAGGATGTATTAGGTGAGGCTGATTGCCGAGGAGAAGGTCCGTGACACTACTAGACAGAGGTGAGATCCGTTATCAACTCAAAATCTAGTCTAAGAGTTCCTCCAGTCAATGGCGAATTGCTAAGACCAAATTGACTGCATAATTTTAGTTATCGCGCAAGATTTGACTCTTCCATCAGAAGAACAAGGATAAGCATTGTCCTGGGAGTTACTACTGGTCATTATCTAATAGGCAACCATGCAAGTATAATGGGTATCCCCTATAAGGCCTTCTGTAATGGCGCCGTGGCCGTGTGGGTTTGTGCGTCGACCCATGCGCATTAATCTTTCAAGCCTAGGTTCGAAACCAAGTACAGACAAACAATTTAAAAAAAAAAATTGTTCACGGCTCCACCTTTTTCGAGTCACTGACAATGCTCAAAGAATATAACTGTCTAGAAAAAGCTCCTCAATCTCGCCGTTCGGAGTCGGCATTAGTTGCTGAGAAGCTAGGCCCAGGTCCACCTCGGACTGTAGCGCCGCCATTATTATTATTTTTATTATAACCATAAATAATCACTTTTGTTTTTCTCAAAAAGAGTAGCCCCTAAATCAGCTTTCTGGGTTCCCATGGACCCAGAAATCGAGGTGTCGAATATCATCGATTCTTTTCCGTGTACTGACGTACTTTGTCCAGCGAAAGTGCTCAATGAAACTTAACTGGGTAAGTAATGCCAGGTTCGGTCGTAAAAATCTCCAAAGAAGTTCAAACCAGCTCCCACCTCGTGGTATAGCCTCTTTGATTTACAGTAGCGGGCTACACTTAAGCGTTCGGTCTCCAATTTGTACATGCATCCCCATTGAGTGGTTTCTCCCCAGTGAACCGGTGTACGAGTATTTTATGGGAAAACATGAGGGTAGCTCGTGAGACCATAAAACCGAAGGAACTACAAGAATTCCTGTGCATATACCGCACATCCATCCGCATAGTCATCGCATATCCTCAGCATATTCATCCTTGTGCCATTCATTCATTCCATTTATCTTTTTTCCCCATTTCCATTCGGCCGTTTGCGTGCTGGCATTGCATAAAGCCGCGTTAGCCTTACCTTTCTCGTTCCCAAGACCACACGGCGAATACGAATGCGACCATAAATTCCGATGTTAAGTACAGTTTTAACGTGTTAATTTCCTGAACGATTAGACACAACATTCTTTGGCAAAGCTTAGGGTATGTCTACACTTCGTCCTTCGACAAAGGATTTCACCCCGGTCGGACGGTGCCTGGCACGAACTCCAGCCCCAATTGCGGGACACAATACGACTTGGATTTGTGTACAATAAACTGACACAATGACAGCTAAATGGACAGATACAAATGTAGACGAGGAACAAGACCAAGAAGAAGGTAAACAATTTGCATATAACCCATCCGCATACTCGTACACCACGCCCGCCCCACCGTCGATTGGAGTGTCTGTGGGAAAAGATTCTGGAAAATATGAGTGTGTTCCTGATTTTATCGGCTCCGTGGCATTGTTTGAAACGGAAGACACCTCTTTCTTTGGACGCCTGGGGAAAGGTATCACTTCGACTTCAGCGCGGTGAGTGTGCAAGGAAAATTAGATGTCATAACAAGGAAACATAAACACGAGAAAGTTTTGTCGGACGGAAGGAATGCGAGAGGACCCGACTTCAGACTGCCGATGATGCCATTATCCCTGGTGCTTCCTGGAAATTGGATTATTCAAGGAGCTGGCAAGGGATTCGTTGCACTTTCACAATTCCTCAGTTCATCAGCACCCCTGGCAAGGTGATTTTATGGCGTTGCTGTTTTGTCTTGCCGTTGTCCTTGTTCTCGTCCCTTTCTCCGTCGTCCCTGCTCGGGCTTTCGGTTTATCGGGTGAAGAAAATGCTTTCCTATTTTCCGCACTGGATTTAAAATTTAAAACGAAGTAATTACGTCGTGCTGGGGCACAACAGCACCACGGAAGGGTCGAGAGGGGGGATTGAATGAGAAAGGACAAAGTGTGTCATCAGCTTGCCAAGAAGGTGGACCTCTTCTTTTGCTTCCTGCCACCGGATAAGGAGGACGTCTTTAGCAATTCATTTCATTCTTGCACTTGAGTGGATTGAATGGATTTTCATGTACGATGAGGATGTTGATGGGCTGTATGGGTTGAGGATATGAGTCGGGGTTGTATTGGGGTCTTAGATTGTTGTTGTTGTGGTGTGATAGTTGGTTAGCAAATTGACCGATACGTGCTTTGAGATTAGCAGGGATTTTTCGATTCATCGAATGATGCTCAAGTGTTTCTGTGGTCCTTGTTGGATGTTTGTGTTGTCCTCAGGCAGGTTACTAAGTGACGCAGGATGTCACTTAGGCAACATCAAAATGGGGTGTGATGCTGGGCTACAATTAGGTGATTCGACGGTGTTCTGCTTTTATCGAATGAACGAGAAGCACTTTATCTCCGATCAATAGGAAAGGACGCCTTTTCTAAAATTCGTCAGCAAAAAAAAAGCAAAAATCTAAGAAAATGATGAACGTGTTGTACATAAAAGGAGAGGGTTGTGAACATTTCGAGGACATAAGCTTCCACATAAGGCTTTCGGCAAGCAGATGCGCCGTCGAGTGATTTTCTCAGTCTGGCACGGGAGAATATACTTCTTCTTCTTTAGCTGGTGCTACAGTGCGGGGTGAACCTGTCAACATTTGTCTCCATACACCATGCTCTTGTGCTAGCTGACTCCCTTTTCAGCTAAATACGCCACCGGAGACATGATTTTGCTTTAACGGGTGGTCCCTCGGGTTTGGATTTGAAGACTTTCCGGACCAAAGCTTTGGTCCACTCGCCCTACATGATTCAGCTATCAGAGACGACAGACTCCAATTCGTTTGACCAGTCGCTGTCCAGCCCATGCATTTTGACCTTCAGTCTCCTCCTTCAAACACCACCAATCCATAGAGGAATTTCCTCGTCCGCTTTAAATAATGTCCAAGCTTCTGCCCCATACAGCTGAGAACAATCAAGGTCCCATATAGAGGTTCTTCCAGAGACACGACAATTGACAGGTGTAATTCTTCGTTTTTCTGCCGTGGAGTCATTGCTTAAGTTTTCTTCGAAACCTAGGTAGACAAAGACTTTCACTACTCCATAGTTGACGACTGGATGGCGCAGTTGGTTAAGCGCTTGCCTCAAGTTAGAGGGGTCCCAGGTTCGAATCCCAGTGAAAGCAAAGCTAATACGTTTTTATCCGGTTTTTCAAATCTGGTCCAGTCACCATTTGCCGTTGGGATCAAATTAACGGCACTATCACTAAAGTGGTCGAGAAGTGGTAGTAGTCTGACGGTGGGTATCACAATGGACCAACATGGTCAAAGTTGGCTGGTGAATTCACTAGCAGCCCCCTAACCGAAACTACTTCAGAGTTGTAGCTGCTATAGTGACGATTTGTCCAAGACGCCGACCTTGGTGCACCTTTTTCGTAGACAGCATATACTTTGCCTCACCGCAAGACCCATCCTGGGCACTCACAAAAGTCCCACTGACAGATGGATGTGTCCTTCCGATGTCCTTCTAATGCCACACACAGAATAGACACGACTTCTTGGTGGAGATCCTACGGAGAATAGCCTTTGGCAGCCGCTACTATTCTGCGGTTTGTCCAAACAGCTAGAGTGAACACTTCTGACTCAATGAACCAATTTATGTTCTGCACAAGTCTTGTCGGAGTTAAAAACGAGAAAAAAAGACATAATGGGAACTCTACAACTGTGCACAAATGTGCATAAAATTCAGAAGGCAAAAATACTTCGGCTGATCTGACTCGCCAAATTAAGCCAGATGACATCAAAGCTTGTCTTCGACGTAGAGCATGGAGTTTGGTTCAGGAAGGAGATACCGAGACATTCTCTATAAAAATCATGTGATCACGGATGCAAAACTTGCTCGTGGTGACTGGAGGCAACACGGGACCGTCAGAGATCACAGCCAGCTTTAGATCAGGTTGCTCCACAGATCGCTGACCCTGGAGTAAGTATGTAAGTTTAAGTAAGTTTAAGCAAAATTAACGTAATGACTAGAACGTACAACTAAAGCCTTTTCAACCAACAAGGCTGTTTCCAGAGCCGCACTTCAAGTTGGTTAAGTTCATCTTTAAGTTGTTCAAGTTCGCCATCTTAGTCATGGTCACTTTCTACTTCACTGTTCCACTGCGTCGGTGTCGGAGCATTCTCGGTTCGGCGTTATAACAAGTTTAGGCGTCGACACTTCTCTAATTACCAATCTTTTAAATATTAGATTATTTATTAGATAATTAGATTTTTAGCAAAATATCCGGGTAGGATCATTATCCGGTCGAATGTCCCAGCACCTGTATAAACGCCACCCCTACGACTAGACTGTTGAAAAATTTTAGGGTTTCAAAACATCTTCCTTATTTTTAAAGACCATAGCCAGCAGTATGAAACCTTTCATTATTACATCATTGCAGGATTTACGAACCACTGCAGTCCGTTTTACGTCCTAACACACTCGAGCTTATACGAGAAACCTCTTCACCTTTAAAGCTCTCACTCCGTCGACAGCTTATGCACAGCATCGTCAATGTTAACCACCTTGTAATGATAATGAAAAATTCAACAAATTACCCAGCGATATCCTTGCAACGCCAACAATCCTTCCGTCTCCCCAACGGCCAAGGGGAGGTACTAACGTCAGCTTCACCACCACCATTTGCAGCGCTGCCTTACGAACAAGCACGAGAAACCAGAAAAAAAATTAAAGCGAAAATCAACTCACCATACATTTTCGATTGAATGTGGAGTTTTATGCTAAAATAAATGTAACCGCCCGAATGTGTGTGCGTCTATCCTGCATGTGTAAGAGAACAAAAGGAAAAAACAAGGAGCGCCTCGAATGAGGATGTTCGAATTACCATTTTATAACAACCAAGCCGTGAAATTGAGTTAAGACGGCATTAAAAAAGCTCTAAGACGATTATTACCAGATAAAAGGAGAGAATAAAAGTTTAAAGGACAAAAGAATAATGACATGGCAGTTAAGGTTTAAAGTTACGACACGAGAAAGATTCAGATGAGTCCTGCTCGTCGGCGACCAGATGGGTATATGCGGAAATGGTAAAAGTTTGCCCATATTATTATTTCAGTTATTGTGAACAGGTCATAATGGGGAGCCCTGAGTCGGGGCACTGCGAAGGCCTGCGTAAAACTAGTATTGAGTGTTGAAATGAAGCGTGTTGAAAATAATTTGATGGCATCTTTAATGTTTTTCGTCTTATTTGGTGGCAATACTGAAGTTTGAGGAGCTTTTTTTTGACAATAATTCCTTCTATTGCATTGCCAGTAGATAGGTAGTCTGGGTGAATTGTGCCCTAAGCTTTTCCAATAACTCGAGAGAGTTAGTGACATTAAATTGGAAGTTGTTATATCCGGGATGTGACCATAGAAGTTCAACGTAGAGGTTAAACTACTTATTCACTACGCCACACAGGACATCAATTCTTAAATGAGTCCGTTTTGTGGTAGTGTTCCCAGGAACTACCATCCATCAGTAAAAATAAATAAGCAAAATTGTGGGTACTGATTGAGGCAAAAAATTTATTTAAAATAAAATAAAATATATAAATATATAAATATATAAAATATATAAAAATAAAAATAAAATAAATAAAAATAAAACAAAATTTTACTTTTAACCCAGGAATTTATAATCAATCTCAAATTTGTTATCCTCATCGTTCAAAGAGTGTTCAGAGCTTCATTAATACCCAACCTAAGTTCAGAATTCTTGCATCTCCAGGGTGGCTGCTAGTTTGATCCTAGCAAATTAACATAATAAACTTATTTAGCAAAAATGTCGCTAAGTATCGCCATTCGTATCACCATTTGGCTACCGTTCACCATCGTATAATGGGTACATTGAATTCGAAAAAAAGTAAAGGGCCTTGCAATAGGGACCTCTGAACCTTTAGAGTTGATAGCGGCCATATTGGTGAAGCTACATCTGTCAAATTAACTGTCATTTATTTGGTCTGTTTTGCCAAATTGCCATGAATAGACATAGCGTTCAACAACACGTGCAAATAATAAAATTGTTTTGGCAAAACTAAGCGGGCTTCGCCCACTTGACAGTCGCCATAATCGTTCTACCGAGAGGACTATTCGCAGTGTGGTGGATAACTTTGAGTCCACTGGTTCAGTAAACGATAAAACATCGCATCTGCGGAAACATTGCCGCTTTCCGCGAGGATGTGCAGTAGAATCCGAGGCAGTCGATTTCGCGTCGCTCACAAGAACTAGGCCTTTCGCAGACCACAACTTGGCGAATTTTGCGTCGTGACTTGGGCCTGCATCCGTACAAAATTCAACTGACCCAGGAGCTGAAAGTAAACAACCATAGACCACGACGTGCGTTCGTTGAATGGGCTGTGCAGCAGTTGGCAGTCAACTGACCTAAATTTTCATCAAAAAATCATCTTCAGCGATGAAGCCTATTTCTGGATGAATGGGTACGTCAGCAAACCAAATTCTCGTATTTGGGACTATACCAATCCACTTGAGATCCAAGAACGTCCAATGCGTCCAGAAAAAAATTGGTCAATATTTCTTGGAGAACGACGTTGGCCAGGCTATCACCGTCAACGACGAGCGCTGTAGGTCGATGATTACCAACTTCTTTTAGCCTAAATTGGATGATATGGATAAAACGACATGTGGTTTCAACAGGATGGCGCTACGTGCCACATAGCTCACGCCACATTGAAATTTGTGGTGTCCTATGCTAAAAGCCATTGTTAAATTTTTTTATCAAAATTTTCTGGTGATGGAATCTATTTAAAGCTATTACAGCTTTTACACTGTCCGCTGACATTTTACTGAACCTCCTTAACCTGCAGACCTGGGGGCAGAGATTGCTTGATTTTCTCTGCTTTCTCCTTATCGGGAACAACCACGGTGTACAGAAAGCGTGAGCAACGAATCTTCAACTTGGTATTTAATAGATTCTTCTTGATTTTCACAGCACGCGCATCAGACCTGCGGGCTGTGTTCAGAAATTCCTTGACTTCTTTGATTTCACGCGGCATTTTGCGTAAATTTATTGAAATTTAATAAAATATTAGCAGCGTGATGTGAAATCCAACCAATTTGGACGTTTACACGTTTCGTAAATAACTTTCCACGTTTCAACAATAACTGTATTGCAATGGAATTCCCTTAACGCATTATCTCGTCAATTATCCACCAACACCGTATAATCTGAAACTCATGGAATTCTTTGTCTTGGGTTATCTCAAGAATTAAGTCTTAGCCAATCAGGCAGTAAGAATTCCAAATCTAAAGGACGAGTTTTTAAGGTATATTGATGAAAAACCGCATACGACAGCATTCATCGCAAAGATTTATAAGATCCGATGGCCAAATTCGAGATCCCGAGAAAACTAATCAGGTTGTGTCGCACCACACTACAGGATACGCGATACACCGTGTAATTTTGTTCCAAATCCTCTGAACCACTTAAAACCTGCACTGGATTTCGGAAAGGATATGCGGTGTCGTGTGATTTCTTCAATCTGATGCTGGAGAAGATAGTGCGGTGGGCGGTTGTAAACACGGAAGGCACTATTTTCTACAAATCTCCCCAACTGTTGGCTTACGCTGAAGACATGGACATCGTTGCGTGTTCCAAGCGTGCCATTGCAGAAGCTTTTACGGCGATTGGTGAAGAGGCCAAACGAGCTATTCTAAGAGTATGGTGACAAAACGAAATATATGCTGTGGACAAGAAATTGGCTTGTCGCACACCACCTGGGGTAAAACATCACGATCGGCAGCTACAATTTTGAGGTTAAGGAGTTTAAGGAGTTAAGAGTTAAGTTTAAGGAGTCTAAAGAGTCAAACGACATCCTTTTGGAGATCTGACGCAGGATCGTTTTTGGCAACCGTCGTTATTTCGGTTTGTCTCAACAGCTAGGGTCAAACCTCTTAACTTGAAGGACCAAAATCATGCTCTACTTAGGCCTTATTCTGCCAGTCCTGCTTTATGGAGCCGAATACTAGGCAATAAGCAGAACTGCAAAGCTTATTCCTGGTTCCTTCGAAAGAAAAATTTTGCGTTGGGTATATGGAACTCTAAAGGCTGTAGCAAGATGTGGACGTAGTGCGGAATGCAAAAATCCGTCGATTACATTGGCTCGGCCACATCAAGCGTATGGACAACAATACTTCCGCCAAGAGGGTCTTCGAATCCTGGTTCGACAAGGAGAGAGAGACCGAACCTCCGGCTTAAAGACTAAGTCATTGTGGACGCAAAACAGCTTGGTCTAGACGACTGGAAGCAGCGTACCTGTGACCGCCATATGCGGAAGACGGGTATAATTCAGGCCTAGTCCCTCCATGAGACGTAGGCCTGATAAGTAAGGAAGTATTGGTGAAAAGACATGCATGCCAGGATGCTATTCAAATTTTAACGCTTATACTCAGCCCCAACCGTGGTTAACATTGTCTTTAAGAAATAATGCTCCATTCACCGAAAGAAGAATGCACTACACTGTCATTGGCCCACTCTACAGGTTCCGTCACAAGTTAGAAGATGCTTTGAAGTACATACGACAGCCAAAGCACCTCATACCAGCTCCCAAATCACTGACGTGCCATTTTCATGTTCCAATCTATGGAATCGGAGTCCCTCTTGAAATGCTCGAATGTCATATGGAATTTCACTGAATGGCATGGTGGTTTCTAACATTCTCGCATATCTCGCTGGACAAAGACGTCAAATCTCAACCGATTTCAGCAAATTCTCAAAGCATGTAGCCCTTCACGTAATTCCCAACCTGAATAGCTCTCAGCATCTATTCTTTCACGGACATTCAGTGCACTTATCTCTAAACGACTTTAATCAGCCTCCACCGGTCGTTCATGCATGGGTTTCCTTCGATTTCTGTTCACTTCGAGCTCCAGCAATCCGTTCCGTTCCAATCAAAAGGACTCAAAAAAGAAAAGAAAAAACTTCAAACCGAATAACAGGATACAAGGACAAATAGAAGAAAAATCGAACACAACTCTCAGAATCGAGATCTCTTTTTAATTGGACTCAAAGAATGGGTTCGTTGTAGCTACACTGGCACATTGTCTGTGCGCCCGGGTGCCCACTGGATGTGCTCCGTCTCCCTGGCGATCTGCATATGTCTTGTAAGCTCTGTTCATCATCGTGAAAGCAAAAAAGAGATTATCTGGATTCGAGGGATGTTACAAGGACAACAAAAAACCCCGAACCGAATGACATACAATTAAACGAAATCGGTTTCGGTTCTATCGTTGTCCCATCCCGGATAGGGCCATAAGCCCCAACGGATGCAAAAAAAAAACGAGAAGCACAAAAAAAATCGTAGGAGAAAACCAGATATTCCTTGTCCTGAATTCCGTTGTATTTTGAGGGCTTTACGTATCCTGTAAATTTATTCATCAAACGACAAAGGGGTCGTCCTCTCATCCCCCCGACGAGAATGTCCTTCCAATTAAAATGGCATTAAAACTACTCGGGTGGGGGGAATTTTTGAGCCCCGTCTCCCGGCAGTCCGTGAGTGCCTGCGGCTGTGTGTGTTTTTCGACCTTTTTTCCGAGAACGGACACACACAACCCACTTCCGTCAGATTAATATCCTTATCAGATGTGAATGTCATCATGTCGGCGAGTCTAGAGAAACAATGTCACGAAAATTAGCTCGCAGTCGGTTGTCGGGGCTGTGGGCCTGGGAGGGCCACACCTAGGGCCTAGACAGAGTGCTTTGCTTTCCTGTCATGTTGCCTGCCTTCAAGATTAATTACCTTCCATCTATTGACGGGTTAATGTGCTTTTCATACGCCCGTGGAGGCCGCTTATATTCGACTTTCCGCATGTTGTGACATTTGTCATTTTTACTCAGCGCCATGTACGTGCATACTTGAGCGGGTGTATAATTAGAGAAAAGAGCTTACCTCGCTTTCCACGCTCGCTTGCCAATTTTTTGTGTTTTCCCTCTTTCTCCGTCTGTCAGTCTCCGTGAATCTAGGCCAAGAGAATCAGATATATCTACGACGCGCTATGAACGAGGTTAATAGGCAAGCGAGTGAGTCCACAACGGGCTGGCAGGAAGGAAGATGGTTTTAGTATGCACGCGCTCCGGTAATGATAATGTCAAGTGCTAAGAGAATTATTATCGCTGAAGAAAGTTATTTTTGAGTGCCTTCGTTAACTGGGTAATTATCTGACATAAGGACCGCTGTCAAGTTGCACTAAATAGTGTGCTTAGGCGTGTCAGTGAAGACGTATTTTTATGCTATCTTGTGAAGGTTAATTTCCATCTCGTGACACACCGCGAAGTTGTAAAATCTCTGGGTAATGCGTTGCAGATGGGAATTGAATTGACGTGGAAGAGACATATGTCATGTCATAACGCGAACTTTCTTCTTTGGTTGTCGTGGGAGTGGGCTTGAGTCTAAATTCTCAAGCAACAACTCGTGTTGCTCCTTTGGACCCTCGTTTTATGTCGAGTTCGAATGACAAAGTTTGACAAGCTTTGACTTGATAGTCATAATCTCTGAACATTGTTAGCGACTCAAAAGAGGTGCTGCCGTGAAATAGGGAAGTTTTTGTGTCGATATTCAACCCTAGATTTTTGGTATACCAGCAGAAGCACTTACCCACTGCACCACAGAGATAGAGAGGCAAAATATAGAATCAAAGCAGTTTACTTCAATGTCGCATTAGATCTACGAGTGACGTAAGCGCAGACAGACAAATGTCGCAAGTTTGCGGAAACAGTATAAAGGTGACCAGATAGCAATGATATTTTGAAATGTTTCAGCACTTGTCACCAATGACATCCAGCTGTCAAACATTTCAGTAAGATTAGCCATTTTATAACGCATCGTTTCACGCTTGCCGGTTGTGTGGAAGTTATTAAAAAAATATATAAAAAATCCTTCTCAGTTGCGTAGTAAGCAACGTGAATTTCGTCGTGAGGTTGGTCGCCATCTTGGCTTCAGTGTGCAGCGAATTCATCTTCTTCTTCTTCTTCTTCTTCTTTTTAGGGCGCTACAGTCCGAGGTGGACCTGGGCCTCACTCAACATGCCTCTCCAGCCAGCACGATCTTTCGCCAGCTGTCTCCAGTTTCGCACACCAAGCCGGTCGCTATGGTCGTTGAACAGACTTTTGGAAGATCGTGCCTTTTGTGTAGGCCAGCGAGTTTTGCACGATCTTCTCAAGAACGATTTTAAAGAAATCACATGACAGCGCGTCGCCTTGTCTAAAACCTTTTTTGACATTGAAGGTCTCGGTGAGTTCGTTACCGACCTTGATGGAGCAGCGAGAGTTCTCCATCGTCATCCCGCTCAGTCTGACGAGTTTGGCAGGAATGTCAGAAACTAGACAGCGAATTCATCGCACAGTATAAAAGTATGAGCGTGAGAACACTCTTCGGAACCTTAAGCCACCAACCGGACACAGACTGGTGAAAAATGAAGAAACCGTAGCCTCCGTAGTGGCCAGAATCGAAGATGACCCATAAATGTCTATTCGGCACCAATCAGCAGATCACAATTGGGCATAGCCAGAGAGTCAACCCGGTTTAACTTTCGGTTGGATTTGGGCCTACATCCGAGACCCAAGATTGGGCTGACGCAAGAATTGAAGCCGGGAGACCATAGACAACGTCATAAGATCGTTAATTGAGCGATGAAAATTTTGGCTGGAGATCCGGATTTTGGCAAACAAATCATCTTCTCGAAAACGAACCAGACCCATGTTTGGCTTAGCCGCCATGTCAACAAGCTAAATTGCCGTTATTTGAGCAAACACCATCCACAAGAGTTCCATTATGCATCAATGCATCCACAAAGATTGACTATTTGTTGCGGTTAATTGCATGCCGGCCTCATCGGACTTTATTTCTCTTAAAATGTGGAAGAAGACACCAATGATCTCACCTATAGAGCGATGTTAACCGACTTTCTGTGGCCAGAGCTCGACAACGTCGATATAATCAAGCTGTGGTTCCAACAAGACGGCACTATATTCTACATGCCATATAAAAGACGCAACACTCCAAGTTGCGAAGGAAAAATCTACCGCCTGGGTTATCTTACGGCGACTGTTCATCAATTTCCCGCTGCGATCATGCGACTCGACACCACTCGATTTTTTTCTCTTGGCCCACGTCAAGTCCTTAGTCTACGTCAACAAGCCGACGCCAACCACTTTGGACGAGCTCCAAGCCAACCTTCGAGACGCTATTGTCGGTATAAAGGAGCACACATTCGACAGAGTCATCAAAAATTGGACCAACTGAAGCTCTTTCACCACAGCCGAGGCGACCGTTTGGATGATATTTTTTTCGTACATAAACGGCATGAATGTAGCTTCAAGAAAAAATAAACTGGGCAAATACGAGTTGTACTCGCACGGCGAAGGTTCCGTCGCATAAATATTTGTTGATGGAAGCATTTTTGAATATCGGGCGAAGAATTCAAGTTATTTGAGTCAAATTTTCTTCTAACTTGAACCCAAATCAACCATTCATTACTACATTCGTGCATACAACCAAACAAACAGCCATCCTATACCTCTAAAAAAATTTATCTTAGACAGAAAATCCCTTCCATCATATCCAATCACTGCTCATGCCTGCGGTGTGTACATTGCTGTTGGGCATTTAGGGGTTGAAATGAATGGAATGTGAGACGTAACACTCATCATCGTTTTGAGTCGTCGATCTTCTTCTTCTTCTTGGGGCGCTACAGTCCGAGGGGGACCTGGGCGTCACTAAACATGCCTCTCCAGCCAGCACGATCTTTCGCCAGCTGTCTCCAGTTTTGCACACCAAGCCGACCGAGGTTCCCCTCGACTTGTGTGTGCCACCTTGTTCGTGGACGTCCTCTGTTGCGTTGTCCCACAGGCTCAGAGTCGAAGACTCTTCGGGCCGGAGCTAAGTTGTCCATACGCTATACATGGCCTAGCCATCATAGGCGTTGGATCCGTAGACGCCTGGCTAGACTCATGTCGCTGTACAGCCCATATAGTTCGTGGTTGAACCTTCTCCTCCATCAACGCAAACAGAACCAAAGATCGCGCGCAGAACTTTTCTCTCGAAAAGACCAAGAGACTGTTCATCCGCTTGGGATATTGTCCATGCCTCTGCGCCGTACAGCAGGACTGGGATGATCAAGGTCTTGTATAGAATTAGCTTAGTCTTCCGAGAGAGGGCTCTACTACTCAATTGCCTTTTGAGCCAAAAAAAACAGCGGTTGGTAAGAGTTATTCAGCGTTTGATATCGGTACTGATGTTGTTTATACTGTTTACTGCGGAGCCAAGGTAGACGAAGTCCTTAACTACCTCAAAGTGTTCGCTGCCTATGGTGACGTTCTGGCCAAGTCGTCGATGTTGTGCGTCATTTCTCGATGACAGCATATACTTGGTTTTGCCCTCGTTTAACGCCAGACCCATTTTAGCCGCTTCCGTTTCAATGCCAGCAAACGCATCATTGACGGCTGGCTGTGTTCGCCCAATCACGTCGATGTCATCCACGTAGGTTAGCAGTTGAACAAACTTTTGAAAGATCGTGCCTCTTGTGTTGGCCAGTCAGTTTTGCACGATCTTCTCAAGAACGATGTTAAAGAAATCACATCGTCGATCACAGCATGGAATTGTCATTGGTCAACGTCAACGCAGCAATTTTTTTGTCGCGCACCAATTAGAGGTTACATTTACAAATCTACGCAAAGTGCTTAATTTTTTATACGATTTCAAAAATCATTTATTTTTTGTAAACTAGAAATACAGACTTTTCAGAAAATTTATAGGATATTATGCCTTTGAAGATAAACTTTAATAAATTTGAAGAGATTGTTTGGTTTCACTTCTAGTTCCAAAGAAAATTAAGAACAAATAATTCATGACGAATTTTGATATGGAGGGTCTCTTCGAAATTTTCGTGTATGCATATATCACGCTTAACTCCACCCTACGTGATATGACGTGGCGTCGAAAGACATGAGATGGCATAGAATGACGTCACGTAATGCGACATGAAATGAGATGACGTGATGCGAAGTTACGTGACATCACCTCACGTCACAGCACGTCACCTCACGTCACCCTCACGCCACCTCACGTCAGCCCACGTCACCCTCACGTCACCTCACGTCACCTCACGTTAAACTCACGTCACCTCACGTTAAACTCACGTCACCCTCACGCCACCTCACGTCATCCTCACGTCACCTCACGTCACCCTCACGTCACCTCACGTCACCTCACGTTAAACTCACGTCACCTCACGTTAAACTCACGTCACCCTCACGCCACCTCACGTCATCCTCACGTCATCCTCACGTCACTCTCACGTCACCTCACGTCACCTCACGTGAAACTCACCCCACTCTCACGTTAAACTCACGTAACCTCACGTCACCCCTCACGTTAAACTCACGCCACCTCACGTCACCTCACATCACCCTCACGGCACCCTCACGTCACCTCACATAACCCTCACGTCACCTCACGTTAAACTCACGTCACCCTCACGTCACCTCACGTTAAACTCACATCACCTCATGTCTACCTCACGCCACCTCACGTCACCTCACGTCACCCTCACGTCACCTCACATCACCTCACGTCACCTCACGTTAAACTCACGTCACGTCACGTTACGGCACGTCATGTCATGTCATGTCATGTCACATCATGTCATGTCGTCATGTCACGCCATATTACGTATCATCACGCCATGTCACATAACTCCGCACCAAGTCACATCTCGTAGGGTGGTATTAAGCGTGATATACTCGTATGCATACACGAAAATTTCGAAGAGACCCTCCATATCAAAATTCGTCAATGAATTATTTGTTCTTAATTTTCTTTGGAACTAGAAGTGAAACCAACCAATTTCTTCAAATTCATTAAAGTTTGTTTTCAAAGGCATAACATCCTATATAAATTCTGAAAAGTCTATATTTCTAGTTTACAAAAAATAAATAATTTTTGAAATCGTATAAAAAATTGTGTACTTTGCGTAGATTATAAATCTAATTGGTGCACGAAAAAACAATTGCAAGTTTCAATATAATTACATGTAGTGGCAAATAATTGTCTTCAATGACTGTGTAAAACAGTTGGCATTAGTTCAATTTAAATACTAAATTAATTGAAAATTTAATGAATTAATTGTACGTATGAAGCTGATATTTCAATCGTCGGGTACGCTTTCGTTTTCACTAATTTTACAAATCTTTGACGTTAGGCAAAAAGGTCTTAAATCGGAAACTGCAGTTTTTCGTAAAACCAAATTGAAAACAGATTCATTATTTGCAAATCGGGATTAAATGTATTCCAAAAAAAAACTGGGCAAGTACGAGTTGAACTCGCACGGGGAAGGTCGCATAATATTGATGGATGATTTCTGAATATCAAACGACGTTGCCAAACTATTTAAGTTGAATTTTCTTCTAACTTCAACCCAAATCAACCCTTCATTCATACATTCATAGATCCAATCAAACAATCATTCATCCATACACATATCTATACCTCTATCCAAGTTTATCCAACACAGAAAATCCCTTCCATCATACACATATGTACCTTATCACTGCTCATGCCTGCGGTGTGTATGTGTTCATTTCTGTTTGGGGGTGAGATCGAAAAGATAACACTCGTCAGCGAATAGAGTGGCCGAACACAGCATGAAATTATGTGTGAAAATGAAAATTGTTCTCATTTTAAATCTTAGATATCTCAAAATTTCGACATAAATCGATATTTGGAAATTTATCATTTCTTAATGCTTACATTGATGTCTTCAAAACTGCGTTTTCAGATCTTCAAAATTCGCATGTCGATGATTGACCGTTTATGGCCAATATCTCGAAAACTATTACGGCCAGAATGCTCGAAATCGTTTTAAATGAAAGTACTCAATGAAGCCAAGTTTTTGTAATTTTTTCAGATTCTTAAACACTTTGGTTTAGAAATGGCAGGGGGGGACGCATTTAAAAAAACTTTGGGGCTCCATATTTTCCAAACGGTATTTTGGATAAAAAAGTGTTGAACGAAACCTCCACCTCATTTCGAAAGATCTGTCAATTGATATATATTTCGATGGGGTGCGACAATTTTTCAAAATCAATGTCAACTTCACCTGTACTGGAGCCACCCCCAAATGGCCCCACTTTTTAAAATCGCTGCATAGGCAATGACATCTAAGTCTGAAGTACCTAATTCCAAAATTTCATGCCGATATCTTCATAAACTTCGGAGATAAAAAAGTGTGACAGACACGACGGACGGACGGACGGACTCACCGAAATTATTAAGGTTCCGTTTTTGTAGACGGAACCTTAAAAAGTTAGAATCAATTAAATGTTTCACACGGTTGTTGTTTTGTTCAAGTTTATTTTCCTATTGTTTTTGTCTGGTCACCATGCAGAACCTCTTATAGATCTTTGCAGGATCACAAGGACAACTGGTTGTCTGGACACCGCGTAGTACTAAACGGATGAAAGTGATGATCTTCCCCTTGCGAATCACAATGGGCTCACTAGGAACTAAGGGAAACGTGAATTTTTGGCCTCCTACCCCTAAACTTAACGTTACCTCATTTCTGGATTGAAAATGAAAATAACTGTTTTTTTCATCTCATCTCATCTCATTTTCAGTGATGTTTCACTAAAGGGGTCGCGGGGGCAATGCATGCACGACAGATCTCCAGGCCACTCGAACCTCCGCCATCGACTCTAACTCATCAGGAGCTATGCCCAAGCGCAACCAGGCCAATTTTTGGACCTGGTCCAACCATCTCGTCCTGGGTCTGCCAAGCGGTCGCCTGCCTGATGGAATCGCATTCAAGGCACGCCTCGGAGTTCGTGGCCAAACCATTGAAGTATAGCAGTTTCCGTTCGAAGAAGCAGCTGCCCAACATTGAGTTCCCGCGCACTGCTGTGTTTCTCACCCTATCCCGGCGAGCAATTCCCACAACAGCACGAAGAAATCTCATCTCGGCAGCTTGTATTCGCGATCTTATTCTTTCAGTCATTACCCAAATTTCATGACCATAGGTTAGAGTTCTTTTTTTTACCAAAGTAAATAACTGCCGTTCTTTAAGTCCGTTTTTTCGCCAGTAGCGCATTAACAAGCAAACGGCTTAATAGCCCCAAAAGATTGCCGTTGCCGTTGCCATTGCCGTCCACAATCATTCGACGGAAGTACTCGTAATGATGGTTCAAAAGACCTAAACCCCTTTAGGCAATAATTTACCCCGTCGTGTAATTAAATTTGACAAGTTCCACTGCCGTCGAGCGTATCCTCCGTGTCGATGGCCCAGGCAACTACAACCAACCAAGGCACCGCCAGGACATCAATGTCGCCGCTGAGTCCATAAATAAGAATTATCCATCTGTTCCGCCTGCTCCCGCTCACGTTTGTATGCAAAGTATCACAAGTGGATGTCCTTAGCTCGGCGGAGTTCGGCGCATAATACGCAGTAATTTGATTCAATTCATAAATAAGAAAAAAATCCGTTGCCAAGTATTAAGCCATCACAATACATCATGCAGTCGTTAAGTAGACGGCTGCTGAGGCGGAGAAGTGGAGAAGTGGAGACATGGCGAACGAGAGCCGACGGGACATGTGAAGCCGTATGTGCCGTGGTGAAACTTAATGGAATTTATTATGTGCACGACAGGCGAATGTCTCGTCCCCTACCATGTGTGTGCGTGTGGCTCTGTCTGCACTGTGGGCTGTCTCTGCTTGTTATTCAATTGCTATGATTTGGATAGGAATTGAAGTATTTGATGACATTTCAATTTTACACGACACAAAATCACGCAAGGACTTTCATAACTGGGTCTCCTGTTCGCAGCCTTGCTGCTTAGTTAACTTGTTTAGGCGGCTTGTTACTGTCTGAGTCTGTGTCGGTTTGTTGAGGGTAATATGCAACGATGTTATGAGTTCGAAGTTGTTCACTGCGGACAATCAGGATTCAGACGGGTGTCCTTGACTGGCGAGGGATGGGCTTTTGTCGTGTCGCACAGTCCAGTCGTGTTTTGCGTGCGTGCGTGCTGATCAGACATAAATAAAGAAACCACCGACGGTGGTGATTTCTCATCAAGACTTGTAACACCAAAACTCACGCAAGTATGAACTCGACGCCTTGTGGAACTTCTATTCGGAGTAGGCTGGCAAATAATCATGGCAACACGCCTTTAAGTTGTGAGAGTTCGTGTTTAAAACTTAAGCTCAAGTTGAGAATGTGACAGAGCACTTCGTCTGTTTTATGATGCAGACAATCATCCAAATAAATCACGGCCTCTCGAAAGGTTAGGCCCATCTTCGCTCATTGGGACATCCTTCTGGGAAATGCAAATCTGTGTGATTGGAAAATATCACCTGGTTTGAAATTTGTACTTTTGGGAATCAATTTGAAAAAGTATTGCAATCTAGAACCTTTCACAAAAAAATTAAAACGTTCTTTAAAATGTAAAGAAAGTCTCAGGTCGAAGTTCGAATTTACGGCCTTGAAAGATTCCATTAATGCAAAAGGTAAGCAGATAACGTCAGGACATAAGTCATCTGGCGTGGAATTGCTTCCTCCACCAAAGACGGGGAAACTAAAGTATTTACAGTGCGCGTAACAAAACTATCCATTTCAAGCCTAACACCGATAAAAATCACTTATAATGCGGACCGGATATCTGCCCAAATTAAAAGTACAATAGTTTGGTGCTCTGATACTCAAATCAGACAGGTACAGTTAAAACCAACTTAAACATGTTTTGTCTTTCCTTCTCCTCCACAAGAGAGGAGGTTGTTTTCTACACAGCAAAGTTCTTGGGACATTTTTGAAGAGGTTGCGAAAGGCAAGTCAGATTCAGTTTTCTGCCAAAAAAAATACCGCCAACGAGCTCGACTTACGAGTATATCATGCATGCTTCGTATACGAAAGCAAACATAATAATTTATTACCCCTGAATGCAGAAAATCTAATTTTCATTCACCATAATTTGGCGTAAGTTTAGTAAACTTCCAATATTAAATTGTTCTTTTATTTATTTATTTATATTTTGTTGTTTTTTACTGAAAAAACGACTATCCGGTATTCGACCGAATTTTAAAAGAATATTCGGCTCCGGCCGGATGTTATAAAAGAAGCCGGATAGGCCGGATACCGAATACTTGCCGGATATCCGTCACACCTCTAATTCATTTTCTTTGAAAATGACTTCGTTTGAACGTTTTTGTCCACCACTGTAGATTGAAATTATGTCGACGCAATGTCACAATCGACAGCTAAACATTTAGCTAGTTAAGGAGTTTGTCTATCTGCGCAAAAGTGGTTTCAACTAAAAATTGCTTGCCCTACATCTGCGCAAGATCTAGTTGTTGCATGATCTAAACCCATCTGAAGCCAAGACTTTCATTGGAAGATTTTGGAAGAGAAGGTCGCTATCGCTTTAATCGATTTGATTGTATTTTCAAATGGACCGATGACATACCACCTTCTCTCTCAGCGCTGGCGGTCGGGACAACTAACTTCAAAGTTGGTCTCTAGTAGATTTTCGCTGCCGCCCGATCCAATTTATGCAGCGTTCTTCAGGTAATGGCGTCTCGAATGTTGACCTTAAGCTCGTCGAAAGTGGTTGGCTTGTTAGCGTGGACTAGGACTTGACGTAGCCCCAGAGTATATATTGGAATGGTGTCCAATCGCAAGATCGCAGCGACCAATTGATGAACGCTCGCCGTGAGGTGACCCAGTCGCCAAATTTTTCTTTCACAACTTGGAGTGTTGCGTTGCTTGTATGACATGCAGCATCGTCTCGTTTTAGTCACAGCTCGGATTAATCGATGTTGTCGAGCCCTGGTCACAGAAAGTCGGTTAACACTGCTCTATACCTGAGACTTGAGACCATTGACGGTAACGGTGTATCCTTCCTCATTCCGAAAGAAGTAAGGTCCGATGATTCCGCCATGCCATAAACCGCACCAAACAGTCAACCTTTGTGTATGCATTGATGCGTGATCGAATACTTCTGGATTGTGTTGGCTCCAATAACGGCAATTTTACTTGTTGTCAGAAATGGGCCTCGTCCGTGAAGATGATTTTTTGGCCAAAACCCGGATCTCCTGCTGTTTAGAGAAAGTGTAATAAAAAACAATCTATTTTTTGGAAAGGCTTACTTTAGTTAATTCAGATTAGAATGATACCGTGTTAGGCTAAGAACGTGCAAGAAAGAAAAAGGAAGTGAAGTTTTTTTTTTTTTGTTTGTCAGTTTGACAGCTTAGGCTTCTGGTGCTGTTCGATTGTTTGAACGTAGAACTCTAAACACCTGCCAACATTTCTAGCGCCCAATTAGAGATCTGATGGCATTGTCTGTGGTCATCCACCTTCAATTCAATGTTATATGGATGTAGGCCCAAATCGAACGCAAAATAAGCCGAGTTCATCCTTTGGGGATGCCCAATTCAGCTGACCGACGCCGAATCGACATTTCTGTGTTTTCTTTGATACTGGCTGCTACAGCGCGACGGCTATGTGTTCTTAGTTTCGCACAAATCTCTGTTTGGCTGGTGGCTTGAGGCCCAAAAGAGTGTACTTAAACTTGTATGTTCGATAACTGAGATTGGTCACAATTAAAATCAAACACAATTTTTAAAAATTCAAAATATACTCTTTATTTCATAATAATTATATAATAATAATGGCGGCGCTACGGTGGAGACAAATGGTGACTGGGCTAGATTTGAAAAACAGGAGAAAAATGTATCAACTCTGCTTTCACCGGGATTCGAACCTGGGACCCCTCTAACTTAGGGCAGGCACTCAACCAACCGCGCCATCCAGTTAACTGTGTGTCATCTGTTTTTCAATATAGTCCCGAACAACATTGTGAACATAAAGATGAGCTAGATGATGAAAGAGGAGAAGAGCAACTTCAGCAGGCTCATGACAAGCCTCTTCCGATAGCTCCGCAAACGAGTTTACAATCTTATGCCCAGCAGAGTATAGCAAAAAAAAAGTCTGGCCCAGCTATAATCTAAGAATGATGCCTATTGGAAGTTTCTCTATAGAGTTTAGAAAGAAGTCCCTCTAAATTTCTTTAGAATGCTTCTGCGTCTGACCTCAAATCAAACGATTTCTGGGCTTTCCAGATGTAGTGGCCTGTTCAGAAAAATAATAATATAATAACGGCGCTGCAGTCTGAGGTGGACCTGAGCCTAACTTCTCAGCAACCACTCGTGTTGTTCGTGCTATTGTTCTCTCACGAGTGGAGGTGACCTACAGTTTAATGTCGACTCTGAATGGCGAGATTGAGAAGCTTTATCTAGACAGTTATACTTTGAGCATTGTCAGTGACTCGAAAGAGGTGGAGCCGTGAAACAATGTTAGATGTTTTTTCCGGATTCGAACCTTAGACATCGAGTGTAAGAGTCGACTTACCTACTCACTACGCCCACTTTTAGTTTACATTACATAATTTGTCATGCATTTCTTAGTGGACTGTATTGCTCATCGCTCGATAAACAACTGGTTGTCGTGACGCTGCTTCGCATGCACTCGATGCCTGTTTTCGCCTTTTGATTGCTCAACGATTACCGCTATCTGCATGTGTGAGGATTAGTGGCGCCGTCATATGATGATGCCGTTTTGCGGCGACGACGATCTCTGCTTATTGCGGGTTGGTGCGTACAGTTTACTCAAAAGTTTATGCGGCGGTTCGGAACATTTTCCATGCTGCGACGAATTGCCTGCGCATTGAAGTCATAATGACCTCACGACGAAGTTCGATATCATTTTTCAATAATCTTCGCACGTTCGACAAGCGTGAAAGGTTGCATGATGAAATGGCAGACCCTAGTGAACAGACCCTTTTGACAGCTGGGTCACATTGGTAACTTTGATAGCTGCTGCTGAAACATAACAAATGGAAGAACTATCATTGCTTTCTGGTCACCCTTTACAAAGACTACTTTTCTGTTTACAAGAACAAGTTCATCAGTACAGCCAACATAGGAAAATTAAATTTTTTTCTCTTTAAATTTAATTACAAACTCTTATTGAATCGGACAAAAGAGATAATATGCGTTTTCACAGAAATTATGAATTCCAAGGTACTCAATTGACCTGAAAGGTTAAACCATTAAGCCCTCGAGCACAAACCCATCGAATGGATATTCGTTTACGAATCCGAAGCTCCCGTGAATCAATCAACAAATCCAATCCAATCTGGCCAGTTGGGGGGAATCCGACCGCCATCACTTCTCAACCACTTACGCGTGTAATTGCATCGCAAATGGCCATTTTCTGATTTAAAAACCAGCAATTGCATGCAAGTGTTACGAAACATTACACTGAAGAGCGAAATCCTTGCGATTGATCCCTTCAGTGCGCAATCATTATGAGCTGTAAAATTATCATATTCTCCCGAACGCACATATTCAACTCCGCACCCACGGCACATTGTGTTCCGAGTGTCGGAAAAGTTCTCGTGCCCCCTCGAATGCCATCCATCCGCGTGGTGGATCCTTGAAATTCCCGAGCTCTCTTCAACGTGTAGTGTTCGAAATGAATTTTCGATGACCTAAAGGACCAAAAAAGGACACATTTTACGGATATGTTGTGTGTCCTTTTTAAAATATGTAAACCCCAAAAAGGAACGATGTGCGCATTTCTGTGGGCACGAACAAAAAACAAACAACGGGATCCCGTAAAAAGGATTTTATGCCCGATTGAAGTGAATTTAAACCGACGAGTGGTTGGTGGGGCTATCTTTTGCATTAAGTGTCCTTAGAGTGGTTCATTACCCGGAGAATACGAAAATGTCCGTTTGCAATTTTGATGCAGCCTGCAGCCCACATTCGGTCTCCGAAGGTTGTCGCACTGAAACTTTCATTGCAGCATCGACTAGGAATAATAAGAGCGACCATCTAATGGCGCCATCGCCATTCGACTTGCGTCCGAGAACTACATCAGAACGCTGAGGGTCGCATAAAATACTAATACTGGGTGTGGACCACTGAGGTGATGTCTGAATAAACTGGACGACGTCGTGTTTCTCACGTGGAAAAGACCAGAACCACTCCTCCGGTGAACGCCCGCCCATAGCAAACACCAACGAAAAAGGAGACAATTGCCACGTCACACCCACCCATTTGACGCCGATCACGTACCCGAACGGTTGCCCGCACGGATGTTGCCGTACTCTCCGTCCTTCCGTCCTGCTGCCTTGTGGTGCCATCAATGATGGCCCTAGCCCACCTCGGCCCACTGGAAGACAGTAAAAAGTTATATTGACAGGAGATGGGAATCCTGCTTTTGGGTTATAATTTTATTTCATTGAATATGACAGACGCCGTGCATGCACGAGTCCTGGCACCGCACAGAATCCCAAAGTCCCACAGTTTCCACCGTCAGACGAACAAAACGAAAATGAAAAAAAAAAGAAGAAAACTCCGACTGAGGCAGCCGAAAAATGTGTGCTGGCATTTTGTCAGGACCAATAAAAATGTTTAAGTGATCGTAAAACCACTATGCGACACACATACACAGCAATACATCGGAATGACAAACCGAACCATTAAGGACTCTTAGCAAATAGGAGCAGTGCTGGCGGAGATGGCAGAAGATGGAATTGCCCGCGCTGTCGACGACAATGACGACGACGACGACGACGTCGATGACAACAAAGTCGACAACGACGGATGAGCATGTCGTCGTTGAGAATTTGGTTTGTGTGCCATTGTCCTTTGCGTTTCCCTTCCAGGGGGAGCATTTAAAATGTCATTCATTCCACCACCCAACCACCCAAACACACATCACAGATCCTTGAGGGACGTCATTTTTATGACAGTTGAAGCACACACTTACACATGTTCTTGCGCCCGGAACCAAGGACTTCCTATTGTTTTCCAAACTTTTAAACTGTGCCGACATTCATTTCATTCGAAAGTGCCCCTAAAAGTTAAGGCATCGACAACTGCAATCTGCTGTGGTCTTTCGGGTAATTAAACTTATCTGGGTATCCAACGATGATGGCGACGACGACGAGCGGGCGAATATGTGGGTCCCGGAAACGATATCGAAAAGGCAGGCAAATTAGCTCGAGCATAATGACGCCGCATCAGCGATTTCCTGCGACAGAATTTTCGGTTCAATTAACTTCAATTATGCACGACCCTGTGCAGCTCCGAAAGCACTATGCTCTCTGGATATCAATTACTGTTGAACGCATTGGCAATGTGTGAGTGGGTGGCAACTGATGATGCTGACGCATTGATTGGAATGTGGGCGCGTGAATGCAGTTTCACTTCGAGTCGCGTTCGAAATAAATGCGGCAAATTGACTCTTCAACATTGATTAACGGGGGATGAGGAGCAGATGGCAAGATTACAGACTAATCAGTTGGTACTTGGTGAAGTTGTCCCGTTGAGGATTGCTGTTGAAATGATATTCTTTTTCAACTGAATGTGGGTGATGTAGATGGTCTTTGATTCCAAGGCCTTCGACTTTATTAAGCCATAGATGCGAGTTCAGATCAGAGTTGTCTTATGCCAGCATAGGCCTGTTTGTTTATCCCTGGTTGAAATTCCTATTAATGCAGTTTGAGTCCGAAAGGGAAGATCTGGTTCGAGTTAGAAAGACCGTTTTTAAATGATGGATCGGTAATCACTACCTGTTCTTCAATTTCAGGGTCGCATATAATAGAGTGCCTAGAATCAAGCTATACATCACCATGTCTAGTTTTGACATTTCTGTCAAATCTTTTAGGCCATCCAGGATGACGTTAAAGAGAAGTCTCGCTGCTTCTCCAAAGGTGTAAACGTACTTACCGACCCCTTCGTTTATTTGATGAAAAAATCATGACTTCTTCATACCGAGACCTTCGGTGTCATAGACGTGACGTTCTGTCGTGTGACTACTTCCACTTCACTCTTGAGCAGATCGTGCTAAACTCATAGGCTCATAGGCTAGTGGCACGGTCGTCCAAAGACCGTCGTCGAGTCAATTTCTATCATTGAAGCGGCCAAAAGGTCGTAAATGTGGGCAAAACGAAGTAAATGCTGTCATCAAGAAAGGGCGTACACGGAGATCACACGTAAGGCATTTTCTAATGGGGCGGTTAGATTTTGACAGTTCACGACGTTCATGTTGTTGTATGCGGTGTTAAATTCTCGACCTTTTTCTGCAGCTTAAGACAAATCACCGAGCCAAGTTACATCGTCGAGCAATACGAGCAAATGATAAAACTTTATTGTCGAAATTGGTGTTCTTTTGTGACAACAAAACGCGCGTTGCGCATATTTTACGGTTTACATAATCGCCTTTCCCAGTAGACTAATATTTGGTGGCCACATTCCAGACGACCGGTTCATTAAATAATCAGCCAACTCACGTTCAGCAACGAAACACAAGATATATTGAAAGCATCACCGCTGCCAGTGAGAGGGTGCAGGAGTACCTGAGCTACTCAATTCCACACCACGCACAAGAACTGGACTTTTCGCACATATCAACTTGGTACATTTTACATCAGGATTTTGGCTCACATCCGTATAAAAATCAAATCCAAAGACAACTGCAGACGACACGCTTTGGTCGCTTTACGGGTGCTGGATCAGTTGGATGCGGACCCCAATTCCTGCCTGAAAAATCATCTTCAGCGACGATGCAAATTTTTGAATGAACGAGGTCCATCAAGTGGCAATGCATCCGCAGAAAGTTAGTGTGGAATGTGGGCCATCGAATGGCATTGCCATAACCATCAACGGAGAGCGCTACCGATCGATGGTAAACAATTTCTTTTGACCCAAAATAGATGATATGAACCTAAACATTACAGCGCTATACGCCACACAGACGATGAAACAATAGACATTGTGTACCAGCGATTTGATGGTTTGATCGCGCATACGCGTCGGGAACCGGCCAACGAGATCATGCAATTGGAAGTCGTTGGACTTTTTTTTTTTTTTTGTCAGAGGATTTTTGAAACACTACTTGAGCACTCAGACTCAAAACTGACCCATTGTACTACCAGGTAGCAACCTACTCCAGTGCCGTTAATTTGTTCCCAACGACAAACGGTTACTGGACCAGATTCGATTTCACTGGGATTCGAACTTGGGACCACTCGAACTTGAGTCAGGTACTTAACCAACAGCGCCATCCAGTCGTTGGACTGTTACTTGTGGAACTTAAGTCACATGTCTATGCCGATAAGCCGCAAACGTCCGGTCCCGTCAAAATCAAAATTAGCCGTGCCAGTGCTCAAGTTAAGCCTGATCGATGCGTCAGAGTAACCGTAAATTGGAACTTTTCGATACACACCGCTTCGTGAAGACGAAATCATTTGAACGACGTTCTATGCCATTTTCATGTCATTGTGGCCTTTCAAATAAAACAAAAAAATTGTTGACATCGTACACATATCCGTTTTATTCTGTTTTACATCTATTTAACACCCCATCCCTATTCAAAACCCAGTAGAATAAATGTCACCAATCACGTTCTTGTTAGCCTGAAGAGGCAATTGAGTAGTATGGCCCTTTGTCGAAAGAACAATTTAACTTTATACAAGAACCTAATCTTCGAATAGACGTGGGCTACATGCAAATATCGAAAGATGAAGAAGTTTCAGTCAGTAGCACTACAATCAAAAGGTTCCACAGGTCTGAATTTAAGGATGCTTAGATTAACGTTGCAATAGATATTTGTACAGACAATGATTTATTATACATTGTCAGTCAATCTTAGGTACTGAGTCCAAAGGCGTTTGACTAGACCCACATAATTGTCGAGGTATTGAAGAGGAAGAATAAATAGAAGCTGTTTGGTTTTTTGAAGTCCGAAACCTCGATTGACAGTTCCTTGTATGGTCTGCGATGTTTGAGATCCAGGAAGGTAGTTAACAATGACAATAAGACCGACGTAGGCCTATTGTGCTGCCACATAGATCACATTAAAGAGCTTCCGATGAATCAAAAGATACATCTAACGGCTACCTCGTCGAAATATTCTTAAGTGTAGTTAACTGAGGGAAGAGAGTTCTGGAAACGCAAGAAAATGTGGACCATTTGTTTTAACTAACGAACTCGAAAAAGTAATTTGTGAAGAGTTCTTATCTTCATGCATGTCGACTTGGAGCCAGTGTCCCGTGATGACATCCATCATTGCACCAATTCTCGTTTCTTTTAGAAACATTAATATTGTGACGCGTAATGGATCAAACTTATTTGGTCGTGTGGCAAGTGGTGGTAGTAGTCCATCTGCGATCATTTGAGTTCCAACTTCCTGAAGCATCAATTACTGATAGAAGCGAGGTGATATCTGACAAGTTCACCCACTTTAGAGTTGCCTGAAATGAATAAGCACATCCCTTTACCTTCCCAAACACTGTAACATATGACCACGGATGTAGCACACCACCCTTGCAAGTGCAGTGCCCTCTCTATCGGCAGGAAAGCCCATATTTCCTCGACGACTTGACTGAGATGAACCATCAGTCAGCTTTAATGCTTCATAAGAGTCATATACCTCAGCCGCGTGGTACCACAATTGGCCTAGGAAAGACTGTCAGTCAGTTTGCTGTCAGTCACTTGAACAAAACTTATCTTAAGCATTGAAGAAATAACAGTATTTTTAGTATATCCGTAAGATTTACGGGAAAGGAGGCACAAAGATGAATCGCTGACACTCTTCGCGGTAGATTCATTTATAAAGAAGTCTATGCGTACAGGTGAGCCACAATCTTCAGTCCCCCTGTGGCAGATACGAAGCAGTAAGGACATTTTTTCCCAAATCCGTCACAATCTCCGTTCGAAATACAGTTCCCACTGCAAAAATACAAAAATGGTCAAGTTATTATACATTTCCTCGAACCAAAAGCAGTACCTGCTGATGTTGGACACTCATCCCGTTGATGTTAATAAAATTCATTGATGCACTCTCGCCTCTACCAAGTGTAAGCGCATCCGGACACCATCCTCCTACAAGTAAACACATCTGATTCTGAATCATCACAGAATCAAAAAATTCCAATGCATTCCATTCAGCGAGAGATTCCGATTCAGGAGAAATGTCCTTCCATTTACCTCCATTTAATTCCGGCACCATATCCCCTCACGGTCGGTCGTTGAAAGTGTGAAATGGAATTTTCACTCCAAGCTTGAAGGACTATTTCAGTTCACTGAATCGCAAACATTCGAACCTCAAACCTCTACCCAATCGGAGACGCAGTGCTATCCATTCATCCTTGGGACGATTTTTCATTTGCATTCGGTTGCTGGGTGGATAGGCCAATCCAAAAGGAATCCATCATCTTCATCGTTATCAAAATCGTCATCACGGGCGGCTGCGGCCTCCTCATCCATAAGCTCCATTGCCACACTGGAATGCGTTACAGATTGGGTGCCCATTTTTTCGTCGAATGATGGATCCTAGGCTCATTGTTCCAGGACGAAATTGCTGGCAGAAGAAGAAAAAAGAGAACGCAGAGGAAAATTCATCAAATTCTTCATGCGGAATCTGGGGGAGGTGGTGGGGAAGGCGACGTGGACAGGGCGGACAACACAAGAGAGTCCTTTCTCCACACGCTCTTGAGGTCCAGGTAAGGAGCACCCCCCAGCCAGCCAGCTAGCCCCCGTCGTCGATTCACTCTCAGAGTTTATACTTATCGATTATTTATGATTATATTCCAATAGATACGCCTGTCATAAAGTGATGTGGCCAGAGGAGGCCTCGGAGGGTCACGGGCAGGCCCAACAATGCAGACGAAGCGGCTCACCAGCCAGTCAGCCTCAAATTACTTCAAAGAAAGGCACAATGAATTTATTTAAGAGATTATGACGGAAATATGCGCTCCGACTGACATGAATAACAATTCTCTAGAATTTTCCTTGGATTCCGACCCCCAGCGTCCCGCCGCCCAGTGCGTCGGCTCCGTACAGATAAACGGATACATATATTCGACGTCGTGTGGCATGTGGATGCCCTGATGGTGGGACCGAGACGTCGTCTTCCACGAAAAGATGAATGTAATCAGGACTGATTAATGGAAATGAGATGAAATCACCGGGCTTCAATGGAGCCGGGACGGGAGGATGGAGCAGGCTATAGATGGATGAGATGTGCCGACTGGGCCCGGGCAGGTAGCGTAAGAAACGCGCCAAATGAAGTGAACAACAAGCCAGAAAACATTGATGAATGGCTCCGAATTCAATGCGTTCATCGAGGTGAAAACATTCATGACTCTGATTGTCCACCTTAACTAACTTATCGCATGCCATGACGAGAAGTTATCGTCGGCAAAGAGATAGCAGCCGGATAAGTGTTCTGGCATCTGAATGGGCGGACGGATGCCTGTGGGCGAGTGATGAATGTTAGCTCGGTAGAAACTATGTTTCAAAAAGTCATTGAATTATGTTGTTGATGTGAGTGAGTGTCAGGGTTTTTTTGTGACAAGAAGTGGCTCCGACTGTGGGTGAATTGATTGAAGTCATATTCAATCGTTCGACTGCTTGATTCTGATTTTGTGGCAGAAGTTTGCTCGTTTGACGAAATTCATTTGAATTCAATGGAATTGTTGATTTTTCCATCACTCGCAGTTGGTCGGGGGCTGGGATTGAAAAGTTAGCTGAAATTAGTTAGCTTGCCTTTCCTGGGAAATCCCATTATTGTACCGTGGATGAAGTGAAATTATGGACACAGTTGTCCGTTGTGTCATTGAAATTGATCGAATTTGTATCGTTTTTGTTGAGCGGTTTCTGCTGAAATTGTGTTCGGTTGCTAGGTCACCCATTGAGGTGCTTTAAATTCGCGTGTCAAATTTAATTAATTTTTCACAGTCAATACGATTATACTTCAGGGAACTTGGCCTTCCGTTTTGTAGACAACCAGTTGAATTATTCCGAAATTCAAAGGCGAATTTAATGGTATGTATTTAGCATCTGAATCTGGTTGCCATGGTTGCCATCTATCCTTTTGAACGTAAGCCACATGGACTGGCATACAAAAACGACAAAAAGACCTCCAGGGAGATTGATCATGATCATTATACTTCGTACAGCATGGAGGAATTCAGAATAAACGGATGCTGTTCCGAAGGAATACGCAAACATTCAAAGGAGTACAGACCGTAATGAGCCTGCAGCAACATATACAGTCGCCTCCCTCTAAGTCGACCTCCCTCTAAGTCGAATTTTCCTCTAACTCAAATTTTTTCGAGATATTTATTTTGGCATTCCTCTCATACAAAAACCATCCTCTAAGTCGAACGCCGTCTAACTCGAACTAATTTTGATGTCTCGTGAAAATTCGACTTAGAGGGAGTCGACTGTACTTGGTTTTTTCCTCATTTGCCGCCAGACCGATATTAGCCGCCTCCGTTCAATGCCAGCAAACCCCCCATTGACGGCTCACTGTGTTCGCCTAATCACGTCAATGTCATCCGCGTTTGCCACCAGTTGTACGGACTTTTGGAGGATCGTGCCTCAAGTGCTGACATATAGTTTTGCACGATCTTCTCGACAACGCGTCGCTTTGTCAAAAACCTTTTTTGACATTGAAGATTTCGGTGAATTCGTTATCAACCTTGATAGAGCAGCGAGAGTTGTCCATCGTCATCCTGCTCAGTCTGACGAGTTTGTCAGAAATGTCAAAACTAGACGTAGTGCTGTATAGCTCGTTTCTATGCACACTGTCATATGCAGCCTTGAAATCGGCGAATAACTGTGTGTCGATTTGTATTTCTTAAGTCATGAGTTATCAGATTGGTGACGAAAAGTTTCAGGCGATTACACAGGCCGCAGAAAAGGTCTTCTACGCGATGTTCGGGAGACTTATCCCTCTACAGTTGGTGCAGTCAAAGAGGTCTACTTTCTTGTGGATCTTGGATCTTGTGGCAAAAGATACCGAGATTTCACTCATCGGGTATGCTCTCCTCCGGCCATATCTTAGAGGTGAGCTGGTGCACGTGCCGAAACAGATAATTTTCAGTTGCTTTAAGCAGTTCAGCAGGCAGACTATCTGCACCAGCAGCTATGGTAAACAGTAGTATAGTACTGGACCTACTAAAATACTTATGGTACTCAGTCACGCTAGTGACTTTAATTCGCATTTCTAATGAAATTCATTTTGAAATTTTTTCAACATTTCTCAAATACGAACAAAGCGCGAGAGACACCATCGAAAATAAAGAGTCATCTCTACGCGTCTCGGCGGTGGGCGCCGTGGCCGTGTGGGTTCGTGCGTCGACCCATGCGCATTAGACTTTCACAGTCTAGGTTCGATACCAAGCTCAGACAAACAATTTTTAAAAAAAAAAAATTGCTAACGGCTCGACCTCTTTTCGAGTCACTGACAATGCTCAAAGAGTATAACTGTCTTGAAAAAGCTTCTCAATCTCGCCGTTCGGAGTTGCCATTAAACTGTAGGTCCCCTCAACTCGTGGGAGAACAATAGCACGCACAACACGAGAGGTTGCTGAGAAATAAGGCCCACGTCCACCTCGGACTTTAGCGCCGTCATTATTATTATTATCTACGCGTCTCGAGAAATGAAAAAGTTATGGCGATCATTAAAAACTAAATCCAAACTACTACTTACTTAGCGGGCTCCCGTCCCGTGAAGAGTCTCTGCCTGAGACACGGCAGCCTTCCATGCTCAGCGATCCCGGGCACGATGCTTCCAGTTATTCAGACCAAGCGCTCTGGCATCCGCGATAGCTTGGTCCTTGAAGCGGAGGTTCGGTCTTCCTTTTCTATTCGAACCTGTGGGATGTGATTCGAAGATCCTCTTTGCTGGAACGTTGTTGTCCATTCGCTCGATGTGGCCGAGTCAGTGTTTTTTTTTTTGGCTTTTTGGACTACATCCACATTTTGGTACAGCTCGTAGAGTTCGCGGTTGTATCTTCTCCTCCATTCGACCTCCTCGCATACGGGACCGAAAATTCGATGAAGAATTTTTCTCTCAAATGTACCCAAAATGTGCTCTGCTTTCCTGCTTATCGTCCAACACTCGGCCATACAGTAGAACTGGCAGGATTAGCGTTTTGTAGAGCATGCATTTTATCTTTCGAGTTCGGAGTTTTGAACCCATTTGTTGCGAGAAATCGAAGTAGCAGCGGTTTCCTAGGGTAAGTCTTCGTCGAATCTCCACAAGGGGGTCATTCGTGGGGTTGATATTTACTCCGAGGTATGTAAACTCCTTAACCACCTCGAAGTTATTGCTGCCAACAGTGACGTTTTGTCCTAGGCTGTGGACCGATAATTCCTTGTTTGTTGAAAGCGAATACTTGGTCTTGTCCTCATTTACTTCAAGACCAACTCGTTTCGCCTCTTCTTCTATGGCCGTGAAAGCTTCTATAACGGCTCGCTGGGAGCGTCCTATGATGTCAATGTCGTCTGCATAGCCCAGCAACTGTACGGATTTGTTGAAGATAAATTCAAATCAACTAACGATAATTAACCTTCAAGATCATTCGCCTGTGATGGCTGGAATATGTTTTGTGGGTTGTAGGCTCTTCACGATTCCAGTGTTGGAAGATCACATTATTTGTGAGATATGGCCTAGATCCATGAAAAACTGGTGAATTTTGATCAGTCTCAGAAGACCAAAGACTTCCGAGAGGCACCATTAAGCACCTTCTGTCCGAAGTCTGAATTTTGAACTCCATTAGACAATAAAGTCTTAAAAAGTGGACCTTTCTGAGATTTTCTGAAGCTTTTTGAGATTTAGATTTCATCCCTAAAAAAATAAAAAATAATTTAAACGACCGTTGTTTGGTACATCAGATCTATGTATCTACCATATTTTCTCTACACTTATTTGAGCCAAAACACAAGGAGTACTTTGGCTTCTTCTAATGGAAGCTGTTCCCCAAAGCCTCCCAGGCCAAATGTGTTCAGAACACCTGACACATAGATAACCGTGCTCAAGGCAGAGCACAGCACAGCCTTAGGTAACAGCCAATTAGTGGTGCATAATTTCCAATTCAATAAGCCAACAAACCTGGAGAGCTGCGCTCAAATGACTAGAAGCGAACCCAAGTAACCGCCACAGTCTTGCGTAGCCGAAATAGACGGCCTAAGCACAATCGCTCAAGGCATTTTCCACATCCAGCAAACTGAATGAAGGACAATCGCCTTAAGCCTTATAACGAATTCATCATATTTAAAGTGCCCTTCCGTTCAATCCCAAGCACTCACCTGCGGTGTCCCACAAGCCTCACTCTCTGCACCAAATCCGGCGGCTTAAGAAGAGCAATCCCAGCGAAAAAGTCAATCACTCAAAAGGGCGGGAGAAAAACTTCAAGGCCGATCAAGTACTTAAAAAGTCCCTCAGCAAAGCCGCCCACCTGACGAGAGAACCCTTCCGCCGATGCCCTGCATAATTCAGCTCCAGATGGGGAACATCAAATCAAATGACAACTCCTTTATTGTGATGGAATATTAATTATTCAATCGGCATCCCTTACATGCACACAAACACGCGAAACCTTCACCTTTTTGACATCGACTGTCCGCAACAAATCGAACACGTGTTTAATCGATAGATGGGGGGTGCGTGGCGTGAATACGCTGGATTATTAATTGCAACGCCGCCGCATCAAGCCGTCCCCATCATCGGCCACGTCAAGCTGTCGAAACGACCTGCTAATTGTTGAGCAATTAAAATTTCAAACAATACCACCGCAGCAAATCGCTGCAGACCCCCTGGGTGCAATATCCTTGAAACAGAATTACGCTTGAATAGAATGAAATCACCACTCCCGCCGCCGTCGCCACCACCCGCCACACGCCTTCGCTGCCGTAATTCCGATTGAATTGACAGCTAGCGTCAGAGATTTTCAACACATTCGTTTGGAGGTCCTTTGCTTTGCGGAGGACGACCGCCTTTCCATTTGCAGCATTTTGCGGAGTGTAATGGCCCTCAATACGCACAGAGCACATCGCACTCGGATGCCGAATGTCTTGTCTGTCTCCAGCTCCGGCTGATGGCTCGGTGGGTATCTTGGGGCTGTAAAAACTAACGTTTATGGCTGACATCGCTTTGGACGTTTATAGTTTCCCGCACAGACGTACAGGTCGCCCGAGATTGAATGGGTAGCGATGGGTTGATGGGGATGCGATGCGATATCCTAAGCAATCATCCCCGTAAAGTTGAGTATCCTTAAACACAACAATCACTTTTATTGCAACTGTCCGGAGAATGTGCGTAAACGGGGCGGGTTGTGTGTGTGTGCGCGTGGGGAAGGGCGCTGAGCGTGACGGAGTTTCCGGTTAGTCAGTCGCTGTGTGCCACTGGGAGTGGGGCACGCCCCTCAATCTCAATCTGTACGGTGATTTCAATAAATTTGATGGGTTTCCTTTTACCGTTTCTTGTTGATGTTGGGATTGTCCTCAGTCCTCTTCTTCTCTGATGCTCCTGCCACTGCCACTGCCACTGGCGAACTACGCAAACGGATATCCTTGTCGAAATTGAAATTGATTTTTTCTCCGATGCCGTTGTGTCTGTGGTCGATGAAGAAGGGACTTCAGATTCAAAGATGATTTTTATTCGAGCCTGTCTCTGTATGAGAGGTCGTTGCAGGCAACGACTAGTGTCCCCAGACTTTCCATGTAATGATTGAGATTTCAATAATTCCTTTTATTCGGTTGCCGAATGGGGGTTGAGTTGATGGTTGAATGCTTCCCCGGGGAGTAGGCGGAAGTATCTTGTTCTCCTTCTTCTCGTGGTCATTGAAAAAGGTGAGCAGTTATTGTTATAATCTCTTGGTGTCTAGGGGCTTGGGTTTTCTTTTTCTTTTTTGCTCTGAGGGAGGATACGGAGGCAACATCTGCATATCGGGACTACTTGCCCACGTGCCATTGTGACACGCAGTGTATCCCTTTAACAGATGAAGGTTTCACCCAATTCCAGGGGATTCCGGATGATATTTTCATCTAGGAGTTCGCCTGCGGTGAGGACCGAGGTAGAGGAAGCGAATCCTTGCAGAGAATTGAGTTAGAATAGGACTGACCTTTTGGGTAATGTAATGCCTCTAGCCGAAGGTCTGGGGTCCTGATTTTACCGATTCAAACTGAGGCAATCGTGGGATGGTGGAGGAGACTCAGTCGAAGTCTATTTTCGACTCAATTTAAGAGAAGAGTTTTGTAAAATTCTCCAGGCAAGTTGACATTAAACCATTTAGCCTTTTAAAGTGCGTATTCCTTGAGATTTTATTTAGAGTTGTTATGAATAAATATTTTAAAGGCGAGCCGGCCTTCTTCTTTGGGCTGAACTACGGTCCGGGAACCAGGAACCAATCATATTTTGGCTGCTAATGTACTTTCATAAGCGAATGGGAGTTGTAGAGCCTCTCTGGGATCAGAGAGTCACCCTGAACTTACCTATCCTTCTGGTAGAATCTAGCCGTCTCTGAGCCCAACGATTTTCTAGTCATCACCATTATCATAAAGACACTAAATCGCTTCCGGCTGTAGGCCTCTATCATTCAGATGTGCAACCTTTGCCAACTGATGTACCGAACTACCACCGTTAATCCATTAACCGTGTAGAAACTCCACCTCTTGGTCTGCAATCAAAACTCCTTCTCTTCCTTGATACGAGCTTATTTTCGATTTTCTTGAATCTTTCCTGTCACCTCTTGTTCTTGGTAAAATACTGAAAGAACATCATTCCAGCCCGAGATGGAACAGACCCTAAATGCCTTACCTCAGCTCACAACAGCGTCAGAAGTGTCCTTAAAAGATGGAAATTATGTAACAAAAAAATGAAATTTTTGTGTGAATACCCCTTTAAACAGAAAACGTCCCTAAAACTTTCCTTTCGATCGAGATCTCGTGTTGGCGTTCATCTGCCAACGACTAAGGGTGAATCAGTGACTTTTTGAGAGGGATTTCAAAGAGGGTTAACAAGATAAACAGAATAAGAGCTCATAGGCCTGCAATTACATTGACATCCCCAGTGCAATTTCCACACGAGTCCCTTCTAAATGCAGTGCCTCGTGGCATTCCTTCAAAACCACTTTCCACTTCACTCGGACCCTAAGTGTTTATGTGCAGAGTCATTATGCGAACTCCACTCGACAGTGCTCACATGTGTGTGGGACATGGACAAGAATGCCCTGCCAGCCATTATAAGCCAACACTCTTCCGCTCTCGGTGAGTAAGTGAATTTCTTTTTCCACCCACCACCGCCCTGTAATTTATGTTTCTTTGTCTGGCCGGGACGGGTCCTTAGGATTTGCATGAGCATACATTTTGCGAATGGCATACCTTGAAAAATGTGCTTCGGAATGCCGTTAATGTTCCTCCGGGTCCATTGGCCTCAACTCGGTTCCAGGTATTTTCCTCATAATTCACTGAGTGAGGTCCCAGGCTCAAGTGAGGGCGATGGGTTTTATAAACTCCGAGGATATTTCGGACATAGGTCACTTCAGCACCTGCCGTCGGCCAGATAATCGAGTGGGATTCGGCGTCGAAATTCATCTAATGACCGCTACAAGTCGACCGTTGGATATCTGACGGTGACAATGGCCTATTGGGAGTGTCAAGCGCTTAAATTCAACGGGCACAACAGTCGTAGGTTTTACACTTTTGGCGAATAGTAATTACTGACCAACGAGTTGACATCAAAACGCACTCCGTGCTGCATCCCAGTCCCCCGCCGAGTCCTGGCGCAGCTGTCAACTAGTAACAAACGCTCACAGGAAACCTTAAAACCATTCGCTGCGATGGCGGTTTCGTGTTCATCGCGAGTAATTAGCACTCCAATCCCGACACAGCCGCCGCCCCGCACCGCTGCAATCTGTTCACACGCCCGAGAGTTAAAGGCCATCGCTTGTGCTTTTGTTAATTTGACCACCACCAGGCAGTGTGGAGAGGGGGCTGATGGGCAGTTTAGACAAGTAAATAGTTGAATTTGTTTAAAAACGGCCGATCTAGCTGTTCGAAGCCCGCGTAATGAGCCACCGGGGGTGGCGGGGTCAATTCGGTTGAATAATATTTTGAATGATGGGCGGCTTGGTGTGGGTTTAGGAATTACCTGCCGGTCACAACCGGTGCAAGTTTCGGGGGAATCGACCTGATTATGCTTTCGAGCGGGAGTGGTTTTGTGCTTTGAGGGTAACGTGGGCAGAAGGATAAATATTTTCGTTGTAACCGCTGGAGGGCACAGGAGCCGGTGAATTTTAGGCCGACATTTATGAATACGCTCATTCGATGGTAATTGATTTTTGTAACAAATGCATTTATCAAGTCAATTAGTCATAGACGATGGCGGTTTTTGGAATTCGAGCTTTGTTTTTATAATTTGGCAGACAATTTTCAGTCTGCTCTGTCGTTCATTGAACCTTTGATTTGGGGGGAATGGATTAGATAAGGTTTGGAATCAAAAATGTAGAATTACTGAACGATGCTCATTGTCTGGTACTAACGTCCGTATTACTGTGGACACAGGTGGGTCCACATTATGATATCCATAAGAAGCAAAGGTCATGTACCTCAGCTATTTGCGGGAGCTGCTCTTGGGATGCCCAAACTCTGTAGACTTACATAAGTTGGCACCCAAAAACTGGAACATATATTATCTCACGAAGTTTAAGGCGAATCTTAGAAGTAAGCGTTTTCCTTTTTCAATATTCAAATTATGCTTGGTTACATTGTACTGCAGAAGACATATTTAATAAACAAACCGAAAGTCTTGGAGAAAAAGTCCAAATTAGAGAGCTGATATCCAAGGATCAAGAACCAAAACTAGAGAGCTAAGTAGAAAAAGCTTTAAGCCAAAAATCAAGAATAAAAGTAAGGAGTGTGAGTATGGCACCAAAACTGTGGAGCCGCCAACTACAAGACGGAAGCTTAGCATCAAGAACCAACTGCAATGAACCAAAGCAGGAACTATGAACTAAGAGTTATAAATTCAAGAGCCAAAAACAATAAATAAAATCGACAGAGAAATAACCCTGAATGAGTTGCTATTCAAACTTCTTAAGGAAATTGGGTCACAATCAGCTTGCCTCTTCATCCAGCATGGTCCTGTGTTAGGTGCTTCCAGTTACGCAGGTTCAGCTGATTAGGGTCCCTTTCCAGCTGTGTACGCCATTAATGGCGTATTCGAAGACCTTACGGGATCATAGGTGTCCATTTGCCATCTGAGAATCAATTTTGCTTACAGCCCGTAAAGTTTGTCGTTCAGTCTCCTTCTTCAAACTCCATCAGTCCATACGGGTCCAAAAATAATCCGAAGAGCTTTCCTCTCGAAGCAAACAAGAATCTCCTCGTCCGCTTTGGTTAATGTTCATGCTTCTGGGCCATCCCACAGGACTGGGACTATCAAGGCCTTATGTGAATATCTTGGTTCATCGAGAGAGGGCTTTATTTCTCAATTACCTTCTAAGCCCAAAGACACAGCGATTGGCACGAGCAATCATTCTTTTTATCTCTGCGTAGGTGCCATTGTCGAACCCTAGTATTTGTCTATAGTAACTTCCTATCCAAGACTTCGCCGTTGGTGGACCTCTTTCGTAAACATCAGCTTCCTTCTCGCTATTTAATCTATTCCCCCTTTAACCACTGAATTTTTACGATCCACTGCCCTCAAATTAACGACCCAATTAAGTGTACACTTTGAGGAGCGCTCGTCACCCATAACTGGACAAGTCCATTCCTCTTAACTGATCACATGGCTACCACTGAAGCCAAGGCAAATATTTGACATCGGAAGGGCAACACCCAGTGTTGTGCTACGAGCACTGATTGGATCTTGTTACATCGAGGGGCAGGACTATCTGAAGTAATTAAAAATATCCTTGTAGTTTCAGCAAATTGCCACGCCTGCTTACCACATTACTACGGCAACATTTTTTCTGTCAGCGGTCAACGGAACAGGCGCCCAGATCATTGATTCAAACGCATGTTAAATGTCCTGATTCGTCCTTTTCCGTGTCAGGCTCGCATGCTACATCAACTGAAAGGGAATAAAAAAGTAATAAACGAGCCAAAGAGAATAATTTGTGGGCAAGGAAAAAAAAGTCAGGGTCCGTGTCGAGGGCAACCACACATCCCTCGCTCGTATTCACTCACATTCCCTTACAGTCGCTCACATTCCGCAAATAATGCAATTTAAACAACTGCCCTCGGGTTAAACTGATTTAAACTTAAAGGGAAAAAACTGTTTTGCAAGTTTTTCCCGCCCTGGCGTACTTCATTTAGGCCAATTTATTAGCCGGCCCATAGTGGGTCACTCCCGACTTCCTCGCCGTGTGTAATTATTACATTTCACGGCCCCGACCGCTGCAAATGAGAGAATATCCTTGCGCGGCACTTGTGTGTGCACTGTGCACAGTGCACGTTGGAAATGATTGCGTAAAATTAATTTTTTTCTTTTTTTGTGAGTTGGTGTGCAGTTTTGAGAGCAGAATTTCGTCGAGATGAAATTACGGAAATAAAAGTGTGGCGCTTCAAGGGAGACCTAATTTAAGCGCGGTGCATATTTCTGACTCTTTAAGCAGGCAAAGTGCTGGCGGGGCTTTATTGTAAATTGGGGTTGCAGTCGAGTGTGCAGATGATCTCGATCGGGGCAAGGTATTGTGGAAACGGATGCAAATGTGTGGAAATTACTCAGAACTTTTTTTTGATTGCCAGCGGTGATATGAGTGAAACTAAGGATGTGTCAGAGTGGTTGCAGGAACAGTATATTGTTTAAATGAATGAATGGACATTTTGCGACAAGATAGAGGTTTGAGCGATTACTTTGCTCAAATTATACAGAATGCACCGCATGCCATGGAGCAAATATCAAGGACTATCTATCTATTACCTGCGACTATAAAAATTCTTAATTTATTTAAGAAAAACGAAGAAGTCGAATTGCTTACCAGGAATTGTATTCAACGAAGTAATGACTGAACAAAATTTGGATCGAATTAAGTACATTGCGCTGATAGAGTCACCCTATGTTATTCTCATGAAAATTTGTCCAAGAATAGTAGTTGTACTACTTCGTCATACCCAATGAGTCTTCCAATAGGGACTTTCGAACTTTGACAGTTGAGAGTGGCCATATTGTTGAAGCTACATCCGTCAAACTGGATGTAATTTTTTTGGTCTGTTTTGTCAAATCACCGTGGGACATAGCGTTCAACAACACGTGCAAATGATAAAATTGTTCTATCAAAATCTGTGTTCTGTTCGATCAACCTTTCGCGCGCAAATATCGCCATTATATCGCGCCATAATCGTTCACTCGTGAAAGAAAAATAGCACGCACAACACGAGTGGTTGCTGAGAAGTTTGGCTCAGGTCCACCTCGGACTGTAGCGCCGCCATTATTATTATTATAATCGTTCTACTAAATTTGAGTCCGCTGGTTCAGTAAATGATAAGCCATTTTGCGTCGTGACGTGAAACTCACGTGAAACTCACGTCACGACGCAAAATTCGCCGAGTTGTAGATTCTCCTACATACTCTCACGAATAGCGGGAATATTTTTGGCAGATCACGTACAAAATTCCACTGACCCAGGAACTGATGTTAAACGACACGACCATAGACAACGACGTGTATTCGCTGAATGGGCTCTGGAGCAGTTGGAAATTTACCCAAATTTTCATCGAAAAATCCGCTTCAACGATGGGGCCCATTTCTGGATGATTGGGTATGTGAACAATCAAAATTGTCGAATGTGGAACGAAACCAATCCACATGAGATCCAAGAGCGTCCAACGCATCCCGAAAAAATCACTGCTTGGTGTGAATTTTGGACTGGCGACGTTAGCGGTACATATTTCTATGAGAACTACATTGTCAGGCCATCACCGTCAACGGCGAGCGCTACGCGCCACACAGCTTTCTATTGACAGTAATACTTTTTGAGCATTTTCAGTAAAAGGTGAAGCCGTAATTAAAGAAAATTGTTGTCTGTGTCTGGAATTCAACCTAGATTCTTAGTGTAGGAGTCTACGGACGTACATACTAGGCCAGGTCGGCCACATGTTGTGTGGAATGAATGGAGGTGTACTGCCGAGCACCTTCCAGACCCATATTTTTCGTTCAACTTTGCGAAGCTCGTCAAGACCTCGCGACTTTTGACTTTTGCTTTCGATATTGTTCCTGAGGTCTAAGACGTTCTTGAATTGTTGGCTTGTTTAACCAGCTGTTTGGCATGTATGACCAAGTATCACTAATTCCTCCGGAAGACCATGGAATTTTAATAAAAGTAGGTTGCTGCTTGGTATTACAATGGACCAGTTTTTGAGTCTGAGTGCTCCAGCGTAGTGTGACAAAAGCCTACGACAAAAAAAAAAGCATCACTGATATCCAGTGTATCCAGCTATTGCCAGAAATAGTTTTCCAGGATGAGATGATAGCAATTGCCGATCCATGACGATCATTTTCACCGTCGAAAAAATGCGGTCCAATCACACCTTCGGTTTGAAATGCGTACCTTGCGGTCACTTTTGTAGATCGAATGGAATCTCTCGGGGTTGATTTTTCGTTTATATCAGGACTCTTTTCAAACTTTTGCAGAGCCCAATCGGAGAAGTTTAGGCGCTTCATTTGCTGAATTTGTCCCAATCGGAGAAGTTTAGGCGCTTCATATGATGAATTTGTTTCAGTTCTTGAGTTCGTTTGACCTTGTTCGATTGAAGAGCAAGATATTTGCACAGAATTCGATCGAATGTGGAGCGAGAGACTGTGAACAGTGAGGCCGGTGTCGATATTTTGGTGCTTCGACCGGCACTTTGTCTCATTGGCACAGGGACACGTTCTATAGTGTATGTAATGACCCGAGTTTAGCACGCACGGACTGTCTAGTGGAACGGATATTGCGGCCGAAAATTAGAGAATGCGCTCCTAAAGTACATTCAAACGGCTCGGAATTTCTGGAGTAATTTTCAAAAATTCTGCTCGTTCGTAAACATCAACACGATAAAACTGTAAACCTTGACTCACGCTTTGACAGTGACAGATCATATAACAAATTTAAGAGCGCGTTTGCAAGAAAATTCAAAATTGTTGCGTTCCAATTAAAAAAACCTTTACTTGCGTTTAACCGTCACCAGTTATTTACACGCGAAGCTCTGTACATCAGAGTAGTATACAAGGTTGTAAGAAGCACTTGTGTCAACTTGGGCCCAGTTTCATATTAAGAGTTTAAAGATCGGTTCTTACTTTGTTGCGTCCCTTCAGTGGTCCTTCCACGGAAAATCTGCTTCCACTGCCAGCATATTTTTCCAGGACATCGTACACATTCATCTCTTGAATATTGCCACAAGGCTCATCCTTATCCTTCCATTTATTTATAAGAGAGTTGACATCGCCCTTAAGGAGCATTATCTTCACCAGAAGTTCACCTGTTCCCAGGAAAGGCCTCGCGCCTACGACTATCCATTTTCACCGAAAATTATAAACTTAACCCCGCGTTAACATCTTTATTTCGTTTTGATTACCTTGGTTCCTATTTCCGTTTGCCAAAGTACGTCCGTTTCCCACTCAGCCAAACACACATGCAGATCGCGACTGAGAGAGAAGCATCCGTCCGCCGGTAGCAAAACGTGGTAGCAGTTCGCGAAAATCTTCGCCGAAATTGATTGCACGACACCCGAAAGTGATAAAAGTTTATCGGAAGCTGATTTGAAAGTCAATTATCCGTCCTCGCGCAGAGACGAGCAGCGAGCACAGTCACAGCAACAGAAAGCGCCCCAAGAAGTAGTGGCAAGCGTGACACAGAACGGCATTTCCTATGCAAATCCTTACAGAATGTGCGTCCTTCTGTGTATCATTTTCTTCAATTTTTCTGCACGCTCTCGATTTGTGGGGGTACTGCGCGTTATTAAGTCATGAAGGAGTTTCCATCTTTGTGTGCCTCTATCCCCCGCCCACCCCCGATCAAAAGGAAAAGTCTACCCCCGGATGTCGTTTCTTGTGTTTGCCTAGTCCCTTTTTGGGAATTCTCGTCCTTCGTTTGCACGCCATATTCTGAGCAAATGAATGTCTGAGTAAACGAAGAGGAGAAAAGTAAAGCCAAAGACATGAATTGGATTCGACTGTAAGGATAATAAGATAATAGATGGGGCGGTACGGGATGGGACGGGAAGGGTGTCTCAATCGTTAGCGTGTTGGGCGGTGGGATGATTGTCGGCAGAGATGGTTGGGCTCGACGTTGGTGGAAGCGTCGCGCATACTTGGGACTTAATGATTTGTGCGGCACATTAGCGATGTAAATATAACGAAGATTAAATTTTTATTTGGAATCACCCGAAGAAAGGCACAAAGCCACTTTGAAGCGCCGAAGGAGTGTAGTCTGCCTTTATGACCGAGACGATGGGAAATTTAATTGTTAAATTGTTTGGATAGTGAAATGGCTGATGGCAAAGGGAGCCTAGCGTATCCGCGACCGGCTCTTTGGGAAAATATCAATTACTTTTTCAATTTATTTTCTGTTTGTCATTTAATTCAATTTGTTGTGAAATTGAGGGTTTACCTTATACTTGCCGCTTGTTAATGCATCGGCCACTTCAGATTGCAGAGTTTACTTTTAATCTCTCTGTGAGGGGAATGGGGGAAGGGGGACTCTCTTTATATGCTGTAGTGTGAAAATGATGGGAAGCGAAAGTATTTTCCTACGATGGCTTTGCGCTTTTGTGTCAATTTCTTTGTTTGTAAAAAAATTTACTAACGGACTACTGAAAAAAATACAAATTATAGAACTATGTTTTAGTCTGAGTCTGGAGTCTGAGTGCTCCAGTACTGTTTCAAGAAACCTCCGAAAAAAAAACAAAAAAAAAGAAAAACGCCTGGTTTGGCAACGAGTGCAGGCAGGCACATGCAACAAAGCAAGAAGCCTACCATGCAACGCTGCTTCAAACTGCGAGAGCTCTTCGCGAGGTTTACGTACAGAAACGAAGGGAAGTGAACCGGCTTCTCAGGAAGAAAAAGAAAGAGCACGAGAAGCGCGCGATCGAGGAGATGGAGAGGTGTTATGGCATAAACAATGTCCACCAAAGGGTAAAGATTTTATCGAATGGCTATAAAGTTCAGACAGAAGCCTGCCGAGACGAGAGTAGACAGCTAGTAGTAGAATCGCAGTCGATACTAAGAATTTGGAAAAATCATTTCTGCAGTCTGTTAAACGGCGATGAGGACACAAATACTGCTGTCTGGCAGAATGTTCCACTAAGCTCGACGGACGATGATAGAAGAGAATACCGCCCCCATCCGGATCTAGACGAAGTCAAGATAGCGATATCGAGACTGAAGTCTAACAAGATGCTGGTGCAGATAATCTGCCTGATAAAATGTTTAATGCATCTGGAGATTATCTGGTAGGGCGCACGCATCAGCTCATCTGTAAGATACGGTCGAAGGAAAGAATGCCCTTTGAGTAAAATCTCAGTATCGTTTGTCCGACCCACAAGAAAGGAGACCCCTTTGACTGCGCCAACTATCGAGGGATAAGTCTCCTTAACATCGCCACAAAGATCTGCTCTGCCGTTTTGTGTGAACGCCTGAAACCATTTGTGAACAAACTGATAGGTCCTTATCAGTGTGGTTTCAGGCCAGGGAAGTCCACCACCGATCAAATCTTCACACTGCGGCAGATCCTGGAGAAGACATAAGAAATGCAAGTTGACACACACCACCTATTCGTCGATTTCAAGGTCGTGCATGCCATGATGACAGCATGCATCGAGACGAGCCATACAGCGCCACGTCTGGTTTTGACATTCCTGCCAAACTCGTTAGACTGAGCAGGATGACGATGAAGAACTGTCGTTGCTCCATCAAGGTCGGTAACGCCCTCACCGAGACCTTCAATGTCAAAAAAGGTTTTAGATAAGGCGACGCGCTGTCATGTGATTTCTTTAACATCGTTCTTGAGAAGATCGTGCAAATTTACTAGCCAACACAAGACGCACGATCTTCCAAAAGTCAGTTCAACTGCTAGCTTACGCGGATGACATTGACGTGATTGGGCGAACACAGCGTGCCGTCAATGATGCGTTTGCTGGCATTGAAACGGAAGAGGCTAAAATGTGTCTGGCGGTAAACGAGGGCAAAACCAAGTATATGCTGTCATCGAAAAACGACGCACAACATCGATGAGTTGGCCAGAACGTCAGCATAGGCAGCTATAACTTTGAGGTAGTTAAGGACTTCGTCTACCTTGGCTCCGCGGTAAACAGTACAAACAACATCAGTACCGAGATCAAACGCAGAATAACTCTTGCCAACCGCTGTTTTTATGGGCTCAAAAGGCAATTGAGTAGTAGAGCCCTCTCCCGGGAGACCAAGCTGACTCTATACAAGACCTTGATCATCCCAGTCCTGCTGTACGGCGCAGAGGCATGGACAATATCCCAAGGGGATGAACAGTCTCTTGGCCTTTTCGACAGAAAAGTTCTGCGCGCGTTCTTTGGTCCTGTTTGCGTTGATGGCATTTGGAGGAGAAGGTTCAACCACAAACTGAATGGGCTGTACAGTGACATGAGTCTAGCCAGGCATCTACGGATCCAACGCCTAAGATGGCTAGGCCATGTAGAGCGTATGGAGAACATAGCTCCGGCCCGAAGAGTCTTCGACTCTGAGCCTGTGGGACAATGCAACAGAGGACGTCCACGTACAAAATGGCTCACACAAGTCGAGGAAGACCTCGGCCTGCTTAGTGTGCGAAACTGGAGACATCTGGCGAGAGATCGCGCCGTCTGGAGAGGCATTTTGGGTGAGACCCAGGTCCACTTCGGACTGTAGCGCCTTAAGAAGAAGAAGAAGAATGTCATCGGAACCTTGAATGTTGGAGTATAGCCCTAGCTCAGATAAAAGCCAAATTGAACGACTGGATGGCGCAGTTGGTTAAGTGCCTGCCCCAAGTTCGAGAGGTTCCAGGTTTGAATCCCAGTGATATCCAATCTGATCCAGTCACCGTTGGGATAAAATTAACGGCACTGGAGTAGGTTGCTACCTGGCAGTTCAATGGACCAGTTTTGAGTCTAAGTGCTCCAGTAGAGCTTCAAAAATCCTCCGCAAAAAAAATTCAAATTGTGGGCCAAGGCTGTGGTTTGGCAGATATGATATCTGTTCTGAGTCAGGATAGATAGCAAAGTAGAGTCCTACCGAAAGCCAGTTTTCGGCCGAAGTCGAAGTTCGGCTTTCATCACCTTCGGCCGAAGCCGAAGCCGAATGTTCAGTCGGACTCTATTTGGAACATATTTTGCAAGTTGCTTTCGCTTCATTTTTACGAAATAACCCCAAATTGACTTTTTAGCTGCCATTTTTGATGTTCTTGCAACCTGAAACCAGTACAAATCAATTGCATGCTTTTATACAGACCACTCAATAGTTTATCAACTTAGAAATGCAAAATCTTTTGATTTTAAAGCTGTAAACAAGCGCACTTTCAAAATACAAAATATCCGACAATAACAGAACAAAAAAACATACTGTTCCTTGCAACTTCTATTTTTATAGAAAACGGAATTATCAACATTCGGCTTCGACAAAATCTTCGACCTGATTTAGCCGAAGCCGAATGTTTTGCCGAAGGTGATATTTATAGCCGAAGGTGGCCGAAGCCGAATGTTCGGTCGGAATCTCAAAGACATGAAGGAGGACGAGGAACAGGCGATATTGGCTGATTTCTGCAAGTATATTGCTACCAATTCTGCTGACGAACCGCATTAAGCGATATATCGATACTCCAGAAAGTGTACTGCAGCACCTGGAGGCTTACTCACTGAGGTTTTCAAATAAAACCTCGTTCCATTTCAGCAACCCTGCAAATGTTCTAAAAATAAAAAAAACACCAAACACAGTTGTGAAACGCTTTCTCTGCCACTTTCGTTGCAGTGCCCTCAACTATCTGTATGATTTATTCTCACAGCACTCCCCCACATAGCACAGATATGCCGGAGATAAACAAATGCTCCATGCGTACTGACCACAGTCATTCCTTCGAGTACGTGACTGTTAAACTTAAAGCCTTCATTTCCTTGGAGAAATATCCGTCATCCAGTGATTTTGAAAAACAGAAAAACCTAATAATTTGCCACGAGCACTCGCTCCGCATACTAATCCCGTCCACGGGGCTGCAGCTTGCTTTCGAAAAGGGTTCCAAGCAAGTCGATCCCTTCTCTGCCTCCGACCTGTGACGGTCGGGAGCAAGGGAAAAGGCCAAAGTTTCCTCGCAGAAGGGAGAGAGAGAGCGAGGAATATCGAACAAAACTTTTTAATCTGCCACTGACAGAAGCAATTACTCAAATTCGATTTCGCAAATAGGAAACAGTTGTCGCAGGGACTCTCGTGTGCTCTTGGCAGCAGCCACAGTGACGCACCAGCACAAAATCACGAAAAGCAACATCGTTTCCCTCAGCATTTTGGCCGTTTGACTTTGCACACTCCGTAACTGTGTTTAATTTTACGCTCAAGTTGATTTTATAAATTGACATTTTTCACTTCATTGGGCTTCAATTGATGAAAGCACCAGGGCACCACGAATCGAGGGTTAAGTCTAATTAAATATTGGTCCCTGTCACCAGTTTTCATTGGGCACCGTGCGGTAGTTCGCTCGCAAAGTCTATCGATCTCTGTCTAGTCCTTTTCTGGGAGTGCTGAATTTTCACTGGGATCGGGCAGCTTTAAGTCGTCCCGAGGGCGTTTCCGCCCTCAGCAAGGTTTTCAGTGACTTTCGGAAGCCAGAAAATTGTGTACTTCATAAAAAGTACACTCTTCCGCTTCTCATGCATTTGCATGAAGCTCACAAGGATGAGGTTGCCTGCAGTGAAAAAACTACCAACTATCCACATGGCCCGTAACGCCGTAAGCTGTGGCAGCAGGGGTGTGAGAGAGACTCCGTCCTCCTGGCCAGCGCAAAGAAAGGCGTTCGGTGAGAACAAATAAAGGATCTGAGGAATGCGAAAGTGGAGAGTGAAGGGAAAAAAGATTGAAATACTTTTTTTCTCGGATGCTTATTGCTCCATTAGTTCCTGCCGGTCTCATATTTTTTGCTCTTTTTCGAGCTTCGACTGCGAATGAATGATATCCGGTAGGGGGTGGTGGGGGTAAACATTCGCATGTGAGATGTAAAGGACGAACAGATCAAGGATGCAAGGTGAACATGAAAGAAATTCTTGCCATAAATAAAATTCTTTTTAGTGCTCATGCGAGTGAACGACGTTGGTGTGGAATTGCCTGTCGACGGAGTTCTTTAAAGACTCGAATGGGGTTGGTTGTCGAGTCTCTTAGATGTTGACTGGGGACGGTGTTGTAGAGGTCAAAATAACATGCCTATTCGGCACTTATGGGATCAGGAGACGGTTGCTTTGGATATGTGGACATGCATTCCATTGTACTTATTCGGCTGGAGGGCTGTTGGGGACTTGGGAATGCTTTAAGTGTTGCCCCTTGAGTTGGACTGCGCCTTTTTCAAACAAAACATCTAATTGTCGTGATATTAATTCATAACAAAAAGTCTTAAGCCTTTCGCTGGAAAGGAGGAAGAGGAAAGGGTTACATTTCTTGATTTTCGCAGCTTATTACGATCCTTGACTTTAACAGCCTCTGGTCAGTTTGATATAATAAAGGGTGACCAGATAGCAATGATTTTATGATTGTTACTTTGCACCAGCTGTCAAAGTCACCAGTGCCATTCCGCTGTCAAAATACTCAAGGCTTGCCATTTTATCATGCACCATTTGAACCGTTTTACCGAACAAGTGGACATTTTTGAAAAATGTTATCGAAATGTTGACTCAGTTGTAAAAACGCGACGATAATTTCGTCGTAGGGTCGGTCGTCATCATGCAGGCATCGGTAAAGTTCGAGCATGAGTACAACTTTTTGGACCTTAAGCCACTAACGAGACAGAGATTGATAAGAAATTAAGAAAATATAGCGGCCGCGCCGTAGCGGCAAATCGACTAAAATGGGCATCGCCAAAGGGTCAACCCTGCTTATTTTGCGGTTGGATTTGGAACTACATTCGTATTAGATTGTGCTGACGCAAGAATTGGAGCCGGACGAGCACCTTAGTTTAGAAATGGGAGGGGGGGAAGCATTAGAAACGACAGTATCATAACTCGGCGGAACGAAATGAATCGCTTTACGCTTGCACAGCGTTGGGAAATATTGAAAACGTATTTCCAAAGTGAGTGCTGTGTAGGCCAAACAGTGCGTTTTTTGAAAAGCAGTTTTGACCAAAATGATGCACCCATCGCGACTGCTGTACGCAAGTTTGTGAGACTGGTATGCAAGTGCTTGTGGACAACATTCATGGCCCTCGTCGTCGCACGGTGCGCACAGCCACGAATGAGAATGTGGCTGCTTTGGTCAAGAGTGTGAGATTCAATTCACGAACATCAACTCGCCATCGGTCTTAACAGGCCCAATTGACTCTGCAATGGAGGGCGCGCGACCATCCACTCCGTTATCGCTTCGCAGTTTGGGCCTTAGAGCAGCTTGAATTGGACAACTATTTTGGGCGAAAAATCATCTTTCTGACGAGGTACATTTTCATCTCGGCGGATACGTTAACAAACAAAATTGCTACACAGCATCTGGGGCTCGGAAAACCCGCACGTTATTGTCGAGAAGCCAATGCATCCACAGAGAGTGACAGTTTGGAGCGGATTGTGGAGTGGTGGCATCATTGGACAGTATTTCTTCTCAAACCAGGCTGGGAATAACGTTTCAGCCAGCCACCCAGCCGCCAGCCGAGGAAGCTACTTGAACAAAGTTTTATGCCGACATCTTTACAAACGTCGGAGATAAAAAAGTGTGACAGACAGACGGACGGATGGACGGACGCACCGAAATTATAAAGGTTCCGTTTTTGTAGACGGAACCTTAACAAGTCACAGTACGTCGCCTTGCCTAAAGCCTTTTTCGACTTCAAAAGTCTCTATGAATTCTGAGATTGATTGGAGGGGCGATACTTTTCAAAACCGCCGTCAAATGCCGCTTTTATCGCGACCAAAGTGTGCCGGATGCTTTCGATTTCCATTGACCATCAGGACTTTTACTCACCAGCAGATAATAATTGTTCGTAGGAAATGACCGGAATATCGCAGTCGCCCCAATCAATTTCACGGCGCGACCAGTTTCACGCTGGCGAACCACCCACCGACATTGGCCAGATTACTGCGATATGCGCGCTACCCCAACCAAGCACGCGTATATGCTTACGTTCATATGAGCAGATATTATGTATGAACGTGATGATTACGATGCCTGAGGTTGTTTCCAAGCCTCCATCAAGCGGGTATCCGTTGAATTTCAACCAAAACCAGCGGCAACATCATCATCGACCAGGGATGGGATTCAGTGTGTCAGTGTGTGTGTGTATGGTGATTGGTGCAAGTATCTTTCATCGGGACACGGGTAACTCCTGGATGAGCTGTGAAAAACCATAAAAATACGTCTGTCAGGCGCAACGGGCGGTGGCCGGGTGGATGCTCCTGTCGAGTGCCAATGATGATGACGGGACGACAACGACGTTGGAAGCTCAGTGATGGCTGACGACTATGATGTTGATGATGACGAGGATGATGATGATGGCGACAGACGACATGAGTGAAGCAGTCAACCACTTAGTCATTCGCGTACTCGAATGATTATTGAGGGATATTCGATTTGGCATTTTATAGAATTTCAGTTTGGTCATTGTGGCGGTGACGGAGAGGGTGCTGGCTGGCGAGTGAATGGGTAGAGCGCTGTACATCGTGTGTGACAGATGGCAGAACACGAGCTGTGGACTCGAAACTTTGTGGGGCGGATGTGTAGAGATGAATGAATTGATTTTGTGCTTTTAAAGAAATATTTTGGTTTCGCTTTAATGTGGTTCGCGTTTCATGGGAGAAGACTCGCGTTAGGAGAAATGTTTATGGTTGACCTAAAAAAGGGACAACCCCTGTGACAAGTACATTCCAGATCACAGAACGTAGGTTAACTTGAAAAAGCTGAGAAGGATTGGACAAATGCATGCAAATATTGAGGCATTAAGGAATGATTATTCAAATAGTTTCGAATAAGAACATGTCCGCATAAAGGCCTTAACCAAAAAAAATATATTTCACTTAAGGTAGCCCTAAACGACGAACATGCTCGCCGAACTTGCTCGTGCTCGCCACATTTTCGTCGTGTATGGGCTGGTTCGCAAGCCGCTCGCTGTTGGCGAAAAATTTCGATGTTGTCGTGTTCGTTGGCTTTGATGTTCGCCGTGTAGGGCCATGTTCGCGAGAAAACCTCATTTTTGCTGTGAACGTCGCCGAGTGCATATCGCGGATTAAGCACAATGTCAACAGTCAGCCACGATTTTATAGAGGAAATCACCACTTGCTCTTGCCTTGACGAATTGTATGTTTCTTCCCTTCAACCAACAGGTACGTGAGTTAGGAACTTTCAATAGGGACTGACACACAAGCTGACGGTTTGAAGAAACAACACGAAATTAATGTTCGCCAAATGGGTTCGCCGTGTAGGGGATAAAGCAAACAAACAAGTTCGGCGACCATGTTCGTTGTTTAGGGCTGCCTTTAGCTGAACCTCACATCATGCTCACACGAACTGCTTTATTCATTTATTCGGATGGCAAGCAATAAAACCTGTGGGATTGGTGTATGCGCTTCTCAGAGAGGTAATTGACTAGAGCACCAGTTAGTCCCAGTTTGTTTTAGTTAACTGTAATACGGGAGTATTCGCGGAAGTGTCTAACTGTCGCACTGGAATATAAATTCATTCAACAAACAGGCGAGGCTGTTTTGGCAGTAGGCAATCCTGCCAACCCATATTTTCAATACATTTTTCTGTTTTAGTGGGATTCCACTAACATGCAGAGTGCATTGTCCACGTTAACCTTCATCCCAGCATCAGCACATACGGCCACAAACCTATCTAGCGCGCGTTGGAGATATGAGGATGACTAAGTCATCGGCAAAAAGAAGATGACTTACCCTCAACTCTCCCAATGTGAAGCATTCCTCGTATCGTCTGCGCTGTAACATCCAGTCTATATACGTAGTGAAAAGGAGAGGTGACAAAACGCACCCTTGGCGAAGTTGATTTACTACCGTTAACCCGAACACAGCTGCTACAGTTTGTGTATAGAGACTGAATGGCCCTCAACAAAGACCCATCAATCCCATACTCCTGCAGAAGACTCCAGAGTTCACCTCGATTAACTCGGTCGTAGGCCTTTTCCAAATCTACAAAACAACTGTAGATCGGTTTGGCGTACTCCCAAGCCTTCTCAAGTACCATTCTTAAAGTATAAAGCGGAAACCGCACTGTTCATCTCCCATACTGGATTCGACCATAGCTCTTAAACGCGCTTCCAACACCTTAGCGTAGACTTTACCAGGGAGACTTAAAAGAGATATGCCCCTGTAGTTGGAGCACTCTTTTTTGTCCCCCTTTTTGAAAAGAGAGACAATCACCCCAGTCTGCCAAACGCCAGATGTCTCACCGCGTTCCCAAGCCACCTTAATGACACGAGGGAGCCATAAAACTCCCTCCTTACCCATAGCCTTAAGCATTTCTGGTCGGATTTCGTCCACACCGGCGGATTTGCCGACTTTTAGCGAATCAATCGCCAAAATGACTTCCTCCACCGTTGGACTATTCTCCGCCCTACTCAAGCCTACAGGTCTGTCAGCCTCTGTGCCCTGTTCGGGATTGAGCAGCTCCGAAAAGTGCTCGTTCCATCTGCGCAAGATGTCCACCTCATTGGAAAGCACCACACCATCTTTGGATTTGACTCCTCCAATGATATTGAATTTTCCTCCTCTGAGCCGGCGAATGGTTTACCAGAACACCTTTTTCGCAGATCTATGGTCGCTTTCCAACTTCTCGCCGAACTCCTTCCAAGTCTGCTCTTTAGCTGTTCGCACAGCCAATTTGCAAGTTCTTCGCGCCTCAGTGTACCGGTCATGAGAATCAGAGTTCCCCAAGAGAATCTAGTCTCTGTAGGTCTTCTTCTTCTCTCTAATGGCTTCTTGAACTCCGGGTGTTTTAAACCACGCAGTTCTTTTCTCACCACCAGCCGCCACACCAAGCCGCTTCACCCCACAAACATCACGTGCAGAAGCAATGACAGCTGTTGAAAACAGTCGCCACTCGTCCTCTACATGCGATGGAACAGTTGGAATTTGCTCAAACCCTTCGGATATGCGCCGTGGAAAATGTTAAACTTGACGAAATCTACTTTTATTCATACCAGATGGAGTTTTCCCTCCAATATGCTGAGGGAACACTCACACTCAATTTATATTCAAACCACCTAACATCTTATAGAAGTTGAAGAAGTTAAAACACTATTCCGACCAAGATTTGTACGAAATTTGAGAAGGAAAGCACGTTATTCTTTCGTTAAGCGCCAAGTTTTTATTAATTTTGAAGTGTTAAGTGTCATGCTGTGTTTTTTTGCGTTGGCAATAATTTACCACGCAAATGGAGCTAAATTCGAATCGTATATCAATTTTGGGATACCCATTGGAATGAAGGAACTTATTCGATTTTCAATGAAATTTAGTCCTCGCATAACAGGGACAAAAGTTAAGTAAGTAGCCTTGGGCTTCCACAAAAGACAGAAACTGTTAGACTCCACTCATACTTTCGTACAGTAGTGGACAGAAGCTTTCAAAAAAAGTAATTTTCAAAAAAAAAATAAGCAAAATGTTTTCGTCCAAAAACAATAACAAAATGCTTTTAACTTAGGCCTTCTCTTAACGCTTAGTTTTCTTTGAAAATGATTTTGTGCAAAAACCACTGTATAGAACCCATAATAGCTAGTTAGAGCAAAAAATCATCTAGAACATCTTCACATGAATTTATCAGAAAACGTGACACGATGATACGCTACCACACAACTAACCTTGACCGAACGAGGTCAACAACAGAGTCAGCGTGACTCTTACCAGAATCGCTTTACCCATACGAGGAACTTTTAATTCAAGTATATACACACATTCCGTTGCCTCGATGCTGATGCCCATGAGGGAGGCTAATTTGAAAAAAGAAATAAATTCTGGACGTTCTCCATTCCGCGTCGCATAAGTTTCCAAAGAGCACCAACTTCTGTGCCTAGTTTCTGAATGTGATTCATTAACGCCGATGACAAAGTATCAACAAAAAAAAGTTCACCCCCACCTTCCATCCGACCAGAATTATACCAATTTTCGCCACATCTTGCAGCCATCCCAGAAACGTCCTTGGACCCCATTTCGAGTCGAGTTCAAATGAAGGACATTCACAGCAACATTCCATCTTCTTCCATTCGTCCCACACCGACCAACATGTTACCAAATTATCACAATTACCCAATAATGTCGCAGCTTCTTAGAAAACAAACTTCACCAAGGCATCATTATGTCCTGTCAACACCACAGAAATATTGAGTCAGAACTGGAGAAGTGCAAAAGTGAAAAAAACGAAAAACATTTTCCATTCTGTGCCACGAAAATAAACTCAACTACATTGCCCACTACGTCGTCGCTATGAGTGGTGCCCCCTCTTTGTCATCCACAACGCAGACTCAGCCTGGCGCAGGAAACAACCGAAGCAGTCCTTAAAACAAAGCATCATCACCGGAAGACTGCTCTCGTCACCAAATAAACGACTGGCAGCACACAAACGAACCATATTTTCCTTGGCACTCGCATAAAGGATTGTCAGCTCGAGGTTCTATTCAATGAACCACCCAGCGAACCCGGGCGCGACTTTATATAAATTTTCCCTTCCTAGCCGCCATGCCCCAGCCCCAAATATTAGCATAAAATCGGCGCAATATGGCTGCCCTTCGACGTGAATGCGAAACGACGACGGCAGGGCTGTGTTCAATATGACAGTTCCCAAACCTCGGTTATTCGTGAGATCCTGTTTATTTTCCGAACCGCACAGATGGACCGAAAACAAGGGCACACACAAACTTCGTCTATTAGCCCCCGACAAAAAAAGTTTCCAAATTTCGCAGGGGAGCGAGTGGCGCAGGACACTGTGTGCGGTTGTAGGTGCGAAGGATTTTTGCATCCTTGAAGTCAGCGAGGAGTGTGAGTGAAAACGAACAAAAAAACAGCCAACGAAAAAAACTTTATTTCTTTCGTCCTCTGGCCCGATATCCTGTTGTGCTATTCGAACACACAGAGGACAATAGGAAACAACAGATGGCCCAGATGGGTCTATACGGAGCCGTTATTATTCCGCCATGGAATTGGTAATTTGCACAAAATTATTCATGGACACAGCCGCGGTGTCAGGGGCGAATAATTGGCCCTCGGCAAACGCAGACGGAAGGACATGTTGTGGACTGTTCGGTTCCGGGGGAGCTGCACGATGATGCTGCTGACGTATTTTTTAATTGGGCGAGCCTGGCTGCGTCCGCTCCGCGATGATGTGTCTAATGTCTCTCTATGTATCGTCATCAATTTATGACATCAGTTGACCCCCCAAAAGACTGACGCTGTTGGGGGAGAAACACTCTCTGCGGTGGTGGACGGAAAAAATGAAACGTCAGACCTTGCTGCCGCAGTTTGGTGGACGCAACTTCTGGCTGACATTAAGTTGTCCCGATAATTTATGTTCGACATTGACAGAGTTTTGCCATATTTTTAATGGCGTTTTCGTTTAGGAATTTAATTACTTTTATTGGAGACTAAGTGGAGAGGTAACAGATTTTGTTTGCTCCGAGACGGCAGCCATTCGATGTGGAGTTCGATGGAATGGTCGTTAAATGAAGGACGCGGTTGGATGAGATGTTTGACATAATTGAAAGCGTGATGAAAGGTGATGAGGGATGACTGTGTTGCGTGTGAATCTTCAGAGTTTTTGTTGTGACTTTGGTTTTTTTGGAATATGCGAAATGTAAAGTCGATAATTTCAGTTATAGGCTAAGTGAGGGCAAATGCATTCCAAGAGGTCTGAGTTGTAAGTTTTTGCATATTTTAATGTTTCAACTCAACGTCTTAATCTTCGAAAACATAACCGGCGAAATGTCTACTCGGGATCGGTCAACTGAACTGGGCCTCGCCAATGTTGAGCAGTAACGCAAAGTGGAGCGAAACAAACAACGCGAAAATCGAAAAAATGTCAAGGAAGGAATAAGTAAAAAGAATAATAAAAAGGTTATGTCAGAATGACAGATGACAATTAGAAGAGAGATCAATGTGTTTTTATGTTGGTCTGAGTGATCACGAATTCTCAGAGATATCCAACGGCCAGAGTGTCAAACCGGCTTATTTTATGGTTCGATTTTTTCCTACATCTGTATTAGGTTGTTAGGCGCCGTGGCCGTGCGTGTTTGCACGTCGACCCATACGCACTAGACTTTCACAGTCTAGGTTCAAATCCCACACAAGCAAAAGTTTTTCAAAATAAAATTGTTCGCGGCTCTGTCTAGAAATAGCTTCTCAACCCCGCCGTTCGGAATCGGAATTAAACTGTAAGTCCCCTCCACTCGTGGGAGAACACGCACAACACGAGTGGTTGCTGAGAAGCTAGGCCCAGGTCCACCTCGAACCGCCATAATTATTATTATTATGTATTCGGTTGTGCTGACGCAAGAATTGAAGTCGGACGACCACAGACAACGCCTTGATTTCGCTTACTTCTTCTTCTTCTCCTTCTTAGGGCGCTACAGTCCGATGTGGACCTGGGCCTCACTCAACATGCCTCTCTAGCCAGCACGATCTCTCGCCAGCTGTCTCCAGTTTCGCACACCAAGCCGGCCGAGGTCCCCCTCGATTTGTGTGCGCCACTTTGTACGTGGACTTCCTCTGTTGCGTTTTCCTAGCCTAGCCACCTTAGGCGTTGGATCCGTAGACGCCTGGCCAGACTCATGTCGCTGTACAGCCCATACGGTTCGTGGTTCGCTTACTGGGCGCTGGAAATGTTGGCCCGAGATCCCGATTTTGGCCAAAAAATAATTTTTTCGGTCGAGACCCATTTTTGGCTCAGCGGCTCAATTCAACAAACAAAATTGCCGTTATTGGAGCGAAAGTAATTCATAAGTATTTCTAAAGATTGACTGTTTGGTGCGGTTTATGGCATAGCGGCATAATAGGACCTTATTTCTTTCGAAATGAGAGAGGAGACACCATTACCGTCAATGGTCTCTGATGTAGAGCCATAGAGCCGACTTTCTGTGTCCGGAGCTCGACAACTTCAATATATCCGAGCTGTGGTCCCAACAAGACTCTGAATAAGTGGGAGAATGCATCAGAGGACGTTCACGTCTAAGATGGTGGAGAGGGACCTCAATCAATATGGTGTGCGCAATTGGCGACAGCTAGCAAAAGATCATGCTAACTGACGAATTTTGTTGATTGAGGTCCAGGTCCGGACTGTAGCGCCACAAGGAGAAGAAGAAGGTTCCAACAAGACGGAGGTACATGCCATAAAAGGACGCAATGCTCGAAATTTTTACGGAGAAATTTGGGGGCTGAGCCATCTAATGGCGAGTGGTCATCTATTGGCCGCCGCGATCATGTGACTTGACACCACTCCATTATTTTCTCTAGGCTCTGGGTTACATCAAGTGCTGAATCTACACTAACAAGCTGACGACGTTTGACGAGCTTGAGGCCAACATTCGAGACGCGGAATAACGTGGCGCATATTGAACCGCGTCACCAAAAATTGGGCCGACCGACCGATTAAAGCATTTCTAGCGAACCGAGGCGGTCACTTGAATGAGCTATTCCATACATGTCCATATGTCATACCTCCACATCAAAATTACATCCAAAATGACTACGTCGCAGGACGTTGTCTCAAAGGTACTCCTGATGGTGCAGATGCTGTTCAGGCGTAGAGAAGGTGGAGAACGTTATTCATCATCTGCGTTCTAGTCCAGCTTAGGCGTCTCTGAGACGTCTGCATTCGATAACCTCTGCGCCTGGCGGATGGTACCTACTAGATGCCCATTTCGCTTTAGGAAGCTCCCATTGGTTTTTAGAGACTAAATGTGTGCAACTCCTCGGAGATTTCCGTTGCTGCTCAATGTACCTTTCTTGGTCTAAGTGCGTCACCCTTGTTATGGACAAATACTGCTTAGATACCGGTAAATATTCCTGGTCTTGATCATGCGAAACGAAAAAAATGGACCCGAATGTGCTGAAGCTTATCTAGACTTCCAGGAAAAAGTACATCCTCTCGGGCTTATGTGCCTTATGTGCAACAGTGCACGGAAAACATATTCAAACATCAGTTCTGTAATTACCACCGTTTTTACGACCTTTCTTTTGCAATTCTGATACTGTTCGATCAACCATGACAGCATTTATCGAACACTCACCATTGATTCCATCAATAACCGCAATAAATTACAACAAAAAACAAATTAAATAATCATTGCTTCCGAATAAGCGATCCATGTAGCAGTTTTCATTTTTTTTATGTTTTCTGTTTTTTTTTTCGAAACAAAACCTTAAACACTTCACCACAACGCACCTAAGCCGTTTATGAAGCCCCCAGAGAGTACCATTCCAGTAAATCAAAACATCAATTCACCGGGAGGATTTACTTCCGCTTGACACACCCTCTGTTGACCAGCCCACGAGTGCCGCCCATCATGCAAACGCTGTTGACAGCTGTCTCCCGCGCCCAAAAAAAATGTGAGCTTTTTGCAACAATATAGCGTTGAAACAGCATGAAACTGAAACCGAAAATATTTATCGTAAATTTGAAGGGAGAACAATTGATGTTTGTTTTTCTCTCGACAAAGGATCATGAAATCTGCTCGTTGTGTCCTTGCGAACACATTCATTTGTTCGTTTTCCATTTAGATCCCATTCACGTGGCGCACAGACTTCATTAGTATGTGATACGTCATCGGATGGCCTGTATGGGCTTCAGTTCCTGTTGCCCTAAGCACGGACATACTGTGTGCATATGCTTGTCGGTGTGTGTAGGTTTGGTTTGGGCTTTATCCTTTCGAGTGACTGCACACAAAAGCCATAGATTCACCGATTAATTTCGTGTGAGCAAATAAATCGCAACAGCGTTTTCAACGCAATTAAGTAGGACCTCAATCGACCGATGCCAGGACGAGGAGTGTGAGTCTATGAAGGATCCTGTGAGTGGATGCGTGTAATCGATATTTTAAGTTGAGTGTATTTAAATCGAGCCTTGCATGAGGTGTGCTTGAGACAGATGGACGGGATGTAGGCTTATGAACTATCGGCATTCAACAGAACTGTAATCTTTTATGGATGAGTGGAGACAGGTGGGTAGATGCAGTCTATTGTGGGATTTGGTTTTGAACCGTTTAGTATTCATTGCTTTACTGGATTGCTTGGTATTGGATGCAGATTGGGCGTGGGAAATTTTGGAATCAGAGAGTATCGAGGCCAAGCTGATGAGATTCAATCGAGTGCATGAACAAACATCTTCAGATGAAGCTTTAGTCTCCATCGGAGATGTCTTTGTAAGAAACTGCAGCTTTGTGTTGGAAATCAAATCAACGAAATTCTCTCCTATGTTCTGAGAACATAGGAGAGAATTTCAAAATGTCTACATTTGGGTCAAGCGTTTGTTCAACAAGCACTCTCCTTGAGTTGAGTCTTATGGATTTGGGCTTACTAAACTATTTCGTTTGGGATTGTATACGACATTTCTGTTGAAATAAGAGGTGTCATTTTATAGTGTAAGCCTTGGTTGGTCTGCGGACACTCAACTACCACTGTCACTTGAACGTTATTAAATGTGAATCGACACACACTCACAGAATAATGAACATTTACTACATAAACGGTGAACTTTCTTGCGGAAAAAAAATTTGCAATGTTTTCTATCAACATTAAGCGCCTTCTGCATATTTTTATGTTTCAACACGATGTCTCAATCTTCAAAAACATAGCTGCCGAAATTTCTACTCGGGATCGGTCAACTGAACTGGGCCTCGCCAATGTTGAGCAGTAACACAAAGTGGAGCGAAACAAACAACGCGAAAAATAAGAAAAAAATTAAAAAATTAAAAAGGTTCTGCCAGAATCAGAGGACGTTCACGTCTAAGGTAGTGGTGAGACCTTAATCAACATGGTGTGCGCAATTGGCGACAGCTAGCAAAAGATCATACTAGCTGGCGAATTTTGTTGGTTGAGGTCCATGTTCGGACTGTAGCGCCACAAGGAGAAGAAGAAGGTTCCAACAAGACGGGGCTACATGCCATAAAAGAAACCAATGCTCGAAGTTTTGACGGAGAAATTTGGGGGCTGGGCCATCTAATGCAGAGCGTTCATTAATTGGCCGCCTCAATCATGTGACTTCACACTACTCTATTATTTTCTCTAGGCTCTGGGTTACATCAAGTGCTGAATCTACACTAACAAGCTGACGACGTTTGACGAGCTTGAGGCCAACATTCGAGACGTGGATCGGTAACACGGCATATATTGAACCGAGTCACCAAAAATCATTCCCCAAATTTTTCACCCTTTGACAGGCTAGTGAAGTGAAGATTTCATCTCGTATTTGTCTGGCGATGTTAAATGAAAAGGTCGTCTCCATAGCTTAGAGTTTGAATGAAAATCCATGTGTGTCCAATTCAAAGCGATAACAGGAACTGGCCATATCCGTAACCAATTCACACATACATGCATAAAGATTTTAGCCTGCATGGGTATCTTAGCCAAAACGCCGTGGCGCAGTGGGTAGATGCGTCGACTCCTACGCTCGAAGTCCAAGGTTCGAAACTCGAAAAAAAACATCTAACATTTTTTCACGACTCCACCTCTTTCGAGTCACTGACAATGCTCAAAGGTATAACTGTGTATAACTGTTAAACTGTAGGTCCCCTTAACTCGTGGGAGAACAATAGCACGCACAACACGAGAGGTTGCTGAGAAGCTAGGCCCAGGTCCAACTCGAACTGTAGCGCCGCCATTATTATATTATTATTTTTCTGAACAGGCCACTACATCCGGAAAGCCCAGAAATCGATTGATTCGAGGTCGGACGCAGAAGCATTCTGAAGAAATTTAGAGGGACTTCTTTCTAAAATCTATACAGAAACTTCCAATAGGCATCATTCTAAGATTATAGCTGGGCCAGTCTTTTTTTTTTGCTATGCTCTGCTTGGCATCAGATTGTAAACTCGTTTGCGGAGCTATCGTCAGAGGCTTGTCATGGGTCTGCTGAAGTTGCTCTTCTCCTCTTTCATCATCTAGCTCATCTTTATGTTCAAAATATTGGTCGGGACTATATCGAAAAACAAACGACACACAGCCAACTGGATGGCGCAGTTGGTTGAGTGCATCCCGTAAGTTAGAGGGGTCCCAGGTTCGACTCCCAGTCACCATTTGCCGTTGGGATCAAATTAATGGGATTAATGCTAGAGCGGGCGATCAGTGGTAGTAGTCTGACTGTGGGTATCAGAATGGACCAACGTGGTCTAAGTTTGTTGGTGAATTCACTAGCAGCCCCCTAACCTAACCTAACCATATCAAAAAACAGCCAGTGTGACGACTTAACATGATTCTTCAGAGTATGGAAGCTTCTTTTATAGACTTCTTCACCTGCATTCACGCCTAGTGCGGGGAGGTGCATGAGAAAATTGAGCGGACTATTTTAGCTAATAGAATGGTACATATCGGGACCGAGTTCGCCAGCATTCGAAAACTGTAATTGTTTGAAAGAGTGATAAATAGGGACCCAATGTAGGTCAACGTTCTAAAATACCATGACCCACATTACCACAGATAACTGCTATAGATCCCTATTTCATTAGGCTCAGGAGGCAATTGACTACGGACCACATGCAAGGACTATATCGAAAGTGGGTTCGTATAGGCATAGAACGTCTGTAAGAATTCTTCACTCTGACCCTTTAAAACAAGGTAAAGGAGCATGATCACGACTAAGTACATGCACAAACCTTCAAAAGGCTTGAGATCGTAGAAGAGGAAGAGGCTGGTTTGCTAAAACCCAGACAGAAGATTTAAAGCGACTAAGATATTTTCGATCTAAAAACTAGGGTTCTAAACAAAGGTAAATTCCTATTGGTTATGTGAGTTTTTAAAAGGTCTACCATTACACTGGGCAGAGTTCGGAAGACTGGCAGGTTAAAGGTTTTATAGAGCCTGACCGAAGTTGTTTCGACAAACCAAAGTAGCAGATGAAAAAGGAATGAATGGAGTTGCTGCAGATGCACTAGTTGTTGGATCCCCTTTATTCAGTGCGAAAGTTCCCAGGGTCCTCAGTTGAGTCACATTATAGACAACACTTTCTTTACGCATTCCCTAGACAAAAGAATAATTTGAAGCTTGACACACGCCATACATGACCTCATTCTTTAAGAAGTCGCCTTTCCAAAATAATGCAAAGTCTGCAGGCTCCTTACTTTTCAGTTGACGATATGCAGTTCTGCAAGAAGAACGGTTTGTCATATCACACAAAGAGGATACTCAACAACACAAGCCATTAAAATATCCAACAACACACTGAGCCGCCATCCCATTCATTTCCATTCAACTAGGAACGCACCCGTGTTCCTGCCATGCAAAGACATCTTATTACGCCAACATAATCCTATTCCACAGCACAGCAGCATTCGCCTTTGAAAATTCAAACTCCTCCTCGACCAAGCCACTTACACACAATGACACAATAAAATTAGTGACATTAGCTTTTCAATGTCAAGCATCGCATAAAAGAGTAGGCACTCCACGTTCCAGCGGCACCTTTCAGCACATTGTCCTTTAATTTATCTCCAACGCCGTCGCTGCCGCTGCTTCTGTGTACATTCTTGCCTCCGAGAGCCTACACCAGCCTAGAAATATTTTTATTTATGAGTCACAAGCGAATATTTATGACTTTGCTACGAGATATACATTTCGTACATATTTAAAGCAATTCGTAAAATTTACGATCCGCCGCGATAAGGCAGAGGCAGCCTTGCAAGACGCAGGCAGGCAAACGATGATGACGCCCACTAAAGTGCCGCCCTTAGCTGAGGACCAGAGTCTCCCAAATGCGTGCGGCATTCTGTGCGTTTGTGCCATTCACCAGAAATATGCTTTTAGAGTGAATGCTAAAAGTCTAACGATGGACGCAGTCAGCAGTCCTTAAAGCACAAGCCAGAAGGAGCAAAAAAAATTTTAAAAGCACACTGGCTGTGCCATTGTGTGTGAAGCGCTGTGAATGATGCATTGGACATGGGTATTTATGTAGTTACACTGGCGAGTTAAGTGCCGAAGTGAAATTACATCATTTGTCAGGATTACCGCAGCACCACCCCTCGTTCACCAGAGAGACAGTAAAACGAGCGACACGTTGTTGAAAATTTTAATCGGTGACAATTCAATTTAAATGGAGGAGTGTCCCTGTCTTGGGAGGAGTTCTCTGAAAGCTGATTGAAGGCGGGGTGAGTGCCAGCGAGCATAAACAGGAGAAAGGAAGGTGTGAGATGTGCAATCAACTTAGACTGTGTGATAAAAGCGGAAACTTGTGTCTGCAATTTCGTTTATATTCGAAGTTTTAAAGGCTACGGTAGAGAATGGATTTCATTTCATAAAAATGTCACCGTAGCTTTGTGCGAGGTTACTGCGATTGGCTGTGGGGTGTTGTGTCAGTCCGCCACATCAGTGTGGTGTATTTGAAATGCAGCTCTATCTAGTGTGGGTGATGGCATCAATCGCTTTGGAAAAAGCTTTACTCTCTGCACAATGTGACTCTCTCAGATAAGTGACCATGCAATGAAGCGTTGACTTCAATCATTTCACGGTATCAAACTTTTATTCGTCCTAAATATCCACAAAAATAGTCTGGAGAATTCTATAAAGGCGGCTTACTGGTTCAAAGAAATTAACTGAGAGACTACTTCAGTATTGGAATTGAAATGTCCAGCCGTTAGCACCAAAGTTTGTGTATATTCACTAGTTGGCTGGTTGGATTCCACGTTGAAACAAGGATACCGGATGCATGAACACTCACGCGACTATAAGTACTGTGGACAAACAATCGATAAAATTAAAGATGGTAAAATGTTGCCGTCCTACATCTCTAAAGGATAAAGCAGGCTTAAGGGTGAACTGATGAACATTCCTGGCGAGACGAGTATTGCGAGTTTCATGAATTCATGAAGGGGAGGAATGCAATTGGCTAGCTCAATTGAGCATCGTTTGTTAAAATAGTGATAAAACAATGACAAGGATGAGATATTAAGGCGATGTTCGAGCGAGTCTATCGTCTTTGCGATATTACTGCCTCCTATAAGTTTTATCGCTCGCTGTTGTATTCTATCAAGTATGTGCAGATAGGTCTTATTAGCACCAGACCAGATATGAGCGTTATACTCAAGCTTGGGGCGAATGAAGGCCTTATAAATTGAAGCCAAATCAGAGGGGGTGAAGTATTTCTTGCATCGTTTTAGGAAACCTAGACATTTCGCAGCATTTTTGGCGACCTCGAATATGTGGTCATTCCAACTAAGTGTTGAGTTGATACACATACCGAGGATGGAAAGTTTTTCGGTTTCTTCGATGAAAATGCCATTCTGGTGACAGTAGACAGCATTGAGTTTTGGAAGCATTAAATTCTACTCTGTACGCTGTACGCATACAAGAATTTATTCACTGTACGTAAAAAAATTTCTCAACCCTATTTGCTGCCATACACCCCAAAATCCATGTGCCACAACAAAAATGTGCGACTTTATTGGAGTGTATTGTAATGATAATAATAATAATAATAATTATAATGGCGGGGCTGGACCGAGGTGGACTTGGGCCTAGCTTGTTCTCTCACGAGTGGAAGGGACCTACAGCTTAATGCCGACTCCGAACGGCTTCTCAATCTGGCCGTTCAGACTAAAGGTCCCCTGCACTCGTAAGAGAACAAAAGCACGCACAACACGGAGGGGTTGCTGTAGAATCTAGCCCCAAATCCACCTCAGACTATAGCTCCACAATATAAATGACAACAGTGTTACATCAATCATTTCTGGAAAATGTGTGAAATGACGACTTACTGCACACAGACTGCGCCCTGCCTAGAAACAGAGCAACGATATCACCAAACATGTTTCACTAGCGCATAGATGGCCATTATTCACTCCACCACATCAGATGGTTACAAGAAAATGCAAAATCCCTCACGCTGTCCAGTTAAAAGCTCAAAATCCAGTTCTATGTCCCACTTAAGTTCATTCCTCAGACACAGCGCAATGGTTTCGCCATTATGTGCGTCCTTGTAACACCTCACAAAGCATCGCAGCGCGCCCGACTGAATCTGTTCCCATTGTACACTCAGTTAAGGACAAAAACCAGGAATCCTTTTCAACACATCGCAAAACCCCAATGGAACGTCAAGAGCACACGTTCATATTCCAGCGCGTCGCAAAATTCTCTTTCAATGTTACCGCAAAAGTATGCGATTTGTAACTACGTGGCATATCTTTATCCTAAGTGACATGTTCTTCTTTCTCTGCCACTGTACGGGTATGTGAGTGTGTGCGTGCGTTGGGCGCCCCACCGCCATCGTGCGATGGGCGTTTGCACCGAGACCCAGCTGTTCACTTGCGACAGTTTAAAATGTTGTTCACGTTCACGCAAAAAATGATACGAATTCCCCTCGTGCCTCTGACGAGAATAACTACGAATATCCGCCACCGAAGCCCTCACACACACACACACACACCAAACTGGGGCTGCAAAAGTAACAGATCAGCGTTATAACGCATTCCGCATGCAACGAACGATTCCGTGAGACACACAGAAAGGAGCGCAGTTTTTTGCACGCCCAAACCGAAAGCCCCAACACCCACTTGCACCCCTGCAATGGCGGTGGACGAAGCCATTCTTTATGCAGGACTGGCTTCCTCGGAAATCAATAAGCGACAGGGCTTACCTTATCCAGTTCCTTGGGAGATCCTTGCTTTACTCCATCATTTGCATGCGACATTTTTTAGGATACACCTCGCCACCCACACCCACCTGCTTTGACACGCAAGCCGATGCAGGAACTCTCACGGTCGCGTGTGACAGAAGTTTGCCCAGAAAATTACCCCCTCGCATGAGCACATAGTACATACGAGTATATGCGGCTAACACGCATAACCAGTTGTGAAGGGCTCGTCCGCTCCCAGGATATGCGGTGGAATTTTTTATCCAAAAATTATATGAACGAGCTCATGTCCTTTTTTATTTTGCGCAGCCTTGCACTTGTGGTCCGACCAGTCTGCGCCTGGCTGCGGTGGGACGGCAAAGGTATTCGCTTTCAAACGTGAGGTTCGCAAATTGTTTGGCTATTACCCGGTTGTGGGTTGCAGTCGGGTGTATCGCTGTATCCTTCGATGGGAGTAGACGGAGCAAAGAGGCTTTGACTTGCAGTTTGCGGCAAGAGAAATTCCACATAAGAGTTGCATGGTGGAAAATGAATTTTATTTCGGTAGCGTGGCTAACCGGAGGTAAGTGAAGGCAAAATTGATGCAAGCAAGCAGCGATTCGTTGATGCGAGTCTCTGTGCGGTGGCGGTGGTGGCGTTGGGTGGCTAGGGACAGCTTTTGTACGCTGCTTTTGGTGGTATTTGAGGCAGTTTTTGCTTAGGTGAGCATGTAAGGGGCTAAGCCTTGCGTGTGCACGTTGGTTATCCTTGCTCTTTGTTTTAATTAATTTCGTTTCGTTAATTACTTTCGTTAGGGGAAATGTGTGGGAGCTTCATGATGTTTGTGGGCAATCACATGCATGTACTTGATTGTCATTAAATTCGGGATAAAGATTTTACATGTTCACAAAAATAACCAAAGTGCTTGTGTAATAATGGCCTGTGGGGAGACAGCGGCAGACACAAAGTTTCATAATTTGCTCTAAAACATGATATTGGTCGACCGATCTACAGGAAAGGAGGTACTTTAAGCTCCGTCAACTATTGAGGGATAAATCTCCGTAAACCTACAGAACAAGCCTCAAAACCAAATCAGACCGATGTATAGCCTGCGGTGTTTATATTCGCATTTTATATCTGTGTTGGTATTGTTTGTGGTGTTCATTGCGCGGGCGAAGTCCTCTATCGACTGAAAGTTATAGCTGCCCAATGCGACTTTCTGTCTTAGCCGGATATTGAAGAAGGAGGCACAGGAAAGCGCCGTATTTTCTTCTTTGTATGACGCTACAGTCTGGGTTGGACTGGACAATAACCAATAGACATCTTCAAATTGCACCTCTCCAGTTTGGCACATCAAGTTGGTTGAGGTCTTTACCCTTAGACTCCGTCTAAGTCTTGTATTTTTTATAACGCATACTTCCCAGTTGACATGTCTTGTTCTTCTTCTACTTCTGAACCAAGTCATCTTGTGAAGATACAGTGCCTCACAAAAGTATTCAGAATTATGTGTTTTCACGGATCTTAGTTTGCTTTGTTGCTTTCTGTTGTTGTCTGACAGAAAACATGCAAATCGACATTAGGAAGAAGAGGACGGCTTGGTGGACAAACGACATAAGGCAGAAAGTTAAAGAAAAGAAGGAGGCTTGGAAGAAATACATACGAACCCGTTCAATGACAGATAGAAGATCCTATGTGGAAAAGAGGAATGAAGTGAAAGAAGGATTTAAGGAAGCAAAGAAGATATCATGGGAAGAGTTTGGAAACCTAGTAGAGGAAAGAGCTAAAGACAAAAATACAAAAATCTTTTGGAAAATAGTTAAAAACCTGAGAGGCAAATATGGAAAACAAACAAGAACAATCAAAGATGGAGACAAGTTGGTTATAGAAAAGAAAGAAGTGCTGGATACTTGGCGGAAGTATTTTGGGGAAAACTTTAAAAAAGATGAAACCATACCTAATGAGGACGTAATCGTACATGGACCATTCCAAGAAGTTGAAGACGTAACAACAAGAAGGACCAATTAGACAAGAAGAGGTTGAGTATGTCATACAGACAATAAAAACCGGAAAAGCCGCCGGACCAGATGAAATAGCCCCGGAACTCATTAAATATGGTGGCCCAGAGATTCAAAAATCCTTAACTGAACTGTTTCAAAAGGCATGGGATGAAAATAGGATACCAACAGACTGGAAAGGAAATCTGGTAATACCAATTCACAAGAAGGGTAGCAGTTAGTACTGTAACAACTACAGGCCGATAACACTATCATCTACAGTGTATAAGTTATATACCAAGGTACTCGAAAAGCGAGTTAGGTGAGTAGTGGAAGAAGACCTAGAAGAGGAGCAGGCGGTGTTTAGACCGGGAAGATCACATAAGATCACATCTTCACATTAAGAACCATCATGGAAAAATGCATGGCCAAGGGGAAGGATCTTTTTCTAGCGTTCGTAGACTTAAAAGCGGCGTTTGGTCAAATTTGCCAAAACTTAATTTTCAGCTCCATGTAGCAGTGTATACAGTGAGAGACTCTTTTCTGAAGCATGCATCATATACGAAAACAAGCGTAATAACTTATTACCCCTAAATGCAGAAAAACTAATTTTCATTCACCATAATTTGGCTTTAGTAAGCTTCCAATACTAAATACCTTCTTTTATTTTGTAGTCTTTTACTAAAAAAACGATTATCCGGTATTCGGCAGGATATCAAAAGACTATTCGGCTCCAGCCGGATATTATAAAAGAAGCCGGAAAGGCCGAATACCGAATACTTGCCGGATATCCGTCACACCTCTAATAACAATACTAAAATCCAGAAAGAAAACATAATTCCGAATATTTTTGTAAGGGTCTGTAGTTACAGTCAGGAACATTCAGTTCCATACGGGTACTAAGCATGGTGGTCAGTCAATGATGGTATGGGGTTCCATGAGCCATGAAGGAGTCGAAAATTTTAAATTTATTGATGGAAATATAAACAAAAAAAAGTATTTGGCAATTTAAAAAAAATAGTGCTCAAAAATTGGGGACAGAAAACACTTTCCATTTTTACCAGGACATTCACCCCATGCATAAGTCTTTGCTAGTGCGAACGTGGTTATTATACAACTGTGCCAAAGTGATGGAAACAACTCACAGTCCAGATATTTACCCTATCGACCATTTATGGGAGTATCTGGACAAACAAATTAGTTCGAATAACCAAACATGGACCAAAAGCCAATTATGTCGTATGAAATTGAATGTTCCTATATTTTTGTTCTTTATATCTTTTTTTTATTTTATTGTAATTATGCATTTTTTTATTTTTTTTCCTTTATTTAGTATCTAAATATTTCACGAAGTAATTAAAAAATATTCAAATTTGTATGTCTTGCTTGCTTTCATTTAAATCAAGTTTATTATTAAAAATTGCAATCGTACGAAACTGAATGTTCCTGACTATAACTTGCAATGCCAAGAACAAGAAGAAGTTAAGGTCCCATCTCGTGAATTACTTCGTTCTTTGGTCACGACAAGACTTAAAATATTTAAGACGCTTTTGTACATCTTGCTTAATAATAATAATAATGGCGGCGCTACAGTCCGAGGTGAACCTGGGCCTAGCTTCTTAGCGATCACTCGTGTTGTGCGTGCTATTGTTCTCTCACGAGTGCAGGGGACCTACAGTTTGATACCGACTCCAAACGGCGATTTTGAGAAGCTTTTTCTAGACAGTTGTACTCTTTGAGCATTGTCAGTGACTCGAAAAAGGTGGAGCCGCAAACAATTTTTTTATTGAAAAATTGTTTGTCTGAACTGGGATTCGAACCTAGACTGTGAAAGTCTAATGAGCATGGGTCGACGCACGAACCCACACGGCCACGGCGCCCCCTTGCATCTTGCTTGGATTTAACATTTTTTTAAAACGTTCTTTTGTATAGAGTCCCTACAAGAGTCCATTTCCAATCAAAGCCCTGTCCCTGTCCCTGCCGCAGAGAATGTTCGCAAAAGAGGAAAACATTTTGTGCACCTTCCTGATTCTATGATTAACGTGCATTCATGAGGACTATGACTGACTAATTTTTGAAGCCCTCACGAGGCTTTGAATGAACATCCGTCTGCTAGGTTTGCAGCTATCGATAATTCCTTAAAGAGTGCAATTCAATTCGTGCATCCCTCCGGAATGCGTCATTGTTAAGTGCATTTCCATCGACCACTCCACTTCCCAACTGCACAAGTCAAATGCCACTAATCGAAGAGGTCCCCTTAGTGTATCTTCGATGACTGTCTGCTCTCATCGTTAGTTCACTTCTCCTTCACTCCTTCCGCCCTCAAAAGGTCGGCCCCGCTGGTTGCGTTCAGTCCCCGCTGATGATTGATGACCACTGCCGTTCTCATATTTTGGAATGCAACATATCCAAAGTCGCCCAATCACTCGCCTGAGGTTGGCTCTCCATTTCCGGACCACTGGCGCAATTGCTTCGCCGGATGACATAACCTGATTGACAGCAACCGGATCAGGCCAACCTGACTCGTGACTGCACACTGCACCAGACCGTTTCAATTGGCCGTATTAAATTTTATTGAAATCCATGCCGAAGGGCACATCGCATGCCACCGCAAAGGGCACTCTCCATCGGGGATTGTAGTTACAGTTGCCGTTTCCGATGTCCATTCGAATCATTATTAAAATTTTATTGTCAAATCGTTATGCGTGAGAGGTTAATCGTTTCGGCGAGGAGTTCATAAATCTGCCACCCAATCCGACCAGTTACCGTGACGGAGTATTCTCGTAAATTGTGCGAATTGCACTTTTACTGCGTCCTCACCAGTTATCGTTGTTGCGCTGCGATCGGGTGAGAAGACGACGCACGGGGGTGGGGAAATGCAAAGAGCTCTCCAAGGATACAAACGTAATGGACAGCAAGGGACAGCAGGATATTCAATTTATTGCGATGCCCCATCATACAATCAGTCGACCGGCCGGCATGCTAAATGCAAATATCCAATTGTCCTTTCACTGCCATTATGATGACCATTATGTTGTGTGTACGCATAGGAAGTTGTGAGAGATGTGTGCGAATGCATACACACGCATACGCACCATTGAAGCTGAAGCAGAAGCAGAAGCAGAAGCAGATATATCTAATAAGTGCACATAAATAAGAGTCACTTTATGTCCTTACGACGACATCCTAATTAAGGTTTAAGGTCCAACGCAATTTTCGAACCCGATGAACATTATCCTTGCGGTGCGGCGGACAGCCAACGTACGAGTGTGTACGGTGCGTCCGTGCAATCACAGAACAGTGAACTGGGAGTGGACTGCGCCTACCACCGCCGCCGACCGGAGATCGGAGATTTATGGCATTCCAAATGTGTGTCCTGTTGGGTGGATGATAATTTTAATGAATGAAATCAGAGGAGTGGAGCGCCCCGCCGGTGGTGGGGCGGCCTGCCCGAGATAGGTTAATAAATCGTACTTGTGGTGTATGACCAAAAATGACTTGTAACAAGGATAATGAATATATTGTTTTTCTCTCGCTTCTCTTGTGCCTCTTGCGCCCAGGCCCACTGACCGGGATGCATGTTGTTAGAGCTGGTGGACAACGATGTTGTTGTGAATTATTGCCGTGATTCGGTTGAAATAGGTTCCCAGTCCCAGGAACATGTAAATCGAATTACTTTGGACATTTAGACGATTTATTGTGCGAAGTGGAGGGAGACGAAGACTGCACGTGTGGTGTGTGTCTGTTCTAAAAACACCAGCTAAGGTCAAAAATAGTTTCGACATAATTGTTTTAATAGATCCTTGCGGCAAATTTGTTGCTTTACGAGGCAAAAAGCGAGCTCTTAAGCACTTTGTAAGTGTCGATAAAATCGTAAAGGGTTTTCGTATGTGCGCCTTAAATATTTCAGGAGTCAGTGATATTTATGGGGTCAGTGGCTTTAATGGCCTGATGTGCCATAAAAGACGCCCTTCAGGGGAGTGGTAGATGATTTGTGCGGAAACTGGGGGAACAAGATGGATGACTCTCATAAAATTTAAAGTTATGTTGGGCTCACCAGTATCTGACTGACTTGGGAGTATATTGTCTCCCTGATTTGGTTGTGCACTCACTATGAAATTCTCGTGTCATAGATTGGATTGGGTCTTACGCTCTATAGAGCTATTGCAGTCTCTACATGTTTGGAAAGGCAGATATTCTGATATTCTGGGGTAGGTAGGCATGTAGACATATGGTGACCTAAGCCATGGCTCACGCGTTGGGGATGGGATGAGCTACCATCTTGAGACCCAATTTTGTATGAACCTCTGGAGGTATTTCAGCTCAATCTGATTCAGATCTTCCTGCTGATCAAAGACGTTTTTGTCCAGTAGTTGCAATCTTCAAACGCCAAGCGGATGGCGAACAGATTCTATTTATTCCAAGTCCCTGCATTCCACGACTGGATGGCGCCTGCCCCAAGTTCGAGGGGTCCCAGGTTCGAATCCCAGTGAAATCGAAACTGGTCCAGTCACCATTCGCCGTTGGGATCAAATTAACGGCACTGGAGTAGGTTGCTACCTGGTAGTACAATGGACCAGTTTTGAGTCTGAGTGCTTCAGTAGTCTTTCAAAAATCCTACGAAACAAAAAAAAATTTCCCTGCAGCTTTTGCAGAAGTCGTCGAAGAGGATGCCTAGACGCATAGCGGAGTGCCTACTGCCCAGTGTTTGGAAAGAACTCCCATCGCCTGCCGCCTGGGTCTGGTCATTGATAATTACCTTTATTTGCTCAAAATCAGTCATAGGGCTAGCATCGTTTATTTGCTTTTTCCAGACCATTTCGACAACTTCTAATTTCTTCCCAAGAAAACTTCGCATCGTATTAACATACGGTATACCTAGAGACTTCTCTATCTTTGCCTCGGTTTTCAAAGTCAGCGTATTTTAAGGATCTTGATTAGTTTCAATATCAGAAAACTCTGCTGGATACCTAGCCATGTGGGGATAGAATGCCCACTCCCTGTCCAAGAAAGGAGCATTAGAAGCCTTCATATGCCCCGAGCCATTCTACGCAGTAGGAGACCATGTCCTTAGAGAAGAATTCAGGGAACTAGAAAGAAGAAAACGGCCAGCAAACTAAACAAAGCTTATGGCATGAAGCAGGCCAAAAAAGAGGTTTCAAGCATGCATCAGATTAAGCAAGAACAACCTTACTATTCTAGCAAGCTTTCTGACAGGACACTGTATACTAAGGAAACTAGGGTTATCTGAAGAAGGTCGCTGCAGATTCTGTTGAGAATTTTGTGAGGCAGTATCCCAGTAAAGTAAGCTTTCATCGTTCGATGCAGCATTGCCTTGTCGCTTGGCAGGCGACATCCGGACGTTAAGCATTTAAAAAGTGTCGATTTTCAGTTCCTTCGAATTAAAGATTCTTTGTTGGATAAAATGATCCTGCCGGACTGCTTCAGTGAACAAACGTATGATTTGCGATGGCCCTAGGAGTTGAATCTGCGATCTAGTGGGATCATCTTATACTACACCCTGCCAGAAAGTCAGCCTTCCTTTGAGCAGTTGCAATTTATTTCATAAGCACTACCGTTCCGAATGTCTTTCTGGAGGAAAAATTTGCTCGTCCCCGCAAATTCCCCCAATTCAACGATCCCGTGGGATTCATGGATTTTTTCTTTCTTCCAATTCACTTGGTAATCCTCCCGTGGAGCGCAGGAAAGACTCTTTTAAATGAATTACATTCCGTTTACATTTCCTTGATTACATGAAGAACGACCATTCGAGCAATCTCTTTTCCTGCATGGAAGCAACTCCACATTTCATAATTGCAAGGACGTGCCCAAGCAACACGAACCCATTTCACCTGAATCCACAAATCCCCCTTTCTCCTCGGGGCAAATAAAGCTTGAGCGGGAAACCCATTTATTGGTGCGGGTCTGGAAAATATATTTTCCTTCCAAGGAGCTTTTCGTGGGAAACGGGTTTGCACATTTCGACGACTACCAACATTTTGTTTATTTGCTTCGCCTGCACTAAGTGCATTTATGCACACACATGTCCACACGTGTGTTTTCGCTGTCAGAAGATTGCCAGGACGCAGAATAATTTACTGGGTTCCCATCGTTTCCCACTGCTGAACGTTAAGTTATGCTGACATATATCCTCCTTCGTTTGCGGGAGAAAAAAGGGATAAGTCCTGGTAAACTATCCGAAAGACAACGACTTACACCCCCACACTCGCACTCCCTTTCCCCCACATGCAGTTGTGTCCTTGGAGTATTTCATTTGGTTTCATTGGTTAGCTGAAGCTTACATCTCCGCCCTCGGCCACCGGTCCCCACCCGGGCTGAGACATGACATATTGTGAGTGACAGATTTAAATGAAGTTATGAACGTTTCAGTCCCCTGTCTGCGTCCTCTTTTTCGCAGAGACTTTTATGCTCACAATCACTCACACTTGCTCAGGATGATGCTTTATTTAGCCGTTCAGCTGAAGAAGGACACTCCGCAAGGCGTCCGACGTGGCAGAGTGTTGCATGCTGCTGGATTGGATGATGATTATGATGGAAATTGGTTCCGTGATTTATGCAGACAATAAGTGGCACAAACTCGTGAGTGGAGCCGGGGAGTTCGTTCTGCATGTGTGTGCAACAGTGTGGTTTAGGTGCTGCATGCAATGTTTGCTGCGGCGGAGCTGTCTCGTTGGCTTCACCAAGGACACATGCACCATTTTTCGAATATCGTTTCTCAAATTGGATTTCATCAAAGATGTATAAAATATTTACGACGGAATGATGGATGTTGTGCTAGCGTTTGACAGGACATTAGAGTGACAGGAGCTGAGACGAATCAGGCTAATTGGCCGTGAGCGGTGGTACGAGTATGTGCGGATCGGCTTTGATTTTGTTTGTTTTTGAACACAACCAAATTGATATGAAGGTGGAAATGTGCATGATGGATATGTACCAAATCGAGTCAGAGACGTTCGTCTGATCGTCGTCATATTTGTGGTCACTCCAGTTTAGTAGGAGTCATTGCCTAGTGTCTACAGCAACCACTCGTGTTGTAGGTGAACCTGTAGATTCAGGCCGATATAGAACGGCGAAGTTCGAGGAACTTTACACCACAATTACACTCATAGAGCATTGTCATCGACGCAAGATAGTGGACCCATACAGAATCAGCGACGTAAACAAATCACGCTTTTAACAGCCGGATACGGTCATTAAAGATGTTAAAGGTTACCCAGACAGCAACGATAGTTTTTTCAATTTTTATGCTTCAGCAGCTGTCAAAGTTGCCAATGACATCCACCCATCAATATGTTTCCTTAGGTCTGCCATTTTATAAGGCATTGCTCCAAGCTTGCCGAACGTGCTGAAAATATTAAAAAAAAATTTACAGAATTTGCGGCTCAGTTGTAAATACTCAACGTGAATTCCGTCGTGAGGTCGGTTGTCATAATTGTTTCAGTGCGCAAGCAATTCGTCGCACTGTGGAAAAGTTTGATCCTGAGTACACTCGTTTGATCCTTAAGCCACCGACTAGGCCGAGAATGGTGCGAAATGAAGAAGGCATAGCCACCGTATCGAAGTATCGATGAAGACATAGAAATGTCGATTCGGTGATCAGCTGAATTGGGCATCGCCAGAAAGTCAACCAGACTTATTTTGTGGTCGGATCTGAGTCTACTTCCGTATAAAATTGTGCTGACGCAAGAATTGGAGCCGGATGACCATAGACAACGCCATGCGATCGCTAATTACTTACTTAATGTGGCGCTACAGTCAGGTATGGATCTGGGCCTCAACCTCAACCAACAAGCGTCTCCAGCCAGCTCGATCATTCGCTACCTGCCTCCAGTTTCGCACGTACAGTTGGTTAAGGTCCCTTTCCACTTGCGTGCGCCACCTGGATCGCGGTCTTCCTCTACTGTGCCGTCCCTCGGGGGTGGATTCGAAGACTTTCCGGGCTGGAGCATTGGTTCCCATTCGCTCTACATGACCTAACCATCTTAATCGCTGGATCTTCAACCTTCTGGCTAAGTCGATGTCGCTGAACAGTTCGTACAGTTCGTTGCTGTATCTTCTCCTCCACTCACCCTCTATGCAGACGGGACCGAAAATCACCCGAAGAATTTCCTCTCGAAGCAACCAAGAGCAACATCATCCGCATTTGATTATCGATCGCTAATTGGGTGCTCGAAATGTTGCCCGGAGATCCGAACTTTTGCAAAAAAAAAAATCATTTTATCGGACGAACACAATCCACAATTGTTCGACCAATAATCAATGCTACCACATAGTTTGACTATTTGGTGCGGCGCATGAGATGGTGGGATTATCGGACCATATTTCTTTCGAAATGAAAAGTGAGACACTGTCAATGGTCTCAGGTATTTGTAGAAAATTGCTGTATTCGGAATCGAACCACGGACCCTCATCATTTGAGTATCCCCTACGATTACGATAATTCCTTGCTGATATTTATAACTCTGTTAGAAACGACTTCATCTCCCACTTCACATAAAATTTGTTGATAAACGTTCATTCTTGTTTCAATGGTACCTTCCCAAGCAGAACTGGTTGATTCCAATCGGCAATCGTTCACGATTACGGTTCCCGGTAGGTAGCAATCTGTTGCAGGGAACAACAATTGTCTTCCCCCTCCCTCCCTATGAATTACCAAAACAATGTTTGCCATCCAGTCTATGCGAATGTGGCGCCATTTCTCCATCAGACACCTTCACACCGTATTTCCCAGTTCTTCAATGAAATTTCCCTAATCCATCCCTAATTGCGAAGCACAACGCGTGGCGCTCTATACCAAGCAACCACCACATCCTGACCCCAAAACCCCATGTTGGCAGCGAAGAAGAACGGATGTATAATGTCTCAATTTAATTTGCGCATCTAATCCCGACATCCTCTGCCAGTCATACCTCTTCCAATAGAAACATTCAACTTCCAACGATTATGAGGGAATTTTTGCAATTTCATTTTTCCTCGTGTGTTTTCATTAACTCGAAGAAGTGGCAACCCCGTAGCATTTGTTTGCCACACGTGTTTCCATTTAAGGGCTACACACCCTATCCTACATGCACACAGCTACGGATGCGAACATGTGCACACATGGATACGCCTGCCGATGGGGTTTGCTATTACATTTTCAAAATTTTCCGGAAGAATGATACTTCTAATTGCCAAAGACTTTTTCACTGCTGCCTCTGCACACAGTCTCCAGCAATTACTATGCGCTGAGGGGTTACTTTAGGAGGACTCCCAAGAAGAATGCGTTGGCGTTCGGCAGAGTGATAGAAGGGGTACCACCTAATTGGGTATCCTTTAGTCGTGGTCCTTCTAATTGCACAAAAGCAAGCTCGGTGGATGAGCAGAAGCCAGCTCGACAGCTTCAAAATTCAAGAGACGATGCAAGAGATGAAAAGATGAAAAGATGAAATATGCCACACAAGGGTGCGTTTTATCTTATTATCACGCGTCTCTCTCTGCTGGCGGGGAAGGGACTCTCTTTTCAGTCACTTGACTGCGTGAGGGGGGTTGCGTGCGCGGCTGTTGACAAAATCTCAGGGTTACCCTCGCCATTTATTGTTTCCAGCGAACAGTGGCATCCTAATTACGCGAAAGAATCCGCCCGTAGACGGTGCTGGCGAAAGCTTTGAAGAGAAGGCATTTCCTTTCAACGCGCGGCGGGGGGAGGTTTCTTAAATAATTTTTCTTTATCCCCTCAGCCTTAACGGACTTGCTTCGTTGCGCCTCCAGGGCTTGTGGGGTGGGGCGGCACTTCTAAAGAGCAACCTTCCCCGCCATCAGCCCGCGGGAGAACGAGAAGCAATTTGAATTATGGAAAAGGACTGGTGGTGGTGGTCCCAATCCTCAGCGGGATTATAAATCGTTTTTATTATTATAATTTTTTGTTTCTTCTTTTGTTTTCTGCCACACCACCCTCACGGTTCCTCCCCTCGGTCCCTGCTCGGTCAGGCCAGCGGGGGGGTGGTGGTTGCGTTGTACTGTAGTTGTTGTCATTGTTTTGGCCGAGCCAAAGTGCTCGTGGTTTACTGCTGCAGAAGTTGTAATAATTCATTTTATACTGACGCCAATATAAAATGTTAACTGTAATGTTATTTGGGATTATTGCCGGAAATTATGGCGTCTAATTAATTGGTTTCGGGGCTGCGGGAACAAGTGGCAAAGTTGTCTGCACTGTGCCAGGCATTTATGCGTTTATTTCCGGTGTTTATGCTTGCCAATTGTTTTTACTTATTTTGTGTCGTTCCAACAGGTGATTGCTGTTCAGGATTGCTTTTTTTGTTTGCCTGTGTACCTTCCTGAGTTTGATTGTGCTTTGAATTGAGTAGATTGCTTTGTCGTTTGGCAAAGCAGGTGGAAGTCGTTTTTGAGTTGGCCGTCGATTTGAGTTTGATGGCAGTTTGACTGGGGAGATTTATTGCATCTGATTGCTTTCGACTTTTAAATTGAATTTAATTACTGGCTGACGTGTTTAAATGATTCGGAAAGGAGATTTCTTGGAGAGAATTTTGATACTTTTCAGGAGTCTCCACTTTCACTGCAAGTTATTGGAGATGTGTGTGTGTGTGTGTGATCGACGAGAGGAGGATTTGATGCAGAACTACGTTCTCGAGCACGTTTCTTCAGATAATGAAGCACGATATGCCTTCTTCTTCTTGTTCAACTAGCGCTACAGTCCGGGATGGGCTCGAGCATCAGGCAACATGCTTCTCCATCCATCACGGTCTTGTGATAGCGACTCACCTTCAGCTGATTGAAGTCCCTGTGTACGCCACCAGAGGCGTGATTTACCTTAACCGCGTTGTCCCTCGGATTGTTGGTGTCCATTCGCTCTATTTTACCTAGCCATCTGGGACGGGAAACTCGAACTCGTTTGCCAATGTCACTGTACAGCCCATAAAGTTCGTCGTTCAGTCTTCTCCTGCAAAACACCATTCGAATCCTGCAAAACATCATTCGAAGGACCTTCCTGTCGATGCCACCAAGAATCTCATCGTCCGCTTTGGTTACTGTCCATGCTTCTGCACCATACAGCAGGAGTGGGACCATTAAGGCCTTACATAGAGATACCTTGGTCCTTCTTCAATTGGGTTGTAAGCCCAAAGCCACAGCGGTTGGCAAGAGTAATTCTTCGTTTTATCTCTGCGGTGTCATTATTTGAATTTACTCCGGAGCCTAGGTAGACAAAGTCGTTCACTACATCAAATTCTAGCTGCCTTTAGTGAAGTTTTGTCCAAGACATCGATGGACCTTTGTCGTGTACAGCATATTGTTTGAATTACCATCACCGCAAGATCCATCTAAGCTTCTTCCTTCTGATACTTACAGAAGCTTTACTGACAGCCCGCTATGTCCTTTCGATGATGTCAGATTTGGGGAAGATTGTGCATCTGGTGCTGAAGTTTGAATTACACACGATTATCTCGACAATTATGTTAAGCAAATCGCATGACAGCGCTTCGGCTTGTCTAAACCCTTTTTGACATCAAAGTCTCGATGGACGGAGCAGCGTCTGGCTTCAATGGTTCCGTCAGCACAATCTTATACGGATGATCCAACTGCTAAATTAACCGGGATGACTCTCTGGCGATGCCCAAATTAACTGATCGACGCCAAATCGACATTTCTAGGTCTTCCTCGATGCCATTTGCTATGGCGGTTATTTTTTCTTCATTTCGCACTAATCAGAGATCGTTGGTATCTTAAGGTCCAAAAGAGTGTACGTTGAACGTTGCGACGTTGCGACGAATTGCCTGCTGAACCACTCGAAGGAGAACAAGAGGCTTTATCCTTAACCCACGTTAAAAACTCAACATTTTACCAGTCTTTTTCGTCTCGCTAGTCGCTATTCGTTTCCTTTCCGGGGTATCATCTCCCACTAGTCCCTACAAAGGGTTGTACCAAATAGAGGAAACAATCCTTAATCAGTTCGAAAATATATCAAGTGCGTCCAACTCTTTTCATAAATCATCACGAACAAACGAACAACCGCCCAAAATCACCCTCATTCAACCTCCGTCTCCACTTCCCAAGTGGCTACAGCTGTAAGCTGTAGCAGTCCCCCAGTTTTGAATGCCTGACATTCTATTCATTCTCGGACCCTCTGACACCCGACAAAAGAGACACATCTGTATTTAACTCCACGACTGAGTGTCCATCTGTCGTCCTGGCAACAACCCGACATCCCCCACCGAGTGCAGGAAGAAAACCATCCCTCATATAAACAACCTTCAGCAAGGAATACCTCAAGATGTATCCAGTCCTTCATGGAATTCGCATAAATATCATTTGATCCTGCCTCGTCGTATCGCCGGCAGGATTCGTTCCATAAAAAGGACAATGCGACAACTGAAAATGGAACAAGAAACGATTTACTCTGCCGTTTTGCGATTTCTTTTCTGTACCCTCCTCATCCCACTCCCCCGTCCGTTGTTTCATTATCCTTTCACCCACCCGCATATCCAGAGCATAGGAGAGATATTAAATTCTAAACGAGTTCGCAGCAACAATACCAGTGTCCTCCTGTACGCTACACATGAGACTATGCGACGATTGAGAACTTCAACGGATTGCATGTTGCAACATATTCTCCCTTCACTTCAACCGCCTCACCCACCCGGTGTAGATGAGAAGGACAACACTTGAACACCTCTTTCGTGTCGTCACGGGAAAAAAGGACTCGTGCACTTAATTCTTAATTTACTGGAGAAAACTTTTCACATTCGAACACAGCATCGTGAATGAAAAACTTTCGTTACGTCCTTTCAAACTCTCCGCTTCCTTGTGGATTTTAATTTCATTCGCATTTTCCTTTTTCCCGTGTTTCCATTCCTCCATCGGTAGCGAATGTTCATGGCGGTGTAATAAATGAAATTTAACACAACAAAGGACACCGAAGGAGCAGCGCGCCACTGAGCGCAAGCACACAACTCAAAACTCGAGAGTAAGAAATAATTTGTAATAATTGCAGAATGTTTCCACCATTTATCGAAGCGCGCCGAGGACAATGGGCCAAATGAAATAAACTGTGAATTTCGTTTACGCCCAATTTACAGGACATTCAGCAGCAGTGCTACACGCCGCGTCGCCGAGGCGTACACATGGTGCGCAACAACGCGCCTCCTTTCGCCCGCAACATCATTAACTTTTGCGTTTTGCTTTTATGAACAGAGTTTTCTGAAAATATACTCTTCGAGGACTTCACAGGACCAAAAGTGAAATGAGAGAGAAGAAAAAATTGAAATGAAAAAAAATTACAGTAAAAAAGGAGCAACGCACAAAAGCGCAGGAAGAGAAAAAAAAATTAAAACTTTGTCAACAAATCTTTTTAATATGATTTTGTACGCCTTGGCTCATGCCTAACCTTTGAGGCGCTCCAGGACATAACCCAGCAAACTTGTGTACAGCACTCAGGCAGAGTAATGCGAGCTCCAAAGCACCAATACGATACGTTGGAATGTCTGGAGTGAGTCAGGGGTGCTAGGGGGTGCTGGATATAAGTTGCTACCCGTAGTCTCCGCAACGGCAGCTCTTTCGCTTTGCGCTTAGTAAATTCAAATATCCTCAGGATCGTCTCAAATGGGGTATTCTATGGCAAGGACTAAACAAATCACTGCTTGGAAATTGTCAGCAATGAAGAGGTGCGGATTGGAAACTTTTCCTTCTTTTCCCACTGCGGAGAGAGGGTCGAGCAAGAGTGAGAAAAAAAAACTCAATTTTCTGTTTTGAAAATTGCTCCAATCAAAGTTTTCTAGCCTCATCAATATTTTCTTGTATTTTTCCATCCCCAGTCCTTTTGCTATGGTCGTGTGTGTGTGTGTGTGTGTGTGTGTGTGTGTGAGGGAGTTGGGGATTATTGGATGAAGCGTTGCGCTGTGGGGCGGATGGTTTCTCATACACGCTCCGCTGTGCTCTGCTCAGGAGTTTCATTGCATTAATTTGTCATTTGGAGCTGCTCTAGTGCGGAGCTCGTAAAGAGAGTTGAGAACTTTTTACCAAGAAAACACAATAGTCTTGAGTTGTTCTACGACGGAGAACAGAGCAGTTGGCAGTGAAATGGATTTAAGACTTAAGCTGTGGCGGTGGGGAATCAAAAGCGAGGGTATTCAGGCATCCAGTGGGTTGAGAGGGTGTCTATCCATCATTCCGTTCTGTTCTAAGTCAAAGTTTGCAATAAATAGTGAAAAGAAATAAAAATGGGAATGGCGCCGTCGTAAACCGGAAATTGTTTGAGTCACACTTTGGATTATGTATGCAGACTGCTCCTGCAGCACATACACAACGCAGTTATGAGTGGAATACTTGGAAAGAATGGCTCAACCCATTTGTCGAGATATTAAAGAAATTAAACACAGAACTTAAGTCCTTCAGTCAGTCCTTCAGTTTTTTTTTTCGGAGGATTTTTGAAACGCTACTGGAGCAGTCAGACTCAAAACTGGTCCATTGTACTACCAGGTAGCAACCTCCTCCAGTGCCGTTAATTTGATCCCAACGGCAAATGGCGACTGGACCAAATTCGATTTCACTGGGATTCGAACCTGGGACCCCTCTCACTTGGGGCACGCACATAACCAACTGCGCCATCCAGTCGTATAAGTCCTTCAGTCAGTGTGTAATTGTTTTCCTATTTCAACTGCGTTTTAGCTTCCGTTGTTGATTTCTGAATAATTTAAATGCGACCACACCCCAATCAGGGCTGTCAGAATGTTGACAACATTGATTGTTCCCCTGAAGTTCGCGAATCCCGGCAACAGTATCACGTCGCCGCGACAGGCTGTCAGCCGCTTTGGGGTAAACTTAGACTAATAAATTGGACACTTGAAATGCCATACCTCCGTCACGACCTCAAATGGCAGCCGTTTCGAAAAGTTCACTGCCAACTCTAACTCACCGACTAAATTGTGAGGTTCACTTAATTATTTATGCATGAACTTCAAAACTAACTCAAATTTTCACGTCTTCACGGTCACAATTCAACAAAATTCATATCTTTGGATTACCGTCATCTCACACATGTGACACTCGCTACCCGCTTTCGGCTGTGTCAACTTTGAGCTGTCAATTAGAAGTGCAAACAAACCGCACCGAGGACAGATAAGTAAACATTTGCAATTCCATAAACTGCTTGAACATACGATGAATGTGAGGGGGAGCACTGGAAAACATAGCTGGTTTTGAAATTCTAGATGACGCTACAGATGCGTCATCGCGACATTGTCCGTTGAATAAATGCATTTTTTTAAATTTCTTTTTTCGATCGGAAACAGACACAAAAATGTATCACGTACTCCACATGAGGGGATTGTGTTAAAATGTGTGTCCTTCGATGGAAAATACGATTTGCCAATATCCCAAAACGTGTCCATCCGAATTGCAGATTCTAGTTTTTTGAATGATGGCAACCATAGAATGGGTTTGAGACATCAAACGCGTCCAAAGGAAATGAGGAAAGTACTTCAAAGTGGTTTCAAAGTAACGATTTAGAAAAAGGTTACAGTTTTTTAAGAAAAGAAAAAATTGAGTGATTCACTAAGAAGACGAAATGGATTCACATGAATTCTTATTTCTTTTTATATTTACACGAAATGACGGTCGTCTTAAGCAGGTCCCTAGGCCTTAGCTTAACGATTGACCAACTAAACAAAAATTTGCCACAAAAAATGTTTAAAGTCGTTGCCCGTCTCATCTTCACTTACAACTTAATTTTAGGCACACGCTTCGCTGCATACTGCTAACCACACAAGTCAGACAGTCATGCCAAAGTAAAGGGCAAAGCATTAAGAACTCCTCGAAAGTAACCCGAACTCATCTACCGTACAATAGAATCCCTCTTCAGGAACTACAGCTCTTGTTCAAACCGAAAGTGCACGAAACTTTTGAAGAAGCCTCTTTTAGTGGCAACTTAAAAATGCCATTCCCATCGCCGGACCGAGATGTACATATGTACCTACACCTCACAGGCATTTAACATGATCTTCCCAGGCCCTCCTGGGAAGGGAGAGTGGCGGCGGACATTGTCGCACAGCAATTTTCGACCAAAAATAGTCTCAAAGAATGAGGCCAAAGTCTACACAACAGTTGCAATATTAGAATCCAATAAATTCCCTAGCAAGGAAATTGCAAACAAAGTGCACAAGTTCGAGCACTCAACCTTCCCCGCAGTCCACACTCTGCCCTGGTGACAACTATGTACCTCCTCCTGACAGGAAGTGACCGGTGTAAGGATGAAAAACGAAAGAGAACACAACAACAACGTGAACGGGACGGACAAATAATGGAGAAACGTGACCACAGCAAGCGTTTATTATATTTGGTGAGAAATACCATTTGTTCTTTTGCAAGTTTGCGACCGACTCTTCTCTCTGTGTGTGTGTGGGGGAGGGGGGGGATCAGTGCACACAACTCAGTGTGCTTCCGTGGGAAGTCGCCTCTTAAGATGGACAAACTATGCTCTGACATGGAGAAGGAAAAATGCAATTTTCGTTAAACTTTTCGTCCGTTTCCGAACCTCAGCCAAAAGCCGGGATGTCGTAGAACAATGACAAAGAAGAATTTCTCGGGGCCAAGTTGTGAAAGTTGTGTTTTCGTTCGCATTCACTACCCGGTCTCATCTATCCACCCCCATTTCACATATTCTCGAGTTTCAAATATCCTGAAACTATGTACACTGGGGCATATTCGATCATTATCCTGTCGCCTCTCGCCTGGCAGCACAGGCACACACATGTGCAACTGAAACAAGATACCACATCTTAATGTCCTTTCTGCCGCCTCCATCTTATCATCAGCCACTCTCCGACGCTTGGCTTCGGGGCGCAGTACACCCTTCGATTTCAGTGTTATCTTGCCGACACTTGCCTCTTCCAAGTGGAATCATACAAGTCCATACAGCCCTTATCTGGCCACGTCTTCCCGCGCGCTTTCACAACAAATTGCTAAGATGAAACACCAGAAATAGCCAAGCGCAAAACCCCCGCCAGCAGCTATTCACAAATCGTACGAAGGATATAGACAATGTTTGCTCAAGATCACCCCCATCGTCGCCTGCAGCCAACACCACCGTCATTCCCGTCACGAGAAGAACAGGCCGACACGCTGAGAGTGAGATGAATCGGAGACGGCAAAAGATATCCATCATCCGTAGGCGGACGATATCAAAACGAAATTCGATACGTTGGACAATTAATTCGTTCCTTCATCGTTGTCCTTGCCGGCTCTTCCTTATTGTGCCATTGATTTTCCACCCTCTGTGTTTGCATAGCCTACATAATGGGATTCTACACGCTTGTATGCATCACTGGGCTTTGTTTGCCGAGCCAAGGGGATGACGTTTCATCGATACGCAATCGAATACACATACACACACGCCATCCACCATTCACCGCCCACCGCCCACCGCCCACTCTCTGTCCCATTCCACCGACATTAATAATTGAAGTGATTTTAGTTTTATTGTCGATTACAGCTGCCGCCGCTGCTGGGCTTCCTCGGTATTTGTCGGTCGTCGGTCGCATATCCTGGATAAATCCTTAAATAAAAATTTGTTATACCAACGTTATTTGTTGTTCGTTAGTGATTGGGGTGGATACTACATGTGGTACCTTTTTTCGTACGTCCATCCCCCAGGGAGGCACAATTTTACTGCTCCGGTGGGAGTGGAGGGGGTTTTCTTTCACAAAATCGTTACATCGTTACAAGGGCCAACCGGCGTGGGTGGGGGTGAGTTTCGACAATTAACAAGAGAATTTGGAGAGTTTCACTTTTATACCATCGCCGGTAGCCGGTTGCCAGGATAAAATATCCTGTTTCTGTTTGCCGCACATTTTTAGGGGTGGTTTGGCGGAGAGAGATGGCGATCCCCTGTAGTTGCAGGGGAGATTACAATCAAAATCGATTTGTCGAAATCGGATGAAAAAGGATTTCGTTTGAACTTTTTATTTGTTTAGATTTGTAAGCCGAATGGATAAGCATGTTCGTTTTGGGGGAGTGGACTGGAGGATGGATGATGAGTTTCGCTGGGGGATGATACCAAGGTGATGGAGGCAAGAGTGTAATCCAGCAAACGGTCTGTGGGATACCTGGAATTTTGTTCCAAATATAAACTTATTATTTTCGGTTGAGATTTTCAAGGACAAGCCGTGCCCGAGGTACGATATGTTAACCTACGCACGTTTAAAAATGTATTTTCCAGATGTGATTGCTTAAACCAGACAAAATCGAATGCTTGCGGGGTACACGGACCGCTTCGATCTGGTTGCGGACGTGTAGAAGAAGGAGACTTAGTTAAGGCAGACATTGCTGCGTGTGCCAGGTTTTTTCAATGTCGCGAGTGTCTTTATATGATGTCTACTTTAAATGGTTGTTTACTCAGCTCTCGAGGAAACAGACAAGAGGGATTGTTTTTGGATGTACACAAATAATGGCATATTAATAAGCTCGCGAATAAATCTACAACAAATGTAGTGAGTGAGGAAAAAAATGTCTTTCACTCAACGGACTGCAGGATTTCTTTAATCAATATATTCCGGAAGAGTGAGGATAAAAAGAGTATATCAACTATTAGTCAAATTGATGACACACAAGTTTCCAGGAAAATACAATATCCGGGCCTAAAATGTGAGGGAGAATACTGAATTTCTATAGCCCGAATTATGTCACGAAAAATACAGGACACATGGTAATAAAACTGGAGGCGAGCTGTCCTGTGATTTCTTTAACATCGTTCTTGAGAAGATCGTGCAAAACTCACTGGCCAACACAAGAGGCACAATCTTCCAAAAGTCCGTTCAACTGCTGTCTTACGTGGATGACATTGATGTGATTTTTTTTTTGTTATTGTTATTTATTTATTAATTCAGTTTTCGCAATTATTACATATATTTATCTGCAAAGCCTGAAGGGCTTGTCTGCAGAAGACTAATCATAAAAGAATTTGTATTTGTAAATGTTGAAGTTCATTAAGTACTAGTGATGATACTAGTGATTGACGTGTTTGCTGGCATGGAAACGGAAGCGGCTAAAATGGGTCTGGCGGTAAACGAGGGCAAAACCAACTATATGCTGTCATCGAGAAAGGACGCACAACATCGACGACTTGGCCAGAACGTCACCACTGGCAGCTATAACTTTGAGGTAGGTAAGGACTTCGTCTACCTTGGCTCCGCTGTAAACAGTACAAAAAACATCAGTACCGAGATCAAACGCAGAATAACTCTTGCCAACCGCTGTTTTTTTTGGGCTCAAAAGGCAATTGAGTGGTAGAGCCCTCTCTCGGAAGACCAAGTTGGCTCTGTATAAGACTTTGATCATCCTAGTCCTGCTGTACGGCGTAGAGGCATGGACAATATCCCAAGCGGATGAACAGTCTCTTGGCCTTTTCGAGAGAAAAGTTCTATGATCCTGTTTGCGTTGATGGCATGTGGAGGAGAAGGTTCAATCACGAACTGTATGGGCTGTACAGCGACATGAGTCTAGCCAGGCATCTACGGATCCAACGCCTTAGATGGCTAGGCCATGTAGAGCGTATTAGCTCCGGCCCGAAGAGTCTCTGACTATGAGCCTGTGGGACAACGTAACAGAGGACGTCCACGAATAAGGTGGCGCACGCAAGTCGAGGGGGACCTCGGCCGGCTGGTGTGCGAAACTGGAGACAGCCGTCGAAAGATCGTGCTGGAGAGGCATGTTGAGTGAGGCCCAGGTCCACCTCGGACTGTAGCGCTCTAAGAAAAAGAAGAAGAAGATTGGAATTTTATGGAATGTTATAAGGGGATGGAGACAAGGAAATTCCTGAACAAAAATAATAATGCTCTAGTGCTGTTTATTGATTTAAGTAAACTTAACCGTTCGGTTACAGTCCGAGGTGGACCTGGGCCTAGCTTCTCAGCAACCACCCGTGTTGTGCGTTCTATTGACCTTTCACGAGTGGAGGGGACCTACAGTTTAATGCCGACTCCGAACGGCTAGATTGAGAAGCTTTTCTAGACAGTTACACTCTTTGAGTATTGTCAGTGACTCGAGAGAGGTGGAACCGTGAACAAATGTTAGGTGTTTTTTCGGGAACAAACATCGAGCTCGGGAGTCGACGCACCTATCTACTACGCCACGGCGCCTACATTGAAATAAATTAAATTGAATTGAAAAAAAAATTGAATTAATTTATGAATTCAAGGTGACGCAAAATTAAACATCCAATTTGTTTTTGAATTACTTTGATTTTGAGTGATGGAAATCTTTATTTGGACCTTTACAATTTTTTCTGCTAAGCGGAAAAGATGATATCCACCAAGTGGCTGCCGCCAGTGTATCAACACATTTGTGCCCATTTTATTGCACTTTCCATGACTTTCCACAAGATTTCGGGTGATAACTGCATTCCTGACGAATATTCTCCTCAAGGCCTGCGATTGTCTGAGGCTTGTTGGCATAAACCCACGACTGCAAGTAGCCCCAAAGAAAGAAATCTTGGATGGTTAAATCGAGCGATCTTGCTGGCCAAGTCAAATTGTTAAAAAGGGAGATTACGCGACCAAGAAACGCTTCGTTCACAATATTCATTGCGGCTCATGCTTAGGGTGACCAGATCCATGAGCATGAAAAAGAGGACACCTTCAACAGTCTCAAATAAAAATTGAAGACTCACTTCTTCTTACATTAAAAAAGCACACACGAATAAGGTAAACAAACGGAGTATTTACTTTTAAACGGAAAAATAGGTATGAAATGAGCTGTCAAATGAGTGGGAGTGTTCAGAAACGAATGAATTTATTTACAAATATATTTTAGGTCGTATTCGCACCAGAAAGATGCAGAAAGTTTTTTAAGTAAGTGTTGAAAAAAAATATTTGTTGTAGTTTTGCGATGTCGAAAAATTGAGTTAACTGAGAAAACCCAAAAAGAGGACAAATTGAATGTTTTCCAAAAATATACCGGACATTTTTTTGTGAGAAGAAAAGAGGACATGCCTCTTAAAAGAGGACGTCTAGGTTGGCCAACTCACGCTGTGTGTGCGGTTGCACCGTCTTGTTGAAACCACATGTTCACCAAGCACCGCTCATCCAATTCCGGCAGTAAGAAGTCGTTTATCATGTCCAATGGCATGGTTTGGTTGATGTTCCCTCGTTCTCGGCGATATCGGTAGCCACAGCTGCGATATTCTGGGCCGAACGACCAGTCCGGTGGCTGCCACCCCTGCATGGTCTCCTGTGGTTCTCGTTTGTTCGAGTCGAGTAGCTAAGCGCCGGAATGTTTGTCCAGTTGGCGCGCCACGATTAGGAAATCGAAGCCGAAATTCACGCTGTTCTGACACCACCGATTATTGGTCAAAAAAATCGACACAATTATTTCACGCCCTTGTTTGTTCGTCTGTTTGTATACTGCAGCTATCTACGAGTAGTTCACAAATGTCAAATATGATTGACGCACGACGCCATTTGCAAAAATTATAACACCTTCCGATAGGATGATTAATTTTGCGCCACCCTGTAGTTCCTGTCTTCGTCTTCATTGGACGTGTGAGATAGTCTCAACTGATCGGTTATGGAGGAATCAGTGATTTTGATATAAAGGGACTATCTATAAGAATAAGCAGTAATTTTTCAAAATCAATAAATGTTCGCGGCTCTACCTCTTTCGAGTCACTGACAATGCTCAAAGATTTTCGTTCGGGGTCGGCATTAAACTGTAGGTCCCTTTCACTCGTGAGAGAACAATAGCACGCACAACACGAGTGGTTGCTGAGAAGCTAGGCCCAGGTCCACCTCAGACTGTAGCGCAGCCATTATTATTACTATTATTATAACCACTAGAGTAGAAATATCATTTATGCCTCTAGCCCAAATATTCACTATAAAGTCGGCTTTAACATATTTTTTAATTTCATTGTCCCTCCATACGGTTCGTTAAAAATCCAGACAAACACAACTCAGGCAACGACCTAGAACCTAACCAAGTACGAGTATTCACAGTTATTTTATTTTAGAACTACACTCTATTGTCCTAGACCCGATTCCTCGGAAATTTCGAGTGGGGTTATCGCCTCCGACTTCGACCCCACCGTCACTTGCACTCTAACAAAAATCGGATTGAAACACAGAATTGGCTTACCCATCAAACTTACTGCACGACCTGCCGAGTGGAAACACAAACACAAAACAGCCCACAGACCTCGGGGGAAAAGTAAATATCTCTTCAGTCTACCACACCTGTTCGTATTGCATTGTTTTGGTACCTGAAACACGAGCCTCAAGGCCGTGTGTCGTAACACAAAACCCAGCCCCATCAGCTTCCATGAACATTTTTCAACACTTCATCGTCGGAATGTACTCTCGTGACCCAACTCCACGCCCGTCCCCGCCCCCACTAACTGTGCTCAACACAATTCAGTGGGTGGCAGCTGGCAGTTGCCAGTTACCAGCTGGCAGATGTAATCAACTTTGTCCCATTCCAGTGCACCTCACTAACTAACTTCAACACGCACCGTGTGCAATCAAAAATATCCTTTTGTACTTGGTAAACCATTTTTTCCCACTCTTTCGTTCTGTTATTTTTTTATTTTTTTCATTATTCAGCGCTACGTTACTGTTCCATATTTCCAGTGGCACAATGCAAGGACAACCAACATCGCTTAATTGCGAATATAAAAGTGTCTAGCTACCGCACGAATGTGAGCTACAGTGTGCCGAGCGCCGAGTGCCGATGCCGAGTAACCAGCTGAACTCTCTCGCAACCCTTGCAGTGTGGGCCGCGCGGGATGGCGGTGCGACTCCCCCCGGCCTCATAGACTGTCGTGTCGGCCTGTTATGCTGTAAAGTCGTTGTGGGGTTCGTTCGTTTTCTGTTCGCTTCGTTGCAACAACTTTTCGTATTGGTGCCAGAATTTAGGGCAAACACCCGAAAAAGTTTACTCCCCCCACCCCTTGTGAAAATTTGCGTAATAAAATCAATAAATTCCTATTTTTTAGTATTTGCGAACACACTCGCTCCCCTTGCATGGGGGTACGTGTGTTGCTACATGATAATGCCGGAGGGAGCGGGAGATGAACAAAAAAAATACAAAAAAACAAAACGAACAGACCCGTCGTTGTTTTATTCCTTCGACGATGATTTTGCAAATATTTGCGCTGCGAGTTATGGGCGGCAGAGTTTGTGAGGGAGGGAGGACATCTACGACCTCTGCCGCTATTGTTGTCGTTTCCCATCACTTTCTTCTTTTTTGTTTCGAACCTTCGTCCTCACCTTGGGAAACTTCGCAACGATGCAGGGGGAAAAACGCCGGGAATGAAATGAAGCCACAAGGGAGAGCGATCTTGAAATGGAATGCGGTGGAGCCTGTGCAAAAGGTGGCTTGACGCTGACGGGGTTGATGGTTGATGGCTGATGGCTGTGTGTTGTGCTGTGTTGTGTTGTGTTGATGGTGGAAATGTCATATTTGACAACTGTCATGTATAATGTAAGGAATGATGTGCAGTTCAAGAAGGCAAGGAAATCGTGTTCTCCGAAAATTCGTATTCATATCCAGTTTGTTGCTGAATGAGCACTCAGGACTGAAGGCGAACGAATGGGATATTTAAGATCATGATTCCACGTCAAATTTGAATATTTGAAGAATGCCGTGAAGCTTAAGGAATCCATTGGAAATGTTCGTACATGTGTTCGCTTGTTCGGTCTTGCATTGTGTTCTGTTTTGTGAATTCCTCACCAGTTTGTCTGGAGTGTGTGGCTTTTGGTTGCTTTTCAAATAATAAAGGGGAACAACCTTTTAAATTTTATTTTAACATCGTTCTTAGGTCTGCCTCAATTGGGACCTCAAACGTTTTACAGAGATTTTCGGGACTGGTAACGAATAAAAGTGAAGGAGAAGGTTCTTTGAAGAATAGTTTAATTTCGGTGTACTTTTCCGGCTTTGAATGAGGTAAACTGTAGGGGGTGAGAGAGAACACTTCCTGATGGAACAAAAACAAGCGCAATTACATATGCAGGGATTTTTGGTGACTTCTTTAAAAGATCCCAGATCTAAAGGATGCCAGCATCTTTAAAATGGAAGTGGTAAAAATAAATAAAGCAGCGTTATATATAAATTACCCCAGCTTGAGCAAGCGATAACAATATACTCCGACAGCCAAGCACCGATTAGAGCTGTAGCGTTGGGTCCTCTGACATGGATAATAATCAAATTTTGTAACCGAACGTCGACGAAATATTAAATACAATCATTCTGACGCTGTTTTTCGTACTGATTGTTAGAGGGATGAAAAAGCGAAAATATTTGGAACAAAGGTCTCAGAGATAGAGAAGTATCTTGCTAATAGTAATAATAATGGCGGCGCAACAGTCCGATGTGAACCTGGGCCTAACTTTTCAGTAACCACTCGTGTTATGCGTGCTATTGTTCTTTCACGAGTGGAGGGGACCTACAGTTTAATGCCGACTCCGAACGGCGATTTTGAGAAGCTTTTTCAGAAGACAGTTATACTCTTTGAGCATTGTCAGTGACTCGAAAGAGGTGGTACCGTGCAAAAATGTTTGGAGTTTTTTTGGGAATCGAACCGACGACCTCGAGCGTAGGAGTCGACGCACCTACCCACTACTATACTATATACTACTACTACGCCACGGCACCCACGAAGTGCCTAGCTGCACCTACTTCTAAGAAAAAAGTTAGAAGTCAAAGATCTTAAAAATGCCATCAGTTTTTTGATGGCACAGTCTAAGCACAGGTGCACCGATGCGAGTCGTTTGGCCAGCGTTGAACCAAAAGAAATCATTATCAGCGATTAGCCTCATTCGCAAGGATGTATGGAGGTTGATGGGCTGTCCAGACGCGCACGCTATACGTCTATGCATCTTCCATAACGACTACAGCAAAAGATGCAGAGGCGAGGAGAAATAAGTAGAATCTGTTCGCCATGCGCCTGAATAAGACTGAGTTGAAACACCTCCTGAGATTCATATAAAAATCTGGTGGTTTTAGTGATCATTGGAAGGTAAAGGTCTCACAGTCGTACTGAGTATTATATTCCCTGGGTTTAAAGGACACAGGACGTGAGCCGTGGCTGAAAGTTACTTGGGCAACCACAAAACCGATAAACCAGTAGGCATTGAAGTATTAGGTCAGGTGAAATTCGTTGCGGCTGCAAACGAGAGAGGGGGGAGTATAAGTCTACCAGGGCTCATCACTCTTTTTAGGATTGCTGATCAACTGATTGGCCAACGGCGGCATCCACAACTCCAGTCAGCAGGAGCTACCTGGTTTTCATGGTAAGATCGGGACCCTGGACTAGAGATGGCGACGGATGAGCCATTCTCTTAAGGCCAACGGCGGCGCTCACAGCCTGTAAGAGGCTACCGACACCGGAACCTTCCGGACCCCTTTGTCCGGGGGCTAAACAAATAGACCTGTCCTCCCAGTTTGAGGTTGTGCATGGGGTTAACTTCCTCACCACGTAAAAAACTCTAACTCTAACTCTAAACACAAACTGCCTGGGATATGGACGACAGCTGGCGAAAGATCGTGCTGGCTGGAAAGGCATGTTGAGTGAGGCCCAGGTCCACCTCGGACTGTAGCGCCCTAACAAGAAGAAGAAGAAGAAGAAATTCGTTGATTTGTTCCCAAACTTCACCGGATTGTGAATGCTTTGAACCAACCAATGCTTTGGTTTGGGTGGTCTGGTCTGTCTTCTACATGGTGTGTCGTAAAAAAATGTTTGTTCTGCACATTTTTCCTCATTCAAACAAAGAACAAACTATTATGTCCGCATCTATGAAGTTATTTGTGAAAGATTTCAAGACTGCAGAGGAATTGTATGTTGCAGTTCTCTTTGTTCACTTCGGTGAACAGAATTTTGACGTGAAATTTTACGAACTAAACTATTATTTTTAAAGTAAATTCGCAAAATTTGCGACATACTGACACCATATGAACTATAAATTGTTATAATGGTTGACATTGTGAACATAAGTTGACGACTGGAAGTTGAAAAAAAGGAGCTAAATTAAAATGCAAAAAAAAAAATTATTTAAAGTGCTTGCCAGAACTTTACATGAAACTAATTCAGTTTTTTTTTTTTTTTGTACGAGTGTACTGAAAGCAAAAAATAGTTTTCTTTAGAATTCTGAAATTCCTTTCAATTTCTGCAAAATTAACCAAATTTCATCCAAATGCGGATGTTTTAAAGTACAATTCATCTTATAATTAAATTTTATATATATTTAATATAATTAAAATTTTTCTTTGTAATAACCAAGCCAATATTTGTGAAAAAAATATTTTGCTTAAGTCAACCGTAAAAAAACGTAAAACGCAACAAAAATAATACATTCCTTATACAGGCAACACGAACCTTGTACAATATTTGCTTCAAGCAACCCCAGACTGTGTACCAGAGTTGTAAAAGAATGCATTCATTTGGGAATGTTTCGGTTTCGGTTTTGTTATCGATGCAATCAAAACCAAAAACAGACTGGGATTTAAAAAATTTGAAGTCACCAGTCTTTTGAAATCATTGACTGGTGCATTCAATATTTAGCAATAATAGAATTGAAATCATTGATGCAAGTCAATTGAATTCACTTAATTTGACTTGAAGTCAGCAGTGAATTCACTTTAAATCAGTTGAAGTCAGTGATTTCAATAGAACTTATTTGAATTCATTTAAAGTCCTTGGGTTCTCATCACAACATTATTTGGTTATAATTCAAACAGAAGTAGAAAAAATGACCATAGGCAAGACTTCTCATTAATCATTGCAACGTTGAGCGACCGTAAATATGCTTTTAATTTATTTGTCTAAGTAAACATAATAATAATCAGGTCATTTTTTCATTTTATTCTAGTAAGTATAATAAACTAAATATTCAACTTATTCAAACAAATAAAATAATATTCTAGAAATTAAACATGTTAACTTTCCTCAATGTTATTAACTTTTAATAACACCAACAGTTCAAAATTGTCTTCCGAAAGCGCGCCTTGCCGGTGGGTGTTTTAAACATGCAAAAAAAAACAATCATTCAACGGCGGTTGACGAAGGTAATGGTGTGTTATATTTAACAGAATTTTTTTAATCTCGCGTAACGACCAACATTTTGAAGTCTGTTGAAGGATCGGCCAGATATGCATATATATGTGGTATCAACATTATTAGAATTTTCTAATAATTGATCTGGAACACAAAATATTATGCATAACAATATTAATACATTCCTTAAATTGTATAAAAATATATCCATACCTGAAAATGAAAAGTTAGAAAACGAAAGTTCAGTACCAACTAAAGTCAAATGAATTCAAATTATTTTCGTTGAATTCATAGACTTCAAAAGAGTTTATTTATATTTATGAATTCACTGCTGACTTCAACTAACATACAGTGAGTTCACTATTTTTCCAAAAGAATGCAATCATTTGGCTTAATTCAAAGTTTGTAAAAAATTTATTGCATTAGTCACTGAGTTCCAAAGAATGGTGGCTTATAATTTTATAAATCCGCAGTCATTTTTACCAAAAAGACTTCAAATCATTCTGGATGAATTCAATAGAATTACGATTTGTAAAGATTTAATTCTTTTACAACTCTGCTGTGTACCATACACATAACATAACATATCGTTCAAGATTTTCGTTCAATGAGTATCTACATGAAAGGGTATACAATTTTGTGTGTTCACTATATTGGATTGTTCACTATAACGCTGTTTACTATATCGAGCGCCCACTATATTTTCAAAAGCGGATTTTGTTTGGAATGATTAGGAATGTTTATTTTCTTCCGATGGTGCTATAGTCTTTGCTAAAGAAGCATAACTATTCAATTTCTTAATTTAAAAAAATATGAATAAATAATAATAATACATGGTACCGTCCTGCTCACTTATACTGTTCTGATTGTTTTTTTCTTTTTTGAGCTATTTTAATACTCCGTCCGCAATTCTTGAAAGAGTCCTTTTGGACGTGAAATTCATTGTATAATTGTATAATCATTGACGCACAATCATTTTGTTGAATAAAATATTCTATTAGTGCATAAATCTGCATAAATTGATGAATCGGTCCCGACTTACCATCTGTGGATTTTTTTTTGTGGCGGTGCGTGAGGTCTCCAGTTTATGGATATAAAATTGAGAAGTATTATGGAAATAGGGCCATAAATGGATGAAAAAGGATGAACATGTGTAGACTGTAGACTGGCCAATAACCTATTTCCAGCTTAGCAGCCTTTACACGGTAAATCGATTGACGTCAAACACCGTGCCTGTGTTAATTGACGCTAATCCTCACACAGATCAATCGATTGAATTTTAGTTTTTTTGGTGTATGGATGTGGGATGAGTGAATTGCATGTATGTCCTGCATATAATACTCTTTTATTACAACTGGTGGCTTAAACTAGACTTCTTTATTGTTCTTTCTAAATAGTCTAGCAATGACTGGTGTTATAGAGACATGTTCTACACTAAACGTGACATAATTCGTTGCCAACGCAACGCCTCTGTCTAATAAACTTCAATTCTATCGAACGTTAGGATCCCATCCAAACGTACAAACAAAGCCTTTTAAGCCATTCACATCTGAACTTTACCATACCTCAAGGCATCGTTGTATCGGAGTTATGACCTTTTCTTCTTGTCTGAATGACTAAATTAGGCAACTTTCAAGAGGTGCCTCATTTATCACGTGCTGCGAGAATATTCTCCGAAATCCCTACTGACTTAAAAGATACTCCAACAACCGCTCCACAGCCGAAAACAGCCAACACCGCAGTCATGGCGGGCTTTCATCAGAAATATTGGCACGGCTCACGCACACCTCAACCTTGACACCCGAAAATCGACACAAAAACCGCCGCTGACGACGATGACGACGACGACTCATCACCGAACCGAAGACACAGAACCCGCCACCTTGAACCCAGGGAACTATCCAAGCAGAATTAGAACATAAAACCAAACCGTGAGGCGCGCCTTGATTACGCGACACAACAACAAATGAAAAGACGGGGCACTCCACCACCGCCCGCATCCTGCATAATACGAGTAGTTGGATGGATGGTATTCCTCAAGTCTGCACCCACCGAAAAAGACAAAAAAAAAAAAAACAACAGGCACAAAAGAACCCCGAAGAAACAAGAGATTGTACGAAAATATCTACACCCACCCTGTAGGTCAAGGATGTCATCCTTGAGGCAAGTTTCGTTGATGTCAGGGAGGAGCAGCATGCCAGAGACCAAACACACAGATATGTAGCCTTGAACGTGTGTGCACGGGATTTCGGGGTAGATCTCATTATGGTGCAGAAATTATATCATTCCCTCACACAACTGACAGCGCCATGAAAGAATGAATGAGAATTAGTTTCACGCTAGGCGGAGGAGGTCATGAATTGTGTGACTTTCTTACGGAAACATAAAATGAAATTCATTTCTTCCAGGGGTCCTCGTTAAAAACAAACAAAAAACACACAAAAAATGTATGTACACGAACGCGAGTACATAGATACACTCGTGTACCCGTACATCGTCCTCGCAATCAGCTGAGAAAATAAAATTCAATACACACCGTCACCCTCTACTGTAGATATACAGACATATCCAGCAGCACCTAAGAATATGCACTCAAAAATATCCGGTGTGTGTGCCTTGAGTGGGAATAATTTCGAAAATTCGACGAGTCACTCTCGTCCGATGGTGGCGAGAGAATGAGAGAGAGAGAAACATGCGCAATTGAATATTCGATGATTGGGAATCTTCTGTCTTTCAGCCAATCTTCGAAATGTTTCTTCGACACGGTGTCGGTGGATGGCGACATGTTGCGGGAGAATGTGCCCGTGGGACAAGTTCCACAGGACAATGGTGCGACAAAAGGGCAGGCGCCCCATCTGTGGATTGCAGCCCCCTTTCATTCCTGTCACATAAATCAGAAAATACTCATTTTGACGCCTTTCCATTATCATTATCCCAACCCTCCATTTGGCGAGTAATAAAACGGAACACATACCGTTTGGGGCGAACCATACAAAGGAGCCGTCGCTTCCTTCAACCGCGCCGGCCGTTCTCTATCAAAGTGTCTGACTGCGAGTAAGCGCCTGGCTGTGTGTGTGTGTGCGTTGGTGGCAATGCCTAACGAGACTTTGATTGTCGGTGTTATTAAACTCCTGCAGCACCTTCCTTCATCGCCGGGAACAGATATCCTGTATCCTTGTGCTTTTTGACTGCCTTCCTTCCATAATGACGATAACTGCGTCCTAATGTCAACCATTCGCCGTTCACGCCGATCGCGGGGAGCTGCTCCATCCACTATTTCCTGAGGCGACGTACACACTCGTCGCATTATCGTGTGTTGACGAATATCCTGGCGATAGCATTACATCAAGTTCCGAAATGAACCATAAGCGGAACAAAGCATCGAAACGTGACCAAATCAAATTTAATGTTTTGCTATTTTGCCGCCGCCTTCTGCTTCGCCTGAAAGCCTTTGCCTCTGCAGCATCCTCATCCACGCCCATCCTTCAACTTCACCTGTTCTCGCACTCCTCATCCCCTCCCGTCAACGATCTGCTCCCTTTTCATTCTTTTCTGGACAACACACACACACACCCCCACCACCCACGCGCAGGCAAAAAAAATAATCCGGAGAAGGAGTCTACAAATGAAGGATTCCTGGAAAATGGGGTGGTGATTTATGGTTTTGGTAGCAATTGGCGAAATGTTTGGGATTCCAATAAAATTAGATACACCACCACCATCACCGCCATCATCGTCACCGTCGTCCTCCTTCGCCTCCTCCACACAGAGGTGAAGCACCCTGAATGGTGGGGGGTGGGACACAGAGCTGGATGCGTAAGTTGACTTCTCCTCGATGTCGGGTTCGGTTTCGGGTCGAGGGAATTGAGAAATGCGACGCATATTGGCGGTTGTTCCTGGGATGCTTTTTAGTACTTTTGGAAATTAGATTTTCTTCTTGTCTTTTATTTCTTCGCATTTTTTTGTATTTTTTTTTGCCATCCTCTGCTCTTGTGGTCTTCGTTCTTCATCTCTAAAGGACATTTACACATACTTCCTGGAGAGACAGGAGGAGGACATCCACAGATGAAAAAATCAAACTTTTATTTATGAATTCTTCGATATGCCGTTTGAGTTGGAATACACTTTCAACTTGAGAGTGGGGGTTAGGGTATTTTTTTTTAATTCTTCAATTCGTCCCTGAAACGTGCACCGATGTTTTGTCTTGGCAGTCACCATTAGAAGTTTCAACGTCTCGTGGGAAGCCAATGTCGTAGACAGCGCGATGAACTTGTGGCGAAATACAGCGCGAAATACAGAAAACTCCAGAAACTTTTGTCTTTCAGCAAGTACTTGGCTCCACACGCTTTTTAACTTTGAATTACTTGATATTTCTTCTCGTTTCTTTAAGCTCTTAGCAACGGAATCCACAAGGACCTGTGCCTCCTCATATCACGGGTGTCTTTAAGCACAACTAGTGTCAAGCCCAAAGGGCAGTCATTCTTCTTTAAGCTACTTCTAATGCGAGCCTTCTATGTTTCATCTTGCCTTCCAACAGTCTCCTAAGATGCAAATTGAATAGCATATTCTTTAGACGGCGCAACAGTAGTGCTGCCAAGAAAGACAGTCCAACTCAACACCTTTATTCCAACTTTGAATGAACAAACTCCTCCATATCTCCACACCGAGGATATTAATTACCAATCCCCCCGGTCCCCCTTTCAGCCGGTCATTAGTGACAACAAAAACTCACCGATACCATGGGATGACCGCACGCGCTGTCGCGTCACTTTAGTTGCAATTAAGGACTCACCTTAACTCCGGCAGTGATGATCCAGACTCCAGACCCATCACTCCCTGCTGTTCCGTGGCTTCTGTCCGCAGGAGGTGATGATGCTTTCTCATTCCCAATACATTATCCTGTCGTTACCGTCCGGACCACCCATGCCAACGAACTAATTACGAGTTCCAGCAGCACCGCCAACGAGAAAGTATCTCCTTCCCGAATGAGAAATCGCAACTTACAATGGTATCCTGCTGAGCGATTTTCTGCACCATATGCTCCGCTCAATGGAATTTGCAGTTGTTCTTCGTGCCAAATGACCGCAGCAGGCACATTCTTTGCACACAACAAAAAAGAGGCAAAACAAAACCCCAACAACAAGACACCACCACGGCTGTGGCTGTGAAGGATACAAAAAGCCGACGCATTCATCATCGCACTTAAACGGTTCGGCGCAGAGGAATGCGATTGTGTTGTTTGCGATTGAGATCCTCCTCTGATTCGTCCCTCCTCACGTCAAGGTAAAAATGGGATAACGTTCGTTCATTCATAATTCAGTTTGAGGTCTTAAGAGAAGCGAATGTCAAAAGGAAGACGGCAGACGGACAAAAAGAGGCCAGGTGAGGATCGTTCTTGTTCGGGATCGGATCCTTTTGTTCGGCGGATTTTGTTTTCCGTTTTTTTGCGAACCCCTTTGGCCTTAGGCGCACTCGGTAATTGGACTTGAATGTGTGGTCATGGGCGACGGGATGCCAGGGGATAAGTAAACACAATGCGCATTGAGCAAAAAACGAACAAAGAGGATCAATCGATAGGAGTTTTAAATTGCAAATGGGTGAATGAATGTATTAGGGACGACCGTCGCTCTTGCGGTGCTCCTGTAAGATCGAACAGGACCGGAGTCCGCTGTTGAGGCTCATTGAATTGGTCTTGCAAAAAGTGAAAGGCGGTCGTCATTACTGCAATCTGTGATTTTCATCAGCTCCGCAGAGGCAGATGTTTCAGGTACACGATGCGGAGTGTGATTGTAATACGATATCGTGGATGTGATTGCATTTGAAATGGACAAATAGCATTGTAACTGTCTGCCAAGAATGTTTAGTTAACACTCACATACTGACGTGCTTCAGCACAAACTCAATAGGAATGAGTGAAAAACCGGGTGGGATGACACAAGATGAACACGCAAACGCACATATACACAAACATAGAAACAGGCTTGTATAACTTCCTTCTCAGACGGGCTTGCATGTCTGTCATTTATTATGGAGAGTGATTGGTTTTTACTTGACATCCTCATCCTCATCCTCATCCTCATCCTCATCCTCATCCTCATCCTCATCCTCATCCTCATCCTCATCCTCATCCTCATCCTCATCCTCATCCTCATCCTCATCCTCATCCTCATCCTCATCCTCATCCTCATCCTCATCCTCATCCTCATCCTCATCCTCATCCTCATCCTCATCCTCATCCTCATCCTCATCCTCATCCTCATCCTCATCCTCATCCTCATCCTCATCCTCATCCTCATCCTCATCCTCATCCTCATCCTCATCCTCATCCTCATCCTCATCCTCATCCTCATCCTCATCCTCATCCTCATCCTCATCCTCATCCTCATCCTCATCCTCATCCTCATCCTCATCCTCATCCTCATCCTCATCCTCATCCTCATCCTCATCCTCATCCTCATCCTCATCCTCATCCTCATCCTCATCCTCATCCTCATCCTCATCCTCATCCTCATCCTCATCCTCATCCTCATCCTCATCCTCATCCTCATCCTCATCCTCATCCTCATCCTCATCCTCATCCTCATCCTCATCCTCATCCTCATCCTCATCCTCATCCTCATCCTCATCCTCATCCTCATCCTCATCCTCATCCTCATCCTCATCCTCATCCTCATCCTCATCCTCATCCTCATCCTCATCCTCATCCTCATCCTCATCCTCATCCTCATCCTCATCCTCATCCTCATCCTCATCCTCATCCTCATCCTCATCCTCATCCTCATCCTCATCCTCATCCTCATCCTCATCCTCATCCTCATCCTCATCCTCATCCTCATCCTCATCCTCATCCTCATCCTCATCCTCATCCTCATCCTCATCCTCATCCTCATCCTCATCCTCATCCTCATCCTCATCCTCATCCTCATCCTCATCCTCATCCTCATCCTCATCCTCATCCTCATCCTCATCCTCATCCTCATCCTCATCCTCATCCTCATCCTCATCCTCATCCTCATCCTCATCCTCATCCTCATCCTCATCCTCATCCTCATCCTCATCCTCATCCTCATCCTCATCCTCATCCTCATCCTCATCCTCATCCTCATCCTCATCCTCATCCTCATCCTCATCCTCATCCTCATCCTCATCCTCATCCTCATCCTCATCCTCATCCTCATCCTCATCCTCATCCTCATCCTCATCCTCATCCTCATCCTCATCCTCATCCTCATCCTCATCCTCATCCTCATCCTCATCCTCATCCTCATCCTCATCCTCATCCTCATCCTCATCCTCATCCTCATCCTCATCCTCATCCTCATCCTCATCCTCATCCTCATCCTCATCCTCATCCTCATCAACACAACATTCGAGGTCATCTATGGAAGCTTTTCGGCTCAAGCTTTGTATAGAAATCCGCCTTGGAACCGGTTGACGTCGACGAATAGAAAATAACCATGTCATCGCAATCATCCCTGAACAAGCATTGATTTTACGAATGAATATCCAATCTTTTTCCACTCCGCCTCACCGGGTTCTTCAGTAATTCACAACCCACTCTGAGTATACATCAAACATCCCCGCCAAAGGTCCTGTCAAAATACAATTATTCTCAGCCTTTACCTTACACCCTCTCCGACCCGCCAATCGATTCTAATCCCATCAGGACAACATGGAAAAAGAATACAATCAGCATTGTACCGAACCAGTGACAATTCCCAGTGAGGCGCCTGTCGGACCGCATTCAATGCTGAAGCCTTAACAAAAGTCTGCAGCGGCAGGGTCACCGGCGTGCACTCCCGCGCTACATACTCGTACATCTCGAATAATTGGATCCACATTCGAAGATTGCCATATGGAACCACCTCCCAACCGCCGGTCCAGTTCCAGTCTCAAACCCTATTGTTGTCTCCTCCCCCTCGTCCCTTTGTTTGGTCCATAATTTCCGTTCCATAATTAGTTTCGGGAGCTTCTATTTTATTTTCTCATTCGATTTGGCTGCTTTACTTTCTTTTTCGATTAATTTCGGCTCTCGGCATCCCGACAGCCCGACAGCCCGACAGCGAGGGACTCCGGTCCGCGTCCCGTCCAGACGGGAATATGGAAACTCAACTCGGGCCAATCTAATGGGAGATGATTACGCTGACGATTGTACACGAAAGTCCATTTTTGAAATTGGATTTCGACTCTAATTTAATTATCCCGTGAGTTATGATGGGTATTCGATTTTACTACACGTGTGGTTGACCCCGCGACGACGACGACTGCATGGACCTGCTCGGGAAGCTGCAGTCAAGATCCGAGCATTTCCAAAAGAATGTTGGAACAAAAGTAAATTATGAGCGAAGAACACATAAATGTTGTTAACGACTTCGGGTCGTGGTCCACTGCTGGTCCGCTGTTCAGCGTCAATGCTGGCCGTGTGCAAAGGTAAATTACGACCGCAGGATTCTTTGTACACCTTTCGTTGTCGAGCTGGTTTGTTGTGAACTCCTTTCGGCGGAGACATAATTTTCGGTGGTAGTCTGGTCAGGTAGACCATTGAAATTTTGCAGAAGGACTCTGAATGCGGAGTGCATTAAGCTGGCGAATGTTTTTGGCGTATGCTTGGGTAATTAATTATCCTTGTGATCAATAAATTATGGTTCAAAGGAGGATGTATATGAATGCGCCCGAGATGAGCAGATGGTGGAGGGTGTTTCGGTGTGCCTAAGTGGAAGCGAGGTTTGAATGTATCTCTGGATTGTGTCTGTTCGTAAGTGACCATCGTGCAACAGCCCCTCCGCTTCCCTGGACTGATTTGAAGACAAGATCTTTGGTTCGATAAGCTGTGTAGCATGTAATGTTCGGTGAATGAAGTGTGGGCTTTAACTGATGACAGGGCGGTGGTATGAGATTCTGCCAAGGGGTATGCATCACTAAAATAAATGTGAGCTCGCTGAAGTGGTGTGTGCGTCTTATAAGGCAAATGTTTGCTTGATCTTGCGTTTGAATGAGTTATTCATTTTTCCTCGTGGTGCTGATTTTAATTATCTGGACCGTGTTTTCTGTCAGCCGCAATTAGTTTTCAATGCGAGCGGCAGATGTTTTCTGGAGCCGTCAACACGGTTATTATTTAACTACACTCATTTCTGAACTTATTCCCATCATCAAAGCTTGAACAATTAATTTATTACACTCTTCACTCAAGACCCGTTCCTTTCCTCCTTAGCCCTGCCTTAGATTAAGTATTAGTTTTTAAGTTTAGATTGTTTAAGTTCCAAGCTTGCATTAAGCGCAATAAACTAAACTTACAGGATGAGATCGGAGAGTTGCTCTCCGCCATGGTGTACAGTTTAAATTCCGAAAAACAAATACTTCAGGTCCCAAAAAGCAATCCTCAGTGAGAATATTTACGAAATATCCCACCAATACTTAACGGCAGTCCCATGAAGAGAGTGATTTACAAGCTCAGAGCTGTACGCAAGGTTGACTATCTGGTCAACGATAAGAAAAAAAATTTAAAAACAACAACAACGGTGTGAGATATAAAATCGATCCTGGCCTTATTTCGAAACTACATTCAGCTACATTAGTGATGGCAAGTCGCATCCAATCACGCAATCACCAATCACGCTCACCGTGAGCTGATCCAGTCGCCAAATTTCCCCTTCACAACATCAAGCGTTGCGTCGCTTGTATGATATGTAGGGGTGTATTATTGGCTCGTCCACAGCTCGGATATATCAATGTTATCGACCTTTGGCCACAGAAAGTCGCTGTTTACCTGAGACCATTGAGGGTAAAGGTATCATTTCGAGAGAAATAAAGTCGGATGATGCCGCCATGCCTTAAACCGCGCCAAGTATTGTTGTCGCACACTGTTCTTGTGGTCGAACATTTGTGGATTGTGATCCCCATCAGAACGGCAATTTTGTTTGTGGCCACATACCCGCTGAGCCAGAAATGGTCCTCGTCCGAAACTATGATACTTTGGCCAAAAACTGGATCTACGGCTAACATTTCCAGCACCCAAATAGCGAACTGACGTATTAAATACATTCCATGATCATTTTTATGCATAGTACATAGGATTGAAATATGAAGTCAGACAAATGTCCGCCATTCTGCTCGATACAAACATTGGCTCTTTTCAGCGCGTCCTCCATTACACCACGTAATGTTTCTGATCACAGGCTCCCTATTTCGTTTCGAATATTGTGCACTTGCTGCCTAATAGTCTCTTAACATACGAGTACACTTCGCCTTTTAAATATCCCCATAAAAAAAATCGGACGCATTTAAATCTGGTGGACGAGGTAGCCAGGGTAAATTTTTTGAAAAATTTGTACGCAGTGGGTCCATGGTTTGCTTAGCAATGTTCGTAGATGCTTCAACTTGTTGGAACCACAAATCAGGATGCTGCTTCGCCAGTGGCCGCATGGCGTTTCATCCTCAATCTCGAAGAAATATGGGCCGGTAAGTTTTTCAACCATAACACCGTACCGATTGAGTGTAACTGACGCTGGTGTGTTTCCGTCGAATTTTCGGAGGCCCAAAATCCTAAGTTTTGCTTGTTGACGTAAGCACTTAAATGGAAATGCGCTTCCCCAGACATTAAAACATTATTTAAATAAACTAGACAAGTGCGATTTCTACTAGGGGCAGAATGCTTGAAATTGTTCTAAATTAAAGTATTTAATAAAGCCAAGATTGTATGATTTTTTTCAGATTCTTCAACACTTCTTCTTCTTCTTCTTAGAGTGCTACAGTGGAGGTGGACATGAACCTCACTCAACATGCCTCTCCAGCCAGAACGATCTTTCGCCAGCTGTCTCCAGTTTCGCACACCAAGCCGGCCAAGGTCACCCTCGACTTTTGTGCGCCACCTTGTACGTGGACGTCCTCTGTTGCGTTGTCCCACAGGCTTAGAGTCGAAGACTCTTCGAGCCGGAGCTGTGTTGTCCAAACACTTTACATGGCCTAGCCATCTTAGGCGTTGGATCCGTAGACGCCTGGCTAGACTCATGTCGCTGTACAGCCCATACAGTTCGTGGTTGAACCTTCTCCTCCAAATGCCATCAACGCAAACAGGACCAAAGACCGCGCTCAGAACTTTTCTCTCGAAAAGACCAAGACACTACTCATCCGCTTGGGATATTGTCCATGCCTCTGCCGGCAAGTTGGCAAGAGTTATTCTGCGTTTGATCTCTGTACTGATGCTGTATGTACTGTTTACCGCGGAGCCAAGGTAGACGCAGTCCTTAACTACCTTAAAGTTATAGCTGTCTATGCTGACGTTCCGGCCAAGTCGTCGATGTTGTGCGTCCTTTCTCGATGACAACATATACTTTGTTTTGCCCTCGTTCACCGCCAGACCGATTTTAGCCGCTTCCGTTTCAATGCCAGCAAACGCCCACTTGTATTTAATTGTTTTAAATCTTTGGATCTTTCTTTCATTATTTCATTCATAAGTTTAAAGACTGTACTTACGTACTTATGCAATACAATGCATATTCACGTGCTGAACACACAATTTCATTAAAGGTTTCCAAGTCCAGATCCATAAAAGGTCAACGCATAATGTCACGACTCTGACAACTTCTTAATCAACACTCTACTCCAGAGCCAAGACCAACCGACTGTTTCGCAACTCACTCGTGACATTTTGCGTTATGCCGTGCCTTCTGGTATTTATGACAAAAAAATATCGGCTATGTTTTCCGAGAAAAAGTCACCGTCAGAAAACAAAAAATCCTGGTGAAGTTTGTGGAACACATGAAAATATGAGTAAGAATCAGAAAATACTTAAAACGACGTAACCTTTAACCTTAAGTTGCTCGATGAGTTTTGAGCATGATGACTGTCACATTCAAGACTCAAGGACACTTACGTAAATTGTTATTTGCTTTAGAATTGCTCTTCATATAAATCAAAGGAGAAAATTGTGACAGCTGTGGTTACGGATGTTGTTGGGCAATGCAAAGATAAATTGGCAATTGGAAACAGTCTCTTTATCGACATATTAAATGCAATGGAAACAACTTACTAAATATGACAGAATGGATGAAATGTGGTTTAGAAGGATGGAAGAACGACTGGATGATGCAGTTGGTTAAGTGCCTGCCCTAAGTTAGAGGAGTCCCAGGTTCGAATCCGAGTGAAAGCAAAGTTAATACGCTGTTATCCGGTTCTTCACATCTGGTCCAGTCACCATTTGCCGTTGGGATTAATTTAACGGCACTATCACTGGAGCTGTCGATCAGTGTTAGCAGTCTGACTCTGGGTATCACAATGGACCAACATGGCATAAGTGTGCTGGTGAATTCACTAGCAGCCCCCTAACCTAACCTAACCGATAAGGATGGAAAAGTATAGAAAGAGTTGGGAGCGAATAAAGTTTATTTAATACGACACCTCCCAACAAACTGAAAAGAATATGCAACTTAGGTATTGACGAGGCAGAAACCGCCACCCACTCGGGCCCTAGTGGGCTCATTGTGATGAGCAAGAAGGTTTTAAAAGAAGGGACTTTGAAACCGCAGATAAAGAGAGGTTAGGTGGAGATGGCGCCGTGTGCGTGCTATTGTTCTCTCACGAATGGAGAGGACATACAGTTTAATGCCGACTCCAAACGGCGATTTTGAGAAGCTTTTGCTAAACAGTTATACGCTTTGAGCATTGTCAGTGAATCGTTTTTTTTTTTCGAGATTCGAACCTTGGACCTCGAGCGTAGGAGTCGACGCAACTACCCACTACGCCATGGTTGCTGAGAAGCTAGGCCCATGTCCACCTCGGACTGTAGCGCCGCCTTTATTATTATATCATTAACTCGATAAGTCTGTTTCTGACCTCGATGAAGTATCAAGAATTCAAGAATGCTTTGTTATCTTTCATGTCAAAATTTAACATGACATTGTATAGCTCGCTTCTGTCAAGGCAGTCAAATGAAAAAATAATGAAATCAACGAAAATGTGATATTTGGTTGATGGTGGAGTTCCCTGGTTTGACACCACAATGACTTAGAAGTTCACTTGAAACAGTGCAAGAAGTCTTTTTTGGGCGCGAATTTTTCCAATAATATCATAAAAATGAGTTGATGATTAAACCAATCTGCTTTAGAAATATCAATAAATAATCCATCTGAGCCATCAACTTTGTTTGACTTCAATCTCTCTATGATCGCCTTGACCTTGTCTTGGTCGGGTGGATGGCATTCTCGTCCATCCATCGTATTCCATACGACCGATACAAATAAACCCTTTCTCTAATCAGGTTAGAATACATTCATCAATCATCAAATGAAACTTTGGGGTGAAATAAACTTAAGAGCATTACATTGAATAACTACTTGATGAAGTTCAGAAAATTTTCCAAAGCCGAATTTGAAGAGATTCAGTGATTTCATGGAATTTCCCAAAGATCTTTTTATTCGAAAGCATTATCGACTGACCAAATCTTCAGATTTGTTTCTATTGAACCCTTCATAGAAATGGGACTCACCCCTTGATCTGAGATCTGAGTTCACAGAAGAACTGAATCGAAAATTGTCTCTACCCCAACTCATGGCATTCGTAAGGAGAATCATGTTAAAGTCTGGTAAATATACCACCTCAAGATGTTTATAAAATGTAATGCTTGTGTGAATTTCCATGTCCGGCTGTTTCTGCTCTCACACATTCTGCTTGTCTGAGGACTTGCCAATCACAAAGTCTCAAAATATGGATCTATTTTTGGTGCAAGTGTGATGGTCTAGTTGCATTCTGATTTGTGCTTCAATATCCTTGAGAGCTTGACAAAAGCGGATTCACGTCGACTAGGTTTCATTCAAGTAGACAAATTTTGAGGCATCTTCTAATGGTTCAATTATTCTTGCATTAAGTAAGTGCAGAGTCTTCGACTCTTAGCCTGTGGGACAATGCAACAGAGGACGTCCACGTACAAGGTGGCCCACACAAGTCGAGGGAGACCTCGGCCGGCTTGGTGTGCGAAACTGGAGACAGCTGGCAAGAGATCGTACTGGCTGGAGAGGCATGTTGAGTGGGGCCCAGGTCCACCTGGGGACTGTAACGCCCTAAGAAGAAGAAGAAGAAGAAGAAGAAGAAGAAGTGTGCTCTAAAGTGAGACTGGTGTATGCTGTATCCCCGCTTTTGACCTTTGGTTATGCTCAATTTCCTTACACATTTTTCATATTTGGAAATCCGAACAGCGAAGCATTCATGCTCTCGGTCAAATTTGCGTCAAGCTTTGAAGGATTCTCATACAAAAAAATATGTCCAAGTGACAAATAAAGATTCTCCTTTTCTCAATCAAGGACTTTAAACGCGCCCCACTGATGGATATTAATTTCATAACCAATAACTTAACCGAAAGGAATATGCATACCAATCACCATCATTGCGGGAGATTTGCCTAAAATTGAACCACTGACGTGGAAACCGCACTCAAAATTCCCTGAAATCAAAGAATGTGCCAAAAAAAACAAATCCGGACCCCTACCTACCAGTGACCGTCCCGATCCGATACTTAGATCCACTAGTGCCTAAGCCCTGCAGAGTAATACGTATGTACACACAAATGCCGACGACAGTCATCACGGTTGTCTATAAAGTGGAAAAGAGCAGAAGAAAAAAAAAGAAGATGAAAATGATGCCCGTCTACCGTTCAAGGAGGAGCTGCCCATCCCTGCGGCATGGGCAAGTACGAAGGATCCCAACTGCCAATGATGATGATGATGATGATGACGATGATGACGGTCTGTCGGTTTAAATTTCCTTCCGGTCAAATAAAGTCGAATGCGAAATGCGAATATTATAAGGTCCAGCGTGTGTGAGTCCTGTTGTTATGCTTCGTTTCGGGACTGTCCTCGTTTTTTACTACTTTAACATCGTGGTCATTCTCACATGGAATCCGAAAGCAGGGCATGTCGGAAAAAGGCACAGAATCTTTGAATGGTTTGTGTATCCTTGGAATTTTATGCCACAAAGGATTCGCCCGTCCCTCTCTATGCATTGACTTGTCCCTTCGCCTCAGGGTGTCCGGGTAATCCTTTCTGCCTCGGCAGTGTCACCCCATGGCCCGAGTTGTCAGTGGGCCTGTTCGTTAGTCAGTCGATTCACGTGTGGCAGAATCGAATCGAATTTAAATTTTTTATCTGCATGTGTATCCTTTACGGGGATTTTATTTCTTATGTTTGCGTATTTATCCTGCGTCCCCTCTGCGTCGGGGACGTTCGTTTGCTTCTAGGATGTCCCTTCTGTCGTTGCTGTTTGATGCTGAATTATCATTTTCCTTTGACTTCATTATGTGCTGCTGGTATGTCGCTACGACTGGTTGTGTTATTGACAGTGTGTCACTCCTAGGAGGTGGGATGGCTTCATCGGATGGGAAAGCATCATCATATTTCGAGTCCTCTGCGAATGTCCCTCTCCAGCCCATTCCATACACAAGTGTACGCATTTATTTTGAGGGAGCTCTTTGGGTCATGAAACGGTTAGCGGGGGGACAGGACAATCTCCCAATGGACCGGAAATCAGATTTAATTCAATAATTTGATGATTCGGTTTATTTGGTTGTGCGTTCGTGTGGCGATGTCCTTTTTGTCGCTTTTTCAAGTTGCCTCCGGGGCGAACCACATGCTGTGCTGTGTGACACGGCTCCTCTGGGGTCTTCGGACTGAGTTCGTTTGATTTGCTTGTCATTCTCACGTATGCGCTGCGGAAATTTGATAGCCATCCCTTGTCATTCGCATTGACGATACTCATTTTGTGTGAGCGAATGTCTGACCATTGGAATGTGGGGGTTTGGTGCAGAGGAAATGACTTGAGTGAGACTCCTTTCTGCAAGGCAATGAGACGGAATGTTTGAAGGAGCATCGAATGTGGGGTGGATGTAAATGCTTCTTTTTCTTTCTTTCATTTTGTTTTTGATGTGAACTTCAAGGAATTTTGTGATAGCTCCCGCAGAGATCTGCAATGTCCTTCAATCGACTGAATAGGAAAATTATCAACAACGAAGGAGGATGGAATTCTGGGAAATAGGTTCTGGAAATGGGATGTTGACCATGAAAATGAAGATCCGGTGTATGTTAGACTATTTGTTGGAAACCACTGTGGTTCTCTTAAAGACAAAGTTGTTATTTCGCAGTTGTAAGTATTGTGGGTGTGACTCGAAAGAGGTGCAGTTGTGAAATAATGCTTTATTGTGAACTCCTGGCGGCTTAATTAGCACTAAGAGAAACCTAGTAACTGAGTTCTTGTGTCGGGACCAGTAGCCATTAAGTAATATTGTAGCTAAAGCTATCGATTTGAGAAGATCACCCGCAATGGGGAAACAAAATTCTAGAAAATCTCTGCAGCTTTTGAATAATAACCACACATTATAAAAACTTGCAAATGTACTAAACTGTCCAATTTCGGTGCTTTTTGAAAGTTTTAAAATTTTAAAATTGATTTGTTATTTTTATGGGCTTTCTGGCCAAAGTTTATGTTCTCGATTGCAACTTCTTTTCTCCCATCGGGACTTTTTTTATATACCTGTCTGTATAGCTTAGAGGAAACGAAGTTATTGTAGGTAAGTCCGGCACTGCTTGCTCTGCAGTTTGTTGTCCCATAAATGATTGTGCGGCTTTCGTTTGAAGTGAATTCTGCAATTTTCTGTGAGGAACGCAGATTTTCGAACCCCAAGTCTTATATATGCCTCAGGAGTCTTTCATTTTCTACTTTTCCATAGAGAATCATATCAAATTTAACAGAAGACGAGTGTAGAATCAAAATATCTATCCACAGCTTATCTGATGACTGTTGATGTTTGCATAACATTGCTACAGATCACTTGATCCCTCGCCAAAACTCAAGAAAGCCATGCCAACAGCATGGCTTATGAAGACCCCACCTCATATCCAGGAGAACATTTTCATGCTCGCTTCCAGAGCACAGCACCATCTTCAATTTGTACACAATCGTCCGGTGAATTAGGCAAATCTCTCCTGACTATGTACAAGTCACCTGCAATTGTCAGATAAGTCCACTCATCTGTCAGGACACTGCGTAACAGCAAAACTAAAGAACGTAAACATGGCCTACCAACAGAATTTTGTTAATTGTGGTCCACATCCGGGAATGACCATTCCCCAAGCTCTCGCCGCAACAAGCTGGACATCTCCCCAAAATTAAATTCTAATCTACTAACGCACAAATTACCCTTTCTCTCCCTCACACGCACACAGACATTTGAGATGTCCTGCTGTTAACCGAAACTAATTACGAATTATAATATTTTCCAATTTCCTTTTGTACACTTTGCCTGTTGCTGAAGCACACACATATGAAGGCACACACACCCACTCAAAGTTGGACAACACCATTAACTATTTAGTTTCCTGCTAATCAAAAGGATTCAGCAGCAGTAATACTCTTCGGAACAACAACAGAAGCAGTGCTCGCAGCATAGGGAAGGATGTGGAGCAAGTGTGTGCACGAAAATGTTTGCCATGGGGCTGCCTGCCTGGCTGGCTGGCTGGCTGGCTGGCTGGCTCATGGAGGGGAGGACAACATCATTAATCCTTTGGGGAATCACATCAACGGTAGTAATTGAAACTGAACAACAAATTAAAATTTTAGTGTAGAAGGGGAGTGAGCCCTTAAATGTTACCAAAGTCTGCCGCGGGCGATCGTTCCTTACCCACACCCCGAGGGCTGATTGTATTCCGGATGATTCTGCATCTTCTTCGGTGTCTCTGCTGGCATGGCTGGAGGAGTTGTCGGGGCTTGCTCATGCTCTCGTCCGTTTATTATGTTTGCCATAACAAAATCCGTCCGGATAACTCACAGCAAGGATATTTATGAATTCCGAGTTAACATGAGTCATTGCATGGGAGCATATACCGACACAAGTGCAAATATAAGCCCCCACAGCAAAGCAAAGCAAAGCAAAGCAAAGCACTTGTGTAGGTTCGGTTTGTGCGGCGGCCTGTGGCACATATCCTTGCTGTTGCCTTTCTGGATCTTCAGCTCTGTGTGACATGAGTTCGTTGCGTCTGTCTGAATAAAACAACGAAGCAGATTAAAATTCAAAGGACAGACGAGCTGGGTGATGTTGGCAACCCAAAAGTTACCACACAAATGTACACACACGCAACGCGCACTGCGACAGATAAGTATATGAAATTTCAATAGGCACCCGCACACTTATCTCTGTCAGGACGGGGCGAGACACAGTCTCCCTCCCTCCTTAGACGGCATGGCAACTAATTGCACGAGTGTGAGGGGGGAGGTCGAGAGAACGATGCAAAAGTAAGTCGTTGCTTTGTGTTTTGTTGTGTTGCCAGTCTGACTTCCTTGCACTCCTTCATGGCGCACCGACTGGGGAGAAGATAAATAAGTTAGCTGTGTCCTTTGCATGTACGTAAGCCCACAAGCCCGGGTTCCTTGCAGGTAGCGGTAGCACACGTATGATACATTCCTCGCTTGAGTTGAGAGCATATGTAATGAGTGCTTTTGGGTTGGCGCGGGTGGCGACACGCGGCGGGGGAGTGAAAGGATGAATGGCTTTGCTCTGAACAGAGCTGGTAAGTACACTCCGAGCAGGAGAGTAGACCACAGGAGATAATGGGCTTACGATGGGCGGACGTGTGTGTCCTGGTTTGTGTTTGTGATAGGGATTTGAGCATGTGTGTAAATTAGCAATTAAAATTTAATTACGTTGGCTATGAAATTTATAAATGCTGTGCATTGCATTGGCAGGAACGCTAGCGAGGGGGATGCTTTATTAAACGTTTCGGTCTGTCGAGGGGATTACGGAAGCTGCAGGTGTGGGGATCAGTCCTGTGGATTTTTATATCCAAGTCGGCTGATGAAGTATGCACCCTTTATCATGGTCGTACCAGACAATGTCTAACAACACACCCGGTTGCTCGATGTTGCTACCATCCGGTGGTGAAGGAGCACACAACTTGAAGTGCAGTCAAGCTGTGAGTGAGCATGTCCTTGGCATTGCGGAGTCGAACAAACGCTTGGGGGTTATTCCAAGTGCTGACTTTATGAGTGAGCACCCTTAGATGTTTTGAAGTCAAGTGCGACAAACCAACAGGGATTTATTAGAAAGCCATTAAGTCTGTGGTCACAAACGTTTGCCCAGCGGTGTTGAAATCTGTTTACATTTAACAACATTTTGATTGGTCACCCTTAATTAACTGCCAACGCTTGGTTTATAGGTAATACAAATTGACTATGATTCCAGAACTCTGTATAGAGTGCTTATGGCCTGTGTAAGCACATTTGATTGGACGTATTCCTTTTGGGTCAAGGGAAGTAGGGGAATTACTCATTACCGAGTGCAATGCAAGTTTTTAGCTTAAGAAATCTCCACTTCATAGTAGAGTAGGGGTATCATTTAATAACCATCAGACGTCGAAATTTATAAATTATTCACCATTCTGTACAATATTCTAAGCATTCTCTGCTACGCTACCGTTTGAAGCTTGCATCTCCCTTCAACCTTTTGTCGATAACACCCATGTCCTCAACTTCGATCTTTTACTGCTCCATCTTCTTCCTCCTGCGAAAGCAATATCTTTTTGTTCTAAGGACTTTTAATCAATTGCAGCTTGATCGTTTTGAAGATGTCGTTCTGCTGCACGATCCTCTCTGCAATCGTTGTGAGCTCAAGTGCCCTAAGTCGACGGATTGGGCCCAACAAGCTAAGTTGTCGAAGAAAACGATTCTATGGGTCTGTTTCGCACCATCAGAGATCTAGCATATTTGTAAGTACATATATACATATAAGCATCCATAATTTTCCAAATAAAGCGCAACAGTTTGATAGAATTGCATACGAGATGCGTTGAGGAGTGAATACAGAGCATTCCACTGCACCCGGGTGAATGGGAACTTATCAAGTTGTCTTCTCTTGCAGGTTTCAATGAAATTAACATTCCATTCGAGTTCACATGGATTACAGGTGCATTCCCTTCAATTTCAATCGAACCAGGGGGTTCTAGACTGGCCACAAAAGCAGAACCACACGCAGCTCCCCTCTAAACCAAGCCGACTTTTGCATAATCCTTCGTCCTGCGCCATTTCACCTCTATCTACGGGGCATTTTTCAAATTTCCGTTGCCCATAAATTAAGCCATCGCAATCTATAAACTCTCTCTTCCACCTTTCAACCGGCAACAGTCAGCAGCCAGCCACCAGTCCACTGCCAGAAGAGAAAAGCAAAAAAAAACTCCCGAAAGGAAAACATCTGCCTATTTGCACATAACTCAACCGAGATGTTCCTTTGTAATTTCGACCAAAAAAATACCGCGCTACCCGAACGAATATGAAAAACTCTTGACAGTCTCCGACCTCGGACGGCCAACGAGCCCTGCTCAACTACCAGCGAACCACACAGTCGATCGGCTAGCGTTGGGTATGCATGAAGGAACCCGTACTTTCTCTCTCTCTCTCTCCATCCGACGCCGCCGCTCAGGTATTGTTTATTGCACAATTCGGGAAATTTACACAAACAAACATCCCCCAGCAGAATGATGGGAGGTCGGTTACAGGGGGGAGGGTGGTGGTTTGGCAACTCGGTCGAAGCTGCATACCTGAAGTGGTGGACCAGAGACGTACCGAAGTGTACCCCAAAACTAGGAATATAAATTGGAATTGCCGGCAGCGATTGCTTCTTGGTCGGTTGGGCAATTGTATCGCTAGGCATCACCCCTCCGCCGCACTTCCTTTCCCACTTACTCACAAGAGGCCATCTGCAAGCACACAGTCGCACTCATCTTTCATCGGAGAAAGCCGATGAAAGTGCGGCGGCACTGGCCTTTAGAGGGCCCAAATTGAAAATGTAAGTCAGTGCGGGGGGTGGTACTCCGTAATCTGCACTACCTGCGAAGGGAGCATTGCGAAATCTCAAGGAGTGGCCCGGTTTATGGTTCCCTGCCAAAAAGTGAACTTGCCTCTCCCGTCGCCATCGGACTGGTGGTAACCGCACAAATGATTTAGGGATGCGCTGTGCATTATTTAATGTAGCATAGAGCAGCTTATGTTTCTAATAGTCCTGCTGGCCCTCGCACAGTGCGGTTGATGAAGAACTGTGTGGCAAGTTGTGGAGGAGTATGAAATTGCCTACGAACGCATGTGGTGGCAGGAGGCGATAGATTAAGTGCGTGGTTCCTCGTGGGTGAGGAAAGGCGTGTAATTTTCATGTAAAATGTGTCTGTCCGTGGGTTTGAAATGTTCTCTCTTCGTTGGGTGGGAAGACAAAAGTATCTAGCTCAAAACCAAAGGCTAGACTTAAAAAAGTGCAATATTCAACTATAACTAGAATGGCCGTACAAAAAATTAAGCTTTTGTCATAACCAAACGAAAAGTAACCAGAAGCATCGTTCAATTTCATAGTGTTCATAATTGCTTATAGAAACTTAAGGAGAATTTAGCTGTCAACTCATATTTGTATGCGCAGAGAGCGATTTATTTCGCGCCTGCGTAAGTACGCAAAAGTGACCGAACTTAACCAAAACTAAGCGAAGTGTTATTTTTGTGTATTCGCTTGATTGCTTCAGTTCTCTTTACTTTCTGTACGGTCATTATGGTTGCCCCGCAAGTGGTCTTGCGTATGCTATGACTTGGTCGTTCGTTCTGAGGTGCGGTCTTCCTCTCCTCCTCAAACTAAGGAGTTTGATTTAAAGACCCCCTTGGCTGCAGCATTGGTGTTCATACATTTGATATGGTCGAGACAGTTTAGATTACGGACTATATCCATACAATTTGCTTAAATATTCAACTATATTACACCAATTATCAGCTCTGCAATCCCGCTTATCGTCCAGCTTCCGGTTCCATATAGGAAGACTGGTAGACTAATTGCTGAAACACAACAGTGCGTCAGCGTCAGCGTCAGCGTTGTCTTTCAACACACACAATTCAATGGACATGCACAAAATACTGCGTCGACCTACGTAAGTGAAAAATGAGAGAGACATGAAAACAGCTGACTAAAATCATTTTAACGGCAAAACTAATTTGAAATTCGTGAATGCTTGGAAGCATGAATACGCCAAATTAGCAACAAGAAGCACTTTTTTAATTTTTTAATTTAACTTGCTTGGCATTCATTTTCCGCAATTAATTCCTTTAACGTTCAATTGTTTAACCAGAATATTTTTCGATTTGACATTTCAGAAATTAAAACAGCTGATGGAATATTTTTTATTTGGTATTTGAGAGAGATAGGGAATAGCTGATTAGCGCAGTGCGTAAACGCACACCCTCCATAATATGAAGTCAGCTAGCGCAACGCACTGTTGTGTTTCAGCCATAAGTGATGAGAATCATTTTAATTTGTCCGTGTTCGTAAGTATGCTTTGAGAAATCAAGACAAATAGTAACAAAGCCTTCGTCCACAACGAGTGAGAGTTTAGGGCGACTTTAGAGGCTGGCACGACTGTTTCAGTGAATGGACTACATTGCCAAAGATAATAACTATTTTTGTATCAAAAACTGTCTGAATTTGGACCTGGGAAACCTTCATTTTCATCAGGACGATATCAAAGGCAACACTGCTAATAAAACAATGACATGACGAATCTCCTTAAAAACAGATTTTTCAAAATGAAGGCTTTAATTGACCGCCGAGTCAATTGTTTTTTCGATAAAACAACGGATCCAGGGCCAGTTGATCTATAAAACTTTGACACATTATCACTTACCTTCAATTCTTGCACGAGCAGCTCCTGTAAGCCTTAAAACCAAGATATTTGCGTACAATTTTTCATAAAGTGGACGGACGATGACCAAACTGTTACGAACGATAATAATAATAATAATGGCGGCGCTACAGTCCGAGGTGGACCTGGGCCTAGCTTCTCAGCAACCACTCGTGTTGTGCGTACTATTGTTCTCTCTCGAGTGAAGGGGACCTACAGTTTAATGCCGCCTCCGAACGGCGAGATTGAGAAGCTATTTCTAGACAGTTATACTCTTTGAGCATTGTCAGTGAATCGAAAGAGTTAAAGCCGTGAAAAAATGTTTGATGTTTTTTTCGAGATTCGAACCGACGACCTCGAGCGTAGGAGTCGACGCATCTACCCACTACGCCACGGCGCCACACGAACGATACCGAAGAGATAAATTTGGATCTTATTTAAAATTCTCATGAACGGGTGTCTCTGTCGCTGCATCTTACAACGAACAAAATTTCCAAATTTTGGAAATATTTTGAAACGTGTTTGTCATCACGATAAAATTTCAAGGACTACTGAATAAAAATTGTACTGACTGTTTGTAATCCAACAATTGGTTTGGTAAATATGAGTAACTGTCTGAGGTTTATACTGAGTTGAGAGGACACGTAGTAATTTAAATAAATCCTTTGAGTGCTTACTATCATCCACTTTTCTTTAGATTGTGATCTATATTCACAGCAACAAGATCAACAGAATGTCTCAAAGAAGACAAATTCACCGACCAACCAAGTTCTATTCAAAACTGTCACTGCCAGTCACCACTGTGCATTCGAATGGTTTCCGAGGAATTGCGGTTCTGTCTTAAACTACCCCTCGAATGGAAGTAAAACGTACTTGTAACTTCAGCTGTAACAGCACACCGTTAGGCAATGAGTTTAATGGTTAAATCAAAACAAGTTTAGGGGAAAATTCACCCTCATTTTGGGGGGCAGTTGGTTTTGTTATTATAAGACGATAAATTCCTTTGCACTCATACACCAGCAATTGCAACCACCCCTTGTCAGAAGAGCGACTATTTCGTGTGTATCTTGTGTCTGTTTGAAATAAGTCTTCCGCTCAAATGAGTTTCAACATGAAACAGGTGTTTTTGAGCGACACACAAGCAACTCTATTTCGAGTGGGATATCGATGCGATTCCCCAGGGTAACGATGGCGAGTCCTTAAGCTCTCACTTGGAATTTCAAATGACCGCAAGACCACACAATTCCACACCAAAAGCCATCATCAGTCGCTGTGCTATGTGTGCGGTCCTGTGACCCGCGAGGCACGAAGGACTCTTTCAATTCATGCAGTACGTGCAGCATGTGTGTGGTCTGCGGCTTCTAATTGAATTAAGGGTATTTTCGTTATGCCGCCAAAGCCGCAGTTGCCAATTAAATGCGATTGCAATTGGAGAGATGCCCCCATGGGGGATCTGGAGTGTGCGTCCCGCGTGGCTAACATAAGAACATTTGACTTTTAGCGGTGCTATGACTGTTGCTGTTGGTGGTGCTGGTGGTGATGATGGCAACGGTGGTGGTTGTTGTGATGGTAAAACACCTTGGGTGGCTTATGGGTTGAATGACATCTGCGGTTTTCTTGGTTCTATATAAATTGTAATACGTCATCAAGTGGGCCCTGATAGCTCATAGGAAATACTCGTATGTATATATAAGCCTGAGTTGTTGATCAGGGCGCCATTTCGCTAGGGGATTGTGTGGGATTATCGAGATACTTAATGATTTGAGGTAAAGATTAACTCCGTATGTCGGATAATCGACGATTTATGGTTGGCATTTGACAATATGCGCATTTAGACAGTGTGTTATTTTGGCCATGCTCGTTATTAGTTACACTTAATCAATCCGAGATCGGATTTGTGCTGTGCTGCTGTAGGGATGTAGCACATGGAGAGTGACCACCATACTTCATAAGGAAGCTACAAACGTTCGTCAAAAGGTGGCTACGAAACATATTGCGGATTTTCTAATCAATTCGTATCTCTAACGAATCAGAGAATGGGCGAAGAACCAATAGGTACCCTCATACATTGACAGAAGTGGGAGTGGATTGATCACACTTTACGAAAGGGCGACAGCTAACCGTGCAATGGAATGGAACCCTTTAACATAGGCTCCCATCTTATGACCTGACTATCCAAAAAAAACTTGACCGAACAGTGGAAAGAGAAAAGCCTCAATTGGAGAGATTTGAGGCAAATCTCCCAGAAATCTAACGCGATGACTTGCAGAAAAGAACAAGCAATGCGAAGTAGCCGTCGAGGTTTTGTGACCAAAGTTAGAAGACTAAATCAATGTCAATCTTTGACTGCCAGCCTATGAAAACTCGTAATAAGGACGCATGCGTTTCAGGTAACGCGCACAAGTTGAAATGGACTTCATTCAAATTGATTTGCGAACATTGACGCAGCCGACAGAGGGCTTCGATGACTGAACACTTTTGTTGATTGAGTCCTAGTTTCATACCCGATTATTGCACCAGACGAAGAAGAAATCTATCCCCACACGACTCCGTCTCTCTCCTGATACATAACGCGAGTCAGTCCATCATGAATGCCAAAAAATGAAAGTTCGTTTCGGCAAACCTCTTACACAGCGATGAAGTGGGACAAGTCAGTCCGTCATAAATGCCAAAAAAAAAATCGATTCGGCAAGTCTCTTGCACAGAGGTGAAGTGGGACAAAGTAAAACTGGCACTCGACAATTTCCATATCTAGACAAACGGAAGCAAATTACATGAGATATGTCATCAACAAACGTGTGAGAAACTGGAGACAGCTGGCGAAAGATCGTGCTGGCTGGAGAGGCATGTTGAGTGAGGCCCAGGTACACCTCGTACTGTAGCGCCCTAAAAAGAAGAAGTCGTCAACAAAAAAGAAAATAATAAAAAAAATTCTCCAGATACCGGCCTAACTCGTGATTCAAAACCGGTTTCCAACCCCATCTGAACAACTGACCAACTATTTGTCCGCCAACGTTCGTCTTTCAAAAATTATGCGAGTCTTATCCTCGAACTCCCATTCAACTTTACCCATCGTGCCTTAGGCATGCCTAATACGACCGTCCTCTTATCGACGTACCGTACAAGGTAATCAACCCTCTTGGTCCCGTCTTCTTGCGACGTAACAACCCGATGTGATTAAGTCCTCACTGCATAACCCCTGCGAACAAATTGGATCACACAAACTGGATTTCGCATTTATCATCTCACCGCATCTTACCCTCAATTCTCGTCACGAGACCTTAACTCATCTTAGCATCACACACTTTTACCCTCCGACCATTGACATTCATAATTAGCATGCAATCAGCGAGCTGGCATCAGCAAACATGCACCAACTTTCAGCTCAATCACGACTTTCTTACGAACCTGGCCCACAAGATGGTGGGCGATGTGGCGCACTACTCGTCAGCCTATTTGCCTGTTTGTGTGCTGGTGGTGGATGCAATGAGAAAGGCAAAGTCCTTTCCCTGCATGAGGATATTTCTACAGAACCACCACCACGCCACCGCCGCGCTCTTATCGTAGCATAGAATCCGCCAAAAGAAAAGGGGGCCAGAAGGACTAGATGAACTGCACTAAGTACATGTACACAAACGCAATTTGTTTACACGTTTCAACACGCGTCGTCGTTGTGAAGTGTGTACGCTGGCTACGTGTCAGTTCAAAAGCCAACGGCGCGGCGACCCGATAATCATCGGTGGGTGAAACATCAAGTCAGTCACCGGAATGTTTGCAGTCTGTGCGTGTGTGCATTAAGGATAAACCTCGACTCAGTCCGCTATTGTGTGTCTGACAAGGATATACTCGTACTCGTAGTCCTATTCCATGGCAACTGTCAGTGTGTCGTAAATGAGAGTACAAAGGATTTGTTTGACTCGAAATTACTTCGTTTACCTCGTTTTTCCGAGAATCCATTGGGTGCTTAGACGTGGTTGCGGGCACTGTTGTCAGAGTATGACAATGTAATGTTGACAGGCATCTTTTGGTGGCGACCCAAGACTTCTTGAAAGGGTCTAACAAACATTGTTAAACTGTTGTTAAATTGGAATGGTTAGGTTTGTCATCGCGGAAAGTTTGTGAAGGGAAAAGGAAGTGCCTGAGATTTATGATCGATGCTTAGCTTGTTGTATAAGCATAAGTTGAGCAAATCCTGATGAACTGTGGTTAAATAAGGACCCCAATCTGAGTCAGAGATAGGTGCCTGTGTGTGATGTGCCTAAGAACAAAGCGGATCTGTTGTCCTCCAGGAGAGCGTTTTAGCAATGCACCATTGATCACTGATTTCTTTGCCGAAGCCATATTCCACGAACGATGCACTTGATATTTACTTTTACTCGCAAGTGACGACAAACGACTTCAAATTCCCGAAGGAAACAGTGAAATGTTGTTTAGTCACACATTCTTGGAGACCAGGATCCTTTTCTGTTTCTGGAGATAATGTTGGGCAGCTGCTTCTTCGAACTGAAAGGGCTGTACTTCGTTGTTTTGGTCATGTGGCACGAATGTCCCCATCATCACGACTTCCGAGGCGTGCCTTGAATGCGATTCCATCAGGTAGGTGACCGATTGGCAGACCCAGGACAAGATGGTTGGACCAAGTCCAAACACTCGCCTGGTTACGCTTGGGCATAGCTCCTGATGAGTTAGAGTCGATAGCGGAGGATCGAGTAACCTGGAGATCTCTCGTGGGGGGATTGCCCCCGCGAACCCTTTAGTGGAACATGCGGGTCACTGAAAATGAGATGAGATGAGACGAGATGTTGTCATCCAGGAATTCTCGCAATTCGAACACTAACTGCATGGTTTCGTCGGAAGTCATACTTCATACTCATATCTCATACTCATACTTCATACTCATACTTACTCTTCATTTTTACAAACAGAAGCTTCTTGATCAATTTCCTGAAACGGCGCTATTGTTGGTTCTTAGGACGCTACAGTCCGAAGTGGACCTGGGTCCCAACATGCCTGCCAACACCATCTCTTGCCAGCTGTCTCCAGTTTCGCACACCAAGCCGGCCGAGGTCCCCCCCGACTTGTGTTCGTCCAACTTGTACGTGGACGTCCTCTGTTGCATTGTCCCACAGTCTCAGAGTCGAAGACTCTTCGGGACGGAGCTGTGTTGTCCATACCCTCTACATCGCCCAGCCATCTTAGGCGTTGGATCCGTAGACGCCTGGCTAGACTCATATCGCTGTACAGCCCATACAGATCGTAGTCGAACCCTCTCCTTCAAATGCCATCAACGCAAACCGGACCAAAGAGTGGGCGCAGGAACTTTCTCTCAAAATTTCAGTCTTCTGTATATATTTTTCAGAAGTACGACCTAAAGCGCCTTCGGATTTTTTAAGCAAAGACACCTGGTCATTGAGCTACATTTCAAAAGTAAAACAACGGATCGACTCTTTACAAGTGAATCGTCCAATGACTTCTACCGATTAAAAAGCAAACGATTTTAAAGGGTATTCCAATAGGGACTTCCGGACTTTGACAGTTGATAGCAGCTACCGAGAGGAATATTCGCAGTGTAGTGGATAAATTTGAGTCCAGTGGTTCAGTAAACGATAAACCAATACCCGTACGTCGACGAAACGCAAGATCTGCTGAAAACATTGCCGCTGCCCGTGAGAATGTGTAGGATAATCCGAGACAGTCGATTCTGCGTCGCTCACAAGAACTCGGCCTTTCGCAGACCAAAACTTGGCCAATTTCGATCTTGACTTAGGCATGCACCCGTACAAAATTCAACTGACCCAGGAGCGGAAGGTAAACGAACATAGACAACGACGTATGTGAGCTGAATGGGCTCTGGAGCAGTTGGAAACCTATTTGGACCCTAATTTTCATCGAAAAACCATCTTCAGCGATTAGGCCCATTTCTGAATGAATGGGTACATCAACAAATGAAAATCTCGAATTTAGGACGATACCAATCCCAATCCACATAAGATTCAAAAGCGTCCAATGCATTCCGAAATCCCAATCATTGTTTGGAGTGGATTTTGCGTTGGCGGCGTCATCGGTTCATATTTCCTTGAGAACGACGTTTGACAGGCCATCACCGTCAACGGCGAGCGCTATAGGTCGATAATTACAAACTTCTTTCGGCCTCTATGCGATCATATGGATACCAACCATGTAGTTTCAACAGAAGGGTGGTACGTGCCACACCTCACGCCACATTCTGCACAAGCAATCCGAGGTCGTGAAGGTGATGTGAACTGTCCACCGAGACTGTTGAATTTGACCGCGTTCGACGTTTTCTTATGGTGTTTTCTGAAGTCGCAGTTCTATGCGAATAACCCGCAAACCACAGCCGCTCTTAAAGCCAACATTCCCATGCCATCGGTAAAATTCGGCCTGATTTATGCGCCAGAGTCATGGAAAGTTGGAGATTTTGGATGCGCACCACCTAGAGAAACTGCGGCAGATATTTGAACGGTGTTATATTTCGTATATAATGGCATCGATAGGCCTTTCAAATAAATAGAAAATGTCGATAATATCTTGCAAACACTTTGCTTTATATTCACTTAAAGATTAGAAGCGCTTAATGAAAACTACTTTACATTTTTTTGCAATTAAATCTATCTATCATGATATCTAAGGGCACATACGTCTAACGCCAGTGAAAACAACAAGCTTGCACAAAAGAAACAAATAAAATTATAAATCAATGTATTTTGCTCAAAACCCGTCCATCATTTATTTCAAACGCCCGACATCGCCCGCCATGGCAACAAGAAATTATTTTAAATAAATTCTGGGTGAAGCCCTGCCTTTCGGTTCACTGAATATGATATGCAATTTCGTGGCGTTATTGTTTAATAATTAAATCAAAATAAACAGTGAACCAAGTTGTCTCGTGCAGCGTAAAGCACCCGCAACGGTCAAATGAAATTCGTGCCCTGTACACCTGAATGGATGCAACAATAAACAAACAAAGGATACAACAAAAGCCTGTGTTGCGATAAATAAAGTTGGGCGGCGGAGGCGCCTGCGATGCGATACCGTTGATGGCAGAATTGTTTGGCTGGTACATTATTTTTATCACCAGACGTTGCATTCATACATTTTTACGCAACTCTGGAGAAATTTTTTCAGGACGGTGCGGGACAATTGGTAACAGCATTTTGTTTGTTTTAAGTTTGAAAAATTTCCTAGAATCTGGTAGAAAAAATGTAAATGATGTTGCAGACTCGTGAGGTGCAACATTTTTTGATTGAAAAACGAAAGTCATGAATACAACGAAATTGTTATCGGTGAGGTGTTTTATAAATGAAGAGTATTTTTGGCTATAGTCACACACTGCGCAGAGTGAGATATTTGATCTCGTAATATGCTGTTACTGGGCGCCATGGCGTAGTGAGTAGGTGCGTCGACCTACATGACACCAGGTCATATAAGATCACAGAGTACGACTATCAAGAAATATTTCTCAATCTTTGCTTTTTGCAGTCGCCATAAAACTTTAGGTCATCTTCACTCGTAGGAGAACATTTGCATGCACAACACAAGTGGTTGCTACAGAAGCTAAAGGCAAAAGTCCACCTCGGATAATGGTACCACCCAGAGAAACAGTAAAAGCCCCCTTGGTGACTCTCTTATCCTATCCCCTCATTCCTTACGTCCACTTTGGACTGTGGCGCCACCCTAAAAAGCAGATGAAGCCCTATTGGTGATTCTCTCCCCATCCCTTCACAACCTTGGCAATTGTGCGTTGGCCGAAATATTCTCACAGCGAAAACTCCACTTGACGAAAGGTAATCAAAACTTGTCTCAAACCAAATCTTCCTCTCCTCCATACATACCCACACCAGCTTTCTCATATTCTATCACCTTCTGTGAGCCTTACAAAGACGCCCGAAAGCCTCTTCTCCATGACAACCCAATTAAGCCGAAGCAAGTCCCCTCTTGTGTTTTTCAAAATCAATAAATCAGTTAAAGTAAAACTGAACACAACCGCACACATGAGACCCCCTCATCCCCTACCGATTGTACAGCCGTACCTCGCAGAACTCCATGCATCCCCATTAACCTAATTGGTACAAATCTAAGGGTCCTTGTGTTGCCATCCGTCCACCAGTTACTATGTCATCGCACAGAAACAAGGTCTTTGGGCCAAACAACTTGAAATTCCAGCGAAATACGAAAGAAGAAAAAACTCGCACAAAAAACACAAGGAAAACAACGGTAAACAGAAAAGGAAGAAGAAAAATTCCTTAAAACATTTAAGCATTATCCCTACAATTTAACGTAACAAGCTTCTTGAGTAAACAAAATAACAGCGACAGGACAACAAGACAGATGACATAAGCAAACAAATAAGCGTTCGTTCGCTTTTCCCTTCCCCTGACGGGACAGAGGGTGGACGACTAAGTATGAGGACGAAGCAGAACAGGGAAGGTGGGAGGTGTGCTCTAAACATCCACTGTGTGTAATTCAAGATCTAGGGCAATTTTCTACACACCCTCTCCACAGTCTCCTTTGCAACCAGCTTCTGGGTCAAGCCGGCACGCGTTATTTACATACAGACACTCACCAAACCCGAAACGCCAACACACGCAAACAACGCCGCATCTAGTCTATTATCAGAGGGAATGAGTAACGAGTCGAGAGTGATTCTCCTAAACATCTTCTGTGTGACAGATTCCAGCTGTCATCATTTTGCCAGGCAATTAGCATGTCCCTGACTTCCTATTTTAAGCTCCCCTGCTGTGTGTCAGGTGATGGTGATACAACCACTGCCACACGCTGTTGCTGCCACTGCTGCTATATCATTGTCTAAACAAAAACAATTATCCTTGAAATCCCATGTGAGATCCAACCGAAGGAGACCTAGGCACTACCTACGACAAGGAGTCGCACAGGCAGACACAGAGGCGGAGAGAAACAAGGATTCCATTCATCATTTGGTTCATAAAATTGTTGTTTCGTCGTCGTCGTAGCCCATCGTCGTCGTCAGACGTACACCAAACGGAAGCGAATTGGATTAAGCCTCCCTTTCCAAAAATAACACAATTGCGGCAAGTTGTGCCCAAGGAGACCTACGCAGGATTTTCGACAAAGACCCAAATTGAATTCCCTCGGACAGCGTGTTGTTGTAACGCAGGAGCGGCCAGTGAGTGTGCTCCCGGGCGGTGCGCGGGCGACCGAGTGCGGTGAAATGCGAGGGCATGGGGAATTCACTGGATCGTCCTTTCTGACAGATTTCTGAAATTCCGTAGTTGCCCACGACCGGTGTTGAAGGATACTTTCAGATCTTTTGGGAGATTAAGTAGAATCAAATTAGGTATACAAACTGTTGTCCTTGGTCGTAAGTTGTCGCTGTTGTTGCTGTGTTTGCGGTGCGCTGCGTCCTTGTGTGCTGGACGATGTGAGATGCTCATGTGCGAGATGGGGTTGGATCTGAAGTCACTGGTTAACTGGTAATGGTGGCCATGGAATTGTGTGTGATCGTTGATGAGACACGATGATTACAAATGCAATTTGCGTTGATTTGCTCAACGTTTTTTGTGGGTGATGGCAGTTGTCAGTTAGGGGTGGACAAGTCAAGTTGACTGGTTTACTGAGTGAATGGAAGTCGTTTGGTCTGACTGCTCTGAGTGGTGGCCAATGAAGTGAATCAGTGGAAATCTCATTTTCTGCTGTTTTTTTTGCTTTCCTCATGCGGCTGCAAATGTTGGGCCAAATTCAATTAGACCAGGCCAGCCCAACATTAGCCAAATCAATGTCACTCAGTTGCTGCGTCAATGTGTGGCCTGGGCCAGAGGTGCGAATGAGACGTAAACATCAAAATTGTATCATGATATTGTGCGATGTAGTTTGAGATAACTTTTGCCAAGTGATTCAGTGCGAAGGCGTGAAAGTCTGGGTACTGGTGGGATGGCAGATGGACTCAGCGTCGGCAAAGGTGGGCACATAATTGATTTGACAGTAAATCTCAGTTGTCCTACGCACAAAGTAAATCCTTGTGGGTTTCAGAGAAGTACACCGCATATTTGAGCGTTTCATGCGCTTAGAGTGGGCAGAGTCATTTAAAAAATGATACATGCACTTCTCCTCTGTTTTTTAGAACTACACTTTGCTTCACGTTTTCGGCATGTTCAAAGGGAAAAGGAGCGTAACGCCCTTCTCCCACAGCTCTGCTTAACAGAGCTGTCTTCCCGATGTGTCTCCGGATCCAGGGAGTGGCAAAGTAAGTTTATCTGCGATCGTTTTTGCAGCCTACGTAATGATCGTCGTTCCATGACTTCCATGACTGGAGACACGTAAAAAGGAAACATATGGGAAAGGGTTTTTTATTAGAGTACAAGATTGCTGTATAGTTTATTTCTCTATAGTGTGCTGAAGCAGTTATCGCTGCTGGCTGAGGTAACTTCAGTTTGTCTCAATGATTGAACAGGTAAAAGTATTGGGCATCCGCCCTCGAAATATGCACGATCTTCTGCTTCGGAGAATACTGATATTGTATTGGATAGAATTGCTGTACTCCTGTATTAAAGTATTTCAACTTTCATCATCCGAGGAAAAAGTGTTCCCGTTCGTACACTTATACAGTGAACTCTCTTATAAGCGGACACTGACGGTACCAAGAAATTTGTCCGCTTATGAGAGGTGTCCGTTAGGAGAGAGTACACTGTACGCAGTTCCTACACGAACTAAGCACGCAACATAGATCTAGTCAACCTCCAGTCCCTATTTATCAACTTAAGCAAAAAAAAAAAAAGTTAAGTACGGGCAACACAATTCCGGCTCGAAAATCTTCGACATCAAACCTATGGTATAGAGCATCAGAGGCCACTATGGATACGGTGGCGGACTTTGGTTTAGGGGTGCTACCTCAGGGCAGCAGATGTGCTGATTTATAAAGATTAGTTTCGTCCTTACTGATACTTGCCTCTTGAAATAATAAAAAAAGCTAATTGCAATTAATAAGGAGCAATTGGTTAGCTTCTACAGCCATGAATGGTATTGTGTGCCCAATTGTTCTTCTTTAAGGAGTGAAGATACAAATAGTATTTCAAAATTTTGCGATCAAGGTCTATTGGCATTTCCATGTTCAGAGTCATAACACAAAACATCATAAATACGTGTCTTCTTCTTCTCTTCTTCTTGGGACGCTACAGTTCGAGTTGGATGTGGACCTCACCCAACATGCCTCTCCCACCAGCACGATCTTTCGCCAGCTGTCTCCAGTTTCGCACACCAAGCCGGCCGAAGTCCCCCTCGACTTCTGTGCGCCACCTTGTACGTGGACGTCTGTTGCAGTGTAAGGCTCACAGTCGAAGACTCTTCAGGCCGGAGCTGTGTTGTCCACACATCTAAGGCATTCGATCTGTAGACGCCTGGCTAAACTCATATCGCTGTACAGCCCATACAGTTCGTGGTTGAACCTTCTCCTCCACAAGCCATCAACGCAAACGGGATCATAGAACTTTTCTCTCGAAAAGGCCAAGAGACTGTTCATCCCCTTCGGATATTGTCCATGCCTCTGCGCCGTACAGCAGGACTGGGATGATCATGATCTTATACAAGCTCAACTTGGTCCTCCGGGAGAGGTCCTACTACTCAATTGCCTTTTGAGCCCAAAAAAACAGCGGTAAGCAAGAATTATTCTGCGTTTGATATCGGTTCTGATGCTGTTTGTAGTATTAACCGACCCCGGTAGACGAAGTCCTTCACCACCTCAAAGTTATAGCTGCCTATGTTGACGTTCTGGCCAAGTCGTCGATGTTGTGCGTACTTTCTCGATGACAGCATATACTTGGTTTTGCTCTCGTTCACCGCCAGACCCATTTTAGCCGCTTTCGTTTCAATGCTAGCAAACGCCTCATTGACGGCTCGCTGTGTTCGCCCAATCACGTCAATGTCATCTACGTAAGCTAGCAGTTGAACAGACTTTTGAAAAATCGTGTCCCTTTTGTTGACCAGTAAGTTTTGCACGACCTTCTCAAGTACGAGGCAGCCAAATTTTTATAGACAGCCAGGTTGCACTGAATTCAATAGGATGCTGTAAAATGAAAAAATTATGAATTGTCGCGATCACTGATGTCCATCAGTCAAACTTTGCTGGGTCCCGGGCCACAGCTTAATCGCAGGAAACGAGAGAGCAGACGAATGGGCTAGGCGAGGATCAGAAATGGGCATCAGTGAGGCCTTTACAAATTTGAGTATGGTTTATTATTCACTTTATTTTTTTGCATGCACTCATCATCGCACAACCGGATTTTTCAGTAGAGTTAGGTAACAAAGAGTAGTGGGAAAATACAATCACATATTGTGACAATACGTGAGTGCATCAAAGATAGGTTGGTGAGTAAGCGGACAGAAAGACATAACTCATATACAGAGTGGACCCATTGACATGCCAAAGGGACAAGCTCACCTCTTTTCTCTACGCCCTGGCCCAAGTTACTTTGTGGAGTCCAGCCATCCGGTGATTCTTATAAATCTGCAAAATTTAGTAAGAAGTTTATCTTTTTTTCATGAAGATCAAGAAAGAAGTGATCTCTTAATGCCCTATATCTCAGTCGACTGATCCTATTCCTCTTCATCACCCTTGTATATATTGTAATAGGTGAGCCCCATTTCCATGGAGTGATTTTTCAGACGGTTATGACCGGAGTATTTTGTTGCTTCTTGCCATAGAATCCGTGTGATTTCGCAGGAGTCTTAAGCGTGTCTTCCGTTTGCTGATCTCATTAAAGCTTTAATGGGATTTTTAATTAGTTCACTGATAGTTGGGAGGAATTTACTTTTTTCAATTGGCACCACATCATCAGCATATGCTATTGCTTTTGTCCCCGATTAACACGTTGAGTGCCACGTGATACCACTTTGGTCTCACACGAATTTGGGCTTGCTGTGCCGCTTGAAACCAGAGTGTAATCGAAGTGTCAATAAAAAAAAATCCGTGGCCTGTGGGGACAGTTTTTCGGATTGTATGGTGGCACTCAACGTGTTATGTAACTAACTCTTCCAAGACCTCTATTGTTACCCATAAAAGCGTGATTTCACCGCTTTTGTGTTCACCTTGTTGTGTTCCTCTGATCCTATAGTTTTTAAGGAGCTGTCCCCAAACATTGCATTAATTAATCTTTTCTTAAACAAGCTTGCAATGGGAGAGGCCATACTGAAGCGCCCTCGATGTCACGAAACTCAGTAATAGCTTTTTCAATGACTCTGTACATCTTCTCCAAGGCCAGTTTGTATTTATCGATTTGTCAACATTTCTCGAGGACTTAGCCACAGACTCATGTTCAGGGTGTGAAAGTAATCCGATTCTGGAAAAATTAACCAAATTCAGCCTCTTTCCTGAAAAGACCAAGATATATCGAACAATTCAATCGCCTCCACCGGCTGACTAACACCTCTTGACCTCTGCAGAGACACATTGACTTAAGACAATCCCTTGCAAACATAACCAAACTGATAATCCGTTTCAACCAATTCCTGAGAATTCCCCAACCAATCAGTCTCTATCAAAAGTCTTGACTACAACTTATCCTTGTTATTCATGCCAATGCGTTCTTGAAAACCAGACTCAATTACGGATTCAGCTACAGAGATACCCACACAAATTTCTATTTATCTATTTAATGAAAAATACTTGAATACTCTGGCAGCATAATTGTCAGCTGGATGAAACGAGAGCCTTGGACAAACATTACCACCTCCTGTCTACGAGTATGTCCACCAACATCCTTGTATTCGGCATTCCAGGAACGTGGTTTATTGCTTTAAATTTTTGTTCCACTCTCATGAGAACAACGCCCACAACCAGCACCCCACCAGCTCCAGCACCCTCACTCACCGAAGCACAAAAGGTGAGGCTGTGGAAATTTTTTGATCAATTTTCAATTTCGATTGAGGCACATAATTTTCTCTGGAAAGCTGTGCCGGGCAGCCTACATAAACATGACAAAAGCTATTTTAATATTTTGGCAGATTAATACGATTTTGAGGCCGACAAATGTTCTTAGCTGGCTCGTTGGCAGACAACGGTGTGGCAGGGTGAGTGATGGTGGTTGGATGCATTGGACAAATTAAATTGAGGAAGTATGTGGGACAACAGAGACATAGACTATGACAGGTGAAGCGTTTTGGAATTTTTCATCAGAATTTTGAACAGCTCAGAAACTAGGTTGATGGGGAGAGATAAAGTCCAGAACTGCTGTGACAAATGAAACTCTGAAGGATCCTCTATTCGGTTATGAAGCATGGAACCAGGGCGGGAGACTGAATCTCGTGTGGTTTGAAATACAATTAAGAGGGCTACAATTGAATTAATTCAAGGGACTTTCTTGGAACCCTTATAGGGGCTTTTGTTACATTGTGTTCAGTGTTCTGGGAAGTATTTGGTGAAAGTACAATAAATCATCCAAGGCGGATTGGATTTTAATGACCCTAAACCGGATTTAAATAGGTGCACAGGTTTGTCCACTACCTTTGGACCTGAAATTTAGAAGCTTCAAGTGGCAGATGTATTTTAGGAATGTCTAAGGAGTTGAGTGGTTTTCGCAGAAAGGTTGTCTGGGCAAATTTGAAGGGAACTAAAGGGTATTCAGATGTTCAGATGATCGATTTTTAGCTTCTCTGATTGTGATTCGGCGATCGTTCATAACCATTTTATTAATTTTTTCCACGTTTTCATCGTAGATTCACCATATGCCTTTGTAAACATTTCACACACATTGTTACACTCTTTCTTTTTTTACGACAAAGTAAAAAGTGAATACAGCTGAAAATTGTATTAAAGTCCAGGGGCATGTATACCAACATAATAAAAATGTTGGTAGTAGAACTCTCTAAACCCACGAAATTTAGAAATTCCCATTATTTTTTCAACAAACCTTGTTAAGGTTAAGTCTGCTGGAAAATGAACCTAAACGTACTCAAATTTATTCTATTCAACTATTGAATTGGACAGAAGAATTTTTCATGCCAGTTACCGATAAATAATTTCAATGCCATCATGTGGCTAACGCTCTTTTGTTATATTATCCCACGGGCTTTGTGTCGAAAATGTAAGTACCTCAGTGCATTTAAGTCATGCCGCCGCGATGTATTGAGTGGGTGCATGGATGTGGACTCCTACACCCGAAGTTTGATTTCGATTTTGGACAGATCAAGTTCCAAATTTCACAGCTCCATCTCGCTTGACTCACAGACAATTTCCCAAGGTATTCTCTCGATTTCTACTTCGACTGAAAAATACTCTTATTTCCAAATCATCCATGTGCCCGGTTCGCAAAAAAATACATCGTTCCAAGTTGTAAAGTCCATCAAAGCTGAACCTTGATGAGAAAGGGAAAACTCATTTAGATTGCACGATGAATCCCATCTATTGCACACATATCTCTCCAGGACGCCTCTCAAAAACGATCCCCGATTATAGGACATTCCAAGAGCTAAGCGCATCTCACTTGAAAATCCACTCCAGATCAGCCCGTTGCTGCATGGATCCGGGAGAGGCAACAAAGTGTACCGACTCTCCAGCCGTAGGGGCTTCCAGCACATACCTTCCATGCTCCCACTCACAGCTTAAGTTCACAATCGCCTGCAAGTGTCTGAAGCAGATACCATAAAGTATCAATAAGCGGAACATGCATTTGCAACGTTTCTTCCGCACCCATCCACGTTCCAGATACTCCCCATCCGCGTACACTGAACATTGAACATCTCCCGTGTTTTCGTTTCCATCGTAGGTGAGTGATCTGCCTGTGCGTGGGCCCGTTATAAGTGCACCTTGCCGCAACCATGTGGAACGTCGTCGCCGTCATGCCACCACCTACATACTCGTACTCGTACGTTACCGCGGCAAGCGAGGCGAGGAGTACGACATATGAATGAAGAAGTTACATGAAAGGAAATTGTCTCGGCTCTGTTGTGTTGGGCATGGCTGGATGCCATCCCACCGTTGCATTGTGAAACGAACCTACGATCCGTTGGATAACGAACCATCTCCATCCGATCCCTCATTCCAGTTTCACACAAATGACGCAAGATGATCGCAATGGCGATGATGATGATGATGATGATGATGATGATGATGATGATGATGGTGGTTGGCTTCAGTTTGGGTCCAATTATCTGAGGCACGGTCGTTGCCGGCTGAAGACGGAGTGGGAGGAGATAAAGACGCTGCAACCGTGTCCAACAGACCGTGCCGCTCTGTCGTAATTTCATGCCTATGGCTCGGATAATCTCAGTCTCTCCTCTGCTGTGGTGACAAATTTTCATGGAAAATTAAGTAGAATGCGCGCGAGCGCACAACCCTCACCACGAACATTCGGAGCGCACTCGAGAGCCTCAATTGATGTCGACTTTAAGTCGCGTCGGTGCACATCGCATGAAGAATGTAATGAGATTGCATTGCAGAGGCGTTAACGAGCGGTAAATTGGTGGTCGTAAGTGAAGGTTTCTCCAAGGCTTGATGCAACCGGCACAGGCCCAGATTTCTAATCATAAGCCTAAGCATGACTTCAACCCAAGGGTACATGGAAATTACGCTTAATGTCTTATGAGGGTAATGTAATCAGCCGCAGCTTAATGGGGAATTACGGTGATTTATATGACAGGCGAGATGAAGCACACGAAGCTGGTGATGTCTGCATTGGGATCGATGAGGCTGGATGGCTCTAACTGCTTTTCGTTTTTTTTTTCTTTACGGAACATTAACCTTGTTGACAATTTTGTTTTATAGATTTGTTGACACTCTGAAAGAAGCGCTTGGGTGCATCAGGATATGATGATATGACGTTCGACTTTCATTGAATTCTTTCCAAAATAACCAGAAATTACCGATTTTTATAATTCAATGCGACGAAAACTAGCAATTATGTCATACAATCATTGACACAACCATATGTTCACTCAACTTTACTGTTGTTTTAAAATCGTAGTTCTCCAGAATTTAATTAATTGTTTTATGTTTAAGCTTATGTTGTACTAAAATGTTGATGCTGAATGCATTTTGTTGTTAATTTTTCTAAATAATTACAGTGGTGGAGAAAAGTTATTAAACACACAATCGTTTCACAATCTTTTAAACCAAAGTGAAATTTAAATCATTTATTAATAATAATCAATATTATTTGGTGATGCCGAAGTTGTGCAATTCACTCAATTCGTTGAAGAAGTAGGCTCCAAGGTATTTCTTCCTGCTAGAGGAGAGAGCGCTACAAGTGCAGAGGAGATGCGTTATGCTTTCATCTTCTTCTTCGTCTCTGCAGCTTCTGCGAGGGAGTCCCATTCTTGTGGCGTGAGTGCCAATGGCACAGTGTCCTGTGATAACGCCAATGAGAGTCCTTAGGGATGACCTGTTCATTCTAAGAAGATAGAGTGAACGTTTTAGATCAAGTTTAGGCCAAATTTGCTTTGTGGTGAGGCACGTAGTGCCATCTGACCATCTTGAGTTGGTGTTTTTAAAAGTATGATTCTTTAAAAGAATTTTAGACGGAGACGGAGGATCTCCACTAGGAAGGTTTGTGCAGATCGTACCGCTCCTGGCGAGATCATCGGCTTCACAATCACCCACAGGAGGTGAATATTAAAATGCTCAGCCATCTCGTTAAGAGATATGCGGCAATTTAGGGAGGTCTTAGAGAGGAAAGTGACTGAGTTCAGGGATTTGATTGCTGCCTGGCTGTCTGAATAGATGGTGATGTCCTTCTGGGATATCACGTTGTTTTTGAGCAAAGACAGGGCTTCTTTTATTGCCATCGCCTCAGCCTGGAATACGCTACAATGTTCTGGAAGGCCGAGGGATATACTAAAATTGAGATACTTGGAGTAGACACCTAATCCTACACCCTCGTCCGTCTTGGATCCATCTGTGAAAATACGCAGAGGACCGTCCAGCGTCTGAGACTTCCAGTCTGACCTGGAGGGTATGCTGGTAGGGAAGTTTTTCTCAAAGACGAGATGAGGCAATAGGAGATCGGTGTCGTGCGGTAGAAACTCGAGGTTATCTAGAATGGTGGAATAACCTGTATGGTGATTATACTCTTTGAGCATTGTCAGTGACTCGAAAGAGGTGAAGTCGTGAAAAAATGTTAGGTGATTTTTCGGGAATCGAACCGAGAACATCGAGCGTAGAAGTCGACGGACGCACCTACCCACTACGCCACGGCGCTCACCGTCAATATTGAGTAATAATAATAAATATGAAATATTGTCATCCAAAAACAATAACAAAAAGCTTACGCTTCGTTTTCCTTGAAAATGACTTTGTGTGAAAAGTTTGGCCAACGCTGTATATTTGTAATGCATGATTTCATTTGACGTAAAGAATATTTGAGAATTTTTCTTGTGTTAGTTTTTTTTTATTTAGACATACTTCATTTGGATTGAATTTAGCCGTGAATTCAACTGAAATAATTTGATTTCTCGACTTTACTTCTTTAAATTTTCGACTGTACAGAAAAATGGACGCACAAGTAACGCATTTATCCATAACATGCACATGGCACGAAATACAGATATTTATTGTACGTATTTTGTAACACGCAATATTTGACGTGTTTCTAGTTTCCTCCATTGATGTCTCATTCTTCTATTAGTATTTCCCCACTGTTGAACATATAATTAGAACACTCCTTTCAAAATTGCTCTTTTGCTAGTTGTTGAAAATCCTTAGAGGATTAAGGTAAGTCTGTGTTTTGCGAACGATTTATCCTAATGGCACTTTAAAAAAAAATGCGACCGTTAATACTGTGCACAAAAATGGCTCAATATAATGAATGAAAGATTACGTAATATTCGTCAGGATTATAACCATTTTTAACGTAATTTTGGGTTCACAGAATCTTTAATATGATACCTTTCTCTTGTCAGTTTGTCAGCAGCCAGATGGTAGATGGCAATCACAATCTTCTTCAAACGACGGCAGGATACTAACGGCGGACTTTAGAATCCAATTAAAGTTGCATAACAAATGCTTTATTTGATAAGATTTCGAAAATTATGTTTGGCTCCTTTTTGACACAATTCTCGGGTGAGTTTCCCTTCTAAAAGACAACACTAAGAGGATAATGCCGTAACATTGGTGCATGCGAGTATGCATGCTGGGAACAAGAATTAACAAACCTGCATATTTGTAGTCGCGGAAACCTGTAGCGTTGCAATACTAAATGTGACGTGGTTCATGGCTTTTTAGTTAAATAGACATGGCTTCGATAAACAACAGAAATCCAAGTCCTAGAAAAACCAAAAGTTTACGCGAAGTGATACAAATTTCGAGTTTTAAGTCTCTTACTCGATTAATACAATGTTACGATTGAAATTAGGCCAAACTTTGTAGAGTACATTGACGTTATTTTAATTTTCATACGTGCACATGCCGGTAAGTAATACACGACTGGATGGCGCAGTTTGTTAAGTGCCTGCCCCAAGTTCGAGTGGTCCCAGGTTCGAATCCCAGTGAAATCGAATCTGGTACAGTCACCATTTAACGTTGGGATCAAATTAACGTCACTGGGGTAGGTTGCTACCTAGCAGTACAATGGACCAGTTTTGAGTCTGCATGCTCTAGAAGTTTTCAAAAAATCTGCGAAAAAAAAGCACATGATACTTCATACAGAGCATTGTCGTACGCTCCTCTAAGCTACGTTCGATTCCCGACACAGACATCTTTCTTATTTTGACGGCTCCACAAATTTGCGGGTTACTGACAGTGTTCAAAATGTATAACTGCAAAGAAAATTTGATAGTTTTTATAAAACTGTAGGTCCCCACCGTTCGTGAGAGAACAATAACATGCTGGACACAAAAGGTTGCAGTAGAAGCTAGGACCAAGCCTATCGCGCACTGTGGCTGCACAATACCATTGTTCTTGTAAGCAGTTACAACGGCAACTGACTGCTTGACATTATGACTGGTGCGTTAGAGAAGATATCAAACACAGCTTTAATTACTAAAAAGCTGTACAAATTCTCACCGCAGAAAACACAAATTAGGTCTGAAGAGCATAATTCCATCTTAACATCAACGCAGCAGTGCGTAACCACTTGATAAATTTGATTGCAAATCCCCTTATAACATAGCCCCGTCCGCATTAGTGCAGTCTCCCTCTCTTACGTCTCATAGCCTTCGATTGCCAAACCAAGCACTTAAAACCCACTCAAATCCCTCACATTCAGCTGCTGAGTACATCAATGAAATGGGAATGACGAAAACCCAGTTCTAACCATGATATCCAATTCAAAGTACTCAATAAAAGTTGACACCAAAACAATGGCAGTCCATTAAAATGGAAAATTGAAAGCAGCCTTGTCAGATGTCATGCACCATGCATTTCACAAAATTTAAATAGGTCCACTCCAGGCCAGCCTGTAAGAGTCCACAAGAGCCCACTCTGTCGGCAATCAAGTGTTTTTAAAACCAATTATACATAGAAGCTCATAACCCATTTGCCAATTGAAACCATCATCAGCACACGTTCGGCTTCAATTGAAGAGTGTAAGAGAAAAACGAACCTCAAAAGCCTCCTTGAATCCTTCGAAAGCACGCCACACTCCCGCAGTGATTAAGTGCAAACTCAATTGAGCCTAACGTAGCCCATTACGCTTGAAAGCGAACCAAAGTCCTCAATAGATACCAAAATCGCCATCCCCCAACGGCGTATAGAACAATAAATGTCAGAAAATAGAAAAAATAGGAATAATACAAGTCCCCGAGCGGCCTTCTGGTGTACGTGCCTAAATCTATTTCGAAACGGATCCTATTATGCCAGCAAGCGGAACCCCTCCACGCTCGACCAACATGTCATCAGAGGCGTTCTCATTTCTGTCACAATATGTCAGAAACATATTTCACCGCACTCCACCGACGAGGAGGACGATCGCACCAACACCACAGCGCACGCACTCTGACTGGCATTCAGCCCTTTTGTTCCCCATTTCGGTTTACTGTCGAAGGACTTTCGTTTTAATTTGAATAGCACTTCTTGCAGATTGAATGGGGGTGGGGGTGCAAAAAAGGATACACCAGAAAGAAAATCTGCCAGAAACAAAAACCAACCGAGCAACCCCTGAATCCCCCGGCTCGACATTGGCACGGGGTGTGGGCAAACCCCAAAGGCGATTTTCGAATGTCAAACCCTTGTCAAATTGAAAATCAACACAAGGGCAAGGCGCCCCGTGCACACACCCGACGAAATGAAGGAAAAACCCATTTTTTTTCCAGCCCTCCACCTCCCGTTCGGTGTGTACATTTGTCCTTTTGAATCAAGAAAATCCTTCAAGGATTAAGCTTATTTAGAATTTCTTTGCAAGTGATTAAGCCAAACAGGAGAAGGGTGCCTGAACGTGGGGCCGCCCACAGCATGCGAGGAGGGTGAGGGAGCAAAAATCAGAAAATAAGGCGTTGAAGCCAAACACGAGCAGCAGCAGGCCAAGGAAGCCAATTTGCAGTGAGAGAGATCCTGTGATCCTTTCTGTGAAGGTTTTCTTATGTAAAGTTTAATCATCCTTTTGTGAGGTGCGCATGTGTGTAGGTGGGTGTTGCCTACCTTGGAGCTATTCCAACTTCTGCTGCACCCATTCTCACTTAATCACTAGGATCAATTATTTAAGAAAGTAATTTCCAAGACGTGCGAAGGATAATCTGCATGTGAGCTCACATTGGATGTGTGCCCGTGTGTGTGCATGTGTGTGAGTAATTATGCGAGAGGAATTTGGTGTCAGAGAAAACTTGAGAAGAGGACGGGGTGTTGATTTTAATTACAGAACTCTTGGCTTCAGACAAATGATGTGCTGTTGAAATGCATACGTGCGAGGAAGGTGTGTAATTATCTACGGGGAATAACACTAGGTGCCTGCAGTTACATTCACAACTTTGAAAAGAATTCATTCGACGTGATGTTGGCTTGTTGAAGTGTGGGGCGTGGTAAATAGCTTGATAATAGCCCGTGAAAGTGGTTAACCTATTCTGCTTTTCCGAGTCACCTTCGAGATCCCAATTTCTCAGCTCAATGAAACGCTGCTGCGAGTACGCGGTTTGGTTGCATAAGAATTCTGTCAAGGAAATGAGGTCACGTTAAAGGGAAGTATGTTTGACGGTTCTTATGCCAGGAATGTGTGAAGATGTTCTGTTCAAATATTTTGTCTTCATTCATCTTGAATGACTGCAAGTTTGACGATCTTTGATGCTTCCATTTCGATGGAATTTGTGCAAACCACAGAAGCAGTAGCTTTTGTGTCATTCAGTTGCGTAGTCTATGATGCTTTTGAAGGAATATCACACGTCTTCAAGGTGGGAAAGACATTCGAGGGTTAATTAAGTACATATCTAAGCAGCTCTCCATTTACAAAAGGAAAGAGATACCTATGACTTTACGAAATTGAAAATTGGGAAACTTCTAATTACTCCTTGGGGTCTGATCGAAGAAATAACTACCATTAAAGTTGTTCATCTTTTTTCCTTTCACATAACTCCTTTATTTTATTCATAAGTTTGATACAAGCTGTAAGAAAACCATTTGTAATTTTTTAATTAAAACTAGTTTATTTTTAATTAGTTTAAATGTATTTTTTATTGTTTTTTTTTCTTTAAAAATCTTATGTTCCAAGAAAAAAACTTAAACTAGACATATAATTACTGCTTTCTTATACTATCTTATTGGCCCTATGCGGGCACTCTAAGTTAATCTAGGAATTTATAATTTATTTTGGCTTTCGACCTCTTTTGTAATTTTACATATTTTAATAATACTTAAAATAATACTTACACTAAGAAAAACTTACATAAAAACTTAGTAATCTAAACAAATTTTTATTTATATTCTTAACCTAACTTAAAATTAGCTTACCTAACTTAAACTAACCTAAACTAAACTAAACTATCTAACTTTTTTTTGTTTATTTATTTTTTCTTTTTACGAGTTTTTTGGATTTTACCCTAATCTAATTCCCTAACCTAAAAGGAAGTAAGGGACCAACAGTTAGCTGATTAAGCTGGCGACAGCTGGGACGTTTGATGGGTCTGCAACCCCACCAGTAGAACCCAAGAACCTTGTCACACTCCGTTCTGTCGAGAACAGAGATAGATCTGCTGAACCGGAGATCATCCGCACTAACGCTTGCTACATCGCCCTTGTAGAGGAGTCGCCTATTCACTGTCCTTCGCACCACGTGGTAGATCAATGGACATCCCTCTGCATCCTGGATTAAGCCAATCCGGTCAAGGTACAAGAACGCCTCCGGCGGAATGAATCCACTCTATTTAAAGCTACTTAAACTTGAAATTTACAATTTTCTAGCAAGAGGAAGATTACGCATGCCTAAAATTACTCTTGTTAGTATGAAAATCAAACGTGTTTTGACGTACTACTAAGGGTATGAGGATTAAAGTTGAGTGATATCTTTTGGAGCGACGGAGGACAATCAATGATTACGGTCAATAACTGATTTGCAAATAGTATATCAGTAACTGTTTTGCGTTTATCAAGTGATTGCATATTCAACAAGCACAACCGATGCTCATAAGGGGATAGATTATATCTGTCGGACCAAGTCCACGTAAAGCAAAGGAAAGAAATATTCGGTGTACACACCCAATTCGATACGTTTGCGTATCGTGATAGGGAGACCAGATTTGAGTAGCATATTCAAGAATAGATCTAACAAAAGTACGGTAGGGGGACTTCGTTCAAAAATTCTTTCTACCAGGGTTTCCTCGTCGCAAATGCCACCGTCCATTGCAAATATAATGGGTTCGACGGGCAACAATAAGGCGCTGACGAGAATACAGTCAGCGTCAAAAGAGAGTAAACAGTCATTAGCTGAAAGGTACTCCTCTAAATTAAAATTGACTGGAATGGTGTACGTCTGACATTGATGCCTCAAATAAAAGCTCTGAAATCATACTTCAAAATAAGCTATATTTCATTTAAACAGTAAACATAAAGAAGTTAATTTAGTTCAAACGAAAAAAGGTGCTAAAATCAGACTTCAAAAGTGAGTGAACAGATCTCTTTAAAAAACAGTACCTTATTGAGAAAAAAATTTTACTTTCTACGCCTTTACCGCATTTTTAGTTATCGTATATGGCGGTCTTAATTTTCATACAAATGTTTAACAGAATCGAGCCTTTATGTCTTACAGTCACTGACACAACCATATATACACTCACTTTTCAATGCTGTTTTTATCACTTTTCTCTTTGAAATTCAATTAATTGTTTTGTATATACACTTATGTTAAATATTATTTACCATATTTCAAAATATGACTTTTGAGCTTTAATTTGATATATCCATGTCTGTTTTAGCTCATTCCGGTGAATATTAATTTAGTGAATAAGCCTTCAGCAGATGACTGAATGTTCACTCACTTTAGACGCTGACTGTATGTAATAGCTTGGTATTTGATAACATTCAGCACAAGAACATTTTGCGCACACTATGTTGATAAAGTTTTCAAATCCATTTGTAGTGCATGAGTGTCAGCATTGGTTATGTTGTCCGCATAAAGTGATAGACGAGAGTGGCTACCCTGGGGAATCCCAGATGTGGCTGTAATCCTTTTACAGATGCAGCATTGAAGTTAAGTCAAACAAAAACGTATAGCCATACATAAAAACATTACATATACAACAAACAAACACAAAACAGACTTATTTCGACGTTTTCTTAAAAAGAAAAACTGATTCACAGACTCTACAGACTGCCGTCCAGAAGAAAAATATGAAAAAAATTGTTCATCTTTCCGAACTGTTCATGTTTTCGAGACTCTAATCTTTTTAATCTATGTATTACTTTTTTTCAAAAATAATCTATATACAGTATGTCAATTAATTGTTTGCAAAATGCAAATATAACATAAAAGGAAACGAAAATAAACTGTTTTCCGATGTTGCGGTACTAATTTCCAGCACAATAACGAACTCCCCTTGCGTTGTGTAACTGGTAGCTATTTATGAGTCATTTGTACAGCGTTTGCCGAGTAATAATCAATTTAAAAATGCCTGAAACTGAACTAATAATAAAATAATAGAGTTGGTTTATTTCAACCAATATGACGGGAAATCTCCTAAAGAAATAGCCCAAATGTTGTCAATTAAATTGAGGGCTGTGTACAATATTATAAATCGGGCAGTAAAATAAAATCGATTGGATTTGAGAAATTTTGGAGTCCGACCAAGTAAGCTGTCCTGAAGAGATGAGTCCAAAATCCTCAGAGCAGTGATAGAAAAGCCCCAAATCAGCTTAAGCAATTAGTCGAGGTAGTAAATACTGATTGCAATAAGCAGGTCTCCCATGAGACTATTCGGCAAGTATTGCACAGAAAGAAATACTCGTCAAGAATAGCCCGCAAGAAGCCGTTACTCTCAGGGATAAATTTGCATAAAAGGCTGACTTTTGCACTGCATCACATCGCACAGACTGCAGAGGTCTGGAAAGTCATTCCAATTTTTTGTGATGAGACAAAAATTATGTTGCATTACAATGATGGGCCTCAAACGGTGTGGCGAAAACCAAACACAGCATTGCACTTTAAAAATATTATTGGCAAACTGTCAGTCATGGTATGGGGATGTATTTTGAATGCTCAGCAAATATACTATGAAGTCTTAGCCGTTTTCGAGGGAAACAACTTATGGAACTATGTTCGTCTCAGAAGGGAGAGAGAACAATTCCGGTGCCGCCATGGTCATGATGCTGAATGATGATGAGAACAAAAATACAATTCGGTAGAGTCCAGTGCGCAAGACAATCAACTTGCATGAGCAAAGTGGATTTCGAAAACATGTCAAAAAGTTCTACGAAACTTGGAAGGATAGTATAAATCCTGACTCCCAGTCGGACTGGATTGGAACGACTGACAGAAGAAGACCAGAACTAGGTTCCGATTAGAGCATCGGTGATGGTGGCGCTTGCCTGTTCGTGGCGTAAAAGTCAATTTCAAGTCAAAGTTAGCAAAACCTCAACCAAGCATATCCATTCGAACAAAGTCTTTATTTATAATTTAATTATTCGATGCTCTTTTTGCATGCGATCTAATTAATTTCCATTTCCATTAGCACCGACTTGAAGGATTTCTCTTATTTGATCTGAAAAATGTCCATCGAACTTCGTCTCGACGCTACCCAAGCCAAAGTTCTAAGCCATAGATTCTTCTCTGTTTGTCACGAGACCGGCACAATTTAAATCCCACAAATTTTTCCTTGATTGACAGCACTTGCCCCCATTTGCAGGCTATAGTTCCAGTTCCTGGTTATCCTCCGGCCTAGACAGGAGTTCGAGAAATTGCCGCACAACTCAACCCACTCTCCTGCCTGAAAATGTGAACCATACCGCGTTCGTCTATTGAGCAGCCCTACGGGTTCTGTACAAACAACCGATAGATGAATCCATGAAATATTCATGCACGTCTGTATACAGCTACCGATGGTATACGAGTATGCACAAACTCTCCAGGTGAGTGCAGCCGTTTATCATTCCAGGACACTTCAGTTTGTTTGCATTCCAAACTAACACATTTTTTCCCACTACTCCCATGCTCTCATGCTCTCAACCCCCTTAGCCCCAACTCGGTTCCTGTCTGCGATTTTCTTATTCCTTTCATGGGTTATTGAGGTTATTGTTCACGAAGTTACTGTTCTTGTTGGCGCGGCGCACCGCGAGTTCTTCTAACACGAAGCCCGGGTGTTTCCTCGCTCCTTCGGATCAATGTACCGCCGAAAAGGATACACAAATGCACATGTGAATGTGTGGTTCGCAATCAGGTGCATTTAATGCATGCATGCCTAGGAATTGATGTGAGACAGCGGCGAGTGGTGTGATTGGGAAAGAAAATCTCTCGTAAAGTGTATTTAAATGGGTTTTATTTTCCCATATCCTGAAGGGTGGGAGGTGGCTGAAGGGATATCCCGCAGCCCTTCTCGGCACATCGGCAGGTACTGCAAGCTATCGAAAGTTTTCGAAAAGTGAAGAGGATAATGGGAAACGGGGTGGGTTGAGGTGGTGTGCCAGGATACACAATGCAGTTATTGTGCTTTTCATTTTCAAGTGAGATTGTTTTTTCTTTCATTTTTTTTCTGGTATATTTTTGCAGCATAAATGGAGAATTTTAAATACTTGTGGAGTGTGAAGAAGAGATTTGATGCTTTCAGATACTTTACGGGAAGTTGGACTGTTGTTTGGTATTTTTTTTTTGTGCAAAAATTTTAAATGCATTTTGAGGAGGTGTTTACTTTTAAGTAGTTTCGTATTGATCTGAAGGAGTATGGGATGACTTTGACTGTAATCGGACATTGAACTGGTTTTTGCTTTTACTTTCCTTGGATTTGAGGGTTGAATGGTTTCATGATGTGCTTCAAATATTTGGTTTCGAAAAATTGGGATTTTTAAATGCTTGCAAAAAAGGTGCGGAGGATCGAGGCCATGAGAGAAAATTTACTTGAAAATTTAATCCCCACATACCATTGCATCATTGTTGCCAGGGGTTACAGTTATGTCGTGAATTGAATACGCGGTAATATCCAAACCACAGTTAAGACTGTTTAAAAACAGCAAACGCTAAGCTGGGTAAAGAGGACATCTTTGCTAGAGTCGTCGGTAAACACAGCCTGCACGACACCACATCCGAAAACGGACTCAGGCTGGTGGACTTTGTTACGGGGCGAAACCTCTCTGTAGCTAGCACGCGGTTCCCACACCTCAACATCCATAAAGGGACCTAGCGGTCCCCTGATCATTCAACCGTCAACCAGATTGATCACGTTGCGATCGACGTCAGACACTCCTCCAGCATTCTTGATGTCCGAACGTTCCGAGGCGCCAACGTCGACTCGGACCATTTCCTTGTTGTAGCCAAGGTAAGATCACGGATATCGAGAGAACAACGGAGTCGATGAAGACAACCACGGTTTGACGTCGAAAAGCTACAATCGTAACAGACTGCCAGGAACTTTGTCGATCGAGTCTCCCTGAAACTCTCCGAAAGTTCGACGTCGCCTGCACTAACAATAGACGAAGAATGGAAACGTTGTCAAAGAGCCATCAGAGAAGCCGCTACTGATGTGCTGGGTTTTAAAACACCACCTAGGAAAACCCCTGGTTTGACAACGAGTGCAGGCAGACCATGCAACGCTGCATCGAACTACGGGAGCTGTTCGTGAGCTCTACGAACAGAGAAGAAGGGAAGAGAACCGGCTTCTCAGGAAGAAAAAGAAAGAGCACAAGAAGCGCGCGATCGCGGAGGTGGAGAGGTGTTATGGCAGGAATGATGTCCGAAACTTTTACCAAAAGGTTAAACTCTTATCGAATGGATATAAAGTTCGGACAGAAGCTTGCCGGGACAAGAATGGCCAACTAGTAGTAGATTCGTAGTCGATACTGAAAATTTGGAAAAATCATCAAATCAGACTGTTGAACGGCGATGAGGATACAAATACCGCTGTCAGGCAGAATGTTCCACTCAACACAACGGACAATGATAGAAGAGAATACCGTCCCCCCGACCTAGACGAAGTCAAGATAGCGATATCGAGACTGAAGTCTAATAAAGCTGCTGGTGCAGATAGTCTGCCCGCTGAAATGTTTAAAGCAGCTGGATGTGATCTGGCAGGGCGCATGCACCAGCTCATCTGTAAGATATGGTGGGAGGAAAGCATGCCCGATGAGTGGAATCTCAGTATTGTTTGCCCGATCCACAAGAAAGGAGACCCCTTTGACTGCGCCAACTATGGGGGGATAAGTCTCCTTAACATTGCGTATAAGATCTTCTCTGCCGTTTTGTGTAAACGCCTGAAACCATTCGTGAACAAACTGATAGGTCCTTATCAGTGTGGTTTCAGGCCCGGGAAGTCCACCATCGATCAAATTTTCACACTGCGTTAGATGCTGGAAAAGACCCAAGAAGTGCAGATCGACACACACCATCTATTTGTCGATTTCAAGACAGCGTGCATAGAGACGAGCTATACAGCGCCATGTCTAGTTTTGACATTCCTGCTTAACTCGTCAGACTGAGCAGGATGACGATGGAGAACTCTCGCTGCTCCATCAAGGTCGGTAACGAACTCATCGAGACCTTCATTGTCAAAAAAGGTCTCGAACAATGTCAAAAAAGGAGGGCAAAACAAAGTATATGCTGTCATCGAGAAAGGACGCACAACATCGACGACTTGGCCAGAACGTCAGCATAGGCTACTATAACTTTGAGGTAGTTAAGGACTTCGTCTGCCTTGGCTTGGACAATATCCCAAGCGGATGTACAGTCTCTTGGTCTTTTCGAGAGAAAAGTTCTGCGCGCGATCCTGTTTGCGTTGACGGCATTTGTAGGGGTTGTATGGCCTGTATCGGGTGTACTGCGATATTAGTTTAGCCAGGCGTCTACGGATTAGATGGCTGAACTCCGTAGAACACACAGACAACTTACCTCCGGCTCAGAGAATCTTCGACTCTGAGCGTGTAGAACAATGCAACGAAGGACATTCATGTCAAAAGTCGCGCACCCAAGTGGAGGAGAACCTCAATCAACCAAGCCAGATAAACTCCCTCATAACCAGATAGTCTTCATCGTTGTAAAGATCAAGATCTTGATAAATTAGGTCTCATACAAACATTTTTAGCTAACACCTCTTCCTTACTCGTAAACAGCCTGAAAACCCGCATAAAGAGGTAGCTCACTTATGTGTATCCAAAAATAACTTTGGAAAGTAATCGCAACTCAAGCCATTCATCATGTGTCAGCAATCACACTCGCAGATTCCCCTATTCGTTCACCCTGTCATATCATCACTCCGGCAGGGTCAATTACAACAATTTATGGGCCATAAACGCTCTCAGTCTTATGGCAAAAGTTGATCGCTTTAACATTCATCGACCGAAAACTTCAATTCAACACTAATGCCCAAGTGATGTCGTTTAGCACTTAGGCCATGTCCACATTTGGCTGAGTGGTCTCCATTACCATTGTTTGCTAATGAAGAAGTTTCCACCTTTCTTCGACGATTTCCAAGTCCTCTCACATCGTCCTGTCATAATTTTCGGCTAATCACAACCCATAAGAGAGCACAATTAAGTTTCAGTCTTAAGTTCCAAGCTCCAGTGGAAGGGGGGAGGCGGATGGCGACAACAACCCGAAGAAAGTGGGTGGACAAATGACAAACAGATGACTTTGGGGGTGGACGCTGTAACGTACGGCAAGACACTTATGTACGTTTCCTAAGCAGGCGGGCGGACAATAAGGAGGATTGCCCACGACAGCTTCACCGAAAATTAACAACTGAACAGGAAATTACTTTTAAATAAGTAATTTCTAAAGGATCACCGGATGGCAAGGCATGCAATGGCAGCAGTTAGCAAGCAGGGCGGAGCACGAGCACGAGCTGTCAGACCGAGACACAGTACACGAGAAAGATTGATGATGGCAGATGGCGAACACTATGTGTGTGCTACACGGAGCACATATCGTTGCAAATGGTCTAACTGGATGGCGATGGGTGGTGGTGTGTTGTTCTGCCGGGCCGGAACACAAATGTGGAAGTTTAATGCATCTTTTGTTTGGATTGAGGATCTATTATCATTCCACGGCTACGTGGTGGAATTAGATAAGGAATTTGCTAATGTGACTATAACTTTCATCATCGGTGGCGGTGGCGGCGGCGGCGGCGGTGACTTGGATAGAGGGTCGCTGTTATCGTCGTCATCATCATTATCGTCCTGGTATCGTGGGGTGGGCTTTGTTTCTAGTGTCCCGTGTTAACTTTCGGTCTGAGAGTCTTCTTTTTTTTCCTCTTCACTTTTCCCTTGTCGGAGAAGGACAAGTTTTCTGATGGGTGTAGGATGACCGATGGAAGTTTATTTATTACTCCCGTCAGACTGCTGGGGGATATAGAATTTAATGACTAAATAATGAAAAGTTGATGGGACATATTTCAAATGCTGTCCAGTTTATTGCTTTTGTAAGGCCCTTGTAATGACTGGATGTGAAGTTGCTTGTAGTCGTGTATTCGGCACCAGAAGTGTTGTTTCAAATACTTCCTCATGTTTCACCTGCTCATAAAGTGTGTGTGCGGAGGGGGTGGGTCAAGTTAATAACTTTAATGCACTACATGATGCTGTTTCGAAATGGATTGCAGTTTAATTGGCTACAACGTTTTTAGCAAGCTGGAGGGAGACGTTGACTAGGACAAACTTTTGAATGAATGTCGGACAAACAGACAGAATGCAGTCGTGCTCATGCATATATGGAACCCATTTCTAGGAAAGGATGATATACCCCACGATGCTGTTAAAAATGTATTTATGACACCTGCATCAAATACGCAAGTCAAATTGCCATGGAAAATAATGAGTTTTCTCAAATTTGTTGATGGCCACTGCCAAGCAGTTGGCTCTCAGGTTGCAAAACTGGCCACAAGTAGCAACAGATCGTTCATAACCAGCAATAAAGTTAAGCAAAAGCTCTAGAATTTTGTTTTCCGGTTACATTCAATGTTCTTTTCCTCCTAACAGGACAGGACAGGACTATCCAATGAGGAACCAATCCTTCAAAGACACTTAGAATCATCAGTGTTATCTTGATGATGTTAATGTGCACTTTTCACTGTCAAGATGCTAACAAGATTCTAAGGAATCAGATGAGGATAAGGCCGCAAAATATTAGAAGGATATTCTCAGATCCATGGTCTTCTGAAGTATCATTTTTTATCAATCGACTGGAAGGCGCAGTTGGTTAAGTGCCTGCCCCAAGTTAGAGAGGTTACAGGTTCGAATCCCAGTGAAATCGATTCTGATCCAGTCACCATTTGCCATTGGGATCAAATTAACGGCACTGGAGTAGGTTGCTACCTGGCAGTACAATGAATCAGTTTTGAGTCAGAGTGCTCCAGTGTAATGTTTCAAAAATCCTCAAAAAAAATATAATTTTTTATCAATATCTGTGTCCTCTAAGACACAAATGGCAAAGGACAACAATTCTTTTATCTACCCACATGATTCCAGGTTCGATTTTTAACGAGAGCAAGGAAAAACAATAACATGTACGAGTATGTCATGCTCTTCTTCGCTGTTCAAACTTGGCATAAAACTGTTGGTTCGCCCTTTCGTGTGTAAACAATAACACACGACTGTGGCAAAAAAGCTAGTCAAAGGCTTTGCGTAAGAAGATTTATATTTATTATATACAAGTTAGCAAACAGATGTCAGGTTTCTGTTTAATATTAATTTTAATTGGAATTTAAGGAGGCAAGGAATAAACATGGGAATAATCATAACCAATATGCAGCACGTATTCATCCTCTGAGACAACCAATTTATGTAGATGGTACTTAAAATCCCACTGGTCAGAGCAATTGCCTGCTAGGGCATGAAAGTATTTTCCTATCTTCCCGTTGTATGAGTTTTTTTTAAATTTCCAATGGTCTGTATGAATGAAGAGTTTGTACAATCTACGTCCGGAAGCTTTAGTCTAATATTTTTTTTGCTTAAATCTAAATTTTGTATAGCGATCTTGATTTTAGTTATTGAAAGGGAGAGGGATAATTCATGGTTCGGTTTTAATTCTCTTCATGTTCTTTGAATATGGCGCTTCAGTCCGAGTTCAGGGTTGACCTAGGCCCAGGATGATTTTTTGATATGTGTCTCAAGTTGCCTACATCAAGTTGGTTCAGGCCCTTACTACCTGTATGCGCCACCTCAATCATGGACGTTCTCTGTTCTCAAAGTCGAAGATTCTCCAATCCTTGTTTTTCTCATACATATTTTTAAATTTCTTCAAGTAATAATATTAACTATAATAATAATAATAATGGCGGCGCTAATAATATTAACTATTGCAAATGAATGGGCGCCGTGGCCGTGTGGGTTCGTGCGTCGACCCATGCGAATTAGACTTTCACAGTCTATGTTCGAATCAAAGTTCAGACAAATAATTTTTCAAAAAAAAAATTGTTCACGGCTCCACCTCTTTCGAGTCACTGACAACGCTCAAAGAGTATAAGTGTTTAGAAAAAGCTTCTCAATCTCGCCGTTCGGAGTCGGCATTAAACTGTAGGTCCCCTCCACTCGTGAGAGAACAATAACACGCACAACACGAGTGGTTGCTGAGTAGCTAGGCCCAGGTCCACCTCGGACTGTAGCGCCGCCATGATTATTATTATTAAATGAATTCCAAATGTTTACTTTTTAAATAAATACTCCTATAAGATCACCCAAATATTCATTTACTAACTTTTTGAATTATGGCGGATTTTCTCCTGCTTGCTTATAACGATTTATCGGACTCTCCAATTTAAGACGTAATCAATTTAAGCTATTTCTTATTGACCTTTTCCGTTGCAAGAAATACCACTGTCCCTTTAGAGTCATTTACACACAACATTTTGTGATCGCTGTTCGCCGTTTTTTACAAACTTTTTGCAATTCATGTACATGGTGTTTTTTACCAGTACCAACTTCTTTAACATTTACTACTACTACTACTACTACTTCAATAATAAGTAATATTTACTATTGACAGTTATAAGTAAATTATAAGTAAGTTTGCAAACTGTCACTGTCATTTTTAAGATTCCGTTCACAAAAACGTACGTCTATCACACTTTTTTATCTCATAAATCTGTAAGGATATCGACATGATATTTTCGAATTAGGTGCTTTAGGCTTAGATATCATTGTCTATGCATGCAAATTTAAAAAGTGGTACCATTTGAAGTTGGCGCTGCCGAGTGATATATCAATTAACAAGTCATTTAAAATGAGAAGGAGACTTGCTTAAAGATTCCTTGATTCAGAGTACTATTTGAGAAATATCCCCCCGGATCTCATCAACCGACAAATGGCAGCAAACTGGCAGTTTTATCTTCTCCAATTATTTCCTTCACTTTATTGAAAGCAGAAAATACATTCCATAGCCCTTGGCGCACTCACATTTTATTGCGTATTCTTACTAACGACGCATACAGTTGCCAAGCGAGTTCAATTTTAGAAGCAACAAAATAAACAGAACACAGTTTACCTCTATCAAATTGGTTCCTCTCTAGCGAAAGTGAAAATGTTGACCATAAAAATGCGAATAAAATGTATTCATATACTCATTCATACCTCACAGTGTGTAGTTTACATAGCCCAAATTGGACACATATACATATTCTACGACGGTCTTGGCAATCCATGTTCAAATTACTCAAAACCCGTACTAAGAAAACCGTATCAAATCTGTAGCTTGAAGCTAATGTGGTCGAAGAGGGACTTTATTGTTTGTCGCTTAGAATAGTAGCACCACTTGCTATTGCTTCACACGCAGTAGATGAGCAACTCAAATAAGCAACTCACCGATTAGTTTGAAAATAAAAATCTCAACCCTAAACTTTCACCTAATTCTAAAAGAGCGTCTCGCTACCCACTCCAAATGCCAAACAGCAACATCACATTCACCGAAGTCAAACTCCTGAATCCGCACCAGCAATCGAAAATCTACAAGCCAACAGTTTAATAATCGCGCCCAGCAATTCAAGGATCGTTATGCAAATTCACCAACAACCCGACTGCCATGCCCGTCAATCGGCTTTCGCAGAAACATCTCCCGTTTTCATGCTACATTCAAATGCATCGCTTTCCACACGCACCCAGAGCAGCAGACATCTAGTCCCACGAGGCATTCTCCGGCTTACGCCGGCGCAAACGACTAGTCACAAACTCGAAATTAAATTCCACTTCACCTGCTAAGTTTCTCACCGTTTAATCTTAATTAAATCGAATCGATTTGCTATCCTTTCGTCGTACGAAAGGATAGTCCTGGGAACATGAAATGCAGACGACAAACGTTCCTCACTTGACGACAAAAGGCAATTAAACCCGGTTGGGGACCACCGAGGTGAAGTCTGTGCGCAGATGAGTGGACGGCGAAACACTGCAGTCGAAGGAGTGGAGGAGCACATCGCCCACACGACACCATTAAGGATTTATTCGATGTCTTTCCGTTTGGTACATGTTCTTGAAGTCGGATTTCGATCCAGTGCACCGCCTCCACCACCTCCACCACCACCAACGCCTACGGAGAGCGAGAGTGTTGCTGGATGTCCATTCGAATGGCTGGCGATTTATTAAATTGACTCGGCTCCACAGCAGACTTGTTCGCAACTACGATAATAACGACGATGATGACAATGTCCAACATCGAGGATTCAAGGTGCACAGGCACACACGGACACAGGAGAGATTCATCCACTCTTGGGGCATTAATCTCCCTCGTCGTGAGCCTCTGTGGACGATATAATCATTCCCTTGGATCTCCTTCTTCTGGTGAAGATTTAAATCATTTTACCTGAGCATGCTGCAGTTTCATGCAAGATGCCTGTCTGCTGTCCTGAGGGATTGGAAACATCTTGGCGTTCGGTTTCCTAGCCGTGATAACTTATCGACCAGAGCGGGATGGCGCGAAACAATGAGCGATGGGACTTTAAGAGACTCAACTGTGCGATGAAGTTTTTTGTGGGATCCCTGGTGAATCTCCGTGCGGATAAGATCCGTGAGGCTAGGCCACGGGTTGAGTCATCCCATGCCGCTGCTCAAGGGGAGAGTTATCAGTCAGTCCATGGGAGTGGAAGTGGGTGTTGGCAACTTGCAAATTTTTCGCTCTAGCCCACGCAGTGGAGCCCTTAGTCTTCATTCAACTCCCCGATGAGCTGTGAGGACTTGCCCAGGAATGTAAGTGGGTGACAGAGTGAAGTCTCCCATCGTGGGTTTGTGTTGGCGTCGACAGTGGAGTGGATATAGAACGAAGGTGTTATGGGAATTCAATTCGACATTGTCTCACGGATTAGTGTAGGATGTTGGATTTTCTTTCGGTCTAAGAGACGATTGTTGGGGATTATTGTGGGAGTTGAGATGCTGTGTGGATAGTGAGATTGTCTGGCAATTACGATCCAATGGAGATGGATAGATTTTGTATTTAGTGTTATCACAGTTTGAAGTGGATCTGAGTGGTTTATGGAATTAATATGACTTATACTAGCTGGAAGTGGAGCTAAATTGCCATGCAGAGTGCACTGTGTGGGCTGCAAGATAATGATGCAATTAGAAGTGTGAGCAGGATGACAAAGAGGAATACTCATCATGGTGTGTGCCATCAATGCAGACTACTTCTTTCATAAAACTTACGCGAAGGAAGCCAACATCGAGAATTGTAACATGCCCCAATTCCAAAGACATCTTCGTTTTTTTTTGGGTCACGCTTCAGTCCATGGTGGAAATGGACCTACATATTTACCTGCCACAGCATCCACTTGTGCTGTACGAGCTTCTGCTCTCTTAGGAGACAAGGGGAACTTGATTTTTATGCCAACTACGAACGGTTGAGTTTGAGAAGGTTTACGACAGTTATACTCTCTGAGTATTGTCAGCGACTCGAGAGAGGTGGTACCGTAAAAATGAAAGTTGGCGGGTTGATCCGGATTCGAACCACTGACCTTCGATCTAGAAATTGGCACACTTACAGCAGCCACAGGTGGTTTGTTAATCAAAATAGTCAATATAATAGACATTTTACGATAAGGATTAATTTACCTACTCTTCCACTAAGTATCCAAGAAGGGCAAACTTCAATAGGGCGATAATCGGAGACATGTGTGAAGTTCAATAAGAAACTAGTTGACAAAGGTGACAGCGGGTTATGGTAGAAGCGTTTTTTTTTTGCCAATCAGTAGAAACAAGAGTAGCTTTGAGTGAGATTTATTTTTCTGGCAGAGCTACTCCCATGCTGACAATTAGACGGCAATGGGATGACAATGAATACCTTCCAACGTTAAACTGGTAAATGAAATACTCAATTTCTAATTTCTGATTAATCTTTACAAAATTGTTAGTTTAAAAAGTTTCAGTACTCCGTAGGTAGGTAGGTATGTAGGTAAGAGGGTGCCTTTGCGACTCGTGTCACGGCTCATTTAGACCAACATTTATTCTCTGTTAACAAAAGATCAAAAATAATAATGTATGTTTTCTGTCTGCAACAACAACAAAATGCAACAAACTAGGATACAGGAAAAAACAAAATTCCAAATATTTTTATGAGGCACTGTATGCTCGCTTTACTTTTGGAAATGGTAAAAAGTCACACGAAGCCATAATAAAAATAATAATAATGGCGGCGCTACAGTCCGAGGTGGACCTGGGCCTAGCTTCTCAGAAACCACTCGTGTTGTGCGTGCTATTGTTCTTTCACGAGTGGAGGGGACCTACAGTTTAATGCCGACTCCGAACGGCGAGATTGAGAAGCTTTTCCTGGACAGTTATACTCTTTGAGCATTGTCAGTGACTCGAAAGAGGTGAAGCCGTGAAAAAATGTTTGATGTTTTTTTCGAGATTCGAACTGACGACCTCGAGCGTAGCAGTCGACGCACCTACCCACTACGCCACGGCGCCCACCCACACGAAACAATAGCCCACACGAAGCCATATCTGGCAAAAATGGATGCTCGGGCATCGTTACAGTATTGTTTTTGCGAAAAAGCAATGAAGTATGAGCCGCTGTTCTTGTTCAAAATTCAACAATTTTGGATCAAATTTTGCTGATACCCAAAACATTCGACAAAATTTCATGATCGTTCGTTCATAACCATCTCTTTCCCTTTTTCCACATTTTCATCGGTTGTTGATGTGCTCGGGCGTCCGGGGATGCGTCATCTTCAACGTCTCCACGGCTGTCTTGAAAACCCTTTTACTACTCGTCAACTCATGCTTTATTCCTAGCAGCATTCAAGCTTTAATTTCTGTTTGAAAGACCTGATTGGGTGACAGTTTGCAAAGCTGCATAGAATAATTTCATTAGTATACCCCACTGACTTTCCTCACTTATATTTGATCTCATGACAACAATGACAGATTCTTGAGAGAATTGGAAAAATTGTTGAATTTAGAAATTTGCTACTGCTCCTTACGGCGGATTTCTAAAAACGAACACAATTTAAATTACCAAAAACAATGTGAAGCTCATCTGTCGTCCGTCTATACTACTCAATATCAGGCCACTTCTCAGATGACGTTCGCAAAGAAGACCTTCTTTTTTCGAAAGTCAATCGATTTCAATGGAAAAGGTAATCTATCTCATTGTCAATTCATGATTGAATTCCAGACCTCGCCGCATCCTTTCAACATAAAAGCCATTCATTAAAGCATTTACCACCTGCCACCTCCCAAAAAGCCACTAACAGATGCTGCGCGCCTGTAACCACATTCAGTCAATCTGTCGCAACTCTCTCAACGTCTGTCGACATCCTCCCATTCGAAGCCAACCTCAAAGGACGATAAACAATATAAAATCCAATGCGTCATTAGGTATGCAGAAATTTAAATTTTCAATTTTTGTGGTCTCGACCAGCGGAAACACGCGAAGCAAAAAATCAACCAAAAAAAAAAATAGCCCGAAAACTACACCAAAGACATACACTTGGTGACCGCATCCGCCGATAAACTGACGCTCCTCCAGGCCGGCAGAGAAACATACACTCACAAACTGCTCTTCGGGGAGCATAGCATTCGTCTCCAATGAAGCGCAGATCCTCCGACGAAAACAAATAAAAAACAGAAACCAAGAACGCGATTCACCGATTGAATAACCCTCGTGAATGCAAAGATTTCCTCTGCCTTGGCTAACCCAAGATGAAGAAGCGACGCAAAATGGAACAAGAGAAGCTTAACCAAAAACAAAAAAAAACCACATGATATCCCCCGAAGACTTTTGCACCTGGAGTTGCGCTGTCGACCTCTCCCTGCTCCTCGCTCTGGCCAAATGAATCGTATCTCGATGCTTCAAATTGATGATGTGCTCCGATTTCAGGTCTTCCACGTTTTTGAGTTACAACTGCCCTGCCATCCGCCGTCAGCCATCGTCGTCCCTTAATGAGAATACCTTGTTGGTTGCTGATGCTGCGGTTTGTTTTCGGCACGTCTTTGGAACGCAAACGGTCGCAAGGAGACCAGATAGTTGAGCCACAACCGGTTTACCTGAATGAATCCGATGAAAAGTTCTCCTGAGCTCCTGAGACTCAACTCGGTTTTATTTCTTTTTTTGATTTTCCGCATCAACTGAGTGAGCACACTCTGCATGCCCGAATGGGTGAACTAAGTGCGATTTGACAGGAAATTAGGTTCGATATCAGTTCTTCGAGTGCAGCAGTTGCAACTTTCAACTGATTTTTTCTCCGTTTGTGTGTGGAGACAAGGACGTGAAGGAAGGGGAGGTGGTTCTTGAGTCTAAAAGGTGCGGTTCCGAGTGGCTCCCTGTAATGGGAAACGATTTTCTCAAGGCGTGCCATCGATAGGTACTGCATTGAGTTGGGATGATCTCGTTTTTTATGACTCTTGTCTGGTGAATTGTTACTTGGGGTCTGAGATTTTAATTAAAAAGCCTCGCAGCTATCCATTTGCATAGGAAGTGCTTAATGACTTTTTGCGTTTTTTTTTAATATGCCCTGCATCCGGTTGCGAAGGGAAAGATATTTGGGCAGGACGGCTGGAATGTCCTGCAGTAAAATGTTGGATGGGAATAGGCCGGAGATTATTGTCCCGAAGTAGGGCTAGTTAATGATCGTGGAGTTGATTAGTTTTCTGGTTCGTTGAGTGTGGGGAAGGTTTCCCCACCAATGACTCACTGTGCTTGGGTCAAGTTCTTTTGGTTCTCATGAGATTGTGTTGCAAAATGAAGTCGTGAGTTGGCCATAAATCAGTAGTTTATTTGCTCGACTTCTCAATGAAGTCTGAGCGGGAATTTGAAGCCTAAGGGAATGGATTGAAATGAGTTATCAGTTTAATTTTGTTTTGAGTTCTTACGCATTTTAGAGGCATCTGGTTTTTCAGACGATCTGAGTTAATTGCAAAACAAATGAATGGCTGGGAAAATGCAATAGAATGCGCTGTATTTCGGAGCGAGTTTCTAATCGGGGCATCACGATGGATCTACAAGGGCCTAAGTATACTGTATTACCTGTATACTTACCTGATCTTTTTAAATCTTATGTAAATGTTCTATATTTTCGATTAGACTGGACCTCAGTAAACGTGGTCTAGAGTTAAAAGTCTGCTTCAGATCCAGTGTCGCCTTCTTTGTCATGGGATCGTTCAAATTTACAACATTTAAGACATAGTAGATCGTTGTGTATACAGTGATGTATCACAATTGCCGTGATATTGCATCTGCAGAAGAGGCATTATGCAATAGTTGCCAGCTTTATGTACATGTCCAAAGAATCGATTTGATACTCCACCCCATTTCAAGCCGTGGCCATTTGAAAGCTTATCGCTTTATATGCTTTATAGACTTAAATGCAATCAAACAAAGCGAATGTTTGCCGCCATCATTCCCACGTCTCATCGTCCTTCAGGCAACTTTTTGTTTTCTTTCTCAAATCGTGGCCAACAATTGATATGCCATCAGTGTGAGCAGGCACAAGGACAGAGAAAAACTCTTTCATGCCGACAACAAACACTGACTCTGAGGACACATGGTCTACGACCCTCCTTGGCTCAGTGAAAAATTAGTTTTATCAATCAAATTTCCTTTAGAAAAAAAAGGGTCACCACCCAAATCCATGGTCAGGCTTATGCTTTGCAATCACAATTTAGTGAGTCGTTTGTTGTTTTGCTCCTTCCCTTGGCCATTTCCAAGGCGCTCCGCCAGACCCCAAATAAATTCGGCCTCCCTTCCAACTTAGAGCTTTGTTTTCAGAACAGAACAGACCCACATACAAATTTGCCAAAAAAAAACGAGATATTCCCGCCAAAGGAACCCAAACGTATATCAAAGTGTGCACATTCTAGGGGAACATGAGATCGGAACAAAACAAGGAAAAAAAACAAACATTAACGGCAGGCGACAAAGGACGTTATGAACGCAAAAACGACGTCAGAAAAAAGAATGAAATCGAAAACACAAAAATATGGCATAGAAACGTGCTCGAAATCCGATATCCTTTCAAATTCACACACTCGCCACGTCCTGCTGTTCCAGTTTTCTGCCGCCTTTTTCGCTCTTTTTTGTGTCGCCTTGAGTTTGATCCCCCAGCCACGCCATTCCCCACCGCAGGAGCCTTCTGCTTTTCTGAGGATACTGTGTGCATTCGATTGACGGCTGTTTTGTGTGGGACCATCCGTTGTTCGCCGCCGCTGTGGTGGTCGTTATCCTAATTTCGGAATCCGACAACGATCTAATATGACAAACAATGTTGGGCGGGCATCTACACACCACCCCCACAGTCGCGCACAGAAATAAAAACGAACAACACTGGCCAGAGCCAGACCAGCCAGTCCATTCGATAGAATGCCTTCTCGATCCCGAACCGACTCGTCTTGTGCAATGGACACAAGTGTGTTCGTGGAGGGTGAGCTTCCGAGGATTCATCATTAAAGTGTTTCCATATGTCCTGGAATTCGTGTCTGAGAAGGATATCGAATCGAATCTCCTTTTACTACTCGTCATATGCACACATGCAAAGCGAACGGGCAAAAAAAGAAAGCAACTCGTTCGTCCTGAAATTGATGGACACACGATGTGCTCGCAGCGCCTTCTGGCGCACAGAAGTGAGACAAAACTGACCCACTGGCTATAGCCGTGTCGTAACCGACTGCTGTGCAACATGTGCGCTAGGATGGATGTCTTCCTTGTTTTGCTATCGTTTTTTTTTTTGCTTCTCTCCTCATCCTTAGTTTCTGCGTGCGAATTGGAGGCCTTTGCGAAACTTCACCACCTGAATGGAACTCATTTCAGCATGTGGTCATGTGTGTGTGTGTCTGTGCGTGTGTTGAGTTGGTTTAAAGTTATTAACACAAGCAGAGAGAGTTCTGCAGGACACAGTTGGTAAGTCATGCCCTGAGAATCCATTTCTCTTGTTCTCGTTTTGCCGGTTTTTTTTCTACTCCTGGCTTGTGTGTGGAAGGAACATTTGGTAGTCAGCAGATTTCACTCACGTGCCCGTCACAGAGGCAGGGTGGCCCTGTGAGCGTATGGCCTGTGAAATATATCACTTACATCACTAATCGGAAATGGGAAACCGAACGGAGCCGAGTGACGATAAAGAAACGACAGGACGGAACACTAAAGGAGAACAAAAAAAAAACTTCAAAAGGGATCGCGTTTGACGGAGTCTGCGGGGGGACGGGTAATTACCAACATGTGACAATCCAGTTTATAGCCAGTTAATGGTTGCAAGTTCTCCAAAGTCGTGCTTGAGCACTGCAAGACAAATGCTACGTACCTACGCAAGTTTGAACACACAAAAAAAAATGAAAAAATAAAGGAAAAAACGAAAAGATGACTATATTTCAGGAGAGGGTGACAAGGATACTGTGTGCCATAAGTTTTAATTGTTTATGGGGTGGCAGTTGTTGTGAAATGCTTGTTGCGACTTTCAAGATAAATTGCCGAAGGGTGGCTGGCAATTTAGAGGGGTCGGTATTAAATTGCATAATTGTAGCCTTAGCTGAGTGCTGAGTGCTCAAGAGCCCATGGGATCCTTAAGAGGTGTCAGGCAACAAGAGTCCTGAGGAACGTATTCATGTGATGCACGTAGGATGTTATGTTGCTTTATTGGCCATTTTAATGGAACACATTTAAGAGAATGTATTTTCTTCAAATTGAATTTAAACAGAAACTGATGGATTTGGTCTGACAAAAGGATGACTAGGGCTGAAGGACTGCAATAATTTTGGGGTGTACGATGGCTGGAAACGTCTATTCAATCTTCAATAATCCGCTTCATTACCCATTTATCCGAGAACCGTTTAGTCAATTAACTCATTAAGTCCGTCTGTTCATAGAATTCAACACTCTCCTTGCTTAGGACTGCTTAGCATTCGATCTCTAGCATGGGGCAATCTAAGGCTATAGCTGAGGAAATGATCATTTCGCTTCTTCATTTTTACATCTTGATTCCGTTGAAACATAGCAATGTATTCCTAGTCTTACTGCATGACCAATAACTTGCTAGTTTCTGATGGTATCTAATGAACACTTTTAGATAAACCCGCAGTTTTGAAACTTTCAAGCATCGCAGGGGGTTACTCTTAGGGAGTTTGGATAGTATAACAAAGTGAATACACCTTTTGCTGTGTACCGTCAACAAGAAAACTGAAAAAATGTAATCTTGTTTCTGTGTCCTAGTCATTGTAAATAGTACCAGTTACATGCTGACTTTCATTAAGTTCAACAAACCCATTTGGGCACTGTAGAACTGAGTTAGATGGTATTGGTGTCGTATGTCTTCAGATGTGGATTATTTCTTCTTCTTCGCATGAACTTGGGGCTAGCTTCTGCACCAACGGCTCGATTTATACGTGCTATTGTTCTCCCAGAAGGGTGCGGAACTGCAGTTTTATGCCAACTTGGGAAGATGAAATTTTGAAAACGCAAGTCTATTGTCAGTGATTTGAGAGAAGTAACGACGTAGGCGCCGTAGAGGTAGGTGCGTCGTCACCTACGCTCGATGTTTAAGGTTCGATTCCCGTAAAAACAACAAACATTTTCACAGCTCCACCTCTTTCGAGTCACTGACAATGCTCAAAAAGTATAACTGTCTAGAAAAAGCTTCTCAATCTCGCCGTTCAGAGTCGGCATTAAACTGTAGGTCCCCTCCACTCGTGAGAGAACAATAGGAAGCACAACACGAATGGTTGCTGAGAAGTTAGGCCCATGTCCACCTCGGAATGTAGCGCCGGCATTATTATTATTATTAATGACATGAAATATGAAAATTGTTAGATCCGGATTCGAACCTAGACCTTCAGGGAAACAAAACGAAAAGAACGAGAAAACTCTTTCAGTGCAACAAAATGTATCTGGCACTAACGACTAGCGACTGAAGGGCGCAGTTGGTTAAGTGCCTGTCCCAAGTTAGAGGGGTCCCAGGTTCGAATCCCAGTGACGTCGAATCTGTTCCAGTCACCATTTGCCGTTGGGATCAAATTAACGGCACTGGAGTAGGTTGCTGGAGGCTGTACAGCGACATGAGTATAGTCAGGCGTCTACGGATCCAACGCCTAAGATGGCTAGGCCATGTAGAGCGTATGGACAACTTAGCACCGGCGCGAAGAGTCTTTGACTCTGATCCTGTGGGAGGACGTCCATGAACAAGGTGGCGTACACAAGTTGAGGGGGACCTCGGCCGGCTTGGTGTGCGAACCTGGAGACAAGATCATGGTGGCTGGAGAGGCCTGTTGAGTTGAGGCCCAGGTCCTCCTCGGACTGTAGCGCCCTAAGGTGGAGAAAAAGGAGTAGGTTGCTACCTGGCAGTACAATGGACCACTTTTGAGTCTGAGTGCTCCAGTGTAGTGCTTCAAAAATCACCGGAAAAAAAAACTACATTATTTTACTTAAAGACTACAGCACTTGAAAGACACTGGTAATGTGGCCGCCAAGAGGTACCGGGAAAGTGTGTGGACTCCTTCGCTCGAAGTCTGGGTTCGATTCCCGAAAAAACAAATTTGATGATTTCCTGGCTCCACCTCTTTCAAGTCAATGACAATACTAAAAGAGTACAACTGTCTAGAAAAAGCTTTTCAATCTCGCCGTTCGGAGTCGGCATTAAACTGTAGGTCTCGTGAGAGTACAATAGCACGCACAACATGAGTGACTGCTGAGTAGCAAGGCTCAGGTCCACCTCGGACCTAATATTATTTTAAAAAAAAGCCAAATTTGATTAAAAGAAAACAGTTTCAACTTTGACAGTTCCGCTTCAACTCTTTTTGTGTTTTACTATTTATTGATGTTATATTTGCCAACTGGTAAGTAAGTGAGTTATAAATACAGTGCTTTTTTATGTAAAAAAAAATATTTAAATACAATTTTGTTAAAAAAAATTTTATTTAAAGTCAAATTTAGTTTTAAACTAAATTTTTAATTTTTAATTAAAAAAAAAAACTTAAATTAAAAAAAAAAACAAAATTGGTTAAAAACAGCTTTTGTAGTACGAGTTTTTCTTGTAAAGTTAAAGCAACATTTTTAACAAAATAACTTTTGTCTGAAAGATACAAATAAAAAAATCTGACAAGGTCTTGATTAATAGAAATGTGATGTTTTCAAAAGCGTCTTTATCGTATTCGTCTTGACTATATTAAATGGGCATTCAATGGGTATGAACGCATGGTTTTATTGTTTGATTTGCACTTTCTACATAATATGAGTGTGGAAACCTAATATGCAGGGATCCACAATCATCCACATTGATAAATGGAGAGTAAAGAAAGATCAATGTGGGTAGAAAAGCACTCAAAATTAACCTGAATATTGTAACTGAGAAGATGCTGAGAAGCTAGGCTCAGGTCCACATCGGATTGTAGTGTTGCCCATATTATATTGTAACTTTTCGGTCGATTTTGGGGCAGGCTGATTTTTTCGCTGTGATTTCGAAATAGTATTGTGGTAAAATGCATTTGGGACAAATGATGTTCGTCTTCTAGGTGCAACGTCAATTCGGGACACTTTTATCTGCCTAAGGTGAACACTGCTCTAACGCCCTCCAGACTTATGATTTATGACCATAAATATGATACATATAGGACTGGCTTTTTTACTCCAATTGAAATGAGGTTCAAGTAGAAAGCCTATCTGAAAGGAATGAGTCCAAGTCCCGTTCTTGTCTTTGAGGTACCCTGATAGGTTTCTATAGAACCCTCTTTTTAAATTAGCTGATTCCATGTTACTTGTTATTGCGTTAGGGTGTGGTAAGAGTCTTTCCACTGGAATCTCGAAATCCCAATGGCTGACTATATTTAATTCACAATCTTCCTGGAATCTACATAAATCCCTTCCTCGCATTCAAGGACTTTACCTTTTTGCTCATAATGAGAACGTTCTTATTCCCCCATGGTAGAGAGACAAGTAGCTTTTCCGTAGAATTGTGTCTTAGTTTGTTTTGGGGACTCTTCTGATTAAATTAGGCATAATGTGTATGCCAAACAATTTCTTTTTTTCTATGACAACTGGTAAAAGATCCCCCAGCGATATATGTGATATGTACTTGCAGGAAATGTGACCCAAGATTGAATTCAATTGGACTAGATTTACACCAGAGACAAGCTGTGCCATAAATAGTTAAATGTTGATAGAATCTGAGTTAAAAATTAAATTAAATATTAATTAAATTAAATTAATTTAAATTAAATTAAATTAATTTAAATTAAATTAAATTAATTTAAATTAAATTAAATTAAATTAAATTAAATTAAATTAAATTAAAAATAAAAAAAAACAAAAACTCCACTAACAATAATTATAGCCAAATATTTTTTTTTATGTCGATTGCTGATTCCTAGTGTATTCCAGTTTTATTTTGCTCGCCAATCAACATTCGCGAATCCGTAAAGCTCTGGAAGACTGCTTCAAATTAAGACTAGCCATTCCTCGTCTGAAGACATAAATCACCATCTCCTAAAAGACGATTGCTGCCATCTACGAAGAGAAGAATATTGCTCATTAAATCCGTCAATACGAAAGCGCACTTCCGAAATATCCACGAACAGCAAAATCGGAAGATATTCCAAACTGATTGGGCAGAAGAATCCTAGCGTCGTTTAGTTTCAAACTATAACTGCCAAAGTTCTCCGAGAAATGCAACTGTCATCCTCTCCAAATTGCTTCTCAACACTTAAACATTTTTATTTCTCTCAAAGACGGTTGTGTCTAGCGACTAACCACGGCGGGGTTATTGCGCATCTCCATCCCCGTCTTCAATAAAACCCAATGAGATGTTTAATCACATTCCATAAAGTTTGATGCTTCTGCCAAACATTTATTCTCTTATTCTCATTTTTTACAATCCCGTCCACGGAATCCACCGTGAAGATCCTAAAACCTCCAAATGCATGAAACCGAAATGAAAAGCGGCCAATAGTTCGCTTCAAGTGTAACGAGGATACCTTTTCGGCTCAATTAAAATTATCCTTAATAGAGAATTAATTCGAGGAAAGACCTCTAAAATCGTCCCTCTTCCCCGAGCAATCATTAACTTTGACCACACCAGGAGCCGATCATTCCCGTTTATCGCCTGATTTTTTTTATCATTCTCTTAGCCCAACAAATACTTTGAAAGGGAAGAAAAACCCAACAGAAAGGATGGTCGAAACAAAAAAAGAAAAAATCTGAAAAAGGACCCTCCTAAAGTTACTGTCTAAATAATCTCCCGCAGCTAACACAGGTACAACAACTTAGGGATTAAAGAATTCAAGTGGGTAAATAAAGTTTATTCCATGATGTCCCTTCTAGGGACTCCTTCTGTACATCCTTCTACTTGAGTACACTAGGTACACACACGAACAGGAGAAACACAACCTTTGGGGGTTACTTCAAAAATCAAGTTCATTGGTTGCGAACTGACTAGGCATTGGGGGACGAGAGTGGACACTGGTAAATGCTGCCAGTTAGGTCTGGATCTGTTATTTCTTTACCAGACTCACCGCACCTCACAGATTTGCTTGCTCCATGGCATCCTTTTTATCCTTTGTTGTCTATGGTTCTTCTACGAAATGATTTGTAGAGGTGCTCAGGATAAAGGGGATACAAATTTTGCAGGGACGGAGAAGCTGGTCTATAGAAACGAGGGATTTAATGTGTGTGGCTGGGTGCTGTTCAGACGACATAAAGGACATGTGTAAAGACGACAAATTCGCTCGCAGAAACCAAAGAAAACACACATATTTAGCATGAGGAGAAAGAGACGAATGGAATTTTATGAAAAAAATGATTCTGGAAGTTGCCTTGAAACAAGAAACTTTTGTCATTCCGAGGAACTTTTTGTGAGGAACACTGGAGAGATGAAGAATGCAGTATGTCTAGTCACACAATTCACTCGACGATGATGTGTAATCAACTAGCTCAGAGTGAGGGGTTGCAAGCTTGCTTGTGGTGTCTCCCAGTCGTACCTCAGCTGCTGGTAACAAGAAGACAAGTAGAATGACAAGTGAAAAGACAAAATGAATGAGGATGAGGATGAGGATGAGGATGAGGATGAGGATGAGGATGAGGATGAGGATGAGGATGAGGATGAGGATGAGGATGAGGATGAGGATGAGGATGAGGATGAGGATGAGGATGAGGATGAGGATGAGGATGAGGATGAGGATGAGGATGAGGATGAGGATGAGGATGAGGATGAGGATGAGGATGAGGATGAGGATGAGGATGAGGATGAGGATGAGGATGAGGATGAGGATGAGGATGAGGATGAGGATGAGGATGAGGATGAGGATGAGGATGAGGATGAGGATGAGGATGAGGATGAGGATGAGGATGAGGATGAGGATGAGGATGAGGATGAGGATGAGGATGAGGATGAGGATGAGGATGAGGATGAGGATGAGGATGAGGATGAGGATGAGGATGAGGATGAGGATGAGGATGAGGATGAGGATGAGGATGAGGATGAGGATGAGGATGAGGATGAGGATGAGGATGAGGATGAGGATGAGGATGAGGATGAGGATGAGGATGAGGATGAGGATGAGGATGAGGATGAGGATGAGGATGAGGATGAGGATGAGGATGAGGATGAGGATGAGGATGAGGATGAGGATGAGGATGAGGATGAGGATGAGGATGAGGATGAGGATGAGGATGAGGATGAGGATGAGGATGAGGATGAGGATGAGGATGAGGATGAGGATGAGGATGAGGATGAGGATGAGGATGAGGATGAGGATGAGGATGAGGATGAGGATGAGGATGAGGATGAGGATGAGGATGAGGATGAGGATGAGGATGAGGATGAGGATGAGGATGAGGATGAGGATGAGGATGAGGATGAGGATGAGGATGAGGATGAGGATGAGGATGAGGATGAGGATGAGGATGAGGATGAGGATGAGGATGAGGATGAGGATGAGGATGAGGATGAGGATGAGGATGAGGATGAGGATGAGGATGAGGATGAGGATGAGGATGAGGATGAGGATGAGGATGAGGATGAGGATGAGGATGAGGATGAGGATGAGGATGAGGATGAGGATGAGGATGAGGATGAGGATGAGGATGAGGATGAGGATGAGGATGAGGATGAGGATGAGGATGAGGATGAGGATGAGGATGAGGATGAGGATGAGGATGAGGATGAGGATGAGGATGAGGATGAGGATGAGGATGAGGATGAGGATGAGGATGAGGATGAGGATGAGGATGAGGATGAGGATGAGGATGAGGATGAGGATGAGGATGAGGATGAGGATGAGGATGAGGATAAGGATGAGGATGAGGATGAGGATGAGGATGAGGATGAGGATGAGGATAAGGATGTTCAAAAGCTTTGAATGATATTCTTGGAAGATTTCATAATAGAGACACATTTCTCTCCCGCGAAAATCCTTAAGTCTTCGTAACAATCCTCACGACATGACACATCCGAATAAATAATAAAAGTACGTGACTTAACTCGTTGTCATCTGTCTTAATTAGAATGACAACCAAGGACGCACATTCATTTTCCCAAACAACTCCATCACGCATAATGGAGTCTATCCCATTTGTATGCTCCCATTCACAATGCAGTCACGGTCCCTTACAACTTTCCGTCATTTCCTCCCTCCACCCCTCCACTCTACAGACTCTCACCTTGCGCCGTGTTCACCTTCCAATTAATTTAAGTGCACATGCATTCCCAAGGCAGCTGTGTATGCAGTAATGTCCTTGAAATCAACAATAAGAATTACAAAACCCATTCTTTTTCGAAGCATACGGGAATAAAGTCCGTCGTACGAAGAACCTTGACTCTGTCGGTCTTTGTTTCCTTTCCTGGCATTTTTGAATGATCCTGCTTATGACACGTGCATTCCATTATTTATCCAGTAAATCGAGAGCGAATCTCTCTTGGCGGGGTTTGAAGAAAAAATAGATTACATCGAAAAGCTTATGTGTACTCGGATTCACGTCAGATGCGGCGGTTCAAAGGAGTGTACACACATGCTTTTCGTTATTTATTAATGCACAAGCAAGTTCAGAGGAATCTCTACGAATGGTTTAGACGCTTTTTTAATCCGTGATGGAACACTAACGGTTGTGCTCGAAACAGATCGAGATCTGGTTGAAACTGCGAACAATAAATTTGCCTAAGGATAAGTTTGGCTTTGATATTTTATGAAGGGTTGATTAACCATGGTATTGGATTGTTATTGTGATCCCAAATTGAATTGTAGCTCACCAAAAAGTGCATCTGAGAACGTGAAAACTCGTTTTGCTGAAATCGCAATTTTTTTCGGTAGCCAACACAAGAAGGGTTGTTTATATCATTGAACAATCTCAGCTACCCACGGCACGTATATATTTAACATCACAAGCAACAATCCCATTCACAAAAATAGCATATGTATATACGTATCCAGGATTGAAGAGATCCCCTCAAAGGATTTGCCCCCCGAATCACATTTCCAACCAGATCGACTTGGCCAAGTGCTTTCCATTGCATTTTGCTCTTTACGCCCGTCATGCTCTCCCTCATCAAATCGCGTACTCTTAGTGCTCTCAACTGACTTTCTTTGCCAACATTCAGCCTCTCACTCCTCCCACTTAGCTGCCATCGATTACTTCAGCGAACATAATTTGGGTGTTACGTAACACATCTCCCTTGCACACACACACACACATGCAAACTCACATATAGAGAGAAACTCACATCTCCTTCTAGCATCTTCGAGGATAAAATGAGTTTCCACTCAATCACGAAGTGAAATAAATCGAACTTCAAAAGGATTTCGGGATTTTGCCATTTTTCCATTTTTACTTTTTCCCTTCCCCCCCAAGTCTCTTGGTGAGTCTTGGGTGTAAAGAAAGAAAAGTCCTTCTTTGAACCCTGCCACACCCCTCGCCAAGCATCAATCGTTCTCATCTCATGATGACGTGCTGGGAGAACTCGTCCTTGTGAGTGCAATCTAGAAGGGAACACAGCCAACTAGTCATCATATCGAAATCGATCGACGTCAGATTTCTCCGTCTTAAGGAATTAGGGATACCTTTTTGGGAAACAAATACCGTTATCCTGCCGAAATGGGAGTGCCAACTGCACATGGGAATGTAAAGAGATTTCCTCTTAAAATCAACAACAACAAAAAAGTTTAAATCACTACCAGTCGATGTCCTTAGAGTGGGGGACATATATGAATAACTTACAGCACCCTACCGTGGCTTGGAATGAGGATTTGATTTTAGAAACAAAAATGATGCCCACAAACACACGGCATTGAGTCGACGTCGCCTTTGATCCCTGCTCAGACGCCCGTTTGTCCTGTTCGGTCAGCAAAAAACATCTCCATCCGTACGTCCGATCCAGCTGGGGTGGGTCGCAATTCAAATAATTTTCCAATTACAGTGGAATGTGGGCACAAAACTCTCCAATTTCGTTTCGATATTCCCTCTCCCTTCTTGCATTCCCTTTTCTGTCTGTTTTTTGCACTCAATTTTGTGTTTGATGGAAGCGAATTCCATCCATTTCAATCCGGACAGACGGACAAAGTGTACCATCAGCAAGTTATAATTATCGAAACAATTTGCAACACCACAGCAAGCCCCGAAAGCGCACAGCCAAACAAAAAACGAAAGACGCGACACATCGAAAGCGAAATGCCTTCCAGTGGGAGCCACATCACCGGACGGTGGGATGCTCTGCACGCGAAACCCATTTGGGGCTTCAACCACCATCACCAACGATCTTCGCGTACGCTCGTGTGAGAGGTCGGACGCTGAACTGCTATTTGTTGCGCGGGACACGCCGACGGCTATGGGCACATTCCTGCAATTAATATTTTTGGCCGAGTGCCTGGTGTGTTCTACGCTGCTCCTCCATTTTGGTGGCCAATGAACCAGGCCTAATACTTTAATTTGACCAAAGAGAACACAGACTGTGTGTGTGTGTCTGGGGAGGAGACGAGGGCATGATTCGACTTTTGGAATGATTTGTGGATGCTCTGATACAGAAATTTCCAATTAACCTGAATGCAACAAGGAGCATCCACCATCTTTATTTGTAGTTGTTTTTTGTGTCGGTTGTGATTAGTGTCTGACATTCGGTGTTGTGTTCTAATTAGAGGAATTTGATACGAGCATAAGGCGGCGATTAGTGTTTTCATCTGGCCCTAAACTCGAACAGATAATTGCAATTTGATGTCGACAAGAGAGACTTTGAAGTTTTCGACCACGTTCTGTACTCAGTGATGACCAGAGTTAATGGGTAATGGTTGTACAAGGGGTTTGCTTGAATTCATTAGATGGAATTTAATCATGGCTTTGGAAGCCCACCCATGTTGAAAAAAAAGGACAAGAGATGGATTAAAAGGAACCGTCAACATTAATGAAATGAATAATAAAGGAAAATCTTTGTTTTGACGGAAAATAGTCAAATAAAAAAAACAATAACAATATTGAGGTGTTTACTGTTAAGATGAAAAAATAAAAAAATCATTCTTCGTCGCCTGGTAACTAAAAAAATTCAGCAGTCAACTCGATTCCTTGGATTCTAACAGGACTTAGTTTTTTTTTGTTTTCGGTGTGTTTTTGAAACACTACTGGAGCATTCAGACGCAAAACTGGTCAATTGTTCTGCCAGGTAGTAACCTACTCAGTGCCGTTAATTTGATCCCAACGACAAATGCTGACTGGACCAGATTCGATTTCATTGGGATTCGAACCTGGGACCAGGCACTTAACCAACTGCGCCATCCAGTCGTGCAACAGGACGTAGTTACTTCACAGTATTTTTTTCAGTTCTGTGATCCAGAATTTTGTATGTGTAAGTGTAGGACCAGTAGTAAGAGGTGATGCACTAAGTCTGAACGTTCATTGGAGCTGTCATCAACTACAACTCCTGACTTGTTCGCAAGAATATTCAACGCCTAGACATCTTCGCGGCTATCATGCAGAATGAAGCTATCCTGTATCATCGAAATGATGTTTTAATCAGAGATGTGTAGCCACTGTGACATAATTCATAAGTGCGTCGACTCCTACTCCTGAAGGTCTAAGGTCGATTCCGGAAATTCCAATTTTCACTATAACTGTCTCCTCTCTCTTCCCTGATCGGATTCGGCATAAACAACTGAGTCCGCTTCACTCGAGTAAGAACAGCATGCACAACACCAGTGCTTGCTGTAGAATGTAGAGCGAAGTCTGCCTCGAACTGTAGCACCGCTCGAAAAATTAAATAAAATTGAATATACCCACATCTCTGTCAAATTAATTTCAAAACTGTGAGCTAAAATCTGAGAATTTGGCATTCCTCAAATCCTTGTCCACCGCAGGTAAATCAAAAATCCTGGCAGAGCAGGAATCTTAACCCTCTAACCGCAATTTTGACACAAAAGAGTCGGGAATTTTTTTTTCTGATAAATAATGGGCTTATAAATCATAATTTGAAGTACGAATTCAAAAAAATTCTTTTGATGGACCTCCAGGTACAAAATAGGTAAGGCGGCTTCAGGACAGCTATGACCGTTTAAGTCAAAGTTTACTCCCTCCACTTATCATTGATTTCATCGTTTCACCTATTATTTCAAAATAAGAGCGGATTTAAGAGCTTAATACAATCTATCGGGCTTTTTTTATTGTTTTATTGAAACAGGAAGATATTAAATAGTAGAAAATTAAAGAGAGAATTACTTTTGATAATGGTGAAAAAAACAACGAAAAATTTTTGGCGTAAACGGTTATGGCTGCCCTCAGGCCGCCTTCGTATTTTTTCTCTCAAACACGACATTTTCATTTTTATTTATTATTTGTTTTCTTTTTATGAAAGTACATGAATATATCTACTTACTGTAAAAATCCCGACTCTCGAAAAATTGCAAGTATTTTATTTGTTTATGAGTATTTTTTTGCGTGCACTAATTTTTTTTGTTCACTAACTGATTTTTCACATACAAGTGACTACTACAACGAGACAAAACTTCGCAGTGTGCTGAAACGTAGTTCAAAATATGGCTTGAAGTATAATTCAAGGCATGGAAAACCGTCATAAAAAAAAAATCGCACATGGAATAAATGGGCAATAGGCGAGGGCTACCCTGAGGCAGCCTTAAACGATAGAGGATTAACAGATGTCACGGAAAAATTCCGATCAGATGGACTGAATTTTATTAACGGATCTATAAATTCAAAGAAGCTTCTTCAGGTTTCATACGACAAAAGAATTGCCATAAGGTTTTCTCTTTAGATTTTATTATTTATAAAGTTGGATGTGCAGTTAAGGCAGCTCAAGCCTTTGACTGTCGCCTTAGATTATATTCTTCATCCTCGTCATATACTACATATAGTCTGGTGAGGACCTGGGCCACAACCAAGAAGTCACTTCCACAAGCACGATCCGTTGCTAGCTGTCTCCAGGCTCACGCACCTTATTGGTTGTGTCATTTTTTTTTTAAATTAATTTTTATTAAGACTTAATTTAACCTTACGTGCTAGACAAAAATTACCAAAACTAGCTTAAATAACTTGTTATCAACTAACTTACTGCCCTCAGCGGGCACTCTAAGCTAAACTTAAAACTTAATCATGTCTTTAGACTTATCCTACAATTATTGATAAGACAAGGAACAATTAATACTAAGAAAAAGCTGTTTTTTTTTTTTTTTTAAACTTAGAAAAGAGCAATTTTTTGTTTTCTTACGTTCTAAATGAAAGGTTGTGTCCCTCTCCACTCGTGTGCGAGGACCTCCTCTGTTGTGTTGCCCCACAGACTCAAAGTCGAAATTTCTTCAGGCCAGAGTTACGTTGTTCCTTCGCCCTTCAGTTTAGCCACCTTAGGCTTTAAGTCCGTGAACACCTCGCTAGGCTCATGTCGCTATACAATCACTTCGGCCCATACTCTTTTCCTCTAATCGCCATCAACGCAAACAGAATCAGAGATCGTAAGCAAAACTTTTCGCGCGAAAAGACCGCGAGCCATAGAGCCATAGAGGTGAACTGGGGCGATGAACCGTTGTCTATTTCGACGCCTTAATTTAAGCTGCCATAGGGTTGTCCATTTTCGAAGACAACATTTTCCTCGTTTTTTTCTCATGCCAGAAATTCTTCTTGCGACTTGTTAACCATATCATCCGCAGCAATTTGGTCAACTTTTGAAAGATCGCATTTTAGAGTTTTGAATGTGAATTTTGTACGATCTTCTCAAGTATGAAGTTGAACAAGTCGCTTAACCTTTTGAAGATCTCAATGAGTTCGTTATCGACATTAATGGAGAAGCGAGAACTCTCAATCACCATCCTATGCTATGCTATGATATCAAAATCGACGAGTAGGTGATGAATGTCGACCTGCATTTCTTCTTCTTAGGGCGCTACAGTCCGAGGTGGACCTGGACCTGCATTTGCTGTAGATAAAAATCCACGAAATATTGAGTATTTGATGTAATACATATGGTCGGTGTTTAACAAAAACAATTGTCAAGCTCAGGGTTCGATTACGAATTTCCTGTAGTGGAGTGTGTTTAAAGTCTAGTTAAATTCTGGGCAACGGGGTAAGCACGTCGACTTCTACGTTCAAGTTCATCGTTCAATCCCGAACACAACTACTCTCACTTGTACGGCACCACCTCTCTCGAGCTTCTGAGAATGCTTTGAGAGTGTAAAGTACTTCTCAAGGAAGAGTTTTCAAACTTGCTTCGAAATCTGCATAAAACTGTTTTAAAGGGGGAACAATAGCAAGCACAATATGAATCGTTGCTGCAAAATATGGATCCAAGTACACATCAGACTTTGGCTCCATTTCACCAAAAACTGGCGTTGAACTTAAAGTTCCCTTCTCAAACACAAAAAATTAGATGAAAATTTAATTACAACAAAAACTGAAAGGATGCAGATAAAACAACTCTTTGAAACCCTATTGCAGACACTCTCGCATGTGTACAAAACACTAGCTACGATTGTTAAAAATTTCAACAATTATCTATCAGTGATAATCGCACTAAGCACTGACTACACAAAACGCCATCCACCAGACAATGTCCATTTCTATCCGCACAAAGAGCATAATCCACTTGGATCTTTATTCTCTCATCCCACAGTTGTACGCTCTTGAGACGGAAATTAATGTCTTTGAAAATAAATTTTCACTTTGTTGCCATTCCTCTCTATTCTACCGCAGAACTCATTCAGACCAAATTATCGAATTGTCCTTTCCCGAGCACGGAGACCACCAGCGAAACGAGCGCACAACCATCCACAGCATTAACGAACGTATTAATGAACGTAATCACACGTTAAAGGGAGACCGACAAACTGTATTACTTCCCCTAATCAGGCGATTGTCCACTTAATAAAGGCGGAATCCACCGCACACTCACGTCAGTCCGACCGAAAGGCGGCAGACTTCAACTTAATTTGTGCAATCGCTTCAGACGCGCAGACATCGCCCACTTAGCCCGCTCTGGCCGGTGATATGAGGACGAAAAGGATCCGTGTGGGTGCCAAACTCGACATGCCAGGACTCGGTATGCAGTAATTTATGGAGTGCCCTCAGATCATTAGCTTCTAACGGAAGCTTCTACCTTCGTACTATTTTTTCTTCCTTTCTGTTGTTAGGAGCAGAGCGGTGGATTTTGTCTCGTCCTTAACCGGGAACGCTTTCGCTTCAATGTGTATCGGCATGATACTGAAACGATTGGCAATGAATGCCACACTTAGGTGTCCTCTCGGTCCATTATACACAGAATTGTTGTCACAATGTTGCGGGGAATATTTACATCCTTTTGTCTTGCATCAGCCATACAGAAGCGCACACACACAGGACGAGAGCAACGACACACAGCAATGAGCTATGACGTTGCATCATGAAACGTCCTTCCTGGCGCTCTCGCAAAGACAAGTCTTTTTTATGTCCCTGCATAGTCTGAGGTAAGCATGTGTGTGTGCATGTTAGGAACCAGAGAAGAAAAAAGGATGCCGGCGCTGAAGTATAGTGGATAGAATAGCGTGGTTGTCCTTGCAGCATGTAGCTTAAATCTTGTGGAAAGTCGAGAATACCCCAGTGGATAGTGGAAGCTACTTTCTCTTCCTTTCTTCTAGTATTTTTTGTCCTTCTTTCCACAGCACACTTGTATCCTTCCGTCGGGATTAAGAATGAATACTTTGCAAGTTTATTTTTGCCATTGTTTCGTCCTTTATGCTTTCGGTGTCATTGTTGTTCCATCGGTTGGTTGGGCGAGGGAATTCATAGAATCACCAGTCTCGGCGGGACACGAAAGTGGGGTGAGACAACGAAGAACTTGAGTAGCCGCAGCCAGGTATCAGCCGCAACAAGGGTAGCGGTACCCCAGTTGGGATCAAGCTGCACCAGCTACGACCCACGTCCGTGTACTGGTGTTAGTAAATTTTACTCCAATAGCCGTCTTGCGGTAAAAGCATTAAAAAGGTCATTTGGTATTTTATGTAATTGCATAAGGTGAGCCATGAGGTGACTTAAGAAGACTAAAGGATGCTGTGCAACACCAACGTTGGTGAATAATTTCTGCAGCTCCTTGTTAATGCGGCGGGTATCTTTGAGTTGTGAAATGTGATCCGCCGTCATGCACCTGAGCTGGTTATTGACCAATGCATTTTATGAGACGAGCATAATTTTCGTGGAGATCTGCTAGAGGTGCTACTCGTCAGCATGCGATAAGCAGGAGGGTGACCTTTAGTACAGAAAGTTCGTATAAAATCTTTTCACAATTCTTCTTCTAGAATCTTGCTTCCGTCGGAAGAGATTCTACCGAAATCATAAGAATATTTTTCATTTTTCGTGTCGTTTAAAGACTGTCATTGTTAGAATTTTGATTCTTCAAGAGCTTTTCTTCTCAAGTTTTCCATAACAGTTAGTCCTTAAACGAGCTTTTTTCTTCCTCCTAAGGGAAACTTGTTCAAAAGCACTGTGTTTCAGAAAAGACTTCTCTAAATTCAATTCACTGAATATGCATCAAAAACTTACCCCGTGCTTAATCTTGCTGTTCACCTCTGCAGCAGCCGAAAGTCAAATGTCCCTTAACTGATGCAAAATATTCAGAAAATCCCCTGATGGTCGTTCAGGAGTCTGTTAAAAAACAGTCATTACTTTCGAAAACACTATTAAGGGGTAAATTGTCATCCAAAAGGAGTTGCAGCACAACCAATGGGGTTCTAACGGACTTATCGCTCCGATATCCCCGCGAATGGATGTGGATGAAGGAAAAAAGGAAAAAAACATCACCCTCGAGCCATAAAATTCAAAATTTCATTCATTAAAAAGATTGAAACATAAACCCCGCCCCGGACTTAAGTCTAACTTGTGTACAAACACCTAGTCCTCTTGCTCAGTCCTCAATCGGAACAGTGGGGACTTCGGTAACGACAAGCAAGTGGGACGGACAGCAACAGCTGCTGTTTTGTTTGATCGAATTGAAGCCGACACTTCGGATGACATTTGCCAGCTGAGGGTCGCAAATTAAATTAACACTTCTGGATGGGTGCCATTAACACTTCGCTGAGAGAGGGATGGCCGCTTACTTTCCGGGATTAACGGAAGGACGTGGGCGCTGGGGGTTTCTGGTTGATTTTTTCTAGGCCGGCAAGATGTGAGATTAATTGCAAGTGATGGGCGAAAGATGAGAACGAAAGGGTTCCACGATCTGCAGATGAACATTTTTGGGTTGAATTTAAATAATTCCCCCTTGCGAGGGATGATGGAATGGGGTGTGATGCATATTTTTAACTAAGGACGAGAGCTCTTGTCGATTTGAATTAAACTCCGAGGGAGGGCTGCTCTGGGGAGGATAAATCTAATTGATGAAGGCAGCAATCGTAGGGTTCCACTTTAATGGGTTATGATGTATTGTTCATGGGATCGAAGTCATGGGGTGGATGTAGTCAGTCAGAACGAGCCCTTGGGGAGGGACTGTGATTTCATTAACATTGCTGTTGGCTGTTTATACGACCAATTCACATCAATTTGTGTCTTAAGGGAAACCCGAAATTGAAAAATTAAATGAAATGCGAAGACAAACTTTCGTCGCTTTGCTTGAGTGTGCCAGAGCACATTTCACATGCCTAATTTCAGTCAGCATTTGAAAAAAAATGTGAGTTCGTCTTGTTTCTGGAAGAGGATCCTCTAAGAGGCGGTTCCTTTTACACAACAACGGACAATAAATGAGGTTATGTGTCTTACTGCACTTACGATGTGTCAGACAATGATCGCACGGTTCTGAATAATCCTTTAGAGGTATCCCCTTCACTCAAAAATTTCACAACTTCCAATTAATGATCAGTTTCTCAGCGACAGATACTCCTCTGCCAAGTTTTCAAATCGATTATGGTGTTATAATCATTCACATCCAAGCCGAAACGATAGTCTGAATGTGAGCCATTCAACTCACGTGTGAATTCCTAGCGACCAGATTAGTTATCCTCCGAAGTGAAACCCCAGAAACAGATCATCCCTCTTTCTCCCATTCAGAGGCCAATCCTAAACTGCTTCCGCAGGAATTATCCAACTATTGTGCATCCATTCGCCATTCTTTACCTCCCAGGAATCCATCCACACAAACACATTCGCCATGCACGTTGCACTATATCAGCCGCTCCGCTCAGCTAAGTCCTTTTGTTCGGGAAACGTTCGCTTGTTTGTTGGGAGAAAGACAAACGAAATAAATTCTTTTTTAATAGTGTTACCATTGTGTGTAAGTAGCAGCTAACAGGTTCTGACAATGCAGCAGAGCCAAAGAAAGGACGCATAAAACGAAAAACTGTAAAACTTGCTACCACCAAGGACAATCTCCTACCAAAGGATCAAATGAAGTGAACAGACAAACGACGTCTCATTGCAGGCACGTTCAAAGGAGAGAAATTATAGAAACGAGAAAACTGGAGAAGATTAGTGTTTGTTAGCTTCGGATTTAATCTATTAGTGGGAGGTTTTAACACGTTTTGTTAAAGGATAAGTGAAAGATTCTTGTCCCAGTTCCCTGCTCTGTGCTGCCGGTGCATGTGTGTTTAATGTTGTCGTTGTTCTGTTGGTTTCGCTTGTGGGATTTGCTCAATTTCTCTAATAAACAGAATGGTGGACACGCACAATGGCACAGTCGATGGGAAAGTACGATATGAATACGGGAACGCAGATCAATGAAATCCTGTAAACAACACTGAAAGGATATGTTCACTTCCGTTCAGGGTAAGCAACAAATGTCTTTTGATGGAAAATGACACGGTTTGAGGGATTTGTCGTTTTGTCAAGACACTTGTCTACCTGTGATTTGAAACAAACATTCATATGTGTACAGATGTTATAAAGGTATGTGTGGGGTGTTAAGTGTAGTGTTAAGACAAGTAGTTATCGCAACTTTTCCGTAAATCGTGATGAAAGCAAGATTTTACTTACAAAATGGATGTTTGTGGATGCAGGACTGACTGACTACCTTAGTGTTGATCAGTCTAATTTTGAAATTAAAAGCAGGTTGGCAAACTGATGGTAAATGTTAAGAATAAGGTACGAGAGGCAAAGCCAGCCTAATACTTTGGTTAGGCTCACACTTTTGTAGATCTTTTTGACGAATGCTTGATAATTTCCTGTCTGTTTAAACTTTTGTCTTTAGGCGTCCGTAAAAATTTGTTGTAGACACCGATTTTTTAGCTCAATCGTTTTCGTTTTCGTTTTCAATGCATTTTTATTAATAATTTCATTATACTTATGTCCTAGACAAAATGCTAATTCTAGTTGGACGAACACTGTTCTTAATCCTAACTTACTGGCCCTCTGCGGGCTCTCTAAGCTAAACTTAACCTTAATCTATGTCTTTTGACCTTACATACTGAATCAGCTCAATCGTAGATGAATACAAGTGCAAGTCGGTATTCATAATCCCCAAAAAGTTTGGAGCCTAAAATAATTTATATTTACGTATAAGCACCATACTTGGATATGACATTCTCTCTTTCTATTCCATTAAGGTCGGTCACCGAATCTTAAATGACAAAACAAATTTGGTAACGCGGCAGGCTATCATGAGTTTTTTTGTTATTAAAGTTCCATACCAAATAGGAACTCTTTTCCAAGTTGTCCCAAAATTCAAATTCGTTTAAATTGTCAACGTAATGAGAATACCGTGTGATAGGTTACAACTCGAGGTTATTGAAAATTGAGCGTTTGAAGAGAGAACAACTCGTTTTTATTATATATTTTTTAATTTACTGTGGACAGTTTAATTCAATTTTCAATTAAATACCTGTCATTTCACACAAAATTATTTTCTGAGTAAACAAATTAAACGGTATTTAATTTTACTTCGGTGCCTACTGATCGTTACTTTTCTCCGTAACTTGTAAACTCTGAGAAGTTAAAATGTTCAGTTTAGACTGAAGACCTATGTATCTATCCCAAATATCTATAATAAGAGTCTGAGATTAAAAAAAGGTAATTCTGGATCCTGGATTCCACAATGTTTGTCTGTCTCTAATCAGGTGCGAAATTCTTAATCAAATTGGTCGTGATATATGAATACAAGTTGTATTTGACTTTCCCAAAGTAAATTTCAGAATAATATTTGAAAAAAATATAAATATATTTTTTTAAATGTTTTAATGGTCTTCTTTTAATAATAGTTACAAAGAAACTGCATGTATAGAAGTCACTGGCGCCCTAAGAATAACTGCGACCGACGCGCTTACAATTATTTTGCACCTTCTACCTCCAGATCTGCACGCAATGATCATGGCTGCATGCAGTGCACTTAGTCTCAGAGAGTCAAACTGCTGGAACAACAGAACTTATGGACATTGTAACATCCTTAACTCACTACCACAATAGGCGATACTGAGTCACAGTGAATACCTTATCCCAAAGCTAAATTTCAATAAAAACTATAGGGCATACTTTCCAACCAGAACTGAGTGGAAAAGCGATAGAGTTATCCAAACCCATGACATAGCCATCTTCACAGACGGTTCGAAGATGGACTCTGTTGTGTGTGATATCTCCGAAGCCCTCAAGATATCAAAGTCACTCAAGCTACCAAGCTTTGCAAACATTTTCCAGGCAGAAGTGCTAGCAATATATGATGCATGTCTTGATATTTAGAACGGAACAGAACCAGCACAGCGGATAGCAATTTTTTCAGATAGCCAAGCTGCCATCAAGGCTCTAACATCCATAACGACAACGTCAAAACTAGTGGATTGCTGCTGCAAGGAACTATCCATTATAGGTGAGCGGAGACCGGTCTCTTTGATCTGGGTTCCCGAGCACACGGGTAGAAAAGGAAACGAAGCAGCAGACGAGCTAGCCAGACAAGGATCCAAATTCGATAGTCTCGCTGTGGAACAAGTTCAGGCTCCACTAGGCTTCGTAAAAAATAATATTTACAATCATCTCCTCAAGATCGCCAACGAAAGATGGACCAAGCTGGAAACATGTGTCCTATCCAGAAGCTTATGGCCCAACTACAACCAAAAGAAAACAAAAGGCCTGCTTAACAACAGTAGAAGAAACATGTCCAGAATTATAGCGATCTGTACTGGACACTGGGCTGTTGGCAGGCATGCTGAAAAACTAGCCATATCATTTAATTCGCACTGCCGCAGCTACCGGGTGGAAATCGAGCCGGAAACCCCCAAGCACTTTTGTACAAATGTCCGATTCTAGCTAGAGTCAGGCAACGAACTCTGGGCAAAGCCTTTTTAACACCTCTAAAATCCTCTCGGAGGCAAACATTCATAGTCTGCTACCCTTCATAAATTCCAGAGTGGTTTTAAAATTTTTTCTAGGCAAATCTGAGTGAATACACGCTCCTCCTCACCCCCTTCTCACAAATTAGGTATCCCATAGGATGTGGTATCAAAACAGCGCTAATTGGGTGCGACAAACAGGATCGGTATGTCCACCGCCACTTTTACCTACCTACCCTACCTATGGGCTTCTTCTAATTGGACGCTGCGACGTAGTGGGGAAGTACTTCGACTCCTACACTACACTGGAAGCCTGGGTTCGAATCCAGACACAAGCATATTTTTATTTTCATATCTCTACCTCTTTCTAGTCACTGCCAATGTTCACACAATTAAGTGTCAGCAAAAAGCTTTTCGGAATCGGCATTAAACTGAGGGTCCACTTACTAGTTAATATTTTTAAGCATATTTTTCTCACTTAATCAACAGGTTTACCAGTAGTAAGATCTCGCAAGATAGATAGAGAGTCAGTTTCGGTTTCTGTCAACAAAATTTTTTTTCCTGATGAAATCTGCAAATTGACATCCAGTGCTGTGCAAAATAATAATCCCAGGTGTACTTCATTCTTGTCAGTTGTTGAGCTCTTAAAGCGTTTTCTTTTGGGTTTCTTTACCCAATCCTTGAAGGACCACCACACACGGATTTGGACATTGGACATTGCATAAAACCGTTTTTTAAAAACAAATAAACAATTTTTATGAAACTCTGTAAGCAATGTACATTCGTTGCGCTCCTATTGTTGAGCCAACACTTCCACCTTCGTCTTTTATATTAGTCATTAAATACCAATTGCAAATACAGTCAAACTTCTTTATAACGAACTTCCTTATAGCGTAATTCTCTCTATACCGAATTTGATTTTGTTCCCCTTCCCCTTCAAAAATATCCCATATCAATTAGGTTCTTTATAAAGAATTTCTCTACAGCGAAATTCTCCTTATAAAGAACTAATTTTTTCGGCCAAAATCAAAAAAAATGTCTCTTTATAACGAAATGACAAATTTGAAAACAAAGCTTTCTTCGATTTTTTGTTCCTAATTTTTAAAGGGAACTACCCCTTTTGGTAAGAATTTTATTAAAGCGAATGTATGTATGAAAAAGTGTGCCCGTGCAGTAGAATTTTACGCATATCAACAGGTTAATCGTTTGAGTTTCCATTTCAAGTTCGTGAAACATTTACACAAAAATGTCGAGCGCAAGGCTATTTCACTTTCAGAGAAATTGTCAATTATTGAAGAAGTTAAAAGGGGAGAAAAGAAAAAAGATGTTGCCAAGAAATTTGTTGTTTCATTTACGAGTAGCATATTGTCTACAATTTTAAAGAATGATGTAAAAATTGTAAAGTTTTCCAAAGCAGTTCAAACAGAACCCCAGAAAAACAAAATACGGTGATGTGGATAAAGCAATGTTCTTTCTTGCACCAATTTTAGACTCTTCGACTCATTGTTAGTGGAACAACGGAATAGTGAACGTTTACACCATTTCCAGTGAACCTGAACTAATTTCACAATGGAAACAGTTACAGGCAGATCGTACTAGCTATAGAGCTTTTAGATACTCGTGTTGGCATGAATATCAAAGAACGTCAAAAAGTTACTAAAATCAAAAACAACATGGCAACAGGCGCGTGTATTTTGAAAGCAGACATCGCTTTTATAGACCATCTCTTATAGCCGCTAATCGCTTACTGTACATCCACGGTAAGAAAATATGGGCACACATGTTTTATATTTCTGCACATTTGTGCTGTAAAAAGCAACTCAGTTTTAAGACTAATTCACTTTCGTTGATGACGTAATTCCAGACGAAAGGTTAAACTTTACTACCGAACCCTGATTGAACCTGATAAGTTGAAACCCCTAGTCAGCTTGCAAATGCAAACACCCAATCTCAACGCTCCCCGCAGCGACCGAGCAATACCCCCATCCAGTTTAAGGACCTCACTTGCTTATAATAAAGCTCATGAGGTGGTTAGGTAAATTAAAGTCTGTTTGCCCTCCTGTCAGTCCGCCATGAGTTATACAGCCATTTCTCCTCATTTAAGATATGTCACCACGCGTTCTTCGTTGTACTTTATTGCATTGATACACCTTACGCCCACAAGGATGCCTCGTGCCGAACGACTGCCATCGCACAGATAAGCCCGTCGCCTGTAACTCGTCCCCTGCAATGCAAACAAATCGAAACAACCCAAGGGGGAATCAAATGTAACAAAAGTACGAGAAATACACGTACCTCAAGTACCCAGCCGTGACACAAAGGATTCCCCATCCCCGCTCCCCGCTCCCCTCATTCAGATAAATTACAGAAGGTGTGAGGTTGTAGAACACTTGCTACCTGCCAAACCCCACATGCCCACCCGCCGCGGTCTCACCCCGACGACTGGCAAAATGTGCTTAATTGAAATTTATTGTTGCGTTTTTCATAAAAGTTAATGGAAAACGCGCACAAATCGCTTGTGTGTGTTGCAAGGTAGGCACACGCGCCCTCAAGCGGCAACAATTTGTATTTTTGCTACGCTTTCCGCGCTACGCCGCCCTGTTCGCCATCGTTTTCCCCCGAGGTGTGTCGGCGGTTGGGGGTAGAACAGAACACAAAAGGGGCCGAAAACAACCTGCACCAGCGTGTGATGTGCCGAGCATTTGCCTACGATGTTTCGTCACTGGGAGGCTTATTCCTCGTCGCCTAACGGTGGCACCATGTCGCCGCAGCAGTAGCTTGGTGCGACGTCGTGCGCCGAGCGTCGAGCGCCAGGAGAGGGTGTCAAAATGCCTTTATCACCTTAAAAACTGTCAGACTACCTACCGCCCAGGAGGGTGGGGTAATATGAAATGTTGTCGTCGTCTTGTCGTCGTCGTTGTTTTTGAATTTTTCTTTGTCACTGCTCGTCCTTCCGGTCCGTGTTTGGGGTTTGTGCTCGCTTCTGCCTCTGCCGGTGTATCGAAGCAATTTGGTTATGTTTTTGATTTCCCATTGGAAATTACAATCGCAGCCAATTCGGAGGGATTCACTGAAGGGAACGGTGACGCTTCCCCTACGCTGCTGCTGCCATGTTATTCGTCCGTGAGGAGCGTGGGCGATGGGCTGCGGATGCTGGAGGAGTAAATTGAACTTTAATTTCGAGATTTCTTAGACGCGATTACGTCGGGAAGGTGGGCGGATTTACTAAGTCGTAATATCATTGCCGAGCGATAAGGAAATGATTTGTAAAATGTTGAGAGCGAGAGAGGCGTTGATTTTATGAGTGCTTAGGGCTTTGATTAAAAAATTCTCCTCCGAGCTCAGGTTATTTTCATTTTCTGACATCATGAGACGAGTTAACTGAAAATTAATTTGCTCGGCTGTGTTAATAAAATTGTTGATTAGTGCAGCTCGTGCGGCAGACGCACAACTCACGCCTGATGAGAATAGCTGCACGGGCTGCGAGAGTCTGGAGATCTAGGAATTATTTTTTTTCCTGAGAACAGGAAACACGTGTATCATTAAATTTATGGAAAGAAGCCATACCGAGCTCGGTGTTTGAGTTTGAAACGTCGTAGCTCAGCAAGAGAGCTGTATCTGTTTAAAGTCTAAAAGATAATTATCTAGGCTTCTTGCTGCTCACTTGTTGACTTGAAAATAAGATGTTTCTTAAATGTTCGCTTTGCTATATTTTTCACAGGCTTCAGGGTGGAACAGATGAACAGCGTCTGACATCAATGCTTAAATTTTACTCTACTGGAAAAAAATTAATTGGGGAGTTATGATGAGAAGGGATCTATTCAAGTAAGACCGAGACAGGTGAATAGATTTATAACATAACTTAAGTATCTACCCAACCACACAATTGGACAAAGTTTACTACGATTTCACCATGAGCTTTGAAACAATGATTCGAACCAATTCAAGGTTTTGGTTGCACATCATTAGAAATGTCACAATCTCAGAACCATAACCCGATAATCTGGTCGGGAACTGTAGAGCTCTCACAAAAATATTTGTACAGTTATTGGATTAAAGTTGTTTAAGAAAGTGATTCTGAATTTACTACATATCCATAAAGACTTCATCTTTGTTATGCACTACAGTTGTCTTATGCCTTAACCAAAAGGCTTATCCAGTTAAGGTACCCCTAAACAACGAACATGCTCGCCGAACTTGCTCGTTTGCGTTATCCCCTACACGGCGAAAACATTTGGCGAACATTCATTTCGTGATTTTTCTCCAAACCGTCAACATGTATCGTAGGGAAGTGGTGAATTCCTCAATAAAATCGTGGCTGTTTGTTGACATTGTGCTTAATCCGCGATAAGCACTCGGCGACGATCACAGAAAAATTGAGGTTTGCTCGCGAACATGGCCCTACACGGCGAACATCAAAGCCAACGAACACGAAAAAATCGAAATTTTTCGCCAACAGCGAGCGGCTAGCGAACCAGCCCATACACGACGAAAATGTGGCGAGCACGAGCAAGTTCGGCGAGCATGTTCGTCGTTTAGGGCTACGTTTAGCAAAATATTTTGCCAATTGTCTACATTTGTACCACGGGCTAGGAACGTCTTGGGACTAAACAAAGCCAACTAAGCCAGTCCTATAGACATATGGATAGACTCTTGTCGCTTTACAGCATTAATAGATCGTTCATTTCAGTAATAGGACCAAAAATCCCAAATAGGACAAATAGAACCACCGATTTTTTCTCCCATATCGACCATGGGTCTCTCTTTACCTGATTTCAATATTTGTAGGTCCCTGGACCATTAAACAGAACTGGGATTATTACCTACTTACCTAGCAGGCCTACGACCTATGGAGGATGTGAGCCTAAGATATCGCTGCCTTCCATCGTTGATGGTCCTGGGCACGCTGCTTCCAGACATCAAGATCAAGCTGTCTTACGTCCGCGATGACTTGGTCTTTGTACCGGAGGTTCGGTCTTCCTCTCTTTCTCGAACCAGGAGGCTCTGATTCGAAGACCCTCTAAACTGTAGCGTTGTTGCCATATACTCGATGTGGCCGAGACAGTGCAGTCGACGGATTTTTCCCTTCCAGACTACATCCACATCCTGGTACAGCTCATAGAGTTCACGGTTGTGTCTTCTCCTCCATTCGCCTTCCTCGCAGACCGGACCATATATCCGACGTAGAATTTTTTTTCGAAGGCACCAAGAATCAGCTCCGCAGTTCTGCTTAGACTTCAGCTTTCGGCTCCATATAGAAGGACTGGCAGAATAAGAGTTTTGTAGAGCATGATATTGGTTCTTCGACTCAGGAGTTTTGAGCCCAGTTTTTTTGACAAACCGAAGTAGCATCGGTTGCCAACGATGTCGATGTCATCTGCGTATCCCAACAGTTGGCCTGATTTGTAGAAGATAGTGCCTTCCGTGTTTACAGCAGCTCGCCGCACAATCTTCCCCAGTACCAAATTGAAAAAATCACACGGCTCCTTGGAGAAATCCGGTGCAGGTCTCAAACGGCTCGGAGGTCCTCGAGCCTCAAGTATGTGTTAGCGTGGTCCGATACAACCGGATCAGTTTTCCCGGGATCCCGAATTCAGTCATCGCTTCGAATAGTTCCTTGCGATGAATGCTGTCGTATGAGGCTTTAAAATCGATAAAAAGATGGTGCGTATCGATTTGAAACTCGCTGGTCTTCTCCAGGATTTGCCTTAGTGTGAAGATCTGGTCTATAGTCGATTTGCCGGGCCGGAAGGCGAGCTGGTACGTGCCGATTAGTGCGGTGCAAAACGGATTTAGACGTTCACACAGTACGCTGGACAGGATCTTGTAGGCGACACGTTGAGTAGACTGGGATTATTAGGGCATTTTATAAAAACAACTTTGTCTTTCAATTGCAGATCGGAATTAGTAAATGGCGCTTCATGTGACATAAAACGGACGTTGCGACCTGTGTACGATAGCGCTAAATCAAATAAGCTCTTCCAGTGAGACCAAATGTTTTTAAAAATCGATACAACAATGTAATGAAGATAGAACTCGTCCACCTCACCGCCCTAACTTGCATCGTTTGCACAGTGAATACTTGGAAGACTTGAAGAATTAAAAGACAACAGGATAGTTTATAAAGACAACAGGATGGTAAAGAAAGACACAACAACACGGAGCTACAGTATAGGAAATCTGTTTCTATACTTCAAACAAAGCATCACAATAGGTTTATGTGGACCTATAAGGGAAGTGGCTTGCATCTTTCCATCCACATACCAGAACTAACCTGGTCCTTGGGGTGTGTGTTCTTGGAAGGTCTAAATTTTGGTGTTAAGTTGCATGATGGCGACGGCCAATTGATAAGCCCTCTCCTTGACATGACACAGTCGTCAAATTTCTCTGTTGCGTTGCTTGTATGTCATGCGGTGCCGTACCGTCTTGTGGAAATCTCAGCTTGGATATATCACTGTTGTCGAGCTCTGGGCACAGAAAGTGGTCTACCATAGCTCTATATCTGAGACCATTGACGTTAACGGTGTCTCTTTCTTCATTCCTCGAAAGAAATGAGGTCCTATGGATGCATTGATTCGTGGTCAAACACTTGTGAATTGTGTTCGCTCCAGCATTTTGCTTATTGGCATAGCCGCTAAGCCGAAAATGGACCTCTTTCGACGTCCAAGAAGAACATTTTTTGGCCAAAATCCCGATCTCCTTCCAACAGTTCCAGCGAACCCACGACACAACTTTGCACAGATGCAGGCCCAAATAATAATAAAAATAATAATAATAATGGCGGCGCAACAGTCCGAGATGGACCTAGCTTCTCAGCAACCTCTCGTGTTGTGCGTGCTATTGTTCTCCCACGAGTGGAGGGGACCTACTGTTGAATGCCGACTCCGAAAGAGGTGGAGCCGTGAAAAAATGTTTGATGATTTTTTCGAGTTTCAAACCTTAGACCTCGAGCGTAGAAGTCGACGCATGATAATGGGTTAATTTATTTTAAAATTTTGCCTAAGCTTCGTCATCGAAACGGTTCTAAAAAAATAAATATTTAACATTCTTTAGAGTGTTGTGAGTATTTTGGAAACAATTCCTCCAGTTTCACTCGACAATTAAGATAATATTTGGAACACCATAGGGCCGCTCAGAACTCAGAACTGTGTCGGCTTTCTTCCGAACTCGATGAGTAAGCCACAACAAGCCCTCTATGCCCCCACACTCAGATGAAGTTGTATGTCATCGGCAAGCAATTAAGAACGAGAGCATAATCATACCTCTCCTGTCTTGGTAACCTAAATCTTAAAGTAATTTTTTCACCAATTTAGGGTACGAGTTTCATCTTCCATAAGCACACATAAACGCGGCGGGCTTTTAATAGACGAACAACTTTCCACAGATTTAAAAGGTTTATGTCCCCCATTTGAAAAATGATAACACCCAAGAATAACCAGCGGGACCGCGCAAACTGATTAACAAAGAAAACTTCTACGAAAGAATGAACCGAAGGAGGGCACGAGAGAGAGACAGACACGAACATAAACCACGCCGACTGCATCCAGAAGTTCCAACCGCTGAATGATTTCCACGGTCCAATTAGCATTGCCATCCAAAAAGTCGTGGAATCAAGGGCTTACGAAATTGACGGCGAATAGAACCGTCTCCACGCCCAAAGTAAACTCTGTGCGGGAGCAACAAACGAGCAGATTTACAAAGACGACACTACTCTAAGCGCAATGAGAATGGCAGACCCAGCATTTTCTTGGGATTGACCCGACCCCACCGAGGTAAACTTGGAATTCCACTTTGGTTACATGCTGCAGTGAGCAGTAGTTGCTGGTTAATCTTCTTCTGAAATAATGGCTCCCCACCGAAGTGGCCTTGCCTGCTTCCGCTGCTGCCTCTGCGTTGTCTCCGGGCACGGACGAGGCAAGTCTTAGAGACTTTGTTTTGCTGGAATTCATTCGAATTGATTGAATGCGCCAACTGGCAAACAATTTATTCTCCGGCATTCACCGCGCAATCACGCAATCGAGGGGAAGGTCAGGGGGAGAAATCGCCACCAGACCATGGCCATGAACATGAAGAAAGTGAAATCTTTGCCGGTTAGTGCAAATAACCACAACCAACCGAGCAAACACTGGAGTCCGAACGGATTGTGATGACTAAGAATTCGGTGGTCTGTGTGATTGAAGATTTTCAGGAACGCAGGCAATTCGTCGGGGTTTCGCAGTTCGTTGAGTTTAATCAGCTGATGATTTATGAGCGGTAGGCATGTGAGGCGTACATAGGCCGTTGAACCATGGTCGTGGAAAGTGAAATTGTTGTCTCATACCCGGAGGAATTTTTATTAAGTATGACGGTACCGGTTGGCACTGTTGAGTAATTTATTCAGGTCTTTATGTGATTTCAAGGCCAGACGCACAAACAGAGGTGACTTGTTGACGCAAATATGTCGAAGTAACCGCAGGAGCTCTGGGGACTCAACAGGGTTTTAACAAGGGAACTATTGTGCTCTGATAACATTTTGGCAGAAATTTAAATTAGCCTCATTCAGTTTGACTACTCAAAAGAATGTCATTATTGTTGGTTTGTAACTGCAGATCACTTTTGTAGCTGGGCGATATTTACTTCTTAGGCCAGTGGAGGGTTTAAGCTTGAGCCTAATGCTGCTTTCCATCATTGACGGTTTATGGCACAGTCATCAAGACAAAGTTGTCTTGCACCCCGGTGACATTCGCAACTTTATTATTTAACATACATTTACATATGTACAGAAGTTATGTGCGTATGGAAAAATTAGCAGTCTGACTGGAGACGTTATCAGACCAATTTTGAGTGTTAAGCTGGAGTTCTCCCTGCTGAAGGCTGTTCCCTTTCAAGGGTAACAATTTCTTTTGGTGTTCGTGTATGCAGAATGAGTTAACTTACCAGAAAATCTAGACCGCTGGGAAAATATCTCAAACAAGGAAACGTGTAAATTTCTGAAAAGATTATGACATGAATTGGATTGTAATGTCAGCCGTAGTTAATTCTTTAAATTTGTATAACATGAGTGAAAACTTGCCGAGCAGATATCATCTCAATGATTTCGCCACAAATCAAAATTAAACCATTAAATGGCTTTTGAAGCAAGAATTCTCGTTAGATTACCAAATAGAGACAAGCACACAGTTACAAGTTGTATGAGTAACAATTCTTGATTACGTTAATGTCGTGAAGGTATTATCGGCCTAGTGGCTACAGCAAGTCTGGGTCGTTATACATAAGTTCCATAGCCTGTGGAACACCTTTGTCGCATATTCTGCTTGCGCATCATTCGCGCCTGTAAATTGTTCGTAATGATCCGTGCATCTTTTAAACGCCGAAAGATGTGAAGCTTTTTACAGGTTTGACTCGATGAGCTTTTGGTATCAATCTGTACGGGCCACTACAGTAGCGGAAAGCTGAATAACACTCTTCAAAATAATAATACTACATTTATCCACATTGGGCTTAACACGTTAAGTGCCACCAAAAATCCGAAAAACTGTCCCCACAGGTCACAGGTTTTTTTATATTGACACTTCGATTTTAGGTATTACTATCGAAAAATTATTTTACATAAATTTATTTGCGTGTTTATACTTGCATTTTACCGTTGTTTTATTGCGGTGACACGTTGGTCTCACGCGGGTGTGCAGTAAATCCCGAGAAGCCGCATGATGCCAATATGTCACCGCAAATTCCAACGGGAGAAAACGTGAGTGAGTGTTTTCAGTAAAGGACTGAGTTTGTGTATTTGCTGTTGTGTCAAACAGTGAGAGGTAATCTTCCCGATGGCAGAAATCTGCGAACTAACAGCTGTTGTACTCTGCAAATTTCGGAAAATGCCTTACGAAAAAAGAGAAAGACACTTGAATGCAATGATTCAAGAATTGATGTCGGATGAAGAAAATGGAAGAGCGAAAGCTTTTGAAGGAGATGGCTCATCAGACTAATACTTACCGGATTTCCAAAGTTAGAGAACAACTATCTGATTCAGTGGCTTCAACTTCTCAAGCAGCCGTACCAACAGAGCAGCTTCAAGAACCAGTATCACCGGATTCTGAAAACCCGATGCAACTTCTCAATAAGGTAGATGCAGTAATAGACGAAGTAGTCGGAAACGTAGTCTATAGTGATATTGAGGATGATGACAACACTGATACGCGCAAGTATAGCAAGTTCAAAGCTCCGTATGGTGACACATTGATCTCACAGCCGAAAACCAAGACAACCCTAACAGTCTCTTGGGTGTATACCTTAGAATGGCATTAGATTCAATACATATTGTGAGTCTAATACAATGCTGCATACACAAATGTGTGCGAACCTACTGTGAGAACCCTCTAGTATCATGCGGCAGAGCAAGCCCAAATTCGTGTGAGACCAAAGTGGTCTCATGTGGCACTCAACGTGTTAAATGATTCATTTTCTTTAAAAATTACTTTGTGTAAAAAATGTTGTCCCCTACTGTATGTACAAGTATGAATCAAGAGCGGGAAAAAATTATATCGCACTGGGTCTAGCGAAATAGGCAAGGTACGCTAGTTATGAAAACGATCGTTAGTTTTAATGGTCAGAAAGAACACGGCGCGGCGTCTTCAATTTATAGTCTCATCAATAATCTGTCACATGGAGCTGTTAAATCACCGCTCCTTTTTGACATCTCTTATTCCTTCTTCGTCGCTACAGTCCGGAGTGGATCTGGGCCTCAACCAAAAATCTTCTACAGCTAGCATGATCCTTTGATAACTGTCTCCAGATTCACGCATCAAGTAGAATGAGGTCCTTCCTCGTTTATTTGCGCCACCTCAATCGTGGAGGTCCTTCTTTGGGTTGCGGCATAAAATCGCAAACCCTTTGAGGCGAAATTATGTTGTCCATGCGCTCTACATAGCTTAGTCATCTTATGCGTTGGATCCGTTAACGCCTAGCTAGACTCATTTGGCTGTACATCCCGGACAAGATTTAACCACGAACTATCTTCTCCTCCAATCACCACCAATGTAAACATGACCAAAGATCGTTCGCAAACGATTCTTCAACCGCTTCTGCGCTGTAGACCAAGACTGGAATGATCTAGTTCTTGTACAAAGTCTTTAGTAAGAGGGCTCTATTAGAGCCAAAAAAGGCTCTTGAGCACAATGAAGCCGCGATTGGTAAGGTAAGGTTTCTGAGTTTGATCTCTATACTGATGCTGATATTGTTGACAGCAGAGCCGTGATAATATTTGATTATCTTATTGTAGTAGTAGTAATAGTAGCAGTAGTAATGGGACAGTAATAGTTAGAAAGCATTAACAACCGCGACTATCTCAGGATGTACATAAGGGTCAAATTTTCGAAAATGTTTTCTAATAACTCAAACTGTTCATCGGCAACAACGCGGTGAATGTGAAGCCGAGTTGATGCGCTCATCGGAAGTCTTTTTCAATAATTTTTTTGTTTTTGCTGAGTTTTGTGACATTTTGTTAAAAAAAGAGCTTTCCCATATTGACGTCAACGAACGATTGATCTATGGCACTCTCCATTGACCTCAATGATTCTACCAAACAGTGACCTTTTATGGGTGTATGGCGTTCGTGTGTACAGAACGGTGCAATGGCAATGAGTAGCTATAACTTAGTCAAGCACTTTATCCACCTTGGCTTTAATAATAATAATAATAAAAATGGCGGCGCTACAGTCCGAGGTGGACCTGGGCCTAGCTTCTCAGCAACCACTCGTGTTGTGCGTGCTATTGTTCTCTCACGAGTGGAGGGGACCTACAGTTTAATGCCGACTCCGAACGGCGATTTTGAGAAGCTTTTCCTAGACAGTTATACTTTTTGAGCATTGTCAGTGACTCGAAAGAGGTGGAGCCGTGAAAAAATGTTTGATGATTTTTTCGAGATTCGAACCGACGACCTCGAGCGTAGGAGTCGACGCACCTACCCACTACGCCACGGCCCCCCTTGGCTTTGCGGTGTATAAAATTAACGTCATTTCGAAGATCATGTGAAACGTAATATTCGCAGGTGATGTATTTATTTCCGAGTTGTTCAGACTAAGAGGAGGAGCAGATTGCCTTCAACCTTTTTCAAATCTGTCTGGTCAGTCCCTTAAGTCTGTCCAGTTCTTGAGCATCTAAGACGCCTACACTTAAGTAGGAGCATACTTCTCCAACAATCTTTGCAACCTCAATTCGGTACCTAATTGAAGACTTCTCTGCTCCATTAAATGCTGCAATCGGTTACGATAAGAAGTCAAACTTTTCGGTGATAGACATGGATTTTTCTCGGTAGAATTGCGTCTCTCAATTGCAAGATAGGGCCACTTCCACCCATGACCTAGAAGTACCTATACAATCTTCATCCTCTACTCAATTCTCGACTAAAAAAAGACCTTTCCTACACAAAATGATCGAGTCAGATGCCAGAATGCGCATCTGATCAGCGATCAGTGATCAATGATCACCCTTTATTCTGCGAATGGCTTCACTCGCTACCAAAAGATGACAAATATGTATGTATGTATGTATATTCAGTTTTCGTCCTAGTACTTCCAGATAGATATCTAAGGTGGAAAGATTATGAAAAAAATACTTTTTTTTTCTTTCATTAATCGAAATCAACGTTTCAAGGGGAAGTTGATAGCCTTGTAACTGATCTGTAAGCCACTAAATCGGCCACGCACTTTATTGTGCATACGAGAGCACCGACAAGATCATTTGTACAAAATCCAAGCATGCCTCAGCAAAATGTAGTTGTCATTCATGAAGTCTTCACTGAGGAAGACACCATAGCTCTGCCCAATCTCAAGTGATTATGCATAAACTTTCACGAAAGTAACTTCTCTGTTGACTTTCTGTTGCGGTGCTTAGTTGTCTTAACCACAGTTTTAAATTCTTATCTTAGTTAATTTTTGCACGCTGATAATCTTAAGTCTTCGAGGCGTTTCATACTCCAACTCCCAACCTCACAGATTTCCATCGAAAGAGAGATTTTCGTCTGCGATTGCACATCTGCCAAGTGAATTGGGGGCAATTGTAATTCTAAACGTCTCTGCACCTACTACATACTGTGTATCTACAATTGCACTTAAATTTGTATCTCGATGTGTCACGGTGAGCGATTGCTCTTTCAACCGCAAACACATTTGTCTGTTTACTTACTGCAAACAACGAACTACAAGTACCCCGCGTACACCCACGAAACTTTCTTTGATTTCGAAACGCTCACTCACGACTCTCTCCCATATTTCCCTGTTGACGCACATCACAGCACAAGCGATCCGATTTTTATTTTCCAAACAATTAACCTTCACCGAACGTCTTCCAAAGTACGAGTACACTCAGGCGATGAAAACAACGTTCAAATCACTGTAGCAATAGGAAAGATAACACACATGCATGCATTCGATCGAGGCGAGTACGTTCCCGGTGATCTCACGATCGGCATTCCCACGATCTCATTCCGGCGGTAATTACCTCCCATCCCAATGGACTGACGTCTCAGTCCAATAACTTCCGATCTGAGTATTTCACAATTTCACAGTCGATCACGTCGAGACAGGAACGGACATGCATCATCATTCCACCGCCACGATCGTTGCCGCACAAGCAATTCTTGATTGCCGGCGACCGTTGTTTATGCAGACGCGCCTGGAATTCCAGATAAAACCGGATTCCTTGAGCCCGAGTGTGTTTATCTCTTGGATGAACGTCAACAGCAACTCTGAGTGTGTCATCGTGTGGTGCGGCCACTCTGGCCACTGGACAGTGGCGGAGGTCGTCTCCAATTACGATCCCGCTCGGAATGCTTAAGTGACAAAATCGGATAAGAGAATCTGAGTCTAATAAATCTTCATTAAACAGGTGGAACGTCCTCCCAGACCGTAGCGTGAACTCCTGTGTAGTCAGAGGACATGTGTTTCTAATTCGTAACGCATCACCTCTAGTGAATTGAATTCTGTTGATGCCACACCCTCTTGCCTGGGTGGGTAGGTATCGCCTAAATCGTTGCAGGTTATCGATTGACGAGAACACAGCGTTTCCAATGGTCAATGACTGTAATTATCATTAACTGGCGTTGCCCCATTCTGGCAATTGTGCTGGTGATAGAGTAGCGAAGATTGGGACACGCATCGCATTATCCTTGTAGGAGAATGTCCAAGGCCATATGAGTTAAGTGTGACACTGATTGTGGGACAGCATGTCAAGGAGGCGTTTATGTTTCACAGAGAATGGATTAGGATAGATTGGAATGGATATCCGTTTGCGTATCTGTATGTGGGCATATTTTCAGTCAGTGTGCGGTGTGCCCCTTCGATTGTGTTGCGTGGAATTAATTACAGGCATTGTGGGCATATTGTGTGTGTGCTTCCAGTTCGATGGGGAGATCAATCAAGCAACAATTAATGCAATGAATTGTCACCGATGTCATTTTGATGGACAGCGCCGAGGCGCTCATTACAACCCTGGGGAGTTTTAACGAAGTGTCAAATTGAATAATGCTACTTACTGTCTGCATCTGAATGTGTAGGCTTAACGGAGGTCGAAGGAATGCGTTTTAGACATCTGAATTTGCTTTGAAAATGTGACAAGTGAAGTGACGAAAATTTGAGTTCCAGATGTCTGAATCAAGCTATCGGAAAATGTTGTGTTTTAAACAAAAGAGCGTCCAAAGTTGTCCTAGATTTAGATATTCTTTAAGCAAACAGGAGGAGAATATACGTAAAAAAGTATTTTTCTGCCCCATAAAAAAAGGAATAATTGGACAATACTTTCGACACAGGGTACTTTAGATCAACTTGGTCAACACCTTCGTGTGGGAACAACCTCTTAGCGTTTTGGAGTATTTTTCGAGGACGGCATCTACATCTTTCACTGTGACTAAAGAACAATCAAAAACTTCCTGCAGCCGCAAGTTATAAAATCAAGTTTCAACGAAACAAGTACAGCCTTGGCCAAATGTATTAGGCAACCTTCAAGATTCGTTATACAGTGGACTCCCCCTAAGTCGAACTCTCCCTAAGTCAAATTTCTCTCTAACTCGAATTTTTTCGCCAAATTTGGTTGACATTCCCCTCAGTTTTACATACAAAAGACTATCCTCTAAGCCGAACTCACTCTAACTCGAACTAATTTTGATATCCCGTGAAGATTCGACTTAGAGGGAGTCCACTGTGTCTTCAAAAATCAAAAAAATTAATGAAATGAGAGGAAAAAATAAAAATCGTTTACAACATCAGATAGCGTCGCCGAAAACCATAAAATCCAAACTTCCGATAATTGATTTGGCAGGACAAAAAGTTAAGGGTGCCTAATACATTTGGCCAAGGCTCAGCAGGACAATCGTGGAACATTGTTCAGTAAAAATGACCTGCCCTCCTATTCTCTCATTTTGGTGATTTGCACTGACTTCTTTCTCCAGCACACAAGTGACTGTTCAAGACACCTTTCTTTAGCTTTTAACAGTTTTCTTTCCCTTCGCTATGGTTCAAATTTCCAAAAAACTAATTTTTTTTTTTCGGATGATTTTTGAAACACTACTGAAGCACTCAGACTCAAAACTGGTCCACTCCAGTGCCGTTCCCCAAGTTCCCTATGAAATTCATTCGAAGTGAGAATTAAAATCCAACAAAAAATTCCACTCTGGAAAAGTACCCAATTGATGTCGTATCAAATGCAGGCATATTTCACGAAATAGGAAAGCAATCGATTCCCCCATCGGCGCACCTGCAAAATAACTCAAAGTCGACAAAAGTACTCCATTTACCACCCAAACAAAGCCCATTGGACAAACACAGAAAAACAAAAAATCCCAAAAATAAATCGTCATCCCAATGAACCGTACCCCACCCTCATCCAATGAAATATTCATTTCCAACACCCGAAAGCCAATAAAACGCAATTGCTCCGCTCCAGCACACAGTCACAGTGCCGATCATAATTATTCGTCCATATTACTTGGCAATTGAACGTCAACGGCACGGCGAAGGAATTCCATTTGTCAGCTGCAAACGGCCAACAGGACTCACCCGTCTGTGACGATAATTCACTCAGGCAACCTTGGTGTCGCCTCGTCCTCCCACATCCTCCCACAGCAGAACACCTTCAGATCCTATCCTCCGCCCTGCTGCGGAAGAGGACGAGGAAAAAAAGTTAAAATTGATTCATAAATAAACAACCATCCCCCAGAAATGTGCGTTAATTAAGGAATTCATAAATCTCCATTTCCCGTAGTCCTCTAAGCATAACTACTTCAACTGTCTCAACCGCCTGCAATAGCCGGCTGGGGCGGTGGCGGCAGACACACGGCTGAGCGGCTTAACCTTGTAACACACAAAACATTGTACACACAACACTTCCGCATTTAGGGTTTCTTTCGTTGGCTCTGCCTCCCACTCTGACTTCGGGTTTCCGTGCGGAATTTTCCCAGCGCACGAGAGGCATCATCGGCGGTGGTGGCGGTAAAAACGAAAAGTATCACTCCGCTGGGAGACGTTTATCTAGGAAAGTCAATTATACCAAATTGCTGGGGATGACAGGCGGCGAAAGAGTAGAACGGAGGGGGGATCAGTTGTCCACAACGCAGGAACGTAAGCACCTCCGTGTGCGAGACGTAACTCTCTTTTAATGGCTTAGCAATTATTCCTTCGCCGGAATTGGAAAATTCAATTGAACACAGTCCATCGCTCGTTTCTTCCCCAAACATCCAAACACACCAAGAGCGGGGGAGGCGGTGGGCGAGCACACTAAACCGCGGACGATTTGCAGATGCATTAATAAATCCCTTGCGAGTTGATGAGCGAGATGGGGACGGCATTATCCTCGGAGTCGCAGCTTTACGATGGCTAAGCAAAAGCATCCAGGATTAAGTCCTTCACTGTCCATGCGCTCTCGGTTTCGGTGGCCGCCGACGAGTATCTTAATTTTTATTGCTGCTGCCATTAAATCTTATCGACACATTTCTTAAGGAGCTCCAATTGAAGTCGTTAAACTTGGTCCTCTTCCAGGCCACCCTCAATGATGATTTTTGCCTTTTCGCTTCAAGGCTGAAGCGGTCGACACCCACCCATCCCAGGCACCTCCATCCTCAGCTACATGCTGATTAGCCCTCCCCTCCCCATCGACGCAGGCTCCTTATCTCACAGAGATCTCTTCTCGTCTGCATTGCCTTCTTTGGTTTATTATAATACACCTTTAATTAAGCGGTTTCACTTGATTCGAAGACAGTGGAGGCTGTGGTGGCAGCAGTAGCAACGGAGGAGGCGGAGGAGACAGAGCCGAAGCCGGATGAAAAGCGCCTGAGGTTTTAATGTAGCATAAAAAGCGAATTAATTAACTAAATTACTCAATTAAGAGTTCTCGCCGGGGGTGGAGTTTCGGGTGGGGATGAATGAAATACTCGTATCGTCAGCTAGGATCTTCTCCCCTTTTCATCGGTGTTTAAGAAAGTGTAAAGGATTCTGTTAATTCGTGTTTTTTTGTTTCTCGTTCTTCGTTCGGCGATTTTTTCCGTTTCCTCTTCATTCATCTTCTTTTTTTGGAATCTCATTCTGAGTGATGCTACGCGAGTCGGGATTCCCTATACTCTGGAGTTTTTGGTGCAAGATTCGTCTCAAGGACTTTGGAGGCGGCCTTGATGATAACGATTTGTGTGAATCATCTCGCTGAAGTGCACTTGACTTATTCTTTTATAGGCGGCTGCTGGTGTAGAGAGATTGCTCCGAGAGGAGAATCCATGCCGCAAGGTCACAATTCTGCTTTACTGCTAGATGTTTTTTTTTCGCTTTTTCATGAATATGCTAGACAGAGGGGATTACATTGCCATCATTTTTTTTATTATTCTGCTGGATGCTTGGATTATAAAATATTGTGCCAGGTATTCATGGGGACATTTTCTGAATAAATGACTTTTGAAAAAGTCAGTGAACTCTACGTGAGGTACTGCTCTTAAAGTGCGTTTAGTTCAACATTTTTAAACAGAATTCAGTTCAATTTTCCTTTTTTGGTATTTTTTGTACTCTTGTGTTAGTTGAATGAAAAGCTAAATACGTAAGGAGTTAAATTATTGTTTCTTAAAAATGAGAACGAGGACTTGGAGAAATGATTTTAAGTCTCTAAGCTTATTTGGCCTTGGTAATTGTATTTTTTAATGATAAGTGCGCATTAACAGCGTTTTTGACCACCGACCATTGTAGAAGTCTAGACAAGGGCAACAAATTCTGCACCAACAAAATTTGAATTAAGCGACATAGCTTAGAGAAAAGTCACCGTAGGGAAATGACATTTAAGAAGTGACATGATTAAGGATGGTTTTTTGACTTTAGATGACATTTGTATACTTCAGACCATCGCCGAATCATTTATGGTGCAAAAAGAAATTATTCGCCTTTTCCGTTGATTTTAAGGCAGCATTTGACAACTACCTACTCTACAAGCTTTTCAAATGTGGGATATCAGGTAAGTTTTGGAAAAGATTTTGTGAATGACAACAAATCGATGGTTTGGAATGAAGCAGAAATTGTTCGAAACGAAAGTGGGGGTACACCAAAGTAGAATGCTTAGCCTGTATCTTGTTGTCTTAAATATCGCTTATTAAACGGACTAATTGCCTGATGATATAGAAACTATCAAAGTCTAAATTAATCCTCTTCTATTTGCCATCGAAGTTTTAATTTCGGCCACGACATTGCACCCAGTTTAATGATATGTTAAGACGACTGGCGTAGTGGGTAGGTGCGTCGACTCCTACGCTCGAGGTCGTCAGTTCGAATCTCGAAAAAAACATCAAACATTTTTTCACGGCTCCACCTCTTTCGAGTTACTGACAATTCTCAAAGAGTATAACTATCTAGAAAAAAAAAAAAGCTTCTCAATCTCACCGTTCGGAGTCGGCATTAAACTGTAGGTCCCCTCCGCTCGTGAGAGAACAATAGCACGCACAACACGAGTGGTTGCTGAGAAGAAATCGAATCTGGTCCAGTCACCATTTGCCGCTGGAATCAAATTAACGGCACAGGAGTAGGTTGCTACCAAGTCACCTTACCTGAGAAAACGTCCACTCCGAAAAATGCACTAAAGTGATATTTTTGTCAGACAAGAGAAAGCATCGTCATCTGAAGTGAACTTGCTGTCATGAGGTAGTGGGCAATTTCGTCGAAGGTTCATTTTACGCTGAAGGTCCATTGCTAGATCCTACACCACAACAACTGTCATTATCTCGACATCCTACCTCTCGAGTTCTTGTGTGTACACAGTCTACAACTTTCATGCAAAGCTTGTCAAAATGTTCCCTTCGAAATGGGCATAACTAGGTCTTCTTTAATTATTGGAAAACAAAATCACGTACAACGCGAGTGGTTGCGGTGGAGTCTAGGCCCATGACCACACCGCTTCGCTCAAATAAAAGAAGTAATGGGGCTGACAAAGCAAACTGCGAGGTTCTATGTGCGAAGGACTGAAAGGTCAGCTAAAATTCATTTAATTGATACTTGACGTTTTCTCGTTGACTGAAAAGAGTATATGAAGCGGAACCCTTTTCAAATAGCCCCTTCTGTTAAAATGTCACAGATGGAATAGGTCAAATTTCACGCCATTAGCAATTTATTGACGCACTTCCAGAGGGAAAGGCTTCCATTAGCAGTCATTCTTTGCACCAGAAATTGTCACTCGGTCTATAAAAGCGTAGAATAAGGTTCAAATGACAATCATTCAAAAGTGCACGCTTCATTTGATCTGAATTCCCTGAGGCTACCGAATTTCTGTCATCCTCATTTTTATGTCGCGAGAAAATAATTTTGTATATCCAATGACATCCCGCTCCCCCCGATATGAGGAGATACACATTAATGCATTAATTAATGAATTAATTAATTAATATCACTCATTTCTGAAGCACGTCTGCAGAGCGTATTTTTCAATTAAGCAATGTCCTTCTTTCCGTAGAAATGAAAATACATAAAAAAAATGCAAGAGATACTCGCACACAGCCATAGACTACGTATGAATGTCTGAATTAATTAAAACAAAAAAAAAAAGTAGGAAAAATAAAACTACAACCCGTGAACGTACATATGGCCACGGTAGACATCGGTTGTCCTATAAGTATTTTCTGCAAGTCTCCTGTGGTGTCCCATTATCGCTCAGCGCCATTTTATTCAGCACAATCTGATAAATTTATCTGAATATGAATTTTCGGTGCACACTGCAGAATGACTTATATTTTTCTGCAGAGAAAACCGACCGTCCAACGCGAAGGAGGAGTATGACATCCATGGTCTGGTGATTTCATTTTATTTAAACTTTATAATAACTTTCCTTAATTGTATTCTTTTATTAAATTATTTTTTAATTTTATTCCTGATCCTTGGCTTACCCGGGAAACGGTAGTGATTCAATTCACAAATGAGTTTATCTGCTAGTGAATGTGATACGATTCAGGAGCAAAATTAAATAGACAAACATGTACGACCAAAAAGGGAGAATTAAATACTCGTGCTCTTATTTAAATATATTTTTTCAATTTTGCACGTGCAGGACGTTGGTTGGGAACGGTTACGACTTTGTTTTGGTAGTCATTTTGGTGAAAGAACACTAGAGTGCTCCAACAGCTTGAGCATACCTCTTTTAAGTCTCCCTGGTAAAGTTTACGCTGAGGTGTTGGAGGAGCGTTCTGGAGCTGTGGTTGAATCCAGGATGTGTAATGAACAGTGGGACTTTCGTCCCGGCAGAAGTACTACCGACCAGTATTTCACTCTAAGAAGGGCACTCGAGAAGGCTTGGGAGTATGCCAAACCGCATCTACAGTTGTTTTGTAGATTTAGAAAAGGCCTACGACCGAGTTCCTCGAGGTAAACTCTGGAGTAATCTGCAGGAGTATGGGATTGATGGTTCTCTGTTGAGAGCCATTCAGTCTCTATACACAAACTGTAGCATCTGTATTCTGGTTAACGGTAGTAAATCAACAGCTTTCTCCGTGGGTATTGGATTTCGCCAAGGGTGCGTCTTGTCACCTCTCCTGTGTGTGTGGCCTAGAGTTGAGATGAAGGCTTAGATAATTCTTGTTGCAAAACATCCTGTTTTTTGGTTTTCTCATGTTGCACATTCCCTGATTGTCGCATTGTCAGTGACTCGAGAGAGGTGAGGCCGTAAAACATTTTTGTGTCCGAAATATAACCCAGATCATGCATTTACACTATAAGACATTGCACTTGCTGAAATCTTCGACTCAGAGTCTATGGGATAATGCAACAAACGATATACACATTTAATGTGACTCTGAATTGTGGAGAATGGTCTCAACCAATTTGTCAATCAACTGAAGACCATAGTGAATCTGCTGGCTGGAGAGGCTTCTTGGTAGAGCTCATGTTCCACTCGGGACTGTAGCCTCATTCACAGAGGAGGAAACTGCTTTATTTAATCAAATGATGTAAACTACTGGTCATAGTTCGTAGCCCTGGGGTACTTAAAGCGAAAGTTGACAGTGCGGGTATTTAATTGAAATTTGATTTCACCACAACAGGAGTCGCTCTCATGCAACAATCAATAAGTTCCTCGTTCTTGACCACAGAGTCACTTTCAATTTTTCCTTATAAATAATTCTTCTTATTACCCATGAGGAGTACATACTTATGTCCAGCCAAGAACAACTAAACTCCATAAATTCACCACTTTTAACCGCACTGTTAGCCCATGCAAATTGAGTCAACGAGCACAACCCAAAGACCGTGCACGTAATCCTCCGTGAGTTCTTCCCTAATCTACGCTGAAAACAGAGGAAGGAAAAAGAAAGCCATAAAATTAGCCATCAACTTATTTTTCTGTCATTTACCCCGAGTCCATCACCCTCGATGCCATCATGACCACACCACTGACACACGCGTCTTTCTTCCTGTGTCACCCTTCTAAAGACAAACAATGCACAAACTGTCACCAGTCAAGTCCAATCATCCCGTCACCCTCAACGTCTACGCCGCACAAATCATTATCACACTTCAGAATCATTTGCATTGCTATCGGGGGTAGTGAAACGAACTAAAAAAGCCACCCTCTCTGGAAACTACGGCAATTATTGCCCTTGGCGCTTGCTTCAATAGCGAATCATAAAAATTGCAATAAAAACCGAAAAACCATTTTTATGGCCTCTCATCCCAAAGGTCTGGGGTCTTTTGGTTTTGTGGGAACCACGGGACAGGGTGACGTCGTCGGATGACATCAAAATGACACTAAATCTCATGATCCGTACAATTCCCAGAGAGGGTGAATGAAGAATGCGCCACGAGAGAGAACCAGAATCAGAACCAGTATCTATGACCGGATCTCTCGTGCGGGGTATAGTGTGTGCAGCCATTCGCCCATTCAGCTCTAGCCGGAGGAGAGGTCTTCACGTGAACGTGTGGGAATGAATGACTCATGCTGCATGAGAAGAACCAGAACTGTAACAAAGGAACGCCTCGTTGAATGGAATTGGATTCTGGTGAGGGCAGGCGAAGACGAGACAGTACCACTGGCACAGGTAGCACGTTGCGAGCGGTACATCATAAACATCTGCTGGTGTATGATGACTCACCGGTTTCGTATCTTATACCTGTCGGCGGGTTTCCATATTTACCCAACACACTTCCTCCCGGCGGCAGCGAGGCCAGATAGGGCATCGGTGCACACAGAAGATTGTGTTTTATTTTCCCTTGTTTTCCTTGGACCGACTAGGGACTGAATGAATATGAGTTTGAATTTTTTTCAACGTTCTTAATCTCTTCCAATTACCACATCCTGGAGACGGACCAACTTCAGCGAAAACAGGGTGCTGAAGCGACGAAGGAGGAGGGGGCAGAGACAACAAACATTGGTAAACCTACACAAACCCCACGTCCGTTGTTGTTTATGTTTTTTCTGTTTTTTTTTTTTTGGGAACCTGTGTACCTCGTGGAATGGATGGATGTGTGCTTTAGATACGTTCGCTCCTCTAGGTGCCACCGGAGGCGGTGTTGCCAGGAATCAGCTGGCAAAGGTTTCGGTTGATAATTGGCGATGAATGGGTGACGAATGAAAATTAAACGTTGTCACCTCCTTGGGTGGCATTGTTGGAAACATCTAAGCTGGCTGAAGCTCAAGGAATTCCATCGCAGTAATTGATCGAGAATTGAGGGAAGAATGTAACATCAACGGAATGGAGATGTGCTAACGTCGTTTGGAGATTTTATTGCCTCAATGGTCGTTACAAACATTTGATCAGAGAATGCACCGCCACGGAGTGGGGAATGAACCTCTAATTGAAAGGAAAAGAAATGCTGATGCTTCAGGAATTTTGTATTTGATGGGAATCCCTGTGGATTGTGATTTGAGTGCATTGAACTCCCTAAAGCGAGAGGGGTGATGAATTTTGAAGACCTCTGGAATGAATGGGAACTCACCAAGAATGTGGACAAACAAATTAACACGTTTAATTTTCATTGTTGAACTGGTGGTAAGGGAAGCTGAATGCATGTAACAAGGTCATGGTTGGAAGAGGTCGATTGTGGCCATTCAATTGTGCGATAGTTCTCGGAAGACTGAGGAGAAAGAAACAAGATCGGAGTTCAGTCATAAAGAGAGGGATATTCACGCGTTTCTTAGTTCATCGTTTTGTGTTAATCAAAATTCTGTGCTTAGGGTTATCCACCCTGAGAAAAATTCTGTTAGGACTTGTCAGATGGTGTCCGTGAAAAGACAGGTTGGTGAATCATAAGCGAATACGGGATGAATTTTCCACTGGTTTCTAGACGGAATTTTAGCAGGAGTCGGTGTGATGCAAGTCTATGCTTTCAGAGAGCAGGCCTACAACGCCGCGACTTAAAAAAAATCCAAAAAAGAAATTGGGTTCTTCACTTCCAGTAGAATGGTGCGAAATTTAGCTTAACTTGAATCCATTGAAACTCAAGGGTGTTTCATTAAAGATAGGAAATCTTTAAAGTTAAATGAAACAAAGCTTGTGCAAGATATCATCGACATTTTTCATTCGTTTGAAAGGCCTATCGGTGCCATTGTATATAAAATGTATCCGCTTAATTTTGATATCCCGTTAAAATTCGTCTTAGAGGGATTAGACTGTATGTACAATACTCTCTTTAAAGTCCTGCCAAACCTTCTTCCTCTTCACCGAAACATTTCACGCTCAACTCTGATCTTGATTTGCTTAGTTGGGCTAGGTTGGGTTCTAATGACAGAATTCAGCCACTATGTTAAACCATGTTATATTTATTGTAACGCCACGTAAATCATGCTTTCCCTTAATCACTGAACATTGAATATTGAAATCTGTGTCTCGAGCCACCACGGGATCACAGGAAATGATATCGCCGATGAATTTGCTAGGCGAGGATCAGAGAAGGAACTCTCAGGACCTGAACTTGCGATGAGACTGCCTGTGTTCTTGGTTAGAGCTTCCATCGATGGCACAACCGAAGGTATCATGACTCTCCAGGATGTAGACAGACCAAGCGGATGCTCCCTAATTACTGTAAGAAATCCCCGACATTCTTGTTATCTCCTGACTGCAGACAACTTACCGGCGTACTAACGGGCCACTATACCTTCACCAAATGATGCCTGTGGAAAAGACGACGACACTGCAGACCACTTTATTTGCCACTGCCCCGCCTTTGCTCGGATCAGGTGGCAGTTTTTCTTTTTTTTTCTGAGGATTTTTGAAGCACTTCTGGAGCACTCAGACTCAAAACTGGTCCATTGTACTGCCAGGTAGTATCCTATTCCAGTGCCGTTACTGGATTCGATGGACTGATTGGACCAGATTCAATTTCACTGGGATTCGAACCTGTTACCCCTATTTATTGGGGCAGGCACTTAACCAACTGCGCCATCCAGTCGTGTTTGAGGCGGCAGTTATTCTTTGCTGAGACAGAGGCGTCTGCTTCTCTTCCTCCGGAAGACCAACAAATTCCAGCAAAAGTAGGTTGCTGCCTGGTAGTACAATGGACTATGAGTCAGAGTGCTCCAGTGTAGTATTCAAAAACATCGACAAAAAATGATTGAACCACTTGGAGGTTACAATAAAAGATTTAAATTGATTGAGTCTGATGTTGTGCAGCTTTCTCAGGTAAAGAATGATTCTCCCGACATCACTAGGCTTTTTTGCGCTGCAAGTCACTACATGATCAAGTAGGTGAGGAATTACTTTCTCCTCATCTCTACAACTACATCAGATGTCTTCATCGAAGAGACCTAATCCAATGCCAGGTCTGCCAATAATTCAGTGCTCTTAGCAACGCCTACTAAGTCGCCAATTACTGATTTCCTCATACTAATTAGACACAGTGAGTGCTTAAGATTCCGTGAGGCCCTCCAATTCCTTTAGCCTGGTGTTTGATGCCTATAAAAGTGTTTTTTAAACCACTTCGGCCATGCTAGAAGCCTTTCTACAAGTTGAATGATTCTCGACTTTTCTCATCTTCGCTAATTTTTGAGGCAGAATCTGTGAGAGTTTCCTGTGATTTTTTTCTGATTTCGTTTGCATGTAGTGGTGCGACGTTTTAGGGACCATGTTTATGACTGAATCGATGGTAACCGTATGTTTGTTAAATTTCTCACAAATTCCTTTCCTTCATTGACAAGCGGTGAAACAGAAAGTCTTGATTTTTCTTTATTCATTTCCATTTCACGCGTCGCCAATTTGTCATTTTGATTGTCACTGTGAAGTTGATTTAAATAATTTCCAGAATTAATTTGCATCCTTTACACGCCAACGATTACTCATTGTGTGTGCTGAGTGCGCGCCGTTTAGCCTGCGGCGTCGGCCGACTATCCTCGTCGTACTTTTCACCAAATTAGCACCGCTGTGCTCTTGCACGCAATTCCCCTATCAATCTGACCTTCAACGTCCAAATCACGAAACCATAACTTCGTATTGGCGAATCCAACCCTAATCCGATTACATACCTATTCCCCACTGACTGAAAAGTAGTCATCAGCGCCAGGAGGTCAGGAGGTTCAGTGTTCCGTTTATTAACTTTCAATTAATCACCCACCTGGCAATGCTCCTCACTCCAACGTTGGGGAATTCGCAGACGGGCAGCTGATAACATTGTCATGCCATACTTGACTGCGGTGTCTCTGGTTGCCATCCCACTCATTCGCAGTTGCTTCGGCGACGCTGTGAGTTCCGCGAAGGGTATAAGTTTCGATTGAGTCCCACAGTCAACATAAAACCCTCGGTGCCTCCTTCTAATCAACACTCATTATGCTATCTGCGGCGATTGCCTCGTAGCCTGGTGTTTCGAGGGCCGAAAAAAAAGGGAGAAAGAAATGTCGAACGGAGCGGGGGTGTGATAAAAAATGACAAACACTTTGGATGATTCTTCATCGCCACTGGAGAAAATGAAGAATGAGACTGGGATCCTCGAGTCGAGAGTCGAGTGTCGGAGACGATGAAAACGGCCCTCAATGAGATTCTCCGGGACGCAACAGGTAGGTAAGTGGCTAAGCCATCTACCTGAGGTCCGATTGGTCTTGAATTTGTTTCTTGGAATTGTGTCTGTCGTCCTATTTGGCGGTTTGTTTGTTTGCAATGTCCTTGTGATTAATGATTGTTTCTCTTCTTTAGCCAATCATCGCAGTATCTCCTTCTGCACCATCTCGCCCGAGCCCGGCGAGGAGAGAGCGATGAGATCCATCCATTAAGATAGGTTAATTGTGGCGTCAGCTTATTTATTTGGGATACAAAATTTTCAATTGTTTTCTCAGCCTCGACGTCGGCGCTGGTGGGATGAAGATTTCAATTTGCCAATCGAATAGTGGTCCGTTTTGAGGGGGAACGAATCGGAAGGGATATCGATTCAGGACTCTAGTCGGGAGAGTTTTTGGTAAATGCCGTGTGTTGTTGCTGTGAGTGGTGGTCGAGAAGAGTTGGCAGCAATTAGCGTAGGCGAGACTGGTCGGAAGGATCAACGAGGGATAAGGTAATTCCGTTGAAACGGCAGCATTTTCAATTTCCAAGTGCAGATGTACATTTTATCGAAGATTGAGATTGACTTTGGGAGGTCGCCGAAAGCGGATGTTGTCTGGCAAACAATGGGACGTGAGTGGATTAGAAGGATACTTACTGGATTATGGGATAGTGGAAGAGGAGATAAGTGGGAAATTTTTAATTTGTTTAGAGATTTTTAACTCAAGCCCTAAATCTGTAAATGGGATTAACATTTCGACAAGTTGCTTTTCCAATCGCCGGCTTTTCGAAGATCAGAGTTTAGATAAAGGTAGAGCATGTCATAGTAAATGTTACTGACCAGTCGTTGCCTTATCGGATGGTTGAGATCAGAATAAGAAATTGGAACTATTCAGATGGTTATTTTTTGTAGTGAAAGAGAAGCTTGTTAAATTTACTATTTGTCTAAAAAGGGATGTTATCGGACTGCATACATTTAAAGTCATAAATGTGCTTTAAATAAACTTACGAATGAGCGAGAAAAAAATATTATGCTTGAAACGGACGTGCATCAATATGCGTGCAGTAAAATTATAGAACACGACTTACTATGTAAGTGGACACATGTTGTTACTGCACGGCCACTCATTTGTCTCCATTTCTAATTTTTTTACAATCTTCGTGTAGTACTTGTAGATCAGCAAGATAATATCAATAATAATAATACTAGCGGAGCTATAGTCCGAGGTGGACCTGGGGCAAACTTCTCAGCAACCACTCCTGTTGTGCGTGCTATTGTTGTCTCACGAGTGGAGGGGACCTGTAGTTTAATGCCGACTCCGAACGGCAAGCTTTTTTAGACAGTTATACTCTTTGAGCATTGTCAGTGACTCGAAAGAGGTGGAACCGTGAAAAAATGTTTGATGTTTCTTTCGAGATTCGAAAGCACGCAACCTACCCACTACGCCACGGTACCCACAGTACTTACATTTGAAAAATAATAACAAAATAGTTACTTTCATTAATTTATTACGCCGTTACACATTCATGGCAGAACGAATTTATTTGTCGAAGTCAATTGTCACTTTTTACAATGACAGCTAATGAATGCGACGAGATGCCAAAATTTACTGCACTTCTGTTTCGCGTCAATGCAGTATTACTGGCTTTGTTCACCTAACATTTTGCAATAAAAGTAGGTACCTAATCACAAACGGGCAAAATTTTAAAAGGCGAAGGTAAAAATTTCTTTCGTACGAATGTTAATTAGGTATTAAGTTTTTTTTGGTGCGTAATATACGCGTAATATACGATACGTGGGTATCGAAACTTCTCCAAGCAGCTCTATTTCAGTCTGCCTTTTTTCAGTAGGGCAAGATCCATCCGTGTACGATACATATGACTCCTTTGTCGCTTGCTGCAATTACGTCCTACTGAAGTCAATATTTTCTGCGGAGGTAGACATCTACAGTGGACGCTCGATATAGTGAACATCGATATACTGAACAATCCAATATAGTGAACACATAACATTTTATAACGTTTGTTCTACTCATCGTGTTGTGCAAAAATCTTGCACGATTAGTTATGTTATGTATTTGGTACACAGTTTGGAGTTGTTTGCAGCAAATACAAAGTGCATGTTGATTGTATAAGGAATATATTATTTTTGATGCGTTTTACGTTTTTTTACGGGTGAGTTGTTTTTGTTAAAAACAAAATATTTTTTTTTATAAATATTGGCTTGTTTTTTAGTTAATACAAAGACAAATTGTAATTATATTCTATTTTTTGATGAATTGTACTTCAAAACATCCGCATTTTGATGAAATTTGCTCCAAGCAGCCCACGCTTGTTACAATGAACAATCTCTCCCCAGTGACGACTGGATGGCGCAGTTGGTTAAGTGCCTGCCCCAAGTTCGAGGGGTCCCAGGTTCGATTCCGAAATCGGTCCAGTCACCATTTGCCGTTGGGATCAAATTAACGGCACTGGAGTAGGTTGCTACCTGGCAGTACAATGGACCAGTTTTGAGTCTGAGTGCTCCAGTAGTGTTTCTAAAATCCTCCAAAGAAAAAAAAAAAAAAAAAATCTCTCCCCAGTGAACAGGCCCGGTTTTGATTAGTTCACTATATCGTGCGTCTACTGTATATCCACGAATTTTGTTAATTATTGCCAAAGCTCTGTCTTTGACGAGAGGTTTTTCTGAATCTGTTCGGGTTATGAACAAAGGAATTTATACAACAAAGGAAAAACTTTTACTGTATGGATAATTTCTACCGTACTAAATAAAAACACTGTTTTTGACCAACGTTATAAAAAGAAGTAGTTTGTTTTATTCACTGCAATCGTATTTATCCTGTTTGATTACATTTGTTACATGTTTATTTTGATCGATGACAATTGGAGACATTTGGAGACATTTGTGGGGTGTTGTTGTGGGTGGATGTTACACCTAATGCCTTGAGGGATCGCTGACGTCATTGCGATCCCAAAAGAATCGGCGACAACTTTAGACAACAGTCACTTTCCAAGCTTATTTGATTTGGGCTCAGTTGATCCACATTTCCATTGTGGGTATCCTACTAGTTTCATCAGAACGGTACAACATTCTTATTGAACTTTTGAATTGACCCCGACCACCTTGAATCATGTGAGTTAATCATTTCTTATTATTTCCCGTAAGGTAATGTAAATTCACTTGAATTGAGAAACGACGAACGACTTAGTAGACAATGTAACAGAAATGGTGTAATCAATGGCCCTTCTTGTCCTTAACGTGGAGCTACAGTCCAAGAAGACTGGATGGCGCAGTTGGTTAAGTGCCTGCCCCAAGTTCGAGGGGTCCGAGGTTCGAATGCCAGGGAAATCGAATCTAGTCCAGCCACCATTTGCCGTTGGGATCAAATTAACGGCACTGGAGTTGGTTGCTACCTGGCAGTACAATGGACCAGTTTCGAGTCTGAGTGCTCCAGAAGAGTTTCAAAAATCCTCCGAAAAAAAAAGAAAAATGGTGGACATTGACCTAGTAAGCACTCGTGTTGCTAGTCCTATTATTCTCTCCGACTCCGAACGACGAAGTTTGAGAAGCTTTTCTGGACAGTAATTGCCAGTGACTCGAGAGAGGTTATGCCCCGTAAAAATAAAAGTTTGTTATGCTCAGAATCGAACCGTAGACCTTCAGTAGGACAATCAACGCACTTATCCACTAGCCAAAGGTGGCCACAAATCTACAGGCCCGACTATTTTAAAAATAAGCCCCTTTTACATAATAGTCACAAGCCTTCTCTGGTTTAAGCCTCCTTTGTCGCTTTACCAGGCATAGACAAAATCCAGTTGATCGCATCCCATAAACGCAATTCCACAAACCTTTTCACTAAACAAATAAATTCAGTCTCCATTTACTGCAGAAAAACACCGACAACTTTTCGGCTCCAAATGTAGGCCGCATCGTTTGTGAAGAACTCTTAAAAAGAATAATGTACCTTTCCACAAATATGCATGTTCCAATGTATTATCACCGTAGTTTGGAACATGACTTAAAAGGAAGAACATACACGTCAACTGGCGGGGGTCATGACACGGAATGCTTTAGAAACAAAACCTCAATAACAAAGTCTGGTGCGATATTCTCTGTGTGTCTATCAACCAACGAAGCGTTTCTTTTTTTGTATCAGTTGTATAATAGTCTGAGGACGTTACCACATGTCTCCACTATCAACGCACCAGAAAGTATGTGCTCCTGTCATTTGCAGTTGCACGTTTATCGCCCACAAATGATTTAGAAAAATAACATTCTCTGGAAATTCCCAAGAAAAGTTTCACTATTGAATCTGAGTGTGTACGGTTGTGAATTGAGGCAAAAACGCACCAATGTCACGTGGAGTGTCAAAAAGATGCGTTTCTATAACAACCAAGTTCTTTGAACCTCTTCGCCCGTCCGTCGACTCGACAAGGAACAGTTCAATGAAAGCACAAGTGCACGTGCTCCTCGTAGTTCAATTGAAAAGCCTGAATAAGGAGGCTAAGTGTGTTCATGCGTTCACATCTTAAACTCATCCACTTAACAATTAAATCGAAAATTGGGGTGCGTACATCACATTTTGTATCTAACTTGTGGTGTTGTGAAAAGTCAACCCGAAGGCGAGAGATGTTCGTTTCCTCGGTGGGACCACAAGCACACCACAAATCTTAGTTGCCTGATGAAGAGTAGTTATCCCATCTCAAATATCATCCTAGACCATCTTCGCACTCCAGGAACCAAACATTGTATCTGCAATCTGCCGCATATTCACCAGTGTCAATTAGAACTATTTTCGTTCTGTAAAATACATATGTATCTTCTGTTGACCAAAACCGATTGCCTGTCATTCACATGTGTGAACGTAAACCTCAAATCAAAGGACTTATTCAAGATTCAGCACTCCTGTGGCCCAATCAACCCGCAAGTAGCAAGGTCGTATTCATTTCGTGCCACCACACTCATTCAATATGCATCACGGACGTTCATTAGCCCCCAAAGCATTCATTTAATTTCTGTTATCATTTGACATCCCCGCAATCGCAAATCAAACACGACTTGTTTTCATTCACATCAGTGATTGCTTTCCAATATCCTTCTACCACAACGGTTTCTACGAATCTAAACATGTATTCATTCGATTAACTTTTTGCTGGAACATTTTCTCAGAAAGTTGAAATGCGAAGCTTTGACTAAACTGTCCCTTATGCCAGAGAAAATTGTATTCAGAATCCCTCGTTAGGGATGTGGGGACCGAGAGATAAACTACAGCACGCCCTCGTTGCATCTTTAATTGACTACACCTCCGAACGCCCTCTTCGATACACAATCAATTTGTTATACCTTCGCCGGAGGTACCACTCATCTAAATAGTCATCGAAGATACCTAACCCAGTTCAGCTTCTGACTACGAGACGGGAAAATCGCAAACATACACACACAAGAACGACAGAGCCGAAGCGAACACACAAAAAACCAAAACAAGAAAACAAAAAAAAAGGAAAAACAACAAGGAAAACTGAGTACCTCGACGCTACGGAGAAAGGCTGACTCAAATTCCAATTAGAAGAAACCTTAATCCCTGAAATCGATTACTCGCCAAAGTGTGTCAATTTGAAACTCAAAATTAAACTTGAATGAATCACAACATGTTGCGCTGGTCAGGAGAAAAGAGTCGCAGACGGATCCGACGGATTGGTTATTTCGAAACTGATGAACGAGCGAAGAGAGGCTTCAGTCGGTCGGTGTTCGAAATTCGAGTTCGAATGAATGCAAGATGAACAGGAAAATAAGAAGAGAAGAGAAATTTAAGAGAACTGTTTCGGGTGAACCTTTCGTCTGATTGGAGCAGCAGCTTGTCTCTAGGAACAAGCTGATGGGATTCATTCGAAATAAATAGCAACATTGATGCAGACAATGTGTTCGAGAAACACATAATGGCTTGGTTAATTTTGAAGAGCTTCGGAAGAATCACCGTCAATCAAAGTAATGATCTAACTCTAGACTTTCGATTCTGTGGATATCGATATCCAGTTCATGGTCATTTGTGGTTGCTTAAGTGGGGGATGGCCGCACATAAGATGTTGGTCTATCCGTTGCGGCTTTGCTTGAGATACTTTGACCTAGTTGATGTACTTCCGATTAGATACAAAATCCCTGTACAGTACTTACATCAGTTGATTTTTCTCGTCGCCTTCGCAACTAGAATTTGGATTGCGTTGTTTAAAAAAATCGGTAAGGTAGATGGAATACGACTGGATGGCGCAGTTGGTTAAGTGCCTGCCCCAAGTTCGAGGGGTCCCAGGTTCGAATCCCAGTGAAATCGAATCTGATCCAGTCACCATTTGCCGTTGGGATCAAATTAACGGCGCAGGAGTAGGTTGCTACCTGGCAGTACAATGGACCAGTTTTGAGCCTGAGTGCTCCAGTAGTATTTCAAAAATCTTCTGAAAAAAAAGAAAAAAAAGCTAGATGGATGGCTTCTGGGCCCAATGGCAAAAATTATTCTCCTGAAAATGCGGACACGATTCTTGAATAAGATTATGGTTAAATAAGCTCAAATCCCACATTTTTGTTCCTGCTTCCTGTCTTATGTGCGCGATGACTTAGTTTTTAAACCGGGGGTTCGGTCTCCCTCTCCTTCTCGAACCAGGAGGCTCGGATTCGAAGACCCTCTTGGCTGGAGCAATGTTGTCCATGCGCTCGATGTGGCCGAACCAATGAAGTCGACGAATCTTTGCCTTTCCAACTACATCCACAACTTGGTACAGCTTTTAGAGTTCGCGTTTGTGTCTTCTCCTCCATTCACCTTCATCACAGATAGGACCATATATCCGACGCAGAATTTTTTGCCATTGTGCTTATCGTCCAGCATTCAGCTCCATAAAGCAGGACTGGCAGATTAAGGGTTTTGTAAAGCATGATTTTATTTAGTGGGCGCCGTTTCGTAGTGGGTAGGTGCGTCGACTCCTACGCTCGATGTTTTCGGTTCGATTCCAGAAAAAAACACCTAACATTTTTTCACAGCTCCACCTCTTTCGAGTCACTGACAATGCTCAAAGAGTATAACTGTCTAGAAAAAGCTTCTGTTCTGTAACTGTAGAACCCCTCCACTCGTGAGAGAACAATAGCACGCACAGCACGAGTAGTTGGTTGAGAATCTTGGCTCAGGTCCACCTCGGACTAAATGATTTTGGTCCTTCGAGTTAGGAGTTTTGACCTTAACTGTTTAGACAAGCCGAAAAAACAACGGTTGCCAATGGCGATTCTGCGTCGGATCTCCACCAGTATGTCGTTCGGGAGTTACATTTGACCCGAGGTAGACAAACTCCTTCACTACCTCAACATAGTAGCTGTCGATCGTGATGTTTTTTCCCAGGTGGTGTGCGATGTATCGATTTGTAATCGAAAGCATATACAGTCGCCTACCTCTAAGTCGAATTTCCCTCTAACTCGAATTTGTCCACCATATTTATTTTGGCATTCTCCTCATTTTCCATACAAAAACCATCCTCTAACTCGAACTAATTTTGATATCCCGTGAAAATTCGACTTAGAGGGAGTAGACTGTATTTTGTTTTGTACTCATTTACTCTTAGACCAGTTCGTTTCGCTTCTTCTTCAATCGCCGTAAAAGCTTCTTCAAGGACACGCTGGGAACACGCGACGATGTCGATGTCATCAGCCTAACGCAGCAATTGGGCAGATTTGTAGAAGGTAGTGCCTTCCGTGCTTACACCCGCCCGCCGTAGGCAGGTAGTACGTCTAATGTTGTTAATGACTACAGAAGTCGACGTTCGGAAGTAACTAGTCATGAGATTAAAGTTGGCCCACGTCCCCCTAAGAAATTGAATCTGAGACTTTCGTATCCAGCTAGTACATAACAAATGTGTCACTAAAACAATTTTTCTTTTAAACTAAACCAAAAAAAAAGGCGAAAGGAAAGGTTTCTAAAAAGTGTTTTAAGTTTTTCGTTGTAACCAAACAAATAATTGAGTCCTACATCCAATCTGTCACTCAGTTAGTTGTTAGATCAATTGGTGATCAGATCCTGATGTATCATGTCTTTCATGAGTGATGTACGAGGTGTGTTCAGAAAATAAAGGAAAGTTTTAAATACCGCGGTTGTTGCGGTCGATTTAAGGAAAAACACACTTTTAACAGTTTACAATTTATTAAACTATTTAACAATCGAAATTTTAATTACGTATGAACTTTAACACATCGTATGGGTTTGATACTCTTCACTTTGTGAGGAATGAATGTCCGCATACCCAGCAGATGGAAATTTGCCGGGAGCGGGATCACCATCGAGGAAGCCTAATGAACTGTTAAAATTCCTAAATTAAATCCGTTACGATACGAGAAATATACAGCCTTGGCCAAATGTATTAGGCATCCTTATCTTTTTGTCTTTACTGCCAAATCACTTATCGGAAGTAATTAGTTCGAATTTTATGGTTTTCGGCGACACTATCTGAGGTTTTAAATGAATTTCATTTTTCCTCACATTTCATTAATTTTTTAGCTTTTTGCAGATATAACTAATACATTTGGCCAAGGCTGTTAATGCCCTACTAAAACTGCTGAATGCTCTGTTACTTACTGATTTAAAAAGAAAACGTCTGCCGGAATTCATTCAAAATTTGTTTATGAAGTACAGATTTTTCCCCCATCCGCCGAAATCTATAATCGAGATATCATCATCAATCAATGATTTTTATTGCTTGCAGTAGAATCTGTAGGATTGTTATACCTAAACTGGAAACATTGACTTGTTTAGATACTTCTTCGAAATTCGTATCCGAGGCAAGTTGATACAGATATCATTATCATCAGAATGAATGTATCTGAAGCCAGGTTGTGTATCTGGATTAAAAGAATGAAGACGTACGAACGAGTTTCGATTGACATCCCGCATCATATCATTATATACAATGTTTCAGAGGCGACCTGATGTATCCGATTCCGAACACCATGTCTTTTTCGAAATTCTCCTTCGCAACATTTCCATTTGCCTTTGAAACAAGTTCTTCGAAAAGTGTCATCAACATTGACTCACATTTCAATCCGTGCAAAAGTATCTACACAGGATTAGTGTACAAGATACAATCACATTTCATCGTATCTTTCAGCTTTCTTTCATTCTCTTTCGAATTCATTCACAAAAAAACAGAAGAATTTGAGCCGATTCGATTCGAAGTCGAATAATCACACATCGCGTCGCGCCTCCTCTCTCTGTGTGTGGCTCTCTGAGCAGAGTGTGTGATGTGTTGGTTTGGTAGGAGATGGTAGGGAAAGGCAAAAAGCAAACAACACGAAAAAATGTATCTGGTGCGCGCGGTTCGCAGTTGGCAGTTCGCACTCAGATTTTTGAGTAGGTATACTTTGAAATTCATTTTCAGTCAATGTTGATTAAGCATGCGGTACGGTGGTGTATATCTTGTACTCGCTTGTTGAATTTTTATTTCGGATCTGAAGTGAAATAAATCCTGAGTATAGATACATATCTATTTGGAATAAAAATAGTGAAAAATAATAAAATAGATTCCTCACACGTTCCAATGAATTATTTGTTACAAATGACGGCGGTCTCAGAGTCCTTGTGCAAAGTGAATGGTTGTGTGTATGCGATACATTTAATAAATCGGTATATCGCGTGAACACGGGCCGTTATCGTGTGAAAATATCCTTAAAATTCGCTCGCATTGGAATTTCGCAAGGAATAGAAAAAAAATTTGTCGGTGCGCGCTAGGAGTGATCGGTGGTGCTGGGCAGCAACTCAACTGCCAATGAAGTGAAAGTGATTTGTGAATGAAAATTCAGTTCAACAAGAGTCATTTTTTTTAAATAGAGTCCTTCTTGTTACCCCCGCCTCCTTACACTTGCCCCCGCACACAGTCCGAAAATTAGAAGGGATTACCAGTGACGGGATAATGTGAAGAAAAGTGATAAAGTTTGAAGAAGAAAAATTTATGAAAACATCAACAAATCCTTGGGGATATACGAAACGCATTTCTCCTCTAGTACAATGGATTACCAGTGCAGATTAACGCAAGGATACGACAAACTTAGAAACAGTGATTGAAAGGATATACTTTTTTTTCGGTTGATTTCTAAAATATTTTCGTTTTGATTGGTTTTCCTTTTGTGTTTATTTTTTTTTTCGTTTGCTTTTGTGTTGAACTTTTTTGTTTGCGATTCTGTTATGAAATAGAGCTGCAAGGATTCAAAGGGAAAATAGTTCAGTATTCAGTATTTCATCACCGACAATGCATCACAATAAAATCCGCTACAAGATCCTGCACAGCCAAAGGAGTCGATCGTGCTTGAGTGTGCTGATAGTGATGTCCTTGCTGACCTCATCGAGTCTGTCGCTGGCGAATGCGTCGCGGTATAATCGTCAGAACCACGTAATGTACAGCGGTGGGGGCAGTAGCAGTACGGATGATCGTGGTCTTGGGCGGCACGGACACAACAGCAACAGCAACCGCAACAATAACCACAACGATGTGTACAGTGTGAACGATGCGATGTTGATCACGAGCTCCAACGACGAACACCCGATGATCGTGAATCAGCAGCAGTTGAGTAGCTGCCAGACAGTGTGCGCCTGCAAATGGAAGGGCGGCAAGCAGACTGTGGAGTGTATCGATCGGTCGTTGATCCAGATCCCGGATAACATCGATCCTTCGACGCAAGTACTGGACATGTCCGGCAACAAGTTGCAGACGCTTTCGAATGAGCAGTTCATTCGGGCGAACTTACTGAATCTTCAGAAACTGTATCTGCGCAACTGCAAGATCGGGGAGATCGAACCGGAGACGTTTAAGGGATTGACGAATCTGGTGGAGTTGGATTTGTCACATAATTTACTGGTTGTGGTGCCTTCGAATGCTTTGAGTTACATACCGTCACTCCGAGATCTGACCTTGGCATCCAACCACATTCACAAGATCGAGCGGTACTCCTTTGCCAGCACGCCCAGCCTACACAAACTGGATCTGTCTCACTGCGACATACAGACCATAGCTCCGCAGGCCTTCGAAGGTCTAGAGGGCTTAACGCTGCTCAAATTGAATGGCAACAAGCTGACAGAGCTCCGACCCCAAACCATCGAGAGTCTAAGCCGGCTCCATGGCATTGAGCTGCACGACAACCCGTGGATGTGTGATTGCCGCCTGAGAGCCGCCAAACTATGGCTCCTGGAGAAAAATATTCCATACCCTGTGGCGCCAATATGCTCTGGTGGTCCAGAGAGGGTCCTAGATCGATCGTTCGCAGAGTTGCACGTAGACGACTTTGCATGTCGCCCTGAAATGCTGCCAATCAACCATTACGTCGAAGCGACTATGGGAGAGAATGCCTCAATAGTGTGTCGGGCCTCGGCTATCCCGGCAGCCACAATCAACTGGTACTGGTCCGGGCGACTACTGGCCAACGGGAGTGCATTCAGCGCCTACCAGAGGGTGTACATCTACGAAGACGGACAGTTTGAGAAGCGAAGCCGTCTCGTTCTAACAAACGCTCAAGAAACGGACTCGAGTGAGTTCTACTGTGTGGCCGAGAACAAAGCAGGTACAGCCGAAGCGAACTTCACGCTTCACGTCACCATGAGGCCAGCTGGAATGGCTTCGCTGGGCAGCGGACAGATCGTCGGACTCAGCGCCGCTTTAGTGATCCTTATACTCTTCATATTGCTCATAATCATGTTCCTCCTCTTCCGATTGCGACGCACGCCTTTCATCGAGAGTAAGACGCCAAATCACTTAGAGGTCATCACCACAATGAATCACCAGAACTCCATCACTAACAAGACCCAGCCGCCCACGGGCAACGGAAGCATTGGAGGCGTTGTGATCGCCAATGGAGCGATACCAAACTGTGCTACACTGGACCGCAAAGGTAGCACCGCCGACCGAATGCACACCGAGTCGAACGACTCGAAATTCATGAACCCTGTGCAGAAGCCACCCCGCCTGACTGATCTTGCGTATACCACGAGCAACTACGACAATAATGGGAGTGTTCTCTCGACAGCTACTTGCTTCATCTCGCCTACAGCCTCAGCAGGCAACAACCCCGACCTAATAAACGACACCAAACGGTTCGGAAGCGACGAGTTCACCGATCTCAAGATTCCGGCGATTCTCACAGCGAACTCCAGTGGCGAGTACAGCAGAGCAGGCGGATGCGACTCCCTGTATCCGTCTGGACTCTGGGAGACGGCGACAACATCCTCCTCGGCGACTGACGACATGTATCTGAAGCGAGCAACCAGCACAACAATCGCCGGCTACACAGGCTACTCAGACAAAACCCCGATCATGGAAACAAATCAATTGTACGACCTTCATGTCCAGGGTTCAGAGTACTTCAGCAAAACATTCCCCCGCACGCACTTCAATAATGCCCCGTCGACATCCTCATCTATTGTGGGTGGCGGTGCACACTCGACAACATCAACTACAACCACAAACCTCTCGTCGGGAGGCAACTCAACCGGTGGCTACCCCTCAGACTATGGTCTGCCACTGGTGCCGGGTGCGGAGACCCAGATTCATCATCAAATGCACCCTGTCTACAACAACAATAACGCATCAGCTTTAACGGCAACCAGTTGTAGTAATATCAACAATAACAACAACAACAGTAGTAGTAGTAATAGTAGTAGAAGTTCAACATCAACACCCACAGCGACGCATCACCAGCAGCAGCAGCAGCAACAGCAGCAGCACCAGCCGGCAACAAATCTCAGCGGAACTCAGCAGCAGACACAACTCCAACAGCAGTTGATGGCAAACGGTGTCCCAGTGAATGCGAAGACGATACGAGTTTGGCAGAAGGGTGGAGTGCCAGTCCTTCCACCAGTAACCGCCTTGAAACGTGCATTAATTAGCAGCAGTAGGAGTTCACCGGACGAGGGCTACCAAGAGGGATGCGGAACTGACGTTTAAGTTTGTTGATTTTCATTTCAAATATCCCTTTTGATTTTGTATCTTCTCCTCAGTTGCCCAGTTTGTAGATACAATTTTTATAACTTCAGTTTATATTTTTTCAAAGAAATTTTAGTTTTAAGGATTTTAGTTCATAGAGCAAGCGACGAGTAATGATTCTTTTCCGGTTCTGAAGTTCGATGGGAACGGGGGAAAAATTAAAAGAATTCAACTAGGGAAAGGGAATTACTAGAGAGAAAAAAAAACAAACGTAATTAATTAATATAAAAAAATGTGATAGTGTTTGATATAAATTTAAAGAAAAAATAATAATAACATGAAATGAGTTGTGGGTAGTTGGTTAAATTGATGCAAACAGAAGTTATGCATGAGCGGTAAAGTGGAGGGCACAGCGGAGATTGTGGAAAGTAATCGACGATTTATTTCATGTGCTGATGATATAGAGTTGTTAAATTTATGTTTAATTTTAATTTTAAAGAAAATGCGTAGACTGGAATGAAAGCCTTGTGAGCGATGTTTCTGCTTCGAAGTGACATATTGTCATGAATGGCTTCTTAAATGCATTTCTGGTTTACGGTTCGAGCTGTGGAGAGACATTTTTGGAAGTCTCCAATTCAGATGAACACTTGAGCAAAGAATTTACAATTCTCTCACATCTATATCCATCTGCCAGAGGATATTTGCTTTCATTTTTGAAGTTGTTTCATACCCTAAACGTTTTAAAGGAATCATTTATTGTTCAGTTAAATAGCACAATGGATTCAATTAGGATCTAAGTGGGTAACGGATAGGGTTCCCAACTTTGACCGAAATAAAAGGAGACCTGTTTTTCGAAACAAGAACCATATACTTAGACTGATTTCTTTAAGCGGTTAGCTTCGATTGTTAACTTGCGGCAAAATATATGTACTTTGTATTGTAAATACTCTATTCGAACTCCATTTTTATGAATATGGTGCGTACCACATCGAAACGCAAACAGTTTTCACTGCTTTCACCGTTAAGAGTTGAAGTCGCCAGAAACACAAGAATTATTGCCTGAATGGCACAGCTTGCTTTGCATGCAAATCGAGGGAACTATTAAAGAAAAAGTTTTTTTATCCTTTGGCTAGAAAAAAATCAAAAATGTTTTTAAATATGGACGGTTGGGAACCCTAGTCGAGGTTGACTTATACCGTGACAGTCATATCATATATATCATGTATACAATATTTAACTTTAATGAATTGAAGTTTAGTAATTTTGGAGTGGTGATTTTATTTCTACATTTGATTCTGTCCTCTAACATCACTTTGAGATTCGTCTTCGATCTCAAATCTCAAATAATTATAAAAAAAAGGCATCCAAATCAGGCAAAAAGTATTAAAAGACTGATATTAAGGACTCAGACAGATTCCTTGCTGGCCAAATAGAGTTCAAAATTCTTTCTCTATCGACGATCGTACAATTACAGTAGAATCTCGAAAAGATGAACAGATATAAAACAGGGCCTGTTCATATTTTGGAAACGTTTATCTTTTCAAATACAGTGGACGCTCGATGTAGTGAACATCGATATAGTGAACAATCCAATATAGTCTTCACTCAAAATTTTATATCGTTTCATCTACTCATCGTGTTGAGCGAAAATCTTGCACGATAAGTTATGTTATGTGTATGGTACACAGTTTGGGGTTGTCTAAAGCAAATACAAAGTGCGTGTTGGTTGTATAAGGAATATATTATTTTTGATGCGTTTTACGTTTTTTTACGGTTGAGTTATTTTTCTTAAAAACAAAATATTTTTTTTTTATAAATACTGGCTTTGTTTTTAGTTATCACAAAGAAAAATTGTAATTATATTCTATTTTTGATGAATTGTACTTCAAAACATCCGCATTTTGATGAAATTTGCTACCCAAACAGCCTAAACTCGTTACAATGAACAATCTCGCTTCAATGAATAGGTCCGGTTTTTATTAGTTCACTGTATCGAGCGTCTACTGTATAGAGATTTAATTAAAAAAGAACGTATAATCATACATAAAAACTTTGCATATATGTATCGAAGAACAATTCATTTAATTTTTCAACAAAAAACGAAAAACATATCAAAGGATAATAAAAAAGTGTTCATAAGATGAATAAAACGGATATATTTGGACATTTTTCTTTCAAAAAAATAGTCGCCCGGTAGAAGGATAGGAAAAAAATTGTCCATATTATATAACTGTTCACTCTCTCGAGGCTCTACTTATACAATAGATGATTTTTTAAATATCACAAAACTCCTTAACAACGCAAAACTTATTTTTGGAGAACTTAGCTTCGACCCTGATTCGACGATAAGCGAAAGAAATACTTGTAGTCTTAATTGTCTTTAAAGTGCTTTAGGTTGGTTTGACTTAATTTGCTAAATAACACAACAGAAAAATTCGCTTCTGCTGAAACAGCCTTCTCTTTTTTAATCTTTTACTGCTTACTCTGAAATCCTTACTATTTCCTGGCATGTGGTCGTTTGAAATAGTTTAAAATTGAATTACAGTCGACTCCCTCTAAGTCGAATTTCCCTCTAACTCGAATTTTTTCACCATGTTTATTTTGGCATTACCCTCATTTTCCATACAAAAACCATCCTCTATGTCGAACTCCCTCTAACTCGAACTAATTTTGACATCTCGTGAAAATTCGACTTAAAGGGTGTCGACTGTATTTTATTTTTATTTTTTGAAATCCTGAAATAACAAAATACGAATCAAGCTTGTTTAGTCTCAATCTTCTTCTTTGCCTCAGGTGTGGATGTCAGCCTTACTCGTGCAGTCTCATCAGTTAGTGGGATCCTTGGCTAGCTCTCTCCTGTTACGCAATTAAAGTTGGTTGGAGTTCTTCTCCACTTGTGATGCGCCACCTCCTTCTTGTTTCTTCTTCTTCTTCTTCTCCTTCTTCTTCTTCTTTTTCTTCTTCTTCTTTTTCTTCTTCTGATGGCGCTACAGTCGGGGATGGACTTGGCCTCAACCAAAGTGCCTCTCCAGCTGTCACGGTCTTTAGCCAGCTGCCTTCAATCACGCACGCTAAGTTGGCTGAAGTTCTTTTCGATCGGTTTCGTGGGCATCCTCTCTTGGGTTGTTGTGCACCACTTCTTTACTTCAATTAATCACTTAATTCCAAAATATATATTTGGCCTTGGAAGCCTTGGAAGTATTCATTCATTTATTGCTTGATATGTTAGATCATTTACGATTTATAATGGACTACAAGACTTGGCTTTGTTGTTAGCGTGGTTTTTGGAAAGATCGGAAAATGAATCGTTTGTTTGCTGTACCATCGTTTTTTGAGACTATGTTGGCATTGTGTTATCTGCGCTCGAAAATCCTACTTCAATTTGATTATACCAGCTTTCAGGAAATTGATTTACCCTGGCCCTTCAGAGTTCATGGACAAAAGAGCTCCGCAATGTTTAGTCGGCAATAAGTAACCCAACACGAGTTGATGTCTCATACTACTCATACTAGACTGTTTTGTCATTTATTTTTGTTGGATTGAAACTTATCGTGTCCTACATAGTTAATTTTAATTCACTTTTATTTAAATATAAGGGTACTATAAGACATTAGACTTTTATAGTACTAAAATTATTACAGAATAATGCGGAACATTTTGCATTTGTGTTGAACTTTTTTGTTTGCGATTCTGTTATGAAATAGAGCTGCAAGGATTCAAAGGGAAAATAGTTCAGTATTCAGTATTTCATCACCGACAATGCATCACAATAAAATCCGCTACAAGATCCTGCACAGCCAAAGGAGTCGATCGTGCTTGAGTGTGCTGATAGTGATGTCCTTGCTGACCTCATCGAGTCTGTCGCTGGCGAATGCGTCGCGGTATAATCGTCAGAACCACGTAATGTACAGCGGTGGGGGCAGTAGCAGTACGGATGATCGTGGTCTTGGGCGGCACGGACACAACAGCAACAGCAACCGCAACAATAACCACAACGATGTGTACAGTGTGAACGATGCGATGTTGATCACGAGCTCCAACGACGAACACCCGATGATCGTGAATCAGCAGCAGTTGAGTAGCTGCCAGACAGTGTGCGCCTGCAAATGGAAGGGCGGCAAGCAGACTGTGGAGTGTATCGATCGGTCGTTGATCCAGATCCCGGATAACATCGATCCTTCGACGCAAGTACTGGACATGTCCGGCAACAAGTTGCAGACGCTTTCGAATGAGCAGTTCATTCGGGCGAACTTACTGAATCTTCAGAAACTGTATCTGCGCAACTGCAAGATCGGGGAGATCGAACCGGAGACGTTTAAGGGATTGACGAATCTGGTGGAGTTGGATTTGTCACATAATTTACTGGTTGTGGTGCCTTCGAATGCTTTGAGTTACATACCGTCACTCCGAGATCTGACCTTGGCATCCAACCACATTCACAAGATCGAGCGGTACTCCTTTGCCAGCACGCCCAGCCTACACAAACTGGATCTGTCTCACTGCGACATACAGACCATAGCTCCGCAGGCCTTCGAAGGTCTAGAGGGCTTAACGCTGCTCAAATTGAATGGCAACAAGCTGACAGAGCTCCGACCCCAAACCATCGAGAGTCTAAGCCGGCTCCATGGCATTGAGCTGCACGACAACCCGTGGATGTGTGATTGCCGCCTGAGAGCCGCCAAACTATGGCTCCTGGAGAAAAATATTCCATACCCTGTGGCGCCAATATGCTCTGGTGGTCCAGAGAGGGTCCTAGATCGATCGTTCGCAGAGTTGCACGTAGACGACTTTGCATGTCGCCCTGAAATGCTGCCAATCAACCATTACGTCGAAGCGACTATGGGAGAGAATGCCTCAATAGTGTGTCGGGCCTCGGCTATCCCGGCAGCCACAATCAACTGGTACTGGTCCGGGCGACTACTGGCCAACGGGAGTGCATTCAGCGCCTACCAGAGGGTGTACATCTACGAAGACGGACAGTTTGAGAAGCGAAGCCGTCTCGTTCTAACAAACGCTCAAGAAACGGACTCGAGTGAGTTCTACTGTGTGGCCGAGAACAAAGCAGGTACAGCCGAAGCGAACTTCACGCTTCACGTCACCATGAGGCCAGCTGGAATGGCTTCGCTGGGCAGCGGACAGATCGTCGGACTCAGCGCCGCTTTAGTGATCCTTATACTCTTCATATTGCTCATAATCATGTTCCTCCTCTTCCGATTGCGACGCACGCCTTTCATCGAGAGTAAGACGCCAAATCACTTAGAGGTCATCACCACAATGAATCACCAGAACTCCATCACTAACAAGACCCAGCCGCCCACGGGCAACGGAAGCATTGGAGGCGTTGTGATCGCCAATGGAGCGATACCAAACTGTGCTACACTGGACCGCAAAGGTAGCACCGCCGACCGAATGCACACCGAGTCGAACGACTCGAAATTCATGAACCCTGTGCAGAAGCCACCCCGCCTGACTGATCTTGCGTATACCACGAGCAACTACGACAATAATGGGAGTGTTCTCTCGACAGCTACTTGCTTCATCTCGCCTACAGCCTCAGCAGGCAACAACCCCGACCTAATAAACGACACCAAACGGTTCGGAAGCGACGAGTTCACCGATCTCAAGATTCCGGCGATTCTCACAGCGAACTCCAGTGGCGAGTACAGCAGAGCAGGCGGATGCGACTCCCTGTATCCGTCTGGACTCTGGGAGACGGCGACAACATCCTCCTCGGCGACTGACGACATGTATCTGAAGCGAGCAACCAGCACAACAATCGCCGGCTACACAGGCTACTCAGACAAAACCCCGATCATGGAAACAAATCAATTGTACGACCTTCATGTCCAGGGTTCAGAGTACTTCAGCAAAACATTCCCCCGCACGCACTTCAATAATGCCCCGTCGACATCCTCATCTATTGTGGGTGGCGGTGCACACTCGACAACATCAACTACAACCACAAACCTCTCGTCGGGAGGCAACTCAACCGGTGGCTACCCCTCAGACTATGGTCTGCCACTGGTGCCGGGTGCGGAGACCCAGATTCATCATCAAATGCACCCTGTCTACAACAACAATAACGCATCAGCTTTAACGGCAACCAGTTGTAGTAATATCAACAATAACAACAACAACAGTAGTAGTAGTAATAGTAGTAGAAGTTCAACATCAACACCCACAGCGACGCATCACCAGCAGCAGCAGCAGCAACAGCAGCAGCACCAGCCGGCAACAAATCTCAGCGGAACTCAGCAGCAGACACAACTCCAACAGCAGTTGATGGCAAACGGTGTCCCAGTGAATGCGAAGACGATACGAGTTTGGCAGAAGGGTGGAGTGCCAGTCCTTCCACCAGTAACCGCCTTGAAACGTGCATTAATTAGCAGCAGTAGGAGTTCACCGGACGAGGGCTACCAAGAGGGATGCGGAACTGACGTTTAAGTTTGTTGATTTTCATTTCAAATATCCCTTTTGATTTTGTATCTTCTCCTCAGTTGCCCAGTTTGTAGATACAATTTTTATAACTTCAGTTTATATTTTTTCAAAGAAATTTTAGTTTTAAGGATTTTAGTTCATAGAGCAAGCGACGAGTAATGATTCTTTTCCGGTTCTGAAGTTCGATGGGAACGGGGGAAAAATTAAAAGAATTCAACTAGGGAAAGGGAATTACTAGAGAGAAAAAAAAACAAACGTAATTAATTAATATAAAAAAATGTGATAGTGTTTGATATAAATTTAAAGAAAAAATAATAATAACATGAAATGAGTTGTGGGTAGTTGGTTAAATTGATGCAAACAGAAGTTATGCATGAGCGGTAAAGTGGAGGGCACAGCGGAGATTGTGGAAAGTAATCGACGATTTATTTCATGTGCTGATGATATAGAGTTGTTAAATTTATGTTTAATTTTAATTTTAAAGAAAATGCGTAGACTGGAATGAAAGCCTTGTGAGCGATGTTTCTGCTTCGAAGTGACATATTGTCATGAATGGCTTCTTAAATGCATTTCTGGTTTACGGTTCGAGCTGTGGAGAGACATTTTTGGAAGTCTCCAATTCAGATGAACACTTGAGCAAAGAATTTACAATTCTCTCACATCTATATCCATCTGCCAGAGGATATTTGCTTTCATTTTTGAAGTTGTTTCATACCCTAAACGTTTTAAAGGAATCATTTATTGTTCAGTTAAATAGCACAATGGATTCAATTAGGATCTAAGTGGGTAACGGATAGGGTTCCCAACTTTGACCGAAATAAAAGGAGACCTGTTTTTCGAAACAAGAACCATATACTTAGACTGATTTCTTTAAGCGGTTAGCTTCGATTGTTAACTTGCGGCAAAATATATGTACTTTGTATTGTAAATACTCTATTCGAACTCCATTTTTATGAATATGGTGCGTACCACATCGAAACGCAAACAGTTTTCACTGCTTTCACCGTTAAGAGTTGAAGTCGCCAGAAACACAAGAATTATTGCCTGAATGGCACAGCTTGCTTTGCATGCAAATCGAGGGAACTATTAAAGAAAAAGTTTTTTTATCCTTTGGCTAGAAAAAAATCAAAAATGTTTTTAAATATGGACGGTTGGGAACCCTAGTCGAGGTTGACTTATACCGTGACAGTCATATCATATATATCATGTATACAATATTTAACTTTAATGAATTGAAGTTTAGTAATTTTGGAGTGGTGATTTTATTTCTACATTTGATTCTGTCCTCTAACATCACTTTGAGATTCGTCTTCGATCTCAAATCTCAAATAATTATAAAAAAAAGGCATCCAAATCAGGCAAAAAGTATTAAAAGACTGATATTAAGGACTCAGACAGATTCCTTGCTGGCCAAATAGAGTTCAAAATTCTTTCTCTATCGACGATCGTACAATTACAGTAGAATCTCGAAAAGATGAACAGATATAAAACAGGGCCTGTTCATATTTTGGAAACGTTTATCTTTTCAAATACAGTGGACGCTCGATGTAGTGAACATCGATATAGTGAACAATCCAATATAGTCTTCACTCAAAATTTTATATCGTTTCATCTACTCATCGTGTTGAGCGAAAATCTTGCACGATAAGTTATGTTATGTGTATGGTACACAGTTTGGGGTTGTCTAAAGCAAATACAAAGTGCGTGTTGGTTGTATAAGGAATATATTATTTTTGATGCGTTTTACGTTTTTTTACGGTTGAGTTATTTTTCTTAAAAACAAAATATTTTTTTTTTATAAATACTGGCTTTGTTTTTAGTTATCACAAAGAAAAATTGTAATTATATTCTATTTTTGATGAATTGTACTTCAAAACATCCGCATTTTGATGAAATTTGCTACCCAAACAGCCTAAACTCGTTACAATGAACAATCTCGCTTCAATGAATAGGTCCGGTTTTTATTAGTTCACTGTATCGAGCGTCTACTGTATAGAGATTTAATTAAAAAAGAACGTATAATCATACATAAAAACTTTGCATATATGTATCGAAGAACAATTCATTTAATTTTTCAACAAAAAACGAAAAACATATCAAAGGATAATAAAAAAGTGTTCATAAGATGAATAAAACGGATATATTTGGACATTTTTCTTTCAAAAAAATAGTCGCCCGGTAGAAGGATAGGAAAAAAATTGTCCATATTATATAACTGTTCACTCTCTCGAGGCTCTACTTATACAATAGATGATTTTTTAAATATCACAAAACTCCTTAACAACGCAAAACTTATTTTTGGAGAACTTAGCTTCGACCCTGATTCGACGATAAGCGAAAGAAATACTTGTAGTCTTAATTGTCTTTAAAGTGCTTTAGGTTGGTTTGACTTAATTTGCTAAATAACACAACAGAAAAATTCGCTTCTGCTGAAACAGCCTTCTCTTTTTTAATCTTTTACTGCTTACTCTGAAATCCTTACTATTTCCTGGCATGTGGTCGTTTGAAATAGTTTAAAATTGAATTACAGTCGACTCCCTCTAAGTCGAATTTCCCTCTAACTCGAATTTTTTCACCATGTTTATTTTGGCATTACCCTCATTTTCCATACAAAAACCATCCTCTATGTCGAACTCCCTCTAACTCGAACTAATTTTGACATCTCGTGAAAATTCGACTTAAAGGGTGTCGACTGTATTTTATTTTTATTTTTTGAAATCCTGAAATAACAAAATACGAATCAAGCTTGTTTAGTCTCAATCTTCTTCTTTGCCTCAGGTGTGGATGTCAGCCTTACTCGTGCAGTCTCATCAGTTAGTGGGATCCTTGGCTAGCTCTCTCCTGTTACGCAATTAAAGTTGGTTGGAGTTCTTCTCCACTTGTGATGCGCCACCTCCTTCTTGTTTCTTCTTCTTCTTCTTCTCCTTCTTCTTCTTCTTTTTCTTCTTCTTCTTTTTCTTCTTCTGATGGCGCTACAGTCGGGGATGGACTTGGCCTCAACCAAAGTGCCTCTCCAGCTGTCACGGTCTTTAGCCAGCTGCCTTCAATCACGCACGCTAAGTTGGCTGAAGTTCTTTTCGATCGGTTTCGTGGGCATCCTCTCTTGGGTTGTTGTGCACCACTTCTTTACTTCAATTAATCACTTAATTCCAAAATATATATTTGGCCTTGGAAGCCTTGGAAGTATTCATTCATTTATTGCTTGATATGTTAGATCATTTACGATTTATAATGGACTACAAGACTTGGCTTTGTTGTTAGCGTGGTTTTTGGAAAGATCGGAAAATGAATCGTTTGTTTGCTGTACCATCGTTTTTTGAGACTATGTTGGCATTGTGTTATCTGCGCTCGAAAATCCTACTTCAATTTGATTATACCAGCTTTCAGGAAATTGATTTACCCTGGCCCTTCAGAGTTCATGGACAAAAGAGCTCCGCAATGTTTAGTCGGCAATAAGTAACCCAACACGAGTTGATGTCTCATACTACTCATACTAGACTGTTTTGTCATTTATTTTTGTTGGATTGAAACTTATCGTGTCCTACATAGTTAATTTTAATTCACTTTTATTTAAATATAAGGGTACTATAAGACATTAGACTTTTATAGTACTAAAATTATTACAGAATAATGCGGAACATTTTGCATCCGCTAATCAAATTTATGTCGTTCAACATTTTTACGAATTACGATTAGCTCTAGTCCTCGAAACTGATGAGCCAGAATCTGTAAATTATTTTCTCTGAATTCTTATATATTAAATATCGATTAATAATAATTTTATTTTTTATTATTTTGGCAATGAGATTTATTGTAATTTAATTTTAACTGATTGCAATTAACAATGTTTCCCTTTATGGGAAAGTTACTGGTCAGCATTCGCAGCATCTGCACTGCCTTGCACTTTCTCAGAAGGGTCGCTTGGAAGCAAATATCATCAGTTCCTACAGCTGGATATCATTCCCTCTTAGATGACTTTGAAGTTGTAGTAAAAATCGCTGACGGATCGGGATAGTAAACTCAACCAAATATGTAAACCGATTGTGGCTAGTTGTTTGTATGCCTATTAGTACACTTATCACGTAAGCAACTAATACAATTGGCTTGTTGTTGGTGGTGATCCACAACTTACACCAACCAAGCTAAATTTTCAAAAAATCGTGTACAAATATTGGCCATAAAACCACAGAATTTTATTTTCTCTCGATTTCGTTCGAAAAACGAAGGACTGCTAAAACCCTGGATGGTAAGCCCAGTTATATCATGGACCTTAAATTTACTGTTTAGGGTATAGAAAAATTGAATCAAAAATGTGTATTTTTATTGACTTTCTCCTTTCATAATCTGACTTCTTCTCAGCAAATTTAAACTTGTTTTTCTGGTAAACTCCCCTGCGATCAATGTTTCGACTTTTCGCCTGAGATGAAACCACGGGACAAAGGCTTCCTAGAAGTGCTTTCATGGCACTCTGTTGACTTCATGTTCTAACTGAGATTAAAAATTCCTGGAAGCTGAACATTTTAATTGACGCATGCTTCTTTGTGGTAGCTCACAGTATTCGAGATGGTTTTGAGTCAACGGGTTTTTTAACCAAAGTTCAAAGAAACAAGAAAATCAAACGGTTGAAACATCTCGTCTACTCTTTACAGTATTTCAATTTAATACATTTAATTTCAGCACAAGATTTTGGTGCGAAAAATGTTGCTAAATTTTTGAATTAAAATTGATTTTGAAAAAAAATTCCAATTAATTATCCCCGTTGGCATTTGTTTCTTCTATTTAGTCTTAGACTGCCAATATGGGCTAGAGTAGTCGTTTGGCTTGAAAGCATATGTAAATTACTACCTAAAGCTAGACATTGGTCAGTTATATGCAGTTATATATCCAAAGAAGAATCGAGCTATATTTCATGAAATTCTGCCAGAAGTCTTTAAAAGCGTCTTCTTCACTTTCCATAGAAGTGGCATTTTAGTGGTCATTCCATATTGAATCTTAGTGGAGCAAGAATTAGACTTTAAAAACGTCTTCTTCACTTTCCATATTAGCGGCATTTTCGTGGCCATTCCTTATTGAATCTTAGTGGAGCAAGGGTTAGAGTCTCGATGAAGAGGTGCTGTTAGTTTGTCTAGCCTGTCCACAGAGTCTACAGTTTTCGTTGCTGCTATGACTCATTTTGCCAGTTAGTGTGATAATAACCTTCAGTCAGTTAGTTGACTTTCAAATCTCTTCAAAGCTCTTTATGGGTCACATCTCTTTATGAAATATCCTCCTGGTTGTTTTAGAACAAGATACAACAAATTGGTTGTTTAGTTGTCCAAATGTTGGTATTTACTACATCCAATTTTGTTTAAACCGCCAAAGCTCCATTTTCAAAATCTTGTATAAGAATAGATTCGAAATATGCCTGCTAATTTTAGGCTTGTGAACGCACGCCAACGATGACACATGTACATGCAGCGAGTGCTGAGCAAGAGCACGAATTTTTAGAATCCTGTTGATTTTTTTTCAGTTTGCTATCACAAAACAATGGAAGTCTTTGATCATGAGTTGCTTCTGAAAATTATTAGACAATGTTTTTTTTTTTTTTTTAAATTTTTGATATATATTTTTTTAATTTTAGCTTAAATTTAAATATTCAATTTATGAGAAATAATATCGTTCCCAGAAACATGTCTTGACAATTTGTCTGATTCCCACCCGTATTTTGTCAAAGTAAGTGGATTTCACTTAAAGAACAAACGCAACACTTTGCCGAATCGGGTTAAATTGTATCTGTCAAGGTAAATCACAATCATTTCCAAGAATTTTTGAACATCACAGACGTTGAAAATTTCAAACGGAATGGCGCTGAATATTGTTTCTTAAAATCGGGATTTCTGATGTTTCTGATATGAATTCCCAGAAGACTTAATTTTAATATTGGAGTTTTTTTTTGCCTCGATTGTAGTCCCTTTCCAACAGACGTTGTTAACATCTTTTTTCGTTCAACAGAATATCTTGTCAAGGACATTGTTAAGTTCTTGTAGTCCCTAGTTAATTGCGGTCTGCATAAGTGTGGTTTCCGATAAATTGGGTTCAAAATGATGCATACTCGAAATTTCACTCAAAATATGGATTTCTGAAATTTATTATTGATTCATTATAGTGAATAGTTGCATCACAAGATGCTGGAAGAGAAATCTTTTTTTCGGAAGACTCAAAACCGGTCCATTGTACTGCCAGGTAGCAACCTACTCCACTGCCGTTAATTTGATCAGAACGGCAAAATGGTGACTGGAACAGATTCGATTTCACTGGGATTCGAACCTGGTACCCCTCTAACTTGGGGCAGGCACTTAACCAACTTAGCTATCTAGCCATTGGTCGTTGAAAATGAGTAGAATTTTTGATTATTCCAGTTTTTTAAATAACACAATGAAAGTTAGTCTTAAAAGTATTTCAAAACAAAATCTTTTCGACTAAGTTTGGAATATTTCCGAGGACTTGCTTGCTCACGAAAACACTGTCAGGAAACATTTTTTTTAGAGTCGATAGGGTCTTGGCATGGTAAAAGGAAAACAAGATTTGCTTGAGAGTTTGTCGAAATTCGTCATTAATTTATGATCACATTCATTGTAGCTTCTGGCATTTGATACATTGCCTCGGTTCTTCATATTCAACAGCGATTTAATTTCGTATTTTTAAAAAACGAAACAAATTTCAAAAATTAATTGAAATACAAATTTGAAAATTTTGTAATATATTGAATATGCGAAAAGATTTTGAAAAAATAATTTAAAGAATTTAATAAAAAGTGACAAAAAAAATGTTCATTTGTTTTCAACTTTAGTATTTCTTTTCACATATTCCCACACAGGGTGAGGTCATGCATCGTCTACACCTTGTTTTCCTTACACCATGGGGTATGTTTAAAACAAAATGTGAGCTATTAAGCTGCTTCCCTTCACAGCAAACTTCACCCATGGTTTATTCTTTCTTACAATATTCAACGTTTTCCGTTGGCTAGTTAATGCTAACTATGTGAAGCACTCATTTTTAAACATTCTTCAAGGTTAAGTGTGTGTCATCTCCCTAATTCATATGTGTATCTAAGTTATATTATATGAAAGAAACAAGAACGCAACTATGTTCTTGAGTTTTGTCATGTCGTGGCAACTCACCAATATCCTGGATTAATTTTTTGGTCACTGAAATTGCTTCGAAAATAAAACTATATTATTGTTATTATAATTTATTAATTTAATTTTTTATTTTATTTTTTAAATTTATTAAAATAATAATAATAATAATAAAACTATATTCCAAATTTTCTCAAAAATCCTGCTGAATCGCATCAGCATAACATTTTAAGTTACTCCGTAGGAGGAGTCTCACGATAAGTGTGCTTGCTGAAGGAGTTTTGTGAAGGTTCTCATGAGATGTTATTATCAGATTCATTCTAAGATTACAATTTTCTCCTCTTTTATAGGTTCCTTTCGTGAATCTTATTGTCAGAATGAAATTGTCGTACATTCGTGAGCAGTCTTTCGTGGACTCTATATGAAATATGGTCGAGAAGTTTGTAAGAAATCAGAAGCCAGTCTAGTTTCCGACTGGATGCTGTCAGAAGCCAAACAAAAGAAAGTCAGAAACTTACCTGAATTCCTGTAATGGATTTCACATCGCTCATGGAAAATGTTTCGTAATTCTTAACTCCTTAAATTAAATTGGGTTGATTTTTAACTATAACAACTTATACATTGTCTTCTCCTTAACCTGAAGACCCGGTTTTGTCTTCTCCTTAACCTTAAGACCAGGTTTTTTCGCCCGTTCTTTAATCGCCGTGAATGCTTCTTTAACGGTTAGGTGGGAACGCACGACAATGTCGATGTCGTCTGCGTAACCCTACAGCTGGACCGATTTGTAGGAGATAGTGGAGATAGAGTTACTGCTCGCCGCAATATCCTTTCCAGAATTTGGTTGAATAAGTTACAGGTCTGTGCATCTCCCTAAAGTCTTCGTTCTCGAATAGCATCCCAATCAGAATCATCGATTTGCCATTCTTTGAATCCCAAACTAAACAAAGCTGCTACGACTGGATGGCGCAGTTGGTTAAATGCCTGCCCCAAGTTCGAATCCCAGTGAAATCGAATCTGGTCCAGTCACCATTTGCCGTTGGTATCAAATTAACGCCACTAGAATAGGTTGCTACCTGGCAGTACAATGGACCAGTTTTGAGTCTGAGTGCTCCAGTGTAGAGTTTCAAAAATCCTCCGAAAAAAAAAACAAAGCTGTGCCGACGATCGTAATCATTAAAGGCTTATAGTTGCAAAAGGGTGTAATGTAATTATAAGGTCGGAACTATTATAAGAATTTAGTTGTTTACAAAATAGTGCGTTTAACTTGAACCAGTGATTAAATGGAACCACCCTAATTGCTTTATTGTTTGAATTGAGGATTGATTGTGGTGGGAATGGTTAACTTGTTTCAATATCAAAGTTCTTTAAAGTGAATGAATGAATGACAAAAGTCAATTAGCCAATCCCAAATAACGTTCCAGCAGTCCTCAGTAGATTCAATTCCTTAAAAGCGTGCGACGCCCACAGTGGCTCTGTCCGCAGAGGACATGTTGGAAAGGAATCTCCACAAGAGCTTAAATAAGACGTAATGGAGCTGCATTGCTTCAAAAATGTCATTGATCATTGAACCACTGGCTTCATCTAAATATAGACTCCTTGAAGAAAACTTTTCAAGGAGGTCACAGTAATCATTCTTTTTTTTGTTCTTTCGACAGAATCAATATTCATTTGAAAGCAACTTTCCACTTGGTAATACTTGAGCTGACAAAACGAATTTATCATCTCGTGTCCCAGATTGGGTTACCCAATACATCGAAAACAGGAAACCTTAACGTCCTTCACGTGTTGAATTTCATCCAATATTCAAGCACAAAGTATCATGTCACTAAGTGTCATTTGCGTTGAAAAAGTTTTCGAGAATGGTAACGCTTATCAGAAATACTCATTTGCACAGACAACAAACTCAACACGTGCCGTCACTTCACTAATTATTTATAAAGCACATATGTACACAGATAAAGACTTTCTGTATGTGTCTTGAAAAAGAAACCGAAAGAAAGTTGCCTATAATTTTGATTAAAGACATGACACGCAACGTATTGAATGGCTTTAAGAAATTGTGAATGTGTCAAGGTCTGTGATCTTGGAAGGGAAATTCTTTTTGGATTATGTAAGAATAAACGAATGGATGAGGCTGGGTGAGTTTTTGGGAAATGCTTGGAGAATAATGACATTGAACTTGAGGATAATCCTTGACGAGTGTAATGGGAGGAGAATTTTTGTGACCAGCAGAATTAATTTTGAACAATGTCTTGATTCATTCGAAATTCATTTAGCAGTTTTTTGCCTTGTATGCTTTACAGCGTTTAATTACATGAATGGATTGCATTTGTGGCACTTACTTAATCCGATTGACTATCATTTAGTAAAAAACAATGAAGACTCCTGATACGGACAACTGAATCCATACTCCAGTTTGGATTCAACAAACAAGTTTCACCCAAAAAGCTCAATGTTCTCCGGTAAAGAACATGAATTTGGAAATATTCCCTAAAACCTTTTTTTCCAATAGATGTGTCTTACGAAAATGAAATCAGAAGAAGTTGCTAGACCTAATTTCTTTAATTAAAGTGGTATCATGTTGGATAGAAAAATGTGAGACTAGCTGGGGTAGAAGTATGCCCAAGCGAAATTTAGCCTTTGTCCGGGGAATTGTACTCATTTTTATAAACTTTAGAGGAATAGTTTATTACAGCTGCTACTAATTAGGTCAAAAACACGTATTTTACTGGACACAAGGCTGCTTTTCAATCTTGTGTCTGCTGTTGGCAGTTATTTAGGCCAAGCCTTCTTGTATTGATTCGGTCTTTAGGTGAAAGATTTGGTCTCTCTTTCCGAAAAACAGAAGACAGTTTTGATTTTCTGTTTCTTCGGAGCACTTTTGTTCATACGCTCGAGACGTTTGAGTCACTTCAGAACATCTTTTCCCTTCGGAGTATATCCCCGTCATTTCATTACTCGTAATGTTCTGGCATTTGTCTGATGCTCCTTTCATATTTATTTCCGGAGAAGTCTAATATTTGGCAAAGAAATCCAGAATCAGTTGGAAGATAACACTTGACTGTTGTTGTGTTGCTAACATGTATCCACTTTCGTTTTTGGACGAGATATTTTTGCAGTCACAATTCAAATGACAAGCCTAAAATCTCTTCTTCTTCTAGGGCACTACAGTTCGAGGTGGCTGCGCGGTTGTACCTCGCAAAGTTGCAAGCGTGGTAGGGTTTGTTCCTTTACTGGCGCTACTCGCGTTTTAGCCAGCAACAAACGTGCGCTTGAAGATAAACATCGACCCTTTTTACTTTCTAGAAAGCATCGATAAAACCGTAAAGTTAAGACTGGATGGCGCAGTTGGTCAAGTGCCTGCCCAAAGTTCGAGGGGTCCCAGGTTCGAATCCCAGTGAAATCGAATCTGGTCCAGTCAGCATTTGCCGTTGGGATCAAATTAACGGCACTGGAGTAGGTTGCTACTTGGCAGTACAATGGACCAGTTTTGAGTCTGAGTGCTCCAGTGTTTCGAAAATCCTCAAAAAAAAAAAAAACCGTAAAGTTGTAGATCTTTCTGAGTTTTGCTTAGGTGTATACAACGGGGTAGTTTTTTGTTGTGAGAGTTTGTCACAAATGGCAGTCTTCCTAAGCTCTTCCGAAATAGGCTCATCCCACTCCAATTAATCTCATGTTTTTGCTTTAGTTGCCTTAGTCTAACAAGTTTTTTTTTGGTCTTGTGATAGGAAGGCAGGTAGGTAGGTAGGTTTATGGGTGCCCTTGCGACTAGTGTCGCAGCTTACTTAGACCAACAGTTTGGGTCCATTGTGCCTTGGGAATGGGATATATATCCCATGAGACCTACATTACTGCTGCTGATTAGAACCACCCAGATTGTTGCATGTATCGCATGAGGCCCCTTAGCTCTATTTTGTTCAGATCTTCCAGTTCGTCTCCTCCCCCGTAGAGCTGGACAATCGGTCTTGTGATGTGGTACACATTATCAATTTTCGATGAAGTACTGTCACTTCAGCCTTCTCAAGTCTCACGAATTTACTTGAATTCAAGAATTTGCTGTGTGACAAGTCCTGAAAGCATTAATTTGAAATTAAGTTACACTCAGAGTTATTTAATAGACAGTTCAAAATTCAAAAATAAAGTTAAACCAGTCCTGTTACAAGTTACAAGTACAATACTTGTAAATTGAATCCTACAAGACAATCTCACATCATTAAAATTTGATTCATCTTAATTTCACAAAATCTTCAAATTATTGAAGGGATTAGATGAATAAGCTCAACAGCCACCCTCCAAGTGCAATTACTTCCAATGCTCAAGCTGTTATCAAACAAACATGATTGTTTTGTTTCAATTGCTTTTGTTTACTTGAATATGAGTGCTCTCTCGTTCTTTGATTGTTGTGTCCAATCATTTAATGGAGTCCGTATTTTCTGTGAATTATTTGTGCTTTTAATAGATTACTTACTCCGGAATGCAAAACAATCTTGCCCAATCAACAGATTTGATATTCCATTTACTAGAAGTGATGCGTTTAGGACTGAATATGTTTTATGTATTATTCATGATTGTTTATATTTTGTTGAGGAAAACGTTTGTGTACTTGGATGACATCAAATTGATTGGTATCCTGTATTTGTTTAGAGCTTTTGTTGCATAGGAAGTGTGCATATGTTTCTCTATAGAGTTCAGCAGTAATTTTTGCTATATTATTAAAGGAAAATGTTAGCCAAGAAGGAAGCTCTAAGCTTGGAGCGAGGAGTTTTAAAATGTGTGCTATTCACAGGAACACAGGAAGCAAGGGTGCTATGCCTCCTATGCCTGGAGGAGGAAGAAACTGCAGCACACAGTCTGACACGATGCAGCAGAAGAAAATAAATTCTGGGTCTTTACTAGGTGAAAACTAAATCAATGAACCAGATTGCTTACTCAAGCAAATACTGGCGCTTACATGAGGAATCAGGATCAGAGATGAACTGTGGGGAGATTCATAAAGTCTTCTTGACGAAAAGCAATTGTGAAAGTGGAACGAAAAGCAACCCAATACGTTGATCTTTTCTGATATCCCTCGATGTATTCCTTGGCCTGAATATAGTCTTTATTGACTTTGTGGTTTCAAATAGTTGACGGAAACGTTTTTGACTTGAAATCGTTATTTGAAGCAGCAGACTATTTGTAATTCTTCGTGATTCTGGAAGTCCCGGAGAATGAATTTCCTAAGATCGTTCGATCTATTTCAGTCAGACTTTAATTTCTTACTTGGCTTCCAGAGCGACAAATATATTATATCTGGATCTAAGTTAATTTCATCAAATAGTGACTATTTTGCTTAAAATTAATTTGTAACGATGAAGAGACGAACATTTTTGGACGATATTATTCTAAAAAGTCGATAAATTCAACCAAGACGTCTTTAAATGTTTATGTAGTTGTCTCAGATGACAACTGAGTTGCTGAGAAGCTAGGCACAGGTCCGCCTCAGATGGGTCTAAGTCGAAACCATCTAGTTGCTTCAGTTATTACGCAATTTTTGTAAATATTTCCTTTGCCGAATGCAAAATCTGAGGTTTCCTGCAAATTTTGGGCCCCACTTCAGTGGTGTTCGTCCTCTCAAACATTGTTCCACTTGATTGAAGCGAACATTTCCTCAATGAAGTGTAGTTCATATGTTCTAAATGACCTAGGTACAGAAGGCCCTACTTTCGTGTACACCGGACTGTGTTCATGTCGTTCTACAGTACAGCTCGTGGTTGACCACACTCTTCTAATCTTCACACAGAAGCGTAGAGTGGATCAATAAAGAACTCGGACACTTACATTCTTACTTTTTGATAGCAATAAATTTGGAATTTTGGAATAAAGTCATATTCACGGATGCGACTGGATGGCGCAGTTGGTTAAGTGCCTGCCCCAAGTTTGAGGGGTCCCAGTTTCGAATCCTAGTGAAATCGAATCTGGTCCAGTCACTATTTGCCGTTGGGATCAAATTAACGGCACTGGTTGGTAGGTTGCTACCTGGCAGTACAATGGACCATTTTTGAGTCTGAGTGCCCCAGTAGCGTTTCAAAAATCCTCCAAAAATAAAAAGAAAAATTTAGTTTATTTAGATCCCATGATCAATCTTGCATCTGGCGAAAACCAAATGAAAAGTTGAATAAATTAAAAGCTACGTTTTCAGAGTTCTTTATTAATCCATTGTACATTGTCTTTTGACAGTCAATAGCTGACATTTCAGTGATAATTAGATTTCGTATTTTTATTGCGGACAATTTCATCTGGGATTATACCGACAGGCTGAAACACTTCCATACGAAGCTTATTTGTTCATTAATCCTCATAGAATAAGCAGCACTCGAACGTTTTTAAAAACGTCCGTCAAAGTAATCCAAGATTGAATCCTTTGAAACAGTAGTTCACTTTTTACGCATTTTCATCTGAACTGTTTCTAAGTTCCCTACCCATTTCTTTCTCTCACTAAGTGAAATAAAGTTAAACCTGAACAAAAGAATGAAACCCAATTTCTTCTAAACAATATATTAATTTGTTTCTAAAACAATAACCAGTCACACTCATATGTCCTTCCCACCATTGTGTACAAATATTTCTACGTTAGATTGAAAAAAAAAGAAAAAAAAGGCACACAATTCCAACAAAGGGATATGTTTATCTGAGGCAAACAAAAAACTTGAATTCAACTCTCAAAGGAGAGATTTCGTCTTGAGGTATTGTACTTAAATCTCTTGAAAAGATCATCCATTACAAGGAAAATATTTGTTGTATGCACTTGAGTGGAGTGCACTTTTCGAATTGATTGCTTTCAATGTGAAACGCTTTTCTATGAATTCAAGGTTATTTTACATTTTCTTTTTGCCCACTGTTTTTGTTGTTGTTGCTGCTGTTGTTGTTCAAATAAGCGAATGAGTGTGTGGAAAAGGAATCCTTGATTCTAAGGAATTGTTGTGTAACTAATGGATTCGTTTTCTTTTAGAAAAACCATTTGAACTCGAGTTTGGAACCTCTAACTTAAGAACATGATGTGATGTGAATACGTTTTCGTAGTTATTTTAGATATTGACTGTAAACAGTAAGGTTTTTTGAAGTCTCCCAGTTGTGTATAGATACAAAACTTCGATAGCAAGTTTGACAAAGCAATTCTCTACTCCTTTGGTCACTTAGCTGATTTTTATGTTCGGGTAAAAAAGTAGTAGTAGTTTCTTTCAATGAAGTACTGGATGAAAAAAATGTTTTTCTTTGTGCACTCCTAAATAGGTCAATTGCATTGACCTTAGTCAAACCATGTGGCTGCAGAATGGATCAAATCTGATCTAAGTGCACACCATAGCCACTTATACCTACCTACCTGTGCAATCCTACGACGAATACTCTGGTAAAAATTTGAGTTTTATTTTTGTCATTCCGTTTTATATTGAAGTTCAGCCTTTGATTAGTTTCTGAAAAATTAAATAAAATTTTAGATATTCCACGAAATCCACTGTGCATCACTTTATCCCCAAATGCAAACAACAATGAAACTGTGTTAACTGTAGGATCATCATGTAATTACAACAAAAAAAATAATAATAATTTATTAACAAAATTGATAATTATTTCAATTTCCACGAAAATCCGATGTATTATTTGTGTGAGAGAGGAATGCATACGAAATAAGATTTAAATATATATATATATATATATCTTACAAGTGTAAATGGGTGAAAAGCTATAAATCGCATAAAGAAATAAAGAGTTTCAAAAATTGTGTAACCACGTTGATACGCTAACGATGTGGCAGAAATCAAATTAATAAAATGTCAACCAATCTTACGCAGAGAAGAAAAATTCAAATTGCTGTAACCACTGTATTATATAATAAAATATAAAAAAAAAACAAAAAAATTACTGACTCAATGTAGCGTAAGGAGAGAAAAAATAAACACATCTCCCAATGTAAGTTGAAAACAATAATATAAATTAAAAAAAAACAAAAACATTATTTTAATTTATTTTTAAATTTTATAATTTCAAAAAAAAAACATCTTTTTGTAGGTTATATAAATAAAGACAAAAAAAATATAGAAAACTAAAGAAGAAACAAAAAAAAATGAGAAAAGAAGAAAAAAACATAAAAAATATAATAATTGTGAATTTTTGATTCCTATAACTCTAAGCAAAAGAAAATCTGATTTTATTTTTGTATAAAATGAAAACATGCATTCAGTTGAAGGTTTTTGTTTTGATTTCTTGTAAGATACAATTTTTTTTCTAGTGTAGTTTAAATTAATATTAAATGAAACCCACATATTATACGTATTAATGAATATTGAGAGGAAGAAGAAAAGAAATAAGTAAATAAATATATAACTAATAATTTTTTTACAATATTATAAACGTAAGCTGTATGAGTATATATATATATATATGGACAAAATAACTAGATATTTAACAAAGAAACAAAAGCGTGGAAAACAAGAAAAAAAACCTTTGAAAATAAACAAAAAACAAAAAAAACAAAACCAACCCCGTTAGGATTACATTTGTGTATAAAAAGAAAAAAAGAAATGAATATGTTTAAGGAGCAACAAAAAAAAATCAGAAATGTACCGAATTGGTGTGAACGATAGGCGATGCGAAGATTATATAAGGAAACCAAAGACTTTTTTTTTCTTTGAATAAAAAGGGAAAATAAAAAAAAATTATTGAAAAAAATTATAAAAAAAATTAAAAATTTATTGTTTTTATTTCGATGTTGTGGCTGTTCAGATTGGGAAGATAATGATTGGTTTTGATTTCAGGTGAGAAGTTGTTAGAATGAAATCCAAATGCTTCAGCTTCTTCTTCTTAGTGCGCTACAGTCCGAGGTGGACCTGGGCCTCGCTCAACATGCCTCTCCAGCCAGCACGATTTTTCGTCAGCTGTTTCCAGTTTCGCACACCAAGCCAGCCGAGGTTCCGAAGACTCTTCGGGCCGGAGCTAAGTGGTCCATACGCTCTACATAGCCTAGCCATCTGAGGCGTTGAATCCGTAGACGCCTGGCTAGACTCATGTCGCTGTACAGCCCATGCAGTTCGTGGTTGAACCTTCTCCTCCAAATGCCAGGACCAAAGATCGCGCGCAGAACTTTTCTCTGGAAAAGACCAAGACACTGTTCATCCGCTTGGAATATTGTCCATGCCTCTGCGCCGTAGTTACCTGCGCTTCAGCTAGTTGACTCCAAATTGCAAAAAAGGAATGACATACTTTTTGGAAAACATTTTTAAGTCGCATCTACTACCACAAATATTTGCGTTCATTTTTCTAAAGTGGAGCAGCTGCGTTGTGAAGATCATTGTTAAACTGACTCTTTCATTAGACATTAGTTTCTTACTTGGCAAGGAATTACTAACTGTTTCCGAAAGTATGAAATGGAAAATCTGCTTTGCGTGAAAATTCTAGAAAAAACAAAAACAAGTGAACGATGACTATTACAGTTAGAAATTTATTAACGTTTGTAGAGCTAATCTGAAGAATTGTTGACTGTTGCGATACGAAACTTGCTCTCTGTCAGAAAACTTTTCGTTAGCCATTTTTGAGTAGCCACTCACTCTCTATCGCATGCACGTGAACTTCTCCTGGATTACTTTAGTTTTATGGAATTCATAAAAATATGATGACACATTAAAGTGTCAATCACCCCTGCTGAATGCAATCAAACTGTGCCAATGACCTTCAAGGCTTCATCAGAACATTTGATTGATTTCATAATTCCAACCGAGGTGTCCTCGAAATTGTTCGTTTCACCGAATGTGCGTGCAAAATAGAGTCGCATGATTCCCCTCAATGTGTAGCGAAGAAATTAATAAAGTACACAAAACATTTCACAATACTAGGCATATGTACACCCTATTGATCCACCTAAATATCTCAAGGTTTTAATTATAGAACTTATGCTGGGAAGAGAAAATAAGAGCTCATAAATACGAGTATATGAGGGTGAAACTTTCTCCTCATACAATTGATTTTCGATTTCAGTTTTTTTATCATGCGAACGTGAATGAAACATGGTATTGGGGGGGCGTTTTTCATTTGGTCAGGTGTTACATGAGGGACCGAAATGTATGCTAGCCTAGCATGGGATATGCGGGTTTTGTGTGACAGTTGATAGGTGACTTTGTCATGAAATGGAGAATTATGATTATTTCTTCCTTTATGCTTGTTATAAAAGGAATCCTGTGGTTTAATATGTGCACATGTGCTCTTGTGGAACCTTGACTGGGAAGTCGATCTAACGGATATGTAGGGCTGAGGACAAAACAGCATCTACTTTAAGGGACGTAATTCGTTTTGCAGCGGTCATGTGAAATCGAGAGATTTGTTTTTCACCCATTTTTTTAAAGAACAGTTTCAAAACGAAAACTAGAACCACCTGACTATTGTGTACATACGTGGTCCTCTCAAACACGAAATAAATTACCCAAAAACTTGGTAACGTTCTGTTACGCAGTCGGACCTTTCGCATTTGCAGATACAATTGCCAGTAGTATTGGTCAAAACCTGAAATAAACAAGCAAGTCTTCTCCAGTTACTATTGCGGATGAGGAAAAGGAAGAAACACATTAAATTTCCACTTCAGCTGTCCTACACTATCCTACTTAAGAAAACCTATTCTAGGGGTATACTTCATGAAATATTTAACAAAACAAATCTGGGACAACCAACGACTTCGAAAACGGAAAACGTTCGGGATTTTGTTCCTAAATAAGTCTTACAGTAATACGGTCGTGTATGTGGGTATGTTTCCATTCTTATGGACATTCAGGAAGCCATAGAATCCCTGTAACTAGGCGGTAGCAGGTTGTCGCTCATTTATAGACGATATGAGGGACCAGTCTAACATTGGCTTGTGTTTTGTGTCGGGGCATAGAGGTACTCAGGGTGACTATACAGCAGACAAACTTGCCAGGCATACCACCACAAAAATATATAACCTGAGAGTACATTTACTTACCTGTAAACTGTTGCTTCGGGAAGACACATGTGTCACACTTCCAGAATGAACTGGCCAAAAATAGATGAACAATTTGGTCTCTTACAAAAAGGTTCACGACTAGCATTATCATGGGTGTCATCTCAGGACACAATTTCTCATATCTGATCGTGTCAGAAAATGGAGGACCTTTGCAAACTCTTTTTGGAGTTGTTTGGACAAATAGGAGGCCTAGAATTTTTTCCCGGCTCTGGCTCTGTTTTCTTAGACTCCCACACTTAGGAGACAATTTCTTCAACAGTCTGCGATCACAGTGAGGAATTCCCACGTAGCAGGATTTCGTAGTGATTTATGTTTTATAGGTTCAGGTGGCAGTACAATGGACGGACATCGAAGTAAGACGACGAACAGTCTTACGCCGTTGCACAAAAATGTATATAGTCAGCGTCAAAAGTGATTGAATATTCAGTCATCTGATGAAGGTTTATCCACTAAATTAATATTCACCGGAATGAGGTAGAACAGACATGAATATATCAAATTAAAGCTCAAAAGTCATACTTTGAAATATGGTTAATAATATTTTACATAAGTGTAAATATAAAACAATAATTTCAATTTCATTGAAAAATGAGTGTATCTATGGTTGTGTCAGCGACTGTAAGACATAAAGGCTCGATTCTGTTAAACGCCATATACGATAACTGAAAAAGCGGCAAGGTATACAAAGTACAATTTTTTCTCAATGAGTTACTGTTTTATAAAGAGATGTGTTCACTCACTTTTGATGCCTGTTTTTAGCCCCTTTTTTCGTTTGAACTAAATAAACTTCTTTATGCTTACTGTTATTTTAAATGAAATATAGCTTATTTTGAAGTATGATTTCAGAGCTTTTATTTGAGGTATCAGTGTCAGACGTAGACCATTCCAGTCAATTTTAATTAAGAGGGATACTTTTCAGCTAATGAATGTTTACTCACTTTTGACGCTGACTGTATATTAGCCGAAACAGTTTCGAGGCGCATTTGGACCAGTTAATGGACTTTTTCCATGCAATTTCCAAGGTCTTTTAAAGAATTTCATTTTTTCGTGTGGAATCCTCCCTCGTCGTCATTCATGTTTCTATAGTTAGTAGTAAGAGGTTTGAGTTCTTCGCGGAATGTCCGTGGTTCGAATTCTGAGCAAACGGTTAATGTTCTCATTGCAGCACATTTCACGGGACACTGACAACGCTCTGAGAGTATAAGTGTCTTAAAAAGCTTCTCAAACTTAGTGATGTTGGAATAAAATTGTAGGTCTCCTTCATTCGTTACCCACTTTCAAAAGCTACACCAAACATGAATACTCATCTCTTCAGAAGAGCGTAAACAGCAATTGCCTGGTTAAGAGCTACTCCAAATCTCAACCATTTTGAAAAGAAGAGAAAGGTTAAATCTGATCAAATCAATACCGAGGATCGTTTCATTTCAGATGCTTCATTTCATTTGCCGAAAGTCATAATCTTAACAAAGGCAGAATATTCTTTAGAAATTTACACATACTTCCAAACATTTGCCATTTAAGAGGGTTTGAAGAGTGAACAGAAGAAAATCAAGGAGAATATCAATGCGTGTTTATTTTACAACTGCTTTCAGTTTTCTTTAACATCTAACTTCGATAAAACCCTCCTTAAAATATGGGTTTCAATTCTTGATATTGCGATACAGTTGCCTAAGGACGTCTTCTCAATCAGCTTCTGCTCCTTACTGCTCTCGTATAAAAGTTTTATGGCATATAAATTTATTTTCTCGTTTCGCTTGGATGAGAAGCATCTGTATCTGCTCCTGCTATCATTAGCGGATTAGTGGATAGTCCTGATGGAGCAGCTAATTCGCTCAATATGCACATACAAGGCAACAAATTAATTTCCCCCCTTGTTCCGACCAAGACATAATTCACAGATAAAATATATTGACAGATGTAGATTGGATGAATTTTTAGGGCCAATAGCCTCGATCGATAGTCCTTGGAAACGGAGAAAGATTATTTCGCTCAAAGGATTTTCACATCCTTGTGCAGGGCGGACATGTTGAATGTGATTATTATCTTTTATCCTTCGCAAGAATACAAAACAGTGCTTCATACAGCACATGTGCTTGGGTGGCACGTAAGAGAATAGATGATGTGTTGGCTAGGTTATTTATAGATAATGAGGACACCCAAAGGATGTTTTGCCAAGAGTTTCACTTTGATGGATGTGAGAAGGCCCAGAAGGGTTAATGTGATTAAATGGGATCTATTCTATTTTGGTTTTGTAAATGTATCTAGGAAAAATAGAATCAATTTGTTAATTCGACGGATAGACAGTCTTATAGAAATTGAAAGGACATCGAACGCTTTGCCTTTTTGAAAGGTTTACATCCGAAAACCTTGTGACTGTCGGTATTGGCAAGGTCTAGGTAGACGAGGCAAATGTGACATTCGATGCAGAAGCAGGGACTTGGGCCGAGTGATCTATTTTGAAGCACATAAATAAAGCAAAAGTTGAAAACTTTAATTTTGCACACACACAGGAACGAATTTATGAAATGCAAACATGAATAATCATAGATTTTTTGTTTTATTTGTTTTTTGATTTTTCCTACGAATGCAAATAAAACTGCGAATGATGAATATCCACGCGTTCAGTTTTTGGAATATTTATGGTAATCTCGCCTATTCGTTTGGGGTTTTACGGCAATTTATTGTTAAAAAATGTGTGTAGCCTTTAAATAACCCGATTTTTTTGAATGCAACTGGACAAATCAATTTAAATGAGTTTTTAAATTGAGTTTTAGGTTTGTGTTTATTGTAAATATTTTTAGGGAATATATTCAATTTGAAAGTGTGAAAATGTTTGAATTTTTTAACGCAACAATGGGAAATAGGCCGAGATTATTTTAATCAATTCGTTTGTGACACTTGTACACGCTGGAAATTCTTCCTTTTCAGGTGAAAATAATTCTGAACGTTAAAACCGTTTGGTGAAATTTATAATGTAAAGGCCCATTTCTCGAAAACACGTCAAAGCAAATCTTTGGTGAATTTTAAAAAAAGTGCAAGTTTAATACATAATTCGAAAAAAAATCATATGCGTGAGATGGGGATTCTGGGGCAGACGAATCTTCCCATCATATCATTTAATCATTACATATTCTAGCTCAAACCCTTGGTAGGTAGAGCTTAATATTTTTTTTATTGTAATATAATTTATTTATATTTCAATAAAGTTATAATTTATTATTATAACATTAACATTACATTACAATACACATTACATTACATTAGACATTACATTACATTACATAGTCTTTTCTTATAAAATGGAAGTTGGGAGTTACAGTTACAGTGATTACATGGCATGGTACCGCTTCCAATCGATTCACGCATGTATGTAGGTCATTAATAGATTTGTTGCTTTTGCTTTAATATAATGAAGTGCGAAGAACTTGAACTCCTAATCATAGGACTGTTACGAAAACCTAGAATATACCTTAAGGAAAATTTCAGGGTAAACTGCATAATCGAAAGCGCTAAAGTTGTGCTTTTTATTGTTGTGATATCATTGATGTCAAATTTTTAGACACGTATAATGGTTGCATAATTTAAACAAAGCGAAATAGCCATGACATTGCGTGATGTCGCCTATAATTCGGAACAACGAATTTTTATTTATAAAATTCTCAGTAAAGTGAAGTACATACGAGTATATGATGACAAGAGAAATTCAATGTAAAGCGTGTATATTTTAGAGGCATAACAATTCAATATGAAATGAAACACTTGCAGCTAATGTTAATGTCTATGATAGTATCTTTATTGAGAGGATACTTTATTGGTGGGCGCCGTGGTGTAGTGGGTAGGTGCGTCGACTTCTACGCTCGAGGTCGTCGGTTCGAATCTCGAAAAAAACATCAAACATTTTTTCACGGCTCCACCTCTTTCGAGTCACTGACAATGCTCAAAGAGTATAATTGTCTAGAAAAAGCTTCTCAATCTCGCCGTTCGGAGTCGGCATTAAACTGTAGGTCCCCTCCGCTCGTGACAGAACAATAGCACGCATAACACGAGTGGTTGCTGAGAAGCTAGGCCCAGGTCCACCTCGGACTGTAGCGCCGCCATTATTATTATTATTATAGTATTTACTAATAACTAACTAACACGTGAATCCAATTTTCGACAACTTTATTGAGCGATTGGGGGCGTATATCAGCAATAAGACGTTGAAAGTTGACTTCCAAATCGTCCAACACCTCTGGTTTATCGGCATAGACGAGTAACTTCGCATACCTCCAGAGAGCGTAATCTAAACGTGTGAGATCACAGGATCGTGGAGGCCAGTTCACAGGTCCATTACGCGGAATTAGCCCTCAGCAAATGTTGCAAATGCTGGCGCTGAAAATGAGGATCAACCTGAATCATGTTTTCAACCCATTCATTAAACCTATGACGCGTACGTGCATAATTGTCACTCGGTTTCGACTCTTGCATAGCTCCAATTGCTGTGCACGATGGCGAATCGACTCATTCGGATTCTCCTTAACACTACCCCCCTAATCGGCAATAAATTCTTCTGTTCGCACTGTTTGTCGTCTTGGTGTGAAAACGATTCATCGTGTTCCGAATATCTCGCTCAGATGGACAATTATGTCGACCGTACAACGGACGTAGCTCCTTAAGAAAATATTTCTATTCTTTTATTTCTTTGTCCATATCTCGGTTTGCCTTTACTTATTCAGCTCTACCACTCTCCAATAGTATTCTAATAATCTCGTTTATTTTTATACTTATACTTTATATTTATAATAATAATAATAATGGCGGCGCTACAGTACGAGGTGGACCTGGGCCTAGCTTCTCAGCAACCACTCGTGTTATGCGTGCTATTGTTCTGTCACGAGCGGAGGGGACCTACAGTTTATTGTCGACCCCGAACAGCGAGATTGAGAAGCTTATTCTAGACAGTTATACTCTTTGAGCATTGTCAGTGACTCGAAAGAGGTGAAGCCGAGAAAAAGTATTAGGTGTTTTTTTCTGGAATCGAACCGAGAACATCGAGCGTAGGAGTCGACGCACCTACTCACTACGTCACGGTGCACTTTATATTTAAAGCATTTAATTATAAATTTAAAAATGTTGTATGTTGACCCGTCGCTTAGTTGACTATATGTCGTGTTTTTAGATATAATTTTTAAATGAATCCCAAAAAGTGGTGGACGTATTCCCAGCAGCTCTGGGAAAAGTTATTGAAATTAAAGACAGAAAATGTAGCGAAAATTCGCGAAGTATGAACAGTGAATAAAATAGGAAACTTACGACTCTTAGCTATATTTTAAGAAAACATTGAGCTACTTTATTCTTTTCTCTAACTATTGCACGGCTCGAATTATTGTCCAGGAAAGAGATTTTCTTATAGACTGATGTTTACACGATTTGATGCATCTGTCCAGCAACCGAAAAATTAACACATTTTTTAAAGCCAGTCGACATATCGGACGGACTGTTTTATTTGTTCAGAAGATTAAATTTACATAGTTCCAACCGAGTCTTGTCAAACCTCTAAAATTAAATGAAAACATATGCATAACAACTACGCTATGCAAGGAAATCTGTTAACAAATGACGACAGATGATCAAGCGGTCAAAGTGTTTTTTGTAGAGTAGTGATGAATGAAACGGCATTTACCGTACAGTTGGATGGAGCCTAACTCGAGCAAGATGAAGTTAGGACTTTCGAAAACTGTGGATATCATTTACTGGTGTGTCATCAGAAACAAGATTAATTCAGCTTAAAGATAAATACACATTTTTGAATTTTACGTTCAGGTTCGAGTACGGGCTTAAAGAATATGATGCCATACCAAAAAATATGTTACTCATTGTTTGAGACATCTGTCGGGTTGCAGAATAAAATTAGATTAATCAGTTATTAATATCGTCCATCACAATCACTTGCCTCTCTTGTGGCTGCAGATTCAATTTCCTAAATATGAAGGATATTCAACGATAGCGTGTCAGTCTTTAAGGAAGTTTAATCTCCTGCAAGTAATTTCTGAACGCAAGGAAAAATGGATGGGATTCAAAAGTTATTGGCCTAAACCACAACTTGTTTCGCAAATGCTTAGAAAATCCAAAATAACCTCCATTAAAACCCATTAAGACATCCCATCCATCCTCGGTTGCATACTTTCCGTTTAATTGTGCTCTGCATAATGTCAAGTGTCCCCTCGGAAACAATTCTTCACTATTTCCTAGGTTTTTTGACCTGTCCCGCCCACCTGATGAATTGCAGGATTAATGAAGTGCTTCGAATAGCTTTTCCACGTGCTCCACCTGCGTTTTGTGTTGGTTCCTTTTTTCTTTCTTTGTTTGTATCTTTGCTTTCGGTGATAAAGATACGGTTTCTGTCAATCGTTAGTGGGATCTCGAGCCCCCGAGTGACATCTTAAGGACTCGTAATTGATTCGAGTCTCTCTCCCCAACTAAAATATCGTTGCTAGGATAATTAATTGACCGGATATTAATTAAATGGGAATCAACGTCAAATTGGTATTTGTACCTTTCCCTTGGAGCCAGGACGGGGGAATGGAAATTGAAGAGAAATAGGACGAAAGGTGAATGAAATTAAAGATTAGACTTTTGGTCCATTCGTGTTGTAGAAAGTCATGCGACTTTGGCGGGTTGAAGAGTCACACTGGTGACGCATGGAAAGTTAAACAGTTGTACATTAATTATAAGGCAATTAAGAGGGTATGGCGTTTGAGAATGCCTATCGTTTGGTTGCGTGAAGGGAAACGGAAAAGGACCATCGCTATTTAAAGCTGGGAATTTAATTGAGAGAATGGATAAGATTGATGATCCATTGAGTTACCATGAAAAGCAATTAGTCTTGATTATGAGACTGAGTCTATCCAAGCAACGGGCGTCGGGGGCTTTTTCGTTCAAAATCTGATAATTAATGTATGACTATAGAGTTTTAAAAAATTTTACAAATCGAATTTTCTCGGAATTTCTCAGTCTTAAAAGAAACCCCCGGTAATAGAATCCTGTTCGAGTTCCTGGAGGCAAATTCATGCGATATGAGTCATCTTTGACTAAGGAGAATAATCAATCAATTTGGCTTGTGGTCTGTTAATGCCTCAATGCACCAGATTTAATTCTGATTTCAAGGGAATCTGCGGTATCTTACGAGCTTAGAAGAGAGATAAGTTAATTAAAATGAAAAGAAAAGAGATATCTGAATTGCCGGATTTCTGAAACAGTGTTAATGCTTACTGAAAGCATCTGGTGAAAGATTTACATCCGTGTGGTGCTTCAGTCCAGGTGGAGTTGGCCCTAGCTACTCATAATGTGCGTGCTATTGGTCGTTCACGAGTGGAGAGGCCAGAGTCTCATGCCGAATCCAAACTGCGAAGTTTGACAAGCTTTGCTTGACAGTTATAATCTGAGCATTGACAAGGACTCGGGAGAGGTGTCGCCGTGATATATGAAAGTTGTTGTTTCAGGAATCGGACCTAGCACTTCAGCGTAGGAGTCTACAAACATTTTTTTAAGCGAGCCCTTTGTGGGCTTCGGACGACAGTAGGTAGATGCGTCGACTTCTGCGCTCGAAGTTTAGGCTAGATTCCCGAGAAATCAAATTTGATATTTTCAGTATGCAGTTACTCCTGGTACCATTGTGATTTCTGGACGAATAACCATGTTTTTTTGGACATCTGCTTAAGATATGTCCGTTAATGCTTTTCTGTGATATGCTCCCAGTGTTTCCTTCCTTATTTTTTTTCTACAGCTGCGTACTGAAAATTGTACGCACTTTTGCATGATGACACCTCTAAAACTTTATAGCGACGTTTACACAGCCTTCTAAACATGATGTCAGAGAAACCACAAGACAGTGAGTCGTCTTACTAGAATCCGTTTTTTGTTATGGTTCCATGGGTAACTTGAATAAGCGCAAAAAAATGTTTCCATCATCATCTTTACAAACCTGATGCAGTCATTGGGGCCTTCGTCCTTGTGGATGGGGCGAAGGATTTTGGAATTAAACTGGCATATGCCACGAGTAGTGTATGCGTCTAGTTTCTGTCTCATTGATCATCTCTTGTATAAATGTCCAGAAAAATCTTCTCAATCTCGCCGTTCTTAGTCGACATTAAACTGTAGGTCCACTCCACTCGAACGAACAACACGAGTGGTCGCTGAGAAGCTCGGCCCAGGTCCACCTCGGACTGTAGCGCCGCCATTATTACTATTATTAATTAGTCCTTTGGTTTTAACTACAATTTTCGAAATTTACGGTATTGAGTATGTAAGCGAATTTAGCTTGGAGCTACTGCATGTGATGGAGTATAATTGGGATCTTATGACTTTCTTATAAACTGAATTCTTATAGGGGGAAAAACAAAAGATCAGGATTACAGGCAATATTTTTTTAATACGGTGCTATTGCTTTCCTTTTGCCTCTCTCCCTTTTTTGTTTTCCTTTTTTTCTTCTTCTTCTACTTCTTCCGCTACAGTTCATGATGAATCTGGTACTCAACAAATAAGTCTCGACTTGTGTGTGCTACCTTGTACGTGGACGTCCTCTGTTGCGTTGTCCCACAGGCTCAGAGTCGAAGACTCTTCGGGCTGGAGCAAAGTTGTCCATACGCTCTACATGGCCTAGCCATCTTAGGCTTTGGATCCGTAGACGCCTGGCCAGATCCATGTCGCTGTACAACCCATTATGCACGCATTGTAGTTGTCGCCTCTCCAATGGCATGATATTCGATCCACGTTTTGAAGGACGTGATGGGGGCATTCGGGATGCATTATCAGAATAAATCTTATTTATTTGTCAGCAGACTTACTGCACTAAATATAGATAGTTCTGCATGAACCTCCTTTAGCTGCCTTTCTAGTTGAACTTGGTTTGAAAATAGAGACACATTCATTTCTGGTTTTATATTCACACTTCACTAAGTAAAAGAATCGCCAAACCAAAAGTAGTTCACTTAAGAGTATCAGTGCTATGCGTCCAATATCAACTAGTCAACCACATCACCCAGACTGACCATCAGTCCGTTCTTTGCACAGATATTTTTAGAGATGTACACACGAAGTCTAAGCAGTGCAACAACTGTTTTTGCAGTCTGCCGATTTTGTCCTAATTACGGTCAAGCGCTTTTAAACGAAAATGAATGATTTTCCTGCAGAAATATAACGAGCGCCGTTTTCACACATGCGAATACGTGATTAGCAAAATAAACGGAACCTCGTTTAAGGCAGGAAAAGACATTCCATCGTGCCGTGAACCATTATGCACGCATTCTAGTTGGCGTTATTCAAAGAATTGGCAGGAACGTGAAATGCACACACACACTTTTTCAGTTACTTAATATCTCTAGTATGTGTCAGTTACTTGATCCCTTCATGTGGCTACTTGCAGTCGGCCGCAAAACCGGTCTGTTTGACGTTTTCCTAAGAAAACATTCTTCTGACAAGGGACGGACGGGGTGTTGTTGTATAGCTCTGAGACTATTTGCTAACTAAGGACTTGCAATTATGATCTTAACACACTTGCGTCCTCAACAAATATGTCTTGAACGTCAATGTTTACCCCCGTATATGTCAAATGTAAACCCGGAGTCTCATCCATCTGTGGACAAAATAGTGAAGTGCACTCACTTTAAGGATTTTTTTTCTTACTTTGTTTCAGTACCTCAAGCGGAATGTCCACTTTGTCTTTCAAAGAGAAAGTGGAAACTCATAGTCTGGCAAGTTAAGCTGACAAACTTCCTTTTAATGATTTAACCACATTCACGTTAATATGACTTAGCCCTTTACTGTCCTACTTAACGCACCAAGTAGGACAATAAATCTTCCTCCGGGGCACATTCGGCAAGTGTGTTGACTCCTACGCTGAAGGAATAGGTTTAACTCCGGACACGAGAACTTTCTTATTTCATGAAACCCCCACTCTCAATCCTTTAAAAAAGACAAGGAATTTCGACTAAAAACTTTGGTCTAAATTAACAGATTCAAAGTTTTCGTTCATTTGGCCATTCAGCGATCATATTTGCTAAAGATGTCCCTCTCGCACTTTCATTCTCCACACAAAATATTTCTATCCCATCAAGATCTAAGCATCTATAAGTACTGCACTTACTCTCAACCCCATCTACATCACTCCAACACCAATGAATAGTGAACAACCCAAAGTTGTACTCAACCATAACTTCTCCTAATCGAACTCTGATGACCCCCGACAATTTTCATATTTGTATTCCATTCTAAGTGCTGCACCATTTCATTCCTTTTCAGGGACGTGCACGAGTAAACCAGAAGGATCCAGCTAAATTGAATGTCGAGTTATTAAACGATTTTTTTCATATTCTCCCAACACTCTCCCACACACAGAATCTCAATATTCTAATAAAAATCCATAGACTATCAAAAATTCATATAAACTGCGGAAAAATTCAATTTGAAACCCTCTCACAACCTCAAATTGATTCATAGCAGCACAAAACCGAACAAAAAGGAAATCACCATAGTTGCAAGCTTATCTCCCACATACCTCCCGCCCTCTTCCTGCCCTCCACATCCCCATCGGCATCTGTGATCCCAACTAACAAATCGACACACTCACACATGCACACAGCGAAAAAAATGAACCAAGAAACAGAACATAACCAACAGCAAAACACAAAAACGAGAGCCACTGCAACACTATCAAAAAATTGCCATCGATTTCCATCGATGTGTCCTTCAATATCACATTTGCATATAAATCACCAAACAAGCCAATATAGCGAACGCAAAAAAGAAGAAAAAATAATCATAAAATATATATCGGCGTCCCAGCCTCCCCGGATCGGATCCGACACATCGGGCCACCAAAGTCAGTCGTCATCCCAATATCACCATCGGCACCACCTCCCGCCGCCACCTCATCCACTCCACACATGGAGGAGGCGACACATTCGAATCCTGTGGAATTCGGAGTCGGAAAATTTGAATATTATCATCCTATATCCGTCACATTAGCATAAATCTTGAAACACCACCACCACCAACGCCAGCAACACCCCCAAAGCCGCGCTCATCACCCGAATGGCTGTGTGTTTGTGCGCTCTGTTGGACTCTAGAGGAAACGATAGCGCGCGGGAAGTACGTGAATCGCGTTCTGATTGTAAATACTTGTAATTTTCTTTTTTCCCACTTGTCTAGGGAATGGGACGACGAGGAGGTGATGGTAAGTTCCGCTCTGGTGTGACAAAGATGAGGCTCAGTTCATCGATCGGAAGCGGAGATACAACAGGAATTTAGAGTGGAAATGAATCTTATCGTGAGTCGAAATCGCTGAATCGTTTCGCACATACGTATCGTATCGTGTGACAACGACGACGAATAAAACCGCAATAAATAGCAGAGATTGTCAAAAGGACATAAAAGCCAAAATCCCCATCAAGTGCTCGACTTGCGATTTGTGAAAGGGCGACATTCATACACGCAAAGTCTATAAAACATAACTAATGCCACTCGCAGTTAATTGACTTTGAGTTGATATACGAGGGTGTACATCCATTCTCGAGTGGGTGTCTGCATATGTGATTGACATCTTAAATGGGTAACAAATTAAATACATGTCATCAATGTGAGTTGTACAAGTGAATTTTTAACTGTTTTTTTCCTGTAAACTGTTCAGCCTTGGTGCCATGTTCTAACAGCTACTCTTAAGAAGATCACAGTTTTAAACCCTAACGATCAACACAATTGAATTCATTCCCGCCATCAGATTAGAGTACGCTGTGTACATGCACATGCCAACAATGTCAACCATTCTTTGTGAACCGGAAGAAGCTCCTTCATGTCCTTCTTCATATTTTTGGTTGCTTGTAGGAGACAAACTTAATTCGATCGGGCTCACAGCTGCGTGGATTACACTCGTTCTTTGGTCGAATTCAATAATTTAATGGCTAGCTTGTGGACGCAGCTCCGTGGCGTATTGGGTCTGGATCGACTCCTACTCTGAAATTCTAGGTTAATGTCCCGACACAACAACGGGACCACATCTCTCGAGTTCCTGTCAAGAAAATCTCACATTTCACGATAAAGAGTTGGTGTAGGTCACCTTCACTCGTCAGATAAGAATAGCACCCAAACATGGACAGGGACCTCTACAAACTTGGTGTGCGCAATTGGAGGTGACAGGTAACAGGTAACAAAAGATCGTGCTAGTTGGCGAGGTTTGTTGATTGAGGCCCAGGTCCACCCGGACTGTAGCGTGGTGCCTCGGGACCTAGACAAGTCTTAGCAAATTTAAGCTACCGATCAAATTCAGAGAAGACTTGCATTCCTGAACTATCCTGGAAGTGGTTAAGGGGTTGAGCAAGGCCTTAAGCACAGCTTGGCTTTCGCTACAGACGCAAATACTTCGCTCCTTCCACCTATTCTTCACAATATAGCTCGTAGCCATTAGGATCGCATAGGTTTCCACTTGGAAAACCGACGCAAGCTTACCTAACGAGGTGTGCAGTCTAAAGTTGTCGCTCTCCACAAAGGCACCAGCACTAGATCCTTCATTGGTCTTGGAGCCGTTCGTGAAGATTCGACTACATTCCTTTCCTGGCTCAGATTCTGCCCAGAGCCAGTCCTGAGTGCAGGGAAAGTTGACTTTGTATGTTCGTCGCAGCTGGAGTACAGGTGTCCGTGCGTCAGACGGCATATCCATAAGACTGGGGTCAAAGGAAATGCGATGCGCAAGGTCATCGAAACTCCAGTGCGAGTTGTACCAATAACCACTTATTTTTAAGCGGAAGATGGCCTTGAGAGTTCACCCCATAATGTGAATATCTAGGGGGGGAGATTCAGCAGTGCATCAAGAGCAGAGCCAGCCGTGCTAGGAAAGGGCCCTATGCAGCCTAGACAGACCGTTCTTTGAAGCTTGGTGAAAGCAGCAGTTCCGTATTTACGCGAAATCTTTTTCCACCAAACGACCGATGCATAGGAGAGAAGGGGCCTAATCATATGTGTAGATAGACCCAGGATTTGCCGAAAATTCCCTTGCACTGCCAGAAAACTGACGAGAAGCTTCCTATCTAGAATGACACCCAGATATTAAGCTTCATCGGAAAAGCGGATAGTGACACGTTTTAGTACTAGTACTAGTCGAAGAAGTTACTGCCTGTGTGTTAGCTGTTACTACTGTGTAAGCAGTCTCCTTCCCCGTAGAGCTGGAAAATCGCAGAGCAGGTGGCGGACGCACTCAATTTCCTCCACGTCCCTGCATCTTCTACAACTGAATGGTCGATTTCGACCACAAAACGTTAAATTACACTACAAAGAAATGCCTATAGTATTTTCATGCTATATGACATCTGCTACAGTTTTGTTGAAACTACTTGTTGTTCACATCCATCTTTTCCAATTTTTGTACAGAAGTCTGGCTAATCATGTCGCGATATGAATGGCCTGATGCCCTTATGGATGCATTTTTTTCTCAATGATTACTTCTAGATTTTCTGATCACCAATTCCGACAATTTTAACAATTAACAAAAAAACGTCAACATGCGAATTTGCTTATCGGTGATAATATTTTTGTTTGAAAAATCGTCATTCACTTAAGTTCTTCAACTGATTGGGATTCTTAGTCAGTTGCATAAAGGTTAATCATGTGCATGTAGATTGAAATTTTTCGTAAGAATACCCTGTACATAGCTTCTCTAAATGTCTAAATTGGTGCCGAATTGACGTTCCTAGACTCTCAGAAACTTTCTGACGAATTGCTTTGATAATTTGTGTTGTACGACTTGCTGTAGGACTCCCATAGTGTGACGTTAATCACTACCGAAATCATCTTTTGTACGAAAATTGCAAACAACTTTCAGACCTTCATTCGTTTTAAAACATTACTCACAAATGAAAATGCGTTCGTGTAAACCTAGATTTTTAATAACCCTGAACTGCCAGCTGTCACGATGTCTGCCTTTTCTTTGGCAACCACACGAATGGCACAAAATGCAAATCCTGCTTGCATTTCGGGACACCATATATTAGAGTCGACAAACAATTTTGCATTCCGCAATTCGTTAGAATCAAAAAATGGAACGCACAACATCCATTTCAGTCCACAGCAGTTGAATGAATCAAACTACAGTGAGTAATTAAATTCATTGCGAATTAATTTGTTCCTCAACCCTTCAAATATCATGGTCACGGTCGTCCAGCAATAACCTGAATAAGAACTCCTAAGCAACAACCCCCAGTCTCACCAACCGACATACACTCCAAGGACGAAGCCCATTTGCATGGTACACTCTGTGGCGTGCAATGTAACCTTAATGAAAGTAAATTTAATTAACAAGACTGAAGTGAACGCTCTCAAGGCCAAATGGCGTCGCTCACTTGTGGTTGATGAGCTGGAATGAGCAAACTCAAAAATTTCGTATGTTTTTTGTTCTCAAAATCCATTCAGTTCGTTGGCAATGTTTTGGCGAAGGTGTCCCCACCTCCCACAGCCGCAGAGAAAATATCCCGGAGTCAACGTTGAATAACCTTCAAACTTCCGATCGTTAAGGACACACCGTTGTAGCGATACAAATCCTCAATAAAAATAATGCCCGAACCGAGCTCTAAACGAGCCTCACACGTAGGCGCCGCTTACTGCAGAAAATGATTTGAAACTACCGCTGAAGGCATTTCTCGCCATGCCAACTGTTGAGGAAATGTCCTCTAAAGTATCCTCTCCGCCGGATGGTAGTTTTATGTCCTCGAAAGTACGAGCCCACCCACTGAACTTGATGTAAAAAATATACGTTCGTACATATCTCGCAGCTCCTTGTTGTTTTTCTGTTTTTTTTTCTGTGTGTAGTATCTTTTTCACTTAAATTTCATCTGTCAACCATATTTCGCCTCGCCCGGCACGTCCTTGTGTAGTGTTACGTTTGCGATGAATTTTGTTATGATTTCCTGGAGCAACAGCAGTTCCCACCTATCACCGGGCCCGTGAGGGTCCTTCATTAGCTGAATCGTCCTAGCCGCAGACGAGTGAGAGGGAGAGAGAGAGAGGGAGTGAGAGAGGGTGAGGTGTGAGCGATGCGTTATCTTTCCTATTTCGCTGTCGTTTGTCTTTATTTTTATTTTTCTTTCAGATTTTTTTCGTGTTTTGTATCTTTTTGTGTGCCATGTAGCTGATGCAGGTGTAAGATATATCTTTCAGGTGAAAACATAAGCAAAAGGTGATTCGTGTTTTGTCTGAGATCACGTGGATACTCTTGAAACCGCACACTCGTCTCCTTGGTCCTTTCGGGTGCCTGTCTCCTTGTGCAGCTTATTTATTCGCCTTGCTTTTGTTCTTATTTTGTTTTTCACTCAACAAGACGGGCGGTGAAATAGATTTGCTTTTTCCTCCCGCCTCCCGCCTCCCGCTTTGTGTGCCCTGGAATTATGACAAAATACCCACGACAAAAATGAGGAAGTTGCTGCGTGGGTGGAGAACGGAATTTAGATGGAGTGCTGGTGTGAGCTGGCCTGGAGGGCAACCAAGAGGGTGTGCATGTGGTTTGCTACGTACACACACCACACGTACTCGTATGTAGGTGAGTCCTTTTTGTTGCCTCGTCAGAGGGGGGAGGGAGAGGGAAGTAGGAGTAATTGGAGGTCTCGTATTGTGTGAGTGTGTTTTTGTTGTGACCGAAAAATGGCATCGATGGTAGAAGTTACTTCGTTGTATGCTTTTATCGATCGCTGAAAGATTTGGTATTTTACAAGAAAATTGAAAATAAGGAGATTACGTATTTTGGTGTATTTGTGTGTCCTTGGGGAGTTGTTACTTTTAATTTTTGTGAACAGACTTCTTTGAAGTTTAATTGGCTTATTTAGGGAGAAATGCATGTCCTTCAGTTGTTTGGGAATAACAAATTGTTGAACGAATCAATAGCGTTCTTGTGGAGGTAACAAGCGGATTAGTCTGTAGCCAGAGAGATGTGATGAATCAGCTAGCTGTTCATGCGAGTCATAGATTGTCTCCAGGTAACAGTTGCACAAGGTGGGCTGGGAAAGAGATACACTGACCTGAGCGTAAGCAAAGCAATTGACTAAAAGGTTTCCATAGCAATCAAAGCGAAGATGTTCAATGCAAGTTACTTCTTAGGAAAGTGATTCCACTTAAGTGAAAGGACTTGTTTTCGAGGAAAAACATTGAAGATTTTTAACGTTAAATTATTCAAAAATCAATTATAGATAAGAAATGAGATCTGAAAAGGCTACGGTCTGTCATGCAGTGATGTGTGGCATCATGAGGAGTAGACATTAATATTGAAACGCTTCAGTCTTTGGAATTTATAAGGAATTGGCCAACATGAAATTATGAATTATTTAATTTGTGGAGCATGAGTATACAATGGGAACCTTCTCGCAGTTTTTAATCGAGCAATTTTATCAAATCATCTCAGTGGGCCATATAACGTTACAATTTTTATTTCATTCCATTCCCTCTAAGCGGCAAGCTCATGGCTGTTATATAGGCCTCATCGTGTCAGTTACGTTTGGCACGAGATCTGGCATGACATCAGTGCAAGGTCAGTTATTAGAACCGTGCATTGTCCCGAAATTGAATTGCCTTTTCCATTTTTTGATCGTGAACTTAAGCACAAGTATACATCCATTTTGTATGACTACTACAACATCATCATGTCTCTGTCAAGATTGTCAAAAAATTCTCACAAGATTCGGAATTTGCGGCACTTGTGAGTTAAATAGCCTTTTCTCTTTTATATGGCGCAGCAGTACAGGATGAACCTGAGCCTCAATCAATTAGCCTCTTCAACAAGCACGATCTTTCGCTAGCAATGTGCTTGTGTGCGCCACTTTAGTCGTGGACGTCCTATGTTGCATTATACCACTGGCTTAGAGTCGAAGTAAATTAAGACAAGACCAAGTATTTGCTGTCAACAAACAAAAAATTATCGGTCCACCGCCTAGGACATAATGTCTTTGCACACCACTGTACAGTGGTCGACAAACGTTTTGACATAAAGTCATTTACAAAGTTTGATTATCTCGGGGTCATCTTCACTCGTGATGGGAGGAATAATGCTGAGCTTTCCTGTAGGATTGGTCAAGAGGGGTCAATTTTGAAACAGCTTGGTCGATCTGTAATCAGGAAGGCGGAGCTTGGTGTCAAAGTCAAGTTAGCACTTTTTAACTCTGTATTTGTTCCAACTCTCACCTATGGTCATGAAATTTTGGGTAATGATCGAAAGAATAAGATCGCGAATACAAGCTGCCGAGATGAGATTTCTTCGTGCTGTTGTGGGAATTACTCGCCGAAATAGGGTGAGAAACACGGCAGTGCGCGAGGAACTCAACGTTGGGCAGCTGATTCTTCGAACGGAAAGGGCTATGCTTCGATGGATTAGTCACGTGGCACGAATGTCTCCATCATCACGACTTCCGAGGTGTGCCTTTAATGCGATTCCATCAGGTAGGTGACCCTTTGGCAGACCCAGGACGAGATGGTTGGACCAGGTCCAAAAATTGGCCTGGTTGCGCTTGGGCATAGCTCCTGATGAGTTAGAGTCGATGGCGGAGGATCGAGTGACCTCGAGATCCCTCGTGCATGCATTGCCCCCGCGTCCCCTTTAGTGGAAAATGAACATAACCTTTAGTGGGTTACTGAAAATGAGATGAGATGAGATGAGTCATTTACAAAGAAAACGAAGCTTAAAGGAAAACCTAAGTTAAAATCTGTTTGTTAATATTTTTGAACGAAACAATTTTTTTGTTTTATTCAAATTGCTTGAAATTTGTTAAATGTTTTTAAGAATTTAATTTTAAACGTCATTGAGTTTAAACGATTCGTTTTCTTTGATGATTTTGTGTGAACATTTTCTCCACCACTGTATGCATGTATGTGCCACCAAAACCTTGTAAGCTACTTGCTCGATATGCTCTTCTTCACAACTACCCATTCTGTACACTCATTGAATCAATAAAATTGATAATTGATATTTTTCAATTAAAAACCTGTGATTTTTTATCAGAATCACTTCGTGATTTACACAGAGCACCTTTACTTTCTTTGTCTGAACATCCAAGTGATGGCAAGTAAAAGTTTTGTTGGAATGATTGTGTCTTTTGTTTTGTGCCAGCTTGTAGCAAGTAGTAGTAAGAGTAATTAAATAGTTTGCCTGACGATGGAACAGTCAATACAATGGCAGTCGAGCTACGTGGCCGCATTATTTTCGTTAGGGCACAACATGCCTAATAAAAGCGAAAGAGCGAATGCTACATTTAGTCGCAATCGATCGATTGGCTGTTCCACTACCCAAACGAAAATGTGGAAAAGAAATAAATACAAAGAGACGAATACTCTAGGGCGCGGCCATAAAATATCCATTCTCACTCAGCCCTTTAATGAAGACTAAGAAATTTAGTAGCAAAGTTTTAATAAAATGTACAATAAAAAAACTTATAATTACAACTGCTAAGTACGTGGGTTTGCCCGCACTTGTTGGAAAATCAGAACTCTCGTCTAGCGTTACACCGTATGGTCATGCCACAAGATTCCTTCTTTCATCGGTCTCCATTAACTATTCTCCTTTCGGCAGCAGATGCTCAACCACCTCATCTCTCAAGCAAACTTTTGTCATCATCAAATCTTTAAAAGTTCTCACAAACCACTAGCACTTAATGTTTCATCTCAAAATCGAATTAAAACATCTGCCTGGCACTTATATCTAGGTCATAAAACCGCACCACTTCAATTATCGAATTATCGACAAGGACCCAGTTCTTCCTCGAGAACCGAATGAACTTTCTCCTCTTCACAAAGAGCACAAAGAGCACAGAGTGCCCACAAAAATGAAGGCGAATGAAAAAAAAACAGAAAAGAAAAAACGCGAAGCCTCCGAAATTAAAGCAAAACTTCTGGGACCATTTTCGGGAGGAACGTTTAAAAATGGGGGGGAGGGAAAAACGAAAAGATTTTCATTTGCAAACCACGGTCAGGAACGTCCTCTGGAGAGTAGAACTTTTCAACCTGCATTGTGAAAGCGATCCTTTCTCTGACCGCCTGCCGTCCAACCTTCTGCTGGTTCCCTTTCGCCGAGTCGTTGTCCTTCGGTTTTGTTCTAGTTTTTGGATATTTTCTATTTTCTTTCTGTGTTTTTTTTTGCTTGTCGTTGTTAGTGGTTTCCACTCAATTGGGCCAGCAGTGCTCAAAGACGAAGCGAAAAGAAGGACTTGCAACTGTTTGAACGTCCTGCCGTCAGTTGGTCGAGTTGGGCAGGAATCCGGCGTGTCGGATGAGTTTTCTATTTCGTTTCTTAAATAAATACTAAGTAGAACTAAGTTTTGAAATAATTTTTCTTTACCCTGGCTCGTAGGACTTCTCTCGCCACGGTGCATGGGAAAATTGAAAAAAATAAGGGAGCCAACGAGAATTAATTTGCAAAAAAGGGAAAATATTCAACTTCTTTACAAATCCTTCCAAAGGGATGTGGAAATATAATTCTGCTGGAAAGGGAGAAAACGGGGGAAAAAATAGGAGGAATACGAGTATCCCTGCCGGTGTAAGGAATCGCAGGGTTGCTCCCCGAAGAATTGAGCTCATGCACCATGTTTCATTTTTATAGATCTTTAATTGAGTTATAAAAGTAGTTATCAACGGAGTTGAGCTTGGAAAAAAGTTTAAATTAAAAACAGTTTTTCTTCCTTTATCGCAATCCGTCTCGTGCATAGTCGTATGCACTGACGTTGGCGTTCGTGTTTTGCTTATGCATCAAGTGAGGGGGGTGTTGTTGAGGTACTTAGTTGTAATTATTTTTGAATTATCTCTTCTTATGGATTCAATTTAGAGTTTCTGTTATGGTGTGCCTTGCCGCTGCATACGACAGGAGACAACAAAGGACTGGAATGGGGGCGTGCAATTTGCGGGTGAGTGCTTAACCTCAATCTGTGGGTGAACTTTTTTTTGCATTGCAGGGCAGAGCAGTCTCCATAAAAACCACCTTTGTGCTTTACGATGAAATATGATTATAAGAGGTCGAGTGGGAGAACTAGCTTATGCAAGGGTAAGTCTCCATGAAGCGGTTCATTCGATTCAGATAAGGTTTTCTCGAGTTTCGCAATTCAGATCAGCGGAACCCTTGAAGGACTCAGTTAGTTAAGGAGGAAAACGTCAACAGATGGATAGAAGATGACACAACAGTTGCCACGCCAAAGTGTTTGTTAAAAGATAGCTTACTGGCGCGGCTATCCTTAATTGGTGAAACGACTTTTAATGAGGAAGCGTGTCCTTTTCAATTCAGCTTTAAAGGAGCAGAAATAATTGCAAAAGTTTTTGCAAACAATTAGAGTTTTTTGTTTTTAGATAAAATGTGATATTGTCAGCTTCAGTTGTTTGTAGTTGTTTATGACTGTCTGCAAAGGTCCGTCTGTAGTCCCTTTGCATACATTCTCTTGGAAGGTCCTAAGTGCTTATTCAATGCCTGATGAAGGTCAAACCAAAATCGAGTGGATAGGGAAATATGTTAGTTTTGTTGGCATCGATATATATATGCTGCGGAACGTGTATTTGCACATACTGTTTGAAAAAAAATTATGTATGTCAAATTGTATTCTTCTTCGGGTGGCGATTAGACATGATCGCATATGAGGTGGTATCATGCATCGATTTGAGACATCGTGGGTGGAAAAAGCTCCTGCGTAGTCTTCGGCCACATGCAGTGCACTTAGAATCAGAGAGTCGAACTGCTGGAATAGCAGAACATATGGACATGGTAACATCCTTAACTCACTACCACAACCGGCGATACTGAGTTATACTGATACTGATTATACAATATATGATGCGTGTCTTGAAATTAAAAACAGAACAGTACCAGCACAGCGGATAGCAATCTTTTCAGATAGTCAAGCTGCTATCAAGGCTCTAACATCCATAACCACAACGTCAAAACTAGTGGATTGCTGCTGCAAGGAACTATCTATTATAGGTGAACGGAGCCCGGTCTCTTTGATCTGGGTTCCCGGGCACACGGGTATAATATTAAACGAAGCAGCAGACGAGCTAGCCAGACAAGGATTCAAACTCGATTGTCTCGTTGTGGAACAAGTCCAGGCTCCACTAGGCTTCGTAAAAAATAACATCTACAATCACTTCTTCAAGATTGCCGACGAAAGATGGACCAAGCTGGAAACATGTGTCCTATCCACAAGCTTATGGCCCAACTACAACCAAAAGAGAACAAAAGACCTGCTCAACAACAGTAGAAGAAACATATCCAGAATTACAGCGGTCTGTACTGGACACTGGGCTGTTGGCAGGCATGCTGAAAGACTAGGCATACCATTTAACTCGCACTGCCTCAGCTGCCGGGTGGAAACTGAGCCAGAAACCGCCGAGCACTTTCTGTACAAATGTCCGGCTCTAGCTAGAGTCAGACAACGCACTCTGGGCAAAGCCTTCTTTAACACCCCTAATAACCTCTCAGAAGCAAACATTCATAGTCTGGTAGCCTTCAAAAATTCCACAAAGTGGTATCAAAAAAAAATAAAAAATAAATAAAATTAGGCTAATCTCAGTGAATACACACTCCTTTTCACCCCCTTCTCACAAATTAGGTATCCCACAGGATGTGTTATGAAAACGGCGCTTTCATGGCGCTAATTGGGTGCAATAAACAGGATCTGTATGTCCACCGCCACTTTTACCTACGTACCTAGTCTTCGCTTACCATGTAAGTCACCACACTCATCTAACTTTGATTTTAATTGGGTTCACGATTTGTAAATACCATTTGAATAGGAAAATACAATATATCGCCTGCTCAAAGGTAAATATAATCTCTTTTGGGAACACTTAAGACTAACGAATGCGGCCTAATTTGTTTATCATCAACCTTAATGTTGCGAATTTCTTTCATTAAAGCATTGAGCACTAACCCGCGTGTTCTCCTTTGTTTTTGTCAAACATATCAGAGTTCCTGTTTTCCTATACGATTACATTTTCTACTCACCCAATTCATCAGTGCGGTAGAAGCTCAGTTGTCCTATAAATTGTGTGCCCAAGTTGCAAATAACCTACCATCTTCTCAAATCTCGCACAAAGGTTCGTAGCGCGATAAACAATTCAACCAATCAAAACTGTTCAAAGCCGGTTGACTGATTTTAAGCTTGCATCTCATTTCGTGTGCCCTTTCACGTGCATATCCGTGTCTGGTGGACGATAAGTTGAAAGACCTGTTCATTAACCCTTTCGAACGTGAAATCTGCAACATAATGTCTACCTTCAACCGAATCTGATTAGCTCACATCAAACTCTCGACATGAGGCTCATATCAACCTGTTTCACTCAAGTGGAAGTGGAAAAGCGGGTATTCATTCAGACAATCTCAGCTCACCATGCAATCCACTTACACAACCCTTCTGGACACACAAACACCACTGCGCACGAAACATTTTAATTTTCATCCTCTCAGAACAAAGGCGACTCCCTAAAACGGGGTAATAAAGGTAACCCCATAAGAAAGATGTCGACAACCCGTAACCAGGAGGGACATGTACACTCACACCCCCAAGAGTCAAGCGAACCCACAGAGTCATGCAGGAGCCATCAGTCAGAGAGCATGAAGCTCAGCTTCATACCGCATTCAACGTCAACAATTTGCATGAAGAATTTTTAATGAAGGACTTACCAAATGGAGAACCAAGAACCCAACTCCGACCCTTCACCTGGCCCCAATCCTCAATAACTTTGTTCAGATCCTACCTACTTCACTTCACAGCAGCTGCCGGTGCGGTTGGCGGTGTTCCCTGAGTGTGGCCGCCCCCAACCCGACCAGATGATGATGAAGATGATGAGCCATTTTCGACCGAGTGGCAGGATGATGAGACTTTCCAGCTTTTACCTCCAAGGACTAACGAAAAACACTGAAAACGAACAAAAAAAAAAACCAAAAAAGAGTGAAGGGAAACTGAAAAGAAGAATAAACGAAAATGGAACGTTTTGTACTGCGTCACGTCCTGCACATGAAATGTCAATCCTGTTACTCCCGTGTCGTGATTGTGGCCACCACAGACTCCCCTTTCGGCCTACACGTGAGTGCGGTTAGGTGGTGTTCCTTATGTTGATTGTCTGGTGCATGTGCACACTCTGGATAGGTTGACACACACGTCACGCCAGCCGGGACCTGCTATCATTGAAATTTCTTGTTCACTGCTGTTTTGCGTATTTTTCGAATGCAGAGACGACACAGAAAAAAAGGGTGGTTCCGGATCAAACTGAACGACGGAGTCATGTAACCCGAATGCGATCATGGTAACAGCCTTGCAGTCGCCTTGGCAACTCTTCCCGTAATTAGGGGATTTGAATATGAATTCTTTTTTGCCGTGTGCGATTTCGGTCGTTCGAGAAAATTCTCAAATCGATAGTCCTTGGATTTTCATAAACTCCTGTGTAGGCATATGTATGCGCATTGGTATGGAATTGAGAACAACGCGTCTGACAGTATCCTGGCAAGGATCAATCGCAAACGTAAACTCTGAAATGGGATGAGGGTGGAAATTGAATTCTTTCGTTGGCTGGCGTTGAAGTGAAATTCGTGGCCCGGCTGCTGTTGTTCCTGTCAGTGGCTTGTCTTCTTCTCTGGTTTCCCAGGGGGAATTATCGTGAAACCTTGAAAAAAGGATAATAATTCGCAATTATTCGTGTTTGCTTTTTGCGTGTTGTTTTACGGCGCCATCAGAGGAGCCGCACTTTAAAGGATGCTGCAGAAAAAAAGGATGTTGGTGTTAAAGTGAAATGGCGTCTTCCAGAACTGGCAGTGTGCTGTTGATGATTGTTTAAATTAGAAGCTGTTTTTTTGGGTTCTTAAATTTAAGGTAATTGGGGTTGCTTTAGCGGTATTTAATGTAATTGATTTAAGGTCTCAAGAGCAAAGAATCTACAGCACTTATTGTTAGCTGGAGGCCGAAGGATTCAAGTTTTTATTAGCAAACGGCAATGCGAATCCACAGGTATGTAGTATTGTTCAGCGATAGTAAAGTTTATTTAATGAGCATATTGTTCGCCCTCGTTGCCGTTACATGAAGCGATTATAAGTCGACTCGTTGACAAATTGATCTAAGTTCGATTAACACGTTGAGTCTCTTTGGTCTCAGACGAATTTGGGCTTGCTGTGCCGCGTGAAACCAGAGTGTAATCGAAGTGTCAATAAAAAAAATCCGTGGCCTGTCGGGACAGTCTTTCGGATTGTATGGTGGCACTCAACATGTTAAAGATGAGAAAAGGAATAGTTTTTGGTAAGACAGTGTCAATGTTTTGAGATTATAACATTTTACTGCAATTTTCTTATATACCAGTATTTTTTAATATTCTCGCTTTATATTTAAAAAAATGCTTCATCGATGACCAGTTACATTCGCCTAATAGCATTAGTTAGTAGTAGGTGCACGAGTGCGCTAGCGGCTTACAGCCGCGGTACACTTTTGTGTCCAATGTGTCCTTGGAGATATAGGTAAAGACACGATCTAGCCTTTCAGAGTAAAAATCTCCTAGACTTATCAGTGCAATCTTATTTAAATCTTCAAAAAATAGCTGCAATCTTCTTTCCATTTGACTAGGTCAATTGCAGAGTAGCCGGCGAGCAGAAGCTATTCTTCTTGACCGGTAAGGACACTCACCAAAATGCATACACCCCTACGTCTGATCTCTAAGTATCTGTTTTACTCTCAGAACTCGCATCGTTGACTCAATGTCTAGAATTAACTGTAACTTATCTGCGTTTTTCTCCTTACCATGTATAGGCTAGAGCTAAATAATTCTACACATTTAAATTCCTCTTTGCAACTTTCTACACTTTTTTGTTGCCCGCGATCCCTGCTTATTTCAGTAACCATCATAAGTTCACCATGTTTACTGTTGGGATTCCATTGACGTTTAGCTTGCATTACTTGATTACTACATTATAACACATGCAAAGCAATTGACTGCGTTATATCCCTTTATTCCTTCCAATCTGGTGTTATTTCACTTTTGATGTGGAAATAAGATCAAATTTTGAAGGGGCTACGTATTTCAATCGAAAGAGTGCCTAATTGGCTTTACTTCGTTTTGTGAAGCGAAATAAAGTAAACCTGAGAAAACGAAAATAATGAAATTTGACTTTATTTTATTCGGTCTTATTTCACGTCATCTATGTATGTAAAAATGTTGCCAGAGAAGATCTGGTATGCAATGTCAAGACGAAGACATATTTGTAGATTGTCTTTTAGACGTGTCCCTTAAGTTGGAGGCCTAGTCCTAAAATAATAGTGTGGACGTGTATGGATATTATAATAATAATAATGGCGGCACTACAGCCCGAGGTGAACCTGGGCCCAGCTTCTCAGCAACCACTCGTGTTGTGCGTGCTATTGTTCTCTCATGAGCGGAGGGGACCTACAGTTTAATGCCGACTCCGAACGGCGAGGTTGAGAAGCCTTTTCTAGACAGTTATACTCTTTGAGCGTTGTCAGTGACCCGAAAGAGGTGGAGCCGCAAACAATTTTTTTCTGGAAAAAAAAATTTTTTTTTTTGAAAAATTGTTTGTCTGAACTTGGATTCGAACCTAGACTGTGAAAGTCCAATGCGCATGGGTCGCCGCACGAACCCACACGACCACGGCGCCCACGCCCACTAAATCCTTTTTCTAATGCCTTGTGCCACGCTATGGGAAAATGCATCAATAAATCAAAATTCAAAAACGTTCATTTTTAGGAGCAGCATCGACAAGAAGGCTTCTCTTGCCAATTAGTCAATCAAGATGCAGTCAATCTATTTAAGTCCAACGCTTTCATTGACGAATATGTCAGCTGTCACTCCTCCACGAAACAATCCGAAAATCTGTCCCCACAGGCCACAGGTTTGTTTTTATTGACACTTCGATTTTAGGTATTACTATCGGAAAATGATTTTAGATAAATTTATTTGCGTGTTTATAGTTGCATTTTACCGTTGTTTTATTGCGGTGACATATTGGTCTCACGCGACCGCCAGGTGTGTAGTAAATCCCGAGAGGCCACATGATGCCAATGTATTACCGCAAATGCCAACGGGAGAAAACGGAGTACGTGTTTTCAGTAAAGGACCCAGTTTGTGTATTTGCTGTTGTGTCAAACAGTGAGAGGTAATCTTCCCGGTGGCAGAAATCAGCGAACTAATTTTGGGAAAATGTCTTACGAAAAAGAGAAATGCGCTTGAATGTAATGATCCAAGAATTGATGTCGGATGAAGAAACTGGAGGAGGGGATGCTTTTGAAGGAGATGGCTCAACAGATTAATACTTACCAGATTTCCAAAGTTGCCATTTGGATTCCAAATCAGATTATGAACCTCCAGCGAGAAAAGAAACTATCTGATTCAGTGGCCTCAACTTCTCAAACAGCCGTACCAGAAGAGCAGCTTCAAAAACCAGTATCACCGGATGCTGAAAACCCGATGCAACTTCTCAATAAGATAGATGCAATAATAGACAAAGTAGTCGGAAACGTAGTCTACAGTGAGGTGAGTATTGAGGATGATGACAACTCTGATACGCGCAAGTATAGCAAGTTCGGAGCTCCGTATGGTGACACATTGATCTCACAGCCGAAAACCAAGTCAATCCTCAGTCTTTTGGGTGTATAGTTTAGAATGACATTAGATTCAATACATATTGTGAGTCTAATACAATGCTGCATACACAAATGTGTGCAAACCTACTGTGAGACCCCTCTGGTATCATGCGATAGAGCAAGCCCAAATTCGTGTGAGACCAAAGTGGTCTCATGTGGCACTCAACGTGGTCTAGATACTCTATCTATCCTAACGTCGTGTGGATCGGAGGACTTAGTGAAACACTGGGCCCGACAAAAGTATTTGAGTCCTCATTGAGTTCCTGCATTAGCTACTCTCCATCGCCTTTACCGACCACGAACAGTTCAACATATTCATAGTTCAACTTAGCGGTTAAAAATAATTAAACAGTTAGAAATTGCATAAATTTCATACACAGGTTTACATTCGTGAAACCAAGTGTGTTTTTATTTATTTATTTTTATTATTTTATTATTTTTTATTATTATTTTATTTATTATTATTTTTGTTTAAGCATAATTTTTTGTATTTTATTTTAAGAAATTAGTTGCCTTTTAAGAGGAATCTCTAAAATTCAATGAATTATTTTGTGGTTGTTTTCCAAATATGGTACATCATCCCTGTTCAAAAACCTTTCAATAAACGCCTAATTAAGACCACTTTTAAAAGCAACGGGGGAATGTCTAACCGGCCTATTTAAAGATATCGCTAACCGATTTATGATAACAATTTTATAATAGGTTTGCATACATAAAAAATTGCTAGCGTCAAAATATAAATATTTTTTAAGCCAGGCTTCATTGCCATGTATTCGGTAAAATAAACTTTTAAGCTATTTCGAAAATAACTTTTCAACCACTCTGACAAATGAAACCGACAATAACTTTGCCATTGCAATTTCAATTACTCGTAATTGTCTGCACATAATTAGCTGTAGACCTGATGTTCTCCCACCAGGCAATCACCTCAAGTTTGCAGACAGTAACTTTTCCAATAATGCCAACGCCTTTATGAAGCAACCTTCACCCCGTCCTAAATTAAAATACATTCCTCAACACTTATTCAGAAGACGCACCTCAACATCAAACGATTAGGGTATAATAAGGCCTTGTCTGGATAAACCAATATTTGACCTAACACAGACGGTGCGGATTTCCACCCAAAGCTTAGAAAATAGGATCAGAAACAATTTAATGTGGACCGCCCTCTTATTTTATTACCTTCACTTGGTTTATTATTCCGAATAAATTCGAAACAAAAGCACACAAGCTTCAGTGCACTCATTGCAGAAACACTCGCCACAAATTATGCATGAGAAGGTGTACCGTGTACCCCTCGTCCATGAAAGGTTTTCCATTTCACTGAAAGGCATGAATTGTCAATTGTGAAGTGAATTGTTTATGCATACATTTTCAGACTTCGGTGGTACTTTCAGTTCTTTCCAAGCGCCCCCCATCGGGGTGGATTTCCTCTGGGGATTCGATTTCGAAGAAGAGATCATAATGAAATTTAACTTAAAAGTTCAATCCCACACATACACCCACAACGGGAACCACAAAGCTATTTGTTATTCGTGCGTCGCATGAAATCACACTCAGACAGAGTTTGTTGCCCAGACATTGAACTTTTCTGACGGATTACTGGTTAGACTCCCACATCATTTTAATTTATTGGCCGTAAATGATAGTGTGTACATGTAGGTGGGTAGTTATTATACGGTTTCCAACCCTCCACTTATAGAAAAGAAAAACTATCAGTCATAACAAGGGCTGTGAATTTAACAGCAGGGGAAGTCGGTCATCGATATTGGTTTGCCTCCTAGCAGATTTGTGCCCCCTCGCAGTGCATATGCTTCACTGGCTGGTGTCATGTAGTCTAGCGTCGAAATATTCCCCTTTATTGACTCTATGGTGCATCTCTATGCATGCAATTATTTCTTGTGTGGTGTGGATCAGTTAATCGTCAACAAGCGAAAAGATCACAAGCGATGTCAGCCAAATGGCCAATTTCTATGTTGTAGCCAAGGTACGACCACTGAAAGAGACTTAATGAGTCGAGTAAGGAAAAGCTACAATCGCAAAATACCAAAAGAAGCTCTGCCAATCCAGTTCAGCTAGCTGAATCAATTGAAAAAGATAGAAGACACTATGACAAGGGCATCAAAGAATACGCTTTAATTTGTGGAAAATATTTGTAGTACAAGGCAGGCAGCAAAATATGTTGCTTACATGCTACGTCATAGGACAGCAAAGCAATTCGTCAGCTCTACGAACAGAAAGGAAGGAAAGAAAAAAGGAGAATGGGATGAAAAGCGTCAATGACTGAAATAATGTCCGAAAATATAACGCAGTGTTAAGCACTTGATGGCGCAGTTGGTTAAGTGCCTGCCCCAAGTTAGAGGGGTACCAGGTTCGAATCCTAGTGAAATCGAATCTGGTCCAGTCACCATTTGTCGTTGGGATCAAATTAACGGCACTGGAGTAGGTTGCTACCTGGCAGTACAATGGACCAGTCTTGAGTCTGAGTGCTCCAGTAACTCAGCTCCTCCGAAAAAAAAGGAAAAGAAAAAAAAAATTTCCGCATTATTCGTTTTTTATTCGCTGTAAATATGCCCTACCTTCTCGTGGGCATGATTCTAATAGAATTGAATATAAAGACAAACCACAACCAAATAAGTTTGCTTCGAAAAATATACACACTTTTAGGTTAGAACCTGACAGAATCTGCCAGTAATGACTTTCGTGTCGCACTATTTCCACAATGCTCAAAAGCCTCCAAAAACATCCTTCCTTGAATTTATTTTTAAATTCCAAGCAAATTGATGAAAAACAAAAAAATTCCCGGTAAAGGTTCATATCCTCAACTCCGACCAGCGGATCAATTAGCCCAAACGTTCTCACATTACCTCAAACAACGTCTGTTCTAATGCTCAACTGAAAGGTTTCGCGTCACAAAAACTCTCACCCCCCCACTAAAACATTTCAAGGTGGACGCAATAAATTACCAATCAAATCCAAGGCAAATGACTCCACTCGAGCTCGAGCCTTAAATAACACAACAGAACGCGTCCGATTCGCAAGCAACAACGAAAATCAAGCAATTTGTATCTGACAATGTCAAATCGACCACATTAGACCGCAACTGCACGAAAAAATTCACTTAGCAGCACTCTGCTTGGTCGGGCATTGCCGCGCCGCGCCAGCACGTGCATTCGGCAAAACATAAAAGCGGATATGCGCCCCCCGCCTTCGCACCGACCGGCATCGAGTTTCACCACCAAAACGAGGAAATTATCCTCGCATTGCGGCATTTAAAATAATTGCCTAAACATTTCGATGGAGTGTTTCTCGAAAATAAAACCCGTAATCCTGGATCAATAACTATTGTAAGGACTCTGGAGTGGGTGTGGGGGTGGCGACTGGGCTGCTGTAGGGGAACCCTTAAAGAAAATTGTCGGCTGTCAGCTCGAGGTGGGCTTTCGATTTGTTTTCGTGTGGATTGTGTAGCAGGAAGGGGGAGGAAAGGATGTCCTAAGGGGCTACAGCCCAATCAATATTCATAGTCCATTCGACGTCGCCTGAGGAGGGAAGCGATTCCTCCGAAACTCACCCGACGAGGGAATATTGCTCGACATGAGGCATCTCGCAGGGTACAGGGTGGAGGAGATAATTTCAAAACAATCAATCAGCGAAGCTAATCACTGCTGGAAGACCCCGGTAATTTCTTGTCCTCGAGGAGATGCTCGGCGCTTCGAAGCAACGCCGCCGCGACGAAATAATTGCTACATTGTTTGTAATCCTCGCGAGATGTCTCCTGGGGTGACACGCCACTGCTGCTGAGGATGATGATGTTGACGGTGACGGCCGCAGAGGAAATCTCTCGTCTGCAGTGCCCTCGACTGAAGCTGGAGAAAAATGGAAATTAGAGATAAATCCTTTCTTCGCCCGGGGGCACAAGTTGCAGTTGCGAACGCCAGTCATGCTGCCCGCAGAGCAGACACCTTTGTACCTCCTGGCTAGCCTCTGCGGGCCAGTCCTTTCACGCAGATTAACTGCCGCTCCACCTTGGGAAGAGGCGCAAGGAGCGAATTATAAATTCATACCTCCAAAGACAGTGAATTTATGCGCCAAGGCGGTGGCGTCCGTTTTTCAGTCGAGGAGATTGTGCCACGGTCCTCAGGGTGTCATTCGCTTTATTGCGGGCAGTGGGTGTGCGGGGTGGCCTTGTGGTGTCCGCATGAAATATTTGGATTTTCTAGACTCAACCACTCACACCAGCACATGCACACACACACCTAAAATAGTCTAATAAATTCAAAGTGGCGGAATCCTTTTTTGGTCTCCCTTTGTTCATTCGTTCATTCTATTTGCTGTTTGCACAATAATTTTTTATTGTTTGCTTTGACATTTGGCACTTGAATAGATTTCGTGGTTGAAGATTTATTTTCCTTCCCGACAACGGCGACAGTTTGGGGTGCAAAATGAAAATCGAGGAAAAGATTTCGGCAGTCCTTCCGTTCGCTCAGTCCTTCTCTTCCCTTCTCTGCTCTTCTGTTTCTCACTCTGCTTAGCACCATCATGATTTTCCTTAAGACGGTTTCCGCTTGGAATATTAATGGGAACGATTTTTTGCCCGCCCGCTGGAAGTGGTTAAAAAGGATTCAAGGACATTGGGAGTGGGCGAGCCGGGGAGCGAGAAGTGCTAGTGGTTTTCTTGAAAAAAGCATTTTCTTGAAGACTTCCTCTATTGCATTTTGTCATTGAGGATAATGCTGCTTCAAGTGCGGACGGGGATAAATTTTGCACTTGGACAGGAATAATGGATTGTGAGTAAACTGGAGGGAAATTTTTCAGAAATAACTTATTTCGTATTCTGGCTATTAATGCCTAGTTTTGGGCAGGAAGCTTCTTAGCTATGCTAAGGAGGAATAAGAAGTGGTTCTTGGAAGTGGGTAGAGTTTAAGCGAACGACGTGGACTTGGGCTTGATGGAAGGAATATGAGTAATGTGATGCAGTTTCGAAGGGGACTTGAAAAATTGTCGGATAAATACGTAACTGATCGTGTGGAAATGCATTTTTATGACTTTCCGAGTGAAATTTATGTGGAAGTATGTAATTAGCAATGATTTATTCGACGGCCAGTTTTCGACAATTTGTTGCTGGGTACAGTTGAGATTACTTACACCGAAGCATTTATCCATGTTTGTAAGATAGAAAAGATTGAGGAGTTTTTTCTAGTGTATAGAGATTGAAAAAAATGTCGTTACTTTTGTTAATAAAATTCAGTTGGTTTTCTTATAGTGTACACAAGCGATTAATTGAAAGAAATATGCGTGACTTTTATTAACACTGCTTGAAAATTTTTCGTGTCAAGTTTAGACGGCATCGAAAAATAACTTACCTAGCCTTTAGTTATAAAGAACTGGAGGAGGTTAATTGAGCTGAATTGTCTTAAAATGAGCGAGTCCTTTTGGGACAATTTTAAAGAGATCAGGCAAGTGGTGCCCCGAAGGAATTGGTATTGGAATTGGAATTGGTCGAGACTGCAATCACGCCTTTAATTTATTTATTTATTTATTTATTTCACAAACTTAATACAACCCGGAAACAACTATGACTAAATTATTTACAATAATTTACTTAAGACTACTTAAAACTACTTGAAATATATAAATTTTCTAAGCAAAGGAAGAAAGGGCATGTCTTAGTGAGCTCCTGTTTGTACTAAAATCAAACGTGCTTAGGGTCTCGTTGGTTATACGCAATATTCGCGACATCGGTTCGTTTCGGCCATAATCAGTACGATGGTACTTGAGATGGAAGAGAGGTACTGCCCTAAGGGAACGAGGATTGGTGTTGAAAGATATCAGCAGCGCAGGACAATCAATGATGTCCGTTAATAACTGGTGTACAAATAATACATCAGCAACTTTTCTACGTTTTTCGAGTGATTGCATACTCAACAGGCACAACCGATGATCATAAGGGGGTAGGTTATATCTGTCGGACCAAGGTAGTCCTATGTTTAGTCGAGATCAAACTCGGAAGAACATCTGCCAACCGCTGTATTTTTGGGCTCAAAAGGCAATAGAGTAGTGAACCCCTCTCGGCACAGACCAAGTTGACCTTGTATTGATCATTCCAGTCATGTTTTACGGCGCAGAAGCATGGACAATGTTTGAAAGCTGATGAAGAAGGTCTTCTTATTTTCGAGAGAAAAGTTCTGCATGTGATCTTTGGTCCCTAAGTTAGAGAGGTCCCAGGTTCGAATCCCAGTGAACGCAAAGTTAATGCACTTTTATCTGGTTTTTCAAATCTGGTTCATTATTTGTCGTTGGGATCAAATTAACGGCTCTATGACTGGTAGTAGCCAGACTGTGGGTATCACAATGGACCAACATGGTCTAAGTGTGCTTGTGAATTCATTAGCAGCCCCCTAACCTAGAAGACAGAAGTGCTAAAAACTAAAGTCCAAAGTGACTGTGCATATGGTTGTTTCAATGATACTAAATTCATAACGGCTAGACCAGCAGATTCAAAAACTGGAAGCAGTAGTTAAGGCATACAAAGTGAAATTTTTTTCTATAAGATAGATTTTTTGGAGGTAGGTGTTCACTCACTTTTGATGCTTGTTTTAAGCTCTTTTTTTTCCTTTGAATTAATTTAACTGCTGTATGTTTACCGTTAATAATAATGTAATAATGGCGACGCTGCCGTCTGTGGTTGACCTGGGACTAGCTTCTTTTTCTTTTTCTAGATTTTTCTAGACAGTTATACTCTTTGAGCCTTGTCAGTGACTCGAAAGAGGTGGAGCCGTGAAAAAATGTTAGATGCTTTTTTCGGGAATCGAACCGAGAACATCGAGCGTAGGAGTCGACGCAACTACCCACTACACCACGGCGCCCACATGTATTTACCGTTATGTTGAATTAAATATAGCTCGTCTTAAAGTACGATTTCGGAGATTTTATTTGAGACATCATTGCCTCGCGTAGATGGTCCCTTTCAATTTTAATTTAGGGGACAAACTTTCAGCTAATGACTCACTTTCGAGGCTGACTGTATGTTCTCTAGGACAAATGATTGGCTAATGCTTTTCAAATTTGTTTGAAAGTAACTGTAGATTATTTAAGACGTCGGTTCTAGTATACTGACAACTCGTTTTCGAATTTCAATTTCCTTCCTTAATTTAAAAAACATCTTCATCCAAAGTTTAGAAATTTTGCCTGGACGTTAGGCACAATCACTCATCTACTTCTACTTGAAAAACATTTTACTCATTGCATCTGGAATATTTATTTATGGCATATTGAGAGCATTTGCATTCATCACTCCTCCTGGGACTTGACAAGATGGGACGAACAAAGGAAACACTATTCTCTTGAAGATTCTACAAAATTTATGTTTCAGAAATTGTAAAGCATTTGATGTCCCACGACATCTTTGCAAATGAATATTCCGTTTCATCTTTGCCCTGCATTTTCATTTCAGTGTTCTTTGTGCTGTCCGAGCCATCCCGAGACATCATGATTCCTACCTCTCACCCCTTACCCCTTACTCCACCACCCACCAACCGACGCTTCATTCATAATAAATTAGATCTTTCACTTCAGAGACAAAAAGCAAATTCATTTCCTTTCAAAAGCTGAAATAAAGGAAACTTGTACAACCACGAGATGCTGTCACCCCGTCCAACAACAGAAAACTCTCTTCATTAATTAGAAGGACAATTTGTTCCGTTCTTTGTTAAAAGTGAATCCTTCTGCTTGTGTCACATTTGTCAAGATAAGAATAACAGTTGTCACTTCCGTGCGCTTTTGCTCATCTCCGGCACCAGCCAAGACGACTGCCCACTCGGACCGCACAACACTATTTTATATTTTTAAAACAAATTTCATGCGAAAGAAACGCGGTGACCCCTTCTTGTAGTCCTTGGAAAGTGCAAATGGATACCGCGACTATCGTCTCCCTCCTCCGCCGGCCACTTGGACGTTGACAGCACTGACCCAGTCCCAATGTGAGTCTAATTAATTTATCTGAGTGATACGCAACGTGTTTAGGGGGATGCTTCTGAGATATGATAACAGCTCCCACTCCTCAAGCTCCGTCATTCATTTGCAGATAAATTAGGTAATCATTTGTATCGTTCGCATTTTCTCTGCTCTCCCACTTCACCCGGCACCCAACACTGCCCACAATGTTCCGTCCAACCCCTGGACAAGGTCTTTTATTTCATTTCAGTTGTTTTCCACCAATTCATCCCGTCTTGCGTTTGTCACTTCGCCCAAAGTGTGCTCTTCCGAGAGTGAGCATCTAGAGAAATTGCAGTAATAAAATCGAAATGCAGGGTGGGAAATAACTGTGGCGTGGTACTCCTGTAGGTGGTTGGAGCCGGCTGGCGGGACACTGGACTGGGCGCGTGCTTGAGAAGGTAATAAATTTTTCAACTTAGAAGAAGTAAATGGAAAAGAGCAATGAATCACTTACCTTTGGCAATGGGAGCCACCGAACTCGGAGAGAAGGGTGCCGGCTCTGGCAATGGCTACGGTGGTGCTGCAGGTTCGCAAGCACACTGTGAGGTGTTTACTTTTAATTTTAAATGATAAGACGAGTGAAGGATCCAGGGTACGGTGTGAGTTCTGCGCTGGGCGGTCGTGGGAAAATGAAAATCAGATTACAAAGCTTCCATCGAAGAGGAGACCGGAGATAGGAACGAACGCTGCGACATGAAGAAGAAGAATGAGGTGTACATACTCACAATACAGCACAAGCGGGGGAATGGGAAAAAGTTTCCACCGAGTTCCAGATAATCATTGCTTGGAACTGGGGAAAGTTGAGTTTTATTCTCGGGCATTAGGGCAGCTGAAACTTCTTGAAATTGTTTGGATTTTAAATGGAGATGTAATTTAATTGACATAATGGAGGTACATGGATGACTGTTTTGGATGTACTCCCCCGTGTCGGGGTGAAGGTCACGCGTATAGTTAATGGTTAATTTATTCACAGGTGATAACGGAAATTCTGAGAGTCATTCTTTTTGTCGTCGAAATGGTTAATGTGGCACTTAAGAGATGTGACACAACTTGGAAGCGATCATTTAAGTGGGAGAACGACGTGGCAGGGAGGGAAGTTGCTTGGAGTGGTGATATATTTGGAAGCTCTAAGTGTGTTGAGTGTGTTTACCTGATAAGAATGAGAGTTTCTTTACGAAAGTTAATCCATTTGAGGCTGTTGGCTAGTCTTAAGGAATCACTCGTAGTTATTGTGCATGGGAAGTAAAATTTTTTCCAGTTTTATAGCGTCAACGTTTTTAGGAAACACGGGGCCGCAGATGCTTGGGGCATTAAAACCAAAAGAACGAAAACCATTTGATATTTTTTCACAATTTTTTACGATATATTTTTGATTCATTACATGTTAAGGTCTTTTAGTTACCACTGTTGATACGATTTCTTAATTGAATTTGGAGTTGTCAAGACAGTAAAAATCAAAGCTTTTTCCGATGGGTTGATGTCACCGGGAATCCTAAAAATGTAAATAAACTGTTTAGAGAATCGGATATTCGATAAAATTTTACAGTACTTTTTGCTTCAAATGTATTAGGGATACTATTTTTGAATGAACTTCATGTTGAATTTAGAGTCAAATTATCCATTTTGTTAAAATTTCTGAATAAATTCGGTGGATTTTTGAAATGAGGAAATGAAGAAATCGTGCTATGCGCAACCTTTGATAGTTGTTTCCTTTCAGCGACGATGATAACTTTTTGACAGATTTTAATATCTGACTCTCGCTTCTGAAAGGAATTTCAATGACGACACGATTTGATGTAAGTTCAGAAACAGAACAGCTCGATTTTTTGGAGACGACGCGGCTGACGATGTGACAAAGACAGACATTTCCTTTGAATTCGAGGGTAACTTCGTCCTTCAAAGTGGGTATCGAACTGCAACTATTTGATCAGCAAACATGAGGTCTTCTTAGGGTAGCCAGTTTTCCTACCATTTTTTTCGATGCAGTCAAAAGCTATGCCATTCGAAAAGAAAGCGGGTTCAGAAATCAAGTACATACATTCCCTGTGACGGTAAAAAAATACAATGAAGCATTTTTGGAGCTGTAAAAAATACAATGAAACCTTCTTGTAGTTTTATCATCACCAAATTATCCATCAGACAGATGAGAAAAAGGGAACAATTCATTTCACCTTGCAGAGTCAACCGATTGCAATTGCACCCTTGCCGCACGAGTCTTTGTCTAACTAAATTGCTATTGACTCTATTTTGCAAATATAAACTTCATTAACACTCACTGAGTCGCTATGTGAGAGGAATATCCACGTCATAGTTCCGACCAGGTTGCAAAGCTGCATTCAGCACTATTGAATGCCAAAGCCACTCCCTGGCAACTGGCAAGTTTACAACTAAGAGATACCACTTCGAGTGTATAGATATACTTTATGTTTCTTCTTCATCGCACAGATTTCTGCGCAAACAGAATTGATTGCTCTTCTCTGATGGGTTTTTCCCCTTCAATAAACATAACACCAACCCTAAGCACTGAAGAGCAGCACCCACCTTCGGCTACCCACCCCCATCTTATCTAACATCGTCCTGGGTGCTCTGGGCTGCCTCCTCGCCTTTCACTACTGCTGTTTCTATCATTTGATTTCAATTGGAATCAATTTGAAGGCAGGCAACAATTTGAAAAATCAAAATCTTCATGCAGCAGCAGCCGACGACGCAAGTAGCGATGAAAGCGGGTGATGGGACTGGGTGGGGTTGGCTGTAGCTGAAGGAAGCGGCAAGGAAATCCGGTGGTGGGTGGTGGAATGTGGGTTTTCTTCTCGTTTATTTGCTCATCTGTTCCAGGCTCTTGCCGGTGGTGTGCGACTAGTAGTAGTGCTGAGGTTGGAGCTCGCCTCGTTTATCTGTTCATAAAAATGCTTAATTGACTTGATGCGTTTTATTTGTTGAATAAATCAGTGATTCGCTTTAGCTCCACTCCGTGGCTGTGTGTGAGTGTTTGGGTATGCTGCGGGAGGCCTTACTTCGAGTGGAAGAATTTATGGTCAGAGTGTGCGTGTATTTGTGCTCGTTACAAGGTGAAGTGTTAGTGAGTGATGATTGGTATAGCAGTTGCTGAGATTCACACAATTTTATAGCTAACGGTGGTGGTGGCGGATGAATTCGATTGAGAGAAAACCGTACACACGTACATCTCCGTCGGTGGAATCAACACGGCAGGAGATAACATTTGGGCCTTTATTTGCTGTAAATGGCTTCATAGCCTGGTGGTTTGGTTTTCATGGGATTAAAGTTTCACTTAGACCTCGAGTGCGATTTTGGATATGTTTCAGTGGGAACTAATAAAAATTAGTTGGCGTAACGATCTAACATGGCCAAGCAGTTAGGAGTTAATTGACTACTTTTTTTGCTAATATTGGCAGTTTGCATTGACGAGTGCGGAGGTTGATAAGTGAGTGATATGAGTGAAGTTTTATGTCGCCTGCAAGATTGACATGAAATTCTTATATAAATACATGAATACTCCATGACAGTACTTTTGACTGAACTTCTCTGCTGGAAGTGCTTATGTTAATCGATGGAAAAAGTATAACGTCCATTTGTGGAACATTAAATGACTTAAGATGATGATGACTTAACGACACTGCAGATGATGTTGAAAACCAAAAGGAAACTGAAACTTTTATTCGGCTTCGACTTGTGAGATACAAGTGTTAGAAATATAAATTTGAAAAACAGTTAAGTAGATACGCATTAACTACAAGAAAGTAACCCATTCACGACTAACTTAGAATGCGGCACTACCTTGCTTGAAGATATGCTAAACCTGATATTGTCCCAAATATGGTACCAAGTTCTTTCTAAAAAGTGAGGATAGGCTGCACTATTCATTCAGGTGAAGGTGAAGGCAAGAAAGACCTTACCACGTGTGTAGAAAACTCCCCATACCAAGCAACTTCCACCGCGGAAGTCTTGCTTCACTTCGCAAATCATGCCAATACCCGATATAGCCTGGTCAACCAAGATTCAATTTTTTTTCCGCACTGAAAATAGTTAAAGAAATGTAAGAATAAGACACAGTGCGAGCGACTGAATGGCGCAGTTGGTTAAGTGTCTTCCCCAAAATAGAGGGGTCCCGGGTTCGAATCCCAGTGAAATCGAATCTGGTCGAGTCACCATTTGCCGTTGAGATCAAATTAACGGCACTGGAGTAGGTTGCTACCTTGCAGTACAATGGATCAGTTTTGAGTCTGAATGTAGTGTTTTAAAAACCTCCGAAAAAAAGGAGACAGTGCCGTAGCCAATTCGAATGTTCTCCAAGCCGCCATTTTACCATTCTTCCAGCGCCAAAAGCACTGTTTTGTGGCGATTCAGTCCGAAGTGGACATGAGAATGGCTGTTACAGCAACCACTCGAATTGTAGGTGCTTTTGTTGTCTCGCAGGTAGAGGGTACCTACAGATTTATGCCGACTCTGAACGGTTAAAGGCCCTACTACAATAGGCATGAGCAAACATGAGCTAGTGTCAAATTTTAACGAAGAGTTTCGTCATGTTTTGGCAAAACACACGCATAGCTATAATGAACACATGTGTGTTTTCTGAATTTCTTCGCACGTTTTGTTTCATTTAATGTCGTTTAACAATACGGTATTTTGCGATTTCCTATGTGCCATCTGTCAAGGTTGCATATGCGCGGTGCGATTCAGAGCGCACTACCTCATGCCTAACGAAACATTTGTTCGTTTGTGTGCCATCTGTTAAATTCGCATATGCTTAAGGAAATGTTCCGAATCGTTCGTGAACTTCATTATAGTCGCACCTATGGGGGTTACAGTTGAGCTTTAAGTTAACTTGATGATCGTTACGCGCGTATGCTATTTCTTAATAACGATAGTTTCCTTTAAATATCTTAAACACATCATACAGTGAAAGCTCTTCCTTTAAATATCTTAAACACATCATACAGTGAAAGCTCCCATTACGGACAACTCTCTTAGGCGGACCATCCCCTTGGGCGGACAGTTTTCACGACCGTGGATCTTGAATTGAAGTTCCATATATTTTATATTCCCTTTAGCGGACAGTCCCTTACCCGGGTGCGGACAGAGACATCAGCCACAATTTGGAAAATGTAATTCTCTTAAGCGGACAAAATTTTTTTCAGCAAATCGTTCAAGTATATTTTTTGGATCGCATGAGAACGATAAAAACAAAAGAACTGACTTTACAAGGAAACAACACAATAGCAACAGGACAGTGTGTGTGTGGTACGCATGCCATCGAATTATTGACTCAAAAATATAAACATTTTGTATCTACCGCCCAACACCACATCAGTCTCCCAGCCTCTTGACCAAGGTGTAATAAGCAATTTTAAATTTCATTACCGTTTACTTATGTTGAAGCACATTGTCAACAACATTGATAATGCTGGGAATGTAAGCGTTCTAACAAAAGCTGTAAATAATTTGGTTGCCATCTATTTTATTAACACTGCATGGTAACAAGTAAAAGCGACAACTATTGTAAACTGTTTTCAAAAAATCTGGATTTGGCGTACCATTCACGACAGAACTTTATCAATTTGACCCAGAAGGTGATCTACCATTGGCACATCTGAAAACAATTTCAAAATTTCTTCATGAGCACCAATCTGATGTTGATCCAGGAAGCTTCTTACACATTGATGGACATGTGCACATAGACAATGATATTATGGCAAAGGCACAAGTTCACAACATCGTCGACATCGGCAGCAGCTCTGAGGATGGCGAAGAAGGTCCAGAGGTATTAGATGAAATAACATTCAGCTCATACAAGAAGGTGCAAATTGGAAATTACGAAGATAAATAATGGGAAATCTCTTCAGATCCTTTTCAAGTTGGAAACTGTTGGGAATGAATCACGAATTAAACAAATAATGCTAACTGATTTTTTTGAACATAAATAATAAACATACACTAAAATAAACTTTTTTTGTTAAATGTTGAATTACAGTTGAAATAACTTAATTTTTGTTGTTTTTTTTTTTAATGAAGATAATATTTATTTATTTAGTCATTAAAAAACATATTTTTTTTTTAAATTTTTCCCATGGACGGACATCTTCCTTGGCCGGACAAAAGTGCTGCAACCGTCGCTGTCCGCCTATGGGAGCTTTCACTGTATCTAAGTCCACGAAGTTTAATTTCAGTTAAATTCATTGACAGTTATATATTCTCCACTGGATATATTGTCTAAAATGAAAAATTGTTGAGTCCTTAATAAAGTTCCATTAACTGTTCTAATGCCATGAAAGAATGTTGAACTATTATGTCCTCGTTTGATGTTTTTGTTTCGTTATGAAATCATGTTGTGAGATGACATTGTTCTTCATTAGCCTCCAGTATGACCTCAAAACATTAGTCAGCGCAATGCCTGCACGTGCATGCACACAGCCACAAAGTAGGCCAACGCTTATCCAATATCCATCAGAGCACGAACAGTTTTAAGGACACACACCCATCCCCGCGTCGCACTCTCGTTCACCATCACCCTGAAACGAGAGTAGAGACTGACACATAATTAAGGACATTCCATTAGAAAATTTTCAAAAACGAATCACAAGTTGCGTAAGCGAGAGTGCGAATGCGAATGCGATTCGGAATGTGTCATCCTTTTGCTGCACGGGTGAATGCTCACGTATGTCCGTGAACTCTTTGCAATGCAAATACGATCTAAAGGATTCCCATATCCAATTTAACTGTCGTTCCCATTCGAATCAGAGGTTCCTGCCACTTTCCTATCTGATGACGTCTTTGCCCGATTCTACTCAGATTTCCCTTTTCTCGCCGTCCTCCTCATTTTTTGTCAACGATTAAGAATTTTTTCATGTCCTCTCATATTTCTCCTATTTTTGTGTTTTTTTTTTTTTCAAAAACATAAAATTTGTATTCAAAAAGTGAAACATTTTTCGGCTTTGGTGCGCAGTTCTGGTGATAGCAACGGTGACGGTGATAGCGATAGTGGTTGTAGCCTGCCATCATTAGAAGCGAGCACGTTGAAATGCTTTCTCCTTTCGCCTTTCACCTCTTGGAGCTATAATTTTAGTTTCATCTCAAGGATTGCGTGGCAGAGCAGCATACCAATGCGGGGACCTTGCTCCAGAGACACTCGTCGTGCATTCAGGACAGTTGAGGCAAACGAAACGACAGAGCTCGACCATTTAACGTTCATGTGGTATATAACACGAGACGTTGATGTAGGCATAAATAGTTTGTCTCAAGTGGTTCGCTAATTATGAGCAAAAAAAAGTGCTAGTGTTGCTGTTGTTGGCGGTGAGCTTTTTGTTATTGGCGGCGGTAATTTGTTGAAGCCAGAGTGGGCCTTTGAATGTCAACATTGCAGTGACATTGAGAGCAAAACAAGAGCCTCCAACTTCATTCAGACGTCGTCAGTGGTGAAGCACCCTCATTGGAAGTGCGAGCTCGTCCTTCTGCAAAGTTTAAAGCTGAAGCACTTGAGAAGCAGTTGGATAATTTAAGGTTTCGTTGGTGTAGGTATCATACAGGGTATGGTCACTGCAGGGTTTGATATGGAAATTCATTTCTTTCGTCACCACCCACGTGTAGAAGTTGTCTGGAAGAATTTATTATTAGCTACTTTGCAAAGCCCTGTGGCCTGCAGCAAACATAATTTAAATTTCAAATGCATTGTTGCTTCTTACCACGTCGTTGTGGAATTTGTTAAACGATGTCTTAACCTTGGGATAAAAACAGAGTTTTGCACATTCTGTGGTTATGTTATGATTTCACATAAATAGTGCTAGGGGGTCTGTTGATACGCTTGAAGTTGGAAAAGGGTTTAATTCAGCAAGCAACATATGGGAGATCCTTAATCGACCCTCCTTCGGTAAATTTGTTAAAGATTGTCATGGTCTTCTCAAGAAAGAGAAACCTAGTGTAAGCTATTAGTAATTGGTTAAATGCATCCGAGTGAGCGCCCTCCGTGTCTCACTCAATTAAAGGAACTGGATGATTGGGAATCGCAGCCAACTTCGGGCAGATCCTCAATTTTTTCATTCTTCTTTGACGGACGCTGAAGCTGGTCGGACGATGCAAGGAAAAAATAAATGAAAACCCTTTGTGGTTTGTGATATTGTTTTAAAATAAATTAATGAAGTTTAAACTAGTGTTTATTCTTATTCTATTGTGAGTGTAATTTGTTAAATTCCGCGGGTTGTCCGATTTTTTGATGGTATACATTAGAGGTGTGAAAGATATCCGCCAAGTATTCGGTATCCGGCCTATCCGGCTTCCTTTGTACTATCCGGCCGGAGCTGAATAGTCTTTTGATATCCGGCAGAATACCGGATAGTCGTTTTTTCAGTAAAAAACAACAAAATAAAAAACAATTTAATATTGGAAGTTTACTAAAGCCAAATTATGATGAATGAAAATTAGTTTTTCTGCATTCAGGGGTAATAATTTATTACGTTTGTTTTCGTATACGATGCATGCTTTAGAAAAGAGCCTCTCACTGTATACACTGCTACACTTAGATGAAAAATAAGTTTTGTCGAATTTGAGCAAAATTGGGTACTGTCTTCCATTTACTGACCAACAAGCCCAAGGGTCGCTATTCCGTTCAAAATAAACTGTTTTGAGATATAAGTCAAGCACGTTGGCGATATTTTTTTTTGACAGAATACTCAATCTGACTTGCCTTCCGCAACCCCTTCAAAAATGTCCCAAAAAGAACGTAAGAATATCTTATGGAGTAGAAGAAAAAAAACATGTTTAAGTTGTTTTTATTTGTACCAGTCTGATTTGAGTATCAGACCACCAAACTATTATACTTTTAATTTGGGCAGATATCCGGTCGCCGAATATTCGGCTATCCGGAATAGTTGCAGGCCGAATATTCGGTATCCGGTATCCGGCCAAATCACTATTTGGTACAACTCTAGTATACATGCTCCTGAAGTATGATACATTTTTCAGTTGTATTTATTGTATACTCTATCTGTGGCAGCCGTTAACGTTAAACGTGTTTTTATGAGCTCGGCGATTTTCGTTTGGTAAAAAAATGTATCAAAGAATTTGTATCAAATTTTGCGTACAAAATTAAATAAAGTGTAACAATGTGCGTGCAATGTTAACAAAGGCCTATGGTAAGTCTGCCATTACCAAACCAAGAGTTTGCGAGCGATATAAGCGTTTCCAAGATGGTCGTGAAGACGTTGAAGATGACGAACGCCATGGAGTCCCCAGTACATCAATAACCGATGAAAACTTGGAAAAAGTAAAAGATGTGGTTATGAACGATCGCCGAATTACAGTCAGAGAAGTCGCTGATGATGTTGGCATATCGATTGACTCATGCCATGACATTTTTGAGGATGTATTTGGGTATGAAACTCGTGGCAGCAAAATTTGTTCTAAAATTGCACCTGCGCCTGATCATTACTCGTTTGTGAATTTTTAGACAAAAACAATACTGAAATGATGCCCCGTCTTGATATTAGCCAAACTTGGCTCCGTGTGACTTTTTTCTAAATATCGGGATATTTTTCTTCCAGGTGAATAGAACCGGCTCTGTTTTCTGCGGGTTTATTCCTAGAGCGTTGTGTTTTGCCCATGTGGAGAGCTTCTTTAAGGCAGATTCCATTAGCTCGCTGATTGTTGGTAGAAATTTACCTTTTATCAGGATAACTAAATCATCCGCATATGCTATTTGGCTTTTGTACTATTCATGAAGATTTTAAGGATTTCATAAGAAGCCACAGTAGGGGGGACAGAACTCCGCCCTGTAGTGTGCCTCTAGTTGTCATTTTCCTTGTAGGGCTGATCTCCGATATCTGCATTGTTAATTTTGTTGTTAAGCATATTACCAATTCAGTGTATTGTGGATTTGTCTTCTAGAGCTGCTGTTGTGGCTTCTGTGTTTACATTGTTGAAGGCCGCTCGATATCGGGAAGGCCGCAGTTGTGAATTCTTTTTAAATCTCCTCTTTCCAGAATGTCAAAATATGGAAGCAGAGCACGCAGTTTTTTGTATGCTGACGTAGAACCTTTTCTTCTCCTTTGTATGATGCTACAGTCGGAGGTTATAGTAATAATAATGGCGGCGCTACAGTCCAAGGTGGACCTGGGCCTAGCTTCTCAGCAACCACTCGTTTTGTGCGTTCTGTTGTTCTATCACGAATGGGGGACCTTGAGTTTAATGCCGACTCCGAACGGCAAGACTGAGAAGCTTTTTCTAGACAGTTATACTCTTTGAGCATTGTCAGTGACTCGAAAGAGGTGGAGCCGCGAGAAAAATGTTAGGTGTTCTTTCGGGAATCGAACCGACAACATCGAGAGTAGGAGTCGACGCACCTACCCACTACGCCGCGGCCTTCACACAGTCGGAGGTAAACCTTGGGCTAATCCAACAAGCTTTATTTTTTGGCAGATGTCGCCAGCTGCGAACACCAAGTTGGTTGATGCCATTTACTACGCTTAAATCCTGGACGTCTTCCGTTAAACTGTCCCACATGTTCAAAGTCGATGATTCCTGATGCCGGAGCTAAGTTTAAGGCTTTGGATCTAAAGACGCCTGGCTAGACATACAAACTCGTGTTTTGCCGTTCAACTCGTACAGTTGTAGGTTAAATCTTTTGCTGTAATCGGCATAAACACAAACAGAACCGAAAGTAGCACTCATAACTACTTTCGGTCCTGTTTGCGTTTATGCCGATTATAGCAAGAGATTTGAACAAGAACTTTACGGGTTGAACGTCTTATACAAACCCAGCTAGACCTTTCGAAAGAGGGCTGGGAGTTATTAGTGAAAATCAGGGCGCAGTTAGTCGCTCGATTGTATCGAATTGTAAAGTATTTGGATGAACTAAATACTGACGATAGCTTATAAACAACCTTTAGCCAACCACTTCTTCAGGCTATACTAATCGGCAGCACATCCGGTTGTGACTGCCCCCGTCAGCTGCAGTCCTTTTGTTCTGTTCACATACTTTCCTAGATTCAAACGGACCACAGTTTCTCGCGTTGAACCTTGTAAACTCCCTCATCACATTTCTTTACCCTCAAACTGCACTAGACACTCGATACAGCCGCTCGCCTGCTCGCGCTGCTCAAGCATACCGCAAATTGTGAAATTCAAAACCCAAAACATGGTCGATAGTCTGGGTTTTCTGCTGTGCAATACCGTTTTGAATCTTGCGGATAAAGATTTTCGAACGCAAAAACGCAAACAAGCGGCAAAAGGGATACATTCGAGTACACCTCACTCACCTCTAACCTTATGACCTATAATCGGGAGCATGCAATGCGATAAAGGAATGTTTTCATTCGTTCCTTTTCACCCCTTTTTCTGCTCTTGTTGCCCATACCGAGGCACTGCTATGCACGACCGGAACAGGCCACAAAGTATGGCTTCTCGGAAGGAATTTGAAAGCTGTCATAAAAGGGCGATGGCGGAAAGGACACACCTACGCCTGGTTCTCAATCGCACCAACGTTGCCTGTTAAGGCCCTGTGAATGGTTGACTCCTCTATTTTACTTTCGATATTTTTTTTGTATGAATTTCAATACACAGCGAATGTGAAATACACACAAAAAACGAAGGGAAAAAGGCGGAAATAAAGAAAAACATGAAGGCGGGGGTGGGCTGCGGTGGTGGTGGAGACAGCATTTAAGCTCTTGGTTCGATGGGTTGAAACGAATAGAGAGAAGAATATGGGATGGAAAGGATATGGGAAACGAGGGAGCCTTTAAAAATGCGTGACAGAGCGTTAAGGATTCGAATTCAAATGTAAATTGTTGTGCGGTACGTGTGTGTCTGTGCCTGTGTCTGGTTGTGCGCTGTTTGGTCGACACAAAGGATTTACGTTTGGATAAAGGAAAACGTTGTCAGTGCTTTTTGTTCGAAATCAAAGGGCACTGTTGAATAGTTCAACGGAAAGTCGATCCTGTTTGGCAGAAAGAGTTTAGCAGGAAAGAACAGAGAAATCCACTGTAAGGGAAGTTATGAAGAGACGACAACATATCAAATGTACAAGTGAACTAGGATCTGTTGACTGTGGATTGCTTTGTATCCTGCCTCGTTTGTGACAGATGGAATCGTGATGAGGACGGGCGGTGGTGGTGGGAATGGCTTCATGCATGACATGAGACTGGAATAGAATGTCGAGAGTTAATGACTTGAAAAGTGATTGAGGTATTGAACATGTTCACAGAGCTCAAGGATACACATCGTCGTGTGCGTTACCATGTCTACCAGGGGTTTTATGGTTTGATCTATTCAAATGCAATGACATCCGGTTTCCAGGATTTATGTTCGTTAGCATAGTTTGTGCGGTTTAACTACCCCACACTGCTTGACTTGAGCATTCAAAGAAAACATTTTTTTTAAGGATCGTCTACACGGGTCTTAAACCAGGAAGCGAAGGATTTGCCACAAGTTCAGTGTATGAGCACTGCTAGGATACACTGTAGCATGCTTAAATCAGGGGAACAGTCAAAGTGCTATTAAATCGTTGCTTTTATATCTTCAACCATAAAAATGTGATGCTTGCTACATATTTTTAGAAAACTATTTGAGCACTGTTGATGCCATAAGTGGATATATCTAATTAGTAGAAAAAATCCCTGAAGCCAACCACAACTTCCATATTAAATCATTCATGAGGACGCATTAACTTATAGCACATGCAAGGGATTCAATTCGTACGAACAGAGATTGTTTATAGGTTTTTCGCATGGTCAATATTTTTTTATATCGATAGACATTTGTACGACTGGCTGCTGATTTGTCTGACATTTGCAAGATTTGAAGTTTGCTTATCGCGAATTGGCAAAAAATAAGATTATCTCCTGATTTTATCACAGAATTTTGCTTGGGCAGGTGCCTTATTTCTGGCCGAATATTGGGAAGTTAACAGCGATAAATTCTGAAAAGCACTCAGGGTGACAAGATGAGAAAGACAGGAAAATAAACTTAAATAAAACAACAACGCAGTGAGAAATAAAATTAATTCTCGATTTATTTTGAAGCTACATTCATGACATTTTGCATGGAATAGCACATCGTTCAAATGGCTGTCTTGGTTTTGCTTGCAGCGCTTCAAACTGTCGTACCAATATCTGCGGAGTTATTTCGGCAATCGAGTATAGAATGTTGACCTCGATCTTGCCTAAGATCTGCATCGAATGTTGACCTCGATCTTGCAGATCTTAGGCAAGATTTGAGAAGGCCAGACTATATCAGCGATGAGCAATTGGTATCGTCCCAAATTCGACAATTTCGTTTGTTGACGTATCCATTCATCCAGAAAAGGGCCTCATCGTTGAAGATAATTTTTCGATGAAAATTAGGATCAGTTTCCAATTGCTCCAGAGCCCATACAGCAAACAAATGCCGTTGTCTATGGTTTGGTAGTTTACCTTCAAGCTGTTGGGTCAGTTGAATTTTGAACGGGTGCAGGCCCAAGTCACGACGCAAAATTCGCCAAGTTGTGGTCTGCGAAAAGCAGAGTTCTTGTAATCGACGTGAAATCGACTGCCTCGGATTCTCCTGCACACTCTTACGGACAGCGGCGATTTTTGCGGCAGATCTCGTGTTTTGTGGACGTACGAGTTTTGTTTTATTGTTAACGGAACCTGTGGACTCAAGTTTATCCACCATTCTGCGAATAACCTTCTCTGTAGGACGTTTATGGCGACCGTAAAATGGGCGAATCGCAATGAGCGTTGCCAGAACAGATCATCCATTTTGATAAAACCATTTTATCATCTGCACGTGTTGTTGAACACTGGTCCATGTGTGGTTATTTGGCAAAACGGGCTAAATAAATGAAAGCCAATTTAACAGATGTCTTCGACTCTGAGCCTGTGGGACAACGCAACGGATCACGTCCACGTACAAGGTGGTGCACACAAGTCGAGGCGGACCTCGGCCGGCTTGGTGTGCAAAACTTGAGACAGCTGGCGAAAGATCGTGCTGGCTGGAGGGGCATGTTGAGTTAGGCTCAGGTCCACCTCGGACTGTAGCGCCCTAAGAAGAAGAAAAAAGAATTTGAAAGTGTGTATCTTCAACAATGTGGCCCCTATCAACTGTCAAAGTTTAGATGTCCCTATTGGAAGACCCTTTATAAGTGGACATTTCTATAATTGCTCCTGTGGCAATCTGTCGTTATGGTCCTTTCGGGGTTGTGTCTTGGTTGCAATGAAGTAAGAAAATTGCATTTGAAAATATTTGCTTCTTTGTCTAAAAGTATGAATGCCTTCTAGACGATCTCAGACGCGATTGTATCGTAAGTAAAATGTTCGATTTCATTTTGATGACCATTTGTCTACTGAAACTCTTGGCATGATTCTGCGATTACTTGAGAATCTGAAGGGTTTTAGTTTGTTGTCAAGAGTATTAAGGTCAATCTGAAGCTATTCGAAGTTCATAAAAATTAAAAAACTATTATTACTTGCAGAGTGTGCTTAAAACCTCTTCAAGCCTCTTCAAACTTTTTTTTCTTCTTGGTCAATTATCCCTCCTCTATCGATAGTTAAACGCACGAAACAACAGAGCCAAGAAAAATGTACACCAAAGAATGAACTGTTGCTCCCTAAGAAGGACAATAACTTTGTTATCCGTCTTCTCCTGATATTTTTTCAACTTTGAAGAAGACCGCTACTGGCCGTGGCTGTGTTGACCTGTCTGGTGAAGCGCTGCTGCTGCGAGCGTTAGGATAATGAAAGCAGAAGAGGAAAAAAATTATTTTCTATGTTCCCCTACATATTTTCGTTAGAGTTTGTCTTGTTTCGTTTCTTTTTTTGTCTTTTCTTAATTCAATCCTTCCCGCGAGGGATACTTACCTAGATGAAAGTGGTGCTGCGCTAATGCTAAAAATATGCGTTTGATAAACTTTCAAGATGGACCACGAAACACCCTTGAAAAAGTGTGGATAAAAGGAGAAAAGGACAAAATGTATATTTCTTAGAGTTTCTCTTTGTTTCACATTTTGGTGGGGAAACTTTTTAATCTGTTATTGTCCTAGAGTGGCTATTTGTTGGTCTGATTTTCTATTCTTATGCTTTCTGCTTGATGCCTTCTTTTAGTGCTTTGAGTTTTTAATTGCTTTTTTGCTGTGTATTTGTTATGGTTTCCTTTCCGCGGGGAAAATGTCCATTAAGGTGAATGGAAAGTTGAAGAAGAGGGGAATTATGTTTTTATAATTACGAGCAGAGTTTTGAAATTACAGAAGGAAAAAAAAATGATTTGGCAGCACTGAGATGGTGTGGGAGGAAAAGTTAAAGATATACTTGAAATGTTGGGGATGACTTTCAGTGAGTCAATGAGTGTTGAAGAGAATTCCATCGATTAGGTATATCTTGATGGAATTGGGTATTAACTTCCGAATTAAGTGTTAAGACGACTGGATGGCGCAGTTGGTTAAGCGCCTTTCCCAAGTTCGAGGGGTCCCAGGTTCGAATCCCAGTGAAATCGAATCTGGACCAGTCACCATTTGCTGTTGGGATCAAATTAATGGCACTGGAGTACGCTGCTACAGTTTTGTGTTTGCGTGCTCCAGTAGTATTTCTAAAACCCTCCGAAAAAAAAGTGTTAAGTGCTGCCAAACACTATATTACAATACACTAATACAATAAGCACTATTTAACATTACTATATTGCAACAATATTATTTCTAGCGAACAAAGAACGCAGCTATGTGCTGATTTATTTATTTATTTATTTATTATTGAGTAACTACAATATAATTCAAATTTAATTGTAGCTTAGTAGCCAGAGCACCAAGAGCCTTAGGCTAATGTGCTGATATAAGAGCACAATGTATATGTCACAACCGATCTGTTGGAGTGACTTAATGGACGTTGTCTACCTTAGCTCCTTAGTTGATTTGGTGAACGACTGCAATGTGAATAAAAGTATTGCTAAGCTCGAAAGGTGACAGCGAGGGATAATAATAATGGCGGCGCTACAGTCCGAGCTGGACCTGGGCCTAGCTTCTCAGCAACCACTCATGTTGTGCGTGATATTGTTCTCTCACGAGTGGAGGGGACCTACAGTTTAATGCCGACTCCGAACGGCGAGGTTGAGAAGCTTTTTCTAGACAGTTATACTCTTTGAACATTGTTAGTGACTCGAAAGAGGTGGCACCGTGAAAAAATGTTTGGTGTTTTTTCGGGAATCGAACCGACAACATCGAGCGTCGACGCACTTACTCTCTGCGCTTTAGAAATGCCGAAATATTAGAGATTGCCAAAGTGATTCAATGTCGAATCTCCACTAAAGAATCACTCGACATCGAAAATTGCATGCTTCGTACAGATACCAGGACCAAACTTCACGATGCATCGTAGATTTGTTAGCGTGATGCCACACAATAGCCGATTCGTAGAGTCAGAATCTGTAGTAGTAGTTATTAGTACGGTGCGATAGGGCCTAAGGATTTTAGGGCTTTAGTCGTTCACACAGTATGCTGGAGTATTGTGAGATTGACAAATAAAATAGGAGGGATTACTCTTGCCTTCTCTCGAAGAACATCTTTATATAAGACCTTGATAGCCCCAGTCTTACTGTATGGCGCAGAAGAATAGATATTATCCAAATCGGAAATTCTTGGTTACTTCAGGACGAAATTTCAGCGAATTTTCTTCGGTCCCGTATGCTTGACGATGTTTGTAGAAAGTGACTGAACGATGAACTCGAGTTCGAGTCTATTGCCTCAAATGGTTGATCATGTAGGGTGAGTGGACACAGCTGGAAAGGGACCTCACAATGCTCAGCGTTCGTAACTGCAGGCACCTAGCACAAGTCTGTGCTGAGTGGAGAAGCATGTTGACTGAGACACAAGTTTACTTCGGACTGTATAGCCAGCTGAAGAAGAAGAACATTATAGGACACTATAGCCACGATATCGCATATACATAGTGCTGCTATCCCCGTCGCCCCAGCCTTCGAGTGCTCCGATGGCAAGCCATCTGAGTCTACGGTTTTTTTAAGCTTTTTGTTAGATATGCCGAGTTTTACAATGCTGAGCGGGAGGATCGTAAGTTCTAATTTCTCCGTGCCTAATGGTGCCGTGAAATAACGCCGAGTGAGTAACTTTAGTAAAGTGAAATAAGACCGAAAATGAAAATTCGGCGTTTTTCCGCTTGCATAAAGTGAAATAACGCCGAAATCCAAAATCCTGCGTTATTTCACGGTACCGTGCCTAAACATTGTCTCTCTCTTGGTTATAATACAACCACTATTCATCCATCGTCGGAAACAAAACTACCTTAACCGTTTTGAAGAGCCTTTACAAAATGCTGCCGTCAAACTTTTGACTTTTCAGTGAATGGGCCGTATTTTTCGCCAGCCCTCCTCTTCTAAAGCATGCCGAAGCGCATTCAAAAGTCTACTTCCAGTGTGTTAAATATTCTTCTAATTCGAGTGGTATTCATTTTGATGCAGGTGTGGTGGACGTTTAATTATTATGACATACAGTCAACGTCTCCTCCTGATCTAAATCCTTTAACTAAGCCAAGGAAAAATGCGAAGGAAAAATCTTGTTCCAATTTTCTAATCTCGTGTTCAAGTTTTCCCATTACTTTCGAAGGATACTGATTTAGTAAGGCCCGAACAAATACTACCGATAAAAGTTCGTATTCTCGCAAAAAAAAAAAAAACATGTGTTCAATGACAAAACAAACTGGACAAGCTGTGTCATCTAATCCAGCGATGAATTCAAAACCAAGACGGAACTAATGTATGTCAAGTGTCCTATTAATGAGTATTTCCCAACAACCTTTAGCATATGCAAACCTCTGTGGAAGTTTTTCCATCCTGTTCAGCTTGTGAACACTTGAAGGACATAAAATATTGATATCCGATATCAGCACAACGTTCCCATGTGCTGTGTGTTGCGATCCGCAAACACATGTTGTGTGATAGAATAAAAGTTTTACTTTTACTCAACAACATCAGCATCCTTGAAATGTACAACGAAACTGCTACTGTTGTTTATCCAACCCAAACAAGAAGAGTTTGTCTTGCTTCTCATCTCTGGCCATCATTACAGGACACCACATGCGGGGATCATCTTTCATTTTCTTCTCTTTACATGCACACTTACGCTCGAGCTCGTCATACTCTGGCAAGAGGAGGTTCCAAGTTTATTTTCGCATTACCCCCGATAGTGGTGAAATGTATTCAAGTGATGGATGCTCTCCTAGGTGTATGTAGCGATATAAAACTGAGCGGTTCTAGTGTATTTATGCACCAAATGACTACTGCTACATGAGGTCACGTATAATTGTGCGATGGATAGGATTTCCATCCCCGTTGCCCTGTCTCCCCCACAACACAGTCCCTGGTCGGCTCAACCGTTCGGGGGCCTCGGTCGAACCAAGTTGATGTGCATATGTCCTTTCCAGGCAAAGCCAAGCGAATGAATGATGTTTTCCGAGAGGAGACCACAACGATGATGGCTTATCAGCTTTGTTAGATGCCTGCAAAATTTAGGTTAGGAAAATAGAAGGGTTACACGAACAGTTTGTGAAACACAATTCCATGGAGAAAACTAGGAATGAAAAATGAAGGGATATCCTTTTCTATTGTACGATGAACATCACTGAATGTGTGATGTTTACTTGGGCAGACGATCTGATATACTCATTACGTGCGCACCATGAACCACCAATTGCAGATGTCCAGTGAGAAAATATTGCCCAGAAGAAAGAACAGACGTGGGCCGCAAAGGTAAATGGTTTGAAATTCATTGCCATGCACAGATGCATCGAGTTGGATGAGTGTGGATGAGTCTTTTAAGGTCTTGTTACATCCACTTTAAAAGAAAACGTTACTAATGAACCGTAAATAAGATTCCCGTTTTCATAAAACAATTCAGTTGTTTTCTTGTGTTCATCCCCAGAGACTTCTTTGAAATCACATCATTAGAGATTCCAGAATCCCACTAAGGAGGAAAATCAATTTATTTCCACCGAGTTATAAACTTTTTCCATTTCAACTCTTACTCATATATGCATGCGTGTCCCACTCCCGTGCCTGTTTATGATAATCGAAAACAGCATTCCTGTCCCCGGAGTCAGGGAGCTGTCGTACAACATTCTCCGAAACAGGATTTGTAGGCTAAACAAATTGTCAAACAAAAGGATGAAAGGCTTTGAGGAAGAACGTATAACGCACGTATACACATCCTCAAACGCATACGGCCGCACAAATGCGAAAGCAAGAGTAAAACGATATCGGGATACATCATGTTTTCAGAGTTGCTGTATACCCCTATGCGTATATGTACATTCACGACTCGTACTTGGTTGTCCCATATACCGGCAACTAGACGGTCGCCTCCAATCTATGTTCTGCTTTATGCAGACGATGATGGGTGGGTGGACTCACCTCCTCTAACGCGACTGAATATGTGAATAATAATAACATTAGGCTTTTCATTTTCTTCAACTGACGTTATCCTGTTTTTTATGTGGAAAAGGACAACGACTCTAAATAAGGAATAATCAGGCATGTACATACATACACAGATGCTTGCGATGCATGGTACCAGTTCTTTGAAGCGGAAGAACAAAAACGAACGTCTATAGAAGAAAGGATTTTTTCTTCGTGTTTTGTGCTTATAGCTTCACTTGACGAGTTTTTTTGTGGAAGATTTTTGGAATGTTAGAAGTTGTATCCTGGAAGAGAGTGGATATATGACGAAAAGGAAAACAACCATAGAAACAAAATATTTCAAGAATTTAGTGAAATCTTAACGAGGAACTCAGGAAGAGCTTCTTCTGATGGGTGTTTGATCATTTTGTGTTTTTCCTTCTAACTTATGCATCTATGCATAATAATTTTTTTTTCGGAGGATTTTTGAAACTCTACTGGAGCACTTAGACTCAAAACTGGTCCATTGTACTGCCAGGTAGCAACCTACTCCAGTGCCGTTAATTTGATCCCAACGGCAAATGGTTACTGGACCAGATTCGATTTCACTGGGATTCGAAGCTGGTACCCCTCTAACTTGGGGTAGGGACTTAACCAACTGCGCCATCCAGGCGTATACTGCGCTACCGTCCGAGGTGGACCTGGGGCCTGGCTTCTCAGCAAGCACTCGTGTTGTACGTCCTATTGTTCTCTCACGAGTCGAGTGGACCTGTAGGTTAATGCCGACTCCGAACGTCGAGATTGAGAAGCTTTTTCTACTCTTTGAGCATTGTCAGTGACTTGAAAGAGGTGTAGCCGTGAAAAATGTTTTTGAAAAATGGATTGGATTCGAAGCTAGACTGTGAAAGTCTAGTGCGTGTGGGTCGACGAACAAACACACACGGCCACGGCGCCCACTTAAGGTACGATTGCGTTATCCCCTACACGGCGAACACATTTGGCGAACATTAATTCCGTGTTGTTTCTTCAAACCGTCAACATGTGTGATAGGGAAGTGCAAGTGGTGAATTCCTCGATAAAATCGTGGCTGACTGTTGACATTGTGCTTAATTCGCGATGTGGACTCGACGACGTTCACAGCAAAAATGAAGTTTGCTCGCGAACATGGCCCTACACGGCGAACATCAAAGCCAACGAACACGACAAAATCGAAATTTTTCGCCAACAGCGAGCGGCTCGCAAACCAACCCTAACACAACGAAAATGCGTGGAGCACGAGCGAGTTCGGCGAGCATGATCGTCGTTTAGGGCTACCTTTATGCATCTACTGCGTATTAATTGTTTCTGATTTATTTCCTGTGAGTAACATTCCATTTAGCATTTTCTTTTTATTCAATCATTGCCCATTTTAATATAATAATTCCAAAAATTATTATACAGAACGTCACAGCAGACAGATATAACTTTGCGGTAGTCAAAGACTTTGTCTACCTAGGAACCGCTATCAACTCAGACAATGACACCAGCGCTGAAATCAAACGAAGAATAACTCTTGCTAATCGCTGCTTCTTTGGGCTAAGAAAGCAATTGATAAATAAAGCCCTCTCTCGAACAACAAAGGTAACCCTGTATAAGACCTTAATCGTCCCAGTCCTGCTATATGGCGTAGAAGCATGGACTTTGTCAAAAGCGGATGAGGTTGCCCTTGGCTGATTTGAGAGGAAAATTCTTCAGGTGATTTTCGGTCCCGTCTGCATAGAGGGTGAGTGGAGGAGAAGATATAACAACGAACTGTACGAGCTGTTCAGCGACATCGACTTAGCCAGAAGGGTGAAGATCCAGCGATTAAGATGGCTAGGTCATGTAGAGTGAATGGAAACCAATGCTCCGTCCCGGAAAGTTTTCGAATTCACTCCCTAGGGATGGCACAGTAGAGGAAGACCACGACTGTGCGTGCGAAACTGGAGGCAGCTAGCTAAAGATCGAACTGGCTGGAGACGCTTGTTGGTTTAGGCCCAGGTCCACCCCGGACTGTAGCGCCACCTTAAGTAAGTAATTCCAAAAATTGCACCAAGGAACAATTGGAAAGTTAAGTAAGTTCAGGTTTAAGCATGATAGATGATTTTAGTTTGAAGTTTCAGTGAAGATACATCGTTGCTTCGAAAAGAGAAGACTCTCAAAGACTTTCAAAGCACAAAAGGTGCCAGCCAACGAACTTTACGAGCATGATTCACGGTCTTGTACCAAACCAAATCGAATTTATACACAGCAAGCCGTCAATGAGGCGTTTGCTGACATTGAAACGGAAAGCTGTCATCGATAAAGGAAGCACAACATCGAAGACTTGCCCAGAAAGTCACTATAGGCAGCCATAACTTCGAGGTATGTATTCAAAGACTTTGTCTACCAAGGCTCCGCGGTAAACAGAACAAACAACATCAGTACCGAGATCAAACGCAGTCTTGCCAACCGCGGTTGTTTTTGGGCCCAAAGGCAATTGAGTAAGTTGACTCTGTATAAGACCTTGATCATCTCAGTCCTACTTTACGGTGCAGTGGCATAAACAATATCCCAAGCGGAAGAGGCTCCCGGTCTTTTCGAAAGAAAATTACTGCGCGCGACCTTTGGTCCAATGCTGCCAGTGTATGGTAAATTTACCATTTCGTGGAAAATTTGAAATACCATTCTACACATTTGGTAAAAAGGCATTTTCATACAAAAATCGGTAAATTTCTTCTGAAACAAATATCCTTCCATTTGTTTGTGTTCTCTAACAAATCTATGGTGGGAATACCCAGAGTTCAAGGGATGGCTGAAACCTGTGCCACAAAAAAGCGAGCTGCACAATAGCTAACATTTTTTTGGAAGTGGTCAATTTTGAGTGAAATGGTAATTTTTCTTCTCCAGTTTGGTAAATTTTACTTAAAAATACTGGCAGCACTGCTTTGGTCCTGTTTGCGTTGATGGCATTCGGAGGAGAAGGGTCTTTGACTCTTTGTCTGTTGGTGTCAAGCATGTCAAAAATGCATACAAATCTTAAAAGAGCGAGAAAAGAAAGAGATGGCCACCAGTTAGGTAAGGTAAGTGATAATTATCGAGAACACGCAATCCGAATTAATGAGCATCGACGGTTAAATAAATTTAATCGAAATCCAGAAATGGGAGGAGGAAAAGAAAAGCTGAAGGCAAGTAAAGCTTAGGAATTGTGCGAATCACATCATGCAAGCTAATCATAGAAAAAGAGAAGAGAAAAATGAAAAAGAGTTTACAAATTTAAAAGTGATGCCAGTGGAAACTTAAATGCTGAGAAGTTGGGGTTGAGTTGGATGCTATAGCTAAGTAAGGCGTATCGATATGGTCGCCGTGGAATGAAGGGGAGTATGGTGACTGTGCTAACTCCGGCTCGTGGTTCGAATCCGGATCAGCTCATTAGAGAGTATAATTATGTGGAAGATGAGTGAACAGATGTTGGTGTCCGCATCGAAATTCCACGAAATCCTTGTACGGAGGGGGTTTAGATTACAATGAGGCACGTTCATCTCTTGCCCATTACTCACCTAATAAATATCCTTTCGTTATGGCAGTAAAGTACTGCATGCTCATAGGTGAAATTGGCGCATGCGTCGTACCGCACAATTTAATCAAGTCCTGTGGGGAAACAATCAACGCCTTGTCGCGTCGATTATGCACTCTGAATATTTAATTCGAAGTCTTTAATTTTATTTCAGTGTACTCGATATTCTCGTAAGACTAAAACTGACTCCTTTAAGACAGTGACAGACAGTCCCTCTAACATTCTTTGGTCTGTTTCAGACGCCTATTATTATTTACAACTGAAGATACATTCCTCAAACAACCAAGTGCTTCTTAATTACACCTTGAGCCATAAAAGTAAAAGCCACCATCTTATCTGGATACTTTGAATTAAATTTATGGATAACGCAGCAAATTCTTTGCCTACTTTTAGGCTCAATCAAAATTCACAAAAACGTGTCTCTATGAAGTGTAACGATATCGCCTTGGTTGCTATTCACAAAAACAGTCTGAGTTTAATTAAATGAATCGCAACGAACGCCCCTAATTTGTAAGGACCTTTTTAACTATCGTATCGCAGAGCCCTCTTTGTGCCTGACATTCCATTCATAAGTGCCACCATAAACAAGCAGAGCCTACATGACTCCACACTCCCCTTCAGAATCCACGCCGCTATTCAGAGTGGTACACAAGAATTTCTAACATTCAAGTTCGACCTAATTATTGCGACTTTGAACTCATCAGTAACTTCAATCCATAAAATGAAATAAAAATCCCCCCGCTTTCGCTTCAATACTCGCTTTTCCACGAATGAAAATTAATTCCACTCAACAAATTACTAATTGTTACTGCTCTCCCATTTCACAATAAGACACAATAAAAGTGAAAAGAAGAGAAGTAAATGACAAAAAATAAAGACAGAAATACCATGTTAAACATCTCCATCGGTAATGCAAAGAATATTCCCGCCACTCACCGCAGCGTCTCGTCTCAGAAGTTGCGTTCCCCTTCGCATCGCCAACCACTACTTTGTAGCAAAGTCGCCTTGCACGGATAAATCGTTAAACAGGAAGCACGGGGAAATCATGCAAAGGAACAGGATAAACCGACGGGATAAGAATGGAAAACGAAAATCAATTCAAACAAATTTCAATATCATTTGCTTTCAACGACTCGAAGGACTCGCAGCTGAAACGACGACAAGGACATTGATGAAGCAAACGACAACGACGACGGCGGGCACAACGACAACGACAACTACGAATTGAAACGACTTCACTAAAAACCAATTACGAATCGAAACAACATCCATCTGTGTTGTGCTGCGACTCGTCCACCAAGAGAGTGAGAGAGAGGCAAAAAAAACATAAGATAAACAGAAAATTCAAGGAACCACCGCAACCACCTTCCACCATCTTCTGACAAGGCAGAGAGGATCATAGAAAGAATAAATAGATAAAAAAAGAAACAGAAGATAATCCTCAAAGCGCTACACTGCACTCTCTCTCTTTCTGACTCCTCGCATCTTCCTCCTCTGGTCCCCCGCCAATTTTCAATCCACAAGACTTTTATTATCATATAAATAGTCTACTTAAGATCCTCAATACCATCTTTCGTTTGGCAAAGAAGTTTCCGCACCGTTCGTCTTGACTTGACTTGACGGCGACGGAGGCGACCAATATCTCTTGGTATCCTGGTGGCTTCTACATCTTATCTCTCTTTTCCTCCGACTGTGTGTGCGTCCTCGCTTTGCTACATTAAAAGTACCAAACTTCGTTCGATGAGTGGACGGGAAGCGAGGATGTGGAGCTCTTAGAAGTATGTTGAAATTTCCTGATTATCCTTGGAACTAACTAACGGTAACTGAAGTCGAAAAAGGAAACGAGCAGAACAGAGATTTCTCTCCATCCGTTTTCATTTCACATAACTAACACTCGATTTGTCAACAGAACCGTTCACTAAATCAATGTCGAATATTCCCGCAGCCTTCGTCCGTCTCAACCGTGCCACATCAATGGAGGCGCTGCCTCGAACACATCCGAGGAAAGAACTCTTGTTGGGCGCCATTCTTTGTTGCAGACTCGTTTGATTCAGGTGTGCCGAATACCTTTCCGCACTTGAAAGCAATAAGTTTTGTATCTCAGTTCCAATGAATCGCATTCGTTTCGCTTTAATTGCGGCACATCCTGTTCTCCAAGGATACTCGTACACCGTCAACATAACCGGGAAAAAGAAATAAATTCACACGTTATTTCTGGTTCTGACAGCAATCGAACGGGGAGAACAGAACTGGATGTTGTCACCTGCCTCACGGAAAAGCCAATAAAATTAACATTAAACCAGCACCAGCACCACCACCTACACCTCACAGTCTAAGTGCTTGCAGATACAACATTCAGCGTGTGGCGGTGACAATAAAAATCAAATCAATACTCGCACAAAAATACTGAAACGTGCCCGCTCTCCTCTAGATAGATCTTAGCCCACATACCTCGGCTTCTGTTGGTGTAGTATCTGGCGGTACCTACCCCAACTCTCCTGCCGAGCTGCTGCCCCCTCCCCCTCCGCCAACAACACAGAGCGGATCCTTTCAAGAAGGCAAAGAAGATTTTAAATTCATGTTCTTGTGAATTTATTCAAGGATATTCAGCGCCTGAACAAAATACAATAATAAGCAAGAAAGGAAGCAAAACGAACACAATAAGGAGGAAAAAAATAAAAATATCCTTTCAAAGGATACAAATTTCATTGGAATCCACTATGGTCGTAGATAAAAACGGGAACCGATTTGGCTTAAGTGAACTGACAATACCGTGTACGAGGAGCGGCGACGGGCCTCGACACAGGAAAACCAACACAACGGCAGCGTAACTTCTTCCTCTTGTCCTCCTCGTCTGTTCGTCTTTCCTTCCCCCTCGTCTGCCTTCTCATGCCTCCTTATCTACCAGTTATTGGCTGTTTGCTTTTAAAATCACATTACCTAGCGAAAAAGGGATACAGACGGGAGAGGCCCCCATTTCCCTCATCCTGGCCTTCATCTGCTGCTACCGCACAAACGAGATCGCTTAAGATTCAGAAGGAGACAGAAGGACGACAACGCTGATGGAGAGGAACGCTGAGCGTGCGATAGGTGCACGCAAGGATGAGGAATAAATCTTGGATTCCCTGTCCTTGTTCTTTATTTTTCAAAAGATTTCCCCCTCGTGGTGGTGAGGACTGCGAGTTCGATTCGGATTTTGAGTGTGCTACTGGCTGCTACCACACTGCCGCCGCCGCTGATTTGTGTTTTAACATTAATTCCTGTTGCTGGAGAACACTCATGCGACAGTGGAGTGGCGATGAGTTGAGCTACAGACGTCGATTCATGGGTGAGCGAAGTGTCGTTGTGGGGGGCACGAAATTATTTCTCCGTAATTAAGACGACACAACATGTGATTAACAGATAATCAGGATTAATTTCCTAAATTGATTCAAATGAGCCGCTTTTCAGCGCGGGCTGCCTAACGACGCGACGGGGGTTTCATAGGAAATGAATAGGAAATTGCTAACGAGAACGGCTCTAAAAGATTTTTGGAATTATCGCAGTCTAGTGGCTGTGAATGTGGTTGTTCTGTGTACTCAAGATTAACAGGAATTGATACTTTGCAGGTGCTCCGTTCTCAGTGTGTGTCTGGAAATGGTGGCTGGGCGGGTGTATATTTGCAAAAATGTATCAAAAGCACTATAAGGATTAATGAGTGACTGTATCTAGTGCAATTTTGTTCATTTTGAAGGCCTTTTTGTTAAAAGTTAAAGAGTGGAATGCGAATAACACGCTGTCTCCTTTTGCAAGCCTGGCACCTACACAGAAAGTGTAGGTTGCTTGCCATGCGATAGTTCGTGCTGTGAGAGAAGACTCTTCTGGAACTTCAGCCACAAACCCGATAGAGATTGGTGGGAAATGAAGAAAACTTAGCCCGTAGCGAGCAGTATCGAAGAAGATATCGAAATGTTAATTTGACGCCGATCAGGTAAGTTGGGCATCGCCAGAGAGTTAACCCACGTAATTTTGCAGTTGGACTGGGCTAACATCCGTATGCTGATGCAAGAATAGAAGCCGGACGACCATGGACAACGCCGTGAGTTCGGTAATGGGGAGCTGGAAATTTATGTACCTCGTGCCTCTGTTCGACCTGAGCAAGTAGCTCCTTTTGTTCGAACAGAGATTACCGGATATCCAGATTTTGGCCAAAATATCATCTTCTCCGACGAGGACTTTTTTGACTGAGCGGCTACGTCAACAAGCAAAGTTTCTGATATTGGGGTGAACACAAACCACAAATATTCGACCAAGAATCAATTCATCAAAAAGATTTTATGTTTGGTGCGGCTTATGGCTTGACATGTGTGACATCGTCGGACCTTATTTCCTTCCAAATTAGGAAGGGAACACCGGTACCGTCGGTAGTCTCAGGTTTCGAGCGACGGCTAGCGATAGCTAGAGCTCGACAAAATCGGTACATCCGAGCTGAGTTTTCAGCAAGACCATACATTCGAAGTTGTGAAGGAGAAATTTGGCGAGTGGGTTATCTCAAGTTGAGCGTTTATCTATTGGCCGCCGAAATCATGCGACTTGACACCACTCGATTATTTTCTTTGGTGCTACCTCAAGTTATTAGTCTATGCTAACAAGCCAACCACATTGGACAAGTTTAAGGCCAGCATAAGCAGAAGTAGTAGCAATAAATGAGGCTTACGCTTAAAGAGCTTAGTTTCACTTAAAAAAACGATAACTATATACTCCGACAGCCAAGCGGCTTTAAGATGCATAGCGTCGGATATTGTAAAGTCGAAATACAAGTAAGTCAAGCAATGCAGACAGAACGTCAACGAAATCTCCAGTGTAAACACGGTGACTCTCTGCTGGGTACCAGGACACAGCGGAGTTCAAGGAAACGAGAGAGCGGACGTGTTGGCAAAGCAACACTACCTCACCTCACGTCAACATGCTCTTAAGTTTCCTAAGGAAAGAAATAGAGGACGAAGCCTTAGAAAGAGAAAATAACCGGTGGCTGAATCTGGATACTGGGTCAACGACGAGAGCCCTATGGCCGGTGTTGAATAGGAAGAAATCATTATCAATGATTAGTATAAGTCGCAAGGAAACACGAACGGTGGTGGAAGTTCTCACGGGACATTGTCCGATAGGCACCCATGCCAGAAGTTTAGGCATCCCCCATAGCGACTATTCTAGAATTTGCAGGGACGAGGAGCAAATAGAGTACGTCCGCCACCTGCTATGTGATTGTCCAGCCCTTTGGGGAAGGTGCTAATACTAGGCAGTAGCTTCTTCTTAAACGACTGGATTGCGCAGTTGGTTAAGGGCCTGCTCCTAGTTCGAGGGTTCCTAGGTTAGAATCCCAGTGAAATCGAATCTCGTTCAGTCACCATTTGCCGTTGGGATCAAATTAACGGCACTGGAGTAGGTTGCTACCTGGCAGTACAATGGACCAGTTTTGAGTCTGAGTGCTCCAGTAGTGTTTCAGAAATCTACCGAAAAAAAAGAACTTCTACAAGTTGGAGGAACTGAATAAAATTGAGCTGAGGCATCTCCTGAGATATATACAACAATCTGGGTGGTTCTAATTAGCAGTAAAAGTGTAGGTCTCACGGAGTACACCCCTCCCCCCACATATATGGCACAATTGTCTCAACTGTTGGTCTCACTGAATCGCGAGTAGTTGGACGGACTTCTGAAAGATTGTGCCTCTGGTGTTGGCGTGCGAGTTTTGCACAATTCTTTCAAGTATGATGTTGAAGAAGTCGCATGACAGCGCGTCGCCTTGTCTGAATCCTTTTTTGACATCAAAGGTCTCAGTTAGGTCTTTACCGATCTTGATGGAGCAGCGTGCATTCTCCATCGTCATCCTACACAAACGGACGAGTTTAGTAGGGATGCCAAAACTAGACATTGCTCTGTATAGCTCGTCTCTATAGATATTGTCATACGCAGCCTTAAAATCGATGAAAAGGTGGTGGGTATCGTTTTTTTCAAGATCTGCCGCAGTGTGAATATTTGGTCGCTGGTGGATTTTCCTGGCCTAAAACCACACTGGTATGCACCGACCAGGTTTTTGACGGATGGCTTTAGATCTTCACACAACACAGCAGATAAGAGCTTGTATACAATGTTCAGAAGACTGATGCCTCTATAGTTGACTCATTTTAGAGGGTCTCCTTTTTTGTGGATACACTAATCAGTTAGAAGAGCTAATTTTAGAAGGGTATTGAAAAGGACGAGGTAGGTGTCTAGGTAGTGACATCATTCTCAAAATTGTGGTCTACAATCGTAGACCACGTGACCACTGGAGGTTTAATACCTGCCTTTCCATATTGGACGAAGCTTAATCAAGGATTTTGAGATGACATTTTTAAATAAAAATTATAATTGTGTCGAACTCAACTCTGGAAGTCAAGACAGCCTATTTATTTTATGAGCTGGCGTAACATACACCTCGGAAAGGGAGATTCATTACATGAAACCACAATATCCCAATCTCCGTGTTCAAAGTTTAACAGACCAAATTTACTTACGGATTAAGTAATTCAGAGAAAACTAATCATCGATACTGACCGATAATCCCATATTGCTTTTCTGCACCCCATTGTATCCAGAGTTCATAAGCCATCTTAACTATGACTTCATTCCACATTCTTCATATCCAGCCCCCACCCTCCTCCCCCCATCACCAACCGACACTCTAAATTAAGGTATCGTACTGTCCGACTTCCAAATTCACTTGAAAATCCCATTAACCCTACAAAACCACACATCCACACCAAACGAAATGTGTCTAATCATCGGTTCTGATTAGCTTCGGTCTTATCTGGGCCAACATAAAACGCTCACAGTTACAAAAGATTCAATTTTGCCAGTCGATTAGAGTTTCAAACCTTAAGCCGATCGAAACCCACTCACTGAGGGGACCTTTTCAAAGCAGAAACCCATTAAATTCTCAAATTCAATGACCTTCACATAAAATGTCGACCGTAAATCATATTGGTCCTCGTCGTGGCATACAGACAGATACTTCTGCCGTGTGAAAAGCGAGCACATTCAGGGCTTAGGCCAAGTTTTCGATGCAAATACTCGTACGTCTGGACCAGCCCGACGATGGTACAGCCGTTCTGCATTGTGGAAGATGGTCCGATGGTGAACCACTTGTATCTGAGGACCGCCAGCCGGTACTTCATTCATGCACCCTTCTCCATATCTTGAGCACCATTATCATGACGAACTACTAACACAGCCTACACCAACGCATATAAGTATCCCGGTCATACACCCTCGAGTTTATAACATTAGCATACGAAGTCGTACACACAGGGATGCTAGATAAATGAGTGAAAAATATCTTTCGCACACGTTCCACAGATTAGCGATAAGACCCGACAAATCCTTTCCCAGCGCCCCACTGCCACTCATCCACGCCAGGAGGACCATCATCCACTTCTGGTGCCAGACCACAGACCAAGTGGTGCTGCCGGAACGGAACGGGGGCGGTGAAGCGGAGCAGAGGTGGACTCGAAGGGATGATGCCATATGCGCATATTATGTAAAATTGTGTTTTTCCAACTGACACAAAAGAATCAAGGACATGAGAAGTTTCTGTTTAAGGAGAAGGAGGAGATGGGGGAGAATGGGGCACTCGGGTGGATAGGCGGATGGGTATGCTGGCAATTACCCCAGATCTTGGACCAGATGGCAAACACGAGTTTGTGCCTCATCCTGCGTCCGCACCATTGAATCGTCATGACAAGCAAGTGGTGTACGCTAGCGAACCAATAGAAACAGCCCAGCCCCAGCCGCAGTCCGCAGTCCGCACCCCTCCTGAATGTGGTGCGGTGTCGTTGGGTGGTCATCTATCCAACCTACGTATGGCTGGGTGATGGCTGCTCGGTGCTGCTGGTGGTGATGGAGCATATTAGTTGAATCGTTCCACATTCATTTTTTCCTGCTGATTCATGATTATATGAACAATTTTGCAGGACTTTCTCTTCCACTTCGGCCTGATGACGGATGGCATGAGGAGTCGGAGGGCAAGAGGGTGAACTCCGGCAACTTTACGTCACGAACCGAGGAGGCGAAGATGGAGGCGAAGGAGAATAGCTTTTGTGTGGCGGTTTGTAGGCCTGATGGTGGCTCGAACGGGGGATGACCTTTAGGTTTCAGCAAAATGTTTTCCTTTCCATTCCACAATGTGTACCGAGAGCTCTACGCTGTGTGTGGACGATTGAGTTTGTTGTTTGCCCGACGATGACAATGGCCAATGGTGGTAACAATGAAGATGATGTAAAGAGGACACGTATCCCGAATGAGGGTGCATGAAGGATTATGAGAGTTTTAAAAGTAAACTTACACCAGCACTGGAGTGGCTTGTTCTTGTACATATTCTGAAATGATTTAGAACTCGGCTCTGTTCTAGGGCATAAATAATAGGTGAACACGCATGATCGTCAGAGCGGAATTTTCACTTGAGTAACTGCGAAAATATTTACGACGTTTCCGGGGCGTGATGTTGGGTAGTGGCAGCTATGAACTACCGGCTGTGCGACCTTAATTTGGATTTTTATATGCAGAAGCTGTACAAACAGGTCGGCTGTACCTACTTTTGAATGGTTTGATTTTACTGAGGGTTTGGGTGAGTTCTGTCCATTAAAACAAATGAGTGGCTTTCCGCATTTTCAGCAGGATATGATAGTTTTCTTGAAATAATGGTCGCACCACGCACAGTTTGGTTCAAGAACCTCCGAACCTTTTGAAACCTGTACCGGATTTCGGCAAGAAGATGCGCTCTTGTGTGGCCTCTTCAATCTTGTACTGGAGAGGATAGTGCGGAGAGCAGGTGTAAAAATGGAAGGCACTATCTTTTATAAAATATTACAACTGCTGGGCTACGCAGATGGCATTGACATCGTCGCTCGTTCGCAGCGGGCCGTCGTAGAGGCATTTACGGCAATTGAAGAGCAGGCGAAACGAGCTGGTCTTAGAGTGAATGAGGATAAAACGAAATATATGCTGTCGAGAAAAAATCGGTCCATAAAACACCACCTTGGTCAAAATGTGACAATCGATAGTTATAATTTTGAGGTACTTAAGGAGACATTTTGGTGGAGATTCGACGTAGAATCGCCCTTGGCAACTGATGTTATTCCGGCCTGTCGAAACATAATAATAATGGCGGCGCTACAGTGCGAGGTGGACCTGGGCATAGCTTCTCAGCAACCACTCGTGTTGTGCGTGCTATTGTTCTCTCACGAGTGGAGGGGACCTACAGTTTAATGCCGACTCCGAACGGCGAGATTGAGAAGCTTTTTCTAGACAGTTATACTCTTTGAGCATTGTCACTGACTTGAAAGAAATGGAGCCGTGAAAAATTGTTTGGTGTTTTTTTCGGGAACCGAACCGACAACATCGAACGTAGGAGGAGTCGACGCAGCTACCCACTACGCCATAGCCCGGTCTGTCGAAACAGCTACAGTCAAAACTCCTGACTCGAAGGACCAATATAATGGTCCACAAGAAGCTTATCCTACTATTATTTTTATATGGAGCCGAGTGCTGGACCATAATTGAAACGATTTTCAGTGCCTTCGAAAGACAAACTCTGCGACGGATATATGGTCCTGTCTGCGAGGAAGGCGAATGGAGGAGAAAACACAACCGCGAACTCTACGAGCCGTACCAAGCTGTGGATGTTGTCTGGAAGGCAAAGAACTGTCGACTTCACTGGCTCGGCCATATCGAGCGTATGGACAACAATGCACCACATAAGAGAGTATTCGAATCCCAGTCTCCAGGTTCGAGAAGGTGAGGAAGACCGAACCTCCGGAATAGAGACCAAGTGATCGCAGTTGCGAGACAACTTGGTCTTGACAACTGTAAACAGCTTGCCCGGGACCGTCAGCGATGGAAGGCAGCTATATCTCAGGCATAAAACCTTCAAAGATCGCAGGCCTGATAAGTAACTAAGTAAGTACTGTTTTTGAGTGTTTAAGTCTCAGTTTTATTCGTCGAAAGAGGTGGAGCCGTGAAAAAATTTGTAGGTGTTTTTCGGGAATCGAACCGACAACATCGAGCGTAGGAGAGCACACAGCTCTCCCAATAATAAGTCCTGAATTTGTGAACATAAACAATCAGCAACGTTTCTTTCATTGTTGTCTTGGGGTGGTCGATTCTTAAGCCAATTTGGTCGTAAATAATCCGAAATCTTCATGCAAAATTCTATTCAAGCTTGATGTTCAGTTAGAAAGACCGTTGAGTGGGCCATTGAGTTCTTTGGGACTAGGAATACATTTTCAGCAACAACTGCAATATTCATCCTTGGGCGCATAGGACAAAGATGGGAGTATGATGGGTTACGTATTAGAAAACCCCTAAACGAATATTCTTCACAAATTTGACTACATTATTTCTATCTAAATAACTTCTCGAACTTCACATAAATCAGCATTTACTTTCGAAGTAACTTCGAAGCAATATTTTTCGAAGCTGTTATTGCTGACCTTAGAAACAAGGCTCCATGTAGTCAGGAGACGCATCACAGAAGCATCACAAACGAAGCTTTTGAGGAATCTTAAACTGAAGACTCACTTCAGACTTTAAACAAATTTTATTGCTACCTACCCAACACTGAAATATTATTCAAAAGACTTTCGCACTCACAAATTTATTGAATACTACGCATAGAAGAAGTTAGTTTTCTCCTTAAGTGCCAGTGCTGATCCCTTTCAACTTCTGAGCAATTCACTTACACTCTATTATGCCTTAAGTGGCATAAGGATGCGACAGCGACAAAATCACTTTAATACACCCGAATACAGTGTTTGGGTACGGTGGTGAAACGATGCTGAAAGAAATACTCCATACTACCCCTCACCGGTGTCAGTTGACAGACCGGGTAAGTGAAAAATTAAATCAATCTGTTCACCGAATTACCAAAGCCAAAGAGTATTTTTACCCCGGCTTTGGTTTCGCTGAATTTTTTCGTTTCACTTCTGCTCATACTGCATCATGCCAGGCGCTCCATACTGTAATGGATTAGAGAAAACTTATTCCAGTCACTGCACTTTGCTTGGATATGGTGGATATGTATATAGTTTCAATTACCGTCACTGGTGTGTCAAAGATACAGACGTAGGAAAAAATTTCGTTACAACGACTGTTATTTAAATAGTAAAGTTGATACTTGTTTCACTTTTATAAGATTACTAATCCGTCACCTTGTATCTTCTGCATGCTATGTATCTCTTTTCTTCATCAGTTGTCTTTAGTGATTCTAGCATTTGAATTAAAAGTAATTGGAATTGTTTTCAACCTGAAAGGACTGGTATTTACGGTGTAACTTGAAGATGAAGTCTCTGAAGGGACAAAACATTTTTCTTATCTCTCTGATTTTCTTGGAATTTTCATAGACTTGACTTGAAATGCCTTGTGACATTTTTGGCAATTGATTCTGATGATGGGTTGTTCACCCCGGCATAGCGTGAAAGTTCATTGACTCTGTAAACCTATAAAGCGTAAACCGAATGCTCTACCGCAGTTTATTAGCTGTGTACTTTTCATGACAAACTCAAAATATTTCGAAGTTTATATTAGATACGCTTTGCGCAACTGAATAGACTGAGTAAGACAGTTTTTAGTACACTTTAAATAAAAAGTTTAAGAAACAGACACACTACGTACAAATTATTGCTTCAACTCTCCTATCTCCAGAATGTTACGTTTGGCTAACATCACTAATCGCTCATCCGACTTCCGTATCTCAAAAACAACCCTCCGAAATAGTCTTAAGACTCCTTTTTCTTTTCTGTCGCTTGTACTAAAAGAAATACATAAATAAATCGGTACCTGTTTCTGTGCTAGCGCCAATAGATCATACTCGGTTGTTCTAGTTGTAATCGTTGTAATTTGAGCTTCAAGCTTTGTCGAAGGTTGGAGAGACTTCAATGATGCAATGATAAGGGGCACTTCATTGTTATTAGAGTTCTGAGATTAAATTAAAGACCAAAAATAAATCATTCTATTTCCATGACGCAACTTAAACCTTTCCGGGCCACTAAAAGAAAATAAATAAAATTGCACGATTTTTTTGCATAAAGAGAGTCATCTGAAATTACCCAATTTCTCCATATATACGTCTCACTCTTACATCGGATCTACTTTTATTTCAAATGAACTTCAGTTTGTATAGAAATGTGGTATAGAAAACATTCCATTGCATATTAAAGTATGAAACAAATGTTTAAATATGTGGTACGTTTTTTATACCACCGGCAATGAAAGAGTTAAGTTTGTAAAAAAAATTCTTTCAATCTCTTGAGACATGTTCAGAAGAAGTGAATTCGGTCTATAAGGCTTTAGTGTTCATCGATCTGATTTATTATTCAAGATCCTCGAACATGTCAAAGACCAATATCCTTTTCCCTTACCAGGAGCACTTATACTGGCCCAAAATTCTTCCTACATCTCCATGATATGTAACACAATGTGATGAAAGAGCCTTCATGCTATAAGCTCATATTTTTACACTGCCTTCGCTTTATTCTTATATCGTTTTATTTCTGCAGTATCTCTTTTAAGCTGTTTGGGCACAGTATTTTTTAGAGATTTTACGCAGGCACGTAAATATGAAATCTTATGACTTTCAATGGGCGTTAGTAAATTTTAGAACCCTGGACTTGGAGCTTTAATGTCGTAGCTACGATCTGAATTCTATTGGTATTAAGCTATTTCTTCAAATAAATAATTTAAAATTAATTCTATCATATTGTACATAGCTCATTGTTTTATAGACTTTCACAGTTGAACCAAGCGAAATGTAGCATCTTATGATGATGAGTTTTCACCCCTGAATGGGTTTCTGTTTTTCTCAATGTCAGATATACAGCTGCTTATTCCCAAAGGTATTAAAATGAGATTAATCGCTTTTGGCCATTCATCAGTTTAAGAAGCAATTTTCCACGGAATGCTATTCCTTCAATATTTTTGGGATATTTATTCTCTTATAAAAGATGCAATTAATGTCTGCCTATAAAATTTAATTTTAATAATTAATTTTTAACCAATAAATCTGTGGTCACAAGGCATAACCGCTTAAGTCGGTCTTTATACTTTTTTAGGAAAGGCGGTCAAAGTTTTAAATTAGCACTACTACTAGTACTTAGGCTATTAGGTTTTTTGGAATAACTTCTGTTTAAAAAAAGATACAGACATTAAAAAGTGTTAAAGTAGATTTAAACATGCTGAATATAATGGTACCTACAAGTTATAACTAATTTTTGTCCTAACTCGAGTTTACTGGATCACAGTAGGCGAGTTTTGTGTAAAATTTCCCCTGATATTGTAGTGGGCGCCGTGGCATAGTGGGAAGGTGCGTCGACTCCTACGCTCGAGGTCTAAGTTTCGAATCACGAAAAAAAACACCTAACATTTTTTCACGGCTCCACCTCTTTCGCGTTACTGACAATGCTCAAGGAGTATAACTGTCTTCAGTATAACTACATATGGATTCAGTATTTAAAGAAATATCAAGTGCTGTTTTGTTTGATGAAAATGCAATTTTATTGTGATAAAATGGTAACCAATGAATCACGCAAAGTAAGGCCCATCGCTAGCTACAACTTTTTCCCATCATTCTGGCAGAGCTCGAATACCGTTACGGGATTAATTTTTTGATGCTATCCAGGAGTCAATCCATTTTTAACGTTCCGTCTACAAAAACGAAACCTTTATAATTTCGGTGTGTCCGCCCGTCCGTTCGTCTGTCTGTCACACTTTTTTATCTCTGAAGTTTATAAAGATATCGGCATGAAATTTTGGAATTAGGTATTCAGGCCTGAATATCATTGCCCATGCACCCACATTTAAAAAGTGGGGCCATTTGAGAGTGGCTCCCGCATAGGTGAAATTGCCATTGATTTTGAAACATTGACGTACCCACTCGAGTGATATATCAATCTTTCGAAATGAGTTGGAGGTTTGCTTCAACACTTTCTGATCCAAAGTACTTACTTACTTAAGGTGGCGCTACAGTCCGGGGGGAACCTGGCCTCAACCAACAAGCGTCTCCAACCAGCTCGATCTTTAGCTAGCTGCCTCCAGTTTCGCACGCACAGTTGGTTGATGTCCCTTTCCACTTGCGTGAGCCACCTGAGTCGCGGTCTTCCTCTACTTCACTGTCCCTCGGGGAAGACTTTCTGATCCAAAGTACGATTTTAAAGATATGGAGCTTCAAAGTCGGCTTTAATGCTAAACCAAGATTCCATTTCTCCCATTTCTAAACCAAAATGTTTAAAAATCTGAAAAAATCACAAAAACTTGGTTTCAATGAGCACTTTCATTTACAACCAATCTGGAATTAATAATTTAGGAGATATTGGCTAAAAACGGTTAATCATCGACATGCGAATTTTGAAGATCTGAAAACGCAGTTTTTATGACCTCGGCGTAGGCATTAAGAAATGATAAATATCAAAGAATCAATTTATGTGTAAGTTTTGAGACTAGACTGGATGGCGCAGTTGGTTAAGTGCCCGCCCCAAGTTCGACGGGTCCCAGGTTCAAATCCCAGTGAAATCGAATCTGGTCCAGTCGCCATTTGCCGTTGGGATCAAATTAACGGTACTGGAGTAGGTTGCTACCTGGCAGTACAATGGACCAGTTTTGAGTCTGAGAGGTCCAGTAGTGTTTCAAAAACCCTCCGAAAAAAAAATAAAAAAAAGTTTTGAGATATCAAAGATTTAAAATGATAAATATTTTCATTTCTGCACATGAATTTCATGCTGTCATCGACCACTTTATACGATGATAAGTGTTATCTCTCAGATTCGATTCATTCCAACCCCTAAATGGCCAACAGAAATGCACACACACACCGCAGACATGAGCAGTGATTGGGTACGATGGAAAGGATTTACTGTATTGGATAAACTTGGGAAGAGATAAAGGTATATGTATGGATGAATGTGTGTTTGTTTAGGTGTATGAATGTAGTAATGAGTAGTTGGTTTCGGGTAGAAGTTAGAAGAAAATTGAACTGAAATAGTTCGAATTTGTCGTCTGAATTGTGCATGAATGCAAAAATATATTTATGCGACGGAACCTTCATCATGCGGTTACAACTCGCACTTGCCCAATTTATGTTTTTCTTGATTTCAAGAGTCGGATATCTTCCCTTCTGCTTTGTTGTAGACCTCAGTCATAGCTCTTGTCCTATTATGTAGATTTGCTTTACAGGGCTTTGGCTCAGCTGCATTTTTCTGCTGTTAAACCAAGATTTTTGGCTGAGATCGTTAATTTCAGCACATCAGCAGAAGCTTCTCTGATATCTTTTGAGAATGCTTTCAAACTTTTCCAATATTTCTGTGCTCAGATTTTCTGATATTTTCTGGATTGCCCGATCGGCAGAGTTATCAACATTCTGTTACGATTGTACCTTGCTGCTTGCAGTAGTAGCTTTATTAGAATGGCCATCATCGATTCATCCAAGTTTATCAACGTCGCGAAAATGACAAATAGTCAATGCTCCAGTTTCATCATAAAATTAAAGTTCATGAGAGGCCAATTCGAATGGGACGGCTTTCAGCTTGAAATCACTCCCAACGATAAAAAAAAAAACTATATCTTTTTCGTAAATTAGTACAAAGATACAAACAAAGCGCGTATAACTTTGAACAAATTTTCATTTTTTCAAATGCAATCCTATTTTGTGTTTAATAATTTTGTACGAAACCCATTTTAGAGCAACACACCACAAATATAAAAAAAATCGCATTCAAACACGCCCACGCGTTCGAAGCATAATGAGATTTCTCCACACACATTTCAGTTAAATTAAATTAAATGTCTGTGATATATTTATTGCGGCAATCCTCTTCACAATTTCAAATTGAATTTTCAATTTCGAAAATATTTCAAAATGAGTGGAGCACAAGCTTAGCAAGTGTGGAATCCTATTATTCACTACATTCGTTTGCCCATAAATATTGAAACACTTTACAACGAGCCTGGCACTGTCAATTTTGTAAAATTAAATTCCATCATCGGGAAAACGATTTCTAGAGCTTCGTGAGTCCCGTCAACGGGCAGAACATGAAAAAAAAAACAAGAAAAAGGAGAACAACATACAACACGCTACACTTCTGCATGAATGGCGCGAGGGGTTGGTGTGTTAGGGGACGGTCGACGGTGGCATTGGTAAGAAAACTTCATTACAATTCGCAGAAAGAGCCCTCGTCACTTGCCAAATTAAATTCATTGCTGTAACCCAAACGGTTCGTGTTCTCACCCTATCCGCCTACGGATGGATTTTGAACGTCTCACCAGAATCCCTAGCGTCGCAACATCGCAACCATTTACCGAGGAGAATCCAAAAAGTTGTTAACCCAGAAAGGAGAGAATGTTCATTTTGAAATAATTAATCAAAACAACATTGAATTGTTGGGTCATCGCCTTCAGCTAGCCCGGCAACGAATATCCAAAGCGGGCTGATGCGCAGGGGGGACAGGAAAAAAAGAAAATCCTCGAACAATGACAGCATGGAATGTACGCCATTTTTATGGGGTGGGAGTGACGGGGCTTGTGTGTGCTCCGAAAGGAAGGAGAAGGTTTTCGCAGAAATGTTACATATACTCGTGTGCCGCCCCCTACCCGGAAACAGACTAGAAAGGGGAGAGGCTGTGTCTGGCAGTGGGTATGGTGAGGAGTTCCTACTTGCAAACTCCATTTGCACTGACATCAATTAATGAAGGAAAGCTTTTAATGAGAACACATGTTTCGTACGCCTGCTGCCAGTGCACATCCAGGACATTGTAGCATGCGTCGTAGGTGAATGGAGGGGAGCGCGGAGGACAGAGGATGCCTAGCAAGAAAATCACAACTTTCAATTATCTGCCATTAAAATGTTCCTCGTGGAACGTGTGATCGTAGATAGTTGTGGATAGGTGGGGCACAAGGATGTGATCTCCTCCCTAAGTGAGTTAATTTGCAGACGGGGGTTGCGCGTGGTCCCCAACAGGTGGACGGGCGTGTGTTCGTTGTCTGCCTGATGACAAAATCTTCACTTAAGCGGAACTGAAGTTGGGCGGGCACCGCCTGCCAAACCGACTGGAAGTGTATGATGGTGACGGTGGAGTGTCATAATTGAATATCTGTCAGGTAATGCAATTATTATCGTAGATTGCAGGAACAAACATACGAACATGTGGTTGCTATGGTTTTTTAAGGTGACGAACATTTTGTTGCAGGTTCATTAAGACTACCTACACTTAGCTGCAAGTGCGAGACTACTTCGTGGAGGATAATGAATTTGAATCCTTTGTGAGTGCTTCTTACGCACCTTGCATGTGTGCTTATGGATGTGAGGCCTACGACGACTGGAATTGAAACAAGAAGTGGAATTTAATTACATTGTGAAATGTGACCTGGCTGAGTGGCCGTGTACGTGAGGAATTTTAATTAGAATTTTCAAAGTGAAATTTGATAACGTCTGTGGGGTTAGGAACTTAAACTAATAATTGATCGGAAGTTAAGTGCTGACAATTGCAGTGGATTATGAATCGCCTTATGCTTGGATTAGTAGACTGCAGCAGAGGACAAAGCGGCATTCAATTGCTATTGTAAGACTTTTGAAGCTGGAGAAACCTTACAGCAAGTGTATTGCTACAGCTTTTGACATTCTAGTTGATCTGCAATTGACAATGAGAGCTATTTCTAAATAATGATGTGGGGAAATGGGGAAATATATTGTTCCTTTTGCATTTGTTGCGTTTTAAGATGTGTTCAAATTGTAAAAAAAATCGCCTTTGTGACAAACCACAGTCAGGTGAAAAATGTGCAGCATTTGCATTGTCTTATCGGATTTTGGGCTTACTTCGTTCTGTCTGAGAGGGAAGCAAAGAAAGTCGAAGACTTCAACGCAAACTCGACCAGTTATACATGAATGTGGACAAAGTTCAGAAGATAAAATTCTATAAAATATACTGGCCACATACAGTGCATGAACATTAACCCTATGGCTAAGAGAGCCCTCGAATTTTGGCTTCCTTGTTCAAAGAGAAGAAGAAGATTTAAGTTCCGGTATAAAAAAATAGCTTATTTAGAATTCTAAGCGAGAAAATACTTCGAAGTTTTAAGCTACAGTGGGGGCCTCCAATCACCCAAAAAGGTGGCAAAGCTCTATTAAATTTGCACACGGTAAGCATATCAGCAGTTTTATAGCGCTATACATCTATCCGTTGACCACAATATGCTCTTTAATGGTAACAGATAGAAAAGATATAATGAAGAGGTTTAAGCTTGCTTCTAAAAAGGCGGGAGTTGTAAATATTTCAGAACTGCTTTTAGCCCGTGAAGAAACGTGCTTCCAATACGACAATCATTTATAACGAATTAACACGTTTTTGTTAAGACTGAACTGACGAAGAAGAAGATTAAAGTGTTTCTTATGGTCTGAGGATCAATTCTTGATTAACGTATTAAAACACCATAGAATCACTTCAAGTAGTAGAGAGGCAATAGTCCAAGGTAACACACTACCTTTCCCTGTAGATCATTCAACGCAAGTAAGCTACTGCGACTTCCACTTGTCAATAAAGCCACCACATAAATTCATTGTCAGCACGATCGATTAAACCAACCATCTTCTGTGGAGTCATTATTGATGGGAGAAATGGGAACAACTTACTTACATACATAACAGGTATAGGACACATGGAGGGTGTTAGCCTGGGCTATCGCTGCCTTCCGTTGTTGGCGGTCCTGGGTTGCTTCCCGTCATCAAGACCAAGTTGTCTTGCGTCCGCGATGACTATGTAGATGGTCATAGATGTTTCCCAGAAATGTTGCGTATACGCCACCCATACCCAGAAACAGTCAAGAAAAAAAAAAAACAAGATGTTGTCCCAGATGTTGCAAGCTTGTGTGGGAAAGACTGTTCGAAAATGTTAAGCTGCTTTTTTAGACAACATTCCTCAAAGAAAAACCTAATACGCGAGCGAGTGAATGCTTTGAGACGCAGAATTGGATAGTAGGGAACTTACTCCTGAGAAATTTGACCGGTTCGACCGAGGTTTTGTCTCACGGTGGTAGTTATATTTAATACACCATTAAGAGCATAATATAGCCAAAATTGGTGGTCTAAGTAAACCACGTGGGCGCCGTGGCCGTGTGGGTTCGTGCGTCGACCCATGCGCATTAGACTTTCACAGTCTAGGTTCGAATCCAAGTTCAGGCAAACACTTTTTCAAAAAAAAAAAAATTGTTCGCGTCTCCACCTCTTTCGAATCACTGACAATGCTCAAAGAGTATAACTGTCTAGAAGAATCTTCTCAATCTCGCCGTTCGGAGTCGTCATTAAACTGTACGTCCCCTCCACTCGTGAGAGAAGAATAGCAGGCACAACACGAGTGGTTGCCGAGAAGCTAGGCTCAACTGCATCTTGGACCATAGCCACCTTTGTTTGCTGATGTAGAGCGTTTTTTTTCTAAAACTTAAAAATGTGCCTTGGCTACTATTTTTGAAACCATTTTAGCGACTGTAAAATCAGGGCCCCATCGAAAGTCAACTAATACAGAAGTTAATCAAAGAAAATTACTTCTATACATTCAATCTTCTCTATAAGACTCTATAAGACACCTTTCAAATTCCCAGACTCATTCTTTACATCCCCAAAAAAACCCACCACACCGCTGATGATAGTCTTCATCTGAAAAATCCCATCCACATAAGCTCTTGAATCGATTTCACATTACTTTCCGTTACTGGCTTAAGACAAACTCATTTTTCAGAAAAGTAACCAAACCCCAGGTTGTCAGGTGGTCTGGTCCACACTCCAGTCTCACAGTGTCAGCTAACCCACTCATCAGTCCTGCAATAGCTTCCTGCCAGCGCCGAATGCAAGTGACGTTCAACCCACTACTCTCATCGCAGCAGAATTCTGTGTTTCTCTGCTGTTCTTTTTTTTTGTTTCCTTTCACTTTCCCGAGTTTTCGCCGAGTACAGTTGTTGTTTTGCTGTTTTGAAGTCTGATCCGGATCTTTGGCAACTGTGCGATGGCAACAAAAAGGGCAAGTGTACCAACAAAACAGCAGGAATGAGAGAAAAAAAGCGGATGCAAAATTTGTCCTGAGGATACCATTTTGACTTAAATTCTTAGTTCTCTGCCAAAACCCATTTTGTTTCGGATTGACGCCTAGCATGCCCGCACGGTTGGAGAAGGAAAAACTTTTCAGAAAGCCACTTGTCGTCTCTGACACTCAACCAAACACACACCCGCACACATGTATGTGTGTGTGTGTGGAACGAAAAGAAGCAGAATGTTGCAAAAGGATAAACTGATGCGGTTATGTCAATGTCATCTGTTCGTTGAACAAACTAATTGCAGATTAAAATGGAGGTTAAGGATTTTCTCCCAGCAGTTTAGCACGTTACGAATGCGGTGCACACCCACACACCTCCCTCCCAGCACTCCAAGTCCATCAAGGATCTTTGAAAAACTATTCCTCAAGACAAAGTACGAGTAAACGACGCGGCGGCGGCGGCGGCGGCATCGGTCTGGCTCGCATACATATCCTTCCGATATGAGCAAAGGAAGAATGGCCAAAGAGCCGTAGGGAAGAATGTGACATGTGGAAAATTTTTCACAGGATTGCAAGGGAAAATTTTGATAATTAAACTTCTACGCCAAGGGAGTTTTCGACGATATCCTTTGCGCTCGTTGATTTCATTCTTTTCTAAGTTTCCAGCTTGAGATTTGTTGTGCTTGCCTTTTTTTGATATTTTCACTCAGCTTTCGTCGAGGCTTGTCTGTTGTTTTTTGATGTTTTTCTTTGTTTTCTGTTTTTATCCTGTGCTCTCTGCTTGGCTGTGAGGATTATGGCGTGCACTTAACAAAATACACACACATAAGGGGTTACTTTGGCAATTTTCATTGTTTTTTGCCGGGCGGAAAAATAAATGGAAACTTTGTGCCGCAGCAGCACATGAATGTATTTTTCTTTCATCTAGTGGAACTGAACAGAATGTGTATTTAATTTAGGGGAAGCCATTCTTGCGAGGAAATTCTTTGGAAAGAATGACACACAAATATTCAGGACTTGGGTGGATTTAATTTTGGGCTTAACTGAAAATAGGGATACGGCGTACGTGGATTACTTTAAGGACGAAGATGAATACTTTCGAAGTTATTTCACGGGATGGGCTAATTTTGCTGAGCGCGATCTGTGAAGCGAGATATTACTCTCGGAACGGGAGATATGACGCACTCTTGAGATCTGATTTAGACTGTGGTAAGGGTGCATTTATTTTTATCCATAATTTTTGACGGAAATGAAGCAGTGAGCGTGCTTGATAAGTTGTGGATTTGTTAGAGGTTTAAGATTGAATTTGATAACTGAATTCGATTGGTATCTCGTATAATGTAGCGATTTGAAGCAAATAACTCATAAGAGGGTGGATTACGTTTAAAGAAGAATTAGGTTCTAAGCAAAGTCGTGCCATACAACTGCGCCTCAACAATTCGAACTGCGTGCTAACTTGAATCATTCTTCCTCCAATTCGTTTCACTCCGATTTCTTCCATTCATATTTTCTTGACATTTATTTTGAACTTTCAAATAAAGCTTTTAGTTTTGCCACAGGGAGGGATGAAGAGGGAGCAGTGGCATACAATTTGTTTACAAACTTGAAGCTGTAAAACGTGGAGCTCATAGAAACTGTCTTTGGTGTCGTCGTCTTTCTCCTCTATGGGGGCATGTGCGCACATTAGGCTTATGTTGGCGAATTTAGCCTTGATGGGAATTGTTTTTTTTTTATGTATTTTTATTTTATTTAAACGTAATTTCTTACATGCTAGATATAAAAATACTTAAAATTAGCATAAACATATGTTTTACTATTCTAATTGACCCTATGCGGGTGCTCTAAGCTAACCTAATCTTATTCGTAAGTCCGAATTGTCGTAAGGCGTTCGTTCACACACCTAAACGATAAGACTTCTTGCCAAAGTCTTCCTCTAACGACAAATCCACATCCAAATAAGCACTGCTTTTGTTGCCTGTAGCAATCACCGTAGTAAATACCACAGTTTTTCATCCTCTTTTTGCCCAGCCCATCCCATCGCACTTCTTGGATGGCGGTGATATGTGCTTTGTAGCAGTCTAGGGCTTCCGCTAATTGTTCGGCTGCAAGTGACCTATAAAGGGACCTTACATTCCACGTACAGATCCGAAGATCGTTGTCCTTATTTCGTTTGCAGGGTTCATCATCAGTAATTCCGTCCGTTTCCAAGGCTGGTTGTTGCTTCGTAACTTCATTTTTTTTAGTGTGGCCGGGCAGTTACTCCGACGGCACAACCCCCAATCTGGAGGACCAGTTCCTTTTTTGTAACCCCCAGGACAAGAGGTCGCACTTATAAGTTTAGCAGGCTGAGTTCAGGTGAACTACAAGCAGTACCCGATGGCTGGCACTTGGAGGTAAAATAAGCACAATTGATGTATAGGAAAAGTTACAACACTGGGCATCGCCAGGTTGAGGCCAATCAGTGCCTACCCGATTCCTTCAACATCCAGCCAATTTGTAAACTACAGAAGAAGAATATTGTCATATCATCGTACCATAAGCACACAATTTCGACAAAAGTGCCTGATGCTAAATTTTATCAAATGGTGTTGCTGCGGAAACCGTACTGCCGGTCATCAATTTCTTTGGAGGATTTAATATGTATGGTTGACATGTTATGTAAGTGTCAGCTTGTGTTACTATAGTCTGTAGAACTTCGGACTTCCTGCAACATATTCTTTCCGCCATGAGGATAACGGCATGCAAGCTTTATGAAGAGCAGAAGTAACCTCTACTGGAACTCCCCAACGTCTGTAAGAAATCCGCGGCTTTCTTTTTGCAGACAACTTACCGGCGTACTAACGGGGCACTACACCTTCGACAAAGACCCAAGTGTGCTTGGCCTAAGCGATGAAACCCTGTGGAGAAGACGATGAAATTGCAGAGCACTTCCTCTGCCATTGTCCCGCCTTTGCTCGGATCAGGCGGCAGTTATTCGGTGCTGATGATGTAGGCTCCTCATCACAGAAACGTCTGCGGGGCTTCCTTCGGAAGACCATGAAATTTCAGCAAAAGTAGGTTGCTGCCTGGTAGTACAATGGACCAGTTTTTGAGTCTGAGTGCTCCAGTGTAGCGTTACAAAAACCTCCGACAAAAAAAAAACCTCTACTGAGTTCATTCATGTGGATATATACCACTTTTTCTACAGTTAGGCAACAAGATGTTGTAATCCCTTCAGGAACAGTCAAAAAGATCCTAGACATTCGAAAAAGTTCATGAGGTATGATTTCATAGGTGTCAAAAAGGCAGTAAAACTCAATAAATTCGACCAGAGTGGGTCGATTATTGCATTACTTGCAACTACCACGTTCAAAACAAAAATGCAGACACTGCGCACGTAGAAAACCGCAGATTTAATATAATGGATAAAACCTCTTTAACGGGGAATGATTATCAAAATGTTACCTAAGGAACATAAGAAATTGCTAAAACATGAACTCAAGCTCCTTATCTGTGAAGATTGCACAACAGGCCGACCATGGTCGTAGTGCATGTGATTCACTCCCCAATATCGTTTATCAAATTCAATGCCGTCCCCTACTGTTTTTACATTCACATTGTACATTGTTACATTCGCATTGTATCCCAATGCAGCTTATTTGCAACCAGTTTTGGTAGAGTCTCTTCCTGAGACTCCTTTTCCTCTTCCTCGGATTGAGCTGCAGTCCAGGGTGGACCCGAGTCTAGTTTCTACTGAAACCATTCGTATTGTGAGTGTAAGCTTTTGTTTTCTCACGAGTGGAGGCAACCAAAAATGTCATGCCATCTTCGAACATCGAAGCCTGAGAAGTTTTCAATGACAGAGTTTTTTTTTTTAACAGTATCAGTAATTCGAGAGAAGTGGTACCGTGAAAATGTGATCGTACCATGGACCTTCAACGCAGAAGTTGACGCTTTTGTCCACTACGCCACGGCGGCAAATCTGGATTCATAGCTCAAAACTTCTGTGTGTGAAGTAAGTAATCCTTTTGTCCTCTGTCAAATCGATGCTTCTATAGAAAAATGAAATTATGCGGAGACCTTCTGTAACTAAATTTCCAGGCCAAAATTTGAATAAAAAAAATGCAATTTTTTCGTTTTCTTTGGTGACAGAGTCGTATACCTTGAACACCAGCGTGATTCAATTTCCTGTCTTTTGTTTTTTTTCTCTTTCTGATCTTGTTTCCTCTCCGCTAGTTTAAGGATCGTCAATTTCGGTTGTAACAAAGTGGTGTACGTATGATGAAATCAGAAATGCACGCAATTTAGTTGAATAGCTATCCCGCCGTCCTTCACTGACCCTAAAAAAACTTCATAACTAAACAATCGGATTTATATGTCCTAGGTCGTTTGTTTGGTTTGGATGTCATTTATCGACTGGCATTTTGACAATCGCAAATATTAGCAGGGCGCCGTGACTGACAATGCTCAAAGAGTTTAACTGTCTAGAAAAAGCTTCTCAATCTCGCCGTTCGGAGTCGTCGTTAAACTGTAAGTCCCCTCCACTCGTGAGAGAACAATAGCACGCACAACACAAGTGGTTGCTGAGAAGCTAGGTCCAGGTCCACCAAGGACTGTAGCGCCACCATTATTATTATTATAGATATTAGCAGGGAACAACTTATAATGAAACAGTTACTCGCTAGATTGGGCTCGCTGTCTTAGTAAATAGAGTTGGTTGGGGCACCGAGAACATTCAATTGACACGCCAAAGGCCAGTACACCAACGTACAGTAATTGCATTGTGTGCTATTTGGCTCGGTGACAACATGGAGTCATATTTCTTTGAGAATGCTAGAGGCAATAATGTAGCAGTGACTGGTGACCGCTACCGGAACATTGCGGAAGACTTCTTGTGCCCGAATTGAATCCATTAAGAAGTCGATGCCAAATCGCATACAATTCGTGCTATAAGGTAAATTTTACGATGTCTTAGTCTAGTTTTGACATTCCTGTCAAACTCGCCAGATTCGGTTATCATCAAGGTCGGTTATGAACTCACCGCGAGTTTCAATATCAAAAATGGATACAGACAAAGCGACGCGCTGTTATGTGACTCTTTCAGCAAGAGGTACGATATTTCAAAAGTCTGTTCCTTTTTCTGGCTCACGCTGAAGACATTTACGTGATTGGTCAAACGGAGAGAGCGGTCAACGAAGCTTTTGCTGGCATTGAATCGGAGGCGGTCAAAATGTGTGCTTAGCGGTGAATAGGGGAAAAACTAGGTATTTGCTGTCTCCAAGGAAACACAACATCGACGACTCGGCCAAAACGTCACTGTAGGCAGATTAGCTTTCGAGTCAAGGCCTTTATTTATCTGGGCTCCGAAATAAAAAAAACCGGTAGACCATGTAGATCAAAGAGTCTTCGAAACCCCCACCCGTCGGACACCGCAACGGATGACGTCCTCGATTGAAGTTGCGCACTCAAGTAGAGAAGGACCTCAGTCAACTTAGCGCGCATAACTGGAGGAGGCTGGTTAAAGATTGTGCCAGCTGGAGTGGCTTGTTGGCTGAGTCCCAGGTCTATCCCGAGCTTTCGCTCCATTAGAAGAAGAAAATTGCAAGGATTCGGTACAAATAGGTACACTAGATTCTCACAATTTATGTCATGGTCTGTATCCCCCATTCGAATCCTTTATTCTCCATTCCATCGCGATGGATTTTACAATAATTATTAAAATTTACTTAGGTTTCAACACAATCTTAAGATTCAGCTTGAAGATACACCTCTACTCATCATCTGCGACCGAATCTTTAGACGCTTTTACGCATTTAATCGAAAGTGTTTTTAGAAACTGCGTAATAGATTCAAAATAGAATCAAGCATCGTTGCCTTAGCAGTTATTATTCACGCGTAATATATTTCCTAGGAATTCCATACAAAGGATGATATTTGCCCGCAAGAAGGGTAAACATTATCTGTTTACTGGAAAATACAATTGCTATTCTAAGTTCCACCACAAAGAGTATCAAAGACTATACCGCCTGAGGAAGTACTTTACCATGCACTTCTAACCGTAAACGCTCCATTCGCGTAACAATTAACAATCTCGGATTTTCATCAGCCAGCAGCCAGTATCCCAGTGAGTGGGTGGAGAAAGTGTGTTGAACATTGAAGCTTTATCCAAATCGTTTCACAGAAGCGGGCATCAGCGCCATTGGCAATTGCGTTGGGGGAGCAACCCCAAACCAATTAAAAAGTTGCATTATTATTTTCTCATAATTATTATAGCTCCAAGGATCCTGTGGGTGCAACGGCGTTTCTCCTGCAACTGGCATGATCATGATTTCACTTTACCACCCACACGAAGAGTCTCCGATGGCACAGGGGGCAAATTGTGTTATGCATCTTAGCCAACACGTCTCCAGCACGCTTTGCTTTCCCTACCTTCTTTTGCTAATTTTGTTGTTCCTTTTCGTGTTTTTTTCTCCAGTAGGGTCCTGTCACCAACAAGTTTTCGGGGGCAATTTTCATGGCAGTTGTGAGAGGGTTCACAAACTAGGGGTGCATTTAAAAATAAAGAAAAATTTCTTTGCCAACTGCAATTTGCTCGAAATGCCGAACGGGTGGGAGCCTCAGATGGAAGGGGGCCTGCACTGATGGAGTAAGTCGTTCCTCTCCCATTGGTGTGTTCTTCTTTTGTTTTCCCTGCTCCTTTTTTTCTTTTGTTATTTTGTTTGAAGTTCTGTCTCCCTGCACCGAATGCATAAAGAGGGGAACTTTCTGATTTTGACAATAAGAATGGCGTGAGAGTGCTTCTCACGCAAGCCAAGTTTATTCAAAGTTAACTGGAGCGAAAGCGATATACAGTAGGGTAGAAAAATTTGTATGCGGATTTTAAATATATTTCGGAAAAGTAAAAAAAATTAAAAAAATGGTTTGATTTATTTATTTATTGGGGCATACAACTTATAATAAAGATTTAATCATAACTAAGACATTTTTTAAAGAATTCTTGTTTTCTTTATGCTCGCAGTGTATTGACGATTCTTAGAAGCCCTTGACTCATGGATCATTAATCTGTAAGCAAATGCTAATGAAGAAATATGATCATGACTAGGAGTAACTAGATCGTTTAGATCAGCACCAACAGCAGCACTCGAAGTGTTACTATTCCTTCCCCTCCCAAAATTGCAGCAGCAGAGCAAGTGGGCGCCGTGGCGTAGTGAGTAGGTGCGTCGACTCCTACGCTCGAAGTCATCGGTTCGAATCTCGAAAAAAAACATCAAACATTTTTTCACGGCTCCATCTCTTTCGAGTCACTGACAATCTCAATCTCACCGTTCGGAGTCGGCATTAAACTGTAGGTCCCCTCCACTCGTGAGAGAACAATAGCACGCACAACACGAGTGGTTGCTGAGGAGCAATCACAAGCACCTTCAGGCTAATAGAAGACGTATCTATAGGCATGCGTCCATGCTACCACAGTGGACAGATCCATGCAAGTATATCAAGAAGGACTATCTGCCACCAACCCCGGGCCCGGCATGGAATTTCTCTATCCGAATTCCAGAGAGGAGTGATTGGCGAAAACAAACAGTGCACTAAACACTGACATCGTAAGAAAGAGCGACGGCACAGGAGCATGCCTTTTCTATGACCTCTTTGAAAAATCTTTAACACAAAGTGACTGCCGTGGCGTGTGGTTTATTAGACATTTGAAGTCGGAATACACCTTTAGGTCCTTACGCGTCATAAGAAAAGCATGCACAGAGTAGTTGGTAACACCACCCAAAAGAGAAGAAGGAATGACTGCAGCTTCTTTCATGCAGAAGTAAAGACAAATCGATAACTATTAACTTCGAAACACGACAGGATGGCGCAGTTGGTTAAGTGCCTTTCCCAAGTTCGAGGGGTCCCAGGTTCGAATCCCAGTGAAATCGAATCTGGTCCAGTCACCATTTGCCGTTGGGATCAAATTAACGGCACTGAAGTAGGTTGCTACGTAGCAAGGATCAGTTTTGAGTCTGAGTGCTACAGTAGTGTTTCAAAAATCCTCAAAAAAAAAGAAAGAAAAACAATTAACTTTGACAGCCAAGGAGCATAACACACAAAGTGCCGGGTAGTCTTATATCGGAGCTGGCTAAGTTATGCAGGTTAAGCGCAAATGGGATTTGTTCTGTAAACATCCGCGGAAAGAAAAAGGCGAGGATGTTTAAAAACTGGAAAAAGTCTCTATCTCTACCATATACATACAAGTACGTCGCTTAGCTTTCTAAACAAACGAGATAGAAACGGAAGCCTTGACAGACAATCTCATTATCAACATCATCATTTTCAATGACCCGCATTTTCCACTAAAGGGGGCGCGGGGGCAATGCATGTACGAGATATCTCCAGGTCACTCGATCCTCCGCCATCGACTCTAACTCATCAGGAGCTATGCCCAAGCGCAACCAGGCCTTTCTGTTTGAAGAAGCGACTGCCCAACATTGAGTTCCTCGCGCACTGCCGTGTTTTTCACTCTATCAAGGCGAGTAATTTCCACAACAGCACGAAGAAATCTCATCTCGGCAGCTTGTATTCGGGCTTTTATTCTTTCGGTCATTACCCAAATATCATAACCATAGGTGAGAGTTGGAACAAATACTGCGTTAAAAACCCATAACTTGGCTTTGACACCAAGCTCGGCCGTCCTGATTACAGATCGACGAAGCTGTTTCAAAATCGACCCAGCTTGACCAATCCTACAGGAAAGCTCAGTATTATTCTTCTCAGTCAAAAATCTTTCCCACACTCTGTGCAATATCTACGCAATGCATGTAGGCATCGCATACACCGATTACTGTAGAAATCCCCGGGACGAGGAAAAAAATGTGCCCTTTTTGTCGAATGGTCAGCTCTAATGAAAGAGAGACTTCAGATAGTAGTCTAAAACAGTTTAAGTTAGTTGGAAGATCTGTATAATATTGACCTCAGAGAATCGCACTTAAATTCGGGAAGCTTAATTAGATGATTTCCATGGTGGTAGCTTTCTTTTCTAAGCATTGGGCATACTCTTAGTGAAAAGTATGAAGTGAGACGCGACTATAAGCGGCTAGGGCACCTATTTGCCTAACTTTTTACCCAATAATAAGCCTCGGTAATACTGTTGACTATTTAAGAGCAAAATAAACTTCACATTCGACCAAAAATAAACGACTGAGTGGAAAGATGTCTGCCATTGCATTTGTAATGGTTGACAGCAGAAGCAGTAATCTTGCACTTTGCTTTCGTTTTGGTGGTAACGATCCTCGACATCTTAATCTTTTTGGAAAACGAGACTAAATTTACTAAACATGTGTCCTTTGAAAAGTGATTGGAGTATTTTGCTCAGCCATTGATGTATGTACATCCTATCGATCAGACGGTAATCTATCGATTTTTGTTCGACAGCACCTAAAAAATAGTTTCTCTGGATACATTTGCACAGCAACCGAGGAGATGTGTTGAATGTTGCTTAACTTTCAAGTGCATCAATCTTTCGAACACCACTGTGTCATTACTTTGCTTTTCCGATCAATAATATTTTAATAAGTCTCATTCGGGAACAAGTATAAAGGAATCAAATTTTTTTCCCATGTTTATGTGATTTTAGTCTCTCACTCACACATCTCTGCATTGAGATTATAATTACAAAGAACTATTACTGTGACAGAAAAGTGGCACTAATGGCAGCACACACTGCGCAACGTTTCATACATGAGGCCACATTCAGGATGACGCGACAATTTAGTAAGTTCTTGTCAAAGCACAACTTTTGCGAAAGTAAATTAATGTATGCGATTTTTTTCCTCTGCCAAAAGACTCCATCTTCGTGTGGACCATTTGGCACGGGTGATATTGCTCTACAGGGACAGTGGAAGGTAAACTTTATTAACACAGCTGTGTAGTCTGGGTAGCCTCAGCCCACTGCATGCTGAGTCAGGAAAGGAGTTTTAATCAACTTAAACTCGGATGATGGATGATGGAGCGCGTAAATTAGATGAGCGGAGATGAAAGTGGATTTGCAAATGTAAGTCGGTGTGAGTGTACTCCACTGAAGGAGGTAGGGTGACGATGACATTGCCCCCCGCAGCACCCGACGACACTTCACGGCACATACTTAGAATTGGAAAAGATTGGTAAAAGATTGAGTTTCAGTGAAGAAGATTGCAGGAGATTCTTCTATCCACGTCACTGTTTCTTCTTCCATTCTTTTTTTATTTTTCTTTACTTTCCTGCGCCCGTATGCCGCTGTGCCGGTTGAAGAGGTCGACAAACTTGACAGGACGAGGATAAGAGATATTTCAGTTCATTAATCACAAAAGACGGCAAGAAATATGCGCGTTTATAACAAGCCCTCGCAGATTCTCTCTGCGTTACGGATAAGAGGGATACGAGTATCTGAGACGCGTGTGAAGAACATGAATGTTACTCATTGTAGGGCGATGTGTTGCTTAAGGACTCTTTGCCTGTTGATTACTCCGAAGCAGGGTGCGTTGCGCCCCCAATCGTTACGTGCGGGTTGTGATCCTTGAAAAAATTCACAACGCTTGTTCATTTCGGTGGAGAGGGAGAGCAAGAGAGGAACAAGTTTGCAATCAAAATTGATAACGCAAAATTGATTTTCGACAGGCAGGGTGCTGGGTCGGCTACAGTTCGGCGGAGATTGCCTAGAAGAATTGATTTACCATAAGGCTGCTGCCAAATAACCCATATTTCCCTCGATGATGTCTACAATTCGCGCCCTCGACTGATATGGGGTGGAATATAAATGGAACTCATCGTTTTGCTGGGGAATTGATTAGACGAAGACCGGGCTTGATTGGATCATAAATGAATACGGAGGAACCAAATGAGATGCGCGTGGATCCGAGGTATAGATTGTGCCAGTAAACTAATCGGAGATGTAATTGGTAATTCTTTTATTTATCTGAGCTACGGTACGTGATAGCAGTCAGGGAGAAATGTATGTGCTTCTCTTCAGGCGTAGTGGTTTTGTCGGTTTTGTATTTCGACGTTAAATTTATTGGGACTGGTGTTGTCACTGCCCTAACCCCCGCCTTCTGTTCTAGAAAAGTAAGTTCGTAAATTTCCAGTATCGACGGAATCGATTGATTTGTTTTCAGAGCAAACAGGCAATTGAATGCATGAGTTGCAATTAGATAAAAGACATTTCGTGTATAGCTCGCGGTCGTATTATGTTTTCCCAGGTGCTGTCTAATTACGCCATTTATTCGTTCAATTATATGCTTCCGGTTGAATAAAAGCTCAGTGTATGGAGGTGAGTACACGAGCACTCATGATGTTTTTTTTGGAAAAATTGTCAAAAACTAGTTAAGTCCTACGGCAGCACACACTTTGGATATGCTCACAAGTGTGTCATTAATGAAAATGTCGACTAATTTTTACTTCAGATACTAAGCAAAAAAAACTCTGTTGAAAAATTCTTAATCGATGATAAAGAAAAGTTCTGTGAGCCTTAGATCATGGTTAGACTCATCATGAAATATGGTTCTAGCGTCAACGGATAAAGAAAGTGGTGACAGAATTTCAAATAGTTGCAGCTTATAACTGTCACGTAGAATGTTCCTGGCATGAATCCGAATCCATTCGAAGAAACTACTTGAAATATAAAATTTTTTAGGAAGAAGTGCTCTTGTTGTTATGAAAATCAAACGTGTTTTAGATTTCATTGATTATCCTTGTTCGCGTCATAGGTTCGTTACGACCGCAATTAGTACGATGGGACTTGAGATGGAAGAGAGGTACCTACCACCTTGAGGGTAAGAGGATTGGTGTTGAGTGATATCTTTTGAGGAAACGGAATTTGTTTACGAGAATATGTAGTAGATTGGCATTTGATAGCATTTAGCACAAGAAAACTTTTAGTACAACAAGTCGAAAAACTGTTTAAATCCAATTGAAATGCATGTTTGCCAGCAGGGGTAGAAATGTTCTTAAAAAAATGTTATGTCCGCATAAACTGATAGACGAGAGTATTTTATAATGTTGTCAACGTTATTAATTGACAGGATGAAAATCAGCGGACCTCGATGGCTACCCTGGGGCACCCCAGATGTATTTGACGCAGTCAAAGTGTATCCCATTTTTTGTGGATCATCACTGCAGAACCGAAATCAAGCACAGGTTCCCTGTAAAAATTGTCTTTACAAATTCATTTGTGTAGTTGAAGCATCGAATGTCCTCATTAATCAACTTTTTTATGGGAAGCATTAAACATTATTCGTGAAATGTCTTAAATTGATTTGAGCAGATTGACTACCAAACCACACTAATTCGTTCTACAAGATATTTTTTTTATAGTACATAGCACATAACAAATCCTAAAGTTTCACTTAAATTTTCAAATAATGTGCCTGCCCCCTGTTCGTGGAGCAAGCACCGGAATCCAACGTATTACCTAATTGGATCGTACCAACTTGAAATAAATCCTTTCATTCAAAACAATCACGCAACCCCCTGGAACACGTGAAACGAGGTTATGATCTCAGAATAGGTTATAACGCATGCATAGCCACATCCCATCCGTTCACATTCACATTAACAATCCTAAAGTGCAGTGCGTGTGAGCATAAATTCCTTATTCCGACCCACTTCCCCATACTAATTGCACCCGGGTCGCATTCCGTCAGCGCACTGCCCGTCGCACCGCACTAATAATGAAGCTAAAATAAAACAGCGGTATTACCTGAAATTATTCCTTAATTACGCCATAAATTATCACAGGTATTTAATTTTCCGGTGGATATAAAATGAAAATGTTTCCGCCATAAACAAGTTTTCAATAAAATAAGTTGCCACCGCCACGACGTCGACATCGACATCGAGGTCCCCGTGTCGCAAGCGCCCTCAGCAGCAATTGGACACTCACTCCCGGGGGGACACTTACGATCGCATTAGCCAGCTGGTGGAAGGACTTAATATCAATTACTCGTAGATGGGGACAGGGTCAGTGATGTAATTTCATGTACATCAGGTACTTCCAATTGACAATTAATCGCTGACACATAAACTTTCTGTCAAAGTCAACTTGGGAGTGGTGCGGGACTCCTCAGGGAGTCTGTCTATCGGGAGAGAGATGTGGGCTCTCCTCACCATCTGCCTTCGACTAATTAACCTCATGTCACTTAGATGGAAGTTCCCTGCATTAGGAAGTGAGCGCAGCCTCTGTCAATCGATGTTATCACCTAATAGCAAGCGTATTATTCCAGAAGTGTCGTAGTAATTATTACCACCCACCATCGGCGTGGGGTGGGGGCAATGATTGTACTGAACGCCGATGTTGCAGGGGTGATAGCGGCAGCCTTCGAATGTGACAACTATTTTGACACCTGGTTGAGCTTTATGAGGCACAATGCTCTCAGTCTGCTCCCGCCTCTAACGGCATCACAATGAAGATGGAAGCTGCGGCTTACTTAGTGATGACAATGAATCTTCCAGGCGTAAGGTGTTAACCATAAAACACTTACATGTGGCAATGACACACACTTGCCGAGCTCGAGGTAACGTGCAGAGGCAGCTTAAGGTGGCAGTATACAGTGGGGGGTTAAAATTTAGTGACTATTAGAGGGCTGTAGAGAACTAAGTGGATTACTGCTGTCAATTGGGCTGTAAAAGTGTGCTGGCAATTAGTGTGCTCGTGTTGCTGAAAATGAAATTGACTGCTAGATTGATGGTTGCGGTTCCTCATACCCTATGTGCGACAAAGGTTCTGCGCGGTTCTCTTCGTAGGAGGGAAGTTGTTTCGATATGCTTGCATTTTTTTCCTTGTTTCGTTCAAGGAAACAATTCGGTGTAAGTCTGCACGCACAAAGGTCTTCATGGATGACGCCGGATACCATCGCAAATGGAGGGTGTTAGGGTGAATAATGAACCAATCGATGAGTATTAGATAGGCGATCGATAAAATCATTCATCGGGGTAAGTGTTCAAGAATTGATAGCATGTGTCTAATTAAATAGATACTGCGGAACGCAACGATATGGCGTGTCAAACAGTCGCAGATAGTTTGAGAAGTAAGCGGGGGCTTAAACGCTTACGAATTGAACTGATTAATTCGATACCGATTTAGATATAAGCACACTACTTGTCTGTGACGGTTAGTTGCTTTAATTATTCAAAAGGGATCTATTTACTTTTGCACGTGCTCGGACGGTTTGGTCAGTGTCCTTTAAATAAGAACAAGGATGGGGTGATGTACTTCAAGGTCATTTGAAGACAACATCTATTTTGGAGGTTATCCGTTAATTTCCTTATGTCTCACATGTTGTGTTCACATGGTACCCGAATAAAATAAAATTTTAATAATATCGAAATGAAAAGAATATTTTTTCCTTTTGAAGATTCTTAAGTCGTCATTTTGTTAAAAAAAAGCATGAAAACACGAGCTGCAATCAAATGTATGTGCACAGGGTGGTTCTTTTTAGGGTTCCGTACAAGAAAACCATCGCGTCGTAAAAAGAGACGTCATAATAATAAAAATGGGGGGTTCGTGCGTCGTTCCATGCGCACTAGACTTTCAAGTCTAGGTTCAAACCCCAGTAAAGAGAAAAAAATGTCCACAAAAAAAAAATTTTTCACGGCTCCACGACTAATAATAATGGAGGCGCTACAGTTCGAGGTGGACCTGAGCCTAGCTTCTTCTCAACTACTCGTGTTGTGCACGCTATTGATCTCTCACGGGTGGAAGGGGCCGACTCCGATCGGCGCGATTTAGAAGCTTTTTCTAGACAGTTATACTTTTTGAGTATTGTCAATGATGAAACAGATGTGGAGTCGTGAAAATTTCAAAGATGTTTTTCGGGAATCAAACTCAGTCTCCGAGCCTAAAATTGGTCATCACAACGCTGATATTCAAGCAACCAATCGACGCATACATTCTGCTGTCAGCTGGGTTCAAGTCTTGAGCTGTAAGTGTAAGACTTTAGAGAAGCGTGAAATAGCAAATCAAAACGCAAAATTTACCATAATGTGCAGCAAGACAAGTCCAAGTGTATTTCGAGTATTTCGATTACGGATAGACCTTAAGACATTTAAAGGATCTTCCAATAGGGACGTCCAAAGTTTGACAGCTGATAGCGGCCTTACTCTTGAAGCAACATCTGACGAATTGAATGTCATTTATTCAGCCCGTTTTGCCAAATAACCATGGATGAACTTAGCGTTCAACAACACGTGCAAATGATAAAATTGATTTATCAAAATTGGTGTTCTATTCGAACCAATTGCCACAATTGTCTAAACGAGAGGAGTATTCGCAGTGTGGTGGATAAATTTGAGTCCACTGGTTCAGTGAACGATAAACCGATACCCGTACGTTGACGAGACGCAAGGTCTGCCGGAAACACCATCACTGTCCATGAGAGTGTGCAGAACAATAGGAGGCAGTCGATTTCGCCTCGATCAGAAGAGCTCTGCCTTTCGCAGACCATAACGTGGCAAATTTTGCTTTGTCACTTGGTCCTGCACCCGTACAAAATTCAACTGACCCTTACCTGAAAAACTAGATGGTGCAGTTGCTTAAGTGCCTGCCCCAAGTTTGGGGGGTTCCAAGTTCGAATCCCAGTGAAAACGAATCTGCTCCAGCCACCATTTGCCGTTGGGATCAAATTAACGGCACTGGAGTAGGTTGCTACCTGGCAGAACAATGGACCAGTTTTGAGTCTGAGTGTTCCAGTAGCGTTTCAAAAAAATCCTCCGAATAAAAAACATTGTTTTTTTCTGAACCCCTTACCTGAAGGAAAATTACCATTGACAAAGAGTTGATTCCGCTGAATGGGTTCTGGAGCAGTTGGAAGCTGACCCCAATTTTCATCGAGAAATCAGCTTCATGGATGAGGCCCATTTCTGGATGAAACAAAATTGTCGTATTTGGGACGATACCAATCCACATGAGATCCAAGACCGTCCAATGCTCTGTTTTGTGTCCATTTTGGGCTAGCAGCGTCATCGGTCCAGATTTCTTTTGATAATGACGTTGGCCAGGCCACCACCGCCAACGACGAGCGCTATAGGTCGATGATTACCAACTTCTTTTGACCTGAATTGGATGATGTTGACACCAACGGTATGTGGTTTCAACAGGATGGCGGTACGTGCCACACAGCTCACGGCACATTGGAAATTCTGCACGAGCGATTTAAAGGTATGGTCATATCACATGGAGGTGATATGAACTTGCCACCGTTATCGCACGCTTTGACCCCTGTAGACTTTTTCTTTTTGGGTCTGAAGTCGCAGGTCTATGCGATATAAGCGACATGCCACAGCGGCCGTCAAATCCAACATAACCCATGCAATCGGTCAAATTCAGCCAGATTTATGCGTCAGAGTCATGGAAGATTAGACATTTCGGATGCCCGCCACCCAAAAAAGCCACAGCGGACATTTGAACGATATTATATTCCATACATAATGTCATCGATGACCTTTCACACGAAAAAAAAAAATTAAGGATAGGAGGCGCATAAAGAATCACCCTTTAATTTCAGGCTAAAGGTTTTCTATATCTTGACGGGTGGCTCGTCAATATAACCCCTTAGTTTCCATTCATCCAATTGGGGAATAACAAATTCACGAATCGTAGCTTTGTACCGCCCACCAGTAACAGTTTGACTAGAGCTGTAAGCCGTCGCATTGATCGATCAGTAGGAGACGGGTGGACAGGAAAGTGAGCAAAGAAGCATGTCCACAACAACAACAACAACAACAAAAAAATGTTTGTATCTAAAAAACAAGTTACACAATTATTCTGCATTCTTAAGGGCTATAGCGCGTCATTGATAATAATAATTATAATGGTGACGGTACAGTCCGAGGTGGACCTGGGCCTAGCTTCTCAGCAACCACTCGTGTTGTGCGTGCTATTGTTCTCTCACGAGTGGAGGGGACCTACAGTTTAAAGCCGATTCCGAACGGCGAGATTGAGAAGCTTTTTCTAGACAGTGATACTCTTTGAGCATTGTCAGTGACTCGAAAGAGGTGGAGCAGGGAACAATTTTTTTTTAAATTGTCTTGTCTGAACTTGGATTCGAACCTAGACTGTGAAAGTCTAGTGCGTATGGGTCGACGCACTAACCCACACGGCCACGGCGCGTTATTGATAATTTACACAAATTCAGATTCAACTTAGGTGTGTCTCAAGATAAAGTGGTGAAGCAGATAGGTTCAGATGTAGTTTAGCTCCCCCAGTTTATTGATGCAGAGATACTCGTAGGGTACTACTCGAAACTACAACAGAAGTTTGTTGACTATAGAGTCCAATTTAATGGCATGATGTAGATCCCCGTAGCAACGTCTATTAAGGCCCAAATTACAGATTTCCGCATACTGATCAAACGAAATGAACGCTTAAATCCGTCGCCAAAATGTAAATTTATCAAATTGGGAGTATAACAAAAACTCACACTTAAAGAAGAACATTCCTGACCGTCTACAAGCATTCAACTGATATGTTTTAAGAAGTGATTTTAAACACTTCAAAACCAATTTAGTCCAGAAGAAGTATATGCAGCAATCCTCTCGAAGATTATTTCCCACTAAGGTATTTGTAAGAATATCTTTCTTGAAAGTATCAGATGGCTGAGTTAAAATCAGGAACGCAAATCATCCCTGGCCGGTGATGAGATTGAACAAGCGCGGTGTCAGATTTGAGTGCCTTTTCACGATGAACCTGGCTTCATCTTAATGTCTCCGAATGGATAGTTCATGTTTATCTATAGCAAATCAAACAGATGGATCTAGGTCGTGTAAACAGGTCGTTCTTTCGAAGAGAAAACAACATTTCAATTGTAATTAAATTCTTGTGTCTCCGTACCATTCAATAGAGACTTCGTCACAATTAATGGCCTCGCCGGGCAACACAATAATGCTGACAAATTGCTCTGTCGTGTCAGTTTTTCGCGCAGAAAAGGATAATTCAACGGGTTTTCATATCTTTTATTTTTTTGTAATTTTCAACAAATCTCACTGCATGAGGTCGCTTCACCGTTGGACTGTTGGCAGGGATTATCTCGGATTCAAGCACTCTTCGTGCTGGTCCGTGGCTCCCCTTGACCCGCTTTTCAACAATAGACTTGTTCAGGTGTTTTGAATTTTTTTTAAGTTTATTTATGACTTGCGTGTGAAAAGGATATTAGCGTGATATACTTTCTCGCTACTTAGGAGGGGATACATGTATACCGGCACATGGTTGCCAAGATCAGCCACGAGCCGTACTCACAATCATTCGCTAATCACAGTGAAATTACCTCGTCTGTTTTCGTTGTGGGCAGCACTTTCCAATCGATGAAAGGACCCACTTCAGTACACACGATAAATGGAGGCTGGGAGACTGGGGTTTCAAGGTCAACGAGCGGCAGAGAACTCATAGTTCTCTGCCAGAGTGTGGAGCCCCTTGCAGAGATAACTCATTTTAATTTGTCGACGTACGCCCAGTGTTTGACGTGGATGAAGATTCTTTGATGTGCGCGGGCTGAGCAGAAGGAGATGAGGGAGTGGTTGTAGCCGCTGAGCTGTTTATGTATTTTTAATTTTGCAGTCATAGTCGTTAAGGGTGACACGAGTGAATATCCTTTCATCTGACCTATGCTACGTAGGAAGTCAGTGTCGGTTAGAAGTGGAAAAGGTCGTTGCTATGATAATTTTGTCTTAGGGGCTTCTTTTATTTTTAGACCAACTAATAGGCGTTAACCTATTACGTAATTCGTGTTTGAATATTAATCGATTAGCTCTTTGGATAGTGAGCTCGATAAATCGTTATGTGATGGAAATATATTAACGGTTATAATCACGAAAAAATAAATATATCTATAAGAAACCAAATGTGGTTGGGTAAAAAAACAATCACCTGTGCTGTGCGTGCTTATTGCTTTCCTACGAATGGTGAGGGCCACAAATATCATATGTGCCGACTCCAAAGGATGATTGAATTTTGAAAAACTTACTATGATAGCATTTATGTCAGTCACTGGCGAGAAGTGGTGTCATAAATTAAAAAATTGGTTTATATCCCAAAAAATTGATTCCGATTCGAACCAGGGAACCATTGCGTCGGAGTCGATGCACTTACTAAGCTTACCATTTCCAAAAACTACTCCGATCAATATTGAGAAGGAAAATGCGAAAAACGAGTAACTTACGGCCATCAAAACATAAAACGATTTTTTATCTCGCACTCTAAGTTGTATCTAAGTTGTATCGCATCCTGAGGCTTTCTGTAGACCATTTGATGTAAACTGAAAATGTCTAAAGGACTTCGAATTTAGTCTCATAAAGAAAGAACTGGGAGAATGACTAAGTATGGAATCCAGCCATTATAGAAATAAACACGGAAGAATGATGACAAAGGCATAAAAGTTTTCGTATCATTGTCGGATATTTCCCTGATCTTCGCCAGCCTTATCAACATTGTGTATTCCAGACAGAAGTAAAAGCTATCCAATAGGCCGCTTGTTTATTGTCAATGCGTCCAAAAGAAGGTAAATTTAATGCTATACATGTAGCTGAATTGGGAGCGGGCATGCCAGGCAATTAATCAGGAGACACTCTATCTACTTCTCTATGCTTGTTGGACAACACAAATTGGACCCACACTAAGTCCAAAAAGAACAAACCACTCCAAAGAATAAAGAGAATGGAAATTAGTACCGCCTTAGGCATAATGACTGTTTACTGCCTCTTAGGCATACATGCAAGAAGGAAAGAAATGTGGAGGAGAAAGGAACAGTCCTGTTTAGCTTTTGAAGCAGCTGGATATAGAATGCCATGCAAATACCTATGCAGCAGCCTGAAAGAACTGTAGGAAAATAATACATTGTTAAGTTCTTAAAAAATGGGCGCAGTGGCGTAGTGGGTAGGTGCGTCGACTCCTACGCTCGAGGTCTTCAGTTCGAATCTCGAAAAAAACATCAAACATTTTTTCACGGCTCCACCTCTTTCGAGTCACTGACAATGCTCAAAGAGTATAATTGTCTAGAAAAGGCTTCTCATTCTCGCCGTTTGGAGTCAGCATTAAACTGTAGGTCCCCTCCACTCCTGACATAACAATAGCGCGCACAACGCGAGTGGTTGCTGAGAAGCAAGGCCCAGGTCCACCTCGGACTGTAGCGCCGCCATTATTATTATTATTAAGTTCTTAAAAGGACCCTGTTCGTAGCAGTAACAGCCATCACGTTTAGATCTCTACCCACAAAACAGACCCAACTGGCTAGAAGGATTACCAAAGTGGAGTCTTAATAAGACAGAATCGAAACTCCTATGAGTTGGTGAATGAGAAACTAATGATACAACTACCGGTTAGTGAGATCACAGTGGACCCAATCAGGTTCTTAATGGGCCAAGATCTTTTCCTGAGACAGTCACCTCAATCTAACCTAATCTAAGTTGTGCCGATTACGCACTTTACATGGACTAGATACAGAAGCCTTTGAATTCATAAATCCCTGACTGGGGTCATGTGTTAGTGAAGTGTTTTAGGTGAGCCTTAGTTTTGGTTAAATAAAAGCTGTTCAATGAATGTACGCAGAAATTTTCTTTGGAATAGACTGCGAAATTTTTTTAATTGTTTTGTGTTTCTATCATCTACAAATCTCCCCAACTGCTGGGTTACGCTGATGACATTGACATCGTCACGACATTGACATTCCGAGCGTGCCGTTGTAGAAGCTTTTACGGAATTGTGCGTCCAGCTTATAAGTTTTTTCTAAAAATGATGACATTTCTGATGTTACGGTGCAACCATTCGAACATAGCAAATTATGAGCACTTCTAGAAGCTTTCGTGTATCACAAGTAACCGCTTCACCAAAATTAGATAAATATCCCAAAGGAAATTGTAAAAACTAGTCGGTTTGCAAGTGTTCCTCCACAAAGCTCTACATTTAGCATAATCTATCTGAAAGAAGAGATCAGTATACACTAAGCAGTCTCCCAACGAACCCAACACATTCCCGTTTTTCTCGTCCCCAACCAAACACCGGCAGCAGTTATTTCTCGCACCGAAGTCATTAAATCATCAAATGCAGTTGCATTAAATCAATTCACTCCAGCCAAAGCTATTTACATCCCATTACCGTTGCACAGTTCCCATGTTCATAAATTGCCAGGCAAGCAAAGCACTTCTTGTCCCGTCGTTCACATGGAAAAACATCAAAGCCACCCAGTGCCAGGACCAAAAGGCTCTTACTCACTGCATCGTAAACCTCCATCGTATGTGTACTCAGCACACAGGAAGTGCCCACCAAAACCGTTTGCAGGATTAAAGCAAAAAAAAAAATGAAACACACACCACATAGTTGCACTGACTAATGATTCCTCTCACTCATTTATAGAGGACTTCAAAAACACACCACACAACCTGCTGCGGAAGGACATTAATTCATAATGTCCCTTCCACATTTGCACAGTCAAGGCATAACCATATCTAATAATCAAAAGCAAAAAAGGAGGCGAGCATACAATTTACAGTCATCCGTAGTCAATAAAGATTTACCAAGCGGGACATCCATATTCACAGCGTAAGACTGACGAACAAAGGGAGCGCGAGCAAAGAAGGCAAAAAGCATGCTTAAGTCAACGCTTCCTCAAAGGACATTCGCCAGCGATTCTACGTGAGTGCATTTCCAACTCGGCCGCAGCTCAAAAGGGATAATTCACTCACTGAAATGGACTCATAAGCAAATATTATGGCTGTATGTAAATTGTCTAAACGTGAATTGCGGCAGGATACTGGATACATGCCGGAAGAGGGCGAAGAAGACCGCAGCACAAAGCGATGACATGAATTCCATCCCCCGGCCAACTGTGGATTGGGCTTTCTGCGGTGGAATTTTATCGTCATTAAGGATTACTAAATGAGGGCCTTTGTTGGCCTGCTGATGAACTTTCACTGTCAGGACTGCACAACCGTGCACATCTGGAATTGAAATGGAGAAAAATGGGGGATCTGCTTTGCCGAGTCACGTTTTAATCAACTTCACTTTGTCCTTGACCCCAAGACATTTCTCATCAAGCATTTACGCAGGGATGAGTCACTCACTGAAGTCGGAATCCTTCTCAAGGTGGAGTCCTCAAATTCAAGAGTCACCGACTTTAAAAACAGGAAAAAAACAGTTCTATGGAAAAAATCCATGAGCCAAGGGCACAAATACACTCTCGACTGCACGAGTAGGATGTGAATGGGAACCGGGAAAATATAGAAAATCCTCAGCACCTTTATGTCCTGCAAGACATTTTGGGGATGTGAATGGAACAAGCAAAGGAACGAAGAAAAGGATTTATTCGCAACTCAAGGTGCTGTAAGCGACAACTGGGCGGAAATTTATATCCTTCTCCCGAGGAGCAAATGGAAAAAGGATGAAAAAAAGACGAAAAGCAAAACTACCGCCTCTCGTGCATGCTGTTACAATTCACCTAGGCTTAGTGGCACTTTCGACTATACACCGAAAAAGGAAGACGAAAAAAAGCTCAGGATGAACAAAGAGAATACTCTGACGGTGTTCAAGTTGGTTTCTCGCAGGATATGTGTGCGTGTGTGTGTGGCCGTATGTAGATGGGGAAATGGTTTAGTATGTTCGTATGTAGGTCGCTAGTGACAAGTTGTAATGTGTGTAGCTGACACTTTTCGTTAAATAAAAGCATAAAGTAAATTTACCGTTGTGGATTTCATTATGCTTCCTAACGGTACAACCAGCGTGTGGGAGTTAATAGAGTTGCCACCGTATTTTCTCGTTTCACTCCTTGCCGCCTGCTCATCCGCCCGCCAACATGTCTCATAACGCGTCTCCTCTCCTCGACGAAGGGCGAACGTGGTGTGTGTGTGTGTGTGTCGTGTGTGATGATGACGATTATGACTATGGGATGTAGTGGCCTGAGAAAGGATGCTGTGTACGGGTATGTACTATGATGGCAAATTAAGTCCGTTCTGCTTTTCCTTGCGAGGCTGGTTGATGCGAAAGTCGTTTGTGGAGCTCTTTCCTTTATTTTCTAGACATGCGACAGGGTGGGGGTGTCTTCCCTGATGTGTATAGTGAAATGTTAATTATGCTCATGTAGCAGACGTATTAATCAATAATGAGATTACGTACTCAGAGCATTTCGGGAGCTTCGGTGGAAAGTACAAAGCGAAGCGTGTTACAGTATCCAAATTCAATGAATGGATTACAGGTTTCGGAATAGACCTCGTTTATGATTAACTATAACTAAGCAAATGTTCTGAATGATTAGGGATACAAAGCTTATCGCCTATTCACCTATTCACTGAGCTACCTACTTGACGTCAAAAGGAAAAATGATATCCCCTCGGTCGAATGAACTTGTAATTTACCTCGAATTAGACTTATAATTGATTTCCTCTTCAATGAACAGCTTGCGTGGGTCAGGGTTGGGGGGCGGTGAATATCAGAGCTGAGACGAGTAAACTAGTCATAATCAATGGCACTGCTGTTCTGTTTGAGAGGATAAGTGTCAGGTGTCTACCTTCATGTCAAGTAGTTTGATCCCTCCTAGTGATTATCTGAAGCTACTGTGATATTAGAACCCTGTGCCAGCAGACAGATACATCTTTTGAGCGTTGGCGTATTTGATGAAACAGTGAAGTTGTTAAAGCTTGTGAGGGACACCAGGCAAGTAAGTCGTAGTGTAAAGAGAGTACAATCCTTGCATGTGCAAGCCTCACTAAATCCCCGTAGGAATTTTGAACAGATTTATGAATACGTCACTTGCGGTCCTGAGTACGACCAGGTAATAATGTGTGAATACAAGCCGAACAACCATAATACTGGATACTCCAGTTCGGTGGAAGTTCGGTTTTTTTTACAATCGAAATCATACATTCTACGTAAATTTGACACATGGTAGAAACAATTATGATAAATACAAAGGGGAGTCATACATGTCTTTAATCATTACTCAGTCTTACTTTTGTTTTAATAAACCTGAACCCATTTACATATGTGTGCTAGAGCATGGGTAATGAAATCTTAAGTCCGAAATGATAAAAAATAAACCTGTACCACTCACTGCGCTTTGTCTCCAGTTATTGGTCTCCCAGTTGATGCCGCGAATATGCAATCACATGAAATCTTATCATCCCTACCTAGAGAGATTTTTATTAGCATTTATGCTCACACGCACTTCATCATACAGATGAGCCGACACAGCTTGATCGATGCCCCTTAACTTTACATACTTAAGAGAAAAAGATTTTCAATAGCAGGAAGCACTGACGCGACATTTGAGTAGCCTAGCTCAGAAGAGCAACTTACTTAACTTTACGTTTTGAAAATGTTGGTTCCTTTCGGATGCAAATTGCCAGATAAATAAAACATGAGGTAAGAGGAAAATCAAAGCACAATCGCATTCTGTCCGTTTGAAGGTGTCCAATTTGGCTCCTTCCATGTACGCCGTATCACGTCCTTCACTTCGGACATTTGCGTTCCAGTTTTTCAGTACTAGTTCTGCCTTCAAATCGATACACCATTTATCGATTTCAGTTGTCTCCGTTGCGGATACATTTAGGTTCCGTGTTATTTACCTTGATATACAAATTTCATATACCACCTCTGCCCAATATGGTGGCTCACTTATTGGACTCGCACAAAGGAATAGATATGAGACACTCTCCTCTGCTGGAAGGGCACTCTCCAGCAACGCTTTCTCCTTCTGCCATTGTATTCTTCGTTCGATATTAATTAATGCCCCCTTTCGCTTCGTCAACCGTCCACAATGGTGATAATAGCAGTTGTGTTTATTGTTAAAGTGTTATGTCCACAAAATTTCGTCGCAAGGCAAATATAGCGCCCGACGATTTGTCAATACCCAGGCGAACACACACCCCCACTCGATGCGTACAAGGGTTGTCACCACCGCCAACAAATGGCGTGTATCATTCACGTGATGTAAAACTTTCTTCAAAGTTACTTGCCCCGGGTGAAGTGCGGAGATTTGTAGCTCAGATTTAGGCCACGTTAATTAGTTGGATTTTGTTTGTGATTGTATTTCTTTTGAGAGGTCTATTTATTTTCTTGATTTGATTTTCCATGCATGTTTTGTTTCTTTGTTTCATTGGTTATTTTGTTTTTTGATGACGCAAGAGTGCGTTCATTTGTGTGTTATTTAAAAGGAACTGGGATTTTTAGGGCATGTAGACTTCAATCAAAACTATGTTTGGCTCTGTGTGAAGAATCTGGAAATACACTGAAAACAGATTTGTGCAACATCTAACTCGTCAAGGAGAGTAACGTTATGATACAATTTGTCCTAATGTGTGAACCGATCTGTTAAAAATCTTAGAATGGGCAAGTGAATTTGTGCCTTGATTTCCAGCGTCTCGATTATACTCGTAAAGACGTTGTCCATCTTTTTAGTCTCTCAGTACAAGTAGATTAGGTAGGGAAGAGGCTTTCCTTTCATGACTCGGTAGGATTCGCTTAGACTGGGAGGATCATTGTATTGCCACTTGAATCGTCGTAGGTCGTTACCTTTGGTACGATTTATCTTTCTGGACTCTTCCCGTGAGGAACACTTATTAGGTAACAAATGTTGCTTCTGCCTTATTTAAGTAGTTTTACAGTTTAACGATAGTCTAGCTTTGGCCATGTCTGACTCGCAAATATATATATATACGCAAATAATGGCGGCGCTATAATCCGGGGTGGACCTGGCCCTAGCTTCTTAACAACTACTCGTGTTATGTGTGCTATTGTTCTCTCACGAGTGGAGGGGACTTGCAGTTTAATGATGACTCCGAACGGCGATATTGAGAAGTACTTTCTAGTCAGTTATACTTTTTGAGCATTGGCAGTGATTTGAAAGAGGTTGAGTCTTGAAAATATCAAAGGTTTTTTTTCGGGAATCGAACTCACACATAGAGCGTAGGAGTCTATGCACTTACCCACTACTCCACGGCGCTCACTTTTCCTTAGTTGCCTTTATCAGTTCTAATTTTAAGACGTTAGCCTTTAGAGTTTCGTTGTCCTACAGCCTGCCTAAGGCATTGACAATGGCCGCTGGTTCTACAAGGTGGCACGAAATTAATCATCCAATTTTGTTTTTGAATTACTTTTTTACTAAATAAAAAAAAAATTACTTTGAGTGATGGAAATCTTTCTTTGGACCTTTACTATTTTTTCCGCCAAGTAGCTGCCGCCAGCGTTGATAAACATTTGTGCTCGTTTTATCGTATTTTCCATGACCTTCCACAAGATTTCCGGTGATAACTTATCGCAGTCCTGTCGAATATTCACCTAAAGGGTTGCGATTGTCTGAGGCTTGTTGGTATAAGCCGCGATTTCAAGTAGCCCCAAAGAAAGAAGTCTGGGCTAGTTAAATCGGGCGATCTTGTTGGTTGTGTCAAATCGCCAAAAAGGGAGATTACACGACCAGGAAACGCTTCCTTCACAATATCCACTGTGGTTCGTGCTGTGTGTGCAGTTGCACCGTCTTGTTAAAACCACATGTTCATATTCAGGGTTTGTCTGATGATGCCCAATTACATGGTCCGTCGTCTGGTTGATGTTTCTTCGTTCTCAACGACATCGGCACAGCCACGATATTTTCGACCGAACGACCAGTCCGGTGATGGTCACGCCCTGCATGGTCTCCTGTGGTTCCAGTCTGTTCGAGTTGAGTAGCTAAGCGCCGGAATGTTTGTCCAGTTGGCGCGACACGATTAGGAAATCGACGTCGAAATTCTCGCTGTACTAATATCACCGACCGATTATTGGTCAACAAAATCGACAAAATTATTCCACGCTCTTCCTTGTTTGTCTGTATGTAAACTGCAGATGTCTAGTTCATAAATGTCAAATATGATTGACGTACGACATCATTTGCAAAAATTATAACATCTTCTGATAGGATGTTTAATTTAGCGTCACCTTGTATATTGCTAAAGGCCCCCTTTATATCATGCCGCTATACAGCCCGTACAGTTCGTGGTTAGATCATCTTCTCCAATCACCATCAACAAAAAATCGCACGTAGAACTCTCGAAAGGATCTTTGTCTAGAGGTGACTGACTGAGGTGACCAAAATCTTTTCAGTTTGGTTTTTCGATAAAACTATATATCGAAAAATTAACTTTTCAATTGTCTCTTGAGCTCAATAAAACAACGATTGACAAGAGTAGTTCTGCACTGAGTCTTCCCTTCGTACTGCTTCAACGAAGTCAAGGTGGAGAAAAGCCTACACAATCTTGTAGTTATAGCTGCTCTCGTTTACCGGCAGATCTATTTTGTCAGCCTTCGTATCAGTTGCTTTAGACGCCTTTTGTCCGTCGAATTACATCAACGTCATCCACTTATACAACCAACTTATGTATATCGTTCCACTAGTGTTGATGAAAATGAAAAATTCAAATGACTGCGCTTTGCCTTGCTTAAAACCTTTTTTTTACATTAAATGGTTCTTGAAGTTTGTCACCGGCATTAATAGATGATCATCGCCTTGCACATCCTCACTTCGTCTATAGGTATATCCACTTTGTTATATGCGGCCTTCAAATCGACGAATATGTGGTAAATAGCTGCATTTCTTAGGTATTTTCAAGGTGTTACGTGGTGTGAAAGTCTGGTCTATTGTTGACTTCCCATGCCTAAAATGACACTGATATTTGCCTATTAGATTGGCAACGAACAGCTACAGACGTGCAGGACAGCAGGAAACATGATAAAGTCAAGATTAAGGACACTTATCCGCAGTTAAATGGCGGTTTTTATTTTTTTTGCACTCAGTAACTGAGGCCGTACGTGATACGATGATGAATGCTGGTCCAAAGATCTGATTTATTACTAGAGACTAACGATTTAGCCCCCCCGGCAGCTGACCTCCTCGTGGTGGGGGGCGGGCAACAGGTTTGTGGTGTGCATATTGTACGCCACAAGCCTGGCTAACGAAGCGCAACCCCCTCGGATGAAAAGAAGAAGACGAACAGCCTCGGATACCGCCTACCCTGGTGTGCCAGGGCCCCATTCGGAGCCAGGCCTGAATGGTGGCTGTATGCGAGCGTCTGGTGGCCGGCCTGTCCCGCTCGGCAGCCGGTCGGGCTCAGCCCGAAGCAGTTACGAGCAACCCGGCAGTGGCCTCGTGAGCCACTACGGGGGTGGGAGGGGGATCACGCCATGCACTAACCAGTGCGTGCGAGGATTAAAAGGCAACGGACAACGGCATCGGCTTAGGATAGGCACATGGAACGTCTCATCGCTCACAGGAAAGGATCTCGAGCTGGTTGGAGAAGCTGCCAGATATCGGTTAGATATCGTAGGCATTTCTTCGACCAAGCAAAGAGGATCTAGAACTGTGGATCTTTCGGACGGGTGGAAACTCTTCCTGTCGGGAGTGGCACCTCAAATGTCTGCACAGGCGGGAGTGGGGATACTCACAAGTCCCAGGCTGGCAGACAGGGTATTGGAGTGGATACCATTAGGAGGGAGAGTCGGGATCTTAAAGCTCAAGCTTGAAAGATCAACTTTGGCTCTAGTGCAGGTGTATGCACCGAATCTAGAGTCAGAGTATGCGGCTTTCCTGGATGAAGTTGATGCTGCCCTTGACAGGGTGGCTGAGATGGATTCCTTTATTCTGATGGGTGACTTCAATGCTCACGTGGGTGTGGATGTAACGACATGGGGGAGTGTGATTGGGAGGAACGGTGATCCTCATCAAAACATGAACGGAGAGAAAATGTTGGATTTTTGCTGTGCAAATGGCATGTCCATTATGAACACCTTCTTTCCACACAAAGACATCCATAAATACACATGGTACCGTCGGAGTCTTCAACAGAAATCGTTGATAGATTTCTTTGTGGTACCATCATGTGTGAAACGGATGGTTTGTGACGTTCGTGTGTTGAGAGGGGCTGAACTGTCAACTGATCATCACCTGGTGTTGTGTACGCTGTATCTTACTGATAAAGTACCTCTCCAAGGCGGAAACCAAGAGTGTTTACACGCATTCGGTGGGAGAAACTATAGAACAGTGAGGTGCAGCAACATTTTGCGCATATTCGAAGGGTTTGAACTCCACAACTGTTCCATCGCATGTGGAGGACGAATGGCGACTGTTTTCAACAGCTCTCATTGCTTCTGCACGGGATGTTTGTGGGGTGAAGCGGCTTGGTGTGGCGGCTGGTGGTGAGAAAAGAACTGCGTGGTTTAAAACACCCGGAGTTCAAGAAGCCATCAGAGAGAAGAAGAAGACCTACAGAGACTGGATTCTCTTGGGGAACTCTGATTCTCATGACCGGTACAAGCGCGAAGAACTTGCAAATTGGCTGTGCGAGCAGCTAAAGAGCAGACTTGGTAGGAGTTCGGCGAGAAGTTGGAAAGCGACCATAGATCTGCGAAAAAGGTGTTCTGACAAACCATTCGCCGGCTCAGAGGAAGGAAATTCAACACCATCGAAGGAGTCAAATCCAAAGATGGCGTGTTGCTTTTCAATGAGGTGGACATCTTGCGTAGATGGAGCGAGCACTTTTCGGAACTTTTCAATCCCGAACAGGGCACTGAGGGTGACAGACCTCTAGTCTTGAGTAGGGCGGAAAATAGTCCAACGGTGGAGGAAGTCACTTTGGCGATTGAATCGCTAAAAGTTGGCAAATCCGCCGGTGTGGATGAAATCCGGCCAGAAATGCTTAAGGCTATGGGTAAAGAGGGAGTTTTATGGCTCTCTCGTGTCATTAAGGTGGCTTGGGAACGCGGTGAAACACCTGGTGATTGGCAGACTGGGGTGATTGTCCCTCTCTTCAAAAAGGGGGACAAAAAAGAGTGCTCCAATTACAGGGGCATATCTCTTTTAAGTCTCCCAGGTAAAGTCTACGCTAAGGTGTTGGAGGCGCGTTCTAGAGCTATGGTCGAATCCAGGATGGGGGATGAACAGTGCGGTTTTCGTCCCGGCAGAAGTACAACCGACCAGCTTTTCACTCTAAGAATGGTACTTGAGAAGGCTTGGGAGTACGCCAAACCGATCTACAGTTGTTTTGTAGATTTGGAAAAGGCATACGACCGAGTTCCTCGAGTTAAACTCTGGAGTGTTCTGCAGGAGTATGGGATTGATGGTTCTTTGTTGAGGGCCATTCAGTCTCTATACACAAACTGTAGTAGCTGTGTTCGGGTTAACGGTAGTAAATCAACACCTTTCACCGTGGGCGTTGGACTTCGCCAAGGGTGCGTTTTGTCACCTCTCCTTTTCATTATATATATGGACTGGATGTTACAGCGCAGTCAAGGCGAGGAATGTTTCACATTGGGAGAGTTGAGGGTAAGTCATCTTCTTTTTGCAGATGACTTAGTCATCCTCACATCCTCCCAGATAGAACTCCAGCGCGCGCTAGATAGGTTTGTGGCCGTATGTGCTGATGCTGGGATGGGGGTTAACGTGGACAAATCCGAGGTTATGGTTATTTCCAGAACCCCTGTTCAATGCACTCTACATGTTAGTGGAGTCCCATTGAAACAGGTGGAGAAGTTCAAGTATCTCGGGGTCTTCTTCACGAGTGATGGGAGGAATAATGCTGAGCTTTCCTGTAGGATTGGTCAGGCTGGGTCAATTTTGAAACAGCTTGGTCGATCTGTAATCAGGATGGCCGAGCTTGGTGTCAAAGCCAAGTTAGCGGTTTTTAACGCAGTATTTGTTCCAACTCTCACCTATGGTCATGAAATTTGGGTAATGACCGAAAGAATAAGATCGCGAATACAAGCTGCCGAGATGAGATTTCTTCGTGCTGTTGTGGGAATTACTCGCCGGGATAGGGTGAGAAACACGACAGTGCGCGGGGAACTCAATGTTGGGCAGCTGCTTCTTCGAACGGAAAGGGCTGTACTTCGCTGGTTTGGTCACGTGGCACGAATGTCCCCATCATCACGACTTCCGAGGCGTGCCTTGAATGCGATTCCATCAGGTAGGCGACCACTTGGCAGACCTAGGATGAGATGGTTGGACCAAGTCCAAACACTCGCCTGGTTGCGCTTGGGCATAGCTCCTGATGAGTTAGAGTCGATGGCGGAGGATCGAGTGGCCTGGACATCTCTCGTGCATGCATTGCCCCCGCGACCCCTTTAGTGGAACATGCGGGTCATTGAAAATGAGATGAGATGAGATGAGATGAGACTAACGATTTATATATCCCCGTAGAAAATTACATGACCTCGGAACCCAATTTACTAGCCAATTTCTAAGGTCTCATTCTATAAACTGATTATGTCACACCTTGTGTGGCATGTAGAGCCGTTTAACAATACGAATTCTTTGGCGTCATTCACTGATCGATAGCGCTCTCCATTGGTTGTATTGTTCTGGACAGCGACAATGATTCCTCCAGACCATAAAGAACAACAAAAACTCACTTCTTGCAGGCATTATCACGTCACCTTTACGGATTGTGTATTTGCTTAACTTTAGATCGCGCAGAACTTTCAGTAGCCACTTAAGTAGAAGTAGTTGTCGTCACAGAACAAGTAGTGGATAATATGTTATGCAAACTGAATCATGATTTTCGAAGGTAATTCAAATAATTTACAAGCGTTGCACCTGCGTGAGTCCATTTATGCTAAAATGACAAAGTACATTGACTGCTAATCAGATCTCAATTTTCAAATAGGATGTCACTCCGAACAGTACAGGGAAATTGAAGACCAACTCTCATGAGAGAATCCAGCTGGCATCGTAGCAGAGACCCCATACTAATATCGGCCCCAATCTCGATATTGCCCTTAGAGAATTAGACGGGTCTCGAGAATGCTTAAATGAAACGGAGTATTCTGCTGAGCTATAATCTCTTAAAGATTTGACTTACATTTTTTTATGTAACTTACATTTTATACGCAGTGGCGTAGTGGGTAGGTGCGTCGACTCGTACGCTCGAGGTCGTCGGTTCGAATCTAAAAAAAAAACATCAAACATTTTTTCACGGCTCCCCCTCTTTCGAGTCACTGACAATGCTCAAAGAGTATAACTGTCTAGAAATAGCTTCTCAATCTCGCCGTTCGGAGTCGGCATTAAACTGTAGGTCCCCTCCACTCGTGGGAGAACAATAGCACGCACAACACGAGTGATTGCTGAGAAGCTAGGCCCAGATCCACCTCGGACTGTAGTGCCGCCACTATTATTATTATTATTATCTTGTTCGTCCAAAAGTAATAACATTTACTGCCTTCAGTGCACATATTTCGATTGTGACTCAATCTCGACTTACCTACATCACTGCGTATGGACCAACTTTGTCTGTATACGAACAAATAGTCTTCGAATACGAGATAGTCACTAGCTTATCCTGCTCATTCAAACTCTTCCAAGTTTTCTTTCAATTTTCCGATCTGATTGGTCATATTCGACTAAATCACATGTCTTTTAGAAAATCTTTTACTTCAAATATTGTAAAAGTTATTTTAAAAATCATTTTAAGTTTGCGTCTGATTTCTGTCGATTGCAGTACTTGCGGAAGTTTTGAGCAATAATTTCTTCTTATTTCTCAAAACCTTCTTATTTCCTTCACCAGGCGTCATAGGTATTAAAACCGAAAATGTTATTACCACGTACTAAGCAATATTACTTTGTACATGTTTATCCCGTTAAAGCACAAAAATCATTGAATCATTTAATTAGGCGCTTAACTTATCCCATTTCATGTACTGTACACCTAGGAAAAGGATCTCCCCAACGTCTTAGCTCAACTTTCCTCGTATGTGTTGTTGTAAACCACTTTCTTGTGCAGGACAATAATTGAACTGCTAAGATTCAATCATAGACTTTCTTCGTCTCTTCTTGCTTTCACTTGAACACAGACAGACATACAGATGTACGTTCATACGACGACGTTACAATTGAAACGGAGAAGGACGACCTTGTCGTGCAGAGCCATACTCGTATCATACAAGAAAGAGCATTAGTGAATGTGGACAACAGAGATGGTCGTGACTGACAAGTGACCCGGCACCGTCTGCAGATATTGGTTGATTACGAAATCCAATTACAAGCAACAGCTAATCGCCTAATGACCATTTTTCAAATAATTACAAAGGATTATCCGGGATTACGGTTTACTTTTTTTTCTTGACTGACGTGGGGGTCAGTCAACAGGCGCAACAGTAAGACGAGGTGATGTTTCCTCCCTGTGGGCAAAGCAGGGGATATATGTGTGTGAAAATGATCACAGTGACAGAACTTATGACGAGGGCTTTCAAGACGACAGGAGTGGGGGCAAAATTGGAGGGATTAACGCTGTTAACGCGTCAGCTGCGAGAGGTGATAATGATGTGTCAAGTTATTTTCATGGTTGATTTGGGTGATAAAATGTTACACATACGACACAGTGAATGTGAGAAAAGGTGTTGAAAAATATACACACGTCTTAATTTGGGTGTAATTTAAATGAATGTAGACAATTGTACGCATCCCATATTTTTTTTTACCGAGTTCACCAAGAATAATATCTGGATGTGATTCAAACTATTCTCTATTAAGTCGTACTTACCCAGAAATAATATAAAAATATTTCTAAAATATAATTTGCTGTATTTGCAGAGAATAACTGAAAGAGATTCAGAAATGCCGGTAAGCCTGCAGCTGCGATCAGATTCTTGGGTAGTGGTCACTCCTTTCTAGGGGGAACATACCTAGACCAGAGAAGATTCATTGTTGTTTAAATTTTTCGCAACATTAATGTGGGATTGGGGCCAGACGGAGATACAGACATACATATACCTTGCAAACTACAAAACAGTACACAAGAAACACGCGTCAGGATAACTGTTTTCTCAGGCCATCAGGCCTAACACCTAACCGACGCCGTAGCAAAGTACATTCTTACATACACACACAATAATAAACCAAACAGAGAGAACAGCGAACATAGAAATACATAAAACACACACACACCAGTACCGCATAGATCGCGCGGCAGAACAGGCGATCGAACGTGCATACACTCACACACACTCACTAACGAACGAACATGAGGGACATGACAGACAAAACGGACGAAACGAACAACACAGTCAGTCACAGTCATCCGATGTGGCAACATGCGCCACCAAACGCGCCGCCTATTGTGTAAATCTAATTAATAAAAGAATTAATAACATTAAAGAGCCAAAGTGTTTTTATTTAAAAGTAGGGAAAAGGATTTATCCTACATAAATTTCCTTTAAAGCAAAAATTAATTTAAAATCTCGTCGACCTTAGACGTCCTTTATATTTAAAAAAAGAAGAATATCCTGTGTTAAAAGGAGGTCTCAAAGTTACCAATGACATCCAGGTGTCCAAATATTTATAAGGATTGCCATTCCATCATGCATCGTTTCACGCTTGTCGAAAGTACGGAAATTTATAAAAAAAATACTATCGAAACTTCTGTCCAATTGTAAAGTTTCGCCGTGAGGTCTGTCGTTGTTATGGTGTCAGTGTACAGCCAATTCGTCACACTGTGGACAAATTTGAGCGTGGGTACACTCTTTTGGACCTTAGGCCACCAACCAGACAGAAGTATGTGAGAAATATAGTCGCTGTAGGGGCCAGTATCGAAGAATTGGGCATCGCCAGCGGGTCAACTCTACTTATTTGTGGTTGGATTTGGGCCTACATCCGAATAGAATTGCGCTGACGCAAGAATTGAAGCTGCACCATAGGCAAGATCTGGATTTTGACCAAAAAATCATCATATCGGAGGAGACCCACTTATCAGCTCAGCGGCTATGTCAACAAGCAAGCGACTGGACTAAATGGCGCAGTTAGTGTCTGCCCAAGTTCGAGGTGTCCCAGGTTCGAATCTGGTCCAGTCACCATTTCCCGTTGGGATCAAATTAACGGCACTGAAGTAGGTTGCTACCTGGCACTACAATGGACTCAATTTTGAGTCTGAGTGCTCCAGAAGAGTTTCAAAAACACTCCGAAAAAAAAAAAATTTCAACAAGCAAAATTGTCATTATTGGAGCGAACACAATTCACAAGTGTTCGACCATGCATCAGTGCGTCTAAAAGGAGTCAATCTTTTGGTGTAGTTTGTGGCATGGTGAATCTTATTTCTTTCGAAATGACGAAGCAGATACTGTTACCGTCAAAGGCCTTAGGTATAAACCAATCTAACCAGACTTTCTGTGGCCAGAGCTCGATATATTCAAACTGTGGTTCCAAAAAGACGGTGCGGCATTACATGCAACGCTTGAGGTAGTGAAAGAGAAGAAATGCTACTGCGTCGTGTCATGGAGAGCATTCACCAGTTGGCCGCCGTGCCGTGATCATGCGAGTTGACACCACTTGATTATTTTCTCTAGCTAGTTCTTACTTTGTGCTAACCAACTAACCACTTTCGACGAGCTCGACGAGTCCGACATTCGAGACGCTATTACCGGAATAACGTCGCAGATATTGGACCGAGTAATCGAAAATTGGGCCAACAGCGACGATTTGAAGAAATGCCAACGAAGCCGGTCATTTGAATGATTTGATATCCCATATATAATGGCGTGAATCTAGCTTCAAAGTTAAGTGAGAATCAATTTAATATCCTACACCGTTGCTGTTTTTTTAATTTTTTTTCTATCGTTCTTCTCTGGTCACCCTGTATACGCTGCCGTCGAGAAAGGACACACAACATCGACTACTTGGCCCGAATGTCAATATAAGCAGCTATAACGTCAACGTCAAGGATTTTGACTACTTTTGCTCCGTGGTAAACAGAATAACTTAACAGGAGATGTCCACAATTGAAGGAGAACACGCAAGTGGAGAGAGACCTCAACCAACTTGGTGGATTGGAGATAGCTAATGAGTGATTATTCCGGCTATGGAGGCTTGTTGGGTAAGATTTAGTTAAATCCTGGACTGAATGTAAATAAGGACGCCAACAGAAAGTCTTCAAAATACTAATTTGTGTCCAGGATCATATTTGTGCTTATAATTCAGAGTTTATTTCAAGCTTTATGAATTTCCTTAAAATTGTGTAGGGTTCTCACATCACCAGCACATTCCAGAAGAAAAATTCTTCTCATTCGGTTTTCCTCTTAAAAGACGTATTTCTACAAGCTTCGTAATACAAAAAAAATATACTCCATTTGACGTTATATGTGTCACGAGCCCAAGTATGTTGCAGCTGTCCCAGTTCAATGCCTTCACAACCATCTGCCGGTTCTTTGTGTATGCGTATCCCAAAAGCCGAAATGTACCTCGTTTCTTTGAACTGCGCCGATAACAGGACGTTAATTTTCTAGGAGTAAATAATTTAAGTTTCACGAATCGTGTGCAAGGTCGATTCAATGAAGAAATGGACTGACAACGATGAGTAAGACTCACGCAATACAGTCCAGCCAGACAGTAGCCATTCACACTATCCGCAACCGGCAAAATCAACGATCCGAGAAATAAAACAAAATTATTCAGCTCCACTCAGTCGATATGAATTATTTATAGAGTGCTGTAGTATCAGTTTCGGCCGTGCTGCTCCGTGCCATCACCTCAAATTATTGACCGAACCTTTGCTGCGGCTCCGGTCTTTTCATGAAGTGGGGGTGCCTGCGCTCGCATACGAACGACCTCCCGTCACCTACGGGCATGTGTAATCCCAAGCAAAAATTGAAGGTCAGCAATTTGTTGGATACCTTAGGCCAAACCGAGAAGGTTGAGGCTCCACGCAATTTAGTCGGCAGCATGATGATGTTGCTGAATTTTTTCTTGTATCGATCGTGTACACACACCTTCAAGTGTATACGCAACCAACGAAAGACGCGCAACAATCACTGCGTCCTATGGTTGGAGGATTGGTAGGAGGACTGGTGGGTGGGCTAGTGGAAGGTCTGGTGGCAGGACGAATAAACGGCATTAAAGGCATCTCAAGTTGCTTCTTACTTGATTCGTCGGATGAATTATTTATGTTAACTTCAGGCGCTGGAGGTGGCAAGACGGCGGCGGAAGGGTTGCGAGTCCTTGAGCCAGAGAAATGAATGCTGTTTCCCGTTGGATTGTGCAAGTTGGCATGATAAGGGCACGGAGTATAAATAATTGGAATAATTTCCCATTAGGCTAGCTCCCTGCGCTTTAGCGTTGAGCTTCTGAAGTTGCAGCACTTCGCAGGAATGACAATAAAACATGAACGGGTTATTTCCTTACCATCGTTCCAGGGTTCCCTGTGCCCTATCTACCGATAACAAGTATGTTGGGAGTGCTGGGGAAGTTGTCGAGACATTTAATCGAGTTCAGTGACTAGAGGCTGCCAGACGCATTTATGAGCTCGCGACGTACTAGGGAAAGTTCCCAGAATTTTTTTCCAAGTGAATTGAGTAGTCATCCCTTCATGTTGGCTTCTTATGATACTTTTTTTCAGCAACACAAGACCTGAAATATTCATGCGAAGCCGTTCAATCACCATGATGAACAGTCATATATGCGTATCTGAACCGTCCCGTCGAATGAACGGTCTCGCACAATAAAAAGGATCAACATCTAGGCGGCTGAATTTTATAAATCAATTACACGGTTAAAGTTGACAAATTATTAATCGTGTTCCGCAGTATACAGGATTTTTACGCCCCAATTCATGGCGGTAAACAGGATTTATCCCTCTGAATGGCAAAGAAGGGACTTTAATACTTGTGGGGTCCGTGAAAGTTTAAAACGAAATATTTTAACTGAAAAGAGTTACACCATCGAGTATACATACCTCTGTACATATATTATACGGCAATGTGTCAACCTGGATGTGCGCTGATCCGGTCGTGCTTCATTCAATATTTACCGGCGCTACTTGACTTGTTTGTGCGAGTTTGTTTGTCGATATGGAAGATGCATGCCTATGGGAGCGACATTTTACATACGCATACACAGTGAAAATGAAATTAAGTCGGAATTGAAACGTGAGTGATTACCGCAGAAATGACTGGAGAGGATGTCGTTTCATTATCTCTGAGTGCCAATATGACAAGAATTCGTATTAAGGGAAGGCTTCTTTTCAATTATTCCATTTTACGGTGTCTTTGATTAGAAGGGACCTAATCAATGTGATCTCAAATCCCCACCAAACCAGTAAAATATTATAGATTGGTTAAACTTAGTTTCGGGTTCTGTGGTCATTCCTGGCTATTTTTTTAAGGCCTTAACGGCTATGCTGCTGTCAAAAAACGTTCAATTCTGTCATTTAATCAATGACTAGTGAGTTTAAGACTAGGCATGAAAATTACTATTTAATATAATTCCTTCAATCCCACACAATCTCAGACAACTTGACTCAATCATTTACATCCCTTGCTGTGGCTCATATTTTGCCTGATCTATCCGCTAAAGTCATTGAAAACCGAACTCCTCGGATACGCTAAGTGGCCATTTCTGTACGATGTCTTATTCAAAATATAGTGTCATATACTTTACGCACAACTTTCAATCTTAACACCTTCCCGTCCATCATATTGCAAAACCTAATGGCGGCGCTACAGTCCGAGGTGAACCTGGGCCTAGCTTCTCAGCAACCACTTGTGTGCTATTGTTCTCCTACAAGTGGAAGGGACCTACAGTTTAATGCCGACTCCAAAGGGCGAGGTTGAGGAGCTTTTTCTAGACAGTTATACTCTTTGAGCATTGTCAGTGATTCAAAAAAGGTAGAGCTGTGAAAAAATGTTAGATGATTTTTTTTTTCGAGATTCGAACCTTAAGCCTTGTACGCAGGAGTCGACGCACCTACTCACTACACCATGGCGCCACCGATTAAAGCAATAGCCGTAGTAAATTTGGGAATTTTCATTCTCAATGAAATATTTTTATGTTTGCTGTATATATCGCTCTACTACGTCAGAAGGATGAACATCTTCATGAGTTTTATTAAGCTCTCCTTTTTTCTGGCCCATGGGTGCCTGTGTTGCAACTTTACATGTATTGTTTTTTTTCTCTTACGGTGTCAACAGTATCTAACGTTGGTAGTTTTAAAAGCTGGGAATCTTGCTGTAAGGTGCCTTCCTCGGTCTTAATTGATCTCTTACATCTTGAGCACAGATTAAGTTAAAAGTTTCTTATTCAAAATGCTGTTGTCGTCAATTACCAGTCGGTTCCTGCGTTCCTTTGCTGAAAGAGTAATGTATCTTGAGTTTGGAATCAGTTTCACTCCTACTTCATTCCCAGTAAGCTAGATATCACTCCCAGTGTCCACTTCCAGCTTTTATCCCCTCAGTCGTCGTATCATTTACCAATTTTATAGCATTTATGTTGGACCTATAACCAGCTGCGATGTTTACTTACAATAGTGATCCTTTGCAAGCGCAGAACAAAAGATAGATACCACCAAGTTTATAGCTTTGAGGGGGTTCTCAACCGTTAAGAAGTCAAGGTTTACCCTCGGCAATATTTTGAAATCATCAAAAGCACATAAACGTCTGCCGAAAGAGATTATTTTGTTACCTAAATGCTTGCCTAACACCGCCGAAATTCGATAAAATCAAATTAAAATCAATTAACTATACTCCACAATTTAATTAAAGTCCACGGATTGTTATTAGTTTTTGCCCGACCTTCCTTTAACCACGCCCCTAATTCGATCAACTTCAGGACAAACGCACCACCGAAATGTGATAAATCTAATTCGCTCAACCATGATTAGAGTCGCATTGTATGCGGTAATGACCCCTCGGCTTTTTGGCATGCATTCACCATTCATGACAAAATGCGTACATCCCCCAGAACACTGAACGTAATTCACATCAAAATCCGATATAATGCACATCTTGCTGTGTATCGCACACATACATTGTCGCTGATTGATTCACTTTTTGTTTCTGCCCACAAATTGACCGAATAATTCACGTCTCGTGACACAGTTTTCAATACACCCGCCGCTAATTTTGGGATACGAAATTCAAATTTATACACTTGTAATTTTATTTTGATGAAATTTGTAGCTTATAATTTGATTTTGACTACGCCCCAATCGATTTATGGCGTGCCCCACGCCGACTACTGCCCCGTGCGGAGAGTGTTAGATACAATTACGATAAGTGTAGTCCAGCTTCGGGTGGATTCAGCAGTTATAAGCGGCGAAATTAATTTCAAATAATTGTGATATTTACTTGCATCGTAAATTCACCAGGCTTTAGATGGGATTTGCTGAAAAATTCTAAGTAATGTTTATGTTGCTAGTTGGTATAGTCAGGGGATAAGGCCGCAGTGGATCTGCGGTACAGCATTTGGCGTTCAGTTGTGTAATTGGCATATTCAAATTTCGTTGTTGCAGCCATATGTTATGTAACGGAATGAAATTGGTTTTAAGCTGTGTGACACTATTTGCTGGAACAAGGGAGTATAGCAAAGATAGATCACTCAAAAGCCCTAATAGCGAAAGTTGATGTCAAATTCCTTATGACCAAAAAATTAATGACTTCTTCTACTGTGCCAGGCTACCTTCTTTGTTCACAAGTGATCTCCAAAATCCAACGGGGCAGAGTGAATGGTTCATTCGTTGCAGCAAAACTATACAGTGCCGTTTCAATTGAAGTGATTGGCTGTGATCTGTTATTCCAATATTTGCTTCGGATTTTTCCCAGATGTGAATGTATATGAGTATTGCCGCTCAAGATTGCATTATGTGAAAATGAAAAGAATGGCGCTGTGCGTAGATTGCTTGCTTCCAAAACTTGTGTTACCGAGATCTTATATGCGCGTACAAGAATACATTATGGTAAATGCGGGGCAAAGTGTTTGTGGATAGTTCCATTTCTGTGATAGCCTCGAAAGGGACTGATCTGGGACCTTTTTTACATACCCTCAAAATTAAAAAATCAATAAAATCTTTTAAAGATTTTCAAGACATTTAGTTTCATTCTATTTCTTTCCTAAGATAAATGTGTTCACATCGACGTGTCTGTTCTGCACTGACGACATTCGTCCAACGGAAAATGACCATCCAATAATTACTCCCCGGCAATGAGAAACTAATCCGCAGGGAATGCCCCCCGCCTCCTAAAGTTGCAATATCACATGTCCAGAAGTCAGACTGCAATTGAGCACTCGACTTGAATAACAACATTGGCTATCGATTGCCACAGCATCCCACCATCCTCGTCACCCGCAAATAAGGGGAAATAACTCAACTGAGCAGCTGGGGTGGTCGAAACAAGGACACAGAACGTTAAAACGATATTAAACTTGAAAAAGGATACCAAATATCACACTTCTCAATGGAAATCCAAACTAGAAGATGACATTCCCCAAGAATGAGCTTCCTTGTGTGTCGGATGATCCGGAGAACATTTGTCACAACTACCATCGAAGTCGAAGCCATGCCTCCCACCACCCGACCGGGACTGTGTACTTGGGTGCATCCATAGCGGGCATTATAAAGGGTTCTGGAGAAAACATTCTTATATCTCTCGTATCCTTGTCTTTTGTCTGATTCCGATCAGATGATGCCGAGAGATGAAATCGATTGCATTTTAAATTGGTTCTTGAACCAGAGCTCTATGATGGAACTGATGGAGGGCGAGAGCAGTGCGCACTAATATTGACTATTTTTTCACTCCCGTAAGTTTGTGTGTGTTCGTCCCAATTCCTCGCCTTGATTGTCCATGTCGACGTTTTTCGTTCGTTCGTTCGTTCCGACGTCATGCATCTGCCGGAGGCAAATTCAATTCGATTCAACCATACGGTTGCACGAATCTCTGAATCTTCACTTTCCGACAGGTTCCGAGGGATGGGTGGTTCCTGGAGTGACGGGCGGAAGTAAGTACCATAGAGACGAATAAAACTTAACAAGACCATGCTCGATATTTAAATACCAGATGAATGCCAGTGTACAAAGTTCAATTATGACTTCCAGCAAAGTTGACTCACAGTTTAAGTCCATGGTAAACGCCCGATGCAAACTGGTTAAAAGTAGTTTCAAAAGGAATCAACAATGTAAGACATGTTTTGATGTGCTCTGCATGGCGATTCGGCTTGGATACTTGGTCTCCGTTTGTATCTGTTCCGGCGCACTGAATACAGTGCATGTGGGAGATCGAGCACTCAGCATGAATTAAATGAAAATCTCAGGAGATGCCTCTCAATAAGGAGACCAGTTTGATGAATTAAATGCACAGCTGCAAGAGCGAGTGGGGTGTGTGCTTGGCATTATTGCCAGCACATGTGTGTGCATGTGCATTCGTCGCTCCGTTTGGTATTTGAGAATTTTCTATTTAAGATATTTTAGAATTTTCTTGTGCTCTGCGTTTAAGTCGAACCCTTATAAATAACTTTTCATCTTGAATCCTTAAATCAGATGGAATTGCAGGGATTGGGAACATGAATCATAATATTTGTCGGATTAGACAAATTTCCGATGAATCCGAATCGTAAAAGTAACTTTTCCTCAATTGATGCACTTCTGGAATGAATGAGTGGTTCAGTTCAAATCTAATTAAGATTTGGTATGAAAGCTGAGAGCCAATTAAGTCGAAAGCAAATTCTTTGGATTTTACTTGCACATTATGAGATAGCTTCCAAAGTTATGTTAGAAATATTTTCTCGCTACAATTTTTAAGTGAGTTTGCAATACAAACATCGTCTGCCGACTTTGATAAATTCCTGTGAAGAAATTCGACAACCTCCTGGGTTCAGCTACAGTCTTAATTTGGCTTATCGAACGTTTTCAAAATTTAATAGAAAATAAGAGAGCCGAAATTTTACTTACGACGACGAGATTAAACGTCAGTTTCTGAGGTTCCTGGCTTTACATCCTCACTCCATGACTATTCCAGGAGGCCCCCATCATAGATGAAGATGAAGAAACTCACTTGGAAATAGATATTCGAGTTTGTCAATCATGAACCTAAGATCGTACACTTAACTTGACCGATCTATCGATAAACGGTTTTCAATAGCCTCATAGTAGATCTGAATTTTATTGAAGGCGCACGGTTAATTTTTTTTATGAGCTGTCAAAACGTCAGTCAGGTTTCTCATTTTTATTACAGTGCAATTCACGAAAGTGAAACGTTTGAAAAATTTTTATTCCAATTGTTATTCGACCACAATAATCGTTCTGCCAGACAGGCTGTGCTTTCTATACTGGATATAATAATAATAATAATGGCGGCGCTACAGTCCGAGATGGATCTGGGCCTAGCTTCTCAGCAACCACTCGTGCTGTGGGTGCTATTGTTCTCTCACGAGTGGAGGGGACCTACAGTTCAATGCCGACTTCGAACGGCAAGATTGAGAAGCTTTTTCTAGACAGTTATACTCTTTGAGCATTGTCAGTGACTCGAAAGAAGTGGAGCCGCAAATAATGAAAATAGTTGTCTGTATCAAGAATTGACACGTAGCAATTGACGCACTTACCCACTGGCATACGGGAGTGACTCTCTAATTCAATCTAATTTCAATAGCAACAGGGTCATTTGCTATCTTCGAATGTAGAACAGGATTTGTTTATTTTTTTCTTTTCTTGGGTGGCGCTACTGTTCTGGCTATACATGAGCTTCAAGCACAACGCTGGAATCACGTCGACTCGAGTGGACTTCTATTGTGATCGTTCTGGAATATACTCTGATTCGAACATTTTAAGGACCGATACTTTACATCTACGAAGTACTATTGGATGCTGCGTCTGCAGAGTGCAGCCTCGAAACTTGTCATTTTTTTCTTCGGTCGCCATCAACGCAAATTAAATCAAGCATAACATGTAGAAGGACCGAAGGTTTATTCATGTCTTTGTGTCGTTAAATGGTCTGTGGCCTTATGAGAGAATCCGTGGTGGACCTATACCTCAACCAACAAGACTCCTCAGCCAGCACGATCTCTTCCCAGTTATCTCCGATTGCGCATACTAGGTTCTGCGCTCCACTTGTGAGCGTCCCTTCAAACGTGGACGTTTTCCGTTATTTAAAATGTCTTTTTCGGCAAGGAACGAACAAAATTCAAAAGAAGTTGACCAATTTTCTTGTTTTACAATTTTGTGGTTGTGTGGAACATCCCATCTTTAAAAATGGGTCAAATCTTGAAGGCCAAACTACAAAAAGAACGAAAACTTTCTCATATCTTTCAATGCAAGCACGCATTGCACTCCTCTCGTGACCAGTTGCAATGTATCAGTCTCATTCATGCTAGAGATGATTTTGCAAGCACTACAATTGTTCAAAACCTCGAATTAGTGCCACAGGATGCTGGGTATAAATAACGAAACCTTACCCTGGAACATCCACTCTACCAAACATTGAACATTTTGCTCTCAATGGATGTACACACACTCATATGCATACTCGTACGTTTCGATAAATTCCCAGAAAATCTACTCTGTTGCTTGGATATCATATCTCTTTGCCATTATTCAATTACCTCAAGTCAAGCTGGCTGCTCCCCTTTCACAAGCGGAATGGAGTGATGCAGCACTCTTAGAATCACAACCTCTCGACACAGACTTTAACCCTAATTAAGGTAGAAAGGCTTTGTGTAATTCCTTCCCAGGCCTGCCAATTACAGTGGAACCAGACTCATCTAACAAGAAATCCCGCAAACCATCGTCGGGGGCAACCTGACACTGGTTCACACTGATGCGCAACCAAGACGAGACGAAATCAACGGAAAAAGAGCCTAAATCAGGAAAATATTCGGAAGCAGCACGGTCGTGCTTGCCTCCACCCCTCCCAACATGCCCTCCAGACCACCTTGCTCAACCTAATGTGTACTAACCTTTAAAGTGGCGTCTAAATTACCTGCTTTAAGTCTAGTTGACGAGTAGAGGAAGTTGGTTGTGCAAATAATGGTTCCCGGAGCCACATTAAACGAATTTATCCTTGTTGAGGCAGGAATAATATTTAAGGACATCATTCTCAATCCCCAGCCGCGCCGCTCCACCGGATCGACGCTTTATGTGTGGCTGTGCAGTTCTTCTTTATTCTGCGTGGAATTGTTTTAATTTGGAAGCCTAATGAGGTTGAGGTTTTTGTGTATGTGTGCCGTTGACGACAGCGGCAAGGACACCGACAGCGGCATCCAACGTCGGAGTGTTTGGATGTTGGCTTGTTGGAACGTCGGGATATTTAGGTGCGAATAACGGTAGGAGGGCCCTGCCTGTATTGGCTTTGGCACCAGACATTTGTTATACTTAAAGCAACGGATCTCATCACTCTTTGCGCTAAGTACGCTCCGTGCAGGGGAATTAGTGTGATGTCCTTTTTTCCCACTGTCTCCTCCTTAACCGCAGTCGCATAGAGAAGACAGTTTTTCCTTTTGTCTTCCAGCACTCAAGATGCTGCCGCGCTGTTTTTCCGCTTTCCGTGCTCGTGATGACGACAACTGTGGCGGCAAGGATTAGAGTGGTAGTTCGTAAGGCACGGCTTAGTCTGCATATAAATAAAGGAATTAAGTGTTAATCCTGGAAGACGTTTTCTTGCCTCCATATAAATACCTGCCACCTGTCTCGGTTAATGGGCGCTCCTGTGCACATAGCGTGTGTGAATGTGAATCTGCGGGATGACCGAAAAATCAATTCAACACAGGCAACGATGCGCAATAACGACACACACCGATTTCGGACCTTTTGCCGAGGACGGTGGTGGCTGCGGCTAGGCACAGTGATTGTCTGTTGGCACTTTCGTGCACCTGCAATCCATAACTCATTTGTATAATTTTAGCCTGCGAATAATTAAACAGTCGGTCGTCCGTCGATTATCTCGAATCAAATGAGATGCACACAGATGCATTTTCCACCTGATTTGCGATTGCTTGCGACCCATATATCTTGTGGCTGGCGTGCGAGAGTGTTTGTCTAATTTGCATTGCAATATGGCATCGTCCTTGGAGGGCTTCTGTTTATCGAATATACCAAATGGACGATGGTGCTCTTCATTCGTGCGTGTGTTCGTTTCTGGCAGTCATTAGAGACTGGCGGCAATGAGCGAATGATGGCTGTGTGGTTGTGGAAGATACGTAATTATGTTTGAGGCCAAATGGAGCTATGCAGAGCAGAGATAATTTTGCACCTTGTTACGTGGTAATCGAACTTGATATCGATAAAACGTCGGATCCCTGCTAGGGGGCTCCTTGAAGGGCACTCAAGGATTGTTTTGCAGTGAATTATGATGGCTTATTGATTGGAAATTTTGGGTATGAGAGCTGTTGTAACTTAGAAATGATTGTAATGGATATCACAAATTTTAACTTATCCTTTGGCCTGCTTTTTTTAAGTCTTAAAACAAGTCTTACATAGGAAACTATGCCTCATGGTTATGTATACACCCAATATGGGGTGTACAGTCCGAGGTGGACTTGGTACTAAATTCTACAGTAACCACTTTATATGACAATAGAATGGCGCAGTTGGTTAAGTCCCTGCCCCAAGTTCGACGGGTCCCAGGTTCGAATCCCAGTGAAATCGGATCTGGTCCAGTCACCATTTGCCGTTGGGATCAAATTAATCTAGCTAAAGTCGGAGAAGGAAAATGTGTTAAAAAAGCCCCTGTCTAGGATACATGTTCTGGTCTTACCTACATATTGAGATTGGTGGAAACCGCTTTAGGGTGAGTTGACTGACTTTGATTTATTTTCTAACCATTTTCTCTTGGGCAGGTTCTTTTCAATCATTTTGATCTTTCTATTATTTTGATCCTTCCGGATCGAGTAAACAATTTCCTTGTAGTATTGTCATCAAAACTGGCAAAAACTGTTTGCGGTAATACCCGTGCATTGTCTTGGGACATACAAAATTTGTACCACTTTGTTCGTATATTGATACAGAAATGCAAAGTAAGGACCATAAGTATCGATACAATAGATCTTTTTAGGTCGCAGTGTTGCTGCCTTTACGGCAGGGTTCTACAAGAGGAGAAAAAAAAAGACTATAAGTTTAATGAATTTAAAATGGTAATCATTCGGTTGAGAATTCAACCACTGAGTTCTTCCAACCACTGGGTTCTTCCACGCCTCCTGCTTTGGTTCTGATAGTTAAAACTTTCCAGTTGCGTCTAGCATATAGCTTAGGGATGCTTATATCCCTCGAGGAAATGACATCAATCCACGAGTTAAAAGCACTCTCGCACACATTTCGCCTCTTACGTCCTCCGCACGAACTTCGATGCAGACGAAATTTTATGCGAATGCATGCATCCGTCATTGAAATGAAAATGTTCCATTGCAAACAGTAATTAGACCCATTTCATGTTTAGCACGGAACTTAAATTTCCCCAATGATTTCAAGAACGCATGGAAAAATCCATATCGAAACGCATCGTGGAGCCCGCATACATATTTACTTAGCACTTCGCTCTGATCGCTCTCAACGGCAGCACTAATGCAATTTATGTAGCGCTTCCCGACGCATGGCGACTGCTAATGACATCTGTGAACAGGCACAAAGTGCATTTCCAAATTTCACCCGAATTTTCCAAAACTCTGCTGATGATGATTGCAGACGCAAAGGCTGTAAAAGCCACCGACACTGCCAGCGATTACTGATGCCATATGTTCTCCCTGATGACACCTCATTAACAGGATATGCATCAAGCTGAGTGCGTGCCCATCCGCCAACGCCAACGCCAACGCGGTGCCGAACTTAAAACAAAGTGCAACATTTTCCATTCACACAGGTACGAGTGCACCGGGCCACACAGACACATTGACAGAGCGGTGGCGATTGAATTACAGCATCAACTGCTTATGGTAATGAATTCGCACCACTCTGCGCACACGCCTAATTGCATTGCGTGCACTGGCATACCATGCCGGCAGCAATGTGTGGATGATGATGCCTATTTGTTTATTTGCATTAACTAACCAACACGTTGGACGCCTACAATCGCCACTATCGGCCAGCAGCTAGTAGGGCACACAGAGGCCGGAGTGCGCCGTCCCAGCTCCCAGCAGCTCCTCACAAGAACAATAATCCGCATGCAGCTGGTGTGGGCAAAATGACAAATCGCCTCATGCCAATCCGCTGCAGCCTCCGAAGGACTGTCTGCCTGTGTGGACGGAGAGCACATTACTCGCATAATATTGTAATGCATTCCGGGGGTTGTTGTGATGATAATTGGATATTTACCCAAACACGGCTTGTGGGCGGTGTGCGGAGGTATGACTCTCGGTTTCTGGAGAATCGCACTCCGATCATGATGGCGATGACGACGGAGGCTAATAGAGGTCTTGGGTTTCAAAATTGGTCACTAGTGTTTTTGTGTTTGTTTGGATTTGTGGGATAATGCCTGATTCTGCTCCTGATAGTCGGCCCCCTGGCCTGGAATGCCTTTCAGGACGGACTGTCCCTGTCCTGACGGCAAATGGTAGAGGGTAATTTGTATTATGCACGATTACAATTGCAATGCCTGCCGGCCGAAGGTATCTCGAACTGGACCTTCTTGTGGCATTAATACAGATGAATATTGCAGTATTCAATTCGGTGCCTTATTAGATTTGTAGGTCGGCATTGCTGCGGTAGGCATTGAGCCGAAGTGGTAAGACGGCAAATGTGCTACGTAAATTGTGGTCGAATGAAATTCGGGCGGGCATAAATTTGAGATAGGATAGGTACGTGTCTCTGAAGATGGTTTTATGGATGTCGCACAATCAGATGTGTGTTGCAAATGAGTTATGGGGTTCAAGGAGCTGGATTTCATTGGGTCTTAGTTGTGTCTTGCCTTGGGTCAAGTTGTTAATTCAATCGTCTTTGCGAGGACGAAGTGGACGCAGACATAGTGATACCATTGTAGTCCCAGAATGTCCTACAAGGACTTTAAATTTCCTGCATCTAAATGGCATGTGTGTGCAGTGACGCAGTTCCATTACAATGTTCTGAAGACTTTGGGTTGAATTTGTTTGAAATTTATAAACGTTGAGCATAGGAGACGAGAAAATTGTCACAGGAAGTTGAAATTTAAATCTAAAGCGAAAAATAATTGCCAATTACACAGCTACACCTTCTTCTTCTTGGGGGGGCAGCATAGAATCTTGACTTCAACAAACCAGTAACCATAGTCTATTGCTAGCTGCGTCGCACGTTTAGTTGATGAATGTTACCCCAATCGTGGCTATCGTCTGTGTGTCTGATGTCCTTTGGACCGAAGTACACTACCCACCTAAGGCGTTTGATACGACTGGATGGCGCAGTTGGTTAAGTGCTTGCCCCAAGTTAGAGAGGTTCCAGATTCGAATCCCAGTGAAATCGAATCTGGTCCAGTCACCATTTGCCGTTGGGATCAAATTAACGGCACTGGAGTAGGTTGCTACCTGTGCTCAAGTGGTCAAGTAGTGTATCAAAAATTCTCCGAAAAAAATATTAAAAAAAAGTGTTTGATATTTAATCGTCTGACAAGACTCAAGTCACTCTAGAGCGGATATTGCTAGCTGTCAGAGCAAGTTGGATAAGATATCACACGCACAATTTTTTAATCTCAGAACTTCCACACACGTTTTCGTTCGCTGCATTCACAATCTGATAAATTCCGCAGGGGCGTTAAAACAAGATGTTGTGCAGTATAGTTCGCATTTTGCAAGAGTTTTGAGTGTCGACTTAAATTCTTTAGGTTTTCGACCTCCCGTAGCGTGAAAATTTTGTCATTGGGCATGCTTCATCCGTATTTTAATTTTAATTTGGTGCATGGGCGTAACACGCTTACTTTCTACATACAAACGTCTGTGCTTAAAAATCTATTGCCGTTTTACAGGCTTACAAAATTTTCAGCGTCTTACTTAAGGCTGTACGTCACGGCTCCACCTCTTTCGAGTCACTGACAATGCTCAAAGAGTATAACTGTCTAAAAAAAAGCTTCTCAATCTCGCCGTTCGGAGTCGGCATTAAACTGTAGGTCCCCTCCACTCGTGAGAGAACAATAGCACGCACAACACGAGTGGTTGCTGAGAAGCTAGGCCCAGGTCCACCTCGGACTGTAGCGCCGCCATTATTATATTATTATAATTATTATATTGGGCTTTGGAGACTGGCTGTAGACGCTTGTTGATCGAGGCCCAGGTCCACCCCGGACTGTAGCGCCACCTTAAGTAAGTAAGTAAGTAAGTAAATATTGGGCTTTGAAAATTGTCTTTGCTACACTTCCTATCAAGCCATATTTTCATACCCCCGCATGATATTTTTTCTACTTACTTATTTTGCGGACTTCCCACCCGTGGAGGGTCTCTGCCTGAGCGATATTTTCTCTGCACTGGCTTAAGTGGGAGTTGCCAAAAGGATATAGCCTTTCGCGGTAATAAACGCCACGCACTTGACTTGGACTTTTTGGACAAATTGTGATTGCAGACAACAACATCAAGAAAGTAGAACAAAAGGTACATATTTGTCAATTATTCGTATTTATAGCGCTCAGAACTATGCAACAACAGAGAACAACGAACAAAACCAAATTGGGTACGCGGGGCGTATGTGGAACATTTTCCACCAATTGTTTTATGCTTGCATGCCTGTTCTCCTAATTACGTGGTCTAATCAACTGCATCTATTAGAGAGATATTGCAATTAATTCTGAAACACTGGGCCAAAGTCATTAAGCACACGCAAACAATGTGGACCGCAAGCGAAACAACTACCCCCAACAGTTATCCACCCGTTGAACAACCAAATCAACTCAATTGAATTCCGCGTATTTCACGACCCGTTTCCCACCAAAAGCACTCCGAAAGACGCTAAACAGGGATTGTATTCATATTCCAGCTCACATGGATACACACATATACATACTCTCGACTGAGTCGCCATTAACTCACAAGTCCCGCAACCACCCCAACATACCGCGGCGCGTTCTCAACTCCAAAGTTGACTGGCCCCTCCGCAAAAGAGGCACACGTATGTGCCAGACAGCTCTAAACTCCAATGCATACATCGTTATAAATCCTTCATTTGCTACGTTATTATGCGATAATGTTGTCAATGCATAAACAGATTGCCTTGCATAATTCCAAAAAGCCAAATAATGTCACCACAATGCAGTATTATTCAATGAAATCCACTCGAACGGATCCACTCAACCCACTTATGGGCAAGCCAAACCAGAAATAAAAAAAAATCCACTTCACAGGACTCTCCAGAATGGATAACTTTCGGTATTGGCATACCATACCAGGCACACATGTGAGCACCCCATCCCCTGCTCGGAGGCAGGCTCTTAGCGGGGAGCAGCATCACAAGCAGCTTCACCACCACTATTACCACAGATAACAATCTAAATTCAAAGCGATTTGCATAAACGAAGCAACGCGTCCAAACACAAACACACACACACACACACACGTGACACTCACGGACTATCTCTCATGCAGATGAGATAGAGTGTTGTGCACAAATATTTTCACAGGACACTCTTAAGTATATACGAGTACATACTATATTTTCGGATCTGCATTGGTACGATGCACATCTCGAATATGCCAAATGGACGGAATGGGGTTTCGAAATCCCCCCTCTAGGAGAACCATCCACAGAATGGGACACTCAGCATTGGATCGGGAAAACTCGAAGAACAAAAAAAAGAGTAATTCACTGAATCCCGAAGTCTGTTTGGATCTTTCTTGAACACTTTCCGCTGTTCCTTGCAAATATGTAAATCTATGATTCACAAAGAGTGTGTGCGTCCCTAATTCCATGGCCATGGCCTTCGCCAAGGCGGAAAACTTCACCCTTCGACTCGTGTTGGCTTTGGCATAATGGCATGGCCGCTCCATCATGTCTTGCCTTCGCAGGGGCTCCTCTTTTCGGAAAACGTACATAATAATGATGTTTAGCTCGCATCGTAAATCAAGGGAATTTATTTCGGTACTCCCGATGCGGACGACCGAACCGGACCATGATATCTGGTATCTGGGCTGAGTTGGCATTAAAACTATTTCGTTGTTGGCCTCTACTCAGAGCTAGAGCTAGACAATGGACATGCTCCTGCAGTGCAATGGAGCGAGGATTATTTTTGAATGTTCCTGCGGGGGTGCGGCGGTGTGGCCAAGTGTGGAGAACTAAATAATTTACCGTTTCAGTTGGTTTCACCCCCAGGAGCAGAAAAGGAGATAAGAGGGGTGTTATTTGCATTTTTCCGTAGTTTCTGGTAGAGTTTGGCTGTGTTGTCAAGGATCCTGAGCGAATGGAACAACAAGTTGAGTCCTGTGCTTCTGTCGGGATATGGGTGTTTGTATGCCGGATAGAGTTGCACATAATTAGTGGATTGCATTGTTCAGATTAACTAGAATAGATTGTTGCTGTACGCTGGATAGAGAGAGGACACTCGAGTTCAGATTTTAAGTGGATGACAGTGTGGAGAAGATAATTAAAGCGAGTGCTTTAGCAGACATTCAGCGGGAGGGGATTTGGGATGCCTTGAATCAAAATTCATCTGAAAGAGAATTGTTACTATCTAGTGGGTTTTCTTTTCGAATTAAAAAAGTATGAGTTGTATAACTTAATGAAGTGGAGATATTCAGCAGTGAAGCAATAAAGACAATAGACTGAATAATCATTAGAGACTCTTTCGCCGGGAGAGTTAGTCGCCTGAGTGGGGGGAGGAATGACAACTGAAAGAAGGTTTGGCAAGTCCATTGTCATGACAACTTTGTGCATGGGGATGATACAATGACGATGAATATGCATTGCGGGGTGGTCGTTAAGAGCTTCGCACTCAAAGCGAACAAGAAGCAAGAATTTCAAAGAGATTATTCAGATGTACAACTCTTTCGGTTCGAATTACGGAATTCGCATTCACTCGGTTTTATGTCTCTTGAACAAGTTTGCGTATTAAATGAGATTACAGCATGAACTTCAGAAGCGTCTTTCATGGAATCTCATTCAAACCGAGAGATTATTTTATGTTGCGGTTGGTTTTAAGCGTATGGTTGGACAGACAACTCAGCAACCCAAGTACTCTTCATGCGTTAGAACTGAGGGATGTCTGAACAAGGTCAGCACTTCGCACAAGACAACCTCAAACATTTTGTATGCCAGTGATTCCACTTGTTAAGTCAATTCTCTGAAAATTCAGTTGAAAATCGATTGAGCTACAGTGATATTTTCCATGTGTAGCAAATATCTACTCGTTCTAAAAATGATGATAGCGTTCAAATTCATCAGATAGTTTTTATCGCAATTATCAGATGGGTCGGGCAATAGGACGTGTTATCCATCGATTTGATCTCAATCCGCTAGTCTACAGGGTTCAAAATGAGCACTCACGCTTGTCGACTGGGTGGTCAGAACATAGGGTTTTGATTATTTGTAGTTTGAGAAACAGAAAAAGAAATAGATTTTGAAAAGTGCCATCTGTCAGATACTCAGGCATCCGCGCTTGCGCAATTTCATGCAGAAACAATAAGGATCGACACATAACACTGTGATCCGCATAATAACAATGATGGTATCATAACAAACATTCTGAACTGCATGGAATGTTTTATTTATTTAATTTTTTTTTATTTTTTTATTTTTTATTTTAGTACTAAAGAATTTTTTGGAGATCAAGAACATTGTTGATTTTTCTGGTTTCTGGTACGTATTGTTTTTGACTGCAATATTCTTCAGGTCTCCATTTGCAAAGTCGACAATAATTTCTTTATTGTTTTATGTCATCTTGCAGCATGTAGATAGCTTCTCAGCAACCACTCGTGTTGTGCGTGCTATTGTTCTCTCACGAGTGGAGGTGACCTACAATTTAATGCCGACTCCGAACGGCGAGATTGAGAAGCTTTTTCTAGACAGTTATACTCTTTGAGCATTGTCAGTGACTCGAAAGGGGTGGAGCCGTGAAAAAATGTTTGATGTTTTTTTCAAGATTCGAACCGACGACCTCGAGCGTAGGAGTCGACGCACCTACCCACAACGCCACGGCGCCCACAATGATCGCTCTTACTTCTGTGATATTTATATGAATCTTAAGGAGATTATTTATTCTTGCCACGTTAAGTGTAGCACAATTAAATAACCAAGGAAATCTGAGTCCCAGACTACAAATTATGGCCACTTTCTGTCGCTCTGCTAAAAAGACTAGGTCCGTGCTTCATTTCCTGACTAGTTTTTGAGGCTTTGGAGGTCGTGACAATATCTTTGATTTCAGCATAATTGTCACCTAAAATAAATATATTTTTGTTGAGGTTGAATTGAGGTTCTCTGAGATATGCAACTTCATCCCCAAAGAAAACGTTTATTTCTTCGGTAGATAACATTTCCGAGCGCTTCAGTATAAACATGTTTTAGTGTGATCTAGGCACTTCAGCTTTAGATTATTACTGTACCACACGCATTTCTGTTTGTAAATCGAAGAGATTCAAAATACTGGATGCTGATGATATCCCCTAAAACAACTGGTAAAAATAGAGTTAAAAGTGGGTTGAATACCAATAGAAACAGTTCTTTTGAGGGAGACGATATTAGCAATGAGATCTGCAGCCGAAATTGACTTCCTCTTTCGAGAGTTAGTTATTACATCAATTATTACAACAATCATCAACCACCTCCTGCCTCCCAAATGATCGGCACCTTACCGAGACAATGCCGACTGATATTTTGCACATTTATCTCTGTTATTGGTCAAAAGCTCTAGAGCTTTATGAAGGACACAATTCATTTGTTAATTTCAGGCCAAGGTGGTGGTGAGGTACTAGCTAATATAACCCATGACATTTTGCATTAAAGTGTTTAACACGTTGAGTGCCACCATACAATCCGAAAAACTGTCCCCACAGGGCACGGATTTTTTTTTATTGACACTTCGATTACATTACAAGCCCAAATTCGTGTGAGACCAAAGTGGTGTTATGTGGCACTCAACGTGTTAAAGACAAAAAGGTATATTCAAAAATCTCTCCTTTATTAGCCAACTCATAGAGAGCACATTTTTAAAATCGATTATCGTAGAAATTATCGATTTTTAATAAAATTTACTATTCACTTAGTTATAAAAACAGAAAATGAGTGTGGGAAAATGTTAAAATTATAAACACAACAAATCTGTCACCCCAACACCGAAAAATCTCATGTAAGCTTTAGGTCCTGCAGCACCACACCATTGCAACGAGACCTAATTCAATAAACCATGTAAATTTCTAAATTTATCCAATTCATCCGTTCAATAGCTTTGATCAATTTAAATCTGATTACACTTCAGTGTAGCATTTCCCATTCAACTGCACCTAATTACGAGTGCATTCATTTAATGGCAGCAACTCGCGAGAGAAAGCGCACTGGCGACAACCCAGCAGCTCGGTTTCCCTGGGCAACCGAAATCAAAATTAAATTTTGTTGCCTAAACAAATAATCAAATTTACCGACGAAAAATAATCAGAAAATCTAAATATTTAATCCAGCATCCTCTGCGTGTGGCGCGTATGAGGGTTATCGTGCTGCTGTCTGAGCGGGCGTTGAGTACTTTACTTAATTGTGGATGAGTGCTTGTTTTACAGAAAATATAGGGCGGGAATAAACGTCAGTGAAATTCAGCAACAAAACAGTATTTGCTAACGGATACATACATGTATGTACACATGTCAAAGCGACATGTGAAGGAGAGTGTAGCTGACCATGAGGATAGTTAGTTGATGTGTTGGCAAGGGGTGGTCGTAGATTCTTTGAATAGTTTGTTTCATTTTAGACTCTGTGCAAGAAAAATTCGGACCATTTACTGAAAGAACAATAACGGACTTTGATTTTATGTGAAGAATCACCTTTCCTCCAAATAGGGTGCACTTAGTTACTTATTAACCTTACTTACTTAATGTGGCGCTACAGTCCAGGGTCGACCTGGGCCTCAACCAACGCGTCTCCCGCCAGCACAATCTTTAGCTGCCTCCAGTTTCGCGCGTACATTTGGTTGAGGTCCCTTTCCACTTGCGAGCGCCACATGAGTCGCGGTCTTCCTTTACTGCGCCGTGCCTCGGGGTTGGATTAAAAGACTTTCCGGGACGGAGCATTGGTTTCCATTCGCTCTACATGACCTTATTAACTTATAACCACGTGCATTAATTTTAATGAATGTTTCTTATTACACATAATAAGTACATATTTCTGGAGCTAGACGAATCGAAGATGAAAATGAAAAAACTGCGGATGTCTGGCACGAACTGTGATCAATGAAAAAGTAATTTCCTGAGTTTTCCTAAAGTGGGTGAAATTCGGTATTTTATTATAAAATAAGACCAATTTCTAAGTTTGGCTTTATTTCACTTCATAAAACGTAATTAAGCAAATTTGGCATTATTTCGATCAAAATGTCATATCATTATATCAAATTTTAAAGAGACAAATTGAAATAACGCTGCCCATTGTGTTGTTTGAGTTCTATTTTTGGAACAAGTGGAAGTAATTTACCTAAAACTTAAATTTTGAAACAGAATTTGTATAACAAACTGTGGATTGGAAATTTAGCCTTACTTCATTTCACGTTACGGCTTAAGCGATTCGAAGATTGTCAGCATAAAAGCGTGGCAGAGAAGTTTAAATCAGTACAAAGGCATGTAAAGTTCCAAAAAATAAAAGATCCCGACATCGGTTCGGGCAAAAGTGCCTTCTTGTTGGAAAAGAAGAGGATAACTTAGCCACTTGTGGTGAGTAAGTCATCGCGGATAAAAAAATGCTTTGACTTTATCAAATAGATTATAAGGACTGACGACTAACCTAATCCCATGATTAACTTAAAGATATACTACCGATTGATATTAATTTCACTTGCGGGACAAACATGGAACTCTGAGACTCTAAGATTGTTTAATTCTTTGCTTGAATGTAAACCTTTATTTTAATTGAGAAGAATGCTTCAAATTGCGGAAATGTTGTCGTCACTCTTTCTTACATTCATCTTGCAATAGAATTTCTGTATAGAATTGGGGCAAAGGAGCTTTTTTGAAGCGAACCTGAATTCGGTCATTTAAAGATGTGGTTATTTTGTATTTTTCCCTCACAGGTTATTGAGAGTTTTCGCAATAGTTTTGGAGGTGATCTGTGATTTCCGAACCGAATGTTTCAAATAAATTTAATTTCTGAAGTAATAGAGCGTAGATTGGAATGAAGCGGCAAGAAGTTATAGTACGGGAATAACGATTTTGAAATAGTCCACAGACTCAGTTGGCGCTGTGATGTTCCATTTTGATGGAACTAGACTTATGCACTGAATTTGAAGAGTTCTGTGCAATTAGATACATTTCAAATGGTTTAAGAAAGGTATGCTAAGAACACTCTGTTAGTCATTGCTAGGGCAAAGAAGGTGGATAAAATGTTTTCTCTCGTTACAATCAATTAAGTTGCAGTAGAGCGTGTCACCCAGGGATGTAACGCTGATAATAACAGTAAACTGGCCAAGTGCGAGATGTATTCGCACGGGGAAGGTTTCGTCAGATAAATAATTTTTGATACAAGCATTTTTGAATATCACGCAACGAATTCAAACTATTTCAGTTGAATTTTCTTTTAATTTCAATCCAAATCAACTGTTCACTCTTACGTACATAGCTACAAGAAAACATCCCACTATACATATACGCATATCTCTATCCCAATTTATCTAACACAGAAAACCCCCTGCATCATACCCAATCACTGCTCATACCTGCTGTATGCATACTGCTGTTGGACATTTAGGGTTTGAAATTAATGAGAGAGATACACTGATCAACGGGTCGAGTTGTCGATCTCACCATGGAATTTATGTGTGAAAATGATAAAAACCTGCGTTTTTAGATCTTCAGTATTCGCTACGGGAGGATTTACCGTTTTTGCCATCTTCTTCAAAACTATTAGGGCTCGAATGCTCGAATAGTTTTAAACAAAAGTTCGTATTGTAACCAAGTTTTTGTGATTTCTTTAGATTTTTAAGCACTTTGGTTTAAGCGGGAAAGCTTTAAAACATATTTTTCACATTTTTTAAACGTTACTTTTGATCAAAAATTATTTAAGCAAACCTCAACCTCATTTCAAAAGATCATTTCAAAAGAGAACAAATTTAAAATGTTTGAATACCGGAAAATGCTGTTCAAATGTATTATTGCAAGACAGCTCAATATAGACCATAAATAAACTAAATAGACATCAGCCAAAACGGATTACGTACATACTTGACTATTAATCCATTTTAGGAGCTTCTATTAGGCATGAATTGATCTGAACTGAATCACATTTTCGAAATCAGTTTAAGTAAATCGAGAAAATGTTTTTTTTTCGAATTGAAAAATAATTTTCAACCAGACTGTATCCTTTAAATGTGTACATTAAATTTTAGCTTAACCACACTGCATGGTGAATTTTAGAAAAAAATACGACCACTATGGACCACATTTAGCTCGTTCATCCCCATAACTTCAAGTTACTACCTAAGATACGAGTGTATAACATTTTAACGTTTATAACTTGGAAATTAGTTTTTAATTAGAAATGTTAACAGCCTGAGCCCGCATAAGCTCCCTGCCGTTCAAACAGGGGCAAACTGAAAAAAATACGGAATTCCCAACCAGGAGCAATGTTGATAGTCCTGTTTGTTAATAGGGAATTGCGGTGATGATGGAGCACTAGTAGTGGGTTTACATTCACGTTCACATCAACACGCGGGGCTGCTGAGGGTGTGTTTGTTTATTTATATTCCCGGACCCTCGATGTTTGACTTGTTTTGCAATTTCGGTTAAAGCTTCAACCCCTTCATTCGCCCACACTCGCTTCACACACACACAGTCACACCAGCAAGTATATAGGATGAGTGAAACTTAGTATTTGCAATTGGTTGCGGATGTAAAAACATTAACTCTAGCAAAACAATTGAAAATGCCTGTCCGTTGGACATAAGCGTTGTGGTGAATAAATGACCGTTTTATCGTTCCCATTATTGCGTCCTGAAAAGCTTTTAGTTATCGGTTGAAAATTGATTTTGGATTTTTAATGCTGCTTTAATATTTTGTGCTCTTCTGGATTAAACCCACTTTTTCCACTCAATACGAATGGCTTTGTTTTATGAACGAGTTTATAGGAAATATGAGTCGAATTAACTTGTAAAAGCAAATGTCTGGCGAAAGTTTGATTGGGCAATGAAAGCATGTGGGGATTGCACGGATTAGGAACTTGCACATAACATGCCGGTGTTTTGATGGTCTTTTTGGAAATTGATGTGCAAATCATGCAGTCGGTATGTGCACCATGTTCAGTAAAAGATTTAAGTGCATCATTTTGCGTTTGATACTCAATAACATTAATCTTTTCGAAAATTCGTACCCTCTGGACGTGAGTAAATAGAAGAGTTTCAATGTCAATTCGGATACGATCATGTGTACTGGTTCCTTAGTTCTCAAAAATCTTTGGTGCAACAGGATTTGTTGCAAATTGAAATGGTGACATATCAGGGAAAACTAGACGCTTAAAATTGATCTTTTGACTATAAAGCGGGGCCGCAAAACCGAATTGTAAGGAATTCAAAGTATGTTTTCAAAGGTCAGATGTGGAGATTCGTCCTCCATGGGCAAAACACTGGTGAAATGTATTTTTGGTCTGAAGATGTAGATGTTCCGCATTTGGTCCTTTTCGTTCAATTTTGTTTCTAAATTTGCTTTCGATAACAATCTAAATTTAAATAACATAGGCGAGAGTTGGAATACCTACGAACGAATATCTTGGCTTTAACACCAAGAAGGGTTTGTTCATGACGGAACTACTAAGCTACCAGTAGCAAATTAACAAGAAAGCTACCAGAGGTTCCCACATCACTCTTGGAATCATTTACAAAGCGATCGCTTACTTTGATTAACATTAGTTCCACTACGGATTTAACGCCTAAAGTGACAAGCTCTTGCAGAGTGAAAGTATCACAACATTGGCCCTTCGTTTTTGAATCTAGCTCAGAAGGATAACGCAATAGAAAACGAAAACAGATACGGTAGCGCGCACAAGTAAACCAATCAACTTGATGTGCGGCGCTGATGACAGTTGCCAAAGAATCTATCTAGATCCTTAAGGCCACAGAGAAACTTGAAGAAGAAAAATCTTTTATGGCCTCTTTACTTGGTTACGTAATTCCACAACTTTAAAAAATACACACTTCACACAATGATTTCAATACAATTTGTAAGTGAACAACCTAAGTATCCCCAAGAGTTGGCTTGTGGACAAGAATATAATTTTCAATGTGTCTTACACCAGCCACTATGTCAAATTAAGCTTTAGTCATTAGTGAGGAGGAGAATCCTAGATTAATTCACCTGCGGCAAGCAATGAAGTAACTAGGTTCGATTCGCAAAGAACACTGTTCATATATCCAAGGCTCCACCCCTTTTGAGCAATTGACAACTTCTTCTTCTTCTTAGGGCGCTACAGTCCGAGGTGGACCTGCGCCTTACTCAACATACCTCTTCAGCCAGGTCCCCCTCGACTTTTGTGCGCCACCTTGTACGTGGACGTCCTCTGTTGCGTTGTCCCACAGGCTCAGAGTCAAAGACTCTTCGAGCCGGAGCTAAGTTGTTCATACGCTCTACATGGCCTAGCCATCTTAGGCGTTGGATCCGTAGACGCCTGGCCAGACTCATGTCACCGTACATCCCATACAGTTCGTGGTTGAACCTTCTCCTCCAAATGCCATCAACGCAAACAGGACCAAAGACCGCGCGTAGAACTTTTCTTTTGAAAAGACCAAGAGGCTGTTCATCCGCTTGGGATATTGTCCATGCCTCTGCTAAGTAGAGCAGGACTGGGATGATCAAGGTCTTATACAAAGTCAACTTGGTCTTCCGAGAGAGGGCTCTACTACTCAATTGCCTTTTGAGCCCAAAAAAACAGTGGTTGGCAAGAGTTATTCTGCGTTTGATCTCGGTACTGATGATGTTTGTATTGTTTACCGCGGAGCCAAGGTAGATGAAGTCCTTAACTACCTCAAAGTTCTAACTACCTATGCGAGCATAGGCTGCAATTGACAACGCTCAAAGTATAACTGACTAGCTTTTGAAAAACTTTTTAAATTTGGCCCTTTGCAGTTGGCTTTATACTATAGATCGACTCCACAAGTGAAAGAACAATTGCAGACACGACACGAGTTGCTGCTATGGGAGCTTGGTCCAAGTCCACCTTGAGCCATAATAATAATAATAATGATGGCGGCGCTACAGTCCGGGTGGACTTGGGCCTAGTTTCTCATTAGAAGAGAAACCTCAAACTATAGCGCCGCAATATTATTATTATAATCATTAGAAACGTACTAAAGCATCGCCAACAATTGACCGCGATTTGCCTTACACCAACTTCTATCACAATTTTATAATTCAGATTTTTGTGTAACACTGGAGGTTTAGGGAAATAAAGGTTGAGGGATTATAAAGTTAATAAAAATTACCAAGGGCACTGAGACGTCTTATTTTATTTACCATGGCAATATAGCATGAGTGAGAGTGGGCATCAACTAATAAGCCTATCCAGTCAACACGATCTTCTGTTAGCTGTCTTATGTTACGCACTTCAAGTCTGTTTAAGTCCTTCCTCACATCTGTGCGCCACATCAATCATCTACGTCATCTGTGTACATTGTCCGCCAGTCTCAAAACATCAGTACAACTACGAGACTGGCGGACAATGTACACAGATGACGTACACGATTGACTAACTATAACATTTCGAGCAGTTATGACACAGAGACCTCAAGATATTTTGAAAAAAAAATTTACAAAAAGACATCTTTATGAATTTATAAATTCATACAGGCCTCAGTTTTTAAATTGTTTCACCAAATTCCTACCAGAAATTTTGAAAATATATTTTTCTCCAGTCATTAGGACGAGCATATGAATATAGGATCAATTAAACTCGGCCTTTCATCCTAGAGTCCGTAATTCAAAAAATCTAAATGTTCTTTTGTAGGATAAAATATTTTCAAAAAAAAATTTTCTTGTAGTGCTGTAACACAGAAATTCAATGGTCATGTGACCAATTAGCTTTCAACTTAAAGCTGAAAATGTAAGAGGAAAAATGGAAAAATGTGATAGTAACATACTTCACATTGCCGCCTTATCTGTCATAAAACGAGGCTATAGCAGGTCATTCCAGATTTCAGACTAATATGGAAATTCAGGGAGAAGTAGTTGTACTTTGAACTTTTGAGTTTACCCTTTCTGATGAAAACGCGGGTTTTGCGTTTTCGCAGTTGCTTCAAATCGAACAAATCGAAAAAGACGCAAGCGCAGACAGATCCCATCATGTTGATAGATCAATGTTAAGAGTGATTTCTGTAGAAGCGGCTAAGAAGAGGAGGAAGTGGATAGCGTTTCACACCTACTCTGCTCCTGCCCGGCCCTGGCGTCTCTTCGACGCCATCACCTAGGGGCCTAATTATTTGATAACATATGTGAACTCGGCGCGGTTCCCATTAGTAATCTACTACGCTTTATTACAGCCCCCAAATGGTTTCCCGCTAATATTTAATTGGATTGACCTCAGTCAAACCATGTGGCTGCACAATGGATCAAATCTGGTCTAAGTGTACACCATAGCCACTTAGGAGTGATAATCTTCCGATATACACAAAAAAAAAACCCGCCGTGCGATTGATTCCACTCAATCTTTTAGCAGTATTACTACCGATTTAACCCGACATTGACGTTCAAAGACAAGGAATGTTTCTTCGAATCAGAAAGCTTCTCGCAATTAGTCTGCCCTTGCAACAGCACAGCATATGGATATGTTTCGTTGTCCATAAACTTGGTTACCTCTTTTTGAGAGCTTTGGAGGACTTGAAAACATGAACTTTTGTAAGAACAATTTGTGTCATATAGTGATGGGCGTAGTAACTCAAAGTGCAGAGTAATAAGAATTATGAGGCCTCAATGGACGAAGGCATCACCGAAGAAAGCGCTCCCAATTTCAGTGAAATTTAATTTTTACCTTTATTTAAATAGTTTGTCTGTTTCGAGCACCTCCCCGACTTTACTTTGAAAACTTTCCAAAATCTGCTTAGATGATTGCATCCGATTTTATGATGAAGTTACTTAGCGCCTTATTCTGACTCTGCTGTTGGCCTGCATTGATTGTTCCTATTCCATCACCAACCATTAACTGGCATCAGAGAATGTTTATCTGCCGTTAGAAGAGCCAGCCTGTTGACGAAGTTTCAGCTAAGAAATCGGAAAACTATGTGCACTCTTAACTTTTTTATGTTGCTCAAATATGTATTGTTGCAAAGCATGAATATTTGATTGCTTATTTCAGACATCCATCTGCAGTCGGGGAGGTAATTACAATTTCCATTTAGCTAACTTAAAATCAACTCAGGTTGCTTGAAAAACAGAACGGAAATAATCCCAACAATACCCTGCAGGTCTCAGCGAATCTACAAACAATTTCCCCTAGCCACATGCTACCTGCTGAAGAGTGCACAAAAGAACACTCCACCCCATGCCGCCGCTGCTCACATTCCATTTACTCTTGTTTCGACAAATCGCTATGCTCACCTATTATTCCGAGATGTTTACCAGCCTTAAGCCAAAGAAATATCCTTTTTCCTTCCCTTTCGCAGTGAATATTGTGTAAGTGAAACAGCTTGCAAGCCATCGCAAAGATAAGCACCAACAAAGGTACCCTAAACTTACTCTTAAACTATCTGCATGCACCAAGACACCGGATAAGGATATTCGCCAAATGCACCCTCACTCACTCACCGACACACGTCTACGTCGACGTCTTCGTATCTATGCATGCTCCGAAAGAAAAGAAACACCAGAATAAGAGAAAAAAAAATACTTTCAAACGATAAAAAAGGAAATCTTCGAGGAATTACTTGCTTACCTGTCGAAAAACTTTTGCTTACATGGCGAATTCATTGTAAGAGGATATCTCAAAACTCTCAGGTACGACTACCAACCCCATACCTACACATGTACAGTCAAAAAATTTCAGCCATCTACACATTGTACACATCTGATCCAGAAAGGCAGCAGCAATGAGTCCTGAGTGCAGGCTGCAGGGTGCAGGGTGTAGAGTGCAAGGCAGGAACGCAACCGGAGATCGGACCGACGAGCAAAGGCTCGAGGAACTCATCCAAACTTCTACATATTCCGTTTTTCAGGTAAATCAGAAATAATTCATGTGGAACGTATACGAAATGCAATAAAATATTTCCTACCGACGTTGACGCCCTAGCCAACCGCCCTATACCGCATCCCTTGGGGATACTTCTTTTGAGCAGGGCACAAGAAAGTGGAGATTTCTATCTTTCTCCCTCCCCCGCCGCCCTTCTCACGTTTAATGTTTCACTGAATGAAAGAAATACTCCCGGTGGTTTTGGTGATGGATTCCAACACAACCCAACCCACAAACCTACCCGGTGAGTCGAGAATGCCGCCCGGGTGAGCGAGTGCGGGGGGAAATGGTGCAGATTTTCGGTTCACTTGAGTAACGCGCTGTGATATGCGTTTGCAAATTTTATTGCCTGACACAATCTGTGCAAGGATGAAGTTTATACGGCTGAGTGGAGAAATGTATCCTCATCTCTGCGATACCGTTTTTCTAGGATGAAATTTAAATGTTATGTAATCATTTGTAAGGATGGAGAGGGATCCCCTGGGAAATCCGGTCTACGCCAGTGAATGCAGTTGTTTAAGGTTGAAATTGTGGTGCGTCTTCGGTTTAACCGCAGTCATATGATTGTTCCATTTGTCTCGCTTTAAGCAACAAACACGGCCGAGGGCTGATGCAAGATGAAACATGCAAACAAATGGCGTCACGTCACCAACCCATAATGTGTTTATTGTTTGTTTATGCCCTGACAGCAGTTGGGCTCGTTGTTTTGATTGCCTCCTATTCGGGTCTGATTGGGAGTGCAATAAACCGGCTCGTTGCAGAGTATTTAAAGCCAGAAGTGGGTTATCAAGTGAAGCGTGTTAATCGAATTTGACTGGTTTTTAATTGCTCCTTAAAATGGATTTAATGTTATTAACTACTATCAAGCAGCAGCACAGAGTGGTTGATTGAATTCGTTTAAGTGTGCGTTAGTTCAGTGCTGCCGGAATGTGAACCGATATGAATTTATTAAGTTTACATGCTAATGTACACTGGGTAAAAGAAGGATACGTACGACTCGATTAATGACAGATTGTTTTTTTAAATAATTGGTCCTAGAAAATAAATAATTTTTATGCAACCCTCGAACGAGATTAAAAGAAGTTTGACTTTAGAATAAGCTTGCGGTCATTGTTTAAAACGATCGCAAGTACAAGAGCAGGAGTCTTTTGTGAACTATTTAAAAGAGCGAATATCGAAGTGTCTTTTGAATGGAAACGGCAGTAGTATTCATAAAAGACTTGACCAATAAATAACTACCTAAATAGTCTGATCCGCTATCCTTATCCTGACTGTCTTGTTATTTTGGGCCGAAAGCTGGACGCTAAGTGGGACTGCAGAGCTGATTATTGGTGGTTTTGAAAAAAAAATTCTATGTCGGTTATGTAATCCTGTCTGCGAGGGAGGCGAATGGAGTAGAAGACATAACCTAGAGCTCTATAAGCTTTATAAAGATATGGATATAGTCAGGAACACAAATATCCGTTGAGTCAACTAGCTCAGGATTCGAAGACTGCCTTAGTTAGACCATCACGCGCTCGATCTTTTGTAGCCCTGTAGCCGATCAGTTGCATTTCACCCGCGATCACATGGTCTTTTTTCCTGAGGTTCTGTTGAAGCTCCAATTAAGCGAGTCTTCGAATCCGAACTTCCATGTTCGAGAAGGGGAAGACTGAACCTCAAAGAAAAAGGCCAAGCACTTTTGAGATATCTAAAATATAAAATGGAGGGCGCCGTGGCGTAGTGGGTAGGTGCGTCGACTCCTACGCTCGAGGTCGTCGGTTCGAATCTCGAAACAAACATCTAAAAATTATTCACGGCTCCACCTCTTTCGTGCCACTGATAATGCTCAAAGAGTGAAACTGTCTGGAAACAGCTTTCAATCTCGCCGTTCGAAATCGGCATTAAACTGTAGATCCCCTCCACTCGTGAGAGAACAATAGCACGCATAACACGAGTGGTTGCTGAGAAGGTAGAACCAGGTCCACTTCGGATAGTAGCGCCGGCATTTTCAAGGTTCCGTCTACAAAAACGGAACCTTTATGATTTCGGTGTGTCCGTCCGTCCGTCGTGTCTGTCACACTTTTTATCTCCGAAGTTTATAAAGATATCGGCATGAAATTTTGGAATTAGGTACTTCAGGCCTAGATGCCATTGCCCATGCACCCAAATTTAAATAGTGGGGCCATTTGGGGGTGGCTCCAGTACAGGTGAAGTTGCCATTAATCGAGTTATATGCCAATCGACAGATCTTTTGAAATGAGGTTTGGCTCAACAGTTTTTGATCCAAAGTACCGTTGGGAAAATATGGAGCTCCAAAGTTTTTTTTAATACATTCCCCCCCCTGCAAAGTGTTTAAAAATCTGAAAAAATCACAAAAACTTGCCTTCATTGAGTGCTTTCATTTCAAACAATTTCAAGCATTCTGGCCTTAATAGTTTTCCAGATATTGGCTAAAAACGGGCAACCATAGAGATGGGAATTTTAAAGATTTGAAAATGCAGTTTTGAAGACATCAATGTAAGCATTAAGAAATGATAAATTTCAAAATATCGATTTATGTTGAAATTTTGAGATATCTAAGATTTAAAATGATAAGTATTTTCTTTTTTACACATAAATTTCATTCTGCGTTCGACCACTCTTTACGTTGATGAGTGTTATCGCTTTGATCGATCTCAACCCCTAAATGGCCAAAAGAAATACACACACACTACAGGAATGAGCAGTGATTGGGTAGGATGGAAGGGATCTTCTATGTTAGATAAACTTGGATAGAGATAAAGGAAGGATGTATGTTTGTTTGTTTAAATGTATGAATGTAGTAATGAATAGTTGATTTGGATGTAGTTAGAGGGAAATTCAACTGAAATAGTTTAGTAACTTCGTCTGATATTCAGTAATCATGCATAAATATTATGCGACGGAAACTTCCCCTTGCGAGTGCAACTCGTACTTGCCCAATTTATTGAAATATGCCGGCAATGAGATCAGAAGTACCAGCATTTTGAGCTACACTGTACACTACCCGGGAAAGGAACAATTCCTTAGAATGTCTTTAAACCCTTGTTATATTTCAGTACGATAAAGCCCTATTAGGAGATCTCAATCGTTGGTCAAAACAGGTAGTCCACATTAAAACAAAGAGAACAATAGCTAGTTTCACCTATTGTAGGGGTTTCAGAGTTAGATTTCCAAACGCCAGGGATGATACTATCTCTAAAGTTTTCAAAAGATTAACGTGCCTTGGAGTAAATATTATATGTTAACTCTATGCCTGGGCTCGACAGGGAAATGTCTTTAGGGCGATTTTATTCACTCTTCAACTTCTGGATTTGCTTTCAATATTTATGGTTCTTCCCAAATTTTATGGTTTCAACTTTCAATTTTCAACTCGAGAATTTAACAACCCCCGATTTTTTCAACTTACGGAAATAGCAGAAGAGAGAACCAGTGGTTTCTTTCTATCTCGTTTATTTTATTATCGTAGTTGCATGTTCGTTTTTCACACACGTTCGCATACAATATCCATCCAAATAATAATAGAAATCGCAAGGGATGGGGAAAACCATCTCTGCAGCAAATTTGAAAATAAACGATATAGTAGTTCATTGGCAGGTAGATGCTCTTTGAAAAATAAATATATTCAATAGATTTTCATTGTTTCATTTAAGTGATCCACTCATCGTCAGTGAAACTTCAATACGTCAAGCCTAAAAAACGATTCGACCAAGGAGAATTTCTGTAATATGGTAGTTGCCGCAGATATTCCTTCTGAAACGCTTTTAGGGACATCATAGGTAGCAACTGACAGCGTTCGCTCTCAATTAGTGGGTACATACGAGTACATATATACTCGTACATATATATCCATATATACCGGTATTCAGTCCACCCATGCATAAATTAATATGACATTTCATGTACCAATTATCAAAAATATCCCAAGGGAAATTTGAAAACTGAAAGTTGGAGAACTTCAGTAGTTATAATAATTAACAAAATCAATTTTAAACTCACCGGTTAAGTCTCGAGTTGAGACCAACTTCGGAATTGATCAACTCCTAAGTTTCCAGCAAGTTGAGCAATAGTGAACAAAACGACCCTTAAAGAAATTGGTGTGACTACATTTTTCGAAAGGAAGGATATTACTCGATAGAACCTTAATTCGAACGATTTCCTGTATGATGCCTACAGCTGCAGGGCCTACAGCTGGAGAAGAAATCAGTATCAAAGCCGGGTTTTCAAAAATAATGCAAAAAAAAAAAAACGATTGAATAATGGGATTAATTGTTGATTGCATTGCTGAACTCCAGTGTGTGGATCAGAGTTTTGAAACTTACACAATATTGCGGCAGCCACTGGAAACGATTTACTACTACTTCATTTCTTACTTTCAACTGAATCTTACCAGCGACCTCAAGCCCTTAAGTAAGCGCGTTTTTAGGGCCAGTCAAATAAGCGTACCAATACTTTAAAGTCGTCGATCTGGAAACTCTGACTCAGGATCGAACCAATCCATAATTATGCACTGAGCAGGATTCGTGTATTGGGAGCATGCATTCAGTGAGTAATTTTGCTTTAAGGTGCAATAAACATTCAAACGAGCTTAATACCATTTTTTTCAGGTGTTAAATGACGAGCAACAATTTTTTGCGTTTATAGCAGTGAAAAGAATATTCCAATTCCTACAACTTGGCCAAAAGTAGGGCAATGCAACAGAGTACGACTACGAGAAAAGTAGTGAACTCAAGTCTGGAGTAGTTGAACTTGCTTGACATGCAAAACTAGAGTCACCTGGCGAAAGATCGTGAAAAGATGAAGAAGCTTTAAGTAATGTTCATACTTACCCTGAAGTTAACGCGCTACTGCTGCTTCTTTGGGTGGTGCTACATTTCGAGTTGAATTTGAGGTTCTACAGCAGCCACTAACGTTGTGCTTGCTATTATCCCCCCATGAGTGGAAGGGACCAATACATTAATACTACGAGTATCTCTAAACGGTTTGGAAGCATGGCAGCTTTAATCTCCGAGCAGTGTTTGTGAATGAAACGTTAGGTATTCTTTGGGATTTGAAGGGCTTCAGTGTAGGACTCGACACACTTTCTTACTATGCCACTATTTCCATATTTACGGGCTGCACATTGACTCACTTTAATATAAAGTAATTAAAGCGACCTTGTAAGCAATGAATATTACGAACTGTGCTATCCGACCACATTCAGTTTCGAGAAATAAATCCTATTTTCTATACGGTTGGGAGGTAATTACCGCATCGATATGCCCTTACAATGTTCTGGGAAAAAAGATCAGGGCAAATATGTTCGTGATTCTGTGCAAGAAAGTGGTCAGCACTTTTCGCTTTTTACCCGTCCATGACCGTCTCAGCAATTTCATGAGTGAAGACATTCCTCCCTCCCTTCCTCCCCCTCTTTTCGATCCGAATGCATAAATCATAATTCTTCCACGATACTAATCGTGATCCCCGGCACGAATGGGACTTTGCATTTAAAGCAGACTACTGTAAGAATTAATTCTCCGAATCCAACTCATACACAGAAAGCCCCATTCGCTCCAGCGGTTTGCCCCCGACTTCTTCGGAAAAGTTATATTTGTGCGTGGCTTCCTGTACTTCAAGTGTTCCCGAGTAATGAAAAGAAAAACAAAAAAACGAAGGAAAATAATAATAATTTCGTCGTCATCGGATTCGTTGTTTTTTCCCCGGCCCGGCCCGGTCCAGGAGCGGGAGGCAGGAGGAAAGTACAAAAACAAAGAGAAGAATAAAAAAAAGCACAAACTTCGCGGTTGAATGAGTTTTCATCACCAATGCGAATGAATGAACTTACCACTTCCCACAGCCGCGCCCTAAAGGACTCCGTTCCAAATGCGGAACAAATCGAAAAGGAATCCCGCCAAAATGGAAAAGTTTCTCTGCAAAGTTCTGTAGTTGGCGTGGTTGGCACTGCAGGGTTGTGACGGGGGGCCAAAGGCTGGAGTACTGTTGGAGCGATCCTTAAAACGACGGCAGCATGATTGTGTGCGGTAGAAATGGCGAAGGCGAATTATTATTAAAATTTAACGAAGCAAATTGAATCGCGTGAACGACTTTAAAGGAGCAAAGGACGAAAAAAAATTCAACAAATAAAAACAATAAAAAAAAGAGAAAGGACTGGAAAGTCTGCAAAATTTAATTTCTGTGATTTATTTGTGGTAGCGAGCGCGACACGAGCACGGCCGGGGGTGGGGTGTGTGTAAGTGTGGGGGAGGCAAATGAGGGGATTGTGCTCGCGATGCGTTCGTTTCGCATGATCTAAGGTGATTAGTCAGCGTGTGAGTTGTACACACACAAACACTCATGCACGCGTGTGTCCTTATGGGTTTGTGGGAACTGTTTCGACTGCATGCAAGCGGCAGGACCTCACCGACCCGGATGTCTCAGCCGAGGGGTATGAAACGTTGAAATGAATAAATTGAAATAATTTCGCAATTTTAATCGCGTGGAATTTTGTTTCGTTTCAGGGATTTCTGTTAGCATAGAGAGAGATGAGCGTCGGAAGGGAGAGGTTACTTAGGAATTCAGAAACTTGTTTAAGGACTTCTTAATGCAATAAATTCCCTAATGAGGGATCGATTAATGTGAACCGATTTATGGGCGGTGGGTGTGTTGGTTTGTAAGGTAGCACATGAAACAAGTATTTCGTTATTCGAAGAGATGGTAGGTGCAGAAGAGGAGGCTGTGATGGTTCGTTTGTTTGTTGTCGTTTTATTCTGCTACTCTATGGGGTTGACAGGTTATAAATTAAATTCAACATTCTTGTGGTTGTTTTAAAGTGAACATTTGGTATTTCGATTAAATGAATAAGTATCTTAAGGATATTAATTTAGAATGTTCTACAGATGGAAGGAGGAAATCCACAAGGTTATGTTGACGTTGAGAACGTGAACGCGCTTTATTCACTTTATAATGTGATTTTAAGATCGAAATAATGACAGTATTCTGGTCCCTGTTTCCATGATCGAATTTAGCGTACACATCCGTTGAGGGTCATTACATACCACAAATGGTCGCATTTTTAATTTAGCTGACAGCTGTACTCCTGTTGGTTAGCGGAAGATCGCCGGCATCTGATTTGTTCAAATGACCCGTAGATTGCATGAAGCAAATCGTTGGCTTTGCAGTCATCAAGTTCTGCATAGAACTAGGCAGTTTCAAATGCGAAGAGGTTTATATAGAAGCTCTGAAGAAGCCAGGGGTAATCAATGTCAGTGGGCGCCTCGGCGTAGTAGGTAGGTGCGTCGACTCCTACGCTCGAGGTCTAAGGTTCGAATCTCGAAAAAAAACCAAACATTTTTTCACGGCTGCACCTCTTTCGAGTCACTGACACGAGTCACGAGCTCAAAGAGTTTAACTGCCTGGAAACAGCTTCTCAATCCCGCCGTTTGGAGTCGGCATTGAACTGTAGGTTTCCTCCACTCGTGAGAGAACAATAACACGGACAACACGAGTGGCTGCTGAGAAGCTATGCCCAAGTCCACCTCGGACTGTAGCGCCGCCATTATTATTATATAATCCATGTCAGCTATGTTCTTTAATTTAAAAAAAAATTGTCTCGTTTATTTCCATATCCTTGAGCATGGTGCAAAACAATCGCAACAGCTTTCGAAGGATCAGTAAGGAATAGTTCTTAAAAGCATGGAATAATGAAAGCTATCGGCTCTGAAACCGATTTATAGGTGGCGGGAATTAATTTGTAACTTGCCGACCTTTTTTTTTACAATTTTCCCATTTGTTCTTTAGCTTGGCATGGTGTACTAAAAACTGGGTGAGCGGACATTAAATGTATTCACCAAAAACGATTATGCGCCATCCTGTTCAATCGCTGCTTTTAAATATCAAGATTTCCCAAAATTTCTTGCTAAAATATTTTTTTGACTCTTCAGAAAGTTCTCTTATTTCTGGTCCCTCCCTAAACAGGTCGATATTTTACTTACTTTCTAACTTATCAGGCCAGCGATTATTGAAGGTTCTGAGCTACAGCGGCTTCCATTCCCGATCTCCAGCACGCTGCTTCCAGTCGTCAAGACCAAATTGTCTTCATCCGTGATCACTTGATTTCTATACCGGAGAATCGGTCTTCCTCTCTTTTCAAACCAGGAGGCTGGGATTCGATTTTTTTTTCGCAGGATTTTTGAAACACTGCTGGAGCACTCAGACTCAAACTGGTCCATTGTACTGCCAGGTAGCAACCTAGTCCAGTGTCGCTAATTTGATCCCAACGGCAAATGGTGACTGGACCAGATTCGATTTCACTGGGACTCGAACCTGGGACCGCTCTAACTTGGGGCAGGCACCTAACCAACTGCGCCATCCAGTCATCCAGAAGAGCCTTTTAGGTAACGATTTGTTGTCCAAAGCTTCGATGTGGCCGAGCCAGTGTAGTCGACGGTTCTTTGCCTTCCGGACTAGTTACAGTCTCATCCTACTTCTTGTCGTCTGCGCTTTACCTATGAGTGTCCTAAGTACTGGCCTACTCAATCTAATTGTAGATATCGAACCATTAGAGTTTAGTGTGGTCCAGATGTGTTCTGTAATGAGATACATTGTGTTTTCGGAGCATCTGCTATTAGTGTAGCTAATCGCAACAAACAATATTGCACATGTATCTAGAGACGTGAGCGGTAATTTTCCTTTCCTAGAAAAAGTGATGAAACCGTGCCATGCCTGAGGAGTTCATTGGCTTTGACATTTCCTGGAATGTCACACAATCCAGGCGCTTACATGAGATGAATATTAAAATGCTTCATCTTCTCATCAGAGGACAAGCGGCACTTAAGCGAAGTATTTAAATGGAATGTGATCGAATACATGATTTGATTGCTGTTCATATAATTAAGTCCCTCTTGTATGTCACAATGTTCTCGAAGCAGGACTGAGCCTCCTTAATCGCCTCAGACTTTACATGAAAGATGGTACAAAATTCAGGAAGGTCTAGTGATATATCCTTCGAAAAGAGGTATATTTATACTTGGTCATCCGTCTTGTATCCCTCTGTGAATACTCGAAAAGGATAATCCCGCGTCCGGTCAGATCTGAAGTGAGTTGTGCAGTTTGTTGGTTGTGCAGTTCTTTTCGAAGAAACATTGAGAGAGTATGAGGTCGGTGGGAAAGGAATTCAGATTTACCACTTATAGAAGATTTTTTGGGGGGGTATCCGGACTACATTGGTGTCTAACCGATGTTACTATCAATTTACTAAACAGGGAAAAGATTAGATTTGCTTTCAGTACAGCAAATGCTACATCTTTCAGTATTCCATTGATCCATATGCAATCAGACCTTTGAACATGATTGAAAAGAATACGTTGATTGCATTACCAAACCCTAGAAATACTGATAAAAGTAGACATATATGAGTCGACATGCGCCAGAGAATTCAGAAATGAACATTAGACTCTAATAGTCCATAGAGAACAATAGCACAACAATCCAACAACAGTCGATTTCGCCTCGATCAGAAGAGCTCGGCCTTTCACAGACCATATTATAATAATAATGACGGCCATACAGTCCGAGATGGACCTGGGTCTAGCTTCTCAGCAACCACTCGTGTTGTGCGTGCTACTGTTCTCTCACGAGTGGAGGGAACTTACAGTCGTTACATGCCGACTCTGAACGGCGAAATTGAGAAGATATTTCTAGACAGTTTTACTCTTTGAGCATTGTCAGTGACTCGAAAGTGGTGGAGTCGTGAAAAAATGTTAGGTGTTTTTTCTGAAATCGAACCGAGAACATCGAGCGTAGGAATCGACGTAGCTACCCACTATGCCACGGCGCCTTGGCCCAGACCATAAGTTGACGAATTTTACGTAAGTATTTGTGCCTACACCCGTAGAAAATTCAACTGACCTAGGAGCTGAAGGTAAACGACCATAGACAACGACATGTATTTGATGAATGGGCTCTGGAGCAGTTGGAAACTGACCCTAATTTTCATCGAAAAGTCAGCTACATCGATGAGGCTCATTTCTGGATGAATGGTTCCGTCAGAAAACATAATTTTCGAGTTTAACTCATGTCTGATTTATGCTACAGTGTCATGGAAAATTTTACATTTCGGATGCGCTTCACCCAGAGAAGCCGCGGCAGATATTTGAACGATGTTATATTCCAGACTTAATGGCATTGATAGGCCTTTCAAAATAATAAACAATTTCGTTGATATCTTACACACACTTCTCTTTTAAATTTAATTGTTTTATTAAATTTTATTTAAAAATAAGAAGCGCTTAATGATGGACTTTTTATTTGGCATAGTCCCAAAAAAAAAAAGATTTTATGGAACCTTAAACGCGCAATATGGGCAGTCATTGAAAGATAAATTTCGAGAAATAAACGATGTGACGATCGACGGTCACATTTATCAAAATCAAAAATTCAGTATAGTTATTACTGAACACTAAAATAGTCGCAAGAGTAAAATATGGTCCAATGATACTGCCAGTTCAATAATTACAGTAAAATGTTACTACGATGGTTTTCGGAGCTCCATACATGTCAATCTAAACAAATGGAAACGAGTTTTATCACTCTCATCACATTTATTGATAAGACGGCGTTATGCGCGGTATGTTGGCCTCAATTCTTATGCCAACTTCAAGCTTTAAGCAAGGTCAAAATCTAGATATAAAATCCTGTGCGAAGTAGGTGCTAACCTCCCTAGTCGAAAGAACAAAGCGTCGTACTCAATTTTATACAAAATATGGTGGAAACATTAATCAAACTTTAACTGTGAAGAGAAAGAAAACAGGAAAACTTAATCAGTTAGTGATTAAGTTAGTGTTGCTGAGAGTCTAGAAACATCGAATTGGTATCGTGGTAAAGAATTTAACATTTGAGCGATGTTCGTTTTTGAAAACATTTATCTTCAGTGATGTGACGCTTTTCATGCCGTGTGCAATTTGCTGTTTTAGCGACTGAAATTGGCTGCTCTGCTCATGAGATTTAACACCCTGGGACTTTTTCTTTGGGTTTTTTTGAGTTCTCCTTGTGCCAAGAAACACACAACCACAAGCATAAATTGAGCGTGATAAAACGGTAACAAAAATGTTATGATGACAGAAGAAATGACAGAAGGTTGTATGCGGTATTTTTTGACAAGTCTAAAAAAATTATGATTTTCACTTAAAAACCTGTGTTTTCGATTAACTGAATTTTGGGACACCCTTTGCGGCAAAAATTTTTGTGCCTGGCAACATATTTTGGCTCTTCAAAACTCGATGATAATTAACGAAGTATATTTTTTTACATAAACCCGAATCGGGGAAAAGGATAAAATTGTTTTGCACAAATTGATTGCGTTGTGTAGATGTCACTTTGTACATAACAAAGTTCTAACCTAAAGTGAAGTTAAAGATCGAGTTCGTCAAGGTTCTTTAACCCCAGTTTCAGTAAAGTGTGGCGTTGGAAATTATTAATATTTTTAGGATAAAGTTTATTATATCCGCAAATGTACATACTTTCCAGTGAATCTTTGAAGGTACACTCTTGGAAGCAACCAAAATAATTCATGCCAGAACACAAAACACATTTCCCAGAAATTCAGCAGTCGCATGGGGAGGATGTCATTAAACACATGTCTGTCAAACACTTATGCTCCTCATATAAGCACTTAACAGCATGTATTAGCATGGTAAGGGTGTTGCTAATCAATTCATAGGCTCAGGGCGGGACACGTTTCCACTACCAGAACTAAGTTATCCAGCAGACACATGTATGGGAAAGTATCTTCAAAATTAAATTACTTGCATTATTGTTCTCAGATAATAACAAGCACAGCAAATGCCTCAAAGCATTGTAATATTAACACAGTTTTCAATTCCAAGTCGACATGCATGGGTCCTTTAATGAGGACCACATAAAGTGAGCACCAGTGTTGGCACACCATCCCTCAAACCACATCACATTCGACAACCCGATCCATAATTACAAGAGTCAACACAATCTAAATTCAGTAAAGGGCTTCCACTTGAAATCATTAATTAAATTTCTACGACACATCCTCTCTCAATGGGAGCAATTGACGGGAACGCCTTATGTGAGGAAACTTGTCTTTTGCTGCCAATGTTGCCAGGTCTTAAAGCTTAAAGCGATCATCCTCCGAGAGATTAAATAGAAGTTGTTGCATTTCTTGCAAACATGCTTCCAATTCCTTTTGTTTGGTTATGCCACTTTTCTGCATGACTCTTTACGAGGACCTTGATGGAGCAAGGATCTCAATCAAATATTCCAACTCCAGGCAAGCGTTAACATCTCCCTGCCAAGCTGTTAATGCAAATAAAAGACTTCAGAAAGGGCATAATTAATTTAATGAACTTATTCCGTTTGTACCGGAAGACTATCGAGTGTGTGACCGCCAGGCGCCACGGCCAGGATCCACCCCCGCATACAGGAGCTAAGTGATTCTTAATTAATACAAACAAAGTTGTTTCCCAAATAACCACTGGCTCTTATTGATCAAACGATAAAGGAAAGGAGCTCAGAAGCTGGTCCTTTTCCGGAATGAAAATTCTTTACATTTTTAATGGCCTCCAAATCGGTCAGGACGGGGATCGATGTGGGCGAGGCGATAATGGTACGGGTGAACGCAGTGAAATTAGGAATCATTGCGTTAAGTATTGGTTGTGTGAAGTTTGTTTTAATTTTGGCCGAAGGGGTTGTAGACGGTGCACGGTCTTACTCGTGGCAATTGGTTTTAATTATGAATTCCGTTAGTAACGGCACGAGCATGGGTGGAGCCAATGTGACAGAAGTGGTCCGAGAGGGAGTCTGGTCACAATCCGATGGTGAATGAGTTTGTGCATGTTTTGTTTTAAAAAAAATTAATTCTGAGAAAGGAGTTAAGTAACAATTTGTATACAACTTTGGAAAGAAGATTTTGAAGAGAAATTTATAGATTTTTTAACTTTCTTGATTGCGTTTAAGTTGGAACACCAAAGGCTAACAGCATGGACATTTGACAGACAAGGTTTGTGTGAAAAATTATTTATGGATTTGATTGGAAATTAAAATTAAATTATCTGAAAAATTATGCTTTATTTTACCATATACCACGTGAATTTAACGTCGAATTCATTCGCCAACTTTCCTCTGGGCGACGGTCTGCTAAAGTCTACCACTAACATTGTTTAAATGTCCGCCGCGGTTTCACTGGGTGGCGCGCATCATCACTCTAGCGTATAAATCAGGCAGAATTTCACCGATGGCATGAGTTATGTTGGTTTTGAGGGCCGCAGTGGTTTGTGGCTTATTCGCATAGACTTCAGAAAACCGCACAAGATAAGATCTAACGGGGTCAAATCGCATGATCTCGGTGGCCAGTTTACATCACCTCCATGTGAGATGACCATGCCCTCGAATCGTCGTGCAGAGTTTCCAATGTGGCGTGAGTTGTTTGCCACGAGTTTTTCGGCTGAAGCCGAAGCAGAAGCCGAATATGATGGTATTACGAAATACTAAAAAATCTACAAAATTATTGTTTGTTTTTTTGATAGCGAACTACCAAGTGACAACGATTTGGAACATATTTTGCAAGTTGTTTTCGCATAATTTTTACTGAAATAGCCCCAAATTGGATTTTGCAAATTTTGCAAAACCAAACAAACATGGAGCTACTGACTCTGCCCGCCCAAAATGCTTTTCTGATCGAGTCGAAATCGACTGCCTCATATTCTCCTGCACACTCTCACGGACAGGGGCGATGTTTTTGGCAGATCTTTCTTTTATGTTTATGGTAACAGGAAGCAAAGTCTTGAGGAGACCTAAAAATTAACTTGCTCATGCTTGGTTGCCCTAGCTTTATGCAATGTTTGCATTTCCGATTAGACCAAAAATACTGCTTAACTATTTTCTGGCATGTGTCCTTAAAAGTAAGCTGGAAAGTTTTCAGTTTAACTTTTCCATAGCCGATAAGGATTCCCTTGATGAGTGATCATTTCGCTCCATAATTACAAATGTTCCCTGTCTATCAAGAAATTGCCCTAAAATCAGAAAATAATAAAAGAATTCAATCAATTTGGCTTAAGGCATGACATTTATCAATAAGTAACAGTGCCTCTGTCAGTCTTACCGAACTTTGAAACAACTTTACACGCAGCCATTAATCACTCACTTACCCATACTTTCCTCTTCGAAAAAAGTCCTCTTGAATGTCTCTACGTAGCAACATTTAAAATGATTTAAAGTAAATACACAACCAAAGACTGCAACCGACGTTTGCACCCCCAACTATCGTTTCGTATTCCTTTTGAGTAAATGTGTCGTCAGCTGTAAATTGAATTTCTGAAAAAAGCGGAAAAGCACACACACACATTTTCTCACACTGCGAACAAAAAAGTTCTTAAAATCCAGTCAAATTGAATAACATCGAATCCGTCTTGTACCGGAAGGAAATGAGTCACTCACTACCATCAGTTCCACACACTCAAATCCTTTTCAGTATCCTTTTTCGCATAAAAAGAGATTTTTTTGATATTCACTCCAGCAGCCAGTGTGGAAAAAAGAACGAGCATCGGCAAATGGAGGATTCAATTTAATTTATTCGTCCCACACTAGGGCCGGAGCTGCTAACAAGGACCGGCAAAATGAATCCGCACGTCGGGACTCAATGAATAGTGGGAATGGTTTTAATCCGGCAAACTTGCTGGTTTCCCGTTCGCCCTAAATGTTGGTTGCCCCACACTCGTTTGCATACACTGACCCTGATAGCTGGTCAATAGCGTCAGGATAATTATGAGTTAATCCGAAATGATTAGAAAAGCACCCTCCTCAGGGGGAAGCGAAAGTTTGAAATGAAGTGTTTGCGTGTTGTCGACACTATCGATTGTGAGCGGTCCACTTGATGGTTGACTGCGAATTTCATTTCTTTGGGCGAATTTTAATGAATCTGGTCTTGATTTTGCTGGATTGGTTTGACTTTTCGATATTGGAGTGGTCTCCTAGGAATTAAATGCAGCCAGGTGAAAATTGGATTCGGTTTAAATGATAAACTAATCTTCACCCTGTCAATGAACTTTCCCATCACGGAAGCAGCTCTAAGTTTAATAAGTCAGCAACGAGTTGCTGCGTTTCAATTGTTGTATTTTCGTCGGATTTTCCCATATAATTCCAAAATGTACTCCTTTTCATATTTTTATATTTCAAAATATATAGTTCAAAATCTATCTCAGCAAATGGAATTGACGGTCGGTTTGATGAAATCAGGTGGTTTTTGTTCACGAGAAACTCATTTAATGGCGAAGCAATATTTGATTAAAGCTCCGTTTTTTTCATTAACGGTATCTAATACATGAGAATGTTCGAATCAGTTTCTTACATAGTCAATTAGCAGCGAGACGTTTATGTATCACTTAATCGTTTTCTGTTTCTTTAAAAGCCCTACTAATGTATTTAGTGGCTTCTATTTAGTAAATGGTAGCAAATTAAAGCGAACCATTGAATTATTCTGCTGCTTCTTTTGCTCTTTCTTTGCCTGTACAAATTCGAGAGCCTTCAATAGGAACTGCTTTTTGGTCTTCTTCGGTATAAGAAATGAGCAGAATTAAATTTTTCCCATTTATTTTGGCTTTATTAGTAAGAACAAACATTCCCATTAATTATGAAATACAACGTCGTTCAATCGGGTGCCTCGGCTGGCTTCGCAGTAAGGTAAAATTGTCAAACATCGACATCGTTCATTCATTTCGTTAAACATTGCTGCTCACATTTGTGTAATAATAATGGGGTGTAAAAGAGCAAGAGACGCACAAGACAATGTAACTTTGTCATATCTTAGCGTCTCCTTGTCCAACATTCTAGTCTGAACCTCCAAGTGGTACACACTGAGCATCGAGCAACCCTCAGACAGACCGGGTATCCAACTCCTATGGAACTGTGGGTCGGTGACTAATCGGAGGGGGTTCATGTTTCGGCATGTATTGGCTGGATAGATAAGCATAGCAGATCTTATGTCAACAGCCAAGCGCCTGTTTACCAAGGGGATGCAGCTTGGAACTAGCGACTCACTATAAAAACGTGCATGAAGGGCCCGCTCGGGAACCCTAATCTCGAACCGTAGGGTCCTCCAACGTCAGTTTGGGCTTTTCTTTGGCCTGATAAGCCACAAAGTAAAATCCAATCATCAAAGAAACGGAAAACGGTAAAGGTTTTTTTGGGTAGAAACTGGTAAGACTAGTATATTTTGTTGTTTAGGTACAGTTCGTCGTAAATATAGCCAACAATTTGTGTGATGGAGAAGATAAATTAAACATCAGAAAACCATCGATGTATCGTTGTTAATACCGATGTCTTTTAGCATCGATTTTTGTCGTGGAACAATCGATGTTTTTATGAACGATGTTGCATCCCTAGCTGTAGCACACGGATTGCTTGGATGATATTGGCCTTAAGTGCTTGAATTGTTTCCGAATTGTTAGCATAACATCGGTCCTTCACGGTTCCTCACAAAAGAAGTTCAAAGGGGTCAAATCGCAGCTCCGAGGCGGCCAATTTATATCACCAAGACAGCTGATAACACGATTTGGGAATTTTTTGCGCAAAAGATCGAGTGTGGCATGGACTGTGGCATGGCATGGCATGGCATGGCATGGCGTGCCATTCTGCATGAACCAGAGGTCGTCCAAGTCCATGTCTTCAATTTCAGTAAAAAAAAGTCAGTTAACATGGTTCTGTAACGCTCTGTAACGTTGACCAAAACGTTGTTCCCAGCCACATTTTCGAAGAAAAATGGTCCAATGATGCCACCACTCCACAATCCGAACCGAACTGTCACTTTCTGTGGATGCATTGGCTTCTTGACAATAAAGTGCAAGTTTGATTTTCCGAGCCCCAGATGTGGCAATTTTGTTTGTTAACGTAGCTGCCGAGATCAAAATGCGCCTCGTCAAAAAAGATGATTTTTCGCCCAAAATCGTTGTCCAATTCAAGCTGCTCTAAGGCCCAAACTGTGAAGCGATAACGAGGCGGATTGTCGCGCGCCTTCTATTGGTGAGTCAATTGGACCTTGTAAGCGAATAATCCGAGATTTTTGTGTAGAATTCTCATCAGGCTAGTGCGTGAAATGTTGAGCTGTTGAGCTGGATGGCGAGTTGATGTTCGTGAATTGAGTCGTCACTCTAGGTCAAAGCAGCCACATTCTCATCTGTGGCTGTGCGCACCGTGCGATGACGGGGACCATGAGTGATGTCCAGTAGCATACCAGTCTCAGGAAGTTTTTGCACAAGCTTGCGTATGCGTACAGCAGTCGCGGTGAGTGCTTCATTTCGGCCAAAACTTATTTTCAAAACACTCACTGTGTGGGCTCCACAGCACTAACTTTGAGAATAAGTTTTCAAGATTTCTCAACGTTGTTCAAGCGTAAAGCGACTCATTTTGTTCCGCGGAGGTAGGAAACTGACTTTCTGTTAGGATTTCAAGCGGTAAGCAGCTGTCAGTGTCAAAATAGCCCATGATTTAAGAAAAATCCACTAAATGGCCCACCCTGTATAAGTTGGTATATTTAGGGCCGAATAATGGACCGTCAGAACGAATGGGCACATTTTTTCACGACGCCATGTATCAGTCCATGGTTTGCAATGCGAAACCTGGTTATAGAAAAAGAGAAAAAGCCAACCAGGCATCGGTACAGAGACCAAGTCACCGCGGATGCAAGACACGGTTAAGATAATTGGAAGCAACCTGCCTAGAACCAAAGACCAAAGACGAAATTTTCATTCCTTGCATACTTTGTTATTTGTTATGTATATTAACGCACTGAATTATGCCTGTTGTATAGCCCTGATGGTATCTATTACAAGGTTTAAACTATCATAAGCCCAACGTTTTTTTCACGATTCCTAACCCTTCCACTTTCATTAAGCTTCATGTCTGTAGAGAAATACATTTTTTGTGGCACTTTGAGAAATGAATTTACGCAAATCAACAGTTTCCCCCAAAGTACCAGTGTTTGAGTTAACATTTAGGAATGTACATTTGTATGCCCAATTGGCCTGGAATCCTGATCAAATAAATCACAGTCATCTGGTTGGCATTTTATGGAGAAATGACTGCAGACACATTGATATTCCCCACTATCCAACGTTGAGCATCCCAGTGGAGTGGAGCTACCCTTCCGAATCTCGAACAGAAACAGAAGAAGAGAAATCCCTAAATGGAACGAATCACACACTTAAAGAATATACTCAAGGCAGTGTGCCTTGAACCCGATTCTCCGAAGCCACGACCTCGATCCTTTATCCAAAGATGCCATCGAGAGTACATCCAATATAGTGAGTGTAATAATAATATCTCAAAAAGGAACAAAGTGGCAGTTGAAGAAGTCTTTGAGGACCACTTGGGGACGGAGTCGCAGAGCGAACAAGAGGAAGACATACACATCCTTTTCATGCACTTGAGCGGTATTATTCCGAAGTTTTTCACCAAAACTTATTCCGCTCTAACCAGTACCAGCACATATCACTTCGTCGCAAGAATAGAATGTATTATACTTAGCGATTATGCCGATGTTCTGGAGTGGGTTCGAACGAGAAACACACCGCCATTGAATTCCATCCTTCGCTGTGTGTTCCACATGCAATCATTGTTCGATGAGTTTCAATGATTCATTGACCATGGTCATGGACGTTTCGAGTCCATTAGGCGGTCGATTTTTTTCCTCTTGGAAACAAAAGGAAACGGTGATGGCAAGTGGAAGTGGGGAAGTGTTCGGAAGCAAATCGTAAACTCAACGGGCTTACCCCATGTCACTGCAGCGCTTGTGCCCTCTCAACCTTGCACGAGGAGTTGTGTGATATTCCTGCTCCTTTAGCAGCGAGGGTAAAACGGCTAATTAAGTTACCCATTAAGCGGTGATGAATGTTTGCTGAACCTACATGCAAATACGGTAACGCTGAACTCAACGCTGTGGCGATTTGGGTCCGGCGGATATTTTGGGTGTGTTTTGGGGGGAATAACTTTCCCAAGTTCGAGATAAGCAAACTTCTAGGGCCATGTAGTCAGGCAAACATCGCAGAAGCCATGTCTTGATATCTCGTGCTTTGAAAACACGTGCAGATAATTAGTTAATTTATCTTTCCCAGCATATCGAGAGCGCTTGGAGGCGAAAAGGTCGATGGAAACGTTGGATTTGGATTTGTGTTCTTGACTTTATGATGTTCGTCCTTGATTCGACGACTGATGTTAAGTAATTAAATTGATTTCCTTAAATTCATTGAGTAAGGAGTTTTTTATGGTTCATAGTTCTAGCTGAACTTATGTGGAAAAATTCACCTCTGAATTTCATCTGCAAGAGTTTAACTCTGGTAAGTTTTTTATGATCTTGGTTACACGAACTTAGGCGAATTTGATGAGTAGAATAAAATCTTACATAAAACATCCTTCTTACATAAGTTAGGTACGGTTTTAGTAGCTGACTGCAGAGCATAGTTGCACTCAGTCCAGTATAGGCCCATAGTGATACCACGCGAATCGGAAATCTGATACCCATGACGCAATCCTGTACTTGTTATAATGCTGAATGAAATATTTTAATAATTATTTTTTTTCATTGAAACAGGAATAGTTTTCATGCGGCGCTAGTGCCTTCAGACTATGTACAGTAAGTAGATCTAATCGTATCGTGCTTTAGAATATGGTTGGCTGTAGCAAGAGGCATAAGCGGTAATTGTCCATTAAAAAGATTTGTAAAACTTTCTCAGTCGGTACTAAGGCACCCAAAGATAGTTCCTGTCTACACTGACTTTTAGTCCAACTTCCTGACTTATTGAGTTTTCTGATGCGTTTGTTTTTGTTAAGGTTGCTTGAGGGCATAAAATAAAAATCAGTGTGCATAGTTCGGGTAGATTCGTCGCAATTCCTTAGGTTGAGGGAGTGAAAAATATTTTGAAATACCTACATCTTAACAGTCCATTACCACCCAGCCATTACTACCGAAATATAACTACAAGGGGATGCCCCTTGCAACATGTAAATGTTGCTATTATCAGATGCAACTCATAAAACAAATAACATATGGGCGAGAGGCAACGTGCCACACCTCCAGAATGATCTGGCCCAAGCTAGATCTCAAAAGATCTGAAGAAATAATCTCTCTCGATAGATCCAACATAAGTAAAATCGTCGGTGTCATTACAGGACACTGCCTCTTAGGAGATCACGTCAGAAGGCTGAGAACTCCGACTAATGATTTCTGCAGAAGCTACTTAGACGAAGAGGAAATGGAGTACATTCCACATCCCCCCTGTTCCTGCCCGGAGTATGTACATTTCGAACGGTGAAACTTATTTTAATAAGGTATAAAGTCTTTTGGGTGCCGTGGCGTAATGGGTAGGTGCGTCGAATCCTACGCTCGAGGTCGTCGGTTCGAAACTCAAAAAAAAAAAAACCTAACATTTTTTTCACTGCTCCATCTCTTTCGAGTCACTGACTATGCTTAAAGAGTATAACTGTCTAGAAATAGCTTCTCAATCTCGCCGTTCATAGTCGGCATTAAACTGTAGGTCCCCTCCACTCGTGACAGAACAATAGCACGCACAACACGAGTGGTTGCTAAAGAAGCTAGGCCCAGGTCCACCTCGGACTGTAGCGCCGCCATTATTATTATTATTATTAAAGGCTTCTGTTTAAAGCACGAAATGCACCGTACAAACTTTCGACAAATTTTGTGCTGTGCGGAACAATTGTATGATGTGGTATAGTCACATGCTCTTGAAGGTATTCGCAAAGGTCCCCATGGCCTCCGAGTGGAAGTGATGCCTTAACCATCACACTCCCCTTCCAAAACCTAACCTACCCATAGTCACATGCTCTTGAGTGTAAAGCCGCATGGTCGCATGCAACAGATTGTATGGAAGTCGTATGGTGGGGTTTTTTTTTCACATTTATGGATGGAAGAATTGAGGAAGACGCAATAAATAGCAATAAATAGCGTAACAACTTGGTAAAAGACGATCAGTACATGAATAAAAATGTTGCTAGGGGGATATACGCACGTGCATATGTATTGTCGCACTTAACTCCCGAAGCGGTGTACCGGTCCAATGTTTCTGGTTCGTCAATAAAGACTTTACATATTCCCAGAGAAAATGGGCCAGAGTTCTGTGAATGTCTTCTTCAATAAATCGTATATCGTGAATTGTGTGGCATGTAGCATGGCTGTACTCCTACCAAAACTGTATTCCATATAGAGACCATTCAATCGGAAAAAAAAACGTCTGGTCATTGATCTACAGCGCTTCCAAGAGCCATAACACTTGAACGGGCGTAATCACTGAAAAATATGGTTTCTACCAATACATCTTCCAGCACACAAAATCGTGATTTTTATGGGCGTAACGATGACTCTATAAGGGGTTGTGGATTTTGTTCGTTGACTCAACTTTTCAGTGAACTTCAGGGTGAAGTATGCCTCTCCGCTGAACAAGTAATATACGACAAATTTCGCGAACTGAATCATGAGTCAGAGTAAGTCCACTTATGGTAAAATGATAAAGCATACTAACAGCAAATAAATTCTTGACTGGTAAAGTGGTTACTATGAACAGAGCTGAAAAGTTGAAAATCAAACTTCTAAGAAAACCTTATTATATCGACGAATTTTTTTGTTTATTGAGTTTCCTTGTTAAGAATCAGTCATAAACTTTGCACAGCGTTTAGGCGGTGATTTTCAAATATTCGTTGAAATATGTCATTGAAGTCATATTATAATTCTTTACTTTAAATATTGATCCTTTATCCTTGATATCCTTGATCTCGACAAAGAGTGTACAATTTTACACGCACGTTTTGAGCACTCTGTACAACTTTTGTTATATCACTTACATCCCTTATAATTCTTCTGACTTTTCTTTGCATTTAAAGTAAAGAGACTACGGAAGTCTACCTGTAAAAAAAGAAGCCAGTTCCCTACTCTGATCAGTGACCATTAATTTGTTTAACGTATGAGAAATCTAGTTCTAGAAGCGATACAAAAAAGCCAATGACAAAGACCCTCAATTAGTTTATTGATGTTCAATCAAGGAAATCAGACCGCTTTGGAGTTACGGTGCGTATACGTAATATTTTTCTTGACATTTCAGGAAAACAAACGAGTATATAATCTTAAGACATTATCGCTCAAAATTGGCAGACGCGTCGTTTGTGGGGAGAAAGTGTCAACCATGTAGCAATGTTGGCATTTGTTTTTGTTAATGGGAAAGGTGCTGATTTTCAATTTCGGTTCATAATGCTATCATAGGTTTGTGTGGAACAAAATCTTCAAAAAATAACGACCTCACGCCCACGTTTTGATGATGCAGCATTGAAGTCGATTTCAATTAAATCAGCTCTTGGGCTAGTTTTTTTGGTGTCTGCCTGCACCATGAAAGTTTATCCTATAAACTATAAAAGTTGCAAGAGAAAGAAGCTGAGTGTACTGAGAAATGAGGAGATGCATATATGCCTTTTTTGTTCCTCTTATGCGGCTCTACATAAAGACGTGTATTCTTCAAGGCTCAACAAATAGCATGCTCATTCGGAAGCTATTTTCAGTGGGCACAACAAATTGTTTAAGGTATTTTTTAGCTTGAGCGTCTGGCCTTAACAGCCGTCGACCTCAACCGTAGACAAGACTAGACTAAAAGCTTTTTGAATGCTGACTTGACTCCATCAATTAATTGTCTTTTATTGCGACCCTGAAAAGCCCTCAGTGGTGATGCTTTTCCCAGTGAAGTTGTTGTGCAAGTCCTATCTGAATGCCATCAGACGCCATTCGTCTTTCAACATAAACATCATCAATAATTCTTAACAAATTTTCTGAGTCTCTGGGAGTGACTCTATATATATTTCCACTGTCAATAGGGCTTAAGAGTTTCTTTAATAAAATGTTGTTTAAATCTATTATCCAATCACTTCTTCAAGATTTTAACTTCGAAGCGAAATTTGGTAGGACATGCAGTTAACATGCCTCTTTTGATATAACGCACGGACTTTTAGTGAATTTTGATCACAATAATTTGTATGGACCATTGCGTAAACCAAACCATCCAGGAACACCCACTTAGCCACAGACAAGTGGAACCCTTGACATTTTGAGTGAACGCCCACTGAATGAATAGGTCTTTGAGGCATTTATGAAAATCTGAAAGTTAAGAGCATCAACTTTTATCAAATTATTCCACGTGAAACAAATCAGTTCGCCTTTCTGCCCACTCAATGGATAACCCTCCTCAATGGCAAACATGTTAATCGGTATAAAATGACGCTTGATTAAGGAGCTGTGGTACGCGAAATGGGTTTCCATTTAATCTTTCCATTCTAACTTCCACCTGTTGGCCTACCGTTGTCATTAGTATCGCATATCCACAACAAGTGCCTCGAATAATTTGTTTAGAATCCTCATTTCGATACACTTAAATATTGCCCTTCTCCCGAAGTCATCCCCTCACTCGAGAGGGATAACCTTCTCACAAGACCTCTCTCAGCATCTTTGTAATTTTCAGTTTTAAATTCCTCACCCGTACTGCCATTTTCTGCATCACCACCACCAGCATCCAACGCAAATAGTACCTATCCCCAAACTCAATTCAATTCCGTCCTACAAACACCGAATGTTCGAGTTAAAATTTAAATGTAGAACACACATATCCCTTTTTAATGTCCTCATTTCCAGGCAAACACAAACAACACAACTGTTAGGTGCTCACCTACCCTTGAAATTACCTTTTTCGGTCGACGGGATGGCTCTTGCCTGGTGTGATAAAGAACACCTCCAAAGGGTTTCGCTTTTCCCGAGATGGAACACCATCAACTCCGATGTTTCGGTGTATCCCCACCGATGCAATCAATTTTATATTCAATTCAGGTGCCGTGCCTGTTGGTGGAATTCTCTCTCTCGTCCTTTTTTTTTGTTTGTATTTTTATCAGTGACCTACCTCGAGGCCGGAAACTTTAAGATATCATTCGTCGAACGGCGAGTGCGTATGGATTTGGCTTCGATTATATGATACCCACAACCAGGCTGTTGTCCTTAATTTTTTTCACCCGATTTTTGTTGTTTGTGTGCTTTGTTTGGCGTATGTTATTAAGAATGGTTGTTTTCCATGTCCATGTCCTTAGATGTAATTTTTTTTGTTGTTCTCGCGTTGATTTTTGCAAAAACACACAATCGCACTGACATACACTTACACATGCTCGGGACATTTAAGTCGGTTTCGGTGTTTGACTCCCTAAGGACCTCTTTCATCGGTCATCAGTTCATGCTGTGCTTTCTCTCTCGAGGTGCTTTCGTTTTAGGTGAAAATTGTGTGGGCGTGTGGTGGAAAAAGAAAGCAACCAAAAACTGTTAAATTTTATGAGAGTCCTTTATATTTCGCACACACGCACACATCTCTACAATCAACTTAAATTTCCATTATCGTCGTCAAGGGTATTGTGGGCTATGCTAGCGCTGCTGTTGCCTCGTTTTGATTCCTGTCCTCACATATGGTGTGTTAAGGCTTCATACATAGTTTATAACTGAGCGCTTTGTCCTGATATCTCTTGTACATCTGTGGTTTTTGTTTCCAACATTTTAAAAGCTTTATTAAACTCAAAACTAACGATAGTTTTGACATGGTGTTTTTTTGTCACTGAACCGAAAGTCGGAAGAGATGTGGGTGATTGTTAAAAAAAAGGCTTTAAGGTACTTTTAGGCACTGCGAGGAATAGGAACTTCTTAAACGGTCTGTCCTAAAATTTGTTAATCTGGAAAAGGGAAACGTGAAGGAATGTATCAGGTACCGGAATGTAATACATGCGCAGGCGTTCAAATAAAAAACAGTAGAGATCATTTAAGACTGCATGATTTATATTGTGATTTCTTTAACGTCGTCCACCTCGGACTGTAGCGCCGCCATTAATATTATTATTATCAGAAGATTTCTTAGCTACCTTTCAGGTCACTGCCGTCCGAGATGGCACCTCCATAAAATTAAGCTTTCTCTTAAAGCTGAATCTAGACTCTGTCTTGAGAATGACGAAACTGCAGAGCACATACTATGTGAGTGTGCTGCTGCTCTGCCATCTCAGGAATAATTATGAGGAAATTACTCCTCTTCCTGCGGGATCAATCCTTCATTAGGAAGGTTGAGGTCCTCCTCGCCTTATTGGCTTTTTAGGCATAAGAGATGTTCACTGGCCGCTCCCTGCATTTTTTTGAAGTTGGAAAACGTCCCATCCCTTTGCGCTGCATTCGCATGTGCAACATAAAATCTTGGTCTTCAAATAAGTGAATTGGTTGCACAATCAACGTATTTGAGATGTTCTTCTCATTTTGTTTCATCAGAGTTACAGCTATACCTTTTCAAATTCCGTACCCTCGACTGACGTTATTGGCGCATACTTTTGATTAGCTTTTGTAGAATACCCAAATCCCGCCTAATTTTACTTCTCTTGAATTCATCTACCGCATATTATTTCTTTCCATGAATCCAGAAAAATGCCGCCAACTTGAATCACAGAAACACAATAAAATTGTGAGGACTTCACACGTCTGTTACCGTCTCATCTGTAGGAGCGTATTACCTCATTAGGTCTTTAAAACAAGACCTTTTGCCCAAAATGCTGACTGCTATGGGATGTGTTTTTGTCTGAGCCAAGGTATGGAGGCGTGCACCCAAGCAAGATAATGATGACAAACGATGAGAGGAATCATTTAAATCCCACACCTGTCTCCCGGAGTCTATTACACAGAAACAAGAAATTCATCTATATTCCAAAGAATATCACCCACAAGATATGGAGAAATGTCAGACAAAAAAGCAAACATCTGTTAATCGATAAGCTTTAATGTCCTTTATAACGTGCGTTTGGTGAAATTTAAGGGGGATTATGATAATGTTTGTAACAGCCGTGATACAGTGAGTGAAGTCCGTTGACTGACACATCGAAGGTACGTGGAATAAATCCCGTTTAACTCCAACTCTGTCATTTGGAATAGTCATTCAATTGTTAATTCCCTCTGTGTGTGGTAGAACAATACCATGCACAACCTGAGCAGTTTGGTCTTATATTTATCCGATGTCAACGTATCCCCATCATCACGACTTCCGAGGCGTGCCTTGAATGCAATTCCATCAGGTAGGCGACCGTTTGGCAGACCCCAAAGAGATGGATGGACCAGGTCCAAAAACTCGCCTGGTGAGTTAGAGTCGATATCCGATGCTGATTTTGTAGAAAAGTTTGTTTCAATGAGGCAAAAACCCCACCGTGCGGAGAGATTTAACGCAGAACACCCTCTCCATACTCTTAAAATATACTAGATAGAATCGTCTCAGTATCAACGTTCAGAAGGTCGAAATCGCCCTCATCACTAGATAATACAGACCTACAGCCTTGGCCAAATGTATTAGGCACCCTTAAAGATTCGTTATATCTTTAAAAAGCAAAAAAAAAAATAATGAAATCTGAGGGAACAGATAAAATCGTTTACAACCTCAGATAGTGTCGCCAAAAACCATAAAATTCAAACTCATTACATCCTATAAATGATTTGGCAGCAAAGACAAAAAAGAGGCTGCCTAATTCATTTGGCCAAGGCTGTATATTTGCAGAGACGGCTCACTCGCAACCATACCCTCAGATGCGTTTACCAGAAAAAGAAGCCTCTTCTCAGTATTTCGTAAGGATACTACAAAATTCTATAAAAATCAGATTTCTTCCCCAAGTATATCGACTGCACTGGACTACCATGCCTTTCTTCCAGAAATTTCGAAACCCAGGCAGAAAATTCTGGGAAAGCAACACCACACCTTTCGAGGAATCCGTACACCTACAGACGGTGTAAGGAACAAGTCCATCCCGAACTGTATGGCCACAGTATTATTTTTTTACGAGTGTGTTCAACAGTTTCAATTACGGTTCCAGATGAATTAACTTCACCACTTAATATTGACATTCCTTCACCAGCTGCTAAGTAAACCATTTACGAAATGACTTCTTTTTTTGAAGAAAAAAAAAATTATACCTTAGTGCTGACGTACCAAGTTTTAACAAGATTTTACACAATCGCTTTCTGGTCCATTAGCACAACATAAAGCAGCCAGACGGAAACATCTTCACCGTCAATTCTCGCAATTTTACCCCAATGCTTCATAACTCACAAGCACACATTCAGTTAGTTAGGACACCGTCTGAGCAGTCAGGAGACGACGATCCAACACGCACAGACACAAAGCCAAGTCACATCTAAAGGGACGAAAATAAATAACAAAATATTGTGTAAAAATATCTGGGCACCCGGTTGGAAAATGAAAATAAATTTATGTTCCTTTGCCGAGAAAAGATGTCCACCCTTTTATCATTCCGTCGCTTCTGAGCATCGTTGTGCGCCTCTGTGTGTGAAAGTTCGCGGAAACTTGTGCTTTTCAGCGCGACTTGGCTGCGTCCTCAAACGGATATATAAAAACGACCTCCATCCGCTGGTCTTTTAGACGCTGTTAAAAAAGTAATGCCCAACAACGTCGTTGGTAAAATTATCAGTGTTTCTAGGGAGCCTTTCATCTCGGTGTATCCTGCAGTATTTCGGATGGCTGTGAAATTCCATTTTTCCACACACTGTCCACGGAACAAACGCGCAAACAAGTGCCTTATTTGTCATATTCCTACGAGCAGCATGTCCTGCAACAAATTTTTATTTCTTTTCCACTTTTGTGATACTCCTTGTTGAATTCTATTTTTATCTTATCCTCGTCCTTGCTTCTATTTGCTGTATCATTCATCATTCGTTCACTGTGGGTCTTGCTGGAGCATTGGTTGAAGCTGTTGCTGGTCGCATCTTAGTACGATCTAAGTCGATTCGAATGTGTGTCTTCGCATCACCGAAGGACGATGTGTATGTGTGTATGTGTGACCCGGAGTGGATATAAATAGACTCAATCAGTCATAAGTCAGTAAGCATATTCTTTGGAAGTTCCTGAAATATTTCATAAGATGCTGAAGAAAGATACACGTGTCCTACAGGACAGTTAGAATTGGTGCTTAAGGAAGGCTTCATTAAGTCATATTTTGCATAAAGGCACTCCTTATAAGATTTGAACAATTGACAAAATTCTCTTAGGCGGTTTCGAGTTAATGTTCGTTGGCCGCAATGACTTCGTGATCATTTAAAGCGCTTAAGTTTCTTGACAATGACAGTATCACATGTCAATTAATTTTCTAATTTTAATGTTTGTGACCAAGAATTCTGTGATGAGATTCAAACCTCCATCCCCATCATCTTGATTTTAATTATAACAATCAAATGCTTACTGACATATCAGCCGTTTTTGGAAGAATCGTTACAGAATTATATACAATCTCCTTCGTCAAAATCTTGCTTCTTCTACAACATTTGCTATTATCATCGAATGTGTGGAAGGAGCGTTCAGTTTTATGCCATTAAGTCTGGGAAGCTTCATATGACACTTGATCTTTTCGATTACTATTCAGGCTTAAACTCGCAATTTCTAGACTTTCAAGGAGTGGTGGCTAAATTCTCTTCGATGGCAAATAATTAAAGAAGAGTGTACGGGGTGGAAGTTGGGTGTTGGCGTTGCAAACGGATTTGACAAATATGGAAACTTACTACAACCAGTCTGTGACTACAGCTAAGTCGCAACTTGGAGAAGCTCCTAACGCCCAATCCCGCTCGAAACTACGATATTTTTGTATACGCTGTGCATGATCTCGAGATTTACAGGAGAAAATTGCTGGAATAGCTAAAATGCTTGGACGGACTCTTTGAGCATTATCAGTGTCTTGAGACAGATAGTGTCGAAATTTGTTCCGTTGATCGCGGTTTCGTCCACGTACTTTCGGTGCACGAGTACTTCACAACTGAATTTGTTTAAACGGTTACTTTTTATAGACTAAAAGCGATGATAAACTGGAAGTATCACAAAATTGTGTTGACGACTCATATGCGTCAATAGCCCTCTAAATCCATACGCTATATATTATGATATTTTTTTTCGGAGGATCAGAGCACTCAGACTCAAAACTGGTCCATTGTACTGCCAGGTAGCAACCTACTCCAGTGCCGTTAATTTGATCCCAACGGCAAATGGTGACTGGACCAGATTCGATTTCACTGGGATTCGAACCTGGGACCCCTCGAACTTGGGGCAGGCATTTAACAACTGCACCATACAGTCGTCTATGATACTACCTATGTATACTGAGACTTCGAACCGATTTGTTCTCAAGATAACGGTATCACGATAATTGTTGGAGTTTATATATATATATATGTACTTTGGCGCTGCAGTCGGAAATAGACTTAGGTCTCCCTTCTACACCAACAACTCCTGTGGTGCTTGCTATTGTTGTCTCACGAGTGGAAGAAAACAACAGTTTAATGCCGAATCCGAACGTCGAAGTTTAAGAAGCTTTTTCTTGACAGTTGAACTCGTTGAGCATTACCAGTGACTCGAATGGGGTAGAGCCGTAAATATTTTTTTTGTAAATCTCTGTCTGTGCTGGGAAATTAACCTTGACTGAAAGTTTAGTTCGTAGAAGTCGACACACTTACCATCTACGCCATGACGACTGTTACAAAAAAATTTTCGAATATTTGAATATCTCCCAATAAAATTTGGGCATATGTATTTGCCTTCCTTTGTCAAACACATGCAGAGAAATGGTTGTAAGAATACTGAAAGCTCTGCCTACAAGTAGTCAGTCCTTTGATTTAATTTTTGTCACGTTTTCGTTTAATTTCGACTGTATTTCATGAATAACAAATCTGATGTTTACTTCTAGTAGGCGAATCGTAGACTTTAGACTTTATATAGAACAAAGGAACGCGTCGAAAGGTATTTAACCGCACGACCTCGGCAGCTAATTAAAGTCTCTATTTCGAAATCTCACACGTCATGGAAATTGGTCACGTAGTAGAAATTTTACCAGCTGTGTGGCCTGCGATCCAGTCCGGCCGAAAATGAGAGTCGTCCACGTACTAAAATTATTATAATAAAAATGGCGGCCCATCGAATGTTTTCTTCCAATGAAAAGGGGCATATTGCTTAAAAGCGTAACGCTAGCTTGTCCGCATGGATGCCCCTTAGTTAGGCAACAAACCTGCTTGTTCCCGATGCGTTTCATTGAAAAATAGCACCTACTGCTGATCAGAATTTTGTGGTGAAAATACGTACCAAAGGAAATTTCGTTTTCGGACCTTTCTCAAAAAATACGAAAGGTCCTCAATTAAAACGACAAACTAATTGTGTACAAATCAACAGCTAGCGGGCGATTTGATTTTCAAGGAACAAATCATTTGGAAACTATCATACATTAAAACAGCGTTACCACTAATTGCGTCTTAAAATTCTTGCATACTAAAGTGGCTACTAAGCAAAGTAAATAGTTGCACCATACATCGTGTATGAGCTCAGAGTAATTTCTAACTTACATACATGTCGTTCAATCAGATTAACAAAATTCGGTGAACTCGTGCTAAGAAATAAGTATTACTTCGATTTTTGATATACTCTTCGGTGCATGATTGAATCAAATGTGATGTAACGCTGTTATCCCGTGCCCTAAGATCCTCCCATACCCTTGGCCTCTCTAGTTGCTCAGGTTCTACCAATATGCAAATGGAAACCACAAGACAAAACAATCTGTGTTATTTTAACAACGCTTTTCTCCCTCAGCGTCATGTGATTTTAAGGAAAATAAACCACAAACAGTAGGGATTACGACAATTTCCTAGACCCGGAAGCATTCATATGTCGACACATTCAGTAGGGCTCGATTTTCAAATGACAACAAACCCACATCTCTTAAATCCTTCCCCAAATTATACACATATTTTGATTTCACAGAACTTACCGTGATTATAGGCACTGTAATCTTAAAGGCAATCTTGGCCTTTCACCCGGAAACTGAAACATCTGCTCGAAGATAACTTTCTCCCACACAACAATCGAACAAGCGTTCAGTTATGAGTTGATTCCATTTCATCGTGTCTTTCAAAACAGCATTTCACCGGAGTGAATGACAATCTCAAATACCAGATTGTTTCATAAATAAATCATTTAGAGAACATTAAACCGACTCGTTTATCCTTTTCCACCTGAGCGTCCTTCGCCCTAAAACCAAACCATTGTACAAGCGCTTTCATGGAGCGATAAGAAGATCTCTTAGAGTGTCGTCAATCTGGTGCTCTACTGCCGAAAGTGCAAATCACTTACGAACAATGAGTCCAACTAAAGTCTCATTAGCGTTGTTGTTTACCTTTGACAAATCCTTTTCACTATCTCCAACAGACACTGTGCTAAGGATGCCTCACAGACGGCATTATCGTTATCGTTGCCATCAGCTCCTTTGACACCCACCCACAGGTGATGACAAAAACGGTAGACACTGTCAAATATTTGCATTCAAAACAAAAGTGTACCTGCTCGTTCTATCGAATAAACGCAAGGACATTGTTGTGTGTGCTCTCGGCTGTGAACAATTTTAAGGCGACGTGCTGGGCAATCTGCAAACCAAGGACACAGCACGCACACGGGCAAAAATGTCGTGTCTTATGAATCAATTTGCAGTGTACTGCGAATAATTATCTACAAACCGTAGAATGATGGGGAAACAATGGAAGAGTCTCCGTCCTAGCATCGGTCAATAAATGGGCGAATGTCTGGTTCGATTAGAAGGTGTTCGCTCATCCTCTTGAGAAATGCTAACAAAGGACAGATTTTGGGATTCTTTCTTGATTGTTTTGACACTGGAGAAACATCCATCTAATAATTTTTGCCCAGACGGACGAAGCGATGTGAAAGGTGCATAAAGTCATATTTTACATTTAAGAATGGATATCTTCACGCGATTTTGAAGGATGAATGTAAGATCATTGTACGGGAGTTGAGGATAATTAATTTTGAATGTGGTACGATTTTAAAATATTATATCACCCAATCCCCAATCACCCCATGAGGGCGCCGTGGCGTAGTGGGTAGGTGCATCGACTCCTACGCTCGAGGTCTTCGGTTCGAATCTCGAAAAAAAAACATCAAACATTTTTTCACGGCTCTCCCTCTTTCGAGTCACTGACAATGCTCAAAGAGTATAACTGTCTAGAAATAGCTTCTCAATCTCGCCGTTCGGAGACGGCATTAAACTGTAGGTCCCCTCCACTTGTGAGAGAACAATAGCATGCGCAACACGAGTGGTTGCTGAGAAGCTAGGCCCAGGTCCACCTCGGACTGTAGCGCCGCCATTATTATTATTATTATTATTAGTATTATCACCTAAACCTGCAGTAACCTGGCCATTGTGACGTAGTTGATGGGTGCATCGACTCCAATGCTCAAGGTCCGTGGTTCAATCGTGGACATAACAACTTCCGTTTTCACAGCACCACCTCTCTCGAGTCACTAACTAGGGGGAGAGAACTGTCTAGTAAAAGGTTCTCGAAGTAAGCCGTTCGATATACCACTGGATGGCGCAGTTGGTTAAGTGCCTGCTCCAGGTTAGAGGGGTCCCAGGTTCGAATCCCAGTCAAATCGAATCTGGGCCGGTCACCATTTGCCGTTGGGATCAAATTAACGGCACTGGAGTAGGTTGCTACCTGGCAGTACAATAGACCAGTTTTGAGTCTGAGTGCTCCAGTAGTGCTTCAAAAATCCTTCGAATAAAAAGCCGTTCGAAGTCGGCATAAGACTGTTGGTCCCCTCAAGTTGTGAGAGAACAATAGCACGCGCAACACGAGTGGTTGCTGTAGAAAATAGGCCAAAGTCTGGATAGCAGCAATATACAAAGAAGAAGAAGAAGAAGAATGTGGTCAGCCAAGGAACTTGCATTCGTATTGTTCCCTTGGCATGGGTTGACAACCAAGTTCAGTACTTATGCGAGAGTATTCAGTTCTGATCTCTTCTTCTGACTTCATGCGCTTATTTGTCTCCCTAATATACTGTTCTCTCACGACTGAGATTTGTCTCTCGTCTCAGGCAGAGACCCTCCATGGGTCGGGAGCCCGCTAAATAGTCTCTCGACCATTAGTTAATTAATTACAAAAATAATAGGTTCAAAAAGTAGGCTAATGGTTATTGCTCCCATTCTAAGATTTTCTGACATTTGAATTGTCGCCTTAAGACAGAAACAAAAACGTCGTTATGCCTAGTCCTAAACGAATTTTAGAGTTTATGACAAAATGTTAATAGTTACAAAAGTAACTACAATTATGTCATGGTGACTTAGGACAAAATGTGAATCTGTGAAACGTGCCGTTATAAATCTTAGCTTTTGCTTTTATTCATTAAAACATTTTATGGCTTTAAATAAATGATAGAGTAAATAATTTTGTTAGTTAAACTTTAGTGCATTCACAATATACATTCAGAGTCAAAAGTAAGTGAACAGCTGAAAGTTGGTCCTCTAAATTTAGGCTGAAATATTTTTTTTATAAATATTGGCTTGGTTTTCAGTTATTATAAAGAAAAATTGTAATTATAGTAAATTTTTGATGAATTGTACTTCATAACATCCGCATTTTGATGAAATTTGCTGCATGCAGCCCACGCTCGTTACAATGAACAATCTCGCTCCAGCAAACAGGCCCGGTTTTTATTAGTTCACTATATCGAGTGTCTACTGTATTTTATTTAACCATTATATTAAAACAAGCAGTTAATTTAATTCGAAAGAAGAAATGGCTAAAAACAAGTGCCAAAAGTGAAGTTAGTGTGTAAACCCGGACTCGAACCAAGAACCTTCGGATCCGAGGTCAACGCACTTACCGAGTACTTCACGGCGGCCATAACCTGTTGTGGAAGAATATACCCAAGTTTTTTCAATTCCGATAGAATGTGGAGGGACTGAATATCGATGAACGATTTCAATAATTTGCTTTCGTTTACAGCTAAGTGATGCCATATTTTTCCGTGTTCGCTTTTTCTGAGCTTTCGAAACGTTTGATAGCAGATTCCGGTAAGGATTTAGGTCGTGCAATGACTTCTTCAATCTGATAATAATAATAATGGCGGCGCTACAGTCCGAGGTGGACCTGGGCCTATCTTCTCAGCAACCACTCGAATTGTGCGTGCCATTGTTTTCTCACAATTGGAGGGGACCTACAGTTTAATGCCGACACCGAACGGCGAGATTGAGAAGCTTTTTCTAGACAGCTATACTATTTGAGCATTGTCAGTGACTCGAAAGAGGTGGAGCCGTGAAAATTTTTTTTTTTTTGAGAAATTGTTTGTTTTAACTTGGAATCGAACCTAGACTGTGAAAGTCGAATGGGCACGGGTCGACGCACGAACCCACAAGGCCACGGCACCCACTTCAATCTGATGGTCAAGTAAAACTCGATCCATTCCTCATCACATGAGACAAAATGGCCCATTCGACATTTATGACTTTGGGTTAATCTACGAGCACCTCTCTTTAGCAAACGTCAAATTCACAAACGCTGTCTTAGAATCGTTCTTGGCAATCGTTAATGCATCGGATTTTTCTAATCAATTGGGTCAAACCTCCTCGCTCGAAGGACCAAAATCCTTATCCTTAATGTGTCTATAAGCAACCGAAGACTAAACGATAAGCAAGGTGGGAAAGAATATTGTTGGTGCCTCTGATAGAAGAATTCTGTGTGGAGAAATATGGTAAGATGTCGAATAGCGCGAAGTATGATCGGAACTCTACGAGGTATATTATGTAAAGACTTGTATACGAGACGGCTTGCATAGTCTATGAATCGGCGACTTCTTGTGTAAGAAGAAGAAGATTGATTCCTCCGGTGTAGGAAATCACACAGCGTGATGTCGATGGCACTTTTGTGAGTATTGCGACGGAGGCCGCGAAAATGGGTTTAACGGTGAATGAGGGCAAGACCAAGTATATGCTGTCAACCAGAAAGGTCACTCAACACCGACGTCTTGGACAGAACGTCACAGCAGACAGGTGTAACTTTGAGGTAGTCAAGGACTTTGTCTATCTAGGAACCGCTATCAACTCAGACAATGACACCAGCGCTAAAATCAAACGAAGCATAACTCTTGCTAATCGCTGCTTCTTTGGTCTAAGAAAGCAACTGATAAACAAAGCCCTCTCTCGAACAACCAAGGTAACCCTGTATAAGACCTTAATCGTCCCAGTCCGGCTATATGGCGCAGAAGCCTGGACTTTGTCAAAAGCGGATGAGGTTGCTCTTGGTTGCTTCGAGAGGAAAATTCTTCGGAGAAGATATAACAACAAGCTGTTCAGCGATATCGACTTAGCCAGAAGGGTGAAGATCCAACGATTGAGATGGCTAGGTCATGTAGATCGAATGGAAACCAATACTCCGGCCCGGAAAGTCTTCGAATCCACACCCGAGGGACGGCGCAGTAGAGCAAGACCGCGATTCAGGTGGCGCACGCAAGTGGAAAGGGACCTCAACCAACTGTGCGTGCGAAACTGGAGGCAGCTAGCTAAAGATCGAGCTGGTTGGAGACGCTTGTTGGTTGAGGCCCAGGTCCACCCCAGACTGTAGCGCCGCCTTAAGTAAGTAAGGTGTAGGAAGTCACTAAATTACCTACTGATAGGAAAACCAAAAAAGTCACTGATCTTTGACTTGGGATCTAAAACCGTTTAATTTGTCGTCGTTGGAAACCTTCATTATTCATGAATCCTTGGGGATTTTTTCGTCCCACGTATTTGAAAATTGTATTGAATGAAGCAATCGGAAGATGCCGCCTTGAAAGCCACATGCAGTTCGTGGGGTGCTTGTCATGCACTGGTACTTACTTCAATATTACATTCCATTGATACCCTTGTTTTATTCTTCGACTCGAACATCAAAATATTTACCAGTAGCTTGTGTTATTAAAATAAATTCAAATTCTTAATTTTTTCATTTCATTCTCAAAGCACTGACGCCGCCCATCAAAAGGGTACTTCATTGAATCATCATCCTTATCCGTAAAGGCTGAGATTAAACCGTATTCCAATACGTCATGCAGTCCATGGTTCAGAGGTCCAACTCATACCTTCATTTGCCTCCTGGATTCCCGGTCCAATTCAATTTGCAATTCCATTACGTTCCTTATGTTCTCACACTTAAAATTTAACGCAATCATAATAAGACTAAAAAACAATGATGTCCCAGCGATGAATAATCTCCCACTGACTACTGTCTTCCCCAGTACGCCTTAAATAAATCTCTTCGTAATTCCTTTGGTGAATAAAAGCCATTAGGATGAATTAATTCCATTAAAATCATCCCAAAGATATCAATACGCGACAGAGAATGAGCTTAAACCTGTGACCCCCCGTCATCAATCTATTCATCGATGGGCCCCCATTGATTGCAGGACTTCAACGAGCGAATGAAGATGAAGGAGAAGACAGACGCACCAATAGACCATTCCACACGATTCCGCCACTATGCCATTCAAAAAGGAATTGAATTTCAACCATAAGCTATCGTTCCCAATCCTCTGGAGTGATGTAATTAATCAAATCATCTTCTGAAGTAGTGATTTTTCATAATTCATCCCTGGTCCGCGCACACCTTCTGATGGAAATGGATTCATGTCCTCTCAGGGTCTCCCAAAGGAAATGCGTCGTTCCAGATTAATGAGATGAATTCCTGCCGGCAATAGCTGGGTGCTCATTACAAATCGGTATGTAAGGATAATGAAATGAATATACAGAAAAATATTAATGGCACTTTGTCTCTAGGACACCACGTCCTTCGATGCCAGACCACCAAATATGCCACGGAAGGAAGAGAGCAAGAGAGAAATGCAAGAAAAAAAGTTTTAGTGCTTCAAATTAATGGACAAGATGGAGAACTTAACGCTAATGACTTAATGTCCTTCTGTCGCTCTAGGGACAGCAGCCACCGAGAGGACGACACCCAACGAGAGGGTTACTCAAACAAAGGGAGAAAATTCATTTTTTATTGGTTTGGATAGAATCAGGTAACGCGGGCAACGCAAGCATCTCACTACTGGCGTCTATTTCATAGACAAGTTACGGGGACGGCGGATGGTTATCAAGCTACAGCAGTTAGACGCAGCATTCCGAGGATAAAAGCGGAAATTTATTCAAAATGACGAGTTCAGTTTGAAGGATTTCAATGACTTGCTGAAGTGAGTCTGAAACCGATTTTATGTTCCGTTCACCTTTCGTCTGTGCAATAGGATTGCCAGATGAGGGAAAGGACACAGCTCTGACGAGTCGACTCCGACACAGATGTGGACGTTGAGGCGGACGCGGATACGCAGATGGAGGAGACAAGGCATTATCATCGTGGATTCCTGATTTGAAATTACTCCCAAGCAGGCGGCAGTAGGATATCTCTGTTTAAAATTTAAATGAATTGAACGGTCGATGGTCGGAAGGGGAAAGATGGAGCAAGATACTTTGTTCTGTCAAAAGGTACGGGGGGCTCTACCTCCCACACCATCTCTTCCTGTGGGGCTTTTATGGAATGTCATGCCCTTGCTTCCACTGCCAGATATGACTCTCAATAATGATGAATAATTCACTGAATGACTTTTGATAAATATTTCTTCGACTTTGGAGCAGGGCAACCCTCCCACTCCCCTCAAGTTGACTCGCCGGATGAAAAGTGGAAAGGCGCTTGAACTTTGATAGACTCACTCCGATTGATGATGTTGTGAGGACTCGTCATCTTGTTTATTATTTATTTTTGGAATCAGGTTTTAAGAAATAATAAAAAATATCACCTCTCAGGAGGCCCAGCAAATGTCACAAGGGGCTGTTTGTTTAAGGTAAGGCGCGTCAGATCCTCTTCACTGACCGTCAGGCAAAGGAAAATTTAACCGAAACTCAACAGTGACCAGCGCAGAAAAGGGGCAATAAGTTGTCCACTTAAAGGAATTCGATGTCTGTGTTCATTCAGAGACGCGAGGGAAAAAAGAGGGATTATAATTCGCTCAGAGAGCCGGAAAGACACTGAATAAGTTTGAATATTGATCTTGGATTTATTGGCTTTTGAAATATTCAGCGCGTTTCATTTCCGCAGGATTATGTACTATTTAGGGATGAAAAGATTTGAAGTGGCTTAATGCTTAGCTTGCTCTAATTTGAATTGGTACAAGCGTAAGAGACACGCTTAGCCACTTCAATGAAGTTCGATTTGTATTTTAGGATAATTAAAAAGTTCTTCAGTCAATTTCCAAAGACTTCATCTAAATCGAAAGACGATAATTAGGCACTTTCAAGTGAATAGGAACCTCTTCGGCATGACTTTGTTGTGTATGCGGAAAGAATAATATCAAATCGATTTTATTATCTATCGAATTAAATTAATTAATTCTAATTCACTGCTTTCAGAATAGACGCTTCCTCGTGTCATTCCCTTACGACGGATATTTTTAGATTTGCGATTTATCAAATCTGCCTCAAGGACGAGGTATTTTCGTTCGATAAATAGGCAGATTTTTCAAGCGGAAATTCCAAGAATGACCCAAATAAGCATGGTTGTTGTATGTTTATCTGTACTCTATTTTGTTCTTATTCATTTTAAACATCGACCTACTTCTGTTTGTGAATCTTCATGTCAGATTAACCTCCACCAACTAGTCTCAAAAATTTAGAAACTGGGTTTCTAAGAATTTTGATGTACGAGTACACACATAGTCCGAATCACGGCTGAACATCTGGCGCTGAAAACTTATCCTATACATTTTCTTGCTTGCATTCCCCTTTGCTTTCATTCTCGATGCGCATGGGAACGTTTCATTCTGTGCGATGTTAAGTTTAGGATAGATACTCTAAGCTAATATTCTCCAAAATGTCAAAATGGAAATTTAGTTCACGGTCACATATAACCCCTATATCACTTATTGTAGTGACCGTAAAAAAGGCCCTAGGCTTTCAGGAGAGAATGATTTTGTTGCAGCACAAATAAATTAAATTTATGTAATTTTGCGAAAGATTATAGTGGGCAGGGGAATCTAGCAAATTTGATTACGTTGTCAACATCGATTACAATCTGAACTAAATTGAATGGACCAAAGTGACTGCCTCGTGGAACACCAGAAGTCGCGTTAATTAGGCCAGAGACTAAAGTTCTAAGGATAACTTGAGTTCTTCTTAACATGATTTAAGCCATGATAAATAAGGAAAGATGGAAACTAAAAGGACATCATTTTGGATAATTTCTTGGTTGACTTTGTTGAAATTCTTACTGCAACTCCAGGGAATTGTGAAGCCGATGATCTCGCCAGGAGCGGTATGATCTCCACAAACCTTCTTAGTGGAGATCCTCCGCCTATGCCATTCGCTACGGCTAAACTTCTTTAAAAGAATCATACTATTAAAAATACCAACTCAAGATGGTCAGATGGCACTACGTGCCTCATCACAAAGCAAATTTGGCCTAAACTTGATCTAAAACGTTCACTCTATCTTCTTAGAATTAACGGGTCATCCCTAAGGACTCTCAATGGCGGTATCACAGGACACTATGCCATTGGCACTCACGCCTCAAGAATGGGACACCCTCATAATGATTTCTGCAGAAGCTGCAGAGACGAAGAAAAAGAAGAAAGCATAACCCATCTCCATTGCAATTGTAGCGCTCTCTCCTCTCACAGGAAGAAACACCTTGGAGCCTACTTCTTCAACGACTTGAGCGAATTACACAACGTCGGCATGCATCAACTAAAGAGCTTCGTTGAAAGAACCAAATGGTTTTTTTTGGCAGGTGACATCAGATCCGCGTGGTATCACAATGGACCTAAATTGGCCTAAGTGTGACTGTTATCTACAGTCAGCCACTTTAACCTAATCTAACCTACTGCAACAGGTAGGATTATGATTAACTTCCTACCCTTCTTGCAATATCAGGTGAGTACTAGAGATAAGTTCGATAAGGTTTATTGAAGTTGATCTGCCTTCACAGAATTCGCTTTGATTAGGGGAAAATATCGACTTGCAATGAAAGTACAGAGAATTACAGAAAAAAAAATAGCCCTATGTGCAGAGAAACGTCCTTTTCTTTTCTTCCTCTATACCCTCGGCCCGCACTCTGGCTCAATTCTGGACACTAAGGGGTTCGTTACCCCACTTGCGATTTATTATGAAAAAAAAGTTTGAGAATGGAGAAGAGCTCACCAACAAGCTGATAGTTAGAAACGGTGTTCCTATTACCCCCTTAATGGATGGGAAAGATAAAAGAGTCTTTCCATTGTTTGGAAACACGTGTATGGATAGATTCTTTGCCAACTACAGATGAATCGCGCCAAAGGTTATAAATATAAATATGGATTGCTATTGCTTTCAAGGCGGCGGTCAAGATCGCTTTTTCTTCTTCATTTTCAAAGAATCTGATCTAAAGAAGTAACACAACAGAAGTCAACATCATTCAAGGTGAAGGCATGTTGTTAAACTTGGGATGTTTGAAATATTGCTGAAGGATACTTTTGACTAATACACTCAAATTTTGCGTCCAAAGGTGTTTGGTGCTAGTTTTTCCATTTTCAGTTTGGCTTAACTGCTCTAGATTCGGCTTGAAAAATCCGCGAACTTTTTTACATTAACATGGTTATGGAAATTAGATATAACGTTGCATTCACAGCTCATTCCAACCGTTGAATTTGCAAATTGATTGTAAAATTGAACGACTCAAATACAAGCGGCAGTTTATTTGGTCCATCCTTTGATTCATTTCGTTCATTGAAATATAAACATGTCTTCAATTGCCTTTGGGTTAATATGCTCTCAAAGTGTATCCTTACATTCAGACTACAACTACGTGCCAATGTCCACGTCCAAAATAAGACGTGTTCTCTTCATTCAGCATCGTGAGAGAACTCAGACTGTTGTCCTTATTAAATCTGTTGTTTCAACTAGAAACCATCAGGATGAAGTTCATCATGGCTTGTCGTGCCCCATGAACATATGGCGATGCTCAGTTTTGCCATGTCGTGTTTTTCTCTTGCAGTGCCTAAGCCCTATGGAAGCATGAAAGCCATGTACATCGAGAGTGTTTTAACATTTCGAACCTGTGTCAATCAAAACAGTCCTTAACCCAGATCCTTTAGACTTGAATGAGTAATTTTTGATTACATCCCCAGACCAAGCAGCCAACAACCCAACACTCTGCAATCATTTCGATAAAAGTTTTGCTCTCCATTGTAAGGACTGAATTGTTTCCATTTATTTCCATGTTCAACTTGACAGAATCTCAAGCAATTACAAGCGAACACAACGAGCCAGAAACAACAAAACTCATTCAACATGTCAATTACACGAGGCTAACACCCTCAAATAAACAACATTTATAGAAATCAGTTCTGCACTTAACCAACAACAGACATAGAGCACCCGACGACGACGACGACGAAGACGACGACCTACCCAATCCCTGAACTGCAATTCGAAAACGTTTAACCGTAAACACTCAGAGTCACAGTCCATAACACTCATTTCACTGTAAGTGTCCTTGTTTTGTACAAATTTTGAACATAGGTTACTGAAACACTCAAAGTGTACAACATCTTGGCCTCAGGCCCGTACAATGATGATTCCTGGTCTCCCTCTTGCTCCTTCTCGGTCTATGGCCAAATCCACTTATCTTTCAGTAGACCATTGCCACCCCCAAGCGCCACCTCGCGCTGGAAAACTTCAAAGGGAATGGGGAATGGGTAAAATCAATTTAAACACCAACTTTGACATTTCAACATGCACAAGTGATTTTGCAGTTGTTTTATGTATTTCCTAACTTTTTGGATTGTGGGAAAAAAGTCAGCCTCCACCGTGTGTGAATGGCAAACTGGTGCTAGGGGTAATTTTTTTGCGACCCTGGGTAACATGTTGTCTCAGCGCACCTACCGAACTCAACACACAACGCGACACATCTCCCCGGCTAGGTTCCATGGCATTTAATTGATTTTATGGTTTCGACTTAGAAGCTTAAGTTGGATGTCGTCCTTTTGGAGATATACGGCATCGCTCTGTTCCGCAGTCGTTGGAGTTGTTGGAGTGACGATGTCGGTGTCGGTGCTGTTCCCGTTGACATAAGCAACATTGCCATTGAAATGTTTCACTCGGAGGATATGAATGGAATTGAGGGTTCGAGCAATTCAACGAAACGACTCCCACCGGAGATGGTGGAGGAGCGCAAAAGGAAAACTCTCCATTTTACAAATAAATGGAAAGAATACGCACTGATGATGGAATTAATGTATCGCAAGGATAAAACCCTGAGACGCAGAGATCTCGTCTCAAATCTACCACATTGAATTGTTTTTCTGTTTTCCACTCCAGTTTGGCACGACACGGTACAACAAGCGAGCGGCAGGCCCACGACGGCACACATCTTTGAGTGGAAGACGAAAGACGAAAGACGAAGAGGATCCTCTTCCTAATGGGTGTTTGGGGAATAACCCAGTGGGAATGGCAATGGACACGAAGTAGCAATTACGTTATGAAGATGTTTGAATTTGAAACGGTTTCGCTTAATGTCACATTTGGGGGCGAGCGTGATGAGTGAGCGAGAGCGATGAAAAGCGACATGATTTCTCTGTCACTTAGAATAATGCTACCATAAAATTGTCTCAGAGTTTGAAGTAATTTGCAGGATTTACTGTGGGATTTTACTCCCACAGCTAAGTGGTGAGTGAGACTGTTCCTCTAGACGGGAATTAGGATGAATTGGAATAATTGGAATTGCCTGTAGTTCTCGATTGGGCACTTAAATGTTTACCACTGGACTATGCTGACAAGCTGTACGTGTGTGTTTGTGTGTGACAACTCCGAATCACAGTTATTACAGTTCATGGTTCCCATTTATTGGGAAACTTTTAATTACTGAATACTTATGGGTGAACTGCAGAGCTGCAAAATAAAAGTCCTTTGGGGATGAGACAGGATATTTTGCTGTGCATCTCAATTCTGTGATTTTGAATTTAATTTTCTAAAGCTCGTTATAGGATACACTGTTCTCAAAAAATATCATTCAGTAAGATCTCAGACACACCCTGGACGACGGAGTCAATGCCATTATTTTTAGGGTTATTCCAATTTGATCAAAATTAGCAACCCTGACAAGTGGAGTGATCATGATGAAGTAACATTTGTCCTGTTCGTCTGTTAATGTTGTTCATATCTTCGAAGGTACACTCAAAATCGGTTATAACGACCTTCAAGGGACTGATGAATTTGGTCGTTGTAAGCGATATGTCGTTGTAAACGATTTATTATGCTATTGGATTACATATAATGGAGCTCAGGTGGGACCTAAGAATTTTGTCGTTATAACCGATAAGTCGTTATAACCGATGTCGTTATAAGCAATTTTGACTGTATAAACATTAGTTTGTTCGGCAAAGTTGGGGTCTGGCAGACAATTTCTTCAAATTTCTGATCGATGCCGAACTGTCGAATTCATTATTTTTGCCATCTTTCTACTATATAGTTTCTCGTATTTTAAATGTTAACCAGTTTCCACGAGAAGTTCTTTTGTACGATCACTCGAGTCACTGGAAGGGTCAAAAAAGCAAACAAAGTGTAATTTGTTGGTGAGGATTTTGGGCTGGAGATACTACCGGTCAGTTTTTCTTTGACAATGGAGCTGATGAGGCCATGTCAGTTAGTGGTACTTGCTATAGCGAAATTATAATCTCAATTTATACTGTAACTACGCTCGAGGTCGTCGGTTCGAATCTCGAAAAAAACATCAAACATTTTTTCACGGGTCTACCTCTTTCGAGTCACTGACAATGCTCAAAGAGTATAACTGTCTAGAAAAAGCTTCTCAAGCTCGCCGTTCGGAGTCGGCATTAAACTGTAGGTCCCCTCCACTCGTGACAGAACAATAGCTCGCACAACACGAGTGGTTGCTGAGAAGCTAGGCCCAGGTCCACTTCGGACTGTAGCGCCGCCATTATTATTATTATTATTAACTGCTGCAGAAGTAATTCTTCTGGTCATTTCCGGATAAGTCAAGTCAAGTCGCACGATTTGTGTGGCAAGTTTGAGGCGTCCTTGCGTGAGATATCTATGCCCTCAAATGGCACGTGCAGAATGTTCATTGTGGTATCATCTGTATGCCACGTCCCGCTGGAACCGCATGTAGTTCACATCCATATTATTCAATTTCGACGAAAAGAAAGCCGTTGCTATCGATCAGTAGCGCTATCCGTTGGTAGTATAGCAACGCCATCGTTGTTTTCGAAGAAGTATAGACTGATGTTGCAATAAGCAACAGTGACTTTCAGCGGATACATTGCCACTTCGTGGATCTCATGTGGACATCGTCCAATTCTGCTTTTTGACATTTATCCAAAAATGAGCCTTGTCGCTGAAGACGACTTTTTGATGTGGGCACAAGTCCTGGCGGATAATTCGACGCCGATTTTTGATTTGATGATTTAATTGACTGTCTCGGGTATACGGGCACCGGCGATTATATAGGCAGACCTCGCGTTTCGTTGACGTGTACTTGCCTGATTGTTCACTTTACCGGACTAATCGAATTTGGCTATTAAACGTTGAATACTCGACTGGAAAAGATAACCAGATGGGTAAAATGGCGAATTACAACTTCCCATGATAATTTGTCTGTGCCTGAAAAAAAAGAATACCATAATCTGTCAGATCTACCTGTCCTTATTGGAAAACTCTTTACAAATTGAGATACCTTTATGCAAAATAATCATGGCAAATTTCGACAAAATACGCCTCTGGCATGTAGCAATGTCGTGAAGACCATATGTCCGATATTCTCTTTTTATGAAACAACAACGAGTTTACAATTTGATTAAACAAAAATTTAGTTAAAAAGCGTGTATTTTCTTCGTAAATTCGCCTAAATGCCTAATTTGTCCGAAATCTTTTATTTAAGCGTGGCAATTTTTATTTTTTTCGGATGATTCTTGAAACACTACTGGAGCACTCAGACTCAGAACTGGTCCATTGTACTGATAGGTAGCAACCTACTCCAGTGCCGTTAATTTGAATCCTCAACCAAATCACATCATATATTTGGGATTGGGGCCAGACGGACATGCAGTCAGACATATACCCTATGAACTACAGAACAGTACACATGAAACACGCGTCAGAATAACTGTTTACTCAGGCCACCAAGCAGCAGCTAACCAATGCCGTAACAAAGTACATTCCTGCATACACACCGAATAATAAGCCAAACAGTAGGCAATATAGAGAACGGAGAAGTACATAAAACACACACGCACCAGTACCGCACAGATCGCGGCGATCGAACTTACATACACACACACACTCACTCACTAACGATGGAAGGAAAACGGACGAAACAAACAACACAGTCAATCATAGTCATCCGAAATGGCAACAGTCGTCACCAAACGCGCCAAGGATTGTGTACCGTGAATTAAATAAATTAATTAGTAATATTAAAGAGCCGAAGTGTTTTTATTTAAAAGTAGGGAAAAGGACTGTGAATCCTACATATATGTCCAATCCAATGGATCCCGTTATAAAATTACTGCAATCTTATCATCACGCCGTTAGCATTGGAATATCACTCATTGTAATAGACGCAATCAGTGATTCATGCACCAGACCCTATTGAAGGTAAGACAAATAACTTCAATTTAACTTCATTTTCTTGCACCTTAATTCTCCGTCAAAAAAGTCAATGTCGTTCTACGAAAAACTTCAGACAATGCTTCCTTCATTACACTTCACCGCCTACATACATACTTCATGTGAATGGGGTGAAGCACAACGGTTCAATCTCAAAGCGTCTCACTTAATCCCCAAGACCGACTTGCCCTCACGCCAAGTTGAGTCTTAATTTAATTCCCGTCTTCCAGCGCAATGCTCAACACCCCATGCCAAATTAAATTTCTCGCATTAAAATTACATGCAAACTCTCATCCTTACCCCCCCATAGCAGCTCGAAATACAGTTTCTTGACCAAGCAACCACCCAGCTTATCTCAATCTCCGATCCGGCAGACTTGTATCCATTGTTGCGCTGAAACAAAGTGGAAAATTGCTTCAATTTATTGCCGACATCTCGGATGCACACACAGGGTGGCACAACATCATAGAATCTTAGATGACGTGGAAGGAAAAATGATTTGTGGTCCAGAGTCGAGTCGTATGCCAGTCCACTGAACTCACGAGTTCACCACCTGGCCAACGGGATGCTCACCCGAACAGACAATCTCTTCTCGCTGCGATGTGGGTAAACCACAGAAACACACACAAGTTCAACCCCTCACTCATCATCACGAGGAGAGAAGTGAGTACGAATGAGGAATCAAATCACCTTAACCCTCATATCGTCCTGCTTCCATTTTCTTGGGAATCACTGAACGAGCAAAATGGCGATTCGTGTAAACATAGCTCCCCCTCAACTCCGCCTATCACAAGCAACGGGCAAAAAAAAGAAAAACGAAAAATCCAAAACGGGCCAAGGGAACAGCAAGAACATGCTCACAAATTTCACTCACGTAGCACAGTTATACTGACCCATGATTTATGATCGCACAACTCATAAAGGATTACATTTTTACCGTTCGTCGTGGTTGCCAGGCAAGATTTTTTCCCCTTGCTCCTTGGGAAGAATGGCAGGGCTGTTGGGCTTGGGCCACCTTCTCCTGATGTCTGACGGTGTACGGTTCGCCCAACGTGATGTAGGTCATATGGACAATCTGTGATATCGAAACTAACCCTGGAAGGGACCCAGCCACCGGCCAAAGGGTGAGAAGCTGTTGTCGGTAAGTGGCGAATGGTGGGCCATTTTTTAACCGAAGAAGCATGAGATATAAATTTCGTGCGACGTGTGCGGGAGAGCGACGGCTGATGGAGCACTTTGTGTGTGTATTTTAACCCTTTTTTGCGTGATTTACATCAAGCGAAGATATTCCGCCCCCCATTGGCAACCCACTTTCCTGAATCGTCGATATTTCTTGTGGAAATTGTTAAAGGTTACGGTGAAGGACTTTCGATAATAATGAGGGGAAAGCTGGAACAACTCTCGGTGCAGTATTTAATACATTTCAATGCATATCTGGCTGCTGTTCCTCGAACGAACTTTACAATAATGCGAAGCTCATTATTCGAAGTTGAAGATTTTTGGAAAGTTTTTTTCTGCAATCGAATCTAAGAGCTATTCATTGTAAGAATCTTTCTCTTGAAGTTTTAAGAGGTTTTAAGATTTTCCGGCTAATCATTTAAAACCTATCGAAAACACAACGACGGAACGCGGGTCTTGTGCATTCAGTGATATTTCAGCTGTAATTAAAATTAAATGGAATGTCATGTAGACAATGTGGATGATAAGGAACCCCTATCGAGAAAAAATATAAGAACATTTTCCGTGGGCTCTACCATTTTTTGCAAAGTTGAAAGATCCAAAAATCGAAGGGTTTATTATACACCCGCAGATGAGTCTGTGGGACAACGCAACAGAGGACGTCCAAGATGGCGCACACAAGTCGAGGGGGACCTCGGCCGGCTTGGTGTGCGAAACTGGAGATACCTGGCGGGAGTGGCATGTTGGGTGAGGCCCAGGTCTGCCCCAGACTGTAGCGCCCTAAGAAGAAGAAGAAGATGGAGAAAAATATTCACACTTCGAATGCATCTCAACAAGAACAAAGATTCACCAGACTATAAAGACGTTGTCCAATGAACCACAACGACAACAATCTCGATCGATTCATCGAATCAGTAATATTCCCTTTCTTCATTAGGTTGCATGCGTTCTAAGCCTTTTCAAATATAACTCAATTTTATACCAGCCTATAGTCATCAACCAATGAGATGGAGTGAAGCATATAGTAATAAACGCATTGCTTAGTCCAAACATTGTCTCAAGGGCGCAACAGTGATATTTGATACTTTGAACTTTATTGATCCCAAGGAAAAACCTCTTAACCTATAGAAAGAACGTATCAGCTTGTAGAATTTGATACAAAGACGCTGAAACACACAAGATGCACCTTTACGACCGCATAAAACTCGTTCTTTCTTTGCATCGTCGAAAAGAAATCTCAACCATCTAGAGGACCCACCAAAGGCTTACCATGAGATCTTACTTTTTATCATCCATTAAATTAAATTTTTAGAACTCACCATTAAACCCCTCGGACAGTGGCAGCCACTGGCAAGCAACAACCCCTCCAAATCAATTATCCACTTTACGAGAGTGCAGCACCGCATAAACCTCAGCTCGCACCAAATTGACCCGTTTTGCGTGCGGATAAAGTGCAACGAAATTAACCTCTTATCTCCGGCCACAGGTATCTGAAACTCATTCAAAAACGATCTACCCAACGAGATGGAGAATGTATGCACCATCAACTGGTTGGGCTATGAACCCACTATGCGGCCCCGCAAGGGAAATCACCAACAGCACCACCAACACTGCACTCTCACAAAATATTTGCCAGTGATCCTATCTCAGGACCAATATTAAATTATTCCCTCTTTGGAAGCCCACAAAAAGGAGCATCACACACCCTCTCAGCGTCGCACCCACCTCAGCTCCGCCATCATCATCATCATCATCATCACCGTCAACACCATCGGCATCGTTACCATTATTGCCACCGGAGCCGCTCGACGACGCCGGCCACGACGACGACAACGGCGACGATGATGTTGGCGTTGATGACGCACACTATGTACCAGTATGTCGGTGTCTACGGCGAGGGGCACATCAGATAAATATTCGGTAACGCCCGCCAGCAAAGCGGGTGCCTGGGCGAGCGTCTTTCAGAGTGAAAAATTGCCAATAAATGTCCCATCGTAGATGGCAATGGTGGCAGATTCCAGCTAGGGGTAGTGTCCATTAGATGTGCATGCTGCACCCCACTCTATAGCCCCTCCACAGCGAACCAGTAAGATGGCCGAAAAGGCAGAGAAGGCGGGCAACGAAAAAAACAACCATCTTCTTCATTCAATATTTAAGGAGTAATCAAAACTTTAATCGTTGTTTACCATCAAAATTTCTTTCGCCATCTTCACTCATAAAGGATTCACAGAGGTGGCAGGGGTGACAGGAGTGGTACGTGTGTATGTGTGATGCTGGTTAAGTGCAGAAAGAAAATAATTTCTCATCCCAAAAGACATCAGCGACGGCGATGCTGGTGGCTGGCTGCGGCGATGGCGGTTGCGACTGTGGTTGAGTTGGGCTTTGTGCTCCTGTTAGTGATGTTGATTCTGCTGCCGGCTTTGAGGTGGAAAATGAGAAAATTCTAAGAAAATTTCATTCCATTTTATAAAAGAAAAGGACGACCAGAAGCGCAAAAAATAAAGGATAAAACCAACTGAGCAAAACAATCTGACGGAGGTGATGGCAGGTATGGGAATTGGGAATTTTAAGACATGTGCAGTGCTCCCACTTTGAGTTTGAGAATATTCAAATTGCTGCTATTATTTAAATCCAATTATTCTAAATTAATGGTTCATGTTCAGAATTTATTAAATAATGAACTGCCACTTAATTTAACTACAATATTTGAATGTATCTTAGGCAATTACCGTGGTGTTGATAAGTGACGCTGCAGAAATTATGCATTGGAGATTGCAGTAATGCAGCAGTTGTTGTTTGACAGGTTACAAGTACTCTCTCTTATCTTTGGTATCAAAGAAGGTTGTGAAGAAGTCCGAGTAACTCCACTCTTTGTTGCATTTTCATTGACATTCGAAAAGATATTAGAATAAACTGGGCAAGTGGGAGTTGAACTCGCACTGGAACTGCGATGTGTGTGTAGCCTGCTGTTGGGCATTTAGGGGTTGATATCTAAGAGATAACACTCATCAACGCATAGAGTTGGCGAACACAGCATGAAATTTATGTGTGAATATGAAAATATTTATCATTTTAAATCTTAGATATCTCAAAATTTCAACATAAATCGATATGTTGAAACAGCAGATGGTGTTTTCCTTAAAGCTCCACCCATGCAAATGCTTGCGGATGTTTGCACGCGGTTTGCAGTTGACAGCTTCATCAAGAGTTGTTTTTTTTTTTTTTAATTTCATTTTTATTAGTACTTCACTTAAACTTACGTGCTAGACAAAAATGACTAAAACTAGCTTACCTAAATTTTTAGAACTATTTTACTGGACCTCATCGGGCACTCTAAGCGTTAACTTAAGCGTTAACTATGTCTTTGGACTTATCGGCATCAAGAGTTGTCCACCGTACTGCGACCCTGTACAAACCAGTACAATGTCTGGCTACTGCTGTATATATCCAGTTTGCTATTCGGCAATATGGCCTTAATCCCCATTTACATACGATGGCTTTTTTGATAGAAATGGCGCACTTTAGTGGCTTTCTCGATTCGCTCAATGATGTTGAGCTTCCAACTTAATTTGCGATCAATGATGAAACCCACGAATTTGCCTTTGTCTGTAAGCGGTAATTTAAAACCATACAGTGAAGAGGAGTCAAAGTGCTGCTGATGACTGCATCCCGGCACTAAATCTGAGACTTGAGCAACCGATGAGCTGTGCGCTTTAATATAGAATAGTGCTAAATTTATTACAACCCTTTACAGTTCAGATCTCTGAGCTCAGAGCCATCAAAAATCCATAAGCTGAATGCATAATCAAATACTATACAATCGAATTTTAAACAACTAAGAGTCAGTTCTTGAAGCAATAATAGTGGAAAAGAAGCAAGAAGTCCAAATCGGCACCCAACACTTATTCGTCGATTTCAAGGCTTCAAATTACAGCGTGCATAGCTAGGCACCACTCGTTTTGACATTCTTGCCGACCTCGTTAGACTCTCGGTAACGACCTACTGAGACATTCAATGCCAAAAAGATGAATGTTATGGCGACATTCAATTATCCATATTTGAAAATCTAGGCAAAATTCTCTGGCCAACACCAGTGGCACGATCTTCCAAAAGTCCGTATAACTACTAGCATACGCGGATGATATTGACGTGACTGGTCGAACACAGTAAGGCGTCAATGAGGGGTTTGCTGGCATTGAATCGGAAGCGGCTTGTATGGGTCAAACGGTAAACGAAGACGAAACGCAGTATGTCTTCGAGAAAGGGCACAGAACATCGAGTTGAACAACGACATGAGTATAGCGTTTTCGGATCCAATGCCTAAGCTAAGATTGACTCCACGATGCCTTTTTTATGTTTCGAATCTTCAGCAGAACTCTCCTATAGCAAAGTCTCTTATCTGAAAGATAATAGACAAATCTGAACTTAAAAGCTTCTTTTTCAGCTCGGCACAGCATAATTACATTTGACGACATCACTCCCATCCATCAGTTAGCTGATCTTAAGCGAATAAAAGTGGCATCCCTGAACAAACACCTCAGTTAAGCGGTTTTCTTTTACTGCCAACGACGACTTTGCACGTGGTAGTGTTGAAAATACGATAATAACGTGAATTCAAGACACACGGCATTCATGTAGCTTATACCCTTAGACAAAGGACCAGACTTTGGAAAGATATCATCTTCTAAAGGGAGGGGATCTTTTAACTGCAATACCCACCCCGCATACCGTTCAAAATCACTGCAAACACCTAAAATGGGCGTCTGTACCGACATCCTGCAGTGCGCTTTCTCAGAGCACAGGAAAAAATGACTACATTCTCGAAGCATGCCCACCGAACAGTGGTGCCGAGGCTTCCGATTTGTGACCAAAAATCAAATTTTCGCTTGGTCTTCTACCGGAGCACTAAAGCTTCGTATTCACACTCCTGGCGGAGCCAAACTCTCTTCTGAAGAATCTGAAAGTATATCTCTTTTGAATTTCCACCTATAAATTCAACTCCCAGCACCACTGTTCAGCGAAGAGTGGTGTCGGAAAAGATGGGGCGCCACTGCAGAGCATACAACACACAAGTGGCAAGGATAAACATTCTTCTGGTGTGTACCTGCATCCTATTGAGAACCGTTTTAGATTAACGCTTTGGAAAATTTGTATATCGCCACAGTCTGGTGTGAGTGGTGCTCTCGCTCGTCTTTCTCGTCTTTGTGTGCAGACTCTTAACCGGAGAGTAGGTAACAACCGCATTTTCATCACCATCCTGCAAGCCTGCAAGGCGTCACCGTACCCATAGTCCTCATCGGCATCATCGTCGTCATTCGCTCCATATCGTCGTTGGTCGTCTGCTCGTGATGCCGCAACACATCAATCTTTCACCAAAGTGTGCGGTGTATTAATCGGTGCTGTTGACATTCTCATAATAGAGGCGTACACTCATTCACCTTGCCCCGTGCCCCCCTGTCGCGGCGTGGTGTAACTTGGCCAAGGTGTGTATTGCCGGTCCTCATCGGGCTTTAGCTTATTAATTGATAATTAAAAATGCATAAACACCAGCTTTGTGGTTTGCTCGCTCGCAGTTTCTCTGGCTTGAGCGCACTACTCCCAGCCACCTCATGCCATCACCCCAAAATCCTCACTATCAAAGCATTCCAGCCGTCGGCTGGATAATGAGCCTATAAAAGGATCTACATCCCCACGTCCTAGCCCCCCGGCATGGAAGTTGCGGTTTTACGCGAGCTCTCCATTATGAACACGAATTCCATCTCGTAAAGTGTAAATTAATAGTTAATGGCCCTCGAGAGTGTGGGCGGATGGGCCTGCGTTGCGCAGTTCCATCGCGTCAAGGAACGGACGGCCGTATAAATCAGCAAACGCGAAAATAACTGCATCCCATATACCTAGCGGAATGGTATGCGCGTAGGTATGTACACTTTATGCTGTCATTAATTGGTTTTCCCTGCGGGATGAATTTGTTGTGGCTGAAAGGTTTACAGCCACCCAGCCTTGTCAGCCTGCCCTGGTGAAGCAGTATTGCTGTCGTGGTGGTTTTGATGCTCTAAAGAGCTCTTGGCCAATGCCAGATGGGATCGTACGGCAACTGGAAGTTCTATCGTTCCGACAATTCTCCGGCAGGGAGATGCAGCGCTCAAGAATTGCTGTCGTCACCGCGGCGGCGGTAATAACCGGAGTTTAGTGCGCGAAATTTTACGATAACGGTGCTTTTGTTTTCTAATCAAGTCGAAAGGATCTTGGGAGTCAATAAAACGCTTAACTTCCTTCAATGTTGGCTAAAGAGGGATTAATTATGATACTGTTTTCGGTTATGGGGGGACTTAAGGACGAAATCAAGGACGATACCATTTTTGGTCTATGGACAGTGAGAAAAACGGACTCAGTGGGCCGTGGGCTCGGTGGAAGATGGGTCCGTTAAGGCTTTGGTGGAATGCATTTACATATGTAATTGGATTGAGTTCTTTGGGAAAATCAATAACAATTCGTTTGGTTACTTAACAGAATTATTTTGAAAATTTCATGAAATTATGATTTTTTAACATGTAATTCAGTTATCGCGGTAAACGCAACTTTCAAACGGATGATACAAGACCTTAGGTCGGTATTTAACACGTTGAGTGCCACCATACAATCCGAAAAACTGACCCCTCAGGCCGCGGATTTTTTTTTTAATGACACTTCGAGTACACTCTGGTCTCACGCGACACAGCAAGCCCAAATTCGTGTGAGACCAAAGTGGTATCATGTGGCACTCAACGTGTTAAGAGTCTTCTTTGAGCACAATTTGGTAGCGACGAATTTGTCAGTCAAACTCACGAGTAACGTGATCATAAATCTTAGTTAACAAAGAGGGTGTTGCCAGATCCTGGGGAATTCTAATTTTCGTGGGGAATTCCGATCTTGGTAAAAGGGGAATCTACTGTCTGTCGAACCACTTGGGGCCAATACTCCAAATTATTGAGATGATGACCGGAACAATACCACGCACAACTGCTGAAAAGTTCGGCCCAAGTCCACCTCGGACTGTGGCGCCGCCATTATTATTATTAAACCTCAGCGTTCCTCTCTCCTTAATCTCCTTGAAATTAAATCAGTTTTAAATTCTGATGTCTAATAAAAATGTGCTTAGGGAATAAGCAAATCGCCTTTTCATATACAGAATTGTTAATCTTTCCCCTGCTGATGCTGTCAAATGCAAATCTCATATCGCGCTTCAATTACGTTTTAATAACGAACTTATTGCGAAAAATCGCAGTTCTTTTAAGAACATAATTCAGCTTATCACCGTTTACCAAAAGCATCAAGAATCACGGACGTTTATTACGTTATGATGCTTTTCTACCCTTCACAGTACATCGCACTGCAACCAACCTTTAAAATTGCACCCAAGTGGTTTTATCTGTATTTTATTGCTTCCTTTGATGGTAGTCCATGGAATTGCACCTTTTGCAATATAACCTGCTATTAAGTGTACCACAGAACTTCAGGATGTCTGGTGAAAAAGACAGGATGCAAAGATGACAAGAAGAGACAGAGGGAAACTAGATATCGTTGTCTATAAAATGAATGAATGAATGCGCCTTGGACACAAGAGATCCAAGAGAAGTGTTAAAGAAAGGAATTAAAGAATTACGAAGGATTAGATATTTGCAATTCTAACAAAACGGATTCTCTTTCATTGAGTGAGTCCATACTTCATTGGCTTTATAAAGCGTCCTTCCTACTATCTCCTATAAGTTTTATCACTCGCTGTTGTATTCTATTAAGTAGGTGCAGAGAGGTCTTAGGAGCACCAGACCAGATATGAGCGTTATACTCAAGCTTGGAGTGAATGAAGGCCTTGTAAATTGAAGCCAAATCAGAGGGGGTGAAGTATTTCTTGCATAGTTTTAGGAAACCTATATATTTCGCAGCATTTTTGGCGACCTCGAATATGTGATCATTCCAACTAAGTGTTGAGTTGATACACATACCGAGGATGGAAAGTTGTTCGGTTTCTTCGGTGCAAGTGTCATTCAGGGATAATGGCTGATTATTTTGGGATCACTTAAATGACAATAGACAGCATTGAGTTTTGAAAGCATTAAATTTAACTCTATTGTTTTTACCCCAATTAAATATGCTGTCAAGGTCGGAATGTAATGTGCTTAGCATACGCTGCCGCTCCAATTCTACGGCCGAAAGATAGAGTAGTGAGTCTTGGAACGAATATGAAAAGCTGAGAGTACTGTCATCAACGAAGGAGTGGATTGGATTAGAAGTAGCAGACAGAAGATAATTTATAAAAATGAGAAAGAGAGTCGGAGACAAAACAGAGCCTTGGTGAACAGCAGTATTAATTTGGTGGATATCAGACTTGAACCCATCCAAAACGGCTTGAATTGAACGGTTCGAAAGGTAATTTCTAATCCATAGAAGAAGAGACTCATCGATGCCATAAGCACGCATTTTCGACAAGAGAGCTTGATGCCAAACTCTGTCAAATGCCTTTGAAATATCAAGCGCAACGATCTTGCTTTCTCCAGCATTGTGCAAGGATTGGTTCCACTTTTCGGTGAGATATGCCATCAAATCACCAGTGGACCTGTTGCTGCGGAAACCATACTGCCGATCATTAAGAAGCTTCCACGATTCTAGATATTTCATAAGCTGACGGTTTATCAGCGTTTCCATAACCTTGGAAATAAGGGACGTTAGTGTTATGGGTCGGTAGGAGGATTATTTATTTCCTCACTGATTTTGTGAACCTCTTGAAAATGCCTTGCATTTAATTTCTACTTTTTTGTGAGCCTTGGACTCTTACAAAACATTTTTTTCTGCACCGGTTGTTCTTTAACCCCGTACTAAATTTGGACTGCTTTATCTGTCAAACCATTTGTCAAATTGCAAACGGGGAGTGTAATTTTTAGTCAGTAATCTTTGCAATTCTATAGTGATGTGATGACATATACATACGTTATCACGTTCAAGGCATTTGATTCCAAAATTATGGTTCTTTACACTACAAATTTTGTTTTCAGGGTCACGGAAATGCATAAGAATAGTTCCTACTGAAGAGGACTATGTATCCGTTTAGAAGAGTGTTTAACGAGATCCTAATTTATCGATTCGACTTCGTTCACAACAACTTAGTCTTAGCCCCGCCACTTTATGAGAAATTTTACGCAAGGATCTTGGTTTAACTCTTTCAGGACTGGTGGTTTGGAAAAAGTATGGAATGTTTTCTATACCACATTTCTATACAAATTGAAGCTCATATTTTGAAAAAAAAAAAAATACATCCAATGTAAGAGTGAGACGTATATATGGAAAAATTGGGTAAATTAAAATGACTCTCGTTATGCAAAAAAATCGTGCAATTTTATTTATTTCCTTGTAGTGGCCCGGAAAGGTTTAAAGGCTTTCAAGATCCAGATCGTTCAAGAATTGAAGCCGAAGGATTGTCGTTCGCGTTGAAATTACGGTGAATTAGCCCAAATTCAATGTACAATCGATCCGCTGTTTTATGGGAAAATTTGTTCCAATTTGGAGCAAAAAAATATGCAGCTTGATGTGTTGTATGGGCTGGTGGACTTATCGGACCATATTTTTTTTCAAAAGTTAAAGTTATTAGCATGCTACCGTCAACGGTATTCTCCATACAGTCATGACTAATGACAGCGATTTTTTCCATACTCCCTCAAACTTTCCAGTGCTCTCAAAAATTTCGCCAATATCTTAGATCTGCAGATTAAGTGAAATTCGAACTAAAAGTTGCAATATGGTCAGTTTTGAAAATTATACATACTAAAATTGCATACTCGAAAATTGCAAGGTTTCATTACTTACCACACATTTTCAGTTAAATCTAAATTCAATTTACTCTAATAAAGTTAAGTTATTCGGTTTAAAGGGCCCTTAGGCATCCGGAATGTAAACAACGCAATTTACCAAGAGAGAAAATCGTTTTGGATGTTTAAAGACAAAGCAGTTCGAATAATGTAACTACCCCTCGTGCTGCAGTGGTTGATATCTGCATCAAATTGATTGTTTTGCTTTGATATGAATGCCCTACTCCCAGGATATAGAAGTACATATTTGAAAATGTACAAAAAAAAATATTCGCATGCCCTCTGGCGCCCGTTTGGCAAAACATTGTGTTGTATCAATTTGTAATTATTTGCTCTGGGAGAATTCCACAGAGTCGGCCTTGAACTCATTCGGTTATTTATCTTATCCGAGAAATACGAATACGAATGTCTCAGGCTCTTCGGGTTTTCAGAAATTCAATTTCAATTTCGTATGGGTTTCTACACGAGTATGGAATCCCAAACTCCCGATTCCACATTATTTCATCAGCCTGTATTAGTTTCACGCTCATACCTTAAGACAAAACATCTTGACAAATCTCACGTTATTTTCCAGGACATGCGGGATTCACATTCTAGGACGGAGCAAAATCTGTTGCCACTATCTTCATGGAAATATTGATTTTTTTTTTTCATTCTCAATTTCCACCTACTCGTTTTAAATTTGTTATGAAATGATTCTGCGAATGTTCGTCAATATTCACTTCGAAATAGATTTTAGTCTTGTTGGCACGCAATGAAAGCGAACCTGTTAAACTTCCAGGAACTATTCAATGCTCTCGATGTAATTGCAATTTTTCCAGTCAAAAACGCTATTTTCAAGAGAATTTTGTGGTACTCAGAAGCAAGTTATTGTTATTGTTATCTTCTCCCTTTTCGAGGAACTGCGAGCCCATTCTGTAACAATTTTTAATATGGATGCCAATCAAATCGTTGTCGAAACCAAAATTGGTTCACTACTTTTAAAATAGTGGGACATTTCTTTAAAGTCTTTGAGTTTCATAAGGTATACAATTTAAATTGTTATAATAATTCTTCTACCAAATCGCTGATTTTGGCTACTTGAAATTATGAAGACAAAATAGTGTCTTCATATGACACTACTGTCTGGAGTGGCTCTGAATCCTAATTAACAAGATTCTCGAGCTAGTACGGTATTTTGCTAGCTGTGCATCACTGCAATCATGGACGTCCTTTGTTGCGTTATTCCACAGCCTCAGACTATATTCAAGTTGATACACAGGCCATATATTTCGCCAAACTCGTCAGATTGAGCAGGATGACGATGGAGGACTATCGCTGCTCCATCAAGGTCGGTAACGAACTCACCGAGACCTTCAATGTCAAAAAAGGTATAAGACAAGGCGACGCGCTGTCACGTGACTTCTTTAACATCGTTCTTGAGAAGATCGTGCAAAACTCACTGGCCAACACAAGAGACACGATCTTCCAAAAGTCTGTTCAACTGCTAGCCTACGCGGATGACATTGACGTGATTGGGCGAACACAGCGAGCCGTCAATTGAAACGGAAACGGCTAAAATGGGTCTGGCGGTAAACGAGGGCAAAACAAAGTATATGCTGTCATCGAGAAAGGACGCACAACATCGACGACTTGGCCAGAACGTCACCATTGGCAGCTATAACTTTGAGGTAGTTAAGGACTTCGTCTACCTCGGCTCCGCAGTAAACAGTATAAACAACATCAGTACCGAGATCAAACGCAGAATAACCCTGCCAACCGCTGTTTTCTTGGGCTCAAAAGGCAATTGAGTAGTAGAGCCCTCTCTCGGAAGACCAAGCTGACTTTATACAAGACCTTGATCATCCCAGTCCTGCTGTATGGTGCAGAGGCATGGACAATATCCCAAGCGGATGAACAGTCTCTTGGTCTTTTCGAGAGAAAAGTTCTGCGCGCGATCTTTGGTCCTGTTTGCGTTGATGGCTTTTGGAGGAGAAGGTTCAACCACGAACTGTATGGGCTGTACAGCGACATGAGTCTAGCCAGGCGTCTACGGATCCAACGCCTAAGATGGCTAGGCCATGTAGAGCGTATGGACAATTTGGCTCCAGCCCGAAGAGTCTTCGACTCTGAGCCTGTGGGACAACGCAACAGAGGACGTCCACTTACAAGGTGGCGCACACAAGTCGAGGGGGACCTCTGCCGGCTTGGTGTGCGAAACTGGAGACAGCTGGCGAAAGATCGTGCTGGCTGGAGAGGCATGTTGAGTGAGGCTCAGATCTGCCCGGACTGTAGCGCCATAAGAAGAAGAAGAAGACGCCGAATCTAGTGAAGTAACGCCGGAGTACTTTTTTACCGTTTTACTGTCCTATTACTTATTTTTGACAAATTAACCACAGACCTAAAAAATGTTGTTGCTGTGGAATCTATGCATAAAATCACAACAAGAGTTTTGGCTGGCAAATTACAAATATCTATTACATTCTTGCTTTGGGAGACGTCAGGATATATGTATCTGTGATTCCACGATTAAATTCACACGTTCGCTTGAAAGTCAACTGCGTGTAATATTCCATTCACAAAGTTAGTGAGCATTAAGACTTTAATGGACCACTGCATCTGTTTGGTTTCTCCTATCACGGGCTCAAAACTTTCTTCAACTGACTTTCAACAGTCTAATCGTGGTATCCCGAGTTGACAACGACATCCTCCCACGCTCACCGGGTCACCAGCATATGTGTCACAGGAAAACTTTTCAAATGGAGGACAAGCCCTGTTTTGTATGCAGACTTATCTCGGTTTATAATAATTAGCAACACTGAAGAGTCGTGATAGTCGTGAGGAAAGTTTTCATCAAGAAGGTTCGTGTGCAACTACTTCAGCAGGTGTGCCCTCTTCAATATTCCGCGGATAAGAGAGATCTGTGAAGAGAAAATTAACAGACAAAGTGCAGAGTTCAGTGGATGTAAACTTTCACCTCTCACAGATATAGCAAAGCTATTGCGGATGGAAGTGTGGGTTGGAAAAGGGATGTCTGTAAGAAGGTTCTTTGAAATATTCTATGAATATTTTGAGTGAGGAAGCTTTAATGAATTGAAAAGATTTTCAGATTCAAACTAAGAATGGCACGTTTGTTTATGTACCATAGTTATGGATGAAAAATTGCATGTACTGGGAAATAGAAGAAGGGCGATAGATAACATTTGGTTTTACATTGCAAATGTGTGTTGCAAGACTGACTGAAAAATGGACCAGTTTTGAGTCTGAGTGCTCCAGTAGTGTTTCAAAAATACAATACGTTCTGCACAGCCTTAGATCTAATGCCTTAGATAGCTGGGCCATTAAGACTTCATGAAACTGAGTTCCTACCAGGAAAATCTTCGACTCTGAACCAGCGGAACACCGCAACAGAGGACGTCCCCGATTTAGGTGGCACACACATGTGGAGAAGGACCCCAACAAACCTCTTGTGCGCAACTCGAGGCAGCTTTGAAAGATCATGCTAGCTGGATGGGCTTGTCAGTTTCCCGGCTCAACTCCGGACTGTAACGCCATGTAGAGCAGAAGAAGAATTTCACATTCCAGCAGAATGGGAAAATTGCTGAACAAGTGTAATGAAAGCAAAAAAGTCGTTCTCGGGCACTTAATGTCTTATTTTGACAGGTCTCACTAAACGGCAGGATTTTTTTTTTCGGAGAATTTTTTTTGAACACTACTGGAGCACTCAGACTCAATACTGGTCCATTGTACTGCCATTTAGTAACCTCCTCCAGTGCCGTTAATTTGTTCCCAACGGCAAATGGTAACTGGACCAAATTCGATTTCACTGGGATTCGAACCTGGGACTCCTCGAACTTGGGGCAGGCACTTAACCAACTGCGCCGTCCAGTCGTCCGACAGCAGGATTGTCCAATTTAACATTCTCTAAAAGTAGTTTCCAAAAGGTAGTATGATTTCATTGGTCTTTATTGACCACTGGTTTTGGCTCTTCTGAGGACGTCAGAGCAAAAGAGTGTCGAACGATTCTGCACCATCTTCGGCAACAGTCTCTCAACTTTAATACGAACACGGTGTAAAGAAAACCAGGTGTGCTTGTCAGATTGTCAAAATTCGCCATCTTTAAATTTATGAATTTATTCCGGATAGATTATCACAAACTGTGCAATGAAATTTTCATAAAAAGTGCACGATATGATAACTTGTTTCCACCTTTTGGTTCTTCTTTTGACAATTACCTACACGGGATGACGTCAGGCATCGCTTCAAGCTCACCTTAATTTCCTTGGATTATTCAAGTCAAAGCAATTAATGTTTCATTTCTACACAAAGTGAAACTGAGTGATGATTTTGCGCCATCTACTTCGAAGAAGCGGGCGAAGGGCTGTTAGAAAGCGGCCCGTTAAAAACTATCAAATACCCTCGTTGATTGGGCTATACATAGAAGAAATGCCTTTGTTAATACATTTTTACTCGGGAGTTACAGTAAACGAAAGGGACACCCTTAGATGGTTCTAGTAAGCAGTTAACATTTTGTCAGTAGCTTTTGTTACGAAGTAGTTGGATTAATGCCACCGTGTGTATTCACTCACATAGATGCTACACCTTCTCCAAACGGCATACTTATAAGAAATGCATCAAGGAAACTTCATGGTTCTGTGCTTGTAGTTCACGCACTTCCCGTGCACTCATATTCAACACGAAACTCAAGTACTCATAAATTGAAGCACAATTGCAATCAATACTGAATGACGTTGGTCGCCAAATCAATTAAATTAAGTTGGAGCTAAGGACAAGAGAAACATCCTCCAACACGCGTCCTTCAATTAAGCGCTGTTCAAGGTTTCAAATCAATGGGACAGTTCGTTTTTACACGATAAACTACCGTGTACTCACGACGAAACATGACAAGGAGACGAAGAGTCCGTCCTCCGAAACTTAACAGAGGCAAATGAATGAATGATGAAGTTTTTGATTACCTTACTTACCAACACACTGGCGACCCATATGGCAGCGTCTGCCGCTGACGACGATGGTCTCAACGTCCTCCTCCGAAGAGTGTCCCATCCGAGCGCAAAACCACGACACGTACGACTTCACAATCAGTCAGGGATTCTACCAGCCCTCGAAATAGTCAACAGCAGCCACTGCAATTATGGCGTTAATTGCAGAAGCAGGGACAGAATAGTGGCTCCTCCGCAGTATTCCTAACCACTACCAGTGCAAATTATTTATAGAAAAATTTTGTTCTGCTCTGTGGTCCGTTGTATGATTTCAGGGGACGACAGCAGAAGCGGCGGCGGCGTGGGTAAAGGAGCTGGCAATAAAACTTTTCACCAACAGCGGCATTTTTGTTGTTGTCTTGACTGAAGCGAAATAAATTTAATGCAATTAAACAAAAGCCAAACAAGTAGTTAGTGGTGGCGGACAGCGCAGGGAAGGCGGTCGATGATTAATTTTGTTTTCCTTTAGCCATCCTTCCTTGGAGTTGTCTTCTTTTCAATTCGTTTCCTTATACCATCGTCCTCTGTATGTGCTCAAGTTGGTAATGCTTAATTTACTTTAATGAGTAAAACTGCAGGACAGTGGGAGTGGGAGAAGAGGTGGTCCAAAAGTGGTGAGGGTGGTATGGTGTTAAGTGCGGCACGAGAAGGGAGTCTCTTCTCGATGTGAATCCTTGCGCATTGCCGACATAGGGTATTTGTTGCCGTGGCGACCAAAGCTCTTGAGATTTTTATTTCTGCCTCCGTTTTTGTTGTACATCATTGTTTTTCTGGGCATGTCCGCATGTGTATGTGTGTGGGTGAAGGATGCGAGCGAGATGGAGATGCGGACATTATTTGTGCTCACTAAGTGTTGTAGGTTTTTGGGATTTCCTACCAATGGGTATTGTAATTGGAGATGAACGCTTTCTATTTTCGGAATGTTTAACTAATGAAGGATATACATAACTGGTCTTTGCTGCTAACATTTGCAAGACCCGTTGTGAGATGATTTTGCTAGGTACGCAAAAATGGTCCATCTGAAAGATAATTTCAAAATAAAACTTAGTGGGTGGCATTTTTTTATGAAATTGTTTATTAAAATGAGGAAGGCAGAGGTGCTCAAGGACAGTGTTGACATTTAAGTAATCATAACATTTTCGGGACATTTGGGAAGCATGACAATTAACTATTTTTAAATCGAACACCCAAGGGTATCTCAAAAATGGAGTAATTACCACGTCAACAAAAACGAGGAGATGATGAGTGTGATATACAGAATCAATTATTGCATTATTTATAAGATGGAATGTTAAATTCCATTAAATTCTTCTGCAAGTTTTCTGACGGGATTTACTCAGTCTATCCGGCTGTCACCTCTGTAGAACCTGTAACATTCTGAGCATTAGATCGTTTGCTTAACGCCAAGTATTTGGATTTTTTTGCATTAAAAATAGATTATGTCTGAGAGACTAGACTTGTTGATAAAGGGTTTTATAAATAAGAAAAACAGATACAGTCAGGAACATTCAGTTCCATACGATTGCAATTTAGCAATAATAAACTTGATTTAAATGAAAGCCTTTGAAGTCAAACAAATTTAAATATTTTTTTAATTACTTCTTGAAATATTTAGATACTAAATAAAAATAAAAAATAAAAAAAATGCATAATTACAACAAAAAAAAAAAGATATAAACAACAAAAATATAGGAACATTAAATTTCATGCGACATAATTGGGTATGTATTCATTCTTCATTTTTTCATTTTTCATTTTTTTTTTAAATTGCCAAATACATTTCTTTGTTTATATTTCCATCATTAAATTCCAAATTTTTGACTCCTTCATGGCTCATGGAACCCCATACCATCATTGACTGACCACCATGCTTAGTATAATGCTTAAACTGAATGTTCCTGACTGTACATCATATAGAATAAAAAGGAAAGTGGAGCAAAGACTAAAGTGCTGACTGTTGGTCTTTGACGAATACCTGAGTTAGCAAGTAGGAAAGACGACTTAGAGCTCCAACTAGTTAAGGTTAGAAAAGGTTGGTTACGGCTTTCCACTTGGACCAGCTTAGGTCCACTGTACAGCAGCTTACATTTACCTATTGTTTAACACCTGACATCCCTGGCAAGTTCGTTCACTTTTGCAGTTTCCTGGTTGTCTCAATCGTCTGGTATCCAACACAGGCGTATGCTGAACTGCTCAATCATCGCCCCAAGAGAAGCGCGACAGGTAATGACCACATTTAAATTTATTGATACTAATTCCATAGCTTTGATGGATTCGAGACATTCGGAGAAAATACAAATAACTTGACCGGATATTGTGTCCCATTTCAGCCAGAACAATACTTCGCTGATGGCCATTACCCCCGCCTGAAACACACTGCATTAATCAGGGCGACGAGAGAAGACACCTCCACCCAAAATGTCTAAAATCTATTCACGTAGATGTGAATGAATTTCTTGAAAGGCAGGGTTTGACCACGCCCTAAGGCCCTATCAGAAAGTCTGCCTACAAGAGAAATTAGACCACTTTGAGACCGATAGCGGTGCTGACTGACACTTTTCAGATAATATATGCTAGAAGGGTCCACGTGCACCCGAAGGAGTGGTTCTTGGTTCTTGTGGGTAATCGTACCACAATGCCCTAGAACAAACTTGGGCGTATAATGGAAACATATATCCTCGATCCTCGCGAGAAAATTAAACGTATGACTATTGTTTAAAACATGCGTTAATTGCTTTCTTATGTAAGGAAGTAGATGTACCATAAATTCTGTTGCATTAGATTAATTTAATAATCACATAACACATATAACTTGTATAAAGTCAATATAATTTGCAGTAAACCCAATAAACTGAAACGTGTCTGCACTGCCAACGCGATCCAATTATGTGGGGCTAAATAATAGTCCTGCATAGGCAAACAAAAATGGGTAGCTACAATGTTTAAGGAAATTGTTATGACATTCAGTATAAATATGTACATATTTTTGTAACAGATCTCTGAACACATTGTTATCTGTCCAATATCCTTAGCTTTGGATTTCTGGACTACTTAACTACTTTCTGCATTGACTGCTTACAACAAAGCCATAGTTTTTTGCAATCGAATGTGGTCTAGCGAAATTATCGTTCTTCTTCTTTTTGTGATGCTACAGTCTGGATGGAACTGGGGTTCAACCAATAAACCTAGGCACCTAGGTTTTTCTACCTGTTCAGAGATGGAGAATCTCCGGGCTGGAGCTAAGTTGTCCATGCGCTCTACATGGCCTAGCTATGTAGGGCGTTGGATCAATAGACGTAGATCAACGTAAACATGACCAGAGACCAGAGCTCTCTCGAAAAGACTTCTTCATCCGTTTTCGGTATTGGCCATGCCTCTGCGCCGTATAGCAAGACTGGAATGATCAAAGTCTTTGTCTTTCGAGAGAGGGCTCTATAACTCAATTCCCTCTTGAGCCAAAAAAGCGGCAAGACCTATTCTATTACTATAAAAATAAAGAAATGCTCATCAGTTCACCCTTAAGCCTGTTTTCGGAGGTACAGTTAAGTTTAGAGAGTCGTTTTTTAGCCGTAACACACGAATATGGAATTCTCTTCTCAGCCCAACATTTTACTACAATCCGTAGAAATTTAAGACCAATGTGAACAGGTACCCCCTCTCCCTTTCTCCCTCTATACCTTCGGCCCGTGCTGTGTCTTGATTCCGGACACTTAAGTGTAGTCGTAACCCCTTTTTAAAAAAACAAAGAAATGGTTCTACTCGCCATGTCCGTCCATGCTGTATGCCAAGTCAAACAGGGCGGATTCAAAAGCTTTGCGAAATAACTTTCACATTCTGCGGACAATTTTGATTAGTCTGTGTATGTACATATCAGGTTCATGGGTTAAAATCAGCTCTAAAATTATTTCTATTAACTTACAGATAATATCTAAGGGCATACCGCCTTCATTGTTGCTATGGTTGTTAAGAACTGTTTTTAACTGCTTCACCAAACACAAATTGCCTTTTCGTAACATAACAAGGTTGAGCCTTGCTGTGCATTCAGATTATTTTGTGTTGAACAGCCATTAGCAGGCATAAGGCGCAAGAAAACTTTTCTTTCTATAACTCAAAGAACTTGCGGCAAAAACTAACTTTGCGAGCAAACTAAATCTTCACTTGAAAATTTGAAAAGGATTTATTTAACAAAAAAGTCTAAGGAAATAAGAATAATCTTCATCAGCTTATAAAGTAACAACAACAAAAGAAGGGGAAAACAAATTGAGAGCAACTCTAAAGTGGGATTTTCAAAACGTTAGCACGCGAAGCGTTCGTACTCCCACTCTCGCCTTTAAGTGGGAGCCAAGTACCTCAGGCGGTAGAAGTCAATACCGTCCTTATCGGCTACAGGAGAGGGGACGGGTAACTCTGCACAAAGGTTCATCTGGTGCTGCTGATAGACCAGCTGCGGAATTTCCATTAAGCTCAATTAAGCAGGAGCTATCCGGTCTACAATACCTGTTGCTATAGGCTTTGGAACCGAGTCATGGAAGGATATTTCCAAGGTTAGGTCGGGAGTATGGAATAGAAACGGTAGGTAGCGAGCTCTTCGTTTTTTTTTAATCATCTGCGATGGTCAGATCCTTAGCAAAGCTTTAACTTCTTCTTCTTGTGGCGCTACAGTCCGGGGTGGACCTGGACTTCAACCAACAAATTTTGGCTAGGCTAAAAATTATTTTCCAGAGGGCTTAGCATTCGCTAGCCAGATTTCTGTAATCTACGCTGTAAAAAAATTGTCATGTAGCAGTCATTTTTGGAAGCACCAGTGTACGAAATAAAGATGCAAGGATTTTCAGTTGTTCCATGAGCTCCTTCAATAGACATCATGTAGCGGATGATGTCGCAAATGCCGATTCAAAGTAGATTTTACCAGAATGAAGGATATCCGATGTAAAGACAATGGTAACTTTTGGCTTTGGATCCAGACAGTCTATGTGCAATATGCTCATAAGAATCAAACTGATATTACTCTGCAGACATTGGACTTGGACCTGAGCCACTATCTCTTTTCAAGATAAAGAGACTACCCAGACGAGAGTTCGAGAAAAAGCACTTACAGATGTGCATGCAAAACATCTAAATTTTTGACCTTAAATTTGACGTAAAGACGTAAAAATAACATGAATCGCCTACAACAAATCGAACTTATCAAGCTGTTCCAACAAAACCACATAAAAACTGCAAATTTATACTCAACCGAGGTCTCTTTTTTCCAATAATCTCTCTTGGAATCCCATCATATTGGCAATCTCCAAGAGGAAGTCCGCTCCATCCATCGATACCGTTGTATCAACTCCCAAAGCCAATGCCACCGCTAAACCAAACGGAAAACCCCAACCGATAATAAAACAAGAAAATAACCTCTGTCATCCCTACTGGTTCGAAGAAAAATGGTCATGAGCTGGACTTCGTCAAGTTGCAGTGTGCAACCAACGAAATCCCTTGTTACCTGAAAGAAAACATCCGTCATTCCCATATTTCTCCCGCTATTGGCAGCAGATACACATCACCATAACCCAGGGTAAGACACTGCTGCCCGAAAAAATACAGGATAACCCGACTGTTGATGTTGGTCCTGCTCACAATGAGTTGCAATATTCCCCGGATGATGATGGTGATGGTGTCAGAAGCAAGGAGAGCACTGTGCAACATGACCGAGAAGAAAAGGAAAAGAAGCGAACGACTGAATGGACGACTCACAGATGAGATTCGAGATCCGAATTGGGGCAATCCCACAGGGCATTTCATTCACACTCACAAGCCAGCACACAGTCCGCCACATCTCGAAGACCGAAATCATAAATCATTGCCCCAGGGAAGCCTAGCTGCATGAATGAAGACGAAGGATACCCTCGGATACCCTCTCCAAATGTCCCGGAATAAATAATTGAACCGCAAACACACAGCCGAGTGCAGGATCACTTCTCATCCGAGCTCATCCCGTCTCCCTAAAATGCATTCAGACAAATTGTATGCCTATTTGATGTGAGTTAAAGTTTCAAAAGGACACTCCGAGCGTCTACGTCTGTGCTGGCGTGCCAATCTCCTGACTATTCCCTTCCATCGTCTGACTACCCAAAATGTTTGACTTTTTCCTTTTTTTTTTGTTGTTGCTCCACAGACAGTGAGAGCGAGCCGGAGTGCAGCAGGGACTGGCAAAACTTTTGTTGGATCACCTTTTGTACACAGTGCTTCTATTCTGCCGTGTGACCAAAATGCAGGAAGCAAAAGTCATCTCCTATTCAATAATTCACCGGTCCAAATCGGTTTCAAGTTTTCTGAGGCATTAAGTTAAGCAGAAGAAGCAGACTTTGGGTGGGCGGCAGGAAAATAGAAAAGTCACCTGAATTATTGATCCTAGTTGGCAAAGTTCTGCAATTCAAAGTGCTGCTGGCGATGGAGAGGCACATGGACTGGGGTTGAGGCTTGGGCTCGGGTATGTGTATGTTCGATAAAGATTAGATGTGGCTTTCATTGTTTCTTGGCGAGGATAGTCCTTGGAGGAATTTCAATTAAATTGGGTTAATTTTAAATTAATTTAGATATATTGAAGCGCTTGGCAAGGATTGTTGCTAATCGCTTTCTCGATTTAGTTTCAATCGAATTGCGATGGGAATTAGCGTGTGTTCTAGACTGCTTGAATGGATTAAGCAGTAATTGCAGTCCTCAAGATACTGGTTGTTGAGCTGAGCAGGAAAAGGAAATCCATTCACATTGAAACTGTCTCTTGGGGAAAATTGCAATCCCTCCATGGGAGTGTATAGTTGTCCTTTTCATGCGGATCTACAAATTAGGGCTTGTCTTTTGTTGGTTGAAATTGCTGGAAGGTCTATGTTCAAGGGCCAACCATAATGGCCGTATAGAAACTTAAGAGAGTTGAAGCAATCAAGCGAATACGCAAAAATGATACAATGCGACTTTTGCTCACTTGCGCGAGAGCAAAATGAATCGTATGCAAATGTCAGTTGACAGCTGAAATCTCCTTAAGTTTCCATAAGCAATTATGAACACTTTGGAAATGGACGATAATTCTGGTTACTTTTCGTTGTGACATAAGCTTAATTTTTTTACGGTCATTATGGTTGGCTCTTTAGGATTTCAATTCACCATACCGCTTTTGCCTTAAATCCACATAAATCAGTATGAAATCGGGAGTCTGTTAGATATCGCCGTTAGATTAATGTTAGTTTAATTGTATCTAAAATGCTGAAATGTCTAAGACCATTATAAGTCCGTCGTTGCATTTCATCCGCGGGGTTTAATGTTACCAAGTATTTGACGTTAGGCAAAAGGCCTTAAGTCAAAAAGCATTTTGGGTTTCTGATTAATTTGAAATTTTTACTTTTTTTTCAATTTTCAATTTCAATTTATTAAGTGTGTATATTTAACATAATGCTACAAGATATAAGTATATTTTAGAAGCATATAAAAGAAATAACATAGAAACAAAATTACAAAGTAAATATAGAATTAAAATTAGAAACATAAATTCGATGAAGTTAAATTAAGAATAATTAAAAAAAAGATAAAATTTAAAAATTAATGCGTCTACATTAAGTTTACTTATATTGTGATACTGTTATCAGAAATATGGGAAATTATTTTCCTCTCGAATTCGGCGACGGAATTTATCGTCATGTGGAAGACAATTCCACAGGCGAATTGCAGATATGCAGAAGGAGTGTTCTCCAATGCAATGAGTGAAGCGGGAAAGAATTACTTTTAAACCACGTGATGAATGCGCAAATGTTAGAAAGTCGTGTAAATAATTAGGACATTTGTGGTGAATAATTTTGTACAATTTCAAAATATTACGACAACTCAGAAAAAATTCACTCAAAACAAATGAATCTATTTTCAATTTGGTTTTACGAATAACTGCAGTTTCCTACTTAATAACTGCAGTTTCCTTGAAGTCTTGAGTTGCAAATATTCTTTGAATTAGCTAGCAATAGCCGACGATTTCCACCAAACAATTTCTGAAAAAAAAAAATCACAAGAACTATGGAAGTACTTTGCAAAACAAAGCCTTGCTTTCAGGCAAATCAGGTATTGGCTAACTCTTCTCCTCCATGAATGCATACAAGTTACATCATATATGGATTCAAAATTTTGTATGTCCCTTTTTGATGCACTTAAGTGAAAATGGACCTCAAACAGTTTAGCACTCAAGTTTGGTTGAGGACCCCTTTGAATAATTGCTTTCTGTTGCATTGTTCTATGTGTTCAAAGTCAATGATTAATGTCAACAAGGAGGAAGAACTTTCGTCATTAAATAACTTTCGGATAGATCGCAAGGAAGAACATAACGACCAGATGCAGGATTGATCACTAAAGGGGATACTTAAAGAGGAATGCATGGAAAAAAAACCCAAGTAGGAGAGGAGATACACGTTAGGTTAGCGGCACGCATTTTTTTTTTTGTTTACAGAGTTTGACCCTAAAAAAAAAATTAGATCTTAGTTCTAATAGGCTAGTCGATTATTTACTTTGATAAATATTAAATTTTTAAAGGGATAGAAGGCTAAACATTTTTTTTTTTTGGACGAAAAATGACTGTTCCTGCATTTGAAAGGCAGAATTCTTGTTTTCCTTCATTAGTATCCGTCTGGGGCACTTTACTCTTTAAATTGCTGAGAACAAAATAAATGGTTTAAATTGAACTAAGTAAATCGTTATAATTTGGTTGGTGAGAAGCTAGGCCCAGGTCCACCTCGGATTGTAGCGCCGCCATTGTTATTATTATTAAATCGTTATAATTTTAATTTTATTTCAACTTAACTGTTAAAATTAAAATTCACTACAGTCCCTGCCGAGATGAGATTTCTTCGTGATGTTGTGGGAATTACACGCCGGGATAGAGTGAGAAACACAGTAGTGCACGAGGAATTCAATGTTGGGCAGCTGCTTCTTCGAACGGAAAGGGCTGTACTTTGATGGTTTGGTCACGTAGTACGAATGTCCCAATCATCACGACCTCCGAGACCTGCCTTGAATGCGATTCCATCAGGTAGGCGACCGTTTGGGAGACCCAGGACGAGAAGGTTGGACCAAGTCCAAGTGCTTGGGCATAGCTCTTGATGAGTTTGAGTCGATGGCGGAGGATCTAGTGGCTTTGAGATCTCCCGTGCGTGCGTTACCCCCGCGACCCCTTTAGTGGAGCACGCGGGTCACTGAAGATGAGATGAGATGAGAAATTTGTTTTATGGTTTCATTTTCTATATATTTTTAATTTGATATGTTGCATTATACATGCATAATGTCAAAGTATGGCAACAGAGCGTAAACAAGTACAGACGTTTTTGAGTAGCATTTTCGCATAAAATCTATAGTGCGTCTAATAATATGGCCAGCGACTGTATAATTCTTCCGGAGTGGGTGCCTAAGAGACTATGTGATGACGCCTCATAAAGTAGAGTTTGCTAGATAAATTTCCTAAAAGTGTTTAATGCTGCCCACAGCAGTCCAGATGTTGTGGCACGACCCAATATTTCAGTGGGCTTCTTCAATTGCTTTTATGTTTATTTGCGATATGACTGCTTCTGGTGAGGGAAAAGAGTTCCCTTGGTAAGATGTTGTTTCCATTTCGTCTCCAAGCTTTGCGAGTTCACAGACTTGTTCATTGCCTGATGCGCTGGCACCCAGCACTGGGTAAGATTACATCTATCTGCAGTGTACTTGAGATAACCTCGGTTTTACCTGTTTTTTTTTTTTTTTTTTTTTAATTATGTCCAGAGGCGCATGGACAGCAAGCGAGCTATGATCTGTGATACACTGCTAAGTAAGCGATGTGCAATGGAAATCTTCGTTTAGTCATGCCCTGCTGTAGCTGTCGATGGTAAGGTGTACACTCCGTTGAGAAACGACGGATCACCTTCTGATCCACCTTAACTTTAAGATAAGCTCTAATCGCTCTTGTGAAAGTTCAATGACTCAGTAAGCTCTGAAACTACAGTAAACAAAGAAAAGTGTTGAATTAGTTGAGAAGTTAAAAGCAGATTTTAGCAAGTGGTCCTGTCTTTAGATATACCGCTTTTACAAGCATCTCTAGTTTTACCACTTTTTGTATAGAATTGTATCATGGTAGGTAGGTATGTCCTAATTCTCTAAAATAAGTCTTGAATGTAATACAATGTAAAGAATTTTCCAACTACTCGAAATAAATAAATAATTCTTTTCCACTAGTTTTAGTTCTGTTAAAGAGAAAAGTCTACATAAAAAACAGCCGAAGGTTACGATATACACAGCATTCAGGGACAGCTATAATAGCCGTTGGAGAACTTAAGCTAATGTCAAAACAAGACGAGAGTGATTCATTTCTCTTCCGACTAAGCAGAGAAAGTGAACGAACTTACCGAAACTGAGCTAAGCCGTTACTATGGTCACAGTATATTGTTTTTATGTAGCCGGCGGGCTACTTTAGTGCTAATAAGTTTCCGCACGGTCATTAGCTGTTTAGAATGGGTGAACAAATAATTAAGTTAACATTTCGTCTACTTTAAATATAAAAGGAAACTACAATAATAAACGTGTCCACTTACTTCAACAACTCTGCTTAGTCACCTGAAATTTATCGCTAGACATTGTTGACTAACAAAGTTCTCCCGTCCGTCGCGCACTAGTAGCTAATAATAGAATCGCACAATTGAAGTTAAGGTCAACAACTTAGTTTGATGTTAATTTTTCACTGCAGTGGCATACTGCGAGTATCATGCCATGTCAAAAATCAGCCGACATCTAAAGCTCTCTCTTTGTTCACTTGTTTGTTGGCACCCGAACGATTATGCGCCACAAATCAGGTTCCTGATGAATACGAAGCACGCATCTCAACTGACTGAAATAGAAAACGAACTCCCAGTATGTGTCTAGACACGACCTTACCCCGTCCTGCAACCCATTTGCTCTGCAACGCCCTGCCAAATTTAACTTTCAAAGTCACCAGCACCAACGCCACCACCCGCAGCAACCCCATCGGCACCGCCACAGGGTGACAGTTTAAAATTGAATCTGAATTGCAAACAGATTGTCCTTCTAAATAATGATTCGTCACAGATCCCTAATTCAAGTTTTATTATTCAAATCACATTTCACTCTCGCTGAATTCACTGAATTGCGTTGCTCAGTGAGGGCGAGTAGTGGGTAAAGCAAACACAGTGCACACCCTCTATCGTCTCGTTTCCAATCAAAAATAATTGTTTGCAATTAATTAATTCAACAAGAATGCTCTCGACATCGCGTAGGAGTCGAAATCAATTTCACACAAAGCACTGAGGAGTTCCTCTGTCATTCCCCAGCATAGCACTTTCACGCAATTAAATCGATGTCCTTGAGGAATTATTCATCAGGCAAATGTTACACAAGTAACAAGTTGATTTGTTAGAGACCTGCAAACAAGACTTCTCCTACGTCTTCTTCTTCTATTCAGCTTCGACATTTTTTTTTTTGGGTGAAAATCATGTCGAGGGCAGCACAAATTACGCAGTCCTTGTTGCTGGGGATGTGTCTCGTTTTTGTGTCGATGATTGGGTCTCTTCTTTGCCAGAAAGGATACACAGTTCAAGTGGAGCAAGCGGCATGCCCTCTAATCGTATCATCTCTTCACTTCTGCTTAGCATGGTGGAAGCATCGATGACCATCGCTCGGGGGTAACGGCCATGGGGGAATTAATTCGTAATTTTTATTCAAAGGACACTCCATGTGGGCGGAGACGGCAGCATGGCTTATTAGTTTGAAGGAATTGATCTCGAGCGACGTCTAGACGGAGAAAAGAGATTTGTGTGTCATCTGAATTTGGATTGAATTGCATGTGGTCGTGTGGTGCGGTCGGTGGCGGCCGACGCTCTACAGGTTCTTGCTGGTACGGGAGGCAATGTGCGGACCAATTAACCTTTTAGCATATCGTATGCTGATGTAATTGAAGTGTGTGTGGGATGTTTTGCATGCCTTCCGTGTCCATGTGTGATTATTTCACGCATTTTCGGTTGCCACGGCCAGTGAATCAACAATTTTAGTGTGACCACGTGTGTCGGTGAGGCTAGTAATTATCAAATGGCGCGCATCATCAACCTCAAAAACCAAGAGCTTCATAGAGAGCAGCGTAAGTATCGCAGAGGAGCAACAATCTCGTTTAATTGTTTTATAACACGGTATTGTGTTAATGACCCTCAGCCAGAGGGTATAGAGAGTCATCGTGGGTGTGTGCGATGGAGGTTAGTGGCGGGATAATGCGTTGCCATGTGACAAGTACATTGCTGATGCTGTGATAGGGGTGACGGAATGGGTTACCTCTATTAGGTTCATTGTTGCTGCGGGAGATAATATGATACTCAGCTCGGATGTAACCTCAATTACGTTACAGTTGCTGATTTATTAAAGAGGGACGTGCTTAGTTGGAATTGATGGATGACACGGAATTTTACAAATTGCTGCAAGTTTTTCGAGTAGAACAGAATGTTAATGGAATATGTCTAGCTTCGAAAGCAGTTAATTCTTTTTTTGTTACAAATTTAGACTCAACTGTATTTGCTCTTGCGCTTACTAACCGAAAATGCTCAAAGAGTATAACTGTCTAGAAAAAGCTTCTCAATCTCAACAACCGTTGAGAGTCAGCAGTAAACTGTAGATCCCCTCCACTCGCGTCGCTCACTAGAATCCGACCGTCTGCAAACCACAACTTGGCGAATTTTGCGTTGTGACGTAGGCCTGCCCCTGCACCCGTAAAAAAAACAACAGCTGAAGGTAAATGACCATAGACAACGATTGGAGCAGTTGGAAACTGGCCCTAATTTTCAGCGATGAGGCCCATTTCTGGATGAATGGGTACGCCAACAACCAAAATTGTCGAATTTGGGACGATACCGTTCCACATGAGATCCAAGAGTATCTAATGCATCCCGGAAAAATCACTGTTTGTTGTGGATTTCAGGCTGGCGACGTCATCGGTCCATATTTCCTTGGGAACAACGTTGGCCAAGCCATCACAGTCAACGGCGAGCGATGATTATCAACTTCTTTTGGCCTGAATTGGATGATACGGACACCGACGGCATGTGGTTTCAACAGGAAGCCGCTAGATGCCACACAACTCATGCCACATTGGAAATTCTGCATAGCCATATCTTTGGTTCGTTCTGCCGACGAATAAGGCAAATAAGGTAAGACACAAAATTCACATAGAAAATCTTACATGTGAAGATACTGTAGTCTCTAAAAAATACACAGTGGAAATCTGTTACGCTTATGATTATGGAAGCCAACTAGGTTCAAACGAATTATATAAAAAATAAATTATCATCCGTCAGTCACTTTAAGTTCAACCCAACTTCCGCAGCCAAATCACGGTTCAAATAAAGACACGAAGTCTGCAAACTTTCTCTTACTATGGACCACAAAAGAACGTAGCTACTTTTATCGTACCTATGCGAGATCGACAAAAAATTTCTACGTCTGACATCGATAACCTATCTAACAAAACGTGTACTCATTTTCATTACATCCAGGGCACGGAATGAGAAAGGGGAGCACCAAAGAATTCGAAAACCTCAACCATCCGTCCACATCCTGCCCGACCCACAATAAAGGAGAAAGTACTAAACGTTGGGCTTAGATGAGACATCTGTGAATAAGGATATCCCGTTATGAATTAATGTCAACTGTAAGCAGGATTCCACAGACGGCAAAGGTTCATCCGCGCGTTCATGTTAATTTGAAATTTCTGCGGGTTTTGTACTTTTTTTTGTGCTTCTGTCTCCTTCTTTATCGCGTCCTGCTACTTTGGCTTTCTTTTTATCCCGGAAAGGCATTTTAATCGTCACGTTTCACGATAAGTCCACTTTCTGTACCAACGTACAGTTTTCCTCATCCTTCGCCTCATCGCATTCCCCTTCTTCTGTGTTCTGTGTGTGTGTTCGTTTTTTTCTTTGTCGGAAAATGAATAATGATTGCCTTTATGACGTGGAGCCGTTTAGGAAGCAAAAACGTTCCCCGAAAGTGATCTGCAAGAACAGAGGAGTACACCAAGAGGAAGAAGGAAAGAAAGAAAAACGCCAAAAAGAAATGTGACTGCGATAAAAATGTGAAGTATGTAGATACTTGACTTGTACTTCGACATGAAACGGCAAGAAATAATTTAATGACGGGACTGCAAGTTATCTGCCTTAAATTCTGTGGGCAGACGTAGACGGTTTATGGATTCGGAAGCCCACGGATTGACGGGATGTGCTTTTGTTTGGTGTTTTCAGCTGATGCAGACGGATTTTGTTTTATGTTGATTGTTTGTGGGAAATTGTTTTTGCGATATACGGTCCTATTTAACGCATTTTACTCGTATTTCATTAAAACACTTAAAGAAAATGAAATCAGCAAATAAAGATCAAGCAAAAGCCCTCCAAGGACCATTGGTCTCAGAATTCGTCAGGTTGTAAAAATTTAGGTGCCGCATGGTTATCTGGGGCATCGTTTGAGTATCACTTAAAACCAGACAACATAAGGGGGCTTTGTTAACAGGCATTGTCTTCGAATTTGATTTTCTACTGACTGCTTGCTCTTGATGTTTGACGGATGTATTGCAGCTTCGTTTAATTTTTCTTAGGAAATATTTATGCTTGTACGATAATGACAGAAAGGTTTGGTGAGCTACTCGTAGATGTTTGATTTTAACAAATCTGGGGCATTTGTGCACACAATTTAATTTTATTAAATTTGTTATACATTGTATTGTTACATACATTTTCTTAATTTAATTTGAACTAGCAATGGCTCCGCCTCTGAATTACGCCGTGTATCAATTGAACTGATGGTCTACCTCTAGTACTAATTTAACGCTGATACTACAAATTTCTTGTTAAGGGTATTATATACAATTCGTGTCGTTATGATTCAGCAGCATCAGCCAATTTGATAGCTTCGTCACAATCTCAGAATGGTTCAATGAGAAGAAGTTCATCCAATCCTCGTGGTATCACAATGGACCTTAGATTGCCAAATGTGGCTATGCATTCTACAGGTGTGCCACTAGAACCTCATCTAACCTTTGTTAAATGCTTTTGAGAAATGTCCCCCTGTGCAGTTTTTTGTATTCTGTGTATCAAATCGGTACTATTTCGGTTCTTGTCATCCGTCTGCCATTTTACAATTCTGTCATCTTTGCATCGAAACTGATCTTTCGACCTCCTCTCGTCGGTTTCACTGAAATGTACAACCTAAGGATGACATAAAATCGCAAAATTCCATATCCCACACTCAACGCTGTAGCGTTCAGGTCAAACTTTTCGCCTGAATTTCAACCACCCGATAGATGTTTTTATGAAGAAGGTGTACACTTAAAATGCAGCTACAGTAGAAAATTCAATTTACTGCCCTCAGGTCCATGACCCACCCCATCTCATTCACACAGTAGCTAAGTGCAGAAGTTAAGAGTACAGTTGCAATAAATTTGAATTTGAAGTTACCGATGGAAACGGAGTGAAGGACACGTACACACGTGCATGTGTACACGTATTCATGTACCCATATGTACCACGATTGTTGGATAAACCACATAACCACCACACACATCTCGACAATTATCTCATAGAGTCACTGTGATAGCACAGGCGTACAACGGTTGCAGCCGAAAACATCCTCTGATTAGCTTTTAGCTTCAAACCACTGCTTGGAACAAGGCGGAGGATGACAGATGGACCTTTGGTTTGAGGTACACATTTTCCAATTTCTCCAGCACCGCAAAATACCGTCCTCTTCGCATACATTGAAAAGTACAACGGAAATTCATTTCAAAAGGAGATTAGTCGACTAAGAAGGGGGAGGGGTGGAACACAGTCCTAATGGCGCGGCAGTGAGGGAAGACATCTTCTGAGAATCCCTGAACTCTTAAAGGAGCAATGATAAAACAATGCGGTTAAGCAATTTATTCGAAGGACCTTCTGCACTCAGTCCCTTTTCGTTTCTATTCACTCTGGTGTCCCGCTCTCTGCCTCCGCCTGTCCCTCTGCATTTTCCCTCTGCTTCGCTTCTTGTAAAGTTGTTAGACTAACACAATTGGATCTGCGGTTTCTTATGGAAATGGTTATGTGGAATTGCGTTTATGGCCCTCCTGGGGACAGCCAGGGCGAATGGAGCGTATGAAGCGAATGCGAATGTGAATGTTTGTGTGCACATGTAATGCCAGTGGCAGGGTGATGACATTCCAGTGTGTATGCAATTAGATTTGATTTGTCCACATAGACCGTAGAGCACGATGGCTCGAGCACTGTGGCTCTTAAATTTCAATCCGGCATGTGCTTGTACAATGAAGAGACGGGCGCACAAGGACGGGAGCGGATCAGAGTGGATTCAATTGGATTTTTGAAGGCATTCAGATTTGTGTGCGATGACCACAATTTTATTTCGGTAGCAACCATAATTGGGTTTGTAATTGCGAATTCTAATGACAGGACAGAGCAGAGCGGAACAGATTGTGGATGAGGTTGGACGGAGAGGGCTGATGCCACACAGGATCTTATTTTAGCCAGGAGAGTGCCAGTGTGATATCACAGATGGGAAAGGTCAGAATTAGATTTATACATATTCTGTGACCACATGCACTGCAGGAAGTTTGCCAAAAGGACACATACGATTAATAAAAGGTGTTGCGACCATGACGCGTTTCTTTAGAAAGTTGCAGACAAGTTAATGGGAAGCATTTACATAAAAACGCTTAGAAAAAAACCTGACCCTAATTAGAAAAATATAATGGATTGGGATTGAGATCCAGACGTTCAAAGGCTTGTTCGATAATTCGCGGAGTGTGGTTGTTAACCATGAGCATTCGATGTGGATAGATATATAGGGGATAACAATAAGATACTGAATACGGTAATCAGGAGACCACAAAAATGTCGAGAAGGATTTCAGTAATGAAGAACATCTGAAAAGATAAAGTGGGCAAAGAAAGGCTGTCAATAGGGCTGTCAATGGGGGATTCTGCGGGAAGTCTTAAGAAAATTGAAAGCTTGAAGTGAGTTAGTTACCATTCAAAAGCAAAGCAGGTAAAAATTCCGTGCACCATGTGCGATATGAGGGACGAGGAAAAATCGCACACTTTGATGACCGTCTCAAGCAAATTTCCTACATAAATACTTTCACAACTCAACTCAAACTTGAAGCGGATTCAATCAGGTACCTGCTGGAGGAAGCACAAACGAATGGAAAAGATTGCATTAAATTCTACGGGGTGTTACCTTTAGAGTTCCCTTACGATATGACAATTGAGAGTTGTCAGTCTTTTTCGCCATTTTTTCATAAATAGACTGCCGCCGGACCAAATCTTGTAAATTCCTCTAATTTATCTAAAAAAGTTTTGCATAATTCGTGAAACTCACCGTGCACTACTTCGTCAGCGACGAGGTCAATTGTTACACTCTTAAAAGATCACTGTTTGGTGTATATATTTCATCAAAGATGTGGCCAGTCACTGTTTGGTGTGCTTTTTGTTGAATCAGTGGTCCATATTTCGTTAAAAATGAGGCCGGCCAGAGCGTTACGGTCACTAGAGGGCGCTGTACATCAATGATCACTGATTATCTCGTTCCCCGATAGAATTGCCTTAGAATACTGCAGCAAGACGACGCACAGTGGTTTCTCCCATGCTCCAAAAGTCAAAATTTAAAGGTTAAAAAACTAGTTTTTTTTTAATGCAATTGTTATCTAAGATAACGGGAGAACAAAGTGGCAGTAAGGTTTCTTCTCTAAAATTGGTTGTGGGCAGTTGTTTTATTTTCTATCATTTAAAATGAAATTTTGAGCTCTGACCATCCTTCTCATACTCTTCTCTCTCTGACAAATGAAGTCGATGAAGAGTACATCATCTCTCTAAATTGGCCTCTAAATTTACGTGAAATCGCACCTCTGACACACAACCACTTAGAAGCCAATATTCACCACGTAATTGAGAAGATACGGCCTGTGTAGTGGAGGAAAAAGTGGTGGTAAATTGGACCTTGACATGGAGCTTGATTTAAAGCAGCTGCGGAATGTGATTTCCAAAAGTTGTTTTTAAAAGAAAACGGCATGAAATTATCTTTCGAATAATTCTAAACGTCCAAAATTATATACTCGTACTATAAAAGTAGTGACGCTACAGTCCGAAGTTGACTTGGGTCTAGCTTCTAAGCAACAACTCGTCCTGTATGTATTGTTCCCCCACGAGTTTAATACCTACTCCGAACGGCGAGATTGAGAAGTTTTTTCTAGACAGTTATACTCTTTGAGCATTGTCAGTGACTCGAAAGAGGTGGAGCTGTGAACAATTGAATAATTGTCTGAATTGGGATTTGAACCCAAACTTGAAAGTCTAGTGCGTATGGGTCGACGCACGCAATTGACCACGGCGCCAATTCATTTATTTATAGTCCTATTATATTAACATTTATATTTTATTTTACTTTGTGGGCGCCGTTGCCGTGGGGTTCGTGCGCCGACCCATGCGCATTCGACTTTCACAATCTAGGTTCAAATCAAAGTTCAGACAAACAATTTAAAAAACAAAATTGTTCTAGGCTCCACCTCTTTCGAGTTACTGACAATGCTCAAAGAGTATAACTGTCTAGAAAATGCTTCTCAATCTCGCTATTCGGAGTCGGCATTAAACTGTAGGTCCCCTCCGCTCGTGAGAGAACAGTAGCACGCACAACACGAGTGATTGCTGAGAAGCTGGGCCCAGGTCCACCTCGGACTGTAGCGCCGCCGTTATTATTATTATTATTATTATTATTATTATTATTTTATTTTACTTTACTGACATTTATTTCAATTATTAGTTTTACAGAAGATAATAAAATGCAAAAAAATATTTCATTCAAACACCAATAAAAAAGATATATTTCAATTATCCTGTGTTTTATTAATGACATTGTCACGCCATTATTGCAAAGCCCCGTTTATGTGCATATGGTTCCAATGAGGCCACAGTCTTAGGTGATCCTGACAATTAGCCATCCTAAGTTTCCAGCCGAAGCGGTTCTTAATTGGCTGCTCTGAAATTTTACGTGTCAAGTGGATCTCAATATCTGTGCCCCACTTTATTACCGTTTAATACATGTTTATTCTATTCGCGTCGGTCCTGAAATTTATAATTTTTCTGCTAAGCTTTACGGTAAGTACACTCACGCTTAACCTGACTCCATGCAAACGACTGGATGGCGCAGTTGGTTAAGTGCCTGCCCCAAGTTAGAGGGGTCCCAGGTTCGAATCCTAGTGAAATCGATCTCGTCCGGTCACCATTCGCCGTTGGGATCAAATTAATGGCAGTGGAGTAGGTTGCTACCTGGCAGCACAATGGACCAGTTTTGAGTCTAAGTGCTCCAGTAGTGTGTCAAAAAGTCCCGGGAAAAAAAAATCTTATTGGTACAATACTCCCAACGGCAACAAAAATCAGAGCATCGGAAATACATATGAATGCAACCTCGTTTTATAAGTCGCTTGATTAACAATCTTGGTCACATAATAAGACACATACGAGTATGTCCTCCTGTTGAAAGTTATAGCACTACGAATTCAGAAACTTGGTGTAACGGATTTTATCTACTAAATGTTTTAATTAAGAAACACTCAGATTTTTCAAAAGCTTTCAGAATCATTCAGCAATTAAATTCGTTTGCCGCCGAGTTGAATTCTACGTCACTATCGTCACGGCTAATTGAAACCTCTATCGCTCATGATTTAATGCACGGCTAAAGCTAGCTCGATAATTAATTGATCTTCTGCTTCACCCTGTGGAAATGGAATGTGAAAATGACATGCAGTTATCACAACACCCAACGAATTCAATCGATAAAACCCGAATACGAATGGTACACCAAAACATAACGATTCCTCGTGCATCATAATCACTGTTGGATTGTAGCAGCACCAACCACCGCCAACGGCATGAATAGTTAAGGTCCTCCGCACACATGTACTCACACATATCCCCCCTCCACACCCACATCCGCATCCGTAGAGAGTATTAAAAATGACATAATTTGGACGCATCGCTGACAGTCCAATCAATCGTAAACGACCACGCAAAACCAATTTTAATGAAAATGTCATCAGAGATTGACATAGGACATCACTTATTTTTTTTTTCTTTTTTTTTTGCGTCCATCTCCCTTCTATCACCACCCTCATCGAATTGTGGTCGTAATGCTGGTGTCCTCTTGTGTGTTTCATGCATTTTTATACGTGAAGGAGATTTTTATTCACCCACCCGTTTCCGGGTTGTCACATGCGCCCCGCCACTTTGTGGTCAGCTAAAGAGCTAAAGAGCTTTGAAGAGCTGAAGAGCAGAAGACCTGGTATGATATGTGTTTGATTCTTATGATCACATATCGTACCACATGACAAAGGGATGTCACCAGCAACAACAACAGCAATAACGACGACGTCGACGACGATGACGACGACGACGACGACGACGACGAACTTCGACACGGCAACGTTTAATGTGAATAATTTAATGTCCTGTCATTGTGTTGGACGCGAGCGCGTTTTATTCGATATTGTATATGGTCGGGTCATGTGAGACATGATGAAGCTATCAGGGAGTACGGTTTGGGCCATTTTTACGATCGTGGACATAATAATTGGACTTTTGTTGATGCTTAATTGTGATGAACTTAGGTTCGGTTGTCGGCCGGGAGAGAGTATAAAAGTTTTATAATCTCTGAGGGAATTGCGAATTGATGGATCATTAAAAGGATGTCACGTTTGTTGTCATGGTAAACGTTACAATCACTAAAAGTGCTCAAAGGATCAAGGTTGGGTGCGCGGCATGGATGACATTCGGTTGAAGGATGTCACAAGTAATTGCTTGTGTGTGGAACGATTTTGTGTCATTTTAGTGTCTAGGACTATGACATATGAGTTAAATGCTCGGAGTTGGGTTGCGTATTACTTGCTTTTGTACTGCGGACACGAGTGTCACATTGCGTCGATATAAAGGGTGACCAGGTAGAAACTTTATGATGTCATTAAAATGGTTGTTAAATTTTAAGTTAAATTATCAAAAGGAAGCAAAATATGTATATGAACTGAGGAATGTCGATGCGCTGGTTCTTGGGATATGCTTCTGAAAATTAGCGCATACATCAGAAGTTTTATGACAAAGTTTTACTGAAAAATATGAGTGAAATTTTCCGATTCAATCTAGATGACGTAAAATGTCTGTTGGTTTCCGCAATTTTTAGACGAATGGGTTAAAAAATATTCTTAGTGAAAATTAAGGTCCCGAACCATGGAATCCAAGGCGTGTGTTGTGTCCTGTAAAAAACTGTTCAGCTCTATAAAATACACTTGTTCTTATAATAAGCCACACACAGTACTCGTGTTCCATAATTAGACCGAATCGCACCGATTGGGAATCTATTGATTGGGTATCACGGCTCCACTTCTTTTGAGTCACTGTCAATGCTCAAAGAGTATAATGGCGGTGCTACAGTCCGAGGTGGACCTGGGCCCAGCTTCTCAGCAACCACTCAACCAATCACTGTTGTGCGTGTTATTTTTCTCTCACGAGTGGAGGGGACCTACACTTTAATGCCGACTCCGAACGGCGAGATTGTGTTTTCTGTCCCCAATTTTTGAGCACACTGAACTAAATTGATTTTTTAAATTGCCAAATACATTTCTTTGTTCATATTTCCATCAATAAATTCCAAATTTTCAACTCCTTCATGGCTCATGGAACCTCATACCATCATTGATTGACCACCATGCTTGGTACCCGTATGAAACTGAATATTCCTAACTGTAGGTATACATTCGTTTTAATTTGAGTTGATATTTCAATACTTTAAATGTAAGCTAAATTTAAGTACACCAATGCGACTCTTTCCGCTTTTGATATAGAACATCAGTTCGCATGCGCATTTCTTTGACGTTTTCTTAGACACATCGTTAACTCAACGATATCAAAATCACCTATGCAAACATCTGATTTAAAACAGTTTAATGAGCATTGTGTGAATGAATTGACATCTTGCTTTCCACTAGAAGCCATGCTCAGGACATGCCATGAGGCATGACAGTGCAAATTCATTTTCGACTGAATATTCAACACACGTTCTGCATAAACGTACAATTCTTCCACACGCAAAAACGAAGAAAAAAAAACGGTCAGTAACATTCAAGCCGACGCAATCGATACTCGCTTTTTCATAAAGCACTTCAAATTTTAAGTGTGCATTGCTGATGGAATACTTGATGGCATTTTGTTTTGGCTTATCTGAAAACGGGTTCAATTCATCAATACGTCAGCACTTACATCCGTTTACTCATCCCGTCCCTCCTGAGATTTCATCATCAATTCACTGATTTATCGGAAAAAAGCATAACATTTGACATATCAGTTTCGCATGACTCTTGACCTTAAAAATATGAAATTGCCAGTTGTGAACGTGAAGGAACTTTAAGTGTTGACGTGATTTCCTGCGGTTAAGGTTAATTTATCCCTTTCTGACGTGAAGCTTTTCCTTTCAGATGTGCACACTTTATTTGCAGTATCCACTCATGCATCAAGTGAATGAAATTGAATTATACACATAAGTGTATGTGGCAACCATGCTGTTAATTTACTACAAATCGAAGAAATATTTATCAAAAATTAACGTTTTTAATTGCGAAACAAATCAGGAGGTTAATCGAAAACACGTATACAAACTAAATCACATTTGGCTTATATGCTTATGATATTAATAGGATATTGAATTGTGACTTTTGCCTAACCTTATTACGAGTATTTGTATGGTACGAGTGGAAATGTGGGCAGATTTTACTGTAAGCCATGTCAATCCTTCCTTGTACAAAGGTAAATACGTATATACGCATTGCGGTGTGTAAATAAAATGTAAAAATAAGGTCCTCGATATTGTCCACTCTTTCTCGAAGAAAGTCACACCGTTTTAATGCAAGCAAACGCCTTATTGACTCAGTGCTCGACCCATCACAATCTTTTGGAAGGCAAGATCTTCAGAGAGTGTAAAAATGTAAAAATATAGTTTAAAAATGAATTGATTTAAACCAATTACACTGCCGCTAATCTGAATAGGTTCAACATTTTTTTCACCTTAATCTTAGTCTCTCTTCATTTATATTGCAATGACATATATTTGTTAAATATGTAATGAAAGAGCATCATTATACAGTTAGTTTGATAGAAAAAATGTTGTCTTAAAGCTAACCGTTATTTTCACATGCCAGCTTGACCAAGTGTATTCATAGAAAACAAACACATTTTTTGGCTCATATGAATAGGTTCAACAGCAAAAACTTTAGTTTACGTGTAGTTGCGTCGGTAAATTGTACTCACATTTTTTCTGTTAATAAACCTTACAGTGTTTACTAGTTCGCGTCGAAATTGGGTGGCGGAAAATTTTTTATTAATTTTAACTTAATTTTTAATTTAATTTAATTTATTTTTTAATTTAATTTTAATTTTTATGTTTAATTTGTAATTTAATTAATTCGATTAATGACTTTTGTCATAGAATTGTCTCCCAGACTCGTATGCTTTATGTGAAAGAAGTCCCCACACATTCTCTATGATATTTAGGTCAGGGGAGTATGGAGGCCACACCAGCATCTGAACATTTTGGCTCTCACACCACTGTTTTACCGCCCTCGCTGTGTGGATAGGGGCATTATCATGTTGGAATGTCCACGATATTGGGCCAAACAGCTCAGAAATCTGTGGGAAGGCCTTTTGTAGCACACCTTTATAAGAATTCGCACTCATTCTCGAGTTAGGAAATTGGAGTTCGAAGGTTCTGTAGAAAAAAATAACTCCACACACCATGCCACTGCATTTCGCACCTACGCAGGCGGCTTAAATAATGTTCCAGGTTCTTAGCATGAAGCGAGGGACATAAAATGGGTGGTGGTATACATCGATCATGAGATTGTCTTGAAGATAATGCATGTAAAATATGTTAGGAGCAAGAAGAGACTGCGGCACACTGATTGTGCCGACACCCGATATTGGTCAGCAGAAGAAATATACGCTGGCGCTAATTCCCGAAATTTCGATCTGAGAAGGCTTGGGCAACGAAAAACGAAAGGAACACAAATTGATGGTCTGTTTCAATCGTAGCCTACATGAGCCTGTTTATACACAGGCTTAATGGGTTAAGTCCAGCTAAAGGCAGATTATTTTCGCGGTTTGGCACGTGGTACATTCCACAACTGCGTTAACTTTTAATTTGATAACACAACCCCACGTTATTATTTTGATAAAGGTTACAAGATGCATTGCCTGACTTGGAGTTAGCAAAATTGACTTTATGGCCGACACCTGACAAAAGCTTCCTCAATGTTAAGAAGAGCCAGTATAGTACATTCTCTACTGTCAAATGAGTTTTCTATGTCGTGCACCAGGAAAATATTCTGGAAGTTCGCATGTTGGTACGACAGCAGCTTGATCTGCTCAATGCTGCAGTGCAAGTATGTTGTTAACAGAAAAAAGGATAAGCTATAAAGTGTACTGGAAAAACCGACAGATCCCTTTAGTTAATTTTATTTAATTACTTTGTTTGTGAGATATTAGAGGTCAAATTGATAAGAGATCTGAATTACTCAGGCAAGATAAGCAGATCCAAAAGACTTCAAAAAATTACGGCGCTACAACCGGGAATGAATTGAATTTCTGCAGCACCCGTTTTTTTCGTGCTATTGTTTCCCCACGCGAATTACGTATGATAAGTAGACCCGTTAAAAAAAAGATTTATTAATTATTTTTTATTATAATTGATCTTTATTTGGTCTACAACTATTATAGGTTCCAATATTAATATTATACCAAGTGGTCCGCCGTCTTCAGGGTCGCTGCGATCACTTATTGGTTATATGCGGAATACTGGACGAGTGCTATTGATCCGACTGTTGTATTTATACTTCCATTCTGTTGACGTTGCTTTTTATACGCGTTGATCCATATCTGGCTTTTGCATGGTCGTATCGGGCATCGATTATTGCACAGGTGACTTCTGCTTCTGGTGTTGTAATTATGTCAACTGCTGATCGTGGAGGTTTTGGGGGAATGACCAGAGTCGCTGGTATTGCATTCGTTACTCGCGTGAAGGTGATCTACAGATTTATTTCATACCCCCTGGGTGTTATAGTGATTAAAGAGAGCTGGAGCCATAAAATATGAAAGTAGTTGTGTCGGGAAACAAACTTCGACTTTCAGCATAGAATTCGAGGAACTTACCCACTAACTCTTGGTGTATATACCGTGTTAAGGATCAGAATTAAATTTCCATGGACGTCCCATGTACTCAATGCTGTTGAATGTAGCCATTGAATCTATGCTGTTCCAATAACAACTATATTGAAGCATATACTATTCACGCAACTTCCTCGAGAAATATCAGCATCAGCCGTTTCAGTCCTTTGTTTTCTCCACACAAAGCAAAAGTTAACAAACTCATTTTCCGCGAATCTTGCGGACATGTTGCCGTTCTGATGGACAACAACGCTCCAGCTAAGGGTCGTTTTGTTCACTATTGCTCAACTTGCAACTCTACAACTACAACTCAACTTGAAAGCAAATCCAGAAGTTGAAGCGAAAAATTCTAAGGTTGTGTTCAACTTTTAGTGAATAAAATCGCCCTAAGAGGGTCTTCGAATCCGAGCCTCCTGGTTCGAGAAGGAGAGGAAGCCCGAATCTCCGGTACAAAGACCAAGTCATCGCGGACGTAAGCCAGTGGTCTGACGACTGGAAGCAGCGTGCCCAGGACTGTCAACGATGGAAGGCAGCGATATCCCAGGCTCGGACCCTCCATGGGTCGTAGGCCTCTTAAGTAAGTAATTAAAGTTGCCATTCTGAAACTTTGTTTGCCTTCTGTGCGGATTGATGAAATTTTATCTTATTAAGTTGACACATCCCTATTGACGAATATTCAATCAGAGTGCTACCAATTAATCATGATTTAAACTTTCCGCACCGAATTAATTCTTTGTCGCCGTATTAAAAATGTACATTTATGTATCAAAAAAAGTGTACATATGTACGTAGCGTGTTGCGAGTATAGAAAAGAAAATTAAATCCAATTTGCATATTTCAATATTATATCAACCGCGGTGAATGGTGTATCTTCCCAATTACAGATATGTGCTTTATTAATTAAAATCAGGCTTTGTTGGGATTTTTTTTTAAGTACATACTCAAAGTATGTGCACCTATACATATAGTTTACATTCTTGTCGTTATGGCATTAATTTTTGTCACCGAATTCAATCAACCCGATTCGAATTGAAAGGCAAACTGCAGCGCTACAGAATTGGCGCATACCCATTCCCATCCGTCAGTCCTGCCACTACTTTCGTATCACACCTGCAGATTGTGTGCGAGAGTGAGGAAAGAAAATCAATTTGTGTGCCTGCAGTTAATGAAAATTGCTTCACACCATCACAAAACACGCCAACATCATGCCGAGGTATATACTCTCCTTCGCTAGCATACAATAAGCCTGCAGTACGTTCAGTGTGACCGCGAATGTGCACTTATTAGCCTATACACTGTGAGTGTGACTGCGTGTATATGCAAATGAAGAAGAAAAATTGAGGTTCATCGCTCGCTTTGGCATAGCCTGTGGCTGACAAAAAATTATGATTTTCCACTCAAATTATAGGTAATTTGTCAGACATTATTGACATCGGTACATATATCGAAATCCTTTCCGGAAACGCCGGGTAATAATTCTCATTTTAATTAAAATGTATTAATTGTGAATGTGGATGATGTTTATGATTGGGATTTGCGCGATGAAATAGTGACAGAGTGCATGTTGCCAATGATTGACAAAAAAAGAAAAAAAAACCTGAAATCAACTCCAGAGTATCTTTGGACAAATCAAATGAGTTTCCGGATTAATTAAATCCAAATGTGCAAGCACATTAACATCATTAATCCGCATGATTTTGTGCAAAGTGTACATGCATATGCTTGTAAGCCTCAGGTTGTGAGCAGACAAAATCAGAGCGTTCGTTAAAAATTAAAAAAAATTCTGTAAGGACAATTTTTACGCAACAATATCCTACAATTTTAAAAATTTGTATCCAAAACTTGGGCTTCATTCAACAATGTTATGGAGATCTTTGTTGATTTTATTTGAATTTAATGCGCAACCAACTTGTTCATTGTTTTAGTTCGACGCATTTCGTACAACCGGATTGGGAAAGAATATACATACATGATATAAAATCCCTGAAGAGCATGCTCGATGAGTGGAATATCAGTATCGTTTGCCCGTTATACAAGAATTACGACCCCCTTTGACTGCGCCAACTATCGAGGAATAAGTCTCGTTAACATCGCCTATAAGATCTTTTCTGCCACTCTGTGTGAACACCAGAAACTTTTCGTCACCAATCTTATAGGTCAGTATCAGTGTGGTTTCAGGCCGGGGAAGTCCACCAGAGATCAAATCTTCACACTACGGCAAATCCTGGAGAAGACCCAAGAAATGCAGACCGACACACGCCACCTATTTGTCGATTTCAAGGCCGCATATGACAGCGTGCATAGAGACGAGCTTTACAGCGCCTGTCTAGTCGTGTCTAGTTTTGATATTCCTGTTAAACTCGTCAGACTGAGCAGGATGACGATGGAGAACGCTCGCTGCTTCATCGAGGTCGGTAACGAACTCACCGAGACCTTCAATGTCAAAAAAGGTTTTAGACAAGGCGACGCGCTGTCATGTGATTTCTTTAAAATCGTTCTTGAGAAGATCGTGCAAAACTCACTGGCCAACACAAGAGGCACGATCTTCCAAAAGTCCGTTCAACTGCTAGCTTACGGGGATGACATTTACGTGATTGGGCGAACACAGCGAGCCGTCAATGATGCGTTTGCTGGCATTAAAACGGAAGCGGCCGAAATGTGTCTGGCAATGAACGGGGGCAAAACCAAGTACATGCTGTCATCGACGAATTGGCCAGAACGTCACCATAGGCAGCTATAACTTTGAGGTAGTTAAGGACTTCGTCTACCTCGGCTCCGCGGTAATCAGTATAAACAACATCAGCACCGAGATCAAACGCAGAATAACTCTTGCCAATTGCTGTTTTTTTGGGCTCAAAAGGCAATTGAGTAGTAGAGCCCTCTCTCGGAAGACCAAGTTGACTTAGTATGTATGTAAGACCTTGATCATCTTAGTCCTGCTTTACGGCGCAGAGGCATGGACAATATCCCAAGCAGATGAAGAGTCTCTTGGTCTTTTCGAGAGAAAAGTTCTGCGAGCGATCTTTTGTCCTGTTTGCGTTGATAGCAAAAAGCTCCGACTAAGTTGTCCATACGCTAAGTCTAACTTTGAGCCTGTGGGGCAACGCAACAGAGGATGTCCACGTGTCACCGATTGATTATTTTGGTGAAGAGTTATTCGTTAATATTCATGTATTGGAATAATCTCGTCTAGCACTTGCAAGGATTGCAGAGTATTGGAAGAGATCGAAAAACTAGACCATGTTCACCACCATTGGGCAAAATGTTCTTCTTCGACTTCCTCAAGGATGTAATAAATGTTAAACTGGACAAACTAACCAACTATGCGGAAGCTTCAAAATCATTCTGTATTACGGATAACACCAATTATTTTGGGGTGACACTATGAACGTACACTAGTCTCTGTAAGGTTATGATCGCTACCCGCTTTCTGCCACGCAATCTATTCACTGCAACATTTGAACCACCATCATATTCCAAAAAGTACGGTCCAATGATACCGACGCGTCGGTCCAAAAAGCTCACCGAAGTGTCACTCGTTGTAGATGGAGAGGCTGTATCAGTATTTAACGGTTTTCGGACCCAGATGTAAAAGTTTTGTTTTTTTGCGTATCCCGACGAATGGAAATGAGTCTCAGCCCTCAGAATATTTTTGTGTAAGAAGTTATGATTTAGTTAATTCACTTCCTCCACCCAATCGACGAAACCATTGAGTTGTTCGTGATCTACTGATTTCAGCTCTTGTGTTAGCTAGACCTAATAAGCACGCAGGGCAACATCTTTGTGCAAAATTCTGTGTAAAGTTCTTACGGATATCCCCAATATCTATGATCGTTCCAAAATGAACACACATGGGTTTTCATACAACATCTCAAATTAGGCACGGGGAGATTTTTCAACTAACCTTGGCGGAGCAACACGGATTCACATCAAAAATCTGCTCGCGGCAAATGAAGAACAATCTACCTCCTATAGAGACCAGCACATCCTTTATAGTATGGATGAACGTCCACAACCCTGTGTCTGTATTAATTTTTATATTTGGGGCAAAATTTATGGAAAATAAATCAACACCAAATTTCCTTCCATTTTTCGAAAACAAATTAAACCACACGCTCTGGGAAGAAGCGCTTAAAAAATGCAAAACTCTAAGAGGAATCCTTCCTCTCAATTTTAGCCGCCGATTTCGAACCCCAAGCACTCTACGGTGGATTAGCAAAGATATTCAATTTCATGCCATCCCACACCGACACTCCATTCATCGATCATTTGTCTAAGTCGCAATGCAAACAGCACGTCAGACCGGAAAATATATTATCCTGTCACACTGCTAATTTCCTCAACAGCACAGATACGATTCCATTAACTCTTGATGTTTTGAAAACTGCAGTGTCATCTGCCACAGTTCCCTCGTGTTAATCGAGAGGAAGGGCAAACGAAGAGGCAGACGTGAGAATTCCTTCATTCTTTGCAGACGTCCACATTCACATGCCCCTTCTATGCGGCCATGATGAGGACACGAAAACAAACCAAAATCAACCACCTCGACATTATTCCGTCCACCATCGGACATGTCGAAATGTCCATGTCGAAAACAGACACCGGTAATCAGTGTCGAGAATGTCTTCTCAAACGGAGAGAGTCCTTTTTTTCCCTGCGATCTGGACATTTTTCACCTTCCATTTGCAGGAGCAAACCAATTCATAACCATCATTAGGTCCAAACTACAATCGCCAGAGTGTCAGAGTTCCATTAATCACCATCATTTGCCATGGCACACAGAGCACGTGAGCGTGTCAAGCCAGGTCCTCTTCAGGTTGTTACAATGCAAATGGCCAAAGGGGGCAGCGCACAAACCTGCCCTCTGATGAATTGGCCATTCTTCAGCAGGCAGGCAGGCAAGGAGGAAAAAAAATAAAACCGAAACTCTATCTTCGCAATCAGAATGGAAACGTTTGAAGAAAAAATACCCTCACGCCCAGCGATTGGCATTGAAGGGCGGTGGGATGCCCTGATATCCTGGCAAAGGGAACGAAAAACTTTCGACCCAAAAACTATGCAGTGGCACTTTGCACACCTGTTCGTGTAGAAATTCCTCACTCTAAACCCACGTCTAAGGGTTATAAATCGCTCAACCATCTAACTCATTGAATGTAATTGAAATGCTTGCCAATAACGGTTTAAGTTGAAATGGCCAGACACACAGGATCAACAGAGAGTCAAAAAACAGCAAAACAAAACGAGCAAACTGGGACCAAGGGTGATACAGACAGTGAACAGCATAAAAGTTTCTCTGCCATTTTTTGCGTCCTGTCGAAAAAGGTCTTGAGTCCTGAGTGCCCTCGCCTGCAATAGCAGTCCCACTCAGGAGATGGGGGATGATTTTAACTCGATCCAGCAGCCCGCCCTAAGGTGTGAACGATGTGTGTGTGCGCAAACGGGCAAGGCGTTAGTGCAGTTTGATTTCGTAACTTTTCTACGGCGCCATTCAAAAAGCGGGTAAACTTTTTATGGAAAACGAGTTGATCTTGTAATCACCACCCACCAACGCCCGTTCAAAAATCAAAAGGTGAACTTTCCCGGTATAGGTGGGCAAAAATTTGCGACTTTTGCAAACACTACACGCCCCCACGCCAGCACCCAGCGGAGACGATGGTAAAGTTTCTAAATCACACCCACACTCAGTGTGGGGGTGGGTGCGATGACGATTTAATAGAAGCTCACCCCTGCTCATTTGAAGCGTGCTAATGGCGAAGCGAATTAAATCCTTTTGTTTCTCGAGGAGTAGTGTAATTTCAAAGATGAAGTATTTTTGCCCTCGCTCACCCCTTTCGGTCAGCCGGCAAGCCGGCGTTGGTGTGACGTTGAGGAAATGAACGTGTTGAGATCAACACGAGAAACGGAAATCATCTGTCATCACCATTTTCCGTTTAGCACCTGGCTAGAGGTGGCCGTCGGGATGTCGAGTGGGGTGACGGAATGCAGAGGGGCAGTTCGAAAAGGTGGCCACTGGCAGACCGGGAGGAGTGGGGTTGGTGAGGTCTTTTATGCTTTACAGGAACTGAAGGGACATTTATTTGAAAATGTTGTTGAGCATATTCGGGGTGTGGGAAATTGGATCGTGGACGTGACGGGAACACGGGTGCGCAGAGCAGGAAGGAGATGAAATTTGAGAGCGAATTGAATGCTTTATTTCAAATTGTTTGAACAAATATTGGATGAACTGGATGGTGAAAGGACACGGATTTCTGCTGCAGGAGAAATGATTTTGAATTAAGTTTTGCATTCAATCATTTGGAACAGTGAGCAGTGGTGCGAAATCATCAGGATTGCACCTGAAATCAGGTCATCCTGTTGGATTGGATAATACTGTTCCCGGACACAGAAGAGGTGTTTAGAATAATCAATTGCTGTCGAAAGTGTGTCCCATAATCGGTGGAACGGAGATTTTCTTCAATTGTTTAAATTCCTTACGGGTATCATGGAAAAAGTGCATTGAAAGCAGAAGTGGAAAGGAGTGAATGCTGACGGAAAATCTGAAGAATGGTGAAGCTTAAATCTTTAATTTGGTGGAGAATGCATTTTCTATGATCTTCACTGATTGTCGCGGTACACTGATTAGAATCATCGATGCACATGAGGTCTAGGGACGCATCGCAAGAGTAAGTCCACGTCTCCAAACGAAAACATTTACAGTGGACGCTCGATACAGTGAACTAATAAAAACCGGGCTTGTTCACTGGAGCGAGATTATTCATTCATAACGAGCGTGGTCTGCTTGGAACAGATTTCATCAAAATGCGGACGTTTTGAAGTATTGTACAATTCATCAAAAATAGAAATAACTGACAAACCAACCGATATTTATATAAAATAATATTTTGTTTTTAACAAAAACAACTCACCCGTAAAGAAACATAAAACGCAAACAAAAATAATACCTTCCTTATACAAGCAAAACGCACTTTGTATTTGCTTCAAACAACACCCAACTGTGTACCTACAGTTAGTTATACATAACATAAAAAATAACACGATGAGTAGAACAAATGGTATAACATTTTGCGTGTTCACTATATTGGATTGTTCACTATATCGATGTTCACTATATCGAGCTTCCACTGTATTTCTGGACTAAAGGACGCTCTGAGGGGCAATCATTGACAGAAAACTAGTTTTGTCAGATTAAGTGTAAAGTCTAGATACCATATTTAAGAACCATTAAACATTATCTCCAAATTATTATTATTATATTATTATCCAAATTATCTCCAAAAAACAAAATAGAGTCGTGTCTCCTCAACATCTCCAGAGGCTATAGACTCGTATGACCAATGACTGCTTACTGCTCGAATCCCGTAGCGTCACATAAAAGCAATGTGAGTTTATATTTGCATCCAAAGAGTATGGGCACAGATTAGCTAAGGTGCTTATGCTGATTTCACCAGTTCCAGCATTGATGTTAATGTTACTGGCCTCGTTCAGGTTATTAGAGAACTACGCTCCTAAGATCGTGGCTCGATGGACCGAGGAAATACTGTAATTGGTTCTACCTTTTCTTCACCTCTGTAGCTATGGCAGAAGTCGTTGGCTAAAAATGCAATGATGCAGTAACTTAAGTAACGCCTATTAGTGCCCTTATTACCGATCTTCTCATTCTAAATAGGCAAAGTGAACGTTTAGGATTCAGAGATGGTTCGATCTATAGCATATGAGGCCTTCGGCCCACTTGGGATCGATGGAACTTGTAGTCGAGCCTTAATAGGAATTTTGTTACACTGATTGGCTTGTGTGACATCTACCCGTCGGTATGACACTCTAAGTTAATCTCAGTTTACTTTGTCTTTCGGCTTCTTTTATGAATTTTGCAACTGGAAAGTTTATTTAAGTATGCTTGGACTGGAACGAACATTAAATTCACTTGTGGAATCAGTGTTGATAGATGATAAAAAAGTAAATCAAAGCAGAAATTCAGCCACATATTGCTGGCGTTTGAGTTTGACGAAGGCACTGCGAAGAGTGTCTCGCTATGTTGCTTTTCATAGGCTCTGGCAAATCTTGGGTATGGTCAGGCATTCAATGTTTAACGAGTGTATCCGAGTAGTGTTGCAAATAGAATATTGTCAGAGTCGATGGTTGTCGCTTTCTATGTTAGGAAGTGCAGAATATTTGTTGAATGTCTTACGTCCATGAGCATGTGACCATTTTGGTTGGTGGTTCAACCATCCGAAGATCCCCAAGTTGCTTTGTGGATTATTTTGTGAAGAAATCTTATACTACTTTCTACCATATTACGTCTTTCCGTCCATGAGTCGGGGGTAGTTGTCTGTTATCATTTGTCTATTGTAGGTCTGTCGCGGTCGCGGTGGCGGTGCTTGCCGACTATTACGCCGAAACTGTTCTTCTTATCGATTTTGTCATTGAAGTCGCCAAGTGCAATCGCAATCTTAAATCTTCGGATTAGCTCCGAAGGCGCCCTCCAAGAGGATCTCTTTGATGGAGTCTTCAGCGTAGTCGGTAGGGGCGTGTGGACAGGACATATGTACAGATCTACATGTATGGCTGATATTGCAGAATCTACCTTGAATGCGGACCACTCTCAGGCGATCTCTTATCGGCTTGAAGTCGATGACTTTCAACTTACGCTGCTTTCCGACAGCTGTGATATGTGTCGGTCTATTTTCCTCTCATAATCTTTTTTTGTTTTTAGGGTCGCAGTAATGTCAGCCTGATATTGTGTGTGAATTCTATGAGCAACTCCGGGAACAAGAGCCCTTAAGAAAAATTAAATTTATATTAAAAAAAATACAAAAAAAATTAATAATTAAAAATTCGATGAAAAAATACTTTTTTCAGATTAATGGCGTGAATGTAGTCTTTGTTCAATTCGCCCGAAAAACGTACTGCCTTATTCATTAAATTAAGAAAATGTTATTTAAGTTCTTCTAACAATTTTGATACAACATTTGCCAATTAAATGTTTACTAGCCGAAATAATAAAGCGAAATAAAATATGGCCTAATGCACAGACCTAAGCTCCTCACACAGCTCCCAGTCATCCATGTATAATGTATTCAATCTAAAGAGCAAAAGGTTTCACTTCTTCAATTGCAGGTATATGCCTACATTACCCCTCAGCTTCCGTCAGATGTAAAACTAATTTATTTCTCACTAGCAATACCACTTAATAGAATAGAAATGGGTTTTTAATGCGCCCCCATCCCTCTGGGGGTGGGAGGTCAACCACAATTCAACCAGCAACGATTGCGAATACAATTTAACCCGTAACCTTCTTCTCCCATTCGCTGGCCTTTCTCCGCACTATCCATCGCCCACGTTGCCATCACAGCTATCTGATTCCAGTCGGAGAATATATCTTTTTCATGCTTCCAAAGAAACAGCCATCCCAACAGTCTGTATTTTGTGCCAAAAATTTCAATTAAGGAAACCCATCACCGAAAGTGTCCTTGTGGGTAGATCGCAATAAATTATCGCTCCGGCTACTGCTACCACCGTTTACCCAAACTCATCCTTATCCGCTTCATCTTTCTCCGACTGCCACTGAAGAGAGCAAGATAGAGTTCGATTCTAGAGAGCGAGCCCAAAAACTAAGTAAATCAATCCCATGAAATATTGGGAATGTACGACGCCATCGAGAGGTATTTAAACCAACCAACCAATACCCTTCCCGCTCGTCGAGAAATCCTTAAACAGGAGAATCCACTCAAAGCACAATAAAGGATGTGCACGGGAGAAGGAATAGAAATTGAGATAAATTTCAGACCATATTTATGGGATTTAAATTGAAATCAAGCGAAGCACCGGGTGGGATCATAGAGATGGGGATGGGGATTTGGATTTTCTCCTTTTTTCCGTACGACGCCTATTCCTTGGACCAGCTGTTCTCTGCTCGAATCCTGACCACACACTTTTAAGGCGAAACCCCGAATCTCGGCAGATGCTCAACCCGTTTGTTATGGTTTCTTGAGGGTGCACACTAGACTCTGCTCAAGTGGGGAGAAACAACACACCAACCCGTCGCCATGCGTCGCTTGAATCAAATATATTGCATACCTCATTGGGACTAGCGCGTTGTGGTCAGCAGTACGCTCCTCAATCCGATTAGTTATTAGACTGGAAAATGTATTGGTTGACCTGGAGTGGATATGCCCGACCGCAGTCTAATTGGGAACCTGTTAACGAACTTCCTGCCGCCCACACGCCGGCACAGAGGCCCCAAACCACCAATGATCGGAGTGTGTATGGTTGCGCTTATGGGCACCAATATGGTTCTCTTCAAAGGCAAACAGCAACCGTTTCTCCATTCCTCGTTGGATTTTCCACCAAATTAGGAAGGGTTGAACCTGGCCACAACGGCTCCATCAATCTAATTAGAAATAACGTTGGAAATTTAAATTGTTTCCAGGTGCAGCGACAGAGGCTCCTATACTCGCTTAGGTGTGCATGTGAACTCCGAAATTCGGTATTAATTTCTTTTCGAAAAGGGCTCCCGGTGTGCCGGGGGGGGGGAATGGGGAAGTGGTTGGAAATTAGATTGGTGCACAAGTACACACACGCTGGCTTTAACCATCCGAGTAATTAATACAAGGTCATTTGCATTTTGTTTCGCAGCTGGAAACGTTGTGGCTGCAAAACCTCTATCCAAGCGAAATGGTCCATTGCACCTAATGCACCCGACGCATATGTGCCTGCTTGGGTCGTGCTCGTGTGGATCCTGCGTGTATTTGCTGTTTTTTTTAGGGATGCGGAGGGGACTGTGGGTGCACTCGGAAACGAACTCATCGATTTGTCTGTCCGCAATTAATCATCGTTTGGCACAAAGGGCCACAAATCCCTGGGCCAACAGACCGCAAATCCACAACAATCCAATTCGTCGTACATCAATCTTCGGTTGTCTCATCGCAAACAGCTCTATTCGGGCCGGACGACCCAAGAATACTCCCCAGGTGACAGTTGAAAACAAATTCATTTCTCAAACAGAGACATCCGACTGCCATTGTTGAGGTTCTCGGTATTCATGTCAGTGTCATTTTATTTTAGAACTTCTTTTTCTCTTTCCTCCTCTGTATCTTTCTTTTTTTGTTCGTATTTAAATATACTTCTCATTTCTGGTCCTAGAGTGACGGGTGTCCGCGGTAAACTGGCACAGCAGAGCTGCATTATGACATTGATGTCATCATGGCATTCATTGGAACACGGAGCAGGGAATAGGGTCAAACTTAAGCAATCTCTACTCTCTCTCTCTCTTTCTCTTTCTCTCGCCCCAGAGTTCGCTTCAAGAAAGTGTCAACCTCGAATGCCCCGCAAAGTTGTCATCCCACCCAAAGTGCCACCCCCCTGCTTTTGACTGTTGCCATTGTGCTGGGGAAGTTTCTTTTTTTCTTTCACTTACTCTGTCCTGCTCCCCGGCCTTCTCGCTCTTCACTTCTTTATCCTTCCGATAGTAGTTACTCTCGTGGGTGCTATAAGGTGTTCTGTCTTCCATGTAATGTCCGAAATGTTGGCGTGGAACAAGTTCGTTCGTTTTTTTTTTACCGTGTGCTTCTTCCTTCTGGTACGAGTATCCCTTCTCAACTGTAGCTGCACATAAACAAGGGACAAAGAGGAGATAAAAAATGAAAAGTAGTCCAAATGTAAAAGGAAATAAAACGAAGGCTAACACGATAATTTTCAATTTTCCACACTTTACACTTGAGTTTTCCTTAAATATTTTACGAAGGGAAAGGTTGTTTCGGAAATGAGCTTTGGAGGTCCTTTTTTTTGGGGGGGGGGGTGTTGTTTGGTGTGGACTGCTCGCTGGTGCGGCGTCTGTTGTGAAATATACCGGTTGGGTATTTTAAAAGAACAATCATTCGTTGATGTTTATGGGAGAGAAGACTTTCAGCACGGAGCTTTTAGATGAGGAATGCGATGTGTCCTTGGATGAGGAGAGTAATCTCTTAAGCGGTGATAAATGTGAATCACGAATATATTGAGGATATGGGTGAGATGATGATGATGTCATATGGAGTGAACGAAAATATGGTGACAATGGTTAAACTCCATTCTAATCCGACGGTAGTGTGGCAATAAGTCACGTTCATTAAGCTCTCAATGTGGTGTTGTGATTCATTCTTTGAAAATTTCCATAACAGTGTCTTTCGATTGGATTTTATTCTTGAATAGTGACGGAGGGGATATTGGTGTGTTCGTAGAAAACATTTTAAGCTGCATGGTGTGACCATTTTAGGGATGCATGAAATAAGACCTGATCTATGCTGTATAGACCACAATTAGTGTAGATGACATTTTGAGCATTTTTGTCGAATAATTTCATGCAAGAAAGTGCTTCATCCTGACATATTTAAAGGTTAGTTGAATAATAAATGTTTATTGTTGTCTTGAGATTCTGAGAAGGGTCGGTCTAATAAGTGGGCTAACACGAGTCAGAAATCTCATGGCCTCCGTCCGAGACTTCAAAATTTCTGAATGATGGGCGCCGTGGCCGTGTGGGTTCGTGCGTCGACCCATGCTCATTTGACTTCCACAGTCTAGGTTCGAAACAAGGTCAGGACAAATAATTTTTCAAAAAAAAAATTGTTCACGGCTCCACCTCTTCCGAGTCACTGACAATGCTCAAAGAGTATAACTGTCTAGAAAAAGCTTCTTAATCTCCCGGTCGGAGTTGGCAATAAACTTTAGGTCCCCTCCACTCGTGAGAGAACAATAGCACGCACAACACGAGTGGTTGCTGAGATACAAGACCTTAGTCCACCTCGAACAGTAGCCACCATTATTATTATTATTATTACGGCCCTAAATTTTCGGAACTCTTGAATAAAAACGAATCGACATAACATCCGCTCCAGTATAACTCGCTTTTGATCAGTTTTTTATAGTTCAGCAGAAGAACAAGCAGACTGTTGTTTTCTGAAAACCAGCAGCCTTGAAAACCAGGCCGTGTCTTAACGCAAGACACACTGTCCGAACATTTGACATTTCCGTCACTGTGTAACTTCAGTTTTCAAGGCACTTATATTCGGATAATAAAACGTACGTTTTTTCTAACATCGAATGAAGCGATATTAAGAGTGCCTTGGAAGTGCTCGGAATTCGATTTTATCGGCCTAATATCTGCACAGTGAAAGCGTGAATTTGCAAAAAAAACAATCAGAATTAATGACCACTGGTTGACTGTGTAGAGAACGTTCTTCAGAGACGTCAAAATATCTTAAAGCCATGTTTCAATGCATATTCTAGTACAGTGTATTGATTTGAATAGTTTTCAAAACTTAGCACACGTTTCGATTCTCCACATCGGACATGACCTACACTGAATTCCAGCACAGGTTTCGCATCCTCTCGAAAAGTCGTTCAACCCAGCTTTGCATAGCGATGCAGCCAGAAGGAAGAATGTGAAGACGCCGCAAATCAACAACTTTGTTGCAACACACACACACACGCCATTAGACTTTGTAGTCAATGTGAAAGCAGATAAGTAGAACCGAAGCCCCTGACGAACAAACCATGGATAACTTTTCAGTTACGGACTCATACGGGTTATTTTGGCCTCACCTGGTTTGGAATTTGGAAAGAAAAGACTTCAACAACTCCACTTATACACATATCCAACGTAAGCATGCATGTGCATGGATACGGATGCAATATTTCCCATCTGACTAGCCACAAATGAGTGAAAAAAAGCAAAAACAATTCACACCGTGCACAGCTTCCATATTGCATTGAAGTTACATGAACGTCGGCTAACCCCCCGATTGTAGGAAAAAGTTCTCCGACCTAGGTCTGGTCGCTAAACAAGTGAGCAACTGGCAGTGGTTAGTTGTGTGGTAAATGAAATTTAATATTTTTCACTTGGGGTTGGGTTCTATTCAGCCAACCCCCAGCTGGCCCTCTGTCTCTGGTAGCTACTACCATAAGCATGTGGTAATCATGTTTACAGTTGCTTGGGTAAGCATGTGTTGTTTTTTATTAAATTTTTTTATGTATGAGGTCCAAGTGTTGACCGACAATACTTTTCCTGTGAAACTTTGTTGTTGAGTCCTACGATGTGTTCTGTATTTTTTTCCCACCTCATCGTATTTGAATAGAAGAGGATGCAAATCTAGTGGCAAAAGAAAAAGTTATTCATGAGTTTTTAATAAGGAATCGTTCATCCCTAGGGTGGTCAGAGTGTGTAAGTAGATAGGGGAGAACGAGTGGACTCAATGGAATTTAAAATTAAATTGGTTTGCGGTTCGAACCCAGTGACAAAACATTTTTCTCATTTTGTTATTTTTTTTTTTATAGTCTTGTTGGCGCAATAAATGCTGCGAAAGTTGTGTTATAACTCGCAAGTGCCGAAAGCAATAGGAAGGAGTATGAGAACATTCTGGACGAGTATGACATTGGGGCTTATCAAACATATGTTTCCATCCAGCACGATCTTGTACCAGCTGCTTCCAGAGACGCAGCAGAACCTAGACTTGAATATCTAGAGCGTACGGGTCGACACACATACTCAAAATGCCACGCCCGATGTTCTCAATTGCCCGATGTGTACAAGCAATTCGAAGATGCTCGCTGCGTTTCAGAACGGAGTCGTAGTGTTAACTTTTAATTTTCACAACCACTGTCTACCTTTAATGGACGCCAACCTTTATTGAGGATCACAGTTGGAGCATGCCTCAACTTAAGGACAAAGCTCAAAACTGGACCGCGCTTGAGCTATAACACAGTCTTGGAGAGAATCTTTTGGGGTTAAATGTTGGCACGCAGTTTGGTACCAATGGGCCTACACAATGTCCTGATTTGACAGCCTCAGATAATTTTCTAAAGGGTAGCTTTAAAGCTTTAAACTAACGAACTCAGCACAAGTCTGGTGCCCGTAGCAAGCACAAGAGAGACTACCAAAATAACCCTGGGCTGTTCCGTGTAAAATCTGCATCCCAATGGAATGGAAAAACATCACAACTACATGATAAGAGGCTTTCCTTTAAGACACTTCCTGCTTTTTACTTAATTAAGGAATTTCAAAAAGAAAAACCTCGTAAGCCCCGCCGTGAGTGCGGAATCTTTCCCTCAGTGACTTCCTCCTGGAATGAAAGGTAAACATAAAAATTCCTCCCCGTCCACGTACATACATGGGTGTGAGCAAATAATGAGGACAACAGTCCCCAAAGGACGCGTAATTAAAGTTAATTGCTAAAAGCATCAGAATCATCACCATGGTACATGGTGCACCGTGCATTCATGCATCTACAACGGGTTACCAAAGTGCCAATGGAATTTTTATTACCCTGCTCTTTGTCATCATCAACATCGGCATCAGTGAGACCGTGGTCATCATCAACATCATCATCATCATCATCCCCATCATCAGGTTCGGCGGAGCCTCAGCTGAACCAGCATCGTGATTGCCTTTCGCATCCTACAGCGAATGGTAATGAGTCCCACGAGTCAAACAGCGAATAACATACAGCTCCAGCCCCAGTGATTATACGCCAGGATGTCTGCCCATTAAAATAAATTTTGAATAAATTAAGGACACAAAAGGACTTGAAAGAAAATTGCAATAAAAATTCCCGAAACAAAGCATGAGTACGCCTCATTTTTCAGAGTTCGGAGAACAAGTTTTATTATGTCCCATCAATGAGGATGCATGCAGCGTGTCTGTGCATTTTATTCGGCTGCATTCTGAGAGTCCTGCAGGACTTCATCAATAAGGCATAAATCTCTTGGAAGCCAGACGTTTCCAATGCACTGCATATTGGGCAATGCAGAAGGTCCTGAACTGAAATGCCTTGAATATTGGCACCTTTATGGCATCAGAGAATTTGTGCCAATAAGGTCCTTAATTTGTCTGACTATGCCGGCAGCATATTTGTTGTCACTTCCCAGGAAATCACCTCCATTTACATCTATTTTACATCGGAAATAAAAATCCTTCTGCAAGGAGCGAAGGAATATACTCGAACTCTCGCTCGTCTGCCCGTTCCCTTTGCCGGTGCATCCATTATGCAGATCAGAATAGCAAGGACGGACACACTGCACAGAAAACTGTGCATTTCCATAAAAATTTACAATTACTGAACCATGAAAACAAGTCATCCGAGGTGCACATGAGTCGGCGGTGAACGTTGTCCTTTTCGGTTCGGGTACTTCATTGCCGACGTGGCAAGTATTGTTGAGCTGTTCAGCAAAAAGGATAAACAATCATTTTTGTGCTCACCATATTGGCATGAACGAACGATGCACTTCGATCCTAGTCGAAAGGGATGACACGTTGGGTGAGAAAAGTTCAATTTTGAATGAAAAGATTTTTTTTTTAATTGGATGGCTTGGAGAAATGTTCGTTAACATGTTTAATAAACATCCTTAACTGACAAGTAACATTCAGTTTTACATGTATAATGTCATGAAAAGGAGCAGGGATGCTGGAAAACATTTATTCTTCGACACATCAAATGACTTATAAACTCGTTGACTTATAAAAGATCCAAAAGGAATAATCAGTTATTGGGTAGATTGAATAGTGCAGAGAATGTTTTAGATAAAAGCATACTTAAACCGTGGTGTTGTTTGCAAGGAATGCTTGATTTGGTTTAAAACAAAACATTTATGTGTAGGATGTTTTTATAAGTCCTATCTAATTTTGTAGACTCGGAGAATATGAGCGCTGAATTATATAACTAATTTTGCTTGAATTATATAATAATTGCTTAACGAAGTTTAATTGGGTTTTTAAATAATTTTTTAAAACTTTTTTTAATTCATATTTCTTAATTCGTACTTCTCACCTTGACGTTACGAGGATGAGTATGGAAAGGGTAAAACAGAAATCCTGCTACCTCATCATTTGCTGAATGAGCTTGTTCACGATGTCAACCAATCGAATGATCGATGGTGATGCGAAGCATGTAATTGACGACGAAAATTGTTGCCGTAACAAAATCCCAAATTATTCGAAAGTTCATCCCTGTGATTTGTACTATTATTTTTTGTAATTGTAAAAAACAGAAATATTTTGTTGTTCCTTGAAACTCAAACCCGACAACATGTTTATGAAAGGCAGTAGTATTTTTAAGGTTCCGTCTACAAAAACGGAACCTTTATAATTTCGGTGTGTACGTCCGTCCGTCCGTCCGTCGTGTCTGTCACACTTTTTTATCTCCGGAGTTTATAAAGATATCGTCATGAAATTTCGGAATTAGATACTTCAGGCCTAGATGACATTGCCCATGCACACAAATTTAAAAATTGGGGCCATTTGGGGGTGGCTCCAATACAGGTAAAGTTGCCATTAATTTTGAAAAATTGTCGCACCCCATCAGAATATATATCAATCGACAGATCTTTCGAAATGAGGTGGAGGTTTCTTTCAACACTTTTTTATCCAAAATACCGTTTGGAAAATATGGAGTTCCAAAGTTTTTTTTAAATGCGTCCCCCCTTCTAATTCTAAACCAAAGTGCTTAAAAATCTGAAAAAATCACAAAAACTTGGCTTCATTGAGCACTTTTCTTTTAAAAATTCAAGAATTCTGGCCTTAATAATTTTCGAGATATTGGCCAAAAACGGTCAACCATCGACATGCGAACTTTGAAGATCCGAAAACGCAGTTTTGACGACCTCAGCGTATCATTAAGAAATGATAAATTTCAAAATATCGATTTATGTTGAAAATTTGAGATATCTAAGATTTAAAATGATAAATATTTTCATTTTCACACATAAATTTCATGCTGTATGCGACCACTCTATACGTTGATGAGTGTTATCTCTTAGAACAATCTCAACCTCTAAATGCCCAACTGCAGTGTACACACACACCGCAGGCATGAACTCTGATTGGGTATGGATAGGAAGGGATTTTCTGAGTTGGATGAATGTAGTAATGAATAGTTGATTTGGGTTGTAGTTAGAAGAAAATTCAACTGAAATAGTTTGGAAACATCGTTTGATATTCAGAAATCATCCATCAATTTTATGCGACGGTTCCTTCCCCGTGCGAGTTCGACTCGCACTTGCCAATTTTATTTTATATTTTATTTTGCTATTGGGATGGGGACATATTAAATCCTGATTTGCTAAAAACTCTTTGTAAATTCTAATATATAAAAACTACACAAAATTCCTGCCTAAGCCATTTCAATGAGTAAGGAACTCCTTTTCAAACATAGAACTTTAAAACCGCTAAGATACTTGTCCGCACTCAACCAAAAACTTTACCAAGCATGAAATATGTTTATGAACCAAAAAATTGGTGAAAAAACTGGTAAGCTGGTAATAGTTGCTTAAGACGTGCTAAGCAAGTGTGAACACACAAAAAATTTGGAACTAGGACCGTTGAGTTTAAAACCTCCTTGGTTTTATTTCGATCATACTTTTTAATTTGAAGCGATTTATTTTAATTCCGTCAGATCTTAAAACATTTAAAAATTCGTACTTTGGTCTTAAACCTCTCTGATAAAGTTTGCTCAAAATTGTTAGGACTAAACCAGGTAGATTTAAGGTAGATTAGATTTAGTTTATTTACAGTTTTAATTTAGGTGGGTTAGTTTAGGATTAGTCTGGGTTAGTTAGCGGTCCCTTTTGGTGGTAATGGCATAGACCTTGAACACATTTTTCTTTTTCCTGTCTCTTCTTTCTTTTCTCTGTCCTATCTTTTAGTTGTCTGTCCGTGGTCTGTTAGGTTATTAGGCTTTCTTCTCTCTCTATCTTTGCACCTCTTTCTATCTTCTCTTCGCTAGCTTTAGGCACGAGATCTTTTTTTGTTCGCAAACTGGTGGTGTACGAGTGGGTGGACAAAAACCGCTTCCTCCGACGAGCTAAGCCGTGCAACCACAAGCGTGCCGCCGTCCTACTCACCGTCACCTTGGCCCAGCCAACCTAGCTGTAACAAAATGCACTGAGTCCTTCTCGTGATCTCAAAACTTTTCTGCGAATATAATTTGGCCTCCGGACAATTTCTCGGCGTGCTTTATCAGTAACTGTCCTTAGCCGGCCACCTTTTTTCACTCGCTTTTTTCTCTAAGAGTTCTTCCTTTTCATATGGTGCTATAACAACTCCCATAACTCGAGTTGGTCCTTAATCAACAAGACTTCCCAGCCAGTACTGTTAAAGATCCCACAGGCTCAGAGTCGAACATTCTTCAGGACGGAGCTAATTTGTTCATGTGTTCTACTTGGCCTAACCATTTTAGTATTTGTATCCGTAGTTATTTTATAGTTGATTTGGACAAAGTCCTTGACTGGATCGAAGCTATACATAGATAGCTATCCGTTGTGACATCCTAGCTATGTCGTTAATGTTTTGCCTCCTTAACGGACGAACTCATTTTAGCCGCTTTCATTTCAGCAAGCTAAAGCTTCATTGATGGGTCGTCAATCACGTCCACTTCATTCGCGTATACCATCAGTTGTACGGACTTTTGATAAATTGTAGGTTTTGCGTGTTTTTTTCAAGAATGATATATACAAATAGCTTAACAGCACGTCAACTTGCTTAGAAAGGTTTTGGACGTTATGTCCAGTGACTTCAGTCTCAGTGACTTCACTACTCACCCTTATGGAACAGCGAGATTTCTCCATCATCACTCAGCACAACCTCATGAGTTTGGGAGGAATATCAAAACTACATATAGCCCTGTATAGCTCATCTCTATATGCGCTGTGATATGTGTCCTTGAAATCGTCGATTAGGTGATGGATGTCGATTTGCATTTCTTGCATTTTTTGGCGGTAGTGTGAAGATCGGTTCTATTATGGACTTATTTGAACTAAAGCTTCACTGACAAGAATCAATCTGATTGTTGACAAACGGTTGCAGACATAAAACAGCAGCGAAGACCGTATACGCTACGCGAAATAAAGGAGACTTTCACCTCAATGGACGCAATCAAATGAGTCTTCCTTTTTACGAATCGGTCAAACGATACTAAGGTTCCACTCATCGGACATGCTTTCCTCGCACAAATGTAACATTTGAGTCCTTGCATGCATTAAACAGGATCATTGCCAGCTGACTAAAGAAATGTTGCAGGCTTCTCCACCAGCTTTGATAGATTTCACTCTTGATATTCCTTTCCTGACCTCGTCTAGATCGGAGTTCGGTATTCTATTCTATCTTCGCTAAAATTGAGTGTTACAGTCTGCCTGACAGTGGCATTTGTCGTCGCCCTTAGGCAGTCTGAAGTCTGCATGTCTGCTTTTTTTAAACTCTCAGTATGTCAAAAGAATTCCTTAAAACCCTAAAAACAGAAGCATTAAATTTCTTCGAAATTGCACTCCCAAAATAAACCTTTTTTCCAACTCAACCATATCACTTTTAACTGATTTTGATACAGATTTTTTGTGTATAAAATTTATTCTTTCGGCGCAAAACGTATCTGTAGATAAAAATATCGTTTTTCATAGCCTGTCATAGTCAAAGAATGCTATAGAAATGGTAGAAAAAACTGTCGTCGGGATTATATGGCGCAGTTGCTACTGAACGGCTTATGTTGTTTGTCAAAAAAAATTCCTTAATTTAATTTCACCCCTTATACAGATAACATTAACAGATTATTAACGCCCTCTGGATGGCAAAATAAAAAATCGTTTAGAAAGTTGATTTGCCTAAGGTTAAATATGTTTTTAATTTTGATCCTCATCTGTGGAACCTCTTTTAGCTAGGCAACTGCCTACTAATTTCTTCTACAACCGAAATTCAAAGCTTAAAATGAAACATAATAAATGAAAATTAAAGAGCATATCCCTTCCAGTTTACGACCAATTGAACTCTTCAGAAGAACTTTGCCTTCACCTTTTCAAATCAATCTGGAGCTTTCGTTCGTGGAGCACGCTTGTCCCGCGACGTGATTCTCATTGAGTGTCGACCAGGTGGCAATGAATCGTGCGCACGATTCCCAACACCGGAACAGAGGTTAGGCAAATAAATTTATGATAATCCTCTTTCGGAAATTCTATTTTTTAATGTTGATTTATATCAGTTTTCGTGCACAATCGAACGTCGAGCGAGTGGAAGGAGCTAATTCTGAAGAAATACATGACCCAAATGAATCTCATCGTTGCTGGTGGCATTCACCATTACCGCATCTGAGTGTGTGTTGATGTAAAGTAATCTAAGTGAAATAAACGGATTACAAGGCTGTTAGGAGGATGAAACAGAAGCTGACAGAATGGTTACTGTCCCTTACGCGGATGACCGTAAAGTTTATCCAAAACGCCCGCAAAAGGGATGCTCTCAAAAGGGGAGGGTCACTTCGCTGAGATGGGTTTAGATTAGTTTGCGTGAATAAATTTCATTCAGGGGATATCGTCAGCAAATTGTCAGCAGTAAATTGAATTATCTTTGAGTTTCATTGATTGCTCTGGTGAAGTGGTTGTGTCGTAGACTGTAGCAGGAGATAAATTGAAATTGACATGACCAGTGTGGTTATCAGCGGATTGTAGGGTATCCTAATCTAGGCAGGGACCTTTGGGATTTTACTTGTGACACAACAAGTTGATTTTGTTGCGGCAATGAATGTGATTTACCTTGAGCATGAGATTGAGAAGGGTTTCGCATGCTCTGTGAATAGTTTCTCCAATCTTTTTAACTTTGATTCATTTGGTAGACGATCAAATAGTTCCAAAAAGATATGGGAGTACATAGATGTCGGAAATGTAGACGAAGTGATACATGTAACTATTTCGTGTTGAATTTATAAGGAAAATTAAATTCTTTAAGTTTTAGGCTCATCTGTTAAGTTAAATTATTTGTTTTATCTTGCTTGCGTTGATAAATGTCAAATATTCGACCATGAATTCTATGGGCCAAGTGAGTGTGGTCATGCATTTTCGGATCTAACGCCTAAGCTGACTCAGTCATGTAGAGTGTAGACTATATCCCAATAAGAAATAAAAGTTAAACATCTTTTGTGAGAAAATTAAAAGACTGATGTCTTTCTTTCTTAGGAGCCTTTGCAGTTGGCAGTTTTTCAAACGACCTCCCACAAATTTTAATGTCGGAGGTTTTTGAAGCTCTACACTGGAGCACTCAGAATCAAAAATTGGTCCATTGTACTGCCAACCTTCTTTTAATGGAATTTCATGGTCTTCCAATGGATGACTAGGAGGCGCTTCTGTGATGAGGAGCCTACATCCTCAACTCTCACCTCATCAGCACCGAAGGCGGAACAGTGGCAGACGAAGTACTCGGCAGTGTCATCGTCTTCTCCACAGGCATCGCAGAGGGTTTCATTGCTTAGGCCCAGCACATTTAAGTGTTTGGCGAAGGTGTAATGGCCCGTTAGGACTCCGGTAAGGTGCCTGAAGTCTACAGGAAAGCCGCGGATTTCTTACAGACGTTGGGGAGCAAGCGCTTGGTCTGTCTATATTCTGAAGACTCATGTCCACCTACGTTCAGGTGTTTGGTGTATGAACTGTCTCGGAGTAGAAAATCATTCGGTCTGGACCTACACAGAATTTAAGCGAATTTTTGCTGAAGAAAGCAACTATTGTTAGTTCTGGCATTCGAAAATATTAGTTCACATCTCCACGCAATGCAATAGAGTCCCATTCACTTGCCTACACCTATCCTGTCATTTAAATTGATTTAGTTTCATTCCAAACTTTCGAGTACACATTTTTTATATTTTATTATGCGTATGCATTTCTACTTTGAAATGTATGCTTTTTCCGGTTTCAATTCGCATGAAATATTGCATTAAAATTTGAAAAACATCTGTTTGGTGTGTCGTTAATTATACATGTGTTTTGTTGTTTACATGTAAAGAAATGATTGTTTGACTAGGAATAATGAATTTTGTATACAGTCAGTCGCATACAGAGGTTTGTTTGCATGAATGTGAATTATTCACAAAATCACGGTGAACGCAACGGTTTTAATGTCCGGGAACAAAAGGGTTGTTTCCCGGGATACTGCTTTCTTTGTTCATTTTGATATTTGATGCCGGCATTTCCCATGTGACTGTGTTATATGAAATTATTAATTAAATATTTTCCGGTTGCCAAAGAAAAAAATCGTCATTTATACAAATTCACGGGGTTGACAAACGAATGGTATTTTATTTGAATTTTATTTATTTGGCTAACAAATTGGCTGTCCTGTACTCAAATATTTTGTCAAACGAGAGAGACTTTTTTTGAGTCATTTGAGAGCAGCCACATTTTTTCATTTACGGCTGTGAACTAAAGGGTTATAGTTGGAGTATCTACAATATAATTATTGGCTGATCCTACGTGTCGGAGATAGTTTTTGTTCAACCGAAAGTTCGTAAGTTCGAGGGGCATTGGCAAAGCTCCGATAGCGTTACGATCGTATAAATGATCTTAGCAAAGCAACTCTAAGAAGAAATTAAATTTTATAATAATAATAATAATAATGGCGGCGCTACAGTCCGAGGTGGACCTGGGCCTAGCTTCTCACCAACCAACTCGTGTTGTGCGTGCTATTGTTCTCTCACGAGTGGAGGGGACCTACAGTTTAATGCCGACTCCGAACTGCGAGATTGAGAAGCTTTTTCTAGACAGTTATACTCTTTGAGCATTGTCAGTGACTCGAAAGAGGTGGAATGCTTGAATGATATTGGCCTTAAATGTGTGAATTGTTTCCGGATTGTTAGCATAACATCAGTCTTTCACGGTTCCTCACAAAAAAAGTCCAAAGGGTTAAAATCGCTGCTCCGAGGCGGCCAATTAACATCACCAAGACGGCTGATGAAACGACACATTTTGAGAATTTGGTGGGCAAAAGATCGATTGTAGCATGCGTTGTGTAGCATGGCGCGTCAACCTGCATGAACCATAGGTCGTCCAAATCCCAGTCTTCATTTTCAGTAAAAAAAAGTAGGTTAGCATGGCTCCGTAACATCCATCGTTGACCAAAACGTTGATCCCAGTCTTATTTTCGAAGAAAAATGATGCCACCACCACTCCACGATCCGCACCAAACTGTCACTCTCTGTGTATTCATTGGCTTCTCGAAAATAACGCGAGGGTTTTCCGTGCCCCAGATGCGGTGCAGCAATTTTGTTTGTTAACGTAGCCGCCGAGATGAAAATGCGCCTCGTCAGAAAAGATGATTTTTCGCCCAAAATCGAACTGACACCAAACTATCCTTAATAAAATTGTGATGGAACATCACATTTTAGATCACAAATCTAAAATTCAATGGCAGCTTGGCCGAATTGCTGTATGCTCTACAGGACTCGAAATAACGCTTCATCGGTGGAGGGTTACATTCGACAAATGTGACGATGCATAATGCGCTCACGTATCACGCACAGATGATATAATTTTCGAAAAGAATTGCAATAGATAGAAATTCACTAAGAAAGCCGTGTCAGTCGTATGAAGAAGTTAAGCAGTTAAGGTCGTCGATAGCTGACGTAAAATTCCACACGTCCACCTAAGATAGGCAAACACGGAAAAGATCTTCCATTACACAACTGCTTAATACATTTCAATATCGTCGTCGTGTTTCAGAAGCGAAAGAAGAGCTTTTGTAAGACCATTTCGATGAGGAGCAATTCAAACACACCCACAGCGACCGACTTGGAGCTGTCCAAATGGAATCCTAAGCATTCTTTCCACCCATTCAATGGCACTCGTAGAGTGTCCTTTATTTTAAAGTTCCTTCATTTCCTGATGTCCAACAGTGGAAAACAGTTTCACTGTTTGGAAAGAGTGAATTGAAAGGATACCGAGCTGGAGGAGAGGGTGGCAAACAGAGAGAAAAAGAATAAGAAAATCTGCATTATGTGTAAGTGCAGACACCTTTTCACTTCGGCTGCAGGGGCTATAGCTATGGATCTGCCCATCCATTAAATTCCTTGAGATGAGAAATGAAACTGAAGTCTCAAAGTGCGAACCGGCAGCTAACAATGACCAGTGTGAGGTGGGCAGCTGAAGGGGAAATGCCTTTGTTCTCAGTCATTTCCCATTGTCTTGTGGGTGTGCTTGGGCTCCGTGGGATAGGATGGACCATGGGAAATGATTAAAATAGTACCCCTAGCATAGACCATAGGGGCCGGGCAAAAGTTGAGTAAAGAAAGATTCCAATAAGACGAAGCGATAGTCATTTTTGCCTCGTTTCGTGTTTTTGTTCGATTTACTAGCCACCTCGTTGTGCTTGTAATATAAGAAGTAACCCCTAGCTAGAGTAAATTGCTCTTCAGCAAAGCGTAAGGTTTCCGCTTCCGTTTGCCTGGCTCTGGACTTATCTTATAAAACGGGGCTGATTTCTTTTCTTTCGTCCAGAGCTTCTGCTCACTATTCAAGATGCGGACCGGCTCTAATGTATTTTTCGCGAGCACACGCCTTGAGAGCACTTCAAATAAACCTTCGCTGACTCGCACTCTCTCTCTCTCTTTCCCAATGTCTCACCCTCTATTGCTGTGTGTGTCTGCTAAAATTTATTGCAGGGGATACTGAAACTGTATTTTTTTTCTTCTTATTTCTATGGGACGTCGTCGGACGACGGGCTTCTTTTGGGCTTCGTTTTTATGCTCAGGATTCCGTTTACCGTATCTCTTCAGTTTTTCTCATTTATCCTGAGAATTTGTTTTATTTTTTCACCTCCTTCTGCTTTGGTAGTTGCTTCTGCTCTGGACGCGAACACTGAGAGCCAGTCAATCTTGGAGGAATAGAAGCAGTATGATGAAGACATAAAGGGGGTGTGGGAGTTCGGTGGGAGTCTTAGAATAAAGTCATGTTATTAAAATTCTGCTGTAAAGAGTTCAGTGGGGAGGGGGTGAGAGTTTTCCATTTATTCCTTTCGTGCTCAGGATGAGGGTCCTCTTTGTTCTGGTACTGGTAGCTGCAGGCAATGTTGGTCAAGTATATCTTGCTGCAAATAATTTTCACACCTGAGCGTATGTACTTAGCGTCGGACGAGACTCTAGCTTTCGAAGAATGTTTTTCATGTTAAATAGGAGATTTGTTTGAAGGATTCTGTGAGTGGATGGATTGCAAGCGAACACTTGACAGGGAGATGGGGTAGTTTCTTTATTTCTTTTGTTTCATTTTCTGTCAATCAACATGAGGAAAGGTCAGTGATGTGAAGAAGAACACAAACTCTGTCAAATGGAGGCATTTACATACCACTCGACTTTAGACTCCTAATTAAAGAAATCGTTTTGCTGCATTTGTATGACAAATGTGTTCATGGGTGGGTCGCAAAGGCATAGATCGGAAGGTGGTACGGTAAGGTAAGGTGTTTGAACCTATACTATATAACCTGCACAGAAGGTCTTAACAAGAACATTCGCTGATGTACTCCATTAATCAATAAAACTTTCACAAAACTTAAGTGTATCTTTTTTCCTGTGGACTTTTTTTTATTCATTTCAACCAGAAATTTTACACAGACTCCTCGTAACATTATCTAGAATTGGGTAGATGTTTCTCAGATCTTAGCACCTTGACTGATAGATAATTTGATCAAAAACATAGAATTAATCAAAAAGGTCTAACTGAACAGTTATGAATGTGAAAAAAAGATGAATGAAAAAAAAACATTTAATTTGCGAAACTTGCCCAATGTTCTCTAAGAAAAGACTGACTTATTTATCTGAGCATGAGCCTCGCCGCCTTTTATCCATAATAGTACCAGGAACGCTGCTTCCAGTCATCAAGACAAAGTTGTCTTAGCCCCGTGATCACTTTGTTTTTAAACCTCAAGGGCGGTCTTTGACTCCTTCTCGAGGAAGCTCTGCTGCCTATGGTGAGACTGGCAGCATTAGGGTTCTGTACAGCATTATTTTGGTCCTTCGAGCCACAAGTTTTAAACCATGTTTTTTCGACAAACCGAGGGAACAACATTTACCAATGGCGTTTTTACGTCGGATCTCCATTAACATGACGTTGACGTTTGCTTCGTTTGCCTTTACTATCTTAAAATCGTTTCCATCTGTTGTCACGTTTTGCTCCAGATAGTGAACGATGGACCGACTTTTGGATTGACAGCATGTGTTTCTCGTCTCCTCATCAGATTTGTGGAAGACAGTGTCAGTGTTTACATCTGCTTATCGTATATTCTTCAGATCCAGGTTGAAGAAGTAAGACAACAGCGCACCTCCTTGCAAAACCCGGTACAGGTTTTAAAAAGTACTGAAATCCCAGAACCTCGCTGTACAGTGTGTAGTGTAGCGCGACATTACTGGATCAATTATCTCGAGATCCCGCATTCAGAAATCGCATCGAATTTCTTGCGATAAATGATGTCGCATGCGGCTTTCGATGAAACAGTGATGCGTTTCGATTTGAAACTTTCTGGTCATTTCCAATATTTGTGTGGATGTTTGGTCTATAGCCGATTTTTCGAGCCGAAAGCCGCACTGGTAGGTACGAGCTGATTAGTTCGGTACAAAATTGCCTTAGACGTTAATACAATACGTTTGACAGGATCTTATAACCGACATTAAGCAGGGATATACTTCTATAGCTGTTGCACGAATGCATGTATGGAACTGATATACCAGTCATGAAGGATGCTTTCAACATCCTAAATTTTACATATGATCTAGAGCGTGTTCCCTATGACAACATCGCCGCCAGCCTTGGAGAGACAACGGCTTTGTTATTCTTCAGCCTGTGGTAGCTGTATCGACATCTGCAACACTGGGTAAGAGGACTTCTTCATTGACTCGAAATGGGATTGATTCGTTCGTTATCGCTCTCTCTCTCTCTCTCTTGGTCATGTTCATTAAGCGAATGCTAAAAGTACTGCTTAGATACATTCTCCATTTCCTGCACGTTGGAAACTTTTCCAGTCAATGAATCCTGGAGCGTATGAGCAATTACTGTCTTCCATCCTTTCGGTTCGGGCACTCTGCTTCCAGTCATCAAGGTTTGCATACGCAATCACTTGGCTCTTACGCAATCACTTTGGTTCTACTTTCCGAATTCGGGGGCTCGAAGGGTCTCTTAGCTAGAGCATTGGTGTTCGTTCGATGCAACCGAGCCAGTTAAGTATGCCCATTTTTGCTTTCCGAACTATGTCCACATCCTTTTACAGATCGTAAAATTCTCCTTCATTCGCCTTTCTCAAAGACAGGACCAAACTTCCGATTATTTTTCCTTTCGAAGCACTGCTCATCGTTCAGCTGTCGGCCCCATACAGCCCTCCGGGTTGGTAGCAAGATTGCAGTCGCAGTTTCAAAGAACCTGGGAGCTTTTATTATGACGGTCGTCCGTTTTTTTTGCTTTCTTGTAAAATGCACTTAATTTTTGTTTGCTCTAGACTGCTCGATATCCTTGAGCCGCTCTATTTCCTTTGACGAAGAAGGTTATTTTTCTTCTGGCTTCTAGCTCGATACTCCTCTTCAGTTGTCCAGTCTTTTGGTACGCCTCATTGGTTGCTGCTCACACTCCACATCAGAACATGGGATTCCTGTCGATGGTTGAAGGTAGTTTTTCCTCTATAGTCAATAAATTGTATTATAGATCCATTAACGAATAAATAAGTAAATGAAATAGGGTTCGCATTTACGGGATATCTCCCCACAACCCATTCGAATTCTGTTTGTTTTTGATCCTCCTTCACTGCCCTCAACCCATTTAACGCAAATCATTTTTCCCTCAGCGTACATAAAATCATGTAAATGCTACCCTCCGCGAAACTATTTGCAAAGGTTTCTTTTTAAGCTCCTCACTAAATTCGCGTCTCTTTCATTACAAATACATACAGAGTATCAGATTTCTTTGCTCTCGCAACACTTTCACAAAAACGATCCAGCAAAAACCCCGGCAAAGGGAAAAAGGCAAGAAAAATGAAGGAAAAAATCATAAAAATTGAAAGAATGAGAACGAAATTTATAAAACATAAAATTTCAGAATCTTGTGCATTCACAGAGGAAAATTTGTAAACATGAGAAGGGAATTGAGAGCGTACCACGAAACATGCAGCCGTACCCTGCCCGCTCTTCCATCCATCGTGCCTTCCCGTCGGATTCTTTTGAAATGAACAACGAAAGCACGAAACATGGATCATCCCAAGTGAATATTGTGCGAATCGAAAGGTAGAATCGGGGCATTCTAATTTTTTGTTTCTTTTTGCAGCCCCCCGCCTGTCCGTATCCTTTTTGAATTTGCAATTATACTCAACGCAGAACGAATATATCTTAACTCCGGGGAATTTTCAGTGCAAAAGAAGAAAAGAAAAGATTTTAAAGGCGAAACATTCTCGGCGTATCTTTGTGCTGTTCTTAGTACCCTGGGAGCGGGTACGCTCAAACAGTTCTCTGCTGAGTTAGTTCAAAACCGATTTGCGAATTTATATTTAATTTCAATTTGAGTTGCAATAATTGAAATAATTGTGCAGCCACAAAAATGTTTTCGAGATTAAGGGAGGATTCTGCCTGGCTTCAGGCTTCGTACGAGTAACTTCCAAAAAGGGTGGTCCGACGATTGCTTGGGAAGTTCCTTGCGATGATTGGTTACATGGTTAAGATAATTTTGTTAAGCTTACCAAGTTCTTTGGTTTATAGTACGACTTATTTTGCTTCAGTGCGACTGTGTGACCTCGGGATCCCCGACGTAATTACGCGTGGGTTTTCTTACGGTTTCGGTGACCGTGCACTCGAAAATAGAGATTCAGATGTCCTGTTTGGTTTCATTTGTAAGAATTTTGTTGTTCCTATAACGAACAAGGTGGTCATGTATCAAATGAGGCGAAAAAGGTTTGCCGTTCTACTAACAAGCTATACAATTTAACAGTAAAGCACGATAGAAGATTGGCAATAATTGTGGTTGCTGCTTCTTAGAACTAATGGCGAATATATACACGAAACAAACAACTTTATCGAACAAAAAAAGAAGTTGTACGCCTTTTTTGTCGACTTTAAAGCTGCATTCGATACAATCGACCGTGAAGCGCTGTTTTTCAAACTTTATCGTGTTGGAATGTCAGCTAATTTTGGTATGGTCCTCGAAAATATTTACTGTGGAAATCTTTCGGCGGTCTGGAATGGGACAGAAACCTCAAAGTGGTTCCATTCTAAAATGGGCGTAAAGCAGGGATTTCCACTAGGTCCAAGCTTATTCGCTTTATTTATCAATGATCTTGTTGAGTTTTTACCTGGGGGAATATCTATCTATCCGGAGTTATCATGAAAGCACTTATGTTTGCAGATGACGTGGTGTTATTTGCTTACTTACCTCACACGCTCCTACTAATGATAAATCGCCTTTATAAGAATTGCAAACTGTGGAGTTTGAGAGTGAACTTGGAGAAATTAAAGGTGATGATTGAAGAATGGTGTAGTTAAACTCTATAAATATCTGGGAGTGATTATTACGAGCTAACTAAGCATCGAAAGGATAAGCTTATGGAGGCTAAGGGTGCAATAAGTGCCACATGGAACAAATGCTTCTCAAATAAATTGATAAATCACAGCGTCAAATACAAAGCTTTCGTTTCAGTCGCCGAATCTATCATGTTGTATGCACCTCAACCTTGGGGGTTCCAAAAATACGAATCAGTTGAAAAATTGCTGAGGTTCTTTATTAAAGGTGTTTCCGGCTGCCGAAAACATCCCCCAACTACATGATTCATATTGAGACAGGACTGCCCCTCTCTTCATCAAAACCCTAACTTCTCATGCCGAGTATTTAGTAACGGTTCTAAATATGCCAGACGGGAGGCAAAAATCGTTGCACTGCAAACGATTCGAAAACAAAACTTTTGGTATAGGAAGTTGGAGGAACTCGCAAATAGTTGCCAAACAACATTCAGGTTGCTGGATGAAAATGGAATATGCCGCAAAGTGGAGCTTTTTGAACACATTGGAAAGGTGGATGAAAAGTATAGGGCGGACTTCATAAGCGAAGCTTCTTCTTCTGTTCATAGAGCAGTATACAGCCAGCTCAACCATAATCTGTCTGAACTAAATTACTTCCGCATTGAAAATGAACTCGGACTGATATCGGCCATTTTTAAAATGAGAGGAGAACTGATAGGACTGAACTTTAGACCACACCGAGGCGATCTGCCCATCTATTGCAGTCTTTGCAACCTCAACGAACAGGAGAATGTCTTGCATTTCCTAGGAAAATGTCATATTCTATGCGAAATAAGACGGGATATCTTAAACAACAACTATATGTCCGAACAGGAAGTTCGAGCCCTGCTGAACTGCGAACGCAACATAAACGAACTGTACAAGTTTTACAAAACTTGCAATATCATATCGTAACCAAATATTAATCGAAGCTTTCTACGATAAAACGAGTACGAACAACAAATAAAAAACAAAGTCTTATAACTAAGGTAAGGTAAGGTAAAAGTGGCGGTGGACATACAGATCCTGTTTTCACACCCAATTAGCGCCATGAAAGCGCCGTTTTGATACCACATCCTATGGGATACCTATTTTGTGAGATGAGGGTGAAAAAGAGTGTGTATTCACTCAGATTAGCCTAATTTTGAAACCACTTCGTGGAATTTATGAAGGCTAGCAGACTGTGAATGTTTGCTTCTGAGAGATTATTAGGGGTGTTGAAGAAGGCTTTGCCCAGAGTGCGTTGCCTGACTCTAGCTAGAGCCGGACATTTGCACAAAAAGTGCTCGGGGGTTTCTGACTCAGTTTCCACCCGGCAGCTGCGGCAGTGTGAGTTGAATGGTATGCCTAGTCTTTCAGCATGCCTGCCAACAGCCCAGTGTCCAGTGCAGACCGCTGTGATTCTGGATATATTTCTTCTACTGTTGTTAAGCAGGTCTTTTGTTTTCTTTTGGTTGTAGTTGGGCCATAAACTTCTGGATAGAACACATGTTTCCAGCTTGGTCCATCTTTCGTTGGCGATCTTGAGGAAGTGATTGTAGATGTTGTTTTTTACGAAGCCTAGTGGAGCCTGGACTTGATCCACAACGAGACTATCGAGTTTGGATCCTTGTCTGGCTAGCTCGTCTGCTGCTTCGTTTCCTATTATACCCGTGTGCCCGGGAACCCAGATCAAAGAGACCGGGCTCCGTTCACCTATACTGGATAGTTCCTTGCAGCAGCAATCCACTAGTTTAGACGTTGTGGTTATGGATGTTAGAGCTTTGATAGCAGCTTGACTATCTGAAAAGATTGCTATCCGCTGTGTTGGTTCTGTTTTGTTTTTAATTTCAAGACACACATCATATATTGCAAGCACTTCTGCCTGAAAAATGCTTGCAAAGCTTGGTAGCTTGAGTGACTTTGATATCTTGAGGGCTTCGGAGAAAATTCCAGCGCCCACTCCAGAGTCCATCTTAGAACCGTCTGTGAAGATGGCTATGTCATGGTTTTGGAAGACTCTATCGCTTTTCCACTCAGTTCAGGTTGGAAAATATGCCCTATAGTTTTTATTGAAATTTAGCTTTGGGATAAGGTAGTCAGTATGACTCAGTATCGCCTGTTGTGGTAGTGAGTTAAGGATGTTACCATGTCCATAAGTTCTGCTACTCCAGCAGTTTGACTCTCTGAGTCTAATTGCACTACATGTGGCCATGAACGTTGCGTGTAGATCTGGAGGTAGAAGGTGCAAAATAACTGTAAGCGCATCTGTGGCAGTCGTTTTTAAGGCGCCAGTGGCACCTATACATGCAGTTCTTTGTACCTTGTTCAGTTTTGTAATATTGTACGCTTTGGCTAAAGCTGGCCACCAGACTAAGGAGCCGTAGGTGAGAATAGAAAAGAATAATCTTCGGTCGAAGTCCCCAGCTTTTGCCAAGAGTTTTGTTGCAAGCGTATAAGGCTATGCATGCCTTTTTAACTCTTTGCTTACCTTACATTACCCTTACCCTTATAACTAAACAAACCGACCAGTATAATAACAAAACAAAAAGAAAAACTATCATACAAAAACTATATTATAGAACAAACCTATTATAAAATATATTTCATATGTATCATGTACTTATCTACCTAAATGATGCCAATCGGACAGACGGCATAGCCAAGCTAAAAAGATTTTTGTAAAAAAAAAATGAATTTGTAAAAAATATGGTATATAAATAAATCGAACTTATCTATCTATCTTTCTTATCTATACACGAAATGATATAGGAAAATAAATAATTCTGGAGACTTTAACGAATTCCTAAAAATGCAGCTTTAAATTATTAACAAGCACTTATGCCAATCCGCCTCATCTCTTGCCATTAGTCGAATTGTGCCATCTACAAACAAAACTCCCAGTTCCAATTATTCCCACTTTTCCAATTGCTGTTCCCTCTTCATTAAGTTCCATCACTTTCATTTAATTCGTTCTTTTGAAAAATATTCAAATTTTGAACATCATTCCATTCCATTGACATTTTTAATCACTTAATGTTACGTTCGTTTGAAATTGACTTCCGAAAATTAAATTACCCCCTCCTTCCCAAAGACTTGATTGGGCAGTGCACTGTGAGCTTGACTGAGCTAAACTGCCAGTGCGATCGTATTTCTCAAAGTCCTAAATTGCCTTTCATTGTCGCTCGGTAATTGATCTTAAATGACGTTCCATTAAATGTAATTATTTCAATCGAATTTAATTATACATCACAGAAAGTAACACAACAAGGACCAAACGTTTGCCATTATACGGGAGAGTTGGGGCTAGCCCCGAATTGCGAATTGTCGAGGAGAAAAATTGTCATGGAAACTTAACAGGACAGCAGGACACCCTGGCACTGTCAAGCTGTAATCTTTGTCGGTTGTCGCATAGCACTGTAGTTGCAGGAGTTGGAGAGTTTTCTCAAATTCACCTCACCTACACCTACGTCTGTCTGCAGTAATCGGGAAAACAACAGTGCCTCCTGCCTCAAGCTACCTGACACTGTGAAGAGATAAGATACAGGTTTATTGTCGCCCGACAAGAGATGTCAGCTCTTGAAAATGGATGGACGATTGCATAGTTCTTGAAATTCAAACTGATGTCATAAACGTATACGAAGGAGAGTAAAGTCAGGGTTGCCGCCATTCGATAGAAAGCTTTTTCGTTTAAAATAGTACTTATGTGTCCCATGGCAAGATTGCAATGCACTAAATGTGAGTGTAATATGCATTTAAAAAAATAGCAATTATTAGTCAGAAAGGGCACTCGCAACTCTGCCCAAGTTCCGGTTAACTTTTTTAAAAAGTTTTTAATGACAACTATCCTTTCTGAGAATTGCCAGAGGTAAGGCCATAAAGATGCGCGATTTTCCAGCTCTTTTGTCACCCGTGGTGAGCAAAATACAAAAATAAGGATCACGTTCTGAACAAAGTTAAATTCAAAAGATTGTCGAATTAAGGCCAAAATCACTTCACGTTTCACGCAAACAATTCAATTCCTGTTCCTGATTCGCTACAATCCCAAATACTACCTACCGTTATGTCAGTCAAATCGATTGTAATTGAATTTCTATCAAAAGATCCAACCATTCACCCTTGAGTGATGGCAACCCTGCTCAGTGAGATACATTTAGATTCAAGTCCTTCTATTTCATTCAGTGATTTCATTAATTTAATGTAATATTGACGAAGTTCCGTTTTGCTGAGGCGGATCCAAATCAGTACACAGTATCTAAGAGTATCCTATTACGTAACTTACCGATGGTCTAGACCATTTGACTACCACTACCGCCCAACACACCCATTCAACGTCAAACAAGAATAACCTCCCTCTGCGGATGAAAAGCTTCCACCGTCAGGGTTAATTATGCGGCAGGGTTCCGTTTGCCTTTAATGATTATATTGTTGCGCTTTGAAGGTGATTAGCACGGAATGTAAATTCAGGACATCGCTGGAGGGCTGATGTTTGCATTCCACCTCCTGGACGCTCACAACGTCCAAGGGACCGTACTCCAAGAGTTCCCAGCGAATTAAATTGTAGACCGTTATACTTTCTAAGTAACCTTTCGTGTTTGTAATTATTTTGTTGTAATTTCCCTGTCAAGCCCACCCCCCAATTGAGTCGCCACTCTTGGTCCGGCACTCCCTCCTACTTTCTTCTGAGTATTTTCAAAGATTTTAACGATAAGTCACGCTTGTGTGAACGCCCAGCGCGGTCATGGTGGTGACGGTGGTGACGATGGTATGGCCGTGCCAAGTGACGTTTGTTGACGGTTGTTCCAGCAGCTGAGGAACCTTCAGCCTTCAGTTGACCTTTTTTAATTACCCCACTACTGTTGAGGGCGATTTGTTTTCTAATTTTTTGCCGTCCCTTTGATTCTTTTTTTCTTTTTCTTTTTCCTTGTTTTTCTCCGGCGATGGGTAATTTTGTTGCTCTGCTTCCCATACCCGTCCTAATTTGCCTCTAAACTCATGTCCTGATTTGTGAACTTAGATTGGTCCTGCGTGTTCTCCCGCAGGCAGGGTGACAAGCGACCGGTGATGGCGAAACAAATGTACAAGCATAATTGGCGGAGTGCTACGTGAAGGGGGGACCTGTTCTAGAAAAACGACGCAAAAAAGAAAATGTTCAGCATGACAAAAAATGACAGGCAGATCGCGTAAAACGAACGACGACGACAAGGAAGAGCGATGGAACGGGGAATGTTCTGGGTGTGCGCAGACAAAAAGGACGACTCGGGGAAAGATGAATAATTAGGAGACAAATTTAAGTGGCAAATTTTATTTGTATGAACATTTTTTTGTGTTCACATTCCCACCTCTCTCCGAGCGGGGAAGGTTGTCCCTCAGTGTCAACCCTGTGTAGGGCAGTGCCGGCCAGAGAGCACGGGATTGGCAAAACTTTCGAAAGTCGGAAGGACTTCGAGGTAATAAAATGGCGGCAATAAAACAAACTCTCGGAGTTCTGGGCCGAGGATGAGATAAATCTATTGCAATAATTTATGTTTATTTACTTTTGTAATTTATGACCCCTGAGAGGGAGACGGCGGCGGCAGCAGCGATGGGAGCTATGCGACAGAACGTTGTTGAGCAATTGGATTGGATAAGTGGCCATCGGATCGTTGTTGGGAGCACTTAAGGAGTTGAAGTAATAAAATAAAAATGCTAATGTTTCAATATTTTCCAAAAGTTGTTAATGAAATTAGTGACGGTGGTTTTGATGTGATTTGATGGCACTTCACATGGAATTTTTTTTTATTTAAAAATGTCCACTGTCCTCTTTTTTAGGTCGAAATGAATACTTTTACGGAGTTTGACGTTAAGGGATATCTGGAGGAGGGGTAGTCATATTCAATGGCAGTAAGAATATAGAAGTCTGGCTAAAACTGACGCACAGAAAAGGATATACACTTCTTTTAAGATTACACATAGAAAATCTTAAGCATTGGGTGACGAAAATAATGATAATATTTTGGAGCTACAGCCCGGATGGACTTGGTCCTAACTTCTGCAGCAGCCACACTGTTATCAGTGCTATTTTTCATTTACGTATTGAGGGGATCTACACTTTAGATCCAACATTGAAAGGCAAAGTTTTAAGAAGCTTTGTCTAGACAGTTCTATTCTTTATGCACTGTCAATGACTAGAATGCTGTGAAAATGAATAAAAGGCACTTACCCACTACTCCAAAAAAATCTTCTCTCCAAATGCAAATGGCAACTCGACTGAGTATTAAAACTTGCCTGTTTTTATGAAGAGACCTTCTCATGTAAAGGGCAGAATGTAAAGGCCAAAAAATTATTCCATTTCAGGCTGTAGTATGGATATACCTCAGTGCAGTTAGCATGGTAACTTTGCTCCTATTTAATAGCAATATGACAAAGGGGTTTGTAAGAAATCATATCTTCATAAGATATATACACATATTTTACAGTTTAAGGTAACGTACCTTTTCCTATCCACACAAAAATTATTAAATCTGATAAACTACCTAGAAGTATAATTTTGAACACTTCGTATAATTTTTTTCGGCCGTACTGCTAAAGTGGGTAAACTCTTGCAGAAACGAAAGAAGGTGTTTGCTAGCTGAATACTGAGTAGGACTCCGTCCGTAACCAACCGTTGAAAATCGCACAAGACTCAATTTCCTGAGCAGTGAACTACATTGAACTAAATGAACTAGAAGAACGAACTAGTTCAATAAACAGATTTTAACTAAACTGAGCTCACTCTGGACTAAATTAAAGTGTATAAGCCTAGATTAAAGTATAATGTTGTAGAAAAAGAGCTACCATTCTTTTTCAAACATACTGACTGCAAAATTGGACATTCGTTAGCTAGTTGCATTTTTGGAGCCGCGCTTGATTACTATGCATCAAAATAAATTCTCAAATTTTAAAGGATGTTAAGGGAATCGAGTTAGATACTGAACGACATTTCCATTCGCCGTAACATTCCTGAGATAGGTAGGCAGCGGCTTGAAGCCGAGACAAACGTAGACCAGAAATTTGGGTACATTGTGCTTCATCTTCAAATTTCTTAGAGTGCTTAGCGGCACATCGGGTGGTGTCGTATATAGCGAGTTTCCTCTCATCCAATACAGTTTGCTCCACCCAATCACTCCTGTCCGACGATTGGGAAGGGAACCTCCTTGTCCATCCTGAGATAAAAGAGTTGTTTAACCCAGGCGAAGAGAACATGCTGTAGGCGCCGCAATAAATTGTTCACGGCTCCACCTCTTTCGAGTCACTGACAATGCTCAAAGAGTATAGTCTAGAAAGCTTCTCAATCTACCCGTTCGGAGTCGGCTTTAAAGTACATGTCCTTTCCACTTGTGGGAGAACAATAGCAAGGCACAACACGTGTAGTTGCTGAGCTATTTCCAAATCCACCTTGGACTATAGCGCCGCCATTATTATTATTATTATTATTATCTCTCATCTCATCTCATTTTCAATGACCCGCATGTTCCACTATTATTAAGAAAACATGCTCTGAAAAAAGCGATTCCATAGCCGGAAAGATAGAATCTTTTTTTTGAATTAGTGCTTCGTATTCTACTTTAAAAATTCTATAACGGGAGCGTATACTTTCTTTTTTTCCTTTTAAAAGATGCGCAAAAACGGATATGCTCACATTCAGTTTTCTTCTGTGGATACCGCTACAGACAGGAATGGACTTTTCATGCTGTTTTTAGTTGAGTTGAGGTTGAAATCCTCTTTCACTTACGCGCTCCACCCAAACCGTGGACGTCCTTTTTTGAGTACAAAAATAGTTTTTTGACCTTAAAGCGTTGATTCGAAGCCAGCCGTCATCGAGACAATGTGACGAGTTTGGTAGGAGTGCCAAAACTTGACGTGGTTCTATATAGCTCACCTCCAAACTGCCTGTCATATGATGATATGATGTGATGCATATATGTATGCATTTCTTGCGTCTTTTCCAGGTACTTCCAAAAAATGTGCCTACGGTGTACTATTCCGGCATGAAACCAAACTGGAAAACACCTATTAGAGTTTTGACAAAAGGGCAAAATAGAAATTGTGTTCAATGTAAAAGCTGCCCTCGGGTAGTCAAAAAAAATCGATACTTAGATTCCATTCATGGGAAAGGCTTTCATGCGACTATATCTTACACATTAGCTGACAACTGCGTTCAGACCGATCATCTTCAGCTGCAGCTTTCTAGGCAAATGTACCAATTTACCAAAGTAATGGTGAAAATGGAAACTACTCCAGCAAAATACAAGTTCCTATATTAAGCTTAAAACAATTTTTACCACTCTCGTAAACTGAATTCTGAGCAAAAAATGTTATCGGTACTTAAAGTCGACCCTTGATACATAATTCTTCTTCTATTATAAATAACTCCCGAACTAGAGGACTCATAGTTTAAATTTAAATCTCTGTAAGGGCTCCCATTCCAACATATGAACTAATCAGTCAATCAAAAATGACATGAACCTCTCTATCGAAGTACATCGCTTTGGAATCTTTCCCGCAACAAGACCTTTTCATGTTTCCTAGACAATGCTCGGTCTACTCCCAGCCTATCTCTCCAAGGACTAATCAACGACCAGCTCTTCAATTCAAGCCGTCCCCAAACGAACTTCTGCATAAAAGGTTTATTCCACTTTTAAAGAAACACAACAGACTACTTTGCATACAAGGATATTCCTGTTTTTCGAATTTTTCCTCCTCCCCACATGCTTCACATATCATCCCCCAGGAGGTACACAAATCAAATTCCATGGCTAACATGCCAACATCCCTGGAAAGTGGAAACAAAGGAATGAAAAATTTCCCAATTTCACCGGGAAATTCTCTCCAATTGTTGTCGGCACACAACAAAAGCCAAAAGGACTTAACTTAACATTTTTCAACGCACCACCGGTACATGGTAGGGGGGTCCTTTCAACAACTACCATTGTATACTTTTCTTCAAATTTAAATTAGAAACATGTGTGTGAATGGAAGGAGTGAGATGTACAGTGTTTCTCCCTCGGGGAGTAACAGCAACCTTCACTCTCAACCCACAGAGAAAAGCCTGAAACTGAATTACGTCAAATTCGTAGTGAATTTGGCATTGTAAAGCTGTGGAGCTGTAGAGGTATGGTGCTGTGGTGCTGTGGTGATGTGGTGCTGTGGAGCTGTGAAACGTGTATACAGCTGACAGTGCACCTTACTACAAACCTGGCAGGACGAGTGGCTTTTATCCTTGACTCTTTCATATTTTTAGTCCCTCACTCTGTCCCTCCGTAGCGTCGGTTCTCTCCCATGGCATCGTCCTTTTTATCTTTTCATTCAGTCATTTAGTCCCTTCGTGTTGCCACCTTGCTGTCGTCTGCCTCATTATGATTTCAGTTTTGTGTATGTGACTGTTTTGCTTACTCAACACACAAGGACAGTGGGTGTTCGACTGGCGAACTCCCGAGCGAAATACGATTTTCACTAAGGATATACGAAAAAATTTAAATTATGATTTGAGCACGAATTGAAAATTCCAGGTTTTGTCTGCCGGTTGGTCCTGTCTTTCGTTGCCTTCGTCGACGGGTATGTTTATCTTCCAGCAGGCTCTTTGTAGGTGCACACATCTCATTGTGTGCGATAATTTTGATGGTGATGACTATGAGGACGGGCAAGGGCGACGACGACGACGACGACGTTTCGTGTATTGTTTACTGTTTCGTAAGCTTTCTCACTGCGCTCTGATTCCATTCAGTTGTTTGGTTTTTTATGATAATTCTTCCTTTTTCAAGTCAGATAGAGCTCTTCTCAGAAGTTAATGTTAAAGGGGCGCAAGGACACTGCGATTTACGCTTGTGATGTCTGAACGCGCGGACTCTTGACAATGTCTGACTGCGAAGCACTGAGCGCAGACTCTTGTGAGGCGGAAGGACATTTTTTTTTTTTCAAATCTTCCTTCCTGATTCACTCAGAGTGTCAGCATTCACTTGTGAGCTTGTTGCTGTCACAACCACTGCGAATACAAGTTCAGTATAATTTAACAAAGGGGCATTGTCTGCGTTTTTTTTTTCGCCTAGCCCTCGACGGGTGGGTGGATGGGTGGGCTTGAAGTAACTCGCTTGACACAAAATCGTTATTTTTATTCAACGGAACACATTTCAAATGAAACTCATTCATTTTTGTGTCGTGAATGGGAATTGATTATATGAGAGCGCACAGCACCTCGTGTGATGGGGAAATTCGCTGACGAACGATTAAATTGAACGCAGGTGTGGAAACGCTGAAGCGCTGAGGTGAAGTAGGCTGAAAGGACATGTCATACGCATAAATTATTGTCTGTGACTGTTAAAGGGGAATACGTTCAAGTACCGCGGAGTGAACACTCGAGCTGAGCACAGCATCTGCTTTCCATCGTACATTCATATGCGCTGCCTCGCCCCGTACACTTCCAAGGACTTTGTGCTATTTAGAGCGGATAAATGTGTTTTTTTTTTCACCCTACACTTCTTGTAAACACAAGTATGATGGCCAGGAATCAGAGTAAGAATTTATTTAATCTCTAAGGGGAAGGGTATTCATCGTGGAGCACGTGTAATACGTGCGATAAAAAACACAAGGCCGAATTTGATTAAAAGAAGTTAAGGTTAAATGTTTTCGAAGTACTGAAAGTGAGGTGAATATGTGCCAAGGTTTACATCCTTAGAGACAGCGGATAGACAAGAATGGAGTACGTAAGGAAAATCCTTTGCGAAAGGTGGTCCCTCGAGCCGAGTTCGTATTTGCCTGCATTCATGAAATAAGCTGTCAAGTTGTGTTGGGAGTCCTTTTCCAAAATTTTCCTTTGGGTATGCACACAGTCCGCAGACGGTTGACACGCTGGATTAATCAAAAATTATGTGCTAAAATTTCAAAGTGGAGTTTATTCAGACGCTGGGCAATGAAAAGTTGAGTGGGTGAAAATGTTTCATGAAATTCGGTCAGTCCAACATGTTTTCGGCTTAGAATATCAGAACGGTTGCTTTGATGTACAATGCGACGGCTGAAGGTAATGCGTGAATGATACCCAATGGTTACAAGTTTCAGTGGATGTGATTGAAAACGTATAAAACTTAAAATTGCTGATTACCTTGATTTTGAACAATTTTTCAAATGCACTTTCGAAACATTGTTGGTAATTCCTGCATACAGAGTAGGGGTCTATATACAGGGTGGGCCAAATACAAGTTTCTTTTTAATTTTTTTCCATGTATTATGTGTATGGCTTTATATGTAAAAAAAATATTTCCATTAATTATAAAACACAATGTCGTTCAAGTGAATCCCTCGGCAGGGTTCGCAATATCGCATTCTGTCACCCCAATTTTTCGAGACCTTGTTCATAATTTTGGGCTGTAGCTCACGAATAGCTTGGATGATATTGGGCTTAAGTGCTTTAATTGTCTCCGGATTGTTAGCATAACACCGGTTCGTCACAAAAAAATGTCCAAAGTGGTCAAATCGCAGCTCCGAGGCGGCCAATTGACATCCCCAAGAGGGCTGATAACACGATTTGGGAATTTGGTGTGCAAAAGATCGATTGTGGCAAGGGCTGTGTGGCATGGCGCGTCATCCTGCATGAACCAGAGGACGTCCAAAACCCTGTCTACAATTTAAGTAAAAAAAGTCAGTTAACATGGCTCTGTAACGCCCACCGTTGACCGAAACGTTGTTCCCACACTCTTTTTCGAAGAAAAAATTCATTGATGCCACCACTCAACAATCCGCACCAAACTCTCCCTCTCGGTGGATGCATTGGCTTCTCGACAATAATGTGCGGGTGTCCGAGCCCCAGATGCGGCAATTTTGTTTGAAAGATGAAAGATGAAAATGCGCCTCGTCAGAAAAGATGTTTTTTCGCCCAAAATCGTTGTCCAATTCAAGCTGCCTAAACTGCGAAGCGATAACAAAGCCGATGGTCGCGCGTCTTCATTTGTTGAGTCAATTGGACCGTGTAAGCGAACCATCCGAGATCTTTATGGAGAATTCTCATCAGGCTAGTGCGTCAAATGTTGAGCTGCTGAGATCGATGTCGAATTGATGTTCGTGAAATGAGACTCACACTCTCGGCCACAGCAGCCACACTCTCATCTGTGCGCACCCTATTACGACGAGGAACATGAGTGTTGTCCACTAGCATACCAGTCTCACGAACTCTTAGCACAAACTTGTTTGCAACAGTCGCGATGGGTGCTTCATTTTGGCCAAAACTTATTTTCAAAAAACGCACTTTTTTTTGGAAATAAATTTTCAAGTGTAAAGCGAGGTATGATACTGACTTTCTCTCAATATTTTGAGCGGGAAACAGCTGTCGGTGTCAAAATAACCTATGATTTAAAAAAATCCACTAGATGGTCACCCTATACATATATATACAATTCCATTAAGGTAAGTATATTTAACCACTATTTTTAATTGGAAGAATGTTTTCTTTATGCGATCATACTAAGTTTTTTTCAAATTGTTCATTTGCAAGATGTACCTGTGTGTGTACATAATGCAATTATAAAAATTCACACAATGAACAATTCGAAAGCGCAGTTACGCCGCATTTTATTTTTTTAATTTTTTGCGCAACTATAGGCAATAAAGTAGAATCTCGAAAACATTCCGAAAGATTAACCATCTTTCTCCCAAGCGACGGTGTACTGCAGAGCAGATTTTTAATAAAAACGTTTATGTTATTTATTTTTACCTCTTAGGAGCATTTTTTTCATTCTTTGGAATGTTTCTTGATTTTTTTAAAACAAAATAAATTGATATTTTGATATATACAATCTTTTTATGTGTAGCATATTATTTTACTAGGCTTTGATGCTTCAAAAGATGAACAATTCGTAAAAATTAACTGGGCCTTTTTTAATCTGTTCATCTTCTTTTTACTCTACTGTATAACACACACTTTGAAACGGCTTCAACGTTTCACACATATGTTTGCTTCTTCGCTCAAATGTTGCTTTACAAAGTTCGAATTTCCGAACAGGCCCTATGAGAGAGACAAGTCCAGCAAAATCAATAAAAATTACTCATCATATGTATAGTAATTTAGAAACGCTGTGGAATGGAAAACAACATCTGCTAATTATATTATTCCCCACAGCTTTCCTCTCAAATAGTTTCTTTTTGTGAAATTGTTCATCGCGTTTTGCAGCTGCACCATAATTGCAGCTGCAATTCGCATTAGTAACTCTATATTTTTTGTAACCTAATTATTTTTTTAGTCCATGAATCGGTCGCTGTGCATTGGCGAAGAAATTATCTTTATCATTGCCCTAAAGGAAAAGTCTAATTATTTCAAAACGAGCACATCGGGGTCTCCATTTTGAATCATACGTCCATTACATTCGACGTCCATTTGTATATGGCATCATGTTGCTTAAAATAAACTCCCCCCACTTAAAAATTAACGTCACCTTCGTTTGGAATAAAAGTAAATTTATTGAAACCGTCTCACCAACAACTTTTAGGACAATATGTTTATGCTTAATTCCGCTCAAAAAGTTACAAATACCCACGATTTTTGCAATCGTCTCGAAATCTGAGTTACACTCTTAACAATGGCGGCTATATTTTGAGATGATCTTGAAAACGAGTAGGATTCTTCACACGACTGACTTCTCCAAAATGATCACATTTATATTTTAAACTTACTCTTGCAGTGCTTTTTCCATGATGACGTCCAAAGCAAGTGCGAACTTGCTAAATTTCCCCGATATTTTCACCGTCCTCTACTCCTTCTCTGCCCCCTTGTGCGAGTGTGGTGCGGTCCATTTTCAATAACCTCCTAATCCCTAGTTTTCAAATGTGATCTCAGTGATAGTTGAGTCTTAACAGTACACCAATGGCACGAGATAACAAATGTCACCATGTGGTGTATGAACCGATATAAGCTAAGGGATTATTCTTGTCGGCAGCGTACGTTTCATGCGACACATTTTGTTTTTCTGAATTACATTATTTACAATACCTCTGAAAAAAAAGCGAACTGACACATTTCACCTTGCGATCCATAACACAACTCAACGTGTCATTTCAAAATTAGGTTTATCTACCAACTTAAATTGTTTTGATTACAATTATCGCAATCGGCCGCCCAGGATTGCGTTGCACGCACCACAACGCACATATCGGTGATGGCTATCAGGCATCTCTTCAAATAAATTCCCACAATCATATATTTCACCACTTAAAAATAAAATGTATGCTAAATAAAATTCCAGCTCTAATTACAGCTTGTTATGTTTTTGCTGCAAATCCGTTCGGAAGTTTTTTTTTATTTATTGCGTCCGAATTCATTTTTATAAAATTCAACCTATTAAGGCCACCCTCCACCACGGTGGCAGAGAGCAAAATAAGTTAATTAGCCGCTTTATCATTGCATTTGTAGAATTACCAATGATCCCTAAAGAAAACCGCAAATTAAAAAACAAAAGTTGGGGAAAAAATATTATTGTATCCTGAAGTTTTAGAGTTAGATTGAACAAAAGAAACCTTTGTTAATAGAGCAAAAGATATATGTAATAAAACTCTAAAGTTTAAAACGTTATAAAAATAAGGGTACTTTATTTCGACCGCTCGCGCTGAGATCTTGTGAAGAAGTGTATGTATTTCTTTAATTGACATTTGACATTCATTAGTTCAATTTTGTTTAGTTAAGTTAAGTTTAATACATAGTTGTAGGAAAGGCAGTGCGCCGGTAATGTAGTTAGCAAAAAGTTAATTATAATATCATTAATCAATATTAATATTAATAAAGAATATTAATCAAACTTCAACATCTTCCCCGGCCGTGAACGAAGTTCGCAATCATAATCGAACAGATCTGTCCCCAATCGCAGACACCAACCGCTTCGTCATTGATTGACAGAATTCAGCTGCAGTGATGGCGCCGATTTTCTCATTCTGCTTTGTTGTTTCGTTCTTCATCTTCTTCGAGTGCGTACCGTGCCGGCTCTGAAGTTATTGTTTTGTTGTGCTCTGTGTGTGAAAAATTCATTAATTAGTGGATGACTCTCTCACAGGTAATGAATTTAGTTAATATATATAATTATTATAATATTGTATTAATTTATCGTGTCGGTTTATCGTGCGTTTGACGATCGTGATATCCGTGTCGCCAAGTCTTAATGGAACGCAAATCCATTGAAGAGTTTGGCTAGTGAGTTTTGTTGTTTATGTTCGAGGTTTTGCATGTGACTCTGTACATAATGGTACATGCAAAGAACATAATATTGTGTGTAGTGTTGTTTCCACATTCGCTGTGCAATACCTGGCGAAAGAAACTTAAAAAAATTAATTAATAATGTGTTTTTTTTTTTTTTGTTTGTTTTTGGTAAGAAACGAAAGTGCATATAGAAAAAAAAACTACGTATTCTTGTGAGTGTGTGTGTGTGGTATGGAGTAACTCGCGTCGCGTAGGTTTGATTTTGGTTTTGTGTTTGGGCTATGTATATACTCGCTGATCGATGGCGTTGACCTACATTCATGTGGAATGCAATGGAATGGAGATATTTACATAGTGCAATGAACTATACCATATGATCCGTGTCATTCTCTCTGCGAAATTAAATCGTAAGGCTGACTGACATATTATGTTATATTATGATAAATGCGATAATGTAGTGTGACGTGATTGTTTTTAATAGATTATTGCAAATTAGTTATTATGCGAAGTTAACTTTAAATGTGAAAATGTGTTGTTCTTATTAATGAATGGAGTGTAGTACTTTGTTTTCGTTGTAATATTATTATTATGTGATGGATGACATTGAATTGCGGTTGTATGAATGAAATAGTTGATGTGTTATTCATGAATGTGTAATTATTTTGAAGTTGTAATGAAAGAAGTAATATATGTTATGCGTGTTTGATTGTAAATTAATATACATATGTAGATGACTGATGTTTATTGAAACTGCTTGCAATGCACTTGACCATTCAAGTGGATTTCAAAGATGCTTTGTTAGGGTGTTTGGATGATGTTTGTTTTTCATAAGTGTCGTTGGACGGGAGCACACAGATTTTGGTTATTGGCCGTTTTATCTGGCCATTTGCTGTTCGTAGTGTGACGACTCGTACTAATTCGTCCTTCCCTGGATGCATATCGATAATGCGAGCTAAGTTCCACTTAGCTGGAGGCAAATTGTCTTCTTTGATTAAGACCAAGTCACCGATTTGTGGTTGATTTTCCACCCGAAGCCATTTTGGTCGTTGCTGCAATCTGGTAAGGTATTCCGACGTCCATCGTTTCCAAAATATTTGTTGCAGTTTCTGCATCTGTTGCCATCGCTGTAGAGGTCCGATTGGAATTTCGGTTACGTTCGCTTCTGGAATTGTGGTCAAAGCCCGACCGATGAGGAAGTGTCCAGGGGTTAGTGCGGTGAAATCATGCGGGTTGTCAGTCATGGGACATAGAGGTCTGGAGTTCAGGCAAGCTTCTATTTGTTGTAAAAATGTGTTGAGTTCTTCATACGTATATTTCTCTTCTCCTACAACTCTTTTCAGATGATACTTCACCGACTTCACCCCGGCTTCCCATAGTCCACCGAAATGAGGAGACGCAGGAGGAATGAAGTGCCATTGTATACCTTCGTTGGTGGCCATGCTGGCCACAGTCTTCCACCCGACGTCTGCTTCAGCGAATAACCTTTTCAGCTCCTTGTTGGCTCCTACGAAATTCGTGCCGTTGTCGCTGTAAAGGTGTGAACATACTCCTCTTCGTGCGATGAATCGACGTAATGCCGCGATGAAGGCTTGGCTCGTTAAGTCGGTGACCAACTCGATATGAATGGCCTTGGTAGCCAAACATACGAACACAGCGAAATATGCTTTGAGAGTTTTGGCTCCTCGACCTTTCCAAGACCTTATCTCAATTGGTCCCGCGTAATCCACTCCAGCATGGGTAAAGGGTTGTGAGATACAGATCCTTGGTGCTGGCAAATTACCCATGAGCTGACTTTTGGGTTTTGCTCGGTATCTGAAACAGATGGTACATCTATGTATAATTTTCTTCACCGAATTCTTAAACTTAATTATCCAAAATTTATTCCTTAGGAAAGCTGTGGTTTGGTGTAGGCCTCCATGCAGTGTCTTCCAATGGGCATCGGCTATTAACAGCTTGGTGAAGTGATGATCACCCTGCACGATGATGGGATGACGTTGGTCGAAAGACAGTTCAGCTTGCTGTAATCTTCCTCCTACTCGTAGAATGCCGTTTGAATCGTAGAAGGGGCAGAGTGATTTCGGTATGTTGTCTTTTTTCTGCGACGTGAACATGTCCGTTTGCGCTAATTTGACCAACACTAACGTAGTGGACTGCAATTCCGACGGGGAGAGTGGGCTATAGTTCCTGGAATTGGGTAAATTCTGGGTATTAAGAATAAAACGTCTACAATACGCTACTATCCTAACCAGTTTATTTAGATTCGACTGCTGAAACATAAAGGTAACTATATGATTTTGTGTGTATGTGACTGTGTGGGTTTTCACATGACGTTTCTCTTCCTCCGTCCCTAGGTTCGTCGGCTGTTCCGGGTACTGGAAGTCCCAGGATTGGCGAAGGAATTCGGGACCATACCACCAGAGGGGGTTCGATAGTAAGCCCGACGCCATTACTCCCCTAGACGCTAAGTCGGCTGGATTCGACTGACTTGGGATATGTTTCCAACTTTCCGGCTTGACCAAACGCTGTATTTCTGCCACCCTGTGGCTAACGAATGTGGCCCATCTCGTTGGTGGAGCAGCAATCCATGCGAGGGTTATTTTCGAGTCAGTCCAGGCGTATTGTTTGACCTTTCGCAGCTCTAAGACCCCTGCTACGTAATCCAAGAGAGTGGCTAACATTAAGGCTCCACAGAGTTCGAGTCGTGGAAGTGTCTGCGTTTTCACTGGCGCTACTCTGGTTTTCGACAAAAGCAGGTGTGAATGTACCATGTGTTGAGCATCGAGAACCCTGAGGTATACTGCTGCACCATACGCTTTCTCGGACGCATCACTAAATCCGTGCAGCTCAAGTTCTTTGTGCACTTCGCTTGTGTGAATCCACCGCGGGATGCGAATCCTTTGGAGTTGGGACAGTTCTTCCCGGAAGGCCATCCATTCCTTTTTCAGCTCGAGTGGAATCGGATCGTCCCAATCCAAACCGTGCTGCCAGAGTTGCTGCATTAAGATTTTGCCCTTTATGATGGAGGGCGAAATCCATCCGAGTGGATCGAAGAGCTTGGCAATAGTGGAGAGCACGTTCCTTTTTGTCGGTTCTGAAAAGTCTGATGGGATGTCTTCGAATGAAAGTGTATCTTCGATTGGAAACCATCTGATGCCTAAAGCCTTTACGTTGCTGCCCGATGGATCTGAGTTAACAGGTATGGAAAAGTTTACTTCCCTGTATTCTAGTGGTATTTTGTTTAAAATCTCCTCCGAATTACTAGCCCATTTCCGCAAGGTGAAGCCTCCCGCCAGAAGCAAACTGTTGACTTGACGTTGTCGTTCTAATGCATCTTGTATGCTGTCAGCTCCAGCAAAGAGGTCATCCACATATATTTCTTCCCTTACAAGACGTGCTCCTTGTGGAAATTTCAGCTTTTCATCCTCTGCCAGTTGGTTGAGAGCTCGAATCGCCAGATAAGGTGCACATGTTGTGCCGAATGTGACCGTCTTAAGGCGATAGGTCTTAATGAGCTCGGTGTCACAGTTACGCCATAGAATCATCTGGTAATAAGAGTCCTCCGAGTTAACACGGATTTGTCGGTACATCTTTTCAATGTCTGCGGTGAAGGTGTATTTATGTCTCCTCCACCGAAGGACAATATCCATCATATCGATCTGCTTCTTTGGACCTGTCATCAGATGCTGGTTTAGCGAAGTTCCATCTGCAGCTTTGGCTGCCGCATCAAAGACGACTCTGAGCTTCGTTGTCGAGCTGGACTCCTTGATAACCGCGTGATGTGGTAAGAAGAAATGTTGTTGTGTTCTGAGTACTTTGTCCGTGTTAACGTCAACCTCTTCCATGTGTCCGAGCTCTAAATACTCCTTGATGCATTTGGTGTATTCGTCCCGGAGTGTACTGTTCAGTTTGAACCGTCGTTCTAGTTGAACAAGCCTACGCAAGGCGCCTTGCTTCGAGGATCCAAGCGCAGGCCTGTTCCCTCCCTTGAATGGTAACGACACTTCGTATCGTCCATCTTGCAACCTTTTCGTTGTTGCCTGGAAGAAATTCTCACATTCTACGTCTTCGGCTGTGTGTTGTGTAGTATGGGGTACTTCTTCGATTTCCCAAAATCGTTGGAGCTGCCGGTCGACATCGATAACTTGGTGAAAGTTTTGTATGTTTTGCTTCGATTGTTGTACCTTGCCCATCAAAATCCATCCCAGCATCGTGTTTTGCGCTATAGGAGCCATTGGTTCTGCGCCGCGAGATACTTCTGGGAGAATGATTTCCGCATAAACATCAGCGCCCAACAAGAGATCGACTTCCGCCGGCGTGTGGAATGTTGGGTCGGCCAGACGTAATCCTTGAATGTGGCTCCACATTTCCGGTCTTAGTCTGTGGGCCGGAAGAAGGCCAGTCAGCGACTCGAAAATTAGAGCACGGGTATTTGTCCTGTAGCCCGAATGCAAAGCTCCAAGTGTTAGCTCTACGTAGCCGTGACAGGCGCCACTGCTGACCTTCCCTAACCCCGAAACCTCGACGGAAATCACCTTAGCCTTGAAGCCCAATTTTTTCGCTGCCTTCTTTGAAATGAAAGAAGCCTCAGATCCCGGATCTACTAAGCCTCGTAACACGATGTCACTATTTGATGATGTCTTGACTCGCACTAATGTGGTCGCTAACAAAACATCTGGCTGCCTTTTTTGTGTTGCAAGGAAGTTACTTACTTGCCTCGCGGGTTGATAAGGTTCAACGTTGGTTGACAATTGTGATTGTGAAGGGTTGTTTGAATGTTGATGTGTGTTGAGTGTGTTGTGCGCTGGATATGTTGTTTGGTGTAGTGTGTTTGGTGTGTGTAAATTGTGTGGGGTGTTTGAAGGGGGGGTGAAATGTAGAAGGGAGTGGTGCGGCTGCTGACAAAAGTAGCATCGAACTCTGCTAGGGCATTGTTGAGTGCTGTGGCTGTATGCCAAACAATTTTCGCACGCTCCTATCCTCTTAACTACATTCCTGCGAGAGTTGATATCCATTTTTAGGAATCTATTGCACGTCCGTATAGCATGTGCCCCTTTTTGGCAAATCTTACAGCTGAACTGTGCTTTCGGTGTTGGCTTAATGTGAAAAGCTTTCGCTTTCACTGATGGTACTCGCCCAAGCTTGCTGCTATCTGCAGCTTGTTGAAAACCAACGGCTTCCAACGTCCTGAACCTGCTTTCTAAGAATTCTTTAAATGCATCGAATCTAGGCAGTTCCTTTGTCGAACCTAGTTTCTCTTCCCATAATTGCTGGGTAAGAATAGGCAGCTTCTTGGTGAGTATAAAAATGATGATAGTATCCCAATGTTCTACTGGGATACCGAGATTATTTAAAGCATGGCGACATTCTACCGAAGTGTCCAATAGCTTTTTTAAACCAACAGAAGTTTCCGTAGTCAATGAGTCTTGACCGAAAAAAGTATTCAATTGTGCATTGACAATGAAGCGCTTATGGTCGTACCGTGCTGTGAGAATATCCCACGCCGGCTTATAGTTGTTATTATCAATGGCAAGATGTTGAATTAATCTTTCCGCCTCGCCTTCAACACTTGACTTTAAATAATGAAGTTTTTCAACATCAGTTAATGCCGCGTTTGTATTGATAAGAGCATCGAAAAGGTCATAGAATGATCGCCAATTTTTATAATCTCCCGTAAAGGTGGGTATATTTATTTTTGGTAAACTTAGACGTTGCTTATCACTAGTACTTAAGGTAGCACTTACCGTTTCTTTTATTTTGTCCAAACTATCAAGCAATGAAGTTTTATATTCCAAGTACCTGTCTCGTACCTTCTCGTAAATTTCTTCCAGCTCCTCTGGATCTACCGTTTCAGCAGCTGAAATTCCTTTGAAGTGTTGCTGGGTACTAATTCTAAAATTTTCCTCCAGTGTTGAGATTCTGTTGTTTATATAATTCTTCGTTCTTTCCTTTACAGAACGTTTCGCAAAATTTTCGATGTCTTTGTTGATTTGTTTCAGCAAACTCATTTGTACTTTCAATACCGATGACATGATGAAGCAGTGAAGAAAAAATGGAACGCGTAAGAGAAAAAAAAAATGTATGTATTTCAACTTACGTTTGCGTTTAATTTGCCCCTTTAAATTTTTATTTTTTTGTAGTTCTTTGTTGCCGTTGATTCCGTTCTTCCTTGTTTAGCTGTACTTACTGTACATTACCGTAATGAAACGGTGAAACGGTGAACAATGATTCCAACGGTGTCTAACTGAAGAATCCAACAATGGTTAACGGAGTGAAATTCCCACGAAGATTATTTCTACTTCGATTGGAAGTGCGCAAATTTTCACCTGTTGCTTCAACAAATTATTACGCGGCGCGAGAAAACCGATTTGCACTAACAAAAAACTCACCAAATGTACTTTCTTAAAATGTATGTATTGTATTTAAAAGTATGTATTTCTAACAGAAATATGTTAAATTTAGTTTATAATTTATTTTAGTTTTATAATTTAGTATTTAGTTTATAATTTAAATTAACACACACACTCGGATTATATACTTAATCCAAATATAAAAACTCGAAGGACCATGAAGTTTTAGAGTTAGATTGAACAAAAGAAACCTTTGTTAATAGAGCAAAAGATATATGTAATAAAACTCTAAAGTTTAAAACGTTATAAAAATAAGGGTACTTTATTTCGACCGCTCGCGCTGAGATCTTGTGAAGAAGTGTATGTATTTCTTTAATTGACATTTGACATTCATTAGTTCAATTTTGTTTAGTTAAGTTAAGTTTAATACATAGTTGTAGGAAAGGCAGTGCGCCGGTAATGTAGTTAGCAAAAAGTTAATTATAATATCATTAATCAATATTAATATTAATAAAGAATATTAATCAAACTTCAACATATCCTATTTTGTAATCTCGGTTTATAAATGCAAACATGGGTAATGAGAAAAAAAGAATGGATATAATGAATTTTTATTGAGCGCCATAGCTCCTGGCGAGTCACCGATTTAAATTGCTTTGTTGCAATGGCCTTCGCATGGTGACACGCCCACAGCCCGGCTGGTCAGGCGGCGGGCATTCATAACAGGTGTCGATGTGCAGTCGTTCAACGGGCGAGGTGTAGAGGTCAATTGCAGGCAATTGTCCTAAAGCCGACGCAATGATGGCCGCAAACAAAGGTGGTCGCCGTGAAAAGGGGAACGCGCGGCACTGCATATGGTCTCCCAACGGCTATCAATTGAATGGGCTTCGTATCTGCGGAGAAGAATTACCCGTCTGCGGAGCGCAAATGAATTTATGAGGTATTTAAGTAATTTAATGGCCGTCTAATGCCGCTGGTCAGCTCCGGCAAACAAATGATTATTATCTGGATCCTTGTAGGTCCTGGTTCTGGTGGGGGTCCTCATCCCTGGACACTATTTTGTGAGCTACGTGCCTGGGACTGCTCACGTACGGCATGTCGTTCTCGACTGGAAAACACTCACGCACGCACCGAATCAGCGCCCTGTCGTAACATGTGAGAACGAGCGTGACAGCTAGACCCTATGTATATCATATCGGACAGGATAGCTTGAGATGAGAGGGGGGACGGAATAGGCGAGGAATATTTCAACACACCGGGCGTTTACCTCAGGGATTGGAATGCTGGAGTTTATTAAACGCTTGTTGAAAGCGTCACAAAAACCCGAGTGAGTTGTTCTGTTCTGGTTGAATAAAAGTGTCCAAAGCACACAGGGGGCAAACCCGGGACAAAAGGACAGTGAATAGAAAAAACGCTTCCTTTTTCAGTCGGGGCTGGTTGCTGATGAACATAGCTCCCATGGTCAACAGTTTTGGATTTTATTTTGCTTTAGAACAATGGATGTTGTTGTAACACTAACTAACCGAACTCTGACATGGGTGCGGTGGCGGGTGTTTGTGTCATTGGCAGGACGTCTCTTTTAGGGTCTTGTCTTTTTTCCTTTTTTGGTGAGTGTGCTTCGGAACTAATTCAGGAGTTTGAAGGATAAATCGTAAAAAAAGCGAATTGGAACAGGTTGTTATTGTTGGAAAGTCCTTTGTCGGTGATAAGTATTGAATGTCAAGTCCATGGGTATTTTTGTATTTATTTATGAAAGGACAGGGTTGAAGTTGTTTTTAAGGAAATTTTATGCATTGGATTGTACCTTTTTTATGCTGAATCTCGTTTCCCGGGAAACTTCAATTAATACTGGAACTCTTCATGCGAGGTGCAGGGTAGTTTAAGAGCAGAGCAGTTAGAATTTCGGGAATTTTATTGAAGGGTACCATTTACAGCAAAAAACATTTAAATTAAATCTTAAATCTCAGGCAAAAATTGTGACTTCAAAAGGAAACTTAGGATTGAAAATAGATATTAATTTATTTTTGGAATTATTTGACCGTAGGAGCTAGAGGGTCTTTAAATACTTTATTTTCTTGGAATTTGTATACGTTAACTGTATACAAATGTTTCGGTTATCTTCGCTCAGCTTGGCACTAGTGTTAATGGTAAGATTTTTTAAGGTAATGAAGCAAACAATGTAACTATCAACTGCCTGCGAAAAACTGAAAGACAGATTGTCTGACGATTGGAATAACACATCCATATGACCCATTCACAAAAAAAAACGAAAATACTCCCTATAGTACAACTATCGAGGTGTATCTTCATTGACTGCCACCTGTAATATTCTATACAGCGTATTGTTCGTCCGTGCATCCGAAGCAATTTGCTCGTTATAACGATATAGGTTTCTCCGTGGGCGAGTTAGCCCTCCGCACAACCATGAGTCTGATCGGGATATAATAACGTCCTTTTGCCTACGACGCTCGCTGCATATTTTGGTTCAGCCCCCAACGTTTACTCTAGAAGCTATCAGAGGGGACGCTTGGAGACTGTATGTCAACCTGAACCTTTAAAGGAAAGTCTTTCAACCCAAGCCTTCTGGTTCGTAAACAATAGGAAGACCGAACCTCCGGTATAAAGACTAAGTGATCACGGATGAAGACAACTTAGACCACCAGCGATGGAAGGCGGCAATTGCTCAAGCTCAGACCCTCCATGGGTCGCAGGTCTGGTAAATAAGTAAGTTATTAACAGCGTATTGTACTGTATAAACGTATCTTAAGCTTTTTTTTCACCGAAGTAGGGAAGCAAATTGACTACAAACTAAATACACTTCCACAAACCCTGAAATATTTCAGCGACTTTCAAATCGGAATCTGTCACCTTTTCATGGATTTCAAAGCCTACATTTATACACCAGCATTCATCACAAGGAACTGCTCAATATAACTATATTCGTGACCCAAAGAAAATGGATTCGGTTGTGTCGCGCCACGTTAAACAATATGAGATCGACAATGCAGTTCGGTACTAGAATTTTCGAATCGTTTGAGGGCTGCAAGACAGCACTAGCTCAAGCTCAAACCCTTCGCGGTCCACTGGCCTCTGAAGACCATTTGAGACCAATTAATCAAGAAGGCCTGTTTTGACAGTGATGCAAGCGGATGAATAATTTGGGACTCTCGAATATTAAAGTATTTATTGATTTATTTATATATTTTATATTTTAAGTGCTGTTCACTAGATGACATAAATTATAATCGAGCTGAATACTGATGTGTAGTCTATATTCACCTAAAATTCCAATTGGGAATCATGGACCAGATGATGATTACTGATATTTTCTTACTGTAAGCGAGGATGTTAGCATTCCAATTTAGGCTGCTATCGGATATGACACCCAGATATTTTCCCAATTTGGAGAAAATTTGTTTCTCATTTTTCAAGCTATGGTGGGGCTAATCAAAGTAATATGTACACGAATTAGAGCTCTTGATAACCGGATACCCGTTAAATTACTTGGGTACTCCTATTTTCATGTATTACCCGGTACCATGTTGGGTACCCGTAAGTTATTGGGTACCTGCTGCCCGCTTAGAAAATTTGTTCTTGTTAGTCAATGTTGCAATTGTAGTTATTACGGCATCGTTTATCCTCGGAGAAACTTCACTGCTACCTCTGTTCCTGTTACCGAAAATTAAACGGTAAGCTGATAAGAACATTAAGTATTCATGTACATATGTATATACGTCATTAGAGACGTACATTACCAATAATTACATTCAAATGTGGGTATTTCTTGTTTTTTAGTACGAGCTTCCGGACATTGTCTAGTACCCCATTATCCCTCAATATTGTTATCACTCGCGTGGTTTGGGCACCCGGATGACTGGTGAATCGAAGAGATGGCTGTTAGCTGGGTAAAAGAGCCATAGTGTGAATATAAAATGCTAATTTTCTCCTCAAAAACTCATTCATCTAAACAAGATAATGAATAATATGCCAGTTTTAATGCATTTTTTATTTTTATAATTTCCCATTTTAGGAAAAATTCTTACACTAGATATGCAATAAATGGATTCTTATACTATCTTACTGACCCTATGCGGTCACTCTAAGTTAATCTATGAATTTTTAATTTATTGTGCCTTTCAACTTCTTTTGTGTATTTCACACATATTTTTTAATAATAATAAAAAAGTACTTATACTTAGAAAAACTTGAATAAAAACTTAGTAATCGCTACATTTTTTTTATTATTTAGATTTTTAACCTAACTTAACACTAACTTATTTAATTTAAACTAACCTGTACTAACCTATTTAATATTTTTAAAATTACTCCAATCTAATGTCCTAATTTAATTGGAAGTTGGCCGTAGAGACCAACAATCAACTCATTAAACTTACGACAGCAACCACCAGTAAAACCACCTATCCTTGTCATTCTCCATTCTGTCGCGAAGAATAAATTGTGTGATTGAAATATTGATAATAATTTTTTACGACTTTCTTCCATCTTTCTTAGAGTTGATATATTCTGCACCTAAACTCCTTTTTTGAGGTCAACCTATCATCACCCCAATCTTTAAATTCTTCGTAAGAATGAAAATTCTATTCTAAAAGTCTATAATTCATTGATCCTTGTTTCGATCAATAAGCAGAAATCTAGAGAATACAGAGGGTGAGGCAGAACTATCCAAATAAAATCTCCCAAATAGTTTTTGTCTTGGCTTGCAACACGAGCATTGTCATGATGGAAAATAACTAATGCGTAGCTTTTGATATATTCTTGTCGTTTTTGCTTCAATACTCGAATCCATTTTACCAGTTATAAACGGAAGCGATCCCCAGTAATTGTTTCACCAAGTTTTAGCAGTTCATAGTAAACCATTTTATTCTGGTCCCATCAAATACACAGCATAAAATTCTTTCGATGGACATGGCGTACTGGTTGCGAGGTAGAAGTTTGGCCTAGTACCATGATTTTTTGCAATTGGGATTGTCGAAATGAATGCACTTATCATCATGAGAAACAATTCAGTGCGATAAACCCTTTTTCTTTGCCGGTCAAGCTCAATTTCTGAAATGGTTCTTTTGAGTATCCATTCCCCTTCTTTTTTGAATCTTTACTGGTGTTTCAAACCTTTGGAAACAATTGTACGATCAACATTCACTTTTAGAAATAATTAATTATTTTTATCTCTTTGTTAGTTATCCATTTGAGTTAAATAATAATAAACTGTCAGGTGACAGCTGAGAAAATTGATCACACACGTCGATTGCATGGAGCTAAGTTCCTGTTTCGTGCACTACTTATGTCTTATTTTAGATTTACAAGAGTAATACTGCATCTTATCCTCCCGCTAGTGCCACTGCTAAATTATTCCTTTTTCTTACCAGTCGAACTTATTTAATCTTTTGGCTTTTGGCCTCCGTAAAGGATCACCTTCGGGAGCTTACAGAATTATCCTACTTAGAAACTATCAAGTAGCTAAGTCTACTAGTTCCGTAAAACTCCTCCAAAGGTGCCTTGTTTTCCAGGCAAAGGAAATTCGGTGTTTTGTTAGATGATCTATAAATCTCACTTACGAAGCCTCCGGATTACCTTGCGGCCTCCCACCAACCGCACAAAATCCTTTCGAATTATCGTAAGCCGTCATAATTGCAAAACATAAATTCATTTCCCTCGCTAAGGAGTGCAACTAATTCCTCTGATTGCCGTCGTACGATATAACCACCACCTCGAGAGCACGCGAAACTTTAACCAATTAATTGTTCTTATTGAAGTTTCAATGCCGCGCATGCAAGTCATCCAATATTCCAGCACCCTAACCTAGACGAATCAGCGAAAAACCTCACAACTGCAGCAAGAAACACGGTTTCTGCTGCTTCAAAAAAGCCTTTCACAAGAAAGCCTCATGGGAAAAGTTTTCACAATGTTTTGCTACCCGCCAAAACGACGGGAATGACGCAGTGACGGTATCAAGTACAACGCCTTCTGAGCCGTTTTCTTTCCTTTTCCCATTTTGGTTACCATGCACCTCACCAGCAAATCCCGACAATCATCAACTTACAACACCACGACGAGAGCAAACTTTTAATTTGCTAACTAATTTTCGTGAAAATTCTCAAACGGCAAAATGGGCGGAGAAAAAACCACGAATTACTTCCGGGAAGACTGCACACAGCCATAGCGACGGACTTTAACACTCCCGATTCACAAGGACTTCATGTCTGTTGTTTCTCAAATCTCTTCATTTCGCAGGGCGACCGCCGCAGCGGGGGGGCTTTGAAGGGGTGCGCAGCACCGACACACCTACTCCCAGAACAGGAGATTAGGATTACGGAGATTTTTATGAGGAAGAAGCGAAAATATAAAAGATTTGAGAAAGTTTTTAATTTCCACTACAGACCCTGGAAGTGGGCCGAGGACGATGGGTGTGGAGCGGACAGACAAATTACGGACCTCGACTGGGTGTCTCTAACGCCACGAGGAATATGTATGTACGTGTACTTGTAATAATCTGGTAGCTTATTCTCCCCACGCAGAGGTTGTAGCCGCTCACTAATCGAAACGTTTCTGTGGGAATATGCAAAAGCCTTTAGCTACGCTCCGTCCTTCTCCGCCACTGGCGTAGCCTGCCATCCGTTCGTACTTAATATAATTGTAAAATCAGTGGAAAAGTTTAAAGCACTTTGACTGCGCGTTCCTTCGTTGGTCGGGACGATGTGGTGCAGACCGAGAGCCTGAACCCGTCCGTTTATATAAATTGAACGTGGACACACGGTCATTGTGCGAAAGGGCAATGAAGCCTTTTGTCTGCGGTTTAAGCCATCTTGTTATCTTCTTTTTGGCTGAAAGGGTTGTGATTATAGTGGACTTAGAATTAAATTGAATTAATTTGATGGAAATTGAATGCGGCCAGGTCTGGTAATTGAGGTTTTTGAAAATGAAAATTTCGTTTCTGCACAGATGGGTTGAGATTGGTTTGGGCTGTGCTGTGTTCCAGTGCACATTTTTACGTGAGTCGGGGGAAAATATAATTTTAGAATGACCTGGTAAATTTAAAAGGGAACAGAGAGCCACACTGTTACTAGTCATTTTACTTTAGTCAGGTCTTTGCTTTCAGAATCGAGATAGGGACCTCCTAGTGACCGTGGTCCGGGCAGGCACAAAGGAAGTGAGTAGACTTATTTTTGCCGCATCTGTATTGACGCTCACGACGCCTGAAAGGAAGTTGGGAAAGTGGATCAAAACAGTATTACTTCCGTGTATACGTTTTCAAATAAGCTCTTTCTGTATCTAGAATAGCGGCTATAGTGCCTGTCGTTAAGTGAATAGGTTTTCCCGCAGGATTTCACTTTTTTTTCGGAGGATTTTCGAAACTCTACTGAAGCACTCAGACTCAAGACTGGTCCATTGTACTGCCATGTAGCAACCTACTCCAGTGCCGTTAATTTGATCCCAACGGCAAATGGTGACTGGACCAGATTCAATTTTACTGGGATTCGAACTTGGGGCAGGCACCTAACCAACTGTGTCATCCAGTCGGACTTCACTTACTTACTGAAGAGCTGTTTTTACCGTTTCCTTTTGAATATGTGTATCGAGATTTGGAAAAATCTGTTTATTCTATTGAATAAGTGTGTCGACGACGTGGGCGCCGTGGCGTGGTTGATAGGTGCGTCGACTCCTACTCTCGATGTTCTCGGTTCGATTCTCGAAAAATCACCTAAAATTTGTTCACGGCTCCACCTCTTTCGAGTCACTGACAATGCTCAAAGAGTATAACTGTCTAGAAAAAGCTTCTCAATCTAGCCGTTCACAGTTGGCATTAAACTGTAGGTCCCCTCCACTCGTGAGAGAACAATCGCACGCACAACACGAGTTGGTTGCTGAGAAGCTACGCCCAGGTCCACCTCGGAAACCCCAGAAACAGCTTGTTGAAATTAACGATTCTGAGATGTAGTGAAGTGTTAGGTCATTTTTACTGATGAGAGAATAATAGCACACATCACACGAGTGGTTGTTGTAGAGGACTTGTCCATTGTCAAGGATGCGTTCGAGTGTTTTCAGGCAAAAAGAGGTATGATTGGCTCAAAAGGTCTTAGTTCCGGGACATAATCTTAAAGGCCCAATGACTTTAAAAATCGTCAAGAAGAAATTTATCGGTCTATATGCAATTTTTTTTCTTCTGTTGCCATAGACTGTGATTCTGATGATAGCGGGCGATTGGTCATATTTGTGGACTTTTAATCACAACATCTTTTATTCTTCGGTGTCGTTGTCGTTTTTTGGGCTTAAGTCTTTTGCCAACGCCCCCATATGTTGTCTCTACTGAATGCAAAAAAAAAAAAACACTTATCATGGCAGTCACAGAATTTGATGAAAAGTTTATTTTTTTTTCAGCTAATTATATTTATAAAAGACAAAATATGAACGGAAAAGCACTTGAAATTATCTTTCCGTAACTCAAGTTGCCGGAATATTTCTGGATTCATGCAAAAAAAATGACAGAGGTTGTGAAGAAAATTCAAGTTAATTAATTAACGTTGCCAAAAGATGAATGTTGGGGGGCGGTAACATCCCCATTTGACCTTGTCATCTGCAAACGAATGCTGGAATCTTATATTTTTGAGGATGGGATGGCAGACTACATGTTTAATTGGACGTTATGAAACGAAGTTCCCTCGAGACCTATTTGGACTCATGCTAAACATTTGTAATTCAAGACAGTTTAGTTTAGGAAAAAAATTAAATTAATAGAATTTTTTGAATGAGAGTTTTATTAATTATTTTCAATTTTTCGTAAGAAGTGAGATACGATTTTAAGATGTGGTGCATAAGGTTCCACGCTGATATTTCATAGTGAAGAAAATAGTTTAAAGAAATATTTTTTTAATTGGTCTTCCTATGATTTATGTGGAAAAAGTTTGCAGTATTCCCTGTTCTATATTTGTTGACATTCGAACAGAAAGGCAATGTTTACTTCCTCGACTTTAAAAGATCCTTCAATAGATTCTCCCTACTGTGACTGTCTACGTAGCAAACGCTGATAATATATGCAGTGGCTGTGGACGAAGAAGAACAACAAGACACTCCGCACTACCTGTGTCACTGAAATAATTGTATACTTTTGTATTGAAAAATTGTATATGTCACTTGTGGACTTGAAATTTGCTCTTGAGAATGTGGACCGAAACGCTTTTTTCTATGTTCTCTTTAGGAAATGTTGTAGGCACATCCTCTTCCGATGGATAGTAGTGAGGAGTTGTTATAATAGAACCATCCATTGCGAAGAGTTAGACAGGGATGATACAACTCAATTTGCGTTGCACATTGATGATTGGAGATGTCGAGTAAACAGGAGTGTTTATCATTTCAACAGTATGATCGTCTCGTCCGTTATCCACGAAATGTCTACACTGTCTTTTCTGTGTTCTACGTTCTATGTGGGCGCCGTGGCCGTGTGTGTTTGTGCGTCGACCCATACACACTTGACTTTCACAGTCTAGGTTCGAATACCAGTTCAGACAACAATTTAAAAAAAATATATATTTACGGCTCCACCTCTTTCGAGTCAGTGACAATGTTCAAAGAGTATAACTGTCTAGAAAAAGCTTCTCAATCTCGTTATCCACTCGTGAGAGAACAATACCACGTACAACGCGAATGGTTGTTGAGAAGCTGGGCCCAGGTCCACCTCGGACTGTAGCGCAGCCATTAATAGTATTATTATATTCTAAGACACAGAAGACGAAGATATTGGACTCCAATTTAAGGTTTGGGCGCTTAAGAAATGTATGTAGGACGAATGGTTTTAATTTGTGTGTTTATAGGATACTGTCTGTGTTAAGTTCATTGTGAGAAAACAAAGAAAGCGATCCATGCTGGGTTTGGGAATGAACTTTATTTGATATACATCCATATTTTGGGTTTCGTCCTTCTCTTTTAAGGCTTTAAAAAACGCTGGGAAAATACTTATCAACGCAGCTCTCTACTCAAGTCGATCGTGGTTGCTATCGATAACGACGTCTCATAGTTATTTTTTTGAAGCTCAATATCAAATTCAACATTTAAAATTTTTTTGATTCGAAATTAAGGCGCAGCGTTACAAAAACCCTTGTGTGCATGGGCTCTTAAATTTCTAAACTTGCGCAAACGTTTGGAGTTAGAATGTATGACCGTGTCGATAAATGTATTAACTTGAGATATCATTCTTTAGTGGAACAAACCAAACTACATACAGCCTTGGCCAACTGTATTAGGCACCCTTTAAGATTCGATATACCTTCAAAAAGCGAAAAAGAAATAATGAAATGAGAGACAACAGATAAAATCGTTTACAACCACAGCTAGTGTCGCCGAAAACCACAAAATTCAAACCAATTACTTCCGATACGTGATTTGGCAACAAAGACAAAAAAAATGTGCCTAATACAAGGCTGTACGAACATCCGGGGACAGCGTTGTTTCCAATAGATGTTAGTATAGCAAACAGAGTAGCAAAAGAAACGTTTAGCAAGTAATGTAAACAAGGGTAGAAAAATTGTGTGGAATTGGAAACGGAAACTTCAATTCCATAAAATCCTTGCCAGTGTTGATGAGTACGATACTGTATAACAATCTAAATTCACGGCCAAGAGGTTCTTTGAACCACAAACTATTGGTTTTTTCACCACGACTTATTCTCCTTACCTAAGTCACATTTTGTGGCCAGAATTGTTCGTTTGATAATTGTGTTTTTTGGTTTTCTACACTTCTCTTCTGTCCTCAGACAGTACAAGAAAGTAATGCACCTATCGGAGAACAGAAGGATGAAGTGCTGAAGTAAAATGCGATAGCCTTGTAGAGTGAGGTCATGACACACTTCAGGTCTAATGTCATCACTTGACAGACTTCAGACTGCACTACCCCAGATACACCGCCATATTCTCCGTCCTTACACACCGCGTCATTCCACATAAAAAAAAAAAACCCCATTAAATACTTACCGAAACAATTAAGCTTTCGGTGGATGAATAATAGGATAATTACCACCTACCACAAAAATTAAATAAGACCAGACGTCATTAAAAATGAACTCAAGGATGAATTCATCACGAGGATATGATGGATGTGTGCTTTGAGTGGATGCAAAAGCCGAACAAATGGAGTGCTCCATTCAAGTTGGCTGTCAACTTCTCATTTAAACAGTTAACCAGTCTGCATTTTCTCATCTAATCTTGTCCTTATCCTTGAAAGGAATTTAATTACTTAACGCCAACCTTCAAACAACTTCGCTCAAGACCCATTAAATTGCAACCATAACCTAGATTAAAAATCCAACTTTTCCTTCGAATTCATAAATTCTTTCATCCTCGAGCAACAACATCAACAGCGACAGCAGCACCAAGGCACGAGAACCGGCTGTTTGAAAATTACGGCCACATAATTCTCCAACCGTTGGCTCAGAACGAGGCGGAAAAAAAACGAACGAAGTGGGAAGATGTGGGACGAATAAATAGAAAAGGAGGAAGCAGGAAAATTCAATCACTCTTTACTCTCTGCCACCATCAACATCGTAATCAGTGTGACTTATTGCTGAGGTTGGAAGACATTTCTGCCCCCGCCTGCCCCAGCCCCAGTCAGTGCGGCACCTTGAAGTGTGAGTTGATCCTTCGCTGGGAGCCCATATAATGGGATACTGTCGTGAATGGCCTCTCGAATCCTACACTGAATGATTAACAGTCATTTTGCGTGCCACTGATTTCCTCGGGATGGTTCTGCTCTGGATTGTGTGAGTTTTTTTTTTTTCCTCTGGTTCATTTCGTCGTCCTCGTTCCCTAGCGTATGGTTTAGTTTTTATTTTGCGCTTAGCCAAGCCATCGCTTTAGCGAAGGAGGATTCTATTTAACTGCTCAGCTGGGGCTTTGCGTTAAAGGGGGGAATGAAATATAACTACACTTAGGTGTGGGCGTGCTTCGAAAAGTGTACAGAGTTAGTGGATATTAATGTTAGGCGTGCTACAGAAATTAGTCTGCATGCAGTTGTTGACCTTCAGCGCGTGTACTTTTCAATGAACCAGTAGATTTATTTTGACATTCTTCAATCCACCGGCAGGGGGAAGATACAAGTGTAATGGAACTTATGGATCCCCCGAATTGATGGATCCGCAACCCCCTTCGCAAATGATCCATGAATTGAACACAATTTAACAGTGCTTCAACCATAAGAGCGCAAATGAACCCTTTGCATGTCACCCTTTATCACTGTCTCGCCGTCCAGATACACAGCAAAGCAAGTCCCCGTCATCGAGTGGTGGAGCCCATCCTTGAACATGTCCTCGAGCTTTCTCTGAAAACCAAACCCTATCTCGATTTGATGGTGTCGCCGAAGAAAAACAACCCGATGTTCATCACACTGCTGGTTGATCTCGCCGTAAAACCAATTCCGTCCGCACAGTGAACTTCAGCCAAGCAAGTAACCGACATATCTATACCTAATACATCGCAGCGGGACAGAGTGAGGGAGTCAGTTCGATGGTCCTGCACCCATCCCACCGATGTTTCCATTTTTCATTTCTAATGTGTGTTAGAGGGTGTCACGATTTCTATGTTTTTTCTTCTTTTTGTTGAATTTTTTTTCCGCCCCAAACGTCGATTGGGAAAAGGGTTGTTTTGCTGAACGAGCCCATTTGGCCGACCTTCCCGGGAAAACAACTTTTCAATTCGTTTTTCAATGGGTGGAAAATTGCGTATATGAAGTAAGGGACATTTCTCATATTGACATCGAACACATTTTTGTACCCTCGGTTCTGCTTCGGTGAGTGTTAAAGGCCGAGGGTTGAGGGAAGAGATATGAGTAAATATCAATTTCATTGTTCCACTTATCAGTCAGTGTCAAGGATATGCGATTGGAGGGATGCGAACGCTTATTCTGGTGGAGTCTGGAAGTTGCAAGACTAATGACTGACGATAAATTGAGTCGCAACGCAATCTCCAATTTTCTGTTTAATTTTTATAAGGGATGCGGTTCAAGGATGCAGTAAGTGGGAGGTGATTGCGATTGATGAGATAGTGGTTGAATATATCAGCATGATGCAAAGAAAAAACTGAGGAAGTGATGCTTTAAAGGATGAGCTTATGCCCTTGAACTAAATGAAGTTAATAATTTTGCAAAAAAAAATGTATAAGAAAAATACATCGTCATCATCATCATTTTCAGTGACCCGCATGTTCCACTAAAGGGATCGCGGGGGCAATGCATGCACGAGGGATCTCCAGGCCACTCGATCCTCGGCCATCGACTCTAACTCATCAGGAGCTATGCCCAAGCGCAACCAGGCAAGTGTTTGGACTTGGTCCAACCATCTCTTCCTGGGTCTGCCAAGCGGTCGCCTACCTGGTGGACCGCTTTGCATTCAAGGCACGCCTCGGAAGTCGTGACACACTGCCTAACCCAAAAGATAAATTAGTAGACTGTCCAAAATTCCACTCCCAATATTTTATCTATGAAAAGTTTTTTGAACATTATACGCAGACAATTTCGGATTACATCCGGAAGATCTTTGCAACAGTTCCATTCAACCATTCAAACATAAGCTGAAGTTTTACGAGTATATCTGTGACAGTTTACGATGGACTTCACAAGTATTGATTTCGAGAATGGTTTCTTTTTTCGTGGAAACCGTACTTAAAGTAGAAGCTCGTAACCAGCCGTATAGCGATTTCACATCATAAGATACTTCGATCCAGATCCATTTCATTTTATGTCCCATGTTTTGTGACTGTGACTACAAGCCGATAGTTTATGCGGTTCATCATTCATAATTTGAATCCTTGAGCGCTTTAAATCAGCTTTAGGTTCCATGCTCAATCACTTCTCCACATCGTCCTCATAAAAACTTTACGATCAACGACAAAGGATAATAAAATTGACAAACAAATCTAAGCACAATGGAATATATTCCGCGCTGTAAATTGATCCTTTAAAATATTAAAACAGTCACTCAAGTACAACCAGCTTTCAGCATCGTAATTCTGCATCCTTATTCGTTAAAAGTCACATACACTTTATCAAGAGATTTCAACATCTTTTCAGTCACACTTTCCCCATCCTCTCGCATGCTCCCCTTTATCTGAGGGATGTCTGTTCGTCTCCTATGTGTATCAGGACATTCTGTCAATTGTAGGACTTTAAGTGGCGCGTGCAGAGTGTGAGAGAGTGGGGTTGAGCAGCAAAACGCAGGATTCATCCATGGCGCATTCATCAAAAAACAAAGGTATCCCGGTGTCCCCATCCGCCATAACGAGATCCTGTTCTACTCGTCGTTGAGCAGCATTTGCACAAACACCGTCACCATCAGCGACGGCATCAGCTCAGCGAAAAATCGTGAAAAGTCCATGATTTATAGAGAACATCGCAACTTATGACGTGTACCTTCGTTATTTATTTATTTTCATTTCATTCGTCGCCTGCGTTTTCGTTTATAGTTCGCTGCCTCGGTATCTTTTTAGCCATTCGGCTTAAGGCGTCCCCCAACATATGCACACACATCCAGACACAGATACGTCGAGGGAATATAACACAGGGATTTGTTATTGCGTTTGAAATCCACTACAATTCTTTTCCATTGTTTTTTGTTTATCCTTTTTGTTGCGCTGTTTTGTTCTGGTTACGGTCCTTTGTGCGGAGGAGAAGAACGTAAAATTGAGACATTTTACAATTTAAACGGTGCTCACCATGTATTAGAGTAGTTGATCCTTTGCCATGGCAAAGCACCACCGCACTAGTGTCATAAAACAGACAAAACAGGAGTGTTGAGAGTGAGATGGAACAGAAAGGATTATCATTGGAGTTAAAATGTAGGTGGACTTGCGAACAAATAAGAAGCACGTATCTATCCGAAGCCGTTGGAAAAACACAAAAACATTGTCGTCCCTTTTCCCCATCCAGACACAGCCCCCCGTCTTATTATCTAACACCTACGCGATTTCACATGTCCTTTTTAGTGATTCCTCTCAGTGCTCTCGTTCGGGTTGTAAGCGCTTGTTAAATGTGTTCACAAGAACACATACTACGCTCATACATATGTTTCCTTTTTTAAACCGAAAACGGTGGGTGGAAATTCCACCCTGAGACGAAGGAAAAAAAAGGAAAGCCGAGTAAAATATGAGGAAAAAGTCAGAAAAAATACACCTCAGATATTTATGAGTTTAATCCTATTTTAAGGATAACAAGCATTACAACGTGACGTGACAGAGATGACGGGTGAGGGGTGAGGGGTGCGAGTGTGCTGTGTGTGGGTGGGTGGGATACAGAGACAGACACAAAGGATAAGCTGACAGGGATTTCCCACTTAAACCTTGATGAAGGGAAAGGCTAAATTTTTAATCAATTTATTTTTCTTGGTCAATCTATTATTCAAATCAAAGCGAGACCGCAAAAGAAATTCACTTCTTCAACTGCCAGGGATGAGACATTCCCATTTCCAAAGGATAATTATTCAGCCAGCCAGAAAAATGGGTAGTTAACTGTAAACTTTCTCTGTGCCTCCTTTGTGGCCCTCCTGGTGTGCGGTTGAAAATGAAATTCGCATCACGTTTCCTTGAAGTTTGAAGAGATTGGTGTCTTGAGGCGATATGGTCAATGTGAAGAGATCCTGAAGGATGGAGGAGAAAAAAAGGGAAATTCACTTCCTTTCTTTTTCGGTTTTTGGCTGCAAAAAAGTTCCTTCATGGCGTGTAGTTAAAAAGTGAAAAGGAATTAATGTCGACAATTCGAATTGGGATTCGTTGGTCTTTCCGTTTGCCTTTAGCCGAGTGTTTTGTTGGTTCTCTCTTTGGTTTTTCCGGCGAAAGGAACTGTGTGAGGATATTTATTTATTCAGTTTGCAAAATCTGAAGAAGTGTTTTATTTTTTGGCTCGTCCCTTTCGTATTCGCTCGAGTCGAAGTTTTGGTATGAGGGCGATTGAGAAAATTCATCGAGCTTAATAAATAATCTAATTCTTGAGGAAAAATAAAACGAAAGCGAGTGACAGGATCCTTTGGAATGAGAGACAATATTGCGCGGTTTGATGATGAGCACACGTTCAGATGGAACGTCAGGCACGTACATATTTGCCGTCTAAGCAAAAAGGAACAAACATCCACTCGGATTTTTCTTCGAAATCAAGACTACACGCAAGTATTTTGTGTGACAAAAAAAAGGTTTATAATATTGTTGGGGTCACGATGGATGATGCGTGTAGTTTCTTAAGAAGACACTTAATGAATGTCATTCAAAATATGCCCCATTGACTGTGTACCACCCCAAATAATTGTGAAGCCGATAAACTTTCCAGTCGTGCTCTGGGCTCAATGCACTTACCCAGTGGGTGACCAGCTTGTAACAGCAAAACATATTTTAAAAGAGCTCGTCACAAAACATATCTGGCCAAAGCTTAAGTCTAAATCAGAATCATAATGGACATCCAATTTTACATCCATACCTCGCCATTAGCATATACGCCTCAAGATTGGGACTACCTCACGACTTCTGCAGAAGCTGCAGAGACCAGGAAGAGGAAAATACTATAATACAACTCATTTGGGCACGTAACGACATTTCCACTCACAGGGAAAACTACTCTGTCTACTTCTTCAATGACTTGAGCGAGCTGAACAATGTCGGCATTGGTCAACTAATAGGAGGTTCCCGATCCGCTTGGAGCCACAATGGGCCTATGTTAGCCTAAATGAGACTGCTCACCTGGAGTCAGCCACCTGAACCTTACCAATACTAACACCAATGGCATTATGAGCGCATAACACTACTCCACTATCGCTAGTTGCGATACTTAGGGCTTGACGTTGTCTCATGTTGCTTTAGACTCGAACACTGTTCGAGGAATCGTCATTCGTCTCTAACTGAGCATTTTTCTTCACTCCGGGTTTTCGGACGATCCCATACCCAAGAAAACAATTGTTTTCCATTAAACGCCTGGCTAAAAAAACGCGATAATATAAAGAAGCACAAATGCCGTCAAATGTTCAGAAAATTTTCAAAAACATGGTCTTATATAACAAAGGGTTTCTGCAAACCAGTTGTCGGTGCGTTGCTAATTGCCGTTGATCTTCCAATAGTGTGGCATCAACTGACCAAATATTGCAGCATTTAATTTTCGATAACCCGATGAAACGGACGAAACGTCTCAACAAATAAATGAACCCATCATTTTTCAACGATTCCAAATTTTTCATATATTGCCCTGAAGCTAAGCAGAGTTCTAAATAATTAACGGAATCATCTCTGTTTGTCTTTTTTGTCTATTTGTCTGTTTGTCTGTTTGTCTGTTTTCTTGTTTGTCTGTTTGTGTGTTTGCCTGTTTGTCTGTTTGTCTTTTTGTCTGTTTGTCTGTTTGCCCGTCTTCTTTTATGTATGGCATTATCCCGGTAATAGATTATATACCTCTCCACCTTATCTTCTTCTTCTCTAATAGTGTAAAAACTTAAATTCGCATACCTCAGCAAATATTCGAAGCAGAATTATAAAAGTTGGAACATGTGCACGATCTTCCACAAGTCTGTGCAACTGCTCGTATGTGCCGATGACATTGACATAATCGGAAGGACTCAACCGGCTGTCAGTGGGGCAGTTGCGAGCATCGAGAAGGAAGCAACTAGGATTGGGTATTGCGGTGAATGAGAGTCCGGCCAATCGCTGTCTTTGGGCTTAGACGGCAATTGAAAAATGAATCCCTCTCTCAAAGACCCAAGCTATCTATATATAAGACCATCATAGTCCCCGTCCTGCTGTATATCGCAGAAGCATTGCCAATAGCAAATGCGGACGAAGACAATCTTGGTCGCATTGACCTAGTAAAACGAATTCGAATGTCTTGACTCAGGTAGCTGGGTCAAGTAGAGCGAATGGACACAAACGCTCCGGCTCGGAAAATCTTCGACCTTATCCTCGAGGGACCACGTGGTAGAGAAAGACTTCGCCTCCGATGCCGTGCCCAGATGAAAAGAGACTTGAATCAGCTGGGTATATGAAACTTGAAGCGTCTAGCCCAAGACCGTGCTAGTTAGAAAGGCATGTTGGCCAGGTGACCCGGGTCCACCTCAAACTGTAGCGACAGCTAAAGAAGAAGAAGAAGAAGAACATGTGTAAAAGGCCGCGAGAGAAAATCAGTTGCGAAGAATACCGTGTACACTAGTTGTCTTTGAATGGAGACCATGGATGTTGGTTCTAATGATTCCATGAATCCGAATTCTCGGAATCCGTGGCATAAATATTTAATCGAATAGTCACATCAAGGGACAGACAACTATTTAGACTATTAGCGGTTTTTACACTTAGCCGGTTAAAAATGAAATTGTTTTCCACTGACATGGGTATGACTGGGTATGTAGACATTTGGTTTTCATGGCTACCTGAGCTGGCATCGATCAGATATCAATATTTCCGAACAATCCAACTATTGATAGTTCCCGCTTTAATTCACTTTACATCTTTCTACACAATTGCAGCCACATTCTTGTTTGGATTAGGCTTGCCAAGTACATTTTAATGGTTTTTAAGGTCTTCCCACGGGGATGAGTATTCAATTAAACGCATCATCAAGTCGTATGCACTGAAATAAAAATTATTTAACTAAGCAAATAATAATTCATTGTTCGAAAATCAACACAGAGTTCATTCCAATTTAACAATCTGCCAAATAACAATACAAATACATAGAAATAACGAAAATAACTTCAAATCAACGTGCTACCAGCAATTTGTGTTAATCCAAAGTTGGTCAATCGATTTTTCATTGAAATGCACATGTGTGCGGTATGTGCATGGCATGGTGTGTTTTTATTGTGTTGCATTTGATTGCAGGATACTGTATACGGATGCGGATACGGGATGACAAAACAGGAAGTGCAGCTGTTGATGTGCACATGAACATGAACAGTGCTCGGCAAACACTAATTTTCTATTTTCCTGGTTTTTGTGCGGTCGAGTGTACTTGTGTGTGTGTGTGTGTTTGTTCCCCTTTCTGTCGTCCAATTAAGTTTACAGCAAACTTTTTTGTTCATAAAAATAGAAATATAGATTTTTTCTTTTATGATTCGCACTGAATTCGCTAGTCAATAAGGAAAAAATAAGCAAATAAATTGAGTCTGCTGTGTAACTAAATGCTTAAGCCCTAATATACGGACTTGAAGGATTTTTTTACCATTCTTTTTATTAGTTTGTCAAATACAGATGAAGTTGTTCAACGGAATTAATACGGCTTTCTAAATTACGATTATGGGCGCTTTCAAAGCGCACACCCTCATGTGCCTTAATAACAAGGGTTGAAAAGCAAAAAAAAATGAAAGTCTGTCAAGTTTTTGTATAACAGATTAATTTTAATTGAAAAAGTAATTCCTTTGTACATACTAGAGTAAAAAATAAATTCCCATTGAATAAAAAATGTCATTACACTTAATCAGTTTAGAAGGGCTTAACAGCTTAAACGATTGTATGTAGTTTGCATTAAAATTTCAAGCATCATTTTAAAGTTTGCTGTAAAGGGATTGACCTATTGTTTTGAAATGCTTAATGGATCAGGTGACATGATTGCTTTTTAAACTATTTCCACCTTTAAACTAACCCATTGCTTGTCGCATTTTCAGTGAAAGGCCAGTTGCTAATTATTTCATTGGAACCTACATCAACCTCATGAGGCTTACTTCCATTGACTGATCTTTTCATAAAAATAATTTGGCTATTTCTTATGAAAACTTTTGAAGAGTAATATGCACGATCTGTAGTTTAAAAATGGTTCCAATTCGCATCCAAGGAGAATGCAACGTTGTTTTGAGACGTGATCAATTTTCCGAAGGTTAAAAATATGCCGAGCAATTGTGTTGATAGCTTTTGTAAATTTTTGGGAGGAAGAATAATCACTATAAGCGAACGACTCAGAACCATATTTCAAAATTGGCACTATAAGTGCTCTGGCGAATGTAATTTTACACTAATAGGGACAATGCATTTGCTAATTGATAAGCCTCAGAATATAATAATAATAATACTAATAATGACGGCACTACAGTCCGAGGTGGACCTGGGCCTAGCTTCTTCGCAACCACTCGTGCTGTGCGTGCTACTGTTCTCTCACGAGTGGAGGGGTCCTACAGTTAGCTAAGTTGAATACATTTTTGGGACGGATTATTTTTTTATTATTATTATTATTATTTTTATTATTTATCAATAAGTAAATAAAATTACAATTACTATTGGTTGGATTATTTTTTCCTTTAATACTATTTTTAATTTTTTTATTTATTTAAATTAATAATTTACGTCTTGTAGTAGACCCAACGCCAATTTTCTTTTTTTGCCATAATTGTAAAATAAAAAATAAAAATCGATCTCAACACCTTCTTTGCACTTTATATGCACAATAGTTGCCATTTGCTAACATTCTACCCTCAAAAATACCCATCCTTTGTGAAAAACAAATATGAGGAATGATCAAAATTACGGAGATATAAATCAATACGTTATAAATTTGAAAAGTAAACCAAAATCATTCTCGAATATTACATGTATTTGGATATCGCTAGCCTTAAATTCATATGATTCTATACACAATTGCATGTTGCATGTTTGTCTATAAATCATTCTTGTTTATGCACCACCTTAACCACAAGTCATTGACACATTTGCTTGAATGCATGAATGCATGCTTCCAACATTTCATTGTAATTGCTGCTTTGGAACGAACGACACGTGAATTCTTAACCAACCACTTCCGGAATTTTCCATCAACGTGAATGACTAACCACAGGGACTAGGGAAAAGGATCAATAAATCAACATCATCGATAAGCCGCAACAGGGACATGTAGTCCCTAAGCATTCTGTCATATCCTTTCGAAGACGGATACAACCAGTCCCCACATGCGATACGAACACAACGACAATAATGAACTAACCACAAACTTCAGCTCTGTGGAAAACAGCCACAGCAACCAAAGCGAATCGTCTCCAAAAGATGTACAAACGCCAAATACTAGCTGTCGGTTGAATAGCTATTGCACCTGTTGGAGGTATTGGCATCCCAATATTTTGTGTAATTAAAAACTGTTCATGTTCTGCCCGCATATGCACTGCATATTTTCTACTGAAAACAAGGAAAAAATAATTAATACCTCTAAAGAATGAATTCAACCATTTGACGCCGGCAAATGACAAATTGACGGGCAACCACAGCCAACATTCGAATGACAGTGGCCTGTCATCATGATACTTACTGCCGTGATCCGGGAAAAAGTAAATAAAATACTCGTAATAAATCTGGAAAATATTTGCTCTGTCAAGTAATTAGGCAAACAATTTTCATTTCTTTCTATAAATTAATTTAATTGGTCCGGTGAGGGAAGCCAATGAAATTTGTTGTACATTTTGATATATTATCTGAATTTGGTACACACATTCCCGGAAATATTGTCACGGGTTGGAGTTGAAGGTGGAGTCCTGGTTAGCCAAATTCAAACAAAATATAAAACTTCAATTGGAACGGAAAATGCAATGAAAAGCGTTAGTGCGTTAGAGGAATTCGTATCAAATCACAAGAAAATACAGTCAATCGCAAAAGTAAAAATTCATTCATTTCGTCGCGATTTATGAATGGAATATTTGAAAAATACGAAGGAAACTATGAAGCATTGAGGTGGTCTGCAATGGCTTGCAATGGGGTTGACAACTTAGATTTTATCGACTCTACAATGGTTAAATACGCATAAAAGAATTAGCCTTAGTGTTCAACAAAATTAGGATTGGATATGTAACTTTTCTTTCAACAAGATAATGACCCTAAGCATCCTCATCCTCATCCTCATCCCCATCCTCATCCTCATCCTCATCCTCATCCTCATCCTCATCCTCATCCTCATCCTCATCCTCATCCTCATCCTCATCCTCATCCTCATCCTCATCCTCATCCTCATCCTCATCCTCATCCTCATCCTCATCCTCATCCTCATCCTCATCCTCATCCTCATCCTCATCCTCATCCTCATCCTCATCCTCATCCTCATCCTCATCCTCATCCTCATCCTCATCCTCATCCTCATCCTCATCCTCATCCTCATCCTCATCCTCATCCTCATCCTCATCCTCATCCTCATCCTCATCCTCATCCTCATCCTCATCCTCATCCTCATCCTCATCCTCATCCTCATCCTCATCCTCATCCTCATCCTCATCCTCATCCTCATCCTCATCCTCATCCTCATCCTCATCCTCATCCTCATCCTCATCCTCATCCTCATCCTCATCCTCATCCTCATCCTCATCCTCATCCTCATCCTCATCCTCATCCTCATCCTCATCCTCATCCTCATCCTCATCCTCATCCTCATCCTCATCCTCATCCTCATCCTCATCCTCATCCTCATCCTCATCCTCATCCTCATCCTCATCCTCATCCTCATCCTCATCCTCATCCTCATCCTCATCCTCATCCTCATCCTCATCCTCATCCTCATCCTCATCCTCATCCTCATCCTCATCCTCATCCTCATCCTCATCCTCATCCTCATCCTCATCCTCATCCTCATCCTCATCCTCATCCTCATCCTCATCCTCATCCTCATCCTCATCCTCATCCTCATCCTCATCCTCATCCTCATCCTCATCCTCATCCTCATCCTCATCCTCATCCTCATCCTCATCCTCATCCTCATCCTCATCCTCATCCTCATCCTCATCCTCATCCTCATCCTCATCCTCATCCTCATCCTCATCCTCATCCTCATCCTCATCCTCATCCTCATCCTCATCCTCATCCTCATCCTCATCCTCATCCTCATCCTCATCCTCATCCTCATCCTCATCCTCATCCTCATCCTCATCCTCATCCTCATCCTCATCCTCATCCTCATCCTCATCCTCATCCTCATCCTCATCCTCATCCTCATCCTCATCCTCATCCTCATCCTCATCCTCATCCTCATCCTCATCCTCATCCTCATCCTCATCCTCATCCTCATCCTCATCCTCATCCTCATCCTCATCCTCATCCTCATCCTCATCCTCATCCTCATCCTCATCCTCATCCTCATCCTCATCCTCATCCTCATCCTCATCCTCATCCTCATCCTCATCCTCATCCTCATCCTCATCCTCATCCTCATCCTCATCCTCATCCTCATCCTCATCCTCATCCTCATCCTCATCCTCATCCTCATCCTCATCCTCATCCTCATCCTCATCCTCATCCTCATCCTCATCCTCATCCTCATCCTCATCCTCATCCTCATCCTCATCCTCATCCTCATCCTCATCCTCATCCTCATCCTCATCCTCATCCTCATCCTCATCCTCATCCTCATCCTCATCCTCATCCTCATCCTCATCCTCATCCTCATCCTCATCCTCATCCTCATCCTCATCCTCATCCTCATCCTCATCCTCATCCTCATCCTCATCCTCATCCTCATCCTCATCCTCATCCTCATCCTCATCCTCATCCTCATCCTCATCCTCATCCTCATCCTCATCCTCATCCTCATCCTCATCCTCATCCTCATCCTCATCCTCATCCTCATCCTCATCCTCATCCTCATCCTCATCCTCATCCTCATCCTCATCCTCATCCTCATCCTCATCCTCATCCTCATCCTCATCCTCATCATTGAAATCGCTTAAAATTAACGAATGCTATGCAGCCCAATTGAGAGTTTAATTCAGTCAATGCACTTTGCACCCTCTCAGCTCCAGACATAGCGACAGTCCTTGTAAATATTTGTCCAAATTTCTATTAATACGCGTGCATTAAACTTTGCACAAGTCAATTTTCTCAATAGCTGTTCATTAAGTCTCAGATCGAACGCTCGTCAAACATTGCGGCTCTTAAGATCAAAGACCCTAATTCGCCGCTACTTTTTTTCTCGAGGAGTGCATCCACTTGACAACTACACGGCATCCTCGTACTCATCCAAGTAGTTTACCCGTGTTGGTGGTGCTTCAAAAACTCTGCCAACTTTGTCGTTGCGGTCTCAAAACGTGTAATGTCATTCAACCTCAAGCGAAAGTTTCCTGCCGCTGCTACATCAGGAGCGATGTGGATGTTTCCCCACCCCGCTCCTCATCCCATTACTAACTTGTGAGGATGTGAAGAGCTGAATTCATTTAAATTAGCATTTTTAATGGCTACGACACGCTGACTCTGGCATGACCCAAAAAAAGATGAAAGTTTCATCCCTTTTTAACAGTTAACCTAGCTTGTGGCGAGATATGAAGCCAATTGACTTAGGGCCATTAAAGGGTGGATTTTTATTTGGTCTTAGGGCCACACATGCAGATAGGCTAAGGTTTGTGAGATAAACGAGGGTCTTTTGGCATCACGGAATGTTGTCCTGGTTAATCCCATTTGTCAGGGATCCTGAAGTGTATGAGATGGTGAAACTTGAGATATGAATGGATTTGAGCTAGTTAAAGTAGGAGGACAGTTGTTGTAATTATAACTAGACCGTGGTAAGCATTTGGGGCTGCAAGAACATAGGGGTGCATTTATGAGTAGAAACATTCGCGGTTGGACAAAGAATTTGTTAAAACTAGACCAAGTGCTAATCACGACGATTGAAGAAGATAGGGCAAACCGAAGGGAAGACATCACATATGGATTTTACAGAAATACTTTGTTTGATAAAAAAGTTAAACACATTCTACTTGATATACGTTAGCTTCGCTTTCGTTTGCTCTTTCAATCATCAGCGGATTAGCTAAATTACATATTGAATTGAATTTGAATTCAATTCAGGCTATAGTGGACGGGCTGACATTACCCATCAAGTCACAGTTTGACGATTATTGCGTACTTCATTCGAAATCTGACCGACCAACGGCAGCAGTGGGTCTTAATGGTTACAGTGGGTTACTTAATGTGGCGCTACAGTCCGGGGTGGACCTGGCCCTCAACCAACAAGCGTCTCCAGCCAGCTCGATCTTTCGCTAGCTGCCTCCAGTTTCGCACGCACAGTTGGTTGAGGTCCCTTTCCACTTGCGTGCACCTGAGTTGCGGTCTTCCTCTACTGCGCCGTCCCTCGGCGGTGGAATCGAAGACTTTCCGGGCCGGAGCATTGGTTTCCATTCACTCTACATGACCTACAGTTCGTTGTTACATCTTCTCCTCCACTCACCTTCTATGCAGACAGGACCGAAAATCACCCTCTCAAAGCAGCCAAGAGCAACCTCATCCGCTTTTGACAAAGTCCATGCTTCTGCGCCATATGGCAGGACTTGGACGATTAAGGTATTATACAGGTTTACCTTGGTTGTTCGAGAGAGGGCTTTGTTTATCAATTGCTTTCTCAGCCCAAAGAATCAGCGATTAGCAAGAGTTATTCTTCGTTTAATGTCAGCGCTGGTGTCATTGTCTGAATTAATAGGGGTTCCTAGGTTGACTAGCTCAAAGTTATATCTGTCTGCTGCAACTTTCTGTCCGAGTCGTCGGTGTTGGGTGTCCTTTCTGGTTGACAGCATATATTTGGTTTTGTCCTCATTTACCATTAAACCCATCTTCGCGGCCTCCGTCGCAATACTCACAAAAGTGCCATTGACATAACGCTGTGTTCTTCCGATTATGTCAATATCGTCGGCATATGCAAGTAGTTGGACGGAGTTCTGAAAGATTGTGCCTCTGGTGTTGGCGTGCGAGTTTTGCACAATTCTTTCAAGTATGATGTTGAAGAAGTCACATGACAGCGCGTCACCTTGTCTGAATCCTTTTTTAACATCAAAGGTCTCGGTTAGGTCTTTACCGACCTTGAGGGAGCAGCGTACATTCTCCATCGTCATCCTACACAAACGGACGAATTTGGTAGGGATGTCAAAACTAGACATTGCTCTGTACAGCTCGTCTTTATAGATGCTGTCATACGCGGCCTTAAAATCGATGAAAAGGTGGTGGGTATCGATTTGTTGTTCCTGGGTTTTTTCCAAGATCTGCCGCAGTGTGAAGATTTTGTCGATGGTGGATTTTCCTGGCCTAAAGCCACACTGGTATAGACCGACCAGGTTGTTGACGAATGGCTTTAAGCGTTCAGACAACACGGCAGATAAGATCTTGTATGCAATGTTCAGAAGACTGATGCATCTATAATTGGTGCATTTCAGAGGGTGTCCTTTTTTGTAGGTTTGCACGATTGCACATGTTGCTGTAAATTAAAATGACAGAAATTAAGAAAACCCTATAGGTTTTGCATGAATCTTACCAATCGTTCTTCACTTTTCTTAAAAGGGATTGGTATCGACTTACTCTCATTGCAGAGCATCTGTTCTGGGCTATGCTCCCCGCCATTTTTGTTGAGTCTGATTATACCGTTGCATCTAAAAGATTGTCGTCAATTACCGTTTCTGCTTTTGCACATGGTTCGTTTTCAAGGTAAAAATCTCCACAACAGAACGTAGAAAGCCAATGTTGCATTCGTTAAGCGCTAAATGTTTAAATGGGTCATAAACGTTTATTGCCAGATTATATTCATAAAGGAAGAGAGTCTGTATTTGAACCTTTGACTGATCGCCGTTTAATCTCTCTCTGCTTTGATGGTGGTCGCCACGTTGTTTAAGCTTTCTTCATTTCGCACTAATCTCTGTCTGGGTGATAGGTTAAGGCCCAAATGAGTGTTCTCACGTCCAAACCTTTCCATGGAGCGACGATTTGCCCCCACCCTGAAGCCATGATGACGACCCACGTCTCAATGAAAACCACTTTGCATATTTACAACTGCGCCGAAATTTGACTACAGTTTTTAATAATTTTCGCATTTTCGGCAAGCGTGAAGTAATTAATGATGAAATGACAAACTTTACTGAATATTTTGACAGCTGGTGAAATATACCAAATATAAAGACTATCATTTCTATCTAGTTATCCTTTGCTTCCTGGCTACCATAGTCAAAACACTTCATCCATCTAGGCGTAGAGAAGTTTCGGAAACTGATTCATGTCGGCTCTGCTGTTAAAAGGAGAAAACATTTGAACACATGCGCTACTACTGTGCCTCCATAGCCAGAAGCAAATATCTCTAGTATGGCAGCCACATTTTGTGCCCAACTTAAATTTTCAAACTAAACCCCAAGGTCCTTATATTCTCGAATGTTCACCAAGGTAACCACGGGTGAGTTAGTTAAATAGATCTGATTTCCCGCTGTATCTCTCTGGGTTATTGTCTAGTATCCGATGATTTTAACATTGTACTGCTCAGCTCCTTTACTTAACTAGTATGTATTCGATGCTGGGTGAGTCACCCTACCCAAATACCCAAAAAATCAATCCATTTAAGTGTAATCTCAAACAACACCCTGCCGTTTCACTGGGCCATTACATCACTTCAAGTCATAAGAAGAAGTCCCTGCTCCACCAGTCACAACAAAAAACAATTACAAATGAATAATTCGACAAACACTTATCCTTCGAGCCTTCATAAATCAATTTTTCATCGACTGAATGGTAAAATAATCTGTTCTACCCCTGTCAACCTTTCCGAACATCTTCAATTTCCATTTCGTTTTTGCGCCCGCATCCCTCTGGCAAACATCAGAAGCAACAACAGCAAAAAAGAAGGACCTCTTAATTGTTTCAGTTTTGTTAGCGCCAACCATTTGTCTTGTCTAAAACTTCTTCGCTCTCATAAATCAAACATAATGAACACAGTTCGCCCATCTACAACTAAGCATACCCCTGAGGGTGATAGCAAACCGTCAAGTGTTTGTGCGACGAAAAGCAATAATAACAAAACAACTGCAATTAAATATGTTGTTCTAATAAGAGAATTCCACAAACCGGGTGATGAGTGAAAGGTACAAGTCTTAAGCTATGCGGCTTTTGGTGAGCTAGGGAGTGGATGATTCTGCAACATAACTGTCCCCACAATAAGTGCTACGTCAATTCGAAGTAGTCCTCTATTGAAACAAGTCCATTCACCGTCAGGAGTGATTCAAAATCCATTAAATCCATCTAAAAGCAGTAACATCCTTTCACTTCGTAACCACCATTTGTCGGTTCCAGAGATTCAGTTGCTTGTTGCTCTCTCCGAATTTGAAGAACTCTTGTTTAATTGTTGGTCTATTGGAACTGGCTGAACGAGATGAATCAATTTCTTTGATCTCGAACGTATGTCGGATAAAGTCCTTTCAAACCCCAACAAAAAACTGCTTGATTCACCCTTCCTGCCCCGAGAAGATGTTGTCAAGTTAATCAATAGCAAAGTTCAGGGAAATGCTAATGAAGTCACTTGAAAACTTCATCCTGCTTTGATGTTCGATAACAGCTGGGATTGCATCCTACTTTTCATCCGAATTCAAATCTCCCTCGTGCGGGGCGCAAGGCTCCCCATTGATTCGAGAATTCTTGCATAACACGTACACATAGTTACACAGGCAGCGGTAGTAGTTAACTTCCTATTTGCTCGATTTTATGTTCTCAGATCCCGAGAGTCTATTCGCTTTTACATGCATCTGTATGCAGGAGTTGCTCTAGAGGAAGTCTTCTTAAGAGCGCATTTGTGGCTATTTAACTGTCAGCAGGACTTCTCGGATAAAGAGACATTCTCGTTTCCTTGTGCTTTTTTCTGTTATTTTCCCATTGATGGGAGAGAGTTTGTCTGCATTTGCCTTTCAACCCTTAAAAGGAGCCATGTATCATATGAATGATGCAAAGGCTTTTGAGGTCGACACAATAGTGGAGGTCGGTGCTGATAAATTAAAAATCAGATAGAACAAAAGCCCACTCCTAGATATATTTGTATGAAATGTGTACCTAATGAAGTCTTGGATTTTTTTAAAATGTTGGTCATTCCATTCCTATTAAGAGTTAAGTTCATGAAACAGACATCGTAACGAGCTGAGTTTTTTGTTTTCGGATGATTTTTGAAACACTGCTGGAGCACTCAGACTCAAAACTGATCCATTGTACTGCCAGGTAGCAACCTACTCCAGTGCCGTTAATTTGATCCCAACGGTAAATGGTGACTGGACCTGGTTCAATTTCACTGGGATTCGAACCTGGGACCCTCTAACTTGGAGCAGGCACTTAACCAACTGCGCCATCCAGTCGTCTTATCGTAAAGAGCTGAGTTAATCGGGTTGTTGATTCAGCGGTCATCAAGGTCTGAAAAGAACGTTAAAAACTCACTGAGCAACGCTATAGACCCAATCTTACATGCCGACGTAGAGACAGTCTTAAAAGAACTCCGAGCGCAGGCTGGCCTAAGGGTGTAAAGTAAGGCTATTTTGAGAATGAGAAAAAGGGTCACATTCTAGTTTGTGCACGTTAGATCCATTTAATGTACTTCCGTTGGAAAACCAGTGTCGGCTCGTTTTACTCCACCAGCCACGTCAACGTCGATCACTTAGTGCAAACATTTGAAAGATCATGTCCCTATTGTTGGTCAGTGAGTTGTGCACGCATTCATTTAATACACATGCTCCGTCTTGAATAGTATTCTTTTCATATCTCAGAAGAAATGTTCATCTCCGTGAGATAAAGAATCTGCATAAGACTGCTCTCTTTCCAAGTGAATGAAAAACAAAGATTATGCAGATGTACTTAAGTGAGACAAACCTTCTCGTAATGCTGATCTCGCATGAGTGTTGGAATGTCTTCCTGGCAGTATATATGGCAGTCTGAGGCGGACTTGGGCCTAGCTTCTCACTCAGTTGAATGCCGACTCCGAACGACGATATTGAGAAGCTTTTTCTTAATAGTTATTCTTTAAGCATTGTCATTGACTCGAAAGAGGTAAAGACGCGAACAATTTTTTTTTCAACTCTAGCTTATTCTTGCATTTGAACCAGACGTCGGGGTCGGCACACCTACCCACAGCTCCACGGCGTCCACATCAACGATATTAACAACACAACAAAATGATTCAGTTAGTGTGATCATTTACATAGGGAGCCGAGATAGCAATAACAGTTGCAATAACAGTTTGCGGTTTTTTTGAATGTTCGAAGGTCATTACTCTTATGAAATAGAGTTTGGGGTAGGTCAGTCTACATAGACGACCTTTAAGTTTGTTATCAATAAAATATTCCACGTTAGAGAATGTAAAATTTTACGTCAGTTTCAATATCAGTTGTATGCAAGTACTGCAAACTCAGAGAATGAGAATGTTTTCTAAAACAGAATAATGCCCGATGCCAGCTTGTCCTACTTAAGAATAGCCATTTCAACGCTGAGCGCAAACTGGACACCGATAAGAACTCTAGCACACTCTCTCTTCCCCTCCCCTCTCCCTCCCCCCTTCCCCGCTCCCTCTCACTCTCAATCTACCTCTACCTCTCCTTCCCTGACACCACTAACAGCGTGACGCATCGCGTACTAATAAGAAAACCGCAACAACCGCAACACAAAGAAGTGGCGTAGAAGCCTCCTAGTATACTACTTATTCAGTAAGGATTGCCATTTCATCATGCATTATTTCACGCTTGCCGAACGTTTTGAAATGATTAAAAAATTTGATCAAAACGTGAATTTCGTCAAGAGGTCGGTCGTAATTTTGGCTTCAGTGTACAGGCAATTCATTGCCCCGTGGAAATGTTTGAGCATGAGTACACTCTTTTAGACCTTAACCCACCAATCACGCCAAAATTGGCGGGAAATTAAGACAACATAGCCATAATAGCGGCCAGTATCTAAGATGACCCAGAAATATCGATTCGACGTTGATCAGCTGAATTGGGCATCGGCGGAGAGTCAACCCGATTTATTTTGGGGTAGAATTTGCACCTACATCCGTGTCAGATTGTGCTGACGCAAGCACTGAAGTGGGATGGACAATAGACAAAGCCATAAGTTCGCCAATTGGGCGCTGGAAATCTTGGCCAGAGATCCGGATTTTGGCCAAAAAATCATCTCGAACGAGATCTATTTTTGGCACAGTGACTTTATCAACAAGCAAAATTGCCGTCAATGGAACGAACATAAGTGTTCGACCAAGCATCAATGCACATAGATTGACTGTTTGGTGCGGTCTGGCATATCGGTATCGTCAGACCTTTTTTTTTGAAATGAGGAAGGAAACACCGTTACCGTTAATGGTCTCTCTCTCGGCTGGTTTATCTCACAACGAATGTTCATCAATTGATCGTGCGACTTTAGTTTATGCCAACAATCCAACTATTTTGGATGAGCTCGAAGCCACATATTGAACTGAGTCATTAACAACTGGACCGACCGCATGAACCATTGCCAGCTGGACCGAGGCGGCTATTTCAACCATGTGCTATTCTCGACATAATTACCTGAATGTAGCTTCAAAATAAAGCCAGAATTTGGTAGGCAAGAATCTTTCCGCTACTCTAACTTTCACTTCGAACATATGAGTGCATCCACGATTAGCAATGCCAAGAGGCAGGATCCACTCTGACACAGATCCTCATTGGGACCATTGTCATACACAGAAGAGAATGACCAAGTCAATTTGGAGTAGAAATTCGATCCTAATCAACTAATTAATCACAAGTTACCCGGTTGAAAGCCAAAGTTGAGCTAGTGTCGGTATCGATTTCTCGTTTGCAATCAGCCTGCAGCATGCATTCATTTAAAGCACATTTTATTGCAAAATAAACTTAAAGTGTACCGCATGACAAGGACACCCAGTTCGCCCTATAAACAATCATACACATGTACACAATCAAACTGACACAGATTTTACGAGGACTTCCCACCCACTTCCTACCACGCGCCGACTGCTTGTCAACTTCTAGAAATTTCTAGCTGATAGTGGCATCCCCGCAGAGGATTTAACTTTCAAGGGTACCCAAGGTTGAACATCAGCATATGTCTCCAGAACTATTCCATGCACCCAGTGAGCCGTGGGCTCCAGCCGTGTGACCGCCTCTCGTCCTCTCGCAAAATGGAAATGAAAATAACTCGCCCGCAATACTTTATGCTGTTCCGTACTAAATAGGGTAACCGCAAGTGAATGTAAGCTGAAGCCTGTGTTTATCTCTCGCTCTCTGCAAGTGAAACAATGCACTGATTGTCTAGCTGCCTTGAAGGCATTTTCTTTCCGTATTCTCTCCAATTTGAATGTGTTTATGATTGTGTGGGGGCTTGGGTTGCAGTGGGCCTGTGTGGAAGTTCTAGGATGTCTGCTGGTTGATGGTTGAGTTGTTTTACTCGGAATCTGTGTGCGGTGGGACCATGCAAAGCGACACAACGTTGTTTCCTTGTCTATGCTCGACTGCATTTCTTAATCCTCTTTTTCCACTAGGGCGTATACGTGTTTTTTTCTTCTTCTTTTTTTGCTGTGTTTCGCCCATTTCACTGCTGTGGCAGTTGTAGGGCGCTTCCATTGTTAGACAAAAAGACATTTGTAATGGGCTTGTGTGTGTGTTTGCATCTTGTAAATGAAACAAAACAAGGTCGCAGATGGCATTTACCTTCAAGGCGGACTTCTAACACTGAGTGATGAGGCAGAAAGAGCAGACATGAAGTAGAGTACAAAATATTTCTTTTTTTACATTCATGCGCTACAAATCTTGTTGCTTTGTGGTTTGGAGTTGGATTTGAGGAGAACTCACTTCTCACTTTCCTTGTGTCTTGTGGTAAAGTATGATCTTTATGAATGCAATGAATGCTGAGACGTTCACAGTTCTGAAGATCTGTTAAGAACATTTTTCTTTTTTTTTGACGAAAAACCGACTGTCTTATTTTCTTCAGTTAAAGTGATTTCTGTTTTGTGAATTCATGTAATAAATATAATAATGGCGGCACTACAGTCCGAGGTGGACCTGGGCCTAGCTTCTCAGCAACCACTCGTGTTGTGCGTGCTATTGTTCTGTCACGAGCGGAGAGGACCTACAGTTTCCGACTCCGAACGGTGAGATTGAGAAGCTTTTTTTTTCTAGACAGTTATACTCTTTGAGCATTGTCAGTGACTCGAAAGAGGTGGAGCCGTCAAAAAAATTGTTGGTGTTTTTTCGGAAATCGAACCGGCGACCTCAAACGTAGGAGTCGACGCACCTAACCTACCCACTACGCCACCGGCGCCCACTTATGCTCATATACGATATCTGAAAAAATATACATATGCAATTTATAGCTCAAAGTTCTGAAGTCGAGAGCTACAAGGGTCAAGTGCGAAAAACGAATTTATTATCCAGACAATAAAAATACAGAAGACGCTCGATATATTGAAATAAAAAAAGCCGGGCCTGTTCACTGAAGCGAGATTGTTCATTGTAACGAGCGTGGGCTGCTTGGAGCAAATTTTATCAAAATGCGTATGTTTTGAACTACAATTCATCAACAATCTAATATAATTACAAATTTTCTTTTCTTTTCTTTACAATTTTTTTGTTTTTAACAAAAACAACTCACTCGAAAAGAAACGTAAAACGCAACAAAAATAATGCATTTCTTATACGCACTTGGTATTTACTTTAAACAACCCCAAACTGTATACCAATACATAACATAACTAATCGTTTTTCGCACAACACGATGAGTAGAACAAACGGTATAAAATGTTGTGTGTTCACGATATTGGATTGTTCACTATATCGAGCGTCCACTGTATAAGTAAAAAAAAAATTATTTTAGGATTCAGTTGAGTTTGGACAATGGAAAATAATTGGGATCTTGACGAAGTAGTTCGCTGTAGTCTTTTTGAATTGGTCAAGCTGTTGTGCGATAATAAGATTTCGGTCGCAAATGCAATGACGACCTCAACAAACACTCGAAGCATACGACACAGCACGGTATAGATCATCTCATCATTACCTTACATTAACTTCCATTTTCCACATAGCTCAGCATTTTGAGGGTAAACATCATCGTATCCAATGCAAAACTGAACAATTTTCTCATTTTAGTACCAAATTTTCAATCGAGCATTGTTCGATATTTTTTTTTCATTCATTTTTTTTTTAAATTATTAAAAAGAGCTATCCAGGGGACATCAAATTGGTTTCTTGCAGTGCAGGTGTACCAAAAGTTTTCTGTTCAAGTTTCTTTTTCTAGACGTCAATTAACTCGCCTCGAAAAATATATTGTCGATCAAACCAAAAAGCATTAAATTTATTAATTCAATAATACATATAATAAATAATAATTAATTAATTAAATTTGCTTGATATTTTAAATCGTTTTAAAAATCCCTCTTATGCAAAACTGGTTGTGTAAATTACATCTGCGAACTTTATATATGCCTTTGAAGGTACATAATCTGAACGTTATTTGTTTCTTCTGCATTAAATGTTGGGAAGGTGAAGAATCAACGTGCGGGATAGTCAAGTTACTCTTTAAACAAATGATCCTAGATGACGGTGGAAAAACAATAAATACAAATACAATATAATTGGAGCTTATTATTCATCATTATCCCTAAGTAAACGTATTTCCAAAGCAAAGGACAAGCGGGACGAACTGTTTCGACTTTTTGGAAAAAATCATGTTGTGAATGCAACTATATAATGGGAGTTTACTATTCATCTCTAAGTCATCAACTGTTGATATGTCTTGTAAAAACTCCGTCACATTCGTAGAAGTCCCATCAAAACAAACCACCTGCTGACACCACGGCCTCAAGAATTTTGAACAGATCAAAAATTCAAATTTTTATTGCATGCAACGTTTTTTTTTTTCCAAATTTGAACTTTCACTTGGAAGACAAAGATTTTAATCATCGAATTCGTTAGGGCATATTCCGTGGAACATAATGCAATCTATTATTTGGAGCGATTGAAAAGCAGAATAACTGGGAAAAAAGTAATGAAAATGAAACTGTGTTGAAAAAAAAATTGCCATTTGAGCGAGAAAACATCCCCTTACAGCATTTTTACACTCGTCTGTTATTCTTCTCCATTTAATATTTAGGTGGCGCTTTAACTCAACCAGCAAATTTCTCAAAACAAGCTGCTGTCCAATTTAGGTGTTAAATTATTCGAAATTAATATCAATTACATAGTTCTCTTCTTTTGTTTCCGACGAACACTCTTAATTTCTTGCTGCTGCAGTTGATGGTCCTTCTGTTCCGATGCATTGAAGTCATTAAAATGTGCTAAATAAAGCCTTAAAGCTGGGATTAACCCCGATTCAAGCAATCTCACAATGTTGACCCTGTCTATAGCTCCTAATGATTGCCCTTTCAATCATTCATTCCCTTCAATTATTTCCACTCACACAAAGTCTCAGCCTGTCTAGAACACTGCTAAGAATGATTCAACAAAGCCGTTGCTGCCATAATGATTACTTCCTTCTCCAGACCCCTGCCATCCCTTGTGGGGAAACTACAAGGAATCAGAGTTTGATGATTGCATTTTCCTTTGTCTAAGACGTTCTCCACGTCACTGTCTATCACGATGAAATCCACTTTGTCATCCTGTCATCACACTTAAAAGTGCAATTTATAAATTTTATTGTATCCCACCGAACGACCCCGTGTCAGAGCGTTTTAAATTGGACAGCTCCATTTCAAACACTCAAACCAAAGGAGCGCGCACCCCTCTGACTCTGACATATAACGTCTTCCCCGATATACTCTAGAGCGTCACATCGAACGTTGAACACGTAAAATATCAGATTCTTCATAATGTGTCACCCAATTCACTCCCTCTCAACCGCCGTGCTCGGGATAGCGATGTGTTCGTGTTCGTTGTTGTTGTTGCAGGACCAACTGCCGTCAGTAAGTCAGAGCAATATTTTTACTCAAATTCACGTTATCCTTGGACATATTGCCTGTCTATCAAATATTGATCCACAGCTTCCAATGCCATTGCATCATTCCACGACAAGAGTAGGGCATCCTCCCACCATCCCTCCATCCATCCATCCACACACATACAGCGGACATTACTAAAACTCCTAAGCCATGGGTGGGCTGTAACTCCGGGAAATCCTATTAACAAATATATTAAATCACATCAAATAGAATATTATAACCTACCGTAGATTTATCATTCTGTCAATCCGTTCTCGCTCATCCACTAATAAATGTCATCGTCGATGGCTTTACTGGCGCCTGGTGCGCTGCTATGCCGCCATCATGCCCCATCGGATCCATGTGGATGGCATCAACTACGCATATATCAAATATATCAGCAATGATCCACTCGACATCCTTGTAGTTGTTAAAATAAAATCCAATTTCATTTCTGACATCAAAATCCTGCAGAGAGACGAGCCGATGGGAGAGTCTCCACAAAAAAGGGACAAAAAGAAATCTGGAAAAAAACGACTCCTCGGGATGATAGACGAAAAAAAAGGAAACAAAAAAAATGGTGTGCCTTGACCAAGAGCTTTCATATCACTGCAGCAATGAGAGGCGGGCAAGTAGGCAGACAAACAGGCAGGCCGACTGGCTGGCTGGCTGGCAGGATGGCAGGCCGTCAGTACTCTTCGAATAGGATTGACGGTTTGACTAGCAGGCACGAAGAATGAATAGCTGCAGTGGGTAAGCGTTTGAGTAGAGACGAAGAAAAGTCAACATCCCAGCCAATCCATTACGGTGCCCTGTCAATCTCACTTAACTCATCCGCAATGAATTAAAAATGAAGTCCTACGGTTCCCGGCGAGTTTTTTAGCTCGATTTTCCTCATTCTGAAGCATTTCATTTTACGTTTTGTTTCCATTCGTCCTTTATGCAGTGGTTTCTTGAGAGCAGTAGTAAACCCTATCCCAATCCTTGCAGTAGGAGTCCCCACTAATGCCATAGTAAACTCGGTCACGGATGTGTTCATTCACGTCCAGCGATACGCGTATCCTGGCATATTTACATCATCAATCATGTTAGTCCATGCACTTTTTGCGTGGCGAATATCCTTTTTGTTCTTTTGTGGGGTTTTTCCGTACGGGTTTTTTGCCGGCCGCACTGTGGCCTTTGTGTGAGTGCATGCGATTATCGAAAAGGATTGACTGAAAAATTGAAAATTGGACAGCGAGAAATGATGAACGATGTTTTTTGTTTGGCTGGAATTAAATCGTCCACATATATTGCACAGGGAGCGGGGCAGGCTGATCCGTTGGGAGAGAAATTGCCCGTAGGTATTTGGCCTCGTGACAAGGACTTCGATTGATTAATAAATCTGCACGCAGGAGATTAAGACTGGGTACGCTCTTGATCGTGGTCATTTATAATTAAATTGCTCCTTTTTTCATTTTACATACCCGGTCAACAGATTCTGCGGATAATGCCTTCGATAAGCTCTGTTGACTTTTATTATGACTGAGAGGTTAAGTTGTTGTGAAATGAACTCGTACATCAATGTTATTTCGCCGTAAGTACTCGCAAACCGTTGTAAATTAAATGTTTATCGAAACAATCAAATACACTGCTTCCATTATTTACTGGTTTATATTGAATCAATATTTTGCAAGGAACAAAACTTCTTTGCAAAGGAATCTTTATTTCACTAAAACTTAAGAATAAGACTTTAAGTGAGCTAAGAAGTCTTTCGTCGGATTCATGTTGCATTAGCTGATTGATATACAACCGCGAATAAAACTTTCAGGATATTCCTCGTGGTCGTATCTGAAATCCCCCACTGAAATGAGTGCCTCCTAGTATACGAGCTTTGAATACACTCAATTCCACAGCTCACTTTAGACTCAATTAGTTTGTGAACAAGAAGATTCGCCCACCCAGGAGCTGTGAATACCCTACAGCCAACATCTTCTTCTTCACGTGTTCGTTCTTTCGCTGTCGTTAGAGTCCACAACCAACATGTCTGGGCAACGTGTTGACGTTTGTGATGCGCACGATCTTCTCGAGAACGATGTTAAAGAATTCACAGAGACTTTTGATGTCAAAAAAGGATTTAGACAAGGCGACACACTGTCAGCGCATGTCGTGTGTCGCCAGTCTGTGAAGTCTTTACAGGCCTTGATGGAGCAACGGGCATACTCCATTGTCATTCTGCAAAAACGAACGAGTTTTGCAGGGATGCCAAAACTAGACAGACAATGCGCTGTATAGCTCGTCTCTGTCATGCGCAGCCTTATTGTCGATAAATATGTAGATCGTGTGCATCGACTTAGAACTCCTGGATCTTTTTCCAGATCTGCCGTCATGCGAATATTTGGTCAATGGTCCAGGTAGCGTACCGGAACCCGCACTGGTATTGACCAATCAGGCTGTTTAGGGTTTCAGGAACCAGCGGCCTTGTTAGACTTTAGTTTGTCGATTGCTGCTGTAACTTCACTGAGGTCAGGAGCGTGGAATTCTTGTCCATCATCGCCTATTTTGGATGGATTATTCTGCCTGATCAAGGGATTTTGCTCGACATCGGCGTTATACAGTCTGCAGAAGTGATCTTTCAATATTCTCAGCACCTACTGTGATTCCACTACTAGTTTGCCATTCTTATCCCTGCAGTCTTGCATTCGGTTTTTGCGAACTTAGCATGTTCTTCTTACCTCTTGGTAGAGTTTCCGAACGTCATTATATAATAATAATAATAACGGCGACGCTACAGTCTGAGGTGGACCTGGGCCTAGCTTCTCAGCAACCACTCGTGTTGTGCGTGCTTTTGTTCTCTCACGAGTGGAGGGGACCTACAGTTTAATGCCGACTCCGAACGGCGAGATTGAGAAGCTTTTTCTAGACAGTTATACTCTTTGAGCATTGTCAGTGACTCGAAAGAGGGGGAGCCGTGAAAAAATGTTTGATGTTTTTTTTTTCCAGATTCAAACCGACGACCTCGAGCGTAGGAGTCGACGCATGTACCCACTACGCCACGGCGCTCCGAATGTTATTCCTCCAGTAAAATCTCTCAATCTCCACGGTCGTGAGCTTTTCTTGCTCCATCTCTTTCTTCCGGAGAAGCCGGTGCTTTTCCCTTCTTTTCTGCTCGTATAGCTCGCGAGCAGCCCTCGTCCTTCTTTAGCAGCGACGTTTTATATGCTTTCTGTTTGGCTGCATGTGCTCGCTGACATTCATCATCGAACCAGGGATTTCTTCTTGGTGGCTAAGTGAAACCTAGCACATCAGTTGCGGCTTTTCTTATAGCGTTTAGGCAATATTGCCACTAGTCTTCAGCACTTTATGTTGGCGGCATAGGACTTTGTGGGAGGTTAAGGGAAACTCGATCAAAAAACTCTCTTGCAATCTTTTGCGATTGTAGCCGTGCCACGTTAAACTTCGTCGCAGCATTTTGTTAATTTGGCGTCATCCGGGAAACCACTGTGTTAGGATCAATAAATTAAATTTGTGTTTAAATTCTTATTTATTAAAATCCTACTTCGGTAACAAAAATAGAATGGACTGTATTTGAATTGAAAAACAAACAATGAGATTAATAATTGAAATTGGCTCTGATCCGCACGCGTGACAAAAGTAGAGTGAAGAAAGTTGATTTTTCATCAAACACTAAACGTCGGCGCAGAGGCCACCAAAAGGATGTACCGGTGATCGATACCGCTGGGTCGTCGCGCTGCTGTGTACGGGATGGTCGGATGTTTTTCTCGTCTCCCTTTGTTGGTCCTTCTTTGCACCGCTCGAAGAGTTTTGGCTCGTCGTCGTCGCTCTGCACGTAGGCAATTTTTTTTTTTTTTTTTTTTTTTTTTTTTTTTTTTTTTTTTTTTTTTTTTTTTTTTTTTTGAATGCATTTTTCTATTTTTATCTTTATAAGAACTCTTACATTCTAGGAAAAATACTTAAACTAGATATATAATTAATGCTTTCTTATACTATCTTACTGGCCCCATTCGGGCACTCTAAGTTAACCTAAGCATTTATAATTTATTTTGCCTTTCGGCTTCTAATGTGAGCTTGAAATATATTTTTTAATAATACTAAAAGAATACTTATACTAAGAAAAACTTATTAAAAACTTAGTACTCTAAACATATTTTATATTAATATTCTTAACCTAACTTAACACTAACTTACCTAACTTAAACTTACCTAAACTAACCTACTTACATTTTTTTTTTTGTTTTTACTATTTTTTTTGGTTTTTGTATTTTTTTTCTTAAAATTACCCTAATCTTATTCCCTAACCTAAATGCAAGTTGGCCGTAAGGGACCAACAGGTATTTTATTAAGTTGACGTCAGCTGAGGAGTTTGATGGGGCTGCAACCACCAGTAAAACCCCCGAACCTTGTCACAATCCGTTCTGTCGCGAACAGAGATGGATCTACTGAACCGGAGATCATCCGGACTAACTCTTGCGACATCGCCTTCGTAGAGCAGTCGCCTATCCACTGTCCTTCGCACCACGTGGTAGATCAATGGACATCCTTCCGCGTCCTGGATTAACCCAATCTGGTCAAGGAACAAGAACGCTTCCGGTGGAATGAATCCACTTCGGCGAGCGTTCTCGAAATATGTTTCATTGGGATAGTAGGCTCCAAATATCAGCTCATTTTCGGAGGTCATAGCTCGTGCAACATGCCTTCGAATCAGCCTAATAATAAAATTATCCATCCTGTTCACGTTTGCTTCGATATACAAGAACTCGTTGGGATAGAATTTCTTGTACTCAGATTCTGGGGTTCTGTACTTCTTGAGACAAGCCCGGAGGCACTGCCTCTCGAACATCCTCATCTTTTCCATCTGGGAAGGACTCACGTTGAACCACACTGGACAACCGTACGCCATGATTGGCCGGATGAGGGCCATGTAGCAGATTACCTTCACCCTGGTATCAAGTTGGCTGCTATAAAACAACCCTCTTGCCACAGCAAAGGCCTTCCTGGTTTTCGTCAGAGCAGTAGCTATATGTCTGTCGAAATATAGATACTGGTCCAGCCAAATGCCTAGATACCTGACTACACTTTTCACAGCTAACGGTTCCCCCTGCGAGTCAACTATGCCGAACTTGCGCCAGTTCATTTTCCTGTCCCTTGAGGCCTTGTATAACGGAGTTCGGAAAAGGATGGTTTCACACTTCTGGTAGTTGATTTTCAACTTCCAGTCGTCGCAAAATCGCTGAATTTTGTCGAAGTCATGTTGCAGGAGGATGTTGATAATATCAACCTTCTCCGCTGTCCTGTACGCCACCAAGTCATCGGCGTATGCAATCAAGTTCTGCATGGAGCCAATCAGTTCACTGGTGAAAATAGTGAAGAGGATTGGTGAGTTTACTGCTCCCTGCTGGAGCCCATTTTTTATGTGGAAAACTTTGGTAGAAGTCATGTTGCCACTTTTAACAACAAAACTTCTACCTGTTACCATGTTATAAATCGTGTAAAGCAGCGATTTGCTTATACCCATCCTCGTCAACTTAAGGAAGAGTCCTTCTAACCATACGGTGTCGAATGCCTTTTCCAAGTCAACGAGGCAGGCCCCGGTGCACTGGGTTTTTGCTTTGTTCCATTGAATGTCCGACACCAATTTTGACGCGGCATGTACAGTATCATGCCCCGCCCTAAATCCAAATTGGTTATTCGGTATTATTTTTCTGTCCTCAGCCCACTGTATCAGAACTCTATTGACAATCTTCTCGAAAACTTTGCTTATGCATGGAAGGAGACTAATCGACCGAAGATTTTTCGGAAGAGAGGAATCTTTGTCCCTTTTGGGAAGGGGTTTCACTACCGCCGTCTTCCAATGCGCTGGATAATATGCATTACTCAGTGCATTGTTGAATAGGATTGTGTATATCTCTACCGCCTCATCGGGGAGATGACGCAGCACAATATTCGGTATGCCATCTATTCCCGTCGACTTTTTGTTCTTAAGACTGTTGAAGATGCCCTTGAGATTCTCCCTCGAAATGAGAATGGAATCGGATCCACCATAGGCGACGGCATTATTTGCCATATTTTCGTCATTGAACCTGGTGAAACCAGGATTCTCAGAACGCCATTGTTGTATTTCATTTCGAAGATAGAAATGGTTAAGCAAGGCTCTGTTCTCCAAGTCGTGGTTAGGACAACGAGACTCGTTGACCGTGTACACTTCCTGAAAAACTGCTCCTATTGCTTCAACCTTCTCCTGAGGATCCTCAACAATCAAGAAGTCATTGTCTAGCACGGCCCCATCTGGATCTATGCCAACTGATGTCAGTAGGTTCGCGTTGTCAGTCGTTCTGTCAAGTCGAATAGCCTCCAAGTCATTGTGATCCCTCCTTCGGAAAATTCGGTTGATTTGGGGAAACATACCAGAACCGTTGGAACGAACAGCCCGAATCCTGTCTCCCCAATACGAATTGACTGCAATTCGGTAGTTCATCCGAATTAACTTCTGGAAATTTTTGATCTGCGACTTGAGCGACCTTAGTTCCTGGTCGTCTCTGTCCGTAAAGCGTCTGTAAAGTGTCTTAAGTCGCGACAGCAGTCTGCTTTTGTTCACGTGCAGTGCGTCGATAGTAGCGTTGCGATAGATGTCGCCATCTGTGGTCGGTGCTACTTTCGGAAGCGTCGTGTCCATGGTACGTTTTATTGTATTGTCCACTTGTTTGAGGTACCTGTCAACCTCTTCGTTCGTCAGATTTCTGTTTGCGGGTGGAGTGATGTCACTCGAACGTAGTTCTCTGGATAAGGCTCTAGAGAAACGCGGCCAACGAGCCTTACGATAATTGTAAGGGTACGTCTCCACGAATTGCTCCAGTTCGACCAGCTCGTTCGGGAACTGAATAACCGCGGCAAGTCCGCAGTTAAGCAGTTCCTTGTGTCATTGTCCACATCGCGTAAAGTCAGTCGTCTGTCAATCAGCATTAGATCCAAATAAGACCCACTTCTGGGAAACGATGGTCTATCGGTTGCAAGCAAATTCAGCTTGAACTCAATAGAGTGCTGCGTCCACCAATCAAGGAGGGAGTTTCCCCTTTGATTTGGCACAGAATTACCCCATTCCTCATGCTTCGCGTTCAAATCGCCGGCTATGATAAAATAGTTCTCTTCCAAGCAAAGACGAAGTTTTCTAAAGAGAGTCTCGAGCTCCGATATGAAACCTGTGGCCCGAGGTGCGTCTGGCGCATAGACCGCGACCACGTACAATTTCCTTCCACCTTGGAGAGAAATGCACGCAATACACGCTTCCAGTACACCGGAAGTTCGCAATTCCCCCAATACACGATTTTGTGGCGTATACCTTTTTTAATGAAGAGAGCGACCCCACCTCCTTGTGTGGAGTGGGGGCGGTCCCTTCGAATAACGGTATAATCTTTGTACCTGAGAATGTGCTTCCGGTTTAGCTTAGTTTCGCTAACCATCAACACGTCAGGCTTATGGGTCTCCAACAAGTTGAGTAAAGCCAACCTTCTTTCGATCCTGACGAGTGAATTCGCATTCACCGCCAGGATCGAAAGGTCTCCAGCTGCCGGCGTATCCATTATATTGGATACGCACTTGACCCAGCGGGTCTCGACAAAAGGACTTGGTCCATCCGTGCAAGATCTTTTTGGAACTGTGCCATCTGGGCCTGCATTGAAGCCATCATTGACACCAGCTCCGCGAAACCCACATTTGGAGCCTGAGCTACTATTGGCGCTGTCTGTTGTGCCTGTCGTCTACCAGACGCCATCTGGGCGTAGGAGACAACCGGCGTAACAGGAGTGGCAGAAATTCTTGGCATCGGCCTTGAATCCGCCACCTTTGTTTTTCTTTCCATATTTCTTTTTGCAATTTCCTTGACCTTCGGACAACCCCGATAGCTGGAAGGGTGTCCATTGGCACCACAATGGATGCACTTCAGCCGAGATCTGTCTTCGACCTTTCCCTCACCCAGAGGACATTGCGCAGACAGATGCCCCCCCGCGCATTTACTGCATCGAGTCGGCATGTTGCAGTTTCCTGCAGCGTGCCCGAATCTCTGGCATCTTGCACAGAGAAGCATCTGATTGTTCCTCCTCAACCGCTCCCAAGAGACGGCTTGAAAGTCGAGGAATTTAATGCTCCTCAGACTCTCAAGCCTGCTCTCTGGTGTCACCTGCACCAAGAAGAGGGGAAGCACACGCACCGGTTCCATCCTGGATCGGACAGTGGAGAAGCGCTTGACTCCTAAAAATTCGACGTTGGCGACGCTCGCTTGTCGTAATGACTTTAACACGTCCTCCGGCTCAGCAGAGACTCTCAATCCCTTGAGGAGAACGGTCTGAGCCTTTTCTCCCCTGGGAGTATATGAAAAAAAATCAGCCCCTGCTGACGCCATTTTCTCTTTTATAAGCTTGAATCCATCCACTGATGAGCAGTGGATGGCCTGCTTGCGAAACCCTTTATTTTTAACATAAAAGTTGTCCCTTACGGCCAACTTACATACCTGGATCGTGTCTTCGGCGTCCATTCCTGTTATGTTGATTGGAGGCAGTCTAACCTTCTTCTCCTTTTGTCGCTGCTGCTGCTTGGGTTGCTGCTGTTGATGTTGTTGTTGTTGTTGCTGCTGCTTGGGTTGCTGCTGCTGATGGTGTTGTTGTTGCAGCTGCTGCTTGTGTTGCTGCTGCTGATGGTGTTGTTGTTGCTGCTGCTGCTTGGGTTGCTGCTGCTGTTTGTTTTGCTGCTGCTGCTTGTTTTGTTGTTGCTGTTTCTGGGGTTGCTGCTCTTGTTGTTCTAGGAACTTTTTATTGTCCTTTTTTGGACCACTTTGTCCTTTCTCCTCTTCTTTTTTCCTGTTTTCTAATTTGAGCTGGAGGGCTTTTATGAACGCCTCTAGCTCCTCCTTCTCTTTTATTTTTATGGCCAATTCCCTTTCATCCTCGGCCTGATCTGCCGCCTCGGAAGAAGCCAGTTCTACGTACAAGTTTCCGCTGCCACTGTACGAGGCTTCTTCTTCAGCATTTTTTTTGCCAGAATTGTCCGGCTGCATTGCTCGCCTCTTCGGCTGCGGCTTCAAAATTTTTCGCCTTTTTTTGTTAAAATTTCCGTCGCTGCCATTCTCCGAGTTGTCACTCGGAATCAGTGACAGCTCCGCCTCCATTGTTCTTCGATTATTAATATACTTATTATATTATTAATTCAAAAAAAAATTTTTTTTTTCCGAATTCTTGATTTCTGACGTTTTATATTTGTTTTTTCTATTTTCGATTTTTGATTTAAAGCTTGTATTCGCTTGGCCTGCTCAGTGACGAATGTCTGCACGTAGGCATCTCAGAATGCCTATGCCCGTTGCTCATGCTCCGTATGGTTGTTGGTTTAGGTCGCCCTTGCTCTCAAGTGTTGCTGTAAATTTTGGTGGTGCGATATGCGCGGATGAATTCCCGCCAGGATTGTCGGTTCGCACTGCCGACAAGACGACGTTGGTGATTCAAGCACCCTGGATAAGGGGCTACTACACGCATTAGTTCACCACTAATTGGTTGCTGTAGAGGCTATCCAAGGGCGCCGCGAGGAGGCTGTATGTCAACTTGACCTGTGCATTTACGGGGATCGTGGGGGGGATCTTACCAGGTTGAGAGCAACTATACTGTCATCATTCGATAAACTTTTTGTAGTTTACCGGATTCCCATTCGGACTTCACTTAGATTTCGACTTGGAATTCGCTTCTGACTTCGACATTAACTTTTCGACCTTTATTTAGAAATAAATTTAATTTTGAGTTCAGTTATGAGAACCATTTCAAAGTAACATCATTTTGAGCGTAAATTTCAGTATGAATTATGGATAGGTTCATTGCCGCTCATCGTAAACTGTGTAGTCCTTAACGGTATGCAAAAATTCCACATAAAATGTATTTTTTATTATTAAGCCGTTGAGGATTCATTCACCTGAAAATCAACAAAAAATAAAAAAAATAACAACTCAAAGCATTCTGTTTGTCATGTGAGATGAATTGTACTTTTCAATCCATCATCCAGACAATTGCACATTTTCAACGACATTCCGTGCGCGCTGATACACGAGTCCGTACGCCTGACTGTGAACATGGCGAATATTTAAACTTCAAATGATGGTGTCAGCAAAAAGATCAAAATAACGCATCCACCTAAAGCAGTGAGCAACTACGTACTCGTACAGGAGGGCTTGAATGCGCGATGCTTGGATGAAGTACACACGATTTTTCCATTTTTTCTCGTTAAGTACTCAAATATTTGCGCAATCAATTTTCCATATTTTTTGTTCACCCCCCCATGCCCCCAACTACACACACAGACATACTTTCAAGCGCAGTCGGCTTGTATCCTTTATGCCCGCTTTTACTGTTTCGTAATTCTTGCATATTTTATGGTAATTCGCAATTATTATTTCCAACTCGTACGCGCTCGGGAATTACAGAACAAAGCGTTAAATGCTCTGAGTGAAACGATCGTTGGCCCTGCCCCAAACTTCTGGCACCGAATGTCATAGCAAAACGACGAGGCCGCTGACGAATGTTTGCACAATTCGAAGGACATTTTTAGTTACATTTTATATTCCGCTTTCAATTGTTGCACGCCGCGCCGCCACTGGCACTGGGACTGTCACTGCCGCTCTTCTACTCGATGTGGAATCAAAAATTCATGTCACTCATTCACACAAACACACACACACACACACACACACACACATATGCCGAATAATAGGAACAAAGTGGAGAAAAATTGAGAGAGTCCTTGCAGCCGCGTCATTTATTAACCTCCCATTTGAAGTGCGACAAGGGATGAATGGGAGGCTAGCAAAACGGGCAGAACTGGCGTGCACGGTTTCACACTGAGAAATGTCTTCAATTACATTTCCGTTGATTGAGGAAGTTAGTTTGTGGGTTATTTATTTATTTTCGGATTGAATCCTTTGTGCAGCTGTCGTTGTTGCTGTCGCTGTCCCACTAGATTGGCATGGAGGGACGATCAGAGAAAATGTTTATTTACTTACTCCGGTATTTTTACGTTTCGACTGGGGGCGTGTGCTCAGGATGAATTGAAGACATAAATATACTTCAGGAAATTTTATTAATTGGTCATTCGCAAGTGCGGTGTAGTGGTTGCCTTCCATTGTTATTCAAGTTCGGTATGTGCGTCGTTGGGGTGGTAAATCAAATCCAGCGCGAGAGTGATTTATATGGTCTTGAGAAAAGGTATATTGAATGAGTGATTTCGCTGAATGGTAGTGATTTCTTTTGCTGTTCCTTTCTAGGAACCAGGATGCTGGTTCCTGTCGAACTTGTAACTTGAATTAGGAATTTCTGAGAATAGATTCAGAGCTGATACTCAGCAATTAACAAATAATTGGAAACTTCTTGCGAGTGATTGAGTTCCTTTGGGATGAGATTGTGTGGAAAAGCCTCAAATTTCTTGGATTTTTATGAATCTGAAGCGGGATTTGAATCATTATGAATATTTTGAAATTAGGAAGAATTAATGTGGAGCACTGACAAGATAATTTTGCCTGATAAGTGTGTCTGTTTTTCTGTAGTGGTCGTTTGCAAGGAGACTAGAGCCATCCATAGCAACAGCCTTGTAATTCATTTTTCATAAGAAATGTACTCAAAATGATTCTAGAGTGAATGCTTTTTCCTTGTATCTACATTTATTATGTCGTTGATTTAACCAATTTCCACTTTGGTGTGCCAAATTCTTGCTTAAACATACACTTCTATGAACTTCTTAATTTTATGACGCTACAGTCTGGAGTGGACCTGGCCCTTCAACTTCAAATTCATCCATATCATGCATGTTCTTGTCTCTGAACTATCCAAAATATTTTGGATTAGCTCTTAAACCAGTTCCCCTGAACAGCTCCTCCGCCGCACAGTGTTCCGGATCCCAACGGCAAGTGGTGACTGGACCAGATTCGATTTCACTGCGATTCGAACCTGCTACCCCTCGAACTTGGGGCAGGCACTTAACCAACCGCGCCATCCAGTCGTCTAGCAAATAAGATAAGATAATTTGGAACCTAAAGCTAAATTTGTCATAAAGGACATACATTTGGCTTTCATACTGCATCAACAGTTTCTTTTAATTTTGCCTACCAATTTTTTAGACCCTTTTAATTAGAACCCAACTATTGAGGGGGGTATTTCAATGTTTAATGGGCTTTAACAAAAATGATCCAAGAGACTCCAACGGAAGACCAACTTTTTCTGAAAGCTAAAAGAATACCCTATCGATGATGCAGAAATTAAATGCACTTTTAATCAGTTTGGGAGAACGAGGCGTTTAAGTTGTGCATTTTTCTGCATTTTCACACCAATGCTCAATCCATGCTGTTATATGGATGTTACACACGGAAAGTTATCACAAGTCTCCCTCAGAAAATTACAGACGTTGGCTACGCAATGTATTGCAGATTATCTAGTCCAATTGTATATCTACCAAACATCTTTACCACGGACTGCGTCAGAAATCAAAAGCCTCCATCATGCAACATCGAAAGCGGTAGTAAATAGGTTGCCGATTACGAAAGGGATATAGAAGCATTGATATTCACGCAATTCAATGGAATCTACAGGACTGAAGAAGACCTTGCAGTCGCAAGAAAACATGGGGCATGACGATGGAAAGTGACGCTATGCAATTAAGAAAAATTTGTAGAGGAAATATGACTTTGGCCAAAAATTTACCATGATGACATATTAGCTTAATGAGTCCCCAAGTTTGTGAATTCTCCACGAACTATTTGCTTCTTTCCCCATCATTAATCATAATGTACATATTAGATTACGAGCTCATTCACACAGTCGCTATCTCTTGAACCCCTACTTGCCTTGTTTCATTCAGCCACATTGTTGACGAATAAATATGTCCCTGCAGCATTTGTGTTTATCCGAAATGATAACCACAATTTGTAGCCCGTACTCTATTATGAAAAAGGCAGAGTACAATAAAAAATACGAAATTAAGGACTTACGTAAATATAATCCAATATGATCATACAAAGTGTCCATGGAGATCCCTCAGCATCCAATTTAAGTTCATAAGCTCTTCGAAATCCCTTAAGATTAACTGAGTTTTGTGATTCAATATATGAAGGTATGAACCAGAGAAGGAGGAACCCACTATGACAACAATTTGTAACCAGTCTGAGAAGTATAATGATTTGACCCAATTAAGGTAATCACATCAATTGTTTGCAATCTGGGCTACAAAATAATAAGGACGTTTTTTGAAGAACAATAGACTTGATTTTCAACTGGATACTGTTCACAGTGATAACCAATTTCAAAGCTTAACTGTTTTTTTGTTCATATCGCTTCAAAAATTTAACTAGCTTAACCATTGTGCAAAAAAGATTATCAGAGATATCAGATTGTATTCATTACCACTCGCTCACTCGCTACAAAAATTCTCTAGGCGACAAGATTAATTTTTGAGGCAATCAAAAAGAGGCGTAATTTTAAATTTGGCGCCATTGTTGAACTTTAAATAGCCAACTACCACAGCGATGATTTTTGAAAATTAAAAACTATCCGGTTATTATACTTTAAAAATACGATAAAAAATCGCGGAAAAGTTTCGTGAAGCCCATAAAAATGTTAGGACATAACTAAGTGCCTTTCCTTACACCCTTAGGGAATTCAGGGAATCGAATCATTTCAAATCGGATAATTTTGTGATATTAAAACCGACATTAAAAATATTGCCGCGTTAGCTGTGAGGGTTGGATATAGTGGTCAAATGCATCGACTCCTTCACTGAAGGTTCAAGATTCTATCTCGGATGCAATGACTTCCATTTTTAAAACACCACCTCGATTAAGTCACTAACGGAACAAACAATTCCTCTCCACTCTTTATGGAACAAAACTTTGCACAACACAAGTGGTTACTAAATAAATTAGGACCGAATCTATATCCAACAGAGCCTACTATAGTCTGTAAAGGCTTGTCAAATCCAAAGATCTAACAACAAACTCTAAGCCGCTGTTGTACAGTACGATTATCCTGGCAGTAATTACAAATGGATCCGAAACTTGGGTACTTAGTAAAAGGCACTCCGATCTGTTAGCTGCATTCGAGAGAAAAGTGTTACGGAGTATTTTTGGCCCCTTATGTGAGGAACAACAAATCTGTTGACGCTACAATTCCGAACTGTATGCGATCTACCTCAAAGCTGATATAATGACAAAAATTAAGCTCGGTAGACTCTGGAGAGCAAGACACCTAGCTCGCATGAGCGAAGAGGAAACGGCCCGGAAAGTCCTTTGTAGCTTACGCTGAAGAGATGGCGTAGATCAGGATGCCCAAAGTCTTGGGGTGCGCTGCTGAATGGCGTCGGCGAGAGATCGTGGTGGTTGGAGAGAATTGTTGATGGAGGCCAGGACCGGATACCGGTTGTCGCGCCGATAATGAAAATGAATCTACACCGGATTATATATAATGTGCAAAGGAAACAGTTAACTATTGGGAAGATGTTGGACCAGTTTGGAAGCGACAAGTATGATTTTAGCAAAGGTTTTTGTAAACATGATGTACCTCCACTTATAACATTCGCTAGTGTCATTACTAACGATGTGGAAGAAATGGGTGAGACTTCTGATTTAGAAATCTGTAGTCGAGATTGGAAGTGTTCAAACCAAAGATGAATTAAACGGGCAGACAGATTTGTTTTTTTTAGGAAATCATTGCTAAAATGGAGTTTATTTTCATCAAACGTGCTTAACATCATTCGGCAAAGGAAAGTGATCTAATTTTGTTTACGCTCTATTCGGGATAAGACCTGATAAATGAATATCTGCTTTGCAAGGCAACTAGTGGACAAATGCAGACATATCATAACAGCTATATTGATGAACAGCTGATTCCATATAAGCGCCATTCCCAATTTAAGCGGGCCAAGTATAATAGAAAGATTTGGTTAGACTGCAGTCTGGGATTGCTCAATCTACTACAGACTGTTAGATAAAATGCATATAGCAAAGGAAGTAGGTGTCTTACTGGAACTAGTATAGGCAGCAACGACTTGGGCCTTGCTTCGACAGCAACGACTGTCTTGTGCCTGCTCTTGTTCTCCATCGAGTAGAGGGGACCTTTATATTTATGTTGACTCCAAATGGCGAAGTTTGACGTCAGTGACACGAGTGAGATGGTGTCGAAAATATTTGTTTCGGGGTGTTGATCCGGAATCAATTTATCGACCTGCAGCGTCGTATAAGTATCCTACTTTCTAGGAAAGGTTAGTTTATAGTTACAGCCACACGTTGTTTCCTTCCAGGCAGTACTCCCATGTCAGTACTCATGTGTGTTCTGCCAGACATATAAGTCTCATCATTTGTCTTTAGTGACATCTACTTCTACCACATCTACCCGAAACCATCCGTACATTGACGTACGTATACCTATCTGGGGTATTAGTGTAACAAAATGTAAAAAAAAATACAATATGTTGGTGTTTCGATCAAAGTCCAATGGATTAGAGAATACAGCATGAACCTACTGCACTCTTATAATTAGTCCTTCTCATCAAGAATTTAAAGAAAATGAACCAGTTACAAAAAGCACACACCTTTGTTGCACAACTTAGAGTTCTATTGAGATTCTCAAAGGTAATACGATCCTTTAGTGCTGCTCATCCAGAAACCCTCACTTTCCCCACTCACTTTAACGGGCATTTTGTTATCATTCTTCGTATTCATCCCTTTTCACTTTTACGATTTGATTTGCTCCAAAGGCTCGAAGACATGCACACCCTCAACACTGTTAGCCGTAGTCAGTCGTAGTCAGTCGTTGAGACGCAAGGACACACATTTCCACATGCACATACATACGTGCGCGAATGCAGAGCGATGTCAGGAGAGTTGTGTGTTAGGAAGCGAAAGTGTTCAGGAAATCCTTTCAATGTTTTATTTCCAGAAATTCACAGAAAACGTAAATTCGTTTAATGCATTGTCATAATGTCGTTGTTTTTTTTTATTTCTGTTTTACTTGAGGAATGTGAAGAACGCCCCACGTAAATGGAAGCGTGTGTGTATGCGAGGAGCTTGCGTCAGTTTATGAACACACCCCTCAAACACATGCCCACATCCAGCTGAAAAACGGAGCCACCACGCGGTACGTCAATCTGACGTGTCGAGTTGAGTGGATTTCTGTGCAAATGGTGCGGATTAGGATAAATGGGTGTTTCAGATGAAATATTTGTTTTATTTCCCTCCCTTCCTTATCTTAATCCAATCGCTCTACTACTGCCACTCGGGTGGGGGGTTTACAACTGGCGGATTCAAGGTCGACGCTTATGTTGTTTTTTTCTCCGACGGAATGTGTGTGTGTGATTCTATGAGAACGTGCATCCTTCGAATTTCCACATCTGCTTATAGATAACTGGTGTTCGTGCCCCTGGGGCTTGTTTATTTGAAGGTATTTTTGGGGAAACAGCAATCACAAGTAGCAGGTTGAAATGTAAACTGAACCGAGTCAATACCAAAGGAATCTCGTCTTTAAGGACAACTTTAACGACCGTTGAAATGAAATCGTTTCTTGTGTTGATATAAACATAAAAAGTCGTTGTCCCTGTATAAATCCGCTTTAATAGCAGTTTGTTAACAGGTTGACAGACTTTGAAACGACTCATAATATGGTGTTAAATGGATGTGGATTTCAGATTTAATCTGAAATACAAACTTAACATAATCGAGCAGCTTTTGTGATTCACATTATGTAAACAGAGTAAAACCGCGGGTCCTGTGGGTTGGATTTAGGTTTAATGGATCCAAAACTCAAACATTCGCATGCATTTTATGTGGCCTAACAACACGAAAAACATTAAAAATAATTGTATTCGAAGGTATGACCGAATCTTCGAATTGCTCAACATTGCTTCGTTGTCGTCTTCCCAGAATTCGACCATAGTTTTCACCACTTTTGCGTCTTCAAAAATAAAATTTCTTGGTAAAATCTTCAAGACTAAAAGAGAAGAAAGGACGAATGATACTTCGAACGAACGACGAACTTAGAATTGTTAGTGTATCCGTGTACATCGTTAGATTCGGAGACGAGTTAGGGGAATACAACATTTTTGGAAAAATATTAGAGGCAGAGAAAAATACGACCTAAGATGAGGTTGGGATGTTTTCTTGGGAAGTGTATATTTGCGGAATCTCTCACTATTAAAAAATATATTAAAAGGGACAACTGTTTGATAACGAGATCATTAATTTTTTATGGCATACGAGGAAGCGTTTACAAAGGAGTTCAACGGAATTTTTTGACGAAATTGATGTTCCCGTATGTTTTAAAGAAGCAATAACTTATCTATTACACAAGAGGAATGGCATCCGTTTTAACGTAGAACTCTCTTCCCAAATTCGTCCATGAAGGCTTCAGTTTTGCATGCGTGTCGAAAGTATACATTTAAGTATCTTCAAGCCATTTCCGGTCAGGATACTCAAAAGTGGCCACAGGCGCACACGGCACGTATATTCGTCTAAAGAAAAATAAAAATATACAGTTGCTCTCAAAATTGAGCGCACACTTCAAAAATAAAAGCCTTTTACCTCTTTTGATAGCCAAAAAATCTTTTCTGTAATTTTTTGTTTTATTTCATATTATACATCTCCTACTTATGATTATAAAGAAATAAACACGAAATTTCCGGTACCACTGGCAGCCATGGAGCCCCATAACACAACCTCCTCTATGTTTTATCATGTGAGATAGATTTTCCAGACTATTTGCCTGTGGACGCCGTGGCCGTGTGGGCTTCTGCGTTGATCCATACGCACTAGACTTTCACAGTTTAGGTTCAAATTCCAGCACAAGCAACATCTCCATCTTTTTCGAGTCGTTGACAATGCTCAAAGAGTATAAGTACCTAGAAAAAATAAAAGGGTTGCGGAACATATGGGATAAAAAGGCTAAAGTATAAAGTATATAAAGGTATGCAAATAGTGTGACAATGCATAACACTCCTTCGGCGGCCTTATATCAAACAATGGATTTCACAAAATACAAAAATTATTACAGTCGCCTAGAACATAACCTTAAGAGTAAACATTATTTTCAAAACAATATTAAAGTTTCCCTATTTTACAGGACTAGAGAAAAATGCTGAATCAAGATTATACTCCTCATCGATAGGACTTGTCGATTACGTGGTCAATTTACGATCAGAGAAAGAAGTAGGACTTAAAGCATTTCTTAAAAAAATCATATACTTCTTTTTTGTATAGCGGTTCAAGGCGAAGCTGTGCCTTAACCAACGAACTTCTCTCGATAGTGTGCTCCTTCGCACGTTGTTTCCAATTTTGCACACGAAGTTGGATAAGGTCCTTGTCCACAGGTGTGTGCCACCTAAATTGTTGACTACCTCTATTCTCAAGCCATCGCTTGAAATTTAAGAAAGTCATAGACTTATTGTTGTATCGAAAATAATAAAACCATTTTTTTCGCAATAAACCGTTATTTAATGCTTGGGATTTTTAGAATATTTGAGTTTATTCTTGCCTGGAACTGGTAATTAAGCAATGAAATGCAGGCTGCTTATTCAATTCTCATGTTAGAGTTTCTTTCGCCTTGTTAGCGGAATAATTTCCAGGATATGGAAGCTGAGGCAATAGCTTAATTATAACTCCAACTCCGAAATTCTTCTATGATCCATTTCATATGTTCGCTCTGACATTCTATTAACGTTGGGAAAAGCACGGTCCTGTCGGTTTCCCGAAGATTTGTTGTAGGTATAGAAAGGCCGGGCATAGACCGATTCTTAAGCACTCAGCAATAGGCGAAAGAGAGATTACTAGGCCATGAAATGAAAGCTGGGTATTTCTGTTTTTGCGGTAAAAATCGCTTCCGTTTCGCTTGATACTGATGGTGATACCGATAGTCAATAACCTGTAAGGTGCATCGGTAGATGATAATACAGTAGAATCTCGAAAAGTTGAACAGATATAAAACAGATTCACTTTTCTAACCATCGAAATTTAGTTAAAGAAAAACATATACCCATACATAATATAATGAATATAATAATAAAAATAGCAATTGATTTTATTTTTTACAAAAATAACAAGAAAACAAGAAACATAAAAAAATGTTCATTTAGACGTTTTCCTTTTTTTTTTTTTTTTTTAAATGCATTTTTTTATTTTTATCTTTAAAAATTGTATGTTCTAGGCAAAAATACTTAAACTAGATATGATAAATGGTTTCTTATACTATCTTACTGGCTCTATGCGGGCACTCTAAGTTAATCTAGGAATTTTTAATTTTGCCTTTCGGCTTCTTTTGTAATTTTATATATTTTAATAATACTAAAAGAATACTTATACTAAGAAAAACTTAAATAAAAACTTAGTAATCTAAACAATTTTTTTATTTATGTTCTTAACCTAACTTAAAATTAGCTTACCTAACTTAAACTAACATAAACTAAACTAAACTATTTAACATTTTTTTTTTTTTTTGGATTTTTTGTACTTTTTTTGGATTTTTTATATTTTTTTTTCTTAAATTTACCCTAGTCTAATTCCCTAACCTGAATGTAAGTTGGCCGTAAGGGACCAACAGTTAGCTGATTAAGCTGGCGACATCTGGGACGTTTGATGGGGCTGCAACCACCAGTAGAATCCAGGAACTTTGTCACACTCCGCTCTGTCGCGAAAATAGATAGATCTGCTGAACCGGAGATCACCCGGACTAACGCTTGCGACATCGCTCTCGTAGAGGAGTCACCTATCCACCGTCTTTCGCACCACGTGGTAGATCAATGGACATCCCTCTGCATTCTGAATTAAGCCAATCCGGTCAAGGAACAAGAACGCTTCCGGTGGAAGGAATCCACTTCGGCGAGCGTTCTCATGATATGCTTCATTGGGGTAGTAGGCTCCAAATATCAGCTCATTTTCCGAGGTCATAGCTTGTGCAACGTGCCTTCGAATCAGCTTAATAATAAAATTATCCACCCTGTTCACGTTTGCTTCGTTATACAAGAACTCGTTGGAATAGAATTTCTTGTACTCAGATTCTGGGGTTCTGTATTTCTTGAGACATGCCCGGAGACACTGCCTCTCTAACATCCTCATCTTTTCCATCTGGGAAGGACTCACGTTAAACCACACTGGACAACCGTACGCCATGACTGGCCGGATGAGGGCCATGTAGCAGATTACCTTCACCCTGGTATCAAGTTGGCTGCTATAAAACAACCCTCTTGCCACAGCAAAGGCTTTTCTGGCTTTCGTCAGAGCACTAGCTATATGTCTGTTGAAATATAGATACTGATCCAGCCAAATGCCCAGGTACCTTACTACACTTTTCACTGCTAACGCCTCCCCTTGCGGGTTAACTATGCTGAACTTGCGCCAGTTTTTTTTCGTGTCGTTTTCCTTTAAAATTGAACTGTTGCCAGGAAAAAGATGGGAAAAACTTGTTCAGCCTTCCGAACTGTACATGTTGTAGAACCGTTCATGTTTTCAAGATTCTACTATACCAATTTCACCATATCATTGAAGTTGGTTCAATTCGTGCCCACAAATTTACCAGGAAGTCCATAGACTCAGATATGGAAAGCTCAGCATTCAAAAGCATTTCTTTTTTAAAATCTTTATTGAGTATCCACAAAACCCTGCTCAGACTCAGGCCTGCTTAAAATTGTTTAAGTATTGTCATAATGCAAGAACCTCTCAAACCATATACCTTGAAATTTGGTCCCTGTACTCATATAAGAAGACTCGATCACTTCCGAAGCTTACTCATAAGATACATAGGTTGATAGGATCACAGAAGCCACACGAAAACAAACGATTGTATATTTTGCAATCGGATTTGTCGCAACAGATCTGAAATTGAAGTCAAACGTATACATGTTCACGTTCTTGTGTTTAAGTTTATAGTTGAAAAACCTCATTTAACCACTCTCTCGCATTTCTCATTTCATTTCCCTTCACATATCTTGTTTCAATCAAATGACTTTCTATTCGTTTGTCTATTTTTCCATGTCTTCAATTTACCTACCTCAAATTTGCATTCCCTAAGCGGATTAAAAGAACACAAAGCAGTTTTTGATTTACTCGCAAAATTACGCCAGCTCACACTTTTGTGTCGCACACCTGTAATACCCAGCAACAAAATCGTCTTCCCTTTCATTTCTGAGTAGACAAAAAAAAATAGATAAATATTGTAAAAACCCCAATCATACCCTAAATGCGGCATAGACAAAAAATAACAAATCGATTTCTAGCTTACAACAACTTCATCCCCTCTTTCCGCTGTGTATCACTTTTATTCATTCCATCTTCGTCGTGATTTGCCTTTTAAACTACCTGCAAGCCCATCAAACAAATGCAAAGCCTCTAATCCACACTCATCCCCTCCCACAAGCGACGGTAAACACACCGGGGAGCGATGGGCGGGGGTAGTCAAATCAGACTAACACCCTCCCATTACAACACCTCCACGCCGTAGAACATTGCGAATGAAAAGGAGAAGCAGAGACACAAGGTACGAGTGTAAAAAACAGGAAAGCAAGCCCAAAAGGGTGGACGAGGCGTAAGCAATAACCCCATCGTATTTTACCCGGTTATCGACCCCAGGCTTACTCGCGTGAATACAAAGCCCGTCCATCCAACATTCTACCTCAGTATCTCGTTCGAATATATGCGACTGATGGCTAAATTACATGATCAAAGCAAATGTAATTTTGTGTTCAACAATGTATGCGTGATGGGGGTTGGGACTAAGGGGGCCTCAGCTGCTGAGCCAGACGACGAACCCCTCGCCCCCTTTCGATCCACTGGCCTGTCAATGCGAGGCCGACTGCTTCAATGTGAACCGAACATGGCGATGGAATGTGAATCACTTCTCTTCTATCTCACACAGAATGGTGGTTTTGATGTCTTTTTTTTTCTTGGTCTCTGGCGAAGGACGAAATGGCAATTTGGAAATTTGTTTACTAACAAGTTATTGTAGTTCCTTGAATTCAGGTGATAGAGGAAATTGATTGAGGGAATCAGGCTAATGGCTGTGATGTATAGGTTGAGGTTGGGTTGTCAAATTCCTACTGAGACGGGCTGTCACTCTGGCGACTGACATAAATACATTCGTAATGTTTACGTGGTTAGACTAACTAATAGCACTCGAATGGGCACGGGTAAGCCTTCAAACGAGGACGTCTTGACACAGAAACTGAAGAGCCTGTGATCGATTGGAGTGATGTGCCTATCAATTTCGGATTTGCGAATTGAGTTTGTAGTGGTTGAACACCGAATATGATATTTTATTCATGGAGTTGATACCACAGTTAGTTTGATTCTAATGAACGTGTTGATGCCTAATGTATTTTGTATCTTGAATGCGCCGTAGAAAAATGTGTCTTGAAATCTTGTGTGGAGAAAGAGTTTTCAAAATATGTTGTAAGTGAAACATCATACGACTGGATGGCTCAGTTGGTTAAGTGCCTGCCCCAAGTTCGAGGGGTCCCAAGTTCGAATCCCAGTGAAATCGAATCTGGTCCAGTCACCATTTGCCGTTGGGATCAAATTAACAGCACTGGAGTAGGTTGCTACCTGGCAGTACAATGGACCAGTTCGGAGTCTAAGTGCTCCAGTAGTGCTTCAAAAACATTCCGAAAAAAAAATAGAAAAGACTAGGCTGAATTTGAGCAATGACACGGATTATGCGATGCATTTACCCGCGACTTAATGAAACTCCACAGTCTTATGGGTCAATTCGCTTGATCTCGGTGGGCAGTCCAATCCATCTCTGCGTGAGGTAACCATGCCCTCAAATTACTCGTCCAGCATGTCCTTTCTGGCATCACTTGCGTGCCATACAGTTGCACCGTGTTGCAATCACATGCAGTTCATATCATCCAATTTGTGGCAAAAGAAATTGGTTATCATCAATCGGTGACGATCTCCGCTGATGGTGGTAGCACTTATACTCCTTGAGCATTGTCAGTTACTCGAAAGAGGTGGAGCCGTGATAATATCAAAGGTATTTTTTTGGGAATCAGCCCCTGACTTCGAACGTAGGAGTCGACTCATTTTCCACTTACGCCACGGTGCTTAAACCTACCAAAAATTGATAATAAAAAATATCTACTCAAAAGCATTCAACTAGTTCCTCGATTTCTGATCGAACTTCACAAAACTCTGCGAGTCAAGAGTCTCTATCAGCCTATTGTGCGTCTATTAAACTTCTAGCACTAGAGAAAGCATTTGACAATTTGTCAAATATGTTGACCGTGACTCCGAAATTATGTCCCGCAAGTTGATGATTGGAGATAATGCAAATATGTCCCCTTTTTGACTTTTGTCAATATCCCTCCCTCTGGATATAAATACTTCATCGACCGTAAATAACGAATAGATTACGTCACATACACAATTGCCCCTGATATCAGAACGAGCACATAACTGTCCGTTTGACTGTCTAAACAGGTCACAGACACAGACAGATACATTTGAACTTCATCGATTAGGTACGAGTATTGCAAATCAAATAAATTATGTCGAAATTCCCTCATTTAGAAGATATCAGACACACAAACCCGTACACATATTTTGTAAATAAAATAAGGATATTGACATTCAGCAAATAATTGGGCTCAATGACGCACGAATGTATAAGTTGCCAATATTCGAACGATGGAAGTATGAACAGGAAAAGGGGAAACTAGTCAGAGCTTAGGACACTTAAACATTCATTACCTTGACATCGACAGAGCAGTGTGCTTCATGGGAAACAAAGTTTGATTTCCTGGATATGTTACAAAATAAAAGAGATACTTCATCAGACAAAACTGTTCTAAGAACTACAGCGTAAAGTTGCTACGGACCACTTGGACCATCAACATTTTCAGTCATCCTTCCTCATTTTTTTTTAGAAGTTCCTGCAGGCACTTGTTTGAAATCAGATAGTGTTCTTTGAACTACATGAGTGAAGAGTTTATATCTTATCGCTCAATTTGTCGGTGACATTACTACTAATGTCCAAAGGGTGTAACATAAGGACGTGGTTGTTGGTAGAACAGTTAAGACGAATGATCCATAGAATTGATACAAATAAAGCAATATACCTGATTTGGTGTGAAGAAGGAAGTACTAAATTGTGTTATATTGGTCTTCATTTTGCAACTTTTCGAGGAGCAATAGTTAATGTGTTTATTTTTAAGAATGTCGTGCAAATCTCACTGGGACACCATCTTCAAAAGTCACTGCGCATACGTGGATGACATTGACGTGATCGGTGGATCACAGCGTGCCGTCAATGATGCGTTTGGTGGGATTGAAATGAAAACGGCTGAAATGGGTCTGGCGGTAAACGACAGCAAAACAACAACAACCAACCAAAAAACATTGACGACTTGGCTCGAACGTCGTAATGAGCAGCTTTGACTTAACAGTAGTCAAGAACTACCCAGCTCTACGGTAAACAGTACAAACAACATTCGTATCCAAATAAAACGCAGAATATATTGCTGACCGCTGTTTCTGTTGGCTCAAGAGGAACTTTAGAGAGCCTCCCTAGAAAAACGAAACTCACTTTGTTGATTTTTTATTTTTTTTTCGGAGTATTTTTGAGGCTCTACTGGAACACTCAGACGCAAAACTGATCCATTGTACTGCCAGGTAGCAACCTACTCCAGTCCCGTTAATTTGATCCCAACGGTAAATGGTGACTGGACCAGATTCGATTTCACTGGGATTCGAACCTGGAACCCCTCGAACTTGGGGCAGGCACTTAACCAACTGCGCCATCCAGTCGTCTTTATTGATCTTACTCATCCCAGTCCTGTTCTGTGGCCCAGAGACATGGTCTATATATAAAGTGGATGAAGAAGTTCTGATGACATTGACGTGTTTGGTCGAACTCAGCGAGCCGTCTATGAGGCGTTTGTTGACATTAAAATAGAAGCGGAAAATGAAACGTGAAATGGGTCTGGGGGTAAACAAGAGCAAAACGAAGTATATGCTTTCATCGAGAAAGGAAGGCCCACCATAGGCATCTTTAAGGTCAAAGTAGTGAAGGACTTCGTCTACCTCGACTCCGTCTTAAACACCACAAATAGCATCAGTACCGAGTTCAAATGCAAACTAACTCCTGCCAACCGATGTTTCGTTGGGCTCAAGAGCCAGTTCAGTAATAGAGTCCTCTCTCGAAAGACCAAGACTTTTTATAAGACATTAATCATCCCAGTCCTGCTTTAGCGCAGAGAAATGGACAATATCAAAAGCGGACGAAGAAGCCCTTAGTCTTTTTGAGAGCAAAGTTCTGCGTGCGATCTTTGGTCCTGTTTGTGTTGATGAGAAGAAGAAGGAGATTCAACCACGAATTGTATGACATAAGTCTATGAGTCTGAGTCTGACGTCCTGAAGTCCCAAAATAAACATCTAAAAGAACAAATTAATTTCATTGCATTCCATCCCAAAGATATAGCCCAGGAAAATAGGGCCATTCATTATAGCCCACCTTGTTATACGTGGGATAGCAACGTTCCAAAGAAGGACGCCCAAATAAACGCGTTGCCAATAAAAATCATCAGTAAATCATAATTTGTCGTCAAGAATAATTTAATCAAAACTCGGCGCATTGTCCTCACATCATTAAATTAAAGCTGTTTGAAACTTTTTTCCAGTGAACTCCGAAAATACACAAAACACTAAGTTCACCTTTGTTACTCCATCCTCTTCTCATTTAGACTCAATGGAAATCAAAGAATGACCCATTTTCAGAAGGGAAGTCCCAAAATTCTTCTGTTTACCGCTTTTCTTCTATTTTTAAATCTCACAAAACCCCCCCGCACTCGGAACACAATGCCAATTTATCAACAATCACCTGTGACTTAGGAGAAATTTAAGCTTACGATCCCCTAATTATCCTACTTTCTGTTTTTTCTGTTTCTGCACGTTTGAATAGAAAGACCCAGTGTCCCCCTCGACAGAACGAAATCAAAGCCAAAGTAATTCTGTGCAGCAAACAGTGTAAGAGGACTGCCACCACCCACCTGTCCAAGTTCACCCACATACCGATTCCCCTTATAAATCACAGAAGGAAGGAACCTCAAAAATCAACAAAAGAATATGTAAAAGTCGGAAATCAAGACAAGAGAGAAGTTCGCGGACGACAATAGGGACACACTGACAAGAAGGTGTTTATTATTATTGAGTCGCGCCAAGCCGTCAATCGCGCGCCACATCACCTCAGTAGGTCAACTATTGCTTCTGCAGCGTGCCCCCACCGTGCCTACGACTGTGATTCGTATCTCGTGGCCCACACAAAGCAGTTGCTTGTCAAAGTGACATTGATGTCTGAAAGTGTAAAGTTATGAACAGACAGAGGGAAACAAATCCCATAAAGAAGCAACAATCATCTATCTGTAGACAATTCTGAGGAGACCCGCCGTCAAACGAGCCTAAGTCGAGCAATTCCATTCGTTCCCATTGCGCCCACGCCAACGTCGTCAATTCACGGTTATCCGAAAAGCTTTTAATCAATTAAATGTGCCTTTGAAGAGCAAAATCAGAGGACACCCAGCGAAGGATAACAATGGGAGGGATATTTGTCGAAGTAAACAAAGACGCCGCGCGTGTATGGGTGTTTGAGTGGGCGTGGGTGTATTCGAAATGGAATTTTTTCCCTCTTGTTTGATTTATTTGCTTTCGTCGAGGATAAACAATTGACAGATGGTTAATAAAGCTCCCAGTTACAAATTTAACAACGCCTCCCTATCCACATAATTTCGTTATCCTTCCTCTCTCGCATTTGAACCGCTCGCCTCGCCTCCGTAATAAGCACTGACAGGCTGAGACCACACGTGTGGTTGAAATGCTCCCCTAATCGTGTTTATTACTTCAGCCGCAAGAAATGTGAATGAAAATCCAAATTCCATGGGGACTGCCGCTGCATGACCAAAAATGAAAAGTTTTGTTTTTTTTTTTTGGCACTGAATGTAAAGCGTAAAGTTGTGGCAGAACTTTGACAAGGACAGGTTCCAGAGTACCCACAATCCATTTAATATATGTAACTACACATGTTCGCGTACAAGGATATCTGTGAGTATGTGAGTTGTGAGGGAAGAACGTATAGAAACGTCTGGCTCATTGTGACGCATACTTGTACACACATGTGTCAACAGTTGAAGCGAAAAGCAAGAAAAACAAAAACATTCAGCACACACACACACCCGCACAAGGATACTTAAACATTTTCCAACAAGGACCGGGGACAGGGCAACAAAAGTAAGTCCTAGATTGTCGATGCCAGCGAACAGCGGAAGTAGTAGTAGCTTTGTCATTTTGTTGTCGTCAATGACATTCGCACTTTAGTCGTCCGCGTGCGCGTTCTTATGGCAGTGACAAATCACTTTCCAGGACGACAAATCTTTTGTGAAATAGATTTTTGCTTTTCAGACTTGTCCTCGTTTTCGACAGGCTGGCACGGCACCACCACTGAATACTTTGTGTCAAGAGGAATGGAATCTGTTTTTGCTGTTTGTGTGTCCCTTAGGGCCTTGATGCCGTAGCGATGGTCGTCAATTTGTTGATTGTTAACGATTTGTGTCCCTCTTCTAGTAGGCACACACGCACACGTACACTCATGGGGGAGAGTTGAATTGATGATTTATTTCGGGGAAAATGTTCGATTAATCGTTAGGATATTGGGAAATTAAATTGTTGACATGTGTGCCGTCGTTTGGCAGCGCTCGGCTCTAAGATGTCATTGTGAGTTTAGATCAGTTCTGTATTCGCATGACAGGCTTAAGAGCTATATCAACATATATGCTTTTGGGGAGATTTGATTTGTTCACTCTGATTTGTGAGTACATATTTGAACAAGTAATCGTCACAAACTTTGCACAGAACTGTCAGGAAGACAGTCAAATTGTGAGTCAAGGAGAAATAAACGCACAAATTAATTTTAGTTAATGTGGATGGGCGGGTGGAGCGATGATGCTTGACAGCGCTGAAACTAACAAGACCCATGTGGATTGATGTGAGTATAACCTATATCGGGTTATCGCAAAGGCTCTACACCATCAGAATCCAGAGTCAAATTTAATCCACAGTGCAACTAATAGAAACTCGGACGGTTGTGTTTACTGAGGTCGTCGAACATTCCCGAAGTTCGAAATTTGTTTTCTCTTTCAGCATTGTCAGTAACTCAAAGAAGGGTAGGCGTAAAGGTTGACTTTCACACTAAGAATTAACTCACTTATGCACCACTACGCCACGGCAGCCACACTTCAGAATGTTGCCAGACAGACGGACATCGAAACTTATCCATAACTGTAAAAAAAAAAACAGAAGCATTGACAAACTCTTGTTCGTCGAGACAATAATTTTTGACAGTTGTCAGATTTCCTGATGCATCCAAAGCGATATCGGTTTATAGTAATATAATAATGGCGGCGCTACAGTCCAAGGTGGACCACTCGTGTTGTGCGTGCTATTGTTCTCTCACGAGTGGAGACTCCGAACGGCGAGATTGAGAAGCTTTTTCTAGACAGTTATACTCTTTGAGCATTGTCAGTGAGTCGAAAGAGGTGGAGCCGTGAAAAAATGTTTGATGTTTTTTTTTTCGAGATTCGAACCGACGACCTCGAGAGTAGGAGTCGACGCAACTACCCACTACGTCACGGCGCCCGGATATCGGGCTTACGTGAAGCGAAACTATCGTTCAGACGATATCGTCAGACGATTGTCGTCATACGTGACTAGAGCCCAGATTATATTTTAGTTTTTGTGATTTATCAGTCTGTCGATTGAGCAGTTTTTTTAATAACAGAAGCCAAATTGTCAGGCTTGGAGAAAGTTTCTCTAAGCAAATGAACGCCTCAGGGTACCCCAAGGATCTATCTTGGGTCCTATCTTGGGTCCTATCGTATTCTAGTTATTTACTAACGTCTTGTCCACAGTTTGCAAAAATATTTCTGATGATTTTAAATTGTATCTATTTAGGCTTATTGGCTTAGTTAAGATCTGATCAGATCTGATGTCCTGACGAAGTTCTGTAGTAAGTAAGTTACTCGTAAGTTAAGTTCAAGTGTCCGACTGCGGGTTAGAAGTCTCATATATACCCACATAGGCCCATTGTAGTACCACGCAGATCGGGTGTTTTCTGCCCGTTTCCTTCCCTTTAAGCAATTTAGTGCTTGCCATGAACAGCTTAAGTTGACTAATGCGGATGCTCATTCAAGTTATCAAAGAACTAGGGTCCTATATATGTAAGTTTTCCTACGATTTAAATCATGTACGCAAATGGCACAGTGGCACGGAATGTCACCGAGTGTCCTGAGAGATAAATGAATGTTTAGAATTGAGCTTTAGCCAGATTTGTTTTGTAATGAGTCGCCTACTGCGGTCGGACCATCTATATACCTATAGTGATCTATGTATAGTGATTCAAATTGTCTGTTCTGAAAATGTTTGGCTGTAGCGAACGGCATGGGCGGTGGTTCTCTGCAGGGTAAGACTGGTGAGACCGTTCCACCCCTGGCGATTGTATCGCCGCACCCCATCACGGCACCCCATCTATAAAAAAAAGCGATCCTATCTCCTGCAAAAACTATGGAGGTATATCCCTGCTTAATGTCGCGTACAAGATCGTGTCCAGCATTTTGTTTGAACGTCTAAAGCTGTTTTGCACCGCACTAATTGGCACGTACAGATCTTCACACTATCGATCGATATGCACAATCTTTTCATCGATTTCAAAGCTGCATACGACAGCATTAATCGCAAAGAATTTACGATTCGACGGCCGAATTCGGAATCCTGGCAAAACTGATACGCTTGCGTCGCACCACACCAAAGGATAGGCAATGCACAGTGCAGTTCGGTTCAAAGATCTCTGAACCATTTAAAAGCAGCAACGGATTTCGGCAAGCAGATGTGCTGTCGTCTACACTATCTTCTACAAATTTACACAAATGCTGGGTTACGCTGATGGCATCGACATAGTCGCGCGTTCCTAGCCGTTGTAGAAGCCTTTACGGCGATCGAAGAAGAGGCGAAAGGGGCTGCTCTAAGAGTAAATTAGGACAAAACGAAATATATATTGTGTCGAGTACCAATCGATCCGTCGCACACCACCTGGGACAAAACATTACGATCGACAGCTACAATTTTGAGGTAGTGAAGGAGTTTGTCTACTTCGGGGTATTGTAAACTCCACACACGACATCCTGGTGGAGATCCGACATAGCGCCTGTCTATATTTGTTATTTCGGTTTGTCTAAACAGCTTGGGTCAAAACTTAAAGAGTTTCTCCAAAACTCATGTTCTACAAAACCCCTTATTTTGCCAGTCCTGTTTCATGGGGCCAAACGGTGGACGATAAGCAGAACGGCAGTGCTGATTTTTGGTATCTTCGGAAGAAAATCCTGCGTCGGATATATGGTCCTATCTGCGAGGAAGGTGAATGGAGAAAATAGCGTAACTTCAAACACTAGTAGTGGACGTAGTCCAGAAGGCAAAAATCGATCGACTACATCGTCGACTACATTGGCTCGGGCGGACTTCGAGCATGTGGACAATAATGTTCCAGCCAAGAGGGTCTTCGATTCCGAACCTCCTGGTTCGAGAAGGAGAGGAAGACCGAACCTCCGGTATAAAGACCAAGTTATCGCAGACGCAAGACAGCTTGGTCTAGACGACTGGAAGCAGAGTTCCCGGGACCACCATATATGGAAGACGGCTATACAGCATTGGCCAAATGTATTAGGCACCCTTTAAGATGTGTTATATCTTCAAAAAGCAAAAAAAATAATGAAATGAAATGAAACAGATAAAATCGTTTACAACCTCAGATAGTGTCGCCGAAAACCATAAAATTCAAACTAATTACTTCCGATGAGTGATTTCACAGCAAAAACAAAAAGATAAGGGTGCCTAATACTTTTGGCCAAAGCTGTATATAAATATATTTTCTTACGAGTTTACGCTTTACATTTTACTACTGGCTATCTGCAGATTAAACACCAACCTATACCAAGCTCAGACTTATCAAGATGTTACTTCTACCAACCATTGATGACATGCAGTAATCTACTGCGGTCTTGACTCTCAATCTAAGCATACATACCCTTTCACTCCTGTTTCGAGATACTTGAACTCAAGTAAAACAGTAAATGTTGCAAAACAGTTAAAGAATTGGTCCAATAATTACCCATGTCTCCAATCAGCCAATTTGATACCAGGTTTAACCACGATGTTTAACACGACGTCAACGTAAACCATCTCAATCTTCACAGTTCGGAATTGTAATAGAACCGAATATCCATCCATTCGTGGGACAATGTACGCACAACTCAAGCAGTTGCCGTAGGGTGAATGACTTAGTGGAACGCAATAAAAGGGAAGGAATCACCCTATTGTTGCTACTATGCTTTCTGTTTCGTATATAATGTCGTCTAGAGAGCCCGTATTTCATGTAGTTTTTTATCCCAGCCGACATTCTGTAGGCTCTTTGCCTCGTCGTTATCCGTCTTTTTGCCTTGAATTGTGTTTCAATAAAGACAGCAATCCCATCAAATCAAAGGACCTCGGTAAACAAACGACGACTTATTCTATAAGTCAGTTCAATGTCAAATGCATTCTAGACCAAGTGCCTTTCAGTTAACATTTTTCTTCTTCGCAGGATTCATTTAACCGTCGGAGAACCTTTTTAGTTTCATCGATACCCTTGAACGTGGCACCTTTCACTGAAATCCATGTCTAATGAGAAACAATGTATGTTTGCAGACATAATGCATTTCAAAGAAGAATTCAGTGCTCACTGAATGAGTCCCAATGAGGCTATCCACTTCAAGCCGATCGATGTCAAAACCGGTCCTTGAATCAATAAGACAAATAACAATAAATCGCAAAAGGGTGTCTTAAAAATGTCTCGAGTTTTACGGTGCTACGAAAATACTTGCCTCCCTGATCGGGGATGGGGTATAAAAGTTTCTGTAACAATACTGACAGACGAGGTAAGTACCAGACTGAAAGTTGTAAAAGTTACGTACTGGGTTTCCATAAAAAGGGGATTGTTAAGCCAAGTACCGACAAAGCCATTAACTGTGTGATTTGTTGTTGTCAGGACATGGTGAAGTTTGGAATTTACAATGTATATCAACGTGGGTACGAATTAAACCCAGCAGGTGAGGAAAACAACTTCGTCTGGTAAAGGTAATTCCCTTCTATGCTCATTGGGAAACATAACTCCAAGTAAACATTCAAGACAAAATAATTTATGAAAGTGCTGCCGCTTTTACTGACGTTTCTCGAGTGGTATTAATTGTGATCCTTAATTGTTTTGTCTGGAAAAGACCCAGGTCGACAATCACCACTTAGTGGTCGACTCCAAGCCCAGCATGCATAGAGCATGCAACAGGATCATCCACCGCAATCTCCAGACCTTAACCCAATCGAGCATTTGTGGTATTATTTGGATACGCAGATCCGAAAACGGAATAAACCAAACAAAGACTCGTTGAAGTCAATTTTAAAGGAAGAATGACAAAAAATTCCTGTCGAATCGACTGAAAAATTTGTTGAGGCAATGCCAAGACGACTAGAATCTGTTTAAAGTCGAAAGGGAAACAGACTCAGTACTAATTTTGAGTTGTTTATTTTGTTTGTTTAGCGTGTTCGAGAAAAATTAAATCTGTTTTTCTATTTTTTTACTGAATTTTATTATTGTCTTGTCTTTGACGCTCACAGTAATTCCCATGTCGTATTGATAAGAAAATAAACTGGGCAGGTGCGAGTTGTACTCGCACGGGTAAGGTTCCGTCGCATAATATTGATGGATGATTTCTGAATATCAAACGACGTTTCAAAACTACTTCAGTTGAATTTTCTTCTAACTTTTATTCAAAAAAACTTTGGAGCGCCATATTTTCCAAACGGTACTTTGGATCAAAAACTATTGAAGCAAACCTTTACCTCATTTCAAAAGATCTGTCGATTGATACATAAGTCGATGGGATGCGACAATGTTTCCAAATTAACGGCAACTTCACCTATACTGGAGCCACCCCCAAAAGGCCCCAAAGGTGCATGGGCAATGACTTCTAGGCCTGAAGTACCTAATTCCGAAATTTCACGCCGATATCTTTATAAACTTCGGAGATAAAAAAGTGTGACAGAAACGACGGACGGACGGATGGACGGACGGACGCACCGAAATTATAAAGGTTCCGTTTTTGTAGACGGAACCTTAAAAAAGTATCAGGGCAAATCACTATTCGGTACAACTCTAATAAAAACATGTAAAATTTTCCCAAAACATAGGTGGTTTAGGAAACGAAACAATACAACGAATTGTGACAGCAAGAGTTTGTATGTACAGTGGTGCACAAAAGTTTTCACACAAATTTATGTTTATATAAACTATTTAAATATTATTTATTAATTGTTACTTTTGTTAGTGGACTGCATTGAAATTAAATAAGCACAGAACGCAGAAAATTATTTTTATTCAGCACCTTTATTCGCTTCTGCTACTCTGCGTGAAATGAAGTGCAAATGCGGAAATTACTGGAGTACTGTACGGCAAAGTAATTCTGTACATGCCCTCACTCCATTTACATGGAACTTCGAACATTTATTAAATGCGCATTTATACGCTATCGCAAAAAATTGGAATATTGAATATTCACTACATAAAGCCCACATTGCGTTAGTAAATCTCGTACTGCTTTTATTAATCATAAATATCATTCTCTTCTATCACAACTAGGATGCATTCAATTGATAAACTTGAACATCTTGGACAGGTTAGTAATGTAAAGACTCCAACTCGTATGTCCATTCCGAGACTATTAAACACTCTTTATACCGCATTTTTTATGAAGATCTGGATATACTTATAGTGTCTGGTAAGCTGTTTATAGTGTCTGGTAAGAACAAGAATTGAACCCAGCAAAGAACATATAACATCGGACTTTCAATGATTGCGTGTTGAAAATGAATGAATAAGATCATGAAGTTTTACGCAACATTTTTCTGATTGATGAAGCTCATTACCATTTATCTGCTCCGAGTCGAAAGGGGGAGCCACCTTTCGTTTCACATTAAGTGACAGTTTGGGGCGGTTTTGGATCGCATTTTGACAACATTTGTTCGATGTTATTAAAAGCCCACTACACATTTTGTTAAGGCCGATGCCAAGGTCATTTCCACTTTAATTTCTTAATATTATTTTATATTACAATCTATTGACTTAAACTATATTATGCTTAAAATGTTAATGTAAGTTTAAAAGAAAATAAAATAAAATAATTTCCTTATACAATTTTTATACAAATTATATATACTGTGCATTCAAACCTTAATCCGTTTTTCTAACATACGTGGTCTATAATATTAATGGCGGCGCTACAGTCCGAGGTGGACCTGGGCTTAGCTTCTCACCAACCGTGTGCGTGCGTGCTATTGTTCTCTTACGAGTGGAGGGGACCTAAAGTTTACTGCCGACTCCGAACGGTGAGATTGAGAAGCTTTTTCTAGACAGTTGTACTCTTTGATTGTCAGTGTCTCGAAAACTATGTTTTGAACTTAGCAAACTCTAATTCAAATTTGGGGTTAAGCAATTTTGACATTAAAACGCAATGTCGCCCAAATTACCAAAGAGTGTAGTGGACCTACACATCATACTTAAACTGCTTGTTTTCGCATGAAAAAATGGACCGACGTCATATGATACATATTCTGGAAACACAGATTTCTACAGGCAAAATTTCCCTTATTGACATTGCTGAAATCGAAATGTTTGGATGCACCTAAGAAGTGTTGTCCAGACCAACATCTGGACTACATTTATAGTGGATAACCAAATTGTATTGCCATTGTATTGTGCTGATAGGAATTGAAGAAGATGATTCAACCACGAACTGTATAGTGGGCTGTATACCTCCTGTTTAAGAATGCAATTAAACGAATAGACAACAAAAAAAACCGTGTTCAAGAACGTTACAAAATTATTTATTTTTGCTCCAAAGAAATCGATGTTAATAGTCGGGCGGTCAATAGTAAAAAGGGCAGAATCAACAAATCAAACATGTTAAGAGCATAGTTAGAACATAATGAGAGCATATGAGCATAAAGATATTCAAGCAGTTAACAAATACATGAGCATAAGTAATTAATATTGTGAGAGCATTACAAAAGTATGAACATAGTGAGAGCAAAACAATAGCATTAACATAGCGAGAAATTATATGAGTATTGAACATGGTGAGAGGTAACATAACATGAGAATTTGGTAACAGAAATATTACAGAGAAATATTACGTGTAAATAAATGAGAGTTAGAGATCAGTATTGATAATAGAGTGATGTTCAAAGGTTAACATATAAGGGCGCATATTACAAAACACCTCCCCTTTTGGCATGTGGGGCAACGCAACAGAAGATGTCCACGCTTAAGTTGGCTCACTCGAAGTGCTGCCTAAAATCTGAAAAAATTAACTATCAACTTCGGTGTACGCATTCCTGGTGTAGTACGGAAAAAATCATCCAAAGGCTCAGCACCTCCGTAAATAATTGCCCGTTCGCGCAGCATTATTTAACATGTACGAACTCGGCGGAATTGAAGGTCAACTGGGCCAAGAACCAATCGACATCAGAGTAAGAAGGAGGAAGGAAATCTTGCAAATCATATCGTACAATGGATACAGTAGCAAACTACACCGGAAGACAAGTGGGTGCCCCAAGTTAATTTAATGAAAGGTATTTGAGCAGGAAGCAAGTTTTTGTTTTTTCTTCGGTAAAACAGCCCACAGACAATGACTTGACAACTTTTGCTTCACCAAAGTTCACAGAAACTAATCAATCAAGTGTCAGTTTACTGATGAAACGAACATGAACCACATTGTTACGCAAAGGCATTTCTTTACATGGCAGAATTCTCTGTTTTGCTAGAAGTTCAGCGACTACAAAGAAATGGTATGGCTGCAGACTAATTGAAGAGGCTGACAACATCTACCATTACACAAATTCAAATGAGCTTTAATATCTTTAAGTCAGTAAATTAGGTTGGTTCAAAAAATATGTTTCATGTGACACGCAAATCAAATATCGACTAGAAGTGTTCGATTTTATGTCAAAAATGCCACTCACCGTAGATCACCGGACGCTTATCTTCATTACCATCGCAACCCAATTACCTTGAAGGACGTCTGTGATTCACACAAACTGGCAGTCAGCTGTAATCGGAACTCTGTAACAAATCAGCCCCATAAACTTCAAACATGTGCCAGCCAAACGGACATAATCAATCAAATCCAATGGGAATAGTTCAATAAACCCCAAACCATCACACTCCACAAGCACACATGGTGTTACGTCTTATCACAACATATTCGCCCCCACCCCTTCCAGTCGCCAACAAACAGCCATGCCATCGTAATTACGACCAAGAATAGCGCCATAAAACATGACCAGCCGCACCGGGAAAAATGAAACACTAAAATAAATCATTCATTCGAATCATGACTTATAATTTGCGGCTGTCAGTCAAGTTTATGAGTAGTTTTTCATGCCTTTCCCAGGTTTGCCTTTTCTTTACGTTTCCCTTAATGCTCATCGCCTTCGTTCGTCCTGCCCTGCAAAGGCCACGGTCAGTGTGGGAGAAAAAAGAAACAAAAGCAATCCATCGGGATCGGATGATGGTGACGGCTGACGGCTGATGGGTGGTCTGGTGGTCGGGTGGAGGGGTCGGGAAATGGGAAACTTAACCGAAAATCCGTCCGGCATGAGACCGTTTATCGATTTCTTTAACTTAAAGGTCACACACACTGGTCGTTCCGGGACGTTCCCCCACCCCGCGGAACACTACCATTGTTCGCCATGTCGGACGTGATTTTATTTCCACTCTAAGGTTGACTTTGATTTACGACCGCATAATGAGGAAATAGATCGCAATATCTTGCATGTGTGCTATAAAAGTGTTTATCAGGATCATAAACGGGACAGAATCACATAAAAAAGGTAATTAATTAGGAAAATTGCAACCTGTGAAGAAGTCCTTGTCAAAGCGCGTCATGCACTGACCTCTGACAGCGCGCCTCTATTCGAAATGCTGACTGGCTTGAGTGCTCGACGAGCGTGCGCAGTGCTTCGGGAACTTCGAAATGTTGCCAAAGGAAAATGTTGCTGGATACACAGCTCTCCGCATACGATTGCATAATCCCAGTGTGTGTGTATACTTGTGCGAATATGGATGCTTGGGACATGGACGAATCTTCGTTAGGTTTTCTTGGGACAGAGAGCAGCACTCGGGTTGGCTCTCCAGAGCCCAAGCGAAACCCACCACTACCTCTAAGGCGATGAACACATGTGAACGTGCTATTGATTTAAGTCCAGGGCACTGTTAAATTAAAGCTCAGCCGTCGCTCGGCTACAGCCTCCACTCGTCCCTCGAGAATTATGCTCTGTTATTTTCGTCTCCCCCGAGACAGGTGGGTTATGAATAATTTAAAAGAATTTTCAGATCTCCGACTCGAACTGAAAATCTGTCGGTTTACACGTCTGCAGATAGGAATACATGCTTCCCATATCGCACACACAGTGACCTTCATCTGCCTGACCTTGGGCGGGGGAGATATCCTGCCACAAAATGTTACACTTATCCGACCATGTCCGTATAATCGCAGAGAGGAAATTTGTTCCCTGATATGACAGCTCGTATCTGTTATGGTCAAGTTGGGAAGGATGGGCTCGCAAATCACGCAACGAACTTGTGGCGCATGAAGTGTCCATGACACGGTACATACTTTTGTGTACTTAAAACTTTATTTCCCCGGTCTTGATGGCAGCTGAACTTTTGGCGAATCTGCGTGGGGGTCCTTTGTTCGCATTTCCGCAACAATTGCGATGACCGTTTTTGCTTTTTTTTCACACTTGGGTATTACTTCACAAGGATAATATGTGTCGAGCCGCACAAAATTGCTTATCAAACGCTGACTGTAAATGATTGCTTGCACAGAGTGAGGACGTGCACACGGAGTTGTCTAGATAAGTTTATTTATATATTTGCTTGAATATGAATCGAGAGGAGAAGGAATAATAATTTATTGGTCATTACCTAGTGAATGTTTCCACAAACATTTTTTTGTGCATCTGAAAGCTAAGCTGCCTTTGATATGTGTCAACAAATCAGTAGATCTAAATTCACATTTGCTATCCTGGCACATGAAATTATGCGATTGTGTCCAGTTGATGGTAGAAATTGTTACATAACACTTGTCATAACGTTTTAGGTGGACACAAATAACGATAAACTGAGTGGTGTCAATTATGGTGTGCATAAGCAATTTTCTTTGATTGGGTTTAAAATCACGTTAGGTCATTGAAGCTTATTGACTTAACAGGTGAAATGCAGATGTACATTTATTCACGTGTTGCAGGCAGTGTTGCTATTTAATGACATTATATTTAGGCCTTGCCAAATTCGATGATATCATTGACACACTAAACAGAACGGGGTTATGTAATCGTTTGTGCATCAAATAAGGACTTAAAGTGGCCCTATGGATACTTGTTTGCGTATTCACAACCTTTAATGCCCTTAATTCTGTGGGGCTTGTTGAGAGCCAGGTCGACTCCGGCAATTGCTCATGCTCAGAACCTACATGTGTGGGCTGATAATTAATAAAAATAATAATAATGGTGGCGCTACAGTCCGAAATGGTCCTGGGCCTAGTTTCTCAGCAACCACTCGTGTTGTGCGTGCTATTGTTCTCTCACGAGTGGAGAGGACCTACCGTTTAATGCCGACTCCGAACGGCGAGATTGAGAAGCTTTTTCTAGACAGTTATACTCGTTGAGCATTGTCAGTGAACTTGTATTCGAGCCTAGACTATGAAAGTCTAGTACGTATAGGTTGACGAACCCACACGGCCACGGCGCCCACAGGGGTGATAAGTAAGTAAGTAATAATTAAAATAATGTCGGCGCTACAGTCAAGGTTCGGTATTGGCTCCCATTTTATTTAAGATTTTCATGTCCGACATACCAGTACCTAATGGCAACACTTCCTTAGCTTTGTTCGCTGATGACACAGCCCTGTTCTCATCCAATACCTTAGCACATTACACGCTAGCTTCTCTTCAAAATGCACTTGATGCGTTTCAGTTATTCTGCTTCAGATGGAAAATCAAACCGAATGCAGATAAATCTTAGGCTATGTGGTTTACTCGACGCAGAAAACAGCAGTTCCTACCTCAAACAAACCTACAATTGAACTCGACCAGCATCGAGTGGTCTGAAAGCTGTAAGTATTTAGGAGTTACTTTCGATAAAAAAAACTCACATTTGAAAAACATATATCGAGTACGGTTCAGAAAGCACACCTATTCATTAAAATCCTATATCCCTTTATCAATCGCAAATCAAAACTTAGTATTGATAACAAACTACTAATTCTCAAAACGATTTTTCAACCAGTCTTAAGGTACGGTGGACCTGTGTGGGCCGATTGTGCCAAATCTCACATTAAAAAACTAGAAATATGTCAAAACAAGGTGCTAAAGCTAATGTTAAATCTGCCCTGGTATTTCTCTACATGAGGCTCCATGAAAAAGCAAATGTAAATACCAAGTCACATCTCATTGATAAATTACACCAGCATTTTTTAAGCAAATGCTCTCATTCTGAGAGTGAGCTTATTCGTAGCATATCAAATTAAGGAAAAATCAATCATATCTTTCCCTTAACTTTTCCTATTAATGTATTAAATTTTTCTTATTATATATACTTTGAACTATCTTAGTTGTAAAGAACTTTTGTTCTGTATCTCTAAAATAATACATGTTAGATATAACTAAAACTGTACAAATCGAACTACAAATAAATTGAACTTTGAACTTTGCTACAGCCCGAGGTGGTCCTGGGCCTAGCTTCTAAACAATCACTCCTGTGGTGCGTACCATTTTTCTCTGACAAGTGGATGGGAACTAAAGCTTAATGTCAATTTCATGACCATTGTCAGTGATTCAAAAGATTTGGAGCCGTGAAAATGTCGAAGGTTTCTTTTTTCGTTAATCGAACTTACACTTCGCGCGTAGAAGTCGACTCACTTACCCACTTCGATACGGAGCTCACAGTAAGTAAGCTTTAGTTAAATTAAGTTCATAAATTTTGTAAATAATCAAAATTCTTAACAGACGATGCTGTTAATATTGTAGCAAGACTCTAACAAAAACTTTCTAATTCAGTCGCCTTGGTGTTATTCTTAGAGGCATAACATTTTAAAAAGTAACCTATTGCCTTTATTTGGAGTGAACATTTTTTGCCATTATGTTTTTATAAAGACTTCTGACACTTGGCCGTCGCGAATGCTTTGAATGATGCACAATCTGCAGGACCAATTTTCCACTTTTTTCCAGCAACTGAGAACCTATATACCTGTATATCGACAATTACCCAGTAAATGCTCTTCCACAGTCACTGGTTTATGATTTTTAACTAGCGGTAAAACTTTGGTTTCACATAAACTTGATGGTCAATTCGCTGGTATATTTGACGATATGATGCGGTCATTATTCAATAAATTGATTGCGCTGCGAAATCTCTTACGTTGAAGTCAGTCAATCAGGAAATAAATCGGTTAGTTAGCTTTTTTTAGTTTTGATACGTTTTTTATTTATAGCTTTACAAAATACATTCTAAAAAAAATACTTAAACTCGACATACAATAAATGGATTCTTAAACTATCTTACTGGCCATATGCGGGCACTCTAAGTTAATCTATGAATTTTCGGCTTCCTTTCTATATTTTACATATACCTTTTTAATAATACTAAAAAAAATTTTATACTAAGAACAATTAATTAAAAACTTAGTAATCATAACATTGTTTTTATTTATATTCTTAATCTAACTTAACTCTAACGTAACCCAAACTAACCTATCTAGAATTTTTTTTATTTTTTGTTTTTACGGTTTTTGTATAGTTTTTTGGATTTTTTACCTTAATCTTATGCCCTAACCTAAAAGCTGACTACAGCTGGAGCGTCTGATGGGGCTGTAACTACCAGTTGAACCCCCGACTCTTTTCACTCTCCGTTCTGTTGTGAACAGGGATGGATCTACTGAACAGCAGATCATCCGGACTAACTCTTGCGACATAGCTTTCGTTGAGAAATCCCCTATCCACCGTCCTTCGCACCACGTGGAAGGTCAATGAACATCCCTCCGCATCCTGGATTAAACCAATCGGCTCAAAGTACAAGAATATGTGATATGCTTCATTAGGGTAGTAGGCTCCAAATATGAGCTCGTTTTCCGAGGTCATGGCTCGTGCAACGCTGTGAGATGACCCAGTCGCCAAATTTCTCATTGACAACTTCAAGTGTTACATCGCTTGTATGCCATGGAGCGCCATCTTTCTGGAACCACAGCTCAGATATATCGACGGTTTTGAACCCTGGCTACAAGAATCATTGTTAGCATCGCTCTATACCTCAGACCATTGACGGTAAAGGTGTCTCCTTCCTTATTTCGAAAGAAAGAGGGTCTGATGGTGCCGCTATGCAATAAACCGCACCAAATAATCAATCTTTGTGGATTCATTGATGCTTGATCGCTCCAATAAAAGCAATTTTTGTTTTTGAGATAGCTGCTGTGTCGAAAATGGGCATTAAAAGAGATGATGATTTTTTAGCCCAAATTTGGATCTCAAACCAACACTACGTGCGCCCAATTAGCGAACTCAAGGCACTGCCTTATGCAGAGGTATGGCGCCTACCTCTCGACATTTCTAAAATGTCAAAACTTACTGACGCTCAACTGTTGATTTGCACAGCGAACAGTGCTAGCAGGATTCGGCTCCTTCTTTGGTTATTTTGAAATCGACTTTTACTTAATAAAAATACGGTTAGTTTTAGTTTAGTTTAAATGCATTGATCTACCACGTAGTGCGAAGGACGGTGGATAGGGGACTCCTCTACGAGAGCGATGTCGAAAGCGTTAGTCCGGATGATCTCCGGTTCAGTAGATCTATCTCTTTTCGCGACAGAACTGAGTGTGAAAAAGTTCCTGGGTTCTACTGGTGGTTGCAGACCCATCAAACGTCCCAGCTGTCGCCAGCTTAATCAGCTAACTGTTAGTCCCTTACGGCCAACTTACATTTAGGTTAGGACATTAGACTAGGGTAAATTTAAGAAAAAAAAAATTAAAAATCCAAAAAAAAAAATCAAAATAAAAATACAGTCTCTGGCTTCAGTTTGTTATTATTCGATTTATTAAATGCTCAAGCAATCACTTAGTATCAGGCATCGTACATTTTTAATTCGGTCCTTCAGTTCTTGCTATGGAACTCGTTTTGGTTCATATTTTAACTATAGAAATACTTATACTTTTTGAAACTAAAATCAAACCTACTTAGCTGGAGCGATAAGTTAAAACATTTTTAAAAAAATATCGTACCTAATGTTGGCGTCAGTTAAGTAACATGCACAATGGGCAAATGTCTTCCTTCGTCACTTATCCCAGACAAATAAAAATCTGTCCATACAGCTTTTCTACAAAAGCTTTTTCAGAAAACACGCCAGATGTTTGTGGAATTAAATGATGAATTATATGTCCGCTCATACGGGTATTTGTCAATATGTTCGCTTGGCATAACTAGCATCATCTTTCCCTGTCTGGTCTTTGCCTCACATTCCAGATCCTTACTTAAGTGTATAGACACAGTTATTGGCCTTTCTGACGCAGATACCATCACAACGACGCAAATGACCAAACTATTATATTTACTGAACCCTTCGATACTCGATTCGCGTCAATAACCACACGTCATGCCATACACTGATGAAAATCATGCCGAAGCCAATTGCAGTTAAAATAAATGACGCACTACCAGTGTCAGGAAATATTTTGCACCAAAAAACCATGAGAAGAATTTCCATAACATTAAGTACACGTACGTCACTCGAATCCATAAACTTTGCCTCCAACAAAGTATTCATAAATTCGCCATCAAGCCCGAGTAGTTCCCTTCGCTTCGCAAGATACACGGATATCTCATTGGCACGGCTCCCTAGTCGTTCATTACTTATTCGGGCGCAAAGACACTTAAATAAATCGATAAACTTTCTTAATTCCCCACAACTACCCCAGAGAACATGACACAGCATACCAGAGCCAGAGCCAGAGCCAGAGTGAGGCACAAGCAAGGCCTGCGCGTTGTTTTAATCTCACAACTAATTCCCAAAAAAGGATTTAATTACCAGCGCGCACCGACTGCATCCGCTCTCCCTTGGAAAATCATCATAATGGGTGTCTATTTACGTTCATTCATAATTAATAGAACAACACTTCATCGCCTGAGATTTGGGAAACTCAGCGCTACGACGACGTTGGTTATTATCGTGCTCGTAGCATCGGCGTCGGCGGCACGGATGACTGAGCTTAATTCGGCTTGCGGGGCAGGGAACCCTTTTCATTCTGTCATCTTCAGCAGTAATTATTAAGGACGTCAGCAAAACGGACGGCCATTGATTGATTGATGTTCAACACATGCAAGGACACCGAAGAGTGCTGAAGATGAATAGAAGGCTCCAGATGAGGAGGGTTGTCCTGGCTGCACAGATGGCATGTGGAGCAAAATTTATTCCACTGAAGAAGAAGTTAATCCCAAAATCGCAGCCCACCGAGAACGGTTGGGGACAAGACACAGAATCAGGATCAAAAGGATCCGAAGTATAACACGAACGGGAATGTACACGAGATGAGACATTTCCAGAAATTCAAATCTCCCGTCACTCCTTCTCTGTTCGAAATGTTGACAACGAGCTCGCTGATAGAGACCGTAGTAGGCTGAAGGACAATCGATGGTGTGGTGGTAGGCATCGCTCCACAAGCAGGAGGGGTGTGACTCTGATTGCAAAGGAGTAACCGAAGTCCGTGGGGTGGAAAATCGATTTTAAGAGATTTTAATTACCCCAGATTTGATTGACGGCTTGTACAAGGATTAATACGGCCGAGTGTCGAGAGTGCCGAAGAAATCAATACAAAAGGCTTATTCTTCGGAGAGTTTTCAGATTAAAATTCTGAATGGCTTTTGGATGTTTTATCAATTTGCCGGGCTGCGCTGTTGAGATCTAGGACTTTGGTTGATTTAGACGATGATTTTCAAGTAATAAGAGATGAATAACTGGGAGATAAGAGGACGTAATGATCTGTGAAATTCGAAACTTTAAATTGAAGTTACTGGAATGGAAAACGGCAGAAACTTTTGTTAATTACAAACAAGGGGATGTTCGCTGATTGATACCCACCCAACTTCACCATCATATGGCTGCGGGAGTATAGGAGGAGAGTTGAGGTGAGTGAACCCCTTCGACTTTCGAGGCTGCACATGTACAATGACTTTGTTTGCATGGGTACACTCATTCACTCATCCACGGTGTGTCTATTGAGTTGCGACATCTTGAAGCATGAGCCTGCAAGTAGCCAAGGGCAATCCCACATTGCCATATTTTGTTGATGAAGGAAGTGTGGTGGCACGCCTGGCTAGTTCGTCTACTTCGCCGTGACTATTGCGAAACGTCTCGCTATCAGCGCTGAGAAATAGGGATTAAACACCGAATTTTTAGGGCTAAGTATCAACAAATCATTGCATCATTGGCTTTAGTGTACTTTAAATACGATGTCACTGTTTTTTGAGTAAGGGAACGCTTGGGGATTGAAGGCAACGAATATGTGAACAAAGCTGAACAAAGTTTGGTTCGGAACCATTTGCTGCTTTATGCATACTATATATATATATATATACAACAAATGAGCCATGCTGCAACACTAAAGAATTCATCGATCGATGAAGACAAAAAATGTCGTAAGCTGCTGCAAAGAAGAAAGTTCTATGACTATAGCTCAGACATTAAAATGGGTAGTAGCGGTATAAACAGATCATGGGAGGTTCAAGCTTCAACTGGAAGAAGACAGGGTTTATCAAGAGATGATGCTGGTATAACTTGCCTAGAGAAAGAAGAGTGCGGCACACATATTGTTCCAATGCTCTGAATCGGCCAGCAGAAGAAAAGAAATTGTTATCGCGCGATTTCCCAAAATCGATTGGAGTTGGGCGGAAGAACGCCGGGCCGCTCAATGGAGGGTGGCCGTGAGTAAAGGTGTTATTTAGGGCGCCACGCAGTTGCCCTTCCGCTCAACGTACCTCTTCCCAAGAACTGCGACACGGGGGAGGTATCCAATTCCCAATAGGAAAACCCGATCCACAAGGAAGGATAGGTAAACACAAAAAAAAGACAGAACGACGGACTCGACTTTTCCAATGTATAATATAGATTTTTTTTTTTTTCTATTTTTATTAGAATTTACTTAGTATCTACCTTAACAATTGTAGTAATACTGGGGCCTTGTTTTCACAATTTTTTTTTTTTTTTTACAAAATTTCAAGTGTTCAAAGCAAGGATTCAATTTTAACTCCAACTTAAGCCTACCCTACGCTGAGACACCACAAACGGGACACACTAAACAAGAGGAAATAAAAAAAAATAACAAAAAAAAAAGCCCGATACTCGAACCCGGGTCGACGCGCACGAACCGGAAACTCGGATTCGCTCCCTCCAGATAACTATGCCAAAGACACGCTTAACGATAGGCGACTAATCTTCGACTTAAAGGGTCTACTGTTAAGGTATGATAATTAGCACAACAAAAAAAAAGAACCAAAGGAAATTTCATGAATTATACAATATAATAAGCCAAGCATGTCTCTTTTCGTTGTTGATTTTCTTGTTTTTTTTTTTATATATCAGTAAAATCCATAATATCCATAAAAAAAAATTAAATAAAATAAAACAAAAGAAGAAAGAAAATAAAAAAAAAGTAAACAAAAAAAACTCCCCTATTGGTAGGAGATCACCTGCCCTCTTCCTGGCCTCGTTCGCCCGCTCGTCTTACGCCCGCTTCTCCGCTTTACCTGCCTTCCGCACTTCATTCAATGCTCACTATTCCTTTTTTTTTTTGGTTTGTTTGTCACTCGCTTCACCTAACCCCTTTTTTTTTTTTGGGTTATCTCTTTTTTTTTTGGCAATCTACACACTTGTACCTTTCTCTTTCAATTTTCTTTTTTTTTTTTCACTGGCGACAAATCTCTCGATCGTTGTAACTCACTTTTTCTTTCAACTCAACTTGGCTGTGGCCGCAACTAATACACTTTTTCAAAAAAAAACTTTTGTTTTCCCTTTTTTCTTTTTTGGGTTGATTTTTTTCTTTTTTTTTTTGAGTCGATATAATTCACAGATTTTTTTTTTGACTTGGCTGTTGACTTTTTCACTTATATGGTCCAGAATTTATGCATTTCGTTTAGTTAAGGGTTGGTTCACTCTTCAAAATTTCTTTTTCTTTTGTATCCTATAGCGCAAACTATTTATCTATGTCTTAGACAGCGTGGGAGTAAGCTAAGTAAATCACTTGGACACTATCCTTCACTACACCCTTGTACTGTTGCTCGCACTTCACTCCTTCTTTTGGTTGATTTACTGTCGTCAGATTGATATCTCATTTATATTAATACCTTTTAATATATTTATATATATCTTTCTATTAATAATTTCTCTCAACAATTTACGAACGGATGTATTATGCGCTAAACCACGCGACAGTGCTAAACCGAGGACTCAGATAACTCTCACTCGCGGCCAACCCACCGAGAATTCAACGTCCGCACCCAGCCGATGTCAAAAACCAACTCCCTGTTCCAAAGCCAGCTAAACCCCTATCCTACCCAGCCACGTCGTACATCGTTGATCGGATGATCAGATCCTTCGTCCAGCTCGCGGTACGATCGCCTGATTGACCATTCCCCTTCCTAAGGAACCCGCAATCTCTCCATCGCGCCACCCTAGGCACAGCTAGCATCACGTCCAATAAGGAAGAAGCGGAACAAAAGCTAACCACCCGAAGTCAAAATACAAGCAAAAAAAAAAAAAAAACTGAAAGTGTTGGGGCGGTACTCGAACCAGCATTCCCAGTCTCATAGTCGAACATCCAACCCACTAGGCTACCAATTTCACCTGACTATCCTGGGGAGGACAACGACGCCATGATCAAGTCCCCATACGCCCACCTACCATGACGAATCTCTAGCATATTTCTAGGCGAAAACCTTTCAACAGTGGAAACCCATAATAAAATTTTGTATCATTACTGGATGAAAACATTGTCGATGAACAAGAGCTCTCTTAAGCAAATAATAATAATAATAATGGCGGCGCTACAATCCCAGGTAGACCTGGATCTAGCTTCTCACCAACCACTCGTGTTGTGCGTGCTATTGTTCTCTCATGATTGGAGGGGACCTACAGTTTAATGCTCACTCCGAACAGCGAGATTGAGAAGCTTTTTCTAGACAGTTATGCTCTTTGAGCATTGGCACTCGAAAGAGGTGGAGCCATGAAAAAAAGTTGGGTGCTATTTTCTGGAATCTAACCGAGAACATGGAGCGTATGAGTCGACGCACCTACCCACTACGCCACGGCGCCCACTTACCCGTCAAAAAAGAGCTGTGGAAAAATCCAGACAGTTCCCCTGACTAAAAAAAATCTTGAAAGAGGGACGAAAAGGGAACGAATACAGTGGTCTCTTGAAACCCTATATGTTCAGGGTGCTCCAAAATTTCGGTATGTTACATAGATATTGAATAACTTTGACATCTATCAACCGATTGACTCAAGTAGTCATGTTCTTGAACCGTTTAGTTTTATCCATGGATCGCTTCACACCGAAATAACGCGTCGAAATAGTGTCGCTGTAAATCGTAAATAGCCGTTCAGTTGTTGTCGAAAGTATCGTGGCCAACAAGCACTATTTGACAACACTATTCGTCGTTTGGTGTCGAATTTTGTTGAGCACGGAAAAGTGGAAGATCGTGGAAATGCCGTTCGTCAACGCCAAGTTGTGAGAGAGAGTGTTGCCGAGAACCCACATGTGTCGCATCGTCACCGCGATCAGCATTTTGAGTCAGTGGAATCACAATGCGGCACATTTTTAAGGATGATTTGCATTTGTTTCCGTATAAAGTGCAATTGCTTCAAAGGATATTGCAGACAGACCGTGCAGGTCTCTTGGAATATGGCTAAATAATCGCATTCCGATATAAAAGATGTCACACCCTGTGTCGACGATTTGCTATCCGGCGCAGACACCATTGTTGAAACTGAAAACAAAAGGAAAAAAATTCAAACAGTTATAGAAGGAGCATTTTATTACTTATGCAAACCGACAGCTAATGCAAATGAGCTTTTTGAAGGAATACCAGCAAAAAATCTAGAATTATCTCTTGTCATCCCGGCCGAATCAATAAATAGTGTAAAAACGCTAGGTATTAATTGGATTCCGAGCGACGACTACTTCTGCTTTCACTTCACTCCACCAGACGACCAGCAGCCGACCAAACGTTTCGTCCTTTCAACGACAGCTCGATTGTTCGATCCAATGGTATGGATTTCTCCATGCATTCATTTGGAAATGTAAGCTTGCCTGGGATGACAGGTTAAATGGAGAACTGTTAGAAGAATGGAACAACTTCTATGAAGACTTACCTAATAATAATAATAATGGCGGCGCTACAGTCCGAGGTGGACCTGGGCCTAGCTTCTCACCAACCAACTCGTGTTGTGCGTGCTATTGTTCTCTCACGAGTGGAAGGGACCTACAGTTCAATGCCGACTCCGAACGGCGAGATTGAGAAGCTTTTTCTAGACAGTTATACTCTTTGAGCATTGTCAGTGACTCGAAAGAGGTGGAACGGTGAAAAATTGTTTTGATGATTTTTTCGAGATTCGAACCGACGACCTCGAGCGTATGAGTCGACGCACCTACCCACTACGCCACGACGCCCACGAAGACTTACCTGCCATCAGTAAAATACGCGTTCCAAGATGGGTCCACACATTAGGCGGAAGAAATCTCAAGGAACTTCATGGATTCAGCAACGCGTCGGAGAAGGCATATGGAGCAGCGGTTTATCTTCGAACAGAAGATGGTGTTGGTCAAGTACAGATGCACCTCCTGATGTTCAAGTCCAAGGTCGCACCGATACAGCCAGTCAGTCTGCCACGTCTTGTACTCTGCGGTGCGGTGATTCCTGTTCTTCTGCGCGATCTGTACGGTACTGGCGCGTTTGTGTTTTATGTATTCTTTGTTCGCTGTTCTCTATATTGCATACTGTTTTGTTTATTATTCGGTGTGTATGTAGGAATGTACTTTGTTGCAGCGTCGGTTAGCTGTTGTTGGTGGCCTGAGTAAGCAGTTATCCTGACGCGTGTTTCGTGTATACTCTTCTGTAGTTCATCTGGCCCCACATATATTCCACAATCTACCATAACATCTTAAGCAAGCAAATGCTGGTTCGAAAGGCAAACGCAATACCTTCCCTTAAGAAACATCTCTTTAACTCCAACACTCGTGCCAGTCATAAATATATAGGTAAGCTCCCACCTCACGATGACACCCCTTTAAGAAAAAGGACATCTCAGCTCAGACATTTTTTGCCTCCACAGAAATCCACTTGTCAAACTCATTCAACTTCAAATGCGTCCATATCTCCACTTATCCGTGCTTTTATTAAATAAAAATAGATGAACTCGTTTCGAGTCCGTTGTCATCTCCATCTGGTCATCAGGTGCAATGCGATATCTCAAATACAGAACATATACCCGTGATATGACCTCTGCAATATGTTGCGACAGTTGTCAATCCCATTGCCCGCCGGAGCGTTTGTGTATAAATCTTTTTGTGACAGAAGGTTCTCAACTATAGAAAATGTTATTAAACACTCATACAATTGAGACCGACCTTCCGTCGGTTTGAAAGGATATCTTTCCCTTCCTTTATCAGCCGTCGCCTTTTTTTTTGGTTGACATATCTTTTGAAAATATGAAGGAGATTCATAATCCAAGCGAACATATTTCTATAACTAATGATCAATGGCCAAGATAAGTGGCTCTTATAGTTAACTGACATGAGACACATTTGCCCTTCTCTCTTTTGAAGCAGAAGAAAAAATGTGAAAGGACAAAAGGACACATTCGAGAGAAATATGTGCTCCGCCATATGCTCTCCCAATTGATGGGTGATATTCGCTAAAGAAAATGTGTTCATTTGGAAATGTTAGTCAAAATGAAAGCAGATATGGTCTAGACAGTTAAAGCAATCAAAGTGCTCAAGGATATTAATAGAAGCAATTTGTGGGAAGACCAAAGTTGTTGTGTTAAGATGACATCGGGCCAACATTGATCTCTGAATTTTGGTGGTAGTCAGGAAATTGCCTTCGATTGCTTTGCTAACAAAACACATTTTGTGCTCAAATTTACTAGTGAGTGTCAAATAAGTGGATCTTATGTTTTGTATCGAATGATAAATGGGCGTTGTTGTGTTGTTGTACTCGTAATTTAAGCTTGAAACCAATTTGAATGTCTGTCGATTATGTTGGCGGAATTGAATTGGATTCCTTATTACCAGCAGCGTCACTGCGACCAGATACAAGTGATAACTGCGTTCATAACTAACTTTGTGCTCTGCGGTGATAATAACAATAAAATAATAATAATATTGGCGGTGCTACAGTCCGCCTAGCCTCTCACCATCCAACTCGTGTTGTGCATGCTATTGTTCTCTCACGAGTGGAGGTGACCTACAGTTTAATGCCGACTCCGAACGGCGAGATTGAGAAGCTTTTTCTAAACAGTTAAACTCTTTAAGCATTGACTCGAAAGAGGTGGAGCCGTGAACAATTTTTTTTTTTTTAAAAATTGTTTTACCTGAAGGTCTAGTGCGTATGAGTCGACGCACAAATCCACACGGCCACGGCGCCCGCTCCACTCCCTGGAGAAAGGAGAAACTGCGGCTCACATATTGTGCCAGCGGCTAGTATTGACTAGCAGAAGAAAAGAGGCTCTCTGGTCATTATTTGATAGAAATTCAGCTGATGAGACCAGTCTTCATCAAGAACATTCTGGTGGTAACAGGAAAAATCGAGCTCAGTGAGCAACGGGACAGAAAGTGACCCAATACAGTCTGATTCGACATTCTGCTAAACATACAGTGCCTCACAAAAGTATTGAGAATTATGTTTTTTTTTCGATTTTAATATTGTTAAACAACAAATAATTATTATAATTATAATGAAAAAACAGCTTCAATTCAACATTTATTCCCTTTTAACAAAAAATCAAAAAAAAATAATGCATGTTCTCTGTCTGCAACAACAGCAAAATGCTACAAACTAGGATCCAAAAAAAATGTTTTCCGAATATTTTTGGGAGGCACTGTACATATGTATTCTATTCGGTGCCCATTCACAGCGGTGCTTAAACTGATGCAGCAGAAAACTCGTTTAATCCATAACTACCAATTTCTGCATTTATGTGGTGGAAAAGTCACAATTGGTGCTAAATAGTCAGACCTTATTTGTGTTAAAAAAATGGCAACGACGTGCGGGCTTAATTGCTAAATTGCTGAACTTCATGACCTTGTCTCGTAAATAAAAGCAGTGGAAGCTAGATAGGTAGGTAGGTAAGAGGATGCCCTTGCGACTCGTGTCGCGACTCGCTTAGACCATCAATTGGGTACATGAAGAGAACCTAAAGAGGTGTATGTACCTCAGGAGGTGCTTCACTTCTATTTTGTTCAGATCTTCCAGCACGTCGAACAAGATACTGTCTAGTGTAAGCAGTCTCCTTCCCCGTAGAGTTAGGCAATCGCAGAGCAGGTGGCGGACGGACTCTATTTCCTCGTCCCTTATGACTATGGGTGTTCAAATAAACTTCCCCTTGTTCAGGTGACGGTACAGTCCAGGGCGGATCTTGGCACTAACAAACATGCCACTTGAGTCCGATCGAAGGGCAGTTTTTCGAACGAATTAACCCCAAATTGGATTTTTAGCTGCTAGTCGAAGGTTGCCAAACCCGAAGCCGAATGTTCGGTCGAACTCTACAAGTCACTCTAGTCAGCCTGATCGTTCGCCAATTGCTTTCAGCTATGGGCTCCAATTAGTTTATGGAACTCAAATCGTAAGCGCCACCGTGTCTGACGCATTGTCCCCCGCAATAATTTTGAAGATTCACTTGGACTAAGCTGTGGTATACGCCTTGCAGCGCCATTATCGCTGCACAGATTATACAATTCGTTGTTGAAACTTATCCGCTAGTTGCGCCAACGCAAACGGGATCAAGCTTCAGCGCAGCAACATCTTTATCATCCGTCAATGACAGGACTGATTCCGACATGGCATAGACGCGATTATATTTTCAAACATTTTTGAAACAAAGACAACAGAGAATTTGCAATTCCAATGCCAGGATGCCATAACTGAAAAGTTTGGAAAAAAAAGTCGTTCCTATCCTTTTAAGAGGTGTTGGTTACGTAATCAATTAAGAACACGAATTCGGTATATATTGACTAAGAGTTTCCCTCGTCTTAGCCTCAACTTTAATTATAAATAACATATCAGGTAATAGGCCTTTGGCTGCACATTTCGCTTCCTATCCTACTGTACCTCAGAGCATCTAATCTCCTCTGGGAAAAATTACTTTGGCATTCGCTTAGTTGCACATGTACAATAGTGATATCGGCATGTATAAATCTGCTCAAATTGGTGGTCTTCTTCTTCTTCTTAGGGCCTTACAGTCCGAGGTGGACCTGGGCCTCACTCAACATGCCTCTCCAGCCAGCGCGATCTTTCGCCAGCTGTCTTCAGTTTCGCACTCCAAGCCGGCCGAGGTCCCCCTCCACACCGCCACCTTGTACGTGGACGTCCTTTGTTGCGTTGTCCCACAGGCTCACAGTCGAAGATGGTATTCTATTCAACTCTTTTGGACTCCTTTTGAAAAGTTTAATCTTCGACTTCCGCCTCATACCGACCTATAGCACTAACGTGCCTTCAATTGGCACGCTAATTAATTCTCAAAATAAGATATGTCTTTAATCGCAGAAACTTTCCCTGGTAGCAACAAATCCAACAGGTGATTTGGTGGCTTAACTCACCGAAAAGTTGGACCAATCTTTTCATTTCGATGAAAACAAGATTATTACCCTTGATATTAAGTTGACGGAGATAGGCATTAAACTCAATGAAAATTACGTCTCGTGCTGTTTTATTTTATTTTGCACTTTCAAATCTCGTATTTACGAAGTAAACGCTGCTGTTCCTCAATGTGCCCGGCACTGTCTCTCTCATTATAAATTAACTCCTGTCTGATAATTTCAATTCAATTCAATCCTTCGATGATAACAACACTTTAAGCTTTTCATTTCCGACACGATCTATAAAACTTTAAGACCAAAATTGACCAGCACAACCTTCTATCGAACCTAGATCTTTGGTGTAGGCGTGGATGCACTTACACACTTCGACACGGTGGTCACCACAGAGATCACACAAAAAGACAACAAACACATATTTTAATGAGACCGGCCACAAAAATTATACAAATTTGTTCTTAAACAGAAGCAGTGGAGGCAATATGGGGAACATATCCGGCACCTGTAGTTTGCAATCTATTTGGAACAAATTGTTCAATATGTACTAAGAAATACCAAACAATTGCTCATCGGTGTTCCCCAACATCTGACATTTATAATGCATTGCACATTAGATAAATTAGACTATTATCTTGAGATCCCTACAAGGTCCAATAATTTCACACAATAGATAAAAGCCATTATGCCACTCGTAGCTATAGCCGACGGAGGAACATACTTCATTACAAAGAGAAAGTTAATAAATTTCGGAATCTTGCTTACCCCTTCCTCCAGCATGCTATAAAACATGTCAATTAAACTTCAGAAGATCCGGGAAAGAACCAAGAAAGAAACGCACCCTTGTCCACTCCCACTCAAATTTTAGGGGGGGAAAACCATTTCAGCCATAAGAAAAGAATGAAAACTCTTCTGCCCCCGTTGTAAATGGCTTTAAAAGAAAATTTGCATATCATAAATTTTAACTACCCTCGCGCACATACCTCGGCATCCTTAAATTAGGTCTGTGTCCTAGAAAAAAACTCTGCTCTTCGGGCAGCACATACACACACACAAGCTAACGGGAAAAAAAGCTTCTCTGTAACAGGAAGCTTTATCTCCATCATTTGCAACATTTATCTTTGCATAAGTTAGGATCAACAGAGGCTGAGGTGCATCCTCGTGCCACCACACCATCAGCATCTAGTGATTGCACACACCCCCACACCAAGTCACTCTCCATGAAGTGGGCCTCATTCGGAAGAAGTGAAAATTAAATTCCATAAATTTTTTTCACCCCACTTCACCAGTTGGCCCTTGGCTTCCCAACCCATCTCGCCAGATGGTGAAAGAAGAAGTTTTTAATTAAAAAAATAAAATCTTCGATAAGGAATTGTGTGCAGTTAGATGAGAATGAGAATGAGGGCAGGATAGGCTTCAGTGAAATAGAAAAGGCATCTTCGGAAGCATCTCCTGGAAATGCATTTAGCAGCTATAAATCTGGGCGGCGTTGGGCGTTGCTGTTCCTGTGAAGACCATTTCATTATGTGTACACTTTCTGGTACCTCAGAGCCTGCCCGTGCGCTGATAAGGTATTCTTGTTCGGGTTCGGGAAAACTTTTTACCCAACTTCTGAATATCCTCAAGTAAATATGAACAAAAAGAAAAGTGCAGGAAAAGAACTACGATACAAAAGTATTTCAGAAGTTGGCAAGTAGACAAGTTGCTTGTTCATTTGCTTGCTCTGTCGCCTTACTTTCGAAGAAGCTTAAAACTTACCAGAGACGTGAAATGCATTTCATTTAAAGTGTCGGGGAATGTCTTTGGTGCACTTGGTGGAATGTTATTAAATGGGTCTTGGGAATCAATTATAAATGACTCTTGTTATTATGTGGACTTGGTTCTGAGTGAAATCACTGAGTCAAGGAGATGATGAAGTTGGGCATAGAAACGATGGTCACAGGCAAACGGTTTTGAATATTTTAAATGTATTTTTCAACCAATTTTCCAGTTCCTTTAAGTTTGCACGCTCCTTGATTATCTTTGTAGCGTCTTGAGGCAATAAGCAATACGAACTTACAAAACTTTTCCACCAATTATGAAATAGTCGCTGGAAATGATGACTTGACGCATTCCCTGAGTGCCGCTAAGGGAGTTGGTTGGTTGGTTCGAGTTCGAGAGAGTTGGTGCCATGAGTACAAAAGTTGTTGTGTCAAGAATCGAACCTAGACCATCGATGAAGAAACGTCGTATCTTACCCACTACGCCATGGCGATCAGCTGTCTCCTCATGGTCACCTCATATTCTGATAAACCAATCCTGAGAAGGTTAAAAATTCTCTTGTAAATCATATATTGGTTATGTTTTCTATGTCCTTTACATGTTTCAGAGCTCATCGGGGTACTTAATAACAATTTATCATATTTCCATCCGAAACGTTGTTCTCATTCCTTGCACAGACTCCTTGAACAGAAATTCAGTTAACGAATGAAGATGACCATCCACAATGAACCGTCATTTTTCATACACTGTTCTCAGCAGCGGAATTCCAAACTTATGACATTCCCACATACTTTTCCAATTCGTACTCAACATACAGCAGAAATACTCCGCACTGCATGTTATAATAAAAATTCCGCAAAACTCTATTAAACGAGCACACTGCCGATGCCATCGCTTACAAGAGCAAAAACCATACCAACTTGACCGATAATGGAAATTCCAGAAGAGCAGGAAAAATTATGAAAACAAAAATAATAATTTTCTCCAAGTCGTCGAAACGCCAAAAGGACGGAAGCGGACACAAGTCGTGCCGAGCAGTTGCAGGATATCGGACACTAAACGATGTCAAGGACCCGACAAATTTACCATTATCCTCAGATTATTATCATTCCCAGTGGGGGTTGCTTTATTTTCTGTTTTCCTTTCATTCTTTTATTACATCACCATTGAGATGGAAGCACACCCCCTTTCGTCGATGTGCACATCCCCTCTCGCTCTGAAGAGAAGAAATTTATCATCGAAATGAGTTTATCACAAGACGTTCTGTTGTTGCTTCCACTGGTGATGGTGATGGTGGATGGGGCCTTTATATCACCTCGCCCACCCGCCTGCCGCCCGGTTTAATCCTGCCGAACTCGTCGACTTATTGAATGATTTACACAACGAAGCTGACTCCATGCCCCACGCCCTTCGCCCGACCCTCACTTTTTCTCTGCTGCCGCTGCTGTTGAACCTATTCCCATTTTTATTTTCAATATTAGATACTCGAGCATGTGAGGAATGATACACAGTGAGAAGCACTGAGCACAGGAGATACATGGATTGCTTGTGATGGATGCTGTATCAACACAAAGATACACGAGAGGAGCACAAATATCTTAAAATATATTATTGTGTATTGTTTATTAAGGTCACGTCCTTTCTACAAGCATCCCTCAGGTACAATGCGGATTGAATTGCCCTCGAGGAGCATAGAGAGCGATATTGAGCTTTCTGTGTTCGCATATGAAGTGGGGGTGCAAAGAGAAACATAAACCGAATTGGTTTGGGGCCCGAGCAAGAGCCAAGGGTTGGGCGTAGCTTTGATTAACAATGTTGCACTCTGCAAATTCATTTCGTTATTCGGTAATATGCTGCGCACTCTCCTTCCACCCGCTCTGCTGTGAGACGGATGGATGGATTAGCATAACTTACATGCTTCAGATTTGAATTGAGTAGATTGGATGTACTTTCGAGAGTTTTGTATTGACTCGTCCAACTTTTGAGAACGGTCGGCTTTGGACTTATGCTGGAATCTTGATGAGATGAATATGATTCCTCTGACGGGTAACTAAACATCGTTGTTGAACAGACACGTGTGGGTAAAAGGTTAAGATTGCCATCGGGGTTTTCGTGGAAGAATATTTACCCACTGTTGAGTGGAAGTAATGAGGAGGTGAACGAAATATGTTTTTCCTCCTTCGTTAAGTGGGATTACAGAAATCACTGCTCGACGTCTTACGGGGAATTATAGGTACTTGAACTTAAACTGCTGTTTTATGTTCTATTTCGGGGAATAATAGGTATTTATCTCTTCAATGGTTTTCTACAAAAATAGGAAAATGGTTTGAACTTGTACCATAAGTGGGCTGAAATAATGCCTTTTAGCCGATTGTCCTTGGAGATAATCTGTTGATAAATGGAATCTGTGCAATTTGTTATTGTGTCATTAGGCCGAAAAGTGTTATTGTTACGGGATACTTTTTCTGGTTTTATAAAACAACGTTGGTTAATTCATAACAAGTACTTGACGAAAATCATGAGGAATTTATGTATTTTTACAAAAATAATTGAAAAAAAAACACACGATGGTGTGGGGAAAACATGATGTGCTTAACAGTTTCTCAAAATTCGTAGATAGTTTTGACACTGGATAGACTTGTTCCTTAAGCTCCCAACGCAATATAATTTTGTGTGTAAAAAAAATAAACAAAAGACAACTGATTTGGAAATTTGAAAAAAGGCCTAGCGAATTAAATTTTTTTTATTTGTATTATTTAGGAAATTGACAAACAGTTTCAAAACCTGGACTGTATAATATTTTGAAAAAAAAACTAAAACAATTTTATGAAAATGCAAAAAATGTACTTTAGAACTTTTTGACATGAACCTACACAGGATGACATCACTCATTGTTTCGGTAAAGCTGTTAAGTAAATCATGTTTTCTTACATCGCGAAGATCTGCGCACTATCTATTTTTTTTTATTTTTTCAATTTAAAGAGTTCTGGTGCATTTAGTGACTCATACATTAAGTATTCTTATAAGAAATATTTTTAGGGCGAAAATATTCCTAAAATTGTCACCAATGACTTTAACTTTTTATGTAGTGTCTTCATAGTGATCCATAGGGCTGTACTGGCACCCCGAAAAAGTTTGCGTGAGTCTTTTTTTTAGCGAAAAAAAATTTGTAAAAAACATATTTTGGCGTTTTTAAAAATTTAATAAGTATAATTTTTTTAAGTTTTGAGAAGGCAAATACTTATCATAGAAAAAAAATAAGCTGCAGCAAAATGTCTGAAGCAAAAAGTCTGATCAGTGAGCTTGTACGACTTCGGTGGACAACGCAACCTTATTCCGACGCCAGCAGGTAATATTTTGAAAATATAATTTGTTTCATCATCATCATCATTTTCAGCGGCCCGCATGTTCCACCAAAGGGGTCGCGGGGGCAATGCATGCACGAGAGATCTCCAGGCCACTCGATCCTCCGCCATCGACTCTAGCTCATCATGAGCTATTCCCAGGCGCAACCAGGCGAGTTTTTGGACTTGGTCCAACCATCTCGTCCTGGGTCTGCCAAGCGGTCGCCTAACTGATAGAATCGCATTCAAGGCACGCCTCGGAAGTCGTGATGCTGGGGACATTCGTGCCACGTGACTAAACCATCGAAGTAGAGGTGACAAGACACACCCTTGGCGAAGTCCAACGTCCACGGTGAAAGGTGTTGATTTACTACCGTTAACCCGAACACAGCTGCTACAGTTTGTGTATAGAGACTGAACAATTTTTTTCGCAAATTTATATTTAATTGTGCCTATTTCAGGTTTAAAAAAAAACTTGGTGTATTTCAGCCTCAAAGACTATGTATATTTTTTCTTGTATTATTGCACGACTCATTTCAATAATTTTACTTTCTGCCTTTTTGTATAGCATGCATTTTTGTCAAAATAGCTGTGTTTCTTAGCCCTATTTTTTTCTTATTCCTTCTTAAAAATAACTTGTCACGAATAAAAAATATGTTTAAATTATATTTTCTTAATATAACAAAATGCCGCTTTTAAGTTAGTGTGTTGTAGAGGAATCCCTCATAGTTTAACGTAAAAAACAGGGTATGGTTTGTAGCGTTAAAAAGACTACACAAAATAATCTGTTAAATAATTTTTCAACAACCGTTGCTTTATTGAAAATAGCAGACCCTAGACTTATTATGGAATATTAGTTCATTCGAATTACTGCATCGGGTGGTTTACCAATAAACTATTCCGTCAGCCCAATTTTCAATACACTTTCGATGTTTGATCAATATTGTTCTAGAGTGCCTGACTCATCTCTGGATTACCCGCATATCATCGTTCCTGAATTGTATTTATGTCTATATCTTTCAGAATTTTAAATGACTCGAAAGCCATGAAAATATGAAGTATGTTCGTTTAGGAACCGAACCTAGACTTCGAGCATAGGAATTGAGGCACTTACCCATTACGCTACAGCGGTACCCACATTATTTAATTCAGTGTATAATAAATCCACTGTTGAACGGCGTCTAGAACTTAGTGTATAATAAATCCATTGTTGAACGGCGTCTATTGTTCCCCATCTTGATTGAATCATAGCTCTTCGAAATGGAAATCCTCAAATTCGATTGTCATGACTCGGTAAAGCTCTTCTTGACTGCACGGTTTCTTTCATTGTCGTATTTGAAGAAAAATGGGACAATAATGCCGCCACTCTAAAAACCACGCCAAACAGCCACATGTTCGGTATGCATCGACCTCTATGAATTGAAAAAGATGTAAAAAGAACAATGTTCATAAAGTGCTTACATTATTCGAAATGTGGGCAATATAAAAGTCATTGATCATTTCTGGCATTGTTCATGAACCAACCATCAAGGCAACAGAAAAATCCGTCAAGTGCGAATTGTATTCGCGCTCCGAAAGTTCTGTAATGTTGCATATCCTTAAACAAATTCAAACTATTTCAGTTCATTTTACTACCAACTTCAACCTAGATGAGCTATTCGGTATAACAAATACACTTGTACTCATACGTAAGCCAAGGACAATGATCTGTATAAAAATGTAAGGAATACAAAAAAAATACTCTGCGATGAACGCGTTTACCACTCATGTTAATTTGTGGTTGTGCCTTAACGGGTTGAAGTAAATTTGGGAGAAACCACTAAGACATTGACCAGATTTTAGCGACCATTTTTTTTCGGTGGATTTTTGATGCACTACTGGAGCAATCATACTCAAAACTGGTCCATTGTACTGCCAGGTAGCATCCTTCTCCAGTGCCGTTAATTTGATCCCAACGGCAAGTGGTGACTGGACCGGATTCAATTTCACTGAGATTCGAACCTGTAGCCACTTATATAGCGAGCAATTAATATGGAAGCAGACTTCATATGCCGTTATCTCAAAAACGGAGGGCTGAAAATCAAATTTTTGATACACAATATTTTCTTTTAAATGCTTTCACTATGGGGCATAAAGCAATGTTTTCATATCTCTAGAATTCAGATGCTTGCGTTTTTCGGGTTTTGGCCAATAGCTTCAAACCTATGAATGCATGAAACAATTCAACATTCTCCTCATTCCACAGAAATCATAAATTTTGTGTGCAACATAAACGGGGTTGAGGGGACCCAATTATTTTCACTTTCGAAACTGAATACTGCACTAAGGGAAACAAAAAGTTTTATAAAGAACTACAAGAGTCGATGCCTTGATGCCCATGCGAGGTGGGCAATAAGTACACTTTCTGCGAGGTGGCCTTGATGCCCATGCGAGGTGGCCAATAAGTATAAGGTTTATTTTAGTAGGAAATTGAAAAGTAATACCATTCCTCTAGTTTCTCTGTTATCGCCAACAAACACCCTCATTCGTATTCAGATTCAGAGTTTTTGACCTATTTGACTGCAATTTAACCCTTTTATTTGGAGCTAAAAATGACCATTCATTTTCAGTAACGACTTAAAATAATTATATAATAAAAAGCCACTTGCAGCCCTCTCCAATAATCTAGAAAAAGATTAAATTACACAAACCACAAAAACATATATTCGCATACATTCAAATTTTGTTTTGGCTTAGCCCAGTAGATCGGATGATACCCATATATACAACTAAGCCCAAAAAAAAGTGTTTTGAGTTTTGTATTAGAACTAATTTTTATTACGATTAAAACCTTTTTTATAATAATATTTCGGAAATGAGTTTCACACCCTAACTATAAAAAACTATAAAAAACTTTTCCTTAATATATTTCTTTCTCCAAATAAAAAATCGGGAGATACGTCTATAGTCCAAATGTCTCGTTTAATTCCTAAGTTTTACAGAAAACATGATTTTGCAGAAGTGAAACCATACGGCGTTCCGTTGGCAACAATTTTATGCGAAACCTGATATAACTTAGTCATAAAGTTAACAGAGTGCATTAAAATACAAACGAAGCAATATTAGCTTACGCACACTGTTGTCGCTTATTATCCTTTTCGACCTATTTGACTGCAATTTAACCCTTTTATTTGGAGCTAAAAATGACCATTCATTTTCAGTAACGACTTAAAATAATTATATAATAAAAAGCCACTTGCAGCCCTCTCCAATAATCTAGAAAAAGATTAAATTACACAAACCACAAAAACATATATTCGCATACATTCAAATTTTGTTTCAATTTTTTGCCCACAAGTTAAAACTAATTATTTTGGACAAACAAATTCATACGTATCGCAGATCTGTTTCATGTTTATACCGTATTTGTGAATTAATTTAATTCATTCACTAGCGGCGATTCATTACGCGACGCCACACACGTTTCCGTGTAAAAGCTAACTTGCAGGAGGATACTCAATTAAGCCGTAAAGGGCTTTCATGTTAGACACCACGTCCATCTATCCGAGTACAACCCACGTCAAATTGAGTGAATGCCAACTTTATTCCAAGCTGATTTCATTTTATTCAGAAATGTTGTAAACTTTCTGATTTTTTTTTTTTCATTTTCCTCCCTGTCTGTCTCGTCTTTTTCCATCCTCGTCTCTTTGTGTTGCAGTCCCAATCCAATTAGTATTAGATAGGAATTGAATGCATCCAGCCCTGTGTGTGCGGCAGCATTGTATTCAGGTGTAGGTGCGGGTAAATAGATTAAAAAGTTTCGCTTTTATTTGAAAACAGCAAAATAATCAAATTTGTTCGCGAACACTGGCCTTAGAGCGGGTGGTGCTGCTCCTGCTCCTGCTCTCATGCCGGATTGATTATACTCAGTAGCTATTGTAAGCTTGACGTGCAACGGATGATTGCAGCCGATAGGGTTTTTAGACTAAATGAATCAATCAGGCGTGAAATTGTAGAGAATAAAGGCCCACGCGTTGGTCGATATGATGGAGAATAGGTGTTGGGCCCTTAGGTGAAGTGGGCAGATGCACAAGTTGAAATTGATTTTAGGAGGTACTCACAGGTGCTTTGTAATTGTGTGACGATTTTCAGGGGAACCGCTGAAAGTAACAAAGTCGTAATGTCAACGGGGACTTTGTTTTTAAAGAGAGCCTAACAAATGACGGTGGAAAGTAAGAGGGTGGTGAAGGGAGGAAATTGTTAAGGGATCAATGTGAGGTGTGATTTAGGTTGATCGGATTACCGAGACGATAGCTAAATGTAATTGAAGGGATTGACAGAGGTAGATGGATGATCTGGTCATTGCCTTGGATTGGGGGATGATATAAGAAACCGGCTTGACATTCATTAAATTGTTTGAATTTGCAGTTTAAGGGTTTTTTTCTTAAATCAGAGTAGGTGTGAGAGAAGATGATCGTACACATACGGGACTAGATTCTTCATTGCATTTGCGTAGTTACACCATAGAAGTGCATGGGCGTAGACGCCCACACTTTCTGTCTGTCTGCCGACACTTTTAAGCTGCCACCAAAATTCGACCAGTGGATAAAAGATGAGGTTATGTCAAATAAACTTAAGAAGAGCTGATGGAAGCTTGTTTGAAGTTGTAAGTCAAAGCAAACAAGATATTCAAGAACAATATGAAACTTTTTTAGAGGTGTTCGTTTTTTTATGAATTTTCCAATATTTCGGACACCTACATTGGCCAGTTCTTTTAGATTGTTGAAGAAATGCTGGGCAAGTGCCAGGAAAGTGCAGAATATTTTCATATTGTTTCTAGCTCCTGCATCCTCTGCAGAAACCATTGAAAGGAGGTATGTTTCTACCCGCATTCGTACCCTCCCCATGCGTTATAGTTTTCCCTCAAATGCCTGATTTTTGGCTCTCCAAATCCTTATCGGCTGTTTTGACTTGAAAATTTCAAATTTGCTCTCGTCGCTAAACAAAATGTTTTTCCAAAAAGAAATATGCTTTTCTCCGTATTTTGTTTTATTTGCGGAAGATTTTTGAAATACTACTGGAGGACTCAAACTCAAAACTGGTCCATTGTACTGACAGGTAGCAACCTACTCCTAGTTCCGTTAATTTGATCCCAACGGCAAATGGTGACTGGACCAGATTCGATTTCACTGGGATTCGAACCTGGGACCCCTCGAACTTGGGGCAGCCACTTAACCAACTGCGCCATCCAGTCATATTTGTATTTTGTTTTAATAAGTTTTAAGATTAACTTAAATAATAATAAAGTAATAAAATGAGTAATTGAATCTGAAACCTGAAACACAAAACTGTCAACTTTCTTCTGACGTAGATAAAGCCAGGCATCTACGAATCCAAAGCCTTAGGTGACGAAATCATATAGAATAACTAGACAAGATAGCTTCGGCTCGAATGCTCTTAGACTCAGCATATGCGACAAAACAACAAAGAACGCTTGCGTTTAATGTCACATCAACCAAAACGGTTTGTTTGAAATTGGAAACAGCTATAAATTACCGTCATAGCTGGAGAGGCTTATTGGTTGAGGCCCAGGTGCACCCCAGACTGCAGCGCCACACGAAGTAATCCCATTTTTTTTTTAGGGATTAAACTGAACTAATGATTAGCCTGTTCAAATTACTGAATTTAGTTTCCACCCAGAACCCTTGACAGAAGTCATTCACATACAGTACCTCACAAAAGTATTCGGAATTATGTTTTTTTTTACTGGATTTTAGCGTTTTTAATCAACAAATAATTATTATAATTATAATAAAAAAAACAGTTTCAATTCAACATTTATTCTCTGTTAACAAAAAATCAGAAAAAATAATTCAACAACAACAAAATAGGATCCAGGAAAAAACATAATTCCGAATGTTTTTGTGAGGCACTATAGGTATCATCATTTTGCAAAAAACGACTAAATATTGCCAATAATAACATATCTCATTCAACACGCACAACACGTGTGTTTGGTGCAGAAGCTAGGCAATGGCCTTGCATGAGCTACAATGTCCACAATAATTGTCATTATTCAGTTTAAATAAACTAATTTGCACACTCTAAAATGCATACTCATTCGAAATTTTAGTGAAAGTGAACAAATTAAGCGCACTTTTCAAATAAATTTGGGGTTAAACAAACACCGCTCAGAGAAGCGTGAATGAGACGACTAAGTAATGGACTAAAGAAGCCTCTCGCAATATTAGGTAGCGTTCTAATATTGTGAAAGGACTCGCATAGGTAAAGATGGACCGAGTACACTGTTTGTTTGCGAAGCAAGTGGCGGCCCCTCAGAACGAGGAAAAATCACGAGTAGGAATTTCAAGGCGGCGGAAGAAATATTGCGTCTGAGTAGATATGAATGTTGCGCGGACTTGATATTGTTTTTTAGTGGTTATTCCTCTTTTGTAGCATTCTCCACTCATTACATTAATTTGAGTACAATTTTTGAAATTTGATATCAACAAAGCGGCAAGTCAAAGTGGTGCTATTCATTACATCTGAGCGAGGACATTCGTCATTAGGTGTTTTATAGTGTCCTTATCATGTCCACAGTATAGGTATTAGTTGAATAATTAGTGGCAAGAAAGTGCATTACAACCTAGGGTTAGTTTCGTTTGGTTTTAAAGCCTCATTGAATATTTTCATGTTATACCTTACGAAAATGTAGTGACTAAGATCCACTTGGTTGTTCTAGAATTATTCAAATGTCGGGATGTAGCCAAATTAGTAAAATCATAAAAAAAGAGTCTTTCAAAAGTGACTTCCGAACTTTGGAAGTTAGGTTAGGTTAGGTTAGGTTAGGAGGGCTTTATGCTGTTGCCAGCAATTACACCCAGAGGCCGTGAAGGTCCATTGTGTATGACCTGTAAGAATTGCATGCTTACCGAGAATCAACGCAGGGTCAGTATGCAATTACCAAACCCACCCCGTTCTAGTTAGAAATTTCCTTAGGTCAGGGATTTGTACCTTCGGCACATCGCTGAGCTCGTGAAAGAACTTTGCTTTCAAGTGAGTGAGCCGTCGTTCTTGTAGAGCAGGGCAATGGCAACAGAGATGCTCCACTGATTCAATTTCTTCTTCATCCCTACAGCTCCTACAGAAATCGTTCGCCGCGAGGTTTAGTCCCTTAGCCATTGCACCTATCGTGCAGTGGCCAGTGAGAACCCCTATTAAGAACTTTGGAAGCTAATAGCGGCCATATTGTTGAAGCCTGTAAAATTAGCCGTCGTTTATTCAGTCCGTTTTGGATATAGCGTTCAGCAATACGTGTCAATGATAAAATTGATTTATGCAAATGGGAGTTCTGTTCGGGCAACGTTACGCGCACTTCGCCCATTTTACGGTCGTCATAATCGTTCTACCTAGAGGACTATTCGCAGTGTGGTGGATAAATTTTAGCCCATTGGTTCAGTAAACTATAAACCAACACCCGTATGTCGACGAAACACATGATTTGCCGAAAGCATCGTCGCTGTCCGTGAGAGTATGCAGGAGAATCCGAGGCACTCGATTCCGCGTCGCTCACAAGAGCTCGACCTTTCTCAGACCACAAATTGGCGAATTATGTGAGGTGACTGGGGCCTGCACCCGTATAAAATTTAACTGACCCACAAGCTGAAGGTAAACGACAATAGACAATGACGTGAGTTCGCTGAATGGGCTGTAGAGAAATTGGAAACTTGACCCTGATTTTCATCAAAAAATTATCTTCAGCAAATTTCTGGTTGGATGGGTATAAGATCGTGCGATTTGACCCCGTTAGACATTTTCTTGTGGGGTTTTCTGAAGCCGCAGGTCTATGCGAATAAGAAATAAACCACAGAGGCCTCCAAAGCGAGCTTAACTAAAATGCCATCAATCATATTCAGCTTGATTTATGTGCCAGAGTCATGTCAAATTAGACATTTAAGATGCGTCGAGCTATGAGCCATTGCGGACTTTCGGACACAATGGCATCGATAGACCTTTCAAATAAATAAAAAAAATGTATGATATATCACACACACTTTGTTTTATTTAAATTTAAGGATAAGAAGCGTTTAATGAAAGAGCCGTTAGTGTACATATTTTCCCTAAATTTATAACCCCTATCTAATACATTGTTTAATTTGTCTATTTTTGTAGAGTATTCTATTTGATTTTTTTATTTTAATAAGCATCCGTTTTTCCAGGGTTCCTATGAAGGTAAGCAAGAAATTGATTCTTTTATTCAAACAAACTTTGTTTTGAAACAAAACTGCTCCTAGTTCAAAGACCTAGTTCAAAACACTTTCACCTGCCAGATTAACTTTTAAAAACAAATTTAAGCACTCTAGCTATGAACTGTGAAATGGAAAAAAAAATATATTCACAAAACCAAATTGAGGCTAACAACTCTGCGATGACTTCTCAAGCAGCGTACACTTTGTCAAGATGAACACAAAAATTGGCATCTTCAAAGCCTTCCTTTTCACAAAAGCAGCACCATTATGCTTCACAAAAACCATACCAAAAACTTGAAACAAAACTGCATGCATTGGCGGCACGTTACACCGAACTTCGGGTACTCGCGTGGTTGTGAACAAAATCAAAGCATTGCTGAACACGAGAAACTGAAAAGTCATCGAACAGAATAACCTGAAGTGGAATGTTTCTACTTGTAGCACTCAATGTACAACATAGCTACAAGTGTTTGTTCGAAATACTGCAACCACCTGAAGTGGTGCTACACTTTGTGCCTCTGCCCACCCCGGGTGGATGGTGTAGCTGCAAAAATATTGAATTTAAAGCATCCTCCACGTTAAATGGATAATTTATGTATAATTTGTATTTTCCTGCAGCAGGAGCATCATATTCCGATTGAAAGGCCTTAAAAAGAATTATGCTGGCCTCACATTTCAGATCCAGTTGCGTCCATATCCGTTCATGCAAGAAATCTACACTCGTCCTAATTGCTTCCAATTTGCAGCAATTTGATGAGTGGATATTCGAAGCTTTCCCGTTTCTCCTGGCACGAGAGCAGGTTTACCTTAACCTGTCGACCCAGATTTAAACATCACAACCGGATATCGGCCACTTGCAGTTTCCATGTACGCATCGGTTTGATCGTATCCATTGGTTTACCGTATTTTAAGATTGGATGTCAAATGAAAGCTCATGCTAAATGATTTTTCCCATCCCTGTTTCCCTCAACATGGCAATACCCACATTGAGGTTACATCAACCTACTTCCAAGGGGCAGAGAGCGAATGTTTGATTGAAGTTATGTACGAAAGTTTCTGATAAACTTTCGGGGTATTTTCGAAATCGTATGCCTTTTCCTGAAAATTGAAGGCAAACAAGACACAAATAGGTCACATCAGGGTATGTAACTTTTTATTTAATCAGACAAATGCCAGCAGTCGATACACTGATAAACCGGAAATAGAAGAGTACTCGGAAAATTCGTTCCACTAATGTGTTGACATTTATGTACGGTTTGCATACAGAGATGGGGATTGATGAGACGATTGACTTTTTCAATATTCGAAAATAACTCTCAGCAGAACCTGAAGATATTCAAAAAAGTCATCAAAGTTACTTCTGCCGGAAAGTTTTTGGCCAATATGAACGGGGTACAAACAGTGCTTGATGATTTTTGAGGGTTCACCTTCAAAAGGGCACAAAGGACACCCTTATGGTTTTACTTTGGTGAATGGCTGTCTTTCTGTTTGTCTATTTATCGTCAATCGTCAGTTTTAATTCCCCGTAACTTTTAGGACCTGAAATATGGACTAGATCTGTATCCACACAAATTATTTTGAAAAAGTTCTAGATTAAAAACAGTATTTATTCTCATACGCTTGGTTTTTTTTGTCCATATGGGTATCACTTTAATGTATGTCAAAATTTAGGTTATGTTAATGTGGCTAGATGATGATGCACCAAGAGCAAGATAGGTCCATTGTGCAGCCACGTTGGTCTTATTAAAAAAAAATATTGTTATAGCTTTCTACAAAAAAAAAAAAAAATTCTATTGGAGGCCCATTCGAGGTTAGCAAAGTTGTCAGGGAAAAATGCACTTAGATTCAAGACTTTTGCTGACGGTAGAGCCGGAAGGATACAGAGGTCGTGAAGAACGTTATCCTATTCTTCTTCATCTAAACAGCTTCTACAAAAGTTTTTGGGGAGAAGTACAAGTCTTTTAATGTGCACTCTTATGAGACAGAGTTCCATAATGACTCCAAACATAGCCCCAATTTTTGATCTCTTGAGAAATCCCAAATTTTAAAGTTTTTAGGATCAAGACCAAATCAATTTAGAGGTTTGACAGTTGGTCTAAAACGTTAGGTTTTCGACTTACAGTGTCTTTGAGCAACAGTTTTCAATTAGCTAAGGTCGTAGCTAAATTCCCTATGTCCAGGTACAGGTAGTGTAGTGACCTGTCTGACAAGCTCATCTGCTTTACAATTACCTGTAATCTCTCTACTGCCTGGCACCCAACATGGGCGTGTTTTGAACTGTTCAGCCTTGTTTTCGAAAAACTAAAGACTCCGCAAAAAAATGCACTTGGAGCTAGTCGTATGTTGTCGCGAAAAGCTCAAGGCTCTTAAGTCACTTGATTTGATTAATCTGTCCTGATTGGCTGGACATAGCCCTGAACTGAGGTAGGTTCCGAAACGGAGTCATTTCAAGCTATGCTGGACCTTTCACGGGTCATAACCGTCTGAAGAACCACATCATGCAAATGGTGGCAAATATGTAGGTACTGAGCTGACAAAAAAGATGGACAGGACAAACCCTGTTGTAATAGCATGTAACATTTAAGAAATAGAACATTTAGCCATTTCTTCCATGAATTTTAGGAAACAAAAAATACGCTGCTTTCTGATATTCGCAGGTTTTTAAGGGCAATCTGAGAAAGGGTATCTATTCCCCATCCTGCCACAATGGGTCCAAATTGTACAAATTGTGAGGTGGTTTCCAAACCATTTACCTACTTACATATCTAACTACCGATAATAACTTGCCGATTTCCACGAGAAATTGATGGCTGAGAAGCTAATTTTAAATTCAATATTTAATATCTCGTAACAATTTTTGACACACCTGTTGTTGTTTTTTTAAAAATTTGTTCACGCAGATCCACAAAATTGCAATTTCTAAACTTCAAAATTCGCATGAAGATATTTTACCGTTTTTGGCCAAGAATTTCAAAACTATTATATTCGGAGTAATAATTTTTATAAAAATAAATATAATTATAAAACATCTTATTATATTATAATAATTATAGATTTTTAGGCACTTCGATTTACGATAGGAAGTGGGAGTGAAAATGTTATAACCCATTTTGAAGTTTCAGTGAAAAACTATCAAAATTAAGCTAACAAATATTTCCTATCCACTTTTCGAAATATCGAAAATTAAAAATTTCTTTTTGAAGTCAGCACATCGACGAAATTCTCTGTGGATTCTTTTACACTAATTTCAATCGCTAAGTGCACAGCATTTAACCACGAAGTCACTACTTAAGATGTGCCTTTGTGGAACCAAAATGATGTGATGGACAAAAGCGGTGCAGGTGTTAAATGTCGGAGTAAGGGTGTTATGGCGTGATTCTCCAGTATATAGACAGACTAAGCGGATGCTTCCTAATATCAGTAACAATTCTGCGGCATTCTTATCATCTCTTGACAAATCTGCGGCATTCTTGCTATCTCTTGTCAGAAAATACTGCAGACTACTTACCGGCGTATTAACGGGAAACTACACCTTCGCCAAAAACCTAAATGTGTTTGGCCTAGGGGATGAAACCCTCAACGACGAGTGTGGAGGAGACGACGACACTGCATAGCACTTCCTCTGCCACTCTCCAGCATTTGCTCATATCAGGTGGCAGTTATTCGGTGCTGGTGAGATAAGAGGTGGTGATGTAGGCTCCTCATCACAGAAGCGCCTGCTGATCTACCTTCGGAAGACCATGAAATTTCAGCAAAAGTGAGTTCTTCTTGATAGTACTATGGACCAGTTTTTGAGTCTGGGTGCTCCAATGTAGTGTTAACAACAAAAAAAGCGTGTTGCAATGAATTGCAGAGAATTTTTGTGCCAGCTAACTAAAAGAGTCCCGAAAAAAGGCACCTAAGATTTTGACAATGCTCAAAGAATATAACTGTCTAGAAAAAACTTCTCAATTTCGCCGTTCGGATTCGGCATTAAACTGTAGGTCCCCTCCACTCGTGAAGGAACAATAGCACGCACAACACGAGTGGTTGCTGAGAAGCTAGGCCCAGGTCCACCTCGGACTGTAGCGCCGCCATTATTATTATTATTAACTAAAAGAGTCCGTGAACTATTCGATTTGAAAGACAGCGATCTGAAGGCGTTTGAAGATGAAGTTCCTGTCATCACGTATGTCACTGTCAGTCGAGGTTATAGTGTGTTAACAGGCCGATCAATCGCCAAATTTAGTTATCATGCAAACAAATACATACATACAAAATAAAAAAAGACGAAATGCTTAACCTGCCATGATCGTAGAAAAAAGGATTGATTTTCTTCCTTTCTCGACTCAACGTAGTAGGAGACAATTTCCCCACTGATCGGATACATTCATATTCCATGATCGCTTAGAACGATAATTTCTTGTCCACCTATTAATGAGTACCAGCAACTTAAATCCTTCTGACCACTCAGTAATGAGCACAAGAACTCAAAAATCTGGAAATAAACTCTCCAAAATGTATGTACATAAGCGAAAGGAGACTAAATACAAAATCTTACATAAATCAAATAATGAAACTAATTAAATTACTATTCTGTAAAATATTCATTCGGCAATGTGTACGAAACGAACGATGCGTTCGTACGTCTCCTAGACCATTCATCAACAAAGTGAAGAGTTTCCTTAATTTCCTCGTATTCAAACGCAGTCAAGATTGCAAAGCAGTGAAGGAAACAAGGAAGCGATACGAAGGGAGAGTACAAACAAAAATTGTTGACTGGGCACAAAGGCAAGAGACTCCAAAGAGGGTTGGCTGTTCCTGCTGCCGGGAAGGATACAAATTCAGTCGCAAAAGTTGAAAATAATTTCAATGTTCAAATATTTGTCGCAAATTTACTGCTGAGCAGCTCTTTCATGTGTCGACGACTAGAAAGAAAAGAGTAACTTCTACAACAAGCAAAATGGGCAAGGAAGGGTTTACCCTTTTTGTCTCTAGACATCGCACTTGCAACGATGACGATAATAATGATCCGCTGCTCCATGGGAATAAGAAGCACCAAGGGATGGAGTGAAGGGTGGCATTGAGCAAGAAGAATAGGCAACACTCCTCTCTAGACCCCTTCGCGCATTGTCGTCACTCGATGTGTAATCGCGTAAAAAGAATGAAATGTAAATTGTCTGAAAGAATACATTTTAATGCAATTTGCGTCTTTTGACAAAAACTCCGGGGGTGTGTACTCGTGCAATTTCAATTGACATAACAACAAGAATGTGTAATCATTTCGCTTAGAACTCTCAAGTAAATATTGTTTATCATTTCAATTATTTCGCTGTTGGTGGGTGGGTGCATTCACTTCTTGAGGCGCTTAAGGGCTTCGCAATCGCACCACACCGCCAAGCTCGCATAGCTCAGAGTCAAACCGTCGAGAAAACCTATGCGTAATCCCCTAATGAAATCCCAATGTCATCGGTTTGTGGTGAATCCTTGTAATACCCAATTTGCCAGGCCAGACAGACCGAATTCGGGTGTGAGAGCAGACCGAACAACGTCAATAACTAACGATTAGCGTCTGTTGAAAGTTCATTGGTGTTGTACGCGGACGCAGGGCTTAGTTGACGCTAAACACACAAATATATATTCTCCCATCAACGATATCGGTTTTCGACAGGCCGCATGTGGTGGCAAACGCGTAGGTGATACACCATAAAGGCGCCAACGGACACCGTGCGCACACAGCCCCAAAAACATACATTAAGTGAGGGATACGTATGTTCTGGGGATAGGGAAACGATTTTCATAGGATCAACTGAAATAATGAAATGATTTATGTCTTTGTCCTTGTTGTTTTGCGACCAATCCAGATATACATTGCCCTGAACAATTGAAACGGATCCTTGGTCTGATGTTAGAGCATTAGTCCGCTATTAGGGAACGGATATCGCCTGCATTTATGAGCCGATTGCGGGCTTAACGACTAATAGTGTGCGATTGAGAGAGACTTGCGTGCGAGTGCAAAGGACATTGCAAGTGGAGATTAAGTTTATTGGAATATGGCATCAGTTTAATAGATCTGACGATACTTAAGCTAAGGCGACTATTGTTATGTTTTATGTGCGAGATCTTATGAGGTGCGAGGTGTTTGTCGGGTTTTCGAGGAATTACCTTGACATCATTTACAATCCAATTAAAATGTACTTCCTTTTGATCTAAAACTGTGTTGTAACTTTGAAAATGTATATAAGTTAGTCGATAGAAAGACGTTTCGAATGGCTTGAAACGCATGCATTTCTGCAATAAAGGGATGGGATTCAAAATATCCTATTACTGAAATCTTTACAAAATGTACAGTGTTTAAGAGGTACATGCCTCCAAAAAAAAACACATAAAAATCGTGATAAAAGCCTTGGCAATAGCTTTTTTTATGTAATTATGTATGATATATACTATCCGGCTTGTGCCTTTCAAACTTCGAATGAAGCGAAATCTACAAGTCGAATTTTTCATTAGTTCTTCCAGTAGCTGAGGAAGAATATCGGCATTAAATTGGTGATTATTATCTTCTAAGTGATCCGAAGTCTCTGATTTATACCTGAAGATCATCAGCCTTACACATGGTCGTCTCTACGTTCGTCATCTTTGAAGGAATGTAAGCAAGTGTCTCCACGAGTAAAAAAAGCACACCAAACATTAATCTTTTATATCTCTACAAAGAATTTTGCATTTTTTCAATGAATTTATGAATTGAACCATGACTTTCCAGGTACATTTGCGCGATCTCTAAGGCTTGCTCGATATAAACTGCAACAATTCTCGTCTAATTAATCGAATCGGCTAATACAGCGAACATTGCCGGAAGTTTGAAAATCAAACCTTACCGGACACTGTGAACTAGGCATTTAAGCTATGCGTCTAGGTGTCTACCACAGCGAGTACTGCAGAAGCTCTAGAAACGAAGAAGAAATGCAATCTAAAAATGTTCTTTGTTTTTAAGGTTTTGTCTACAAAAGCGGAACCTTTATAATTTCGGTGTGTCCATCCGTCCGTTTGTTTGACACAATTTTTTATCTCCGACGTTTATAAAGATATAGGAATGAAACTTTGGAATTAAGTAGTTTTGGCCTGGAAATAAGATTTCCTGAATAAAAATTTAAAAAGTGGGGCCATTTGGGGTTCGCTCCCGTATAGGTTAAGTTGCCATGGATTTCGAAACACTGACATCACCCCATCGAGTGATATAGCAGCCGACAGATCTTTTGAAATGAGGTGTAGAGGTTTTCCTAAACACTTTTTGATCGTTTCAGAGTACCGTTTAGAAAATATGGAGCTCCAAGTTCGGCTTTAATGCTTCCCGCCCTGCCATATCTAATCATAATTTTAATCATTTTTAGGAGGTTTCGTTCTTACGGTGGTGGTAGATAATCATCATTTATGTGGAATTGAGCCGAATCGACATACAACACCCAACTAACGACAGACACATACATTATACTCATAACATATTTACACGACAGACGTACATTACACACAGTAAGGACCGCCACCTACGACAATGGTCGCCACGAACAAAGATCAAAGCGAAGACGCGGTACACAACGAACAAGAAACGACACGTAGGCAAGACCAATCGACCGATAGTCCTTCATTCGACGTCAAACGTTTCAGCTATAAATAAAGTTAGTTTTATTAATATTACAGAATTTGAGTGTTTTGAATAACAAACAATACTACATTTATTTAGAAAAAATATATTTTTCTAAGAATAGAAAAAAGTTCAAACAAAAGTATCCATTTTCAAGACTAAAGAAATTTATAAGTAGGTAGGCAGAAGTGTCGCGGCATATCTATACATATAAAGTTTGGGCGCTAATTATTCCGATTTAAAATCCACTCCACCCCAAACATTGCTCTGAATCATAAAGATTATGTTACTTCGATCCCGGATTCATAAAACATTCCAATTAAGTTTCAAGCAATGTATCGGTTTCCTGGTGATATCCATCGAAACACAAGTTCATTTTGTTCCATCCACCATTTACTGCCAACACATATCCCGTCAATTGCTACTTACAAAGTCCGTCGATCACGGCATTCCTCTTAAATCACAGCAGCCACTTAAATTCATCTTCTTCAGTTACAATTGCAAATTAGAGAGGGAGATACAGAAATTTGTTTTCAATTCAACAAATTCATACACCAATGCCGGCAACAAAATATTAAATTTCCTCATTATGAATTCATTTCTGTATCTCTCGCTGTGTACCTTTGGTCCTGGCGCTGCACTAATTAAACTGGATACAATCGCAGGAAATTTGAATTTTTTCCCACCTCGCTCGCACTCCATCCAAAAGCTGTCCGACACGATGAATAAATTCGACAGGGTAGCAGCACCAGTGTATCTCTGCCCGTGAACGAACGCCCTTCCTAATCCCGCAGCCTAGCACAGCAGCCACTGACTGAATTTATAAATAAATCAAAATTGGAAATTGTTTTCCAAATGAAATTGCGGGAGCTCAACAAGCACTAGCCTGCCATACGACCAACTTCCACTTCCCTACCCCAATCGTGAAATTCACTCATTGATTACGCCAACATTAGAAATGGTAAGCAGCAGGGGAAAACTGCCATCCATTCGCTCACGACCTCTGGACCACCCGCCGTAGTCACGTTCTGGACTCTTCCCGTTCCACTCGTGAAACACGCATAAAAACGGACCGAAAAAACAAACGACTCCGTCCGAAATGATGATTCCCATAATAATGATCCTGATTATCCGCTATCAATGTGCGAGGCCATGGCAATTGTAAGCCCCCTCAAAGCCCTCACTTCCACGTCGGCCCATCTCCGGGTGGCATTTTGGAACAGCATAAGCTAAAACAATAATAACTTTAATAGAATAGCTAAACAAAGAGTAGGAAATTATTAATGCCTGACTTAATTTCCATAATATCCTTGCTAGTCGTAAATGCTGCATAATAAAGTACTTAAGAGTCCCTCCTCCTCGTCATCGACGTAGTTAGCTTTCGAGAGTTACTTTTCTCTCTCACTCGGCTTTGTCATTCGGTCTCCTTCGCCTCCATCTCGGCACTTTTAGTTAGAGTGTGCGTGTGTGCGTAAGCGCCGACTTCGTCCTGAAATATCACTTGGTCTATTATCGTGCCCAGATAGAGGCGAACGGAGATACTGCGGCATGGGGACCTGTACAGCTGCCCCATCAGTCTAGAAATTGTGGGTCGCGTTTGGAAATGATTATAAATTTTCTTTTATTTCTTCTTAAATACGCATAACCTCAAATAATCGTTTGCACGATCCATCCCCTCCGCCCATGCAAACGTGTATGGGCACGTCTGCGTGTTCACGGGGTGGCAGAGCCACTTAAGATGAAAAATGGACGGATGAGGCGTACAAGTTTTGCCATCACGTATGCACATTAATTGAATTGAAAAGGCCGACGGCAGTGGAATATGTTCCTTGATGGTGTCTCGTACCCTTTTTGACTAGAGGCAAGAAAATTGTTATTTTTTTCTGTATTTTGAGGGCGTTCATTTCACTAGACTTACATAGTGAAACACGGAAACAGTTCGTGCACATGGAGGTGGTCCGTGATGATTGGGTGACCAACCGATGTGCTTGTTGTAGAGTATTGCTGAACTTTAAGGCACACAGCTGGACAAAGTTGTCATAATCACTCTGAATTTGTTCTCCACAAAAGAGTTCCAATTAGTGACCAGCAGTCATTTCCACAACTTTGGTATGCAAATAGAAACTTCGAAATGAACTTTAGTCAGTCCTTGCTTCTGGCGTTGTCGCCCACAAGAAGGCTTCAAATGAATGTTGTTGGATTACTGTTCTTCTTCTATTATTCACTTAGTTATTCGCTTGAAAAATATTGCGTTCAAGTCGTCATGACAAAATATTTGCTATTCTTCTTCCCAACATTTTATTGGGGCAATAAACTATGGATCTTGATTTGAATCAGGACATGATTATGATCTGTGTCATTCACCGAATAACTGCTAAGCATGGTCTATCTTCCTTGGACTTAATTTGCCCACCTTGGACCATTCCCCAAATTGTGCACTCTATAGCAGAAAGGAAATTATCTTTCTCTTCGGATGTTGCTGCATACCGGGATGAATTCGGCCTAACTTCTGCACCAACCACTCGTATTGTTTTCTCAGGAGTAGGCAGGACGTATATTTTTTGCCTACTTCGAACGATGAAAAACTTAAGAGAACTTCGGCAATTGAGCGAATACACAAGAAAAAAAACAAAAAATCCGTAATTAAAAAATACGGCTTCGTTCAGTTTCGGTAAGTTCGTTCATTTTCGGGTAGGCACGCAGGAGCGAAATAAATCACTCTCTACGTATGCAAATGTCATTTGACTGCCGAATTCTCCTCAAGCAATTATGGGCACTTTGAAATTTTACGATACTTCAATACTTCTTCTTTTGCTTTTTACATGATTTTGAGTTTTCGTACAGCTATCTAGTTGGCTCTTAAAGTTGGAGAGTTTTTTTTAAATGTATCCTCCTTGAGGAATATCATCGACTCCAGAGAGGTGGCGCAGTGTTGTCAAGTTGGCTTATCCAGTTGGATAATCAACGTAAAAGTTGGCACACTTACCCACAGCGTTATGACAACCAGTACTAAAAGATTATCAGGACGTTGTATAAAACTATCATTTTTATTCAAGAGGAGACTCTCTATGAGTGCGTTTGGCGAAACTACTAAACAAACTGTTTTTTGATTTTAATTGCGTGGAGCTGTTCTTTAATCAAAACAAATTTCGTCCATTGCCCAATTTACCGGCCTGAAATGACTCTGATTGTAATACTAATAATAATAATAATGGCGGCGCTACAGTCCGAGGTGGACCTGGGCCTAACTTCTCAGCAACCACTCGTGTTGTGCGTGCTAATGTTCTCTCAGGAGTGGAGGGGACCTACCGTTTAAGTCCGACTCCGAACGGCGAGATTGAGAAGCTTTTTCTAGGCAGTTATACTCTTTGAGCATTGTCAGTGACTCGAAAGAGGTGGAGCCGTGAGCTATTAAAAAACAAAATTTAACACCTTCTGCTTAATAAATTAAGGATTCTTACCACCTAAACACCTCAATTTTTTAATACCTTACACATGTTATTTCACTCGATGTAATAATTTCTATAATTAAAAATAAATAAGTTAACAGTTCCTCGTTGCTTCAGGTTGTACAGGATGTGAACCACAGCCTGGCGATGGAACAATAAACGAAGACGAATTGTTGTTCACATTACAGGCACCGCAGAATCAGAGAGAAGGAACTTTGAATTCTTATATCGCATTAAGTTGAGCCAAGTACAGAGTGGCATTCGCCTTGACAATCATAGCAAAATCAACGCACTGGCCTCAGAAGCAGAAAAAGCTGCAAGATGGCAGAATCGCCAACAGAAGCATTAAAGGCATAACAAGTGGTTGCAGCTTTAACCATTACATACCGAAGAGTTTATACGGTTCAGTGCTTGAGTCGAATAAGTATTAGCTCCAGAGAAGAAAACACGACTTTTTTTTTTTGGATTATTTTCGGAACTCTACTGGAGCACTCAGACTCAAAACTGGTCCATTGTACTGCCAGATAGCAACCTACTCCAATGCCGTTAAGCGCAGTTCGTTAAGTGCCTGCCCCAAGTTAGAGGGATCCCAGATTCGAATCCCACTGAAATCGAATCTGGTCCAGTCATCATTTGCCGTAGGGATGAAACTTACGGCACTGGAGTAGGTTGCTACCTGACAGTACAATGGACGAGTTTTGAGTCTGAATTTACTGTAACAGACTTAGAATTAGTGAAAAAAGGCTATTTTTATCGATCATTCTGGTTCCTACAATGTTTGCACAATAGTCCAAAAACCAAAGATATAGACATGCGATTTTTAAGGTCTGAAAATGCAGGTTTCAGATCTTGGTGAAAAAATCATAATATATTTTGTTTTAAAAATTTTACTTTCGATCCAAATTTCGAGACATAGAAAATTAAAATGAGTTTCAGCATTGAAATCGAAAATGCCGCGAAAGACCCAGACCCAAAAAGTTTGCACTATTAATGATTGCATTTGACCAAAGTTGTCGGACATTTTTTCTTCTGTTAGTTAAATTTGATAGAGATAAATTATATTATTCCGGAAAAAACACCAAACATTTTTTCACGGCTCCACCTCTTTCGAGTCACTGACAATGCTCAAAGAGTATAACTGTCTAGGAAAAGCTTCTTAATCTCGCCGTTCGGAGTCGGCATTAAACTGTAGGTCCCCTCCACTCGAGAAAGAAAAATAGCACGCACAACACGAGTGATTGCTGAGAAGCTAGGGCCAGGTCCGCCTCGGACTGTAGCGCCGCCATTATTATATTATTATATTACAAATTATATATTTAATTTTCGGTTGAATTTAGTAGTGAATTCAACTGAAATAATTAGAGTTCCTTGCTCGATATTCAGAATTGATTGTTTCAAAAATTGCTAACGATACGGGATACAGACCTCAATGTATCCATGTGTGTTTATTTGTTTGCCTATAATTGCGTAGATGTGTTTAGTTTCCCAAATGTGGTTATTTGACCGTATTTCCATCATATTGCGGATAATTCGACAAGCAATTTGTTTACAATATCATTTGAAGCTCTAACTCTATTCTAATTTGAACAACTTTTTTGTACAAAGCAAAGGTTAGATTCGAATTCATAAAACATAATTACCGTCTGCATTATAAAGATTAGTTTCGCATTCACAATCATCACAGAACCACATCGAGATTAAATACAACACCACCCTTTACCCTGGAAGCCCAGGACGAACTTTATATGAGTTTTCCCGGATAATAATTGACATTATCTGTCTAGTCACATAAACAGGGATGAAATGTTTCCCGAAAGGTACCAAATTTCAAATTAACCTTTGTCAGTCGAACAATGCATCCCATTCTGTCATTACCTCCACAAACAACATTTATGTGTTACTTCAACTGGAAAGAGTCAACCCGCTCGTAAAACTAAATGTGACTATTCAAAAACTACGCTGCAAAGGTATGCGCGTCCGATGTGACACACCAGCCAACTTTTCCCTGACACTAAAAACAGCAAATCTGACAAGTAAAACCCATTAAAAACTACCCCAAAACATATAAAGAATAACACACCGAACACACAAAAACCATTCAAATAGAATTTTATGCGCTGTTATACCCCGTACGTGCAAATGTTATCCCCCAGCAGCGAAAGTATCCCATCAAAGTCGCCCGATACAGCACCTCCCATCGCCAGCGTCGAATCGGCCCATTCGCCCCTCATAATCACTAGATTTCTGAACCGATCCATCCGCAGCGTAAGTTGATCTAGGTGGATGCTCCCTACCCTTTTGCGTTGCCCAAGCTCCCATCTCTCCCACCACGCCAACACTAGCACCCAGCAACGGCACCACACTATTTCAGGACACACCAGCGTTCACCGTTTATCATCGCTGTAATGGCGAGCCCTGGTTATGCCATTCAGGTCAGGCATTTGATGGCATTCAAATGCCTCATTTTGTATTATTCCATAGACAATTATGAGCGCCTCACACTCTAACCGAGTGCTGGTGTAGCGCCGTCCCTTGCAAAAAGGCTAAAGGACGACGATGGTGTAGCGACGAGAACTCTGCCAGGAAGCTCTGCGCTTCTTCATATGAAATGAAAACATAAAAGTAAATTATGCTACTTACACTCTCACGCTGTGCTGTTGTTGTTGCTGCTCATGTGGCTGTTGCTGAAGTCGAGCGACGACCGGGCTGTTTATATTCCGCCTAATGGGGGCATCTACACAGCCCCGTATGGAGTTCTTCGGTTCAGCAGGCCTATTCGCGCTGAGTGATGTTCTAAAAATGTTGTTAATTCAAAAAGTTTTCCTAGCGCGCTACCGGAAACGGTGCAGCAACCTGCATGGCGGAAGCTTTATGCAGTTATAAGGAACATTGGATTCTTCTGTTGGTTTTTTGTGTGGACATTGTTTATGCGGAGACAAGTCGTGGACTATTGATGGGTATGATGTGGAAAGTTGCATTTTTATCATCGTGGATAACACTAAGTCATGACATGTCTTCTGTTTGGATTACACAACGGGACTTTCGGTTCCATAAGGAGGTTTCTGCAGGATGTGACCTGAAGTGAACATGGATTTAAGGGACCGTCGAATATGACTATAGGAATGCATATGGTTTTAACTTGTTCATGCTTTTTTAAAGAAGTTTGTTGATTCGAGATAGAAATGCTATGTAGTGGTTAAAGAATTGGCAGTTCTCAGGCCATTAACAACAATTTGGCACGATCCTATAAGTTGAATTAACAATCAGAAGTCGAGTTTCTCGAAATTTGGGAATTCATTAAGAATTTTAGGAACTATTATGTTAGATAGTATATCTAACATGACGTAAAAAACGACTGGATGGCGCAGTTGGTTAAGTGCCTGCCCCAAGTTAGAGGGTTCGAATCCCAGTGAAATCAAATCTGGTCCAGTCACCATTGGCCGTTGGGATCAAATTAACGGCACTGGAGAAGGTTGCTACATGGCAGTACAATGGACCAATTTTGAGTCTGAGTGCTCCAGTAGGGTTTCAAAAATCCTCCGAAAAAAAAAATCGAACATGACGTGCCTCCCATAAACTAGGAGTGGTGTCCTTCGCTGCCTTTTCAATTTAGTTTTAGATTTGTTTTGTTTGTGGTTTAACTCTTCATTAACATTACCTCGTCGTTTGGAACCCACCTCTAACAACTTTTTCCGAACGTATTGATAGCTTTCCATGTTCCTAATTTCAGATTTGAGCACTCTTAGGAAGTAGAATAAGTCGGCAAGCTCAATCTCATCTAAAAATATTGATTATAATTTTTTATTTATTTATGATTATATTAATTATAAATTAATTTTAATTATAATTTCTCGTTTATTATCAAATAGTAATGGCACCATATTTTTCTAAACTTATTCTTATATATGGAAAAGGTATGTGCTGTCGCTTTAGCAATTCACTGCTGAAGCTATTCGAAGCGTATAAAATGGAATAAAACTCAATCGAAGTTAGACAGCATTACTACAGCAAGTAGTTAATAACGCTTTAAAGGCAATTCAAGAGTGGACAAATAAGCTTCTCTTAAAGCATTCCACCAAAAAAGTAAAAACCTGAATCTGGAGTTCAGCCGACTTGGAGCAATCATAAAATCCGCCAGTAAAATCAAATCAAGACAAAAAAATTACCTCTGGCAATGCAGCTACTTCTCTTCGAAAAAACGATGGTGTCACAACTTCTAACTCAAGGAACAAGCAAACTGTAAGCAGAAGAGATCCTGAATGTATTCGAAGAATAAATTCTTCGTCGTATATTTGGTCGTGTCTGCTAGGAAGACGTGAATGGACAGTCCCAAAGGCAAAATGCATCGGCACCAATGACTCGACCGAATAGGGCGCTTGAACAGTAATACTCCAATCAATATTGTCTTTGTGTCATATCCTATTGGTTCGTTAAGAAAACCAGGACTCCACCCTTATGTAGCGAGACCAAGTCATGCAAAAAAAATTCCTCTAGCGTCCCTACGAACTTCAAACATAGTCTTAGCTCAACCCACAGATAGGTCGTTGGCGTAGTCAAGCCAATGTCCAAATTAATAACACAACTGATTGAATTAAATCGGGAGTCGATCAGCTCCGTTCTTAGCTTGCCATTTGCGCTATCGACTTGAATTTGTACATACTTTTTGAACGCTATAGTTAAACACATGACAATCTTCAAAGTATATATCCTTATCAAGCTGAACACACACCTTGTTAACCCAGTAATCTTTATTGCTCTCTCCTTAAAATTCCTAATTGAATCCTGAAATAATCATTAAATCCTTGCACCAAAGATTCATTAAAGGATCAATTAAAACTTTCGATTCTCCCTACACTATTTCACACTGTTCAACCCGTAAGCATCCACAGAACCCCTCCGAAACTCAAAAACAGGAAGCTGTCCTCGTACGGCAATAAAACTTTCCAATCGCGACACACATACGACAACTCCCTTGAGGGCACTCTACGCTGCAGACACATCTGAGGATACTCATCAATTAAATCACTGTACAAAGAGGACAACCGTCTCCCAAGGGAACACCAACAACCAACCAGGACAATCTGCCGACGAGTTCAAATTACATTGCAATAAAAATTAACCTCATTCCCGAGGTGACTCAACTCGGAAAATTAAAACTGCACTGGACCTCGTCCCAGTCATCTCAGTTGCCACAGCCCTCCCCTCTCGTCGGCGTTTCATTCTCTACTTGGACCCGATCCAGAAATCATCCTGACATTACTTTTTAATTGCTCCTGTGAAATTTTATTTCTAAATAAATTACACGCTCTACTTTCTAGACAGATCGACTCACCCCACGTCCCCCCTCCCGCAGACAGACAAGGAACACCCACAACCCACTCATCCATCGGATGAAGTTTGGCAAGAAGAATCGCTGCGCTCTCATTTGGGCAACGTTTCAAATTTGCACGCCATAACAAAAGTAATCCTCAGTAATTAAGGACTCTGCCTGCGCTAAGGCGCTTTGACATATCCCTTCGAGAACATTTAATTAAATGCGAGCGGAATGACGAAAAATATTAATACACACCTACACACACCCAAAGCTTTTTCAAACGTGTACATCTACACGAGGACGACTCGCTGAAGCTGTCGCTGTCGCTGTCGGTATAACTCTTTCGCTGTCAACGACAGTTGAAAGGATTCTCTTCCAGCCTCGTCGTCATCATCAACATCCCCGTCGTCGTCGTCGTCGTCGTCGTCATCATCGCTTCAAGTGTATTGTTTTGCAAAAGCGATTACATGACACAATCTAATGATGACATGACAGACAGACACACTCTTAGGCAACAAAATTATCTTCACTCTCCCCCAACAATACGATGGAGACAAATTGCTACCCCCGTCCATGGGCAAGTCCAACAGCAAGAACAAAGGCGAATGGAACACACGAAAAGTTTTCCCGCTCCCGTAATCAAAACGAGGGCATAACTTGGAAAATTTAAAACTTTTCTTTCGTCCTATTACCGCCCAGCTTCAGCCGCCTCACACCGAGCTCCCAGCCAGCGGCGTCGGTAAAAAAGAAGCGACAAAATAGGGGAGGGGATTCAAAGTTTTTTGTCTCCTCTTTCACATGTGCCCTGCTAATTGCTGCTCAATTATTCATAACAACAACAATAATTGTACCAATGGGGTGGGGTGGGGTGGGGTGGCGGTGTGGGGTTGATGGGAATCTTAAGATCCAAAGTAGTAGGAGGACATTAAAATAACACATCTCCTGGGCATGTTGTTTAATGCGTCGCATTAGTGGAGAGGAATGATGACAGAACAATCCCTAGGGGTAAATTAATCGGATGGTGGTGGTATATGTGATAATGGTGGCGGTGAACTCCATTAGGCTGAAATTTTAATCCCACACCATGCCCCTTGCGAAATATGAAGAGCGCTTTCATAGGAAAATTTATAACCCGAAGATGGTTTGTCCTGGCTACGAAGACGACGAAATGGGTGCGCCTTTCTTATGAAGGATGAGCTGGTGGGAAGAGGAGGGTCCTATGCCCCAATGCCGTTGATATTTCTTACGGGCTCGAATGACGACGATGATGATGTGTTGAAGATTTATGGCAGAAGAAATTATTTCTGCTTCACCACGTGTATGAATGGCATATGTATGGTATATGCACACATGTGGGTCTGTGTCTGATTGGGGTGCGGACTGGTTTAACCTTTTGTACCAGTTTTGTGGCACATTCAATCATGGCATCCACTGAAAAACAGACACAGATTCTGTATCTTTGCCACAACACGACGTTAAGCTTAACATGCAGACCGCAACGGCGGCGGCGGCGGCGGCGGCGGTGGCAGTTGTTAATTTTGTAGATAGTTTGAGGTGGTTGGGAAATTCAGAGAAATGCAATTGGAGCTCCTATTACGCTTGGCAAAGTAAAGGCAAATATCTTTTTTTTTTAAGCCCGAGTAGCCTTAGATGGACTAGGTTAGCAAGATGTGGGACGTCTAGGAAAACTTGGCTAGCTTACAATAAAAGAAAGATGAAAGATCCCCTAAAAATGCCCTCGCATGGGCATCAAAGCCACCTCGCAGAAAGTGTACTTATTGCCCACCTAGCACGAGCATCAAGGCCACCTCGCAGAAAGTGTACTTACTGCCCACCTCGCATGGGCATTGAGGCCACCTCGCAGAAAGTGTACTCGTACTTATTGCCCACCTCGCATGGGCATCAAGGCCACCTCGCAGAAAGTGTACTTATAGCCCACCTCGCACGAGCATCAAGGCCACCTCGCAGAAAGTGTACTTATTGCCCACCTCGCATGGGCATCAAGGCCACCTCGCAGAAAGTGTACTTATTACCCACCTCGCATTTTTTTTGAAAAATTGTTTATCTGAACTTGGATTCGAACCTAGACGGTGAAAGTCTAATGCGCATTGGTCGACGCACGAACCCACACGGCCAGGGCGCCCATATCCCTCCTATTGACTTAGCCAAAAGACTCATTGAGCAAGTATCTGTGTCATGAGCAAACGAACAGTGGCAAAGCTACCCAGGCTGCGTCATGTCCCACTGCTTATGGCCCAAATACGATATCAACAAGACCAAATCCCTACAATAAGGAAATCATACGCATCTTAATAGGGGTTGTCACTGGCCACTGCACGATAGGTGCAATGGCTAAGAGACTAAACCTCCCGTCGAACGATTTCTGTAGGAGCTGTAGAGATGAAGCAGAAATTGAATCAGTATAGCATCTCCTTTGCCATTACCCTGCTCTACAAGAACGACGGCTCACTCACTTGAAAGTAAGGTTCTTTCATGAGCTCAGCTATGTGGCGAAGGTACAGATCCCTGACCTAAGAAAATTGCTAACTAGAACGGAGTGGTTTTGGTAATTGCATACTGACCCTGCGTTATTTCTCGGTAAGCATGCAATCCCTACAGGGCATACACAATGGACCTTCACGACCTCTGGGTGTAATTGCAGGCAACAGCATAAAGCCCCCCTAACCTAACCAAACCTTAACTCACAAAGCTCTTAGGTGAAGGACTTTTTTGATTGAGCCTTAGATCCACCTCTGTGAAAGAAGAAAAAAATTAAGACTACAAATTTACTGATCAATGCCATCACACTCGCCGTTCTGTAAACTATTGATATTTCCACTCATATAAAGAACGAAAATGAATCCCTTCTTGATAGTTACTATTTCCCCTTGTTAACTACAGCATTGCACCATAATTTCTTTTGTTTTCCATATTTTAAGATTCGGTTTGAAGTCACAATCTACTGAAACCATAAAATGGCTGTCCATTTCCATTACGGCGCAGAGGCATGGGCAATATCCTAAGCGAATGAACAGTCTCTTGGTCTTTTCGAGAGAAAAGTTCTGCGCGCGATCTTTGGTCCTGTTTGCGTTGATGGCATTTGGAGGAGAAAGTTCAACCACGAACTGTATGGACTGTACAGCGACATGAGTCTAGCCAGGCGTCTACGGATCCAACGCCTAAGATGGCTAGGCCATGTAGAGGGTATGGACAACTTAGCTCCAGCCCGAAGAGTTTTCGACTCTGAGCCTGTGGGACAACGCAACAGAGGACGTCCACGAACAAGGTGGCGCACACAAGTCGAGGGGGACCTCGGCCGGCTTTGTGTGCGAAACTGGAGATAGCTGGCGAAAGATCGTGCTAGCTGGTGCTAGCTAGGTGTTGAGTGAGGCCCTGGTCCACCTCGGACTGTAGCGCCCTAAGAAAAAGAAGAAGGCTGTCCATTTCCTGAACTTAACCAATTCTCTCTTCAGCCCGAATTTTTTTATTTTGAAATTAATGGGCTTGGCACTACAGATTACATTTTAATAAACCGTAATAAATAATATTAAAAAAAATAAACCTTAACTTCTCTCCAAAGACTGATCAACTTACAAAAACTATTTTTCAATTTGTATGACTGTCTCCTCGTATTAATCACAACATTCCTTCCCTGGTTGCAAACTTAGGGAGGACTTGGATTTACACAGCTTCGACCCAAAAAAAGAAAAATAGACCGACCTGCAGAACAACAGCTATAACTGCTTCTTTTCTTTCCCACACTCCTGGATCCATAAACATCTATACCAAACCCGCTAACAAGGGCATCCAGTGAAGCCGGATTTATTTAATAAATTATGACTTCGTTGACTTGTTACGCGAATAATTGAATCAAGAACCACCGGCTGGTAGGGTTGTCCAGAGCAGTTTTAATAAATTCATTGGTACATTCATAACCCCCTCCTGGAACTTGTATCGCTATTAATTTAGCCGAAGAACGGTTGAAAGTGCTTTCACCCTACGGGCAACTATGTTCACGCTTACAACGTCAACTCGATTACATCATCTATTATACTAGCACACGAAACCCTATCCGTCTCCGGCCAACAGCCGACTGCATGGGCTCCTCATAAATCGTACATCATATTTGTGTGGCTGTATGCAGATATCCTTTTCCCACTTACCAATGATTTTCATTATTTAATTAAATAGTAAACATTAATTTTCTGCCTTTAGTCATACTGTAAATGAAATTGAAAATTAATACGCCGCATATACGCAAAGTGGCCGGAGACGCGTGCCAGCAGGTTACAGTAGCAGTAGTTCCGTGCGCCCCGACACGCATAGTTTATTGAGTACTGGACGCGCTACGGATAATCAGATCATAAAAATAATTATTTAAACTTTTTAAAAATTACAAGTTAATTGGAACGGAATGCCTGAGACACAAAGTCAATAGGGATGGTGACTGCGGTGGTGACAGCCACCTGATGGGCGAATTCGCTCGAACAACCCTGAACGCAATGTTGGTTATTTATTCAATCGCGCGATCCGGTATACTTTTGCATTAATTTATTCAGACATTTTTTCCATAGCCTCACAGCAATGATGGGTTTTTAATTTGGTTGCCTGGGTGTAAGGTTGATTTGCAATCGAGCCGCCGAAAATAATAGGCTTTGCGTAAATATTGTATCAGATCAGAGGGCGGTGCTGTGTGGTGATTTAATTATAAACATGTTGCAGTGCTGCAAGCATGGAGGGCGGAACTGTAAGTTTCAGATTATTACTTATTTACGGCGTGGTATATTTTGCTGTTGGATTTCATTCGAATCTGTTTAATAACGATAAATTTGAGGGGAACAAATTAAAATGCCTGTAAAGATAAATTCGTATACTTAAGGGTTCTGTCTATAATTGGAAATGAATGAATCGCGTTGAACTTTATTTTACTTTGGCTTGTTGCTGCTAATGCAATTGGTAAAAATTATGTATGGGAATTAGCCTAAGGCTCTTGGTGCTCTGGCTACTAAGCTACAATATAATTTGAATTATATTGTAGTTACTCAATAAATAAATAAATAAAATGTATGGGAATATATGGGATCAACGCCGGCGGCCGAAATACCCGTGTCGCATCTGGCAGGACATTTTAGTATCAAGCAGAATCCGTCACAGACCTACCGATAGTGCATATCGATGTATAATATTAAATGGATTTTTGATTTAAGATCAGTTTAGAAATAAATCCAGAGCGGCAAAATTAGAAAAAAATTAATTTATGCACACGGCCGCATAAGTCTGCATACAACTTTAAACACATACAGTTAGGAACATTCAGTTTCATACGGGTACTAAGCATCGTGGTCAGTCAATGATGGTATGGGGTTCCATGAGCCACGAAGGAGTTGAAAATTTGGAATTTATTGATGGAAATATAAACAAAGAAATGTATTTGCGCCTTGGCGTAGTGGGTAGGTGCGTCGACTCCTACGCTCGATGTTGTCGGTTCGATTCCCGAAAAAAAACACCAACAATTTGTTCACGGCTCCACCTCTTTCGATTCACTGACAATACTCAAAGCGTATAACTGTCTAGAAATAGCTTCTCAATCTCGCCTTTCGGAGTCGGCATTAAACTGTAGGTCCCCTCCACTCGTGACAGAACAATAGCACGCACAACACGAGTGGTTGCTGAGAAGCTAGGCCCAGGTCCACCTCGGACTGTAGCGCTGCCATTATTATTATATGAATGTATTCGGCAATTTAAAAAAAATTAGTTCATAGTGCTCAAAAATTGGGGACAGAAAACACTTTCCATTTTTACCAGGAGATTCACCCCATGCATAAGTCTTTGCTAGTGCAAACGCGGTTATTATACAACTGTACCAAAGTGATGGAAACACCTTACAGTTCAGATATTAACCCGATCGAGCATTTATGGGAGTATCTGGACAAACAAACACGGACCAAAAACCAATTATGCCGTATGAAATTGAATGTTCCTATATTTCTGTTCTTTCTATCTTATTTTTCCTTATTTTATTGTAATTATGCATTTTTTTTTTCTTTATTTAGTATCTAAATATTTTAAAAAGTAATTAAAAAATATTCAAATTTGTTTGAATTCCAAGGCTTTCATTCAAATCAATATTATTATTCAAAATTGCAAACGTATGAAACTGAATGACCCTGACTACATCTCACGTAATATGGGACATATCGAACCAGATTTTGTTTTATTTTATTCGTTAGATATTTCTCTGTACAACTAATATTTTTACAAAAATTTGTAAGCCTCAAATCATACTTTAATCCGCAAAAGTCTGCGTGTAACTGCGAGCAGCTGCATTGAATAAATAAATATGCGCTTACCGTTACCCAATGACATTTTTCAAGACTTTTGATATTTGTTTTAGTACATTTTGATAAGACCATGAAAATAAGACGAAAATAAGGAAAAAGAAATTTGAATTGAAGAAAGAAAAATAGTTATAAAACTATACGTTGATGCTAAAACCTATAGAGAAATTAGGCAAATTGTTGGTAGCGTTCACTCGTCAGTGCAAAGAGTAGGGCCTTACTATGGTGCAACGGGTTTCATTTTAACTAAGCTCCGTTTCGATACTCCACCTCTTCTTAAGAAACGATGAAAAAAACTTACAATTAGTGTCCCTCAATACAAGAATAACTGCCCAACAATTAAACTGGAGGTTGAGGAAAGTGTTAACCAGTGTTTCTATGTAGAATCTACTGTATAAATAAAGACCCGATCGCTCAAATAGTTAGGTAGAATAGGGGTGGTTCTGCACAAGCATCTCGACTGAATGAAGTTGGTGGTTGAGAGTAATATGTATTAATTTCACATCAAAAGTGCTCAGTCGAGTTCACTGTTCCAGATTTAAGAAAAAAAGTTAAAAACTAGAATTCGGATTAACAAAAGGTTCTCTAAAACCACTTCTGTCGATGCAGCAGAGGAATTAAAGAAGAAAGCGGTTTTGTAAATGTGTCCCTCTTTCTCCATACAAGAACAAATTACCTTATTGCAAAATTTAGGGGACTTGGAAACTTCAAGAGCAAATTTTGCGTATTCGACATAAAAGTAAAAGAACTTGAATGGCACAGCGTTCCAAAAGGAGAATTTGGTTCCGACTGTTAAACATGGTGGAGGTGAGATTATGGTTTGGGGATGCATGGCAGCCAACGGCGTGGGAATGCAAACATCTATTAAAGATAATTTACTGCAAGTGGGACTGGAAGAAAGATTTTGGTTTTAACAGGATGATGACCCCAAGCATACCGCGCCTTATATAAAACTTTGCTTGCTAATATTAATAACAATAATGGCGTCGCTCCAGTCCTAGATGGACCATGCATGCATTTTTTTTATTTTTATCTTTTAAAAAAAATCTAGGTATACAATAATGGGATTCTTATATTATCTTACTGGCCCTATGCGGGCACTCTAAGTTTATCTATGATTTTATAATTTACATTGACTTTCGGCTTCTTTTTGTGTATTTTACATATATTTTGAATAATACAATACTAAAAACAAAAATACTTATTCTAAGAAAAATTCATTAAAAACTTGGTAATCTAAAAAATTTGTTTGATAATCTAATGCAAAAATCTACGTGTAAGTTGGCCGGAAAGGACCAACAGTTAGTTGATTAAACTGAAAACAATTGGGGCGTCAGATGGAGCTGCAACCACCAATAGAACCTCCGAACCTTGTCACACTCCGTTCTGTCGCGAACAGATATGGATCTATTTAACCGGAGATCAACCGGATTAGCTCTTGCAACATCGCCCTCGTAGAGGACTCGCCTATCCACAGTCCTTCGTCTCACGTGGTAGATCAATGGACATCCCTCCGCATCCTGAATTAAGCGGACCTGGGCCTAGCTGCTCAGCAACCACTCGTGTTGTGCGTGCTATTGTTCTCTCACGAATAGAGGGCACCTACAATTTAATGCCGACAATGACAATGCTTAAAGAGTATAACTGTCTAGAAACAGCTTCTCAATCCCGCCGTTCGGAGTCGGCAATAAACTGTAGGTCCCCTCCACTCGTGAGAGAACAAACTTTGAAGCTCCATATTTTCCAAACGGTTCTTCGGATTAAAAAGTTTAAAAGTTTAAGCGAAGCTCTAATTCATTTCAATAGATATGTCGATTGATACATCACTCGATGTGGTCCGTCAACTCAACTTTACCTATACGGAAGCCACCACCAAATGGACGCATAGAAAATGACATCCAGGCCAAAAGCACCAAATTCCAAAAATTCATCCCGATATCTTTATGCATGTAGGAGAAAAAAAAGACTAACTGACAGACGAACACAACGAAATTATATTGTCGCTCTGATATCTTTAAAACCCTTTAAGTTCATCTAGCCAAGGGGTCTTTCAGTTCACCTGAAGCAATTTAATTCAATTATTCAATAGATTTCGAAGTTGTTTTCCTTAGTTTATATTTTACCGAGAAAATAAGCCTTCATTTAAAACTGACTAAACAATCATTAAGAAACTCCACACGCAGTCGTTCGATAAGAACAAATTGACACGCAAGTCCTTTCTGCCTCGTCTGTCTCAAGCGCAGGTGAATTTAAAATGCGATCGATCACTGAGTGCGCTCTCCGCTTTGACACTCAAATCCTGACTTTTCGCTCTGCCCCATGAGTGGTGTACATTATTTATGCACCAATAACATTGCAAATCAATACTCGCACCTTTTCAATTTAAACACAACCACCAAGGGCGAGCTCCTGTCTCCATCCACCCGTAAAGAAAATATCCATGTCCCAATAATGGAACTATAGCCACTCAAGTAGTGTGTCAACTTTGTGAAGATTCCTATCAGATTGCGAGTGCAGCACACCCAAGTCAGCGCCTGTGATCCTCGCTGCAAGGGTAATTGCTGTTTATTATGTTTTGTTATGACCCCATCATCGGGTGGAAGAGGAGGAATGTGCATGCAATTAGTTGAGTCTGTTGCCGCGCCGTTGTATTAATTTTTCAAGAGAAAATGCAGGATTTCTTGAAAAGTTTGAAGCATTTTCCACGACGGTGCCTGGAGCATGAACCGTCTCCTCTGCGGGGCATTATCCTTCTATTCGTGCTTGTGTTGAAGCAAGCGGCTTAATGATTCTATGTTAAGGTGAATGGTAAAATGCAATCTAATAAGATTACTCAGCTGCTTTTGCTCGTACACGGCTCTTGTAGTTGAATTGGCTTTGAATTGGCTCTGGGGGTGAGTTAAAGAGGCGTAACATGTCAAATGCGTTTCCTTAGCACCTGCTATCCTGTTGCCCATTAATCTCAATTATCGCACACCAACCTGCGTCTCTGGAGTTCCTGCAGAATGCATCCAAGTAGACGTTCGACGATTATTCCTTGGAAGCACGTGAAGGTGGTGTGTGCAATTGAAGGACGTTATGTGTGATGTGTGTGGAGGCGCCGGAAGGATTAGTTTTGAAGAGGATACATTTCCTGGAGGATGTTTAATACACATGTACATAAGGTTGAAGATCTGCTTATTTAGCTGACATCAGTGTGATTATTGTGCAAAGGCCACGAATTGAAACCTGCCTCCTGACTGAAAGAGTATCCTTCAAAGCGTCTGCACTTGACGCACTTAAAAGGTCTTAGAAGGACGCTTTTACTAGTGTTTGCTTAGAATATAGAAGAGCTCTGATTGAATACGTGACAATCTTCGTGTGCAGAAGATTCTATCGATTGTAGTCTTGAACTCGCATGTATGCTATGCACGAAAATGCGTTACAAGAGTTCAGTTACGTGGGCGGCATCGATGAAGACGGTCAATTTAATGAAACCGCAAAATAAGTTACTTAGTCGGCATCTCAGCACTCATAGTGTTCAGTTGTAAAGAGGACGCTATGGAATGTGTGGCCAATGAAAACGTCTTGACCGAAATACCAAAAATTCATCACGTTTTCATGTTTTGTGTGTTTTGTGGCAGATATACTTGAAATACGCTTGAATTTAATGTTCACTCCGCTGAAACAAGCATTATAAACGGGTACTGTTATTTTAGTGCGAAAAAATATGTCACAGGTTATGATTTTCTGACATTCGGGATATTTTTGATTAAGTTTAGTTTCAAGGGATCACATGACTAAAAGTCGCTGATTAAAACAGCTGACATCCAAAGACTAGAAGTTGAACTCTGTCCCGATCATTCGAAGCAGTCGATATTATAAATGAACATTTGAAATTTGATTACCTCCATAAAGACATTTTTCTGGCAGTCAATCTCTTTCAAAAACTTGGACTCACGACGAGTAAATGTTCAAAAGTTACTTTTACCTGTTTCGCAGTAATGAAAGGTCATTGAGTTTGTCGAGTTGTAAGGAATTCTTGGCTCTTTCGGAATACGCCTCTCGAACTTTTTGGAGTCTCTTTGACCCACCGGATCATCATTTTCAGAATTGAATGCAGCATTTGGTTAACCAGTTGTTCAAATATTGGTATATAGCCACCAGTCAGGGATAAACAGAAAAGAAGAAGAATCCAACAACGAACATTAAGAAAGGCATTCGTACTCTTCAGCATTGTGAGGATGCGGGTCGGTAACCGCAGGAAATAGTGGATGTATTTAAGCAGCACTTCCATCAGCTGCTAAATGAGCACAACTAGGAGAGAGTGAATGAAGGAATTCCTTCCCCGGCCTATGAAGTAGTTCCCGACCTAGTAATGAAGAAGGCGGCACAGCTATCCAAAGCTGAAGAACAACGAAGCCGCGGACACAATTGGTTTGCTCAGAGCTCTTCAAAGTTGGCAGCTATGGTCTGGTAGGGAATATGCATCATCTGTAGAATTTGGGAAGATGAAAGCATGCCCGACGACTGGAATATCATCTTCATATGCCCCATTGAGAAAAAGGTCGATCCTACCTAGTGCAACAACTATAGAGGCATATCCCTGCTCAATGTGGCCTACAAGATCGTATCCAGCATACTGTGTGAACGTCTAAAGCCTTAAAGCCTAATCGACACGTTCCAGTATGGATTCTGGCCCGGGAAATCGACTGTACATCAAATTTTCACACTCCGTCAAATGTTGGAAAAGGCCAGATCTTCATCGATTTCAAAATCGCATACGTCAGGATTCATCGCAAGGAACTATTCGATGCGATGGCTGAATTCGGTATCCCGGGAAAATGTATATATCGCACTACGCTAAGACAAACACGATGCACCATGCTGCACGGTTCTAGAACTTCCGAACCGTTTGAAACTTGCACAGCATTTCAGTAAGGATATGCGCTGTGATGTGATTTATTCAATCTGGTTAAGAATAACAATAATAATAATGGCGACGATACAGTCCGAGGTGGACCTGGGCGTAGCTTCTCAGCAACCACTCGTGTTGTGCGTGCTATTGTTCTGTCACGAGTGGAGGGGACCTACAGTTTAACGCCGACTCCGAACGGCGAGATTGAGAATTTTTTTTTTTGACAGTTCTACTCTTTGAGCATTGTCAGTGACGCGAAAGAGGTGGGGCCGTGACAACATTTTTAGGTAATTTTTCGGGAATCGAACCGACAACATCGAGAGTAGGAGTCGACGCACCTACCCACTACTCCACGGCGCTCACTGGTTAAGGATAAGACTGACTCCGCCACATCGATCCAATGAACACCAATGCCCCACTCAAGAAAGTCTTCGAATCCAGGCCTTCTGGAGAGGAAGACCTCGCGGATGCAAGGCAGAATGGTCTTGATGAGTAAAAGTAGCGTGCCCGGTCTGTTACCGATGAAATGCGGTAATAACTCAGACTCAAACCCTCCATGGGTTACAGGACGTACTCTCTCGACTTCAACTCTCCAAATCTGACACATTTTCTATGAAAAGCAAAACTCTCGCAGTTGTCTTCGGCGTAGTCAATTCTGAGAAGAAGACATAATCTAAGCTCTCTCCAAGATGGAGCTTGCTGCCAACAGCTCTCTCCAAGATGGAGCTAGCTGTCAATCTTTTACTACAGATCTGTAAAAACTGTTCTCTTTTCTGTTGGTTACTATGTTCACTTGGAAATATGTAAATACTCGAATCGTTACGAAATTGTTGACCCCTCCATCCGCGAAGTAAAAATAACATTCACAACGCAGATGGTTGCTGCAGAAACTAGAGCAAAGTCTTACCCGTACTGTAGCGGCAAATAATTAGCAGTGCCCAGAGAAATTCCTCCAAAACTGCAAAGTCTTTAGTAATGAAAATGTGAGAGATAACTTACAAAAAATCAAAAATACAAAGATTCTTAAAGAAAAGTTAAAAGTTCCCTTTCTGTGCACAGTCCGGAATCCATTCTGATATGGTTTTCACCAGCTTGTGGCCACTAACGACACAATACTCGTATCAACGTAAACTTAATATCTCCGAAGCCACCACCAGGCGCTGTCAGTTGCCGACATCTCTAGCGGAAAACTTTATGACACTTTAGCAGCTGTAAAAGGCTTATTAAGATTTTTATCGCCCCTAAATATAGGTACACCCTATGACACACCCACGAACCAGGGTGTCCAGAAACAGTAGCACAAAACGACAAGGAGTCGCTGTCATCGTGGCCCTCTCCATTTGTGCGCCTTGTTACGAACACTTGGGACGGTTGTTCCAGCTGAAATGGTTGATTGGATAACAATTTAATTTTATAGTCGACCGTGGTGGCTCGAGGGTGTGCTCGTGCTTGTGTGGTCAACAAGTGTGACACAATTTTACGGATTACATGTGTATGCCGGTGGGGTTGGGACGAAAGGAGACGACCAGTAGACGTCGCTAGATAATCGTGGCAATATTTCATTTAATTGCGTGGAGCAGTTGATTAAATTATATTGTGTGTAATTAAAAATGGTTTTACGAATTGGCGCGAAAGTAACTGCATGCAGTTACTGTAATGAATGCCAATTTGATTATGAGTTGCTGACTGGGACGCAAAACAATTGACCCCCTTGTAGGAGCTAAATGATGCGGCTTTTCAGAGCCAGCTGAAGAGAGAATCAATAAAATCATATCGGGTGTTTACTTTCGCCACAAAACCCATCGGACTAATTTATTACGTATTTACTGAAGGGAGCCACTTTGAATATGTGTTAATTGTGCTCCAGTGGCCAGTACATCATTGTTGTGCTTTGCACTAAGAGGGGATAGTGTGGAAAAGAGGGCATACAAATTTCAACTTGAAATATTTACTCCCTCCGGTAAACATACGCAGCAGAGAAGTGGCAGGCTATACAGCAGGTAGACTGGGATCACTCATCTTATCATTTGTACTGACAACCTGGCTGTAATGAAAAATTCCTCTGATTCTGTGAATTTTTTATTTGTATTTGCCCGTAGTTGTCCACTCGTGTTCGTCCTTCAGTCACTTACACCTTCATGCCCATGTGAGGTCTTGGAAGATTGGAATGTCAGGTCCTCCCAGCTCCTTATATCCCTGAATAAGTAGATGTGCTGGATGACCTTTGGTTGATGTTGCTGGCCTGGTTGAAATTTTATGTATATAGCCCATAGATGAACCATTGAATAGGTCCGTCAGTAGGTTCTTTTGTTCCTCAACCGCTTGTCTTACAATTCCCAGCACAATCCAGACAAGAACTTCGAATGTTCATAATTTTTGAATAGGAGGCTTGCACCATCTCATCTGTAAGATATGGTCGGAGGAAAGCATGCCCGATGAGTGGAAATTCAGTATCGTTTGCCCGATCCACAAGAAAGGAAACCCCTTTGACTGCGCCAACTATCGAGGGATAAGTCTCCTTAACGTCGCCTATAAGATCTTCTCTGCCATTCTGTGTAAACGCCTGAAACCTTTCGTCGCCAATCTGATAGGTCCGTATCAGTGTGGTTTCAGGCCAGGGAAGTCCACCATAGATCAAATCTTTGCACTGCGGCAGATCCTGGAAAAGACTCAAGAAATGCAGATCGACACACACCATCTATTTGTCGATTTCAAGGCCGCATATGAGAGGGTGCATAGAGACGAGCTTTACAGCGCCCGTCTAGTCATGTCTAGTTTTGACATTCCTGCCAAACTCGTCAGACTGAGCAGGATGACGATGGAGAACTCACCTTCTCGCTGCTCCATCAAGATCGGTAACGAATTCACCGAGACCTTCAATGTCAAAAAAGGTTTTAGACAAGGCGACGCGCTGTCATTTGATTTCTTTTACATCGTTCTTGAAAAGATTGTGCAAAACTCACTGCCCAACACTTTTTGTGTTTTTGTGCACGATTTTCCAAAAGTCTGTTCAACTGCTAGCTTACGCGGATGACATTGACGTAATTGGGCGAACACAGCGAGCCGTCAATGATGCGTTTGCTGGCATTGAAGCGGAAGCGGCTAAAATGGGTCTGGCGGTAAACGAGGGCAAAACCAAGTATACGCTGTCATCGAGAAAGGACGCACAACATCGACGACTTGGCCAAAACGTCACCATAGGCAGCTATAACTTTGAGCTAGTGAAAGACTTCCTTGGCTCCGCAGCAAACAGTACAAACAACATCAGTACCGAGATCAAACGCAGAATAACTCTTGCCAACCGCTGTTTTTTTGGGTTCAGAAGGCAATTGAGTAGTAGAGCCCTCTCTCGGAAGTCCAAGTTGACTTTGTATAAGACCTTGATCATCCCAGTCCTGCTGTACGGCGCAGAGGCATGGACAATATCCCAAGCGGATGAACAGTGTCTTGATCTTTTCGAGAGAAAAGTTCTGCGGGCGATCTTTGGTCCTGTTTGCGTTAATGGCATTTAGAGGAGAAGGTTCAACCACGAACTGTATGGGCTGTACAGCGACATGAGTCTAGCCAGGCGTCTACAGATCCAACGCCTAAGATGGCTAGGCCATGTAGAGCGTATGGACAACTTAGCTCCGGCCCGAAGAGTCTTCGACTCTGAGCCTGTGGGACAACGCAGCAGAGGACGTCCACGTACAAGGTGGCGCACACAAGTCGAGGGGGGCCTCGGCCGGCTTGATGTGCGAAACTGGAGATAACTGGCAAAAGATCGTGCTGGCTGGAGAGGCATGTTGAGTGAGGCCCAGGTATACCTCGGACTGAAGCGCACTAAGAAGAAGAAGAAGAATTAATTAGTGTCGCCTCTGTTGCCTGGACAATAAAAGATTATTTACTGGTACAATTGAGCCTTGTCTGTGAAATGGCCAAAAATTACATTTAGGTTCAAACGCATAAGGTACTCGTAACTTGAAACCCATACAATCGGCGGCTGAAAACCATTATGTTAAGGCTTGTATGGATTCTTTCCACTTCCGGCTGGCGCGTCAATTCAGATCGTAATGAGCAGCTACTCGTGTTGTGCATGTAAATGTGCTCTCACAAGTGGAGGGGAGTTATTTGCAATGAAGCATGAGAGGTGGTGCCGGAAATATAAAAGTAGCTGTATCCAGAATTAGTTCACACAGTTCTTTTCAGAGTTGTATTGAGGGTTATGATCCAGTTGCGCATAGGTGGAAGAAATCTATTCTAGAGTATTCTCTCTAAGCTCTCTTTAGAAATCTGAGAATGAGAGATGTTTCTAGTGATTGCATTTCTTTTTCTGATAGCAGGTACTTGCCCCGACATATTTTTCTTTTGTGGGCTAGGGCCTCACAAAATCCCAGTAGATGTTCTGGAATTTCATAAAATTGTCTACAAAATCTGCAGAGACCTTCTTTTGATACCCCTAGTTTCCTTAGATGCTCCCTGAGTCTACAGTGCCCCGTTAGGAAGCCTGTTAGGATACAGATGTTATTCTTTTTTCATTTTGATGTATGTCTCGAACCTCTTTCAATTATATAGCCCTTGGAGTTTCTGAGCCTGCTTCTTCTTTGTTCTATGTTTCTATCCAGCACCTTCTCTCTAGTTCCCTGAATTCTTCTCTCAGTATATCGTCTCCTACAGTGCAGAATGGGTTGAAGGGTTTTGATGCTCCTTGCCAGGGAGTTGGCCATTTCATTGCCTTCTATCCCCGTATGGCCAGGTATCCAGCAGAGTTTTACTCGGTTTCTCCTACTCAACTCTTTGAACTACTGCAAGCATGGAGTCTAGTGCCATGTCACAGTTGGTATAATTCCTTTCAAGATTGAAAGTTAAAATACTCTGTATTGAAATGGAGGGCGCCATGGCGTAGTGGGTAGGTGCGTCGATTCCTACGCTCGATGTTCTCGGTTCGATTCCCGAAAAAAAAACACCAAGCATTTTTTTCACGGCTCCACCTCTTTCGAGTCACTGACAATGCTCAAAGAGTATAACTGTCTAGAAAAAGCTTCTCAATCTCGCCTTTCGGAGTCGGCATTAAACTGAAGGTCCCCTCCACTCGTGAGAGAAGAATAGCACGCACAAGACGAGTGGTTGCTGAGAAGCTAGGCCCAGCTCCGCCTCGGACTGTAGCGCCGCCATTATTATTATTATGATTATTATTATTGTATTGAAATAGTTGCATTCATTCCATAATTTGGTATGATTTATGTCGATACTCATCTCAAGTTCCTTTTTCTGACACAGTCTTGATTCATAAGTTGCACGCCAAATTAACTATATTCACAGGATCTCCTCATACGCTTTTGATTCCATTTTCAACCCCTTCACTTCTCTCATAAGCTCTTAAAGACCTTAAAGATTGTAACGTCATTTCAATCGCCTACTATTGCCATCAAGCCTAACGAACCATTTGCGATTTCAAAAGGACGCCAATATTTCTCCAGACTTGATGTTCCCTTTATCCTTGAATTCAATACTCACTGTCCAATTCTAATCACCGAAGGATGAAATGATTGGAAGCAGTTTGCAGTTTTGCATACACCCCTTTTCCGCCGAGCATACAGCCTCCGATACAACGGATTGTGGCCCGTTCTTTCTTTTTTTTTGCATTTTAATTGTAATTTTCTATTTCGATTATTTGCCAAAGGAAACGATGGACCGGGAACTAATCAATGCGAAACTTGTGTCCTTCTGCTGTAGGAATTGCTTACGGTACACAAAAAATTGCCAGAGGACGAACTGAATATCGGAGCTCAATTGAGCGCGCCTGGCAAAAAACGATACCGAACAATCATTGGAATAAATACAATTTGCTATAATCGAAAACTATCGAGAGGAAGGGTCGGTAGGTTGTGTGGGAGTTACTTTTTTTGCCGTTAGTTATTGCCTTTGCACCTTTTTTGCTGCTCTTTTATGTCTCTCTTTCTCTCTTTATCTAGCAGAGTGTACGGTTGGTGTTCCTGGGAGGAATGTTTTTGGCGGTTCGGTTGATTAGTTCTAGTTTCAGTAAAAACTAAAGAGACCATCGGATTCTTTTCTGCTGGCGGATGGGGGCGAATGGATGGACAGAATGAGTTCGGAGAGCTAATTGGGACTGTAGCATGCTGGGGAAGACGAACAATTGTGGCATAAACTTGGAAGGGTAGAGACGCATTGATTAGACCTTTAGGGCTTGTATTGGTTTCTTGAATTTTTTCTGAGGTTTAATTAGAAGTTCGACATCTCGTAGGGAATAATTGAGGTTTTTTGGAAGAAGATTGTGTAGAGTGTTGATCAGTATGGACTGTAGTGAATGGTTTTCCTGTCTGCTTGTAATTGGAAGTATTTTGGGCGACTTAAGACTGAACTGAGTGCAAACTGCTTCTGAGAAGTAACAGACTTCAACTGAGGAAATGGTCAGTGCTGTCAGTTATTCATTTTTGCTGCCAGACCAGACCATGACATGAGAAAGACATGAGAAGAGTCTTAGATAGGTGGGTAGATCAGTGAGTAGACGGGCTCAGTTAGGTCCTCGTAGACCCATTTTGATGTCCTATTGACGATTTGTATATCCCTTTTCCGCACCGCACTCCTTATCGTTAATCGTTCCTCAGCCATCAAGTCTTTTTTAAGAAACCTTAAAAGAGATGCCAGAAGTTTTGTAATTTCCTGAAATCTTGGAGCAAGTACTTTTCCGACGTTACACTTCGAAACTGACACGAACTGAGGTAGTGGCAGTATCAGTGAGGAGACACGACTGGATGGCGCAGTTGGTTAAGTGCCTGCCCCAAGTTCGAGGGGTCCCCGGTTCGATTCCAAAATCGGTCCAGTCACCATTTGTCGTTGGGATCAAATTAACGGCACTGGAGTAAGTTGCTACCTGGCAGTACAATGGACCAGTTTTGAGTCTGAGTGCTCCAGTAGTGTTTCTAAAAACCTCCAAAAAAAAAAAAAAAAACGGCAAATGGTGACTGGAACAGATTCGATTTCACTGGGATTCGAGCCTGGGACCCCTCTAACTTGGAGCAGGCACTTAACCAACTGCGCCATCCAATCGTCCCAGAACATTTGCGCTTTGCTTGACGTCACTCACAGCGCTTCTGTCTTTGCACGATTCAAACTGATGCAGCCATGGTTTATATGCTTCGTGATGGGACGTGCTCTATATTCTTCCTTAGAAGACTTAGCAGCGTACTCGCAGAAGGTAACATTAGAGACTTTTGCAACTTTAAGTACGACCGGCCATTCGTTCCTTCGAACCGTGTATACCGTGCACAGTGGAAATGTCATTAATAAGCATAGAAGATAATAACGGACCGAGAATAGAAACCTGAGATACATCAAGATGAACTTCACAAAAGAAAGATCTGCACGAACAAGTTTTAAACCCTTAAGAGAGAAAACTTAATTTTTCATTTTAAGTTCGAGCCATGTCTCGGAAACGCATATAAAAACCAACAGACAGCTTTCAAAAATCAATTTAAATTCATCACATTTACCTTTCCCTCCCTTGTATGAGTAATTAACAATGTGCCGACCACGTCCCTCCCCTTCATTAAGTCACGTACTTCGCATACATCTTTAAGCACTTTTTTAGGGCAAACAGTCTGCGCACAATGTGGTGAAATTAAATGTAGCACTTATTTTTCTATAATTTCACAGTTGATTAATCCTAACATATCTAAAAGAGAAGAATTTTTTATTCAGATCTCAAATGAACAGACAATTTTGGAGGCTAACTTCTATTAGGCATCATCAACAAGAGTCAACTGCATGCTTGAAATATAATTTCGGAGAGTCATTTGCACATGATTCATAAAGTTTTCTGGACTTGTTACGGTCTGGATGGATAAGAATTGGATTGACTTGGCCTGGAGGTAGTAGTCCAATATCTTAAGGTTGCAGAAACAAAGGCACAAAAAAGTCTGGATAAATAAAATATCTGCATTTGCACTCAAAAAGGAAAATTTATTCATCTTATTTAATTGCCTCTCCAGCTAACGTGATCTTCTGCTATCTGTTTCCAGCGCCGCGCTCCATGTTAGATGAGGCTTCTTTCCACTTGAGTATGCCAACGTAAAAGTGGTCGTTCCTTAATGTGTTTTTCATTTCTAGTATTAGACTTGAGGCATTGCCGCCAGCTGAAGAAAAGAGAGAGTTAATACTTTAGGGTAAGTTTTGTTAGTTTCATTACTTAAAACGCTTCGTCCATTATTAGTTGTCGACATTTAAATGCACCCTTGAGACAACTAGCAGGGACGGTAAACTCCTGATCATTCAGGAGAATTCAGCCATTGAATGCGCATTTCTACCCCAGTAAGCTCCTCTGGTGGGCGCCGTGGCGTAGTGGGTAGGTGCGTCGACTCCTACGCTCGAGGTCGTCGGTTCGAATCTCGAAAAAATCATCAAACATTTTTTCACGCCTCCACCTCTTTCGAGTCACTGACAATGCTCAAAGAGTATAACTGTCTAGGAAAAGCTTCTCAATCTCGCCGTTCGGAGTCGGGGACTGTAGGTCCCCTCTACCCGTGAGAGAACAATAGCACGCAAAACACGAGTGGTTGCTGAGAAGCTAGGCCCAGGTCCACCTCGGACTGTAGCGCCACCATTATTATTATTATTATTATTATTATTAAGCTCCTCTGGTCCTCTGATCCTCCTCTGGAAAACGTCGAAAACGTAAAGGTTTCATAGGCTGGGTTCCTCATTCCCGCTGCTTATATGAGGTCTAAAGTTCAACCGAGAAAGTTCGATGTTAGAAATTGTATTCACGCTAAACCGATAGTTAAAGAAATTTTCGGCAGATACATCGAGGTTGAGTAAGCGATAAATGCATCTGGTCTCACGTTGTTGCGCTTTCAATCCGAACTTTGCTCGAATGGACTCTTCGATTTTAGTTAGGAGTTTGATTAGAAAAGCTCGCCAAGTTTCTGCATTATTGCATGGTAACTGCGTATTATGTTCGCTGTTTTTTTTTTTATATTTTGCAGCGATGTGTGGAAGGTGCTATCCAGAGAGTATCATTACTCTTCATGTGCATAGGACATGCAATCCTCATCCCAAGTATTCATCTGCAAGTGTTTCCATATGCATCTTGAGGGAAGGTGCAATAGACACAGAAGGTTGGTCTTTTGAACCGGTGGAACTATGCAGGCATAATTATTGGAAAGTTCGTTTATGCTCAGTAAATTCATGTGCAATTAACCAGATCAAATACGTAAGGTCCTCAAAATATCGACTTAGTTTTTAAAGTAATTTGGCGAAGTTTCACTGGTTGCATAAAAAAGTACCCACTGGTTAACAATTGACAATCAAATTACTCTACCAAAGAGGTTCTCATAATGCATCAACAGTGAGACTTTGAAATACAAATTCGCTGCGGCTCCCTACTATCGCATCAGTAACGTTCTCCCCTTCAACTGATTATGTCTCTTCCAATTGAGTTTCACTTCTTCGTTTAAAGATCAAAGAATCCCGGGCAATCTGTCTTCTCCAACGTTCGCCCCCCAATCCCTACTTACCGCAACTGAAATATTGCAGTCCGCCTGCAAACACCAACACATTAAGCCAAGGCGAAATAAATCGTAATCTCCTTGCAACGAGAAGGAAGCCTTAAATGAATCCGTTTTCGGATTCTTTTCTTTGGGCCCCTACCGAAAGAGCCATTTTTCTTTCGAATGCATTTCATGACAATTTCATTTCGCCTTTGTCCTTGCTCACCCTCTGTGATGTCAATTCAAGCGTCACTCCCCTGAGAGGGACTCGTCTAGAACAAAAGCAAAAAAGAAAGCATCGCTAAACCGATCGAAATTGAATATTCCCTTCCCGTTAATTCTGGGCTAAGGACAAACACTAAAAGTAATCCATTTGAATTCTCAAAGGAGCCGAGTGGAATTGCGAAAGTTTTATTAGGTTTTTCACTTCCTTCCAATTCCACCGATAATGACACTCTCCAGCTCACAAATGGGAGACGCCACCTCTTCGTCCAACCAATAGTTGCTCTCCCACTCGACTTCTTTGATGTTCGGGATGAAATAATGATTATTCAACTTCATTGCTCCTCGGTAAGACTATATCCATCCTCCCTCTGCCACCCAAGGATACTCGCACCATCGGAAGTGAAAGAGGAATTATTTTGTGTCACTCGTTTGGAGAGGCATCCCCATTCCTCGGCATCATCATCATCATCAACTCACACTTCAAAGTAGCTGCGCCCGAAAAACGATTCGTTTATGAATTTCAAATTACACATTGAAGAGCCGTCGAGAGTGCTCAATGTTTTCGAGCAAGGATCCCCCACTATTTGACGCGCTTGAGCATCCCCCTGACCCGCATGCCATCGGGCAGTGGGCGACGATGAAGGAAGTTTCAATTGCAATGCCGGAGAAGACATTCTCATGTGTCAGGAGAGGGAGAGGGCCAGCAGCGGGAAATCGCGAAGAACGTTCGTTGTTCGTGTTCCGCTTCCGAGAGACAGTGCGCTTTACATGTTGAAGTTGCAGTCAAAAGTTTCCTAATGAAAAACTTCACCTTCTTAGTTTTTTGTGCGCAAATTTGATAAAGGACACCCAGGCGTGAGCAAATAACCGCAAGTACAGACACTAAAATTCAAAAGCCCTAGAACCATAAAAACACCATGTCCAACCTGAGCAAGTCTGCAAAACCTCCACCGCCCACCATTACGTTCGTCTCTCTGCACTGCCATTACCTTTGCCTTTGCCTGGTGGTAGAGTAACAGCAGTTAACAGTGGCAAGGTCTCTGGCCTGACCAGCTGCTATGTCCTGTCGTTGTTCATACTTCATACGCCGTCCTCGACAGGGTAAGTGCACTCCTTGTGTGCGGGGAACCACTTAAGGATGCTTCATTTAAGTTTCCCCAACTGAAGGAGTTTCTTATTTTGTTTTCTTGCCGGTGTGTCGGTGTAAGGGTATCTGCAATTCTGTGGCGTTTTTTTCCCTTTTCGCTGTAGTTTGACAATGACGGCGATGATGGAGATGATAGGGTCCTCTTGGTATTTTTATTTTGGTTACCTCGAGGTAACCAAACTCGAGGCGAGTTTGTGTTGAAGTTCATGCGACAAAGGATACTCGGTGGTCTGTACAAACAGGGTGGGGGATTTATTAGGCATTTCAGCCGCTAGCCTGTGCTGTCTGAGTGAAAGATTGTATTTCGTAGAAGATGAAGTGGCAAGCTCAACTGTGAAATTATAGAAAAATATTTACCCAGGCTTCAAGTGCTACATTTAATTTCGCGACATTGTGCGCAGACTGTTTGCCCTAAAAATGTGCTTAAAGATGTATGCGAAGTACGTGACTTAATGAAGGGGAGGGATGTGGTCGGCACATTGTTAATTACTCATACAAGGGAGAGAAAGGTAAATTTGATGAATTTAAATTGATTTTTGAAAGCTGTCTGTTGGTTTTTATATGCGTTTCCGAGACATGGCTCGAAATTAAAATGAATAAACCGGGCAAGTGCGAGTTGTACTCGCACGGGGAAGGTTCCGTCGCATAATATTGATGGATGATTTCTGAATATCAAACGACGTTTCCAAACTATTTCAGTTGAAGTTTCTTCTAACTTCAACCCAAGCAACCATTTATTCATAAGTTCATGCATCCAAACAAACAAATGTTCATCCCTACATATACCTATATCTCTATCCAAGTTTATCCAACACAGAAAATCCCTTCCATCATACACATACCCAATCACTGCTCATGCCTGCGGCGTGTGTGTGTTCATTTCTGTTCCGCATTTAGGGGTTAGATCCAAAAGATAACACTCATCAACGAATAGAGTGGTCGAACACAGCATGAAATTTATGTGTGAAAATGAAAATTGTTATCATTTTAAATCTTAGATATCTCAAAATTTCAACATAAATCGATATTTTGAAATTTATCATTTCTTAATGCTTACATTGATGTCTTCAAAACTGCGTTTTCAGATCTTCAAAATTCGCATGTCGATGATTGACCGTTTTTGGCCAATATCTCCAAAACCATTAGGGCCAGAATGCTCGCAATAGTTTTAAATGAAAGTACTCAATGAAGCCAAGTTTTTGTGATTTTTTTTAGATTTTTAAACACTTTGGTTTAGAAATGGCAGGGGGGACGCATTTAAAAAATCTTTGGAGCTCCATATTTTCCAAACGGTACTTTTGATAAAAAAGTGTTGAAGGAAACCTCCACCTCATTTCTGTCGATTGATATATATATCGATGGGGTGCGACAATTTTTCAAAATTAATGTCAACTTCACCTGTACTGGAGCCACCCCCAAATGGCCCCACTTTTTAAAATCGCTGCATAGGAAATGACATCTAGGTCTGAAGTACCTTATTCCGAAATTTCATGCCGATATCTTCATAAACTTCGGAGATAAAAAAGTGTGACAGACACGACGGACGGACGGACGGACGGACACACCGAAATTATAAAGGTTCCGTTTTTGTAGACGGAACCTTAAAAATGAAGTTTTCTCTCTTAAGGGTTTAAAACTTATTCGTGTAGATCTTTCTTTTGTGATGTTCATCTTGGTGTACCTCAGGGTTCTATTCTCGGTGCGTTATTATTTTCTATGTTTCTTAATGACATTTCCACTGTGCACGGTATACACGGTTCGAAGGAACGAAAGACCGGACGTGTGAGTACGTTGGAAAAGTCTCTAATGTTACCTTCTGCGAGTACGCTGCTAAGTCTTCTAAGGAAGAATATAGAGCACGTCCCATCACGAAGCATATAAACCATGGCTGCATCAGTTTGGATCGTGCAAAGACAGAAGCGCTGTGACTATAATAATAATAATAATAATAATAATAATAGCGGCTTCTCAGCAACCACTCGTGTTGTGCGTGCTATTGTTCTCTCACGAGTGGAGGTACAGTTTAATGCCGAATGACAAGATTGAAAAGCTTTGTCAGTGACTCGAAAGAGGTGGAGCGGTGAACACTTTTTTTTGAAAAATTAGATTCGAACCTAGACTGTGAGTCTAATGCACATGGGTCGACGCACGAACCCACACGGCCATGGCGCCCATCGTTTATCTAGCTTATTTAAATAATCTTAGCCGCTTGTGAACGTGGAAAATTATCACCTTCTAAGACAATAAACTGCAGCCGTTTTTTTTAATTTTGAGGAAATAAAATTCATCATATTGAGACCAATATACAGCATCAATATTTCCAATTACCCAACATTTTGTGATGATTTCTATTCCCGGTTATCTTCCTGTGCGTGCAAATAAACCGAAGTACGATCTCAAGTATTCAAAGAAATGCAAGTTTCAATTTAGATTTTGCAAGCAACTTGACATCAAATGTAGTCTCTTGACAAACCGACTCATGCTCTCAAACGACACAAACTTCAGACTCACGTATTCAACATTTTGGCATCAACCACACAATACCCGCAAAATACTTCCTCAGAAGTATGCGACTCTGATTATGAATTTATACAGTCGCCCTACATACCATAGCCTCCTCACATCGAAAGCAACTTCAGTCGACTATTACGCAAGCCAAGGGAACATTGTTCCACTTTATTACATACTCGTACATTTCCTATTGATTGTATCAAATCCATTAAATTTTTCTTTAATTATGCAGAAGCATCACAGCATGAGATAATGAACCGGAAATTGTATGAAAACACTACTGCCCATCAACCGCATCAAGCAGCTGCCCTGTCTCCGGCAAGAGACACAATTACAGAAATGCCATGATTTGTTAGGACTCGACCACACTGGGCGCCCATTTGCATGACGAACATCTTAAAATGACCCTAAGTGGATTTTGACAAATGAAAGTCATTCTTCTTACGGCCAACCCAACGAAAGGACACACATCTCAGCGCCACACACATGCCCCAATCACTGTGGCAAACGAGCGCCCACCCCCTACGTGACCAAGCTTCCAATTATGCACGGAAGTCAATAGTTTACTCAAAACTTAGAGTGAAATCACCTGGAAAATGCTTCGGTTCAACTGTCATTAGGGGCTGTGTAAATGGGATCCAAGTACATGGATATAATCCCTCCTCATCTGCTCATCCGTTCGTCTGCCGGAATGTGCACTGGGGTGGACCAGCAATGTTCAATAATTAAAGATGTATTTGCAATTCGTAAAGGCGAAGCAAAATAATCTCTCCGAATAATTCCACCTCAGAGAGCTGCATGAGGGAAGCAACATCCTTGTCATGGAGTCCAAAACAAACGGATTGTGCTGGTGAGTCCTTGCAACTGGAAGGATAACAGATGAACTCGTTGCATTTGATACAGCAACAATCAACACCTTGGAGGCTGACGTCCCGGGGAGGGAGTGACGTCTCTGGCTCTGATGTCGGACTCCTTGTTCTTGGTATTCCTCAGTGATAATAATCGAAAGAATATGGATTTGATGGTAGAGGACATCTCTGGGATTTGCTTTGAAGCAGCAGAAGTCCCTGTGTGTTTGCCAATGCCACCCATGTCTTCTCCGTATCTAAACACTTGGCAGCAACTGGCAGCTGGGATAAGATAGCTGGAAGGGGGCAGAGAGGATGGAAAAGATTGTTTATTGAGGTCACGTCTTTATTGTATCGGATGTAATAATGAATGGCCCGAGGCAAGCGAGAAATGATTCCTCTTAACATCGAGTCAATACATGAGAGTCGTACATGTGGCCATGTGTGCAAGGATCAGCTTGTACGCTTCAAGTTGAAATCTCAACTTTATATGGATTAACTTGGCCGAAATGTGTGGAATCTCCGTTGGATGGGGCTGACGTGATGGAGCCTGATGAAACTGATGAAGTTGGTGTCCGGGAGGGCACAGCTCATTGGGTATTGGATTGGAAGTTTATGAAGTATTGTGTGAAAGTTTCTTGGCAGCGATGTGCATAGACTGGATACACACAAAACGTTGGACCACAACTACTGCGGGGGTGTTACATGGCCACCGCATGTGTGCGTGCTTTAAAGACGGTGGCTACAAAGTTTCCCATTGCGAGGGATTCTCGCTGTATATGAAATGGTATAGTTTGGGAAAGTTGTCTTTGACAGAGGTTTGAAGTTCAAGAAGCCTACAAGCTGCATTTTAAGGGTTTCGAAAAAAATAGTTCATGTTCCCTGAGGGAATTTGATAGAAAGTGAATGAGAATGTTTTTGAACTTTTGCCGGGGAAGGTTGTTCGTTTAAAGAAAGCGCTATGATACTTCCCACTTGTGTTTGAAGATATGTAGCTCAAGGCTGCAAGCCTGGACATGTTTGATAGAGAACCAATACAGTTTTAAGGACATGGTTAGGACTAACATCACCTATTGTAGTAGAATAAGATGAATAGATTCTTCTTTGTCCAGGTTTCTGAACGGCTTTACTTTCTTGTCAGATTAACGACCTATTGAGTATCTGTGTCCCAGCTAATGCTGTGTTGCAACCAAGGTAGCCCAACCACGACCGCTTAAATTTTTTGTTCAAGGTTCCAATTTCCCCTGCTTCTCAAACCAGTGATCTCGGATCCTAAACCTTATCTATAAGCCGGAGCACTGGCTGGTCATCCGCTTAAAGTCATCGAGCTAACATAGTCGACCAATCTTTGCGTCCAGACTGTAAATTTTACAGAGTACGCGCTTGTGTCTTCTATTTCATTCGAACTATTCTTTATGACTTCATTGTCCACGCATGAATGTCCCAATCACGTCTGCCTAAACGTTCTTTACATCTCATACCAACAGGCAGGCGACCGCTTGGTAGGGCGAAGATGTGCTGGTTGGACACCGTCTGACAGAAATCATGTACTCTTTTGGGGATCGTCTCTGATTAGGTAAGAGTCGTTGGCGGAGAATCGAGTAGATTGTAAAGTCCTTGCACGCACTTTACCCCTGAGTTAATTGATGCGCTCTTATGTTTGTTTTCACAAATGTTGCTCGTCATATCGAACCAAAAATGTTATCGACACTCAACTTTTGCTCTGAGTATGAGGTCTCATTACCCAGCATTGCTTTCTTTCTAAATGCGACCTTGGCATGCGAAAATGTAATAGAGTACATTAACAATCGTGTAATGATCTAGAAGGAAGTTCAAGAAATAATACGCTGGTTTACGTCATTTCCTCTATATCGCCAAACAGAAATGCCTCCAGTGTTGTCTATCGAAAACTTAAAAAATGGTTTATGTCACGGACTTTCACATTATTTCTTTTGAAAAATCGGTCTCATAAAGCATTTGCATTCGATATTCGAATTATCGGTTGCACAAACCTTTGTGTTGCAATGCCCGAAAACCAAAACCATGTACGATTTCCAGTCCAGTGTTAATGAACTCGTTCAGTTCAGCGGTACTTTGGCGACACCCAATATAGCGATGTCTCAAACCTACGTTTTCATCTAATGCACAATTTGCGAATATTTAGTTCATCCTTGCACCTCGAAAAAATTGCCTTAGCTAAATTAATGCTTTTTGGAACGTAAATTTTAAATGACTGTAGAACGACTTAAGATCCACATAACATGTCTTGGAACTAAACAAAAGATTAATTGCAACAGATTCCATATAAATAGTGGAACAAATGTTGTAGAACAGTTTTTCCAATGTTTCTTACTCCGAAATAAAAGGGAAATTTGGGGGATACCTTGGGAAAAGAATTTGCTTTGCCACCTATATTTCAAACATTGATTTGAAATCAACTTTCTCCTGAATTAAGCTTTTTTTGGGTTAATTACAAACTAAAGGAAAAGGACGAAAATAGATACTTCCGGCATAGCTAACTAACTTAATTTGCTGCTGTTCTCAAAAAGGAAACACTAGAAATGAAAAGAAACTTAAGCCCTAACGGTCGCATCAATAAGTTTTTGTTTTAACCCTTTCCTGTCTGGCGGTACTAATTAGTACCGCCTATTTTCCACCAAATATTTCAAATACTCGACCGCGTAAGGGACAATTATCATTGTCGAACCGTTAATGTACCGTTTGGTAAGCCAGTGACAGCATGTTATTTGAATTCTGGCAAAAAATAAACAATCTGTGAAGCTTGCAAGTTAAGAGTTGAATAAACGGCGGATCAAGTGAAGTGCAAAAATTTCAAAAACATTAAAAATAGAAAATTGAGAACTGTTTTTCAGAACACCACGGCGTCGATTAGTTAGCAGTTAAGTGTTGATAATAATTCCAAAAAGTTTCTTAGTTTTGTAAAATACCGACTTCTTGGTACTCAAAGATCCTGGCGGTGCCAAAAAGTCTAGCTTTTGGAAAGTGTACTTAGAACTCCAATAAAAATCTAAATATAAATAAAAATTTTAAAATACATAATTTTAAAAGATTTTAATGCAAAAGTTATATTTTCTTAATATTTCTAGCAGCCGTTAGGAAAGGGTTAACTTCTAAGGGATATGCTTAAAACTTCAGCTTCTGGAGTTTATTGGAAAATCACTTCTTTCTAAGATAGGTGGGTAAGGAACGTGAAAGTACTCACGTTGTCACGAAGTCCCGTGAACAAATTCGAAACCCAAAAACATCGATGACATAGAAGAGAACATTTTACCAAAAATTGATTCTGCAAGCGGAACATTAACGAGACCTCTCGCATTTGAGAGCGTCTCGCTTTAGAAAATTTGCAATGTGAAATAGATGAAAAGTTATAGCTTTATAGGTGTTAAACTCAAAAACAGACAATTCCGAGAAAAAAGCGATAGATGTTTGTCGTATTTCTGCAGCAATACAAAATGAGCACTCCATAGACAAACGACGGTATAGGCTTGGTGTGAAAAGGGTTTCGAGAAGTTAACAAAATGCAGAAGCAGAAAAGGTTTCAAGTATCATAAACAGACACAACCGCTACTCACAGTCCAGTTGTTAAATCATTAATTTGCGACCTCCAGAGATGCTCACAAAAGGACGCTATTGTTTAAAGGTAACGCCGGTAAAGATACCACGTTCGAAACATTTTCGATTTCGAAGCAAGTCTGAATAGTTTTAATCCATCACAACAGTGTTATATTCTAATAAAGTTGCAGGTGCGATCTGCAATTGCAGCCATTTTGAAATCTAAGCTGTTTATGCGCCGATGCAAGTTAAAACCGAGCTGAAAGGTGGATACTAATACCCTACTGCGTAGAGTAGACTAGAGTTCATCATTCGCCAGTGTTACAGATATGCAGCATGATTTTAAAGCGATTGTTAGTGCTTAGGTTCTGATGAATGTTCAGTACGGCAAGGAATTGAACATGTTTACCTTACATATAGTACTGGACAAAAACTGAATCAAAATTGAAGTTATAACAGAAGCTGTGAGCTTACCGCAGTAATGTTCTTGTCATATACTGGCTAGAGAATTTGGACATGTGTAAATTCTCCACGCACATATTTCTGCACTTGATTCAAATGAATATTTCTGTAGCCTAGTTGGAGCAGTTTAAGCGAAGATGCAGATACTCCAACACTCCTGATACTTCAGGTCAGAAAATGCACTGGAAATTTGAAACTACTATGAGAGAGAAACGGTTCCATTGATCGGAAAGATTTGTTTTGAAATAATTACGGAATTTAGTTTGTCGACAATCTTGGGCATATTCTGCATCATTATTTGATCAATTGAAAGCAGAAATTTTGAAAGAAGCACCGACTTGAAAATGAAGAAACTGTTTTCCGTCCCAGACAGAGGCATATTTCTTATTTGGGCTGCGCCATAGTCCGAGGGACTTCGGCCTAGCTTATGCAGCAATCAGTCGTGTTGTCCATTCTTTTATAAATGGAGAGGACATCATTTCTGCCGATTCCAAACGATAAAGTTAGTTTAGTTAGTTTTAATGCATTTTTTTATTTTTGTCTTTTAAAAAAAATCTTACATTCTAGAAAAAATACTTAAACTAGATATACAAAACGGGATTCTTATACTATCTTACTGGCCCTATGCGGGCACTCTAAGTTTATCTATAAATTTACAATTTACTTTGCCTTTCGGCTTCTTTTTGTTTATTTTAGATATATTTTTAAATAATACTAAAAAAAATACTTATGCTAAGAAAAATTAATTAAAAACTTAGTAATCTAAAATTTTTTCTATTTATATTCTTAACCTAACTTAACACTAACTTACCTAACTTAAACTTACCTAAACCTATCTAAATTTTTTTTTGTTTATACTATTTTTTGTACATTTTTTTTGATTTTTTTTTTTTTTTTTTTTTTCTTAAAATTACCCTAATCTAATACCCTAACCTAAATGTAATTTGGCCGTAAGGGACCAACAATTTGCTGTTTAAACTGACAAAAACTGGGGCGTCTGATGGGGCTGCAACCACCAATAGAACCCCCGAAGCTTTTCACAATCCGTTCTGTCGCGAACAGAGATGGATCTGCTGAACCGGAGATCATCCGGACTAACGGTTGCAACATCGCTCGCGTAGAGGAGTCGCCTATCCACTGTCCTTCGCACCACGTGGTAGATTAATGGACATCCCTCCGCATCCTGGATTAAGCCAATCCGGTCAAGGTACAAGAACGCTTCCGGTGGAATGAATCCACTCCGGCGAGCGTTCTCATGATATGCTTCATTGTGGTAGTGGTAGTGGCACTTACACTCGAAAGAGGTGGAGCTGTGAAATATGATAGTGAGGCGGAATTTATGCCACAGGCCTTCGTTGTAGAAGTCGATGTACTTATTCGATACGCCAAAGCTACCACGTCGAGTACATTAACGCTTATTTGTTAAGAGCTATCGTTTTCGACATCCAGTGCAATTTGGAAGGTTTTAAGAGGCTAGAGCATCGCCAGGTCGATATATAGACTTAAAGGACTTGAAAAAAAAACTACATTTGACCGAAAATGCACTTGTTTCTATATTAAACCCGAAAAATGTCCTGCCTGCCCGAAAAATTATGAACTGCCTTGACGTATGCAAATGAATCAATAACATTTTTCCCGATGCACGCTTCAACAGCACCGCACCGTCCGTTAAATGACACATCATGCAATAGCTAACTGAATTTTATGATATGCTCATATTTACAAGTATATCGGCACAGGAAACTAAAATGTGCTCGCATATTTTGCACTTCGATCGAATTGGAATTGAAAAAGTTGAAATTAATTTTAACCGAAATGAATATTCATACATATTCACCATTTTGATCGATTTTGACTTTTACGAATTCACTTTTGACATGTCATAGGTAATCAAGAAATTTTGAAGTGAAATAAATGTATGTTGGTCGAGGATGTAATCATTTTTGAAGTTTTAGTTGGAAAATGGAAATAAATAAAAATACAAAAAACAAATGAAAAGAAAGAAAATTAAATTTTCCAATATTTTTTCCTTAATAATTTGCGTTTGCAAAAGGGGTTAGGAATACTCTTAAGTGTTTGATGTCAAAACCTGCTGGGTTTTGTGGTGTCGAAATGGTCTCCCAGAAGCTTATTCGCTCATTTATTTACTGTGGAAATCAATAATTTATTTGTGTAGTGGAAACCAAATACTATTTTCTATAGTTTTTAAAAATATTCACTTTTTTCATGACCGTGACAACTCTTCACTTCTTAGCTATAGGAATGCCTTCAGAAACTATGTCGACGTTGGATTAGGTAGGCCTGTATATAAGCAATAACGAACTCAAAATAGAGATTTCTTTGTGATGCTTTGAAATCAAAAATATACAACAAATGGAACGGCAAGTGAACTTGAAGAAAGAACGAAATTTCAAGCTGTTTTTATGGCATTTTATGAATTTTATGGCATTAATAGGATTTGTACATGAGACTAATCTGGAAGTGACCGTCGCACTTAGTGAGAAAGTGCTGAAAGTCAAGATTCTATTCCCGACACAAACATCAATTTTCATAATTAACTGGTCTCTTTCGAGTCACTGACTTTGCACAAGGAGTATAGTTGTTAAAAAAAACCTTCTCATTCTCGCCCTTTGAAGTCGGCTAGGTCGGCTCCACTCGTGAGAGAACAACAGCAGGCACAACACGTGTGGTTGTTGTAGAAACTAGGCCCAAGTCCAGCTCGAACTATAGCCCCCGAGCTCCGATATACGAGGAAATAGTCAGACAATAATAAGGTTAAATATAAGGATATTTACACTATCGATGTTGGTAGCATAGTCAAGTTTTCTAAAGCATCAATGTACTCTGACGACGAGAAAGTATTCTAAAGTTGACTCTTCCCTGCATGCCGATTCACATCTATTGCAAAACATCTTGTATCAATTTTATTTATGGTGCGACAGGAACTCTATAGAGCTGAGCATATTTAAGTAAATTATAAGGTAAGGCTCTTGTAAATGAAGGCCTTCACCGCCCGGAGTCTATCCCTTTGCAACGAGCTTACTGCCATGGTCACCGCAATACGTGTTCTAGGGATTTACCAATTTATCTCCTGATTTCACAAAACCATGATCAAGGGAGTTTCCAGATTACTATTTCAACAAATTCCTTTACATTTTGATCTTTGATGGTCATTGCTGTACCAAGTGATGTGATCATCCTATCACAACATCCATTAGCCTTGAAATAGAATCAATACCAGATAGGCTTATAGCTTTGCCTCAGGTGACCCACAATGGCCTGACATATGAAGGCAGTGGCAGACATTACCTTCGTGCACCAACTCATCTTCAACTATTTACTCGCTTGATCTTCTCTAAATGATCTCTCTATACGCTAGCCCCCGAGTGTCGTCTTCCATTTATGTAAATCGCCGAAAGTGCACAATTAGTTAAATCGGTCGTCTTAGCACAACGTTCGATAGTGCGTTTAAGTAGCTCTGCTGTACTTCAAGGCATATGCTGCCCTCCAATAGAATCGGTGGACCAGATAAACTCAAACAATTTTTTCTTGTCCTTTTCTTTACAAAACACTTCCATTGGTAATGTATTTCTTAAGCTTTCATTAAAGACTGAAAGAGAGTTGGCAAAAGTCAAAGAGATAGACAGCAGAGTAAAACTATGCGATCAGTCTTAAAAGAATACGCACCTCTAATAAATCACTTTTTCGTCCAATGCGCTCATCCACCAGCGGTTGTAGCAAATTTGTATGCACAAAGGTTCAGCTTTCTTTTCCTAATTTCAGCAGAAACAAAACTGTTTGCTTTGAATGCTTTTAATAGACATGTTCGCAGATACTGCCGACTCTTTATAATTTCTGTGATCAACTACCAAACTTGTTTTCTAATATATAATTGACTGCAGGCTGTTTCATGTGATCTTTAACTGTCCTCATTCCTCCATGTTAATGGCCTTCCGCAAGGATCTATTCTTGGTCCACCATTGTTTTCTTTGTTCATTACTGATTTGCGTTCTGTCCCTTCTCACTGTCACATCACATGTTTGCTGACGTTGTACAAATTTATATCGAGTATCCTATTGGTATTGTCGAAGTTGCATTTGTTTAATTAAACACAGGTCTAGGTTGTATCACAGAATGATCTACGCGTAATGGTCTTAAGCTCAAACCAGACTAAACTTAAGCCATCTCTACTTTCGAACATCAACCGCATTTTCCTACTCTATTTTCAAACTCTTCCGTAGTTGAATACGGCACTCACGCGAGGAACCTTGGCACAATATTCAACAAACAAATAAGTGTGACTGACCAAGATTCGCTTTCACTGGGATTCGAACCTGGGACACCCCTAACTTGGGGCAAGCACTTAACCAACAGCGCCATCCAGTCGTTTAGTTATCTAACCGTTATATCGCGCTGCGACTGCATACATAGACATGTTCAACCTCTAGTTTGGAATACACTTACCAATCTAGTGAAGTGAGAAGGAAACACAGAAGGATTTCTTGACGTCTGCTTAAAGCACTTTTTCGTCTTGAGAAAGTGTTTATTTTCATTTTTAATTCATTATTGCCTTCATCATCATTTTCAGTGACATGTTCCACTAATGGGGTCGCGGGGGCAACGCACGCACGAGAGATCTCCAGGCCACTCGATCCTCCCCCATCGACTCTAACTCATCAGGCGCTATGCCCAAGCGCAACCAGGCGAGTTTTTGGACGTGGTCCAACCATCTCGTCCTGGGTCTGCCAAGCGGTTGCTTAACCTGACGGAATCGCATTCAAGGCACGCCTCAGAAGTCGTGATGAAGGAAACATTCGTGCGACGTGACCAAACCATCGAAGTACAGCCCTTTCCGTACGAAGAAGCAGTTGAGTTCCTCGCGCTCTGCCGTCTTTCTCACCCTATCCTGGCGAGTAATTCCCACAAATTTTTCTTTTTATTATTTCCTTAAAACTTATTGTAAACATATATCCTGTACTAGTTATAAGTCACGCTTTACGAGTATATACAGTGTTGCTTCGATAAATAAAAAAATACAAATACTTACTGCAATTAGCCGCCACTCCCTTTTAAACAACTGCCTACTCAATGTTGCAAATTCTATCAGTAGATACTGATTGAGATGATTGAGTAATGGATCTAACACTATTTCCGACGTCCTCCCACCTTCACTTTATGACAATCTGTCGAGGCATTAAAAACTGAAAGTAAGTACGTACATCCATTAAGGCCTAGAGCCATCGTACGTCGTTTCCCCTCAAATCAAAGCAAATGGAATTTCACATTCGAAAATGTATCGAAGGACCTTCAATGGATCTCCGACATGGTCGCGCATAAAGGGCAATTCCAATCATAACAGCTAGTATCCATCGTAATTCCATATTCCTGGGCATGGCTGGCACAGATAACAGCTGTCAGCTTTAATTGAAGCATCCGAACAGTCAAATGGTGAATTGTCAAGTCGAGAGCCATTGCCTTAGTTTCGAAAGCGCATTTGATTCAAATGCACGTCCGCCGTCGTCCACCTATCCATCAGCAAGGCAACCATTAACCGTATAGATACCGACCGGTGCGCTCTCAAAATAATCACAAATTTACATTCCCGAAAGAGTGCACGTTACACACACTCGTCGCCGTGCCGGGTCCTCTGTTGGGACAGATATGATTACACTTTGAAGTTCGCCCCCACTTCGAAGTGACCTTAGGTTAGGAGCGGAGCATTCAATGGCGCCTCGTATCGGTATCAGCGAGGCCCACCACTCTAGGTGAAGTGCGAGCGCAGTAAAACATTTTGACCATGTTTGAGTTAAGTAAATGTATAAAGCAACCGGACCGCATGGATGGACATGCCCTGAATTAAATTCGTTCCATCATCGATTTGAAATTGAATTGCATTGTGAGCGTGGTAAGTGGTATGCAGAATGTGCGGGATGCAATCAATCCGAGTAATATCGATAATTTGATGCTTGTTGCGGGTGTTTGGCCTGCAGACTATCGCAGGCATGTAGTGAAATTGATGGAATTAATCATGAGCACACCCGTACATACCCAAGTTCCTTCGAGAGTCACTTCTGTGTGGGCAATCGTATCAGTAGGTATGGCCTCTTATGCAAGGCGTTACGATTGGCATTATATCATTCGATTAAACTTGGATGCATTGTTCGCAAAGATTGAGCAGCCGTCATGTAAATTGTACATCTGTAGGTTTGTTTAATCAGTTGAAAGGATCAACTAGACGTATGCAAGTGTGTCAGGCATGAGGAAGTTGACGCCAACCTGAGTTCCTTCCTTTGCAGAGCGCATCCTGATATGAGTTGTGTCTATCTTAAGTGTTGCGAGAACGTCTTGATTCCCTAAACATAACTTAACAAGATGAATGGCTTAGAGAGAGATTCATTACTATTTAACTAGATGAGCACATTTCAAATATGGTTTAGGAAATAAATATTTAGCAGTTGAATACGATACATCTCCCATTCGTATTTATTTGCAGAGGTACACAAGTAGGTGTGTGGGTTGTAATGTTTACACGAATCGAGTTTCTCATGGAAGGAGCAACAAGAAAAATGTGGAATTAACCTAGTTTAGTGGCTGATTAAGAATTGATTAGCATGTGTAGTCAGATTATTGTACGACTGTTTGTTGATGAAGCTCCTACAGTGTCCTTTATTTACCCTAGGAACGGGTTAAAAATGTGCATGCAACTGTATGCAAATAAATGTCTTGTGACGTTATTTGATTGAAGTTGCGGCAGTGAAGGCATACAAATAATTAATAATAAATACAAAAAAATTGAGGTGTGAGTTCATGCAGATGTGCATATTTTGCAATGATTCTGACATCAGTTGTGTTCATTAATTTCAAATTGCATCTGGAATTAATAGCGTATATATTTATGTAGGATTCACAGTCCTTTTACCTACTCTTAAATAAAAACATTCCGGCTCTTTTATATTATTAATTAATTTATTTAATTCACGATACACAATTCTTGGCGCATTCCTCCACTGCATCCGCGGGTTTCAATCTTAATAGATTTTTAAAGAAATCCCACTTCTGACATCACATGTGGAAATAAAAGTCTTACTTTCAATTTTTCACTATTATTAGTTAAATTAATTAATAGCGCAGTTTCTCTACCGTGCGTTTGACGACGATTGGTTTCTCTCGGCGACTGTGACTGACTGTGTTGTTCGTTTCGTCCGTTTTGTCTTTATGTCCGTGGTTCCTTCGTTCGTTAGTGAATGAGTGTGTTTGTGTATGTAAGTTCGATCGCCTGTTCTTCTGCGCGATCTGTGCGGTACTGGTGCGTGTGTGGTTTACGTACTGCTCCGTTCTCTATATGTTGCGTTCTGTTTGGTTTGTATGTATTGATGTACTTTTGTTGAGGCGTCAGTTAGCTGTCGCCTGATGGCCTGAGTAAACAGCTATCCTGACGCCTGTTTCGTGTGTACCGTTCTGTAGTTCGTATGGTAAATGTCTGTCTGTATGTTCGTCTGGCCCCAATCCCACATTTATTTGCTGAAAAAAAATTCTGAAATATATTTTGAACTTTGATTTTGGGAGAGGCTTTGAATTAAGAAGATTAACTTCAGCATTTGTTGGCAAATGTTTGACAATGACTATGTAATGGGCGATTCATTAACCGCTCCCTGTCTTTAAATTTAAATAAAGCAAAGTGTGCGTGAGATTTCATCAAATTTTTTATTCGTTTGAAAGGCCTATTGATGCCATTATGTATGAAATACAAAATCATTCAAATGTGCTTCTCTGCGTGGCTCGCATCCGAAATTTCCAATTTTCCGTGACACTGGCGCATAAATCAGGCTGTTATGTTATGTTATGTTGGCTTTAAGGACCTCTGTGGCTTGTGGCTTATTCGAATAGACATGTGACTTCAGAAAACTCCACAAGAAAATGCCTAACGGTTCAGTTCACATCACCCACCTCCGCGTGAGATGACCATACCCTTGAATCGCTCGTGCAGAATTTCCAATGTGGCTTGAGCTATGTCGTTGGTGTTTTAAACTTTAATTATTTATTTAAAAATTATATAAAAATTGACAAATATTATTCAGCGTCTGTCAAAGAAGGAAAGAAAGAATCGAAGGAGAGGGACTCGACCATTGAGGATCTGCCCGAAGTTGGCTGCGATCCCCGATTGTCAATTTCACTTAATTGAGTAAGACACAGAGGGCGCTCACGCGTTTGCGTTCAGCCAATTACTAATAGCTTACAGTGCCCATATCCACCAATTCAGACCAAAGGAAGTTTGTAATCATGGACCTATAGCGCACTCCGTTGACGGTGATGGGCTGGCCAACGTCTTTCTCAAAGAAATATGGACCGATGCGAAGATGCCGCCACCTCAAAATCCAAACCAAACATTGATTTTGGACGCTCTTGGATCTCATGTGGATTGGTTTAGTTCCAAATTCGACAATTTTGTTTGTTGACGTACTCATTCGTCCACCAAAGAGCTTCTTCAGTGAAGATGATTTTTCGATGAAAATTAGGGTCAGTTTCCAACTGCTCCAGTCAATTCAGCGAACACACGTCGTTGTTTATGGCCATTTACCTTCAGCTCCTGGATCAGTAGAACTTTGTACAGGTGCAGATCCAATTCAAGACGCAAAATTCGCCAAGTTGTGGACTGCGAAAGGCGTTCTTATGAACGACGCTAAATCGAATGCCGACACGACAGATCTTGCGTTTCGTCGACCTACGGGTATTGGTTTATCATTTTCTGAACCAGTGGACTCAAATACACTCACCACACTGCGAATAGTCCTCTCAGTAGGAAGATTATGGCGAGCGTAAAATGGGCGAAGGGCGCGGAACGTTGCTCGGACGGAACACTCGCTTTGATAAAACATTTTTAACATTTGCACGTGTTGTTGAACGCTATGTCTATCACACTTCAAAAATTTAATTTTCAAACTAAAATCTAATTTGGCAAAACAGAGCGAATAAATGACAGCCCATTCGACAGACGTAGCTTCAACAATATGGCCGCTATAGACTTTCAAAGTTTAGAGGCCCCTATTGGGAGACCATTTACTACAAGATTATGAATAGCTCAGCAATATCGGTATCCACGACATTACTGGCACGTATCTAGTCTCTTCTCGAAATTATGCGTGACAGTTTTGTATAAATGGAGCTTAATAAAATTCGTCAATACAATTTCCTTCAAGGCATCGGTAGTCATGGGATTGACATAAGATTAAACCTTAAAAAACAAACCAAAGAAGAATATCCAACGGTGTTAAATCGCATGATTTGGCCGTCCAATCTTTATCATCAAAAGCAGAAATGTACACGACCGGTCACTCATGGTGTAATTTAATCGTTCCTTGAGTTGTATAGCTTCTGGCACCGACTTGTTGACATCACATTCCGCCCAAAATCCATATCTCGCAATTTATGCATAAAAAGGCTAGATAAACATGTCGCGACCATTTAAGTTTTGAAGTTTTAAAAAAGCTTCCCAGAATGTCCACTTCTTGACCGCATTACCTGATTTATATCTCTGGACCTCCATCAACACACATGATGTTTTGTTTGAATGACTTGTTGATGTATGGCCAGAGTGTATAAGATCACCAATAGATTGTCCCTTAATTCTTTAATTATAGACCAAATTGCTAAGCATTCCTCATTTTTAAAATATTTCTCAACAATTTAAATGCGTTGATCTTTCGTGTAGTCTTGCGTTTGTAATAACCCTGACCCGTCAGCTCTCACGCTGAATTTTTTTTGGAAATACTTCACTTCACTTCAGTTGCCCATAAATCAGACTCATTGTGCAAATCTTGCATGAATTTTGGACATATTTCACTTAAAATTTTAAAATGTAAGGTTTCATTGAGACTTTTCAAAGACGATTTCGAACTAACAGGTTCTTGTGGAAAATTCAAAGACCAATTACACTTCGTCACCATCTCACCCACATTCATAAGAATTCACTGGCGTCAAGTGCAAGGCTACAAGTGAACCTGTGGATGCAACATTCTCGACACATGTTTTCCCTCCAAAATTCATCGCTCCCCTTACACATTCTCCTGTCAAATATCCCACGTTCCCCTATCTCTCTACCCCATGCCCACGGTTCATTACTCCATTGCGCATGTACGGAAAAACACCCATTATCTCACCCTTGCTCAAGACATCATCCACAAGTCATTCTCTCACCAAACTGTAGAGGTAGGTCATAGCAGTTAAGGCCGCACTCCGCAACATCAACGCTTTTCATTAGTCCTGCCAAATGGCAGCCCTTAGCAATGAATAGTCCACCTTTTGGTGGGCTTGTCCATTCATTTCCTTTTCATTTGAAGCCTTTGTCTATGAACTGCTTAAAGTTTCTCCCAAACAGCTGCCCGCCATTCAGGGTTTCGGCACAAAAGAGGACTTTTGCTGTCAAGGATACACCACCATCAATTCAGCATCCATCTCCCTATTTAAATTCAACCGTTTATTCCTTGATCTTGTGGCAGCCGACCATAATGACGTAGACTTACAATCACCTTCACTGGCATACCACCACTCAGACGGGCGGCAGGACGCGGGGCCAACGAGATGCTACAACGGATATACCATTAAAATGTCCCAGCGCAACAAGCATTCCGATGTGCACATGCCTGTGCACTGCATAAAATGTGTCAAGTGATACGCCATTGAGGTGAGGAAGGAAGCTTCTACGGGTGTATGTGTGGCACGGTAAGTGCTGCAAATATCCTTGACAGGAAAAAAATAAAACGCCTAAGGAAATGCATCGGGGCGTCGCGGAACATGGTTCGTCCTTGACTTAGAAGCACTGTGCTCACTGCATAGCCCGGGTATCCTTTCACACATGTGAAGGGATAAATTGTATCGCCTGAGGACAAAGTTGCCCACAAATCAGACTTTTTGTTTTGCCACAGAATTTATTGCTTGACGTTCCTGTGGGGAGGTCGCCGGGTTTGAGATCCCCTCTCCCACTCACCCATTCACATGCTTGTGGGATTATTTGTCGATTTTATTTCTTGAGTGCTCCTGCCACTGCCACACCGCCGCCGTCAACGCCGCCACATATCTTCTTCATTGACAAGAGTTTGCCATTCGCTTTGTCACTACTCGCTTTTTTTATGACTTTTAATGTGCATTCCGTGAGCTCATTGCCGCAGTCAGCACTTGCAAGGAGCATTGCACGTCCTGTCACATCGTTGACTACCACACACACATACAGCGCATAGACTGAATTCCTAAGGAGATTGTCGGTGAATGGAATTCTTGACTTCTTCGCGGAGCAGCAGCATTTTACGCGCAGTCAACTTTGTTGTGTGAGTCTTGTGCTACGCCCTGTCGCATCCTTCTCAAAGACGTCAAATGCACTTTTTGTCAAGACAAACGCTCTCGCACTCCCCACTGACACAAGGACTTGTCAATGCTGGCGACAGTAATTTAATGACAGTCGGAAGTTGATTGTTACACTCCGAACTGTCATATATGTGTGTCATATTTCTGAGAACGTGCTCGCTTTGAGAGGGAAAAAACCATCGCCAAGTTGTTGCTGTACTCGGTGTTCCCTCTGTCTCCAAGCCGCTGCGAAGAGGAAGTCAATTCATAGTTCTGTTCGTAGATTGGATGCCTTGACTGGCATTGTGTGTACCTACTACCATCATCTCGCTGTCCTGCCTGCCTGCCTGTGGATGCGGGCGTTATTGTCGTTGGCTTTTTTAATGTGGGTAATAAACATTTCCGTTCTGTTGGCAGTTTTGTGTTTCACAATTTTTTTCTCTGCGTTTTTAGTTCGTTTCCTTTCAAAGAAAATATTGCTGACTGGATGGCATTTTTTGTTTGATCAAACATAAAATTCTTTTAGGAACGTCGGGACGTTATGGTATATTATTAGGTTGTTCCGGCAGGTTATCCCAATAAAGCGAGTCCTTGTGGTGGAGGTTGCACGCATAGATTTGATCGATTGTGGATACAATGTCAGCTGATGAAAGGCATGGGAGTTGGTAGGGAGTACGCTTTTGTTGCAGTTATAAGAAGGAAAATGTCTTCATGGGGATGCTCAAAATGGAGTCTCAATTCTTGGCAAGTCTACACAGAGCTCATATGTGAAATTTGACTGATTTTCCTTTTGCATGGATCTTTGAAATATAAATTCATCGCCATTTTTTTAGGTTCTCTATACAAACGAAGACTTCTTCTTCTTCTTGTGACGCAAACAGTCTGGAGTTGGGCTTCAACAAACCTCGATCTTTTGCTAGCTGTCACCAATTGCGCACACCAAGTTGGTTGATGTCCTCTCCACTTGGGTTCGCCATCTTAGACGTGGATGTCCTCTGCTGCGTTGTCCCATTGGTTCAGAGCCGAAGAAGATTTAAAAAAAGCATTCAGAAAAGTCAAATGAAGCTATTCTTCAAGATTTTTTACTTTCCACTCGACGATGTTTAAAGTCCAGATTTTCGTTTTAAACTATGTATATCGACATACACTTAGTTGTGTTGTTAGATGTAAAGTTGTGGACTTCTTTTGATCGATAATACCTGATAACACCAACAACCAGCAAGGCATCGAAATAATGTTCCATCCTTTTTATGCAGCCGGAAAAATGTTCAAGGACTCACCTCTACTTTTAAAGTCAATATTCCGAGAAATTCCGAAGAGTTTGTTGTCTCCAATAATCTTATGCAACAAGGGTAAACAAAAATATTATTCCTGTGCAAAATGTTTGGATGTTTTCTTTGGAATATTACCAGTAGATTTACTTTTAAACTGCATAACTAATCCTTCGGAAAAAGGCGAAGTCTTCATCTAAAGACAAGGTTACAGGAGTTGTATCGGTTGTATCGCAACGTAGTTATAAGGGACGCCTATTATTCCTATTGAAGGACGGGCCAGGGATCTATTTTACAGGCACATAGTTACTCTAAGGGAGGCTGAGTTATTTAATGAATTTAAGTATTGTTGTAGGGTGTAAGTTCCAAATTTGAATTGGGTGTAAAATATCGCTGAAGAAGACTGCTTTTATTTAAGGCGGTACAATACCAGAGAACTTACTTACTTAGCAGACCTACGACCCATGTAGGGTCTAAGCCTGAGCTATCGCTGCCTTCCATCGTTGACGGTCCAGGGCACGCTGCTTCCAGTCGTCAAGACCAAGCTGTCTTACGTCCGCGATGACTTGGTCATTGTGCCAGAGGTTCGATCTTCCTCTCCTTCTCGAACCAGGAGGCTCGGATTCGAAGACCCTCTTAGCTGGAGCGTTGTTGTCCATGCGCTCGATGTGACCGAGCCAGTGCAGTGGACGGATTTTTGCCTTCCGGACTACATCCACATCCTGGTACAGCTCATAGAGTTCGCGGTTGTGTCTTCTCCTCCATTCGCCTTCCTCGCAGACGGGACCATATATCCGACGTAGAATTTTTCTTTCAAAGACACCAAGAATCAACTCCGTAGTTCTTCTTAGTGTCCAGCTTTCGGCTCCATATAGCAGCACTGGCAGAATAAGAGTCTTGTAGAGGATGATTTTGGTCCTTCGAGTCAGGAGTTTTGAGCCCAGTTGTTTTGACAAACCGAAGTAGCATCGGTTGCCAAGGGCGATTCTACGTCGGATCTCCACTGTGATGTCATTCGTGGAGTTCACGTTTGCCCCGAGGTAGACAAGCTCTTTCACTACCTCAAAATTATAAAAATACAATACCAGAGAACGTGTTCTGATATTTTCTTCTCCTCGGAGTGTCTGAAAGACACAATGTTTTAAGATTCAGTTTAAAACCCTGGTAACTACTAAAAAAGACTGATAAGATTTGAAGGTGTATTTTTTCTAATCCAAGGAGTTTTCTAGACTTGTTACGGCTTGGATCGGTGACGAGTTTGAACTGCGTGAGCCAGGAAGCGTTAAACCAATATATAGCTATCTCTTCATTCACTCTGTTTTTGACTACCACATTAATGTGCACTATTATTCTCATAGAAGGCTCGAAGGATTTGAATCATTTTACTCAACACACTGATTTTGGAAAGCTTGTATCAAAAGCTGAAAGGCACTAAAAAATGACACTGATCGAACAAAAGGCAGCATCTCGAGTTCTGAATCACGTTGTTATTAAAAAGTGGTCACAGTGCGCATTTGACTCTCTGAAGGTTCGAACAAGGTTCGCTTAAGTGACAGTAGACAGCATTGAGTTTTGGAAGCATTAAATTCTACTCTATTGTTTTTACCCCAATTAAATATGCTATCAAGATCGGAATTTAATGTGCTTAACATACCTTGCCGCTCCAATTCTACGGCCTAAGGACAGGGACGTGAGTCTTGGAACTAATATGAAAAGCTGAGAGTACTGTCATCAGCGAAGGAGTGGATTGGATTAGAAGTAGCAGACAGGAGATCATTTATAAAAATGAGAAAGAGAATCGGAGACAAAACGGAACCTTGGGGAACACCAGCATTAATTTGGTGGATATCAGACTTGAACCCATCCAAAACGACTTGAATTGAACGGTTCGAAAGGTAATTTAACAACTACAAAGTGCTTAAGGCTTGTGTGTTTGGATGAGCGTCTCACAAACATAACATTGTCAGGTTGACTGTTAAAGTGGTTATCCAGAGTGCTGATTGCATTCTATCAAGGGAGGAGTTATTATTGTTTACCTCCGAATTCTTTGTTGTCGCGAAAAGTTCTATGAGTCGGTCACTTTTCGATCACAACGCCATAAAATTGTCTAATTACCGGTTTTTGCTTTAACAATTGCCATCAGTCTTGTCTCTGTAGGCATCTTTCAGGAGGTCATAAAGGTCCTCCTAGTTGGGGTGTTCATCTTCGTCTATGCTGATATTACAAGATCCTGCCTGCTTACGTTTCCGGAGTATGGTCGGACCTAAAATCGACGAACTTTGATATAAGACACTTTTCTGCTTTTTTGCACTCTTTTCTTTCTGAAAACCACTGTCTCATCCAACGCACTTACTCGCTAACAATAATATCCGTGCATATGTGTTTGGATGGTTTCAAGCTTTAAAGCTATTCTATGAAAATATTCTTCTTTTCGACGCAGTTTTACCAAACGAAGTATTGACTACTACTGTGAACAAGAAAACCAAGTTCACCATGTATTGTACTCACTTGGCTTTTGAAAGGGATGTCCACATTCAGACTGGTTAAAATAATCCCTTAATGAATCCCCTAATGATGTACGCTTCCTTTTCTGTCATCAAACTCCCATTTGTGGCTCTGACTTTTAATGGCTCATTTAATTTTGTGACCTCTCCTCACCAAGGATGGCGACTCTGCGATTCTGATTTGAAAAGATGAGTTGTATTTCATGAAAATTTCAAACAAATTTGTTTTCAAATCTATCTTGAATAGAATCAACTTAAAAAGCACAAATTAAACCTCAGCCACAAAAGACATTCAATAGATACGAGACCCAGGCAATTATCCGCTCATCTATATTTTCCACATCTTCTCACAAATCAATCCAAAATATCATTCATCGAATAGATTCCATCTGCAGATGTGTGTCAGGCTTACAAATCTCACAGACATCCGGGAACCACAAGCCATTGCGGCGCATATGCCCTCCATTCAGTGACCATATTCACTAATTGGAATTCACTTCAAAACATATCGACTCGGCAACAAAACTCTTCTCCGACCAACTAGCACATCCTCATTAAATCCACCAAATCTAGTTTTCCGATTTTCAATCCACGAAACCCGCATCTCCTCCTTCCGGCTGTCACATGCACAATGCCAGGCGAATATTGCAAAGCAAACTATTTGAGGCCAAAACTCAATTCTGAGATATGAAGCTGCAAACAGATGATTGCCCGAAAGTTGCACTCGTCACATCCAGCCAACGTTATCATCGTAATTCGCTGCTGAGCATCCCTTGGTTTAGACTTCGGCTGTTGTTTCGGCTGCCATTGACGGGATGGCAATTTAACTTTTCCGCATGTGAAAAATCTTGGCAGTAAAGACTGAAACAGGTATCACACTCCCATGTGGATACGTATGCCGTTGTGTGGCGCATAATTGAACAGAAGGGAGAAGGCGGAAGGCACGTGGGGAGGTGATATGAATTTAAATTACTGAAGTGGTGCGCTCGACGACAATCCTGGGGGAACTTTGCATGATAGTTGAACAGTGCTCAACTAAGTTAAAGTAAATCAAGTCGTGATTTACTACTTCTCTCCTAATTAGTAGGGATGAACTGCGGTGTACTGGAGATAGACGCAATTAGTTGCTGGAAGATGTGGGAAGTCATTGTGTAATAGGGACTGCCTGGGGGCGAACAAACTGAAGTGCATTCTTCTGTGTTGAATTGGTTGACTTGAGATGCGTCAACGATGAAATACGGCTAATGAACCGCATCTTGTTAGAGGAAGTCGCATCTGGTGAGCGACCTCGTCCGAGAGAGAAAATGAGGCGGTTTCTGAGAACGCAAGGAACTTGTTGCACTGTTCTCCACAAACTCCTGTATCGGAGCCAATTAAATTGTTTACTCGAGGGTGAATGGTTTTTGCTTGAACTCGATAAGAGTATTTCTTTTAACAATGAACCGTCTGGTGGGTGAATGCCATCGGTGATTTATTGATTAAACGAGACAGAAACGAATTGTTTTATTATATTGAAGAAATGTTTTCGTTATCTTAACAGAAAATAATGGCAAACAGCTGAAATAAATTTTGCAGCAGTCACAGAAACAAACAGAAGTATATCCATCTAGAGATTGAATAAATTCCTAGGGGAGAAGCAACCATAAAGGCAAGACAAGTTTAATTTAAACTACCTTATTTTAGCACTTATACATGCACTTATTTATTTTTGTCTTCAAAATCATTATTTTTCGGAGTTTTTTGTGATTAATGCGACCTTAAAGTAACCGCATAGCTAACAGAAGTGCGACGGAAATTGAGGTGGACATGGCATGACATATCTTCTGCGCTATGATATGTTTCTCCTTGTACTTCGATACGGAGACGCACTTTACGAACAAAGCTGAGATAGTTACTGAAACTGAAATGTTGACTTCTAGAAAAAAGCGACGTTTCATTAAAGAGATTTAGTTCTGGAGATTTACTTCAAGCCAGTGATCGTGACCGCCGTGGCGAAGTGGATACATCTGTCGATTCCTACACTAAGCATCGAGGTTCGATTTCGAATACAACAACTTTTATATGTCACGGCACCACCTCTCTCGAGTCGATCGAATGTAAAAATATCAAGAAAAACCTTTTAAATGTTCGCCTTTCGGAGTCATCATAAAACTGTAGTTTTCGTCCACTCATAACGAATACAACACGATTGGCCAATGTAGACGCTAGGCCCAAATACACCTCGGATTCAAGCCACAATGGGTGAGCCTTATTCAGTCTTTTGACACAAAAAAATTGGTCAAAGTACCAACAATTTCGCAGCCGTTGAAGTATGCATTGGGCGCCGTGCCGTAGTGGGTAGATGCGTCGACTCCTACGCTCGATGTTCTCGGTTCGATTCCAGAAAAAACACCTAACATTTTTTCACAGCTCTACCTCTTTCGAGAATAACTGCTCAAAGAGTATAACTGTCTAGAAAAAGCTTCTCAATCTCGCCGTTCGGAGTCAGCATTAAACTGTAGGTCCCCTCCACTCGTGAGAGAACAATAGCACGCACAACACGAGTGGTTGCTGAGAAGCTAGGCCCAGGTCCACCTCGGACTGTAGCGCCGCCATTATTATTATTATTATTATTATTATTATGTATAAATTACTTTCAGTTCAAAATGAGTCAAATCATTCGATTCCACGCCTCCGTTCACAAGAATTGGGAATCTCTCTGTCCACATTGTGGCAAATTTTCAGTTAAGCTCTTGGAGCAGTCCGTTTCAAGATAAATTAAGCCCAAGAGCTGAAGCCGCGTGATCATTTAAAGACCCGAACCTTCTTCGATTTGGCTCTGCAAAAATTTGAGAAAACCCTGAATTTGAACGAAAACTCATCTTCAACGACGTCAACAAGCAAAACATGCGTTATGGACAGTAACAACCCCACCTGAAATTTAAGAGACTCCATTGCATTCAGAAGGAGTGGCAGTGTGGTGGGGATTTCATGGCGGAAGTGTGATAGATCATATTTTCTGTCGATGAAAATGTTCGCCATGCTACGATCAATGGAGTTATCGTTATCGTATCATGTTGGCGCACTTTGTTTTTTGGTCGGAGTGGGATGAATCAGTGATATGATGGCCCTACAAGTATGAATTTCGTACTTAAATTTAACATTTGTACAGTACCTGTAATACGTTTATCCCGTTATCTTGTTTCTTCCATCTTTTATTTGAGCACAAAAATGTTACACATATGCTTGTTGAAAATGCCTGCATGCATATGAAGCCAATAACTGCCGTTCTGAAGCACTTACTAAGGTGTATGATGGCCAAATCAAAGTATATAACATCGTCATGTCCTTTCTTTGGTACGACAGAACGGAAAGTTAACTGCTGTTTTCCGTCATCTACAAAAGACTACAGCCTTGGCCAAATGAATTAGGCACCCTTATCTTTTTGTCTTTGCTGCCAAATTTTGAATTAGTTTGAATTTTATGGTTTTGGGCGAAACGATTTTTATTTTTTCCTCTCATTTCATTAATTTGTTTGCTTTTTGAGGATATAACGAATCCTAAAGAGTGCCTAATGTATTTTGCCAAGGCTGTATATGAAGCCAGCAACTAAACAAAGCCAGCAATTTGTTTCTTTTGCACTAAAACACTGCAGTGTTTTAACTCCATCATTTACAAAATGTCTGATTGATGATTTGAAATCATAATAAAACTGACTCAGTTCTTGAAAAATGTGAATGTGTGCATATCTCATAAATTTATCTGTAGCTGAACAGTTAACAACAAGATATTTGCGCTCATATTTGTTCCTCAAAATGCTGAACAGACTGCTAACCAACAATATGAAAATAAACAAAGAAACAAGTCGTATCTTAGCCTTGGATACAATTAAAGAGAGGTTCTCTATCTCCACTTGTTAAGCTTTTATGCATTTTTGTGCAACGAACCTGCACAGAAATACTACAAGGTAAATAAATTGAATTTGATACACCCTACTGTTCGGATGTGAACAGGGAGCTTTACCCGTTTATTTCTGACAAAGAAAAGAATACTGCGAAAAACAAAACTGTATGAAATTAAAGAAAAATAAAACACTGTTCTTCGTTAAACGTAATAACAAGAAGTATTACTTTTATTGAATCGTTTTTCTAGTTTGTCTAAGGCTAGGTTCAATGCGGCTACCCAGGAAGTAAGGGGAAGTACGTAGACCAACGTTGGTCTATTATGCAGTAGTTTATCCGAGGGATGTGGAATTTCTTAAAGACAGTAGTTGCCTGTGGAACTACCATTCACTATTCGCGGGTGTAGATCACAGCTCTACAAACTTTAAGTACAAGGTGTGCCGTAATGTATTACTTCGCTACATAATTAAAGCTCTACTTTGCGGGACAGATTCATGAACTTTTATCAAAATTCCTGCTGTTGTTAAAATGTCAGTCGTCAATTGGTTACGAAGATATTTCAATAAATTTTCCCTCAGATTTCGCATTGCAGCCATCTACACTAGGGGCTTTTATCGCATTTAAATTAAAAGTAACTCTGTGAATCTCCTTGTTGGCCTCGACATCTAAACTTAGGTACTAGCAACAAGCATGTGGGTTCATCTGCCTTTTGCTGAGTTGTTCCCGCTTGCCACAACGCCTCGTATTTTATCAATTCAGTCTCCTGTTCGACGAAACGCTCTTTACAACTTGTTTACCAGGATGTAAAACTCTGCATCATTTGACATTGTCCTGAAATTGCTCGTAGCAGCATGTAAGAGCCAACGTGTAAGTGGACCGAGCTGACTACTCCTGAAAGCAGGATTCTCTTTGAATATCTAGGACCTTCGATATTCAGAAGCATTTGAGAAGTCGCTGCTTGTATAACTAAAGCATTCCTACGTTGCGTACATGACATGCATTGTACAGTGAAGGCATAATTATAAGATATTTCAGTAAAATCTGGACTTCTAGTGCCCTACCTCAAACTTCGTAATACAAGGTGTGACTAATAATGAGGACAATACGACTGGATGGCGCAGTTGGTTAAGTGCCTGCCCTAAGTTAAAGGGGTCACAGGTTCGAATCCCAGTAAAATTTAATCTGGTTCAGTCATCATTTGCCGTTGGGATCAAATTATCTGCACTGGAGTAGGAAGCTTACCCATCAGTACAATGGACCAGTTTTGAGTCTGAGTGCTCCAATAGCGCTTCAAAAATCTTCCGAAAAAAAATAATGAGGACAAGGTGTCTTAAATTAACTAATATTTTATGTCTGAAACTTGTATTTTTGACTACTGTAACGACTCCGATGAAGTCAGCTAATGAGATCTTTGCAGCACTTCGAGATTAACGCTTCTAGCAAGACACTGTCTTACAGTATTAAACGTTTAACAATAATGGTCCGGTAACCGAACCCTGAGGAACTCCTTCTGTGACGGTGTACATTATCCTATAACAATTGGTTTGCGGAAAATAAAAAACATATTTCGAACATTTGCGGAAAATGTGAAACAAATTTCGAACACACGGGTAAATACTCAAAAATATTCCTTTCGTTACAAATGTCTTTAGAGTGGTTACCCAATTAAAACGACTACCTGGCGACCCGTAGTTTGGTTTTGCTTCGATTCTATAACCTGCATCATCTTACGTGATGTCAAAGTAACTTACTTACTTAAGGTGGCGCTACAGTCCGGGGTGGACCTGGGCCTCAACCAACAAGCGTCTCCAGCGAGCTCGATCTTTAGCTAGCTGCCTCCAGTTTTGCACGCACAGTTGGTTGACGTCCCTTCCCACTTGCGTGCGCCACCTGAGTCGCGGTCTTCCTCTACTGCGCCGTCCTTTGGAGGCGGATTCGAATTCGCATATGCGAGTAGTTGAACGGACTTCTGAGAGATTGTGCCTCTGGTGTTAGCGTGCGAGTTTTGCACAATTCTTTCAAGTATGATGTTAAAGAAGTCGCATGACAGCGCGTCGCCTTGTCTGAATCCTTTTTTAACATCAAAGGTCTCGGTTAGGTCTTTACCGACCTTGATGGAGCAGCGTGCATCCTCCATCGTCATTCTACACAAATGGACGAGTTTGGTAGGGATGCCAAAACTAGACATTGCTCTGTATAGCTCGTCTCTATAGATGCTGTCATACTCGGCCTTAAAATCGATGAAAAGATGGTTGGTGGGTTTTTTCCAAGATCTGCCACAGTGTGAATATTTGGTCGATGGATGTTAAAGTAACTGGGTCTGAATAAGCCTCGATCTCTCTCTAGCTTTGTCTATGCCAAAATAGTTAAGATCCCCTACAGCAAATCATAGTAATGAAATTGACTACAGGGGATTTGCTCCGCATTTTTTAGCTATCTTGTACCGGAAAATGCTTTGCATTCATGTACAACTTGTAATTGATCTTTAACCATAGCTGGAAAAGGACAGGAAAACGTAGAACACATATGACTGCAACATTTTCTGATTTCTTTGCAGAAACCAAAGCCCTTTTTTTCCAAAAATCACATCTTGCTTTGCTGCTATTTATATGTTCGACCCGTCGCGAAAAAAATATGCTTCGTATCAGCTACGAATGACAATGGTCGCTTTTGACTTTGACAAGGCTCATGCAAAATTGTGCTTTCATCCAACATTGACTGCATAAAAAAAGAGAAAAACGAATCTGATAAACACAGAAAGATTAAACGACACGCAGCTAATGTGGTTTAAACATAAATCTACTCCCTGAAATCACATCCACAACTTTTTCTTAATGCACGCAAAGTTGAACCTTTAAACACCGTCAAGCGAATTGCTCCACACTTCCGTTCCCAAGTGCTTCAAGAGAATAGAACGCGATAAAACATTCTCTTCGAACTTATATATAAATGATGCATCATTCCGATCATACCCTATGAATGCGAAAACATTCAGAGGTTTCGCAACTCCCCAGAGATGAATCATAAGCAACCCATCGTGTTGTAACATTATTCAGACCGTGTTATGCTTACACATCAGCAGTGCTACTCTCCAGCTCGACGTGTACGCTGCAGTTGTTTGCGATTCTCGTGTTGATATTTTATTTAAACAAATTAATAATGACAAACAATCGACTTGTTGAGATTCCCCAAAACGAATGGCCATCGCTACAGCAGATGTATCGGAATAGAAAGAATGAAGCTTGTTCGTGGAATCTGCTGCAGAACTACATCAACTGGTTTGCGAAAGATACGACGATAAGCAACGTGAGGGTATATTCGCTGAACGGTGACTGGAGCGATGGCACATTCATTATTCAAGTGAGTTGATCCCAGTGGTGTCGCCTTAAAGTGAGATTAAATCATTTTCCCTCTCGACAGGATGGGAACACTTTAATGTTCAACACTTTGGGTGACTGCCAAGAGCGGCTGTTTAACGCCCTCCAATGCATTGATCAGATAGCTGCCAACTCGACTAGTGATTATTATTCACTTCACGACTTTGTGCATCGCGTCAAGCCGACAGTGGATAGATTTATGGCCCCGATAGGTGCAAATGTAACCGTAATCTGGTATCACCTGTCAAGGGAGGAAGCACTAAACTTCAAGGTTGAGTAAGTGATTAAATTTCGACTTGCCGTGAGTGATATTAGCAATGCTTGCAGTGCTCCACAAGGTGTCACGATAGCGCCACTCACACAGGCAAATGTGGAATGCATTAACAATCTGTGGCCTTATCGCAAATCCGGAAGTGACACGTTCATTAGCCGGTTAATTCGTTTGAATCTGCACGCTGGGGCATTTGGTGAGGACGGAAGTTTACTGGCTTGGTGTGTACAAATGCCGATGGGATTTTTGGGATTACTCCACGTGAGGGATGATCAAAGACGGAAGGGACTTGGAAGCTTAGTGGTGCGAGCGCTGTCAAGGATAATGGCTGAGAAGGAGATTGAAGTAACGACTAGTGTGGTGGACAGTAACACGAAATCGAGAAAAATGTTTGAAATGTTGGGTTTCAAGGAAACTGATCGATTGTATTGGGTTAAGCGTCCAATAAAGAAAGACTAGGTTAAGGTCAAAAGTCTGCGAAAAGTTTTCAAATGTATGCATTTTATGGGATAGATTACAACACTTGAAACGTACGACACAATCAGTAATATTACGAAAGAAATAATTCTGTGAAGAAATTACTATTTTTTAATGTCACTACAAAGGCGTAAATGACATGTTCCAGTACAACTTTTGAAGAAAATTGCCGCTTTGTTAGAAAATGCTAAAAAAATCGCAATCAAATCGTTAAATCGCACAATCTCGGTAGGCAGTTCACATCACCCACTTCCGCGTGAGATAACTATGCCCTCGAATCGCTCGTACAGAATTTCCAATGTGACGGCACGTAGCGCCGTTCTGTTGAATTATATGTCGCTGGCATCCGTATCATAAAATTTAGGCCAAAAGAAATTGATAATATTCGACTTATAGCGCTCGCCGTTGGCGGTAATGGCCTGGCCAACGTCGTTCTCAAAGAAATATGGACCGATGACGCCGCCAGCTAAAAATCCACAGCAAATAGTGATTGGATGTCATTTGGATTGGTGTCGTCCCAAATTCGATGATTTTGTTTCTTGGCGTATCCATTCATCCAGGAATGCGCCTCATTGCTAAAGATGATTTTTCGATGATTTCGCGAGGAACGTTGCCCGAACAGAGCAACCATTTTGATAAAACAACTTTATCAGTTGCACGTATTGTTGAACACTTTGTCCGCTAACGGTGATTTGGGAAAACAGACTAAATAAATGACAGCCAATTTGACAGATATAGCTTCAGCAATATACCCGCTATCAACTGTCAAAGTTCCGAAGTCTCTATTGGAAAACCTTTTACATAAAAGTTTCCGAGTACACCTAAACACATTGCTTATGAACCTATTGAACAAACTCCCACCACGATAAGAACGTCCGTGCGACTGAGTTGATCATCAAGATCGAACCAATATCTTGAGTCTGCCAGTTTTCTTTTTTTAAACGCTTCTTCTAACTTCTTTCTTAGAAACCATTGACGAGCATTTTTTAGGGTAGCCTTCTTTGAAGAGTACGGCCGCTTTCTCGTTTCCTTGGATTCCTGAATGTCATTTTAACCAACAAATGGTTACCGTGTTTACGTTTACAGCCTCAGACATATAAGGCTTGCCATCTTAAAGCTCAACTTCTCTGGACCTCAGAGTGGTTAAAGCTCCTCTGCTTCTGAATATGACGAGGAGGAAAGAAATAGTACTGTCTTTACTGGTGCTGTAGGTGCTGATTTAATTGACTAGACAACTCAATCTTTGAAGCTTCGCCAGGTTTGAAAGAATACATTTCTTTTCTAGCACTTGCCACCAGGCTGATGATCCATAGAGTAGGATTGGTTTAACTACCGTTGTATATTGTTGTATAAGCTTATATGCACTACACCCTAGGACAGTGCATCAACATGCTCGCAACCAGACATAGTGTCAGAAAAACATAAGATGTGCGGAGATCGTGCCTTCGACGTTCCTTGCTTCTACGTTCCCACGTACGAAAATCGTTGACGCAGCCATCTAGGTTATAGAGTAAATTGAAGCTACATTTTAAGTGAAATTGGAAACCGATAGAAAAATAAAATAAACGGACTAAGTGGCATTGTTTGGGTGCCCTTCACAACGAAACGTGTGTTTTATTATTTAGCTTATAAAGTCTTTTTTTTATTTCATTTTTTATTAAGACTTAATTTAACCTTACTTGCTAGACAAAAATGATTAAAACTAGCTTAACTAACTTGTTATGAACTATCTTACTGGCCCTCGGGGGGCACTCTAAGCTAAACTTGAAACTTAATTATGTCCTTCGACTTATCCTGCAATTATTGCTCAGACAAGGAACAATAATTACTAAGAAAATCTGTTTTAAAAAGACTTAGTGAAAGCTAGCTTATACAGTCTGTACACTAAATGTCCTTTAAGGTGACAAATATTTTCAAACGCACTTTAGACTACAGGACCAACATTCCGTACTTCTAGACAAATCTGGCCTAGTCTAAATCCTAAAAGGTCAAAAAATCACATTTCTCTTAAGAGATCAAAATGTGGTGCTTTGATTGGAGTCATCACAGTACATAACACCTTAGGTGCTCCTGGTAAGAGACTTGAAATCTTCTCCAATGACTTTAAAAGAAGCGCCTTATAGGAGGTAGACAATGTTCTTCAGATCCTGGCATCATTAAAACAATTACACTTAGGAGCCTATTTTTCATGTAACCCTTGGGGAAGGAGACATTAGCAATTTACTTCATTACATAGAAAGCTCTACTTGGCTACACTAACAGAAGCCCTCTTCATTATTTAGGAACCACTTTCCTGTACAATAGAATACCCGGCAATGAGAAAACACGACAACCTAACTTAACCTTAACTGTGCCTTCTTGATGCGGTCCTTAATGTTTTCCTTCCAGTTTAGCAAAACCTTACGAAATTAATAAAACCATCATAAACTAAATCCCGGTCTAGACACCGATATGCGTACTCAAAAATGCTAATGGCAGGGATAAAAACTGAAATTTAACTAATTTATTCCTCTTAGGCCCCTTTTTCCTTGAATAGGTATTTCTCGTTGTGAAAAAAAATCGTGGAGAAAGAGTGGTTCAGGTAATAGCTCCTTACGTCGTATTTTAAGGGGTGGTGGAAAATGAGAAAGAATCTATCCTAACTCGGATTACTTCGAAAATACTTCTTCCACCACGAACAGAATTTCAAGAACTCGGAGCAAAATGCAAATCATATTTAACATCGTTTTCAGTCTATGGGATACTGGAGATTATTCCGAAACTCGTCCCCTTCCCTTTTAAACGGAGAAGAATGAATCTTTTCCAAGATTTTTCCTCTAGACTGTCTCTAGACTGTTGTGTCGGTTTTTTTCAAGGTCAAGGTTTCCGCTACACTTCACCGCTTTCACTTTTAAGGGAAAACCCAGTCAGTTAATTTCACTGTGATGAGATTCAGGGCAGCCATGGAATTCAATAAATCTTCCGTTGGTAGATTTGAAACTAAACCTCAAAATCTGATTGAGGTAAGAAGCAATCCATCATCTGCTTATGTAAGCAAACAGAAATGGAGATGCCATACAAGCAACTGGAACAAACAATCCCAGACTGGGCTGACTAAATATTGTTAAGTAGTCCGATTATTGCTCGCAAATACTCATTTGCGGTGAGCGGTGTTGTGTGACTTAACGGATCAAATTGTCAACTGAAACTCTAGACGAACTCTGAAAGACTTTAAACAATTCCAACTGTTGAATAGGAATGACTGCAAAATTCTCTACTGGTCTTTGAGAATTTTTCCGAAAGAGTTCCTCCGCCCGTCCTTAATTAAAATGTACTCTTTGCACGGAAGTACCAGCACTTTCCGTCAAATAACCATCGCAAAGTCCAACAAAGTATTACAGATTTAATCCGGCGGAGTATTAAGTCTGCTACCGCTCTTCCTTAGTCACTGGCAGGTTCCTTCGTCAAAGACCAACATGAATTTTAACTCAAATAGAAGTAATAAAGTCACTTAAGCCTCCTTTTGTTTCACGCTGACAGGATGCTCACAGTAATGTCATCAGAAGGGATAACTTCAACGTGTTTTTCTGTTCTTTACTTTCCCAACGAAAAAATAAACTTTATTAAATTCAACTTTCAAAAAGTTCACAGACATAAGCCGTCTCTTTTGCATTTTATCGACTTTTTTCGTCATCATGGTCGTTGTTGTCGGTTTTTTTTTGTTGTTGTTCGGTGTTTGAATTCGAAAGATACACTATTTCAAACTATTGGGAATCAATTGGAAAAGTTAAATTTGTTAGCTCTTACGGAACGAACGGAACTAAAGCATACTCTCTGTCGCAGGGGAAGACGGAGGCAACTTTTTGAAAAGTGAAAAGTTGTGTAGGGGATAGAGAAAAAAGAAAAAATAGTTGAGCGGATGGAGTAGCTTTCGTAGAAGACGGTGAAGCATCAAAAACGCAGTTGTGTCCCATTAGGACATGGATAGGAGTGATTGATGAGGTGGGACGGAAGGTGTGAGGCTTTGAACAGCCCGAGGATATGTGGAAGTCGCCTGATGCAGAGCTAAAAACCACAGTCTTAAGATTTCCAGAGGGACTTCTAAAAGTCAAATCAACTTTCAATCTAAACAAACAGAAACTACTTTGTGTTATATAGCATTGCGTCGCATTCACATCGACGTGACACGTCTGTTCTGAGAAAAAAAAATATTTTTGTTGTTTGCACCTAATTCTTGTTCTTAAGTCAAAAGTTGTATAACGCACAAAGACTTCATCATCAATGTCCGCCTTTGCAACGAACTCCTCCTTTTATTCCTCACAGGGGCAAGCAGAAACTGAAATGTTGGCATTCATGCCGATCGTAGGTACAAATAAATAAGACAGTAAGACGAATAACAGTTTTGACTCCACTGTGTCGGTTTGCACCACTGTCAAATCGTAGAGCCTGTAGTTCCAAGTCGAGAAGAGGAAGATTGAAGAGATTTTTCTATAAATTTTATGGACGAATGCAAATCAAGGGAAAAATAAGGGTCTGCAGATTAGTAGTCGAAATTATGACGTTGATTCTTCACAGACGGATCAAAAATGTAGCCGGGGGCGGGCAGTGTATTCCAGTGACATATCTCTAGGCATCTGCCATGACATTGAGGTGTCTTACAATAAAACCGGTATCAAATGGATACAAAGTTCGGAAGAAAACCTGCTGCAATGAGGGTGGAAAACTGGTGGCAGAACCGCAGCCGATGCTAAGAATATGAAAAACTAATTTCTGCAAACTGTTAAAGGGCAAGGAATACCCAAATATCGCTGATTCGGACGATATTAGAACAGATACCGTCGATCCACACGTAGTCAAGGTCGTCATCGAGATCAATATCGACAGCCAAATAAAGCTGCTGAAACGGTCGGACTGTCTACTAAACTGTTCAATGCAGCTGGAAGTAAGCTGATTAGACGCATGTACCAACTAACTTTTTCATTGCCCACTTATCACGAGGTAACACAATCAACGCTAATCCCTAATAAACTAGGGAAATACGCTCACAAGCGCTTATTCCGCTCTGAGATTTAGCTTTTGATAAATTAACAAAAATTAATTTTGTGCGAAAAGGAAATTGAAAAAAAAAATAAATTTGCATCGGCCGGGAATCGAACCCGGGCCGCCCGCGTGGCAGGCGAGCATTCTACCACTGAACCACCGATGCTTGTGCAAATCCTATCTCACACTAGCAATTTAAGTTAAACTAAGATTGAAACAGGTTTTCCAGTCATGATGTGAATTAATAGACACCATCTACAGTGACTTTTATAACCTATAAACTCACGATATCATTTAGTTTTAAGTCATCTGAAGTATTTTCTTTCCTTTCACAAAGGAGATCAGATTGTGGTCGGCTGCCATTGCTCATATAAACCGTACGTCAGCACCATATGATCTGCTTCAGAAGTCATGGAATGTTATGTGCTTCTTTTAATGTAGTTTATTTACGTTGTATGGTTATTATCCCTTGATTTTATTCACTGAAGTAATGTACAGTGGTGGACAAAAGTTTTCACACAAAGTAATTTTTAAGGAAAACAAAGCTTTCAAAGATTTCCTAAGTTAAAAGCTTTTTAGTATTGTTTTTGAATAGAAATATTTTTTTTTATTATTATTTGTTTTATTTTGTGATACTTAATTGCTTCATGTTTCAAAAGGATTTAATTTTAAACGACGCTTGGGTTTGAACGTTTCATTTTCGTTGATCTAGGTCAGATTTGGCTCTGCATTTGGACACAAATTGTTTTTTTTGCTCTCAAATTACTCTTAATTTTTAGATTAACACTTTCTTTCACCTATACTGAAAAATGTACACCTTCTTAAGTGATTCTTTTTCAAGGATTTGTAAAAATATCTCCGCGTAACACTCATTTGATGAATACCAATTTTAAAAAATCAAGACTCTTTTGGTATCGCATGACCATCAAAAATAACGAAGATGGTGATTAATAAATGCAATGATTGGTTCGTCACAAAAGACAAATCTCATCAGTGGCATATAAATTGAATTTAAAGATGAGGAATGGGGCATTCATTTCAGGCTCGTTGGCGTAAACATTTGACTTCAAAAATCTTCCGAAAAAAGGTACAACAGCCTTAAATCACATGGTCTGCATATCCAATTCTGATCACGAACTTGCAGAACTTGCATGACAAAAAAATTACTCATGCAGTTATTGAAGTATTTCGTGGGATGTGTCACCCAAATCCATATCTTGCAATTAAAGCACAAAAAATCGATCATCACGTTGCGATCGTGAGAAACATTTACTGTTATTGCCTAGACAGACGCATTTTCAAGAAAATGCTGATCCGATGATACATCCAGCCCAAAATCCATACAAGACAGTGTCACATTGTAAATACATTGGTTTCTCAACAATCACTTGGGGATTTTCTGAACCCAAAATTTTTAATTTTTTACGACGTGCAAAACCTTAAGAATGAAAATAGGTACCACTGTCGAAGATGTTTTTGTTTGAAAAACCAGACAGACAGACAGCGTCAAAAGTGAGTCATTAGATGAAAGTTTGCCTTCTAAATTAAAATTGACTAAAAAACTAAAATTGTAAAGCAGACAAACTTATCAGACACGCCAACTATGCCCTTATTAACGGGACGCTATAACTCAAAAGACCAACCTTGGATGAATGAAGGGCACCATGTGCTACACCTCAAGAATTATCTTGCCAAAATCAGATCGAAAACGCTTCAAATATTGGATAATTCTTACTAGAACAGAAATCGGCTTTATTTTTATTATATTAATCTTGGAAAATCCTTTTTGGACCTGGTCTCCGAAATATCTTGGAGTAGCTCTAAAAAGATTGTGAACGTACTGACTACAGCATTTAACACCGCCGTTGACTAGAGTCCGACCGATCATTTGGCTTCGGCTTCGGCCACCTTCGGCTATAAATATCACCTTCGGTAAAACATTCGGCTTTTTTGCCGAAGCCGAATGTTGAGATTTCTGTTGAAAGTGCGCTTGTTTAAAGCTTTAAAATCAAAAGATTTTGCATTTGCAAGTTGGTAAACTATTAAGTGGTCTGTATAAAAGCATGCAATTTAATTGTACTGGTTTCTGGTAGAAAGAACATCAAAATTGGCAGCTGAAAATCCAATTTGGGGTTATTTTTCAAAAATGATGCGAATGCAACTTGCAAAATTTGTTCTAAATAGAGTTCGACAGAACATTCGGCTTCGGCGGAAGATGATCAAAAAAGCCGATGTTCGGCTTCGGCTTCGGCCGAATAACTGACCTTCGGTCGGACTCTACCGTTGACCAATGAGCAGATCAGCTCCTCCACTGCCTTACAAAATAAGAGATGAACCTTGGAATAGACTCACTCTCCCCCTCTCTCGTTTGCAGATGCCAACGAGTTGTTGGTTACCCCATTTTCTGTTAAAGGTACTCGGCTCCCAGATTTCACCACGTGGAGATGAGAGAGAGTAAGAGTTCGAAGACAGATACTTTTTAAGAGACAGACAGGCCTGCGAAATCCACAAAATCATTTAGTGAACCATTAAAATACGTACAGTCCCTGGCCATATTATTAGACACACTGTAGAATTTTTATGATTATTACGCAATATTTTTAACTTTTAACAATACAGAAACTAAGATCGCTGCCGAGATGAGATTTCTTCGTGATGTTGTGGGAATTACTCGCCGGGATAGGGTGAGAAACACGACAGTGCGCGAGGAACTCAATGTTGGGCAGCTGCTTCTTCGAACAGGAAGGGCTGTACTTTGATGATTTGGTCAAGTGGCACGAATGTCCCCATCATCACGACCTCCGAGGAGTGCCTTGAATGCGGTTCCATCAGATAGGCGACCGCTTGGCAGACCCAGGACGAGATGGTTGGACCAAGTCCAAACACTCACGCTTGGGCATAGCTCCTGATGAGTTAGAGTCGATGGCGGAGGACCGAGTGGCCTGGAGATGTCTCGTGCGTGCGTTACCCCCTCGACCCCTTTAGTGGAACACGCGGGTCACTGAAGATGAAATGAGATAAGAAATTTGTTTTGTGGTCTTATTTTCTTTATGTTTTTAATTTGATATGTTGCATTACACATGCATATTGTCGAAGTAGGGTAACATAGCGTAAACAAGTACAGACTTCTTTCAGTCGTATTTTCGCGTAAAATCTATAGTGCGTCTAATTATGTGGCCAAGGACTGTAGGTTTGCTTTTTTTAAGTAAAAGCTTCAATTTTAGGAGATTGGTGACAATTAATTTGTACAATACTATTTCAGACATCATTTACATATAATTTTCTTTCTGCTTGAATCTAACAGAGATATCAATCATAGCTCAAGTTCAGCTTTTATTTCTTTCCGACGTCGAATTTCAAAGCACCAAAAGACAATCTGATTTGAGTTGACTTCCCGATTCATTATCGCGTTTCTAGGGGTGACACCTCAGCACAGCGTAGATAATTGTCACTGCTCAATAGATTCGATTTCTGCTCCTCGCACCATCAGTTGCAAAAACCTACACTGGTTATGGTGAAATAATTATGAAATGCAATCATGCTCACCCTGCACCCACAGAAAACCGGAAAACCGACGAAAATTAATGACAAGAACTAAAAACTCTGCAATCTCCGGGGTCGATCCTTCCACCGGGATCCGATTGACAACTACGTCCTTTGTTATCTACGTTCATTTCATTTCCTTTGTTGGGCGCCACCAGCCCTGATGTTTCAACGTCCTTAATGCTTAATTCCGATATGAACACACTTCTGTTGCAGCATTTTCCACGAATTTCGTATTTTTCCATTTTCACCTTCCACTGGTTTGCATTTTTTATCCATCGGTGACTCTCTCATTTCCATCATTACGAACAGGAACAAAAAACTCATTTTTTTTCCTTGCAGGTATGGGTATTAAAAGTTTTGAATTACTTTATGAAAACTTTGCGAATGCAAGTCATGGGGTGCGCGATGGGGGCGGCGCTGCACAGTTCCTTCCAGTTTGCTTGTGATTGCAAACGAGGAAATCATATTTTTCTGCAACATTCAACCGGCTGATGAGAGGTGAGGACAGTGTCAATGTTGTCATGGTTGGTTAGGAAGTTAGTTATCGGGTGAAGTATGAACAAAAAAAAAAAAGAATACAGAAGGAAAAACGTGCAAAAACGATGAGGACGGATCGAAGGAAGCTCTGAGAGCGTGCAAATAAGGAAAAGGAAGCGGATGGGAATTTATCAAAGATTAAAACTAATAATAATAAGTTTTGAGTGGATTTGGTTGTGTTCGCAGGGAATGGAAATGCAAACGTCAACTACGCCGCTGAGGCAGGACAATCAACGAGTGGAAAAGGTTATTTAAAGTTCGAAGGAGAAGAAGTGGTGAGAATGGCAAAACGGTGTCTCTTTGTAGTTCGGAAGTTCAATCTGGGGTGCAGTTGACTTTTCATAGTTCTCACCGGTGGAGTGCAGTGGAGAAGTTTGGGTCGGAAGCTAATTCGAAGCAGGATGTTTTTGTACAGAAAATATGTGTGCGAAGAAGCGGGATTGGGGATAATTATGTTGAGTGGGAGATCCTTTGATTCAGTAGAAAATTGTTGTTTTGCAAATGAATCTACAACTGTCTGATGATGAGAGTTTGGAAGGGAAATTGATAGAAGTTCGTTCGTTCGATCAAGTGGAGTTCTTTTGACAGGGGGAGTGTAATTCAGGTTAAGTAAAGGGTGACTTAAAAGCGAGACTGTTATTGTGGGTTTTGTGACCTGCGTCGAATGCTCTCCTCAAATGAGTACCTTTGAGGAAAGCAGCATACCAAAAAAAGTCGATGATCAACCCCAGTCGCATTGACGCAGGCATTGTGGTGGGAGGCTTTATCCGACACTGTGTAATAGGCACTCATGCTATGCGCCTAGGCATCCCTCCACAGCGACTTTTGGAGAAGTAGCTGGAACGAAAAAGAAACATCAGTTCCCAATGTGATTACCCAGCTCTAATGGAAATGAGATTGCAGCTACTGGGCAAAAAATTGGTTGACGAGCTGGAGGGTTGAGCTGAAAAGCATCCTGAGATTCATAAAAAAATCTGTTTAGTCATCAACCGAATGTGCAGGCTACAGTGGTAGTATACATCCCCAGGCTACAATGTACCCAAACTGTTGCACTACGTCAGCCGCGGTTATAAGCCGCTTGGGCACACTTACACCTATGTACCTACCTTGGGGCTCCTTTCGAGAATTTAAGTTTACGCTGGTGTAGTTTGCTACGTGGGTTTTTGGTAGACGTTTTTTTTCTGACTGCGGATTCTGGTTTTGGGGCTCGTGCGAGAGTTTCAATTGCTTACGCGGTTTTGACGATTTGCGCGTATCGAATTTTGACCCGGTGTTGAATCAAGTTCGGAACCAAGTTTTTTGAGTCCGGTCCTACGGTTTAGGGCCGAGAGTTTTTTTTTGGGTTTCGTCGTCAAAAAAGCGTTTTGTAGAAGAAAGACGAAGAGGCTCTAACATTCCGACGTGAAAGTTTTAAATTTTGTTGTCTTGTTTGTTGGGAACCCCTCCAAGCTGAGCAGTTAGAGCAGGGAGGTCTTTTACTATTGCGATCCTATAGTTCGAGGTGAAACTGGGTATCAACCAATAAGTCTCTCCAGGTGCACCAAGTTGGTTGAAGCCCTTTTCCACTTGTGTGCGCTAACTTAGACGTGGACTTTTGTCTTGCTAAGCACATGTCCCTGTACAGTTCTTGGCTGAATCTTCCTCTCCAATTTCCATCAATCCAAACAGGACCAACGACTGCATGCAAAACTCTTTGCTTGAAAAAGTCAAGCGATTGGAATTGGATATAGTCCATGCCTCTGAGCCGTAAAGCAGAGCTGAGATTGTCAATGTCTTATACAAGGTCAACTTGGTCATTTCGTGCAGGACTCTATTACTACCCAATTGCCTTTTGAGTCAAAAAAAAACAGCGGTTGGCAAGAGTTATTTTGCATTTGATCTCGATATTGATGTTGTTCGTATAATTGGAAGTGAAACCGACGTAGACCATGATGCACCCATTTGCGATGTACGTGACGTGACTGTAGAATGGATCTAACTTAGTCTAACTCCCCATCTTCCTACCTAACTTCACTGCATAAAACTCATATTTTGAATACATGAGATTATTTTGTACTCATCTACGTACACAACACATTAACATATATTTCACTTGTCATTCTTTAAGTCTCCTTCATTGGTCTACAAACCCAATGAATTGTGTCGATCTCCCTAAACCCAAGATTTTCAAACATTTTCCTGGACGCAACGTTCGAATCAACAGCTGCCGCCGTTACTTCAGTACCCATCTCTGCCAACCGCTTCGACATCGCTCGCACTATTAGACTTCCATACCCTCTTCGCTTGTATTCGTCTCGGACTTGAAGTAAACCTAAACTTCCTCTCGGCAACTGTAGGCACCAACCCATAAGATTTCCACTTTCATCAAAAATTCCAAAGCTGACGTTGAAATGAATAAGGCGCCCTATGAAGTCCTCTGATCCTGGGTACTGATAGGCCCACAGGCTATTGACAGTCGCAATGTGAGATTTGTCAAGTGATTTCAAATAAGTTTTGGGCGGAACACTGCAAACGATGAAGATTGAAATTGGGAATGAATCCGTGAGATCTAATCTTACTTACTCTATCTGAAAGTTGAGGGCTTTATCTTGTTCGATGTGGAGCCAAGCAGCTGTTAGGTCGATTTGAATTCCAGTTGGTTCCATGTACTTGTTAATGACGTTCTTGTAGCGGTGAGAAAAGTCACAAATGCAAATGTAGGTCACATTTTTGAATTGTTCCAAGGATTGAATGCAATCAAGTGCGAGCAACAGACGATCGTGGTTTGAGTCCAGGGTGTTGAACATAATACTTATGCCATCCTGTAAAATTAAAGGATTAAAAGAAAATATTAAGAGGGCAATTAGGCTTTTCTCTAACTCACAACTAAATCCCACAGTATCTCACAAACGTCGAGATCGAAGGACTGGTTTAAAAATAACTTGAGTCGTGGTGCAAGTGCTCCATGAATTTCAGACTGACTTGTCATTAACCAATCTTCGTTTCGTTCAGTTTTTTGAGGGACATATAAAACTGTTGGAAAGATTGCAGCCTGCCAAAAATTGTCAAGAGCATGTAATCGGGAGACTTCGGAATGCGTGAAAAACAAATGCCAACGATACGTGAGTGCAGTGCCGCCTAATCACGAAGTAGTCGAGACAACTTCGGACTATCTACCACCACCGACAAGAACAGCGGGGAATGACGGCGAGTATGAGCAAAAAAAACGACTGGATGGCGCAGTTGGTTAAGTACCTGCCCCAAGTTGGAGGGGTCCCAGGTTCGTATCCCAGTGAAATCGAATCTGGTCCAGTCACCATTTGCCGTCGGGATGAAATTTACGTCACTGGAGTAGGCTGCTACCTGGCAGTACAATGGACCAGTTTTAAGCCTGAGTGCTTCTGTAGTGTTTCAAAAATAATCAAAAAAATGGGCAAAAAAATAAGGAACTGAAGAAATGCAACAACAAAAGATGAGTGCAGTGCAAGATGAGAATTGAGCTAGCAACAAGTATAGAAGACGTTGAATTAAAGAAAAAAGGCTTCCATCAATTTCACGAAATAGGCAACGAAGATATCTCAACTTCACCCGATGAAGTAGTCCTCCCACCTAGCAGTGAAGAAGCTGACACAGCTATCAACAAAGCCACAGACATGAGTGCGTTCCCATCAGAGCAGATCGTATAAAAATTAGTATATAATTAGACTCTTAAGCTTGTGCATTTAAGTTCAGTCCAAAAAGCGCTCCGTTTAGTTCAAATCTGTTTATTGGACTAGTTCGTTCTTCTAGTTCATTTAGTTCAATAAAGTTCACTGCTCAGGAAATTGAGTCTTGTGCGATTTTCGAAATCTTCTTAATAGTTCATTCATTCATCGCGCTAGAAAACTGTTCTAAAAACGGTATGTACTTGACTTAAAAGGTACACACGATCGAAGAAAACATAACACATTCCACAACATTTTTCAAGTTAAAGGCTGAACTACTCGTAAATAACACCAACATTCAACTCACCTGAATAATGAACGTTCCGTCACTCCAGTCACTATTTAACGAATAGAACTTCAAAAAATCAAGTTCATCGCCTACCCGCAACCAGTGTATATAATTCCTCAAACAATTCCATCCAGATGCAATCGTTTTATCACTTGAATACAGATCTGCCAGTTTCTGCCAGTCGGCACTCGGGATTTCGACAAGACAATTTGTTTTCATTTTCGCTTTTCGCACGTGGTACCTTAAAATAGCACCACCACCACTCACCAGCAATCAGTGACAAACTAAAGTGGAGAGCCGAAAAAACACGTCAGCCGTATACACAAAATTACTACATGTGCTTTCTTGTTCTCTTACGCGTTCATATCTCATGGCAGCGATACTCATTCGAGATAAGATACTCAAAGAAAAGCAAAAACGATTTCACAATTGTTGTAAAACTCTCGTTCTCTTACTTTTCTAGTAATACTTGTGCATTTTCAAAAAGAATGTATTCGATTTCTTAATTTGTTTATGATTGTTTTAATGCGGGATTGAAAAGCTTTTTCTTTGAGGATTGTCAGTGACTGGAAAGATGGAGACGTGAATAATTTTTAGTTTGAAAAATTGGTGCTTATTCTGGGATTTTAGCCTAGACTTAAAGGTCTAGTGCGTAGGGTTCGATGCACAAACCCACAACGTCACGGCGGCGTCCACTAATCTTCGAAAATTGACACATGTAATTAAACGCCAATTGTCTGTACTTAAGTCGTATTCTGTAATTCGGGGAAGTCGAATTTGGTTGCCTATAGTGACATCCTGACCTAGTGTGCATCATTTTTCTGTGACAGTGGCTGAGTGTGTAAACTTCAACAAAATGTGCATCGCGTAAGCATTACTACCTATGTATGTGACGTAACTTTTTTTGACTCGTCTGAACGACTTACTGCTTTGTGTGCCACTTTTATTTTTTTTTATTATAAGTCAAAAACAATTTTCTAATTAATTTGATTAATAATGTTAACAATTACAATGCCAATTGATTTGGAAAATATTGTTGATTTCATTGCATAACAATAATCTACGACGCGCTGGTTGCTTTCGTGTTAAATTTTAGAACGCGATGCAAAGCGTCATTGTCAATTGTTTGCAATTAAGAACGCTCGATGTTGCAGTACTGCTATAACACTGCGAATACACACTCATGCAGTATATTATTCGTCCTGCATTCGTTTATATCCAGACCCATTTAACCGCCTTCGTGGTCGCCGTGGCCGTGTGGTTTTGTGCGTCGGCCCATGCGCATTAGACTTTCAAAGTCTAGGTTCAAATCCAACTTCAGACAAACAATTTTTCAAAAAAAATTGTTCACAGCTACACTTCTTTCGAGTCACTGACAATGCTCAAAGAGTATAACTGTCTAGAAAAAGCTTCTCAATCTCGCCGTTCGGAGTCGGCATTAAACTGTAGGTCGCCTCCACTCGTGAGAGAACAATAGCACGCACAACACGAGTGGTTGCTGAGAAGCTAGGCCCAGGTCCACCTCGGACTGTAGCGCCGCCATTATTATTATTATTAACTGCCTTCGTACCAATTGCCTCAAACGCTTTATGAACTGCTTTTTGTGCGGTCCGAATGACTACAATCATAGGAGTATGCAAGCAGACAGATAATGCCTCTAGTGTTCTTCAGCGAGTTTTTTGCATGATCTTTCAAAGTATGATGTCGATAAAATCACATGACAACGCTATGCCTATAACTTTTTTGACATCATTAGTGATCTTGACGGAGCAGCTGACCGTGTATACAGAGCAGAGTATATTCTTGCCGTGCATGAGCATGCCGTTGAGTGCGGTCGAATTTATTTCATTGACAATGCAGTCAGTATCACCACTGTGTCATCTGTCAGTTCAACTCCCTTTCGACTCGACTAAGTGTGCAGAAACATTCAGGTAAATGTTTCTGCCAAGCTACATATGAACCAGGTATAAATTTATGACTTGTGTTCGCCGTGTAATACAAACCCATCGGATAATAAAAAAATCTTTTTATATTTTCTTTTCAGGTAGACAAAGACATGTTTTTCTTTTGCATCTCCCTTTTCCCATGGTTTCTTATTTCTTTGTAGCGGTACATTTGTATTACAGCCACAATTTAATATTAGGGTTTGTTTTGTACGTGTGTATACGCTAACTCATCTTTTTACAGTGGCTGCCATATATATTCGGACTAAGTTCACATTTTCTTGAAAATATTTAAAAACCAACAAAATAAGTGGAATTAAAGAAAAGAATTGTATGTTATTTCAAAGCTTGTTCCTCCTACATTTTTAAGAAACTTTTTTTAAATTTTGTTCATTTCATTTTTTTTTTATTTTTCTCGGAAAGTGATCGTTATCCCATTATTCGTTGAAACCATTCTACATAAATTACGTACGTTTATAATCATCCCCACTAATTCTTATCGCCAATGACAGTAGTACTGCCAGACTCATGTTTTTTATGAGATGATTATGCTTCAAGCTTAGCCGCTCTTACTCGAACTAAGACTGTAGATCTCTTCCTCTCGTGAGAAACAATAACACGCATGCGAATAGTTGCTAGAAGCTAGACTCAGTGAACCCCGAATTATAGCCTCACCCAAAGAAGGAGGATGATGGATGCAGTTCTCTCTGGCCACGGATTTCTAATTAAAGGCTTTAAAACACGAGCGCGTTTTTACATTGGTCGACTGCACTGTAATAAACTCTAATGCCCGAAACACAATAGTACGTCAGCGCTGGCATTGTCTGGCAATTCAATGGACATGCACGAAATGCTGCGTCGACCGACGTAAGCGAAAAATGAGAAAGATGAGAGGATTGTAATAAAACGTAAAACGTAATCCCAACGGACGTCATTATCGAACATGTTGGATATTTTTTGACAGAGGGATACGCTGTGAGAGCGCAAATTGAGAGCATTTTGTAGCAAATGACATTTGAGACATGAAAACAGCTGCATTCATTCATTTTCAGCAATTAATTTTTTTTACGTACATAGTTTTTTTTACTAGAATATTTTTTGATTTGACATTTCACATTTCACACACATCGGTTGATTACTTAGCGTAACAAAGCTTACCTTGATGATTCCTCTGTTATTGGCAAAAAGTCCAATCCATTGTGAAAGATACATGATCCCCGCAAACCTGAAATGAGGGTATCGATGAAAGAACTTATGTATGTACGTCAATTTTCTGTCATGCTCTTACTGTGTCATAGAATACTTCAGTCACGTGAGCTTAGCTCATCAGTAACAAAACGTCTACATTCCCTAGTCAGGTACACACATGGAGACACCTTTCCTCGGTCTTTCGGAACGTAAGTATATGTTATAGTCGGTAATACAGTGCAGTTGTCTGTCATGTAAGTAAGACAAAAGGAGCATATCGTCTTTTAATTTTGGCAGTTCATTGCACATCTTTATTCAACTTAAATAGCACTTTTGAACATGCATATATCATTTAATAATTCTTCTTGTTCATAAACTTAAAACTAGGTAAAAGGAACTGTGCACGTTGAAGCAGGGTGTTTTGATAAAAACAGGATCCACTAAAGATCACACTCAATAAAATCAAGTAACTCCAGTAGTTTTCTTTCCTCTCCATCGTCCTCGTCTTTAGCAACTCCCGCCTTTTCCGGTGAAAAATTATCCTGAACCGACGAATTGTATCGTATCTCCAAACTTCTGAATGATTTAAAGATACACACTTTGGGATTGACTAAAAAGTTTCGACCCAGTATCAAGGGATGCATTTGATCGCTGTCCTTGACTATAAACACTTTGGTCAACATCATAACTTCTCCAGCGGTCACCATTTCACTGAGGCAACCAATTGCTTGGACTGGACCCGAGTCGAAAACATGCACCGTCACATCACACTGTTTCATTTTTAGGTCGTGTCTTTTGAATTCACTGAGTTTCAGAGTCGTACAGTCACTATCGAGGCTTACGAAGGCTGTAAAGTAGGCTTCTTTCACTTTCACGGTTGTCATAAGGTCGCGATAACTGTCTTGGGATATGTGTGTTGACACCTGCTTTGCTTGTGGTCTCTCTACCGTTTTCGTCTCGAACGGTAGCTTAGGATTGCAACCAAAATTTGATTTATCCGGGCTTAGCTCATTCTTAAGGGGATCTTCAACCGCCTTCGAACTGTGGTGTGCATTGTAACACTGGATGCGGAACAGGAGTTCCGTTATAGTCTTACAGTTGCACACAACCAAATGAGTTCTTAAAGCACTGTCACCCAAGCCCGTAATCATGTAGTTAATGGTCGTCTCTACGTCAAAGCCGCACTTCATCGCCATCCGTTCAACATCGAAGGCGTACTTCTCGTAACTCTCCATGGGATCTTTGCTTCGACGAATTAGTTGTTCAAAACTCTGAGCCTTATCAATGGTGTGCGGAAACATTTGCTGTAAATTCACTTTGAACTGCGGCCACTTGCAGAAATGCTCCGCGAACCATCGCTTTGCAGCTCCCTCAAGTCGACGCGAAGCGTACAGTAGGGTCAAGCGATCGTCCCAGTCGAATATCAGGCGCAAATTCTCAATCGATGCGATCCACTCGGCAGCACTTAGTCCCGTAGTCGTTACGGGATCAAAGGCTGGTATCAGTAATTCAATTTTGTCGTCACTAAGTCTGATGGGTGCAGTCTTCGAAAGTTCTGCACCGCAATTCGTCTTGTACTCGTTTTTGATTGATTTTAGCTCCTTCCTACTTAAACGTCCAAAACTTTTAAATGTACGTCCTCTATCGTTACGTCTATCCATTTTTAACACAACCGATCGCATACACGAATTAAACAAAACTGCGTTTTGGGAAATATCGCACCGCACTCGTGTTTGTTCACATTCCGCGCTTCATTCTTTCCTTTCTTCGAATCAAACACATGCTTATCCAACATCCGTTGCCTTGTGTACGAAAAGGATAGGGATAGCGAACAGAGAAAGAAAACGAAATGCTGAGAAAGAATTTTTGAAAGGTTCTCCACCCTTGAGCACAACAACCGCCTGGCGGACCTATCGTCCACTGATGAGTTACGTCGTTCTTCTGTATACGCCATTCGCATCGTACTTTGAACGTTCCCCTCCGTTCGATTCTCTGAAATTGTTAACCTGGAACAAGTTTTAGTAGATGTACATATATACATGCCAGAGAGTGTGTAGGTTGTGTGTGTACACATAATTCCCAAAAAAATGATGACTGCTTGAAAATGTATCCAACCTCGTGCGTGGATGTGTGCGATCGTTTCTTGCTTTGATTTGTTTAGTTATCGGGCTCTAGCGGGACGTTATGTGGATTGCTCTGGTTCTGGATAAGGCAAGCTCTGTGTATTGTTAATATGTATAACTATTTGCCACGTAGGCGAAAAAGAAAGAGCTGAGTTTCAAAAGTATGCAGATGTCTTTCTACAGTGGCAACGAAATGCAGCTAGTCAACGTATCTCTTTCTTCAGTATCCGCATATTTTTACATTCCATTCCATTTTGTTGTTGTTTCAGTTGCAAGCAAAGGTCGCAAAAATTATCACAGACCTCAAGAAGCGTTGCGATGACAATTCAATTATTTTTTTTATAAAAAAAAACGGTTGAGCAACGTTTGAGAAGACCAGTACTTCATTAATGTGCTTAATTGGCTTGTTTGTACGTACTAAGGGTAAAGTTCGAAGCATTTTTATCATTTATATGTGTACGTTTATTAGCATGTACATACAGTGGTGAACAAACGTTTTCAACCGAATTAATTTTGTAAAGAAAATGAAACATTTAAGGCAAAGAGACGTTTAAAATTAAGTAATATGTAGGAAATATGATTTATTTGCAATTTAGTATTATCATCATCATAATCATCATAATCATTTTCGTGGTGCGCATGTTCCAATAAAGGGGTCGCATGGGCAGTGTACGCAAGATCTCCAGGTCATTCGATCCTCCGCAATTTAGCATCACAAAATATTAAAACATAAATGTTTTCATCCAAAAACAATAACCAAAGCTGGCTTAGATGAGGATCTCTTTAAACGCTTCGTTTTCTTTGAAATTGACTTTGTGTGAAAAACTTTTGTCCACCACTGTGTTTACCCAGGTTTGCTATACTTTACTTGGAGAATAAATTCAGTTGTTGGTCGGGGTCTCTGATTTGTGCATCCAGGAATCGATAATAATAATAATAACGGCGGCGCTACAGTCCGTGGTGAACCTGGGCCTAGATTCTCAGCAACCACTCGTGTTGTGCGTGCTATTGTTCTCTCACGAGTGGAGGGGACCTACAGTTTAATGCCCACTCTGAACGGCGAAATTGAGAAGCTTTTTCTAGACAGTTAAACTCTTTGAGCATTGTCAGTGACCCGAAAGAGCTTGAGCCGTGAAAAAATGTTAGGTGTTTTTTTTTTCTGGAATCGAACCGAGAACATAGAGAGTAGGAGTCGACCTACCTACCCACACCACGGCGATAAGGGCGCCCATCCAGGAATCGATAGGGGACGAAAAAATGCCTGTCGCTTTTCGGGGCACGCAACCCTAAGGTCAGTTTTCTTTGGCGCTTTCTAGAGGTTGAAAACATTTTTTCTTCACCAAAGCGCTTCATTCAATCTGATTGAGTTAAGTGAAGTGCTCAGTACTTTTTTTGGTATATCTTGTAAAGAGTTACCTGACGCAGTATTTGTTTATTTGAATGTATATACAGTGGTGGACAAAAGTTTTCACACAAAGTCATTTTCAAAACCAAATGAATCACATCGCTCTTATGAATATCAATGCTCAAACTAAGAGTCTTCAATCCGAGCGTCCTGGCTTAGGATGAACTACAGAAAAATTTAAAAATCTGTTTTTACACTCAATTTGGTTAAAAAATAAAAGAAAAATAATAAAAAAAATGTTAATTATTCCATCCTACCATTATCTTACAGAATGTTGCATCTCATTAAGATCTGCGGTGGCGGCCAAAATGTCATTCTGGCCATTCATATAAGTTATGCTAACTTACTTGTAATCGACCATTCCAGCAAAGTGGTTTAAACCTACTGAAGTCTACTATGGTTTTGCATTAAATATCCCATAATAGGAGAATGTGAACGCAGTCGATTGTAATCTTATTTGAACTGTCAATAATTTTATCACATTTTCGTACATGAAACTGAAGAAGCCATTAAAAGTGAACGAAACTTAATGGCTCATAAGTCACGACTTACATAACGAAAAAATGAGAGACCCCGTGAGTCATGTAACGTTACCTCGATGACTCTTTTTTTGCGTTTGCACTTTTTCTTGTTCCTCATTATTCTATTTTGCTTCATTTCCTTTGGGGAACCCATGAAATACAGATCGAACAGAAAAGTCCGGAGAAATATTGGAATTGACTACAAAGTTAATTGGATTGAACGAAATATCATGCTCTCGTATCATCCTCTACGGTCATAATCCAATAATTTGTTAAGATCCTCTGATTTAATTTGAAGAAAGTTTATCTTAGGGCCAGTAAGATAGTTTTAATAATTTAAGCGAGCTTGTTTTAGTGATTTTTTTTATAGCACGGAAGATTAAATTAGGTTATAATAAAAATTAATTAAATATTAAAAATGAAGACCTGTGGATCCTGACTACCCGCGAAAAATGTAAATCTTAGATGTGTTGTGTAAAGACATCCCAGCTACCTGGCATATTTACTAATTGAATATTTAAAATGGAATATGAATATGAATGTTATTCTTATAATTCTAGTCTAATCTAAATCTTAGATTTTAAAGAAAAGCTGAATTTTGAGTGAATAAGAGTAATTTCATGATAGCGAAAGGTTTTGTTTTAATAATTGATGCAGTCAAAATCGGTTATAACGACCTTCAAGGGACTGACGAATTTGGTCGTTGTAAGCGATATGTAAACGATTTATTATGCTTCTTCTTCTTCTTCTTCTTCTTAGGGCGCTGCAGTCCGAGGTGGACGTGGGCCTCACTCAACATACCTCTCCAGCCAGCCCGATCTTTCGCCAGCTGTCTCCAGTTTCGCACACTAAGCCGGCCGAGGTCTCCCTCGACTGATGTGCGCCAACTTGTGCGTGGACGTCCTCTGTTGCGTTGTCCCGCAGGCCCAGAATCGAAGATTTATTATGCTATTGGATTAAATATAATAGAGCTCAGGCGGGACCTAAGGATTTTTTCGTTATAACTGATATGTCGTTATAAACGATTTTGACTGTAACGCGAGTTTCATGTGCACATAACCGTTGTCCTTTATCATATTGACCCGAGAAGGACTACGAGCGGATCTCTACTTAGCTATACATTGTTAAAATATAAATCAACTGTACTTCGATTTTTTTTCTAATGACATTTCCGGCATAAAAAAGTATTGGCAAACAAAATCTGAAACTTTGCTTCCCTGTTTCTAATATATCAGTTAAAACTAAACCTACCTGAGCTAAAACATGTGGAAAAATAAATCCAAAGCTAGGATTTTCTAGCTTAAGCTAAAAAGCGTGATCCATCCAACTTAGGTGATGGCAAAAGCTGTGACTAGCCAGCTTAAGCTGTCCCGGTAAATATGTAGCTTTGCTTCCTTTTTATTCACAAGACTCTGAGACATTTCATTATTTTCGGGGATCTTAAATATTTATATCTAGCTATGTGTACTATAGTCTGTTGCCAATAAATGCAACTGCTTTTGCTTACAGCTTGTGTGCATCACAGCATTTCTCTCGAATATTCACACCTCTTTATTCAATCATATATTTAAAGCAGTTAAGGAATAACTTGTTTTATTAATCTAGAAAGGCACTTAAAAAATATACATGGAATAAGATGAGTTCGCTGCCATGCACTTGAATTCTAATCTACGGCTTTGGCCACCAGTAAACTTTATCGATTTCCTTGAAACCCAACTTCTTAAACATTTCCCTTGACGGAGTGTTGGTATGGACAACTGGAGCTGTGACTTCGATGCCCATTTCAGCAAACCTCTTAGACAGCACACGAACCAAAAGGCTGCCATAACCATTTCGTTTGTATTCATTTTTAACATGCAAGATTCCTAGTGAACCAACTGGAATCTGAAAAATCCAAGCTAAAAGGTTCCCATCCTTGTCATAGGCTCCTACATTCATGTTCATTGATATTAGGCGACTTATAAATACTTCAGATCCTGGAGAGCGATGTGGCCAAATGCTGTTAACCGTGTCCACGTGCTCTTGTCGAAGGGGAGACAGACTTATTCCTTCTGGAGGCCTTTAAAAATAAAGACATAAAAACAGAACAGTTTGAAGAATGTCAACAAATTCTTACACAGTGTCGAACTCCAATGCTGCTTCTCTGTGGATGTGGTACCAAATGGTCTGAATGGCTACACTTTGTATGCCACCCAATTGTTTGAAATACTTTTCAACTGTAGGATATATCCGTTCCGAAAACCCACAGAAAAGATACGATTCATTGCTATCAAGGCAATTCAACGCGGCTAGCAGGCGATCTTCAGAGTCATTTAAAGTGTTGAATGCAATTGTATTGTTCATTTCCTGAAATTGAAGAATAAACTATTGTATTTACTTTTCACAGAGAGGGATGAGAACATTTGATATGTTTTATTTAAACACTTCATAACGAACGACTTATAGACAGACGATGCAGAAAAGAGCACAAGTTGCAACCACGAACAGCTCAAAAATACACCTAAGACGACTTTATGGCCCACCGTGCCACCGTATATAGTGAAGGTTTATGGTTCGATCCTGGACCCACGAACTTTCTTTTTCACGGCACCACCTCTCTTAAGTTACTGACAATGCTCAGAGAGTATTACTACAGCCTTGGCTAAATGTATTAGGCACCCTTATCTTTTTGTCTTTGCTGCCAAATCACTTATCGGAAATAATTAGTTTGAATGTTGTATTTTTCGGCGACCCTATCTGAGGTTGTAAACGATTTTATCTGTTTCCTCTCGTTCCATTAATTTGTTTGCTTTTTGAAGATATAACGAATCTTAAAGGGTTCTTAATACATTTGGCCAAGGCTGTATCTCAAATTTCGTCATTCGGAGTCGGCTTGAAACTGTAGGTCCCCTTCATTACTACGAGAACAAAATCACGACCAACAAGAATAGCTGCTTTAGAAGCTAGACCCGTACTGTAGTGCCATCCGAAGTAGAAGAAGAATCAGTTGTGAATGTGCTACTAGTACACTGCAGGAATTATCAATAAATTATGAGTTAAAAACCGAATGCCCTGAATTTTATTCCACGTTTTGATTTATTTAGCTTTCACAAAAGTCCAATTCATCTGATATTCTTTCACCCTCTTAAACCCGACTGCTTCAAAAAGAGCCTTGGAAACTAAGTTATCGGGCGAAATTAATGCCATCACATCTTGCCCCTTTGCAGCAATTTCTTTGGCGGTAGATGTTATGAGGGCCCAAGCGAGCCCAAGTCTTCTGTAGTCTTCGTGGACCTTGAGAAATCCTAGCGCACCAGTCTGTTGACTGCAAATGAGTAAAAAATTAAACAATCATTTCAAATGAGGTAAGATTCATCTTACACAATAATCCAGGCCACAAGACGACCATCAGTGGTAAAAACGCCTCGACTTTTTCCATATTTTATCAAAGAGCGGGTGGCATTCCAACTTCCTTCGTGTCGAAAATGCCAAATTTTGTCAATATATTCTGCGTGGTCTTCGATCAGTGGAGCTAGTGACAATCCATCTGGGATTGTCCTTAAATGGAATTGCCAAGCATATACTAGTCGCCGATGGAATATTTGACAATGTCAATATCAAGGATGTGGATGAAAGTCCGGACAGTCCATTAAAAGCTCGCATGCACAAACAATTTACCAATATCCGGCCTTAATGCTTTCGAAATGAATTAAGTCAATGATTTATTTATAATTGAATGAGATCCGTTTTTCATACTATGGAATGAAGAAACACAAAAAAATATTTTCAATTTACGACCCAAACAAATTAACCACGAATGAAGAACGGCATCGTGGGGCAATTATGGTGTGAAAAGAAGTGATTTAAACTGATTCTATAAATTAAAGGAAATATGGCAATTCCATTTGTTTAACAAGATAATACAATAATAATGGCCTCGCTACAGTCCGAGGTGCACTTGGGCCTAGTTTCTCAGCTGTTTAACAAGATACTCGTAAATGCCTGAAATTGTCAGAAAATTATGATGTTTTACTGAAAAGTGTAACTAGTAGATCACACAAGTCACGATCAAGAAAAAAGGAACAGTCCATATTCTTTATCCTTATGGGACTCTACAGTCTGGGGTGAGCCTTAGCTTTAATCAAAAATCCGCCTCAGTCATCAACTTGTTTTCTTCCACTGCAACAAATTGGGATGATGGAGGTCACTCTCCAGTTTCTTGTGCTATTTGTGCTTCTAATCCTCTAGATCCGGATCGAAAGATTCCGCAGATCAGCACTGTGGTTACCCCTGTGGCGTTGAATTTTTGGCCTAATTAGAGTCATGTTGCTTTATAACCCGCGTGGGTTGTCGTTAAACCTTCTTAAGTCACCATCAGCACGGGTAACGCTTGCCATCAAACGTTAAAAGACTTCGAAGGATCTTTGTAAATATCTTAGACAGGAATTATAAAGAATTACAACATTCTTCAGTATTGTGAACTCCACCTCAATCGTGGTCGTCCTCTGTTGCGTCTACAGGCTTGGAGTGGAAGATTCTTTGCGGAAGAGTGGAAGATTCTTAACGGATGTGTCCATACGCTCCGCAATGCCTAGACAGCTTAGGCGCTGGTTGCGTAGACCACTAGGCTAAATTCGCTGCTAAACCTGTACGCTTCCAATAACCATTATTAAACTACAGAAAAAGAAGCAACGCAGATATTTTCAAGCCGAGATCACGTTGATTCAAACATCACGTTGATGAGAGACTTATGGAAGACCGACGTGAACTTACGAAATAGAATTCTACACAACTGCGTCTTGAACCAAAACGAAATAGGGGTTGGCAAGAGTGTTTCCGCGTTTGACTTCTCTTTTGATGTCATTCGTGCTATTGGCTGCGGAGCCAATGTGGACAGATACCACAAATCACTTCAATATTATAGCTACCTTCTGTCACGTTCTGGACAAGTCAATGGCTTACATTCCTTTTTGACGACATACACATGATTGTTTAGCTAAACCTATTTGAGCCACTTCCGTTTCAAAACAAGCAAACGTGTCATTGACGGCTCTTTGTGTCCATTCATTCATTCGTACATGATAATAGTTATACGGATTTTTGGAAGACCGTGTCTCAAGTGTTAGGCAGTAAATGTTGCACAATCGAGTATGATGTTAAATAAATCAGTTGACTGCGTTTTGACTTACTTAAAACTATTTTTGACTTACGATCTCAATGAACTAGCTCTTTCTTAATTTCAACTATTTGACAAGTTTGGTTAGGAAGTTGAAACTCGACATGGCTTATATAGCTCATCCACGATCATCTGAAACCGTTGGTGACTATTTGCATTTCTTGGATCTCTTTCAGCTGTCTGCCGTGGATCGATGCTTGCTTGCACTTTTCCTCACTTTGTTTATTTACCATTCATTAACTTTTTTCCTCTAGAACTTAACACTGTTTCTTAGTAGCAAGGTAATTATGTAGTACCAAATCTCTATATGTAAAATGTGCAATACAAATACTTTAAAAAGAATTTTATGTGCGAAAATAAAAATATCTATCTATCTATCTATCCGTGGATCGATGATTCCGTCTATAGTGGAAGTTTGATTGCGGAGTAACGGTTGTAGGCATTGAAACCACATAGCTGTGATGACACACGATGCTGAGTTGACTTTTGTATTTACCGTGTTCGAATGCCAATATGAGTACAGCAAAATTGTTCGATAATATTTCTTGTATTCTGTTTTTGTTTCAAATGTCCTGGGGACAAAACTTAATTTGATTACACTGTGAATCAGTCGCAAGCCATTTTTGAAAATAAAAAAGAAAGTGCAACTCAAAATCACTACGACCTCACATTGAGTATTTTTTTTAAGGTTCCGTCTATAAAAATGGAACCTTTATAATGTCAGTTTGTCTGTCCGTCTGTTGGTCACGCTTTTTTTTAGATCATACATTTATAAAGCTATCGACATTGGAATTTGGTACTTTAGACGTAGAAATAATTTTTCATGCACGCAAATTTAAAAAGTTGGGCCATTTGTGGGTCTTTCCCGTATGGATAAAGTTGCCATGAAATTTAAAACAGTGACACACCCCAACCAGTGATATATCAATCGACAGGTCTTTTGAAATAAGGTGGATGTTTGCTAAAACACTTTTTGATCCAGAGAACCGTTTGGAAAATATGGAGCTCCAAATTGGTTTTAATGCGTCCCCTGTCCCATTTCCAAACCAAAGTTTTTAAAAATCTGAAAAAACACAAAAACTTGCCTCTAATGAGTACTGTCATCAAAACAATTTCGAGCATTGTGGCTCAAATAATTTTGGAGATATTGGCTAAAAACGGTAAAACATCGATATGCGAATTGTGAAGATCTGAAAACGCAGTTTTGTAGGTCTGATCAAATGCATAAAGAAATGGTAAATATCACAGTATCGACGTATGCGCAAATTTCGAGACATCAAGGATTTAAGATTTCAAAGTTTATCATTTTCACACATAAATTTCATGCTGTGATTGACCTCTCGATACGATGCTGAGTGTTCATTCATTTCATTTCAACTCATGCCCAACAGCAATGTGAACAGAGCAGGCATGAGCAGTGATTGGGCATGCGGATGATGGATGGGATGCGGAATTGGATAGAGATATAGATATACGTATGGATGGGTGTTTGTTTGTTCGTATGCATGAATGTTGTAATGAATAGTTGATTCGGGTTAAAGTTAGATGAAAATTTAACTGAAATAGTTTAAATTCGCCGCCTGATATTCAAAGATGCTTCAATGAAAAAATATTTATGTCACGGAACATTCCCCATCCGACAACAATTCGCACTTGCGAATTATTTTTTATTAAATTAATGTAATTGAAAAGACACCGAGGAGAAGTCATGAATTCGCTTTATCTCGCTACTTAAAGAGAAAATAACATAAATTAAGACCGTTTATCTGGCAGACTCTCGGACTTATTGTTAGGACTGATCAATAATACTTCTTGCATGTTTCAACGGACATACAACATTAGCTCGTAAATTAAATAAAACAGACGTAAATACATACAGAACAGTCTGTCATCTGCTGAAAGTTTATCTACTGCATTAAAATTCACCGGGATGAGCTAGGACAGACATGGATGTTTCAAATTAAAGCTCCAAAGTCATAAATATACTCTATTTTTTTTAACATAAGCGTAAACAATTAATCAAATTTAGAAGAGAAAACTGCTAAAAACAGTAATCAAAAGTGAGTGTACATATGGTTGTGTCAATGATCGTAAGACATAACGACTCGTTTTCATTAAACATTTGTGCCGACATTTAGACCGACAGATACGAAAACTGGAAACTTTTTTTTCAATAAATTTTTTCAATCAATATTAAATGATGAACAATTTCACTCGAAAGAAAGCTGTTTATAGAGGAGACTGAAATTTGGCATACGTTGTCTTGTATTCCATTACTTTTTTACTTCTGATCGAAATAGAAGAATGTTTCGTTTCTCTACTGATTTCAAATGACACTGGATGAGCCTATAATTATGATTTTTCCTCATTACTAAGCGTAAGAGGTTTGCTACCTTATCGTCTGTTAACAAAATAATTTCAATCAACATTCACTAAGATCGATCATCCAAAATCGATCCTCGCAAGAAAAATTCAGCAACATATTCCAATTTTTAAAATAAAAAATATTGTTTTTTCCTATTGATTTAAAATAACCCCTTGTGAGATGCCCATACACATGCCTTTGAATTTTAGCAAACAAATTCGGTGTCCATATATTACCTCTCCACCAGGTTTGCGGCAAATCCACGACAAAGCACATACAAATCATAGCTTCCATTGAGCTTATGACTGTCGTTCAAATTTAGTTGTTTTACAACATATTCGACAACAAACTGCATTCTACAATCGTATCCATTAAATACTTTCAATGAACGGTAATCAAAAAGGAACAAAATATCTTCGAGTCGACGTGTCCCACCAGTTCTATCGAGCGTATCGAAGAGGAACAAGTAAGCATCCTAAAAAGAAAATATTCACGCAAAAGATAAACTTCAGTGAAATAATTTCAACAAATCGCATGCACATCAAAATAAGCTTTCCACGCTAAATCCCAAAGATAAGAAGGTAATCGACATTTATAACTACCGATAAGCTTAAGTAACCCAACTTGCATAGCAACATTTTTACGCCCGCAAAAGCAATGAGAGATGTACTTTTGTAGGAAATTCTACCATAAATAAATGCATTCTCTCCACTGACTTACTTTAACCACAAATGTTCCATCGCTCCAGTCGCCATTGAGTGAGTAGAATTTCACGAAATCTATAGATGGGTCTTTTTCAATCCAGTCGATGTAGTTCTGGATCGTGTTGAAGGTGCTCGCTTCAGTCTTGCGATGTTTGTAAAGATCTCTTAATTGAGGTAAATCTTCAATTGGAATTTCAACAAGACGATTTTCTTTCATGTTTGTGTTTATTTTCGAAACGAGATTCAAACGGAGAACCGTAGGTAGAACAGAAAATACTTCACACTGGCGCTACAAAGGCACGGCACTCACTGACTGAATGTGAATTGAAATTAGACGAGTGGTCATTTGCCTTTTATTCGAGTGAGACTATTTTTGATGACTAAGATGGAAAGATGGGTTATCGTAGCACATTTCAAAAAAATGTAATACGTAGTATTCCATGCGAAGTTTAATTAATGAATAAAATAAGAGATAAGTGGTGTGATGCCGTGGCGTTGTAGGTATGTGCGTCGACTGCTTCGCGCACTAGACTTTCGAGTCTAGGTTCGAATCAAAGAGAAAGCAAATATCTTTTTTTTTTAAATTGTTCATGGCTCCTCCTCGTTTGAGTCACTGACTTCTCTGTCTCGCCGTTCGGAGTCTGCATTAAACTGTAGGTTCTCTCCTCCTGTGCTAGAACAACAGCATGCACAACACGAGAAGTTGCTGAGAAGCTAGACCCAAGCCCACCTCAGTTGTTGCGCCGCCATTATTATTATTTATTTATTTATTTTTTTATTGAATAGCTGCAGTATAATTCATATTATTTAGTAGTTTAGTAGCCAGAGCACCAAATTATTATTATAAGCGATAAAAAATATTTGATTTCAATAAAAGCATGAAATTCATTGAAGAATAGACGAACAGTGTTGAAGGTTAATTCCGATTTGAAAAGTGTGAGAAAGCAGTCATTCGTTGTTAAATTTGCTCGTTACAAATACTGCATGAGTTTAAATGAGTCTTTATATCTTATTAACTAAATAAGGAAATTTAGTTGTAGAAAATGAGAAAAAGGGAAAAGTGTTTTTAGTCATAAAAATCAAAGACTACTCTCAGAACACGGTGTCGCATAGTTTATTATGAAGTTTCACATCTAACCACAGAAACAAGCAAAAACTCTTGCCAATCTCTGCTTCTTCGGGCTCAAGAGTCTCAAGAGAGTAATAGAGCATTTTATCCAAAACGAGGCTAAGGCTTAAATTTGTCGCTAACTCATCAGGTGTCGACAATTCATATTGTAGGTGACCTGTTGCAATAGACAGCGGTAATGCGACGTACTCTTATTTCACCGAATGACTCCTGAGATCCTCTGAACGACGCAAACAATAAAACCCGACCGGTCTAGAATTAGATTTCGAATCGAATAAAAGAAAATCGTTTATTATTTCATTTGGGTCAACGGAACTTCACGAACATGTTTTGATTCTTTCACTACTCGATGTGAATATGTTTTAAATTTGCTTTGACACACTCATCCTCTAACTCCAGATTCACATTTCCCAAGTTTTTACTTAATTTAAATAAAAGAAACACATTTTTTGTTAACATTTTGAAAAGTGCTCCACGCACTAGACTAAATAATCTCTATTCAAATAGAAATAGTCTCAAATACTTTACACTCAATTTTTTAGCGAACTTTCAGACTTTGCATTACGAAATCTCTTTATCAGTCTCACTCAGAAATAAACTTGTTTCAACTTGTCGCCAATAGAGCTTGCTCACTATCTAGCATATTTAGCGTCATAATTTTTGTCTACTCATGTAATTGTTTGCTTGGATGGTTCGACACTTTTTATATGTAGTCGTTAAAAGAAGTCAACATTAATTTCGTTGGTGAATACAATTTCATCATTGCATCATCATTTACTTGGTACAGATTTGGTCGGATGAGTGTAGTGATGAGTGTACAGACTTGAGACAGATCGACATTGTTTGCGTTTACATGGTCCGATTTCATTTTTAAGGAGTTTTAGAAACAGTGGAAGTCTTCGTAGCAACGATTATGATAAAAACATTTTCAGAAGGTGAAAAAATCAATGACATTGAATAAATAAATTAGGCAACAAAGTGCCTCTACTGTTTTTATTTTATTTTGCTAACCGTCTATAAGGAATAATTTGAATCATTTTCAATTGTTCCAGAAACTAAATTTCTTCCATGTTGGACATCAGTTAAGTCTGTCCGAATTCAAGAATATAAAAATTATTTGAAAACTATACGACAAGTCGGAGTTTGAGTTCATCCGACCAAGTCTGTCCGACTTATCGGATCGTGTAAGCCCCCCTATTCTGGGTAGTTTTGACAGTTGATAGATTTGTTTCCATAGCTATTCAATTTCCCGTGTAAAAAGGAGAAACAAAATTAGTGCATTTAACATTGGTGAATGTTGAACTGATTTAATTTATTTTTTACTTTTATTATGTATTTAGGAAACCAACAAACTGTGCAGTTTTTCAAATTATGAAATTTGTGGACCGATTACAAAAAATGTTAATTTGTTTCCACCTTTAATACTTCTTTTGGCATGCACCTACACATGATTGGAAATCAGTCGTACAGTGGTGGGCAAAAGTTTTCACACAAAGTCATTTTCAAGGAAAATGAAATAATGTACAAATCCTTGATATTTGCAAATTACATAAATCGATATTTTAATATTTATCATTTCTCTACGCTTACGTTAAGGTCAACGAAACTGCATTTTCAGATCTTCACAATTTTTTGTGGCATTTTTGACCAATATCTCAAAACCTAAATGGGCCAGATTATTCAAAATGGTTTTAAATGAAAGTACTCTTTGAAATTTTGGTTTAAAAATGCAAGGGGAGGACGAATTAAAGCGACTTTGGAGCTAAATATTTTTCAAACGATTCTCTGGATCAAGAAGAATTTAAGCAAACATTCACCTTATTTCAAAAGATCAGTCGATTGATGTACAATATCACTCGATGGGGTCAATATTTCAAAATTCATAGCAACTTCACATATACGGGAGTAACCCCTCCAAATGGCCCCACTTTTTAAATTTGTGTAAATGAAAAATGAATTCCAGCACGAAAATACCTAATTCCACACTTTCATACCGATATCTTTATAAATCTAGGAGATAGAAAAGTGTGACAGACACGACAGACGAACGGACGGACACACCGAAATTAACAAAAATGGAACCTTAAAACTGAGCTAGGAACATATCTGCGTAAATCAAGATGGCCATTACGACTGCAACTGCAACCTTCTCAACAAAGATCGGCATCAGCATCAGTGGTACATTAAGAACCTCTCCGTCTTCTTTACTGAATATACTTTTCCGGCTTTCTCAGTCAGACAGACATACATGTTTTACAAAATAATATAATAATATTGGCGGTGCTACAGTCCGAGCTGGACCTGGGCCTAGCTTCTCAGCAACCACTCGTGTTGTTCGTGCTATTGTTCTGTCACGAGCGGAGGGGACCTACAATTTAATGCCGACTCCGAACGGCGAGATTGAAAAGCTTTTTCTAGACAGTTATACTCTTTGAGCATTGTCAGTGACTCGAAAGAGGTGGAGCCGTTATTTTTTTTTTTAAATTGTTTGTCTGATCTTGGATTCGAACCTAGACTGTGAAGGTCCAGTGCGTATGGGTCGACGCACAAACCCACGCGGCCATGGTGATGCTTTACAAAATGAATCAACCAATATTATGTTTGTGTTTTTTACTAAATAAAAAAAATAATTTTGAGTGAAAGAAATTTTTATTAGGACCTTTACAATTTTTTCGGCTAAGTGGAAAAGATGATATCCGCCAAATGGTTGCCGCCAGCGTTGATACGCATTTGATGTGCGGTGATAACTGTTCGCTTAACTGTTGAATATTCTCCTTAAGGGCTGCGATTGTCTGAGGCTTGTTGACGTCTGCATGGTCTTCTGTGATTCCAGTCTGCTCGAGTCGAGTAACTAAGCGCCGGAATGTTTGCCCAGTTGGCGCGACACGATTAGGAAATCGACGTCGAAATTCCACAACCACAAACCAGTTATTTATTCCAATTATTTCACGCTCTTGCTTGTTTGTCTGTTTGTATACTGCAGCTGTCCAGTTCACAAATGTCAAATATGATTGATGTACGACGCCATTTGCAAAAATTATAACATCTTCCGATAGGATGATTAATTTTGCGCCACCTTGTAGATACATATTTCATCGTAAAGTGCATTCGACACTTTTCAGTAAACGAACTCACACTCTCTCAACTCATCTTTGTAAACAAATTCTCAGACAGTATACTTTTCACATCTGATTGGAAATGGGACTTTCAGATGCTAGATTGTCCTCTGTGACTTTTCACTGATGGATCCAAGACAGATGAGGAACTGTGATCAAGTGCCTCCCGGAAGACAATCAATATCAGTTTGTCACTGAGCCTCTTAAGCGGAGACTTTGGTGATAGTCAAGCTGCATCAAAATGTCTGGATTGTGTCGCATTCCACTCAAAAAACAGTTATTATGCCGTGTTATCTCTGCACTCCTCCTCAAAGAAGGGCTTTTATGCATATCATTAGCTACAACAAACAACTAGAAAAAACTTGATGCAACCAGTACCACTGATTGCAGGTGGTTAGAAAACACAACGTGCCTCATTACTAAACAAATCTGGCCCAAACTTTTTCTTTTTTCTTTTTCAGAATGATCAGATATCCGCTTAGGACACTCATCGATGTTATCACAAGAGACTCTGCAATTGGAAAACATGCCAATAGTATGGATCTCCTTTATATTGATTTCTGTAGATATTGCAGATATGAGGATGAGGGGGAACCCATTATACAACTTCACATGTAGTACCCTCCCGACTCGAAGAAATACTTATCTCGGAGCATATATAAATGTATCAAGGGACACGGGATAAGACCATCGTACGATGGGCCTTAAGTAATAGGTAATAGTCGGGCTGACAGCTCCGTATACTTCCAATATTCTGACCTCACTGATATTCTCTACCACTGTCCACGGGTGTACTCGTTCACAATGATTCCTCGGACTGTACCACTTCAAACATTTGACCGCGTTGAAGAACATCAGCATCGACCTAGTCCCATCATCACAACCTCAGAATGGTCCAATGTGTAGATTTTCATCCAATCCGCGTGGCATCAAAATGGACTTAAGATAGCCCTAATCTGTCCGTACACTCTGCAGTCTTCCACTAGCACCTCATCTAACCCAAATCTGCGATGTACATGTAGGCATTCAACGTTTGGTCTATCATCTTGGATTAAGGTGTGATTCGGAAACCAACTCTCGCAAAATCGTTTTGGTGACATCTGTCAATTGCTCTACAAGTCATTTCTTGAAATTTAAGCTCTTTTACTCCAATCTTCTCTGACTAATTCCATAAAATAATGTAATTGTGGTGTCCTATTATTGTCTTACACAAAAAAGAGACTTTCTGCCTTAAATTCGAACCACTAAGCACAGTTCGGTGAAAAACTAAAGAGAAGAATACGACGAACGTTGAACAACAGATGCCACATCCTGGTCCATGGCCTGGACGTGCATCTCGTTGCCGTGCATGATACATCACATCACAGTTTGTCACTGCAAATGAAAAAGAATCTCATTTTGACAAAATTTGCATATCACAGAGAAGAATTCGAACACAACCCTGTCGACGGATGGTACGGAGATTCCACTAAGGATGTCACTTTCAAAAAAAAATTGGATCCCAAAAAAAACAGGAAATATAACACGGTACATAGTTAGATGCAAACACGCACATTGTTTATGCGGGCGAAAAAAATTGCTGCTGCTGGACAAAAGCATACTCCGGTATCCAGTGGAGATGCTCTTCATTCCCAATAGATGTGTGGTTCTTCATTCGCTTTACATACTATTATCGAGTTTCTTGTTTGGCTTTTTCTCTTCCGTTCTGATGTCCTGGTGTGCTTTGGTTGGCCTTTTCATGTCCGAGTAGTGCACATATGTGCGAATACACTGAGAAAAATGGTTTGAGGTATTTTAGTCGAAACTGAATAAAGGGAGTTTTGTCAGAACTAGACGAAGAGTTATAAGGCACTAGTTCGTCAGATAAATTAACGATTCAGGAGACATGGTTACAGTAGGCTACAGTACTTCTATCGAAAATTTGTAAATTACCGGATGTCTGCTGACTGTTTTCTGACCATTTCAACCTTAAGCTTGGAGTTGAGAATTTAATTTGTTGCCTTAGGAAGTGTCTCAGGACCCCTTTAGTTCGCAAAGGCCAAACAGTTGCTTAAGAAGCGAGGCGTGCTAAGCATGAATTCCAGGAAACTGTGAATTAGACGAACTAGCCAGGAAGGGTACAATAATTATCAACCCCAAAATTGTCAATGTTTCTGTGCCGATAGAAACCTTGAAAACCAAGATCTCAGAACTGACAATCAGCAGGTCTTGTGAGAGATGGAGAAACCTTAGCACCTGCCTACATGCGAGACAAACGTGGCCAAAAAGGGATCTTCGGAAAACCACAGCCATCCCCAGCCTTAGCAGGAATAAATTGAGCAACCAAGTGGGTGTCCTCATAGGACATTGTTCAATGGGAAGACTCGCCGCGAGACTAGGCCTGCCGTACAACGACTTCTGCAGCAGATGAATGGATGAAGAAGGGGAGGAAACACTTTTTCTGCAACTATCCTGCAATCGCTTCCACAAGGAAAGAAACTCTAGGAGCTTTTTACATAAATGAGGTTACGGACATATCAGATATAAATATCAGGTAATCTGGATGTTTATTTAGAAAACAAGATCTGTTTCAAGAGTAGCGGTTGGAAGCCGGGATCCTCTGGTCTAAGTGAATCATTCACATGTGAGGCAAGCCACCTTATCTACCTACCTACCTAGGCACGAGTTTCAATTTAAAAACAACCCTTCAAAAAATATGGATATAGTTTTGTCAAAAAAGTGAACACATCATCTCGTTTTTCTCTTTTCCGTGTACTTGACTAGTTTTGGTGTTGATTGCTTGCTTCGGATGTTTTCACGAAAAGTTATGAATTTTTTGGTATGAAATTGGGATTTCATTATATCGCTTCCAATCTTCTTCAGTGGCGGTTGTTGTTTCACTTCGTCCACTGCTCGTCGGGTATGTGCCAAGCCTAAACCGAAAAAAAATGCTAAAATGACATTCTGCAATCGTCAGCAATTCACGATATGGATGTTTATGGACTATGCCCGAAGTACACTCTTGTATCTCCTGTGCATCAACAGAATGAAGCACCCGCTGAGAGTCCTTGATTTTGTTGAATCGTTCAATATCAGTTCAGCCGCATCAGTTTATCACCAACTAGTCATGGAGAAGTACACTCTTCTGTGGGATGATGGAATTTAAGCGCGTCAGTGACTTTGAAATCGATTTGTAAATACATCATTCTAACGCACACAAGAAGCAGTAATTTAACATTCACTGCGTAGCACCACACCATCCTGCCGCCTCCAACTCATTCACCATTTAATTAAAATTACATTTTCGCACATCAATTAGCATTCAGATCCGACAACGCCTGTCATTGAATATTTAACACAACAACTGCCAATTCAAGATTCGGAAAATTGCCATGAACGCCACATCATTCTTGCCTCCATCTTTGCGCCCCCCTTAAAGGATCGTCTTCCTTTAGCAAATTTAGATAGAACCGTCTGCAGAACTTAACGAACATGCATCCGCCTCATATGGCGCAGAATACAGGGGCAGACGTGTGGATACATGGATGGATCCTTTGCTGCGCTACAAATCGTCTTCACCGTTTAAGTAATTAATTTTACTGTGGAAATTCTAATTCATGTCATCCCCATCCCACATGGTGGCGGAGCACTCACTGCTCGTTGTCGCCAGGCAGAGGCAGGCATAAAAAAGGAGGTGTACGGACAAAACTATGTCGTTCGACGGCAGTGCATCCACCATCTGTTAGCTGTCGTAGATTGTAATCAAAGTGAAACTAATTAACTCGAATATCCGTAAGGAAAAGTACGGGCATACATGCTTTTGCTCGTATATCCAGACACCTTTTGCGGTGCAGATGCGACGTGTCCTAACTCATCCTCATGGGGCCCGATGGGGCGGACGCAGGTAATTGTGCTGATGAATATGGAATGCTAATATATTCTGTTCGAAAGTTTCGATGGATCAAAAGTTTTCGGCAGCTCTAACTATGGTATAGCCACCAACTAGTACGGAAAATGTTCAAAATTACCTCTCGAAAACTTGAGATATCCGAAGACACAGACTCGTTGATGTGTGAAAACGATGCCGAACCAGGTCCTGAGGGGTTTTGTGCGTTCAGTTGGAGTCAAAGGAAATCCTTAAGTGCAACTTTAATCGTTGTCCTTCCGTAATTGCGATTCAACTCTAACGCTCAAACTTTAAGGATAGTGCCGACCGCACACCAGAAATCACTCTTGCCGAACCCGATGACAAAAGGACATGATGATTGAATGGAAACTGAGAAATCCAATTTTCAGAAACCCAGCTACGTGCAAGTGTACGAGTATGTCTGTGTATATCCACGAAAAATGTATTTTCCTGCTGGGCGCCGGCGGGGGTTTCACGATGCTGGTTGGGTTGGCTGTCTGCACAGTTGGTACCCAGACAGACCCTCTAACGAAATCGCTGTCATACTCGAACAGCTAATGCAACCATGGGATACGGTTGTTTGTTTATTGTCCTGGATGATGAAAATGGGAAATAAATCCTAGGAATGGCGACTTTCCACTTAAAGAGAATGCTGTGCGCTGGGCTGGGTGTTAGCTTGCACAGTCTTGATAAACATGATAACCCTGCGAAATTGGGGGAGAGTGACAGGTTTTCGGAAGACTGCACGCTGTGCTCATAACCATATAAACAAACTGGAAGGGGGGAATACGTACAACTATGTACCCTGCAGCTTTGGAAACTGGTGGAGCAGTAGTTTGTCAATACGATAAGAATATTTTATACAAAAGGCACAAACAAACAGCAGGTGTCCTCTTGGCAAATGATAGGATTAGAGGATAGACAAATATAAACACATGTCCACACACATGTAGCTTTTGTTGCGCATTGCTTAGGATGCTATACTTGAAAAAAAGGTGTGGGACTCCTACGCTGAAGGTTCCATGGTTCGACTCGGACACACCAACTCTCTAATAAAGAATAGCTGTAAAGAAAAGCTTCTCAAATTTCACCTGTTGGAGTCGGCATAAAAGTGTAGGTCTCCTCTACTCGTGAAGGAACAATAGCACGCACAACATGAGTGGTTGCTGAAGGAGCTAAATTCACTCTGGTCCGTAGCGACACCCGAAGAAGAAGAAGCGGACATTTCAGGTGGGCCCACTCTCCACAGTTATTGATTGGAGTCTTTTTATAGGTAGGCTTACGACCGAGTCCAGCGTGTCTACAGCAACATACGACGGATCAAAATGTCACGTGCTACACAGAGATAAGTTGCCGGAGGAGTTTGACACCCAATGTGAAGAAAGACAAGGCTGCATACTAATAATAATAATAATGACGGCGCTACAGTCCGCGGAACGAAATGAGTCGATTTACGCTTGAACAACTTATTTCCAGAGTGAGTGCTGTGTAGCTCAGACAATGCGATTTTTGAAAACAACAAGTGCGTCGTACTGTGCGCACAGATGAGAATGTGGCTGCTGTGGCCGAAAGTGTGAGACTCAATTCGCGAACATCGACTCGCCATCGATCTCAACAGCTCAACATTTCCATTTCGCGCACTAGCCTGAGGAGAATTCTGTACAAAGATCTCGAATTATTCGCTTAATAGGTCCAATTGACTCAGCAAATGAATACGCGCGACCATCCGCTTCGTTATCCCTTCGCAGTTTGGGCCTTAGAGCAGCTTGAATTGGACAACGATTTTGGACATAATATCACCTTTTCTGACGAGGCTCATTTTCACCACGGCGGCTACGTTAACAATCAAGAATGCCACATCGGGGGCTCGGAAATCCCGCACGTTATTGTAGAGAAGCCAATGCATCCACAGAGAGTGACATCATTGGACCATTTTTCTTTGAAATGAGGCGGTGAACAACGTTTGAGTCAACGGTGGGCGTAACAGAGCCATGTTAATTGACTTTTTTTTTTACTGAAATTGAAGACATGACTTGACTCTGTTTCATGCAGGATGATGCGCTATGCCACACAGCCCATGCCACAATCGATTTTTTGCGCACGAAATTCCCAAATCGTGTTACCAGCAGTCTTGGCGATGTCAATTGCCCGCCTCGGAGTTGCGATTTGACCCTTTGACCATTTATTTAGTGGGGAACCGTGGAGGACCGATGTTAAGCAAAGAATCCGGAAACGATTCAAGCCAATATCATCCAAGCAATCCGTAAGCTACAGTCCGAAACCATCAACAAGGTCTTGGAAAATTGGGGTGACAAAATACGCTACTGCGAAGCCAGCCGAGGCAGCCACTTGAACGACGAATTGAAGCAAAAAAAAAAGAAGAAGAAGAAAAAAAAAACTGGTATTTCTATTATCTTTGTAAAATTTTCCATAACATTTCGATTTTCATAAAAACCTTAAGGAACATACAATCCCGACATAATATGTACTAGAAGATTTTCCTCAATTCAACAACTGCAGGCAAACATGAAAATCAACGGCCCGAGATAGCGAAATTTCTAATGAACTGATTAGTTCGGCGGAGAGTTGTTTTCCAAAAATCTTTCAATCAATCATTAATGTCAAACTCTGATAATAATCTTTTTTTGAGTGGTTCTATTTATCATTTTGCACTTCAAAATGTCGCTTTTCAGAACGCACTTGAGTAAAATATGTGTTTGTCATGTCTGTAAGATAGTACCACATCATTCACTAACTTGGCTAGTTTGGCGACTGCTTAATTCTGTCTGACCTCTTCCCACTGTCGTTCACGGTCGGAGGTATGGACATTTCACTTGGCTTACTCAAGCCTTATTTGAACGATTGAATTTTGAACGAGTATCTTACTTATCTTAGCAATGAAACAAAATTGAAGGCCACTCTGATTGAATTTCATGTAAGTTACGCAATAAACTCGTCAGGATCTTCGATTTTATCTTGCCTGCGTTCTAAGCATCATGTAAAGTTTACGTATTACTTTTCCTTAACTTCTTAATATTCAAATACCTAAATATGTAGGTACCTACTACGTGCACGTAGTCCAGCTTTGGGCATAGATAATAATAATAATAATGGCGGCGCTACAGTCCGAGGTGGACCTGGGCCTAGCTTCTCAGAAACCACTCGTGTTATGCGTGCTATTGTTCTGTCACGAGCGGAGTGGACCTATAGTTTAATGCCGACTCCGAACGGCGAGATTGAGAAGCTTTTTCTAGACAGTTATACTCTTTGAGCATTGTCAGTGACTCGAAAGAGGTGGAGCCGTGAAAAAATGTTTGATGTTTTTTTTTCGAGATTCGAACCGACGACCTCGAGCGTAGGAGTCGACGCACCTACCCACTACGCCACGGCGCCCATTTGGGCATAGATATCAACCTCAAAATGAATAAAACAAAATAAAATAAAGAATTTGAAGATTGGTGAGGAAAGATTGCTTACTTTAGAGTAGATTTGACTTGGGCCTAGCTTCTACAGCAAAATTTGAGAAGCTATTCTTGACTCTTGTGTAAGCAGTGACGACATGCTCAAACTCTAGGTTCTATTCCCGAAAAAGTCTTTCATATTTTCACGGCTCAACCTCTATTTATTCAATTGACATGATTTTTAGTTATCGCGTTCCAAGGCAAATACCTACAAACTTGTCTCTACACCCAAGGATCAAAGTTTTTCCTTGAATTACACAACGAAATTTTAGCGTACCCTCCTCAAATGAATAGGTGAACAACGAAGAAAGGATTCATTTATTTGTAAGTTTACCAGAATTGAGTTGGAAAAAAAATATAAATGATGTCTGACTGGCATAGTTTCGCCACAGGAACTTTCAAAATTTCTTGCATTCTATCTTGCGCTAGTTAACGGTGTTGGCATACATGCTCATCATGTTCATAAACTTTTCGAAAGTCCTACGAGATGCAAAAACATATTTCCGTAGCCCTTTGTAATGAAATCACTTCGTTTCATGGTTAATTTTATCATTCCCTTAACTTTTTATAAATAGTTCTTCCTCAGCTTTCATTTTGACTAAAGTTTTCAATTAATTTTTTGCTCTTCAAAGATTCCGAGTCAGTGGTGAACTTTTGTGGTGCGGATTCTTCTTTCGAGATATGTGAACAAAAACTCAACTTTTTCTGAGGAGAACGCTGCAGTTGACAACATTTTCCAAGAAATAGGGTTTCTCTTCATTTTATGGAAACCATTTACTTTTGGTTTGGAAGTTGATTGTGGCTTTTGTAAGACACTGAGTGTAACGCAAGGGTTTTTTATAGCTCTTCATAAATGTTTCAGTGTTTGTACATTTATAAAAGATGTGCAATCCATTCCAGAAATTTTAAGTTTATCATAATAAACTATTTTCTCTTGGGAAATAAAAGCAAACATTTTGGAAATCACGGATAAGACGCTCAAAGTGTGTTAACTGTCTAGGGTCCAACACTTAATCTGAATCTTTCAACAATTTTGGGGAAATAAGATTGCAGCAATTACACGGAAACCAGTCGTTAAACTATTTCTTTTAAGGTGACCTAAAAGACTGTTATTTAATATTTTGTTACAAGCAGTAAATTCTGCCAGATATTTACGCAGATGACATCACCATAATTGAAAGATCCGGTTCATCTGTAGAAATGTCCGTTTTCCAGATTGAGCGAGCGTCAGAAAAGCTAGGGCTACACACCAACGAACGGAAGATATTATACATGCTGACATCGCTTGAGAAAAGAACAATAACGTTGGCCAAATAATCATCAAGGAATCATCGGTGAATAAGCCCAAAACGAAGTATATGCTATATATTCAAGGAAGGACACCATCGGCGAATTGGCCACAAAGTCTCCATAGAGAGATATACTTTCGAGGCTGTCAAGGACCTCGTCCAGCTCGGCTCCCAGGCAAACAGCACGAATCTCATCAGTATAGAGATTAAACGCAGAATAACTCATGCCAACCGCTGTTTCTTAGGGCTCAAGAGGCAATTGCTCCCGCTCGGAGGAGCAGGCTGACTTGATCATCCCAGTCCTGCTTTACGGCGTAGAGGCATGGACGATATCGAAAGCAGACGAAGAAGCTCTTGGTCTTTTCGAAAGAAAATTTCTGCGTGCGATCTTTGGTTCTATTTCCGTTGATGGCATGCGCTCTACCAGCTCATCTCCAGCTGCTTTAAATAGTTCTGCAGACAGTCCGTCTGCACCAGCAGCTTTATTCGACCTTAGTCTCGATGGAGCCTATTTCTTCAACGACTTGAGCGAATTGCACAACGTCGGCATTAATCAACTGAAGAGCTTCGTTGAAAGCACCAAATGGTTTTTTTGGATAGGTGACATCAGATCCGCGTGGTATCATAATGGGCCTAAATTGGCTTAAGTGTAACTGCTATCTACAGTCAGCCACTTCAACCTAACCCAACCTAGTCTCGATATCGCTATATTGACCTTGTCTAGATCTTGGGGCGAAATTGTCTTCTATCATCGTCCATTGTTTTGAGTGGAACATTCTGCCTGACAGCGGTATTTGTGTCCTCATCGCCGTTTAACAGTCTGCAGAAATGGTTTTTCCAAATTCTCAATATCGACTGCGACTCTACTACAAGTTATCAATTCTCGTCACGGGAGGCTTCTGTCCGAACTTAATATTCATTCGATAATAGTTTCACTCTCTGGTACAACTTACGGACATTATTCCAGCCATAGCCCCTCCCCATTTCCTCGATCGTGCACTTCTCTCTTTCTTTTTCTTCCTAAGAAGTCGGGTCTCACCCCTTTGTTTCTTTTCGTAGAGTTCGCGAACAACTCTCGTAGTTCGATGCAGGTTTGCTTGTATGAGGTTTCTTGCTTTGCTGCCTGCACTCGTCGTCAAACCAGAAGATTTTTGTTGTTGGTATCGTAAAACCCAGCACAAGAATAGCGGCTACTGTGATGGCTTTTTGACAACGTTTACAATCTTCTTCTATTGTTTGTGCAGTTGGTGTCGAAATTTCGGAGAGTTTCAGGTAGACTCGCGGTCTGTTGCGACTGCAGCCTTCCCACGTCAAACCGTGGTTTTCATTCTCGACTCCGTTTTTCTCTCGATATCCGTGTTCTTGCCTTGGGTACAATAAGGAAATAGTCTGAGTTGATGATGGATTCTCGGAACGTTCCCACATCAAGAATACTGGAGGAGTGTCTGACGTCGATCGCGACGTGATCAACCTGGTTGATGGTTGAATGATCAGGGGACCGCCGGGTCCCTTTATGGATGATGGGGTGCGGGAACCGTGTGCTACCTACAAAGTCCACCAGCCTGAGCACCTTTTCGGACGTGGGCAATGACTGAAAGAGGTCGAGCCAAGAAAAATATTTTTTTTTTTAAATTGTTGCTTGCCTTTTTTAACCTAGATCTGAGCGTCGACTCGCAACTATGCGAACTATGAGCTGCATAAAGATGTTATTTTTTAGTCTCGGTCATACCCATGCTCTCTTAGGTGGAGCATGGGTATGGCCGAGTCTTCGAATTCGGATTCGAAAGCGAGAGAAACACCGAACCTCCGGTACAAAGACCAAGTGATCGTGGATGTAAGACAATTTGGCCTCGTTGATTGGAAGGAGCGTGATCGGGACCGCCAAGGATGTAAACAATTGTAACTGTTCAGGCTCCATGCGTCATTGGTCTGATAAATAATTAAGTGTTTCGTGTAAAATGTAAGGGTAAAATGGTAAAATGTAAGGTATTTCGTTTATCGAGAGTAAGTAAAAAGCTCCCATTCATGATTCGGAGCTGATCTACGTTTTTCAATTTGTGGACGCGTTGGCGTAGTGAATCGTCGATCCCTGCACTCAAGGTCCGTGGTTTGAACCCCGATCGAGACATTTACTTTAATTTTTACCCCACCCCCGCTCTCAAGTCAGTGACAAAAAAGAAGGAACGCAGAGTTTATAACTGTCAAACTTCTCAAGCAACTGTAGATCTCCTCCACTCGGGGTGTAAAGATTTCTTCCAAATTTGATAGATTCAATTATTTGATAGATCCATCATTGTATGCCGAGTTGATCGAGGCGCCCACAACTTTCGTTCTTTGTTCACATTGTTCCACGGGCAAGAGTTGCAGATTTTCAGACCTTGGCTGTGTTATCCGTAACTTCTAAATGCTTCTCGACTCCTTCGAAGTCACCAACTTTTTATCGACAAAAACGCAAACTAAACAACAGATCGCAGTCAGAACACCCAATACTTTCTTGAGTCAAATTCGGCAGTGTCCAATGTCAATGGCTTTCCGTAAACGTTGTCTATTCATTTCCGGTGCCTGTGGTTGTTTCGTAAGTAAGAAAAAATGTTACATAGTGGGAACATTATTGTCTTGTGCAACTCTCATTCTGATGTTTATGGTCCCATTTTAAGAATCCTGCTCGAAAAGTCCCCTGGCCTGGCCAAAAACACCATCGACGATGGCTCTGTTCTAAGTACCAAACCTAGTCTAGAATGAATATCTTCAGACATGAGCTTTGAATGCGGGAGAATAGCCGCCATAAGAAGATGTATATGTATATACCAAGAAGACCCATAAAGCTATAGTTGCCGATGTTAGTAATTTCTAACTAACCCACTCCTCGGCCATCGCCCAAAAAGACGGATGACGCATTTATTTTATTCACTGTCACAAATTCAACTGCCAGCGACTTTCAACAGTGATGTGGTCGTTTGCCGTTGAATGTGTTCAGCCGAAGTTTTCGCCAAGTCAGTGTTGGATTTCGACGACGGAAACTATGTGCCGCCTCTTCCGTTTAATGGTCAATACCTAAAAGCCTGTATCCAGGATATTACAGGATGAAGTAAATATTTCGTGCCGTTTGTTCCCAGTGACCCCAAACCAAGTAAACCAGGACAAAATGGAACCACGTTAAAACATCACCCACCTAAAATATATCTCTAGAGACTGTAAACTTGAACAAAATCGCAGCTGCAACCAGCAGCACTATTAATCTATGTTGAACGCCGAATAATCGAATTCCAGTAGACAAAGAACATCGATCCGCCCGTAAATCGAATCGTCGAGAACGCGCATGATGAACCCCAAGGAAATCCATGGATTACCTTCCACCAAGAAGACTCAATAACCGGGTCGCGGACGAATTAACTTCGGATGCATAAAATCAGCATTTTTCATGTTCCGTGTACACATAATAAAGTACGAGCGTTCGAGTTCACAGATAATAAATCAAATTTGCACTCACGTCCTCTCAGTTTTTCCGATATCCTTCGCCTGCCCGGAAGTCAGGTTAAAAACAGAAAAGAGCGTATAAGTACCCGTAATTTAATGATCATTAATCTTTGGGGGATTTTTATTGAAGTTGAAATACGTTAACGCCTCGCAATGCAGGTGCTAGTTCCCACAATATTCCAGTATCTCACGCCAGCCCCATCCACTGCCACTGCTGGTTTAGTTCTTTCTTTTTTGTGCTCATAGTCGTCGACTCCTAAATTAAATTTATCGCTTTCGACGCATCGCGGATGTTCACTTTGTTAAATGCAAATTAAATTTATCATCGAAAAGCGCGTCCAACCCTATGTGTGCATTTTATATTCTTTATCGATTTCATGATGAAACAGCTTCCTGCTCAATAGGGGCGTGTAGTGTTTGTAGCATAGTTTGTAGTATACAGAATTCACTTGTGTGTGTGAATATGGAGGTGCTGGAATGTGTGGATTTAATAATTAGTCCGAACTGGGTTTTTGAGGCAGGAAGTGAGGAAATCTTTCTGAATTCCTTGCGTTAGCTCTGAATGGATTGTGTTCGAATAATGTGTTCCAAATTTTCACATGAAAAGCTTGTGCTCTAAAGGACTTGTTGATTCAAGAACGTGTGCTGAGTATTCTTCAACTCTTTTACTAGATGTAATAATAATAATAATGGTGGCGCTACAGTCCGAGGTGGACCTGGGCCTAGCTTCTCAGTAACCACTCGTGTTTTGCGTGCTATTGTTCTCTCACGGGTGGAGGGGACCTACAGTTTAATGCCGACTCCGAACGGCGAGATAGAGAAGCTAATTCTAGACAGTTATACTCTTTGAGCATTGTCAGTGACTCGAAAGAGGTGGAGCCGTGAAAAAAATGTTTGGTGTTTTTTCGGAAATTGAACCGACAACATCGATCGTAGGAGTCGACGCACCTACCCACTACGCCACGGCGCCCACTTACTAGATGTAAAACATATTATTTAAGGAAATCGCTTGCAAAACCACTAAGTGAATAACTATGAGGCTGAAAAAGTCATTAAATTTATCGAATTAATTCAGCGAAGCAGTTACTGTATTTAGCCCTGCAACGTGTCTTCTTCTATTTCGGTTGAACTTAGGCCTCGTTTCAGAAGCAACCATTCATGCTGTGTGTGCTTTTGTTCTCTTAAGACTGGGAGAAACCTACATACAGTTTTAATGCGACTTCGAGTGGCGAAGTTTGTGAAGCTTTTATTGACAATTATACTCCCTAAGAATTGTCAGTGTCGCGAGAGAGGGGTGCCGTAAGGTGTCATGTTTGCTGAGTTGCGAATCCGACCATAGTTAAATAATGCAACTAAAACACTCAACATTAGAGGTGTGATGGATATTCGGCTAGTATTCGGTATCCGGCCTGTCCGTTTTTTTGTAACATCCGGCCGGAGTCGAAAACTCTTTTGATATTCGGCCGAATACCGGATAGTCGTTCTTACATTAAAAACAACAAACAAATAAAAAAATCAATAATATTGGAAATTTACTAAAGCAAGAATGAAAATTAGTTTTTCTGCATTCAGGGGTAATCATTTATTACGTTTGTTTTCGTATACGATGCATGCTTCAGAAAAGAGTCCCTCACTGTATACACTACTACATGGAGATGAAAAATAAGTTTTCGCAAATTTGAGCAAAATTGGTTACTGTCTTCCATTTACTGACCACCAAGCCCAAGAGTCACTATAATGTTCAAAATAAACTGTTTTGAAATATAAGTCAAACTCGTTGGCGGTAATTTTTTTTTTACAGAAAACTCAATCTGGCTTGCCTTCCGCAACCTTTTCAAAATATCCCAAAAACTTTGCTGTGTAGAAAGTAAAAATATCTTGTGGAAGAGAAGGAAAAAGACATGTTTAAGTTGGTTTTACTTGTACCGGTTTTATTTGAGTATCAGACCACCAAACTATTATACTTTTAATTTGGACAGATATCCGGCCGCCGAAAATTCGGCTATCCGGCCTAGCTGCAGGCCGAATATTCGGTATCCGGTATCCGGCCAAATCACTATTCGGTACAACTCTACTCAACATACAGGAGTGATTGGCAAATACTTACTTACTTACTTGCATTACAGATTGTAAGGAAAGAATAATAAGCCCTCAAGAGCATTTTTAAAGCTCGTTTGAAAAATTAGAGTAGTTCTTGAACGATGACGCCACTTTGCATTTTCGACATTTGTAAGATGGCCACCGAAGACAGAGTTACTCCCCCGTCACACAAGAAAAACTCTCAAACATGGTGGGAGCAGTCTGCTGATGATATGGGGATGTGTCTCATGGCATGGTGTAGGACCTTTGTGCCGCAAAGAGGGAGCAATGACAGCGGATACTTACGTTGGTATTTTTCAAAATACTATGCTGCCCTACGCCGAATTCGAAATTCCTCTAATTTGGGAATGGCAACAGGACAATGATCCAAAACACACCTCTAGAAAAGCTAAGAGGTGATTCCAAGAAAATGGTGGTATCAGGTTAAGATGGTTTGACCAATCCCGACAACTTTCGTGATCTAACTTGGACATTGCTGCTTTTGAGTTGGTGCCGTTAGTGAAGGATGAAGTAGTTTATATAGCTCTCCCGGCACCTAAAGGAAAAGCTGACATGTAAATTATCATTACACTAAACTGATTTCCATGTGGCCGTCGCAGTGGTTTAGTGGATAATTGCTTAGAGTCTAGGTTCGATTCCCGGCACATACACATTTCTTATTTCACTGCTCGACCTCTATCGAATGTCGGACAATGCTCAACTATGGGTCCCCTCCACTCGTGAGAGAGCAATAGCACACACAACATGAATGATTGTTGTTGAAGCTAGACCCAAGACCACATCGGGTTTTACTAAATAGTACTTTATATACTCAAAGAAAACTGAATTTTATTGAAAAAACAAAGGAACGCCTTCATCATCATACGATTGTGATGACCACTTCTGAAATGTTTAGCGAGACTTATCTTTCTTAACGTCCAAATATTTTCGTAAAATGAAAAGGATATTTTATGATGGGGAAGAACATCAACCAATTTTGTGTAGGCAGTCGGAGACATATAGCAGAAGAACATGCTAGCTAAACAACAAGGAACCGACTAAGTTGAGGATCATATATTCCCCGGCCATAATCTGTTGACTTTTAATTGCTTAAAAACAGTCATCGAAACTATACTTCCTCCTGCAACAAGTAATGTAAAAATATGTCGTTTACAAAATGAGTAGTATCGAAGAACGTGATATGTATTTTTAAGATCAAACATCATTATGAATCATATTTCAAGTGATGCAAGCCCTATAATGTATAATAGTGTTTGTTAATATTGTAGTTCATAACCATGTGGACTTACTTAAAGTGCCATCATGACATCATGTAGTACCATTTCGGCATATACAAAATTTAGAAGAAAACGGCGAAACGAAATGTGTTTTGCAAAAAAAGAGCACATGAGTTGGCAACTTGTATTATAGTTGCAACAACAACAACAGTAGAGTTACCGGAAGCTCAAAATTCGAGCAAAACAATGTTCAGACAGTTGTCGGCTTTTGATCCGAGATTATCAGGTCTAAAAATAAAACATTAATCTTAATGCAAATACCTCTCAACTGTGTACACTGATGATTTTTATATTTGAAAAGGTTATCGTGACACACATTTGTATCATACTGTTGCGTAGCGTTTCGGACATCAGCAGACGGATGTGATATTTTCACATGTAAGAAGTGTATGACATCATTGTCAGTGGTTTCTGCTTTAATTTTAGTAACACATTTTGGAGTGCAAAACGTCTGTCTTGAGTCCGAATACTCGAATTCAATTAAAAAGCAGCTATAGTAGGAATTTTTTTTTAACAAACGGCAAGTATTACATTCAACTTTTTTTGCCATCGAAGCTAAACCCTTTCGCTGTCATCGAGGAGTGACTGAATATTAGTCACGAAGAAAATATTTTGAAGCCAAAACCTTGAAATTGATGGTCCAAATTGTTCCTAATTTAATAATAGAGTAGGTTCGGGATAATTTAGCGCTAACCTAAATTCTGTAAAGCTTAGTGCTGATATTTCGATCTCATCGCGACCACAATAAGACCTTCAGGAGCTACAGGACTTATTAAAGTTCAACTGAATTTCAACCGAAAACTTGCTTCAGCAGAACTAACTGCGATTCCTAACTAACTGCGATCCCAGTCCCAAATGGTCCTACCTCGGCCCCCAAGTAAACAATACGAATATCATCAGTACCGAGATTAAACGCAGAATAACTCTTGCCAACCGCTGTTTCTTCGAACTCAATGGGGTATTGAGTAATAGAGCACTCTCTCGAAGGACCAATCGCAGAGATATGGACTAAATACAAAGTTGACAGTTCGCAGTACGCAAACCAAACTTTTTTTGAATGAAACGATTTGATTGAAATAATTACCCAATATAAATATCTACGAGTTTTGTTAACACCAAACATGAATTTCAATTTATACCATGGAAAAAAATTAGCCTCAGCCAAAAGTCTCATTAATGGTCCCTGGAAAAATATCGGATTATTACCAGGCAAGAAATACCGATCTCAGAAAAATACCGGATATTTGTATCAGTCATGCGATCATGTCCTATGTTGTAGTGCTCAAACTTGGGTGTGTGCCATTGTCTACCTAAATTATTATTATTTTATATTATAATGTATTGAACTTAATTATATTATTAAATCTATATATATAAAAAAAATGTTGCAAGTGCGTTATGTCTTTATAACTCATAAGCGGTCAAACCGAATTCGGTACAATTTTTTAAGGTTTGTTCGTATGGTGGTGTAGATGGTTTATTAAAAGTTTGCACGAAATTGGTTGACGCATTCGTGAGATAACATCCGATTTTGTCCTTATAAAAAAAACAACAAAAAATACGTAGGCGCCTTTGAGCGTGCGCTGTATGTATACTGTGTACTGATGTCATACACACGTCAAATATACGTTGTAGCGCATACAAGCATACACATTGACAGCTGTCAGTTCAGGTTCTTTTTCATAGAACTCGCATTGTGAACGGATGTAACCGGTAAGAGTCGCATTTGATTTTTTACTGTTGTTTATTGAACTAAAAGAGTTTTGCTGCGTAGATCTGTTTTTTTTTTCAAACTTGGAGCTAAACATCATCAAACAATTAGCTTTATTTTTTTTCGGTTTAAACGCAAACGTACATGTGCATATTTTATTCGCGCTTGTCGGTAAGTGTTTTTGTTTCGCTGTTTTTGGTACGCGAATAATTAAATGATTGAGGCAATGATGCTTAATATAGTGTGTATGCAAATCTATGTTAATAAGATCGTAGTGTCTGTTTGTCTGCTTGTTCGGGCTAATCTGCGTAACGGCTAGACCGATTTCAATGAAACTTTGCAGGAATGAAGAGGTGGTTGTCAAGAGTGACTTGGGTTTTTTTTTAATGCGTTGTTGGTTTACAAGAATTTAAGCTATGCAACCTATGCCATTATTCTGAGTTTCATATTCATCATCATGCCTAAGCGAAAGTAGACGACACACAGTCACCTGATTTTCTAAGAGACGACATGAGCCAACCTCAGTTTTAATTATTATTTTACCATTTGTATCTATAAATATAACATTGAATTTTCGTTCGTATGTTTGGGATACATTTTTAAACAATAACACCGATCCTTATGCAATTTTTGACACTATTAGCACCGATCGGTGAGGAATGGGTCATAGACTATAGGAAAAACAGAAATTCGCATTTCTCAGCAAACATTTGACGGAGAATTACATATGACATTTTCACAAATGTAAAAAACACCGGGAAAAAATTAGATCCACTGGAAAAAGAAGGGGCCACGCCACCAGAGAGGGCGTAGCAAAGCATGCTGATAATACTCTACCTCTTCATAGAAATCTAACCAAAAGTCCAGGCAAGAACAAGAAATTACGATAACCTATTCTTATGAAAATCTTAGCGCGTTAATCAGGCAGACGGCAACGCCATTGCCTACTTAAATTTTTATTATTTTATACTTTGATTTATTGAATTGAATTACAGTTGACGCTCGATATAGTGAACAATCCAATATAGTGAACACACAAAATTGTATACAGGCTATTCTAAATAATTTAGTACAGATAGTAGTGTAGGAGTAATAATCTTTGTGTTAACTTTTTTGACCCAAGTAAAGAGCCTGTTGTGGATGCGGATGCGTAGTGGGTAAGTACACCAGACTTTCAGATGACTAGACCAAGATATTGAAAAGCTAACCAATACAAAAGTCTACTGTATATTGGATTAGTCTGGAGTATACCCTTTTTCCATTATTTCAGTGTGTAGTCTATACTTTTGTGTTCAACACGTGTGTTTACTTTTCTTGCAATCTTATATGAACCTTTGTGAGAGAATTTTATTTGAAAAGGCTTGTGTGAAATGACTATTGCCGGAACAAACCTATATTGACTGAGTTGATTGTCCTTGGTTGTACCTGTCCAAACTGACTTAACTAGTTACCACAACTTTAATGACCGCCATACCAATAGCAGTTGTGGCTGCTTTGCAAATTTTTTCAAGTGAATCAAAACCTTTCTGTATGTTTTCGCAATTTCAAAACTTGCCTACTGCGCGCCTACTACAGCCTAGCCTTTTGTTGCTTTGTCCAGCACGAAAGACCACCAGCTGCACTCTTTTATCTGACCCCTTTACCTTCCGTGTCCGAGTGTGTGTGTGGTTTTTTTTTTAGAGTGAAGCGTTTTTAATAACACCGCCGCAGTGTGGATCAGCCACAACACTCTACAGTGGATTGTGTTAGGCCATGACCAGAAGTATTGTTTTAATTTGCGTTTCCATACCCCTGCTCAACAATGCCGAAGTAATAAAGTTGGATAAAATCGATCCTGATGAATGCCGATACAAACGTGTGCGTTCGAATGGCTGGCATGCTGAAAAAATGAAGCACAGCGCCGCCCTCTCGTCCTGTGTGCGTTTTCGTTGGAATTGTTTTTGAATGGAAAGTTTTAATTAAGTGGTTAACCGCAAACAGAAACAAATATTCCCACTCACTGATGCGGACGGTTAAATTATTTATCTCTATGAAAAATATCGTGTTTGTTGTTTGCCGGCAAACAGGCATACTCGTATAATCCAATGCGAATTGAATGAAGTTGTTGAAAAAGTCTGGGCTTACTGCATAATTACTTGCTAGTGTTGGGTTGGGATTGAGAGGGTTTCTGGGATGGTTGAGGCTTTGTGTGCGGAGTTTCGTTTGAGCCGAACTCGGGGGGTGACAGTGACAAATTGCATTTGTTGAATTGAAAATGACGCCCCACGAACATTTGAGATTGCCACGGATGTGTTCGGATGCCCAGGGCTGTTGGGTGTATTTCCGGGAATAACAATCTTACCTCATTTGCAATTGGACAAGTTTAAGTGCTTGGTTGACATAGTTTACGATTTCGAATTGTTTAGAAAACAAATGTGCTACTGAACGTTTGGTTTTTGCAGTCACATGTGCATGGGCATGTACTTCGAGCTTTTCATATGATACGGAAACGACTTTTGCAATGTATCAGAGGAGAACATCATCTAATGGACTTGCAAACGTGGAGTGTTAAGTTTGATAGCTCCGATTATGCCAGGAAAGACCACTCATGGCAAATGGATAAACTTTATCAGGCTGCACAATTTAAGTAATAATCTACATATCAATTGTAGAGCGTCCATTTCCATGAGTTTTGCCTATAGTACACTCAGAACCAGGCGCCTTCAAACATTCGGAAAAGTTCACGATTCCGAGCTTATGGAGTAAGGCAACAAAGAACGCACATAACAAAACGCGAGTAATGGAAGGCAGATAGCGAAGGGTGTGCTCTGTGGATCGGACACAGTCTACTTCTCGACTGTACATCCACTTAATGGGACTAATGATTTTTGAAAACCTCACAAAGAACTATCACGATCTGAATATGAAACCAGAAAAGCTGCAAATTTTATTTCCAAATTCCAGTGAAAGACATTCCATATTCATTAACCTGCAGTAACACAAGTAACCACACTTAAATCCATCAATCCAGCACTAATGAGGATAGAAATCATTAGAAGGGAGGACAAAAAGAATGCAAAATAAGAATAATCAAAGGTACTACTCGTGCCGCGGCTTGCAATGGAACCCTGATTCCTCTTAATTGGTTGCTAGCACACATCTCCAGTGTCAAAAGCAATCTTTACTTTTCACTTTTGGATTTGTATTACGAAATCTCTTTCTTACACATATTTTGTACATCTCCTCCAGCAAAAGCAGCTTCATTTAGATTTCACATTATCTTCAGCTTTTCGGGGAAAAGGATAAGAAAAACGGAAGAACAGAATAAAATAGAAGGAAACGAAGGGAAAGCGCATTATAACCACACAGCTCGCTCTGTACAGGAAATATGCAAATCCTCCATGTGTCCTTTGATGGGAAAAGAGCAGGAGAAGAAGAAGAAATTGTGCAATGGCATCCTTGCTTAAGGAGACTGTTCAAATGAATTTGCCCCAACTCCTTGGGTTATCTCTCTCATCTTCTTACGAAAATGTACAAGTGCACGTTTCCTTCTGAGAAAAGAACAACCGCACAAAATTTGCGTCTCGTACATGTGCATCCTCGAGATGAATGTCCTCGAGCTGCACAGAAATACGAGAAAGAATGAAACTTCCGTACGATGCTCTGTATGCATACATGTTGTGAGATATGCTTCTGCATACCATTTGATTGGGCAAGGATTACATTACACTACTTCATATGGATGTATGTGTATCTACATCCTCTGTGCTTGGAAAATCCCTCCATCGTCGTCCTCTGCTCTGCTGTAAGCTTCTGACAGTATACAATGCTAGACGATATCGGAGATCTCGTAAATTCCATGCACTGTTATCGTAGCCATGGTCAATGTCAATTGAAATATTTTCAAAGTAAAGGATTCCTCTGTGGATAGGATAAATCGCACACGCTCTTCTGAGGATATGCCAAGGATTCACAAAGGACATTCACACATACACTTCGGCTCAATCCCTCTTTTCCGCTTGCCAGGAGCCCTTTTTATCCGGCCGTCTCCCCCCTGCTTTCTGTGTGCCAATTTGCAACGCAAATTGAATCTAAGAAGGGAATCAGAACTTAATAAAAGTGCTTTGTAAGTGCTTTAATTGAGTTTTCAGCAAAGTGCTAGGCAGCCGGATGGGGTGGCTAACAAAGGATTTAAATAAAAAAAAATCCAACTCACTCCCTTTTCTCCAACACACACACACAAACAGATACTCTCCCACACATTGATAAAATATCAAGTGAAGTGAACTTTCGCCAATCTTTCGATCCATAAACGTCAGAGTGTCATCGGAGCGTGTGTGTCAGTCCTTCTGGTTCAATAAAAGTCAGAACGTGCTGACCATCAAGTTAAAAGCCCCAAGGGAAGTTATCGTCACTTTTGATTGATTTCCAAGGCAGACCGGATGGTCACTCTCTGTGGCTCCGGGGGATTAATGGCCTGTGCGAGGATAATATTTATTGAGTGATTTTTAATGGAGACGTATTGGACGAGACTGAATTTCGTGGCAATCATCAGCGGAAGAGTGCATTTGAGGTTATTTGTTACTTATTATTGGGAGGCGAGAGGTTACTGAATGTAATTTCCATAACTCTGACTTGGAGAATAGAGTTCGGCCATCCAGGTTAATGAATTACTTCGGTACATTGAGCGAACTTGTGGACTTTGTGGTGAAAGAAAAAATCATTTGTTTATTTTTTTTTTGAAAAAATTCTAACAATAATTGGTTAAACATCAGCTTAAGAACTTTTCTTCCCTTAAATAATTTTCCAGCGCAACAATGCAAAGCTGAAAATTAACCATATCAACGGGTTGAGTTTTAGACCTCCTCATGCATAGTTATCCTCATATAAACGATTAATTAACCCTAAGGTAGGTCTTTGTTGAATAGATTACATCCCTTGCAAGGAGCACTCCAAGCATCAACTGAACAACTCAAATTCCGATGGAAAACAAATCCATTCGCGAGAGTCCTTTTTCCCTCATACCGTCCAAACCACCAAAAGACTTCTTTTTTGCTTGTCCTCACTTGCTATGGAACAAAAGCAAACTAGGTGCAAAAGGATAGACAGGATGATAGCTATTTCAATTAAATTTATGCGAATTCCAGTGAAATGAATCAAAACAAAAGCATTACTTAATTGTAAGCCGCAGCGCCCCAGCCCCAGCCAATTAAACGAAATTAACAGAATGCACAAAGAACAACGAAATCTTGTTTCCCGATTTTCCCTTCTAGTTGAAGGGCTGGGGGCAATAACAAAACTTCATGAAAATTCCTCAAAAACGCTAAGAGACGCAAGCGCTTGCAAAGTTCTTTGACCGTGAAATAGATTTGGCGTTTCCTTCATTGTCACCAAGGGAAGAGGAAGCGATTACAAAAACTAGGTCGAAGGATTTCATTTGAGACTTAAGATTTCATTTGAGAGAACTGCTTACCGTAACCTGTTTGAATGGGGGATTTTTTGAATTTAGTTTTGATGTGGAAGTGGGATGATTGAGGCTGGAGTTTTAAGATTTGGAATTCTTAGTGTGGACAAGTTCAATGCTTTTCTATTTTCTTCATGTGTAAATGCTTCATCTGACTTAATTTATGGTAGAATTTGTTGCAGCCAAATTTGAATTTGGTTGTCGATAGATAAATTAATTGAATTATTGGTGAAAACTGTTGAAGTATCTAAATGTAACTGCACACTCCAATTTTTGAAAAGTGTTCTGTGTTAATTTCTCCAGCGTAGGATTCGATACACATACCTATTACGCCAAGGTGGTCACAGTCCACTGAATTATGTCACACTATCTTAGATGTCGGGATCGATTACTGGTGATAATATTGCCGTCAAACTTCTTCTTCTTCTTGTTAGGGCGCTACAGTCCGAGGTGGACCTGGGCTTCACTCAACATGTCTCTCCAGCCAGCACGATCTTTCGCCAGCTGTCTCCAGTTTCACACACCAAGCCGGTTGGTTTTGGTTTTGCCCTCGTTCACCGCCAGACCCATTTTAGCCGCTTCCGTTTCAATACCAGCAAACGCATCATTGACGGCTCGCTGTGTTCGCCCAATCACGTCAATGTCATCCGCGTTGAACAGACTTTTGGAAGATCGTGTCTCTTGTGTTGACCAGTGAATTTTGCACGATCTTCTCAAGAACGATGTTAAAGAAATCGCATGACAGCGCGTCGCCTTGTCTAAAACCTTTTTTGACATTGAAGGTCTCCGTGAGTTCGTTACCGACCTTGATGGAGCAGCGACAGTTCTCCATCGTCATCCTGCTCAGTCTGATGAGTTTGCCAGGAATGTCAAACACTGCCCTTAATAATTCGATCGATGCTTCAACAGCTTCGCATTTGTCCTAATCCTGTTCAAACTGAATGTCATGTGAAACATGTTCACGCTCTTTTAGAAACAACAAATTATGCATTTGTACCAGGCGCTGTTAATGCTTAGATTTCGACTTTATTCATTGCTTAAAAAGTATGGCCTGATAATCCCGCTAGACCATAAATCGCATGAACTACAGGTGCTCCACTTTGGTGAAAGAACAATAATACGCACTACAGGAGTTGTTGCTGTAGAAGCCCAAGTCCCAAGTCTGCCTCGGACTATAGCGCAACGACATATATACTCGTGGGCGCCGTGGCCGTGTGGGTTTGTGCGTCGACGCCATACGCACTAGATTTTCACTGTCTGGGTTAAAATCCAAGCACAAGCAACAATTCTTCAAAAAAAAACTTGTTCGCGGCTTCACCTTTTTCGAGACACTGACAATGCTTAAAGAGTATAACTGTCTAGAATTAGCTTCTCTATCACGCCGTTCGGAGTCGGCATTAAACTGTAGGTCCCCTCCACTCGTGAGAGAACAATAGCACGCACAACACGAGTGGTTGCTGAGAAGCTAGGCCCAGGTCCACCTCGGACTGTAGCACCGCCATTATTATTATTATTCAGAAAATCCGCGATTGATTGCTAAGGAGCGAATTTTCTGATTTTCTGAACATCAAATTTAAAATTTTGACGACCAAGAAAGCCGTCAATATGAAAACTTTCATCAATTATTTTGAATCGTCTTTAGATTTAAGTTACGGGACAGAACACACTGCTGATCGTGAAAATTGCATCAACATTTAAGCAGATGGTTCAAAAAATAACGAAGGTGTTTGGGCCGAATTCTTTACGTACAACCATAAATTATGCTACAAATTCCATGACGGATGCTGCATCTTGCAAGTTGAGCTAGTTGTTATCAAAAAGCAGCGAAGAATTTAATAAACAACCAGGACTGTGCTCGCATTAACATACATATATGTTAGTGGACGGTCGCACAGGACTTGAAGCACTTTAAAACTTCACAATTAATTTTAAAGAGGTACTCTAGTGCTATCAATCGCTACAAGAACTTGGTAGAACTAAATCAGCCTCTATTAATTGGGCCCTTGACTTGAGAAAATCCTAGGAAATGAAACAGCTAACGAACTATTTAAGCAAGGAGTCCTTATCTCGACGGAACCAATATACATCGCAGCTCCAATTCCGATGCTTTTTATCGATTTAAATACTGGGCTCTTAAAAACGGTTAGCTATAAAGGAAATACTAGCAATAACCGCCGCCAAGATCTTTCCACTTATGTGTACGGCCTAAAATCCAGCGAACAAATAATTTCCGTATACAGAGTGCATTGCAGGACGCTTGTTGGTATTAATCACATGGTACCGTCGCTTGGGCTAACATGCTTATAAACTTAGCTTTATCTCTACTTATGTGTACAAGAACTGCAAAGAGTCAGAGACCATCGAAACATTGAAACACATCCTCTGCTTTTGCTCGACTCTGGTTAGAACTAAATACAAGACGCTATGACACTGTTCAGAGCGATTTGAGCTGGAAAAAGAGCTCACAATTTTCGGAAGAAAGCATAATGATCCGGATAATATTTCCATACCAGACGTAAAATGACATGACACTTTACTTAAACATCACATCATTTGTTTAAGGATAATTTAAATCAAATTTTAATCTTTTAATTAAGAAATTAAAATATTCTGTCTTAATGTTAATGTTAATGTTAATGGACTATGTAAATTGCAGCACTTATATTTCAATATTGAAACGCTGATACAATGAGCAACAGTCTTGACTTGTATCGTCAGTTAATGATTCGTGTGCTGTCCTCTATTCACCCAATCATGGGACAGCGGTAAACATTCGTATAAATTACTTAAGAAAATTACATTTTAAAAATCATTTCAGTTAATGCCACAATCCATGTTACAGAAATTCAGACATTCATCTCCTCCTTAGATGTGTGCGAAGGCCAAGTGGAAGTAACCTTGTGACACAGTTAACTTCAATCTCCCTTGAGTGCTATACGAGATAATCCAATCACATTGACAGAAAACTAACATCTCAGCAATCCACTTAACCCAATAAAATGTAAAAGCACCACCACCACTCCAGTCAAGAGTTGGGTCCATTCCAAATTGTGCTCTTCCCAAGATCACCAGATTAATCCTTTGCATTTAAATAGCAAAAATTATGAACCCGACTTAATCATTTACCCGTAAGACACAAGGACCATATTTTGACAGTTATGGCTCTCAAAAGTGTGTTTTGCATTTTAAGTGTCATCGGAAATAAACTCCCGCCTGCCCGGACCTGCTCGCATAAACAAATTACCCGACATTAACGTACACAAACTGTTCGTTAAGTGCATGGCTTGTACACAAGTTGTAGCCCCCGGGCGACAACTTGCGAACGTAAATCCTTGCACAAAGTGACTATTTAAATTACCCTCACGTTACTCGGGCATTATGATTAAGTTCACTAGGGGTTGGCGGGGCGGGCTGGTCTTCCGCTCGACTGAGTTTGCTTGGGAAAAGTTGCTGCAAGTCCACTTAAGAGCGAAGAAAAATTCGCACCATAAGGCGTAGAGAGAATAATTTGTCTTCATGATGTGTAGTGCAGGCAGCAAGGATAACCTTGGCTGTTTCGTGTTCCTGGTGATGCAACCTGAGTGCAGACGTTATTCCTATGCACGCTTACAGAATGTCAAGATGACTGACTTATGAGCTTACTGACGACAAACATATGCGAGTACGTGTGTGGCTGCCTTGTATTTTTTCCCCATCTTCGAAGGGATGGATGGCGTCCTTTTTTCGCCATCGCCAGTCCCAGGTGGATACGTTGAAATTTGCAATTCAAGAGAAGTTCATCACATTCGTGTTCCGCCGAAAAGTTGAAGTTGCGCAAAATTTACATAAATAGTTCTTGTGGGACGGATTTGGGTACTTCTCGACGAGCAGATGCTGTGCGAGGGCTTTCAACTCCACCTGAAAGGATGGCGGTGTCCACTTTGAATTAATTTAACATTTCATTTGAAAGATTAATCCTCCGCGCGTCGGGCGACGAATTGAGGGACTATCCCGTGCGAAAATAAATCTTTCCGGCAGAATCCTTCTGGAGTATGATTGGATTGCCCATGGGTTGAAAACTTATTTTTCTACTGCAGTACTCGAGGGAAAGTGAGTTTTTTTAACGAGCTTGAATTTTAAACACAGCCCTGACCAGCAAACTTGATGTTCACATCTCTGGGTTGAATTATTTATTGCTCAAGAGAGTGTCGCTGAACCCTTGTGCATCACAAATTCACATGACCATGTGACTTTAGAAATTTGAGTGCATAGTTGATCTGTACAAGTTTGTCTGTCTGCACAGACATTTTCCTGAACTTTGAGTGCAAATATTGAATGTATATTCGAGTATACGAGCAAACTGCTGAATTCGAGACTTCAACTAATCCCATTGATAGATCTGTACGAGAACCGAATGCAAGACAAGAATAATTTAGTTAAAATATTGCCATACACAATATTGTACCTTTTCGGCGTGTTATGTATATCCTAATGAATGGAAATATTCTGAAACATTATTATTACCAAAGAAAGGTACCAGGCGTTCTGCAGAATATGAAAAAAAAAAAAACAAATTCATTATTACACTTTCCTGACTTTTTCCACAGCTTTCGCTACGAAAGACTACTACACCTTCCGACGAAACTGTTCAACTATTTCACGTTCTTACCTTTTGCTACGGAACTTAAAAGGTTATAGCTGGATAGATGGCTGCAATGTGTAGTGGCTGATGGTTTGAGTTTCTAGTTAATTGCGTGTACCGCACGGATCTTTTCTTGGACCGGTGTTCTTTTTGCGATTTTTGAAATCCCTCAAATCTTCGAGTACTGCTCTTGTTTTTATCTTTTTCTCCTTCCAATACAGAAATTGCTGCCAGTGCCATGAAGCCACATGAAGCTCTGAAAAATGCTGAATATTGAAGACAATTTTCACTGAAAAATCAAAAATGCTTAATTTACCACTTAAAAGAGTTGATAATTCCCACCGCAATAAGTTTTTTTAATTCTAATCTGAAGTAACAAGTATTATTACAATAACTTGGCACTAATTTTTACAAGTCTTGAAGTTTCGATCATGTCTCCCAATTTTCACAATAAATTTTCAACTATTCCGTAAAATACTTGATTACGAGTCGATTCTGTATGAAATTATGAATTTTTACTAACAAGACAGTACTGTATTACAGTAGTTAACTATATCTGCTAAGTTCTTCCGTCTAATTCATGTGAGACACGAGTGTTTCATTTCAGGGCGAACATTTTCTCTTCTTTTACATCCTATCTGTCACAACATTTAACATTCCAACCAACAAAAACCAAATAATCCATCGTGATGTCGTTTACAATAGATGGCGAAGATACGGTTGTTCTTATATGCACGTAGAATGCCCAATTTAGTAACCCTATTAATACGTAAGAGCAAAAGAATATTCCACGAAAATAAATTCCATACTAACCAGTCTAGTTCAGCATTCTGGAAAACAATTCGTGATGTTGGTATCTCTACTCAAAATGAACTGCCCTTAAAGAGTATTGATGTCGATGAATTAAACAGAAACTTCGTAGGCGCTTATACAGAAATAAGACCCATTGCCTTTTCTATTTTTGACTGCAATGTCTTAAATTTATCGAGGACCTTCTCATTTCAACGTGATAATGAAGATTGTGTTGCAAGCTCTATTCTTTCCATACGGTCAAATGCAATTGGATTAGATGGTATACATCCAACAATAATACAGATGCTTTTACCATTCATAAGTAAACACATAACACATATATATAACACAGTGCAGTTTGCTGTTTTCCCGCCTGTACTCAAGAGATTTGATTCTACCATGGGATAGATCCACTTTCGTACTTCTATAGTTGCATGAGCACTTAAATGTTCCAGCGTCTCTAGCCTGAATGGTATTCCCTCAATAATTCTAAAGAGGTAAACACCTCTTCACTTACATTCCCCCAATACTTCTAAAGATGTGTTCTTCTTTGCTTGTAAAGCCACTTCGTAAGATTTTTTCTGGTCTCTTTCTGAGCAAATGGAAAACATAATTTGTCCAGTATGTCCAGCATTCCTCCTCATACCGACTCACAACACTAATCTCTTTTTTTTTCTAAGGTCATGGAAACGCTGAAAAACCTTCAGTGTATGAAATATCTTAAATCGCGCAAGCTTCTTAATGACCGGCAGCAGAGTCACCGAAATGTGGCACCAATTTATGCACAATATAAACGAAAGCGGCATTGTTGTGCTTGAGTTTGGCATAAAACTCTTTTAAAATGTGTGCTTACGATATATCGATACCACACTTCTTCTAGAATTTATCTTTTGGACCTTTCAATTCAAATTGTTTTGGATGGGTTCCAGCCTGACATCTGCCAAAATATCGCTGGTGTCCCCCAAGGTTCTGTTTTGTCTCCGACACTTTTTCTCATTTTTATTTATTAGTGTCTTCTACTTCTAATCCAATGCTAATAATGAGTGTAGCCTCAGCATTGTATGTTAGTTTCAAGTTTCAAAACTTTGACCTTCAAATGTAGAATTGGATTAGTAGCTTTTTTAAGCACATCAAAAGCAAAAAATTAGTGCTTTGAAAATCAATGCTGTCTACTATCACTTAAGCTCTTACGAATCAGGAATTATCCATGAATGGCGCAAATTTGAAATTGCCAAAAGCTCTAAGTTTCCAAAAACTTACCAAAAAATATTTCAAACAATTTTAATTGCCTTCAATTTATGAAGCCAGTACTCGCCCAGAGCTTTAGCATGTAGCTCTTATTTGGTCTGGTGCCCCCAAGACCTCTCTGCGCCCAGAAACTCATTGAAAATAGCAAAGTCACAAGTCAATAGAGCGACTTGAACACCGACGTAAGGTGTATTCTTTGTCGCTGTCATTGTTTCAACAAACGATGTCCAGGGAAAAAAGCTAATTGTATTCCTCTCCTTGAAAATGTACCTCCTATACTTGTCTCGTTAGAACGACGAGGTTCAGGAGCTGCCTTTCGGACTATATGCACAACTTTATAAGCTTATAGAGTTCGCGGTGATTCCTAATCTTCTCCTTCCTAATCTTCGTCTTCATCGCAGACAGAACTGAATATGCGACGCAGAATTTCTCTTTACAAGGAACCAAGAATAAAAGCAAAATTAGGATATGAGATAATGGTTTTATGGAGCACGATTTTAGTCCTTTAAGTCAGAAGTTTTGACCCAAGTTTATTCGTCCGACTGAAGTAGCAGCGGTTGCCAAGGGCGATTCTACGCCTGATCTTCACCAAAATGTCTTTTGTAGAAACAGACAAATTTCTTAACTACCTCAAAATTGTACCTTTCAATTGTGTCGTATGATCAATTTTTGGTCGTATTTTGTATTTTCTTCAACCAACAAAAATTGACAAGTGTAAATATTTATATCAAAAATTCACTCAACGGACATAGTCACCGCCAAAGTATCGACTCCCTGTATCAGAACATATTATAAATGCATAGCAATTTACAAAAGTACTCCACTCTTAAGTGCTTCTGCAGTCACAAGACGACTGTGTACTCCATTGAGCAACAAATTCGAATGACATCTACCATGCATAAGAAATTGACTTTCCAAGTAACTCCTGACGCTGCCGCCGGGAGAATCGATTTCCTATGCATTCTTAACTTCTTATTACTACGATTACTGTTGCGAATATTTGCCACTGATTGGCATAAAATTCAAATCCCTCATCATAACTTCCACCCCCTGATACAGACGCAATATAAAAACTGAAAGGAACTACATTTCCAAACCCCATCTGACAAAAAAGAAAAAGAAATGTATGCATGTCTCTATGCATCTATGCAGGTACCCGTGACGAGGGCTTTGGCGGAAGGACTTCTATGACCCCGGCACTCACTTCGACGACGACTTCGATGATTATGACGAGCATGACTTCTAGGAAATGGGATTTTCTTCCCTGAGTAATAAAGAGTTTTTTCTTTCGTTTCCTTTTTGGTTAAATACGTTACGTTGATGTTTTCAAAGGAAGCGCGACTGTTAACCTCCAGCTCCGTGAGGGCGTCTACTTCGGTTCTGACGGGGGGTGCAAGAACTTGTATAAATTGAAAGCTCATGCGTTCCCTGTGGCAGACAGTGATCACTGTCTTTCAGTCTTTCACGACAAAAATTATCAGACGTTGCAAACTATTTCTGCTGTTTGGGATAGAGGGCAAGGATCCTTTCCGATGGAAGCATTTTGAAACGATTTAAAAATTTACCGAATTATCGCCTTCAGTCAATACTTACTACGTGCTCTCTTAGTGCACTTGAATGCAAAAATGCAGGGGGGCAGTTATAGTCTTCTTTGAGGGCAGGATAAAAGAGAACAACCGGAGGGCAAAAATTATACTCGTTTCCATGTTGTCGGGATTATAAAATCGCATGCATTTAGATGGCAGGGATATGCTTGAGTGGGGAAAAACCGTAAATGGAGTCCTTATTGGATAACCGAGAGTAAAGGAGTTCCTCAGCATAAAAGGTAAACTGGATAACCGCACACTGGTTGTACACTGGCGTTGAAGTGAGGAATATGCAAAGTCGTACCCGAAGTTTATTCAAGTAAGGATAGTGGTGCTTGATTTAAGCTTAAATAGAAATGCACAGATGTAAAGTTCAAGTTACTGAAAATTCATACAACTGCTTAGATTCTCGTTTTGGAATATGTAAGAAGAATGATGCCAATCTTTTCGTTCTGGATTATGTACTTGATTTTCCACAACAATTCAGGAATTAGCTTGGCTTAGTCCTAATAGTCATTTTGGCTTGGGATCTGTTCTCTCGAATACAAATTTGCCGCCTGCTTTATCCAAAGGGATATGATCTACATGCTTGCTATTTTATAGTTGACATTGTCATCCAAAATGATTTACAGTTCAAATCATAGATAGATAAACACAAAAGAAAGAATCGGTAGCAGATTTTGCAGACTTACACAATGTTGCGGATTGCGAGCACAAGCACGTCAAGTCGTCGTCCTTCTCAGGAATTCAACTTTCAGATGGTTTGCATTGCATGAGGATTTTGAGTATTCACGCTTACAGAAATTGAAGTCACAAGACTCTTTCCAGGGCTACACGTTGACCAAGTGGAAGAACTCAAATTTGAGGAATATGAAGCACCAAAGCCCGATGTGTCTCCTCCTTTCATTTCTAAGCCAAATTGTTTAACCCTTTCCGGGCCACTACAAGAAAATAAAAAAAATTGCACAATTTGTTTATCAAATTAATCAATTTTTCCATATATACGTCGAACTCTTACATTGGACGTATTTTTTTTTTCAAAATATGAGCTTCAATTTGTATGGAAATGTGGTATAGAAAACATTCCATTGCATATTAAGAATAGACAAATGTTTAGATATCTGGTACGTTTTTCATACCACCGACCCTGAAAGAGTTAAAACGGAATAAAATCGCATATGTACAAGTCACTTCGTTTAAAAATAATTTAAGCACTCTGACTCTCATGACATTGGCCAAAAACAGGAAAGCGAATTTTGAAGATCTGAAAACGCAGTTTTGGAGATCTGATTAAAAAATAATAAATATCGATGCATCAAATTTTAGAATTTGAAATATTACCACTTTTTGTTTTGTGCCTCTAACAAAACTATGGCAGACTCAATACGTTCAATGTCACGACGACTTTATTGGAGTAGAAGTTTCTGAGACGCATTTCTTAGCCAAGCAACGACATTTTTGTGTTGTACAGCTATGAAACGAGTCTCGAAACCTTACTCTGCTTTCGAATGCTGGCTTGAAGGTATACTGAAACGCATAGTTTTCGAGAAATAATAGTGGCGGCACTACAGTCCGAGGTGAACCTGGCCCTAGCTTCTCAGCAACCACTCATATTGTGCATGCTATTGTTCAAGTGAAGGGGACCTACAGATTTTCTTTTTTTTTGTAGTATTTTTGATACAATACAATTCAAACTCAAAACCGGTACATTGTACTGCCAGATAGCAACCTACTCCAGTGCCGTTAATTTGATCCCAACGGCAAATGGTGACTGGACCAGATTTGATTTCACTGGGACTCGAACCTGGCACCCCTTTAACTTCGGGCAGGCACTTAACCAACTGCGCCATCTAGTCGACCTACAGTTTAATGCCGACTCCAAATGGCGAGATGGAGAATTTTTTCTGGACAGTTGTTTTTTCTGTCAGTGACTCGAAAGAGGTGGAGCCGTGAACAATTTTATTTTTGAAAAATTGTTGCTTGTGCTGGGATTGAGCCTAGACTGCGAAAGTCAAGTGCGTATGGGTCGACGCACGGCCGTGGCGGGAAGAATGCCATTGGCTATTTCGCCTAGATTATAATGACAGTGACGAAAAATAAACATTTAGTCGTTGTTCAAGTGGGGCTGACAACTTCGCGATATTGCCATCTCCTAAGAGTTCTATCGCCCGCTTTCGGGGTCTATTCAGCAGGTACAGCGAGGTCTTGGAGGCACCAGCATTTATATGAGCGTTATACTCAATCTTGGGGCCGACATACACGTCAATAAACCCAGTGAAATTTTTGTTTGCACTGTTTAAGGAAAACTCTCAACGTTTGCGATGATTCCAACTAATTGTTTTGTTGATGTACATACAAGGGATATGATAAAAGTTGTAAGTAAATCGATGTAAGCGCCCTTAATGGATAATGGCTGATTGTTAATGGTTCCTTCAATTGACAATAGGCAGTATTGAGTTTCAGAACCATTAAATTTTTACTGTAATCTTTTTACAACAATTAATTATGCTATCAAGGACAAAGTCGTGAGTCTTGGAAGGAATATGAAAAATATCTGAGCACACTGTTATCAGCGAAGGATTGGATTGGACAGAGTAGATTATTTATAAAAGTGCGAAAGAATGGCGGAGACAAAACAGAGCCTTGGGGAACACCAGCATTTATTTGGTGAATAACGGACTGGGACTCATCGAAAACAACTTGAATTTAATGATACAGTGCCTCACAATAATATTCGGAATTATGTTATTCCAGGATCCTAGTTTGTTGCATTTTGTTGTTGTTGCAAACAGAAAACATGCATTATTTGTTCTGATTTTTTGTTAACAGATAATAAATGTTGAATTGAAACTGTTTTTTTGTTATAATTAAAATAATTATTCATCGATGTCATAGACACGCATTTACCACAAAAGAACATAGTGCAAAGACTAGTGTACATATAGAGTAAAAGACGTAACGAACAAATGATGATATCTATATGATATCTATTAGCAGGCATTGCACATGAAAGAAAAAATAGTTTCAATGTAATTTTTTGTTACTATATTCATGCTGAAAATTTGATAAGCCCATTATAATGAAACTGTGCTGTTCTTCTTCGGGTGGGGATGGGTCCCGTGCAGTTTTTCACGACCGGGTGTAGATAGGTCCCGTTAAGTTTTTCACGACAATAATATTTTCTGAGAATAATTAGTGACTCGAGGTAGGTGGTGCATTTAAAACTAGAGTTGTTGCTTGTTGTTGATATAATCAATACACCTCGGCACCCACCCGTATGTACAACCGTCTCTTAACCTTAGATTTTTGTTTAAAACACACAAAACTAAATTTGATATACCCACATACATATTTACATTATATTTTATAGTTCACATAATGTAATGAAACTAAATTAAATCAAAATTAAAACAGTTGAACTACAAAATTCGTTTAAAAATCTCAACTTTAGGTACACTGCCATAAAAGTCAATAAAATTTCAAACTCCACATTCAACTTCGCCTTTGACAACTGAGCGGGGTTAATCGAAATCAGCTTCGCGAAGAAATAAAATGAGAAAAAAAAATCGCAGTCTTACATTGCAAAGTGAAAATTCTATTCCAACCAAGTCCTGTCAGGGGAACGATGAAAGTGCTGTTCTCATGCGTTTACTGTCAATGGGAATCCCTTATGCAATTGAAATGAATTTTCTACAAGGATTCGCTGAGAGTTTCTTTGAAATAATCTCATTTCCAACAGCAGTGTGATGTGATTAACTGTAGTCTGTTAGATCCTCCGCACAAAAGATAAGGTCACCAGTGATGAATACAATCGCAAAATGCGGTGTGGAAACTTTTCTTTTCAAAAATATTTCTTCAGTATTCTATTGGATTAGAATATAATTTCGCTGAAGTGTAGGATGACTCAAAGGAAAAATTACTTTTTTTGCTGGTAATCTGAAATTAATTTGATCGTTATTCGTAAAGATAGTCTGCTTTATGCAAACTATGCAATGACACTTTTTTCGGAACTCCTTGAACATGCATTTGTACATGTAAGCAGGTTATAGAACTACACTAAATGTTTGCTAGTATGAAGAATTGTTAAAAAGCGGGTAGCTCAAATACAAAATCAAATACAATTAGAACGCAGCCAAATTATTAACTTTTTAGGCGTTTGGTTTGTTTTGGGATTCGGGTGGTGGCTGTTTGTTTCTTTGTTTAAAAATTTTAAAATTAATTGATTAGTTTTTTTCTTGTTGTCGTCGACCCACCTACCCACTACGCAACGGCGCCCACCACACAGATTTGTTTTTAATTGTATTTAAATGTTGGAATAATTAGCCATTTTTTGGAAAGTTAAGCTGATATACATGATAACAATTCCAGGAATCCGATTTGTCGGAATGAAATAAATTTTTCAGAAGAGGATAACTTGCTCTCCTCTGCACGAGGAACCCACGGAAGCCTTTAAAAATGTTCCCACTGGTCAGCTTACATTTTTCCCGACAAACATTCTAAAAGAAATAATTTATATATACATATAATACGATTATATGTACATATCCTTGAAAATCTACTTTAACCGTACGGTCGCTAATATCACGAGTCCTAACAAACCCCTCAATAGCTGTTGCAACAATAACCAGCTCAGCAATGCAGACAAAAGTTCGCATATAAAGCCGTCACCACATCAGGGAGGAGCGACTCAAAGTTGTATTTTTCGTATGAAGATGAGAGAAACACAAAGTAGCTTGTGACAAAGAAAACAGAACAATAATATTGCACTGGACACAGAAGCAGGGGAAGCCAGGTACTGATACGATGGTGGAGCCGTCTAAAGCATCGGGAAAAAAACTGACAAATGTTCGCAACTCTTATTATTACCCAGCGAGAAGTGTTGAATTTTCTTTGCCTAGCCTGGATTTGAACCAGGGGTATTTTGATTTGAAACGTGTGCTCGCCAGCAAAATGAACTCAAATCAGACTTCGCAACTGTCCGATGTAAGAATGCTCATCATGCCTCCCAGTATATCTGAGGTAACAGCCACGATCAAAGCACTAGAAAAAATCTAGGCGATAGGACTTAAGGATATGCCTGAGTCGACAATTTTTGCAAAAGTTGCAGCTATTTATAGAGAGAGACTGGGATATTCTATGTTTTGGGATACTGTTAGGGGTATATGCATGTTACCTAGTGTAAAAATAATCCTGGAACGAATAAAAAAATCTGAAAGACACTATTGATGCTGATCAAATAAGTTTCCGAACTGAATCATTTTGTATGCCATGGAACCCTTTAACACAGATAACGGAGTGGTTTGAAGAAAAGATGCCACAGAATAATGGAAAGTGATATGATGAGAACTAAGATAACTTTGCAAGGATCGCTCGCGAAGGCATGTAGACGCAGTTAAGATCCTGGAGCCCATAAGGGGACTCAGGACAAGTGATTGAATAAAGACATTTCTTTATTTGTGTCTTTTATGTTCAGTCTACAAGATAGGATCCATTTCAAGTATCCAGTGGCTTCTAAATAAATAGCATCATCTTTTTATTGATTAAATTAGCAATAGATAAACCGATGTCAAATTCAGCATTCTCGCATCCCACTATATGTATATGCGAATATACTATACAATTATGTTCCAAAATTAGGACGAAACTTTAAAAGATAATCCCGAAATTTTGATAAGGGGATGGACTGTCTTTTGCATACCTCACTCTCCTGTAAAGGGCCTAGTTGTTGGTTCAGTCGATAAGCCGTAAAAAAATAAAAATCTACAAGACATCCTGATGAAATTCCAAAGGGGAATACTTCATGTTCGTCTTTGGTTTTCAAAGCAACAAGCGTCAAGCCACTGATAAACATTAGGCTCTAAAAGACTCTGAAGCTATACAGCAAACAAGACAGCGATGCCAATTCCGTCCTTCGTCGGAAATTAAGTTATCAATACTTGTCAGAAAGACAAATGCATCAGTAAACAAAATCGAATATTTTGTAAATTCTTAAAACCCCATAGTGGTAGTAGTGTTTTAAAAGAGAAACAACAACTGCGAGCGTGAGAATCCGTTTAATGAGTGCCGCTTTTGAGTTGGCAGATCTTTTATACACTTGTTATGTACAAAAATGAGTGGAGAGTTATCAGGTCGTTCATCTGATCGGACGATCGAACATACATTGCCAATTGCAGCTAGCTAACTGAGTTAGAATACGTTTCTAATATGCAAAACAGTGGTGCACAAAAGTGTTCATACTTATTATCAACATTTTAACAAAAACAAAAATTCGATTTGTGTCCGAAGTGCGATAGTGGGTAAGTGCGTAGATTCTTACGCCAAAGGGCCATGGTTCTATCCTGAAAAAAACTCTTTCAATTCTGAAACATAACGGTGTTCTTCAAAATCATGCAGACAATATCCATTGGCAGCAAATACAATATCTGAAGTTAGATCTTAAGAGGAACCATTAAATTTATGGACACAAGTTGTTGACGGTGACTTGGTTTTGTATTTCTCCGCCTCCAGTTCTAAGAAAAAGTCATCAAAATTGCAGTCTCTGATTTTAGTCCCCCTTTCACTCTCAACAAATCATGAGATACTGTCATGATTTGATTTGAAACGATCCAGCGAAAGAAATCAATATATTGTTCTAATGTGAAAACTAAATGTCAGGGCTAATTGTCAAATGTCTGCCCATTTAAAATGCCACCAATTTATAGAAGTGACAGCTTGAAAGCAGTAACGGCGCGCGAGCTTCATGTGATGCAGCGAAATTTGATTTCATTGCTAATGGATTAATTAAATTCCCCCGTCCACATTTCTATTTCGCAACAAATCAACAGTTGGCGTGTCCATTCGAAAAATGTCAAAAATATATTTCATACATTTTTCAGCTTAATGTCCGACCAATTAGCACATTCGTCCGCACATAAAAAAATCCTCCAACTAAATGCTTTCTGGCCTTTCATTTCGACAGGAAATGGACGAAAATTAGTCAATAGTACAGTTAATTGCAGGTAATAACGACTAAATGCGGCCGAAGGAGGAGGTAGGTGGCGAATTCAAAAAAATTCAATTGCGCTCATTTAATTGACAGTCGATTGTTGTGCAGATTTTCTGATTTCTGACGTTCCTTTTCCTCGTATTATTTTTTTTTTTCGTTGCATTTCCGGTTCCTGTGGCAGACGGATACCAGTATATGGCATCGTTTTTCTTGTTGTGCGGCTGTCAAACGAATCCTTTCAGTTATTTTATTTCGTTCGTTTTGTTTCATTGTATCGTGCTGGTCGGTGTAATTACAGACGGCAGCTGGTGTGTGTCGTGGCCTTTTTTCGTTGCCTCTGAGTCGTGTCCGAAATGTGTCCGTGTGTAAGCCATTTCAGCGGCAGCACTGTATCCTTGTGCGGCTAGCAGACGGTCAAATGTTAAACGATGTCGCTTTATTTTCAGGACACACAATATGGGACTGTAATTGACATAATGCTCTGTGTGCTATGTTATCCCCCATACGGGAGCTAGGATGATGCTCCTCGATTCTATACATTCGAAATTTTATTTATTTATTTATTTATTTGTTTCTGAGCTTGAACGGGTGTGCGTGTGTAGAATTGAGGTTTTGGAAAATGGTTTCTCTTTATTGCTTCTTTTGTCTATTGTGCATTTGTGGCTGACAGTCGGATGTGAGAAATACAATGTATGTTTCCGGATGAAAGGGAATGACAATTCACGTTAGCTGCTGGACAGTGGCGAAGTTTCCTTTTTTCATATAAACCTATACGTGTGTACATGAGCTTCTTCTGGGTGTTTCTGTTTTAATAAACGGATGATGGCACGGGGAACTTGAGCTGTGTGGTGCAAACGGAACATAAGACATGATAGACGTACGTTGGCAGTTGCCAGTCGCTTGATGGTAATAATCGCATCTCACAAGGAATTGAGCAACAAAAAATGGCAGATCTTCAGCAAGTTTATGAAAATACAAAATGAGACATTATTGTTGTGTAATTCATATCCTGTTATCTGGATTTATTTGTTTTTTAGAGATAACGATGGTTTGATGAAGTTGCACATATTTGGAGGCAAGTATACACAAAAAAATTTAAAAAAAATCACTCTCTATGAGCAGTTCTCCCAGAAACGGAATTAAAGATTGTTAAGGTTGGGGCTGAGTTGTCAGTAAGTACTACATGGTTATCTTCGGCTCTGGCTTCATATGTGATTGACTAGTCATTTCGTTACAATTGTTTATAGCTTTTAAGATATAACATGTAAAGATGTTAACAGTATATACAGGGTGGTTATCTGATGTTGATCAGAATGTTCCACTTAACACAACGGACGATGATAGAAGAGAATACCGTCCCCCCGACCTAGACGAAGTCAAGATAGCGATATCGAGACTGAAGTCCAATAAAGTTGCTGGTGCAGATAGTCTGCCCGCCGAAATGTTTAAAGCAGCTGGAGGTGATCTGGTAGGGCGCATGCACCAGCTCATCTGTAAGATATGGTTGGAGGAAAGCATGCCCGATGAGTGGAATCTCAGTATCGTTTGCCCGATCCACAAGAAAGGAGACCCCTTTGACTGCGCCAACTATCGAGGGATAAGTCTCCTTAACATCGCCTATAAGGTCTTCTCCGCCGTTTCATGTGAACGCCTGAAACCATTAGTGAACAAACTGATAGGTCCTTAACAGTGTGGTTTCAGGCCCGGGAAGTTCACCATCGATCAAATCTTCACACTGCGGCAGATCCTGGAGAAGACCCAAGAACTGCAGATCGACACACACCATCTATTTGTCGATTTCAAGGTCGCATATGAGAGCGTGTATAGACACGACCTATACATCGCTATGTCTAGTTTTGACATTTCTGCTAAACTCGTCACACTGAGCAGGATGACGATGGAGAACTGTCGCTGCTCCATCAAGGTCGGTAACGAACTCACGGAGACCTTCAATGTCAAAAAAGGTTTTAGACAAGGCGACGCGCTGTCATGTGCTTTCTTTAACATCGTTCTTGAGAAGATCGTGCAAAACTCACTGGCCAACACAAGAGACACGATCTTCCAAAAGTCTGTTCAACTGCTAGCTTACGCGGATGACATTGACGTGATTGGGCGAACACAGCGAGCCGTCAATGATGCGTTTGCTGACATTGAAACGGAAGCGGCTAAAATGGGCCTGGGGGTAAACGAGGGCAAAACAAAGTATATGCTGTCACCGAGAAAGGACGCACAATATCGACGACTTGGCCAGAACGTCACCTAGACAGCTATAACTTTGAGGTAGTAAAAGACTTCGTCTACCTTGGCTCCGCGGTAAACAGTACAAACAACATCAGTACCGAGATCAAACGCAGAATAACTCTTGCCAACTGCTGTTTTTCCGGGCTCAAAAGACAATTGAGTAGCAGAGCCCTCTCTCGGAAGACCAAGTTGACTTTGTATAAGACCTTGATCATCCCAGTCTTGCTGTACGGCGCAGTGGCATGGACAATATCCCAAGCGGATGAACAGTCTCTTAGTCTTTTCGAGAGAAAAGTTCTGCGCGCGATCTTTGGTCCTGTTTGCGTTGATAGCATTTGGAGGAGAAGATTCAACCACGAACTGTATGGGCTGTACAGCGACATGGGTCTAGCCAGGCGTCTACAGATCCAACGCCTAAGATGGCTAGGCCATGTAGAGCGTATGGACAACTTAGCTCCGGCCCGAAGAGTCTTCGACTCTGAGTCTGTGGGACAACGCAACAGAGGACGTCCACGTGCAAAGTGGCCCACACAAGTCGAGGGGAACTTCGGCCGGCTTGGTGTGCGAAACTGGAGACAGCTGGCGAAAGATCGTGCTGGCTGGAGAGGCATGTTGAGTAAGGCCCAGGTCCACCTCGGACTGTAGCGCCCTAAGAAGAAGAAGATGAAGATCAGATAACTGATGTGGTTGTCAAAGTTGAAGTGGCTTGTCTGCAGAAGATTGGTCACAATCGTTGTCTCAAAATGTCCGAATATATTTGAATATATAATTCACTAGAGTATCCAGCGTACTTCGCTACACCCTCTCTGGTAGGCGTGTCCAAGGGATCTAATTTTTCCCGGTGTTTTTTACATGTGTGCAAAATTGTATAACTTTGTCGAGTGTACATATGCGGAGAGATGTGAATTTCTGTTTTTCCTGTTGCCTATGACCGATTCCTGATCGATCGGTGCTTATAATATCAAAAATTGCATAAGGATCTGTGCAATTGTTTAGAAATTTTATGACTCCAAAGAAGAAGATTTTTATGTAATGTTTAATGTACTCGTAACTCAAGCATTTGAGTGCGTAATATGTTACCGTTTGAATTAGTATAACGTTCAATATATATGGGACCTTGCCTTTGAATTTACAGATTCTCCTCTTCGCCTTTTCTTGAACCAAAATTCTCGTTAATAATGTTCACTTGATGGTCGTTCCACAAGATGTCATTAAAAAGTATAAAAACTCACTTCTTAAGTTTCTAAACCTTTGAAAGAATCAAAGTGAACTTAAACGATTTGAAATTGAATTGATTACATAAGGGAAGTTTAAGGGAATAAAGAAATACTTCCAGCTATCAAACCCTCACCACTAAGTCACTTACTCACTCCACACCCTTCATTCCTTTCCTCGAAATCACCACCGGTTGCTCGTAAATCAATCAAGTCCCGAACATCCTCTCTCCATAAACCTCGGTAGTGGTTTCCTTTGTGATGCTTCCTCCATTTCTGTTGCCAGGCAACGGTAGTTGGTGGGTCCTTATTGAATATTTTCACTTCCGAAGATAAACGTTGCTCCAGCACCTAGGTGCCTCCGAGGAAAAAATACCAGACGACAGAAAGCCACCTATCCGGCGGGTACGTGTATCCTCGCCTGCCAATGTCTATTTACATTTCCATACTTTTTTGCTTTCGCCCTTACTCTTCTCTTTGGTAGTACCTACTTCCTTTCTGAATGCTTCCCGCGCACTCTCTTCGCACCGGATTCATTGCCGCCAAACGAAACCCCCTCGAGGAGTGTGGGTGCAAATTGTTCGATGAAAATACAAACATCACCTTCCCAGTGCTTCAGATTCTTGCACGCCCCCGGAGAGGAAACAGAAAAAAAGGGAACAACCGAAGGAAACAACATTTGAACAAGTCGTTGTACCCGCCCGGCGCTGTTTTCCTTCCAGCCGCAAATTTTGATGGATTTAATTGAAAAATGTGGTTTTCGAAGCGACCGCAGAGGGATTGCCGAGAAAAAAAATATCAACTGCTATCCCATCACGATCGTATTAACAATTTTGTTAATACAAATGCAGACTGGAGCCACTATTTAACCACACATCCAATTCCGGACCGGAAAATAGACTGGCAATACCGCAGAGAAGCCTGATGGGTTTTCCATAAAGCACTAAGGGCACACACTCGTGTGTTTGCATTCCGACACATTCAAAATAACGTCAAGGTAAGTGACACGAAATAATAATGCTGGCGTGTCAAATGCACGCGGACCGGCGTCAGTCGTGAGCCCTTCGCCGGTGGAATCAACCAAACGAAAGGATTTCCGGGAAAGCGCTGATGCGTCAGCCACAGACCCGGCTGGGCCTGGTAAATGAGAGTGGGCACGAAACTAATTTTGTTTTCGCCGGTTATTATTGTGATGAGTAATTTATTAGTCTTGCCGCTGTCGTATCGGATAAGAGAGGTTCATGGACCTTGCGTTCGCCGTCAATGGTATCGTCGCCGTCTCGTTGGAAGGGGAATGATCCTTGTTGCTGTTGCTTTTGCTGCTGGCGAACTTGGGAAAATGTTAATTTCGGTTCGGTATGGCGCGTAGAATGCATGTATGATGGCACACGGTACGTGTGTAATTAAATTATAATTACAGGAGCGGGAGCTTCTCCCTTTCGCTCGACTCGACTCTTCCTGTGAACGGTGCACATGAGAAGGCTGTGGCATTTTAGCATTCACAACATGACTACGTGAGGTTTTGTGGTTCGGAATGAGTTCTTTGAACTAAACGCGCAGTTCCATTAATATGAAGTGGCAGAGCGAAAGCACCGGCTTACAGTTCGTTGCACATCCAAGGTAAGGACATCCAATCCAAGGGAATTATCTGATTACATCAAGTGAAGTGTTGATGTGATTTTCAAATGACATCACTGTTCGCATGGTACCATGGGGTGCCGTGTTCTTTCTGCAGTTGATTAAGTTTGCGGGGTGGCATTTCAAATGCGTTCCCTCTATCTCTCTGAATTGGTTACAGATTCGCATTAGTAGGCGCAGACAGGCTCTATGATAATTTCAATTCAGACTTGGTCTTATGTGGGTTTTTGACGGCACAAATGAATATATGAGTGTACACCATTCAAGTGTATTGTAGTTTATTAGAAATTCCGAAGGTAATGTAGTTCTTTGTAAATATATAATTTTCTTGTCATCTGGAACTGAGTACATATTCACTTTTAGTTGACACTTTAAGCTGTCACTTATCTATTCGCAGAATGACAGAACAAGGGACAGAACAGAACAAAACAGGGCGTAGAGACATTTGAGAAAATTGTAAATCAGACACTGTTGCCAGCTATGCCACTGCCTCAATCAATAAAATACTTACAAATGATTGCTTCGAGAAGTTGCTGAAGGTCTTAAAAATAGACGAGTGGCTGACATTATGTTTATCACCTCCGGACTGATCTCAACAAAAATCGAACCAAGTCCAAATCTTACGACTGGATGGCGCAGGTGGTTAAGTGCCTGCCCCAAGTTAGAGGGGTCCCAGGTTCGAATCCCAGTGAAATCGAATCTGGTCCAGTCACCATTTGCCGTTGGGATCAAATTAACGGCACTGGGCACCAGTTTTAAGTCTGAGTGCTCCAGTAGAGTTTCAAAAAGCCTGCAAAAAAAAAGTCCACATGTTGGCGTAATGCGGCTCTACTGTGTGGATGACAGCTGCTAGACCTATCTAGGTGGTTCTAATGATAAAGTCGACACTGAGCTCGTGTTCAGCAAGTGTTCTTCCAGCTGGCATGACCTCCATCTGGGTATCTGTGTTGTCCAGTGTAGAACGCACATCCCCTTCTGCAGCTTGACTTGTGTTATCCATACGTCCCATACGGTGTACCCAGTATTGACGCTGGATCCGTATACGACTGATTTAACACGTGTTGCTGCATAATCATTGACTACCAAAGTTTTTATTCACCGAGTGCAATATTTGGTGTACAGGTTGCACTTCGTTTCATAACTTTATTACTTTAGTCATTGTTCCAACAAAATAACCCCATTTCGAGTTTGATCTTCCGCGAAAAAAAGTCCAGGACACATCTTGCCGATGAGGAACTCCTCATGTCCGGTCCGGTGCCACAAATCTATGGATTTTGACAACCGTATTCACATTTCGATCCATTGATTATCCATGGTTTGTCGACCCAATAAATGGCTTGCACTTTATTCTGATATCCACATATGACATTTCATTTAAATGAATCTACATAATCAAAGCGCAGAGCAATATTGTGCTTTTTTCGTGTTTGCACCGCCCTCTGCAAACAGCTGGAAAAGCAATCTTATTCGATGAATTTGTCGTTTAACTGAGGTGCAGTGCAGCCATGCATGATTTTGCAATTGCGGTATTTTATGAGATGCACAGATAAACACTTTATTTTATCTCCTCGACAAATGTAAATACTTATAGAGTACCCAATTTTATGTTTAAGTGTGAGGTTTTTTGTGAAAAGTAATTTGGATTGAGGAATAAGCTCAGCGTGACTTCAAGGCGGGCTTGTGTATAGTTCTTGGCTGCATGTCAGGGTTAATTTTATCAGTACAACGACATTTTATTTATGGAAAAGAATAAATGTTCATATTTAACAAACTCAAAAACTCTTTTTCTAGTTTACTGCATTATGGGTCATTAGAAGGGTGGCAAACCAAGTACATCAGTGACAGGTGAATGTTGACAGTTCAACAATGTCGACAAATTCAAAATGACAGTTCTTGATGGATGGCCTTACATAAATCTCTTTGTGTCGAAAACATGGTGTCTGATTGATAGTTAATATTTGCGATCAACTATCTTTTTAACTGTTGTCGTATTCGACGTCGGTTATTTGACACAGTCTGTGAGGAATGAAGAGAAAGACACAACCACGAACTCTACGAACTGTACAATGATGTTGACATAGTCCAGAAGGCAAAAATCCATCGACTAAACAAAAACTGCGCCGTGGCGTAGTGGGTAGGTGAGTCAACTCCTACGCTCGATGTTGTCGGTTCGATTCCCGAAATAACACTATACATTTTTTCACGGCTCCACCTCTTTCGAGTCACTGACAATGCTCAAAGAGTATAACTGTCTAGAAAAAGCTTCTCAATCTCGCCGTTCGGAGTCGGCATTAAACTGTAGGTCCCCTCCACGCGTTGGAAAAAAAAAAACGTACAGCACGAGTGGTTGCTGAGAAGCTAGACCCAGGTCCACTTTGGACTGTAGCGCCGCCATTACTATTATTATTATTATTATAAACTAAAACTGCGAATGAATACCAATGCTCCAGCCAAGAGTCTTCGAATCCGAGCCTCCTGGTTCGAGAAGAAGAGGAAGACGGACCCTCCGGTATAAAAACCCAGTCATCGCGGATGCAAGAAATCTTGGTCTTGATGACTGGAAGCAGCGTGCCCGGGATCGTCAGTGATGGAAGGCGGCAATAGCTTAGACTCAGACCCACACCCTCCTGGGATCGTTGACCTGAAAATCAGTAAGTAAATTAAACATTGTCGACAAAAATATTATATATCGTGAAATTTCAAAGTGTTGCGAAATTACACGCAATCTGTGCGCCGAGTTGAAAATATTTGGTTACTCGCTTGGACGATAAACCAAGTCACGTTCTCCCTTGCCTTGTGCTACCATCTATGAGCTATGCGAATAATTGAAATGTACCCCACTTTTCCATTGTTCGACTAGATAGTTCGAATAAAAACAACGTCAATAACTTAAATTGAACCGAAATTATCTTGTCTGGTTTAGAAAATGACAAGAAGTAAGATATTAATTTTGACGGTAACTGTTCAAACAACATTCGTCAGTTCCGATGTCCCTAACGCACATTATCGTCAGCCGCGATAAGTATACCTTTTTTTAAAACTTCTGTCGTTCCCACCTGGAGGTCTTAATCACTAACAACCTAAGAGACATTAAATTTTCTTTCCACCTCAAAGTAACAAATAATAAAACCTCCTCACTGCAAAACAAGAAATAACTACAACCGTATCTTTCAATTACCGTCATATTCTTTCCCATATCGCGCCTCGCAGTTCGTACCAAAAAAAACGATAAACACTTATCACATCAACAAACCCATGGAATCTATTTTTATCCGATAAGTAGCGGATAACCCATAACCGAGGTATGAAGAATTCCTCTTTCAGTTGACTGTCCCAACAGCTTTCGAACAGTTTCACCATGGCCGCCAGTCCAGACCGCCTCACTCCCATTCCGTACAGCGAATTGCCGAAGCTTCGAGATCTATACGCCGAAGATTGGCCTCGGCATTGCGTTGGCTACTACACCTTGGACAACTTCCAGCGATGGGTGGAGCGGGACCCCGAAATGAAGTCACTCTCCATGCTCGCCTTGAACGACGATTGGAGGGATGGCACATTCCTGATAATTGTAAGTGCTTTCGTGTGAGAAATTCAATAATTCTATAGACGCTCTCAGGACAGATACCAATTGTTCGTGAACACAATCAGTTCCAGCAACGAGCGGCTGACAACCGCACTTTCGTTATTGGATTGGTCCCACGGCTTCAAAGTGAGCTTTTTTCTGGAGCGCCATCGTCCTGCTGTGCTGTCCATTGTGCAATCCTTCCAGCTGAAAACGGAATACGATAGCCTCAATCTGGTCTATCACATGCCGCGAGACTATGCCGCCCGAATGGAAATCAAGTAAGTGTCTCAAATAACAAAAGCAGACTCAGTCCATTGATGACATTCAATTGACAGCTGCCCAGATAATATTGTGCTGAAGGAAATGCAGGAGGAGCATGCTGCTATCGTAGACGGTGTCTGGCCCAACCGGCACGTGGGTTCATTGTTCCTAATGCGGCGTCTGATTAAATTGAATCCAAATATGGGGGCATTTACCAAGGATACTAATGAGCTTGTGGCATGGTCCTTAAGGTGCAATTCAATGTTTCTATTTGGCATGTGAATTTGAATATTGGTTTCAATTAGAATGCAAAGTGGCTTTCTCGGGGTGCTCCATGTCAAGGAATCACACATGCGAATGGGACTAGGCAGTCTGGTGACGAGGAGTGTTTGCAAGAAGGTCGCCTTAATGGGCCATGACGTGGTGACGTGCGTGTATGAGAACAATTTCCCGTCGAGATTGCTGCTGGAGAAATTGGGTTTCCAACTAGCAGGCAGGGCCTACCTCCTGAGGACCTATCCCACGGTCGATTTCACATGGTCTGATGAATGAAATTAAAATTTAATTTACACTAGTGAGTACAGAGACTGTTATTAATTACGTTTTACAAAATATACATACATCCAAGCAAATGTCAAATAAGTGTGTGATTAATTTCCTGAATGGAAGATGCGTTGCGATAGCGTTTCAACTTCACATACTTCGTATGCAAATAACGAAATAAGGGTACGTGTACAATGAAAGCAAACCCGGTAACATTGTTGTACACAATGACGAGCAAATTTAAATAGCCGCTTCTGATAACGACAGTGCAGGGCTGTGGAAAAATTGAAAGGCGATACGGGCACAGTAGTTTTATTATTTCAATTACAGCTCTGAGCAAACGTGTTTACAAAAAACTGCTATCGCCAAACACGATCCTATCAGAGCAGCAGTTATTGATACCGGGAGTTAAGAATTCAGGCGTCATAATCCAATAAATAGCAAGGTTCTGAAGAAGTTCGATTAGAACGTAAGTGCAATTTTTTTCAATGAAAGAAGTTAGACTACACGCAGAAACCTTGGATAAATGTTGTTTATTGAGGTTACTACACTGCAGTAAGATAGGAATTTACTGCATTTATAACATTGAAATGTGTACGTTAAGCATATGGAACTACATAGCAGCTCCAATGATTGCGAAGTCAGGATCAGAATAATACATATCCTGAATTCGATACCGAGGGAACCTTTAGGGCCCTATATAGACAACACTTTCTTTGGACTGAATTTTACACCTTACCCTAACATGTAAGCCCCCTTAAGAAGAACACGGGATAGTCAGAAAACGCTCAGATGTAATGATACCAAGGCCGATCACATTCTATTTTCATCGACAGTTGGTATCAACGCGTTGTTTGAAGCATAGTCTGCTTTAGAATTGGGGCAATAAGCTCGTGTTGAGGAACCACTAGTGGAAGATACGACTAATCTAGGTTCCACGAAAGGGATAATACATTTGTATCCCTGACGAAATTGTTAAGCACAAGGCAACCTTCCAGTTTTTGTTGCCTGTGTATTAAATATTTTATTATTGACTCTTTTATTTATTTTTAGTTGAAGTCTGTTACCCATGTCTTTGCCTAAATTCTTAAATAATAACTCGTCCTCTTCTTAAACATATTCAAGAAACTCTTTTTAGGCTACTCAGCGTTACCACTTAAGGGCTATTTTTTCGAAGAAATGCCTGCAGATTTTTTTTTACTTTTTTACCAAAACGTTTCAGCACCAAAAATTTAAATTTAAACACAAACAATACATAATTTCATCCCATTTTTGTGGACACAAAAAACGAAAAAGGTATATTTCATTTATTTTTCTCGCAGATTTAATTATAAATTAATTAATTTTGAAATATTACACAGGGGTGAGCCATCATCATATGCAGATTAACTCTTGTCAATCACTGATTTTTTTTTTGGCTCAATAGGCAATACCCAAAAGACCAAGTGGAACTTTGTGCAAGACATTGATCATCCCTACGGTGATCATCCGTCCTCTTTTTTAGAGAACAGTCCTCTTTTTCGGTATCGTGTCCTTTTTTTTGTTTTCTTGAAGAGGACAGTAAAGTGTCCTCTTTTTATTAAATTGTCCTCTTAATGTCCTTTTTTTCTTTGAAATATCGTAGCCTTGTATGCAGACAACACGAACTGCAATTTCGGAGGTGCAGCTAGAAGAGGAAAAAACAAAATTGTTCACAAAATGCAGGATTTTCTTGATAAAAAGTTAATTGGTGTAAACTGGGTCACCCACATTTTGAACAACGGCGTCCAAACTGCCTTTGACCGGCTTCCCTTTGACGTTGAAGTTCTAATAATCAAAAATTTCCTATATTTACACCGTAAGGGTCGAAAAGTTGAAGAAAATATGTAACAACGCTGATGTTGAGTACAAAAAACTATTGGGGCAAGGAAAAAAACGCTGGTTGATATTGTTTCCTGCATTGGAGCGAATATTGAAATTATATAAAACTCTTAAAGACTCCTTTCTTTTGCAAGAAAAGTGCCCTCAAGTAATCCTAAAATTGTTTAATGGCCCTTGTGCTGAACTATGGTTTTGTTTATCTAAGCCCAAGCATTCCTTTTTCAGAAATTCATTCTTCATTTAGAATCACAAAACATGTCAAAATACATTGAATAAATATCGTTTGTTTCTAAACTTGTTTGAATTACATAATTAAAGATTGTTCTTTTTTTGCATCTACAAAAATGGTCACCGTAATCATCCCAGTTCATCTCTTTTGCGCAGAGGTATGAACAATATCGAAAGTGGCTGGAAAAGCTCTTGGTTTCTTTGAGAAAAAGTTCTGCGAGTCCTTGGTCCTGATTGCGTTAATGGCATTTGGAGAATATTCAACCACGAACTATATAGGCTTTACAGCGACATGAATTTGGTCAGACAAAAAATGTATTCAACGCCTGAGATGGCTATTCTATGTGGAGCTCATGAACAATTTAGCTCTGTGCTCGTAGGACAACGCAAGTGAGAACGTCCTCGTCTAAGGTGGAGCACCCAAATGGAGAAGGTTCTCCACTAGATTGGAGTGCACAGATGGAGACAACAAGCAATTGTGGATTGAAAGTGGGAAATGTATGTTTGTTGAGTCCCAGGAAAAAACTGTCAATTGCTTTACTAACTTTTTTTTCGTTCGCAATACTTTACTGCACAAATTCAAGCATGATTCAGTTTTTGGAACCTATTCAAAAATGTTAAAAACTCTATCAAGACCTATAAATAAATGTCGTTCATGATAAACTTGTACAGGTTCCAAAATTAAATAAGTTTTGAAATATGTAGCAGATAACCTTGTCGTAATTAATTACTTTAAAGCGTATTAATGAATTGAATATTAATTGCCCTTCTCTTTCCTTTAAGAAAATGTTAGAGCATTAATACACTACATGCTGCTGGGAAATTCAGTGCGCAAAGCACGGAATTATGGAGCATTTATCGAAGAAACGGAAACTTTCTCGACAACTAAGCCAGGAACTATGAAAAGTAGCAAATTTAGTAAAATATTTATTACTTATATCGTGGAAATAACATCTGACCTATGTATGACAACTTTGTTGTGTTATATTAGCTGACATCACCCAGACTGTTAATCTCATAAATTCATTTAACCGCTCCTAAAATACTCAAAAGCAAAATTACACCATCAACGTCATTCCACTTTCCACCAATTACAAACGGGATCACCGCCAACATGCAGTCACCTCAGAATGGCTGGAGCATCCATCACACAAAGTTATAAAAAAATTTTTTTCATCCACACTTCTGACGGAAGCAATGAAACCAAGTTGATTACACAGCAAAGGCAAAGCTGTCATGATGTAAAAGACAAAACCTCGAACCACACGAATTTTTCACATTTTGCATTTTGCAAAAAAAAAAAACCACATCCACACATACATCTTGGGTATGGTTTTAAATTTTAAGAATACCACCTGAGTGCAGATAACAATAACCTAAAAGTATCTACATGCTCACATGTGCACAGCAGGAAGTATTTCCTTTATCAATAAACATTAACCGCATCCTGTGGGAAATTAGGTTTCATGGCTTTTCAAATTCGTCGCTCGACATGGGATCGAGAGTTGACACTTCGGCATTTTTCATTCGTAGTCTGTGTGTCTTCCTTGACAGTGAGGAGCTGTGCTCAAATATGATGCGATGACAGAGTAAGGGACCGATTAAAAATGACTCGTAAGTGAATAATAAGAATTGCTGAGTAATAAAAAGTAGGGGGGAGTAAATAATTTCCTGAGGGCATTAAGCGCGGTTCTTAAAATTAATTTTATCTACAGCTTTACGTGACAAGAGGGAAACCTATTGAGACCTTGACACTCGACAATGATTAAAAATGTTTATGGAAGGCAATATTAATGCTTCTTGAAGTACATTTTACTCTGTATCTTTCTTCGTTATTGAATTTCTAGTTATTTAGGTCATTCCTTCAAGGCATGGTTTTCAGAAGAAGATTCATCCATCACCGGATAGCACAGTGATGATTACCAGTGAGATAGGTAATTTTGAAAGGCGTATCTTCCTATTCTCTAGGTCCTATGTATATATCTAAATTAGATTTCTGTCATTCTCTATTACGAAGCTCCGAAGGGTGGATTGGACGGTATTTAATTAATGTCACCTTAAAGCACTTGATCAAGAAGTCAACACAAACCCAAAAGTTAATTTCTATATCCACACTCATATTATTAGACCAGTAATCCTCCAATATTTAATAGCGAATTCATAAATGATTTAAAATGTTCAATAACTTTTAAGATTCTCTTGTAATATAATTCGTAATTTAATCTAAAACTTAAAACACATAAGTGTCAGCTTTCTTTTGACGTTCATTGTATATAGAATTAAGCATAAATCAGAAATCAGTCAAATAATTCATTTCTGGTATAAGTCGAGTAGAATTGTAAGAATCGTAACGAGCACAGATACGTACATTTTTTTTTTAAAGGAAAAGCCGCTTAAGTTTCCGTAAACGCTTGCAAAAAAATGTTGAAGGCGAACATTTGTCTTGTTGGTGTTATGAGAGAAGTTCGATGATTTGTCTTCCAACTTTTTTTTAAGGTTTATGCTTCCGATTTCAAAAACTCCAAAGCCAACCTTTTCATTAATTCTAATATTTCGGATCAGTTAGAGGCTACATTCATTACTTCATTTTGATTTTTTGAGCGATCCAAAACCATCTGCCAGAATACAGTTTGCATTAGAACAATTTATTTACGCCCCTTCATTCAAATTTGAATGGAGTCTGTTCTTATTAGATTAAAATACAGTAGAATCTCAAAAAATTGAACGTTTCCGAAAATTTAATGATTTTTTTTCCCACCTTTCTGCAGGCTGGCAGTTTACTAGTTGTTTTTTTTTAAGGAAAACGTCTCAATAAGTCTGTTTTTTACCTGTTGGAAACATCTTTTAAATTTGTTGATATGTTTCTGGTTTTTGAAAAACAAAATTAGGATTTATTTATACATGCATATTAGAGTTGTACCGAATAGTGATTTGGCCGGATACCGGATACTGAATATTCCACCTGCAACTAGGCCGGATAGCCAAATTTTCGGCGGTCTGATATTTGCCCAAATTAAAAGTATAATAGTTTGGTGGTATGATACTCAAATCAGACCGGTACAAGTAAAACCAACTTAATCATATTTTTTCCTTCTCCTCCACAAGATATTCTTACTTTCTACACAGCAAAGTTTTTGGGACATTTTTGAAGAGGTTGTGGAAGGCAAGTCAGTTTGAGTTTTCTGTCAAAAAGAAATGCCGCCAACGAGCTTGGCTTAACAGTTTCTCAAAGCAGTTTATCTTAAACGGAATATTGACCCTTGGGCTTAGTGGTCAGTAAATGGAACACAGTACCCAATTTTGCTCAAATTTGCTAAAACTTATTTTTCATCTCCATGTAGCAGTGTATAAAGTAAGAGACTGTTTTCTGAAGCATGCATCGTATACGAAAACAAACGTTATAAATTATTACCCCTGACTGCAGAAAAACTAATTTTCATTTATCTAATTTGGCTTTAGTAAACTTCCAATACTAAATTGTTTTTTTTTATTTTGTTGTTTTTTTTACTGAAAAAACGACTATCCGGTATTCGGCCGGATATCAATAGACTATTCGGTTCCGGCCGGTAGTATAAAAGAAGCCGGATAGGCCGGATACCGAATATTTGCCATATATCCGTCAGACCTCTATTACATATGCAATGTTTTCATCAGAAATCAACTAATAGAGAAATTCAACTTGTACCCTCTTTAACTGATTTCTGGTTTTCATGTACAAGTATGATACTTGTAAAATTAACAATTCGAAAAGATGAGCATGGCCTATTTTTATTTGTTCATATTTTTGAGATTCTACTGTATTATTCAAATTATTTTTTAACTTATATAGTTTTGATGATATTGTTTATAGCTCCATATCGGAGTAGTGGCAACATTTTTATGTGAACGTACACACTTTAGCTTACACAACTTAATTAGTTCACGAGGCAGGCAATGTCTAAATTAATTTATCAAGCTCTTAAATTGCTTGCTTTTGAGATTAGCTGACAGAATAGTTTATGACGCTTAGTGAAAAGCTTAGAGACGTTAACTAACATAAACTACTACGTACTTTACTAAAAGTTACAATTTTGAATGCTGATGTTTATATATAAGAGATAAACGCCTCCGATTTCTAGCAACTCAAAGCATAGCAACGAAATGAAGAAGTTTCCATCATACTACCTCTTACATAGCTATATTATTCTCAGCTTTTAGTATCAACCCGAAATTTGGGAACAAAAATTTCCAGCAACTGCTGATTGAATTTTAATTGAATCCCATGATATTTTCTGAGAAATGAGAAACGATTAGTTTTCATTCCAGTGAAACCCATCTATTTGCTTGCTAAAACACTTCACAAATAAACATCTGTTCAAAAATAGCTGTCAGATACATGGCTCTGCAACTTTATTTCTTTTTTCACGTTCGGTCACGTTTTATCGCTACTTCGGGGAAATTATTTGCCTGAAAGCTCTCCCATATGTTTACTGCCGCGAGCCCATTCAATGATAAGTCGGTATGTATTGTGCATTCTTTGTGTATTCAAACCAGAAATCAGCTACATGTAGCTGATTTCTGATTCAAACAGTTGACTGTATCTCAGTCTCGATGTGTTTTCGTTGGATCTGCGTTGTCTTCCAGTCAGAAATCAAATAGTAGTTTGATTCTGCTTGCAGTGCGTTTCTGTGTCTGTGAAACTGAGGAGTTCTCTTAAATCGACTTGTTCTTCTGAAGAAAATGTCAACAAACAAGCTCACTCCGGTAGCACATGCCGATTTGACCAAGCTCCGTGATCTTTATCTAGCTGAATGGCCGCGCAACTGTGTGGGATACTACACTCTCGACAATTTCATCAAATGGCTAAACAAAGACCCTCAGATCAGGGACATGTCTGTGGTTACGCTTAATGACGACTGGAGTGATGGCACATTTCTGGTCATAGTAAGTACAACGACATACAGATTAACTTTGATCTTATAATCACTTCAGGACAGATACCAGTTGTTTATAAACTCTTTGGAATCGTCAAATGAACGGCTGATAGTTGCACTGTCACTGCTGGACTGGTCGCGCGGTTATAAAGTGAGTTCATTTCTGGAGCGACATCGACCAGCTGTGCTGTCCGTTGTGAAGTCGAAGAAACTGCAAAAGGAATACGATAGCCTCACTTATGTCTATCATATGCCTCGTGATGAAGCTATTAAACTCGAAAATATGTGCATACTTGAATCGTCTCCACAGTTGATATTTACTAATGCTATTCAATTGACAGCTGCCCAGATGGCTTGATTCTTAAGGTACTCGGTGAGGAACATGCCGATGAAATAGACAATGATTGGCCGAATAAACACAACGGATCCTTGTTCCTGATCAAACGTCTTATCAGATGGAATTTGAATGTTGGTTTGTTTTGCGAAGACACTGAAGAATTGCTTGGTTGGTGTTTAAGGTAGAGTAGAGACGATTTGAAAAATTATTGAGTACTATTATTAATTCCTTTCCATCCAGGTTACAAGGCGGTTTTCTTGGCGCATTTCAAGTTAAGAAATGCTGTCAGGGGATGAAGTTGGGTGGTGTTGTCCTAAAGGGGATATGTAGGATACACGCTGAAAATGGCCAAGATGTTATAGCATGTGTGGGTCATGAAAACGTACCATCGATAAAGGTTTTTAGCAGATGTGGTTTCAAAGTGATTGATAATGCCTACTGGTTGCGAACAGTTCCAACGGTTGATTTTACTTGGCCTGATAATGCGTAAAAATTTAGTAACACATAACAGTGGACAAGTATGCAAGAAATCGTGCCAACTTCTGACACTGTAATGTATACGTGTCAAAATACTTGTTTTAGTTTACGTATTTTAGTATGATTTGTTAAATTAGATAGATAACAGAAATATAACAGACATGTAGTCTCCTTAAGCTTTTTGTTTTTACTGAGTTTTTGAACAGACCCCTAAAAGGCTTCAGTCATTTTTCTTTTTTTTTTAAAGTTTGATGATTTATTTCCCTGATAATTTTCTTGCATGTTTACTTTCGAAGATCACCAAAGCAGCAAATTCGCAAGCTCAAGTACGTCAACTATGGTCTTATTTGTACAGTCAGCGTCAAAAGTGAGAGAAGATTCAGTCATCTGCTGAAGGTTTACCCACTAAATTAATATTCACCGGAATGAGGTAGATCAGACATGGATATATCAAATTAAAGCTCTAAGGTCATACCTTGAAGTATGGTAAATAAATAAACATAAGTGTATAAATAAAACAATTAATTGAATATCGAAGAGAAAAGTGCTAAAAACAGCATTAAAAAGTGAGTGTATATATGGCTGTGTCAGTGACTGTAAGACATAAAGGCTCGATTCTGTTAAACATTTGTATAAAAATTAAGACCGCCATATACGATAACTGAAAAAGCGGTTAAGGCATACAAAGTACAATTTTTTCTCAATAAGATACTGTTTTTTTAAAGAGATGTGTTCACTCACTTTTGACGCTTGTTTTTAGCTCCTTTTTTCGTTTGAACTAAATAAACTCCTTTATGTTTACTGTTATTTTTAATGAAATATAGCTTCTTTTGAAGTATGATTTCAGAGCTTTTATTTGAGGCATCAATGTCAAGCGTAGACCATTCCAGTAAATTTTAATTTAGAGAAATACCTTTCAGCTAATGACTGTTAACTCACTTTGACGCGTTTTCTGCTTTCTCGCCATTTGACAAGAGAGGGAATGTAATAATAATTTGTAAAGCCGATGTGAAGTTGGTGTAAACAGTGCGCCCTCTTGAGTCGAACACTGACGAGATCGCAAGATGGAGCTAACTTCACAAAGTAATGGCCGCGGTAAAAAGGAAAAGGATCATCTGCCAGTTCGTATACAACCAGCCTGACTGACGGATCAACTCAGAGAGCAACTTCAAGAAGAAATAAAATCAATAAAAATCTAAGGCATCAGTTGCATTTTTAACTCGTTTTACAGGAAATGTAATATACATGTGAAAGAAAATTCGACTAGCGTTCATCTACCTACATCTGTCGATATGAAAACCGCATACAAGAGCTTGTAAAAGGATTAGCTCTTGTACAGTTTTAAAATGTAAGATCGCATACATCTTTTTTACTTTCTTTCGATTACGTTAGAGGACTCTTGTTCCTTCCTTCTGAAAGATCAATAATTTGCTTATCGAAGAATTCGAGTTGATTTACTTTGAACAGAGGGACAACACAAGGCGGATTCCTCTCACCACTCATATGAATCTTAGTTGTAGACAAAATCGCATACGCGAGTTATGTAGCCATTCTGGGAAATTTCTCTCGAAGCTTAAGGTAGCCCTAAGCGATGAACATGCTCGCCGAACTTACTCGTACTCGCCGCATTTTCGTCGTCGTCTTGTATGGGCTGGTTCGCGAGCCGCTCGCTGTTGGCGAAAAATGTTGATTTTGTCGTCTTCGTTGCCTTTGTAGGGCTATGTTCGCGAGCAAACTTCATTTTTGTTGTGAACGTCGCCGTGTGCATATCGCGGATGAAGTACAATGTCAACAGTCAGCCACGATTTTATCGAGGAATTCACCATTTGCGCTTCTCTATCACACATGGTGACGGTTTGAAGAAACAACACGAAATGAATGTGCGCCAAATGTGTTCGCCGTGTAGGGGATAACGCAAACGAGCACGTTCGGCGAGCATGTTCGTCGTTTAGGGATACCTTTAGTGAATGTCTCAGTTACGAAATTATAGTAGTTATAGTTGAATCAAGGGCTGTACAGCGACATCTACGGATCCAACGCCTAAGATGGCTAGGCCATGTAGAGCGTATGGACAACTTAGCTCCCGGCCCGAAGAGTCTTCGACGCAACAGAGGAGGTCCACGAACAAGGTGGCGCACACAAGTCGAGAGAGACCTCGGCCGGCTTGGTGTGCGAAACTGGAGACAGCAGGCGAAAGATCGTCCTGGCTGGAGAGACATGTTGAGTGAGGCCCAGGTCCACCTCGGACTGTAGCGCCCTAAGAAGAAGAAGAAGAAGATAGTTGAATCAAGATTTCATGACTGAGGCTTAAAAGTTGACACGGATAAAACAGAACTTCTACGCTCGAGGTCTAAGGTTCGAAACTTGAAAAAAAAACATCTAACATTTTTTTAAGGCTCCACCTCTTTCGAATCACTGACAATGCTCAAAGAGTATAACTGTCTAAAAATAGCGTCTCTATCTCGCCGTTCGGAGTTGGCATTAAACTGTAGATCCACTCCACTAGTGAGAGAACAATAACATCCACAACACGAGTGGTTGCGGAGAAGCTAGGCCCAGGTCCACCTCGGACTGTAGCGCCGCCATTATTATTATTATGACTTATGTATTAGCAGTCTGGTGGCAAGCACAGCAGAAGAAAAACCATCTTCTAAGCTAGACGAATATTCAAAGATCGGCTTGTTTGGGGCGCACTGGATTATTAAAATCCGTCTCGGCATCTTCTGCAGTAGTAGCGGCTGCAACCGCCATGAGGGGCAGAGAAGTGGAAAGACAAGCCCAAATTGAGAATGTGTAAAAATGTTTGACATACAAATCAGTTGACACTGTTGCGGGAGCGCGGCGACATATTCCGCATAGATTTTTCCCAAATAAAAAAAAAATTACAGGTTATGTCGAAGTAGTTTCCGTTATTGTTAAAGTGAAGTACACATGACTCAATGGGGAAGTGCACCAACTTCTCAACTAAAAGTTAATGGGGGAGACATTAACTTTCAATTTTCTTGACACCACCTCTATCGAGTCACTCACAATGCTTAGAGGGTGTTACTGTCAATAAAAAGTTTTCACACTACCCGTAAAACAGCAGTAAAATATCAAACGAGTAGTTGCTGTAGTCCATCCTGCTCTAAAACCCCATCTAAGGAAAAAAAAATGCTTTTATCACATTTTAACGCAACCACACAATGGTGACATTGCCAAACTGAAGAAAAAACCGTACAATCCCACACATACAATTTATTTCATTTATTATAACTTATTCCAACAAGCACAATATCATCTACTGACTACTCTAAATAAAAATTCACGTTTCTACAAACTATTCGTCAATAACCTTAACATAACCTTAAACGCTAGATATTTTCGCAGAAAAAAGAAAGAAAAAATAAATCTTTAAAAATATCACTAATTGAATGCTCTATGTACACAAACTGCTGTCAAAGTCTACATCCCCCGGATGTCCTCGCTCAGGTCATCTCTACATCTGGTCGTGTACTCTTTGGTACCTGTACGAAGTAGAAAAAAAAACACGTCGAATATATATTCACACAAATACTGTGATAGTAACCTCATTAGCATGCTAATCCGCCCAAAACCATGCAAAACTGCACCACTCCTCGAATAAAATCCAAAAAACAACAACTTCTCATTTGAATAATTAATTGCGAAATGAGAGAATACATATTAGACTGACTAGAAAACAGGAAACACAGATAGACACCCACACAAACACGCTAACAAACATACAGATACGCCCCACTCTGAATCACTGAGTTTTGCTCAGAATCACAGGACATGCATTTCGGAGGGTCCCCGTGCGGGTGGTGCAGGACGACCAGCGGCCCTATCAAATAAATATTTATTTTATCAATTATACGCTATTTGGGGGAATTGACATGCACCACAGAGCTGCCCGGGATGCGGCGATGATGTAAATGTAACCGGGTACCCAAAAAATACCCCGCCGCAGCAAGGGTGAATGCTCGCCGCGGGCGTCACATCAAACGGCGGTTCCCGGGTGATGGTTGAATTGATGGGATGATTTCTGGGTGAGTTCAATTACAATGTGTTTCTGTGGTCTTAATTTAGTTTTTGTTATCACCGCCTCGGAACTGGAATGCAATTTGAAGGGTAAACTGATCCGGGATCATGCAGCTCGCAGAAGATGGTTCCCAAAAATATTAGTTAATCGCAGTCGGATGCAGCTCATCCCGGACAAGTTCAATATTCATTTCACTTATTTATCGTATTTCTAGGGTTGGTTGTGTTAATATATTTTTTGCTATGTTTTCAGACAGAGTGATTATCATTCCAATTTGTTATTATTTAGCAGGAGTTCTTTGCGTTCCCTTACTTTGAAGCACTTGATTCGGAAGTGGTTGCACATTTCTCGAACCTGAAATGTGAAAATTTTCTAATTAATCACCAGCAACGGATGCGACGGCGAATCATCAACTTACCACTCCCTGACCGTAGTGCAAATGGGCAATCGTACTGAATATCGTCAGTCCGTGCACAATCCAACGTTCCACATCGAGTGATAGCTCCAGCCCAAGGTGGTGGTAGAACGGAAAGCAGGACACCGCCACAACAGCGACCAGAGGCCACATGAGTATATTGAAGCCGTCACATCGGGTGTCGGACATTTGAGCTACAATCAGGCGGCACTGCAAAAGAGAAATCACGAGCACAGCACGAATAAATGGTTAGACGTCAATCCCAGTTGGTGTGGCACAGCCCACTTACTGCGATATTGGAGAAGAGTGTCCCAAAGAGTACAAACATTATCCTCGGCTCCGAATTTATGATGCTATTTGCTGAGTAAAACGCCCAAATCATAGTTATGACGAACAGCCAAAGGAAGGGAAATAATGGACGTGCCGCCTCGAAGAAGGGTCGCATTTTTCCGGTCTTGTTCTTGTAGGACCTGTGAGGTGGTGGACATGTATTAATGGGATGTCGACGGGATGTTTATGGGAATGTCTGGCATTGCGAACGTTCAATGATACTTACAGATAAACGTTCTTAATTATAATTGGGTGACTCGTTACCATGCCGGAACCGATGAGGACGATTTCGAAAATGTTAGCCATTGTCAGGCCAAGGAATTTCGGTGCCCGCCAGATGCCTGGTCCAACGATTGAGGTTAGAAGGAGGACCAGCGTTACACCCTGCACGGGAGAGTGATGTAAAGTAATTAATTAATTAAACTTCTTTCGAATGATTGTGTGAGTGAGTTTGAGTTGAGGGAAAATTCGGAGAATTCGGGTAATGGCTTCCTTTTGCGAAAGTTTTAATTGTCTTTAGTTTTGAAAGTTTAAAGAGTTCACGTCTGTACGAGAACTTATTTGTCAAAGAGCGGTCTATGAAAAAGTTGAAATAGAAATCGAACCACTAGCTAACTGTTTGAGATGGCTAAGGACACTAATGCTGCTGTTGAGTGCAACTATTTTTAAAGACCTTAAAGTGCTTAGAGAAAAGGAGTTGTGTTTAGTTGAATTTAATAACCGTTAAATAAAGAATATTTACACAGTGGATGTGGTAGAAATGCTCATACGTAAAGTGTACAGATTGCAGTGTTAAAAAATATCGCTTTGAAGAGAGTAAGCAGTAATGGAGCGTCTGACTTGCTTTGAGAAATATTTTGGGTTTTTTTGTGATTTGCATCTTATAATAATAGTAATAATGGCGTCGCTACAGTCCGAGGTGGACCTGGGACCAGCTTTCAGCAACCAATCGTGTTGTGCGTACCATTGTTCTCTTTGTATGAGCGGAGGGGACCTACAGTTTAATACCGACTCCGAACGGCGAGTTTGAGAAGCTTTTTCTAGACAGTGACTCGAAAGAGGTAGGAACCGTAAAAAAATTGTAGTTGATTTTTCGGGAATCGAACCGAGAACATCGAGCGTAGGAGTCGACGCACCTACCCACTACGCCATGGCGCACACCCTTGTATCTACACCCTTGTAAAATTCAACTCACTCAATAATTGAATCCAACTGACCACGGAACGCGTAAGACATACGCCGATTGGGTGCTTGAACATCAGCGTTTAGGTGACATATTCTTCGTTTCTTACTCGGTAGGTACATCAAATGAAACGAGTGAAAGTGCGCCATCGAGGAAATAGAGAGTTGTTACAGCAGGAATGATGTTCGTAAGTTCTACCAAAGGATGAAACAACTATCCAAGGTGTATAAATATCGAACAGAGGCTTGTCGGAATGAGGTAGAACAATTCGTAGTACAATAGCAGTCGATACTGAGAATCTGAAAAGATTACTGTGATGTGAAGATGACTGCACAAATATCACTGTCCGCAGAATGGGAATTCCTATTCTTCTTCTGATGGCACTAAAGTTCGGAATGGCCCTGGGCCTCCAAAGCTGACAGAGATCTTTACCCAGCTGCCTCGAATTACACACGCCAAGTTGAGGTCCTTCTCCACTTAAGTGTGCCATCGGTTTCGTTGGCGTCCTCTATTGCGTTGTCTCACGGGTGTAAAGTCGAAGACTCATCGCGGAATCGAGACTAAAGACGAATAAAGCTGCTGATGCTGATGGACTGTCTGCAGAACTATTTAAAGCAGCTAAAGATGAGCTGGTAGGGCGCAAGCACCAACTCCTCTGCAAGATAGAGTCGCAGGAAAGCATGCCAATCTCAGGATCGTTTGTCCGATCCATAAGAAAGGGGACCCCCAAGACTTTGCCAATTATTAGGGGATAAGTCTCCTAACCATAACGATTTGTATGAACGCCTGAAACCATTAAACCATTGGTGAATAGTCTAAACTGAAGTCCTTGTCAGTGCGGTTTCAGACCGCGAAAGTCCACCGTCGACCAAATTTTAATACTACAGCAGATCCTGAAAAAAAAACCCAAGAAAGGCAGATCGACACTCACCACCTGTTCGTCTATTTGAACGCCGCATATGACAGCACCGTGGCATTGTGGGCATATGCATCGGTCCCTACGCACTAGACTTACGGTCTAGGTTCAAATCCAAGTAAAGACAAAATAAAAATAAAATGCACGTTTCCACCTCTTTTACGAACGATGCTCAAAGAATACAACTGTCTACAAAAAAGCTTCTCAATCTCGCCGGCATTAAGCTGTAGGTTCTGACAATTACGGATGTCAGGCAACTCGGACAATTATAGACGAGAATTCCGTCGTCTCGACCTCAATCTCACCGTTCAGAGTTGGCATTAAACTGAAGGTTCCCCTCAGTCGTGAGTGAACAAAAGCATGTACAATACGAATGGTTGCTGTAGAAGATAGACCCAAGTTCACCTCGGACTGTTAATATTATTACATATTAAATGTTAATCGGACCATTAATATTATTACTATTAGATGACAGCTTGAATAGGGACGAGTAATACAGCGCTACTAGTATGTCCAATTTTGACATCTCTGCCATGCTCGTCAGACTGAGCAGGATGGGGATAGGGAATTCTCGCCGCTCCATAATGAACTCATCTAAACCTTCAATGTCAAAAGGCGACAGCAAGGCTGTCATGTTACTTTCAACATCGTTCTTGAGATGAGCGTACAGAGCTTACTGGCATACGCGAATGAAATTGACGGGATTGGTTGATCTCAGTGAGCCGTCAATGAGTCGTTTGTTGGCATTTAAATGGAGGCGGCCAAAATGAGTCTGTCGGTAAATGAGGGCAAAACGAAGTATATGCTGTCATCGAGAAAGGACGCACAACATCAACAGCATCAACTTGACAGCAAAAACTTTGAAGTAGTCTATCTCGGTTCCCTGCACATCAGCACTGAGATCAAATGCAGAATAACTCTTGCCAACCGCTGTTTCCTTGGGCTCGAAAGGGAATTGAGTAATAGAGCCCCCGGACCAATTTAGCACTTTGATCATCTCTATGATACGGAGATATGGACAATCTCAAGACAACATGAAGAAGCTCTTGGTTCTCTGTTCAATCATTGATCCTGTTTGCGTTGATGGCATTTGGAGAAAAAAATGCAACCCAGGAACTGTATGGGTTGTACTGCGACATGAGTCTAACCAGGCGTCTACGGATTCAACACCTAAGATGGCTGGGTCATGTAGACCACATTGACAACACTGTTCGGGCCCGAAGAGTCTTCGACTCTGACCCAAAGGGACAACGCAATAGAGGGCGCCCACGAAACCGATGGTGCGTACAAGTGGAGAAAGACCTTAGTTAACTTGGCGTGCGTAATTGAAGACAGCCAGCGAGGGATAATTGCATCTGGAAAGCCTTGTTAATTGAGGCCCAGGTTCATCTATGTACCACCAGCAGAAAAGAAAAAGAAATCCGCAAGTAACTGTCAAGAAACCATTTCATCCACAAAAAGACAATGCGTGGGACACAATTTGGTCTGGTCCATAGTTCTTCGAAAATGAGGAAGGTGTAACCGTAACTGTCAATTCTCATCGCACTTGCCAAGTGCTTACCGGATTCGATGTAATGAATGTGGAAGACATGTGATTTCAACAGAATGGTGCCATATCTTATAGAAGACGACCCAAGACATATCTAGAAAACTGTCCTGAACGAGATATTTCGTATTTTGATGATGTGAACGGGCCACCAAGATCGTGTGTATGCAAAAAAAAACCCTTTATGCACAAACACTTGACGTTTTGAAAGCCAATATTCGTCAAGTCAAATAACTTGGCCATAGACTTATTTCCCGATTTGCGTAGAGAAGACTTTTTTTTTAATAATTTTCGCACGCAAAAGGGGTTATGACTACCCTTTAGTGTCCGGAATCAAGATACAGCACGGGCCGAAGGTATAGATGGAGAAAAGGAGAGGAGGTACCTGTGCACATTGGTTTTAAATGCGGATTGTAGTTAGTGGGAAATAATGGGCTGGGAAGAGCATTCCATATTCGTGTGGTGCTGCTAAAAGACAACTCTCTAAACTTAACTGTACATCCGAAAACAGACCTAAAACAGGCTTAAGGAATGCAATTGGCTAGCTCACTGAAGCATCGTTTGTTAAAATAGCAATAAAACAGTGATAAGGATGAGACATTACGGCGACGTTCGAGCGAGTCTATCGACTTCGCGATATTGCTATCTCCTATAAGTTTTATCGCTCGCTATTGTATTCTATCAAATAAGTGCAGAAAGGTCTTGGGAGCACCAGACCAGATATGAGCGTTATACTCAAGTTTGGGGCGGATGTAGGTCTTGTAAATTGAAGCAAAATCAGAGGATGTGAAGTATTTCTAGGATCGTTTAAGGAAACCCAGACATTTCGCAGCATTTTTAGCGACCTCGAATATGTGATTATTTCAACTAAGTGTTGAGTTTATACACATACCGAGGACGGAAAGTTTGTCGGTTTCTTCGATGCAAGTGCCATTCAGGGATAATGGCTGATTATTTTGCCATTATCCCTGCTCTATTGTTTTTACGCCAATTAAATATGCTGGCAAGACATCAAAAATTACCTCGTCAAAATCGAATTCTGCAAGAATACGCGTGGAAAACATGAATGGATGTCATGAGTGGAATGCCATGATCCCAAAAACATATTGAAACAAAAATTTGATCCAAATCTAAATTACAAATGTGTTTTAGTTAAATTTACTTTTGGAACCACAAATTGGATACAATGCACACAATTCACTTTTTTTACGGACTCATAATCGAAAATAATTTTAGATTGAAATGAAAATAATATACTTAAATGTTGCCATCCCATTATCTCCGGGCATTTTTTCTCAACAATCGGTTTACATTTTAGCATTCCCACGAAGGATTTTCGTTTTGTTCTCGCCAAAAAGGTGTACCGCAAAATATGAAATACACTAATTAAATTGCCGTATAAAAGTTAATTGCCCCCAAATAAAATCAAATGGCATTCCACAAAAAAAAATGCAAACATTTTAATAGCTAAACCATTAACTCGAGTTCACGGCCCAAAATGTGCAAACTATTTAACTATTCATGTGATCGCCATAATTTGATGATTCCATTCCACTCTATTGGACAGAATATATTCGAGTTAAACAAATTACATAAAAGTGCATTAAAGTCGTTGCACGTACGCGAAACAGGAGAACGCACGAGTATTTTCGAGATACTCGCAAACATTGTTCGTATACTGTGTTGGTTTATTATTAAAATAATTACATTTGCTCCTGTTAATCAGAATTTCAGTTTAATTAATCACCTCACTCCTTTCGAATTTTTAATTAAATATTAATTCAATTTTTCGTTTGCAGAAAATTAATATTGCGTATACGCCACCGGAAAGTGAGTTTCATAGACAATTATAGGCATTAACCTGCGGGTCAAGGCTGCGGTGTGGCTTTTGATTTTTCATTTCATATCTTTCACCGATGAGTCGTTAATTTAATTAATGTCTCGGGCCTAAATCGTTCGCATGTGATTGCGGCTGTCAATCCACGTAAGTTAACGAGCAAATTCGTCATTTTATCGCACGCGCCATGGGCACGGTATTCACCAGGCATTTGTCGCCACAGGCCTTTTGGCAGGCTTGCCTCGCTAGACGGACAATACCATCATTGGACCAGAAATCAATTACCTATCAAACAGGCTTTTCCTCGCCCGATTTCCGATGAATTGATCATCAGAGCACATTAATAGTTCATACGCTTCATTGGCCGTCCTTTTAATGTTCGTATCCTGTCGAAACAACGTGTCCGTCATCCTGTGCAGTATTTAACTTACCCACATGGTAAAATCGTATCCCCACGGCAGGAACATCACACCTGTGTTGTACTTCTCCACGTGCGTCAGGTAAAAGTTCAGGAACACATTCCAGATGACGAAAAACATTCGTATGGGCGGCAAATCGATTGTTCCGAACAATGAGAACATGTAGATTGGTATCAATACCGACGAGTATGAGTCCAGACCGTGATCGAAGAGCTCTCCGAGCGGTCCGCTAGTCCCGGTGCGACGCGCCTGCTTCCCATCGATGCCATCTGAGGAAGAGAATAGGGAGTTTACCTTTGGTTAGCGCCAATGGATCATCGTCTGGCGAAATCGCCGGCACAAGCAATACAATTATTTCTGTTGTTCTTTTCGGATTATTTATGAATATCCCTATGTGAACACGTGGTTTCGTTTGGTCACAGTACAACTCACCTAGGGTGTAAGCCAGGAATATATTAATAGCCGCCACCAGCCACACCCAACGTGGCACCGCGCTTTCGGCCTGGTTGGCCGCTGTGAAATCCCAGTCGTAAAATGCAATTAAAATGAAATTGACCACAGTCAGGAGAAAGCCGGTGAATGTTATGAGATTCGGTGCCAGCCATTTGGGAAAGTACTGCAATAATAATAATAATTAATGTTTTTTTCTGTTTTCTGTGCCTTTTGTTATTGGCTTAATGCGGCCCGCATCCCGGCTCAGACGACTTGCCTCAACGCATTTGTTCCAAAAGGGATGCATTATGTAGACACTGAGGAAGCTGGTATCGATGCTGTTGTACTGAAAAGAAAATGCCATAAAAGAATTATTTTATTTTGTTTTAATTCAAAAGCACACTCTGCGGGTAACGATTGTGTGTTGAAGGTGTACCGAGGAACGGTTGGAAAAAAATTACAATCAGAGTTCACTTTATCAGCGTAGTTATGGAGGAGGACACACAGAAACAGAGAGCTCTAGCGGAATGACAATCGGGTGGTGGTCGTGGGAATCATGGACAGGAGTGGAGAACCATTAAAAGAGGTATACATCCTACGAGTCAACAATCGTTTGCGAAACTCATTGTAATACACTTTACTGACGTGCGTAAACCTTTATTTGTATATTGAAGTCTTTATTTCAAACCGATTTCGAGGCTTTACATAAACTTATAAAACTGATGACTATGATTGCCTACAAAATGAAAAATCAATATTTATTTACAGGTGAAATAAATAATTGCATTGAATTCTCATTCAGTTGCAGTGATGCTGGATTGTAGTTTCTAACTGCGTTGTACCACAGGCCTAGTTAATTATTAACGAAATTAAATTTACAAAATAGGTTTGGGACTACTATGAACTTTGACTGGTTAGATTTCTTAAAGGGCAGATATTACATACAAGACCTGTGTTAATTATAGGACGAGAAGCTTGATACAAGGTCAGAAGTGTTATTAAGTTTAACTTGACATTGCAAATTGGCGAACGCACTCTCCTTCTTGCTCATCAAACTCTTTATTCAGTGCCAACGTACAGTTGATCACTCAACACTGCCGAAAAGTTCTTACAAATTGATGATTCAGTGGAACAAAATCCATTACGCGACATGTTAAAATCCTTGGAAATGGTTAAGTCCTGAAATTCACAGACTAAATTGGAATCTTCGTGGACTTCGCCATCAACTACCCTAAAATATTTCCTGACAGAGAAGAATGCACGACTGATAAGGTAAGAAAATAGATTAACTTAGAGTGCCCGCATAGGGCCAGTAAGATAGTACAAGAAAGCATTTATTATGTAACTAGTTTACGTATTTTTCCTAGAACATAAGATTTTTAAAGAAAAAAAAATAAAAAAAATACATTTAAACTAAAACTAGGTCAGAAAATAATCTGCCTTCGGGCATGGAAGTCCTTGGGCAATGAAGTCTCTCAAATTCACTGGAAATCCGCATTACACACTTTCTCCCAAAACATAGCAATATTTTTCAAAAGCAACTCTGGATCGGCACACGGGCGGCGATCAAGACTCTGAACATCTCATCAAACAACGATGGTAAAATATTTCACCACTGGATGAGATTGCACTTTAACATTGCGCAATGTCCAGGTCATAAGAGTATTCCAGACCCAGGCGGCAAAAACGCGACCTTCCCCAAAGCAAGCGATCAGATGGTAATTACTCGAAGATACAATTTGGTAAAACTGTAGAACAGTCTTGAGCTTGGGAAAATTAAGGATGAACTTTCTGGCCAACATTAGTCATGAGCAAGTCTAATTCTCTAATGTAGCGAAAAGCCTGATTTTTATGCCCAAGTAGTACATTTTTGGCTTTTAACTACAACATTTTTAACGGCTCCACCTCTTTCGAGTCACTGACAATGCTCAAAGAGTATAACTGTCTAGAAAAAGCTTCTCTATCTTGCCGTTCGGAGTCGGCATTAAACTGTAGGTCCCCTCCGCTCATGACAGAACAATAGCACGCACAACACGAGTGGTTGCTGAGAAGCTAGGCCCAGGTCCACCTCGGACTGTAGCGCCGCCATTATTATTATTATTATTATTATTATTATTAAGTCTAATTCTCTAATGTAACGAGAAGCCTGATTTCTATGCCCAAGTCGTACATTTTTAGCTTTTAACTACAACTTCACCATTGCTTTCCTCTTCTTGTTTGTCAAATTTGTCATTCCACTGTCAATGTACAATTGGGCTCTCAGAGATCTATGTCAAGGTTATTATAGTTTAGGTATCGATGTTATCAGGATTCATAGGGATCCTTTACGGGGCTAAGATCCCAACATTCTCAGTTTTCCACCTCAATATCAACTGTAAAGAGCTTCAGCTGACAGAAAAGAATGGACAAAATGTACAATGGGGGATCTAAAATGCCGTATGACATGGACATCAAATTCACCGAAGATCTGTATAACACACTGCCCTCCAGAACGGACCAGTAGATTTACAAGATAGCTCGCTTACTGTCTGTGGATAGATGGTGAGACTGCTGCCCTGCACTTTGACAGTCAGATAGCCAATAAAGCTCTGAACAAATCAACAATCAGAGATAGTAAACAATTGCCTAGTATTTCTGGATGAGATCTCAATATTATACAGTGTCCAAAGTCATACAGATATCTCAGGTCTAGACCCGAAAGTGTTATCCTTATTTAAATTGGAACTTGCAGGTCGCAATTTCTCGTCGAGATTATTATGGTAACACAATCCAGACAGAACAGTCTTAAGCTTTGCAGAATATCTAAGTTAACTTTACTGGTCAACACTAATCGAAATCTGCTTTTTAAACTGAAAACTAGATGGCCCACCCTTTGCTATGTTACTAGTAATAATAATGGCGGTCCGAGGTGGACCTGGGCCTAGCTTCTCAGCAACCACTCGTGTTGTGCGTGCTATTGTTTTCTCACGAGTGGAGGGGACCTACAATTTAATGCCGACTCCGAACGATGAGTTAGAAAAGCTTTTTCTAAAAAAAAAAAAACATCTTAATCTCGCCGAAACAGAAGAAGAATTGAGAAGCTTTTTCTAGACAGTTAAACTCTTTGAGCATTGTCAGTGACTCGAAAGAGGTAGAGCCGTGAAAAAATGTTAGGTGTTTTTTTGGAAAATTCAATAATATTCAACATTAAAAGGTCAACATTAAAATTAGCTTGATATTTCAAAATAATCACAACCACATAAACCCAAAAAATAACTGCCCTAAATGATTACGGCGCTAAATCAAAATAAAAAGTTCATAATAAAGAATGTCATAAATCTATCAAAACCAGACAAACGTCCAAAGCGACGAACAACAAAGTTAACGATAATATCCCACTCACAAAGCTCCAGACAATTTTATTTCGCCTCAAGTCAGGTCTGTCAATTTAAAACCTTCATCTTTTGATAGCCGCTGTGGCAAATGGCTGCATGCAACAAGGGGACATTATGTGTTGTCCTAAGGTGTCATCCGCCAGAGAACCTCTTAAATTTGAGACTCACAGAGATAGTAATGAGGTAAAACGCACAAAATCTTTTACACTCACGACTTTACAACTCATTTGAGCCGGCTAATAATAACAAACACCGCTATACTCAACAGAATTGATGTCTTATGTTCATTTCATTTCATTTAACTCGCCATCAAGATGTAAACAAAAAGTTCTGACTCATTAACTTTATGAATTACTGACCAATTTCCTAGAACCGAATTGTGGCAGGTTTTCCCCGCTCGCTCTCTGTGTGTATGAGTATTTGCTTTGTTTTGCGCAGCTTTTGCTTTTCTTTGTTTGCAATTGTTGATGAGGAAAAAATTCCTTAAATTCATAGTCTCTCTTGGATTTCGTTTGATAATGCCTCAAGCCCCCTCTCATCGACGAGCTCGAGTGAGCAATTTGTGAGCATTTGAGCATTTAACGATGTTGACATGAGGAAATTCAATTCCTCATGCAAAATGGGTGAACATTAATATTCTTTTCCAGTATTTATGTAGTTCATTGAAATCGGACATATGTTGCACATTTGAAACTGGGTTAAGAGTCAATTGGATGGGTGTTCGTCGTTCGGATCGGATGGGCAGGAAAGGGTTTTCCATTTATGAAATTATCGCAAACTATACAATCTCATTAAATTGCACTTGAACAAAGAACGAGTTCGAGTGAATGCAGTTGAGTGAAATTATAAAGTCGAATTACATACCCGTTAACACAATTTTCAATGAAACCGATACACTTGCAGAAAGATAGGCTCAGTGTGGTAAATATTTTAATTTTCACTTTGAAAATGTAGTTCTCATTTTCTGATTTCTGCTCTACTGAAATCAGAGTAAAATTTTGAAATGTATTGTTTGTTAATTTTCTGTTAAAACTTAAAGCTTTAAGCGAATATGATTTCAGCGGCTGATGGTCGATGATGTCGAACTAGAACTCCCTATTGGGTCTTTCGTCCATCTCTCACATAGTTATATTCTCTGAGCGAAAACTTAAGTAAGTGAATCGAGAAAACTGGTGTCGTGAAAATTAAATTGGGATTCGGACCAGAGTAAATGCACCTGCCCAGATTCAATATTTAGCCTGAAAAAGATTATACCAAGTCAGAACATCACGAATTCTTAGTTTTATCTCTGCAGAAAGCTCACAATAGGAGTCTTCGAAGATTGCGCTCCAAGCTAAATTCCTCTAAATTGCAATTGTTCGAAACACTGCCCCTTAATTGCCCATTTCTTATAAGTACCTACATATTTCTGCAGCCTTGCTTACGAGATTTCCTTTCTATGATTTATTTCTGTTAGGAATATTGTTGTCTTATAAAATGCATTAAAGTTGATGTACATGATGACATCATCATCGAACAACCTTGCAACATTGTGAGTTCACTGGAAAAGGGAATGTCTAGGTTAATATACGAGTATTTCTGCAACTCTTGTTGCATCGATATCATCATCGAACAAGCTTGCAACATTGTGAGTTCCCTGCAAAAGGGAATGTCTTTAGGTTACCATGTTTCTGCAACTTTTGCCCCTGCTCCACCGACCTAATTGATGGAAAAAACTAAATCGTTGAAAGCTGGCGTCAACAGGTTGTTTTACGAGATTAAGAGAATCAATAACGTAGGCGATGAAGCCGAACTAAATTTATTGATTTTAGGTCCAAGAGCATTTGTACTTTGTAAGTTATTAATCAAGCTCACCCAATTCTCAAATTATTCTAAACCTCACTTTCCTTTCTAGACATTCTTGTTCAATAAGCCGTTGATATTTGTCACGTTGAACTACCATGCACGGATTTGTATAAGTGTACAAAACAATCAATTATTTGCTAATCTCACCAAGGTAGCGTTTTAGAATCTTACATGACGTCGCCTATGTATTTCGACCCACTTTACAAGGTTTCACCAACGCTGACGCCTTATCATTTCCAGTTCTTCCACTGGCACTCGTCAAGCAGATCAACTGTCACTTTGCACCCTCAAACATACCCACTTCAGCATAAACCACTCAATAACCCCCAAACAAGCATAATCTTCACGCTCCTCAGTGTTCATTTGCGAGCTGTTCCATTTGCTCCTTGCGTGCACGCACACTGCCACCCCGTATTTCGCATGTGTCAAGAGCAATCCACAAACACAGATTCAATTAGTTGACACGCTTTCAGCGAACTCTGTATAAATGGGGCGCGTATACGGGGTAAATAATCACGCCATCACGCCATCAGTCCGCATGCATTGCGACATCAAATCCACACACATTGAAAGCAATCGATTGAGGGTGAGAAATACGGACGGGGTGAGGGCTTTTCGTACTGGCCGTGGCTCGGTTGTGCGCTCATGAGATAAGGCTAGACGATTGTAGTGTCATTGACCAAACTCACTGGACAAATCGAGATAATCAAGTAAAGCGCGGCAAATTTTGGGGAACCTGATTGTGGCCCGCTGGTGTGTCACCAGTTCGTGCTGATTGCGCACTATTCCACCAATGGGACGATAAAAAACGTTAAAACCGATCAAGTGAGTGGAGAGGTTGACGCGAATTGCCCACTTGTTGAGGACTTTTATTGATTTCTTCTTTTAACGGCCCACTATGAAGAACTTTTTTATGGGGCTCTGTGCTTCGCGAATGACTTTGTTGGCATTTTTATGAAAGCAATCGTTATTCCTTTCGCAGCGGAAGTCCACGTGCAACGTATGAATGAATTATTTATTGGTGACTTTCTTTTGGGGGTGTGGACTTTAGATTTAAGGAGGAAAGGACATTTTTTGGAGGACCAAAGTCTGAAGAGACATACGCGATGTATGTACTCGTATATACGTTTTCAAACTTAGGAAAAAATAAATTATTGCAACCCTAAGCACTTGCAGTCCCTTAATTTAATTATGGAACGAACGTATTATTTTTCAAGATGTTTTTTCTGTACGGTAACACATTTTCTAGCGTAAGCCGTTGGTTACCACTAAAAATTAATTTCTTATGTTTTCTGCCCATTGGTCAGGTTGACAATGTTGAAAAACTTAAACTTTTATAATCATGAATGGCCTAGAAATAGAGATAATTTTTTTATTTACGTACTTCAATAACCAATAAAGAGTTTATAAGAAGGTACAAATTTGAACAACGTTTTCGAAGCAGGAATGGTAGCAGCAGGAACCAATCTAATTAAAATCCGATACAAAAGAGCGGTAACGCAGAACTGAAAATAAGAGGGGCGTCGGACTGCTCTCGCGGCTGTTTGCTGTCGAAATAACATTTTTCACTCTGACAGGGGTCAGTGTGTCCCTTGAATATTAGTCGATGTTTAAGCTGTCAAATAGCAAGAGTGTTGTGCCCAGTTTATCTTGAAATTAAAGAATTGCGTCTCGTACTCTTATATTCCTTACTCTTAAGGACAAACTATTTTTTTACTACCACTGCATCATATATAGCTTCCAATTCATTCACTCAAAGCTGGTGTTACGAATCATTAACGGTGCAGAAAATTTCACTTCAGAAGACGGATTTTCAATGGAAGAAGAATGGAATAGGTCCATACGATGTCAAAAGAAGGAATATAAAAGCCCTAAGAAATGCAGATCGGCACTCGCCACCTATTCTTCTATTGCCAGGCCGCATATGACGGCGTGGATAGGGAAGATTTGTAATGTCTAGCCTTGGTACTCACTGGCGCAGAACTCACTGGCCAACAATAGGTGCACGGTCCTCCAAAATACGCGGACGTTGCAGGAATTGAATCGAAGGCGGACAAAATGAGTTTAGCGGTAAATAAGGGCAAAACAAAGTATATGCTGTCTTCAAGGAAGGATACACAACATCGACGACATGGCCAGGTCGTCACAATAGGCAGCTATAACTTCGAGGTAGTGAAGGACTCCGTCTACCTCGGCCGCTCCGTCAATACCGAGATTAAAAGCAAAATAACATTTGTTAATCGCTGTTTCTTTGGGTTCAAGAGGCAACTGAGTAATAGAGCCCTCTCTCAAATGACTAAGTTGACTCTATGCCGCGGAGACATGGACAGTCTCAAGAGTAGATTTAGAAGCTTTGAGAGGAAAGTTCTCCAAGGTGGTTCCATTGACTCCAAAATGTTGAGCGCGGTGACGATGCGACACATGTGTGTTTTCGGTAACATTCTCTCTTATCGCTTCGATCTGTTCATTGGAACTTAGTAGAGCGTCGATGAACGGCATGTCGACGATCTCTTTTGTACCGTGCTCAACTAAATTCGACACCAAACGAGGAACGGTGTTGTCAGATGGTGCTTGTTGGTCACGATATTTTTGACGACAACTAAACGACCTTTTCTAATGAACAGCGTCTAATGAACGACGATTTTTACGCGATCCATGGTTAAAATTGTACTCAATTGGTTTTTTAAAAACATATCTACTCAAGTCAATCGGTTAATAAATGTCAAAGTTATTCAATGTTTACACACTGACATAAATGTTGGCGCATCCTGTACACCTTCTACGCAATTTTTACGCCTAAACTACGAAAGACGAAAAAGGAATAAATTCCGATGATTCATGGTCAGTAAAAGAGTTTATGAACTACACAAACGACATTTTGAAGAAAGTCATACGTAGAATCGTCCTCTGCAATCTCTACTGTCATAGACAAACAACTTATGTCAAACCAAACAAAACTTATGGACCAAACAACTTATGTCAAAACTGTTGACTCGGAAAACCAAGATCTTACTCTACAAACACTAATCCTGTCAGTCTAGCTAAATGGAGCTAAAGGCGGGCGATAAACATGACTGCAGAGCTGATTCTTAGTGCATTCAAAAGAAAAACTCTTTCTCGGATATTTGGTTCAAGTTGCAGGAAAGGCCAATGTGTAAAATACATAATCGCGAACTGTAAGAGTTGTACAGGGTAGGCCATCTAGTGTTTTTTTTAAATCATATGTTATTTTGACAATGACAGGTGCTTCCCGCTCGAAATCTTGACAGAAAGTCAGTATCATACCTTCGCGGAACGAAATGAATCGCTTTACTCTTAAACAACTTTGGGAAATATTGAAAGCTTATTTCCAAAGTGAGTGCTGTGTAGTCCAAACAGTGCGTTTTTGAAAAGAAGTTTTGGCAAGTTTGTGCAAAAAGTTCGTAAGACTGGCATGCTAGTGGACGACACTCATGGTCCCTATCGTCGTGCGGTGCGCACGGATGAGAATGTGGCTGCTGTGGCCAAGAGTGTCAGCATCAACTCGCCATCGATTTCAACAGCTCAACGCTCCATTTTACCCACTCGCCTGAGAAGAATTCTGCACAAACATCTCGGATTATTCGCTTAGTAGGTCCAATTGCCTAAGCAATCGAAGGCGCGCGACCATTCGCTTCGTTTTTTGGGCCTTCGAGCAGCTTGAATTGGACAACGATTTTGGGTGAAAAGTCATCTTTTCTGACGAGGCGTATTTTTAGCTCGGCGGCTACGTTAACAAACAAAATTGCCACGCCGCATCTGGGGCTCGGAAAACCGGCACGTTATTGTTGAGAAGCCAATCCGTCCACAGAAAGTGACAGTTTTGTGGAGTGGTGCCATCACTCGACTGTTTTTCTTCGAAAATAAGGCTCGTAACAACGTTTTGGTCAAAGGTGGGCGTCACAGAGTCATGTTAACAGACTTTTTTTCTACTGAAATTGACGACATGGATTTGGACGACCTCTGGTTTATGCAGGATGGCACGCCATGTCACACAGCCTATGTCATAATCGATCTTTTGTGCACCAAATTGCCAAATCGTGTTATCAGTGGGCGTTGGCGATGTCAATTGGCCGCCTCGGAACTGCGATTTGACCCCCTTGGACTTTTTTTGGTGAAGGACCGATGTTATGCCAACAATCCGGAAATGATTCAAGCACTTAAGGAAAAACTCAACTACTGCGAAGTCAGTCGAGGCAGCCGATCGACGTTGTATTTCATAATTGATGGTAACTGTCTCGACCACATTGAGCGCATAAACAATGCTTCTTCTAGTACAAACCTTTTGATTGCAGGGTTAGAAGGCTCAATGTCGGGTATAAAATTGAATAAATCGCGGACGCAGAAAATTTGGTCTTGATGGCTGGAAACCGTGTCCGGGACCGGGACCGTCAGCGATTAAATTTGGCAATTACTCAATCTTAGACCCTTCATGGGTTGTTGGCCTGATATGTAAATAAAATGGTCTGTTGAGCTACGGACAAACATTTTCAGAATCTAGACATCAACGCCTCTTAAATAATACCCACAACATTGGGAAACAATTAAGACACAATCTTAAAGCAGTAAGCGGACGGAAAGTGAAGTGAAGAGAGTGGGCGCCGTGGCATAGTGGGTAGGAGCGTCGACTCCTACGCTCGATGTTATTGGTTCGATTCCCGAAAAAAACACCAAACATTTTTTCACGGCTCCACCTCTTTCGAGTCACTGTCAATGCTCAAAGAGTATAACTGTCTAGAAAAAGCTTCTCAATCCCGCCATTCAGAGTCGGCATTAAACTGTAAGTCCCCTCCACTCGTGAGAGAACAATAGCACGCACAACACGAGTTGTTGCTGAGAAGCTAGGCCCAGATCCCCCTTGGACTGTAGCGCCGCCATTATATATATATATATATGTATAAAGCAGTAAATTTAGCAACAATTTTTTTGAATCTATGGCAGTTTATAATCTGGTTCGGCAGATACATCTTCAGTACCATTCTCGTATAGAACCCTAAGTGTTAGATCAGACCTCAATGGAATTTTGTGACTTTCGACTCCGAGAATAAATCGGTGCTACACAGAAAGCTTCTTGTGCAAACTATTGTGAGATTTTCCCCGGAATTTGGGGACCATTTACAACCTTTTCTCAACCATTAATCATAAAAATGAACTCAAGATTGTGCCGTCTACAAAGAACACTTTATTCAGTGATAACAAAACTGCCCCAGCAGAGTTAAACTTAATCTAAGCCGGAATTTATACAAGCTAACGCAAATTCTGTAATTATACTTTAATTGCTCAGAACTTAGCATCAAACATAGGCAATCATATACTTAACTCGGGCAATTACACATTTTCTAACACACCAACAATGAGATTTGTGCGTGTTACATGAATGGAAGGTAGTTATATCCGATTACAAAAAGCGAATTACTTAAGTGTTTTTTTTATAAAACTCGAACTCCGTGAGGAATTGCATAAGAAAAACAAAAAAAAAATGGAGACTAATCGTAAGTGTTACATGACATCTTCGAGAAAGAGCAGTTTTCTAGTTCTTAACGCATTCATGTGACACGCTCAAGATCTTAAGTTCAATTAAAATTAATTTCTAGTCTCATTCCGTGAACATTCCAACAGCGACGATGCATTTTTGATGAATCACGCCATTTCCGAATAGACACAGTCTATTCAAATGCATGTACTGACACGGAACGAAAGAGTTCAGTCTTGAAAGCATTACCAATTGAAGAAACTGGCATGAGCAGGAGAAGTTTGAAAACTCACAGCTTTAAAGGCAGAGAAGTTTGTTCTAAATATAAACAGCTGAAACCTTTGCAATCACTAACACGCTTTATCAGAAGATTTGTATCCATATCGAAGCATTATATGGAACTGCCTTATCACATATTTATAGGGACAACAAAAACTGATTACAAGTGCACACGCCCCAGTGCACACGCCATCATACATATGTAGTTCAGACCATTATCATTCCCACTTTATCTCACAAAATATCTGATAATCTTCAATAAATGAGACAGCACGTCACATCCAGCCACGCAGAGGTGACACTGTGTAAGTCAGTGTCAAGAAATCTCCTATCACGCAATCTAACCTCTTTCAAAAAGACATGCACCCCTCTGTCAGATTTGATTGTCGTTCAAATGTCAAAGGCAATTTTCAGCCCCGAACGTAGATACCATCAGCTGATACGGCAAAACACTTCCCGTCTGTGTGGGAAATATAAAACATGCCCACAGAATGTATAATCACCTTACAACACGCAATCGCATGGAACTGTAGACGTTTCTACATAAGTTGACATCAATAATTAAATTACGACCGCATCGCAGGAGGTTTAGGCTCTCAGAACTCACCTTGTATCGTTCGAAGCCCTTCAAATGGGCTTCGGTCAGATATTTCACTCCCAGCATTCTGCCGTCGTAACGTGCTGACCTAGATTCCAACGATTCCCGAGGTATGGGAAGATGAGCACATGCACTTGCACTTGCACTTGAAACACTACTTTTCCTGAAAGTAATTTGTAGACCACTTAAACTTTCCCGACGTCACACTTCTGTCGGCGTGTATCACCACCAGCTCAGCCGGTCTCGAACAAACCACTGCACGTCTCGACCGTTTTCAACCACAAACCGATGAATTGATAAAATTTCAATAAAACCACAATCGCACGATTTTTTTTTATCTGACGGATAGCAAATCCCGATTTTGACACGTGCTATTTTTAGCCGAATGTACCCCGCTGTCTTGCGATAAGATTGCTTGTGTACGGCAACGGAAAGAGTGAGAAAGTCCAGCTGGCGAGGGAACTTTTGTACGGGACTCTATGTTTAATTTAGTTTCTTGATAGATTTGGGGACGGAAAGTGAAGAGAAGACGGCCAAAGTAGCAGCCTGGAGGAAGGTTGAACGCGACTGGGGCGGCTGTCGGTCTGTAGCAGACTAAGTCGGCACGCAAGTGAAATGCTTTCAGATGTTCAACTGACTAACGAATTGCTGCTCGGCTCTGAAGTTGAGCGACAACAGAGAATCGAAATCGAATGGCGTTCTAGTTGTTCTTTTGTGTTGTTGCTGTTTTGATTATTCTGTTTTACGTTAAATTTAATTAGTGTCCGTGGCGATTATACGCTCGTTTCTGTGAGCCAGAGATTACGCGTATTGATTCAAAGTTTGGCTCCGTTGGTGATAATGATGCGGTTAGTCGCTTAAGCCGAGGGCGGGAGAAGTGTGATGCCTTGATCGGGTGTCTTTCGTTGCGGACTTCGGTCAGAAGAGGCGTTCTTTGTTAATCACCGATTGACTGAATTTATAAATAACGATGAGTTATATCTATCAGCTGGGTTTTTTTTTCTATTCGGCTATTCGAATTCAAAAAGGAAAATTAAATAAATATCAACATGTTTTTGAAAATGGGTTTGGAAGGCAGATGGTGATTATGCAGAGTACTGCGCGTGGGCATTGAACAATTTCCGTTTTGCCATAGGAGCTGGAAACGTAAACAAACTTTAACTAATTGAATTTGCAGTTTTTTTTCAGATTGTTCATTATGATGTTAAAATTTTGGAAGCCAGCACCACTTGTTGATTTTACGCCAAGCAAATTGGCGTTTTCGTTCAAATTCAAACAATGTTCGCGAGACGGTTCGCACAGAAGAGAAGAATTCATATTTTCGAAAGGGTTTAAGCTCAAAAGTTGCTTTCCATTCCCGATGATTTTGTTTCCATTTCATGTTAATTTCTATTCTATAAAATCATATAAATTTACATTACAATTAAAGGACTGCAAAGCCGTACGAAAACTTAAACTTATGTCAAAACTGAACGAAAAGTAAACAGAAGCTTCGTCAAATTCGAGAAGGTCCATATTTGCTCATAGGATCTTAAGGAGTATTCAGCTGTCAACTAATATCTGGATACGTAGAGAGCCATTCATTTCGCTTCCGCGTTAGTAGGCAAAAGTGAACGAGCTTAACGAAACTGATCAAAGTTCTCTCAAATTTCCGTACGACCAATGTAATTTCGAACATCAAACCCTTTGAGGACTTCGTATTTATTTAATAATAATAATAATGTCGGCGCTGCAGTCCGAGGTGGACCTGGGCCTAGCTTCTCAGCAACCACTCGTGTTGTGGATGTTATTCTTCTCTCACGAGTGAAGGGACCTAGAGTTTAATGCCGACTCCGAACGGCGATTTTGAGAAGCTTTTTCTAGACAGTTATACTCTTTGAGTATTATCAGTGACTTGAGGTGGAGCCGTGAAAAAATGTTTGATGTTTTTTCGAGATTTGAACCTTAGACCTCGAGCATAGGAATTGACACACCTACTCACTACGCCACGGCGACCAAGAATTTATTCGAATTTATTTATAAAACCTTAATCTCAAAAAATGACAAAATGACTTCACGAATGGCGTCGAATGGACTAACGAATGGCTCCAAGAAGTATGAAGGCACAGCAAAAACGCAGCAAGGGTCCTAAAATGTTAAGATTATTACTATAATTACTTATTATATTATACCATATATCAAAAGTAAAGTTTTAGTTGTCAAATTTGGGATACTAGTGTCAATTTAAAAAAATTGAATGACATACAATAAATACTAAATAAAAGATAAATTCCAATACCATGTGTGAAATGTCACAAAAACAGTTTTCAACACCCTCTTCTTTAAAGAATTTTTTCTGAAAGTGGTAGGAAATATAAAATGACCGATGTCAGATTGTGGTTGTGTGGGCTGTTTACTGTGACATTGGACTTCGAATAAAATTCTTATAGGAAAGCACCCAATTTAATTTCGCAAGTCATTCACAGTGCTTCGGAAGAAGAATTTTATTTGAAAGCTTCTAAAGACCGTCCTAATTCGCAATTGACATAATTCCTTAAGTCACTTTCTTCGTTTGCGAAAACTAAAACGCGCAAAACCAGTGACTGATGAAGATTCTAGACAGAGCGTTCTACACTTTACAACGCTAGATGCTTGGACTATTTTTTTTTCGTGTATTCTTTTCACGCCTTTTTTGCAACTTTACTGATTTTTATATTGTATTGAATTTTGAATTACTGCTATTATTGTATGCATACCCCACTAAATTATAACTATTAATGAATTTTGCAACATTTGAAGTGGCTTCAATACTGTTTTATTACTTTTGTAAGTAAAACATAGAATGCCTCAACTTATTTTTATTTTTATATAATTTATTTATGCTATTTTTAAGTTTCTAAGTTTTTATTTATTAATTGTTAGATAAATCGAATTTATTATTATTTATTAGATATGACCCCCACTTTATCCTCAAAAGTTGTAAAATGCAATTACTTTCTCTCATCTTCGTTCATTCCAAACAAAATTTCATCGATACCTTGACCCCATAAATGTCAGCCTCCCAGTTGCAAAGTGTCCCTCTCCCTCCCTCGTTTGGTCAGTTTCCATTATTCAATTAACTTTCCTTGAACGTAATTGAATTTATTAATAACTTCTGAGTTAAGGCATTACACAATCGACTTGGTTCAATCTTAAGACCAACTTTTCGTTCTCACTTTTTCCATCCTGTTTTCAAAGTTTCCATTTAAATCGATCGATTACGAACTGGATGTTGACATGCAGAGTACTCATGTGTGCTTTGATACACATTTCCCAACTATGCAGGAACTGGTAGAACTTTCGCTTGTTGTGGGAAATCATTACATCGGAAAATTTAGAACTTTCCTTGTCCTAGTTTAACTCAAGGCTGTGTGTTGTGCGTGTTAAATCTGTGACACAAAATGTGAGAAGTTTCGGTTTTTTCCAAATCTTTTTCCAACAACAATCTTCTTCTGCTACATTTGAAGTTTGGTGGTCAAATGGCGTAAGCCATTTTAAAGAAATTGTTTTTTTTTTCTTCTGACAAGGGAATCATAATAAGTAGGATAACAAGAAATTCGTAGCTTGCACACTAACTATTTTCACGGTCATACATTACTCCAAAGGTTCTAGTCATATCTAATTTCAATGAGATTTGGTGCCAAAACCATTTTCTCAACTATCATCTAAGCGAGTGAAAGCGCATAGTTCCACGATTTTATTACCAAACTCAAAGAAGCAAAAGTGATAAAAACAATAAAGTAGTTTTAAAATTCTGTTTTTCATTCAACTTTTTTAACATGACCATATTTATCATTCGGCAGCTAAAGTTAAACAAAAATTAACGAAACGATTTCGTTGCTGTATAGATTTCAGCATTTCAAACACTTAATTTCCACTTCAGTTTACCAATTATTTTTTCAACTGCGAAGTTTGAGCATTGTCAAGGACTCGAAAGAGAAGGAGCCAGGAATGATGTAAGCTCTTGTCTGTATCCAGAATTGCACCTAGACTTCGAGTGTAGTTGTCGAGGCCCTAGCCCGCTATCTTCTGCATCTTCAAATCATCTTGTTTTTTTTACTTTTCACAGCTACGAATTAACTAATAATCTTTTAAACAATGAACAGAATCCGACGTGCCTGAATCTGTAAAAATAAGCACACTTAAATCAAGTCCACCCACTCAATGCCTAGAAACATCGGGGAATAACTATTTGGAGCTCATTTGCAGAACAGCTTATTTTATAAACTTATCGTTTAAGGATCTAGAATTCACTTTCAACGCCTTATTGTCTACAGATTTTAAACTCGTAAACCTAAATCTCTGTCCTAGAAATGAGGAATGTAAAAGGATTTCTTTGAGATCACTCAACTAATTGGTTTCATCGGAATTGAAAAAGGTCATATCCGAATTTTGAAAATCCAAAAGTTATCACCATTTAATTATAAGAAGACTGCATTTTGTGAATCAGATACAACAAATATTTTTCAAATAAGCTGAAAGCCCGATGACACGAAGGGTATCCTTCGAAAAATGTAAGCGTTAGTTTTAGCATATGTAGTTTCATCAAATTCTATAAAAAACACTAGAGTCTAGTAAGAGATTGGTTCCGTGGCTCACTTGGATCATCAGATTGGGCTCATTTCGCCCTTAGAGGATAATAATATTACCGCGGAAAACGTCCGTTTCTGTTAGATATTGAAATCATCCAGATTCAAGTATGAATTTTAGAAAGCGTTTCAGCTCAACGCTAAACAGATCTTGAAGAGCGTCAAAGAAGTTTTTGCCTAGTATCTGTAATAAGTTGTAATAAGTTGCGACGTCAGAATTTTAACGAGGTCTCGAAAGAATCCTACCTCTACCTCTCGTCCTTTTTGAGTTGTCAATGAATTGGGCGAGTTCTCTCCTACCCAATGCTACCTGGTCGAGTCAGTCGCTTCTCTCAAAAATTCCAATAGGGAGCATCTTGACCAGAACCAGGCTTTTATGTGAGTCTTCCTATATTTATATGAAGCTGTCCCTTGACTGAATGGACTCCTGCCCATAGAAATTGTCGAATTCAAAGCCCTACTTCTCTGAGCCTTAAGGCGATTGTGGTCGCTCTGCTTCTGCAAAAGATGTAGTCTGTCTAGATCGAAATAATACACTTACTCCAAAACTGAGTCTTCGTCCTCGAATCGCGAAATCTAATCAATAAAAGGGAATGGTTCTTACGTCTCCAGGCAATAAAAGGCCGTAAGTATTTTCAAACGCATGTCTGCGGTTTATGATCCGGTCCTCTATGTTTTCTTTTCAATTTTGTTTGAAATTGTGATGTTTAAGTACAGAGTATTTTTTTTTTAATTTTCTAAGTTTTTTTCTTATTGCAGGTTACAATTGGGTTCTTAGAAATTTATAATGGATACATTCAATACACAGCAACGCGTTCAAATTATCGTTTTTCTTCTATTCTTGTCAACGACCAATTGTTGTGACGCTGCGAAAATGTTGCTAACATTTTTATTCAAGATTAGCTCCCACAGCCTTTATGATTTATGAAAATGGAGTTATACACACAAAATGATTTGTTAACTAATGTGTTGTCAACATGTCAACAAAAAAAATCTGAAGATTGTAGTGCTTCGAAAATCCAAGGGGAAAACACTAGCATCAGTTACACCCAATAAGATGCACTGTTTAGTGCGGCCGAAAAAGTTCATAATGACAGCGCTATAGTCCGAGGTGGACCTGAGCCTAGCTTCTCAGCAACCACTCGGCCGAAAAAGTTATCGGTCTAGATTTCTTCGAGAATGAAGATGAAACGCCAGAAATGATTTCCGGGGCATACAGAACATTCTTCTTGCAGCCAACTGGCGGAATTTGTGATTCCAACAAGATGTAGCAAGTGCGCACACTACTTGACAAACTATGCACCTGCTTCGTGAAGTTCATAGTCCTTATATGGACCACCCTGTATTTTGACGTGTCCGAGAGCTTCATTTCAACCCCGTCGATATTTCAGCGTAGGGACTCTGGACAGTTTCTTTTTCTCATTGAAAGCAGCAATTTTGTTTTCTCTGCTTTTAAGCTTCGTTTTATTGTCGACTCATTAATTGGCATTCGTCCATAACTACGATGCTCACTTGGCGTTAAAAGACATTTTATAAAATGGAAACGTCCACGTATGTGACCTATCCAGGGTCTGAAGGATCTCATCTCGCCATCAGGGGCCAAGGGATTAGAAAGAGGACTCCGTCTTGCGGCTTCCTCATACAACATTGGTCATCTAGGGATGTCTTGAGCAGACTTGAGTTTCGCATAAGCTTTTTTACAGGGACTTGCATGAATTGTATTAATATTAACTTTGCTAAATACTTTCATAATATCAAGGAACGCCCCTAAGGTGTATTCCATTTGATGCAACGAAAGATAAATCTCTAGTTTTTACCGTTAAACTGCGAAACTTAAACGCTTCCTCGCTTTAAGTAAAAAAATTCACACTTTCCCAGACAGAATAATTCTTTATTCAAATCGCACCAAATAATATATAAAATGTCTTCCATTCTTTGACTTCTAAATTTTCACTCGGTTTTCTGTGAATCCACAGATCCGCAAACACCCTCCTTTTTGACGGTGTTAATTAAAATTCAATGTTCACACCAATCTGCATAAAAAGTAGCCAGTCCCACAGACGTTTCCCTCCGCCGTCTGGTCTCCATGATCATCCAGTCTAAGTCGACATGCAAACACACGAGCATGCACCACCATAGTCGGAATAATCACCCAGCCACAGAAGCCTGACCGTAGCAATCCCGCGATTAAGACCCCTAATCCTCCAATTAAAACCAGTCGCCAACCATTCACGGTGGAGCAGCGAACAGCGCGAGCTCCTTATGAAGCTTACCACGAGCCTGTCCAACAGATTTATTCGAATAAATGAAAAATATGTCCCTGCCTCGTGCTGAACACGTTACCATATGCCACGTGCTTAGTGCTGCCCCACCGCATACCGAACGAAAGGAGAAAAGTTTTTTTCTTTATGAAAATCTCTTAAATTCGCACTAGTCCAGCTCCATCTCCGTTTTGTGTGCTCGCCATCCACACAGTCGCATGGTAAATTAGATCCTTGAAATATAGTAGTTCCATATATTTTCCGGTCCTCTCTGGAGCCCGCTCTCCACTCGAGCATCATCACCCTGCAGCTCTGCGAGGCAGGTTGGATAGACGTTTTTGTGTGCTCCTTGTATCCACTTCCGCACTTTCTTGCCCCTCTCGGTGTCCAGTTTCGTTTCGCGGAATCCCACTGGGACACGAAGACTTTGTTAAGTTCATGCGGCGGATGAATTGGTAAGAAAGTGCACCAGCGCACTATAAATGGTCGGTCCTTCTGGTTCCGCACTTTAGCAGCAAATGCTGTTTCACATCATAAATCTCGTTAGTCCCACGTTACAAGTCTGCATAACGGCGGGACTCCGGGGGATGGTTGCCGCCACCAGCGGTGGTGGTGAGTGAAGGTTCTTTTTTAAGGATTCCCACCACTGATGAATGGACGAAGAAGAATGAACGAGAGAATAATGCTTTGATGAATCTTCTCTTTGGCCACTGGGGATGGTGAGGAATCGACATTTAAAATTTGGGCCGTGCTGGGTGATGGCCAGGGAATGAGGTCACTAATTTGGGTTCGATTAAAATGGAATTGAAATCGACGGAATCGGAAGAAGGAATGACGAAGTTTTCTCGGTTCCTCCCGGAGATTATTTCCACTCAATCAGGCTTTGGATTAAAATGCTGATCAAGAAAATGAGAATCTAATCGAAATTGAAATTCAATGCTGACAAGTTTAGGCTTTTGCGTCAAACGATTTCATGTACTCCTGTATATACTCGTGGTGGTACATTAACGCGTTTTCATGGATTGAGTTCCGGGTCAACGTAACCTAAGCAACGTGGGTAGTGATAGGCGTAAGTCGGGAGTGGCGATTAGTTAGTGTAGCAACTACTTTTGGAGGGAAGTCAATTCATTAATGAATAAATATTGTTCCCGATAATCTGTGGCTGATAAGCGAGGAGCTGTGAAGAACAACAAATGCATAATTTTGTTGCTAAATCTGGGAGTAAACACATCAATAGAAGTCAGCACGATTATCACCTCGATGTTTTAATGCTAATGCCTTGCAGATAACGGCGTGGGACAGATTACAAGCTCAGAGGTTTGTTCGATTTGTAATTCTGTTATCAGTTCCGCAAGAAACTTTGAAATTTTCTCACAATCAGAACAGCATTGAAATGAACATATGAATTTGACTTCGGATCTTATTCGAATGTGAATCCGAATTAGTGAACCTTGCAAATTAACTCTGTCTAATCAGTACCATACTCAAGTTTATGAGAGTAATTCCACTCTGTTCTGTTTTGTTATTGTTTTCTAGATTTTCCACTCCTCATTCTTCCAGAATGTTGAAATGGTTTTCAAACGAAAAAAAATGTTGTTTACCAAATCACCACAACAAAAGAAATTCACCACACCTTCGTCATTTAATAAATAGAGCTTATCACGGCCGTAATCTTTCCAGCAGACATCAAACTGTTAACATTCACCGATCACAAAAGGTTTATGCGGGCACGAATCAGTTGCTTTAAAATTCGATCCTCAGCCTATTTTTTGACACCTATGTATGAGGTGAATATAGGATTAAAAATGTAAGCCGCATAAAATGTGTCCTTTGCTTTAAGTTTTGACAGATGTATGTAGCTGTGAAGAAGTGATAGACAAAGGGGAAACATTTACAATTCGATTTATTTTAAATTTAATATATTATAGTTTAAATCTTAATAACATTTCAACCAAATTGACAAACGGCTTATAAATTTGTTTTGTTTTTTCTGTAAACGTTAAGCGTTAAGTGTGTAAAGAAAACTAGAAATAAGAGCGAACGCCTTGATTAACCATTCTATGTGTAAAGTTATAAAATTTAAGAACAAGCTACATATATACAAATTGTGTAGAGCATAAAGTATTTTGCACTCCCGAGTCGCTTCAACCATATTTAAAACTCAAAAAGGAAGAATGGTAAGTGAAAAACAGTGAAATGAACCGCGACTTTTTTAAGAAGTCTTACCTTATCAAACTTGGGGAAGATGATTCCGTTGGTAATGATACCCTTGATGATGGCTTGTCCATTAACTTAATAAAGCACATGGCTTTAAATGTAGATGAAATAAAGTGTAACAAACATATTGTAGCAAATAAAGAAACACATGTTTGTTATTGTATCACTGGAATTGCTACGCTTTGCAAGTATGTTTGCGCATCCAGATGTACTGGTTAGTCTTGCTTTCGGCCACATTCTACAGTTTTTCCTAGCGTGACTAAAAATAGGAACGTTTCCGTTAAAATTCCAGAATAAACATGTTCCCAACATAGGTAAACATTTTTAAAATATTTTTTTTATGAAATCTACTACTTGCAAAAATATTCAGCTCAACTTCACAGGTGGTAAACTGTTCAGGTGGGAAACTGTCCGGTTTCACTGTACTTTAAAATAAGCTTTTCCTGATAGATTAATAAAAAAACGTCTTACCAGTTCATACAAATTTTCATAGTTTTCCTATCCCAAACATTTTTAAAAATGCTGAAGTAGGTTAGTTTGGGATCGAATAGCTGACTGAAAATTACGATTACATTTAGGCCAATGTAGGCCCCCTACCCATTCAGAGCTAACTATAAAGCAATTAAGCTGGCTTATGCTGATGATGTTTAGCTCACTAAAGTCTCTCCCTTCTCTTCATCTTTGCAACTTCTGGAAGATTCATTATATTAACGACTTATCACGTTGGCATGCTTCCCAATTGCGCAATATCATTTTATGACTCCGATAAGTGGCCTAAGTGCTGGCCATTCTAATTAGTTGAAGCAAACACCTTCGGACTTCTCAACAGTCCGTTGCTGAAAAGTTATGCCCAATTTCGCCTCGCACTGTAGCGCCACCATTATTATAAAAGCCTTCGGACAATTTTCGATTGGTGTCCTTTTTTTAATTTTCACCGTAGATAGCTGCACGAACAGTACTTTTTTACTAGGTGAAATTGATGAAACCGTGCCATACATGGAGACTTTGTCGGCTTTTAAGTTTTCTAGAATGCCACAGTGTCACAGTATCCACATGAGGTCTGTGAAATACGTCATACGTCATGTGAAAACTCACAGTGTAAGGTTTAGGGTCTGAAAGTCAGTTCTGAAGGCAATGCTGGTTAAAAAGATTTGTCTAGGAGAGATTAACGTAGTAGGAGGTAGACAGATGATCTATACAAAATGAGTACATATATAAAGCACTGACTTCAAATTACAAAGGAGAGCTTCTAAAAATAATACAAGCAAATATGTTAAATCTACATGTATTCTATTCCCGTGTTTGTTGAAGTGGATTTTCTGAGTAATTTCCTTCTAATAATAATAATAATAATATAATAATAATAATAATGGCGGCGCTACAGTCGGAGGCGGATCTGGGCCTAGCTTCTCAGCAACCACTCGTGTTGTGCGTGCTATTGTTCTCTCACGAGTGGAGGGGACCTACAGTTTAATGCCGACTCCGAACGGCACGATTGAGAAGCTTTTTCTAGACAGTTATACTTTTTGAGCATTGTCAGTGACTCGAAAGAGGTGGAGCCGTAAAAAAATGCTTGGTGTTTTTTTTTTCGGGAATCGAACCGAGAACATCGAGCGTAGGAGTCGACGCACCTACCCACTACGCCACGGCGCCTATAATATATATACTAATATATAATATAATATAATAATATAATATACAGATATACTCTTTACGCATTGTCATTGACTCGAAGGAGATGGAGCCGTGAACAATTTTTTTTGAAAAATTCTTTGTCGGAACTGGAATTTGAACCTACGAGTAGACTGTGAAAGTCTAGTGCGCATGGGTCGACGCACAAACCCACATGGCCACGGCGCGGACATATCCTTCTAACTCATAGAAAATTCAACTCAAATTCTCTCTCTGATACTCTGCAACTGATTTAATTTAATTTTTTTTATTATCTGTGCAACATCTCTCCAACACATTTGTTAAATTATACGCTCTCTCGTTCACCGACACGCAGGCATTTTCAGGCGCGGGTAAACACGGCCTAAGATGTTATCAAAGCATAATTTACCACCCCTAGAAAGCAGCAACTTTACAACAACTTATTTTAAAAACTGATTGATATCACAGTAATTTACAGACGTACCCTCATACTGCTTCAATAAAGAAGAAGATAGTTATCGAATATCCAACCATCTGTCATTAATCAAACTAAAATTGCACAATTAACTTAAATCGTGCTTTAAACTTTGTTGATATTGATGTGCTTTATCATGTGTTCCGTTTTGAGTGCTTAAGCCTTTTTTAATAGCCCGTGATGTATTGATAATTTTGTTGTGAATAATGTGGTGTCACTAATTTAATAGATTTCCAAAATGTAATAAATATTTTTTTGAGTAGATATCCGGTCCCGCCTCTAACATAATTTATCTCTCTTCATTTAGAAAATGTTCAAATTCTGTCCCTCTAATGACACTTGCAGCGTAAATAACAACAAGTGGTCTGGAAAATCGAATGACAGTCAGTTTAATTGACACCTTCATTACACTCCGCACGCATGCAATCAATTTGATGGCGATGGCTATCAATACTCTGGTTTGTTTAGGCGAACAGAAAAAAAGATAATGAATGGGTACACGAGGGAAAAAGTGTCGCGTAAACAATTTGAAATTGGCATAGTTGTTCATTATTGCCGCGATAGGTCGGTGGTATTTACACACAATTTTTCATGTTGACACACGCAATGCAAATATATTATAACCTGCTATTTCAATATTATTGAACTGCATATTTAATTGATATTTTATTTGAAAATTAGGAGATTCAAAGTGATTAGATGTGGATCATTCAAAATTGATATACGGTTATGTACCACTCATTGCCGAGAGTGCATCATGAGCTTTCAGTTCTCGCTGGACACTATCAATATTTGAATAACAGATGTTTCCTGTTCGCCGCAATTTAATTTCATGTTTAAAAAATTGAAAAATAAAAAAAAATAAGTTGAAATGAAAATACGTGAAGGTTGAAAGAACTTAATTAATTTTTTAATTGTATTATTAATGTCAAACTGTGTAGCGGAAGTTTGCAAAAATTGGAATGTGTGGAAAGGTTTCGAAAAAATAATTAAAGCTATTTCATATAAGGTTAAAAAATCTTGTTTGCACTATCAGTTATTCTTTTTACATACTCCTACACATTACACATCGTCTCGACAAAGACGTCAAGCACACCTTGTTTTCCTTACACATGAATTCGTTGCTTAATTTTTGGCATTTCTTTTAATTTTAATTTTGAAATTCTAAAATCTGTGGGGAACAAGTAGATTGATATAAACGACTAAGGAATATGTTAAGGACTTAAGAGCTGCACTGCTATCCGTCTGTATGCCTTACTCATTATGTCTTAGGGATATCAACAATTCTAAATAAACTGAAATTCCAACCTGCGAATATTCGAAAATCCGCGCTGCTTATTCAACAAAAGTTTTGAAACCTTACTGTCGAGCACAGATTTCTGGAGTACGATACCCTTCAAGAATTCCGTGTGGATGATGTGTTCTCCAAATAAATAAATAATAGTTTATGAAATCTGTTTTCACGTGTCGGTTACAGAATAGGTATCTCACGCAGAGCTTATGACAATTTGTGAAGCTCTGTTCTGACTTTATTGATATTTGCTGCACTGCATCTCGAACTATCCACTCGTGATATTGCATTTTCACGGTCAGTCATACGAGGTGTGTTAAAAAAAACGGGAATTTAAATTTTTTGGAAAAAATATTTATTTATTCGTCAACATTAATGTTGTCGCCTGCAAAATAGTCCCCGTTACATATGAACCATGCACTTGTGCCAGCACTTTTTCCAATCCTCGAAACACTTCTCAAACTTCATCTTTGGCATAGCCTTGGCTCTTTCAGCGGCGCACTTTTAATGTCATCTATGCTTGTAAAACGACGCCCCTTAAATGTTCTCTTTACTTTTGGAAATAGGAAAAAGTCACACGGAGCTATGTTTGGCGAATCTGGAGGCTATGGCGAACAAGCAATGAAGTGTAAGTAGGTGCATTATTTTGCAAAAGCCATGCATTTTTTTGCTATAAATCCACGCGTTTCATACCCAAAACATTCGAAAAAATGTATGGCATGCGATATGCAAACATCATCAGCGACTTCTCTGTTTGTGATTCGGCGATGGTTCATAGCCATTTCTTTCACTTTTTCCATATTTTTATCGGTTGTTGACGTACTGGGGCGCTTATTAACATTTCACACACTTTGTTTTCTTTAGTTTCTTAACTTAGTTCATTTTTAACGCAAGATTTGATGCAAATCCTTTCATCCATTTTGTTAACAAACGCAAATCGCCGAGCTCCTAAAACCACGTCTAATCTTAGCAGCTCCCACAGACAAAGTAAACAATAAATACAGCCGAAATTGTACTCCAGGGGCAGGTATACCAACATAATAAAAAAAAATGTTCAAGTCGGACTGTCCAAACCTGCAAAACTTAAAAATTCCCGTTATTTTCTGAACACTCCTCGTACAGTTCATTTTCTAATCAGATGACGAAACAATCCAACATAGACCTGTGCTGTTGTAACGTGGTAATGTCTTTAGTTAATGTAGGCTATAAACTCTTGCATCGATGAGTCGCAACTCAAAAGACAAACAACAGATGGGTAAATGGCACACGTATCATCAAAGGACACTTCCTCAGAGGTAAGAATACCAGGACACTTCAACTCTCTCAAATGACTTCTGCATGATTAGACAAAGAGGGGGAGTAGTAGTAGTAGTGTTCTCCACCGCATATAATTGTCCGACTTTGCCATTCCTATGACGCTTATAGTTGCGAGCCTACTTCTTCTACAATCTCTATGACTTAAGTGTTACGTGGGTACATAGGATATGTATATACGTATTTTCTTTTCGTTTTTCTAAAAAAACATAAATTTTTATGTACAGATCTTATTTTTGTTTTGGTCGCCTTCCACCGTCATCAGAAGTCTTAATTGCATAATTGAAAGTGGTTTCCAAAAAGTGGAAACAAAAATAAAGTTTTCTTTGATGCACATGGCGGCACAATCGACTTAACGCTCCCTTAAAGAACGATCACGACCACTGTAACCTTCATAAGGATGAAGAATAAGATGAGGGTTGGATTGTATTAAAGACTGTAGATCTTATTGAAGCTGAGGATGCTATGAATATCACTCAGTTTCTTGAAATAGGTTTTGTATGATGTACTCAATTTGATACCTACATTGCGTACCAAAATCCCTAGTCCCTAAAGTACTGTTTCTTGGACAAAATCCAATGTAAGGGCAGCACTCCTTTAGACTTACTGAAATTATTTTATTACAACATATGCAAAAGTGTACAAGTCACTCAAATCACTTAGGCACACAAATTATAACGTTTTCTCAAGTTTACAGTATTTTCTCAATGTGGTAAATGACAAAGCTTTAAGTTCCAACACTTTCTCTTAGTCTATTTGCATGATTCTTAAATTGAATTCCTTTGCCTCTAGACGAACTTTAATGGTGACGAGGACTGAGGCAACTAACCCTTTAAATTATTCCTTTTATTGTAATTGCTTTCACATTCCCGTCATAGACTACAGTGCACAGAGAAATTGTAGAAAGCTCCCTTTTCCCCATGGACACATGCTCTCAAACTGCCCACTGGCAAAAGCAACATTCGATTCCACAGCATTTTCTCTTTAATCGTAACTTAAGTCTCAACATTGCATTCATAAGTAGTAAGTAAAAAATAAATACACATCTAAGGTGATTGTATGATTTATGCTTAAAAGTAAAACACTCCAACTTCGCGCTAATTAAGCCATCTCGACGTCTCCGAAGACGTAAGTCCAACTTGCCTCAGGCGAGACAGCATCGGTCGATAAATGTCTGGGCTGAAAGGCAGGATGACACCCCGCTCCTGAATCTCACCTAAAATATAGAACAACATACATCTTCATTTGAACCATAACAAAACGAGGTTAAGCCTTGGACTTGCCATCTAAAATCATCTTCGCCGCAATGGCCGCAGGTGTTCCAACGGTAACTGCCATAGCTGAATGGCCATTTGGTTGCCCATAGACAACGAAATTAATGCCTCGCTCCTCGCGGCGACCATCGTTCCAGCGAATAACGACCTCGTGCCGCAGTATCACCAAGTCACGTTCGTTTTTCTCTGTAACCAAACTGACATTGAGGCCATTTCCGGCACGAGGTGACACAAGTTTTCACTTACCAAACGCCAATCGCTTTGACAGGTAATGACTTAAAGTATCCAGTGGGGTATTCAACCGCACAACAGGTGTATCGTCCAGCAATCCCAAACTCTCGATTCCCTCGATGTTTCCCACCCGATCCATGAGCTTTTGTTTCAGGTTCTCGTAGAAAATACTAGAGTCTGCCATTCCCAGGAGGTTTATGACTAGCTGCCTCCAGGTGACGTCCGGTCCGTTGGGGTGCAGCATTGGATGGGGCTCCGGATCAATGAGTCCCAACAGCTGCATTGGTTGGATGCACTCGGCGAAACCCGCGTACCGAATCGTCCCCCTCACCAGAGTGTGAATGTCTCTGCCCAGACCGTAGAGTTCCGAGTACTGAGTCGAGTCCCTGTTGGGGAATCCTTCCAGAGCGAACCCTGGGAGGAAATCCAAAGTTTTTGCAGCCGACATCAAATCCCCGCCCCCAGAGATCTCAACAATTTGACCCTTGTTCAAATACTTGGCCGCAGAGAGGGTGTTAATGAGAGCTCCCCTTGGGGACCACGAGAACTTGTATCGCAGGGCATTGTTGGAGTGCTCCGGCGCTGGGAGTCCCCCGCAGTAGCTTATGAATGACTCAACTACGCCTCCGTGCTCTTGGATGTCGTGGATACACTCCAAAGCGAGGAGATGGTCGATGCCGGGGTCCAGACCTACTTCATTCATAATCGTTACCCCGTTCTTTTTGGCCTCCTCATGGAGGCCCTTAATCTGGTCGTTCAGGTAACTCGCCGTGACCATGTGAGTTTTCTCATCAACGCAAAACCTTGCGACAATTTCATGGAGACTGTATGGGAGCAGTGATATAACAACGTCAGCACGTCCGCAGAGCTCTTGTAAGTGAGCCGTACTCTCGGTGACGTTGATATACAGACTCTCAACTCCGGAGTAGAAGTTGGCCAATCTGTCGGATTCCTCTTTCACTTGTGACGCTACAGTAATGGAAACCCCCTTTTCACGGTGCAGCCACTCGACCAAGGGTGCAGAGACCATTCCTGCGCCCAGGACAAGGACTCTCTTGTTATTTTCTCCGCTCCCCTCCATATTGTGGTGGGACCTAAATCTGAAACAGAAACGTCGTTGAGGATGTGTTCTTTTTTAAGGCAAGCAAATGCAATTACTCACGAGTTATTTTCCCTCAGTTCCTGGATGTACTCGTAGTTCTCAGTTAACTTGCCATTACTAGCAATTATGGCCGAGTGAATGGGGTAGGGAAACTTTTCGTCCTCGAGCGGCTTGGCTGCATCGCTCCGGATGATGTCGTTCACGTAAGGCTGCAGCAGTTCGCCAAAGAGATCCGTGGACTCCCTGGGTATTTGTGTCGGCATATTGTCTATGGAGCATACGAGTACTCCGGGTCCTTTGAAACTTTTCGTATCCTTGTTTCTGTCGGCGTCATACAAACAGAATGGGGTATCTATTGTGGTACATTCGTTCATGAATTCAATGGAACCACCTGGGTCAGCAGATATATCACAGATGGCCAGCATTCGATGGGGCAGGGATGGTGAACCCTTGCTAGTTGGAAGCCATGGCGTGTTAGCTGGTCGAAGAAGATTTTTCGCGTCTGGAATGGATATGAGTTTCGGACTGCCCACAGCCCAGTAGATTCCATTTATAATAACTGATGCGTACGGCGCGACTTTTTTGTTGAACGTCGAAATGTATCGCTCTGGATACTGGTCGTACTCTTGTTGATCGAAGCCACCTCCCTCCCGGCGCTCCAAATGGTCAGATCGACTCACTTCGCAACCGTAGAGTTTATTTTGACCTGGAAATATAGACCAAGTTGAAGTCGTTTAAAAGTCGGAAGATTAAGAGATACAAATTGATTGCAGCAGCAGAAAAGGTGAGGGGGAAAAATTGGACAACAAAGAAAAATCTGATTTACAAAAAAAAAAACAAAAAAAGATGTGATTCCAACAAGACGTTGCCTCATCACGTTGCCACATGATGCAAATTTTGCGACAAATTTTTTCTCAGCGAAAATTTATGTTGTCAACTGGCATCACCCCCGATTTGACTTTTCTCAACTTAAAGCTAAAAACCAGTAACAGCCTTGATACTTATGAACAGAAACCGAAATTAAAATGCTGAAATAACACTAGAAGATTGCGATACTGTTATAAAATTTCTGTGGTCTACGCCACGGGTAGAAGCCATCACTTCATCACAACCGACGCGGATATCATATTCCACACGTAATGCTAAAGACCGATCAATTAAATATAAATTGTGTGTTGTGTATTTCATTCAAAAGCTATTTTAAAAATCATCGAAGCGGAACATAGAAAGCACCCTGTGTAAATGAGAATATTAAATCTGCATTCCTACAGACAATACACAAGCTCTAGGATGATTTGTCAACTTCTTGTCATTTTTTTATGTTTCCAAGTACGTAACACAATTCATGTTTGTGACCTAGTTATAAAACTGTCCACCCTATGTACTGCTTCCTTGGATACAAAGCGAATGGACATTTGAACCTCCAATCATCAATCATCGCATCAATCAAATGCCAAATAGTGCAAACAGTTATCTGCGAAATAGACACCACATACCACACCATACCATACCATAACTACCAACATAATCTATCAACTCAAATCGGTTTGCCGAAAAAAAATACATCCATAACTCACTTCCATGCTCAGCAACCTTCCGCAGCGTTTCTGGCGGCACGTATTCAATTGGCAGTTCCTGGAAGACCTCCTGCGCACCCTGTGACACATTGCCAGAACCAGTGAAGACAAACGTCAATGGCCCAATTGACCGCGGCATCATGCCCAACGCAATCTCGTACCCGCAGTCACGAATTGCCTGCCGTGCCATCGATGAATTCCTGTAGTTGTGCGCCGGTCCAATGTGCATAAACGGTGTGTGATGACCCAAGGCCAGAAGTCTCAATCCGATGCCATGCAGAATATTCACCATTCCAGCGATGCCAGCGTACTTTCCAAACGCCACCTGACGAGATCCGCGCTCATCGACAATCCTCTCATAGTCGATAAGCCTTATTTTCTACAAAGGAACAAATTCAATTAAAACCCGCTCATGCCAAGGGAACCATCACATCACAACTTACCTTCTCCAGGACTGCATCCAGCAGGGGCATGTTCGACTCCTGCGCCTTGATTGTGTGGGAGAAGAAGCAGTAGGTTTTACCGGGGATTAATGCATCGATAGGGACCTGCTTAACGCCGAAAATCACGGACGCCTCACTAATGTCCTCCTGGATGACAGCGCCGGAGCTTAAGTACGCCTGATTCGGAAGAGATAGAGGGAGAAAATTAAATGCGATCTACCAAGGGAATGACGTTGCATATGGCGTACGTTGTGACTTTACTGATGGCTTACAGGGATAATGCCGGCGAGAGGTACCGTGTACGCTATTTTTAAAACGTTTTTTTAATGCATATCCTGCTCGAGTGCAAATATGTGCATACATGAGCACTCGTGTACTATATTATGCCTTTTTGGATGTCCTGCGGCATTGCAGTAAATTGATAAATCCCGATTCTTTATGGATTAAGCTTTTAATTGCGCTCTTTACGACGTGCTGTCGGTTGTACGAGCATTGTAAAAATTCAACTGCGACGCTCCGGCATCAACATTAATTAATATTCCTGACAATCGAAGTGGGGTAGGTCTTTTGATTGATGCGTTCAAAGACAAACGACATCTGTCAACGCCAATGGGGATTAAGCAGTGTCAGTAGTAAGTGGATTTTTTAATTGCGCTTAAGAGTGATTATAGTTATATTCCAAATGATCTGATTAAAAGGCAAGAGACAGCCAGAGCCAAGGAATGGAGGCAAACGTGTTGAGTCAGTTTCTCCATTTCGATCTCCAAAGGGAATTGAATTGAATTTTTTTCGTTAATGTGGATTAATCAGGAACTGAAATGATGATGCGCTTATCTTTGACCTCATTCTTCAAGAAGGGGTATGGTCTTTATGAAGAGAATTATATCACTGGGCTTTCGAACTCCCACTCTAAAAGTTCGAAGACACGAAGAATGTCTTTGTTGGAAACATAGCAGAGTGGCGTATGATCATTTTTTTATTGCAGTCACTGAATAATTGGATTTTGTGAGCCATATTGTAGTAATAATTGCATCGAAGGTGCATGAAAAGAAGTTTGATGTAACGAATATCATACATAGTACACGACGTATAGAGTTTTAGCACCGTGACTTTTCTACATCTACAGTTTTGATGTGCTGACAAATGGTCTGCCCTAGGGATGAGTTTTAGCACCGTGCCTTTTCAACATCTACGCATTTGATGTGCTGACGGATGCACACAGATAATTCCGGTTCATATTGAATGCAAGCACCTTAAGGACACAAATCAGATGGACAAGGCATCAGCACAGTTTTTATCAACTGAATAGTTTCTCTTAAAAGTGGAAGCTCAAAAAATCGTTACAAAATGTGAAACCAGAAGAACAAAAGCAAGCCATATGGTTCTTTAAGGCTGGCGGCTATGTACTGGTAAGGGGCATGGACTAAATAATCTGCAGAAATCTGGAAGACGAAGGAATGCCCGGCGACTATTCGTTCCGGTAGACCTGAATGTAAGCATAAACACCTGTTCCTTGTGCTAGTTTAGCGATGCCTGCTACTCAACAAATAAAAGAATGAAAACAATTCAGTGCTTTTCTGAAATTCTGTAAGCACAAAAAGTATTCCAAACATTTGTAAAGTCTTCTTAGTAGCGACGCTAACGATGACCCTTTTAGAAGCTGTCAAGCAGGTCCCTCAAAATATTGCACAATTAGTAGAATCAATTACTAAGTAATAAATTTCCTGTCGAATAAGCTAATTCAAATTCGATTCATTAGAATGCAGTTATCAGCTCTTTAATCACATATTAATTGTTAATTAGTCATAGTTCTCGGAATCTCGGAACAGCAACCACCAATCGCAGTGCACAAAATGCTAAACGTGTTGTTTTTTCAATTAACTTCAAAAGTGTGAAAAATAATGTACATATGTGGCTTATCTTTTCAAACTGTTGCTATGAATTGATTTGCTATTTCTATGAACAGGAACTTGGATCTGAAGTACCCACGGTAAAGCACTGAAGGTTGTGGCTTCAAGTTCCTTGACTGTTGGCGAAAACTCGTCTTGGTAGAAAAACCTTCAAGTAACCTTGTCGAATAATAGGCAGAGTAGCAAATAAGCGATATATTTAGAATTTTGTTTGATGGAAACAAAGTAATTTTGTAGTCTACGCATATGACGTCTAAAATGGTATGGAGATAAGAAAACAGATTGGTCTTGGCAAATTTTCATGGAAATGTTACAGACGACAACTGCTTAGGAATTAAGTCTTATCAATGAGAATAACATTGTGACGGAATCTTTATTATGATGAGGCTGAATCTGTATGTTTGATAAATACATGAAGATTTTGACAAAAGAAAATTGGTGCTCAAGATATGAAGAACATTTTAAACAAACGATTTAACGATGAGAGAATCGCCATTCAATATCCACGGCACCAAAGATCACACTATGAGCTGTACAACAATTAATATAGCCCGGAAGGAAAAAAGCCGTCGACTTAACTAAATCGGCCACATCGAGTACTTAAACACAACTTCACCAGCTAAGACAGTTTTTGAATCCAAGCCTTCGATACAAAGATATTCTTGGTGATGGAAGCAGTGTGCTGTTCAGTAAAGAATATCCAGTATTTTGCTTATTGAATCATACAAATATTGATTGATTAGGGACAGCAAAAAAATCAACGTTTACAGATACATTGTTGAAATAAAATATGGAAAATATCGCCAAAAATGCTGCTGGGTTTCCTTAAACGATGCAAGAAATACTTTACCCCCTCTAATCTGGCTTCAATTTACAAGGGCTACATCCGCCCCAAACTTGAGTATAACGCTCATATCTGGTCTGGTGCTGTGGATTGATCAGGAACTAAAATGATGACCTCTCTGCACCTGCCAGATAGAATACAACAGCGAGCGATAAAACTTATAGGAGATAGTAACATCGCGAAGTCGATAGACTCGCTCGAACATCGCCGTAATGTCTCATCCTTATCACTGTTTTATCGCTATCTTAACTAACGATGCTCAAATGAGTTAGCCAATTGCATTCCTCCCCTCCATGAATTCACCCGCAATACTCGTCTCGCCAGGAATGCTTATCAGTTCACCCTTAAGCCTGCTTTCGGACGTACAGTCAAGTTTAGAGAGTCGTTTTTTAGCCGCGCCACACGAATGTGGAATGCTCTTCCCAGCCCAGTATTTCCCACTCACTACAATCCGCAGACATTTAAGACCAATGTGGACAGGTACCTCCTTTCCCTTTCTCCCTCTATACCTTCCGCCCCTGCTGTGTCTTGATTCCGGACACTTAAGGGTAGTCGTAACCCCTTTTGCACGCGCAGATTATAAAAAAAATTGACAATATTAAGGTGGAGTCACCAAGACTTCCAGCAGAGATATACAATTTTCATTCAAAATACACATCATGCCATACAATGTCTACCAAGTCGATGTTCCAGCCATTATCGCAACAAATAGTAGATGCACGTAGAGTAATCTTTTCCTCCCTTTTAGTTTCTACCCGGAAAATGGGATAATATATCTTTACACAATCTTGTTTGGATTTCTTGCAAATTGGATCTTATCTGCAAATTATTACTAAAGTGACGCACAAACAGTCTTTCAATGTATAAACACCTGTTGTTGCTAAGATCAAAATTTATCAATTATCATGATATGCAAATACAGTAACTTGCAAAAGTATTCGATGTAAGTAGGAAACTTCAAAGATGATGATCAACCATGGAAGGATGCATTCGAAATATAGTAAAAAATGTTCGTCAGTCGCTACTCAGAAAAAAAGATCAAGCTTAAAGCGATGAAACCTGGAAATAATTGGTGACAGGTCTCCGACTCCAAACCTGAGGGACAACGCAACAGAGGACGTCCACTATTAATGGGACCTCAATCATATTGTTATTAGTTTGAATTTAATGATTTTCGGCGACACTATCTGAGGTTGTAAACGATTTTTTTTTCCTTTCATTTCATTAATTTTTTTGCTTTTTGCATTAATTTTTTTTACTTGAAGGGTGCCTAATACATTTGTATTTGCTGTGTGTCGATTTTAAACGGAAACTGATAGAAGATCTTCTTGACAACGAAATTACAGCAAGCTTGACGTTCTTGGCAGTTTTTGAAACCTAGCCCGTGAAATTAAGAACAGCACCCAATGGACTGACGCACCCAGTCATCACCTTGATTGAGTCGATAAAACCACATGTGCCTTTTCACCCCCATAACTTTTTCCGAAGTATTTAACTGTTTTGACTTATGTTCGGCAACCAAACAAAATGAAACACAAACGAGCTCTATCACGTGAAATATGTAGGTGTAAAGAAATGAAAATACTGAAACGAATTTACAAAACACGTGCTAATTTGTTCTGGGGGTGTATGAACGCAAAAAATCGGGGAGGCCCGCTTATGCTATCAAGCCATAACAAATCAAAACACCTACAATTGTATTTAGTTACATATTCGACACCATGTTAAGTCCATATCAACACGTGTCAATTATCAGAATGGAAACAAACAGAATGTAAAGGAAATATTTGAAACCCGCAATTTGAATACTGTTTCAGGATGTGTAAGAATATTTGTTTATGAATACATACGGTGTATTTTTTTAAAGGCAATGATATTTTTAAATCATCCTATTTCATAATTGACACGTGATTTATATTGGTTTTGCTTTGACGTTGGGCGCATACGAGTCGGTGAACCATTGTGGGCATCGCGATTTAGCCGAAAACAGGTTATTCAGTTTATCACATTTTGGTTAGCCTTTTTAGCAAAATCTCTGATTGTGCGGGCAATGCGTATTGGTGAATCTTATAACTAAACGCACTTGTCACGGATTAGGTTTGTTAACACTTCCGTTTACTACTTCTGAGATGATCTCCAATCCGAGAGGAACTTCAGTCTCGCAGTGAGCAATATAATTTGCAGTTCGAACATCGAATCGAGGAGTCAAGAATTACTTGAAATGAAAACAGAGGGGCATATTTGCCGATTTTCGAGAACGATGTTATTTCATTTGAACTTGAATCATCGGAATGAGCAACTCCTGCAAGAGAGCAAAATAGTAGATAGCCTGTTCACCAAACCCACATGAGCATCACCGCTTTCTATTTCTATTCTAGATTGTACACATATCATGAGTCCATCGATTAAGGCCTATGAAACAAAATCAATACACTCTCTGCCTGCTTTATGGGTTCTGATAAGACTCTGACTTGATTAAACATAGATGCCAAATGTCGATTAGCTCCACTTACTTTGTTTGCAATTTTTTGTGACAACGATTTGATAACCTGGTGCTATCAACACACTCACAGTGTTTGCTATTTCTGGATCCAACCTCTAATCAGTGGCACAATGCCTTTCAAAACGTCAAAGCAACGGTTGAGTGGGAGTGAAATTCACAATCACACGTGGTAAATATAAAGGGCAACGCTCTAAGTAGATTCTAAATTGATGAATGCTTTCCTTCCTGGAATTTTTCTCTTTTAACTTCGCCCTTAATGATTGAAATCTCAAACTCACTATTAGTAAGTTCAACGGATAGTTGAACCATGGATTTACAATACCAGTCAAGAAAGATTATTGACTACGTATCGGTTCACACTCGTATAACGTGGTGAAATAGTGAAAATTCGCTACAAATATAGTGCTACAAAAATGTTGAAAATAACACGGAAACGACTCGTTAAGTTTGTACGCTTGATGACCGCCTTCTCAACCAGATGTAGCCGACATAGCCGATAGTTTGACAGACAACCCTGGTGTGTCTATTCCGAGACGATCACAGAAAGTGGATCTGTCCGCAACTACTTCACACTGCATTTTGCATAAAGACCTTGATCTACATGTTTTTAGGGTCCAGTTGATGACAGACTAGGCACAACGTCGCATATTGGCTGATTCGGTGGTGGAAATGAATGAACAAGATCGTGATCGTTACACAAAATTGTTCTGAATGTAAGACTTACTTTCATTTGTCTGGACACGTACCCAAAGCAAATAGCGGAACAAACTCTCTGTTCGCAGCGAGTAACAGTTTGATGGGCCTTTTGGCCTGGGGTGTATTTTTTTAGCTTTTTCAGTGAACGGAATCCGTTAAAGTAAGCCGTCGATTGACTTTTTTGCCTTAAATTTATGCTATGGCCGTGGACAATGTTTATTCTCAGCAAGATGGCAGCAAGTTGAGTTGCGAAATGATGGCTCTATTGCGTGACGTTTGATTTCTTAACGTAAAGAGTTGTATTGTCCGCTGTGATCGTAATAAGGAATACAAACTTAAAATGTATAGAAAAAGTTGATGATTGAACATTTTTAAATTGCGTCATGCCGTCGTTATCCGTAATATGCACTGGTTTGACTGTTATAGAACATCATATATAGAAATCAATATCAATGTGACATAGTTCAAAGAAACGTATATGATATTCCAGGAATTGTAAATTTTGATGCAACGTATGTAGCAAAGTTAGGAAGCAACAGAACAAATAAATCCAAAAGCAATCGAATATATTAAGACATTTCATGACACTCATAATGTAGCGCAAGATGTTTTAAATATAGAAAAGTTAATAAGTTGTATCAACGATAACACATGGTTGACCACCTTCTTTGGTGTTCCGCCATAGCCGGTAATCAACCTTTCCTCTGCCTAAAGCAGCAAATGGTCCCCCGGATCAATTTGCTCCAAGGTCTCTGCCCAAATAAGTGTGGCAAACTTGTTTGATGACAACTCATTTAGTTTTAGCACACACAGTGCGATGTTAATTCTTTTTATCGCTACTTGACCTTCAATTAGATGATCTGACACATGCACCAATGCAATCAAGGTTGATACACTGAAATATGTTCCTCAGTGCTGACATAGACTGTATCTGTATACAATTAAAGCTGAAACGCACTTTATTAGGAACGAAACGATTTTGAGGTCAAAAATCGTTATCACTCCAGTCTCAAGGCTGGTTCAAAATTCTAAAAATTCTAAGTCTAATCACTGCGGCGACATCTAACGAATTAAAGTATTGAATCCTTCCTCCAAAATCATGTAGCATTAAAAATCAAATACGTATTAAAAAATATCATATTCTTACCAAAATGGCTGCCAATTTTGTATTCATGTGACATTTTTCAGTTGGCAGACGTAGTGGTCAACAAGAAATTAATATTGAGTTTAGCTATTCCGTTGCAAAAGCGTATTTTTTTTTTGTTTTTTTGGAGTAAATCATGTGGTATGTCAATAATCGGAATGACAATATTGGAACGAAAACACTCAATAGAAACCACCACGTAAAGCAACTGCATAGTGCAAAGTGGAAAATGCGAATCTAGGCGAGCAATGATACTTTATTTTATGTTTACAAATCCAAAAAAATAGGTCTATAAAGATTTTTATTGCAGCTGAGGAAAAAGCTATACAAAATTTGGAAGTTTTGAAAAAAATATTTGAATCCTAGGTATATAAATTGCCAAATACAGTCAAAATCGGTTATAACGACATTCAAAGGATTGACGAATTTGTTCGTTGTAAGCGATATGGCATTGTAAACGATTTATTATGCTATTGGATTACATATAATCGAGCTCAGGCGGGACCTAAGAATTTTATCGTTATAACCAATACGTGGTTATAACCGATGTCGTTATAAATGATTTTGACTGTATGTATCTAGTATGTTCTATATCTAGAATGTTATACACAAATTAAGTGTGTCCAAACTTGCATAGGATGTTGTTTGCTTTTCCCGTATTCTAATAATGATACTCTTAAATTCACTCAAAGCCAACGTAAGCGTACAAACCTTGCATTTTTTCTTATAAATGACTCTCCAATTTAACTACCTACTGGAGACACTTACTATTTTTAAGAGAGTTTTACCATTAAGGAAAGCTAAATAACTACAATAAACAGTTAAACAGAATAATGCTCTATGATCAATAATCAACTGCAATTGTCATGAGAAATTAAGCTATTGGTTGGCAATATTCGTAAGCTTATCCATATAGAAAAAGAAACGATAAGTTAATGACAGAATTTCGGCAATCTGTGCTTATTTTTTCTTTCTTTAAACATTCAAATGGTCCCTCTTTCATATTAAATATATAAAAAATCAAATATTTTTTTTAAACATGTGAACCAGAAAAATTTGCTTCTGCTCGCCTAAATTCTGCCACACTGTGCAGCGGCCGCATCATTTAGTCACATTTCTTTGAGAATTGTAAAGGCAATGGAGTAACAGTTATTCGTGACCGCTTTCCGGATATGCTGGAAAACTGGAAATGGAATTAAATGGTTCCCAGAAGACGGTGCCATATCACACACATTTCCTGCTACAATACACAATTTGCGAGACATTTTTTCCAGGGGGATAATGTCGAAAAGTGGACGCCGTGGACTTGTGGGTTTCGACGTCGACCTCTACGCACTAGGCTTTAGAGTCTTGTTTCAAATAAAAGAGAAGAAAGAATTAAAAAAAACATTTTTGATGGCTCCACCTCTTTCGAGTCACTGACAATGTTCAATAGCTGTTTAAAAAAGGTTTTGCCGTTCGCAGTCGGAGAGTTCGGAGAAATCTACTACAACTAAGATGCTTAAGAACAATATTCGAAACAAAATTTACTAAAATAACCCCAGGGCTCGGCGACGTTGTTATGAAAAATGTGCCCAAAAGAACAATTTCTCAAAGCGAGTTTCACGGTCAGTCAAAGATTTAACGGATAAATTGTAGTGTCTATTTATTCTATGAGTTCCATCAGTTCGAGATATACTCTGTATTCTCAGCTTGAATGCTGGTAAAAATTTGAACATTTAGTGCTGCCGCAAAATTGTTACCGAGCAAACAAATTTTTCTTATGCTTGATCATAATTTTTTTTAATTAGTGAAGCATGTTACAATCAGTCTGCTACTACCTTTCAATCGGATATCAAATCTTTCCTTTTCCATAAATTTATTGGATATCGTAGCTTCTGACTCATTTTTAGCAATTTTTTACAACTTTTAGCACATAATCCAATAAAAATAGCATCGTACATAGGATTGAATAGCTTTAGGGTGAATATAAACATTTTGACTTCGTCTAACTATTGTGTCAAAAAACGTTGTTTCAAACGTAAAACATTGAATTAAATAAATTTGCATCTAGTCAAATATTTTTGAATGACCTTGTAAAATGCGTTTACGAATTTAAATGAATGGGTGACTTTTATCATTCTAAGCAAAATTTGAATACGCCACGTTTATGCACACTTTTAAGATAACGAAGGCTTGATTGTCAAAAACAAAAACAAAATAGAAAATCTAATCAAAAGTAAATTTGCGTCTTTGTCGAAAACATTCTTTAAATAGAAACTTTTTTTCTCATCCTTATCGTTCACTGACTTTATTTGCAAAAAATGCATCAACTAAACACTATTCTATCCAGTGGAGAGATGTTCACTACAACCATTAAATACAAGAAGTTTGACTCTCCACAAAACCAATTTAAGTCTCAATAATTTTAACTAGGTCAAGTGGCTGTGATCGTACAGCCAAAAGCGCACACATTTCAATGATTAAAAAGAACTGCGTGAAATTCTGAAACAACTCACCTGCATAGGATATGCTCTTCGATTTGAAGGTTGAACGATCACTTTCACACCTTGTTTCACCAATTTCTGAACATGTGATGGCCCGAACGGTGCTCGCCGTTCCCATACTGACTGATCTTCCCGTCGAATCGCGATCACTTTTCCCTGCTAATAATTTGAAAAAAAAAAAAAGTTATAATCGAAAAAACTCTCAGGAAACAAAAACATAATTATTTTTTACTGGAAAAAAAAAACAATTTACATGTCGCCATCGATTTAGAGAAACTCGCACCAAATCCTTTGCGGAAGTGATCTTCGCTCCGTTTCCCTTTTGCAATATGCGCATCATTTTGTTTCCCGTTTTTGAAAAAATTAATTAAATTCCTCGCACTTGTCTAAAACAACAAATAAACACTTGTCTTAAAATTAGACGTCTTTACTCTCCCGACGTTCCGAGATAAAATGCGGGACTGAATCTATCGTGAAGCAGCGATCGGGGATCGAGTGATCGGGGATCGCGTTAGTATTCTTCTTTTTTTCTTCGGACGTGATAAGATTATCTTTTACTCAATAAAGATGAAATAAAACGAACAAAATCATATTTCAACGAATCCATGGGAGTCCATAACAAACAGTGGAAAGGATTTCACTGATAACAATTTCATCGGATGTTAGATAAGTCAGTTGGAGGTAATCAGTTGATGTTGCTACTGGGTACCAGAAGAGATTATGAATGATACCGAGCCACTGAAACACTTCTATGGCTTATCAACGCTGAACAGTGTGGCACTTCATTGATTATTATATTTTTTTTTTTTTTTCGCATTTTGGACTTGCCTCAAGTTGTTTTCATCGAAGATTCGTTAGCATCGATAAGGAGGCGTCGGAAAAACCCCCCTCCTTGACGGAAGGAGGTGTGTACTGAACTCGTGGTGGCATTTATTTATGGCTTGACACTTGACGTAGCCGTGCTGTTAGCAGGGGGCCGTGTTATCTCTTCGTGGACGCAAACGCAATAATTTTCAAATCTTTAAAAACAACGAAAACAAAAACGGAATAAATATAACTTAGGCGCAAAACGTGACCATTAAGGTCATGATGATGAAGCACATTTCTGAAAATTGTGGTGAGATGGAACTGGTTCAACAAGATAGGATGGCAATGGCTATCTTAAAAGTGAATTTGATTATAAATAACAGCAAATTAAAATGAATTTTTTATTATCGATCCCTTAGTTGGTGCAAACAAATGTAAATCAAACAACATAAATAAACCTTTTGAGCTTTCCTTTGTATTACATTTGAAAAATAAAGCAACATGAAAGACGTGCAAATAAATCTAACCAAGTCAAGTCAGTTTAAACACAAATATGAATGTTAACCAAATGTCCAACTCAAGAAAATAAAATCGGACAGGTTTCAATTGCGTTTCCGGACTATTTTCACGGATATTCTTTCTGCTTAAAATTGATGCTGTAAGCGTGGACAAAGTTTATTTTCAGAGGGACGGGTGCCATATGGCACACAGTTGAAACAATGTTAGACGTAGTGCCTCAAAAGTGTGTGTGTTACTTCGAAAAACAGATTTATTGGCTGCTGAGATCATGCACCGTTACATTACCAAAATCCCCTATGTTAAAAATTATTTATTTTATTATTATAAATAATTTCCGTTCAAAAACGTTGAAAAATCGACGCCAACATCTGGGGACCTACTTCTTTGATGGCTTAAGCGAACTCAGTTAGTTTCCGATAAGCAATCTATTGCGCTACATTTTGAGTTCCAAATGGTTTCCCACAATTGAACAATTGGATTGACCTCAGTCAATGAATCAATACTGGTCTAAATGCACACTTCAGCCACTTTTAAACCTAACCTAAGAAAAGAATACAATGTAAGGTATTATTATTATTGTTAATCAGTCCGAGACTTTCAAGTATATCTATTAAATTCATTATGGGAGAAGGCGCTTGATGAGGATCAAACCTGTACTTTTCCAATATACTTTTGCCTTTTTTGATTACCTCTTAGTTTTTACTTACTAATAGTCATCGTTATGATAGTTGAAGTAAAATGGTTCCTCTTGTTGGATAAAGTTATTGCCGGAAATTATATCGAATATGTCGATTGACTTTGATTCAAACGGTCACTGGATTTTAAATTGACAAAAAAATTCCCTTATGATCGTGAAGAGAATCTGTTTCGAAAAAGATTGCTACATACTCGTACAGTTAATCAAAAAAGTAAGTATACACTACCTCCTGAACTATATTTTTCTAAAGAAAACTAAATATTTCCAACAAAAATCAACAACCATTTTTTTTTCTGTTCTCACAAACGTAATACTATTTTTCAAAAAGAACAAACATAACAAAATAACAAAACATAAACAATAGAATTCAACTTAAAGTAATATGAATGGAAATTTACATCAAAAAAGTAAGTATACAAACAAAAAAATAATACTTTCTGAAATGTTTCTCTGCTCTCAAGTCTTCTTATCAATATTTCGTTGGGTAGCCTTTGGCTTTTATAATTGCTTGCATTCGATTTGGCATCGAGTTAACCAGTTTTGATGTTACTTTTTGGCTTATTTTAGCCAACTCTTTCTGAAACACTCTTTTCAAGTCTTATTTTGTCTTGACACCCTGTTTTTGAACTTCCCGTGTCAAATCTTCCCATAAATGTTGTATTGCATTTATGACGGGCGATTGGGTGTTGTTCTCAGCTGGTTACGAACATTATATAATAACTATTCCTTAACAATATGAGAAGTGTGTTTTGGGTAATTATCTTGTTGAAAGATAAATGACACTTCTAGACCCAACTTTCTAACGCTTTCAAGTAAATTAGTTTTCAATATGTCCAAATAGGCATATTTGTCCATTGTACCATCAATGAAAATTAAATTACCGACGCCATTTGCCGCCATACACCCCCATACCATTACGGAGCCACCACCGTACTTTACAGTTCCGTCAAAAACGATTAAATTTTGCAAAAGCTCATGTAAATTGTGATCCAGCTTTCTGGAATAAGATCGTATTCTCAAATGAAAGCAAATTTAACATTCATGGATCCGATGGACGTGCTAAAGTTTGGCGTAAAACAAAAGCGGAGCTAGATCCCGCAAACATGGCCGGAACTGTAAAGTACGGTGGTGGCTCCGTAATGGTATGGGGGTGTATGGCGGCAAATGGCATCGGTAATTTAATTTTCATTGATGGTACAATGGACAAATATGCCTATTTGGACATATTGAAAACTAATTTACTTGAAAGCGTTAGAAAGTTGGGTCTAGAAGTGTCATTTATCTTTCAACAAGATAATTACCCAAAACACACTTCTCATATTGTTAAGGAATAGTTATTATATAATGTTCGTAACCAGCTGAGAACAACACCCAATCGCCCGTCATAAATGCAATACAACATTTATGGGAAGATTTGACACGGGAAGTTCAAAAACAGGGTGTCAAGACAAAATAAGACTTGAAAAGAGTGTTTCAGAAAGAGTTGGCTAAAATAAGCCAAAAAGTAACATCAAAATTGGTTAACTCGATGCCAAATCGAATGCAAGCAATTATAAAAGCCAAAGGCTACCCAACGAAATATTGATAAGAAGACTTGAGAGCAGAGAAACATTTCAGAAAGTATTATTTTTTTGTTTGTATACTTACTTTTTTGATGTAAATTTCCATTCATATTACTTTAAGTTGAATTCTATTGTTTATGTTTTGTTATTTTGTTATGTTTGTTCTTTTTGAAAAATAGTATTACGTTTGTGAGAACAGAAAAAAAAATGGTTGTTGATTTTTGTTGGAAATATTTAGTTTTCTTTAGAAAAATATAGTTCAGGAGGTAGTGTATACTTACTTTTTTGATTAACTGTATGTATGTAGCTATAGATATGTACAAGCATAAAAAGTAATTGACATAAATTAGTTTTTGATTGTAACCAAAATATAGTTATGGTTATTTCCAGAACACTTGTACAATGCACTCTACATGTTAGTGGAGTCCCATTGAAACAGGTGGAGAAGTTTAAGTATCTCGGGGTCTTCTTCACGAGTGATGGGAGGAATAATGCTGAGCTGGAGATCTCTCGTGCATGCATTGCCCCCGCGACCCCTTTAGTGGAACGTGCTGAAAATGATGATGACCAAAATATAGATTTCTTCAACTTTTTAGTAACAAATTTTAATTGTTTGCAATCCACCAATGATATTTGGGATATTTTCATTTGCAAGTACAACAAGGATGTTTTCAAAGAAAACAATTATGAATCACCGTATTTTAGTACGAAGATCATGCAAATTATGTAATTATTTTTTTCAAACATTAATTTGTTTGATGGTCTATTTTTCTCATTTGAGCTCAGGTACAATTTGCCTCATTACCATTTCTGTTAAAATGTGTTTTACGAACATACATAGTCGTAGTGATTATAAATTTTATTTTAAGTTGAAGATAAGTTCGTTATCGTTATATTTAATACTGTCTAACATTTTAGCTGTTTTCATGTGTTGACGTACAAAATTGTGAGTTTATGTGAACCAGAATTTATATTGAGGTGGCAAAGCGTTAGTGCGTTAATCGTCGAAGCATTTATATGGTTGAATTTACTGCAAAATGCACACTTTTGATGATCATAAATTCTTCCTCTTGCTTCTTAACCCAGATATGCCTAAAACTTTCTGAAACGTAAAAAGTTATTTTCTATTTTGTATATAAATAATATGTTGATAACACTGTAAGATCACACTAAAAACACGTCTTTTTGTGAAGAATGCCTATTTCTCAATGCAATCAGCTAATAAACAAACGGCACGTGCCAAATGGTTTTTTCCTGTCGGTATTTGTTCTGACCAACCTACATGTAGGACGTCAGGCATATCTGGGTTATTAGTAATTTTGTGTAAAAGCTTCTACAGGGCTTTTTAGAAACTATTCATATTCAACATCCTACTTTTGTATTTCGAATTGGGTGACATACAGTTTTATGTGAACTGCGAACAGCACTTATATAATATCGACATATAATATCGTTATTATTATTCTCGTATATCGCTATTACAGTAGAATCTCGAAAACATGAACGGTTCTATAACATAAAGAGTTCGGAAAGTTGAACAATTTTTATCTAAATAGTTCTGCTTCCTACTGTTCTGTTTATAAGAGATCAAATCTTCTGCAGCTGCCTCGGTTTCTGGGTCCCGACCCCACCTTGGAAGAATCCTTTTAGACCTGGGCTCCGAAATATGTAACTCTAAAAGGTTGGTGAACTGATGGCGGCTACAGCTCTGAATGCCATCATTGGGCCAATCAGCCCCTCCGCAGCCATCCTTAAGAATGATAGGCTTTACTCCAACTACGACTTGGTTAGAGCCTCACAATGAGCAGCTACATATTAGGTAAACAAGAACTTTATCTAAATTGATAAACTGTACAAGCAACATCAGAACGGCGGTCAAACTCATAATAACTCTTGCCACTGGCTGTTTTTGGGCTCCAAAGACAATTGAGTGATAGATCCATCTTTCGAAAGACCAAGGTGGCATTATAAGACATTGATCATCCCAGTTCTGCTCTACAGCGCAGAGGCACTGATAATATCAAAAGCGGTTGTGCGCTTGATCCTTTTGAGAGAAAAATTCTGCCTGATATCTTTGATGACTATTGGTGAAGAAGTTTTAACCACGCACCTATAAGTCTAGCCAGGCGTCTGTGTATCAAACGTCTAAGATGGCTATACCATGAAGAGCGCATGAGCAACTTAACTCCAGCATCTCCAGAATCTTTGCCAAGTGAAGAGGGTTCTCACAAAAATTTAGTGTGCACAATTGGAGACAGCCAGCAAAAGATCACTTTAGCAGGAGATGCTTCTTGGTTGAGGTCAAAGTCCACTTCGGACTGTAGCGCCACAAGAAGAAAGTTGCTCTTTGGGATGTACAAATACCTATTTCGGCATAGTCAACATTGTGGTCGTGGGCACCGTGGTCGTGTGGGTTCGTGCGTCGACCCATGCGCATTATGGCTGAAACACAACAGTGCGTTGCGCTAGTCGACTTCACTTTACGAAGGGTGTGCGTTGACGCACTGCGTTAATAAGCTCCTCCCTCCCTCTCTCAAATACCAAATAAAAAATATTCCCTCAGCTGTTTTCATTTCTGAAATGTCAAATCAAAAAATATTCTGGTCAAACAATTCAACGTTAAAGAATTTAATTGCGGAAAATGAATGCCAATAAAGTAAAAAAAATTAAAAAAGTGATTCTTGTTGCTCATTTGGCGTATTCATTCAAATTAGTTTTGTCGTTGAAATAATTTTAGTCAGCTATTTTCATTTCTCAAATGTCAGTTGCCACAAAATGTTCTCAATTTGGGAAAAAACTCTCAATTTGGGAAGCATTTCTCAATTTCGCTCTCACAGCGCATCCCTCTGTCAAAAAAATATCCAACATGTTGAATAATGACGTGCGTTGGGATTACGTTTTACGTTTTACTACGATCCTCTCATCTCTCTCATTTTTCATTTACGTAGGTTGCTGCAGTATTTCGTGCATGTCCATTGAATTGTGGGCGTCGAAAGACAACGCTGACGCTGACCCACTGTTGTGTTTCAGCCATTAGATTTTCACAGTCTAGGTTCGAAACCAAGTTCAAACAATTTTTCAAAAAAAAAATTGTTTGCGGCTCCACCTCTTTCGAGTCACTGACAATGCTCAAAGAGTATAACTGTCTAGAAAAAGCTTCTCAATCTCGCCGTTCGGAGTCGGCTATAAAACTGTAGGTCCCTTCCACTCGTGGGAGAACAATAGCACGCACAACACGAGTTGGTTGGTGAGAAGCTGGGCCCAGGTCCACCTCGGACTGTATAAACTCTAATAAACAACATTGTGGTCTCCAATCGTAAAATTTCTGGCTCAAACAGATTTATCAAAACTACACGTGACCTAAAATGACATGGCCGTAACTTAATTTGGTTGAGTCTATTCTCTCGTACGTGTTTAGTTCATTTTAGATTAACATGAATATGAATCTTCATTCATGCCGTCATTTAATTAACGCAAAATCAAATCAGTATTTTGATGTGTTTCTTAGAATAATCGAGCATGATTATATCCTTTTTTTATTAAATAATTCTCTTATTTAGAATTGAAAGCATTGTCTTGTTTGTTTATTTCTTCTATAAATAAAATTTATATTTTGAATGGATAATTTGAAAACGTAATGAAAATAAAAACAAAAATGTATATAAGTATATTTATGTATTAAAAAAAATGACAACGATTACAAAATGAGAAACAATTTCACTTTCTCTTCACCCCCTGGGCTCTTATGGTCTCTTTACCATCTTTACCCGGGATTTAATGCTCTAATTCATTTTCGACACTGCGTGAGTTTAAATAAATCTACATCTAAAATAATTAAATATATGCATATGTTTAATACATTCATATTCATTTGATTATAATGAAGAATGAGAAGTGCGTTCTCATGGATGAAGTTTCACTTTTAACTTTCTTTCTCTGAATGAAAGTGATAATGTTAATGATTGGATTTGCGAATTAATTTGCATTCGGTATGTACATACACACACGCATTATTTGGTTAATAGTGTAATACCAATTCAAGAAATATATTAACAATAACAAATAGATCCAAAGAGTGATACAACAGCGATTATAGTGCCGGCGTTTCGGGCAGAAGGGATGCGAAGAACGACACCACAAATGTTCGAACGAATGCTATGAGTGATGTTGAACTTTGCTCAGCTTCGGGGGGTGTAACTGAACTTGATGTGAGATCTGCACGGGAACCAGCAGGAGGAGCAGGAGTACTGGCAGCGGCACCAGCACCGGCACCAGTGCCAGCACCAGCACCAGCACCAGTGCCAGCACCAGCACCAGCACCAGAACCAGCACCGACACCGGCGTTTTGACCCGCGTCACCAGCGGCAGGATCAGCCGGCGGATTAGGATTGAGCGGATCGCGTTCCTGTGGCTCCGCTGGAGCATTGTTGTCATTTACATTTTGGTTGTTGTTATTATTTCTGAGTCTTCGTGTTTGCAAGAAGCCAATGTGATATCTAAAAAGTAAGCAATATAATTAAATTTGATTTGAAATGTTTGAGTATGTTAAACTTACAAATAGATTCCCACAACAATTATGGCCACCATGAGGCACCTAAGCGGCGAAGAATAAACGTAGACCAGTGTTAACAAAGCAAGTAGTCGCGTGACTGAGTAAAAGCTGTCCAACCAGTCGCGATTTTCTTGTTCTTCCTGAACAATATTTGGGAAGCGAGGTTGTGGCTGTTCCACGTTTTCAGGTTGCGCTGGCGCCGGTGGTGGTGGAACTGGCGTCGGAGCAGCGGCTGGTGCAGGTTGCGGCTGGGCCGGTTTCGGTATCACAGGTATAACCCTAGGGGCAAAAGCGGCTGCTGCAGCCCGGCTAGTACTAGGACCATCTAAATCCACTGTTGGCATACTTCTCGGTGCTGTTGCACTACTGGCCGTCGCAACCTGTGGCGCTGGGATATTTTGTGGAAAATACTGTGGAGGGGGCATAAACAGCGGTATGTTTGCTGGAAACGGTTGCGATTGAGCTGTATTAAGTGTTGCATCAGCCCTAAAAAAGAAACCAGAGTTTAGTCATATCCTTTCCCGATTGTTGTATATTGGCTTACATTTTAAGACACTGTTCCATATAGTTTGAATAAACCTGCTGCACCCAGTTGTACATAGCAGCTTGATGTTCTGCAGGCATGGAAGTGTTTATCGGTACAGGAAAACCGAATGGCATCAAATTGGGATAGCCCAGGGGTATACTGGGAAAATTGGGACAACCAGCTGTTGCGGCACCGGTTGTTTGTGGAATGGTAAAGGGATTAGCCATATTTGGTATTTGCTGTGCAGTTTGCGCTGAAGTTGACGATGCTTTTGATGCTGCTGCCAGCGCAGCTTTTGATGTTGTCGATACTGGAGGTGCTTGCGGCAACGAAGCATTTCGATATCGCGCTTCATTTGCTAATGCAGCTTTTGATGTTGATGCAACTGGAGCTGCGGCTGGCGGTGGAGCACTTCGATAGCGCAGTTCATTTAACGCAGCTTTTGACGTCGATGCTACTGGTGCAGCAGGCGACGATGACACATTTCGATGGCGCAGACCATCTGCTGATGTTGATGCTACAGGTGGTGACATTGGTTTCTCTTGATTTAGTTTTTGCAATGGAATTTCTTGAGGCTGAACTGGTGGTGGTGGTGCAGGTTTTGAAGCGCTTATCTTTGGTGTGTATACTAAGTGGAATATATGATTTTCAGTTTCAACATCTTTATAACTTCGAAGAATGTCTTTGAGGACCAGCTCATCGCTGAGCAATCGCCCTGAGTAGATTAGTTTTTGTTCCGATACAGTCTGCGGAAGAAATATAATTGAATATTAAATAAATATCTGTGTACAGGAAGGAATATGTAGAAGGAATATGCAAAAATTACAAACGAAGCAAACAAACGACGCAAACAAACAAACTTTGTGTATGGATGGCAAAATGTATTTTTGTCGCACAACCTTAAAAATTTAACAAGTTGTTACATGACGTTACTAAATTGTGTCCTAAACTGTTCGCAGTACAGGGATTAAATGCAGACAAGCTCTTGCCAACTGACTTTATATAATACCTTGATAATCCCTATCCTGCTCTACGCCGCAGATAATCACAAGAGCAGATAAAGTACTTGATCTTTTTGAGAGAAAATTTCTGCCTGGTCCTGTTTGGTTTGAAGGCTTTTGAAGAATAAGAATCATCTCCATTTGTTTCTACCCGTCTAATTAGCTCCTGCATTAGTTGAATTCCAAGGTACAAAAAAAAGTCCCTGTACGTTGGGTAACGCGTAAAACTGGTATTCAAAGAAATGAAAGAGCGAATATACTTGCAAAAGAGGGAAATGGGACAAGCTCTAGGTCTACCTATGTAAGCACCCCTCTTAGTTAGAAGGAAGAGTTAGGTGAAGCAATGGGAAAAGCAAATAAACAATGGCCCATTTTAGATACTGAGTTAACAACGAGAGCTATATGGCCAGCGCTGAACAGACACCTTATTATCAATTATCGGCCTCGCCATGGGAGTGGGTAATGGGCACTCACCCTCATGTTGCAAGCAGGAAGAAGAAATAGAACCTGTCCGGCATCTATTTTATGATTGCAGTTACTGGGCAAGAAGTATTTCGAGGAGCTGGAAAATCTGAATAAGATTGAGCTGTAACACCTTCTGAGATACATACATAAATCTAGATAGTGGAAGTTGTATGTCTTCCGGTGGTAGTACATCCTATACCCAAGGCACAATTGACACAAACTGTTGGTCAATGTGAGCCGCGAATGTATGCCGCTGAGCACTCACAGTTCTGTAGGTACATAAATAAACTGGTAAATGTTTTCCTATTCAAGCAAAGACTCTTTTATTTATAGCGCACCATTCATCACAAATCGCTTTAAACAAAAGTTCAAAAGACAACGACTGGATGGCGCAGTTGGTTAGGTGCCTGCCCCAAGTTAGAGCGGTCCCAGGTCCGAATCCAAGTGAAATCGAATCTAGTCCAGTCACCATTTGCCATTGGGATCAAATTAACGGCAGTAGGAGTAGGTTGCTATCTGCCAGTACAATGGACCAGTTTTGAGCCGGAGTTCTCAAGTAGTGTTTCAAAAATCTTCAGAGAAAAAAACAAAAGTTCACACGTCACATTTGTCTTTAACGGACAAAATAATACTGGTGAACGTCAATCCATAGGAAATCATCCCACTTCCAGTTTCTTCTTTTGAATTACACATCTCACAAATCATTTTCTCGGAGAATAAAGGAAGCATATCCAAAAAAACAGTTTAACGGGCACACGAATAAATAATGTTTGCAACTTCTTCGATGACATTTCGCTAGCACTTTTCGTCGTATAAATAAAACTATACCGCCAGTTTATTGAGAACGTTTGCTGATGCCGAAATAGAAAACCGATTTCCGTCACATCCGATTCACTCGGAACAGAAGACTAAAAATACTGGGCGATTCGAAGCAAGTTGCAAACAAATTTAAATTTCATTCGTATAGGAGCTTGTGATAAGAGATTGTTTTTAGAACACTGCTTCGTAATCAAAAGAAACTGTCAGCCGAAAAGCTGGGTCGATCTTAATTAAAATTATTGCTGATATTTATACACACACGTGCATACGTAGATATGAAGTGTGCAAAGTGTGTTTGATGGACTAAGCGTTTTGCCGTTCCTAAAGCTTGTTGAAAGACACAAGCGATCGGGCAGCTTTTTATAATGTCAAACATGAGCGTACGTAGTTCCCACATCATCAGCTAAAGATACAAAACAAAAGTGAAGTAATGGAACTATATTTACACAAGTGATAATAACCAGAGAGCACAAAGATTGCCTAGTAAACAACACTGGAGAAAAAAAAGTACTCTCTTGTTGCATCAGATACTCGCAGCTCTTCCCCACATGACCCCATCAAATTTGAGGTAGGAAAAAAAAAATCAATGAGCTCAACTCACACCATGAAGGTCGAATGTTTCCGCCGCCCGAATGCCAGAACAATCCCTGAATCTAGAAAGTGGCAGATAAGATACGACACTTAATTGGGAGAGATATTTTTCTATTTCTAATTAGAAAGCATATTTGTTGCGATTTTCGTTTGTTTTGTACTTAAATGATGCAATGTGGCAGATCACCTACCGGGTTTGAGGGGTACACTTTCGTCAAGTGGGCTTTCAGCTGACGTATAGTCCAAGTTGGAACACTGTGAATTATTTGATCCTCGAACTGTTGATTCGCTGACTTCACAATCAGGCGAACATCGGTCAGTGGTAGTGACGAAGTCGAAGTTGCGTTCTCCTCCATTGCACGTATTGAATTTCTCCCACCAATGATTGCGGATTTCTTGTGCTCTGCTCCTTTTGAATTCCTTCACAAAACTATTGAAAATTTACATAAAACGAAAGATTCACTTGCGGTCACGACAAATTTTCACTTTAGCAATTGATGAAGCTTTCTATTTTCGTTTGTGACTGGGAACTTGTAAACCGAAGTGATAATTACAATCAGCTCGCCATTCGAATACCGTTTATTGCAGAAACAATTTGATAACAAGTTCTCGCGAGAACTTTGTATTTTCTTTCGAAATTTTATCTCGACTATGGAGTTCTTCAATTTCGTCGTAGAAAATACTTCTTTTTACAATTATTTTTCTTTATTTGCAAGTGACATCTGTGCTGTAGATGAGTTGTGTCAAACTAGAACACGAACAAATTAACGGAGCGAGGGGTCGTTGTTTTGACAGCAATATTTTGGATTTGTACGATTTCTATTGGCCGAAGTGATGTGAGCGTAAGGAACAGAGCGAGATAGAAGAGATTAGAAATTTTTTCGTAGTGTTAACCAAATGACGTGTATTGTTTAAGTATGTTGGAGAATTCAATTGTTTTGCTACGATGCAATTGTAAAGGGGTTGTATAATGATAATTATTAGAAATTAAAAGAAATGTGTGCAATTTATTTCATGCCATCTAGGGACAAGCACAAGTACTAAGTAAAGTCAGAGTTGTGCTTCTCAAACTGTGGCTTTTCATCCAACCACAAGGGAGGAAATCGCACTAAATCGGGTCTTATTCATTTTTTAAGACAAACAGCAGTCGAAGAATGTTGACAGAACGACTTGAACAAAAACTTATTATCGAGTTGATTGCTCTTCATCGCATTTTATTTAATTAAGAAATTCAACCATTATTCTACTCACCCAGCTGACATTCAAGATGCTCTTTAAATTTTTCGTACTTAAGACCATGTGTCAATAGCTTAAAAGAGCTGGCTAATTGTATGTGGCAACTTCGGCCTTTAAAGCAAATTACGAACGGTCTTATTGAAATAGGGTCATATCAATGGCAAGATATGATCGATGATAAGTTAGGTTACGTTGGGTTAAGTTAAGTTAGATTTGATTATAGTTATTTAATCGCTATAAGTCAACCGAAATCAAATAGATCCTGATTTGGGATCCATTGTGCTGCCGACATTTGTAACACCGGTTCATCGTTAGCCGAAAAACAGACTTCTGGTCTACAGGCAATTTGTTGTTTAAAAGAATTTAACCATGTCATGGACTTTGATATTCGATAATTTTCGTGGGCTTCTGGATAAATATTTGTTGGTGTTCTTTTTTTCTGATTTCTGGAAGACCTGAACATGGTCCAAGCTGGTGGATTGGATTGTCTCCTTCTTTTCCTCATTTCTGCGGCTTCTACAGAAGTCATTGTAAGAAAGTTCCATCCTTCTTGCATGTGTGTCTAGGAAGCAATGGTTATTAAGCCAAGGGCACTGCTGAGTTCTTTCCTATATTATCGAAGACTTGCTTCTTGGAGCTTCTTATAATTTTAATAACAGCAATTGACAGTCAATTTGGAAATGAGAAATCAGCTGGGAATAAAAGAACTACTCGCTAAATATTCACTTTACCCAAGACAAAATCAAAAACTTAAAATCAACCACTTTCTCAAAGCACCCTGTAGGCATTCGGCTTTTTCACCTGTCAACTGCCGACAAAATTTGACATGTGCCATTTGAGCTAAACTAACTGGCGCGTAGTTTGCTTTTTGCACAATTTGGTAAAATACAAAATTAATTATTGCTGGTCAAATATATCCTTTGTTGTAATTAATATTCCCGAAATCAGCCAAAATGGCTCAAGATCCTCCTCCTTCTGTGGACGTTACAGTAAGTTGATGTACACTTTCACGATACCGGCATGGATTTGATTATTTATATTATTTCTCCAGGATATTCAATTTAAAATACACGACAAGTTTACTGTTTTCAATGCTGGTGACAAATTGAGGAGCTCTGTTAATCTTTTAGCAGTAGCTAGCAATTATGGACTTATGTTTGTCGGGAATCCAAATGAAGCTGAATTAAAGGGTGAGTCCATAACCTTGTGCGTCTAGAAAAAGTCCTCTTAGACGTGCGTCTTTCTCTAGTTATCCTGATAAAAGATTTAGTGGAAAGCAAAGAAAGTGGTAGGGGACTTCATGCCAGACAGGTTCAGCTTCCCCACCTTCCCAACTGCATAGCAGTGAGTAGCGATGGGTCAATGTTGGCAGTCAACTATACCCTAAATGGATGCGGATTTGTTATCATATACAGTGTGCCGAGTTTCACAACAGCAGTAAGTAAATTTTCTTTTTCCAGCTTGACATCCAAGGATCAATCATTATGTATCAATAGAATATCAAATCCCTTCACAACATTCGACTCCCGGGAGATGAGAATATATCGGCCCTGCAGTTGCTTTGGAATCCAGTGATTTCCGGAAGCCTTGCTGTTGTTATGAGCAATGGGGCTTTAGGCATGTATGACTTTAAAAACAATTCCTATGAATTCCACACTTTGGATAGCAAGGAGCAAATAAGTTGTGGTTCATGGAGTCCGAAAGGAAAACAAATCGTTTTGGGTTTTCCCAATGGTAAACTTGCACAGTACAAACCGGACTTAAAACTCGCACGGACCATTGTTTGTCCACCAAACATTCATCCTGGACCATTTGACACCATATCCATTCAATGGCTCTCTACATTTCAATTTGCCGTAGTTTTCCTTCAGAAATGTGAGGATTCAACGCCAGCGTTGTACATAGTGCACGCCCCAAAAGTTGGAACTCCAACTTACACAACCCATTACGACATTTGCTACAGTAACACAGGGCCCAGAGCGCAACAGGTGAATTTAACGCATATTCCGCAGTGGAATTTACTCCTAGTGACGTCGGCAAATGGTGTTGAAATCGGAATCTTGGGGACAAAGGAAACATCTGAAGCCCCAAAGTGGGTGCAGTACACTTTGCTAGATGAAGCACGCATTGAAATGCCCCTAACCGAGGACAAGGATGAGACATATCCAATTGGGTTTGCACTTGACACGTCATCGACTCATTCGTTGACAATTGCCGAGAAGAAAATGCCGGTTATGCCCATGGTTCATGTATTGTCCACGCACGGTCAACTGGTTTCCTTTAATTTTTTGAATTTACAAGCGAACACTCCAGACATTTGCTCACCACCTCCTCCGCCTTCTGACACATCGGGCATGTCACAGTTCAAGCCTGTCAGTGACATGCTCACCCAAAGGAAGTCGGAGATTACAATACCGGCGACGAGTTTGTCACTCTCCGCTGGGAATCAAGCTCCGCCAATCGAATTATCGTTTCCTGCGCTTGGCATGACGTCAACTCCTGCTCTGGTAGGAATATTCTTCAGTTGAATCTTTCCCAAATGCTAATGTCTCGAATTTTAGGAGAAGCCTAAAGCCATTTTTGGTGCACCATCAACGACAGGGTCAAGTATGTTTGGCGCACCAGTTTCTGGGTTCAGTTTCAATCCTCAGGCGGCTGCGCCTATTGCAACGAGCGCACCATCTTTCTTCAGAAACTCTGGTCTTCAACAAACAGCACAACAACCATCTACTGGAATCGGTAAGTACAAGAAATCACATTTTCATTTCGTTTGTTTAACTCTGCCTCACCAGTTGACGTTAAGAAGCAGCCAGAACAACAACCTCTATCCACTTTAGCAGCCCAAAATAACCAAGAGAAGTCCAAACCGCTGTATACCGTGTCATCAAGCTTCACTCCTCCGTCTGTAGTGATGCCCACCCCCTCAGGGCAAAGTCAACCGCAACAACAACAAATGAAACTTCCACAAATAAACGCCAACGAAGTCGACGACATTGTGAACGAAATGATCGTTTTGCAAATTAACTCATTCGACATGGAACTGAAGAAGCTAGCCAGTCAATCGAAGGGATTGCTGAACAACGTAAGACCATCGGCTTCAGTTCGACGAAACGTGTTACCTTTTGAATGCCTTTTCAGATTGGAAGCACCGACGAAATGAAGACCTACACGAAGAGATTAAACGACCTCCAGGAAATTGTCGAACAGGCGGACGACAAGGAGTTTGAGTCAGACCTACAAGGTTTACGAAACTTGTTGAATGAGACCTACGCAATGGTGGCCGAATGCCGGAGTAAACTGAACATGTACAACAATCCAGAGTGAGTGTGTTTTTTCTTGCTTTAAAGTAGTAAAACTCATTGTACTGTTATACAGCATTGCGAAACTAAAAAACACATCAAGCTGCAATCCAATCAACCGACGGCAACTGGCCAAACTTCAGAGTTATCTGGCCAACAACCAAGCGCAGCTGCAAATCATAAACAATCAAATCGATGCGCAATGGTCAAACTTCCAGGACGTCATGAGGAGGAATTCGAAGACGCAAATGCACACTCCCTGCTTGGAGGGGATCTACCAGCGCATGACAAGGTTGAAAGACATGCTTGCTCGAGAGCGCACCAAGCTCAATTACATCAAATCCAAATTGAAAGAGAAAGGACTGCTGAACAATCAACTGCGAAACACCACAAAACCCGAAGTGTAAGTGAACCCTATCCCTCTCCTGTCTGGTATGAGATTTAACTCAATCTTCCCGATTGTAGGACAATGGAATCGCTGACAGATACAATTTTATCCATGAGTCTCGGCCCGTCGGTTGAAGAGAGTCGTTCAAAACTGACAAAAGAAAAGCTGGACGCAATTCGAAAAAGACTTGAAAATCGTAAAATCACTATAATCAAGCCGCAACGTCCCGATCGTGTGGGTCTGAACTCAGAGGTCATTCTGGAGACAAAGCTCAAGACCGATCGCAAGATACGCGATGGTGCGGCAACGAACATGGACAAAATGGAACAGGAACGTATAAGAACCGAGCAGCAAAGAGTACTGACAAAGCCTACAGCAACCAAGGCAGTGGCGTCTAGCATGGCAACGATTTCTCAGCCCAGCATGGCGTCAATATCGCAGCCCAATGCACCAGCAACGTTTGGCTTTGGTGGCATGAGTCCATTTGTAAAGCCAACTTCAGGAAAACCAGAGGAATTTAAGAAAGAGCAACAGCATCAACAGCCAGCCATTGTCAAACCAGTCGCATCCACTGCGGCACCAATGTTCCTCAAATCCGCGCCATCAACTACTGCCACCCCGTCACCCTTTGGTGGTTACGGTGCGCCTCCCAATGCAAGTGCAGGATTCCCGGGATTGTCGATAACACCAACAACGATGCCAGTATTCTCGGGCTTTGGAGCGAACAAACCACTCACATTTGGTGCTCCAAAGCCACTGGTCCCCAATCCGCCGGCAAAAGAAGTTCCCAACAACGACAGCAAGGAGCAAACCGCCCCAATTGGTTTTGCTCCGAAGCCCATGACCTCCGAGACTAAACCATTTGCAATGTCGAGCTTCTCGTCTCCATTCACTGCTGTAGCGCCATCGAAGCCCGTTACTGTGGACGTTGGAGATAAGGAGAATAAAACGCCTGATACTCAGTCGTTCATGCCAGTCGCAACAAAATCAGAAATAATTCCCGTTTCCAGTTCTGCGGCGAACTTAAACTTTGTGCCAGCAAACATCCCAGGTCAAGGACAATCCGGTGGTTTTTCATTTGGAATCGGAAATGCTGCAACGTTGGCCAAGACAACCTCAGCGACTCCATCAGGCCCATTTACTTTCTCATTTAGCTCTGCACTGAACAGTGGCACCGACACTACAACCACAGTCTCGAAACCTATATTTGCCGGGCTCACGAAGCCTGCGCCAACAGCAACAACACCACCTACTCCAAAGTCTGAGGCTTCTGCAGAAGTTGCAGCAATACAAGCCAAGTCAGAATCAGTTGAGAACACCACTGATACTACAGGGTGAGTCTTCTGGAAAGGGTTCAATGAATATGCGTAACTTTTATTTTTTGGTTGTTTTTATGCAAAGATTTACTTTCAGTTCCTTGAATCTTGGCACCTTAGGACTGCCAGCCACCCCAAACCTATCGCCCACGCCATCTACATCTGCCGTGCAGCCAAGCAACACATTATCTGTGGCCCCTGTTAAAACAACAGCAGCATCCGCCACCGATCCGACTGATTCCCTGTTTGGAGGCCTTAATATATGCAAGCCCCTGGGTGCCGAAAATGGTAATTATTCCCGACTTACTCACTCTCTGGCGTTATTTTTGATTCATTTCTCGAACATGCAGGTGCATTCAAGCCTACATTTGGAGGGGGAAATATTTTTGGTTCCACTTCGTTTGTACCAGCCGATACAACCACAGATACCAAGTCTATATTTGGAGCGTCTGCTCCACCTAAGGAACCTGCTGCTTTTACTGGCTTCGGTACAACTACCATCGTCGCCAAACCTGCTCCTGAAGCAGCCTCCGTTGCAGCAACAACTACTCCAAATGCTGCACCGATTACAACAACTTCGACGACCTCCGTCTTTGCACCCAAAGTAACACAAACGTTTAGCTTTGGCTTGCCGACTTCTACTACTGGTACAGGTTCAATTGCAACAGGACAGGCGGCACAAACTACAACAGCTCCGACAATGTTTTCTGCTCTGACAGCTCCTTCGAGCTTCGCAGCAACATCAACTGCGACCACAACGGTGGCAACATCTACCACAACCGGAGGATCTCTCTTTAGCGGGCTCACATTTGGAACGCCAACCTCTCAGCCGACGTCTTCGATTTTCGGAGCAGCAGCTACTTCAGTTTCCACAACACCCACTGCGGCGGTGTCAACCGCGATTCCTCAATACCTCAATACAAGCACCTCGTCTATGCCAGTTGCAACACCTTTCGGAGCACCTGTCGCTACATCTGCCGGCTCAATGTTCTCATCAGTAGCGGCGACAACCACTCCTGCCGTATCAACTGCTTCGGGCAACATATTTGGCGGCATACCCAAGCCAGATCAATCTGTTTTCGGACAACCTGATGGTAATGTCTTCGGCACACCTACCGCCGACCCCGCAGCGTCAGGCGGAAGTCTTTTTGGCGGTCAAGCCTCTGCTTTTGGCGCCCAGCCCACCCCCAACGCTGGAGGGTCGATATTTGGCGGTTCCGCATCGGCCACCAATGCGTTTGGGTCCAATCCCGGTGCGAATATATTTGCAAACGCCAATGCCAGTGCTGCTCCGAATGTTTTTGGCGCAGCTGCACAACCAACGGGAGCATCTGGTGGATCCATCTTCGATCAGTCCGCTGCCTCCGGTCAGTCGGGGGGATCTCTTTTCGGTGGAGCTGGGACGGGATTTGGAGCACAAAGCAGTCCCTTTGGTGCCGCACCAGCTTCCGGCGGTTCCATATTTGGCGGATCTGCAACGACATCTCCGAAACCATCTAGTTTCGGTGCACCAGCTCCGTCAGCTTTTGGATCTGCCAATTCTGGTGGATTTGGTTTGTTCTCACAAACCCCAGCATTTGGATCGCCCACTCAAGTGGGTGCGAATGCTGGTGGTGGTTCGTTTGCGCAAGGAGGCTCGTCCATAGCGCAAACAGGATTTGCATCTCCGACTGGTGCAACAGCTTTCACGAAGCCAGTCTTCGGCGCAGCACCTTCATTCGGTGGTGCACCAACCTTCGGCTCACCACCAAGCTTTGGTGCTGCAGCATCGTTTGGAAGTCCAAAAGCATTTGGATCATTTGCCGCACCGAATGCCTCTGTGGGCGCCTTTACCTCACCGACACAGAAGAATAATTTGTTCGAGGCACTGGGATCGTCTGATACTGGGTTGTCGTTTGGAAATTTAGCTCAGAACACCAATGCTAATCAACAGAAACCAGCTTTTGGCGGGTAAGTTGAATGGACAAAATCTGTGATCCAGTTGAGTCTTAATCCAGTTCCTCTTTCAGGTCTTCCTTTATGAGCTACAGGTCTTAAAACACATGGACACACACACTAAATATTTGTTCGTTTTCTTGTCCAGGTATTGTTTTTCAAAATAAATATGATAAAGCTAGCTCGATAACGAGAGCTAAATAGCAAACAATAAATTCTGACTTTTATTACATTTTTTGGGATTTGTCAAGTTTGGGTGATTCAAATTTCTCAATAGTTCTCTGGTTAAGGCCATAGAGAAACGTGGGCAGCGAGCTTTATTGTAATTATAGGGTTACGTCTGAACGCCTGCAGTTCCTCCAGCTTATTCGGGAGTTGAATAATCGCTGCCTGCTCAAGGATAAATTTTCTCATTTCAGCCATGTTCCCGTTTCGGTGGGTTGGCCACTGGGGCCAGAGTCACCTTAGTCGCTGTCTGTTGGATCGGCTTACCTGATGTCATTTGGGCGTAGGAAATCGCCAGCGTAATAATGATAGCCGGAAGGCAATGTACGGGCCTCGCCTCTAGCATTTTTCTTTTCCTTTTCGTCTTTATGCTCTTTCTGAGTTCTTGGATCTTTGGACATCCCCGATAGTTAGCTGGGTGCCTGATGGTCTTGCAGAGCACACGTCTGAGCTTCGCCCTGTTCTCAACCTTTTCATTCAATCCTAAAGATCATTCTCCTGCATTGTCGGTCATTGCGCATTTAACCCAGCGAGATTCCATATTCCAGTTCTCCGCGGCATTCTCGAGCCTTTTGGCAACGGGCACATTGGAGTATGTGGACGGTCTACTTTACTTTCTCCCAAGTTACAGCTTGGAGGTCTAAGGAATGGATTTTTTTAGACTCTCAATTTTGGTGTTGAGTCGACGCACTTACCCATTACGCAACAGCGGCGTGCACACATTCGCCTGTTACCAAGTAAAGGGTATTTCTACTGATCTGGATAGTGGATAGTGATCTGGATAGTTATAGGCAACTTTTTTTTACCCACCCGGTGGGTATACCCTAAAAGGGTAAATACCGGGTATTTGCCCATCAATAGGTATTTCATTAAGCGCTTTATATCCTTAAATTTAAATAAAACAACGTTTTTGCGGCAACGTGGGCCCCGTGGCGTAGTGGATAGGTGCGTCGACTGCTACGCTCGAGGTCGTCGGTTCGAATCTCGAAGAAAACATCAAACATTTTTTCATGGCTCCACCTCTTTCGAGCCACTGACAATGCTCAAAGAGTATAACTGTCTAGAAAAAGCTTCTCAATCTCGCCGTTCGGAGTCGGCATTAAACTGTAGGCCCCCTCCACTCGTGAGAGAACAATAGAACGTACAACACGAGTGGAATGAATTACATGTAATTGGCGTTCGTATCATAAAATTCAGGCCAAAAGAAGTTGGTAATCATCGACCTATAGCGCTCGCCGTTGACGGCGATGGCCTAGCCAACGTCGTTCTCATAGCAATATGGACCAATGAACGCCGCCATTCCAAAATCCACACCAAAGTGTTTCTTTCGGGATACATTGGATGCTTTTGGATCTCATGTGGATTGGTATCGTCCCAAATTCAACAATTTTGTTTGTTGACGTACTCATTTATCCAGAAATGGGCCTCATCGCTGAAGATGAGAAGATGAAGATGTGCTCCAGAGCCCATTCAGCAAACACCTGTCGTTTTTTTTTTTAGCTCCTGGGAATTTTGCAGAGGTTCAGGCCCAAGTCATGGCCCAAAATTCGCCAAGTTATGGTCTGCGAAAGGCCGAGTTCTTGTGAGCTACGCGAAATCGACTGCCTCGGATTCTCCTGCACACTGTCACGGACAGAGGCAATGTTTTCGGCAGATCTTGCGTTTTGTCGACGTACAGGTGTTGGTTTATCATTTACTGAACCAGTAGACTCAAAATTACCCACTACACTGCGAATAATCCTCTCGGTAGGAAGATAAGTAAGTAGTATAGTAAGTAAGGAAGTAAGGAAGATTATGGTGACCGTAAAATGGGCGAAGGACACGGAACGTTGCTCGGACGGAACACCCATTTTGATAAAAAAAATTTCATCATTTGCAAGTGCTATTGAACGCTCTATCCGTGATTGTAATGGTGATTTGGAAAAACAGACTGAATAAATGACAACCAATTTCACAGACGTAGCTTCAGCAGTATGTCCGCTGTCAAAGTTCGGAAGTCCCTATTGGCAGACCCTTTAAAATGTTCACAAAAATAACAAACGCCATTTGATCATTTTTAAAATAATATTTTTTGTTTATTTTGTTCTTTGTAAATTACAAATAAGATCGTTTTCTTTTGCCTTTCTTTTCCATTTTATCTATTTGCACTCGTGCCTACGTTAATTTTAATCAATCATTTTAATGTTACCTTTAATAGTTAAATTTCGCTTTAGTCAATCGAATAATTTCTTGTTATTTAAATCCCCATTTTTGGTTAAGTTTTGTTTTTTTTTTCATTTTTCTTTTGTTTAAAGTACAAAAAATGTTTAAAATATCTTTACTCTTAAGTAATCTTTTCTTTTTCTTGTGTATGATTTAAATTTTGGTTAATTTGATTCTTCTCGTAATTTCACTTTAGTTCATTTCATAAATTGTTCAATCGGTTCTTGTAAACTCTTATCAAAAAAGAATAGAAAAAAATAATAATTAAAAGCTTTACATGGAATGAGTGACACATTTTCAAATGTTGTACCCTCCGGACGAGGAGCGCGTCGGCGGCGGTCCTCTGCATTGTGAAATCAACAGAACATTATCTTTAAGGAAGCAATTTGTTGTAAATAAAACAATTTCTTTGTTTAGAGTGTTAGACAAGACGTAAATCACAAGTGGAAATCATAATAAAACTCTCTCAATGGAAACAATTGCCTGTTTCGTTTATTTTTTGTTTTGTTTTGTTTTCTTTCTCCTATATATAAAAATATTATTCTTTGTTGTTAATTGCGATTGGTTAAGTGTTTTCTCATCTCTCTTCCTAAAGTATGTATTATACAAACAAAAATAAAACATATACATATTTATATATAATCGAAGCTTTGGACTTAGACTTATGTTTATGAAAATTGGTTAAGAAAAAATAAAAATGTCTTCTCGTGTGTTGTTGTTTCTCTCATTTAAGGTGTGTATGTACAAAGAATAGTTAAATAAATAAAGTAGAAGTAGTAAAATGCAAATTAAATTCGTTCTATGTTATTCGCCGATTTTCGCGCCATCTTTTGCTTGTTTAGTTTAGAGTTTGAACGTCTACAATGCCTACAGCCTACTAGGATAATCTCTACAAATTCGACAACCGTAAGTTGTTGTTGTGTGTTTGCTTGTTAAAATTGATAGCCTACTCTAAGTGCTGAGGGGAACCTTCCGGTAGTTCATTGAAAAACAACAAAAAAATAAAAAAAAAACAAACAAAAAATCATGAAATAAAATCAGAAAACAAAACTTTGTTTGACCTAGAAAAAGCTTAACTCTCTCCATCTTCACAACTGGTTTAGTTAATGATGTAAAATCACGAGAGAATTGCAACACTTCGTCGCGGACCACCTTGGCTTATGTTGTCCATCGAAGACCACTTCTTGATGCCGTTTTTGAGCGCTTCTGCGGTTACTTTGTCTTGCATTACCCGCGACATAGCCTCAAGCTTTTGTGCGCGCTCTTTGGACAATGGCTCTGTGGGGAATGACAAATCGTTTGCCTCCGCAAGGGTTCTCAAGTCAAAATAGTACTTCGCGTAAACGGACGACGGCACGTTTATGTTGAACTGAAGCAGTTCGAGAAACTGTCGCTCCAACTCGTTCATATCCTCAACAGTAATGTCTTTTAAAATTTGGCAGTAGTCAACGTTCCATACGGCTTGATCATCCCACACTTTGCTGGCAAGAAGAATCGCTCCCAGAACCATACGCTTCCAATTGCACGGACCAATGTCCAACTCAGCGTAGGTGAGCAATCTCTCCAGATAGACTAGGGTGATTATAGCACACTCTGCAGTGAGTTGGGCCGCATTGAAAAGGGTTCGCACAAACTTGTATATTTGCCTGTGTTCAGGGTTGTGGATGTCGTAATCCTCTGGCACTGTATCGTGAGTGAGTGGATGGAGTTTTTCGTCAAAAATATCCAACCTCCTGTCCGACCCTCGGTTCTTTATGTGATAGTATATGGCTAGCGATACACATTTGACTGTGTTCTTAAGATTTGGTTGCGATACTGTACTATCATCCAAGTATATTGTCGAGCACGATGAACTCTTCTTCAGTCCACCGCCAATACTTCCTTGTTGCTGTGCAATCTGATGTTGGGAACGTTTCCGCGTTATACCACCATTTTCGACTTTTGATCGCTCCAAGAACATCGTAGCAGCCATTGGATCAACTGACGGATCTAGGTCCCCCTCTAGAGCTTCTCGCTCCGATATATGCTGGAGGTTGTTTGTGTACTGCTCGCCCTCGGGCTGACGTTCTTCGTAGACCGGGGGAACTTCTTTGATCTTACGTTCGGGCTGTGGGCTCGAATAGGCGCAACAAGAGTTTTTGTTTCCCATCTTGTCTGTGTGTGCAATTTACTACGTGTTACGTATCTCAGTCTCGTTTGTGTCTTTTCTTTTCGTGAGGATTCGTGAACAGAGGTAAAGGAAATGCGTGGATGTGTCTTTAGATTCTTCTTGCGACTGACTAGTAAATGATTGGTAGAAAAAATATATGAGTGTTGTTATTTCTAGGTGTGTGCGGGTGTAAGCGCCCAATTGCGTGTGTTCTCTCGTATCTATAAATGACTTGTGTACTTTAGAGTAAGGAATTGGATTTCGGCGGTGATCATTAGCGTAAATAATAAAAAATAGATTGCTTATCTATAGTGTTTGTAATTAGAAGATCTCGTACGATTTGTTGTCTTATTTGGCACTTCTTCGACATGGCCGTTCTGAGAGTTATACTTTTGGATCACTTTTCAATTCATCATCATCATCATCATCTTAGGGTTGCTCACATCTGGATCGGTTAGGCTGCTTTTTGGCTATTGTTTTCGAGTGATAAGTGAAAAAAGTCATAGAAGCCAGTGCTGAGGTCTAAACCTGAAAGTGAAAAAGAGTAACTTTTACTTGAATCTGTTCAAATTGAAACTGCTTTATTATACAAAGTAAACGGAGTGAGATAGGTAGAGCATTAACAATTTTGGAAAAGGAATTCTTTCATTTTTTCATTTCATGGTCAAGAGACCAGTTGTTAGGTAACTGAAATTGTCAATTAAAGATGGTTAATAAGGATTTTACTGCACAGTGACAAGAAAGGCAGGCAAAGCACTGCTCTCTGGCAAAAAAAACTTGTGGCCGTTCAAAAAAAAAAAAAAAACGATGTTCGGAGGGAGATCTGCTGGGTCGATGATGGACAACTGGTAGTAGAGTCTCATTCGATACTGAGAATTTGGAGGAAACATTTCTGTAGACTGTTTAACAGCGATCAGGACAAAAATATAGCTGTCAGGCAGAATGTTTCACTCCACTTGGACGATCATAGAAGATAATTCCGTCCCCCCGATTTAGACAAAGACTGTCTTCACCACTTCCATCACATTCCACCCTAACCAGATTCCATCCCATCTCATCCCTTCCCTCCACCTAGTACCTATATCTTTTCCTCATTGCAATCCTACTGCTATCCCTCTGCCTCAAGAAAACAATAATTTTCGAGACATTTGGTGTCATACATACTTTCGGGAACTTTTGATCAACCAGCCTATGTGAGAGTACGTAGAATAATAAAGTGATTTTTTTTAAAATTTTATCATCGTTGTTTTGTTTTGAAATCGGCCGTCTGACAATAGTAATATTGAGACTCAAGTCTATAAAACTTCTGGGCGCATAAATATGATACAAGACTGGAGGAAAGCATGCCCGATGAGTGGAATCTCAGTATCGTTTTCCCGATCTACAAGAAGACTCCTTTGACTGCGCCAACTATCGAGGGATAAGTCCCTTCACCATCGTGTACAAGATCTTTTCTGCCGTTCTGTGTGAACGCCGAGTCGATATTGGTTCCTTATAAATTTCAGATCGCAACGTGATCAATCTGGCTGACGGTTGAATAATTCAGGGACCTCCAGGGCCTTTTATGGATTGAGGTTTGTCAACCACGTGGAAGCAATAGAGGTTACGCCCCGTGATAAAGTCGAACAGTCTGAATCCGTTTTCGGACGTAGAATCGTGCTGTGTTTCCCAATGACTGTAGCAAAGATGTCCTCTCAACCCAGTTAGAGATAAATAATTCTAGAACGAATTTGGTGTCGTGGCTGGGGCACTGATCGTATGTTCTTTCTAGGAGATCATAGAAGTCATCCTTATAATAATAATGGCGGTGCTACAGTCCGAGGTGGACCTGGGCCTAGCTTCTCAGCAACCGCTCGTGTTGTGCGTGCTATGTTCTCTCACGAGCGGAGGGGACCTACAGTTTAATGCCGACTCCGAACGGCGAGATTGAGAACCTTTTTTCTAGACAGTTATACTATTTGAGCATTGTCAGTGACTCGAAAGAGGTAGAGCCGTGAACAGTCTAATGCGCATGGGTCGACGCACGAACCCACACAGTCACGGCGCCCATCCTTGCTGTTGTCATATTTTTTTTTCCGTAGGGGCGAGTACGCAAATTAGGCTGATGTTTCCGAATTTAGCTCTGATGGGGATAGTTATATACTCGAAGCCTAAATTTGTTTGCCTAAGTCTGCCACGAATAATGAATCCACTTCTGAATAAGCGTTACCTTTGCTGTCTGCAACGATTACCGTAAAATATGTCTCAGTTTTCATCGTTTTTCTGTCGACCCATCCCATCGCATGACCGACAAATTGTAGCAAGAACTGCCATACGTCTTCAGGCCTCATCACAGTAGTCCAGAATACCATTTTGACACTCAATGATTCTCAAATTAATGGACAAACTTAAAACTTAAAACGACTGGATGGTGGAGTTGGTTAAGTGCCTGCCCCAAGTTCGAGGTGTCTCAGGTTCGAATCCCAGTGAAATCGAATCTGGCCCAGTTACCATTTGTCGTTGGGATAAAATTAACGGCACTGGAGTAGGTTGCTATCTGGCAGTACAATGGATCAGTTTTGAGCCTGAGTGCTCCAGTAGAGTTTCAAAAAAATCGTACGAAAAAAAAAGAACTAAAAACTTCGACCACGCTACACCTCGATATTTCCCCGACAAGAATTCTCTGGTCCCGGATAGAGACTTCTGGACAAGAACGCATCCTTATGTAGTAAAGAATTTATACATCCATTACATTGTATCAAGAATGACACATATAATAGAAGTACAAATTCGCCCGCAATAACTGCTCGCCAAGAATGTTCGTCAGTTCACCCTTAAGCCTGCTTTCGGAAGAGAGTTAAATTAAGAGACGGGTAGAAGTACGCTTATATCTTGAGAATTGTTGTTCGACAATGCAGCTCATATATTCATATTCAGTAGCAACGCTAAAACTTTTTTCTCGATCAGCACGTACAAGAGGCGAAGACAGTGTAAGCGACTAAATTTATGTCTACACAAATTTCGAACAATGATTTTGACGAGTTGTTTAGGGTCATGTATTATGAGCTACGAATGAATACCAAGTGCTCATGTGCTGTAAGCTATAACCTAGAGAGGAGTGGATACTGGTTAAAGTGGTGTTTTGCGTCTAAAACGCTGTGGACTACTTATCATTGGTGGAAACCTATTCTTTTAAAAAAGGCGTCAAAAAATATTTGTTATTGATATTAGCTCCAATTAGGAGGATAAGTTAATCATTTGACAGCAGGTAGCCTCAAAATCACTCACACGAGACAACTCTGATCAGCGTTGAATAGTACATGATTTGAAAGGCAAAATCTTAGACAAATTTAAAAAGCTATAATAGTACGTTAAGTTTGATTAGCAAGTTAAAATTCGTTTAACACTGTAGCTGGATCCGCAAAATAAACATACGCCCAACACGCGCACTTTTTCAAAGAACAAATGACAGACGTTCTAATAACAATATCTGCTGGAAGTGTAAATTGCAAGAATTTAATGTTTGGTGTCATTTATAAAACATCGTTCCGAAGATGATTATTTACAAAAACAATTAAGGCAATAGTTTGTCTTTCTAATAAAAAAAACTAGGTCCTCTCGGTTTTATTACACACGCCACTCAGCTTTCAATTAAGAACACGAGCGGGGCATGAAGAATTGTGAATTTCAAACCACAACGAGAAGGGTAATCGTAACTGAAGGGCAATCGATTTTAATTTCACAGGCACAGCCAAACGATGCAACACAAAACTGAAAACTTTCAATAGATTCGCCAGACAAATCATCAAAACAAAGACACGACAGTTGAAAAGATATATGTACATACTTTTTAAACTTGAATGCAAATAAATGAAACCCAAGAAGTGTCTGACACAGAACACAGTCCTTAGCCGAGCGTATTAATTTGATGTCACCGGTCGTTGATAGGTGCCTGAAAACTAATCTCTTTTCAATCAAATTGTCTTGACAACCAAATAATCACTAAACGGAACTGTTAGGTGCACAGCATTGGCTTCTAATATCACAAATTATCAGTCTGAGAACACCTTTGAGGCCTTTTCAACTTCAAACACAAGACACCGCAGACCCAAAATTTTGCTAGTAAACGCGTCACGAATGATTAATTGCTCTGTCTGAATTCTGAATTACCAAAGCCTCACTTAATTAACATGCACGTCGCAATCGGGAAAGAATAAAAGCACTTTATTGATCACACACAATCCGGAACGGAAACACCACATTGCAGGAATCTGGTCATGAAAAAACTTTAAAACAGCGCCAGGGCACTGGCGACAAATGCGGGTATCACGGCGGGTCGAAAGTAACAATTTACAGCACAAACAGTAGATTTGTCGGATATAGAACAAATAATTGTTCTACTTAGGGTTAGATAATGAAAATCAACAACCGGGCGACCGAAGATGGTAATTAATGTAGCACACAGCCAGAGAACGAACGCCGACCACGACCTAGGTGTTGTAAGCTCTTAATGGAACAAGGCTGCTATCGATATCGCATCTCAACTCCCTGCAGAGTCAGAGTACGTTGTCTATGAGTACATCATTCTGCAATGCAGTGTTATCTTCTCCGTGGTTGTCGACAAAAGGAAACTGGAATGTATTCCGCTGCATGAATAATTAAATCGGAGTTGAAATCGGTTCAGAGCATAGTTCGCCATCTAAGGAGGGCAGTCCAGCCCACAGCCCGTGGCGCACATCAATCGAATGATGTATCTTAATTTAGATGCAGCGCAAGATTTGGGTGGTGGATGATGGACAGCGGAGTTGCGGGTGCAGTTCATTGACACAGGTGCAGTACAACACCCATCCCAGCAACCAAACTGAAGACACATTAATTTAAATGCAAGAGCGAGCATCCTCTTATCGGAATATTCAACACAACCAGAGCACGAAAAAAAAAAAATTATCACACACTCAGCATCGAATTAATAATCTTCGGCACACAGGAACAAAGTCTAGGGGAACATGGTGCAACCGAGCCGGTTGTTAATTGAATAGAATTTCTGTTTTCTTTTTTGTGAATTCTCATAATTTTCATGCAAAATTTCTGCACAAAATAAGAACGGAAAAAAATTTTATTTCACTCACTCACCGACGACAACTGATTCATGTTAATGATTTCTTTTGAAGGATCGGGAACCCATTTGTTTCGTTTCTTTTCTTGTATGATTTCGTATTGAAATTTGAAAGGAAAATTATTAATTTCGACACAAGTTGAGGAGATTTTTGTATGCTAAAACGAATTCGCGATAACGAAAGGTATCTGCGATTGTTTATTTATCGAAATGAATCTGTGAAAATTCATGTGAAAAGTTGAAAACTTTTGCGAAAAATTTACACCGAAGCTGCATGCACAACAAAGCAGATGACAGCCATTTTAATGAGACTTTTGTTTGTACTGTAGGCACTAGTGGTAGAATGGTTTGTGCATGGAGAACTGTGGTGACTATTGCCGAGTTATTGAATGATGAATGTAAGAAAAGTTGATGATTTCAAATTTTTTATATATTTACTTATACATAATTTAAAAAGTTATTATAAATTAAAAAAAAGGAAATTATTGAGGGAAATATCTTGCACACACAGCAATTTTTATCAAATCAAAACTTCTTCTCTTTGACAGTAGTAACTCCTACTGTGTACAGGGTGTCGCGAATAAGATAAATAACATTCCATAACATAACTTACTGAAATGTGTAAACGCGTAAATAGTACTGCATGACATTAGAAAGCGAAGTGACAGAATCGAAATTGTTTTTATATCTGACGTCAAATGGAAATTTGAACAGTTTTGGTGATTAGGATCTGAAAAAACAGTACTAAATCATGGACAACAAATGATGCCATTTCTGAAGGATGTTTACATAACCCATTGTCAATATTTATGTATAATATTGTTATTCTATTAATTTCTCTTTTCGTGGCAAAGCGATTCGCATGTGATGTCATAGTTCGAGATTGCGGCCTGTCAAACGTAGCTTGTATTCTTGTGGTTTTGTCAAGTTTCGTGAACTTAAGTCTACGGAATGGCTCAATGAAATGAGATTTTCCGTATGGAAACTTGATAGCACTCAGTAAGTTTGGTTTTCATTTTCTGGAGCACAACGATAACACGACAACCGAATGCAAACAATTTTAAAGGTAACAGGTTAATAAGCTCGCTCAAGTAAATAGACCGCTCGATAAGAATTAAGTGCGCTTTTCGTTCTGTTTTGACATAAGCTTCAGCCCACTTAAGTCCATTATGATTAACCCATAAAGCGTTTGTGATTAAATGAGCTGAGTCTTTGATATATTCAGTTCTAATGAAAGCGGTTAATTCGTAAAAAAAAAAAATACTGCAGATATCAATTGTGATTCATTGGAGCACTGTACAAAAATCGATTGCTCACTGCACGGAATGTTGATAAATAATTTAAATGTCGCCAATGACTCATGACGGACGTGCTACTGATGAACTGAGTTTCGTTTTCAAAAATTGATTCGTATTTGTCGCCAAAAAGAATTTATTAAAATTAAGTTGTTATGAAATTTTAATTAGAATGAAAAAAAATGGAAATTAATATTTACATACTTACAACAGTGGGCGCCGTGGCGTCGTATGTCCGTCGATCCCTACGCTCTTAGCTCTTAGCGTCTAAATCCCAGCATAAGCAAACATTTTTCAAAAAACAAAATTGCTCGTGGCTCCACCTCTTTCGATTCACTGACAATGCTCAAAGATTTTCAATGTCTAGAAAAAGCTTCTTAATCTCGCCGTTCGGAGAGAAGAATACCATTATACAGTCATAATGGCCGTAAGTCAATTAAAGCAATTAGACCAATATACAAGGCAGTGCAAAATTAATGATCGTATCGGAAGATGTTCTAATTTTTGCAAATGGAATCGTACGTCAATCATATTTGACATTTGTGGACTAGACAGCTACAGTATACAAAAAGACAAACAAGCAAAAGCGTGGATTAATGGTGTCAATTTTTTGACCAATAATCGGTCGGTGGTATTAGCGCAGCGTGAATTTCGGCGTCGATTTCCTAATCGTGTTACGTCAACTAAGCAAACATTCCGGCGCTTAGCTACTCGACCCGAACAAACTGGAACCACAGAAGGAACCCCCACCGGAATGGTCGTTCGGCTGAGAATATCGCGGCTGTGGCTGCCGATGTCGCTGAAAACGAAGAAACATCAACCAGACGACGGGCCAAACAATTGGCCATAACCAGACGGACCCTACAGTATCTTCTTACAGCCGGAATTGGGTGAGCGGTGATTGGTGAACATGTGGTTTCAACAAGTGGGTGTAACCGCACACACAGCACGAGCCACAGTGTATATTGTGAAGGAAGCGTTTCCTGGTCGCGTAATCTCCTGTTTTACCGATTTGACATAGCCAGCAAGATCACCCGATTTAACCACTCAAACTTCTTTCTTTGGGGCTACTTGAAGTCGCGGGTTTATGCCAACAAGCCTCAGACCATCGCAGCCCTTAAGGGGAATATTCGACACGAATACGAACAGTTATCACCGGTAAATATAACTTTTTGCAAAAATGTGCAGTAATTTCGTAGCAAGCTAGTAGAAAAAACGTCAACAAAATATTCAAACTCAAGTCAAAGAAAGAAAGCCTTAAATCTGCAATAAAATATGTCCAAAGTCCACTCCGATTTACTAGATGATAGCGATGATGACAATTTCAAGGATTTTGACGCCGCCATAGCAAGCACATCGAAGTCACAATCCGAAAGCAAACCATCGTCCGTTTCAAAGACAAGTCCTGGGGTATTGACAGCTCTAGATGTACGTTGCATATTTTTGATCGAAATTGCTTTATCAACTTCACAAGATCTTCTCTTCTTAGGAAGTCGATAGTTGGTCATTTGATGCGTTTCTCTTGGCAGATGCGACTGAACAGAGGCCATTGCCAGTCCTTGGCCAAGCCCTATTCAATCGGTACGGTTTCACACAGTCTTTTCGCATTCCCCCTTTAACAATGGACGCCTTCCTGAATCGACTTGAAGATGGATATGGAAACAGTGAATATCACAATTCTATACACGCAAGTGCCGTTGCCCAAACCATGCATTATTTCCTTAGTACATCGGGCCTAAGGAGCTTCCTGAGCGATTTGGAGATTTTTGCTAGCCTGTTCGCCGCTATAATACACGACTACAATCACGATGGTTTGACGAATAAATTTCTGGTAACAACTGGAGCACACAGAGCATTGCTGTACAATGATCGATCGGTGCAGGAAAATCACCACATCAGTGCGTCTTTCTTCATTCTCAAGGAACCAGAGTGCAATATGCTCGAAAACTTGTCACACGAACAGTACCGTCATTTTCGAACTATGGTCATAGATATGGTCCTTTGCACGGATATGGCGTTTCACTTCCAAATAATAAAGGATATGAAGGCTCGATTGAACGACCAGTCGCCCATAACGGAGAAAAATAAGGTTATGTCTTTTGTCCTACACACATCAGACATAGCACCTTGTTGTCAAAGGTGGAGCTTGCACATCAAGTGGCTAAGACGTCTGCTTAAGGAGTTCTTCAAGCAGGGTGATTTGGAGAAAAAGCTGGGTCTGTCAGTGAGTCCAATGTGCGACAGGGTAACTACTTTGGTGCCAGAGTCACAAATCCATTGGATGGACTTCATAGTGGAACCAACGATAACAACGTGCTCAAACCTGATCGAGCGAATTTTGAGCGACGACATTTCGGACGTGAGTGATTTGGACAGCGTAATGGATTCCATTGATAAACCCTGGATTGAGTGTATGCAGGAGAACAAAAAGATATGGAAGAGTAAAGTAGCGCAAGCAAAGGGTATTTTTTTTGTCGTACATTTCGTTTTTGATTAATATTTTGATATCATCGAGCGAATAGGAAGTTTATAGTACGTTTACACCGCAACCAAATTCAACATTTCAGGAAAAAAATTTCAAAATACAATTTTGCATTCCCACTGCAACTTCAGCATTTCAAATGACAGCTAGTGTCAGAATTGATTATTGGATATTTTTCCCTGATTCGAAATCGGAAGTGGTTGAACCATTTAGCTTGTTATATTAATTTAATGATGAATTTAAGTGCTAATTCGGACATATTAAATATATTGCTGACTCAATATGGAGGTATGGAGTTCGCGTTGAAACTCAAAGCTCTCAACTAATGGGAAAACAGCTATTTTTTGTTTATGTCAGCGGGTTGAAATGTCATTGTTTGACGTACTGAATTTGTAAAGAGGATTGTTCGATTTGACGAACTTACAAATGCAGCGACGAAATTGCATGTTGCATTCCAGAATGCAGGAAATATATGGCAAAATGCAATGTATTTGGGCTGGAATGCAGAAACTAAACGAAATGTTGAATTTGGGTGCAGTGTACACGTACTATTACATGTTCAGGCAAGTTCGACAGATGTAATTTTCTATTCTGTTTAATGTGTCATTTTTTAAGGAAGTGCATCTTCCTTCATTCCTTTCTACAAAACTGAAAACGGGCAACTCGTTTACAAAAACGTGAATTTCGGTCTGCCCGTCCGTCCGCCTGTCTGTCACACTTTCTTATCTTCTACATTTATTGGGGTATCGACTTGAAATTCTGGTTTTCATTCTAGAAATAATTTTCTATGCATGCAAATTTAAAAAAAAGTGCGGCCATTTGGGATGGCTCCCCTATGGGCACTTTTTGGTTTTTATACATTATACCATAAAAAAATTGTATTAAAATGTATAAAACTGTATTTTAAGGTATAAAAAGGGTATAAAGTGTATAAAACTGTAAAAAAGTATCTAAAAGTGTATACAATATTACAAGTACTTATAATAATACAGTGGATTCTCCATAAGTCGAGTTTCTCTCTAACTCGAATTTTTTGGCCATAATTTTTTGGCATTTCCCTCAATTTTCCATACAAAAAACTATGCTCTAAGTCGAACTTCCTCATACTCGAACTAATTTTGATATCCCGTGATGATTCGACTTAGGGGAGTCCACTGTACTATACTCATTTGCGCGCAAAATTTCATTTCGTCTCAACGAGCTTCAAAGGGTCGTTACATTCTCATACAATGAACTTAAATTCATTACCCAGAAAACGTAAAAGTTGTCAGTGGATGACCGACGCCGATATGAATAATTTTTTCTTTAAAGCCTGTATTCTGACTGTGCTTAATATTAGGGCCCTTAGTCTCTAAATCATTCCTCTACATCAAAGATATCTGCTCACTAAAGAATTCAACAGCGAGCGATAAAACTTATAGGAGACATCAATGTCGGGAGGTCAATAGGCTCATTTGAACACTGACGCAATTGTTTTCCTTGTGACTGTTTTATCGCTACTTTTACAAACAATGTTCAAGTGAGCTAGCTTCCTCTCCATGAATTTGCCTCAATACTCGTCCCTCCAAGAATGCTCATCTCTGTTTATTCTGCTGTGTCTCTCTCTTTGGTGGTTGCCTTCATTTTTCCATTTTTTTTTATTCTTATCTCACTCTTCCACAAGATTAGAAGAGAGTAAATGAATAAAACCCAAGCAACCGTGTAAATCCTGCGATAGAATCCTACCAACCTACCAAACTTGATTATGTGAACTTGCAAAGCTATAGCAGGTCTTTTTTTTTACTTACAGATCGTTAGCGGATCATGGTGCCTGCGCCTCGGTAAAAAATTAAGTATTAAGTAAGGCTTTTGATTTTATTCGCCACCCATTATTCCAATTTTCATATGTCACGATCGGGAATTCTTTCGTTCAATTGTTTGTTCAAATTAGAGTATTGAATAAAACGAAATCAATTCTTTTTTGTTTTATTTTATTAATTCTTACATAAACTCCTACATCATATTCTCATTTCTGTTTATCTTTGTGTGTTTATTTTTTCTTATTAATTCTGTTAGTACGAGTACTTTGTGAAATGAACAAGAGCTTATGACCTTCTTAAGACTAGTCGAATATGATTTTTTCTTTTGTTTGTTCAGTATTTAAGTTAAGTTCTTGTTAATACAGTTATATAAATACTCTAACAAGACATAATAAAATATTTATATTTGTTCTCTTGCTGGTTTTTCATTTTGTAGACAATTATTTACAGATCAAATGATAACATTGAAGAATTTATTTAAAGTTGTGTTATGGTTGCAAAAAAATAATAAATAAATGTATACTTTTGAACATTGGCTAGATAATAACATTTCTAGACTATTCAACTTTTTTCTTCTAATTATCTACTAATATTATTCCTTGTCAAATTTACTACTTCAATCTCTCGAGCGCAGTTAGGCTTGTAGTATCATGCTTACACATACCGTCGTTCCTAAGAGTTCATATTGTTTAACATACATATTTGTTTTTGTTCTTTCTTTTTATAAACTAGTTTTAAATGATTGCTTCTTTATTTTTGTCGTAAGTTAATCATAATTATATTTTTTTTGTTTCTCTCTTCTTCGGTATTGTACCCTAAAATCCAAAAAAAAAAACAATAACATATTTAACTCTACATTCTTAAGGGGGATATGGTTTTATTTTGTTTAAAAGTTTTCCGTGTTTTGCTTTTTATTTATTCACCTTTGTTATACATTGCTTTGTTTTAGATTTATCTTTAATATTATTAAAAGGGGGCGTGGCAACTCCAAAAATAGTTTAGCAACACAAAACGTTCGGTTTTGTGTTTTAATATACAAACGCAATACATTTTGTTTATTTGTAATTTTTGGTTAATAGATAAATTGTATTTTTGTACTTTGAAGATTGTAAAAAGGAGAGGAAAATGCAAATAGAGAAGAGAATGGTGGAAAGAGATAGGTAAGTTTTTCGTTTCAAATTTTATAGAAAGTAAGACTAAAGTTAGATATAGATTAGAGGAAGATTGGTATAAGAGACAGAGAGAGAAAGAGAGAGATAGAAATTATGTTCAAGTCTTGTAAAGGGTTAGTTATACTTGTTTTGCTATTTTCTTATTTTCCTTACAAAAGACATCCTCGTATATTGCCAAAAAAAGAGTAAAGAAAAAATAAAACTATTTTCATATGCTGATGCTTTTGCTATTGATGCTGTATAAAAGCGGTGCGTTCATTCTGTAATATTTTCTTATTTATATGTTAGAGTATACATACATATACTTTTTATATATATATAATTTTAGTAGGTTCTTATTTCATTTTCTTTATTATTATGTTAAATATGTACGTTTTGCATTATAATCTACCTTAATAAAGCTATGATCCCAATTTCAGCTGATATAATGGTACCTTACTGCTAAGTGAATTTACCATTGCTCTTTTCCTATTGGGATGATCGGTTAATTTGCTTATTATTCAATGTGAATTTATTTTATAAATGTTATTATGAATAGATGCATTGTAAATAGAATGATCGAGAAACCGCTGAAGAGTTTTATTTCGAATTTCATGGTTAAGATTATCCTTAATCGAGAGTGTATATTCCTGTTGAAATGTATCTTTTCTGGACGATTTTTGATATGATGTAAATGTATACTGCAGAGGCAATGAGTGTAGTTAAAATGTTTTTGCTTTCTTTCGGAAATGAGGTTGAGTCAAAATAAAAAATTAAATATTTTTAAAAATGCTTACACTATCCGCAAAATTGCAGAGTTAAAAAAATGCACAGAAATTAAACAGAATTCGCGAAATCTATACAAAAACCTAAATCAGAGGCGCGTCATCTGCAGTGTACAAAACCTTTGCCTTCTTTACCATTGAAGAGTATTCCAGGGGGAAACAGTTCGCAAAACACAGTCCTAACTTAAGTGGAATGTAATATCCGCTCGGTTCACGGACAGCCAGGAAGCCATCAGACGTTGGAATTAATGTCTTTCAACCACAAATCAGTCATAAAAAGATCTTTCCCTTAACTCTTTCAGGGCCGGTGGTATGAAAAACGTACCACATATCTAAACATTTGTCTATACTTTAATATGTAATGTTTTCTATACCATATTTCTATTCAAATTGAAGCTCATTTGAAAAAAAAATACATCCAGTCTAAGAGTGAAACGTATATATGGAAAAATTGGACAATTCCAGATGACTCTTTTCATGGAAAAAAATGGCGCAATTTTATTTATTTTCTTGTAGTGGCCCGGAAAGGGTTAAACAATTTTTGACAGTTATTTTTTGTAGAGTCTCTGCCGCGTTCGTGTAAACCGCTTTGCACTGCTTCACCCCAAAAATCATTCGACGGTGAAAAAGAATAAGAGGTCTGAAATGTAGTTGGCAAATATAGTAGTACGTTTTTTTTTTCAATGGACGAGTTGGAATGAACAGCTTTATGTGACTATAATGAAGTAACCAAGTGTCGCTCTGGATAAGATGGTCAAAGAGTTTAACATAAGCCCGTGTTGAGTACTGGGCCTGAGAGACTTTTCAGGCAACTGTAAAGTGGACGCACTTGCTGGACATGCAGCAATATTGCCACCATCGTCTGAATAGAGCAATGAGGCATATCCCTGGCTACATGTAAACTCTAGCTGCGAGAAGTCGCAACTCAAAGTACAGATAATAGATAGGTGAAAGGCACATGCCACACCTCCAGAATGATCTCGACCTCGAACGGCGAAAATTTGAGAAGCTTTTCTTGACATTTATGCTATTTGAGGCACTGACAAATTAAACTCTTTGAACCATTCACACGAGAGAGATGGTGTTGTGAAATATGAAAGTTATTTTGCCTGGTTTCAAACCCAGACTTTCAGCATTTGGAGTCGACGCATTTATTCATGAGTAGGAAGGCCATTTCTTTGGGTAAATAATAGTTTTTCGCAAATGCATGATTATTGGTTTTATCATAGCGACTAAAGCTAGACCACATTTCATTTGGCCCGAAGATCTATTAGATGACAGAAAACACTTTGTAAACGCATTCGTATAAGTACTGAAAAGGATTATTTGTTGCTGGTAACTACGATCCAATTTCTCTACTAACGTTAGGTAGGTAGTAGTAACGGCTTAAGGTAGCGTTTCCTTTGGACCAACAAACCATTTCGGTAGTATCCTTAAAAGAAGCTATCACTGTGTGAACCATAAACTTTCAGTTGTAGACTAAAACTACATAAAACTAGACAGTCAAGTAGGATTTTCCATGCTAATAATATCGACAGTAAGTGTCAATAAACATTCGAATTCGAATTTATGTTCGAAAGAAATTTTATATTCCACACAATGTTCGTTGACAAAATGTCCATATGTATGTTGACAAAAAAACACATAATTAAAGCTTATGCGTTTCGTTTTTTTGAATACAGATATTCAAGGTCGTAAGAGCAACTTTTGCCTAGTGTTTGTAATCTAGTGGGTGGCAAACAGATTCAATTTCTCGCCTTGCAGTAGTCCCTGTGAATGATGCATAAACGATTTGTGTGGTTACTTATTGCACAGCGTCCAGTAATGACTCCCAGCATAATGCGTGCGTTTTGGGACTGAGCTACTGAGTCTAAGTGACTAAGTTCTTTGTTTACGAAGCAGTATTTGCTAATGATCTTATTCACCATTTTATTAACTCAGAGGGAGGGAAAAGAAGTTGAAAATATGTTTTTCTTAAGAAAAAGGAATTATTGGTTAATCATTTGTCGAATAAATAGTAAATGGTAATATCCATTAATGCAGTAGGGATTTAAATAAATAATTTTAAATAAAATTAAGACTTGGGCCCTTGTATCCAATCAAAAGCTTCAGGGTATAATGCTTAAAAAAATAAAACAAAAAAACAATCTTAACGAATACATACAATACAAATACATAAAATATATGTCTAAAAAATTTGATTAACAACAAAAGAGAGTATGTCTTTAAATGTAAGAGTTCAAAGAGCAATGGTAAAATCTTAAAAGACTGGTCCCTTAATCAGACATTTTGAAAAATTTTTCATCGAAACAAAATGTAAGTTTACAATATATAAAAATAAATTTTCTTGGAAAATTAGGAGACATCGATATAGTTGTATACATTTATATTAGTTTTCATTTTATTTTTCTTTAATGTTTTTTTATGTATATATGTATATGTTTTTTTTTGTTTAATTTCTGTATGCATATATTGTTATTTTTATGTATTTCGGTTTCTTGTTTTTAGGTTTTGAGCTTTTTGTTGTTGCAGATAAAACAAAGGAAATCAGAAAGTTGCGACTGTGATGGCTTAACAACATACTCAATTTTCTAAAATATTTATTTGTTTAAGGAAGATAAGAGTTTTGGAGTTATTTTGTGTTAAGTGTGCGTTTTCTTTGGAGATGCTAAGTTGGGAAATTATATAAAAAGAAATCTTGGGAAATTCTTTTTTGATTTATATTAAAATTTAAATGTATTTTAACTTATTTCATATTTGCTTGAATAATTTGAGTTATTTTCATGAAATGTTATTAACGTACACAGGTTTCAGGGTGAGTAAATGGAAAAAAAATCATAAGAGAAGAACAAAGTAAATTATAAGACTCTGCCGACAATTAGATAGGCGAACATATTTGGCTTACTTTCAAGTCTTCGGTAACTGCTGATCATCTTGAATTTGAGCTATCGACATAGGAACAGAGTCGTTTGCAAGCTAACAGTAGAATAGACTTAATCATCGTCTGCACTGAACGCAATTTGAAGTAGGATTTTGCAATGTCCTTTCAACTATTCGTCTACGACTTAAATCCTTTTGAAAATATCTAGATACATACGATACCTTAAAGTAGATTACGAAATTAACAGAGCTTATGTATTTTTTCAATCCTTAGTGACAACGTCTTGCCAGGTATGAATAAATTGATTTCCTGGTTGAATGTTGCATATTTGCGTATCAAAAATCATACAATCTTATTCAATTGCTCAGGCTTATATATAAGTTTAATATGAAGCTCTTAAAATATTGAAAAACGCTTCTTTCGAGCAATGCACATTTATCCATTCAATGCAAAAAATAAATTCCTAAAAAATCAATAAAAGGCTATAAAATGTATGTTTGACTTTGAAAGGCACATAACTGATATGAAACGCAAGGTTCTTTGCAAATGATCTTTAATCTGAGGATTCAAAACAAGGGCGGCAGTGATATATCATAATGAAAATTGTTGCTGACGGACAAAAAAAAATTAAAAAATGTAAAGAAAAATCAAAACCAAAATATTTTTTGATTCCCTTTTATTTTTAAATAAAACAAAACAAAAACATTTAGTAATCAAAATGTAAGAAACGGATAAAAATTTGTAAAAAAAAGAATAATTAATATATTTAGTACAAGTTCTTTGTTTGCATTTCTTTAAATAAAATTCTATAGTTAAAACAAGATACAATTGTATGCCATTTATTTTTACAACAATTAAACTAAGATTATTATTGCCAATATTTAATTATTATTTTTTTTTCATTTTTTTCTTTTATTTAAACATTTTGATTTTATTTACAAAAACATTTGTGTGTTAATTAAAATAACAATTGTGGTGTTTTTACTTAGTTTTTTCTTGTTGCTTTACTTAATTCAACAGAGTTAAGAGAGATTTCAAGAATTGTTGTTTTATTTTATATTCTTAGGTTTTTAGATTAAGCTTTTTTCTCTTATGAATTAAAAATTAATGAAATTATAATGTTACACAGTACGATAATGAATATATTTATATATGTATGTATATAATTCTTTTGTTTTAGGTGTAAATTGTTGTTTTGAATTTGTTTAATGCAAAGTATAACTCTAGTATATTTTTATACATAATACAAGCTAATTCGAAAGCACTAATCTTCATTTGTTTTTGTGGGATTTCCACTGTCATCGGTTGTTTTAGTTGTTGCGTCTGATCCCTCAGGGGCATTTTCAATGGCGGTGGCAGCAGCACGAGCTTCGGCATCTTTTGAAAAAAAAAATGTATTAGTGCTGAAGGCATATTTTTTTTATGAAAAACATGTAGAAAAGACAGTTAGTATGCATACAGAATTTGTACCAAACTTTTTGAAGCAAAAGCAAAAATTGTCTAATATTGATTTAGATGTTTGCTTGCCTTAGTGAGAAGAATACTAAAGTAGAGTAATTTTAGATGGGGAATGGATTAATGTCGCCATGAATATCATTCAAATGGCATGATAATTTGTTAAGAACCGTCCTGGCTGGCTTATATGAAATGTGAAACGAGCCGTAAGATTATTCTAATTAAATAAAAAAATTGGACTATTTAGAAAGAAAAATAAATATTTTCAATTCAGTTCAACTCCAACTGTGATTTACGTAGGTACAGAGCGCATTTTGTTGACGTTTACGAACTCACCCTAAAATAGAATATGCGGAATTTCATTTAATTTGGGATATTTTTGTCGTGGCCTTTTGAAGTCAAAACTTTGCTGACACGCTTTTGCTCTACCGTCATAATTTAAATTCCAAATCAATGGATTTGAAATTTTATAAGCGAAACGCTATAAGAAGACCACCTTCCAAAATAATTGGAAAATGTCATTCCGGAAATGCCAGGCAATATGAAACGACACCTTCAGCATTAATTTAATATTTTATGTAAACTCCAAGCGGCGTAACATCTCTTAGATGTCTTAACATCAAAGGCACATAATTCCACGCGCCAGCTAATTAGGATATCATGCTACAGTAACTCTGAAATAATCCTCCCCCTCATCCCATCATTTATATTCACCTTTGACAGCTTGCTCCTTCCAGATTTTTTTATTCTCAGTGAGGCAAGTTACCCATGGTTTTCGAACACGAAACTTCTGCTTTCCACCACTAGATACATTCGATGCCACTTCCTCGGAACCGTTCTTTGACACCTCCACACCTTCGCTGATAGCCTCGCAGGCTGGTTTTCCCACCGACGAACCGCCACTGCTCCCATCGTCAATGTTGGCATTGGCATTTTTGCACATGGGCGCAATCGGTGCCAGGACGTACTCCAACATATCGGCACACACAGACATACTGGGATCCACGATGAAATCGATAAAACCGATTTGTGACTCGGCCACCAATGTGTTGTTCCTATCACACAGCGGACTGAATGGCAATCCCAATTCTCGCTCAAGATCGCCTTGCCTGAAGAACTCCTCTAGCAGCAACATCGTCCAGCGATGATGCAGGGACCACCTCTTGGCAGGATGCGATATATCACAACAGTGCAATACTAGCGCCAGCGCTTTTGATTTGTCCACCGTTGGCTCGGCCAACGTGAGCAGGTTTTTCATGTTTTTCAGTTGTTGGAAATGGAACGACATGTCCGTGGACAGGACCATGTCAATGATCAGAGTCCTCAGCTCACGGAACTCTTCGCGCGACAAGTTCGACAAAATATTACAATCATCCTCTTTGAGCACACGGAACGCGGCGCTTATGTGATGATTCTCCAGAACCGCACGATCATTGTAAACCAGAGCGGTCTCGGATCCGGACATCACGTGGAAATTGTTGGTGGTACCCGTGTGTTCGAAGTCATGTATTAAGGCAGCCAAGAGAGTGGCAAAGATCTCCAGATCAGTCATCCAGTTCATCAGGCCCGTCTGACAGAGCATGAAGTGAATCGTTTGAGTAACATCGGCCGCATGCAAGTTGTTGTGATATGGATTGCGGAAGCGGCAGTATCCCTCCTCGATGCGATTCAGGAACGTTTCCAGTGTTGCGGGCGCAATTTTGAACTTGTGAATTATTCCGTAGCGATTGAGCAAATCATAACCCAGATATTTGACTGGTTGGCCATTGGCCGCCTCCGCTAAGGCGAACACATCAAACGACCAGTCGTCAAGAGTCTGAAAAAGAAAAACAGAGATATGTTTTACTACGTCTAGCAAGTGATCAAATGATTATATTGAGATGCAATACGATTTGCAAAAAATTTCAAAAAAAAGTTGCGTATATACCCCTCAATTAAACATTCTCATCAAACAACTTTTGGAGATTGTGCTTTGATTGACACTTCAGATAGGATGTTTTCAAGGATTCAGGCAACTGCACATATCCTTTAGAATTTGCGCAGATGGCTATTCAAATAGTCAGATAGATGCTGGTCAAATTCCGCAGATTTATTTTTTCGCTGCTTTGGCTGCACAATGCATAAAAGATCAAACGGGTACAATATTTATTTTCAAATATTTTGTACGTTTAACCAAGTCTACTATTCAAATATTCAGACTAGGGTATGTTTTGTTTGCAGACACGGTGTTGCTACAGCGCAACTGCCTGAATTCTTAAAAGCATCTATAGTACAGTGAGTGAATTGAGTATTTATTTGATGAATGACAGTTGTACTATGGTTGCGAAATCGTGGAACAGAAGCTTAAAAAACAAATTTAGTAATCAATCTACTTATTATTCCTTATAAAGGATGTTCTGAGTCTGATAAACTCGGACTCTCGTAAAACGATGCCAAATAAAATTGCAGACCTTAATAAACTGGTGTGGGCGCCGCGGCCTTTTGGGTTCGTGCGTCGACCCATGCGCATTAGACTTTCACAGTCTAGGTTCGATTCCAAGATCAGACAAACAATTTTTAAAAAAAAAATTGTTCGCGGCTCCACCTCTTTCGAGTCACTGATAATGCTCAAAGAGTATTACTGTCTAGAAAAAGCTTCTTACTCTCGCCGTTCGGAGTCGGCATTAAACTGTAGGTCCCCTCCATTCGTGAGATCAATAGCACGCACAACACGAGTGGTTGCTGAGAAGCTAGGCCCAGGTCCACCTCGGACTGTAGCGCCGCCATTATTATTGTTGTAATAAACTGGTAGACAATTAAAATTTACCACAAAGCAGACATAAAATGGAATAGACTTGACGACGCATTGTCAAGCGACCATAATTATAGAGCCGAGATATGTCATTTACATTATAGGAAGGCCACAAAATATTTTCAGTGGAGGGTTTGTTTGCAGCAAGAAGGAATCAGCTAAGGTGGGCATTCAACATCGAATTTTCGCACAAAACCTCACTGTAGGCAGCTACAGTTTTAGTTAGTAAAAGTTAATTCAAGCAACGGCACCTCTTCTGAAAAAAGAAGGATCATGAATACACACCATTTTGTGTTCTGGGCTTAGAAGGCCTCTCTCGGTTTTAAAAATCCAATGATGAGAGACTTGTTCTTACCACGAAAAATTGTAGGCTTTTCAGTGCCATTGACCTGGTTAGAAAAATTTAAGTTTCTCGTCTTAGGTAGTAAGGACATGATGAATGAATAGATATTAACTCTGTGGCCTGAAAATTCTTCGATTTCAATCGTGATAAAGTGCACAGCTTTAAGGGAATTGGTGTAAGCAGTGACTGAAACACCTAGCCTGTACTAGACAGAAGAAGGAGACATTATTGGACTATTCGCCTTTAAAAATGTGACTGATCAAGGATACCAGTTAATGGTCCTTGACATCACAGGGCAATACTCTAGTTTTGGTGCTTAAATTGCAGGATATGATTGTGAATGACATGTGATTTTAACAAGACGGTACCAGTGCCCTGTGCATACAGCCCAAGAAACTATTTAATTACTGCATGAATCATCTCCTGTTCATATAGTTCCACGTTTTAATGATCAGAATCGGTTGTCAAGATCACGCGGTTTATAGCCGTTAGAGATTTTTATCTGAAGAATTTTTTTAAGTCTAGCATATGTATGCCCAAACGCCAAAAATTACCAAAGCATTGGAGAAACGAATTAAGCGCAGTATCAATGAAATTCAGTTCAATTTAAGTAAAATTATGTTTCACACATAAAACTATTCCATATACTTTCTGAATCAATAAACAATTTTGTTACTGAAAACATGTAATTTCTATCAATATCTTGGGTGAATTTCGGGACATCCTTAGAACTTTAAAAATTAAATCGATATATTCCTTGAGACCATTAGGCTTCACTAAACATAAGCAATAAATGCAATTGGGATATGATTTGAAGTGTTTTACAAAATTAAATATATTCTTTATCAACTTAAAACTGTACTCACCTTTAAAACTTTAACAACATCAGGAGGAAACTGCATCAAGGCAGAGCTAGAAACCCGTCTGTATATTCGATCCACAAATATACCAGCACGTATGGCATGTGCCACCGATCTGAATTTCGGCTTTTCATCGTTCCTCTTCCTGGTTGTAGCCAATTGTCGTGTGAAAGTGGAAGCCAGCCACTCACGAACCTCTGGCGGTACAGCATCCGGTTGCACCTCGGATAGTTCATCATCCTCATCAGCGAGCCTCCTGTTCATTACGAGTGTTTTTTGTTTGGATATTCCAGAAGGGATATAAGGATACAATTTTGAACAATTGTGAGGACAAGGGAAGGGTGAGAAAATACAAAAAAACGATTAGTATACGATCTTCAAAATATATTTTAGGAATTAAGAAAAAAAAATCAAACTTAAGACAAACTCAAGCGATTTAAAAAAATAATAATGTAAAAAATGAAGGTATATATAAAAGAGTTTTTTTTTAAGGTAATAAAAATAAATGTTTTAGTAAAGTGTGTCTTTATACAAAATATTAATCATGCTGAGATAAAACATTTACAAGGTAAGTTTTGTTGGCTTCTTTGTGTAAAGTGAAACGCAAAAAATGTACATAATGATAAATTTAAAATTTACACAAAAGTGTGGTTTGTATGGTGTATTGTGCAAGACGTGAGTAAGATTTCAAGATAGAGAAATAGTTCTCATGCGTTTGTGCGGCAGTCATCTATTGCATTGCAAATAACATTCAAGAAACACACAAAAAAAAAACACACATTCAACAGGGGTCCTCATGTTCCCGTGGTTCCCAGAAACATAGAGAAGATGCCAATGATATTGAAGTGAATGATGTTGGAGAGTGTTTTGTTTTTTTGAGGATAAGTTTGTGTTTGTATAAGTTTGAAGTCGTTAAGTGATGAAATGTCGTATTTATGGTGAGTGTGTTATCTTTAAATGAGATTGCTTACTAACATTGCAGCAAGCGTTTGATATGAGCGTTAAAGCAGTAAATTTATACAGAATTTTATATAATATGCAGCTTTCAAGAGCTCCTCGCTGTTCATGTTGACAGTGGGTGGTTTTGTAATTAGTTCTAATGAAAAAGTTTTTTTTTCTTTGGAATTAGTATATTAAATCCAAAGTCATTGAACTTCATTCGTTTTCTGTAGATCCGAAAATCCGATTCATTTTTAAACGTTATTAGATTTGATGCAAAAAATATTAACGACAAATGGAAAGAACTATTAGTTAATTCTATTTTGTTTGTTCTTTTTTCTTTAAATCTAGATTTCTTAGTATAAATCATTTTTTTTATTTTATTTTTATTTTATTTTATTCATGAGCTTGATATAAGCAGTAATTATTTGGAGATATAATTAAATTGTACTTCTTCTTATAAATAAAGTAAAGTGTTTAAGTTTTTTTTACAACCACGTATTTGCAACAAAGAGTATCAATCCATTGTGTGTAATCTCAAAAATTGCCTATTCATGTTTCTTATTTAATTAAACATATCTTTTTGCTATAGATAACTAGAAAAATACTTTCCCGAAATATATACCCCTGAGCACGTTTGCTAACTCATCGAAATATGAAAATCTAAAAAAAAACAACACTATCATAGCCTTCACAGAAAGAGAAAAAAGTCAAATTCCCCTGAGTACCTCGAATTAAAAAATTTAAGTGGAATGGACATGCCAAAGCTTTTTAAAAAAATGGGGACAAAATCCAATCTCCAATTATGTTAACCTTCTGAATGTACACTTTTTAAGCAAAAATTTTAAAAAAACGTCAGCTTATCTGCTCGTCAAAGGAAACATGGCTGACGGGTATACCATTCAACATCGTTTACCCGATCCACAAATTTAATGCAACAATTACCGATAAAACTCCTTACCATCGCGTACAAGATCTTCTTGTTGTTTTTAAAAACGACAACAATGTCATAGGTCCTCATTAATCTTGTTTAAGCCCAGGGAATTCTACAACAGACCATATATTCACACTATGGCAGATTCTGGAAAAGGCTCAAGAAATACAAATCGACACTCAACATATCTTCGTTGATTTCAAGGTGGTATATGACAGCGGCAAAAACTCATTGTTGCAAGAATTTCTCACGGGTCATTGTCGGAACATTTCCTATGTCAGTTCAATGCAAACGACTCCTCCATTTTTAAACTGAAATACTTACAGCCATCACAGCAAGTTCCACTAAAAATGTACTCAAATTCATTGAAAAACTTAGTTTCATTCCTGAGTTATAAGATTTTAGATTCTTGCGGAAATCACCATGGACAAAATTGTAGCAGCGGTGATAGGGGTCAGCAGTACTAAGTTTAACACTAACTTAGGTGTACAGCTAGGTAAAGTCATATTCTAATTTAATTCTAAGTCTTAATTAGGGCACGTTTTTATATTCAATTACCTTCAAATATAGCGTTTTCAGTAAGTCAGTCCAGTTATTGTTCGAGGCGGACTTGGGTCCAGCTTCTTAAGAACGGACAAATAATTGGAAGCTATTAAAATGACTGCGGAAATTTCGAATCTGACCGCTTAATCCAATTTTCTTTTGTAATAATAGTCCCACCAGACAACCATTTGAAACACCGAAACTTCTCCGATTGGCCTCCTCGAAATTTTGAAAGAAATACTTAATTTTATCCTAATTTTACAGCGCGTCACGTAGTTTTTTCGGATAAGAAACAGTTTAATTTTGATGACCCTAATGGGTTTAATTTTTACTTTCACGATCTAAGGAAAGAGAACCGTTTTTCAGCGCTGCATCATAGTCGAGAAGGTGGTGTTGAAAAACTTATTTTATTTAATTAAATTTTAGAAAATTTTCAATTTTAAAACTTGTTCCTTTTCAGTTGACGTAAAAAAAAACTGAGTTTTTCCATATGGAGCGCTTTGCAAGAGATCGAGAAAAAAATCGCAGTGTATTTTGAACCATTCTTTCTGGAAGGATCTCTCAACATCATAAAGAGTGAGCACCATCAAATGAAATAGCAATACTCAGTGTTGTGAGAAAATGAAAAAAGTTGAGGCGAAGTGTATGACGTCACATTCCAATCAAAGCCATTGTATTTTGTATTACTTTCGGATTTGGATTCGGATTCGGAAATCAAATCCGATACTTAAATAAATTCGTATTCTGTATCACTTTCGGATTGGGTTTGAATGCTGCCAAATTTTTATCAATAATTTCCGAAAATGAAACTGTCAAATCAGAAAATAATCAAATAGAAGTCAGTTGCAAATAAATTGAATTCAATTTAATTCTTTCATCGTTTAGTTGTTGTTCAGCGGTTTTTGGTTCTTAAAGTACGTTCAGAGCAGGATGATTCTTCATTGTCTGATATTGCTAAGTTGAAATTTTCGATTTCGCCAGTATATTTTAAGGATTTATGTGGTTGGGTGGGTGATAATCCAAACGATGGTTCATTTGGAGTGCCACTTTTATCACTTTTCTTCCAGTGGCACTAGCTGCACGTATTTACTTGAACCTCCCCCGTCGTTTATATTCCGCATCGGTGGGCCGATGCCAGAGCTGATTGGATTTCTGGCTTGCATCTGCAGATTGAAGAAATCCTTTGGCAAGACCTGCACATTTGGACAGTGACTGCTCAAATTTATTATTAATGTCTTAATATGTTTCTATTTTGCGTGAAAAAATTAAGTAAATTAATAGAACAACTTTAACACACACAACCCGATAGCAAAATAGTTATCGAATGAAAATCCGTAAGTGAGGACGGTTTTGACATCCGCTTTCGGAATACAAAATACCAAATATCCGTAAACGAGTTGGCATAACTTTTAATTTTCGATTGCGGATTGTGTGTACTTGCTATAGAGGTACAAAAAAACAATTTCCGATTTTCGAATAGATTTCCGATACTATAGTAATACAGTTCTGTCAAATAAACACCCAATCGTTTCATGAGATATGGTATTCTATGAAAATGCGAAGCCGTCAAACTTGCCTGGTATGACAAAAGCATACTAATAAGAAGAGTCCACCTTTTAATGGCTACTGTTTAAGTTGCAGATATGAGGAAGAAGAGGATGTAATCATTACTCGCCCTCTTTGCACATGTAGTTAGGATTTGGGCACAAACAGCTTCAACAATTCGAGCCAAACGAAGAACGTTCGTATCAGTCAATTTGAGTGTTTCGGCAAGAGTTTTAGAGTAGGATTTTCCCGTGGACTTTATAAGACTGTACATAAACTTATCATTTACATATAAGGGCTATTTGCAATCACGGTGTAATACATTGATTTTTTAACGCGTTTATAATTATTAAAAAATTTAAAAACAGGATTGTAATTTCAATGTTAACTGAGAGCCCTTAGATTTAGATTAGATTTTTTAATGGAATAACAATTTCGAAACCTTGAAATATGCTTTGACAAAACTGAAAACCATCAGCACATTACATCAAAAAAAAAAATATGTTTGATATATGGGCTTAGATAGAATTGCACATATTTGTACGTTTGTAGAATATTGCAAATATGCATCTACATTGATTGTCTGCAAAAACAAATCGGTTTCGAAAATTGCGTATGTTGTTTGCAACACAACAAAAGAGGACACCATCAATTGCAATTGTTCAATTTCGATAAATTCCATTGCCCACTTCTTCGAACCGGAGCTGTAACTAAAATCAATTTAGATAAATCTGTTCACTCCGAACAATGACATCCGCCAGTAGTAACCACAAAAAGCAACCGCGCCATCATGTTCAATAATACTCATTGTAACTGCTGATGCTATCCCCGCAGGATCAATTGCCTTTACGACCCATCACTGAAGTGAATGGTTTGTGTTCGATATTTTTTCATTTTTTTCCGTAGAAGAAATGAATTTTGATATTCGGCAAATGTGAGTTTTATAACCTCCACTATCTATTTCAGTTTCTGGTGGTAAAAGTCCTTTGAAAAATATGTGAAAGGACACTGTGGGTGTTTTACGACAAGCTGATTATTTTATTTCCTCATCTTTGTGTGCTTCATCTGTGTTGTTAAAAGTGTATAAAATGTCAATGACAGATAACTTGATAAAGACAGCTTACAGAACGAGCATTTTTCCGAAAGAAGTAATCTGAATTAATTTCAACTGAACTGGAATCCTTTTTTTTTTGTGGGGTATCGAGAAAATTCGATTGTCATCATAATTAAGGCATGAACCTTTTCGGGACTAATTTCGCATGAAATTCCATGTAAATATGTACATTTAAAGGGGTCACGCACCGATAAAAAAGTAATCCCCTGCAGATATGCTCGGTTAGCTGTGAGGATATTGAAGCAAAACCCGACAAAACGAAAACGAGAACTTTCTTCTGCCTCATTATAGCTAACTGCGGGTGACATACTCGTACATAATACAGATGGCAAAAAAATGGAATCAAACTGAACAAAAGTTTAAATTTTCTTTCTTCTCTTTTTTTGAACAAAAAAAAGTTTTCCTCTTCGTTGCATTGATTCAGACATTCAGAGGTTGTTTAAAGGTTACTCTCCTCTTTATGTTGATGAAAGTCTGGAGACCCAATGATACCCGGCGATGGTGACAAAATATTCTTCAAAACTGTGGATAGAATAACCAGGGGAGGAGAATTCAATCTGCCATTGTTCTTGCTGGGATTTTTATCAATTCACCAGAACAGAGGACCCGCCAACATTCTTATGAATTGTGGTCGCCATCGGGCGGTTGTTAGTTGATGGCATGCGCAAGAACACGTATTTATTTTTTTGATTATAACTTTATAACGCGAATTTAATTTGCTGACTTTTGAAAAGTTGCCGGCCTCTAAAGATGTTGCGAAGAAAATTCGTGATGGGGATGGTACTTAAGGCGGGATTGTTGTTTGAATGAAGTGCACAAATGCCCTCGGGTGGGTTTGAATATGAAAAATAATGTTAAAAGTTACTTTTGGATTTTAAACAAGATCTGCTTGAGACATACTATCAACGAAACTTTTTGGGATAACCTAATGTTTAATTAACGAGGAAATCACTTTTAATATTTTGAATATTCTGTTAAATGGGTAACCTTCACATTGGACGTGTAATTTCTCTAAAGTCTTTCATAAACCACTTGGTTGATAGCTTACAAACGTTAATTGGAGGTTAATTTGTTCTAATTTAACCAGTAGTTTTGGTTAATTGTGCGTGAGACGGAAATGTCGATTTTCTTCTCAAAAAACTCACCTAGATAACTCAAAAACATGTGAGCGCCGTGACGTAGTGGGTAGGTGCGTCGAATCCGACGCTCGATGTTGTCGGTTGGATTCCCGAAAAATCACCTAAAATTTTGTTCACGGCTCCACCTCTTTCGATTCACTGACAATGCTCAAAGAGTAGTCTAGAAAAAGCTTCACAATTTCGCCGTTCGAAGTCGGCATCAAACTGTAGGTCCCCTCCACTCGTGAGAGAACAATAGCACGCACAACACGAGTGGTTGCTGAGAAGCTAGGCCCAGGTCCACCTTGGACTGTAGCGCAGCCGTTGTTATTATTATGGTCATGAAGATAATACTTGCTAAGAAAATCAAGTTCAACATAATCGGATGCTGTCGCGAAGAACTCAAAACTCTTGGCTTACTGCACTTGATAAATCTATGCTGGATCTCTAGCCTATCTATGCTGAACTAGCCAAAAAAATGATCGGAAATGGACCTATCTCAAGCAATCCAATGGCCAATTCCGGGATATTGGCGTTCAATTTCGTTTGTACAGCAGAAAGTGGAGAATTGGTCATGGAAAACGGAAATTTAATCGCTTTCTGCAGTAAGAAAGAAAAAGAAGACCAAGATTCCGGAGTTAGCAACCCTTGGCCAGGAATGAAATTACTCGGACACTGGTCTGTAAAATGTTTCAATATGAAATGTACAACTGAGACATATTAAGTATATTTTATGATTTGTTGGTATCTTTGCTAAGAAGCAACAGGGTTCTTTCATTCATTTCTTCAACAATTCACGGATTTGAAGCAATTTTTTGGGTTGAATCATCAGCTGGGAACTCCATTTATTGGGTGGAAATTTGAATACTTTATCACTAAAGTGAAGAAGCACGTCAATAATAATTATCTAAATAAATTTTATCTCAACCCAAAGTGCAAAGTCAATCCAAATGACTTAGCAAAAATGCAAATTTTAGACGTACTGATTAAGTCATTTTACAGCACATATACCTCTTTCCTCCGTTTTGCCTTAAGCTGCATAAAGTAAGCTCCAAATTGTTATCTATCATATCGTATTTAGAACAAACTTGTGCGTACCGCTGTGAAGAGGTTCATTCCAGTCGATTGTCTCTGATCCGTATCCATCAAACAAAGGTGTTCCGACAAATGAGCGCACACCCAAACGAAAGGCAATGCGGTGAGGGCTTTACTGATTGCTAATTACAAATTAATCGGATTATGGAAACGCCGATGAGAATTATCAAATATTTCCGATAAAGAGCAAACGATTTGTCTCTGACACATAATTTGGAAATAATTAAATTCCAATCACATTCATCGAACTTCATTGGGGAATCAAAGGGTTATCAATCCGGGTTACCCACAGGAGGTTGAAGTAACTGAACACAAACCTTGAACACACAAAAAAGAGAGAGTAAGGAGAGAGAGAGAGAGAGATCAAATTTCCTTGCACAAGTTTGCCAGCACTTACTTCCAGTCAATGGTCAATTTGTGCTCAAACTTCCTCCATTAGATTAGCAACACATTCTGCTGCATCAAGGATGCAGAAGAGCACTGAGTTTCCGCAAAGTTTCTCTAATTGAGAACAATCTTGCAACCAGTTTACACATCAACATTGGAATTCCGTACGGTACAACCACTTGATGGGAGGCAATCAGGAGCAATCGGAAATTGGATTTGTTTCGTTTGTTCACCATGTCCCGGCAGATCACAAGGACGCTGTACCACTAGCGCATTAAAACTTTACCCATCGTCCTGCAATTCGATGAGGAACTTTTCAGAACATCCTGATAGCACTTTCCCACACAAAGTTGGCCCATTTTTCACTCAGGTTCTCCAAGGTACTCGAATTCTAAAAGAACTTACTTTCATCCCATACGTCGCTGATGTGGAGCTAATTGAATACAGTCTAGTGTGGAGGGGTGCTATAAGCGAGCAATCTATTTTGCAGTGTCTAAGGAGTTTGAGATATATTTTCACATTCTTTTTACACTTTCCTTCGGTTAAGCATTTAAAATTTTACTTTCTTTTTTGAAACCCTCTCCCCCAACGCGCACCTTTTCTTCTTCTGCTGCTGCTCCTTGGCACGAAATTGAATTATGAACTGTATCAGCTCGACAGTGATTATACTCTGTTGCCGACTGATTCGTCTTGGACGGCTCATACCTGCGGCGTGTACTTGAGTCCGAACACTGGTTAATACTATCCAATACCGTCACTACACGAATATTTTGTGTAACAAGGGATTAACACCGAAACAATCGCGAATGCAAAGAGTTAATTCTCCAGTGGACTGTTTTACTTTAAAAGAAATTTTCCGAAGGGTATTTTTAGAAGTTAGTCCTTCGCACGTTTGGTTTAAACTAAGAATAAGAGACACGAAACGAAAGTAGAGGAGTGATATTATGCTCCTTGGGTTAACTTTTATTTTTATTGGACTCCTTGAGTAAAGGAGCGCTGACGTATAAGGAATTAACAACAACAAAATGGTGATTAAAGCCACGAAATGGCAAGGAAATTGCACAAACACCGCACCACACACACGCGCACACCAAGAGCCCAAGAGGGGTTCGATGCCGCACGAATGTCTTCAAACACGAAACCGAGTAGAAAATCCCGTGTACCTATCGAATAACCAGCAATATTTCCATTTAATAAAGTTCCCTGCTCCTCTAATGGAGAAAAGTCAGGTGTTTGGGGGCGAAAAAAAGACGCCCAAAACCGGAAGATTGCTTGTGGCAGCGCTTTGAGTTAGGGAAAGTAATTGAGTAAACAGCTGTCATCCTGTGGGGAAAGTTGTCAAAACAACATTGACAACTGTGAGCACGATATAGTCAGAATCGAATCATAGGTTAACACAGCCGGGAGCAAGTTTGGTCTAAGAGCTGCTGCAAGTGATATTGGTTTGCATGTAATTATGAGTCATTGTTGTCTAACTTTTGAATGTCTGCATGCAAGACAACTCATCTATTGTTCCAGCAGACGTCAATGTCGCTTTCGAAGCCTTGACTAGGGTAATGGATACGATTTCGTGACGACAAATTTTTGTCTGTCGATCGATTATTATTTGTAATTTTACTTTACGACGTACATGAGGACATCCATTAATTTTATCCCTTCGAGGAATTTTTCGTTTTCGTTTGGTTCGCGTGGCGTGCAACAGATAATCTATCAATTTTTCAGAAGGTATGTGCAGGTTCGATGAATTTTTGCGTCAGTTTGTTTCTTCAATGTTTGCGAAAAATGTTAAGAAAAAATCGAGAGAACATACCGCTTCAAAGGTCTAAAATTGAAGCTCTGAAAAGGTACGAGTATGTTTTATTTTATTTATACATATTTAAAATTGCACGATCTTGGTGGCCATTTCACATCACCTCCACGTAAGATGACCATGCCCTCGAATCGTTCGTGCAAAATTCCCAATGTGGCGTGAGCTATAGCGCCTTCCTGTTGAAACCACATGTCCTTGGTGTCCATATCATCCAACTCAGGCCAAAAGAAGTGGGTAATCATCGACCTATAGCGCTCGGCATTGACGATAATGGCCTGGCCAACGTCGTTCTCAAATAAATATGGACCGATGACCCAGCCCAACAGTGATTTTTTTTGTGATGGGTTCGACACTCTTGGATCTCATGTGGGTTGGTAACGACCCAAATTCGACAATTTTGTTTGTTGACGTACCCAAGATGATTTTTCAATGAAAATTAGGGTCAGTTACCAACTGCTCTAGAGCCCATTCAGAGAACACACGTCGTTGTCTATGGTTGTTTACCTTCAGCCCCTGGGTCGCCAAGTTGTGGTATACGAAAGGCCGAGTTCTTCTGAGCTACGTGAAATGCACTGCCTCGGATTCTCCTGCGCTCTCTCACGGTCAGCGGCGATGTTTTCAGCAGATCTTGCGTTTCGTCGACGTACGGATGTTGGTCTATCGTTTACTGAACCAGTGGACTCAAATTTGCTCACCACTATGCGAATAGTCTTGGTAGGACAATTATGGCGACCGTAAAATGGGCGAAGCGCGCGGAACGTTACCCGAACAGTACGCCCATTTGATAAACGTTATTGTTGAATGCTGTGTCCATCCATGGTAATTTGGCAAAACAGATTGAATAATAAATGACAGCCAATTTGACAGATGTAGCTTCAACAATATGGCCGCTATCAACTGTCAAAGTTCAGTAGTCCCTATTGAAAGACCCTTTATGATAATTTTCATAATCTTTTTCTTTTTCTTTATTCCCGAATGTACGTGAGCCTTAACTAACTCTCCACCTAGAACGAGCTTTTTTGCTCTGTGTCTCCAATTTCGTTCATCATGTTGGCCGAGGTCCTTCTTCCCTTGTGGGTGCAACTGCAAACGTTGGCGTCCTCTGTTGCGTTGTCCCGCAGGCTTGAAGTCGATGATGATCGTGCTGCATCTTCAGGGCTAAAAATAGTTTGGATACCATGTTCCAGTGGTATGATAGGCAATGAAATTGCAGACCATTTCACTATGAAATGTTTTGAAACCTCATTTATAGGACCGACAACATTCTGCGGTATACCACAGCTGAGGAAAAGGATATCGTCTTGGCGATGAACTGATGGTAGCCTGCACTGGAACGAACGGAGGCGTAAATGCTACATCACTCGTTCAAGTTTATATTACTTATTCTCCTAAATATGAAACATTTCCGACTGTGAACAGGATTTTTTAAGGGTCCCTGTTGAGTAACGAAACATGTACAAAGAATTCGTTTATCAGAGCAATCGAATTTCAAAAAAACGTGATGACCTTGTGAAGACTGCTCAAAATTACTCGAGTGGATAAGAAAACCCATGGCTACTAAATTTTGAATACTAACAGCATGCACCATCAACTATCGCAGCTAGTTTTGTTAAAGACGTACTGAAACCCATCGAAGAACTGGGTTGTAAAGCTGAGATATAAGTCCAGTAACTTGATCGATTCTCGATTGGTCGAATCGCGGGATGCAACGGTAATTGGCCAAATATAATCAAGGTGTAAAACTAAACTATGTAAAGATCTACACGTATAAGTCTTGAAAAGGACACCAGACTCTAGCACCATCCAAGAAAACAATAAAATAAAACATTTAAGCAAAAAAGTTTATAGATTTTTCTAGAAAACTTACTAACATGTTCGCGTTACGGAATTAAGTTTAACTTTTACAATAAAGATTAAGAAAATTGTACGTTATTCTGATTCGGATGCTTCGTTCCGGTCCATAATCCGGCTCGAAGGACCAATTTTTGATCAGAAACCAGACAAAATCAGAACTTCTTTGATTTCACCATAGCTTCAGTGCAAGCCAGAGATGGTGCCGTTCAAATAAAAAATTTCTTTGTCTAAGACGTGTTTGTCCTTTTCGGCCTTACCACTTGTAATGTCATGTCGTGTACATTTTATCACAAAGCTGCTTATTGCAAAATCGTTATTCATATTACGGCAATTGTTAGCAAATAAACGCAGGTTAACAATTTTAAAAATTTAAATTTAGGAAAAGTTTCGGAGCCTATTTCTAGAGATTTTGTTTATCTCAAAAATATTCTTGATTATATTTCATGAGTTGTAATCATTCGTTATGAGTTTCGAAGTGGCAATATAATTGGTCTCAACTTAAAATGAAAGTTGGAGCGTGAGACGCTGGATTATCCACTGCGAATTTTCACGGATGAATTCAAGACAGATAAAGCAGTAGGGTTAGGTGTCTATTCTAAGGATCTAAGTAAAACTTATACATTCACTTCCGAAACATTGTAGCGTCTTTCAGACGGACGGAGACGATGGCGATTTGAGAAGCTTTGTGAAGGCTTGAAGACAATGTGATATCTAAAAGAGACACCATTATATGTTTTGACAGCAATGCTGCGATTAAATTGCTGGGGTCGGTCATATTTTATTCCAAGACCTCCTTGAACCGCTTCTGTCGGTCTCTGGATGAGATGGTTTTAACATTCATATATGGGTGTCGGGACATAGTGACAACAAAGAATATTCTTAAGCCGATAAACTCACCAGGGCCGGAATGGTCTCATAACTTTCACCTAGTGGAGAGCTACCGCCCATGCCTTTTGATGCAGCCAAACATCTTCTTATCCTTCCTACAAAAAAACTTTACATTAATTACCTTATCTCTTTCCTCTTACGTACTGCCAACAACTTTCCATGTTAGAAGTAATCGACCTCATATTCAACAACCAAATAAACAAGCTGTAAAAGAGATGAACATACACACTACTTTATGCCAATCAAATAGTGCTAAGTCTCCAATCGAACGCAGGTTATTCGCACGGTAACGGTCTCTTTCACAACATTAACCCGAAATTGTCGCACAATTATTCCTTCCCCTTCTGAATTAGCCTTGTAACGTGCCACCCCATTGACCCCACCCCATTGACATGTACCCCAACAAAATGTAATGAAACTAATTTATATAAAAAGAAAAAACAAAAGAAAGAAAGAGGTCTCACGATACTTCGACCATTGTGCCCAAGCCATGCCCGTCGGAACTTTATTAAGTGTGATGTGCTTAAGGTAAGAGACCAGAAACTATGCGGTTCATTTGAGCCCTTAAGGAGCGCTAGGAGTTTGTTTAGTGCCAAATGGACTGCAACGAACGTCTCCGAAAGGAAAAGGAAATGGGTTAGGCTCAACTCCATCGCCGTAAGTTTGACCGTAAATTTTATCATTTGCGTGTGAAAGCACAGACAAAGTCGAAACTCAAATACATGCATTGAAGTTGGAATGTACAATTTAGTTGCGGATTGCACGAGATGCTTCGTGGCATTCGTCCGGGGACATCTAAAGCGAATTGAAGCGAAGCACTTTCGAGGAGCCATGCTTCCTTGTGATAAATTAGTTCGCTCTGGAATCATGAATTTGAAATTTATGTTGTTGCAAGGATAGAGTTGAATTGCAAATGTTTTTAACTTTTCATGGCGGTTAATGAAACGTTTTTCTGGGGACATTCAGGCACATACTCATATATCAAGTGGTAGGTCTTTATAGTTGTGCATTAAACGTTGTTTTGAGGTTCGAGTTATTTTTTGGACGGAATTTCTATTTTATAAAAGTGCTCATTGCACGAACTCGCTTAAAGTTAGAGAACATGGCAAGCGATTGTGCTAATTATATTAAGTATATTGAAAAAAAGAAAATCACAAGATTAAGCTAGAATTACTTATTCAAATATCCATCAAATTACAGATATAGAATTTTAGAAAAAAAAATGTATTGGTGCAGAAGAACAATTTAACCACAGCCACCAAATTAATTTCAAAAACTAGTTTTTAAATTGGTATACAGGTATAGATATAAAACAAATTGGCTCAGGACTGCATTTGGGAAGAGTGCACTATCGGGAATTTATGGACGTAATTTTGCACTTCCTATTTTGCGCGTTCCCAGCCGTAGTAGAAGCTTTCACGGCGATTGCAGAACAGGCGAAACGAGCTGGTCTTAAGGTCGAATAAGGATAAGACGAAGTATATGCTGTCGAGCAAGAAACGATCCGCCGCACACCATCTAGGACAAAACATTACTATCGAAAGCCACAATTTTGAGGCAGTGAAGGAGTTTGTCTACCTCGGGGCAAACGTGAACGACATCACAGTGGAGATCTGACGTAGAATCGCCCTTGGCAACCGATGCTACTTCGGTTTGTCAAAACAACTGGGCTCAAAACCGAAGGACCGAAATTATGCTCTACAAAACTCTTATTCTGCCAGTCCTGCTATATGGAACCGAAAGCTGGACACTAAGCAGAACTGCGGAGCTGATTCTTGGTGCCTTCGAAAGAAAATTTCTACGTCGGATATATGGTTCCGTCTGCGAGGAAGGCGAATGGAGGAGAAGACACAACCGCGAACTCTATGTGCTGTACCAGGATGTGGATGTAGTCCGGAAGAGGGTCTTCGAATCCGAGCCTCCTGGTTCGAGAAGGAGAGGAAGAGCGAACCTCCGGTACAAAGACCAAGTCATCGCGGACACAAGACAGCTTGGCCTTGATGACTGGAAGCAGCATGCCCAGCACCGTCAACGATGGAAGGCAGCGATTTATCAGGCTCAGACCCTACATGGGCCGTAGGCCTACTAAGTAAGTAAGTAATTTTGCACTACACAAAATCTGAAAAAATCAGCGTAGCTTCCGGATAGGAAAATTTAGAATAGTCCAAACTTAGCATTCCGCCAAATGCTAGAAAACAACAGTAGAGTTCTTCATCCAGAGCTGTACAAGACAAAGGCAGGATAATTCGAACGTGACACAAAATTCACGTGCACCGTGAAGTTTTCACATCTTACGTTCATGCTCCATTAAACTAGAGAGCAAATTTCAGCAAAGAGATGCACTGTTGTGTGTTTTCTTCAATTTAAGTCGTAACAAAAATAATAAGGTAGGCAGATATCAATATGGAAGACTATATTGTTCTTAAGATGGTTCATTTGCTGGTCGACGAGCTTGAGGTTGATTATTGCAGGTTCTCTGTTTGACGCATAAGAAGAAATCACAGGAGTTAAAGAAAAAAAGAAACAAGATTGTTGGCTTAAAAGCTGTCGAGTGAAAATAGCTCTATCGAACTTTGTTTTGGATAGGAAACAACCATGCTCAGTTTAATTTTGAGATGGTTAAGAGCATCACCTATCGCGGCAGACGAAATCTTAGTGTCTCAACGTCTTAGTGGAGATCCAATGACGAATCTTCGGTTTCTCAAATCAACAAGAGTTAAAACTCGTAGCAAGGCAGCTAGTAGTGGAAGACGAATGATTGACGATAAGCAAGATGCCAGAGGTTTGGGCTCTTTAGAGGTAAAATATCAAAATGATTGGGAAGGCATAATTAAAAACACAACAAACTGTATACAGATGTAGAGAAGGGGGAAATACAAAAACTCAACGACTACGCTGGCTCTGACACATCGAGCACATGGACAACGGCGCACAAGCTAAGAGATTCTCCGAATCTTCGCCCAACTGGTTCGATAAGGCAGGGATGATCAAATCTCCGGCGTAGAGATCAAGTAATTACGGACGCCAGTAAATGTGAACTGTCCAACTGGGAGAGTCGCGCCTGAAACAGTAACTGATATAACCAGGCTCTCGTCGTAGGTCGTAGGTTAGTAAGTAAGTAAGTTTTAAACGCACAACACGTTCTGTAGCTGTAAAATCAGTAAGAGGAAACTCTCACTTTGAAGTTGTTCAATACTGGTAAGAGGATCAGGCTTCAGTCTGTCTGTCGTACGAAAGACAAAAGTCTCCATTTCTGTCTATGGAAAATGGGAGTCTTTTGAGTAGCCTCCCATTTATGCAAAGTTTAGGTAGATTTCGAAAATATTAGCGCCCGCCTTCAAATGAAATGATACACCAATGAATAGATTTTTCCAACTGTGGTAGGTTTAAAGCATTATGATTCAGAGTCCGTTCTAAAATCTACTGGACTTTCGCTACAAAATTCAAGACAACAAAGATTTAAAATCGTTTTTTTCGCACATCAATTTCTCACTGAAATCGACAAATCAACATTTTTTACACAAAGTTGGTTTCCTCGTGTTAGATAAATTTTAGTGGAGTTATATACTTGATTTCGGTTAAAGTTAGTAGGCAATTCAACTGAAATAGTTTGAATTTATTGCTAGTTGTTCAGAATTTATTTACGGCACGAAACCCTCGGCGCTCGATTACAACTCACACTTGACCAGTTTTATTTTTCAATATCTTCGATTTGTTTTATGCCCCCGAAAGAAAGCACTCAAGTAGTTTTGGAAAATAATCCTTTCCTTACTATGCGATTTGATTTATCAAACTGTAAAGTTTAAGGTTTGCAAAAAAGGGGTCCTTACCGAATTCAATCAATAAAATACATGTTGTATATGTATTTTTTTACTCGAAAAAATAAAAACAAGCCAATCACAAATATGTGCACTTGTACGAGTATATCTTTGTGCATGTCATCGCAGATATCGACTTAAAAGCCTTTAGGTGATTGCACATAAGCACCCTTCTTTTTACGATTCCAAAAATAGGATAAATTCCGTCTTCTTTTTGCGAAAGATAAGTCAGGTAATAAAACAAGTTAACGAGTTCTTTCAACTCATATCCTGTAGGTATACCGAACATGAAAATAAACAATGACAGAATAAATCCCATGTCGGTGTATGTCTGACTGACTGAGTTTGAATTTTAATTTGTGTACATACGCATATCCTTGAACATGGAAACTAAATAAACCATTAATTCGGATGCAAAGCCTTTCACTTAATCAAATCACTCTCAATGTTTTTTATCATTCACAACACTTTAGTCACGAAAGAGCGGTGAACAACAAATTGTCAGGGATACTCAAATTGATTTTTACAAAAACGACATGTCTTACTTCTTGGATTTTTCCATAACGTTGTACGTTACAGTATTTTGCACTAAAGATAATAATCGAACATTATTTACAGTCTCAGACCCGATGTCTGTATGTTCCCAACGTGCACTAAAACTGAACGTGATTATAAAAATTCACACACCCCACCTTTGCAGGCAGTGGTTCTAGTTTCTCGACAAATTAATTCGGAACTCTGTGATTAATAATTAATTTACCCATCGCAACGTAAAATTGATTGATTATGAAAAAGAAAACAACAAAAAAATGTAAATGAAACGTCCACAGCGTCGCTTCCGAAAATCTTATCAAGTTTTGAAATTGAAATTGTCACTTCGGTATTGACAAGTGAAAAGAGGGATTCGCGTGAACTTGCTTCTGGCATATCTCTTGGCAATCAATTATGTTTTGGTGGTGACCTGAGAGCTTATCATTGCTGTGGTCAACTCAGATAGATTAGATAGATTCTGAAAAGCCGTCGGTAGTGGTCTCTCTATTTAAATTAAATTTGAAAATTCACGTATAGTTACGCAACAAGTGTACGTATGGGGACGACGCGTGACGTAGTTGGTAAGTCGTCTTCGTTGAAAGTCTAGGGTCAATTCCGGACACGACAACTTTCACATAAATGGCACCGTCACTTATGAGTCACTGACAATGATCAGAGAGCATAACAGTCAAAAAAGCTTTTCTAACTTCGCCGTGGTGAAAGTGCACGTCGATATATTATCGTGAGAGTAATGATTGGATGGCGCAGTTGGTTACGTGTCTGCCCTAAGTTAGAGGGGTTACAGGTTCGAATCCCAGTGAAAGCAAAGTTAATACGCTTTTATCCGGTTTTTCAAATCTGGTCCAGTCACCATTTGCCGTTGAGAGCAAATTAATGGCACTATCACTGGAGTGGTCGATCAGTGGTAGTAGTCTGACTGTGGGTATCACAATGGACCAACATGGTCTAAGTGTGCTGGTGAATTCACTAGCAGCCCCCCCAACCTAACCTAACCTACTCGTGAGAGTTGCACTCTAGCACGAACAATAAGATTATTTGATGGAAAATCTAGTTCCAAGTCTATCCCGGACTGTAGCGGCACATGAAACATAAGAAAAAAATGTCCGATCGTGGAGATTTGGAAGTTACTTAAGGGAAGATCCTTAAATTGCTCGAGAGGTTCAATGAAAACAAATCTTTTATCCGGCTTCAAATACAACATTAATGAATCCATTGTGGATGTTGTCTCCCCCTGACTTTTATGATGAAGAAAAATTAATCCCAATGCATCCCAATCTGAGATAAAAAATGATTAAAACACCCCCCAAGTAACAGTAGATACACTGCTCCAGCAAAAATAAATTTCCATCAAAATCAATTTCATTACTCAAAGATGCACAATACCTTCTACCAACAATAACACAGCAATAGTAACTCCTGTCAGACGGGCAAAAAAAAATAGGGAAAAGGATATTGGGAAACATGTAATTTGAAGAAAATCTTCTTCGCGATGTCATACACAAGCAAGCATACTGTCCATCAATGGCAGGCACACGTAAAATGTATTATCTTCTCACTCGTAGTACATCACCGACGTTGTCCATCCGTGCAAGGGATGATGAACTAAATGACAATAAATCGTTATCCCTCAACAACAGGACATCAGGCCAGACTGACCAGGGAAACCCTGGGAAGTTTTGTGATTGAGAAAAGTCAAAGTGTAGAAGGGATTTGCTCATCTTATGTTTACACTGGGATATGTGTATGTATGCAGATAATAGGATTAAAGCTTAAAGCGTATTTGCAGGGCCTTACTTAACCAACCATATTTTTTTAATAAATTAATGAGAGGTTTTGTGTTCAAAAAATACCAGCTATTTTTTAATTATGGAGTTATAGATGACCTTTAGAAATAAATGGATTTGAATCTCTTCTTCGTGGAAATTAAAGTTTAATTTCGGAATGAGGAGTGAAAACTTACAGTAAAACTATGTGTGTGTTCTACCAGCAAATTGCAGAGTTCATAGAAAAGCGAACCTAGTAGTAGGTACACCTCAAGCTGGTATCCTCTTATTTTACAAATACACCTACGGTTTAGAAATTCGAGTTTTTTTGTGCACACTGGCAACATGTAGACTGTTGCCGTCACCCAAAAATGGAACGCAGAATAGGAGGTGAAGGTTTTGCTACTGACGTTGAAGAAATAATGGTGGTCCACACAGAATTCGGAGATTAGGACTTAGTTAATGTGGTCGATATTGATTATCTCACCGACTCTGAAGAGGAGGGATATCAAAGGAGAACACTTGCAACATTCACCCTCTGGTAGAGACTAGGTTTGACACAAAAAAAACTAAATTTCTAAAATTATTCTGTTGTCAGTTACAAAAAAAATATATTTAAGCACATCTGATCAATAATTTGTATGTACAGGGTGGACCATCTAGTGTTTTTTTCCTTCGAAAATGAGGCTGGGAACAACGTTTCGGTCAACTCTGGGCCTAACAGAGCCATGTTAACCGACTCTTTTTTCCTGAAATTGAAGACATGGATTTGAACGAACTCTTTTTCACGCAGAATGGCGCGCCATGCCACACAGCCCATGCTACAATCGATTTTTTGCACACCGAATTCCCAAATCGTGTTACCAGCCGTCTTGGCGATGTCAATAGGCCGCCTCGGAGCTGCGATTTGACCCCTTTGGACTTTGTGGGGAACCGTGAAGGACCGATGTTATGTCAACAATCCGGAAGCGATTCAAGCAGGCCAATATCATTCAAGTAATCCGTGAGCTACAGTCCGAAACCATCAACAAGCTCTTGGAAAATGTGAATGGGTAACAGAATGCGCTACTGCGAGGCCAGCCGAGGCAACCACTTGAACGACGTTGTAATTCAATTCAATTAATGGGAATGTTTGTTCTTACTAATAAAGCCATAATATATGTTTATTTTATTTCATTTTTAAACTTGTATTTGGCCCACCTTGTGACTAGATAGGAATGATAGTTTTTTCAATCGTTTTGTTTCAGCTGCTGTCAAAGCTAATGACATTCAGCTGTCAAATCATTCAGTAAGATTTGCCATTTCAACATTCATCATTTCACGCTTGGCGAATTTATTAAAAAATACTATCGAAATTCCGGATCAGTTGTAAATACGCAACGTATTCTTCATAAGATCGGTCACCATGATGGTCATTCGTTGCACCGTGGAAAAGTTCAAACGTTAGGCCACTAAACAGAAAGAAATTGGTGCGAAGTTAAGAAAACGTAGCAGCCGTAGTGGTTAGTGTCGAAGAGGTAGCAAAAATTCGACGATGAGACATCGTCAGCCCAGCTTATTTTGCGGTTCGATTTGGGCCTACATCCGTATAAGATGCTGACGCAATAATTGACCGACAACCATAGACTGGGCGATGAAATGTTGGCTGGAAATCCGGATTTTGCCCAAAAAATCATCTTCTTGTTATAGGCTTTCTGTTGAGCTCAGCGTCAATGGTCTCAAGTATAAAGCGATGTTAATCAAATTTCCGTGGCAAGAGCGCGACAACATCGACATATACGAATTGTGGTTGCAATAAGACTGCCATGTAAGCGACGCAACACTCGAAGTTCTGATGGAGAAATTAGGCAACTGGGTCATCTCACGGCGAGCGTTCGTTAATTGGATTATTTTCCCTGGAGCTACGTCAAGTCAAGATAACCACTTTCGACGAGCTCGAGGCCAACATACGAGACGCTACTGACGGAATAACGTTGCACATATTGGACCGAGTTATCAAAAATTGAAGCGGCCGCTTGAAGCATTGTAAGCGAAGCTGAGGCCGCCCTTTGAATGATGTGCTCTTCCATTTATAATGACATGTAGATGTAGCTTCACAATAAAACTAGAATCAATTTTAAACACCGTTATTGTTTTATTGTGGGTGCCGTGGCGTAGTGGGCAGGTGCGTCGACTCCTACGCTCAAGGTCGTCGGTTTGAATCTCGAAAAAAACATCAAACATTTTTTCACGGCTTCACCTTTTTTGAGTCACTGACAATGCTCAAAGAGTATAACTGTCTAGAAAAAGCTTCTCAATCTCGCCGTTCGGAGTCGACATTAAGCTGTAGGTCCCCTCCACTCGTTAGAGAACAATAGCACGCACAACACGAGTGGTTGCTGAGAAGCTAGGCCGAGGTCCACCTCGGACTGTAGCGCAGCCGTTATTATTATTATTATTGTTATTGTTTTATTAAAATTTTTTTATTTATCGTTATCTGGTCGTCCGTAATGGATTAATATCAAATTATCTGCCTTGACCCCAGCTATGTATTTATAATCCGGGAAATTTTTGCTAAAAAAGTCTTCATGTTTATCATCTTCTCTCAACTTGTCTTGAAACTTTTTTACGACCTACTTAAAAACCGTTACCAGCTCAAATTAGCAATGACCATATAAATTTTGTTATCAGTTGTGTGAATGGAATGTAAAGACGTTCTGCTGATTTAATGTCATTTACAAAGAAAATGTATTTGGTCAATGTTCGGATGGCATACGAGGTAATCCAAAAAAAATATGGACCAAAATTTCCATCCGCTCCTGATTCGCAACAAAGTCCACTTATTTACTTACAAAAAAATGACCACGTTTATAATCGAGAGCCGGTGAAGCTACCGAGACAATTTCAAAGCCAGGATTAACGGCCCTGAAAGATATTGTAATATGTTTGGTGGTACTGGGTGATTGGAAGGCACTCAATTTGGCCCTTTACTGTAAACAACTAGACCGATTGAAGCTTGCAATCGACAAGAAATGGCCAAGCCTGACCAAAACGAAGAGAATCGTGTTCCATTGAGACAACGCCAGCCTAAACACACGTTTATAGTGACTCTCCAGATGCACCGGGAGTTTGGAAATTATGCTCTTACGAGTATGCATACCCCACATAGCCCGGACAATCGTCAAGCGATTACCCCTTGTTTTTGTCAATGACGAATCCCTCTGCTTCTGTTCAGTTGTCTACAGAAGAGGCCTGTAAAAATAGTCGAAACATTTTTTCGCCAATAGGAAGAAGAGTAGAAGAAGGAGTTCTACGATAGGGGGATTATGAAATAACTGTCGCAATGGGAGTATATCATCAACAAAATGGCGGAAATTTTGCCTAACTGTGATAATAATCTTAAAATTATATTTGAAATAAACAATATAATTCGAAATTAGTTTCTAGCCAAACGTACATTTATTAAAATCCACGGAAATTTAATCAACATTCAAATGTTGGCCTCTAAATAAATCGTAGTATTCCAGAATATTTTATTCACAGCCATTTCAAAGAAACCTACTCAAAGAAACAAGCAAATTCCATTGGCATTGAAAAAAAAGTAAATAAGTTAATAAAACGACAACATTTAGGCAAAGGATTAGAAGAGCCCTAACGCAATGGTTGTTTGCACTTCGTCTGCTTGTGTTCTTTAAGAAGTTTGTGTAAATAAAATAACGACTTCCTACTGTCCTACTATATTTCATTTCCCTGCTGGTTGTTTACTTTCTCAAGGCAACAAAGAACAAACGGAAGTTGTTTTGGTTAAAGCTTCTACCACTAGGTTTTAGGTCAAACGGTGGCTTTTCCGCCTCAGTGCCGTAATGAGATCCAGCGGGTTACTTCGTCACCCACGACTGAAAACATCCATTCCGTGTCACTGTCAAGGACATTTCTGCTCGTACCAGCTCAAACAAACCTCACGCCAACCGACGTCTAAAGGAGTAGTAATTTTGCAGAAATGTATTTACTCAACCTCCTGCTAAGTTTGAGGTGCAAACAAGTGGTCACGCATTTCCACAGTGCTCCTTTGCACACCCGTAGATCCAAGTCTTAGCACTTCTGACCATCTATTGCGAAGGATCTGAAGCGTTCAGTTTGTATTTGTGTCACGACACTGTAATTAAGCACCCCTTAAAGCAGGCCACCGGGAGAGGAGGGAGGAGATTACAAGTACTCCAATTGGCTTGGGTAATGCCCTTCAACTTTTCGTCCTTATCAATTCTTTTGATATCAATCACCTTCCCTCTGTTTCACCTCCAAGTCGTATCTAATTTCATTTCCATAGAAAGACCGGAATTGAATGGGGCCTGACTTCTCCTCCCCCATCCGAAGGCCGTCCGGAGAGGGTGTGGAAAACTCAATCTTGAATTTTCGTCACTATTTCCGTCACTCTTTGCCATTATCATGGTTAAACGATTTCTGATGAGGAAATAAAGTGGTTTCGGAACGGATGAACAAAGGCCGGTGATAGAGAGACAATCTCAGGTTTAGGCAATCCAATTGGAAATATCATTTTGTTGTGTTCGATATGGATGGGTAATTGGCGGGTTCTCGGGCGCTTGGCGTTGCGGTGGCGGGTATTTCGCAAGATTACATCGTGGCTGAAGATTGATTTCTTAATTAAATCGTAGATCAAAACCATGAGCGTGTAATTGCTCTGAGAATGGTGTTTCTTTGACGGCGAAATACGCGTCCACGGAATTTGCTGTGCCTGACGAATATAGGTGGTGCACACTCCGCTGGGGTCCGGATGGATTTAGTCGATGTCTTAATTGGAAATTTTCAACATCAAGCAGAGATTGTTAGGAAAGATTTTCTTTTTGTTTAGTTATCTGCTTTGAGTTCCTTGTGAAGTTAATTGGAAATAAGTTGCTGTAGCTCCTCCTTGCCAGATTAATGTCATTTTGTTCCTTTATTTGTTGATAACGCTTGTTAAAGTGGATGTGGAATATTGATTTAGACATTCAGTAGATGAGGGTTTCTTGAAGGATACATTACTTCCTTAAAGTATGGTCAGCCCGAAGGGAAAACACGTTTTCAGAAAAAAAAAACTTAGCGTATATTCATACTGTGTATTTATTACATGTGTATACATAGTTAGTGGTACACCTGTCTGTTGATATGAGATATCAGCTCATGAGGCTTTAATGCTTGAAGCATCGGAACCCATACAATCCAAATAAAGAACATGACCTTATATGTTTACTGCACGACCACGCATTGATGCAAGTTTCTCTATTTCTTATTCAATTCCTGTCCAGAATCATGTCGGTGTACCGACGGTACAGACCAGAAATCAACTACAGAGAGATACTCAACTCTCGAGCTTTTTTCGTCTCGCCTATGACCGTCCATTTCCAATATTTTTCCAGATTTTCCAATATTTTCGTTAAACTCACGCATACTGCCTTATTTTTACGCACACTGCCAAATTTTTACGCACACTTCCACAGAGTTTAACGAACTCCCGTTATCCTGGGACATTTGCCCACGAAAATGGCGGACATTTGCCCACGATAGTGTCATTTTTTGTCGAATTTGCCCACTACTGGAATAATGCACTGGTTGTGTTCATGAGGCCGAACATTTTTCAAATATTAAAAAAACGTTGGATATTGTTGTAAAAATTTTGCTTAATATATTGACATTACAAATTGTACATGTTGTATATTTGGATACTATTTAATTGTGTAAGATGATATTTCATAATTATCACTCCGTATTTATTCACATTTACTCTGCATTGTTGTATCTAAATAACAAAATTAATTCTTCAAATGGGCGCCGTGGCGTAGTGGGTAGGTGCGTCGACTCCTACGCTCGAGGTCGTCGGTTCGAATCTCGAAAAAAACATCAAGCATTTTTTCACGGCTCCACCTCTTTCGAGTCACTGACAATGCTCAAAGAGTATAACTGTCTAGGAAAAGCTTCTCAAATCGCCGTTCGGAGTCGGCATTAAACTGTAGGTCCCCTCCACTCGTGAGAGAACAATAGCACGCACAACACGAGTGGTTGGTGAGAAGCTAGGCCCAGGTCCACCTCAGACTGTAGCGCCGCCATTATTATTATTATTAATTCTTCAAATAAAAAAAAACACGATTGCAGAAGTACAAATAAATTAAAAAAACAAGTTGTATACATAACTGCATATACTTATATAGATTCATGCATATTTAATTTCATCCGTAGTTATTTGTGAATATAGCCTTTGAATTCCTAAACAAAGGAAAATATAAAAATGTTGGAAATAAAATTGTCTTTTTTAAGGATGTTTTGAAACATTAATGCATTATCACGAAAAAACTAAAATAAATGCATAAATCCCTGGAATTCAAAACAAAAAAATTTTCTGGATTTCAATATTAACGTAAAATAAAGGAACACTTTGAAAAAACAAACCAGTTGTTTTCTTAAATCTGAAGACCACAAGGAGATACTTCGGTCATTTCAATACTTAAGGATGAATTTAAAATTTGTTAACTATTTTATTTGATTTTCTCAGGTTCAACGTCAATAAGTACATTTATCACTTATCTCTCTGATTGTTTCAGTATTTCCAATGAAATTAGAATAAATAAAAAATATATCAAACCTATTTCCATATATTTCATAATATAATAATTTAAACTTCAATTTAAAAATAACCGATAATTAATAGTTTCCAATAGTCCTTCCAGTCGTAATTATTTATGTAAAATGAATGCTCTTACTGAACATTTCGTTTTCGTTGAACTTCCCCTTCTTTTCGTGGTGAACGTATTGCAAAGGATTTGTGATAGCGTTTGAAAAAAAAGGAGAGTGGGGGTATGGCCAACCCCCTGATAGATTTCTTCACATATGTATGTAGATAAGGAATGCATGTTTTGCATGAATTTGTTTGGAGGGGAAGTCAATCAGCTGTTCAAAACAAATCACACGTATTCACGGATACTGTACGAAAAAATGTTATAAAAAACGCTGTCAGATGACGTCATGAGGGTAGAAGGGAAAGAGTTGAGTATCTCTATGTAGCTGATTTCTGGTACAGACCGTGGTTCCTCCAATCGCTGTCAACGCAAACAGAACCAAAAATCCGTAATCAAAAACTATCTGTAAGGAACGACTATTCATTGTGACTAGAGTCCGACCGAAGGCCATTTTTTTGATATTCTTTCTACCTGAAACCAGTACAAATAAATTGCATGCTTTTATACAGACTAATAGTTTACCAACTTGCAAATGCACAATCTTTTGATTTTAAAGCTGTAAACAATCGCACTTTCAAAATACAAAATATCTGACAATAACAAAACAAAAAACACACCGTTCCTTGCAACTTCTGTTTGTACACAAAGCAGAAATATCAACATTCGGCTCCGGCAAAATCTTCGGCCTGATTTGGCCGAACCCGAATGTTTTGCCGAAGGTTATATTTATAGCCGAAGGTGGCGAAGCCGAAGGTGGCGAAGCCGAAGCCGAATGTTCGGTCGGACTCTAATTGTGACGTTGTGACCACGTTGTCGATCTTTTGTCTGAGTGTAAAAATTTGGTCTATTGTGAACTTTCCGGGCTGGAAATCACACTTGAAGAATCAGATTGATGAACGGTTTCAGGCGTTTATGCAAGATGGCAGAGAAGATTTTATACATGATGTTAACTACACTGATTCCTCGGTAATGGGCGTAGTCAAAGGCGTGAAAAGAAACATTGAAACTGAGTGACAAAATAAAAGACAGCTCATGGACCATTTATAACGAGTTTCTATGGAGCGAATTGTTTCCTTGTTCCCGACTCGTCTTCATCTCCTTTACTACGGTAGCAGTTCTTCTTGCGAAATCCCAGTCGAGTGACGTGTCTTCCGACGATACAGAGACACGTGACAACAGCTATCAGAGTTCGTATTACTGATCTTTTCATATCGATCGGACAATGTGATCATTTACAATTCAAGAAGCCCAGATTTGTGCAGAAATAAGTCATGTCAATAAGTAAGTCATGTCGAGTACAATTGATTATAATCCTGTTAAATATCACATTATGTTTGACCTATGACAGTCTTTTCTCTCACTCTCTCTCTCTCCTTGGTGATTACCCCCTTTCCAGCTTGAAGATGTTTTTATAGTCCGACAGATGCCTAGAAAATTGGATATAGATACTCGTATACACCATTCGAACCACTCCCAACTCACTTTCTGATCCGACTGCGAACATTTTAAAGGATAGTTCAGCGCTTGCATTTTCCTCTGTAGTGGTTGTAGTAGAAGTGGTAGAGAGTGTACTACTGCGCTGTGGAGGTGAGTTCTTTTAGGAGTTTTAAGTTAATAAACTGCGCAATATGTTTACTTTCCAGAAGCAAGAAAAATATATTTTTGCCACGACCTGCACATTTAATGGTGAGTACTAATTTTAGAAAAGAAAGTTACGGTGGTTATCACTTCAGCTAAATAACTCCTTCTCTTAAAAAATGATTTTTTTCATTTTCACTCAACTGCCAAAGATAATTTAATTCTTCAGTTAAAAATTCAAACATTGTGATATGAGAATTTATTAGACATAATAAGTACAATTTTTTCTAAAGGAAACATTGTTAATTTTTAAATTAAAACTATTGTGATGGTAAAAGAAATTCAAATATCGATGACTTTTGTACTCATTCCTTTGGCCCATTAATTTTCAGTGCAATTAAATAACAAAATTGTTAATCATCTTTTTTGCCTTAAAATTTTGAAAAGAAAAAAATTACCTGTTACCAAAATTAAAATTCGTCTGCCAAAACTGCACGATTGGATCTTCTTCGTCTTCTTCCGATCTACGAAAACTTCTATTTAATTTATCTATGTACAATTTATTTATCAAGAGCTAACTCAATAATATGAAAACCCATCTCCATATTGGTGACACTTAAACGGTTATGCACACAATTTGATTAGAAAATAAAAGTTAACACTGTAACAGACTTTAAGATTTTCAAGAACATGAACATTATAAATTTGTGCATTTATCTGAAGTGGTTGTTTCTTAGTTAATGATAGGTTACACAAATAAGAACTTTGATATTCAGTCGGGAAAATGAGGAATGGATCAATGAACAACACTTAAGAACCTCCATTGTCAGCCACACTGTTCCATTGGTGTGACTAAAACCAATAAATCTACTACAATGGATGATACTTATGATGACAAGGGGTGACTAAAAAAACCCACATTAAAGTTCCTCATGTCAAAGAGGAGAGAGAGCAAGTCCATCGAGAAAGCATACTTGAAGTTGCTTACTTTGAAATTAAATAATATTGCTGAGGCTTTGGTATAGACATTTTGAAAGTGTGCACTTACTGTAGAATTTGACGTTAAGCTTTGAGCATACAGCATACAGTTGACAGTAATGACAGCTGCTGCAAGGACTCTTGAGACTCTTGAGAATCTTGTTGGCAAATTATACAAACATCGTCGAAATTCTATTGAGACATAAATTGAGTTATGATAGCAATCCTTACAAATGTTGCTGCGATATAAGAAGAATGTAAACACTTCATTCATTCAAAGTTATACCAGATAGGGAGCTATTAGCTGCCACAGAATTGCACCAATCAAGGAAAGAAGCACTCCCATGACTTATCAATTGTGGCTACTTATGCGATTTTTAAAATTTTACAATGAACTGTCAAAACACCCAAACAATCTCTTAATTGTGTATAGGAAGCGTCAAGACGCAACTAGTTAACATATTAAAAGATTTGCGTGGGAGAGTTCCTTTTTATACCATATTCGCACCAAACCGAAATCGCTTGGTTTGGATGAGCCTCAGTAGACCGTTCCCATCGAGTTTAAATGTTTTCAAATGTCATTAGCTGTCAATTTTGAAGCGCCCGGCAAAACAAATAATAGTGTTGAGAAGAAAAAGTTGAAAATGAGCTCTGCAGACATTAAAAAGAAAGTTATTGCAGCAGTTATTTGCGATTTCGCGCTACAAAGAAATGATTTTATAACAACACATGTTGCTATTGAAAATATTGAAAATATTGCCTCTTAATATTTTGACATCTAAAAATGAACTGAAATTCATGCGGAAGGCTTGTTCTGTTTGACAACCTCTCACGGATGAATGAACTCGACGGGGTTTCAACTAGGTTTCGCCGAAAGCGCAAGCTTCCGATACCCCGATAATATATGGCGAAACCTCGGAGGTTTGGATGAATTTGACGAAACCTCGCGGTTTCGTTTAGTGGGAACATGGCATTACCGGAGATTACGTTGCTCTTATTGCTAATTTTTTTTACAAAACAAAGATCGCTAGCACAGTTTACAATGTTCGGCTGTGATATTGTATTGCTTGTGTTGTAAGTTAAACGTCACTCGATTGTAGCACCAAAGCAGTATTGTGTTTCAGGCATTATACCCTTTGAACATTATCTGTGACTTGAAAAAGGGTGGAGCCGAGTTTTTAACCCGGACTTTCAGCGTAAAAGTCGACGCAGTTACCGATGGCGACCACTTCACAAAGTTGTTTTTTTTTAATAAAACAAGATTTTTACGAACAAATACTTGTTCCAATGAATGATTCAAATCTTTTCAGGATTCCATCGTGCCTGAAGTCATTCTCGAGTGATTCATGCTTTGCTTCCGTTGATTGATGATCGCTTGATGATGAATTTTATCGATAAATAATGCAACTATATTCCCTGCATTTCTTTTAATCTTCTTACGAGGATCTACAAGGACTCCACGCAGAGTTTCTTCCACTTTTCATATTTTAAACCAATTTAATTCAATTTATTTAGTCAAGTCAAGAAGTTTAAAGCAAAATGCATACTCAACAAAAAATAATAACTAACTCCTCGCTTATGGAAGACCACTCACTTCTTCAGCTCTGTTTTATTTGAAAATTCATATTTAAAACACCTTTACCGTTGTTTTTCACTCAATTTACTTCCATTACGTCGAGCAAATGAGCTTGTCGGCAAAGGTGTTGAAAAATGTTTTATCACGCTGCGCGTACACGTATCCATTCCCCCCCCCCCAGCCATATACATGTACGCCAGTTGCCACGCGAAGATACACACTTAATGTCAAACTAGATACTTTATCGCTCGTGCAGATGGGTGCTATTTGTTCCAATGTCTCATAAAGTGCGTCACTTTTAACATCACACAGGTGCGCAAAATAAAAACATACATACATCTGTGATGAGATATGCGGTGCAGTCGGTAGCAGACAACAAAACACAGATTCACAACGGCAATAAGAAGACACGCGCACACACCTATTCAGGAGATTTTGATATTTTGGATCGATGAGGGCGTGAGATCTATAAACATGAATAAAGTTCACCGTAATATATTCTATTTTCACCTTTGCTGAATATTTATGTCGATTAATGAATTGTTTCTTCCTTTAAAATAAATAAAACACATTATGATGGCATTAAGGCTAGGGATAGAAAAAGTTGTTTATGAGGATGAACCCCTGTCTAAGTCTGTTTTGTGAGGTTAAATTGAATTTTCTTAAGATTAAGTTTACGATAATCCAGTCCACCAGTAACTTGGTCAAGGACGGAGCACGTTCGAGAGGGGCGAAGCAAAACAAACACAAAAGACCGCACTTTCAATGAAGGGACACCGCAATTAGACTCTCCCACGTATTTACGAATATCCCGCCCCGGTCGTCCGAGGGAAACAACAAAGTATCCATCAGGTGGATTAGATTGACCTAATACAAAATGAAATTAGTTCTTCTTCGATCTGAACGCTGTACGTGCCGACTGCCAACCAGTTGCGTGCGTGGCCTATCCCTCATTAAGTAGGACGTTTCTTTTGCTCAGAAGGACACGCGACCAAGTCTTAAGTGGAGTTGTCCTTTTCCAGATACGTCTGTTTGTATGTGTGCACAAAGTCGACTTAGGAGCACCACTGTATACCCTAGAATATTGTCCTTGCTTCTCTGGGAGCACCTGAGTAATCCCAATTTCATCCTTTTCAAGTGTGGCTGCCAACGGCAGACAAACACCCATTTGACTGTGGCAATAAATATTTATCCCAAGGACTACACACTCGTAGTTGAAGTAAACACATTCCTTCAAGTCTTCCTCTTCCGAATTCAGATACAATTTCAGAAGGATGTCGTTTCTGCGACAGCACACATAGGGAATAAGGGAGTGGGAAAAAGGGAAAATAAATCCTTTCCTACTCGTTCTTTTTTCTGAATGAAATTAAGAGTGTTTGCGCACCCATTGAGGATAGAATGTTCGATGTTTGGTTATGGGATTAGCCAAAGGACTCTGTGGAGCATGGTTGAAAAGTTTGTCTTTATACGGATTTGTCTACAAAGGAGTTGCTACACCGCCATCACCTGCTAAAGTTTTTTACTTTCTTGCAATTTGTGCAAATTGGTTGATATTGGTTCTGTGTGATCCTTTAAACTTAGCGCACAGGAATTCACAAGGTAGCGCTGTTTTTTACTGCAGGTCTTTAGAGACGCTATTGCGGCATTTTCTCTTCTTGGCAGTTTCTTTCATGGGTGTTCAAATAAAAAAAAATAAAAATGTCGATATCCTTTTAAGTAAAAAGGAGAAACTTTATCATTTGTATGCAATCCCGTAGAAGAACTACTTCAGGCGAGTCTTACGAAACTGTGTGCAGTACGTGACTTGAATTTAAAAGGCTGTGGGATAATTCCCTCTGGGCGTAAGGGATTGTATGTTTCAATTACCGACACGAATCCTTAAATTGGGCATGAGACATCTGTAATGAACCGAATTGAAGACCTTTGGTATGACAAGAGAAATGATTATGGAATGACTGTAAAATTTAACTTGAAATGTAAGTTATCTTACCAGTTTATTTTGTGTTAATTAACACAAAAACAGATTTAATTTTAAATTTGAATTCAAATTTAAAATATGCGAACCCCAAATAAAAAAGTGTAACCCTGTATACGATTCTCAACGAATCCCACTCACCACACTTATTTCTCAAACTCACCCCAGCTCGTGTCGGTAACGCAGTTCACATCTGACAGTTGTCCAACCGCATATAAAGAAATGCCGCCAAAAACGGCAAAAAAATTTCATCAACACATTTCACATTCCATGTGATTGTTTTTAATTTATTCTTTCGTGTTTTTGTTTAGTTTTTCACCATAAAACCATGTCTAAATTGAAGACTGAAAAAGTGACTAGTACACAAAGTGAAAATGCAAGCGATGAATCGGGTGGTGTGAGTAAAATTAGCGTCGATCGCGCAAGATGTAACTGAGAGAAAATACCATTTTGTAGGATGAGACGGCAAGCGTTAGTACGAGTACATCAAGAAGTAAATCGCCTTCAGCGAGGCGATCGATACGTGGCCGACGAAGGAAATCATCAAAAGTGCAGAAGCCACCGTACAAATATAAGTAAGTCAGCCGTGCATGATCGCTGTCGTGGCATTTATCTGATGTGAAAATTGCATTCCAGTTGCAGTCTGAAAGAGGACCATGGGCAGGCGATATTCGGTGTACGTTTCAACCACTGCTTGGCTAAAGACCAGCCGATGGTGTTCGCCACAGTGGGCACAACTCGTGTGACGGTGTACGAATGCCCCCGGGAGGGTGGAATAAAACTTGTTCAGTGTTACTCGGACCCTGATGTAAGTACAATCACTGAGAATTCAGCTTCAGTTTGAAAGTTTCTTTGTTCATTTCGTAGGTAGATGAAAATTTCTACACCTGCGCTTGGTCGTACGATTCACGTAATGGAGAACCACTCCTGGCGGCTGCGGGATACCGTGGAGTTATTCGAATTTTGAATACCAAAACACACGAGTGTGTGAAACATTACATTGGCCATGGACACGCAATAAATGAACTGAAGTTCCACCCGAAAACTCCGTACTTACTGCTCTCTGGCAGCAAAGATCACTCGCTTCGTTTGTGGAACATCCAGTCAGACGTTTGCATCGCCATTTTCGGTGGAGTGGAGGGTCACCGCGATGAAGTGCTCAGTGTGGACTTCGATCTCCGCGGTAACCGCATCATGTCAAGTGGCATGGATCACTCCCTCAAACTCTGGCGGATAGATAAGCCAGAGTTCAAAGAAGCAATTGAGAAGAGTCGAACATTCAACCCCAACAAGTCTGTGTTGCCCTTTCCCACCGTGAAGGAACACTTTCCGGACTTCAGCACGCGGGACATTCACCGCAACTACGTGGACTGCGTTCAGTGGTTTGGTGACTTTGTGCTCTCGAAGTCCTGCGAAAATTCCATTGTGTGTTGGAAGCCGGGTCGGATAAACCAACCGGAAACAGAACTGAAAGTCTCAGATTCAACGAGCACCATAATTCACAACTTCGACTACGCGGAGTGTGAGATTTGGTTTGTGAGGTTTGATTTCAATTTCTGGCACAAGGTTATTGCTCTGGGCAATCAGCACGGCAAGACTTTTGTCTGGGAACTCGACGCATCGGACCCCACGCAGACAAAGGGATCGATTTTGAATAACATCAAGTGCAATACAGCCATCAGGCAGACGTCGTTTTCGAGGGATGCCAGTGTTTTGGTGTGCGTCTGTGACGATGGAACCGTGTGGCGATGGGATCGTCGGGCCTGAGAACATGGTTGTATTTTATTTTATTTTATCTTAATTTTAATATATAGTTAAATTAGTAAAACGAATGATTTTGAGTTTGGTTTTGCTGGGTGGAAATTTGACTTGGGCATGAGGAGCAACAGCATATTCTTCCGAACTCTGTCGGAAGCGTGCACTTAGATCGCACGCAATAGAAAGTGGCTTAGTTTACGTAAGACTATTGAAACATATCAGACCTGGAACAGTTGGATCTCGGCGCTGCAAAAAAAACGTCCACTTACTCGATCAGTTTGAAGAAAGCTTAAACACAACTATATACGTCAGTTACTGTAGCTTATTCAAAGGCAAGGTCTATGATTCTTTTTCGCACGAATTGCTGAACATCTAATATCAAGAAACCGAGTAATAATGCACAGCTCTCGCTCCGGATGATGGTTATTATGGCGCGCGAACTCACCGCTGCGATATGGGTATAAGTTATATCGAAATATGCTATTATCCAGCGGAAAACCTCTAGTACACCACAGAACCAGGTCATGGAAATTACCTTATTTTCACGGGGAGAGAGGAGTTGAATTTCTCTTTAATACCAGGCTCGTTTGTGAACTGCATTAAAACTGTATCCTGTTGCTAATTTTGTACGTTTCCACAAAGGTCAACCAAATTTTAAAATTTTGTTTGGTAAAGCTGTAGAAAGCTGGTAAAGCTGGTTTCAAATTTGTAACAAATCAAATTTGTAACCATTTATCAATATACTCCTCCATAACGAGATATGTACGTACATCTGTCAAAATTTAACTCAGAATAAATATCCACCTATAATAGGTATGACCGAACTTGAGCTAGTGTCAAAGGGTGTGTGTAGTCGCTCACTCAAGGATGCGGGTTTGACATAAGCTCATGGTCGCTCATGCCTATTAGAATTGGGACTTAAATTGTATGTGTCCCAGAGCAGGTTTAATTTTTAATCAACATACTCACCACATAAGTGTCCAACTTAGCCAGGTGGTAAAATTATTTAACGCAGTTCACACATTGCGTGAATTTCCAGCATCAACAGGCCTAACTGCTTTACAGATGAATCGGCGATTGAAGGCACCAGCTTCGGTAGTGCTATGAAGTCTGCAACGTAAATCGACCCATTCCGATGCTTCTTCTCTACGCACTATCACCGACTTAATTATTACCCAAATATGGTTAGAGCTTAAAGGGCCAACTATAATGACCGTACAAAAAATTAAGCTTTTGTCATAATCAAACGAAAAGTGTCCATAATTGCTTATAGAAACTTGAGGATACTTCAGCTGTCAACTGACATTTGCATACGTAGAGAGCAATTCAATTGGGTCCCGCGTAAGTAGGCAAAAGTGACAGAACTTCCCTAAATTGAGTGATGCGGTTACAATGGTCACATTGTATCAGTTTTGTGTATTCGCTTGATTGCTTTAGTTCTCTTAAGTTTCTGTACGGCCAATATGGTTGACCCATAGAAGTCAACTGCTCTAGGCCGTTTGGATTGCCGTAAATTATGTCCGCAGAAAAATGTTTGACGTTTCCATGAACGTGAATTAAATGTTAAAGGTGTAATAGTACGTTTACACTGCACCCAAATTCAACATTTCGGCTAGTTTCTGCATTTCAGCCCAAATACATTGCATTTCGCCATACATTTCCTGCATTCTGGAATGCAACATTCCAGCGAAATTCTGAATTTCGTCGCTGCATTTGTAAGTTCGTCAAATCGAACAATCAACTTTACAAATTCAGCACGTCAAACAATGACATTTCAACCCGCTGACACAAACAAAAAACAGCTGTTTTCCCATTAGTTGAGAGCTTCGAGTTTCAACGCGAACCCCATACCTCCATTTAATATGTCCGAATTAGCACTTAAATTCATAATTAAATTAAAATAACAAGCTAAATGGTTCAACCACTTCCGATTTCCAATCCGGAAAAAATATCCAATAAGAAATTCTGACACTAGCTGTCATTTGAAATGCTGAAGTTGCAGTGGGAACGGAATTTTTTTTCCTGAAATGTTGTATTTGAGTGTGGTGTAAACGTACTATAAGCTGTGACAAATAACAAATTTGAAATGAATTGAATGATAAATATTCCAGCTATCTCTATCACTCCATCACAGCTGCATACATCTGTTAAAAATATAAAAGACTAACGCATAGGGTACATTTTGTGCTGCTCCAAAGCAGGTTGAATTTTTAACGGCCATATTCACCTCATAAGTGTCAAAAATTAGCCTGAGGATAAAAGTTCAACGCAGTTGACACACAGTCTTAAGATTTAACCCTATTTGGGTTGACAGACTAAATTCATGATTAAAAATGTTTCTCTTATAGCATCGAATATAATGACATTCAAAAAGAACTAAAATTGAAGCCTACATTTAAAAATGTGTTGTGGAAAGCATTTATTTTCACGTCTCTCTCATTCACCCGGATCAGCAATTTGTGACAGGTGGTGCCGTCAAATTAAAGTTGACCCATTACACCACTGTGACCACAAATGTGCTACATCAACCCCCTGAGAACAAGTGCAGGGACTAATAACCCACCATTCAAGCCAGCTGTGGTCAAAATGTAATTATGAACCGAAAAAGTCGATATTGATGGCCCTTTTAGCATTGTTTAAGAAAATGTCTTAACTTGACTCCTAAATTTATATATAATTTCATAGGCTTTATTGCTTCCGGAGAACGCTGTCAATTCAGGAAGGAAATGCGTCACTTTGTGCTGCGATAACATTGATGTAAGACGTCAAAGGAAGCATAAGATATTTTTATGTATCCCAATTAGTGTTATGTCACTGCCAGATAAGGCTTAGACTAATTATGTTTTAACGTCTACAACCCTTTGCTTTCAAAACATCCATCTCCCCATCCACTCAAAGTCATTTATTTTACTTGTGTCAGAACTCAATTAAAGCACCAGCCCCATCATCCATAAAAAATGAATTAATCTGCCAAAAGGATGAATCAAGTACGCAATCAAGCAATTAAAGCCCCCCCAAAACCTAAAAGTCGTTTCAACACAAAAATTTCCCAAGAAAACGAGGTAATCGCAACCTCGCAACATCGCCGTCCCCCACTCGATCCCAATCTGTTCTTCAGAAAAGTTCTACCATCGAATCAATAGAACCCAATTAACCACATAACAAATAAAACCCACCAGACTCAAGGGAGATGTAAACCCGCCCCAAATACGACGGGCTGCCCATTCAAGCAAATTGAGTTTTCGTCCTGTCGACGGACGACTCAGCCCAGTTTTCCCACTCAATGAAAAACAAACTCTTCAAAGTCCTTTCTCAACGATGTCTGCCATTGTTACAACATTGACATCTGACAATTGACAGAAACAGTTATGTGTCAAAAAAAAAAAAAACATGTTCATTGAAGTTGTTTTATTTGGCGATTTATGAAAAGAAATGAGTATATACAGACACACAGAAAACAAACAAAGAATATAAAGTAAATGTCACATCTAGGAGAAATTAGAACACATGCACATTCAAGTTGACAGATGAAGTAGTTAGTATGTTTTTATAGGCGTCAAAAGATTTGACAGATAGACAGATAGAAGAGGGAGCACAGAAAAGTTTATATATACAAGAGATGTATTGTAAGGTTTTTGTATAGTACAAGAGGGCAGAAAGGACGAAAGTTAAGGCAAATAGACATAGAGTACTGGAACAGATAGATATAAGAAAACTACCGCTATATACAATTTTCATTTTACAATATAAACATAGAAAAATGAAATTCAAACTCCACTCATAGTGTGGCCATGTGGCTTGTATGTACATGTTTTTGAGTTTGCTTGAAGAAAATATCAAACAAAAATAGGAACACTCAATAAACGTCATATTGTAGGTTAGGTTTGAATATGTACACAAAACACAATCGGACAGGTTAGGTTTTTGTATTTTTTTTTTCAAACGAGAAACGAGCATAGAAAAAATTGTGTTCTGAATTAATTTGTTGTCTTCATTTGTGTGGAACGCAACAGTTTGGATTAATAAAACAAAACGAAAACAAACATAAAACAAATAAGAGTTAAGCTGGAATAATTTGTTTCAAAACAAAGGTTTCAGTACGTTTTGTCGCTCGTCATTGATCTCGCCCAGACTGGAGTTCGCAGGCGTCTCTGTCTGTGGATTGTTGCTTTGTTACTATTACTACTACTGCCACTTGTTGATGTTGCTGTTGTTGTTGTTGTTGTCGTCGTCATCGGCGGCGGCGTTGCCATCGCTGTGGCCGTAGTTGACGTTGGTGGTGTTGCAGGTGCTGTCACAGTTTGCTCAGAATTGGCATTTGAAGTGCCCTCCTCAGTTTGCGGTACTGGTGGCCCGGTTGGGCCACTATGTGTTTGAGGCGCTAATGACACACCTTTCGTACGGCCCTCTATACTCGTCTGATTACAATTGGCCACATTTTGTTGCTGCTGTTGCTGTTGCTGATTATCATCACTTATTCTACTTAGAGTAACATTGCTATTGTTATCGTCGTTAGCATTGCAATTGGTGTTTGTCGGAGTGGTTGCTGCGAGGCGGTTCTTTTTCGCCGGAGTACCATCTGGACTGCAGCAGTAATAGTAAGTTATGTGTAATGTGTGAATGAGTGTGTATATGTGTGTGTGTGGTTTTTTTTTGGCAACCATACCCAGAGAGAGACGTACCAACATGAGAAAATATTGATAAAAAATTCGTTTGTTTTAGATTTAATTTTGCGACAGCAGGGAAAAAAGAGAAAATAAAATCATTGAAAATGTAAAATTGCATTTTTTTGGTTTCTTTTAATTTTTTTTTCTTAGACTAAATCTAAATCAATGTCTTTTCTAGCACATACTGATTTACTTTCGTATGTAACGTGTTTTTTAACATCCCTGTCAATAGCACTAAAACTTATCTAAGACTGCGGATAATTGGTGATGGAAAAGTTCCCTGTACGTTGAAGCTTATTTTTCTTGGCTTTGGTTGGGAAAACTTTTCTTTACAAGGAATACTAGTTGTAAAACTAATGTATATGAACAAGGGTGAATGGAAAGAGGGTCTATCCTTCGAATTATGAAGGAGAAAACATGAAATTAGTTAATTTCGTTGATTTTTCTCGAATGTAGTGAATAACAACTTAATGAGAATCGAACGGAGCTAATGATAGGTAAATGAGTTCGATGGTGTATTTAACGGTATTTATGATGCAGAAAAAAGTATGTATATTGGCAGAGAAAAGATTAAGAATAAATGTTTGAAAATAAAAAGTAAGGGGAGAAGTTGTGAAATCATTTTGAGAAGAATTCGCAGAAGTTTTGGAAATGTCAGAAGAGAATTGAAAGAGAAGAGTTTTCTAACAGGGATTACTTTTTATCCTAATTGATACTGACAAAAGTTACACTGAAAGCCTTTTAATTTAGTTTTCTTTGCACATGCATTCGTGTTCTTGTCCCTAATTGGACATGAATACTTAAAGTTAAATTAAGTTGACCATCAGATACACGTCATGCCCACAGGGATGTTTGCAAAGAGAAAGAGAAGTTGAGTGAAAAGTTGGGGACAAAAACAAAACATTCGTGTCGATTGGATAAAATGAATAAAAAGAGGGAGTAAAACAGAGAACTATGTGCATTTTGTTAAAAAAATGTTCGCTGTGGGCCTTAAGTTAGATTGAATACATGGCTTGACAGGCATCTAATTATTTGTTGGGAGGTTTTGTAATTACAAATATATCTTGAATGAGAAAAATATCTGCAGAATTTATGAAAGAAGGAAGGCAAAAATGTAAATAAAGGTGACGTTTACTTTAGATAGAAATAAACCAATTAACTCATAGGTCTGCCGTTTTAAGACTGCTGAGTCTATTGTATCCAAGTGAAAAGTTGAAAGCAGCAGAACTAGCTCTAATCAGTAAAATTAAAAAAGGAGCAAGAGTACTAAGCGAACGTTCATCAAAATTAAAAACAAATTTGCAATAATTTATTTTTAAACAGTTCGAAACCGACTAAAATCGACTTTCGATACAACACCCTGTAATAAGCTGATATACACCTTCAAGTAAATCAAAACAGTGTTCGTAAAAACTCTCTTAAAAGTTAAGTTTTTTCGGGATCTACGCAATCAAAACATCTAATGACCTTTGTTTACCGGAAAAAAAGATGGTATAGATCTTAATTATAACCAAGAGGCGCATGTTTTGTAAATCAAAATCAAAAGGAACCAAAGTTAATGAGAAATTGATTGCTTCAGGGATTTTATCTGAAGTTTTAAGGTAGATAAGCAAATTTCCATCAACTTTATAATTATTCATCTTAATTGCAAGATAATTTGAAAATTCAATAAAAAAAATGATGCCTTCAAACCAAACCGTGTTGGGAATTAAATAGATTTTATTTCAGGAACTTTGTTGATTGTCAGGTTTTATGTCAAGACGTGATGTTTCACGATAGGGGAAGAATGTAACTGACAAGTTATTATACAGGACTTGGGCTTCCTAATTTTCATTTAATCTGTTTTGAGTATTTTTGTGGTTGCAATTTGAAAAATAAATCTGATTATTTGAAGAATGACTAAGGAAATACGAGAGAGTTTTAGAGCAAAGTTGTGGAATCGAAGCTGACAGTATTGGATAAAGGTCTGAATGAGATACGTTCATTTAAATCCGAATCCTGAATGGAATGCGTCTTAACAAAAGGCGCATCCAATTATAGATTAGCCAGATCGCATCGATCGACTTGAAATCTGCCAATTTATTAACTGTTTGATGTCAGTTGACCACAAGGCTGACTCTGGAGGCAGAAATCATGAAGGTAAAGGGTCGAAAACGGGTGTTTTTGAAATAAATTTTTAGTGGATTCTGATTTCACGTTCTCTGCAATGGCGATTAACGCTCATGAAACGGTAGCATTTTCGCTTTTCATCCCTGAAATCAATTATCTGAGATTCAGAGAGAACAATGGGCATAAGATTGGTCATTTCGACAACTCCTTCGAAAACCATCAAATTGATTTCATCATTCAGCCGAGTCATGTGATTGCGTAAGCTAATTGATTACGAATGAATCTGCGAATTCTTGTCAAGAAATGATTTCTCCTAGAAAATGTATTCATTATTAGAGGATCGTGATGATGATGAGAAATGTAAATGAAAGAAAAAATAAAAAAAAAAGAAAACTATTTCATTCTACGATAGCATTTTATTAGTTTTAATTCAAAGTTACTGATCTAATGCGTTCTAAGCGTTCACGCTTCGAATTGATAAATTAAATAACGACATGAAATGAATGACACATCAAATTCATCTAAAACAAAAGGGTAATGATACAGACAACTAGCTTATTTTATTTATTTTGTTTTTACAAATCAGCGACTTTCTCATTTCAACTGCAAAATAATGAGATGTGCCTGCTGAAGGCAAGAACAATTTTATGACAAAAGAAAGAGGTTTTTGTTTTTTTTTTCTTATAATTTTCTATGAATCAATGAAATCAAGTTTCTAGAATGAAATTACTCTACGCATTTGCCAACAAAAACTACACTTACTCTTTATTTTCGACGGAATTTTGCCCTGATAATGGTTTTTCACGCGTAATTAAAATGGAGGGGCTTCTGTAATATAGTTTTCAATAATTTTGAAAAAAAAGAAGATACATCAATTGCTTTTCGCCTTTAAGGTGATAACGTAAAAGAAGGAAAAAGATTTGAAAAAACGAAGAAAAAGATAAGAAATAGAAAAGGGATACAACGGATTTCATAGAAAACAACATTGAAATGGAAAAAGATACAAAAAATAATATATCCTCGAATATTAGTTCCTAATCTCACCACTCCATCCAATTGACTAATTGTTTAAATACAAACAAATTTAGTTACATTAAATACCTTATAACAAATTCGATATACATATACATATTTTTTTCAAAAAGTTTCCTCAACTTTCTTTCTTTTTTTGTTTTGCATAATTTCTCTCTAAACATGGATGATTGAAAAAAGATACATCTATGAGCATGTATTAAGCGGGCGATACTTACTTTGTTTCATCTATAAATACTGCTTCGAGGACACGTGCGGCGTAGTGAAGATTTTTTTGTAAAACTTCAGCTGAGATTTCCCCAGACTGAAGCAGACGCAGGAGACAGCGGAGTCTGAAAATAGATGACAAAATTAATGTTTGATTTGAACGTCATTTTGAAATCTTATTTGATACGAATTGAAGAGAAGATTAATAATGATGAACAAATCAAGGAATCTATGTATACGCCTCGTGCGGCAACTTTGTCTAACAAAAATATCTCTCTCCAAACATGTCGTTTAAATGCAAACTCTTTTTAACTTCATTTTCAGAACAATCTGCATAAACTGGGACTTGGCGAGCTAATAAGGAGAAGGCAATTTTTCTCAGCCAATCAACCATCTTCGAATCCCTAAAATAAATGCCGCCTACAAAACAATAACTTTTATTTTTTGAAAAGTGTAGAATTTGAGTTGTTTTTTGGTTGGAGAACTTAATATTGGATTTAACTTCGCAATCAATAATGAGGTGTCAACTTGCATCCGATGACAGATGGGGATTTGCATTGTGTGAAGGCATAATGCATTGACCCTGAGTAATTGAATTGTACTCGTATGGTATCAATCTTGTCAGAGACCGCAAACAGACAACTCATGTGTTCGATTATCCAATAATAGAACTCGCGTGAATTTGTAAAAGCATGAGGCGACCGCAAAAGAGTATGACAGATCAATATGACAACCGAATATGTAAACGCCACCAAAGGATATTAATCGATATACTATTGCGTTGCTAGCATTTTACAGGTCACGGAAATTGTTTAAATTTTTCAAGTTTCTGAAATATCTGATAACTGATAGATTTTAAGGACTGGTCGACTTTAAGAAACTGTCGCTGTTTGGGCATCGAAAACCCTCGAGTGATACACCAAAGACCACTGAACAATTGTAAAATAACTAATAGTTGACCCATTTGGGCTGCTGCAGGAATCCTTGAGGCATGTTTCTTTGAGGATTATAGCGATAATGCTGTAAAAGTTACTGGTAACCTTGTTCGGGATATGTTGAAATACTTTCTTGTGTTCGAATTCAATCGTTTAGTCTTACAGATCATGTGACTCCAACAATACGGTGTCACATTACACGCAGCTTGGACTACGATGAACATTTTGCGAGATTTTTTCTCGATAACGCGTGGGCGCCTTGGCGTTTTAGGTTGGTACATCGACCCCTACGTACTAGATTTTTCAGTCTAGGTTTAAATGCTATTTATGTACATACAACAAAATAAAAAAAAAAAATGTTCATGGCTTATGCCAGCAAGGAAATTTCCGGACAACTTTGTCCAGCGGCTATTAAATAGTTCGTGTCGTGTCTCTACAGTTTATACGAGATTTCAGGCATAGAGGTGGTGTAGAAAATGTGCAACAGTGTTAAACGCAGTAGTACTGGGATTTTGTGAGGCACTAGCCCACAAAAAAAATATGTCTGGGTAAGTGTCTACTATCAGAAGAAGAAATGCAATCACTAGAGCCATCTCTCCTGAAGATTCCTGAAGGAAACTGGCTTAGAGAGAATACTCTAGAACAGACTTCTTCACCTATGCACAATAGGAGTCCATTACCATTACACAACTCTGAAAAGAACTGTATTTGAGGGGAACTCGTAATTGTGTAAAAGTTATTGAAAGGGGGCACAATAGATCTTAAAGGTCGCGGTGCAATATACCCTCAACAATGATAACAATAATAATAATAAACGCAATAGTTAAGAAACAACCGAAGTACCAAATAGTTATGCACTTTTGAATATCTCAGTAAGCGAGAAAACTAAAATTTTTGGTCTACTTGCTGTCGGCTAAGGTCCGTTAACAGTCCATTTGTGTCGAATTCAAAAGTTATTTGAAGTCCAGGTTCAACCATGACTATTGCACCATCCATTTAGTTTTTGAACACACACACTTCGGGAATATGTCGCCATCGGAGAGATACGTCGGTACGTCGGCAATGACACTAATAATGTTGGCTTCCATTGCTGTTTAGTCTGATAGAGTACACTAGCGACTTAACGTATTCCCATAGAAAATAATCAGGAAGCGTTAAATCACAAGATCTTGAAGGCCAATTTTCACGTTCATGCGAAATTATGCGATCATCGGATTCTTGCTTAATCAAGTTGTATGTTTCGTTTGCTGTATGGCACGTAGCCTGACACATATTTTCCATTTGTGTGCCATTCAATCGAGGAACAAAAAAGTTATTAATCATGACTTTATAGTGAATACAGTTGAGCGCCATACACTGTGAAGCCTTATTTTTGAAATATATATTTTCCGATGACTCCAGCAGCCTACATATCTCATCTAAATGTACATTTTTCGGGGTGTATCGGCGTTTCACTGATATCAGGTGGATGAGCTTCACTCCGAATTCGAACATTTTGAGCCAAAAATGAATCTAATTGCACAATTTTTCGATAAAACAGCTGATGGTCCCATTCACCGAATTTATGATACAAATAATGGATCTTGGAGGCCTTTAAACCAAAATCTTTGCGTAAAATATATCATAAAGGGGACGGAGAGAGACCAAGCTGTTGTGAACAGCCTCAAATCGATAAATTTGGATCTTCTTCAATGTTCTCCTGAACAAATGCAATATTCTCTTCAGTACAATGCTGTAGCAATGCAGTGCGAAAACGGTAAACGGTCTTAAATGTTCGACTATGTCGGTTGTAATTAAGAAACTATGAGACTCACATTTTGCAATCTGACAATTGGTTTCACAGATATAACTGTTTCGGTTAAAAGAATACCCGTTACTTCCAGAGGGTACTTAAATTATCTGAATTAAATTATTGAACTTCAAACAACGAAATAACTCATATCGCCGTTCAAGAACACCTCAAAGAGTAACCCAAATGTACACAAACAATCGACTGATGTTTCCCCAGAATTACATCAATTCGAGAAATGGGTGCAAGTCTTTTCATGTTAAAAATGGTCTTATTTAAATATTTCCCACAGTTTTTAGCCTAATTCGTCGAAAACCAACATCATTCGCTGAAAAAGAAATTTTCGAGGTTAAGGTCAGCCATTTTTCAAATATAACTTAAATTCCCATGCATTTTCAGCAGTTCAACGCTGTGATCCATCAGCCGCAGGAAAGTGGTTAAAGATTGTTTCTGCAAATAAAATATTCACCATTTAGACTAGCTGACAACCTCGATTGAAATCCTATTGAAAATCTATTGAGTCATTTTACAACTGTGGTTTATGACAGAACATTTTTTTTATACTCTGCTTTAACTCAGACGAATGATTGAAGTGGCCGACGTGGTGTAAGAGGTCGACTTTTACGCTGGAACACAATGGTTCGATTTCGGATACACCAAACTGTCGATTTCACGGCACCACTTCTCTCGAGTCACTGACAAGGCTCCAACAGTATAGCTGTCAAGAAAAGTTTTTCGAACTCCGCCGTAAACTGTAGGTTCTCTCCCCCGACTGAACAACGCTTGTCAAAAAAGTTACTGTAGCGCCACACGAAGAAGAAGAAGAAAGAAATAAAGAGAAAACTTTTTAACGTGTAATGAAATTAATGCTGAATCCAGTTTTCGAAGTACGCAAAAATAGAGGACGTCATAATTAATTTGTTGCACACAATGAAGTCAAATTAACGCAGAGTAACGACTGTCATTGAATTTTGAATTGAATGACTGCATTCAGCAGCAGATCGGAGTAACTCCCCACACCTTAGCTCAAGTTTAAAATCAGATGGACTTTTTATTGTCCCGGTTGTTGGTTGTCACATTCGTTCAAAGTCTAGACATTTAATCAGGGAATGTTGCTTTTTCTGTGAAAATATTCCTTGAGAATCTTAGGGCGTGATGCCGCTCTTGACAACTTCAAATTAAGGGATTGACACAAGCTCTCCGAAAATATGTCACCTAAGGGACCAGTCCTTCGCAGAATGTCGGATTTGTCAGTGATTTTTCTTCACAAAAGTGCCAACGTTGCCTTTCAAAATGAAATACTTTGCGAAATTGGATTCGATATGGTGAGAGAGTCAATTCTCAGATAAAATTGAATGGCTTCCAAATCCATTAGTAACTCACTCTTCAATCACATGTGTACACATGTATCTGTTCAAATTTCTCATGGGAGATGCTCACCCATGAACGACGTGTTAATTCAAGGGTCAGTTGAAATTTAATCTTCAAAAATCAACTAAATTGCAGTCTGACAACAAAAGTTTCATCCTTCACCGCTTATTGTCCGATCTAAGAGGTTGGCTTCTGTGTGTGTACGCCCTCTTGCCACTTCGATGTCTCAATCAATCTCGAGTGAAAGAAGAAAGAAAGGAATCAAATATCAACTCATCCATCTTTGGTCAGCGTCTCGGGGAGAATTTATGAAGACATCCTTGCCGACAAAGTCAATAAATCACAGCGTCACCGATCAGGATGTCAGGAACGGGTAATTAATGAAAATCAAGTGCGGATAGTGTAACAGTTAATCTCGGGGGTGATACATCTTGCCAAGGCCAAAGTGACCGCAGTGTCAAGGTTGACCTTTGAATTTAAATTATCCTTGCAATGGAAATTTTCAGAGCTTGAAGGACGTTCTGTGGTGTTTCCGTGGGGGATTTGGAAACAGGAAAAGCTTGTCATTCAAGATTTAACGGTAAATTCAAGTTCAATGGACTGAAAAAAAAAGGCAAAACAAAAACTCACCTCACTGCAGCCTTATCGCAGGCATCCGGAGTATCGACGGCAGGTAAATTTTCCGTCGCCAAATCGAGTGTCTCGAGTCCATTGTCACTACCGGCCGCCGGTGACATGATACCGCCGCTACGCGTTGTCGGTGACATATTGCCGCTGGTCGCTACGGTGGTGGTATTCGTCGATTGTTGTTGTAGTGTTTGCATTCTTGAGTATTGTTGCAGGTGGAGTGAGGATTGTTGTTGTTCTTGTTGCAGAGCAGTCTGTAATTCGGATGCTTCCAGTTGATTAATTGGGCCAGTGCCAGGTGTGAAGCTACCCGGTCCTAATGTCTGCCCCAGATTGCCGGAATCAAAATCACGGCTCTGTGAGGATGGGTAATCACAGGGTGTTGCACACACCGAACCACTATCTGTTGGTGCTTGACTTGGTGATGGCAATTGATATTGTGGCGAATCTGCTGGGAAGCCTAGGTTTCCCTTGCGACTATTTGAGCGACGGACGATTGTAAGGGAACCTTGTTCTGAAATGAGATAAATTTCGATATTAATTCTGCTATTTATTGTGTTATTTGATGGAATATTGGGAATTATGGTAGGGTTTGAAGGAGAATGGTAGGGTGGGCGCCGTGGCCGTGTGGTTTCGTGCGTCGACCCATGCGCATTATACTTTTACAGTCTAGGTTCGAATCCAGGTCCAGACAAAACAATTTTTCAAAAAAAAAAAATTGTTCACAGCTCCACTTCTTTCGAGTTACTGACAAAGCTCAAAGGGTATAACTGTCTAGAAAAAGCTTCTCAATCTCGCCGTTCGGAGTCGGCATTCAACTGTAGCTCCCCTCCACTCGTGAGAGAACAATAGCACGCACAACACGAGTGGTTGCTGAGAAGCTAGGCCCAGGTCCACCTCGGACTGTAGCGCCGCCATTATTATTATTATTATTTTTGAAGGAGAAAATGAATTACCTTTTTTAAGGAACAGACCAATTTTTTAAAATAAGTTTCATCGGTAAATTATGGATAAGAAAACTCAATGAAGGCTAGTGACATGACGCACAAATGACCAAACACCAAGAATAAGGTAATACAGCCCCATGGTGAAACGAGAATTGTACCAAATTGGAATGTTGCACACAACCACACAGCCAGCACAATAACGTGTTGGCTTGCAGAAGAAAGTCTGTTGGTTGAGGTACATGTCTAGTCGAGGTGAACGACTGGATGGCGCAGTTGGTTAAGTGCGTGCCCTAAGTTAGAGGGGTCCCAGGTTCAAATACCAGTGAAAGCAAAGTTAGTACGCTTTAATCGGGTTTTTCAAATTTGGTCCAGTCACCATTTGCCGATGGGATCAAATTAGCGGCACTATCACTGGAGCGGTCGATCAGTGATAGTAGTCTGACTATGGGTATCACAAATGTGTTGTGTGCTGTTTCATTCATTCATTAGCAGCCCCCTAACCTAACCTAACCTACAGTCCGGGGTGGACTTGGACTAGTTCTCTCACGAGTGGAAACAACTGAGGGATATGTTTCACCTTTTATTGAGTCATCCAACAAGAGTTGTCATTTTAAACTTCGCGCCATTTCTGAATAGTCATCATTCAATTATCTATATTTTTTGCAACGCTACACTGGAGCACTCAGGCTCTATTCAACTATTTTTGTCATAACTTTTGATAAATAAAAACGAGGAGCTTATTATATATGAGTCGAATGCTAAAACAGTCAAAACTCACTACAAATGTGGTGAAAATACGAAAATATATGAACGTCTCGGGCAGGTTAGTGATGTGAAGATTATAGCTCGTATTCGTTCGGCAATGTCAGCTAAAAATCTTGCTACTGCAGCTGAAAAATCTGAGTGGCCAATGCTAGACCCACAATCTTCAAAAATGTCATACGCGGATAATGTTGATGCGACTTGTCGAACACAGTAAGTCGTCAATGATGCGAAAGGTGTTAAATGAAACTGCCTGTAAACGAGGACAAACCGAAATATGTACGAGTATATGTTGTCTTCGAGAAAGGACGTAGAACATCGACGATTTGACCAGAACGTCATTATGTGCAGCTGTGCTCGTAGTTTCGAGGTTGTGAAGAACTTCGCTTACCTCAGCTTCGCGGTTAACAGTACGAAAAAACTATTGATCAAAAACAGAATACGTCTTTCAAACCGGTGTGTTTTTGGGATGAAGGGGCAATTGAGCACTCTCTCGAAAGACCAAGCTGACTTTTTTCCTTGATCATTTCATCCTAGCTCTATATTCAAAGTGGATGAAAAAGCTTTGGGTCTTTTCGAGGAAAAAGTTCTGCGTGCGATCTTTTGGTCCTGTTTGCTTTGATGACGATTGGACGAGAAGAGTCCACCACGTATGAGCTGTAGAGCGCATGGACATTGTAGTTCCGGCACTAAAAGTCTTTGACACTTAAGTTGTGGGATAAGGCAACAGAGGACATCCACCATTGAGGTGGGGCACAGAAGTGGAGAAAGACTTCAACTAACTTTTTGCACAATTGTAGATAGCAAGCGGAAGATCGTGGTAGCTGGAAGGGATTATTGGTTGAGGCTCAATTAAACCCCGAAATGTAGTGCCGCCAGAAGAAAAATTAGCTAAAGAGTAGACTGACAAGGCGTTCCAATTTAAAGACAGAATTGGGCCTATTTTATGGACTTAATTATACTAATAATAAAGGCAGTGCTACAGTCCGAGTTGGACCTCGGCCTAGCTTCTCAGCAACCACTCGTGTTGTGCGTGCTATTGTTCTCTCACGAGTGGAGGGGACCTTCAGTTTAATGCCGACTCCGAACGGCGAGATTGAGAAGCTTTTTCTAGCCAGTTATTCTCTTTGAGTATTGTCAGTGACTCCAAAGAGGTGACGCCGTGAACAATTCTTTTTTTTGAAAAATTGTTTGTCTGGGCTGGTATTCGAACCTAGACTGTGAAAGTCAAATGCGTATGGGTCGACGCACAAGCCCAAACGGCTACGACCCCCATTTTATGGACTTAGCTGACGTTTATTATTAAGCAGGATGACACTACATGTTACATATCGTTGGAAACAATGTTTTTCTAAAGCTACCGTTTCTTAAAATTCTTTACCAAGATCGAAGGTGATAATAAATTTCGTGAAAAGAATTTGTATGTGTTGCCAGATAGACATTTGATCGCTATTCTATTTCATTATCAACCCCATAGTTTGTACTCCGGACTGAACTAGAATATCACAACATTTCATGAAAATATTGATTTTTTCCATTAATTTCTATGAGCACCTCTTGTTGGACAGCTTTATATAAAGACTAACCTTGTCGATAGAAATCTACTGTAAGTGCCAAAAACAAAAATTCAGTCGTTAGAGTGAGATACGCTGTCTTTTCTTTTGTATCTATGTGGTGAAAAACTAATCAGTATACAAATGCAGCGGCTGCAGTACACGAAGTACTGGCTTGTTTTTAGTTCTAGAGAATAAATTAATTTTTGACGTCAATGCATTTAAAGCAGCAAATATGTCCCTGACACAAGATAGTTTCTATAAATATAAGCAGTCGATTAATTAAACTCGACATCAAGCAACTTGTCCCCTTAAAAAAAAACTTTGAACTTGACCCTTCGACCTAATCCTTTACAAAGTAAAAGAAAGTAAATATTGAGAATCTATCTTTTGTCCCGTCCGATACATCTCCCCTGAATGTCATCTCCACCATCAGAAAGTAAGTAAATACACCCGAATGCATTTTCATTTCACGTGTATTTACAATAACTCTATGCCATCAACAGTAAAGGATTCACTGCGCATTCCTTACAAAGTCCATTTCCAGCAAAACATCAGATCCAGGCAACATTTCAAGTAAAAGGATATTTCACTACATTTCTCGGAAATGTTCAACAACAACAATTGAAATAAGGAATTACAAAAATCCCTCAAAGCGTTAGTGGATGTCCTTTGCATTCACCTGACATACCTCTCCTCCTAAGACTGCTGTCTACGAAAGAATTATTATTTTCCTTTCACGAAGGAAGTGTAGGTGTACGATACCACCTAGAGTCAATGCAAATCCCACTTTATTTTTGATCCTGTCAGCCGGCAAAAAAGCGAAATTAATTTCGCTCTATATTTACAGAAGGTACAGCTTCGCAATTTACCTTTAGTCCTTATCCTGGCATCCTTTCGCGTTTCAAATTTAAATGAATTCACCTCTGCCGGCGCTGTCATTCCCACTTCTGAGACTGTTACAAATTCAGTAATGATAGAGTGCGCAATCTTATTAGCAATGTTTGACCTGGAGTATTGTGATGGAACGTGGAAATGGGAAAGGATCAATTAGGATTTGGATTCTGGCGGAGGTTGGAAGTGTGTCTAATTTGATTACAATTTAAATTGAGTTTTACTTACTTGACACTTGACCGTTTACTGGTGCCGCACTGCTCTGCTGTACGCCAGTTGGACTGTTTGACTTGGATCTTTCCACTCCACTGCTACTTCGTCTATCCGATGGGATGGCGATAGTATCCTCACGACCGGTTCGATTGTCTGGGGTACTGGCAACTGAAAGGACATGAATGGGGATGAGTTGAGTGAAATATTCATAACATTTGTATGAAGAGTTAGCTCTTTTCTTAAGAGTATCCCCTTGAGAGGAGATTTCTGGGGAAAAGAGGTGTTTCTATGCAAGATTGACAGAATGAGGTTGGCTGAAGGACTCTGTTGAGTTAATAATTAAAATAATGAATTCTTAACAATTGAAGAGGGTTTCAGGGCACTTCATGAATAGCTTATGGGGATGTGTTCTCCTTTTGTTTGTGATTGCAAACAATTTCAAGTTGTTGGGCGATGCTTTCTTAACGGGAAATTAATTATCTTTTCAATATTGGGGTAGAATAACTGTCTCGATATGGTAAGTAATAAATAAATAATGTAGCGAAGTAAGTATTCAGTATTATTCTGAAAATTTCAATTTTATTTTAGTTTGTTTTTGGATATTTATAAAAGCATATGATATCTCGTAGTATTTTTAAAAGACAACAAACAGAATATTTTACTCGTTATAGCTTTCAGAACGGAAGTTGAAATTTCAGGGTGGAACATAAGAAACGTTGGACGACTGGATGGCGGAGTTGGTTAACTACCTGCCCCAAGTTTGAGGGGTCCTAGGTTCGAATCCCAGTGAAATCGAATCTGGTCCAGTTAACATTTGCCGTTGGGATTAAATTAACGGAACTGGAGTAGGTTGATACCTGGCAGTACAATGGACCAGTTTTGAGCCTAAGTTCTCCAGTAGTGTGCCAAAAACAAAATTTTACGATCAAAATAAAAAAAATTAGAAACGTTAAGATTTATTTGGTGAATAACAAATTTTTTCTGATTTTATTTAACTTTGCTATTTATTAAAATTTAAATTATGGTTTGGAAATATGTTCACATTATGTTTTAAAGATAATATCTCTCAAATGGTGCCGATTATATGCTTCGACCTGACGTGCTCTTTCCAAAGCATTTTCCTTTACTTTGCCATGCACCTTACTCTTTAGGCAGCCCAAAATAAAAAAATCTTGAGCCGGTAATTCTGGCAAACGCGGTGGTCAGTTAAAATCAGAAAAACGCGATATTATCCGATTACCAAAAATTTCTAACAGGAGAGCCATAGTTGGACGAGTTGTGTGAGCTGTGGCTCAATCTTATATGGAAACTGGTATAGCTGCCTTAAAATTCTTTGCAAAGACTGCCTAGACACAGACAAGTTTCGGGGTTTTCCTCAATACTTGAGTGCAACCGAGCAAGGTTCACATCATTTCGAAATGTACCAAATTTTCCAGGACGTGAAAGATCACAGGCAGCCCCTTGTTGCTGAAAACGCTGGACCAATCTTTAAATTTTTGGAGCACGGGTCGCATTTCGAAGATGAAAGAAATTTCGACACAATCTTTGTGTCTGAATAATTGAATGTCGACTTTCAAAACAAAATTGAACCGCTTTTGGTTCTTTTTTCTGTGCTAAATCTTTCCATCAGAGGGGACCTACAGTTTAATGCCGACTCCGAACTGTGAGATTAAGAAGCTATTTCTAGACAGTTATACTCTTTGAGCAATGTCAGAGACTCGAAAGAGGTGAAGCCGTGAAAAAATGTTAGGTGTTTTTTCGGGAATCGAACCGAGAACATCGAGCGTAGGAGTCGACGCACCTACCCACTACGCAACGGTGCTCACATTTGCTGTACTTGCTGTATATTTTCGATGTTTTAATAGCTGTTATTCTGTTTATATTCGTCGCTTGTTATGATTATGTCAGGAAATGGCGACTACTTAAAGGACAAAAACAATTTTTTTTATAATTGTAACATGTTTTTGCGTCTTTAGCTGCTTCAACGGCTCTTTATAAACGTCAACTGCCAACTGCCAAATGCCACTCAAATCAAAATGGCAACCAAACAAAATCGACCTGGAACATAAGAGGCATTTTGTATTTATCAAAGCAGTAGTAATCAATCCTCGTTTCGCAAAAAAAATTGAATATAGACCCCATCCAGGAATTCAAATAAATTCAACTAAGAGTGAGTTTTGAGTTTTATGGTCAATCAATAGCGAATGCCTTCCACATTCACAAAAGGGTTAAACGAAACCCTTCTATGAAAGAATAGCCTAATATAAATATGAACGCCTTTATTAATACGAGTCGATCATCGGTGCTTCGATTCCAATAAATGTTTATGACTTGACCTTCGACGCTATCAGTGGAGTTGTTTTTTATAATCATTTCCCAAGACTTTGCTCTGGCCGAGCATCAATAATTCCTAGTTGACGTAACCAAAAAGGCATATTTCTCTTTATTGATTATTTTTCCATCAAACCCTAAAATTCCTCCTTCCTAACGACTCAATAAAGGCTTGTTCCCTGAGCAACCCTCAAAGTATTCACGAAGCAAGCATCAAAAGTCCTTAGCACAACCCTCACCCACAAGCAGATTCCAGTTTCTTGGCAAATAATGTAGTTGAAGTGAGTAAAAGTTTTACACCCCGATTACCATCTCTTGAAGTAATAAAATTGGTAACAACTAGTATATAGTTCCCCAGCCTCTTCGAGTTTCACTATAACTTCGCAGACAACACACCCACCCACATCAAAGGCACATGAATTACGGCCCTTTTCAACACCCGGCAACACGGAGTCGGTGGTGAAAGCCCCTCGTAGTGGTATTCAGTATCCTATTTTTTCCATCTGCGTAACCATGAACATCCATCTAGCCACGTTATTAAAACGGAATTTAATTTCAACCGCACCCGTGCTGAACTACCTGTTGAGGATTATTTAAAGCTGCAGGGTTTCGGTTGTGGTAAATCAGGTTACTCCTGCATACCGAAGTCATAACAATGCAAACATGTACGTTGTCGTGTACATATGGTCGGTTTAATATCTGGTCGGACGTCTTTTACGGGAGAAATTATTTTGAGAAAACTACTTTTTGGATATTATGTTGGAAGGGTGCTTCTGGTTGAAGTGGCAAAGAAGTTTGTTATATATGTCATCTGTGGTCTAAATAATGAGCTGAGATTAGGTGTGCGCAATGATGAGGGAGAATTTGACTAGGAATTCATGTGTTATAAGTTGAATGTTAAGCTGAATCACTATGCAGATACATTCTTAGTCTGCATACGTTTGTTTTAAATAATGTTTAGACCCTGAAAACGATTTGAATGATTGTCACAATATATTGGCCACCACAACTAATTCAGAAAGGGACATATAAAAGTAAAAGGTATTTCAGTTTTTAAAAAATGTATTGGAATTGCCTGGAACCGAAAAGAAGTGATTTCTTTAATATCGTGCAAGACTTTGTAGGTGGTCATACAAGAGAGAATTTTCCAAAATTACATATGTACAACTGCCGGATGACATTTTTACGTGTATGACCAAACAGGACCAGCTGTCAATGGGGGCGTTTGCTGGCATTGAAACGGAAACGGTTAAAATAGGTTTGGCGGTAAGAGAGGCTAATGGGAGAATATGGCGTTTTTGAAAAACGAAGCTCACAACCAACGACTTTGCCAGAATATCGCAATAGGCAGCTATCACATCGAGGTAGTCTGAGAGAATAACTCTTGCTAACCGATGTTTTTCTGGCTCAAGAGCCATTGATTACAAACGAAGCTTAATTTTTACAAAACCTTGATTACCTCAGTTCTGTTCTACGGCGCAGAAGCACGGTCCCTATCTAAAGCGAATAAAGAAGAGAAAAGTTCTGCGGTACTGTTTGCATTGATGACGATTGTAGGAGAAGGTTCAACGACGAATTTCACGGCATGTGTAGCTACATGACTGTAGCCATGCGTCATGTATCTAACCGCCTAAAGTGACTGATAGAGAACAGGGATAACTAAGTTCCGGCCCAAGGAATTTTCGAATCTAAACCAGTGAGATACCCGAGGCGTGGCTTGAATGCAATTCCATCAGGTAGGCGACCGCTTGGCAAACCCAGGACGAGATGGTTGGACCAAGTCGAAAAACTCGCCGGGTTCCGCTTGGGCATAGCTCCTGATGAGTTAGAGTCGATGGCGGAGGATCGAGTGGCCTGGAGATCTCTCGTGCATTGCCCCGAGACCTCTTTAGTGGAAGGTGCGGATCACTGAAAATGAGATGAGATGATATGAGATGAGCCTGTGAGACAACGAAGAAATGGAAGTTCTCGATAGAGGTAGCGCACACAAGTAGAGAAGGACCACAACAAACTTAATGTACGAAGCTGAAGGTATCATTCTAGCTGAAAAGGCTTGTTGGTTGAGACACAGGTCTACCTCAGACTATAGCGCAATATGAAAAAAAAGATGGGAACCGTGGTTCAATTGTGGTGAAAGATGAATCAGAATACGGTAATTTTTTAGCCGTTGCCAAAGTATTTTAGCTGGGAATTTGGTTGTAATTAAATTAAGCGACGATATATGCACCTTTGTTGTTCTTTAAAAACAAAGGATTATATAAAAATCTGGTACAGCTCATCCTTTGCACTCTTACCGTTCCAAGTTCGGACCTCTTATGCTCTGCCCCGTTTAGGCAAGAGCAGTTGCTGTGCAATGTACAGACTCTATCCAATCTGTTCAATATTCTATGAAGGACTAAATATACAGAAGGAGAGCCTGTGCAAGAAGATAAGCGCCCAGGAGAATAACCTGACAACATCATCCGATCCTGGGTAATCAGTCGAGTCGAGTCCTAATAGAGTTCAACCAGAGGACTTCATCAAGGCAATTTAGTGTGAATTTGTGACCAATGAATCATATTAAACAATTCACTGCAGAAATAAATAATAGAGCAATAAACCCTTGCGCTTTTATTTAACACAATTTAAGACATTATAGACTTCAGGGCAATTTCATTCTTAGCAGGCTGTGTGTAAGCCCAAATAGTCTCCTTTACCATTATCGCAAACGAGAAGCGTAACTTAATCCGAAGATCCATCTTCAGATGATTTTTATTCTTTGAACAAACCTTGGAAATGGTACTATCAGTAGAGCTGTAGCAAGCCGGAGGGACAATTTCATAAAGGCAGGTGGACCAACAAGCTTTGTTTCATCATCGACGCTGATCATTTACTCGTTATGTCTTGGAAACCCCTGCTGGGCCTAAAACCTCACGTACAACTTCAAGCCATCACGTTCTATTCCTTGCAATGTGTTCTAGCTCTCTCCAACCAGCTTACGCAGTTTTACCCAGTTTGACCTCCATGTGAACATGATATTTTGCCCTTCTGTTCTACTGTGGAACAGAACAGTTCTAACTACAGCCATTTTGCAAGTATACCTGATAAGATAAGTCTCTATCATGCCAGTTGAGTAGTGTACCAAATACGAGTAAGTGTTTTGAAAAATTTCATATCGGTTGGCAGAAATCCTAGAAAAGGACTTAAAACGTCGAGGTTTTAGAAGCTTTACCGTGAGGGGTAAATCACGAAAGTTCGAAAGTGAACCGGAAGTTCGGGATCCATTTTCTTTCTTCTGTTAGTGCTACATTCCGAGGTAGACTTAGTCCGAACCTTTACATTAACCACTCGTATTTTGCGTGCTATTATTTTCCCTAAAATGAAGGGAACGGGCCGTGGCGTAGTGGGTAGGTGCGTCGAATCCTACGCTCGATGTTGTCGGTTCGATTCCCGAAAAAAACACCTAACATTTTTCCACGGCTCCACCTCTTTCGAGTCACTGACAATGCTCAAAGAGTATAAATGTCTAGAAAAAGCTTCTTCCCAATCTCGCCGTTCGGCGTCAGCATTCAACTGTAGGTTCTTTCCACTTGTGAGAGAACAATAGCACGCATAACACGAATGGTTGCTGAGAAGCTAGGCCCAGGTCCACCTAGGACTGTAGCGCCGCCATTATTGTTATTATTACAGAGAAAACCTGCAGTTATTTTGCCAACTCCAAACGGTTAAATTTGAGAAGCTTTAGATAACAGTTGTATCTTCTGAGCATATTCAGTGACTTAAGAGAGGTGGTACCATAAATATAATAGTTGTTTGTTGATCGTGACTTAATCCACTGATCCTCGGAGTAGGAGCCATACTAACTACAACACGTCAACCAATTCGGACGATGGTAAACAATCAAGCCTGGGAACTAGTTTCCAGCGATGCGCTTGCCCACAATTAAGATTAAGCTGACAAAAAATGATACAAAAATAATTATTTTTAATAAAGGCTCACTACAGATGATATAATTCATAATCATAAATGGGCGGAAATATAATTTTATCGGCAGAAATATGAATTCCAATTCGATCTAAATTTAGGCTTGCAATCCTGTGAAGTTTTACTCGGAAGTTTCAGATCAAATTGAATTAATTATTAAATTTAAATTAATTATTAAATTAATTAAATTAAATTTATTCCAAACCAGATCAATAAAATGTGGGCGGTTTACATAAAAAACACAGTGATTGCTCTCTTCTTCAAGATTAGGCAACAGAGTCCTTATTTCAGAAAGCAACATGTTTTTATATATGAGAGATCTGATACAAAAACCCCTAATATTTTGAGTTTTCAGTACAATCAACCGGTCATATGGCGCAACATTTTAACAGTGTCATCCACCACACATACATAAAAGTCCATGAAGTTTATATGTATGTACAGTGGAGTACAATAGTCACCGACAAGTGAATTTCAAATTAAATTTGTCTACAAAAAGAAAAAGAATGTTGTGCTTATATTAACTGAAATTGCTGATTCTTTGTGACACTTTGTTGCTTTAGACTCAAGTGCAATTACTCAATGATAAGAAAAGCACACTTGCATCATAACGACACGTATCTCTACTTTTAAGTGCTCAGTCTGCTCAATCAATATGCAACGAAATCTATTTTGTAATCTGTCAAGTGGGGTCTCCCCAATTTATTGACTTTCACAGATAAATTGTGTATTCTTGATTCTTGTATCTGAAGCAAACCTTCACTCACTGTGCAATTTTCGATTCGTTGATATAATTCTATCTGTCTCTGATCTGTCCGAATGAATCTTAAAAATAGATTATTTCCGATTAACAGTCGTGTGACTGAGAATAGAGAAAATTAAATTAGCCGTATCAGCATTGTTGATAGCACAACGTTGGCGCTGCTGGTACACGTGTAACCATTCGATACATTTCTGTGATCTGACAAGCAGAAATTAAGTATAACGATTTCTACTTATTTCAAACGTAAAAGGATTTCAAGGCCTTTCAAGGTCACAAAGTTGATTTCAAATTTGTCACATGGTGGCTGAAAATGACCTTCTCATGTACCAGATGTAGAAAAGATTGTGATAGGCGCTGAATCCAATTTTTGCTTAGGTGAAGGCCACCGCTTAACAAATATTGACACAATTTGCTATGTGGCAGTTTGTTTAATTGACGGAAATACAATTTCATTTAAGTCTTTCTATCAATTCGCAGCAAAGATGAAGACTCCTTAAAATCAAACTTTCTTTACACTCCTCCGATTGATCTTCAGATTGCCTTATATTCCAATACCATAAATCCACATTATCTACGAACTATTCAAAATAAAACCAAAAAATTCCTTTTTTTACGACAGCATTTTTTTTTCTTTTCAATTAATTCACACAATCATTTAACCAACAAATGCACCAGTCATTAACAAGAACCACGTTTCATCTTGAGGCTCCTTCCAAGTTTTGCAGCCTTTGTTGCCGCACAATCGAATAGACAAGGATTGTTATAGGTGACTGCATCTGAACCGCACACAGGATCGAAATTCCTTGGGCAAATACAGAACGGTTGCTCCTCCTCACCAGCGCTGACAGTCAGAACGACGGCGAAAAATATCGCAAAAAATACTGCTAGTAGTTTCATATTTGATTCTTACGTGGAACGTAGTCGCTAATACTTCCTTCGATTTGAATGCGAACGCTTTTATACTTTCGTTTATCTATGTGATTTTGAATTGTGTGTTTTATTGATACTTATCGATGGCAAGTGGGAAATTCATACATTTTTTGTTTACTCAGTCTGTTTTGAGAAGGGGGCTGATGGGTTTATATTGGTAGTGAGAGGCACACATACGAGTACGTAGAAATACATGCAGAAGATCAGGTTGGGAGTAGCGGAGTAGTCTAGTGTTGCGTCGTAATAAAATATAATTAAATTGATTTTAGATCTAAACTTAAAGTGGAAATAGAACCGAATGCACTTGCACCTTTGGATGGATTTTATGGTATGTTATCTGCTTCTGTTTATTAAAAAGACCTGCGTAATGTGTGGGTGATTCACAGAAAGCTGTTTATTACTTTTCATAATTTAAAGCGAATTTAATGAGAGCTTATACAGTCGCTCGCCAAGCTAAACTCGCTCACTTCACTAAAAATGTCTGTACTGAAATAAAAAAATATTAAGTATCCAAAAAATTCCCTTTCTTATTTCAATGAAAAGCAAGTACTTTTTTTTACGAAACTTGAAGGTATTTAGTAAATTAGCGAGTTTGGCTTGGAGCGACTGTATTTGCTTTGAATATTTTTTCAACGATACTTACCCAGAAAAGTTACTACCTAAACAAGATTTCTCTGTGGCCCACGTGGCGAAGTGGGTAAGTGCGTCAGATCCTACACCGACGGAATTTTTACAGCACCAACTCTGTGGAGTCACTGACTATGCTCAGAGGGTGTAACTGTCGTGAAAAGCTTCTTAAACTTAGTCGTTGTGAGGCGCCAAAAATGTTAGATCCCCTCTACTAGTGAGAGAACAAAAGCACGCGGAACACAATTGGCTGCTATAGAAGTCCAGTTCGGAAGAAGAAAAAAAGTTTTCTCAAAATAGGATCTTGACATGTTCGGCTGGAAGACATCTTCTTCTTCTTGTCTATCATTGTCCAAATTGAGTAGTAGATTCTGCCTGACAGCTGTTTTTTGCAGAAATTAGTTTTTAAAATGTTCAGTGCCGACTACGACTCTACTACCAGTTCTTCATCCCCTAATAATAATAATAATGGCGGCGCTACAGTCCTAGGTGGACCTGGGCCTAGTTCTCAGCAACTACTCTTATTGTGCGTGCTATTGTTCTCTTACGAGCGGAGGGGACCTACAGTTAAATGCCGACTCCGAACGGCGAGATTGAGAAGTTTTTTCTAGACAGTTATACTCCTTGAGCATTGTCAGTGACTCGAAAGAGGTGGAGCCGTGAAAAAATGGTTGATTCGAACCAACGACCTCGAGCGTAGGAGTCGACGCACCTAATCACAACGCAACGGCGCCCACCTCATATTAGATGCTAGTAATTTATGTACATAAGTGGATAGTCAATTGATAAGCTACAAATGGATATGAATGAATCATAAACTTTAATTCTGTTGATTGTGTTGTATAAAAATTAAGTTTGATTAGTGATTAGTTAAAGTTATCTTTTGGGATTTCCTCTGCGTCCGTGTCTAGAGTCCTATATAATTTGCAACTGATACCTAATCTAAAAATGCTCTTTCCGCTAATTTGTTCCTGGAATGAACAAAAGTGATTTATGTAAATATAGTCTTTGTCTCCCTCGTGGAAAAGAATAAATTACTTGTTGGCACGGGAAGTTCAATTTTCGATGGTTTTGTCCCATAAATCTGGCTGGCGTTCGTTAGGTTGACTTTAAGGACATCTATTATTTGCGGTTTGTTCGCATGCACCAGCAATTTATGTTAGATTCAAAGAAAGAAGTCAAAAGACCTTAATGCTTAAAAATCAATACTGCGTTGGTGATACCGTCGAGTGACGTTTAAATTCCAACACAAACAATATAATAACACAGCCTGAAATACTGCATTGCGCTCGAGATCATACATTTGTTAATAAATTAGAGCTATGATAGTAACGTAAAAAACGCACTCTCTGGCCATTTTTCTTCGCTGTGGGCAATGTAACTTTGCCCTAAAGTGCAGGTAGTCTATCTCGGGTTCTGTGGCATGTAGCGTAGTCTTTTTTGAATTATGTCATGTCGTCACTATTTATATCATCCTCTTAAGACCACAGGAAGTTGCTTATAATCGTCCACCAAACGTTGAAGATTTGAATAGGCTGGACGACTGTGGTGACTTGCAAAGCTTTTTCAACGCTATAACCTTCCATGGTAACTTTCTATACACTAAGGAACAACTCACAACAAATTTGACAGATTTTGTTTTAAAAACACAGCCACTACAACCCTCTCCCCATTCTTTTTTTATTTGCTATTGTTCTCTTACATACACACCTGATCAAAAAAAAAAAAGGCACACTTCTATTCACTCTACATTTTTCGTCTTCAGTGTTGCAAAAGGGAATGGTTAAAGTTCGCAAAAAAGGCGAATGTATTTGTATTCTATATACTTTTTAAAAACTTAAAACTTCAAAATATTTTCAATATTAACGTTAATAATTTTTTTATGAAGATAAAATTGTGTTAGCACATAAAAATATTTTGATAAAAAAAATAGATACACTGCAATTTTTTCCAAAATATTTAAATTAAAGCTAAAATGCTTGTTTATTTCAGTTGCAAAACCAATTATACTTATACCCTGAGAAGTTACCCTTTTGCATTACAGCTTTGGCCATGCTTTTCGGCATACTGCTTATGAATGCTTGACATGTCTCTACTGGTTTTTATGACAAGTTTTTTGAACCACTGTTTGTGTTTATTGCTAAATATTTACTTAACCAATTTTTTTTAGATGCACCCACAAGTTTTCAATAGGGTTTAGGCTTGGAGATTGACTTGGCCAAGCCAGTAGGTCGAATTTCTTGTGAACAAAGCATTTTACTATTGAGGAAGTATGCTTTGGGTCGTTATCCTGATGAAAGACACAATGCAAAGGCATGTTTTCATTGGCGTATGATAGCATAACTATTTGCAAAATGTCTTTGTACTTGGCTGCCGTTATATTGTTTATTGTCTGGAATATTGGACGAACATCATTCTAAGAAAAACATCCCCTGACCATTATGTTGCCGCCTCCATTTTTCACTGTATTTTTTGTGCAACGGTAATGGAATTCCTTGCCTTGAGAAGACCTTTATTCTTTTCACAGTCATTCCCAAAGAGACTAATCTTTGTTTCGTCGCTCAGCAAAATATTTCGCCATTTTTCGTCACCGATATCGCTCGTCCAATTTACATGTGTCATGGCAAACTGTAGCAACATGCTTAATTTTTTTTTTCTCATTAGGGGAACTTTCCTAGCTATTCGTCCGAGAAGTTTATTTTTTTTGTAAGTGACCACGAACTGTTGGAGCACTACCGATCTCAATTTCTGCAGAAATCGCTTTTGATGATTTAAAAGGGTCACTTTTTGATAACATAACAAATTCCTTTTGGGGTGCAGATTTAAAAAGAAAATTTAAAAAATGAAGTGACCGTCCCACACATTTCACGCACGATTTAACGCAGTTTTTATTTCTTTTCTGTGCAACAGAACCAAAACTTTCTCTTCTGTTGTGCAATGACTATTTCGGGCCATGGTTAACCTAAAAAGTTTATTTCCTTCTTCTTAATTGATACCAAGCAATCAAAATTAAGTGTACTAAACCTTTTTGAGAAAAAACTCGCAAAGAAAATAATGATATAATTGAATATTGATCACAATCTGAAGTGTACCTATTTTTTCAATCATACGATTTTTATGAGCTTACACAATTTAATCTTCATAAAAAAGTTACGCTAAAATTTAAAATATTTTTATATTTTAAGTTTTTAATAAGTACATAGGATATAAATATATTAGCCTTTTTTGTGAACTTTAACCATTTCCTTCATTGTGCAACACTGAAGACGAAAAATGTAAGGTAAATGGAAGTGTACCTATTTTTTTGATCAGGTGTGTAGATGGCGAAATTTGAAAAGTCTTTCATAAAGGCTACACTTTTTGAGCATTGCCAGAGGTGGTGCTGTAAAAATGAAAGTTGGTGTGTTGATCTGAATCTGATCCACGGACCTTCAGTGTAGGAATTGACACACTTTCTCACCACACCGTTGTACCCACGGTAGTTTGTACAGCCCTAGAATAACCGATTAATTTTCGTCAATAGTGCTATCTTCAGAGTGATGACTAACTTTTTTCCTTAGGACTTAAATGAGTCTTGTGGGTGTCTGACGATGGGCGAAATGACTGATTCTCAAATTGAAAAATGATAAAATGGGTAATATAGTTTAAGATTCAAAGAGATTAGAAGTTCGTAGGATCTTATCTTATTTCTGCCGATAATTTGACAACTTTTTTTCTCTTTTTTTTGGACTGAAATCAAAAATATTTTATCAGAAAGTTTAGTTGAATTATTAATAAATTCAACTCGTTGAAGAAGCGGTTAAGTGTGAGATTCATGGATTACTAAGTGCGATTACTCATAGTGTTCTGGAACTAAATAGAATGGTGATGATTTTATGGCTTAAAATGAAAGTAGTCATAAATTCATCATTGGGTTCAGACTGTGTACCTAAACTATGTAAATGAGGTGGGCATTTAAAGTTTAACTCTTACTTATTAAGGTAAAAGAACACACGGGTATCAAGGGCATTCAAAGAGGCGAATTTTCAAGGAAGTTAATTATCAACCTCGGTCCTGATTGGTAAAGAACTTCATTACTGGATCCATATTCAGTTGATGAACAAGATCTCCATTAAGAAGGTACATGAGGAATCGTGATCAGAGAGGAACTGTGGTAATATCCAGTGAGCCTCCCTAACTAAGAGAGTCTATAGAAGAGGAACATCTGATTCGGTATCCCTCGAAACCTTACGAATATAAACATGTGGAATCATTTTCTTCAATTTTAATCTCTTTCCCCACTTTCATAATTTTATAGTTACGATTGAGTTTTAATCCGTCTATTCACGTTAAATTAATTGATATCAATCAGCGTGCGTAGGTCCTTATCATCACTTATTTTTATCTTTGTTTCCCAGCAACAGACGTAGTTTTTCCCACGCAACGGAATATGCAACACAATTCTCGTTCAAACTCTTACACACATCAATCATATTGATGCACGTCATGCAATCTAAAACACGTTTTCATTGTCGTCAATCAGACATCATCAAATGTGTGCAACGCATGAATACAGTTAATCAAAAAAGTAAGTATACACTACCTCCTGAACTATATTTTTCTAAAGAAAACTAAATATTTCCAACAAAAATCAACAACCATTTTTTTTTTCTGTTTTCACAAACGTAATACTATTTTTAAAAAGAACAAACATAACAAAATAACAAAACATAAACAATAGAATTCAACTTAAAGTAATATGAATGGAAATTTACATCAAAAAAGTAAGTATACAGACAAAAAATAATACTTTCTGAAATTTTTCACTGCTCTCAAGTCTTCTTATCAATATTTTGTTGGGTAGCCTTTGGCTTTTATAATTGCTTGCATTCGATTTGGCATCGAGTTAACCAATTTTGATGTTACTTTTTGGCTTATTTTAGCCAACTCTTTCTGAAGTACTCTTTTCAAGTCTTATTATGCCTTGACACCGTGTTTTTGAACTGCCCGTGTCAAATGTTCCCATAAATGTTCTATTGCATTCATGACGGGCGATTGGGTGGTGTTCTCAGCTGGTTACGAACATTATATAATAACTATTCCTTAACAATATGAGAGGTGTGTTTTGGGTAATTATCTTGTTGAAAGATAAATGACACTTCTAGACCCAACTTTCTAACGCTTTCAAGTAAATTAGTTTTCAATATGTCCAAATAGGCATATTTGTCCATTGTACCATCAATGAAAATTAAATTACCGACGCATTTTTGCCGCCATACACCCCCATACCATTAAGGAGCCACCACCGTGCTTTAAAGTTCCGGCCATGTTTGCGGGATCTAGCTCCGCGTTTGTTTTACGCCAAACTTTAGCACGTCCATCGGATCCATGAATGTTAAATTTGCTCTCATTTGAGAATACGATCTTATTCCAGAAAGCTGGATCACAATTTACATGAGCTTTTGCAAAATTTAATCGTTTTTGACGGAACTGTAAAGCACGGTGGTGGCTCCGTAATGGTATGGGGGTGTATGGCGGCAAAAATGCGTCGGTAATTTAATTTTCATTGATGGTACAATGGACAAATATGCCTATTTGGACATATTGAAAACTAATTTACTTGAAAGCGTTAGAAAGTTGGGTCTAGAAGTGTCATTTATCTTTCAACAAGATAATTACCCAAAACACACCTCTCATATTGTTAAGGAATAGTTATTATATAATGTTCGTAACCAGCTGAGAACACCACCCAATCGCCCGTCATGAATGCAATAGAACATTTATGGGAACATTTGACACGGGCAGTTCAAAAACACGGTGTCAAGGCATAATAAGACTTGAAAAGAGTACTTCAGAAAGAGTTGGCTAAAATAAGCCAAAAAGTAACATCAAAATTGGTTAACTCGATGCCAAATCGAATGCAAGCAATTATAAAAGCCAAAGGCTACCCAACAAAATATTGATAAGAAGACTTGAGAGCAGTGAAAAATTTCAGAAAGTATTATTTTTTGTCTGTATACTTACTTTTTTGATGTAAATTTCCATTCATATTACTTTAAGTTGAATTCTATTGTTTATGTTTTGTTATTTTGTTATGTTTGTTCTTTTTGAAAAATAGTATTACGTTTGTGAAAACAGAAAAAAAAATGGTTGTTGATTTTTGTTGGAAATATTTAGTTTTCTTTAGGAAAATATAGTTCAGGAGGTAGTGTATACTTACTTTTTTGATTAACTGTATATCGTCTCACAAACACATGATTGACGTCAGTCTATTTACTCTGTAACAGCTTCTTCATTTCCCGGGAAGTATTCACTGTACTCTGGTGTATCTGAGCAAATCCAGATCTCCTTGACTGACAACAAGTGTTAAGCCATTGTGTTGTTGCATAACTTCCTGTTTTTCTGATCTAAAGAATCTTTGTTTTTCTTTTAGAAGAAAAGAACATCTGTTCGGCTTCTAACCAGATCAGCAAACTGATGATTTCTCCATGTCATATAAATAGAGCGTGTCAATATAACCTTAGGAAAAAGATTTAAGTAGAATCTGGTGTTCAGAAGCTAGATCAGAAGCACCTTATAGACGAAAATGCCATATTCTTCTATGATTTGCTTGTTTTATTTTTGAAAATTGTCGCTTGAAACACACTAAGCACAATATGTTACCTTCGGACAGATTTATTTCTTATCTCCCAATCCTAACACCAACAAACTATAAATTGCTGCTCTCATTTCAAATTAAAGTCCACAAATGTAACTTTTGATTTCATATCAAAGCCTACTCATAAAAATAAATTCTGTCCACAGATGATCAGAAAATCCAGCTCATGACTGATGAGTAACATTTTGTGTACTTTGCAAAACTCATTAACAGCCGAGAACAAAATGGGAAAAAATGAATAAACAGAAACTACGGTTTGGAAGATAGCAGATCAGTTTGCATTTTTTTGCCTTCTGAATAATTAAGTCGACATGTTTACGAGATTACCTGGTTACATAGAAAACCTTAGAGCTGGGTAAACTGGAGAAACTTCAACGAGAGTCATTGTTTGATCAAGTCAATATAGGACAATGATTTGAAGTCTATTTTGGTCTTTCAGATGAGATCAGTTCGATTGCTGCTCGGTAACAGTAAGACAGATATGGGTGCTTTTAGCAAAAGGTGGCATTTTAACTCAGAGCTTAGTAAAGATAGTAATGAAATATACAATACATCTGCTAAATGCGCGTTTCAGGTCTGCCTGGAAATAGCCATTTTTTTATTGGATCCTTTCATCCAATATTTTGCGAATAATAGTTCCCATCTCTCATCGGTGGAACATTGGAGTAGACCTCTAGTATTACATAACATAATTTCGAAGGTCAATTTAAAAAAGAGAGAAAAATCAAGCGTCCTTTAAACAATATTAGTACAGTCGACTCCCTCTGAGTCGAACTCCCTCTAACTCGAACTAATTTTGATATCCCGTGAAAATTCGACTTAGAGGGAGTCGACTGTACTTGTTTTTCCAGATGTGTGGCATGTGGTGCCGTTACTCTAAAAACAAACACAGGCCATACCTTGAAAAAAGTCAGTCAAAATTGTTCAATAAATAACTTTATTTATTGAAATGATCGTATCACCATAATCCCGATAAAAAAAATGTGGCCCAATGTCCCCGACGGTCGCCGCCGTGGCGTTGTGAGCATGTACATACGAGACTTCAAGTCTAGGTTCAAATCACAGAACAAATAGCAATTCTTAAAACATTGTTCACGGATCCACCCTCGCCAGGGTTTGCTTTACTATTTGTCTTGGATTTTCGAAGCCTAACAAGTGGAAAGGAGTCACACTACTCTTGATCTTGTTTCATTTCCAGAATCTAATCTGCGTACGTTCATTGTTCTTCAACTCTTGGCTACAATTTTGGTATCAAATAGACCCTATTAGGATCTTACAAGATCTTTATGCAAATTGCGGTGTAAACCGGCTGAAGTTAGGTCCAATTCATATCATGTTTTCGAAATTAGTACACGACTGGATGGCGCAGTTTGTTAAGTGCCTGCCCCAAGTTCGAGGAGTCCCAGGTTCGAATCCCAGTGAAATCGAATCTGGTCCAGTCATCCAATAGGTTGCTACCTGTCAGTACAATGGACCAGTTTTGAGTCTGAGTACTCAGAAACGTTTCAAAAATCCTCCGAAAAAAAAGAAAAAAAAAAACCGAAATTAGAAATTCTTCAGACGAACACGACTTGGAGTCTTCGCAACATCAACCTGTCGAGTTCACTTTTTCAATCAAATTAACTGTAGCTATCAGAGAGGCGCTTGATGATGGTCAAAAGCTGGAGGAATTTTTCCATTATTTTTTCGTTTCTTTTTTTAAACTTTCATTTTTTCAACACGTTTGGCGAGTGTTTTCATAAAGTTTTTGATTTTGCGTATCAAAAATCATAGCAATGGTAGTTGAATCTTGACAGCTCAACAACGGCGCGGAATTTAAAATGACACCTTATTTCAAATAATCCTATAGTTTTTGTTTACTATCGGAGGTGAAGATTTCACCACGAACGTTATAAGCTGTTCACTACACATGAGTCTGGTCTCGGATACTATTCCGTATTCCATGCCAATGAAATTCACAATAGATCAGATCTCCACACTACGGCCGATCCTGAAAAAGACCTAAGATACACAGATCGACAACCACCACATATTCACCGATTTGAGTGTTCATAGTTTTTGTGCATGATTTCGATGGAGGATTTTCACTGCCGGTAGCGAACCTACTAAGTCTTTCAATGTCAAAAGTGTTTATGACAAAGCGATGCATTTTTATATGACCTTTAACATCGTGCATGAGAAGATGTTGCAATACTATACTGGACTGCCTCGGTTAAGCAGTAGGTATGAGGTGGCTAAGGTGTGCACTTAGACCAGAGTTGATCCATTGTGCAGCTACATGGTTTGACTGAGGTCAATCCAATAAAGTATTTGTGGGAAACCATTTGGAGCCTATAATGAAGCGTAGTAGATTATTAATGGGAACCACATTAAGTTCACGTATAAGTTATCGAATAAGTGGGCCTCTAGATGTAGGCGTCGAATAGACACTAGGGCCGGACAGGAGCAGAGAAGGTGTGAAACGCTTTCCACTTCCTCCTCATCTAAGCAGCTTCTACAAAAATCATTAGCCGGGACGCCTAGTCTACTGGCATGATTACCTATGAGGCAGTGTCCTGTGATGACGCCGACGATTGTACTAATATTCTATCAGATCTATCAAGAGATATTAAATCCTTAGATCTTCTGAGATTTAGCTCAGGCCAGATCATTCTGGAGGTGTGACGCGTAGTACTACTCGCCCATCTGCTATTTATTTCATGAGTTGCCTCTAATGAGAGCAACAATTTACAAGTTGTGAGGGGCAACCATTTGGACTGCTAAACCCAGTACGGTTTAGCAGACCAAAATTTATGTCAACACATCGTGCACATTCATTGAACTCAAGACCAAGGGTTCCTAATTCGCTGTGATCAGTACCCTTGGTTGGTTCAAGAGAAAGGTATAGCGTTGGATATTTGCTCCCTTTATGTTTACAGTAAATGGAGGTTCAAAGGTTCTTCCATGAGCCATACAACGACGTCGACCTGGCTACGGTGTCTACGGATCTAACGCCTGAGGTAGCTATATTATGTAGAGCACATAAACACCACAATCTTCGAGTCTAATCCGGAGGGCCAACTTATCAGGGAAAACCACAGATTCGATGGGGTGTACGCTGAAAACGGCGTCAACAAACGTGGAGTCCAGCGATGCAGACAATTGGCCAGAGGTCACGTTGTTTGGGGAGACATTTTGGTTGAGGCCCGAGTCGTCTCATGACTTCAGCAGCACCCGAAGAAGAATAAGTAACTATTCGTAAAGACGACTGGATGGCGCAGTTGGTTAAGTGCCTGCCCCAAGTTCGAGGAGTCCCAGGTTCGAATCCCAGTGGAATCGAATCTGGTCCAGTCACTGTCAGTGTCTGTGCCATTTTTAACCATATAGCCATCATATCGACTTTGAGGGAGTTAAGATCTGGACTCGCCTCAAAGTGATGAACACTGATGTTACGTATTATGTGTGCACAGCTGCTGCTGACCTTAACAACCTATTTTGCGCAGTTCAATTTCAAAAACAAATCTGTTTGCATATTCTGAGTTAAAATTCACATGGCGGAAAACTTTAAGTGGAACTTGAACAAGGCAAAATTACAGGTGGTTGTCGAGACATGTTGTTTATGCGGCTGATATATTGTTACTTGGCTGCTGTCTTAAGTATTTCCTACATATGTTGGGCTCTGTCTTGGCTTTCGAATCACTCATTCAGAGATTACATTACCTTGCAGTTAAGATTTATGTTGATGATACATTCTTTCAAACGTAAGTGTTAAATCTTGCAAAAGTAGGATAGATCCACGAGGCAATGCGATTTTGACAAGTCGTCCAATTGTTATGGGAAACACTGACATTTTCAGTTACTTCGTTTTCAACCTCGAACCCTAGACTTGAAGAGAAATTGATATCCAAAATATCCGGCGCCATAATGAAGACTACTTCACTCTCATATCCTAAACAAAGTTTGAGAGTTGTGTTGAATTGTTGTGCAATTTTTTCGTACTTTATTTCCCAAAATGGAATGCAGTGGTATTTTCCTCCTTTTTCAACTGCCGGCTAACAATGCTTCAGTTGTATAGCTTTTTCTTATCTCCTCGATTAAATTTATCAGAATTTGGAGATAAGTTGAGATAAGCGATTGTGGAAAAAAACAGAATTAAGTCCGATTGTTCAATTTGAAAAATTCCCAATCAGACCAAGAATTCCAGGAGAAGATTACATTTTTCCCCTTTTTTGAATTGTGACGATCAAAAATATCCACTCAATGAGTAATAAAAAGAACAAAAAGTTTCACAAAACGAATTAACTTTATATAAACAGCATGGCGTTAAATCAAACACTTGAACTTAGAACTAATAGATGAACTACAACAATATCCAGTATCCGGTTGTTTTAACAAGGTCCCGATCTCATTTGACGTAGACTGCGACCCTGTCTGCTAAGCTCGCGACTTGCACAATCGAACATGCACTTGTTTCCATATGTGACCTGATCAGACCCACAAACTGGCATGTAATGTCTGGGACAAGGACAAGCCGCTTCAGCGCCACCGAAAACTGCTATCGCCATAAAGAGCGCGATGAATAAGGCGAAGAATTTCATGTTGACTGACAAAAGTTGAACGTGCGTCTTCACTGAACTACAGAATTGAACTGACTCAATACGTCGAACTGCCGGTGGAGTGCTTAAATAATGTTTAGGGGTTATCTTATCGGCAGGTAGGGAAATGAATGATGCATTTTATTGATAAGTTTGCTGACTGGTCTACGCTTAGTCGTTGGAAGTTGTTTGTGAGGTGCTGAGGTAGATACATCTGGAGAAACCCCTTGGGGAGTTACATGGTTAATACGGACAAGATTGCTAATTGTTATCCGACTTTACTTGGAACGCATCTTGTTTCATTTATCATTGCAGTACTTTCATACAGGGGGTTTTCTAAGTGAAATGTTGAAACAACTCTCTTAGCAAACACTTCAGTGGAGTATATGAATAAGCAGTTCGCTTAAATTAAGACCGTGTATTTGCTTTGCCTTACGTAAACATTGCCAAGGCTTAGGGGCGGTTACTTTTCAAGGTTATAAAAAAATGTGTGTTTCTCTTTAAATAAAATGCCAGAGACTGACATTTATTTGTTCTTGAATTGATTTCCGTTTTAAATTGATGGCAGTAGTCTAAAATTCTTAATTTTTGAAGGTTTCACACAACCACTTCCGTAGTGGGGACATAAACCTTGTTTGGAATCGTGACATGTCTGTACAATGGAGCACACTCGTTCGAGGAAGTCTACAAAAGACGTTCCAACGAAGTTCAATTAACAACCGTTGGCATTTCTATTTGTCCGCGCAGAAATAGCCGAAACAACAAGGTCTAAGTGGGCGCCGTGGCCGTGTGGGTTCGTCCGTCGACCCATGCGCATTAGACTTTCACAGTCTAGGTTCGAACCCAGACAAACAATTTAAAAAAAAAATTGTTCACGGCTCTACCTCTTTCAAGTCACTGACAATGCTCAAAGAGTATAACTGTCTAGAAAAAGCTTCTCAATCTCGCCATTCGGAGTCGGCATTAAACTGTAGGTCCCCTCCACTCATGAGAGAACAATAGCACGCACAACACGAGTGGTTGTTAAGAAGCTAGGCCCAGGTCCACCTTGGACTGTAGCGCCGCTATTATTATATTATTATTATTATTACAAGGTCTAGGTGATACACTTTAAAGAATGTAATTGTGTTATTAACGGCTAAAATAAACAAACATGTATGTATATACTTCACACTGTAATATCTTTATTAAACTCTATTACTCAGATTCGATACAAGTTACTTGCTCAATGCCTGTGCGTCGACTGCCTGCTGTGATCGTCAGGATTAACTCCTGCGCCGATAGTGTTGAATGAGCGCTTGCACACACATACACAGGCATTGACGGTAATGGTAGGGATGGGTATGCTTACAATTGGAATTAGTCATTTGAACCTTTGATCATTTAAAGAAAGTGTGTTTGAATTTTTGTGTTACTCTTGGAAAAGAAGAGCCTCTGGTCAAGCTAAAAGTGTGTTTTGTTAACTGTGGTTGTCAATAGGAGATCCGTCGGTATCCGAGGCAAGTCGTTGTTTCTGAACTACAAGTTTTTTATCTGGTGAGGAAGTTAACCCCAAGTACAACCGCCAACCTGAAAACCCAGGCTCATTTCTTGAGCCCTTGGACAAAGGAGCCCGAAAGTTGTCGGTGTCGATTGCCTCTTTGGGGTTTTGCGCGCCGTCGTAAGAAGAAAGAAAAATGCCTCATCTGCCGATGTCTCTGTTTTAGAGTCCCAACGTAATTTTGGCAGAACACTTTTAGCCTTGAACTCTGAAATATGTTGGAGTAACCCTAATAGGATTATGTACCAAGAAGCTTCTGCTGACTGGATGCCGCCGTTGGCCAATCAGCTAATCAGCTTCGCCGATGCTATCCTGACAGATAGATGAGCCGTAGTTAAGATATTTTTCAATATGTGCGGCGTTATTCCGGCTATAGCGTCTCGAATGTAGGGCTCAAACTTGTCCAGAGTGGTTGGCCTGTTAGCGTAGACTTATGACTTAACGTAGCCCCGGAGATAATAGTAGAGTGGTATTAAGTCGCATGTTTGCGGCGCTCAATTGACGAACGTTTGCCGTAAGATAACCCAGTCGCCAAATTTCTCATTCACAATTTCAAACTTTGCGTCGGTTGTATCCATTTTGTTAGAACCACAACTCGGATATATTGATGTTATCGAGCTCTGGCCACAGAAAGTCGGTCAGCTTTCCGTTATACCTGAGATCATTGACAGCATCCCTTTCTTAATTTTGAAAGAAAAAAGGTTCCATGATGCCGCCATGTTATAGACCGCACCAACCACTCAATCTAACATTGACGTGTGGTCGAACACTTGTGGATTGTGTTCGCTCCAATAATGGCAATTGTTAGCCAAAAATAGGCCTCGTCCGAGAAGATGTTTTTTTTTGGGTAAAATCTAGATGCTTTAATTCTTATTTTAGACTTAGGCGGAATTTCAATAATATCTTTTTTCAATTTACACACTATCGGCAAGCGTATATGATGATGAAATGGCAAACCATACTGAATATTTTGACAGCTGGATGTCATTTTTAACTTTGAGGGCTGCAGAAACACAACAATTGGAAGAAATACCATAGTTATCTGGTTAACCTTTATATCTTGGACAGGAAGTTCTTAATTCACTGTCGGTTAATTCTAGGTTTAGACTTGATCACTGCAAGATCGGTTACCATGATAACATGGCGCAATGCGTGATTTTACAGTCAAGGCAATCGTGGTCTAAGTCGATCACAGACCGACCTCCTTCGTGAGAATCATTGACCTTATCTATCAGACCCCTTGTAGCCTAAGCAGGTTCTTCAGTTATCCTATTCACGACTTTCTGATCACTACCTCAGACCACAATGAATCATAGAAATAAAATTTGCGCTTTTCGGGTGGCTTCTGCAGCAACCACTTGTAATGTGTGTGCTTTTTCTCAAAGATAAACTTTTTGGCACTTTTGAGCACTATCAGTGATTCGAGAGAGGTGGAGACTGCAGAAGAATCACATATTTTGGGTATGTGATAAGATATTGGATGATTGTCATGATATACTGTGCATGGGGCTTATCAAACTCTCGACTACATTTCTATATGATGCCCAGCATCATCTTTTACGTCATGGAAATCCTTTCTTAAGCCATGAACAACGGAAATTTATGCCATAGAGAGATGCGTTCAGATCAATATTGAAAGGAATTATACTAACTGCGACATAGCATAGTCGGATAGTCGAGCCGCTATTATGGCACTGGACTCCTACACCATCAAATCCAAACTTGTATGGGAATGCTTGCAAAAGCTCAAAGAGTTGAGTAGGAGAAACCGAGTAAAACTCTGCTAGATACCTGGCCGTACGGGGATAGAAGGCCTTGAAATGGTCGACTCCCTGGCAAGGAAAGGAGCATCAGAACCCTTCATAGGCCCTGAACCATTCTGTGCTGTAGGAGACCACTTCCTCAGAGAAGAATTCAGGGAACAGGAAAGAAGGAATCGGATAGAAACCTGGAATAACGCTCGTGGAATGAAGCAGGCCAAGTAACTCCTAGGGCAATATAACCGGAAGAGATTCAAGGCATGCATCAAAATGAGCAAGAATAACCTCCGTATCCTAACAGGCTTTCTAACGGGGCACTGTAGACTCAGGGAGCATCTAAGGAAACTAGGAGTATCAGAAGAAGGTCTCTGCAGATTTAATCAGATTCCAGAACATATACTAGGATTTTGTGAGGCAGTAGCCCACAAAAGAAAAAGAAGTCTGGGCAAGTACATACTATCAGAAGAAGAAATGCAATCACTAGAACCATCTCTCATTCTCAGATTTCTGAAGGAAACGGACTTAGAGAGAATACTCTAGAATATTGGATAGTTACTAGCATATTCTCTAACTCTGTACAGAAATACAGCCTTGGCCAAATGTATTAGGCACCATTTAAGATCCGTTATATCTTCAAAAAGCAACAAATTAATGAAATGAGAGGAAAAAATAAAAATCATTTACAACCTCAGACAGTGCCGTCGAAAATCATAAAATTCAAATTAATAATATAAAATAAATAGTGGCGCCGTGGCGTAGTGGTTAGGTGCGTCGTCTCCTACGCTCGATGTTGTTGGTTCGATTCCAGAAAGTTTTTTTCTGAACATTTTTTCACGACATTATTATTAAGTGATTTGGCAGCAAAGACAAAAAGATAAGGGTGCCTAATACATTTGCCCAGGACTGTATGTACGCATTAAAAATCAAGAAATTCTCAAACCTGCCCAATGTCGTTATCAGAATGCCTATCTACAGAAATGCCCAAACTGATTGTTTACCCTTCTAGATTGTGTACCGAACGATTACATCAGAACACCCAAACTCTCAACAAATCATGCGTACCTACCGCAATCCACACAATTAAATGACATTAACTTTGTGGTTCCATCAAAGTCAAAAACATTTCACCGCTGACCGAGCAATCACAACAAAACTGCCTCCATTCAATTCACAAAATGTATCTCACTGCCAAAAAGTAAAACGCAAAAACTACAGTGGCTCAGATTAATCACCTCGCCGATAAAAGCTGCAGCAATTACTCACTTAGTCGAGAATGACAAGCCTTCTGTCGAGCTTAATTACCGCAAGCGCGTCTGGTCTGCCTGTAAAATGCTTTTAAGTGTCATTTCCTCTTTTTCCACGAGAGCGCGTGCTACGGTCCGCTGATGAGAGCCGTATCTCTAATTAGGAATGCAAATACATTCCGTCACTGTGGATGGTGTTCGCCCAGATATCAGTGTTGCCGGTGTAAATTACCGCCACAAGCAACCAATACACGTTCATAAACCGTCTCGGCGTCTGACGACGCTCTCAGTTTCAAATCAGCTGTCTCAATCTTCAGTCACACACAACCCAGGTCCGCGGTACTTTTAACAAACATGAGATTCTTCGCGCTGTTCTCGATTCTTCTGATAGTGATTGTTGCGTTGGTCGCACCATCGCGCGGCACATTTTGTCCCTGCAGTGGAGCCAGGGGGGCGGTATGCGGCACCAACAAGGTCACCTACAACAGCCGCTGCGAATTCGAGTGCACCCAACGGCAGTACAGGCAGTTGGGCAAGACCCTGGACATTCTCAAAACTGGACCGTGCGATAACGCATGACTAAACGATATTTGGAATATGGCTCTATAAGTGATCTTTTGCATGAGAAGTGATAATGATTATACGCCAATAAAAATCTATTAGCAAGCTAAGTGTTGTTGTTTTTTGTTTTGAAGCAAATCAAAACTCCGTCTCTTGGGAGCGGTTTTGCAGAATCGGTGAGAAGTTTGAGGATGATTAAGTTATATATATATTATTCGCGTTGTTGAAATCGGGTTTTGCGAATAGTTGAGATTAAGTGGATTTTATGTGACCAAGGTTTCCGAGAATGACGTGGTCTTGACTTTGCACGACCAACAGCTGACTGTTTTGTTTACAGAGTTTGTTTTGCATGAGATAACCACAAGATCGCACAAACAGAGATAACTGAAGTGTATGACGCAGTCGTGAGCACTCCAAACGCTTTCAATTTATGGTGTATAGCCTTGTGGGTGGCAAAGCCTTTGTCAAATGATGAGCGTTTTGAATGGATAGCCTTTATCATTCGTCAATGGCGCATGCAAATTAAGTTTATTGCTTGAGTAAACGGGGATGGATTGTGCGCTTGGAGTTACCTACATGGATACAAACATTTTGAGTCACTCGTGTCATTTATGGTTGCATGTTATGGGAGACATTTTGACACTTCTACATCTCTGCCCGAGGTGATTTTTTATGAGATAAATATTTGGTTCCGTATTTGAAATGTTTTAAGAAGATTTAAGTTAAGACAAATTAAAATTCAAGAAGCATTAAAAAAGTTTGTTTGAGATAAACTGATGATGCAAAAAGCTGAATGGGTGGAGAGGTTGTAATGAGGTTGACATGTTATGTCGACATAACTTGTCTCCATTAGATTATAAAAGGTTGTTATATTATTCAAGTGCTACTTAGAGTAAGTGATTACAGAGTGTTCAAAATCACTAGAATATAGCGAGATTTTAAGCAAATTCTATTGTCTTTTGAACGGCTTCAATATGATTCCCTGTAACAAAGACGAAAATGTGTTAATTAACCAAACATATTTGAATATAAGACTCCCTTTCAAAACATTGTGATTACATTTACGAGTATGACTCAAAAAGGTTGTGCACGTGGAGTTTTGATGGTTGTAGATTTAGATTCTCTACAATTCTTCCCTTAGCACCGATGAAGGACGAGACATTTTGCTACACTTTTGAAACGTGTGGGCACCATGGCGTGGTGGGTAGCTGCGTTGACTCCTAAGCTTGATGTTCTCGGTTCGATTCTAGAAAAAAAACACCTAACATTTTTTCACGGCTCCACCTCTTTCGAGTCACTGACAATGCTCAAAGAATATAACTGTCCAGAAAAAGCTTCTCAATCTCGCCATTCGGAGTCTGCATTAAACTATAGGTCCCCTCCACTCGTGAGAGAACAATAGCACGCACAACACGAGTGGTTGCTGAGAAGCTAGGCCCAAGTCCACCTCAGACTGTAGCGCCGCCATTATTATTATTATTATTTGCTAGTAACATGTACACACATCAGATTGAGCCATCCGATGTAAGGACTGATCGTATATTCAGACCACACCTGCCGGTTTGGATGGTGTTGGTAAGTACGGTATCTAAAGTGTTGACGAATAAAAAAGTGGTAGGGCTTGACGGTATTCCCGCAGTCCTCATACAAGCAGAGCCACCTATTTCGTTGAGCTACTGCTTGCTGTTAAAGAGAGATCCTGAAAAGCTTAGAATTATTATCGTCCAGCTTTCAAAAAGGGGAAGTGTTGACACTTCATTTACATGGTAGGTCGCAGGTAGCTGCGATTTCTTTACACAAAAGAAAATTGACGATATTTTCGATTGCAGATCGCGAATTTTTGGATTGCGACGGAAATTCGTGGATCGCGATTTCGATTTTAACAAATCTCAAAGGAATTGTTTGAATCGCTGGAAAATATTGCGTCTCATGTGTGAAGTATTTTATGCAAAAAATCGTGCAACAAAATCAGCCATGGATCAAGACCACAGCAAGTTCTTGAGATATTTTTCCCTGGGGTTCTTGTAACTGGACCAAATCCTTCTTGATGTGACGGACTTTGGTAGCCTTTGCCGGCCGAGATAAACCACTTAAGCTTCCTCTTAACCAATCCCAGGATTCTAAAGAGCGGCTTCGTTACAGTTGTTAAGGGTCCATATAGTTGTCAGATGAATTCTCTTCGCTAAGATAATAGCATTTCTGAAGAAAACATACTTCGAAAAATTATAAAACAGTGTGTTGAGTATAGACCTCCTCTTCACCATTTAATGGTGTCTACAGAAAGTGGCATACGCAAGAGGGGTTGTCAGAGAAATTCGAGAACCAAAGTGGAGTAAGACAAGGGTGCACACTATCACCAATTTTATTTCTTTTGATAATAAGCGATGTGCTCCAATGAGGCCTGTCGAATTTTCTATAAACGATATACTCAAAAAGATACGAGTATATATCTTAATGTACATACCTTTTATAAATAAATGAAATGAAAATTAAATGAAAAATGAAACTCTCACGACACAGCTTAATTATCTGAACGTCGATGACAGTGTACACAGGTTTCTTTTCGCACAAATGAATGGACCTTCATGAAATCGAATCGAAACTGGAGAAGGCTGAAGATAACGGCTAAGATAAAGATAAATCGACCGAAACAGTAAAATGATTCTAGTATCTAGTTTCAAGTCAACCGACGACATCAAAACCAAATCGCGGATATATGTAGATTTGGTATTTAACGTAAATAGCTTGAACACTAAGCTGAAACTATTTCGAGCCAATGTCGAATCTGTGCAGCTACATAAATTTAGCACGTCGAGAGTGAATACCACTACCACAAGAAAGCTACAAGCATTTGTTATTATGTGCATTTTACGGATTTTCGGGCCGAATTGTATCTTTAACAAATACCTCTTGCAGAGAACGGGCTAGAAACCAATAGCCACTATCATACATCGATTGAAGTGGCAGATTATTGTTCAGACAATTCAGAAGGTCGATAACAGCATAGCTAACCATGCTATGCAATGTAACTCTTAACACGGGAAGGCTTTAGATCCAGTTCTCCAGTAAAACTCCACTTTTTTTTCGGAGTATTTTTGAAACACTACTGGAGTACTCAGACTCAAAACTGGTCCATTGTACTGCCAAGCAGTAACCTACTCCAGTGCCGTTAATTTGATACCAACTGCAAATGGTGACTGGGCCAGATTCGATTTCACTGGGATTCGAACCTGGCACCTCTCGAACTTGGGGCAGGCACTCAACCAACTGCACCATCATGTAGTTCAATACTCCACTTAGTGGCGACAAGGCGGTTAATAGTGCCATCTAAGTGGGCTAAAGTTTATGATTTTCTCTATTAACTAACGGCTGGTATATCACACGAAGTTGGAGGTTAATTCAATGACACATTTCGTGAGATGATGCGCTCAATTAATGATAAGCAGCGCCGTTTTGTTGAAGCTAGAACTCTTCCACATAAGAGCTACTCAATTGGGGAACGAAAAAATTGGATTTTATTTATCTCTCTTGATTGCATCTCAGCTCTCCAATAATGTGGCCGGACTCGTCCTTTAAGAGATATGGAGCTTTAATTCTACTTCACAATTGACTTTTTATGGATGCAATGGCGGTGACATGAAGGATTGTAGATGTTTTTCACTCCAAATGGAAGTGATTTCCCAAGAACACGTTGCCTTATCCTTTCCGAGGCCGGATAACTGCAGAGACAGAGTAGAAGACTTTACCTCTCGTAGTCCTTACATCAACGAAAAAGATTGGCCGCGTGGTTTTCGATCAGCCAATAGCTCGTAACAATAGCAACCGCTCTTGAGATGTTTTCCCCTAGTGTGATGCAATGCCCAGCATTCTTGTTACCAGAGATAATTTATCGGTCATCCTCAACCACTCCTACGATTCCAAAGACTTGTTCCGCCAGATAAATGTTAAGGATCCGTTTAGTTGGTGATCGAATTTCTCCTTCAACCCAAGACTTTTTCTCGAATCGATTAGGGACTTCTTTAACCGATTTTGTTGTTCATTCATCTTTGCCATAAAGCATGGTTGGATGATTGCAGTCATCTTATCTTTTCGAAAGAGGATTCTATTATATTACACGAAAATTGCAGTTTTAAAATGTGTCCTTTTCAAATTCCTTAATCAGACCAACGAACGGAGCGCTATTATTGGCCATTGGAGAAGGCTAAACGTTGAACGGAGAAGTTTAAACAAATAAGTAACATCTCATATTCCATGCTGCTGCCCTATTCCCAACGAGGGTTGCGAGGATTAAAAGGTGATTTGCTTCAGTACCAAATCATTTCCTCGTCTATCATTCGAAAAGCACTCCCAATTTGTATGCAGTTTTCATCCTGATCCACTTGAGTAATTTAATGCCCAGCTGTCATTGTAGCAACAAATCCCAAAACATGACCGGAATGTATGAGGATGCATATGCTTGCCAGCAAGATTTTTATTTCGGCCAGTAATCCATACAAATATTGTGTCAAACAACACCAGCAGACAGGGTATGCTTTCATTGGTGACAGAGGGGGAAACAGGCGGCAGACGAATGAACATCGTTTTTCACTGTCATCCGAGAACTGAGATAAATTGCCAACTTAGCTGCCAACGAACACTGTTTCGGGCGAGTACTTAACGATGTACACAATAGTTTCCAGTGGCGGCCCGAGAATCGAATTGCAGCCATCGTTCAGCTGATGGCTTAAACCGAATTTACTTAAGTGACAGCGGAAGCCATTACGTTGTTAAAATCCAATTAGGGGGTGGAACTCATCCTCGAATTTGGCCCCCTTCGATATTTCTTCGCATGTAAGCTCCGATTTAAGCACCACTTCGAACGAACACTCAATTAGTGTAATATGATTTTTTCTTCTCCAAGAGCTTTGCCTGTATTTGTGGTACAAAATCAATGCATCCTTGGCATTGTGTATCCCGTGAGAAGAATGACTTAAAAATGATAAAAGGGAATACTAAACTGATTTTTGTCTTCCCCGAACGAACGCAAGGTGGGTGGAATTTAATTTTGTGCCTGTTTCGTACCCTGAATGGCGATAAAATATATCCCCTATTCAGCCACCCTGCCTCGACAAAGGCATTACCATAACAAGGTTCCCGAAGCTGTTTTCTCAGATGCCAGCCGCAGCTCCTTGGTGCATGGTTGGTGAGGATTTTAATGAAAATCTCTTGCCGCTCTTGAAAGGTTGTCCGCTACGTCGACGTGCTTTTAGTAAATTTTCAATGTACTTTCAGAAAATGCCGTCACTGCTGTCAAAATAATGATTATTGCCACGTCTAGTCTGAGGCGAACCAAGCATATCTGCGGTGTTTCGTGGATGAAAACTACGCTCTCGACGCGAATCGCACAAAAAACAATTGAGGTGGAATACGCAGTCTTTCACGTCTGAACATGGTGTGTTTTGAGGAGGGAGCTTACCACAATCCAACGGATCATGGTTTTTGGTTTGCTAATTTACATGCGCGCCTGCGAACGCACCCCCAACCTGTACGAACGAACGACCGAGCGCAGAGGTGAACCCATTTAAGTTTCATAATTGAAAATTATTTAGTCGAATGCGTGCGGCTCATTAGTATTCGCGTTATGGATTCAAGCGATTTCGTGTCCGCATGGATGGGTGTTAAATAATTAAATATGACGAGCATTCAGTGGGGACTGTGATAAGTCGGGCTGATTGATTAAGCCTGCTGTATGCGTTTTTGATTGTCATGGATTTGTTTGCCTGCTGGTCGGTTTTATGAAGCGGGGGGCTGGTTAATTTAAAATACCTGATTTATATGTTTTGATTAACAGTGCGGCGTGTAGTTGAAGGTGAAATGCATGCGGTGTGAGCAATCACGTTCAAAAGGCACTAAATATTTACTGATTAATTAAATGGGTGTGAAGGGCATCAAAAGGTTTAATATTTTTTAATTGCAAATGCAGCAAAGTGGTATTTTTTCTATGACGTGATTGGGTGGAGTAAAGCGGTCACAATGGAATGGTTAAATCACAGATAAGCCTCCTGCTTTTTGATCCATTCGATGCAAATGTGAAGAGTGGGAGAGTTTTAATTCTTTAAAAATTTAAAACATCAGTTTAAGGGATGAGGAGAGTGTGCCTATGATGAAAATGATTCGAAACGAATAAATTATTATACTCTTCAAGATTCAAAGACCTCATGAAATGGGGTGAAACGTACCATTTTAGTACCATTTTAGTCAATCATTAATCTCGGGATCAAATTGATAAGCATTGCAAACTACACTGGATTGGTTAATGTATTCTTGTGTTTTTTATGTAGCCTCTAACAGTTTTGCACTCTGTTCTATTTAGGTGGTGTTCCTAGACAGTAATCGCATTCTGTTGATGATACCAGCTCTATAGACTATATAGCCAACCTGCTTGGCCGTCATTTTGCAGCACGTTATTGTCGAGAAGCCAATGCATCCACAGAGAGTGACAGTTTGGTGCGGATTGTGGAGTGGTGGCATTATTGGACCATTTTTCGTCAAAAATGAGGCTAGGAACAACGTTTCGGCCAACGATGGGCGTTACAGACCCCAGTTAACCGACTTTTTTTTAAGCTAAAATTGAAGATATGTCCCTATCAGTGTAGTTTTAAGCTAGGGAAGTCCACCATAGATCAAATCTTCACACTGCGGCAGATCCTGGAGAAGACCCAAGAAATGCAAATTGACACACACCACCTATTTGTCGATTTCAAGGCCGCATATGACAACGTGAATAGAGACGAGTTATACAGCGTGGGCGCCGTGGCGTAGTGGGTAGGTGCGTCGACTCCTACGCTCGATGTTGTCGATTCGATTCCCGAAAAAACACCAAACGTTTTTTCATGGTTTCACCTCTCTCGAGTCACTGACAATGCACAAAGAGTATAAATGTCTAGAAAAAGCTTCTCAATCTCGCCGTTCGGAGTCGGCATTAAACTGTAGGTCCCCTCCACTCGTAATATAATAATAGCACGCACAACACGAGTGGTTGCTAAGAAGCTAGGCCTAGGTCCATCTCGGACTGTAGCGCCGCTATTATTATCATTATTAAAGAGAAGATTGCTTTGTGTTTCTGACTAAACTACAAAAGTCAGAAACCAGAAGCATGAAGATAGTGTACAAACAGAGGCAGTCAAAACTCTTCATCCATTCTCCATTCAACAAATTTTGGGCGATAGCTCCTGTTGAGTTTACTTCGGTGGAGAGATATGGCCACTTCTTCAGCCTTACAAGGAAGTTTTGCTAACGATATTCTACGAGCAACTGAATTTGGAATCTAAATCCTAAGGTAGTGCATTACCTAGGGCTCTGTACAATCGAATCTTTAAATTGGCCGTAGTCGACAGCTGCTTTTCTTATAATCCTCTCCTTATGTTCTTACGCAAGCACAATCTTTCGCCAACTGCCTCCAATTACGTACAATATGTTGGTTGAGGGTCTTTAAATGCCATCGGAAACGTGGGCGGCCTCTGTTGTGTTGTTCCACAGGCTCAGAATCGAGGACAGAATAATAAACTGGCATGAAAATTGGAGATGACCTCCAATGCCTTCAAAAGTGAACGTTTTGGTTCCTTCGTCAGCGGTGTGCTTTTTTTCTTAATGAAATGATACTTTTTCTTTTTTACGTAACAAAGCCCTTGCGACGTTAAAAATCTAGTTTACAAGTCGCAGGTTGACGTCAGAACCTCATTCTCATCGTCACAATATTCTCGTGATGTAGCAGTGAAAGTATGAGGCCTTAGAAGATTAAGCCTCTAGTTTAAACAGCTTGCATAATTGTCTATTCAATCGTATATTTTTCAAAATGGCCCATCTACGTCGACCGAAAACATGTTGCACACTTGATGACAACCTTGGCCACAAGTTGAGGCATGAGTGCTGCAAAATTTGATGATAAATGGCATACGATGATGATCACACGTAATTCCCGCTTAAAAAACGAAGAATGTCAAAATTAAGCACTTGTTTCAAAAGAGGTGTCACGAAATCCTTCGAAACAAGTAGCCTGCGATGTCAAGCAAGTCGTCTTATATCTTTTCCTTAACGCAAACCTCCATTTAACATCATAAAACACGTCAAATTGCACATAAGAGTGAGAACGTAGCCAAGTTCTGGTCTACGTCAAGGACTAACTGAAATATGCAATGTCTTCAAGTTTCCATGAACCAGTTCATGTTCATAATTATTCAACCTTCATTAGTCCACGTTCTTCTCCGAGAACTAATTTCTTTATTCCCAGGAAGAACAAGGACCACCAACCCACCTTCTCAAACCTAAACATCGTGCATGTCTTAGGATCTAATTGAAACCCACCTTCATCACCCCCACCGCCACGGTAGGGATTTATCAAAAAGGCTTACGTTTGACTCTTAGAATTTTTGTTTCTTTTCCAGTCGCCTTGACAGTCTCTTCAGAAATAAGACCAATTACCAACCGAAATGAAATGAAAATTATTCCAACCACGTCCCGACTTCTAAATTCTCCCCCGACACACACACGACTTTGATATCTTCTTCAGCGTGGTCTGATGTTTTGTTTGTTTTTCCCGCACACACTTGGTCTCCTTCTTCGCTCGTTCCTGGGTGGTCTTATCCTCTGGAATTAATCTGCATAAGGATTTAATTGAATTTTCCTCGACACAGCGTATCTTAAGTTTTGCGTCGTCATAGTCACATCACATCCCACGAGAGGTATGAAAACAGAAAACAGTTCTCCCGCACCTCTTTGCATTCGCTGTCGAAGTGGAAGTGGCTGCTGCAGGATGCTACCTCGCAGCTTCAAACGGTTCTCAACGGTAATTTATACCGAGAATATAGGTGAGTGCTGGGAATGTGCTGAGGTTGGGTTTCCTTTGAAAATATAACGAGTCGCTGTTGGAAGTCCTACACAAGACCCCTGCTACCAAACCACTTCCTCACACAAATCATTGTTCCCATAATTAGTTTCGACTAAAGTTGGAAAAGCATCTTCAAGCTGAACCACAACTCTACTCGCTTCATTGATCAAACCGAGCCCCCTTTGAATGAAAAAAGAAAACCCTTAGTGAGCATTCACGGATAAGGATAAGGACCTAAACTACTTTATGGCAAACTCAAAGCCATTAATATTTTACCAATCCTTTCAATTACACTTCACTTGTTTTCTAGACTTCACCCTTCCGTTTGACCGCATAATATAGTCATTTAGTCTGTGTGAGGGTGATGTTTTTATAGATGACAGGACTCCCATGTCCGCACATAAAACTCTGACATGTGTGCGCTTATGTCAACAACTGAGGGCCCTCACATAGAGAATGGGCTGGTTGTCATCTTGTCCTCCTCAGTGGCATAAATTATTCCTGTTTACTTCCTTTTTGTGTCGCAAGTTAGAAAAAAAATGTCCACGAACCCACATTCCCTAGACAGGACTTTAGCCTGTGTGTGGTGTCTACTCGAAGAGAGAGATGAGTTGCTGATGCGATGACATTCAATTTACTGCGATAGTGGCAGCCATACTGTTTCTGATGTCCCAACGATGCGGGCAGGAATTATGCACGCAGTTAGATGAGGATTGCGGGCTGGGAATTACAAAGGGAGGAATTCCTGACCCGTTTCTAATGGCGGTGATAACAAGTTGATTGCTTTCTGGTGTCTGGGTGGAATCCTGCAAATGGGTGACAAAGAATCTGCGTTGAATGCGAATTAGATAAGGAACTTAACTTATTTTGTGCCGGTTCTGTGACTGCGAAAAGCAGTTGAGGTAGTTCATAGAAGATGTATGCCCATACCTTGAAGTTTAGCGGATTTTGTGTTGAATTTTAAAGATGTAGGCAGTTAATAGAATTACGCCCCATGAGGTGCCCGCTTTAGACCTCTGCAGCAATTATTTTTTTTCCTCACGGTTGTATCAAGGAAAGTACTAATGATACACGTTAACAACGTCACAACTTCTCAAGTTCCAGAGAAGCGAGATTTTTGAATTTGTATCGAAATGTTGTAGAAATTAACCAATGAAAGTCAAGAGACTAGGGAACCTAGAAGAGATAATTGAAATGGATTCATTGTACCGAAAGCTGACTCATAGGAACAGCAGATTGCCTATGAGTTTTATACACTCTGTCAACGATTAGGAAGCATGGACTTTGTCAAAAGCGGATGAGGTTGCTCTTGGCTGCTTTGAGAGGAAAATTCTTTGGGTGATTATCGGTCCCGTCTGCATAGAGGGTGAGTGGAGGAGAAGATATAACAACGAACTGTACGAGCGACATTGACTTAGCCAGAAGGGTGAAGATCCAATGATTGAGATGGCGGCTAGGTCATATAGAGTGAATGGAAACCAATGCTCCGGCGCGGAAAGTCTTCGAATCCACCCCCGAGGGACGGCGCAGTAGAGGAAGACCGCGACTCAGGTGGCGCACGCAAATGGAAAGGGACCTCAATCAACTGTGCGTGCGAAACTGGAGGCAGTTAGCTAAAGATCGAGCTGGCTGGAGACGCTTGTTGGTTGAGGCCCAGGTTCACCCCGGACTGCAGCGCCACCTTAAGTAAGTAAGTCAACGATTAGGTACATTCAAATCGACTAAGTCAATTGCGACGTTTATTGTCTATAGTAAGCATTGCAATGAGGAAAAAATCGGGCTGCTCAACAGAGTACGAGTGTTTTCCAATCAAAAAACATAATTTAGCTCTATTGTCTGGAGGGGAAGGCGATCCGCTGTTCGAAACAGCGCACAACTACCCACGTCTTCGAAATTGTTACAACAAACACTGTCAAGCAAGGGCTAAAGCCAAAGTTGGATATCTCTAAATGATTGACTTCTAGAAATCACGTAAGTAGCTGGCAGGCAGGGAATTATTTTCTTTTATTCAGCTTTGCAAGTTGAGGATAAGCTGGAAAATCGAATCTTATGGAATAGCTCTTAATAACGTCTTTATTAGTCTCCTCTTTCTGATCGGATGGGATTAATAAGATCCAGATTAGTTGATGAGACAAGTAGTACCTTATGTCCACAAACTTTTGGTAACTTTGTTGATTGTTATAAAATTATAATTTTAAAGCACAGTTTCTATCCCAGATAAAGCGAGTGTTACTTTGTTGGCTTACAAGTTTCCATTGGAACAATAATAATAATAATAATGGCGGCGCTACAGTCCGATGTGGACCTGGGCCTAGCTTCTCAGAAACCACTCGTGTTGTGTGGGCTATTGTTCTCTCACATGGAGGGGACCTACAGTTTAATGCCGACTCCGAACGGCGATATTGAGAAGCTTTTTCCAGACAGTTATACTCTTTGAGCATACTCAGTGACTCGAAAGAGATGAAGCCGTGAAAAAATGTTTGGTGTTTTTTTCGGGAATCGAACCGACGACATCAAGCGTAGGAGACGACGCACCTACCCACTACGCCACGGCGCTCCATTGGAACAATGCTTCGAAAATGGAATGCGGAGTCCAGCGATCTCTGCAGCAGATGCGGCGATGAGGACTAGACCGAAACGATCCAATATCTACTGTCCCATTGCCCATCTCTCCAGAATCACCGCCTAGCTTAGCTGGGCCAAAGATTCTTCACAGTGACTGCGGACCTAACGAACGCAGATTTACTTTATCTCCTAAAATTGTCAAAGAGTAGGGATTGGTTCCAGCCATTATGTGATAGGATAGGTTCGTAAAATGTGTGTACCATAAAAATTATGGGATTTACAATGGACCTTATGGCCTCACACTCTCCTTCTTTAAGCTAACTCAACCTAAGCAGAACCCATCAGTCTTTTCAAAAAGTCAAAAACGTCATAGCCGACTAAATATATGACCAAAGGCTGAAGTTTCTAATTAAGGCCTTGAATTTGTCTTTCTTGTCAAATAACAGATTCCGCCTCGAAATGTCTAAATGTTATACCTTCTGTAGCTTGAAACTATCTCTCTGCGGTTAAGCGAGGGGGAATAAATTGACAAATATCCTTATCAATTTTTTTAAATGAAGCATATGGCCTCTTTGCCCATGGAAATCCAGAAACCAAAAACCTGACCTTCATACATTGTATCTGTACTTTGCATATTGTGTGTGTAGATTTAGAAACCCCCAAACTAGTTGAAGGGAGATGTAGCTAATGAATCCACAGGCTGCAGTATTTACGATACTCTCAGACTAAAGTAGTCCAGTTGGGGCTTTATGCAATCAGCTACCACAAGCACTTCTGATAAGATAAAACTGAAAATGTACTCATACTAAGTGTAATCAAATAAGATATGAACTCACCTATGTATGTGTATGTATATTTGTGCGACTGTTTTCGAAACAAAACACTTGCACTTACCAAAGTATTTTCCAGAGACAACACTGCCTGTGGCCAAGTATGTTGTAAAAGTAATCCCACAGAGTAGGAGGATTTGCACATATAACATTTGGTCATAAATGTTTTGCAGTTGTATTTCGATTCTATGATTAAAATCAAGTGCTTAAGTGATTTTGTATTCTGGGTTTTCAGGAAAATTATAGTTTGCACCTAACGAGTCAGAATAGACAATCCTTGATTGAGCCCTAGGGCTTCAGCAATTGTATGTCAATATTGTGTAAATAAAGTCCCATATGCTTCGCAGTCGTATCGAATTTAAGTCAGTTATCACTATAAATTGCAATCGAATTTAACTAAAAATTATACGAAAGGAGGGCTATTTTTAGAAATGAACTCATTATTATCCAAAAGTCAGACGAAAGCATAACGAACAGAACACAGAATTCACCCAAACATATTTGTAGAGAGTCATGCTGCCCTCAAATCATTTTCTTTTATAGTTATAGGAGGAATTCGCCACAATAGCATTGTAGAAGCCTTTTTCCGGTGTTAAGTCACTTAATAACAGGAAATCATATCTAGAACAGAATGCTGTCCAAGCGAGGAGAACGCTCTAACTCCAATTCGAATATTTTTTAACGATATTGACGTTGGACTGCTTAAAAATGATCGGCAATAATGATTTACACGATTTATGACATGGTAACAGGTCGAAGATTTGTTGTCAAAAGTGGCAACATAACTTCTACCAAAGTTTTCCACATAAAAAATGGGCTCCAGCAGGGTGCTCACCAATCCTCTTCACTATTTTCACCAGTGAACTGATTGGCTCCATGCAGCACTTGATCGCATACACCGATGACTTGGTGGCATTCAGGACAGCGCTGAAGGTTGAGGACATCAACATCCTCTCGCAACGTGACTTCGAGAAAATTCAGCGATTTTGCGACGACTGGAAGTTGAAAATCAACTACCAGAAGTGTGAAACCATCCTTTTCCGAATACAAGGCCTCAAGGGACACAAAAAAAAAACTGGCGAAAGTTCGGCATAGTTTACCCGCAGGGGAAGTCGTTAGCTGTGAAAAGTGTAGTCAGGTATCTAGGCATTTGGCTGGATCAGTATCTATATTTCGACGGACATATAGCTACTGCTCTGACGAAATCAAGGAAGACCTTTGCTGTGGCAAGGGGGTTGTTTTATAGCAGCCAACATGATACCAGGGTGAAGGTAATCTGCTACATGGCCCTCATCCGGCCAGTCATGTCGTACGGTTGTCCAGTGTGGTTCAACGTGAGTCCTTTCCAGATGGAAAAGATGAGGCTGTTCGAGAGGCAGTGTCTCCGGGCTTGTCTCAAGAAGTACCGAACCCCAGAATCTGAGTACAAGAAATTCTATTAAAACGAGTTCTTGTATAACGAATCAAACCTGAACAGAGTGGATGATTTTATTATTAAACTGATTCGAAGGCACGTTGGACGAGCCATGACCTCGGAAAACGAGCTGATTATCGGAGCTTACTACCCCAATGAAGCATATCATGAGAACGCTCGCCGAAGTGGATTCATTCCACCGGAAGCGTTGTTGTTCCTTGACCGGATTGGCTTAATCCAGGATGCAGGGATGCAGGGATGTTCATTGATCTACCACGTGGTGCGAAAGACAGTGGATAGGCGACTCCTCTACGAAGGCGATGTCGCAAGCGTTAGTCCGGATGATCTCCGGTTCAGTAGATCTATCTCTTTTCGCGACAGAACGGAGTGTGACAAGGTTCGTGGGTTCTACTGGTGGTTGCAGCCCCATCAAACGTCCCAGCTGTCACCAGCTTAATCAGCTAACTGTTGGTCCCTTACGGCCAACTTACATTTAGGTTAGGGAATTAGATTAGGGTAAATTTAAGAGAAAAAAAAAATCCAAAAAAAGTAAAAAAAATCGAAAAAAAAAATGTTAGATAGTTTAGTTTAGTTTAAGTTAGGTAAGCTAATTTTAAGTTAGTTTAAGAATATAAATACAAAATTTAGATCAGTTTTTATTTAAGTTTTTGTTAGTATAAGTATTCTTTTAGTATAATTAATATATGTAAAATTACAAAAGACGCCGAAAGGCAAAATAAATTATAAATTCCTAGATTAACTTAGAGTGCCCGCATAGGGCGCATAGGGTAAGATAGTATAAGAAAGCATTAATTATATATCTAGTTTAAGTACTTTTCCTAGAACATACGATTTTTAAAGAAAACAAACAATAAAAAAATTCATTTAAAAATAAAAAAAAAAAATGTATATTAAAATTTCTGAAAAAATCTACTAAATGGAAAAAAAATTAGTATTTTTATATCTTGAATTTCTTACTTAACGCAAAGGCCTAAACTAAATATTCGTCAGCATTGGTACAATTACCAAACTTGACGATATCAAGCAAGTGAGCGAATTTGTTTCGGCGCGACTGTATACATAATTTGCATTGGTCACCAAAAAATTTGTTTGTTCAGTAAGAGGTGAATTGTGGGGTAATTTTAGAGCTAGAAACATTCGTCGGATGATGTCTTAATCATATTTATACTGAAAGCGAACTTTGTCAAGTGGTCGGAAGTCCTTGTCTTTCTTTTCACTCAGAGAATTTAATGCCAGATAAAACTACATGTCATGTGGTGAAAACGCTCAGGTGACTCTTAGCATTTTGTTTTCAATCTCCAATTTATTCACTTAAATTCTCTTCCTGTTACGAATCAAGCTGTGAACACGCGTGCACATGTTTATCAGTCAAGGTTTTCTCTGAGGCTTCCACCAGAGGAAAAATAAATTTCCTCAAAGCCCCCACCAAACACCTGCGAAACCATAAGTCTCATTACACTTAATCTGGGCCTAGGTGCGCATTTGATTATGAAAATATACTGACAAAGGCTGACAATGGTGTTTCTAAGATTTCCCTCACAAATTCATTAACATCCTTGTAATCCAGTTTCGCACGCACAATCAGGAGTAAATTTAAATTTGTGAAAACACAAAAGAAAAGAAACGCGAAACCCTTTAAACGACTTCATAATTAATTCATTTAAATAAATAAGCCCGCCATCAGCTTACGTCCTTCTGGGGGAGAAAAATTCAATTTGTCACTCCATTCAAGCAAACAAGGAGTCTCGTTTTATTTGCTCCCTCTTCCTTCCGAACCGAAAAAAGGATGAAATCTTCTTCAGAAATGAATTCATACCGAGGCCCTGTCCCCTCCCCACAGGCGCGTGTATATGTACATATGTAAATCAATTTGATATAAAATTTTAGACCTAACTGCCTCCCATACACCGGTGATTCCGTTCCTTTTTTGGTTCCATTCACAAAAGGATACCTTTATGAAATCATAAAATATTATGATAATGTTAAACATCGTTATTTCGCATAATCAACGAACGAAAAGGAGACAAACGCAGGTGAGCTTCGGAGGGGCAGAGAGAAAGTGAGTGAACTGAAGAAAAACGGAAAGGACCTTCAAGGCGAGTCTGCCAACCTGAATATGAAAATAGGTGGATGGTATTTAGGGCCAGTATCCGTCTCTCCTTCTCACACCACACCACACACAGGTAGTATATGTATTTTCCTGTTATAATAAAATTCCAATATTCCTGGAGTAGCGGCCGTTAGTATGCCAGGTGTCCTTTGTGCAGTTCAGGGAGAAAAAAATGCTCCTTAATGATGGCCAACAAAGATGTCGTCAATAAAGGCATGAGTGGGTGGTGGGGGTGGTGGTGGTACTTGTGCGATTCCTGTAGGAATTCATTTCTCAAAGGAATTTATATTGTCATATTGTGTACTCGTGGGGTGGGTTGTGATGAATTAAAAAGTAAACGCGAATCATTTGACGGTTGGTATTGCACTTAATCGTAGAGTCTTTAGGTGGGGTGCGTATATGAGTGTGAGGGAGAATGCCTGTCTTTTGTAGGAAACCTCAATTAGGTTAAGGGGAGCATTAAATGTAGAACCCTTTTTTCGATAAAGCGCCCGTTAAAGTTAAGAGGCCTGGTTGAGTACGATCCTTGACCAAATAGCCAATTGTGCTAAAAGAAGTCTCTGAGGATGGATAATTTTAAGAAAGGTTTCGCTTTTACGATGAGTTTTGTGTGTGCTCCTTTTAACTTCCCAGTCCAATATTTCTATCTCCGGTTTGTTTTTGGTTTCGAAGTGAACGCTCTGGAGTCAATGTAGGTTTCGATTTAATTTAGAATGTCTCTTGAAGTGGGTAGATGGATTTTCAGTATCGTTTGCCCGATCCACAAGAAAGGAGGCTCCATTGACTGCGCCAATTATCAAGGGATATTTCTTTTTAATATCGCGTATAAGATCTTCTCTGCTGTTTTGTCTGAACGTCTGACATCATTTTGCCAACGATCTGAAAGTTCCTTATCTGTGTGTTTTCAGGTCAGAGAAGTCCAGATCTTCACAATACGACAGATACAAGAAAAGCATTATAGCTATGCAGGTCGACACACACCACCTATTCGTCGTCGTGAACGGAGACGAACTATACAGGGTCATGTCTAGGTTCCTCAACTTATTGCCCATCCTTATTCATCTTCGGGTGACACTATAATCGGAGATGGACGCAGGTCTAGCTTCAACTATTCGTGTTTTGCGTGCTATTGTAGGGAGAATCTACAGAGAAGCTTTTCGTGACAGTTGTGCTCTCTGAGCATTGTCAGTGGCTCGTAAGAGGTGGTAGCGTGAAAATTAAAGGTTTTAAGTCTTAATCGAAGTATGGATTTTCATCGATGAAGAATTTGTAGTGCCTACTCACTTAAAATGAATCATCATGTAGCCAGTCATTCAGACGAATGAGTTATCGACCACAGGCAAATTCATTGTAAGCACTTTATAAGCCCCTTCAGTAAGTACTTCGCAAACGACGTTCATAAGACAATTCGATTAAAGTCTTGAGCGATATTTTTTGTCGCCATTACGTATTTAGATGGTCAAGCGTGAATTACCATTTTGATGAAATTTTATATATGTGTGTTATCTTATCATTTCCGAAGTCAAACGATCGTATACGCGAATAATATGTCACCTCAAAGATTATTTACGTACATAAATAATTAATTCACAAGTTTCGGTCACACGGTTAAATATTATATAAGGAGCTAAACATTTTTTTAGAATCACGGGTCTTTAAAACAGTAATTATGTTAAATAAAGGCGAAGTGAAGGGATTGAATCCCAACAGAATACGAAGTTTATGTGAGCGAAAAAAAGTTAAATCGCCTAAAAGTATACTTCAAGTCAGACTGTTTCGGAGGAGGTTGTGATGTGACGGTCTTCAAAATATAAAACTATTTCTGCTTGTCAAAGATCTTAACCCATATATGTATGCCCAGTGGGTCGAAAACGACCCACTTACTGTTTTTTTTACAAATTGCTCTCATATAGGATCCATATTTGCACAAGGGGTCGTTTTCGACCCATGCCAAAATTACATTTCTAAGTTACAGTAACGTAAAACAAACTTTATATACTTCAATTCAAATAAATCACAATAACCGCAAATGGTAAGTTGTCTTTGAAAAAAATAGTTCTGGGCATATATGGGTTAAGATCTGGAAGAAGTTTAATTGCGTTGTGGATCCTAAAAGGTACAACTAGCTTAAAACTGAATCCTAATTCTTTTTGAAATTCCGATAGCAATTGGAAAATAATCGTAGCCTTGTACATCCACAAGGTGGGACTCAATCGTGGGCGCCGTTGCGTAGTGTGTAGGTGCGTCGACTCCTGCGCTCGATGTTGTCCGTTCGATTCCCGAAAAATCACCTAAAATTTCGAGTCATTGACAATGATCAAAGAGTATAACTGTCTAGAAAAAGTTTCTCAATCTCGTCGTTCGGAGTCGGCATTAAACTGTAGGTAGTCTCCACTCGTGAGAGAACACTAACACGCACAACACGAGTGGTTGCTGAGAATGCTAAGAAGCTAGGCCCAGGTCCACCTCGGACGAAAGAGGTGGAGCCGTGAAAAAATGTTTGATGTTTTTTTCGAGATTCGAACCTTAAACCTCGAGCGTAGGATTCGACGCATCTACCCACTACGTCACGGGACTTCTACATAACCACTTCTATAAGACCGACTTGAATCAACTAAGCAACAACATTCAGTCAAATTAAGCGCCTCATTCCTGTTTCGGAGAAGGTTGTGATCTGACGGTCTTCAAAATATAAAACAATTTCTACTTGTCAAAGCACCATTGGAAGCACCAAATGGTTTTAACGTTAGGAAATACCCGATCCACGTGGTAAAACAATGGGCCTGTGTTGTCCTAAGTGAGACTCGGGTGTTGCTCGTGAAAATTTTGGCACGCAACATATTTTTTGTTTTGTAAAGGCTTTCAAGTTTGATATGAAGGTCGAAGCTTTGAATGCTAATTCTTCGCCTGGTGCGATCACCGAGAGTCATTCTCAACGAGAAAGTAAGCATTTAGATTTTTGAAAGACTCGAATTTAAGAACTTTTGAAGGGAACGATACAGTCAATAATTTCTTGATGATTTGTGTAGCAGAAGTATAAACGTTTGCCTTGTCATCAAGTAAATAAAACACTTAAAAACTTTCACTTGAAATACTCTGTCTCGACCCCATTCACGTCATCAACTGAGTCCTCGCAATAAACTAATGCCATCCAATTAGGTTAAGCTCCCTATGTTAGCTGAGGTCCATTCAAGGAGCTATCTCCCTGCAGTCGTTTTCGGTCCAAGGGCAAATGAAAACAGTATCTCATTACTTTTCTTCTCCCTCAAAGGTATTCACACACTTTCAGTTTCTGCCATTTCGAAATCATCACATTCAACGTGTGCAAGGTAGACTAGTGCCAATCATCTCTTGGCCCCCCCCACACTCATCCCTCACTTTGAACAATCTCATTGAATCACATGTCTCGCAGGATGCGTGTGTTCATGTGCACGTATATCTACTCTCCTAACGAACGGCAGAATGCTTGATAATGGGGAAAATTCCTTCAGCTCAATTGGAATTTTCCATTTCCCAGGCAATGCTCAATTTGACTCTTCCTTCCGAAGAGACCTACACATGCCCCTACCTTGGGGGCAATTTTCGATTATGAAATCCCCAAATCTGAATGAGAATCCCCGATTCAATTCAATTCGAATTGTGTGTGTAATGTGTGGCCTTAGACGACGACAATTGTGAGCTTAGTGGAATGAGTTGTGTGTCCCTTCCCTGTGCGACAACAATGGCATGCTACATTCGAAAGGAATAAACCTTTTCAGTATTTATGAGTACAAATTCACGCTTGAGGAGACTAGAAGGGTATGGCAAAGACGGATGAACACCTGATCTAGGGATTTCAAGATACGCTCGTGGAGGTGGTATGTGTTAACCATTCGGAGATGTAATTTAATTTACGTCAATTGTCGTTGGATCTCGTCGAAGAAAGGGAGAGGAAAAAAGAAATCATTTTTTAAAATGGAGGTTAACAGCTAGGGACAGTTGGGCCAAAAAATAAATGTTTTGGAAAATGTCAACGAGTTTTTTTTGAGGTTAGAGCTGAAGCGATTTTAGATATGATTTAGTTTATTGAGCGACATTCGCCGAAAAGGGATTTGATTTGAGACAATCATCTGGAATATTTGGTGAATTTTTAGCGAAATCGAAGATTGTTGCAATGGTAATTGAGTGTGAACCTTCTTTACCAATCGTCATCAACGCCATATGACCCCAAGATCGGAAGGAGAACTCTTGTATCAACTGTTTGCAAGACCCATTTAATTACCACTATTGCACGAAACTGATACATACAGCCTTGGCCAAACGAATTGGTTATATCTTCAAAAAGCAAAAAAATTAATGAAATGAGTGGAAAAAGTAAAAATCGTTTACAATCTCATATAGTGTCGCCGAAAACCATAAAATTCAAAGAAATTACTTCCAATAAGTGATTTGGCAGCAAAAACAAAAAGATAAGGATGCCTAATACATTCGGCCAAGGCTGTATATCCATTGGAAGAATGGAAAACTGTCATTCCCTGCAGAACAGTGTTTAAAGTTCCATTACGTATAGTCTAAAAAAACGTGTTAGAAAAAATATCAATCAATTCATTACCTGAAGTCCATATATGTATATGCATGCACTTTTAAAATGGCATCTCTTCCCTTCCCACACAAAAGCTTTTGTTTTTCGAGTTTGAGTTTATCCCGTCTAAACTGAAATTGAATAGAGGAGCCTTTGAAATACCACTTATACGCGTTTTACTGTGACCAAACTACCACAACAGGTACTTGATTAAAAAAAATTCAAATCGATTTTATGGGTATTTGATTTTAAACCAAATCCATTTAACTCTTCTCTTCTTTCAATTTCATAGTTGATTGAGGATTTTTTTGCAAAGGACTGACGGCTGGCAGTGATTGCCACTTCGCTGAAAAAAGTGTCCGAGTTTGAAATTTCATCAAATGTGTCCTTGAAAATGTTTGAATTTAAAGATTAATTAGATTATTGATATGAAATGCTTCGGATTACGGATTACGGACGGAGGAAAAGGGGAAAATAATAGAAAAAACATTGAAACGAAATGAATTTTCTTGTGGCGCTACAGTCCGGGGTTGGCTTGGAAACGCGATGAATGCTTGATTTTTATGTTGGACTTAACATCGATGTTTTGATAACCGATACATCGCCGATACATCAACGGCAAAATTTTCAAACATCGACATCGTACATTCATTTCGTTAAACATTCCCAAGATGTGTTATATATAAAATGTGCTCATATTTGTGTAATAATAATGGGGTGTAAAGGAGCTAGTGGGCGCCGTGGCGTAGTGGGTAGGTGCGTCGACTCCTATGCTCGAAGTCGTCGGTTCGAATCTCGAAAAAAACATCAATCATTTTTTCACGGCTCCACCTCTTTCGAGTCACTGACAATGCTCAAAGAGTATAACTGTCTAGGAAAAGCTTCTCAATCTCGCCGTTCGGAGTCGGCATTAAACTGTAGGTCCCCTCCGCTCGTGAGAGAACAATAGCACGCACAACACGAGTGGTTGCTGAGAAGCTAGGCCCAGGTCCACCTCGGACTGTAGCACCGCCACTATTATTATTATTAAAGGAGCTAGAGATGCGCAATACAATGTAATTTTTTTATATCTTAGCCTCTCCTATTCTAACTTCCTACTCAGAACCTCCAAGTGGTTCACTTTGAGCATCGAGCAACCCTCAAGGAGACCGGGTATTCAACTCCTATGAAATTGTTGGTCAGTGGCTACTCGGAGAGGGTTCATGTTTTGGCATGTATTGGCTGGATGCCTAAGCATAGCAGACCTCGTGTCAACAGCCAAACTTGTTCACCAAGGAGGTACGGCTGGGAGCGGGTGTCGGTCTTGAAGCAAGTGACTCGCTATGTAAACTTGCATAAAAGGCCTGCTCGGGAACCCTAATTCCGAACCATAGGAGCCTCCAACGTCACTTTGGGCCGATAAGCCACAAAGTAAAAATCCAATCATCAAGGAAACGGAAGACAGAGAAGGTTTTTGGGTTGAAATTGGTAAGACTATTATATTTTGTTGTTTAGGTACAGTAAATCGTAAATATAGCCAACAATTTGTGTGATGGAGAAAATAAATAAAACATCGGAAAAACATCGATGTATCGTTGTTAATACCGATGTTTTTTAACATCGTTTTTTGTCGTGGAACTATCGATGTTTTCAAACATCGATGTTTTTTAAAACGATGTTGCATCTCTATTTACAACACCATGGATTTGTGTCGTGCAGATTCACCTTAAAAAAAACTTCACAAAATTTAATTTCGATTCAGTAGAATTAGTATATCAAGTCTTTTTATTTTTACAGATAACAAGATAACAAGAAGGCATCTGAAACAGTATGTCATACCATTCTTCTAAACAAACTAAGATAGTTTGGTATTCACTCCATTCACTTTTTAACTGAATTTTGAATTGCCTCACAAAATAGGATCCAAATATTAAAAATTAGTAGTTGTTAATCTGGAACTATTAAAGTTATATCTGGTGATCCTTAAGGTAGCCATTTAGGTCCCTTACTCTTCAAAATATTCATCTATCTTCAATCTTCAATCCTCAATGACTGGATGGCGCAGTTGGTTAAGTACCTGCCCCAAGTTAGAAGGGTACCAGGTTCGAATCCCAGTGAAATCGAATCTGGTCCAATCACCATTTGCCGTTAGGTTGAAATGAACAGCCTTGGAGTAGGTTGCTACCTGGCAGTACAATGGACCAGTTTTGAGTTTGAGTGCTCCAGTAGTGTTTCAAAAAACATCCGAAAAAAAAATCGTCAATCCTCAATCAATATTTCTTTTTTTGGGGGAGATTTGTAAGCTCTGCACTTTTACTGGTCCATTGTACTACCAGGCAACAACCTACTTTTGCTGGAAATTTATGGAGGAGGAAGACCAGCAGCCGCTTCTGAGATGTGGAGCCTACGTCATCAGCTCTCACCTCATCAGCAGGATCTGAGCAAATGCGGGACGGGTGTCAGAGGAAGTAGTTTGTCGTGTCATCGTCTTCTCCACAGGCATCGCAGAGGGTTTCATGGTTTGAGCCAAGCACATTTAGGTATTTCGCGAAGGAAAAATGGTCCGTTAGTACGCCGGTAAGTTGTTTGTAGTCTGTTGTGTCAAGAGATAACAAGAATGCTACGGATTTTTACAGCCGTTATGGGGCATGTGCTTGATCTGTCTGTCATACTGGAGAGTCAAGCTACCTCTCGTTGTGCTCTCGAGAGGTCCAATTATCGATGGAAGCTCTAACCAAACACACAGTCAGTCCCAGCGCAGGTTTAGGTTTAGGTCTTGAGAGTACCTCCTCTGATCCTCGTCTAACAAGTTTATTGGCGATCTCATTTCCTGTGACCCCGTGGCCCAGTACCCAGACAAGTCTTAGCTAACTTAGACTACCGATCAAATACAGAGAGGACGTATAATCCTGAACTATCCTGGTGGTTAATGGGTTGAGCAAGGCCGTAAGCACAGTCATATCCTAAGACTTTCTTGCGTGTTGAAACTCAAGATTATGTAAAATGATTTAACCCTTTCGATACTGCGGGGACATTTAAGTCCCAATCAATGTTTGAGGCTTACGGAATTCTATTACACTACTGCAGGGACAAAAAAGTCCCATCTAAAAATACGGTTCGGGTATTTATGTCCCGCTTATATTTTCCGACCACGCCCCTTTTCTAACAAAATTTATATGCAGATACACTAAACAGGTTCACTAGAAAATAAAATGAGAAAAAAAGTTTAAAATTCGAAATCCGTATTGAAAGTGTTAAACAAATCTGTACTGGAATTTTAACTTAGGCTGGAAGTCCACAAGGTGGGGGTCGAGGCACATACCTATAACGCAATGGAGCCACAGAAATATGGTTCACAAAATTAAATTGCTTCAAAAGTCGTGGGCGAGATGTATTGCGTATTTGGAGACATGAGTAGGCTGACCAGACGTCCTCTTTTAAGAGGACATGTAATCTTTTTTGTCTCTCTTCGTATCTTTTCGGAAAAACATACAATTTATCCTCTTTTTTGGTTTTCTTAGTTAACTACATTTTTCGACATCACAAAACTACAACAAAACTTTTTCTTTAAACAATAATTTAGAAATTTTCTGCATCTTAATGGTGCGAACATGACCTAGAATATATTTGTACCTAAACTGATTCACTTTTGAACACAACGCCATCTTTCTTTTTAACAGTCATCTGAACACACCCACTCATTTGACAGCTCATTTCATACCAAAAAAGTTTGTTTACCGTATTGCTGTGTGCTTTTCTAATGCAAAAAGAAGTGAGTCTTCAATTTTTTATTTGAGACTGTTTAAGGTGTTCTTTTTTCATCTGGTCACCCTAGACATGCGTCAAATATGTCCGCAGGTGCTTGGCACATTTACCATCCCTTAATCCTTCGCTGACCATGAAGACCTTTCATTTTGCTCTCTGTACCCAAAAGTTAACCATTTAAAGTCAAAACTCACAGAGATAAAGCCTCTTTTATTTTGTGAAGGAAAAAATGTTGAATTCATAGCGTTGTACGTGATGTCCATATTCTCTCAGCAAAGACTTCGTGTGGGTTTTTCTGTTGCATAAGTTAGGATTGCTTACGGACAATCACTCGTTATCCCTTCCAGCCATCTGATGATATAAATCCCATCAGCTAAAAAGTGCTAGAAATATTCACATTCTGCAGTGCGGTCCAATTGTAAATGCCCTTTACAGAGATTTTTGACAATTTAAACAGAGTCAGAGTGGCGTCAAGGTCACCAAACATATCCCACTTCATTTCCATTAATCTGTCAAGATTTACTTTGTGAACGACAGAAACGTACGCCACAGATCAAAGGTAGAGGGAAGATTTTTTCCCCAATCTTCACTGTTTGTCATTGAAAATTCAATGGCGACAGCTACCGAATATCGATAACACTTTAAAAGACAAATTATCTCATCGAATTCAGCGACCTCCAGAAATTAAGCATGCAAATAGGATTTGACATTGATACACCTCTGAATTTAAGGCAGCCAACCACAACATCAGCCCCGTGTTCACGACTCAACAAGACCAAGCGAATAATTTATAAACGTTTTGATTCTGCCGTCCTTTCCGAAAACTTTTCATCGTCAGCGTAAGAAATACAAGAAACCGTCAATCATCTCAGAAATTTCAAGCGATTTAAAGTGCAAACGAATTTAGGCGAAGCTTCTCACATTCATTTTGTTCGGTTTCAACCCTCTCCGCCTCTCCACGGCACTTCAGGAAACACAGCAAATATACAATACTTTCATTCGTGCTTACTTGACAACTGACGAGCAAAATCACGACGACGCACGTTTCCCGACCGATACAGTGAGTTCGCAGCGAAGCTCGGAGAATGTCGTATCCACGTGTTTGTGTCAAATTAACGAAGGGATACGTACGGTTTATGATGGTTATGTGCGACCTTGAAGTCGACGAACAAAAAAAAAAAGAAAACCTTATTTTCGCATTCGCTTACGTCGATTGTCATGGGGAGCACTCGGAAATTGCGACGATTCCAAAAAAGAAATGTATGCCAGGAAGGATCCTGCCGCCGACGCACATTTCTCCATTTCCCCCCGTCACCTCGTTGATGATACATGTACAAAATTTAGATGTTTGATAATTGCGCCGCAGCAGCAGACAGATGATATCTCCATTCAGAGCACATCAACCTCAGACGACCGGCAAGGACACGGTTTTTGGGGTGGATGTTACACCTAATGACAGCGGTGCCTGTCGATGTACGTATTCACAGGCATCGTTATGGGGAGACGAATGAACAAGCAATCCGTACAGCGGCTAATTGAAATTGATATTCCGTCCTGTGGAGTGCTGATCGTGAGTCCTGAAAGGTCCCCGCTATGCATGGCGGTCCTGTGTAAGGATACGCTCGTACATGCATCGCAGGAGAAAGGAGTAATTGCTGGATGGCGTGCTAATGTGCCATAAAAAGGACACAAGCTGACGCTGCCGTGGCGGCATAGTGCATGATATGTATTGCACATGATAATGATGATGGTTTCTGTGTGGAGCGCCGGGAACAATTAGTCTGCCATAGGGGGAGGCTTTGGCAGACATTAAACATAGCTTCTGCGACCCGGCACAACTTGGAATGGGTGGTGGTGTCTAACCGTATAGTCATGCAATGTTTATGACAGGAATTTGAATTGTGCATTTGTTGGCAGTAATCCTCTGCAGCGGAAGTACGGCTAAACCAACGCTGATATTTACGTAGGAACTTATCGTGAACGAAATGCGCATAGACACTTTGTAACAAAAAGCGGTAAGTAGATGGAAAAACGAACATGGCAATTACAAACATCAACTTGATGTGGGAAGCCATGCGTGCCTCGCATTCATTTTGCAACACACTCGCCCACAATGCAACTTAGTCCTTGTCTCCTTGAAATGCCTGCACCCGTATGTATTCTCTATTCTATTTTATGCAGTTTACTGGGGAATTCTTCGGATCGGATTTGAATGTCAATTTTCATGACAGAACATGATGCCAGAAGAATGAACGAGGGAGATGCTACGGCTGATGGATGTTGTATCATTTTTCAGGAGCTCCCTCTCTCTCTCTCTCTCTTACAGTTTATCATATTCTTTTCTCTGATTTGAATACATCAGAAATTTAGTCCCACTGACATGTGTCATTCTTAATGCGAATTGTGACTGATAGCATCACATGACAAGACAACAATTTCAAAATTTCGTTACATTTCCATTGGTTCTGCGGGCAGAACGGCTCAAGCATAATGTGTCTGATGACAGAGATAGGATTTCGGATACATTGGAGTGGAAGAATCGTATTCAAGTTTCGTGTGGTGCGGTTGATGTTGTGAGCGTTTTCGAAATCTTCTCACATGAATATTTTAAATTGTAAGTGCAGTTGTCTTCAGAGTTAACTCATTTGAAATGTGTTCAAACGTGTGTTTGAGATGAAGGATGTTCTAGGCGCCAGATCCAGGATAGGTAGGTACTGGCAGCATCGAAAATGGTTGATAAAAATGGCGTAGATGAGTGGGAAATGATAAGGCTTATACAAAAAGTTAAAGACCTTATCATGAATATGACACAACTAGTCAGCAAAAGGTCACGAAAATGCTTGCGCATTTTTTTAAAAGTCTAGGTTGGACGCGAAGTTGTTGTTTGACAATCGCTTGAATAAGTCTATGTGAGTGTCTTCTGAAAATGGGGAAAAAATCGTATCTCACTGTCATTAAATAATTGTTTTTGAAAAAAATATGCTTATGCAAACCAAAGACGAGTTGTAGGAGGCTTTGCACCATCTCTTCTTCATTCTGTATAAACCGCTACAGGCTCAAACTCTAACATTTTTCGAGCCGGAGATAAGTTGTTTATGCGCTCAACCATCTTAGGCGGTACATATCACTGTGCAGTCCATGTTGTTGGCAAATATACTTATTCCTTGGTATTAATTCTTTGACGTTAGGTAAAAAGGTCTTAAGTCGGAAACGGCAGTTTTTCGTATAACCAAATTGAAAATGGATTAATAATTTGCAAAGTGGGATTAAATGCGTTCGAAAAAAAGTTCTGAAATGCCGTGGCGTAGTGGGTAAGTGCGTCGACTCCTACGCTCGATGTTGTCGGTTTGATTCCAGAAAAAAACACCTACAATTTTTTCACGCCTCCACCTCTTTCGAGTCACTGACAATGCTCAAAGAGTAAACTGTCTAGAAAAAGCTTCTCAATCTCGCCGTTCGGTGTCGGCATTAAACTGTAGGCCCCTCCACTCGTGAGAGAACGCACGCACAACACGAGTGGTTGCTGATAAGCTACATAGGCCCAGGTCCACCACGGACTGTAGCGCCACCATTATTGTAGTTATTATAGTTGTGCTAGACTTAAGTGGTTAATACCAAACGAAAGAGAAAAAAAAATTAATTTAACTCAATCAAAAACAAAAATGCTTTTTGACTTAAGACATTTTTGTCTAACGTCAAAAAATTGTCTTAAGGTTTAAGTTTAGCTTAGAGTGCCCGCCGAGGGCCGGTAAGATAGTTCTTATAAGTTATGTAAGCTATTTTTAGTCATTTTTGTCTAGCACGTAGGGTTAAAATAAGTATTCTTAAAAAATGAATTTAAAATTAAAAAAAAGTCCGTATAGTTTGTGGTTCTCCGTAATGATGAAAAGGCCAAGAGCTCCTTCATCCGCTTTGGATTTTCTATTGTTCTATTACCATTACTCCTAGAGCAGGACTAGGATGATTAAGATCTTATGCAAAATCAGTTCTATCTTTCGAGAGAAGAGTCTATTACTCAATTGCGTATTGAGCCCGGAAAACAGCGGTTAACAAGAGTTCATTTGAGCTCGGTTGGGAGTTGTAGACGCATCGTATAGGTTAGCCACAGAACTCTCTGCCTGCCACATGTCTGAATTCTGCAAAGATCTTTAGTGGGATTGACCTGGCTCTATGATAAGTGTGTAAAATATAGGATATAGTTCTCAAAATTAAAAACATAGACGTTCTTTACCGGTTGCAAGAGATTTTGGGTTAGATTAGGTTATATTTACGGAGAGGTCCGTGATCCATTAGACTACAGAGAAGAAAACGACACAATGGATCACTACGAAGTAAAAAAATTCACTGCAGTATTCCCGATATACGGCCTCAGTTACTGGAAAATGTTATGGAAATTTCACCTCCAGATTTGGCTTCAACACGACGCGATTTCTGATATTCAAAACATGGCATGAAAATTATGTATCGAATAAAATGCCTTTAATGGTGATATTCACTGTCTACTTGACTGGCTCTCTAAATTCAAGGCAGTGAAACCTCTTATTTTTGAACGAACTAGCCCCTCGTTGATTAGACTCAAGCCATTGCCAACTTTTTCAATGACAGAAGAAGCCGGAGAGTCTTTATCTAAATTACGGACGAGGCATTTTTTTTTCTTCGGAGGGTTTTTTAAACTCTACTGGAGCAAAACTGGTCGATTGTATTGCCAGGTGGCAACCTACTCCAGTGCCGTTAATTTGATCCCAACGGCAAATGGTGACTGGACCAGATTCGACTTCACTGGGTTCCGAACCTGAGACCCATCTAACTTGGGAGAGGCACTTAACAAACTGCGCTATCCAGTCATCCAGTCGTCGTCGACGAGGCATTTGATCCAATGAATATATCTTCGTCTTTTTAGCTAAGCACAACACTTTCAGACATTTTTATTTGCTCCTTTTCGGAATCAGGGTTGGAACCTCCTTGTTTTTGCGGCTGCAATGTGTATACGCACTTAAGTATATCAATAAAAGTAGGTTTTCGTCAAATGAACCAGTTTTTTTCAACAAAAAAATTGAGTTTCGTCGGCAGTTTCTTGTGTTCTATTGAATTTTGGTTAAGATATGATTCATTGAACACGTCATCTACTCGTAGTCTATACAGCAAATATTTTCTTTCAAACAGCAGATTTTCATCAAATAAATTGGTTTGAGTGCGACTGTGTCAAAAATAGGGCTATTCGTCTTATTGCTGATACCATAAAACATAAAATAGAGACATATGTACATATATCTGGAAGTCATCTCCAGTTGAGAATAGTTTCACTTTCGAAGAAGCAAATGTCATTAAAATAATAGCAGCAGTGTATGTATACAATGGAAACAAGAACTACAAGAAATCATATTTTTTCTTCCCTTAAAATTCTTAAGTTTATTTGAGTATTTGTAGTAATCTTACTATGATCCGGTAGTAAAAAAGGAGATTCCCAAGTGGATCGGGCAGGTAGATAGCCAACCAAAAAGGGCATAGTTTAGAAAAATGTTGTTTACTCACCTAAAAAGAAAAAAACAATGCAATTTGTTAGGTAATCTTTTAATCGGGGACAAAATAAAATATGATGTTAGTAAAAAATTATGCTGTGGTAATTTAAGTATTTCGTTTAATCGCTATACCTTCTTATTTAGCGCATTTCTCTTCTTGAGACCTTACGCGAATACCTTCCTAACTATTTCTTACAATTCATCGTATTCCAAGGCACGGGGGTAAAATTCTCTTATAAGGAAATCAAATTGGAAAAAGAAATAAACTGGGCAAGTGCGAGTTGAACTCGCACGGGAAGGTTCCGTCGCATAACATTGATGAATGATTTCTGAATATCAAACGACGTTTCCAAACTATTACAGTTGAATTTTCTTTTAACTTCAACCCAAATCAACTATTCATTACTACATTCATACATCCAAACAAACAAGCATCCACCCATACATACATAATTCCAAAATTTCATGCCGATATCTTTATAAACTTCGGAGATAAAAAAGTGTGACAGGCATGACGGACGGGCGTACAAACCGAAATTATAAAGGTTCCGTTTGTGTAGACGGAACCTTAAAAAGGCGTTAAACACAAAACGCACTTGAATAATGGAAGAAAAGTGTACTTCGGGTCAAATTTTCTTAATCGGGAGCTTTGTTTCTTGCGAGAAATTACGAAATTTTTGAGTAAACGAGATTGAATGAATCGTAATAAAAAGTTGTTGGAAATGGCTGATTTTTCAGAGTATTTTAACAGAACAGAGTACTGATGCAGTCCTCCCATTCTCTAGTGGAGTCTCCTAGGAAACCAACAAAAGTACTGCGACTGCACATTGTCCACTCGTTTTCAAATCTTGCGACTGGCCTGGCTTGTCTTATTCTACTCTACTTTAGTTACTAATACTTAGTTGCATAGAATTATTGATTAGAATGGGGTATATCTATTTCCATATCATAAGTCTGTTCATTTTTAAACCGATTCGGGCACTTCGGTATTAGATATGTCATACGGGGACTATTGCCTTTTAGATTAACTTCCCGCTTATTATGATCAATGATATTCCTTCGAAATACCGGAGCCTGGGGTGGATGTGCGCCTCAATTAAAAGGTCTCTTCAACCAGCATGATTTTTTGCCAAGTTTCACCATCGGGGCTCTTCAAGTTGGCCGAGATTCATTTAAACTTGTATACATCGTCGTCCCCTGGTTTATTGCTAATATTACTTAATAGACTCTGCTATTTTGTGGGCGCCGTGACGCAGTGGGTAGGTGCGTCGACTCCTGCGCTCGATGTTGTCGATCCGATTCCCGAAAAAACACCAAACATTTTTTCACGGCTCCACCTCTTTCGAGTTGCTGACGCATTATTGTCAAAGAGTATAACTGTCTAGAAAAAGCTTCTCAATCTCGCCGTTCGAAGTCGGCATTAAACTGTAGGTCCCCTCCACTCGTGAGAGAACAATAGCATGCACAATACGAGTGGTTGCTGAAAAGCTAGGCACAGGTCCACCTCGGACTGTAGCGCCGCCATTATTATTATGATTATAAGTCTCTGCCATTTTGAATCTTTAAACAATTAAGCAAATCTGCCTCTCTCTTGCTTCTAGTTTACTTCAGAATGAAGCTATAATTAAATGTTGTTAAATCAGGCAAAAAAATCGAAAGGGAAATCATGGGAGAGATTATTCTTGCAAAGCACTTTAACTTGGGCTAAGAGGGCAATTGAAAAACAAAGCTAACTTCAAGGCCGAAGAAATTTTTATCTTCTCAGGTTTACTCTCCGAGTGAAGTTGATGCCTTTGATAACTTCAAGAGGATTTTTTCTAATTTTTTGTAGATTTCTTTTTGTAAAATATGAGTACAAAAAGAGAAACATGAACTAATCTTAAACGCTGCGTATCGTCATGGAGTGTTGAATCAAACTCAGAAACCGCCAAATCTGGTTTCTTCGAGTGCACACCTACGTCGTCACGCTGCAAAAAAACGATATAATTTAATGTAGGAAGCATAGTACGACGTCAACCTCTACCAGACGACCAAAGAAAAAAAAGTTTACTTGTGGACATCCATCCATCCACTCTGCACTGTAACGCATTTAAGTAAATTAAAGGCCATTAGCCTCCAACTGATTTAAAGTTTATAGTTGTAATAAAAACCTAAATCACGCCAGTATTCTCAACGCCCCCAATGGATTTCATTCAGAGTTTATAATTCGTATCACCTTGCCCAGCCTTGGTGGCATTTACATGTGTCTGAATTATTGACCGAGCTCGACGATAACTTTTCCAGCTAACGCCCCCAGCACAGACTGCATATTGAAATGATTGGCGAGCATTGAGCTTTTATTGCACCGAAAATAAAAACTGAAAATCTACCATAACAAGTCGTGAATAAGACATTAAATTGTCTCGTCGAAGAGTGTAGTGCCAATAAACTTGTAGTTTTATATTTTACAGTTTTTGTAGTTCATTTACGAAATCATGGGCTATAAAATGAGGAGTAAAGACTCGTAAGTAAGTAGAGTAAGTAATTTTAATTTTTTAAAGCGTCAACAGTTGCTGGTGTTTGAGCATAAAAACTAATAAAAGCTCAGCTGGAGCAGTTATTAATCGAATTGGGTTTTTATTGTATGTGCAAATAAGTTTTGAGCTAATTAGAAAAGATGGTGTGATTAGTCGTCAGACAATCTTGTAACTGCATCCATTTGACAACAGTGACGAGGAACGCAAATGTAGGCCAGTACCGACTGAAAAGGTTGAGATGAATGCGTTGTTAAACCAAGAGTCATGCAAAACACAAGATGAGCTCTCTGAAACCTTAAAAGTGACTCAACAAGTGATTTCAAACCATCCTAAGTCCACGGGTGTGGTAAAAAAAAGGAAATTGGGTTCCGAATGAACACAAGCCATGAAACGTTGAACGCCGTTTTTTCACGTGCGAACAACTGCTGTGACAAAATCGACAGGGTTATTGGGATTCAATTGTGACGGAGATCGAAAAACACCAAGCCACAAGCCAAAGTGCAGGAAATTCTGGCGTAAGCTCGGCTACGCACCAACCTTAATACCCAAACCGAATATTCATGGCAAGAAACCGAAGAAGAAGAATGATCTTCTATGGGATACTTTAGTCCAACGAAAACGTCACTGGGTAACGTTACCAATAACATATGATGCAACTTAGCTGAGCACTGATCCCACAATATTCGAAAAGATATGAAAAAGTAATATCTCAGCACGAAAACCCTCGGTCACATGTTGCGAAAGTCCTCAAGGAAACTTTGGAGGGGCATAGATGGCATGTCCTACCTCACTCTTCATATTCGCCAGGCAAGTGTACGTGGATGTAAAGCCGATGAATAAGCTGGATCGGCCACAACGAGAGCATGAATACTAATGCGTCGGCTAGAGAGTCTTTTGTAAGACCCAAGTCAAGCCGTAGGAAGAAGTATTACGTGCACACTCAAAGTAACTAAAGATTGAGGAGTGAAGAGTTGCGGCGGATATTTGCCGGAGAGTTGCAGCCGATGTTTGCCAGAACACTTTTCTGGAACTATTTGTGATTTGTTTTGGTAGTCAGTCCATCATGCTGTCATGCATTTTTCACCTCCATTCAAAAGTGATTGGATCTGACATTTAAGCATAGCCTCGAATAGTGCTTTCATACTTTTTTGTGAACTAATATTAAATCTGTGGAACTACAGTACATCTGGAGGTGTATTTGAATTTCATTTCACTGTACTACGAAAATTGTCATGCTGCGCCCTCTTGCGGTTGCATGCATGTGGATGGTCATTAAAAAAGGGGTCATATGTGAGGTTGATGACCGTGCCTAGGTGCCAGTGCTGAGGTCTATAAAGTTCTCTTGAATTTTCTCCTTTTGAGCAGGACAAAGTTGTAAGTTTGTTAGTTATTCGCATTTCGAAAATAGGGTTTTTGAGTCAAACTTCTTAACGAATATTAGAAATTAAGAAAATATAGATAGTTTAGCTCTACTGTACCTATACCTGTTGGCATATGATACACCGTTAACAGAAGTACATAACTGATTTAGCCACGTGTCCTGTCGACACTGCAATTCTATAAAAGAGAATGTTCGAAGAACAAATAAAAAAAATTTAGGCAAGATAAATAGTTTCGGTGGATGAACTAAATCCAGGCGATCGCAATGAACGCAATCAAATTTATTAATGTTGATTTTTGCCATAAAAAGACAGAATTTGTAAATACTCTCCGAGCAGCATTCGTAAATGAGGCAAAATATCTCAAAATTACTCTCGAAACTCAATTAACGAAAATGGAATTATTAAGATTATCTGTTAACCGACTGGTTTAAAGCAGTCATACACTTTAACTGCAATACGAAACAATCCGAAACAGTATGAGCATTTGCTGAATCTAAAGAAGTAGTGAAGGAGTTTGTCTACCTCGGGGCAAACATGAACTCCACGAATGACATCACAGTGGAGATCCGACGTAGAATCGCCCTTGGCAACCGATGCTACTTCGGTTTGTCAAAACAACTGGGCTCAAAACTCCTGACTCGAAGGACCAAAATCATGCTCTACAAAACTCTTATTCTGCCAGTCCTGCTATATGGAGCCGAAAGCTGGACACTAAGCAGAACTGCGGAGCTGATTCTTGGTACCTTCGAAAGAAAAAATCAACGTCGGATATATGGTCCCGTCTGCAAGGAAGGCGAATGGACGAGAAGAAACAATCGCGAACTCTATGAGCTGTACCAGGATGTGGATGTAGTCCGGAAGGCAAAAATGCGTCGACTGCACTGGCTCGGCCAGATCGAGTGCATAGACAAGAACGCTCCAGCTAAGAGGGTCTTCGAATCCGAGCCTCCTGGTTCGAGAAGGAGAGGAAGACCGAACCTCCGGTACAAAGACCAAGTTATCGCGGACGTAAGACAGCTTGGTCTTGATGACTGGAAGCAGCGTGCCCAGAACCGTCAACGATGGAATGCAGCGGCAGCTCTGGCTCAGACTCTACATGGGCCGTAGGCCTGCTAAGTAAGCAAGACTTCACCTTATCCACCGGAAACAAAAATGTTTGCTCATAAAACTCAAACTAAGTCTCTTCTCTTATGGCTTGACTTCTTCTAGCTGAAACCCCATGACGACATGCAACCATATGAAGCCGATTCCTCACGAAATTTGCCGACGTACTCAGGGAATGAACTTTCGATTCCAGTCGTTGGTTTTGTTCGAAATTTGTCACCTCTGAAGCGATTGCTAACCTGCTTAGCGATAAGGTGCATTTATTGCTGTCATAAAGATTCAACAGAAAACGATTGAAAGTGAAGGCTCAGCACTTTTAATAAATGTAACCTTCTAATCAAGACTTCTTACAGGTTATCTCGTGTGAACCCCAACCTGATACAGATGCAACTCTGTATCCCTAATGACCGACCAACGAACTTGTGGCGTCATTAAGCACGTACATACGTACATACAATAGATAACCAGTTTGTTTGTCGATCTCTCGTTCACTTAATCCCATCAAAGCCCTCATCGACCCTAACATCGCGGCAACAAAGGCATTACTCTCGTCTCATCTCATCTCAGAAGAGACCGCACGGCTACTTAAGAGCCAAATCGAAGAACACTTCTGTCAAGAGCACACACTACATCAACCGTTCAACCAGGCGAGCAAACACTGAGCATCGGATTCACTCAGATTCAGTATTCCTCCCGAACTCGCCCACTGACGACGGAATACACCGAAATCGAGGACCGCGCACCCTTCCTGCCCGCTCCCACTAAACAATTATTTCGTCCAAATCGAACTGAAAACACTTTCAGACGCCGCCGCCGTCACCGACGAGTTCATTAAAAATAGAAGCGCGCCCAGTGGTGAGTGAGTTTCGCACAGAGTGCTACCGAGGACACCGTCAGTTTCGCTGCACGATTTAGAAAATAATTTGTTTAATTGAAACTAAATCTAGTAATTGTGCAATTGATTGTGCTTGGGAAAAAAGTTCACGTTCGGTGCTTTTTGTGGCCTCTTCTGTTCACGGTGAGTGCGAGTATAATTGAATCAATAGCGAAGTATGTACCTCTCTCGAAGCTAGTTGCCGCACAATTCAAAACAAACTGTCATGCGGAAAAACACCGGGAATCCGAGAAACACACAGAAAAAGAAAACTTGTCGCAGCGCCCGGCCCCATCCTCTGCCGCACTTATGTTTCCCGCCAGAAGGCAAATCAAGGCTGATTGCGCGGGCCAGGCGCAATTACATCGAAATAATTTTTTTCCTGCGACGCATTAATTTGTCCGTAATTAGGGTTCAAGTGGTGTTGACGATTATTAGCTTGACGTCTGTTTGCAGTGACAGATGGATCTGTGGAAGATTGACTGGTTACGATATTCCCTTTGTGATAATGACCTGAATGTGGGTGGCAGTGGACAGTGGCAGTTGGAAGTTAACACACGATTGTGTTCGAATGTATCGATTTTTGTGGTGTTCATGGGGGTAATCATTGGGTGATTGGGATGAGGAAGCAATTCATTAACCAAAATGAATAGGTGTGGCGTCATAATTAGGGCCGTTCAACCACCTATTGCGTTCTTTTTCACTTCGTACCACGCACTTGGTCGGCGTTACCTAGGTAAAAAAGGATTTGAATTGGTCATTGACTCTACACATGTCATGACAGCTGTGAAGTTGATGGTTTTATCGGGTTAAGTTTATTTCTGAGGACTTGAAATTGAATTTGACGCGGTTAATGTGAGACCGAGACATTTCACTCCTGACCGACATATTTAGAGAATCCTCCTACTTTCCTTGGAGTCACTGTTTTACAGCAAACAATTTTGTGTGCTGTTTTGTTATACTTCGTTCTGGCGATCTGATCTGGAAATACATTGCAAAGGAGAAGAAATTGCGAGATAAAACAAAAAGGAAGAAGAAGCTTTTCAACTTGTCTGTTTATGGTGGGTAAAATTTGTCACTTAAGAGCGAAATTAATCTACAGTCTAAATATCTAAACAAAAAGGGGCTGTCAGTAAGATTTGTATACAATTTTTTTCGAAATCAATGGAAAGTCGGCTGCAACAGGAATTTCTTTTTGAAAATGTTTCTTTAATTGATTTGCCGTAATTGTGCAACATTGCCGATGGAAGACAATATTTTATTCATACGTCGAGGAATAGGTCAGCTATGATTCAAATGACGTCCTCAATTCACGCAAAAAGAAATTTGAGAGTAGGCGCAAGTTTTCAGTTCGGAATTGTTAATTTTTGATAATATAAAGTATACTTCTTGTTTTTCTTCTTCAGCTGGCGCTACAGTACGGGCTTCTGTCAATGTGCCTCTCTATCCAGTACAATCTTGGGCTAGGTGCGCCCAGTTACGCACATTCAGCTAATTGAGGACTCTTTCCAGACGTGTATGTCACCGGAGGCACGGTCTTCCTTTAGCTCGTTATTTTTCTGGGTTGGAGTCGAATATTTTGCCATCTGAGACGAAAGACTCGAATTCGAGTCGACGTCGCTCTACAGCCCCTAAAGTCCGTCGTTCAGTCTCCTTCTCCAAAGATCATCTGCGCATACGGGGCCGAACATATTCCAATGGATTTTTCTCTCGAAGTGATCAAGAATCTCTTATAGTGACTTTGCGCCTGTGTTAGTGGGCTTTTCTCGTAGACATCATAGACCTTGTTTTACGCTCTGTAATTGCAAGACCCATCTTAGCCTTCTTCTCGATACCGACAAAGTCCTCTCTGACACCCTTCCGTTGACGTCAGTGCCATCGGCATATATGAGCAATTGCACAGATTTGTGGGAGATTGTGCCTCTTGTTAACGACTTACCTCAAATGTTAACGACTTACGCACGATCTTTTGGCGATATTCAAAAATTCGCATGACAGTGCGTCGCCTTGTTTAAATCTTTACTTGACATCAAAGGTTTCGGTGAAATCTTTACCGAACTTGTCGGAGAAACGGACAGTCTCCATCGTCATGTTGCCATACGCAGGCTTAAAGTTGATAAATACAGTCGAAATACAGCTTATAACGACGTATCGGATATAACGACGAAATTCTTAGGTAACGCCTGAACTCCATTACATGCAATCCAATAGCATATTAAATCGTTTACAACGACATATCGCTTACAACGACCAAATTCGTCATTCCCTTGAAGGTCGTTATAACCGATTTTGACTGTAAAAGTTAAAATAATATCCACTAAAATCCGTCAATTTGGTATTGAACTTCTGCAGGAGGTCTTTCTGTTTTCCCAACAGAGTTCTGATTTGCTTCAAATAGATATTTTTCGAGAGTTTTCAAGTATGGAACAGTAGTCACATCCCCATTACTACTCTTGTTCTTCCGTGTATCAATAAGAATTTCTTTAAAGACTTTGCACAGATGGTGGAACGCTATTTTCTTACATGACAGTTGTACTTTCAGTCGGTCATAAAATCCTTCGAATTCGTCTCTACAAATTGTAAAGTGGGAAGACGAACTTGCCGTACATGTCACCACATTGCTTCTTTCAACAAAACACGGTAGCCTGGGTATGCTCTTTGCCACATGCAAATTGTTGCTGCGAGAAGTTTCAACTCAAAGAATTGTGGTGCTAAGTGGCCAAAACTAGCCAAGCAACTCCAAAAGATTTATTTATCTCCTAATAGATAAAAATTTGGTACACTGGTAAGTGTTACCACAGAATAATGCTTCATATGGAGGTACACAGGGAAGTGGACTTGGTCCCTTCTCAAATGACTTCTACAAATGTTGTGTGGACGAGTAGGAGGAGGAAAATATTTTCCACCTTTTATACAACATTCTGGCTATTGCGTCTCTTAAGGGACTGCATTTGGAAGCCTGCTTCTTCAACAATCTCTGTGACCTAAGGTACCTTTATTGAGTCTACTCGCGTCATATAAGGCTCCATTTGGTTTTCACGGAGTAAATAAATGGATGTACTCCTCGGAGATCCCCGTGGCTGCACAATGGATCTTCTTTTGGCCTGCGTGCCTTCCTCTCTATGTTGTCTAAAAGATAGACAGAATCGACAGAATTGACTTGTTTGTTGTCTTCGCCGTATTTGGTAAATAATCATGATTTCAGCCATCCAAAGACCAAAGACTCTTTTGTTTTCACATAATGAAAGGGCCATATTGAATTGCTGTTTTCGGTGGTGAACTTTCAGTTTGGTGGTCATATGGCGTTCCTTCCTCCGCACAACCTTTCATTTAATGCTACCACTATTTACGAGTCACAGGAAAGGTTTCCACGGTATAACTACAAGAGAACAATAGCATGCACAATGCCAGGTGAAGAAACTTAACCTTTGTTGTTCTTCTATTGCTATTAAGTTCAAATTCATATAGATTCTCATAAGCATAGTGCTTTGAACTCTTCGAAAATATTATAGATATTATAGAACTGGGATTACCCCAGTTCTTGGAGCAGGAAAAGTTCAAGTGCATCCTCAATTTTGTAGTTTTCGAATTCTTACGCTTACTCATCAACTATGGCAGAAACCTTCATGCATGAAAATCAAAATCATCTTATGCATATCTCATGGCTAGGGAGATCAACAAGCTGGTTTTCCTTCAAATCACAGGGAATGTTTCGGGGCGGCGGACGGCTACGCTGGGACTTTTTCGGTCTCCACGTGCCTGTGAATGAAGTGTTTGTTGTTATTTGAGACTCGTGCACAATCTCATATAGCACTCTCTGTTGAAAGCCTGAAGCGCTCTTTAACATTTCATTTTTGAAGAAGATATCACTTCTACGATATTGATGATATCTTTCGAATTTAAGTTTAATGCTTTAACTGCATTGACGTGTTAATGTTTTATTCAGAATTGTATAGGGAGTAAAATTTTACACAAAAAAAAGAAACAACACCGGAAGTGTCAACATATTAAACGGTAATCCAAAATGGAAATTAAGTGTTTGAAGACTGAAACTATTCCTTACGGTTGTGGTGTGGTGACGTAAAAAGGAGCAAATGAAGTAAAACGAAATTTAAAAATATTCGTCGGGATATTATACAAATTTTGTTCCAAAATTGAAGTTTAAGGCAAATCCCTTTCAGGCGTTCCGAAAATATAACGCACGCAGTAATATAAGCTGCGTGATTTCCCTCGATTTTCCAACTTGGTGTTATTTAAGTTTTGATATGGAAATATGAACAGATTTTCAAAAGGGGTGTCTCACGTTCTCTAATCGAAATACTGCCAAATTGGCCTTATTTCGTTTTCTAAAGCTTATTTGTTGGCCTTATTTCACGCCACCTTGTTGTGACTACTACAACTTTGACTACAACGACTAAGACTACTTCCTTGTACAATTTTAAAAAATAATCTTCCAAACTGAACGAAATGTTGAAAAGAATAATTTTTACTTTCACCTCTTTTGCTCCGTTATCCGTTTGAATTTTTCAAGAAAACTGTGGAAATATTTGTTTTTTGTTGGCTAGGCGATAGCTGAGGAATTAGTTTTAACGTCAAATGCTATTGGAAGCAGCCATACTACTTCAGATCAAGTAATTATGACTACTTTATTGAAGATGGTTACGAAGCTGACTACACAATTTGGACTGCACTAACTTAGTAGAGAAATACATTCGTCATTAAACTAATAATTATAATAATGGCGGCGCTACAGTCCGAGGTGGACCTGGGCCTAGCTTCTTAGCAACCACTCGTGTTATGCGTGCTATTGTTCGCTCACGAGTAGAGGGGACCTACAGTTTAATGCCGACTCCGAACGGCGAGATTGAGAAGTTTTTTCTAGACAGTTATACTCTTTGAGCATTGTCAATGACTCGAGAGAGGTGAAACCGTGAAAAAACGTTTGGTGTTTTTTCTAGAATCGATGAGCGCAGGAGTCGACGCACCTACGCACCACGCCACGGCGCCCACATTAAACTAAGTTAGTTTTATTTAGTTCAGCGCATATTCTAACAATGAATAGGAACCTCCATCTCGAAGGTTCTTCTACAAGGAGCCAAAGAAAGATGATTTGTTTAACAGTTGAGCGTGTCTTGGTTCTTCTTCTTCTTCTTCTTAGGGCGCTACAGTCCGAGGTGGACCTGAGCCCCACTCAACATGCCTCTCCAACCAGCACGATCTTTCGCCAGCTGTCTCCAGTTGCGCAACACCAAGCCAGCTGAGGTCCCCCTCGACTTGTGTGCGCCACCTTGTACGTGGACGTCCTTTGTTGCGTTGTCCCACAGGCTCAGAGTCGAAGACTCTTCGGGCCGAAGCTAAGTTGTCCTTACGCTCTACATGGCCAAGACATCTCCGTAGACGCCTGGCTAGACTCATGTCGCTGTACAGCCCATATAGTTCGTGGTTGAACCTTCTCCTCCAAATGCCGTCAACGCAAACAGGACCAAAGATCGCGCGCAGAACTTTTCTCTCGAAAAGACCAAGACAGTGTTCATCCGCTTGGGATATTGTCCATGCCTCTGCGCCGAAAAGTAGGACTGGGATGATCAAGCAGCGTGTCTTGGTTGCTTCTTAAAAATTGTTCCGAACTTGCCAAGCATAACACAACAGTGTCGCTATCAATAAAACATAACGACGTGGAAATGCTTGAAGCTACTTGTAAACTGCTTTGGGAAGCCGCAATAAAAAGGTATTATCTCCTCTCAAATGAAAAGTGGATAATGTTATCCATCTTCTTTGCAGTTTTCCTGCTGAAGCGTCCCTTAGGGAATTGTGTATGTATATCTGGAAGCCTATTTCTTTGATAACATTTTTTACCTCAGTGATGTATTTGTAAGTAGTCTGATTAGGTGCTTCCTCACATTTTCACAGAATGTTCCTCAAAATTCGTCACGGAATTCTTGGCTTCGAAAGTTTATTAACTTATTCCTTGAAGTCTATCAAAAATCTAAGATTTATCCATTTAAAGAGGGTAAAATGTTCGAGAAGAGAAGATAACATTTTTTACAGCAACCATTTCACATTTTTCCATGTGTTAATTTACTTTTAAACACCACTGTCAATCCATTAGAACAATTTGTATGCAATGAGTTGCACAAATGTGCTACATTCGAGCGAAATCACTGAACCATATGCCAACAAAGAAACATCGTACTACACCTTCCACTTCTGTGGAACCAGCGGAAATTATAAAAACGAGACTCCCACGCCCGTTTAGCACAATAGTTCGTCGCAGCCTCACGGCACGTTTGTCAGCCGAGCCAGTGCATTTGCATATTCGCTGATCAATTTGCGTATTCGTGTGTAATTTCAGAAGGACCCTCACTGTGGGAGAATGATGCTACTACCTCTGGTTTTATTAGCCGCGATTGGCATAAGTGCTCAGGAGGGCACTCCATCATCTCAGGAGCCCGACTGGTGGCAGAGTACGGTCCTTTATCAGATTTATCCACGGTCCTTCATGGACAGCGATGGCGATGGAATCGGAGATTTGCGGGGTAAGTGAGAGCACATTTTTTTTCGTGAAGGTTTATAAACCCATTTGATTGTAGGAATCATTTCGAAGCTTTCACACCTCTCGTCGTCTGGCGTTAAAGCGACGTGGCTGAGTCCCATTTTCCAGTCGCCGATGGTTGACTTTGGGTATGACATTTCAAACTTCACAGCCATCCACGAGGAGTACGGGACTATGGAGGACTTCGATGACTTAGTAGCCGAGGCGAAGAGATTAGGTAGATCCCACTTGGTCGCATTTGTGGAGGGTTTTTAATTTTTAGCTTGTCGTAGACATAAAGCTCATCCTGGACTTCGTCCCGAACCACTCGTCGGATCAATGTGAGTGGTTTTTGAAATCCGCCCGTCGGGAGCCCGGCTACGAGGACTTCTATGTGTGGGCTGATGGGGTGGAGGGCACGGATGGGACGATGAAACCACCAAATAACTGGGTAAACTCAACACCACTTAGCTTGTCCCTCGGGGTTAACTTTTGCCGTGTTTAGCAATCGGTGTTCTACGGTTCTGCATGGACTTGGAACGAGAAACGGAAGCAGTACTATCTCCATCAGTTCACCGCGGAACAACCCGACCTGAACTATCGGAATCCAATGGTGGTTGAGGCCATGAATGCGGTCCTTTTGTTCTGGCTAGAGAAAGGAGTTAGCGGCTTTCGTGTGGACGCCGTGAATCACTTATTCGAAGTCGAAGACTTGAGGGATGAACCAGAGACTGGAGTGGAGAAGGACCCGAACTCATATGGTTTCACCCACCACTACTACACAAAGGACCTGGTAATTGACAACTCTTAAAGCGAGGGAATCAAGATGACGCCTATTTTATTTTCTGCTTAGCCAGAGGTTTACGAAATGATTTACAGCTGGCGGGACCTGCTGGATAAGTACACGGCAGAGCACGGTGGTGCCACTCGGATAATGATGACCGAAGCCTACGCAAATCTGACCAGTCTTATGGATTACTACGAGAGCGATAGTGGTCGCAAGGGATCGCACATTCCATTTAACTTCATGATGATTTCGGATCTGAGCAAGACTTCCGATGCCAGAGACTTTGTGTTCACGTTTCAGAGGTGGATGACATACATGCCGGTGGGGGGTACGGCTAATTGGGTTCTCGGCAATCACGACCAGCCGAGGGTGGCCTCCAGGTACGGGCCGGAGAGAGTTGATGCTATGAACATGCTGCTTATGACACTGCCCGGAGTGGCTGTTACCTACAATGTGAGTACGAAGCAGTATGCTTTGCCGAGATTTGCCTTTTGTGAGGGGGTACGAATGTATGTTGGCATGTGCTGGCATTTTGGGGCCAACTGACAGAGTTGAAGAGGGTTGCTTTATCTGTTTTTGTGGTCGAATAGGTGAGTGGACACACACCAACACTTAAGGTATGCGGTTGGGGAAGAAAGTTTAAACTCGTCGTGATTGGTTGTGAAGGGTGAGCTCTTGAGGAATATGAGATGTCATAGGAAAACTCGACACTTTCTGTGGCTTGAGGGCTTGAGAGTTGAAAATGCCATCACGGAATCATCCACCGAGACTATGGATGGAATCTAGTTGCAAAGTTTTGAGAAATTAATCACGGGATATTGAAAACCATAAAAGATAACCCTCCCTTAAGCTTCTTGCCTCCTCTTTGTTGGGGGTTCTTCTGGGAACTGGGTCACTTTTGTGCCTAACTTTCTTTTCCGCATCTAGGGTGAGGAAATCGGTATGGTCGACAACAGAGACATCGCCTGGGAGGACACTAAAGACCCCCCGGCATTGAATGTGGGACCTAAGAAGTACAAACTGGTGTCACGAGATCCTGAGAGGACGCCATTCCAGTGGGATTCTACACAGAACGCAGGTACATTGACAAGGGTATCTTTATTGGAAAGATGTTCTTAAACATCCTCATCTCATAGGCTTCTCAACTGCTGCAAAGACATGGCTGCCAGTGCATCCGGACTATCCAAATCTAAATTTGGCAGCACAAAAGGAAGCAGAACGCAGCCACTACAAGTTGTACAAGAAGCTCACAAGCCTGAAAGAGCTCCCTACACTGCAGAGAGGAAGCTTCCATCCAATGGCTCTGTGCCGCAAAACATTCGCGTTTAAAAGGTAAGGATTCTCCACAAAACCCCTTAAATCCCTTTCATCAAGTGCCTCCTTTACAGGGAGTTGAAGGGACATCCAACCATCATCACGGCAGTAAATGTGAGCCCATCAGAACTCATCATGGACCTCAGGCCACTGGGAGACTTTCCAAAGGAACTATCCATCCTGGCTGTTGGTGTCAACTCAGGTTATTCCGAAGGGTAAATATCAGCACGCCCATTTTGTTGTGTTTTTGCTGATAAGAGCTCTGACAGTTTGACGGTTGAATCGGTACAACAGTGTTGTTAATGATGAAATGTCAATCGATTTTCTGTCATAACTGTCATCCTTATCTGAAGTGGACGTCAAATGCTTGATATTTCTGTTTTGTTGTTTTGTTGTAGTGATAAAATTGAGAGTGGCAACTTCACATTGAAAGGATATGAGGGAATTGTCCTAACCACGGCCTAGTTCGAGTGTGTATTTTTTGTTTTGTTGAAAATATAGTGGAATTTGTGCTTTTTGTTTTTTTTTTTAATTCTGTACGTAGTAAAGGGGTAGCAAAGCATTCAACTGGAAGGCAACTAATTTATTTTGTGGAATTGAGGTTTTCCTTGAAATTGTGTGGACAACTTTTTATGTCCTTGCGCGAGGGAAGTGAAATATTGTTTGTATTTTCGTGGTCGTCATCAGTCATTGATTGTTCTGAATTTATGCCGAAATTTGCATAGCGGACAGAGTCTGCGGAATATTAAATGACTCTGGGTGTGGGTGTTTTATGGAAGTGAAGGATTTGTGCTGATGTGATTTAGAAAGCAGACAACTGAAGTAGGGAATATAAATCGCATGTGTTTGGTCTTCAGGAGTATGTCAATAAAGCTGTTGTTATTGTTTGACATGCGGAAGTATAAAGAGTGGCGGAAGCTTCGTTACGAGAGTAGGTCAAAGTGCGGAATTTCCGAAAGTTGAATTGACAATAACCTTGATAGAACGTAGTAGACGTTTAATGGTAAACAATTTAAGAAAGATTTGTAGAGGAGTTTTTGTAGTTAACGCTTTTGTATATGAGTCAAAGGGTTTATGACAGAGGACTGAGATGAAGATAGATACATATTTCCTTTGCTTTATGCCTCTTATAGTGTACGTCTGGTTTTTGATTGCCATCAGTAGAACGAATTCAGTCAGAATTGTTAGATAGGTTACATAGGCATTACATCCCCGTCTCATGTGGACCAACAATTTAAGTCCATTGAGCCCTTGAAGTTGGAGTGAAAGAAAACCGACGATGTGTGACCTGTTCTTTGTCGTTGAGGGTTAAAACCGCCTATTCTAAAGCATGAGTCTGAGGAGGCTTTTCAGAAGTGTTGGTTGGAGCTCAAGACCTGCCGACTGACATACATATTGTCATCGTACAGCGTGTCGTTGTGTTTGTCTAAACTAACAAGCCTCAATGGACAAATAATTGGAAACCATAAACTTGATAAGGAAGTAGTATCCTTAAAACGCATGCCTTGTCGCAATAATGCATTAAGCCAAGCATGAATTCATGAAGAAGTTGATTGATTAGGAGATTCACTTACCGTGTAGGTTCAACTGAATACAGACTAAATTGAATTTAATACTCGTATTTTTTTGAGTATTCAGTTATGACTTTACACACTTTACCTTGATTTAATAAAGAACTTTTTTGAAACTCGAAAATACGCCGATTGCAAAGAGCAATTCGTCATTTATCCATAACTTTGGAGATTAAAAGAATGTTAGACAAAATTTAATGAATCAGTTAATTTGAAGTGTGGAATTTGAATTGAATTGAGTGGGCGCCGTAGCATAGTGGGTGGGTGCATCGAGTCCTACGCTCGAAGGTCTCAGGTTCGAATCTCGAAAAAAACATCTAACATTTTTTCACGGCACCACCTCTTCTCATAAGCTTCTTAAAATCGCCGTTCGGAGTCGGCATTAAACTGTAGGTCCTCTCCACTCGTGAGAGAACAATAGCACGCACAACACGAGTGGTTGCTGAGAAGCTAGGCCCAGGTCCACCTCGGATTGTATAAATGTATAAATCTCGTTATAGTGAACCTGTTTTTTTCTTTGTTTGAACCTTTCAGCATGCACAAATACATACGTCTATAACTCATTAGTGCTATAGTCGGCAGTGTCTATATAATCGTCCTAATTTACCGTTTGTACATAGTTTGGGGTTGTTTGAAGCAAGTACAAAGTGCACATTGCTTTTACATGGAATGTATTGTTTTGTTGCGTTTTACATTTTTCTACTGATGAGTTGTTTCTTGTAAAAAATAAAATATTGTTTTTTATAAATATTGACTTGCGTTTTAATAATTGCATATTATATTTGATGAATTGTACTTCAAAACATACGCATTTTGATGAATTTGTTAGTTCACTTTATCGAGCGTCTACTGTATTCGAATATTCCTGTTAAGGTATAGAAATGACTGTCGAGACTCAACTGACAGACTTCTCTAAATTACTTGAATATTAAACTGGAAATTATAACCCACTAAAGTGTTCAGCCTAAAAGTATACAAAACTTATACGAATTTCTGAGAATATCTGACTTCACTTCGGGGTGCTTTTGCAAATGGACTTAATCCGCAAAATTTGAAGAACTTTTCGGTGAAAATCTTTAATCACACTATCGTTTGCAATGAATTGGATTAGTTGCTCCCTTTTATATTTCAGTAAGTTCAGTGATTTGTGAGACTGAAGATCACGGTCTAGTGACCAGATGTCGGGCGAACCATTACATTGACTTTAGATTGCTAAATTAATGGTTAATCTTTATCAAATCAAGATCAGAGTATGAGTAGTCCTAAAAAATAATACCAATTTCTATTAAAAAACTTAAATAACTGTTCAGGTGCAAGTGAAAGTAATAAAGATGATTAATAAGTCAACGCGCGCCGTGGCGTAGTGGGTAGTTGCGTCGACTGCTACGCTCGATGTTCTCGGTTCGATTCCAGAAAAAAAAACACCAAACATTTTTTCACGGCTCCACTTCTTTCGAGTCACTGACAATGCTCAAAGAGTATAACTGTCTAGAAAAAGCTTCTCAATCTCGCCGTTCGGAGTCGGCATTAAACTGTAGGTCCCCTCCACTCTTGAGAGAAAAATAGCACGCACAACACGAGTGGTTGCTGAGAAGCTAGGCCCAGGTCCACCTCGGACTGTAGCGCCGCCATTATTTTTATTATAATAAGTCAACGCATATATTTTAATCTCGCCAATGATCCCTAGAGAACTTAGGTCGGGCCATAACTTAATAATCTATTAAGATGAATACTCATGGCTTAGAATTAAATTTTTTCTCGTCCATCCTCGAACACATGAATAAATTATGAAGCTACACCTTTCAATGCACCTCCTAGCATCTTTGCGAATCCAAAGACTTTTCACTTACAATAACATATCCAAGGAGTTATTAGTGTTCCTTTCCATACAGATTTTTTTAAATTTTAGTTAAATTCCCATCAACGGTTTGAATACCTTAAGCCAAATTCGGAATATGTAATTGAGTTCTGAGAGTATTCCGACAGATTAAACACGAAAGAACAACACCAACTTCTCTGCATATCCAGACATCAATTAAAAGTTTCTCCTCATCAGTGACATTCCAATAACAACCCACTCTGCTGCCTCTTAAATTAGAGTTTCAAAACAACATTTTTAAGGCGGTTAGTGTTCCGTCGATGTCACATGAAGAATTGCCTTCCAAGGATACAGTTTCAGTCCACCTACCACTGATTTTCTTGTTGAATACCTTAATCACTTGAAACCATGCACTTTAATTAAAATGTCTGTGATGTCCTTTAAATACTTTCCAACATTCTTCTTCCAGGAACACTGTCCTCAGCGACAAAGTTTTCTTGGGCCCATACGAGGCACTGGTACTCAAGGTGCGACCAGCATTGACAGAGTAAGTGAGCGTAATGCAATTCATGACAAATTATAAATGCAAGCAGTTTCGGTAATCATATTTAAGGTTTGCCCTCCACTTTCAGGGAACGTCGTGAACTCATCAAAACAATAATTAAAACTGGCAATGTGATTTTGGTCGGTCTGCTGATGTACAAACTTTGGAACAACAAATGGACGAAATTGACTTTCAACAAGTCCGGCACTGGATTCTAAAAATAGCAACATCCTGACAGGTCAACATTCCAGCCTACCGAGAGATGGATGTCGTCGTTTTTTTTGTATTATTCAGTCCCTGGCAACGTTTCGTTAAAATCTATAACCAAGGTTCTATTTTTTGGCGTCATGAGGGTGCAGTAACAAGGAGTCGGGGGTGAGATGCCGATAGGTCGAGGACGTATCTCATAGTTAACAATAACTGCTGTTTTCACCCTGCTTGCAGAATTTTAGGAAGTGCTTATAGTGTTCAAAATTCATTTCGTTTAATTTATGAGATACTTCTTTGTGCTGTTTTTGGACAAAGTTTTAAGGAGTTGCGAGTTAATGGAGGGGCCAAGGTTTAATGAAAAGTTGTGAAATGCTTCAATAAATTTCATTTTAATTTCCAAAAGGGATGTGTTTATATGATTCGGTATCATGTGCGAAAATAAAGGAAATAAAGTGCGAAGAATGGAGGTATTAACAGTGGAAGGTGTGCATGAACATTGGGTTGAGGAGTGGATTGAATCGGAAAAGTTTGAAAGTGTTTTTTGGCACAGTTGAAATAACACGTATTTGCCATGGTTTTTTGATGTTTTCAATAGACAACTTTTGAAATAGACCCCTTTGTTAATAAGGCATATTAAAAATGTTCGTGGCGAGAAAGAAATAAACTGGGCAAGTGCGAGTTGTACTCGCACGGGTAAGGTTCCGTCGCATAATATTGATGGATGATTTCTGAAGATCAAACGACGTTTCGAAACTATTTCAGTTGAATTTTCTTCTAACTTCAACTCAAATCAACTATTCATTCATACATTTATACATCCGAAAAAAACAAACGTTCATCCCTACATATACCTATATCTCTATCCAAGTTTATCCAACACAGAAAATCCCTTCCATCATATACATACCCAATCACTGCTCATGCCTGCGGTGTGTGTGTATTCATTTCTGTTGGGCATTTAGGGGTGAGATCGAAAAGATAACGCTCAGCAACGAATAGAGTGGCCGAACACAGCATGAAATTATGTGTGGAAATGAAATTGTTTTCATTTTAAATCTTAGATATCTCAAAATTTCAACATAAATCGATATTTTGAAATTTATCATTTCTTAATGCTTACATTAATGTCTTCAAAACTGCGTTTTCAGATCTTCAAAATTCGCATGTCGATGATTGACCGTTTTTGGCCAATATCTCCAAAACCATTAAGGCCAGAATGCTCGCAATGGTTTTAAATGAAAGTACTCAATGAAGCCAAGTTTTTGTGATTTTTTCAGATTTTTAAACACTTTGGTTTAGAAATGGCAGGGGGGGACGTATTTAAAACTTTGGAGCTCCATATTTTCCAAACGGTATTTTGGATAAAAAAGTGTTGAACGAAACCTCCACCTCATTTCGAAAGACCTGTCGATTGATATATATTTCGATGGGGTGCGACAATTTTTCAAAATTAGTGTCAACTTCACCTGTACTGGAGCCACCCCCAAATGGCCCCACTTTTTAAAATCGCTGCATAGGAATTGACATCTAGGTCTGAAGTACCTAATTCCAAAATTTCATGCCGATATCTTCATAAACTTCGGAGATAAAAAAGTGTGACAGACACGACGGACGGACGGACGGACGGACACACCGAAATTATAAAGGTTCCGTTTTTGTAGACGGAACCTTAAAAAGTATTGAGGGGTAAAGGATTGAGGGTGAGGCAGGCAAATTCACGAGGTCGACGCAATCTTGTGAGATAACCCGGTGATTAGAGGTGACTAAGATGAGTAACTGAACTGGAGCGTAAATATTTCGAGTTTTACACTGCCGACAAGAAAAATAAAAATACACTGCCTCACAAAAATATTCGGAGTTATGCTTTTTCCTGGATCCTAGTTAGTTGCATTTTGTTGTTGTTGATTTTTTGTTAACAGCGAATAAATGTTGAATTGAAACTGTTTTCTAACATAATTATAATAATTATTTGTTGTTTCATAATACTAAAATCCAGGAAAAAAACATAACTCCGAATACTTTTGTGAGGCACTGTATGTGAGGATAGAGTGTAGTTTCAGTTAACAGGTAACGAGGCAACGGCTGAATGGATTTTGAGTTAAAGTTTTGAAAGTGGCAGACGCTTATTGTTAATATAGGGATAATGCGCAAGCAGTCAATGAGGCGTTTGTTGTCATTGAAATGGAAACGGCTAAAATGGGCCTGGCGGTAAACAAGCGTAAAACGAAGTATATGCTCTCTTTGAGAAAGGACGCGCATCATTGACGACATTGACGAATCTTTCATCCAGTTTGCATTTATGCCCTGAAGAAAATTCAACCACGAACTGTATGGGCTGTACAGCGACGTGAGGCCAGCGTCTACGGATCCAATGCCTTGGGTGGCTAGGCCATGTAAAGCGCATGGACAACTTAGCTCCGGCGCAAAGAGTCTTCAACTCTGAAACAGTGGGACAACGCAACAGAGGACGTCCACGTATAAAGTGGCACACCCATGTGGGGAGGTACCTCAACCCATTTGGTGTGCGCAATTGGCTAGCAAAAGATCATACTAGCTGGCGAGGTTTGTTGGTAGAAGCTCAGGTCTACCCGGACTGTAGCGTCACAAGAAGAAGAAGAGATAAGGTGGACAAAAATATCATAGGGTGTACTCATGCGGCTGGCGTGGTGTTGTGAGTAAATTTGTCGATTCCTACGCTAAGAGTCTAAGTTTAGTTCCCTTCACAGACAATAATTTTCATATTTCCCGGCTTTAACTCTTTCAAGTCAAAACTTTGCCGCTCGGAGTTGTTATAAAACTGTTGGTTCCCTTAACTCTGAGACCAATACCACCCACAATACGAGTGGTTGCTGTAGAAGCTAGGCTAAGGTCCTTTAGCGCCACATTATAGTGATGTATAGCGGCGGCTGCATAGCGGTCCGTCAACTCATTGCACTTATGGACAGGTCATCAACACCAAACTTTGCAAGTTTGGATTCCCTCTTCAAGTTACCGACTTAACGCACACTCTTCTTAATCAGAATTCCCTCCAGACCTGGAAGAGTTTGACATTCAAACGTTGGATGATTCTCTTCGATTTTTCACAGATGGATTTAAGACTGAGGAGGGATGGGATAAGGTGTTTTCTCAAGAGATCTCGATATCAGTGTATAACTTCGCCTTCCCAACCATTGTATTGTCATACAGGTGGAGACTACGGCGATCAAAGAGGCCCTGTCGTGGCTTAAATACCGTGTAGTATCTTAAGGGATATTATTATCTGTACGCATAGTCCAGCTGCAATAAAATACTTGAGTTCCGTCGTATTTCACTCAAAGACTGCCCTTAAATGCTTAAATGCTTAACCCTCTCTTGGACGTCTCGTTGGCCAAGCATTTCATTATTCACTTCATGCGTGTATTGAGACTGCGACATTCCCGAAAACAGCGAAAGCGAATAACTCGACAAAGCACTATGACAAGATTGTGCTCCCATCAAGTTGCCTTTGTAAACTAGGTCATATTTTGAAGTAAAATTGGGAATTAGTTTTGATTTCTGGTTTTTTGTGCGAAGAAAGTGAAAGTTTTTGCTGTTCAGAATATCAGTCTTGTCTAAACTACTTAATTGAATTTTCTTCAGTTTACATAGGAGCTGATCATTTGAGAAGCAGAGGAGATGAGTTGCTTAACATGTTGCTTCCAAAGAATTGTTTATTTCTTGGATTACGCTTGGAAGGTATGTAGGTTCATATACCAAACACTGATTTAGATATCTATACTTTTGCCGCTGCGTTTTGAATACCTGCGTCGACCCCTACGCACTAGACTTTCAGTTTACGTTCAAATATCAGTAAAAACAAAAATTAGAAAAAAAAAAATGTTGACGGCTCTTTCTCTTTTGAGCAGTGACTCAAACTGCCTAAAAATAGATTCTCAATCTCGGCGTTCGGGATCGGCACTAAATTGTAGGTCCCGTCCACTCGTGAGCGAACGGGAACTGCATCCGTAGTGGCCCCTTGCTCTGCAAAACTAGGGTCTTATAAATGGGTGACCAATCTACTACTAAAATCTAACCTATCGCAAGACGAGCTACAAGATGAAATATCGGCAAAAAAGTGGACATAAGATGAGGCCCCAAGAAGGGAATTTTAAAAATTTACAGAATTGGTTGGCAAGATTAACACAGAAACTTAAATTTTTCTTGAAAATAGAGAAGGATATATCGTTGAATACGTCAAAAAGGGCTGTCTCAATATTTAACGAAAGAAGTTACTTAGTCTAACCTGAAAATTGGGAACGAAGTTCTTTTAGGTTTGCGTTCAATTATAGAGCTTCGAAACACAGAGTGGGTGCAGGAAATCAATTCATGATACGACAATTTCTTAGATTTTATTTTTTAAGGTCTATTTTACATCTCTGAACAAATCTGATCTTCACAATTTCATCAAAAAGTATTTGTCATCTTTTCTTACCTCTTTTGCATTAATTAATTGCAATCACTTAGATTTACCTACAGTCATATGAACTCGCTAGTTATTTGTTTACCACACGAAAGGCACTTATTAGCACTTATCACTATAACCGTAAAGTCTTATCCCAATATTGTCTGTCTCTTTCACCACTGTCAACAACAACGAAAAAATGTACCGGAACGAGAACTTTGAACTTGTTCAATGAATGACTCGTTTGAATACACAGATGATTTCCTTGTTAATGTGTGACTGCCAAAATTATTTTTCCACAAGAACATTTCACACAAAAAGAAATTGTTAATTAAAAGATATACACTTCGAAGAAGTCACTACCGACCCGATTTTCTTACGTAAATGAAGACAAATTTGAGTCTACAAAAAAATCCACAGATATTATTCCCATTTATTTGTATTTATTTTCTAACTGAATATCATTAAACTCATGTTATTCCTTCCCACAAAGGCATCAAATTATTCAGAAAAGCGTCAGAAATCACTTGAAATAATATACGCGCACGAGGGTGAACATTTCGGTTAAAGAAAAATAAGTAAACTAACGCATATAAGCTTTCCGAACGATTTCAAATAAACATCTTAACAGCTTTCAATCATCATTGTAATCAAATTTAATTTTTTTATTGAACCGAATGGAGTAAACAATTTGTGAACTAATTTAGTGTTAGATGTCAATTGAGAGATGAGTAAAGCCGACTAAATGATTGCAATCCGTTACTATGTTACAGTTTTGATCCACAATTTGAGATACTTTCTGTGTTAAATGGAGCTAACAGAAAAAACTGGATAAGTGCGAGTTGTTCTCATACGGGGTTCCGTGGCATTATTAATGGATGATTTCTTAATATCGGTCGACGTTTTCAAACTATTTCAGTTGAATTTTCTTCTAACTACAATCCAAATCAACTATTCATTACTACATTCATACATACAAACAAACAAACATCCATCCATACATATACCTATACCTGTATCCAAATTTATCTAACACGGAAAATGCCTTCCATCATACCTTCCAACTGCTCATGCCTACGGTGTGTCTGCATTTCTGTTTGGCATTTAGGGTTTGAAATCGATCTAAGAGATAGAGTGGTCGATCACAGCATTAAATTTATGTGTGAAAATGAAAATATTCATCATTTTAAATCTTTGACATCTTAGAATCTGCACATAAGCGATATTTTGATATTTATCATTTTTTAATGCTAACGCCGAGGTCTTCAAAACTGCGTTTTCAGATCTTCAAAACTAGCACTTTGATGGTTGACCGTTTTTGGCCAATACCTCGAAAACTATTAGGGCCAAAATGCTTAAAATTATTTTAAATGAAAGTTCTCAATGAAACCAAGTGTGATTTTTTTTTAGATTTTTAAACACTTTGGTTCAGAAATTAGAAAAAACTTTGGAGCTCCATATTTTCCAAACGGTACTTTGGATCAAAAATTATTGAAGCAAATCTCAACCTCATTTCAAAGATCAGTCGAATGATATATCACTCGAGGGGATGCGTCAATGTTAAAAAATCAATGGCAGCTTCACCTATACGGGAGCCATCCCCCAATGGTCCCCACTTTTAAAATTTGGGTGTATTGGCAATGACATCTAGGCCTGAAGTACCTACTTCCATAATTTCATGCCGATATCTTTAGAAACTTCGGAGATAAAAAGTGTGACAGGCAAGACGGACGGACGGGCGGACGGACACACCGAATTTATATAGGTTCTGTTTTTGTAGACGGAATCTTAATAAGCAACCGACGAGGCGTACCAAAATACGTTGCGAGGGAAACTAGGACAGCGCAATAGAAGTCTCGAGCTAGTATACTAGTGAAGAAACTTCTGCACCAAAAGAAAATGTTTCGCGCCCAGTTTTAGAATATCGAAGAGTCTAGGAAACCAATTAGGCAATGTGCGTTTTTTATAAGAAAACCAAAACACTGGCAGCAGGCTTGGGGACCGACCTCCAGACTCTTCCAAACTATAAGGGTAGTCTGGTAACCGAGCTGCATGGAACAGTCTATATATTTAAGGAAAATTTCCAGCAGCTGTTTAGCGAGCACGAAAAGGAAAGAGTGATAGGGAGTGAAGAAATGTTATCTCTAGCCCTCCCTCTTAATACCAAAGAAGTCTGCACATTTATAAAAACGCAGCTGGCTTAGATGCTCCGCCATCAGAGCTTTTCAAGGATGATGGACAATGGTCTGGTAGGATCATCATGTGTATGACACATGATATTCTGCAGAATTTAGCAAGACGAAAAAACGAGTGAAGACTGAAATATTAATTTGATATGTTCTATTCACAAAAAGGCTATCAGACTTCTTGCACAAATTATCGGTTCATCCATGTTCATCCCTGCTCAATGTCGTCTTTAAGAACGTGCCTAGTGTTAACGTATTAACGTCCTCTTCGACTAAGTATTCACACTTCAGAAAATCCTGGACAAGATCAGCGGGTTTCAAATCGATACGCACCATCTTTTCATCGAATTCAAAGTCGCACGAGAAAATGTATCCGGTTATGTCGTGCTACGCTAAAAAATGCGCGACTCTCAATGCAGTTCGGTTTCAGGACTCCCGAACTATTCTAAAACTGGACCAGAATTTGGGAAGCAGATGGGCTGTTGTATGAGTTCTTCAATCTGGTTCTGGAGAAAACAGAAGAGCGGGCTGCTATAAAGACAAAAGGTACTTTCGGTCCACCTCCTGGGCTACGCAGATAACATCGACATAGTCGTTCATTCTCTGCATGATTAATATACAATAGAACGTCATAATTACTTCGACACCGTTTAGGCACCTTCGTAACGTGACCTTTTCACAGTCATGTCAAACACAAACGCCACAGTCATATTTAACCGACGGCACTTTTTCACATGATTGTCTCAATTAAACAACGCTGTAACACACATGTGAGTACACAGCCATAAAAATAAGCAAAAGGTTACACAATCGGCACCCTCAAAGGTCTATCTGCCGTTTTCCAACCGTCTCGTTTGCAAATATACTCAGAATTTATGGGTTTTCAAAAAAGACAAGCAAACAAACCGGGAGCTCATTCTTCTGGAAATTATCATAATAAAGTGAAATTATTCGTTCACCTGACAATGACATAGGAGGCCGTATGCAGCCAGCGTACCAAGAAAACAAACAAATATTCGCGCAACAAAAAGGCCTCCATTCTTCGTCTGGCTGCCACGCTATTTGAACGTTTACTCCTTTCTGCCTTCTCATTTCTTCCCCGAGCAATAATAATGAAACTCCTTAGCCCACACTTTCAGTTGAGAGGATACAAAACGCGGAAATACTTGAGAGAGGTTCACGCCACCCTTGTCGCTCCACACATCGCACACGGGCCCGTGCAAGTCTCCAAGGGCACGTTGGTACGCAATGTTAATACAAAGCTGCTCATATGTCCGTTTACTTACGATCCAACGAGCACCAGCAGTGTACAGGAAACGTATTTTGGCTCCCCTGCTCAGTCCACAACGACAGACATGTTGTACAGTTCAGGAGGGCTCTCCAGAGTGTACTCTCGCGAACATCCGCAAAGCGCGAATGTGTGCAAGAGGGCGGATGCAGCTGTTTTTCTCCATTGTTCTGCGTTCCCCACTTGTGTAGGCCATACACATGTCACACGGGCAAGACATTTTGCTAACAACAGCTATTATGGGGATCCTTTTCACATCGTGTCGTCCCGGTGAAGTGGAAGCAGTTAGAGGAGACAATTTCATCACTTTACACGTCGGCGGTGCCTGGAGATAAGCGAGCGAGCACCCGTGGCAGACGTTCAATCCCGGTCTAGACGTCTTTCGTGACCGCGAGAAAGGTCGCTACCCCCTGGGACTCAGGCCCTAACCGGGCAAGCAAATCATCTCGAAATTAATTACAGGACATCGCTAATCTCCGGTTCATTTATCACAAGTGATACATTACTGCAGCAGAGCCTTCGGGGCATAAATAATAAACGAACATTAAGGGCAAGGTACATTCTCGAAAAGCTAGAGTAAACGCCTCCTACTTATCGGACCGTGATAAATTTTCATTATGAGAGGTTACAGTCGGCCGGCAGTCATCTTCAGGAGGGGCCTCTACCTCCGGGGCGGTCTAGATTAATGCCAGCAATGTGATATAGTCGTTAACTCGCAAGTATCGCGTTACAATGGTCCAATGGGGTTTTTATGGGCGCCCCTCATATGAGATATGTGTTGAACGAGATGATACTCTTTAATGTCCTTAATGACGCATAGGGAACGAGAGCGGCTGGGGTCCATCCCGGCTGAAGTGTTCGTGCGGCCGATGATTGACGTTGGAGCGATAAAATGCGCAGCGAATTCTGAAGGACTTTGTTCTTGTGGTTCGCTTTGTGCCTGGTCAAGCGTATGGATTTTCGCCTTTTGATTGTGATGGATGGAGTTTTAATTAAATGTCATAGGACTGGAGGAGTCGTGGTGGGTGGTGAGTGCGGATGGGGTTATGAGTTTTCGAATTGCGGACGTTATTCATTCGAATATAAAAGTAAGTGAAGCGGGTTTTATTGTCCTCACATCAATCGGGTTTATTTCTTTATTTCAATCGTAGTTAACAATTCGTTATAAAATTCGATGATGACAGTTTGTATGGGCACAGGACAATTCACTGGGATGAAAAGGGATCAATGTTGAATCCTTGAATTGGAAGGGTTCGGTTTTTAAACCTCAACATGATTGACGTAGGCATGAGGAAGATGAGTGTATGGGATTCAATGGAGCCTATAAGTCGCAGAGCAATTGAAAGCGGTATGTTCCCCTGTACATAGGTCCTTTTATTCACTGAAAACTACAGCATGTTAGCTTAATGATGCGCAGATAGATTATTTTTACTAGCACTTGTGTGTGGGTGGATAAGAATGACTGGAGGATGATTCAGCCAAAGTGTATAAACATACAGTCAGCGTCAAAAATTAGTGCACAGTCAGTCATCTGACTTAAATTGTGTTGGAACATTCTGGAAAAAACGCACTCCAATGTTTGTAGGATTTTTCAAATTTGGTGTGTGTTGTTTTACGTGTACAAATTCGTATAGAGTCGGATTGCCATTCACATTATTTTGTTTTTCGCTCAAGAGGACTTCCTTGTCCAATACTTTTTTTGATCGCTGTATGTACATTTTCAAACTGCCTAGTCTCTAGTGCCCTCATCCTCTGTCATCTCTCTGAATTGTATTCAGCACTTGTCTAATCATTTTATCAACAGTCACAAATTACTGGTGGTTATCGTAATTTTTGTCCATCTCAAACGCTAGGAATTATAATTAATTAATCAATAATTTAAAAAATTAAAAGGTGTCACTCTCCGCTTTTCCGATGAAGCTAAATATCTGGGTGTCATTTTAGATAGGAAGCTTCTGTGGAAAAAACACATCGAAACGAAAATTGCGAAGGCACTGTTAGTTTTCTGGCAGTGTAAGGGAATTTTCGGCAAATCATGGGGTCTATCACCAAAAAGATCCGTTTGGATCTACACGGCTATGATTAGCCCCCTTCTCTCCTATGCATCGGTCGTTTGGTGGAATAAGCTTTCGCGTAAATACGTAACTGCTGCTCTCACCAAGCTTCAAAGAACGGTCTGTCTCGGCAGCATAGGGACCTTCCCTAGTACGGCTGGCTCTGCTCTTGATGCACTGCTGAATCTAAACGCCAAGATTTCCATATCATGGGGTGTACTCTCAAGGCCATCTTACGTTTAAAAAGAAGCGGTTATTGGTACAACTCGCACTGGAGTTTCGATGACCTTGCGCACCGCATTTCCTTTGACCCCAGTCTTATGGATATGCCGTCTGACGCACGGACACCTGTACTCCAGCTGCGACGAAAGTCGACTTTCGCTGCACTCAGGACTGGCTCTGGCCAGAATCTGAGCCAGGAAAGGAATGTAGTCGAATCTTCACGGACGGCTCCAAGACCAATGAAGGATCTGGTGGTGGTGCCTTCGTGGAGAGCGTCAACTTTAGACTACACACCTCGTTAGGTAAATTCGCGTCGGTTTTCCAAGCGGAAACCTATGCAATCCTAATGGCTACGAGCTATATTGTGAAGAATAGGTGGAAGGGGCGAAGTATTTGTGTCTGTAGCGACAGCCAAGCTGAGCTTAAGGCATTGGTCAACCCTTTAACCACTTCCAGGATAGTTCAGGAATGCAAGTCTTTCATTTCATTTCATTTATTTGTTACTAAGTATCGCTGTACAATAAGAATATTCTATTCTCTCTCTGAATTTGATCGGTAGCTCAAATTCGCTAAGTCTTGTCTGGGTCCCTGGCACCACGGGATCACGGGAAATGAGATTGCCGATGAACTTTCTAGGCGAGGATCAGATGAGGCATTCTCAGGACCTCAACCTATGCTGGGACTGCCAGCTTCCTTGGTTAGGGCTTCCATCGATGGTTGGACTTTTCGAGAGCACAACCGCATGTGGCATGACTCTCCAGGATGTAGACAGATCAAGCTCATGCTCCCCAACGTCTGTAAGAAATCCGCGGCTTTCTTGTTATCTCTTAACAGAAAAGATTGAAGACAACTTACTGGCGTACTAATGGGGCACAACGCCTTCGCCAAACACCTAAGGGTGCTTGGCCTAAGCGATGAAACCCTCTGCGACGGCTGTGGAGAAGACAATGACACTGCAGAGCACTTCCTCTGCCATTGTCCCGCATTTGCTCGTATCAGGTGGCAGTTATTCGGTGCTGATGAGGTGAAAGCTGATGATGTAGGCTCCTCATCACAGAAGCGCCTGCTGGTCTTCCTTCGGAAGACCATGAAATTTCAGTAAAAGTAGGTTGCTTCCTGGTAGTACAATGGCCCAGTTTTTGAGTGTGAGTATTCCAGTGTAGTGTGACAAAAGCCTACGACAAAGAAAATTAATACGACAAAGTTTCCATTTTCTCGATTTTCTCGTTGATTTTAAATTCCAGCGATGTAATGCTTAAATTTTATCATTTCACGACATTACATTTTTTCATATTTTTACAAAAATACTAACGTCGAGTATATGATGAGATGTTGTCTGGCACAAACAATTTTTCAAAGGAACCTTCAAAAATAATTGTATAACTAGAATGCTTTTGACGGGCAACGTCAATTTTGTATTCAGGCCGAAGCCTATTCAGACATGTCTCTTACGTATAACAGATACCTGCCAGGTACATTGTAAGTTCACGTGTTGTAAATAAAACTAGATGCGCTTGACAGTTTTGTCAAAGTGTGACGTAATGGCACAGGTTAGGTAAATGGGACAACAAAGACTCGCGTTGGCAATAAAGAAAAATATTTACAGATTTATTGAAATTATTACATTTTACTAAGTTGTTTTCTTATTAATCAAAAGTTTTTTTCAGCTTATTCTAAAAAAAACACAACAGTTTAGGGAGAGTTTTAAGTTTGACGTAACTATTAAGTTCGACGAAATTTAATTAAACTGTTTTGTATTATAACTATATTCATGTTAAGGGGTCATCATTTCCCTCAAAAAGTCAGTATGCCTCGATGTACTAGATTGGGCCAAAGAAATCTCTGACGATATTATTGTTTAGAACGCTTATTTCTTCTGTCCCCAACTCCCTAAATTTCAAACTATATATGATATACATTCGCTTTAAGCCACTAACCCCGTGTATAAAAACTGCTTATTAATGTTTGAACCATGAACAGTTTTTTCATATTCGGAATGAAAAAATGTATTTAGTTCCTTTAAGTGGTATAATTGCATACAGCAGCAAAAACTATTTCAATTGCCACTTTAATTGCTGTAGTTCTGTTTGTTTTTATGGTTATTGCGTTGTTCCGCAAAAACTGAGATTGAACATCGAGTTTGACAAAATGGTTTTTGTCATTTTCATTTTTCTTCTTGTTCAGCGTTTCGGTCATGTCACGAAATGGTATTCAACGCAATTATTTCATGAAATAAATGTTTGAAATTTGAATAGGGGTGGTAAAGTCCACTATTTGGAGTTAAAAAAAAATTCACGGTAATTGATTACAGTTTACCGCAGCTATGTGCGTCAACTAGGGACTGTAAGTGCTTTTAAATCACAGTTATAGTGGAAGTTATTATAAGTTCGCAAAAGGAGTACAGGATAGTAAAATTGCCTCAGAGTATTTCATAAAATCTTTACGAACCAGTTTTCATAAAAAAGTATTATAGGAAATGATCTCGAGTTCGGGCACTTCAACTTGTACATCTGCGTTTGCAGATTTATACGAAAAGTTGACGAGGGAGATAATAAAAAGCGGTCTTAATTCTTTGTTCGAAACTGAGCATCTACACTGAAATTGGTTTGTTATCATAAGCGCTTATTAGCAATTAACGCGTACTCATACCCTCGTGGCAATAAGGAACGTCATCATATAATACGCTGATGTTAGTCCAATTTTTATTTTCATTATTATGAATAAGTCAAGGGAAATATGTCTAACATTTCATCACAATGCCGGGATGTGACGATGTCAGAATAAGGAGCTTGCACAGTGCAATCAAATCATCTCCTTTCGTTTCTCTTCATCGACTCTTCTTAGTCGGCAGACTGTCTGGATTTCCGCACGGTTTTTAACCAATCTTGATTCTTCGTATAAGTGTCAGCATCTTAAACACACAGCCGTTCGAATACCTATCAAATTATATTTTTTACCTTCATAAAATGAAAACGAATACATTGCCTGGTTCAATGGGATTGTATGGCGGAATGTGCGCAGCAATCATTGCACAACTCTTTTAAAGCTTTTTCGAGGCGAAAGTGCTGCGACAAAATCCAAAAAACGGGACTTTGTTGTTGAATGTGTGCTGGCAGCACTGGTCCCAACAAGACGGTGACAAATACGCAAAACGCGTGCTACGAGGCAAATATTGGGAGACATTTTTCCCGGTCGAATTATGTGATATCGACTGGCAATCCCATTTGACTTATTCCTTTTTAGAGAAGAGGTTATCACCAACAAACCAACCTAAACCTTGTTGCTAAGGAGAACACTGGAAACGAAATTGTTGAAAAATACTTTAGAAGTCTCCGAAATTATAATGAAAAATGTTTTTAAAAGAGATCGCCTTTGCGTCACGCCTAGAGCTGGCCACTTGTTTGTAGTTCCTACAGCAACCACTTGGATTGTGCATACAATCCTTCTCTCACGAGTGGGGAGTGCCTTCACTTTTATGCCTCCAGTCCGCGAAATTTTAGCAGATTTTTAAATCGAACCTAGACTTTTAGACTTTTAGCGTAGGAGTTGATGTATTCACTCAATATGCCACGGCGGCCATCTTGTGCAAGATTAGATTAGTACATTTTAGCGATGGTAATTTGTCTAGTAAGAACCACAGAAAATACGATTTTTACTTTCACTTTACCTACTTGTACACCATAAGCTCATTTCGGTCCCCATTCTAAATATTCTCTTACCCCTAAACAAAGTTTTCAGCATGTTTTGACACACCCTCTGTAAATGCTTATGTTCAAATATTGATCCATTGAACCGCTACCAACCAGTTCATAACTGAATACTTAAAGAGTCTTCTCGGAATACAAAATCCAAATATCTTTCAGTGCTTCTTCGAAGCGTCTTTGGTTGACATAAAAAAAATATCCTCATAAATAAGCAAATTCAATAAAGGATTTCTCAAAAATGATGGAAAAAAAATTCAAATTTTACATCAACCAACGAAACTCTGATGATAAAGGTCACCTCCAAGACCAAAATCACCTTCCAGTGCTTTGCAGTTCGTTAACGAAGTTAAGATACCCTACAAAGTAACTTTACCTGGAAAAGGCAAGAACAGAGAAGGAGAGAAACAAGCACATCCCAAGAACAAAGTAAGGGGAGGGAGAAACTTTAATTTAAACAACATCAAAGGACATTTTAAGTGAACAAATTTGCTCATCGCATTAATTTTTCGAGGAACGAACAGAAAAAAAAATACCGCGCCATCCTTCGACAAACAACAAAACCGGCGCCCAAAGAAAGCCGACGAACTTAAGTTTCGGCTGTCGGGGGCCAAAATAAAGGCGTACGCCCTAAGGACTTCCATATTATGTTGAAGACAAAAAATAACGCATAGTAAATAGGGGTAATAAGGAACAGGGAATTTCGTAATGGCTTAACTGGGGACAGTTGACACCACAATAGAATAACTCGACCTCCCAGGGGAGAGGTTCTTTTGAATTCGGCCAATTGAAAGGATTTTCCTTCTCCGGTCCTTTGGCAACCTCAAAACTGAGACACTCATAGTCTGTGTCCTTGGGTTCTTCTGAGCGGGACGCGCTCATCCGCATTCAATCGCTTAGCGCTGCTCACACTACGATTCAGCAATAAATGGCAGATAAGCTCGCGTTGGACAGGGAGCAACGTCGATAGCAAAGTGTGGTCCTGCAAAAGCTGAACGGAATTCGATGTTTTTCAATGTCCTCCTGCTCGATGGGGGGAAAATATATATTTATCCTTTCGAGGTCGAGATAAATCGGGATACGACGACGCAAGTAAATGATCGATCTGGACCGCTTCCAACTGTAAGTGGACGCAATAAAGAGCAAGTGAGGGGAGGGAGTTTTGGGCGGGAATGGATTAAGGTCTTAGAGGATTCGAAATGGCGTTTTCGTTGACCAAGCCAATGTTAACTGTGTATTTGTGGATTGATATCCACAAGATAGCACACATCGTAAATCGCATTCGTCGCAAGGGTTGAGTGCGGGATCTTACTTTATAAACATTTTGCGCAGCGTGGGGGGAGGTGGGTCTGTAAATGTGCGCAAATTTGAGATACATACTTTCGTTTTGATTTGAGCGCGGTGACTTATTCAAAGGGTTGCTGCTGCGGAGATTCATCACGAATGGTGTAAATTGGGTATTCATGTTGATTCGTTGGGATTTTCTGCTGTGGTGTGAAAATAGAAAAGGATTTTGAATAAATCAAGAATAAGTGCTGTTTGGGTTTTGGGTTTGTTCCCTCGACACTTTATTCAATTTGTTGTTAGACCTTTCTAACGAAGTGGCAGAGAAAGCTGAAGACATTGAACTGTTTGGGTAACTGTGTGTTGCTACTCTGCTGGGAGATGAATTTGAACAATTTTGGGATCCATCTACGGTTTGACCAGATGAGAATGATAGGAGAAGGAATTTGAATAAAACAACAACGGTGTGGGATACAAATTGATTTTGGCTTTATTTTGAAACTACATTCGTGGCATTATGTGGAGAATGGCATATCATTCAAATCGTCCCCTCGGCCTTGCTGGCAGTGCTTCAATCGGTCGGTGCGGTTTTTTCGACGTTACTCCGATAATAGAATCCAATAAATTGACCTCAAGTTCATTCAAGGTTGCTAGCTTGTTGGCGTAGACTAAGGATCCCAAAAAAATGTGTCAAGTCAAGCATGATCGTGGAAACCAACTGATGAATGCTTGCCGTGCGATGACCTAGTCGCCAAATTTCTTTTCCGAGCGTTGAGTTTCGTGTGTGGCATGTAGTTCCATCTTGTTGAACCACAGTTCAGATTGATATTTCGATGTTGTGGAGCTCTGTCCGCAGGAAGCCGGGTTACATATCTGAGCCTCATTTCGAAAGAAATAAGTTCCGGATATTCCGCTATGGCATAAACCGTACCAAACAGTCAATTTTTGTGGATGGATTTATTCGTGGTCAAACACTTGCTTGTGAATTGTGTTCGCTCAACAATTTTGCTGGTTAACATAGCCGCTGGGCCTAAAATGGGCCTTGTCTGAGAAGATTTGTTTTTAGCCAAAATCCCGATCTCCGGCCAACATTTATATTTCCTGAGACCAGTTAGCGAACTCACACTATTGCCTATGGTATTCGACTTCAATTCTTGCGTCAGCACAATCTTATACGCAAAATAATCCTGAATCAAATTCCCAATTCAGGTGATCGGCCCCGAATCGACATTTCTGGGTCTTCCTCGATGCTGGCTGCTACGTTTTCTTCATTTTGTAACAATCTCTGTGTGGTTGGTGGCTTAAGGTCCAAAAAAATGTACGCAATCGCTCGGTGCGACGAACTGCCTGCACACTGAAGCCATGATGACGACCAACCTCAGGACGAAACTCATGTGGCGTATTTTTAATTAATTTCCGCATATTTGGCAAAAGTGAGACAATGCATAATAAAATGGTAAGCTTTACTGAATATTTTGACAGCTACATATCGTTGGTAGCTTTGACAACTGCGGAAACATAGTAATTGGAAGAACTATCATTGCTCTCTAGTCATCCCCAACATTGACAGGTTTGCATTGTTGGTTGATTCAGGGAAGAGCTAGATTTCTAATCCTTTTTCTGAAAATTGTCAGTGACTTGAGAGAGTGGTGGTGCCATGAAAGTTGGTGTGTACAGGATTAACCCATAGATCTTCACCGTAGAAGACACTTATACACCACGCCACTGCGGCCGCAAAGGAGATGGTTTCAGTTTATAATTATTTTTGCATACTCAGAGTGACACCCGTTTAAGCAGCAGGTCAAAGCGGTATTGTAGGCAACGCAATGGATAACCATCTTTCAATCCGATATCCGATATCCAATGTATTGATTCCCCAGTCAGAGGGCGGACCAAAGACTAGATATCGAATTGGCAACAAACCCCCCCTGATGGAATTCAAGCGAAGACAAAAGACAAGCAAGTATGTTCATGCAAAATCATTCGTCCCAGAGAAAGTCAGAGCTCTTATTGGTAAATAGCAAATAAATCCGATTGTTAACTGAATTTCTGACTGGTCACTGTCGAACAACTGGAGACATACCCACATTGTTCAAGCGAGTTGAACTCAAGATGATTCAAATCAGCTTTGATATCCCTTATCCGTTTCAGTATTTGACTCCTATCTACCAATTCCAGACGGCTTCTGGGAACACCTAATAAAATATGAGTGTTTTGGTTATGCTCATCCAGATAAAGGCCTTCAAGCTAGGATTGCTTGAAGTACATCCTGCAACGAGTGAGAAAATCTAGGCAGCAGTTCATCGGCGTAGGTTCTGCAAATCCCAAACATGGATATCTTTTCTTCGTATTCATGAATAGTACTTTCACCAATAAGTTCAGATTTCACTTGAAGAACAGATGAAATCCCTGATAATGTGAAGGATGAAGTTGCATTCCATAATTGGAATAATGATTTGGATTTCGGAATTTACTTGGTCCAGTGCACGAAGATCGGAGTCATGGACTGAGAACGAATATGGTTTACAAGATATATTTACTATTTATTTATTTAAATATAAATATTTTACAAAATATCTTGTGACTGTTATAGAAACCTAAGCAGATATGGATATTGAATAACCAGACGTGCCAAGGTAAGAAGTTTCAGAGAATTTCCTCGAATTCTATTGGATTTTCCAGAACAAGACTATTCCAGTTACCACATGTATCGAATAGAAAATCAAAAATCTAATCTGCAGTACAATAATCGGCTTCAAACAGAAAGTCATATTGTTCTCCAGGGTGAATATTAAATTTGCTCCAGGTATTACTTCAGTTCATCTCCTGTGCACCTTCCTTTCAAAAGCAGGGAAAATTGTATGTTTGAACACAAATTCGAATGTATTTCCGGACAGGCACAAAACTATTGAACCTTAATTATCAAAATCTCATATTCTACTCAGGTTCATGTGTGGTTGAATTTGTAAACAGAATGCCCATGTCCATTCGGTAGAAATGGATCTATTCTTGATAATAGAAGTGTATGTTTTGGCTATTCTGTGAATTTCGCAAGGAAGGAAAGTGGGATGTTAAAAAGCACTAGAGGTATTCATTTTGGCACATGTACAGACTGTTGGAGATTGGAAATTGGAAGTCTTGGTAGCTACCATGTATGAATGAAACGGCTTTCAAAACCAAAACTCAGTGGCTGGAATGTCTACTCAAACTAAAGAAGGGTGTGCATGTGTTCGTGTATAAGAAGATAAATGTACACAGATCGGAAGGGCGGTTTACGAATAAGGTTCATGTTTACCATTGTTGCATTATATTTTGTCGAAAGAATGGGAATAAAGTGATGAGGTGAAGTTTACCACACTGCTGCAAGTACGTACAATTTTTTAAGAGCAAATAATAGGTGGTCGCTGCACAGTGTGACAGAATTAAAATCTAGGTGAGCGTGTTTGGTTTCACACTTACCCTACTTTTTATATGTGTATATGTATGTACATATATATGAATGTGGTGGGAGCCGTGGCCGTGTAGGTTCGTACGTCAACCCATGCGCATTAGACTTTCACAGTCTAGGTTCGAATCCAAGTTCAGACCAACAATTTTCTTCAAAAAAAAAAAATGTTTGCGGCTCCACCTCATTCGAGTCACTGACAATGCTCAAAGAGTATAACTGTCTAGAAAAAGCTTCTCAATCTCGCCGTTCGGAGTCAGTATTAAACTGTAGGTCTCCTCCACTCGTGAGAGAACAATAGCACGCACAACACTAGTGGTTGGTGAGAAGCTAGGCCCAGGTCCACCTCGGACTGTAGCGCCGCCATTATTATTATTATACTAATCTGATTGATCTGTAAGTCGAACTGGTCTGATCTGCAATGATTTCGGATTATCGGTGTCTCATATTGACTTAAGCATACAAAGCATTTTGTTGACTTTTCCTAGTTTACCCAACATAAAGGTTCTGTCAGCAAACAACTTCGTAAACATGTAAACATCTATCTTTCAGACCGTAGTGCTGCTTATTCGCTATTTCCAGTTTTTTCTCAATTCTTAACGAGTTTTACGAAGTAAACAAAATATTACTCATCCGTCATAAGGTGGATTTTCGGATCATCTGTGGACAGATTTCATTTTTATGAGTGGGATTTGATATGATTTTCAAAAGCACATTTTTGGGCTTTAGTTTGAAATGAGAGCGACAATTTATAGCCTGTTGGCTTTAGGATTAGGAGATTATGGATTAAACCTGTCTACAGGTAACTTGTTGTGCTTTTTTGTATTTCAAGCGACAATTCCAAAATGAAAACAAGCAAATTAAGGTATTTTCCATTCTAAGGCGCTTCTGATTATGATTAATCATAACTGTAAAATATATTGACATGCTATGAGCTTACAAGCTTACTTTATACAAGATTTTGATCACACCAGTCTTGCAGCGGATAAGAAGCCTTTGGTTATTGCAATATCTTGCGCATAGTAAAAACGGCTCTACTCTGTTCTAAGAAGTTAAAATTCGTTGTAGTTCATTAACAGAGGAGTATTGTTTGAGTGTGAGTTCGTATTTTAAATGATTAGGAAATACTTTTACTAGGTTTAATGGAAGAGGAAAATGGGAAAAAAATGGAGAAAAATGGCTGCTAATGAAGGACGAAATAGGTTTTTGAAAAGCGGAAGATATGGTTCGAAACATTTTGGAAAAAAAACAGAACCCCTAATATTGGACTTACTTTTCATGAACAACATTAGTAATATATTTCTTGCTTTTTGGCTGTTGTGGAGTAGAGGGTAACTCCATCGACTCCTATGCTGAAGTTTCATTGTTCGAACATAACTGCTTTCATTTTCACTGCATCACCTCTCTCAAGTTACTGTCAAAGTACAGCTTATCAAATTTCAAAATCGGTATAAAACGGTAAATTTCATCCTCTCATGAGAGAGCGATAGCACTTTTTTTCGAACGATTTTTGAAACTCTTCTAAGACTCAAAACTGGTCCATTGTACTGCCAGGTTGCAACCTAATCCAGTGCCGTTAATTGTATCCCAACGGCAAATGGTGACTGGACCAGCTTCGATTTCACTGGGATTCGAACCTGGGACCCCTCTAACTTGGGGCAGGCACTTAACCAACTGCGCCATCCAGTCTTTTCGAGCGATAGTACATACGGCACGAGTTGCTTTGCAAGGAGCTGAACTGTAGGGTCACCTGAAGTTTATGAGTCGGACTTTTAAGATCGCCGATCGCAGTCGCAGGTTGAAAAAGACCAACCATGTCAGTTAAGGTCAGAGCAGTTATTTTGGCCCTCATTGAATGTAGTGCCTGTGGACACAAGCTCCCTAAATTAAATAACTAAGCCGAGAGTGCCCTTTAATTCCTCAAAACTTAACCTCAAAATCTTTGTTGACATGATAAATCACGTCACATAATTCTTCAAAAATACTGACGTGATAATTGAAATACTGAAAGTCTCGATACTTTCAGAAAAGCATATTCTATTCATCTTCTGTATAAGTAGAACAAAAGTACAGTAGAGCCTCGAAAAGATGAACAGATATAAAACAGGCCCTGTTCATCTCTTCGAATTGTTCATTTTAACAAGCATCGATATTTAGTTAAAGTATAACTTTTATGCCTACAAAATAAAAATATTCCATATATCGAAATAACAGTTAATTTAAATGTTAATAAGAGTTTTACAAAAATCTAAATAAGTATTTTCTGTAAAAAAAAAAACTTTTTTCTTACATATTCTACTGTAACGTTATTGACTTAACCACAGCTACCTCCATAATTTTTCCCTCCATTGTCCACTCGCTTGTTATATCCTTCAGAAAGCGATGCGAATATCCTTTTTCCCACCTAAATAAAATGCGCTATGGATATCGCAAAAGTTCCACCTCCCCTAAATGATGTGAAGGGGCCCAACCACTGGCCTGTTATTTATTGATCGAAGTACCAACATCCTTCTGCGGGAAAATTCTTTGATATTATCTCGAAGCGCCTAAGGATTCCCATCTTTCGATTGAAGCTTCTTCCTTTCAATTAAGTGAATGATTAATTATTCCGTTACTGTCGTTATATCCAAGGGACGAACTGAGTGTAGGTGAAGCTAAATACGTGTAGTTATGCTATGTGAATGGTTTTGAATATATTTATCCCCAGCACGGAGCACACTGTCAACATCAAGACATCAATTCATGCACACTCCTTGTACCATCATGCTTTTAATCAGACAAAGCGCATTCCAGTGACAACCACAGCAATCGTGCTTACATAAATTAGAGCAAGTCACAGCAAACATCCATAGCTGCCATTGTCAAGTAGTCACAGGTATTCGCCTCGCAAGCACACGCCCATTGTCTTGAGCAGTAAATCAAAGTATGCGCTTCATTAGGGCCGCAGCATTTAATTTCAAGGACTACCTACGCCGCAGAGCTCCAGTGTCTCAGCCAACCCACAGAACAGTACCCCAACAGCTCAATTAAGCACAAAATATCGCACTTGGATCATAAGGATTGATATGTAATCCCCAGATGCCGTGTTAGGCTGCCAACCCCAACTCCTCCCAGCCTCACACCCTCGCATACGACAAATTTTCCAATTTAGTCCTGATCTTCGGATAAAGTCACTTCAATCGTTGCTCCCTAATTCACCATGACACCCGGAGTAAGTGGGGCGACAGAGGGTGTCAGGAACGCACGATGATTTACCGACACGGCTTCCTTGTTTCCTCCTCTCAATTATGACGTTCGTCTAAAGTTTAATTCATGTCTCAAGATCTCACCTTCCCCAATTATAATATATGCCCACGGCTTTGGCTGTAAATAACTCGCACACCGTTCCGCCTTCGTATCCTGGATATCCTTTTGCCCAGAGCGCTAGAATATTTTTGATGCGAGTGCATGTTCGGGGTTCGGGGTCGTAGCAAGGTGATACGGTTGAACGGCAGAACATCGTTCACAATCCCTACGAAGTCTCATAAATATTTGATAATGCCTGGGATATACATATTCAGCCATCAGCACCAGGCCTTGGTGCTTTCAATTTCGGCAGAAGTGGCTGCTTCTTCTTGCCTCTGTATCCAGGTGATTGTGGTTGGGAGTGGGGCGGAGCGGGCGTAAGAGCGGTATGCGTGTGTATGGCTGGTAAATTAATTTTAATCCTCCTTAAATTCTGGAGTGGATGAAGTGATATGCCGTGCTGTGCTCGACTTCGCCTCCAAAACAACAAAGTAGCGCAATCCCTGTGAAGAGGGGGCACGCCCCAGGGGACGGGTTAAATCTGTGGCAAGGAGAGCTTTTTCGCTTCAATTCTAAAATTGGTTTAATTTCGATGACAGCGAAGAAAAGTAATAATTTTTATGGCCAGAAGGCTCAGTGGAATTTGGGGAACGAAACGCGGCACAAACGACGGGAGTTCAATGAATCTGATCTGTTGTATTCAAATCATGGTCATCCGTATAATTTTGTCGTAAAGTTCGCATCAAATTGGAGATAAAACATGAATAGGTGAGTGGGGCCCATTAGAGTCAATAGCTAAGTTCGTGTTAATCGGTTTCTGGCCATGTCTGTGGCCTGTTAAGATTTATTTTAATTTATTTGCGGTCCGGCTGATTTATTCATAACCTATTGTCAATATGTTCGTGAAGAGTCAAAGTTGTGGGCATTTGGGCTGTGCTTTGGCGGCGGCACACAATAGATGGATGTAGCAATCAATGTTGAATGGAACTGAGCAGATATCGAGGTCAACGGAAGACATTTCAACTTGGTATAGTGCTTCTGATTAGTAGGGGTGATTTGAGGGAAATTCATTCGGAGTTTATGGTGATTTAATGGATCATTATGAGTGACCTGGACAGAGGGACGTATTCAATGTAAGGGATATACGTTTTAGAGGGATGTGTCCGGGAAGGGATGGACACTATTAATTTTTTGGATACAAATAAAATTTACCTTCAATTGAAGGCAGTTTACCGGGATGATTGAGTTTTTAATCCATGCGAGATATCCACTAGATTTTCCTTTTATTGGAATGTCAGATGAAGATGGATATCACCCGCAGCTTACGCAGCTAGAGACAATTATCGAAATATCGTTCTCACTGGAGAGGCTTGTTGGTTGAGGCCCAGTTCCATCCTGGCAGAAAGAAGCAGTATGCCATTTAAATGTCCACCGCGGCTTTGCTTGCTGGTACATATTCGGGAGGTCCAATTTTGGACAAACTGTCGATTAAATCTAAACTTGCTGGATGGGATTCGATATGTTTGCTTTGAGTGTGTCAATTGTTTGCGCTTCATTCACATTACCTTACGAATTGAATAGATAGAAAGAAGTGTAATGAGTTCGGACTCCCTAAAAGGCTTAATTCTTGTGAGCGACAAGGTATTGACTGTCCGGGCTTGCCATACACTCCCCTACTCGATAACGATGTTTACAACAGTCTTTGCATTTCAGTGATATATTTATTCATTCATAGAACCGGTTGACTCGTCGGTCGTGGTGAGGATATATGTAGGTAGTCCGCTGAACATTTGTCAAATGAAACACTAAATTTAAAAACCAAATTTTATGAGCTTCTATCCATCTGTGGAAAAACGCAGAAGATCGTCCAGATGGTCAGACTTTCAGTCAGGTTTGGAGGGAATGCTGGTTTTGATACATTTCTTTTAAAGAAAGATTGGGGAAGTACAGTTTACATCATCCTTTATGTTGGTATGCGGGTGTTCGGCCTTTCAGCAAAATTCTTTCTGTCAATTGCACAATATACGGAAACAGATGCAAATCATCTGGCGCCGTGGCCGTGTGAGTTCGTGCGTCGACCCATGCGCATTAGACTTTCACAGTCTAGGTTCGATTCCAAGTTCAGACAAACAATTTTTAAAAAAAAAAAAATTTTTTCACGGCCCCACCTCTTTCGAGTCACTGACAATGCTCAAAGAGTATAACTGTCTAGAAGAAGCTTCTCAATCTCGCCGTTTGGAGTCGGCATTAAACTGTAGGTCCCTCCACTCGTGAGAGAACAATAGCACGCACAACACTAGTGGTTGGTGAGAAGCTAGGCCCAGGTCCACCTCGGACTGTAGCGCCGTCATTATTATTATTATTATTATTATTATTATTATTATAGATGCAAATCATCCTTCAAAATGCACCGCAAGGTGGTTCCACGGATGCCGTTGACTAAACAACACATGTGAGTTCAGTTTAGTTCATTGGAAGATCTTATGGTCTATGTTCTATGTTCTATATTCTATGTACTATGTTCTATGTTCTATGTTCTATGTTCTATGTTCTATGTTCTATGTTCTATGTTCTATGTTCTATGTTCTATGTTCTATGTTCTATGTTCTTTGTTCTATGTTAACCACGTTTAGAGTTTATCATTCTGTTAACAAGTAACTGGTGAATAAGCTACACGCGACTTCCATTTCGTGTTTAATCATCATTAATTAGCTGAACGAACTGCATTTTTGAAAGAAACGGTCCAAAAAATCCTTAAGCCCAAAACAAAAAACTGTTTGGCATAAATTTCAAATCTTGACTGAATTTTCAAACAGCCTTTAATTTCGTTAGAATGACGCTGAAGACAGCGTGATTGCATCTAAATATATTTACATATAACAAAAGGCTTTTAGAGGGATAAAGTTTGAAATGCCTTGAAAAGTAGTCCACATGATGCACGTCCTCAAAAATAAGCAAATAAATCATCTTCAGGTAATGTCATGAAATAGGTTTCATAAAAACTACCATTATTTCAATTCCGATTTAATGCAATTTGAAGTTGAGAGCAAGAACAATTGCTCCATAGAACTGATTGTTGTTTAAGGTTTAGAAACATATAGCTGCTCTGTATTGTTGACCTTCATTCACTCATGACACCCAAAGTCATTGGCCAAGCGAAAAGTCCTGAATATCTGCTTAGGGTACCCCAGATATACAAAACTTCAGCACAAACAATGTCAACGTGTCCCTTCTGGAGGCAACATAAAAATAAATCCACTCACTTACACGCAAAAGTTCTTTTGACATCACTATCCCAAATAGACTGAAGACATCTTCCAAAGAAATTCCAACGAAAATGCTCCCCTGACAGTCCCGAGAATAGCTTATGCACACAAAAACCAGGATAACGTGCAAACAATTCAAAGTGAGCGTTAGGATAAGAAGTACCACAGCTCCGTCCTAAGTGTTGTATGAGTGTCGCGCATTTGTCACGTTTAATTTACGAGCACAAAAACTCTTGTTCACACAAAAACAAGGGGGCAGAGTGTCAGTTAAAAGGACCAAAACTAAAACACTGAGGATATCGTTACAGTTGCTTGCACATCCTGTCACGCTGCAATTGCTATTCGAACAATGCGCACAGTTCAATAATTCGTCGACAGAGAACATAAATATGAACATGTCCTCGTTGTCCCATAGGAACTAAGGGGGAAGTATTTGAAACAAACGAAGTGGTGGATGTGTAGCTTCCTGTGACGGTTTGGTGTGAATGTCACTGGGATTAGAGGGCGAAAAATTCCTCAGTGCACACTTTATAGCTCCTGCCAACGACACGGAACAAGAGAAAGGGCCAAGGGACTGAAAACCAGTCTATGAATTGTCCTAATTTTAGTTGTAGGTTGTAGGAGATGAGTGTGTAGTTATCCGTATCCAGTGGATTGTCATCCCGGATGCTTTGCGGAGTCTGTTCGAATCGTGGGCGGGACAATTTATTTGTCTCTCGAATTCTTCGCTGTCGGTATCAGTGCGGAGTTGTGTCTATTGCTGTACGAGCGGATGACTAACTAGTTTAATTAAAAGTCCTTGAACAGTGGAATTAATCTACAATACCACTCGGCGAATGGGGATTCTGCATCAAATCTATTGCCGTGGATTAAATTCCGATGGCAGGACGAAAGTTCTGCGGTAGACCAAGTTCGCAAAGCCAACTTCGAGTGATTTACCGATGGAGGAACAAGGCTTTCATTATTCTTCAAATAAATTGTGTGTTTAGAAAATGAAAGAGGCGTATGCTGAACTTGTTATGAGTGGGGTGTGGATTCTATTGATATTTAGATGAGTTAGTGAACTCAGAAATGAATCAATTGTTTTGTGAATGACTGTCTTTAACAGTGGAAATGATTACTCAGGAAATTCTGTTGACTGGTATGAAAGTATGGTTTCTTCAACTGAACGCGCAGTCAAAACGAAGGTACTCGTAGTGTGAAGATTTTAGGAACTGAAATATGAAACCGGTATTGGAATATACGCCAAAATAACAGCTTTTAGCTCACGAGTCAGTGATTTTTTCAACAAACAATGGCTAAGTGTACTAGCAAAGCTTAAACACTCGATTTTGAGACGAACTACATGAATAAGGAATGATTTACTCAGCCAAATACTTTTCATCTAGTGTCAGTACCTCAATTTCCTCTTTGGCTTTATACAGTCCTGCGCTATTACTTGACATAGTGAAGGATTTCATCCCGCCGATAGAGCACTTGTTTCATCTCCAGAAATGAATAAATTTAGAGTTATGAACGTTGGTACATAATTACATTTAATTTTCATTTAATTAAATTAATAAATTAATTAAAAAATTGAGAAGAAGGTACAGGGTTTTTCAGTAGGGACATAGTTGAGTTTTGCTAAAATCTATTCCACGTGTTAAATTTAAGAATTGAATTCGATTTTTTTCATAGAATCCCCGCGAGCACATTTGCAGTGATAAATTTTTCCACCACTCATCCATACATATTGGTTATTTCGCGTTCGAAATTGATTTAGATCTCCTCTAGTTTTGTTTACTTCTAAGCATAAACCAACGACAGATCGTTGTCTCATTGACCGGACCATTTTTCGAGATTACCGAAGTTTCTCTTCAATAGATCAATTGTTTGACCAGCTGTCTGGTATGTGGTATTATCCGTCAAGTCCATCAAATTATGGGAAAAAATAGTCATCCAAAGAGGTACGAAAGCGACCTCCATTGGCGTTATTTTCCATCTACCAAAAAGTACGGTCCAATCACACACCTTCAGGGTAAAATGAAGTCCATACGGTCACTTTTTGATGATGGAATGGGGTCCCTTGAAGCACATGGGGCCTTGTTGCTGTCCAATAAGGCAAACCTTGCATATTGACAAGAACCACCAAGTCTAAAATAAGCTACATTGCTAAAGGTGAGTTTTGGGACTTAAAAACTTTTGCAGACCTCAATTGGAGAAGTTTTGGGGCTTCAAATTATCAAGGGCCCTCAATTTTTGAATTAATTTGATCTTGTAAGGGTTAAACCCAGCACAGGCAACAGTTTTCAAAAACAAAATTGTTCACGGTTTCACCTCTTTCGAGTCACTGACAATGCTCAAAGAGTATAACTGTCTAGAAAAAAGCTTCTCAATCTCGCCGTTCGGAATCGGCATTAAACTGTAGGTCTCCTCCACTCGTGAGAGACCAATAGCACGCACAACACGATTGGTTGCTGAAAAGCTAAGCCCAGGTCCACCTGGGACTGTAGCGCCGCCATTGTTATATTATTACATATGTATAAGGGTGAAAGCCAAGGTTTTTACGCAAAATACGACACAATGTGAACTGAGGGATTTCCAGTTCCTGTGAATCCTGGAATCGACTGGTTTGATAATAATAAGGATATTGTGACAAGTGTCGCCATTTGTGGACTTGGGCCTAGCTTCTCAGCAATTATTCTTGTTGTGCGGGCTATTGTTACCTTACGAGTGAAGAGGACCTACACTTTAAAGCCGCCTCTGAACGGCGAAGTTTAGACAGTTATACTCTTTGAGCATCGAAAGACGTTGAGCCGTGGAACTATAAAATGTGTTTTTCGGAAATTCAATCTACAATGTTAGCGTAGGAGTCGACACACTTAACCACTTTGCCACAGTGCCCACATATCTACCAACTAAACAGTTCAAAATTTCAGCCCGACTACCAGTTGCTTTCTTGCGAATGTGTGTGAAATATAAATGAAGTAAAACTCGAGGGATTGAAGTTGTAGAATACACATACGCATTATAGAAACCAAAGCTGCAGCAAAATTAAGTGATTCCCAAAACGACTTGAGTCGAGTAACTTCAACGTAAGGGTATAGAAAATAGGAGGTAATTCAAGCAACAAGGATCAAATTGTATCCGAAATTATGTAAAGACCTTTCGATTCTGGTTTGATTAAAGTTTAATCGGATTCCTGTTTGTACGAAAATCAAGCAGATTATCGAGTAGACATTTTTAAATATGATATTTAATAATGTGAATAGACTGTTACCTATTTATGACCTTTATACGTTTTGTAAATCCCTAGTGGGTGCCTTGGGGTAGTGAGTAGGTGCGTCGACTCCTACGCTCGATGTTGTCGGTTCGATTCCCGAAAAAAACATCAAATATTTTTTCACGGCTCCACCTCATTCGAGTCACTGACAATGCTCAAAGAGTATAACCGTCTAGGAAAAGCTTCTCAATCTCGCCGTTCGGAGTCGGCATTAAAAACTGTAGGTCCCCTCCACTCGTTAGAGAACAATAGCACGCACAACACGAGTGGTTGGTGAGAAGCTAGGCCCAGGTCCACCTCGGACTGTAGCGCCGCCATTATTATTATTGAATCCATAGCCACAACCACGAAAGACGTTAGTATGTATAAAATGTCAAATGTTCAATCGGAAGACGCTGCGGGGAACCAGAGACTACGTATCATAGGAAAATAGGCACACAATTTCGTTTTTACTTGTAACACTAGTAATAGAACGGTGACCGTTTTTAATTCTTTACTTAACCAAAATGTATCTTTTGTGTGTGTTAGCTCTGTCAGTTTGACTAAATAAATTTATGATTTTCAATCGATTTATCTTCAAGTGTGTTTTGGTTACCGGATGTATGACATGCCTTGGGCTCTCTTAAATGCATACGTTTCTAAATACAGTGGAAGTCGCTTATAGTGACAAGGGTTGTTACTTTGGGACTATTTTTTCGCAGTATATATTCTAAACAATTGTAGTATGTTGCAATTGTAGTAGATACTTATTTTTAACCCTTTCCTAGCGGGTACTAGAAATAATAAGAAAATATAACTTTTTGCATTAAAATCTTTTAAAATTATATAAAAGGAACAACATATATTTCTTTTAGATTTTTATTGGAGTTTTTAATACACTTTCCAAAACCTAGGCTTTTTGGCACCCCCCGGTAATTTTTGTACCAAAAAGTCTGTATTTTACAAAATAAGGAACTTTTTGGACTTTTTATGAACACGTATCTACTAATTAATCGACGCCGTGGTATTCTGAAAAAAACAGTTCTTAATCAATTTTCTAGTTTAAATATGTTTTTGAAATTTTCGCACTTCACTTGATCCGCTGTTTATTCAAGTCTCAACTTGCAAACTTCACAGATTTTGTTTTCGCCAGAATTCGAATAACGATCATTTAAGGATCGACAATGATAATTGTCCCTAACACGGTCGGGTATTTAAAATATTTGGCGAAAAAGTAGGCGGTGCTAATTAGCACCGTCAGACAGAAAAGGGTTACAAGAGTAAAGAAAAACCGAAAAATCATTCTAATTGACTAAACAAAAAAAATATTGATGTACTCTAGTACCCCTGGCGAATTCGAAGGATATCTTACATTTTTTTGAAGATTTTGTGAAAATATCATTTTCAAATATAACTTTTGCAGTGAGCTAAGAAAACATTCAAATCAAACAGAATTAACGGTACGGTAATGACTCTCCAGCATGCAGACAGACTAAGCGTATGCTCCATAACGTCTGTAAGATATCCGCGGCGTTTTTATCTTATCTCATCTTATCTCTTAACAGAAAAGACTGCTGACAACTTTCGGAGTACGAACGGGCCACTACACCTTAGCCAAATACCTAAGTGTGCTTGGCTTAAGCGATGAAATCCTCTACGATATCTGTGGAGAAGACGATGACACTGCAGAGTGTTTCCTCCACTGTCCTGCCTTTGCTCGGATCAGGTGGCAGTGATGATGAGGTGAGAGCTGATGATGTACATAGGCTGCTCATCACGGAAGCGCATGCTGGTCTTCCTCTGGGAGATCATGAAATTCCAGTAAAAGTAGGTTGTTACCTGGTAGACCAGTTTTTGAGTCTGAGTGCCCCAGTGTAGTGTTTAAAAACCTCCGCCAAAAAAAATCAATAGTAAAAAAACGGTAGGGTAAAGTCTCAGTCATTTTATACTGTGAATGGACTTGTTTAGTTTGAATAGTGATTATAATAATAATAATAATGGCGGTGTTACAGTCCAAGGTGGACCTGGGCCTAGCTTCTCAGCATTCTCAGCAACCACTCGTATTGTGCGTGCTATTGTTCTCTAAAGAGTGGAGGGGACCTACAGTTTAATGCCGACTCCGAACGTCGAGATTGAGAAGCTTTTTCGAGACTGTTATGCTCTTTGAGCATTGTCAGTGACTCGAAAGAGGTGGAGCCGTGAAAAAATGTTTGATGTTTTTTTCGAGATTCGAACCGACGACCTCGAGCGTAGGAGTCGACGCACCTACCCACTACGCCACGGCGCCCACATAGCTTCATTTATGTCCTGCATATTTCCGCTTGAAAAAAGATACATTTTACAAGGACGAAAGTTCTCTCCTATGGTAAGGCTAAATATTAGTGCCTTCCAGTTGATGTCGCTTCAGATTTTCTCGTCTTGTAAATTTTTCCTTACTCATATTCAAAGATTTTACTCCACCCACAGATTTACATTTTTGCATGACAGCGTTTACATGTCTTGCTTCAAATCGAACAGAGCCGATTGGACGGACAAATGCCTTTGACTTTGATGATCAGTATTCAGTGGACATACATCACACAAACGGAGTTGGAAGTTTACATATTCTACTCTTCACTTTTTTTTTAAATATTTCATTCTGATGGACAACATCCTTCTGTTCATTTCTTATGTACGTCAACTTATTTTTGAAAGGGTAAATGCAGTAAACTTCTTGTGACCATAAAAAGACAACAAAATTGAGAGCGATATTCAAAGGATACACCCTTTTCCATATCACCACCTTCCTAAGCATGAATGTCCTTTCATCTTCTCAGTCGTAAGCTTCAGAAATCTTTCATCTCTCCAGACGATTGTGTAGGGTATAAATAAAAAATTGCTTACCGGCACAAATATATTCAAGGATCAATCCAAGGATGCTTACCTGAAAGAGAAGAGAAAAAGTCACATTTAAAAAGGGGCACAATTTAAAGGGTTTCTAAGTTTCCCACACTCAAGGATACACTGTATTCGCATAAGATAGATACAAATACAATGTCCCCCATTATGTGAGGAATTTGTAAGAGTTATTATCCGATACGTGTGCGGATTAGACAAGCGAGTGTATACATCATTTACGAGCATTAAACGAATCCATGTGCACACCCTCGAACACAAGCAAATATGTGTCCTCTCCAAATGCGGGCGTCAAAAATTCCTTGTTTTCAAAACCCACACTGATGTCACGCACTGTTTGTAGATCCTCCCGAAATCTCGTTCGCAATTGGTCAGATTAACAGAGAGGACTAGGTTTTTTTTTTTTATTAAAATTCCTCTCAGATGACAGACTGCTGAAGAGGGTAGACCAGCATCATGGACTGCTTGGAACAACTTGTGGCATGCCAGTGACAGGTCACACTACGCGCTAACGAAGAATTTTAATATCGTGCGGCTTGGGTCTTTAATAAAATGTAAATTTGGCGTTGACAACCTTGACGACAAGGGCATCATAAACACTGTGCTCCCGGCCTAAAAATCCTTTCTTAAGTGCAATTTTCGCCATAAACAGTAGTGCGCCCCCATTCACTCCTGTTCACGAAGTTTCACAACCTTCATCACTTTATCAAAGTTTTAATTAATTTTGACATAAGTAGAAGGCACACATGTATAAATCTGAGCACTGAGCTGCGAGGCACGTTCTGTCTCCACTCGCAGGTGGAACACAACAGCAGAGCTCGATAGAGAAGAAGTCGTTCGTTCGCAGAGAAAGGGTTCTCAGGTCTCGTCGCACAGAATTCATGGCGGAGTTTGTGGTAGTTACGAGCTTCTTTGTATCCTCATTTTATTGCAAGTAAAAAATATTGGAGTCCACGTCGTTGTTTTCTGAGGGAGGACGGAAAAGGGGATGAATAAAAAACGACCGCGGTTCTGCGTGTAATGTGTTTCGCTTGTGTGTGTGTTGCTTCCTGTGTCTGGTGTTTCAGGGATTACAAGGTGATACCCTTATTTCAGAGCCATACTGCTGGTCTGTGTACCTTCAGTGTTTTTCGCTTAAAGTTACGTCGGTGACGTTGATGGTGATGTCCTGAAGTTATGCAGACCAGCCCACTGGGCAAGGCAACAACGAAATGTAATACATTTTGAAAGGTTACTTTCGCCTTTATGAGAGGTTGCTTCCTCGGAACGACTACAGAGTTTCACTTAGGGAAACCCGGTCCGAGGTTGTTGCTTTCAATTACGTTTGGTTTGAGTGACACTAGCAGATGACGGCACGTCACTGAGTAGCAGAAGGTTATCGCTCAAGGATCTGACAGGGGCAATCGTATATGAATAAGGGTTGAAATGCAATCGATGTCATGCTGGTGGCACTTCGTGGTTGACTCTTTTGCTGTGGCATATCACAACTTCATATGCACCAGAGTAAATGTAGTTCAGGATACGTCCAAATAGATTGAGTTGTTAAGAGAACTGCGGCATTTGCAGTAAACAAATGTGAAATCAAGACAGTAATGATTCTAGTTCTAATCTGTCAATATGAGATTTTTTTATATGAACTCTTGGTTATATGATATAAGTCTTAGGAAAACAATTGCCACTTTCCAGTGCGATCCAACACAATTTAATGACAATTTCAGACAACGCACACCTAAACATAGCATGATGACTTTATAACGGGATTGGGAAACCGAAGTGGCGGTTGATGTTTTTATAAACACAACGGCAAATGAAAAATTCATGGTACCGCATTTTGCCAGTTTGTCTGCAGCTTTTCTATGCAAGTTTTCAGAAAAAAAAAAACCAGACCGCAGTGTCGCGTCTCTTTTTGACGCTCTCCACAAAGGCTTTTTTTTGTTTTTTTTTTCGGAGGACTTTTGAAACACTACTGGAGCACTCAGACTCAAGACTGGTCCATTGTACTGCCAGGTAGCAACCTACTCCAGTGCCGTTAATTTGATCCCAACAGCAAATGGTGACTGGACCAGATTCGATTTCACTGGGATTCGAACCTGGGACCCCTCGAACTTGGGGCAGTCATTTAACCAACAGCGCCATCCAGTCGTCCACATAGGCTCACTCTGTGAACATTGTCAGTGTTTTGAGAGAGATGGTGCCTTGAAATTGAGAGTTGCTGTGTTGACTCGGATACGAACCATATAACTTCGGAGACGTAGTCAACGCCCTCACCCACTACGCTGTTGCGACCACCTGAACTGAAGATTTTTCGGACTGAAGTGATATTTCCTAAATTGCAATCAACGCAATCTGTACGCAAAACTTTTCTCTTCAACAGACCTGAAATATTGTTCCTTTATTTCTCTCCATCATAAAGCAACACCATACTGATGAGAGTTTTATACAAAGCTAACTTGATTTAACGATTGAAGGCTGTATTACCCAACTGCCCAAAAAGGACATTATTTTTATGCCCGTTAAGCAATAAGTAACTTTCTTTTTAAAGCCACTCAGATGGTGATTTGCGTTGCCTTATTGGATAAAGTGTCATTCCATTAGAATGATCAAAGTTATGGTCAGTGTTTAGGCTGGGCAACTGCTTGGACTTATAGAACTTGAGAAGTTAACAACTTTCATGATGAGTGGAGGAAGTAGATGGCCGTCAAGCTTTCTAAAAAGGGAAACTTAATGCAGTGCAAAAGTTGGGATAAATATGCGTTCTACTTGCTTTTAATAGCGAAAATAATCTTGGAGCGTAATAACTGAAGCACACAATGACCTCTTATGACACAGCTGAAGCACATGGATTAAGCTGACGATAAATGACTATTTTTGCGTAAAATCATGAACCATCATAAAATGTAATCAGAATTGAAGAGGGAGGGGGACATCGTCAGAATGAAAATAAACACGGAAGGACAAAAATATCATTACCATTGGTATGATGTCAAGAGTTCAGATTGTTAGCCAACTGAAGCTGTCTCAAAACGATTGTGAAATCGAATTGAAATGGATATTGCCAGAAGAATTGCTAAAGCAAAGTTCTCGTTCACGAAGCTATCCAATATTTGTCTAGCAATGCAATCATCCTTTAAATCTAACTGGAGCTGAAATCTTGAGTCCATACAAAGAAAGTGAAAACCATTATCACGAAAAAATCTCAAGCGTTCGCTTATGGATTTCTTTTGCTCAATCCCTACTCTGACTAACATCTCTGCCAGGAAATGAACTATGAGTCAATACACAACATTATTATCAACGACAGAAGTCGCAGTTGATTGGTCGCACAATACAAAACGGAAGCAGCTGCATAGCCTGCAATGGAACTGACGATGGTATTAAATACTACGACGTCTCGGTAGGCGTCCCACAGGGTTCAGTTCTTGGACCCCTCCTGTGGGACCTAATGTACGACGGAGTACTGAGACTGACGCTGCCACATGGAGTCAAGATAATCGGCTTTGCCGACTACATCGCGGTCGTGACGGTGGCCAAGCACATCCACGGAGTGGAAACCGCTACAAACGAAGCAATCGCCAGGATCAAACATTTTCTGGAATCTTCCGACCTCGAACTAGCGGACCACAAGACAGAGGCTGTTGTAATAACCAGCCGAAAGATTGTGGAATACGCAAACGTCCGGGTTGGCTCCCAGCTAATTAGATCCAGGGATTCTCTGAAATACCTAGGAGTGAGGCTCGACAACCGACTTAACTTCAAAAAGCACGTCGAATACTGCAGGAGTAAGGCGTCAAAGACGCAGACTGCACTTTCCGGTATGCTGCCGAACATCGGAGGACCCGGATACCCAAGAACTATCTTGCTTTCCAGAGTGCTAAGTTCAATTCTTCTATATGCTGCGCCAGTCTGTGCTTTCTCTTCGGTAAAGGAGACAGAAAAGAAGCTTTCGTCAGCATACAGGCTGTGCACCATAAGAACAATCAGCGGCTTCCGAACAATTTTGGACGAAGCAGCCTGTGTGATCGCGGGTATGGTCCCCATCGATATTCTCGCCAAAGAGATGCATAGGGTCTACCTAAGGCGAAGGGCAAATCACGCTGAGACTAGCGCAAGATGCCTGAAGAAGGAAGAAAGGGCAACATCTATGGCACTGTGGCAAGCCAGATGGGACACCACAACCAAAGGCAGATGGACCCATAAATTGATAGAAGCTTGGACATCGAGAACCCACGGGGACTGCAACTACTACCTCACGCAGTTCTTGTCGGGCCATGGAGGTTACCGGAAATACCTCCACAGATTTGGTTACGACAGCTCACCCTCCTGTCCAGAATACGCGGGCGAAGATTAAGACGCAGAGCACGCAATATTCCATTGCAAACGCTTTGCTGAGGGGAGAACAAATTTACCGACTCCTGAACTCCTAGTTAGCCATATGATAGACTCAATTGACAAATGGCTGGAGATTTGCTGCTTTATAACGGGCGTCCAGAAAAAAAAGCCTGCAATGGAACACAGGACGGCGGATAACCTAGCGTTTTGAAGAAAAAACGGTGCAGAAATGTGAAGAGAGTGGTACTTGGGAAAATATTAGGCAGAATTTATCCACGATAGTCTAAAGCGATATCCCGTAGGGTTTGTTAAGACCCTAGCAGCCACAACTCGATTCAAATCACAAGGAAACAATTAATGAAGTCTATGATCACAACAGCAAATTATTAGCGAGAGTTAAAACCTTATGCAGAATTTGGAAAGTTGTTCTCTTAACACACACTCTCTTGCTGGAGACAAGGATCATACTATCTGTGAAGCTATTAAATTCACAAACAATTTCTACGTGACGTCTAATATCATTTCAGAAGGACTCCCTTCTTATTCAAAGGAAAAGATACATATTTACAAGAAATTCTATCTAATCCATCCGACTCATTTGCAGTCAAATCAATTTTCATAAATCCTTTCATGTATCCTCTTAACCTTATCCGAATTAATCTTTCAAAGGTCACTCCTGAATGAATGACACTTGGGAGCAGAAAAAAAAAATGTTAGTCAAAAGTCAAACAAAGATACAAAATCCTGTCTCACATATAACAGCTCCGTCACATTTCAGTGCGATTTTGGGAGTCCTATTCATGCACGTCTGGGGGTATCCTAAGCTGAAAAGCAATCAGATTTGAGGACATTCGTAGCAGGACAACAAAGGCGAACTTAATTCCAATGAAATCCGTATCGCATGCGAACATTTGAGGGCTTGCTTGGATAGACTTACCTTTGCAGTGTGTGATCTTGAACACAATGGAATTTGATATACATACCCAACTTGGGAGGTGACACGAAGTATTGCTCGCAATAGTTGGAGCTCCTTTCCATTCCCTATCAGGATTTCTGTGTCTGATAATTGAGTCATCTCTATCCTCACATCGTATCGTTCTCACGTGGAGTGTGGATCCCGTATCTCTTCAGAGATATGGAAATCGACACTTTTTTGTTTTCCATTCTGACAATTTAAGCGCGTCGCCTTGTTTTAAGTCTACAAAACCACTACAGCAGAAAAAATGTCGTCCCCCTCTCACTGCTCTGAAATGCTATCCGTTGTTTTGAATGATTGATAGGATGTGCAAGCATAATTCCTCCTCGTAGCCCATGCGGACGTCACGGATACGAAGTTGCTCACTCTCAGCGTCGCCAAGATGCCCGCTCTCATTCCGGCCTCTGCCGGTTTCTAAGCATGATGAACTGAACCCAGAGATGAAAGTTCAGTTCAGACGATGAATAATGAATGCCAAGCAGGAATTCGACTCCACACTCCAGCCCACTCCGTCGAGAAATTATTTGAAAATCGTGTATTTATCTGGGTCATGATTGTCTATGTGTGTGTGGGGGCACTAGATAAGCGAACACATTAAGGATGCTTACCAGAGTTCTTTTGTTTTCAAGGATAACGCCGAAAACAAGAGAACCTTTGCTGATTAGCTTCTTGATGGGGGAATGCCCCATCTCATATCCACCCCGCCTCCTGGGCTCTGATGGAAATTTTCTGTTTTCGTCAATCAGAATTGAATTACTTGGTGTGGGACATCCTTTGACATTTCGTCTGCGTCTTCACAATCGATCAATGTCAGAGGTGGGCGGATGTTTGTAACTCTCTCCGGGTACGAATGAAGGAGTTCATTTGGATTTCCCATTAGCGTCGGTCAGCTTAAAATAATTCAGATGAGTCCTCAGATTGACGAGAGTCGTAAAATCAAGCGACCTCCAATACACGTCGCAGTTAATAATTCATCCCGTTTACGATCTTTGCGTCACAGTACTTAATCTCGCGCCTGCCACGCTTGGCCACGCTCTTTAAGTCAGTTTAAGACCATGTCGTTGCTTGTCACTGTGAATTGGAGTCAGATAAATCCACCGGAAGAGGAGGAGGAGGGAAAGCAAAAAAAAAAGATAACAGAAACAGCCATAAAACGTCGTTAAACTGATGACTGCGGATGGTCACATCGCGTACAACATGTCCTTTGAGGGGCCATTCCAAATCGTCTTTTTCATTAACACGTCGCTCGTTGAATAAAATTGAGTGCGCACTCAGTTTAAATGAAGGATTTATAACGCACAGGGATGTTAATGAGGTTTGAATTTTTCCACACTCCATCCCCCACCGCCGTTCCCTCATCTTTCAACCCCCGTCCACCATCCATCCGACTCCCAAGTGCTAAGAAGGACTAATCTTAATGCCAGAAGTGCACGAAAGACGTAAAAAAGTTTAGTGTTTTCCAGGGTTGAGATAAAGAAAAACGAGGCAAAAAAAGAAACTTTTTTATTTTATCGAAGACGTGAGCGGAACGGATAACTTGAATGGATTTGCAGATATACTTCTGTGATTGGGCTATAAAAGTGCAGTTTGGACATGTGCATGTACACACTTGGAGATTAAACAAGTGAACATTAAATTGTTCGGATGATGTCTGGGGAAGTGATGCTTGAGAGCGTTGGGTGATGGCGGGGAGTACCGGTCCGAGGGTTAATTATTGGGAGGTAATGAAATTTGTACTTAAGTGGATCCTCTTAAGCTCGTAGCCAGCTTTCGAGATTTTGAAAGGTTTATAAAACTTGAAGTATCCGCTTTATGAAATGTTCTTAAACGGAAACCTTAAATTAAGGGGCGTATCTTCGGCTGATAATTCAAAGTGGACCATGAGTTGTATTTTGCAAGCCAGGAAGATCTAAGAACCGCACCAACTTTTTGTCAATTTTCGTTCATGGCAGCATTTATTGGAACGACTTGTTTTTGGCAATTCGACTGGATTTCATTTGATTTTTCAACTACGTAGCTACGTAGGTTGTCTAAATCGATACAATATACCTTTTTAGGTCGCAGTGTCGCTGCCTTTACGGCAGGGTTGTGTAAGAGGAAAAAAAAATGTAACAGACCGGCACTGGAGACTCTAAATTCCAAGAATTTGTACAATTCCTAGAATATGCGATTTATATTAATGTAATTTGTTTTCTGAGACTGAAACGGAAGTGTCTGAAATGATCCTGGCGATCAATGTGGGCAAAGCGAAGTATGTGCTGTCAGCGAAAAGGGGCTTACATAATCGACCAATTGGCCAGAATATTACAACTGTCAACAAAGTGATGACGAGGTGATAAAGGACTTCCTCTATTTTTAAAGCCAGCAAAAACGTTGGATGGGGAAACATTCCTTGCAATTGCTGTTTTTTGGTTCAGGGCATCTCCCTGCGGACATAATCGTAAGCATGTGTTACTTCGCAAAATTAAGTCCTGGAAAATGCAAATGAACACTGACTGAATCTTGATATTGGGTCAAAGGTACGAACCCTGTGGCTGGCCTTGAACATAAATGAAATAATTATAAATTATCAGCCTCATTCGCAAAAATGTACGCATGGTGGTGGGAGAAAAACGAGAAATAGGGACTCACGCAATGCGTTTAGGCATCCTTTACAGCGACTAAGCACTGTAGAAGCTGCAGGGAAGAATAAGACGTAGAATCTGTTCGGCATCCGCTCTGATATTACTCAGCTCCAATGGGAAGGAGCATGCAGTTTCTGGTTAAAAATTCCTTTGACGAGCTGTTAGATTTGAACAAGATTCAGCTGTAACACCTCCTGGAATTAATACGAAAATCTGCGGTTAGTCCAAGGTATAGGTCGCACGGTGTTGGTATATTCCTTCCAGAAGGCACAATGGCCCAAAACTATTGCCCAACGTGAACTGTAGATGTAAGCCACTAGGGCACCCAGATACGTATCAACTCTACCTACAATAGTTAAATGCAGGCATGGACATCGTTGAAATTGGTTGGAGAATCAATTAAATTACGTTTCGACAGATAAGTTGGTGATTTTGTTCACTTTGATAGCGATCAGGCAAAAAGTTTTAATTACGAACGGTTGACCAGTCAGGCGTCAACGGATTTAACGCTCAAGGTGTGGCTAATTTAATGTACAAATCCGGAGCAAATATCCTATGGATCATGGCGCTCGAATTGAAGGGGATTTTAATTAACTTAGCGTGCAAACGTTTTTTTTCGTACGATTTTTTTGAAACTCTACTGGAGCACTGAGACTCAAAACTGATCCCAATTAATTTGATTTGATCCCAACGGAAAATGGTGACTGGACCAGACTCGATTACACTGGGATTCGAACCTGGGACCCCTCTAACTTGAGACAGGCACTTAACCAACTGCGCCATCCAGTCGTCTAGAAAGAGCGATACTGCCGGATGAAGAGGTTTGTTCATTGGGAATATTGGGAATAATTGGAAAATAGGCCAGGCGGGTACCAACCAACGAGATGTATTGTACTGGCCCGTGGTTTCCATACATGAGGTTAAATCTCATAGTGAACTTTAGTATCACCTTAGTATCACCCACATTTCAGGAAGACTACAAAAGTTTGTTTCTGACAATGGCTTGACATGGTCGCTTAGGTGATTCCTATATCTGATAGCGGAGTTGCATGAATTATCTTTTGAAAGACCCAATTCAGTTCAAATAACATTCCAAACCTCTGTAGCCAAAGACTTTTAGCATGTTAGCGTGGGAAGGCATTGCTTTCCTTATCCAAGGAGCCGTTTTAGACTTGAGAAGGATTTAGACTGTGAAGGCCGTGTGTAAGTTTAGTCCAGTATCATATTGATTTTTTCTGCTCCCTGTTTCTACCTATCTACATATCTGTCAGATTGAGGCACAAAGGAAGGGTTGTGTTCCAACAAAACAACATTCGCACATATTTTTGCAAGGCAATCTTTCCTTTCGTCGCCTTCAAAACCTCTGTGGCCAGGAATCTACGGTTTTGGGACAAAATTATTTTACTGTGTTCATCTCGTAGCGAGAAGCAGTCGCAGATCTGCCTAGTGCATGGGTCTATGTTTTAAAGTTTAACCTAGTTTTCCGATTATATAAGATATGTGCAATGTAAGCACCATTGTTGAGATCGTGCGGATATCTCCGACGTCGACGTCCACTTTTGTTTGTCTTGTAATTGGCACTCTGGCGGTTTAAGAGGGATTTATATTTAAACTCCTGTCATAGAGCCATTTGTGGGTAAATTTGAGATACATTTGCATAAGGTCCAATAATGTGAGGCAAAGCATGCCTTTAACTTTAGTGACAATGTCATCGGCATTGTTTCTTCACCTATGCGCAATAGGAGTCCATTACCCTCAATATAATACAATATAATGGCGGCGCTACAGTCCGAGGTGGACCTGGGCCTAGCATCTCAGCAACCACTCGTGTTGTGCGCGCTATTGTTCTCTCACGAGTGGAGGGGACCTACAGTTTAATGCCGACTCCGAACGGCGAGATTGAGAAGCTTTTTCTAGACAGTTATACTCTTTGAGCATTGTCAGTGACTCGAAAGAGGTGGAGTGCGTCTCTTTTGCCTTCTTGAGTGCAAATATACATATTTCCACGTTTTTCTTTTCAAAAGTTACATTTAAATGTCAGTATCCTTGATCAGGAATTATTTTTAATCCTTTTAAAGGTGAAGTGGCAGGTGGTATCAAGCATCTCCTTAAAAATATTTGTTGGCTTTTGTGTAAAAAAATTAAATTAATTAAAATTCGGAACCCTCCATGAGTAGCTATTACTTTTTATAGACCAACACTATCCAGTGGCATGAAGTATGATTTGTGCAAGAAACAATTTCCTTCATGTCTCTGGTCTGTGCGGCAAAATACTCCTTTACAGAACAAAAATGCAATTGGAATTGATGAAATAATTTAAGAATGTAATTAAATTCAAGCCGAGCGCAGTGCAAGAAAAACAAACGAATACACCAACTTTGCCGATGAAATGAGGGTATTTTTGAACAGCAAGCGGAGTATTCCTTTGGCCTCACTTATAACAGCAGTCATTCTTTCCGTGCCCAACGTCTACCCTAGCCGGTCTGGTCCCAATTCGCAAACATAAATAAGCCGCACAACGAGCTTTTTAATTTATTTGTGGTACGAAACGGAAGTCATTCCACCCAGTGGCTTGGACACAAACAAAAGTATAAATAAACGCGGCCACCGGCACAGAATATCCGACTGCGAACAATGGTTAATAAAGGCCTCCTACAGAAAAGCTGAGACTAAATCCCGTTGGCCCTGCTGACTCCACCGCAATGGGGACTTGTGTCGGGCGCCACCCGGTGAAAGTCTGCAAAGCAAAAAGACCACAAAACAAATTTCCCATTTCCGCATTTGTTGTTCTGCATCCATGACGCGAAGTTGAAATGTTGGTAAAAAAAAAGTGAAAGAGTCCAGTCACGATAAGCGGTGTATATCCATGAAAATCCGCGTCGCATACCTTAGGGGGTAATGGCCCGGGGAGAATGACAGTTTCATGTTCTGGTTTTTAATTCGTTGCCTTGTGTTTCTCCTTTTTGCGATGTGAAATGCAGAGCAGCTCCTTTGGCCGACATGCACCTTAATTTATGCAAAAGTGTGAAATCTAATTGGGTGTTCTGCTGGTTGCGTGATGTTGTGCCACGCGAAACGAAACCCCGAATCGGCTATAACTAGATGTTTCGAAAGCAAAATACTGCAGAGGTAGTTCTGCTACTGTAAAGCAGGGGCCGTAGGAGGTTTATGGTACAGTACGTGGATTTTTTTTAATGACGTTCCTTTCTTAATTGGGACACTGCATGGCGTTCCGCAGGCCATATAATTAATACGAAGCAATTAAGGAATAATTAGGACTGTGTAAGTGGGCGGAATTCAGATGTGAGTGCCTTGAAATCGGGAAAACAAACTGTACCTATGAATTTGTTGTTTTGCGTTATTATTGGTGGCCTCCCTAATTGGGCACGAATCTCACCCTCAAATTTCCAGGCTTTCTTGTTGAGTTTAAGAAATAATTGAAGTTCTTGTTCCGTGGCGGCGTCGTCAGTCGCGTTGGGGATGGAAGCTTGATGAAATGATGAAATAAAATCCAAGCAAAACTGCGTAAGATGTTTGCACAAGTGTGATAAAATCCGACGGCCCACCTAATTTTGTTTTATATAAATCATGCAAGACGATGACTTAAAATTAAACGTAGATTTAAGGAGGGCGCTTTGTAAGCTTAACGATTTTCGCTTTATGATCCTTATTTTTAACATACACAAGAGTTTCACGGAAACACTTTGAGTACCTTAATATTTCGCAAGTCCTTTTGAAGAGAAGTTATTCTCTGCCAACTTATTGCGCGCTGTGTGATACTAACCATGGATGCCTGGGTTGGTGGTGAAATATGACTAAACGATGTCATGCTTCTTAGTGAAATAGCAATCATTTGGTGGGCCTTTGCCTCATCAGTCGACTCTGTCGGATTTTCCTCTGATTACCATTATAAGTGGTTAAAGCAAATTACGTCAATATTTTCCAAAAATTAGACAAGGTATATGAGATATTTCCCACTATAACTTCACCACTTTATTGAAAAGGCATAGACATATGTGAGAAAATCTACACGCTACCTAAAAGTGTTGCTTATAGCGTAATTAACAAGGTTCTTATCCAGTACGCGATATAACTTCTTGGTCACTAGACCTGAATTTAACGTATTCAACGCTCTATTGGAGCAATTTTTTGGAACTCTTAACTTGAGGCAGATATGACGTTAAATAAGGCAATAGATGGGTGTACACAATAGAAGACTAATGCAGTCAGACAAAAAAATTTATTACGCTTATGTTCTGCGCTAGACTTGAGTGCACTTCTTCTCCTTCGTTATATAACATTGGACCTGGGAAAAGCCCAACAAACTTCTTCAGCTAGCACGATCTCTTGATAATTGTTTGCAGTTGTGTTAGTCAAGTTGGTTAAGAAAGTGGATCACTTTCCTGAGCAACCTCAACCGTGGAGATTTGTTATAGCGCTGGTCACCAGGTTTAGAGTGGAAGATTCTTTAGGTTGGAGTTTCATAAGTTGTCCAAGCATTCTGCATGGCCTAGCATCCTAAAGCCTGCAACAGATGTGCAGCAATACTGCTGCAGTATGCGTGCGGAAATGCACAACGAAACTGATTTACATTAAATTTTGACATCTCGTCGCATTCGTTTGCTGTCATTGTGAAAAGTGACAGTTGATTTCAAGAAATAAATTCTTCTTACCATAGATGTGGAAAAGCGTAATAAATCAATGAAAATAACAGTTTTTTTCTATTTTCAAACTTTACGTCAAATCCCAAAATTGTATAAAATTGTGATAGCTTTCTAATCTACTACATTTGTATTGCAGCAAAATTAGAAATAGAAACAATTTGCATCGATGTGTGGCTGTGCAGTAAAGACATGTGTCCACTTACGTATAAATTCGTGTTCTTTAATTTTACTGCACTCATTTTAACGCATAAGTGTTTCAAGCATAAGGCTTTGAATTCGTGTACGCCTGGCTACACCTATGTCGCTGCAGAGTATTTCTAAGCTTTATCTTCTCCTACAATAGTCATCAGCACAAAGGTAACATAATTTTCTCTAGATATTACCAAGGGTTTCTTCCACCTTCATACATAGAGAAGGACTGACATAATCAGAGTCTTTTACAGGGCCTTCCAATTTATGGTTTCGAAAGTAAATTTAAATAAAAAACTTTTATGATTTAGATTAAGACCGAACTTTGATTTTAATATAGTGCTTAATATAGTGTATTTTGCAGTAAGTCTAAAACGGTTCATGTTGTATGAAATGTGACACCGTCTTGTGGAAACCAAATATCTTGCATCCATATTTTTGATTTGATGACAAACAAGTTCGGTTAAGATTTTGTCTATGAGAATAGACGATGACGGTTACGCTTTAGATAGATTTGGATCTTCTTCAAGACTTGCAATATCGGCAGCTACATTTTTTGCAGAACGTGCGTTTTGATGATGGCAAGACCTTTTGACTTCTCTAATTGAGCTAGTACGTTCTAACCTTATATAAAACCCACTCTGTATTTCGGTAGAAGTTCTGGCTACATGCGATGGATGAGATTTGTTCTGCGATTCCTCGAAATTATAGCCGCCCATAGCAATCTTTGGGCAAGTCGCTGGTGTTCTGCATCATCTGCCGAAGTCGATATACTCGTACATCGTTTTGCTGTAGCTTTCCACCACACCGAATTTAACCAAGTTTGTTTCAATTACAGCAAATGCCTCATTAGCGGCTCGCTGTGTTCCACAAATCACTACAATTTTATCGGTGCTTGCTAGCAATCATATGAATTTTCAGAAGCCCGTACTTATCAGTGACTTTTACAGATTTTTTTAAACATTAAATTAAAGAATTTACATTACGGCGGATTATTTATATTGAAAATGTCGGTTAGTTTTCCACCTTGGTGAAGCAGGGAGAGCCCTCTGTTGTCTTATTGTACACTATAAGGAGTTGAGTATGAATATCGGATCTAGAAAGCACAGTAAGTAACTTGGCTCTGCACTGTCATATGCGGTATTGAAATTTATGAAAAGTTTGTGGATACCGCTCTGCATTTCTTGGGTCTTTTTTGGGATATGCCGCTGTGTGGATTTCCCTGGCCTTAAATCATAGTGATAAGGACCTATCAGATTGTTAACAAACAATTGCATGCGTTGAAAATGATTGAGAAAATGTCGGAGACTAATCCCGCAATAATTGGCGCAGAAATCCTGCTAGTCATATGGCGGCGTCTTATTGTTCTTAAACCCATTCAGTCAGAGAAAGAACAAAATCAGTGAGCAATGACTTAGACCGCTCTTTATTCACTGTATCGCTCTTTGAAAAAATGTGGGCCTATGATTCCATGGGTATTTTTGGTGAATCAATTGGTTAAGTGCGTCGATTCATAGGTTGAAAGTCAATGGTTCGATCCCGGAAACATCAACTTTAATTTTTACGGCATCACTTATCTCGAATTACTGATAATTCTCAGAGAGTATAAGTGTCAACAAAAGTCCTTCAAACTTTCTCCGGAATCGGCATTACACTGTAGACCTCCAATCGCCATTAGCACGTAGGCTACGAGTGGTAGCTGCAAAAGCTGAGCTATGAACTAGCTTAGCTATGGACGTAGCTATGAACCGGACGTAGCGAGTTTCGCCTGAAAATGAAGAAGTACTGTGTTTTGTGTTTGTTTTTCAGACCTGTTCCGCCACTTTTATATTTGTTGACTTGGTCATTTGACTATCAATGAGTCCCATCGTTGATGCATGTAGCACACTATATTTTCGCAAACTGAACTATGGTTTTCGAAATAAATTCGTACAATGCGTTAGAGTTGCCAAGGCTACTGACAACAAATCAACCCTCAATTGACAAATTGATTGGTGCTACGAACAGTTCTACAGATTTTTGAATCGTATCCCTAAGAAAAACTGGGAAGAGTTGGGAGACTGCCCTAATATTTTGGGAGCGCATTTTGTGGGTCTCCTATGTAGCCATGAAGCCTTACTACGACGACTCATTTACCGCCGCTAAAAACTAAAATACACAGACAATCTGTTTGACCTTTTTAATACAATTCCTGGAACAGAATTTATTTAAGACTCTTAAAATGCAGATGCTAAATTTCCTTTGAATGTAATCTGTCTGTCTGAAATTCAATGCCACTTGTTGGTCTTGAATCACAGACGACGCAAAAAATGTTTCTACTAATACTCCTCGTGGCCTGATATTCCTCAAGTTTCATCTCATTCTTTTGCACGAGGCAAAGAAATTTCGTATCTTATTTATTTCACAATTTCCTGCCATTGTCTACTCAAATTCTGCTTTTTCGCTTGTGCTGCTTCCGCCTCCTGCCGGCACCAGTACTTATTTCCGTTCAAGTAATTGATATATTTTCGCAGACACACAAAAAAGAATAAAACGTCGACTCAAAGCCGAATATACAAGAATTCGAATCGATCGGGTAATTACTATCATTTCGCCACATAATTTATTCAGTTTTTCCTCCGGAATCGTGTTGGATAGGCTTCTTGGATGCTGTCGCCCTCGCTCCCGCCCCGAGCCACTAATCAGTCAATTTGTGAAGTGTTCATTAAATTGTAATTTCCATTAAAACTGAATAAATTTGCGACAACAGGACAACAGCTTTCGAATGTTGAATGGAACGACTTAAAGCTAAGCACTTGTTGACAGACCGATACCTTAGTGGGTAATACCCTTTTAGCCAAATACTTACCGGCTTAAGAAGCGCTCATTGATCTTTGAGAAATATGCGAGACTTACCTATGACATAGGAATACCCGTCCAGGGTGAGGACGCACTTTCTGGTTGTCCCACCACTGGACGGATATCGCAGCGATCTGGAGAATAATCCCTTTGAGTAGAGCGAGCTCTGTCCAGGGCTGTTCATGTTGCTGCCAGTGCAACTGACTGTGCCATCGTATCCAATATTATCACTACCTAAGGAACTATCACCACCGGTACCACCACCATCCGCGTCACTGTCCGTTTGAATCGATGCGTCCTCGTTCCACGAATCGACCGTACCGACCGGACCGTCCACCTCCCAATTTCTGTCCCGTGTCCCGTCAGGACGATTACTTCCGCCACTAGTCACTGGTTGAGCACATGAATTACCTGGATCCGAGACGCTCTTATGCACCAAGTCCTTGGGACGCGCCACAAAGCTGCAGTGCAACGATTGTGGTTTCTCCCTTTTGTGGTTGCAATTCTCCAGGCTTTTGTTCGGCGGCTTTGTTGCTGCCTTCGGATCTGGTTGCGGGTATTGTGTCCCCTCGATGGAGCCTTCCATTATACAATCCTTTATCCTAAACATGCATACATACGCTCACAAAATGACACTGAATAGACCGACTTGTTATGCACAAGGACATTACATTTTTTTTTGTTCTGATTTTGTTGTAGTATTATTTGCAGTCGAGAGTTCCACGCTACCCGGAGCAACGGAGCACTGGGTATTCACCCTTTCAACTCACTGAACGGTGAGCAGTCGACGTGTCCAATTTTGTTGAGTTTATCGAGCGAAAGGATCTCTTGAGCACGGCCAGACCAAAAGGACTTTGTTCCCACCGTTGGTGTCATTTGCAAAATGCTGCTATTTTTCCTGGAATTAAAGTTCAGATCCTTAACGAGCAGTGGCTTAATGTTCGTGTACACGACGAGAAATGGGGGTGTAGCCGAATCGACGTCGCGTCGCGAATCCACCGACACCGCGATTTACCTGCCGTCGAATCCCTGAAGTTCGCGTTTTGTTTTTTTGCTTATTTTGAATCCTTTTCGAAATGTCTGCAGATTGATCTTTAAATCAAAAGAAAGAACAAAAACAAAAATGAGAGTAAAACAAAATCAAAGGAAAGCGGGAGAACCATAGGAAATCTCGATTAAAGTTCCTTTCTTTTGATGACTGAACGAAGAAGAATTACAATTCTTTTGCAGGACTCCCAAAGGAATTCAGTCTGATATTTATGCAGACATTTTTCATTTGAAGGGGGAATTCGGGCTGATAAAAGAGAATCCCAAATAAAATAAGCCAGACGCGATGAAAGGCTGGGGGAATGCCGGAATGATTAGCGTGTTCTGGCGTTTCTTTGAAGTGCTCCTCCGGTGGTATGTGAGGGTGCAGAGGGAAAAAATTACGTATACGCAAGAGTGAGTATTCTGATATGCCAACCGTAATTATAAAAAATATGATTTTACTTCTTTTCAACCCAGAAATGTGTGAACTTACAGTGAATGGTGTCAAGTGGGTTGTGAGACTGTGGGACGCATTCATTCCGGGGATGGTACATGCAGTGTGGTGTAATGTAGGGTTGCAAGTGCAGGATGATGGTGGTGAGGGTGGAAATTAAAACGAATGCGGCGAATACTAGTCTAACTTAACGCAGAAAAAATTCCCTCCGACTTGTAGGTGTGAGATTTAGTGCAGGACAAAAGAAATAAGAAACGAATAAATTGTCTTTAAATTTACAAAAATTACGCTTCACACAAGAATGTAGAATCAGCAAAGAAAGAAGTTGAAGGAAATAGTGGGAGAGAGAGATGAGAGAATTTTCGTTTTAACCAAAATGTCGGCAGCGTAAGCAAATCTGTTTTTTCGCTAGCACCATGCATCCGAAGTCAGTCGATGTAAGAATTGCCTCAAAACGCACTGCTTCTCCTAGTATGGATGAATTAACTACAGTAATTGAAGCACTGAAAAACAACATGGTTGTAGAATTAAAAGCAAAATCTTGAAGGTATTTCTTCAGGTCTGATGCCCACCATCAAGTGATATATCAATCGATAGATTTTTGGAAATGAGGTGGAAGTTTGCTTAAGGATTGTTTGATCCAGAGCACCGTTTAAAAAATCTGGAGCTCCAAATTCAGTTTTAATGCCTACCCTCTGCCATTTCTAAGCCAAAGTGTTTAAAAATCTGAAAACATCACCAAACAATCAACAAACAGTACTTAATGAAGAGTACTTTCACTTAAATCCAATTTTAGCATTCTGGCTCTAATATTATAGATTTGGAATATTGAATTAAAACGGTAAAACTTAGCATTGCGAATTTTAAAGATCTGAAAACGCAGCTTTGTAGACCTCAGCGTAATCATTAAGAAATCATTAAGATTTATGTACAAATTCAGAGATATCAAAGATTTAAAGTTCCAAACGACAGATCAAAATGTCAGGAGATACATGGAGACAAGTTGTCAGAGGAATTCAACGAATTTAATTTTTGTGATAAATTATGTGCTTCGAACAGCCCTGTCAACAGGAAAAAGAGGAATCCGATGGACTCTTACGACCCAGCTGAAGCACCTAGACAAAATAATGGATTTCCACAAAATGGCCACAAAAAGAGGCAGACAAATATAAGAAAAAGCTAAATCATCAGCCTTGGAATAACATCAAAAGATTGCGAGTTGCATCGGTTGAAAAAGTTGAGGGACTCGAGTCTCTTGAAAGTGCTAGTTCAAAATAAGTTGGTAGAGATGACCGTCTACGTGATCATATTGATGGACCACGACACTATCCTAACATGATGCGACTTGACAATTTTATGACAGCGAGGAGGGTGTTCCTAACAGTGGTGTGATTTCGAAAGTGTCGTAACTTCTTGTCTTCCGAGATTATGCCCCACTTGCATTAATGTCTTATTTTGTTATTGTTGGGCGATAAAAATATATAGTTTGGTGCAGGAAGATATCAAAGGAATTTGGTTTGCGAATGAAACATAACTTCGTCTAGAATTCCGTTTTAGCCCAATAATTCTCTTGGCTTATAAAATGCATCCCATAAAAAGCAATCCATTCACGAGAAAATAATTAAACTTTTCATTTCAGCTTTTTATGAGAAAAGTGGAAATAGTGCAAATATAAGCCCCATAACATGCCGCACTAACTTCGGGAAAAAAAGAAACAAGCTGTTAGGGAGGCGACCGCAAATTGCCATTTCCTATCATAACTTTTTGTGTAGGAGCGTTTCCCCCGAACTGGAGAGGCATATGTTGGTAATGTCGTCCTTGGATGCAATTTAAAAACTATTCTCATAAAATGTTGCATGTGGTTAATGGGATCTGATTGCATGTACCATAAATTCTAAAGTTTGTAGACCTTTTGAAAATCAACCACAAATTGTTGATGCATCAGCTCTATATGTGGTGACCATTTCATAAATATTGTGTTCTGTGGTTCAAGCAAAATGTGAAAAGTAAAAACTGGGATTGCCTTTGAAATGGGAAGAAATTTATTCAAGTAAACATTTTTCTTTACTTAATTATATCGACCATAAATGTTGTTGAAAAGGCAGGAGTGGATTTGAGACTGCATTCTGCAGGAAGTACTCCTCTTTTGCATGTTATTTTTCTCTCACGAGAAGACCCGCAGTTGTCTATTCCGTCCCGGATAACGCAACCAAGAGAAGAAAACATGATGAAAAAAAGTATGCTTGACAGCTTGTCAAAATTTGTCATCTGGGAAATCGTATCCTTATTCTGAGTAATTTTTGACATATTTTTTAAGCCTGGTCAAAATTTAAGAAAGTTGACTGAATATAATTTAGTTTCAATAAGACCATAATTCCTGCGAATGGGGCTGTGTATTGACATTGAATACCGACCATCATTCATTATTTCATGTTTATCAGCGTAGACCAGCGACTTCACAATTCTACAAGGGAAATAGGCCTAATATGCCTCCAATTTATTTGATATTCGGGGTAAGTTCAATATGCCCATTACGTGGAGTTATCCGTTGATATAAATTGATTATAGTACACATTTTGTTGCATCTTGGACTGCTGTATTGGAAACAAAAGACAGTAATCATAGATTTATTGGGCTGACCAGGACGAGCAAGGTTCCAGACAGAATCACATGTCCAAACAATATACGCCAAAGATTCCAGTACCTTTAACTGCCTTCTGGCTTTTTCGACCCTAATGGACTCGACTAAAAATTTGCTTTGTCGTTAAATAACATTTCCTAACAAAAAAAAGATCATCAGCAAACCACCAAACCATTAGTGTTCACTGCGGCCATATGGGACCAAATCAAACCAAACGATTAGGCAGTCAATAGCCATATTCGATGTCGGTTTAAAAATGCGCCTTATTTACTTTCTTATTTATCAGCCCTACGACGGCGACCCATGGATAGGGTGAGCCTGATCAAAAATGCGACTTTTTAACATTTTAACCTGAAAACTAAACATTGCTTCTTGATGACACCCGTGAAGAGGATGCTGTCGCAACCTGTTTACATTTTTTTTCGAAATGACTAAAACCCCAAACAACAATCATCAACATTCGTAATGACAGCACTTAGCTGAAGCATGAAAGAGAAGGGCACATTTTTTACGAGTACGACAGCTTACACGCAAATTACATTCGCAAATCGATGGCAAATGCCTTTAAACGCGTGAGAACGCACCAACAGTCGAAGAAGACAAATTACCTTCATCGAACCTTTCAGTCAGTATTTATTGCATTCGCATTCGACGGAAATGTGAATCCGACCGACTATCGGACCGACTTGCGCCACAAATAATAACGTTTGTGCGTTTATTAATTAAACACTTATCATATTTCACGCTTTTTAACCTCACAGCAATCGATTGTGAAGATTTAAAAAAAATGTTGCTTTAACAAGAGAATTTTTTAATTAAATTTACAGCCTACCAAACCGCAACAGAAAAAGGCGTGCGACTGTTTGCGCGTTTGAGGTGATCAAGTTTTTATAATCGCTTCTGAATGCCTGCCTTTTGTTGGTTTATTTAATTTGTGTCCCCCTTTAATTAGGGCATCGATACAGTTTTTGGCGTTATTCGGTGGTAATTGATATTTAATTATTTGTTGATTTTACAAGCGATGTCATGTGAAAAAAACGAATTATTACTGCCAGAGGACGGAGTATATCGAATGGCAAATTTGTTCGTTTTGTAATGAAGTGGATACAAATTGGTTTTGAGAGGAGATTCATAAAAATTTGCAATTTAACGGTGAATTTGATTTTATGCAGGCATTAAATTCAATGGGAATTCATCTGAGCTGGGTCGTTACCTAAAATTACAGACAAAAAGCGGATGGAGACTGGTATCGGGTTTCTTTTGATGCCAAAAGCATCCTCGGGATTGAGGTTGAACTTGGGAAACTGAAGTTTTTGCGGTGTGTTTGGTCAACATTGTTACTCTGTTAAAAACATCAACGAATTCCATTTTGCCATATCGTAGTTCCAACTGGGGAACTACTGAGTATGTAAAAACGTTCAAGAGGATCTTTTTTGTTTGGTTTGTGAGAGCACAACTGTGCCGTGATATTGTGCCAAATGGAAAAATTTGGAAAAAAGCGTCATTAGACGTGTCGTTAGACCGAATTTTTCCATTTGGCATAATGTCACTTCTACAAAGTATCTTAGGGCCAAATTTGGCATAATGAAGCTTTTGAAAGCGACATTATGCCAAATGTTGATATTCGGCCCAATGACACTTTCAAAATCGTTATTATGCCAATTTGGCACAATGTCACGGCACCGGGCAAAACTAATCATTCTCAGACCGTAGCGCAGTACCTTGGTGGGCCCGTTGCTAATTTTTAAGTCACGCGTTCAAGTTTTGTCGGGAATTGAAAAAAAATTCCACTCCTTCGAATAAACTTCTCAAAAAAATGGTGCTTGAAGTCGGCATAAAATTATTAATTTTTCCATTTATGTGAGGACAGTCCAGCTTCTACAGCAACCAATCATTCTGCACGTGGTATTGTTCTCTCACGAGTGGAGAGGACTTATAGTTTAATGCCAACTCTAAACAGAGAGATTAAGACCCGTTTGTAAATGTCAGTGACTCAAAAAAGGTGGAGCTGCGAACGATTTTGTTTTGAAAAATTGTTGGAATTGAACCTAGACTGAAAGTCTAGTGCGTATGGGTCGACGCACATACCCACAATGCCATGGCGCCCACTAAGCGATTGTCCATAATTATTTTCCTTTGACCCAGAATTACCATCTCTCAGTTCACGCTCATAATGTTTAGATAGTAAATGTGATTTGAAGGGGTCGTAATAATTACATGCTGTGCTATTAAAAACATAAAACCAGGTGTTCTGCTTAATATTCAAGACATTTTTCTCGCACTCGCTTGAGTTTTCAGTAAAAAATATTCTTAATGGGTTATGTTTGAAAAATGATAGAGATATAAAAGTTTACACAACAATTACAAGCGATGCACCAGTAAGAAAATAATTGTTTATTATTAATTTCGGTAACGCTTTTAGCATTAATCACTTCTTATAAACGGATTTGGATTTATTGTGATGTGCATATACTCATGCTTAAAAAGTCCACAATTCGATTCTCTTTCAGTTCTTTTTGTCAGTCTTGTTTAGGACCTCCAAATGGAGTAAGATGATATCCCAAAAACATATGCAATAAGATCAAAATGTCGACTAAATAAAATCAAGAACTTTTCCTTCATTGATTTACCAAGAATATAAAATGTCAAATAATAATAATAATAATGGCTGCGCTACAGTCCGCGGTGGACCTGGGCCTAGCTTCTCAGCAACCACTCGTGTTGTGCGTGCTATTGTTCTCTCACGAGCGGAGGGAACCTACAGTTTAATGCCGACTCCGAACGGCGAGATTGAGAAGCTTTTCCTAGACAGTTATACTCTTTGAGCATTGTCAGTGACTCGAAAGAGGTGGAGCCGTGAAAAAATGTTTGATGTTTTTTCCGAGATTCGAACTGACGACCCCGAGCGTAGCAGTCGACGCACCTACCCACTACTCAAAAATAATAAACTTTTTTGGAAGTAACTACTTTGCTGGACTGAATTTTGCTGATCTTATGTGGAGAGTGTGCATTAAAAGCAAGACAAATACAATTTTAAAGCAAATTTTTACCTTGTAATAAAAATATACTTGGTCTTTTAAATGTGGGTGAAGCTGAAGTGTATGCGGTTTTCAAAACAGGAGAATTCCGTTACTTTCTTATATGAAAACTGCAACATTTTACTTCATTGCTAGATATAGGTTGTATTTTCTATCGCTCACCATCTCTACGCAAGGAAACTAGTAAGACCCACTTTTAGCCATTCAACTTATTGACTTATTTACTTTTCAGGACCCATCGCTGAGGATGTTCCGTCTTCCTCTCCTTTTCGAACCAGGAGGCTCTGATTCGAAGACTTTCTTGACTAGAGAATTGGTGTCCCTACTTTAAGGTCAGGAGTTTCGACCCGAGTTGGTTTAACAAACTAAAATAACAGCGGTTGTCAAGGGCGATTCTTGGTCAGATCTTCACGAGGCCGGCATTAGTGGATTCCACGTTTGTCCCGAGGTGGACAAACTTCTTAACTTTCTCAAAATTGTAGCCGTCGGTTGCGACGTTTTGTCCTAGATGATGAGGGCTCAGATTATTTACCTAGTTAAACAAAATTATATTCTGACTAGAAGCAGAGTTAGATCCATGCAGTAGAATTTGAATGAAGAATTAGTTGATTACCCTTTTTGTTTGAAACCTTAATAAGGTCGGCTTTTATCAAGAACATTGTTAGGCTCGACATCTTCCCGTGAATAAAATGTTTCCTGTTACTGATATTCAAGCAACTACAGCTAGATGCCAAATTTGTTCAAGAAATTCCAGATCGGACAATGGTCCGTATCTACAGCATATGTTTCGGAGATATCTTCTACGCCGTGGCCGTGTGGGTTTGTGCGTCGACCCATTAGCACTAGACTTTCACACTATAGGTTCAAATCCCAGCTCAGACAAACAATTCAAAAAAAATCCACCTCTTTCGAGTCACTGACAATGCTCAAAGAGTATAACTGTCTAGAAAAAGTTTTTAAGTACGATAGTGCTAAAACCTATGATCTCCTGCTGATCAACAAAAAGCTGTCAAGGTACTTAAACCTAAAATTAAACTTCACAGTCATCTGCAGGAGTACGTTATTAAAATTAGACTTATCAGTGACAATATCTGCATGGCTGTGGTTAGGAAGAGGAATAGAAGGATACTCGACTCTACCTCTGCAAGGCTATTTAGAATAGTGCTTCATTCGATACTTGCGGGATTGTAAGAACTACTGGATAGCTGGAGAAAATGCAATGGCAGTAACATGGCGCTAGGGTATGGGAGGAATGGGTTCCTGTCTATTCCATCAAACGCATCAATCGTTTGGTCTCGCCTATCTGCTAAACTTGTTATCTACCTCGCTATGATCTATCTACCTTCATTTAAAGTAGTAAAGAAAAGCCCATATTCCAATTTGTTGGTTGATGTAAGAAATAAGAGACACATAAGGACATATTCAAACAAAACCTTCTTGTCAATTTGCAGATCTCTCCAGATCTGCTTCCGACTCCCAAAATTACTTATCTTTTCCTTCATAAGCATTACCCAACCAACAATGACGTGAACACATCCCAACCTAGCTCACGTCACACGGATTAAAGTGTCTCAACTTATGAAAATGTCAAGTGCTCACAATTCAGTCTACTTTGCTTAATCAGACCTCGTTGCAGTCACAATCCAAATCTGATCAATCGGCAACTGCCATTTTACATTCGCTATTGACGATTATGGGATTATCATCAGACTGAGAGATCCATTAAGTGACTCACTGAACCAGTCGATCCACGGACATTCTCTTATTGCGTGGGCTGCACACTTCGCGCAGTCACTCGATGTTGTCATCCACTCATATGCCTTCAGACCGTCCTTAGCTCAATCTCTCCGCATGTCATTCCGGTGCCTCAAAGGCATCACTCATATCGATCACACCTTAAATTGCAATTGCACTCTGCACGCCACAATCGTGTCGATCCAACAGATCCAAACCAGATTCCATAATCCGTCCACAGACACCGACTGCAGCACTCCATTTGAGGCTGTGCCGGTCCCGGTCCCTCTCTGGGGGAGCATTAACAAAACGCCACATGGCTGATGGCAGATACATTACAGTTTTTTGTGCAACCCATTCCTCTGCCATACACACCGGTCCGTCATTCATACCGACAGAATTGACAGTTCTACATAACTCGATCATACGCTTTCGCATGTGAACTCGTGCGTGCGGCGCACGTAACCGCCTCACTCCGTCAGCTCAGGCGTTTCGTCTCCTCGTCTTATTCGGCTTAAATAATTCATAACTCAATTGCACACCATCGTGTGTGCGTGCACGCTCGCGCCCAGAATCGAATCACTCGCATAATCGATTGCCGCCCCAAAAATAGTCACATGCCCCGACCGAGCGGGCTTCTTATCCGCCATGGGCGGAGCGGCTAATGATTAGATTTGATTGCGCAACGGCAGACTGTCACTCTCAATCCGTAAATCAGCTCCGACTGACTTTCCTTGTTTCTGCTATTAGCGCGTGTTAATTGCGTTCCTCGCAAGGTGTCTTGGACGGCTTATTGTTCTCGATGAAATTGAATTTTATTGCAACTTTAATTGGCCACCCGCAAGCAGTACCGTCAGCGGGAAGAGTTATTTTCGACTTCAGAGTGAATATAAAAATGAAATTGAAATTGAACTGGCAAAACTGTTTTTTGCGTCGTATTTAGATTAGGCTTACTGTGGGCGGCAGATTGTTTTGTGCGTTTTGGAGTTCAATTCATATCTGGTGGATGTGCTGGGTGTCTCGGGGGACCTTGATAACTTAGAGCGAAACAAACAAATCGCATCTAATTATTATTGTTTTTTCTTCGTTTGATTCGATGAATAAGTGAAAAGTTAGATTGAATTTGTTTCGGAGTTACGTTTGTTTACCAATCGAAGGAATTTACATTTTCCAAATTAAAATGGATGCGATGGGAGGGTGGTTGGTATTCCAGCGCACGCTGAGTGGTGAGAGTTAAATCTGTGTGCATTTTTCTTCTTGATGTTGAATAGGCCTTTGTTTGTGACAAAAACAAAACTTATTAAGCGGGCTAAGACAAAGATTTGAGTACCAAATTGAACAAAGTTGGTCTAACGATGGAATTTCTAACTCCAAGCAATTTTCTAATGCAGTTAGTATGCAAAAACAAAAGCGAAATACTTCAATCTGCTTTCTATTGCTAAGCCTCTAGAGCAAGCATCCCTTACCTGAATGATGGTCAGGAGAATATTTTGGTTCCCGGCGATAAGTGTGTCATCTGCTGATTTACGCAAATGCCATCGACATTTTCGCGCGAACCATTCACGACGGCTGTAGAATAGGCGAAACAAGCTGGTATTAGAGTGAATGAGAAGAAGAAGGAATCGAACCATTGCCCATCATCTAGGCCAAAACGTCAATTGACAGATACCAACATCCTGCTAGAAATTCGACGTAGAATAGATATTGGCAACGGATGCTACAGCAGCTTATAGATAGATAGATAGATAGATAAGGATTTAATTTTTTCAAATAATATTTCTTTTTTACAAAAAGTATGCAAAATCAAAAGCAGCATGGCTTTGCCGTCTGCCGATCGATGCTACATCGGTTTATCTAAACAATTTGGACCAAACTGTTGCTTTACAGGGCCCTGAACCTATCAGCCTTGCTTTATGGAGCCGAAAGCTGGACGATAATTAGGACTGCGGAGCTTCTTCTTAATCGAAACCGTAAGCAACGCTCTCTTTTAAAGATTGAAAAATTCTTAATGTCTGTTTGAATCATCATCATCGGCGTCTTGTCGGCGGTGCGAACCGACAACCCTAGCGGAAATTCATCAGCGCATATCGCACCACCAAAATTTACAGCAACATTTTAGAACAAGGGCGACCTAAACTAACAACCATACGGAGCATGAGTAATGAGCATAGGCATTCTGAGGTGCCTACGTGCGAACAAACAGCACGTGCAGAGCGACGACGACGAGCCAAAACCCTTCGTGCGGCTCAAAGAAGGACCAACAAAAGGAGACGCGACGACCCAGCGGTACCGATCACCGGTACATCCTTTTGGTGACCTGTGCGCCAACATTTGGTGTTTGATTGAAAATCAAATTTCTTCACTTTTGTCACGCGTGCGGATCAGAGCCAATATCAATTATTAAATCTCATTGTTTTTCAATTCAAATACAGTCCATTTTATCTTGTTATCGAAGTAGGATTTTAATAAATAAGAAAAATGTCTGAGACAAACAGTGGATGTCCTTGAAATACATCGATATTCAACAAGTGTGTAATAAAGTCATAATTTTGCTATCTCCACGGCATCAGCTAAGACTTAATTTGTGTATTTACATAAAAACAAACTTATTAGACATTAAATCTTTTCTTTGTCCAGATAATGATGAAATCACAGTCGACCACACACTGTCAATAAGCATCCTTACACGCTAAAATGAACGATAACTTTAAGACATCCTACAACTCCAATCTTAACCAACAGCTACACCTTCCAAAAACTGTTGCTCTTAAACTATAAAAGCACAGTCATCCGCAAATCAAAATGTAAGGGTAAGCATCAATAACAAAAAAAAGATTGTCCAACCAAAACTCATCGAACTGTCAAAGCATTGCGTGACTGCCTCAATTGACAAGGTGTCAAATCAACAACTTAAACATTTAAACAAACAAGAATAACCACAAATTGAACATTTTCACCTCCAACCCAGACAGACGGAATAGCATTACACACCAAAGGCAAACCAGAATTTTTAATTCAAAAATTACATCAGACAGACACCCCAATAGGACATCAATCGATTGAGCGGTGCGATATGTCAGTTGAGAAATCGACAAGTTGATTTATGTCAGACAGTTGTCAAGATTGATGTTTTTCTGAATTTTATTAGCCATAAAGTTGAGTGGTATAGTGTGTGTGTGCGCTCATATCGAGGGAATTGAAAAGTCAATACAGATGAATATTTATAACGTTGTCTTAACACAAACTGAAGAAGTGACATTCTAAAATATTAATGCTGGAGTCATTTTCTTTGATGAGTAAGCGGTGGATAAGCAAATATTGCACACGGAGAAGTTGGTTGTTTGATATGAATCTTTGACTGACTGTTAACTGACTGTTGACGAATGCATAAATTACTTAGATTTTACTACACGATTTCTATGGCGGCTCCATTTCAAGTAAATTGAGATCAAACATTGATTGACATCGTTGGGTGAAAATACACTGTCAACGAATTCAGGACCAAAGATCAATCACCTGGTTTTGAAAATTCTCATGTTTATCCATAATTTAGAAGGACGGGCATGACTTAAGTCTTAAACAAAGATAGTAGAGGAAGAACTCTGCAACTCAAATGGCTCTTGAGCACTGTGCAGCAACAATTGTCAAGACTAATTTTGCGGTTGATGTCGGTGCTAATTTCGTTTCTTGCCGTTGCTGCGAAGTTAGAGGAGATTCTTCAAGGGTGCAGTAGAACTTTCATGAGTGAAATCACTCGACTCATGGAGCACTCTTTAGCAGTGGATTCCGAAGTCCTGGGCAGACTTAGGTCTAAATACTGTAGCAGTTACGCGTGCTATTATACTCTCATGAGTCAAGGATACCTACACTTTAATGGTGACTCAGAACGACGAGGTTTAAGATTTTCTTTCTGGCGACGACCAAAAATAAATGGCATAATAATAATAATAAGGGAGGCACTACAGTCCGAGGTGGACCTGGGCTTAACTTCTCAGCAACCACTCGAGATTGAGAAGCTTTTTCTAGACAGTTATACACTTTGAGCATTGTCAGTGACTCGAAAGAGGTGGAGCCGTGAAAAAAGAGTTGGGTGTTTTTTTTCGGGAATCGAACCGAGAACATCGTATGAGTCGACGCACCTACCCACTACGCCACGGCCCCCACGAATGGCATAAACCGTAAAGTAAAAAAATAACAAAAATAACATTTCATCAAGAAGTCCCAACCGTGGGGAAATGTCCTGTTGTGACTTGACAGGAGTGGTGCCGTGATAGTGAAGTTTCGGGATCTGACCTTTGGCCTACAGCATAGGAGTCGAGACACATACCGTCTAATCCACGGCTGTGTGAACTTTAAACTTCAACATTGGCTAAAATGACAATATACCTACTGATTACCATTCGTACAATTACTTACAAAATTAGTTGGTTATTTATGAAGCCATAATTTGATCTTGTGCGTTACGTTATGTATCGAATGGAAATGAACGGAATCGTATTAGTTTTGATTTATTTCTACAGAATGTGTGTCAATGTCAGTGAAGATATTATGACATTTAGGCGACTGATAACGAGATACAAAAAAATAGCCTGACAAATTTTATCCATGAGGGCAATGTGCGTATATTCAATGACCAAAAAATTCAATATGTGAACGTAACTCTTTGATAAAAGATAAATTCGAGTATACATTCAAGAAAATCATTTTTTCATTGCTTTTACAAGGATGCACATGAGTGAGAATAGAACAAATTACTCAAGTGAGCGCCGTGGACGTGTGGGTTTTTTCGTCGACCCATGCACACTAGGCTTTCAAGTCTAGGTTCAAATCCCAGTTCACACAAACAACTTAAAAAAAAATTGTACAAGGCTACATCTCTTTTGAGTTACTGACAATGCTCAAAGTTATACTTTGTGTCTCTTCTTCTCAATCTCGCCGTTTGAAGTCGGCAATAAACTGTAGGTCAAGTGGTTGTAATACAAGTGGTTGCTGAGAAGCTAGGCCTAAGTGCACCTCGGACTATAGCGCCGCCACTATTATTATTATCCAAGAAACATGCATAGATGTCTGCAGCGAGTTTCTGAGAAGGATTGCCTTAAAGGGTTGGTTGCAAATTATTTTAAATTTATTGAAAGGGAAAAAACGACATTGAATATCGGCCCGAATTCTAAATCAAGAAAAGAAGATTAACAAACATTTTGTCCAAATTGTTGACCATCGCGTGACAGCATTAATGTTATACAAAAAAATTTACAAAATGTTCCTCTGTTTTGAAGGTAAAACAACCTTTATTGTAGGCTGTCCAGACAAATTCCGTGCAAGTGACTTTAGCAGTATAAATCTGTTTAATATTGCCCATAAAGAGCCTTTGTCTAGCTTCTTTCGATGTACTTCGCGTTGCCCGTGCTATTCTTGTCAAAAGAATAAAGGGGCAGATTTATGCCGACTCCAAATGACAGGTTTGATATGCTTTCTATTGCGACGAAGCCTTGAAGCATTGTAAATGACTCGCGAAAAGAAAATTGACATTTGCCTCTGGCTGGAATTAGAGCCGTGATTTTTATGAGTCGGCGAACATACTTGCTACGCGGCGTCATTGGGAAGGGCTATTTCGAAGCAACTTAATTTTTAAGCACATGATAATGGAGTACATTTATGTCGAACATTAAATGAGGACGTGTTTGTTTACTAGAAACAAGTTGGGGTACTGTATCTATAGCCGTAGAACCGCTCTTAGACTCAGAGAAGTGGGTGTGTGCACGCGTCCGTTGTCGGAAGATGGACAGTATCACTCAGATTTAAAACGTCGGAAAATCTGCCACAAACCCTAGCAACGACAAAGAAATTTTCTATTCGAATTCTGGACAGGATTTTTTTGTTGGAGCAAGTAGTTGTCTGTGAAAAGAAACACTCCCCAAACATTGATGGTTCAAAAACAGGGGCAGACGCAGGTACAGGAGCAGGGATCTCTTACGAATCTAGATCTGATCTAGTCAAGTCTTGTTCCAAAATCTCCAATGTGAGGATCCATCTCCAAGGAAATGGAAGAACGGACATACTTCCAAAGGTGGGCTCAGAGATGGAGGAGTGTCAAGCACTATTCCATATAAACCCGCCGATAAGTTTTCTGAGGGAGAAGTGCTAAGACGTAGACGTTGCTTTATAATGATCCCCCAGGAATCGAAACTGGGACAATGTGTACACAGTTTAACAAAGCTTCACACACCTCTCTCCTTAGCTTAAGATCAAGGGATAAAGAAAATTTGGTCTCGAAAGATCCCAGATCCCAAAAAATGAAAGGTTTCCATAGTCCAAGTTAATATTGGCGAAGAACCTTTTTTGAATAACATTTGCGCACCACTAGTAAAAAAAATTCATATGGAGGCGTGTATTCGATGATCTGGCTTTGAATGATTTCAAATGACACCTATTGAAGTCTCTCACTTGAAAAGCACATTCATTTTTGTCTGTTGACTGTTATTCGCATCTGATTTTGAGATTAAAATGCTCGGGCAAAAAAATTGAGTTCTAACCTTATTCTAAAGATTTTCTTCAAAAGGAAACACATTTTCCATTGCCAACAATCAAGCGAAAGGTCATGGTCTTTGCTCTTCAGATAGCCCACCGCATGATTTAGTGCCCCATTCAGGAAACTAACATTTTTAAATTAAATTGTAAAGAGCGTCATTCATACTTGAAATCCATTGGAGTTCCAGCACATATTTCACCACCAATTGAAGGTCATTCCGACAAAGTATTTTTCAAAATCCATTTCTCATCCCACACACAACTGCCAATAGTCCCCAATTGATACACATTCGAACGAAAGACGCTTCGGCCATTTGAGCACTCAAGGCACCGAATTGCGTTTCATCTGGCTAAGAGCAAGTAAAAGTGAAACTGCAGAAGACAACAGATGTAGACGTACGTAATTGCATTTACCACACCCCAACGCCCTTACGATTCACTGCCGTCTGACCTTTTCCGATGGCAGCAGTCCCGCTCCGTCGGAATGCGAATTTGTGAATTGGCCAACTGGGCGCTGAATCAGTTGGGAGTAGTTTTCACTTTTTCCCACGTCTAACCCGAGAATGGATGAAGCATAACTATTATCCAAATCAAGTTGTTTTTTTCGTTTCGCTTGACGAAGCCATTTGGAAAATATCCAATTTCACAGAACGATTTCATGTTCCGTCAAAAAGAGAATGCTATCCCGTTGAATTGTTGGGGATTGTCCCAGATGACAGTAACAAATTGAATGTGAGAAATGTCTCACCGATAATTTCACTAGAATTGTCTTTCGATGATTCATTTCAGAGAGAGAGAGAGGGAGACAGAGAATGTATAAGAAATCGAAGTTTTGGATTTTATAGTTCTCATCTGTCGAATTGACGAGTCGGGCAGAGAATGTGTCTCATACCACGCGACAGTACATTTGAATAAAATTCTGCTCGCAATCAGTGGTGAGTGGTGATTGCCGGCTTGGAACCGGTTTGAACGGGAATCATGCTCAAAATGAGACGGTTTTTGCGAGCAGTGAATGTGATAAATCGTTGGGACCATTGCATAGTCAATGAGTTCATTAAAATGCCATTTCAGGCGGTAAACGATTGTTAACGAGAGTTATTTACGTTTACTGCTGAGACGTAATTGGTGCCATGTTCATTTTGTACTGTTCGATATCATTTGAATGATAGATTGCTTTGTGATTGGTTCTACCAAATGTTCGAAGGTAACTTTGACGGACGAACACGTTGATTATGAGCACATATGCGTTAAACATGCGCTAGGCTGTTGATTACATTAATTCGTTATTACTTCTTTGGCTCAGAATGATGACAGAGATGATTATGGTGATGTCGCATGCGATTTGAAGAGTTTTGAGCCTGAACATGAGTTGGGATTACTCGTCGAAAGCATCCTAGTACTCTAATGTTATTTTCTTTGTAGAATGTCGGTCAAAATTTCAACCTGTTCGGTTATTCTGTTGTTGTTGGTCACTCATTTGTGTGGAATGGAATGTAAAATCGAGTATCCTGCCGCGATGAAATGCGTGCAGTTGAATGTAAATACGGTTGCGCAGGAGCTTTCCCTCATAACATGGCAAAAATATGGGCAGATGAATTGACGAACGTTGTTGTTGTTGCGTCCACTTGAGGAAGTTTAATACAGTTTAATACCGGACACATCAATTTCCATTTTTTTGGCATCACCTATATCGAGCTATAGATAATGCTCAGAGAGTGTTATTGTCGAGAAGAGCTTCGTAACCTTGGCCGTTCGAAATCCGCATAAAACTGTAAGTCCCCTACACTCGTGAGACTACAATAGCACGCACAGTGCTAGTGGTTGCTGTAAAAGTTACGTCTAAATCCATTACTGAATGTGGTATCAACCAGAAAAGAAAAAGTGGTGGCAGCTTGGCTAATGGGGATTCTCGAATACGACTAACAGCTGCCACCACCGCCGATAACATAATATCCAGATTTTAGGGAACAAACGCGGAATCAATCTTTTTTTTTGGAGGATTTTTGAAACTCTACTGGAACACTCAGACTCAAAACTGGTCCATTGTACTGCCAGGCAGCAACCTACTCAAGCTTAGAGAGTTAGCAGAACGCGTTACCAGACATGGACATGCGTAAGCACTCCGCGGGTTGCATTCTATCATATAAGGCACATTTTCATGAACTTGAACATTGTCAAGACGCTGTTGGCTATTGATACGGAGGTCTTAAAACTGGGTTATGAGAAAAATGATGGGAAGACGAAGTGCCGTCTTGGATAAGTCTCCAATAAAGCTATAACCTCCAAGTTAGTGAAGGACTTGGTCTACTTCAGCTGACATGAAACATGAAATGACATCTCCACCCAGATTAAGCGGCTCGAACATTCTTTGTATCCGAGCCATTGGGACAACAGAGGTCGTCCTCGTTATAGATGGCGCATACAAGTGGAGAAGGGCATCAACCAACTTGGTGTGCGGTATCGGAGGCATCTAGCGAAAGTACGTGCAAGCTGGAGAGGTTTGTTGGTTGAGACCAAGGTCCACCCTGGGCTGTAGAGCTACACTAAGAAGAAGAAGAAAAAGACAACTAAGAAGCAGAGCCATCTCTTGAAGAACCCAGTTAGCTTTTAACACTCGTAAGACCCCAATCATATCGCCAATCGTATTGGTAGTGCTACATGGTGTAGAAAAATGGAGTCTGTCAATAATGGATAAGAAAATGCTTGATCGTTTAGAAAGAATGATGCTGTTATAACTTTTGGATCCATAGAGCGTATCGGCGCCATAGCCCCTATCCAGAAAGACCTCGCAACTAACACGGAAGCACAACTCAGCAAGAAAAGGCCACAGTTGGCAAATTTAAATTTAACTGACTTGGAGTGCGGCGCTGGAGGTTGCTAGTTATGACTTGCACTGGTAGCAAATTAGGATTGAGCCCCAGATCCATTCCGAACTGTAATTCCTTTAACTTTCGACTAAATCTGTGATATATGATTGGAATTTTATAATAAATATTTCAGCAGTAAGGTTCTATTTATACCATACCTCTGTACTGTAAACCATTGTAAGCATATATAAATGGAAAAAAAAAATTCCGTACTGTTATGCTGCCTAACGAAGTAAACGAACGTCCCTTTGGAGTAACTTAAAACTAACGTGGATAACCCCCACTTTCTCTACTGAGAGCGGGCTGAATATCTTAAACCTGCTCTGAAAGAAAGGCAAAAAAATGCCTCTACCAGGAAAACGATTACCCACGGTTTTTGGGATAGTCAGTAAATAATGTTAAAAGGCTAAAGAAATTTATTACGCACTATTACTTGATAAGCTGAAAACGAAAAACTACCAAACATGCTCAACAGAGTCAACAGACGCGATATCTTTAGAACGGTCCCATCTTTACGGACCATTGGTCCATGGAGAACCAAGCGGCTATTTTCATTTCATTTCATTTATTTGTTACTAAGTATCGCTGTACAATAAGAATATTCTATTCTTTAATAAGTACAGGGCTTAAAATATAACTTTTGATAAATATTGTGAAAGTGACATAGGTACAATTACATTTTACAGATATGAATAATTGAAATTATATATTTGAGAACATTATTTTGCAATATTAAAATTAAATTTACGTGTAACCAAATTAAAATTACACTTTTGGAAAATATTTCAGTTCAAGTTGGACAAGTAAGAGAAACAAGCTGAACAAAATTGTTTGTACTCGGTCTTCGACCGTACCTGTGAAGATAGATGATTCCAAAGATGTTATGTTTGGCAATCCTCCATACAAGGTTTGTAACAGCTGTATGGGTAGTAACGTTAACGTTAACGTTAACCTTTCTTGGCAACGTTCAAGCAGCGTGTTCCTGCCACATCAGATTTCAGTGGCCTTAAGAAAACAATTGTCATGCCTTGAGCAATCATTTGTGGGTAGTTGTCTGACAAAAAATCTGAAGGACGGTCGATATAAATGAAAAAACGTTTCATTAAAACATTTCAATGGTTACGAGAATATAATTTTTTCGATTTTTTAGGAACCAGTTTTATATAGTGCCTCCCAAAAATATTCGAAATTATGTTTTTTTCTGGATCCTAATTTGTTGCATTTTATTGTAGTTCAAGACAGACAACATGCACTATTTTTCTGATTTTTTGTTAACAGAGAATAAATGTTGAATTGAAACTGTTTTTTTTACTATAATTATAATAATTATTTGTTGATTAACAATACTAACATCCAGGAAAAAAACATAATTCCGAGTACTTTTGTGAGGCACTGTATGTCATATAAGAAGTTTATAAGACACTGACGACATTGGCCCATCTCAAGGAGCCAAAAACCTTATTGCATACATATGTACAATATACGAGTGGATATTTGCTGTTAGACAATTCAATTATTCCTACCTTAGCTTTATTACGAAGAATTCAAAATTAATTTGCAATAATGTCCAGCTGTACATACTTTCGGTTTGTTTTGGAATTTTGATGCATATCCCACAAAGCAGATAATAAAATCGTTAATTTCAGGAGTAACACTTTCCTCATTTTACGGCAAGCTTGATAGCATCTGTATTTCAAACCGCAAAATGAGGGTATCTCCGAGTTTTACGACGAAATTCTACTTGGTTTATGCAGGAACAAGACAGAATAGTTTAATTAAAAGTTCAAGGTGAATAATTTTTGGAAATTTGAAATTCATAGCGTTTTTGATTGCATTTACCATTGATATGTAGGGAAAATCATATTTAAAGAATGATGTAGCTTGGAAAGATTTTTGTGTTTATTGTGTTCCATCAGAATTATTAGGAACATGTCTCACAGAGAAATCTGTCTATTTTTTACAAGAGGGTGACTGCAATTATACAAATACAATTTGACACTACGCTTGGCTGAACTCTACGAGGTGAGTTCAGAAAATAACGAGAATTTTTAAATTCCGCCGGTTTGGAGAGTTCCATTGAACATTTTTTTTTAATATTTTGGTATACTTGATCCTCAAGTACGATACAATTTCAAAACAGCTGTATTCATTGTTTACTTTGTCTGTGCCAGTCACTAAAGTTAGGCTTGTTTTTATGAGCTCGGCGATTTTCGATCGTTAAAAAAAATGGATCAAAGAAATTGTATCAAATTTTGCTTAAAAAACTAAACTCAACGTTGGGCAGCTGCTTCTTCGTACGGAAAGGGCTGTACTTCGGTGGTTTGCTCACGTTGCACGAATGTCCCCATCATCACGACTTCCGAGACGTGCCTTGATTGCGATTCCATCAGGTAGGCGACCGCTTGGCAGACCCAGGACGAGATGGTTGGACCAGGTCTAAAAACTCCCCTGGTTGCGCATGGGCATAGCTCCTTATGAGTTAGAGTCGATGGCGGAGGATCGAGTGACCTGGAGATCTCTCTTGCATGCAGTAAAAACAGTACATGTTCTTTAGCCCCTATTGATCATTTTGAATATTTAACTATTTCTATGACCAATATTGTGGATGCATAAAAATCGAGACTCCCTAAATCATTAAGCCCTAAGAAGGCAAGTAGGTAATGGTGGTCGTCCTTCTAAGTTAAGGGAAGAAAAAGATGCACTTAGACTCGTTGAAGCCGAGGCTGTAATTTCGGGCATAAATACTCCCTAATTCCTTTTTCTTCCTTCACATTTCCTTCTTTTTTGACGTCAACAATAGTAAATCTCAATAATGTCACTAATGTGCTCCAATCGCATAATAATTCAATAAAGTCTTAACTTTCTTGAAAGGACACTTCTGCCAAACCACAAACCACTTCTGTTATCATAGTTTTTTCTCCCCCGATTGCCAGCGTATTTCACGTTCCTCTCAAGCAAACTCCTCTCACGTAGTGGCACTTTCTTAAATCATAACCCTGGGAAATCCTTGCTCGTCCGTGCATTTCAAGGAGAGACTGCATTACAAATTCAGAGCATGTGATGTTTGCACATTTTTCTCACGCCCCGTCATTCTTTTACGCCAGTCGCTACGGAACAGATACGTAAATACGCTCTGACCTCACTGCACCTCACTGAACAATGTAACGCCACCACTCGACGTAAGCCACATTGTACGTTTTACGCTCCCTTTCCATTTTCCAATTTGAAAATCTAATCTCCCACCCCTTTAGGTGTAAACGGCAAAAAACGTCCATAAGCCATTCAGATACTGTATCTTTGGGTTGTAAAAAACTAACTCGCATCGAACAATCACAGTCACTGTGAGATTGTGTCTTCTCTCGAGTGATTTTGTGTGTGCATGTGCAATCAGGCCTGTCAAAGATAGAACGCTTCAATAAGCCGTGGCTCTATGGGTTGGGCATATGCGTTGCTGACACAACAATAAATGCAAGCGACCGAGCGTGCACAGAGAACGTCAGGGATTGCAGGAAGCAGGAAAGAAGGAAACAATTTCCCTCATTCAGTGTAAACTGTCGTTGATTGGTCTGCCCTCTGGGTATTTCACAATATTTCCATACTCACGTCTACAGAAGAAGAAGGGGGGGCTCTTCTGAATCCACCGAAATATGGATTGAATGGTTTGGTAAATTGCACAAGTGGTAAAAGGAAACAAATGCGATGGCCTAAGGAATAAGAAAAGAAAATGCACAGATTCCGTTTGGTTCGAATCATTGCAAGCTTTCAATTGCAAGTGGCAATTGACATCGTATCTCTGGTGATGAGTAGCTACAGTAGTGAAAACAAGAGTGGATACACGTTCAGAAAGGGGCACTGTTTTAATATTTTTAGGAAAAGCGAAAATCTTAAATTAGAAAAGACATTCATTTTCCGGACTACTGCTTGTACGAAACTACTTGATTTTCTTACATTCAGCAACAATTTCAACGAATGAATTGTATCAGAGATCAGAGAGAAGAAGAAGACCTACAGAGACTGGATTCTCTTGGGGAACTCTGATTCTCGTGACCGGTACACTGAGGCGCGAAGAACTTGCAAATTGGCTGTGCGAGCAGCTAAAGAGCAGACTTGGAAGGAGTTCGGCGAGAAGTTGGAAAGCGACCATAGATCTGCGAAAAAGGTGTTCTGGCAAACCATTCGCCGGCTCAGAGGGAGGAAATACAACACCATCGAAGGAGTCAAATCCAAAGATGGCGTGTTGCTTTCCAATGAGGTGGACATCTTGCGCAGATGGAGCGAGCACTTTTCGGAGCTGCTCAATCCCGAACAGGGCACTGAGGGTGACAGACCTGTAGTCTTGAGTGGGGCGGAGAATAGTCCAACGATGGAGGAAGTCATTTTGGCGATTGAATCGCTAAAAGTTGGCAAATCCGCCGGTGTGGATGAAATCCGGCCAGAAATGCTTAAGGCTATGGGTAAAGAGGGAGTTTTATGGCTCTCTCGTGTCATTAAGGTGGCTTGGGAACGCGGTGAAACACCTGGTGATTGGCAGACTGGGGTGATTGTCCCTCTCTTCAAAAAGGGGGACAAGAAAGAGTGCTCCAACTACAGGGGCATATCTCTTTTAAGTCTCCCAGGTAAAGTCTACGCTAAGGTGTTGGAGGCGCGTTCTAGAGCTATGGTCGAATCCAGGATGGGGGATGAACAGTGCGGTTTTCGTCCCGGCAGAAGTACAACCGACCAGCTTTTCACTCTAAGAATGGTACTTGAGAAGGCTTGGGAGTACGCCAAACCGATCTACAGTTGTTTTGTAGATTTGGAAAAGGCATACGACTGAGTTACTCGAGGTAAACTCTGGAGTGTTCTGCAGGAGTATGGGATTGATGGTTCTTTGTTGAGGGCCATTCAGTCTCTATACACAAACTGTAGTAGCTGTGTAGTAAATCAACACCTTTCACCGTGGGCGTTGGACTTCGCCAAGGGTGCGTTTTGTCACCTCTCCTTTTCATTATATATATGGACTGGATGTTACAGCGCAGTCGAGGCGAGGAATGTTTCACATTGGGAGAGTTGAGGGTCAGTCATCTTCTTTTTGCAGATGACTTAGTCATCCTCACATCCTCCCAGATGGAACTCCAGCGCGCGCTAGATAGGTTTGTGGCCGTATGTGCTGATGCTGGGATGAGTCCCATTGAAACAGGTGGAGAAGTTCAAGTATCTCGGGGTCTTCTTCACGAGTGATGGGAGGAATAATGCTGTGCTTTCCTGTAGGATTGGTCAAGCTGGCTCAATTTTGAAACAGCTTGGTCGATCTGTAATCAGGAAGGCCGAGCTTGGTGTCAAAGCCAAGTTACCGGTTTTTAACGCAGTATTTGTTCCAACTCTCACCTATGGTCATGAAATTTGGGTAATGACCGAAAGAATAAGATCGCGAATACAAGCTGCCGAGATGAGATTTCTTCGTGCTGTTGTGGGAATTACTCGCCGGGATAGGGTGAGAAATACGACAGTGCGCGGGGAACTCAATGTTGGGCAGCTGCTTCTTCGAACGGAAAGGGCTGTACTTCGTTGGTTTGGTCACGTGGCACGAATGTCCCCATCATCACGACTTCCGAGGCGTGCCTTGAATGCGATTCCATCAGGTAGGCGACCGCTTGGTAGACCAAGGATGAGATGGTTGGACCAAGTCCAAACACTCGCCTGGTTGCGCTTGGGCATAGCTCCTGATGAGTTAGAGTCGATGGCGGGGGATCGAGTGGCCTGGAGATCTCTCGTGCATGCATTGCCCCAGCGACCCTTTTAGTGGAACATGCGGGTCATTGAAAATGAGATGAGATGAGATGAGAATTGTATGTGCCTGCTTTGGCAGCAGATGTCAAAGTTACCAATGATATCCAGCTGTCAGAATGTTTAGTAAGGCTTGACATTTCATTATGCAACGATTCACACTTGCCGAACGTGAGCAAATTTTTGAAAAATACTATCGATATTCCGGCTCAGTCGTCATCATGGCTTCAGTGTGCAGGAAATTCGCCGCACCGTGGAAAAGTTTGAGCGTGAATAGTCTCTTTTGGACCTTAAACCACCAATTAGACAGCGATTGGTCCGAAATGAAGAAAACAGAACTGCCGTAGCGGCAATTATCGAAGAAGACCCAGAAATGTCGATTCGGAGTCAATTAACTAAATTGGACATCGCCAGACGGTCAACCCGGCTTATTTTGATATGGCCGTCACTCATATAGGATTGACGCAAGAATTGAAGCCGGACGACCATAAACAACGCAGTTGATTTGCCAATTGTGCGCTGGAAATGATGGGCGGGTATCCGAATTTTGGCACAAAAAAAAAACATCGGACGAGGCCAATTTTTTGCTCAGGGGCTATGTCAGTAAGCAAAATAGCCTTTATTGGAGAGAACACAATCGGTAAGTGTTGGACCAGGCATAAATGCATCCTCAAAGGTAGGCAGTTTGGTGCGGTTTTTGGCTTGTCGGCATTATCGGACCTTATTTTTTTCGAAATGAGAACAGTGTCTCCTTTATCGTCAATGGTATCAGGTATAGAGGGCTGTTAGCCAACTTTCTATGGCTAGAGCTCAATAGCATCGATATACCCGAGGTGTGATTCCAAGAAAATGGCTCTACATGACATACAAGCGACGGAACACTCGAAGTTGTGAAGAAGAAATTTGGCGAGGCCTTCATCAATTGGACGCGATCATGCGACTTAACAATACTCGATTATTTTCTCTGGGGCTAAGTCAAGTCCTAAGTTTACGCTTACAAGCCAACCACTTTAGACGAGCTCAGTGGAAACATTTAAGACGCTACTGCTATTGATGGAATAACGCCGCACATACTGGACCGAGTCATCAAATCATGTTCCATCCGCTTGAAGTATTGCCAGCGAAGCTGAGGCTGGCATTTAAATGGTGTACTATTCGATATATTATGGGATGAATGTAGCTTTAAAATAAATCCAGAATAATTTATACCTCACACCGTTGTTGTTTTAATTGAATTTATTTTCCTATCTTTCTTACCTGGTCACCATATAACTGCCTACATAACCTGCCATCGATGCAATATGGGACCAATCTTCTGAACAGATATACTTCTTCACTCAGTTCTTTTTCAAAATGAGGGTTTAAATAGCCAAAATTTGGAACTACCCCCGATTCGTAACGAAGCCCCACTCGTTTAGTTGTTTGAACAACTTTGGGTCTGCTTCCTGAACCGAATTCGTCAACAATCGGACCGGTAAACGCTGCAATCATTTGTTTTTAATAGTTTAATGAACTCCGAATCCAATCTCCGACACGAGTACTATTAAAGGCCGAATGAAAATCCTTCATTTCACCACGCTACTCACCGCTTTCTATTCCCCGTGGACTCGCAGCACATAAGTCGTAGTGACTTACTTAATTTCAGCTTTTATTCCCTCTCATTCTGCGGCAGGATTACCCCACGCCCGGTATTTTCGGGAACAATCGTTCAGCCCGTGCACCCCTTTTGACAGACACAATAAACTGTTCGTCCGTGTAAATCAAGTAAATCACTACCGCTCGGGCTGGGTAAAGCTATCCTCGGGGTGATTTGCCTTCATCCCCTTTTCACTTTCCAGCTAACAAGTCAACTCGCCTGCAGACAAAGGCGGGTTCGATGTGGGCCAGCAGATACGAGTATTCCATTCCCCTGACGTTTGATGCCTTAAATTTAAGGCCCAAAAATTTAAGCTCCACCGTAAGGTGTGGAATTTTCTGCTCTAATTTCACTCGACGTTTGTTTGCTTTGTTGTTTTTCACTCTACGCCCCCAGGTCGTGCCGACCGTGTGTGTTGACGGTGGAATGGTTTCGAACTACGTTCTCTTTGTTGTCGGTACTACGCCGCACACAGATAGATACCCCCACTGACGTGCAGCAGTAGTTATCAGCGAGCGTATAGGGAAATCAATTATGCTAATGGACTTCCTAAACAAAGTACGTATTATGCTTGTATACTCTTCGGTTTCTTGATTTCCCAACCAAAAAGGCGGAAAAAGGACGAAGACGAGGGGCGGAAGAAAAAGTAGGCATTACAACAACATCGAGCTTTATTGTTCTTGCGGTCCTACGTTCAAGGCAAACAGCGATTACCATCATAGAAATGGGACCAGTGTTTTTCATACCCATTTTCGAGTGAAGGCACAGCTGAAACCCGATAGAGGGCCGACGCCACCGTAGGCACCATTCGAGGGATGTCTTGACGCAATGCGGTTTCGGAAATGCTGTCTTTCAAGAAGCCACTACTTTGATTAAGGACATTTCGCCAAAGGGGAGAGAAAACTGCTCTCGTTTGTATTCGTTAACTAGGGAATTTGATTAGCCTGCACGAGTGTGTGGTGATATTTTGAGGGATTGCGACTCGAGTGCGCCCATATGGGATCGAAGGATAAACGCTGAATAATGGATTGGATTCTGAGTAAGAGGAGATATGACGATTGTGTCCTATTGATATTCAAAAGAAGATTTATTCGCTAGACTGGCTCGTCAAGGACGAGATGATACTAGGCGATAAAAAGTGAATTTGGTATTCGAATGAGATCGGGGCGAGGAGCGGGAAAATGTTGCAAAGTAGGCAAGTGATATGGAGATTCTCTCATTTGATTTAATTCTGATAACATTAACTTGTGCAGGATACTTTTGAAGTTCGTTTTGAAAATGTGTACAAAATTTGATTAACATCGTTCAGTTTCCTGGGGACGATTTCAAATAGGGGTTGTTTGTTCTGCCGTGTGGATGTTAAATGGAAACATACTGATGACTTGTCTTGATGATTGTTGCAAGAAATTTAGGAAATTGGTTGGTGAATGCTTTCGGCACCCGATATTTCGAGAAACTGTTGCATACGCTACTGGCAATATCAGGAGAAAGTTGGAAATAGCGAGGAATGGTAGTGTGTCATGATATTATACTGACACTGCAAATTTACCTGACAGTTCCAAATTACCTTAGAAATGACTCAAAAGTAAATAAACTCTTCAATCTGGCACTGGCCTTGAGAGACGATTTGTGAGGAATTCGATTCTTTTAACTCTGATAATGATCCAAATTTATGTACAAGTACGTTAATCGTATTTTTCGCATATTCGAAATAGGATCAACTGAAAATATGTAGATACTAGATTTAAATCGGAGCTGCGATCTAAGTGACATCTGATTCCAACAGTATCCATGCCCTTTTTTTGGTGGCCTGAGGATTTTGTTAAATGGGTGAAGCAGTTGCGTAACAACACTTTAATTCAAGGAGTATTTACAAAAGCTTCCCATATTTTATATTAAAATCATATAGTATCCAGAATTTGATACTTCAGGATATCTTAAACCTTATTTGTACAATATGGTAGATTGAAATTATGTGGAATCATATAATCTACTTTCATGTCATTGTAAACGTGGTCCTCAGCTTATTTATTACGTTTTTCGGAAAAGGCTAACGAAACAATCGAAATGAAGTCCTTTTTAACATTCAATTCAAGTGAACTGGAAACAAAAACAGAGGCCAAATACAAATGATTTACAGTTCACATATCCATTGACATTTGCATGACAATTCTTCTTTGTGTGGCACTACAGTCCAGATTGGACCTAGGCCCCAATCAACAAGCCTCTCCAGTCAGCGCGGTCCCTTGATAGCTGTTTTCGATTTCGCACGCCAAAGTTGGTTGAGTCACTTCACAACTTGTTGATACACTTTCCGCATTTCCAGGAATCGTATGTATGCAGTGTTCATGTAGACCAAGTGTAATTCTTGGAAAAGCATACAATTTTCAACTGAATTGAAGCAAAAACATTTCGTGAACTTACGCACGTGAAATATGCAAAAACGGGGTTTGGTTTTTGCAGGAATTATTGTGAGCGTGTTTTGAGCGTGAGCGTAAATTAATGCAGCCAGTGGTTTCAAGGTTATCCCTGAAAACCATGCAAAGCTAACTAAAAAGGGATGCAGAATTTATTAGCAGAGAAATGTAGTCAGTGTTTGTTGCTAACTTTTGGATCATCATGAGAGGGAATACAAATTTAGGTGTATCTCACTTTTTGTGTGAATTGAATGAAAGTTGGTGTTGGCGTTATTTTGAGGAAGCTTTTCAACTGAAACTTACCTTACAAAAAGTTATTCAGACGTGGTGGCCATGTATAAAGTCTGACCAGAATGGAGATGTATGCATTTTTTTTGTGTGTCATGGATTTACGTTAACTATAAACTTTAAAGCAACGTGAAGGTAAATAATACTGACCCCAGAAGAGAGAAAAATTAACAAAAAATAAGATATCAGGGATAAAGTACCAATATTATTCAGTGACTAGTCCTGTCGTTCCTTCTTAAACGAGTTGAGAGGCCTAAAGTTTATTAAAACTTTTACAGTTGACAACTTAGGAGCTTTTTATAACAATTATACTATCGAAGAATTATACTATCGTCGGTGATACGAGAAAGGTGGTGGAATGAGGAATAGGGTGGAAAGTGGGTCTTCGAATCGAACCTGGAAACTTGAATGCAATTGTCGGACAGAGAGAGTTCCTTTAGACCACATACTTTAAAAAATTGTAGAACATTGTTATAATCATGCGTGGGGTTAACTTCCTTACCAAGTAAAACACAGTTCAGAGACAACTAAAAGCCGATCTGTTGTTCTGGATCTACTGTTAGAGGAGGCCTTAGAATGTTATAAAGCAGGCATTACTAGAAGGGCTCCGAAAAAAGGAGAATCAAAACTGTTCGAAGCAGACTTAGCTAAATATCTTAAACTATAAGCATGTAAGCGAATGACTAATAACAATCAGCATCAAGGCGAAATTCGTAAACATCAGCGTGATTTGCGCACACGCCTCTACAGAGGAAAAGGATGACTTCTATGATCTTCTAGAAGGAACATACGGTCAATGCCCCAGCTGGGTCGGTAGGTAGGTAGGTAAGTTGGCTTCCCTCACATGTGAAAGACACACTTAGATCCAGAGGACGAATTATGTTGCCACTGAGCCGGCTTTCGACCGCTACCCTTGAAACCACCTTGTTTTCTGGACGAACATCCAAATTTTCTTGATATCTATCTCTGATATGTTCGTTGCTTATATAAAAATATCCAATGATTTTTTTTCTTCTAGAGGCAGTTGCAGGACGGCCGCAGAGAAGAGCGAGGGTGTTTCCTCTTTTTCTTCATCCATACAACTGCTGCAGTAGTCTTTGTACGGTGGGCCTAATCTTGCAGCGTGTCTTCCCATTACGCAGTGTCCTGTGAGGACTTCTGCTAGGTTGCTCCAATTTTTCCTACTTAAGCTGAGGGTGGTTGTGGTTTTTCGTATGTCCACGTTTGCCTCGCATGTAGACAGGTACTGAGGTTTATCCATCTGCCAGCTTTGAGATCTTGGCTATCAAGGTTTCTATTTACACAGAAACGGTGGGAATGATGGGGTTTATTATTATCGTTCCCTTCTGGGCTAGCTCGTCTGCTTCCTGGCTCCAGCTAAGGAACCAAGATCGTTCTAAAAGAAAAGTTCTATATCCGATCTTTAGTCCTGTTTGCATTGATGACTGGATGTATGCAAAGCGATGTGTCTAGCCAAGCGTCTTCGGATCAGGCAACTAAATTGGGCCATAAAGCCCTAAAGGGTATGGAAAAGTAATGGCATGGTAAGTATAGAAGCTCCGACACTAAGCCCGTGGGACAAGGCAACAGAGGACGTCCACGTCTAAAGTGGCGCTCACAAATGGACCATCCAAACTTGGGGTGCGCAATTTGCGACAGTTAGCAAAAAGCCATGCTAACTGGGAGGGTGTGTTGGGACCAAAGATCGTACGCAAAACCTTTCTCTCAAAAAGACCAACGGTTTCTTCACCCACTTCCGATATACATATGTAGTCTTGTATATTTGCAGATATTCGGATAAGGGTCATCAACGTCTTCAATAAAACCGACTTAGACTTTTCAGAAAAGGTCCTACTCAAGGGGAAATAAGCAGCGGTTGACAATAATTATTCTTCGTTTGATCCTCATGCTGGAGCCAAGACAGTCAAAGTCCGTGACCATCAATTCTTAAAGGTACGGCTACCTGTTGTCTATTTCTGGTTAAGTCTTCGATGTTGTGCATCCTTTTCGAAGGACCTCTTTGCCCCTACCAGAACCAATTTAGAAGAGTTCGTTTCAAGCGCCTTATGGATGACTCGATGTCTTTGACCAATAACGTCAAAGTTATTCGCATATGTTGACAGCTTTAGAGACTTTAGATCAGACCAGATTGTGCCTCTAATGTTGACCAATGAGTTTTGCAAGACCTTCTTAAGTCTTACGTGAAAAAGTTCGACATTTAGGTCTTCGTTTGAAACAGAATTGGAATTAACAAGAAAAGACAATGTTCAGTGCATAAAATCTCAAGTTCAGAAAGTGGGAGTAACAAGACTGAAACCTTACGATAATTATTTTCTGTAACCGTACAGTTCAGTGCAATCAAAGCCTTGACAAGAAGTGTCTAGTTTTCCCATCATTCTAGGACCTTTATGCTCTGAACTAAAAGATTACTTTTTTTTGCTTATTAGAATTCTGGCGGCTTGACATCCTCGATGGCCTTGCAGCTTGATGTACGAGCATCAGAAGAGGAGTTAAAATGTGTAGGTACCAATGTCTCACTGTTACCAAAAAGTTAATCATTCAATAAGCTGCCTTTTCCTCTAGAGACTAATTTCTCCTAAGTGTCTGTTGTACTTAATCGCGTATCAGTTACTCTAACCACTCTTGTGGGTAACTTTCCGTTTCAACTATTTAATTAAGTAGCATTTAATAGTTCCCGCGAATGCAGTAGAAACGGAACTAAATAAATAACGTTAAAATCTCCCTCGGTGATAGAGCAGCACAGAGAATGAGGGAAAACACTTTCACAGATAAAATTTCCACAAATAGCCACCGGTGACGTGCAATTCATCCCTTTGTGCAAATATTCCACTGCAGTTGCTGCACCGTGCATTGTGAAACTTCTCCTGCAACTAGGACAACGATTATTGTATTTGTGTGGTTGGAGAAAAAAGAAATAAAGGAGAAAACGCAGAACACGATAAGTTCTCACGCCATGACAAGGCAAACCCCAATCTAACCGATAAAAAGGACAAGGGAAGTGAAAGTTTTGCCACAACATAAAGTATGTGTTTTTTTACCAACTCAAATAGATTATCTCTTCGAACAAAACTCATTTCTCCGAATCCTTGTGTTGTGGCGGACGGCTCTCGAACTTATCTTTTTCTGCAATTAGTCACCCCTACACCCACTTTGCGGGACATAACCGAAATTGTAATTTGCTGGGCATGTGTGAAGATACCTGTGGCAACCTTCACGTGGTTGTGTTCACATGGTGCACACTCGACGGCTGTCGTAAATGGCGTCATACCAAACAGTGGCAGATAATACGAGAAGTGCGAACGAATAAAATTTGGGTGAAGGTGTTAAATCTTTGGAGGCGATACTCCTGTTAATGATGAAGACTTCCGATTTTTTAAACTTAAACTTAATTAAGTAAACTTAAACTTATTTAAGTAGGCTCAGAAGCGCATCCAGACCGGATCTGAGGCCTATTTTCTACACCAACCACTCGTGCTACTGTTTCTTTGCTTCCCGTATTTATTACTCATTTTAGGATCAACTTTACTTCGACCAACTCCACTGTATACCACGGCTAGTGGAGATAATTTGTCCTTTAGACTGTATGTACAATATTTTCCGATTATCGATTACGTATTTGATAACAGCCAGATAATTGAGCGATAATAACTGTTGTAACCCAAGCCAGTTCGTAATTATTGGACGAGTTTGTGACGCAATTGATGAAATAATGACATATCTTGTGACAAATGTATACGTCTGGGTTCCGTTATATTTGTTTTGGTGACAAGCCCTTCCACATGCTGGAAAGGTCAATAAATCAAAGATAACAACGGTTACCCTTAGATAGTGGAATATTGGGCTGATATTCATTAAAAGCAAAACAATGAGAGCCTTTTCGTGGAACATTATTTCGTTCAAAATATGAGCGACTGCGAATGTAGATACACACGGAAGCTTTTAATTACGGCATTTCATTTTGTAATCAACCACTAGAGTGCGAAAACAAACGATGAGAGAGTTTCCTGAAATTAATTGTTTTACTCCCCGCTTAATTGATCGATAAAAATGATGTTGACCATGGCTCACATTCTCCGAGAAATAAACATCGGCGGCATCCACAACTCCAGTCAGCAGGAGCTACCTGGTTTCCATGGTAAGGTCGGGACCCTGGAATAGAGATGGCGGCGGATGAGCCCTTCTTTTAGGGCCAACGGCGGCGCTCACAGCCTGCAAGAGGCTACCGACACCGGATCCCTCCGGACCCCTTTGTCCGGGGGCTAAACAAATGGACCTGTCCTCCCAGTTGGAGGTTGTGCGTGGGGTTAACTTCCTCACCACGTAAAAATGAACGAGTTCAGAAAACACAAACTGCCTCGGATATGGACGGTTTTACTGTTGACGACCCTAGCAAACGGAATAAGGACAATGACTTTCGGTTCTGCACGTGGAATGTGAGGTCCCTGAACAGACCATGTGCAGCCGATGAACTCGCGGAGGCCCTAGACTGCTATAAAGCAGACGTTACCGCAATCCAGGAAGTGCGATGGGATGGGCCGGGCAAAAAGAGGATGAAAAACTGCGATATCTACTACGGCGATTGTTACAGAGAGCGAAGGCAGCGATTATTTGGATGTGGATTTGTTGTTCGAGGCAGACTTAGGCAAAAAGTCTTAGGCTTTAAGTACATAAGCGAGCGCCTCATAACAATCCGCATCAAGGCTAAATTCGGCAACATCAGCCTAATCTGCGCCCACGCCCCAACAGAGGACAAAGATGACGATAGCAAGGATGACTTCTATGATCTCCTAGAAAGAACGTACGATCAATGCCCCAGCTACGACACCAAGATCGTTCTAGGAGATTTTAACGCTAAGCTGGGTAAGGAGGACATCTTTGCTAGAGTCATCGGTAAACACAGCCTGCACGACACCACGTCCGAAAACGGACTTAGGCTGGTGGACTTTGTTACGGGGCGAAACCTCTCTGTAGCTAGCACGCGGTTCCCACACCTCAACATCCATAAAGGGACCTGGCGGTCCCCTGATCATTCAACCGTCAACCAGATTGATCACGTTGCGATCGACGTCAGACACTCCTCCAGTATTCTTGATGTCCGAACTTTCCGAGGCGCCAACATCGACTCGGACCATTTCCTTGTTGTAGCCAAGGTAAGGACACGGATATCGACAGAACAACGGAGTCGAGGAAGACAACCACGGTTTGACGTCGAAAAGCTACAATCGCAACAGACTGCCAGGAACTTTGCCGATCGAGTCTCCCTGAAACTCTCCGAAAGTTCGACGTCGCCTGCACTAACAATAGACGAAGAATGGAAACGTTGTCAAAGAGCCATCAGAGAAGCCGCTACTAATGTGCTGGGTTTCAAAACACCACCTAGGAAAAACCTCTGGTTTGACAACGAGTGCAGGCAGGCACATGCAGCAAAACAAGAAGCCTACCGGGCAACGCTGCATCGAACCACGAGAGCTGTTCGTGAGCTCTACGAACAGAGAAGAAGGGAAGAGAACCGGCTTCTCAGGAAGAAAAAGAAAGAGCACGAGAAGCGCGCGATCGAGGAGATGGAGAGGTGTTATGGCAGGAATGATGTCCGAAAGTTTTACCAAAGGGTAAAACTTTTATCGAATGGATATAAAGTTCGGACAGAAGCTTGCCGGGACGAAAATGGACAACTAATAGTAGATTCGCAGTCGATACTGAGAATTTGGAAAAATTATTTCTGCAGACTGTTGAACGGCGATGAGGACACAAATACCGCTGTCAGGCAGAATGTTCCACTCAACACAATGGACGATGATAGAAGAGAATACCGTCCCCCCGACCTAGACGAAGTCAAGATAGCGATATCGAGACTGAAGTCTAATAAAGCTGCTGGTGCAGATAGTCTGCCCGCTGAAATGTTTAAAGCAGCTGGAGATGATCTGGTAGGGCGCATGCACCAGCTCATCTGTAAGATATGGGCGGAGGAAAGCATGCCCGATGAGTGGAATCTCAGTATCGTTTGCCCGATCCACAAGAAAGGAGACCCCTTTGACTGCGCCAACTATCGAGGGATAAGTCTCCTTAACATCGCCTACAAAATCTTCTCTGCCGTTTTGTGTGAACGACTGAAACCATTCGTGAACAAACTGATAGGTCCTTATCAGTGTGGTTTCAGGCCCGGGAAGTCCACCATCGATCAAATCTTTACACTGCGGCAGATCCTGGAGAAGACCCAAGAAATGCAAATTGACACACACTATCTATTTGTCGATTTCAAGGCCGCATATGACAGCGTGTATAGAGACGAGCTATACAGCGCCATGTCTAGTTTTGACATTCCTGCTAAACTCGTCAGACTGAGCAGGATGACAATGGAGAACTCTCGCTGCTCCATCAAGGTCGGTAACGAACTCACCGAGACCTTCAATGTCAAAAAAGGTTTTAGACAAGGCGACGCGCTGTCATGTGATTTCTTTAACATCGTTCTTGAGAAGATCGTGCAAAACTCACTGGCCAACACAAGAGGCATGATCTTCCAAAAGTCCGTTCAACTGCTAGCCTACGCGGATGACATTGACGTGATTGGGCGAACACAGCGAGCCGTCAATGATGCGTTTGCTGGCATTGAAACGGAAGCGGCTAAAATGGGTCTGGCGGTAAACGAGGGCAAAACAAAGTATATGCTGTCATCGAGAAAGGACGCACAACATCGACGACTTGGCCAGAACGTCACCATAGGCAGCTATAACTTTGAGGTAGTAAAGGACTTCGTCTACCTTGGCTCCGCGGTAAACAGTACAAACAACATCAGTACCGAGATCAAACGCAGAATAACTCTTGCCAACCGCTGTTTTTATGGGCTCAAAAGGCAATTGAGTAGTAGAGCCCTCTCTCGGAAGACCAAGCTGACTTTATATAAGACCTTGATCATCCCAGTCCTGCTTTACGGCGCAGAGGCATGGACAATATCCCAAGCGGATGAACAGTCTCTTGGTCTTTTCGAGAGAAAAGTTCTGCGCGCGATCTTTGGTCCTGTTTGCGTTGATGGCATTTGGAGGAGAAGATTCAACCACGAACTGTACGGGCTGTACAGCGACATGAGTCTAGCAAGGCGTCTACGGATCCAACGCCTAAGATGGCTAGGCCATGTAGAGCGTATGGACAACTTAGCTCCGGCCCGAAGAGTCTTCGACTCTGAGCCTGTGGGACAACGCAACAGAGGACGTCCATGAACAAGGTGGCGCACACAAGTCGAGGGGGATCTCGGCCGGCTTGGTGTGCGAAACTGGAGACAGCTGGCGAAAGATCGTGCTGGCTGGAGAGGCATGTTAAGTGAGGCCCAGGTCCACCTCGGACTGTAGCGCCCTAAGAAGAAGAAGAAGAAGAGGTGGATTTGCCTTGAGTCTTTTGCGTCCTCAAGTTCTTCGCAAAAAATAAAAACAAACACATTTAAACATTCGAACAGAATTGTTATTCGGTCTTTCTAGTGGGTTTCTGGTGGTCTCTAGCTTTTTAAAATGTGACAGTACAAGTCTAAAATATGAGGGGTTTGCTGGCATTGAAAGAGAAGCAACTAAAATAAGTCTGGCGGTAAACAGGAACAAAACTAGGTACAAGCTGTCTTCAAAAAAAGTCACACCGAATGTCACAACAAGCTGGTATAACTCCGAGGTAGTGAGAAACTTCGTCTACTATGGCCCCGTGGTAAAATTAAATTATTACTTAAGTACCGAGATTAAACACAGAATAACAACAGGCAACTAAGTAAAAACCTCTTATAAAGACGAATCTGATTTTCAACAAGACTATGATCTTTCCAGTCCCGCTTTATGACACAGAAGCATAGACAATATCGAAAGCATATGAAGAAGCTCTTGGTCTTTTTGAGGAAGCGTTTCTACGTGCGATCTTTGGTTCTGTTTTCGTTGATGGCAATTAGAGGAGAAGATTGAACTACGAACTGTACGAGCTGTACAGGAACATGAGTCTAGCGTCTACGCATCCAGCATCTAAGATAGCTGGGCCATGTATAGGATGATGTGAAGTAAGGCCAAGTGAAATAAAGCCAAATCTTAAAAATTTGCTATAACATATTTCGTTTTCAAAAGCGAATGAAGCTTAAATTCTCGGTCTTGTTTTATCTCACTTCTGAAATCAAAATAAAGCTTTCTTTTGTTTTTGTTTTTTTTTCGGAGATTCTTTGAAACTCTACTGGAGCACTCAGACTCAAAACTGGTCCATTTTACTGCCAGGTAGCAATCTACTCCAGTGCCGTTAATTTGATCCCAACGGCAAATGGTGACTGGACTAGATTCGTTTTCACTGGGATTCGAACCTGGGACCCCTCGAACTTGGGGCAGGCACTTAACCAACTGCGCCATCCAGTCGTTTTAAATACGAGTATAAAGCTTAATTAAGATTATGTAGTTTTCAGGACGTAAAATTTGGTCTTATTCCATATCTAGGATTTAACATTAGGAAGTAAAAGGAAATAACGCAGACACGTATTTTTGGAACGAATGGAAGGGATGCTATCCGCGAAATATGTTTAGGTGCAAGTTTGGCTGCATGCATTTTTTCACAAGCTCACAACTTCTTAAAATCCAGACGGGAAGGTACCAGGTACCCCCATAAATATTTCACCGTTTATGAAATCTGAAACATTAAATTTTTTCTGATTAAGTCCTACAGCATCATTTAAAGCTTTCAATTTTATTGTCGGCCCTATTTCGACTTCGAAAATGAAATAATGTCAAAATTTGTATTTGAAAATACTTTGGCGTTATTTTTATTATTTTTTTTGCATTACTTCATTTTGCGTAGCGAAATAAAGAAATTAGCCTTATTTCATTTTAGAAAGCGAAATAGGCCAGAATTCAAATAATTTCAAAACGTTGCATAAACTTGAGATATTTTGGAACAACGCATTATTCAAATGGAGTGCCACTTGCGAACTGTAGAATTACACAATTTTACATTTCATTTTCATCGCAAGTAGTGAAGGTCCTGCCCTTCAGGAAGGTACGTCTGAGCCCAGCTTCCCTTAAACGTCCTCATTTAGGAGCCTACATTGGGTAACTATCATAATTTTACATAATCATATCTAAGGCTTCAAAAGGTTTCATACAAGTGGATAAGTGGATTACTGCGATCCTGTTCTGGCACTCACAATGGACGCTGGTCTAAGTCCACACTAAATTTTCACACCTTAAATTACAAAAATTTACAAAAATAATAAAATTATAAATAAAGTAAAAAAGTTTAAATAAAAATTTTAAAAAATTTAAAAAATAAAAAATTAATAAATCATTTTCTTTTAGTTAGGGTTTGGAGTTAATTAAAAATATATTTTTTTCCCCTCAGTAGTGAACGTATCATTTCCCCGAACCAAAAAACAGTGTTCAAATGTCAATCTCAAAATTAACCATCTCTCGAGACCAAGGAAATGAACTCAATCAACAAGCCATCGATGCCAGCAACAGCCACATCCAGGCGTCGGTTTAAAACACCTCCTCTTGTCAGTGCTCAAATCCCAATTGCAAGCGTCACTCACTCAATGAAATAAAAATTAGAAAAACCCTCATCTCGGGATCAAGTGATTACCCCCTTTGGCCGTCCAATCCAGTCATTCATCAATTTGTTCCGCCCAAACAAGAAACACTCCCCCCGGTTGCTCCGCCGGGCATACCGCAAAAACAAAAACAAGAAATACGAGCGAGGAAGAAAACTTCATCTCGGGATTAATTAGACGGAAAAGCAAATATTTGCGTAATCTCTTACTTAATTCGCCCTCCCTGAGGATAGTTGCGACCCTGCCCTTGCATCGCCTGGACGACCATCGCCTCGTGTTAATGACGAGTGTTTTGGGATTCAATTAGCCGCTTGCGAGTGTTTCTCTGAAGTTGTGTGTCATATCCAAACTCAGTCCGTGGCAAATTTGTTAGGCCATTGTGTTTAAAAATTAATGACACTGTGTCAACCTGTCACGAGGGAGAAGGGGCGTATGAAAGTTTATTCATTTTTATTAATTTTTATTCAAACCCCTGTTAACTCACAGAGAGACCCTTTTGATTGTAAGGGGACCCCCAGGACACTAAAACGCGAACGCGAACGCGAACGCAAATTAACCCGAAAACCGGAGAGGGACGCGAAATTGCGGTTCAAATGAAACGAATGGCACCGCCACGTTCAGAAATAATGGAACAAACGCGAATAAAAGGATCAAACAGAACGAGCGAGTACATAACACACCACTTAAGCTGAAGGATATAAAATGGTCCTTAAAATTCATAATTAAAAAGTCCTTTTTTGTTGTTTCCATCTCCTCCTTCGCATTCAGGATGAAATGGGGAAGCCTGCTCTGGTCGTTTCCCTTCTGATTGGAGGATTAATGCCGTCAGTGGACGGGCTAACGCTCAGAGGTTCATTATCGCGGAATCAAGAGCTGAAAAAAGAACCTCAGAGAATGAGGGAAAAATTATGGGGATGCAGAAGATGCATACATATGCCCAGAATTCTTTCATGACCTTGGCTGTGATTCCTTGGTGTCATGAGCCGTCAGAGGAGATTAGCTTCCCTCAATTTAAATACAGCTTATGGGCTTCGCGCTAAATATGTCTCTGTACACATCCGCCCATTTGATCGCACCTCCCGCGAATAAACAATGATTACGGGGAAGCGACACATCATCCGTATGTGTGTCCTGTGGATTAATTAGCCACCGTAATGTATGACCGCAGTGTGAGCACGTCGTTCCAAGCCGCATAATTTGCGCGTATTCATTCATGTCGCCTAGCATGTGGGCGGTGAATATGAAGGTCTGTCCCGTGCCTGAGGAATGCGAGGCTACCTAAACAACAAACCCTACTGCGGAATGCTCCAGCGATGGCAAACTGTCCTTCTTCGATTTGTAATAATTTCCGCTGTAGTGTTGGTCAATTAGACTGCTCCACATTAATTGATCCTTGTCTAATGGATTTCTATTTTGGGACCAAGAAGTGTCTTTCTTCCTCGAAGGCATGCTGTCAGAGCGAGGAAAAACTGATATTGATGGTGACAGTGGTTTATGTGATGGCGAATGTCGATGGTGAATAAATAACACATGATAGCCGGAGGACACATACGCTTGGAAGTGTCACATTCTATTTTTGGTTACTTTTAGTGGATTCAGTGGTCAAAGTTGGTTACAAATGAGGACATGACTAAGTGTCTGCGTGTCGTTGGGCTTTGGGAAAAAGCGGTTCCATCGACACACGCTTGTGCGCACGAGGCATGCTTCGTGCCTACTTGTTGAATCCCCGAGTAAACATAATTATTTCACAGATAAAATATATAAATTACTACAGTCCCCTTTGAAAAGAGAGATTGCTAGGACGGTATTGAAATTGTCTCATTATTGAAATGAGATAAATTCGTAAGAATTTGCACATAAGTCACCGACTAGCAAGGACTTGGCAAAGAGACTTTTAGTAGCTCGTCCTTAAAGATGTGGAGGGTTTTGAACAATCTTAGAGGCTTACTCGAGAAAATTAAGTGAAAAAATGGTGAAATATTCTTGAAATTTCAGAGTTAAGAGTAGGAGGAGATACATAAATATTGCAATGAGGGAAACACTACACACACTTTTCCTTGGAAAAAAAATGTTTGTACCAACAAAAGGTGAAATTAGATGAAACTCTGTCTGACATCTTGCAATAACAAGGTTTTAATTTAATTTTTCATTCACCAAAACATAGGAATGATCAAAAAATGTTTTGGCACAAGGCTCAAGTGCTGGACAAATACCTTGCTTGTTTCCGCATCCTCTGCAGAAGTCAGAAAAGGATGCATCTATTTTTCCGAGTTCGGTGTCAATAGGGCTGTGTCCACTGATGATGAATGTGACTGTCGATTGTCATCTTTGAATAGTCTGCTAGTTCATTAAGCGTCTAATGCCGACCGTACGTTAGGTTTGGTTCAAGTCGAAGACCTCAGGTAAACAGTTCCACTCAGGCTAATATAGGCCCATTGTGGTATCATGCGGATTGGTTGGTGCTTGCTGTGAAGCGCTTAAGTTGACTGATGTCGACGTTGTTCAACTTATTCGATGATTTGGAAGAGATAGACCCCAAGGTAGGTTTTCCTACGGGTGGAGAGCGCGCCACATGTGCAACTTTTGCAGAAGTCGTTGTGATAGAGTCCGAATCTTGCAGCGTATGTGCCGTGATGAGACCGATGAGACTCCTGAGGAATGACTTGTCCATTCTGATCAGACGGAGTGAAGGCTTAGAGTTGATTTTTGACCAGATTTGTTTTGTTATAATGCACGTGGTTCTTTCGAACTACCTGCGGTTAGCGATTGAAATTGTGTGAGATGTTTAGCTGTAGCGGTGAACGGCGGTGGTTCTCCACTGGGTATGAGTGATGTGACCATTCCACGCCTGGTGAGTTCAGCAGCTTCGCAATTATCCCCGTCACTGCGTCCAGGAACCTATCTGTGGCGAATGTTGAAATGTTTAGCCATCTCGTCAAGTGATAGGCGGCAGTTCAGAGAGGTCTTTGAATAAAATGTGACCAAGTCCAGGAAGTGGGCGCCGTGGCGTAGTGGGTAGGTTCGTCGACTCCTACGCTCGAGGTCGTCGGTTCGAATCTCGAAAAAAACATCAAACAATTTTTTACGGCTCCACCTCTTTCGAGTCACTGACAATGCTCAAAGAGTATAACTGTCTAGAAAAAGCTTCTCAATCTCGTCGTTCGGAGTCGGCGTTAAATTGTAGGTCCCCTCCGCTCGTGACAAAACAATAGCACGCACAACACGAGTGGTTGCTGAGAAGCTAGGCCCAGTTCCACCTAGAACTGTAGCGCCGCCGTTATTATTATTATAAGTCCAGGAAGTTAATCGAGGCCTGGCTGCTGATTATGTCCATTTTGAATACCGCACTTTTTAAGACAAGACAGAGCTTCTTTTATTACCATTTCAGCTTGGAATGGAATGTTCTGAAAAATGAAGGGATGTGCAAATCTTGGCATCCATGGAGTAGATGCCCATGCTGGCAATAACTGTCTAGAAATCTGGCACGACCGAGGATCCATTTGCAGTCTCCTGCCTCAATCGCTTTTGCGATTTAACCGTTTGGTGTGGAGGAAAAAATTTCCCCCTGCTTAGCTTCCATTTCCGCTCCAAACTTCGTTAATCTATCGGTTTGTTCATTGTCTAGGATTTTTCTGGTGCTCTGGGAGGCAACACATGATAAGACAGCATCTGTCCCCACTCTTCTTTAGAGATTCGAAAAATTGCTTTACCATTTTCGATTTTATTGACTATATGTCCAGAGTATTGATGGTTGCTTTGCTGTCTACGCACACTTATTGAGCGTATTGGATAGCAAAAGAGCTGCCTGATGAATATCGGTGAAACTTGCTCGACAACCTTTGAGTGATCTGAGAGGCTTGCGAAAACTTCCATGCCCTTTCCGTTACTGTCTTAGCGCAGACAGTGCAAATTTCTAGGGCAGGTAAGTTTCTAACACTGTGGGTTTTCCAAGAGTTTTGCAGAATCACAACTAATTGCCCACCTTTTCAGAACAAAGTTGTTATGTTTTGAAAGTCATTAGTTCCTCTGGCAACTGGGAAGAACAAGGTACCCTTTCATATCTCTTGAAGTCCGTATCTACTTTCCCATTCTGTTCAAATATGGAGCCATAATGGTAGACTTTTATCTGTGTAGAATAATTAACAAAAGTGAGGAGAACAGAATTAGAAAAGGAATCCCACAAAGCAAAAATGTTTCATCGGATCATTACCTCAATATGGGGGTTGAGTGGATAAATAAGAGTGAACAACAAGCAAAATCAATGTTGATTGAAGGGCTATTTGTTTTTCTTGTTCTTAACATCCGATGGTGTTTGTATTTCATCTTCAAGATAAGTATAAATCTGTTAAGTACTCGAGCGGTATAAAGCTGAGGCGATATGAGGATGGGAGGTCCAGTAATCGGTGACCTAAATTGTATGTAAAAGTTGACCAGATAGCAATAATATTGGGTCTATAACTTAATTCGTGCGGTTTGCTAAGAGATGGCGTAACATGTATTATTCCATTGTTATTATTCCATTGGAACATACCGTGGAAAGCTACTGTCATTGTAAGTCATTTCAGTATATGTCATTCATTTGAAGCGTAAACAAAAATAACTTTTTTTCACACAAATATGTCGAATAATAGTTTTTCCAATTATTCTGTTTTAGTAGCTGTCAAAACTATTAATGACATCCAGGTGTCAAAATACTCAGTTCAGTTTGCCCACAAATCAGTCACATAGAGATATCCAACTTCTATTTCTCTTGCCCCTTAATTTCATCTGACAGCGTTTTTTTACACCTCTTTAACATTTTCACCGACACGATTCACCGAGTATACGTGTGAGCTATGCCGAACAGCTGATAGACTTCTTCTCCAAGCTGATGTAGTGAAATGGGAATGGACAGTGTTTACATGAACGAAAGAAGGCAGGAGTATCGGAAATAAAGTATTTGATTTACCATAAACTGGAATGAAATAGTATAGATTCGGCGAAAATCTTACTTCAAATTTGATTCTCCGGTGAAGCTGTTCAGTTTTTATCCCATATACATAGTCCCATTTTCGACGTATTTTCCTTAGAAAAAATTTCATGCATACGCGATATTCCCAGAGTCATCTTAACACTCATAACTTTGTTATTTATTTTTCAAATGTTGCCTTGGCATTTTTCAAAACAAAAAGTAAGAGGAGCTAAACAATACGACTGATTTGTGAGTTTGCCATTTCATTGGGCATCATTTCACGCTTGCCAAAAGTGCGGAATTTATTAAAAAATATTATCAAAGTTCGGCCTCAGTTGCTCAGTTGAACCACGACCGATGTTAATCGACTTTCTGTGACCAGGGGTCTACAGTATTGATATATCCAAGCTGTGGTCTCGATAAGACGACGCTAGACGGTGAAGGATTTCGCCTTTCTTTAGCGAGTGGGTAATCTCAAGCCTACGCGATCATGTGACTTGACATCACTCGATTATTTTCCCTGGGTTTTTTTCGGAGGTTTTGAAACCCTACACTGGAGCACTCAGACTCAAAGCTGGTCCATTGTACTACCAAGTAGCAACCTACTCCAGTGCCGTTAAATTGATCCTAATGGCAAATGCTGACTGGACCAGATTCGATTTCACTGGGATTCGAACCTGGGACCCCTCTAACTTGGCACAGGCACTTAACCAACTGTCCCATCCAGTCGTCTTTTCTCTGGGGTTACGTTAAGTTCTTAGTCTACACTAACAAACCAACATCAACCACTTTGCCATCAACCACAAGCCCCAGTTTTCATTGTGACTGCAGACAAACATTAAAGTCACAGCATTATTCCTCAAGGCATACATCATTTGAAATTCAAAATTTCAATCAAAAAAGAATGAAAAAACTCAAATAACAAACAAAGCAACCACAAGGGGTGACCATTATTTCGAGTAATCATTTGAGTCCCACTCACAATTGCCAGTCTCCGGTATAGACCCGCCACCAGATTGCAAGGACTCGGCAGTAAGTTCGCCCACAGAGGCACTGCCAAATGTGAAACAAAGTGAAATTCTAAAATTCGTAATTATTCGCTGTCGTAACCACAAGCAGTTCATTCTGCGGTGAAAGGGATTTCAAACCCCAAAGAGAACTCATATTCAATTTACATCTGCCACCTCAACTCCTCCGATGTGTGCACACAGCACACACCGAATTATTGTTGAAATAATTACGCAGCCACACACAACCGAGTGTGCGCTCGAAGTTTGCAATTCAAATTTTATTTAAATGATAATTAATACAACAACATATGAGAGCCGACATGGCAGCAATAATCACCGTGGGAGGGTGGATATTAAAAAACGATTTCCAAACAAATATTAGCGTTGGCACACCGAACTCCCCAGCCCCTGGGCATCGTTCTGCACTGCAGTTGCGATTCGTTTAGAGAGACAGGGACACTGGCATTTGCAGAGCTGAGATCACCTCGGGCTAGGAGAACGTTCCACAAGAGAAGCTGCCGAAAAACGTTGCGTATACGCCGCAGTGTCGGTGGCGTTTACCTCTGCCATGTGCCTCGGCCGCACGAACATATTCCCACTGGGGTTTGTTTAGAAGGCAGGATGGAATTTATTTTGGACAACCACTGTCGTTTGCAATCGGGACGTGAATTAATTATGAGTGGGTAGAGAATCTCCGCCGCTTTGCATATTTCATTTGAGACAAAAGTTCAGGCAAGTGCCTTCCACGGAACCCCGGCCGGGGGCGGAAGATAGTGAAATCGGTTTGGTTGAGTTAATAATCCTTTCAAACCAAGATTGCAGGAAATCAAAACGCCGCAAAAGCGAAGAGGAATCCATTTAAAAGAACACGGAGTGTCTAACATTTGGTCGTGCCAGAGTGATGGTAAGCCAGCCACCACCAAGATGGGATAATTGAAAAGAGTACTACGTGCCGGATTGTTGTCTATGTCTGCCCCTGCAACTGTGTGTGCGGGTGTCTGTTTTCACCCAGCTTGAGTTGATTAAAGAATAATCTAAGGCGTCTGGCGTCAGGAAGGGTGACGGCGAACAAAACACAAATGTAATTGTGACTGCGGAATTAAAATGGCAAAAGACTTCCTTGCCTAGGAGTGCTCTTGCGGGCTGGTTAGGGATGGGGTGGTGGTAGTTATTAAAATGCCAAGGTCAACAGAAGAGGACGGGCATTCCTAAGGAGAAATGCTGTTCGGATATGTTTTGACGTACGTTGATTCTGAATTGATCTTATGAAGCGATTTCATGGAATTTGATTACGATTTTGGAAGTTGATAGTCCGGAATGGCATTAAGTGGATACTAAAACCGGAAACAGATGGTGTCAGTTTGGGGAAATTTAGATCGGATGTTTATTTGAAGTGGAAGAGAAGATGTTCGGGGGATGACATTTAAATGGACATGAAATATGCACAGAAACCATTTATTTGTAAGTAGATGGTGGCTTTCATTGTCTTACGGGCGAGTGTGGTAGTGATTGTTTATAATCAGTGAGTTTCACTAGTTACGAATTGATAGGGACTTTAGTGTTGATGTTTTCTGTCACTGTACCAGTAATTATTACGAGATGAGTTCTTTGGGAAAGAATCTATCAAGATCACTACGAGTGAGTGACTTCCTCAGCTCTCCCTTATGGTGCGGAGTCGGGGATTGCCTAGAAATAATTTGGACAACTAAATATCGACCGTGAAGGAAATATAAAGGCTTTCTACCACGCTCGTTTGGCAAAACCTGTTTCAGGATTAAGAAGTGATTGATTTTAAATTAATTGATTGATAACTTCATGGTGCTATAGTTGGGGGTGGACCTGGCTTAAAAAAATTGTTGTAGTAAACGTAGAAGTTCTCTGATGAATTGTGTCTCAGGCTCAAAAGGCTAAGGATTTCTTATAGGTCTTGGGCAGTAGTTTAAGAGTTCTAGTGATTGTGAAAAGATTTTATCTCATCTCATCTCATTTTCAATGACCCGCATGTTCCACTAAAGGGGTCGCGGGGGCAATGCATGCACGAGAGATCTCCAGGTCCCTCGATCCTCCGTCATAGACTCTAACTCATCAGGAGCTCTGCCCAAGCACAACCAGGCGAGTGTTTGGACTTGGTCCAATCATCTCATCCTAGGTCTGCCAAGCGGTCGCCTACCTGATGGAATCGCATTCAAGGCACGCCTCGAAAGTCGTGATGATGGGGACATTCGTGCCATGTGACCAAACCAACGAAGTACAGCAATTTCCGTTCGAAGAAGCAGCTGCCCAACATTGAGTTCCTCGCGCACTGTCGTGTTTCTCACCCTATCCCGGCGAGTAATTCCCACAACAGCACGAAGAAATCTCATCTCGGCAGCTTGTATTCGCGATCTTATTCTTTCGGTCATTACACAAATTTCATGACCATAGGTGAAAGTTGGAACAAATTCTGCGTTAAAAACTGCTAACTTGGCTTTGACAAAAGCTCGGCCTTCCTGCTTACAGATCGACCAAGCTGTTTCAAAATTGAGCCAGCTTGACCAATCCTACAGGAAAGCTCAGCATTATTCCTCCCATCACTCGTAAAGAAGACCCCGAGATACTTGAACTTCTGCACCTGTTTCAATGGGACTCCACTAATATGTAGAGTGCATTAAACATGGGTTCTGGAAATAACCATAACCTCGGATTTGTCCACGTTAATACAATATATTTTTGGAAATCATAAAATTGCTTCTATTTATTGAATGATTAAAGTTTCAGCCAAGAGTGTTTTTTTTTCGGAGTATTTTTGAAACACTTCTGGAGCACTCAGACTGAAAACTGGTGCTTTGTACTGCCAGGTAGCAACACACTCCAGTGCCGTTAATTTCATCCCAACGGCAAATGGTGACTGGAACAGATTCGATTTCATTGGGACTCGAACCTGGGACCCCTCGAACTTGGGGCAGGCACCAACTGCGCCATCCAGTCATTTTAGCCAAGAGTGTTGCTTTAAATCTTGCAAAAGATCTAGTGACCAATGCAAGAGTCACAGTCTATTATGAGTCCACGCAGCAGTTTGAATACGTCAACGAAATGAACGTGCTTGGATGAACACAGTGAGATATCTATAATCTGTTTACATCCATTCATGTTGAGGTAGCAAAAATCTGTCTGGAGGTAAATACAAGACAAGAGAAAGGTGATGCTGTCATCACGAAGGGAAGCACATCATTGATAACTTGGCGAGTATGTTGCTCTTGACATGGAGGTAGTCAAGTGTTTTGTTTACCTCGGGTCAGAAATGAAACTCAATTAACACAGTAATCAAGAATTACATTTGCTAAAAGTTGTTTATTTGGGCGCAAGTTGGAGAATCAGATCCGCCTCTTGCAGCACCAAGTTAGGTTTATATAGAAAACCCCAATCATAGTGATTGTGCTACATAGAGAAGAAGAACAAGGGTTGTAAGTAGCGGATGAGGGAGACTTTGGCTGGTTCGAGGGGAATATCCTGCGCTTAATGGCCCGTTTTATATGACAATCGGCGGTGGAACTGAACGATATAGGGCTGGCTAGACATATACAGATCAACACGGGAGACCTTAGTTGGCTAGGCCATGTAGAATGTACATCACAATGTCCCGGAGAGTCATCGAGCCTAACCCGATGGAGAAACGCAGCTGAGATCGACCGCAGGTAAGGTGGTCCAAACAACATGAAAGACGTCTCAGCCAAATTTGACAAGAAAGGGCAAATCACCGTATTGGGCCCAGAGTCATATCGGTTTCCATCTACGGACTCTAGACTAAATTGTAAAATAACTGTTGGAGAAAAGTTGATATTTCAGAAAGACGTGAAGCTAAGGCAATTTGAAAAGTTCTAAAATCGATTCCGCCCAAAACAACTCTATGAGGTGAGGCCTACGTCAATAGGATTCTAGATCTCATACGTCATGATCTCCAGCTTCCTTTTTAAGGATAGGGGATGAAAGTCATACACATTTCCAAATAATAAGGAAATAAATAAATTGTCACAAAAATCTATACTAATAAGAATTTAAGAGGTAAAAGCTGTTCAGTCGTCCTTTGTGTTCTTCGCTTCCTTATTTTACAAGCCCTTCGTCATAAGTTCAGTATTTTCGTACCCACATTATTGGACATCATTTCAATGACTTTGTGGTCAACTAAGGTGCATCTGGTGCAAGCCCTTCCAAAGAGTTACTTCGATATTCGGAAGTCGTGTCTTAATGGTGTCTTTGAAGTACTGTCTGGATTGTTGGAGTAGTGATGGCGGCGTACGATCCCTTGATGGGTCAAAGGAGGACCCCATTACAAAGAGCAACATTCGGAGCATTTTGTCCAGAGCCTAAAGAAACAGAGTACAGCCTCAGGTGAGGTTTATGCGTTGAATTTTCAACCACAGACTATGCAGACTTTACTGCAACATGACTTTAAGCGTCTACACATCCAACTGGCTAGACCATAAATGGGAAAGATGGTCAACTCGCTCCGACTCGACGGTACTTCACAACCCAGGACTCCTCGATTCCCAGCTAGCCAAAGATCGTACTAGCTGGAGAGGCATGATTGAGCCCCAGCTCCACTTCGGACTATGCCATGCAACGAAAAAAAAAAGATTTTACCAATGAAACAAAATGTCAGTGCAGCTTTAGCAGATATTTCATTGCTAACCAATTTCTAAATTCATCATGCGTCCATATAAAGCCAAATGTCAAATTGATGGAAACTCAATTTAAATGTCAGTGTGTCCTTCTCTGAATTTTATTCTCACTGACAGCCAATCAGCCAATTCAAATTATCCTATACGACGTTTTGAAACACACAATATCAGTCTAATCACCCCCTCATCGTTTATTTAAGGCTAACGCCACACAAAGCTATTCAAAGAACACAAAATATTTGTTTGCCTGCCACCCCGACGCAAACAACGTCCACAGATGCACCACTCGTACACCCACAGAGCGAGCAAAATTGATGGGAGTTGCAAGTTTTATGCTGCCACCGATGGATAAATCACTTCAATGTTATGACTTTTTTTTGCACCCAACTTAAGCTGAGCCAATGTATGCCCACGGCCCATAAAAATAATCTTCTATTCGCCTAATGGGTGTTCCGACCATCATTCAGCCGTGACAAGGCATATTGCCACCAAAACTGGAACAAAGGAAGAACCTACACTTCGAAGTTAAGCCAATTTGTCAGTCAAAATTACTAGGCGACACGCTACAGAGACCGGTACACGCTTCATGCAGTTCAGGTGAAGACATCTCCCCCGGAGCACAGTCTGGGGAGGGAGAAAGAAAAGGAAAGTAATCCACTCGTGTAGTGTGTGTGTGTATCCATTCCCTCTGGTCAAATCACTTCGATCGGAATCCATTCACCCTAATGGCTTTCTTCGAATCCCTTCGTGTGGATCTCTCATACGCAGAGCAGATACAGCAAAACATAAAAAACCGACAAAGATATCGATTGAAGTCTTCATTTGCTGTTTGTATCCGTCCCAGTGTGTCATTAGGGGACAGAGCTGAGAGGAAATAAAAATACGAGACCGAAATGCTGTGACATCGTTCGATTTTCGTTCGTCTCTTCATCCTGAATGACCGGATATGGATTGCCCTGCGTCGTTCCATCCCTATGTGTGACAGTTTCATAACGGAATAGTCGAATATCCGATGTCGCTGAGTATTGTCTTACCATTTCTCTGTTTTTTTGAAAGAAGGCCAACTGATTTGCTTTCATTTTATATTTGTGTCCCTTCAAGACCGTCCTTGAAACCAAGCGGATATCGCATTCCAATGGTCCCCGCACCCCATTATACCAATGCGCCGAGGATATGAAAACTTTTGGTTTAAATAATTCAAAAGTTCGGTCCAAATTGTGATGGTATTTTAATATTTGAAGAGCTCGTTTCGAGGGATGGATGGGAACTGACTGTATTCACTTAAGATGGGCTTTTCGGACCAACTTGGAGCGCGTCACCTTGTACGACCGTAAACATACGAAACACTTTCAAAAGGGATGCATGCATCCTATCTTTCGTTTGCTCACTCGATCGATTTTTATGCGAAAACAACTTTATGGGTCATACACTGTGAAATGACTTTGTCCCAATGAAAGCTAAAGTTACAGATACTTTCGTTTTACTCTCGAGAGAAAGTGCTGCGGGGCGGGAATGGACGTAAATAAGTGAGTGGACAAAACATTCTGCTTGCAGGTAAGAAAAAAATTAAAAACTTCCGTGGAAATGGATGGGAATCCTTTGAAAGAATGAAGCATTTCTCACAAAAACAGAGAAAAAAAGATTTTTTCCCTCCCGGTTCCAGATGGACGCAAAACTTTGCAAAAGTTGTTTGCGTTTTTAATTAACTTTTGTATGAGTTAGCAGATTTAATTCCGATATTAATTGAAATTTATTCTTAAATAAAAATTAAAAAAAAAAAACAAAAAAAAGCACAATAAAGAAATTCACAAAAGAAAAGGCGAGTTTTGTGGTCCATTTGTTGGCGGTTTGGGGGAGAATTCGAGTGAAGAACGTTACTTTTGCCGACAGCTGACATTTCAGGAGAACCTAATTATTTAAGTGACTGCTCTTTCGCTACCGTTCGTTGGAAACAAGTGAATTCTTGGTTTCGTGGTATTTAATCAAGAAATTCGCTAACCGAAGAGCACTTGCAATTTCAACGAAATCTTGTCTTAATGCAGATGATTCAACGAACGCGTTTCTCTGGCAACATGTTAATCAATTCCAACTAAATGCAGTTGACGTAGAACATAGAAAAGCTGGAACTTGGACATTTGTACGGACATCGGGATCATAAACTTATGTCAACTCAGACGATTGAAAATAGGAGCAAGGACAAATTGCGAGCAATTGTACGCCTGCAGTCCAATGGGGGTGATTACTGACCACCATTTGAATTCCGAAGGTCGACAAGCTGGTTAAGTGCACATCGATGACAAATAAATCAATCGCTCATCCAGATTGCTCTCGAAGGAAACGTAATTTATTTGAAAGTTGCTTTTCTCACAGAGAAATATGGTGGGGAACAATTATTTTATACAAAATCTGTGACGTGGGGCTGTTAAAAGAGGGGATATGCTCATGTCTTGCATTCTGCTTCATCTTTGCGATTAAGTGAATTGAAAATTTGCTTTTTAGAAAAGTTAGTGACTTAAGAATGCTGGTCAATTTAAAATAAGGTTTCTCAAATAGACTATCTCAGAAACGGAATAATTTGACAAGGATTGCAGGAAGGCGCATGCAGAAGAGAAGACTTACTTACTTAAGGTGGCGCTACAGTCCGGGGTGGACCTGGGCCTCAACCAACAAACGTCTCCAGCCAGCTCGATCTTTAGCTAGCTGCCTCAAGTTTCGCACGCACAGTTGGTTGAGGTCCCTTTCCACTTGCGTGCGCCACCTAAGTCGCGGTCTTCCTCTACTGTGCCGTCCCTCGGGGGTGGATTCGAAGACTTTCCGGACCGGAGCATTGGTTTCCATTCGCTCTATATGACCTTGCCATCTCAATCGTTGGATCTTCACCCTTCTGGCAAAGTCAATGTCGCTGAACAGTTCGTACAGTTCGTTGTTGTACCTTCTCCTCCACTCACCCTCTATGCAGACGGGACCGAAAATCACCCGAAGAATTAGAAGAGAAGAAGATTTACAAAACGACGAGAGTCGATTCTGAGCTCTGTTTCTTCTTCGTTCGGGGTGAAACTAGCCTCAACCAACAATCTCTCCAGCTGGCACCGTTTTTAGACAGGTGTCAGCAACTACGCACGTCAAGTTTCCTTCCACTTGTGTGCGGTATAGGTTTCGTGCACGTCCTCTATTGCGTTGTCCGACGGGCGTATCGAAAACTCTTCGGGTTAGAACAGTGTTGACCATGTGCTCTACATGATCTAGCCATTTAATCGTTGAACCGTACACGCCCAGCTAGAAACATGCCGTTATACAGCCTATACAGTTCGTGATTGAATCTTCTTATCCAAATCTCATCAACGCAGAGGGGCCAAAGATTGAGCGGAGAACTTGCTTAAAAGAGCCAAGGACTTTATCTGCTCTTAAGATTGCCCATGTTCGGGCGCCATAGAGGTGGCGAAGGATGATCAAATTGATCACGATGTTTGATCCTTCGAGAGAGGGCTCCATTACTCAATTGCCTCTCTTGCCTGTTTGGCAGCAATGTCAAAACTGTCATATGCGGCCTTGAAATTGATAAATAGGTGATGAGTATCGATCTCCATTTCTCGAGTTTTTTCAGGGTTTTTCGCAGTGTGAAGCCTGGGTCAATGGCCTGAAACGGACCTGAAACCTTACTGATAAGGACTTGTCAGATTATTCATGTTATAGGCGATATTTAGGATACTTATCCCCCGAAATTTTGGTTTCCTAATTGAAGGCAGTGAAGTGAACAAAATATGGTGATATTTTGAGAAGTTTTTTAGTCGAAAACCTCTTCACCCAGAAGTACAGTGCCAGCCTTTGCTGTGGAAATGTGGAATGCTTTGCATTTACAGAGTTTGCTTGTATCCGAATGAGGTAAATAAGGATGAGGTAATTTTAATGGGTACACGTACAAGTTCAACAAAAAGTTTAATCTACTTTCAGCTGCGTTAAGGGCGATTTTGTTCACTGAAAGTTGAACACAACTTTAGGATTTTTCTCTTCAACTTCTGGATTTGCTTTCATTCACCCAAATTTTATGATTTCAATTTTCAATTTTCAACTCGAGAGTTTATCAACTCCTGATTTTCTCAACTTACGGAAATAGCAGACGTTAAGGGAGAAAAACAGTGGTTGCGTTCTATCTCTTTTCTTTTATTATCGTAGTTGCCTGTTTGTTTTGCGCACATGTTCGCATACAATCTCAAGGTGGAAGTGATGCAGATAATTTTAGAAATCGCAAGAGATGGTTTTCCCTTTCTGCAGCAAATTTGAAAATAAACGATATCGTAGTTCGTTGGCAGGTAAATGAAACTTCAATATCTCAGGCTTAAAAAACGATTCGACGAAGGAGAATTTCTCTAATATGGTAGCCGCCGCAGAAATTCCTTCTGAATCGCTTTTAGGGACATCATCGGTAGCAACTGACAACGTTCGCTCTCAATTATTGCGTACATACATATATAAATGCACATACTCGTATATGTGCATATCTACCGGAATTCAGTTCACCCATACATAAATTAAAATTACATTTCATGTGTCAATTATCAAAAATATCCCAAGGGAAATTTTAAAACTGAAAGTTGGAGAACTTCAGGAGTTATAATAGTGAACAAAATCAATTTTCAACTCTCCGGTTAAATCTCGAGTTGACACCAACTCCGAAGGTGATCAACTCTCAAGTTTCCAGCAAGTTGACCCTAAGACGACCTGGTTGGAGTTCTTTTTTTTAAGTGCTGTAAGCACATCTCTTTTAATTCTTGTTATTTGCTTGGCGCTACGGTCCGGGATGGATTTACGCTTAGCTTCTTCATAAACTTTAGTGCTACTGTTCTCTAAAGCCTCGAACAGATGTGCAGGAATACAGAATGCAGAAATGCAGAAGTTTGCAAAGAAATTTTTAACATATCGTTACATTTGCTGTCATTATAAGAAAGGACAATTGATTTCGGGGCGCCGTGGCCGTGTGGGCTTGTGTGTCGTTTGTACGTATGGGTATACAGTACTAGACTTTCACAGTCTAGGTTCGAATCGAAGTTCAGACAAACAATTTTTCAAAAAAAAAATTTTTCACGGCTCCACCTCGTTCGAGTCACTGACAATACTCAAAGAGTATAACTGTCTATCTCGCCAACGTCAATCTCGCCGTTCGGAGTCGGCATTAAATTGTACGTCCCCTCCACTCGTGAGAGAACACTAGCACGCACAATACGAGTCGTTGCTGAGAAGCTAGGCCCAGGTATATCTCGGACTGTAGCGCCGACAATATATATTATATAATTGATTTCGGGAAGCAAATTCATTTTACCATAAATGTAGTTACTGTCTGATTTTCGACTCGACTTTATTACCAGTGAGACAATGCAATAGAGGACGTCCGCATTTAAGGTGGCGCATCCAAGTAGAAAGCGACTTCAACCAATTTGGCGTACGCAATTGACGACAGGGTGCCGTGAAATAAAGCTTTGCGCAGTAACGTCGAGTTTCAGAACTCGGATCTATTTCTCATTATTTCTCACTATTTAAAAGCGAAATCTCGTCGAATTTTGAAATTCAGCACAGGAGGCAAGTGAGCAATCTTACTGCATTGGAAAGTGCAGATTTTCTTTTAAATTAATTATTCAATGCATGCATATCTAAATGAGTTTGGCAACCCCCCTGTCTGGCCATAAATAGGATTTGGAGTAGGGTGAGGTCCAGATTCACCCCTGACTGTAGCACCATAAGAAGAAGAAAAAGAAGAAGTCTTGCTGATCTGGAGTGCATCAAAATTAGAAATAGAGACAACTTGCATCAATGCGTGGCCGTGAGGTAAACTTGTGCTTGGTGCTTACACTTACATGGAAGGCCAAGTTCTACAATTTTACTACGTGGATTTTGATGCACGTCTGTTTCAAGCATAACCAGTGGAGTGAGAAGAGTATGGGGTAATATGCCGACTCCGGCGAAATTTTACAGCAGATCCGTGATTCGAGAGTGGGAGTGTCGTGAAAATAACAGGTGTCGCAGCCGGTATTGAATCAGGTTGCGACGTATTAACCGACTACGCCACATCATTTCAGTGGTATTATAATCTGTCCACAATGCATAGCCAATTTTCAAATTAAAAGCTGTTCACACATTTTAATTTCAACTTCCATCTATGATGCCCCATCCACGAATAGAATTCACATATTGTTCTATTAATCCGCTCATGTTTACGATAAGTAACATCATATTTTTCTTCTGGCGCTTAAAAAGTTAAGCTCAACATTTTGCAAAACTTTTAAATCCAATTGTTAACTTCTTTTCAACAATCCCCAACGAAACATTTTCCAAAGTTGTGTCTGTCTTAAAAAACGAAGAAAATATCTCTTGCCAGATAAAATCTGAAAAGATAAAAAATCTGCCAACACAGCCTCTCCATCCCATTCAATCACTCCCATGCAGATTCACTCAGCCTCAAACAAGTTTCCCCCCGAAATCTTTTCTTCTTGTTTCGATTTTTAAAACCTAAGGACATGTGCCAAATACGTGGAACAACAACTTCGAGTTGTTTCTTGGAAAAGGCGTCACATGGAGGGCTTCCACATCTGAACGTCTTCAATTCGGAGCCCATCCCCTTTGTCGATGGTACTTTGACATATTTACTTATTGATTAGATCGGATTTCCCGGTAAAAACCTTTCTCTCGTCCTTCCTTTTCTTGTTTTCTCGCCCAATTTGAGGTTCACGAACAAGGCAGAGGCAGCACGGAGATAAAATTTGTTTTGTTTCGCCTGTCTGAGCAGAGGTGATAAAATGCCCCTTTTCTGAGGTGAGAGTGTTTTTTTGAGGAAAATTAATTCTCCAAGCGAGACAACATCCCCACATGTTGTGCGTGAAAGTTACAAAGTGACTTGAGTTGTGTTTCATTAAAAGTCTGTGCGTCACATTCGCTTTGCCGTTCCAGGTGTCGAAAACAAAAGTTGCCCTTTGCCACAACTCGGATTTAGATTGAATGTGACTAATCAACTTCTAAGCCAATAAGTGGGCCCCAATCGACGATGGCAACTTTTCAATCAATCACTTCCCTGAGACCGAATTAATTTCATCTTCGCGATGAATAATTCAATTCGGCAATCAAAAATCATCACGACTCAACAATTTCCAAGGTCACGATAGTTTTCAGTTTCAAAATTGAAAGTGATTTGCGACACTCGGTCGCCAGAGACCTCCGCCCGGAGTCCCTGGTAATTAGATTAATTTCGTATTTCAAAGTTTAATGTGCCACTCTGGAGTGTTTAAGTCTGAATTGAATGCAATTAAATGACGATTTGCCGGTGAGGAAGTATCCCCATCCTTCTGGGGAAATACACCGCATGCGGATTAGCCTGTACGGTGTGAGCTCACCTGGTTGGCTGGAGCATAAATCGATTAATAAAACCGAATGAAAGTCATAGTGATATCCTGTTCATAGTTCTTAGTTCAGGAAACGGAGAAGGGCAGAGAACGTCCGACAGAGGATACTAAAAGTATCGCCAGAGGACACAGTGTATCTCCCGTCGCCAACTGAATGGGAATCTAGGTCAAGTGGATACAAGTGAATGTTGTATATTCCAGCGGAAGGATAAACACTAATTAAATGCCCTCTGCTGGGTTGTCTCACCACGTTAAGCGAGCCGGATAGAGAGAGGGGACATAGTGTTTGTTTTTCCGACCAGTCGAGAATGGAAGAGTTACGAAGGACGTTATGGTAGATCGATGAAATGAGAAGACGTTAACAGAACGAATGAGCATTAGTTCTACACGAACATTTGCCAATAGTGACTATTCGGTCGTGTCACCTTTTGAGATGAATTAACACTAAAGTCAGCCAAAGGTCGAACTTTGTTTGGAAGCCATTCCATTGAGTGATTTTGCAGAATTTTGTGACTACCTGAAGTTCAAAGGATGTGAGATTCTTTACGAGATAGTGCAGTCGGGTACGTTCCACCGTAGAACACAAGTCATCCTGATTGGTTTTGATTTTTACTTGAAGAAGCGAAGAAGTCCAAAAAGGAAGCAAAGAGCTCTTTGGAGTTCAATAGTCGTGCCAAAGTTGATTTTTAATACGGGATTTCGACGTCTTTGTATGAGGTGACAACAAATTCGAAATGAATAGGTCTGTCCATCGCTAATTTAACAGCTTTATTGCAACAGACTACGATTAAAGTCTGCTTCGGAAAATGATGAACCAGTAAGGGAAGTGTTTTGGCCCGCTTTGGTGAAATTTTCTTTACAGCCAGTTTAGATCGACAGTGTTTTCTACTGAACCGATTCTCACCAACAAGGTCGCAGCCGCCTGAAATTCATGAACAGTCGTTATTGGATTCTTAAGAAAACTAAGCATCCCTTCATTCGTGCAACAACTGTGAAGAAAATCGATGCACAATGCGTTTGTTTGCTTTGTAGACTGCCAAACGTTTTGTAGATTTAAATTAACAAAATGTAGTTATAACCACTTTTCACCAGACAAAAGCTCCCGGAGTATTATTATGGATCAGTATTATTTTGACATTCCTAATTTCATGTTTATCACATCGCGGCGTCGTCTGGCCGACACTGTAGGCTTAAGTTCAGTCTTAATTCAATTGCTTTGTGCACTTCGGTGAAACGTTAATAAACCGATGGAAGGTCTCGCGACTGAATTGACACTTCAAACTGCGAAATTAGTCAAATTAATGGATTTTTTTATCTCATCCTTAATCCTCAAGCACATTCCATTAACCAACTCATAACGTCGCAAGTCTTTAAACGATTAATTTTTTCCCAAACTTATTCAACTTTTATCTGATTGTTGATGCCAATATCTCTCGATGAGTATCATCTTCAAAACCAGTTCTGACCGACAACAGCATCACGGAATGTCAAGTGATCGTGCCTCAGTATTTATTTACGATGAACAAATACTCACTTGAGTATATAGAGGTTTTGCGATTTGACTGACGTTCAACCCGCAGTAAGAAGCATTTCACTTTCGTAATTACAAGTTTATCCAACGACAGTGTGGCGGCCCACTCGCCCGGCCGCCGGCTCATAAATCTGACACGATTTGTCAGTGTTTGGTTACATCGCATACGTCATGCATCAATTAGATTGTTTTCACTTGAGGGTGGCATGCGAGGCGATGGGGCTACTTAAGTGCGGATGTTACGATGAAGTGTTTTCATTTTTCGTGAAATGGTGGCGTTTCTATAGTTACACTCCTTATTTGGTTTCGATGGGTGTAATTGAGGTAATGGCGAGAAGATACTTCCGGCCAATTAAATAAAGTTTGTGTACATAGATACGTGCTGGCGTCACGGAATGCGGTGTCTGCGAATCGTAGTAGAACACTTATGATGTCTCGCCCCGGCATTCGTCCGAATGTTGGTTAATGCGCATTTAAAATCAGGGACAACTCAGGATGTGGACACCCAGAACACTGAAAAATTTAATTTAACTCCGTCACTTACCGCGTCTCTTAGCACCTCCAATGTGTTCTCGGAAAAAAAAAAGAAGCTGAAAGTCGTCCTAATGTTGAGTTAAGTTCGAAACAAACACCTTCACCGAACCGGAGTGACTGAAATCTTTTGTGAACCAAAACAATAACACCATTCATTCACTCGAGCTCTCGTGCCCAATTGAGGTTCGAGGGAGATGTAGGTACGATAAGAATGTTAAACAGCGCAATGGTAACAGAAAACGTATCTGGAATTTCTAATTTCATGCACAGCACATGTTGGACAAGAATTTAGAAGCAAAAAATCGGATGACACGAGAGATACATAATTTCGGATTGGGAGTACTTTCTTAATTTTTTATATTACAGAAATTAATTCATTAGTCTGAGATAAGGGGCAAGTATGAAGCATTTTTCAATGTACTCAATCAAATTATATGCATATGAGTTCAAGTGCAATATACTGAAGTAGGTGCTTCAGAATTGGACGATGGTTGCGATAAATGAAGCGAGCGCAAACTTTTATAAAATAGTCGACTTAGGAACTTTGAAGTACCTTTCTAATAGAACTAAGTAGCAGTTGAAGATGGGTTTTGTTTGAATATGTCCTCAAGTCAATGTAAAGAATATGCTGCTGAAGTGAATTAATTCAAACAGAAATTTATTGATCACAAGAGACTTTTAATGAAATCTGGATAATATTATGAAACGAAGACAGTTTGAGTGTTTAATTATAATAATAATAATAATAATGGCGGCGCTACAGTCCGAGGTGGACCTAGGCCTAGCTTCTCAGTAACCACTTGTGTTGTGCGTGCTATTGATCTCTTACGAGTGGAGGGGACCTACAGTTCAATGCCAACTCCGAACGGCGAGATTGAGAAGCTTTTTCTAGACAGTTATACTCTTTGAGTATTGTCAGTGACTCGAAAGAGGTGGAGCCGTCAAAAAATGTTAGAGATTTTTTTTGAGATTCGAACCTTAGATCTCGAGCGTAGAAGTCGACGTACCCATCGACTACGCCACGGCGCCCGCATTTTACAAGTCGTTACCAAAATCAAAAAACAAAAAGATGTATTTACCTTTCCTCCCGTCAAAACTAAAATGTCTATAACGTTTCGATTTCGTACAATTTAATTTTTAAAGTACCAGCTCTCTTAAATCACTGAGAATGCCCAGGGAATATAACTGTAATGCAAAGCTTCTCAAATTAAGCTTTTCAGAGGTTGCCGCCGTGGTCTATTGTTAAGTGCGTTGACTCTGGATCTAACAGTCTTTGGTTGGAATCTGGGTCAACACACCAACTAACATTTCCACGGCACCAAATCTTTGAAAAAATAGAAGTGCTTAGATTTGACTGTGCGTGAGAAAGAACGAACAGGAAAGCAATAAGTCCAAGTACGAAATCTAGTTTTGACACTTCTGACATTCTATGACATTAGATAAGGCGATATGAGCATTTAAAGGGAGCAATATCTTAAGTCGACGCCGTAGCGTTGTGAATAAGTGCGTCGACCATACGCACTAGACTTTCAAGTCTAGGTTCAAATCGAAGATCAAGAACAATTTTTCAAAAAAATATTTTTCACGGCTCCACCTCCACCGCGAAGGATACTCCGCTCATAAATTACATTTAGTTTCAGGTTATATGTACAGGAATTGAAATAAGTCAAAGAAAAGCGAAATTTTGGGACACATTTTGTGTTCCTGTCTGATATCAGAAAGAACTTTACGTAGAACGCTAGGAGTTCTTCAACTCACTTAACATAATAACGCATTAATTTTGAACATGTCTCTAGATGACTCGCCTGAACAAAAGCTCTAATGACACTGACTAGGATAGTCTGAGCATCTCTATGGAACAACAGTGGTCTATGTGAGGATCAACTGGCCCTTCCTAATGTAACCTTACTCAACTTAAGAGCATTTCTCATAGACGACGCATTACCAATTCACTCAAAAATTTCAATCAAACAGTCCTCACATATTTCCGCTTTCCTATTTTAAAACACCCACTACAGATCTTTCCCTTTCTAAATTCTTTAACTAATGTTGTGTTGTCCCATGACGTGATGCCCAAATATTTGTTTTCTTTCTATTTTCAGCTTGTCAAATGAGCGTGCAGATGTCAAATAAGACACCTCGCCCAGCCGCAATATCTTAAACAAGACTTTGTTATGCAATGCAGTTGGATTCTGGATCTGTTTGCTTATGAACATTCAGATCAAGAGACAACAAAATACCGTGAGGTAGGTTATCAAGACAAAAGTGGAACATATCATCGGAGCACGACGGCTGACATTGAACGGGTGGCATTTCGAATGATCGATGAGAAATTTTATTGTTTAATTTTATTTTTAATTTCATCATGTGTGTGTGTGTGGGTGTCTGCATGCATGTGGTTTTATTTAGAACGTCGATGTTTTGTATTTCAAATGATGTGAGCGGGTGGGGAACGTCCGAAAGTGCGTCGCTCAGCTTCCGAAGAACTCGAATGTCGGCCAATGTATACAACCATAGGAGAGGCTGGAAAATGTTGACATTGCTGTGTAAATTCGAACAAAAATTCATGTCTATTTGCTTTAACTGAATGCTATCGACCGGCAGATAACCAAATATTCGTTAGGTTTACAATTATGCAAACATGCATCTCTACCGAACTTATGACCTTTTACCCTTAACCTGGGAGAAATGTAAAGAAATAAGTTTAAAACGTGACTTTGGATCTGCAAGTCAATAGCAGATTGGAATCGATTCTACAGTGAATCCAAATCGTCTTCTTTAGTTGTATGGGTACTGTAATACAAAAGTGACTTGCCAACTTGTTTTAAGTTCAGACTTCAATGAATTATCTTTCAATGACTCCCTTTTCCTAACCCCGCACAAAACCAGTTAACAGTGCCAAAAATTATGTTTTTTCAATTTTAAAATACATGATCTTGCTTAACATCTGATGCCAGAGCGCGAGTGTGCTACAGAGTGTACCCAGAGAGCAGAGTGTGTTTCCATAAAGAACCGGGAGAAAAAAACGTTCTGTCCGAGTTTGATACGAGTTAAATAAAGCAAACCTGTCATGCCAAAGGAATAAAGAATCATTCATTTATGACACTGATCAGACGAAAATATTACAAGAAAACAAGGCTCCAAACGTTTATGGGAGCTTTTGAGTAAATTTTAAATTATTCATGGACATCACAAGGGCTTAACGATTTATGCGTCTGTGGCAGGTTCAATTTATCTGTGCAAATTGTCAAAACAAAATGCTGGCAGCTGAATGTCCATTTTTGACAACCGCACGCACTCCGTGACATGAAGTCGGCTAGCGCAAGACACTATTGTGTTTCAGCCATAACTCCCAAGGAAGTATTTTCAAATTCCGCCGTTTGGAGTTGGCATTGACGTTTGTCCCTTCATTCGTGAGAGAACAATAGTAAGCACAAAGCGAGTGATGTGTCCACGCTTTTACTTTCCTAAAGTTTGTACACAGGCTTCGTCAACAGCTTTACAACAAACTGATGTTAGTTCACTTGGTAGGAGCTAGCTCGATCCACGTGATATCACAACGGGCCTAAGGAGGCGATTGTGTGAATGTACATACTCCAGTCTATCGCTAATACCTACTACTACGACCAAACAACAAAAGTAGATTGGACGACGAACCATTCAACGGCGTAGACCTGTTAAAAACGAATTGCAGTCTCAGATATAGATAGATTATGTAGAGGGAATGGACACCAATGCTCCTGTGTAGAAAGTCTTCGGCTTTAACCCCGAAGCACAAAGCGATAAAGAACCACCACGCCTTCAATAGCGTACACAGCTGGAAAGGGTCTTGAGACAGTTGAACGTGCGTAACTGGAGGCACAAGGTACCAGACCGTGATGGATGGAGAGATATGTTGATTGCTGGCCAGCTCTAACATCGGACTTTAGCGCCCGCCGAAGAAGAACAAGAAACGATAGCTCATAAAAACCTTTTTGCTCTCTTGAGAGTTGAGCATTTTGAAGGGTTTCTATAAAATTGTAATATTCTTGAGCGATTGGCTGTCGTAGACTATGTTTAAGTGCCTGCCCCAAGTTAGAGGGATCCCAGGTTCGAATCCCAGTGAAATTGAATCTGGTCCAGTCACCATTTGCCGTTGGGATCAAATTAACGGCACTGGAGTAGGTTGCTACCTGGCAGTACAATGCACCAGTTTTGAGTCTGAGAAAAGTTCCAAAAATCCTCAAAAAAACAAAAAAAACTCAATCCCTGGAATTTAAGCCCGTATATCAGTACAAAGATATAATTGGCTAATCCTTGACTCCATTTTTTTAAAAATTTCTTTAGGCACTACATGTTTTAAGCAGCTTTTAGATTTTGAGCATTAAAACTTGAATGGAGATACTCGTACCATTCAAATTTCTAAGTGATTCATAATACTCAAAATTTTGATGGTATTTCAATGACAAACTATTCCTAGAAGAAGGTATATGCTTGTTCATATCATTAACAGAAGGACTTAATTTATAATATATTCAAACCTTTAATTGCCATGAGAGTGTGGCATTGCCACCTAGGTGAACAACTTAACATAATCGCACCTACGGCGTGCATCATTATCAATCAAATATGTACCAATGGTGAATAACTAAAGACAGTACAGTGCAGCTGCTGCCTTTCTCAGACTGAAATTAACAGTTGGTCTGTTCTCAGCCGACTTTTGAAGTGCATTTCCATCGAGTGAAGCAAACCTGAGTGAGTAATTATAAATAAGTGTTAAAAAACAGAATAGTAGGAAAATCCATTGCCAAACATTTTGATTTTTGTAGTTAAAATGTAAGTTTAATTATTTGGGCAATGTGGCATAATGGATAGACTCTGGGTATAGGTACGATTCCCAGCAAAGGCAATAATTTAAAAAAAAGGTTCACGATTCTACATCTTTCGAGAAACTGACAATGCTTAAAGACTATAACTGTCTAGAAAAAGCTTCTTACCCACGCCCTTTCGACTTGGCATTGAACTGTGGGTCCCCTCCAATTTTAAGAGAACGCACGCATAGAACGAGTGATTACTGAGAAGCTAGGTCCAAGTCCACCTCAGACTGTAGCGCCAGACAAAGAAGTAGAATTGGGATCTAACCCCAAAAAGTAAAACCCTACGCACTCTGAAACATCACCCGAATCCGAATAAGCGAAACCCTCCACCGAATGATTCAGTGACGGTATTTAATGGACTCGCTCAAGGTGATTCGCAATCCCCATCGACTTTATGATATTTCAAACTACGACACATCCTCGTGAGCAGTTTGATTTAAAGATCAAGGTGATTCGCAGTGATGTGCAGAGGTATATGACTGTAAACACATTTGTTTTCTGAAACAGAAATACGTACGTAATTTTGTTTTTCAAATATCCCCTCAACCCACTTCCTTCTTCCTGCACTCAATTCCATCAGCACCCGTTCAGAACTTCTGAAATAATCCATAACTTCCACCTAACAAATTTGCTATATCTCACACGGTCAGTCTCTCTGACAATTTCATGGAAACGAAAACCAATTGAGCACAACATCGATGCCATTGTATTCCGAACTAATTAAGCGTGTAAATGTGAAAAACTAAAGCAACCCCAGAATCGTGTTCGTGTTCGTGTTCGGAGAACATCGAGGTGTAAGCAAGGCGATGTGTTCCCCCGTCCCGTTTGTTGCGGGTGAAAATTCAAAAATATCGTGAGCAAATAAATTAATTATATCTTCTGTAAATGGCTTGTAAAATATACACAGAAGCTCACACCCTCATAAGCGAATGCGAGACTGTAAATACCCGTACAGTGTATCGGCAGCCGGAAAAGCGTTTCAATTATTTTCTTTTTCTGATGTTCTTTGAACCCAACAGGATGTTTACGCTTTCGAAAAACGGAAGAAACTACCCGCAAATGCTCAAATTGGAACGAACATTGAAGACGTACTTTGTTTTGATAAAGATGTCGTTAGTAAAACATCTTATTTGTGGGCATTCGATTTGGAAATTTGTTGTTTATCAATTGCGAAAGGAGTATCGTGGGCAGTCGAGTACCTCCCTTCAGGACGCATTGCCAATTATCATATGCATACGAGCATTGCCCTCTCTCACTTGGATGTTTTACGTTCTTCGTTTTAGGTCCATTACACTCGTGCCGCCTACATACAGTCTGAGGGCTTCGAAAACAATGGCTCGTAAAAAAATCATGAGCTGTTTTTATATCAGCGCTTTTGGGTTATGAATATGAAATTTAGACAGGACTAAAGCCGAGTTTTATATGTTTGTATGTCTCGGCCTTTAATTTTCCATATAAAAGCATTTGTGACGTATTCTTCGGTGGGATGTGCACCAATAAATGCGAGCTTCATGTGTTCCATGGATTGAACATGATGTTATTGGGTATAATTCTTGGTTGATTGTCTCTCATTTGGAATTAGCGATGAAAGATAAAGGATTGATGTTGGATATGGATGAGAACATTTTATGTTCAGAATGAGGTAGAATAATGAAGGCGTCGTCATTTAATGCATTAAATGCCAAGCAAAATGCGTTCTAGGAGAGATAGGTACAACATTTGTTACTCTATAATCAAAGAGGCGCTCATTGGATAACTGGCTAACTCAAACTTCTCAAGCTGGCAATTGAATAGTTCATCTATGAACCATCTCAGACTGGACGCTAAAAAGAATTAGGTTCCTTACAAAAAATTCAGTGACAGAAATGTCTGCAGAAACAAAGAATTTTACATAAAGACAAGCTCTCAAATTTGATATATATGAAATCAAAATTAGACGCCAGATAAACCGCAGTTGGTTTTGTTGGACCAAGATTCCAAAATATGTACAACTCCCAGGCGAATATCTGTCCCATACACACCAAAAGACGCCTCAAGGGTCCTCCTATTTACATTTTATCGAAAAGCCTGACTGCCTAATGCCTTCCACTTCTACACTTCGAGTTGGTTTTGGATTGTCTGTTCCAACTGGAGGACCTTTCAAAAAACAACTTCGCCAACGTTGCATCTCTACACAACCCTTGTCAGGAAGGTTTCAAAATAAATTAAACGGAAGATTGAATTGCATAATGATGCGTAAACCTTTTCGCTTTTCGTCCGACCAGAGCCTTCTTATGAACGTCTCTTCCCACCAACCAAAGTAGGTGAACAGAAACAGGTAGAAAGACGGAAAATTAAAATACTAATAACATCTGTGCTAATGAAACCCAAACGAGTTTAACAACACCTTGGATTAAGAGAAAAAAAAGCCTTCGAGTCTTCACATTATTCTATACTTCCCACAGAAACTAAATGTTACCTGAAAAAAATGGCTGCATAAGAGATAACGACGCCTTTACTGTGAGAAGGAGTACGTATTTCAGTAATTATTTCACTTTAAAAACGTAATACTATGTGTAAATGGGATTTGCAATGTTAAGGTGGTCCTAAGACTCATAAAAAGCTTTAATTTCCATTGGGGTAACTATGTACGGGCAATTCAGAAAATAATAATGAAAATGCTTCGGGCGGAATAGAGTGTGACTATGATTAAAGTGTTGCAAACAATTTAAAGAGGACCTCAACCAATTTAGTGTGCGAAACTGAATACATCTACCGAGAGGTCACTCTTGTATAAGAGGCTTCTTGGTTGTGCTTCAGAGTCATTCGCGAAGTTCTATGTTATTCTACTAGAAGCTTCTTACCTTAACGTAAGAATATTAAGGATAAGGTTAAGGCAATTTTTAGTACGAAAATTGCAGAGAAAAGCTCAGAGAAAAACAGGAATTCATCACTAGTACTGCATCTATCGACAAAAAAAATGTTTACAGAGATGAAGTGGATATGAAGTTCCCACGTGGAGCTGTTTTGGGAATGTTTAAGCATTGCAAGAGCGTCAAAGGCTACATTCAACGAAGACAACTTATCTACAGAGCTACTGCCGCCCACCATACTCTGAGCTCTAAGGCAGAATATTGAGGGCAAACATATTTTAAGGGTAGCCGAGAGGAGTACTCCTAAAAGAAATAAAAGAAATAAAATAAGAAAAGAAATCTAAAGGCAAAAAATAGAAGGCATGAGAAGACCCCCACAAATTTATAATTTTCTTCAAAAAGATAGAATATGAAACTATGAAGTTATGAATCTAACTTTGGAGAGGACCCAGCAAACAACGACAAAAAATTCGGAAATACAAATGATGAACTAGCTTATTGTTCTTTAGCACTGTGTGAAGAAAAACAGGGCCACCACGGTAAGTTAACGAAAATTATGTACAGTCGCTATAAGATAAACTCTCCCATTTGCTCTATATTATACCGTCAAGTATGGTAATTGTAGTTAAAAACAAAGGAACTTACTGATTGGAAGAGCTAACATTTTGGAAACAAATAAGTAACTCATATTTTTAAAACCGGTGGCATTCACTCGTTTTATTCTCAATCACTCATTCGTGTGCTGTGGGTGCTGTGGCGTAGTGGGTAGGTGCGTCGACTCCTACGCTCGATGTTCTCAATTCGATTCCCGAAAAAACACCAAAAATTTGTTCACGGCTCCACCTCTTCCGAGTCACTGACAATGCTTAAAGAGTATAACTGGTTGGAAAAAGCTTCTCAATATCGCCGTTCGGAGTCGGCATTAAACCGTAGGTCCCCTCCACTCATGAGGGAACAATATCATGCACAACACGAGTGGTTGCTGAGAAGCTAGACCCAGGTCCACCTCGGACTGTAGCGCCGCCATTATTACTCATTCGTGTTTCCCTGACGTACTAAATGTGACATATGACAGATCATTTAAAGAAAGGAAAACACACATTGCATACCTAAATTTCGTTGAACAGTGTGAATGTATAAGCATATGTGCTCATATTCATATTACCGTTACACTGCCAACACAAGAACTTAACATATGACTTTTTGCGTGTAATACAATTGTATATATGCAAACTTGTAGAATAGTGATGAATTGATTTTTTTTTTGTTTGTAAACGGCTGCTAATGTGTAACAAAATAAACATTTTGTTGAATAAAAATAGTCTGCAGCAAGAAGTCTCAAAATGTCTTATTTTTATTTATTTTCTTCACGTGGAAAAGGGTTAAATTGCGACTAAAGTCGTAACACTGTGAACGTAACAGCAGAAAACCGATATATCCTTTGGACAGACGTGACACACATATCTGGCATCTGCCTATTTTCATCCATTTAAAACAAAAAGTTGAAAACGCAGTCTTAGCGCAATTCTCAGAACTAAAGCTGAGTAGTATTCATCGTTTTACCTTTTTTTTCTCTGCGGCTTCTACTGCAGTCTTTAGAGACCCATCCCATTGACATGCTTAGCAATTGCACAACGCCCTGTTACCACGTCGATGAGTGTCCCAAATGCTCTGCTCTGCTCATTCTGACAAAACACTCGCTTGAAGCTGAGCTCGGACCAGATTTGTTTTTTAACAAGTAACGTTGTGCCCTCGAACCACATACGATAAGTAAAACAGATCCCATCAAGCTATATACATTTGATTGTGGCTTGGGGCATTCACGGATGCTCCCATTCGTGAAAAGTTGGTGTAATTCCTAGCGATTTCGTTATTTTCGCAATTTCCTGGTCAAAATGTCCCGACGCCTACTTGCTGAAATTCTTATCCGTCTCATTATTATATCTCATAATCGGCAATTAAGAGCTGCATTATATTTAGATTAAGTATTTTGCAAAATGTGCTCGCGGGTGTTTGGCGAAGCAAAAATTAGAAGAACATCCTGCTGAGCAAATTGGACAGTATACCCTACGGAAAACTTGTTATCGAAGGATTAGGGGTATTTGAGTAAACTAAGGCACTGACTGTTGATGGCCGAGAGATATGATACGCGTTATTATAAAAAAATAAAGTCTATTTCAAACGACCTTCCTCAGGTACCTAAGAGCAATGTGCGACAACCGCAAACATTTCCTGGCGGTATGCCCCCTTCTTCGAAAATTTGGCCGCATTTAATTGGGAGCTCATGTACTTAAACAATAGGGAACGATTAAGGATGTTAATTAGCCCCTAAAGCGGCTACACGGTGTACAACTAAACGGTTAGTGCATCACGACATGGAAATTGGATTATCGTAGACATTTGTGGAAAATGTAATGACCACAATTTAAAGCATTTATTGAGTAAAGTATTAAATGCTTTTGGCTTAAAGGCGTCAATCACGACTGAATGCAGATTTAAATGATATGTGAATTGAATGAAGAAGTGTCTCATTCGTTCATTGTGCACCTTACGGTTGTTCGATTGATTCGTATTTTGCATCAAATGTCAGCAATTAAATGACGTGCCAAGAAAACGTAGCAAATACCCCTTCAACTGGCACCTGTTCATTCACTTAAAGCACAATAGCTTCCTGAAAATACTATCAAATCAAAAATAACACGATTTATTTGTTCAAAATCCCAAGTCTCTTGAGAGTGAAACATGATTCTTTCATCGCCAGAAGAAATGGCTTGAGGAAGTTCATGAAATTTTAAAAGATTACATTCGCGTAGCCCTCCTCTGACAGTTTGCCGTCTGGGAATCACAAAGTCAGCAGGTAATTCAATTCTCTGGAACCAAACAATCTCAGCCGCGACTCTAGGGACACTTAAGAATATCCTTCTTACGAGCTGAATGTCAATCAACCCCGTGCACTCAACAAAGAAAAAATGAAAAGGAATTCCAGTTGCTTTATTGACACGGTAAAATGTGTCAGTTATTTGTCTCGAGGATAGGATACGTACACTCACTGCACCGGGGGAGATTGGAAAAATAAAAAAATACTTTACCTCTTAGGTATTAAATTATTCCTTTGGGTTGACATTTGCGTACATGAAAAGGATTCAACCAGCGGGAGCATGTTTGATGGCTTGCAGGCGGTTGGTGGAATCTGAATACCAAACAAGTTTGGTGATGAATGAGGGGAAGCGGGCTGTGATAAACCATGATCGTTGACCTTCTCACAAACATCGCCATTGTGAGGACAACCACAACACTAAATCAAATCCATTTCGAAAATTCCCCCAAAAAATCGCATTCACCGCACATGTGAATAGAGGGCAAAACCAGTCCCTAATGAGGCCACAGAAAGGTCAACATTCATCCTCAATACCCGGCCAGCAAACATCTAAATGAATCCCAGATCCAAGGCGACGTCCAACCCATGCCTCAATTTCAGCCACTACGCTACGACACAATGTTTGCTAATTCCAAACACCGAAGGGGACTTTAAGGACGTCGAAAATAACCGATAGCCCCACTCTCCAGGTGATGAAGGCGTAATAAATTATGTAAGGGTGTTCTATTTCCCATATTCGATTCGATAAATCATTGAGAATGGATACACTCACATTCATATGCAAACTCGGAACCTTTTGCAAACTACAACGCTCACACACACGCTCCGAACACATGTCGCCCCCAGAGAAAGACGTTCGTTTAAAGCCAGTAATATCGTTTTAAGACCGTGAAGTCGTTGGGAATCGTGCGTTAGAAAATGATTAATGCACTCTGCGTCTGGTGTCTGGTGGCATGTTTAATGTATCGAGCACTGCGTCATGTTCTATCTTGCGGACAAATTATGTCCAAATGATTTTACATTTTACGCACGTATTCATTAAAATGATTGATTTTGAATTGGGTGTGATTAATTCAATTTATTGTAATTGATTGGGACACGAGGCGCTCTCAATCACGGAGATTTCAATTCGATAAGCACGTGGGGTTAGTCGGATTTCATTAAGGAGTGTGCAGCTTCATTTTTAGGGATGACCACTTATGTCTCGTGAATGGAGCACTCTGCTGGTGATGACTTTATAGTGACAACGGTGGAAAACATTCGTCAGACGATGCATAAACAAACTGGAAGTGTAAGCGCGTGATGTGATGATTCAAGTTCGCTTTGGGTCGGCTTCATTAGCATGGAATATGTGTCACTTGTTTGGACTGAAGTGTCATATTTGCACTTGTTTGCCAAAAATGTATCATGCTTCGACAAAAGTGGGAAGACTGGCTTCTGGTTTAGTTGTGATTAAGACAGCGGCAGACCTTTTTTTTCCGGAGGATTTTTGAAACACTCAGCACTCAGACTCAAAACTGGTCCATTGTACTGCCAGGTAGCAACCTACTCCAGTGCCGTTAATTTGATCCCAACGGCAAATGGTGACAGGACCAGATTCGATTTCACCGGAATTCGAACCTGGGACCCCTCGAACTTGGGGCAGGCACTTAACCAACTGCGCCATCCAGTCGTCTCTTGTTGAATTAGTCAGCAATTTTACTTTAGCTTCCCACCCTACAGTGTCAGTTAATACTAGTAAATAACTGCCTCAACATTCACCACTTTAATCAAAAGTGAATTAATAATTTTTTGTAGAGATAATCTTTTCATTAGTCGCCATGATGCAGGCATAAACTGCATGTCCTTGTGGCACTAGGATTCCCGTGAGGATACTCTGTTCACGTTTCGTGTGTCGCAGAGAATCCCCAAAGAGACTTCTAATGAAAACTTGTCTAAATTGTGGTTGGCTGGCGGCATAAACATATAATCATTATGACTCTGCCTTGAAAATGTATGACTCAGAGCACTAGTATGTTGACATCTGTCACATTTGTACTCAGGGATGAATTTCAGGGAAATTTATGGAAAAACGCATTAAATGACACGAGTGTTTAGTGCATAGTGATGTTTCCAAAATTATTATTGCTTTAAATTTCGGGAGAAGTACGCTGCTCCATTCTTGATGGGAGCTCTCACTTTCAAGTAGGCAGCAAAAAAGAGAACTTCAACATACAGGCTCTGTGCGATAAGCGGTTTCCGAACAATTTCGAACGAGGCTACCTGTGTCAGTGCAGGTATGGTCTCAAACAACTTTCTCACCAACAAGATTCTTTTTTTTCGAAAGATTATTGAAACACTACTGGAGCACTCAGACTCAAAACTGGTCCATTGTACTGCCAGGTAGCAACCTACTCCAGTGTCGTTAATTTGATACCAACGGCAAATGGTGACTGCACCAGATTCGATTTCACTGGGATTCGAACCTGGGACCCCTCTAACTTGTGGCAGGCCTTAACCAACTGCGCCATCCGGTCGCGAAGGGTCTTAGGCCACAACTGAAGGCAGATGAACCCACAAATTGATTCCCACGATTGAAGTCTGGAGCACAACGGGTCCGCAACTAACATTTCACAAAGTTTCTTCTTATGTGAGAGAGGCCAAGTCTGTGATGGGAACTCTATCTTGAAGTCAGATGAGCGGTGGATAAAATAAGAATCAATCGAATGGGAATGGATATGAATTTCTAAAAGTTTTTCCGAAAAGGCTAGCATAGGTCCATTGTGAGAACCTACCTTTTTCGATAGATTAGGCCAGATGATATTTCTAATAGGCCAGATGATATTTTTATCCACCACAGGAGAATTTGACAACTTTTGAATAGTCGAAGCTCTTGTACTGTCTCTCTTTCTGTGTTTTGCGAATGTAACGAGCCAAGAATCACTGCAATGCACTAATTACACGTGTGAAATTCTCTTATGGGGCAAAAGGTGCTATATTGTCCCAAGGCTAGTAAGAACTTTTGGTCATTAATTAAGAACATATATGTACAATTGAGAATGTCTTCAAATTCCTCGCTTATCTGCAATGATATCGCAGCTGTCAGCTCCTTAAACAAAACCACTCTGCTTGTTGCGCATTTCACGGCTAGTTTAATGCTGCAAGATTATATTTTATTTCTGCCTATACTCGAGAGTGTCGATTTTACCATGGGACAAATCTTTTTTGGCACTCGTACGGTTGCATTCTAGTATTTACTAAATGAATATTGGTGTACCCCAAAGCTCTGTATTGTCTCCGATATCTTTCTAATTTTTCAATGATCTCAGCTCTGCTATTTCTAATCTCATTCATTCGTTCGCTAATAACAGTCCCCTTAACTTTTCATATTCATTCCAAGAGTCATGACCCTGCCCTTCGGCTGAAGAATTGGAAAGGCAATGTAGGTATGTTAAGCATATTGAATGCCGACCTCGATAGTATAATAAATTTGGAAAAAAAAACAATAGAATGCTTCTAAAGCCACAATGCTGTCAACTTTCACTTAAGCTGTGTTGTATTGTAACACCGGGAATTTACGTTCGCAACCCATTTAGCGACTGGATTGCGCAGTTGGTTAAGTACCTGCTCCAAGTTAGAGGGTTTCCACATTCGAACCCAAGTGAAATCGATTCTGATCCGGTCACTATTTGCCACTGGGATCAAATTAACTGCACTGGAATAGGTTGCTACCTGGCAGTACAATGGACCAGTTTTGGTCCGGCGTAGTGTCAAAAATCATAAAAAAAAAATCATTTAGCACGCCCAAATTATAAAAACAACTAAGTGTTAATCTTGAATTAATGTATAGCGCAGTTGACGTCCTTTGGAGCGGCGTCTTAGCCTGTTCGTAAATAAAGTTCAAATAGCAATGATCACCTTCATCCGCTTTAAAGAGGAAAAGCAATGTTCCATATCCCAAAAAATCGAAATCCAATTTAATATAATCAGTATGGCGCTACAGTCCGAAGTGGACCTGGGCCTAGCTTCTCAGCGACCACTCGTGTTGTTCGTGCTCACGAGTGAAGGGTACCTACAGTTAAATACCGACTCCGAACGGCGAGATTGAGAAGCATTTTTAGGCAGTTATACAGCATTGTTAGTGAATCGAAAGAGGTGATGCCGTAAAAAAAATTAAGGTGTTTTTTCGAGATTCGAAATCCCTACCCTCTATGCCACAAGAAGGCTTTTATAGACAGTTATTCTCTTTGAGCTCTGTCAATAACTCGAAGGAGATGGAGCCGTGAAAATATGAAAGTTAGTTTTTGGAAATCGAGTGCAAGTGTCGACGCATTTACCCACTACTCCACTGCGCCCAGCTTAGGCGCTTTAATAATCAGCACAATAACAGACAGAATTGGCTGGTCTGCTGGCTCTTCAATAAAGCAGTCAACTAGTGTTACTGCCTCTCATCTGCATACGACTGGAACAACTTACATTTTGATGCACATAATAAACTGCAATTTAAAGAACACTTTCGCGTCAATTGCGCATTTTGGAACTGTCGGAAACAGATCAAAATTTGACTTGAATTGTAAAAATTCACGGAATTATTTTATTTCCATTCTGAGAATCGAACTCAATACACTCACCACGGCACTAAAGCGACTATTATCATTCGATTGCTTTCGGTACGGAGAAACAAGGGTAGTATAAAGCGTTGCATTTAAGACGACTGGATGGCGCATTTGGTTAAGTGCTTGCCCCAAGTTCGAGGGGTTTCAGGTTCGAATCCCAGTGAAATCGAATCTGGTCCAGTCACCATTTGCCGTTGGGCTCAAATGAACGGCACTAGAGTAGGTTGCTACCTGGTAGTACAATGGACCACTTTTGAGTCTGAGTGCTCCAGTAGTGCTTCGAAAATACTCCGAAAAAGAAAAAGAAAGTTTTGCATTTCGAGTGAGCTCCAGAAGGATTTCAAAGTGACCTGTTGACAATATCCTCAGAAATACTACAAATTTCAGCGGTCTCCATCCAAAGGCAATATGTCAAAAGGGGAAATGGTTGTGTCGAGCTAGTTGCTAGTTAACTGTGCTGCGTAATGCAGCTGCCTACGGCCTAATGCTTCCAATGTTTGAGAACAAATGACAACACAGAGAGGTTTTGCAGTTTCTTCAGTCATTCAATGTAGACTTAATAAGCAACACTCCATTCTTGCGGTAGACTTTGTTTATTTACATATCTAAAACTCAATTCAAAAAGATCTGTAATATTATGTCTATGCTTTCCATGTGGAATTCACCAGCCATTCCACTTGATAAAGTTTTCTATGACTACGGGCATTTAAGTTTGTTATCCTATTCAAAGTCTCTAGCGAAGAACTATAATCTTGTGTTCACTAAACCCTGCCTTGCAACGAAAGTAATTGAATGAGAAGTCCTTTGGAAACTAAAATCCTTCCAAGTTGAATCTTTCAGTAAGTCTTTTCACAGATAAGAAGGTAATCACTCACGAGTTCGAGTTTTTCTTCATGCGAAAACTCTTTCGTGAAGCCAAGACGGTGCCTCTAGACCCAATCGTGCAGGAATATCATCCGACACATACACTTCTCGCATTAATAACCCCCTATCTGTGCCAAGAGCATTTGTCTAGACAATTTAATTATTCTCATTTTCTACTGAGTTCCAGGGCACATTACATGCACATTAAAGGAGAGAAATATGTACTTTCGCATAGTTAAGCGACAGCGACACCCAAAGGCATTCATTAAATTGATATCCGCTCTAACGATTGTTTGAAAGTGAAATTCCTTCCCTTCACTTGACTCCAGTCTTCGTCTGTGCATCGTCTTCCGAACCCATAATTAGTTTACATCATTCATAAATTTCCATCTGTTAGCTAAGCATCTTCATTTACACTGTCATTCTAATCAACTGACAAAAGGAATAGTTAATTGGGTCACCAACCTCCCACGAAAAGTACCTCACACAAAATATTCACACACACACACCAGTGAAAACACAGTCAAGCAAAAAGTACGAAAAAGATTTCCACTAGATATTTTGTTGCTCCACTCTCCTCCAAACGACGGACGAAAGTTTTGTCATCACTCTGGGACCGGAATCAGAAGCAGAAGCGAGTGAGATAAAATCGTTCGTATCAATCAAAATGCGCCAAATTGACAATGTCAATATTTTCGTTGGCACACAGAAGAGAAAAAATTCCCACAAAATGATCATGAACCGGCCTGAAATGGAGGACACCCCATAGCCGATATGATGAGGTACTTAATCGAGATTTCCCATGGAGTGAAAACAAAAGAAAATGGATGAACAAAAAATTACCATAGATACGCCCGGCGACTGGGCGTGTGGGCGGGCGTTTATCTAATAATATCGTCTGCTTTATTATCCGTGTAAAATAAATTGAAAAAATTATTACGAACACTAGTTCTTATTTATTCTCGCGTTCAACGTTCAACGTGTATCTTACACCGAATGCATCTGTAATAACAAATTGATCGGATCGACCGCCGTGAATATTTGCAGATGCATGTGTCACTTATACACTTGTTTTCATTTTTAACACGAGTGAATCGAACACAGAAACTACTTCGCTCTGCACTTCATCGAAGAACCGGCGACATTGGCTTCAGAATTTTCCATTAATTACACACGACCACGAGATAAAACATCCACAAACGATGGCTGCAGAGGAAAAGTCGCAGTCACGGGAAACCGCACAAAAGACACAACCAATCGTGATCGTAAGACCGTAAGATGCAGCAGAAAAAAAATGTACATTCGCGTTTTTTTTTCTTCTTCGATGATTTGTATCTGCAGCGTAGGGACCCACCACACGCAACAAGAGCGGTGTTGGTTATTGGGTGATCTCTCTGGCGTTGAAGTGAACTTGTTATCTTTGACCAAACCGGTCCCTTTGCGATGATTGAACGAATCGAAACCGAAGAAAGGAATTTTTGAATTCGCACCCGAAAAACGAGGTCACTGCTGGGACTGCTGGGACTGCTGATGCTGAGGTAAACTCACGCAAATTACCGATCGCATGGACGAAGATCTCTCGGTAATTGGAGGATTATTTGAAAAACAATGCGTATCTGCTTAAAATAGACTCAAACTCGAGACGAACGATCGACAATAAACCGAGAATAGTGACAAATGCTGCTGTTGTCGTTGTCAATTGCTTGCGACCGACCAACCGAACGACCGGAGTCTATTTATTTTTGAATTTTTTTTTTCAGATTTTTTCTCCCGTTTTTTTCAGTGATGGACAGCGAACAGTTCCGAATGTTTACCAACACGTCAGGCAGATACGCTGATTTATAAGATTTTGTTTTGATATTTTTGATCTCCTGACACAAAAAAAAACACAAAACGATCCCGATTGATGTTGCGTATTTCAAAAATCCAGACGCTTGACTGTTTGTATCTCGCGAGTAAACACATCTATATTTGTGGTCTGTGCTTGAGGAATTTCATTCATTCATCGAGCCGCAAGCAGAAAAAAGTTGTTTGAGCAATCCTCTCACAACGTCAACAAATTCGTTCGCGATCGCGTTACGTGCGCCGCCGTAAATGATCAAAGATACCGCAAGTATCTGAACCGGTTCAGTTCGACGTTAGGTGGACACATTTATCTTTGGCTCTAACACTTTTGCTGATCAACCAATCATGCATTGGCCCATCGAACACTCAACAAAACGATCGACTGATAACACAGACTCCGATCAATACAAAAAGTGTTGTTTCTGTCAGCAGCTTGTCTCACTGCTACCCGTTTGATTTTGGCCAACCGACGAATGAATTCGATTGAATTCAGCGACCGACGACGTCTGCTGGAGCTGCTGATGCGAATCTCGCGCGCGCGAATATAACTTCCTCAAGAGTATCTCTGAATGCAGAATACTAACACGACGACGACGACGACAACAACGATGGCATCAACCGACCATCATGCCAACTTTGGATAAACTGGATTTTTTCGTAGTTTTTCGCTCTGCCAACCAGCCGCCTTTGGCTCGAACGGTTTGTTTGTGATGTATTTTTTGAGGGGAGAATCTGAAAATTCATGTGTACATCGTATCTGTTCGCTGAGAAGACAATACTTGATCTGTTGTTGTTGTTTGCTGCAAAACCAGGGGTGAAACTCAGAAACAACCACCCCAATGGGTGGCTCCGCTCGTAACACTCACTGGAAAGCTACCCACTTACCCTACTCATGTTTGCAGACATTTTCATCCCTACAGTGGTACTTTTCTCTCCGGCTGTGTACAGTGAGAGAAACCTCACTCAGATTTGAGAGCAGAATTCAGCTAGTCAGCGTGAAGTCATATGGTTTTTGTTGTTAACATCTCCCGCGCATATTCCCGCCTTCTTCAACGCCTGGCGGCACACATGTGTGTGGGATATTTCAGGTTCTAAAGCTCTTCCGCAACAGAGATTTGGCAAAAGCTCCTCGCCGTGTTAGGGAAATTTAATTGTAGATACACCGCCACTGAATGGAATGGATACAATTTTGCAGACCACTTGAAGTGAGAGGGGGCGCACATACGCCACAACAATGTGTATCTACGTTGAATTTATAAGCAACAGGTTGCCCGCTATCTCTAGGCCTATAGAATATAAAAATAGTCAACTGAGTGCGGCTGTCGGATGTTTTCATACGAACACATATGGATGAATAGTAATTCCGTTCATTATCTCTATCGTCAAAAGAAACACTCGATACTTGGCTTGGGGCGGGGGAGGGTGTGCCGATTTGCCTAAAAAATTCATAGCCGATGAATAGGAAGTATCTTTAATAAGGTTTTATGTGATTTTTTCTGCTTTGGTGGTCTCGGGAACTAATTATTGGCCATAAAGTTACGGTATACAGTAGCTAATTGTAATTGACAGTTGTGCTACCCCGCCAGTCAGTTACAGAGGCAGATTTCCGAGAATTGAAAGTCCTGGATAAATGACTACATCGCGAGTGAGGGCGATATATATGTACATGCATAAGTTGAAAAGATTATCAGGCGGAAAAGCGCTTGCGTATGACAATGGAAAGCATTTTGATGGCTAATTAGTTCGAGCTCAACTTTGCCTTTAGGATGTTTTCATATACAATGCAAATTATCACAGATTCCTGCTAATCAATATGTGGGAAGTGAGAGTATTATCTTATGCAAGTGAATTTTTAGTTTGTTTGTACGTAAGAAGCTTTTGAATTATCAGAAAATACTTCAATGAGGTGGGCAGAGTTCCATGTACGATTTACTTCTGTTGCTGTTGTTTTGAGTCTCCAAGTGTTGTAATTTGTAAATCAACGGGAGCTTTTCACTTGTTTTAAGATTAAACTGTGACCAGTGGGTCAGTGCGATGACCTCTATGATGACGACCATTGGATTGATTTTAGAAACAAAACTCTTTTTATTTTCACGTCATCAGTTCTACGAGTCACTGACAATTTTCGGAAAGTACGACCCTAATGAAAAGTTTCTCGATTGGTGTCGGCATAAATCTGTAGGTCTGTGCGGTCGGGCGAGAACAATGATGCACACAACAGTCGCTGTAAAGCTAGGGCCCAAATTCATCTAAAACTCTCCCAAAAAAAGATTGAGCAGGGCGGGAAGCACGACTGTTGACAAAATCATGTACGCTTTGGTGGAGGATCGACTTTAAGACAGTGCGAAAGAGTCTTCGACTCTGAGCCTGTGGGACAACGCAACAGAGGACGTCCACGAACAAAGTGGCGCACACAAGTCGAGGGGGACCTTGGCCGGCTTGGTGTGCGAAACTGGAGACAGCTGGCGAAAGATCGTGCTGGCTGGAGAGGCATGTTGAGTGAGGCCCAGGTCCACCTCGGACTGTAGCGCCCTAAGAAGAAGAAGAAGAATAATAATATTGGCGGCGCTACAGTTCAAAGCGGACATGGGCCTAGCTTCTCATAAAATACATTAATTTTCGTAATAATATGCGAACGAGTACATCCGTTCAAGAAAGACTTGGAGGTTACCATGGGGTAATATGGTGCAGCACTGATATGATTTGTATATCTCGTTCTGTTGCTTATGACCCATTCGATACATGTAAAGTTGCCCCCCTAATCAGTGTGGAGACAATCAGGTGCTGCAAGCGCAAGAAAAGCAGAGGTTAACACTTATTTAACAGACTTGCTCCTCAACAAGGGAGAGAAGGTGCCCTCTAAGGGACAAACTCGCATTGGTACTTCAGTAAAATTACTCAAGGCATTAATCGGCGTCCCATAACCATGGGTGTACGGACCCCTATACAAGGTGAGCCAAATACAAGTTTATTTTTGAAAATGCAATGAAATAAACAAAATTATATTTTGTCCATGTATTATGGTTTTATTAGTAAGAACAAATATTCCCATTAATAACCCCATTTTCCAAGACCTTGTTGATGATTTCGGTCTGCAGCTCACAGATTGCATGAATGATATTGACCTTAAGTGATTGAATCGTTTCCAGATTGTTGGCATAACATCGGTCCTTCACGGTACCCCACAAAAAAAAAGTCCAAAGGGGTCAAATCGCACCTCCGAGGCAGTCAATTGACATCGCCAAGAAGGCTGATATCACCATTAGGGGATTTGGTGCGCCATAGATTGATTGTGGCATGAGCAGAGGTCGTCCAAATCCATGTTTTCAATTTCATTAAAAAAAAATTCGGTTAACATTGCTCTGTAACGCCCACAGTTGATCGGAACCTTGTTACCAGCCTTATTTTCGAAGAAAAATGATCCTATGATGCCACCACTCCACAATCCGCACCAAACTGTCACTCCCTGCATGAGTGTTGTCCACTATTATACCAGTTTCATGAATTTTTTGCACAAACTTGGGTACAACAGTCGCGGTAGGTGCTTCATTTCGCCCAAAACTTATTTTCAAAAAAGAGAAAGGCTATACAGCACTCACTTTGGGAATAAGTTTTCAATATTTTCCAACCTTATTCAAGCGTAAAGCGACTCATTTCGTTCCGCGAAGGCATGATACTGACTTTCTGTCAAGATTTCGAGCGGAAAACAGTTGTGAGTGAAAAAAAAACCTATGATTTAAAAAAAAAAAACACTAGATGACCCAACTAAGCTACAAGGGTTGACGAATACGTAAATCCAAAACAGTATTTGTCTATTTACTGTTATTGAAGTTCTTCTTTTTCTTCTCATGGCGCTACAATCTGGTGTGGACCTGAGTTTCAACCAACAAGCATCTCCAAATAGCACGATCTTTCGTTAGCTGCCTTCAGTTTCTTCCACGCGTCACCTTAATCATGAACGTCATGTGTTCTATTGTGCCTCAGACTCAGAGTCGAAAATTCTTTAACCTGTTGGAGATATTGGGTAATTACAAATCAGGTTGGCGCTATATGCGATCACAAACATCCCAGTTTAGCCCTTTGGTGCGGATGCGAAATCGCATAATGAAGTCTTTTTGATCTGGAGGACATTCAAATGCGATCTAATTCAATTGTCTATCATGAAATCATGAAATATGTATCATGAAAACTCTTTAAATGGCGCACTCACCTAGGATACTGGACTTAAGGCAATCAGCAAGACCTCATGATAACCCATTGGACCTGTTTGAAACCCGCCATTGTACTATGAGTAGGAGACTTTTTCGACGTGGTCTCATTCTTATAGTTAAACATCACATTATGTCAATAAGACTACAGCCAAACAAAATTAGTATTAGCTATATTTGAGTAGAATATCAAGCCAAGACTAAATTCTTCAATTGAATTTTTTAACAATGATTTTCTAAGTTTATTTGAAGTCTATTTGAGAAGTCTTGAATTGTTAAGAAATTCAAAATTCACGTTTCATGACACATCAAGAACTATCAAGTGAAAGGAATTTTCTGAATCACCATCCACCACTGAAATGAATCAGCAATCGTAGAGAAACTCTTTAACCTTGAGCCAGCGTCCGCAATCCTAAATTCCACAAATCGAATAAGTGCACACAGTTCCTTTTAAAATAATCCAGACACGCCGGAGGAAGTTGTGGACTTCAAAATGTCTATCAATGACTGACTAAATGACATCTTTAACTTATTTACTTATTTGTGTGGAATTTGGCTTATGCATGCACGGCTTCAAACGTGCTTAGGTTTCTGAATTCAAATCAATATTTGTGACTTTGGTCGCTCAAAGAATGAGAGTGGAATAATCGTAAAGCCGAAAAAAAATTTGTTTTCCGATTTTTGTGACCAGAACATTGCTTGGCGTCTTATCGGAAATTCCTGAAGTCTGGACGAGTCCAGACACTGAATCAATCGAATTATTTGAAACGTTTATTTGTTTTGTGAGCGCTGATGAAGTGCAAAAACAATTTAATTTTTTTTTTGAAAAACTTGAAACAATGCAGAAAATATAGTTTTGTGAATTCTGAACTAATAATGGTAATAAATGATGGTCAGTGAGTAAATTGGCAGAGGTGATGGTTTCATTTAGCCTAAGACGACCTCATTTCCATTGCTTTGTGCTTTTTTGTCACTACTAAAATCGTGTATCTAGTTGTAAAATTGTGTCAGATGTGCTGAATATAAGCAAGTCGAGTTGCTTGATCCTTTTGTTGAAGACCTCGTTATGTTTGTTGAGAATTGGTTTGTCGAGCACACGCTGTCTGGTAGTTGCGAAGGCGCTGTATCTCCAGAGAAAGAAGATAAAAGTTTCCGTCTTGTCAATATCCATGTGGCTATGAAAGAGCTTTTTATAGGGAGTTCATGGACGCTTTGGGTTCGATCAGCCAATGGAGAATTACGATTGCACCCATTCCGGAAGAGTATCTTCTCTCGTTCTGTTTTGCTGGATTATGGTTTATGGAGCTATTTGTAGTTGAGTCTAACTTTTTTTCCCATGGCACGTTTCACCAGACTTTGCCATCCGATGTTGGTAAGCTGTAGAAAATGTTGGAGAATCCCTAACCGCTTCTAGCGAAATATAATCCAGCTCTCAATGCAGACCATCAAATTTGCGAATAAAATTTGAATGTTGAGAACAAATGTTTCATACCAACATGTATCATTTGGAGTCAGTATACATTTCACTTGTGGAAAAAAAAGACACTTGACGAGACAAAGTGATAAAATTATCGAAAATATTCTTTCAAAAATTTTCATCGCCGCTTTTTGGTCTTAACAATCAACTATTATAATAATAATAATGGCGGCGCTAAAGTCCGAGGTGGACCTAGGCCTAATTTCTCAGCAACCACTCGTGTTGTGCGTGCTATTGTTCTCTCACGAGTGGAGAGGACCTATAGTTTAATGCCGACTCCGAACGGCGATACTGAGAAGCTTTTTCTAGACATTTATACTCTTTGAGCATTGTCAGTGACTCGAAAGAGGTGAAGCTGTTAAAAAAAATTGTTGGTGTTTTTTTCGGGAATCGAACCGACAACATCGAGTGTAGGAGTCAACGCACCTACCCACTACGCCACGGCGCCCACCTTAACAATCAACTAGGTGAGCAAAAATTCCGCATAGACTGCTTAGCCGAAATGATTGCTGTCGTATGTGAAAATGTGACTAGAGCCCAAACACTTTCTTTGTGCGCAGATAAAGAATACACTTTCAAGAACCATATTTTGTCGAACAAAACATAATATGTACGCTTCCAAAATTGAATTAGCACAGGAATCAAAGTCTTCATCTCCGCTCCGTCAATTCAGCCATTTAAAGACAAACGTTCACATCCTAATGAAAATTTCAGATCAAAAGAAATTAACGCCACTGACTTTCATCTCAGCGTAAACCTTGATATTGTGATGATATTTGATATTGGATCATTGTGGACTAAGGGGGACTGAGATGTGCTCTCAACCATTTAATGATTAAGGTAGTTTTTGAAAGAGAAGTATTTTGAGACGTTTTCTTTTTTTTGTGAAAATAGCCTGGTAATAAAATTAAATGGATGTCAGCGATACGTGGTTCCAACAAATCAATTAAAAACTTCACGCAGTTAATACAAACATTCCTCTATTTCAGAAGAAGTCCCTGGAACGCATAATCTCACGAATCTGATTTTCATGTTTGGGTTGTTCTACAGCAACTAAACGGAGTGTGCGTGCTATTGTTCTCTCACAAGAGAAGGGGACGTACAGTATGTATGTATATTGTTTCAATGCATGAGTCTTTGAGGTGTAACCTTTATTTTGACACTCACAGTAGGGTAATCCAACAAGAGGTATAATGTTAAATCTGGCTCCACTGCTTCTTTGTCAAAACTCAGCGATGACTTCTGATAAAAAAAAGCTAAGAAGTAATGAAAACTAAATGGATTCCCAATCGCACCTGTTGAATAAGTGCAAAATTCACTACAAAGACGATAAAAATGTTGCGGAAACGTTTTGAACTTCGTATACATAGCTTTTCATCACAATCAAGCGGCCACTCGCACAACTGTATTGAATTTAGTCGATAAGTTTGAAGGCCTGGGACAGAGATAGAATGTCATGACTCCAACTTGTGTTCATCTCACTAGGGGAAACTGACTAAAAACCCAGGTGAACCCATTCCAAGACGATCGTAGAAATTGGTCCTCTCCTGCATTTAGCATAACGATCTTGGCCTACGTGCTTATAAAAGTAAGTTGACACCAGCACTGAAGACAGTCGACCACACATAATGGATTTCTTTCGCTGAGAACGTTGTGAAGATTAATCAACAAGATCGAGATCCACTTCGAGTGTTGAGTCATATTTCCATTTGCATGGGTATGTGAACCAACCAAACTACTGGATCGGGGTGGCCACAAATCCAAGACGCATCATGGAACATGCTTTCCAACCACAAGTGACAATTTGGTGCGGTCCTAGGGCTGATTACTTGATACTGTAATCTGCAGACATCCACTTGAACCTAACCTAACCTGCTGTTGCGACCGTGTAAGTGAGTCGATTGCCGGCAAATGATACTCTGAAAGGATGATAATTTTCAACAATCTCTGTTAATTGTGCAATATAGTTTTTTATGTAAAATGTAACATTTTAGCTACAATAAAAACGAATACTCTAATTTTCAATAAAACGCCAGCATATATCATTAAGCTGTTGAAGCAATGGCCCTATTTCTCTATTCCGTGACAAGTTCCCTGGATTCGAAATGGAGACTTCACTTAGGGTCATTGCTTTAGCAGCTCACAAAGCCTCACGTTTTTGCACCACACCACATTCGTTCAACCGCCACTAAATAGTCCATCATATATCCTCCAATGCAATCAATGGATTATGATAACCAAAACTGCCTCGGAATGGATAATGAAAAATGCACTTGAAACAAATCAAAAATCCCTTGCAATCCCCAAATAATTGAACTTTCAATTAATTTTCAAATGGTCCTGTCAAACCTCAGCTAGACTTGCCTTTCAAAATCAGTCCAAAAATTAATTTTGAAATCCCTCACCAACAACAGTCAACTTATAGCTCAGTGGTCGACGCTGAAAAGTTCATCATGCACACGATACAGAACCCCATTTCCACATCATTTATCATCCAATGAAGCGCGTGAAAGTTACGAATGATGAAGGTTCACTATTTGAGCATCGCCACAGCCTTCTTCCCCCCACGTCGTGATAAGCAATCATAATTGACCAACGTCAGATGAAATTCCTTCAGTCTGAAATTTTACTGAAAATATCAGCTGACAGATGTGTCACCAAATGCCCCTGTCCCAGGATAATGCATTACGATTTAGTGGTTGTAACATGTCATACACCAGTGCGTACGCACTCAACCGGGCAGTACGCGGTTTTCATACAGACCAGAGAACACTTCAGCATCGTGTGTCATATTGCACACAGTAATTACGCACGTTTGTGACACCCATCCCTGCACAGATGTCCGCACAATATTTTGGTCAGTCTATTAATTCCTTACAGGAGCTATCGCCACTGGGTTCGTGTAACAGGCCTTCATGATGCTCCGGCTGGGGCTGCTCAGCAGCAGGGGGTCCGTTGGTAGGTGGTATCAATTATGGGACGCAGCATTGCGTGCTATCGAATATTCGAGGCGGGCATTTTCAAAAGTTATGTTCACTGAAGTTTGCATGAATCCCCACCAGAATTCATCCTCTTCGATGTTGTTATCCACCTTTTCGAGCTACACGCGGAGTGGATGATGGTGGGGGAAAATTAACGCTCATGATGGGATCGTAATTTCCATCGCTGAACTTGATAAATAATCGCCTCTCTCCGGTGGAGGAGTGGAAGGATGGCTATGCTAATTAAATTGTCGCAGCTGAGGACGAAAAGGTCAAGTCTATGTATCCGGTTGGTGTCTTGGGGAATTGCTGCGAGATTTATGTGAGTGGAAACGACTTGTTGAACATCGGACAAGGTGAAGGTGGAAAATGTTTTCCCTTTTTTTCAAATCGGAAACAACGGTGTTGGAGAATAACTTGAAAATAAGATTAATTCGAGTTCTCACAGCAAAATAAACAACGTTCCTATCTGATCAAAAGACTATTGCGATTATAACCAATTCTACCTTGACTTTGGAAAGAAGGGGAAAAAAGGATTAAATTAATTGTTTGATGTCAGGTTAGATTCGAGTGTCATACTCAAAACTGCTTTTACAAAACGCAGATCATCCTTAAAAGCACAGTTGGAAAACATGGTCTACACGACACCACCTCCGAAAACATACTTAAGCTAATCGACCTTGAAGCGGAACCTGAATGTAGCAAGCACACGCCTCCCACACCTCAAAATTTACAAAGGGACATGGCGGTTTTCAGATCTGGCAACCAAATTGGTCTTATTGCGTATGACGTGAAACACTATATTTTGTACGTCCAAACGTTCCGAGGGTTTAACGTTGATTCGGATAATTTCCTAGTCAGAATTAGGATTTCTCAGGCGCTACGAAGATAACAGAATGTTGTGAGCAAATTGAAGGTCGCATGGCTACAATCGCAAAGGACCGCTAGAGAATTTTCCGATGGAGTCTTCCTTAACCTCTCACAAAGTATTATGTCGCCAATCAGTGGGAGTGCTGCCAAAAAGTCGGAACTGATGTGCTTTGTTTCATTCCAGTACAAAGAAGAAAACTTTGGTTCGATGTTGAACGTCAGGTAGCACATGCACCCAAGCAGGAAGCATACAAAGCAGCACTGCAAAGAAGTAGCTGATTGTGAGTTTTGCGAGCAGAAAAGGAGCGAAGAGCACCGGAAGAAAAAGATGGATATGGGAAACGTGCGATCAAGATGTTACAATATTTTTCTTCTTCTTCTTTTTCTTCTTCTTAGGGCGCTACAGTCCGAGGTGGACCTAGGCCTCACTCAACATGCCTCTCCAGCCAGCACGATCTTTCGCCAGCTGTCTCCAGTTTCGCACACCAAGCCGGCCGAGGTCCCCTCGACTTGCGTGCGCCACCTTGTACGTGGATGTCCTCTGTTGCGTTGTCCCACAGGCTCAGAGTAGAAGACTCTTCGGGCCGGAGCTAAGTTGTCCATACGCTCTACATGGCCTAGCCATCTTAGGCGTTGGATCCGTAGACGCCTGGCTAGACTCATGTCGCCGTACAGCCCATACAGCTCGTGGTTGAACCTTCTCCTCCAAGTGCCATCAACGCAAACGGGACCAAAGAAACAAAATTTCTCATAATGACTAATTAGACCAATTGGAGGTTGCTATGAAGCGATTGAGCTTTCTGATACTAATGATTCGCAGCCCGTTCAGAAAATTGAGGGAATATGCATCTTGGTACTATTTCTGCGGAGTTGGAGTATACTGCATGAGAAGACCATGTGAGGGTTATTTCCTCCACTCTTTCATCAGCCGCTACCACCACTACCTACCCACTTTCGTGCCTTGTCTTGTGATAAAACCTGTCAGGACACTTATTCCTGATCTTCTCAAACCTATCAAACGTACTGAATATTTAAAATCCAGGTAAGACCTGAGTTATTTAGCAATGAGACATGAAGTACCTCTTCAGTTGCTGAAATTCCTAAGCGTAAAGCTCTCCTCCGGAAGACCAAGAAATTCCAGCAAAAGTAGGTTGCTGCCTGGTAGTACAATGGACCAGTTTTGAGTCTGAGTGCTCCAGTGTAGTGTTTAAAAACCGTCGACAAGAAAAAATGTTAAGTGGCGACCACGACATGAAGGTCCATGGTTCGATCTCGAATACTACAATTCCCATTTTCACGGCACCACCTCTCTTCAATAGCTGACAGAGGTCAGTGAGTGTAGCTGTTAAGAAAAACTTCTGGAAGCTCATATGAGCCGCGCCTAAGCGCCAATCAACCTTTGCGCGTGCAAAATGGTTTACGAATACGCTTAAGTATCCAAAGTCAAGAGACAACACGAACTGAAGGTATAGTCAGCGAGAAATATTGGGCTGGGAAGACCACTCAATGTAGTACGGCTAAAAAATGAGTCCCTGAACTCAGTTGTGCGTCCGAAATCAGGGCAAAGGGAAAACTGATGACACGGGTATTGCGGATGAATTAAGGGGACGAATGCCATTTCCTTGGGGTACCCGCTGTACTTCGGTTACCAACGATATGTCAGTATCCTAGTATGAGACAGGTTCATAATTTGAATAATCTCGACCGCCGCTCTCCGCTGCACAGTCTGCTTCCTGTCAATGGTGCATATCCACCAGGAAGAAGAATAAGTACGTCTAGCGCAGCAGATAGTGTGATGCTCAGAGCTGCTTCGACCTTTAAACGTGAATCCTGCTCAGGCTAGCCACCACTGTAACGCTAGTCAGAAATAATAATAATAATAATGGCGGCTATGCAGTCCGTGGTGGACCTGGGCCTAGCTTTTCAGCAACCATTCGTGTTGTGTGTGTTATTTTTCGCTCACGAGTGGAGGGGACCTATAGTTTAATGCCGACTCCGATCGTCGAGTATGAGATGCTTTTTCTAGACAGTTATACTCTTTGAGAATTGTCAGTGACTCTAAAGAGGTGGGGCCGTGAAAATATCAAAGCTGTTGTTAAACGAACGCAGACTTCGAGCGTAGGAGTTGATGCACACTGCGCCACGGTACCCTCGTCTCTAATAGTTTAGATCAATTTACTGGAAATGATATTTGCGACATCATCGAAGTATCCAAAAACTTTGCAGTTTGCCACCTCCAGAACCTAAGGTTTCCCCTTGTAGAATGTCTTGAATTACCAATTAAAGTATCGCGCTATTCCAAGTCTGAAACTTTCTCAGACGTGTCGTAATTGTGAGTTTGGCAAGTACACTTCGAATTGCTTAATTCTCAATATTGTCAAGAAATGCCACTTAGCTAAGTTCATAGACTTGATCTTGAATATTAAATATTTTGAGCTTTATAGAAAGTAAATTTGTGGTCGAATTTTGTATCCCTAAGAAGATTAAGGGTTTTGTTCCAGAATGCTTTCGATATGCTGAAATAGGTAAACATCAAACCAACTGATGCTGACAACTCTTAAGTCTATTTTTCGAAAGCACTGTCCAAATTTTGTCACCGAGTCTTGTTAAATAAATGCGGTATAGCTTATACATATAAGCCGAGAAAACAGGAAAAACCTTTTCAGCAGATTTCTATTTTATTTTCCACTTAATATTTTCTACGCTAACATAAACCGAAATTTAAAACGAATCTCCAATTGATTGGATTCAATTTCTGTAACGGTATTAAATCCTCCGAAAATCCCTTCACCGCATTACACTTTTGAATTTTGTTGCAAACAAAAAAGTGTATCAACATTCAATTTGCTGGGTAAACAGCGTCGTTGCGATTGTGTTTCCAATACTCGCGGATATCTATCGTTCATTGGAAATTTTGATAAATTGTTTCAAATCCATCCAAAAAACAAAGTGTCCGTTTTTTTCACGATAACATGAAATTCCTTAAAAACCAATATCATTTCCATTCATGAGCATCCATCGAATATTGTTACATGAACCCTCCCGGGATGTAATGAAGTATCAATCGTCTAAATTCGATGTAATCACTCGCACCATTGGAAGTCTTTTTCATCAAAAGCTTTTTTTTATCTAATTAATTCAGTTAATGGATAAAGTGGCGTTCGGTTTTTATGTGTTGGCATTCATTAGATGAATTTCAATAATACGAATGAGTGGCGTTTAAAAACTCGCATTTGAAATTATTTTTTTACTAAGAGGTACTTTTCGGTGTAGAATATCCAGAAAAGTTATTTTGAAGGATGAATTCTTTTCGTATTAAAGGATTCGATGAGGTTGATTTTGGTTGAGCTATGTCAAATTTAAGAACAATTGGAATACGTATAGTGCCCTGCGTTTGGACTGCAGTTTTTGCTGTCACTGTCGCTGAATTAATCTCATCCCAGAAAGAGCTTCGGCAGTTCAAAAGATGCTCTAGGGTATATGGGACGAATTGGCTATAATGTAAGTTTTTAAGTTCTTCAGCTATCGTAAGAGATGGAATTCCATAAAAAAGTGTGGTATGAACAAACAATCAGAATTTATGACTCTTTTGGGTTATGTTTTGGAAGAGAAGATCCTTAATTGCAATGTTTTGTCTGAATTGACACCTTGAGCTTAAGATTTTCTGAAGATGAAAATGAAAGTTTCAGTCAAATTGAAATCAGCATCAGTAATAAAAAGCAATTTATCTTGCTGGTTGTCGCTTTTATTAATATGAAGAAAACTGCTGCCGAAAGTCATCGTATTTTGGTGGAAGTTTATGGTGAACATGCGCTAGCTGAGCGAACGTGCCAAAAGTGGTTTGCACGATTTAAAAGTGGTGATTTTGTCTTGGAAGACGATGAACGTCCTGGGCAGCCAAAAAAGTTTGAAGATGAAGAACTGAACGCATTACTCTATGAAGATTGTTGCCAAGCACAAGAAGAACTCGGAGAATCTTTCGGTGTCACTCAAGCAGCCATTTCAAAACGTTTAAAAGCAGCTGGATATATTCAAAAGCAAGGAAATTGTGTTCCACGTGAATTCAAGCCGAGAGACGTCGAAAAGCGGTTTTGCATGTCCGAAATGCTGCTGGAACGCCACAAAAGGAAGTCATTTTTGCATCGGATTGTTACTGATGATAAAAAATAGATCCATTACGATAATCCCAAGCGCAAAAAATCATATGTGAAAGCCGGCTAACCAGCCAAATCAACGGCAAAGCCGAATATCCATGCCGCGAAGGTACGAGTAATGCTCTGTATTTGGTGGGATCAGAAGAGTGTGCTGTATTATGAGCTGCTAAGACCGGGTGAAACCATCAATGGACAACGCTACCGAACACAATTAATTCGTTTGAAGAGAGCAGTAGCCGAAAAACGACCGGAATATGCGACCAGACACGAGGCAATAGTTTTCCATCATGACAACGCTCGGCCCCACGTTGCTATCCCGGTTAAGAACTAAGAACTAAGAACCATTGGAAAACAGTGGATGGGAAGTTATACCCCACCCGCCTTATAGCCCAGACCTTTCCCCTTCTGACTACCATTTGTTCCGGTCGATGCAGAACGCCCTCACTGAAATACGGTTCACATCCGAGCAGAATATCAAAAATTGGCTTGATTCATTCTTGGCTGACAAGCCGGCATGGGTTCTTTTGGCATGGGATTCACAAATTGCCAGAAAGATGGGAAAAAGTCATAGCTTCAGATGTTTCATTGTTTTTTCATAAATAAACGTTAAAATTTTGAAAAAAAAAAAAAAACCGCACGAATTAAGTTATATACCCAATAGTAGCAGTGATAAGAACCAATTATTTTAATTAAAACAATGTGTTGCTCAAATTTAACGAAGCAATAATCGTGATCCTTTTAGTGAGAGCTAATCACGGTTTTCATAAACTAACCCATCCACAGACTACGCGTTGTTACACAATTTATGAATATGTTGTTCACAGTATGGTGTAAATTGTCAAAACGTGTTCTTTGATTATCTCGTCAAATTGATTTACACAACAACAGCTCGCTAGATAGACGGGAGACGGTCCCAAGACACATCTCATTTAGGTCCCCATGAACGCACTGTGATGACAACTCCTTCTAACACGAGTATATAAAGAAGAAATCATAAAAAGGCCGTTAGTAGTAGTTTTAGCCAACGATATAATAATCACCGCCGTCAATGAGATTTTTCGAAAGATATTCATTGCCGCCGTATCGTCATAACCATAAAACAGTCAAAACAATATTCGCGAACTCACAGGGAGTCATTCGTTTTGACATCCATACCGTTGTAAGTCTGCACACAAAATCATAGCAACTATCGCTGTGGAACAAGTTACAAAAAGTTGTTCCATCAGACAAGTTTGCCATTCAAACAATTTATTGCCGTGCCATGTGACAAGTCACGCAGTATCAATGTTTCCACACTTCTTTCCCAGTGGACCACCAACAAGTCCCCAAAGATTGAACCATAAACACGCTCTTGACCGGTTTAAACCACGGGAAAACTAAAACTTTAATTCAAACAAAAATAACTTAGCGAAATTCCAGTTCTCACCAACTTTGTTCACAGTTCTTGTCGACTCATCCTCAATTCAATCTCGAACGCATTGTTCCCTAGTGAACTCTAACTCTCTTTGTCTATGAGTCCTCCTGCTTCTCAGGCAGCTGCTTCAGAAATTTGGATTACGACACTCAAGAAAGCCCTGCAGTCTGCAAAACGCGTACATTTGTGAACCACCTCGCCCCCACGGTCGCGATACGCGAACACTGCGCACTCATCCGCCAAGAGATTATCTTTTCTTCTCCAAACAATTGAGCATTTAGTTGAATCCATTCAACCTATCAATGCTCCCTTTACGTCGATCGAGTGGATAGAAAAGAGAACCCGTCCTTGGGCTGCAGTTAAGGACAATAGCCGAGCAATAAATAATAGTTCCCCGTGAAAGAAGAAGTCATCGGATGGACATCGCTCCCCCATCGTTCCCGACAAACGAGTCAATATGTTCGATGGTAATAAATTCTCCAGACCGAAGGGATAAAGATATGGCCAACCAAGGGATGAATTTCCAAGATTCGACTCTAGCGGTTGCAGACCCTTTTCATGTGGCCTCTGTCTGTCAGGCTGTCGAAACAAAGGCATGCATGCGTCTGTGTATCTCTTGACTTGAAGATAATTTAATTTTTCATCAAGGGATACGATAAGTCTCTCGCCAGATGCCTTTGATATGCAAAATAAAAAATTCAAACAAAAAACTCACCTAATCTGGCTGAACAAAGAACACACGCACACACTTACAGCACTTTACCACACAATCACTCACAAGGATATCGAAAAACAGTCAAAGAAACTCTACACGACGGTGATTTTCGAAGAACTGTCAAATAATTATTTGCATCTGACTGCACCGATCGATGGTCTGGGGCACTTTGTGCCACCATCCCGGCCGCATGCAATAAATCTAACCGAAGGAAAAACTCAACAGATTTTCCACACACAAAGCAGCAGCATTTTCCACCGTTTTTCTGCGAAGACAGAGAGCAAAAGGTGGTGGACGGCCGCCGTTGCGGAGGTTTGGGTCGGTCAATCCGAGAAAAGTAACGAACAACGAAATAAATAAACCAAAAAGCAGAATCGAAACCTGAATGAGCCCGAGAGCCATTAAATCTCAGGGCAACAGCTTTTTGAATAATTTCGTCGTATGGCCAGCATAACGGCACAACAACTACTCCACTTTCTGAAGTTACATACGATCCACAACACATCTATTATTAGCCAGGTTTGCGAGAGTGGCAGTGGCATGGGCAATAGCAAAACTCATAGCAGTCCGTTGGATAATTTAAGAGGTGTCGAGTGTGGGGCTGTAGAGGGGGTGGTGGCAGACCGATGAAAATGTCCACAGGATTTGGCTTCGGATGTTGATGTATGTGTTCTCCTTTCTCGTAGTTAAATTTATTGCTATCGGTGTGAATTTTGTATCTTTACTGTGAACACATGGGCACGAGTGTGCAACGACAGTCAGCTGCCGAACTTTAGGTACACTTCAGTGGATAGGGATGGGTTTGAAATTCTGCGAGAAATTTAATACAAAGCAAATGCTCTTTAAGAGAAAAAACGCACGGGGGGCCTTGAATCTATCCACATTAAATCGAGGAAAGTTTGAAGGCTGGCCTCGAAAGAGTTGGCGCTCTTGATAGAGTTCAACGTCTGAATGAAGCATTTATCAAATTCACTTGCATCTAGGGTGTAGTAATTGCGTTGTCAAGCGAATCAGTTAAAAAATCGATCCTCACTTAAGTCCATTTGCATTTTTATTTTGAAAGCGTATTTACTGTTTTTTGGCAGCCAATGATGAACGATAAAAAGCGTAAGACAACAAGCTGCATCCAACACGACAAGAGAAAGCAAGAGGAAAGGTCCTGGCAACTCTAGGACCCACGTGACTTAGTTGTCTTTACAAAACTTGCGAGATGTTAGAAACAAAAAAATTAAAAGTAATATAAATCAAGTGAATCAATGTCATTGTCGCTGACTGTGCACTCCAACCAGTTTCGTCCACCCCAAAAATAGTACAAAACAAATCACCTGGTGATGAATTGAGGTACTTTTGGATAACAAATACCAACAAACGACCCACAAACCAAAAACGAAACGACCCATGAGCGGTGTTCCTCGAAATTAATTCTCCCAGTCACCGGAGCGGACAAGAAGCAAATATGGCCAACAAGGGGAGAGAAATAAGATTGTTGTGCTACTGCTGCCAATCAGTGTACCGGCTGCAGTGGCAGCCCCATCGTTTATTCTCCCCACTTGTGACAATGCCATAGATGCTGCGACTTGGAAGATTGAGGCTTAATCGATTAACCTGAGGCTGAGGTGCAGTTGCGTCGCACCTCTTTTCTGCGTAACAACGACCGGCGACGTGTGAATGCTGCGCGTGTCTCCACGTACTCCCTGCATCGTTGATGGTAATTAGAGACGGATTTTTCACCAGCGCCTCGATTGGGTGCACTTCATGCTCATTAAATTAATAATTTTGTAGATTTTCGCCTTGCTACCAATTGGTGGATAGGTCACGTTTGGTTTTCTGCGTTTTTATGTCCAAATTATTTGGCGCGGCCGCAACTTACCAATTACACGTGAATTCATCTGTGGGCTTACCTAGAAGGAGAAGAGAAAAAGAAAACAAAAACCGTGATTAGATACCATGCCATTTAGTGAGATCGATAGTTTGGAGTATTAATTAACCGCGGACTCGGTTCAGTCGCATGTTCATTTTCATCGAGTCTTGCAGATAATTTGTATCGATACGGGTAATTTGGTCTTATTTATTTAAAGCGAGTTGTTGTCGTTTGCGGTTTGTCAGTTGGATGTCAAATGAAAGTTTTTTTTTTGGGTATCGAAAACAGCATGGGGTTGGGGTGAGTTGAAGTTCTTGAGAAGTTTCAGTGGCACCATTTGAGAAGTGGAACGGCGAAGGCAAATATTTGCGAAGTCGTTGAAGTAAAAGTAATTTTCTACTGAAAGTCCGATGGAAATAAGTTTCTACTGAACTATATGCGGCAGTAAGGTGAAGAATTTGAATTCATCCTTTGACATATTTCAAATAAGAGAGGGACTAGATTTCGGGGTGAGGTCAATTGCAGTTATTTTAATTTGATAAATGTTTGACTTAACTTTGCATTTTATAGAGGTTCCTTAGCAATAGACTCCTAAACAGTAATCAAATATCACTCGTATTGTGGTTGACTTCCCTTAAAAGTCTAAGTTACCAGCCGCAGACTAGGGATTGCAGTCTGAATTAAACAAGAGTAGCCCTAGTGTGCTACCAAACTGATCAAGGTATATCCAAGTCACCGCACCACTCCGACCTCACGAAGTACCAATTGAATTTACTGATGTTGATGTTGTTTAGCTTGATCAATTACCGAAAAGTATGTCTTCAGTTGAACGACTAGATGGCGCAGTTGGTTAGGTGCCTGCCCCAAGTTAGAGAGATCTCAGGTTCGAATCCCAGTGAAATCGAATCTGGTGCAGTCGCCATTTGCCGTTGGTATCAAATTAACGGCACTGGAGTAGGTTGCTACCTGGCAGTACAACGGACCAGTTTGAGTCTGACTGCTCCAGTAGTGTTTCAAAAATCCTCCGAAAAAAAATGTCTTCAGTTGAGTTTTTCTTCAAATTAAGAGGGTATTGCATGTGCAGAGGACGTGGATAATAGTGTCCTTCTCCTCCTCATCTCTGCAACTTCTTCAAAAGTCTTTGTTTAAAAGACCCATCGTATTCAAAAAAAGAACGATTTTCCAGTTCGAAGTCGGCATTAAATTGTAGGTCTCCTCCACTCGTGAGATAACAATAGCACGCACAACACCAGTGGTTGCTGAGAAGCTAGGCCCAGGTCCACCTCGGACTGTAGCGCCGCCATTATTATTGTTATTATTATTTAGGCCATTATCCGTATAAGTTTGTGATGACACAAGAATTGAAACCGGACGACCATAGACATCGCTGTCAGTTTGCTAATTGGGCAGGAAAGGGAAATATTGACCGGAGATCCGGTTTTTGGGCAAAAAATCTTCGAGCCCACTTTTGGCTCGGCGGCTACATCAGCAAACTGCTGTTTTTCTAATAAACACCATCCACAAGTTTTCGACCAAGCATCAATGCATCCACAAAGATTGACTGTTTGGTGCGGTTTATGTCATGTGGCATCATCTTTCTTCTCAGGAATAGAACGTTGTTAATCGACTTTCTGTGGCCAGAGTTCGACAACATCGATATAATAACCGAGCTGTGGTTCCAACAAGACGGTGCTACATGCCACACAATTGACCCCTATTAAATAGTTAATAATAATAATAATGGCGGCGCTACAGTCCGAGGTGGACCTGGACCTAGCTTCTCATCAACCACTCGTTTCGATTCGAACCGACGATCTCGAGCGTAGGAGCCGACGCACCTACCCACTACACCACGGCGCCCATATTTTTTTTTAAATTAGTTACAATTTCAAAATAAATCATTTTTCGTTATTTTCCTACGATTCAAACATTTCATTTCCGTCAAACTAAAATCGCTATCCACAAGTTGCCGTTGCGATCCAGAAATTTGCGATAATGAAATCGCATATTCGTTAGCTGCGAAAAAAGTGAAATGCCAACGCGGCTATTAATAATACCAGCGACCAGAGAAAAGTCAATTTGAATAAGGTGTCATCATTTTAGGGGCCTCCAATCGACCTTCATATAAACGACGCTTCTGCAGTTAACAGAAGAGGTAATTTATTGGAATACAGTCATCTCTCACATTCGACGCACCGTTAATTCTTTGACGTTAGGCAAAATGTCTTAAGTTGGAAACAGCAGTTTTTCGTAAAACCAAATTGAAAATAGATTAATTATTTGCAAATCGGAATTTAAAGTGTTCAAAAAAAAGGAATGCAGGGAAATACACTCTGAAATGAAGTTGCGCTAGACTTATGAAAGTCGACAACATCCAACGGAAGTGAAAAAAGAATTTAATTAAGCGCAATCAAAAACCCAAAATGCTTTTTGACTTAAGACCTTTTTGCGTAACGTCAAAGAATTGATGCAGAAAAATATTTTAAATCCCTCAAATTCACCACAAGACCTTTATTCACCAAAGGCACTAATTTTCTATGTTTACAACCACGCTAAGCTTTTTAACGAAAAAGCTTCCTCTACCGTTGTGCCATCTTTCAGCGTGCGTGAGAACCAGCAAAAAGTTATATCTGAGCAACTTTTTCATCGAATTCAGACAAACTTTCAGTACCTTCAAAGCTCTCAAAGCACAAAAAGCTATTCACCACTATCACCTCACACTCAGCATCGTGTGGATTGCAAACACTCTCCATTCCCCACATCCACTCGTATTTCATTTGATTGCCCTTATCCCTTTCGGGATTGGCAATAATAGGCCCCAACTGATCAAGGAACACTTGCTGAAAACTTTAATTTTCACAATTAATTTGCATTAATTTGTTCCCAATGACCCACAGCACAGCGTGCCGTACGCAATGAAACGCTATTAGCCACAAAATTTATCCAAAATAACGAAAACCATTCCAAACGTAATTAAATTCTACTGGCGGTATTTCGCAGCGGTTAGCTGCGAATTTGCATTGCCGGCAAAACGACCAAAGTCCGGGAGGGATGAACTGTTAAGCGGCGAATAAAACTCCATTCCCCCAGAAGCACACTGAACATGGTGTATTTTATTAATACGGCTTTTTGTTAATGTTTTCTAGCACAGGCAGGGTTTTGTCGAAACGAATTGCTCCAAGTCCTAGTCGAGTGAAGGGCGTGAGGATGAAGTTTTTCCAAGAATCGCCGCGGGCTACAATAGATGCCGGGATACAATGGGAAGTGCGCTGTCATCTTGGGCGTCGGAATGAATAGTGAGCTGGAGATGGGGAAGGGTTACTCATTTCCCGGATCAAGAGGTTGGTTAGCATAGTTCTCGGACGAAGTAATTATGAAATAAGGTCTGTGGATGGGCGGATGTAGATCCTCGCTTTTGTTTTAATTGAATGAAGAGATTGCGGCCACACACTGTGGTCGTCCAAAGAGTGGTTAGTTGAGATTTGAAATTTTTTATGTGCAGGGATTTGCTTAGGATGATGTCAATGGAGTTTGACAAGGATGTTTAGTACTTGAAGTAATTTCTATAAAATAGTTGAAAATAAGGTCAAGAGGGAATTCAATGGAACAGAGGTGGATGATTCTTGTGAAGAACTTCAATGTACCGACGTCGTGAGTGAGTTGAAAATGTGTATAGAAAATCAAATTAATGACATCAAAGTCATGGATTAACCCAGGCATATTCAATTCAATATTTTGGTGAATTCAATTCTACAAGGTTTTTAAGCCCCGAATGAGATTTCTCAGGTAATCTTGACATAGGCTACTGAAAGTGAACGACTTAAGAGCAAAGCAAACATTTTTTAATTTGTTTTTTACAATTAACTCTGGAGCTACCTTAATTAACTCTACAAACGACAGCCTAGCTTTCGTCTGACGAATAGTTGCTCTTGACAACAACTGCCACTTCAATTTGTCCAAACAACTAGGGGCGCGGCTCCCATTTCAAAGAAGGATTTTGGTCTGCTTTACAAATTTGAGTGCGGATCTTCAAAGTCCTTCTAAATGGTTTTTCATCTGATCTTTAGTTCAATTTGCGATAAATAGTAAAAATTTGCATGTTGAGGAGAAGACAAAACGCACAAGTATGTGACTGAAAGCAAAACTCTATTGACTACAATAATTTAGCCACGTCGTGCACATTGACTGTGATGCTCCGGGCAAGAAAGTCCTCTAATTCCAAACTCCTGCTTCGAGAAAGACGAAGAAAGATCAAAACTTTGTTGCATTCGAATGTAAGAAATCATTTTTCTTTTTTTTCGGAGGATTTTTGAAACGCTTCTCTGGAGCACTCAGACTCAAAACTGGTCCATTGTACTGCCAGATAGCAACCTACTCTAGTGCCGTTAATTTGATCCCAACGGCAAATGGTGACTGGACCAGATTCGATTTCACTGGGATTTGAACTTGGAACCCCTCTAACTTGGGGCAGCCACTTAACCTCTAGTCGTTTTTAAGAAACCTTGGTCTAGACGTGCAAAACAGTGCACCCAAGGCTGGGAATCAACATCAACACAAGCTCAATTTCAATTGCCTTAGACTTTAAGAGAAAACTCGATTATCACTTTCTGTGGTTTTGATGCGTACAGACTCAATGCTATAAGCAAAAAACTAGATATATTAGTTTACTTATTCCTATGTTAAAAACCTCATTGAAATCGTTGAAGAGTAGCTTGCCAAAAACATGTTGCCTGGTCTTTCCCTGTGGAGGGTATTTTCACAGAAAGCCGATAAGAGTTACCCTTTCGATACTATCCACACAGCCGCAAACAGTAGGTGTTGCGGCTATGCTTGACCATAACGCCCTGTCAACAACACCCACCCGAGTCATGCTTGACTCCGAATCTTCTGACAGGATGATCATTTGAAGCTCTAAAACGAATCGAAGATCGTCTCTGCAAAAATTTGAAAAAAAAACCCTGAATTTCATCGAAAAATCTTCTTCAGCGATGAAGCTAGTTTTTGGCCTAATGGCTTTATCAGTATGCAAAAGATGCGTTTTTGGACAGCAACAATCCCACATGTGTTTCAAGAGACTCCATAGCATCCACTACGAGTGATAGGTGGAGATATGATCTGTAACGGTCAAAGGAGCTTGCAACTGTGCCATGTTGAAATACTATATTTGTCCAAAACTGAATGGGCTTGACACCAGTAATCTGTTCAAGCAAGATGATGCCGCATACAACACAGCTGGTCGAATAATTGATTTGGTCAAGAGCAATCGGGTAATCTCGGACGAAAAGTCACCTAGCTCAAGGGAATTAACACCGTAGAATTTAATCTTTTTTGCGGGGTTTTGCTAAGTCGTTGGATTAGGCCAACAAGCCAACAACCTTAGAAGAGGTCGGGAACGCTAAATTGCAATCATTCAGACCGAAATGTGTAGAAGAGAGGTTTAAAATTGGCCCAAAGAATCAAGTAGCGCAAACGTGCTCACAGTGGCTAGATGGACGACATCGAACTTTAATTTGAAATATGTAATACACCTGCAATACATTCTAGACGAATATCTGCTTTGAATTTATATTATATTTCTTTACATTCATGGGAATGTTTTAAAGTAGTATTGCTTTTCAAACTGGCGACACTTTTCACATCGATAACTTAAAGCTGGTTATATTCACGTTAAATCTCAGTTTCGATTTAACGTGAATTTTACCAAACGTGAATATAACAATTGGCAATGTCAAGAGGTAAAATGTTCACACGTGGACTCAAGACAATACTCATTAACAGAGATGATGTAATGTTCAAAAAAGTCATCTTCCGCATTAATGGCATTTGGTCACAAAAATGTTACTTATCGTGGATCTAAATTGCGTCGATAAGTAACATTTTTGTGACCAAATGCCATTAATGCGGAAGATTTATGGTGTTACCACCAAGGCGCTAGTATACGAATGTATTTTTTAACAAGCACCCCAATCAAGGACATATTTTCTTTTACTTTCTGTTGATAGTCTAGACTCATAAATTAGGAATGTTGAATGGCTTTAATGGACATATTGGCGAAATTATTTTCTTCAAATCCAAGGGAAAAAATAGTCGATTGGTGCTTTTCCAAATTGTGCTTTATTCAAGCTAGAAAACATCATATTTTTACAGAAATTTCTTTAAATTATTTTTTTATTTTTAATATTTCCGTTTATATCTCCGTTATTGACCTCAAAACAGAGAACGTTACGCGCGAATTTTAGAAGGACATTTTTCATATATACATGGTGTGTTCAGAAAATAACGGTAGTTTTTAAATTAGGCGGGTTTGGAGAGTCCGTTTGTTAAAAAAAATATCTATTTTATTAGAGTACGACCGAACATTCGGCTTCGGCCGAAGGTGATCAAAAAGCCGAAAAACTGGCCTGAAGTATGATACTAATTTTCAGCTGTATTCATTGTTTTCAGCGCTGATGCTCATCGTGGTATCTATTATTTGTCAAAATTGTTGAATTTGGTGTTCAGAAATTCCATGAGTGAATGATAAGGAACAGAAAATTCATTCAAAGGCTTTCCCAGTTTCATTGAAAATGCGACTAGTTAGGTATTTAACAGTTATAATGGCACCTACCGGGATATGATGACCCAATTTTAGGGCCTAAATTGCAAGACATGCAGGTATGTATCTAGGTCATATGTGTTTTCAACAAAATCTAATTACATACCATCCAACTAAAGAAACAGTTCAGTTAATGGGTGAATCATTTATTTGGTCATGTAATTTTTGTTTCGGTGATCAGAACTGACCGATCGGGCCCTCCGATTCGAGGTCACACCGCGACACGACTCACGCGATGAAGGAGAATTGAATTATTCGCTGTAAAAACAAAATTCAATCTCATTCATGCAAGACGTTGACGGTAAATTTCGGCAAAGGGTGCATATGTGCCAGCAAAGGCATGGAACCCATAACCCTGCACAGTACACTTCAGAATCTGTGAGTAATTTGTAGTATTTAACTTAAAACTTGTGATTTCTGATTACTTCTTGCGTGCATTTTAAGACATCCTTTAGTTGTCTACAATCACCTTTTACGATAATGCATCGCTTCGGAAATGACATCTAAGGAACAGCCGCCAGTTTGTTTTTAAAATTTGTGAAGCCCCACAATGTAAAGCAAAGATTCCCTGTTTCCAATTATTTGATAAATCGTTGATCATAACCCCCTACGGAATTGAATGCAAAAAGGATTAGACGATTCATCAAAAAAACGGTTTTATTTCAGTCTAATTACAACATTTTGTCGAAAATCTGCGCGATCTCCTTCAAATTGAAATCGTCAACTCGAATAACATCGAATGCTGCTACAATCCTCCATAATTTTCCGATTTCGCTCTCCAGTTTGATTCAGTCCCTTGATTGATTTGTAAAGTTAAGACCAAGCGTACTGCCTCATAAATCAATTTCTCCCTCAGTCTCAAGGCGAGTGCACTTACAGTAAGCTAAGTCCATCTGTGACCAAAACCAAATCTGATACCACTTCAGTTAATTGAAGCATTCTTTGCAGGCAAATGACACCCTAAAATGCCACGAAAAGTAGATGAATTGCGGCTCATTACAGTTGAGTACACATCTTCATCATTGTCACTTGGAGCAATCATAACGCTGCCTGCCACAACTCCAGATATACGCCCTCATTATGTTTCCTTACATTTACGAAATAATGTTGACATAATTAGACACGACATTACTCACACCACAAAATTGATATCCTAAATGTGTGCCTAAGCGCAGTCCATTTGTTTGTTCCACGTTATGATGAACACATTAAGGACGCCCTTCCTGGTCCAAAATACGTATCCTTTTCAAATTCACACACACCTCAGCTTCTTTTGGTGAACAAAAGGATTTCGCTCGTTTCCTTTGAACTCATTAAAAGGCAATGAATCTCCGTAAATTTGCTCCAACACCTGGAAAATCATAATTATCACCACTCAACCGCACACAAGACGAAGACGAATCCGAGAGGGGTGTGAGTGAATTTGGGAATTTATTCTCTTGTTGTTGCTGCTGCGTGCGATATCGGAAGGAAGGCGGTGTCAGCTGCCTATAGCCGAATCCATAGTGGGACCATTACCGGCAACTCATTTAACATCCTTTCAGGGCCAATCGCGATAATTATCATTAGCCGTGATTAAATCTTAAAGAAACACACCTTGGGAAACTTTGCCAGAACGCCACGTAGACAGTGTGGGGGGGAAGAATGGATTACGGACTTATGCCATCGATACGTTTTGCCAAAAGTCTCTGGAGTCTTAGGAAAACTCTCTGGGGAGAGATGATGCTCAGATTGGGGGATTTTCACTTGATGATGAAATTGACATTCGATTGCTTTTTGGTTTTGTATGCGGTTTGAAAGGAGGGTCAATTGGCATTTGAAGCGATCTGGAGAGAACGCTGGCAGAAGAGACAAGAATTGCGATTATTATTTTGATCTTAAAAAAAAAACAGTTAAGATTAGAGGGTTTATTATTGAAACGACTAGAATCATCACGTTGTGTTCAGGAAAATTATTATTTCCGTAATGGTCTTAATAAATAACATACCAAACTTTCCCCTTCCTAGACTAGTCAATCAGGACATGAATGTTAGGCACTATTCTTGACCCAAAAATAAATTGGAAAGCTAACATAGAGCAAAGAGTTAAAAAGGTGTGCATAGCTTTATACGCTTGCAACAAAAGTCTTGGCAAAAGTTGGCGACTTCGACCGAAGATAACACTTTGGATGTATACTGCTGCGATACGTCCTATTCTTACCTACGGCTCTTTAGTCTGGTGGCCAGCTTTAGCCAAAGCGTACAATATCACAAAACTAAACAAGGTACAAAGAACTGCATGTATAGGAGTCACTGGCGCCCTAAGAACGACTGCGACAGACGCGCTTACAGTTATTTTGCACCTTCTACCTCCAGATCTACACCCAACGTTCATGGCCACAACGTTCATGGCCACATGCAGAGCACTTAGACTCAGAGAGTCAAATTGCTGGAACAACAGAACTTATGGACATTGTAACATCTTTAACTGACTACCACAACAGGCGATACTGAGACAATAGGGCATTCTTTCCAACTAGAACTGAGTGGAAAAGCGATAGAGTCGTCCAAACCCATGACGAAGCCATCTTCACAGACGGTTCGAAGATGGGCTCTGGTGTGGGCGCTGGAATCTTCTCCGAAGCCCTCAAGATGTCAAAGTCACTCAAGCTACCAAGCTTTGCAAGCATTTTCCAGGCAGAAGTGCTAGCAATATATGATGCGTGTCTTGAAATTAGGAACAGAACAGAACCAGCACAGCGGATAGCAATTTTTACAGATAGTCAAGCTGCTATCAAGGCTCTAACATCCATAACCACAACGTCAAAACTAGTGGATTGCTGCTGCAAGGAACTATCCATTATACTCGTAGGTGAGCGGAGCCCGGTCTCTCTGATCTGGGTTCCCGGGCACACGGGTATAAGAGGAAACGAAGCAGCAGACGAGCTAGCCAGACAAGGATCCAAACTCGATAGTTTCGCTGTGGAACAAGTCCAGGCTTCACTAGGGTTCGTAAAAAATAACATCTACACCCCCTCATGATCGCCAACGAAAGATGAACCAAGCTGGAAATATGTGTCCTATCCAGAAGCGTATGGCCCAACTACAACCAAAAGAGAACAAAAGACCTGCTCAACAAAAGTAGAAGAAACATATCCAAAATTATAGCGGTCTGTACTGGACACTGGGCTGTTGGCAGGCATGCTGAAAGAGCTTTCATGGCGCTAATTGGGTGCGATAAACAGGATCTGTATGTCCACCGTCACTTTTACCGACCTACCTACCAATGGTCTTCTTGGAGAACTCGTCAAGAAACGGGTTACCTAGTGACCTTTATCTGGCTAAAACAAGTGCAGGCCCTGAACAAATTAGGTGCCTCAAAGTTGCTCTTTCTGCTCTTACGACAGTAAGCGTTACAAGTGATGCCCGATATGACTGCTTGATCTCATATCCACCAGTGTCACGTACGAATTAAATTAAATTCAATTAAATTCGTATGACGCAAACAAATTTCTTGACAAAATCTGGATCTAATTTTAACACTAAAATGGTCTGCAGGAATCCTCGTTTTTAACCGGGAATGATAGTATGGCTTGCTGCTAGCTGTGCTCTACTCAACTTTCCCATAACATCGTTTTTAGCACTTGTCTCTCTTAAATTGTATAAATTATTTTTATTTATACTTATCCCAAATAAAATGGAGTTTATTGTAAGGAATGACTTTCGAGGTTTAATTTGATGTATCTGTGTCTGTCCTAGCTCATTCCGGTGAATTTTAATATTCAGTGAATAAACTTTCAGCAGATGACTGACTGTTGTTCACGCACTTTTGACTCTGACTGTATATTTCTGTAAAAGAGCAGTAAAAGGGGCAGTAAGTACTTATTTTTGTCTCTTTTCGATCTTTTCAAATAATTTGCTTATTTAAATTGACAAACTGTTGTAAATGAAGTACATCCACTTACTTGCACAAAATACTGTATGTATACTCACGTACAACGCAATATACAAAATAAAAAGTCTGCTACTCTACCTTTGACCATAATTTCATTGTTTGCCATGCTTAAAAGGCCATCCAATGTCTCTATTCACTAAACGAAATTATGTTTTGCCCTCCACCGTCAATGACACACTGTTCCAATATTTGCCTAGCAGAGCGTTTCACACAGATAGACAAGGATACCCGCCCACTCCGGTCGGTCGCTCTCAACAGGGCACACAAATCCAAGCCGAAGCCGACCGGCAAGATGGATAATCCATCAATCAACAAAACCCGACGACCACCACCCCATCACCACGGCTGTCACCTTGGACATCTATCGGACTAAAAAAGAAACACGTACGGCTAAAAAAATATACACGAACAAGTGTCTAGGTGCACTTTGGGTGAATCCTTCAAAGAAATCCTAGGCGTATGCGAAGGACGACGATTAATTACACCGACAGGAGTCTGTGACTTGTGATTTCATGGAGATGTCGACTTTTTTTTTTTACTCCTTTCCCCTTTCGTTGCTGCTGCTGTGTCAATTCGTCGTCGGAACAATTGATGGGAAATTCAACTCGAGCACCGAAGGACATGAATGTATCTCACACATCGGTAGTGACAATGTGACAGGATATTGAAATGCAAATAAAACTAATTGGGTTCATGTGAGTCACAAAAGACAATGACATTGGCGTCGTTGTGCTGCTGGCTGTTGGCTTGCCTTGCGAGTGGGCTCCACATCTCAATCGATACAGAAGAAAAGTGTGGGTGGGCTGGGCGTGACCAGGAGGAAGCAACCGATTGTCCATGAATGAGGGGAAATCACATTGATTTCGATGAATTGAGAATTTATTGATGGCAATTTGTGCAATTGAAGAAAAAGGGATAGTGTCTGACAGACAAGATGGGGGATGAATGGGATAAACGTTGCGCCATTGACCAGGGTAACTTATTTTGCCGCTGTGGGAGATGTAATTCCTCGTTTTGTTTTCATAACTATGGCTGAATTGTGTTACATAAATATTGACAGCAAGGATTGCATGTTGAAATATGAGCATTGTACCATGCGCAGGTGGTGGAATTATTTCAGCTAATGGTTTGAAAGAAAGGCTAATTTTGTTTGAAAGGGACGTTTTTTGAATGTCAGTAAATTGCGTTGAATGATTTTCATCTTTTATTCAAACTAATTTTGTTATTTTTGTCACAACAGACTTGGACTTCGTTTGGGAGTAGCATCATTAATAAGATGCTCACGAACTACAACCGTCAGCAGGCATTGGCGTCAAAATTGATTGGCTCACAGACAACTCATGAGTCTATAGTGGGTTGCAACATGTTGGTGCTACGCTAAAAGTTTGTTTATGAAAGGCTTTTCAGTAGTAAAGGATAGAGTTTGATTATTTACGGCGACCAAGTTGTTTTATCTGCTGTTCATTGTCCTATTTTTTGTTTTTCAGAGACGAAAAGCAATTCACCATGCCAAGTTGCGGCATCGAACAACGTTGCGGCCTACATGGCGGTCCTTCCCAGTCGATTTTTCAACGGTTAGTCCCCAAATTCGCGTTGACTACGAACAACAGCGAACATCCCCGCTCTCCGTGAGAGTGCCCGAAGTATTCAATTTCGCGCCTCGTACAAGAACTCGACCTTTTGTAGACATCCACTTCGGTCGGAATCGGACCCCGATTTCAGCAAAAAAAAAAAAAAACCTGTCTTCATCGACGAGTTAAATTTTTGAATAAACGGGTACATCACTAAGAAACCCAATTTCTTTTGGCACTTTGAATAACACAAATGCGAACGACATGTGTTTCCAACAGGACGGGGCTACGTACCACACGTCTGATGTCACAAAGCATGCTCTATGCGGTCGATTTGTCAGCAAAGTCCACATATCCGGTTCCTTGTCTAAATTTCAGCGACACTGGAAGGGTGTTGTTTCGTGTAGGGCTAGACTAGGTAGTTTTAATGTAGATTAGGTTTAGCTTAGGCATAGTTTTAAGTTAGGTAGATTAGTTTAGGTATAGTCTAGGCTAGTTAGCTTAGCTCCGCGAGCTTCCTTCCGGTCTTTTTTGGTGGTAAAGGCAAAGACCTTGAACACCTTTCTTTTCCTCTTTCCTGCCTCTTCTTTCTCTTCTCTTTCCTATCTTTCCTTGTCTATTAGGGTATTAGGCTTTCTTCTCTCTCTATCCTCTCACCTTCTTCTATCTTCTCTTAGCTAGCTTTAGGCACTATACTTTTTTGTTTGCAACTGGTGGTGTAGGAGTGGGAGGACAAGAACCGCCCCGTCCGACGAGCTAAGCCGTGCAACCGCAAGCGTGCCGCCGTCCTACTCACCGTCACCGTGGCCCGGCCAACCTGTTGCAACATATGCGCCAGAGTCACAGAAAATTGGACGCGCCAAAAAACACTTACGCGCCATTCCGTGTACTGCGGATGAATTGACTAGAAAGAAATCAGTCTTTCGCAACTCTATGAGGGAACAATTGCAAGATGGGCCACAATTAATTGCAATATTTTTCTAGGCTATATTTTCGGAATTCTATTGAAAGTGTGCATGCGGCTTATTTAATATTTACAAAGGCGTTCAAGTTATTTTCCACTATGTTCTGTGAAAAGTGTCTTTTAGTTGACCGTCGCCACTGTTCACTACCATTTGCATTCTTTTTATAGAATTGTCAATGACTATCTTCATTACTTAAAGCAAAATGTCTCCATTTCCTGACGGATGTTCTCTTTGTGGGCTGAGGAGTACGTGGCTTACTCCGTGTCATTAAATAATGTCTCGGCCTGTCAAATCGGATTGCCTTGCCGGTAACTGCAAATTGATAAAACGTGCCATCAGACGACAGGAAAACCCCGGCTTCAGAATGTCGGTTGTGGCTCGTGCAGTACGCGCCGTTGCTCTATCCTGGTGAAACCACATGTCATTCAGTCAGAATTTTTCCAAATGAACAATGCAAAATTCATTGATCATGGCTCTGCAACGCTCACTGTCCACAGTGACCGTTTGGCATACGTTGTTCTCAAAAAGGAGTCTAATGACTCATGCAGCGTAAACAGCACACCACAAATTGACAATGAGTGGATTTATTCTTGCATCACTCGAGAATTTGTATTGCCCCAGAACCACACATTTTGTTTGTTCGCGTATCTACAGATGTGGGAATGGACCCTGTCAGTCATGATGACAAAAAATTGTACTGAATCGTTACTCGTGATAATTACTTCGTCCTTTTCAGGAGTATAGCGTTGAATTGCTTATTTACATAAATTCTAATTCGATTTGCTTCGCAAATGTCAAAACCAAATTGACATTCGATGTTATTTGTAAAAATGATGACGCCTTCCCGTGGGGTCATTAATTAATTCCCATCTTGTGTTCTATTAGACGCGGCAGCTATTCCCAACACTCTCGATGGCTACTCAATATCGGATGACAAAGACTAGCGAACTGTCATGTCAAGTTAGATTTGGCAAAGCTTTAACAGGCTCAGAATAAGGAGTCTGTTAAGAGACCAGAAGATGTGTGGAGATGTCCTCTAAAGAATGGTTGTCATCGCTAACAGTCACTACCAGATGGGTGGCCAAGACTGAAATTTCTCAAACACAAGTGGATTGGAGGGAAATTCTTATTAAATTTCTGTGTAGATTCCTTAATTTAGCAAGGACCAGATAGACTGCTTCTGGCAAATCAACCTTCAACAACTCGAGTGGGGCTTTTATCAAGGGTATCTGTAATTTGATTTCGAAGCGTTAATACGCGAACCATGCAGACACAAGCGTCTGCACCTAGCCTCTATTAACGAACTCCTACTCTCACCTTCCCGTGGTGAAATCCGAGAGCCGAGTACCCTCGACAGAAGATGGGGTAACCAACCCTCGTGGGACGTCTGGGCGGCTGCAAACGAGAGAGGGGGGAGTGTGAGTCTACCAGGGCTCATCACTCTTTTTAGGATGGCGGCGGAGGAGCTGGTCAACTGATTGGCCAACGGCGGCATCCACAACTCCAGTCAGCAGGAGCTACCTGGTTTCCATGGTAAGGTCGGGACCTTGGAATAGAGATGGCGGCGGATGAGCCCTTTTAGGGCCAACGGCGGCGCTCACAGCCTGCAAGAGGCTACCGACACCGGATCCCTCCGGACCCCTTTGTCCGGGGGCTAAACAAATGGACCTGTCCTCCCAGTTGGAGGTTGTGCGTGGGGTTAACTTCCTCACCACGTAAAAAAGTAAGGAGTTGAGAAGCAACAATATGCCTCGGATACGGACGGATTTACTGTTGACGACCCCAGCAAACGGAATAAGGACAATGACTTTCGGTTCTGCACGTGGAATGTGAGGTCCCTGAACAGACCACGTGCAGCCGATGAACTCGCGGAGGCCCTAGACTGCTATAAAGCAGACGTTACCGCAATCCAGGAAGTGCGATGGGATGGGCCGGGCAAAAAGAGGATGAAAAACTGCGATATCTACTACGGCGATTGTTACAGAGAGCGAAGGCAGCGATTATTTGGATGTGGATTTGTTGTTCGAGGCAGACTTAGGCAAAAAGTCTTAGGCTTTAAGTACATAAGCGAGCGCCTCATAACAATCCGCATCAAGGCTAAATTCGGCAACATCAGCCTAATCTGCGCCCACGCCCCAACAGAGGACAAAGATGACGATAGCAAGGATGACTTCTATGATCTCCTAGAAAGAACGTACGATCAATGCCCCAGCTACGACACCAAGATCGTTCTAGGAGATTTTAACGCTAAGCTGGGTAAAGAGGACATCTTTGCTAGAGTCATCGGTAAACACAGCCTGCACGACACCACGTCCGAAAACGGACTCAGGCTGGTGGACTTTGTTACGGGGCGAAACCTCTCTGTAGCTAGCACGCGGTTCCCACACCTCAACATCCATAAAGGGACCTGGCGGTCCCCTGATCATTCAACCGTCAACCAGATTGATCACGTTGCGATCGACGTCAGACACTCCTCCAGTATTCTTGATGTCCGAACTTTCCGAGGCGCCAACATCGACTCGGACCATTTCCTTGTTGTAGCCAAGGTAAGGACACGGATATCGAGAGAAGAACGGAGTCGAGGAAGCCAACCACGGTTTGACGTCGAAAAGCTACAATCGCAACAGACTGCCAGGAACTTTGCCGATCGAGTCTCCCTGAAACTCTCCGAAAGTTCGACGCCGCCTGCACTAACAATAGACGAAGAATGGAAACGTTGTCAAAGAGCCATCAGAGAAGCCGCTACTGATGTGCTGGGTTTTCAAACGCCAACAAGAAAAAACCCCTGGTTTGACAACGAGTGCAGGCAGGCACATGCAGCAAAGCAAGAAGCCTACCGGGCAACGCTGCATCGAACCACGAGAGCTGTTCGTGAGCTCTACGAACAGAGAAGAAGGGAAGAGAACCGGCTTCTCAGGAAGAAAAAGAAAGAGCACGAGAAGCGCGCGATCGAGGAGATAGAGAGGTGTTATGGCAGGAATGATGTCCGAAAGTTTTACCAAAGGGTAAAACTTTTATCGAATGGATATAAAGTTCGGACAGAAGCTTGCCGGGACGAAAATGGACAGCTAGTAGTAGATTCGCAGTCGATACTGAGAATTTGGAAAAATCATTTCTGCAGACTGTTGAACGGCGATGAGGACACAAATACCGCTGTCAGGCAGAATGTTCCACTCAACACAACGGACGATGATAGAAGAGAATACCGTCCCCCCGACCTAGACGAAGTCAAGATAGCGATATCGAGACTGAAGTCTAATAAAGCTGCTGGTGCAGATAGTCTGCCCGCCGAAATGTTTAAAGCAGCTGGAGGTGATCTGGTAGGGCGCATGCACCAGCTCATCTGTAAGATATGGTCGGAGGAAAGCATGCCCGATGAGTGGAATCTCAGTATCGTTTGCCCGATCCACAAGAAAGGAGACCCCTTTGACTGCGCCAACTATCGAGGGATAAGTCTCCTTAACATCGCCTACAAAATCTTCTCTGCCGTTTTGTGTGAACGCCTGAAACCATTCGTGAACAAACTGATAGGTCCTTATCAGTGTGGTTTCAGGCCCGGGAAGTCCACCATCGATCAAATCTTCACACTGCGGCAGATCCTGGAGAAGACCCAAGAAATGCAAATTGACACACACCATCTATTTGTCGATTTCAAGGCCGCATATGACAGCGTGTATAGAGACGAGCTATACAGCGCCATGTCTAGTTTTGACATTCCTGCTAAACTCGTCAGACTGAGCAGGATGACGATGGAGAACTCTCGCTGCTCCATCAAAGTCGGTAACGAACTCACCGAGACCTTCAATGTCAAAAAAGGTTTTAGACAAGGCGACGCGCTGTCATGTGATTTCTTTAACATCGTTCTTGAGAAGATCGTGCAAAACTCACTGGCCAACACAAGAGGCACGATCTTCCAAAAGTCCGTTCAACTGCTAGCCTACGCGGATGACATTGACGTGATTGGGCGAACACAGCGAGCCGTCAATGATGCGTTTGCTGGCATTGAAACGGAAGCGGCTAAAATGGGTCTGGCGGTAAACGAGGGCAAAACAAAGTATATGCTGTCATCGAGAAAGGACGCACAACATCGACGACTTGGCCAGAACGTCACCATAGGCAGCTATAACTTTGAGGTAGTAAAGGACTTCGTCTACCTTGGCTCCGCGGTAAACAGTAGAAACAACATCAGTACCGAGATCAAACGCAGAATAACTCTTGCCAACCGCTGTTTTTATGGGCTCAAAAGGCAATTGAGTAGTAGAGCCCTCTCTCGGAAGACCAAGCTGACTTTATATAAGACCTTGATCATCCCAGTCCTGCTTTACGGCGCAGAGGCATGGACAATATCCCAAGCGGATGAACAGTCTCTTGGTCTTTTCGAGAGAAAAGTTCTGCGCGCGATCTTTGGTCCTGTTTGCGTTGATGGCATTTGGAGGAGAAGATTCAACCACGAACTGTACGGGCTGTACAGCGACATGAGTCTAGCAAGGCGTCTACGGATCCAATGCCTAAGATGGCTAGGCCATGTTGAGCGTATGGACAACTTAGCTCCGGCCCGAAGAGTCTTCGACTCTGAGCCTGTGGGACAACGCAACAGAGGACGTCCACGAACAAGGTGGCGCACACAAGTCGAGGGGGACCTCTGCCGGCTTGGTGTGCGAAACTGGAGACAGCTGGCGAAAGATCGTGCTGGCTGGAGAGGCATGTTGAGTGAGGCCCAGGTCCACCTCGGACTGTAGCGCCCTAAGAAGAAGAAGATCTGTAATTTGAGTCTATATCTTAATTCAACTTTTCAACTAGGACCCGAATATAGCGACTTCAAAACGTGTGTCCCACCAGAAAGTTTAAGGGAAACTGCCACCTCTATTTACCTACTAATGACGCCTCCACACAGGAGCAGGAACCAAGATATACAACTCTAGAAAGGATAAGGTGTACTTCCAAGAAAGTTTTCGTGTAATGCTTGGCACATCTGATTTTATGGTAAGCGAGAATTACTCCGTTCAGTGGCATAAGTTTCGTTAGAGTAGTAAACTTGCAGAGGAGGTACATTAATATGCTTTGCAAAACATTCTCAGGAGGATAACGTACCAAAGTTGATGCAAACATCTGGATGGGATTTCAACAAAGAAGCACTCCATAGCGGTGTGTTTGAAGGATTAGTGGTTGAGACCACGGTTGAATTCCTCCTAACTCACCGAAAACAGAACAAATGCAGTCAAGTTTATGAAGGGAGGAATGAGTATTCTTCTACAAGGATTTTGAAATGAGAAGCGTCCCAAGTTTAGGCTAATTATTGAGCGACTTGGGAATAACATGGAAACAATATAGTAATTTACATAAATTTGTGAATAATAATTTCGACTCAAATTTAGTCTAATTTATAAGAACACATTAAGACATTTTTCTTAAACATTGATTGGGGATTTCTCCCTTACATACATCAAACGCAAAATGAAGTATCAATCGAGTGACCAACTAGGACCCAAAATATGAAACTGTAAATATGAAATTTTAACGTCTCTAACAGGTTAATAATAATAATAATGGCGGCGCTACAGTCCGAGGTGGACCTGGGCCAAACTTCTCAGCAACCACACGTGTTGTTCGTGCTATTGTTCCTTCACGGGTGGAGGGGACCTACAGTTGAATGCTGACTCCGAACGGCGAGATTGAGAAGCTTTTTCTAGACAGTTATACTCTTTGAGCATTGTCAGTGACTCGAAAGAGGTGGAGCCGTGAAAAAATTGTAGGTGTTTTTTCGGAAATCGAATCTTAGACCACGAGCGTAGGAGTCGACGCACTTACCCACTACGCCACGGCGCCCACGTCTCTAACAGGTTAATGATGTGAACATTTCAACACGTGTTCGTACGGTAAATTCAGCTGAGAGTTTGGCTGAAAACCCAGGTCTGTCCATTTTTACATGATTCCAGGAATTGGGACTCTTCGTAAAAACTTCGCATCATATTGAATGATGCTTGCTTAAGAATGCAAGCCACCATGTTTATAAAGACATTAGAACTGAATTAAGAAGGGTACTCACAGCGCAACTGATTGGCTGCTTATCTAGACAGCATAACTTTGAATATTGTCAGTGACTCGAAAGAGTTGAAACCGTGAAATTTGAAATTTGTCTGTGCTGGGAATTGAACCTGGACTGAAAGTCTAGAGCGTAGGAGTCGACGCACATAACCACTACTCTACGGTGGTCTGCAAACTGTTAAACGACGACGTTGACACAAATACCGCTGTCAGTCAGAATATTCATCACACTCTGGACGATAGAAAAGACTTTCGAACCCCGATTTTTTAGATTTCTTTAGATTTAGACGCGGTCATGGCAGTAATGTGGAGACTGACTTCTAATAGAGCTGCGGAGGCTGACGGTCTGCTGAAGTCTCCAGCAATTGGAGAGCAGATTCTGCTCTAAGATATAGTCGGAGGAAAGTATGTCCGATGAGTAGAATCTTAGTATCATTTGCTCGATCCACAAGAAAGAAGACCCCTTTGACTGCGCCAATTATCAGTTTCCTTGACATCGCTTGTAAGGTGTTCTCCGCCGTTTTGTATAAACGCCTGAAACTGTGTGTCAACAATATGATAGATCCTTATTAGAGTGGTTTCAGGCAAAGTCCACAATAGATAAAATCCTTACACTTCTGAAGATTCTAGAAAAGACCTAAGAAAAGCAGATAAACACCCACAACTTATTTTGTCGATTTCAAGGCCACATCTGACAACACGCATATAAACGAGCCTTATGTTTAGTTTTGACTTTGCTGCCAAACTTGTCAGGTTGTCCGTTGCTCCCACATCATTGATGGAGTACATCAGGATCAGTAACGAAGTCACCGAGATCTGCAATTTCAAAAAGATTTTTGACAAGGTGACGCGTTTTTGTGATTTTTTCAGCATCATTGTTGAAAAGATCGTGCAAAGCTTCCAAAATTCGCATAACTGTCAGCGTAGGCAGATGACATTGACGTAATTGGTCGAATAAAGCTGTCATGTCAATGAGACGTTTGCTGGTACAGAAATGGAAACAACAAAAATCGGTCTGCCGTAAACAGTGGCAAAACGAGGTATATACTGTGTTCGAAAAAGGATGCACAAGATCAACGATATGCGCTTATAACCTCGAGGTAGTTAGGAGCTTCGTGTAACTCGGCTCCGCGGCGAAACTTGGTATACACAGTTGGTCACAGCTAAAGAAAAAAACTGCTCAAACAATTTTTTCAAAATAAAAAACGTAAAACATGAAAAAAAAGCTCAAATTATTTGAGAAGAAAGAAACTGTTCAGGCCGGGGTTTGGCCTCCATAAACTTGCGACAAAATATATCCTCTTATGTGTGCGTCGTAGCCGTGGTTTTGTGCGTCGACCCATGCGCATTAGACTTTCACAGTCTAGGTTCGAATCCAAGCTCAGACAAACAAATTAAAAAAAAAAAATGTTCACGGCTCCAACTCTTTCGAGTCACTGACAATGCTCAAGGAGTATAACTGTCAAGAAGAAGCTTCTCAATCTCGCCGTTCGAAGTCGGCATTAAACTGTGTGTCCCCTCCACTCGTGAGAGAACAATAGCACGCACAACACGAGTGGTTGCTGAGAAGCTAGACCCAGGTCCACCTCGGACCGTCGTTATTATTATTATTATTATTATGTGACAGACCATAGGGAGCTCCAGAGGGAGCTCTGGAAGAATGCGGTTATTTCCGAATTCAGACGGCAACCTCAAAATGCGACCTATATTGTTGAAACCAATCCGTAGACTTACAGACTCATATGAGAATCTGCAATGAAGTAGGACTTTTTGAACAAAACTTTTGTACATGGTCGGCTCCGAGATCGAAATTGTTGTTTTAATCGAAATTGAGTCTTCACAAAGGAAGAGGCAGAAGAACACTTAGGTGCATTGCCGAATTGCGAGTTTGAGTAATAAACACTCGCGCATGTTTAAAAAGACCGCGTCTTTATAGCTCCTGATTTTTAAGAACTAGACTGATCAGTAACAAACGATTAATTATGAGAGGGGAATCAAAGGAGAATTGATGTTTAGACATTGAAATATACATTTAAGACGGCAGTTCACTGGTCTTAAATTTTACGATAAAAGACAGAAAAGTAATTATTCCTATGTGACTCACTGAATAAGCTGCAGGCTATTGTAGCTTTTAATTAGATTGCTTCCATACAATCCATTTAGGATGAGTATTTATCCCAAAGAAGGAACTACAAGCTCTGCCATCAATTCTGAATGAACCTACTCCAGGCACAATTCAGTTGTCTGCTGCTTGAGTGATGGCAAACATCCGTTCGACCAGAGCCCCCATCACACCTCAATCTTCAGGTAAATGTCTCACTTTCAATTCAATTACATAACAAAGTACACACAATCACTTCAACATCAACCGATGTCTTCCCACCTACACCCCTGTCTCCGCCCACGCATGCACACAATAAGATTCAATTACCGTCAATCAAGTGCTCACCTTCAGGACTTTAATTTCCTCATTGAATTCCCGTTTAAGAGACAATTAAGCAGAAGTCACCTCGGGAAATCGACTGTCTAACAACATCGATACGTCAATCTTTTCGTATTTTCGTATCACGACGACGACGTGAATAAATGCTGCGCTTCAGTTACGACACGAAAGGAAATCGAAATCCACTCCGAAGTTCATTCCACCAGGTGTGACGTTGCGAAATGTTCATCATTTTTCTTTTCTTTTCAATTTCTGTTGATTTTTCCCTCTCGTGTCATACATTGTAACTAAGCGTCACGTCAGACAGGCGGTGGGAGTTCTTGAGGAGTTTATACTCGCTCAAGGACAGGTGTAAGTTCACACATATTGGCCCCCACTGCCACTTCTGCAGCCTCTTTCGCATCATTAATAAGAACGCAGGCGAATGAAATGACGCTCACAAAAGGATTTTGCTGTAACATCCCATGATCTTTAAAGTCCTTCAACTCTGCACAAGACGAATATTGAACTTTTCGCTTACTCGCTCGTTTTTTGTCGGAATTTTCGTTCGCCTTACGCCGATTTATACGCTTTGAGCACGCCACCTCCCCCAACGGGTTGATGTCCCTGCTGATATATTCTGGGAGCTGAATTCTTTTCCGCTTAAGGATACTCAGTCCTTTTTTTCCGTCCCCTCAAAGAATTTATTCAAGGAGCAGATACACATCCGGGAGGTATGCCGAAAAATATTCTATTGTTAAATTCCGATGTGGCGGAGATAATGAACGAATGTGTGCGTGAGTGTGTGCCTGAGGAGCAACGACGTTTTCCAGGGGATAGTGCTGTGTGCTGTGTTCAGTTTTTTATCAACCTCTTGTAGTATCATTTGAGCCCGCGCCACCCTTGTCGGGTGTTTGATAACAAAATGATTGTGGCTTTTATAACTCCGCAGCCAGCCGCCTCGTGAATACATTTTGAATTTTTGTGCGCCTCCTTTTGTTTATCTTTATCGCTGGGAGTGAGTTTCATTTCGATGAAATGGAGAATTTCCATGACGAATTCGGGGCGAAGTCAACGACGGCAAAGTTTAGATGGCTGGGGCTTATGGAATGGATGGAGCGAAATGCTTGGAATTCCTCTATGGAGGAGATTTGAATTCCTAATGTCGTGCCGATGAGGGTGGGGTGTGGTGCATTTTAAAATTCATTTTGGTTGTTAACTTGAAATTGGCAAAATTAGAATTTGAGTCTTCTTATCCATATTTTAGTTTTGGGCGGCGAGGGTCTTTTTTGATGGATTCGTCATTAGGGGGACGTCACGCAAATTTGTTCGGAGTGCTTTCACATTTTGAATTTATTATCAAAAGCAGATTGAAGTAGAGTTGTTGGGGGCAAGAGCCAGTGCAGCGCACATAAAATTCTTGTGGCAGTGCAGAGAGTGGGTAACTATCCGTAATTCTACCAATGACCATCAACGAACTTTGGATTTCGAGCGGGCTAGAGTGTCGTTTAAAATTTCTCATGAATTTCTCATGTCACTTAAAATTTAAAAAAAAAAATTCGATTTTAAGTGGCACGCTAGAATTTAATTGATATCAAAATTATTTCAATTGTTATTAAGAAAGTATATATTTACAATTTTAAAATTTAATATTATAGCGCACAGATGCGTAGAGAAAGAAAAAATAAAAACATTTTTGGGAATTAATTCAGTACGAGCAGGAGAAATAGCAGAAACAAGCAGTACAAAATTGTCTAAACTCGGTCTTAGACCGTACCTGCAAAGGTAGGTGATTCCAGAGATGTACAGCATGAATGAAGTGCTTGCTTGATGTTAAACAAGTATGAACAGAGGGTTTTAATGTAATACTTCGACTCGATCGACAGAAAGTGATCTTTTCATAAAGATAACTTGGCTGTTTCTTGTGAATAATTCTGAAGAATATGCACGATTTAAAAATGGTTTCAATTCGCATCTAAGGAGAATGGACATTGTTCCGAGACATGATCAAATTTGCGAACGTTAAAAACATACCGTGCAGTTGCGTTGCTTGCTTTTGTCAATTTTTGTGAGGAAGAATAATCACAATCAGCGAACAACTCAGAGCCATATGTCAAGATTGGCACAATGAGTGCTCCGGCTTGTTCTAAGAGGTTCGTCCCAAAAGGAGACAGCTTAAACTGAAAATGTACATTTGCTGTTGTTCTCACACAAATTTTTAGAGGAGTTTGCAAAATAGTGGGCCTAGGTTACGTAGTGTGGTAGAAGAATGGATATGGACCAATCGCTAATTCTTAAACTTATCTGGATCTGATCTAGTCATGCAAAAGAAGATAAGATTATTATTATGGCAAAACGTTTATATATTCGTTATTTTCTGAATGCCCATTTGCGGATCCTAGGGCCTGAACTGGACCTACTCAAAATCTTTATCTGTTTCTAACAATGTGTCTCAAATTTCCTTTTTATTGCCGTGTTTCGCTTTACACCATTCCTCACATCAAGAGATCTTACGCCATGTGTTAAGGAGTTCCTTTAATAGCATATAATGCTATAATCCAGGGCTATAGTTAGAAATATTTGATATATGATGAATATTTGGCAGCTAGAGCATAGGCGACTGCACGTTAATAGTTTGAGAGACTGATATTCAACACACCACTGGCATGTATGTTGAGTCTTCTCATAATTTTTTCGTCTGCCGTAAAGTTCTGACGACACTACCGGTAAACACTTTAATCACCACAACGTACTAGTACATTACACACTTAGACTCACAGCCAAACATCTTTTGTATCAGGCTATAATTGCAAGGTTATATCAAAATATAATTCACTACGGCGTATACGTAACATTTTTTTTCACAAATAAAATGCCTTTTTTCTTGAGTGATCTTGTGTTTCGCCATTATTATTTTTTTGCCCGCTTCTTCATTAGAGGGCTGGTCCGCTGTAATTCATCAGCGGAGATAGCCACACTGTGGTGCAGTTTTTTTGTACCCCATATCAAAAGAAGGCACTAGCACCAGTAATAAGCAATTTGCCGCCAGGCCAATTACAAGTCCGTCTTAATCATTTCTGACTCAATTCCAGCAATCAACACCAGTTGATTAGTTTATATTCAGTGCACTAATCCCCAAAGTAACTTCACAACTGTTGGAGTATCCTTCGAACCGCTCAAGGCGGCTTGCTTGGAATTGAACGCCCACATTACTGATAATCAAGGCACCGTTCTCAGATTTGACCTGTTTTTGGTAAGTAGTTAAGCGTTTTAACCTCAAAAGTGAGTGGTCAGTTGAAATGGTTTTTTCATCCAACAGAACGGCCGCTTGAATGAGAAACCATGACGATGTAAGTCTGTACTCTGAAATACTAATTGACTTACTGGCACCTTTTCTTTATTTTTACGTGACTGGGACTCGCTTAATTTGAACCCTTTCCCAGAACTGTATACCCAAACAACTTAATTGAAACCATAAATATCAGCATACGGCACCAACCCTTCTTCTGTTGGCTGGGGACTTCCCAAATTTCATGCAGCCATTTGATTCGGACTTGTCACGCTATTATGGTAAGCAATTGTTTGTCACGGTTGACCTTAATGGCGATGACCAGCAGAACGACTTTAAATGGGACTACTGCTGGTTGTAAATTCAAACAAACGTCTTCCCCCAGACCCCCGTCATCAGTGGCCCACATGATGGTAGGTAATCATGAAGTACACCGCCACTAATCAAACAATTCAGGCCAATAATTTAATAATGTGGACCGAGCAACTGTCAAATAAATCGCATTTCCCTCAAATTATGCGATAAACGTGTTCATTGCCGTGTGACTTGTTAACTATGAACCAGACTTGATTGTGTCGGTGCATTAACAATTAACTCAGCACGCCCAATGCAATTCATTGATCCTGAATAATGAGATTCAGACTCTACAGCTCATGACACACATCCGACCTCAGTTAATCCGCTGTAACAATGGCATCCTGTAATTAGCCTTCCGACCTTGTCACAATTAATTACTCTGCTCTCTATTACTTTTGAGCAATTGGGAAATGTATCCATTGTCAAAGGAGTCAAATATCAGAGTATTGATAAAACATTAAGATCCAAACCGTCACCGCTGACGTGGCCCTTAACTCTCTCTTTTCTTTCACACCTTCCAACCTGAGCTGTCATCAATCGACAGTGAAAAAAAAAAGTACAGGAAAAAGAAAAAAACCAGCGAAAGGACGACGAGTTTCGGTTTCATGTCACATGATATGCTCCCTGGCGACTTTCCACCGCCTTGCCTAGCGAACGAGCAACGAGCAGACATGAGGCGGCAGAGCGGGGTGACGGAGAAGAGCGAAAAGAAAAAAAGGACGAGGGCATAGAATAAATAAAATAAATTGAAAAGTCAGGCAAGGTCTTCAAGTCCTTTGAGTTTTCAAGGGTTGCTCGTTAGGCATAGTACGGGATGAGTACAGCTTTTTGCCCTCAGTTACACGCATCATTGGAATGCCGACAAATTGCATGAAACCCGATATCGATTTTCGCTCCACATTTTATCGATTAAATATTTATTTTCATTTCACAATTGCTCCGAGACCGATGATTCAATGGGATTCGTGTAAAACCACTGACTATGCTAGACGTGTGTGAGTTAAAACCGCGGAGGTGTGCTTGGCGGAAGTGGTTGGGATGATGTGAAAGTCATATCCGTTTAGATATGTGGCGGTAATTACGGCATGTATCGTAATCAGACATCTCAGGGTTAAGGGCGACATAGTTACATATGCCGACAGACTAAGGGGTGCAGAAGATATGTCTGTAGATGATTATTCCTTCAGTTGTAAGGTGGTGTTGGAAATAAGTATACCAAGGCTCAAGCTACTGGTTGAGATTAGGTGTATGACATTGATGAAAGTGAATATATCTTTCAAATACGCTCATCTTCAGTGACAATTTTATTTCTTCTTCTTCCTGCATAGCGCAACCAACACGCTTCTCTTGTCACTACAGTCTTTCAAAGCATCCCTTCATTTCAAAATTATTTTTACAGGAAGATTCCCCAATCGCAATCTCTGGAAAAATGAAAGACCATGTGCGAGCTCAAAGCCGCTGGAAAATGAGTTCAGAGACTCAGATCCGGATAGCTTCGTCAAAGCTAAGAGCACCGCTGATGACACTAAAAAGGGCTTATCTGTCGTTGCCTCTGTGCCATGCGACATTGAGTGTTACTCTTAGTTGCAGCCATCAACAACACCCCTCTGAGATTAATTAATGACGTTCCTTCCATTCAAAGACACTTAATGACGATGGAAATTATACACTTCCAATCGAACATCGTATAAAATTAAAGAACAATTCCCATTTGATAAAACATTGACTGTGGCGTATACGTAACATTTTCACTCAAGGTAATTCGAAGGTTACAAAACAATGGAAATAATGAAGCAGCAGTCAATGCACTTCCAACTGTAACTAAAGCTTTAACATTTTTAAGCAAATGTTAGAAAGAATCAGAGAGTAAATGGAAATTTTGTCATAAATGTATGTTCTTTTTGCTTCATAGATATACGAAGTTTATCGCTAGGATCAATATGAACTGAACATTTTATTGAAGGAACGCAATCAATATTTTGGAGCACGACAAAGAGCTCAGCTATTTAAGGTCAGAGAGCAACAGTCACCATCATAACGAAGTCTGAATATTCGACGCGCAACCCGGGTGCTGCCAGTGACTATTGGGAATGATTTTGTAAGAGATTCTCATATAAAACACTAGCAATAAATGGTTGCAATGTAGCGCAGTCCTCCAAAAACAGGTGAAACCAACTTAAGGTTCCAACCACCTCCGTCTAGAAACTTCAGGTAGGATGGAGAATGCGACGAAAAGAAATGGATAAAGGAGGAGGCATAAATGAAAGTATTGACATCTGTGGCCCTTCAGTTTAAGTATCGGGGCAATTACAAAATAAAAGGTCAGTATGGGCGCCTTGGCGTAGTGGGTAGGTGCGTCGACGCCTACGCTTAAAGTCGTCGGTTCGAATCTCGAAAAAAAAACATCAAACATTTTTTCACGGCTCCACCTCTTTCGAGTCACTGACAATGCTCAAAGAGTATAACTGTCCAGAAAAAGCTTCTCAGTCTCGCCGTTCGGAGTCGATATTAAACTGTAGGTCCCCTCCACTCGTGAGAGAACAATAGCACGCACAACACGAGTGGTTGCTGAGAAGCTAGGCCCAGGTCCACCTCGGACTGCAGCGCCGCCATTATTATTAATATTATCCAAATGGATTTAATGGTTTCTGACAGTTTATCCAACAGATGCTTTGTCCTATAAGTACGAGACCATGAGAGAGCATTTATAGGGCAAGAAAACAATGAAGTAGGGCCCCACTCTTCTTCTTGTAGCGGTACAGTCCGGGATAGATCTGTGTCTCAACCAACAAGCCTCTCCAGCTAGCACAATCGTTTGCCATCTGTCTGCAACACAGTGTTGGTTGCAGTCCTTCTTCACTTCCTCCGTTCCGTTGTCCCACAGGCTCATGTTCAAAGACTCTTTCTGTAGAAGGTTACTTCTCTGAAAGAAGACTGTTCACGGTCTAACCATCTTAGGTTTTGCTGTACAGCCCGCACAGCTCGTGGTTGAATCCACTTCTCTAATTGCCGTCAATTAGAATAAAACAGCTGACATCAAGCTGAAGGACAGCAGGTCTGCAAGTAAATGGTTTTTTCCGTCTTAAGTCTCAAACTGGTGGCGATGTTTTTGCTGGAGGTTATGACTCAGACCATATTTCAATCAATCAGCACTAAATCTTGAAAATACACCGACGACTTCCAGCTCAACACACACCACCTTTTCATCGATTTTAATGCTGCATACGACAACATTTATTGTCCGGAACTCTATAAGATGGAGGTGGAACTCGATATAAGGAGAAAATTGATTTTCATGTGTCGCACAATACTTGAAGATTACGATGCACCGTGCAATTTCAACTTTTTCCCAAACTTTGCCCAAGATATCAGATGTGCTGTCGTGTATTTTGAAGTGTAGAAAGTAGGTGTCGACTTATTTGAAAGTGTTCAAGCGACACCATCTAAAGCTACGGTTGTGCGTCAGAAGAGTAACTCACTTCAGCGAAATCAAAGGCGAAACAATTTGGATGAAATGTGCGTGAGGATCGACCTAAGTATATGCCATCATCTGAAATTCGCTGCGTCGAAAATCGCCATAGGCCTAGCTAATTAAGGAATAAATTTACATCGAGGTAAGTAAAAACTCCACAAGTGATACCCTAGTGAAGATCCGACCAACAATCACGCTAGCCAACCGATGCTGCTTTGTAATAATAATAATAAGGGCAGCGCTACAGTCCGAGGTGGACCTGGGCCTAGCTTCGCAGCAACCACTCGTGTTGTGCGTGCTATTCTTCTCTCACGAGTGGAGGGGACCTACAGTTTAATGTCGACTCCGAACGGCGAGACTGAGAAGCTTTTTCTAGACAGTTATACTCTTTAAGCATTGTCAATAATAAGGGCAGCGCTACAGTCCGAGGTGGACCTGGGCCTAGCTTCGCAGCAACCACTCGTGTTGTGCGTGCTATTCTTCTCTCACGAGTGGAGGGGACCTACAGTTTAATGTCGACTCCGAACGGCGAGACTGAGAAGCTTTTTCTAGACAGTTATACTCTTTAAGCATTGTCAGTGACTCGAAAGAGGTGGAGCAGTGAAAAGATTTTAGGTGTTTTTTAGGGGTCGAACCGAAAACAACGTGCGTAGGAGTCGACGCACTTACCCACTACGCCGTGATTATCAGCGATGCTGCTTTGTATGACTACAGACAAAACCCTCAACAAGAAAATTAAAAAAAAATGTTTTACAAAAACCTAGTCCGGTCAGTCCTGATTAATGGAAGTTGACAGTGACAGCGGTATGGTTGTCAATGCGTGTCTCGATTTTGGCACCAAAGATGCATGGATCAAATTCCGATCAAAACACCAACTTTCATTTTCACGGCACCACCTCCCTCGATTTATGAAAGAGACAGAGAGAATAAAACAGTCAAGAAAAAATATGTCAAACTTCGCCGTTCGGAGCCGACATTAAGCTGAAGGCCTCTTCCAAACGTGAGAGAACAATAGCCCGTACAACAGGAGAGGTTGCTGTAGGCACAGAGCTAGACCCAAGTCCACCCCGGATAATAGCGCCACACTTTGATTATTTATGATTATTATTTTAACTTTATTGAAATATAAAATAAATTATATTACCATACAATAAAAAAAATATTATTAAGCTCTACCTACCAAGGGTTTGAGTTAATCTATGATTATTATATCGAATTTAAAGAAACAAAAATACAGCTACATACTTTATAAGATGAATAATTGCCTCTGATATCAGGTGTCCATAGCAAGAACTGGAATAAACTGGCCATCAATGGACTACTCGTATAACTAAACCACATGAAAACTCTACACAATAACCTTAATTTGAAAATCTGTTGGTTTACGAACCAGAAATGGATTACCCCAGATATTTCCGAAGTGAAGAAAATTTGGACGAAGAAAATGATTTTTAAACTCTAGCCTGTAAATTCTTCAACATAAGATGCCTCTGAGCACAAGAAACCACTCCAAAGCACATTTCCCTCGAGTGAAGATTTAATTTCTCTCGCTTGCAACTAACAGTGCAGAGTATGAACCCTTTTGAAAATAATTTTTCGTAGCACCACCTAGCAGAGGCTCCCTTGCTCTGCCGCCTAAGAGCCCCACTAACAAAATTAATCCGTTCACAACACCAGCCAAATCCATCTGTCTGGAGAGGATAAACCATGTAATCACCTCCATCGGACCAGGGGTTAAAAATAAAAAGTAGGCCACCACCTAAAGTTTGCCATATTCCCCATCCTCTCACCTGCCATTAAGAAAAAGAAAACACTCACAAATTCATTCCCGTATAATTTCGGCAGGACATGGAAGCCCCACCCATATTAAGGGCAACCACTGTGTGGCCTGCCGGCACGTTATTTATGTTTTCACTTAAGAGACCGTTTATTCACTTTTAACGACGAAAGGCAGTGAAAACTATTTGCCCACAGGACATAAGAACTTCCAGCGATAACCAGAATTTGTATTCGTCCTGCGATCCTCCTCGCCTGACTATTCGGAAAACGCCATGCCCTGTTCCTTTGGTTTTATCTCACGATGCTCCAAACATTCCTTCACAGTTTACGTTGTTCCTTGTTCATCCACAATCACCATCACCATTCGCGGCGGTTGGGGGTGGCTCACTCTTTGCTGCCCAGTCATCGTAATGATGTCAGGACATGAAAATTCATAAACGCAAATTCTCAGCAGTAATTTACTTTCGTCGTCGCCTTTGGTCTTATCCTATCCGCTTACAAGGCTCTGGCACACAGCGCAATGTCACGTCGTAATCATCCCTCCCTCGCTGCTGCTGGGGTTAGGTGTGCAATCGCCAAGGCGATGGCGATGAACCACTCGACAAGGTCTAGGCGGTGGAATTTTTCATAAAACCCCCGCACAGAGCTTCGTCTGCGACGAGACGAGGCACAGGACAGGATATAAGATGGTGATTGGATCGAAATGCAGAGAGGAGATAAAGGACGACAGAGCTGATTTAGATTATCACGATGATAGGGATGATGTGCTCATGTGGGATAAGGAGCCGACAGCTCGTAATAGACAAATGAAAAGTTGAAGGTGCGACGGAACTATTTGAAGGGGAAGACATTACTAAACTGAAGTGGATTCGTCCATTCTCCACGTCCTTTGTGAGGCAACCAAACGAGTTGTGCCGCAATAAAGGATGACGCACGGCTGATATGAGACAGGATGTATTATTTAATTATTCAAAGTTGTAATTTATTTTGTAAGCTGTCTTGTTCAGTTATAGCCACAATCCTTAAAGTTTTTCAGCAACTCACCCCCTGTCCTTTTGGATGAGGAAAAAGTTTCGTGTCTCATTTTTCAGAGAATCACATTGCTCCACTTTCCACTTTCACTCTCTGCTTGTTTCGTGTATACCAGGTGAACAAGGACCCTTCTTCCTGAACATTTGGTATTTATAGTTCGGAGTAACAAGGCGTTAAAGGGCAACAACTTAACCTTGGCAGAGTTACGGAGAGTTGGCTCGATACCCTCGAGTTCAGGTTGTGAATTGCTTAGGTCTCGAAAATAGCTTGCATACGACCACAGAATGTCTTTGTGGATGCGATGGGGGTGAGTGGGTCGTTGTCAGCTCTCGAATTTGTGGTGTCTGTGTGGGTGCGGTGGTATACACTTGTAATTGAAGATGGTTCCTGCGTCAGCGATGTGTGGAAATCATAAGTTTCTCCATGGCATACCGACGAAGAGGGTTGTTGTATCGATTTGTTAAGCCTGAACCGGAGTTCGGTTGATGGCATAACTTTGCAATTAAATCAATGACATTTGGTGAAGAGGCGCTTTATGGTGCGAACGGGAATTAGTAAAGGGCACGCAAAGGATTGGTTTTGTGCAGAGCAAGGATGCATGCTAGAAAATGTCAGCCTCTGTTGTTAGGTCAGTGATTTACCTTTTCTTTTGGAGTTTTGCGCAGTTGTTGGAAATTTATCTGAAACTTTAAGAGCGCATCTAGGTGGGAATTGCTTAAATAATTGGTAGAATGATCGAAACAAGTTTTTGAAGCCTTTTTTGATTGACAGACTTCTGGGAACTGTCATCGACTCGAGAGACTGGGAGCATTGAAAATGTAAGTTATTGTGTTCGGAATTGATCCGTGAACCTTAAGCGCATAGGTCGTTGCATTTATCCACCACGGCAGCGAAAGCGCTCAAAGCTTGCCATATTTTTAAAAGTTCTCATTTTCGATCTACAGCCGAATCTCGAAAAGATGGACAGATATAAAAAAAACACCGTTCATCTTTTCGAATTGTTCATCCTTCCAAGCATCGAAATTTAGCTCAAGAAGAAATATGATGATGTATCATGATATATGACCATACATGAAAACATTGTATATATCAAAATTGCAATTAAATTTATTTTTAAAAAATAAGACACATGTGAAAAAATAAAAAAAAAATGTTCATATTGTAAACATTATTTTTTATTAAGACGTTTTGTTTAAAAAGATGGGATGGGAAAAAATTGTTCATAGTATAGAAGCGTTCATGTTTTCGAGATTCTACTGTATTCCTTAAATCCAAATATTCAGTTTTAATGCAAATATATTAAATTTTCCTCAAGTTACTCCACAAACTTAAATCAAAAAGGGCAATCTATCCCCGCCTCCAGTATATTGGCTCTCAAAAACCAACTCATAGATAACACAAGCAGATGTCAAAAATTAATGATTCATGAATGAAATTCTTGGAAGCAAGTTTTCATAAGCTTGAAGAGAAAATCTTATTACTTTTGATAGACAGAGGGAATGTCTTTAAAGGAATGCGATTGCACATCCTCCTTCTCAATCAGGTTACCATCACAACTTCGAGGATACTAAAATATTTTCGTTCTCTTTGAATGGTTTTTTTCCCGTTTTTTATCTTAGAGGACAAACTTTGCTCTCTGACAGTTTTTCGATTCAACAAACAATCGACAATCAATCTTTTCGTTGTGGGAGGACGGAATGCATTTTGTCGTCATCCTTTATGGAATCATATTAAATGTGCTCCATTCCTTGATGGAGTGTTCTTTTTCCCTGTAACCTGGAGGAAGGAAATATATTTACACGATGTCTGTGAGTAAAGTGGAGGAAAATTAACTGGCTTTAAAAATATTTAAGACAACATTCAAAAATAATAAAACGTATGGTTTTCTCTGATAAACTGGAACCTACAGACGATATTTACTATTCTCGACCTACGATTTCTTGGTTTATCTTCTGATGTTCGAATGTGGTAAAACTTTTCTGTAACCATTTTCGCATATACTTCAAATACCCTCACAGGACAAATTCCAGATGCAGTACAATATCAAAACACCCTCTTGCAGGTCATTTCTATAATATTGTCTTCAAACATAATAGGAGTAATCATAAGTCTTTGTGCACAGGGAACAGATGAAGTAATGGAATGCGAAAAGCAAAGTCTTGAAGCGGTATGAAATCCGATATGGAGCCCACAGAAAACGAGGCGCTGTGTTCTTCTGATACTTGTCGCTATCTAGTAGTTACTTAGTTGTCGTCATGTATTCATCAGCGAAGGAAGAGTTGAGTGGTAGTTTATGTATAATTTAAATTGATGTCAAGTAAGGAAGGAAAAGCAAGTTCACGAAGTTCAGTTAAAGAGGAAAGCAAAAGTGGAGTTGCACGATTTGTAAGTTATGCTAAGAAGGAATGAAAGGAAGTTGTTGGAATACACAAGAATGTCGTTCAAAACTTTTGATCACATTTTGCGAAGAATTGAAACTCTCCTATAGGACTACTTTCGTAAAGTTTGATATAACAGTGAATGAGAAACTTTTAGAGGGTTTTTTTTTGATAGGCACATAACAATTTCGTATTTTAATGTTATCGCAATTTTTTTAGGTTTTGTCAATTTTAAAACGTCGGTCAAGGTATACTTTTTGATTGAGTAAAAATTCATGAACGAGTAAAGTTTAAAAATAATTAAAAAAATATGTGGTGGCAACAAGTCGAGGGGGATCTCGGCCGGCTTGGTGTGAGAAACTGGAGACATCTGACGAAAGATCGGGCTGGCTGGAGAAGCATGTTGAGTGAGGCCCAGGTCCACCTCGGACTGTAGCGTCCTAAGAAAAAGAAGGTCGCAACTTTTAGACGATTTATTCTAGTTTCCAGTCGTCCTACTTTCGTCCCATTAGATAAGCTGTGCAACATATATTAGATAAATTCGGTTCAACATATTCACTATGGAATGCTCCTGTGCCAGTGAGACTACGCACCGGTTCAAGTACACTTTCGGTACTTGATTTTTCGGTGCTTCTTTTCAAAATGACTCAAATCAGTCGACTCTACACCGGTCACATGAATTGAGAATTTCTCAGTCCACATTATGACGAATTTCGCATAAATATCTAGGCCTTCATCCCTACAAGATCAAATAAACTCAAGAACAAAAGCCTGTTGCTCATACAAAGTACCAAAACTTCTTCGATGGAACACATCGAAAAAACGTCTTTAGTGATGAGGCTCAGTTTGATTGAAAAACTTTGCCAATAAGTACAATATGCGTTGACGCACAGCTACAAATCCACATGTGTTTCCAGAGACTTTATTGTATTCACAAAAAGTGGGTGGTATGGATATAATGTCGTAGATGTACTTGGACCGCATTTTTTTGTCGATATAAATGATCGCCATGTTATAGTCAATGGAGTTCTCTACCGTGCCACGTTTGAAAGACAATTTTCTGCCAGATTTGGATGACCTTGACATCAGTTTGAACAATATGAGGCCGCATGCCAAATAGCTGGTCAAACAATTGATCTTTTGAAAGGTTGGGATTAGTTAATCATATAATCTCGTTAAATGGTCACGTCGTTCATTCAAGTTAACGCTGTTGGACTTCTTTTTAGTATGTTACTTTAAGAAGCTTATTCAGGCAAACCAGCAAACAATATCGACTGCGAAATTGCCAACATTCTGGGCAAAATGTGCAGAAGAATGCAGAAGAATGGACAATTGATTGATTTTAAATGTGCTCTCCGTAATCAGATGATCGGATTCCAAACTTAAACTTAACACTTGTATTACACCTGAAATACATTTCTGTCCGATATCTCGATAATATAACATAACACAACATAAAAAAGTCGTTACGTCCTTTTTGAAGAAAAAACCTGTAGTAATTTTGAGTTACTGGGCGCCGTGGCCGTATGGGTTCGTGCGTCGACCCATGCGCATTAGACTTTCACAGTCTAGGTTCGAATCCAAGTTCAGACAAACAATTTAAAAAAAAAAAAATGTTCGCGGCTTCGCCTCTTTCGAGTCGCTGACAATGCTCAAAGAGTATAACTGTCTAGAAAAAGCTTCTCAATCTCCCGTTCGGAATAGGCATTAAACAGTAAGTCCCCTCCACTCGTGAGAGAACAATAGCACGCACAACACGAGTGGTTGCTGAGAAGCTAGGCCCATGTCCACCTCGGACTATAGCGCCGCCATTATTATTATATTAATTTTGAGTTACATTTAAAAAAATGCATACAAATAATTATTTGTATTAAATTGAATTCCAATCACATCTGCGTCACTTAAATCGGAATGTCTGTCTGTTCGGGCTAATCTCCGAAACGGCAGGACCGATTTCAATGAAACTTTAGAGATATGAAGAGGAGGTTGAGAAGTGTGACTTTTTTTACGCATTTTTTACTATTATTATTAATTAATTGTTTTTAAATATTTTTACATTCGAACTGAACATTTGTCAAAAATAAATCTCATAATTGAGAGTTTCCTATCGGTCACAAATCGAAAGAGGTAAAGAGAGTCAAATAGTCTCGGGCGAAGGAATCAGATGCATCAGTGCACCAACTCCTAAAGAGGAATCAAGAGCCAGGAGATTCAATAGAGCCCATGATTCAGTTGAGTCTAGGGAGCAACGACTGGTAAACGACCGTTTATGACACAGAGTCAACCGGAGAAACGAATGTGCAAATTCTATGAGACGACTTGAGCCAACCTTAAATTTGAACTTTTATTTTAACAATTGCATTAAAATTAAAAAAAACTTTCCTTATGAAATGTTGCCCCTTTATTTGGATCGATCAGGAATCGGTCATAGGTTATATACCCTCTCCCTTTGGTCTAATAAGGGAAAAACGAAAATTGAAATTTGACTATAAAATTAGGGACATAATGTAAGTGGCCCTGGGAATAATAAGATTCACTGGAAAAAGAGCGGGACGCACTCCCCAGAAGGAGGCGAAGAGCGGCACGTCGGGCAAGGTTGTTTATCAATATTTTTTTAAACAAAATATTAAAGCAGCTTGCGTTTCTTTTGCTTCATTTTTTCGATATTTTGGTATCTTTGCAGTAGAAACTAGCCCAATTCCGGACAGTAGCACACAAGCAAAAGAAGACGATGTGGAGAATTCGTAACTTTTCGAAAAACTTAAATATGCACCACCAGAATATACTGACTAGCTCAAGTTCAGCGAGCATTAATAGTTTTTTTTAAGAAATGTAATAATTCATTTATGTTTAAAGTCCTATTAAAAAACGAAGTATTTTGCTATAACCATAAAGTATCCACTTTAAAGTCATGACTGTATGAGACTCAAAAAACCTTCAAGTTTTCAATCCTATAGATAATGTTCTGAAATTTAGTTACTTAACATTTTCAAAAAGTAAGCCCCATCATGTTTGTCAGAAAAATTATATAGTTTTTAAATCCTCTCACTCCTATCTTTGTACATATGCTTACTATATGCTACTACTAAGACCCATTCTATATCACGTATCTATGATAATCTATTATGATCTCATCTAAGCGTTTTAAAATCTCATTTAATGTTAACTCCTGATTTCCAATAGAAAATACTCAATCCGTCGATTAACCTCCCACATATGACAGCACGAACCGATTCCAAGGTGTCCCCAGCTACAGTTTACCCACAACTTTCTCCTGAATTATTAATCTTAGTTAAATTTGTTTTATCTTCCCTCTGAATTTGAATCTATTCACGTCCAAACTAACACGTCGTTGGCACAATCGCAGGATCAGCATAACTCTCAGTTAAGCACACTTCGAATAACCTCGAATAACCAAAAATCCATGTCAGAAAATAGAAAAGATAGTTTCCAAACGACCCCACATTTCCTTGAGATATCTTCGTCCTCCGTTAAAGTTTAATTTTCAAACGCACCCCGAACCCGTCGAGATTTGTTAACTTTCGTTACAACTCATTTAACCGGATGATACTCCTAAATCCGTTCTCACAAATCGACTGCGAAACGATGCTACTCCTGCTGTGCTCTTGGATTACGTACCATTTGCAAAATTTATGTGCTCAACATACAATACGAAGCAAAATCAATATCGACTCCCATCTCGTCGTACGATTCAACGCTTCTGCCCCAAATTTCATTAAACCATTCAACTGCAAGTCAGCCCTTTGTTCACGTCACCACTGAGCAGCTATTGTTGTACGAGCTGCTCCTCGTCCGACAAGACGATTCACCGAATTTGCTTCACAAATCACACAACTCTCAATGGCGTCTGTTATCTGTCTATTGAACGACCCCCATTCCTCCCAATTCCAGAGGCAAGCCGCTAAAAAGTTTTTCATTACAATCCCTCCTTGCGTTCTCCAATCGGTCCCGCTTCGGTCATGAATCCATTTCTAATGTATTTTCAAGGTGGAAAACATGTTTACTTGCCCCGTCGGCCGGGTCGATTAGCTCGCCAGGAACAAGGGGAAACCACCATCGGTTTACCGAGCGGGAAAAAAACAACAGAATTTTATTAAAATTTCACTCTGTGTTGACTTTGATTCAATTCCGCGCCGATGAGCGTGGAGGCCAATTCGTTTACATAAATATTAGATTACGCTAAATTAATTTTTGGACACAGTCATTACATTACCGGCCCAGAAAAAAGAATTGGAATTAACATAAACAAACAACAGTCCAGTCCGTGTGTGTGAGAGTTGGGTTCATCTGCGTGCAGGGAGAACATCAACAAGACTCACATTGATGTGGTTTCTAATGTGGAATATTTTTGTAAATGCTGCTTTAATGTGGTCGACATAATGCTGTGAACTTGATTCGCATGGTGGGGGGAACCACATTTGAATGGGCGGATTATGGTCAAGAAATAACTACAGTAGCAATTTCATGGCTTTAATCACCGCCCAGTCGAGTAGGTTGTGGATTCTGATAATAAACGGAAGGTCACTAAGAATGTTTGTCAAAGAATCTCAGTGATGAATCACATTTGCTGAGGAATAAAATATTTTAGCTATTTCTACGAAGTTGGTCGTCTGAAAACGGATGTCTTGTCCGATGATTGCGAACAAAAGCGAAGAAATACCAAGTCAGCCAAGCTGATTGTATTTTGGTCAAGAACCTGAACTCATTAGAAACCCATGATTTTTCATGTTTTCAGGAGAAGATATCTCTTCAAAAAGAGTATTCGTAGATAAAAATGCATAGGTGCACGTGCATAGTCGTATATTTGAGTCACAAGTTTGACATAAAAGTTGTCTGTGAAAAAATTGAACTAAATTTAGATCCACATTCTCACGCAAGTCTTGTCATTATCCAGATGAAGTACGTGAGTGTCTGACAGTCATCTTGCTGTGGGGTGAGTTCTTGTTACCGGAATGGAATGGTCCACTGCATACGTGATGTAAACTTGACAGCAAGTTAGGGGAATGTATGGGACTACACACAATTTTGCACATATGAAGGTAACCAAGTGCTGTAGGAATTACAACTTTAGATAAGTTGCCATTGCAGGATGCTACCGAATACTTGTTCGCTGTACTAATGACTAAAACGTGTACCATCAGAATAGTTTCCAGTTCCAGACAATTTGTCAATAAACTATTAAGCTTTAGCAGAAAATATCCCAATTGACTTCAAATGTAAACCATTAAACCTTCCGATTTTCTTGGAAGTGAAGAAAGAGGAATAATAATTCTTTGGAGAGAAAAGAACATGTAACCAAGTCCACAGTGTATAGGCACTACATCTCTGTAGGACATCAACTTAAACGAAAAGCGCAATTCTCTCAGATTGGACTCTTAACATGATCATAACGATTGTTACCAGCAGCATTTCACATACACTTGATTTATTGATGTAGATTAGGAAAATAGCTTACCGACTTCCACCTCACTTCACCTCACGACCACAGATGAAGTCCATTAAGCCCTTGAGTATTTATCGCAGCAAGTCTTGTTACGGTTTGGATGATACTACAGTCTAGCTGAACCTGGGTCTCACCCAACAAGCTTCTCCGCGGAACCTTACTCTCAAAGTGACCAATGGGTTCTTCATCCGCTTTCGATATTGTCCATACGAGCTACGTGCGTCGTAGCCCAGTATTGGGGTGATCAAGGTGTTGAACAGAGTCAACTTCGTTTTTCGATTTAGACTCTATTCCAAAGAGTTGTTCGTCGTTTGATTTCGGTGCTCATGCCATCCTTCAGTGGTCCTCTTCTTATTTTTTAGGTGGCAGTACACTCTGTTCCAGAGTGTAACCTTGGAATAACCCTTTTAAACTTGGGCTCCAAAATATGTTGGATTAGTTCCAAATGGATTATGAATCAGGTACCTGCTAACTGGAGCTCTGGATGTTGGCGCTGGTCTCTTAGCTGATCAGCTCCTACGTCGTCATCCTAAAGGAGAGATAAGCCTTGCACATTGCTCATTTGTAGCAACCGGCGACTTACGGCTGTCTATTATTCTATCTTCTGTTAAAGAAATACGGCTTCCACATTTCAGCACGGGGATGTGAGAGTAGGAGTTCTAAGGCAGAGACTTAGTGCAGACGTTTGTGCCTGTATGACTCGCTTATCACGGTCACTCTCCTCTACTCGAAGTTGCACCTGCCCACTGTGACGTTCTGGCTAAGTTATCGGTGGTGTAGTTTTTACCGAAGAAGAACAGACCTTGCTTTTCCTTCTACTACTAGACCCTTATAAGCCACTTTCATTTCAATACCATCAAATTAATGACTGATGGATTACTTTATTCCCAATCAATCAATTTAATGTCATTATGTCAATAAAAATAATACCATTTCGGTACGAAATTTAAATAAAACCGTGCTTAGATTGTGCTTTAAATTGTTGTGAATTGAGCGTATAAGATTTGATGAAAGTATGGTACCAAAGAACGCAGCAATGTAAGTAACTTTGGAATATCTATTCAGAGTTAAGTCATGTAATTTTTTTAAAAATTGCTTCTACGAACTTTTGTTTTGATCGATAAATTGCTACTTAATTGTAATGTCCTTAGCGATTTCATGTTCACTTTCAATAGTAAACTTATGGCCCTGATTCCTTTTTTGTGATATCTTTTAATACGACATAAATGCTCATGAGTTCGGTGCTGATACTGAAATGAATTCTATTTATTACGAGGATCTTATGAAATGCAGTATGTGAAAAATTACTAGGTTACCGTCTTGGTAAGACAACAAATGATTTACCAAATTTTGTTATATTCATAAGATCTGCATCCCAAGACTCGAAACCTCTTCTCTTAACAATTCTTTTGATGATTTCAGCAGCGAAACAAAACCGTTTCGACAGCCTTTACGGAACTAAAAAAATGTTTTACTTTCGTTCCTTATTTGTTTTTTTTGCAAGACACTCCTGGAACGAGTATATGAATAAATCTTCGGTAGCATTGCTCCCATTTAACCCTGAGCTTTAAATACTTAGACCTAATTTCTACAGAAGAATCATGGAGTTATGCCACATTATGAGACTTATCAAAGGCTGCGTTGATGGTCAAGCGCTCTCCCATTTCGCAAGGCATAGTCAGTTATTTATGTGAGTTCATACTGAGGTGTTAACGGGCAACTGACTAAATTGAAACATCTGGGAGCTCCTACTTGCGAGAACAAGTACAATGCCTTTGAATCAAGTAATAAATCGTTTTCCTATGTATGTAATGGACGTATTCGGAATTCACCACAAAAATGTGTCAATTAGTAAATCCGGGGAAGAAGTAAAATTCAAATTCAAATGGCCCTACACAGGAGAAGGGTGACAGCAACAAAGATTGATTATAACCTCCTCAACAAACCCTACGAGCAATTCCCTACTATTAATTTCAAGATAGTCCTTGAATGAATTTAACTTGAAGCTAGGAAAATAGTCCGTCTCTGGGGCACAGTCGGATAGCATAGCCGACTACCTCTGACAACGAACCTAGGCCCAACCATTTTTCATCGAGGCGTAACCTCAACGGAGCAAGCACACGATTCGTGGCTTGGTACACTTAGTCGCTTAAATTTCAAATGATGCAAGAGAAGAAAGTGGTACACCGTCTTGCAACACGATTACTTTCACATTTACAAGAAATATACTTGCAAGTTGGTTATTTTACTACTGACTGATCAAGGCGAAATCGCTCTCTATGGACACTTGTGATGCCGTTAATAGCGTTATCATTTACAATCGCAGGAATCACCTCGTGTCCAGCGACGCAAATCAGCTTTACTCCAAATGCAGTCTAAGGCATTGATGTCTTTGATTGTTGATAAGTCATGCGCTGAAATGTTTCTCTGCATCTGGACATACGAGTAGATACCAATTAACAAAATCTGGAAGCTTTTTAGGCCTGTACTGATATTTAAGAATTTACCCGACTGCGAGGATCATTAATGTCACCTAAGAAAATGCAGTAAAAGACATTTATTTGATCTTTTTTTATCCATTCATGCAAAGTCAATGTTGGAGTGCTTAGGACATAGATTAATGGGCTGTATAAAATAGTCATGCTATTCAGGGTTCCGTACCAGGATACTGCCAATAGATAGCTTAAGGTTTCACACCGGTGACTATCTACCTCATGTGTTATTTTAAAATGTTATGACTTTTTATTTCCCCACGCTTTGCAGTGTCCAGATTTATTTATTTTTTAATTTGCTTATTTAATATATTATAATTTTTAATTAATTAACAATATTTCGTTTCACCATGAAACCCCTTGGCTTAACTGAAATAAAAACAAGAAAAATATTTTTCACTCTTCAAACAAATGTCCTTGAGTAAACATAAATCTCCACACGTACATATAAATTGGAGAGATGTATCTCTAGCAGTTTTTATTCGCCAGTTTGTCATGCGTTGATTAATATAAATCTGACGTGAATTATATATATGTAGTTCCGTAGGAGTCCGGGAGCACACATTCCTTTCTAGTTCATCGGTGTTTTATTGCGGATGTGAGATCCCGCACAAAATGTTGTGATAAATAATAAATTGCCGAATAACCGTACACGGGTGTGCCGGGAATGGTATGAGATGGGAAAATCTATAAAAGATGAGGTTACTATCGGATTTGTGTTTTATTTGATTATCCTGTGATTTCGTTTACGGAAAATATTCAACACGCGGACGTGGATCATGTTACATACTTGGATAGTTCTGAGATACAATGGCTGATGGAATGAAAATATTTTCGTAGTGAATTCAATTGCCTTAAGAGATTTGATTGGAAATGAGTGTGATTGCATGAAAGACTATTTATTTTGCTGAATGGTGGAAGGTTCTCCTCCAATATCTTTTGACTTAATAATGAATGCCTTTTAATCGTCTTGCGGCTTCTAAAGCCTCATAAAATATAAATCAGCATGTGCCAACTAATGCCGTGAAGATAGTATAAACAACACAAGGTTTTGAATTCCAATGAAGCGACTGACTGAGTTTCATTTTACCGCTTTCATCTTCTGTGGAAATTAGGTCTGGACCCCGCCTCAATGGTTCAAAATTTTTGGCTGAGAAAGTAAATGAGAACTTTTGCCTTCTCTTGAATAAAATCTGCATATCAAAAGACTGTCTGGTGAAACTGGTCACAACGGGCGTTATTAAGAAATCCTCTGTAAAGAGTGTGATAAAACTTCAAGATAATTTAACAAGTTTTGACCTAAAAATGGATTCAGTTTTTGAAAGTACAGGCCAAAGATATTTATGCACAATGTTTTATAATTAGATTCGTGCAGGAAACTTGAGTTAATGGATGGGGTTCTATTTGACAACATGGCTGAAATAAAAACTGGCAAGAATGAGATTTTAAGCTAAAACTTTTAAATTTGTTTTGAAATTTAGAAGGGTATAATGACCAGTGATAATTGTGTGGATAAAAATAGCCCGAGAACAATTATGCACTGCAGGAGTATTATTGATTAAAACATGAAGTTTCGCTCATAATCACTTTATTGAAACTGATTTCGAACAGAGTAAACCCAAGACATTTGGGCGAGATTATTGGAGGATAACTGGATCATATTTTACATAACAAAATAATGTTCTCTTAACGAAACTTCATCATCCGGTTACAAAGCTGTTTACTATATATTAGTGATCATGAGATAGCACAGGGTGGATAGGTGAAAAGCACATTTAACATAGAAAAAAATTAATATGTGCAAAGTGTTGATAACGAGAACCTTACAGAACATCACCGATTTTTGGAAAAAGCTTCTAATAGTAAACCCATTACAGTCAACAACGAAGGAAATTGTTCGGTTACAACATATTTGCTCGGATGTATCTAAAACTCCAAATTATAGAGGATGTTAGTAATTTCGGGAGTAAATCAATTCAATGTATAGAAATTAATGTCAGGGATACCACTTAGACTCAAGTCGATTAATCGATCTCTTCAAAGAATTTATGTGTGATTACAAACATTTAAATTGTTGATTTTTTTAAAATCTGCACAGAAATCCATATTTTGATATTTATCACTTGATATTGCTTTCACGAGGTCTACAAAATTGTGTTCTTAGATCTTGGAAATTCACATGTCGATATTTCAAGATTTTTGGACAATAACGGCCAGAATGCTCAAAATAATTTTAATCGAATTAAATTATTTATTAAAGTCATCGAAAAAAACAGTTTTTTTTTTTTGGTTCCATACTTTTTTTTCGGAGGATTTTTTTTAAGACACTACTGGAGCACTCAGAAACCTACTCCATTGCTGTTAATTTGATCCCAATGGCAAATGGTGACTGGACCAGTTTCGATTTCACTGGGATTCGAGCCTGGGACCCCTCAAACTAGGGGCAGGCACTTAACCAACTACGCCATCCAGTTGAGTCCATACTTAGTTGCGAGACTGTATTTATTCGGCCCTCTGAACTACCCCATACATTATATGGCCATCTGATCGTATGATTTACCCGAAATGTCTCCAGATCTGTAAAAACCATAAATTATGTACAAAAACTTAAAAACCACACGAAAATGTACAGTCGAGACAAGCAAGCCGATGGCGTTTGTTTTTTTCCGCTTATTTCTCATATTTTTGTTTACAGTTTAGAAATGAAAGTGGGACAAGTTATAACCCCGGTTTTCTGAATCAAATAGCTGGAAAACGTCCCTCCTCATTTGAAAATTCCTATCGATTGATATATCACTTGGCGGGGTGCTTCAGAACCTCAAAATCGACCCCAACTTTGCATACGAAAAGCTCTGCATTACGAAAGCCACATCCAAATGACTCCACTTTTTAAAATTGCATCCACAGAAATTGGTATAAAGGCCAAAAGCACCTAATTTCAAAATTTCATGCCAATATCTTTACAAATGAAGAAACTGTGGATAGAGTGGCTGATAAGCGGACGAACGGATATACTGAGACTCCGTTCACAGTATCAAGACGTTTAAAGCCCAGGAGATTATTAAATATGGATCGGTACACACACGCGTTAAAATAGTGAAAATTCAAGTATAAAACGCTGAAAATGTCGCGGAAATGTTCTGCAAGCTTCATATCGCTTTTGGTTATCAGCAACCACCTCTCGCACACCTAAAGTGAATTGAATCAATATATTTTAACATCACGGAGGTGTAAGTAATATGAAGAGTTCAACTCGTGTTTGTCTGACAAAGTCGGCTGAACCTATTACCACCGTAGCCGAGAGCGTCATTCAAAACCCCGGGTCTATCCATTTCAAGATAATCACAGATATTGAGTCTATCCGCAACCAATTTTCAATGCGGTTGTTATTAAGATCTTCGCGCAAACAAATAAAACTGTCAATTTAGGGCTGTGGAAAACTAGGGCAAATGGAACAACCTTTCCATCCACAACGAATTACATTTTGGTGCGGTTTTTTAACTGGCGGAATCATTAGCCTTTTCGAAAATGATGATGCTTATTATGGTTTCTCTCTGTGAAAAGGTTTTAGCTATACTTGCGAGTATAAAGCAAGTATAGCTTTATGGGAATTTTAACCCATTCAGTTAGTGTTTGGAAAACCTAAAGGATAATGGTATTGCGGTGGTATTTTACCCGGTACGAGCCCTACTTTGGGCATCTAGAATTGGGATATTTTTGTTTTTTCTTTTCTGCTCCCTTTTAAATGCGGTATCCAATGAAAACAGGTTGATAGTTATACAACGGCTGGATGGGAGAATCAAGAAAGAAGCCACGCAGGGCAACATTGCGAGGAAGGGAAGCAGAACGAGCGATGTGGCAACTTATTTCTAACATATAGTTGTGTGAGGTTAGGTTGTATAGTTGAGAAATTGAATATGAAGTTTTGTATATAGAGTGTCTTTCAAAAATATAACCGCCTCATGAAAATAGCGGTAAGAAGACGTCTGAATTGGCTACGGCACATAATCATTTTTTTACCCAATGATATCAAAATTTAATAAAGCCCAAAAAGGAAGTTCCTGTCCCTTTTTCCGGCATCAAAATTGTTACTACTTGCAAAAATACTTTTTATTATTTTTTGTTTTCTTGTTTTTCGCCCAACTTTGATGAGATAATTAATTTTTTCCAAAGTTCATATGGAATTTTTCTTCCCCTTCCAAGCTGACATTTTTTGCAGGTCAAAGGCATATATTTTATGTATCGGAAATAGTAAAAAGAGAAGAAGCATAGAAAGAGTTTGGAAGAACTTTCCCATCTATGATATATATCTCGCCATAAAATAAATAAAATCATGGATTGTTGATTGATAAATTATGTTCATAGTAAAGTACACGACTAGAGGCTTACTTTGGCCTTCAAGATTTCTCGAGGGAAGCAACGGACAACAGACCAGACTGCACCACCGAATAAGATTTACAAACCAACCAACTAAATCGAACACGTACAGCCGCGGCGTCAACGGAAGCACATTATGTTCATGTACCAGTTCATAAAGAGTTAAAACATGAAGTATATGTGCATATGCACCATTAGAATATAAGTGGTGTGGTTAGCCAATGTAATTAGTATCCACCATCTTCAATGGTGGTTTAAGCGCCAAAGTCACAGATGTTTTCGACCAGTGGTACATATATTCAATCGAAGGAGCTATCGTTTGGCTCTCATTTTAATATCGGACTCACGACCATTGTTCGTAGTTGGCAGAGTACACTTCCGCTCAGGTTCGCTTAACTAACTTTTTTTTTTGCGGACTAGTGCCTCACAATATCCCAGTATATGTTCTGGAATTTCATTAAATTCTCCACAAAATCTGCAGAGACCTTCTTCTGATACCCCTAGTTTCCTTAGATGCTCCCTGAGTCTACAGTGCTGCGTGTTAGGATACGGAGGTTATTCTTGCTCATTTTGATGCATGCCTCGAATCTGTTCCGGTTATATTGCCCTAGGAGTTTCTTGGCCTGCTTCATTCCACGAGCGTTATTCCAGGTTTCTATCCGATTCCTTCTTTCCAGTTCCCTGAATTCTTCTCTGAGGAGATGGTCTCCTAAAGAGCAGAATGGCTCAGGGCCTATGAAGGGTTCTGATACTCCTTTCTTTTCCAGGGAGTCGGTCATTTCATTGCCTTCTATCCCTTTATTACACAGCCGGTAACACAAAGACTTAACTTGTTTCTTGAAGTTTCAAATTGAAGTCTAGGTTAGGCTAGGTGTTCTTGGTATCATTGTAATGTAATGCGGAGGAACTTGCTGGGCGTCAAACTACCTTGCGATACCCAGACGATACCCAGCATAATGCGCATGTCTCTGCTATATGTGAACTGTCGCAACGAGAAGTTACTGCTGAAATGACAAATAACTAGAGGAGGACTAGAGGACTAGAGGCACTACACGCACAAAATAAACTGGCCTAAACTAGATAAAAAGCTATTCAAAATATTTCTCTTGATGGTTCAAAAAGCGGCATCATGGTGGGGACACTGGATTGTAGGCGAACATTCCAGAAAGCTTAGAGTTACAATAAACGATTTATGCAAAAGCTGTCTACACGAGGAGGAACTATACACCTTCTCTGTACATGTCCGGTCATCACGTCCTAAGACCTCAACAGAGTACATTTATTGAAACCCCCAAAATGGTTTCCAAATAGTGATTGGATCCATGATCAATCTACGTAACGGCCAAATGTATGAATCATGGCTAAAATTCACAATTTTTCTTAAATAAAACACTCTGCTAACAACACGAGTGACAGCAACCGACAGCCCGTTCTTTTATTTCGGATCATGTTTTATACATGAAGCTGTTAATACAATTGGAGAGTTTCCTGTATAATCACCTCATCATATGGCATAATGTATAGATAATATTACCGATTGGAATTATTTGGAATTAAAGTATATATATAGTGGGTTATAAACTTTCAAGTCAATTAAAATCGTCTACAATATGTAGCATACCACAAAGATTGGTGCACTAAAATAAGTTATTAGAGTTGTAATTCGTGAAATACAGTCGTAATTATGTTAAAACTTGATAAAAAACGTAAAAAAACACAGTCATTCTGTTTGTAAGTTTTGTTCAAGGGGGACCGTGCTTTACATAAAAGTAAATACTAGCTTTTCCATTTTTTTCATTTATCTCCGAGTGAATAAATCTCATGAAATAGTTAATTTCTTCTGCAGCGCAGACTAAGGCAGCCCTCAGATGATTTACTCAATGAGAACAAAAATCAATATTCCTTATGACCTATCCCCTTTTCTAAAGGCCACTACCAGCACAGCATACCCACCCGACATAACGCGAATCTAATGACATGCTCAATCTTCCTCCATCAAATTAAGGGTACCGGCGATGCCGTTCTTCTCCTAATATTCTGTTTGGAGAAACACCCCCAAATGATATCTGCAGGACTGCCAGATACTTCAAGCATTCATATGCTGCCTTGAAATCACTAGAGACAATCCTTGAGTCCCTGCAACAGACTAAATCAACCCCAAACGTGACCCATTTATAATTCATATCTTTTTCACTTAACGACAATTGTCAGCGCAATTCTTAAAATACACCAACCACCTCCGCCCGTCTCATCACACAAATGGTTCATCTCCAGTTTCTCATTTTCTTGATAAACAATATCGCCAACTCTTGAGTTGTCCTTTGTCAAAATGAAAGGAATTACTGTCCTCCGTAAACATTCCCAGTCGCACAGACAAAGCCCCTTAACAGATTACCATCATTTTTTGTGCTCGCATTTCATCTTGGGGGGAAAGGAATCCAAAGGATTCCCAGTTCACTGAACTGTCCCCAAGTAACCCAAGGTATTCATCATGTTTCTGTTTACCCGCTTGTAAATGTCCCATGCCCACTGTCATCATATTGACCCAAGCAGTTCAGCCTACTTACTGTCCCCTGTCTGTCAACACAATCAAAAGATACTTTTTTTTGCACCCAAATTTAAACCAATACCGAGGATGTCAATCTCTTTGTCTTCCCCATGAGCAGGCATTACCCACAATACTCTCCTTCTGCTCAATTGGGGCTCGTCAAAAGTCAGATACATTCTTCGACAAGGTCTCTGCTTTCAGTGATTGAGAACATCAACCGCAATTGACACCTGAAACCTGTCGCAGAGCAAAGCAAAAAAACGGAAATCAAATATGAAAAACAAGAAACGATGGGTGTAAACGCAATTCCACCGCAGGAATCACAGACTTACCACCGCAAATATGGTAAACAGCCTAAAGACGCGACAACATAAACAAAACGTTTCTGGGAAGCGCGCCTACAAGTGCCTCAATGCTCGGGATAAGCCCACATATGACAGCTTCTGATGGGCATATCAACCATCCGCACAGTGGCTTTGACAAGGGTATGATGGAATCACTGCGCTTCAGGGCATGTGTTCCATACAAACGGAGAACAAAAAAATGAACAGCCCTGGAAAAAAGTTGACGAAGGGCATGATGGGGAAAAACGAAAAGAATCTGACGCAAGAGGAAAAAAATACAAACCATCACTCGTCTCGGATTTCTTCGCAATTTGTATAACCAAACACCTACGTGCCATGGAACACCGCAGGACCCACAAATGAGTCCCTGTAGATGCAGGCGGGCACACGTGGTGACTGGATGCGCCACTATATCTGTTAAATACAGATCTGAAGGCACGAGGGATTGCAGTCTTTTCGAGGTATCGTCATCGCGAATGTCATTAGTTCGCTTGGTTAGCTCTCAGCTGAACAACACTTTCTAGAGATTTACGCTCACCCCGTCCGTCGTTCGGATGCAGCGATGTTTATCGCCGAGATAAAACCGAATGAGGACGTAAAAGGATTTGTGCTCTCGTCCTCTTATCGCATCGTTCGTTAGTTTGTTTCTGCTTCAGGTTTTTGTAACAAGGTTGTGGATGAAGTTTGTAACCGAGGTTCCACCTCTCACATAGCATCGATGCATTTTTCACTCCCCGCCTTTGCAGGACAATTTGTAAATGAAAAATAACTCTTGTTTGTAATATGTTTCCTCGCTTGTTTCACTGGTTAAGGGTCGCGAGGAATGAAAAAAAGAAAGAATTTCTACTTACGCTGCGGGACAAGATACTTGTATCTGGGTGATGATGAAAAGTGCTTACCTGTAATGAGAAAATAAATTCAAATTAATTACGGAAGCTTAGATTGTGTCCAAGGATAGAACTTAGCAAGGTGAAAAGGGGAAATGGAGTAGAGGAAATATTTGCGGAGATAGTTTTGAAAACTATGCTGACGGGTTGCAGCGAAATTTTCTGTGGCCCCCAGCGGAACCATGTCTGGGGACAAAATCTTTCTCCAACAAAATAACGGTTTGATGAAATAGAATTGTACGAGTATTTAATGATTTAGTCATGAGGGTGGTTGATGAAGTTTTGTTGAGTTCAGTATGCTGTTCGTGGCTTGCGGATGTATTTCCGTTTCAGTTGTTGAAATACCAAAATTAATTACAGTGGTGGCTAAAAGTTTTTACACAAAGTCATTTTAATAGAAAATGAATCGTTCAAACCTAAACAACGTTTAACATTATATTAATTAAAGAAATCCAAAATAATTGTGTGTTTTAAAACTTTTTCTCTTTTCAAAAGCAAGGACTTAAGGAATTCTGGTCGAAACCTAATTTGTTTCGAATGAAGACAATGAAATAGGCCGAGGTCCATAGGGGACTGTAGCGCCAGCCAAAGAAAGAAGAAGATAGTGAAATGTTCGAAGATATAAAAGAACAACTTCAATAGTAGTCTAATTATTGCTAATATTAATATCACTTTCTATTCGAGAAGCCGCTGAATGGCTATCGATGAGAACGATATTGAGTGAGAGAATCGTAATTTACACCGATAGTCAAGCAGCAATTAAAGCACTCGAATCACCAATTATAAGATCTAGATTTGTAACAGTCTGCAGTATGTCTATCAATAAGATATCGAGACAAAGCAGCCTTATGATGTGTTGGGTACCTGGACATAGAGATATTCCAGGAAACTGTGAAGCAAACGAACTAGTCACGAAGAGCACAATAATTACTAACCCCACCATTATCAATGTTTCTGTGCCGATAGAAACCTTGAAAACCAAGATCTCAGAGCTAGCAATCAGCAGGGCTTATAAGAGATGCAGAAATCTTAACACCTGCCTTCATGCGAGACAAACATGGCCAAAGATGGATCTTCGGAAAACCACAGCCATCCTCAGCCTTAACAGGAATAAATTGGATAATAAATAGAAGGAGTCCTCACAGGACATTTCGTTATGGGAAGCTACGCCGCGAGACTAGGCCTGCCTTAGAACGACTTCTGCAGCAGATGCATGGATGAAGAAGAGGACGAAACACCCTCGCTATTTTCTCTGCAAATGTCCTGAAATCGGCTCCACAAGAAAAGAAACCCTAGGAGTTTTCTACTTAAATGAAATAACGGACATAGCTGAAATAGGTGTCAAGACAATCTGGATGTTCATCCAGAAATCAAGATGGTTTCAAGACTAGCGATTGGAAGCCGACTCAGTGGCATCGCAATGGACCCTTCACCTGTGAGGGAAGCCACCTTACCTACCTACCTGCCTAATATCACTTTACTTTAACCGCAACCACATCGAGCAGAAAATAGTCTTATTTAATTTTCCTTTCATGCTTACTCATTCTTTTTTATGTACAGGGTGGCGCATAAGAAACGTTAAGATTTAATTATTGCCATAAATACTTATTTTGTTTACGTTTTTTTTTTTTCTTTTCAGAATTTACTTTGAAAAACTTGGGAAAATATTATACCGACATTTTTTTCATGTTCAAAATGCACACAGTGCTCCAACAATTTACCGATTGGTCAAGCGTTTTCAACAACAAGGGGTAGTCAGTGATCTTCGGCGTGCTGGAAGACCTCGTTAGAAATAATGTGTACATTGCTCGGGTTCAAGCTAGTATTGAGGAAAACCCCAAAACTTCCAGGCGACGTTCTTAATAGTTGGTGATGTTCAGAGGGTCTTTGCAAAGAATTTTAAGGCAATTGCTTTGAAAAGAGCACGTCAGGTCGAAGCAAACATTGGGTAGCATTTAAGAGATATTATCTTTAAAATATAATGTGAACATATTTCCAAACCATAATCAAAATTTTAATAAATGCCATGGTTATTCATCAAATAAATTGTGAATTAACGTTTCTTATGCCCCACTCTGTATAACTTAATGAACAATTATCTAGAGTGCGTCATCTGTTAGTTTCTTTTTAAAAGTTTATAAAAAAGCAACGATTATTGCTTTACTGAAAAGTGTAAACCTTCTGATTAATTATCGAATTTACTTTTTTGATTTCATTCAAAGGCCTGCCTAGGCTGGCTTGGCAGTAGCCATTTTTAATGGTTTGGATCTCATATTTCAGGTATAGCTTGACCATATTTGTTCTTATGTGCTTGAATTGTCTCTGTATTGTTCGCATAGTATCGCACAAAAAAAATCCAAAGGCGTTACTTCACAACTCCCTGGCAGGTATTATTGAGCTAAGTGTGCTATAAATCGATTCTTCGACGGCCTTTGTGGTTCTTAGCCGCATCTTGCAAGTCAAAATCCCCAATTTTTGGTCGTAATATGTCTTGGTAAAGTCCTCCACTGATTATGCCCGTGCGTCGACCCATGCGCATTAGACTTTCACAGTCTAGGTTCAAATCCAAGTTCAGACAAACAATTTTTCAAAAAAAAATTGTTCGCGGCTCAACCTCTTTCGAGTCCTTAACAATGCTCAAAGAGTATAACTGTCTAGAAAAAGCTTCTCAATCTCGCCGTTCGGAGTCGGCATTAAACTGTAGGTCCCCTCCGCTCGTGAGAGAACAATAGCACGCACAACACGAGTGGTTGCTGAGAAGTTAGGCCCAGGTCCACATCGGACTGTAGCGCCGCCATTATTATTATTATTATTATTGTTATTATTTTTATGTTTAGGCGCATATTTTTTTGGTAACAGCTTCAATATTCTATGTCGTGCACACATGATCAACAGGGAAATCTATTCGGTTTTCAATTAGCAAATCAGTTACGATTTTGTGTACACCAGTTGCAGTCGGTGTACCATTTAGACCGAAATGTTCAAAATTCGCACTGTATCGACAACATAGCATCTGCTTTGGAGGTGACTTGTAATATTTTGCTACGTTCTTCAAGCTTTACTCGTTCGACTTCATACCTCAAGAATATAATACTGAGTTTCTATCAATTTGTTGAGGGCATAAGAGTGTCGAAACAAGAATCGATGAAACCATCGGATGACCTACCCGACAAAAAATTCTATTATAACTGACAGCAAGTAAATTAAGGTCCAAACGTATTACGACACAATTTTATTAGCATTAAAGCTTTTTGTTTTAAAGCGAAGAGCAGATAGGCAGGCCGCTCCGCTGGACAAGTGCATTGACTCCTACGCTGAAGGTTCATGGTTCGATCCCGAACACACAATAATTTAAATTTTATGACGCCACCTCTCTCGAGTAACCGACTGTGATCAAACTGTATTACTGTAATGTAATGCTTCTCAAACTCTGTCGAGAGTCGGCAAAAAACTTCCTCTTGGGAACAAAATAGCACAAGTATTTTTGCTGCAGGAACTGGGCACAAGTCGTCACGGGATTGTAACGCAAACCAAAGAAACAAAGATTTGGTGGGTTTGTGTTACTCTACAGTGAATAGGCAAGTATCGATTTCAAGCAAAGCGACCTGTGTCAGAGGTTTATCACAGACTTTCAATGAAATGTACGAACACATATATCCTTTTGCAAGTTCTTGAATATTCCTACGGTGATATTAAAAAGTCACAAAAAATAATTTTCAAAAATGAGCATCATTCGTTCGCAATTTTTGTTTCCAAAAAAGAGAAGGGTCATACATCAGCCCACGCTCACATCTCCCAAGCCGACAACGGTATTCATTATACGGTTACACAAATCACAAAAGGATTATCTAAGGCTGATGTCACTAACGGAATGAAAATGAGATGCGAAAAAACAACCACAAAAGAATTAAGCCTCATCCCCATTTAATATCACGGTCTACCGCTGAGGGGAGAACGAGAAAGAAACGACATTAAAAATGAATACCCGCAAAGGTAATAATCCTCGAAGCTTTCAACGGTACTTTGTTTTGATGAGGGTAATACTTAATCCTTGCATCCTCATCAAAATTCCATTTACCCTCTTATGAGATCAATAATCAGCTAAACAGTTACTTGCAACTTGTTTGGCTGTTGTATCTGGAAGAAATGAATGCGCACTCTTTTCGGAATTCATTTACAAAACCCTTGTCAATGCAAAGATGCGGAAGCAAATATCGTTCAGCAGTCATTACCAATTGATCAATTTCGGCTTTCGGGAACGTTAAGTAGCTGGATGGAGTTTGAAACAGAAACCATTGAAGCGCGCACGACGTGAAGGGATCCGACTTTTGGTCAACATTTGGAGGGAACTGATTTTGCGAATGGCTACAATAAATATTAAAAAACATTATTGCTGACTTTTTATTTTCGCGCTTTGGCAGAAATCGACCGCGTATCTATTCACAAATACCTTTGCCATTTAGGTGTTGAAAGCTGCCAATTCTGAAAATTTCCAGGTCCCTCTAACATTTGAAAGTAGGGGGCTTCATTCTGTCTTTTTATTGTTAATTTATTCGTAACATTAAACCATCACGTCAGCACATTGTGACCAACTGTCTGCAGCAGTTGGAAAAAATCAATGAACCCAGCTCTCCGGGAGAAGTGTTGGCGTGGCGGTCTGCCACAGCAGGAATAGACCACATGCAACGCACAACGAAGTTAATGTTTGAACAGCTGTTATGGCTTCATTTACGATTGCAGTAACGCTTTGGTAGTGGTTTCGGAATGAAACAAACACCTGACACGTGCTCACATGTGACAATCTGTTCAGGTTATTTTTGCACTGTTTGGCGAATAGCAGTAGGCGCGGTGTGATTATCATAAAAACATACATGTAGTGTGTATTATGTCCGGTCGATGGCTTTTATGAACTGCCAAAAAGTTGCTGGGCTATTTGCTTGTAAAAGTTAGTGTACGCTCGCATTTATGTGGCTTCATGTGCATAAATGAAATAAGCAAACATTTCAAAACTCATTCAGAAATAATTCTGTTAGATGATAGCCCTTTAGGTAAGTTATTCGTAACGAGTAAAGCTATGTTGTTCTCATGATCTACATCTTCTAAAGATATGAAGCAGCTTATGTACGCTATCACAGAAGCTATGAAAATGTCTCCAACCGCTGGCAAGAAACGCTTATTTATGGAAATATTCAAGCTGAAGTGGCGAGACAAGTTAATAGCCTTACATTGTATCCCTGAATTCATTTAAGAAGCACACTTGAGTTAAATAGATTTACTGGAAAAAATGGAACTATGTAAGTGATCTCGTGATCACAAATTTGAATTTTCTACTGTTATAAGACGGTTATAAGAAGGTGCCATAAGTAGGATCAGTTCCAGAACGACGATTGTTTAGATGCTTATTCTTAAAAGTTGTACTCGTTTCCATTAACTCGAAGGAAGAGGAGCCGTGAATTATGAAAATGGTTGCATGTGTCGGGAATTAGCACTTACCCACTATGCCACGGCGGCCACAGAAAATATGACATTAATAAACTTAGGAATGGCGATCATACCTCATGCAGGAGGAGGAGGTATATCCCTGCCTAATGCCGCTTATGACGTTTTATCCGTCTAAAGCCCTTTTGCATCACACTAATCGGCACAGTCTTTGGCCCAAAAAATTGACTATAGACGAATACTTACACCGCACCAAAACCAACAAGTTTCAAATCGATCCACACCACCTCTTCACCGATTTCAAAACTTCATGCGATAGCAATAGCCGGAAAAAACTATTCGATACGATTGCCGAATTTAGAATCTCGGGAATATTGTTCTGGTCGTGTCCTACCACTCTATGAATATGAATGCAGTACGGTTCTAGAATTTCAGAACCATTTGAAACCTACACCGGATTTTGGAGATGCACTGTCATGTAACTTCTGCAATCTAAAGCGACTAGATGGCGCATTTGGTTTAGTGCCTGCCTCAAGTTCGAGGGGTTCCAGTTTCGAATCCCAGTAAAATCGAATCTGGTCCAGTCACCATTTGTCGTTGGGATCAAATTAACGGCACTGGAGTAGGTTGCTATCTGGCAGTACAATGGACCAGTTTTGAGTCTGAGTGCTCCAGTGTAGTATTTCAAAAATACTGCGAAAAAAATAAAAACAAAAAAAAAATTTCTTCAATCTGGTTCTGGAGAAGATAGTGCAGCAGGCAGGTGTGAACGCGGAAGGTACATTTTCTACAAAATCGGTGTAGCTGGGTTACGCGGACGACATCGACATTATCACGCATCTGCAGCCATTATAGAAGCATTCACGGCGATTAAAAAACAGGGGAAACAAGTTTTAAAGCAAATGAGGAAAAGACAAAATATATCCGGTCGAGCAAAAATCTACCCGCCGCTCATTATCTAGGACAAAATGTCACAATCGACGGGTGCAATTTTGATGTAGGTAAAGAGTTTGTCTTTCCCGAGGCAAATGTAAGTAGACTCCACAAACGATATCTGAGTGGAGATCCGACGTAGAATCGTCGTTGGCAATCTTTGGCTGCTGCTTCGGTTTGTCTCAACAACTTGTATCAAAACTTCTGACTCGAGGGACTAAAATCATTCTCCACAAAACCCTTGCTTTATAGACCCGAAAGTTCGACAATAAGCTGTACGATAAGCAGCACTGCAGAGCTGATGTTTGGTGCTTGGAAAAACAAAATTTGCATCAGATATTTGCAAGTAAGGCACTCGAGGCGCATTCCCAGAGCTGATGTTTGCTGCTTCAAAAGAAAAATTCTGCGTCGGATATTTGAGAGTAAGGCACTCGCTCATAATGGGAATGGGCAACAAACAAGAAAGAATTCGTCTTTACATTGCCTCAAGGCAACCATATGGGAGAGGGAAAAGCAAAAGCATGACCGGTTTAAAGTAATAGTGACCAGTACATGTCACTGGCCAATAGAAGGTCATGCAGATATGCTAGGTTTCCAACATCATGCACAATGTAGCAACTGCGAAGACGTGACAGAAAAGGAAACCTTAATCCACTTCCTTTGGACTCTACCCGAGACACACTAGAGCCAAACAGAGGGCACTACTTCTTAATTCTGTTGACGGGATCTCCTAAAGGACCATCAAAGAATTGAGGATCTTCTTAAGTTGTACACGTTAGTTTAGGTACTATCTCGGCAACGTACTTTAACAATTAGGTAATAAAGTTGTAGTTTTAAAACATCTCCTAATGTTCATTCTTTCGTAGCTTACAAAACTCAACACGAATGAATGGGACAACAACCAACCTTGGTTGAATGATTATGCCCGGAAAATTGTATAGCGATCAAAATTAAGCAGTGAAGCAGGTTCGAGAAACGTTTAAGCAGACTGCCACAAACACATTCCTCTCTGCTTTACCCTTTTGGGATCAAGGATGTTTTAAGATTCAACTAACCTGATGTCAGGTTACTGTAAGCTGCACTTAGCTGTTCCTTCTTACAGAGCTATCCCCTAGACAAAAAGCCATAATCGATATGGACCAGCGAAGGGGACTAGGGATCCGCTACCAGCTTCTGATACATTTAATCTGGAGAAATTTAAAAAAAATACTACTAGTCGCTTTTTATATGTAAACACCTTCCGCCCGGGCACTGTTTGGTCTGGTCTTAATCAATGCATTATTTACCATTATACGCGTGTTGGGTTCTTAGAAAACACGCTGTCCTGAATAAACTTTCTTCTTTTCAGCCTTACCAAAATAAAGACTAAATCACTTAGACGAATGTCGAATAAACATTATTTCGAGGTAATATCGTAAAAATTACTTTTATGACTTTGTATTAATCCCATAAAATGTATATTCCCTGCAAGCGGTCCCCAGACTACCATCCTTTGATCTATTTCCACGCTACATCTAGTCTCTGCAATTATATTCGAAAATATTCAAGTTTTACGATACCACCAACCAAGCCTCTAACCAATCGTCCTCCTCTGATATTAGGTTTCAGGTCTAAAATAAATATTTATTGCAGTATCGAAGTGATTGGGATCCACATACATAACAGTTTCAAATTTATTTCATCGGAACGTGAAAATACATTTAGATACTATTTGTGCGAAATGACGTGACTGAACGCGGATTGATACAAATGCGCTCTGTTTACGCAGGAAATTAATCATTTTATTTGATTAGCAATTCTGATTCGAATTTGACCACGCATAATTTAGCCTGTTTCCCGGTCAGGATGTAGATGCAGATTGGGTTTATAGTCATTAATTGTTACGCAGGACGGCACGGTTGTGAATTTTGGTAATCTATTTGCATGCCGGTATTTTAAACTTTCCCCCGTCACGGGTCAATTATCAACTAATGATTAACTATCATTGTAAGTTCAGGGAATTGAAAGTACGGGTGAATAATTCAGTTGATAACAAATGTTACCAATAGACCAATTTAATTGATTAACAGCCGTTTCATTTAACAAACAGATTCAATTTTAATGAACTACTTGAATTTTGAAAATTGTGAATTACAAGATACGATTACGTGTAAGGTGCTTGTTCAGTCAGACAGCAGATGAGTCTCGAACGTTCCTGTTTCCATAGACGTTAGTCGTTCCAATTGATGGCCCCATTCGAATAAATCGATTCAATTTTATGGATGATTTTATTGACGGTATGAACACTTAAGATTCGTTCTCGAGATAAAGGGAATAACATCTGTGTTGTCAGGGAGGGTCTTGAGTCCAATGACCTCATGATTCGCTGATTCTCTAGGATAGAGACTTTGAACACTACTTGACAATTTTGTATCGATATTTTTTTTGTAAATGGTAACTAATATTGATGATAATGATGTTGATGAATAAGTCGTAAATAACAAAAAAAAAATGATGGTCCCCGTGGAGTAGTTGTTAAGTGTGCCGCACTACAGCCGCATGGCACCTTACTCTCTTGTGGCACTATAGTACATGTTGAATCTGGAATTCAACTAAGAAGCTTCTTTAGATAGCACGATCTTTCGTTAGCTGCCTGCAACTCTCCACACCAAGTTGATTGAGGGCCATCTAAGCTTGGGTTGAGAAGAAGGAAGAAAAACTTCCTGAGAAGCCGGGTCTCTTCCCTTCTTTTCTGTTCGATGCAGCGCTGCTTTGTAGGCTTCTTTCCTTGTTGCAAGTGCCTGTCTGCACTCCTCGTCAAACCAGGGGTTTTTCTAAGTGGTGTCGTAAAATCGATCGCTTTTTGACAACGTTTCCACTCTTCGTCTATTGTTTGTGCAGGCGACGTCGAACTTTTGGGTCGTTTCAGGAATTCTCGATCGGCAAAGTTCTTTGCAGTCTGTTGCGATTGTAGCTTATCGACGTCAAAACCGTGTTTCTTTTCCTCGACTCCTTTGATCTTTCAAAATCCGTGTTCTTACCTTGGCTACAAAAGTATTATGTTGGCTCCTCAGCCCGTTCGGAGAAGACTGGAGAATGTCGACGTGGATTGCAATGTGATCAATCTGGTTGAATGATCAGGCGTCCGCCAGGTCATTTTATGGATGCTGAAGTGTAGGAATCGCGTGCCAGTTACAAAGAGATTACGCCCCTTGACGAAGTACAGGCGTCGACAAGGCTGTGTTTATGATTTAAACAAAGATGTCCTCTTGAAATCTAGTAGAACGATTTTAGTGGCGACATGGCACATTGATCGTATGTTCTTTCTTGGAGATCATGGAAGACATCTTTCCTATTGTCATCCTTGTCCTCTACGGGGGCTTGTGCGCAAATTATGCTGATGTTTCCGAATTGATGCGGAATTTTAGAAAGTGCTTGAAGCTTGAGACTTTTTGCTTAAGTTTGCCTCAAACAACAAATCCACGCCCGAATAAATGCTGCTGTCACTGTTTGTAGCAGTCTAGGGCCTCCACGAGTTCACCGGCTGCATGCGGTCTGTTAAGGGACCTCACACTCTACGTGAAGAACCGAAAGTCGTTGTCCTTTTTCCGTTTACTGGGATCTTCAACAGTGAATCCGTCCATATCCGAGGCATGTTGCTGTACTTTTCACGTGGTCAGGAAGCCCACGCACAACCTCCGAACCTGGAGGACCGGGTCCTCATTTAAACCTCTTGACTTTGGGTCACATCTAAGCGGTTGATGTAGATGCTATCCAGAGGGCGCCTCGAGAGGGCTGTATGTCAACTTAATCAGTGCATTTAAAAGTGGTTAATAATAATAATAATGATGGTGGCACTACAGTCCGAGGTGTATCTGCCCCTAGCTTCTCAGCAACCGCTCGTGTTGTGCGTGCTATTGTTCTACACTTCAATGCCGATTCCGAACGGCGAGATTGAGAAACTTTTTCTAGACAGTTATACTCTTTGAGCATTGTCAGTGACTCGAAAGAGGTGGAGCCGTGAAAAAATGTTTGGTGTTTTTTCGGGAATCGAACCGAGAACATCGAGCGTAGGAGTCGGCGCACCTACCCACAACGCACGGCGCCCGCATTTTACAAGTCGTTACCAAAATCAAAAAACAAAAAGATGTATTTATTCTTCCTCCCGTCAAAACTAAAATGTCTATAATGTAGACGTTTTTTTTGAGTAATTTTTGGTGAACTCAATTAGACAAATGTATGTATCATCAAAATTGTTTCCTGTTTGGTTAATCTTCGCAATCTGCTAAAGGACGGTGTCCATGAACGTTTATCTCCCATGTGCTGGCTTTATCGCTTGTCATAGAAAAGTGCTGCTTTGATGTTTAAAGACCAACTTTTGAATAACTTTGCACAAAGTGCTTAAATGGATCAGCAAATCCAGTCAATCTATGCTTCCCTTCCGTTTTACCACACGACATTCAGAAACTATTTTATGTCCAAAAAGTTTGAAACCTGAAAACGATGTCCATAGATACATAAAAACTACTTTGTCTAGCTTATATCCACTTCGCTCAGCTCTAGGGGTGTTCCACTTAAAATCCGAAAGATAATGTTCCCCCGAACACCCATCTCTTTGTTGCCACACCATATGGACGTAATATGCTCTCGAGGGACTCCATGCAGACAGCAGACACTCCTGGCATATTTCCATGATCGCACAGACAATCGATTTTCCTATAAAATCCATCTAAACCCGGTTTCATCTTCATGGGGACATCATCATCCTGTCACTGAAAACTACCACATTTTAAAAGTCATTAAAAAACCTCATAAAGCGAAAGACGTTAATGTCCTCTTCGGGGCTTACAGTGTGTCTCTTTCTCTCCCTGAATAGGTGGAAATTTAATGCGGTTTCAGACTTCAATATATGAGACGGATCCTTAAGATGTTTCGGTCCATAAAACCATGAATCGCCCACAAAAGTCTTTATGTGTCTCGCAAGCACCACTAAAAGTGATTTGCTTTGAGCCAATGCGAGGCATTTGACCCTCAATCAAGAACTGCGTCGCATATAAATCACTCTCAGATGTGTTTCATCACCGGTGTGCCACCCTGCCCCCCCCAGCCACAACCTACGGATGAGGACATCATTAATGCCACCCCTCAAGCTCCCCCTCCCCTTGAGGAGAGTGAGTCATCAAAAAAGTCACACAATCTCACAATTAAGTCATCCTTCATGACGGCACAAAAGTGTCTGCGAAGGAACCGGAAATTCCTTGCAGCCCACTCTACGACCAGCCCACACCCATCGTCCCATAAGAACGATCGTAATGCCCACTTTCACGTAGAGTCTCCTAATTACTTCCAAACAATAAATTCTAATCTCATTACCGCGCACTTTTGAGGACGAATTATTGCGTAAAGTGTTTATCATCTCCTGGCTGCTCAAGTGGTGCTTCTTATCCTGCCGAGATGGTTGGGCGCCATTCAGGGCCAGTGTGTCACCGGGACTCCCCCGCAATCGTTAAATAACAAACTCCCGACACCATTATTGTCAAGGCATCCGTCGAATTTCACGATGTGAGGGGTCTTCATAAAAGCGTTCCACAAATAAATTTTAATCGCCGCCGGCGGTTTGTTCTTACACAGGCTGTGTAAGGGTGAGCAAAAACGTGCCCTGGATGGCGTTGAGCCCACCCCAGTTCAATTTATCCTTCTCCGATGCTCTTTCAATGCCACTCTGGTGCGTCGTTCTAATGCAATATCGAAGAAGCACTGCATAACGAAGAGTCCTCAGTCCTGAGTCTTTTCACCACATTTACATCCTGCCCGTAATTGCATTCCTTCCGCCGTCGACGGGTATATCTGTTCGTTCAGCTGGGTACATCATTTCCCGGCGAGCATCTTCTCTGCAGCTGTAGTTTTAGGAATTTGCGATGGCGAATGTGAGCGGAATTCATTGGTTCACAAGGATGCGTCTTGTTGGGATATGCGACAGAGTTGAATACAAATTCCTATTCCCTCACGGTCCCTGGCCCACAACTTCAGACACATTCAACAAAGTCCTGCAGACCTCGAAATGTGCAAACTCAATAACTGTGATTTCGCAAATCGCTGAGATGGAAAAAACGCCAAACGATACAAAGAAACCAGAATCCTCTGCTGTGCTGCACTTCTGACGCCCGCTTCCGTAGAATAAATATCCCAGATACAACGTATAAGTTCTATACCTGATTGAAGTGAATTGCAACTCGACCAAGAGTCCTGTGGATGCGACTGGAGATACGTAGCGGCAGAGAAGACAAATGGTTACGACTTTTGGGATCCTGTTGTGCTCCATCGGAATGTGTTCGAGTGAAATGTTTGGATTTTCTATAACTCATTTGTTGAGGCGTTATTTGCTTGTTGTAAGTCTATGGCCATTTCTCCACTAAACGAAACGATACACACTGGAGAACTAAATCGAAACGTCATCGAGTTTTGGTTTTGCAGAGTGGTGGTCTTGATGCGAAGTGATGGACGTTGGGGTGAAGCTGCTTCTGTTATGACGATTAATCCTACAGATCGATAGAGGTGCCGGCGGGTGCTAAGAACTTCAGCTTTGATTGAGTTACATAGAAAAAAGTCTGTAAAACTGCGTGAAGTCGCTTATGCGAGAGCAAGATTAGTTTTTGGAAAACTATTTGCTTTTCGTTTGAGAAATGACTGGCAGTGGATATGTTGGCTTATTCTCAGTTCTTCTGGTTCTCGATAAGTCTTTTCCGTTTGGCCTATAACATTGAAAAGTTTCTGCTTTTGAAGGTTATCCATCATCCTTTCCTTTCAAGTTTATAATGTTTCGATTGTTGTGCAAGTTCGTTTAGTTGAAAGCGTGAATGGGGAGAGTCATATGTGCTCCTGCAAGCACTTCTGTTTGTTTTTGATTTGTTCATTGGTCCACTTTGATAATCATTTTAACTAGAGTACCCCAAGAGAAGAGGTGTAAGTGATCAGATAAGACTTAGGGCTTTTTTTTTGTTGAAGGTTTTTGTAACACTAAAAAAAACTGGTCCATTGTACTACAAGGCAGCAACCTACTTTTGCTGAAATTTCATGGTCTTCCTTCGGCAGGTGCTTCTATGATAAGGAGCCTACATCATCAGCTCTCACCTCATCAGCACCGAATACCTGCCACCTAATACGAGCAAAGGCGGGACAATGGCAGAGGAAGTGCTCTGCAGTGTCGTCGTCTTCTCCACAGGCATCGCAGAGGGCTTCATTGCTTAGACCAAGCACACTTAGGTGTTTGGCGAAGTTGTAGTGCCCGTTAGTACGCCGGTAAGTTGTCTGCAATCTTTTCTGTTAAGAGATAACAAGAAAGCCGCAGATTTTTTACAGACGGTGGGAAGCATGCGCTTGGTCTGTCTACATTCTGGAGAGTCATGCCACCTGCGGTTGTGCTCTCGAGAAGTCCAACCATCGATGGAAGCCCTAACCAAGAACGCGGGCAGTCCCAGCGAAGTTTCAGGTCCTGAGAATGCCTCATCTGATCCTCGCCTAACAAGTTCATCGGCGATCTCATTTCCTGTGATTCCGTGGTGCCACGGGACCCAGACAAGTCTTAGCGAATTTAAGCTACCGATCGAATTCAGAGAGGACTTGCATTCCTGAACTATCCTGGAAGTGGTTAAAGGGTCGAGCAAGGCCTTAAGCACAGCTTGGCTGTTGCTACAGCCACAAATACTTCGCCCCTTCCACCTATTCTTCTCAATATTGCTCGTAGCCATTAGGATCGCATAGGTTTCCGCTTGGAAAACCGACGCAAATTTACCTAACGAAGTGTGCAGTCTAAAGTTGTCGCTCTCCACGAAGGCACCAGCACCAGATTCTTCATTGGTCTTGGAGCCGTCCGTGAAAATTCGACTATATTCTTTTCCTGTCTCAGATTCTGGCCAGAGCCAGTTCTGAGTGCAGGGAAAGTCGACTTTGTATGTTCGTCGCAGCTGGAGTACAGGTGTCGGTGCGTCAGACGGCATATCCTTAAGTCTGGGGTCAAAGGAAATGCGATGCGCAAGGTCATCGAAACTCCAGTGCGAGTTGTACCAAAAACCACTTCTTTTTAAACGGAAGATGGTCTTGAGAGTGCATCAAGAGCAGAGCCGGGCGTCCTAGGGAAGGCCCCTATGCAGCCAAGACAGACCGTTCTTTGAAGTAAGACTTAGGGTTAGTTGTTCAAAAGTGCACCTTGAACTGAGTTGGTCCATCATACTGCCACGAGGGTTTTCCATGGCTTATACCACTTGTCCACTTGTCCACTTGTGGTAAAGAAATTACAGCTTTCTTAAGTGCAGCAGACTACTAATGGATACCTCACGAAGGTCGGAAATGTTGTCGAAAGAGTTTGTTTCCAGATGTTTGCGTCTGGGTGACACTAGAGCCGTGCAAATGTAAAGGAGAGCATTTTCTGTTTCTTCCTCATCCGAACTTCTACAGAAATAGTTTGAAGGGACTCTGGCAGCACCCAGCAGATAGTGGGTGCCGTGATAACTCCTGCCATGATGCGGATTTTGTTGCTACCTCCTGTAAGAACAGCCGGCAAGTAGCAAATGGCATACCCACATTGCTAATTACAATGTGGTTGCATGTTTGGCAAGTTCGCCCGCTTTGGAGTTACCTGGGAAGTCTTTATGTGTCTGGCGCCCAGCACAGCATGGCCCAACTCTTTGGCCATATACCTCTGATGAGAAACACCCTGCAATGGTCAGGAAGTCGTAAGGAGAGTCTGATGTTCAACTCGTTGGATTAGACCGCATTGTTCACACAGTTTTCGATCCGGACGTATAAATAAGTACGAAAATCTGGTAGGTGCTTCCAGTTACGCATGTTACAGCCGTCTGACGTCACTTTACATTCATATACGCCACCGGAGGCGTGGTTTTCCTTTTTTTTGAGTTATTTTTGAAACACTACTGGAGCACTCAGACTCAACACTGGTCCATTGTACTGACAGGTAGCAACCTACTCTAGTGCCGTTAGTTTGATCCCACTGGCAAATGGTGACTGGGCCAGATTCGATTTCACTGGGATTCGAACCTGGGACCCCTCGAACTTGGGGCAGGCACTTAACCAACTGCACCATCCAGTCGTCTGGAAAAATTCGTGATGTTCTTTCACGAGTGGAGGGGGCACTAAGTTTTATAGCCACTCCGAAGGGGAAAGTTTAAAAAGGTTTTCTGGTTAGTTATACGCTTTGTGCATTATAATTGACTGGAGAAAGGTGGTGATATATCTGATATATCACTCGCCAGACATGCTTTGATCCTTCCCGATTGAAAAAATTTAATGGTTCATGCGGAAGACTGCTTGGCAAAAACTATGCAGACTGGACCTGGGTTTTCTCCACGATTATTGCTCCGAAAGCAATAGTGAAAAAAAGAATGCACGGAATTCGGCCATGGATTACATAAGAAATTAAAATAAATCCTCCGTGTTTTCCGGAACAGGGTATAAACTGCGAACATTTTTCGAATTCATCAAATATTCGTCATCTCCTAATGGAAAAACCCGCAGCACTAATTTCAAATTTCACTTAATACCGAATCAAATTTTACATGTGGAAGCTTATACATACACCTGAATTATTCATAGGCCGCAAAACCAGCGTTATTTTTTCAAATGGTTTCAGGTTTGCCACATAAATTCCAAAAATATTCCCAAATTTGATCTGCTCCTGCCGGCACCAAAACCGAATCCCTTACATCCGTTTGGTGTCTGCCTTTTTCCAGCCCTGGCCCTATAATTCAATTACATCGGAATCGCAAACACGGTCTGCAAGAAACACCTCCAGCTTCGGGGTCCACCCGACGCAATGCACAGCTACTTATTTATTTATACATGTAGTAATTTCATTTCACTTAAGTGGCTAACCTTTTTCCACTGAAACAAAATGAAAATAAATATCTAAAAGTAATTTCCTAAGTTTCCATTTCATCCCCTTTATTTACTCAGCAGCCGCACTCTTCAAAGCCCCCTCCAGTTTGGTATGCGGACCGCAGTGCAAACTGAAAAATGTTTATTTTTTCATTCACTTCTCGACTCGAGCGTAATTTATTCCATCATTCTTCTCCTCACTCATCAACTTATCCAAATACAGAAAAATAAAAAAAGGACATCACGGACGGCGCACGTTGAAATATGTCCATCTTCTGAGTCCCTCTCCGCTTCTGTCCATTTCAAGCCCCCACAACCGTCTGAATGATTTCCAGATTTTTTTCCCTCCTCCCTGTGGGAGATTTCCTTTCTCGCCTGCAAAACGACCAGCCTTTCGGTGAATCATGTTGTTGATGGTAATTTCTTATTCATGTCCAGTTTCATAATTATTTCAACAAACAAAGTGTGCGCTGAAAAGGATAAAAGAAACCCACACTCCTACTTGCCCTCAATCCGCGGTTCGGATTGATTTCACTTCAAATTAGTGCTATCGCTTGGATGCGAGCCTGCACTCTATCTGAAAGGTAACGCCTCCAAATAGGAATTCCAACCCGATACACATCCAAGACCCAGTCACAGACACACAAAGCGGGCCCAACCAACACCAGGACAATGGGGCTATTGTGTAACACCGCTTAAATCGTCCTTTGTTGTGAGCCATCATGACTGAAAAGCGTATCGAATGTTCGCTTTGGTTGGCACTTTCTGACAGTCGACCTTCCAGTAATCAAGGTTTAACTGTGAAGTGAAAGGGGCCCCCCACCACACCCCACAGCCCACACACTGCTGGCGAAAAACCCTATTGTTGTGTTGTTGGTTCTCCCCTTAATCTGTTCACCATTATTCCGAGGTGTATTTGTCCACAATTACTGAGTGTACGTGTGGGCATATCCTTTCGCAAATATTGACTGCAATAATTTATACATCGCCCGTGGTGTGGGCAGTCCTCCTCACGCGAATCCCCATACACATGCAATCGTAGATGGTGGGTAAATATTTTTTCAAACTATTTGTCCTGTTTGCCGGGAGCGCTATAGGATTGCTGGGGACTTCAGTGGTCAAAGGAACGGAAGCAATGATTCCAAGAAGACTGACTGGCAGACTTAATCACAAACACAAGCAAGTATTGAATCCTTTCGCCGAAAACGTGGACAGCGGAAGGATTCATCCGCGGGTGGCTGTGGAGGATGGCGTGTTTTCGAATGCGCTGGGTGAGTGCTTCACATTTCATCATAACAGGACCCCCTAATTCGGTCCTAAGGGACATTTGTTTTGGTTTCGGATTTCTGTTTTGCCATTTCCTCACTCCAATCACCGCAACCCCGCTGTATCTCGCAGAGGCTGTCATGTTCGCTGTAGAGGGTGGGTGGTGATCGGAAAGGTATACGTGAATGGAAAAAAAAATATGAAAATAGCGACTCGTAGCAACTTTGGTGCAATTTGAATTCGATTATGCAAAGATCCTGGAACCAAATTGGGGTTAAAGTGACTGGCTTCAGCTAGAGTGGTGTTATTGACGACGCGGACAAGCTGAGAGCGAGAGGAGATACCGTAGATAGGCTTATCTCGCCCAGAAAATTGGTTATTTGGTGTCTTTCCGAATTCGGTACTAATTCTATTTACATAAACCATTGGGGGATTTTGTGGTTGTGAGTGGAGCTTCCTGGTCAACCAGGAGCGATGATTGATGATTTATACAGAAGCAGCAGCAGGGTCTTGCGCTTCTGGTATCAGCGGGGGTCGTCATTCTAGATAAAGGGTGATAAATGATGAATAATTCGTGGTCATTTGAATATTTACGCAGAAATGAGGAACATAATTTGCACATTTGCAAGCCTTGAGGTGTCCGAAGTACGTCCCTTGAGTGGTGATGGTCGTCACAAATTTCGCCATGTTATGTCATGTCAGCGGAGGCCCTGGAGGTCGGCAGTGGAGATGTGAATTTATTACGCTTTCATATCCGTGTTGGATTCACTTAAGTGGACGTGTTGTTATTTGGCTCGTCTCCTTTGTGACTACGTAGACTGATCAGGAAGGAGTGTTGGTCTCTGTTTATACAAAGATATGATGATGAGAATTAAGTGTATGCTGAGCAAATGTACGAATTGGATGATTGGTCTGTTAGTACGGCTGTAATTGTGACAAACAACTTGGAATGTTGTCATCTGTTCTGGTCATCCAGGTCTTAAGCGGTTGTTGTTTTCAAAACGCATAAATTTAAACAATCCGAACAATACTCAATTGTACTTCGCTTTTTTCTTTCCTAACTGATTGATTATTGGAGCGGCATAGATCTTCTCCTTGTGGTGCAACAGTCCGGGATGCACCTGGGCCCCAACTAAAAAACCTCGCTAGATAGCAGGATCTCTTGCCACCTGTCGCCAATTGAGCACACCAAGTTGGTTGAGATCCCTCTCCATTTGGGTGCGTCACCTTAGGCTGCAGCCACGCAATGAGCGACGAGCGATAGAGCGACGCAAAAAAAATTAAAGCACATGAAATCATATGGAGGTGGTCACGTAAGCACTGAATAATTTGCGATTTTTTTAAGCGACAGAGCGACGTCGCTTGGCAATCAAATCTGTTTTAATTTTTGAGCAGAGAAACGAAATAAAAACATAGAGAAACTAAACGTAGAAAGTATGTAATTGTTTTTTGAAATGATGAGCTTCATAAAGCAGACAGTTGTTCCATATCCAAATGAAGGGACAGCCAGAGGATTAGTCATATGAACGCGACTTTCAACTAAAAGACTACGACGAACATAACTTGAAAATTACATTATCGCAACTAATCGCTCAACGATGACGCTCAGTAAATTACTACCCATCGCTCAGACTCGTCGCTCAATCGCTCGTCGCTCATTGCGTGGCCGCAGCCTTAGACTTGGACGTCCTCTGTTGCATTCTCTTCTTCAGAGTCGAAGACCGGAACTAAGTTGTCCATGCCCTCTACCCGGCCAATCCATCTTAGGCGTTGGGTCCGTAGGCGCCTGACTAGACTCATGTCGCTGAACAGACCATACAGGTCGTGGTTGAATCTTCTTCTCCAAATGCCATCTACGCAAACAGGGCCAAAAATAGCACACAAAACAAAAGCTAAGATATTGTTACCCCTCTGTGCCGTAAAGAAGGGCTGGAGCATAGAGCATCTACAAATAATTTGGGCAAACGTGTGTGGTGTTTTCCAACACCTTGCTACCACAATTTTTCAGATTATTCGACTTATTATCCAGTCATTGTCATTGTGTTTGTGGACGCCGTGGCGTAGTGGGTAAGTGCGTCGACTTCTACGCTCGAGGTCGTCAGTTCGAATCTCAAAAAAAAAACATCAAACATTTTTTCACAGCTCCACCTCTTTCGAGTCACTGACAAAGAGTATAACTGTCTAGAAAAAGCTTCTCAATCTCGCCTTTCGGAGTCGGAATTAAACTGTAGGTCCCCTCCACTCGTGAAAGAACAATAGCACGCACAACACGAGTGGTTGCTGAGAAGCTAGCCCAGGTCCACCTCGGACTGTAGCGCCGCCATTATTATTATTACTATAAACAAAGACAGTCGCTTATAACGACGGTGAAGGAACCGATCAAATTCGGTCGTTAGATCCAGCGGTCGTTAAATCCAATTGAAGAAAAAAAAATTTACAAACAGCAAAAATTAATTTAATTTTTTGATTAAATTCGTGTATTTTAATTTTAAATTTTAAATTTAAAAAAAATGTTGCTTTTAATTTAAAAAAAATCGTTAACTTTAATTCGTTTCTTATGCATCCAAATAGAATCCAGTAAAATTAAACAGATGCACAGCTGCACAGTGGAACGTCAGTTACGTCGGTGACGTAACACATTGTAAGTGAAACCCAATGCGAACAATTAAAAATTATCAAGAAAAATTTGTCTTTTTTTTTCATTTTCCCTTTTCGTTTCGTTACAATGACGACAAAGTAAATTATTTTCGAAAATTTGTCCTTATATCCGACACGTAATTATATACGACGACATTATATTCCACGGTAGAGAATGGTATAATAAAAAGCAACCAACTTAATGAATGAACAGTGATCGTTATAACCGACAGGTAGCGACTTCCACTGCAAATATAATATTTGTCGTATCTGCTGCAAGCTCCACCAGATGCACAGAAGTTTCATCGCATTGCTAAGTATGCAAAAATCTTGTTGAAATGCCTTTTGTGCAGTGCAATTAAAATCCGCGGTCTTCCATATTCCAGATCCTTCAAGTCGTTGCCAACTTACTAGTTTTTCTTTTCTCTGGCAGAACTTGTATACCACTTTAAAACCTACGGAAGGGTTTTTTGATAAAGTTGATTTTCCGTAATTTCATTGTTTTGCTGAACAATACACAGCGGAAAGGAAACGTTTGAAATGCATGCCGAACAGGAAAGAAGACGTAAAACAACATAAATGAATGCCAGAGCGGAGTGGCTTTTTATAAAATTTATGAAAGACTACTCAGGACAGACACACAGACACTTATCATATGCATTCCCCTGGAAACTCTACGATATGGAACGCAAGCTTGTGCTCAAAAGGCACGTCATCATGCGTTCCATGAACAAATGAAGACTGAGACAATGGCAAGTTGGTAACAATGAGTGTTGGAAACTCTACCAAATCGCTTGAAAAGTTAACTCATATAGCCCCCCGAGTGGTGGTGTACATTGACATTTTTCAGGTTTAAGTGGCAACCCACAGCTGTTGGCAGTTTCCGATTGTGTTAATATTTTCTGCTTTAATATTTTATGCAAATGCTTGTGAAGGAATCTCATAAAAGCCTATCCCCAACACTCAACCTAATGATCCACATTACGGAGAGAACCGTTTCACGTTTATCCCCACAGACAATGTGAAGCATTCGGAACGTGTTAAAGTGGAGAAAGGTGTTTGCGCCGGAAAACACTTCAATACTTCACACTCGGTATTCATGCTATTCATGGCACTCCAATTAGAGAGTCCAGTTTTGCATACTGAATTGTGGAAAACTACACATGTCCATGCTGCTGCAGTGGTCCTGCCAGAGCGTGCCGTAGGCCTGAGACACCACTTCGCATCGTCGTAAGTGGCCTTTCACAGGTTGGTTTTTAATTCTTCCTCTTTTTCACTCGGTCACTGCAAACTGACCGAGGGTATTCAATGGTTTTCGTCGTTGTTCTGTTTGTTTTTTGAGACCATCGTGTCACTTCTGTTCATTTGGGTAGAAAAATCAATTTTCACCAGTCTTCCATTGAACGGCACCTAAACTCAATTGAAAACGAACTTAAGACGAATTCATTTGGCGTTGGTCACGGAATTCAGAGAGCTTCTTTTCCAGGCTGGGACTCGCGAGAGGGAGTAGCAAGGTAAGAAAGGAAATCTGATCAACTTTCTTTCGGGACACAAAGGAATGTGATGGGCGATGCTGCAAACTGTCGGTGTCCTTTGTGCGACAGTGGATAAATTTACATTTTATTCGAAATTCGATTTTCTCCTCCTCGTGTTTACCATTGTTCAAGTTGAATCGGCTTCGGACGCAGGAGCGGGGAATGCGTGAATAATTGCTTTCCTACAATCGGAATCTGTAAGCCAAATTATTTGGCATTGGTTTCAGTTGAAGGAGTGACTGTGCTCACAGTCACACAAGGAGTGCTGAATCTTCAACCGTTAAACGTAATACTCTCCTGCTTCAATGACGGTAAATTGATCCTGCTCAATGCTGAAATAAATCAGCGTGACAATGAGATATGGTACATTTGATGAAGGGCTTAGAAATTTCAGCATCATGCGTGTTGTGCACCACATCTGTAGTTCATTTCCGCTGATTTTCCGTACATGTGTGGCCTCATAATGCGGATGATGGAAGCCCCCTCTTCCACTGATTCGAAGATATGTAAATTCTAATTGAATATTTTGATATGTGACAGTTTGAGCGATTATAGTGGTAGAATCCTATGCCGATGAGGGTACATTCAAATACTTGTGAGTATGGTTTCGGCAATAAATCATGTTTTTTTATGGATTTAAATGAAGTCCCACTGCTAAGATTTTCAGAGCGTCAATTAGGAAAGGAAAACATTTAGGCGTATTTAACCATTACAAACATATTTCATTGACAGTTTACCTAATAGGTCACAATTTTTTTGATTTAAGTTTTCATGGATTGGAGACTAAGCGACATTATGCCTGCATTGTACAGCGATCGCTCTGGCTTTCTGCTCTGAAGATCTGTGGGAGTCCTCGAAGATATGATCCAAGAGATCTGGAATCAAACCTGTCAGCACCTCGGATCAAATTAGTTTATATTTCCACTTTTCTCCATCACGCATTGGGCTTAATTGCAGAAGAATTATTGTTCAGTCCTAAATGGTCAGAAGAATACTCGGTCTACACTGTAGTTTTCAAAATTAAGCGGCCGCTTAACATAATACGGTTCTAAATCTTTACCAAGAAAATCTATTTTTGCGAATCTTCGTGTTGGTTGAATGTCATTTTTGAAAATTCCTGAGAAGAGATTTTATAAATACTTTCATCGGATCATTTAAAGATGAGATTCTTGCTATTGTAGGATGTATTCCCAGAGTTAGGCACATGGCACCAATTCGGTAGTTTGGCCACGTATCGCGGATGTTTCCATCACATCTGTCAGAACGTGCTTTGAATGCCCAACCATTAGGTACGAGTAGGTGACTACATGGTAGGCCCTGGATGATGAAGTATTTGAATTAAATCCGGCAGTTCTCCTGGGTTCGTTTTGACAATTTTTCTGATGAGTTAGACTCGTTTGTGGAGGACCCACATCAGCTTAAAAGTGTGAGAAAGGATAATCGGGCAAGAAAATGGTGATGATGAAGATGTTATATTTTTTACTGCACAATTTGTGTTCGCAGGGGCGATATGAAAAAGGGCATTGACTTATACGTCAAAAGTTTATGGTTCGATTCCGAATACTTACACTTTAATATTTCACGGCGCTATCACTCTCGAGGCACTGACTACACCCTAAGCTTTTAACTGTTAATCAGAGCTTCTTAAATTTCAACTATAGAAAACTGTAGAGCCGCTCTTCCCGTGAAAGAAGCAATAACACAAATGGTTGCTGGAGAAGCTAGGCCCTGAAATGTTGATCGAGGCAGAGGAAAAGTATAGTCGAAGTCTAAGTCTAAGCCTAACTCTAGTTCTATAATAATAATAATGGCGGCGCTACAGTCCTTAATTTACTTATGTGGGGCTTATAGCATCTTTTGCGAATGTTTTCTTTATGAATGACGGTTTCTAATTACAATCCTCATCTGACTCAATTGAAACCGAGAGCAATTAAGTCCTTTAAGATATTTCGTCTTTCGAGCACTTCTAAGATGTTGTTATTCTCCAAAGTCATGACTTGCTTACAAAACACTTTCCATGGACTAAGTTTGTTGTTAAAGCTGCTACTTCTACATTCTAACACGTTTTTCCAGAAATATTATAACTATTCAAATGTTAAAGTTTCTTTAACTGGTATGTAAAGAAACTTTTGCGTTCCATGATTTTGAAAAAAGCTTTGGGCAAACAGGAAACCCACGAAAAGTTTCAGGACACACACCGAGTTCTGCATGTGAAGTATTCGCCCTTGGCAGAAAAAAAACATTGTTGCAAACGACAGATATTCTAATTATATTTTAATTCAATTCAGTTTGAAACTATTTTTAAAGTGTTTTCAATTTGCTCTCGAATAGCCGGATGGATATAATTTCCCCTAAAAAAATATTTTGATTTCAAAAAATAATCTGTTTTTAGGAATTAGTTATCGTATGCAAGCAGATAGTTTAATTATCCCGTATGTTTTTGTTTCACATTCATGTATACAATTGATGGAAATAATTTTGCCATTAAAGCAGATATTTTTGCAGTAAAGTTCAGATTATATTCGGTTGCATCATATTAGGGCAACATAAACATCCTGGTTGTCAAAATCGAACTAAGTTCAGTTCAACTCTTGCCAATAATTATTCGATGTCAATTTGTAGATGCAGAAACTCACAAACCAAAAGATTAAGAATATACTTCGAAATTTGACACAACTCATATATGGCAAGGACATCACAAATTTCTTATCATTGAATAACAATCCACCATGTGTGCAGCGTTAAAAAAATCAAGCTGATCGTATATTATCTTAGAAGTGCTGACAAAACAACGGCTTGGTGAGCGAAACTGACGACAGCTGGCAAAATATCGTGCTGGCTGGAGAGGCATGTTGAGTGAGGCCCAGGTCCACCTAGGACTGTAGCGCCCTAAGAAGAAGAATAATCACTGGAAACATGTCTCTTCCATAAACCAGTTGACAATTTTTTTTTATCGGTTTATCCACTGAGTTGTTAACTTGTTTTGAGCCACGGATGTTAAGAAAGTTAAAGATGTGAAGCCAACAAGTAATGTTTTTATTGCTTCACTAAAGTTTAAAATATAAATAATAATGGCGGCGATACACTCTGGAGGGGGACCTGGGCCTAGCGTCTCAGCAACCACTTGTGTTGTGCGTGCTATTGTTCTCTCACAAGTAGAGGGGACCTAATATTTAATGCGGACTCCGAACGGCTGGATTGAGAAGCTTTTTCTAGACGGTTATACTCTTTGAGCATTGTCAGTGACTCGAAAGATGTGAAGAAGTGAAAACGTGTTTGGTGTTTTTCCGGGAATCCGAAACCGAGAACATCGGGCGTAGGAGTCGACGCACCTACCCACTATGCCACGGCGCCGTCAGTAATGTACACGTACTCCAATAACTAATATGTAAGTCTATGTTACGTAGCTTCTGCTCGCTCAGTTTATAGGCGTTCTTAATTACTTAACTCCTTTTGAATCCTAATCCCAATCAAGAAATTTCATTTCAGCGATTCCTCATGTTGGATGGATGTCACTGTTGGATATTTCTGAGGAGAGATTTTATAAATGCTTTCGTCGGATCATTTTAAGATGAGATTCTTGCTGTTGTAAGATTTATTTGCCACGTTAGGGTGAGAAACACATGCAGAACATGGAACCAATTCGGTAGTTTGGCCACGTATCACGGATGTTCCCATCACATCTTTCAAAACGTGCTTTGAATGCCCTACCATACGGTGGGTTGATGCATGATGAGGTGTTTGAATTAAATCCGACAGTTCTCATGGGTTCGTTTTGGCATTTTTTCTGATGAGTTAGACTCGTTAGTGGAGGAGTCGTGCAAGAGAGGATAAACGGGCAAGAAAATGATGTTGATGATGTTAGACTTTTTACCACCAGTAAGACAATGTTTGATCGCCGTGGCGTTGTGAGTAAGTGCATCGACTCTGATTGCCAATGACTTGGCTAAAATGTAACAAAAACAGCTAAAGGAGGAAAATAACTTTTGTCCACCTCGACTTCAGTGTTAACCTCCTGCATCAGCGCGGAGGTTCATTCGTGCTACTTGGCTATTCTTAAGCTGTCTCCATTGGAGTCGAGGTACATAAGTAGAACAAATAATTTTAGTCAAAGACTTCAATCAATTCGCTTCAGTTCACGGAGCTTTCGTTCAATTTTAAGGTAGAGCATTACAATAACTTTTTATTTTAAAATCGGAAGAACTCATAAGGAGATATAAATGTTTCTGTGTAAGTGAGTGGAGCCCTTCAATTGAGTCATTGTATAGTCTTGTATTCTCCATTTCTACATACGAGTTAAAAGTTTGTTGAAATCGGGCGAAAAAACTATTAATCTATTGAAAAAGTACTGCCGTTTATGTTAAGAGGAGCTTAGCCAGTCGTCTCATGCTGCAACACGCATAACTCCCTCTGAAGAATCTTTGACGACATACGCACGAGAACGAAGTGGCACTCAAAAGTTCAACGTTATCTGCACCAATTGGACCCTGCAAAATTTAAAAGAGGTATTGAGAAACTAGCATGCTAGAGATCCTCGTTGACTGTGTCCATGGTCCACCCTGTATTACAGCGCTACATTAAAAAGATCTCATCCACAATTAGATTCTGAAATGGTTAAATTGCAAATGCAGATGAACAGAAGGCTCTTTGCAATGTCATAACTACCTTCAGTTAAAACGGATTTTCCACAAAAAATATCCACAAGAGAACAGATTAAGAACCAAGAACTACCACGACTTTATAGATAAATTGCTGCAGACGCATAAGATTGGAAGCTTGATTAAGCCTGACGTCAACGACGTCATGTAGTCAATACACGTACAAATGACACAATCTCTGTAAATACTGTCCTCAAATGTCTTCTTCTGTTATTTGGGTGTCAGCAGATTGATAACAACAAGTGTCCCACAGGAAGTCGCACAGAAAATCCACGAAAAGCCAGCAACCAACATCCCAGCAACCACTCCTTACATTGTCTATCTTTAGGCGATACATTCTTCATGGTGTGATACAGCGGGATGCTTTAAAACAGGACTAATCCTGATTGGATTTACGTATGACTCCCAGGCAGCATCAACAAGCAACCGATTTCAGGAATTTCATAAAACCAACAACAAATCCTCGTCTGAAATCTCACCCAGCATCGCTTCTATCAGCCGAGATTGCCTGTCATATCGTCCCAAATTGTTTCGACGCCACTTTCAAAAGCAATTCATAACGCCTCGAGCCATTTAACCAGTCATAACTCACAATAGCGCTCCCCGTCAACTTTTTGCTGGGGATTCATTTCCCATAAAACCGTGTACCATACCTCCTCCCAGTCGCCATTATGCGCGCACTCTTTCATCCCCGAGCGGAAGTCCTGCTTCTGGGCTCTTAATTTCTCCATCATTTTCGAGAAAGAAAGAGGCACTTAATTAAAAAATATCTCTGTACTCCGAAGTTTCGCACCACCGCCGTGGTGGTAACGGCCCGATCGAAAGGGTGTCTTTCCGTATCCCTCTCGAACTTTTCTATCCTTTAAGACCACTCCGACAGTTCACTTTAATGACCCGAAAAAGTACAATCCCACCGCCGTAAGCGACAAAATGATGGGGCAGGATATTATACGTGAGAATTAGTGCTTCGCATGAAGTCCTCCTCTGACGTGGAAGACAGCACGCGCACGTAGATTAATCCTCATGTAACATGTAAAAGTCGTGCATCATTTGGGGCCACGACAGGCCCCACAACACTGAACACAGAACTCAATCTGCGGCCTCGGTCAATATAAAGTCGATTCGTCAAAGAGGATCATCATAGCAGAGCCCATACACAATTGCTATTGTGCCCCCAAGGCGTGCGCAGCCCGAGCGCTCGGCGAACAACAACTGTGCTGTCACAACATGAGCAACGTGTACTTTGTGCGAAATCAGGATTTCAAATCACGTAAGACACTTAGCCATTCGCCGAAGATTGTTATCGATGAAATTTTATGTTATTTGACAGGGCCTGCGGGGGCAGTATCTAACCAAACTTGCCTGCCGGGCGTTTTCTGTGGGCCCCGAGTGGCCGGAGAAAGAAAAATCGCTCGCTTGCACAAAGAAAAACTTCTCCAAACATAAACACACTCACACACGTACTCATCGGCACACGCAAAACATTTCCGCCCCAACATCCGGAGACTATGGATTCAGGTAATAAAATCAGCAGGGGTATCAAATTAATTCAAAAGGATTTCCTCCTGCTTCAACACGTAGCCCCCGGGTGGCCTTCTGCCCCCACAGACACCGGGCCTATTCAAAGTGAGGTTAACTTTTTTCGATTACGATCCGGTTGGGTCGACTGGGCTTCGGCTCAGGTGTGCGAGCATATGTCTCCTTTTGTGCACATCGGCGGTGTCGGGGTAGGAGTCATGAACGCCTCACCAGTCGTGAACCTTATCGCACCTAGAGATGGTGATAAACGAGGCGGATTATTAAGCCCGATTCTTTTTCTCCCCCTTTAAAGGTGTACACCAGTCGAAAATGAGCATGCGATTTCGCCGAGTCGGGCTGTGATTGAAGATACAATTTGGATTAGGGATTCTTTTATTCACCCAGCCCGCATTTCAATTACGGGAAGCAAAACACAATTGCATCCAGAAGACAGAAGCTGTTAGACTGGGGAAAAATCGAGCACAAAGCCTCGTGAAAGTTGGGAAATTTAATTATTTCATTGCATGGAGTTGGATTTTCGGCTCGTAGGTGGTATGTAAATGAAAGAATCCGGGCCTTCGAGTGCAACCTGAAAATGGGTCGTCGAGTGTTGAGTGGTGGATAGTTGGCCCGGAAGTTAAGCAAGTTATTTGCTTGATGAGAAAGTTCTACTGTTTCTTCGCTTATCCTGTGCCGGGGAGTAGGGCAAAGTTTGTTTGATGGAAGGCAGGTGAACTGCGGAGCAGAGGAGAATATCCGCAAATGGAAGTCCTAAAAGGGGATAGGTTTTGTAAGAGCATGGAATAAATTATATCCGAACGTTCGGGGTGTTTGTCGTCGAAGACGGTAGATAACACAAAAGCGCTTAAGTTTAATGGACTCTCAAGGAGGACTTGTTCGGTGTTCAGTTCAATGTAGTTTTCTTCTACTTTGTAATGCAATTCTAAGTCTATTTTGGCCTGGAAACGGATGATTTTCGTAAAGGATCGGCTCATTTGTTCATGTCCAGCTGTCGTTGCTTAAAAATGCTTTACTGGCGGTTCATTGAAAGCAACTTTCGCTAAGTTTTTGCTTCTCGGACAAAACCTGACGGACTTTTGGCGCATCGAAAGATTAACGTTCGATTCTAAACACAACAGCTCATATTTAAATGGCGCCGCCTCTCTCGAGTCGCTCAGTTTCAGAGTTCCTCAAATTTTGCGGTTCTGAGTAGGCAGACTGTTGGTCTCCTCCACTCGTGAAGGGACACTTGTACCTCGAACTGTAACGCCACCCGGTGAAGAAGAATCTTGGATATGTTATATCCTTGTTCTGAAACCAAGCTTTCCAAGGAACTCCTAGTAAAAATTAGAAAGGCCCACGGAACTCTTCAACACTAAAAGTCTAAGTTGGTTTGCGACAGCCCTTAACAGAGCAGCGAATGTCCTCCATCGTCATCTTCTACGAGTCCGCAGGAGTGTTAAAACTTGACACAGGGTCCTAAAAATCACCCTGTGCACAGTAATCTGGAGTGGATCTGGACTTAAGCCAGCTAACACAATCATTCGTTAGGTGGCTCCAACTTCATTTGTGCTTGCAAAACATCTGTTGAGTTGTGCCTCAAGCTCTCGATCAAAGACTTTTTTGTTGGTTTTGTTGTGATATTTTCAGTTTTTTTCCAGAAACATGCCTAGTAGACAACATTATGACAAAGTGTACATACCTTTTCGGATAACCTGGTGAAATAAAGCATGAATTCCTTTTACACCCTTCCACTATCGATTTAAATGTACAAACGCATTATTCAAATACAACATTCATTATTCATATTTCCAAACAATCTCTACTCCAATTTACAAACATTCCTAACGATGAACGAAAATTATTTCACATGCTTCAGATATCTCTGATGTAACACATCCAAGGAATGCGAATATCTGAAGGCATTCCAAGTGGAGCCTGCACAAGAGGGAATAAATCTATTCCACAGCTTTTACAAGAGCACACTACTCTAATTGAAAATCAGAAATTGGAAAGCATTCCATCGATAATTGGGATGAAACCACTTTAATACCACCTGTCAAAAGCAATGCTCATGAAAAGAAGAAGTTTTGAGAATATATTGATGTTTCCATCAAAAGCATACAAGATACTAGGATCCATAGAAGTTCTTAATATAAACAAGAATTTGTTTGAAATGCCAAGGATTTTGAGACTACTGTGCTTTTGTTGTGGCTTTCGGATTAACAGATTTGAGAGCTGGTTAACCGCAATGCATGGCAGAAAGTCCTTTTGTGGGTGAGATGATGAAAACATTAAGCAATGACTTAAAGTTTGTCAGACGAAGATAGGTGTTTTGGGGATAAAGTACTTTTTTTGGTTGTCCAGGGAATGGAATGAAAAGAAAAAAATTTGGAGGAATAAATGAAGGATTTATTTCATAGAATATTGCATCTAGACCGTTGACATTGTCCCTTTGCCTTCGAACTTGCACTTGTCTTTTATATGTCTGTATGTTTATACATATGCGCCCAAATGTTGAGATCGTAAATTTCGAAATCATTTAAAATGCTAAACATGTTGTTGAGGTACAACGATGAGTAAACAAATGCTTACCCTACCTGGTTGTTTACTTGGTGAGACAAAATCAGGTTAATGTAAAAATGGCTAGAACCAGAGATCGAAGTAGAATAGGATATTTTTTAACCAACACCAATTGGGACAGTTTAACTCTTTCCGGGCCACTACAAGAAAATAAATAAAATTGTACGATTTTTTTCCACGAGAGCGATGTCGCAAGCGTTAGTCCGGATAATCTCCGGTTCAGCAGATCTATCTCTTTTCGCGACAGAGCGGAGTGTGACAAAGTTCCTGGATTCTACTGGTGGTTGCAGCCCCATCAAACGTCCCAGCTGTCGCCAGCTTAATCAGCGAACTGTTGGTCCCTTAAGGATAACTTACATTTAGGTTAAGTAATTAGACTAGGGTAAATTTAAGAAAAAAAAATATAAAAAATCCAAAAAAAAGTACAAAAAATCCAAAAAAAAAAAAAAATGTTAGATAGTTTAGTTTAGTTTAGGTTAGTTTAAGTTGGGTAAGCTAATTTTAAGTTAGGTTAAGAATATAAATAAAAAAATTGTTTAGATTACTAAGTTTTTTATTTAAGTTTTTCTTAATATAAGTATTCTTTTAGTAGGTATTATTAAAATATGTAAAATTACAAAAGAAGCCGAAAGGCAAAATAAATTAAAAGTTCTTAGATTAACTTAGATTGCCCGAATAGGGCCAGTAAGATTGTATAAGAAACCAGATATAATATATCTAGTTTAAGTATTTTTTCCTAGAACATACGATTTTTAAAGATAAAAATAAGAAAATGCGTTTAAACTAACTAAACTAACACATGCATTATGTTTTCCTTTCGTGTCCTGTTTTGCTACAGTATGCACATCTTCGCAATGAAGTTCCTACAGGTTGATGTGGCAAAGAGGATCGAATGCCAACGAACGGTTTATTTTTTTTCAAGCGTACGGTGGTCCTTTTTTTATCTTTTTGTTGTAACTCAGAACGTTGGCACAGATCTAATATAAAATCTAACTTAAATTGTTTTAGTGGTTAGGTATACCCTGTATATCTTCCCAATATACATGTATGCATTCCCGACTGCTACATCCAGAATATGAAAAAAAATCTCTGCCAGATGATACTTTCAAAATCATTTTCTTTGAGCAGATACAAGATGTCGTTTTCATCTAGATTCCTACATGCCATAGTTCTTGAAATTCTGTTAATAACATTAATATCGAAAAACAGATTTGATCACAAGTAAATTTAATTACTAAACTTTCTTACAACACAATTTTTTTATTTTCAAATAAAATCACTGTTCAATGCACAGTGGTATGATATTTATACCACCAACTTAAAACTTTTACTGGAAACCGATATTTGGCTAATTCGAACAAAATACGTTTTCAGCGAACAGATAGTAAAATACAATAACTTAATTTTTACTTAGATTACTTCACGATAAGCCACGAGTCGCGAAATTGCAAAAACCGTAAGAGCGTTTTTCAAGAGAGTCATCTCAAACTACCCAATTTTTCCATATATACGTCTCACTCTTATATTGGATGTACTTTTTTTTTTTCAAAATATAAGCTTCTATTTGTATAGAAATGTGGCATAGAAAACATACCATTGCACATTAAAGTATAGAAAAATGTTTACATTTGTGGTGGGTTTTTCATATTTGTTTGAAAAATTATTCTTCCACCCAAAGCATTACATTTTACGAAAGCCTCCTACACGTTAATGTGGTTAGCCAATGGAGGTAATCCTGGAGGGTCTTAACTTAAAAGCTAAGGCTATCTTCCAGCATTGTCTGCATTATGCGCAGACAAGACGATGGATTGGCTTTCGTATCGGAATTTTGTCTCATCGTCTTTAAATTGTACACATTTTTTTAAAAACAACTGCAACTATAATTAATCTCTTCAAAATTCTGACAATGCTCACGATCGATCATTTTCTTAACTCATTCAATTGTGAAATAACAGAAATAAAGATTCCAATAAAATTGATGTTGACTATTTTTTTAAACTTAAAATTGTATTATTACATTTTTTTTATTCTTTATTATTTTTATTATTATTAAAAATTCAAAAGCTATGACGGCAATTAAAATTCAAGAGCAGCATGTAATTTATTTAATGAAAGATCATAATCATGATGATCCCGAATGATCATTGCATGCCATCTTTAAATGTTTTGTGCCATAAAGAAAATTTAAAACACGTAATTGGCCAACAGTCTTTAGAAATATCTATATCAAGCATCTGCAATCCAATCAACATACAATTTCTACTTGTGTGGCTTTTAGAGTACCTACTCTATATACATTATTATTCGCAATTCATCAAACACTAGGTATAAAATCTTCAGTTCAATTTCTGCATCAAAGCACATAATTATTTTCATTTTCGATTGCGAATAAGATTAAAAGTACTCAAACGATAAATTAAAACCCCTTAACGGTTTCCGCTAATTCGCTTGTATTGCGGAAATACTCTTCCTCAAAATCCTGATGGACTCACTCAGCTGTGTGTCCTTAATTGCTGATAAATATTTACACATTCGAATTTATTCAAAAATAAAAAAGGATCCCCAACTGAACTTTTTTTACACGAAGCTTTATCAGAATATTGCCCGCCTTCCTTGCACCACGAGGTGTCCTCTCTCCGTCCATCACCATCCTGCGCGAGACTTACGAAAATGAATACCCAGTAGAGCATAATTTTCACCACAGCGCACTCCACAGGCAGGCAATCACCATTCCAAGGTTAACCAGCACATTCATCGCAGCACACATCCTGACGGTGAAGAAGGATATCAAGAGTCATAACCAGCAGGGTAATCGCCACCGCGTGAGTGCAGCCAAAAAATTTAAATCGCAACTTAATAATGAAAATTTTAATGAAGTTCACGAAAACTTTGTTATGCATGCGATGCTGTGTGGCCCCGCGGCCTCTTTTGCCCTATTGAGCATAACAGTTGCCACCACACATCGTGCACACCGCACGGCAACGATGTGTCAAAAGACCCAAAGTACTCGCCTGCTCCAAGTGACACTGCCTGACAGAAGGTTGTGCGAATGCAAATTCAACTCCGTTTCCCCCCCGTGGTGATGTGAGAGGTCACATATCCTCGACATATGAGCTGATAATTTTAATTTATATGCACGTGGCTATAGGGCAGCACACACATTTCGTCCTGCTTTCGTATTCAATTGCCGTACGTCTCTCCGAATAAGAACAGAGTATCCAGGAGGGCACACCGGATACTATTTGGCAAAATTATTGACGCACATTATGTCCTTTGCTTGTTTCTTAGCCTCCTGCAGAGAGAGGGTGAGAAGGAGAGAGGGAGAGAGGGAGAAATTTAAAAGGGAACTGTGTCCTTTTGGGACGTGGGGAGAAGGTGGATGCTGAATGTCTTCAAATTAAATTACCAAACAACCTTACCTATCGTGTACGTTGCTCCATCCACTGTGAAGGTGGCAGCTTTGCATTTGTTGAAGAACTTCGAGGCAAAGTCCATGGCACTAGTTTTGATGGCAGTCACTCGGCGCATGGGTGATCCCGGGCATGATGATGAGCTACCGCTTGCGGTAGGACTGGCACTGGACGTATTCGATACGTTGCGTCGCAGGTACTGGGGTGAGGTTATCCTTGAAGGTGGGTTCGACATTATTGAAAGATTTATATATTTTTTTTGCGTTATCTTAATTATTTTCTTTCACTTCACTCCACTTCTTTGCACTTTCTTCTGCCGCTAAATGGGTTTTGCTTGGCTTTACTCTCATTTATCTGATGGATAAGGTTTCACAGAATCATTTCGTTTCCTGTCGCCTTTGTGTTGTGGGTTAGGATTGCGATCTGGGTGATGGACATGTAATTAAATGTATAACACACATGAAGTGGCAGATTGAATCGTTCATTGCAGTCGTTCCGTTGCTCGTTGTCCATGGTCGGCAGTGAAAGCATGCGAAGGGTATCGTTTTTTCTGGGCTGAATAGCTAATTTTGAATTGAATTTCTGTGAGCTTTTTTATCTGGACTGCTACAAAGGATGCAATCATGCGAGAGAATGTGGAATTTTTTATATAGCATCCTCCTCTAATCCACAATTAAAACTTTAGATTGAAAACCTTTCCGAGTGGATGCCATGCTTTCGTTCGTTTTCTATGAATTCATGCGCCATTGATGCTATTTAAATCTTTAAAACTGATATGAACTCATTGACGGGGGATAAAAGTTCTCAGAAGCGAACTAACCTTGTTGAGGAGAACGTGGAAAAGGTTGAGATTGGGATACATCTCCACCATCAGGCGGGAAGGAAGCATTTCATACACATCCTAGCATCATAAATTGAGCACGTGTGGGACAACGTGTATAATTTGGGTCGAGATAAATGTTTGGAGATGAGAAAGGATCATATTTGTGTTCTTTTTGTTTTTCTGATTAATGATCTGTTAAGGAAAAGTTGAAATAGTTGGAGCGTATTGATTTCGAAGACTTTATCGTGCTAGAAGGGCAGAGGTGCTTTTTTGAGTTGGAAAAGGTACATAAGTCGAATTAAATTGACGTGAGTGGCTATTTTTTGCTGTTTGGTCTTAAAGTGTTCTATTTTTGAAAAGTCACACAAGATTCTTGACATTTGTTAAGTCGCTTAGTTAGCATTGCCATTTCATCATAGAAATACTTACAACAACGCTTGAATTTGAATTTTTTATTTTACTGACCTACTGAGTTGGTAATTCAAGCCATATTGACAACATTTGAAATGGTCTGATGAACAACCTCACCTAATGCTACCAATACAGCTGGCAAAATAAACTTTTTGGTGCGGTTTACGGTCCGTCGAATCATTGGACCGTACTTTTTCAAAGATGGCCGTGACATCAACGTTACCGTCTATGACGCCGCCAATGATTTCGATTTTTTTTGCTGAACCTGTTTGACGTGTGGTTCCAGCAGGACTGCCATGCATGCTTCACAGCGCGTGAATTAATGGACCAATTGAAAAATTAGTTCGGTGAAAAATGTATTCCTAGATCGTGCGGTTTGAAACATTAAGACAATTTTTTGATGGGGATACGCCAAACCACTCGTCTTTGCGGATGAGCCAGTGTCAACTGCAGCCTTGGAAGACAACATTACACTTAACACGTAGTCGTGGTTCATATTTACACGAAATAATACTTAAAAGATAAATAACAAGCATTGATTTATTAACACAAATAAATATTTTATACACTTTTGCAATTTTCCAATTTTATTTTTTTTTTAAGATAAAAAACCAAACGCTTATAAAATCATTCTTTATAAGGAAACATTAAAAATTAGTTCGAATATTTGTTCAGGCTAAAAAACATATCGGTACCAAATTACCACATCGTAGCCCTCTTATACCGCTATTCAACGACAGGACTTTATCAAGGACTGGACAGGTTTGCCTAACGATGCAAGTCAAGTCTTAGTGTGAGCGTACCCTCCATCAGTCTCTAACATGGCTGAGAGCAAATATGTTCACAGAATCCCTGATCCTACTACGGCGAGCAGTCGCAAAAGTATGATAAAAATATGGACGTGAAAATAAAGAATATCGAAAGAATTGTTATCCAACTCATTAAAAGAGCAGTGCTTCACTTGTTATGGGGAGGCACTGACAAGGGAAGTGGACAAATAACCTATTTATCGACAGAAACCCTGCAGTCACTGGAAGTAAATTTTGTTTGCTGAATTCTCATTTCCCATTTATATTTATAAACTCTGAAACATATGCATGTACTTCAACAGTTCCTATCAGATCAAAGCCAGCCTGGTAAAATTTGCCCTAGACAGAACCAAAAGATCACATGCATCATTCCAGTGAAAAGTGGGTTTCATCTGTCTAGCGTTGGTATTGTTTGGCGACACCCTTTGAATAAAGTTTCGAAAAGATATTACTTGAAAATTTGTCTCTACTCAGCGGACGTAAATTGGTACTTCTTGCACTATGCTTGGAGCTGTCTCCATGCTTATGGAGCACGTCGTCTCATTTATTGCCCACATCTTTAATGTGTCCGGCTGCTGAGAGAGCTACTAACCCGACTACTTACTTGTTCCAAATATTCCTTACACTGTGTTAATAGTTTTAAACCTCATTAATTTGTGTCAGACGTTCTGATAGCATCTTAATTGCCAACGAGGATTTCGATTTGTTTCTTTGGACCTTGTTATCTGTAAGAGTTATCTCAAGGCCCACTGTTAACTCCAAAGCTGTTGATGACATTGATTTCGTGTGTTGTCTAATTTGTAGGACTTGTTATAAGTAATTCGATGATTATGTTGTGTGTCCTGATAGGTTTGACGGCACTGGATTGGAATAAGTCTGATACGATTAATAGGTGAACAAATAGCACATTCGAACTTGGTTAAAGTTCTTTTTTAAAACTTTACATGCATAAGATCGACAACTTAGCCAGAAGGTTACAATGTACATTCATTACTTCGAAATAGTCAAAAAATTCGTCTAGATCTGTCAACATCAGTATGAAGATCAAACGCATATTTACTCTAGACAATAACTGATTAAAAGGCAACTGAGCCTTTTATCGAAAGACCAATTTGGTTTTGAAGAAGACACATATCATCCAAATTCCGTTTCACTGCGCTGGAATATGGACAATATCCAAAGTGGATGATGTAACCATTGGCCTTTTCGAAGCTAAAATTCTGCGTGATCCATTTACGTTGATGGTGATTGGAAGAAAAGATTTCCCAACGAACTTTACAACTCGTAAAGCAGCAGCGACGTACATTTTTCGGGCGTTTACGGATAAATCGTCAACGATGTAAAGTGGTCGGACAACTTAACTTCGGCTTGAAGAATCTTCTACTTTGAGGCTTTAAGACAACGCAATAAAGGACGTCCACAATTCAGGCGCATACGACTGAAGAAGGATCTTATCCACTTGATAGAAGCAACTGCAGACAGTTAGCGAAGAATTGTGGTAGCTGGAGAGGTTAAGGAGAAGGTTTAAACCGGACTATATAGCAACTCATCAATAAGTCGTTTAAAATCTAAAATCTAATCTAATTGCAGCTTGTTGGCCTAGTTCATCTAATTATTATGGGCATCCAAATTTCACAACGTAATGATGAACCGAAAAAATGTTTTCTCTGGCAATAATAACCCACTACCTAGATTCACTAGCCATAAACGTGTTCTATTGTCCGCTGTAAGGAATAATGGAACTTAAAAGATTTATGTCCTTAAAGGAGACAGTTTATAAAGCTTTCCATTTTCGCTTTTAGGACCATTCTCACTATTTGTATCAGGTGTTGATATCATGATCGACCATTGGGTGTATGTCACCGTCAGGAATCGGTCCAGTGAAGCTGACATGGCAGTCGGCCTTTTTATCGGAATGCGACCAAAGGATTTTACAACAAAACTTAATGTTAATAAATTGCAAAAATGTTGATCTGTATTTAGAAGCCATCTTTAAGAGAACGAAACTAGAAGTAGTTAGGCAGGTAGAAGGGTGCCCTTGCGACTAGTTTCGCTGCTCACTTAGACCAACAGCTTGGGTATATTGCACCATGGGAAGAAGTTGAATTAACATTCTCTGTTTGATAAGTTAAGGTTCAAAACTCTCTCCTAATGACGTTACAGGTTCAAACGATAAGTATCTATTTTTTTTCACAAACTGTAGCGTCCGGCAAAATAATTAAGGCACTGTACGTGGCACGCGTAAAGTAATAATAAAAAGTATAACACAAACCGATGCATTCTGTCATAAAACAATGCGCATTTGAAACAGCAATTACAGTCGACTCCCTCTAAGTCGAACTCCCTCCAAGTCGAATTTCCCTCTAACTCGAATTTTTTCGCCATATTTATTTTAGCATTACCCTCATTTTCCATACAAAAACCATCCTCTAAGTCGAACTCTCTCTAACTCGAACTAATTTTGATATCCCGTGAAAAATCGACTTAGAGGATGTCGACTGTATTTCAATGTAACTCCCACAGGAAATTAAACGTGACTTAATCAGAACGCATCACTCCATTCCCTGTCCATAAATATCGAATATCGAATAAGGAATCCATATATCATTAGAAAACCATCCATCAACGAGCTGTCCTTTTTATTGGTTATTGGATAAATAAGCAGTCGGGAATATGCCGAAATGGATGAACATCTTCAACATCCCACATCTGACAAAGGGATTCACACTATTATTCTCACATTATTTGAGAGTCCAGTCCATGCCGAGGGTTGTTATTTTAATGAAACTCGAACCTTTAGACGGCTTTCTTATTTGAATCCGGGTAGAAATTCCAGTAGAGGGGCATAAATTAAATTGAGCTGAGCTTAGGCTCCCCGCACAAGTTGTTAATCAAACATTTTTGTCTGGAATCAGCGTTCGTGAATGAAAATTTGTCAAAATAAATAAATTTGTTCAAAACATGTTCGATTGCCAGAAAATTATCACGCAATTTCATTCGCTGCTTCCCTTACTAATAACCGCCAAAAATCCTATTATAAAATAGTGTTGTTCCAGTAAGTTAACACGTAGTTACTACAAATCCAATTGAATAATGTATCCCCATAAGCAAATAGGACAAATAATGGTCTAATCGGGTCAAATGAAATAAATTTCGTGAATAAATTGCAAAAAATCATGTTAATTTACGCTGACCTCTTATCTGCGCTCATGTTCGTTGTAATGTTCAGATACGGGCAGTAAAGTAGAAAACATAAATATCCAATAAACTGTGCCCAAATTTATTGTCATAACGCCCGAAGAAATGAATTCTAAATCAAAGATCCGATAAATGATTATTTAAATGAATGAGGAATCAGCGTTAAAAATAGGAAATTGAAACCATAAAAAATGAGTATTTAAAAGATTTGAGTTTTGATAAATTGAGTCGCGGGAACATAAAAACGTCAAGAAAGAATATAAAATAATTGACACAATGCTCCTTGGAAACATTTTACGAGATGGCTCGGGGCATGCTAAAGGATGTGGGGTATTTTTGTAATTTGGTCATAAAATGAAAGTGAAACTTTTGGAAGACTTTAAACAATCTGACTGAAATATGTTGCTTAATATAGATTTTTTCAGGTACAGCAATACAAAGTAGCTAATAACATCGTGCGACATCCACGAACGTCATGATGATCTGCGATCTCAACTTCACTTGCCTCTATTAGAAAATAGACTGCGTTGAGCTACGCGTGACGACAATCTCTAAATTATTGATAGAGAAAGTCTTCTCAAACTTCGTTGTTTCAAAGTCGGCATTAAATTGAAGGTCTTCTTTACTCCTGGGAGAACATTAGCACGCACAACACGAGTGGTTGCTGTAGAAGCTGGGCCCAAGTCCATTTTGGACACGCAAAGAAAAAGATATCATTTTTAGATTAAATAAACTTTCTTGCTCATAGAGCACAAATGGCAAACAAATGGCAAATTTTCATAGCCTTGGATTTGATTAATCACGTAGCGTAAATCGTGAAATGACAATGAAATCTGCTCAATGAACCAAGAATTGGGAAATAAATTTTCCCATACACACTGTCTGTGTACAATCGCGCACAAAATATCCAATAAATCTCCATTGATCAGCTTATCCGTCCATTTTCGCTGGAAAACGAGGCATCTTATGCCTGATTTAAAATTCAACGACAGTATCCTACTGGAGACGCACACCCTTCGCAAGCCTCCTCAACAAAAGATGTTTTCAAAATTCACCAAACCTAAGTGGGTTCTTATCTTAATCTGCATTTAACTACCTTTCAACCTGAGAAAGAGAACGAAATACTCGTTATGCCGGCAAGCCCTACCCAGCCGTGAGATTGATTTGACGGCTGTATTGTAATGGGAAGCCTTTTAACCCTCATGTGGAGGTCCATTTGCTTTACTGATTGATGTAGCACGTTTCCCCGAAAAGGACTGCAAGCGCAAATGGAATTCTCGATTGCGTATATCACCATTCGTAATCAATTTCATTCCGAAAATATCCCACACAAGCGCGTTCTATCACGGCGAATCCAAGGATATTCTGTCAATCCCAATCAATGCCAGCACTATTCGTCAGAACTAATCAATAAGAAAATCATTATCCGAAGGAGCAGGCCTCTTTTGATTAACTCACCCCGTGTCTCACCCCAAGCGAGCATTCCTCTTAGCGAGGACCCTCATCACCCAACCGCAACTACCACCCTTACAGCCCAATTAACGCCGAAGGATAATTCCAATGGATCCCAAAGCGAGCACAGCCGCTCGTCTTTTTAAACGAACAGCCCCCATATGCGAGTCAACCGCCCCGCTTCCTTCTAATCCGCAAATCCAACTCTGTGTAACTAACACCCAGAGCATGCATCCCACCAGAGCACGCACTAAAATTGTGATTTTCCTGAAAACATGACACAAACACGAGAACAAGAACAAAAAACCTATTCAGTCGAATTTCCACGTGAATGCTTGGCAGAGGAATTATCCTGGAAAAAAAATGTGTGCGGATGCTCTCGCATTGGCTCTGTTCCTCCGTCGCCCCATCTCGCTCGCTTTGACTGCCTGCCTTGCTTCGTCTTGTACCGACAGTGTGTTGATTTTGTGTGTTCGCTTTTCTACACCGTTAAATCGATGGGAAAACACTGAGATTGATAGGTCTATGTGGGAGGCGAATTTTCTATTTTCATCTAGCAGATGGTGGGTGGAGGGGTGGGGGCGGTTTTCTACAAAATTAAATAAAGCATTAGAAGGGAGTGGGACACACTGTGTCCGCATTTGATGATCATCGTCGTCACAGTCACTACAGGTGCTCCGCCCTTCATCCGCCGTTATATCTACTATCGATTTCTTGTTCGTTTTTTTTTCCTCTCTGTTAAGTTGATTTATTTTCGGGCTACTGAAGAGAGGATACACGCTTATCTGCTCGCTTCTATGAGAACTAATATCCGCTTGCGGAATGAAATGAGACTTCCATCCGCCGCACTCCGCGCGTCCCGCACATAACCCAACAAACCGTACCCCTCCGAGTACGGAACGAACAAAAGAAAAAATTACAAATTAATGCCGAATGATTGTTTTTCATCTGTCGGATTTTGTCTGAAGGACCGTGGTCCGTCGTGCTCGCTGTATCTGTCCTCTCTATCCGTAATCGATTTCATCTCAAATTCTATTAAGATGACAGTTATTACTTGGTCCTAGGTCGCAGTCTCCTCTTGAATGTGTCTTCACAAATCCACTCCTGAGTGGAGAGTAATCAAAGTTCAATATTGATTCTTTGGTCAAACGAGAACGTCTGCTTTCACTTTTCTACTCCCGTCAGGGGGGGAGTGTGGACGGCTTCATTCACCAGATTCAAACTTGAGGATACTTTCTGTCTCTATCAAGGAGTTGTAATTGCGGCTGAACAAAAGATAATCCTCGACCTAGATTGAAATATCTGGATCCCGGTATTCTCGTGTCACTTTGAGTTGAACAAAGTTCTGAAGCCCGGTGGATTAGGTGCTCTCAGTTAATCTCAATAAAAATTTAATCAATCGATGTGTCACTTTCCGACAGAAGCATTTCATTTTCCATTTGAAATTTCGTTCATATTCACATTTGCATGCAGAGGTGCAAAGTGGTGAGCACATCGATCGATGATGCATTGCAGCACCACCGATGGCGAGGTTTTGGTTTGTGTACGAGTATATTTCGAGTACGCAGGAGGACTTTATCACATCCGTGTGTGTGTGCTATGCAATTACAGTATCTCTGCTAGAAATTTTCAGTCAGCCTTTAGGACATCGGTTTTCACTTGAATTGGATTGCAATCATCTTTAGGGAGGGCTCTTGTTTAATGGAGAGAACTGTTGACAAGGGCTGGACAGACGGCTGACAGGTGAGGTACAGGGAAGAGGGTAATTTTTGGATGACTGACAAGTGGTGAATCCTTTTTGAATTTTGCTTACCGAGACAGACGATTTGTGTGTCTGTCTTCTTGACATCAGCAAAGAAGCAGAGGATATTTTGTTGATGGCCTTTGTTTCGTTTGGATTTCAATTGTTTGTCTGAAAAGTGTAGCCGCATAGACACGAGGAGAAAATATTCTCTCAGGGTCTCTACCTTGGTCTTAAATAAATTCAGTGAATGGAGCGCAGTGAATCTTAAAGGAAAAGCAAAACTTGCTTCCAAATTAAGGTTGGATCATAAAATGAATCACATTCTTCCGATGGTAGACTTTACTAAACCGTCAAAGAGAAAAACTGCAAAAAGACATATGAGAAGACGGAGTTTTATACTTCCAAACGTTTGTAGAGTATTTGGCAGTCAGAGTATTTTTAATCATTCAACATATTTATTGCCGTCACACAGACGTCTTGTCTAATAAACAATTTCGAACACGTTATGGAGCTACTGAGGTGGCGGTTGATAAGGTTGTGCACTTCGCTTATGTTGCCGATGAAGTAGGCGTCTAGGTGAATTTAGGCCGTACACATGTGCAGAAAGAGGAATTCAATCAAATTGGCGTGCATTTTGGAGACAGCTAAAAAAACATGTCAGCTGTCATGTCAGAGACTGAAGTATCGTCAAAAAAATATTCCATCCTTGAAAATTGTACAGTCAAATGAGCCAGCTTTATTTATATGGCTAAGAGGATATCTCACTAGCTTTCTTCAGTTGCGCACACCAAGATGGTTAAGTTCCCTCTCCACTTGTGTGCGCTACCTGAATCGTGGACGTCTTTCGTCAGTGCCGAAAATTCTGCGGACCGGAACTGAGTTATCCATGCGCTCTGCATGAGTCAGACTCATGGCGCTAAACTCAGTCCGTACAGTTCGTGGTTTAATCTTCCGTTCTAATTGCCATCAACGCAAAAAGAGCCAAAGATACCACTCAAAACTTTGTTCGCGAAAAGGCCAAGTGCTTCTTTAACCACTTTACTTTACTTACTGTTCAAGGTTATTAAAAATGGATTTTAGGATGCACGATTTTTATTTTCAAGTAATATTTAAAAAATAATGAGGTTACAGTTTTCATACCAAATATGGCGGGTTCGTGCGTCGACCCATGCGCATTATACTTTCACAGTCTAGGTTCGAATCCAAGTAAAGGCAAACAATTTTTCAAAAAAGAAAAATTGTTCGCGGCTCCACCTCTTTCAAGTCACTGGCAATGCTCAAAGAGTATAACTGTCTAGAAAAAGCTTCTCAATCTCGCCGTTCGGAGTCGGCATTAAGTTGTAGGTCCCCTCCACTCGTGAGAGAACAATAGCACGCACAACACGAGTGGATTATTATTATATTAAACTCCGAGTTAAGTATATGTACGTATGGTCTCAACAAGACAGTATCATATGCTATACCGGCTTAGAAACTATCCAGTTACTCCCTGAGTCATTTCCTGGCCGTTTGATGCCTTATTTCTCGTAAAACCTGTATTGTGTTGGCTTTCGAGGATTTTTTTATAACTAAGTCCTATCTAATGTGTAATATAATATGTGGGCGCCGTGGTCTCCTACGCTCGAGGTCGTCAGTTCGAATCTCGAAAAAAACATCAAACATTTTTTCACAGCTCCACCTCTTTCGAGTCACTGACAATGCTCAAAGAGTATAACTGTCTAGAAAAAAGCTTCCCAATCTCGCCGTTCGGAGTCGGCATTAAACTGTAGGTCCCCCCCGCTCGTGACAGAACAATAGCACGCACAACACGAGTGGTTGCTGGCTAGGCTCAGGTCCACCTCGGACTAAATGACCTATCTAAATGACATGTGGATAACAAAGAGTTAGAATAGAGAACATTGATATAATTCCAGCAAGTATTACCCTTGATATTCCCCAAGGATGAGTTTTGGGTCCATTATTTATTCTTAATTCCTTTAAAAGTTTGAGTAAATATCTTTTAAAGGAATTATTACAGCCTTTGCAGATGACCTTGGCATGGCATATAACTCAGCTAGCCCCTTAATATCACTGCTGATGTAAATAACGGCATTTCTTTTTTAAGAATCTGGTTCGCTAAATCATGCACTTAAGTCATGGTCACGATAAATCTCATGTTTTTAAATTTGTCTTTCACCAGAAATTGCTACAGATTCATTGTGTCAAACTGTCGTTGCAGTTTGACATCAAGAACTTTACAGTTCAATGAACTAAACTCCTCTTTCAAAGTCCAGAACCATGTCAAGTATTTAAATAACTAGGTGTTATAACTGAGCGAAATATTTTCATTTCTTTTCATTTATTTGCATCAAATTGAGTATTACAACATGCTACAAGACGCCGTGGTCTTTTAAAAGCAAGAGTATATTATATTTCATATTTATAGTTTAACTTACAAGGGGAAAAAAAACAAAATAGATAAATAAAATAAAAGAAAATAAGAACTTTAATTTAATTGTGGACTTTCTAATTTATCTCTTTAATTAGAAAGTCCACAAGAAAAGGTTATGAGGATTGTAATTGTAATTTTAATTTTAATTTTAATGAATGGTACTGTTTTCAGACAGATGGATAAAAAGTCGATTTCATGGGCAAATTGCAGATACGAGGAAAGACTGTTCTCTTCTAACACCCGATACATACTTTTAGTCTCAGGCATTTTTTTAATAATAAGACTATAAAAACAGTGCTCTTTGGTTTATTTTAAGCAGTTTGGAATCAGTTGCTGGGGCCAAACATTTACAGACTAAATCTGTCTGCTCGTTTCATGACTTTGTTTAAAATCGATTTTACTTAAGGACAGCTCAAAGTATCTTCTGACAATAAAATCCACGGCAGTGTCAACGTTTGGAATGAAAAAAAACAGAGAATAAGAATTTGCTAGAGTCCACGATAAACTGAAGTTAAGTGTAGTTGCATTGTAGGTATGTATATATCTAATTTGCGTGACCCAATATGCCCATTGCTTAAAATGTGTTGTTTTTTTTTTTAGGTGAGTTCGTTGCTATGAGCTCTTGAAAAGGCCGGTTCAATACCATTTTCTTACAGTAAAATAAGTTAAAGAACACTTTAACCCTGTAAACCAGACACAAACATTTTGCGTTCAATTCATTCTGCAAAGAAAGGGCTATCGTGCAAATGGTTATCGTTGTTATTTTTCTCCACACAGACGAGACAGGATGTCCAGCAGCACGCACCATAAGAGAAGTGATAAAGGTCAGGCTATGACCCTGAACGGGTCATGTCTTTGAATTTCAATGAATAATCAGAAACGTCTGAGTGTCAAATCAAATCCCTCAGAGAAATTCGGTCAAACGAAACGCTTTTCACACAAAAAGAAGGTCATTGATGGATATCAAACAATTCAACGACGTACGCATCTCTCAAACCACAATTTTAATGTCACATCCATCGCATCGCGTCGAAAATGTGTACTTCATGAGGAAAAAGGTTAACCAGAGAATTCCATATAATCCCCCTCATAATTCCAGCTAATCGCAATAATAAACCGATTTCTCACCCCAAATCACCGCAACAAAAAAACAAACACAAAACAAAAAAAAAAAAAAAAAAAACAATCGAAAGAACATCCCACAAAAGCTCATTTCCACCCAAACATTCTCGGCTCTCCGGACACTCCTCGTGGCTCCATTTATCGCACATACAGACCCATGAGTAAAAATTAATATATCGTAAAAGATAAAGCATAAAATACACAACCAAGGATATGCTCGGTAATAAAAGTAATAAAAGTAAGAACAAAAGCAAAAAAAACGAAACACAAAATGTCCGCTTTCCGCTTACGAACACGCGACACCTCTGCGCTGCGTCTCTCGTCCCAAAAAAGAGAAAAATTAAATTCAAATATCGACCAAGCCAACAAGCAACAAGAAGGACGAACAAAAAAATCCCAACTTTTATTACTCAATGAACATTTTCTGTTTGTTTAGAACGAGCATTCAGGACACCATAGAGCGCGTTCGTCTCCTTTAATAAGCAACAAAATCAAATGAAATAAGCTCTCAATTTCATCCTTAATCACATTACTGCCATCCCTTTTGTAAAACAAACGTAGACATGCTCCAACCATCGGCACAGGAACCTGGCAAGGGGGACGGGAAACGGGGACAGCGGTGAGAACAGAGAACTGAGAACAGAGAAAAAGAAAAGAAAATCCACTCCTAACCAACTCGTTCGGTCATAAAATATACCGAGAGCATGAGTCTACTACACCCATAACCATAATCAAGGTAAAGTGTTTCACCGATAATTTTAACCTTCCAAGGCTGTGTGAGGACAATACGAGTACACAGGCACACAGCCAGTCACACGCCCACACTCGCACACACCACGCAAAGGCGTCCTGACCTCTTGCCTTGAATTAGTCAAAGGGCGAGTAGTAGAGCGCCACCTCACCGCGACAAACTACCCAACGACGATCGGCCGCAAAACAACCAGCAACCAAGTAGCAACTAGCAACACCCCCACCGGCACAGCGCCACCAGCGCAGCACCACCAGCTAAAGTGAGTGCAATCTGAGTTGGCCATGTATCGGGTCGGTATCGGGGAGGGGGAGGACAGATGTTGTATTGGTCTCTACACAGGAAAAGGATGTTTCTATTAAAGAAAAACACCATAGAAGTGCCCCTCTGCAACTAGCGAGATAATTACGAACAAAGTGCGGAAGGGAGAGGCGTGATTGTGGGTCCGGACAAGACAGCCTCTTAAGGAAATCTGGGTTAATGAATACGGCAACTTTAGAACAACGCTTCGTGTGACGTGACAGGATGTGCACCACTGTCCTCTCCATCTCGCTCCGCCCTTCGCTGTGCACTCGTGTGTGCGCGAGAGGGGAAATTCAAAATTAAATTGCACCTGTTGCAGTGTGGATGCACTTTGCGTGAAGGACACACAACATTTAACTGATATCTGTGACGCTATAAATCCATCAGGACGACTCGGGAACTCATCCTTTATGAAGAAACACAGCCCGGCCGAGGAGAGAGCTGCGTTGCTGTGACGCTTGGCAGCAGCAGGACGTCGTAAAAATCCGGAGGATAGAAAATCACAATCGCCCGGATGGATTCCGTCTTCCAGATGGACTGCTCGGCACAAAGTGGGGCATTTTATGGCGTCTTACGCGAAGCACATTCATGTGGAAGGACCTGTAGTTTATGTCTGCCATTGCGTTTTATTGGCTGAATTCCATTATCCGATTCTATTGGATTTATGAATATTTATTTCAGTTTTGTGAACAACTGGGTGGGTGGTGCGTCCTGCGTCCACAACGCAGTGCAGTCCGATGCCGGATGAATGAAATTCGAAATGCCCCTTTCTGGCGTTTGTCTTCTGCACGGAATCTTCTTTGTCAGTTAAAGTTGTTCCCCAGAAGGATCATCATTCGATTATGGGACGGGCTTGTGTGCCTGTGTGTGTCTTTCTATTTAATCTGCCTGATGGGATGTAAATATTGATCGGATTTTGATTTATTTTATTGGGTTGGAATGCGCCCCACTGCTGGTCGCTCCTTAGGAGGCCAAGGGTAATTTTTAAGGTTCGTTCCTTTCCCTCTCATTTGCCTTCTGGTCGGTCTGTTCCGGCCTGTGTTTGTGCTCTGTTTGTTTTTATTTTTAACTGGAGGTGAATATAGATTCGAATTATCGAAGGAATTCGCAATAAATTTGCTGGCTAACGGGTATACGTTGCGATAAGCGTGTCATAAATCGTTCGAATGGAACGGCAAGGGTTTATGTGATTAGCATGGAGCGGGGGTTAAATCGATAGGGATTCATTCATCTTAAAGGTCGGGATGTTACTTGTAAAGAAATCAACTTGAAGCAGATCTTTATCGACGGACGATTCATTTATGAGACTAGACTTGCCCTAGTTGAATGTGCGGACGGTAGGGGGATTTTGAGAGGTGGAAGTGAACTGGACACACTCGAGTGGATTTGTTGAAACTGGGCGGGGGCATTGACAAATGACGTGGAAGCACGTGTGTATTCCATTGATAAAAAAGGACATCCGAGACTCTTGGGTTTGAGTGCAGACGTGACCGGGTTTTCAAAATTGAAGGCTATTTTGGTGAATATTTTTAGTAGACACTTTTCGTTGAAGTTATTTATGTAATTAGAGGGTGATGAATGGCGGTAATCCATTCCTTTGCTTAGACAAAACTTAAATCGCTTTTCATTCGGTTAAAAACCCTCAGGCGAGGCAGAAGGGAGTCCAGTCTGTTTAAATCTTGGATGAACGACTGGATGGCGCAGTTGGTTAAGTGCCTCCCCCAAGTTCGAGGGGCCCCAGGTTCGAATCCCAGTGAAATCGAATCTGGTTCAGTCACCATTTGCCGTTGGGTTCAAACAAACGGCACTGGAGTAGGTTGCTACCTGACAGTATAATAGGCCAGTTTGGAGTCTGAGTGCTCCAGAAATGTTTCACAAAAAAGGCCCAACTATAACAGTTTGCGTTTGAACGGGAGTGGAGAAGACTAACAGTGAATTGTATGGGCAACACAACAATATGAGTCTTCTAAGGCGTCTCTGGATGCAACGTATAAGGTTTCGAGGCAATGTGGAGCATACAAGCAACTCAATCACCAATGCGGGTACAACTGGAGTCAGTTTAAAAAAAATTCACCCACCAAAAAGAAGAAGAACAATTCTAAAAATGCATGAACCAAAAGTATTAACAGCAACTAGTGTATCCAAAAGTTGTGAATCTCTCTTTCAACGTATATTGTCACACCTAAGAAGGTGAAAGAAACAATTTCAAAAAGCTGGTGGAAGGCAAAAGGAGGTGATTGAATTGCATAGAATACAATGAAGCTCAGCAAACCACTCCCTAGACACGTGGTTCGAATAAAAGTAAATCCCTAAACTCTGAGCTGTACGTGAGCAAGCGAAATGGTGATTTCTAACGATGCAGGTAACACCTGAAAATTTATGAAGAAGAAAAAGGCATTTGGAGAAATGGCGATAAAACACAACAAAGTAGGCGACATTGCTATGGCGCCTTGGGGGCTCAATTAACTACGTGATTTTATCGTCCGCTTTAAGATTTATTACACACCTTACCTTATAGTTGGAAACAGATTTTGCTTGCTCCTGACAAAAGATATGGGATTTATACTCAACACCGAATCTCCTCCTATTTTAAATTGCATATACATACATACATGTAAACCGGGTTTACACGAGAGTTCATGGTGGTTTGGTATTTGAACGTAAGGCAAGGTGATGATACATCTTCTTGGGTGAACAATTCAAATATGCCATCGGTGATGAAGATTCGATTTTTGGGCGAGATATCATTTCTCTAAGACATTATGATATCATGATCGTGATCTATGATCTGAAACACCTTATATCTTAGCATTTGCAAAAATACTGACCAAACTCTCACAAACTTTATAGTTTTATGGATTTTTAATTTATTCTGAAAGACTTAGAATTTAATATCAGACTTACATTGCCCACGACTGAATAGCGCAGTTCTTTAAGTACCTGCCCCAAGTTTGATAGGTCCCAGGTTCAAATCCCAGTGAAATCGAATCTGGTCCAGTTACCATTTGCCGTTGGGATCCAATTAACGGCACTGGAGTAGGTTTCTACCTGGCAGTACAATGGACCAGTTTTGAGTCCAGTGTAGTGTGCTAAAAAAGACTTCGAAAAAAAAAAAATATACATTGCTTATGTATTAGATGCGCAACTAAATTCTCGCTGTTTGTCAATAGATGGCTCCAGCTGGTGTGCTGGTGCTGGTCGATTTGGACATATCCAAAAAATCGTGAACCGAGCTTAGACGTTTGGTAAACGAAAAGTTTTGACACTTTAGTAATTTTGCTGTGGTGTCAGATGTTTGTCTGAAAATGTCTGATTTTATGTCCAAATTGTCGTCATGTGCGGGAACATTTGATGTTCTTCTTCCATTCGAAGCAAGCGGCGGCTGAAGTGCATTGACAGCTCCAAAAAGTTTACGGAGATGCTGTTCTGAGTGAAACAAAGTGCCTTGATTGATTCCGTCACTTTAAAGATGTAGTTTGGATGTTGATGACCGTCCGCGTGAAGGAAGGCCAAAACCCTTCTAGACGCTGAATTGGAGACATTGTTGGATGAGGATCCGTGTCAAAAGCAAGAAAAGTTGTTTCAGCGTTAGGAGTTACCCGCCAAGCCAATTGCAAGCGATTGCATGCGTTGGGAATTATTTCATGCCAAGGTCGTTTTTCGCCTGTGAACAACTACTCCAGCGGCAAAAAGAAGGGTTTTCTTCATCGCATCGTGACGGATGATGAAAAATGAAACTATCACTTTGATACTGTATCGACTTCAATTGATGCGATTGAGCCGAGCACTGCACGTAAACCGGTCACAATACGAGCAGAAGCACGAAAAAGTGATTTTACTGAATGACAACGCTCGGTCTCACGTTACCAAATCCGTTAAAACCTTCCTCGAAACGCTCAAATGGGAAGTCCGCACCACCCGCCATGTTCTTCAGATATTGCGCACATGATCTGGCTGAGCAGTTTCGCTCATATGAAGACAGAAAAAATGGCTTGATTCGTGGATAGCTTCAAAAGATGAACACTTTTACCGCAACAGTATTCGAACTCTGCCAGAAAGTTGGGAAAACTAGGAAGCGATGGGCAATACTTTGAAAGATTCTATTGTAACCATTTTATCACAATAAAGTTGCATTTTCTTAAAAAAAGATCCCTACATTTTGAAATAAAAAATTATAAAAGTGGAAGCAAGAAGGTTGGTTTTAATTAATAGAGAGGGTCGAAGATGAGCAATGCCTACTCTGCTGAATTAGGTCTGAAGATCTTAAAATAAAAAAAAAGGTTCTTGAAACACCGTGTACTTATGGCTTAACTTCACAAAGAATGACTGAAACAAGTTGTCTGGGAAGTAGTTAAGACATGGCATTAAAGTACGAAATATACTTATACCAGATTTGCGTTGTTCTAAAATCGGATTAATTGTATGTAGGGCAGACATAATACAATCGTTGTACGCAGAACCGAACATTTTGTCTAGTCATTGCCTAGCAAGTGATTTGAAATTACTTTTTATGGCTGAGATAACTATTATAAAATATTGGAACAGCGGTCGGTTGTGCCGAAACATGATATAATTGATGAAAATCTGTCCAACCGTCGGTCCAACGGCCGTGTCGTTTAGTTCGCATAGAACTACATTTCTGTCAGAAATAAGCTACATAAGCAGCCAAAGCTGTGGGCGTCCTGGCGTAGTGGGTAGGTGCGTCGACTCCTACGCTCGATGTTGTCGGTTCGAATCTCGAAAAAAACATGAAACATTTTTTTCACGGCTCCACCTCTTTCGAGTCACTGACAATGCTCCAAGAGTATAACTGTCTAGAAATAGCTTCTCAATCTCGCCGTTTGGAGTCGGCATTGAACTGTAGGTCCCCTCCACTCGTGACAGAACAATAGCACGCACAATACGAGTGATTGCTGAGAAGCTAGGCCAGGTCCACCTCGGACTGTAGCGCCGCTATTATTATTGTTATTATTAAGCAGCCAAAGCTAGGGATGAAAAGACCGAATAGAAAACAACGACTTTTTATAGCAAAATTTGCGTCGATATCAAACCAGTCGGTCAAAGAAGTGGTATGATTTGTATAACCAGCCCGGGAAAGCAAGGTCAAACGAAAAATAGGGAGGCAAAAACAAATGGCGACGAATGCAACGGGCAAACTGTCGAGCAGAAGGTCAATTATATATCACGGGGATAATATAATAAAATCCAGCGAATCTTCCTGACTAAGAGGAATCGTGGAAAAGAGACGGAAAGGACTTTGGCATGCCTCCAAAACTAATTCCAAGAAAATTTTGTGAAACAACAAAGCTCTTGCAACAGGCAAAACAATGATAAAATATGATAGCACAAGTGTCAGTGACAGTTACTCCCCATCAGACAGTCAATCAGGAGTGAATTCCCAGAATGTATGAATTTCTTCAATTGCTTTCGCGTGGAGTTAGCATCTAGCTAGGCTCAGTCGATGCAGTTTTCTTTATGAAGAAAGCAAACACGATACACGAAAGGAGAAGAGAAATTTCATCAGGGACTCATCATATTTTTGTATTTCTCTAGTGTCTAGTATCCGGGAAGAAATGTTCAAACGTGTTATCAGGACTCAAAAGTTCGTTAGAAAATCCTCTTCAATAAGCATAGCTGATGTTTCAGTCGAGTCAGACTCAAAACTAATTTTGGAACTTATAAGAAGTGGTTCAACATCAATCTTCCTGGATGGAATGACAGTCTAGTCTAGTGAAATAAAAGTGACATGACATGACGAGGCGCAAGGAAGCTCTCAACAAAACTAATGAAATCTTGCGCAACTGAGAGTAAAACTCCTCAAGCATTGTGTTTCTAAACCCGGCTTAAGATGGAATTATGTATACAGATATCTGTTCAGTTCCGGTGCAGTATTTTTGTAGTTAGAGAATGGTTAGTTCATATTCTTCTTATTTAACTCCACAACACAATCAAAACTCGCTCTGTTGGCACTAACCCAAAGTCAGAAGGAAGATTGAGAATTAGTTTTTGGTATTATATTCTTGAACAACTAATGGATGGTTTGAGCTTGAGCTATGGCTTGTTGGCTCCCGTCATTTTGACCGAGCCTTCCTCAATCTGCGATGATTCTTTTGATATCTGCAGTTCAAAACAAGAGACTTACTGAAGCTGTTCAATCTCAAGACCTGGAGACAAGCTAGTATAGTTCAGGACTAAATTGGCGTCTTCGAACAGCCCCTCAAAGTCAGCAATTTTTATTTCTTCAAAGACATATTCGAATACCAGTCTTATATGCTCATTCAAATGGAGAGTTCATCAAGAGGGCTATAAAGTGCGATAACGGCCCTAAGTACCCTTCTGTGCGCATCATTAAACACAGATCATATCGCCAAATACAAGTTCATTAAAATTCAAATCTATATGCAAGTGCAAAAGCAGCGCCAGCACCTTACATTCGAATAAGAATTTCGCCGCGAACGTATTAAATGTTTATGAGAAACTAGATATCATCCCCGCCATGAAGCACCCATAAAATCGTCTTTATGCCTCCGTGGCACTTATTGCAAAAAGTCATGTCGTAGGCGTGACTTGCAAATCTTCTCTATCGATTTCCATGCCGCTCAAAGCTAGCGTTCTCCTGTCACACGGCGTTAAACCCAAAACGGAATCACTGTCAGTACATGACTGTATCTTGTCTTAAGTGTCAGCATGCACAACGAATCATTGTCAACTTTAACATGCCAAAGAATATTTTTCTCCACTCTTCAAATCTGTGTGCTCCCCTTTTGTCATCACGGACTCTGTTCATTTCGGCAACCTTCAGCTCACAAGGGAAAAGAAAACAACGTCTGCCTCAATGCTTCAACTAACGAAAGAATGCTTCTTTGAAACTTGTTCACTGATTCAGAAGTTACACACGGATTGTCACACTGAATGGGCACGGAAATGTATTCCCACAAAAAGAAAAGAGCCCTCACCGGGACGGCAAAAGGGTAAAGCGAACTACACTCAGGTGGAATTGACTGCAAATATTTCAGCCAAGTTTACAGAGGTGTGCATACTGGAAAGAATGTGCATCGACCGACGTAAGTTCGAAAGGAGACAATGATTTAACCCCAAGGAGCTCTTCTGCTGTAGTGAAATCAATCTCTCAGGGATTTGAGTTTAATTTTGTATCTCATTCCATAGCTGGGAGGGGGGTGGTCTGCTTGAAAGGATTTGGTGGGGATTTTTCTTTCGACAAGTAACATACTCGTATCTCGTGAGCTTTTATGAAATATGTGGCATGACATCTAATATCTGGTGGTAAATTGAATGGTTTGAGTGTCATCGAGTATGTTGAGGACACAGGGAAGGTGGTGATGGCGAGGGACCGGCGAACGAGATTCTGGTATGAAATGATTCGAAGCACTGTTCGTGGAAAAAGGAGGTGCAACGGCAGAGCAGAGTTGTAAACGAATTCGATTTCTAGGTATTGCATTCCTTAAAATCACAGCAGAAACTTCGTCACTGCATCCTCTGAGTTCACTTTGTGACTTCAATACAGAAATTACCATTCATTTCGAAGTCTTTGATTGAGCCAATCCTATAGATCAATCCCGGATTTCGACTAAACTGAATGAAAGTCCTTGCGTTTGCACAGCATTTAGGGACATTTTAAGTTCTTGCCATTCAGTCGAAGTCGTCCGCAATCAATCGAAGTCTTTGCAATTGCTACCATTTTCATTGAAGGGTTCTCAGCAGCCACTCGTGTTGTGCGTGCTATTGTTTTCTCACGAGTGGAGGGGACCTACAGTTTAATGCCGACTCCGAAAGGTGAGATTAAGAAGCTTTTTCTAGACTCTTTGAGCATTGTCAGTGACTCGAAGAGGTGGAGCCGTGAAAAAATGTTTGTTGTTTTTTTCGAGATTCGAACCGACGACCTCGACCGTAGGAGTCGACGCACCTACCCACTACACCACTACACCACGGCACCCTTAAATCTTTGATACTCCGCCACATTCTTTGCAATCAATTGATTGTTGTGTTTCAGCACCTAGCAAAGCTACTCGTACCAATGGCATGTAGCGGTCAAAATATTCAGAAAGGTTTGCTATATCATCGTGTATAATTTCACGCTTACCGTTCGGAGTGGGTTTTGGCATGGGGGCATCATTGGACCTTATTACTTTCGAAAATAGGAAAGAGACACAGTTACCGTCAATGGTCTCAGTTATAGAGCGATGTTAACCGACTTTCTGTGACCAGAGCTCTACAACATATATCCGAGCTGTAGTTCCAACAAGACAGCGTTACATGCCATACGCCAAGCTCGAAGATCATCTTCTTCTTGGGGTGCTCCAATCCGGTGTGAACTTGGACCTCAAGCAGCAAACCCCGGCAGCTAGCTCGATTTTTTGCTAGATGCCGCAAACTGCGTACACCAAATTGGTTGAGGTCCCTCTCCACTTGGGTGCGCTACCCCATACGTAAACGTCCTCTGTTGCGGTGTCTCACTGGTTCAGAGTCGAAGACGCTCGATGTTTCGAAGTTGAAGTTTGTCAATTTGACGACTGAGTCATCTCACGGCGGGAATTCATCAATTGGCCACCGCGATCTTTCGACTTGAGAACACTCGATTATTTTTCCCTGGCGCTACGTCAAGTCCTTAGTCTACGTTGTTAGCCAACCACGTTGGATAAGCCCGAGGTCAAACTTTGAGACACTATTACCGGAATAAAATATTGGGCCGACTCATCAAAATTTTGAACGATCGCTTAAAGCACTGCAAGCGAATTCGAGGCAGTAATTTGAATGAGATGCTATTCTATACATAATGCTATGAATGTAGCTTCAAAATAAAGCCAGACTTAATTTTATGTTTTACACCGTTGTTGTTTTATTTTAGTTTCTTTTTCTATCGTTCTTATCTGGTCATACTGCCCCACGGTATGCAATAAATTCTGAACTGCAAAACAATTTTGACCCAAAAATATAATCAAAATATTGTATTTTAGCCGTAATGTAACAAAAATGTAATCAAAATATTGTGTGGGCGACGTGGCCGTGTGGGTTCGTGCGTCGACCCATGCGCATTGGACTCACAGCCTAGCTTCGAAACCAAGTTCAGACAAACAATTTTCAAAAAAAAAATTGTTCGCGGATCCACCTCTTTCAAGTCACTCACAATGCGCAAAGAGTATAACTGTCTAAAAAAAACCTTCTCAATCTCTCCGTTCGGAGTCGGCTTTTAGGTGTAGGTCCCCTCCACTCGTGAGAGAACAATAGCACGCACAACACGAGTGTTTGCTGAGAAGCTAGGCCCAGGTACACCTCAGACTGTAGCGCCGCCATTTTTATTATTATTAGTATTGTATTTTAGCACAACCCACAAACTTTGTCAGAGGGTAGATAAGTACAACATCATTAATCAACAATTGAAAACTATCGCAATATTTGCGCAGAAATGAAGCAACAAAGGCTTCATTTCTGCAGAGACTGCTTAAAACACTGACCATACGCACGATTTAAAAACATGTTATTTCGTTGTATTCATAGAAAACAAATTAAGCTCCACCAACTGGAAATATTTAGAATTTTTCCACTTCATTAGACTTTATTTGATTAGCATGGAATTTCATGCAATATGCTTATGCATAGATACAGATGTTCATCAAAGTTTTATGGTTATGATTTGGTTTTTGTAGTGGGAGCCAGCTCGCTTTCCACTGAATTGTGTTTCGCGTTTATATGCATTGACCTCTGGAGTTTTTCAAACGTTTCAAAAAGGTCAAATAATTATGCTTTCGGGGTTTATTGTCAATTTTATTATGTTTGCCTTTAGTAACCTCATTTTCAGTCATTGATGTAATTCTTTTTTATCTCTTCTTGCTCGCCATTAGTTTGTTATGGCATCCGATAGGATGCCTTCCAGATGTCAATACGATCGAATAACAATAACGACATTGGTTACGAAGTTTTCAATTTTCAATTCAATTTTGGATGACACTACCAACAGTGTTGCCAAGTTAAAAATCAAAACTCCGGAAACACACCCCATACAAAACTGATCTTCTCAGTCGCATCGCAGTAAAGGTTCCTATTTTCCACGATATGTAATAGAAAATGTCATAAATGTGGGATTTGACGATCACCACGTTAAAGAAACAACACGAAGTAGGATATTGAGTGTTTATTAAATAACAAATGTACTAGATTATACAGGTAGCTGTTGGCCGCTGAACAAATAAAATTACTCTACACTCCGGCGTTCTACTTTCGACTGACTACATACCTAACTTCTCAGAAGCTAAAACTCCCTAATCTGTTATTTGTCTACTGTGTGCCGTCGTCCTTGTGTGTGTTTGTGTGTTCGTCCGTTTGTTACATAGTGCAAATGCGTGACATTATCGTCTGTTTGTATAGTCCGCCGTTGGGTCGCCTGACCGTAACGGTTCTCTGTCGTGTCGCATGATCTGCATGTACTGTTCGCACAGTTCGTAGAGTAAGTGAAGTTCTGAAGTTCTCATCCCACATAAATATTTCAAAATCTGATTGCGAACTTTCAGCATCCTTTTTATGTGTTCGATATCAAAATGTTTATACATTTCTCTTAATGCCGTCGTAGTCTTTAGATCATCAACGAGTGGAAAAAAAATCAAACTGCATTGTGGTTTTTGCAGCTACGACGTATTTAACTTGACACCATAACAGGAAGACCTGCAACTAGCAAAAAAAGAAACTGTTAACTACCGGAAAAAGGCAACAAGTCAAAAAGTTTCTATGCAACTTTTGGAAACACGCGATGTATTGTGCAGATGTCTGGCCAAAGAATTAATTACGCTCTGCACCAGGTTACTGCGAAATGATGCACTGTCGTGTCGACTTTTTTGAAAATACTAGCAAATTTATGTGGAGTAACTTTTGTAATGAATCCCAGCCATTGTGGAAAAATGTTATAAAAAGAATAGATCAAACCCACAATTTTCCATTTAATCACTTTTTTAAACCCTGTTCAAATGGGTTCAAATGGGTCCGTAACGTCGCAATGCTCATGATACCTTAAATTTCGGCTTGTCTGAATGCACGAGTGTCTGCTTAGTGAATTTTGAAAGGTGTCTCGACAAATTAAATTGAATTGCTTTGCAAACTAACAAGGCTTGGTTGGCATAAAGCTTCACAATATTTTATCTAACATATAGTCATGGAAAAGACGTTTGTCATTCAAGTTATCTCCATTGATAACATCCATGCAGATTATCTTCTTCGTGACCCAGATTAGCACTAGCGTACGCTGACAAGTCAGTAGTCGACAGATCACCTCAAAATATCGCGACGATTGGAAGCTTGCAATTGATATTGAAATCTCTGGTTGTACAACTACTTTATGCGGGTTCGAGTGATATCAGGAAAGAGTAATGAAAATTCGCCTTGATTGAGCAACACGGACGGGCATTGGCGGTTAATTAATTACCTTGGCATCGGGCTCCACCGGAATTTGTAATTTGGTACGGCTTCGTAAGGCAAATAATCGCCGAAAATTGTCTCATGTTGTGCGTTTTAGCGGATGGAATATTTGCTTGTTTCTGAGCCAGTGTTAGACCCTTTCGGTTCGAAAAGGACAAAAGAGTCTACGTACATAGAACACTACACAAGCGGAAGCCTCCCTAAGAAGACGGAGCTAAATAAGGTTTGACAATTTTCTGAGACAATTCAAGGGCTAAGTGATACCTCGTGATTATCTTTGAAAGCAGATGGATTGTAGGTAAATCCTAAGTCAGAAAATGCCAGACATCCGACTGAAAAAAATAGTATCATAATTTTATTGTTCAACCGACACCGTGGGAGGAGGAATAAACAGCTCATTTACGGTACGAAGCTGATGCTCTAAAGCTTTTTGACTGCAGATTCCTTTTATTGTCATCTCGGTATGTAAGGAATTGGACAGAATTCTGATAGATCGTGGCTCTTGAAACGGCCAAAGAATTTTACACATTATTTTATAACAAGATTTTAGAGAGAGAGAGAAAGAGCGCGTATCCTTTCCTGAAATGTTTTTGAAATTGAAAAGGTAATGCAATTTTGATAATGACATAAGGAATAAGATCGCGAATAAAAGCTACGGAGATGAGATTTCTTCGTACTGTTGTGGGATTTCCTCGCCGGGGTAGGGTGAGAAAGACGACAGTACGCGAGGAACTCACTTCTTCTTCGAACAAAAAGGGTTATGCTTCTAAGGTTTGGTCACGTGGCGTGAATATCCTCATCCAAACGACTTCCGAGGTTTGCCTTGAATGCCTATCCAACAGGTAGGTGACCGCTTGGTAGACCCAGGACGAGATAGTAGGAAGAAGTCAAAAAAACTCGCCTGGGCATAGTTTCTGATGTGTTAGAGTCGACGGCGGAGGATCGAGTTGTCTGAAGATCTCGCGTGTATGCATTGCCCCCGCAACGCCTTTATTGGAACATGCGGGCCACGGAAAATGACGATAATGATGATGGAAGGTGGTGCCATGATGAATTTAGTTTTGCTTGTCCAAATCAAAGACAGAAGAAGAAATGCTTGTGTAGCACCTAAAGCACTTACTCAATAGGTCAGGACCTGTGGCTGATGTTAACAATGCGGCGCTACAGTCCGAGGTGGACCTGAGCCGGCTTCTCAGCAACCACTCGTGTTGTGTGTGCTTTTGTTCTCTCACCAGTGAAGGGGATCTACAGTTTAATGCCGACTTCGAACGGCGAGATTGAGAACCCTTTTCTAGACAGTTATCCTCATTGAGAATTGTCAGTGCCTCGAAAGAGGTGGAGACGCGAACAATTCTGTTCTGAAAAATTGTTGCTTGTGTTGGAATTTGAACCTAGACTTGAAAGTCTAGTGCGTATGAGTTGACGCACAAACCTACGCGGCTACGACGCCGACTCTGACTGATGTTTTTTTTTCTCTTTTTTTTCGGAGGATTTTTGAAGCTCTATTAGAGCACTCAGACTCAAAACTGAGTCCATTGTACTGCCAGGTAGCAACCTACTCCAGTGTCGTTAATTTTATCCCAACGGTAAATGGTGACTGGACCAGATTCGATTTCACTGGGATTCGAACCTGGGGCCCCTCGAACTTGGAGCAGCCACTTAACCAACTCCGCCATCCAGTCGTTGTTATGACTCATGTTACAAGGCATTAAGAAACAAGAATTTAGAAGAGAGGAGGAATCGTTGCAGCATTTTTTAAACTAATCTGAACTTCGCACGTTGTTGTTGAAACTCGATAAATGGCGTACGTGCCTTTAATAAGCTGAAATCATTAAAGTTCCCATCCGATTGCAAACTTTTATGTAGCAAATTTCAACAGTTTCCCAAAAATAAAGGAATGAGGAAAAATGAAGGAAAATGTTCTGTTGACAGCCTCTAGACACAAGTTGTGTGTGCCAAGAAAATGCTGCTAGTTATCCCTTAAATGTCAAAACTTAACTTAAAAAATCGATTTAAATCTGTTACAAAAAGTAAACTATGCAGGTGACCTACATGGAAACAGCACTGCCCATGGAATTTGTTCTCCTTAAAATGGATGGCTTTGACACTTCTATGAAGGGATTCCGAAGCGCTACAATTTATTTAGCTTCTCTTAAAGTCCATACGTGTATCGCTTTAAGTTAAACTGAGGAGGCATTTGAACAGGATTATTCTCCCTTTGTGCATATCCACCTGTTGAGCATGGATATGCAAGATTTCTAAGAATTCGGACACATTGCTACAGCACACTTCTTATTCCACGAAGTGCAACTGCAGTGTGCACATTCACATATGAGTGCTTAAGATATTTATTTCCTGGAGCACAAGTAAGGAGATGCCGACAACAAGGACATGCACTGAGAGTGTATCATCATTGAAACCCCAAAGAGACTCTTTGCCATCCTCCTAATACTTACTAATTCGATTCCCAAAGTAAAGTTAGCGTCTCCACACTTCTCTTCTCACCGCCTGCATCTAAGTATCTACAAATTTCGAAATCGCGTGTAAAATTAGTGAACGTGTCTGTTAACGATAAGAGTCCTCTGCAGGAACACTCTCCCCTCCGATAATTGTGAAATTGTTTTCGAAAAGGATTTGCAAATTGGATCAACGTTGTTTTATCTACAATTCCCCGTCACGTTTCAATGGAACTAACTGGATGCGACCTTCTTTCGCTTTTACGTACTATCTTTTTTGTTCATCCTCAAGCGGTTAAAATAAATAAAAAAAATCGAAGCGAATCCAACTGTTGCCCTTTATGGTGTTTACTCAACCGAATAAAGTATACTACTCGTATATGTCATTAGTTCGACGGTTGTGTCCTCCTTTGTCTGGATCCACTTCCGCAATACACAAGGAAAACAGTGGATTGTTATGTTTTCTGAAAGAATGATAAATTGAAAAGGGCTTTTCGAAGCATGCTGCTGGTTGGTTATTCGTGATATGCTTTGCACGGTTCAAAACGAGACGAGTAGCGTGTACTGCCATTAGACGAGGTCCACTGAACGGCACTCGTAACTGGAACATTTTCGGTCTTTAAAAAGAGGTTTAAGAGTTTCTTTACCAAGTATTCGTATCATGTAAGGATTTGAAAATGGTGTTCTGGTGAGTTTTTCAAAAGGAAAATTGCGATGGAAATTAATGAGAGCAATTTCATTTCAGACAGACTTCAAGAAGGTCCCTCAAGGGCGAGAAGTATAATTGGTGAATTTTTATGATTTATAGATACAATTTCTCGAAATGTGTAGGACACCCATGCCGTAGGTTGTTGCTAAAGCACTACGAATTGGAACATTCTTCAATTAATAACGCTGCAAACCAATTCTCCTTTTTCAATAATCCCAATGGAATTGAAGTAATTTCAGAGAGATCCAAGTGGTTGCCTTCGAACTTAATTAGGATTTTTTTTTGTTCTCTGGACGTTCTTTTCGTCGATTGAATTGGGGCTATGATAATAAAAGGGCGGGTAATGAAAGAAATGCCGCAGAAATGAAGAGATTATTTTATATACAGACTAAGGTCTCTGACTGCAGCTGAAACCTAAGGAGAAGACATAGCAAAATTATGAACTCCATAAAATGGTAATGAGAATGTCTCTGGTACTGTAGCAAATTTTTATTACAGGCTGTTAAAAACCATTAAACAGAATCCACTTGAGTTGACTCCTCAAACATAATCGTTCATCCGACACGGTGGTCACTCAAATGTACATTTTAAAAAAATGTTGCCGTTGAACGCAAACAAACGCACAGAACAATTTTTGTCGAATGCGATTGAAGATTTCGAAGAAAACCTGTCTTAGAAGGAAAAACCAAAAATTTGCTGAAGAAATTGTAATTATATGCGAGCGACGGAAATGCATAAACCCTTCCTGCTCAAGCTTCACAAAAGTTGTCTTGAGGCCATTGGTGGGTGCTTTTAATGTTTTGTACCGTCACCATTTCGGTTTAGATGAAATTCTTCAGTTGGCCTTTGACAGTCATAAGGAGTTGTCAATAACAATTTATAGTCGCAATAACGTGTCAAAAAAACGAAAATTTTTTATAAAAAAAAAACCATTTTTTGCTACCATTTTTGATAAAAATCTTTATAAGCGACGAAGCATATATCGTTAATTATGTAGAATATCCGCATCTGGGGAGCAGAAAAACTTTGACTGATGCACAAAAGATCCGGAAAGTAACCGCATGGTTCGCCATTTGGGCCGTTGTCATCACTGGGCCATATTTTTTGCGGAAACTAGAGGTAATACTGTAAAAGTTTTGGTTAACCTCTATTTTCGAAATCTTTCTTTTCCACGATTATGACGACAGAAACCGCTTACAAATCATACGGTTCCAACAACACGGTACCACATTATACATTTTGCGAGAAGTTGTTACCGGCTGGAAAATGGCAAAAAGTGGTGATATCGACTGCCCGCCACGATCCACAGTTTTTACCCCCTTCGATATCTCTCAATAGGATCGATCCTTCGAAAGGCTACAGTTTGTCTGTTTGTCGGTTTGACTGTTTGTCTGTTTGTCCGTTCGTCTGTTTGTCTGTTTGTCTGTTTGTCTGTTTGTCTCTTTGTCTGTTTGTCTGTTTGTCTGTTTGTCTGTTTGTCTGTTTGTCTGTTTGTCTGTTTGTCTGTTTGTCTGTTTGTCTGTTTCTCTGTTTGTCTGTTTGTCTGTTTGTCTGTTTGTCTGTTTGTCTGTTTGTCTGTTTGTCTGTTTGTCTGTTTGTGTGTTTGTCTGTTTGTCTGTTTGACTGTTTGTCTGTTTGTCTGTTTGACTGTTTATCTGTTTGTCTGTTCGTCTGTTTGTCTGTTTGTCTGTCAACCACGTGGATTAAGTTACCTAGAACAGTTGATCAGAAATCTGCGAGTCTCCAGGTCGGAGTCGATAACTCTGTTGGTTAGCAGATTATGAATCAAGGGACTAAGAGGGGTTGAGACTGCATGATTTGTGATTTTTTTGTGTTCGATATTGCCAAATGCTCCTTCAATGACAAGAAATGCCACGGAAATATATTCTTTATGTTCAAGGAATTTCTCAGTTGTACATACAATTGTACATGAAGGCATGACTCGATCGACCGCCCTTTATTATAAGCATTCTGAAGTAGCCTACAGTGGTTTCCAAAGTCTTTAAAATAAAGAAACACAAAAGGTTTTCAGGTTTGACATGCGAGTTTATTCCTGCTTTGAGGATGCACACCATGGTTACTTATTTTCAAAAACGAATAACATAACCTCGATCTAAGTAGCTCTCGAAGATATTACACATTAATAGAATTTATTAGAAATCTCAACCGACGTTGATGGTTTTGCCGGTGATTTGCCAACAACACGTTGCCTGATACTTGCCAGATCCGAACAACTGCGTGGTAAGAGTTGCTCCCTCATTGATTTTCTTAACATTTCGAAGGATCGTGCGGTGGGGGAACGAAGCTTAGCTGCCTGGTCTTCAATCAGCTAATGGCCATAGCGGGTGCCTAGGATAGCTGGCGCCTAGGATAACTGCCGCCTAATGTATGTAGTTTTTTTTTTCGGAGAATTTTTGAAACACTACTGGAGCACTCAGACTCAAAACTGGTCCATTGTACAGCCAGGTAGCAACCTACTCCAGTGCCGTTAATTGGATCCCAACGGCAAATGGTGACTGAACCAGATTCGATTTCACTGGGATTCTAACCTGGGACTCCCCTAACTTGGGACAGGTACTTAACCAACTGCGCCATCCAGTCGTCTTTAACTTTATTACACTTAATTGAGACTATTATCACAGCAAAACCGTGCACTTAACTCAAAAATGGATTTTTGCAACGGATCACTTCGAAAAACAAACCTTAAAATGATTTTTTAATAAGAAGCAGTACCGAAATTCCGCCGCAACTTGAAGCATGTACAAGGGAAAATATTCACTAATCACCTTACCACATGCTTTTGAAGCAAATACCCAGGAATCGTTTTATTGTTCAGTTTAATTTGTCTTATCAGCTTTCGCATATTCTCACGAGAAAATACATTTTCCATCACGCACCTGTTGCAAAATTCACACACACTCACAGCACAGCAACATATAGCCCTTCCTCGAACACCTGACGCATCTCCTCATAATATACGTGAAAATTTCAAATGCAAATTAAACTCCAGGACACCGTCAGTCATCCGCCAGCCCAGCCCACATACACATCTCCATTTCACCCTCCGGACACTTCGATTCAATTTCAGACTGTTGTAATCCCCCAGCAGATTACAGCGCATTTGCTCCACCCATTATGTAAGATCATGCTCTAATTTAATTCCCATCGTAGCGCAGCACACAACACAGGCACTGGGAGAAAAAATGAAAAGGTAAACGAAATGAAAGGATATGTTGCGATAATTATGTGCAAAGTACTTTTGAATCGGCGTACACACACGTGTGAGATTATCCACTCTTTTTGCCACCGATCTGATACGAGTTCAAGAATACCCCCTACAGTAAGTCAATTCGGAGAAAAATCTCGCAAATGGATATTCGATTTCGGTTTTGCTGGTCCTCATTGAGCTGACTTTCGATGCGGGTGGAGAGAGTGGCTGTGTACATTGGATATGCATTTTGGAAATCTTCGCGGCAAGCAGGATGAAGAAACAGAATCGATTCATTCTGTTAATAAAGAATACCCATGGGAGAAATCTTACTATCTACCATTGGTACTGCAAGGGCTTCCCACGGATATTGCTAGACCATAAGTGCTTACTCTGAAATGGGGTCTTTGGATGCGTTGTTTCGAGGATGTTGGATGTTATTTTAGGGGCATAGAACAAAATGAAAATTATACATTCAAATCATGAATATGGCCGTAGTACTAGTTTTCCTGAAGGGATGATTATATATACTTCTTCTATGCCATTATGTTTCGAATCGATTTTTGCCATGTTCTCGCCCTGGCGGGTTTGAATGAAGCGCCATCTGGATATATCTATCGGCAATAATGCGGTGAATTTTTGATTTCAATAAATCTGGTCTTTGGTTTATTACTATGGACGAGCGACCTTACACAGCTCAACAAAAGTGGTCGTGATCTCATACGATCGTGGGAGTCAATTGTCCATTTCACGAGATGATGTGCTCATGAAAGGTCTTCTTTCGTAAAGTGATTGCAGCACGCATAACGATATATGCAGCGCCTTCTTCTTGAAGACAGAATCTTTCCACGTTAAATTCGTAAAATAATGGAACAAAAAAAAAAAAAAGTGATCATTGATCTACACCGCTCTATTTTGACTTTAACGCTCTGGTCGGTCTCATCTTTGCAGAAATATGAAACAATGATTCCATTAGCTCATAAAGTACACTAAACGATGACTTTTTTATGGAGAAACTCTTTAGAAACGACAACATTCATTTTTATGGCAATCTTCAAGGGTTTTGTTAGGAAAACTTATTAAACTTTGCCGTTCGGAGCCGGGATGAAATTCACAATGCGAGTAGTTTTCTGTGAAAATTACATCCAAGACCACCCGATAAAATGGAAGCAGCATACCGTCTTCATAATGGATTGTGGGTTTTATTCACTCCAGATCCGGGAATTTTGTTTGTTGACGTAGCTATTCAACCAACAACGAGCTTCATCGCTGATTTTGAGTTAGTCGTATTTTACGTACAATGGACTTTGAAGTAAACTCACGCAATTTGAAAGAAAGTTGATGCGACGTGAGTATATTGATGGAAAATGTCAAGACACGCAAACAATAAATCATGTTTCATTTCTCAATGACTCACACAGCGAAACTTCAAAAAAACCTCTAAGAAAATGTCATATACATACGAGGTTTTTAAGCAATTAGAGTGTCAACGTATCAATATGATACGTTTCGGACACATTGGATCAACATGTCAAAACCTCGACAATTACTTGATGTGATTGGACGGAAATAGCTAGTCAGCAATGAGGTGCTTACAGAAATTGATTAGAGGGGGTAAATGAGAACAAGACGCACACTATCCACAACTTTATCATAGACAGCTACAAATTCGCGATATTCATTAATTTACCACGGCTCCACAGTAACGACGAGGAGCGCCAGCAGCACAGTGATCAGTCGCAGACCTGCTTTTGCCCTTCGCTGTTTCCTTGACCTCAAGAGTCTTCTCTGAGAGGGAAGAGAACCAATCTGCCTATATATACGATCCTATACATTCCGCGCGTTCTGGTCGGAAGGAAGACATAGAGCTTGATGTATCCTGGCAGCATGCGTTGTCGGCTATACAGCGACATCGACCTCACCAAGCGCCTACATGCGCAACCTTTATCATGGCAAGGCCATGCGAACACTACCGAGGCCGTTAGAGCAGTGAAGACCACATAATTGACCTGAAATTCGGGCTGAAGATAGTTTTCAAGACTAGTTGAGGCTGCACACCTACTCCAGCTAAATTTGAAGAAGAACCAAATCAGAAAAAAAAATCGATTTGAACTTCTTCTATGATATTTCGAAACCTTGAACCAAAAGTTAGACGCAGCCTTTGAATTAACCTCAGCAATATTCTGAGATTTCTCCTCCTTCCTTTTTGGGATTAAATCTTTCATTTGTTACGATCTTGATTGTAAAGAGCAAGGAACAATGAGAGGGAACAAAAATGAGTTGACTTAAGGGGTGTCATCGTCAGATCTCCTCAAGGGGAACATCTAAAGTTAAAGTAATCCGATTTGAAATGAACTTCAGACGCTGCATTTCACTCTCAGCGTGCGTTGTGCATTGAATATTAAACGATGAATGCTTTGATAACACTTATAATTAATCTTACTCTTGCGTTACATAGAGTGAGTTGCTCAAATATTAAAAAGCACAGGTTCAACAACTTAAGTACCCTAACCCTGGAACATAATGCATAAGCTTTAAAATTCATACACGTGATGAAAACAACCAAAATTAATAAAGGTGCGCTGAGTGGGTGAAAGTGTTTGTAAAATTCCGCTGTTCACAAGAACACCTGCGTCGTCTCCGACAGCAGAACGGCCTTGATTTCCTGAACAGTCCTTTGTTACAGCATTTAAGTTATTTCATATGCAAATATAAATTAAATTTGTGCACCTTTTTGCAGATAATGACAGAGTTTTCCTATTTTTCTTAAACAGCGCTAAAATCCCTGTTCACTTGGATCTTCTGATAGTTGCCTTCAATGGTAAAAATAACAACAATCATGAAGAGTACATATATTTTTTTGCAGCAACCACACGTTCTGTCCCTGTTACTGTTCTCTCATGAGTGAAGATGCAGTTTTATGCCGACTCCGAGTGGGGAAGTTTTTTAATCCTTACGTAACAACAATACTCTCAGAGTATTATCATTGACTAGTGAGAGGTGGTGCAAGGAGCAGATGAATATGAAGTAAGTGGGCCTTCAGAGTAAAAGTTGATGTATTCACCGCCTATGACAAATCGATCAATTTAAATGTGACGATGGTACATTGTTGCATTCAAAATCGTTTGAAGAAACTGATGAAACGACATTTTTTAACTGCTGATTTCATGAAAGATCGAAGAACATATGTTGAAAACATCTACAACCAAACAAGCACGTTGAGAGAACAAAAACTGAAGACACAAGGAAGATGAATGGAGTGTGCATAATCGATGAATATCGAATGAGAATTTCAAAGCCTTGCGCAAATAAGAACTACAACATTCCATCATCTGATCCTGTGAGTGCATGTAGAATCGGCTGTGTACTATTTTTGTCCTCTCCAATCACATACTTCAAGCAAAGCAGCGGAAGGAATTAGGAATGTATGAACGAAGTGCATAATTTTATATAATTTAATATAATTCTAATGTATAACTTATGTAGTCCACTATACTAAACTTTATCAAACAACAGAATAAACTTGTGTTTTGTTTTACAGACTGGTTACTATGTTAAGATAAGCTTTATGATATAGACAAATGTATCTAGACATGCCCTATTACATGTGTCAGATTACTCCAATAAGTAGGTAGGTAAGACAGATGTCAGTAATAGTGTCTGTCTTCTTATTTAGGGGAGACGTGCGTAGACTACGAATCGCACAAGACTTCGGTCAGCACAATGGCTCACACGAGGATTTCCAAGCAAAAGATTGAAAAGAGCTGAGTATACTTATTACACATGCATTTTATATACATTGGTCGCTGCGATTGTTGAATAAGAACACTGCAGGTGTCTGAGTCACTTAACTCCAACAAACTCCAGCAGAAGTCATTTGAAAAACTAAACCTCCACCATGTGCACCTCTGACGGAATCCTCTGTTACAGCATCTAACCCTTGCTGTGTCAACTTTTGCATATCTTGAGAAGACCAGTGGTTTAGAGTTATGCGGATCTAGTTTTGGCCAGTCGCCACTTCATTACTTATCGTTTGAGTTGAAACTTAAAGTAACAAAATTTGCAAACAGAGGCTACAAGTGTTGCTTATAAAAATATTTAGTTGTTGATATTTCGTTGATTAAAAGTGGATAAGATATTTATTCACATTTTTTAGTCCAACCTGCTAATACAACAACCGGACAGAACCAATAAACAACGCAGGACCAATTCGGCTAAATCCACCTGAATCGATACTTAATTTGAGTGGCTAGCAACATATGGAACAGGAAAAATTGTAATAGGGCCCACACGTCGCTGCAGACCTATGTATTTTGTTGTTGTGCACAAGTCTGCGCAGACCGTCTGTGTCGTGTGTATTCATGTCGCGTGTTTGCACCGACCGTCTGCGTGAATTCAAAAATGTTTGAATTTTGCATGGTCTGTAGCGACGTGTCTGTGTAGTGTATAGTAAATTTTGCACAGACCAGTGGGAACATTATGTCAGAAACATGAATTTCTGGATATTCATAAAAGTTTATGGCCGGTTTTGTGGCATGTAAAAAGTGCCGATTGTTGTAATCGGGTTTAACACGACTGGATGGCGCAGTTGATTAAGTGTCTGCCCCAAGTTAGAGTGGTCCCAGGTTCGAATCCCAGTGAAATCGAATCTGGTCCAGTCACCCTTTGCCGTTGGGATCAAATTAATGGCACTGGAGTAGGTTGCTACCTGGCAGTACAATGGACCAGTTTTGAGTCTGAGTGCTCCAGTGCAGTAATTCAAAAATCCTTCGAAAAAAAAGAAGAAAAGATAAGAGTATTGTTGTAATCGGGTTTTAAAATCCGATGCCTATGATAAAATGGTGTAAAAATTTAGAAAAATTAATCCGAAAGCCGACCTAATGCCGACCGCTAAGGTGTTATTAGAAAAATAAATAACTTCCGAAGCTGTTACCGTCGGGATATGAAGAAAAAAAGAAAAGCGAAAAATCTGGCGCGGGAGAAGAAGACGTTTTTCAATCCCCACTTTGGTATTTCGACCTGCTAAGTTTTTTGGAAGACCAGGAAGATTCTCTTGAAGGAACATCATCGATGGATGAAAATGAAAAGGATAACGAAAAATAATAGAAATCCCAAAGTCACATGTTTTTTGTACCACTTCTTGGTCCACATTGTTTTTTTCTTTGGTCTCTCTTTTTTAAGGTTCCGTCTACAAAAACGGAACCTTTATAATTTCGGTGTGTCCGTCCGTCCGTCCGTCCGTCCGTCGTGTCTGTCACACTTTTTTATCTCCGAAGTTTATGAAGATATCGGCATGAAATTTTGGAATTAGGTACTTCAGATTTAGATGTCATTGCCTATGCAGCGATTTTAAAAAGTGGGGCCATTTGGGGGTGGCTCCAGTACAGGTGAAGTTGACATTAATTTTGAAAAATTGTCGCTCCCCATCGAAATATATATCAATCGACAGGTCTTTCGAAATGAAGTGGAGGTTTCTTTCAACACTTTTTTATCCAAAATACCGTTTGGAAAATATGGAGCTCCAAAGTTTTAAATGCGTCCCCCCCTGCCATTTCTAAACCAAAGTGTTTAAAAATCTGAAAAAATCACAAAAACTTGGCTTCATTGAGTACTTTCATTTAAAACCATTGCGAGCATTCTGGCCCTAATGGTTTTGGAGATATTGGCCAAAAACGGTCAATCATTGACATGCGAATTTTGAAGATCTGAAAACGCAGTTTTGAAGACATCAATGTAAGCATTAAGAAATGATAAATTTCAAAATATCGATTTATGTTGAAATTTTGAGATATCTAAGATTTAAAATGAAAACAATTTTCATTTCCACACATAATTTCATGCTGTGTTCGGCCACTCTATTCGTTGCTGAGCGTTATCTTTTCGATCTCACCCCTAAATGCCCAACAGAAATGAACACACACACCGCAGTGATTTGGGTATGTGTATGATGGAAGAGATTTTCTGTGTTGGATAAACTTGGATAGAGATATAGGTATATGTAGGAATGAACGTTTGTTTTTTTCGGATGTATAAATGTATGAATGAATAGTTGATTTGGGTGGAAGTTAGAAGAAAATTCAATTGAAATAGTTTTGAAACGTCGTTTGATATTCAGAAATCATCCATCAATATTATGCGACGGAACCTTACCCGTGCGAGTACAACTCGCACTTGTCCAGTTTATTTTTAATTGCCAAAGCAATGATTATTGCGGCACAAGCATTGTCTGTCATTTTTCCGACCCGACAACTGCGACGAAACGATACAAACTAATGTCTGTGCAGATTGTCTGCACCGTGTGTGGCGAAGGGATGTTTGTACAGACCTATGGTTACTTTGATTACTGTAGGTTTGCAGTGACGTGTCTGTGCCGCGTAACCAAGATATTCTGACCTGACTATGGTATCCACAAAACCAAACAAGTAAACTCTTTGCCTAGATTGCATTTCTGCATGCTGATTGGCATCACCACGTGACACTGTGTCGTAGGCTACCCTGCTTTAAATCTGGTAAAATCCACCGAAACGTGCAGCCACTCTAGTAAGTCAATGAAATTTTGCAGAACCTCCTTTGCTCTTATACGACTTGGGCCAGAACGAAATATAGAACATTTGGCCGCCATTTCTTCAAGTTTCTATATGATGTGGCTGTCGTGAAGCCCCATCTACTCAATAAACTCGCACATGCTTCTATAACATCCTGTCCAGTAAAGCCATTAATGGCAACATTAAAGTTAACTTTCTGAAGTGGAATCACTTTAGACCAAGAATAGCATATGTGAGTCTCAGCCAACACCCCCTATCCAACATAAGCTAACCATAGTATTATTACCCATTATCACAAGAAATTCAGCTTGAAGTCCATAGTTCATACAGACGTCTTAAGGCAAAGGAGTAAGGTAAGCAGAATGAAAAATATCATCACCGTCAAGTCGAATTCTTAAAACACAATGAAGGCATGACGCACATCTCACTAAAGAATAGAAAAACTTAAAAGATGCACGTAATAATGCGCCTGTAGCAGAAAGCAAAATACATCCCAAGCAAATTGATGAAATTCCTGATAAAATCTCACATCTGAATATAAAGTACTTCATAGCCATGTGATAACTAAACAGTAAAGCTACGGCTTAGACAAACAAATGTCAAGTCTCATTAGTGCATGATTTGGCTCAAAGAACAGAGCGCGCTTTCAGTTTCACAACTTCATTCACTTTTCTCGGATTAACCCACATCAGCACCAAGTGCAGCACTTAAACTGATTGCAAATTCTTCACACGGACGTCATGCACAGATGTGTTGCATAACAATGCCTTCCCTCAAAATCATCCATCCACACTGTTCGTGCTAGCGAAACTCATCCATGCGAAAGCTCGAAAATAGCAACAGAAGTCTTGAAAAAAAAACATCAAAAAACAAACACAATATCCAGTAATCCTTTAATGGCTTCTCAGGATGCACTCACATCCTACATCTGCTCACTGATATCGTCTCATCTCTTCCACATCCATTAACAAGTCAGAAACACTAACCAAGACGTAACAGAGACCACACCGTAAAATTTAAGTAAAATCATCCTCTCAGCGTAACGCCCTCCTCACCGTCGACATTGTTCGCGTTCGCTAAGCCACACCGCAGAGCTGGTCGACGAGAATAATCCAAATGACTGCAATCCGAGGCGGTGCAGAAAGGAATCCAAACAATAATAAACTAAAATGTGGGACTGGTAATAAAATCCCCATGACAAAGTATTCCATTCATTTTTGAGTCATAAAAATATATCTTAGCAACATCTTTCCAGCCCCCCCGCCTACTGGCGTTACTGGTGCACGCCGGAGATAAAGAACCATACACTCATCTCTTAGTCCCCGTATATCAATCACAGGATTATCCTTCACGCAGCGGTTCCCGACAACGGCAATTCGTTTCCGACACTCGAGAGTGTGTGTTGAATTCATGAGGCATTCCCAAGACCTGCCCTGTAGTGCGCGCCCTAGACTCTGCTTTGTTGTATGATGCGTGGCCATTGAATGAAGGACGACGAAAATATGAGGATATTTCCCTTAATTGAAAAAGGTCCTCTTCTTCGTCAGAAAAATAATATTTTTCTTTTTCTTTAAGATCCCCTAAATTGGGAGAAATTTAATTTTAAAGCAAACGATAGAATAAACGATTAAGTGCAATTTCCCCCCACCACCAGCACCTACCCAGCGCTCGGGTGATGTCATGGCAGGAGGTGTCCGAGGAAACGAATTTCAATTTGCTGCCTCTAATCCAACCCGTTCAATTTGTGCCAACAACTCCCACACCCTCTGCAACAGGTCAACAGACACCACGGGAGGGTGACGAGCTTAATCGAAAATCTCCAAGCGATTCTGGACAAAGCACAAACATCACCTCTCCCACACTAGCACAAACAAGGACGAATGACTGTAATGAACGATTCGTAGGGTTTTCATTAAACAATTTTTTCCAATGTCCGGCACATAATCGGCACACTAAGCACTCGGTAAAAGAGACACATGCTGCTAGCGGCCAGGACACGCCACCAAAGGACACTCTTCGCACTGAAAGAACTCGTGTTTCACTTTCTTACACTGATTTCCACTAATTTCTTGCAATCAATTTTATTCCTTTTTTGATGACGGAACACAATCAACCGAAAAACACCCCGCTTGCCCGCATGAGCCCTGCAGGGACATCTACGCTCTGTTTTGTAAAAGAAACAAAAAAAAGAAAAACAACGAAAAAGTATATATTACTCGTTCAATTGGCTTGGAAAGCGGTGCAACGGAAAAAACTGTGTCTCCCGGCGGCGTGTTGAAGCGTAAACAACCTCAACAGACTGACACCATACACCGACCAAAAGTCTTTGATCCTGGTCGAGGAACTAAACCATGAAAACCGCCCGAGAGTCAATCTGTGTGCTGTGCCGTGCTGTGCTGAACCTTCCACCGCACGCACACTAACACGCACACACACCCACACAATCATGTGGCCCCAACCGTACAAGGGCTCTCCACTCAATCACATGCGGAAGGGGCTCCTCTGTCTGCTGGGTTGACTAATGTGGAAAGCATGCAAAAAAGGAAACACTGAAAAGGAAGAACGACACGATAACGTATCACAACAAAAACTTTTCTCGGAAACGAAGAATTTTCCCTTTTTTACTCTCAGTCACCGAAGGAGATGCTCTCTTGCTCAGAGAGTGTGGGGAAAGCTTGCACTCACTCGCAGAAAGGGAAACAGAAGCAATTCATTTCAAGGGCGCCTTGCCTTTCCACACAAACAGACTGTTTTCAAAATGCTATATCCTGCGAGTTACTTTATCATAAGGTGACTGTCCTCGTCCTTCTGAAGGGAAATTCTCGGATGAAAGTTGCTGAGTAAGGGCGAGCCCATTTTATGCTTGCAGCTGTGTGCATGTGAAAGTTTCGAATAATACCGATGGGACTTCTAAAAATAGCCGTGGTGAGTGAGGAAAGTGCGCTCAGCCCTTAACCTGAAATGTAAGTTCGATAAGAGCGGCAGGGGCAAGGCCTTTGGGAAAGCGAGTCACATGATAAGAGGCTCAGCTGTGCGTGATAAGGACCTGGGAGAGCAGACAACTTTGTGGTGAATATGGTAACTCTACTCTCCAGAGAGCAGCAATTACATCAATGAAAAGCTTTGGAAGCTCACGAAAGTTTTGTAAATTACATTTAGTTGTCTCTTAAGTTTTGAGCGGGACGTTTTTCCTATAAAAGGACTTTTCTTTTATGGGACAGAAATTGTACTCTTAGAAATTCGAAAGCTTTGATCATTTAAAGTGTGAAAAGGTAAATTACAGAAAGCGCCTCCTTTGTAATTGAGCTTTTTTAAAGTTTTGTGCAATGTAATGTTTATGGGAGAATGATGTTGGCTGGGTTTTTGTCTGTGCTGTACTGCAAACAATTTATATATCGATAGATGCCGATGGAAAGTGTAAATTTATTCTAATGTAATCATAATCATAATTTAATGGAGTAATAAAATGTGAATTTAATGCAAATACACGCTGATTTTGAAAACGAAAAAAACAACTTGTTGCAGGACAAGAAAAACAGAAAAACTAAGAATTGCACAAGTGTTCACAAAATTAAGCAAACTTAAATAAAACGGCAACATTTAATGAAAAAAAAAAAACAAAATATTGCGTATCGATTGTATTTACGCCATTGAATAAATTAAATAACACAAAGTACTTTTTTAACTTTTTAACAAAAACAACTCCAAAAATTAAAATAAATATACTCGTAATCAATGGTCGCAAGAGTTAAATAGGGTTGCCTTAGATGAATAGAAGCTTGACTTGGTCGTATTTTGATCTAGTTCGAGGCTTAGTATATGGGCTTAGTATGCGATTCTCAAGCATATTAATAGGAAGGAGACAACAGTTATTGGACAAAATCTTCTTTGAAGTGCTTGAAGATCTGAAGATTAAAACAGCTCCTGAGATATACGCACAAATTTGGGTGTTCGTAGCCAGGTGAGGGTCTCTCGGTAGCAGAACATCCTATCCCTAACCCACAATTGACCCAAATTGTTGGTCTACGTGAGTCGCTAAGAAAACAACATACGAACTCAAAGATTCAATAGAATTCAGGCCAAGAGAATTTGGACAAATCTGCTTTTGGGGCACTGTATAGCAACTGCTCTTAAAAGGTGTAATATAACGTGCTTCAGATAATTTTTTTTGTTCAAAACAAGAAACCGAAAATGGACTGACATTTTTGTTTTGACATTTACGTACATACATATATGTATGTGCAATCGTTCACATAATTTTGTATTTTCTATGGTACTTAGACTTTTGGACAAAAAAAGTGCAAAAGCAACTGATTTTTTTTAACGGATGTATGATAAAGGATTTTACACATGTGTGACCAGATCTGTACTAATAAGCGTTACTTTCTGTAATATATCAGAAACTAGCAGAGAAGTATAGACTTTCAATTTCTGGAGTAAGGAAAATCTGCGTAAATTATCTAAAAAGTGGATCAGCTGCCAGTTCTAGAAATATTTGTGGAAGAAAGCGGGAAATTCGATAATCGGAAAATAAAGGTGGAGGGCAACAAAAATGCATTGCTTTTGGCTTGAGAAATTAATGAAAACTCACAACTAAATGTAACAACAAGGACAGTAAACGGAAAACTCCAGGTAAGCGCCTTAGACAATTTTTTTCCGAAGAGCAAGTCTATGCTTTGTTCAGTCAACATAAAAAATTCTAGCCTTCCCAAGAAAGTTTTCACTCAAGCTGCAAAAAGTCTAATGAATTTGATCCAATGACTGCAAGTCTGAATATGAAAAAAACTCCAAAACAAAAAGCAAGTATGGTGCAATCTAAAAGACTCATCTGAAGATACAACCCTTTGAACGGTTTTGGATATGAGAATATTATTAAAATATCGTCGCAGCTTACAATGTTTTTGGGAAAGTTTAAAAAACTAATAATGCCAAATCGCAAGCGATATTTTGAAAAATCTGGTTTTCATCCTTGCAGTGCTATAATAGAGGAGAAGCCACTATTTATTAAATTCTTTTCATGGATAATTTTATAGAATTTGCCCTTTATTTTTGTCTTCATTATATTTGTAGAAGAAAGCAGAATCGTTTTTTTTTTCTTTAAATTAATAAAATATGTAAATAATAATTTGTTAAGCCATACTCATAGGCGATTTAAATAAATTACATAGTTGTAGGTATTGCTTGGCAATTTATCTTGTAGGGCAGAGTAACTTCAAATATTTTGATTTTATTAATATACAGTGAGGTCTCAGTTATATGAACCCTCAGTTGGATGAATTATTCCAATATATGAACCGCCAAATTTCTTACTGAAATTCGGTTATAGGAACTGATGCTCAAATAAATGGTCGTCATACAATTTGAATTTCTGTTGAAATTTTTTAGAAGTTAAAACTGTTATTTTGTGTGTACAGAATTATTGTACGTTTTCTTTTGCTTTATTCACATTTGCACTTGAAACAGTTCTCGAACTTGGATTTACTAATATTGTCCAAATAACAATATTTAACATATTTAACCGAGTTTAACTCAAAAAATTTCAAATAAAAAATTTTAAGTTTTGTACAAAAATAAATGCAGTCCACTCCCTCTAAGTCGAATTTTGACGGGATATCAAAATTAGTTCGAGTTAGAAGGAGTTCGACGTAGAGGATGGTTTTTGTATTGAAAATAAGGGGAATGTCAAAATAAATATGGCGAAAAAATTCGAGTTAGAGGGAAATTGGAGTTTAGAGGGAGTCGACTATATGTACTTTAATTCCATTTTTTAATCGTAAAACAAATTGTTTTTCATACTATACGTGGTTATAATATACGAACTTTTCGGTTATATGAACTGGCCCAACAATCATTAGTTCATTTAAGTGAGACTTCACTGTATTTGATATAATTTCGTCTCAGTCCAGATTTTAGTATCATTCATTTGACAAAAACGACAAAGAGATAAATACAATTTCTCACTTCTACTTAAAATATTTGAACATCTAGTTAAGTCAGACTCCATTAGACTGTTGACTGTTGAGTTGAATGGTAGACCAACGCATATGCAAACGTTTAATACTTTCAGAACCTGAAAGCGGCCGTACAGCATTGTCCGTTGGATGGTTTTGGTGTACCGTGGTACACCTCCATTGTATTTTATTCAGCTTGATCATTTTGGGTCGTGAGTAAACGGACTCGAGCTGGGTTTATTATATCCTGATCGTGTGTACGTTAGAATAGTAATGGAAGAGTAGCTTATACCACCTAAAATATTCTTGGATAATAAGCATAATTATTATTTCCATACCTACTTATCTTATTTGAGGAGGGCATTGATAAAGTGCGTACGAGGGTTTTCCAAGCTACTATGTATATTCTCTTCAAATTACTCTAACCCATCAGAGGCGATGTAAAAGCCTAGGAAATAGGAACGTTGTCAAACTGGTCTAGCTGACGATATTGCATTTAAAGCACGTTTGGCACGTGTGGGGACATTTGTGTTGTATATCCCAACCAGTTTTACATTCGAAGATGTAGATGCTTTCCCTTCAGCTCTTCTCTCTGATATTTCTCATCCCATAACAATAGCACGAAGGAGTTAATTAAATTTAATCCGAAAAGTATACCGTATAGGGTTATTCTTGAAATACCATAACGCGTAAAATGTCTCCACGCCACTGGCACATACCACAATGTTGTCGAATTGAATTTCGTTGTTATAGTCCTCAATTGATTGGAGCCTCGTTGACTTGTTGGCATAAGTCTCAGACTTAAGAAAGAAACGCTCAAGAAATGTCAAACCAAGAAATCACTCATGCTGATTTAGCCTTGTTTCTTCGGTTGTGGCCCGTGTGTATACACACAATTTATCATGTCACGATAGTGTCCACCACGTCGTTTTGCCTGCGTGACCAGACTCATTTTCAAAGGGTAACGGTCCTATGCTTCCTCTAACGAATTGCTTCGATGTTTAGTGTTAAGCGCCTTGCTAAATGACGGTCGCTAATTGATCCAATCTTCGTGAATTTTTTGGTTTAAACACCAGAAAGTTGATTATGTTAATTTACTAATACGACTTGCGAAGAGCAAGTTCGAAAGTTTCTTTGTTTTTAAAATATTACTCAGCAATGAAAACGCTTGGCTTCGTGTAGCGTTCCATTTGTAACAACCCCGAAATATCAACAATGGCCGCCTTAGCGTAGTGAGTGGGTACATAAAGATTCGACACAACTCTCAAAGGATATAGCTCTGCGAAGACACAATTTATATTTTCTACATCAGCAAGCTTTGAATATATTTGTACAGTTGTCATCTGTGGATTTCTTTTGGCTGTGCAGTCATAAACAGTCTAAAACTTGAATATTAATCCCAAAATTGGACACAACGCTGACTATCAGAATTTACCCGCCACGTCACTTCTGGCGCTACCACCAACTCGTGCGGATAATTAAAACCCTTCGACTTCAACTATCAAGGGATCAAGAGATAATTACTACACCCAACGATATTTTTCGTCCCTTTTGGATTAAACTTACGCCAAGGACGAATTATCAGATCCTAACATCGCTTCAAAATAGGAAACAAAAAACGGAAACAAACTTTTCACAAATGAAACACTTTCTGTCAAAGAAACACATTTCACTTCGCGAAGGATTTCCAAAAACACAGCTCAATCGCCAATAAAGGGAACCAACAACGCCGTTCTGAATGAAAGCAATAGCAAAGGAATTTGTAAATAGAACTCACAAGTCTAATTGGAACGTTCACTGAAGCAGGTGAATACTCGAAAGCAAGATACCAAAGCACACTCAAAGCCGAAAAACACACTTCAACTGTGCATAGTTCAAAGGTACACGGACAAACTTGTAAAAAAGAATTTGAATAACTTTCGCGAAGTTTACCCTTCGTCCACCCCATTTAACTGGAAGTTCTTTCGTTGCCAGCAACAAAGGACGAAAAGCAAATAAACCTCACTGGGCAGAGAATTGGGACTCACTACAATCTGCACTTGCAATTCGCCTCCAGCTAGTCCCACGGGCTCCAGCTCACTTTCACTCCGAAGTCTGTTTTTCCACCTTCCACCTTTTTACAGTCAGTCGCGTAATTTCACAAATTGTATGTGCTCAGCCAGGCGTAGTCGTCCTTAAGGATACAATTTCTTCCACCGAATTTGACGCATAATTATGGAGCATGAAGAGGAGCGCGTTATGCTCGGAGGAAGACGTAACAGCGAAGATGGAATCAGACGCGCACATATGATCCAGCGTGTCTATTAAATTTTCACAAGGATGCTGATTAATTGAATTTTCATGAATAAAGTAAACCTCAGCAGTTTGCATGACAAATGAGCACCAGATCCCGAAGCACGGGTGGATTTAAGAGGAAAACACTGACAAAGGTCCTTATTTAAATTTTAACAGACCGAGCTGTCCCATGCACACACCGCCGCCGCCGATTCTCCTCGCTGGCTGAATAGAAATGGCCGTAGGTCCTTTAAGCTGTGACTCAAAGATGCCGAGATGCAAGCAATTGTTGTTGCGGTACATGGCGCTGGAATCCTCTCCGGATATCAGACATTCCTTGCTTTTGATTACTTTTTATGCTCGCTTTGGGTGAGGTTATAAGTGCAAATAGGGTATTTGTGTACTTGCCTGCGTGCGAGTGTGTATCAGGGCTCGGTGCCTTTTAGGGATTTAACACAATCTTAAAGGCTATTAAGTCAGCTTTCATTGCTTTTTGAAGCAACATAATGGTTTCCTTGAAGCACCACTGCCTCAACTCTATGCCTTGTCAGTGTCATGGACGGCGGCGGGTACGAGGGGCTGAAGGAGGGAGGACAAGTGAGCTTGTGACGTCAGAAGGACTTTGGACGAGGTCAATTAGAAATGTAATAAGACCCGAAGACATAGATCGAGGTCAAGTGTTATTCAAAACCGAGTGTGAAACAATGGGAGATGTGTGTTTTCGTGACTTGTTACGACGGACAGTTTCTGGGGTATTTGCAGTTAATTGGGGTCTTGTTGGTCACTTAAGTGTTATTTGGAGATTAGACGGGGAATTGTGCTTAAAAGACTGGTACTGATTGAGCACCAGCAGAACCAGGGATTGCGATGGTTTTAATTGATCATGAAGGACAGTTGAAAGTAATTCGATGACATATGGACTAAGAATATTGGAGGAATAACGATAAACTTAGCTGACTTCGTATGGCGGGGAATAAAATTGGCTTAGTCTACAAGCTATTTTATACAGATCTGGGCTGTTGCAAAATTGACGTTATGAAGTTTATTTTGCGTCCAAGGATAAGAAATACAATTATTCCTTGTACGCCTATTCAATTGCAAAAAATTGGAAGAATCCATAATTGGCGATTAAAATAACAAAATTAAAAAATTAATCCTAAATTTTTCTGGACTGAAACTTGATAAAATAAAATGTATGGAAGTTAATATTTAATCAAAGACAAAGGCAAAGGCCTTTTTTAGATAATGCATCTTTTGGTTCGATATTTGGGAGTTGTGGCTGCCGTGGAGTAGTCACATCCTACTAAGTTTGCTCATGCGATCGGTGTCAGTGATCAAGCATGCAGACACAAAGCCACGTTATTTAATCCATGTTTACATGTCTACATGTTGTCTCACATTGATGACAATGTTCTTATCAGTTTACTGTTGGGTCTTATCTAAACTTCGTTTTGAAAATGTGTGGCTCGCTTCAATCTCTTTAAGTCGTTCTTTGTTCTCAGATCAATAATGAGTGAAAGAAGAAAAAGTACCGGGTACCCAAAGTGATGGCGGGTACCCAATAACTTACGGGTACCCGAAATTATGGTTCCCGGGTAATACCCGAAAATGCGGGAAATTTCCCGGGTACCCGGGTATCAAGAGCTCTAGTTTCTATACGGTTGAAGCATTCAATGTTTCACTAATTATTTAAAATGCATTCGGCTTATCATTTTTCTTCCGGATTTTTATTTTGTTCACCACACAAAAACACTGTTAATTTAATTTATTTCCCATTGTGAATGTCTGTGTCTGTGTGTTTTTAGTATTTTAATGATTTTACTGCACTCTTTAGCTTCTAAGATGCATTAACGCAAACCTTTACAGTTACTGCTCATAGAATTTTACTAATATTGGCTAATTATTTTGTTTTTCTTAACATGTATATGGCGTTAGAACCATATGATTAAATTGAAATTCATGCATTCCATTGCCTAAGCTACACAGTCTGTCCCATTTTCGATAAGACTGGTTTAAATGAACAGCCAATTACGGCGCCATCACTTATTCATCTAATGAACTTTGTAGACAGATCTTTCATCTATCTTCTCACAGACTTTCGTAGAGTTACCGTTGTTCGAAGCATGTCTGGTACTCCAGGACCGGAAAAATGTCTGGCGTCAACTTCTGCACGGCTGGAATCATACTGTAGGTGTTGCCTTCAACAATAACGAGAGTTTATGAAAAAACAAGAAATCGCACGGCGATCAGACGAGTACGGCGAGAAGTCAAGCGAGGGATGCTTTTTTTTGCCAAGAACTCGTGTACAATTAGGGCTTTATGCGATGACATTGAGGTCCTTGGCTTCGGTAAACCTTCGTCATTTCTTCACGAAATTTTGTAAACCGACGGTAATGAACGGGACTGACGCTGATCACCGTAAAAGTTTGTTATTAAAGGTCTAAGAAAAACAAACGTATCTACATATGTTCTTTGCATTGTACCTTTATTTAAACTTTATTCCTCGGATTCAGAGTAAGTTACCCGCTCAATGCCTGTGCGTCGACTGCTTGCTGCTTGCACACACATACACAGGCAGTGACGGTGATGTTAGGGATGGGTATGCTTACACGTTCTTTATCGATTCGAATGCTTTTTGAGCATGATTTTTTGACAGACTGACTCATTGGACATTTGCTTATTTCATAACCCTTGACAAAGCAATTAGAAAGCTACGAAATCGTAAAGAAAAATGAAAGAAATGTATATAAAGTTCAATAGATGAATAAGAGATGGCCTTGCAATTAGCTGTTAATTTTAACCAGCCTAATGAGATATAGGGTAGACTTTGTCTATACACCCAGCGAAAGGGAAACTAACTGAAAGCATCAGTAGGTGTAGCGAAGGCATACTTTGTCTATACACCCAGCAAAAGAGAAACTAACTGAAAGCAGAACGACTGGATGGCGCAGTTGATTAAGTGCCTCTCCCAAGTTGGGGTGTCCCAGGTTCGAATCCTAGTGAAATCGAATCTGGTTCAGTCACCATTCGCCGTTGGGACCAAGTTAATGGCACTGGAGTAGGTTGCTACCTGGCAGTACAATGGACCAGTTTTGAGTCTGAGTGCTCCAGTGGTTTTTCAAAAATCATCCGAAAAAAAAAAACTGAAAGCATCAGTAGAGGTGTAGCGAAGCTGTGCCTCTAAAGAAAATGTTGCTCCAACCTTCTGCGGAAAATAAAGTACTGGTATTTACCATGATATGGGATATTTTGAAATGTCCGACAACAGGCTATAAATAAGTTCAAGATGTCCTCTAAAGAGCCTTTAAATTTCTTTAATAGATATATTTCAAATTTTTATAAATTTAAGAAAAACTGATTGCATTGACAACCGTACCTGACTAGGCGCTCACTTATGAAGGAAAGTGCGCATACCCCAGTTGAAAAATCAATTACGGCTTCGCTATGCTCATGGATAATAAATGTTGTCTTTCTCGGAAAAGCATGCGACCGCACCAAAAAAAATCAATTACAATGACCAAAGAATGGACAGTTGTCAGAAGCCGGGATTGCCAGCACACATGATAATGTCTATTTGGTGGGACGGGAAAGAAATCCACCTGCTAAGCTCGTTTATATGTTGAGTCGATTAACTTTGAACTCGTCTATGAACAATTCAAGGAATTACGACAGGCAACTGAAAAATGAAAAAAATACCTGAATATCTGAATTGACTGACAGAAAATGTCTTCTCTTTCATCACAACAAGACCCGACCTAACTTTTGGGAAATTAGCCTTCGTTCTTCTAAATTTCATACAGTCGTTCCAAGCCTGAACGAATTTATACTGAAAATTTCTGAACGATAAAACTATTTATTTCTTCAAATTTAATTTCTTAATTAATGCAAAAAAACAAAAATAAATATTCGTAAGCAATTCATTAATTTCTAACAACAATTGCCAAACTTGATGAGCAAGTGACCGCTTCGGCTTGGAGCGACTGTACTCGTACATACAAATTCAGCGAATAATATTAGGCTGAGCTGAGAATATTCTTCAATTAATCAAACATTACAAATTAACTGAAGTAAAACATGATCACAAGATTCCTCAACAATATTGGCTTTCAATTGTTTTCGCAGCTGTTTAGCTATTTTCAACCGACCTCGTGGTGGACCTCTCTCAAATTTCTTTATTAAGTTAAGTTCACGTTCCATTGAGGTCCCCCATTTCACTTTGAAAACGAAGAAGACAATAAAATTTCAATAAAATGCAAAGCCCTCGCCCTTAAATAATTTATGACCACGAAGTGTATGCGAATATATTCGCAATAAAATACTTTATGCTTACCTTAGAGCACGAGATGTACTCGTACTTGGCAGAGAAATAAAAAGGGAATCCAGATTTCGTCACGTTTTGTTGTTATGTCCTCGTTGACTGTGAACAATAAACGTGTCCTCGTGTAATTGGTTTCAAAAGACAGACGATTATCGGACCAAGAAGTACGTGAGCAGCTGGATTCGGTTTTGATTTCCTTTTCGCTTCTTTTTTCGTTTTTGTTTTAGGAGTATCAAGTTTGCCTCTTAAAGATTTCTACGATCGGTTTCACATGTCCTTGACAAGCATCAAGACAAATCCACCGCACACACCGTACATCCCCACACCCACACAACGCCCAGGCATGTAGTCACTTCTAATGTAATTGAAGCCATTCTCTGTATATCCAGGCTTCCTCTATACTTATGAAGTACCAAATGGAAGTGCGTAAAGATTAAGGACACTCTGTGTGCAAGACGCCTTCACTAAACAGGTTATTTATGGCAACGACACCAGCACACAACTTCGACGAGTGAGCATAGTACAGAAAGCGTCGTTTTCAACGTCAATGAGAAGGATGTCGTTTTGTCGTGCACGAAAAGGGAGGTGGGTGTGTGCTGTAAGGAGTTTTATTGATTAAATTATTTTCCAACATTAATTTTGCTTATAAAGAGGCAAAAATCCTTGCGAGAGTCTCCGCCCCATCAAGAGGGAAACCTTGTGGATTGGAAAATTGAAATGATGATTTTTTATTATTGCTCCGGCAGCATGTGCTCTATTTAATTTTGGATTTTCTTTAATGCTGTGCGTAGCCGTGGGAAGGATATACATAAATTTTGCCCGATTGAGTCCCACAGTCTCTGAAGGGGGCGAGCGAATGGCGGACGTCTTCGAACCACAGGTGGCCTGTGTGAGATCATTTTTGTGTCCTAATCAATCCTTATTTAATTAAGTGTCCTTTCCCAGGGAACGAGAAAATTCGGTAAAGTGGTTTGACCTTTTCTCTGAACCCTCGCCAGTGGTTAAGAATGAACGGAGGACGCTGGATGTTGGATGTAGCTAATGGCTTAGCTCCAAAGTCATATCGTATTCATTGAATGCCACAAAGACACGTCATCACATGTAATTAACAGAAATAATGTGTCCTTGGTAATTGCTTTCTTCCGTAATTGTTGTGTGATATTAATGGTTCAGTTACTTTGAATGCCGAGTCATTTCCTGGACTGCCATAGCGACTCGTCCTTTGGGACTGGTCTACTTGAAGTTGCAGGATGATACTTAAGCCTGGTCGTAAGGTTGCAAATGACTGTACTTAAACTTGGTAAGACCATTCCATTTGAATGTGAACGGACATATATGCATGTACCTACACACGTTCGCTTATAAATTCTTTTTTTTTGTGGGTGAGAGAAAAGACTCAATTAATGGCAAAATACAGCATACCCAATGGACTTTGCAATCTAAAGACACAAGCAAAATGGACAAAGTTTATTAATTTCAAACTGTGGCTGGATTAACTTAGTTCAATGTCAAACAAAGTGAATAAAAATCTATCTATCTATCTATCTAAGTGCATTAGCGATTAGGTATTAAATGAAACCCTATGGAATGATATTGGTCAGCGTAGAGTTCAAGGCGACAATTTCACGTGAAAAAATTTTATTTTGACTATAAGTAATACTCTGCAAATAAATACTCGTATGCTCTTGCTAGAACTTAGTCATGTAGCATCTATTATTGTCCTCCATTCGATGCTCCATAAGATGCTTCAGGGTTGCTTATGAGGACACCAACTATGTGGTTTACACAACTAGGAATAAGTTTAAGCGTTTGGGTCGCAGCAACCGGTTGAAATGCTCCACATTTACGTGAGGAGTCACGTATCAACAAGAATTACAAGTCATATGTAATTCTTCTTTGTCTTCTTAGGGCGCTACAGGCTGAGGTCGACCTGGGCCTCACTCAACATGCCTCTCCAGCCAGCACGATCTTTCGCCAGCTGTCTCCAGTTTCGCACACCAAGCCGGCCGAGGTCCCCCTCGACTTGTGTGCGCCACCTTGTACGTGGACGTCCTCTGTTGCATTGTCCCACAGGCTCAGAGTCAAAGACTCTTCGGGCAGGAGCTAAATTGTCCATACGCTCTACATGGCCTAGCCAATTAAGGCGTTGGATCCATAGACGCCTGGCTAGACTCATGTCGCTGTACAGCCCATACAGTTCGTGGTTGAACCTTCTCCTCCAAATGCCATCAACGCAAACGGGACCAAAGATCGCGCGCAGAACTTTTCTCTCGAAAAGGCCAAGAGAATGTTCATCCGCATGGGATATTGTCCATACCTCTGCGCCGTGCAGCTGGACTGGGATCATCAAGGTGGCCAGTGGATATTAATGCAGTCAGTATTGACGCATTGGACTTTATTGAAACCTGTTGATTTTCTGGCATTGAAGTTGATAAAAATACTATTTCTGTGAGTGTGTTGTTGACCCAGTTGGTGTACGAATGAGTGGATATTAGCCGCCCTGTTCCAAGAGAGTACCACCAAAAACATCCCACTGTTCTTCTCGATTATTCTAGAGTCTAATTTTGTAGCTCTAGCCGAACCCTGCGATCTAAAGTGTTAGAGTAAGAGACCGACGCGACTGGATGGCGCAGTTGGTTAAGTGCCTGCCCCAAGTTCGAGGGGTCCCAGGATTGAATCCCATTGAAATCGAATCTGGTCCAGTCACCATTTGCCCTTGGGATCAAATTAACGGCACTGGAGTAGGTTGCTACCTGGCAGTACACTGGACTCAGTTTTGAGTCTGAGTGCTCCAGTAGTGTTTCAAAAATTCTCCAAAGAAACAAAACAAAAAAAAGAATGTTGCAAACACTACGGACTTTATCAATAAAGGGGCACAGTGTATATATGTACATCTGCATAGTCGCAGTGCATACACTCCCTCCAATAAAAGCCACCTCCCACTTTTGACGTAGAATCTTGAAAAAAGACTACCCGACTATCATTAAAAATTCCATTTCTGATTATGAGAAGTACAGTGATTTTAATTTCCCGTCCGTCTTCACCTATTGTAAGTCACTGACGGTTCTTAGACGTCCTTGAAACGTTTATTAATTTTGCTGTTCAACGCTGGGATTCAGCTGAAGATCTCTTGAATCGTATGGAAGCATAGCACGAGTGATTGCTGAAAAACTTGATATTAGGTCCTGTGTTGGCATTTTTAATCCCATTAGATATAGTTTTCTAAATGTCTTCATCTGAAGCCAGCCAGTTAATTTTCCCTAAATTCCTGCATCCGTGAGTCAAGAGGTATTTGAATTGATAAGTATTTCCAAGACTTCAGTACTACAAATTTCAAAGATCTTCATCTTTTGATTCTTCCTCATCCAACTTGATAACCATCAAATCGATCAGTTGGCGACGCCGCAGACGACAGTTGATTTAAGCAGACTAAGTAAACAATCAATTTAAACCGTCTGTGGAAGTTCCACAGAGGAACCCTTTAGTGTTTGTAGAAAAACCAGGTCTCTCTGAAATCAGTAGCGGCAATTCCTGGTGAGATTCAAATAAATTTTGCGCCGTGCATGAGAATACGTGCGGTGTGTTTTGTGGTCTAGGTAGAGTCAAATGAAAACCCAGGGCAGTAGTATGGTTTTTTCATTCGACCTAAATGGCCAAACACAGCAATATCTAAACCTGACTATAATGCGACAGTCTAAAGAGATAAAAATCTCTAACTAAACGCAACGGTAGTATTAGACCGATAATGTTGCCCGTTCTACTGGGAGATATGGTATTCTACTTAGGTTTCTAATGTTTTCTTTACTTAAAGCTGGTCACTAGACTTCTGATTACAGTGACAATGACCCAACCATCAAATTCACACCTTTCCGATGTTAAGTCTAGTTCCAGCGATTTTCTCCATTTTTCCTTGAACACTCCTTAGAATAATGAAGTGCTTGACATCATAAGGAGCAACGCTCTCATTTAATCAATTTCCTGCCAAGGTCTCGCAACTTAATATTAGTATTTATAACCGAGAAGCAATATTTCTTGCTCCAGACTGACAACAATTTTAGTAGTCTCTTGTGCCCAAGAACTAAGCCGTATTATGACTAAACCCGTGTTCAGTAGTTTTATATCACTTTTACTGCATAAATCATTTCGCATTGTATCTTTACTGTTCACAGTTTCGTCCATCAGATTTTCTGTTTACTACTGGTTTGCGTTTTTCTTCTAATCTACCATCGTCACAACAACATCAACAAACGACACAGTAATGTCGTCATTTTACGGGCGAATTAAACTGATTTTATTGAAGCAAACATGCCACACGTGTTGACTTAAGCACAGATAAACAGTCTCATCCTTTCACTATTTTTTACAATGGACTCGCGTCTGTTAGTCTATAACCATCAGGAGCTCATAAATACACTTTACTTTGTATAAGTGGAATAATAAGCTCCGTCGCATTCTTCTTGACTCACAATGAATCTGGACCTAAGGACAACATGATTTGTTTTACAATCCGAATCCGAAAAATCAAGTTTCATGACGGGACAAATTATACTAAAAGCACTCAGGTTCGTGCCCCATTCCTCCATTTATTGGTATACAATTCTAAAGGCCGCCCCCACATGGGTTACCCTTCGTCATTTCAGATGAGGCTACACAACCTGTTCACCTACCTGTTCACATCTTCCTTGCCACAAACAACGTCTATGTTAACACTCCTGAGTCTACGTCAACAAATAAACCAAATTGGCTTTCACCCACCCACCAAATGCGACAGCATTCCCTCAATCCGACTTACGTGCATCATTACATCTCGCCGCAGACCGATCTAACTTTAATTACGCCCGCCAGCACAAGAAGCCCTGATTAAAACCCAATGAACACAAACTTGACTAACCTAATTCTCCAGCAACTAATTAACTTTCTATCATACTCCGAGAATTTAATCAAAATTTGAGCCCACCTCGGCGCCCAATCGAACCACTTGAAGCCAAATCAGCGCGTTGCCAGCGCCCCGTCAGTCACTGCCGGGATCACAGTGCCAGCACGTCGCCCTCGGTCGGCGTCACACTCCCCAGCGCCTCAGCTGCTCCACGTCGTGTCACCCATTAAATATTAAAATTTTGAACCGAAGAATAATCGATTTTCATCAGTGTTTAACGTTGTTAGCTGTTTGTCGGGCAGCGTTCCTCCTTCACCTTGACATCAGGCAGCATCGTGACGGAGGGAAACTTTTCGCATAAATTTCTCCGAACTATGCGAAGGTGGGGCCAGCGCCAGGCCAACAGTAACGGGTATTATCAAAGGTGACATTGGGAAGTCATCAGAAAACTTTTTGCTACTTTCCGCAGAGTATTATGTCGGCTTTCGCTTGCCAACGTTTGCAATTTTGCCCCAGAAGGACTCGCACGCAGTTGAGGCCCGAGGAGAGAAGCCGTAAATCCCTCCCATCAGCGGCGACCCGGTTTAATTTGTTTTTGACATTACGAGGCATTGTGCTTGACTCCGCTCCAGAGGGAATGCGATTCCGGGCCGGAGAATGAACGCACAGGGGCACCACATGCGGCCATTAGCTAAGCCGCATTGTTTTGATGGAAGTGACTGGCCGACTTTGAGTATCCTTTGCCATAGAGTGCACCCATTTGTCATGTCGGCCAGAGCGGTCAGTGCATATCTGCCATTAGCAGCAGCCGATGTGAGGGGTGCAATTTCTAAACTTCGCTGCAGTCTGTGCAACGCAATTTCGCTGGACTGCTCCCAGTCACTTGGTGTCAGGGGCTGGGGGCTGTTCAGCCCAATTGTTGCTTGCCTCGTGGAATATTTTTCGGTAAGTGAGTGGAAGCCGAGCGCTGTTGCTGCGGTAAATTGGGTATAACGTAATAGATTCTGCTTGCCACTGCGAGCGGGGAATTCGGAGGGAGGTGGGTAATAGCTTTGAATTGCTAAACAGTGTCAATTGAGTTTTCTCTCGGGTGATGTAATTGATTGTGAACAGAGCCCGGTCGGATGGGGTACCCCATCAGATTCGGGGAATTGAACACGCGTTTGGCATTCGGGTGTCGCTGCTTTAATTGAATCTATAGAGTCTAGGGATTCACTTGACCTTAAAAGGTTGAGTTGTGTCCTGGATATGGAAGGAGGAAATTTCCCTTTTTAAAATGGGGCCTACGTTACTTAAATTGCTCTAATTTAGTAAGATGGGCTGAGAAAATTGGTCCTTTGAGTGATTAATTTTTTATAGTTCTGATTCCGTAGGCTTCGAATGTAATCGTAATTTGGCAAAATGACAAAATCACGCTGGAAACAACGTGCAGTCGGCCAAATTAACTGACAATCTGATGGGATATTGATGATTTGCGCAATCAATTGAATTTACATTCAGCGATCAAACAGAATGAGGACTGTAGATACATTTGAAATAGGTCGCAAATTCTCCCAAAAATCACACCTACAGATGAGAAAATAATCAGCCAACTGCTTGACAGACTTGTTGCAAGTCATTTGCGTTGAGGGAAGTCAGACGATGAGTTGGAGAATTTCATTTCACCAACCAGTCGCTGAAAAATCAAATATTTGACTTTTGCTTTAAGTTTTTCGGATTTCCTCAACCAGTTAGACTGTGTGGCAACCAGATAAATGATTCCTTTCCATGAATTTTGATGTTGATTAATGTTTGGCAAATATTTGGTTATTTCTGTGTTCCAATGTGATGTCCGATGGAAGGAATTGGCTTTACTAAATTTGAGACCTTTCCAAGAGGAACGAAACCCTCGGAGCTTTTCAAAATATGAGGAAATGAAGATGAAAACAAACTGGATAGAATTAAATGTGTTAATATTTTTCGAGAGCGGGGCATTTAGAAGATTGTAAAGGGTGACCAGATAAGGACGATAGGAGGAAACATTCAAATAATACAACAACGGAATGGCATATAAAATTGATTCTGGCTTAATTTTGAAGCTAGATTTATGTTATTATGTAGGGATTAGCACATCGCTCCAATAGTCGTCTCGGCTTTGCTGGCAGTGCTTCAAGCGGTCGGTCTAATTTTTGATAACTACGCCCAATATGTGCGGCGGTATTTCGGCAAAAGTGTCTCGAATGTTGTCCTCGAGCTTGTTAAAGTGCTTGACTTGTTAACGTAGACTCAAGACTTGACATAGCCCCAGAGAGAATAATCGTGTGGTGTCAAGTCGCATGATCGAGATCGCCAATTGATGAACACTCGCCGTGAGATGACTCAGTCGCCAAATTTATTTTTTTTCGAATTTCGAGATTGGCATCGCTCGAATGACATGAAGCGCCGTCTTGTTGTAACCATAGCTCGGACATATCGATGTTGTCGAGCTCTGGCCACAGAAAGTCGGTTGACATCGCTCTACACCTGAGACCTGACGGTAACAGTATCTCCTTCCTAATACCCTTTGCTTCGAAAGAAATAAGGTCCGATGATGCTGTCATGCCGTGAGCCACACCAAAAAGTCAATTTTTTCGGATACTTTGATGTTTTCTCGATCACTGTTGGATTGTGTTAGCTCCAATAACGACAATTTTGCTTATTGACGTAGTCGCTAAACCATCTAAATACACAACTGGGTCGGAATTTCGATAATATTTTTTTATAACTTTCGTACGTTTGGCAAAAGTAAAATGATGAAATGGCAAATCTTACTGAATATTTTGACATGTGAATGTCATTGGTAACTTTGACAGCTGCCAAAACATAACAGTTGGAAAAACAATCATTGGTATCTGGTTACACTTTATTTCGTTTCGCCCGTTCTTCAAGCGCCGTGAATGCTTTTACAACATCACCCTGGGAACGCGTGACAATGTGAAGATATGTTCACACAGCGTAGTCCGGCAACTGGACGGATTTGTATAACATAATTTAACGCCGAACATGTGGGAACAAAGCCGGCCGCCGAAATACCCGGGAAATCACAAGGGTTTCATGTGTCGCATTTGGCAGGGCAAACCCACATCTGGTGTCAAACAGGATCTGTCATTGACCTACCGAAGTATTGATATAAATAGATTTTAGGCTTAAATTCAGTTTGGAAATAAATCCCGAGCTGGGAAGTTAGAAATAAGAATAAACAAAAAAATGTTTAATTTATATCACGCGACGACGTATCACTTTGCCGATCTCCTGTCTAGGTTTCAAACGGTTCGGATATCCTAAAACCCTACTGCATAGTGCTGTGCGTATCGATTTGAAGCTGGTCTTTTGTAGGATCTAACGGAGTGTGATGTTTCGGTCTAATGTGCGGTGCATAAGACTTTTAGACAATGACACAGTTCGTTGGATAGACGATATTAAGCAGGGACGTATGTATGTACCTCTAAAGTGTTTGCATCAGGTAGGATTGCCTTTTTTGTGGATGGGGCACAAGGGGCTGATATTTAAGTCATCCGACTTTTTTACGTTTTCCCAAGCTCGGCAGATGACCTAGTGCACGCTTCCTACCAGAATATCGCCACCAGCATTGAAAAGCTTTGACACAAACCATCTAAGCTTGCGGCTTTGTCGTTATTCAGCTTTTTTATGATTCTCGACTTCTTCAATACTGGGAGAACTACTTCATCGACTGGATTTCTTCATATCCTATCACACTTTAATGGTCGTGTTCAATAAGCAGCTGCTAGAAAAGGCCTAGATAAACATCTTCTTCATCATAAAGTGATTGATGAGTTCACTAAAATTCATTCAAATTTTAGCACTTGGCAAGTTGGTAAGTGCGTCTACTCCTACACTCGAAGTCTGGGTTTGATTCCCGAAAAAAAACACCTTTGATGTTTTCACGGGTCCACCTCTTCGAGTCACTGACAATGCTCAAGGAGTATTAAACTGTAGGTTCGCTCTACTAGTGAGATAACAATAGCACGCACAACACGGGTGTTTGCTGAGAAGCTAGGCCCAGGCCCGCCATTAGAGTTATTATTATATAAGCTGAAACCATGCCGGCTAGTTACGGTTTGTGCAGATATAATTTTATGTCGAAGTGTAACGCTTCTCAGGAAGAAAAGTTATCTTCAGCTCTTAGGCTTTTATGCATCAGATGTGTTCCTATTAATTGGTTCACCATACAAAGTAACACTCTTGCTGTTTTTTAAAAGTACGACTTTAGGGAAATTCACTGTGAACAAATTCTGTAAGTCTTCAGAATCTAACCTTCTTACTTTTCAGGCCTGCGATCCTTTGAAAACATAAGCCTTATCGACTCCATGCTTCTACATCTCGGTCTAATGTGCATTGCTTCCAGTTCCCGAGATCAAATGTCTTTGTGTTTGCGATTACTTGGTCTCTTCGGTCTTCTTTGGTTTTTTGAACCAGTTGTCTGGAATTCGAAGACCCTTTTGGCTCGAACCATGTTGTCCATGCATTCGATATGGCCGAATCAGTGCAGTCTTCTGAGTTTTGGCCTCTGATACGTTCACATTTGTATAAAGCTTGTAGAATTCAGGTTTTACCTTCTCTTTCATTTGTCTTCCTCGCATACAAGACCAAATATTTCTAAAAGAACTCAAAATAAATTATACTTTCTTACCTATTGTGCAGCATTCAGTTCTAGTAAACAGGACTGGCAAGATCAGAATTCTATGAAGAATCATCACTTTTGACTTTTTTGTTATCAGCTTGGACCTGAAGTTTTTTGATAGACTAAACCCTTCCTCACGATTTACTGGATAATTACAACCGTCCTCAAAGCATTAATCAACAAGCATTAAGGCCAAAACAGATTACGTTCTTGAAATTAACTGAACACATAATTAATCAAAGCTGTTTCACCAAAAGGAGATGTCTCAAACTCACTCCTGAGACAAATAAAGATCATGTCTCGATAATTTCTCATTGGATTAGTTCTCAAGCCATTCGAATATCCGACAAAATGAATTATGAAGCAATTATTATCCCATAAACCCGATAAGATCTGTTTGATTTTCCCCAGCCAGTACCAAGTAACATCCGTCCTTCACAACAATTCCAGAAGCACAATGTTCCGTTTCATGGCCTTGAACCGAAATTTAACTCCGACGAACATAATCAAATTCAAATCCCGTTAAACCCCCACCGGATCTTCTCGCCCCTGTGTATAATTAACTACATCTCCATTTGCTAAACTGGGTAAAGTAAACACATCTCAGACAAGAGACCTCATAATTAAATAATTAATCGGAATGAATGTCAACAAGATCTACGATACTGACAGAACGATGAAGGGTGTGAGTATAAAAACAGCCCTGTGTACACAAGAATCCCCATACATTTGAATTTGCACGTACATAAAAGGGGATGCCAGTGTGAACGTATGCGTAGGTGGATGCCTCCGTTTTTTCGGTGAAAAGACGACGAAAATGTTTCAACGTCACTCAATCAACCCTTCCGCTCAAATGGCAGGCCATTGACATTAATTATGGTAATGGCCTCAAACGACGAAATACGACGAATCGAGCGAGAACCCCAAGCGGGGTCCTCCCTTGGACTCATTTTTTTACAGGTAATTGCAGTGTAATTTACATCGGAAGGACTCATCCATGAAAAAGCAGAAATTAAAAGTTTCAAGACAAACTTGTTGACCTATTTCGACGGAGAAAGGAGCACAAGGTTTTCCAAGGTAGAGACAAAACGGAAGGAAGTTTGACTATTAATTGGAACGCTTTGCATATGGCAGCAGTTGCTGTGCATGTACAACACATACCCACAATCCACGTTTGAAGGTTAATCAAAATGTCATGACAGTAGGTCGGAAGTTAGTTCGTTTCCATTTGACAAACTATCGCATATTTATAAATGGATTACTTTTGTTTCTGACAGAGCGGCTCATTATCTCATGGGGATGTGTTAATTAATTCAGTCACGAACTACAATTTATATCAGTGTGTGATTATCTGAGGACGTAAGCAAACTATTTGTCATTTTGCTTCTGGAAAAAATGTCACATTTCAGGATAATACAGCTTGTGACAGCAACGAGGGAGTATCGCGTTGGAGCTGGGAATTTATTTTAGTTAGAATTTAAATTATTCACTGATACGATTCTGGATGACACCCAATAATCGCCTATCATTTCACTGAAAATATTTGGCCGTCAATAAATTATAACACAGAATTTATGACATCTCGCCGATAGATATACACGCGTAAAGCTTTATCAGACTTAACATTAAAGTGTCAAATGCCAAACATGAACAGGAATTTACATTTCATTTATAATTCATTCAAACATTTTTTTGAACAAACACTTTTTTGCGGTAAAACATTTAATTGGACGTTATTGGCTTAAAATGTTGACGTTTTTTCATTGTTTCAAGGGGTAGAGAAAAGAAAATAAAAAACAAGCCGGCCAATTAATCTCGAAAAAAGCAACCAAAACGCCTCCGTTCGGATAACGAATTATTTTTTCAGTCGTTTTTTGAAAAATTATGTTTTATCTGCATATCATGTCGTCCATTGACCCATTTCAACAATATCAAGATTATTGCATGAGAGATTTTGGAGAAAGTAATAATAATAATAATAATAATAATGGCGGCGCTACAGTCCGAGGTGGACTTGGGCCTAACTTCTCAGCAACCATTCGTGTTGTGCATGCTATTGTTCTGTCACGAGCGGAGAGGACCTACAGTTTAATGCCGACTCCGAACGGCGAGATTGAGAAGCTTTTTTCTAGACAGTTATACTCTTTGAGCATTGTCAGTGACTCGAAAGATGTAGAGCCGTAAAAAAAATGTTTGATGTTTTTTTCGAGATTCGAACCGAAGACCTCGAGCGTAGGAATCGACGCACCTACCCACTACGCCACGCACTTACCCACTACGCCATTAACCAAAAAATAAGGTTAATTAGCTAGAGCGCCACAGTCTTGGTCGCTGTTTAGACTTATGATCAAAAGTGAGAGATAACTAAAATAATTACTTTTCAACTTTTGTATGTGCAGTGGCGGTTCTATAAGAGCTCAAATAAAACAAAATGGCGTTTTATTTATTTATTCATTTATTACTTACAGTCAAGTCAGGAACATTCAATTTCATACGATTGCAATTTTGAATAATAAACTTGATTTGAATGAAAGCCTTGGAAGTCAAACAAATTTGAATATTTTTTAATTACTTTTTGAAATATTTAGATACTAAATAAAGAAAAATGCATAATTACAATTAAATTAAAAATAAACTGGCAAGTGCGAGTTGTACTCGCACGGGTAAGGTTCCGTCGAATAATATTGATGGATGATTTCTGAATATCAAACGACGTTTCAAAACTATTTTAGTTGAATTTTCTTCTAACTTCAACCCAAATCAACTATTCATTCATACATTTATACATCCGAACAAATATTTATCCATACATATACCTATACCGCTATCGAAGTTTATCCACCACAGAAAATCCTTTCCATCATACACATATCCAATCACTGCTCATGCCTGCGGTGTGTGTGTGTTAATTTCTGTTGGGCATTTAGGGGTGAGATCGAAAAGATAACGCTCATCAACGAATAGACTGGCCGAGCACAGCATGAAATTATGTGTGAAAATGAAAATTGTTCTCATTTTAAGATCTTAGATATCTCAAAATTTCAACATAAGTCGATATTTTGAAATTTATCATTTCTTAATGCTTACATTGATGTCTTCAAAACTGCGTTTTCAGATCTTCAAAATTCGCATGTCGATGATTGACCGTTTTTGGCCAATATCTCCAAAACCATTAGGGCCGGAATGCTCGCAATGGTTTTAAATGAAAGTACTCAATAAAGCCAAGTTTTTGTCATTTTTTCAGATTTTTAAACACTTTGGTTTAGAAATGGCAGGGGGGACGCATTTAAAAAAACTTTGGGGCTTCATATTTTCCAAACGGTATTTTGGATAAAAAGTGTTGAAAGAAACCTCCACCTCATTTCGAAAGATCTGTCGATTGATATATATTTCGATGGGGTGCGACAATTTTTCAAAATGAATGTCAACTTCACCTGTACTGGAGCCACCCCAAATGGCCCCACTTTTTAAAATCGCTGCATAGGAAATGACATCTAGGTCTAAAGTACCTAATTCCAAAATTTCATGCCGATATCTTCATAAACTTCGGAGATAAAAAAGTGTGACAGACACGACGGACGGACGGACACACCGAAATTATAAAGGTTCCGTTTTTGTAGACGGAACCTTAAAAAATAAGATAGAAAGAACAAAAATATAGGAACATTCAATTTCATACGACATAATTGGCTTTTGGTCCGTTTTTGGTTATTCGAACTAATTTGTTTATCCAGATACTCTCATAAATGTTCGATCGGGTTAATATCTGGACTGTGAGGTGTTTCCATCAGTTTGGGACAGTTGTATAATAACCACGTTCGCACTAGCAAAGACTTATGCATGGAGTGAATGTCCTGGTCCTGGAAAATATTTTCTGTCCCCAATTTTTGAGCACTATGAACTAATTTTTTTTTTTAAATTGCCAAATAATAAAATTTCTTTGTTTATATTTCCATCAATAAATACCAAATTTTCAACTCCTCATGGCTCATGGAACCGCATATGAACCCGTATGAAACTGAATGTTTCTGAGTGTACATGGAAATTGTCAAATATCGATCTGAAATAAGTGGCCCATCATCGCAAGATACTTTACTGAACTTTGTCATTATTAAGTAGTTCATCTGCTTGAGGCCAGACAAGTTTTTTTTTTTATTTACTAGGTGAAGTAGTTAACTGTCACCTAATGCATAATTTTAACACGCTTTCTGGTATTGTTTATAGATACGTTACGTATCTGCTACGTGAGCGTGAACTAATTTGAGAGATCATTGTGCGCTTAATGTAAACACTTCGTTTAACGACAAGTGTTAAATAGAGAACCTCTTATGTAATTATATAGTTAAGATTTGCTTTGGCGATGAGCATTACCAACTTCTATCATGGAGCAGTATATGTGTCTACACAGTATATCAACTCAATTAATGGGACAAAACGATGGTAAGGACATGTCACTTTTTTTAAATGCTATGAAAGTAAACTAGAGTTATTTCTCGGCTGCGTGAAACTAAATGTACACCACTAAGGGGTGATGTACGAGTAAGTGTTTTTTCATTAACTTAACCGATGTAAGACTCTAGGGCACCCAGAGACTACCTACCTAATCACTTCATTTACGAACGGCGACGTACTGACGGGATTTCTTTAATGTCCAAATTAAGACGTAGGCATTACACCATTCGTTGCTCTTTAAAAAAAAAGACACGTCAAACCCGTCAATCAACGAGTTATGAAACATTGCGAATTTATAAGCAACGAATGACGATTACTCATAACCAATGTATTGTTTGGACTTCATAATAATAATAATAATAATGGTGGCGCTACAGTCCGAGGTGGACCTGGGCCTAGCTTCTCAGCAACCACTCGTGTTGTGCGTGCTATTGTTCTGTCACGAGCGGAAGGGACCTACAGTTTAATGCCGACTCCGAACGGCGAGATTGAGAAGCTTTTCCTAGACAGTTATACTCTTTGAGCATTGTCAGTGACTCGAATAAGGTGGAGCCGTGAAAAAATGTTTGATGATTTTTTCGAGATTCGAACCGACGACCTCGAGCATAGGAGTCGACGCACCTACCTACTACGCCACAACGTCCACAACGTGATCTTCAACCTGATCAAATTCCGAAGGCCTTTTAAAAAGCTAATCAAGTCATACATTCACAGCAGATTCAACCATAGTCTCTACGGTACAGCATGCAATGATCTGTAATTTGTTGCGATTTTTTAGACAAAACTGAGGATGCTTTCAACAATATCGAAAGGAGAGTGCTTCAGCAGCATAACGATTATTAGTCTCCTTAACTAAAGAATAATCAACGCCAAGCTTGGTGACAACTCTCTAAGCGCCATAGCCTTAAAGGCTAAATATGTATATCGTAATTTGGGGGTCTTATAATGAGTTCTGGTAAATATTTGTAACAGAAAGCAAACTAGTCGCATGCTATCACAGTACTCGTTTTATCTACGCTCGCTGCCTAGCCATAGGAACATATAGCCAGCTAATCAACTTACCCCGAAAGGGCTTTTACAGAACCATCTCGAGCAATCCGATGAATCAAACCTCAACTGCCTGACTTGAGAAAAACGGTGGACGACAAAATTCGATAGTTGCCAAAAAGAGAATGGCGCTCCTTGGCCACTAGTGAAATAAATGCGATATTTCGTCTAAAAATCAACAAACTCAAACTCCAGCGTGACATAAAGTTGCTCCAAAAGGAAAAGAGGATACTCATTACTACCTCTGCCACTTCCCTAGCCAGTGTCATTTAAGAAACACTGGAAGATCTCTTCACCCACGACTCTTACAAAATAACCAGTAAAGTGCTATCTGGTCTCTGCAGGTTTATTAGGACGACCAGACGGTCGGAAAGCACGTATTAATACAGCTCCAGTGTACGGGAGGAATAGGTTCCTATTCTCTATCATTGCATCGTAATGGGTCCACAAGGACCTAACTGAAAGGTGTGCTCAGCCAGATTTACACTCATACCTACCTAACGACTTAAAGTGGAACTCTTGACGGTGATAGATAATAAGGTAAAATTCCTGACTCCCCTAAATTAATTTCACTATTTAAGCCGTTTCGTACGACTCTCCATTTTACATCCCTCGTTTGTGACGCAATTATTTGTAATTAATATGCCATCACGTACGTGTCCCACAGCCATTTCAATATTCTCCTTTAAATCTTCTTCCACCTCGTCTACCCACCAACTAAACTATGTCTATCTCATTGGTTACAAATTTCCTTAAGGCAGCATCTCAATAACCACGGACAGGCGAAGTCATTAAAAGAGATTTCCCGTCGGCCTTTGCGACGAATTTTGCTTCCCATCGAAGCTGTTTTCTTTTACCGTCTTATAAGTCTTCCCTTCTTAAGGTCAGTACCCGACCGTAAGCAATTACCTGCTCACCCTCATTACACCGTATTTCAAATGTAAGCAGTTTTTCTCCATTCTCCCGCTGAAGTCACACACAATCGTCCCACCAGAACGCCCGCAATATCTTCAACTCTGACCCAAAGACGAAACGACAGACCCAAGAAATGTACGAACTTTGATACAAAAATCTGTAGATGCCATCGCATTACATCCTTCGTCCTGCTGAACAAACATATTCTCCCCCCAGTTTCATCGCCCCCGGCGGGGTGCTGCCTGCGTGAAATTTAATCCCTCCTCCGAGTTAGACACTTTAAATTTGTCGATTAAATTTCACGCCATGCTAATCGGCGTCATCATTACCGTCATGAATTATTCACACATACCACGTAGGGTGCTCCTTCGAGTCGGAGTCCTCGTCGCCATCGCCAAAGACGACCAACGCAGCACGCGATTTGTTGGGTAAACGTTACACACCCCAAGTGAAAGCGAGCAGATTTCCTATTTCATTTTTTTTCCTTTCCTTCTGTCCCCCACTAATGATATTCACCGCCCAAGGACTATCGCCGCCCAGTGGTGTAAGTTTGCTCTTTAATTAAAATGTTAATTTGAATCGGCTTCAATTAGGAGACCCCCGGGGCAGGGCTCAAGGATTAATCTCGGAGATTGCAGTCAAAAAAGTTGTGCATTCAGGAGTCACTCTGAGCAGCGACTGACGTTGAATTCAATTATCCAAGCTTACCGACCGAATATGAGACGTCAATTCCATGAAGATGTCCAAACTTGAAAGTCCGTGCTATTAGTCATCGTCAATTGAAAGCGCTGACAAACACCCTAAGGACCTAATAAAATCGTGTTTGTATGGGATAAGGAAGACGAACGAGTGCAGGATGACCGGGCGGATGCTTATACTATTATTTCATATTTTTTATTTTCATTTTTTGCTGGCGTTGGTTGGTTTGTTTCCTGTGGCAGGGCATAACGTTTTACGATTATTCGGGTCTATTTGATCCTTGCCCTTTTGGCTTGTGGATTCATGGCGGGCTTTGTGCCGTGATTCGACCGGTTGACTGACGAAAATGAAATCGGGCATTAGATAGGTCCTTTGAGGATTTGCAAGCGAATGTAACGGCTCATTTAATGAATGCAAGAATGAATGACAGCGTAAAGGAATTTCAGATAACATTGAATGAATGACGGTTGATAAATATTTGGTCATATCGCCGATGGGAAACTGCTTTTAAACACACGGAAATATTCAACGTATCAAGAGGCACTACACTGTCAGATTGGAGGTTTTTCGGCTAGTATACATTTTCCTTATGTTAAGCCATTATGCGCTATCGAACACATGAAGTTCAATAGGTGCTGATTAAGCCGAGAGCCTTATGGATTCTGATTCACAGCCTTAATTGCACACAAGGGCTGTTCGATAAGTCAGTGCGTTTGATGCAAGATAGCGTTCGGATTGCATAGAAGACTTTTTTCTGACATCGCTGTTCCTTTCTTGACATGAGCAAAATAAATCTGTCAAACACTTAGCCTTTACAGTGATCGAAAGGAGTTTTTGTTGTGAAACTTGGTTAAAAGGGAAAAAAGTGAGTTTCATGTTTTAATAAAGCACTACTTCGTGCGCGCTACACCGACAAGTCCCCCTCGCTTTGAAGAAGTGGTTCACTGAATTGCGTCGCTGTCGTACAAGCACAAAAGATGATGAGCGCCCAGGGTGTTCAAATGATGTCGCAAGCTTCATAAGATAGCTAAGATTGTAGCAAATTCAAATAAAACCTTCATAGTACTTAATGGGTGCCGCAATTGCTGATAGTGGACCAAACACGAATTCGAGTGAGGATTTGAAGTGCAATTTAAGTGAATTTTTACTGTGTTTCATGTCAGTTAATGAATCCTGAACATACCTCTACACACCAGGAATGGAGAACCAATCACAACAGGGGTATTCTGCAGGTGAACCTACTCCAGAAAAGCCAAAAATTCAGTTTGAGAAATCGAATTTCTTGAGAAAAAGTTGGAATATTGTTGAGAAAAGTGTATCACGAGCAGCCTTCGCGTAATAGTTTCTCGAACAGTCTTCGGCATTAAAACAGGAAACCGTACCGATGACAAACATAGGACGAGTCTCTCTTTCTTCTGTAGAAATAAACGTTCCAGAGGCTGAAGAATCCATAACTCTTCTTCTTTGCGCATTTATTGCCTTTTCGGTCCAGAGGAATACCCATCTGGGTACATGCTAAATGAACATCAACATTAATTCCAATTCAAATGCATATTTGTGAGTAAATGATGATTCAATGGGTACGAGTAAGAATGAGCTCTTCAAAACCTGTTTAAATAAAGTCATGCCTTTCCAAGAAGAATAGCGGTCAACTGACGGATGCAAATAGTGCAAATAGTGCAAAAAGTTGTTGTGGTTATTTAGTTTTTTTTTCAAGGATGTTACGTCTTAAATAATGTTTCTTTATAGACAATATGTTCGTCCAAATTGAAAGGTCATTTAATGTCCGGATATAACGGGGACTGACACTTTTGTGGCGTTCTGGCCGGCGTAGTGGATATGTACGACGACTCCTTGCTTTCACAGCACCACACGTCTCGAGTCACTGACAAAAATCAGAGAGTAGAACTGTGAAGAAAATCTTCTCAAACTTCACTGTTTAAGGTCGGTATAAAAAAAAAATCTCCACGCACAATTAAAGTGGTTGCTCCAGAACATACATAAATCCAAATCCATCACCGAACTGCAGCGGCAATTGAAGAAGGAGAAAAAAGTTAATTTTTGATGATGTAAATATGACCAAAATGTCTTGATTCTTGCACGTACGCTCGACCGAGGAGTTATTAAGGGTATACGGCAACAAAAACCTTGTCTCTAGATCCAGTTGGGAAAGGCATTGGTCCGAAGGCGTGTTTAAAATCGAATTATAATAATAATATTGGTGGCGCATACAGTCAGAGGTGGACCTGGGCCTAGCTTCTCAGCAACCACTCGTATTGTTCTCCCACGAGTGAAGGAGACCTACAGTTTCATGCCGACTTCGAACGGCGATTTTGAGAAGCTATTTCTAGACAGTTATACTCATTGAGTTATACTCAGTGACTCGAAAGATGTAAGACCGCAAACTATTTTATTTTTGAAAAATTTTTGCTTGTGCTACAAGAGACTAGACTGTGAAAGTCAAGTGCGTATAGGTCGACCCACAAACCCACACGGCCACGGCGCTAGAGAGTATTTCTTTCGATTGAACACAAACAAATGGCTATTTAATAAAATTTCATGTGTTTCATTAAAAGTCAATGTTAGTATAGGCTTAACAAAGAACCCTATTAAAGGCGAGGCAAAAATCAACTCCCAGTGCTCTTTTCTGACAAAAGTCGTCATCGCGATCGTGACACCACTTAATCTTTTGTTTTCGTAAGATCACTCGATTTGGCATTTTCAATCTTCTATCTTTAGAGTTTTTGATGGTTCATTGAAGCATTGGCGCCAGATTATGTAAGTGGCTTTCTACATGAGTATGAATGCCTATAAAAAAATGATCATGCCAAGATCAACCCATTCCAGGCCTTAGCGAAAAATGTGCTTCACTTTTAACACTCAAAGCCATCTCAACTCTAATCTTCGTTTGTTGCAAAGATCTTACTCCTTGTTTGCGTGTTACAACAAATATGAGGCTGGGACTTCCAAATTTGGACACAGATGGAAGCCTGCGATACACTAACCTAGATTGAATGACCAATACAGATGGCAATGTCAGCAAGGAAGCAAAAATGAGGTACCGTGGATACACTCATACTGCCATCTCCATTGACTAAAAAAATGTTATATGCACTTTGAAAAAACATTAACCAGTAGTTTACTCTAAAAACAACAATTTCGTCTGTTTATAAACCAATAACGACCTTCATCGCGGGACAATCTTTCGTGAGCAGGACAGATATTAATTTCTTTTCCTGCTTGCATACTAGCTCACATAATGACTAATTAGCTTGAAAATATGGGCCATAAAACTTAGGACCTACAGTTTAATTCTGACTCCGAACGGCGAGACAAGCTTTTTCTATACATTTATACTCTTTGTGCATTGCCAGTGACTCGAAAGAGGTGAAGCCATAATAATATCAAAGGTTTTTTTTTCGAGAATCGGACCCAGACTTCAAGCGTAGGAGTCGACGCACTTACCCACTACGACACCGCGCCTGCAAGTTAATTAAAATCAATTAAAAATCCAAGAACGAAAGATTATACAGGGTGTTCAATTTTAAGGAGTTCATATCTCTTTGTTTTTTCCGGAATACGACTGGACCCTGTGGCAGGAGCAAGAAAATGGCGACAAAAGTCGACGATTTGGATATCGAAAGATTCAAAGAACGAACACTCTGAACGTCAGTCACAATGGCTAAGTGTAATGATATTTATTGCTCCTAATTTCAGCACAAATGACGTTCATTAAAACGAGAAGTTCTTTGATGTTGGTAGCAGACAGACAAAATTTACTGTCTGTCATATCTGCCACTTTTCCTGTTCATAAGCCGATGTGTGCATTTCACTTCTGATGACGAAAACAACTGAACACTAATGATGTACATAACTCATCCACCCTAGCACTCGCGGAGTTATGCGAAAACTAATTACGCCAAGAGTCAACTTAATAACTTGACATTAAGTAAACAATTTCATTGCCTTCAAAGCGCTGCAGATACCTTACACATGTAAGCACTCTGTTTATCTTCTCCACTTTCTACGTCTGCAAAACACGGGTAAACAACGTTGCAAAGCCACTCACATCGGTGTCATCCTCTATCCAGGAGCAGCACATAAGACATCTCTCGTTAGACACGATTTATCACTCTCAAAAGCCTTTCGCAACAGCTTCATAATTAAAATTGTCTCTTAATTAAGAACTTACTCCTCTCTCCCTCGAAAACACACACAGACACGCGCTGGGACGCACCCGTGTGTCTCCGATTGAAGGAAGGACTCCGGGGAAATGGATTTCCCATGTTAACTTAACGCTGAACATTTAAAAATGACACAATGAGCCGGAATTTATTCGCTCAGCAGGCAAGTGCCTTCGGAATTGAATTAATTTGCATACGACACACTAGATCCCGGGGGGAGGAGGCGACAGGGGAGAATTAAGAATGCTCTGCCACTTGACAGACTTTTAAGGGGACAATAAAGTTTGCTTACATCAGAACGGGTATTCATTGGATGATCCGGTTAGGGGAGTCCAATTCGTCCTGTGAACGTGGTGCGAGTGTGTAGCGGAGCGTGTATTATTTTATTATTATTTAGACATTCAAATGAGATCCTTTTTGAAATTGTTTCACAATCGCAAGTGGGTTCTTAAGGGCACTCGTGTTTCCTCCAATCAGACCTAAGAGTCACCCTTTTCCGAAAGAGACGTTGTGATTTTGGTTTTTTCTCCTTTCGTGAGGAAAAAGGATTTCAATTTTTGCCCTTTGCTGATGTTTTACAGAATAAATTAGAATACTTACCCTCCTGAGCCTTTTATCTCGATGGGACCATTACATTTTCAGGTTAAAAATTGAAAGTAATGTAGAATCGGGAGGATAGTCTTATGGAGTACGACATCGGCTTTGTGTCAACGTCGTACAATTAAAATATCTTCAAAATATGGGAATGAAAAAACTTACCTTATCATCGATTTCAGATTAAATGTATCCTTACCTGAAAAGAAAGACAATTGATAAGATTAAGTGAAATTATGTGAACAGTTGGCTGTGAAGTGAATGTGATTTAATAAAGATGTGATAAATATTTGACCGATTACAGGACATTGGAATACTAAGAGACGGACAAAATTATTCCCACATCAAATAGTTTTAGGTTTAAGTTCGATTTTTATTACTTGACAATAATAACATTGTGGGCGCCGTGGCGTAGTGGGTAGGTGCGTCGACTCCTACGCTCGAGGTCGTCGGTTCGAATCTCGAAGAAAACATCAAACATTTTTTCACGGCTCCACCTCTTTCGAGTCACTGACAATGCTCAAAGAGTATAACTGTCTAGGAAAAGTTTCTCAAAATCGCCGTTCGGAGTCGGCATTAAACTGTAGGTCCCCTCCACTCGTGAGAGAACAATAGCACGCACAACACGAGTGGTTGCTGAGAAGCTAGGCCCAGGTCCACCTCGGACTGTAACGCCGCCATTATTATTATTATAATAATAACATTAAGTAAAATTGTTATAAAAACATTTTTTTCATGAAAAACTTTTTGAAACAAAAAACATTTCACAGAAAAAAACGTATATTAAATAAAAAATTTAAATTTTAAATTCAGTAAAAAAATTAAAAGCAATTTAAGTAAATAAATTAATTAAAAAACTTTCAGACATTGTTTAGTTTAGTTTTTTTTAGTTTAGTTTAGTTTATTTTTAATATTTTGTAATATTTTGCCATTCTTGCAGCAGTAATTCCATAAGTTGGTTCTTTCCCAAAATTGTATGTATCTGCATCCGTCTACCAAGTTCAATCCACAAGTGCTCTTTCGGATTCATATCCGGTATTTGGAGGAGAGTTGGAAGAATAAGGGAAGCGTTGTGAATGATCCACATACGCACTATGTGAACAGTGTGATTGGGGTCATAGTCTCGTTGGAAATAGAAAGATTTCCCAAGACATAGTTTCTCCACACTTTTCTAAATGTTCTCTTTCAAAACTTTAAGATTTTTTTTTGTTTCGGATGATTTTTGAAACACTACTGGAGCACTCAGACTCAAAACTGGTCCATTGATTTTCTAGGTAGCAACCTACTCTAGTGTGGGCGCCGTGGCGTAGTGGGTAGGTGCGCCGATTCTCCTCCCGCTCGAGGTCGTCAGTTCGAATCTCGAAAAAAACATCAAACATTTTTTCACGGCTCCACCTCTTTCGAGTCACTGACAATGCTCAAAGAGTATAACTGTCTGCAAAAAGCTTCTCAATCTCGACTGTAGGTCCCCTCCGCTCGTGAGAGAACAATAGCACGCACAACACGAGTGGTTGCTGAGAAGCTAGGCCCAGGTCCACCTCTGACTGTAGCGCCGCCATTATTATTATTATTATTATTATTATTATTATTAATCTACTCTAGTGCCGTTAATTTGATCCCAACGGCAAATGGTGACTGGACCAGATTCGATTTCACTGGGTTTCGAAGCTGGGACTCCTCGAACTTGGTTCAGGCACTTAACCAACTGCGCCATCCATCCAAACTTTAAGATAGTTGAACTTATTAATTGTTCGTCGGTAAATACTAAATAACCTCACTCCTTGCCGCCATGCAACCGCATACCACAAACCCCTAACGCCTATTCTATTTTTTTTAACTGGTAACTAACTATGTAGCTAATTTGGACTTGAAACCAGCACCATCCAAAGCATTTCATTTTCGGATGGAATTCCTTACTTATTCCTTCCCTTTGTTCCGCTGCTACTTGAGATGAGGTCATTTTTCTTTATTATCTTTCTTGCTTTTTTCCCTTATCCATTTATCTGCTTGTAAGGTAAGTTGTATCTTCAAAACGTTTAACAATGCTGTAAATCGTTTATCGGCTCCTGTTTACGATCTTGCAAATTTCTGCGTAAGATCTATCCTGTTTTCGCAGTTATAAAATTATTCTTCGCTCAGGTTCTGCTGTTTCCTTCCCTTTTGACACGCGTTTATGTTTCACTATAAAAATCCCAAAGAACTTTGATTATGTAACGGTATCCCTAAAAATTTTTGCACAGGATTATAAGCAATGGTACAGAGATGATAAAAAAAGTTTGGATGGCGGAAAAATATCGTTTGTTTTCCATTTAAAAAAAAACAATAACCATTTAAGTAAAGACCAAAAGAATAAGATAGCGAGTACAAGCTGCCGAGATGAGATTTCTTCGTGCTGTTGTGGGAATTACTCGCCGGGATAGGGTGAGAAACACGGCGGTGCGCGAGGAACTCAACGTTGGGCAGCTGCTTTTTCGTACGGAAAGGGCCATACTTCGATGGTTTGAACACGTGGCACGAATGTCCCCGTCATCACGACGTCCGAGACGTGCCTTAAATGCGATTCCATCAGGTAGGCGACCCAGGACGAAATGGTTAGACCAGTCCAAAAACTCGCCTGGTTGTGCTTGGGCATCAGGTCATCAGGAGCTAATGGGTTAGGGTCGATGGCGGATGATCGAGTGGCCTGGAGATCTCTCGCGCGTGAATTGCCCCCGCAACCCCTTTAGTGGAATATGCGGGTCACTGAAAATGATGATGATGATGATAATCATTTGAAACGATACGAAAACTCGGAGTATTTTTTGACGATATTTTTCTTATTTATTTAATTTTGTACTCAAAATACCCAGAATAGTACTAAGTTGTGCGCTTAACTTAGTCGTCCTCAAATGTTTTTTTTTGAAAATCATAAAATGTATGAACTCTACCGGAATTTATTGAGTTTAGTTAACTTGATAATTATGAAATTGTTCGTAATAATTTTAAAATCTTCATGAGCTGGCTCTTTCGAAAACTATGCGGCATAAAACAAACGGCCTGAATGAGGATAGGGGATTGCTGAAATTGGATGTATAGAAGGGAATTACGCTTTACTGATTATTATGACCACTTCGCTATATCAAATGAACTAGCGTTTTTTAATCTAATCGCATTTTTCACTCCTCATATGTAAAACGTTTCTCGACCTGTCATCATTCGTGGCCATGGTGTGAGATGTCATTTCATATTATAATGCCCCTGAATTCATCAACGTACCCCAAAAGATTACTTCAGTTTGCTGAACATCCTTTTGCAACTAGTTTTTCCTACGATGAAAGAGTTTTTAAGAATTTTTCAATGGATATTTTAGCAAGTGAATGCTTGCTTGGTTTTCTGCCGAAAACGTAAAGCTTAAACCCTGACCACTATTGGATTCTACTTTCAATATTCACGTGACCTAAATGTTATTGAAAATATTTTTACAGCCCACAAAGGTAGACGAATCAGAACCAGACAAAACCCGTACCGAACGTATTTTTCACGTCCAAGACCATTTTGCCAGCAAGAAAATGAATCAAATCCTTCACACCATCTCCAAGAGAACCTTTGATAGATTTTTCGTTTTCAACAAATCTCTGCCGGCAAAAGCCTCAAAATCCAAAATACAATAGATTAATGCAACAACGACTAACTGATAGCCAAACAGACATCTCTATTGTTCATATAAATTCTTCATGCGGGTGGTAATTGCATTTCGAATGGATGAGATAAATGACAATGGACCTTAATGATTGCTAAGTAAACTATTACTATTAGCATCGACAGTTTCAGATTAAGGGTGATAGGACGGAAGCCACAACCAAATGAATAATTTGGATTGCTTCTCTTAGATTCAAAGCACACGAGTCTGATTTAGTAAGCAAAACAAGGAGTCAGTGCCTGGATTCATACATAAATCGTTAGTGGCAGACAGTGATGTACTGCAGATTCTCATTGATTTATTTGAGGAAAAATCAAATTATGTGAATGGAAGTGATTGGAATGAATTCTGTATTTTAATTATGTTAAGCTGTTGGTTTATTGTTCCTCCTAGTAATTTTGGTTATCATTAGAATTTACTTTTACTTTCAATAGAGAAGCGAGTAACTTAACAAAGTATTGACATAAAAGGTGAGGTTAGAGAAGCTGAGAGTTATATAATCACAGTGTTTTAAGAGTCATGAATTTATGATGGCTGTCACCCAGAAAGGGAAGACACTTAGCAAGAGGGGTCCACTGTGCAATCATGCGGATCTCCCAGGAATTCATGCCCACATTCACTCTATGAAAGTGATTTGGAATAAAGTTTTCACTGTTCATATTGAACCATTGAGAAGATGCATTAAGACGGATAGCATTGCTGGCCGCTATTTATTTGCCTAAGAAAATTAGATTGAATAGAGTGTCATGTGCATCCAAATTAACGGTTCTGATGGCCCACTTATGCAGATACATGTTTGCCTCTGAAATTAGTGTGTTATAATGCACGACTGTTTTCTGTATAAACCAACATAACACAAACCCATACACTAAGATAGGCCGAACAACAGGAATGTAGAGCGACTGGGTCATTCGTGGCTGTAAGCTCTATTTTTTGCAAATGGTTCTCTTGCATATATGGAGATAATTTTGAGCTTTTCTTGCTCACTCTACTTAATTGGGTTTCTAGCTGAGCTTCTTATCTAGGATAGGACTGGAATTTAGCAGTTTCTGGGAGAATGTGTGGAATTTTACATTTCCGAATGTTTTCGGAGGATTTGTGAAGCCCTACTGGAGCACTCAAACTCAAAACTGGTCCATTGTACTGCCAGGTAGCGACCTACTCCAGTGCCGTTAATTTGGTCCCAACTGCAAATGGTGACTGGACCGTTTCCGTTTCCGTCCGGCCATTACAGTTTACCCTTTAGTGATCTCACAGCAACCTAACCATACTAAGGAGGATTGAAATGATCAAGAACTTTCGAGAGAGGCTCCTCTTACTCAGCTGCCTAGCCTCCATTGTCACGTAGTTTGTAGTGTTTATAGATGAAGTGGACTAGACCTCCTTTACCAACTCGATTATACAAGTATTTGCCTGCTGTGACGTTTTTGACATGTGTCGGTGATGCACGATCTTTTATAAACTCGACAAATACTTTGTTTTCTGATTGTTTACTTTTAGGCCCATTTGAGCTACCCCAATTTGAATGAAAGCAACCGCCTTGATTTGCTATAATACCGCTAAATACGAATTTAACCCGAAAATGTTCATTCGACTCAGAATCGTTGCATAAATCAGGACAATAAAGAGTGATGATGAAATAGAGATAAATATCGGTTACATCACAATCTAAGTGCGTCACAGCAATTTAATCAAATAACTGAATTAAATTCAGCAGACTGTGCTGCTTGTGACATTTCCCAAATGTAACAATTCCGAATGCAGCTGCTGGCATTTATTTCTATAACCTTTGAAAAGCAATTTGTTAACAAATTCCGCTCTAATTGAACACATGCAGGTTGTATTAATTGGAAACACAGTTCCGATGCTAGATATGAGTCAAGGATAAAGTCCCTTTACAAAAGCTGCAATTTTCCAGCATCCACCTGGGGCCATTTAATTTATACTAAATCCCTTTAAGGCTTACTCCTATCCCAAGGTGCACACGATTCCCCTGTGAGGTGACTAGTTTCAAACTCTAAGTCCTAGTATATGACTGCAACAAAGCAAATCAGCCACTGCAACGACGACATGAACTCAATTATTGTTGCACCACTGCACGGACAAAGTTGGCGCACGCAAGAAACTTTGTAAAAAGGAAAAACTTTAAGCACTTTGTATGCACCACGCCGCTTCACAGAACCTCGCAGCCGGGATTGTGACCATAAAATCAAAAGTAAGCGATACCCCTTAAGCTCTCTATACTCAAGGATCTGAGGCAAGTGATTTTCATGGGTTGGGAAACAAGTACAACTGGCTCAACGAAACGTATGTGCCATAAAATTTTATAGCGTCGGGTGCTTCGATCCATATGCGAATGGCTTGCAACATTAAAGTTCTTAAAACGCAATAAAACACGTCCTCGATTATGGCATCCTTTTTTAGGGGCGCCAGCATCTGCCACCGGCCAGAAGCGCACCTCTTTAGGAAATTACTTTTGCCCCGTCGGCGGCATTGGCGGGTCCATTGATTTATATTCACATAGGGGGGGACCGCATCCGGTCATAAACTATGACACCTAACCCGGCTCTGCACCGGCCGCCGAGAGGGGGAATAAACATTTCAATGAATTGCGTAAGTAATTTAATTTGAGGCAAACACCAAGTCGGCGGGAATACATTATGCATATCCGCCACTGCGTAGCCCGCAAAGCTTAAACCAAAAGTGTGTTCTACCGAGGCATTCCCTCCCCTTAATAAATTCCAGCGAACACCCTTAAAAACAAATTTTCGAACGCATATCCGGAAATTACACGAACATTTCAACTCACCCCGGCAACAGCCACGGCAACCTTTTTTTTTGCCTCTTGAAGAGCTCATAAAACTCCAATGTGTATTTTGTTTTTGGGATCCGTTTTTCCGCCGCCGAAAGTGTGTCGCCGACTGCGGAAGTCTGCGTGACCGAATAAAGCATCTTTCGCGTGGAATTCCTAATGGCATCGCACTCTGAAGAATGCCACTTCATGGCGTGCACTGCCATTTTTTCTGGTGCTTGCCTCCCCAATCCCCAAAAGTCACCCCTCACTCAATACAACAAAAAAAACGAGTAGAGAATTTTTTTTAAGCGAACTCACTTAAATACTCGTAAAGTAAAACGCTGAGTGTGTAATATGGGGGTGGTTTTGTGACCTTGTTCCTCGCAGTCCGCCGTCGTCACAAACTTGGCCACGAAAAAACCGAATTTCCGTTGGTAGCAGGACAATGATGGTGAATCATTAGGGCGACGTCGAAACCCATTCATTATGACAGCGATGATGTTAGTCTGCCCCCACCCAAGTCGATTGCGGCCGCCGGGGTGGCATTTAAATGAATTGCCAAATTGATTACGAAGCGAAAGTGAGCATAACTCACAAATGCTCTGACAGTTTATTGAATTTCGTTGAACTATTATTGGTTGTCATGTAAATATTCAGGCCATTGAGCCCCGGAAGTGCTGAGCATAGTGGTGTAGGGAAGTCGGAGCGCCAGAGCTGTCCGTTAGGATGAACGATGGACATCGTCAGCGTTGATGTTAATTTATGGAAAGAACCAACCTGACTTGTTGCTGTTGCTGGGTAATGGGCAACGAAAGTGGAAAGCAGATTTTTGCTCGTAAATTTTGTTTGACGGTCGCGAATTGGCACGGCATGTTGCCATTATGTCATTAACATTTGGGCGGGCTGTAGTCAGTCCCCCTCGGGGAGCGGGGTTGGAAAAAGTTCTGAGTGTCATTAAATTCGCACGTTGTAAGGCGGCCTAAGTGAGTATTTCGGGCAGACTTTGTAAAACAACTGGAAGGCATTAGGGTACTTAGAAGTTCACACAACTGTTGTAAATGATGGCGGTTAGGGGTCTTTAATTTAGACCACGTTGACGTACTCATTTATTCGTCATTCAGAATTTTCCCCATGAAAAAAATAGCAGGAAGTAGTTTATTATCATTAATACTTAGGTTGAACATTTTTTTGAAAATGGTGGTATCTGCTGCACTTTCTTTGGTACGAAAAAAAATGTATGCTTGTGAAAATGGTAGGTACCGAAATTAAGTAAACGGATGAAGAAATGCACTGCTTATCCCAGTTTAAGTTGGTGGCGATTTGATCGCATCGTACTTATGACACGAAATAGGAAAAAAATCGAGACACTACGCAATGAAGGTCGATGCCAAAAGCTTTTAAAGTATGGAAATGCTTGTAATATGAGCATCTTACGATTAAAAAATATGCTAGAACGCCGAAGGTGGGGATAAGAAATGTTTTTCAGAAATGAAAGCGAGTGGACTTCGTAGAATAAATTTGATACCCGCTTTAAAAACCTTAAGTGACACTTTCTGAAAAAATATAAAAGTCAGGTTTAAGTCCGGCAAAGAAATAGACTGCGTAAAACCAGATCGCATCATTTTGTCGAATGAAATCAACATTAACAGGTTTCAGTCTGATGGGAAGGTGTATTATTGGCAAACCATAAAATACGATGGAGGAAGTTTGATGGTTTGTTATTGGCCGTCATGTTGTTCCATTGTTATTCTGCGCGAATTGCCGAATTGTAGCCCGAATTGTTGTTTGTCCGACTTTGCTTATCCAACAGAGTAAATCATTTTTCAAAAGGACGGAGACACCAAGCATACAGTCAGAATTGTGCACAACACAGCTGTGGGAGAGTTCGAAAGAGCAGTGCCATATTTCGATAAGTACTGGCTCAGACTACAAACTGAAAACTCCGAGTGGAACCATTGCGAACTTGATAGACAACATGCCAAAATTAATAAATATAATAGTTAAAATAAAGGTTTATAGACAAAATATTATGAATTAGGTCTGTTTTTTGCGAAAGTGGACACCTAAGGCAAAACATCAGAATCGACAGCCACAATTTTGAGGTAGTGAAAGACTTTGTCTACCTCGGGGCAAATGTGAACTCCACGAACGACATCACAGTGGACATCCGACGTAGAATCACCCTTGGCAACCGATGCTACTTCGGTTTGTCAAAGCAACTGGGCTCAAAACTTCTGACTCGAAGGACCAAAATCATGCTCTACAAAACTCTTATTATGCCAGTCCTGCTAAATGGAGCCGAAAGCTGTAAAAAGTAAAACTGCAGAGCTGATTTGTGGTGCCTTCGAAAGAAAAATTCTACTTCGGATATATGGTCTAATCTGCGAGGAAGGCGAATGGAGGAGAAGACACAACCGCGAACTCTATGAGCTGTACCAGGATGTGGATGTAGTCCGGAAGGCAGAAATCTGTCGACTGTACTGGCTCGGCCACATCGAGCGCATAGACACCAACTAAGAGGGTCTTCGAATCCGAGCCTCCTGGTTCGAGAAGGAAAGGAAGACCGAACCGAACAGCGTGCCCAGGACCGTCAACGATGGAAGTCAGCGATAGCTCAGGCTCAGACCCTCCATGGGTGGTAGGCCTGTTAAGTTAGTAAGTACGCAAAAGTGAACGTACGTTTCATGAAAATCTGTCATCGGGTTCACACAAATATAAATATAGTATATATAAATAAAGTATATATAAATTTATACACAAAAACCTCAACAATTTTAGGTTCTGTATCCAGTATTGCCAGCCACTGTCACTCATCCCTATGCACGCTTTCATTTGCGATCTTAAAATAGAAAACTTCTACGGTAATGTCTGTCGATTGGGTGTTTCTTGATGCTTTTCAAAATTTGACACATTATAAAAATTCTCCAAGGTGGACCAGGGCCTACCTTCTCAGCAACCATTCGTGTTGTGCGTGCTATTGTTCTCTCATGAGCGGAGGAGACCTACAGTTTAATGCCGACTCCGAACGGCGATTTTTGAGAAGCTTTTTTCTAGACAGTTATACTCTTTGAGCATTGTTAAGGACTCGAAAGAGGTGGAGGCGTGAAAATATGTTTCATGTTTTCTTCCAGATTCGCTTACGTACAGTTCGTGGTTGAAACTTCTTCTCCAATTGCCATTAATGCAAACAGGAACAAAGATCACACACAGAACTTTGTTTCTCAATACTGTCCATGCCTTTGTGCCGTAAAGCTTTGTCTTCCGAAAGAGCAACTCAATTCCCCCTTGAACCAAAAAAAATCAGCGGTTGGCAAAAGTTGTTCTGTTTAGTTATTGACTACATTAAAGTAATTGCTACTCATTTTTACATCTGTCCATTCTGGATTACACGATATACTTCGTTTTATCACCGTTTACTGCCACACCCGTTTTAACCACTTGAATTGAATTGAAATTAAATAATATTACATAAGCCTGACATACCTCCAAAGTCGGGCGCTTTATAGTCGTAAGCTTAAGCAAATGTACTGAGTTTTATATGTCTTAATAAATTTGAATTGAATTGAATTGAATTGAATTGAAGAGAATGGGGAGTGACTGTAAAGTCACAAAGCACTGCGACCACAATAGATCTATTGTGCCCCTCTTTTGTTTCTCTAGAACTTCAGAGCTACCTTGAGAAATTTTACGATCTCTTTGGATGGAATGTCCTGGTAGTCTGATCCTGTTAGTGTGAATCTGCTGGTTATTTTACATCTGCTTGGTGTTAGATTTGAACACTCGACTAATAGGTGCTCCATGGTCTCCTTTGATTCTCTACAGTGTCTAGAGTTTTCTGTGCTGCTGTGCCCCATTTTGTGTAGGTGATAGTAACATAGGAAGTGGCCAGTAAGTGCAGTATATATATAGTATTCTGAGGTCAGGCTTGTGAAGACTTAGAGCCTCTTTGGTTCTTCTGGGATCATCATTTGAATTTTTTGGAGTACGTAAGTCTCTCCTGCTTGCTCCATAGTTGGATACGGCATTTATTTTTTATTATATTTATATATATTTTTTTGTGGGCGCCGTGGCGTAGTGGGTAGGTGCGTCGACTGCTACGCTCGAGGTCGTCAGTTCGAATCTCGGAAAAAACATCAAACATTTTTTCACGGCTCCACCTCTTTCGAGTCACTGACAATGCTCAAAGAGTACAACTGTCTAGAAAAAGCTTCTCAATCTCGCCGTTCGGAGTCGGCATTAAACTGTAGGTCCCCTCCACTCGTGAGAGAACAATAGCACGCACAACACGAGTGGTCGCTGAGAAGTTAGGCCCAGGTCCACCTCGGACTGTAGCGCCGCCATTATTATTATTATTATATATATTTTCATGACAGCAAACGCCTCATTGCCGGCTCTCTCTATTCGACCAATAGCGTCAATTTCAACCACGTCTGCCGCAAGCAATTGCGCAGACTTTTGTAAGATTTTGCCTCTAGTGGTGACTAAGAATATTTTTTGGGAAAATTAAATGACCACGCGTCGCCTTGTCTAAAACCTTTTTTACACATTCAAGGTCTCAGTGAGTTCGTTACCTAGACAAGGCACTATACAGCCGGTATATCTTGAATTTGCTTGGCCTGAAATCACACTGACAAGGACCTATCAGACTGGTGGCAAAAGGATTCAGGTATTCACAGAAAACAACAGAGAAGATCTTATGTTCGATGTTAGGTAGACTGATCCCTTGATAATTGGCGCAGTCAATGAGGTCTCCTTTCTTGTGGATCACAGACGCTCGTAATCTTAAACCGATTTTTATTTATTTTAAAATCAAATAAATGCGCTAAGATTTCATCAAAAATACCACGTGGCATTTCTGGCAGAATCGTTTTATTTCCCTCTGTTTTCTTATTCTTATGACTCACAATTCGTAGAACTTAATTGAAATCTCGTATTCGCATCGTATAACTTTGATGGTTACATTAAACGCCTTTCAAAACTAATTATTCACATTTCTTGGCATAGTGTGATTCTTAAGCAAGTCGTTCGTTACGACTTGACGGCGCAGTTGGTTAAGTGCCTGCCCCAAATTCGAGGGGTTCCAGGTTCGAATCCCAGTGAAATAGAGTCTGGTCCAGTCACCATTGTGATCAAACTAACGGCACTGGAGTAGGTTGCTACCTGGCAGTACAATGGACCAGTTTTGAGTCTGAGTGCTCCAGTAGCGCTTCAAAAATCCTCCGAAAAAAAAAGTCGTTCGTTGAAAAAAGGAAAATATTTAATGGATAACAGATTGCTGAAATCTATAAATACACTTTCCAAGCCACATGAAATACTTTGACTAATTTGAAACGAAAAGTCTCTCCTCACTCCCTTAACCTTAAATCAATCTTCTAAAGAGCTGGCCTTTGACATTGACGTGGATATTTTTATACGAGTGTCAACTTCCACACGTTAAGTGTTCCAAAAAAAATGAGATCTTGTCAATAAATCAAAACAAACATGACTCAAGTATGTTTCGAAACTAAAGTACCAACAAAGCGATGTGTTGTGTAATGCTTCAGAAGAGGTGGTTTGAAGGACACCAGCATGGTCTGCACACACGGACGGTGTGTAACACAAGGGCAAGTTCTTGGAATTTCTCTCGTTACAAGCTCGTCAACTCCCCATTCAGTTCTGACAAACTTCACAATTATTTGACCACTTGAAGCTATTCATCGCAAAATCAACTAACCTACACTCAGAACACAGCAGCAGCGTGTGGGTGTTTGTCACCAGAAAAATGACGAACAAAAACACTGCCCCCAAATCTTCTTTCAACAAAAGCAAAACAAATGGCATATGGAACACACAAGAAGACAGGACGTATCGTTAATAAGCCTTTTTCCACATTTCACTTGCACTAGCAACACAGCAGCAGGAGCATTAAATGCTGGTCCGTATGAAATCTTGAATGAGCACCACCAGACAAGGCCCATCTACCGCACATTGGCACTCGGCCGTGGTCTTTTCACAAATTTCCCCCGGAGCCTGAAGTGACCGTCCTTCTGGAAGACTGAACAATGAGCATTTCCGTGTAACGGATATCTAACGAAAAACATATTTTCTGCTTCCCCCGTTTGCCAGCAGAGAGTGTTTCCTGTGTATCCTCCTCCGAGCTGCCGACACACTCATGTCCTTCCTTCAGACCGCTTTCGCTCGCCTATCGATTGGGAGGAAAACCTATTTCTGTGGTAACAAATTTTCACAGATAAAAATGCGCACCGGAAATCATATCGAGAAATAAAAGAAATCTTAAATTTAATTTCGTTGCGGGTCGTTAAAGTCAATTTAATGGCACTCTGGACGTCCTGCTGCCTCACACACACCAACACGTGCCCCACATTCGGGCTCGTAAGTGAATAAAATTCTGATTCCGCATAGAGCCAGAGACGAAAGCGATGTGGAAATGCCCAAGTGAATGCCATTAATTCGGAGATTCTGTCGTATTCTGGTTGATGGACAGGAGAAGTTGAGTGCATCTGCATATGAATGTTATGTGGATGTGTCGCAAGGATGTTCCACCAGTTTGATTGCATTTTAAATATTTATAAGGATGATTGAGTGAAGCTGATGTCAATGAAGAGCGTATGCGGAAAGATGCACTTATCATTGGTTTCAGCTTATTCTTGCTGAATGTTGCAGATTGAATTTTCTTTTGCCATGACGCTTAAATATTTTAAAATTGAGTTCTGGAGAGTTCTGAGTGCTGAATATGCGAGGATTTTTCAAATGAAATCACTCATATTCAATTACGTTGATTCGGTGAGATGGTAAACGGCAGAGTGCAGCTCTCGGTAGATGTGCCTTTTAGATTAAGAAATTCAATCATTTTTACGAGCTCACTAAGCACTAATTTACTGTGGGACATCAAAAGGGAGTGCATGTGGAATTTGGAGCAACGTCAAGTGTTTCGCCGTTCAAAGGCTGGAGGCGTAAAAATTATTTTTCTCTATCTCTACGTTTGTGAAACTAAGGATTAGTGTATATAATTGTCTGTGGACGCCGTGGCGTAGTGGATAGGTCTAAGGTTCGATTCTCGAAAAAAAAAACATCAATCATTTTTTCACGGCTCCACCTCTTTCGAGTCATTGACAATGCTCAAAGAGTATAACTGTCTAGAAAATGTTTCTCAAAATCGTTATTTGGAATCGGAATTAAACTGTGCTCAAATAGTACAGTGACACGCACAACACGAGTGGTTGCTGAGGCCAGCATCTCAGCCCAGGTCCATCTCGGACTGTAGCGCCGCCATTATTATTATTATTATAATTGACTGTGCAGAGTAATGAAACTTTGCTCATGCGCACTCGCTTTGATCTTCTTGCTCCTACTTACTTTCTTAACAGACCTATGACCCATAGAGAGTCAGAGTCTTGGTCCTGCTAGTTGTTTCAATTTTTGGCTTACAGAAAGAATCTAAGCACCGAATTTGGACTATAAAAATTTTGAGCGTCAAAAACGTTCTTGAAAAACCCTTTGGGTACTTGAAAGATGGTTGCTTTAAGAAATTGGAACTCAAAGACAAATACTAATGTCGAATTATTCTTCGCATTCTTCCTTCCTTGTCAGGCATATGTCCCATGGAGGGACTGGACTTGAGCTATAGTTGTCTTACAAATATGGCGGTTACGGGGACGCTGCTTCCAGTTATCTACACCAAGCTGTCCTGCGTCCGCGAAAACTTGGTCCTCCGACTTGGCTGTCCTGCGTCCGCGAAGACTTGGTCTTTAAACCGGAGGCTCGGTCTCCCTCTCCTTCTCGAACCAGGAGGCTCGGATTCGAAGAGCCTCTTAGTTGGTGTCCATGCAGACGGGACCATATATTCGACGCAAAATGTTTCTTTCGGAGGAACCAAAAATTCGCTCTGCCGTTCTGCTTATCGTCCAGCATTCGGTTCCATAAAGCAGGACTGGCAGAATAAGAGTTTTGTAGAGCATGATTTTGGTCCTTCGAGTCAGGAGTTTTGACCCCTAGCTGTTTAGACAAACCGAAATAACAACAGTAGCCAAGGGCGATTCTGGGTCGTATCTCCACCAGGATGTCGTTTGTGGAGCATTTGCCCCAAAGTGTTTGTCTACTTCCTTTTTGTCCTTTTTGCCCGTCCTTCACTACTTCAAAATTGTAGCAGTCGATCGTGATGTTTTGTCCCAGGTGGTGTGCGGCGGATCGATTTGTACTCGACAGCATATATATATGTATTTTGTTTTGTCCTCATATACTCTTAGACCAGCTTGTTTCGCCTCTTCTTCAATAGCCGTAAAAGCTTCTATAATGGGACGCTGGGAACGCGCGACGATGTCGATGTCATCAGCGTAACCCAATAGTTGGGCAGATTTGTAGAAGATAGTGCCTTCCGTGCTTACACGCGCCCGCCGCCCAATCTTCCAAAATATTTTGCTCTCTCTCAAGAGATCAAAAATTGCTACAATAGTGCTGGCTTTGCAGGTTACTGCATCCACTACATGAATTCTTTGTACGATGAGGAGGAGGATAATCCCCTCCATCTGATTTGAACCTGCCCAGCTCTTAACAATCTCTTAGACTTCATTGATATATGTACTCATTAGAAATCTCCTCAGCCAGATTTAAATCTCCATAGGATTCTCCTAGAGTGGATAAGTGAATGAATTCCTCGGAGATCCACGTGGCAGCTCAGACCTTTTCTGGTCTAAGTGCTTTCCTCTTCGGGGACGATAGCCCCTTTAACCAACTAACCAACTATCTACCCCAAACAGATGGGATTTTAAAGAAGCAATTTGTGGAGAACATTTTGGTTGCCGAAGCATTTCCCATTTGAAATATATCAGTGCTTGTAGCATATATTGGGCGACGTGCGTCCTTGCGTCTGCATGGGGAAAGGAATTGCCATTTTGATTAGCTAATAGACAGACGATTTTCTTTGACTTTCTCATTGAGTTAATACTTGTTTTTGATTCGTTATTATCCACATAAAAATCCACCCAACTGACAGAGGATCTTTGTGTTACGTGTTACATATTTTCTTCCTCATTTTTATCCACTTTTACGTCGGGAATTTCCTAAGAACATTAGCATCTGGCATGATGCTCATTCACATTTCAGCATTTTCTTTTTTTCGATTGGAAATATATTATCAGTCGACTACTTGCTAAGCACAGAAACAGGAATTTTTGTGGGAAAATGTATTATTTTTCAACATAGTCCCCTATTAAGCCATTACACTTTTCTCAACTACACTTTAAACTTCTCCTGAGTCTTTTCCTCTCTTCTTTGGATGACGTTTTAGTCCATCAAAACCATAAACTACAGATGGAAACATTTTCCCTGAGCTGCAACTGCTAAACCTTCCTAACTTTTTCCTAAAGGTCAACTCGCCAATTCGTCTTAATTTTTCTTGTCTTTCTCCTTTAACTCTACTTTCACTTTGAGAAAACATTTCACGAAATTAAGTCAAAAATGACTCAAAAGAAAACAATCCGTTTATCCACTCAAAGGATGGGGACTAATTAGATTCTGCTCTAATTTCCAGAATTCAGTGTGAGATAGAAGGAACGTGAGCAAGAAGCAAAATTAACAATTTAACAGATGACAGAGCTGTGCGGCTGGGTAACGTGGATGATTGCGCTAAAATATCCGTTTAATCAACTTGGTTTCAGTAATTTGGTCACCTTTTCGAGATAGCATGACTGGAAGGCATACCCGATGATACTTTGACCAAATTAACTCCAGAGTGTTCAAAACAAAAAAGAATTTCAGATAAGATCACAATGTGGAAAGTTTCTAGATAAACCCAAAGTTTACCTCGGGGAGTGATGTGAAAGCGCTCTCAAGGCCGGTGGGTATTGAAATAGACAATTTTGGTTATGTACAAGGAGTACTTGAAAACACGAGTATATTCACAAGGAGATATTTATCTGGGCAGAGACATATCGGGTACCAACCGACCATTCAACTGCTAATTGAGTTATTTGTATATTGAGTCATGAAATTAATGAAATCAATTTACTCATAGTAAGACTTCAAGAAGAGTGTGTATGTGAATCAAACTGCAAAATAACTACCAATTAGTACTTCAAAATTCGGTGTTTACCCCAAGGATCTTAATATAAAAATATACATCCATCTTCCGTAACACTGTAGCGTCTTCTCTATAGCGATTAGATAAGGATTTTATTCATTCCAATAATATTTCTTTTACAAAAGGATAGCAAAATCAAAATCAACATGGCTTCACCGTCTGCCGGATTGACTATAGTACAAATACTTAGTAATAAGTTTCATTGTAATCAAAATTTCAAAAATTCCATATACAGTCGAATCCCGATAATTCGTAATGGCAAGGGAACAGCATTTTTTACGAATTATTGAGGTTTCGATTTATCGGGTTACGAATTATCGCGATTCAACTATAAATCGAATTTGTTTACTGTATTTTAACCAAATTTGCAGTATTTAAACAGCTCGGTTCTTTTCTCTTTTTTTCGGAAGATTTTTGAAGTACTACTGGAGCACTCAGACTCAAAACTGGTCCATTTTACTGCCAGGTAGCATCCTACTCCAGTGCCATTAATTTGATCCCAATGGTAAATGGGGACTGGATCAGATTCGATTTCACTTGGATTCGAACCTGGGACCCCTCGAACTTGGGGCAGGCACTTACCCAACTGCGCCATCCAGTCGTGTTACATTGATAACGGTTTTAGACTTGGTAAGTTTGTTGTTGAAATATCTTTTTATATTTAAATTTTATAAAATTAAATTACTTGATAGCAAGATTCCAAGATATATCATATACAGACGGTTAAAGAGATTCTGTCATGGCGTAAAAGTAATGTGATATCCAAAGAAAACATCATTATGCATTCAAGACCGCGATTAAATCCCTGGACTCGGTCACCCTCTTCATGAGATGGCTAAGCATTTTAGCATCCACCTCATGTGAATGCCGAAAGATTGCGACATTCCAAGAAAATGCGAAGTCGATGTACTCGTCGGGCGAGAAGCCGTCTCATCACTTTCACCTAGTAGAGAGTACCCGTACCGCCCGTGCCTTTTTTTAGCTAAAAATCTTTTAAAACTCGATGCAGCCAGAACCACTAATTATAGATGGGCTAAACTCACTTCCGGCCTCATTGCAAATCAAATCTGTCCTAAACATAACTTTTGGCGTCCAAATCAAATGAACCACCCAGACCTTAGAACTCTCTACCGCTGTCATAACAGGACAACGTACTATCGGCACCCACGCCAACCTAGATTTCGGGTGTAAGACTGGAAGCCGTTACCTATTACGACGCGGCGCACACAATGAGGCGTACAAAACTTTGGTCTAATGCTTTTTAAACTTGCAGCAAATTTTGAGTCATATCACTTCTAAAACAATATCGAGAATATCCTGTCTAGGTAACTCTGCAAATTTATACAAATTTAAAAAAAAATCGAATACCTACTCAAATCACAAAAAGAAAAATTGGATTCGGAGAACTGCTTAGTAGCAACAGTAACATATGATTACGGACAAAAAGCGTTGCTTTGCTGACGTCGAAGTTACATAAGATGTCAATGGCAGTTGAAAAATACCTCAAAATTGAAACACCTTTTGATGGATGATCCTATGCAATTGAAGTCAATTATGTTTGCATTTCGGTCGGATTTGTTAACCCGGCGAGAGTGTGGTGACAAAATGTAACATTGAGTATGTGGCTGGGTATGACATACCCACATACAAAATTACCTCTAAAAATTGTTATAATAAATATTAACATTTAAAAATCGGTATTTTATTATAAAGGGTATATAATAATTAGGTTCAAATGAAACACATGTAATATTTTAAGAGCACGACACTGCGAAAACTCCACTGTCCCCTTCTGCTTCTTTTTAACTCTAGCTACACGAAGCGACAGTGGGTTTGTGTGATCAATTAAAGAAATATAGTTATTTGAATAACAGGGTGGGTATGTCATACCCCGCCACACTCTCGCCGGGTTAAATTATTCGATCGAAAATCACTTGAATTCTCGAATCATCTGAATGAAAAACGCTCAAGTGGCGATTGTCATGTACCCAACAAACACCAAGTTTAAAGGGAAATTGAATAATATTATAGCTTACGGCTGAGGGATTGAATTCAAAAGGATAACGCAGAGTTTTTGATTTTAGTGACCTGACTAGGGATAAAGACGGTGCCATTCAGAGTTAGTAAGAGTAAGTTAGTAAATGTCAGCTGAGGTAACCAAAACATGAGATGCGCTTCTATTTTAGTATCCACCCCGGACACAAAAGCTGGGAAGAAAAAGTGGATCGAACTCTACATCTTCTGCTTTGGACCTGCAACTACGTATACAGAGTATACAAAAGACAAAGAAAAAGAGATATTTCGATCAACGTCTCAACATCAAACATTTTCCCACCGTCATATTCATCGCCATACACACAAACCATAAGAAACGTGACAATCGCTTACAAATTATGTTCAAATTTAATCAAAATTATCGGAACCTATTGTATGCCAAATAAACAAGAGATTACTTCGGCAACAATTAAACCAACATCATACTCCGTTTTTCGAGATACGAAGCAGAGGCTCTTTTATCTTGACCAAACAGATAGAAGTCGATAAGAAAAAGCCGGTAATCACGTTTCTCAGTGCTGCCTCATGTGCATACATGTATTGCTTAAAAACTGTCTCATTCGCCAATGATAGCGTATTTTGTCAACTCATTGAAACCTCTGTGTTTCCTTAACCACTCATTGTTTGGTTTAGTTGGGGCATATGCCGAATTGCTTGAGGGCATTGGGAAGTCGCACTGATTCGTGTGAGGTGAATACTGAAGGTTTTTTTTAATGCGGTTGAATGAACCAAGTCTTACACAGCAATGGAATGCAATTACCTCAGTCATATACTCTAGCGGCTTACATTCACCTCTATGGGAACATTTTACACTTAGGGATGGAATATACTGTTATTTATTCGTCGATGATCAAAACCATACAGATTTTTGTATGAATCTCAGGAGGCTTTTGAGCTCAATTTTATTAGATCTTCCAGCTCGTCAAAGAAAATTTGGCTCAGTACTGCAATCTGCTTCATATCAACGCAGGGTGAACAGATTTGATGTCTTCCCATAAACTTCTGCAATGGGAGCTGTAAGCGCTGCCTAGACGCTTAGCTTAAATGTGTATTGGACAGCGTCTGGTAAGGAATCCCACAACATGGCGTACTGAGGCTGATCTTTGATAATGATTTGTTTGGTTCAACGCAGGCTAAAGGCCTCCCATTCTTGACCTAATTTCTAAATTCTACCATTTAGGTAAAGTTTTCTAAGGAAAAAGTAAGCCCTGGGGCCTTATTTTGTATTGCTATAATATCGGAAATCTATTCGTAAATCGGAAATTGGTATTTTGTACCTCTATGGCAAATACACACAATCCGCATTCGAAAATTAAAAGTTATGCCAACCATTTGAAATTTGAATGATTATTTTTCAATTTCACAGTTTCATTTTGGGAAATTATTGATAAAAATTTGGCAGCATTCAAACCCAATCCGAAAGTGATGAGCTCAGTATTGGAAATTAGTAGAATATTTTTTGTCTATTTTGACTCCTCAATATCGATCGATCGAACTCAGACCACTCTTGCTAGTTTCTGTTTATTGTTGGCAAGGTATTGACAGAAACGGTCTCAAAATCAGGTAGACACTCCGATTTTTATTGGGTCCTGCTTGCAGTGACAATAATAAAGGAGAGATATGGACCGACCTCTTCAGATGTCTACTAATGCAGCCCCAAAAATGGTAAGTCCGTGCAGGGTGAAAGGAGAATACGACTCTAATCTATTGGGACAACACAGCAGGGGCAGACCACTATATTTTTGCAATATTTGCTCGTAGATTCCGAGTAGCAACAAACGACGAGGAAAGGACATTTCCTCCGACCTTAGCTATTTATGGAGACTACCAAGCACTGGCTTATTGTTTGTGGATTGAACGTGTCAAATTAATACAAAGCGCATCAAGACATCAACTATCCCGACCACATATGTAGCTATGCCTGCACCGACGTTTGAATGGTCCTTAGCAATTCAAGTGCAAAATTTCCTTAGTAGTTCACCTGCAAATTTTCTAATGTGATCCAAAAGACGTTTATTCAATAAAATTTGTAATCCTTCCGCGTCACTTCTGGACAGAAACAACTCAAAAAGGATTCACCGCGAAAGTTACTGCTCGTTGCGAAAAACATTTCCTAAAGGTATCCACGTTACCAAATACCTTGCAGCTTTGCCGAGTTTTTTACCTAATCCCATGCAGGGCTCTAAATTGAATGAGTACTTCACTGAAGTACATTTGGATACATTTTCTGCTTGAACATATTCGAAACAACATCTAATTGCCATTTAAAGAGAATTATAAGACTTCCGGTAAATATTTTCAGATTTAAGTCACATCTGCAAGCCCGTGAATAAGTCCTTGTGCGTACGTGCTTCTCTGTGCAAACATCCGTTCAGCAGCCACCACCAAGTGGGTGCTTCTTTTACTCAAGTGCTCTCACGAAGGGGTTCACTGTTCCGCTTGTGAGTTTTTAAACGATTTCATTTACGGCGCTGCTCACCTTGAATCTGACCTAAATTCTCTTGTTTTTTAAAGAATCATAAACGTTCCTCTCGAAACAAAAAACATGAACAAACGAAAAAACATTTTTTTGTTTTTGAGGTTCTTTTCAACTTTATCCACAAAAGACGAAAACAAGAGTACATCCAAGAAACTCCATGTCCCAATGGAATTCATAATGAGCGACATGCCGTAAATTATTCTTTCCACGCCGAATTTTTAATGTGACCAGAAATTTGTGCATGAGATGATGGACCCCGACGAGTGAGCGTAAATATTTAAAAATGTTTAACCGAGGGAAAAAAAAGCATAACTGGCTTTAACCAGAAAAACCAAATTAAATGTTTCCCACGTTTACATACAATCTCGGCTGTGGGCAATTTCAGGGGAGAGAGAAAAAACGAGATTGACGAGACGCAATTTGTTGGCCTATAAATGGGCCATTGGTGGGTGGTGGTGTTACCACTCCGTTGACACTTATTCAGTTGAAGTGGACCGAGTTTATGGGTAATCAATGGTGAATTTCCCCTGAGTAAAAGCGGAATCAGCGTTTAGGAGGGATAATGTATTTTTTTTATTGTAGTGGTTCCTAAGGACCTAATTTTTGCTGGAATTGGATTGAGATCTTTAAGAGAGTTGTTTGCATGTATTTCGTCCTCCTCGAAGGTACAAGTTTTGAAAAAGGAACTTTAAGGAAATGTGAAGGAATATGGAAGTAAAACTCGTTTAAATTTATTTTCATATCAAAGACATGTCGAGACCAAGCACGTCATTAGTATAAGTGAGTGCATCTGTCAAAATGGTTTTATGTACATAAGAACGTTTTCATTTCTTTGTAACGCAACCATGACAAAGAAAGTGAAAACTGGGCAAACGCGATTTGTTTTCGAAGGAGGAATCATTTTTGAATTTCAGGAAAGGACTCAAATTACTTCAGTTAAATTTTCTTCTACTCGTAACCATAACAGAAATCAAATATTCATTACTATATACATACATACAAACATACAAACATACATGCATACTTACAATTACGAGTACATATATTTTCATCCAAATTTATCTAACACAAGAAAGAATTCGCTAATATCCCTTTAATCCGAGGTGGAACTTTGCCTAGCTTCTCAGCAACCACTCGTGTTGTCCATGCTATTGTTCTCTCACGAGTGGAGGGCACCTACAGTTTAATGCCGACTCCGAACGGCGATTTTGAGAAGCTTTTTCTGGACAATTATACTCTTTGAGCATTGTCAGTGACTCAAAAGAGGTGGAGCCGTGAACAATTCTTTTTTGTAAAATTGTTTGTCTGAACTTGGATTCGAACCTGGACTGTGAAAGTCTAGTGCGTATCTCTTTCATCATACTCAAATACTGCTCATGCCTGCTGTGCGAATATTGTTGTTGGGCATTTTTTTTTTTTTTTTTTTTTTTTTTTTTCTTCTTTATTAGTATTACAAATACTTTTAATACTCCATACATACATTTACATTTGGTTACATATTTCACATTATTACCTATTTTACATTATTCTTCATCATTTCACTATATATTTTAATTAAATAATGTTTCTTCTTAATAATTCAGTAACTTTTTTTTTTAAATATTCTAATATTTCTTTCGTCTTTTATTTCATTTGGTAGGTTGTTAAATAGTTGAAGCCCCTTTATCATTATTGTTTTCTGCTCTGCCGTTGTCCTTACTCTCTCCACTCTAAAGTCGTCCATGTTTCGTAGCTGATACGGTTGTACTTCTCTCACTTGCCTGACAATTTGCGTCAAGTAGGTTGGTGCTGTCCCATTCTTTATTTTAAATATTGCTATCAATGTATTTAGCTTCAGTCTTTGTGTTATATTTAGCCATTTCAGTCTTTCTAGCATACTATTTATGTGTGTTAATCTATCGCAGTTCAATATCGCTCTCATTCCCTTGTTCTGTAGTTTTTGCAGCCTATTGAGTTGTCCTTCATTGCAACATAGATACAAAATTGTGGAGCAATATTCGAAATGTGGTTTGACAATAGTGTTATACACCATTATCGCGTTTGAGAAGTCCAATTTTTTTCTTATTCTCCTAAAATAACCCAATTTCTTTCCAATTTTTTTACAAATATACTCTACATGCTCTTCAAAGTTTATTTGTTTGTCAACTATCGTACCCAAATATCTTATCGATGTCACTTTCTCGATTGTTTCTCCATTAACTATCATTGTATTGTCACTTTCGAAATTCACTTCCATCCATTTGGTTTTTTTCTCGTTGAGTTTTAATTTGTTCATCTTTAACCAATTATCTATTCGATGAATGTCATTCATGAGTTTATTTTTGCAATTATATTCGTCATCGTCTTCGGCGTAAATCAGTGTATCGTCAGCATATAGTACTATTTTGCTATTCTGTAATATATTTGGCATGTCATTTATATATATAGTGAATAATACCGCACCTAATATTGACCCTTGCGGTACACCCATGCTTACATCAACCGTCTCAGAAACACTGTTGTTAACTTTTGTCTTTTGTTTTCTATTTGTCAAAAATGATCTAAACCATTCTAGTTCATTGTCTTTTATACCATACGCTTTCATCTTGTCTAATAGAATTTCATGGTCAACCGTTTCAAAAGCTCTCTTAAAGTCTAGAAATATGGCAATTGTTTTCTTTTTTACACTTTTCTTCCATTCATTTATAATATAGTTGATCGTTGTCTCACATGAGTGATGGGCCCGAAATCCTGATTGATAAATAGATAGTAGTCCAGTTTCTTCTATGTATTCTATGAGCTGTTTTTTTACTGTTGCTTCTAGCATCTTTTCTAGTGTCCGTAGTGTGTTGATTGGTCTGAGTTCTTCGCATTTTTTTGTATCGTTAACCTTTTCTGTTGGTATGATTAGCGTCTCTTTCCATGACTCTGGAAAGATTCCTGTTTCCATTGACTTATTAATTATTTCAACCATTGTTGGTCCTATTTTATCCCAATTGTCAATAATTATTTTAGGTGAAATTTTTTCTGTGTCTGCCTTGTTTTTTATTGTTTTGCATATTAATTTTAACTCGTCCAAAGTAACCCTTTTAAATTTAAATGTATTCTGCATATGTTTAGTGCAGTCCACATAATCTACTTTTTCAATTGATCCTTGTATTTCTCTTATACTTGTCACAAAATATTCATTTAATTTTTGAGCTATAATTGCTTCATCGTCTTGTTCTATTCCATCAAATTCTATGCTTTTTATAGTTTTCCTGGGTTTCTTTTTAACTAGTCTCTTTATTTCTCGCCATATTTCTTTTTGTCCATTTGCTTCTTTAATCTTATCATTTATATATTTATTTTTTGCGTTATTAATTTTGACTTTATAATAGTTTCTCATTTCTATGTACTCTCTCCAGTTTTCATAATTATTTGTCAACTTTGCTCTTTGGTATTTTTCAACCTTCTTGTTTTTTAACTCTTTTAGTTCATTACAAAACCATTTATTGGAATTTGTACCTGCTTTTACTTTCCTTTTCATGTTGAATTTTTTAATTGTGTCTTTTAAAATACTCTCGATATCATCTGCATTCGTGTGTATATCCTTTGTTTGGTCATATGTGATATTTCTGCGGTTTATTTCCTCTAAAAATTCTTCTTTTTGGTATTTAAAACATTCTATTTCATGTTCATTAACATTTTTTAAATCATTTGTTTTCATGACAATTTCAATCGTTTCATGGTCCGAAATCTTCTCATTTGTTAATATATTTGTTTTTAGATATTTTATATTAGATATCACATAGTCCAATAATTTTTTCGTTGTTCTTGTTATTCTTGAGTGTCCCCTTACCTTCTGTTCTAGGCTGTTGTCATTGAAGAATCGTTCTAACTCCCTCTTGTATAGACTATCTTCGTACCAGTTAATATTGAAGTCTCCAGCTATAATTATATTATTGCTTTTATCTAATGTATTTTGAATATTATTCTTAAAGAATTCGAAAAAGTCTTTTTGATAAAAGCTCGGAGACCTGTATACCGCCGTTATTACTGTCTCCACATTTCCGTTCTTGATTGTACACGCCAAGTACCACATTTCCCAGTCAACTTTACTTTTTACTATGTCTTTTATTGTCCATTTATTGTCAATATAGATCGTGACTCCTCCCGTTCTCGATGAGTTCGATAGACATGATATGGCGTTATAGTTATTTATTAAAATTTCTGATTCATCAATGTCTTTAGTTAAGTGCGTTTCTGATAACATTATAAACGCTGGCTGGTATTTGTCAACCAGTAATTCTAATTGGTTAAAGTTATTAATTAGTCCTCGAATATTTATATAAAATCCTTTGATGTGCTTTGTTTGCTAGTATCCAATTTTGTCATTTAAGATTTAAAGTGAATGTGAAAGATCCACAGAGTTCCGTATTGAGTTGTCGATTTTAGCAGAGAATTTTTGTGTGAAAGAGAAAATATTTTATATCTCAGAATTTCCACGTCAACCCATATTTAGATATTTATCATTTCTTAATGCCTTCGATCAGGTATAAAAGACTACGTTTTCAGATCTTCAAAATTCGAATGTCGACGTTTTACCGTTTTTTGCCAATACCTCCGAAACTATTAAGGCAAAAATGCTAGAAACTATTTTGAACAAAAGTACTCATTGAAGCCTTTTTTGGTGATTTTTTAACACTTTGGCTTAGAAATGGGAGGAGTGACGCACTAAAACCGACTGTAGAATTCCATATTTCTCAAATGCTATTCTGGATCAAAAAGTTGTTAACCATAGCTCAAATTCATTTTCGATTTATATATCACTCGACGGGTTGGGCAAATATTTCAAAATCTGTGGCAGGTTCTCTTATACGGGAGAAACCCCCAAATGGCCCGACTTTTTCAAATATGCATGTACTGAATATTATATCTGGACCTAAAGCACCTACTTGTAAAATTTCATGCCGATATCTTTATAAACGTAGGATAAATATGTGGCAGACAGACGGACGGACAGACCGAAATTCTTAAGGTTCCGTGAACAAAAACGTGCATACAAAATTCTTTAATAATAATAGTAATGGCGGCGCTACAGTCCGAGGTGGACCTGGGCCTAGCTTCTCAGCAACCACTCGTGTTGTGCGTGCTATTGTTCTCTCACGAGCGGAGGTGACCTACAGTTTAATGCCGACTCCGAACGTCGAGATTGAGAAGCTTTTTCTCGACAGTTATACTCTTTGAGCATTGTCAGTGACTCGAAAGAGGTGGAGCCGCGAAAAAATGTTTTGTGTTTTTTCGGGAATCGAACCGACATCATCGAGCGTAGGAGTCGACCCACTACGCCACGGCGCTGATATAATACAAAATACTTTAATCGATATTATTAGTAGGATGTAAGGAGGTGTGTGTTGTGGACTGGTGTGGCCACCATATTGTAGGGAATCAAAATGTTGACTCATAGTTTTATTCGCGATACAACAACTTTCATATTTACGGCACTACATCTCCCCAGATACTTTACCTATCGCCAGTAACTCTGCCTCTCGCAAGTAACTGACAAACAGAGAATATAGCTATCATGGAAAGCTAGGAGTTGACTTAAATCTTTCAGGGCCGGTGGTATGAAAAACGTACCACATATCTAAACATTTGTCTATACTTTAATATGCAACGGAATGTTTTCTATACCACATTTTTATAAAAATTGAAGCTCATATTTTGAAAAAAAAAAAATACATTCAATGTAAGAGTGAGACATAATTTGAGATATGGAAAAATTGGGTAATTTGAGATGACTCTCTTTATGCAAAAAAATCGTGCAATTTTATTTATTTTCTTGTAGTGGCTCGGAAAGGATTAAAATAGAAGGTCCCCTTCACTCGTGAGTGAACAACACAAATGATTGGTAGAGTATCTAGGCCTAAATGCAGTCGGGTAGTAGCAGCACCCGAAGAAGAAGAAGATGCGAAGTGACTACGAAAGCAAACATATTTATGATTAAGATCTCGATAAAATTTTAATTTTCGTACAATGTCCCTCATCGGAATTCTTGCATGACTCGATTATGAAATGGTAATTTGTCGATGACTTTTCAACACATATCGGGCAATAAGTTTTCTAGAACTTCACGAATATTTTTTTTTTAAAGCGTCAAGAGTTTGTAAGTTGCTACGTTAACGCGATCCCCCGCCCCACAAAAAGAAATCAAACGTCTACAATTGGTACGGTTTTGATGGCCATTTCACATCACCAGAACGCGAAATAACTAGTCTAGGACAATGTTCTTCCAATAAATCGAAAGCGGGTCGTGTTGTGTGAGCCACATACTCTCTATATTAACATCTTCGATTTCAGGCCAAAGAAATCGGTTAACATTTGGATATAGCGATGAGAATTGACGATGTCGGTTACATCTTCTTCGTTTTCGAAAAAGTACGAACTAATTATACCACCGGACCAAATTCCATACGACATAGTGACTTTTTATAGTTTTGTATTGATTATTTATTATTCCTACATTGTGCGAGTTTACGTTGATCAACATTTGACAACCTCCTGACTTTTTCTTATCAAAATCAAGTTAGCACAACGATACCCGTTTCTAAACACTTCAAAAATGGCAAGAAATTTGACACTTCTTGCCGGATGAACTTTTGCGGCTCTCTTATCTTACAGAGACAGCGGCATAGATATCCACAGTTTGGGAACTTGCCATCAACCAAAGCCTTTTTGTACGCTTTTTTTTCAGGGTATTTTTGGAACACTACTGGAGCACTCAGACTCAAAACTGGTCCATTGTACTGCCAGGTAGCAACCTACTCCAACAGCAAATGGTGACTGGACCAGATTCGATTTCACTGGGATTCGAACCTGGGACCCCTCGAACTTGGGGCAGGCACTTAACCAACTGCGCCATCCAGTTGTACGCTTAGTTTCACATCTAAATCTTCTAAATCTAAATCTAAATCTCCTAATTCTTTTATGTCACTTAATCGCTGTTAAAAGTAAATTCGAGAGCACAAGATTTACATCAAATACCAAATTAGTATGCAATTTATTTCACTAATTTCTCTTGGCACTTTTAGAAGTGTCCGGAAACTTTTCGGTAAAGGACGTGAGAAAACCGTTATCAATCTTTTCTCTCTCCCGTGTTTACAAACTCTCCTGAACCTATCTGTCACTGACTACACCGAAAATATTGTTAACATTCTTTTTCTCCACCGTAATCCCCCAGACACCGAACTCTCCGGACTATACCCGGTTCGGTGATGTTAATCTTCAATACTAAATCAGATCGGCCTGAGAGAGAGAGCAAGGAATATTTTCTTCCTGCTACTCGCTGTCTTCATGCGCCTCTGATTCGTGTAAATCAAATTTACAAAAGTTTCGACAGCTCAATATCGTGATGTGCTCTCATTAATCACGATTTCGGATGGCATAATCCCATGATTGTACCAAGTTGTCGCCAATGCCCAACCCCAGCCCAATCGCCATCAGATTTATGTCTTGCACAACCCAAAGCAAAATAAATCACCATTAAGTGCCTAAGCACTTCAAGGCACAAGCCACCCCGCCAGGCCGGGATCAACTTTTTCACAAATTTAATGAGAAATTCATCTATCTATTTATGAATTTAGAGAAGCACAAGAATCCGTGTATCTGTCGGAGCACCCTTTCGAGAAAATCACATTTAAATCTCCCTATCGACCGATATCAGCTGACATGACTGATTTACAACCGAAGAAGGACGAAAAATCGGGGGATACGGATATGCGGGCGATCAAATGGGGGAAAAACTCACGGCATTGATTTTTAATACACGTTATAAGTTATCACTCTCGGCACAGTTTGTTTGAGGGATTGTTGTTTGATTGAAAAGGATTTGATTTTGATTAAGATCCTTTTCGGGAATCTCTTCGCCTACTCTTCTTGGGGACGGGGATGAATTTTCTTTTTAAACTCCTTTAGCCACCGCCTACAGCTCTCTCCGTGGGAGTCCATGAATCACGAGTTCCTGGCGGCGTAGGAATAAGTTCCCATGCTCTGTGGGTTGAAGTTGTAGGTGGTTCTCCGAAATTTAAATTTTGTTCATTTGCTTGTTATGAACGGATTATTGGCATGGATGTAGGTTTAAAGCTGTAGCTGGAAATTCACGGGCCGATGATCGTTCTTTTTCGATTCCCTATTTACGTATCCAGAGTGAAATGAGTGGAATGAATTCGCTCAATTCCACTTGTTGTCATTCTCGTCCAAGTGACCAATTTATTCTGAATCCTTTCGTTGGTTCGCTTTGATGTTTCTTGCCCACATAATCTGTCAAATCTTCATTTGAAGGTCTATTATGGGATTATCCATTCATCCGAAACAATCAACTATCTAAGTAGATGATCCTCTTCACTCATCGTATAAACATTCTTCCGTTTCGTTTATAGAACTTATTTCCCTCATTTGGCAAATGTATCCATCTAGAAGTTCCGCACCTCCTTACACGACTAGTGAACTCTTCCGCAGAGCGTTTTTTTTGTTTGTGGCGTAGATGTGTGTATCTGCACTGTGTCACAAAGAAGCTATAAACAAAATTACTCTGAAAATAGTATCGAGGTTGAAACTGGGGTGAGGTTATTCGAACTTGATAATTTTCGATACTTCTCGTTTTTTCCCCAAAATCGCGTTGGGTTGAAATTGGAAGAGTTTTTTACTAGATCGATGGCACAACTGACCATTAAAAAGTTCTGGGTCGTTCCGTAACATGCGCGATGTTGACCATTTCAACTCATTGAGTCCCATCTTCGATAGTAGCCTGTCATCCAACAAGAGTTGCCATTTGCGACAGTTAAAAATTCCAACACTTTTATGAAGTTTAATGATATGTATCAATATCCGTCAAATGTCCGCTTCTGCTCTACCTCCAAATACACTTACTCATTTGATGAAATTTTTGGTCGCATGGGGATCCATGATTGCAGCTGTATTTCGGAAATAACAGCTCTGATATGTTTGGAATTGTTGGTAGAACATTGGAATAGACTGGTTCTTTTATACAACTTCCCAGGAAAAAGTCTTGAGGGTTAAATCGCACGATTTTGGCGACCGAATAAAAGCCTCAATTTGAAGGAATCACATGACAGAAATTTTATTAAGCAGAAGACGCACTGTTTTGCCAGCCTCCTAGCATCTGACGCCGTTCTGCTGAAGAGACGTTGTCCAGGTTCATAGCATCAATTTCAGGTTAAAAATTCAGTCAAAATTTTCGAGTAACAGAATCCATTCACTGAAGAAGTCGTGCCACCAAAATGTTCGAAGAAATATTTCCCATTGACACCGCTAGTCCAAAAATCGCAACAGACTGTCACTCCTTGTACACGGAGAAGTTGTTCCACAATTTGTCTTGGTTTTTCAGAGCTCCAGATATGTAAATGAAAAAAAATCAGTTATACCCGTTATCTTATTTTTCGGAGGATTTTTGAAACGCTACTGGAGCACTCAGACTCAAAACTGGCCCATTGTACTGCCAGGTTTCAACCTACTCCAGTGCAGTTAATTTGATCCCAACGGCAAATGGTGACTGGACCAGATTCGATTTCACTGGGGTTCGAACCTGGGACCCCTCGAACTTGGGGCAGGCACTTAACCAACTGCGCCATCCAATCGGAAACGTACATACCCACTACTCCAGCGCGCCCACATACGCATCCTTACAATCTACATATCTATACACCTTACCAGCGTCTAGTCATTCGATCATGACCTAAAACAGTGGACATGATTTCGTTTTGAAACATCTGTTGACAGCTTGCGCAGTTCAAGCTCCAACGCCTTTCATTTCATTTCAACTCATCTTCTTCTTCTTAGGGCGCTACAGTCCGAGGTGGAAATGGACCTCACTCAACATGCCTCTCCAGCCAGCACGATATTTCACCAGCTGTCTCCAGTTTCGCACACCAAGCCGGCCGAGATCCCCCTCGACTTGTGTGCGCCACCTTGTTCATGGACGTCCTCTGTTGCGTTGTCCCACAGGCTCAGAGTCGAAGACTCTTCGGGCCGGAGCTAAGTTGTCCATACGCTCTACATGGCCGAGCCATCTTAGGCGTTGAATCCGTAGACGCCTGGCTAGACTCATGTCGCTGTACAGCCCATTCAGTTCGTGGTTGAATCTTCTCCTCCAAATGCCATCAACGCAAACAGGACCAAAGATCGCGCAGAACTTTTCTCTCGAAAAGACCAAGAGACTGTTCATCCGCTTGGGATATTGTCCATGCCTCTGCGCCGTGCAGCAGGACTGGGATGATCAAGGTCTTATACAATGTCAACTTGGTCTTCCGAAAGAGGGCTCTACTATTCAATTGCCTTTTGAGCCCATAAAAACAGCGGTTGGCAAGAGTTATTCTGCGTTTGATCTCGGTACTGATGTTGTTTGTACTGTTTACCGCGGAGCCAAGGTAAACGAAGTCCTTAACTACCTCAAAGTTTTAGTTGCCTATGGTGACGTCCTGACCAAGTCGTCGATGTTGTGCGTCCTTTCTCGATGACAGCATATACTTGGTTTTGCCCTCGTTTACCGCCAGACCCATTTTAGCCGCTTCCGTTTCAATGCCAGCAAACGCATCATTGACGGCTCGCTGTGTTCCCCCAATCACGTCAATGTCATCCGCGTAAGCTAGCAGTTGAACGGACTTTTGGAAGATCGTGCCTCTTGTGTTGGCCAGTGAGTTTTGCACGATCTTCTCAAGAACGATGTTAAAGCAATCACATGACAGCGCGTCGCCTTGTCTAAAACCTTTTTTGACATTGAAGGTCTCGGTGAGTTCGTTACCGACTTTGATGGAGCAGCGAGAGTTCTCCATCGTCATCCTGCTCAGTCTGACGAGTTTGGCAGGAATGTCAAAAAGATGATCATTGCATTAAAATCTCCTAGGACAATTTTAATGTCATAGCGAGGGCACTGCTCGTATGTCTTGTCCAAGAGCTCATAGAAACTGTCTTTGGTGTCGTCGTCTTTCTCCTCTGTGGGGGCATGTGCGCATATTAGGCTTATGCTGGCAAATTTAGCCTTGATGCGAATCGTCGTAAGGTGTTCGTTCACATACCTGAACGATAAGACTTCTTGCCTAAGTCTTCCTCTAACGACAAATCCACATCCAAACAAGCGCTGCTTTTGTTGCTTGTAGCAATCACCGTAGTAAATACCACAGTTTTTCATCCTCCTTTTGCCCGTCCCATCCCATCGGACTTTTTGGATGGCGGTGATATCTGCTTTGTAGCAGTCTAGGGCTTCCGCTAATTGTTCGGCTGCACGTGGCCTATAAAGGGACCTTTCATTCCAAGTACAGATCCAAAGATCGTTGTCCTTATTTCGTTTGCAGGGTTCATCATCAGTAATTCCGTCCGTTTCCGAGGCTTGTTGTTGCTTCGTAACTTGATATTTTTTGGTATGGCCGGGCAGTTACCCCGACGGCACAACCCCCAACCTGGAGGAGCAGTTCCTTTTTTGTAACCCCTAGGACAAGAGGTCGCACTTATAAGTTTAGCAGATTGAGTTCGAGTGAACTACAAGCAGTACCCGATGGCTACCACTTGGAGGTATAATAAGCACAATTGATGTATAGGAAAAGTTACAACACTGGGCATCACCAGATTGACGCCAATCAGTGCCTACCCGATTCCTACAACATCCAACCATCCATTTTCCATTTTCAAACCGACCGAAATGAAATTTACGTCATATTTATGAGTCAAAACATCACGCACTTCAACGTGAGGTGCAATGGAATTCCCCGGAAACCTGTTTCAATATTCCTTTGTCATCATTGTCACCGGTTAATTGAAATATCTCGTAACGAAAACAAAGCAAAATATTCCATCCGTCGTGTATGCGCTCAACTCATCTTTTATGCACGTTTTCTTCTCTCAGAACAGTCTGAGTCCCTCATCAATTCACTCTGCTACCAATTCAATCGACAGCATTCACTTAAGCTTCAATCCGATCGACAGCAGTTGAGAGACACAAATCCCGGAGGCACCCTGAAGTGATGCAGCACTCTGCATGCCTCGATACGTGTGTGCAGCTACTCATCAGAATCGAGTGCTACAATAAATCTTCATAATTGATCCATGAATTTGTGTAGGAAAAATAAAGGAGTCATCCTCTCGCTCCTCTTCAGCCAGCCACACAAACGAACAACCCAGACCACCTCAATCGCATTCATCAGTGTAAAAGCTTAAACGGGTGTAATGTCTGAAAAGCATTGTTCCGCGAGAGAATAAATGAATCCTTTATGGAGCAAACGCTACTGTTCAGCCATTCAGCACCTAGTGAGTTTATATAACCCTGCACCTTGAAGAGGGCGTTCTTCCTTTGTGCGGAGTTGGTTTGGAATAAAAAATGTAAACCCCGGTGGCGTCGATATGTTTCCTTTGTTGCTTTGCTGAAGTTTTCTTCTCCTTTTTTACCATTTGAAGACGCTAGCAGGACCTCCAGCGGTGAGCAGTGACTTTCTCTCGCAACACAAGACCCTTACAATTTTTATTTTCCTTCTTTCAAGTGGGTGTCTGTGTTCGGATCCTTCGGCATGTGGATTGCATGATATATCCGATGTGTGTGCCGCACAGTCATTGACGGGACTCTCCGACTTTTGACACCCATTTGAAGGATTTATAGACTCACTGATGGTTGCCTCGATGAGACTTCATTCTTTATGTGCTTCCTCATTGTAGTGCAATGGGTTATTTTTGACATTCTTACCTCGGAAGGCATTTTATAAGGATTGAATAAATAGATCCGCGTGCTGTTTACGGCGGGATTCACAAAAGGAATCTGTAGAGGTGGAGATTACGACGATAAGGACGTACTCGCTGCTTGAGGGGGTGAACAAAAAATTAATTAAGAAGTTGGCGGCATGCGGATGTGTTTTGTGCCGTACGTCAGGAGATGACAAATGTGAGTTGGGCATACGGGATGACTTTGAGAGTTCGTGGTTTGCTGCTGATGATGATGGATGGTGCAAAGCGATGCTGGAGGGCTTTTCGAGAAGCCTTAGAGAGGACGACCGAGATAGGGGACCTTGAGGAATAGACGGATGAATAACTTAATTAGTCACATTTTGACGAATTTAGGTCAAGGAATGCGCCGAACTAGAGAAGCGAAAACGAACTGAGAACACGGAGTAATTGGATACATAGAGTAATGACATTGAACTAAAAGCTTTTCGGATAGAAAACTTGATGAGCTACTAATGCAATCATTCTCACATGACAAATATCCTTCAGACAAGGTGCTTCTGAACGAAAAACGTATAAAACGAGGGAGTGCGTCGAAGTTAAACATTGAAGATGATCCATTTGTTTACAGGAGTTTATTTGAAAAATGAATAGAACATTGAGTAACGATGGAAAGCTGAATAACAGTTCGTCAACTACTTCCTATCGAATTCGAATTCCAGACAGGGAAAGGCACCACCTTACACAGCGTATCCCAAAATTCACGATGTCCCAGATTTGAATTCTTCGCCATATGACGGTAAATAATTTTCAATGAAACAAGAAGACAGCGATAAAAGTTCAGGGCGCAACTTTACTCAACCGCTGTTTTACAGGAATTTCGAATTTCGGTACCGCGTTATATGATGCTTCACAATTTATTCATCGCATGCAGCTTTGAAGTCGATAGAAGAATTGAACGTGTCGGTATGAAACTCCTTAGCCTCTTAAAGGGCTTACGAAGTTTGCAAATTTGATCGATTGTTCGGAAGCCCCTCTAATATGTACCGATTCTTCTTCTTCTTCTTAGGGCGCTACAGTCCGAGGTGGACCTGGGCCTCAGTCAACATGCCTCTCCAGCCAGTACGATCTTTCGCCAGCTGTCTCCAGTTTCGCACACCAAGTCGGCCGAGGTCCCCCTCGACTTGTGTGCGCCACCTTGTTCGTGGACGTCCTCTGTTGCGTTGTCCCACAGGCTCAGAGTCGAAGACTCTTCTTGCTGGAGCTAAGTTGTCCATACGCTCTACATGGCCTAGCCATCTTAGGCGTTGGATCCGTAGACGCCTGGCTCATGTCGCTGTACAGCCCATACAGTTCGGGGTTGAATCTTCTCCTCCAAATGCGCAACAGCGCAAACAGGACCAAAGATCGCGCGCAGAACTTTTCTCTCGAAAAGACCAAGAGACTGTTCATCCGCTTGGGATATTGTCCATGCCTCTGCGGCGTACAGCAGGACTGGGATAATCAAAGTCTTGTATAGAGTCAGCTTGGTCTTCCGAGAGAGGGCTCTACTACTCAATTGCCTTTTGAGCCCAAAAAAACAGCGGTTGGCAAGAGTTATTCTGCGTTTGATCTCGGTACTGATGTTGTTTGTACTGTTTACCGCGGAGCGAAGGTAGGCGAAGTCCTTAACTACCTAAAAGTTATGTACCGATTAGTGTGATGTAAAACGGCTCCCGACGTTCACGAGGTACACTGGCTAGGATCTTATAGGCTGCATTGAGCAGGGCTTTACTCGACAATTATTGTCAGAGGTTCGACTGTTCTTTTTTGGGAATCCGTACATAGACCGTTATAGATGAAGAATCGTAGTCATATCAATTTAGTGTACATTTTTCCAAGCTCCGTGCATTAAATCTTCCCACTCTGCCCACACAAGTCCAATTATGAATCCAAAATAAATTGGAACTATATTGTCTCTTGCATGACAGATATGATATTGATTGCATTTTAACTTGGAGTACCATGTCGTAGGTGGCACCACACGCTCCAAAATTTGATGCCACTCAGAGGATGCCACAAAATAGACGACGATTTCCCTCAATAGCTTCCCAATCCCACACATGCACGGTTACAAATGAACGTTTGAATGTCAGAGCGCGATGTGCGTAGATTGGATGACTGTAAGAGCTGTTCCTGACATTGTGTCAATGAAATTGGATTTTACCATATCAATGTCGCATGCCGAAGATGCGTCACAATTTATACGGATGCGTAATGTGACACAATTTGAGCACGATTGGAGCATCTCATAAATGCCAGCGTAGCTCTCTCTGAAATCTTATCAAACACAAGTGCGAACATGAATTTGTCGTGCATCTGTCTTAGCTCAGCAAATCTTGTCAATTAAGCATCGCCTGCATCAGGCAGTTTGATGGGGAGAACATTTCAGAACCCCTCCCCCTATCCAAGCAAAGATCTAAAGCGTTGTGACATCAAGCTTTTCATTCCATGACCTCCAAAACCAACAGCGACCCACAACAAATACACTTTCGCCATTATCTCAGACTGGCCTACGTCAACAGAATTCCGACAAAAACAGAAAAACATGCCCTCAACAATAAGGACACGACAAGCAGATCCATGTGAGGAAAAATTGATTTTCTGCCAAACAGTGTGGAAAGCGCATCTACAAACAACGACAAGCCGACCAAAAAAAACTGAATCCTCATACACCATAAACAGCTGCACATACCCACACACGTACAGAAGCAACGTAACATCATCGCATCCGTCCACACATCGATCGCACCCACCCGTCAACTGCCACGGGAGCTTGGGTCGCTCGGCACTCGAAAATGCTTACTGGATGATGAATAGGAATAAATTATCATCCTCATGTTTACAGATACATTACTTTTCGAGTGAGTGGGTGGGGACAACGCGGGCGTCGTGATATCACTCCGGGGCGCTCGTGAACCTTCAGCTCATGTGCAACCAACCCCCACTTCAGAGCACCCCTACGCCGGACCGGGAGACACGAAGATGAGGCAAAACGGAAAGAAAAGCAAAAACTGAATCGTTTGCCGCAATTTGATAAATTGACAGCGAAAGGAAATTTACAGGAAGGCGAGTGGGACGGGCGTGATAGGAACAGGATGTGTGCCACTGCTTCCTCCAGTTGCAACAGTCGAGCGGGGCGACAGAAACAAAATCCTCTGATGCACACGCGGCCGCTGCCGCTGCCGTCACAAACGAGATGGATGATGGGGTGTGGTGAGATGATCCTCATGTCAAGCGACCTTGTCAAGGCATTCGCTACTTGAGCGGGTGTCATGTGCGGTGTGAAAGCATCTAAAGGGCTGTGCCTTATCGCAACACCCACACTGATTAGCACCAAGTGTGCCACTCGGTGCTTAGCTCATCCCTTTCCTTTTTATCTCTGCTTCACACTCACGACCTAACCTACCGCAATCCTGAAGAGCTCACGTGTTTGAGTGTGTCAGTGTTGCTGGAAAAAAATGTATATCGCCCTTCGAAAATCTGCAGACTGGAATGGAATGCTTCGATGGCTGGTTGGCTGGTTGGCTGGTTGGCAGGTTGGTTGGTTGCGACAAAGTCGAACTGCATTAAAACAAGTGGAAAATTTCATTTAGGTGATTAAGGGATGGAATGGAATGAAGGGCGTCATAGCGTGAGGTGACACCAAGCACCATATGGTGGTGGAGCGGATGTCTGAAATTAAGTTACGAGTTACGAATCGATGCTCATGACCACATTTCACCGCCACCGGCACCACCACCCGATCCTTCATCACCACCACCGACAGCAGCAGACTAGTGTGATTAAGGTCGCTTCTAATTGAGTCGAATCTGAGTTGGTCCCTGCTGCATGCGAGGGGAATAGCCTGACAGGCTGCTGTCGGGGTAGTTGACATATTCTGGCCTGAAGGGCTTTTGTTGGATACATGGCTTAATCAAAGTTGGGTCGAAATCTTGTCAATTGAATTGTGTCAGAGTTGATGACGTTAGATTTACGAGCGCGTGTCGAAAAGATGAAAACCAAATTGGGTTGGATGGATGGTATTAGGAATTAGGTTCGTACGTGAGTTGGAACATGTATTTCTAGACGACTTGTGCGTAATTTGTTACCGAAATCTGAACGACGACGTTGTGTGCTGCGGTCTCTTTAAGAATAATTAACCTTCCAGTGAATTGGATAGACGTGAGGAAAATTATGTTTGGCTTTTTGTTAGACACATTTGAGTTGTGTCTGCCTTAGCACAAACGATAAATTGGTCCAATAGCGTCGAGTAGTCGTGCTGTTGGCCATATCTCTGATGAAACGTCGATTATAAGAGCGAAAAACACAGACTTTTGCAAAGTGCTGAAGAACATGCACGTACATATGCTTAAAGTTAGTTGGAGCAGGGTATTCAATGCGCCCATTTACTGCCGTGAAGAGAGATACGTATTTGCCTACACAACTCAAATGTAGGTATTAATTATTTTTTGTTACAATGCGAAAAGTGTAGACATCAATAAATTAGTTTAAACTTTCATCTAAAAACATTTTGTTGTTATTTAATATTTGAAGCATAGTTCAATGAATTTATATATCAATTACCCATAAGGACCTAGCGAAGTAAAATAAAATTCACCATCCGGTGAAGTTAAGCAACCGATTTTACCAATATTTTGTAAGTAAATGAAATTTTTTTTTTCAGTTTTGTGTTTAAATAAATCATCGAACTGAAGTATATTCGGGGTGAAGTACAAATGTTAATTGTAAGACTGAAGTTCAATCTCGTTCATAGGACAACGGCGAGCAAGTTCGCAGCTATCGATTCTTTGCAGAAAATTTTCTATAACTTTTCTACACAAATCGGCAAATTTGCTTTCGATATTGTTTTTTGACCTAAAAAATCAATTCTCATGAGTGAGGTGGACATTCCACCAGACTTTTTCTCAAGATTACATGTTTGCGAAGATTAACAAATTATTTAAAAAGCTGCGTGACGCGAGTGGGTGCAGCGTGCGTTGCGGCGGTTTTTTACATGTCATTTATGTTAAACCTAACCACTTCTGGCCAAAAAGAGTTTTTCAGCATGACAGGATAGCGAACTCTATTAACCGTGACATGGTGATGATTTTATCATGTGGATTTATTGGAGTCCATATGCCATTAAGCCAAAAATGTGCTTCATAGCTGAATATGATTTTTCGATGAATTTAAAAATGTTCTTCAAACTTTTGGAGACCACAATTATAGAGTTCATGCAAGGAAACAACAATGTTGAGCTTATGTGGTTTCAGCAAGACGAAGCTACTGGTCACACCGCTTGTAAGACAATGAACTTATTGCGCGAAAAAATCCAAAGTTGCACTAACTCAAAAAATCGTAATATTGAATGGCCATCGCGATCGCTTGATCTATCGGCTCTAGACTTTTTTATAGGGTTACATGAAGGAAAAGGTTTACATTAGCAAAACGCACACTATAAAGCAGCTGAAACTCAACATTCGAGAAGAAATCGCGCAAATTACGCCAGCAACACTTCAAAAAGTCATGGAAAGTACTATCAAAAGAGCCCATGAGTGTCTGTATTCTAATGGCAGCCACTTAATCGATGTAATTGTCCATACATGTGGGATTGGGGCCAGACGGACATACAGACGGACATATACCCTTCGAACTACAGAACAGGACACACGAAACACGCGTCAAGATAACTGTTTACTCAGGCCACCAGGCAACAGCTAAACGACGCTGCAACAAAGTACATTCCTACATACACACCGAATAATAAACCAAACAGTAGGCAATATAGACAACAAAGAAGTACATAAAACACACACGCACCAGTGTCGCATAGATCGCGCGGCAGAACAGGCGATCGAAAGTACATACACTCACATACACTCACTAACGAACGAACGAAGGGGCAAACCTGGGACATGACAGACAAAACGAACGAACAATGGTCAGTCAATCACAGTCATCCTAAGTGGCAACATGAGTCACCAAACGCACCACGTATTGTGTAAATCTAATTAAAAAAAGAATTAATAATATTAAAGAGCCAAAGTGTTTTAGTGGTAAAAAGGACTGTGAATCTTACATACATAATAAAAAAAATGTCCGTGAAATTAACTTTCTTTTGTAATTTAATTCACTAGTTTTTATCTTTTCATTCAAAAGTTGTTCCAGATTTACACTGGAAGGGGACTTTTGGCCCTCCCTGTACTATCAGTGTGGCGGCAACAGACAGCACAGCTCAAGTTGAGCATACCAGGAAGATTAGCTCGCGTCGAAATCACAGAAGCCCACTGCAGCTTTAAAGGAACACCTCAACTTGGCATCTCTATTCAGAATAACTGCTTTCAGATTTCTTACTCATATAAAGAGGACAGAAACTGTCAATCCTTCCTTGATAAATGAAAACCGAAAGCGTAAGTCCCGTCAGACCACTTCTGCTCGAAATAAAATTGTATAATCGCAAATCCCCAGAAATGGGAATAAGCCCTTTGTTTAACCAGGGTCCCCAGTGTGGTACACAGATGAGTCCAAAACAAATAAGGGTGTGTGGGGACCTTGACTGTGTATTAATGTCAGTAGATGCCTATGATTTTGCATTCACTCAAAGCATAACCAGTAAAAATAGATCCGGTTTTTTGCATGCACGAGTAACCGGTACTGAATCAAAATTTGCATAATTAGGTTTTGAAGAAACTCATTTTCTGGAATAGCTCTCCTTCTCGTTCCTCAGCCACATTTTGAAGTCTAATTGATAAAAATTATTCAGTTACCAAAATTCAAAGGTAAACTTTTCAACCACATTTGTTTCGCCTCACTGAAGACGTAGTTCTGACAGACCGATAAACTATTAATTTATCCTCCTTTCGCCACATTAAGTGACTTTGTCAGATGGCCGTCATCCAATAAGTTTAAAATTTCAAGTTTCATAGCGCCCTTGAGCAACTAATCTCTGTTTCTCAGCAGATTTTTTAAAGCGATTTGCACAAGATTAGCTTGTCTCCTCCTCAAAGTAAACAGTCTAGAATTTCGCTCTTCCCTTGGAAAACAAAATTGTTTCATTCCACCAACTATGCAAAGTGGCTTCAACCCCAGCACACCATCCGAAACCTTCATCACCGAGCTCGCTTCAATTGCATCCTTAAAATCCGATAAACGATGCAAATAAACTCTGCGAAAACAACTTCATCTTTCGGTTAAATCCTCCTCTTGACACTGATAATCTCCGCAGCACCAACAACAGGGGATCATGCAACCCGATACTCCATAGGAAAGTACCACCCCCGTCTTTCCAAACCCAACCTATTCCCCGATTCAATTCAATTTGACAAACTTTCACGCCAAACTTCACCTCCTTTACCTCTACCTCTACCTCTACCTGGCGAGAGAGCTCGTTACTTAAAGATTTTACAAACTCCAAGCTCTTTGATTCCGGAAACACAGAAAGAAGGATCTGGAGTTCACTGGAACTTGTCGAAACTCACGACACCGGGAGGAGAGTGAGGAGGAAAAGGTGCAGTCTTCAACATGCACCTCTACATGCAGCTGAGTAACTTTCACACCCCCCAGATACATATTTAATCTTGTTACATGTGCAGTTGAAATAGTCCCTCTGCCGCAGTTGCAACAATGGGAGTACAACACGACACGGACCTCCTTCTACCCTCGAAAACTTTTTAGTTGCACAGCTACAACTTAAAACTGTAAAATACATCCACACAAGGACAATTGTATCTGCAACCGCTTGGCTTCATGGTGTGAGTGAATTAATTTTAGATTTTTCTGTTCTTTCTTTGTCCTGCCAGCGGAGGAGCATTTCACAGCTCATTTGGGGATCCGCTCGATTGTTTCTCCCGGATACAATGAATTCGCTGGCTTTTCACGTGCTCAACAGTGATTTCGAAAAGAGAAAAACCTCGTTAACGCTTACAAAGAATTCGCTGTTTTTCAGGGCGGAGAGGGGCCTTTCGGGAGGGAGGAAATAAAACAGAAATGGAGCGAATAAAGTTATTCTTTTGGACAATGTTTGCTGTACAAGATGTGACCTGTATCGGGATGACTGGTTGGCGGATACTTTGTCATGATCGAGATGATGGATTTCAATTTGCGATTGAACGAAGCGTAATCGAAAAAGTTTTCCGCACACATTGTTTTTCTTTCATTTCGGCACGGCGGCGGCGGTGTGGCGGCAGGGAGGCTGGATAAATCTGAACCTGCATGCACTGTTGGCGTTTGGGAAAGTTTTACATTTCACACGGTAACTGTGCGATGGCAAATTGAAATGTATTGACGGACCAACTCGAAATTGAATTTCTAATCCGAAATAATGAATCCAGAGAGTGGTAAATTGATAAGAGGAATTGAATGCATTTGGGGGAGGTGCGCTCCTGCGGATGAATAAGGTGGAATATCATATAAAATTAAGAGTGGAAACAGAAAAATCTAATCAGAGCGTTTTAATTGGAATATCGATTCGTTTAGACAATCAGATTTTCACGGAGATAATTGATATGTAAGTTAAGGGTGAAGGTTAAGGTAGTTGGTAGTATTAAGGGTGAGATGATTCGATTCAAGCAGGTGTGCAATTATTGCGTTCAAATATACGAAAGACGCATCACGGTGTGGCATTAATTCTGGCCTATACCAATTAATTTGTTTTGAGTTGGAACGAAGCCGATTTGACCTTCTTAGCAATTACTAAAAAAATACTAACCGCAGTTTTCATTTGGAAATAGATCCTCCTGAGAACACACAAATTATTAACTTATTGCTCATTGCAAGTTATTACACGGAGAAAGCACAAAAAACCATTTAAATTAACTCCTTCAATTAGCAATATTTCTTAGGCGAAAATGGGGTTTCATCTAAACTTTTAACTGCAAAATGGACAAACTTTTCGCTTATGTAATCCCCTGGCATCATCGACGATACATAGCAAAAAAGGCATACCTCTTCTTCTTATATCTTCTTTCTTCTTGTGACACTACAGTCCGGGGTGGACCTGGTCCTCGATCAACAAACATTTCTCGCTAGCATGATTTTTTGCTAGCTGTCGCCAATTGCGCAAACCAAGTTAGATGAAGTTCCTCTCCACTTGGATGGACGTGGGGCCTTAGACGTGAGAGTCCTACGTTGCGTTGTCCTTTTGGTTCAGAGTCGAGGATGCCTCTACATGTAGAGCTGCTACAAAAGCCCACAACTCAATTGAAAAATAATAAAATAATAGATGAATGAGAGGGACTTTGTGCATCATGGTGCATCATAGTGGATGTCATCAAATCTCTTCATAGGCGAAAATGCCAGAAGACTCTGCAATCTTCTGCAGAATCTGTCTAGACGAGGAGAAAATAGAGAAGACTACACATCTTTTCTGTAACTGCCCGGACCTGGCGACCCTAAGCTGACAATTCTTTAAGAACCTGTCACCTGCAGTCTCCCATGCTACATCGAAAGCTTCAAGTAGTTTCCAATAAGTGGACAATTGGAAACTACTTGAGTGACCCCAGATCAATGTGCTTGGCGGCACAATGAAGTCTGGTCTAAGGGCACTATTTAGCTACTTCAATCACAAATCAGACATCGTGTCCTTGAAAATGTTATAAAAAACGCTGATGAAGGTTTTTCTGTAGCTTCAAATGTTTTTCTAAGGTCAATAGTGATATATTTTCTTGTAATTTGTAATGTTTTTCAGTAGTAAGGTAGTTCACACCACATCTCTGTAAATTGTGCATTGTAGTTTATGGAAAATGTAACATTTTAGCTACATCAAAGAAACTATAATCTATAAACGCTGTCAAATTAAATTAAGAGGCAAGAGAGGTAGAAGTTGGATATCTCTATGTGACTGATTTGTGACTTCAACGTCATTTTTCTCAGAGAAATTTGGACATCAAGGATCAAACCAGAAACAAAATTCGTATATTAGTGTGCAATAGAGAAGCAATAACTACATTTAAGCTTAATACTACTGCTTGTATTGTTAGTAAGTAAAGCGTGACTATAAAATTGCTTAACTTCAAATATCTGTAAAAATTTGTTTGTGTTTGCATAGCGATGTAATTTTGGCTTTATTTGATTAAAAATACTCGCAAAAGAATTGAAAAATAGCCTCCCATAACTTCCGAGGTTAAACAATTACAGCAAATCGCATCAAATAAAGGTATGTACACAGTGAAAAAAACTGGCACATAATTAATTAGTCGCCTTAAAATCTTTGTGGGTAAGCTTATTTTTTCGAACTACAACACAGATTTTATTATTTTATCTATATCTCAACTTTAATATTTGTTCCATAAGTAATTTCAGTGGGCGTCGTGATGTGGTAGGTAAGTGCGTTGGCTCCTACGCTCGAAGTCTAGGAGCAGTCGTTGACAATACACAAATAGTATTACAATCTAGAAAGTTCTTCACTGTTAAGAGTCGGCATTCAAACGCAGGTCCCCTCAACTCGTGAGAGAAGCGCGCACAATACGAGTGGTGGATGTAGAAGTTACGCCCAAGTTCGGATGCCTTGGACCATATTATTGTTATTATAAAGCCCTGCTCCAACTTTTAAGAAAAATCTTCTTTATATGGCACCACAGTCCGGTGTAGACTTAAATATTAAGCCCCTCTTGGAGAAATAATGGTTATCAAGTGTTATTTTGCATTGAATATCGCTACTAATGTTGTTCGCAGTGTTAACCGCTGAGCCAAGGTAGTTTATGTCCTTGACTACGTCGAGGTTTAAGCTGCCCATTGTGATGTTCTGTCCAAGTCGTCGATTTGGTGCGGCCTTTCTGGATGGCGAATATACTTTGTTTGTTTTCCTCGTTTACTGCCAGCCCCATTTTCCCGCTTGTATAACGTACATTTCTAACTTTTCCAAGGACTACCATAGTTATGTCAACTTCTAAGGTTGTATTCAATGATCATTTGAACGCACTTGATCTAAAGTCGACTTTTACAAGATTCAAAATAAAAACATCCAAGAAAAAGGTAGACTTTATTTTTTAATAGAGCTAGTAAAGGAGTGCATTCAAAGAATTAAGGTATAAAGCACTGAGTTTCCACCTCATTTGAAGTCGTACCTCACAAAAAATACGCGCAAGAATAAAAATCTTACTGGCTTCTTTGCATTTGTCAACAACTTTAAACCCAAAAATGTAAGGTTTCGGTCGAGTATGGTATCTGCAACTATTCTTAGGAAAATAAATAGCCTGCAGACCATGTTTAAATAAACAAAATATGACAATGGCTTTGCACCGGGCGCCGTTGACTTTGGGCCAATGAATGAGGATATTTTTCAGGACCGACCTTAACAGTGCCTACATTTTCACTTTAGTATAGTAATTTGTCAATAACTTGAAGTCCGTACCGAGGTTGTTCATTTCAGTTGCGACAGCCAACTCAATTGGTCGATTTTTACAACGAACACTCACCTAAGAATTAAATTGCCTTGCCTAAGTTGCAAATTGTTAGATATCAGTTTCCCTTGAGCTGTCTGCATGTTGTCATATTGAAAACTAAAACACTTTATGCACACACTTTTTGCAGGTCGAAGTCAAATATTAGCTAACTTCCAATCTCCTATACCTTGCGTAAACACCTAAATATAACGCAGCCATAGAAATTTGTGTGTCTTCTGCATAGTCCATTAATGATGTTCTCAAGAGTCAGTCAAACTGAAGTATCATCAAAGCCCTACAGTCACACTCTGTCGGATTAACAATCAGCGTCTATACATTAAACACAGCTTGTAAGTAGCGACAAAAATATTATTATCCGAAAGAGTAACAATGTGACAGAAGGATAAAGTGCTTTGTCGGCAGCATAAATAAACAAAATGAACAAAATACGATTTGCCCACACATCACTAAGTACCCGTGGGTACTTATATTACTTCTCCTTTTAAAATACAGACGAGCTCTTAACCAAGTTTGTAGCAAAACATAAGAATATGTGTAGACTTCTAGTCGTCGTTTAGTCGGAATGTATGGAATGTAAGACTTTACTGTTGTGTACTCATCTAACTATCAATTGATTGATTGATTGTAAAAATATGCGCGAGTAAAGGACTTCTTAAGCGATTGGATGACGCAGTTGTTTAAGTGCCTGCCCCAAGTTAGAAGGGTCCCAGGTTCGAATCCCAGTGAAATCGAATCTCTTCCAGTCAAAATTTGCCGTTCGGATCACATTAACGGCACTGGAGTAGGTTGCTACCTGGCAGTACAATGGACCAGTTTTAAGTCTGAGTGCGCCCGTGTAGTTTCAAAACCTTAAGAAAAATTACTTCTTAAAGGAAAAAATATTAAAAACAGTATTTCACTGAGGATTCAATTAAAAGGAATGACGCCTTAGATACTTGCTTGAGAATAGGTTGGGATCCGATTCGAAAATTTTTTGAAATTTCAATACCAAATTTAAAAAAAAATCAATACCTGTTGCAGTAGCATACTCGGCAGGGCACACTACAAAGAAATTGTTAATTCGCTAAGAAAAGTCATGTCCCACCCAAGCTTCATCATAATTACTTTAGAAAGGAGTTAATAAAATACAGTCCGAGGTGGACTTGGATCTAGCTTCACAGCAACCACGCGTGGTGTGTATGTTAATGTTCTCTGACAAGTGGAGGGGATCTACAGTTTAATTCCGACTCCAAGAAAGGAGTTAAACTGACTAGAAAGTTCCATTTCAGTCGCTTAGCAGACTAGTTCACACATGAAACGAAATGCGATACATTTCCAACAGAAGCTCTTTGTCAGCAACAAAACAAACCAAATCCTCTTCAGTAGGGGAGACGCCTATCCGACGCCCTTATTACCCCTTAATCATCCTCCAACTACCATATCAAACTTCACCAAACTATTAAAAAAAGTATGTAAGGAGAAAAATGAACTAAGCTGATTTTCATTATTTTCTGTAATACCTACAACTCACTCCAAGTCAAGGACTCTTTCTGTACAGCGTCGGCATTAAGGACTAATGACACTTCATTAAGCGATTTATCTTTTTCCACTCTTCCAAAGACCGACTGGGTTCATTGCACACAGCTCCACTAGGACGAGCATTAATTTCAACATAATTTCAGAGACCTCGAATGATGCTGGCCAACATACCCAAGGATCACTCCGCCCACATCCGTCCTTCAGAGACGCCATTAGTATTCTATCGGCGGGCGCGGTCACTGACACTATTTTGTCACAGTGTCGGAGCGAATATAAAATAAACCAATTAGTGTAATGTTGTCTTGACAGTTTCCATTCTGTGCTGAATGGGTCTGCACGGTCATTGTCAAGAAGTCTCTTGCCGGAAAGGGGGCAGAATCTCAACTGTCATTAAAGGAATTAATGTCCATGCCGGAGGAAGTTGGCTTTCGAAGTCAAAGACGACATGCCCGAACCATGATACTCAAATTGCTGGGATACTCAAGAGGTTGTCTTTTTATTATGGTAAGCTCTTTGGAAAGTTTCCGGGTGGTTGTGGATAGTTTGATTAGTTTTGGACGATGGGCAAGGAAGCCCTGATAGGATAGTCTAGCCGAAATGAAGTTATGACCAACAAGTTTGATGGAAGCTAATAGTTTCTCTGACATCACCACTGACACCTCATAAACATTTCAACAGAAACTTCTCCGCATAACGTATGCATTGCCATCATTGGCTTGAGTTTGTCGTGGGCCAAGACGACGAGTGACCTTTTCCAATTTTGGGAAAAGTTTACTTCTTATATTTTGGATACACATTTTCGAAAGACTTTCTTGTTTCTTGTTAATTTGTCCTTCAATCTTTCATGGTTTTGTTTATATGAAGACATTTCTTGGGATTTTGAACCAGTTCAAGTGTAACAAAATGATTGGAAAATGTGATTCTACATTGGCTGTTTCGGGTGGTCAATAGAAGGACTTCAAACCTCCCCATTATGATATTGGAATCAAGTCTTCAGCAAGAACCAACCATTTCCCATGACAGCATGTACGTACATTGCCTTGCCCTCCTTAACCGAATCATTTAAACCGATTCTGTTTCAGTGTCAAGAAAATAATAAATAAATACTCCAAACGTCAGTAGACTTGAAGATTTCTACTGCACGTGTGTTCCTAAGTGAATTCTCGTCAATTTCCCATTAACGACTTAAAGACAGCAGCTGATATTTTCATTGCCCTCCATTCCGTCTTATTCCAATCTATCATAATGTGTCAAACATTAATATGATTGAGTCTCTTCAAATTACCACCATGGATGCCATGCACCGTAGATATGGTTGCTTCAATCCCCCACTCACTCTAAATGTACTGAAAGCCCAAAAATTGAGAATTTATCGAGAACTTGACACACATATAAAAATTCATTGTTTCACAGAATCGCTTCTTGTGTCCTAAAATAATTCAGCAAACGGTTTATTTTCCTTTTTTTGTGAAAAAAAAATATTCTCAGGAGATGCGAACCTTAAGTGCCTCGGGTTGTCTGCGGATATTTATTCGATTCGTTGAAGATTAAAAGTTTTTTTTTTTTTTTCTCCTTTTTTCAAAACATGTCTCCAGGGAGTAACTTTTGCAATTTATTTCTTTTGTTACAGAACGAATTTTAGTACAAGAATGTTTGGGGAACTCCCAACGAGACAGGCCTGAAGAAAGGACTGTGCCTCTTTAATATTTTACCAGAGATAAGATTTTCACTGAGACTTTGGCTACAACGTTGAAATATTTGGAGACAGACAGAGTATTTCCGCTGTTGGTAGAATATTTCGGGAACTATTCATGGTTTCTCTCACGGGTGGAGAGGACGAACAGCTTTATGCCAACTTCGAACGGCGAAGTTTGAAAAACTTCTGTTGACAGTCATACGCTATGATCGGGATCGAACCATAGAACTTCGGCATAGGTATTAACGCACTTCAGACGTTTACATTGACCACAGCACGGGTGGTTGGTGTCGAAGAAGATTCATGGTTTCTGTAGATCAATTAGGCCGTAGCTGTATGCACGCTGCTTTGGTTCGGTTTAGACGACCACTGTTTTTTGGAACAAACATTTTTATAACGACGGAGGAAATTTCCTTTTGGCTGGTTTTGGGTAATAAATATAATAGTCCCTATTGGGGCTTCAACATATCCTTAATCGTTACGGCAAAAACCAACTGTTTCTCGTAGAGTAACTGCGATCTCATTGGACCATATTTCTTCGAGGATGCTAGAGGCAATGCTGCAACAATTACTAGTGACCGCTGGTGGAACATGTTGGACATCTTTCTTATGCTCGAATTGGATTAATTAGGACGACAGAACATGTGGTTTCAACAACGGTGCAACATCACATCTACAGGGTGGACCAAATACAAGTTTCTTTTTAAAAATTCAATAAAATTAACAAAATTAATTTTTTTTAAGTAAGAACAAACACTCCCATTAATTATGACTAGGGATCGGATTTCTATGCAAATGCATGTTTTTCTATGAACTCCTTGGATGCAAGGCAACTTATTATGTACACGTATCATGAAATTTCCTTTAAAATGACATTTAACCGTTAGTGCATATTTTTGCATATTTTACCTTAAATCCATATTTTTCATATTTTTGTGCATATTTTTATTGTTTAATAATAATATTTTTTAATAATAAATAATTAAAGAATATTGTTAAAAAATTTAACTAGATAGTAAAAGTATATCAATTTTATATCAGTTCAAACGAAGCTTAAAACTATTATCTTTTCCTTTTATTCATTTCACAATCTTGCACGATATTCCAACTCCACATTATAGTGTACTATATAAACAAATCTGCATGTATGAACTTCACTAGATTATCCAAATTTTCTTTTTATCCGAAATTGTTGCACGTCACTTGCTTAGCACATGCAATGCACCGAGTTACAGAAGAAATAAGGAGTAATTTTCGGAACGTCGATGGATTAATTTCAAACGTCAAAAAATATTTTTAAAGGCACCATCACGCGTCGATATTTGTAAAGAAAAATATCCTTTGACTCCTCTTCTGCCTCAGCCTATTGTTACAAAATGAGGAGCTTGACGGGGAGAGTCATTAACGGGGACAGTCATTAAAAAACAAAACTTCAGTTCAATACCGTTCTGGCAAAAAATGAAGGATTTGCAATAATGCAAAATGTAATTAAAACCTTTACATTGGACTGCAATGACGAAAATTACCCAAACAACTTCACAGTCTATAAGATCTGTACTTTCAATTCAGTTGACGTTGAGCGATAATTTTCGTTGTATAAGGCATTTTTAAGATCAAATCGGCAACATGTTGATTTCGAAAACTTTAAGAAAAATTGTATGGTCTATGCAAATAAAACTTTTCAAAATCAGAAAAATTAAGGAATTAAGGATTTTATTTTATTTTGAATTTTTTTTGAATTAAACAAATGAAGGTCTTTATGTTTACGTTAACTGTGTTTTTGTTTTTTTTTATTGAATGTAAATTTTGTTGTAAGTTATTATTTTATTAAATAATAAAAATAAAAAATGTAACTTATTCTTAAAGACAGAAGAAAATGTGTTTTTAAATTGAACCAAAATAAAGTTAATTTGATTTTAAGTGCATATTTTAAAAGCATATTTTGTGTTTTTAAGCGCATATTTTGAGATTTTTAGTGCATAAAAATCCGAACCCTAATTATGACATACAAAGTCGGTCAAGTGTCTGCCTCGGCTAGCTTCGCAGTAGCGCATTCTGTCACACCAATTTTCCAAGACCTTCTTGGTTTCGGGATGTAGCGTTATCTTGCAGAAGTACACTGTTTTGATAGTTCATTCATTTCTGGTGTGTAGTGGTTTAGGATTGCCTTGAAGAGCCCAAAATTTGTTTTGAAATTTTTACCCGAATTCGTCAACAAACGCGGCACATTAAACAACTTAATTTATCAACAGCCGGAGTGCAAGCTTTAGTTTTACCTGCGACAAAAGATATTCTACTTCGAGTATGACACAACGCAACAGAAAACGTCCACGTTTAAGGTAGCGTACACGAGTGGAGAAGGACCGCAATCAGCTTGGCGTATAAAAAAGATGTATAACAAAACATCACGCTCGATGGAAAGGCTTATTGGATTAGAGTCAGCTCTACTTTGGAATCTAGCGCTGTGTAAAAAACAGGAAGAAATGTGTAGCATGTCTCGATATCTATCCAAAATCTAAGTCCGGTGAATTTCGGGGGCAAAAATAAAAACCAGTCAAAGGCCCACTACACTCCACTCTGTCAGCCGAAGGACAGACAGCTTTAATTGGAACACAAAAAAATCCACATTCAAATTATATCCCTCCATGACCTCAATAAACTCACGACAAAGCCACCCAAGCAATCACGTCAAAACAATTTAGAATGGATTGAAAGGTATTCACCAAATTGGTCCAATTTAGTCCAGTTTCGTGCCTTGAACTGGAATGACCTTAAATTTGAAAAATCCACGAAAACGACTAAAAGCACTCCAAACGTTGCTGGCTATTAAACTTTTATGACTTAGAGGCAGTTCATACGGAAAACGCCCTCAACCATTATCGATCCCTTTTCGAACATTCAGTAAGTAACACCTACGTCAATGGTCGGCAACTACCCGCAAATGAAATGATTGAAAACGCATACCAAACGTCATCGACACACGATACCAAACTCCTTCCAACAACTTAATGGCCTTTTTCAACTACATTCCCGTCCACCTTCGAAATGCTCGCCTTCTGTGCTTTCTCTCGACTGGTTCGAGTAGTCCTTTAATTCAGTCTCTAACAACGGAATCCATTATCGACGGCGCACACATACACAACAGCACAGCACAGCACATCACATCACATCAGATCACATCCTTTCGAATTATATACGCGATTTGAATCCGTCTTCCCTGGCAGAAGGAATTCCCATTATCTCCTCAGACAATTCCATTGGCATGGCATCTATAAAAGTGATATCATTACTCTCGGGGATGGTTGCTCTTCTTCGTCGCTGACTATCTGGAGGTTCCCTCAAGAAAATTAAGTGCAAAATTGAAGAGCATTAGATGAATGCGAAATAAATCTCCGAACAGTTGGAGATGATGGTGGTGATAGTGGTGGCTGCTGGTGGGGTCTGGCGATGGCTGGGTAGTTGATGGATGCTAAATGGTGGGTGGTAGTAATGGGAATTCGCGTTTTTCGAGTTCTTTCGAGGTTGTTCCATTCGAATGGAGTGCCAAATGACTTGGAAACCCCCTTCTAAACTGCACGACAATGAGAGCTTCACCTTTTGTGCCACACTTTAGGCAGAAATCCTCTTTTTTGTTCTTCATCGTGGGAGTGGTTTCTCTAGGCGCACAAATAGAAAGTGTCCCCTAATCCTGTGACCCGTCTGAAACACAAACTGCCAGAGGCTCTTGCACACATATTGATGTACGTACAGCTGCTCCCAGAAGCACCTAGCACTCCATCGTCGTCGGCACCTTTAAATATAAATAACCAGTTAATGCGCTTAGTATTCGGTGAGTGTTGAGCTGCTCACCCTCACTCCTCACTCCTTCACCAGCCTGGAGCACAACGAAAACGTTCTTATTCTTAATTTACCGCTCTGAAGTGGCAGGGGTCTGATGAGCTCCGAGCCGGTTTAATGGACAAATACTTGTAAGGGGTGGCGGGCTTACACTTATCCGAGTGCTGGCAGTGGTGCGACATGAATTAGGCATTCGAAGCGTGCTCGTGATTACGTCAAACGCCATACGATTTATGAGTGCGGAATCGAGAATCGGAAGCACTGAAGCGTGATATAATTGGAATGTTCCCAACTCTTCTCCTGGGCTTGGGTTAGCTTCACGCCACCCTCCCGTTTGGTGTCACACAATAAATGACGTGCTAATTTCATCGCCTCTGGCTTTTCTCTGCTCATTTTTTCTCGTCTGTTATTTGCAGAAACCCACCTCGACACGACCCACCCCCAATCACGGCTGCTTTTGAAATTAAAGTGGAAAAGTTGACTGCCGTAGGCATGAGAGGGGATTATTTAATCCCGCAAAGTTCGGTGAGTCCCTGGCTGATCCTCTTCAGAAAGGGTTGCATCTCCTTGAGGATTCTCATTCAATTTGTGAAAAATAAATTACTTTTTGCAATTTTTGTTCGGGCCTTGTTCTGCTTTGATATTTGGAACCGGCTGGAAGTGTGTCGGTAAATTGTAACTTAAATGGGATCAAGGTTATTTCGGTGCCTTGGCTGGGGTGGTGCTGGGTGGCACTTGAGTAAATCACACGTTCAATGGGGGCGACAACCAGAAATCGGGTTGTGGGACTCGCTTGACACTTTCCAGGTGTAAGATATAATTTATAAACGTTCACCATTGTTCCGTTTGCTCTCTGACACTGCGGAGGATTTGAATTTGGATAGAGTTACGACCCACTGAGTGGTGTGGTGTGCTTGTGGCTGGGAAAGGAGAAATCTGTCGTGGAAAATCACATAAATTTTATTTTTAAGCCGAACAGGGTAGGCAACTGCGTCACAAATGTCCCATGAAAGGCGATATCAAACGTACACGGTGGTGAGTTCTAAGCCGCTAGACACACGAATCCACTTAGATCCAAATTTGTTTACGAGAGACACATTCGTTGTTGGCTGGGGGGTTGAAATTTATTTATTGCTTCACGGACATGACCTTTCCTCTCGGATTTCTTAGCATCTGCTCAGTTCTCAGAGAGTATATCCTTAGCTAATGTTGAAAGCATAATAAATAACGATAACCTCCGAACGGTGGTGGATGGTCTGAGAGCTCTCCTGATATGTTTAAAATCCAAGACGATAATGAATTTCATTAAGGCCGGAGCAGGGGAAGGAGTGCGGTTGGTTTTAATTGTGCTGTGCCTTCACTTTGCTTGACCGTGCCTGTGGATTCCCCTGCCTTGGCTTAGAAGTTCGGCGCTGATTAAGATAAGTTATTGGGGGCACTTCGGAAGACAGCGAACCTCATTGTGAGAACATTGGATTATGGGGGATTTCTCAATTTTCTCTTTGATTAAGTTACTGTAAGGGAGGTTTGACCCACCTTTTGGGATTCCGTGGAAAAGGGACAAACTCTAATAGACTAATGGTCAAAGCATTTTGTAGCAGAAGAGATAGTTGGGTTTGTGTTGTGTGTCTCTTTATCGATCTTTAAATAAATTTAATAATCTGCTGAGTAATTTGTTTGTGGTCGGACTGCTTGGGTACACCCCTTTTTGAAATTTCTTGTCGACCAGCTTAAAATATGACTTAACTTTAAATACGCTTCAGTGCGGATTTATTTCAGTTCAAAAGAATTTCTTGCAAGACTGCTGTCATATAATGGAAATGATTCAATTGGAGGGTGTAATTAAAATTTAGGACTTATTTCGGAAAACTTTTTACCCCAACAGGGCTTTGTAAAACCCAGAGGATTGGTCTAATTCATTATGTCCGCTCAGTAGACATTAGGGTCAGCAATTTTAGCAGCAAATTCAACAGAAGTATTTATTACTTTTTACTCAGTGCACTGACTAAATATCCACCACACTGGTGGTTTGCTAAGTTTTCTTTAACGTCTGTTTATGCGATTGTATCCTTCAATGGTGGGCGCCGTGGCGTAGTGGGTAGATGCTCGATGTCTCAGGTTCGAATCTCTAAAAAACACCAAACATTTTTTCACGGCTCCATCTCTTTCGAGTCACTGACAATGCTCAAAGAGTATAACTGTCTAGAAATTGCATCTCAATCTCGCCGTTCAGAGTCGGCTTTAAACTGTATGTCCCCTCCACTCGTAAAAGAACAATAGCACGTACAACACTAGTGGCTGCTGAGGAGCTAGGCCCAGGTCCATCTCGGACTGTAGCGCCGCCATATTATTATTATCCTTCAATGTGCGGATCTCACTTCAAATTCAATCAAAAGTCGTATATAAATGCGAAAGTAACGATTTTTTCAAATATCTTTGCATCTGTCAAGACATACGGAATGAAGTTTCCAAGTACGGCAATGAACATTATTCGGAAAACGACTGGAATTCCATTTATTCAATATTTCTTTCTCCTTTATATGGCGCTGTCCAGTCCAGTTGGAACTGGGCCTCAATCAACAAGACTATCTAACTAGCCCAATCATTTGCTAGATATATCCAGCTGCGCACATCAAGTTTTTTGTGCGCCACATCGATAGTGGAAATCCTCTCATGCGTTGTTCTAAAGGCTCAAAGTAGTTTGTGGTTCAATCTTCTTCGAAATCTCCAATACAGTGTTTCAAGAACGGGATTAAGCCTGGGTTATATTCAACAAGATAATGGCCTCAAACATACTGCTCATATGGTAAAGATGTGGTTGCTCTATAATGTACCGAAGCAATTAAAAACACCCCCGCCTGACATAAACCCAATAGAACTCCTTTGGGCAGAACTGGAAAACAAAGTCAGAACCCGAACTACAGTGGTGTTCACATAAATAGCACACACTTACATTATCGAACATAATGTTGCGCCAAAAGTTTGAAATGAGAAACTGAATTTTTCTTTTTTTATAACAGATAATCGTTTTACACTATTTAAAAAAATACAAAATTAATTCAAATTAGGTAAAAATAATAATTCAAAATAAGAAAAAAACGTAAAAAGCTGTTGTTCATATAAATAGCACAGTCAACGAAATGTTTATAAAAATTAATAAATAACTGGAAAAACTAACGCAAAACTAAAATGTTTGTTAATATTTGGAAGGATTGGGTTTGGGAGGATAAAAATTGCACTTGTTTATAACCTCCTGACAAAGTTAAGGCAAACTCTCCACTAAGCGCTTACATCTTTGGGGAGGGATAGTTTTCCAAGCTGACTTTATGGTTTGCCAAATTTCTTCCAAAATTTTTAGATTGGAGTCCTTAACAAGCGAGTCAATATCATTCCAAAGGTTCTCGATAGGATTCAAATCGGGGCTTTGAACCGTCTAATCAAGCACGGAAATTTGTCGCTCCGAAAGTCAATTCTTCACTATACGCGAAGTATGCTTTGGATGATAGAGGCATCTAGTCTTCAGTATATGGCTCCATTTGGTTCTCCATGATTAGCTTGTACTGATGGTGATCCATAATGACATTAATTTTTACTATTGGTCCAACGCCCTGCCATGACATCGCCACCCACACCATTATGCTGCCTCCGTCATACTTGACGGACTTATTGGTGTACCTGGGATTGTACTCTTGGTTCGCTGGCCTCTTCACATACTTTTTTCCATCTGATCCCAACCGATTGAAAAAGGACAAAGATTTGTTCTTGTGGGCGTTTGCAAAGATAAATCTTTTCTTCCGGTTTTTTTGGAAGGCAAGAGGCCTTTTTTTGGCGATCTTTCCTTGAGTTGGAATTCAATGAGGCGGGGACGCACAGTTACGTCTGATATTTGGACATCATGTTGGTGAGCTAACTGTTGCTTTATCTCCGGAAATGTTAAGAAAAGGTCACTGCCGCTGATTCTGTAGATAATCCTCTAACTCCCTTCTGAGGATATTCTCATTCTGTCTTTCATAACGGGTTTTGCGGCAGATTAAGTGCATCGTTTGACCTTGACTGCATTAAGTATAAACTTCCTAGAGCAACTTTATGTCCTTGCCACATCTAAAATGGTATTTCCGTTCTGTATCATGTTACCAATTATATTTCTCCTTTCTTCCCTACAGTGCTTTCCTCTGCCCATCTAAAATCCTACTATTTAAATAAATATAATTGTTTTTGTTATTAAAAATACTTATAATAACCTCATTCAAATCACTGAAACAAAGAATTTTTAATGAGAGACTGTGCTATTTGCATGAACACACAATTTGCAATGATCACCAATTCGCACTTAACTTTCGCAGTTTAGGTTCAAATCCCAGCACAAACAAAAATTTTTCAAAAATACAAATTTTTCGCGGCTCCGCCTCTTTCGAGTCACTGACAATGTTCAAAGAGTATTACCTTTATATTCATAAAGGTACTACCTTAAGATATTATATCTTTACTCCTATGCAACTGTTAAGTTCAGTGTGTATTGTAAACAAATAAACATTTGAATTAAGATGTGCTATTTATGTGAACACCACTGTATAACAAGCAGAAAAACGTTAAAAGAAACTCTTCAGCAGGAATTTTACCTAATTAGCCCAGAATCTACAAAAAAACTGGTTGACAGTATGCCTAGGCGCTTACAAGCAATTATAAAATCCAAAGGAGGTGCAACTGGTTACAAGTTTAAGAAAATATTATATAATTTTTCTATAATTTACCTCTTTTTTGCATTTTGTACGAATGATTTTGTGTTAGTTAGAATTGACGTAAAAAACTTTTTTCTTTTCTAAGTCATTAATTATATTAGTTTTTGTTTTTTAAATTAGTTTGTGTGCATGAATTGAAAATAAACTGGGCAAGTGCGAGTTGTACTCGCACGGGGAAGGTTCCGTCACATAATATTGATGGATGATTTCTGAATATCAAACGACGTTTTCAAACTATTTCAGTTGAATTTGCTTCTAACTTAAACCCAAGTCAACCCTTCATTCACACATTCATAGATCCAATCAAACAATCATTCATCCATACACATATCTATACCTCTATTCAAGTTTCTCCAACACAGAAAATCCCTTCCATCATACGTACATACTCGCACATACCTACCTAATCACTGCTCATGCCTGCGGTGTGTGTGTTCATTTCTGTTGGGCATTTAGGGGTAGAGATCAAAAGATAACACTCATCAACGAATAGAGTGGACGAACACAGCATGAAATTTATGTGTGAAAATGAAAATAAAGATCATTTTAAATCTTAGATATCTCAAAATTTGAACATGAATTGATATTTTGAAATTTATCATTTCTTAATGTTTACATTGATGTCTTCAAAACTGCTTTTTCAGATCTTCAAAATTCGTATGTCGATGATTGACGGTTTTTGGCCAATATCTCGAAAACTATTAAGGCCAGAATGATTGAAATTGTTTTAAATGAAAGTACTCAATGAAGCGAAGTTTTTGTGTTTTTTTCAGATTTTTAAACTCTTTGGTTTAGAAATGGCAGGGGGGATGCATTGAAAAAAACTTTGGAGCTCCATATTTTCCAAACAGTACTTTGGATCAAAAACTGTTGAAGATATGTATGTCGAAGGGGTGCGACAATGTTTCAAAATTAATGGCAACTTCACCTATACTGGAGCCACCCCCAAATGGCCCCAAATTTTAAATTTGGGTGCATAGGCAATGACATCTAGGCCTGAAGTACCTAATTCCAAAATTTCATGCCGATATCTTTATAAACTTCGGAGATAAAAAAGTGTGACAGACACGACGGACGAACGGACGGACACACCGAAATTATAAAGCTTCCGTTTTTGTAGACGGAATCTTAAAAAAGATATGAATTAAAAAAAATTTCGAAAAACGAATATGTTTATATATTGGACAGTTTTATCAGTTATTCCTTGAACACAGTTTGCTGCGTCCAGATAGCACTGTTGTAATTTTAAATTTCGCTTTATCCATTATTTAAGACCGTTCATCATCAGTCACAAGAATATTGTTTACTTCCGGAGCTCCTTCAGTCAATAATATCTCAGTAAACAACAACGGCATATGGTCAGTGAAAATCCATAAGGGGCATAATCAATTGATATTCGATAATCCCTTCAACGAACTGGCCTACCACAACACTTTCCTTTGGATTTGAAACATTCTCTTGGAAGCAAAAATGTCCCTCGTGGAGGTCGGAGCAGAAGCAAATGATGACATTCGATAAAATGCTCTTCCGACAACAGCGTCTGTTCCCACCTAATTTGTGAACGTATCTCACATCTCGATTTAATTCAAGTCATGATAATTGTCTCACTGTTCTACAGCAAACAATTACCGACTTAAAGTAATTTCTTTTTTTTCATAGCTCTCAAACTTCCCATCACCACATTTCTAATTGTTTTCGTTTCAAGAAAACCTCTTGTCCTTTCTGTGGCTAGTACAAAAACAAGTCAAGTCGCCTCTGGCGACAACGCGACCATCACAGCCAGACAACAACGAGTAAACACTTTTCCTTCCAACTCCACGCGAACACTAGTCCACTTCACAAAGAGAACCGACGAAACCAGACCGTGCCAGAGAACCAGAAGCAGAACAAGTGCAAAAAAATGTGTTCCACTCATTAAGCTGGATTCATATAACTTTCCAAATAGCAGGATCTCCAGTGGTTGCTCCAACGTCCTTGTCCTCGAACTACGTCCTTTGAAAGTAACCGTAAACCTCTCATTTGTTCTCTCTACACATTTTTTTTTCTGCTCGCAATTTTCCACTTGACCGGCACAATAACACGCCACCACCCCAAATGCCATCCCAAAAACCCACTTCAAGACCAGTGAAACGCTTTTGACTATTTTAATCACTTCTTGTGGCCGTCATCAGTACGGCCGGTGCTAAGATTCTTCACGTTCAACTGCAAGGATGAGCCAAAATCTTGAACTGCGTTTCAAGTCCTCCCCGTCATCATCGGAACGAATTGAGAGAAATGATGCAACCGCCACTGCTTCGACCCGCCGCCGCCGTGCTCACAAAGTGGGAAAGACTCTGGAAATGAGAAGGTCAAGTGCAGATCACGCAAGAAATTCGCTACGGAGTGCAGAGCAAGAGGAGTCCGAGTGACTAGGAATTAATTAAGCGTACAAGCACGTAGCCGGAAGGGACTTTCTGTAATTGCTGGTGAATTTCTGCTAATAAATTGAATTTTTAAATTGGAGTTCTTTCTTTGTTCTCCTCTTCTCCTCTTGAGGCAGTCAGTGGACACAATTCTCGTGTCAATGACTGCTCAAGTTGCTCCACTTGTGCAGAGGCCTCACCCAGGCTTCCTTCAGTATGTTCCAAGAGGGTTTTTTCAATTTATCTTTGTGGCGCTGAAGTGTGACGCCTTTGCAGCATCCTATTTGTCCTTGCCTTATCACTGCATCATTATTTCAGAAAACTTCGCGACACAGTCAACCGAGCGGTGCACCTGGTGAATACCTCAGGATACATTTTTATCTCGAAAGCAGGGAGGGTGAGAGAGCGAACACATGCATATTGATAAAGGTCAACGGGACACGGGACACAGGACACGTTAACACTTTCACATGTCACACGACAGCGAAACTCTGGCAACATTAAGCGGTGGATGCCGTCACAAGTATGAAATATGAAGGAATGCATGCATGCGAATCAAGGATGCCCGGGCCATTCATACCCGCGGGAGGAGTAAGACGCCACTGAAAATGACAAATGAGTTGTGTGTGCTGCATGCATTCGAGATGAGAGTAATGTTGCTTTGGTGTGTCGCTCTACGAGCTTATTCCTTTCTTTTCGTGTTCGTAGCTCGTGGCATCATTAATTCGGATAAATGGAAGCTCCGGGGCGGTGGGGTTGAGTGACAGTTGCAAGAGATTTAAGATATTCTGTTAATTTCTGCTCTTTTTCGCCCACATTTCGTTCGGAAGCTGCTCTCGTTAGGCTATAAATCATGTCTGGTAGTTAGCATACATTTGCGTCGAATTTGTTGTTGCCAGAACGTTGTCTTATTTGGCATCAGTGTCTGTGGAAACATGGAATGTCATATGTAACGAGAAACTCTTGGGATTGAAGATTGCGGCTTAGTCAAATTTAGTACGATTAATGTAAAAATTAACCAGGATCTTCGTACATTCATGCTGATAAGGTTAAGTAAATGCAACTACACTCGTCTGTGTGGTGTTTGGTAAAGAGCAACCTCGTGATAAGCAACAGCGAATAGAATGAGGCAATATTCTAAGAAGTCGTCATGAATGTCGTCATGAAATATGTTGCGAAATAAACTTATTGCTGCATACGATACCATAAACTTAAGACACCGTCATTCTAGAAATGACACTGTCAACGAAAATGTGATGCCTTTAGATGATTGATTACCCTCTTGGGGTATCAAGCGTCAAAAAAATCTGCACTCCAAAGGGAGCGTGTTGCTGCAACATGATTTTGCTTCCTCTTTAACTTTTCTGAACCAAATGGGGTCACTCATCTTCCGGATTGCGTTAGTCAATGAATTCCATGGAATCCAGTACCACTTTTATTGCTGATTGGTATTTGGTCAGATATTTTTAAGAGTTCCTCATTTCGGATATAGTTCGGTATTTATGAAGGTCTGGAGTTTGTAAGGTCATCGAAAATAACTTTGTCTCTACTTCGTACAGAGCAGTTCGCAGATAGAACATACTTTGGTAATGACCCGTAAAAACTGTAAGAACTTGGATAAAACGTCCTGATGCACCAATCTTCCGTAAAAACTACACATGGCGTCCTCTAACTGAATTTAAGACATATCCATGAAAATCACATTTATAAGTCAACCACAAAACTTTTCCAATGATGATTATCAAGAAGCATGCAGGAGAATCGTTTGATAATTTATAAAGTTAAGGTAATTTCATGTTAACCGAATTGTCTGACTATCTTCTTGTCAGAGGATAATGTTCATGTCAAGACTGTGAGCTGTTCAATGATTTCTAAGATTTCCATTTTAACAAATATTGCGTCCATTCATTCGAAGACCAAATTGAGCAAATTTAAATAATTTACATACATACGAGTACGTTTTTGAATAGTGAACACACAATACCGCTGTTTGCTGTACAGAACGAATAAAGAAAACACCTAAATCCAACTGAAACCGTATAAGAGATTAATAAGTTTGATTTTTAAATTAGTCGGATTAATTAGTATAAGTGCATTTTACCCCAGATCGTCTTTAACCTACTTACCTACCAATCCATCTAAGTGGGATTAAGTATGGTCTAAGTGGCTCAACCCGAATTGGTATAAAGTTCGGACAGCAGCTTGCCGGGACGAAATGGGCAAATAATAGTAGATTCGCAGTTGATTATGAGAATTTGGAAAAATCATTTCTGCAGACTGTTGAAGGGCGATGAGGACACAAATACCGCTGTCAGGCAGATTGTTCCACTCAACACAACGGACGATGATAGAAGAGAATACCGTCCCCCCCGATCTAGACGAAGTCAAGATAGTGATATCGAGACTGAAGTCTAATAAAGCTGCTGATGCAGATAGTCTGCCCGCTGAAATGTTTAAAGCAGGAGGTTATGATCTGGTAGGGCGCATGCACCAGCTCATCTGTAAGATATGATCGGAGCAAAGCATGCCCAATGAGTAGAATCTCAGTATCGTTTGCCCGATCCACAAGAAAGGAGACCCATTTAACTGCGCCAACTAACAAGGAATACAGCGCCATGTCTAGTTTTGACATTCCTGCCAAACTCGTCAGACTGAGCAGGATGACGATGGAGAACTGCCGCTGCTCCATCAAGGTCGGTAACGAACTCACCGAGACCTTCAATATAAAAAAAAGGTTTTAGACAAGGCGATGCGATGTCACGTGGCTTCTTTAACATCGTTCTTGAGAAGATCGTGCAAAACTCACTGGCCAACACAAGAGGCACGATCTTCCAAAAGTCCGTTCAACTGCTAGCTTACGCGGATGACATTGACGTGATTGGGCGAACACAGCGAGCCGTCAATGATGCTTTTGCTGGCATTGAAACGGAAGCGGCTAAAATGGGTCTGGCGATAAACGAGGGAAAAACGAAGTACATGCTGTCATCGAGAAAGGACGCACAACATCGACAACTTGGCCAGAACGTCACCAAAGGCAGCTATAACTTTGAGGTAGTGAAGGACTTCGTCTACCTTGGCTCCGCGGTAAGCAGTACAAACAAGATCAGTACCGAGATTAAACGCAAAATAACTCTTGCCAACCGCTGTTTTTATGGGCTCAAAAGGCAATTGAGTAGTAGAGCCCTCTCTCGGAAGACCAAGTTGACTTTGCATAAGACCTTGATCATCCCAGTCCAGCTGTACGCCGCAGAGGCATGGACAATATCCCAAGCGGATGAACAGTTTCTTTGTCTTTTCAAGAGAAAAGTTCTGCGCGCGATTTTTAGTCCTGTTTGAGTTGATGGCATTTGGAGGAGAAGGTTCAACCACGAACTGTGTGGGCTGTACAGCGACATGAGTCTAGCCAGGCGTCTGCGGATCCAACGCCTAAAATGGCTAGGCCATGTAGAGTGTATGGACAACTTAGCTCCGGCCCGAAGAGTCTTCGACTCTGAACCTGTGGGACAAGACAACAGAAGACGTCCACGTACAAGGTGACGCACGCAAGCCGAGGGGTACCTCGGGCGGCTTGGTGTGCGAAACTGGAGACAGCTGGTGAAAGATCGTGCTGGCAGGAGTGAGGCCCAGGTCCACCTTGGACTGTAGCGCTCTAAGAAGAAGAAGAAGTGGCTCAACCCATTGTATGACGGACTATAAGAGCTTTATGGAAAAAGGGAAGATGTAAAATTATCAGTTCACGGAATCATACCGCCTTCCTTGAACTAACAATATTTTAGTTCTATATATAGATCCAGTTCCCCCAAAAGGTTTCATTTGAAATCAGTAAAAAAAATAATAAAACGCGGCATTTTTCCTTGTATATTTTGTATATATGTACAGACATTAGACCTTGACCAAAGCGTCCACGAATAAGCGAAGGCCTCTGTCTACTTTTAGATGGTCAAAAAACCTTCGAATGTTAAGAGATGACCAATTAAATTTGGAGGATGAAACCACGTACGCTTCGCTGTAGTTTTCCAGGATCCCCTCACATGTGGGTCAGCCGGCGGGTAGAAATACCATGTCATCCTTCTATCGACTAGCTATTTGACTATCTGTTCATTCTGGGTGGCTTCCTTTAAGAACTCTGAAGTTATCTCTCAGCCCCACCAAAATGTGATCTCTTGTCACTGCAGAGCTCATTGCAGTGATCTTTATCAATCATTTAAAAACTTAGATAAAGGTTGGAAACGACAATTTATTGGCAAGTTCTAGGTTGACATGCAAATAAAGGCTACCAAAAGCTTTTCATTGATTTTGAGGAAAGGGGTGAGATGCATTAGCAAAATCATATCCACCACAGAAAAAGAGGCGAAAATATTTCATTCTAGTGTTAAGAAGATCACCCAGCAGTTTTCACTTTACAATATGCCGGAGAATATTTCACTTTATTATCTGGTCACTGTTCCCTCCTACTCATTATTCAGTTCACAACTGCAATTTGGACACAACCAACAATCATGTTTTTTTACAGTCTTTAAAGAAAATGAAGACGTTCATCGTAAAACAAGTCAAAAAGACATTGGATAAGTTCAGAAAGACGTCAGTTAAGATTCCGGTAAAACCATAGACAAATTGTAGGAAACTAATTTTGAAAGAACTCATTCTTAGACCTCGTACACTGCTCTGTCATAACCTTAAACGACACCCAGAACAGTGGTAGGTACAGACAATTTTATGAGTTATAAGATGATTTGTCTTTGACACTGAAAAAAATAATATAAACTCGTCGCTATGTCCAACAGCACACATTTATTCCATTTCTACATCTATTAAGAAATAGAGAACTATGTTAAATTAATAACTCGTACGTGAAACAATCTGAGTTCAGCAAGTTTCTGAAGATAATTCAAGAAGTACCATAAAAAAAGCTGACAGCTCGCACAATTGGAAAAGAGACCATAACTCTTTCCAAACATTTTATGGCACACTACTGCAAGGGTGGGGTGAACAATGATAGTGCAGCAATCAGAATGGGAGTTTGCAGTCCACGCGAATGGGGAAAGTGAGAACGTTGTTTGATACCATTAGTTTAATTAGACATCACGGTATACGTCAGTTGAGAATAAGTAAGAGGAAAACTTCTTTTGAAAATCAAGCGTTTTTCGATTAAGATTAAGAAAGTTTAACGAGTGGGTTGAAAACAAAACCAGAACGTGGACATGATTTATATCACAGGAAATAAAACAGATGAGTACGACTTCGATTACTTACACTTGAACCTCTCTTCTGATATGATGTCAGCATTCACTATTTTTTAGTCTTTTCTGAAACCCTGAACAGTTCTGTGTTCTGGGTATTTATTAGGGAGTTATTTAAGGAGCTGTTGGCTCTTTTATATGCACCTAATACTGCAAATATAAACTTCGAACTCTACCGACTTCAAAGCGGTGACAGGCAGCAGGTCCATTTCTCGTTCATATCTGGTCGTCGAAAAATTCTTCAAAAATTCTATAGTTGAACCCCTAGTATCACGTCTATTACTAGCCTAATAACACCAAAATGACCTACAGACAATCACAACGCCTTTCTCACAACAATGGTTTTTTGTCGGGCGCCACTAGCTATGGTTTAGCCGTGGCGTTGTGGTATGTACATCGACCTCTACGCACTAGGTATTCTGTCTTAATTCAAATCCCTGCACAAGCTCCATTTCTTTCGAGTCAAGGACAATGCTCAAAAATTATATCTGTCTAAAAAAACTTCTCAATCTCGCCGTTCGGAATCGGTATTAAACAGTAGGTCCCCACCACTCGAAAGAGAACAACAGCACGCACAATACGAGTGGTTGCTAAGAAGCTAGGCCCAAGTCTTCCTCGGACTGTAGCGCCGCCATTATTATTATTATGTAACGGTTCAACCGATTTTGAGTATCTAGCTCACATTTAGTGCTACTCCAACATATTTCGAAGCCCGGGTCTAAAGGTATTCTCAAATGTTAGGTCTTGATACAAGCGCCAACATTAACACTTAATTGTTGAGGAGGATGCCTAGGAGACATCCTTCGACAGAAATTGCAGTCAAATCTCTGCGGAAAGTCGTTAGTGACTGCACACAAAAAAAAGGAAAGTTACTCTTTATCATGGTTGCTGATCTCTTTTTCACTTTTCCGTCGGAAAAATCAACTGATTGTCAAATGAAGGCATTTTCACGTCCTTGTTAAAAAAAAACCTTTATAACTACTGCAACATATGTACTCGTACATGCGTCAAAAATTAGGTCTAAATAGATATTTTCAAGATTACATCGTGAACATTGAAACAAAGATTCAACAACAAAGAAGTCAACAACCAGGGGGTTGAGTTTACTCACCTGGAATGTACTGTATTTATGTTGTGAAACAAGAAAAGGGATCGTATAATGATGGAGTATAATAATCGATTTGAACATTACGGCTCATAAAGGTGCATTGTTATGCATTTTATTGTTCTCGAACTCACTACACAAAGAGGTTTATAACATCACGCACTAGACATTCTGTCTTGATTCAAATCCCATTTACAATTATTTATTGGCTATTGTTTATTGGACTGTAATACACAATATCAGAGGTTAACTACACAAATCTCTCACTCTAGCACGCGAACTATTCCGAACACGACCGATTGAAATACAATGCTCAAGTGATCGATTGAACGGGTGTAATTGCAGAGAAGAACTCAACCGCTCTCCTTGGAGTTCGTCGCGTGAGTGCCTATAATGAACTGCCAGATTGATCCTACATGCACACATACAGGATCAGATGACGGTGCGTGATATCCCTTTGTTCGCTTATTGTTACACAGGCTCTCGTTCAATATTTAGAATATTGAACACACTTATTGATTGAGCTCTTCAAGACGAAATTTAGCAAGCTTTTCTTGTCAGTTATCAAGCTCGAAAAATATCACGAGAATTGGTGCCGGAAAACGGAAAGTTAGTAATCTTATTCGAACCTGAGACCTTCTATTTAGGTGTCAAAGCACTTATAACGCTTACGTCACGACAACCACCTAATAACGAATAATTTTGGGATAAGGATAAGATGGGGATAAGAAAGTGAAAGTGTAATTTGGTGAAACTACCACCATCGTGGATAATCAGAGTTTCCAGCAAACAGAACAAAAATATCAAGAAAATTCATCAAAATATTGACTGAATAAATTTGTGGTCAGTAATGTTCTGGCTTCTTGGCAGGTAGGTGGGAAAGTGAGTACACTGGAGGGATGCCACGTCTCACATATGCAAGTAATTGTCGACCCATTGTAATGCCCATATGGGGTATGAAGGAGACCATTTCTGCTGCACTGTATCATCTTGTCATAGATTCTGCGGAATCCCCAGCCATCCAGTTCTGTTTGCCAATCTGCAAATATCAAAACAAAAGACTTCCAAGTGTTCTGTATCACAGATGATATAAGCTGGGGCAGTTACAGCTCCTGCAGCTCCTGCATTTTGGTCGCTTTTGAGTCCATTCTTTAAGATCTGGGTATTTAGACGAGTATAATCTGTAAGCACTCTAACTGCCATTTTGAGGAGGCTTTTATAAATGAATGCAGGCAAGCACTCAACAACTCGTTCGATGATGTTGCAGCTTGGTTGGCTGGGCCAGGTGACGGTAAGTAGGACGGCGGCACGCTTGCGGTTGCACGGCTTAGTTCGTCAGACGGGGCTGTTCTTGTCCTCCCACTCATACACCACCAGTTGCAAACAAAAAATATCGTGCCCAAAGCTAGCTAAGAGAAGATAGAAGACAGTGAAAGGATAGAGAGAGAAGAAAGCCTAATACCCTAACAGACCACGGACGGACAACTAAAAGATAGAAAAGAGAAAAGAAAGTACAGACAGGAAAGAGGAAAAGAAAGATGTTCAAGATCTATGCCTTTACCATCAAAAGAGACCGGAAGGGAGCTGGCGGATCTAAACTAACTAACCTAGACTACACCTAACCTAACCTACCTAACTTAAAACTATACCTAATAATAATAATAATAATAATGGCGACGCTACAGTCCGAGGTGGACCTGGGCCTAGCTTCTCAGCAACCACTCGTGTTGTGCGTGCTATTGTTCTCTCACGAGTGGAGGGGCTTAATGCCGACTCCGAATGGCGAGATTGAGAAGCTTTTTCTAGACAGTTATACTCTTTGAGCATTGTCAGTGACTCGAAAGAGGTGGAGCCATGAAAAAATGTTTGATGTTTTTTTTCGAGATTCGAACCGACGACCTCGAGCGTAGGAGTCGACGCACCTACCCACTACGCCACGGCGCCCACAAACTAAACCTAACCTGTCTTAAAACTACCTAGCTTAGCCCTAACAAGAAACAACACCCTTCCAGTGTCCTTCAACAGGGAAGTTTAAGCCCTTCTAGGAAATTAAAAATGCTGAAACCCTAAGATCACGTTCCTATCATTGCAACATTTGATATTCTTTTTCATGCACCAATAAAAGAAATAAACCATACGACCCCAGTAAATGGAAAAATATTGCACAAAGATTTTCACATCTGCACGTATGGTACTTTAAAAGGCACTTTATTGTGTAACCACTCATCTATTTATGTTGCCATAAGTCGGTACAATTTATTTATTCTCGATTGCTACTCCCTAGATGGACATACAGCTCAGATGTAGTGCATGACCAAATGAACATCGAACGTGTCACTCCGAAGTATGCAGTAAAATTTCGCACTCACTCCAGAAGGATGTTAAATGCATCTGTGGTCAAATCCGATGAAAATGGCAAGCAAGGCAATCTGGGGAGTTTAAATTGAATAAAGGACTTTATCGATACGCCCCTTGAATTGTTCATTTAAATATATAAAGGACATTTATTAGCGACAACAAGATATTCTTAGTGACAAACTCCATAACATTTGCAGGGGATAAGCTTTTTCCAGAAAAAAAGTCACAGTTTATTTCTGGCATGGCGGCAAACTGTAAACACAACAGGCCTAAAAATAAATGTCAGTATGGTATTGACAGGGCACCATTCCCCAGACTCAATTGATTTGCAGTGACGAAAAAATAGAGGGCACTCGAATATCAGGCACATTGCCCTTATTTGGATTTAACCACCACCAACTAACCACATTTTTCCGTGAGTGAAAGAAGTTTTTTTTCGCGTGTTGTTTTGAGACTGTGGAGGAGGATTTTTTTTCCTTTATTGGTTTATTGACATCGACTTGTGACGGTGACTTTTGGTATGAGGGCATGATGGAGTGAATTATTGGCAACCTAATTCCAGTAGTTCGCATCTAAGTCATCCAGTGACTCTATCTTATTACTCTCCCAGAATGACATGCAAAGAAAATGGTTCAAAATTGTTAAATCACACGATCTTGGGGAATGATCGTAGGTATTCTCGTATGTACCTGCATATATACAGCCGTGGCCAAATGCATTAGGCACCCTTTAAGATTCGTTATATTTTAAGCGAATTAATGAAATGAGAGGAAAAAATAAAAATCGTTTACAATCTCAAGTAGTGTCGCCGAAAACCATAAAATTCAAACTAATTACTTCCGATAAGTGATTTGGCAGCAAAGATAAACAAATTAGGGTGCCTAATAAATTTGGCCAAGTCTGTATTTGGTATTAAACTCCGAGGTGGATATAAGACTAACTATTGAAGCAACCATTTGTGTTGTGCATGCTCTTGCTCTTCTCTCCCGATTGGAGGGGATCTACAGTGTAATGCCGACTCCAAATAGTAACTTTTTTTTTTTTTTTTGTCGAAGTTTTTTGTCACACTACACTCAGACTCAAGACTGGTCCATTGTACTACCAGGCAGCAACCTACTTTTACTGAAATTTCCTGGTCTTCCGAAGGACAATTATACTCTTTGACCATTTTCAGTGATGCGAAAGAAACAGTGCCGTGAATTATAAAAATTGTTGTCCGTATCGGGAAACGAACCCAGGCTTTGAGCACAGAAGTTGACGCCTTTACCCACAATGCCACGGCGGCCACATTGCGGCACATCATAAGCTCTCAAAATGTTCCATTCAATAAATAGATTTGGTCAACGCTGTATGATATGTTCAGTCGTCCCGCCTAAATTACAATTCTTCCAAATTGCTTACCGGTCACTTGCAATCACATTCTTGTACAAAGTGACCGATACTGAGCACTACCCTCCTGTCTGACTGTTGGTGTTCCTGTGATCAATGTGGCCAAATCAGAAATCTCGACGAACCTTTGCCTTCTGAACTATGCCCACGTCCTTGTACAGCTCGCAGAGTCCGCTTATGCTTAATTTCTATTCACGTTGTCATCAAGACCGACGTTGAATTCTTCTTTTAAGTGTACAGTTCTGTTGTTTTGCTTATTGTTCAGTTTTCGTCTCCATATAGAAAGACTGTTAGGATAAGGGTTTGGGAGAGCATAATTTTGGGTCTTCAAATTTGAAGTTTTGACCTAAGTTGCTTCAAAAAACCGGAGCCAATCTATGTAAGTCAGATCTCCACTAAGATGCCGTTTCGTTTCGCCCGAAGTAGATTTCTGAATACCTCGAAGTTATAGAGCGAAGGATCGACAGTATATAAGTATGTACTTTGTTTCCTTCTCGTGTCCCTCTAAACCAGCTCATTTCGCATAATATTCGATCGCCATTAAAGTTTCCTCATCGGCATGCAGGGAATGCGCGACAATCGTAGCCCAATAACCGAACAGACTTATAGAAGGTAGTGCATTCCGTGTTGATAGCTGCCCGCCGCACTATCATCCCCAGTGCCAGACTGGAGAAGTTTTACGACAGCATATCTCTTTGCCATGATCCGGAGCAGATTTCAAATACAGTGGACTACCTCTAAGTCGAATCTTTACGGGATATCAAAATTAGTACGACTTAGAGGGAGTTCGACTTAGAGGATAGTTTTTTGTATGGAAAATTGAGGGGAATGCCAGGAAAATATGGCGAAAAAATTCAAGTTAGGGAGAAATTCGACTTAGGGAGAGTTCGACTTAGGGAGAGTCCACTGTAGTTCGAGAATTCCAAAACTGAACAGCATAATAAATCGCGTACGTTTCAAAGTGACGCGATACAACCGAATTAACTTTTCCTAGATCCTGATTTCGACAATCTTGTCTTGTGATGTTCCTTGTGATGTTCCTTGTGATGTATGCGGCTTTCAGACCGATTTGATGTGGGCGCCGTGACGTAGTGGTTAAGTACGTCGAATCTTACGCTCGAAGACTCCGAAAAACAGTTTTCACATTTTCACTGCTCCACCTCTTTCGGGTCTATTACAATACTTAAAGAGTATAACTGTCTAGAAAAGCTTTTCATTCTCGTCCTTCAGAGTCAGCATTAAACTCTAGATCCCTTCCATTCGTGAAAGAAGAATTACACGCACAATACGAGGAGCTGGGCCCAAGTTCACAACGGACTGTAGGGCCAAGGGTGCCGTGGCGTAGTGGGTAGGTGCGTCGACTCCCACGCTCGAGGTCGTCGGTTCGAATCTCGAAAAAGAAACATCAAACATTTTTTCACGGTTCCACCTCTTTCTAGTCACTGACAATGCTCAAAGAGTATTACTGTCTAGAAAAAGCTTCTCAATCTCGCCGTTCGGAGTCGGCATTAAACTGTAGGTCCCCTCCACTCGTGAGAGAACAATAGCACGCACAACACGAGTGGTTGCTGAGAAGCTAGGCCCAGGTCCACCTCGGACTGTAGCGCCGCCATTATTATTATTATTATTATTTAGACGTCGCTAGTCAATTCCAGGATTTGTTGAGGTGTGAACACTTGGTCTATAGTCTATTTGTTTGGTTGGAAACCCCACTTATGTACCGACGCAAAAACGCGTTGAACATTCCCACAGCACATTGAACAGCATTTTATAGGCGACATTGAGCAGGGATATACGATAATTTGGGCAGGAGGTAGGTTGGCCTTCTTTCTGAATAGAGCATATTGAGCTAATATTCGTCGGTTATGTTTATATCTTCCCAAATTCTACGGATGATCTAGTACCTGCTCAAGACCAGATTATCCTCATTAGCTTTGAAGAGCCTTGAAGCAGGCAATCTGAGTCTGTGGCTTTGTGATTCTACAGCTTTTTAAAAGCTATGCCAGCTCCTTCAATGGTTGGTCTTCTTTATTGGCTGGAAATGGGATTTTTCTCCTGGTTATGCCCGTCAGACTGCTGTTAGAAATGCTGCTTAAATACATCCACTAGCCATATTACGGTCACAGATTCAAAAAAAGCAATTCGAGTCTAAAAATGAACACAAATCAATTCTTATCTGTCAATCTGAATTTCATTGCAAGAAAGATTAATACTTTAAAAAAGACACTTCTTAAAAATTTCCTGATTCTGTCAGTTACAGTTCATTAAAGCAATAACCCATCTGTGTGATATTCCTCCCACACGAACTTAGGGAAGAAGACTTATAGATGCTACAAACGTCGAAGAAGTGTGAAAGAATGTTTCCATTATGGCTATACTTTTATAGGGGGCGTCGTGAAGTGAATGTTTTGTTTGTCCACGTCTGGAATCGAACAGGTGATGTGTCACAATGACCCAGTGACCACAGTCCGGACAAGTATTCTTTTGGCCTTTTGGCAGATGAGCGCAGTTTACCTAGAAATTGTCACTATGGCTGAAGACCACTTTATTTAATTTTTGATAGTGGGAACCCAATTCCTTCAAGCAACTACACTACTTCTTGCCCTCACATCTTCATTTTTCTCGTATTTAATTCCATGTCCCTCAAAGAGAATAACATATTCGCCCACCCGTCACCGACTCATCTCCCACAAAATTGTGCTGAATCGAAAGAACAACAAAGTCACACAACCAAAAAAAAAGTCAAATTCTATTTTTATAAACACATATACTTCTCCATTTCCCGCATAACGATGTAAACAATCTTATAAGGCAAAACCAAAACCGAGAGACACAAAAGTAAAGGAATAATGAAAAATGTTAGCATTTCTTATTTAAACAGAACATTTCCCGCCAGCGATTGTTAAGTATTTTCCCCGAAAAATAAACACAAAATTTAGGTCTCCCACCATCGAAACCGACACACACACAGGCGCAGGCAAAAGATCAAAATGTGAGCCGTGCAACCCAAGAAGAGGCATGTACCAGCGCGCCCCAATCACCTAATGAATAGCAAATATCAAGCAAAGCCACAGATTTGTTGTGTGTCCTTTCCCGTGCATGGCCCATAAATATTTAAATTTGTTTGTTGAAATTTCCTCGATTCATTACCAAAAAGCGGCCCAATCCATCAACACGGAAAGAGGACTGGAAAGTTTCAATATTAATTTTCATTCTTCCTTCGGGTGTGTTTACCTCCCACATCCACATCCTCCCCTCATCATGCACATTTTTCTTTGTTTTTCAATTTCGATTCAAAATTGAAAATTGATACTGTAAATATCTCACAAGTCACATTTTCCAATAAATATTCGAAATGAAGATATCGACACAAAACAGAAATTAAATCGTTCCCCTCTACTCACACTCTTTCCGGCTGCTGACTTCTGGTGTGACACAATCCAACCCAATGTCTGCCAAAGATGTATCCCAAGGATGCGAGCACAATGGCAATCGAACAGAAAAAATATTATTTTTTATTATTATTTTTATTTCATTCGTCGTTTTTCGGCATTTTCCGCACTCTCACACACATGCACTTGCTCAGAAACTCCAGATACAGATACGGATGCAGATGCAGATTGCAGATTCGAATGCACTGAGACGGAAGTACAGATGTATTTTTTCTTCACTTTTCCCTCTTCTATTTCGAGAGGAAATTTCGACTTTATTTTTGAGGAAAAAACTTTTCACAAAACTACTTCCGGCACGGAATGGGTTTTGGATGATGACACATGCGTTGCACTAAGGGATTCCGGTGGCATTGGCATTTGTTCATGCTTCAAGTGGCGGATGTGATTGATTCATCCCTATCCAGCAGGCAAGTGGTTGATCATACTTAGCCCGGGTAGTTTACAAAACTTTGTTGAGCTGCACTTTCCTTTATTTTTCCTATTCTTGTATTGACACCTGGTTTTTATTTTTGTTTGTATTCTCCTTTGACTCGCCTCTTTCGCGACGTTGATGTTTCACAAGCCAATCGTCGTTGCTAAGGGTGGGGGTGCACCCACAAACAGAAAGCGAAAAAATGAAAAATAATGACTCGCAATCTCTTGTAAAGCCTGGGGGTTGGGTTGTGGGCGGTACGAGGAGGACGAGGAGGGAAAGATAAATAAATGAGAAATATAAAAATAATTGATTTTATGTTAAATAAGAAAGAAATCATAACAAAGAGACAGAAGGCGGTGTTCAAGGGCGGGCAACCGCGACGGGCGTAAAATAAATAAGCATGACAGCAACGGAACAACGCGAAGACAGAAAGTGAAGCCCCCGCATTTCGATTTCCACATTTTCCTCGTTTTCTGTCGAGGATTACATTTGAGATGATAGGAGAGGAGCCACCACCAGCGAAACGATTTGACAATGCACTGCGCCAATGGCTGTGGAATATACACTGCGGGGTGGTATGACTAAATGAAAAGTTCCATTGCCAATATTTCGTGACTGCAGGTCGTGAGGAAGCCTCCAACAAAAAATTAAGTTACTATGCTGCCCTTTGGCGTAAGCTTTCGAGGAATGTTAAGTGGCCAATAAAAGGTTAAGGACACACCATCGATAAAAAGATAAGTAATCGACTTGTGACAGTTCCGTGGTCGAAGTGAACAGAAAAAAATAATGGATCGCCGGAGAGGGTGACGAATATTTTGGGATGTTTTTTGTTGATGTCAACGCACTACGACTTCTGCGGCACACAATGCAGATAATCACATCTAATTGCCGAAAGGAACGGAATTATGCCGCACTTTTGAAGCACGTGCTTCGCATCTGAACGTGTTTTCCTTATTTACCCAAGCAACTCTCACGATTGAGCACACAAATTTTTGTTCAAAATGAGCGCGGGTGCTATTGTTAGCTAACCCACCCTTAAATAAATCGTATATTACGGATAATTTTCTTCTCCTTCGATTTGGTACACGGCACAACACCAAAACTGAGTTAAATTGTCGAAAAGGCGAACTGAAAATGAGTTCCGAAGAAGAATGAAATAAAAAGATAGTCTGGTACGTTGGAAAGCTTAAATTCAACTGACAGCGTACCCATTGGCGAAGCAACCCCCTTGTCGTGTTGTGTTCGCCTTTGGATTGTTCGAATCGAACTCCATCCAACCTTGTCGAATCATACTGAAATTCTTATTTATACACATACACATTTATTTTGGGGGGTCTGGATGGGGTGGTTTCTGTTTGTGTGCTGCTGCTCCATCATCTGATGAAACCAGCAGCATGTACTCGTAGCTGTTACAGTGATTCCAGCAGCAGCTAGGTGGTAGGATGTGAATTCCGAACGTGGGACTCCTCGTAGGGGTTGGTCGTCAGCTCTCATCTCGTCCCTGCTCAATGTAGTGCGTTTGTATGTTTTTGTGTACATTTTGACCACTTAGACTAGTTATCTCCATTTTAGACCCCTCATCCCTTTTACGACACTCACTGTGCAGGTTGTCAGCCGTAAAAAATGTAACAACGAAAAAAACGCACACAAGGACATCCTTAACCCTTCCTCTCCATCTGTTTATCCCTTTTTCTGTGTTTTTGTTGGGGTGACAGTGCCACTATCTCTGTACTAAATTAAGAATAAACCCTCATTTCGGGTCGTTTTAAACACGTTCAGGATGATTTGCTTTGAATCGTCTGGCGGGACTGGAGACTTTGGAGAATGTTGAAAGTTCAGGAGTGTCTCTGAATGAGGGATGGACGTGAATTTTGACGAAGATTGATTAGTTTTTGGAACAGTCCCAGATTTTCCGCCCCAACCCGAGGAATTGCAAGTACAAAAGTTGAAAGAATAGTTTTACGACTGTCGAACATTAAATTCAGTCAACCGATTGCTTGTACTTAAATACAGGGTGATTCATTTTATGTGGCCGCAATTGTTAAGTTAATGCAATATAATCTGACTTACCGAGGAAATGACATTTCGAGGGGTTGTCAGTGGGAAACTCTTGTGCACTTAAATTTTGAATGCTTGCTGCTGATAATTGCAATGTTCTCTGTAGTTGATGTGCGGTAGTTAAACTTTAAAATACTGTCGACATTGCAGAGAGTTGTTCGCGTTGACTCAAACGACTTGATTGCTCCTGATGATCTTGTCGGGAATGGTTGTGCAATGATTGGAATCATTTAGACGTTCAAGGGAATTTATGTCCTTTGATGTTAACATGTTGTTTAGAATTGATGAAATTTAGTCATGACCATGACCCTATTGGTAATGGCTAGTTGGTTTTTCCTTGCTTTTGTAGTAACATCCCATGGCGGGTCTGGGTCTGAGTTATAGTTGCCTTCCATATATGGGCACGCTGCTCCCAGTTGTCTAGACCAAGCTGTCCTGCATTCGCGAAGACTTTAAACCGGTGGTGCGGTCTCCATCTCCGTCTGGAATCAGGAGGCATTGTTGTCCGTACACTCGATGCGGCCGAGTAGATTTTTGCCTTCCAAACTACGTCCACATCTCGGCACAGCCTATAGAGTTTGTGGTTATGTCTTCTTCTCCATTCACCTTCCACGCAGAAGGAACCAAGAATCAGCTCTGCCGTTCTGCTTATTGTCCAGCATTCGTCCACTATAAGCGTTTTATAGAACATGATTTTGGTCATTCGAGTTAGGAATTTTGACCCTAGCTGTTTAAGCTTACCGAAATAACAACGGTTGCCAAGGGCGATTCTGCGTCGGATTTCCACCAGGATGTCCTTTGTGGAGTTAACATTTGCCATGAGGTAGACAAACTCCTTCACTACTTCAAAATTGTAGCTGTCGATCGTGACGTTTTGTTCCAGGTGGTGTGCGATGGATCAATTTGTACTCGCCAAGATATATTTTGTTTTGTCCTCATTCATCTAAGAATAGACCAGTTCGTTTGGTCTCTTCTTCAATCGCCGTAAAAGCTTCTACAACTTCACGCTGGGAACGCGCGATGATGTCGATATCATCAGCGTAACCCAGTAGTTGGGTAGATTTGTAGAAGATAGTGCCTTCCGTGCTTACACGCGCCCGCCGCACAATCTTCTCCAGCACCAGGTTGAAGAAATCACACGACAGCGCATCTGCTTGCCAAAATCGGGTGTAGATTTTAAATGGTTCAGAGGTCTTTGAACCGAACTGTACGATGCATCGCCTATCTTTTGGTGCGACACAACCGGATCAGTTTTCCCGGAATCCCGAATTACCCATCACATCGTATAATTCTTTGCGATGAATGCTGTCGTATTTCGCTTTGAAATCGATGAAAAAGTGGTGCGTATCGATTTGAAACTCTCTGTTTTTTTACCAAGATTTGCTTTAGTGTGAAGGTCTGGGGTATAGTCGATTTGGCGAGCCGGAAGCCGCACTAGCACGTAACGATTAGTGATTATGAGATTATTCAGTCAATAATCGAGTGATTAAGAGTGCACATTGAAGAAGTTAGTCAGGCCAGTATAATAGTGTCCCAAAACCGAACTTCCGGCGCTTATCAATAGTAAAATCCAATCCCGAAAACTAATATTTGGCAATCTATAGGTGCTTACAACACCTCTCCATTTGTGGAGTCATTTAATATCTTAAGAGGATTTGTTTAATAAGTTATATTGAATTAAAAACAAAAGTCACAAAATAAGAACATTTTTATAGGCAACCAGCAGGCCCTCCCTACTTCGCTAGCCTTGCAGATTAATATTCCATATTCTCAACAAAATAGTTGCTGGAATTATTCATCATCAATTAAACTGCCAGACGGTACCATTATATAGTCGTGGTTGATCATATTAATAATAATAATAATGGCGGCGCTACAGTCCGAGGTGGACCTGGGCCTAGCTTCTCAGCAACCACTCGTGTTGTGCGTGCTATTGTTCTCTCACGAGCGGAGGGGACCTACAGTTTAATGCCGACTCCGAACGGCGAGATTGAGAAGCTTTTTTCTAGACAGTTATACTCTTTGAGCATTGTCAGTGACTCGAAAGAGGTGGAGCCGTGAAAAAATGTTTGATGATTTTTTTTCGAGATTCGAACTGACGACCTCGAGCGTAGGAGTCGACGCACCTACCCATTACGCCACGGCGCCCATTGCGAAGCATAATAATCATTCCTGCAGTTCTGGCAAATCAAAATATTAAAAATTCTATAATTTACCACGTAATGTTGACTCATAACTGCGTCTACTGACTCATATGCATATATGCAATTGATTCATAACAGGATCCACTGACTTTGCTTTGTCATGATGAGTACTTATATTGAGCTCATTGACATATTGTTAAATGTTACTAATGCAGTTGAACAATCGATTAGCATATGGCCTACAGCAATTGTTTTGAAAACAGCTGTTGATGGTTCATTTTGCAATTGAACACGTTTTTAGTGAGTGTTAGTATTTTCATATGTCTCAACAATTATTATTATTTGGAACACTATTTCAGTCGAGCAGTAGTAATAGATCAAGAAATGATAGTAATGTGTGTCTAAATGCACCACTGAACCGTTGTTGACCCCTTAGTTCTTGCAAGCTTCATCTTATGTTTATAATGATTTCCTATACGCCACGCTCATCCAATATGCAAGACTTTTGCATTCGATAAGTCCTTGGAATGATGTTTACAATTAAAGTCAATGGTATAGCTGCTTAAGGAAATTATATCAAAAACGCTTATTCCGGTGCCTTTCAAAAGCGTGCACAAATAAATTGTGCCCCTTCAGTCGCTGCAAGCTTTGAAGATTCGATTAAGAATACTTCATTGCAATCAAATTGATATTTGAGCTTGAAATCTGTTTTTTCCCCACTCATGTTTTATTTTCAAGCCTAACTTAAACCTCCCTTATCAAACAATTGTAAAAAAATTTGTTTAATTAGTTCGTTTTTTTAGATTTTTATGTATCAACTATATAGTAATATAGAAGGAGATATTCATTATATTTAAAAGAATATTTTTTAAATTGGCTTGATTTCGCCAAAGATTTTGAAAAAACAAAATCGTTTTTATTTTATTTCATTTAATTTTTAAAATTTTTTTTTCAATTTTAAATTCAAATTTTTAAATTACTTCTTTATAAAAAAAATGTTTACACACTTAAGTTGCAGCTTGTATCTTTCCTCATTATTAAGCCAAAGTTGGCTTTGATTTAGAAAGTATTCACTTTTAACTGCTATTATTGAAAATGTGTATAATAATCAAATAATAAAATTTGAAACGCTTTAACAGCAGTAAAATATATGAACAATTAAACTCAAGAAGGATTTGATGTAATCATAGTAAATTTTAACCATTCAGTTTGGGTTTTTAATAAATATTGATGAGATTTGTATTTATTGATTTTATACAAAATTTTAGCATATTAAAAATGATCAGAGCTATAAAAATTATCTCACTATTGGAGCTGAGCTATAATTTCGTGCAGACTCCAAAGCTTGAGTTGTGTTTTCTTGAGAGTTACGCTCTCTGAACATTTTTAGTGAATCGAGACAGGTGGTGGAGTGAATTTCAAAGTCCTTCCGCCCAGAATTTATCATAGACACTCAGTATAAGGTCGATAGACTAACACTTTGCGCCAAAGCGAAAAAGCAACGGTCAAAAACTATGATAAAATTTGCAAATCTTACTAATTCGAATCTCACTATTACCCTCGAAAACCTACTCAGCATTGATTAAAAGTAGAAAGGACAAGGATCTGTTCTTAATGTAAAATCTTCTATGAATTTTTTACGGCACGATCACTCATTGATTGAAGTGTGCATTGAAAAAGAAAAATTACAAAATCCTCTTGACGGCACCAAATGCTTTCTGCTTTCTTTCTGATCTCTACTTCATACACTTCTTATTGACAGTTTGATGAATCCGGTGAAGATCATTCGACTTTTGTTAACTTGTTTGAAAGTTTAAATTCATTATGAAATTGTACGCCAATCGACTATATCAGAATATTTATATTATTAAAACAAACGATCGAAAGGAAATGGCTGACGATTGGAATATAATCTTCAGCAAAAAGAAATAAACCCCATTCGCCACCGTTTCCGTAAGAGGAACCTCATCCGTCTCAACAGGTATTTTGGCGGTACCACTCAAGTCGAAATAAAATCCGGATAGAAATGAACTGATGCCTTTGGTCAGTTCAATAAATTGGTGACATTTATATCGAAAATAAGTCGTTTTTTTTTAGGTCTAGTAGTTCCATTATTTAAACCCTCATTCCTTCCAAATTCTAATAAACAAAGATTGTCATCAAACAAGTCTTAAACCAAAAAAACATAATTTGTCCTAATTTTTCACTCAGTGGCTATCTTAAGATGAACACAGACTAATATAATGTTCAAACTTCATTTTAGTTACATGTATACGAAGGGTGCTTATGGGCTTATTCTCGCATACTCCCCTTTACATTCCATCTCCATGGAAGCATGTTCTATTCATCACACGCCCAACATAAGCTTTTACTGCTTAATTCTCGTCTATATAAATTCGCTACACCAACTCCAAAGAGCACTTAGCTCCCCGCAAGCCTTACAACTCCCGATTATCCTCTTTATTAGTTGTCTGTCTTCAGCACAACCACATGTCGCATACACATGAACGCACAAAATCAGTCACCACAAGGGACGAAATGTAACTCAGTTCATCCCAAAATAAAATCTGGCATCGATTGTACCCAAACCATGAATACAGCCCACCCATGTGGAGATAGTTCCCAGCTATTTCGGATAAAACACCTCCATCCATAGACACCTATCCACACGTCGGCTCATATACGTTTAACACCTTCAGCGGATTTGTGAAACAGCATGACCAGACGGCGGTCTTATTATCCCACCCCGCAATTTCATAAATCAAATCCGATCTGCCTCGGCGCCGATTCCACATAGTTTCCCAAATGAAATACATACACTCCGAATTACAGGATGTTTCCATTGGATTTCTTTGTTTTTCCCAGATGGAGCGGGCCGGAGTAGAAGGGATGCCGCACGAAACACGCTGAACAAATACGATGAACTGGCTGAGATATAAAATTCTGTTTGAAGTTCATGAAATACGCTCGATGAGTTATTGCCTCGTGCCGATAGAAAAATATCTTGAATATGATATGAAACAATTACATGCTTGTATCTCTTTGTACACTTCCCGTGCAGCCTCTAAGTACGAGTAGCTGATCTCCACTGGTTCTGGGAAAGTTTTCGTTGGTAAACATTTGCTTTGGCTGCAAGCCATTGCATGCAAGATATTTGCCCAAATTAATTCGCTTTATGTTCGAAAAATAAACCGATCTGTGTTGTGATATGCTTTGATTTCTGAATTGATTATGAAATGAGACGTACAACTCAAAGGATGTTTAAGTCATGAGAGGCATCTGACGTATTGACGGACAAGAGTCACCCTGACCGTGTACGTCTATTGGAAATTCTGAAGTTGATTGCAATGAAATTGGTGTATCGCGTGTTCGTTGCTGAGTTCATTAAACTAACTTAGTTAACGTCATTTTTTTGTCGATAAATTATGAAGTATTGGGGGTGTGTTCGTCCTAAATGACAAGTGGTTTCATTTTATTCCAGACAATAGATATAGAAAGTGAAGTCAATATTTTTGAAGAATGAATGGAGATACACGCACACGAACTTCTCGGAAGTTATGGACTTTGTGGAAATATTTTCGTCTCCGAATATTGATTAGGACTGCAACTAAATTTAGGTAAATACAATTTTCTAAGAATGTAGCAGAATGAAATGACATTTGAATGAAGTATCACAAACATGCCTCGAATGAACTAAACTGTTACTTTGTTTTCTACAAAATAAAGTCAAGAACATTTTCTGAAAGCCAAGCTTGAGTTGTACTACCTCTGTTGTCCTGCAGAGGAATTCTTTAACTTCTTTCTTCTTTCGATATAATTTTCTGATCCGCTCCGAGAATTTTTTAAAATTTTTTTTTGGCAGAAAGGAAGCTTTTCCGCATTCAATTGCATTTCCATCAGAAACCTTACAAAAACCCTTACGATGCACAGTGGGGCAAAATGGCCTCAAAACTGGAAAAAATTCAAAAAATTAAATGAGACAAATGATAATGTTTTGCGTTTTTCCCGTTAGGTAACATGTGAGTGCACCGAATGATCACTCATTTAAGTCATTTGCCTGCTCTGCCACTTTTTGTTAAGCATTTGAAGTCAAGGTTTTATTACGATTGCGAAAGTGATGTGCAAAAGTGAATAAAAGTGTTGGTTTCAAAATACTGTAGTTTTGTTAAAAATTGATTAAAAACTAATTATAAGTCTGAGAAAACTTCAAAAAAAATTAAATCAGTTCCCAAAGATGTTTTTAATTTGACTATTTCTGCAGGTGAAGGTGATGCATCTGATGACAAATTTGAGAGCGACGATGATTCTTCTTTAGATGAATCAATCTTTAAATTTCACTGTAAAAACATTCAAACAAATTGAAAAACACTATATATATTCTTTATTACGTCTTTATATATGTATAAAAGTTCGAAGACAATGTAGAGCAATTGTAAATAAAATTTTTCGATTTATGCGTTCTTAAATAAATACTTTAATTATTAATTAAAACATAAAAAATAAAAAATTTAAAAGTGAAAATGAGTTTATTTACCACTATTTTTCTAAAGCCAGCACAAGAATTATTTCCAGTTTTGAGTCCGTTTTGCACCACTGTGCGATGGTACCTTTACAAAAACTATCGAAAAGATTTTAACGACAAAATTACCAGAATTGATCAAAATTTCCACGAGCTCCTCCTCCTCTTCCTAAAGTCAATTTTGTTCCTTTAGAAACACAGTAATCAGCTCCTCTAAGAACACGATATCTTCAGAATTTGCAGATTCATAACACTTTCAATAAACCAAGTGTCTTAAAATTCTGTATTTTCGGACTCCTGCTGCATAGATTTCATGAAATGTTGTCTTTGACATTGATCACGTTCACAGCTTTTGTTGATCTAGCTATGCACGGTTAGACCGCCTAAAAGTTCACTCACCAGATTCTTCTTCGTTTGCGTGTACCCACGTATGTTTAGTTTGCAATCGTAAGACGGTCTTAGCCTGGACGAGTGTTTGTTTGCATCCATTACTATCCCTGAGCGTTGCTTCCAATTAGTAACAATAGTGGCGCTGCAGTCCAGGGTGAACTTGAGCCTAGATTCAACCACTCGTATTCTGCGTGCTATTGTTCTCTCACGAGTGAAAGCGACCGGCAATTTAATGCCAACTCCTAACGGTGAGATTGAGAAGCTTTTCCCAGACAGTTATACTCTTTGAGCATTGTCAGTGTCTCGAAAGATGTGACTTTTACGGAAAGTATCAAAGTTGTATTTTTCGATATTCGAACCCAAACATTGAGCGTAGGAGTTGACCCACTTACCCACCATGCCACGGCAGTTTACCCAATTTTTATGGTTAAGAAATTACTTGGCAGTACTTCATCCATTGTCATACTACACCCTGATGAGTTTCATTAAGATATCGGCTATTTGCCAATCGGGCTCCCAAGCATGCCATGTTGTAGCTGCGTGAAGGTTAAACTCTTACCCATTTAATGTACAAAATAGACCTGTTATCCACTCATTATTGATTTCAACGATGTCTCTAATAAAAGGATCGGTGAAATGACATTTTATTTAAATCCTGCTGAATGAATATACTGTATGTATATTGTAGTACTGCTCCTCTTTTTTACTGGTCCCCCCATTTCTTTGCATCACAATTGGAAAACATTATTATTTTAAAGATTAATTTATGTTATATTTAAAGTAAATGTTTAAAAATAAATTTATTATTATATTAATTTATTATTAAAAATATATTTATATTAGAAATCATTTAAAATAAATATAAATTAAATATAATATTTAAAAGAAAATGTAAACAATTTGAAGTGTGAACAGTTTTTGAATGTTGGAGTTTGAAGACGTTGAATTTGCAACAATTAATGACCGCTTGTACTGAGCAAAGTTAATGGGTTATAAAAATACGCCTGACTGGTGTACTCGTAACTTCCCCAATCGAACTGCCATCACAACATCGTACGATTTAGTCGTTATAACTCCTTGTAATGTAATTGCAGCTCGCTAGTTGATAAACATCGACAGTTTTATCAAAGGAATCAATCAAATCAATTATCCTTAAATAACACTGAGAGCGTTGGTAGAGGAAGGAACCCAGGTTTTCGTAAATAGCAAAACTCACTTTTTTATGACCATTGGTGGCGTCAGTTCACTTTTACTTTTTAATCACTAAGTTGCGTCAATTCTTAACTCCACATTTGTATTTTCGCAGCACTTGCTTCCGGTAATTAGACATCCCTGTGAGCATTCCGTAATTAGAGTCATGATAATTGTCCCAACAAAAGAATACGTACATACAACCAAGTACTTAACCTACACCCCGTCGTGGGGGGTACTACAAGCAGTACACACTCGAAATTCGGGGTGGAACAAGAGTTTTATTTGTGTTCCAAGTTGTTCGCATTCTTCCATTCTCTCTCCCTCTCTCTCTCTCTGTGTGAACATATATTTTCCTTCATGTTATACATTGCAGTACACCGTTTTGCTGTCCTTTCGTTTCCAAGTCAACCTAATGGGGATAGTTTACTCCTTTGTGACTGTTACTTTCTTTTTGAAGTACCACAAAATAAATAAGTGCTTCTGCAGATGAACGTTTTGAATAACAAAAAGGGCCGTGTTTGTGGAAAATTGTAACAAGCATGGCGATTGTTAACGCTTTTCATGGAATCAGTGAAAGGGTTTGTGAGACTACAATTTATTTGTTTTACAAATGAGAATACTTATGCAATTGTATTCATTTTTAAAGCGTTTTAAACCTTTTGTATCCTTGGCTGGAATTTAAATAATTTATAGTTTGGAACTAAGGGGCAGTGGGCAATTGTGACCATCTGCGGAAGAGCACTTTCCCATGAGTACTCAGATAAGAAGGTTAACGAGGAGTATTGAATTAATTTAGAATCATTTACATCCGAAAAAACACTTAATAATAATAATAATAATAATAATGGCGGCTCAGAATGACGCAGGATGAGCAGGATGACGATGGAGAACTCTTGCTGCTCCATCAAGGTCGAACTCACCCCGAACTCACCGAGACCTTCAATGTCAAAAAAGGTCTTAGACAAGGCGACGCGCTGTCATGTGATTTCTTTAACATCGTTCTTGAGAAGATCGTGCAAAACTCACTGGCCAACACAAGAGGCACGATCTTCCAAAAGTCCGTTCAACTGCCAGCTTACGCGAATGACATTGACGTGATTGGGTGAACACAGCGAGCCGTCAATTATGCGTTTGCTGGCATTGTAACGGAAGTGGCTAAAATGGGTCTGGCGGGAAACGAGGGCAAAACGAAGTATATGCTGTCATCGAGAAAGGACGCACAACATCGACGACTTGGCCAGAACGTCGCCATAGGCAGCTATAACTTTGAGGTAGTGAAGGACTTCGTCTACCTCGGCTCCGTGTTAAACAGTACAAACAACATCAGTACCAAGATCAAACGCAGAATAACTCTTGCCAACCGCTGTTTTTTTTTGGGTTCAAAAGGCAATTGAGTAGTAGAGCCCTCTCTCGGAAGACCAAATTGACTTTGTATAAGACCTTGATCATCCCAGTCTTGATTTATGGGGCAGAGGCATGGACAATGTCCCAAGCGGATGAACAGTGTCTTGGTCTTTTCGAGAGAAAAGTTCTGCGCGCGATCTTTGGTCCTGTTTGCGTTGATGGCATTTGGAGGAGAAGATTCAACCACGAACTGTATGGGCTGTACAGCGACATGAGTCTAGCCAGGCGTCGGATCCAACGCCTAAGATGGTTAGAGGGGACATGGACAACTTAGCTCCGGCCCAAAAAGTCTTCGACTCTGAGCCTATGGGACAACGCAACAGAGGACGTCCACGTACAAGGTGAGGCACACAAGTCGATGGGGACCTCGACCGGCTTGGTGTGCGAAACTGGAGACAGCTGGCGAAAGATCGTGCTGGCTGGAGAGGCATGTTGAGTGAGGCCCAGGTCCACCTCGGACTATAGCGCCCTAAGAAGAAGAAGAAGAATAATGGCGGCGCTACAGTCCGAGGTGGATTTCGGTCCAGCTTCTACAGCAATCACTCGTGGTGTGCCTCCTACTGTTCTCTCACGAGTGGAAGGGGCCTACAGTTTAATGCCGACTCCGAACGGCGATTTTTAGAAACTTTTTCTAGACAGTTGTACTCTTTGAACATTGCCTGCGACTCGAAAGAAGTGAAGACGTGAAATTTTTGGTGTCTGATCTCGGATTTGCACCTTGACTTTCAGTCGAGTGCGCATGGAACGACACACAGCTAGGCCCAGGTCCACCTCGGACTGCAGCGCCGCCATTATTATCATTATTATTAACATTTTGCTAATATTCTTGTCAAATGTATATATCCTTCCGTTCCACTTGTTTTCTGCCATTGTGCATCAAAGAAGCCATCCAGCCAGGAGCCAGTTCCCGAGAAGTGCAAAAATAAACTCAAATTTGAAGAACTGTGCTCACGCACATATCTATCATAAATGGTATTATTATTAAATTTAAAAAGTACAAATTACTAGATCTTTTAAATTTGGTATTCAGTTCCCAGAGCAGAACTTGAATTCACCTATTGAAGCATTTGAGAGACGCGAAGCAGTCAAATTAACTACATCGTCACTTAGGACCCTACTAAAGAATGATTTCTTGGAATAAGATGATCAATCTTTTGCAAATGCTTTCCATGATTTTTTAACAAAATACAATCAAACCGAATCAAAAAGATAAAACGCTGTCACATGTTGCTTCACAGCTAAATTTCTCGCTCTTATTAAAAGTAAAAAAACGCACGAAAATAAAATATTTCTTTCAAAGTATCCTAGGATTCCAAACTTTATTTTCTCAATGAATTGTTTAGCATTGTCCCGTTGAAAGCTTAAAATAAAAACTTTACTTGTCACTGCTGCGTATACGTATCATTATCTTTAGAAATTCATCTCCTTTCTTTCGCACCAACTCTTAAGAGTTCTTCAACCCGACTGCGATTTCTTTACAGGACCAGAATGCCATCATCGTCATACTCTTCTTACCCGCAAATTTTCACATTCGTTGAAACAATAGAAACCACTTTTCGGCACGTACGCCTTCATCCAGCCGGCACATATCCGATTTCGAAGCACTTAATGACTTAATGATATCACCACTGACGTCTCACATCGTCTACGCCTGCACTAGAATCATCAAAGAGCAGCCGCCCACCCGCCAAAGGAACTTTTATTCGCACAATAAACTTTTGTGAACGGCCAAGTACAAACAATTCGCCCAAAAAGTCAGTCTTGACTTAGTCTGAACTGCTGTCGACCGTTAATGCAGATACGAGCATCACTTCCAAATGACTTCGCCAAATATACAGGGCCATTGTGTAGCCAAGAAGCACCCGTACTCATCGTATGTGTGTGCATCCTTTTCAGCACGCGTGAAGTGCTCGCAACGACCCTCAAGGGTAAAAAGCCCGCACAAAAGTTTTGCACGAATTGATACTGCATTGTTTCGTGAGTCAGAATTCTCCCAAGAAACTGACAGGCAGGCATCACACACAAAAAAAAAACCAAAAACTCGCAGTAAATGCCAAGAAGGATTTGGAACAATGTTTTGTATTAGAAATCCATTGAGAAGTAGTTCTCAGGCGAGAGCTTCTTGCCTGAAAACTTTTACTCTGCGCGAAGATTTTGAAAACTTTCACATCCCGATTGTGTTTTGTGCCACTGGCAGTTGGCAACTGGAGCGAAAGTAATTAATTCAAAGATACAGCGACTAATGCAAGAACTGCTTTGTATTCAATTTGATATTTTGCTACAATAAATTTAACAATTGTGACAACTCAAAGAGGCTCCTCAGCAGTGTTTGGGGTAAACTTTGTCAAGAATTGTGGAAATTCACTTTGAGATAACATTAACGAATATGAATAGACTTTGTCAAGTCTGTAGAAGAGCAAAAACATAAGTTTGAAGATGAGCCCGCCAGTAATTCATATTTGTTTGCTTAGTTCATGTTGTGTACTTTTCGCTATTCGCTGTGCAAACTTTCATCGTTTTTGCGACAATCCTAATGAGGACAAGATTGTGTTTTGTTGATCATTTTACGAATTGGAATGGTGTTTTCATATTAAACCTAGTTCCTCATTTTTGCTTATAAAACAGAAAAAGGGGGAACTGGGTATCATATCATCGTATATCATTGAAACTCAAAAACTTTATAAACTTTTTCAAACGCTGCGATCTTGGTTGCATTCAAATGTTTGCGTTACTGTTGACTGTTGCCATTAAAAGAATCATAATGCAGCTAGACTCTCTCATTGCTCATGCTTTTTCTGTTGTTGACAAAAGCTATTCCGTTGGAATTATCTTCAAATGGTGCCCTCAAAGATTACTGATTTGGCGGATAAATGAAATAAGTGAAATATGTAGCTTGTTTGATAAACTTTCGAAGGCAATCGTTATGGTTACTTATTTTCTTCTCAGACTTGGGACCCTTGGAGGTTCTGAGTCTACTCGTAAATAAGTTTCTGGGCCCATTCATTATTATGTATGTTGAAGACACCATTTTTCCTGTCGTTTCCGATTAGTTGGATTCTAAATCTAATGTCTGGTCTTACTTCCCTCCTACTGTCTGCGATTCAAAGACAAAGTTACCTGGAGCGCTGTTGTTCATGCCCTCAATGTGACTACGCCAGTAATTAAGTGACTAAGTCAATGGAATTTTTGAGAACTACACTCAGTCTAATTTCTTGTACAAATCGTAGAAATCGTGATCCTTTCGCGTTCTTCTCATAAATATCCGACGGAGAATTTTTTTTTCAAAAATATTTTTTTTATTATTAGTATTTTATTTTATTTCACATTAAATTTATAATATAGTTGCCACACAATTTACACACATAGATTCTATATTCAATTTCATATCTTCCAATTGAATTATTAAATTATTGTTATATAAAGCAGTCTTTAAAAAAAAAAAACAATTATTTGGAAGGAAAAAGCGACAAAACCGTCAATATAATAGAACAAAATAATAATATTAATAAGGCGGCGCTACAGTCCGAGGTGGACCTGGGCTTCGCAACCACTCGTGTTGTGCGTGCTACTGTTCTCTCACGAGTGGAGGGGACCTACAGTTTAATGCCGACTCCGAACGGCGAGATTGAAAAGCTTTTTCCTAGACAGTTATACTCTTTGAGCATTGTCAATAACTCGAAAGAGGTGAAGCCGTAAACAATTTTTTTTTTAAAAATTTTTCGTCTAAAATTGGATTCAAACTTAGACTGTGAAAGTCTAATGCGCATGGGTCGACGCACGAACCCACACGGCGACAGAGCCCACTAATAAAACAAAAGCAATCTAAATAAATAAAAAGTAAAAGTAAATAAATAAATAATAAATAAATAAATATATAAATTAATAAATAAATATACATGTAACAGGAAAAAGAAAGTTGTATATAAATAACATAGCAACACAAACAAAATAGAAGGAAATAAGAAAAAACACAATTAAATTAGTTGTTCAGTTGGCGTATCACAGGATTGTCTGAAAAAGCACAGTTGTGGCGAAATTTTACTGAGAGCCTAGTTATTCGATCGGAGATCAATTCAACATCTGATATAAGGCGGAGGTCAGATCTAGAAAATCTAGAAAGAAGAAGCATAATTTTCAATAATTTATTTTGTGAAATTTGTTATGCTCTCTTTCTTTTCGCCTCGGGTCCATAAAGTGGGAATAACTTTACGAAGAAGATTGGACCCTAGATGTTTTGACAGACCGAAGTCTGCCAGAGAGACCATTGCTTGTCCAGGGTTAAATCATCACTAAAGTTTCTACCTCATAGTTAGGGTTATCAATCAAACCAATCTGTGTTTAGTCCACATCATGTACATCATTTTACGAGTACACTCGTTTAACCAACTTGTCTAGCATTTTCTTCAATTGAGTAAAGCTTCCGAGCCATCTCTGCCTCACTGTATTTTCAGCAATCAAATTAAAGAAATCACACGACAACTAGAGTTAGAAAGGGTTCAAAGGTATAAGGCCCAAGCTGCACTGTAGACTATACTTGGTGAATTTTCAAGTGTAGCGCGACACATCTGAATCAGTTTTTCCGGATGTCAGTGTCCACTGCAGAGCACTGGATGCATCTTCGAAATCGATGAAGGATGGTGCTCATCGAATCATCGTACCAGCACTAATTGATTTTTTCCCGAATATGGGTCAGTGTGAAACTTGATTTGCCAGTTCGGTAGCCACATTAGAATGTGCTGATTAGTGTGATGAGAAATGGCAGGAAATTGTGTGATCCTTGTAGTTATCTAGTATTCAAATTTTTAAACGGTGGTACAAAAGCTGATTAGTGATCGTTGGGCCGAAGACAACATCTACAACTGCAGTTCACAGGTCCTATATGATGCTCTTAAGCTTCAAAACTGCCACCATACATTCGGAGCTTAGGTCTGGATCTGTCCCTCTTAAGCTTGTTCGGAATATTTAGATAAAAATGGCCACGGATGAAACATAGTACGCGCTTCATGGTATAACACATAGCATGGTCGATTGCACCGCATGCAGAATCTCTCTTTATTAAGTGACCTTATAGTTGGACTGAGACATGCTTGTTAAGGGTTGTATATATAATAAGCTCCAAACGTAATTTTTAGAACAAAGAGTTAGATCTCATACTGCTCCGACCTACTTGCACTACTACTTTTAGCGACAAAAGTCACAAAATGGATAAGATTCTCCTGTCGAGGTGTATAAACTAGAGATGCCAGAACAAGGAACGAGAATGATCGCAATCTACAATGACTGGATGGCACAGTTGGTTAAGTGCCTGCCCCAAATTAGAAGGGTCCCAGGTTCGAATCCCAGTGAAATCGAATCTGGTCCAGTCAACATTTACAGTTGGGATCAAGTTAACCGCACTGGAGTACAATGGACCAGTTTTGAGTCTGAGTGCTCCAGTAGTATTTCACAATTCAGCAAAAAAAAATTATAGTAATTTGCCACGTTCACATCTTTTGCCGAACATTCGATTGTCGTATATTTCGTGCTTCAGCGGAATCTGCACTTTTCGGTGAAAAAACAATTCGTTCCATTTTTTTGTCTATCGGTCAAATCGCAAAGGCGCGATCGCAAGTTCGTACTTCGACAAGATTTGGTACACCTAAGTTGAGTACGATATGTGCATAAGCTAACGCGCGAGTTTCCACTTCGATTTAGCTGATGCAGACACATTTTTTCTATGTAAACTGTAAAAGATCGACAGAGCTAACGCGCCGTTGCGATATGGGTATAAACATCCATCCGGCATTTGTTCATACCGTACAGTTTTTCAAGACGCAGAAAGCATCAAAACAGTCGGGATGCGAAAAATAGTTACAAATTAAATTGTCTTAAATTAATGTCGCATTGATTAATACAATGGCCTCCGTTGTATAGAAAGAAAATGCGACAGATCCTACTACCGATCAGGATACCAACTTTTATTTTTACGCACCACCTCTATCGAGTCACTGACAATACTCAGAGAGTATACCTGTCATACATATAAGGCTTTCTGATCCAAATAATTCAGAGACAGCATGAAATTACAGAGTCCCTCAAGTAGAACACGAGTGACTGCTCTAGAAGTTAAGACTAAGTCCACCTCAGACTGTTGCGCCTTTAGAAGAAGAACAAAAAGCTAATTAAATTGAATTTTCAAAGAAACCAATTGGTTTCTTAATAATCGCCTTCAAAGAAGACGCAAATGATTCACCTTGGCATTGAAATCTGCGCTCTCCCAAAAATAAATAAAATACCCCAACGTCGCTCTTCCAAAAATCCCCACAGTGCCGTTCGATCAATGCCATCTCGCAACCATTCTCATTGCGGTAATCTATCCACAACCTCTCCAAGCCCCCACCCCAAAACATCGCGCAATCAAAATCAAGTCACATCAAACAACAAATATGTGTGTATCTGTGGCGCAAACAAACTTAACCACTGTGTAGCCTGGTCAAATGTGTTTACCCATTAATCATTCTAATTGGACAAGAGCACGTCCAGTCCATAGCGCATAGCCTCTGAGAAAAAACAAAGCACCAAGCCGGCAGAACCCCTTGAGAGTGAAGAGAAAAATCGATGGCCAACCATCAATTGGACGGCCACACGGATATCCCGACCACACATTAGTCATCCTGCACCCACACCTTGTCTAGTATTTTTTGTAGTTATCCCAGTGCAGCCGACCAGCCTTCGGAGAAACCAACAAATGTCCTTCATAATTGCCCAGCAACGATAGCGGACAATCGATTTTCCAATTCACTTCCAATTGGGGTTCTGTGGGATCGTAATAATCGACAAAACCCACAAAGCGGGCGCACACGGGCATCAATTAATCGGACAAGGGGACACGACGGGCCTTGAAAAGCCCCCACGTACACAGAGGAGGTCCAGTATGCCGGGTAAGGTCGAGGCGATAAGCTGTGTGCGTGATGATTCTTCACTGAATGCCTGTTTACCACTTTCCGTAAATGAATTTCACCCAATCATGATGACGGTAATGGGGACACGGACAGCGAATGGCACACATCGCCGCGAGGGAGCTGAGAGCCTCCGTTCGTGCAATCACCTCTGTGCAGGCAAATAAAAAAGCGATTTTAATATTCGATCGTAGATATCCCAAAGATACGCACCAATTCACATCGGACTCCTGGGGAATCACCACGGAAATGGCCACACCGAATGCCTGCGCTGGGGAGCACTTTGAACTATCTGCGGGCGAGTTGAAGTCAGTGGGTCTGAATTATATATTTCGGTTTAAAATCCAATTCATTTGCGAACTTTTATGTGAATGGATATGAATTGAAGGAAGGCTCATCGGCGATGAACGTTTTAATCCAAATCAACAGGGAGCCGCTTTCACTTGTCACTGTCATCTGATGGGTTTTTATGATTTTGTGCATCACAGGCTCTTGGTGAAATGAAGTACCAACGCCTCCACAGAAGATCGACTTCATTGAAGTGGCTTCAAAAAAATCAATAGCATTTCCTCTCAAATTTGACAATCCGGATGAGAGACCAATCACCACTCAGCTATTGTCAAACACACAAGGCAACAAGCGATTTATCAAAAACTCCTGTAATCCAGAGTTCAAATCAATTTAGAGTTCAAAACAAATTGAGCAAAAAAATGTCTCACAAAATCCAATCAGAGACTTCGAATAGCAGCTACGAGTAGATAACCCGCTATTGTTTCATATTTTCCAATCATCTCCTATTCATTGCGCAATAAAAAAGAATATGACTTATTTATTACTTTGCTTGATCAACTTTTGAGTCTCTCGACAGCCATTTCTCGACGATTTGCTTTCCTATATGACCGTGCTACTTCATCTTGAATCAATGAAATCGAACTTTAAAATTAATCCCAAAGGATCTTATCCTCGCCTGCTCAAGCTGGCAGCTGTGGCAAATTGCCCTCAGCCAAGACCCACGCAGTGTGTCACATCATCTCGTTTACGACTTCCTCATAAGTCGGCCTCCCCATGGCCATTCGCTGCTGACAGCCTTCGAGACAACTTAAAACTCACAAATCGATGATTGAATCTACGAAAACCTATCAGTTCCCTGCTAGGGGAAGACATATGTATTTCTATGGCAAGCCGACATCTTTCACACTTCGACAATTCCAATAAAATTTCAAAACTTGATGAACACTTTCACTCCCCCATCGGTCCGATAAAACTTTTCACCCCGAAGGACGCCTCCATCGGGCAGAAGAGCATAACAACTCTCGTATCTGGTCTTCATTTAGCGCAGCATAAATGGGGACCTTGCCACCGAAACGGAGCTCCTGGTAATTCGGATCATTAACTGAACTGAAATTCCATAATTACCGCCCTACCGCAAAGTAAACAGAGCCATTCACTGGAAATGCAAACCACTTCCATACCTCGGCAGTAATAAAAGCCATATAAACAATTTAATTTTAATTAGACTCCTTCATTCAATTATCCCAATAATCACTTACAATTGGCCTGTTTACGGTCCCCGGGCGCCGATTAATTGCCCACTAGATACGTCAATAAGCCTTTATTGCCGAACAATAACACTCACCTCTGGAGGCATCCTGCTGCTTCGTGGAGTCCCGCCAGTCCAGGTCGCCCCTCTCGCGTTCGCCCACTCCCACATCCACTCCCGAAGTCGGCGGCTGCGGCGCAACATCAATAGAGCCGCAAATATGGAGTGATGCGAGATGAAAGAAGGAAAGAAATGAAATGAAAAATAAAATCTCAAATTAATTTCAATTCGGTTTTAAATCGCATCGTTAACGAGGGATCGCTGCCGGCTAGCAACAGCGACGAACGAATTACATCGGAATTTCATTAGCCCCTCCACCAGGACCGGGCACAGACCGAATGCCACCGAAAAAACAGTGAACCGCCGCGCCGCGCAATTCACTTAATTGCAAATGAAATTGAAATTTTAATTAATTAACCGTCAGCGTGTGTCCTCATTAAGCGCATATCTGTCATCGATTGATGGCTTTTCAGTGAGTGTTAAGCTTTGAATTTTATTATGGGTACGAGTGCGGGAGTGTGGAGAGTACCTCGTGGGGGCGGACGTCACTGCACACGCATCCCACTGCCGGCACGTACATGCTATCCGACGACGGGAACTGCCGGCCTGCATCTGGGGTGGATTTCGCCGCTGGAAGAGATGGGGAACCATTGATATTCATGGAATGCAAATCTGCACGGATACAGGCAAACACTTGGATATCGACTTACCGCTTCGAAGACATCTTTTGGGGAGGCACGTTGAGGCACAGCGATGACAATGTGCTGAGAAATCGCTGGTTATTGTTGATGATTTCAAAGGATGACACACCACGGTACCCATCTCTGCTTCGTCTCCTGCCGGCTTATGGCGTCTCCTGACGGGGTGGCTTTGACTTTCTGGAATGTGAGTGAAGGACTCTGAGAGTGAAGTTTATATTTCGGGATGGAGAATTTTTTTCTGAAAAAGTTTTTCAATATCGACGAAAGTGGGATGGCAAAAAAGGACAGGATGGAGAAAAAGGATTGATTTGATTGTTTCGTTGGTGTCAGTTTCGATTTCATTTGGCAATATACAAATGAAAGTCCTCTGCGACGGATAAACACATACATAGCTCAGCAGGACTCGAGGTCGTGGAAGTTGTTATGTAGTGGGGTTGGAAAGTAAATGGACAGCCTTAGAAATGTTTGAACTTTTCGACTAGCGTTGGGGATGATGTCCATCAGAGGGAGAAAGGATGAGTACTTCTTCATGAATACGTATCAGCACAAGCAGATGGCGAATTCCAATTTGTTTTCAAATAAAAATGAATGTATTCATGGAAGCGAGGACACGCCAAATTCTACAGAAGAGGGCTTTCAAAATTTTAATAAAAAATGTATAGTCAAAAGAAATAGAGAGAAAGGAGGTACCCCCACAGGACATCGCAACTGCCTAAGGTGACTCAACTCGTTGGTTTGGCCTTGCGACTTGTCTTCAAACCCTCTTCAACAAATTCTCTCTGAGCATTTGCAGATGGGGCAATTATATAAAGATTAGCGACGACGACGAAGATTAGATTAAAAACGACGAAACAAATGTTTTCTGCTGGATGTGAAGCTGTGAAATCAGTCAAGACTTCAACTTTAAAAAAAAACATTTTTTTTTGCGATCCCAACACGGCCGATGGATGTTTATAATATAATAATAATAATGGCGGCGCTACAGTCCGAGGTGGACCTGGGCCTAGTTTCTCAGCAACCTCGTGTTGTGTGTGCTATTGTTCTCTCACTAGTGGAGGGGACCTACAGTTTAATGCCGACTCCAAACGGCGGGATTGGGAAGCTTTTTCTAGACAGTTATACTCTTTTGAGCATTGTCTGTGACTCGAAAGAGGTGGAACCGTGAAAATATCGAAGACTTCGAGCATAAGAGTTGACGCACTTACCCACTACACCACGGCGCCCACTCTTTGAGCATTGTCAATAACACCACGACGCAATGCTCAGGGGTAGATGGTTATACAGCAAAATGGAAGGATCACGATATGTCTGATATTAAACTGAACGATGATTTGCGGGAATAAATTTACACAACTTGCAAGCGTTGCTGTCATTAGAAATGAAACTAATCCAATCTACTCCTTCGCTGATGACAGTACTCTCAGTTTTTCATATTCGTGCCAATACTCACGACCATTATGATCACTCTCATCAAGCGCAATATATACACAATAATGTTCCCTGTTCACACGATTAAATTATTCATTCTATTCCTCATACGCCCTGATTTCCCAGTTAAAACAATACCCACTAGTGGTTTCAAAATTTAATTTTAATAACAGCAGAAGTTAAAATCATACACGTACACTTAATGAAAATGTCTGCATTATTCCTTCCCCCAACTCAAATTGTGCTTACCAAAACCACGAAACTCATTAGAACATGAGGAAGGCCGGAAAGGTCCAACAAGCCACATAGCCACATCCTGGCTACGACCAGACCACGACACACTCACCTCAATTCTGAAAACGCCAACAGAGTAACTTCAAGCAACACAAACCACTTTCAACTCCACAGCCATCCGAAGACTTTTTGAGTTCACTTTTAGAATCGATCGCAACCGATAAATGTATCTACTACATCTCAAAATGAGGGCAATCAAAAAATGTTTGTGGGTTGCTTCTATGGACAGGGGTAAGCAGCTGAAATAAATGGCCCACGCGGGACATTTGAAGTTGAAGTTGAAGTGTTTCGCAGCAGGAAACAACAGAATAAAACTCATTGTTGTTTTCTTTCTCAATTCGTTTTGGAGAAACAAAAGTCATCCATTTTTTTGGGAGAATAGAAGCAGTGGAACGAGTGCTGGGAGTTCTGTCCTTTAAAGTTTTTCTATGAAGAGGTTTAGAGAAAAGCTGCACTTAACTGTTTCATGCGAATTCGCAATGAATTACAAAAGAAAGGATGGGGTTGAATTATTTATGACACCGATTGTCAGACTTTTTAAACTCGATTCTCTAACTGGATTAGGCTTCGACTTGAATAACAATTGCAAATCTTTCAAAGTGTTTCAACAACTAAAATATTGACGACCCAAACACGATGAGGATGAGGATGAGGATGAGGATGAGGATGAGGATGAGGATGAGGATGAGGATGAGGATGAGGATGAGGATGAGGATGAGGATGAGGATGAGGATGAGGATGAGGATGAGGATGAGGATGAGGATGAGGATGAGGATGAGGATGAGGATGAGGATGAGGATGAGGATGAGGATGAGGATGAGGATGAGGATGAGGATGAGGATGAGGATGAGGATGAGGATGAGGATGAGGATGAGGATGAGGATGAGGATGAGGATGAGGATGAGGATGAGGATGAGGATGAGGATGAGGATGAGGATGAGGATGAGGATGAGGATGAGGATGAGGATGAGGATGAGGATGAGGATGAGGATGAGGATGAGGATGAGGATGAGGATGAGGATGAGGATGAGGATGAGGATGAGGATGAGGATGAGGATGAGGATGAGGATGAGGATGAGGATGAGGATGAGGATGAGGATGAGGATGAGGATGAGGATGAGGATGAGGATGAGGATGAGGATGAGGATGAGGATGAGGATGAGGATGAGGATGAGGATGAGGATGAGGATGAGGATGAGGATGAGGATGAGGATGAGGATGAGGATGAGGATGAGGATGAGGATGAGGATGAGGATGAGGATGAGGATGAGGATGAGGATGAGGATGAGGATGAGGATGAGGATGAGGATGAGGATGAGGATGAGGATGAGGATGAGGATGAGGATGAGGATGAGGATGAGGATGAGGATGAGGATGAGGATGAGGATGAGGATGAGGATGAGGATGAGGATGAGGATGAGGATGAGGATGAGGATGAGGATGAGGATGAGGATGAGGATGAGGATGAGGATGAGGATGAGGATGAGGATGAGGATGAGGATGAGGATGAGGATGAGGATGAGGATGAGGATGAGGATGAGGATGAGGATGAGGATGAGGATGAGGATGAGGATGAGGATGAGGATGAGGATGAGGATGAGGATGAGGATGAGGATGAGGATGAGGATGAGGATGAGGATAAGGATGAGGATGAGGATGAGGATGAGGATGAGGATGAGGATGAGGATGAGGATGAGGATGAGGATGAGGATGAGGATGAGGATGAGGATGAGGATGAGGATGAGGATGGAAATGCAGGATACCCGGCGAAAATCGTTTCAACCCATATTAATTTTAATTTCGTCTGACCACATAATGCAGGCATCCGGTCGGTGTCAATGTTTACCACAGCCAATCTGCTGTGCAGATAATAATTATGGTCAGACATCTCATGGATTGTATTTGACGGGCACAGAGCTCACCTCCTTTTTACTCCAAATCAATTGGCCTGCGCCGGTAGGGGATGTTGCAATTAAATATTCCGAAGCATCATTAACGATACTTTGCATCGTTGATTTTCGATTTGTGTATTTCCCTTTTATTGATTGATTAAAAACGCTGTGCCTGCGGCTATTTGTGTGTGCGTGCTGGTTGTAACAAATTATCCTGTGGCCATGACCGATATTGACTTAACAAGCAATTCGACATTGTATTGAATTCATGATTTAACGTTTCGTTAAGTGAAGGCACACGGTGGGGTGTGTAGAATAATTTTGATTTGGAAACTTCCAAATGACGTTCGATTTTTGTATGTACGAGTACAAACGAATCAAATTAGCAGGTTGTGTACGCGTGTTTCTAGGGTATTGTATTATTAGATAATAATTAGGTTTTTTTCCTGACGCAGGTTTGCCTTACGTGACAAGGTTGGTGGATGGTGGTGTCAGTGGGAGTGCAACTGGGCGGGTGTTACTCGACAAGAAGTAAACGTCATAAAACCCAAGCATACACACTTTAGAAGCCGTGAAATTGTTACTTATGTGCGTGTATTTTGCCATCTCAAATAAAATAAATATAAAAACGAACAAATAGCACAGGATATGGAGAATTTCCACAAAAATGTTACTGTGTATTTAGGTCAACTTTAAAACTGGTTACTCTTATTGTTTGTAAAGTTATCGAAGCCATAAACGAATCCTTAGTGCAACAAGCCAACATTTAAAGCCCTCAAATCACGCAGGTTAACAGATTCGCACCACCCATAAAAGAAGAATAAAAAATGCATTCGCTGATTTATGTTTAAATCAAACCCGTAGCCGTCATTAAGCTGTTCATTTCTTTATGGTTTGCGCCATAACTATGATTTGTATTTAAAATTGTCCTGATGGTTGGCATGAATTCAAAAAGCGATGCCATCCGATTTCCATTTATTGTAAAATAAATACCTCTCCTTTCATTCGCACAGCTCCAAATTGTCTGGACTTACCCGAAATGGCGAAACTGTAAGCGCCAGAGCATGAAAAATGAATCCGGTTGCCGGCAATCGCAGCAGGAATCCAACGATTCGCGAGATTGAACTCGCGAAAAAATAGTCCATCGGATATTTTATTCATATTCCTGTCGCATCCTTTCCATTTCCTGCTGTGCAGACACAAATTTGACCTCTGCGCGATGTTTTATGAGTCCACGGTCATACTTGAAATGGCTTAATCCCGCTGCGAATCCGGTTGAATGGAGGACGAACGCGCTACTGTCAAATAGTGTGTTCTAGGAATTTGCGTGTTTTTTTTTTATTTTAAACTCAATCGAATTTTGTGTGGGCAATTAAGAGTCCATTTGCCATTTATCGATTGGATGCTAACTCATATATATTCTTTTCTGTTCACGTTTGGTTGTGCTTCAGTATTTAGCAAACTTGCCGATACAGGAGTTCCTTTTGTCTGTGGCTTTAATTAGAATTTTTGCTCTTCGATTATGTGCAGTCCTTAACCGTTTCTATGGTGCTAAGAAAGTGAAAAATTAATTAGAAGGAAGAAATTAATTGCGAAATACATTTTGCTTGTCCCTGTTAACGCGAACGATAGTTTTAATTAGGCAAAATTGAGGACCGCAATCGAATCAAAGTAAGTTCCGAGAAATTGATTTTGGTAATTTAAGCGAAAAATAATGAAATGAACTTCATCGAAGGAAATTGATTTTTGATTGGGCACGCTTCAGCGTTTGGTCTCAAAGGCGTTTTTGTATTTCCTCGGATCTTAAGAATACGTTGAAGAAAAATCTACAATTATTTCAGTTCAAGAAGCGTTAAGAGACAGGAGTAAAGATAAATCCCTTTGTTTGATCAAAGAGAAAATGGCAATAAGGAAGTCTTATAAAATTTACAACATTTCCTTATATAACAACCACAGTGAACTCTCTCATAAACGGACACTGACGGTACCAAGAAGTTTGTCCGCTTATTAGAGGTGTCCGGTTATGAGAAAAATACAACATTGACAACATTGAAATGAGAAACGCAATAGACATGCATTTATAGTATAACATTTTATTTTAAAATGGAATTAATTTCTTGTAATAAACATTAATTGTCAACTTTTTCTTTCATATTTTCCATCGAATAGCATCAAATTCGACCAAATTACGAAAAAATATGTGTATCTATAGTATTCTGGCTTCACTTACACACAAACCTACGTATTGTGGGACGAGAATTATTCATAGTCGGATAGTCGACAGACGTTCGCCGGCGCCACAGCCTACTATGTTTACATTCTTAAATTATTTTTTTTTAGTTTTTGGCTGGCGCTACAGTCCGAGGTGGACCTGGGCCTAGCTTCTCATCAGCCACTCGTGTTGTGCGTGCTATTGTTCTCACGAGTGGAGGGGACCTACAGTTTAATACCGACTCCAAACGGCGAGATTGCGAAGCTTTTTCTAGATAGCTATACTCTTTAAGCATTGTCAATGACTCGAAAGAAGTGGAGCCGCGAACAATTTTGTTTTTGAAAAATTGTTGATTGTTCTGGGATTTGAACCTAGACTGTGAAAATCAAGTGCTTATGGGTCGACGCACAAACTCACACGGTCACGGCGCCCAGCTTATTACAACGTGTTAACTTCACTTCTTTATTTATTTACGAGTATATTTTATTTTTTATTTTTTTTTTTTTTTTTTTTTTCACGTAACTAGCCAGTTAGCTCATCTTCTTCTTCTTTCTTTACGGCGAGGTTATAGTCCGGAATTTTTACCACTTTACTGCATCCCTACTGGTCCGCCTGTGTCTAAAATTGCCGTAGCCAATAAGCTCATATGATTTGGTTTGCTTAAGTCTTCGAGTAATCTCAGTTTTATTACAAAATTGAGAGCTCATTGGTTAACATGTAGTCCGTGTCTTGACTGATGAGTCGTTGCAAATTCACAAATTGTTTCATCTACTGTTTTTATCTTAAAGTCGCGATGTGAATCGGATTTTCTGGCAGTCGCATCTTAAAACTTTGTTCCTTTATCATATATATTCCCTCTACCATAATTTAGCGTCTAGGTTTTTTTCCTATGTACTTTGCTGGCTGTATTGGAATAAGGAATTCATATCATATCAATAGTGATTGGAATATGGGTATCGAATGTCTTAAGACGACTGGATGGCGCAGAGGGGTCCCAGGTTCGAATCGCAGTGAAAGCAAATTTAGTACGCTTTAATCCGGTTTTTCAAATCTGGTCCACTCACCATTTGCCGTTGAGATCAAATTATCGGTATTTTTGGAGCTGCCGATCAATAATAGTAGTCTGATTGTGGGTATCACAATGGACCAACATGGCCTAAGTGTGCTGGTGAATTCACTCGCAGCCTCCTAGTTTAACTTATATCGAATATTTTTGATTGTAAAGCTAACATCGATTTTATTCAGTTTAGCCTTAAACCCCATTTTTGGTCCAGTCCAATACAACATCCACAGCATTCTTCAGAATTTTAATTGATTCCAGTTCATTTTTTCCAACTGAAGGAATGGCTGTGTCTTCAAAGAATGTAGTTAGTAAGGAATTCGGAAAGGTGAGCATACCATTTATAAAAAGTATATAAGTACAGTGTTGGGCCAAGCAGGCTTCCTTGAGGAATACCGGCCTTCTTCAGTTTCAATTCAGAATAGGCATCTCCTTGCTTCACCCGGATATATCTACGAGTATAAGTGAGATGTGATTCTAGAATTAAGGTATATTCTCTAGGGAAGATGGTTGAACTTCTTTGAGATCAAAACTAATTGGTCCTCGGTTAAGCAAGCATACAATAATGATTGTTAGAGATTGCCTTTGCGTTTTTGAGGACATGCTGAATCGCCCTCGTTTCCATATTCTATACGTGTTGTTGAAGTTTAAAGTTTAGAACCAACCAGATGATTTTTTGAAACTTAAGCTCGATATTATTTAGATCTTCCTCATCAAAAAAATGTTCTCTTGGTAATTTGTAACTGCTGGGCAATCGCCAATTCGGTGACTAATAAATGATTTTTCTCTTTCGTCTATGCAGCTCCTTCAATATGGGGGATGTCAAGATGCGTTGCATAGATACCTCCTGTACAGTTTCCGATTGAAGCCGTCACTATAATCCTTGCGACTGACTACCAAGCAAGAAAATTATGCATCAATCTGATGTTGATTCCACTTAGCTTTTTCACCTTGTGTGGTTTTTTCGAATGTCCTGCTGCCTACTTTATATACCTATATGTCAGTAAATTGCCATAGAACATATCTATTATCCGTAAGCTAGTTCTTAATTCTTCTTAAAATAATGCAGAAGAAACCAAGGAGGCTGGATATTAGCTGGATATTATCTGTACTCTCCCAAATTAAATAGTTTATAGCACAATTAAATGTAATCCCGATCCCCTCTGAATGGAAATTTAATGTAATCCCCTGATCCGATTCCAAAACTCACCCACCATTAAATTGCGCCCCATTGAGAGTGATCCATACCAAACGCCACCAGTTACACTTGTTGCTCCCAACCGCTGTGCATGAGGTGAGATAATGACTTGTCTCAAGAGCGACGCATTACTTCACTGACACAGTTGTGTAGTCTGCAATCTGATACATCACATCGAATTCCACTGACCGCGTGCCAAACGCCAGCACCAGTCCACTGTCTGGGCAACCTAATCCGTTGCGTAATGAACTGCACTCTAAGACGCATTACAATGCATTCTTAGCACGGTCCCAATGAGCACAGGGGGGACCTCTTACTCAAACAGAACGAGACCATGTGAATGTCATCCAGCTTATCGCCTCACATCACTGGGGTTGGGCTCACTCAACCCCCTGTGCACGGGTGACCATCAAAGAAACTGAAAGTACAATCCAAGAAGTGGGGTCCAATCATATAAAATCCCCTACTGACGACGGAAAAGGCATCAGAGTGCTACCAGCATCCAGTGTATAGTGGAGTGTCACAAAGCCAAAGCTAAACAGAAAACTTCCAGTCACAAGTGTCCAAGTGCGGTATTGTTCGGTAAAAGTCAGTGCAATATATTCATCCATCAGGGAATTCCTTAAAGCGGATACAAAATCAAGGATTACGCAAGATGTCAAGGGTATGTGCAGGGAAATATCACAGAATATCGATACGCAACTCGTGTCCGGGCTTACGCATAGTTTCACGACTACCTAAACGTTCGCATCACAGCGTGGGGTTCCCAGAAACAAGACAATCAAGTGTTCAACCCTCCTCATTCCAAGGACCTCCTCCAGCATTTGAAAACTAAGCCAGTCCTCTTTTTGTGTGGAATGTAATTTGTAAAAGTTCGTTAGTCCACCTCCCATCCACCCCGGCCATGGCAAGTGAAATTCCAAAGCGATTTCCGAACACTCAGATACGAGATACGACACACGCAAAGCATCTTTACCTGCCTTGAATGACGAATGGAAATTCCTTTTATCAGATTAATTGATCCCGATGTGCTCTTTGGGCCGTAGGATTCCTGGTAAATGCTTGAAGAAACTTCTGACCGACATTCCCATTCCATCGCCCATGAAAGGGATGATTTAGCCTTCGTATGGAATTTTTGGTTGAAGTTGAAACGTCAAAATTACAAACTGTCAGAAGAAGTTTCTGGGCTTTCTAGAAACAATGACTGATAACTTGATTAAGTTCAATCATATCTTTGCTCCTGGAAGAGTGATGCCAGCATTTTGGTTCGACGACCGTCGGGGATGTGGACAAAATTTGCTTAAGCTCTTTGTTTTCTTATCAAAGAGGTTTCAAAAAGCAAAAAGATGTGAAAGGCGTCTTGTTTGACAAAGCCGTGTATATCTGCAGGCTTGGGATACTTTGCATGTACCAACTTTAAGGCAAATTTCAAAACTGATTTCATCAAACCCTCTTATCGTTACACCAAGTCAAGTTTTGCTTTCATTTACGAAAGAAGCGTTTTTCAATCATTCAAAAAAGGGTTTAGGATTCGAACTCACAGCAACCGAAAAAAATATCACTTTTGTTCTTAAGAAAACATCAATGAGATGCAAATTTCATAAAAATAATTAGTTATCCAAATTACTATCTTGAAAAGGATAAAATATTTAAGGCTACCCCAGCCCATCTGTCAAGCATCTGCATCATGCTGAGCCCCATTTTGGATGAATGGCTTCAGTCAATCGCAACAGAATCCAGCAATGTGCTGAGCTAAGGCTAGAATTCATATTCTGCATCAAATTAAAGTTGATTCCTGGCGCCATCTAGTTGTGGTTTGGAGAAGTACAAGCCAATTGTGACCAATAGATGAAGCAAAATGCAAAAGTCAGCCTGTGAATGTCACAACTCCGTCCAAGGACAAAGTAGACTTTGTTGTGTACATCTCGAGCAACCATTCTGAAAAAACTCCACCTTCTTCGAGAACACTTCAGCCTAGTTTGTCAACTACTTTCGTCTCATCAAGCATCATCAACGGAGTGGTTGTCAAGAGAATCCATACATTGTTGATGTTAGATCCCAGGACACAGGTCACATGCTGACCCTTTACCCAACAACTCATTTGACTCGAATAGTAGTCAAAAACTAGCTGTACACACATGTGTATTCAAAACTCTAACACGTGCCACATTCTCCTATCTGGTGAATCGTCTGCGCCGAGGAATCTTTCCCAAAGTATTCGAAAGGAAAAAATTACATCCTATCTTATATTTTATTCATTTTCGTCAACTCACAACTGACACACACACGTTTACAACTTCTCCCACCGCACAGAGGAGTCCTTCACGCCAAGTACAAAACTCCCATCCACTGTGGAAAGGGTGAATATTTTATAAGTCCGCATGCAGATGACTCTTGCGTGGATTGACATTTCTATTTTTAAACGAGCACCAAGCGACTTCTCTTCAACGTATCAATATACACACTCGCCGAGACAGACCATTCAGCTCCTTCACATCTGCTGTGGGACAGTAAAATATTTATTAAACAATCAAACTCCGACAGTTTCTCGTATATGGACTCGTGTCTGTTGCCACAGATGCCGACTGGGAAGATCCCCAAAGTGACACATAAAAGGCGCACTAAACTGGACCCTTTATGGGTCAATGATTGCCTTTGATTACTTTATAAGGGTCATGGAATGAATATTCAAAGATGTTGTCCCTTTGCAGATACATTCATTACTGTTGGTCGTCGCATCTGTTGCGTGTGTTAACGCCCTGTCGCTGCATTCGTTAAATTTGAATCAGGCCACAGCGCAGTTGGTGCAGCAGCAACTCCGCGGAGCCCAGGAGACTCCAATTGGGGCAACAATCACATCATCAGAGGACTATGACAACCACCCACAGTACAGCTTCTCGTATGATGTGAAGGATGCAGTGACTGGTGATGACAAGCAGCAGGAGGAGAAACGAGATGGTGACGTAGTCCAAGGCCAGGTAAGACAAACTTAACCCTCATTCTTAACCTACATTCACATGTCCTCCCTCAGTATTCACTTGTCGAGCCTGATGGTACCCGGCGAGTGGTGGACTACACTGCCGACTCCATAAACGGATTCAACGCTGTAGTTTCCAAGCAAGTCCCAGATGAGGTCACTCTCTCACCCATTCAGGTGGTCCAAGCTCAAGCACAAGCTCAAGTGGCCGCAGCTCAAGCTCAGGCCGAAGCACAGGCCAACGCCGCCATCGCCCAAGCTCAAGCCGAGGCTCAAGCACAAGCCCAAGCAGTTGCTGTGCAAGCCCAAGCTGCTGCGCAAGCAGCTGCCCAAGCCCAAGCTCAAGCTGCTGTTCAGGCTCAAGCCGAGGCACGAGCTCAAGCTCAGCAAATCATCGAACAATTCCAACAACAGATGCAACAGGAACTCCAACAACAGCGCATTCAACTGCAGCAACAACAATCCATTCAGACATCCACTCTCCAGAGCCAAGACCGTCTCTCAAGCAACCAAGCTCTGCTTTTGTCACAAACCCTCCCAAGCCAAATCCTAGGCCAGACTGTGCACTCGAGCATCGTATCACACCCACCTACAATCGTCAGCCGACCACCAACCACCAGTGTGTTCGCCAAGTCCTCCGACATTGCTGCTTTGGACAAAGAAAACCGCCGCACTATCATCATTGAACGCATCCCTCAGCCACAAACCATCATCAGTCAGCCAGCCAGAGCCACAATCCAAGCTCAGCTTATCCAGTCATCACCTGTTGTCATCACTAGACTGAGTAACGGTATTGGAACACGTGCTGGGCAGATCTTAACCCTGGACACCGGCAAGAGCATTAGCTCGACCATCACCACAAGCTTGGGAAGCTTAAATGATAACAGGAATGCCAACGGCATTGGAAACGGAAATGCAAACGGCATCGGTAATGGAAATGGAAATGGCAATGGCAATGGCAACGGAAACGGAAATGGCAATGGTAGCCGAAATGGAAATGGAAATGGAAATGGCAACGGAAACCGGAGCTCAGAACTTCTGGGAGAGGATCAAAGCAGCATTGAGTCCAGTCTGAACGCCGAAAATGGCAACAATGGCAACGGCCAACGGCTCAATGGTAACAAAAATGGCAATGGAAGGCTCAATGAAAACGGCAATGGAAACGGCAACGGCAACGGCAATGGAAATGGAAATGGAAATGGAATTTCGTCACTTAACCTCAATGGCAACGGAAATGGAAACGGACGCAACGGAATGTCCTCCATTGGAATATCGTCCAGTCAAAATGGAAGAAGCTCACACTAAACCCAACTGACAGTCGATGAAGGCAAACCAGACACAACATGGCGACAGTAAGCGGCATTTGATCCCCCGGAACATATCCAGTTGACACAACCGATTAACTGTTATTTATATAAACTTATTTATTTTACTATTATTTTTTCGTTTAACAATTAATCAATGTTGCTAGAATATACACACACACTAACACTGAGCACACAAAAATGGAACAAATGAGGGAAATTGTGACGAGCGCTCGTAGCAATTCGAAGCCACATCATCGGAACGACAGAGAATCAAAACACTACTGTAAAGACAATATGTCACATCTATTTCAGATGTCATCGCAAGGCATCGAAGGACAGCTCGCACCCAAAGCACCGACACTGTGTTATCTCTTTCATGTACTAACACGCGTTATGAATTAAGACTTAACAAGGATAACTTTGTAAAACGATCCTTTAAACTCGAGTGTGTTCAAGTACTAATTTTTTAATTTTTTTTTAGTTTTTTTTTTTAAATAATTAACCTCTAGTTTTACGTATCATACATAGACCGTATTATATTCTTTGCATTAATCAATAAATTTCATAAAAGAAAGTCTTATCAAATCTGATTGTCTTATTTTATAATTTGAAGGAAATTGATTTGCAGTCCTTGACAAAAGTTGTCTTGGTCAGGCTCACCAACAATTATTTATCAAATTTGTGTTACCCATGACACACTGCGCTTTTACTTGAATCTGAGCTTTTCAACGTGCTGCAGCTCTTCGTTCCTATTTTCCTATTTTTAGTTAGAATATTGTTATAGGCAAAAAATGATCAGTACTAAGTACTAAGCTGGGGTGCGGCTTAGAGATTTCGAATTCATTCGCTACTTTATATATCGGTTACTGCGTTTCAGTTACAAATCTGACTGTACATTGTATTATCTGTAGTTCGACATTATTAGCATTATGATAAGTTCAAACCACAACTTATCGCTATGTTCTGCTTCAATAAAATGTTTGTTAATCTTCTATCTTTTTAATCTCTCCCGTCTTTGTGCCGAACAAGGTTCAGAACAATTTGAGACCGTTATTCTATACCACATTTTTTGTAGAGGATAAATAAATCAGAGGGAAATTGAAAGGAATTCAGAAAGCTGACTGCTTGCTGTTAAGGTTAAAATATTAAATTTATAGGGTGACCCATCTGTTAGTTTCGTTTAAAAGCATGTTTTTAAACTATTGTCGCTTTATTGAAAAGAGTAAACTTTCCAATTTATTAAGAAATATGATTTTATTACTACCAACCCAGCTTTTAATACATTTTGAATAGTTTCGGCCGCTATTTGACGAATAGCTTGAACAATACTGTTCTTAAGTGTCTTTCCTCGTCCTTTGATAATTTGCATAGCATCGATCCTAAATAGAACTCCACAAAAAGCCGTCAAATGGCGCTCAAACAACATCATCAAAAGGTCAATGCAATAAATCAATTGCTTGTGTGACACGTAGCCCCCCCAAGTCCAAATCCTCAGATTTTGCCCACACAAAATGGGGTACCATACGATGACCCTCCCCATGTACCATAACATTCTTATTAATTGTCGTCTTGAAGTAAAAATTGGCCAGTAATACCGGTTCTCCAAAAACCTAACCAAACAATGACAAATTAAGGATGCATTAGCTTCTCTGTGGCAATATATTGATTTTGTAAATGATTGATGATATTTTGTTTTAGTAAAATTGTCGTACATTTTGGGCTACCCTAGAGCTCAAACAGAGAAGTGATGATATAGTGGATGGTCACCTTGCTTCAATTCCTGAATCAATTCGATCGTGTAGGCGAATAATTCGACATATTTTTGCGAAATTCGTCTCCGGCCAATGCGACGTTTAGTTGGCGCGTTGAGGTTCTCACACACATTATTGTATTGCAGCTTATTCCGCAATATTATCATTTGAGCGCACAGGACGAACACAGAAATATTTCGGTTTTCAATTAGCAAATGTCTCACGAAATTTCTTTAAAAACTTGTGTACACCAGTTGCACTTAGTGTATTATACCGACCGAAATTTCTTTTGAAAATTCGTACTGTTTCACAGAACTCAATTGGGAAGTATATTTGCAAAATTTCCAAATGTGCTTAAATCTATGAAATATCTATTTTGTACCTCGAAATAAGATTCAGTTGTAAGACTGGATGGCGCAGTTGGTTAAGTGCTTGCCCCAAGTTAGAGGGGTCCCAGGTTCGAATCCCAGCGAAATCGAATCTGGTCCAGTCACCATTTGCAGTTGGGATCAAATTAACGGCACTGGAGTAGGTTACTACCTGGCAATACAATGGACCAGTTTTGAGTCTGATTGTTTCAAAAATCCTCCGAAAAAAAAAAGATTTAGTTTCTGTCGATGCTGTGAGTGTCACTATAACAAATGACTCAAAACAAAACCAGTAAATGACTCACTCTTTATAATTTTCCTTGGGAGTTAAAATGGTCAAACACATGATCTTTTCAAGGGGAAGTTCGAAAATCGTGTAGTCGAAAGAAATGGCAAATGACTACGTCGCTCATGATGCTTTTTCCCATTGGGTTTCCTATTGTTTTTTTTATTCCAAGATACATAGAGGACGGTAGAGAAGCTCGGAAACAATAGTTGTTTTTTTATTAGGCCCACATGATCCATATGGATCATTGATTTGTATGCATTACAGCAACAACTCATTTATCCTGCTTTTGATCAGGATCAATTTTCATGATGCGGATAGCATGGAAAATAGCTAACACTATTCCCTATTAGGTTTTAATTTTATTTGTTATTGTTGTTAGTACATCTGCAAACCAATTTTAATTTACGTCATTGTCACATTAATAAAGGGTGGTCCAACCATAATGCACGATGTTAATTGTGAGTCAAGTTTTTTGCCCAACTTAATGTGACATTTCTTGCTAACTTTCCAGCCGACATGAAAAACAATATAATAATAATTGAATTTTCACTTGGACTACACCAAAAATACATTTCAGCCTTATATCTCTTCTTCTTCTTCTTAGGGCGCCATAGTCCGAGGTGGACCAGCACGATCTTTCGCCAGCTGTCTACAGTTTCGCACACCCAGCCGGCCGAGGTCCCCCTCGACTTGTGTGCGCCACCTTGTACGTGGACGTCCACTGTTGCGTTGTCCCACAGGCTCAGAGTCGAAGACTCTTCGGGCCGGAGCTAAGTTGTCCATACGCTCTACATGGCCTAGCCATCTTAGGCGTTGGATCCGTAGACGCCTGTCTAGACTCATGTCGCTGTACAGCCCATACAGTTCGTGGTTGAATCTTCTCCTCCAAATGTCATCAACGCAAACAGGACCAAAGATCGCGCGCAGAACTTTTCTCTCGAAAAGACCAAGAGACTGTTCATCCGCTTGGGATATTGTCCATGCCTCTGCGCCGTAAATCAGGACTGGGATGATCAAGGTCTTATACAAAGTCAGCTTGGTTTTCCGAGAGAGGGCTCTACTACTCAATTGCCTTTTGAGCCCAAAAAAACAGCGGTTAGCAAGAGTTATTCTCCGTTTGATCTCGGTACTGATGTTGTTTGTACTGTTTACCGCGGAGCCAAGGTAGACGAAGTCCTTCACTACCTCAAAGTTATAGCTGCCTATTGTGACGTTCTGGCCAAGTTGTCGATGTTGTGCGTCCTTTCTCGATGACAGCATATACTTTGTTTTGCCCTCGTTTACCGCCAGCCGCTTCCATTTCAATGCGAGCAAACGCGTAATTGACGGCTCGCTGTGTTCGCCCAATCACGTTAATGTCATCCGCGTAAGCTAGCAGTTGAACAGACTTTTGGAAGATTCGTGCCTCTTGTGTTGGCCAGTGAGTTTTGCACGATCTTCTCAAGAACGATGTTAAAGAAATCACATGACAGCCTTGTCTAAAACCTAATATATACGAGTATATCTCAGTTATTCTGTATTTTATCTAAATACGAAATTGTTATTCGCTATTATAAACCCTGTACATGTATGAAAAATTTTTCTCAAAATAATACTCATATTTTTTTAAACAGAAGTATTTGTCAAACCGTACAGCAAAATTAATTAAAAAAAATGTATTCCCGCATTTTATTGCGAGCACTAACTCTTTTTTATGAATTTTCTTTCAACAACCTACTTTTCCAAGAATTATTTAAAAGGACAACGTGGCATTTTTAGCTTTTAACCCGTAAAGCTTGAAGATACTCCTCGTTAGTGTGAAGTGCTCTTATTATTTTTTTTAATTTCTCCACAGAACACAAGTTGAAATCGTACCACTGCAACCAAAAGGGCATTTAACTTCAACTTTTATTTCTCAGCACCATAAACCCAATTTTCTGAACGATTCCCCTCTGTTAGCCTGTGTGGAACATTTCAAAAACTACAAAAGTTTTACGAGTGCATTTTGCAGAAGTTTGACCACTGCCTCACTCAATATTGTGCCAACTCTCGAGTCATTTTAACTTCGAATGCAAATCGGCACGAAATTGTTTTTTATTTTCATCAACCAGTTCCGGTGAAAGTGGCAAGGACCAATTCGATCACAATGGAACGAATAAATTAAAGCGCTGCAGGTGGGGGGACATGGACTTTGCGATGAGTGAAAAATAACTTATTTTCCATATCATAAGTCCTCCTGCTATCCAGAATGTGGACGTAAATGATTTTTTTTATCGCCACAGCATCCTTATAAGCATAGGTTTTTAATTGTCACTTAAATCTCCATTTTCAACTCCATGAGTCAATCCTCTCCACTGGAGCTTTACATCTCCCCGCACAGGATACACTGCCATTTATGAACAGCAGGAAGGTATCGATAAAAAAGAGACTGTCTGAATGGCTGTATCGTCCTTATCGATTTATCTTATCCGAGCTCGGCATGGAACGCATCAGATACTATGAACTGCGGTTGACAATGTCCCTTCTGCATGGCCCAAAGGAGAAGAGGTGTGTGGATACAATTATGCTTTCGTTTCACGCTTCATTCGATTGTTAGCCAGCAATATGGCTTGGAGCAGGAAATCGTATTATCCGACGAGATAGATTTTTCATGTTCAAGGTTTTGTGAGACGAGATTTGTTGGGATTATCTGGGCGTTATGTATGCAGTTGGAGCGATGATAAATTTGTGGTGGACTCTGTGGCCGATTATCATTAATTGGGTGCATGTGCTGAATTGATTTACGGTAGAACTCTGCTTGTCGTATGCAGAGTTGGAAGAAGGTTGAATGTGCAGTTCCATTAAGGAAATTCTTACGAGATGTGGATGCATACATATTCAACTGACCTCAATTAATTGCTGACCATGATTCGAGAGGTGGTTTGCAATGGAAGGTAAAATCTGTCCAGATGAAAGTACTGAAAGCTGTTTGAAATAGATATGAGAATATGGGAATGCCCCATATGAGTTCAGTGGATATAAGGTTTTGGGGTTAGATTTATGTAATGTTTTGTTTATTGATATACTATCACTGATGAATACAAAGGAATACAAGGGAGCAAGAACACACTGCTCCAATTGTCCATATCAGCACCGAGACGGATTATGTAGAAAATATGCAGCAGTTTTAGTGAATAAATGATGAGAGCCTTTTTTGTGTTCTGTGCATTTACACAAGCTATTACATTGCTGGAATATATCTTCTCCTGATGGAGGTCTACTGCCGTGTGCTCTATTATTATGCATTCAAGTTCCTTGAAGTGCGGTTAATCTCCTTTCCTTCCTACTTGTGTGTCTGTTCCGGTCTGAAGAGCAAGTCTTCAATCACAGAGCCTCTCTAGAGACGATCTCTCTCGCCAGTTGTCTCCAGTAAACCAAGCGAAGTGTTTCCTTTCAGCTCATGTTCGCTGTAGTAATAGTGGTATACCTTTGAGTAGACCGAGAGGATTACTTTTTAGAGATTTTCAGAATTATCGATTAGGTTCAAGGAATTGCATACTGATCCTGCGTTAATTCTCGGAAAGCATGCAATCCTTACAGGGCATACACAATGGACCTCCACGGCCTCTGGGTGTAATTGCTGGTAACAGCATAAAGGCCTCTTAACCTAACCCAACCTTCAAGGAAATGTACAAGCATCTACAGTGCCTGGTTAATTTTTATACTCCGATCACAAAAGGCACAAGCTGACGGTGTTTTGAATGCAGAAGGATTCTTCATCGACTTTTGATAGTGCCTATGGATCAGAGTCGTGGCCGTGTGGGTTCGTGTGTCGACCCATGCGCATTAGACTTTTACAGTCTAGGTTCGAATCCAAGTTCAGACAAACAATTTTTCAAAAAAAAAAAAATTTTCACGGCTCCACCTCTTTCGAGCCACTGACAATGCTCAAAGAGTATAACTGTCTACAAAAAGCTTCTCAATCTCGCTGTTTGGAGTCGGCATTAAACTGTAGGTCACCTCCACTCGTGAGAGAACAATCTAGCTAGGCCCAGGTCCACCTCTGCGCTACAGTGCCGCCATTATTATTATTATGGATCAGAGTCAATGGAACTCGTAATACTCTGACTCTGCATTTTAACTCTTCTGTGATCCAGATTCAGTACGCAAAAAGCCTTTCTAGACAAACTAAGAAAATAACATAAATGTTGAAACCTAAAAATTTGTAAGATGTCCTAGTCCTACTTTTCTGAATTCATGTTTCAGAATCTGATCCTACATCTTTCACTAGCTACCTCTAATTTCGCACATCAAGTTGGTTGAGGTCATTCTACACTTGTGCGCCGCCTTAAACGTGGACGCCCTTTGTTGTGTTGTCGTACAGGCTCAGAACCGATCATTTCTCGTCATTATCCTCAACATGGCTTAGCAGTTGGATCGGTAGATGTCTGGTCAGTTAAGTTTCCCTTTCAATTCCCGCAAACGTCTCACTGACGCCTCGCTGTATTCGTCCAATTACCTCAATGTCATCCGCGTTGTATCCAACAGTTGTACGGATTTTTGTAAGACTGTACCTCTGTTATTGGTCAGTGAATTTTACAAAATATTCTCAAGAATGTTGTTGAAAAAGTCATATGAAATTTTACTTTAGGCTCTATAAAATCGAAAAGCGATGGAATGGTCATACCTCCAAGCAAGGGGTATAAATAATCGTGAAGCTTCAAGAGGAAAAGAGAAAGTGGATGACGCATGGAACACATCGAGGCAATGCTATCCTAATTATCTTCTAATATTCTCCAAATATACACCGGATTTTAGCAAAAAGACGCTGCCTAGCATGTCGAGTGTTACAGTACCGGTCTACTGCATTAAATATCCTCACAATTAATTTGGATGAAAATCAAATATAAAAGTGCGCCCTTGTCGTATGAAAATTATGAATGCAGTTGAGTTGATGTTACGGCTAATGCGCATGCCTTTCGCACACAATAAGACATTTAAAAGGTATTTCCAATTATTATTTAATCAATTTAGTTCCTAATCTTTTAACAAAAACAGACTCCAACTGAGTTTTTGTATAATTTCAAAGTCAAAGCTCTAAATAGGACATTTAACCCTTTCTTTTCCGCCAAATATTTCAAATACTCGACCGGGTAAGGGACAATTATCATTGTCGATCCTTAAATGTCCTGTGTGGTAAGCCAATGACAGCACGTTATTTGAATTCTGGCGAAAAATAAACAATCTGTGAAGCTTGCAAGTTGAGACTTGAATAAACGGCGGAGCGAAGTACGAAAATTTCAAAAACATTAAAAGTAGAAAATTTGTTGACAACTGTTTTTCAGAATACCACGGCGTTGATTAGTTAATAGATAAGTGTTCATAAAAAGTCAAAAAGGTTCCTTATTTTCTAAAATACAGACTTTTTGGTACAAACATTTCCTGACGGTGCCAAAAAGTCTAGGTTTCGGAAAGTACATTTAGAACTACAATAAAAGTAAAAAAAATATATGTTGTTCCTATTATATCATTTTAAAAAAAATGTAATGCAAAAAGTTATATTTTCTTGCTAATTCTAGTAGCCGTTAGGAAAGGGTTAAAAATATATATGAACTAGCAACCGACTCTGGGCTTAAATGAGGTCTATTCCCAGACAGAGCCTTTCAAATGTGTTGTTGTGACTAATTAGTGGAGGACCGTAAATATAGTGGTAAAACACTTTAACTGACGGCAGGTTTGTTAACATGTTCACGGAAGCAAATTCGAAATATGTAAAGTCTACCTTGTAGCCTTGTACACGTAACCAAGATTGTTTTGATTTATTACTCAATTTGTATGAGATTCTTTTTTTAAATTAAAAATCATCTTATTTCAAACATTTCACTCAAAAATGGGAACTTCAATTTTAAGGCATTTGGTTAAGATTCAGAATGCTTTCAGGACCTATTCCACGAAAGAGTCGGGCAGTTATATACACAAATGTTTCCCAGGAATTCCGCATCCGCCGAAGGACCCCCCGTCGAATTACAATCCAACCGAGTTGAATACCGAATATTTTTCAGCTCCAGAAAATGTTCAGCTGTTGGTATTTCGACCTTTGGCAACCAGAGAAGTGCTTGGCCCAAGGGCTGGAAAGTTTAATAAATACAAAAATCCCGAATACTTTGCCTATCACCGGTACTCATTTGTTGATCTTCACAGGAATGCAATGCGTATCAGAATGGAGAATCGTATGCAGAAGATGTGTCCAAATGCAATTCCAAAGCAGGAACTAGAGCAATGTGAATGCGATGATAAGGACCACGAAAGTGGTGGTGAGTGCGAAGAGGGGAATAGTGACGGAGAGAAGGGTATGAACGGCGAAGGTGGCAAAACGGAATAAGAACAACATCCAATGGAAACTTTCGATATCCAAATAAGGACTTCTAAAGAAAACTTAATTTTAAATGTATGTGGTTCAAATACAAAGTCAATATTAAATTTCAATGTTTTTAAGGGACCAAAGTTGCTTTCTTCATTTTAAGCGTAGTAGGGCGTATGTGTAACATTTTTTTTAGTTTACGATTGTTGGAGATTTGATCTAAGAAATTGATTGCCAAGGTGTCAAAGGGATGAAGCTTTACAGAAGATATACGGAAGTAAGTAGATAAGATTATACAAGGGTTACTAATGAAAAGTGGTCAATTCGTCTCATTCAAATTGCGGAACTAAGGGGTCTTTTAAAAGAAACACTAAAAATTTGTTTGTGTACAGCGGCCATGTTGTTAAGGCAGCATCTGTCAAGTAAGTTATGAATTAGTTAGTACTGTGTGGCCCAGCACCAAGAAAGGTAATTTGAACAATGTTCGCAGATCGTCTTTTTCAAAATCAGAGCTTCCTTTGACAAACGCTCCACGTATTTTGGATTTGGTAAATGGATGCGTGTGGGCACCGTGGCAGTGTGGGTTCTTTCACAGTCTAGGTTCGAAAATAAGTTCAGACAAACAATTTTAAAAAAAAAATTGTTCGCGGCTCCACCTCTTTCGAGTCACTGACAATGCTCAAAGAGTATAACTGTCTAGAAAATGCTTCTCAATCTCGCCGTTCGGAGTCGGCATTAAATTTTAGGTCCCCTCCACTCGTGAGAGAACAATAGCACGCACAACACGAGTAGGTTGGTGAGAAGCTAGCCCCAGGCCCACCTCGGACTGTAGCGCCGCCATTATTATTATTATTATATTAAATGGATGCGTAAACAATCGAAATTCTCAAAGTTTGACGATACACGCACACGTGATACACCTGCAACAAATGTAAATGTAAAGAAAGTCACTGTTTGGTTGTGATTTGGGTCTGACGCAGTCATTAATCCGTACGAAACTGGAAGAGAAGAAAACAGAAGAGCTCTTCATGCCACACAGCACATGAAACGATGGTCATTCTACACGATCGATTTAATGATCATGTAAGTTACTTCTTTTAGACTTTTAGATCTTTTTAGATCTTTTAGATTTAAAGGTGACCAGATGGTAATGATTCATTGCTAATTATAGTGTTTCAGTGATTGCCAATGTTACCATAACATCCAGCTATCAAAATATTCAGTAAGGTTTGCCATTTCATAATGTATCCCGAACGAAAATTATTAGAAAACGAAATTCCGAATCAGTTGTAATTCCGCAACGTGAATATCGTCGTGAGATCGGTTGTGACTACACTCTTTTCGACCCTAAGCCATCAACCGGACATAAATTGGTGCGAAATTAAGAAAACATAGCCGCCGTAGCGACTAGTATCGAAGTAGATCAAGAAATCTCGATTCGACGCCAGCCATCAGCTGAACTGGGCATCGTCTGAGAATCAACCCGACTTTGGGGGATTTTGCGGTCCGATTTGAGAGTATGTACATGGATATGAGTTTATGCTGACGCAGTATTGAAGATGGACGACCATAGACAACGTCTTGAATTCGCTTATTGGGTGCTGGAAATGTTGTCTGGAGATCCGGATTTTGTCCAAGAAATCATCATAGGCCCATTTTTGCCTCTGCGGCAATGTTAAAAATATATATTGGCTTTATTGGAGCGAACACAATCCACAAGTGTTACACCAAGCATCAATGCATCCACAAAAATTTACTGTTTTTTGCATCTCGGAGACACCGTTACCATCAATGCCATAAAGTATAGAGCGATGTTAACCGACTTTCTGTGGCCAGATCTCAACAACATCGAAATATCCGACACGAAGCTTTGAAGGATAATTTTGGCGATTTCGTCATTTCACGGCAAACGTCATATGACTTGACACCCCTCGATTATTATTTTTTGGGGTTACCTCAAGTTCCTAGCCTACGCTCACAAGCCAACAAGCTCACTTTGTTCGAGCTCGAGGCCAACATTCGAGACAGTATTGGACCATCCGCTTGAAGCACTGCCAGCGAAGTCGTAACGGAAATTTGAATGATCGCAGCTGATTGATCCGGAATTTACTACTTTAAACAGAGGATTATGGGAAATGGCAGAATATCAGAGAAGGTGGTGAATCATGGAAGTATGTAAGTATACAGAAGAAAAACGGCAATGAAAATGTTATAAGGCGCAACTCGGAGGAAAGTTCTAAGCTTAAAATCGGGTGCACTAAAATGTGTGATGGCGCTATTTACATGTCATAGGTGTCATTTGAAGAAGATATGACGGAAAAAGAAGAGACTGCAGCACACATATGACACTTTCAAATCATTATACCAATTTGGCCCAATGTCGTTTGGTACAATGTCACGGCACCGTACCGACATCAGAATAGTGTCCTGACTAAGAGTGATAATGAAAAAGTGAACCAATACTGTGATCTAATTCGGTATCCCTCGAAGTCTTTATATTAGTCACTAAAAATAGGAATAATATTTATGGACATTTGCGGTTTCCCTATCATTCCTAATCACCTCTAAACGTTATCCGAACAACTAAACAAAGTCAATCGGCAACAAAATCGTGTCAAACTCTGTACAGCCCCATCACTCGATTCGAGTCGGATAAAACTATCAAAACCACTCGTAATTATAGTTCTTTTACGAGTGTGTCCTTACAAGCAGTCCACTATTCTAACCGAAATGACAGTGCATAAATGTGAAACAATGGAACTGTAATGCAATAAACTTTGTAGTGCCACGGTGACAATAAAAAAATGAATGACGCCCCGGCCCGAAATTAAAATACGATCCGAGCAAGTTTCAAGACTCGTAAAACTTCCGCCGAAACAATTCCAAAGCAAAATTCCGCAACCGCGTCGTTAATTTTACATTCAGTCTGCAATCCGCTGACAGTTTAAATCCTCCAGGCGACCTCTGCCTCGTACAAAAAGTAAAACCAATCAAAAAAAGTAAAAAATTGTCAACACTGTGCCACCACTTCCACCTCGACAGCCCACCCAGACCGAGCCTTGTAGCTAATTGTAAGCAACGACCTGACAAATAAGGATACACAATGCCGGAGGCGAGCTCCCTTCCTGTGTCGGAAATAAAAATTCATAAAACCACTTTTGATACTGCGCCAGTAAAATTCACAATCATACACGAGAATAGATGCCCCGGCATTCGGGGGAAGGGAGGAAAGCCGCAATGACCGAAGCCCCTACTGTGGAAGATTTTATCGATTGCACCCTTTTCGCCTGCTCCACGCCTCTGCTGACTTCCTCCGGGCATGTGGGCTGTTAAAGATTTTATCGGTTGCGCATGAGAATCAGACTATTCTCCCCCTAAACCCCGCACAGACTCCGTCCATCCCTGCCGAGTGGATCGGTGTGTGTAATTATAATTTAACGCAGATATTCGTAGGAGGCGACAAGCACTTGGGAGTACGGGCGTGGGTTTGGTACGCCGGCAGGCCAACATTGGATAGAAATTTAAGGAATTCTGTGAACAGCACCTGAGCTAGGAGAGCATGGAAATGATGAAGGGCCAGGAATTTAATCAACCCCAGATGGCAATGTCGGAATGGATTCCCACTTACCTCCCAGCAACCCAATGAAATTGAACTCCGAATGGCGAGATCCTGATTCGGGCAGAAATTGTCCTTTTAATTGATTTGTTAGCACTTCCTTCAGTTTCCGGTTCTCCGGCACTTCACCACGACCTAGCCGCCGCAATTACGTATTCCATGCCGGGCGACTGAAATTTTCCAACTGAGCACTTCTTTGATTTTCCGCGCCCAAGAAAAGAGGAAGTGAATCATTTCAAACAGGACTGCACATAGTATGCGAGAACCATCACGCTACCACATCAGCCTTGATTGACATCCTTCGCAACGACAGGCTGTAGGCGGGGGTACGACTATTGGAAGCAGCGATGGGCAGACAGACAAGAATTAACACACTCTGTGTGCCAGGGTGTGCGTGACGGAAGGGTGTACGTATTTCTTGGTTCTACCGCGGATCCACTAAGTTGCCATCATTTATTCGAAGGACATCCGGAGTGAAATTATGTTCCTGTTACTGTCGTCATTGTACATCCGACCTTTTCAGTGTGCCACGGGTCTAGTTGGTTCGAGTGAAAACACCTGTTTGATGGTCGCTCGACGGTGGGTGCGTGTTGGTGCAGTTGACTCTTAGACAAATGGTGATGGATGAAGGGAGCTTGAAAAGTCTCGGTGAACTTTGTGGGCGGCTGGTGAGGTGAGTCTATTCCAACCCCGGAGCTTCTATTTTCAGAGTCAAGTGCCGGGGGTTGCTAAACTCTCGGATGGTGTGAGTATTGATTTTTAAAGAGTGCCTCAGTCGATGTGACGGGGATTTAAGTGAAAGTGTGTCATCTAAGGTAAACAAGCATTAAGGCCAATTCAGGGTTCAATGTTTAGCAATCAAATGAATTACGAGACTGAACTTTCTCTCAAGAGGTGCGACAGTGGAAGGTGAATAAACAAATGGCAGTGTTGGGTGGAAGAAAGTTGTTCCTCACTTCTTGTGACTTATTCATGGAAGAGGTAGGGTCGCTCTCGTATAGAACCCATCATTAGGTCGGGCTCATATGTTGACAAATGACATATTTTATAATTGGAGACATGTTGTCGTGGCCTGTTATGATAACGAAATGGACTTCTGCTTCTTTTCTTGAAGGTCTCGCATCGATAGAGTATTCGACAGCAATGCCCTTGGCATCAATAAGTTGAAGTTGAGAAGTTATTACTATGATATAGTATGTGAAGAGTTTTCTAAGAGTCAGAGCAGAATATTGGAATAAAGTCGGCGGTAAACGAACACAATGGAACACATGGGAGCCGTGGCCGTGTGGGTTCGTGCGTCGACCCATGCGCATTAGACTTTCACAGTCTAGGTGAATTTTTCAAAAAAAAAAATTGTTCGCGGCTCCACCTCTTTCGAGTCATTGACAATGCTCAAAGAGTATAACTGTCTAGAAAAAGCTTCTCAATCTCGCCGCTCGGAGTCGGCATTAAACTGTAGGTCCCATCCACTTGCGAGAGAACAATAGCACGCACGAGTGGTTGCTGAGAAGTAAGGCCCAGGTCCACCCCGGACTGTAGCGCCGCCATTTTTATTATTATTATTATTAGATGATCACAAGGCCAACTTGGACGTTCAACTGCATCACACTTAGTATCTACGATGCATATGGCTTTGCAAGTATGATTGATGCGTCAACTCTTACCTACATGGTTCAAATCCGGACCAACATACCAAATTTAATTTTTACGACACCACCTCTCTCGAGTCAATAACAATGATCAAAGAGTACAATTCTCAGGCAGAGCTTCTCAAACTTAGGCATACAGAACCGGCATTGAACTGTCCCCTCACCTCGTGAAAAAACAATATCATGCACATGGCCAGTGGTTGATGTAAAGCAAGGTACAACTGCAAGTCGGGCTGTAGTGCAACCCAATGAAGAAGAATATTCCTAGCTTCGTTTTCCATGCAATGGCAATCCGAAAAGCAATGTGCTTTCCGTCCACGATATTTCCATCTTAACTAATAACCATACAGGCATTAAAGCCCTGGAGATAGTCTTTTTAAACTTAAAAGTGCCGCTTATCACTTGAAAAGATGACCGAACAGTACAACATTCGCCTGTGCTACGTGTCAGGTAATAGAGACAAATATGGAGACATTGCCACATTGCCACATACTTTTGAAGAAACTCTAATAATAAAGTGAAGAAATCTAGACGAGAAGGAAGTGACACCTGCTGTCAGACTTCGCTCAGACGTAGAGATGCAACATCGTTCTTAAAAACATCGATGGTTCCACGACAAAAAATCGATGTTAAAAAACATCGGTATTAACAACGATACATCGATAGTTTTCCGATGTTTTATTTATCTTCTCCATCACACAAATTGGTGGCTATTTTTATGACGTAGCTCAACAAAAAATATACTAGTCTTGCCAGTTTCAACCCAAAAACCTTCCCTGTCTTCCGTTTCGTTGATGATTATATTTTTACTTTGTGGCTTATCAGGCCAACGAAAAACCCAAAGTGAAGTTGGAGGAAGGTAAGGAAGGAACGGACACGGATATCGAGAGAATAACGGAGTCGAGGAAGCCAACCACGGTTTGACGTCGAAAAGCTACAATCGCAACAGACTGCCAGGAACTTTGCCGATCGAGTCTCCCTGAAACTCTCCGAAAGTTCGACGCCGCCTGCACTAACAATAGACGAAGAATGGAAACGTTGTCAAAGAGCCATCAGAGAAGCCGCTACTGATGTGCTGGGTTTTAAAACGCCAACAAGAAAAAACCCCTGGTTTGACAACGAGTGCAGGCAGGCACATGCAGCAAAGCAAGATGCCTACCGGGCAACGCTGCATCGAACCACGAGAGAAGAAGGGAAGAGAACCGGCTTCTCAGGAAGAAAAAGAAAGAGCACGAGAAGCGCGCGATCGAGGAGATGGAGAGGTGTTATGGCAGGAATGATGTCCGAAAGTTTTACCAAAGGGTAAAACTTTTATCGAATGGGTATAAAGTTCGGACAGAAACTTGCCGGGACGAAAATGGACAGCTAATAGTAGATTCGCAGTCGATACTGAGAATTTGGAAAAATTATTTCTGCAAACGGCGATGAAGACACAAATACCGCTGTCAGGCAAAATGTTCCACTCAACACAACGGACGATGATAGAAGAGAATACCGTCCCCCCGACCTAGACGAAGTCAAGAAAGCGATATCGAGACTGAAGTCTAATAAAGCTGCTGGTGCAGATAGTCTGCCCGCTGAAATGTTTAAGGCAGCTGGAGATGATCTGGTTGGGCGCATGCACCAGCTCATCTGTAAGATATGGTCGGAGGAAAGCATGCCCGATGAGTGGAATCTCAGTATCGTTTGCCCGATCCACAAGAAAGGAGACCCCTTTGACTGAGCCAACTACCGAGGGATAAGTCTCCTTAACATCGCCTATACGATCTTCTCTGCCGTTTTGTGTGAACGCCTGAAACCATTCGTGAACAAACTGATAGGTCCATATCAGTGTGGTTTCAGGCCCGGGAAGTCCACCATCGATCAAATCAAATCAAATCACACTGCGGCAGATCCTGGAGTAGAACCAAGAAATGCAGATCGACACACACCACCTATTTGTCGATTTCAGGGCCGCATATTACAGCGTGTATAGAAACGAGCTATACAGCGCCATGTCTATTTTTGACATTCCTGCCAAACTTGTCAGACTGAGCAGGATGGCAATGGAGAACTCTCGCTGCTCCATCAAAGTCGGTAACGAACTCACCGAGACCTTTAATGTCAAAAAAGGTTTTAGACAAGGCGACGCGCTGTCATGTGATTTCTTTAACATCGTTCTTGAGAAGATCGTGCAAAACTCACTGGCCAACAGAAGAGGCACGATCTTCCAAAAGTCCGTTCAACTGCTAGCTTACGCGGATGACATTGACGTGATTGGGAGAACACAGCGAGCCGTCAATTATGCGTTTGCTGGCATTGAAACGGAAGCGGCTAAAATGGGTCTGGCGGTAAACGAGGGCAAAACAAAGTATATGCTGTCATCGAGAAAGGGCGCACAACATCGACGACTTGGCCAGAACGTCACCATAGGCAGCTATAACTTTGAGGTAGTGAAGGACTTCGTCTACCTTGGCTCCGCGGTAAACAGTACAAACAACATCAGTACCGAGATCAAACGGAGAATAACTCTTGCTAACCGCTGTTTTTTGGGCTCAAAAAGCAGTTGAGTGGTAGAGCCCTTTCTCGGAAGACCAAGCTGACTCTATACAAGACCTTGATCATCCCAGACCTGCTGTACGGCGCAGAGGCATGGACAATATCCCAAGCGGATGAACAGACTCTTGGTCGTTTCGAGAGAAAAGTTCTGCGCGCGATCTTTGGTCCTGTTTGTGTTGATGGCATTCGGAGGAGAAGATTCAACCACGAACTGTATGGGCTGTACAGCGACATGAGTCTAGCCAGGCGTCTACGGATCCAACGCCTAAGATGGCTGGGCCATGTAGAGCGTATGGACAACTTAGCTCCGGCCCGAAGAGTCTTCGAATCTGAGCCTGTGGGACAACGCAACAGAGGACAAGGTGGCGCACACAAGTCGAGGGGGACCTCGGCCGGCTTGGTGTGCGAAACTGGAGACAGCTGGCGAAAGATCGTGCTGGCTGGAGAGGCATGTTGAGTGAGGCCCTGGTCCACCTCGAACTGTAGCGCCCTAAGAAGAAGAAGAAGACGTTGGAGGATCCTTCGGTTCGGGATTTGGGTTCCCGAGCGGTTCCTTCATGCACGTTTATATAGCAATTCGCTAACTCCACGACCGACAACCGATCCCAGCCGCATTCCCTTGGTGAACAGGCGCTAGTTTGGCTGTTGACACAAAGTCTGCTATGCTTTCGCATCCAGCCAAAACATGCCGAAACACTAACCTTCTCTGATTAGCCACCGACCCACAGTTCCATAGGAGTTGGATATCCAGTCTCCTTGAGAGTTGCTCGATGCCCAAGGTGTACCACTTGAAAGTTCAGAGTAGGATGTTAGACTAGAAGAGGCTAAGATATGACAAAGTTACATTGTATTGCGTATCTCTAGTTATCTTACACCCTATTATTATTACACAAATACAAGCACATTTTATATATAACACATCTTGGCAATGCTTAACAAAATGAATGAACGATGTCGATGTTTGACAGTTTTGCCGTCGATGTATCGGCGATATTTCGGTTATCAAAACATCGAAGTTAACATCGATGCTTATGAACGAAAAATCGATGTTTTGCAAAAATCTATGTATCGTTTACATCCCTACTCAGACGTCTACACTAGAGAGTTCTTTCAGCTTCAATCTACGAAACCGCTCAGAAAGACTTGTTCTTGAAGAGGCACAGTAGAAACGACATACATGACATCTTTCCCAATTCCGTATATGATAACGTGCATAGGGTTACTTTATTGCTGACTTTACAGCGGATGGGAAAACAAAAATTAGAAATAAGTTCCAGGTGCGTTCCATCTTGATTGTTTATTGGGAGTGTATTAAAGATTTCACTAAGAGAGTATTACTTTGGGAACTTGTGGCATTGTTTAGTCGTAGTATCAGTGAGCCTTATAAGATTAGATATAAGAACCTGGTCCTCAAACAAAACGCCTCTCTTCCTAGCACCATCTTTTGCTACATGTTTCGTAACCTCTTTTTTAAATATGATCTTTAAAAACACATTTTATAAAAACACGCATAAAACTGTCACCTGTGAACAGCAGTAACAGCAACAGGCTTGCCTTGTCTTTTAGTAAAGGGTCTGAGAATGAAATTGCACTCTTTCCGCACTCTCTTCTCCATTTCATTCTAAGTATTAATCAGGAATGAGGCTCATATTTAAACTCTACGTCATCAAGGAAAATTCATTATTTGGGTGCCCTTAGTTTTTCTTCTTTCCACGGCAATTCAGTCAAGAGTAGACTTGAGCCTCAACCGAACATGCCTCTCCAGTTAGTTGGTTCAGGTCCTCTCGAATTACTTGCGATACTTCAATCATACACTTTCTCTGTTGGTTTGTTGTCCCACTGGCTCGAAATCAAATTTTCAAGAGTACATCCACAAAAACTTTTTTTTGGGAGATTTTTGAAACGCTACACTGAGACTCAAAAACTAGTCCTGCCAAGTAGCAACCTACTTTTACTGAAATTTCATGGCTTCTGTGATGAGGAGCCTACATCATCAGCTCTCACCTCATCAGCACCGAGTAACTGCCACGTGATACTAGCAAAGGCTGGAAATTGGCAGAGGAAGTGATCTGCAGTGTCATCGTCCTCTCCACAGGCGTCGCATAAGGTTCCGTCGCTTGGGCCACAAAAACTTACTTTCGTTTCCTTTTATGGATTGACGATGTCACTGGTTCATATCTCTTCACAAACTATTAGAGATTAAATACAGTCGACTCGCTCTATGTCGAATTTTCACAGGATATTAAAATTAGTTCGAGTTAGAGGGAGTTCGACTTTGAGGATGGTTTTTGTATGGAAAATGAGGGTAATGCCAAAATAAATATGGCGAAAAAATTCGAGTTAGAGGGAAATTCGATTTAGAGAGAGTTCGACTTAGAGGGAGTCGACTGTATTAAAGCCAACACACTTAATTTTATGGTATTTAATTAAAGGGCTCTAATGTCATTCCACACACATTACACGTCACTATCAATTTATTGAAGTAAACATGCTAAGGATGCAATATTTCACGTAAGAGACATGTGAATTTGCCTGGAGGATCGTGTGACTTAACACTTTTCGACTATCGGCATAGTTGCCACTTTCCAGCCATATATCTGAAACAATGTTCTACTTAGGCCACATCTGACACACGTCGGATGCACGACCCCATCTGCTTAACAGAGCTGTCGAAAATTAGACTGATTACTCTCTATTTTAGCTGGGAATGGGTTTTCTATAAGTATTTTTGCACACAAAATGAAGTCAACTAAAATCGCATTATATCAAAATATCCATGATTCAAAATCAAGTAAAAGCAAGACATCTATTTTGAGTGAAAACTGCAGCTATCAGCCCAAAAACAAGTTGAAGCACCTATGTACCGATTCAGTAAGTACCAAATCCGGTTGGGTTTGTATATTTACTAAGCAAAACCAAAATTTACCAAAGGCACAACTCAAACCGTTTTCAACTTAAGCATAGACGACAACCATTCAATCCAAAACGAGTGGCGCTGCGAACGGCAAGATGAAATTGCTTCAAATGCACTGAACATTGCTTCCGGCATTCATTCCTTCAAGGCACTCGCTAAAAGTTTCCACAGGAGAAGCTGTAACCTCCACCTCACTCCAACTCCACTCCCTTGCCGAAACAATCACCCATCTCCGATGTCTGGCCACATCAGTCAACTGCGCAGACATTCACTCACCCACTGTGGTAAGCGAACAAAAGACCACAAACGAAAGTCTATCTGAAATTTAAATTTGAATTTTCATTACACCACTAGTCGTCTGCTTAATTATGCATTCCGCAGTAAGTGATGGGAATTTGAAAAATCCGAGTGCAATTGTCATGCAACACAATTGCACACAACAACGGGACCCCTAGAGACTGCGGCGCAGGTGAACGCAACAGCTCCGAGCTGCAATTCACTACAAATTACCGAGACAGGGCTGCGTGGACATGCTCGCCAAATGTGTGTCCTAGCAGCAGGCCAAGCGAGCGTTTATCATTAATTCCGTCGGAATGGAATTCGGGGGAAACGCTCGAGGTGCCATTCGATCCCATTAGTGTCCGAAGCGATTGATGGACTTTGCAGGTCGAGTGATTCTTTCCCGCCGCCTGCCCCCTCTCGATCGCTCTTGTAAATCACCCCAAACAAGTTTATCCGAGAGTCATGGTCTTCGGGATTGGGAGTTCTTTGACATCGACTTCGACCAAATTCAAAGCTAATTGGGGATTTCAACGCAAAAAGAATTTAAGTTAGGTAAACACGAGTATTTCTCTCTTTTTTCGGCCTCGGCTAATCGGATTGGATTGGCTGGCCGGCCGGTCCGTCGGCCGGTGTTGTGTGAAAATTTGATTTGTTAATGACAGGTTGTCGACAGATTTATGATTTCTGGATAATTTATGAAGTTGACCGAAAATCTATGCGGCGAGTTGTCAAGGCTTTGTTATGAATTACCGCAAAATGGTCTAGGACGCTGATCGCAGTGATGATAAATGAGGTTTCGACTGAGTCGAGGGGGTGTATATGGATTAATGGGCTTTTCAAGGACACATTGGTTTTTCTAACAATGTGAAGAGAATTCCACAGAGTCATTTAATGAATTGGGATTTCCTTTACACCTATCAGGTACATTTTCATTCAAGATGAGTTTTCGATGAATTTTGGAATCATTTCGCAACATTTTTAAAGAACTAATCACCTGACAGGACATATTCCCTTCCTGCAATTCATCCCACAGCGCCCATTTCGCTTACTAAAAGTGGGCCACTGGACAGAGTATAACACAATTGAGGCATTAATTTACCCCTTTTGACATCTTCTACAGGAGCAGAGCGGCTTCAACCGCAATAAGAATCAGGAAAGCAAAAATGAGACCAGAAGGGCACACGTCCACCCTATCAAAATGTATAGCAACACAGAGGTACATAACGTTGGACTACCTGGCACCTTGACCACCACAAGGAAGTACTCTACCCGAATTCCGGATGGAAGAGGTTGGGAAGAGCTATCAGTGGATGGTGACGACGAGATCTTTCTATACAGTGATGGCTCGAAAAACGAAGGGGGGCAGGGGTCTTCTTTGTAGAGAAATTGTCAACGATATTTCCAGTGCAAACACGGTGATACTCTGTTGAGTACCGGGAGGGGCACACAAGAGTCCAAGGAAACGAGAGGGCGGACGTGCTGGCAAAGGAAGGGTCTGAACTGTATAAATCTCTAGCACTACCTTATGTCAGCACGCTGTTAAGTTTCCTAAAGGAAGAAATAGAGGACGAACCCGTAAAGAAATCAAATGAGCGATTGCTGAATCTGAACATTGGGCCAACGACGAGTGCCCTTTGGCCGGTGCTGAACAGGAACAAATCATTATCAATGGTTAGCATAAGTCGCAAGGACATTCGAATGGTGGTGGGAGTTCTCACCGGACACTGTCCTATAGGCACCCATGCCATGAGGCTAGGTATCACCCGCAGCAACTATTGTTCGCCACCTGCTTTGCGATTGTCCAGCTCTATGGAGAAGGAGACTATTAATACTCGGCAGTAACTTCTTCGGCGAGCTGGAAGATTTGATTTGAGTATAGAGCTGGGGCGTCTCCTGAGATACATACAACAATCTGGGTGGTTCTAATTAGCAGTGGTAATGTAGGTCTCAGGGCACAATGGACCCACACTTTTAGTCTAAGTGGGCAGCGACACTAGTTGCAAGGGCACCCTTCAACCTACCTACTACCTAATACCGAAGGCGTTCATGTCAAGAAGCAAAGTTCTTATCTATTGAGAATGTGGTTAAGATTGTTAAGCCTAGGCTTTCCTTTCGTTTCACGAAAAGAATCATTCACTTTGTTGAGACATCAAGTAATTTTCACACCACTTTCCCAACCGCAAACAATTGCTGTTGAGACTATTGAGGTGTTCACCGGTAGTTTTGCATGTTGTGTAGGCCTCAGAAAGCACACATTTGTAGTGAACGGCTCAAAGCTAATGATTTCAAATAAATTAAACCGCAAATTGCCAATGATGAAATGCTTCTTTTTTTGTTGTAGTCCTTCCTGGTAATCATTTTCTTACACCTCTCTAATCAAAACAAAGTCATCTGAGCAAATTAGGTTCTCACAACCCAAAGTGGCAGTCTCCTTGTTCATTATCGTCCCAAATTGAGTCTTAATTGATGAACTGATTGCTTCCATCTCAAATCGCTCTTTCACGACCATCGTTAATTATATTTCACTATGAGAACCTTTATGAGCTCAGTCCGCATTCGTTTGATGTCCGTTTGATTGTTGCAGTGACACCTTCTGCTGTTTCGATTTTACGAGCTGTCGTCTACTTTCCTACAAATTGTTGGATGGGAAGTTTTTATTGAAGTCCTACTGCCATGAAGTTAGGACTTAATGGTGTAGCTTGGAAGCTCTTAAGTGTTGGTAGGTATTTATGTATACATGGGGCCCCAGATAGCATTTTCTTTGAGAGGACCTCCGACTGAAGCAAGGTTTTGAATCTTTTATTGCGAAAGCGAGTTGCTGAATAGTTTGGAATACGGACATGATATTTTTAAGTAAATCTTTTTTTTTAAGTAATAGACTGCCGCTCATCTTTAGACAAGATGGCCGACCAGTTCAACATTTGCCTGTGCTTTGTGCCAGGACATAGAGACATTCCAGGCAACTGCAAAGCAGATGAACTCGCCAAGCTCGCAACTTCACAGCCATTACTTCCCAAACACAGTAGCTTGGGTATGCCCCTCACAACTTACAAATTGCTGCTCTCATTAGAGGCAACTCGTGAAATAGATAACAGATGGGCACTTCGTGTCACACCTCCAGGATAATCTGGCCTAGGCTAGATTCCAAAAGATCTAAGGATTTAATATCTCTTCACAGATCGAATATAAGCTCTATCGTCGGTGTCATCACAGGACACTGCCTCATAGGAAACCATGCCATCAGACTAGGTGTCCCGGCTAATGATTTCTGTAGAAGCTGCCTAGATGAGGAGGAAGTGGAAAGCGTCCCACACTTCCTATGCTCCTGTCCGGCCCTGGCGTCTATTCGACGCCAATATCTAGGGGCCTACTTGATGACTTGGGTGAACTTAGTACGGTTCCCATTAATAATCTACTTCGCTTCATTATAGGCTCCAAATGGTTTCCCTCGGACAACTTATTGGTTTGATCCCGGTCACACCATGTGGCAGCACAATGGATCAACTCTGGTCTAGGTGCACACACAGAAAAGCCACATCTTACTTAACCTAACCTAAGTAAATCTCAAAATAACTAAGGTACAGGGTGGGCAATTTTTTTACGTGTAGTTCACTCTTTTAAGTAAGGTACTCAACCTCGTTCATATGACCACAACAAGTCCGTTTGCAGTGATTTTGATGATTTTTTGGAGCCAATTTTCCACCACTCTTTCACTAATATCAGCCGGAGCGTTGGCAATATTGTTCCCGACCTCCTCTAACGTTTCTGGCTTGATGACATAAATCAACGATTCAACGTAACTCCATAAAAGAAACTAAGTGATGATACATCGGATAGGTGGACATTCGATTGGACACGATGACCAAACATTCCCCACAATCATCAATTATTTGACCAGCTGTGCAGAATGTGGCACCATTTTGTTAAAACCACATACCGCTGATGTCAAGTCCATTCAGTTCTGCCCAAAAATATTCTTCCAATATGGGAATCCTGTTCATCGTAAAACGACGATCATTTCCATCGCCGAAAAAGTAAGGTCCAATTGCACCTCGGGCATAAAATCCACACCAGACGGTCAGATTTTATGGATACAATGCAGTCTCTTGTCTCCGTGTGAAAGTAAAACGTTCGCAATGTCTACAATACATTCGAAGGGAATAAATGTCGTCACAATGAATGAGGGTCAACCTATTCTCAGCAACTTCTTGACTAATCACAGTCTTTAGACAACTGTTGACCCAAAATAGACGTGAAATCACCGATGTTCCACTTTCCTCCCCAAAGGATGTCACCCAATCCTACGTGCGCCTCGATATCCCCATTGTTCAGATAGTTCACATCTCAAGAGCACACAGCAATCATCCTAATGCAGATTCTTCGCACAAATTTCAGATAAATTCGCAGATAAGGCGAAGAAACCTCTTACATAAATACTTACATATGTACATATCGTCATCTCGTCGACCCACGTATTCCTCCTTTACCTCGACAATTTCATTCATTTCCCATTCACGGATGACAGACAGAGGTTTCCTCCGCAGCAGACACAAACGCACGCCACATAGCCCATTCGTGGAAAAATTCCCCCAACCAACCGTCGTCGTTGCAAATACTCACATCCCGCCCAATATGCATCCCACAGCCACACATGGAGTTTTTCCGCGGCTGGAGGCACCGCGGCAGCTTCATCTCCCATTTTATTGTCTTAATTCAATCAACATGCATAATTTCATTCCCATCGCCGTGCCTTGCACTTGCGGGACAATACAGATGAACCAAACAACAACAACACCAATAATAACAACAACAAATTGTTAAACTTTAAATGTCGACATAAACTATTTTCCCATTTGTTTCAGAGAGTGTTTGGAGCTGGAGGTCCCAGACCTACACTCCGGCCATCTGGTGAGAGATGCAGATGTAGATACAGATATGTGCTATGAAAGATGATGATGCACTAGCACCACCACTAGTTCGCGGACAGCAGCAGGAACTGAAGGCAGCACCGATTTGAAATCGCTTAGCGTTGCACTTAATGATTTGTGATATCTCCTGGCTTGTGTGTGCGAGTATCTCTGGCAGCTTCCAGTTCGTTCTGTCGTCGCAGAACGGGGAGACCTTACAATTTTCAACATGAACATCTGCATTAATTTGTGTGCTGCAAACTCACTGTGATTCCAAAGTCTGGACGGTCGACGTTGGTTGCAACGTTCAGGTGGGTTTTTTTTTCCTGTGAGAGGTTACGTTGGTTATTCGTTTTGCCTTTGCCTCAAAGGAGCTAACACCGCGCACAGAGCAAAGTTCATCGGACTAGGTTTACTTTGCTGAATGAAAATCACACAGAGACAGTGTGGGTTGCAAGAAAAGCGCATTTCTTCAGCATTGTCATCATTATTGAAGGCAGGCTTTGTGGAGTCACTTTGATGATTTTTCATACGTTTGAAAGATGCATACAGCAGACGCTCGATATAGCGAACTAATAAAAACCGGCACCGAATAACTGCCACCGGATCCGAGCAAAGGCAAGACAATGGCAGAGGAAGTGCTCTGCAGTGTCATTGTCTTCTCCACAGGCGTCGCAGAGGGTTTCATCGCTTAGGCCAAGCACACTTGGTGTTTGGCGAAGGTGTAGTGCCCCGTTAGTACGCCAATAAGTTGTCTGCAGTCTTTTCTTTTAAGAGATAACAAGAAAGCCGCGGATTTCTTACTGATGTTGGGGAGCATGCGCTTGGTCTGTCTACATTCTGGAGAGTCATGCCACCTGCGGTTGTGCTCTCGAGAAGTCCAACCATCGATGGAAGCCCTAACCAAGAACGCGGGCAGTCCCAGCGTAGGTTCAGGTCCTGAGAATGCCTCATCTGATCCTCGCCTAGCAAGTTCATCGCCGATCTCATTTCTCGTGATCCCGTGGTGCCCCGGGACTCAGACAAGTCTTAGCGAATTTAAGCTACCGATCGTACCCACATAGGCCCACCAGCAATAGTCTTCTAGACTCATCTGGAGAATTTTGTAGTCGACCAGATCCTAACCTTTCACTCGGGCACTTCTTTGGTGATACAAGATTCTAACCAAAGAGAGTCGCAAAGAGACCAATCTAACAAACGAAAAATAAATTGTAGTCCATTTCTCGCTTCTTATTCTAGTTTTCCTTACCCGAACATGCCAAGTAATCATCGTCATCATTCCGATGGTAAATAGGTAAGTATGTATCTGCTTATAGCCGCGTCTCACTTGCACTTGATCACAGTTTGGGTAAATTGTGCCCTTGAAGGTGTGGATGCGCTTGGACATAGCTCCTGATGAGTTAGAGGCGATGGCGGAGGATCGAGTGGCCTGGAGATCTCTCGTGCGTGCGTTACCCCCGCGACCCCTTTAGTGGAACATGCGCGTCACTGAAGATGATGATGATAATGAACGGGAGGTGAACGTAGACTACCAACAGATTTTTGCCAGCCACCCAGATTTTTGCATAAATCTCAGAAGACTTTTCAGCGTTCATCAGGGCTCGCGTCGTTTGCACAATGTCAAAATTCAGTCATTGCCCATTCGTTTTATTCAAGGTTTTATTAATTTTCTGACTTCTTCCTTAGACAAATAGCGTAGTATTTGCATAGGATCCTTATGACTTCTCCATCCCTGAAACGTCTTTTTTAAGTCTGTATGCTCTATAATTTCCTTGCATCCCTGTATGTCCGGGTACCCAACATAAAGTGAACTTGTTTATGGTTAAGACGCTGAGATGTTCATATTGTCGTTTGGCTGGTTATCGATTAGTTGTTCAGGTTGTTTTATCGACAGTGCTTCTTCATTTTTTGCTCCCACTTCCGCTTCCTCCCACTTCCAAAAACACAGCAGTTGTCACTTATTATCTTTCGACGTTATAGAGACCTCTGCCACTCGCTCTTATATAGAAATCAGGTAGAGAACTCCCTTTCCGGGGCCAGGGTTGGTGGAAGAAAGTTCGGCTTCTAGTTCGTGTCCACCGTGAAAGAATAGACGCGGATCCAATGGCCCTGTCATTCCTGCTGGAAGCTTCAGAACCATTAAGGCCTCTTTAAAAGAAAACCAGCATCAAATTTAGAGGGCGCTGTGAAGTAATAATGCTTTTGGTGCTGCTCTAAGGCCGTCTATTGAGTTTTTGAAGGATTATATTTTTTTCGACTGCTCCGTAGATTAGAATAGCTCTTATTACCGGTGTATATAACCAGTACACCACACGTTGATTAATTATTTCAGAATGCACGCCTGCATACACGCTGCGAAAGCCTTTCCCGTGCTTTCTTCAATGTTTCATTTTCAGTTTAATATGGATTTAAATGATTTTAGTGTAGCGTAGCAGTGGACCTGCGTCTCAGACAACATTCCTCTTTATCTAGTCCAATCCTTGGTAGTGTAGATGTCTAAGACCATTTTCGAGCTGCCCACGCTAGGAAAGTCTAGTTATATAATAATAATAATGGCGGCGCTACAATCCGAGGTGGACTTGGGCCTAGCTTCTCAGCAACCACTCGTGTTGTGCATGCTATTGTTCTCTCACGAGTGGGGGGGACCTACAGTTTAATGCCGACTCCGAACGGCGAGATTGAGAAGCTTTTTTCTAGACAGTTATACTCTTTGAGCATTGTCAGTAACTCGAAAGAGGTGGAGCCGTGAAAAAATGTTTGATGTTTTTTTCGAGATTCGAACCGACGACCTCGTAGTAGGAGTCGACACACCTACCCACTACGCCACGGCGCCCACTGGTTAGGGTTGGAAACTTTCTGGGCCGAAGCATTGTTGTTCTTTCACTTTGAATGCACTGGCCGTCTGAGACGGCGATTAAAATTCGCCTGATCAGGTAAATTTCGTGGCTAAAGTGAAAGAACGATACGACTGTATGGCGCAGTTGGTTAAGTGACTGCCTCAAGTCAGAGGGGTCCCAGTCGAATCTGGTTCAGTCACCATTTGCCGTTGAGGTCAAATTAACGGCGCTGGAGTAGGTTGCTACCTGGCAGTACAATGGACCAGTTTTGAGTAAGAGTGTTCCAGTAGTGTTTCAAAAATCCACCGAAAAAAAAGTGAAAGATAAAACAGAATCTATATTAGCTTTCAATATTCTCACGGATTGCTGACACCGGTCCAACAGTGTCCAAGACTTTGATCTCAAAACGATGACCCCCTTAACTTGCCTCAAACAAAGTGAGCCTTATAACACACTTTCTTTCAGGTTTATGTTTCTAAAATAGAATCGCTTTGATTGTCGAAAATAGTAACCATTATAATACTCCCGCATTCCCTTTAAAAATTATGGTCAACTTTTTGTCAAGTCTCAATTTTATTAGACCATATTTCGGCATATCTCATAATCAAACATTTCTTTTCAACCACACTATAATCTCCTCCCATCGGATACTCCACACCTCATTATTATTCAGCGTCGAAGTGTCCTCCCATCATGATCCACTGCACCGCATAGGTTACGAACGATGACGAACAACGTTGCTGACGATGCTGATGACGCTCCTGGTGATGGTGATGATGACGGCGGTGTGCCTATATTCAGAAGGATTTCCATATCTCGAAACGGTAATCTCATCTCATCTCATGTTTGGTTGTTTGCCGAGCATAAATAAAAACATCATCCGTCTGACAACCCCGAGAGCGAAACCCTAACGCGTCATAACCGCGACGCAGCAATTCCCAGGAACAGAACAGCGCGCCACAGAACAGCCAAATCATCCCGGAAACCGATTACAGCACACTCCAGCGCATTATGAACGGCCAAATGTTGCAGAAAAGTTAAATATTGCATAACACGCAGTAATTAGCCTCAAAAGACAAACACTTGACCACGGAGCCTATTACCAATTGGCAAATACAAATCACCGCATCCCATGCACATCCACATGCACATCCAACACCTGTGCCCCATTTAGGCGCAGATTGTGAATACATTCACGCTCCGTCTCCATGCACCTTGGCGTGGCAATGCGTCTCCCCGAGTTCTCACTCTTTGTCTGCGCCTGCCTTTGGACGTGGCCGATGATGGTTCTGCTTGTTAGGACCGAAGGAACACCGAGTCTTGCAAGAGTCATAAACCACCGCATAGCATCTCGTGCGACTGGTGCAGTCACTGCAGACCGACCGTTTCGGGGTGAAGCATCCAGGAATGACTTAACAATATTCCCATTAGGTCCTCCGTTGCGATTTGCTTTTGTTGTCTGTTCGCGTTGCTTAACTGTGGCACTGATGCTTTATATGGCTGTCCACACTTTGGGCAGTGTGGTAGGTTATGCCCGGCATTGTGCCATGCGGCTGGTGGCCGTCCGGAGCTGGAAAGATGAGCTGAAGTTATAAATATTGTACACCATGGCTCGTGGGCATATTTTACGAATTGAAGATGCTACCTGAATGGCAATGGATTGTCTTTTGGCTGCGGACAGGAGAAAATATAATTAATCCCCGCACAATGTGAATAATGCATTCGAGTAATGACAGGGACGCAGCTGGAAGCTCACTTTGGTGGGACGTAATTGATGCAAGCTCCTCTACGTAGGATGCATCTGCGTGCTTCGACATACCAGCAAATTGATGTGACTGTCCTTTGCTAATGTGAGAGGAGTGTCTCTTGAACCCCAACCACTAGATTGTGCCTATTCCACATTTGATCCAAATATCTTTCAAGGTATCCGGTTCCGAGAGAGCCAAACACCTGCCATTGCGATAAAACTAACCTTGGGGCATATCACGATTAAGAATAGACCAGAGTAGACCACCTGTTACGCTGACCACGGCTCGAACTGCTGGGCTGTACTCGTACACACATGTGCTTTCTCTCCACAGTGGCTGCAGATAATCTTGACCGGACGAACCTTAAGCTGTGATTTCAGGTTATGCTTTACGTTGCATTAACGCTAAGAGTCCTGTTGTACATCTGAATGGACGTACTCGTATCTAGATAAGAACCGCGGTGACAACTGAAAACTGTTCGCCTTCAGATGCACTTATCCATTATCAATTAAACGAGAGGATCGCCTAACTATGGCATTTGGTCCGCATTTGTAATCTTTTCCAACTCAGCGACAACTTGCAAAATGGGCAAGTTCAAATGCAGCTGTAGACCCTGTTTTACCTGAATGCACGCCCGTAGCAATGACTTACATATTTCACATCCATATTCCACTCATTTATCGTGCCTGCCAGCACTTCCCCCAGCATTACGTCCACTCCGTTTGCGGTGACATGGCCCGGACATAATACCAATTACCAATTTCAAACCCATATGGTAAATTACCCGCCGACACTGTTGCTCTAGTTGAAGAATTCGTGCACAACTCCCCAAACAACCGAGCCGAACCGCACCACCAGCCAAACCTAACGCGATTACCATCACCATCACCACCACCAAAACAGTCCTCCTCAGCAAACGGCTGGGGACCAGCAACTCCACGGGGATGGAATTAAGTGCAAACACCAGGTAACATTATGGAAACACTTGTCTCTGACTCTGACTCTGGGATACTTGGCGGGATAAGGAATTTCTCAGTTTTTCTTGTTTCACGTTGCTGCCCATTGCCCATTGACCATAGCCCGTTGATACGCAATGAAGGTATCCGTCCGTATCTGGAACATAATGCCTATTTCTCTATCCGCGCATGCGCGTTACAAGCCGTTTTAGATGCCTTTTTTGTTGGCTTCATTGCCCACTCACTTGCCTAGGTCCTCTCGAATTAAGAGTGGAAATTTGCATGGCCGGGACGATTGGTAGAAATTACCTTTTTGGAGTTTGCGAAGCGATGTCATTAGTTCCAGATTCGCCGTGGCTGGCAAGTCACAGAGCTGGGTGCCGCAGAAGATCCTTACTTCCTGCTCGGCCAGAGTTCGGTACTGGTTGGGACCGTGTGCCTGGAATTCCTTTGTTTTAGACACGGTGATTACATTGTTCCCCCAATCGGGCAGAATTCATGAATGGGCAATCAGTGAGTCTGGACTATTCCCAGGGGGAACGAGCAATTTATTTTATAAATTGCTTTGTGGGAATGCGCTGGGAATGGGTGATGGTGTTAAGGTGTACATTAGATGACTGAATGGTTGTTTGCGGACAGGGACTGAATTTAATCGGAACTGATGTAGGTCTTGTGTGTCGGCCGGAATGGGTGCAGTGCTCCAAAGCTGGGCGTTGTTTGGCTAACAATATCATAGCTCGGGGGTTGAAATGTGAGAGAATAGGCGTGAGTAGTTGCTGAGAATAAATCTTCGTGAAACATAAATTGAAAATAAACATTTTCGGATCTGGAATCCCGAAGGAGGAGTTATTCACCTCGATTGAGTTGTCTTTAAATGATAGACTCGTAGTTTAGACTGTTAGTGAGTGTTCCTCTATAGTTACACCCAATTTGAAGGAGCACGTTCGAAAATAATAAATGTGCGCAGTCCAGTCAATGCTACATAAGAGGGCGGTTGAATTGCTAAAGGCCCAAAAAATTTACTGTAGACTTATAATCTGCGTGCGTATTTGTACTAAGAATCTTTAGAAAAAACTTCTGTGACCGCTGGGAATAAGAGTCGGCAGGGATGGCGCACAATGAAAGCATTGATGACACGCAATCGACATTTGAATTCAAATTCTTTTGATATTGTGATCACTGTGGTGTTGTGAATAAGTACATCGAATCAAGTTTAAGTTCGATTTTTTACCAGATGCACTGACTTTCACTCCACGCCGCCTCCTGATAATGCTCCGAGAATATAATTGTCATATATGTAGATCTTACCAAGATTTACGATCTGAACAATAGCAAGCGCAAAAGCTGCTGCTGAGAATGTTAGCTAACTATAAATTAAATCCTCTGATGTTGTCTAGGTCTAGAAGTAGTCCGACATTTTCTTCTTTCGGTTTTGGTTATGTTCAGCTGAGAAATTCATGACATCGATCTCAATAAAGTGTCCTTGGCTTTTTCGAAACCTTTCTTCCACTTCTTCCATTGCAGTTTTCATTCTTACATTTGGGACGCTTTCTGTCAATTTAAATTCCACTTGCTTCTCTCTGATCTCATATTCTTAGGAGACATAGGTAGATTTCCTTTAGTTCGAAAGAAGTTTTGTTCATTCCTTTCACCTGTCGCCAAAAATTAAACGAAGATTAAAATTAGCTTTTCGCTTTTGACACTGTCACCTTCCAGTTTTATTAGCCTTCACATTTTCTTAGGTGCTATGGGCACAAACACTATGGACCAAAATTGGTCTATGTGAAGCTCAGTCATAACGACCTAACCTAACCTATCTCAGCACAAGATTTTAAGCGGTTAATAGTATCTTCTTTTGAAAAAAAAGAAACCACATGCTATTTTAGATTTAACGTCGAGTTGATTGACCGTAGCTCCGGGGCATTATGGATACGTGTGTCTACCCCTACGCAGTCTTAGTTCAAATCCCAGAACAGAACAGAACACGGCTTCACCTTCCTCGAGTCACTGACACTGACTGACTGAACTAGAAACACCCCCTCTGATCAATCCCATTAGAGAAGACTGCGGAACACAATGGCAGTTATGCTGATGTAATATAACATCAAGTGCTCGCCGTGACGTAGTGGGGAAGTGCGTCGACTCCTACGCTCGAAGACTAGATTCGATTCTCGAAAAAACGCTTGCATATTTTCACGGCTCTACCTCTTTCGAGTCACTATATAGCTGTCTAGAAAAAGCTTCTCAATCTCACCGTTCGGGGTCGGCATTAAACTGTAGATCCCCTCCACTCGTGAGAGAATGATATACAATTTCAATTATTCTTATAAAAATAGGGACAAGTCTAGCAAAAACTATCTATCTTGTTCAACCTACTCTTATATCGCCGCTTGTCGACTTATCTTATGTTTACCAAAAATATGGTATTTTTCAAAATTCCATGTTGTTTTCTGTTCCCTGTAGAAAGTTCGGATTCAGTCTTTCAGAAAATATTTTTTTTTTATTTTTTTTATTACCCTTTTAATTTTTTATTGCATTCTGTGTAGAACGAATTTTGTTAATATTAACTCTGTTATCCGTAAAACATTTTATTATCGTGAGCATATTGACATATGAACTAAAGTAGTAACCTCCTAAAGAAATAATTTGTTTTGTTTAACCCTGTAATAAGAGGAAAAATCGATTATCAGAAAAGTCATTGGTCCGGATCATTCCGGATGAAAGAGTTTTTACTGTACCTAAAGGTATCTTTGTCCCTTCTGACTTATCAGATCGAAATTAACTCTTGGGGAGTTGATACGCATACATTTTTCAAATGTCTTTTTAGATGGATGCTACTGTCTGAAGCGGGCCACAACTAAAAAACCTCTACCGTTACATGCCAAATTGTCGCTTTCAAATGATATCCACCTTAGTCGATCCCGCTCTCTGTTACGTTGTTAACTCAAATACAGCCTTGGCTAAATGTATTAGGCACCCTTATCTTTTTGTTTTTGCTGCCAAATCACTTATCGGGAGTAATTAGTTTGAATTTTATTGTTTTTCGGTGACACTATCTGAGGTTGTAAGCGATTTTTATATTTTCCTCTCATTTCATTGATTTTTTTGCTTTTTGCAGATATAAAGAATCTTAAAAGCTGTATGTCGTCATTGTGTTGTACAGTTGTTCCAGTCAACAATGTGGCTTACACATGCTCCCTATGGCATCGCCATATATAGAAGCCCGATCACAAATTTTCTCATTCAATTGCATATATGAAATACTCGTATATTAGCCATTTCTTGGTCGAAGATATTGAGCTTTCAAGAGAGCGCCTTACCACTCGATTTGCTGAAAGACACAAAAGATTTACTAAAGAAATTGTTGGTTTTATTTCAGGTGTTTACTACTAGTCCGAGGAAACGAAGTTCTTTTTCAATGTCAGCAAACACCTCATTGACGATCCGACGATCGTTCTAGCACGCTCTTCCTTTTTCAACGCAATCAGTTCGAGCCATCGATTTCATGGCGTGAGAAGCAAATTCCTAAAATGCTCCTTTGTAAACTAGAGGAACCAATTGGGACTTAGATGCCCATGCGAGGCAAGCTGACGTTTCTGCCTAATCAAACGGTCCATTTTACTTCTTGTGAGCTACATCTATTTACATAAATAAATTCAACATTCGCCAGTTAATCAAGAGTAGATAATCCCAAAATATGGCTCAGTCACTATACCGACCGCCGACAGGCTGTATGAATATGCATGAAGCCAGTCTTAATCCCTTCAAATTCATGAATGAAAGAGGTTGCCGCAACCAATTCACTACTTCAGCGCATTTCATTCTTAAAATATTGACCTCTCAAATGAATAAAACTCATTTCATTGAGTTTTTGGAACCCTCTGTGGTGACACGGCTTTATCAATTTCACGATTAATAAATTAAAGAACTTGTCTCTTATGCCGTCAGCAAGAACCCTCTGGTGTTCTCTGTGTAAATGTTAGTGCTGGTGAATGCATGTTTCTCAAGACAGAATCTGATTTATTGAAATAAAGAAGAGGATGAGTTACAAAACACCACCAAATCACTACAATATAACCCACAGATCGTATGCATGAGTTTGTATAAAAAAGATTCTACTTTGTGAAGCCAAATTGCTGTTCATATTGTCATAGTGTTAATATCTGGTGATCCTTTAAGATCATTACTACTTGATCTACCCACAGTATCTTATAGAGACAGAGGGACAAACGTTTTGTATATATCTGATGTCAAATTATAACTTTTTATACCCAGGTTGTTGCACGCTTTTTCTTTAGATTTCATCTAACTGAAGGTAAAATAAATGTTTTCGCGTTAATAGAAATTCTCACTTAAAGACCATTGAGAGGTATTGAGTTTAGCCTGAGGGTTAAACCCAAGAAGTATTGAAGGAAAAAGGCTTGGTAACTTACTTAAAGACTTATGTCCAGTTTAATAACAGGAGACAATCGCTGATGCAACTAAAACTTCCCCATCATCGAACATTAGTCTTATCAATGCTCCCAAGATCCTATTCTTCTGAGTTATAAAGTAAAAATTCTGTACGCTCTGATATGGGCGGGGCGCTCTCTATGAAATGTGATTTCTTTTTCAGATATTTAGCCACTTTGATTCGAATTGGGAGGGAGAAACATTGTAACCCACTTAGAGTTCAATATCAGTTGAAAAGGGAACCTCCACTTTATTTGGATAAACCTATTAAATTATCATGCATAGCAATTAATGTCTAGCGCCAAATTAAAAAATTTCATGCAGAAATCTTCGTAAATGTAGGAACTGTGGATAGTGTGCCAGACAGATGGACGGACATACCAAACTATAAAAGTATGAACGGAACCATACAAATAGTGATCACCTGGTTTAATAAATACATTTTCCATATATTTATGGATAATGAAAGCAAAATTGTCTATCGCTGATGAATGGTTTATTTAAATCGTAGATGGCATATGTGCCATATTTATGCCAAATTAAGTCGTACCACCATTAGACTCACAAATGCGAACACTTTTATCACCTCATGCACCACATGTTTGCATATTTCAAACCGGTTCCTTCTTCTTCTCGCTTGTAAGGATAAACATTGCTCTTAAGGTGCCCCAACGAAATTAAGACTGGATTTGTTAAATTCGGTGATTGTCAAAGACAATCGACTATGTGTCGGATTGGTAAAACCAACTGGAGCTCAAGTATAAGGGTTCATCTTGACCGTGAAAGCCTAATTCTTATAATAACGAACGGCTATAATACTAACATTAAAGTCAATTTAAAGTAAGGTTCATTCTTGAGATAAACTACGATTGTTATTGAATCTCTAATCTCTCAGAACTCATATTAAAGGCAGGTCATGAAAACATCGAGTATTATCTGAAAATTATCTTGACAACAGTCCTTCCAGACGAGTCCTGAAGAAAGAAGAGACTGTGTCACTTATATGGGTCATTACTACACGGAGATTTAGTCGAAACAGATCTCTACTCTGGATAAGACGAGGAATCGAGGCCAGAGAAGAAATGGTGGGAAATTTAGAAAAAGAGCCTTACTGAAGAGAATTGTAGAAGACAGACGAACGGTCTAGGTTAGGTTAGGTAAATGGATCAACAACAACAACAAAATGCAACAAACTATGATCCAGGAAAAAAACATAATTCCGAATATTTTTGTGAGGCACTGTATGTACCTCAGGAGTTTGTTAAGCTCTATTTTTCCTAAATCATTCAGCTCCGAAAAGAAGAATCTTCCTAGGGTTTCCTTCCTCCTAAGGGCTGGTGCAGGACAATCACACAGTAGGTGCAGAATAGATTATATTTTTTCTACAACTTCTACAAAAGTCGTTAAGGGGTAATTAAGTATCCACCAGTGTCAAAGCATCCACTTCTAGTTCAATGTCTTAAGCACCGCACCTCTCTCTTGGACATTTTTTTAGCTGTCATCCGTATACCATAGTATCAAAATCTTGTGCATTTTCAAGCACTCTTTCTTCATTCACACCGCTAACACTGAGTTTTGATATTAGAGCTGATTTTTGGTGCCTTCGAAAGAAAAATTCTACGTCGAATATTCGGTCCTGTCTATGAGTAGTACAAGGATAAGGATACAGTCCGCGAGGCAAAATTTCATAGATTAAACTGGTTGCATCATATGGACCAACAACAATGCTTCAACTAAAAGAGTCATCCGAGCCTCCTGGTTCAACAAGCAAAGGAAGGCCGGTAAATCTGAATCAAACGTTTTATTGGCGATGAGCAAGCGAGTGAGTAGCTGTTCAAGAGTCTCCTCCTCCACATCTCCGCACCTTCTCTTGAAGTCGTTTGTATGACATTCTCATTTTAAAGACATGTGTGAAAATGGTGCAGTGTCCTGTAATAACGCCGATAAGAGTTCTTAGTGCTGGTCTGTTAACACTGATAAAGCAAAGTGACCACTTAAAATTAAGTTTGGGACAGATTTAGTGAGGCACTAGAGTCAGACCGAACATTCGGCTTCGGCCAAATGAGACCGAAGATTTTGCCGAAGCCGAATGTTGAATTGTCCGTTTTCCGTAAACTTTTCTTTGCGGGATATATAAACAAGTCGTGTCGTGTTTGTTTGGTTTTGTAAAATTGGCTAGTGTGTTAATATTAGTAGAACTGAAGTTGCAAGGAACGGAGTGTTCTTTTTGTTATTGTCGGATATTTTGTAGTTTGAAAGTGCGATTGTGCACAGCTTTAAAATCAACAGACTTTGCTTTAGCAAGTTGATAAACTATTAAGTAGTCTGTATAAAAGCATGCAATTTATTTGTACTAGTTTTAGGTAGAAAGAACATCAAAAAACAGCTAAAAATCCAATTTGGGGCTATTTCAAAAAAACAACTTGCAAAATATGTTCGAAATCGTTTTGACTTGGTAGTTCGCAGCCAAAAAACAAACAATAATTTTGTAGATTCCTTAGTATTTCGTAGTACCATCATACTCGGCTTCGGCTTCGGCCGAAGGTGATCAAAAAGCTGAAGTTCGACTTCGGCTTCGGTCAATTAACAATTAGTGGATCTAACCGTATAGGGTTCTGGAAAATATTAGGGTGTAACAAGCGGTAACCCTACACTAGAAGAATCGGACGAGCCCGTAGCAGTGTCGCGGCACCCAAATCTCATCTCATCTAGAGACAGGAGGCAGTAAAGGGTAATCTTTAAATAGAATGTGATCGAATCCAGGGATTTAATCGCAGCCCGGCTGTTCGGATACACGATGGTGCCCCTTTTGGATATTGCCATGATGCCTCTATAATCTCCAGTGTCTCAGCTTGAAAGATGCTGCAGAATACAGCGTTTTAGGTTAATGCGATAGGAGCCGCTAGAAAAGTGAGCAAGGTCGTTTAACTAGTGATGTGTAAAAGGGACTACAGGTGAAATTTAACGAATGTGCCCATTAAGTCATAAAGTTTCGATGTACACACTGCCACTAGCAAAATTAATATTCAGCGCTATCTCACAAATACATTGGTTCCGCAGACCTGAAAAAAGGTTGTTTAAACTTCGTAGCATTAGTTGTATCGTGTAGACTACACAATGGAAATTGCTATAACAAATGAGGGTGAATCCATAACACAATAGATTGTGCCTATCCCTTATCGATGTCGGTCTTGGGCGTGAGTTTTGGTGATAAATTTGTCAGAGTACTGTGGTCGTTGTCTAAATCTGGGTTGCTTATGTCATGCCTGAACTGAATAAATTAAAAAAAGTTAAATATTCATTCGAAAATGAGTTCTAATTTGAATATTTTGCCAATACCTGCAATGCTAGAGTGGATATCTGTTTTACAGTCGTAAAATAATATGGGGTTCTATGTATGCCTCTTCGAGTGCTCGATTATGTCATCTTTTCCAGTGAAATCTATTTGTCTCCAAAATTGATATTCGTACAGGACTTTTGTCGTCGTTATTGTTTCTGTGAACCAGAATTGTCCTCGTGAATCCTTTAATTTAAACATTTTTGTTTGAATTGCGTTCCAGAAGTAAGCGGCAATCAAAGATACGTTTCCAAATTCTTGCATTTCTCTATCGCAGTATAGCTCTCTTCCCATTTCTTTATTTTCTGTCTTTCTGTCATTTAGAAAATTCCTAGAACTACTTATATCCTCCAAAGAATTTTAGAAAGTATTTCAAGACTAAATTGAGCAGGAGGAGATTTTCGATTACATTCTGTACAACTCTTACTTCAAAATATTTTCTTTCTTTTTTACGCTCTCCCTCCTCTATGGATGATGCTATGGTAGGGATTGAACCTCGGATCCCAACCAACAAGCCTCACCAGGTAGCAGGACCTCTTGCCAGCTGCCTCTATTTTTGCTCACCAAATCGGTTAAGGTTATCCTTAATTTCTGTGCGTCAAATTAAAAGTTAAATTGACTTTTTTTAGATCCAAACGGCTTCCTTGGAGATAGTGAGCAACAAATGAAAAAATTATCCAAATTCTTGATTTATATGTGGATGTCCTGCAATACGTTGTCCCACAAGCACCAAATCGAATACTCCTAGCCTAGTCACCATTGGCATTCGATCCTCAAACACCTGACATTTCGGTGCATAGCCTACACAGTTCGTAGTTGATTCTGCTCCCCCAATCGCTATCAAAGAACGCAGAACTCTTCTGTCATGATCAAGATCTTCCTCATCCGCTTTCGATACTGCCCAAAGCTCTGCGCCGTAGAGCAGGTCTGGTATGAAAAGGGTCTTGCATGAAGCCAAATCCGTCTTTCAAAAATAGCTTTCTACCTTTTTACCTTTTGAGTCTGATAGAGGAGCGGTTAAAAGAGTTATTCTTCTTTTGATCTTCGAGCTGATGTTTATCGGGTAATGAAAACAAAGTTTTTGATCATTTTTAAGCTATAGTGTCATTTTGTGAGGTTCCACTCAAGTGGTCAAAGCTTCGAATCCATTCTTGACGACGGAATAAACTTATCCTCAATTACCCTTACACCAGATTTAATCTCTTCTTTTTTGATGTTAGAAAACGCCTTATTGAACGTTCGCAATCAAAAATAGACAACGTCTCTAAGCACCCACCCTTATTGTATATATACCATATAACCTAAGAGTTGTAAGCCTCTCTGGATTCCAGCGTTCCAATAATAGTTAAGCTATGATTATAATTGCTGCTTATGGATCCAAGCCTCCACTGTTCACATCAACAATAACTTCATTCATTCAATAACTTCATTCAGACCTCATAAATGTGATTTATAGCTAATCACATTTATGAGGTCTTTAAAACGAGAAAAGCGACATTTCCCACTACTTGACTTTGTAGCTGCATGCTGTCATGTTGATTATTTTCTTTGCATTTGATGTTGAAGATGAATAAAACATTTATTTCCTCAAAATAAACAAGCAACGCGGTACTCAACTACAAAGTATTTAAAGAAAGGGAGGAACAAAAAAAAGTTTGAATTTTTACACGGTACATACAGTATGTCGAGCGTCACTGAAAATGAGTTGAGACAACAATTGTCATGAAAGTTTTATCAAAAATCGTTTCTTTGGATGCATCAAACAAATTAAATTCAAAAATTTGAGATTTTTGTAAATCGCTGATCACAAATCGTGCTTCACTTGAATGGCACTTTAATTCTAATTTCGAGGACAGAGCTCAAATGCAAAAAAAAACCTACGTAAACGAAGCTGTCTGCGAAGTAATTTGTTTGAAAATCTTAACATTTTTCCATGGAAATTCGAAAAGGGGTTTTTTTCGGAGATCTTAAAACACTACACTGGAGCACTCAGATTCAAAACTGGTCCATTGTACTGCCAGGTAGCAACCTACTCTAGTGCCGTTAATTTCATCCCAACGGCAAATGATGACTGGACCAGATTCGATTTCACTGGGATTTGAACCTGGGACCCCCCTCTAACTTGGGGCAGGCATTTAACCAACTGCGCCATCCAGTCGAAAAGGGGTTACTGTCAAATGAATTCAAATCTAATGGCCAACTAAGCATTTTTTTTTTTTATTAAATATTACATTCTAGTCTTAAGAATATTTAGCAATTTTGTTTTAACTTAAATTAGTAAAGAAGTAATATTTATTTACTAAGCAATTAAAGCGAAAAATCTGATATCGGCTTATTTGGTCTACGAACTTTCCTAAAGTTCACCGAGCTATAAGTTTGTATTGTACTGTACCAAAATCATGCTCTACAAAACTCTTATTCTGCCAGTCCTGCTATATGGAGCCGAAAGCTGGACACTAAGCAGAACTGCGGAGCCGATTCTTGGTGCCTTCGAAAAAAAAATTCTACGTCGGATATATAGTCCCGTCTGCGAGGAAGGCGAATGGAGGAGAAGACACAACCGCGAACTCTATGAGCTGTACCAGGATGTGGATGTAGTCCGGAAGTCAAAAATCCGTCGACTGCACTGGCTCGGTCACATCGAGCACATGGACAACAACGCTCCAGCTAAGAGGGTCCTCGAATCCAAGCCTCCTGGTTCGAGAAGGAGAGGAAGACCGAACCTCCGGTACAAAGATCAAGTCATCGCGGACGTAAGACAGCTTGGTCTTGATGACTGGAAGCAGCGTGCCCAGGACCGTCAACGATGGAAGGCAGCGATTCATCAGGCTCAGACCCTATATGGGTCGTAGGCCTACTAAGTAAGTAAGTAATTATAAGTTTGTGTTGACTGACGCTTCATGTGATGATAATTGTCGCACTGAAAGATGTCTGACGTCAAACTATGGTTTTCCTCGTCTCAGTAGTTCCCCCGATATTCGTGCTCTTCTTTTGGCAATAACAAGAAAATTAACTCGATATTTGCATATGATATTTGTATATGATGGACGCTCTATGTTTTTGGAAGACAAATTTAGGTAATGCTCGATTCCGGGGGAAGGTACAAACTTTCATTCTCACAGCACCAACCCGTCGCAAATCACTGACAATAAAAATGTTCACGTTCAAATTTGGTCCCTCCATTCGTGAAAGAACAATAAAACGCACAACACGATTTTGTACTGAAGTAGGCAATACCTTGTCATGACCTCTAAGGGCCACATTTATTGTATAAGCATGCGAATGCTTTGCGTGAATGTTAATATACGTACTTTTGCTTGGAAATATGTCGAACCATTCAACGGCCCTAAATATAGAGGGAACATTATACAATTTCATAAGTATTTAGACCCCAAATCTCAAAATTTGGGCGTATTGTACCATATCCAGAATTAAAGTGGACACAATGTTCGCAGAATAAATTTTACAGATCAAAAGTTCCTAACAATATTTTTTGGATACTTTAAGTTTCACTTACCTCGGACTTTAGTAGAGTTTCTCTATTTCTCGAATCAAACTTTACTCAAACAAAACCCTAAAAAAATTAATTACTCATGTGTTTTAAAAACTTCTGATTTTTGTCGATTTCCTCGAATTTCTACTGGATAATCATTTTTTCACTTTGAATTGTTCTTCAAATAATAACAAGTATTTTCTTTTGAAATGTTGCCAATTAACCCTAACGTAGCTCTTTTCAGTTGTGTGTAAATTTTCGGGACTTGGATGGAATTAAATTTTTCAAAACTGGATGTTTTCTGTGACTAAATCGAGATATCAACATATACAGTAGACGCTCGATATAGAGAACATCGATATAGTGAACCCACAAGATTTTATACAGGCTATTCTGAATAGTGAACAAAAGAAATCTCATTACAGTGAACCTATCCTTTTTTTCTTTCTTTGAACATTTCAGCATGCACAGACACATCTAAAAGTCACTAGTGCTATGCAGTGGGCAGTATTCTAATTTACCGTTTGTATATGGTACACAGTTTGGGGTTGTTTGAAGCAAATTCAAAGTGCGCGTTGCTTGTCATGGAATGTATTGTATTATTTTATTGCGTTTTACATTTTTTACGTATGAGTTGTTTTTGTTTGAAATAAAATATTCTTTCTTATAAATATTGGCTTGTTTTCAGTAATTGCGAAGAAAAATTTTAATTATATTCTATTTTTGATAAATTGTACTTCAAAACATACTCATTTTGATGAAATTTGCTCCAAGCAGTCAACGCGTGTTACAATGAACAATCTCGATGCAGTGAACAGGCCCGGATTTTATTAGTTCATATCGAGCGTCTACTGTATTGTTAATTTTTGTTTTCTTCCCATTCAGTATCTTTGAATTATACGCGCTGACTAGCAACATAATTTATCCCCGCAGAAAAATCTTATATCTATCCTATGGGCCAATTTAAATGTTAAATGTGAAAAACTGCATACGCATTCATCGCATGTTTTCTGCCATAAAATTATAGTTACAAGCGTGTTGTTGCATGTTGCGCGCTCTTGTGGAAAACGCAAATCTTTCCCATCCAAGTCATTCACTTTGTGGAGTAAAACAAGGAGAAATCAGAAACATGCAGTGTTTTCTATTGACTGTAACGTTGTGATTGTGCCATCCATAAAACTCACCGAACAGTGACTTTCAATAGATTGACTTAAAACTTACCAGCGGCTCATTTTTTTTTAAATGACAACCCAAACTGAGCACAAATTCGGTTATCCGTCAAATTCGTCGTTCCTCGAAGAAATTATGTCAATATGATAAATAAACGTCTAAGATAAACACCCTGTATATATAATCTACTGCAAGTGTTTTAAAAGGCTACAAAATATACAAGAAAAGGCTGAAAGATGTGCTAAGGAACCCATTTCATTGCAAATCCAATTTTTTTCCATAACTTACATTAACATTTCACTGCCTTCAAGCCAAGAGCGATTGTCTTTGGCTTTGATTTATTCTAAAAATCTGCAAATCACCTTTTTAACTCTTCTCCATCAGAGAGGTTGCCAACAATCCTGTCAGTGTTCAGAAGATGTTGATTAAATTCTGCTTTAACTAATAAGTCCCACCTTAACTGAAGAAGTCCTCTGTTGCGTTGTACTACTTTCCAGAGGAGTACAGCAGCAAGCGTACATCAACTCTATATCTGTAAATCCGTGATTACACTCTTGTACACTCATGTCGGCAAGGAAGCGCTTTTGATTTAAAAATTATTTAGGAGAAATAATTTGACTCCTGTGAAAAAGCAAGTATAAAGACTTATTTGTCATTACTTAATTCAACTTATTTCTTAAGAAAAAAAGTATTTTTAACAAAAAAATAATACAAAAACAAAAAGGACGACAAATTCACAAGCAAAAAAAGTATTCGACATTTTTTTAAAATAGTGTCTAGATCATTTTTTTTTAATTTAATACATTCTTGGTCCAACTCTTTGTCGTATGACTTACCAATGTTTCCGTGTACCCTTCAGTTGGTTCTTGTTCCTAAAATTAGGATTTTCCAACTTCGTCCCCAAATGGTTCCAATTGTGGTCTATAGGGTTAAGATCCGTGCATTTTGAGGACATTAGGAAAACTTTACAATAACCAAAATTTAGTGCGATATCTTCATAAAAGTGATACCGACGTGCTGTCATGTGATTCCTTTAACGTCATTCTTGAGAAGATTGTGCAAAATTCACTGGCCAACACTACTGGCATACGCGGATGACATTCACGTGATTGGGGGAACATAGCGAGCCGTCAATGAGACGTTTGTTGGCATTGAATCGGAAGCGGCTAAAGTGGGTCTGGCGGTAAACGAGTTTAAGTCTAAGTATATGCTGTCATTAAGAAAACGCACGACATCGGCAACTTGGCCAGAACGTCAAAATAGGCAGCTATAACTTTGAGGTAGTGAAGGACCTCGTCTACCTCGGCTCAGCTGTAAATAGTAGAAACAACATCAGTACCAAAATCAAACGCAGAATAACTCTTGCAAACCGCTGTTTTTATGGGCTCAAAAGGCGTAATAGACCCCTCTCTCGGAAGACCAAGGTAATTCTGTATTAGACCTTGATCATCCCAGTTCTGCTTTACAGCGCAGAGGCATGAACAATATCCCAAGCGGATAAGGAAGCTCTTCGTCTTTTCGAGAGAAAAGTCCTGCGCGCGATCTTTAGTCCTGTTTGCGTTGATGGCATTTGGAGGAGAAGGAGAAGGAGAAAAACTGTATGGGCTGTACAGCGACATGAGTCTAGCCAGGCGTCTATGGATCCAACGTCTAAGATGGTTAGACCATGTAGAGCGTATGGACAACTTAGCTCGGGCCCGAAGATTTTTAGACTCTGAGCCTGTGGGACAACGCAACAGAGGACGTCCACGTGCAAGGTGGCACACACAACTCAAGGGGAGACCTAGGCTGGCTTGGTGTGCGAAACTGGAGACAGCTGGAGAGAGATCGTGCCGGCTGAACGGGCATGTTGAGAAGGGGCCAGGTCCACCTCGGACTGTAGCGCCCTAAGAAGAAGAAGTTTTATTGTATTTTTCATTCGAGAAGGCCTCCTTGTGAATTTTTTCATCAATGTACGGTCGGAATGATGATCTTACTTGACCAACTGTAAAGACATTTTTTCAAAAACTCTCCTTGGGTCTCCTAGATCAATTAAATATTCTAGAAACTCTGACCGTCCTTCGTTCAATACAAAAGTTCAAAGAAGTTCGTGAGAGTGTTGCTGAGAGTCCAGGAACATCAATTCGGCACCGTTATGAAGATTTACGTATTCCGAAAAGCTCTCTACGGGGTTTTCTTGGGAAAATTTTGCATCTTATGCAAAAAAAATGTGCAATTGACTCAAGAACTGAAGATTATGGTAAAGCAGCAAGTTCTTTTCAATAAAATTATCTTCAGCTACCTTCAAAATTGAGGTTAAAGTTAAAGAAATCCATTTCTGATTGTTGCAAAATAGTAACATCCAAACCGTGTCACTCTGTCACACAAACGGATCATTCATTATTAAAAAGATCAGGAAGTGACATCTCTACCGTCACATGATCATCATTTTTTTGCCTAAATTTCACAATATGGATATGGACTACAAGTGATTTCAACAAGATGGCGACATACTGCATGCGTCATTCCCTGGTTAAGTACGAGTAGTTTCCCATTTTGTTGATCTCAAACTTTCGGCCAAATAATGCGATTAAATCCGATTGGGCCTTTTCCTTTTGGGTGCTTGAATTCTGAGGCTTGCATCAAGAATCCCATGAGACACACGCCTTGAAGTAACACATTGAGCGCTGTATCAACAAGATTCAGCAAAGCGACCGTGGACAATTTCTACAACACACTGCAGAATTAGTGCACGATTTCCAAACATCTAACGAACGAAACTCCGCTCTGTCAGTCGATCAATTTGAGGACACAATCCGCAGTTGCAGCAAATAAATTTCCCCAGGGCACGTTGGCGCAATCATTCTCAAGCTATTCGTGTTCATGTAAAGCACTTCCAACCCGATTATCATTTAAATTTACCCCAACTCACGATAAGTCTGGGAAAAAAGTCTAACTACGCATTTTATTTCCTCAAACAAGTTCACATCCACACTGAGTTTAATCGCATTTATTTCGCAAAAAAACGTCAGAAAAAAAGCAGAAGTATGTATACAAATTTGTAAAAACTGAGATCACACACGAGCTGGCTCGGCAACCGGCATGTGAGCTTGCCACGTTTGCCAATTGTCTCACCTGGGAACAATGGCAATTTTTTTGTTATCATTTTTTCGTAATGCCGTCAGTGCTCACGAAGCGTGAAGTGGATTCAAGGTGAAAAGTTTAATTTCCTCAGCCAAGAGTTGAATGATTCGCTTTTAATTATTTTCCTCGGAAAAAAGAATTCGTCATACTAATTGAGATCAGGGCTCAGAACGAATGAAATACACACGGAGTCGGGCCGGTGACATGGGATATGTGGTCTAAGGCCCCTATTGTCTGCAGACTGTTTCGAAATTTATTTCACAAACCTTTAACCCTTCATATTAACATTTTTTTTTTTGAATTTTGAATTTTGTATATACTCGTATTTATTTATTGCTCCACCTGTTGGTTAATACGATCCAAGCACGCGAAGAAAATTTAATTCGAAATTTATTCAGAGATTCAGATCTTCAAACAGAAGCCCCACCGCCGAGCCGTTGAGCCTTTTGAATGGCAAACATCCCCAGGAGATTGCCTAACACTACGGGTATCTTAATGATGTATCTCTGAAGTCATTGTTAGCGTAGTCAAGCAAGATTCCGTTTTCCGGAAATATCTAAATTTAGAATGCATGTAATGGCTTGGACACATTACGCAGTCCGTGTGTTCCGCGGCACCTTGCAACGGCACTTGGAGTCACACAAGGCTCACGAAACCCTCACACAGTCTCACAAGGCTCACAATTTAACGGCAACTAAAAATCCATTTAGCAAGGTGCCGAGGTAAATAGGGAAACATCTACGACGTCGCGACGGCACGTTACAAATTGATTCTCATGACTAATTTCTCGAATAATTAACATTTTTTTTTCCGGAGGTGCATGTACACGCTTGTCCACTATTCACTGCTGTTGGCTTGGCTCGCACCAGTGATGCCACTAAGAGAACACGGGAGATATTAAAGCAATCCCGTGAATTCTTCCAGTGCCATTCCCTGTACTGAGCAATGCATCGCGTTGGACGTGAATGTGGATGTGTTTTTCGTTTTGTATGCAGTTCACTATACTTACTCGGTGTGTCCGTTGGCCCCTGCGAGCAGATGAGTGGATGTCAATGGCTCTCGTCTTAGCTACGCCCTCCGCGAGGATGGATGGATCGCCTCTTTTTCCGCTTTGCCGCAATCATGAGGTCACGACTTCGACTTAGAAGTTCACACCGCAAAGGAATGTGAAGTCCGTGTCCAAACTGCATTGAAATACTTACCCAAATTGATATCAGCGGCTGGTGAATTTTCTCACTGCGCTTATGTGGGGCAGATTTCAATTGACAACTGGTGCATTCGTCTGTCCAGCGGTCATGACATTTAGCCGACAGCGCTGTTCGGCGAATTTTAAGAGTAATGAGCAAATATTTTACGAGTCATGGATGTTTGAGGAGAAATGCAATGGCACTTGACTTCGGTGAATGCAACGAACCGGTGACAGCTTGCAGGCTGTGCTCTGAATCGCTTGAGGAATGCATTCGAAGCGAATGGATTTGTGTGGATAGTAAATATTTGGCAACCTAGTTCGTTTGGGTACCTACTTATATAAAGGGCAGAGTTGTGCCGACGGAGTTTTGTTTTCACAGCAATGCGCTTCACGTTACAAAGTAATGGATTTAGAAGTCTTCACATATTGACTGGAAACAGGGGAGTGTGCTGAGTTAATGAATTGTGTTCACAAGATGTAAACCCAGGCACTTTGTACAACTGTTGGATTGTGTTTCATCCTTTTGAATTTGATTCTCAGTTCAAAATAGCCTCTATAAAATAATGATAAAACATAGAACATAGAACGTGGAACATAGAACATAGAACATAGAACATAGAACATAGAAAATAAAACATAGAACTTTGGATTCATTAGACGTATCATATAGTTTGATTTTAATTTGTTAGGCTTGAATATGATGGAGTCCCCGGCGTGGAGCTATGTTAATTGCGTTGCCTTCTGCACGGGAGGTCTAAATTCAACTCCGGACACCACATGTTTCATGTTCACATGACTTTTTAAGGAGTCGACCAGAAACAATAGGCAGACAACAGCACGTAATACGCGACTGGCTGGTGGGAAGTTAGGCCCAAGTGCGCCACTGTAAACCACTGTAGGGAAGAATTTAGAAAAAATGTTAACCGAAAAATTAAGTGAAAGCTAAGAAGTTAATAATGTGAATGGGCGCCGTGGCCGTGGGGGTTCGTGCGTCGACCCCTACGCACTTGGCTTTCAAGTCTAGGTTCAAATCCCATTACAAGCAACAATTTTCCAAAATCTCTGACAATCCTCAAAGAGTATAACTGTCTAGAAAAAGCTTCTCAAATCCGCCGTTTGGAGTCGGCAATAAACTGAAGGCCCCCTCCACTCATGAGAGAATAATAGCACGCACAACACAAGTGGTTGCTGAGAAGCTAGGCCCAAGTACACCTCGGACTGTAGCGCCGCCAATATTATTATTATTATAAGACTGCTCAACAGATTCTGTAAATTTTTAAGGTCTTGGACCCCAATTATGCTTGTAACAACGTGTAGTCAAAAAAGACCAAGGAGTTGACTAAAACTTGTCCTTACTCACCAACCAATCTATTGTTCAGGTTGTTGGATACTTTTTTCAGATTTAAACAGGTTTGTCTCACTTCGAAGAACAGATCTACATAAATTTGCTGACTTGGACTATAAGTTGGAGTTCATGCTGCGACCCTGTGCAAGTGGACCAAAATACTTTGCTGAGAATTCAGCTTGAAAAGTGTTTACGTCCACCTTCGAATTATATTCAATACCATCCACTACTTCAAAATGTTTGCAGTCCAATCAAAACAACCGCTCGCATTCAGCGCCATCTATTTGCATGAAACTACAACTCTGCGTCTATCAACTTCGCTACAAATACGCACCCGCAAAAGGCCATACTCAAAACTAATCAAGATATCACACAAACTAATCACAAGATCAAACCCAAAGTTGGCTCGCGTCTAGTCTCTGAAAACGCAAGCCCACCACAGGAAAAGAGGAAAAAACACGCTATTTCACAGCATCATCTCCAATTCATCTAATCACAGAGCACACCCTGCAAATGGTTAAATGGTTCTCCTCATCAGTAGGCCTTCTTCGTAACACCGGCAGCCGCGACCATTTTTGGTAGACCAGCAGGACCCCTATAAGGCTAATCCTATTCACGTTCATCACTGTAATTACACTGCCAACGAAAGAACTTTTTAATTGCCGTGCCACCTATGACTAGAAAACCAATTAAGTTGTACCCATCCCATCGATACACTCTCTAAACAAGGAGTCCATTGATTTGTATCGGATTCCGCGGAACGTATGTGCACACAGAACGTTTCATTTAATTTTCTGTTTTTTTTTTGCCTTTTCTCTCCTTTCTTTTCATTTCATGTTGCGTTACAAAACGGCACACGTACCAACATGAAATCGATCTCTTAATGACCCAAATAAAACACTCGCATTGTGTAGCGCGATACACATCTGGGTCTGGTGTATCTTTGTATCTCGATGTGCACCTGATAATATTTTAATCGGGTTTGCGCAAAACCCAGTCAGCCAGACGAGCATAGCATTCAACGAGAATAATATTAAGATCACAATACTGCACACGATCAACCCAATGATCCAGTTGGCACCCGAACCAGAAACTCTTACGTTCACTCGCCGAGCTCATAAATAACGCATGAGGCTCGCAGAAGAAGAATCACGCGCCTCATTCGGCGCGCCAGAAACCCACAGATCATCGCCAATGTGTATCTGATGCCGTCTGGCTGGCTGGCTGCCTGAATGGCTGACTGACTGCATGGCGGCGACGGCGGCGGTGATTGTCCACGGAAAGCATCTTACATCTGGTCGGACACGGTGAGATATTGAGCAGCTACTCCAGTGAACTTGACAAACTCGCCTGCTTGTTGGGTTAATCAATCCGCCATGTAGCAATAAAATCGTGCCACATGTGCGCATGATGCGGCTCCACAGCGGAGAGTGGTCCAATGCTTTCCAAACAATGATCCTCAGATCATTTCTCTTCTGCACAGATCTCTGTGTTGGTTGTGTCTTGTATCTAAAGCGATTTCGTGTCGCCGATTCCAGCGGCACTTGTAATAGATACACGCTCACGGGTAGGAAACCGAGGCCGTGCCATCTCGTGGTGCGTAAGTAAACGTATTCGTTACCATTTTGCGTTAAGATCTGTGTCATTACACATAAATTAGCGCGGAGTGAACGTGTAATTGCGTCAGAGAGGCGCCTCATGAAACCCGATCGCTCTGCATGACCAACTCGGCCCCAATCACTGTCCCTGTGTGTCTCGGGGCAATTTTCAAATTCCCACCCACACGAGGCGGGTCTAATTTTCTGTAATCTTCCAAGGGAGAGGGATACAATAATTGGCAAATCATGATTCGAATGTTTACCCAGTCCCTGCCTCCCACCGGCCACCGCAACAGACAGTGACCAGATACACAATCGCAGCTGGGAAGTGAGAGGGCACACAGAAATATCGTGAAGTTGTTGCGCAAAGTAGCTAAAGTCCATCCATCTTCTCATCCATAACATCCCACTCTCCACTAGGGTGCTCGGTCGCCGCCATTGCAGTCGCCATGGCTGCTGTCCTCTTCGTACACAGAACGAAACCAAATCGTATTGAAGACGTTTCCTTGTTCGCATCCTCGTGAGATAAATCTTCATGAGTGAAGACACACAAACCAGCGTCCTACACACACTGCCACATCGCCGCATAGCCGGTACCCCATTCTCGTGCCCTCCTGCATATTGAAATCAATAACCATACATAATGCAGTTCTCTGTGATTTTTTCAGTGCACTACTCTGGCCGGCTTACGGGGGCTTACGAGAAATACGATGATCTGATACCACACACGGAAGAAGCTCGAAGCGAAATGATGCACATGGACCGATACTGAATGTAATAAATGTTCAACACGGGTAATTACAACATTTCATTCTAATCGTGAATCTCGGTACTGTCGCGTAGATGTCGATTGTTACGGACGTGCAAAGCCAATGACGTAGTTCCCGAAGGGCGAGTGGGGGGCGGATGCTGCTCTCTTATGCAAATGACGCTGCTGCTTCAGAGATTTGCGAGAATGATTTTTGCTGCGCCGAGGCAAAGTGGGAGTATCTGAGAGAATGTAACGTGATGGAATATATTTTTTTGTTCTTTTGATGGACATGGCATTTAGGAGATACTTAAGTCATAAACTTGCAGCGAATGTCGTTAATTTTTGCCGCGGGTTTTTCTGAGAAAGCCGACTAAAGTCAACAAAAGGGCTAAGTTAAGTCAGGTGCTTATGCCTTAGAGGTTAGATGGGATCTGTGTGGTCGTCGTAGAGCATGATCGTTCTTCATAGAACATAACCTTTAGGGGATTTCGAGGACTCACATTGAATGGACGCGCAGTCGGAACAACCACCGGATTGGCGATTCAATCCAAATCATGAGATAAGAAGGGATCTTGGTATAGAAACAAGAGTTTTCTTGAGTGATCTTGCAAAGAGTTGCACATGCACTACACCAGATTATGCTAGTTTGGCTACAGTACTTGTCACCCACGAATGAAGGGGGCACTTAGACCAAAAAACGGTCGGTTGTTCTGCCATGAGTCTCCTGCGAGTTCATCATTCAATATATTTTCTTTTTGGGAACCTATTAGAGTTTTCTATGAAGCGATGGTGACCTCTGACATTTGAGGCCGCAAAGATTGTCTAGACGTAGTCTGTGTATGAGCGCTTGAAACCGTTCGGTATCTGATAGATCGTTTAAAGGCGGTTTCAGGCCATGGAAGTCTAAGTCCATGGTTATGTTCTATGAAGAACGATCATGCTGTAATACGACCACACAGATCCCATCTAACCTCTAAGGCATAAGCACCTGACTTAACTTAGCCGTTTTGTTGACTTTAGTCAAATCGCAGAAATGCGAATCGACACACCCCACCTACTCGTCGATTTCCAGGCCGCATATAACAGCGTGCATAGAGCATACAACGCCATGCCTAGTTTTGACATTCCTGCCAAATTCGGCGGACTGAACACGATGATGGTGGAGAATTGTCGTTCACGGTGGAGAATTGTCGCTCCATCAAGCTCGGTAACGAATTCACCGAGACCTTCAGTGTCAAAAAAGGTCTTAGACAAGGTGACGCGCTCTCATATGACTTTTTCAAAATCGTTCTTGAGAAGATCGTGCAGAATTAACTGGCCAACACAAGAAGTAGGATTTTCCAAAAGTCCGTACATTTGCTAGCATACGCGGACGGCATTGACGTGATTGGTAGAACACAGCGAAGCGCCAATGAGGCGTTTGCTGGCATTACATCGGAGGCGGCCAATGTGGGTTTAGCGGTGAATTAGGGCAAAACGAAGTTTACTCATAGGCTGTCTTCATCAACAGCTTGGCCACAACGTCGTCATAGGTAGTCTAGGACTTCGGCTACTTCGCCTCACAAGTATACAGGACCAATACCATCAGTATGGAGATTAAATGCATAATAACGCTTTCCAATCCCTGTTTCTTTGGGCTCAAAGGGCAACCGAGACCTCTTTCGAAGGACCAGCCCAAACATCATCCCTATCCTGCCCTATAGTGCGAAGACATGGACATTCTCAAGACCTGATGAAGTCTTTTGAGAGAAAAGTTCGACGTTCAATCCTTGGTCCCATATGGGTTGATGGCATTTTGAAAAGAAGATTCAACCACGGGCTCTACGGGCTGTACAGCAACATGAGTCTAGCCAGGTATCTACGGATCCAAGGTAAGATGCCTAGCAACACTGGTCCGGCCCGAAGAGTCTTCGACTCCGCGCCCGTGGGACAACGCAATAGGGGGCGCCCACGAAACCGATGGCAGATACAGGTGAAGAAGGACCCAATTTAATTTGGAGTCAGACGCGCTACCATTGCGCCACGCTGGAAGATCTTGGCAAAATTTCTTCGAAAGGACTCCGAAGAGACAGTTTCTTCCGAAGATGAAGAACGTACAGCCTCAGTGAGGAGTTTGAAGAGCTTTGACCTGCTCAGCAGGACAGTTTCGAGGACCATGTACCATTAAATTGCCTTGGAAAACCGGATAACTGGTACAAGTACAAAGTTGTTATTGATTGCGATGAGTTCTTTGGAAAAATATACCATATCGACCGACATTTGACAGCCAACGACCTCATGGGCTTCAACAACACCGGCAATATTTGTGTGGAAAATACTTGGAAAATTTAATTTGGCATGTGTTATTGGATGGTAGGTAGGTGCGTCGACTCCTACGCTCGAGATCGTCGGTTCGAATCTCGAAAAAAAAACATCAAACATTTTTTCACGGCTCCACCTCTTTCGAGTCACTGACAATGCTCAAAGAGGATAACTGTCTAGAAAAAGCTTTTCAATCTCGCCGTTCGGAGTGGATATTGGATGCAGCTGGGTTGAGGCCCAGTTCCATTCCGGACTGTAGCGCCATCAGAAGAAGAATAAGAAGACACTCAGTTTTATTGCAGGCCATGAATGACCACCCTGCTAGGATAGATACTGACACTCCATTCATAGCACCACCATCATCACCAGAAAAGGATAGCGCCAGCTTAAGCAAAGGCGTTTAGGCCCAATCCCTCGTCAGAGTCGAACGTCTGTATTTCTGAGCACTGTTGCCTATGAAACATCTGCATAGAATTGAGATAACTAGCAAAAATTGTAATGATCATAAAAACATATCCTCACCCACTGCAATGGAATTCAGGTCAAAGACAGCTAGAGTCTGGATAGGAGGCTTAGATCTACACCAATCTAGTTCCAAAGCTAAGCTGGTGACCAAAGAAGTCGAACTCCTACCAAACCTCAATTTGGTGAAGAAACGATCTAGAATTAAAAATATTCTGCAGTAATTCAGACCTCATTGCGAAACACAAATGGAATCGTTTTTATGGAATATTTTTTTATGGATTCATAAACTACAAACTTCTGAGTAATTTGGTCTTCAGTTTACTTCAAATTCTCCGAATAAGCTCAAGACCGTGACCTCATGTTTACCTGCCACCCATTTAAGCCAAAACCCAAATCGAAATGGGTTTCTTTTCTCTCTGTCATACCATTATGACAGATTTATAGTTCAATACACCTCTGATCTCCCGACACATTTGTCAACATTTGAAGAATGAAAGACCTCATTTACCTCGGATATCTTCGGATTGTGTGCGTTCGCTCAATTTATCCTCTGTGAATTCACTTAATTGTCGAGCATTAGTTCCACACTTAAGCACTCTCAATTTTAATCCCCGCCACTCAGATATTTCATCTTTCTCATCAAAAACATCTCGTGTACGCACATGTCCCTCTGATCGGATTACGAACACGTTCGATCACGATCGATGGAATCGATAGATCCACATCCACACATGCATGTGCTTCTCAGAAATCGAAGAAAGATGGAATTTAATAAAAAAAATTCTGAGAATTATCTAAGGGGAACCGCAACTGCCCCACAAACATCACAAATTCTGACTCAAAGTGCTATCGTCTCTGGCCAAAATCGAAGACGAACAATATGCCCACGATATCGATTAATCATTTCCCGTAATGATTCTCATTCTTGGTGCGTTCGGAAATGCCCTCCCCCGGGACTGAGGTGTAGGGAATTTGTGAACCCCGCGCAGAGGTGTAAGTTTTCAGTTTCAATGAACGATACATCATGTAATTACTCAATTCGATATCACCGTGGTGGTATTCATGGATGTATCGATGAGAGAAACCGCTTTCAAAGCTGTCTCATCGAATTAACATCATCTGACATGTGATGGACAGCTAATGGCTGAAAGAATTTTGATTTACTTAGGATCCCCCCTGTTTGTTGCCGTTTCTGTTTTGAATGTTATTAATTATTTTTTTGTTTTTTTTTCTTTTCTTTTCCTGTTTTGTTATCGATTTTGAAGACAATTAATCATTCTTAGGAAATGGAATCGGTGTCCGAGAGGAGCGGAGAATCATAGAAAACAAGTGCTCGGGTCTTTAATTAACGTGAATTCTAAGGAAAACCTGTTTTCATGGTTCCTTAACCTTATGAGGTCTATCGTTTTGTCGGTCTAACGAGTTTGGGAAGTGCGATTCAGGAAATGGAAGTTCGATAACTTTTCATTTTTGAAAGAGTAGGCCTCTGCAAGAATTCGTGTTCTACTTGAAATATTTGCAAATGATTATGAAGTCTGTTGTATCCAATCTTTGCAGTCTAGGTACAATTTGCCTGAATCAAGTTCACCAAAAAGTGTACAACAGTGCAATGCAGACTTGGTTTGTGGGAGCTTTACATGAGGCACAGTGAACCCAATCTTTTGGTGCACGTGAGCCGTGGCTAAATCACTGATATTGTTCCAGAGCAGCTGGTTAGTATACAACTAGAGCTTGAGTCCGAATAGGAAAATATTCATTAAAGGATGACTTATGAGACTATCACATGGACACATAATGAAGCTAGGAAGGCAAAGACAATGATTGTATTAACAAGCCTGAAACCAGCAATATTATAGGATTCCCTGCCCAAGTGATCTTGTTGGACTCCGAGCCTGTGTGACAGGGCAACAGAACTTCACGACCAATGTGAAGTCTATACAAGTGGAGAAGGACCTCAAACAACTTAATGTGAGAATGAGCAGCTGACAAGAAATCCTGCATATTGACTGTAGATAGACTTTTTCGTGTAGACCCAGGCCCACACTTCATGGTAGAGAAACAAATCCCGGACTTAAGACCCATCCAAAGAAGACCATCTCTTTCAAGCAGTGTAATACAGATGGCAATGGGTGACCAGATGGCAATGATAGTTTTTCCACTGGTTCTGCTTGAGCAGCTTTCAAAGTTACCAATAACATCCAGCTGTCAAAATATTTAGTACAGTTTGCCATTTCGTCGTGTATGACTTTTGCTGAACATGCGGAAATTGTTAAAAAATATTATCGAAATTCCGGCTCAGAGTTTCGACGTATGGTCGATCGTCATCATCTTGCAAATAATGCATCGCACCGTGCAAAGTTTGAGTATGAGAACACTCGTTTAGACAGAGATTGCTGCAAAATGAAGAAAACGTAGCCGCCGTAACGGCCAGTATCGAAGAAGACCCAGAAATGTCGATTCGCCGATCGGCTTACTTGGATATCGCCAGAGTCAACCCGGCTTATTTTGCAGTTGGATTTGGGAATACGTCCATATGCGATTGCACTGACGCAAGAATTGAAGCCGTACGATCATAGACAACGCCGTGAGTTCGCTAAATCGGCGCTGGATATGTTGGACGACGATCCAGATTTTAGCCAAAGAAACTATCTTCTTGGACTAGGCTCATTTTTGAGTCAGCGGCTATGTCAACAAGCAAAACTGTAAATATTTTAATGAACACAATCCGCAAGTCTGCGATCAAACATCAATGCATTCCTAAAGATTGACTTTTTGATCCGGTTTATGGCTTGGCGGCTTCATTGGACCTTATTTCCTTCGAATTGTGGAAGTAGACACTGTTAACGTCAATGGTGTCAGGTACAAAGCGATTTTCACCGACTTTCCGCAGCTAGAGGTCGACAACATCAATACATCCGAGCTGTGGTTCCAACAAGACGGCGCTACATGCCATACAAGCGACGTTGTGTCGCTCGAAGTTGTGAAGGAGAAATTTGGCAGCTGGACAAATGTTCATCAAATGCTTGCGAAATTAACACCACTCGAGTATTTTCTCAGGGGCTACCTCAAGTCCTTAGTCTACGCTAACAAACCAAACCAACTTACAACGAGCTCCAGAATCAACCTTTTACATTAACTGAAATCAAAGATCGACTTTTTGCTTGCAACTGCCTTTCCAGTCCCTGTGACGAATTTCTCAAAGCGAAATGAACTTCAGTCAGGAAAATATACGATGAAATATTTGCAATAAATACTGTGGTTGAAATCGCAACAACTCACTAACACCCCACATATTGATGTCATGCCACCACTCACGTCAATCAAAGTTACCTTCACATTAACCAGTTTCCAAGCGCCAGTTCAAAGCCAGATCGAATACTCTTATTAAAACCTGTTCACATAAATTTATCACCATCCAGCAACAATAGAACTATTCCAACAATCTCCATCTCCAGGTCAGAATGACATCTCAAACAATTGAATTTGACGTAAGGAACAATAAGCCCCGCTAATGATTTATTGATTCGAGTGGAAATAACATAAATTTTCCACACTCCGTCGATATATCACGGCACGTCGTCACCTTTCAAATATTAAACGTCACGATGACTTTCATCTAGCGGCCCAATTGGTTGCTCTTCCATATCACCATCAATGGAGGCCAAAGTTCCTCTCAATCGCTGCCGGGGAACGTTTTGTATTTGCATACTCCGTTGTATCATCCGAAAATTTCCATAACACCTCTTATCAAGAGCTGTCAAACGTCAACGATCTCTACGGTTTCGATTCAAAGCAGGAAAACGGTAAAAATGACAAATGTACGGTCCCGGACCAATCTGTTCCCGAAATTCAAATTAATTCGATCTCACCAACACCGGTAGTAATCAGATTATACCGTACAGCAGACACATGTGTCGTTCCGTCGGTCCGAGACAATTTCTTCTAACCGAACGCATCATCAATTTCGAGGTCGTGGGGACGGTGGAAATGGACATTAAGCTCTAACCGAAGCGTGCATATCAACGAAATCAATCAATTAGCAATTTCTTCTGTGTAATTCGTCTTTGTATAGTCGCATCTGTGAATTCAAGGAAAATTACGGTATCGGACGATAAGTATCGAACGGTGCTTCACGATGACAGCACACGCGCCGTAAGCCACACGCTTTCGTATCCGATGTCGAATCCAACTGTCAATTGTCATTTGCGTTTCGTTGTTATTGAGGAGGACATCTTTAATGAAGTGCCGCAGGAGTGCACAGTTAGATCACAACAACACTGTCTTTCGGAAACAAAATGAATGTGGAACGAGTGAATGTGGAATGCATACACTTTCTGAAATTACTGTACTCGTCTCGTACAGTCACACACACAAGATAAATCACCGACTGTTGAGCGGTTGATGTTGATTCATCACGACCGCCAATTACATCCGGTAATTTACTGTAATTTCATACGGTCCCTCTCTCATAGTTACGTGAAGTTGGGAATGGTGTTGGGTCTTGTTGCTGTTTATCCCCGGTCTCGGCTTTCGTGCGGCAAACTTTCAGCTGCAATTCTATGCACAACGTCACCGTACACGATTTTCACACGTACGTATGTATGCACCCGGGTGGAGGGTATGTTCGCACGTACCCTTCTGTGGGTCTTGCAAATTTGTCCGACTCGAAATTGTTTAAACTATCATTATTGTTATTAGACTGTCGATTGTGGAGACTGGGGAATGAATGACGACGACGACGAGAAGTTTTTCTAGCTTGTCACGGGCAGGTTTACCTATTATCGTGTTACGACGCGGAGTACAACGTCTAAACTGTGGTTAGAGGATTAGGTTCTTGCCACACCGGCAACTTGTGCCGGACAGTGTGCCATGAGAACTTAATACACTCGTTTGGATATAGCCGCTGTAAAGTAGCAATTGGTGTTAATAAAATTATGTATGTTAACCTTTCCGCCGCCCCCTCGGGTGATGCTGTTTTTTCCTTTATGGATACTTAATTAAATTAGATGCAAGGTAATTTATTTGACGCCGGGTTGGAAGGGTGTTTGTTTGCTTTGTTGGCCGCTTTGTGTGTGAGGTTTTTATGACCGCTGAAAAGACAAACGATTGAATTTACTTATAGCACCTTCTCGTGTCATGAGCTCAACGTGTTTCTAATTGTTGATTCTGAGTGTGCGACATTTGACACTTTGAGCTACTGGATTCGTGAAGTTGATGGTTAGACATACAACAAAAATGTCGCTACAAAATTGCTTTGAATTCTTTGGATTTTTTTTTTTGTGTTAAGGTGATTCATTTAAGCTTGAGGTTGTTTTTGAAATTAAGAAAAGAAGCTTTCTCTTAAATCTTGTGACCTTAAGTCTTTGATTGTGCATTTAGACGAAGCTTCGAGGTGATTTACAATTTCAGGCACACAATCGGTTTATCAATACAAGGGTAACAAATACGATCCTTTTACGCGAAGGCTTAAGTATAAAGATCGTATTTCTCAAAAAGAATAGTGGAATGACAACTGATAAAGATGAATTAGATGTGAACATGTCGCATCAACAGCCAAACGATTGAAAAACTCCTTCACAAGGCTTAAGAACTTTAGAATTCTTTTGGTCCATACTTCGACTTACACAGAGTCCTTAACCTGGAGTCATGCGAATGCACTTAGCTACTTGGAAACTGTTGCTTCGACAAGTCTCGACTCAAAAGATAAACAGTAGATGGGTGATTGCCACCATTTGTCACACATTCTGATTGATCTGGCGCAAAGTAGATCCAAAATGATCGAAAAATTTCATTTCTCTCAAGAGCTTAAGAGTTGGCAGTATGGTGTATGTCACACGACTGCATGGCGCAGTTGGTTAAGTGCCTGCCCCAAGTTCAAGGGGTCCCATGTTCGAATCCCAGTGAAATCGAATCTGGTCTAGTCACCATTTGTCGTTGAGATCAAATTAACGGCACTGGAGTAGGTTGCTACCTGGCAGCACAATGGACCAGTTCTGAGTCTGAGTGCTCCAGTAGTGCTTCAAAAATCCTCCGAAAAAAAAAATGGTGTATGTCATTCCAGAGCAATGCGAATGATAGGCAACTTGGCACCTTCTCGAATGATTTCTGCAAATCCGACCTAGAGTTTAGACAAACAGGAGGAATAAAATGTCATTCGCCTTCTTTGCGCCTTTTCGGCGACGTCATACGTCTTCTAATCGCCTACACTTGAAAGTCTACCTCCTCGACTGGCCGACTGGCAAGGAAAGGAGCATCAGAACCCTTCATAGGCCCTGAACCATTCTGCGCTGTAGGAGACCATCTCCTAAGAGAAGAATTCAGGGAATTGGAAAGAAGGAATCGGATAGAAACCTGGGATAACGCTCGTGGAATGAAGCAAGCCAAGAAACTCCTAGGGCAATATAACCGGAAGAGATTCGAGGCATGCCAAATGAGCAAGAATAACCTTCGTATCCTAACAGGCTTTCTAACGGGGCACTGTAGACTCAGAGAGCATCTAAGGAAATTAGGGGTATCAGAAGAAGGTCTCTGCAGATTTTGTGGAAAATTTAATGAAATTCCAGAACATATACTGGGATTTTGTTAGGCACTAGCCCACAAAAGAAAAAGAAGTCTGAGCAAGTACCTACTATCAGAAGAAGAAATGCAATCACTAGAACCATCTCTCATTCTTAGATTCCTGCAGAAAACGGGCTTAGAGAGAATACTCTAGAACAGATTTCTTCACCTATGCGCAATAGGAGTCCATTACCCTCAATACAACTCTGAAAAGAACTGTATTTGAGTGGAACTCGTAATTGTGCTAAGGTATTGAAAGGGGGCACAATAGATCTTAAAGGTCGCGGTGAAATATACCCTCAACAATAATAATAATATATGTCTACGCTTCATAGACATAAATTTGTCACAGGGTGAACGAGAGAATGACCTCCTCACAGATTCTGGCACAAAGGACCCAAAACTATTTGGTCTAAATGAGCCGCATCTAAACGCCGCTGGTGGGCCCACATATCCACCTTAGTTTCTCGAACATTTGCGTAGGAGCACAATGAACCCATCTTGGGCTAAGTGAGTCCCCAGTTTGAGGAATCGGCTACTCCTATGATTTGAAGATATGTATACCAGACGGTTTTCTTAATTTCCACTCAGTGGCCGTCACCGCGAGGCAATAATCTTCATAAATTGTTTTGTTATGGTTTGAAGAAAACATCGTACCCTTGAAGGAGTACTTTTCTGTTGTTAAATATCAACGTCTTGTGGGCAATAAATATGTCAAACTCAACAACTGAAACTGATGTCGGCTAGATGGAGAGGAAAGTGGCCCAGGTCCACCCCGGACTGTAGCACCAGCTAAAGAAGAACATGTTTACTAAATGAAACGAAATAAAATCAGCTTTTGGATGTTAAAGTATCAAATGGCTGTACAAAATTTCTACCTCAACTTTATCGCAGGGACTAGCTGGGAGACAAAACCCTAAAGAACGAGAAAGTTCATCATGAAAGGTTTCATTCTAAGCGAGTATTCGCAATGACTATAATTTTTCCCACAAGCAGCTTTTCATTTGCCATTTAAATCAGTAAAATACCGTCAAATGACTTGCACCCAAAGAAACAAGAAAACACACGTGAATAACCCAAGACCAAGTGGAACACGCCCTAAGGGCCCTTGTCATGCCTAATCACACATTCCATCTTTGCAAAGAATGCGAACGATTCTTCTCACATAATTGGACAATCTCAAAATATCTGACGGTTCAACAATAAATCATTGAGCAAATATGTTGCCTATCATTTAACAAATTAACTGACTTAATAGAAAACTATCGACAATGCTGCTAATCACATTAACAACTTCTCGCCCTGAGCAATGAGTATAAAGTATCTGAAGAATTTTCTCAAGCTTCCCTTTGTTCTTCGTCGGGTCGCGATCACCCTGTAGTCACAACAGCAGCAGCCAATGAATATTACGCAACCATGAGGTAGTAGTCAAACGTGAGCAATCATCACATGGACGCATGCCGCCATCCCGGCAGATCTAAGCCCTGAACCAAAGGAGAAAGATCAACCTCAGTCAGTCTCCCCACTTGGGAAAACGAGGTCTAAGCGAGTCGTGTACCCGACTTCAAGGTTCAACTTTTTTTTACACATTTTTTCAACTTTCCTTTCAAACGCTCTGGGGAAATACGTATGTCCCTCCATAGGAACCATATGATTCCCACATGGCAACCAAGAGAGATACAAAAAAAAAATGAAGCAAAATTTGCTTAATTGCCATTGGCGGGCACCTGCGGCAAGGGGAGCATACGAAGGTAATTATTTCAATGCGAGATACTTTTGGAGTTAAAAGTTTGATCGTTAAAAAAGTTTAATTGCACACAATCCAGTTCTTTGGGTTAACTTTAATATTTCAGTGCACACACATGAAAGGTAGCCACGTACATACACTCGTATGAACGTACGTACCCGGGACGTGGGCACCTGAAACCGGCTTGATAATGACCGATGGAATTGAGATAAATTTAAATAAATATTTTGTGCAATTATGCATGAGAGAGGAGGAAAAAAAAAAGAAATAGTTCTGCCAGTTTTTGCCGCCATTTCCGCCTTGGATGACGCTGATTTCTGCCGTGCGAAGCACGTTGGGTGATTGTTGATTCTCGGATTTTTTGGTGGGAAAATGATCACAAATCGAAGAGTTGAATGGCTTGAGAAACTTTGTCTTGAGATATTACGTAGCCTTGAGATCGGAGAGATTCTTGTGGGAATGCGGGCGATTTGCACTGAACTTCAAGTCGTGAATGATTCAAGAGTGAAAGTCGTCAACGAAATCAGTTAAGGCGCAGTGATCGTGTGCACCTCAAACCAATGGAGTGCTGATAACCTTGAAATGGTCAATGAATCATCTGGGTCTCACGAAAACGATTAGAGCTCGATCGAATTTTGAATACTTCATAGGAATAGATGATATCGATTGGGTGCTTCTTTTTCAAATGACATTAAAAATTCACGGTCACGAGACATAACATTCAGGAATGTCGAGATGTCTTAAGTTGTGGACATGAGTTACCTCTATCCAACTTATTAGCCTCTTGGAACAAGGATGATTGGATGAAGGATGAATAAGTTCACTCTAACCAATGCATTGGTAGCTGAGGTACCGCAAGGAAGTCGAATTAGTCGGTTGTTCTTTTTTGAACTTAGAATACCTACGATTTGTACCAAATGTTGACGTTGAAATAGACCCAAAAATGAATGTCTAAAGGCTGAGTTGGACTGAAGGTCACTCGCTGCTCTCTTAAAAAGAGCAAAATGTTGGTGATTGGACAGATTGAAGGCATTTCTGCACGGATTTCAAGAAATTGAAAGGAGACCTAAGAGAGCATGGAAATCAAAACATTCGTAGGAGGGTATTAGACTCGCAAAGTCTGAACAATACACAGGAACCTGGTTGTGGCTTTTTTCTTCAACAGTACACAGCAACCTAGTTGTAGCTTGTTCTCTTGACTGTTGACGTCTTCACAAAAGACGAAACTGTATCCACCACGGCTTCCGTACTTACAAGTACGTCCGTAAGAAAGTCGTCATTTTGAAAGCACAATTTCATTGTCAAACAAGTTCACTTCCTGCTCTCCTTCAACTCTCATGTGATAATCACTTTAGGCTTCAAAATTGTAAACAACTTCAGATCGCACAACACAATTATCGATCCCCTCCAACTACACAAATCAACTCAGAACCAATCCTCCAGACATTATTACCATTTCCAGTTCCTCAGTTCCTGTTGTCACTCAGTCCTCGGTTCACCATCCTCCGTCATCCACATGCGCCTCGTTTGGATCGTTTTTGTTTCGAAATCCTCCTGATTGACATCAATGTTCATCTTGATGGCATACGACAGCTGCTGCTCCTTGAAATGAATGTTTCCTGAAAGACACACAACCAAAGGAACAGAGATGAGAAAAAAGGAAAACACAACAAAAAGAAAGAGGCAAGGAAATTATTAGATTCATAAGATGAATGAAATGTGGATGAAAACAAGAAATGAAAGAGCGTACAAAAAACCCATCCCACTTGCGTGGTGCAGGGACACCTCTGAATCGCCGTCCAGTGACGACTTAATAAAAGATCAATTTTATACTTCTGCACCTTGGCAGATGGCTCTTACATGAGCCTCTCTGCTTCGAGTTAGGTATTTATCTAATTAAATGGAAACAGTACGAGATTTAAAAGATACTGATGAAATACCTCAAGGCATCAAGTGCTCCCAGTGTTTACCAAAGAGATCCAAACAGCGACACCAGGATGCGGGAGACTGCAGCGTACCTAGGACCGAACATCTGTGTGCCTCTCCCGCATTTGGTATTGAATTCCCTATCACTGAGTTGGTATCTCAAATTCTCGAGTAAATCATAAAATTTCTGATCCATGACAAGATTGTTTCTTGGGGTTTTTCTGTTCACCGTTCTGACTGGCTGGCTGGCATCCTCTGGAAAAGTGCTGACTAGGGATAGGGATGCACGAAACGAGTTACAACTCATTCAGTGCGTTGCCAGTGGGAAACCGGTTTCGATAATTGTTGGTTAATGGTCTAAATAGCGTGAGGTAAGTGGCATGAGATGAGGGGGAATTTGATGAGAGTAATTTTAGGCTTTTGCCTCAAGAATGGCGAAACAAAAAAAAAAGTAGCATTTATTGGCGTGCAATTATGATTGCACTTGAGGTCTTTGCCGACAGTTGGCATATAACTAATGGGATGGGGCACTTTTCATCGGGCACACTTAAGTGGGCGGTCTTAGTATCCCGTGGAAATGTTAAGAGTTTTTTAATTGCATCAACAAACACACAATCACTTGTGGATAACCAGTTTTTAGGACAGAACATCTGAGAATGACAGTTTCTTCTGATTTTTTTATTGTGATGCGGAGAATTTCCTTTCAGTTCGACGGATACAATGTAGTCAAAACCTTCTGGGGAAGTGTCGTAAATAATTTTTTCCTAAAATTTACAAAGAGACAAAAAATCTGTCTTTTTTTGTTTTGTATCTTCGTCTGGGCAGGAATGTCTCTTGCAACATACTGATCATCGCCCACAGTTTTTGACTTAATTTCTGCTGACCACAATATATTCAACGACAGCTAAACGACTATTTTCAATGTCAACTATTCGAACAAAGTCACTATTTCTGCGCGTTGTTAAGGTGTAAAGCGATTCATGGTTAAAATTGAAATATATTGACGTTTGAAAACATGTCTACTCACGTCAGTAGTTTGATAAAGATCAAAGTTATTCAATCCTTACATACCGACATTAATTTCGGCACACCCTGTACAAGGGTTAAAGTCATGGGAAATTTCATGGGAACGATTTCCTTTGAGCGAATAGAATTTAAGCAACTGTCGTCTCAGCGTTTTACTAAAACAAGGCTCAAAAGTCTTCATCGATGCTTAACGAATACAGGGTGTTTTCTTTCAAGGTTTAGTTCTTAAAGTTGTCAGGGGTTTTCGAATTAACAGCCAATTTGACAATTAGAACATGATTTGTAGTCAGTACGCTTTGTCGCTTGTCTATGAATGGACTCACACCGGACTGACGCGGATCATGGATCAGTTGGTTAAACTTGTCGTTCATTTTACCCTCGATATGATCGTCCATCTGAGCAACTTATGCGAACAGAAGCTATTCTGAACGCACGCTCTACTCTATAATCAGCATCTGCAGAGACATTATACAATGCCCAAGAAGCTAAACCGTAAAAATTTGTTGATGTGTGCAGCGGTGTTAAGACGGACCCAAATCAAGTGATTCACTCTCGAGCGTTAGTTAATTAGAGATGTGTCCATCAGCTTTATAAAAGATTTTTCGAAAAGGTATTCGCTTAAATCCTGCAAGCTCCAACTCTTGCAAGAATTAAAGCCCCATGATCATCATATTCGTTACTTTTTAGTGAATTGGTCGAAAATCGGATTGCTCTTGATCCTCGAATTTAAGAACAAAATCTCAACTCTACGTTTCGTCAAAATGGTCGGATCGGAAGTGTAGAAAATGTTCTTTTAATGTTACGCCTCGCAAGAAGTCCTCAATGTTTGGTGTGCTTTATGGTCTGGCGGCATCATTGGCAGATATTTTCTCAAAGATGAGACCGGCCAGAGTGATACGGTCAATGAAGAGAACTATCACAACATTTTTTTTTTCCCGAATGAATGGCATTAACTTGTTGTGTTCTGGTTTCAACATGAAGGCGCTACAAGTCACACAATCAATTTGCTGGAAAATACCTTTGATGAGACCATCATCTCGCGAAATAGACCAGTGATTGCCCTCCAAGATCATTTGATATCATACCTCTGAACTGTTTTCTGTGGGGATAAGTAAAATCGTCGGTCTATAGTGGAGAATCAGATACTTTGGTTTACTTGAAAGCCAATTTTAACTCCGATATTGACGATAAACGTGAGCGCCGTAGCGTAGTGGGTAGGTGCGTCGACTCCTACGCTCAAGGTCGTCGGTTCGAATCTCGAAAAAAAACATCAAAAACATTTTTTCACGGCTCCACCTCTTTCGAGTCACTGACAATGCTCTAGAAAAAGCTTCTCAATCTCGCCGTTCGGAGTCGGCATTAAACTGTAGGTCCCCTCCACTCGTGACAGATGCTGCGGGCATATGACAGAACTGTGTTTGCTTTTATCTTGAAACCATGCGCCTTTAAAACAAACACAGCATACAAAAGAAAAGAACAATTTTACATTCAACGAAACCCTACATAAGCTTCGAAGAGCAAATTCCAACTAAAAGCCCAATTTGCTGAACTGTTTGAACTTCATTGATTTTAGAATGCATCATGCAAGGAATTTTGTCTACCTCGGAGCAAACGTGAAGTCCATCTTGGTGGAGGTCCGACCTAGAATCGTTCTTGGCAACAGCTGCTACTCCGGTCTGTCGAAACAACGTGGGTTAAAACTTTTCACTCGAAAGACCAAAATCATGCTCTCCAAAACCCTAATCCGGCCACTCTTGCTATATGGAGCCGAAAGCTATACGTTAAGCAGGACTACAGAGCTGATTTTTTATGACATCGAAAGAAAAACTCTACGTCGGTTATTTTGTCCTGTTTGCGAGGAAAGCGAATAGAGGGGAAGACTCAACCGAAAACTTAATAAGTTAGACAAGGATGTGGACATAGTCCGGAAAGCAAAAGTCCATCAACCAAAGCTCCAGCCAGTCCAGAGAGTCTTCGAATCTAAGGCTCCTGGTTCGAGAAGTCGAGAAAAATCGAACCTCTGGCATAAAGACCAAGTGGTCGCGGATGCAAAACACTTTGGTTTTGATGACTGGAAGCAACGTGTCGGACCTGTCACCAATGGAAGACAACAATAGCTCAGACTCATGCATGCTTGATAAGTAAGTAAGTGAAGTAAGTTAGACAACTTCACAGACTGCGAATGAACTGATAAATTCTCTTTGTGATTAATTTTTACCGCATAATTATTCAGCTGAGAAAACTGGACTTTTGTAGGATATATTTTTTCAAAAATTCAGTTGAATGGGCTCAGGTGGCAAAATCTTCGTAAGGAATATTCGAGTTAAATTTGGCTCAACCATTAGCCTAACGTGGACCGCTACAAAGTTGTCGAGTACTTTGAATATTTTTTGTTTTTTTGCAACAAAATCGAAACAAATGGCAAATGTCTAACCTCAGCTACTCCCTCAGATTGTACACTCATCAACTGTTCACTTTATGTCTCTACTCCTCGTATTATGAATTAAGTGCAATAAAAAAACATTTTACGACTTCTGTTTGACAGTTTTTGAGTACACTCAACAGTCTCCAGTTTGACTTATTAATTGCCGAAGCAGCAAAGATGTCCGTTGAAGACGGAGAAGAGGAACAATTAGACTCAAGTACCTCACACTTCGTCGTCGTGCTTTTATGAACGAAAATGCATTATTCTTCTTAATTGACAATTCGAGCATAAAAATCCTCACGACAATATTGCGCAAGCACTTTTGAAAAATCCCCCTAGGATCTTTGACACTGTCAGACGTTGGGTTGACTCTCAAGAAGGCACAGATTACGTTATAACCCATTCGGGTGAATTGCTGGTCACTAAGGTATTCAATAGAAAAGCGATTTAAACGTCTACGATGTTTGCAGTCTGAAACTAATTAATGTAGTCTGGCACATGCGTTCATGTGCAACACGTCAGACACCTTTAAGCACATAAATCCATCTGTCACAATACAACTCTCCTAAATTAGCATATCTTCCCCCGGGGAAGAGCTTGTTTCATTTAAAAACTACCCACAGACCCCATACGAAGCGTGACGCTCCATACAGAGCCGCGTTAAGTAAGACACAACGCACAGGATGGTCTGCTATCCGTTGGAGAATCTTTAGAACTTTTTTTTATGACAATTTCTTACTTCCCGGTTTGAGAGGAGCACTTGCTTCATAAAGAGCCTAATTCACGACCCATCTGCACAACTAAAATACATTTTAATAAGGAGCACTGAATTTCGCATTAACGATGCTCGCACTGCACTCGGAGATAACGAATTCAGAGATTGCAAAGCACACCTTAAGCCACATTAACCGTTTAGGGACACTGACGCTCTAATGGCGATCCACAGCCTAGGCGTATGCCGAAACTGTGCTACCTCCTTTCGTGATAATACCTACGGAAATCTCTAACCTGTCCTATGCACCTAATCTCGAGCCATTATCAACCTCACCTCCACTTAACATGCCCCATGTGTGTCTGTTCGCCTCCCGTCGATCGTCGACGAGGCTATAATTCTTTCCTCTGCGCCAGGCCTTTTATAACTTCCAGTTAACCTATAAAAAAAAGACAATCCACGGTGCCCGTCCAGCCGCTCGCTGGCGTGCACTCCTCCATACACATACTTTTTATTAGTGAAGTGAAATCTGGCCGTTAAAGCGGTCAGAGCATCGGCGAAGAAGTATAAAACAAAGTCAAGCCGAACATGTGCGACCTATAAGCGTAATAGAAGTGTCCGCGCCTAAGTTTGTACGGTCTAGTCGCATCTCAAGGATAGATAGGGCGACGTGCAACACTTTTTTTGTGCTGATTCCATGGAAAGAAATATTTTATACACGTTGTCCGGAATTAGGTAGCGACTGTGACTCTATTGGGGCGCGGACTAAAGATGACGACGACGATGGTGACGACAATGCGGGTTCTCTGGAAATGGCCAACAGAAGCAAACACAGAAACAAACAAAAAAAAAAAGAAAAACGTTTAAAATCTCTTCACCAAGTGGTGTACACTCGGTGGCGCCTCTGGACAAGCTCCTTTTAAAGGGAGTCCACGACGAGTCGAGTCGAGTCTCTAGAATCACAGTGTTCAAGTCCAAGAGCACACCACTGGTGGTGATTGATGATTAAACAAGCATGTGTGCGCCGTCTCAGCGCTGGAAGCGTCATGTTCAAGAGATGTTTGCTACATTCGATGCGATCATCTGCGATGAATTGAAAAAGATGATTGTGGGGGCACACACCATGGCACAGCACAACCCACCACCTGTGTGCCTTGTGTGTCATGCTCCTCCCCAAAAATAGAAATTCAATTGAAGCACTTGAGCCGGTGTGTGCTGATGACTGAAACTGCTGAGCTATTATTCCTTTGTTGGCCATTGACCCGTTGTGTGGTACAAAACAATGTGCTGTCTCTGAATCCGAATCTGAATGTTGACGCACAGACAGAGAGCTCATTCAGCGTATTGTTGAATTTTGTAATAATTTTTGATGAAATTGCGACGACGACAGCGTCATTTGAAACCCACTCGTGCTGGGTAAACCAAAAAGCTGACTGCGTGTAGGTTCCAGTGGTTCAACGACTTTGTAGGCCACAGTCTGACAGCAATTAGCTGGTAAGCATGTTGCACTGCAGCATGGAGACGAATGGCTGAGTGTGACGCTGATGACTTCCCGAGTTTGTGGCATCGAATGTCGTGACTGGCGTTGGCACTTAGTGGCATCATTTTACGATGGCAATTCGAAATGGCTGAGTACAGTCTGACTAGCATGCAAAGAACGCGATTTTTAACTACGTCAAGGGAGGGAGAACAGATTATGAAGCTTAAAGATCTCAATCAACACTAATCAAGATTTTTATCGAAATTACTATTTTGAGACGGTTTTGAAAATGTAAGGTGACATCTTTCTGACGTTTTCAACCCCAACAGATGACATTTGAATGTTTTTGGGTGTGTTCACGAAGAGACACAAAAGTGTGTTTTAGAGAAGATGACAAAGATCAAATTGTTGGGACTTAGACGTGAATTAGTCATGAATTCCATCGCTTGAAAGATCAAGCGACATTACAACTTCTTGACATTTGACAGCACAGGTCAATGACAACTTGCCATCAGAGTGAAAATGGAACGCCGGGCACAGATGATGAAGAGATCGTAGGTGCAATCATAAGTGTGGATTGAATTGAAGCACAGCTAATGTTTTAAGAACTTGTGGGGTTTCTATTTCTTCCAACTTCACAACAATCTAAAAATAAAATCTAGTGTCATCAGGTTCTCCCCTCAAATGCCTTACTCCACGAGATACTCCCCCGTTTCCTGTCTATTCAATTTAAGTCATTTCTCATCTCAAAATGTCCAAAATGTCAAGCGTTTGCTCAAACAACTTCTCACGACGATTTTACGCCATACCCTCATCTTCGACCGTGTAACTTTTTGTCAACCCCACTGTGCATGATCTCAAGCATCTTCCTTCAGTGGCACTGACAAAAGCCTCAACAGACAGTCAGTAGCATACACGGGTATACGTATCTATAAGATCAACAAAGGAATCTCCAATTACATCTTCCTCTCGAACCTCGCTGAGTAGCGATTCGCAGACGCTGACGCTGACGCTCTGGCGCGCAGGTTCTACCTTATTCTCACCACTTCCCTCTCTCATTGTCTATTTTTAGATTCAAAGCCACACACATCTCAAGTCATTGCTCAAGTTCAGTTCACACGCTTTCACTAGCTTCTGAAGTCATCGACAGACGGTTTTGTCTGCCTGCATCACCATCGTTCAGCAGCCAACAGCCAACAGGCAGCGCCATCGTCATTGTCGTTGTCGTTGTCGTTTGGTTTTGAACGAGCGACGTCGCAACACATGTGACAAAGATGCAAAAGTATCTTTTAAATGAAAATGACTTAATGAAAGCATTACAACAGACTCTAAAAAAAGGCAACAAAATGAAAACAGATACGGAATGTCTTAGGAACTGCCTCCGGGTTGAGTTGCGACAACACGACCACTGAACGACGACGGCGACAGTGGTCGGCCGTCTTGGTGGCACGCTGCTGTTCTGGCTGGCGTTTCGTGTACCACAAAATTATGTCTACCTATTAGCGAATTGGTTCTTTAGAACGTTTCGATTATGAGTTACTGCAGAAACGAGGCGAAATGCACTAGGGGCGCTCACGATTAAATTGTCATCTGAATTATTGTGACCACGGTTCGGTGGCATCCGATTCATATTCGAACTGACAGGGTGCACTTACGAGGACTTAATTCGAAGATTTAATGGTTGGCCCCAGGACTGTCGGGTCACTGAACGCTCTAAGTGATAGTCTGCTACTTACCAGTGATTAAGTGGTCCAATCATTAACATCTGGACTGCCTGCAATGAAAGGAGAAATAAACGGTCAGTAAGGGGCATTTAAGGTCTGAGATCATATTAACTGAATCAATGGACAGGGTGAAAGGAATGAGCTATCGAGCAGGAGAAAGTCCAATTCCTCTCCATTCTCTGTCGACAGTTGGACCAGCCCAGAGGATGATCGCAAGGAACTAATGATAGCCTAGTCGAAAATGGGAGCTATCTTCATTTTTGTTTTAGATAACTGCACAAGGAAACAATGGAATTAACGAATTGGCAATTTGTCAATTGATAATCAGCCACGGGGCAGGAATGAATTAATCGTTTGATTAAAAATCCACTTAATCTGCAATAAATCGCCGCTATTTTCGCAGCAAAAACGCTCGCAAACCTGTCCGGCTTTCGACGAGCTGTGAAAGCAGATGTCTAATGTAAGCGGCGAATTTGAGTTTTACCATAAATTAACTTAAATGATATAAATAGCGTTACCGCGACGATGTTGAGGACTGTTATCAGAAGGGAAAGGTTGAAGTTGATGGCGTTTGATGAGATTGATTATTCATTTTTTTCGGGGCTTTTTTTTTACAAGACAGATGTTGGCTTCGGAGATCTCGTTTAATGTTCTTCTTTCGGACAATGACATTGGACAGTAGTTCGGTTTTAGCAAAACTTTTAGATCAACTGAGGTGATGCTTCGAGCGATTCTACATCGCCATAAAACTGTAAGGAAATGGTGGCCTTAAAAAGAAGAAGAACAAAGCCGTAAAGACAGGTGATTCTCATGTACTTAAGCTATATGGAAATGTTCGGAATTAATGAAAGAGTTTTGTAATTGAAACCGAGCAGACGGAGGTCCGAAAAATTTCTGAGCAACACAAGGTTAGTAATGGCGACCAACAAATGTAAGGTGAGAAGCAGGCCGTGAAATTCGTAACTAAGTTAATATATCTTTCACAATTAAGACACATCAGATTTCCTTAACCCTTTCAAAATAGACACACAAGAAAAATCTACTTAAAAGTTATGATGCCACGAATTCGATATTTTAGTTTAGCATCTGAACAGTCAAAGAAAACGAGATGGCAATGGCAACATGAAGAGGTCCCATGCACCATGGTCTATATCGATCTGTAGGGAAATCAAGAAGAATCGATTTTTAGAAGGCCTGATGCGAGTTCTTGGAAATGGAATTGGAAGGTTGTGATATATGTATGTTAATTTTCCATAATTTATGAAAGTTCTTCTCTAGCTTAAAAATAAACTTAATAGAGATATTCCACTACAAGGAATAAAATTGACTTGGTCGATGGTAAACGAGCTGGAAAATGCGAAAAACCCGTGATTCAAAAGCAGAATTCTTGGAGATTCTCCATGCGGTCAAAGTCCGAAGGGCTATACCGCAGGACTTTAATATAAACTACAAAACTAACAGAGAAGGATAGGAGGCTGATCGTGTAACAGGAAATCCAACCTAACTAAGATGGTTGACGGAACGTCCATACAGATTTTTGCATTTGCACAACGCCTTCAAAATTGTCTTACCCTTTAGGTAGCGCTACAATCCGCTAGATTCAGTTGCTCATATCTGCGCACAAGCAAAGAACCGATGCACAAGGAGATGTCTTGAGAAGGAGCTGGACATGGGCCTAGCTGCCTTCAGAATTTTCTTCCCCTTTAGGCAGCGCTACAATCCGCTAGATTTAATTATTCATTTTTGCGCACAAGCAGGGAACCGATGCACAAGGAGATGTCTTGAGAAGGAGCTGGACATGGGCCTATCTGCTGCAGCAGCCACTCGTGTTGTGCATGTTACTGTTTTTGCCGACTCCGAACTCCGACGAAATTGTGCATTTCAAGATTTCAATTTCACTCTTGGAGAATTCTGTGGCCACAAACCATAACCGCTTAACTCGAGTTGGGACAAAAATGAGTTATAGGTACCATTATGTTCAGCATGCTTAAATCTATTTTCACTAAATTTTTCTATCTTTTTTTAAACAGGAGTTACATATTCCAAAAAAACCTAGTAGCTTAAGTACTAGTAGTAGTGCTGATTTGAAACTTTGACCGCCTCTCCTGAAAACGTATAAAAACCGACTTAGGCGGTTATGCCTTGTGACCACAGAATTGTCAATGATTCGAAATATGGAGAATGAAATGAAAATGTTTTTAGGGAATCGAACCTAGACTTCAAGCATAAGAGTCGAAGCACTCACCCACTACCTCACGACGCTCACAACCACTAGTCGCAGTGTGCTATTATTCTCTCACAAATGGACCACTTACTTACTACGCTACGGCGGACTCAGAGTCGCCTGCCTTCCATGCTCTCGATAAATGGGTAGTCTTCTGCCCTTTCCGTGTGGCGTAGTGGGGAGGTGCGTCGACTCTTACGCTCGATGTTCTCGGTTCGATTCCCGAAAAAAACCAAACATTTTTTCACGGCTTCACCTCTTTTAAGTCACTGACAATGCTCAAAGAGTATAACTGTCTAGAAATAGCTTCTCAATCTCGCCGTTCGGAGTCGGCATTCAACTGTAGGTCAACTCCACTCGTGAAGGAACAATAGCACGCACAACACAAGTGGTTGCTGAGAAGCTAGGCCCAGGTTCACCTCGGGCTGTAGCGCCGCCATTATTATTATTATTATTCTGCCCTGAACATACCATGAACAAATTAAAAGATGGTAAAGCACAATGGCGGGTATCTCTTGAGGAGATTGCGGATAGATACAGTCTCATTCTCATCCCAGGGAATTGCTATAACTTATAACATCACAATAGACCTCTCCTCGTCTATGTGGGCTGCGATTGTTATTCCTACGCGCCCGCTGAAAATATGTCCATATTAGCAACGGAGGGGTCTACCTGGATATCGCAGATATCAAACGCAATCGTTGTCAATCGTAGATTTTTGACCTTAAGGCGCAATCGCCTTATCTCTCGTCAGACAAAGTTGCATTTTTATAAGAGCCGCATCTAAGCTTTCCTGATTTCTGATACAAAGGCATCAGCGCCCCAGAATCTTGCAAACAAGTTCTTGTTCATTTTTACCGTATGGTAAATTATCCAATGATTCAAATTTATTTCTCAAAACAACACTTTTGGCATAATTTTGCAGAAAAATACGTTGCACTGATTGAGTACAGACACTGATCCTGATCTATTTAAGACAGATGCCATCTTAAAACCTTTGATTCGATTGCCCATTTTCACACTCAAGCAAGGAACCGACGTACACTGAGACGGCTTAGGCAAGGATACCACACAATCATTTTAAATACATCGGTCAGCTCGATCATTGATCATACGACAGTGTAAGTCTTTAAGAAAATAATCTGAAGCCACTTAGGAAAAATAAAAGCACGGAAAGAGAAGAGCTAGAGTATTGGATTACCCCATCTTCTGACAAATGAAAAATATAGCTGTCGAATTTCTCACGCCAAAATAATTAATATCTCCACGACATCACGACAAAGACCAAGATCAGTCCCTTACGATGACTAGAAAACCTAATGAGAACTAATGAATTAAACAAACTCTAAGACCCTCTGTGTTGCACATTCAGAACCAGTTCACGAGAACAAGATCACACTTGTTCGTAGCCGACATCTTAACTCTTACCTAATCGCACGATCTCTTGAAGGCGTTAAAAGTCATTCATTACAATTATTAATAAGTCCCATTTACATGAATTCATTTTTACGACTGAAAACACACTCCGACCACCGACGGAATGAATTCTAGTTTGAGATGGTCTCTTATCCAGAATTAATTGCCTTTAACAAGACAACTACCAGTTGGACATATCATCGGCATGCGTATCTAATTATACGCTCTGCACATCATAAATGCAATTCCGGTTCCCTTTTCCCGTGCTAAATACCTGTTTTGTGACAGCGTTCCCTTCGCATCAGTCGTCTCAACAATATTTCATTATTGACATCTTTATGATACTCCCAATCACACCAACCAAACGACACACCATTTTGGCCAACACCACTCAGCCACTCGGAGAAATCAATTTATTTCCTCTGTTCACGTTCTGGCGGATTCTGTCCGTGCGACAGGCCCGACCTATGTGGGCCCGGAGCGTGTATCATATCGTAATTTGGATACTACCGTCCACAAACCGGCCAATGAATTATGCCCCTTCAATTAATCAGACCCCCATCTTCAGGCCCGGTTCTGTCCCGTCCCGTCCCAGATGGCCGCGAAGAAAGGCACAAATTGTGCTTCATTATTATGACATCATTAAGTCATATTTCAATTTCGTACCTCAATTGAAACCTCCATCTCGCGATCGCGCCTGTCAATCCACTAGTCACCCCGACCCGGCCCCCACTGCTCTGATGTCCACACGTCCGCAAACCAGTGTAGTCCTCGGTCATACGAGTGCTAGGTGGTGATGAACATCGTCGCTGCCATTACCATTCAATGGTCACATCCAACATGAGCTTCATCATCATCATCATCATCATCATCTCCATCAGGCCATGTTTGGATGTGGTAAGGTGTGTGCCAAAATGGTCAGTTCGAGAGGAAACACAGACGAAACGAACGAATATAATATCATTGGCCTTTTATGCGAACCCTGCGGCACTTGACTCTCGGAACGACTGACGGAGTACGGGAAACGATTGAAACTCGTTTCAGGTTCTTTTTTGACGGCATTCTTCTTTCATTCGTTTTGTTGGTTTCCTCAGGTCTGTTGAACATTTATTTGGCTTCGTCTTGGGATTCATGGATTCATGCATTCGTTTCTCTCTCGCTCCCTCTCTGCCTACACGTTCGCGTGTTCAGTGTTCACATGTGTTTGGTAGCATTGTGGATCGTGTTCTTTTGTTATACGGAATCATTGTTGCCGATTGTCTTAATGATTTCATACACACCTTTCCCTTTTTTGTCTTATTCCTCATCCTCCTCCTCTCTCATGTTGCTCACTTTTTATTGCCACACCGGACGAGAGAGGGACGCAGCAAAATGTTTTTGATTACTGACCTCATTCTCGTTCCCTTTTCGTGTGCAGCCAGCGCAGTCGTAAAAGGACAGATCCGCCTTGTTTGGACATTTGGCTGATGTTCCCTTTATTCTGTGCGATGTTACGCAATCCTTCCTCGTTACGGTCGTCCGGGTAATTATGATCCGCAAATTGGATTAACTCGGTTTTATTTGATATCATTGTTGTCAGACGGGGACCTACGATAATTTGATGCACGATCACGTTTTGCGGAACGTATTTACGTGACACGGACAACGTCTGGTAATTGATGCCTTTGTCATACAACACAGCATTATATGCTGATGATTGTTTGAGATTGATGTTAGATCGGAATTGAAATTTTTTCGCGAAATACCCTGTGATTTGTGACACGCCAAGATTATGAAGGCTGCCTCGCCCGGTGGGCGCTGTGTTGGTAGTGATGATTGAATTCTGATGACATTGCGATGTGTCAACATGACTGATGGTGCCACTTATCACTGTCAAATTTACATTGAATCGACGCAATGAGCAGAAGGAATGCTTGCAATGACGTCTGTTGACATTTATTCCATGCGGAAGATACGGATCTAGGTTAAGGTTGGCAAGTTTACGTCATAACGTTTTGAAAAGTTAAAATTTGAAGTATTTTGTTGAATGAAAGAGATTTTGGTTGGATTAGACTAGATGATTACTCGTAAAGAGCGTATAGGCAGTAATTGCCTTTGGAGAAGATTCAAACTTTAGGTAGGCGTTTTTTAAGGTTCCGTCTACAAAAACGAAACCTTTATAATTTCGGTGTGTCCGTCCGTCCGATAGTTTGGAAACGTCGTTTGATATTCAGAAATCATCCATCAATATTATGCGACGGAACCTTCCCCGTGCGAGTTCAACTAGCACTTGCCCAGTTTATTTTATTTAAAGATAGCTTCCACGGCACCAAGTCTTAATTCGAAAGCAACACAGTGCAGTAAGATGTATGCATTTGAATCAATCTTTAGGAGCAAAGCCATCCAGAAGACTATATTTTGTATTTAGCTTCCAGACTTCAATAGAACTTAGAATGAAAATAGTTTGGGAATGAAAACAGTTTGAGAATCAAAGTTCTGAGCATATTTTGAAGTAGGCATTAGGAATCGACGACAGAAAATGATGGAGAGATTGGGGAATCACTTCAGAACACACATTTCACAAACATTTCATGCGATAGATGCAAAAGAACTCAAATGAATACCTCACCCGTTTAGCAAGGAGTCATATAAGTCTGGATTGGAGAAGAAAATTAACCAAAGTCGAGGTTTGATTCTGCTATTAAATGGGATACCTCCGTTCTTCGGCACCCAATGAAATTACTTTTTAAATTCTCGACTATTTCATTAAGAGGCTATCGACAATTTAGAGCAGTCCTTAGAAAAAGGTGACAGAATCCAGGAATTTAATTAACAGACTGTCTGTACAAACAATAGTATCCTTGTTGGATATAATAATAATAGCAAGCGGACCTGGACTCGGACCTAGTTTCTACAGCAACCACTCGTGTTGTGCGTTCTATTGTTCTTTTACGAGTGGAGGGGACCAACTGTTGAATGCCAAATCCAAAACGGCTAGACTAAGAACCTATTTTCTACGCAGTTATGCACTTTAAGCATTGAAAGAGGTGGAGCCGCGAAATTTGTGCTGGGAATTGAAGCTAGACTGAAAGTCTAGTGCGTAGAATTTGACTCATGTACCCTACGTCATGGGTCCCACAGAACCTTCTTGTTCGCCATCAATTCCACCTGGAAGACGCTGCGATCATCAGAACAGATATGAATGTTGTGATCACTTGAATAGACACTCAATCCCAGTCTCGACTCAGTTTTTGAACTTTCAGTGACGGATTCGAGAGGACCGTCTAGTGTCTGAGGTCCAGCTTTCAAGTCTTATGTGAACGGAATGCTTCATTCATGCTTCATTCATGATTTTTTGGTTAAAGTGAATTGAATGATGCTGATTGTGACTTACTGTTATATATCTTAATGAATAAGGTCGTGGTCCTATATTTCTTCTGATTTCCTATAACATCAGGCTCTGAGCGAAAGATTATTATTTATAACCCAGGAAACGAATTCACGCTCACTATTCTTCTATCCTGCACTGCTCTGCTTAATATCTTTGATAATTCTTTAAATGCATACTCTCACACTTAAACTTTTGATTAAATCCAATTTGCACTTAAGGACCAGTGTGACTTGTGTTACCATGTTCACTCACGAAGAAATGAAACGAAGATGCACTTAAGATCAAATTAAATCTATGAAAAAATCAATTTGCTACGTAATTGAGAGAAGGGCTTCACAATATCTTCACACTGTGGTAAAGTGATGTCAATCTCCTCGTTTGCATTCTCGTAAAAGAAACCTTAATTGAAACCCATCAGGGATGAGAACGTACTCGTACATTCACCGGTTCTATTTCGAATCAAAGAAATCATCCCATTTTATTAGGATCACTCTGCAAGAGAAGGAAAGCATTCTCACAGCATAGTCGTCTGTAGATAAAAAATATCGCAATTGACTTTAAAATTCAATTATTTTTATTACATCGAAAATTAATTTAGTCGGTCTTTGGAAAGTGGTAGCCGTCTCGGAATACTTGTGATGGAGGCTTAACATGCAATTTATTTTTTATGCAACCCACGAATCTAGTCGTTTTAGCCGTATTTAATATGAGTATCTCTCAAGCATATGTTTTGTCCTTCAATACGAACGTTATTTCCTTAAGATCACTTTTTCGTTCCCACGGGCCTGGTATTCCTTCTTATCAACCAAGCTTGTTGAAAGAAAATAACGCTGTTTTTAGCCTTTTTTAACCCGTTTAATGAAACCGTTTTTAGAAGGAAGTGCTCAAGGCAGGCGACCGCTTGGCAGACCCAGGACGAGATGGTTGGACCAAGTCCTGGAGATCTCTCGTGCATGCTTTGCCCCCCCGACCCCTTTAGAGGAATATGCGGGACACTGAAAATGAGATGAGATGAGTGCTCAAGAAAATATGAAATGATGGCGCCCATTACAACTCATGACGAGTCATTGGCTAACTTCTACAGCAACCACTCGTGTTGTGCTCTCGCGAGTAGAGAGACCTACAGTTTGAAGGTGTTTTCGAATGGCAATGTTTATTTCACAATGAGAATTACAATTGTAAGCTTCCTAGACAATCGATGTATGAATCTTTGGCGTAGGAGTCGACGTACGTACCCACTACGTCAAGACAACCACTCAGAAGGTCAAGCTTTGGTAATTAAAAACCAGGCTATAATCAGAACCTCAATCAATGAATTCTCATTATTTTTGCAGACATTTTTGGAGGATCAAGAAAAACAAGTCTTCGTTGATCTAGATACGACTTCATCTATGAAATTCGCATTTCTCCAGCACAGTCTTTCATATAAATCACAAGCATCCAGTTGAAACCGTGCAACCGGTCTTAACGAACTCCCAAAACCAGCATCTTATCTCCTTCCATACCAAACTACTCTCGAAAATCTTAAGACAAAAAAAAAAAAAGAACACCATCGAATCTAATCGAAAACACTCCCAAAGTTCAGCTCAAGTGTCAGGGGCAATTCCACAGAAAAACTTAACCACCAATCAAGTGAGAGAAACCCCATTTTCTATCACCTGTCGAACATCTCGTCGAGGAGCAACCACCTCCACATCGTCGCGTCGCCACGATCAGTCACCGTGTCTAAGCTTAACTCACTAATCTAAACATCACTTCTCCACCACGTCCAAATCAATTACAAAAGCAAACAACGAACAATTAACAAACAGTTTCAAGTAATTTCAAATCCAACAGTTTATCCCAACACACCACCCGCCTGCGCCTCTGCCAACAACCGGCAACCGGCAACTGGCAACCAGCAACCAGCGGCCGTCTCGTCTCCGGACAAATACCCTGCCTGGGCATGTACTACGAATTACGAGTCACTAACCTTCCAAGTGAGTAAATGTCAATAGTTTCGAAAGATCGTGATTTCTCGTTCCACATGCATACATAAATAGGACCTCGCTCCAAGCTGCGGGGATACTCCACGAAGAGCAGCCACTCACTCAGCGGTGGTACGAGTACTACACCCAAAGCCATCACGTGTTCACACGACGACTGCAGAAAAGGTTGCTCGCACCGAAAAGAGTGGGGAAAATCCATTCACTCTTGAACTGTGCCTCGAAGCTCCGCCGATAGAGAACCAGAGTTCAAACAAGTGTACGCCTGAATTGTGGGTGCTCCCCGAAAAGTGAGTGCACGCCAGGCCGGGCTGGTGGCTTTTCCAGGCCCCGTGTGCTCGCCTCTTGATTCCCTTTTAATTTCTCATGCAATTCACTTGTGCAACGAATTACGCTTTGCCGCCGCCACCGAGAGTAGAAACTCGTGTTCCAATCAATTGAAGGTGGGCTTGGCATTGTTCGGACACAGAGGTAGGCTCAAGAACACCGTCTTCAATTATGTTCCGTGGCCGCGGTACACGCGGTGTCTTTGCCGTGTGTTTATGGGTCACACTGTCCAGGAAGACAAGACCTTTCGTTCTCTAAATCACTGACTAATCGGGTCTTCCGTCATTATAGACAAGAGCTCAGAACGTGTGCTCGGCAGTGCGACTCCGTTGATGGGTTCTTGCAGTCATTCCTGGAACGGTCCCGGTGGGGCAATTAAAGTTCAACTACAAGCGCTGAAAGCCTGGCTACGACTTCCCGAAATGTAATTAACCGCGTCGTTGGTTTGCATTTCTCAGCTCCGGTTGCTGCCATTGACGCTGCTCTGGCTGCCACACCGGAGCACAGCTGGGATGGTCTGCTGTGATTCTAATCGTTTTTGCGGTTTTCACACCATTTCGGTTCGTTTTTTGTTTTCACGCCACGCCGCGATGTACAGCGGACGACACGAAGACGATTCCTCCTCTACAGGTGATGGAAATGATTCCCAGGTGTTGTATTGTCCGGGAGGCTTGGTTTGTTTGGCTTCTGCTTCTGGTTGTTGCTGGCATGTCTGCCCGCCAGCTAGAACCATTTTTTGTTGGTCCCTGCGATGCTTATCGCGCACCGAGGTGGTCCCTGTCGTGTGAAATTTTATTCTCATCTGCCTTTAATTTCTGTGAAGCTTTTTTTTTTATAGTCTAATTCTTGTTAAAGAAAAAAGCAAAAGATTGTTGTTAACTAATTACCCGAGGGGCTCTGTGTTAGCCGGCAACGGCCGTAGGGAAATTAACGGACAAAGTAATTTTTTGCCTCCTTGGACGGTGTGAAGTGGAGCTGGTTCACATGGGAGGGAGACTGGTGAGATAGAAATAATTGATAGGTGAGAGGCAGCAGATGCGACAGAAGAGATCACTAACAACTGACGCTTGGGTGTGATGTTTTACGATGCCGCCGCTAGCGGAAATAACATGAAATTCATTTTAGATTCTTCTCTTGCATGATGAAGCATCTCCAGCAGATAAACTTCACACAAAAGTATCTGATAAGTTGCAAGGGGAGGTGGTCCATAGAGGTTCCTTTACGGTGAATATTTGAGTTGGAGGGATGAGGATTTTTTAAAAAATCAAACACTTTGTGCCAAGATCATTAAAATTCATGACAAATTTCCTAAGTATTGTGCTTAATCCAAATTTTGAGCCGCTTTGGTCAGAAACTTTTCTACGTTTCCCTTAGAAAGAATGTAAGTTCCATCTATCTGAAGATCAAGTCCTTCTCTAAATATGTTGGGTTTTGGTGAAAATGTTTTGTCAAAGTGAAGCTGAGGGAGAGTGTAGTCTGTGTCCTGTGGCCTGTGGCATGGAGTCCAATAGACGATAGTCCACATGTTTAGGGATCTCAGGCTGACAGTGGTCAGGCTGCCACTCATTTGCTGTGTTTGTTTACGGTTTGCTGTGTCAAAGTGGAAGAGTATTTCTAAAGCAACAGACGGAGTGGTTTTCGGTTCCCTGCTTATGTAGATATATATTGACATTTGACAGCGACTGAGGAGAGTGTAGGTACATTTGGCCCTATTCAGCTATTCCGTTTCAACTTGTTGTTCATTGGACATAGCTTTATAATACCGAAACCCAAAATCTTGTGAAGGTCACATTAACTCACTTTTACGAATGTAACTCTCGAATTAGCAGCCTGCGGAAGACGATGAGCATCAAATGATGCCTTAACTATGTATTCACACGCAAAGCAAGTCTTTTAGATTCCCTAAGTTACTGCGTCTTTCAGTCTCGCGTCCCATGAGACCGCTAAATTGCAAAAATCACAACGACTTATGGCCTTGCCCTGGAAAACACAACTCAAAAGTAAATTGTGTGGCAAACATAAAGACGAAACATTTTCAGGCATTGGTTAGCTTTGAGGCATTTGCCGGCATTAAAACGGAAGTGGCAAAATTGGGTCTGGCGGTAAACCAGTACATATGTTCCGTTATCCAAAAAGGACACAAAACATCGACGACTTGGCCAGAACGTCACAATAGTCAGCACTATCTGTGGTCTGTGATCCAACCGCAGTTTTTTGGGCTCAATAGGCAATTGAGTAATAGAGCCCTCTCTCAAGTACCAAGCTGACTTTGTAAAGACATTGCCTATCGCAGTCCTGCTTCACGGAAGAGAGGCATGGGCAATATCGAAAGCGGAGGAAGAACCTCTTGGTCTTTTTGAGAGAAAATTTGCGTGCCTTCTTTGGTCCTGTTTGCATTGATGGCATTCGGAGAAGAAGATTCAAACACAAACTGTATGGGCTATACAGCAACATAAGTCTAGCCAGGTGTATATGGATCCAATCCATTGATCCGCCTAAGATGGCCGTGTCTGTAGAGCGCATGAACATATTGGCTCTGGTCCGGAGAATCTTCGACTCTGAACCAGTGGGACAGAGAACGTCCACGTCTGAGATTGCGCACTTAAATGAAGAGGGACCTCCTTGCCGTGCGTAATTGGGGACAGTTAGCAAAAGATCTTTTTTGGTTTATTGGTTGAGACCTAGGTCCACCCCGGACTATAGCGCCACAAAAAGAAAAAGAGGTCCCGCTTAAAACGAGTTATATGTAACATGGACTGCTAATGATTGATCTGCAGGATCTCGTATGATAGCCCAGAAAGTTAATTTTGGTCTGATCTCCCACGTCCTAAAGCATGTCTTTCAACTGAGGTTTAGCCGTTGGAACTACGAGAGACACAATACTAATGGCACACGGCAGCGAGAGTAAGGAAGAGACATAAACGCGAACTTTTCGAACTGTACGAGGACGTGGGTACACAACGGAAGCCAGAGTTCAACGACTGAACTGGTACGGCCGAGCCTAGTGAGTGAACACTAGGCTCGAGTCTTCTGATTTAAAAAGAAGCGGAAGGCTGAACTTGATTTTGACAAGTCGAGAAAAAGTGATCCGAACCCTCTAGGATGAACGGGTGCATTCAATCAAAATCAGACTCACCATGGGCCTCTCTCTCAGACTCTTTTAGGGTGTGAAGTAAGTAAGTGAAATATTGTTGGACAATTAAGGATATAGTCTGTAAAATTGTTCAGTAAACATCTGTCCTAATCTCTTTCTAAAATTCAACCAAAGCCGTTCTAGTTACATCGTTGAAAAAGAAAAACAATTTGACTTGAACTTATCTTGACCTAAAATCAGGCTCAGAACTCGCAGCCTAATAGACTGAAGGAATCACAGAGCTGTAGACAAAGCTCAAAGCTAGGTCCTACAAATTGTAAGATCGACAAATTGTAAGATTGGTCTCTTTAGCCTCAGATTCCCGATGAAACTTCGAAGTTCAAAAGGAAAAATGACGACCCCATTCTAGTTTCCAACTCACCAAACAAAATCACCCCAAACTTCTCAATAATTTCCCTCGCAAAAATGTCACTCCTTCACACAAACACAAAAAAAATAACCCAATTCTTCCGCACAAACTTCAGATCTCACCTCAGCAGACCTCAACAATTAAAATACTTTTCGGATTCGTTACTTTTAACCGCATTCTAAATGCATATCACTGACCCAAAAGGATCAGGGAATGTTTGCCCTCATCACTTAGCCCGCCTGAGAGACATTCCACATCCGTTTCACCCAGAGTCCGTTGACCTAATAAGACCCATTTTTTCCCCCAGTCTCATTTCAACTGCTACATCCCGTCGAAGTTCATCAATTTCCTTCTTATTCTCTCTTCCTATCCTGTCTGCCTATCCGCCTGACTGCCTGACAGAGCGTTGGTCCTTCTGAGGTCAGTCCAGTCGAACAGTCGGCTCGAGAAGGAGAGGAGGCAATGGAATTCCGAGCCAAGAGTATTAAATAACACAACGTTGCGGTTTTGCATTATTCCTCTGCTTGTCCCGACTTCTTTTGAATTGCATTTCACTTCCTCTCCCATCTCTCACTCCTTCGTGCCATCTTTCACTCTCTCTCTCTCTCTCCCTCTGCCGGACAGGATGGATTGGATGATGTCAGGGCCGAAGACGTGAAGAAGTGGTATGCATTGCATGTAGCGAAGCAATTGCTTCAGATGTTATTACTTGTGTTGTGTGTGCACCTGGGTTTGGGAACAACGAGAGCGCAGACAACAATCAGAAGCCCAGGTCTGAGGCATAATTACGACAACTGGCGGCCCTTCGAATGGAATTTTCATTCAAGGGATCCAGCCCAATCCAAACCCCGTCAACACTGAACACACAAAAAGCGAAGTCCTGTGTGAGTGTGCGGTTTTATGTTACCCGCCAAGACCCTTCGGTAGCGTGTACACTGAAATCTTCGGTATCTGATCTGCGCCATAACTTTGAGTGTCGCGCATTCCGGTTCCTGAGGCTCCATCTGGGCCTCCGCCGACCATTTGACTGATTCCGATGGGGATGGGAGATTTATTGGTGGACTCTCCTTTGGCTTCACATCTCCTCTCGTTTACATTCCCTCGCCTTTCCCTGCCTGACTACTGAATCAAATACCATCTGATCAGGAGTAAAGTGAAACGGATATTTACGTTCCACATTTGACAGACGAATGGTGGTTGGTTCGATGGTCGCTTGGCTGGGTGTACATGCCAGGCTTCCATTATGTCAACCGAAGAAACACTGTATTCAGTTTCTATCTCCATCGGAGCGCGCCAGCCATGGAATGCGCCTCCAAATTGACAACAATCTGGTGTTCTTGTCCCCAGCCGAGTGTGTGCTGTTGTCCGACGACGGCAACAACGATGAACGTTTTAAGTGGCATGCTGACTCTAAGAGTCATGTTATCGCCAGAATGTCATGTTTGGTGATATGATTTCGGTGTTCGGTTTTAATCAAGCGGAATGTTGTTGAAGTAATTAAGTTGCCAGATAGTTGGACATGCTATTGGCAGCGGTTTGCTGTAGGTCGGGATGTTTCAAAAGGAATTCTATGCGTGACATTGAAGACTTTGAACAGGTTCTGAGTTGATTTGGACCTGTTTCCGTAGTTCTAATGGTTTGGAGGCAATTTCGAATGTATTTCCTTGACCATAGAATGACTAATTTTAATTCAAATCGTTCATCGCACTCTGGGTGATCTTTTGGTGAAAGACGATCACTTGCCACCTGTTAACATTTCAATTTGCTGCGGTATTTTCCAGATTAGCACAAATTAGAGTGCTCAATATTTATTATCTCTCCTCACCTGACATCATCAGCACATGCCGACAACCAGCAACAGCGCCAACCGGCTTTCAACCGAATAAACGGATTGATTGTTCACAAAATGTGTCATAACCCCTAAAAGTTGTCTTGTGATCCCCTTAGAAACAGAATGGAAAACCCAGAAAAAGAGATGAACAAATCTGTTCGGGCTTTATCAGCCAGTTATGACATTTAACCAGCGTGTCATCTGTCAGAAATTAGCTGAAATCAAACATTTGACAAGTAGTTATCGCCACTGACGTTGCATGATAGAGTAAACGGTAGTCTCCCCAGAACAAAAAGTCAGTCACTATCCCACTCCTCAGCGCAATCAGGCAGATACTGAATCTGAAACCTCACATGTGTCTAATACCAACCGAAACGACGAAAGAAAAGAACAATGACAGTTGAACAGATAGAGCTATCTATCCATTGTCTGATAGATATCCACTGCAGGCACTGATAATGAAAATTTAAACAAATTTTCGTTGCTTCGCGTCGCCTCCACAAGGGCCTTCTGCGTCACACGAGGACGGCGCTTGCGTATTCCCTTGCGGTCGACATTATGTGTATTTGCGCTCCATTATTTGTACAGTATATTAGAAACAGTTTGCATGGCTTAAACGTCAATTAGTCATACACTGACGCCGTTGTGGAATTGATTTATTACACCACAGGCGGTAAATGTGGCGAAATGTTATGATTTAAATTTTGAGATTTATCAATCATGTGACCGTGCTGTGGCTGAATACGCTGAATGTGCATTTGTGTCGATCTGTGAACAGCTCCCCCATCGGTGCATGGCGGGAGTTTGTTTCTATTTTGACAATGGCTGCCGTGATTTTGCATGGCGAATCACTGCCACGCCACCAGGGGAGCTGATAGGACTGTGGAAAAATTTATCGTTTTAAACTTTTGACTTGTTTGCACTGGGATACATGATTCATAGGCTTGCACGATCGTACTGGCAGTGAATGCTTGACGTAGTAACTTACTTTTATCGGAGTTTTCCTATGAGTTCTGAGGAGTTGCAGTAATTTTATCTAGACCAAAGGTGCAATTCTTTTCCTCGACAGTCAGAGTTGTATGAAGGAAATATGAGAGGTGGTGATGTTCACAGACCTTTTCTGGTGAATTTAGAATTAGGTCATAGTTATTTATAGCGTGCGAAGCAATTTTGAAATGGGGTCGAGATTAGATTGTGACTGCTTGCATTGGAACACTTACGTTGAGTTTGACATATTTTTAGAGAGAATGCATTTTAGCAGAAACATAAAGAGGGCATAAAAATTAAGCTTTCAAATGGCAGGAACTCGATCAAAGTTGATTCCGAGAAATTTTGCAGTCACACGTGCTTGTCGAGAAGCATCGATAAGGTCTATTGTGTTGATAAGGCCATTTAATCTATTTGCAACTCAAGAGGTATGATGTATCTTTCAAACTATTCATCGATACTTACAGGGCTATAAAAAGAACCTTATCTGTGACGATGATAGTTGAAACTTGTCACATGGATTATCCAAAACCATGTCAAGATTGAACGAATCTCGATAAAATTCAGGTGAAGGCTGTGAATTACAGGTCATTAGACGAGGAAGTTAGGCCCACGTCCACCTCGGACTGTAGCGCCGCCATTATTATTATTATTAGACGTGGAAGGGAAGCTACATTTGTACAAAAGTAAAGCACAAAATTATTCTAGTCGACTTTTTGGACTTAAGACGCACTTATTTCCGTCAGAACCAAGTTTTCTTTTGAGACACCATTTGTAACAATTCTGTTAAAACTGTCACTTGTGACACTTTTTTGCGTTGGCAACACTTTGCCCGTCAAATGACCGTAAAGTAGACAAATTAACCGAAAATTCAAAATGAATTTTGGAACATCATGTCTAAAACTCTGCTCATGCCGGTCGTGTTTTATGGTGCAGGCGCATGAACCTTCTTAGAAGGGCATCAGGAATTCCTGTCATATATCGAAAGCAAAAGTACTCCGAAACGATTGAGCTAACTAAATAGTTTTAAAAATTACATTGTGGAAGTCCGTGGCCGTGTGGGTTTGTGCGTCGACCCATACGCACTTGACTTGTCTAAGTTCAAATCCAAGTTCAGGCAAACAATTTTTCAAAAACAAATTGTTCACGGCTCCACCTCTTTTGAATCACTGACAATGCTCACAGAGTATAACTGTCTAGAAATAGCTTCTCAATCTCGCCGTTCGGAGTCGGTATTAAACTGTAGGTCCCTTTCACTCGTGAGAAAACAATAGCATGCACAACACAAGTGGTTGCTGAGAAGCTAGGCCCAGGTCCACCTCGGACTGTAGCGCCGCTATTATTATAAACCGAAAATTTAAAATAAATTTTGGAACACCCTTTATAAAACTCTGCTCAAGCCGGTCGTGTTTTAAGGTGCAGGCGCATGAACCTTCTTAGAAGGGCATCAGGAATCATTTCATGCATCGAAAGGAAGGTACTCCAAAACGATTGAACTAACTAAATGGTTAGTTAACGACATCGGCCAGTCATTGATGGATCTAACGCTACAAAGTAGAGCAAATGTACAGCACAGCTCCGATCTGAAAAGCCTTCTTGTCTCTTAATGCAGCAAGAGACGACCGCAGATACGATAAAGCAAACATTTTGAAAGAGAACTTACCCAACATAGAGGTAGGCACTGAGAACAGCCGGTAGTAGATTACGCTACCTGGAGAAGAGTAATGTCGGGAACCCAATATGATCTTAGACTAGCGCCACTTGAAGTACAAGACACAGTGTAAGAAAGTACACACACCCCAATTATTGTGTAAATTTTTGCTGTGTTGACATGATCACATGAACGTAAGTTCAAAGTGCCGATTTTGGATGTCAGGATTTAATTGCAATCACAGTAACCTACCTATCAACCAACTGAACGGGCTCACAATGAATTGTTCAAGAGTGAAAGTACGTTACAAAGTGCTTGCCTGATTTTGCCCTAGTCTATAAAAATCAAGAAAAAAAATAATTAAAAACAATGATTTCGGGTATTTTTGCAATCTGTGTCACGTTCCTAACTCATTTTATGTCAAATGGTGTTGAAATTGGGAAGGAAATCATTTGATTTAATCTCCAAAGTTTAATTAGGGTTAGCTAGGGTAATTGTGTCATTGCTGTCATTACAGCTTGATGCCCCGCCTATAATCCGCTAAACGTCTTTTGTTGAGTTAGTAAACGATAGTGGCAAGCAAAAGTGGCTTTTTCTTTAAATAGATGCAAGAATGTAGGCTTCGTGTAAATCTTCAGAAAGAACTTTTAAAGCAATGTGTGTAAACACATTCATTTTTCATAAATGCAGGACATGTTGAATTCTAAAAGTTGCTTTAGTTTTGTCACACACTGTATGCAAATAGAAGTCAGATTATAGATAGTCACAACTGTTCAAATATTTGCTCATAAACGCACTGAGTTAATAAATACGAAGATCTGAAGTACAAAGAAATGCACTAAGCTCTAGAAATATAACACATGCAACAAGCAATGTGTTAGCTTGTTGGAATTTTATCAAGACATCAAATGTGACTGAGATCTTTCGATTCAGCGTAGAGTTTAATTGTGTGACATACATTTTAGGCCAACTCGAGTGTGGGATTCGAAATTATATCACTTATGAAAGGTAGACGGGTCTTATAGAGTTCAGTTAAGGTTGCAAGAAAAGTCACTAAATGATATAAAAAAATTCAAAAAAAAAATTCTTAAATTTGATGCAAATAGAATTTTTGAACAATTATGAATTCTGCTACAGCTTTGGATAGCTATGGACACTAAGCTTATAGAAAATATCAACTTGTTAAAAAAAGGTAAGTGGAACAAAAATTCTCTCTCTCATCAACACAAGCTTAAACAAGCTTATTCTGGATTCTAGAGTCGAATTAACTTAAGGTCACTTTCTTCAAAATTTGGTAGCTCCAAAATTTAAATGAGACAAGAATGTCTAAAAATTTGAGATCATTCAAAATCAATTGAAAACGTCAACACCTTTTTAGGTGGCAGTCGAATGACATCAAACTTCGTCATGCGAGATTGAAGAGCCAAATTAACTTAGCTACAATCTTAAAAATTTGGCAGCTCTTCAAAATTTGGTACATCTTCAAAATTTGGTACACCTTTAAAATTTTGAACCCTAATTCTTATAAGAAATGGAATAAATAACAGATCTTCTAAAATATTTTTATGAAAGCACAAGATTATAATAAGACCTACGACGAACCACAGGGTGATTAAAATATGTTTTTGGACTCCTAACCTCAAATGGTAAATAAATTGTGAGATAAGCGAAAATCTTCGACTCTGAGCCTGTGAGACAACCGAACAGAGAACGTCCACAATTAAGTTGGCGCCCCAAAATGGGGAGGGGTCTCAACAAACTTGATGCGAGCAGTTTGAGATAGCTAGCGAAAGGTCGTGACAACTGTAGAGGTTTGTTGCTTCAGGGCTAGGTACAGCCCGGACTGTAGCTCCACGGAAAGAAAAAGAGAACATTTTTGAGCCTTGAAATTCATAGAATTTAAATTATTTTAGTTTTAAATATATTTATTAAAGTGTAAATAAATAATAAATCGAAGTCTTAAAACTACAGCACTGGTTAACTGAGCTTTCGGCCGGTATTGAAATTAAATATTTGCTTTTTTCTACGACTGTCTACAGATCCATCAAAATACATCCTAAGGGTTTTAAAATTTGGACGCATCAGTTAGAACGATGAACTTATTTCTTTGGCGTGCTAGGATTTTATTGCCAATTTTTAAAATTCTCTTGGTTGTCGAATTTTTTTTAGGAACCGAATTGCAACAGAGGTAGCATCTTTTGGAGTGATTTTTCGAAGTGTAAACGAACGAGCCCCTTGTGGCAACTTTCATGCAATGGAAATTTTAAAAAGCTCGATCGTTAATCACTTTCTAGTCTAAGACAATCAGCACTTCACCAGGCATTCAAACACATTTTCAAGAATGACTTAAATTTGCATAAGGACACCACAAAATGGACAAAGTTACATGGGATTGTGTATTGTTACCCTCTAGTGTTCAGATTCTCACTTCAAAACGTTCAAGAATCGTAGGTACTAATGACAGCATGTAGAAACGATAACCATCAACATCCAAGTCAATTCTTTCTCCTCCGTCTTCTAAATGCAAACCATTAGAAGTCGAAAAAAAAACAATTGTGGTTAATCGCAGATCATCACCGGTAACAACTCAGTCACAAGAAGATTTGTATCGGCCCAACGCTTTGAAGAGGAAAAAGTGCGTTAACAAAGCGATAGAAATCTTCTTTAGCCATCGTCTCAATGAACAAATTACAAGACTTGTCTTCATTAGATCTAATGACCAGGCTAATGGAAAATAATCAAACAGGAAATATAAGCTTTCTTGATTACACACGACCTAACAACTTAATCTTCGCTAAAGAGTCATTCTGACGATTGAATGCAATTAGAGACTCTTGATGATGAGAATTTTAGAAATAAGACCTTTCTTTCGAAAGACCCTCAAGAAGTTAGTTATTTTCTTTTCAAAAATTACCTTTCATTCTTTTTGATCCATCACGAGCCGGTGCTTGGAGTCCATTGGTTTTCGGGTGCTCTCTGCTCCCAACACGATCACAGCGGCGCCAAGAACTCCCATTTCTTTTTTTTTTCTCAAAAAAAAAAATATTTTGTACACTTTATAATTTTGCAACACGATCACTTTTCTTCTCGGCAACATATCGAGTTACTCAGAGTATCCATAGAACGATAATTCACTTAAACATTTTTTTTTTGTTCGGTTCTTGTTTTTTGTGAGGTTAGTCTGTTCAAGGTTCTTCGGCTCCTTCGATGAAACTGCCAAATCTACCCTCCGGCGGCAGTCTTCTGAGTATTTTTTTCTTTCTGTTTTTGTATTTTCAAGGTTCAATAACCAAATTTTCAGTGTGCGTCGATCAGTTTAACTCCTTATGTCCTCAAAGCGATCCAACGAATACAAAACGATAGTCATATCAAAGTGACAGATATCTATATGTTAGGATCACAAAGATAGCGATAGATAAACCACCTCGAAGTCAGTCTTTCTCAATTAGCACTTCAATAAAAGTAAGAAATTTTTTTCAATAAAAAAAAAATATATGGTGCCTCTCAATCCCAAAACTGTTCGTATACAGATCACTCTCGATCTGAAGTTGAATTTTGGTGCTTGAACTCGCGAATGAGTTAAGTAAACCGCGGCCAGGTCTGCAACCAAGTGTAAGACCACAATAAACAATTTCAAAGCCAACAACAAACAAACAGAGAACTTTAGACGAACGAAACAGAAACAAATAAAAAAAAATGACAAATAAAGTCAACTGATCGCTACGATCGTTTGTAGTGAACTGAACTGATCGTGGTGCACACGGGAACAGGTAACCTGGATAAGGTGTACGAGAAGGTATGGAGAGAGGTCTCTTCAACCGCGTACTGTATCTATGCGCGCAATCGTTCGGTATACTCAGTCAGATACCTTTTCCACCTTTCTTTATAAATTTCGTTGTACCTGTTGTAGGGATCGTGCATAGAGGGCTCTCTTTTCAACCCACATTTGGGATATAGGGGGTTCGTTTCGTTCGTTCATTTGTTAGTTTGTTCGTTCTGCTTGCCTTAGCACGTCGAACGCACACACTTGTTCCGATTCTGCTCTACCTGACGGTGGCTTCAGGTGTGTGCTGCATATACATATGAAAGTTCAAGAGAAGATTGCGACGGAGTTGGTGGGGAGGATGGGAGACGGGAAGGCTTCATACGCGCTCTACTCTAACAGGTGAGACAGGAGAGCCCTCTTATGAATGAGTAAAAGTATCTGTATCTGTGTCCCATTCCGGTGGAATGGGACGAAAAGAGTTACCAACACTAGTTGTCAAATTAATGACGAATATGATGACTACGACGACTACGACCACGACGGCGACGATGATGGTGATGATGATGAAGATGAAGATGATGATGATGATGACGAGGACGGTGTGCCATGTTGTTTCCCAGGTAATGACTTGATGGATCAGGGAGTAAATTACCGGCCAAAAGGAGGCTTTAGTTGTTCGTGACATAATGTTGCGAGTATACTCTTGTAGTTCTTTCCTTCTTTGTTGGTTCCTTGCGCTGTTCGTAAGTACTTTTTGCCGTAGTACCGGCGATGCTACCATGTTTTTTTTTTTTTTCTTTCACTTGCCTTAGCTTCTTTGTGAAGTTGCCTGTGGTTTCTATACACTTACATTTGTTTTTTTGTTTGTATTTTGCTTCTTTCATTTTATTTTCCTGAGAGATGAATTAGTTTCTACTGTTTCGGTTGACTTCCAGAATGTACAACGAACTCTTAATTTGATTCTACCTGCTGTAGGGGGGAATGGAGAACCTACGGATTGCGGATGAGAAGGAAACAAGCAAAGAGGCTTACGCTTATGGACAAGAGATCGTTTGTGGAAGTGTTGGCCAATTGGTTTAACTGTCGAACATTCGAAAGAGCAATCAATAATTTGTGAAATAACACTCTATCCCTTTTCGAGTATGTAACAAGGTGGGTTTAGATTGTGTGTAGGCGATGTTTCTGTTGTTAGCAGAGCATCAACCGTTGGGGGGTGTTAATTAAGACGATACGTTTGGTTGGTAAATAAACGTTGAGACTAAGCGGCACGAACTAGTAGTCACTAGCGGAATGAATTAAGCGGATGTAAGGTTTTCATTCAACGTCCCTACAATCGCAGTTTTGAGATTTGATAGCATTCGTATCTCAAAAACTTTGTCAACCATTTCAGTTCTAAGCTTCATTTTACATCTTAAATCATATGAAGTTTTGAACAGATTGATTGTCGAATTCGAAGAGAACAACATGATTTTGGTAAAACAAAAACTGTGCGTATTACAATACCGCAATTTCCAATTTTCATGATGATAACGATCACTCCTTTGAACCCGTGAAGCTCTCGACTCTTTCACGGTAGAGTGTACCGGCTAGTTTGGGATAGCCTCACATAAATAGATGAACTATGCAAAACCAACGTTGTCACAATTGCATGAATCCCTAACCTTAAATGCATCGAAAGTGACGATAGCGCAGATTTCCTTGAGGGTATAGGCCTGTGCATTCATTCATATAAAGGGCGTTTAGCTATGAACGGACAACAAGCCTCGGATACGGTTGATTTCATGACTAAAGACCATGAACTACGAAATAAGAACAACGACTTTCGGTTCTAAACACGGAATATGAGGTGTCTTAACAAACCACTTGGGCGCCGTGGCCGTGTGGGTTCATGCGTCGACCCATGCGCATTAGACTTTCTCAGTCTAAGTTCGAAACAAAGTTCAGACAAACAATTTTTCAACAAAAAATTGTTCGCGGCTCCACCTCTTTCGAGTCACTGACAATGCTCAAAGAGTATAACTGTCTAGAAAAAGCTTCTCAATCTCGCCGTTCGGAGTCGGCATTAAACCGTAGGTCCCCTCCACTCGTGACAGAACAATAGCACGCACAACACGAGTAGGTTGGTGAGAAGCTAGGCCCAGGTCCACCTCGGACTGTAGCGCCGCCATTAGTATTATTATTATAACAAACCACGTGCAGACAACAACAGACCACCTGCAGCCAATGAACTTGCGGATTCCTGGAAACCTACAAGGCAGACATCACAACAATCCAAGAGGTGCGATGGTGAAAAGAGGATACAAATCTGCGACATCTATTACAGCGATTTTTGCAGAGAGCGAATGTATTGTTCTGATGCGGTTTTTTTGTTCGAGGCAGAATTAGGCAATAAGTCTGAAGTCTTAATTATAATACATAAAAATCCGTATCAAGGCTTAATTCAGGAATATGAGCCTAATCTGCGCCCACGCCCCAACGGAGGACAAAGATGACGATCAATACCCCAACTATGACTCCAAGATGGTTCTAGGAGATTTCAGTGTCAAACTGAGCAAGGAAAACAACTTCTTCCACAGACTCGGGGTCGAACATTTTTCGAGCCAGAACCATTTTCACCGCTCTGCTCTGCGAGGTCTTGCCAAATAGCCATAGTCGGCCGGCAAAACTCTCATCGCTATGCAGTCAAGTTGGAATCTCCTCTCTAATCGCACTCAATGAAAAGGCGATGTATTCATTCTTCATTCGCTTTGAATAGTATTCATGTCCCTGCGCCACTGATCAAGGTCTTATATAAGGCCAACTTGGTTTTCGAGAGACAGATCTCTTACTTAATTACCTCTTAAACCCAGTAAAACTGCGATTAGCAAAAGTTATTTTGTATTTGATGTAATTACTGATGATTTTAGTTGTCTTTATCAAGGAGCCGAGGTAGCTGAAGTCCTTGATTACTTCAGAGTTATAGCTGTCTATTGTGACGTTCTGGCCATTTCGTCGGTGTTGTGCTGCATTTTTCGGAAATTGCTGCGATTTTCCCTCATCTACCGCTATTCTTATTTTAGCCGCTTCTGTTGAATAAGGCCCAACGTTTTATTGACGACTCGATGTTTTATATTGGCCAATAAGTTTTTCACGATCTTCTCAATTAAAATGTTGATCAAGTCATATGGCAGCGCATCGACTTGCCTAAAACTCTTGTGGACTTTGAAGGTAGATGTAGACAAAAGTAAAGAACTTAGGGAAGAGAATGCTAAAATATCTTTCAATACCAGGAGATTTCCTTAACGATCACTTTTGAATAATGGTGCTATCGACCCTGCGCCAAAATCATAGTGTATGGTCTGTACCTTTTTGAAATCTCTAACATGCAACAAATAAAAACTGATCGACTCATGTTCCAAAAAAAATTCTTGTGCAACATCAATCATTTACGACAAAAAATGTGTAAAAGATTATTCGTAACTGACTAAACAAACCAAGTCATTTAAATAATATTATCCTGATATTTATACAAAAATTAAATAAGGACCGCTACATTATCACAGGTTATCACCATTCGCCTTTTCTTCGATAGTGTCACACGCTTATTAATAAACGCTTTCTTAAATACATTACAATTAAAGAGCAAATTAATTTTATAAAAAAAACTATAATCTTGTTCTTTCAATTAGGAATAGCAACATTTCATTAATATAGGAAGTTGATCAACTTTCTACCAACAACCACCACTTTGATTGCTGTATAAAAGATTATAAATTATATCGCTAAGTCGATTAACAACAAGTGCTGCCAATTAAATTGTCTTGGCTATTTGTTTTTTGCCAGTAAAGGCACTTCTCGCGGACCAAGAACGTATGCATCGTGATCTAACGACGTTTTACAAAAGGTTTACATCAGAGCACAAAATGTTCGTTTATACCATTAATAAATTGATTCTTGAATGTCTAATGACCAGTTTTATTGTAGGTTTTCCGCACACGTGTGGCTAGATTCTATGAACTTTCAAGTGAATTTTACGGATTAATTAAGTAACTTTCTTTTTAAGTGTACAACATCCTTCCATTGCTTGTCTATCCCCTGTCCATCTTCGGGTTGTTCAATCTTCCTTGCTTTGTGCTTGCTATTGTTTTCTTACCAGTTAAGAGACCTTCAATTTTATTTCGAACGGCGAAATTTCAGAAACTTTTTTTGTTTTGTTCTCTGTACACTGTCAACGACTCGAAAGAGGTGGTCCAATGAATTAAAGGTTATGTCAAGGATTAACTCATGGACCTTCAGCTTAACTTTCGACCCATTTAATCACTACGCCGCAACGCCGCAGCGGAACAACGCCCTACCGATTGTTTCACGTACAGAAATAAAGTCAGAAATTTAAAAGTCGGCAAAATATTGTTTGCAAATCAGAGGTCTGCACTGCTTCCACGGTACTTTAGTTATTGCCATCGTCAAGGCAACATTCAATGGAAGAAAGGTCACTCTTTATCTAATCGAACGATCAGATTGTCATTTTAAGGCTATAAGCGCTGTCATATTCAGATCGGAGATAATTAAATAACATATACTGGATTTTCACAGCAATTATAATGAATTCATGTTGGCTGCGAAAGCTCATGAATGTCTTTTTTGGTAGGAGAGAGAACATTTTTTGACAAAAAAAACTCGTTATACCTGTAATCTACTACTCATAGTCTGTATGACATTAAAGTAGAAACAATTATCAAAATTATTTGTGACTGCAACAATTCCCCAAGTAAAACCGGGCAAGAATTTAACAAAAAAGATTTCTCAAATCTTATGACAGTGGACACTGTGGTTTCTAATTTGTTCTGCATACAAGTAACTTAAGCACAAAGCTCACATAGAATTTAAAAGCAAAATGTTCGTTAATTTTTAAAAACAGAAAGCAATTTAGCCTTCAAATTCTACTACAATACTAAGTGGCGTGATTTCAGATTTTTTCTGAGGTTTCGAAACACTACACTGGAGCACTCAGGCTCAAAACTGGTCCATTGTACTGACAGGTAGCAACCAGGCACTGGAGAGTGCCGTTAATTTGATCCCAACGGCAAATGGTGACTGGACCAGATTCGATTTCTTTTAACTTAGGGCAGGGACTAAGGCTATTATCCTTAATCCTGTGGGATTTTAAACTTCAATTGGGCTCAGTAAATTGCTGCTAAAATGAAGAACTCTGCTTCTGGCTATAATCGGACAATAGAAGTAGGTGTTCCGACGTTTCATCCTCGTCGCAATACAGTCGGCAGGAATAAGTTTCGGAGATACCTACTTTTTCGAAATAATATTTAAAACTCCAATGCCCAGTGATGTTGGCTGCGTTTCTTACTAATTCAAGGATTTTAGACTAGCATTGGTCTCAATAGATGAAGAGTTCTTTGGCTCGAAAGCTTTAATGCAAAATCTAGCTACCTAATCCCTCATTCTCCCTGTTCTTGATCACGAAAGGGCTCTGATCCAACAAAAGGATTGCTTCCAAAGAGCACCACTTAATCCCGAATGGTTCAAAGAAACAACACACTTGCTCAAAAATCAACTTTATACTTGTGTTTTTAGGGCATTTGAATAACAATAAAATACAAATCAACCCCAATTTTCGACCGCTGGTGTGTTCTAAGACCATCTGCAAGAAGTTTTAAACATTTAAGGTAGCTTGCAACATTATAGTCTAATTTTGCTACGAAAAAAGTATCCACTTTGTGACTGCAAAATTCTGCACCAGTGTAATTTCTGAATTTTCGATCCAGCTTGAGAATTTTCTTGAAAGCATATTCCCAAGTGCGACCCCTTCCAGAATTTTTGTTTCGTTTTTTACAACTCCTCAATATGACGCTGCTAACACTAGTCCCATCCAACGGATGTTTCATCAAGTGACACATCTCTGAAATTATACGTCCCCCCGATGAATGTATCTCTTTTCAATTATTCTTCCCCTCACCTTCCGTTTCCCGCTTGGAAAACAACTAAATTTCTAAAATTATCTCACAAAAGGTTTAGAAAATATAAATAAAAAAAAAATACACACAACTACCCGATACGGTTCGGCGATTATACACGTGAATATTCGATGTGAACATGCGAACATCATTTCGAATGACAATTCAAATTGTGCCGGTTCCTATGGCACACAGACACGCACACCGGTCGGTACACCTGTCCACAGGGGCTTTGGATCAAGCACCGCAGTTGGCAACAGGCCCCTCAGTGACACTTGTCTAAGCGACACAAAGCACCACGACGGAGTAATACCCTAAAATCTGCTTTTAGAACCAATAAGATATTTTTCACATGTTCCCCGCGGCTCTGTGGAGCCGAAGTTATGCGGCGTCCCCAAACGAGAACAGAGACGTGGATAATTGTCAAAGGGCTTCATGCGCTGGGGCTCCGCATTGTCGTCTCATGCAGGTGAGAGCCGATGCAAAATAGTCAAATTAAGGCTCATCATCATCATCGCCGCCACCAACAAGTGGATTCCTGTGTCTTTTATGCAGGTGAGCGGATAGTGCGTTGTCCCGCACATTCGAAGCCCCCATCGGTAATTGGTTCCTAGGCAAAAAACGCCGTAATTACACCTAGGGTGCATACGTAATGTAACGCATTCCAGTGGCCATGGTGTTATCGGTTAAATGGATCATTTCGAGTTGGTTTTATGGTGGAACGTGCAACGGTACCCTAGCAACGATCATAATTTGAATAATTGAATCGAAGAAGACATCCCTGAGAGATCTGGTGGTGAATGGGGTGCATTTGTTTAATTACTTGTCACACACATATGAGCATATTTGTCACGCTACAGTGGAAAGGACATTTTGTCTTGTTTGGGTGTCCTGTGGGAATTTTTATTGTTCGTCAATATTCCCAAGAATTTCCACAAGTATCCTGGTCACCGGAAGAAAAGGGGCCAGCACAAAGGGAGGAAGGATGAGAATTCAATTTTTCAAATGTCAACGATATAAAAGAGAATTGTGGTCATTTGAGGGTTCGCCAGGAACATCAGGTGTTTGGAATGAAAGGACATCAACGTCTTTGGGTGGAAGAGATGATTTGTTTTGCAATTGATTTGGATTCCAACACAGACAGGTAGTCGACGCATTCATTCATGAATTCTTCCAGGCCTGATGGAGAAATTTCAATCCGAAAACTATTGTCCACATTGCGTAGGTTAACGGAAGTCCTTAAATGAACGAGATCTGTGGGTAAGGAAGGTGCATAGGTTTGTGACGAAAACAGACATCTTCACAATATTGAATTTAGCTTATAATCAGGACATGCGAAATATAGAATCTCCATTAAAGAAGAGATGACAAAATAAGTTGGACTATAATTTTCAGAAAGGCTTACCAGAAACAATTGGGAAGTGTACGAAAAAATCAACATGACAGTAGTCAGAAAGAATGTCTATCTAGAAACTTCTTGCCCTACATAATTCACCTTTTTCGATGTCCTTCTATTTTAGAGCTAGTATATTTTCGGGGAACTGTAACAGATACAAAACTTGCATCAGAAGCTTTATCTTTTCATCAATTAAATGATTTCATTTGTTTATGCAATCATTTAGCTTTACGTGATAATTTTTTTGAAAAATCCCCTTAATTTGGTAAATCTCCGACACTGACTCACAGTCAATGGAATGACGAAGCTTCATGTTCAATGCATTTGTAGATAGTTCACCATTCACTCATGAATGATTTATTAATTTTAGAGGACACTTGCAACATTTCTTCAAATCGCATTATAAAGAACGTTCCAAAATTCACGCATGATTTGAATTTTGCGCCATTTGTGCGGTAAAGTGTTGCCAACATGAAAAAGAAAGACAGCGTTGCAGTTGACAGCTCAGTGTTATTAAAAATGGAATGGCACACGAAAGAACAATAAGTTACTACTGTTGAGGAATATTTCGAAACTAATGAAGATTTGGCAGGTACAGGGTGACCAGATAAGACATTTTATATAAACAACAACGGTGTGAGATAAAAAAATTGATTCAAGGTTTATTTTGAAGCTACTTTTATGCCATTACGTAGGGAATAACACATTATTCAATTGGCGGCCTGAACTTCGCTGGCAGTGCTTCAAGTTATCGGTCCAATTTTTGATAACTCCGGAAATAGCGTCTTGAATGTAGGCCTCGAGATCGTGGTTGGCTTGTTAGCGTAGACTACGGACTTGATGTAGTCGAGTAGTGTAAAGTTGCATGATCGTGGAGGCCAATTTATGAATGCTTGCCGTGAGATGACCCAGCCGCCAAATTTCTCCTTCACAATTTCGAGTTTCGTTACGTCGCTTGTAACTTGAGACGACTGGATGGCGCAGGTGCTTAAGTGCCTGCCCTAAGTTAGACGGGTCCCAGGTTCGAATCCCAGTGAAAGCAAAGTTAATACGCCTTTATCCGGTTTTTCAAATCTGGTCCAGTGACCATTTTCCGTTGGGATTAAATGAACGGCACTATCACTGGAGCGGTCGATCAGCGGTAGTAGTCTGAATGTGGGTATAACAATGGATAAACATGGTCTAAGTGTGCTGGTGAATTCACTAGCAGCCCCCTAATCCAACCTAATCTGCGTCGCTTGTATGACATGTAGCGCCATCTTGTTGGAACTACAGCTCGGTGTTGTAAAGCTCTGGCCACAGAAAGTAAAATAAAATCGCCTTATACCTGAGAGCATTGACGGTAACGTTGTCTCTTTCCTCATTTTGAAAGAAATAAGGTCCTACGATGCCGCCGTGCCATAAACCGCACTAAACTGACAATTCTTGTGGATGCATTGATGTTTGGTCGAACACTTCTGGATTAGGTTTACTCCTATAACTCTGCTTGTTGACGAAACCGCTCAACCAAAACCTTGGCCTTGTCTGAGAAGAGGACCAAAATCCGGCCAACATTTCTAGCTCCCAATTAGCGCATCTACTCCAACGCTCGAGGTCTAAAGGATTTCGCGAAAAACATCTAACATTTTTTCACGGCTCCACCTCTTTCGAGTCACTGACAATGCTCAAAGGGTATAACTGTCTAGAAGGCTTCTCAATCTCGCCGTTCGGAGCCGAAATTAAAATGTAAGCCCCCCACTCGTGAGAGAACAATAGTATCCACAATACGAGTGGTTGGTTAGAAGCTAAGCCCAGGTCCACCTCGGACTGTAGCGCGCCATAATTATTATTATTGTAGCAAATCGTTAAACAGTCCTATTAAATAAAATAATGCACCACTTTATTATTTATATTTCATGTTTATTATTTTACGCCCGCACTCACTGCTATCTACTTTGCGAATGACTGGTTTACAATATTGTGCTCACTATGAGCGTATCGTACCGGCAGTTGTTTCTTAGAATTTAGGATTTTATTTGAATTTTGCAATGTATGGCCGCATTATTATTATTACAATTAGTGAACTCACGGCGTTGTCTGTGGACGTGTGGTTTAAATTCATATATCAGCCCAATCATATACGAATGTAGGCCCAAATCCAACAGCAGAATATGCCGGGTTGACTTTCTGGTGATGCCCAACTCAGCTGAATAGCGCCAAATCGACATTTCTGGGTCTTCTACGATACTACGGCAGCTATGTACTCTTCATTTCGCACCAATTTCATTCTGGTTGGTGCTTTTCCACGGTGCTACGAATTTTTTATTTTTTTCCGAGGATTTTTGAAACACTCCTGGAGCACTCAGACCCAAAACTGGTCCATTGTACTGCCAGCTAGCAACCTACTCCAGCGCCGTTAATTTGATCCCAACGGCAAATGGTGACTGGACCAGATTCGATTTCACTGGGATTCGAACCTGGGACCTCTCTAACTTGGGGCAGGCACTTAACCAACTGCGCCATCCAGTCGTGCTATGAATTCCCTGCAAACTGAATCCATGATGACGACCGACCTCACGACGAAATTCTCGTTGCATATTTACAACTGAACCGAAGCTTCGATTATTTTTTTTAGTAATTTTCGCACGCGTAAAACGATGCATGATGAAATGGCAAACCTTACCGAGTATTTTGACAACAGGATGTCATTGGTTCCTTTGACAGCCGCTGAACTATAACAATTACAAAACTATCATTACTATTGGTCACCCTTTATAATCACTCTACCTCTTCTATTAATAATTTGGTCGATAGGAGTAGAATGTCCCGTAGTCTATAGCTTTGCAAGGCAGCTTGTTATGTATTGCATTTGCAGATTCAAATCAAGTTATCTGTCAAAAGAGTTCTAAACTTTTAGCATTTAACACCGCATTCACTTTTCTTCACTGTTGAAAACCGACAAAGGCTTACGATATCTTGTAGCTTGTTGCCAACAACTACCTTGCGAATCGCATGTTCTTCAATTTTGCCTGACCTATGAGAGTTATCGATTCAATAGATCTCTGGGTCGGGGTATCAACCATCAAGCCTCTTCAGCTATCACGATCTTTAGCGCACGTCGAGTTGGTTGAGCTCCCTCTCCAATTGTGTGCACCACTGTAGAGTTTGACGTCCTCTGTTGCCTTGTTCCACTGCCTCGAAGATATATGATTGTCAGTATTTTAAAATTGGCCACAAATGAAAATTGAACAAACGATCAGTTTGACAAATGCTCACGCATGCTGCTCTTAACTCTGTGAATATGAAGTGACCTCAAAATAGCTTCTGAGGGCGCAGTCGTAATTATTGAGGACATCTTCAGTTTCCTCATTCTAAGGGTGATTTGGCTCTTAACGTTCTGGCTCAAACTTTTTCTCAGTCTGGGTCATTTCATAACAGCCTTCTATTTCATTCATGTTATATTCTGATTTGTTAACTCAATTAACAATCTAGGTACGGTGGCTGGAATGCTTGTTATCTCAGAAATCTGTTGGCTACACGCCAGCATCTAAACAAATTACAAAGTGGAGTGCACTTAGCATTGCCCGTTCTCTTCGCTTTAATTCCATTTAACGGTCCTCACGATCTCCAATTTACAAACAATCCATAACAACCGATAAGATACCGTCACTAGAAGGGTGCAGATGCAGAAGCACATCCTCTTAAACACACACACATGATATATTGCCACCTGTAACCCTTCCAGGCCTGACCATATCGTACGAGCTTTCAGCACCCGCAAAGCCTCATTATTTCTCCCAGACATATCGCAGATTGGAATCCATTTCAGATACAAGACCTTATGTAACCCAATAAACGATGCTCGTAGTTATACGCATCCGCAGGTCTATTTCTCCGCCTCCTCACGGAGGCAGCGGCCCACGAATTAAGGCCGATGCACCCTGCGGAATCGCGTTCCTAATTTAGACCTTACTCCCTACATTCAGCCCACAGTTCCGTGCCCGAAACACATTAACCCTTAACTCCTCCCGTCCGCAGCCGCTCTGCAGCCATATATTTCAAAATTAACACCACAACCAAACTTCCTGCCCAGATCCAGCACCGGCACTGGCACCAGCACCAGCATCAGCACCATCACCAGCAATCCAATTACTCTCCAGCGGTACCGGTTCTGCGGAAGGTGCTATCCGTCGATAGTGTTGTAAATAAAATGCGTTCCAAACCATATTCAGACATTTTCAATCAATCACCAACCAACAACGTCAGAGACTCCAATTAATAGCGGATGCCGGTCCACGCGCTGCCATCTCACCCTCTCCCCAATGTGTGCGAGGTGCTGAGTCAACTCCTGCCATGAACCCTCCGCCGCCGTCCGGGAGGAGTTGCGAAAATCCAGTTTCACCGGAGTTCACCAGTGTGGAACATAGACTCGCTCGTATTCCCATCTGTTGTGGCAGCGCGGTGGCCGACCGGATGGGCGAGCAGAATCAAAAATTTGCCTCGTACACAGACAGCCTGGTGGCAGAGCACGATACAGCTCCAATTGGCCAACCTCTGGCTTCCTCGAACCGAGTTGAACTGATTTTACGTCAGTCGCACACAGTCAAGGCGAACAGTGTAGCTCATGCAAGACATATCCACTTGCGGTGTCAGGTGATCTCAGCTAGTTAGGCGGTTCTAATGGGACCAGGAAATCGTTGTCGCCGTTGAGCAATGATCGATTCAACTCGCTAAGGGTCTTTGCTTTTGGGCATCACATTTCCAGAGTTTCCACCAGCGAACAGGGTGATGCAAACCAGCCGGCAGCGGGGCATTAAGAAACAACCAAACGGGCAAATGGTGCGGAGTGCTGCCCTAATTTGTAGTCAGCATGTGGCGCTGGCTTTATTACACCATCCACAATGCGGGCCCGATAGATTATCAATTAGCCCGGTACTTGGTGCTTGGTGCTGTGGTACTGTGGTGCTGTGGGGCTGTGGGGCTGCAGCAGAACAGCGACGCGACGGGTTCGTTGCTTAGTCACTCGCTGTGGACTACATTTACAATTCGCAGGAAAAGCGATAACGAAAGCGCATGGAAAATTTTGTGGGTTCTTTGTTTTGGAAAAGTCCGAACGTGGTCTTATGTCAATCCACGTCAGACTCACACGATTCGGAAAGTCGTGACGTTGCCTTTTCATTTTGGTGCTGCTCCGAACGAAACAGATCATTGGAATTCATGGATCACGGAGTGGATTAGATTTATATTTGGGCATGTAGTCCGTCAAATGAATGGTCGCGGGCATGGGCGAATGGGGATCAACAGCCATACCAACAGACAGACAAACAGCAGACAATGCTTATAAGGAGTAGTACTCTCGGTCGGTCTCTGCTCGTCTCGGGGCAATGAGGCAAATTGTATTTTCAACTGGGAGTCGTTGTGGCCATTGTTACAATGTGTCGAGTAAGTAGTTTTCCTAAATGGCTGGCGGTGAGAGAATTGGATGTTAAGTATCGTAGGCTCGCACTGATTGGGGTTCGAAAGCGGCTGAGTGACTTGTATGGCAGTTAATAGATCTGCTTTCGATGGCGAGTAATTTTGTTGGAGTGTGATTCCTCCGCAAGTACATGAGCGGTGCGAGAGGGGGATCTGAAAAGTTATCGCATTGTTCATAGCGGTACACACGTCGGGACTTGAGCTAACAACAGCGAGGTGACCCGGTTTCTTCTGTATGACATTGTACTCGTATGAGTTTAACGGTCGTAAATAACACTCGGTTCTATCTAATCATAGTGCACGATACAGCTGCAAAGGAGGAAGGTATTTGTACGAATATCTACGCTAAAATACATTCTGTTTTAGGAAGTGCAACGAAAACTTAAAGACCAGCTGTTTTGCCGTCAAAAAGTCTAGTCAATATATCTGCTTCTGAGTAATTCGCCGGAAAATGTACAAGATGAACAACGCATTCATCGCTTTCTTCTTTGCCATACAGTCCATGCAGCTCGGGGTTAAATCTTCTCCTTCCATCGCCATCAACGCAATCAAGACCAGTGATCGTACGCAGAACTTTTCTCTCCAAAAGTCCAAGGCCTTCTTCATTAGTCTTGAATATTGTACATACCTCGGCGCTGTAGAGGGGTACTGGGATGATCAATGTCTTGTTCAAAGTCAGCATAGTCTTCCGTGAGAGAGTTCTATTACTCCATTGCCCCTTGAGCCCAAGAAAACAGAGATTGGCAAAAGTTATTCTTTACATTTGTTATCGATCTTGATAGAGCAGCTCGAGTTCTCGAAAGCCTCTCAAAACTTGCCGTTGCGCTGTAAACGTCGTCTCAATGCACGCTGTCATATAAGGCCTTGAAATCTAGGAATAGGTGTGGATGTGGATCTTCATTTCTTACAACTTTTCAGAATCTGCAGAATATCGTGGACCTCTCTAGATGGAATCACAAGATCTTACAAACGGTTTCAGGTGTTCACACAAAACGCTAAAGATGAATACAATATTTTGCGATAACACAACCAAAAGAGGCACTAACTAATAATAACCGCGATCTGTAATTACAAGCACGATAAAACTAACATTCACGTAATTCACCTTGAAACAGGCGCCTGTTGATTTTGTCGCGTAATTACTTGAGTGTTGAGATATTTTCCCAAAACGAGATTATATTTTTCAATATTTAAATTTAACAAACAGTAATTTTATGATAAAATTAAATTAATAACAACAAAATATAAAAAAAAAAGTTACAGGACGATTTTTTTCAGATCATTTTTCGCATTTGCCTAAAGACGAAGCACTTTTTGGGAGGATATGACAAATTGATGTCAGAATTTAGGATGGGCATCTCTATCTTTTATTTACACCAATAGGCTTCTATCTGCAGTGACACAAGTCATGTTAGCGGAGATTCGTCACAACTTGTGTGTGTCATCTTAGTCGTGGTTGCCCCATTTTTTTTTTGCGGAGCATTTTTGAAGCACTACTGGAACAGTCAGTGTTGCCAGTCCCTTGCTGCCTTGTTCCATTGCTTAAGAATAAAGTGTTTCTTCCCTATCACACAAATTGACGATTTGAAGAAACAACACGAAATGAATGTTCGCCAAATGTGTTCGCCGTGTGTGTATGCTGATCTTAATTTTTGTTTTAAACAAATGTTTAACAGAATCGAGCATTTATGTTTTACAGTCACTGACCAAACCATATACACACTCACTTTTGAATGCTGTTTTTAGCACTTTTCTCTTTGAAATTTAATTAATTATTTTATATTTAAACTTATGCTAAATAATATTCACTATAATTCAATGTATGACTTTGAGTTTTAATTTGATATATCCATGTCTGTTCTACCTCATTCCGGTGAATATTAATTTAGTGGGTAAACCTTCAGCAGATGACTGAATGTTCAATCACTTTTGACGCTGACTGTATATCCTGGTCCTAATATAAAACTGTGCTTACAATTAAACCGACAAAAAAAAACAGAATCAGTAGAAGAAGGTCACTGAGCTCTGCTAAATTTTCTGCGAAAATCCAGTCTAACCTCCTATCTCCTATCCTAACTTCATAACCTCAGATAACTGACTTCAACTAGAGTCACAGAGCTAGCAAAACAACATTCTAGCCGTCCGACCTGTCGACCTGCAAGGCGCTTTCTGGTTTTCAACAGGTTTGAATTGCCACTCAAGTGCCCCGACAGAACGAAATTCTTAGATCCAAAATTTGTCACCAAGCCGAAACATAATCCCACCTAAGCTGCATTCTAGGAAACCGTCGCCTCGCACAGCCCAATCTCCGTTCCAATCCTTTCATTCACAACCAGTTTAGCATTGTCCTCGTCTCCCTCACTACCAACCCGACCCAAAGACATCTGCGGCCCCAGAAGAACGTCCACAATTAAATTAAGAATAATGACTCTGTAGAAATGGTTTTTTTTCCGCAGCCATTAACCAATTTTGGCAGCAAACAAAATATCATCACTAATTTGAGGCCGGGAATCAGAGGTCGCCCAGCAGTGCGATCTGACTAATTCCTGACTTCGACAGAGCCACGGCAACGCAATTGACGTGGCGGTCGTTGTCACGTCGGAATCAAATTTCATATTTTTTTTTTTTTGCTTGGTCTCCTTAAAATAATGTTTTTGGGTTCCGTGAATTCTGCTTAATTACTCACCTAATGTCACTGGAAAATGAAGGAAAAAATATTCAAATAATTATTTTATTGTTATTATGATGGTGATGGGGAGCTTCTGGTTCGGTTAGAGACAAAATGTAACCGAACAATGACGAGGCTTTAATGCCCTGCCACCGAGACCATAATTTGACGTCTCACATCGATGGGTTTTGTGATCAGATACGGTGAACTCATATTCAACCCGAACGCGTAGATCGTTTGATTTGAGTTTGAGCTGTCTTCCTCAAACAGAGGGTATGCCACAAGTGCTGCAGGTGCATCTGCCATGAGATATTCATCTTGGGGCGATGCGGTGGCTTCTTTTAAAATGGAGAGACTCGAGATAGTGTAATGGCAATCTTTTCGTGGTACATCAATGGTCTACTTAACGTAATGGAACAGAAAGAGGGGGCCGACCTGTACCCAGAAGCACAGACCATATAGTTGAGAAAATCATAAACTTCATGGTTACTGAAGAGTGTCAATCATTGTTGCTGATGGTTGGTTGAGCAAAAGAGTTATGGCAGCCGGCTAAACTTTATACTGACGTTTGTATAATGAATGCTATGAAAACTAAGAATATCTCCAGTTTCAAAAGGAGGCAATCATGGTTACGCATCAGAATAAGGATGGATAACTTATAATATAATAATGGTGGCGCTACAGTCCGAGTTGGACTTGGGCCTAGCTTCTCAGCAACCACTCTTGTTGTGCGTGCTATTATTCTCTTACGATTGGAGGGGACCTACAGTTTAATTCCAACTCCTATTTCTAGACATTGGCGTAGTGAGTAGGTGCGTCGACTCCGACGCTCGAAGTTTTTCGAATCTCGAAAAAAACACCTAACATTTTTTCACGACTCCACCTATTTCGAGTCACTGACAATGCTCAAAAAGTATAACTGTCTAGAAAAAGCTTCTCAATCTCGCCGGTTGGAGTCGGCATTACGTAGGCCCCCTCCACTCGTGAGAGAACAATAGCACGCACAACACGAGTGGTTGCTGAGAAGCTAGGTCCAGGTCCACCTCGGACTGTAGCGCCGCAATTATTATTATTGTTTAGCTGGGTATACGTGGTTTCGTAAAATGAAAGTTAGAGTTAGCCCCTGTCAGGAATTAAACTTAGAATATTAAGCTACAGTGGTGGACAAAAGTTTTCACACAAAAAAATTTTCAAAGAAAACGAAGCATTCAAAGATGACCTAAGTTTACCTAAGTTCTTATTGTTTTTCGGTCAAAACATTTTCTTATTATTTTTTGTTTTATTTTGAGATACTAAATTGCTTCAAATTTACTACAAGTCTCTAAAGGATTTAATTTTAAACGTCGCTTAGGTCTAAACGATTACTTTTCTGTCCGCCACTGTATGTGTATGAGGTATTTATCCATAATACGACAAACACCACAGCGAAGCTTAGATTAAGAAAATAAATTGTAATTCTATTCATTAAGACTTTGTTACTGCCAGGAAGTTTAAACAGTTGATCATTGTTGAAATTGAACTCTGATAACGTAGTTAATTAAATTCATTTCTAAATAAATAACTTTTCTTTCAGAAAATGAAACCCAGGCTGTTTGAAAAGCAGTCTTACTGCCTGATTCGTTGTGCATGAATCGTGGAACATTTCTCGTTGTAAAAAAATCACTGGGAGAGAAAAAACTTAGATCGTTTTGTGATAATAATAATAACAATAATGGCGCTACATTCCGAAGTGGATTTGGACTTAGCTTCTACAGCCAGTTGTGTGATTATTGAGGGTTTGTTCTTACAAATTTATTCATCCGATTTTGCTAGGTCGGCGTATAACAATTCAAGATAACAATTCAAAACAAGCCAAAAATAAGTATGGTGTAGATGGGAATGCTACAAATTTTCTGCATTTTTCATGTGAGAACATCATCAATGGCCTCAAACAGGAGTTCGTTAGAGACGTTTAAGTTCAACTCTTAATCATTTCTCATTATACAAATCTTTTAGCCTTTAACTTCAGCCCTTCGAAATTGCAAGATCTCCGTCTACCTGTCTCCTTCTTACCAAACAAAGTTCACCTTAAATTTAGTCGCCTTTTTTTGCACTATACCAGAGCCACTGAGTCGAATATTCTTTAGATTCAAGGTTAGTCGTCTATGTGCTGTAGGTGGCCCTACCATGTTCAATGGTGGAGCCGTTAACGAATATATGTTAAAACTTGAAGCGTCGTACAATGATAAATAAATGCCAAAATAATTTGAAAGAGTTTACTTAAATCAGATTTCGCCTTCCTAATATTATGCTTGACTATCCATGAAAATTACGTCTGCTTTAAAGGTCTGTGTAAGAAGAATTCTAAGATTAGCTGTTTAAATTTATACAATGGATTCGGGATTTTGTAAACGTCTTCAGAATTCCTTATATCAGATGTGAAGCATCATGTCCTGTTGAGCGGAAAAAATGTTAAAAAAAAGTGTGATTATTTAGAGGCTTCAGTTTAAACTTGTCATTACTCTTCTTAAGTGTCATTCACATGAACAGTTGGATTTTTCAGAAATATTAAATTTTCGGCAAATATCAACAAAAAGTTATTTTGGTATGCGAAAGGTGAGCCTTTAATTATTAAGTTTTCTTATCGAAGAAAAATTTGAGGAAATTAGTTCAAATACCGAAAAGAAACATTTTACGTTTTTTTTTCTTTCGAAAATTCTATTTGCTACTTGTCAAACTGAGATCCCCATCGAAAAAGGGTGGTGTCAGTCCACACCTTTGTGTGCTAGATTTCCTACCCTCGACAAATTCAAGTGAGAGTGTTTTAATGTGTAAGGAAATCGCAGCTATCTGCGATTCGAGTAATTGAAGTGTCAAAATTTACGATTTTCACAGATCACTGATTGATAGAGTCCGACCGAACATTCGGCTTCGGCTTCGGCCACCTTCGGCTATAAATATCACCTTCGGCAGAACATTCGGCTTCGGCCAAATCAGGACGAAGATTTTGCCGAAGCCGAATGTTGGTATTTCTGTTTTCTGCAATAAATAGAAGTTGCAAAGAACGGTGTGTTTTTTGTTTTGTTATTGTCGGGTATTTTGTATTTTGAAAGTACGCTTGTTTACAGCTTTAAAATCAAAAGATTTTGCATTTGCAAGTTGGTAAACTATTAAGTGGTCTGTATAAAAGCATGCAATTTATTTGTACTTCTTTCAGGTAGAAAGAACATAAAAAATGGCAGCTAAAAATCGAATTTGGGGTTATTTCGTAAAAATGATGCGAATGCAACTTGCAAAATATGTTCCAAATAGAGTCCGACTGAACATTCGGCCGAAGGTGATGAAAAAGCCGAAGTTCGACTTCGGCTTCGGCTTCGGCCGGAAAACTGGCCTTCGGTCGGACTCTACTGATCGATGTTCGACTGGCACTTTAGTAACAGTCAATTTAACAATTGAGATTCTGATTTTATAGGTAGAAAAACTTGCAAATTGTACGAGTTTCGTTTGAAAATAATGTTTCACTTCACGAAATCCACCACTACGTTTTTTTTCGGTCAACATGGTGGTCATTCCGAGCAAGTTATTCGGAAAACAATGAATGAGTCGTTTCTGCACCACGGACACTCTCTGCTCAATTATATGCATTCACAGACACATTTCTCAGTCTACACCGATGAAGCTATTACTAATGTGGAGCGTATTGTTGAGAAGGACCCAAATGAGATAATCCGCAATCCTGCACAGTGTCCATCAACTTTATGAAAAATTCTACGAAAAGTTCCTTGCTCAAAACCTTACATGTTTCAGCTCGTGCAAGAATTAACCGTCTAGTTGTGCGTTCAAGCGTCGAAAACCAGATTGCTCTTGATCCCGAATTCTCTTGACGACGCAATTCAATTTTGTTTGAATATCTACATATGATAAACAAAATTATCGAATCTGGAGTGAGGAAAGTCAACAATTAATGGAGACACGGTTACGCCTACTAAAAGTCACTTTTTGGTGTGCTTTTTTAGTGGAATCATTGGGACACATTTTCTCTTCAAAGATGAGCCCAGCCAGACCGTTACGGTCAATAAAGAGCGTCATTGATTAATGATTAATGCTTTGTTCTTTTCTCAATTTATTGATCTTAACATGAAAGAGCTCTGGTTTCAACAAGATGCCGTTACATACCACACAATGCGCTACCCAATCAGTTTATTGAAGGGGAACCTTGACAAGTTCATCACGTGAAATATGGCAGTGCATTCCCCTCCAAGATTATGTGCTATCACACCTCTGGACTATTTTGTATGGAGATATGTTAAGTTGATAGTCTGACGTGGCCGCAACCATTCCCTGATATTTCCGATATTCGGCCTCAACCAATGGAAAAGAGTTTTCTTTCTTTTTGAAGCTGTTCATCTTTAAGAAAACACCTCACATAAAAATGAGAAAATGTCAGCAAGAGTCTGAACCTTAACAATACTGGAAACTACATCTTCCTCGAACCAATAGGCCAGGATCCAGACGCTGTATCGTGGTGAAACAGTATTTTTAAGGTGCTCCACGTGAGTGAGCCGGTGTAGTCAATGGATTCTTGCCTTCCGGACTTCGTCCGCGTCTACTTTTGTATTTTTCCCACAGCAGGAGATAACTTGGCTAAAACCAAAACTTGTACTTCAACTTAAGCGCTTCTGTTGGGAGGGGGGAGGAGATTTAAGTCTCCTCCAGCGCACCAGCCAAAACACTTCCAAAACATTTGTACATATTTGTACACACTCATACACATTTCTAGTATTTGGCAGTCAATTCGAAGTCAACTTCTCGTGCACATTAGTGTCGTGCGTGACTTTCACACCACCGAAGCGTTGCTCAATCGGCAGCGAACATTGACTTAAAATGTTTTCTCTTGGTAGTGATTACCTCAAAGTCCCACAAGTGGGAACATCTAAGGGTCTTTCAGCAACACGAACAACAAACAGTGCCACTTCCGCCACAAGTAAAACCGACAAGTGCTTATCTTCCTCTTCCACGGTTGAATTGCGCCCCTTCTTGCCAGAATCACTTCATGCCTCTTCATTTAGAGCCCCACAAGACTGCAATGGAACAACAGAAAAAAAAACCACCTCTACCACCTCATTAAGAAGTCCAATTTCCAGTATTATCGCAGAAAAAAAGGGGAACGATATTAGCGAGCAATCTTTATTCCGTGCTAGAAAAGAAGTCAAACGGAGAACGAAAACAGGTGGAAGCTCAGAGGCATACAATAAGACGAATAAAAATTGTTAAGTGTATTAAAATGTTCTCATAACTACCCAACCCATTTCAGCAGCAGAAGAACCGAGTCGCGGAGAGAGCGCGCTACACTTTTGTCCGATTCCACTTGTCTTGATCGGAGATTATGAATTTCTTCTTCGCGCTCGCGCGCTATCTCCCTGTGTACCTCTGTCTGATTTTCTGCTCCGTTGAATAGGTTCCATCTATTCCAACCGCCACCGGTCCAACGATGCGCGGCGAAGTCAAGGAACTTATTTCCCGCCGGTGCCTTACTTTATCCCCCCATTCATTTCGACGGTCGGCGGACAACGGAGTCGCAGTCCGGGCCGGAGTCGTCACAGCGTACAGCTTTTCTGTTTAGAACACATCATTACGAATATTGTTCAGTTGGCTCCCGTGAATCATCGTCGTGATCAAGCGGCGACAGTAATCTCTTCATAGTGCCTGATCATTGTAATAATCGCTAGCGCTCGGTCCCCCGCCCCAGATGAACAGAATGGAACTCAATCTTTCCGTCGAGTTGAGCAGAAAGTGATTATAATCTCGTCGGGCCGGGCTGCGGAGCCAGCTCGTGGCCGCAATGTGCTCTATGGAGAAGATTTCAATTATTACACCTGTTACTCAATGCTTCGATGGTAATTGGCTTTCTAGGAAACCCATATCCACGTCGTCCTGATCGTGATCTATCAGGGATCGACGTCAGCCGCGGTGCACTTCTCGATCTCAATTTACATTTACTTGTCAGCTCTGAATGCGTTAATCCTAGGATTACACCGCCCGCCAGGAGGGGACTGCTCAAAGGCAGACGGAGACGCGCACGATCGGTGAGCAGGGAATGCATGCGGGCAAAGTGTAAGCCTAGCCAATCGAGGTTCAACAAATGGAAACAACCGAACGCAGGTGTCTGACGCGCCATCACCGAGCGGCTGAGGTCTTGGTGGACAGCGAGCTGTTGTGCCGCCGCTGTCTTGCCTTGGCATTGACGGGAGGTGAGAAAAATTGTGTTTACGTGCGGCCGGTAGATCGATTAGCCAGTAAATTGAAGGAATTTCACTGGCCGGCCAGCACAAGACTCGCCGGAGAGTAATTGCTGCTGCTGCAGCACCGAACTGGATTGTGGAATTTCGCACGTGAGCAAATAGCAAAATCCGCGAGCATAGGTTTCGCCAATTCCAGGTGCGCCGCAGCTACCACTTGCTCTGGACTGCTGGCTCTATTGAATACCAATAAATTGTGATCGGTATGGTTAGGGGAGGCGCACTCAATTTGAGACAGTCAAACGGGTGTTTGGCAGTGGGGCATCTAACCCATTTGCCGGACGGCTTACCACGTTTACCATAAACACCCCACTCGGGCGTTGTGAATTGCCCGGTCACTGGCGAAGCGAGATAATTATGAGAACATGACTTAAATTTATCAAATGAGCTGTCAGCGGCTGGACTCGAGCTAAGTCATTAAGACGAACTATCTGGGGTGGGCTTTGCTGAGTCAGCGATTTCTTGCCAACGGGTGATCACACAAATTTCCTAGCACCCGAGGAATTTTGGGCTTGGGAGCAATTACAAAATTGCGTATTTGTGTAGCCAGCATTGTCTGAGCGGGGCGGAGAATGGGCGGAATGTCACGAATCAGTGCATTGACTGGAAATGTTGCGCGGGGATTGCAACGATTGCTTAATCGAGTGATGACAAAATTCGAATCTAGGAGTGATTTGCTAACCTAATGACGCTGGCTGATGTAAGGGATACTGACGCTCAATTTGTGACATACTCTAAGATCAAATGGAATTATGATGGTACCACAAGCCCAAGGCCCAGATCCGATTCTGGAAGAATCGTGAGATCGTGAGAACCTTTAAATTGAAATGAATCTGGTGAAAGTCAAGTCTCTTCTAGAGTCTTGTACATTGGCCAAGACGTTGAAAACACATTGACGTTGAAACACTATCCGCAAGCAGCATTTAATTTGTTTAGTGAATGGTGTATCAGGTGCGGATTCGTCGTGGGAAAGCGTGTAAATTCCAATGTAATCGCCTTCAGGCCGATAAGCGATCGTCTGGCTGTGATCCGCATCGAAAGCAGATTCTACAACTTCAGCTTCATTTGTACACACGCCCCAACTGACGAGGCTGATGAATGCATCAAAGAGGACCTCTTGGACGATGCCTACTGAGCCTGTCTGGGTACGAGGTCGTACTCGGCGGCTTCAGTACCAAAAGTGGTAAGGATAACATCTTCGGCGGAGTGATCGAAAAGTACAGCCTCCACGATACGACAACAGACAATGCCTTCCGACTCACGGACTTAATGACGCCTCGTAATAAAAAGCAGGAGATTCCCTCGCAAAGAATCTACACAGAAACCTGGCGAGCCCCGGACGGTCGAACTGACTACACAATGGACCATCAGCTCATTGACGCAAGACACCCATCAAATATCCTGAATGTCCAAACATTCAGAAGGACAAACGTCAACTGGCTGACGATTCCCTGATTGCAGCACGATTCAGAGCTGGACTGTCCAATGTCGGAAATCTACACCATCCAAAGCAGTCTCGACACTGGACGCGTGAGCACATCTTGCTTGATTGATTGCCGAAACCTACGAAAGGCAACTTAGCGAGCGAGTGGTATGCCTACGTCAAACACAAACAACCGACGAAGCATACAAAAACGCGCTACAGCAAAAAACCAGGGCAGCGCAAAAGCAGTACCGAACTAGAAGACGGAAGAAGAGAAGCTCTCTCTGTAACAAAATAAAAGGTTTCTCGCAACCTCACAGGATATCGAAGAGTCTAGAGGTAAACGGTAAATACAGGCATTTCATAAAAGTGCAAAAAGTGTGGCAACAGACCTTAAGAAAGGCACTCAGACTCTTCAAAGCTGTGAGTTTAATCTTGTTACTTATCCGCAGGGAGTAATAGATGCGTATAAGCAGCATTTCCTACAGCTGCTTAGTGAGCAGAACCAGAGAAGAGGGATAGGGAATGAAAAAATCCCATCCCAATGAAGTCAATGAAGTAGTTCTCTCATCCAGTAATGAAGAAGTCGACACAGCCTTTAAGAAACCTGAAGGAAAACGAAGCTTTTCAAGGCTGGCGGCGTTCAAATTCTGGCATGCACCAAACCGTCTGTCGAACATGGAAAGACGAAAACATGCCTGACGTCTAAAATATCTCCATAAGCCCCGTGGGGCGTGTGGCCGTGTGGGTTCGTGCGTCGACCCATGCACATTCGACTTTCACAGTCTAGGTTCGAAACCAAGTCCAGACAAACAATTTTTCAAAAAAAAAAAATTGTTCGCGGCTCCACCTCTTTCGAGTCACTGACAATGTTCAAAGAGTATAACTGTCTAGAAAAATCTTCTCAATCTCGCCGTTCGGAGTCGGCATTAAACTGTAGGTCCCCTTCACTCGTGAGAGAACAATAGCACGCACAACACGAGTAGTTGCTGAGAAGCTAGACCACGGTCCATCTCGGACTGTAGCGCCGCCATTATTATTATTATTATTATTATAAGCCCCATCCACAAAAAAAGTGATCCTACCAGGGGTATTTCCCTGTTCAATGTCGCATACAAGATTTTATACAGCACACTATGTAAACATCTAAAGCGCTTGTGCAACGTTGTAATCGGCATGTACCAGTGTGGCTTCCAGCCCGATTATATACCAGATTTTTACACTCCGTCAAATCCGGGAAAAGGCCAGCAAGTTTCAAGTCGATACGCACCAACTTTTCATCGATTTTAAAGCTCGACAGCATTCTTCTTAAGGAATTGTTCGACGAGATGGCCGAATACGAGATCCCGGGAAAATGTATGCGGTTTTGTAAAATACACGATGCACCGTGCAGTACGGGTTTAGAACTTCCAAACCGTTTGAAACATGTACCGGATTTCGGCAAGAGATGCGCTGTCGTGTACTTCCCTATCACTGACAGAAGGCACTATCTTCTACAAATCAGTTCAGATGTTGGGTGACATCGACATTTTCGAGTGTTCTTAGCGAGCCTTAGTAAAAGTATTCACTGCGATTAAAGAGCAGGCAAAACAATCTGTTCACCATCTGGGAAAAACGTCACAATCGATAGCTACACTTTTGAGGTAGGTAAGGAGTTTGTCTACCTCGGCGCAAACGTGAACTCCACAAACGACAAATTGGCGGAGGTTCGAAGTGGAACCGCCCTTGGCAACCGCTGCTACTTCGGTTTATCCGAACAACTTGGGTCAATACTCCTGACTCGAAGGACCAAAATCAGGCTCTACAAAACCCCAATCCTGTTGGTTTTGCCATATTAGGCCCAAAGCTGTATCGTCCAGCAGAACTGCAGAGTTGATTTTTGGTGCCTTTGATAATTGGTCCTGTGTGTGATGAAGGCGAATAGAGGAAAAGACACAACCGCCAATTCTCCCTTGACTAAACTGCCTCTACTACATCGAGCTCATGAACACTATTGCTCCAGCCAAGAGTCTTCGAATCAGAACCTCATGGTTCGGGAAGGAGAGGAAGACCAAACCACCAAAATAAAGACCAAGTCATCGCAGATGCAAGGCAACATGGTCTTGATGACTGGAAGCAGCGTGCCCGGGACCATCAGCGATGGATGAGAGCAATAGCTGAGGCTCACATCTATTGCGGGTTGCAGGCAGTGCTGCCAGTATTTATAAGTAAAATTTACCAGAGTGGGGAAGAAAAATTACCATCTCACTGAAAATTTAACACTTTTTACCAGAAATTAACCCTTTTTTGTAGGAAAATACCTTTTTACCAAATGTGTGGAATGGGACTTGGAATTTCCCACGAAAAGGTAAATTTCCCACAAACTGGCAGCACTGGTCGCAGGCCCTACAAGTAAGTAAGCCATGAGAATACTCTGAAAATTGCTTTCTCTTCCCGTCAAAAAAAATGTTCAGTGTTCTGACTCTTTGAATATAGTGAAGGCAGTGCCCGCCGTGGCATAGTGGGTGAGTGGGTAAGACTCCTACTAAGGTCCGTGGTTCAATTCCGGACACAATAACTCTCATTTCTGTCCCACCACCTCTCTCGAATCACTGGCTCAGAGAGTGTTACTTTCAAAGAGCTTTTTTAACATACCGGTTCGTATGATAGCAAGCACAACAGGAGTGGTTGCTGAGAAGCTGGGATCAGGTCCATCTCGGACTGTAGCACCGCCATTATTATTATTATAACACGAGTAGTTACTGTAGAAGCCAAGCCCAAATCAACCACGGACTAAAGCGACATCCTGAAAAGAAGAAGGATAGCAATCAATGTCATTCAACCTCAAAACAAGATCGGAATAGTAAGTAGATCTTAAAAGAACAATTTTCCTACATTATCTTCCTTTTCATTGAATCGCAGCTATAGACTTTTAAAACTATTTTGTTGCGGCAGAAACCGTTATCAAAAACTTCTTTGCAAACCACGCTTCTTACCGTCAGCCGAAAACTACAATTTTCTTAAACTTATTCATTTCCCACTTCAAACGGCATCAAGAGCATGCACTTCGTCGTCTCGGCTTTCATCAATTGATGATGCGCGTGCGCGCACACACTATGAATGAATGGAATTGCTGGTGCATGGAGCACAAGTGCCATTTGAACTTTCGTTCCTCCCGAAAGGCAGCATCCCCGCAGTGTGCACAGCAAATGGTGTGTCGACTCGAGTCCGTCCCTGGTGCCAACAAAATAATTCATAACACATCGCTCTTCATCACACGGATGGCGACGTCCGATGTGGTGAGGAGGCTTCCTTTTACCCGAAGGCTATTTGCCGTTTTCCAGGAGTGATGCGAATCCCTGAAGATACCGACAATGCCGTGCTGATGAAAACGATGCTCTCCTGTAGCTGCTGCTGTTGATGCTGATGCTGATGCTGATGCTGCTCCCATCAGAATGCTTCTCTTCCTTTACAGAATGTTAAATGTTGGACATAAATCATCCACCAGCCGCCGCCGCTGCCAGTGTGTCATACGAGCGCAGAGATGTGTAAATAAAAAACGAACAGAAAGCAAGACTTTAAGGTTGGGCCGCAACTCCTCAACTTCTATGGAAGGTGTTTGCAAGAACGTCTCCTGATCGCTTCGGGGCAGATGCGAGAGCGTGCAACAAAAAGGAGTTTTGCGCTGCTCCTATCCCAGACATAACCGAACAGTGGCCCTGGGAATCACATGGGAACACAAAACCTCTCGGTGGGGGTATAAAAACTTCTCGGTATGGTTTCATTTTATGCCAGTTGGTTGGTTTTTCCTCGTCTTGTCGTTTGGAATCTTTATGGCTAAGCTCGGCAAATTGCTATTGTCGCACATTGTCTTCGACCTGTGACCAATGGACAATGCTGCTCTGCCAGCTATGCCGGCTCGTTGGAGATTTTTACTAGTGCATTGACACTGATGTGGCGCTCAGTTGTGTTTTTGTTTTGTTATGAGGTGGGCTGATGGAGCTGTTAATTAGACAGTGTCATGAACGACCCTTAGTTTGATGTGTGAACGATTTAAGAGGAACTCAAGTGCTGGTCGGTGTGAGTTGGGTGATGCGTGTCAAGTGGTTGATGGCTGTTTGTCGGGTCTGTGTAAAGGGGTACTTCGCGGCTACGCGTGTTAATGGGGGTATTCACTAGAAGATATGTATAGTTCTTATTCGGAAGTCACCAAATCCAGCTTTCATTGGATTAAACCATGCGTTGCTCAATCTTGTACTAAATACGTCTATATACATATGTTCTTGGCGGCCCAAAGAACAAGCCCAAAGACTTGTACAAGAAAGTTTAATCATCAAGAGCTGAAGCATAGCATTTAGATGACCAATGAATACAATGGAACTGAAACTGTTAAAGAATACCCTTGTGGAAAAGACTGTCAAGGTAGTCAAGTCCAATCTATTAAGCTCAGAAATTAAAAGAAAAAGAATGGTTTCGACCAGATCTTGCATCCCTACTCAAACTTTCTGATTCATTCTTTTTCTTTTTTTCAGACGTTCTTTACATAAGCACACCGACAACAGTGTTCAGGAAACAAGGTGTGCTTGCAATACATTGGGAAAAAAAAAACTTCTCTGTGATTCCACTAGATAAAGCTTGACCTTAACCACTTGCACAAGTGAACTAGTCTTTGCGTCAAGAAATCAACGTCAAACTCAAACCGGCGTTCCCCGTCACCTGTAGATAGGTCAGCGCGGCACAAGACATACTCGATTAAGTCATGAATCACCCAGACCCTTTCTGACCGACTGGATTGTCTATGTGAGTGAATTCGAATCCGAACTTCAATCACAGTCGCGCATTCATGAAGGCATACAAGTTTATTGCGATTCCGGTTCCACCAGTTTTATCCGCTGCCGCCCATCGCCGCTCGCCGATCAGAGAACTGCCGTCACTCCAGTCATACAGCCAGCCACTCATAAATTAAATCGCCACGAATACATGACATTTGCAGTATTCAATGCCTAATTACCCATTGATCCCGTGGATCCGATCTGTCACGCAACGAATTCGCATCTGATCACCGTCCGGTGTTCAGCACATGTAAGCCCCGCGGCCTGACAACAATCGGCCATGCTCCATGATCCCTGCGACTCCTCCATCCTCATCATCATAATCGTTCATCACCGAACACACTTCACACCGAATTGATTATCATCAACGCCAGTGCCGGCAGAGATTCCGATCGGACATCGTTTATCTGCGAGCAGGCATCTAAATGACTCTCAATATCCGCCTGACGATGGCGAAATTTTCACTCACTCGACGACTCGGCCTCCAGCTTCCACTCATCTTGCGGCAATTAAAGTGACATTTTAATTTAATGGGGCGGTTACGGCTTAACAGGAGCTCGCTGAGCTGAGCTGAGCATCGTCAATTAGAACACGGCCTCCTGCTGCATTGCGTGGAATTTGAATGGCAGTCTCATGGAGTTAGGCGCGAGAAATTAATTCAGAACGTCTTGAGGTGTAAAATATGTGGCACTTTAGGGATGCGCACACCGTTCTGCGTTGCGTAATCTCGTCAATCTACATTAAGGTCGTCGTCAGGCTGTGACTCCGAATGCAGCATGCTGAGCGTAGCGTGCAAAAGCCAAAGGGATGTGCGGGGACTCTGCTATTTACATACATACATGCGATGACGATGTTGGCATGGGACTAATGTCTTAATCTTATGGCTGGTTTGAGGTGTCGCACTTTTATGAAAATTGGCTCTCTTCAAAGTTGATTGTTGTTTTGACTCTTGTATCAGATTACTGGCCATAGGCATGTATTATGAACCAAAGGCGATCTTTTGCTTCTGAGGAAATCGTAGATTGTAGATGATCCTGAATGGAATATTTTTTAAGCGTTAAACGCTTAAACTATGTCGGTAATGCAGGATCCCTTAAAGCAGAACTTACGTTTAGCTTACACTAACCTTTTGTGTGTGCTTATGTTTAGCCTACTTGTGGAGATTCACTTTCTTAGGACTCCAGTCATGAACTCTGAGCTGAATACAGAGTTGCTAGAAATTCAGTTATTTTCAACTACAAGTGGAACTTTTTTCAGATACTCACTTCTACAGGGTGACCACTGAACCAAATACGATGTCGGTGATTAGGACGACTGATCGCTTACTGACGGCTTATCTCGTCACTCGTACACCAACCCGTTGCAGCAACATTTCGTATTTTCAGCTAGCTAAAAGAGATAGAATGAGATGAAAAGATAGATGAGAGAAAACAGCCTAGTTACCTATCCGACTTCGTACGGGCAACTGAAAAGATTTGGAAGAGATGATTCAAAAGGGACAGGAAAATTAAAAGAAAAAGCGCTCAAGTTCTATGCCTTATAGTACACTTACACCGCACCCAAATTCAGCATTTCAGGAAAAAAAATTCAGAGTCCAAGAGTTGCGTTCCCACTGCAGCTTCAGCATTTCAAATGACAGCTAATGTCAGAATTGGTTATTGATATTTTTTCCTGATTGGAAATCAGAAGTGGTTGAACCATTCAGCTTGTTATATTAATTTAAAGATGAATTTAAATGCTAATTCAGACATACGAGTATAATAATAATAATGGCGGCGCTACAGTCCGAGGTGGACCTGGGCCTAGCTTCTCAGCAACCACTCGTGTTGTGCGTGCTACTGTTCTCTCACGAGTGGAGGGGACCTACAGTTTAATGCCGATTCCGAACGGCGATTTTTGAGAAGCTTTTTCTAGACAGTTATACTCTTTGAGCATTGTCAGTGACTCGAAAGAGGTGGAGCCGTGAAAAAATTTTTGATGATTTTTTCGGGAATCGAACCGACGACCTCGAGCGTAGGAGTCGACGCACCTACCCACTACGCCACGGCACCCACGAGTCTATATTCCATTTTTATTGCAGTGATCACTTGAAATGATTTATTGTTTTGTTAACAGCTTTTTTTTTGATTATGTCAGCGGACTGAAATGTCACTGTATGACGTGCTGAATTTGTAAAGAGGATTGTTTGATTTGACGAACTTAAAAATGCAGCTGTCATTCTTTTAGTTGTTGAACTTTTCAATGAGCTCGGCCTCAGGTCTTAATTCGTAACGAGGAATTCATGGTCCCATAGCCACTCCCTCACTAAATTATGAAAGTTATTGGTCCTTTTCACAACATCCCAAAAAAGGTGAAGTTCTATTAGTACCGGGAAATTTGACTTGCCACCTGTGGACATCTTCTTCATCCAAGGCCTTTGAGGAGTCAGCGCCTCTCTACTTTTATCACTTTCCTTGTCGTCGATGTTTCAAAGACCACCCGCTTTATTCATAGGTTGCCAAGGCCTTTTAAAAATAATAATAACGGCGGCGCTACAGTCCGAGGTGGACTTGGGTCTAGCTTCTCACCAACCACTTGTTTTGTGCGTGTTATTGTTCTCTCACGAGCGGAGGGGACCTACAGTTTAATGTCGACTCCGAACGGCGAGATTGAGAAGCTATTTGTAGACAGTTATACTGTTTGAGCATTGTCAGTGACTCGATAGAGGTGGAGCCGTGAAAAAATGTTAGATGTTTTTTCGAGATTCGAACCTTCGACTTCGAGCGTAGGAGTCGACGCACCTACCCACTACGCCACGGCGCCCATACCTCCAAGGTTCCAAGGCCTTAACCTCCTAGATTTTCCTCTACTCTTCAATTGTACGTCAATGACGTTTCACTTTGTCTCCTTCCGCATAAAAAAAGTGGAACCCTGGTCTATATCTGGTGTCTCTGCTAAGGGCGTATACCCACAAACTTTGGCCCAGGAATACAATAAAAGTCATGTCAATTGACTTGAAGGTTGGCGAACTTGTAGCAACAACGTCAAGTACCCTTGGGTTCTTGACGGACTTTGATTGACAAACGAGAGTTGAAGGTCGTTCTTTCCCAATAGGGCTATAGCCAGATAGGCCGTGAGATTGTGCATTGATTTTGCTGTACAGCCCGTAAAGTTCGTCTTTCAGTCTTCGCCTCCAAACACCATCAGTGCATACGGCATACCAAAGACAATCCGAAGGACCTTCCTCTTGAAGCGACCAAGAATCACCTCGTCCGCTTTGGATGGAGTCATGCTTCTGCGCTATACAGCAGGACTGGGGCTATCAAAGTCTTATATAGTTCTTTGAGAAAAGGCTTTATTTCTCAATTGCCTTCTAAGCCCAAAACAGAAATTGGCGAGAGAAATACTTCGTTTTACCTCTGTGGTGGTATCATTGCTTCAGTTTACTTCGGAGCCTAGGTACACAAAATCTTCCATTACTTCAAAGTTGTTACAGTTACGCACGATCTCCTCGAAAATGATATTGAGACAATCGCATGACAATACATCGCCTTTTTTGAGTTCAAAGGTCTCGGGGAAATCTTTACCGACTTTGACGGAACAACGAGCATGCCCCATCGCCTCTAGACAATGCGCTGCAAAGCTCGTCTCTATAAATACTGTCACACGCGGCTTCAAAATCGATAGACAGATGGTGGGTATCGACTTGAAACTCCTGGATCTTTTCGAAGATCTACCGCAATGTGTAGACTTCGCTGGAAATTTAGGAAAAATATGTTAAATCGTGTACAAAATGAAGCGTTTGCTTATGCTCATGCGATTGCCTTGGGGGCTGGTCTAAACAACTGAACTAACGATGGCTTGTTAACACACAGTGGTTCACACACAGAAGGAAAACTAGATAATTTAGACCAAAAAGACGTTCTAGCTTTGGGCTATTCTTCCATGGGAAACTTTCTCAAAGAAGTCGTGCCCTCTGGCCAGTTGATTGATCTGAAGACCTACAGCCATAGAAATGCACGCAATGTGTCAACACTCTGGTCCCTCCTTGTCGCGAAACAGAAATTATTTCAATGGTGTTCCCATTTAGATCTTGACACTGAAGGCCACAGAAAATTCCTGAAACGAGCCAAACGGAAGGAATTTATAAGGACTGTCATACACTAAGTGCCCTTGCCTCCTACCGGATTAAGCCGCCTCTTTCTTTCGGGCATTTTAATTGTAATGGTTGTGGGTTAATTTCTTAAGAAGCTGCCGAGACCGACGCCGCCACATTCGCTGCCGGACGTCGAAAACAACAAGCATGTCGACGGACGACTGCGGCAACGATGTCGAAGAGGGGGTAGCTCTGCTCCTGTCTCCCGACTACCACCACATGATAGTGAAGCGAGGCAGTACCAGAAGCGGTCATAAAACTCTACTCTGAGTAAACAGAGCACACCACCAAACGGGGTCTCGTCATAAAACCGATACCAATTCTCGTGAACTCCAAGCCGGCTACACACACACGCAGCAGATTCACAGTCGCAGAGCTACGAACAATTAACTCCGAGCCACAGTCGCCTCTGTAGCAGGCAAATAAAAAACAGCAAAAAGAGACCAACAGAGGAACCAGTGTCTGTACATACACTTGGCTACTGTTGTGACACTTTTTCGGGCTTCGAAACCGTGTGCGACTTTTTGAACCCATTAAAATGGATTCTTTTTTTGTTTCCTCCTCCCTGCCGTGCCAAGGAATTCTGCTGAAAAGGGTCATGTTTTGGGGAAGTTGTGCAAGTGTTTGTGGCAATGCGAGTGCCAGTGGCCAGTGGCATGAGGAATTGTAAAAGTGGTAGTTGTGGTTAGGGCGCTACACGTCTGTGGGAATATTTTTTGTGTAGTATGTCGCCCGGAGGTACCCTACCAGGAAGGAGTATCTTCTTTTGTTAATTACACTTCTTGTGATTACTCAACGGCGGACCAAGTTTAAAGTCTTGTCCACGCTTACGTTGAATCATGAATGAGAAGTAAGTCGGAAGCCTAATTGGCGTAGATCGTGTCTGATTCGAGTATAATTGCGTGAGACCATTCAAAAATGTCGGCTCTTCAATGGAGTCACAACCTAAACTGTGGCATTTGAAGACTGTGGGTCTCTCTCACTAGTAAGGCATGGGCGCATGGTTTGAGAAGATTGACCGCCAACTATGGTGATCTCTTAGATTATTCCGGAGTGAGAATACAAGTATTTTACTCTTAATTCAGTTCAAACATTCGGTTATTTACCACAGCGGTAGCATTTGAAGAAAAAGTTATACAAGATAAATCTTACGCAATAAATGACGCCGCGAGACTAGAAAACGCGACCAATTAGATGCAGATATAAATAGAATTCACAAAGAAATTGTATGCTTTGTAGTTGCTGGAGACAAAAGGCATTATCATGCAATAGAACAAAACATGAATCATGCGAATATACCGGTGAGAATGATAGAAAATCTGAACAAACTACGTATATGTGACCTAGAATAGAGCGCAGAAGTTCGGAGAGAAGGAGCCTGTTGGGAATATCAAGGCATTTTGAATATTCTCCTTTAGGTGGCGCAAAACTCCGAGGTAGACATTAGCCCAGCTTCTCCAGCAACCGATACCAATTCTCGTGAGCACTAATGTGCACACTTTCGTACTCTCCCACGAGTGCAGGGGACCTACATACATACGTCGACTTTATGTCTCCGAAAGGCTAATTTTGTGCAACTTTACGTGACAGTTGTTCTCTCCGAGCATTCTCAGTGACTCGAGAGAGGTGGTGTTTTGATGAGAACTTGATCCATGAACCTCACACATTACGCCATTGCCGTTTGGGTAATAATAATAATAATGGCAGCGCTACAGTCCGAGGTGGACCTGGGCCTAGCTTCTCAGCAACTACTCGTGTTGCGCGTGCTATTGTTCTCTCACGAGTGGAGGGGACCTACAGTTTAATGCCGACTCCGAACGGCGAGATTGAGAAGCTTTTCTAGACAGTTATACTCTTTGAGCATTGTCAGTGACTCGAAAGAGGTGGAGCCGTGAAAAAATTTTAGGTGATTTTACGGGAATCGAACCGACAATATCGAGCGTAGAAGTCAACACACCTACCCATTACGCCACGGCGCCCATTGCCGTTTGGATAGAATTCGATACTAAGCTCAAGTAAGTGACGTCTCTTTTATCAGTGCTGTCTCAATCTTTTTATTCCGCTATGCGATTAGCCCTTAACTCCTTGATCAAAAAACCAATAAAGTTATAATGTAAAGCGCTATATGTAAAGTGTAGTACTGAAAAAATAAAATCTGAACCTAATTTAACGCTGCAAAGCGTTGCCAGTATGAAATAAACTGGGCAAGTGCGAGTTGTACTCGCACGGGGAAGGTTCCGTCGCATAATATTTAGGGATGATTTCTGAATATCAAACGACGTTTCCAAACTATTTCAGTTGAATTTTCTTCTAACTTCAACCCAAATCAACTATTCATTCATACATTTATACATCCGAAAAAAACAAACGTTCATCCCTACATATACCTATATCTCTATCCAAGTTTATCCAACACAGAAAATCCCTTCCATCATATACATACCCAATCACTGCTCATGCCTGCGGTGTGTGTGTATTCATTTCTGTTGGGCATTTAGGGGTGAGATCGAAAAGATAACGCTCAGCAACGAATAGAGTGGCCGAACACAGCATGAAATTATGTGTGAAAATGAAAATTGTTCTCATTTTAAATTTTAGATATCTCAAAATTTCAACATAAATCGATATTTTGAAATTTATCATTCCTTAATCCTTACATTGATGTCTTCAAAACTGCGTTTTCAGATCTTCAAAATTCGCATGTCGATGATTGACCGCTTTTGGCCAATATCTCCAAAACCATTAGGGCCAGAGTGCTCGCAATGGTTTTAAATGAAAGTACTCAATGAAGCCAAGTTTTTGTGATTTTTTTAGATTTTTAAACGCTTTGGTTTAGAAATGGCAGGGGGGGGAAATCTTTGGAGCTCCATATTTTCCAAACGGTACTTTTGATAAAAAACTGTTGAAAGAAACCTCCACCTCATTTCGAAAGATCTGTCGATTGATATATATATCGATGGAGTGCGACAATTTTTCAAAATTAGTGTCAACTTCACCTGTACTGGAGCCACCCCCAAATGGCCCCACTTTTTAAAATCGCTGCATAGGAAATGACATCTAGGTCTGAAGTACCTAATTCCAAAATTTCATGCCGATATCTTCATAAACTTCGGAGATAAAAAAGTGTGACAGACACGACGGACGGACGGACGGGCGGACGGACACACCGAAATTATAAAGGTTCCGTTTTTGTAGACGGAACCTTAAAAACAAGCCAGTGTAGCAGTTAACAGTTCAATCTTATTATTGAGCAATACACGAAATACCAACGTGTTTTCATTGTTGAGCAATATTTTCAGCTACAGTTCAAACCAAATCATCTTCAGCGATACTGCTCGTATCTGAATCATCTGAATAGTTTTGCTCATCATCATCATCACCACCATTTTCAGTGGCCCGTATGTTCCACTAAAGGAGTCGCGGGGGAAATGCATGTACGAGAGATCTCCAGGCCACTCCATCCTCCACCATCGACTCTAACTCATCAGGAGCTATGCCCAAGCGCAACCAGGCGAATTTTTGGACCTGGTCTAACCATCTCGTCCTGGGCTTGCCAAGCGGTCGCCTACCTGTTGGAATCGCATTCAAGCACGCCTCGCCACGTCGTGATGATGAGGACATTCGTGCCACGTAACCAAACCATAGAAGTACAGCCCTTTGCGTACAAAGAACCATCTGCCTAACGTTGAGCTCCTCGCGCACTGCCGTGTTTCTCACCCTATACCGGCGAGTAATTCCCACAACAGCACGGCAGCTTTTATTCGCGGTCTTATTCTTTCGATCATTACCTAAATTTCATGACCATAGGTGAGAGTTGGAACAAATACTGGTTTTGCTAATTCTCAAAATTGTTGAATTGTTTCGAATTTATCAGGAGAACAATATCGTTTTTCTTTCTCCAAATAATCTGATAGCTATCCCTTACAATCGTCCGATAGTTTTGTGATACCCAAACTTAACCATTATTCGACCTGAATTCGAAACAAAAATAACTCTCCAAATGTTAATTTAAAAGACGAACAGATGTCAAATACTTGTGTCCTTTTTTAAGGCGCTCAAGTCGTTCCAGTTGAATGACTAAATAAACTGAAATGCATGTAAAGGGTTATTTTTCTAATAGCATAAGGATGCGTCATTAAACATACGCTGAAGTTAAACAGATGACGCAATGTCTTGGGATATGTCCGATAGACAATTTTATGCCATTCAAAATGCAAAATGATTTCGGATATATAAACACCTGCGGAGTCTCCCGCAAATCTCACTTTTTCTTTTTTCAACTATTTGATGGTGTAGGTAACGAATGGTACACTCGATTCTGATTTCGAAGGTAAGGTTCGGTGTTTTCATGTCCCTATATCCTTATCTACAAATGCCTTACAAAAAGAAGTCTTGTGGCAACAAATAACATCATTTTAAAGGCCAGATTCCAAAGTCACTTCCTTATCTTCGGAATCGTGTCTTTAATAAATCCATGATCTCCTCGGTATGAAGATGGTGAAACTTAATGTCCGGTGGACCGTGTTCACGTATTCTTCATAAATAATTGTCGGTCCCAAGCTAGCCTTCATTATTTACCTAATTTTTTAAGAAATAAGTCCTGATATTGCACCCGCTTTATAAACCGTACGAAATAATTGAATAAATAAATTCAATAAATTGAATTCTTTGGAGTACATCAGTATTTTTATGGATTTTCTAATCTCCATGCGAAACAGATGATTATTGTTACTGCTCACAATCCCTGAACAAAATTTCATTGTAAAAAGTTAAAAAGAAAGCGCCAAATCACAGAAGTTGCGAAGCAAAAAATAAGTTTGATTTCAGTTCTTACCCCAATAAAATCCGGGAAGTATGTACATCGGCAGTCGATTAAAAACCACAGCCTCCCACAAATTCTATGGACACAGCCGATGCTCTTATTCTCGATGACAAATCGATGAAGTAAGATTTTCTCCAAAATTAACCTTAACTGTGCCGATAAGACGACTGGATGGCGCAGTTGGTTAAATGCTTTCCTCAAGTTAGAGGGGTTCCAGGTTCGAATCCCAGTCTGGTCCAGTCACCATTTGCCGTTGGGATCAAATTAACGGCACTGGAGTAGGTTGCTACCTGGCAATACAATTGACCAGTTTTGAGTCTGAGTGCTCCAGTAGGGTTTCAAAAATTCTCCGAAAAAAAATAAAACTGTGCCGATATTTTCATCTGTGCGTACTCATGCTCATTCTTGTTGGTGACATGGAATCCGAAAATGTTGCAGACGTACCTATTCTTGCTTTCGTACCATGGAATTTGCATTTCTTAAGAGATTTTTGACAATTTATTAAACAGAAAATCACCCCAATTAAACAAGTCGTATCCGATAGTCGAGTTCGACTACAGTCGCACTGTTATTATATTACAAAGCCGATTTTTTCAAGCATACTCGTAGTCAATTTGTGACAGATTTCGTGTGTACGGCAGCGTTTCCGACCCTTGTTTTTAACCGTCGTTTTATGGTTGTACTTTACTCTGTTTTACTTGCATACAAACTAGACTACGACTCAGTATAGTTTTGAGGAAACATGGAAAGAAAACATGTGTAAATATAGCAATTCTCAGACGAAATGATGCATGCTTATATTTTGGTGTGAATTTTATGCATTTGTATTTATGAATAGTCTCTAATAGCACAACATTTAAAAGTCGATTTCGAATACGGAAGTGTTCTTGTGAAACCAATTGCGTGAGGTGATGGCAAAACTATGCTCCCTAGTAAGAAAGAAAATGAGGAAATGATACATGAAACAGTGGAAACGATGCTACAATAGTTTGTGATAATCAGAAAGATTCAATAAAAAATAACATCCCCTACGATTTCAGAATTAAAAATGCAATCTACTGATATTTGTGCATCGCTTAGTTTTTATAAACTTTTCAAGCAGTCTTCTTGAGCAGCTTAAATTAAATACAGAAGTTTCAGGCTTCTTACACTAAAAGCCATTCCAACCCTCAAAATGAACTCCGATGTTTGCATACCGGATAACATAAAGATTTCTCTGAAACCAGGGTTCCTAACCTCAAATTTCTATAAGTTTCTTTCTAAGTATTCCCTTAAAATGCATCTTAAATCAACCACCATCGTCGTTGTTCAAAAATGCACTCACTTCATTAACCTTCCGGTTGCTGGGCGGATAAAAAAAGAACCTCCTTCCTGACAAGACCCATCTTAATTACCACTCAAACATGTAAAAACGTGTGCATGCCATTTCGGCGTGCTTAACCCCTCATTTGGCAGTGTGTGACACTCACAATGTATTGCCCGAAACGCTTTACGACTCACTCGCCAGAAGCGATCATTTCCAGAAACCTCTACCAAAGCGGGGGGTCATCGCAGCCACCACGACAGCCCTTGTTTTGAGTTATTGTGGATGTTTTTGAATGTTTTTTGTTTTTTTTTTATTTCTTGTTTTTTTGCTGTACGCCCGTGTACAAGTGTAGGTTTCGCCGGGGTTTTGCTGACTGAGCGGAAACTCATTGGTGCCGCGTCGTTGCTCCTTCATGCCGGCACCATCTCTCAGCGTCCGCATTCGTCACGCATCGCATGGCCAAGGCATCGAGATAATTCCCGCTTTGGCTTTTCAATTGAATCAACGTGTACCGCGTTGAGTTCCTCCCCTAATGCTACAATCTACCGCCGAGACGTCGACGACACAGAGAGGTGAATTACCTAGCATAATTTTAATTTGGTTATTCCGAGCCTTCCTCCTCCTCGTGACATCCCTAGCGCTGCCCCAATCGCCGATGGTAGCGGTGGCTGTTTTGCCAGCTAAACAATTCAACAGGTTGAACGACTACGATGAAGTGAAAAATTATTATTGCCATTTCCAGACGAGTGCAGAAAAGGTCTGAAACCGATGGCTTGGACAGCCTGCTGGTGCCGGGTTGCGAAGGGTGCCTTCGGCTTGGTCTCTCACATTCGGCAAGTGCCTGAAATGGCGTGTCATTAAATCGTGTAGCGATTTTTTTTTGACGATGAGAGGGGTCTTGGGTGGAGTGATGTGATGGATGGGCGCTGCGCTTCGCGGATTTTTCCGACCTCACTACCATAAGTCAGAGTTTCTATTGCACATCTTCGTTTCGCTGAGAGGTGGCGAAATCTTCATTCGGAAGGGATTCTATTTATTAGCCATTGTTCGGGGCGTATTGCGACACTCGGCACAGCAAACTCACCCAATAGCTGCTTGCCTTGTATTCATGAACCGCTGTAAAGGGTGATGGTGCATTTTATTTGATGAATCATATCAAGAGTGTAAGGCACAGTGAACACGTTGCAAATGATGTTGCAGACGGGATAGAAAAGAACGGCGTTGTTCGCCCGAGACGGTTCGCGGTCCGCAGAAAATTTAACTCCGATATAGTCCACTTAATGGATGTGTATGTACACTGAATGCAATTATTCAAATAATTTGCATAAAGTAGCTCAGGCAATCTCTTATCAGGTTGAATGGATCGCCGGAAAGATACAAAGTACAAGTCCCAGTTCATTGAACTCCATGCACCCAAACATAATTGCGACGTGCATAAAAACTGTTAAGAGACAGACTATGCAACATACCACTACGCTAAAAATCAGAAACAGCTATTCACTCTGAGCTTTGTCAGTGAATCAAAACAGATGCCGTAAGAATTAAAGTTTTGGAGTTCGCAGGAGTAAATACAATTTCCCACATTTCCCACCACAGCGGCCGAAAATGTTGTACTATTGTAGTTACAAAGAATAATCTATTTTAGAATCCGAAGCACATAACGGATTCACGCACTTTGCAGTCTTAATATTGCCACCATACGAACAGCGCCCCAAACCTATGACAGCAAACTAAGAATTGTTAGCGAAATGTAAAGCTGAAGAATAAAAAATCTATTACTTTTTGGTGGGATTAATGGCTGAACCATAATAGTGCGTTGCGCTGGCCGACTTCATGTTACGGAGGGAGTTCGTTGACGCACTGCGTTAATCAGCTGTTCCCTCTCTCTCTCAAATACCAAATGAAAAATATTCCGTCAGCTGTTTTCATTTCTGAAATGTCAAATCAAAAAATATTCTGGTCAAACAATTGAACCTTAAAGACATTAATTGTTGAAACTGAATGCCATGAAAGTTAAAAAAATTAAAAAAGTGCTTCTTGTTGCTAATTTGGCGTATTCATGCTTCCAAGCATACACGGATTTCAAATTAGTTTTGTTGTTAAAATAATTTTATTCAGCTGTTTTCATGTCTCAAATGTCAGTTGCCACCAAATTTTCTCAATTTGAGAAAAAAAAACTCTCACTTTGGGAAACATTTCTCGATTTCGTTTTCACAGCGCATCCCTCTGTCAAAAAATATCCAACATGTTCGATAATAACGTGCGTTGCGATTATGTTTCACGTTTTATTACGATTCTCTCATAACTCTCATTTTTCACTTACGTAGTTCGACGCAATATTGTGTGCATGGCCATTGAATTGTGTGCGTTGAAAGACAACGCCAGCGGTGACGCACTATTATGTTTCAGCCATAGAAAGCGAACAATCGTGTTTTATTATTATTTATTAAAGTGTAATAAATTACAAATTAAGGTATTAAACTACGGCACTAGTTACCAGGGCTTTCGGCCGAAATCGTGTTTTATTTTCGGGGTTTGTTACTTTTTTGGAGGAAAGAAGTCATCTTGACAATATCTTTACGTCTTCCTCTATTGATTGCCTCACCCAAGAAGCAGAGCAATTCTTAAAGAAGTCGAGACGAGACATCGTCGTTACTGATTTGGTTTTGTCCACAAACTTGTCTTGTTTATTATGTTTTTTCTTGTCGAATTTGACCGATTTCTTTTTCAAAATTTTTCAAATTTGTTTGAATGTGAACGACATTCATTACGAAACATTACTCAAGACACAGCTGCATTCATCATAAAATCTCAAACAGCATAATTTTTGAACGCCGTACAATTGTTAGTCGACCGAAGTAATTTCTGTTGGACTTTCACCTTTCTCTTGCGCTTTAAGGGCAGCAGAAGCAGTAGCAACGGGTTTCATGCTTTTATTACCATTAATCATTTGGTGGATAAGCTGAATTTGATAAAAATTGTTTTAATAAAGGGAGGCATTAATCGATAAATATGTACATATGTTGAAGTAACAGCACGCTTTTGGTAGCCCAAAGAAATCAGAAGGTGTGGTCATTAACGTAAATGAGTTGCAAAGCAGAAAGAGTCGAGATGTCTGAACCAAAGAACGGGATTAATTTTAAGTGTATGATGTTGAAGTAGAAAGCAGTGTGAAATCAAGGTAATTGGGGACAATACTCTCTCCGTGATTCTTAAAACCCTTTGAACTAAATTACATAGGGACAACGACTTTTTAGTCGAGTGTCGACTCCTTTTGCAAAGGTTGTTGAAAATGTAAGGCATAATGCATTAAAGAGGGCCTCAGGAACAGAACAGGTAAAGAAAAGTGAGCGAACGGCTTGGCCCCCTTTTCCAAACGACAGCTTGATACTACTTTGGAGTATAAAATCACTCATTCCGGGGATTATGATTATGGTTATGACTACCTGATTATCGATGACGATAAAAACACCAGCTGCGGTATAAGATCCTACTTAAGTCTAGATGAACGACTGGATGGCGCAATTGGTTAAGTGCCTGCCCCAATTTTGAGGGGTCCCAGGCTTGATTCCCAGTGAAATCGAATCTGGTCCAGTCACCATTTGCCGTTGGGATCAAATTAAAGGCACTGGAGTAGGTTGCTACCTGACAGTACAATGGACCAGTTTTGAGTCTGAGTGCTCCATCTTCAAAAGTCCTCCGAAAAAGAAAAAGAAAAAAGACGAATTGCAAAATTTGAATGAAAGACGCTTCACTTAAAAAACAAGACGAGGTCACGATAAGTATTCATTAATGTTATACAGTCTATCGTTCTTATTCAAAATTGTATGCCATCTTCTACCAAGGCTTTCAAGAAGCTTTCAACTTGTCGGTGCAAATTTGGGTTTCGCAGATTTCTATGAAGCGCAGACAGCAAACGAACAAGACTAAGCAAGGGGCCTTATTTTGTATTACTATAGTATCAGAAATCTATCCGAAAATCGGGAATTGGTATTTTGTACTTCTGTACATATTTGAGATATTAGACCTCACTTTTTGCCATAAGTGGCACTCCACATGCACCATCGTTTGAAATATCACCCACCCAACCACACGAAAACTTGGAAGATACTGGCGGAATCCTACTGTGAACCATCTTTAAGAGCCATAAACCACCAAACAGCAACTAAACGATGTTAATCTATGAAAGAATAAAATTGAATTGAATTGAATTTATTTCCAGCTGAATTTTGAATTTCTATTTGAATTCAAATATCATTTCATATCATTTCATCATATCATTCAATGAAAATGAAATGATACTTGAATGATTAGATCTGCGAAAAAAGTGTTTTGGCAAACCATTCGCCGGAAGGCAGAGAGGAAGAAAATTCAACATCATCGAAGGAGTCAAATCCAAAGATGGCTGGTTGCTTTCCAATGAGGGGAACATATTGCGCAGATGGAGCGAGCACTTTTAGGAGCAGCCTAATCCCGAACAGGGCATTGAGGGTGACAGACCTTGAGTCTTGAGTAGGGCGGAAAATAGTCCAGCGGTGGAGGAAGTCATTTTGGCGATTGAATCGCTAAAAGTTGGCAAATCCACCGGTGTGGATGAAATCCGGGCAGAAATGCTTCAGGCTATGGGTAAAGAGGGAGTTTTATGGTTCTCTCGTGTCATTAAGGTGACTTGGGAACGCGGTGAGACACCTGGCGATTGCCAGACTGGTGATTGTCTCTCTTTTCAAAAAGGGGACAAAAGAGAGTGCTCCGACTACAGGGGGATATATCTTATAAGTCTCCCGGGTAAAGTCTACGCTAAGTGTTGGAGGCGCGTTCTAGAGCTATGGTCGAATCCAGGATGGAAGATGAACGGTGCGGTTTCAGTGGAGTTAGCGTTAGTGGAGTCCCATTGAAACAGATAGAGAAGTTTAAGTATCTCGAGGTCTTCCTCGCGACTAACGGGACGAATAATTCTGAACTTTCTTGTAGGATTGGTCAAGCTGAGACAATTTTGAAACAGCTTGGTCGAGCTGTAATCAGGAAGGCCAAGCTTGGTGCCAAAACCAAGTTAGCGGTTTTTAACGCAGTATTTGTTCCAACTCTCACCTATGGCCATGAAATTTCTATAATGAGGGAAAGAATAAGATCGCGAATACAAGCTGGCGACATGAGATTTCTTCTTGCTGTTGGTGGAATTACTCGCCGGGAAGGGGGAAAAACACGACAGTACGGGAGGAACTCAACGTTGGGCAGCTGCTTCTTCGTACGGAAAGGGCTGTACTTCGATGGTTTGGTCACGTGGCGCGAATGTCCTCATCATCACGACTTCCGAGGCGTGCCTTGAATGCGATTCCATCAATCGCCATCATCAGGCAGGCGACCGTTTGGCAGACCCAGGACCAGATGATTACACCAAGTCTAAAAACTCGCCTGATTGCGCTCGGGCATAACTCCTGTACTAATGCTCCAGCTATTATCCGGTCCTCCTGATTCAAGAAAGAGATGAAGACTTAACCCCCCGTGTATAGATCAAGGATGTACGAATACTGCCACTACATGGTTCGCAATAAATGACTGTATGTAAGAAGCACAAAGCACAAAAATATTCGCTGCAAAACCCGAAGTTTGTGCTGCTGAACGAAATTCCCTGCTAAGGGATGATTTGACAAACAACAAAAAAGCTAAATATTAGCGGCTGCCACGTCGTAGTTATGTTAGATAAAACCACAAGTGGGTTTCCCACACTCATACTTACAGCATATTGAATATTGAAGTAACCGGGAAATATTTCATACTAAACTGACGTTAATTGTGTGTACAAGTGCAAATGCACTGGCGTTAATTGTGTGAGCATTTTAGGTAAAAAAGTCCGCTGCGATATCAAAGTAACAAGCATCTCAGACATCATCTGTTGATAGTTAAAAAGTCGTAAAGGAGCAGACAGAAATTAAACGAAGGGTGCTCTTGAAATTCACACACTCTTGGTCGAGACTTGCACAGAAGTGCGTTTGCGATAAAACTATCACAGTTGTCAGGAAGTCTTAAATCATAACGTAATAGCTGCGATGATGAAGCCAGTACGCATCCAAAGACCGAGAGAATCACCTGCATCTACGATAAAAACAAAAAAACCGTATGCAACATCTTTTCAACTCACCGGCCCGCAATGACCACGTGAGAACTAAACGTTTCATATCTCATCGCCGGACACCATTAAGTCCCACTCCAATAAAATCTAACTTACATCTGTGAAATCATAGAAAAACGTCAAGACGCAGCCATACCACCCAGTAGATACACTTATTCCTCCTGCTCCTCGCTCAGGTCATAAGTCATAAAACCAAACCAAATCCCGATCCGAACCAAAACAAAAATTCAAAAACAAAAAGCATTCTATTCGGTATGAATGATCTTGCAGGTAATTTCTTGGAATTAGCCCTTTTTGTAGAGAAATCTCAAGCACAATCAGATTGCTACTATTTCCTACTCGAGTGTACTTACCCCCATCTCCAATGAGGCTACCTGTTCCCCGCTCAAAGGGCAATTACATCCGAGCATGATCATAAAACGTTCATTTTTCTTACATTTTTTGTTGTTGTCTGTCTTCTTGCTGCTTTTGTCTAGTTCACTCATCGGTGTGTAGCAAAGAATATAATTTCTCTTTTAGTCGTCGCTGGTTCTCTACTTCACGAATTCCTTAGATGTCTCATAACCGAGATGGATTCCTTGTCTAGTGACCGTTGACCAGTGACCGGGGCCAAATCTGGGAATCTTTACGACCACCACTCCTCTACTGCGGTAGCCATTGATTTTTATTAGATCACAGAATCATATCTGTTAGATAATAAAATTATGAAAAATTAAGAAGAAACAGTAGTTCTGTCCAGATGCCGGAGAACATCTGAATGGCCATCAATGGTACCCAGTTGCAAATGACTACCACGTGATGGGCAACAACCACTCAGGTGGTTAGCCCAGCAGCTTACATCTCAATCGAAGAATAAGAAGAACCGGAAATGATAAGCCATCATGAATTCAGCGCCCATAGACTAATGAGAGCCAGCCGTGATCTTAGGTGCTCTGCCCGAGTCGGAGGAAATTATATGAACTCTTTTTTCCCATCTTTCGGGTTACACATACCCATAGATACGTCATTTGTTTTCCGCATCCGAGAGGGTCAACGGACCGAACGGAATATGAAATTAATTAGTTGCTTCTCTCTTGGGTTTTTGTTTAGTTTATTTTCCTTCATCTTGAATATTGTGTCTATGGGTAGATTAATCAAAAGAAATGAAAAAAAAACCGAAAGAAATCTCAAAGAGAATGCATTTCTAGCGGAACAACTCAGATGAGAACGAGCCGATAGAACATCCGCTGGAACTGTTGTTCACGAAACAAAGCTGGATACTGAACTGACTTTTGTCTTGGAGTCAAAGAAGTGATATGGCGTCTCAGTGTTGGGCATAAATCTTGGTAATTATTGGCGCGGCAGGATGTCAGGTGGTTGGATATGCTAATGATTGGTGAATCTTGTGGGACATGTGTTTTCAACAGAACTTCACTTTTGAGCATGATTTATAATGTCTAATGAAAAACTTGGATTGGAAGTGATAACTAAGTGGGAAATAGATACATTCTTGACGTATGAAGACATCCGTCATTTTCTTTTAAATCCCTTAGGTTCATAATTCACATTTTAGTCTGCCCTCGTGGATATATAGGTTTGACCTTTACCAATCAAATTTAGAGAAATTGCCAGGTCTTCTTATAATGAGCTGCAAATGGACTGGCAATAGCGAAAAATCTAGTTTTAGTTTAGTTTTAATGCATTTTTTTATTATTATCTTTTAAAAATCTTACATTCTAGAAAAAATTACTTAAACTAGATACACAAAACGGGATTCTTATACTATCTTACTGGCCCTATGAATTTGTAATTTTTTTTTCTTTTTGTTTATTTTACATATAATTTTAAATAAAACTAAAAAAATACTTATGCTAAAATAAATTAATTAAAAACTTAGTAATCTAAAATTTTGTTTTCTATTTATATTCTTAACCTAACTTAACAGTAACATACCTAACTTAAACTTATTTAAACTAACCTATCTAAAATTATTTTTTTTTTGTTTTTACTATTTTTTTTATATTTTTTTCTGAAAATTACCGTAATCAAATACCTTAACCTAAATGTAAGTTGGCCGTAAGGGACCAACAATTTGCTGATTAAACTGACAAAAACTGGGGCGTCTGATGGGGCTGCAACCACCAATAGAACCCCCGAAGCTTTTCACAATCCGTTCTGTCGCGAACAGAGATGAATCTACTGAACCGGTGATCATCCGGACTAATGCTTGCGACATCGCTCTCGTACAGGAGTCGCCTATCCACAATCCTTCGCACCACGTGGTAGATTAATGGACATCCCTCCGCATTCTGGATTAAGCCAATCCGGTCAAGGTACAAGAACGCTTCCGGCGGAATGAATCCACTTTGGCGAGCGTTCTCATGATATGCTTCATTGTCTCACAACGTTGTCAGGTTGAAATTTGGCAATTCACAAGGATGGCAAAAAATTGAAGGATCCGTTGACAGGGATTGTCAGAAAAAATGAAATTTGTTTTTTTTTTCGTTCTGCATTGACTGAAATAAAGGATTTGTTGGCAAATTTTAAATTTGAAGTGAAATTGAAACGGGAAAAAAAGATGCACTTCACATTGCTTTGCGAGCAGGATGATTGATATTTTGGTCGACGACAACAGAGTCCTGAAAAAGGAACACAAGGGAAACATGAATAGTTACCAATTCCACAGACAGAGTCGATTAGGTGGACTTCAGAACTTTATTAACATCCAAAAACATCATCGATTTGAAATAGTTTCAGGTTATATGAAGTAATTTGCTAGCACCTGGAACTGATTTTTTTGCGACACTCCTTAAGGTTGCTGTTGCACGTGTTTCACAAATTCGACCATTTGCCCTTACAGTCCTTGGGGTTCATATGGATAGTGTCCTTGACCATAAGACTTGCTTTGGCAGTTTAAATATATTATGCACAGCCAGCATTACATAAATTACGTCGGGCGTTTCCTGAATCGTTCCTTAAATTTGTTTTTGGGACCTTTCACTTTCTTTCAATGTGATTTTTAAGTTTTTTTTGTGGTTTAGACTTTATCGGCGGCTGCGAAAATTATGCAACCTTCATCATCATCATGATGATGATGATTATGCAACCTTAACTGTTCAAATATAAGAAAGAATTATATGACAATGTCAGACGTCATAAGCATAGTACATCTGACAATAGCGAATGCATCATGCAAATAGAGGCTTTGCATTAAATATCAAGAAAAAAAAATCAAAAAAAAACATGTAAAAAATTCGAAAATTCCCGAAAAAAAGAGAAAAAATATAAATTTTAAAATACACAATAAAATACTCTACTGGAAGTGAAGTCTAGCGACAATGGATGCGGAGTTGCTGCTGATGCCGAGTGACAACTCGGAGAACGGCAGCGACGAAAATTTAAAAAAAAGGCGTAAACTTTTGAAGCCGCAGACGAAGAGACAGCAGCAGAAACGAGCAGTGCTCCCGAACAATTTAGAAAAAAAAAGTGCTAAAGAAGAAGCCTCGTACAGCGGCAAGGGAAACCTGTACGTGCTGGCTTCATCCGAGGAGGAAGATCAAGCCGACGACGAAAAGGAATTGGCCCTTAAACTGAAGGAGAAGGACGAGCTGGAGGAATTCATAAAAACCCTCCAGCTCAAGCTAAAAAATAGAAGAACAGAAGAGAAAAAAGAACAAGACTAAGAAAAGGATAGAAAGTTGCCACAAACGCAACAACAAAAGAAACAAACCCAACACAAGCAGCAACCAAAGCAGCAACAACAACCGAAGCAGCAGCAGCAGGACCAACAACCGAAGCAGCAGCAGCAGCCCAAGCAGGAGGAGCAACCCAAGCAGCAGCAGCAGCAACAAAAGAAGGAGAAGAAGATTAGACTGCCTCCCATCAACATAACCGGAATGGACGCCGAAGACACGATCCAGGTATGTAAGTTGGCCGTAAAGGGCTTTCGCAGGCTGGCCATCCACTGATAAGCAGTTATCCTCCTTTTTTTTTTGCAGTGTCTTATATACATATGGGCGCCGTGGCGTAGTGCGTCGACTCCTACGCTGGATGTTGTCGGTTCGATTCCCGAAAAATCACCTAAACATTTTTCCATGGTTCCACCTCTTTCGAGTCACTGACAATGCTTAAAGAAACTGTCTAGAAAAAGCTTCTCAGACTCGCCATTCGGAGTCGGCATTAAACTGTAGGTCCCCTCCACTCGTGAGAGAACAATAGCACGCACAACACGAGTGGTTGCTGAGAAGTTTGGCCCAGGTCCATCTCGAACTGTAGCGCCGCCATTATTATTATATTATATACATATAATTAAAGTTCAAAGTATTGCGTATTCATTTTTTTACCCATTACTGTAGATGACCAAAGGCGCATATAACTCCATCGTCAAATGTCAACATAGACTTCGCTTCGCTTTTTTTTCTAAAATTCCCAAGAATTCACAGTTACATACACGAAAAAATAGAGAAGATATTAATGTCGTAGCCATTGCGTCTGCTTGACAATCTTAAACCACACATCTTCATCAGCAGGGTTAATAAACGACCCCATGGTCTAAAAATAGCTAGACGTTTACATACCCACCCAGCCATCAATTTCGAACCTCCGAATCGCCCACATTCGGTGGCGTCCTCAACGATGTCTCATCCACATCTACATCTATCCACACATTCGTATGCAAATAAACAACCAGATTAGAGTCACAACAAAAGTCACGGTCTTATCAGTACCCAACATATGTTTTACTTATTTTCTCAGTCTGATAAGCACGCCGCAGTGAGAAACATTCGCACTTCCAAGTCAGATTTGCTAAAGTCGGAGTGCGAGCAAGATGGGAACTCTCAATTTACTGATTCTCACCACATTTCTCGCCTATGGACTGGCCGTCGATCAGGAGGGCACCCTTGATTCGCCATTTATTCTGGAGTCTGAGAGGTATTATCTGAAATTACAGAGGGTGTGGAAAACTACTCATACGCATGTTTTGTCTTTCCTACAGCCTTACCGGGGAGCTGAATTTCATGCCAACCCTTGGCAATGGACACATCGGCTTCACCATCTTCGGCGACTCGATATTCGTCAACGGCATCTACAATGGGAACGAAGGCCTCAGCCATCGGGCAAGAATACCAAATGTCGGAAACATCTCAGTGATTCCCACCGGGAGTGAACCTTACACAAGTGAATTGTACAAACTCGACCTCCTCCGGGGGATCTTCGAACGGAAGCAGTCCAACGCGGAAATCGAAACGATCATCCGCACTTATCCACACCGTTACTTCAATAAGGCCATCATTAACGAAATTTTCGTGCAGCGGAAGAGCAATGCAACAGGTACCCCAAACGTAATGAACAGGAAGTGGTTATCCCGGTTGCCCTGGTTACTACCGAATAGTGCTCCAAAAAACGTTTTCCCTAAGTGCGACTCCACCTCCGCCAGCCCACAGCCCACAGCACACAGCCCACATCCATTATCATCGCCATCAAGACTTCCGTCTTAAATTGTAGCCGAGTGTTGTTCGAATGGGAGGAGAGTGAGATTGGATCAAAGATCACGTCACCGATTCGATCTGCTTCCGTGTGAGTTAGAATTGCCCGTCGCCCATAACCCCGGCCGGTCTAATGATCTCTCGCACATCATTAGACATCAGAACGACCAATCCTAGAAACGATCTAATACTCGTCGTCGTCAACATCGACGCCTTTTTTTTTTTCATCTTCATTCTCCTCACCTTTATCTCACATTAAATGCCAAATCATGTGCCCGATGACGACATGACAGCAATATGTGATAATGACTCCTCAGTTGGGTATCGGCTTTCTTCTTGCACAGCTTCCTGCGCACACTGTGTGCTCTCACTACAAGTGAGTCAATTAAGATCGATCGATTCAGGCCTTTGTTCTGGGAGTCGGAGACCAGAAGCGGAATGCCCACAGAATGTGCGTGCATCGCCATTGACGTTGGTAGGGGTATCAAATGATCTTTCAATTGCACGTGGGTATTTCTAATGTCGCATCACGAAACGAAGGCTGGCTGCAATGGGATTGGGAGGATGGTCCCATGGGGGGCTATGCCTTTGTCAACTCTGTGTGAATTCCTCTCTTGATTGAGAATCGATGCGTTACCTGGTACACGCTTCACACACTGTGTGTACCTCCACACTGGGCTGGAGGTTGGATGGGGTGTTTAATTGGAACTCTGCAGGAGATCGGCATATTGTTTCGAAACGTGTTACCGTCTTTTTTCTCTCAGTGGGGCATCTTGTGTCAAGGCAATTTTTTGAGTTAATTAAATCAAACCCCTGGCCATCCACAAAATTTAATTTACTATTAATTATGCTACCATTCATTGCAAAGGATGTCTTAAATTGTGTGTGTGTGTGTGTGTGTGCTATTGATTTAGGACTTTTATTAATTATTTATTTTGAATAGCGTTACGTAATGTTTCTTGAAGAGCTTTTATTTTATTTTGAGGGAAATACTGAACAGATATGAAACTGAAATATCCCCCCAGTTTGTGCAATCTTCAGAGAACTCTGCTGCTTCAAGCATAATCACTCCTGGTGTTCTATTCCCTTAAAATTCAAGAGGTTGATGTGACACTACGTGTGAAGATAGCATTCTAAGTTTAAAGGTTTATTTTGATGCATACTTTTTATTTTTGAATAACAAAACGTGACGCGTGACTTCACATTTTGGTTTCCTTAGAAGAAATTGCGCAAATCTTCCTTTTATTGGATGGAGTTACAATTTTACTACCACCAACAAGCTTCTCTATCTGACGAGATAACGTATGTTGTTAACCATGGCCCAAACAACGACAGTTGAGCAAACGGTCAACAAAGCCTTGATCCTGAATCGGCCCTTTTGTGGTTTCTTAGGTTTTAATTCGTCTGAGAACCGAACACACATCGTTGATTGTTTCGATGTCGGACCCAGACTCGTCACTGTCGGCAGTATTTTGGCCCAAAGAAACAATTTTTTTTTGTCGGAGTCTCTTTACTGGAGCACTCATACTTAAATACTGGTCCATCGTACTGCCATGCAGCAACCCACTTTTGCTGAAATTTCATGGTCTTCCGAAGGAAGACCAGCTGGCACTTATATGATGTGGTGCCTACATCATCAGCTCTCACCCCATCAGCAGCGAATAATTGTCACCTAATACGAGTAAAGCCGGGATAGTGGCAGAGGAAGTACTCTGCAGAGTCCTCGTCTTCCCCACAGGCATCGCAGAGGGTTTCATCGCTTAGGTCAAGCACATTTAGATGTTTGGCGAAGGTGTAGTGGCCCGTTATTATTATTATTATTATGGTTGAGGGTACATTGCACCGCGACCTTTAAGATCTATTGTGCCCCCTTTCAATACCTTAGCACAATTACGAGTTCAAATACAGTTCTTTTCAGAGTTGTATTGAGGGTAATGGACTCCTATTGCGCATAGGTGAAGAAATCTGTTCTAGAATATTCTCTCTAAACCCGTTTTCTGCAGGAATCTAAGAATGAGAGATGATTCTAGTGATTGCACTTCTTCTTCTGATAGTAGGTACTTGCTCAGACTTCATTTTCTTTTGTGGGCTAGTGCCTCGAAAAATCCCAGTATATGTTCTGGAATTTCATTAAATTCTCCACAAAATCTGCAGAGACCTTCTTCTGATAACCCTAGTTTCCTTAGATGCTCCCTGATGCATGCCTCGAACCTCTTTCAGTTATATTGCCCTAGGAGTTTCTTAGACTGTTTCATTCTACGAGCATTATCACAGGATTCTATCTGGTTCCTTCTTTCTAGTTACCTTTTCTAGTGGCCCGTTAGTACGCCGGTAAGTTATCTGCAGTCTTTTCTGTCAAGAGATAACAAGAAAGCCTCGGATTGCTTACAAGAATACGCACTTGGTCTGTCTACATCCTGGAGATTCATGTCACTTTCGGTTGTGCTCTCGAGAGGTCCAACCATCAATGGAAGCTTTAGCCAACAACTTAGGCAGTCCTATCGTAGATTCAGGTCCTGAGAGTACCTCCTCTGATCCTCGCAAGACAGTTTTTGTAACGAATTCAGAATTCTCAGCACAAACCGCTCTTTAACTCGTCTCATGCTCAAAAACGCTAGGCATAACGCTAAGTACCGTTCCGAAAGAGGCACCAAGATTCCCTGCTATCACCCTAATGACCACACGACGATCTGAGGGGACAATTTTATACCAACAATTTGATGGAGTTGTCTATCGATTCGATGTGTATTCTTTCACTGCAGAAATGTGTTTTGAACGGCTTTAATTCAGAAAGCCTGTGAATTTCTTCAAACTGCTGAGATCAGAGAAAGCATGCTCAACACTCGGGCTTACCTAAAGTTTAATAGGTTCTTTTTTTATATCCTCTACTAAACTGAGCCTATTTTCGTGTGTCGATAATTTTTCCTGTGCCACTACAGACTTCTGCAAATTAAAAACTTTTTTCCACACGACCTTCAAAATGTTGCGTCTAAGCCGTTTCCTAACTTATTTTTCTACTTCAGGTAGCGCTATGATCCAGGGTAGACTTGGGTCTATCTTTATTGCAACCAACAGTGTTGTGCGTGCTATTGTTCGCTCACGAGTTCGGAGACCTACAGCTTTAAGCCAACTGCAGGCAAATTTGAAAAGCTTTTCATTAAAACTACTCCATTTACTTCCCTTATAAATGGCAGACAAGCAATGTGGTCCAACTTAAATCACTTCATATGTGGAGAGGTAATTTTACCAGGAACTCCAATATTGTCAGCAAATTTGAATTCCTTACTCAAGATACCTCACAATCGTTCGGCTTATCTTCGAAAAATACTTTTCAATCAGCATTCACTCCAGACTGACCTTGACACGTTTTATGGTTCCCTGCCACTTTTCACAAATGAGTCCACAGCTAAGGAGGACGAGGGATGATGTCTTCTCGAAGGATCACAATCTCAGTACATCACTGCATCTTCGCGATCATAGTAGGATCTCTCAGTCGGTGCCTATGGGCATCAAGGAAGCCCTGTCGTGTCTGCACCCCAAAAGGGGCATCATTCTTTGTACGGATACCTCTCGGAATCGCACACCTCTCGGAATCAGTCCATAAAGCTGCCTCTCATATGTAGACATTACAATGTTCACCTATTGTGGTTGGAACGCTGTGACATTTTAGAAAACGGCAAAAACGAAAACTTCCTATACATACCAAAGTCTCTTCTCTCCAGGGTCCTTCTATGACTTAGCTTCTATGACTCTCTTAGGCGTCATTACATTGCACTTGGCAATTGGCAAGCATGGCAATAGAAAGGTTCGTTGTTATGACGACTTCCCTAGAAGTTGCAGAAGTGCAAAAGGAGGAGTACATGAAGCGCCCTCTCAGAGTGGAAGCAGAGCGATCTACAAAACACCAGCATTGGCCAACTTAACCGCTTCATCACAAGCTCAGAATTGTTCAGAATGGTGAATAGGAGAACATCCGATCCGCGTGGTATCACAATGCGCATGCAATGGCCAAGTGTGACTATACGTTCTACGATTTGCCGCTAGCATCAAGCCTAACCTAACTTAACTCCAGAAAGGACAAGACTTTCGAGCTCATCATTCATTTCTAAACTTGTGGCTCAAAATGCGTTTTTTCTTGTTTTTTATTGTCGTTCTACCAAAATATCTTGTAAATTACACCGTTTGTCTTTGAAAGTCTTAATTTGTCATCAACAGAGGGTACAACGTACACATTCGATTTGAAAGTTCAACCCGGCAGCTCAACTGAAGACTTCAACATAGTGACAGCCACCTCAGACCCACTGGATGACCACATGGTTGGTTGTCTGATAACCAAAGATGTGGAAGATGCAGACATGCAACCTTCGAAGTCTAAAATATGCATGGCCATGAATTTATTGCCCAAGAAAATTGAACTTCAACCAAACAAGCCGAACCTCTATCTGCGATATGTCATAGCGATTGCAGAAAGCGCAAAAACTGCTACCACGGAATACAAGGATGGTAAGCACATCGACTCAATTCACTGCACACTAATGTCCTTCGTTTAGTTCAAGGAACAACGCAGAGGACTCTCTTGAAAACACACACAGCACAGTGGAAGAACTTCTGGAATCAGTTTCGAATAGAGCTTGATGGAAACTTAGAACTTTCGCGGACCATAAATGCTGGGATCTTTTACCTGGCCAGCTCCTTGCCTTCCGTTATGTCCAACCAACAGAACATGCCATTTTACGGGCTCAGTCCGACGGGCTTGGGAAGGGGATCGCTTGAGAAGGACTATCAAGGACACAATTTCTGGGACACCGAGATTTGGATGCTTCCCGTGGTGACTCAACTCTCGACTGAATGGACGAGATTGCTGCTTAATTACAGATACCGAAACCTCAGGGCTGCAATGCTGAATGCCGAGAAATCTGGTAACTCGGGCGCACGGTGAGTTATGGCATACATGCCAGCTCCTATCCTAATTCAGCTTTTTGTTAGGTTTCCCTGGGAGAGTGGAATGACCGGAATAGAAGTCACAAATCCCTGTTGTCCAGAAGTGGCGAGGCAGCAAATCCACATCACAGCAGACATCGCCTTCGCTGCGAGGCATTACTTCATAGTTACCAACAACACACAGTGGATGCAACTTGAAGGATGCCTTTTATCGCAGCGCATCGCCGAGTTTTGGGTCAGTCGAGTGAGCCTGGACGAGGCTACTGGCCAGTATGACATCAAGTGTAGGACGTCACAATTATCTCTCTCTCCAATTTGCCTTGCTCACTATACTCCTCTCGGTTTCTAGATGTCATGGGACCTGATGAGGATCACCACAACGTGACTAACAACGTCTACACGAATCTTGTCGTCCACCATGCTTTGGAATTCATTCAGTAAGATCGCATTCGAATTCAGTTGTATAGTCTAAGCGATCTCCTTTTAGCCTCACTCAGTCTATCTGCGAAAGGGATCCATCGTTTGCAGCCAAGTGCTTGGACATTGCTGAGAAACTTAAGGTTCCCTACGACCCTAAACTGGACTACAACCCACAGTACGATGGATACACTCCAAACACAAGGATCAAACAAGCCGATGCTGTACTGCTCTCATACCCAATGCTGTACCCGATGAAAAAGTAAGCTCTCCCTCGGGAAAGAACAAACCTTAAAGAGACTTTGATACATGCCCCTCCTCACACAGGTCGACTCTGTCAAACAATCTTAGGATCTACGAGAATGTTACAAGGCCCTCAGGACCAGCTATGACCTGGTCAATGCACGCAATAGCACACTTGGATGAAGGTAATCAGCCGAAGGCTGACGAACTCTTCGAAAAGGGTTACAAGGACTATGTTCGGGAGCCGTTTAAGGTAGGAGTTAAGTTTGAAAATTGATAATTTTCGCATTATTTGTGGTTAAAGGCATGGAGTGAAGTCATCAGAGGCAAGGAAGGTGCTGCCAATTTCATCACTGGTATAGGGGGATTTCTGCAAGCAGTCATCAATGGATATGGAGGAATAAGATTCCATTCAAACAGAATGGAAGTCAGAACACCGTATTTACTTCCTGGGACGAATAGTGTTCAAATTTCGGGTAAGATGATCGAGAAGTGCAAAATAATTTGTAGACGTCCTTAGAATTGACGCATCCGGGTGTGCGTCGTCTTAATATTCATCATTAGAAATATCTTCCTTTTAAGTCACGGTACGGTCCAGTTTGTCCTAGGGCGGAATAAACAACCTTAAGCTATAGTACCATATACTTTCCCCACTCACATATAGTTAATACGTCAAACATAATTGTCCAACTTCGAAATCAGAACATCGGAGTAAATGGTTATTATCGAACACGACTGGATAGTTAAGTGCCTACCCTAAGTTCGAGGGGTCCCAGGTTCGAGTCTGGTCTAGTCACCATTTGTCATTGTGATCAAATTAACGGCACTGGAGTAGGTTGCTACCTGACAGTACAATGGACCAGCTTTGAGTCTGAGTACTCCAGCAGTGTTTCAAAAAAAATGGTTATCGATTGGTCGGTCATGTTAAGTTCTGCTGCTTCATTTACTGCTGGTACTTCCATCGCTAAGTATTAGGGATCTTTAGAAGAGGTCACAGAAATATCCTGCTCCTGTACCTGCTCTCGTTTTTAAGCCATCGTGTGCCAAGACCACCAGCACCTATTCCAACTTGCTCCTGTGCGGAGTTCGGTCTTCCTCGCCGGGACCAGAGTTAATGGCAGGTAGTCCATCTTTTGCGTGGTACTGTCCACCGTGAAAGGATAGCCACGTGCCATAATCCCATTTTTCTGAGCCTAAGGGCGGCTGTGGGCGCTGTAGCGTAGTGGGTAGGTGCGTCGACTCCTACGCTCGGTGTTGTCAGTTCGATTCCAGAAAAATCACCTAAACATTTTTCACGGCTCCACCTCTTTCGAGTCACTGGCAATGCTCAAAGAGTATAACTATCTAGAAAAAGCTTCTCAATCTCGCCGTTCGGAGTCGGCATTAAACTGTAGGTCGCGTCCACTCGTGAGAGAACAGTAGCACGCACAACACGAGTGGTTGCTGAGAAATTAGGCCCAGGTCCACCTCGGACTGTAGTGCCGCCATTATTATATTATTATTATTATTATTAAGGGTGGTTGAGGTAGCTCTAACAGTATTGATCTAAATGATCCACTTACCCTCGGAATGCCCGATTGTTGGCGCCGGCGTAGACGGTATTTTACGTCTCAACACGATTGGTTGCTGTGGGAGCTACCCAAGTTCAGCATGGACTGTAACGTCGGCATTGCTATCATTGTTAAGACACAATTTTCTTCTTCTTCTTCTGACGCTACAGTCCATGATGAACCTGGGGTTCATTTAACAAGCCTCTCCAGCTAGCACTATCTTTAGCTAGCTGCGTCCAATTACGCACACCAAGTTGGCTAAGGTGTTTACCTTGGCTGCGCCTTTGGTTTCGTAGGATTCCTCTTTTCGGGCAAAAGCAGTTTTCATGCTCTCTGTGTAACCTAGTCATCTTAGTTCGTGGTTGAATCTTGTCCTCCAATCGTCATTACCGCAAACAGGACCAAAGAACACAAAGCTCTCGAAAAGACCAAGGCTTCTTCAACTGCTCTTGAGATTCCCTATGTCTCGCCATAGAGAAGTACAGGGATGATTAAGGCGTCATAAAAAGTCAGCTTGGTCCTTCGAGGAAGGGCTCTATTATTCAATTGCATCTTAAACCCTTATTTTGACTTATTTTGCGTTTAATATGGGTACTAATGGTATTCCTAGTGTTTATTCGCGACCCGAGATAGACGAAGTCCTTGACCACCTCGAAAGTATATCTGCCTATGATAAAGTTGTGGCCAAGTCGTTGACGGTATTCCTCGAAGATACGATATATTTACTTCATTTTGCCCTCATTCACCGCTAAGAGCATTTTGGTCGCTTCCGATTCAATGCCAGCAAACTCTTCATTTACAGCTCACTATGTTCGACCAATCACACCAATCGTTCGCTTATGTCAGCAGTTGAACGAACTTTTGGACTATCGAGGCTCTTAATCTGTCCCTTGGCACCGGATTATTCACAGTCGAGACGTGTGTCACAGACGTATGCCACAGTAAAGTACAGTACAGTTGTATACTATACTTCGTTTTCACTCTCAAAAATGTGTACATTTGCCAGATTTCCTATTTTTCAAACCCAAGCAATTATTTCTGAACGGAAATGCATTTAAACTCATCTAGCGCCACCTACCCACGAATAGATAATTTATCTTAATTACAACCCAAAAACATCCACCTTTATTCACAATAGCTAAAATGTACGTGATTTTCTTTTTGCATGTATTCAAGGAATAAAATATCAAGGCTCACTGTTTACCATCAAAATCTCGAAAAAGCCTTTCATCGTGGTTGATTACATAAGGTCGTACCAAACCCTGCACATAGTAAATGAAGAAAACCAGGTTCGATACATGATTGAAGGAATTGAATGTGCGTACACTCATCGATTTTGGAAAGACATATTTTTAAGAAACCTTTCTTCTTCATTTCAGATCCAATCGAAGGAACTATCTCTGTCAAAGCCAGTATGAACTATGATCGATTTGGGAGTCTGTGAGATGTTCTTTGAAAATGTTTTACCAAGCAAAAGGCGAATAAGATAACAATATAAGTTTCTACCTCAGTTAAAGTTATTTTCTCTAACTCATTAAATCCTTTTCACTATTTGGCGTATGAATACACCTCAGTCTGTCCGCTACGCTGGAATATGTCGTTAATTTTTTGTAAATTAATCTGGAAGTTCATTGCTAGAATTGTTTACGACCGCGAGTACTATCGATTGAGCTTGACGCGGTGCCTTTAAGGTTATCTGTCGTTCGTTTGTATGTATGTCATCATTGTTGTTATCTACTCTGTTTACTGGGAATACTGGGGATAACAGCCATTGTCTTCGCCAGAAGCGATTTTGACCTTGTTGTCAACAATCTTATAACGTGGTTGTAAGACAATCCACTGTAGGTTGGATTTTTACACAACAGATTATGAAACACAACAGACCCAAGAAATGCAGATCGACACTTATTCCTCGAATTCAAAACCGCATTAGACAACACGCGTACAGACGAACTGTACAGCGCCATGTCTAGTTTTGTCATTTCTGACCACTTCAGGCTATGTAAATGAAAGAACAACACACATCCTTTTGGTGAGTAGGGGATCAACTGCAGGATAACGACGGAGAATTCTCGCAACGCCACCAAGGTTAGAAACGAACTCACCGAGATATTCAAATGTTTTAGACAAGACGAGGCGCTTCAACATCATTGTTGGAAAAAAATCCAAAAGATCTTTTAAAGCTTCATATCATCTCTAGAGTAAGCAGATAACATTGTCGTAATTGATTGAACACAGTTTCAATGAAAGAAAGCGGCTAAAATAGGTCTAGGTGTAAACGAGTACAAAATGATGTCTTCGTGAAAGTTGGCGCGGCTCCACATCGACGACTTCGCCAGACTGTCACAATAGGCAAGGCATTATTACTTTGTAGGTAGTAATTCTATCTCGGCATCCTGAAAAAACCACCACAGGTAACATCAATACAGTCGACTCCGCATAGATGCACTTTGCTTTACTGAAAAAATCGATTAACTAAAACAAGGAATTGTACAGGGTCTAGCTAATTTCCGTTTAACTTAAAACTCTGCTTAATTGAAACCAATTTTCTGCAGTTAAGCGGAGTCGAACAGTGCTTCCAGAAAGTGCCATAATTTCAACTTCAATTCCACGCATTTGGTAAAACGGTATAGGTAAAGGTAAAGGAGAAAAAATATCTTTCTATTTGGCTGTGTTCTCTGACAATTCGCAAGGTTTAATTTAAAGAATACTTCTTACTGGTGTATCATGGCAGATAACTAGGGTCTCGGAAAAAAGTAAAACAAAAAATTTCTGTCGGAATTGCTGGAATACCCAAAGGGTAGCAAAAAAAACAAGCTACAAAACGTGAGTAACCACCTGTTTTAAAGCTAAAAGGATTAATATATTTTGTAAATCTGTTATAATTTTTGAATTTAATAATAATAATAACAATGGCGGCACTACAGTCCGAGGTGGAAGGGAACCTGCAGACGCACCTACCCACTACGCCACGGCGCCCACGATTTTTGAATGGGAATGATTAATTTTTAGCGATATGGAAAGTTTTCTTCGCCAGTTTGGTAAATTTCACTTAAAATTCTGCCGTCACTGCAGTGGACTATACAGAGGCAACCGTAGAATAACTCATGACAAAAAATAAATAAATAAATCACTGATTCTTTGGACGCAAGTGAGTAATAGAGCCCTCTCACGATCTATACAAGATCGTCGCATCCCAGTTCTACCCTACGGCGCAGAGATATGGACGATAACGAAAGCGATAAAGAAGCCCATGCGGTTTTCAAGGCGAAAGTTCTACGAGCTATCTTTGTTCCTATTTGCGTTGGTGGCGATTGGATTCAAAGATTCAGGCTGAGTTGGTAAACATCAACAAAGTGCGCATCACGTAAGCATCACTGCCTATATGATGCGACGCAACAATTTTTTGATGTTGCGATGCATCACGATGCTTTAATTTTGTTCGCGTTTCGGAACGGTTTATTATTTTGTATTTCAATTGTTTCTTTTTTTGTAAAAATGTCAAAGAAATCGGGGACAATTTTTTAAATAATTTGGTTAAAAATGTTGGCAATTACAATTCGAGCATACTTCAATATATTTTAGACAAGAAAAAGACACAATTGAGTCGGAAAATAAAAAAAAAATCCATCGCATCATAATAATCTACGATGCGCTGGTTACTTTTGTTTGCGCATCATTACTTTCATGTTGCAGTTTAGAACGTGATGCAAAGCATCATTGCCAAATGTTTGTAATTAAGAACGATGACGTTGCAGTACTGCGCTAACGTTGCGATTACGAATTCACCCTCAATCACGAACTATACCGGCTGTATAAAGACATGACCTTACGTATCCAATGCCTTAGGTGACTAGGTCATGTGCACGAACAAGGTAGCTCTTCTTTATAAATTGAGAGGGCAAGAGTGTTTACGAATACCTTTAAGTGTCCGGAATCAAGACACAGCACGGGCCTAAGGTTAAGAGGGAGAAATCATTAGCAGGCATTACGGCGGTGTTCGAGCGAGTCTATTGATTTCCCTATATTACTGTCTCCCATAAGTTTTACTGCTCACTGTTTTATTCTACCTACGTTTAGGGACGCTTTGGGACCACCAGACCAAATATAAGTGTTATACTCAAGTTTCTATCAGATGTAGACTTTATAAATTAGCTCCAAATCAAAGGGAGTGAAATATTTCTTGCATTGTTTAAGGAAACCTGGACATTTTGTGTGAACATTCCAATTAAGTTTTGTGCTGATGCTAGAGGTGTGACGGATATGCGGTAAGTATTCGATATCCGGCTTCTTCTATAATATCCAGCCGGAGCCGAATAGTCTTTTGATATCCGGCCGAATGCCGGATACTCGTTTTTTCAGTAAAAAAACAACAAAATGAAAAAAAAAAAAACAAATAAATATTGGGAGTTTACTAAAGCCAAATTATGGTGAATGAAAATTAGTTTTTCTGCATTCAGGGGTAATAATTTATTACGCTTGTTTTCGTATACGATGCATGCTTCAGAAAAGAGTCTCTCACTGTATACACTGCTACATGGAGATGAAAAATAAGATTTGGCAAATTTGGGCAAAATCGGGTACTGTCTTCCATTGACTGACCACCAAGGGTCACTATTCCGTTCAAAATAAACTGTTTAGAGATATCAGTCAAGCTCGTTGGCAGTATTTTTTTTGGGCAGAAAACTCGATTGCCTTCCGCAACCTCTTCAAAAATGTCCCAAATACTTTGCTGTGTAGAAAGTAAGAATATCTCGTGTAGGAGAAGGAAAAAAACATGTTTAAGTTGGTTTTACTTGTACCGGTCTGATTTGAGTATCACACCACCAAACTATTATACTTTTAATTTGGGCAGATATCCGGCCGCCGAATATTCGCCTATCCGGTCTAGCTGCAGGTCGAATATACGGTATCCGGTATCCGGCCAAATCACTATTCGGTACAACTCTAGTTGATACACATTACAAGGATAGAAAATCTTTCGGTTTCATCGACACAAGTGCCATCCATGGCACGGCTTCGGCCTAAAGATTCTTTGACTTCGATCCCGTGGGATAACACAGCAAAGGACGTCCACGATTGAGGTGGCGTACACGAGTGCACAACTTCGTGTGCGAAACTGGAACCAACTAGGGATAATCCAGTTTTGTTAGTTGACGCCCTCGTTTGCACCGGACTTTTGCACAAACTGCCGATCTTATCTAAAAGCAAATTCAAGTTAACGTTCTCCATCGCATTGTTAAAAGAGACGCAATTAAACAAGCAAGTGCCGAGAAGAGATGGCTGAAGGATTTCTGAATTATGTTGAATAGTTTTGTAAGTAATCATTGTGGATGGCAACCGTTATTTCAAGTAAATTGTACTAAATGTTAATAACCTACAATGTGGGTGCCGTGGCGTTGTAGGTATGTGCGTCAACCGCAACGCACTAGACTTTCAAGTCGAGGTTAAAATCCCAGAACAAGCAACAAGCATCAAAGAAAATTGTCCACGGTTCACCGTCTTTCGAGTCACTGGAAATGCTCAAAGACTATAAGTGTCTCGAAAAAGCTTCTCAATCTCGTCGTTAGGAGTCGGCATTAAACAATAGGTCCCCTCCATCTGTGAAGGAACAATAATACGTATAACATAAGTGGGATAAGCTGGGCCAAAGTCTAACTCGGACCCCAGAGCCGCTATTAATATTACAATTATAAATGTAACAGTATTGTCACTTTGACACTCAACATATGTAGATGACATCTACAGAAAACCGATTTCATCGCCATCTGTACGCCGTCTGTTGGAGCACTTTATCTCCACTGACTTAGTTTTCAAACAGTTTCCGGAGCTGACTATACATTTTTTAGTTAATCACGCCAATCATCAAATTTGTGTTAGATAAATTTAACAAACGAATAGTTAAGTAATAACTGTGCTCCGCAGAGTTAAAAAATACTCTTATCTGATTTAGGTTTATACTCAATTTCGACCTCTGCGTCTCAGAAACATTAATAGCAAACTGAGGCTTATCGCGAATTCCTTTCTGCTTAATTGTTGACATCGTTGACTAAATACAACACTTAGGCTTTTGCAAATACAAAATTAAATTAAAATGTTTAATGTATTATCAACCGCGCACTAAGACCTTGCCGCACACCACGTCTTCACGATCAGTGTGAATAAAAGCGCAAACGGGTCTGTGCGATATTTTTCTCTTTTGTTCGTTGTGGCATTCTTCGTGCCCTTTGTGAGCGTAAGAATAAGTGTAATCTTGAGAAAATAGAAGAAAATAACAGCAATAAGGAAGAAATTCGGTGTTATTTAGAAATTTGCTTTAGATATTCGATGCTTGCCATGTAGATACTACGTGCCACTTCAGGAGACATCAGATATACTCCTCATCGCTGAACAGTGTTTGGACTACCATTATAGATTTATTTTTTGTAGCTTTATCACAGCAGGCCCAAGGCGGGCTTGCAGATACCACTAATCGTGTCTGTGTTTGTCAATCTGTTGGGAATGAAAAAAGAAGAAAAACCTGATCACGGACCAGTTGCAAGAAACACGAATATCTGAGAAGTCCACCCTAATCTCGATCAAAATTGTACAAGATACGTGTAAGCAGGGATACACATGTATTTGGAACAAAATGCCAAATTAGAAATCAACTTCATGATGACTAAGGACAACTGCCGCCTTATTGGTCTGTTGACCTTGCTCTTCTTGTGTGCACAACTGACGACAGCCAGTTCATCGCAGCTGTACATCATGAAGCTTGATGAACACTGTCAGAAACTAATACGCAGCCCAAACTGCGCATGTTCGAAGAGTACCTTTGAGATAAAATGCCCAAAAGGTTTTCCCGTCCCAAAAATTTCAATCAGCATCAGTCAAAGCAATCGTGTCCATATCAAATGCCAACACTTGATTCCGAATGAATTCTACAGACTCCTGCCAAAGATGACCATAGGCAGCAAACACATTGTGCAGATCAGTCAGTGTCCATTACCAATGGGGTTAGCCGTAAAGCACATTTTTCAAAAACTCGGCATTACCCAGGTGAATGAACTGCTCTTGGAAAGCAAGGAGTTGGGTGGGTATCTGGAACGCACTCACTTTGAAGGACTGCAGGATCTAGACAGATTGCAACTAAGCTCGAATAGTCACAAGAACTTGCCGGAAAATTTGTTCGCCAAACTCAGGAATCTCACGAGTTTGAATCTACGTTGGAATACGTCTCAGAAGATTCGAAACCATCGTGCACGTCGCCATTTGCCGGAATTTGGAATTTTCCGAAATCAAAAGAAACTCAATCAATTGAATCTCTCGAGCAACAATTTCTTAGACTTAACTAAGGAGACCTTCGAAGGAGTATCCTCTCTTACAGAGCTCAGACTTAGTTTGAACAATATTGTCACCATCCACCCGGATTTCTTCTCTCTCCTAACCAACATCGCTAATGTCAACCTCACCGGAAACTACTTCAAGTCACTGCCAGATAATCTGTTTGCTGCGAACAGGAATCTCTCCTCCTTCCACCTTTACGACAACTACGTGCCATTAAAACAACTTCCTAAAACGTTGCTTGGAAATCTTCCCCACCTTCGCGAAGTTCGCCTAACTTGCAGCCTAGAGGAGATCCCCGAATTATTGTTTGTCAATTCTACAGGCATTCGCAACATCACGATCTCTGGAAATAACCTCACCAAGTTGCCAATTATGCTGTTTGCGGATCAATTCGAGCTTATCAATCTGGACCTGAGCCGCAATCAACTGACGTCACTGCCTGATGAAATGTTTATGTACGCTAGAAACTTACGTGTCCTGCGACTCTCGCAAAACCGTCTCGTGAACATATCCGATAAAATATTTCTTGGTCTAAGTAGCCTCCAAATGCTTTACGTTGACAACAACAACATATTCACGATACACCCGAAAGCATTCGCTTATAATCCAAAACTTGCGTACATCAACATGGAGAACAATCAGATTAAACTACATGATTCGTTCCACAGTGAACACAATCCTACTGACCAAATCGATATAGACTCACCGTTCAAGGGCTTGAAGGAATTGCAGACACTAAACTTGAGAAACAACTCGATTCAAACAATTTTCGTCGATTGGAGAGATCAAATACCAAAACTTCGCACGCTTGACCTGAGCTACAACAAGTTCACCAAGATATCGCACTATGATCTACAGTACCAGAGTTATGACATATTCGTTAATCTGTCCCACAATTTCATTCAGAAGATCAACTTCGACGACATTGATGATTGGGATTTTAGGAATTCGACAAAAAAGATTAGGATGGACCTCAGTAACAATTTAATCGACTGTGACTGCAAACTTCTGGCCTTTGTTAAGTTCCTGAAACAACAAATCGAAGGCAGACGGAATGAAATAATAGCCGCAGCTTATGAGCTTCAATGCAGTTATCCAGAGAACCTAAAAGACCGCTTGGTCAATTGGCTGGTTCCAAAAGAACTTATATGTCCACTCGACAACGAGATCAATACTGCGAGACTATGTCCAGAAGGCTGCTCATGCTGGGAGCGGCCAGCAGATCAAATCGCAATCGTTAACTGTTCGAATGCCAACCTTACCGAAATGCCAGTGCTGCCCAATCTGAAGCAGACTCGACCAGGAATTCATGGAATAGAGCTACACATCGAGAACAACAGGCTCACCAAGTTACCAAACGCCAACAGTCTCGGCTATATGCATGTAGTTCGATTATATGCTTCGAACAACAGCCTTACCGAGGTTCTAGATAACAACTTGCCTAAGAACTTGAGCATTTTGAATCTGTCTTACAATAAAATGCAACACTTCAATGCCACCGTACTGACCGCTCTCAATGAAAGCCGAATCATTTCTGCATTGGCCGGCAACCCATGGAAGTGCGACTGTGCTGCCAAAAACCTTCTGCGTTTCGTACAGTACAACTACGAAATAATTTCCGATATCAAGCGATTAGAATGCGTGGACGGACAGAAATTCCAAGATTTGTCTTTAAACATCATATGCCCCGCAAACCAGACTCTCTTCATCGCTTTATGCGTCCTGATAGCCGTTGTCGGATTGTTTGCAAGCATCATAGCACCCTTATACTACAAGTACCAACACGAGATAAAAGTCTGGTTGTATACACATGACATGTGCCTTTGGTTTGTCTCAGAAGAGGAGTTAGACAAAGACAAAAAGTACGACGCTTTCATCTCCTTCTCACACAAAGATGAAGACTTTATTATGGACTACTTGCTCCCAGAACTGGAAAGCGGGCCAACTCCCTTTAAACTCTGCCTTCACAGTCGAGACTGGGTTATTGGAGAATTCATACCCTACCAAATCATACAATCTGTGGACGATTCCCGACGTACAATTGTCGTCATTTCGCCGAGTTTCATTGAATCCATTTGGGCCCGAATGGAATTCCGCGCTGCCCACACGGCTGCTTTGAGTGAGGGACGAATTCGAGTGATTGCCATTATCTATGGCGACATCGGCAACATTGACTCTCTGGATGACGAGCTCCAGACATACCTGCGAATGAACACCTACATCAAGTGGGGCGATCCATGGTTCTGGAAAAAACTTCGTTACGCTATGACACATCTACCAAAGAATATCTCCGCCCAAAAGAATTCAATGGATAATAAATTGGAGGAAATTAAACCACCACTGGTCAACCCACCGCTGAAGACACCACCGGATGAGCAAGATTACGAAAAGCACCCAATGAGTCAACCAATCGATGTAACAACCTCAAGGGCAATGGATTCTTGCACAGATTTCAAAGGTGATGGTAATAAAACCAACTGCATTAATGGAAAGATTATCAAAGGACATCTGAAGTTGAACAAATAAACGGGCATCAAAAAACTAGCTAAAAACTAAGCCAATTGCAGTGGACGATCATAATTCTTTATTATTATTATTATTATTCTTTATTATTCATAAAATAAGTTTACAATAAAGGTTTTTAAAAAAAAGAAAAAAATTAACATGGCATTTTGCCGTCTGTTTGAGTTAGATTGACATAGCATCAAAAATATATAATTCATAATTCTTATAGTTTGCACAAATTTTATGCGACGTGTTTAAAAACACCAACTCAAGATGGTCAGATGGCACTACGTGCCTCATTACAAAGCAAATCTGGCCTAAACTTGATCTAAAACGTTCACTCTATCTTCTTAGAATGAACAGGTCATCCCTAAGGATTCTCATTGGCGTTATCACAGGACACTGTGCCATTGGCACTCACGCCTCAAGAATGGGACTCCCTCATAATGATTTCTGCAGAAGCTGCAGAGACGAAGAAGAAGAAGAAAGCATAACGCATCTTCTCTGCACTTGTAGCGCTCTCTCCTCTCGCAGGATGAAACACCTTGGAGCCTACTTCTTTAACGACTTGAGCGAATTGCACAACGTCGGCATCAATCAATTAAAGAGCTTCGTTGAAAGCGCTAAATGGTTTTTCGGATAAAGGAACACAAGATCCGCGTGGTATCACAATGGGCCTAATTTGGCCTAAGTGTGACTGTTTTCTACCAGCCACTTCAACCTAACCTAACCTATGTAAGACAACACCAAAAGAAGCAACTAGTTAAAGCTATTTCGGTAATTCAATGCATGATTGCAAAATGGGTAAAGTACATTCCAGCCCAACCCTCCATTAAGTATGTGCTTGGTTTCATCAAGTGTGAGAGATCCTTTAAAGAAGTAAAGGAAACGTAGTTCTGACAAAATGGGACAAACTGCGATAAAGTGATATGTATATATCTTCAACTTCGTTGCGATTACAAAGGGTGCATACAGAGTGGAGATCATTTCTGTGCGGGATGTAATTAAGTCGTAAAAGTTCTGTCCTCGCTCTAAATATTAAGCCTATTTTACTGGTTGTATGCTTATTATTAAAATAGCTATTGGTACCAAGCAAATGATTTAGGGCTTTATAAATATGTCTCGATGTGGAGAGTTGTGCTCTGCTTAAAGATTGTTCATACATATAATCGTCGTGTTTTCTTATGCACTCATAGAACTTGTCTTTCCTTTCACAGGCATTAGACTCTGTGAGACCTAGCACTATGTTATGTGAAGAGGCACGTTCATTCCATTCTTTGATAGGCTTAAGGTTAAGTTGCAAAGCGATCTTGAGTAACCTCTTTTGAAGGTTATTGTTTGGCCTGTTCATTATCTTCCCTAAGTAATCTGCATTTGCTTTTAAGTTCCGTAGATATATTTGAGGTAGACCTGATTCGAGGTGTATTGCGTAAGTGGGTGTTGATGCAGGAAGTTTGAAGATGCGCTTCAAGAAGTACCGCTGAACCATTTCACATTCCTCAAAGTATTTGCATCCAAAAACTTGGTTCGCATAGCAAAGGCAAGAGTTAAATAGTGGCACTGAAGACCTGGAACTTTGATACGCTATCGACTCGTTGATTGCCAAAAAATTGTTTCCATAAACGGTTGATAGCTGCTTTTGCAGCAACTGCTTTCTCATGAACATGTGGTTGGATGTCTAGATTTGACGTAATAAGAAAACCTAGGTAATTAAATTTTTTAACAACTTCGAGTGTCTCGCCTTCAAAAGTCCAACTTTCTCGTAATGTTCTATTACTTCGGCCAGAGCCGAAAACCATAATTTTTGATTTAGAAGTGTTAACCTTAAGGTTCCAAAGGTCGCAGTAGCATTTTAGTTTGACTATTTGCAACTGGAGAGTAGTCGGGTTATCAGCCAAAATAACTAAATCATCCGCATACATAAGAACCTTGACCTCCAGACCTCCCATTCTAACTCCACCTGGTAAAAAGTTTGTTATGTCGTCGATATAAAGGGAAAATAAGAGCGGACTAAGTACACAACCTTGCGGAACTCCTGTACTAGTATCAAAAAAATCTGATAACACACTTCCATTCCACACTGTGGCAGACGTTTGTGTAATGAGTTCTCTATAAATCCTTAAGAACTTGCTTGAAAGACCAATAGTTGATAATTTATACAGTAGTGAGTTCCTGTTTACTGTGTCGAAGGCAGCCCTAAAATCTACAAAAAAAGCATATAGCCTTTTTCCTCTTTCCTTAAATCTATTCACAATGGATGTAAGAGCAAAAATTTGATCCACAGTAGAGAACCCGGATCGGAAACCTGCTTGGAAAATACTGAGTTTATTATTCGTTTCCACCCAAATCATCAAACTATGGTATAGAATTTGTGTGAAAACTTTCCTAAACGTGCATAGAAGGGAAATGCCTCTGTAATTTTCGGGTAACATGCTATCTCCTTTTTTAAAAAGAGCGACTATCACTGACTTCAAAAAAAATCTCTGGTATTAGTTCTTGATCCAAAATTCGGTTATAAAGAAGTAGTAAGAAGTAGTAAGTAATTCTTTAAGTGCATTTTTTACAAGAGGAAATAAGGCAGCTGGGTCCTCCAGAGGCAAGAATTGTGGGACTCCTCCTGATTGACGCAGATATCCGAGAACTTTCCTGTGAATATTACGACTAAATAAACTCTAAATGTAACAATGAAATAGCGTAGTCAGTATAACTTATTTAATTCAAAAGCGCTTCCTTTTTTCTTCTTCTTGTGGCGCTACAATCCGGGGTGGAGCTGGGCCTCAACTAACAAACCTCTCCAGCCAGCATCATCTTTCTATCTACTATCTGTCGCCAATTGCACACGGGCACTGAGGTCCCTCTCCAGTTAAGTGCGCCACCTTAGACGTGGAAATTATCTGTTTCGTTGTCCCACTGGTTCAGAGTCGAAGATTCTCCTAGCCGGAGCCAAGTTGCCCATGCGCTCTACATGACCTAACCATCTTAGGCATCTTAGATCCGTAGATCCCTAACTAGACTCATCTCCCTGTACAGCCTATACAGTTGGTGATTGAATCTTCTTCTCCAAATGCCAGAAACGCAACACATTATGCCCGCTCCACATGTTGTCTAGCAGCACTCCACTTAAGAAGGCTAAGATTGTCTTGGGGTAAATGATGTGCTAAAATTCCATGTTTAAGATCAGTCGTGGACTAGATAGTTGGGCATCCTTATCCAGTAGTAACTTTTTCGGTGTGACAGTATCTCATCCACCATCACGAGGAACAAAGAACAAACAAACAGGATTCACAGTTAATCATGATTGGTTGGTTATCTTTATTGGAACTTGTAAATAAGACTAAAAACTATAAAGAACCTTAAGAATGTGCTTTCGATGTACATTCACTTGAACTTGGATATTGTAGTATTGCTGACAGCTGCTGCCTGTTTTCCGCCACTCAGCACCACATAGGGTGTCTTGGTTTCTTTTTGTTTTTGTTGCAACATCGTTAATGTACCCAGGGGTGTGTCTGTAGAACTCATGGTCTTCATCAGCTATTCAAAGGGAAACGAATCGATTAGCACATAGTCTTCGTGATAGGATGACTGAAATAACTTACCCCATCTTGTTCCATCTTTTTCAGTCTCTTCTCGATCTTATTTTTGCCAGGACCTTTGCCATGGAACTTATGTGATAGATATCTAAAGGCTTCCTTTAAATTCAGAATACGTCCATTGTCGTCGATATATTCTAGCTTAACGTTGGGCTTGAAGTTGTCCTTGTCGCGAAACTCCATAATGGGGCCGGAATGGAAGCGATCCCGACGACCGAATTTATCGTCGTCACTAAAAATGCACAAAAAATGCTGCTGTTAGATGGGAAAAAGTGAGCCGGTGAGAGTGTCAAACTTACCCAGCAGATTTGTCTTCAATCGAATAGTTCTTCGCTTGGAGGTAGGCCAGTTTGGAATTACTTGGTCGATTTTTGTCATCTTTCTCCAGGTAGCCCTTTGAGAGAGCAAGCTTCAGGGCGTTACCGACGCCAGCTCCGACATCTGGTTCCTCGTCCAAGATGGCAACATCCCCGACATCGTTTGACGTGTCGTCCTCCATTGGACGTATGATGTCCTCTGGATTCACTGAGTTCCATGTTCCTGTGCTTGCTTCTGGCTCCTCCGGCTTTTTGTCATCCACCCTCTCTTCGACTTCATAGTCCATCATGTCATTAGAGTCTTCGTCTCGGTTTCCAGCCATGCCGTACGTTGGAATGTCCCCAAGTGTTCTGCAAAACTCCGCCGTGGCATTGAGAACGATGTGCCCCTCCTTCAATCCATTTGCCGTTTCATCGTCCCCCTCTGGTTCGTCCTTAACTTCTGCTTTGATTTCTTCTGGTTCGATTGGAAGGGTCTTCTTGATGAGAGACTCTTTCTGCTTTAATTTTCTGGCTTTGGATAGGACTCGCTGCAGATCGTCCTCATCTTCTACATCCGGCTTCATTTCGGACTCTTGTGGTGATGAGGTCGTATCTTCATGGATCTGAATCCGTCCTCGTCTTCCTAAGTGAAGCTCTGCCGGTTCAGTTGCCAGTGGCAGAAGATCGTCGGCCTTAAGATTTTGACGCAACTTCTTGACCTTCTTTTTGGGTTTCTTGAACTTGGCTATTTCTACCTCGGAGAAGGTATCTGAAGCCAACTGAATCCTTGCGTCCTCAAGGGTCTCCAGACGCTTTCCAGCTAACTTCGTCTTTATCTGAAAGAAAAAAACCTGTTAAAACATTCACGCCGAATTGGTTTGCTTCCAAAAATTACCTCAAGCAACTTTCTTTGATGCAGACGCTGCTCTTCTAAGTTTTCGCCTATGACAAAGTTCCGCTTCTTCGATCCTTCAATCTCTTCGTCATATTTGCCCAGGATTCCTCGGTCAATTGGATTGCCAAGCATGTCATACTGTTCCTCGTACACATCGTATCCATAACTGAGCGGGTTCTTTTTCTTGTTTTCCACGTTCTTGCGGTAGTGTTCCTCGTCTAACATGTTGACGTTGACCAGAGCGTCTTCTTCCGCATCTAGCACGTCTTTGTCCTTGAGGGTCAAAATGACAGTCTTGCCCTCGGAGAAGTCGTTCATATCGTGGTCCACACGAAGACCGCGAAGATGTTTGTCATTGTACGCCCTACGTTTTGCATCCGACCGTTCCTTTTCGATTAAACTACTCACTCCGAACTCGGCATCCATTTCTTCTAGAGCTTTTGCCTGAAATAAGACGTCCGTGTAATATTTCTGATTTTACTTTTTTTGTTTAAAACCTACCCTTTTGTCTGCTTCCCTTCGTAGCTCCTCTTTTTTCTTGTTTCGGTTGACCCACTTCTCAACATCATCGACTTCATCATCGGACTCTCCCAGCGTCTTGATACGCTTAAGCTTTTCCTCAAGCACGCGCTTCTCTTTCTTTTGCTTGAGTTTTTCACGAATCTTTTCAGCCTCGGCCTTCTCTTTCAGATTGTCGGCGGGTTTGTGCAGAAACTCTCCCCATTCGTCTTTATAACTGGACAGCTGTTCGCCACCGCTTTTCTTCTCCTCTGTGGAACTCTTCTCTGCTGCAGCTGTGGATGGCTTGACGGGACCAGAGTCAACTTCCAATGGCTTGAGACCTAACTTTAGACGCAGTTTGTTGGTCTCTTCAATCGACAGACAGTCCCCAGCTCCGTTTTCTGGGATTGGAGATGGCGAGCGTTCCTTGCGTTTTTCAGGCTCTCTTCTTGCTGGAATCTTTGACTGTTGGGACTCCTTGACATATCTTTCATCATCGCGATCGCGATCACGTTCACGCTCTCGCTCACGATCCCGACCACGTTCGCGCTCACGTTCACGATCACGTTCACGATCACGATCACGTTCACGATCACGATCTCTTTCCCTTTCACGATCTCTGATCATTTCTTTTTCCCTTTCTTGGTGTTGCCTCTCACGCTCCCTCTCTCGTTCCCTTTCGCGTTCACGCATTTCCCTTTCACGAAATTCTCTCTCACGTTCCCTTTGCTCCCTTTCCCTTGCTCGCTGTTCCCTCTCTTGCTGCTCCACCTCTCCCGTAGCAGGTGTTCCTGCATCTTTTGGCTTTGGAGCTACCACTACCTCAGTATCAACTGGGACCTCAACACAGTCCGAACCTGGAAATGTAGAAAAAAACAAGGTCAGCATGATTGGCCACATACTCCAGTCTTTTGTTTGGAAACTCCATCGTCCGATGAGCCCTGTTTCAAATATGTGCGATTCTTTGCCCAAACCCACCTCTGATATCGGAACAACATCATTCATCCTGAAAAAGAAGGTAGAGAGAAAATTCGATAATTCCTTGTGAACCAAGAAGTCAGTGCAGGATTTGAAGAGTTGTTTGGTAAAACTTTTGTTTCCTGCAAAGAAATCACATTAAATCGCTTTCCTCCATGTGATCTCTTCTCGCTCTCAAACAACTCAACAATTTTCAACTGCACCCAGAAAATCGAAGGCAATTTAAAATATTTAAAAGTGAGTTTACTCACTGTCACTATCCGAGTTATCAATAGACACCACAATATCTTCCTTGGGATTGTCTTTTGACTGATGACGCTCCTTATGACGCTTATGTTTATGTTTACGTCGTCGTTCATCACGAGTCTTTGACTGTGGTGATCGTGAACGAGATCTTGAGACATCTTCAGGTTTCCGATGACGATGGTGACGACGACGATGTCGTGAAGAATCACGATCTTTTTCAACGCGTAACTCGGATGATTCGGAATGAGAACGCGAACGTTTATGTTTTTTCGATTCTTTGCGATGTTTTTTTGATGATGAACCCATATTTAGTGTATTACTGGATATTATTTATGTAAAATTTTAATGTAAACTTAATTGTGTTTGTCTCACTCAACACTATTTTCACAAATGACAGCCATAGGGTGAAAAGTTGTACATAACCTCATTTTAAACGTTTACTTTGTACAGCATTGCCAGATGAAAATGATGTGAAAATAATCGAACACTAATAATTGTCATTAGTCGTTTAAGGCGGCGGTTACATTAAGCGCAATCTGTGACATGCGAACAGCGAAACTCAAACATTTTGATATTTTGTTTCTATGGAGATTACTTTGGTCGCAGGTAGAAGCGATTTTTTACACAGCAAAATACTGACCAGCATTTATAGTTTTCACCAGAGTTTTTACTCAATAAAATTGATAATATAATCAGTTGTGCACCTTTTGGGTGCAACTTTTTATTAATTTTTGCCGAATAGGATGTAAATGCTAAGAGCTTAAATTGCTGTGTTGCCAGTTTTAAGCGAAAGAGGTGGGTTTTCATTATTTGCTTTAAGATTAATTAGGATATAAAACAGATATGAAGTTTTGATAGTATGGCCGTGTGGAAGGCATTGGAGTGCCTTCATCTTCACCAAACTAGCGTGAGCGCACCTTTTTCCAGTGCCATAGACAGTGTTAAAATCGAATATAGATCTTCGTCGATTCACAATGAAGGTCCCGAGTGTAACGAAACTGATGGCAGTTTGGATTAGATTGTGCCAGAGACCTTAGGTTTACACTCCGAGTTTACTCCATGTTCACCCGGACACCTTTGACCTTCTTTACAATAATCCACCCCATCCATTATATGCCAATATACATAATTTATTTCAGCTCTTAAATTACAAAACAGTGATTAGGTGATGATAAATACAATGAATCTCCAAAATTAAACAAATCTTAAATGGTACGATCCCATCTCCAGATGGTACCATCGTCACAGACACAAATCAAGACTTTGCCGTCTTTTGAAAAAGACGTTTGCCTGATTGCAGTGTTGCACTTTGCATGAACCAAAGTGCTACACTTTGTCGCATGGGGATCGGTGTTATCCAATTCCCACACATAAGTTTTTCCCTGCTGATTTCCGAGTGCTAGCACTTTCTGCCAGTAGTTAAAGGCAAATCGTATGAACCATATTTCACACTCCTTGTAGTCGAAATGGTGAATAATAGTTGCAGAGGAATCTTGAGGTTTTATATGAGGTTGGTCCAATTTGCCTGGCTTCCAGCAAACAATTGAATTTTCACATGATTTTGAGAGTACAAAATCGCCAAACCACTGTACGCAGTCCACGTAGTTGCGGTGTATATCACGAGTACTAAAATCAGGAAAGTGCTCCTTGATTGTAGGAAATGGTCCCACGGATTTACTGCTATTGAATGTATCGCTTTTTTCAATAGCTTCCTTTATAGCTGGTTTGTCGAGCTTCCACAACTTTAGGGAATGATCCATGCCACTTGACATGATTCGATCACCTTTCAAATCAAAATCTAAACTCAAAACTTCGTCACGATGACCCTCAACACCACCAAATATGGCTACACATGTGTCTGTTTGAATATTCCACAGCCTTAGCGAATGATCCTTGCTGCCAGACAAGAGAATCGTTGGTTTCTTCGGGTGAAACTTTAGTTCGTTTATGGCATGTCCATGTCCAATGTAGTGCTTCGTACAAAGATGCTTTGAAGGATCAAAAATACGTATAACTCCACGATATCCAGCGGCTGCAAGAACAGGATCTCCTGTCTCTGGATCGTATGACCAAGCACAGGTGTAAAAATTCTCATCTGCCTACAAATGAATATTAATAATAACGTTACCAGCTTCATAATACGCTTATGGATGTATGTACATCTGGATCAGCGTAACACTGGAGGAGCTTGATTCCTCCTTCTGGGGGACAATCGTATATTGAGACTCTGTCCTTTCCAACCGATGCAAAAATGGCTTGCTCCTTGCTTAGGTAGTGGTTGAATTGTGAACCGAAAATCGGTTGCCCATGATCCTCTCGTAGGTGACAACTGAAGTATTTGAGACATATTCCAGACAGTTCATTGCAAACGTAAAATAGTTTAGCTTACTTGTATGTATAGAGCGGTTTTACTGATTTCGACAGACTTTTCTTTTTCTTGAGTTTTGATTTCCTTCCAGATGGAGATTTACTTCGTGATGTGTTTGTAGTCGCCGAGCTAACAACACTCCCAGAGTCGTCCTACAACCAACGATAAATTAGCTTTTCTTTCAATAAGATTAAACTCTCACCTTGTCATCGTCAGAACCTTCACTATCTTCACCAGTTGGTGCTGTATTTTCGTCTTGGGGAGTCGATTTCATTATGTTTCAATTTTCATCGACCGGTCTAGGATTCCAAAAGAAAATTCCTGCTCCTTGAACCGCCGGCAAATTGACTTTTGTTCTAACCAAATGTCATATTCATTTCAGAACTGTTTCACAAAAGAATTTATCACGATTAGCTTGTTGTTCCTATTGAATATTTTTTATTTTGGGTTTCCATTCTTTCAGATTGTCTTCCTTTACTCTATTTCTTTTATAAGGGCTAATATAAATTGGAATTTACTTTTAACTCGATTTACATACATCTGGAGAATACATTTTCACAATTTCTCAAGCAGAATCGGCTTGAACTCTTCACAGTTAAATCGAACAAACCTGATGACATTGTCAATCAGAAACTACCGTACCGACACAAACTGTCACATTTTAATTTGAATTATGAACATTTGTTTTGTTTATTTTCTTGTTGGCTGTGTAGAAATTGAATTTCATTTAAAATGTCTGAGTTTACTGATAATACCCGAATAATTAATGCCGAAAACCAAGAACAATTAAATGAAGCCCGAGATGCAGAAATTGAAAAAGTGGAAAAGTTAGAATTTCTATTGAACTTGTTGAAAAATGCGAACCTACGTCAAATTGACCTTCCCGAAAAAGATGGCATACAGAAAGCCATTAAGACACTTTCATTTCAAAACTATTTGCAATTGGATGACAACTCCTGTCTACTAAGTATGGAAATTGTGTATTAATTTGGAATCATTCGATTTGTGATTATTTCTTTTCTATCGCAGACTTAAATGAATCCAAAACAGTGGCGCTCACCTACACCGAACGAAAAGCGATGCGGAATTATTTGATCCGAAAAGTACCCGAGGCGTGTGATCCAATTTTAAATTTTGCTCACAAAGTCAAAGAAGAAATTCCAGAAGTCTTTGGTATTGGTGATAAGAACAAGCAGCTGATTGATTTGGAAATGAAAAGACGAATCTTGCAGCTAAAGTTAGCAGAAATCAAAGGGAAGAAATGTGCAATGCTTAAGGCAGCTGCAGATCTAAAAATGGGACCATATTTAAAAAACGAATTGGAATTAATGTTAGCTGAACATAAGTTTAATCAAATGAAAACCACGGTCTTTCAAGGATACATCCTCAGCACACTATTTTCATCGAAATACACTCGCACTGACCAACCAGTTACAATCAAAGCAATAAAAGAAGCTGAAGGCTATTTGGATGCAGTTTTGGAGGCGGAAGAATGACTACATTAAGCACAATTTAGTTTGTATTTAGTGTTGTGTTAAATTGAGTTTTTAAAGATGAACTATAAATATAATTGTATTTTCAAAAGTGCGAATTTTTTTATATAGCATGCTGTAGTCTTAGAATTAATAATAATTTAACTCATTGGGTGTTGCTGACTATGTTCGAAGACCACAACTCTCTTGAAGAATTTCTTCACTACCTAAATTGGGTGAACTATAAATCCTTCTGTTCGTGTAAGCCCCAAATGCTTTTCATGGGAAAGATTAACATACAAACTGTTGTTTCGAAAGTTTTGACAAAATATATCTATTTCTACTAATATTTACAGCACACAAAGCATATTTCTCTGGCTTGAAGAAGAAATCAAATACGTGGTTAAGGTCGCAGACTGGAAGCCGGAAGGAAGGTGCATTCGCTAGACTTTTCTACTAAAAACTTTTCTCATCTTCGTACATCAATGGTTCGTTCAACATAGGTACGACACAGGAAGCATATTGGTTGAGCTTGTCTTTTTAAAGATGTCGACAGTAGATGGTTTTAACTGTTAAAAATATAAACTGGCACTCCAACCCCAAGCAGTTTCCTTTAAGGAAATTAAACAACATGCTAGAGTTTGTATTTGTTCAAAAACATTCAATAAAGTTCTATATTGCTCTTTGGACTGTGAACTCCACAGGCTACTATTTCAGGAATGTTGGTCTTCATCCTTATTTTTTAAAAATCCATAGATATTGAAAGCTCTCTTCGAAAAGCTTGTCACATGCTTCAACTATCGGTTATCAATCGAATAGAATAGAGCAAATGCATAAAATACGGGCTTCTAAATTGCTCATCTTAACTATCATTTGAGTAGGTTGTAGTTACACAAACTTTTGTAGGAAAAAAGTTTTTAAACTATGCTACTATAATTTGCTACTTAAAGTCATTAAAACAATTGTATCCTATACTCCATTTTTTAGCAGATTATATAAATAATAAAATAAAGATAAAAAACAGAATTGACAATCAATTGTGCTTGATTCTATTTCAGCTGAGCTACAATTGTGTGCTCAATGTTATTTAATATTTCTCACACCTGGCAATGCCTATGGGCTGTAGAAAAAGCCAAATGGTTTTCTTGCTTAAACGTCAAAATTAAACGTGCACAAATCCTTTACCGCGCTCTCACACATATCGCACATCATATGATATCACATATAGTGGTCTCACTCCATCACTCTCCATCTTAGAATTTGTATTTTTTATTGATTTGGAATACTTGTGTAAAATGTTGGAAGCTTTTCCTCCTCCTGCTAAGTGATAAACAACAATTTGTGTGATTTTCAACGTTTTTCAGTGCAAAATAATTCAAATAAAAAGTGCAAATCGTTTCAAAAACATCCACTTAATTGAATGTGAGTAAAATTTTAGTTTCTTAAGCGATTATGACGTGAAAAATCAATCAAATTCGTTACACAGACATTTGGTCGCCTATAAAAGAAGAAAAAAACTGAAAAATTGTTAGCACCACAGTGCATGTAAGATTGTAGATTCTATTCCTTTTTGCTGCTGTGATTACTTTTATTCATCTCATTTCGTTTTACTCTCTGTTTGATACGAAAAAGGTTTATGCAATTGTTGTTTGGTGAAATAGAAAATTTTGTGCGGGATTATTCGTAGTCGTAAAGTGTATTTGATGTAAAATCTTGAGAAGATCGCTTGCAAGATTACTTATGTGTTTCTTTTTCTCTTGGTTTTGGAAGGTTTGATTTTGATTTTGATTTTCATTACATTTCCTTGAGGTTGTGGTGTAGTGTGAGGGATCTTTGACTCGTTGATGAGTAGAGGGGTATAAAGCCAGCGCCTATCTTCTGTGGACGCACGCATCGATCACAAATAAACAAACGCAATGTTTCTGTACAAAGAAGCGCCGCCACCGCCACCGCCGCCGTCAAACTGACTATGGGCGGATGGGGATGGGGATGAAGGTTGTGTTATCAACGCATTTAATATAGAATTTTATGACGATATACTTGAAGTGCTCTACGATAGAACACCGTTGCACCGATTGTCTAGAGGAGAGAGGTCTTATAGGACTGAATGACGTCTGCGGAAGAGGTGTTTACGTTCAGTGTCTGGCCATACATAGGTATTGAATTTAGATTTCGCTGACGTATATACGTGGTCGCAATAAATGACAATGACCTGGAAGTGAGTGCATGTGAGTCAATAAAATCGTTCAAAGTTTATTGTAAACTACAGATGTTTGAAAGCAAACTTGTTGCGGTACCTCCATTTGGTCTGGTCTCATAAATGAACACTCACATGTGGGTGCACACTTATGCATACTGGCATTAATTTAATTTGCTTCTGCTTTAGTACTTTGCACAATCTCTAATTTGATCTCCCCTGCTGCTGTCGATTTGAACACGTCAGTTCGTATTTTAGCATTTGTTTAGCACCAATATTGATTTTTAATCCAAGAGAGCAGGTAAGCTAAAGGAATAAACGTTAATCATATCCGCATGTAGGTTTAGCTAACTATGTACATATATATGGCTTAGTCATTGCTATGAACAAGGCGGTAAACAATTCACCGATTGTCTTCGTAACGGAAGCAATAACTACACCCAGTGCAAAACTAGATCTGGCCTCAGTCTTGTTTGTCTTGGATTGGCGGGTTATTGAGAAGTTCACAAAGTTTCCCCCCTCGCAATTCTTAACTAAATCAACATCACCACACACAGCACATAATCAAAAATCAGTGAATTTTTTTTTTTTTTTTTTTCTTTTTGCCTTAACTCGATTTCAGGCTCAAACACTTGTTTTTGCTTTAGCGATATTTTATGTTTCTGTTTTCTATTCACTTCCGCTAAATGTCAAGATTTTATTGTTTCTTCATAACTAATGACTAAGTAATACCTAAATGAGTCATGGGAACTCTATCATGAAATCTGCTCTTTTACTTTCGTGGCCCACTGTTTCGAAAAAAGAGCGAAAGAAAAAATAATGTTTCAAGTCCCAACACTACAATAATGAATCACAAAATTGGCTTTCGGTTATCAATTCCCCAATGGAGAGAGAATAAGCAGCCCTATTTGTGCTGAGTTGTGTCTAGTACTGACGCGTAAGAAAATGTGCAAACTTTTGTGTAAACGAAATTAACTGATAATGCTCGAGTGTAAACAATCAAAATTGTTGGTCTTTAAATTTATTTCTTTAAATGGATTGCTTAAGAAGTGAGCGCTGTGTATGTGGACGCACGTCAAAAGAATATCTAGTATAGTAAGTGTCAGTGGTGGGGTTGTGTGTTCAGTACGCTCGACGAAGGAATGAAATGATACTGTGTACTGATAATCGCTCGGTGTTAGGAATGAGTCAGTCTTCACATGATTCACATTAAGCAACGTATTAGGGAATAAGTCTGGATCATCATATACTGATGAATAAACTTCGGTCGTTATATATATTGATATATTGATTCAGATTGAGAAGAGTTATAGTCCACTAAAATAATTTTTGAAAGTAAATTTAAGTCGAATGATCGAACGTTGCAAATTTCAATGAGAATGTTCGCGTCTGAGAATTTTGTTTTTGTTGTTATTGTTGATTTGATTCGATACCACTGTTCAAGTTATTCTTTAATTTTGTCACGTGGCTATCATTTGTACTTTTTCAAATGTGTGGCGTTATTCGACAGAAATTCTTTCTTTGGCTGGCTCTATCGTCCTGGGTAGATTTGGACATAGCTTCTTCAGCTACAACTCATGCTGCGTACAATTGGTCTTTCACGAGAGGAGAGGCCCTACAGTTTTAAGGGCCCACCATAATGGAAACTTAAGAGAACGGAAGCAATCAAGTGAATACACAAAAATGATACAATTTAACCATTGTAACCGCTTCGCTCAGTTTCGATAAGCAAGAGCGGAATGGACAGCTCTCTTCGTATGCAAATGTCAGTTGAGCGCTTAATTTTCCTTGAATTTCTAAAAGCAATTATGGACAATTTGAAATTGCACGATGCTTCTGGTTACTTTTCGTTTGGTTATGACATAAGCTTACATTTTTGTACTGCCATTATGGTCGGCCCTACAAGCCGACTCCGAACGGGGAGGTTTGAAAAGGTTTACTTGACAGTTAAACTGTCAGTGACCCGAGAGAGGTGGTGTTGTGAATATGGAATCGAATCTAAACCTTCATTGAAGCCACACCAATACTCGCGATCAAACATGCCTTCATGTCTTTTCATGGTTTCTATGGCGGCCGTTTAGGTGAAATAGGTGCAAAATTATGTAAAAATTGCAAAAATAATGGTGAAAGTAATTCTTACGTTTTCAGCTAATAAGTATACCGGATTACGGCGAAGCACTGCAGAAACGTAGAACCATCCTTTTCAATCGATGCTTCTTGTAAAGGACACCAAACCAAAACATCAACGGTGGTGTAAAAAAAAGTACAGTAAATCCCGGTTCATTTGGGTGCTTAACTAATAGTACGTTTACACCGCATCCAAATTCAACATTTCGGCTAATTTCTGCATTTCAGCCCAAATACATTGCATTTCGCCATACATTTCGCTGCATTTGTAAGTTCGTCAAATCGAACAATCCTCTTTACAAATTCAGCACCATTCAGCACCTCATACAATGACATTTCAGTCCGCTGACATAATCAAAAAAACAGCTGTCAACAAAACATAAAATCATTTCAAGTGATCGTTGCAATAAAGATGGAATATATGTGTCTGAATTAGCATTTAAATTCATCTTTAAATTAATATAACAAGCTAAATGGTTCAACCACTTCTGATTTCCAATCAGGAAAAAATATCAATAATCAATTCTAACACTAGCTGTCATTTGAAATGCAGTGGGAACGCAAAATTGCATTTCGAAATGTTGTTCCTGAAATGTTGAATTTGGGTGCGGTGTAAACGTACTATAAAATTCCGATTAATTTCATCAGCAACTTCTTCACGAACGTACTTAGGGTTTTACTTCAATCAAAGTACAATAACAAAAAACTACTTTTATTTTCTTCAATTTGACAGTTGCTTAAGTTCAGTAAAAGAACGTGCTGCCAAGCTCTATTCAAAGAGACATTCTAATTAGCATAATACGTTCACATAATACGACATGTCGTACGACAAAATATTGTTTACAGTTCACACTAAACGATATACTTGACAGATTTCGTTTATGAAAGAAACTTGGTGTAAACATTACTTCTCATGCTTTTCTTGCTGCTGCAATTATAATCGACAAAATGTAGATAAACCCTGGATAAAAACAAGAAATGCACTTTTTTCCGTAAACTTATTAAGATAATTGAACGTCATCTTTTTTGTTACCCGCTAATATTGACTGTGGGCGCCGTGGCGTAGTGGGTGGGTGCGTCGGCTCCTACGCTCGAGGTCGTCGGTTCGAATCTCGAAAAAAACATCAAACATTTTTCACGGCTCCATCTCTTTCGAGTCACTGACAATGCTCAAAGAGTATAACTGTCTAGAAAAAAGCTTCTCAATCTCGCCGTTCGGAGTCGGCTTTGAACTGTAGGTCCCCTCCGCTCGTGACAGAACAATAGCACGCACAACACGAGTGGTTGCTGAGAAGCTAAGCCCAGTCCAGTCCACCTCGGACTGTAGCGCCGCCATTATTATTATTATTAATATTGACTCATCAAAGTCATAAACAAAATTGAAAAAAATGCTCTGAAGTCGTCCGACCAAGGAAAAAGTTGAACTACCAAACGACCGATCTCAATGACATGTCGTACAGCGTTCACACTATGGAACAAATTTGGTCCATCAAACAAAGTCGGACGATGAAGTTGTACGACTTGCAGTACAGTATAAATGTGCCTATAGATCGACCTGTCGTAAGAGTTCAGCTATTTCGGCATATTTACCGGTCTATAAATCTGAAACCTAGAGTGGCCTCATCAATTCTAACCCAACTGAGTACCAAAATACAGCAGATAATGAGTAGGCATAAAGGACCAGGAAATATTGTACCAGTTTGAAAACGTAGGCTTATGTCAAAATCAAACGAAAAGTAGCCAGAAGCATCGTTAAATTTCATAGTATCCATAAATGCTTATCGAAACTTGAAGAGAATTAAATTCAATTTCAACACCAATTGTCATTTGCATACGTAGAGAGCGGTCCATTTCGCTCGCGTGTAAGAATGCAAAAGAAGACGAACTTATCGAAACGGTATTTATAGTCAGAGTATATCATTTTTGTATATTTGCTCCTTTGCTTCAGTTCTGCTAAGTTTCCGTATGTAGTTGAGTCTTAAGTCAAAAACACTACATCGACCTGATTGTCATGAAATACGTAAGATAGCTAGCAAAAAACTCGTCTTTTCTAGAAATACTCATTGTTCCCAGTACAGGCCCTGGGTTTACTAAGGAAAGTTAACTTCGACCAGAACTGTTGTTTTGAATAACAGGGATTTAATAAGGCTGCTATTCTTGAATCGTTAATTGCCTACTCTTTAAATTTGAATATACGAGTATATGTTGCAAACGCTAAACAAGGCTACTGGGTATCTTCGGTGTTAGATAGCTGGACGGGCGCACCCTTGGTGTCATTTTCCTCTCACTCATACTCAACTCATTCGTACACATTTCTCTATCTAAGGCAGAAAGAAAGAGGTGAAAGCGTAGAGAAATAAGAAACCCAAATACTCTAATGCGGGTTTTATACGGGCATGTCAGTTGCTTCAACTATCGGTCATTCTTTTTTACATTGACTCCATTTTTTCCAATTTGTTCCATTTCTTTTCCACTCTCCCGCACGATTAAAAGAGAGCAGATGCACAAAATTACCATTATCTCATCTATACGAAACACTCGGGCTGCCCCTGCACTTTTCGTCTCAATAGCCAACAAATTGCGAATGACCCCAAATAAGTTGCTAAAGAATTGTTACGTGTAAAGATCGCCTAACAGCAGCATTCCTGCAGCACATATTGAATAACTGCAAAACCTACACAATTTCAAAACAATTAGTCTTACTTCGTCAATAAATTCGTAGCAAATCAACCCTAAAATTTATAATCGTCATGGTCACGAGTAATTCATAGGGGTCCAAAGGACTATGAATTGTACGAGTAAGTAGGTACATGTACTATTAGGTATGTCATTTATGACAACTGATTTCTTTCTTTTATGATCTCTGATAACTAAAAGTTTTTTTTTATTGACTCTTCATTCATAAAATGTACCAGACAGAGTATGAATTTGTTGTTTATTATTTCGTAACCTTATCGGCGAAGGTTTTATGATATTATCCGGCGAAAAATTACCTTTATTGTGCGGTTGTAAAAAAACCATCGATAATCTAATGCAAATAAGTATGTATGTTATCGAAGAACTATTACTTTGAATTTTGCCACTGCCACTCGATTATTAAACGATATCGGAGGTTTCCTTGCATACTATGTTTTCATTCATTTCTTGATTCCAATCAGGAGTTATGCGAATTGAGATGTTGCAGTCTGCGTTTGTTCGTAAATTGAATGTAGACTTCAACATAACAATGAGTCATGAGCACTTTCAGACTTAGTCCTTTGATTGTCTGGCTTTTCAGTTAGCTTCTTAATTATATATTATTATATTAATTGTATTAATTATAAGCTTGCTTTCTTAATTAACAAAATAAATAAATAAAAATCCAAGACTCTGATGAGTTGGATTTGTATGCTCGATATTTGGTGTCTGTATCTCCTTCGGAACACTGTACTTCAACATGCGACGTTCTTAAACCTTGTTTTTTTTTTACACCAGACCTGCATACACTTCGAATTGTCGGTTTTTTTTTCGTCCATGCAGATTTTCTGTCTGGGAACACAAAATTAGTTACGTTGCATTTTAAAACATCAAAATATTCAGGGAAATTTTTATGTTTTGTTTATTGTCTTACTTTCGACAGGCAGATTTTGCACGAACCTGTCAAATGCTTCAACTATCATTCTCATTCATTCTCTTTTGCGATTGTCTCCACTTTTCCAATTTTTCCGGCTCCTATCTCACTCTTCAGCACGATCAGAAGAGAGCAAATGCATAAAATCCGAACAACCGAATTGCTCGTGTAAAACCCGCCTAAGAAATCTGACAAGATAAGGCGTCTTTTTTACGAGTATGTCTTGGTTGCGGAAATTCTGTCCAATTCACTTTTCGGCAGCCTCTAGCTTTTATTCATGGGAATTATTCACAGGCAGTTTTCATGTTTCTATCTCGCTCTTCCATAGGATTAGAGGAGAGCAGATGAACAAAATTGCCAGCAACTCATCTGCACGGGCAACTCATACTACCCTCCCGCGCTTTACTTACACATTGCGTGCTGATGCTTCATAATTGGCAAAAAAAAGTTGAGTAAAAGGGCCTAAATGTTTCTTATTACACACTTGCTTGTAGGAGCATTGAGTCGAAGAAACAGGAACTGCTAAAGGTTAATCTACGTCAGAACTTTAATGGGTTTTGGTTTTTTGAGTTTTTATTTGTCGCTTAAGCAGCTGTAGATGGTGTTTGCACGATCTGGGAAATCAGCTTTTCGCGGGAGTATCAGAGACAATAGATGATTTTTCACAACTGAGAAGGTTTTGGGTTGAATGTGACGAAAACAGTCATGTTTCAAAGTGGTTTCGGATGCTCCACATGCAGGTTCTCCTGGCATCTTTCCCTCATAACCACCGTCCAACACATTAACTACATTAAACATCCCTTAATTTTCTAAAAACGGAAAATAAATCGACTTAAGTTCTGTTTGTCTTTTTCTTATTTTTCTCAACTAACAAACCTCTCCAGCTAGCATGATCTTCCGTGAGCTAGTTCCAGTTCTACATCAAGTTGTTTGTGGCCCTTATCCACTTGTGTACGCCATCTTAATAGTGAATCAGCCTATTACTTCCACAGGCTCAATATCGAAGGTTTTTTGGGCCGAATCAACGTCGTGCATGCGTTCTACATGGTCTAGCCACATTAGGATTTAGATCGGTAGACCTCTGGCGACACTCTGTACTGCGCGTACAATCCACGATTGAATCTTATACTTCAAATCGGCAACATTTTAAAAGAATTGCGCTACATTTTCATGTTTTTCATCTTTCAAGAATCATACCTTATGCATTATACATTATTTATTCAGCTCTTTGACTATTCTTCACGTGAAATTAATAGTTCTCCACTTGAACGCCATCATTTCCAACTCAAAGTTAAAATGCATTCATTCCTAGATAACAGTCCTTATTTGAATAGTTTGCGATTGTGAGAGAGTCATCTGAAATAGGCGCCAACTGCACTCAATATTCTGCGATTGTTTACCATTCATGCAATCTGAGAGGGGGTAATCATATGAAGGGACTTTACTTCAGATATATATGCTTGGGTGGCACTTCAAAAAACCATGTCACTCATATTCAAAAATTGAGACTTCGAATTAGATTAAAATTCTGAATATCTGAAAACGTGCTTATAGTTTGTTATCAGTCTTGTCTTGCGCTCGATATGAAGATATAAATAATAACACTCACTTCTTATCTCACTTTAGGTTTTGCGTCTAGATTCGTAGATCGGAAAGTTATTTGAATAAGTGTTTTTCTTTAAAAAGGAGTGCGTTATGTGTCCTCTGGTAAGTCTTCGGTTTGTTGTGTGTGGATTTGCCATCGAATTTCCTTCCCTCGACTTTGCATGCATTTGATGAACACATCTATAGCTTTTTGGTTATTAACATTTGTGCAGAACAAACGCATTGGTAAGGGCGTTCTTTTGAGTGACCTCCGGCAGGTGCAAAAGTGTAATTATTTCAATTAAAAATGTCGTATGTAATATTTTTTTATTTCAGTCTTTTCTTTCTTCTTGTTTTGTTTTGTGAATATTTAATTTTGTTTGTTGAAACTATCGTGTCTGAAAGTGTATTTTTATTGCTTCCAACGTCGCAAGAGGGAACTGTAAGACCAAGCTCTCCCCATTGATTTTTGAAAAGTTGAAAAAAAAAAAGTAATTCTGAAATGCATACGTGAAAAAAAGAGTCGGTCGATAGAAATTACAAATACGTCACACGTCAGAAGGCATTTAATTATGCTCATGGCATCCCCAAGTGCAGCAGCAACAGTCGATGAATACTTAGTAAAAATAATTATAATACTCCGCCTCTTTTTCCTCGGGGGTGCTGAGCGGCGGATCATGCTGTGTGTGTGTGTGTGCGTTTGCTTGTGTATTGCCCATCTGGGGGTATTCCTACTGTGCCTTTGATTTACAACACTTTTTAATGGCATTCAATTCGCAATACCTATTATCGTTAGATTGATTGCAGCGATTATTGGTGTGTTTTGTTTTGGCACTAACCAGAGGGTGCACTAAAGGGAAGAACAAAACAAAAACAAATTGCAAATTCATTGCAATTCATCGAATGATACGGATTGTCAGGAGTGAAGCATCGACTAGGAGTACTCCGGGTGAGGGGGAGTTATCATAAACTTTTATTCAAGTAAAATCAATCAATAAAACACGATTATGATTAAATTTGTACTTTGAGTGCTGTACTGGTCATAGTGAACAATGATAGGACGAGATAAAGTGACAATGATCAGGTCATGTGCTGCGAGAATGAAAGAATGAAATGAAGTTCGCACAGAAGTAATTGAAGGGTGAAAAATGAAATTGACTGCTTTGGTCCTTTTTGCTTGTGGCAATTCATTCACACTCTTCCTACAGCAAGTCGCAAGGTGTAGGAAGAGTGTGGGGAGTAGCCAGAGTTGCCCAGATGAGTTGCTAACAATTTTGTACATCTGCTTCATTGAACCTTAAAACTGTCTCTGAAGAATTGCCATATATATAAGCAGAAGCCAACAGCAAAAGAGGATTCCCGCAACTAAGGTACATTCGTGTAAAAGCCAGCTTTGTATGAAAGTCATTTACTGTTTGAATTTCGTGCAGAGATTTAGTTTATGCGAAGGGTTGTCCTTGCGCATTTGCACCTTCAGACAAAAATGTTACAATGTAGCATATGGACGTGAAGTCACCTTTCAACTCACCATATCATTAGGCCCGTTTACACTGTACCATAAGCCCTACGGGGCGCCGTGGCGTAGTGGGTAGGTGCGTCGACTCCTACGCTCGAGGTCGTCGGTTCGAATCTCGAAAAAAAAACATCAAATATTTTTTTCACGGCTCCACCTCTTTCGAGTCACTGACAATGCTCAAAGAGTATAACTGTCTAGAAAAAGCTTCTCAATCTCGCCGTTCGGAGTCGGCATTAAACTGTAGGTCTCTCCACTCGTGAGAGAACAATAGCACGCACAACACGAGTGGTTGATGAGAAGTTAGGCCCAGGTCCACCTCGGACTGTAGCACCGCCATTATAATTATTATAAGCCCTACGAGTTGAGAACTTTGCTTGTCAGACCATATTTGTTCTATGTCGTACAGTGTTAACGTTCTTACGACAAGTCGTTCAGATCGGTCGAATGGTAGTTCAACTTTTTCCTTGGTCGGACAACTTGTCGTTGCGTGTGAATTGTCGTATGTCGTATGACGTCACAGCATTTTTTCAGTTATGTTTGTCATTTCTATGAGTCAATATCAGCGCGGAAGAAAACATAATTTTCAATTATTTTAATAAGTTTACGGAAAAAAATTATTCATCTTTTAATCGAAGATTTAACCCTTCTTCGTTTCTTCCGCCTTCCGTCGTCCTCGATTTTCAACCGTATTCAGATTTCGACGATCCTGTCATAATTTAAGTTCGCCAAGCAATAGTGAAGATGAACGTGAAGTCCATATATTTTTGTAGCTTTATGCTTATCACATAATTGTTGCGCCTTCGTGAATTTATGACTCATCATAATCGACTTACAGTGGTATGCAAAATAATAGGCGGGTTTCAAAAATTCGTGTAAATGCGAATAAATTATAGAACACAAACGAGACTTCTTTCCTCGTGGACTTCGCACAAACTGCTTGCCATAGTCTGCTCCCAATAGACTATAAGACATTTCGCCATTTTGCAGTTGACTTATTGGAGTGATCCAAGAAGTTTTCGTCTTTGAGGATGTCGAGAAGTTAGGTTAGGTTAGGTTGGTATGACTGAGAAGTTAGCAACGGACATTTTCGTGCGTTTCTACCAGAAAGTTCGTGATTAGTAGGAGTTCGTGGAAGAAGAAGGCTTACATTCTTATTGTAGACATGCTTACACCCAGCCTCAGGGCGTTTTTAATTAGAGTCGGTGTAGCAAATGTCTTGTTTTTAGTTTTTAGTCGATCGATGTTAGATGTCGTTTTTCGTGGAGTTGTGCCATTTTAAGGCATTGATTACCATGTTTTGGGAGCATCCAACTCCTTCCATAATAAAATTGTTCGTTTTTCCCTCTTCACGCATTTTGCGATCAATCTTTGATGTCCATCTTTTATTAGCATTGAATAAACGGGCTAAAATATAAGTCTTAGCAAAACACTCACCTCTTTCCAGTGCGATCCAACACAATTTAATGACAACTTCACACAGCATAACCGTTTGTAAATCGAGATAATCTTAAGTCAGCTTGAAAGTTGATTGTCCCAAAGCACCCTGTTGTCGGTGCAGCATTTTCAAAGGAAACCTGTAAATCGTTTTACTCGTAAGAAATAATCAAACGGACCAATAACCCGAAAACATATTTTTTGAAAGAAATATCATAAAAAAAACTTCAATCGGTTGAGTGGTTATGTTGGCTCCTTAACGATGACTGCCGCCACTGTATAACATAAACGCCGACACAAAATATTCACACATCAGTCTCGCCTGACACCACTAATCAAAGTTCATCAGGCAACTTGCGCGCGGTGCCTGAAAGATTCAACCGACTTATGTTAGGCGTCCGGTCAGGTACAACGTCACACACCCCGTCTACCCTAATTGTCGTCGTCATTAAATCCATACACAGCAACAGATGCACAAAGTCACACGTTTCATAAACGGGCGACAACAAGCGCAACAACGCGATAAGAGCATACCCAGTAGGAATACCAACAACCAGGCGGTGGCACTGCAAAAATAAGACAAAATAAGAAGAAAAAAAACATCACAAAATGAAGACGAATAGTGTACAGAAGAATGAAAATAAAAGAGCAAAATGAAAAACAAAAGCATTTGCAGAAGAATACAAAACAAAAAAAAGAACTCACACAACACAAGCCAAGAAACAATGTCCATATAAATGCTGGAGAACAGAACCGTATAGTAGAGAAATGCATGTGGAACAGGGGCGCCTTCCTTGAGACCATTGTGGAACACGTTTCTGGGAATCAAACACCGCGCGTAGCATAAAGCATGGGATAGATATGTGAGAAAGCCTGGATGAGGACGACACGCCGTAAATGAAACGCTGTTAGCGTCATATAATTACTGCACAAAAAAGTGCACAGAAACGCAGAGTGCTGGTGGAAAAAAATAAACAGAAGAACTTCGGCTCCAGGTAAGGAGCACGAGGCACAATCAGGTTTCACTTGGAACGACTGTTATTGCATTATTGGAAACTATGAATGCTATCATGTGATGTACGCCTTATGATTACAATGATGTTTCTTGTGATGTTACTGGGTAATTTCACTTGTTGCAAACGACTTGATGGGGGAGGAATAATAAAATCCCATACAGGTGGCTCCTAACCGCTTTGGGTAGAGATTGGATGTCGGAGAAACGGTCGCTAGCGGCGGTAGACAGTCGATTAATGCGTGGGAAGTCATCTTGTCCAGTAAAGAGGTCACTTCAGCCGAGTACTAACGCCTCTCAAATCTATGTCGCTCGGACAATAATTGCAAGCAAGACCCCATAGTGGTTCGTAAGCCATTAAATTTACAACAACGAGGTGGCATGAGAAACAAAAGAAGAAAAAAAAAAGATATTGTCACCTATGTACACAGTGAGAGATCCGTAGATTGGAGCTTTATGGATTCGCAATGTTCATAGTAACCCACTCTTTCTCTTTCTCTACCAGTGGGTTTCCCAAAAGGCGAACGATTTATGAGCACTTTGAAATTTTTAGTTGCAATTTATGCGTTCCAGATTTATGGTGTTAAAGTTCATTGTAAACGTTGTGTTGGACTTATTCCATTAAAGGAGCGGAGCAACTTCATTTTGGGGGGCGTCAAAACCACTTTGGTTGACACTAGACTATTGCTGCCTTGTCTTTGTTTTGTTTCAGATCGTAAAGTAGATTTTTTTTTTCGTCGTGGTGTTGTTGTCGGCCTTTGTGTCAGTGTTGTGTTGTTGATCCAATTTTATTATATACTATAGAGTTCTTTTTAATTTCGTTTAACATTGAATGAGTGAAAGAAGCGGGCGTTTTGGGGTTATGGGTTTTTGTCCAGGGATCATGTTTGGAGTTGGATTTAATAGAGGGAAATCCGATCACATCCACCTACACTAAATGTGTTACCCTGTAATCAACTTAATTTCGTACATGCATATGCACATGTATAATTTGTGTTTATTTGATGATCTTTTTTTTTATCCCTTTGATGATGTTGGTCTTTTCGTCTCAGTTCTTTTGTGTGTCTGTGTATGAACGAGATGAATCTTCAAAGATAACGAGAAGAAACTGCAACAATTATGGTCGAGGAAGCATATTTTTGGTATGCTGATTAGGCGCCACTAAGAATTTGCTGCTGATAGTCATAAGTGATGACCACTACATCGCTTACGGTACCTACATGGCTCACTGAAATGTCGACACGTTCTTAAGCCAATGTCATGTCTGTGGAGAGATTTCTCCTAAGAATAAGGGGGTTTACTTGACATGTGATTTAATTACTGGTGCATTGCGGAAACCGAGGAGTTGTGTGACTGCATACTTTCATTTCGATTGTCTAAACACATTTTGACAAGTGGGTCTAGAGGGGAAAACCCCAATTCTGTATTCATGCCCTATTATCGCTTCAATTTCAGCAAATATTGATTGACGAATGTGTGATTAGTTCTTTAATTGAAACTGTATTTAAAAAAAAAATTGTATTATTATTGAAGCAAGTCAATCTGATTGCACACACATTGTTATCGAACCCTTGCGATTGTAGAACCCCTTTTGAATTTTTTACCACCACAAATTTAAAATTGTTACCTGTCCCTCATGTTGTGTTCCGTCGACTACTGTTTACTCCAAGCCATCGCGTGTTTTCTTTTCGTTTTTGTTTCCGTTTTTTGTTTTGCTAAGCACATTTGGCGAATGACCCTCGTGTCGGGCGAATAAAAGGGGGGAAAAAAGGAAAAGGAAAAAAAAAAACTGCATACACACCTGAAACATAATCGTATACGAGTACAATTGACTATGCCAAAGTGTGCACAATTAATGGCAGCAGCTAATAAAATCTCGATCCTTAATCGATTACAGCACTTGTACGTGTTGTTGACATGAAAATTACGCTGGAAAACGTTAATCCGTTGTGCGCTCTGTTAAATTCACCGGCTGCAAGAGGGTGCCACCACCACCTCCACCTACTTGGTCTCCTTCTCTGAAAAGTGCCGCCGCCATCCGACGTCGTCGTCGTCGTCGTCGTCGTTGTTGTCGATATCATCGTCATAAGTATGAGTATAGTCTTCGACGTGGTCGTCGTCGTCATTGCTGTTGTTACTGGTGTCGTTGTGTTGTGCATCAAGCACACGATTGTGGAGTAGGGCGGTGCAGTCCCCTCTTCTAGTGCTCGTGCTTTGATCCAAGCAGCGTTCTGCTGTCGTTTTGAGAAGTGTGTGTAAAACAGAGAGGGAGGGAATGCAATGAGATTTCTGTTATTGGCGTGGTGTTTTGCTACTCCCATTCTATACAGAAGTCGCCATCGTCCAGGGCTTTGGATTTCACCGCACGCACAACGATCACATTTGAACTCCTGTGAGCGCACGGAGTGCACGTCATACTGTCCGCGCTGTCTAAATCGTGTCTCTTCCATTGGTTTTCGCGCGATTGCCATACCATACCAGTTTAGTGTGTTTTATGAACGTGAGCGATTATTGTTCTGATTTTTATGATTCAAATTGCATAGAATTGCAGAGGTGGGTGGTCAGTCTCATCAACGAAGAGTGTTGGACTATTGGTTGTGATTTCTAAGGATTAACACCTGCTTGATATTATGTGTATGTTTTTTTCTTCTTATTACTTATTCTTCTTAATTTAATTTTCCACGGAAAAAGTAATATATGTGTTGGGCTGTATGGATTGACCGGTAATTTATCTCTGATATTTATGGAGTACTTCCGGGATGGTTGAAGAGAGTCAATAGTGGACTATTTGCACACAGGGACATAGTGGAGTATATTGCTGCGAAAATAAACGTGCGCTAGAGAAGAAAGTGCATGTAGGTTCTTGGAAAATTAATCGTGTGTTGTAAGGACACGTAGCATTGTGAGAAGTGTCTCTCCGTGGTCACGATGCTAACGTTTTGTCTTTCTATGTTAACCATGTGGATGTTGTTCGCAAATGAAAGTGAACCGTGTGGTCAAGAATGTATGACATCTTTTGATATTTTTAATTTAAGATCTGATGGAAATTTGTAATTAGATTTGTCAGCCTGGTAACAGTCAAGATGTATTCAATGCATCGTTGACACTTTGGATCGTTTTTTGCATGACACCACTTGGCGCGACGCCTTATTAATTCTCTGAGAGTACATCTGATACGTGAAAGTGGTTTATAAATCAATTCAGACGATGGGCAAAGCGGGAAGGTGATTCACTTCAATGTAAACCTTTATTTTGTAATTTCAATCAAATAGAGTGTTTGATCCTTCAAAAGTTTCAACCACTGATTTTTGAGTCTTAAAGTATTTACATACATATAACATTCCAAAGAGAGAGACGGTCCAATATTGAAATTGAAACTGTTTCTTCGAGATATACCGCACGAGGTGTCTTCTCTACAAAGAGCGCGCATTTTTTTTTTTGTTTTCGTCAAGTTTGTTTGTTGGTTTTTTAGGCCTGTTTGCTCGTATCGTTTACAGCATCTCTTGAAGGAGCTTACGGTTTGGTTTTTGCTTTTGTACTCGGTGAAGAATTGTTTTGCAAATGTCGTGATCCAAAACTCAAAAGTGAAAATGACATGCAATTCTTCTTCTTCTTCTTATGGTACGGGATAAAACTGAGATTCAGCTAACAAACTTTGACATCTAGCATGTAATTTTAACGCGATCAAAAAAATTAAGCTGATTGATCTAAATGTTTTCATATTTCTTTTGACAAGCCTGACTAAACCAATTAAAACCTGAAGGACTGTCAATCCATTATCCTTACCAGCTACAGTCGCTCCAAGCAAACTCGCTCATTTTAAAACTAGAATACAAATTCAATCATGAACATTTCTGAAACAAAGTACTGAATGAAAAAAATTTCTCATTTACCGCAAAAATTAAAAATAAATATTCCTAAGCAAGTCCTTAGTTTTTAACTGCTATTTGGTAATAAACTTAAAGGTATTGTGCAAGTGAGCGGGTTTGACATGGAGCGACCGTATTAGTTTAAATAAATTAGGGTCATTTTGATGATGTGGTGTAGTTAAGGCAGTATACACTTTACTTCTTTCTCGACACAAAAATATGAGAGTACCTCCGTCAAGTGACATTTACCTTTCAACACCAGCAACTGCCTGAAATACTGCGTTATGCTAGAGACCTTGCTTTTACTAAAGAAATTATAATTCATGTTATCCTTCCGCCTCATTGACAGCTTTGCACTTACTACTTAGGCCGGGCGAATCAGCGTGGGTCTTAGCCTAACCTAGTTCTGCCTGCCATTCTTAACAGCACGATGCTTCCAGTCATCAAGACTATATTTTCATGCAACCGCACTTTTTCTTCTTCTGATGGCGCTAAAGTCCGGGGTGGACCTGGGCCCCAAACGACCTCCAGCTGGCACGATCTTCAGGCAGCTGCCCCCAATTATGCACACCAAGTTGGTTGAGGTCCACAATTAGTTGATCTTTATACCAGAGATTTGGTCTACCTCTCCTTCTGGAATTATCAGGTTCGAATTTGAAGATTTTCTTAGCAAGAGAGGTATTCATACGTTCGATGGACCGAGTTGAGGGATCTTTTCTGTTTGGACTGTATTCACATCTTTCTACAGCTCGTTGAATTTACGGTTACGTCTTCTCCTCCATTAGCATTTCTTGCTAATAAACCAAAATATCTGCCACAGAATTTTTGCTTCAAAGGTGCAAAGAATCAGCGCTGCATTCCTGTTTGTTGTCCAGTTTTCGGCTACATAAAGTAAAAGGCCAGCTATAATAGCCGTTCGAAAACTGAATCTTATGTCAAAATCAAACGAAAGTAACCAGGAACATCGTCAAATTTCAAAATGCCCATAATTGCTTATAGAAACTAAAGAAGAATTTTGCTGTAAACTGACGTTTGCATATGGAGCGATTCATTTCGCTTCAGCATAAGTAGTATGACAAAAGTGAACGAACGTACTGAAATTGAGCGAAGCGGTTACTATGGTCACATTGTTTTTATGTATTAGCACGTTTGCTTCAGTTCTCTTAAGTTTCTGTACGGCCATTATAATAATAATAATAGTAATGGCGGCGCTATAGTCCGAGGTGGACCTGGGCCTAGCTTCTCAGCAACCACTCGTGTTGCGCGTGCTATTGTTCTCTCACGAGTGGAGGGGACACCTACAGTTTAATGCCGACTCCGAACGGCGAGATTGAGGGCCTTTTTTCTAGACAGTTATACTCTTTGAGCATTGTCAGTGACTCGAAAGAGGTGGAGCGGTGAAAAAATGTTTGATGTTTTTTTCGAGATTCGAACCGGCGACCTCGAGCGTAGGAGTCGACGCACCTATCCACTACGCCACGGCGCCCACGGCCATTATAGTTGCCCCTTAAGACTGATAATATAGGTCTTTGTAGAGAACGATTTGGTCGTTCGAGTGAGGAGTTTTGACATATACAAAAGTGGCAATGGTAGCCAAGGGTGATTCTATGTGAGATCTTTCTTAAAATGTTATTGGTCGAATTCACGTTTGTCTCGAGATAAAGAAACTTCTAAACCGCATCAAATCTTTAACCCGGCTTTAAGATGCGAAGTTTTGAAAGAAGTCTATCCTATCGGTGGAAGTATTACTGAGTTGAAAGGCTTCTCAGCTATTTGCGCGCTATGTACATTCTATTTATTTTTATATTGTGGCTCTACTGTTCGAGGTGGATTTGAGCCTAGCTTTTACAACAACCAATCGTGTTTTGTGTACTATTGTTCTCCCGTAATTGGATGTGACCTACAGTTTAAAGTCGACTCCGTACGGTGAGATTTAGAAGCTTTTCCTTGACAGTTATACTCTTAACATTGTGACCCGAAAGAGGTGGAATTTGAAATTTGAATGAATTTTGAAAATTGTGCTAGGAATTGAACCTAGACTCAGAGTCTGGTGCGTAGGAGTCGACGCACTTGCCCACTACGTCACGGCGGTCGTTATTAACTTTAATTTCGTGTATTTATTTAAGTACTTAATAGTTTAATCATCAGACCAGTACAATGTCTCTATTCTAGACCTCTTCAGAAACTAGAAATATGCTGCTCATTAACTTCTGTTCTGTAGAATTCATAAGAACTTTTGAAAAAGAGATCTCCCACCGGAAGCATTGCACACTACATGCCTTCATGAAAGTGTATTTTACCCAAAAAAAATCAAGAGAGAAAAACTTCATATAAATCCTTACAATCCGACTGTACATGTACGCATAAATTAAAGGTTGGTTCCATGGAGCCTTCTATCAGTGCTTGTTTGGAGGTCTCCCAAAATGCAAATTCATTAATAAATCATTTCTCCGTAAAGCATTATCAATAATTGATTCATTTTCATACTTACCTTGCTATCAATCAATTTTGATATGCAATGTCAGTTGGTCTATAATTCTTTTTCATTGGAAAGTGATTGTTAATGCACAACGCAAACAGACCAAAAGCACATGCTTTTCACACTAAAATCAATGCAGCCTTTAATGCTTTACAGAAAGAGGTGGCGGGATTTAAATATGGAAAACGTGTATACAATCAATTTGTATTTTGTATAAATACAGACATTTCCTTTTGTTTTGTCTATGATTTTTTTGAGGTGAGGTGGTCTGCACATCTGTGGGATATGTGCCTTGTGTTAGAGACACTTATTCTCCATGATGTCAGGCATGGTTTCATGATGATTGTGCAGCTGATTACTGCCTCTGAATCAATCAGCAATTATGGTAATTGCAATTTAAGTTTTAATTCGACTTCATATTGAAGTTACAGGAGTACGGTGTATTGGTTATGACAGACATCGTTTGTTCCAAGACTCCATCAAGTTTCAAGACTATTTTTAAAACTAATAACCTCAATTATATACTTTTATTACAGTAGTCTATAATTAGCGATAAACCTGAGTCCTGTTTGTGGAGAAAAAAAAAATGTTTTGAAAGTGATCGCTTATCGCACATTAGCACACAGTCCTCTATTGAGGACTTCATTACCCCTTCGTTAACAGCCCACCAACCGTTACTACTTCAACACTCTGTATGGCTTTTCATAATTATTCTATCAGAGCACAACCTGAAGTACATGACCACTCTCAACGCGTTTTCATTTGAAAATCTAAATCTCACCTCCTACTTTGAAACAGCAGGCACTTATATGACAAGGTAGCCGCAGCAACAGCAGCAGCAGCGGTAATAGAAGAAGTTGTGGTAGTAGCTCCTGCTACCACATCAGCAGCAACGATTTGAAAGTTATGCTAAGGTACAGCGCGGTGAGTTGTTAATTTGATGATTTATTGCGTGCAAATTATCTTGTGTGCATACGTATGAGTGGGGGCACACAGACGGCATACTTCTGAACTGAGGAGGTGATTTATTGAGTGAGTTATGCCATTTAAATCTCCATGTCGAACATGGATTGGAACAAGGAAAATTGTTGCCCTGCACAAAGATAGATCGTACAATCGATATACTTGGACAATTTAATATATTTCTCAATCAAATTGACGAAATTGCATAGAGACTATCAATAATTTACTGGAGAATAATTTAAATACATCAGGGCAATCTGTGGCGACCTTCGGCGATTAATAAATTCCATTACCACGACCAGAAAAGGTGGAGCTTTGTTGGATTGCTGCCAGCACGTAGGCGGATCTACTATTATCCGTCGCCATGTTATACTCATTTTTTTTCGTGTAAATTAATCATGATAGTCTTAATCCTACCGATGCGTGATATTGGTCTTAAGCTCATGTATGTGCATGTTCTTGTTCTAACAAAGAAAATCTAATTACCATTGAATGTCGTATGTCTTTGTGCATTTAACGATTGAAGTTCATTTTTCAAATACAGACTTCTTAGCTATTTATTCGTTTGTCATTAGTTCGACACAGTACGGCACAAGGGCGATACTCTGTGCTGGAACAGAGATATGACAAAATGAAGCTTTAAGTTGAAGACATTTGGTGGACACTAATAGAAATTTTACGTTTTCCGGAGGAAAGATCCTCCATAGACTGACGGGATTCATCTTCATGTTTTGGGTCCAAGTCTATAGTCATTGGCTGGCCTTAAGATCGGTCGAAAATTAATCATGTGCTGTATCTTGGAAGTCTATAAAAACTTATCAAACGCTGTTAAATTTTGAATAATCTCTCATTCGGGAAAAAACAAAGTTTGTCTTTGAACCTGGGTCCAAATGTTTACGTTCTTTTCCCAACTGTTACTTGCGGTGTTTCCTTTCTGACCCAACCCCTGGAGATAAATAACATAACTCTGCATGATATCGACTTTCGCAAGGGTTTAAAGTCGAGTACTCCATCCCTTATCGCTTGGAAATTCTAATTAGTCTACAGTTCACATTGCTAACATTTATCTTTGAATGCTTTAGGTCTCAAAAAATAATTCATTCTTTTTCGATTTTTTGTAGATTACCCAAGCTATCCCGGTTATCGGGTGAATACAACACACAGAATGGACACTGACGATGTTGAATCAACCACAAGCAGTGCAATGTCTACTCTTGGAACATTGTTTTCATTCACCAGTCCAGCAGTTAAGAAATTGCTTGGCTGGAAACAGGGTGACGAGGAGGAAAAGTGGGCGGAAAAGGCCGTAGACAGTCTGGTTAAGAAACTGAAAAAGCGTAAAGGTGCAATAGAGGAGTTGGAGCGAGCTCTGTCATGCCCTGGACAGCCGTCAAAATGTGTGACTATACCACGGTCATTGGATGGACGTTTACAAGTAATTCACGTACACACACATCAAAGTGCATGTTTAACACATTTTCCATTCTTGTTTAGGTGTCCCACAGAAAAGGTCTACCACATGTTATCTACTGCCGTGTCTGGCGTTGGCCAGATCTACAAAGTCATCATGAGCTGAAGCCACTGGAAATTTGTCAGTTCCCGTTCAGTGCTAAGCAAAAAGAAGTTTGTATCAATCCGTATCATTACAAGCGTGTTGAGAGCCCAGTTCTGCCACCGGTGTTAGTGCCACGTCATTCAGAATATGCTCCCGGTCATTCTATGCTACAGTTCACTCAAATAAGCGAACCTACAATGCCTCACAACGTAAGTTACTCCACAGCGGGATTTAATTCACATCTCAGTCCGAATAGTCCGCCATTGACATCGGTCGGCAGTCCCGGCTCTGTGAGCTCAAATCCGACAAGCCCATATGGGAGTTTGGCTGAAACACCACCACCGGCATACAGTCCCTCAGAAGATGGCAACTCGAATAATCCAAACGATGGCGGACAAATGATGGCTGACACGCAAATGGGGGATGTCGCCCAAGTAAGCTATTCAGAGCCCGCATTTTGGGCAAGTATCGCGTATTATGAGCTTAATTGCCGTGTTGGCGAAGTATTCCATTGCAACAGTAGCTCGGTGGTTGTGGACGGCTTCACGAATCCCTCAAACAATTCAGATCGCTTCTGTCTAGGACAATTGAGCAATGTAAATCGCAACAGCACCATCGAAAATACCCGCCGACACATAGGCAAAGGTGTACATCTCTACTACGTAACCGGTGAAGTATACGCTGAATGCTTATCGGACTCGGCCATATTCGTCCAATCGCGCAACTGCAACCATCATCACGGCTTTCATCCGAGCACGGTTTGTAAAATACCACCAGGTTGCTCTCTTAAGATCTTCAACAATCAAGAATTCGCTCAGCTTCTCTCACAGTCGGTTAATCATGGCTTCGAAGCCGTCTACGAACTGACAAAGATGTGCACAATTCGAATGAGTTTCGTCAAGGGCTGGGGTGCTGAATACCATCGACAAGATGTCACCTCAACGCCATGTTGGATAGAGATCCATTTGCACGGGCCACTGCAGTGGTTGGACAAAGTCTTGACACAAATGGGTTCACCTCATAACGCCATCAGTTCGGTATCCTAATGTGGGTAACAATAATTAAGTGACACGTGCAGAATAGATCAAAAGATGTAATTTTAATTTTTTTTTTTTGCTTTCGGATAAAGATGTCAATCAATCGTACTTTCTACTATAATTCTACAGTTATTATGAATGTTTTGAATTTTCTTTCGTTCTTTTTCGTACGATAATGTTTCAAGTAACTGTAAACATTTTGGCGGATCATTGCGAGGGAACGAGAAAAATAGAGAAACTAATACAAATTGAACTGATGTGAACATTTGATCTTTTCGTTTTTTAATTAAATATAATTTACTATACATAAATGTTATTTTTTAGTTTTATAGCATCGCGGTGTGTTCTTGACAGAATCAAAAAGAGAAAGAGAAAAAATTGAAAGAAATGATTTTATGATTTATGAAAAAATTTTGAATTTGAGTACGTTGCCATGTTTCTTAGTTTAACTTTTTTGTTCGTTATGATCTATTAAATGTTTTCGCTTTTGTATTTTTGGCAACACTCAATTCGCATCCAGGAACAGATCCACATAAACACACAGCTAGTGATCTAGAATGTAAACATTCATCGAGTGTAATATGATACACATTTTTGTTCGCTATTAAAAACAAAATGAAGATACAAACTAAAAATAAAAAAAATATATTTCATGTAACGATTTTAAGAATTAGAATCTATATTATTTTCTTAAACAAAACAATTGCCTATAAATATGGATAAGGAATTTAATTCAAAGATATGTCTAGCTTAAGCATAATTGGAGTGCTTCAAGAAGCATGAACTGTGACAGCATGTGGTCGTGATAGATTCACTCATCAATTAAAAGATCCGGACGATGAAGATGCGTACATCGATTGGGGACACAATCTTACGTAGAATTCGAATGCATTGCTTTAAAACACTATTGTTGGGTCCTTTTGCTCAACGTGATGGGAATGAATGTCATGACTGCATGAGACAATCAGATTATCCTTCTTAAATCACTCAGAAAATAGATATAATGTTCAAGAGAAATGTTTGAGTTAGTTAATACTTGAACGCGAGAGAAAAAATTTTATGTTTTTCGTTCAATAAACTTTTTATAGTAGCTGCATGTTTTATTTGTTGGTTGAATTATTCTTGTTTTTTATGTGTTTCTTTATTGATTTGATGCGAGAAACTAAGCGAACGAGGAAGTCGCAGTATTGAATGTGAACATTTTTATACACTGCCTTGTATCATGGACGGAGGTTGTGGGGTTTTGTTTTAAGAGTTCAATTCTGATCTCTGAGAAGCTTATTACAGTTTCGGAAGAGTCCGTTTTGAAGTCACTAGATTCATGGTATCGCGGGCGCCGCGTCGTTGTGTTGCAGGTACGTGCGTCGACTCCCAAGGGGCTAGACTTTCACAGTCTAGGTCCCATTTCTTAAAACAAAATTGTTCACAACTCCACCTCTTTCGAGTCACTGGAAATGCTTCGGAGTCGGCATTAAACTGTAGGTCGCCTCCACTCGTGAGGAATAATATCAAGTACAACAGAGGTGGTTGTGGCGGAGACAAGCAAGGAAGCTGAGTTCACCTTGGACTGCATCGCCTCTATTAATATTATAGATTCCTGGCAGCTGAGTTCACCTCGGACTGCATCGCCTCTATTAATATAATAGATTCCTGGCATCGATGTAGTGACATAGACAAAATATTTTTTGAATGGATTTTTTGTGATTTGACTTTGTTGTAGCTTAGTGCATCTTATTTTACACTCTGGAATTTGTTCTTTCTTTTGGGGTTGTAAGAGATTCCAATTCCAATTTTTCTGCGGCAGATCTGATAATGCTCAACATCAAATGTTTCATTAAAATATTAAAGAGACTTCTGCCTCAAATGAAGCAACATTTCAAGCGCCGTTTTAGTTTATCTTTCGCCAGCTTTTCTTATTCTCACCACATTTTAACTAACAAAAATGATGAAGCTTGCATAAAGTAAAGTAAATTAAAGTATAAAAAGAACATTTTTTGTAATCTTGATGTAAATTAAAATATTTTTGTTTTAAAAATATTTTTAAAAATATATATGTATACACAAATCTGTATGTATTTACAAGGGCATTGTTATTTTAAACTTATTGCTTGTGTAAAACTGAACATTTTTCAGAGAGAAAACAAAAAAAGAAGTCTTAATTTGCCTTATATGTGAACAACGCCTAAAAGTCTACTTCATAGATGTAAATGCCTTAAAGTGTACCACAAAAGTGACCGTACGGTTGCTTAAATTTTGTAAAATTGCCTTACACGATTATGGAGAACACTTGCACTTTTGCAGTGGAAAATATTTTATATATTATTTGCGCTTTTTACGTATTTTCAAAAAAATAAGAAAGGGATGAGGATATGAATATATTTTAAATGTATGTAATTGGAAGAGTAGTTTTAACGAAAAAACGTATATCCTATTGAGAAAAAAAATAAGATAACAAACAGAACATGTACAAAGTGAAATTCGAAGAATATAAAGAAATATGTTTGAAAATAAAATGTAAAATGTGTGTAGAATAATAAGCGTTTATGTATGGGATAAGAATAAAAAACTTTTCTTGTATGATTTGGTTTAGTTTTGCTTCCAATGGATTCATTGCCTCTATTTTCGAATTCGCAGTGCGCTTTTGTGGGAGCTGCGGCGTAGTAGGTAAGTGCGTTGACTACTATAGTCAAGGTCTACGTTTGATTCCCGAAAAACAACTTTTATATTTTCTAAACTCCACATCTTTCTAAACAGTGACATGACAATGCTCAAAGAGTACAACTGCCTATTGTTCTTTCCACTCGTGAGTGGACAATAGCACGCACGACACAAGTGATTGCAGTAGAAGCTATATCGAAGTCTACCCCGGACGGTAGAGCCACTTTATTATGATTACTTTGTAGGACAGGTTTTAAGGATACTATGACATTTAGCCACTATTGGTAGGAGTTAAGCTTGGAGTTAAGTCTGTTATAGAACCAAATATGTCCAGCCAATAGAAAATAAGTGGGAGCGCTTTGCTTTGATTATTCAAAGACAATAAAAGTGCTTCCGAAGCAAGTAAAAGTATGCAGTGCAGAGTATGAAGTTTTTTATTTGGTTTATTCTTAATATTTCTATGGAAAACTCACGTCAAAAACAACTTTATTTGCAATTTGTATCATATACAGAAAATAAATGCAAACGCCTAAAATAAAGAATCATTTCGAATAATTCAACTTATTGTTTAAGTCAGATTTCTCAATTATTTACCGAACAATTTCTCCCATCTAAATTTATAGTTAATTTAACGATTGTGAATACACCTTATTTTCTAAATGAAACCAGTTCAGTGTACAATTTCATTTGACATTTCTCTAATCGACTGACATTTGTGTGACAGCAGAAGAATATTTTCTGTTCGTTCGTAAGTGGATTTCATACCAAAATGACTTCCCCACTGGAATTACTAGAGAATCGTCTCGATAGGACACCAAGTGTCCTAAGTACCACCTTTAACCCAGTAATCGCTGGTGTAGCCGGTGTAGGACTTGGTTGTTTCATGAACTTTGCGTATAAAAAGCCCGTATGGTCTGGTAAGTACCTGCAGTTTAACCCAGTCGACATGACGTAACAATGCTGCTTAGAACTAACCTTTTGTTTTGAATTGTTTATGTTCATATTCATTTCTTTTATAGGTATACAAAAGCATATTGGTTTCGGCGTAGTTGGAACAGCTCTTGGTGTTTATTTTGATCAGAAACGCAATCAACATATGGCTGACCGCGATGCCGTTCTTCGTCACTACATTCAGTTGCATCCGGAAGATTTCCCAGCGCCTGGTAAAAACTGATGTTTTATTTGTCAATTATTGTTATTAATTGAAACTTCTTTATAGAGCGCAAAAAATACGCTGATGTCTTGGAAAAATGGGTGCCTATTCGTTAAATCTAATACCATATAGGATTCTAAGTTAAACTAAACACGCTAACGAAGATGTTTCCGTGGAACTGGCGGTGTAAACATTGTGAATAAATTCAATGGAGCAAATAAAGGGAATACCAATATTGTTTTCCATTATTTGTTTTACTATTTATTAGTGTTTCTGCTTCAACGACAGTATGTGATAATTATCAGCTTCGTTTTAAAATGGCATAATGAAGGATACAATAGATGTGTGTATAGGTTTCTTCGTTAGAATAGAGAGCTTGAATATTTGCCTTCTTAAAAGGTTGTGGCGCCGTGGCGTAGTGGGTAGGTGCGTCGACTCCTACGCTCGAGGTCGTCAGTTCGAATCTCGAAAAAAACATCAAACATTTTTTCACGGCTCCACCTCTTTCGAGTCACTGACAATGCTCAAAGAGTATAACTGTCTAGAAAAAATCTTCTCAATCTCGCCGTTCGGAGTCGGCATTAAACTGTAGGTCCCCTCCGCTCGTGAGAGAACAATAGCACGCACAACACGAGTGGTTGCTGAGAAGCTAGGCCCAGGTCCACCTCGGACTGTAGCGCCGCCATTATTATTATTATTATTATATTAAAAGGTTGGTCCTTAAAACGTCCACCACGGGCTGTAGCGCTACCCTCCGAAGAAGGAAGAAATTTTCGGTCGGGAACTACTGACTGAGCTCGGTTCATGACATACATTTGCTTGGTGTCGCTTTTGCTAGTTAACTGGAAATGTCCGATTTCAGCGGACGGTTTAAGCGGTCTCCACATGTCCAACTGTCTTACCGTTTTTAAATTTAAGACTTTCTGTCGCATATCATAGGATTTAAGTCGGAAACACTGCAGTTTCTTGTATGTAGCGTCTAGTTCGTTGTCATAGGAACTCAAAATTTATTTGTTAGTTTTGATTTTCAGTGGCTGCCGTGGAGTAGTACTCGTAAGTGCTTTGTCTCGTTACTGAAGGTCCTTGGATTAAATGCCGATCAACACACCATCCTCTTCTTCCGATAGAGCAACAGTTCGGGATAGACCTGGGCCTTAACCAACAAGACTATCCAGCTGGCACGATCTTTAGCCAGCTGCTTCTAATTACGCAAGCCAAGTTGGCTGACGTTCTTCTTCACTTGTGTGTGCCATCGGTTTTGTAGGCCTACTCTATTACGTTGCGGGCGCGGAGCCACAGAATCTTTGTCAACACTCCAACCTCTATTTGTTGGCATCACCTCCCTCTAGTCCCTAACTGCTCAGACTATATAATCATCATGTAAGAGTCATGTTCAGAGTCGGCATAAAACTGTAGGTTCGTGAAAGAGTAATAGCACGCACAACACAAGTAGTTGGACCAGAAGCAAGACCCAAGTGCACCTCGAATTCCTCGAATTTGAATAAATGTAACTGCCTTCAAAGTTTACAACGGTTTTAATTTCAGTTAAAAATATAAAACGTTAACAAATTCGGAGCACGTCGAAGTTAGGTTAAGGTTCTTAGTACTGGTTACCGAACAGGAATTTCCACGGCGTCTAAATTAAAGTTGAAAGCTTCACAGAGTCATAAATAGAAATGTTTATGAAATTTACAAGCTTTTTTATTGATTCAAATCTACTGAAGCACCGAAATGGAATTGAAATTGCAGCCGGTTTCTCCCGCAGTTACAACCTTATTCAAAACATCCTACCCACAAGTGAGTACTGGAATTACACAGAAGAAAAATCTCATCGGGGAATGGGAGAGAGTAAAGGAATGCGCATATTCGTGAAAATGTAAACACAAAAATAACCGCCTGGGAGAAAGAGTCCTCTCACACCTTGTTATGGAACTCGTAGCGTAGTAGCGATGACGCTTAGTTTAGGAGAGACCCAGTGTATTGGGAAAACCAATGAATCAAATGCCTTTCTTGTGGAACAATTGCAAGAGGACAAGAATACTCTGCTGGAACCTAGGAGATAATGCACACATTTCTCCGCATTACTGTTTCATAACGGAGCAGTGATCACTGTGGACTCTGCACTCCACTCCCACTAGCAAGAGATTTTGATTCGTTCTGCGCAATGTGACGTCGTCGCTGGAAATGGAATTTTTGTAATCATGCAGAGATATGAATAGTGGAATGTATCGGAGGACGATGGGATTACATAAAATCATGTTTGCTCTTTAAGTTGTCTTGCAGTCTTGATGGAGTGATACACCTGTGCAAATGGGCGGTAACATTTTTTGTTCACAAAAACTTTGAAAATTAACTTTTAATCCTTTTTTTAACTTTCTTGTTAAATTGCTTCCGAACACGAACGATTCTGCCTCTTTTTGTTTAACCAGTAGCTAAACAAAACAATGATTGTGATGGCAACTGTTCACTGCTGAAATAAATGAATGAATCCAGGTCAGCCCCAATGGTGGATCCACAGTTAACTGTTTTAATGTGGTAACAAGAGTGGGCGTAGTGACTGAAGTTCATGGTTCGATCCCAAAAACCTTCTCAAACTTTACAATATCTGGTAGGTCCTCTCAATTGGTGATAAAACAATAACATGCACAAGACGAGTTGTTGCTGTAGAAACTAGCGCCCAAACCACCTCAAATTGCAGCGCCACACAAAGAACAAAAAACAAATCAATCGAGACTGCCTATACAAGGCAATGCAATAACAAGCGTCACGATTTCACTTCTTTGACTTCTTTTACATGCCGTAAAACTTGCACCAATCATATTTTATAGACGGGATGTTGAACACCTATAAGATATCGTTAATGGGACACACACAAGTCGACGATGTTGTGTGTTCTTCCTCGAAGACTTCCTTTTGCCCTCGTTTACCACCAGACTTATTTTAGCCGATTCCAGCTTAGTGCTAGCCAATGCCTCATTAATGGCTTGCTGTGTTTGACCATTCATATCAATGACATCCGCGTATGCTACCAATTGGACGGAAGATCGTGCCTCTACTGTTTGCCAGTGAGTTTTGCACTTTCTTCTCAAAAATTATGTTGAAAAAGTCACATGATTTGCCGTCGACAAGCTTAAAACTTTTTTCGACCTCGATGAAGCAGCGGTCATTCTGCACAACCCGGCAGTAAGAAAGTCAAAACTAGACATGGGGATGTATAGTGCGTCTATATGCACGCCACCGATTTTGAAATTGACGGAAAGGTGGTGGGTTTCGATTTCCATTTCTTTGGTTTTCTCCGCATTGTCAAGATCTAGTCATTTGTGGAGTTCTCTAGCCTGTAACCACACTGAAAAGGATCTATCAGATTGTTTTGGTAAGCTGTTCCAGAGATTTACCCAAAACGATGTTAAGGAGACTGACCCCTCGGTAATTGAAGCAATCAAAGGGCTCTCCATTCTTATCTGGTATGCTGGTGCATTACCAGATCATCACCAGCTGCTATAAAGATTTTAGCAATGTGCCCCAGCAGCTTTGTTTGACCTCGGTCTAGCATTTCTCCACATTGCTATCTTGAACTCACATAGATCGGGAGGACAGAATTCTCGTCTATCATCGCCCAGATGGAGTGTAACATTCTGCCTGACAGCGGTATTTGTCTTTTTGCCGCTGTTTACCAGTTTGCAGAAATGATTCTCTCAAATTCTCTGTATCGACTGTGACTCTATTACCAGTTTTCCATCCTCGTCCTGACAGGTTTCTTCTTTTCGGACATCATTCCCGCATCGTCTTCTCTAGGCTTGTTAAGTGAAGCTAGGGTGCACGCCGGATCAGCTTGATTAATTGATCAGAACTTACTTAAATATTTTAAACTAACCGGTAACTCGCTGTGTTTTTGTTGTATTCGGTTACTGTCAGTAAGAATAATTTCAGAGCGTGGAACTGATCAATTATAGTACGTTTACACCACACCCAAATTCAAGGCTAGTTTCTGCATTTCAGTCCAAATGCATTGCATTTCGCCATACATTTCCTGCATTCTGGAAAGTTGCATTCCAGCGAAATGCAGAATTTCGTCGCTGCATTTGTAAGTTCGTCAAATCGAACAATCCTCTTTACAAATTCAGCACCATTCAGCACAATGACATTTCAGCCCGCTGACATAAACAAAAAACAGCTGTTTTTCCATTAGTTGAGAGCTCTGAGTTTCAACGCGATCTCCATACCTCTATATTGAGTCAGCAATATATTTAATGTGTCCGAATTAGCATTTAAATTCATCATTAAATTAATATAACACGCTAAATGGTTCAACCACTTCTGATATCTAATAAGAAATTCTGACATTAGCTGTCATTTGAAATGCTGAAGTTGCAGTGGGAAGGCAAAATTGAATTTCGGTTCGGTGTAAACGTACTATTAGATTCGACCAATGAGTACGAAATACGAGTGTCGTACCATTATACGGAGATCGAGACCAAATGCGGGCTTATGAAGAAAAAAACAGAAATCAAGCAACAATCTGCAGAAGCAAATGGCATTAACTTGATTGGAAGAACATGTCCCTAAAGAGAGTAATTCCTATCACAGCTATAGAAGTTAAGGACTCCAACTTAAGTCTTCAGACCTATTTTACCACAAATGTGGAAGCATATGGTTTCTTAGTACTTCCTGTCACATTAATTCATCCAATCGATTATTTGAAACAATTGGCCTGCTCATTGACTAGAGAATGAACCTTAAAGAAAAACATTATTAGAAATTCGATTTTATGAATATTTCAAATTACGAGTACTTACCCCACATCACTATTGGCCCTTCACCGTGTTCGGCTTTGTCCCCGCGGCGAATCTGAAAAACTGGGCTTCATCTCGTCGCTCCATAAAGCCTCTGCACATTGGTCGCCCGTCCGATGCAAGTGCTTTGCGACATTCAGCCCTACCTTCCTATGAATGGAACTGATGAATGGGTTTCTAGCTTGTTTTCTTGCATTCAGTTTCGACTCCCCAAACGTCGTCTAACCATGTTGATTGACGTTGGCAGTAACCTTCACGGCATTCTACACTACCAACTTTGATAGATGTATGGATCTTGTTGTCCTCTTGTTTCTAAGATTAGAATACGGAACACGCGAAATAATGGGTGTTGCAAATCTAAACTCCATTTTGAATTTATCTTCCGTTTTTCGTACTCTTGAGGGTCAGATTTTCTTCATGAGCCGAATAGGTCGCAGAGCCCTTTTTTAGAACTCAAAAGAAACCAAAAATGACTTAAGCTACGTAGTCGAATGGGATCTTATGCTAAGGTGTAAGATTTTAAAATATTGGCAGCCAGTTGACATTACCATTCTGAAAAGAGTTACATCTGGAAAATCTTTCTTGTAACAACAGAGATAATAATGATAACAATGGCGGCGCTATAGTCCGAGGTGGGCCTGGGCCTAGCTTCTCAACAACCACTCGTGTTGTGCGTGCTATTGTTTTCTCACGAATGGAGTTTAATGCTGACTCCGAACGGCGGGATTGAGAAGCTTTTTCTAGACAGTTGTACTCTGTGAGCATTGTCAGCGACTCGAAAGAGGTGGAGCCGTGAATAATTTTTTATGAAAAATTGTTGCTTGTTCCTGGGCTTGAACCTAGACTTGAAAGTCTAGTGCGTATGGGGACGCAAGAGCGACTGGATGGCGCACTTTGGTTAAGTGCCTGCCCCAAGTTAGAGGGGTCCCAGGTTCGAATCCCAGTGAAATCGAATCTGGTCCAGTCACCATTTGCCGTTGGGATCAAATTAACGGCACTGGAGTAGGTTGCTACCTGCCAGTACAATGGACAAGTTTTGAGTCTGAGTGCTCCATGAAGTGCTCCAAAACCTTACTTACTTACTTAAGGTGGCGCTACAGTCCGGGGTGGACCTGGGCCTCAACCAACAAGCGTCACCAGCCAGCTCGATCTTTAGCTAACTGCCTCCAGTTTCGCACGCACAGTTTGTTGAGGTCCCTTTCCACTTGCGTGCGCCACCTGAGCCGCGGTCTTCCTCTACTGCGCCGTCCCTCGGGGGTGGATTCGAAGACTTTCCAAAAGACGCTCCAAAACCTCCGAAAAAAAAATGGGTCGACGCACAAGCACACATGACCACGGCCCCATTAAAAAAATCGATAGAGATAGTCCTCTCAAAAACATTATCCCTGTTAAAATTGGCGAGTTCAAACCAAAATATTTCTTTATCATATTCCTACAACGCTTTCCATTAGCACTAACGTGATGTCGGAATACCCGTCTTTAAACACGTCCCGAATCGAAGGACTGCGCCAAGAAGACGATATTCCCATCTCACACTTTGTGTCATCTGAGCCAAATAAGGTAAATAATTCCCTCCCTGACTTTGATGTCACAATCAGTGTCGCAGCTGATCATGTTTTGCCTAGAAATTGCTGCGCATTTCTTCTTTTAAAATACAAAACCACTACAGGACCATAATCTGAAAAAAGAAGAATACAGGCATTGCTACAAGTTAACACTCATCGGTTTACTTTGAGAACGGGTTAAAAGTATCATAACATTTAATTTTTAAGTGCACAAATTGTATAAATCAGGTTTCCTTCCTAGGTTAATAAAGTGGTCTATGGTTTATCACAATTCTTTAAAGCTGGGCAAGCGTAAAGGCATTTCATTTCAAATGGCAACCCTTTCTGCTGCTAGTGTTCCATTCCAAGCTTTTCAAGTCCCCAAACCAAACCCAATTCAACTGTTGTTTACATCAGTTACTTATGCTTTCCAAGAAAGGCGCACGCACCAGCAAAGCATTCTCCACGTTGCCACCCCAACCTCGGCGCATTGCACGACATGCCACATTCCAGTCACCGCTCACCAGAGCGAGTATTTGGTTGTGGGGATATTTTTCTTTTGTGGAACTCAAGTTTATAACTCTCATGGCTCCCTCAGAGATTCCTTTCTCCAGTTGAGTTTCCGAAGTTGGTGTAGAAAGAGGAGTACGTTACAGTGTTGCGCGTCACCAGGTTCTGTGTGGAATAAAATGTGTTAACAGTTACAACATGGAATACCTGCACTTAACCAACAATTTAAAAAAAAGATTCCTAAAATATGAATCCTAAAGGCTTGTGCAAGGAATGTGTCAAAAATGTCAAGAGTGCATGTTAAAGTGTGTGAATAATTCAAAGAACCGTATCTGAGAAGTATTAAGAAAAAAAAAAATAAAAATAAAAATTACAGAAACGGATACGTGTACGTAACAGTGTAAGAGTGGGTGTATGTGTGTGGTTTCGCGTGGAAACAGATTTGCTCCTTTTGAATTGAAAAGGATGTTTCTCTAGCGAGTACGCAGTTCGAAGGATCAGGAAGTGTGTGCAGTAACATCTGTTCGTTGAAATTAAATTTTCTAACTCGACAAAGGATACTCTAAGGCCTAAAGGATACGTTCTCCGAAACCATTTTTTTTCTGGCTCTTTGTTAAGGGACATAGTAAATACAGGACATCTTTTCAAACGCAAACCAACGAGTAACAACAAAACAAATCAAGGATAACATTTTTCTTTGACCCTTCTTATTACGAACACTCTCCTCCCGTCCTCCATCACCATCCCACACATTAGACTCTAAGAAATTCCACGCCGCCCGTCTACCATCGTCACCCCTCAGTCGGCCACAGGACAATTGGATTGATTTTCTTCAAGAAGCGACCGGGTTCGGGTTCTGTGCTACACAGGATATTGGGGAAGAGGCTGCAGCTTCTGCCAGGATTCGATTATGGCAAAGGTAATTGATTTTTTTTCTCTCTTTCGCTTTTCTGTTTAGAGAGTTGGGAGCGTATTTTCACTTTTCCTTTATTTGTTGTGATTTTACGGGTGTCCTGTGTGTATTTACCGGGCAGGAATAGGGCACGCGTTACAGTGTGGCAATGACATCTGTTTCCCTTTTCATTTTCAGCATTAGGAATGATTAGTTTGATGTGGAGTGGCTGAGGTGCGGTGGGAGTTCAAAGAAGGGACTAAACAGCTTCCTTAATTGCCGTAAAATATCCTGCTAACTATTAGTGGCAGAACGGGCGGACGTGTGTGGGGATGACAAATAGATAGATAAGCGACTACGTCCAAACGACTATGACTCATGGCGTAACTGAAAAATATGCTTAGCAGTGCATTTCCTGCAAGGATGGGTGGGGTTATCTACGTCTTTCTCCTTCGTTCCTTTCGGTCTTTCAGCAGAACACCGGGAAAATAAAACCCAGGAGTGAGTTGGGTGGAGGAAAGTCAGACAAAAGTGGGTGGTGTGGTTTGCGTTTGCAACAAAACGCTCGTCGGGGGATGATTTCTATTTCATTCATCCGTGAAATTTTGGAACCATGTTAAGGATAGTTATTCGCAGCGGTGTGATGATGTGTCCTTTGGTTGATGTGTTTTTCTTTTTTTTTTTGTTGGGTTTTCTTTTTACACTTCCGGGTCGATGTTGACAGATAGAACTCATGGGAGCAAACATCAAATGTTATGTAAGCTGACTTTATTTGTTTTCTTATTCTTTCAGTCACTTAAGCGAGAGAGGTGGGAGCAAATAAAATAAATTTATTTTTTTCGTGTTTGCATGGGGAGGGCAATGCGTAAGTGGGCGTTATTGATGTGACTTACTTTAGATGTTGAGACAATGTGATGAGACAACAGTAAGATTTGAACAAGTTTCTTATGAATCTAGGGCAGGTCGAAGTATCTGAACATGTACGTATTTCAGTTTGACACAGGATACGATGGGAGGACTTTCGTGAAGTGGGTTTTTCTTATTTTTCTGTGGCTTAACCTATAAAATATGTATCAAAAGAATATTTTGTTCAAAATAAGGTGACACAAATAAATTGAATGAGGAAGAAAATGGTCGCTTAGTAACTTAGGCGCTATTGTTTGAAGGGTCTTGTTCATGTAAATATAAATGAAATTCCATTAAATATTATACAAAATCAAATTGAATTAACGCCAAGTTGGTGTAAGGCAGTCATCGAAGTCAATTATTTGCCACTAAAAATTGATTTTTTGTAGTTTTTTTGTAATTACATTGAAAGTTGCAATTCTTTTGTCGCGCACCAGTTAGAGGTTACATATACATATTTACAAATCAACGTAGATTACAAAATTTTGTATATGATTTCGAAATTTATTTGTTTTTGTATACTTCAAATACAAATACTTTCAGAATATTTAAAGGATGGTATGGTCTTGCAAAATAACTTTAATGAATTTGAATATTGTACGTACGTGTTGGTGGAATTGCAAAAAAAAATGTACATCTTCGATTTTCTCCTTTCAGCATCGTTGAGGACGTTGCCTAGTATTGAATTATTATTCATTCCGTTTGATTTTTTGATTTACGAATTATATTAATAAGTTAATTGTAACCTCTTCGAGGAGAAAGTTTTCAACTTCAGCGCTTATCATTCTGAGACTTTAAGAGAAGAATTTGAACAAATTCTAAAAATATTAATAGACTAAACACACTTCTGTTTCGAAGATTACAAGCGGATACAGTGACTCACAAAATTGATCACGCTGTGTTCTGAAAAATGAAAATTTTTGGTTTAAAAAATAAATAGGGATTTAAAGACTTAAGTTTTTTTTTAAATATATTATTTCGACAATTTTAATTCATAACATGAAAGTAAATAACATTATTCTTTGCTAGATAGAATACAACAGCGAGCGATAAAACTTATAGGAGATAGTAATATCGCGAAGTCGATAGACTCGCTCGAACATCGCCGTAATGTCTCATCTTTATCACTGTTTTATCGCTATTTTAACAAACGATGCTCAAATGAGCTAGCCAATTGCATTCCTCCACTCCATGAATTCACCCGCAATACTCGTCTCGCCAGGAATGCTCATCAGTTCAGTAGCCGCACCACACGAATATGGAATGCTCTTCCCAGTTCAATATTTCCCACTCACTACAATCCGCAGACATTTAAGACCAATGTGTACAGGTACCTCCTTTCCCTTCCTTCCTTTCGAGTATTCCGGCCCTTAACTTTGTGGAGCTATTGGACAAGAATATAAAAACATTGATATGCAATTTTGATGAGCAGAAAACGCAGTTTTGTACATCTCAGTGAATTAAGCATTAAGTAAAGATAAATATCAAAATACCTATTTTTATGAAGATTTTTTCACATGCATGCAGTCCCCAAATCACTAACCTGTCGGATGCGTTCAAAATCATCGATAAAATGCAATATAAATGTGTCAGAGTCATAATTGTTAGGGATAAAAGGTAGAAGACTATTTACAGAATATAATATTCTTTAACAGCGGGCGCCGCGGCGTAGCGGGTAAGTTCACCGACTTTTACGCTTCACGTCTGGCTTAGATTCCCGAAAAAACCCCTTTGATATTTTCAAGGCTGCACGTCTTTCGAGCCGCTGACAATGCTCAAAGAGTATAACTGACTGGAAAAAGCTTCTCAATCTCGCCGTCCGGATTCGGCCAGTTTTTTTTTGGCATATTTTTATTTTTCACTGGCCTATTCGTATAACAGACTTTCTCAACATTTTAAATGGTTTTTGAATGGTTTCTTGAGCATGTGAGCATATTGAGCATATGGCCACTAGGTTTCAGTTCTAAGGCGAATTGCACTTAACATGCATAAAGATGCAATTCTTTCGTGAGAATTTGTCTTAGAAAGCTTCTTGAAATGTCAAATTTTGATAACAGTTCCGATTTTGTAGTGGACGCCGTGGCCGTGTGGGTTCGTGTGTCGACCCATGCGAATTAGACTTTCACAGTCTAGGTTCAAATCCAAGATCAGCCAAACAATTTAAAAAAAAGATTGACAATGCTCAAAGAGTATAACTGTCTAGAAAAAGCTTCTCAATATCGCCGTTCGGAGTCGGCATCAAACTGTAGGTCCCCTCCACTCGTGAGAGAACAATAGCACACACAATACGAGTGGTTGCTGAGAAGCTAGGCCCAGGTCCACCTTGGACTGTAGCGCCGTCGTTATTATTATTATATTATTAGTTCCGATTTTGTGTTTCTGACTCTCAGTTACACTCTCACGAACTGTTTCGATTTTTATTGTGGAACGACTTTTTGAAGAAACGCCAGAACGGACAACCGCTCTAGATTTTTTAAGGCAAAAATGGCCTAATTTTTAAACCTTTCATACATTTTCCATTTTTCTGTGAACAAACAGCAATGTAGCCTTAATTTAACAGAATTTTATATATTCCTATTTAATTCAATGTCCAAGTTTTTCGTTCACGAGAGTTGACCGAATTTTGAACAAAAAATTAAATTCCTGGAAATTCTGATTATTAAAGGTCTACGAGATTATTTGCTCCTTCAGGGACCCATTATATTTATTCTACTTAATAAAAATGCGTACGCTTTCACAATTCTTCGTTTCTTGTCAGAACAATGTCTTGCATTTGATGTCTTGTCCACCCAACTTTCGCAGGCGTTTTCCTCGTTTTATTGAGCTCCCTGCTGGCAGTTTCAATTCGAATTTGGACAAAATTTATACAAGCCGAAGTTGAATTTACGACAGCCTAGCGTTTGAAACAAAGTCCCCACTGCCGCTGCACGAGTTTATTTGACTGTCCTCGCTTTCCAAATTCGAAATGGGAGGGTCTTGGTTCTGTTTCCCCCCAGTAAATGTGTCGCACTCCATTAAAGTTAGTCCCACTGATGGTGTATATCACTCCTAATGACCCATACACGATTGCATAAGACACGAAATGGGCTTGGCAATACCACAAGACTACAATATGAAATAAGGACTTATTACGAGTGTGCGTGTGAGTCTGTGCTCATGTAGTATGGTCTATGCAGTTGATCCCTTGGGGGGGAAACGCAAATAAATGATTTACACAAAACAGAGTTGCATTTTCGAGGATTTTTCTCTGGCAACACAACAAAGGAATAATGAATTTTCCGGTACTTCCGGGGGGGATATGTTCTCACACACTGTATGTATCTCACCACCCAATATACAGACAAATGTGCTCTGTATACGAGTATGTGTATAGCCTCATCCTTCATGGTGAAGGGAAAGTTTTGTGATTCCTTAAGGACTTAGTTTTGAAGAGAAACTAGTTGAATAGTTCTGCTGAAGTGACAAGGAAAAAATACTAGTGTCCACAATTGTGGTCAGAATTTTGAAAAGTTTTCAGAAAAGTTTAGCATTTCTCTCTCTTGACAGAATGTTAAAATGCCAAAAATACGTCTTTCTTGTGAATGCAGTTTCTTAAAGGCAGTCCTGAATTTTATTTTATATTCAAGATGAGTATATTCTTTTTAAGAAGTCATGGAAGAATGGACATCTTTAGTCATTTTTCTTTTTTGAAACACGGTTAGATACAAAATCAAGCGAATCAACATTTCTGAGATAGAATGTCGTAAAAATGGACTAAATTTTAAGAGAAATGGCAGTGTCTTGAAAGCTATGGACTGTGTTATGTTAACCATTATAGTTATAGGTAAGAATGTCTTAATGAAACCAAGCATATGGTCCTGTTAATTGAATCTATCAGACTTCCGACTTCGTTCAGCATGGTCAGGAACAATTCTGTGCCAATTGCACTTTGTATGCAATTCTTTGGTGAGAAAACGCTGTACAGAGCATTTAATTCCTGGTCACGGTACTGAATTGATTCTCCACGATACTCTGTGACACTTTTTTGTTGAAATCGAATTGTATTTTCTAACTTTATGGGTTTTTAAACATGTAAAACGGATAATTTTAGAGTAAGACGAATTCCAAATGGGAAAACTTATGAGGCTCAATTGCATTCATAAAACTACAAGCTTTTAGTCCTAATTTTTAAGGTTCCATCTACAAAACGGAACCTTTATAATTTCGGTGTGTCCGTCCATCGTGTCTGTCACACTTTTTTATCTCCGAAGTTTCTAAAGATGTCGGCAGGAAATTTTGAAATTAGGTACTTCAGGCCTAGATGTCTGCCCATGCACCCAAATTTAAAAAGTAGGGCCATTTGGGGGTTGCTCCAGTAGAGGTGAAGTTGCCATTAATTTTTAAACGTTGTCGCACCACATCGATATATAAATCGACTGATCTTTTGAAATGAGGTGGAGGTTTGCTTCAAGACTTTTTTATCCAAAGTACCGTTTGGAAAATATGGAGCTCCAATTTTTTTTAATGCGTCCCCCAATGACATTTCTAAACCAAATTGTTTAAAAATCTGAAAAAATCACAAAAACTTCGCTTCATTGAGTACTTTTAGTTAAAATAATTTCAAGTATTCTGGCCTTAATAGTTTTCGAGATATTGGCCAAAAACGGTCAACCATCGACATGCGAATTTTGAAGATCTGAAAATGCAGTTTTGAAGACATAAATGTAAGCATTAAGAAATTATAAACTTCAAAATATCGATTTATGTTGAAACTGCTTAAACAACTGCTTGGGGGCCTTCTTTTTCGACAGTTTCAGAGGCCTCAGTGGGGCACCTATCAGAAGTCGCTTCTTAGCACAATGCAAATTTTGTTGATCGACGTGGCAGCTCAATGGACCTAAGAGGCCACTATAATCTACTTGTCATGGCTTCTCATGGGTCTTTGAAAAGTGTTTAAAGTTTGCCGGTAAAACGCAAACTAGTTAGGCTTTTAAAGAAGGTATAGATTCGAATTTTGTCGTTTATTTCGAAATCGCATTGTAAATAGGCAAAGTAGTAAGCAAAGAATGTTTCCTTACGTGACTCCAGTCAATCTCTCTTTGAACATAATATCCTTGAGGAGATGAGCTTTTCCTCAAAAGAAATGAAAATTAATTACGCAATGAAAATTAATAAATGTTTTTTAAACCAAATGCTTGATTAGGAATAATTTTTCACTCACGATGAGATTCAATTGTCTACATAAGATACTTTGGAAAACTTCAGAATTGATTGAAAGAAGTGAAATGGGAACATAAAACTTTTTTGCTGGCGAAAACTAGGTATGCACGCTTCAACAGCGTTATTATTACTTGCGCTACTTTTTACAGACTAAATCCTTTGCAACGAATCAATAAAAATGAAGACTCAATGTTGTGAATGAAATCGAATCTTTATAGCTAAAATGAATTGACCTTTATCATAAATTCCGAAAGTGGATAGTAAAATGAATCGTGGAACTTGAACGGCAGTGAATATCATTTATCGTTGATATATATGAGAATAATAAAAATCAGTGATAATACAATGAAGTTAGAGAAAGTTATTTTCAATTAATTCTCGGCAGTGCTTTCAAGGATAGCCTTCATAAATTGATTCTTGTTTTGCAATCAGATACATATTGATCAACATTTACAGTCATAAGTTTATTCTCCTTCGATGGTATTTTTTTATGATTCTCTTATTGATGCTGAGGAGTCGGTTTTCCTACTTGAAGCATAATCTAAAGGCTGTTTTGCAACAGAAATAGTTTTTAAGCATATCACTATTGGCTGCTCTGATAATTTTTGAATGTATTCAATCATCCTTCATTATTCATGCGGATAAATTACATTTTTAGAGAATTTTTAAAAGATTCGATTCGAGTTGTTGTTCCGACGAAACTGAATATAAGCTACCGAGGGATTTAGTCTTTTCCGGGATTTCAATGAATATTGTCTAGTTAGATATTAAAATCCTCTAGGTTAGGTTGGTTCAGAGTGAGCCTATTGTGCTATCACTATCCGATAATCAAGACACTATTTCCTTGATGGTCAACATCAAATCTAAGAATTCTTACTTATTTTAGTGCTCGACAATTCTGTTAGGCCTTTTTTTACTAATTATTGCAAGAACTGAACCGGTTCCTAAGTAATGTAGGATTGTTTCTTTGTCTTCTTCATCCCTGCATTCTCTGCAAAAGTTATTGCGCCTAGGGGACTACTAATTTTATTCCTATTTATTGACAAGAGTGTTTCTTTTCGGACTTGGTTTTGATGACATCTGTAAGTATATTATTAACTGTAGTGAGGGATAGGGAGCATTCTGATATGTTGCCAGTGGTATGCCTGCCCTCATTCTAGCTGGATCATCGGCTCCGTCATTGTCTTTAAAACAAGTATACACAGAGACCCAGTATAGGGAAAGGTTGCATATGACCGCTCCTTTAGAGACAGACGACACAGTTTTACCAGCTCGGATTTAATCGATGGTGTACCCAGAGCCTTTATGGGTAAACAGCAATATATTTCCCGTCTATCAAACTTATTGATAGTAAGCGACCAGCTCCTTGGATAGGTTTGACTTCTGCCTGCAATGGTTAAACAGGCGATGTACAGACAAATTTCGGATGATGCTGCGATGGCTCTCATGACTGTGCCTTCATCCGTCTTAGATCTATCAGCGTTTATCTCCAGAATGGCAGGTTTCCTCAATTATCTAGACTGGAATTCTCTTTCTGGGATTTGGGTTTTATAGCTAAATTTGAACCCCTCGAAGGATGCACTGTTTTCTGAGCGCATTGAGATCTTTGCGTCATAGATTAATACCAGATTCCTGAGTGCTGTTTGAGTGCTGTGAGTGCTGTTTTAACGGTTGCAATCCCTTAATCTAACTGCAGGCGTCGTATTGCGCCGGTAATAACAAAACATAGTAAACGTTAGATTAAGCTTTCTGCCACTTTATCACTAAAGAAAAAATAATCATTGGCCTAACAATCATCGTGTTCATCCAGTAAACTGGCGTCGTGATATTCCTTACCGCTGTCTGTATACCCGTTTACACTGACGTAATACCCTTGCCGTCCTTCAAATCTTCTCTTTGACGTCATAATTCCAAGTTAGTCTGGTATCTTGATAAACACTCAGATACATAACCCCCATCGACATCTTCACGAGTATCTCAGATCTAAAAAATGTAAATCAGTTACATTAAAACAGCAATCAAGTGTTCTGTCCCAGAAAAACTTCACATTTGCTTGCAACATTCCTGTTTTTAGTTGAAAACAAACGATTATTAGACTGATGTCATTATCATCCTTTCTCAAAAAGTCAACATTTTTACGGGATTCGCAACCATCACCTGCCTCAAAATGGTTAAGGGACTCATATGTAATATAATAATAATGCGCGGGACAGTGGTAGAATCGAGATGGTAATTAGAGGAAACCGTGTACTTCCAAATCAAAGTTCAGCATCAATTATTTTTTATCTTGTTAACAACTTATACATTGAGTCTCATAAGGATGCTCTTCCGTTCTCACAAACTAAACCACCAATCTAAACAAATATTAAAATTACAAAATGTGTTTTTAAAGGGTATGCAAATTACCCTTTTATAGCCACACACTCGCATCCTTAATCATTCGCGGCTTTAAAAACCCAACATTATAAGAGGGCACGTATCGCGAATGAAAGCGGTATTCAGCATTACAAAAGGACCTAAACCATCACACTACATAACGTGAAAAGCGTCAGCTTTATGAAAACCTAAAAAGATCGTAAAAATGAGACTTGCATGTGTTGTACTTGTTGGCGGCTCAAAAGGGGCTTATCTTTATTTATAAAATGTTTTCACAGTTTCCGTTGATTGATAATAATATTATTTGTTTGACTTTAATGCATTCATTTTAATGTTGCCGGGTGCGTGAATATGAACTCGTATGTTAAAGGGGTTAAATGTTGTTAAAATTCATTCGTTAAAGGGTTGGTCATAAAAAAATGTTGAAATGATTTTGGAAAGTGCTATTAAACAAGCCCGAATTTCTTAGCTGTTTTTGAAGGTGTTACAAATTACAGTCGACTCCCTCTAAGTTGAATTTTCACCGGATATCAAAATTAGTTCGTGTTAGAGGGAGTTCGACTTAGAGGATGGTTTTTGTATGGAAAATGAGGGGAATGCCAAAATAAGTATGGCGAAAAAATTTGAGTTAGAGGGAAATTCGACTTAGGGGGAGTTCGACTTAGAGGGAGTCGACTGTATTTTGGGAATTATATATACTTTCAAATTATTTTTATAAAAAAGTTGAATGAATACATTAATGTTGCGTACATATTTCAAAGATACATATTAATGCAGTAGTAGGATAAAACAACCTGAACGTTTAGACCAGTTTTATGCAAGCATTAAAATATTATCGTAGTCAAGTGCTCTTTGACATTGACAATTATGAGCTGACGTACCTTCGTCTTTTTTACTTAAGTTTATATGGCTTTTTGTTAAGTTTATTTCAATAAAGATGCTTTTAAATGAAAATAATGAGTGTGATACTCAAGTTGATAAGTGTGGAATATAACGTCGTTCAAATGTCCGTTCGACGTTGCTTGTTTTGGTGGCACGTGTTCGGGAGGTCTGATTTGCGATGACTTTGTCACATATCTAGATCTGGTTGAATTTGATGGAGGCATTCGCTGTTTTGACTTTGAGGTCATCAATTGCTTGCAAGTTATTTGCATACACTTGAAATTAGAGATTTTTTTTTTTGTCGTAGGTTTTTGTCGCACTACACTGGAGCACTCAGACTCAAAACTGGTACATTGTACTACCAGGCAGTAACCTACTTTTACTGAAATGTCATGGTCTTCCAAAGAAAGACCAGCAGACGCTTCTGTGATGAGGAGCCTACATCATCAGCCGCGGATTTCTTATAGACGTTGCGGAGCATGCGCTTGGTCTGTCTACATCCTGGAGAGTCATGCCACCTGCGGTTGTGCTCTCGAAAAGTCCAACCATCGATGGAAGCCTTAACCAAGGACGCGGGCAGTCCCAGCGTAGGTTCAGGTCCTGAGAATGCCTCATCTGATCCTCGCCTAGCAAGTTCTTTAGCGATCTCATTTCCCGTGATCCCGTGGTGCCTCGGAACCCAGACAAGTCTTAGCGAATTCAAGCTACCGATCAAATTCAGAGAAGACTTGCATTCCTGAACTATCCTGGAAGTGGCTAAAAGGGTGCAGCAAGGCCTTAAGCACAGCTTGGCTGTCGCTACAGCCACAAATACTTCGCTCCTTCCACCTATTCTTCACTATATACGAGTAGCTCGTAGCTATTAGGATTGCAAAGGTTTCCGCTTGGAAAACCGACGCAAATTTACCAAACGAGGTGTGCAGTCTAAAGTTGTCGCTCTCCACGAAGGCACCAGCACCAGATCCTTCATTGGTCTTGGAGCCGTCCGTGAAAATTCGACTACATTCCTTTTCTGGCTCAGATTCTGACCAGAGCCAGTCGTGGGTACAGGGAAAGTCTACTTTGTATGTTCGTCGCGTCGCAGCTGGAGTACAGGTGTCCGTGCATCAGACGGCATATCCATAAGACTAGGATCAAAGGAAATGCGGTGCGCAAGGTCATCGAAATTAGAGATACCCCAAAGGAAATATGCTCTCAACGTGCTCGAGCAGAATGACCATCGTCGGATGCCAATTGTGGCACGCACCGCCATTCTGACACTACCTGTAACACACTAGGTTAGGTTAGGTTTTGGAAGGGGAGTGTGATGGTTAAGGCATCACTTCCACTCGGAGGCCATGGGGCCCATTGTGAATCCCTTCAATTGCGGAGTATGCAATCTAATGACCTATCCTGTCACGCGATGGCTGAAACCACCCCGTGCTCTTTATGAATTTTTGCAGATCCGATATGTCTGCATTCGCTAAGTCTGGGCAGTGGCTAAGCAAATGTTGGATCGTTTCGGTCTCTTCCTCGTCACCGCAGCTCCTGCAGAGATCGCTGGACTCCGTATTCCATTTCCGGAGCATTGTTCCGATGGCCCCATCCTGTGTCCTGTGATCACTCCGACGAGCATACGCATCGAGTTTCTGTCCAATGCCAGAAGCTTCTTTGTTTTGCCGTAATTAAGCTTTGGCCACGTTGATCTTGTCGTGTGACAAGTAACACACTAAGAGTGAAGACAGACTTAAATAAATACTATGGAGACTCTGCTCCCTCACATGGAATGGTGGACAAGTGTTTCAATGAATTTCGTTGCGTTGAAGACGTCCAAATGACGTCGCAACGGAAGAAATGGTCAACGAAATCTATATATTTTGTTGGACGATCACCGGTTCAACGCTTGTGAGAAAGCTAAGATTGTTGCAATTTCAAATGACACCGTCATTCATACCCTGCATGACCATTTGGGCCTGAACAAATTATCGGCAAGGTGGGTGTCGCGTTTGCGGACAAAAAACGGATACGGGTGAACATTTCATAACAGAATTTGGAACTTTTCAAATGCAATTAAAGCTATTTTTTTCAGTGTTTCGGGACGGTTGATGAATCCTAAATACATCACTAGGAACAATCCAAATAGAGGACTTGCTCCAAAAGAGGCAAAACCGCCTGTTTTACAGAGTTTGAGAAATTATAGTTTTTGGAAGGGCAAATGCCATTGGACATCGAAAGGAGACTACGCTGAAAAAAGAATTCAATTTTGGGAAAAAATAAGTACAGTCGACTCCCTCTAAGTCGAATTTTCACGGAATATCAAAATTAGTTCGAGTTAGAGGGAGTTCGACTTAGAGGATGGTTTTTGTATGGAAAATGAGGGTAATGCCAAAATAAATATGGCGAAAAAATTCGAGTTAGAGGGAAATTCGACTTAGAGGGAGTCGACTGTATTTCTTTTCATCGAATAGCCGTCGAAAAATTAAAATCGTCGATTTTTAAAATGTTGCTACAGTATTTTTATGCAAAATTCCCGTTTCTTTACCAAAAGTCTCTTTTTTGGGGTAAAGTCATAACTGCGAAGATGCTTGCAAGGACTTTACGTCAATTTGAGGAAGGTAATAACAGCAATCAATCAAAAATCTGTCTCTGTGCACGTGGTAACGGCTGGAGTCTGTACCTAGACAAAGCAATTTGTCCTTCAAATCGTGTCTCATGTCTTGACTCAGTGAAAAGGCCATTTTAATTCGCTTACGAGTGTATCTCCCGCATGGTTTCACGTAAGTAATGTTTGGAAAAAAAGCCTCGTTCTTTAAAATATTTATAAACTCCTCACAAGGCCATACATCGCAGGGATGTACGGCGTGGGTACGTGTCAATCAACATAAATTTACTTCGCATACGCCCACGTACGGGTGATGCCTTATGAAGAAGCCATGGTTCTCATGGAGAACAACCTTGGCCATGTTTACTTAAAAAACTCATTACTTAGCCATAAAGCCGAATCTCTCCTGCGCCCCTGTAACATGGCGCCATGTTTCTTTCAGTGTCGAAGAAAAAGGCAGACACAATTTCTTGAAAAGATATCCACTCCCAGCGCAATAATTAAATACTTTTTTTTTATTAATCCTTTGCAACAGGAATTTTTATTCGCCATTAAAACCCACAACGACGACGCATCCCCGCCATTAAAGGCGCTATCATCTGCACGCCAGATTTCTATTCCCGCGGTGTCTGGCGGGATGCCTGCGCAATAACTGCGAAAATTTAACGTGTTCACCCAGAAAAGCTGAAAGCCTTCTTTAAAAGTGCTTAAAAGATGCTAATGCTTCTTCTGTACCACCATTTCGTGTGCTAAGCCAGCGCCCGACGATGAAGTTTGTCCTCTGTGTCGTGGAAGGAAACCTGTCGAATCTAATTAAAATTTTATTCAAAACTTCCGCAATATCCCCTTTTTATTATCGCTTCGCAATAAAAGATTCACGACTCTCCGCCTCGCCCCAGCTCGCAGCCACACACGGGAAGGATATCGGCGGAGCAGTGGTAATTTGTGACGGTAATTTCCAGGGATGCAATGATGAGCGCCATGAGAGTGTCCCTCTAATTGGGTTTAGCTTCGGGAACAGGTGTATGTTTTATGGGCATTCGGAGCGACTGCGAGGCGGATACGGTGACACTCAGGTCCTTGAAATCTGAGGGTTCAGCATAAAAAGTGATTTCGCTCGCCCGAACAATGGAGTTCCAGTGAAGCCTTAAAATCACGGACAAAGCCTACTCGACGACAAAGCCCATGGACAGTTTTCCACACCGGAACCTATTGTTTGCATCCTGTGAGAGTGCTGGAACAAAAGACACGAGGTAACTTGTCATAGCGCCCCTTCCTCCAATCTTGCATGAAAGTTTAATGAGTTATGCGTTCCTTCCTGTCATCTTTGCTCCCGCTGTCTGCTGCCTGCTGCCTTCTGGCGATGGTGTAACATTCGCTGCAGCTTCATCTCTGCCGTCGTCGCCGATGTAAAATGCAAATGTTTGTCTTCCGGTAGAGTTGCACACAGGAGTAGTTTTCGTTTTTGTCTTTTGTGTAGCACGACCGTGAGGTCCTTAATTGAACACGAGCTCATAAAGCGCTCATATTCGCGTGAACGTTATAATGCACTCGGCTTGGTTGTGTCTGGAATTGTTCTTGTGGTGCTTGCATAGTTCGGCGAGCGGTTGCCACAGAAAGCGCACCAAAATTCACTAGTGATGCGTTTACATATTAATGAGGTCCTGATAGATTGTTTGCTCTGTGCTGTGAGTCGGTGGATTGGGTGATGTGCATGGATGCGGTTTGTTTTGATGCAGCCGAGCGAAGCTTGACGTTTTGGATTTTAATTGAATTTACTTGCAGATCATGAAGGACTTGGGCTACTAGTGTTTGGTGATGATTTGCATAGCAAATAGATTTAGTTGAATGGTGTCCTTAGTGATGTGGACGCACATATATTACGAGTAAGTTCGGCTTTATATCGATGTATGCCGTAGAATTGTGGGTTTTGTCATCGAGAGCACATTTCCATTGATTGGAATTGGTTATGTTCATTCGTCTAATTAGCATGGAACATTGACAGGGGAGGGATTTATGTGGATCCTGCTGCTAATATGGACACAATGAAGGAACGTTCATTTGAAATCAAACCCAATTTTATGAAAGAGGTTTTATTTCGGGGAATCCGACTGAAACAGTTCTTGGAAAGAGCGGTGATAAAATGAATCATTGCGAGTTCTTTATTTCCAAGCAACAATGGGATAAACCTGCTAAGCGTCATTACTTGCCAGGGGAAGCATGCGCCCGAGCTGGTGTTTTCCAATTACACTCTTTGTCGCAACTACATAGATAGCAACGAAATAAAGCCCTTTCTGTGCGAATACCAACACTAGTAAGGACCTGGTCGCATGTTCTCCGAAAATATTTTTTAACGATTTAAAATGAAGTCTCTCTGTTTGAATTGTACTAGATGGTTCTAGTGTTACCTCTATTTAATACATTTGGTACAAGCTTCCAGTTAGGTACACGATCAAAGTGAAAAAAAATAGGCTAGGGCCGGATGGCGATTGCTCATGAACGATGTTATGTTTTTTCTAGTCCCACATGAATATGCGAACAGATCCTTTCATTTGGAGAGCGGTTTTAAAAAGTGACCCGGTGACTTGAACCTTTGACTGTCTCGGTTCAATTCTGATGCAGACACTGTTCATATTTCGTGGCTCCACTTTTATAGAGTCACTAAATTTATTAAATAATTCAAATTCGCAGTCTTTAAGAGTGTGTGACGATGTGCACAGGGTGGGCCAATTACAAGTTTCTTTTTAAAAATGCAAAAAAAAAATAACAAAATTAAATTTTGTCCATGTATTTGGGCTTTATTAGTAAAAACAAATATTCCCATTAATTATAAAATACAACATCGTTCAAGTGGCTGACTCGACTGGCTTTCGCAGTAGCACATTCCGTCACTCCAATTTTCCAAGACCTTGTTTATGGTTTCGGGCTGTAGCTCATGGATAGCTTGGATGATATTGACCTTAAGTGCTTGAATCGTTGCCGGATTGTGAGAATAACATCGGTCCTTAACGGTTCCCCAAAAAAAAACCTCCAAGGGGGTCAAATCGCACCTCCAATTGACATCGCCAAGACGGCTGATAACACTATTTGGAAATTTGGTGCGCAAAAAGATCGATTGTGACATGGGCTGTGTGGCACCCTGCATGAACCAGAGGTTGTTGTTTTCAATTTCACTACAAAAATTTCAGTTAACATGGTTCTCTATCGCCCACCGTTGACCAAAACGTTTTTTCCCAGCCTCTTTTTCAAAGAAAAAAGGTCCAATGATGCCACCACTCCACAATCCCCAAAAAACTGTCACTCTCTGTTGATGCATTGGCTTCTCGACAGTAAGGTGCGGGTTTTCTGAGCCCTAGATGCAGCAATTTTGTTTGTTAACATAGCCGCCGAGATGAAAATGCGCCTCGTCAGAAAAGATGTGCGATTTTTCGCCCAAAATCGTATTCCAATTCAAGCTGCTCTAAGGCCCAAACTGCGAAGCGATAACGAAGCGGATGGTTGCGCGCCTTCAATTGCTGAGTCAATTCGACTTCGTAAGCGAATAATCCGAGATCTTCAAAATTCTCCTCAGGCTAGTGCGCGAAATGTTGAGCTGTTGAGATCGATGGCGAGTTGTTTTTCGTGAATTGAGTATCACACTCTCGGCCACAGCAGCCACATTCTCATCTGTGCGCATGGTACGACGACGGGAACTATGAGTGTTGTCCACTAGCATACCAGTTTCACGAACTTTTTGCACAAACTTGCGTACAACAGTCGCGGTGGGTGCTTCATTTCGGAGAAAATTTATTTTGAAATAAAAAAAAACTGGGCAAGTGCGAGTTGTACTCGCACGGGTAAGGTTCCGTCGCATAATATTGATGGATGATTTCTGAATATCAATCGACGTTTCCAAACTATTTCAGTCTCTTTTTCTTCTAACTTCAATCCAAATCAACTATTCATTCATACATTCATACATCCAAGCAAACATTTATCCATCCGTTTTTGTAGACGGAACCTTAAAAACGTACTATTTGGGCTACACAGCACTAACTTTGGAAATAAGTTTTTAATATTTCGCAACGTTGTTCATGCGTAAAGCGACTCATTTCATTCCGCGGCGGTATGATACTGACTTTCTGTCAAGATTTCGAGCGGGAAACAGCTGACAGTGTCAACATTTTTAAAAACTTTTCACAATTTTTGTAGTAAATTGAAACTATTTCAGAACGCTGTGCGAGAATGTTCTAGTTCTTATCAAAAGTTACATCATTTATAGTTACATCATAAAAGTTACATCATTTATAGTGGAATGTTAACAGCTCAACAATAGCGCTAAATTTAAAATGACACCGTTTGCTGGATTGCCCTTTAACTGAAGAGCTCCTTTATTATTGACATGCACTGACATTTTTTCCTGTGTCTCTGCTGATACCTCATTGAGTAGGTTATTTGCTAATCATTAGCATATCATCGATTCACGAGCCCAGTCAAACAACTTCAAATGAATCAAGCATCAAATTTAAATCCTTAATCCTCGTCGATGAGACTGTTTTCCCTTCAAAATACTCGTACCTCAAAGAATCAGTTGACGAAATACAAATTATGCAGGCACGTGATTCGTGGATCAAGTGTTACGTGTCTGCTGGCAAAAATCAATAAAAGCACAAGGAATCCAGAAAATACAAACCTAAGTGACTAATCCTCTCATGTCCTCAATCATTCATTGAAATTCCAGAGAAGGGCGGTTACAAATTACCCGAACCTCGTCGAAGCACAGACTAAGATATTTAAATACATTCATCTTATGGAAGAGTGAGAAGTGATGGATATACCAAGACCGTTCACTTAAATTAAGCAAATCACCGTCCCAGCTCATTAGAGAACCACTCAAGGGGACGCAAATCTTGTTCGTTCATCTGCATCTCGACGCCGCCCCTCGAGAGGATAAATTGAGTGAAATAACCCCTCGCCTCACAGTCTTATGACCACATTTTTCGATTCCTCATCAATTTCACATCAATCTGTAATTTTTTCGCCCCCCCCCAAGTGAATCCATTTTTTCAGTTCGAGGAATTTGCATTTTAATCCTTCGGCATGTCTACCACTAACCCTTACACACGTACACTTTCCATTAATCCCCTCCTATGGTTTGCCAGGCATTGAAATTCAATCCATTACTGCTCCTCCTCCTTCGCGTCCCAGTCTGGAGCACGAGAGAGCGCAATAAAAGGAAAAAACGAGGAACAACCTCGAATAAGGGTCAAATGGCATGCAAATGAGCTCGCCGAGTAGGGAATTGCTCTATTCGTGCAGCTGTCTGTCCCGTTTGCACTTTCAATCGATTCAAAGGCTGGGGGTAAATTGATACTCCTTAAAGGAGGTGGTGTAGTGTAGTGGCGTACCAGATCGAACAAATTTATCGCCCATATGCGGCCTGGGCGAGGGGATTTGTAATGAAATTGATGAACGGGGACGAGGTCAATCCTTGGCGAGGGAGTCGTTCGAGTTGTCAATCGGTTGTTGTCGTCGCACTAGCAGAGGAGAAATTAGAATGCCATGTGCACGAAACTCTGCAATTTACTAAATTGCAGATTTAGAATTCTGTCAGGCCGCAGGAGGTTGAAGCTACCGCACGTCAAATATGTTCCACACGATAGAATACCATCCACTGTGCTCCACTGTGCTCCACTCTGCAATCGCTGTCATCGTCAACGGCGATGGCGTAGTCGCCGTTTGAAATTAATGGACTTGAAGGACCTAGTCCTAGGTACACATCGAATATCTACCACCACGCACGCCGTACAATTTTACTTAATAGCTTTGTTAAGGCACGCTATGAATATTTCATTGCGAATGCCTAATGGCAGGACATTAAGCCGGCGTTGGATTTATTCTGATGTGCGCTGTGATGGGGTAAAGGGATTCTGGGGGGTGGCTCGCAAGTAGTACGTTGCTTTCGGAAATGGTCTAATAATTGTTAAATATTTTAAGAAAATTCCACTATTAATCGATCGCGATAAGTCGTTTAAAGGCGCTGCAAATGGGTTTAACGAGCGATGTGAATGACCTGCTAGGTCACCATTGGGATTCGCAAGGACCTCAAGGCCGTTGGAGAGTTTTTTCCACTCTATTTCTTGGAAACTGATGGTGTGTTCATAATTTATTCATAGAATATGCGGCATGAGCGCTTCGTGCCATAAATTTATGTGTTGAGGCGCGTGTGGACAAATTAGCCCACTGGCATGGGACAGGTGTGAGGGTTCGTGTCATCGCAGGGATGCAGAGAGTTAGGCTAGAGGACTGTGGAACTGATTTTAAAGGGGGCTCCAAGGGCGGGTTAAGTGCGTATCTATTTAATAAACACGAATACTTGCGAGTAATCACTTAGCGGCGGATGGAATATTAAAATTGTAACGTCTGCCGAGCTTCTCTCGTTTCAATTAAATGAAAGAGGATATGAGGCGCAAAATTGAATCAGTCGTAGGCTGAATATTGCATATGTACATATATGATTATGTTTACGTTTTGCCTTCTTGTTGGTTCATTATATTTCGGCATTGGTCTTGGAAGTGTGTTGGCGTGGATTCAACAAGGAGGCGGGTTGGTCAATATTTGCGCTGTCTTTGGATAGGCATTCGTTAATGCCTTGTGCAAACGACCGGTTTAGTGGGTGTTTATTGTCAATCAGAAGTAAGTGAGTTATAAATATTTTAAAGTTTGCCTTTCCAATCAGACAAGAAACCATACAAATTTCTTTGAATTGTTCACATTGTAGAACAAAGGTTTTATTTGGAAAGAGGAGTGTATTTGAAAGTTCAAAAGAGGTGTATTTGGATTAAAGATAAAATATTTACCTAGTCCTGGATATGGTCATGAATCGTGCGTGTCCTTACATAAAAATACAAAGCTAAGGATACTGCAGGGACTATCATTAAAAAGTCGTTGACTTAGATATAGAATTCGAAAAGTCACTGGTAACCCACTTCATCATTCGGCGTAAAAATAAAATCGGCAAGGTGTGAGTTGTACTCGCGCAGCTTGGGTTCCGTGCCGGATGTATTTTTTGAAAGAAACAATTCTGAATACAAAACAATGAATTCAAACTATTTGTGTCAAGCTTGTCATGTTTTTTTTTTATCTTTCAGTGTTCAGTATGCCAAGTAGCTAAACAAACAGTTGATTTACTACCATAAGAATCCGATAATTCTCTGATTTCCTTCGTGGAGTGACCTGAATTTGATGCAATTTAAATTATTAGTTTAGTTATTATTAGTCTTGGTTTTTAATTATTGGTATATGAGGCAGAATGTAATTTCAAAGGCCAACCGAATGATAAACCTAATTTTGTTCATTTTTATCCGCTTGTAATACATTTTTATAAGCGAAATGTACTTTTTGTGTTTTGTTAATTATTAAAACAAATCTGCGCATCAGAAATGTTTTTGATTTGTTAAAAATAAATTTGTAATTTTCACAGAAAATCGTTTTTTAATAAACTGCGTTTTCGGATCATCAAAATCTAAGTTTTATGGTTTTTAATATAATTTTGTTCGAATTAATCTTAATCGCATGTACCCACCAGAGTCAATTTCTTCGAACTTGTTTTTGATTTTGAGGAACTTTGATTTGCAGATGGGAATGTTGGAGACTTATAATTTATAAATAAATATACGGAAGGAACCCCAAAATACAGTATTTTTTCTTTAATTTTCATTTTAATAATAATAATAACGGCGGCGCTACAGTCCGGGGTGGACCTGGGCCTAACTTCTCAGCAACCATTCGTGTTGTACATGCTGTTGTACATGCTATTGTGCGTACTTTCACGAGTGAAGGGGACCTACAGTTTAATGCCGACTCCGAACGGCGAGATTGAGAAGCTTTTTTTTCTAGACAGTTATACTCGTTGAGCATTGTCAATGACTCGAAAGAGGTGGAGCCGTGAATAATTTTTTTTTTAATTATTTGTCTGATCTTGGCTTTGAACCTAGACTGCGAAAGTCTAATGCGCATGGGTCAACGCATGAACCCACGCCGGCGAAATTAAAATATTATCTAAAAACTATAATTACAAAATGTTATATCGATAGGTTCATAAGTATGGAACATTTGAAACCCGGTGAAAACTAAAGAGCATTGGTTGAGGAAAACATACATTGATAGAATGGTCCAAAAGTTTGAGAGGTGTTTGTGTACGCAAAACAGCCAAAATATTTGCACAAAAGTTAATTAAAAATCAAGCAAACTACAGTTATTCACATAATTATTGGGCCAAACAACTATTTTTTTTGATAAAAACATTATAACTTCGTACTGGAAACAGAGAGACATTAGGGGATGAACATCTCATGTCAGTAGATTCACAAATTCACCTCTCATTCATTGAGAGGCAAAAGAGTAAACAGCCGCGTGTGGATTTAAAAGCAAAAAAGCGATAATTTGTACAGATCTTTCTGAATTGCTATACGGAATTAAGTTCATTAAAAATTTAAACAAAAATATGCACATCAGTGCATATTATTAAAGCCAAAAAAAATATAATGCAAATATTTTAACACTTATAAGTTTGGCCCAATAATAATGTGATGTACTTTTATTGGGCAGAATGCATTATTTTAATTTTTTTTGTTGTGTTGGTATTGAATTGGTTTTGTTTATTTTGCTTTTCTTACTAATGAATTGTGGACTACATTTTTATTTATTTTAACCTTTTTAGCTCTTATTTTGTAAGGTTTTCAAACATTTTAATAAAAATTAAGTTTTGGCCCTATAATTATGTGAGTAAGTGTATATTTTCTTTTGAAATCGGAAGATAAAAAGGAAGCAGTACTTGTTTTTTTCGGAAAGTGTTGCATTCAATATGATCCTGTTGGCGTTGATGGCATTTGTAGAAGAAGATTCAACCACGAACTGTATAGGCTGCGCAGTGACATAAGACTTGCTAGGCGTCTACGGATCCAACACCTAAGATAGCTAGGCCATATAGAGAGCATGGACAACTTGTCTCAGGTCTGTCGGACAAGTCGTTTATTTCCAGCAACATCAAGCTTCGGAATTGTATATATTAGCAACAACAATCACCAACGGGTTAATCTATAAATAGTTTGCAGATCCGCATAATCGGTCGTGAGAGGTTGAATTCCATGCCGACAGGCAGGACCACGACCACTCCCGAATGTTGGCACAATTATGGAAGTGAATTGTTGATGTACGTGTATAGTCAAGGGAGCCATTTGCTCACAAAATTCAAAAGAAAGTACATTTATTTAATTTAAGGATGCATTTAATTACCATCCAATTAAAAAATATGTCGTTATTATCCTACTGAAACGCGTCAAATAAATAATAAAATGTTGCTTTGTATTTGGTTTGATATTTTGAGTCCATAATACGTTGGTAGGACCATTAACGTACATTTCATCTTTAAAGGAAAAAATTCAATTGAAGTTTCGAGAAATAACAGGTCTAGAAAATCGCTGTTTCACCAGCTGTGTGATTGGTCACTGTGTTACCGAAAATGACAGTCATCCACGTCCGCCGCAATAATTTCAGGCAAAAAAGGCAGAGGGGGAGGGGACTTACAGTTTAATGCCGACTCCGAACCAGTGCTGCCAGTTTGTGGTAAATTTACCTTTTCGTGGGAAATTTCAAATCCCTTTCCACACATTTGGTAAAAAGGTATTTTCTTACAAAAAAGGGTAAATTTCTTCTGAAACAAATATCCTCCCGTTTGTTTGTATTCTCTACCAAATCAATGGTTGGAATACTCGGGGCTCATGAGATGGCTGAAACCTGTCAGAAAAAAAAGCGAGCAGCAGAGCTAAGGAGCAGAAATAATAAGGAACGGTAGAGGAAGCAAACATGAAAAGAATACAAAGGCAGTCTAACAATTTCTCTAGCAAGAATATAGCTCACATTTTTTGGAATTTGTAAATTTTGAGCGATAATGTAATTTGTTTTCTCCAGTGTGGTACATTTTACTTAAAAAATACTGGCAGCACTGCTCCGAACGACGAGATTCAGAAGATTTTTCTGGACAGTTATACTCTTTGAGCATTGTCAGTGACTCGAAAGAAGTGAAGCCATGAACATTTTTTTTAAATTGTTTGTATGAAATGGGATTTGAACCTAGACTTGAAAGTATAGTGTCGACGTTCATACCCATAACGCCACGGCACCCACAAGACAAAATCCAAAATCCTCTCCAAAATGACACTAGTTGCGGAAAGAGTGGTTGTTCTAGTTTCTGTATCGGGTTTTCGGAGTGCCAGATGAAACAATTTTGTTTTATACGTACAAAGTCAAATGGAAATTATCCTTACCACGCAGAAGGACTTTATGCAAAAAAACCATGATGATATTCATTCAATTCAATTGTTGTCTCACCTATATCTTCAAAGCATTTATGTTAAGATCTTGAAGTAGAATGAGGAGCACACTTCCTGCTTTAAGATAAGTTATTGTGATCGTTTCGTAATGGTCACATTTTGGTTTTCAGTCATTCTGTTTACGGCTACTGCGGCGACATTTTCAGTAAGCGTTGCCGGGCGAGCACAAGGTCGATCGTTCATAGTACCAACCTGTCCGGGACGTTCCGATATATAATTTAAGTTCACTGAAGCTTTGCGAGGAATCAATTCAAATTATCTAAAAGAATGAGGAGCTTTAGAAAACTAATTTTTTTCACCGTTTTTGTAGAGAATCTTTCCTATTTCAACAAGGTGTACGAGTAAGTATCTACGTTTCAAAAAGCAATATTTTTACTCATCAATAGTTATCGCACTATGTCGGCAGTTCAACAATATCTCAGAAAAAAATGCATTTCTCTTGTTGGCTGACCCTGTAGCGATTTTTTTGGATTTTTCTGTATTTTCATGTCGAAAATGATCTATACAACCTTTGCCATAATCTTTAATCCTTCATTGCATAACAAACTCTCAAGAAAGCATAAAATCTAATTCATATTAGCTCCAAAGAAATTCAATAATGAATACTTATCGTAAAACATCGTACACGCTTGATACATAAGCGTTGACTGGAGCTGAAGCGACTTTAGATACCTCTTAAAACGCTAGCAGTTTCTACAACAAGAATTTTGTTCCAGTTATTGGCATGAACGCACTTCAAACACGGTCATTAAATGTCCATTAGCCACTTCGGTTTTGTCCCCAAAAGACTTTGTGACTGTACTTGTAATAAGCATTGCCCAAACAAACTCCTTTGACATAAGCGCATTTTCAAAAACCCCATTGTCCAGGAACACCTCATTCATATATTTTCCCGTTCCATGTTGAAATTTCATAAAAGAAGCTCGTCCATATCCCCCTGCGACTCACTAAGTGATTTGGCCTTAATGAGATTTATCCACTGGCTGTTTATTGAAATAACAACTCATTGGTAGACCACTTTGACAATCCGACCCTAATGACTATTTGCTTTTACAAACCGCCCTAATTAGGTGTCCTATTATCTGCCCACATTCAAAATGTACTCTCCACAACAAATATAAGGCAAAGTGGGTGCAAGAATGGTGAGTCTTATGTAAATTCCTTTCTGAAAGTGTGCTTTCCCAAAAAAGCCAAAATCCCTAATGAGTTTTAAGTCCTCAAAGAGTGTGCACCCCTCGATGCCTCGGCCAAGTGAGGAATTTCTTTGAAAAAATTCAACGTTGATTACACTTTTATTGGTGCACAAAGTTTTTACTGCATGGCAAAGGATTTTCTCTTAAACTACTGCCGCACCACTAAGTACGTGAGTAATTAACCTAGAAAAGCGTTCCGTTCTCCTCCTTGTATAGCTTGGGTTGCCTTGCGCTGACTTGACACCCTGTAAACAATTTCCTCTAGAAAGTTAATAAATAATGAGAGGGAAAGTAGGAAGTTGATTCGCATCAAAATGTTAGCAGTGCACTTCATACTGTCAAAAGGACCGTGCGGAACTGAAATCCACCCTGTTCCAAAAGAACACCGCCAACTAGTGCCGGTATGATACTTCATTAAAGTGAAACACTTTATCCTCCGACATTGAGCTCGCAGGAAGCTTAAAACTGAAAGGATGTGACGTAATTATCGCAGAAGCCATCAAGGGATTTCCACAGATTTACCGTTGACGTAGCATATTTTTGGCGTATGCTACACCCACTCCGTCCACCTCGTCGTCAGCCCTCGCACGGCTATTGTGAGATGGAAGTTTCGAACAAATTAACCAGCTAAGACTTGTTGTTATCTGATTGGGGACTTAAGGCAAACAATGGGTCTCTTCTTCGTTGAGTTTGAAGATTGTAATTTGTTCGAGTCATTACAAATGAATATGACAAGGGCGGTTGGGGTGGCTGGTTGGGGAGATTTGGGTAACTACGCTCAGGTAATTTTAATGAGGTTCCAAAATTGAAAACAATTGTTTTGTTCGACGGGCTGGGTCCGATCTTCAGCAGAGAATTGAATTTTAAATTGAAAATTCGTTAAGGATTCTATTAGGGGGATGTTTGATTTTGAAGACAATAGCTTTAAGCGCATCCTGTTACTTGTATTCATACGAAGATGGTTGGAAGGACGATTGACTCCTTTGTGTGTGAGCTTAGAATCGTTTATTTTGGGTACGGATTTAGGTAGATGGTTAGGGTTTGTTATGATACATTTGTAAACAACAGTTTGAACCCACCTGACATTTGAGCTATTACTCGTAGGTCGATGCATTATTGTAAAATGAACGCGTGTTTTCTAGTGAAACTTTTATAACGCTAGCGATATTAATAATTGTTTTCATGTTGGTGAGGGTGAAGTTTATTTCAATCAAGCGAAGTGGGATTTAACACAGCCGGCCGTCATTGAGCCCTTTGTTAGCATTTAAACGGGAGCGGCTAAAATGAGTAAAGGTGGTAAAGAAAGAAAAAAACGAAGTATTTGCTGTCATCGAGAAAGGACGCACAACATCGGCGACTTGGCCAGAGTGTCACCATAATAATAATAATAATATTTTTTGGATTTGGGTCTAGCTTCCCAGAATGTCACCATAGGCAGCTTTAACTTAAAGGTAGTCAGGGACTTCGTCCACCTCGGCTCCTCTGTTAATAATACTAATAATATCAGTGCCAAGATTAACTGAAGAGCAGCTATTAGCTGTCTCTTTGAGGGCTAGAGGTAATTAAGCAACATATAGAGCCCCCACTCGACGAACAAGTCCTGCTCTACGACGCAGAAGCGCAATATCTAAAAGAGGAAAAACTTCTGCGTGTGATCTTTGGTCCGGTTTCCTATTGGAATAGAAGATTCTACAATGAACTGTACGGGCTGTAGATCGACATCGAGTCTGGCCAAACGTCAATGGACCCAAGGCCTAATACAAAAGAAAAAAAACTGCTTTTTCTTAGTATTAATTGTTCTTTGTCTTAGCAATAATTGTAGGATAAGCCGAACGACATAATTAAGAGTTTAGATTAGAATGCCCGCCGAGGGCCAGTAAGATAGTTCATAACAAGTTAAGTAGCTTACTTACTTCAGGTGGCGCTACAGTCCGGGGTGGACCTGGGCCTCATCCAACAAGCATCTCCAGCCAGCTCGATCTTTAGCTAGCTGCCTTCAGTTTCGCACGCACAGTTGGTTGAGGTCCCTTTCCACTTGCGTGCGCCACCTGAGTCGCGGTCTTCCTCTACTGCGCCGTCCCTCGGGGGTGGATTCGAAGACTTTCCGGGCCGGAGCATTGGTTTCCATTCGCTCTATATAACCTAGCCATCTCAATCGTTGGATCTTTACCCTTCTGGCTAAGTCAATGTCGCTGAACAGCTCGTACGTTGTTATATCTTCTCCTCCACTCACCCTCTATGCAGATGGAACCGAAAATCACCCGAAGAATTTTGCTCTCAAAACAGCCAAGAACAACCTCATCCGCTTTTGATAAAGTCATATAGCGCCATATAGCAGGACTGGGACGAATAAGGTCTTGTATAGGGTTGTTCGAGAGAGGGCTTTGTTTATCAATTGCTTTCTTAGCCCAAAGAAGCAGTGATTAGCAAGAGTTATGCTTCGTTTGATTTCAGCGCTGGTGTCATTGTCTAATTAATAGCGGTACCTAGGTAGACAAAGTGCTTGACTACCTCAAAGTTATACCTGTCTGCTGTGACGTTCTGTCCGAGACGTCGGTGTTTGGTGTCCTTTCTGGTTGACAGCATATACTTGGTCTTGCCCTCATTTACCGTTAAACCCATCTTCGCGGCCTCCGTCGCAATACTCACAAAAGTGCCATTGACATCACGCTGTGTTCTTCCGATTATGTCATTATCGTCGGCATATGCGAGTAGTTGGACGGACTTCTGAAAGATTGTGCCTCTGGTGTTGGCGTGCGAGTTTTGCACAATTATTTCAAGTATGATGTTGAAGAAGTCGCATGACAGCCTTGTCTGAATCCTTTTTTGACATCAAGGGTCTCGGTTAGGTCTTTGCCGACCTTGTTGGAGCAGCGTGCATTCTCCATCGTCATCCTACACAAACGGACGAGTTTGGTAGGGATGCCAAAACTAGACATTGCTCTGTATAGCTCGTCTCTATAGATGCTGTCTTACGCGGCCTTAAAATCGATGAAAAGGTGGTGGGTATCGATTTGCTGTTCCTGGGTTTTTTCCAAGATCTGCCTCTGTGTGAATATTTGGTCGATGGTGGATTTTCCTGGCCTAAAGCCACGTAAGCTTAAATTAAGAATTAATGAAAATGAATTAGAAAAAAAATAAAAAAGGCCTACGATGGCTAGGCCGAGTAGAGCGTATGGACAACTTAGTTCCAGCTGGAAAAATCATCAACTCTGAGCCTGTGGGACTACGCAAAAGAGGACAGAAGACGTTAAGGTGACGCATACAAAAGGATAATGACTTCAACCACTTTGGTGCGCGCAATTGAAGACACCCTGCGAGGGACCATACTGACTATATGCGCTCGATGTTGAAATGCAAATGCACAACTTGTGTGTGAGATACTTACTTATGTTGATAAGTATGGAATATAAAGTCGTTCTATTGCTTTGCTTGGTGGCGCGTATTCCAATTTCGATGACTGTCGCATAAATCTGGTCGAATTTGTCGGGAGCCGTTTGTTATGTTGGATTTGAGGGTATCACCTATTTTCAGCTTACTCGCATAAGCCCGTCTATGGTTATATACTTTAAGAACATTGGTCAGTTTTACGGCTATAGACTATTGTCCTGACGCAATATTCTCAAATTGAAGTCCCCAGATGGCAAAGTTCTTGTGAATAACCTCCAACCTTTTCCTGGAGAGAGCTAAATTTTCAGCAGATCTTGCGTCTCAGTGACGTACGGGTGTTGACTAATTTTTTATCGAAGCGATGTAGTCAAATATGACCACCAACCGTCGCATAGTTGAATCGTTAGGACGGTTGAGACGAATTTAAAAATAACATAATCTGCTAAACGTTCCCCAAACGGTGCACTAATTTTTAAAATGAAATTTGTTTACTTAAAGACGCGTTTTAATGATATAATTTTCCATAGTGATTTACCATACAATACAGGAACAATTCAGAATAATTTTGGCAAACGTTGCTTGTCCAAACAAATTCCGAGAGTTCCTATTGGAACACCATTAGCGTGTGTAATTACATTTACTATGATATGAAGACACTATTAATCCAATAATTGATTCACATTCGGAGTTTCCATACCCTTTCTCGAAATATCTGACAATATTTTACTCAGTTCTTGTCTCCTAGCTTTAGACTTTGGTGACCCTAAACCAAAGTCTAAAGCTAGGTCATATGAACTGACTTCAAAATCCCTATGAAAAAGTTCGATTGGTCAAATTGGCCGATGATTTCGATTAGTGCAAATTCTCAAAAAGATAGTCTAAGTGGGCGAGGAAAGCTTGTTGTAAAATGTTTATTGCTGCTGCTGTGTGTGCTGTTGCTTCGTCCTGGTGAAACCACACGTTCTGTGAACACAATAAATCGTTGTTCATGATCCCGTATGACTCATAATTCACAGTTAAAATGTTGCCTATATATTCCTTGAGCCGAATATATGTCAATCACCGCCCATCTGTAAACGCTCCCAGCAAACGGCGAGGATTTAATGGCTTTTCATGTGTTAAATATGGATTGTCGGTGACCCAGAAGTCATAATTCTGCATACTCACGTATCCGCAAATGTGGAAAGCACCTCGTGCCTAATCACGTCACTCCACGATCGTGGGTTGTAGAGTCATAAAACGCCATTTGCAAAAATGAGACCATATTCCGCTTGGGTGATCAATTTTACGCCACCTGATATCATGTGTAGCATAACGCAGCCTTAAATTGATGGATTTGCACAATGACTGTGGCAAGCATTAGCACGTGTGCACTGTTGGGACAGGATGTGTCAATTTGACGATTCGTCACTGAAGTCTACCAGTCACTAGCTCTGATGAATGGAAACACTAATCAGCAGCATCCATTGTGAAATAGGAGGTGGTCTCTGCAGACGAGTTTGCCAGACCAATTGCTCCGACAGATTGTGTTTGAAAGTCATTTCCAGTTTACTACCCTTCCATGCGCATATTTTCGGTTTATTGAAACACAAAAACCATAAACGAATCGAGTTATGTTCTCGAATTCATTAAGCTTTACGATTTGCGAAGCTCCCGCACAATCATTGCGAATCTTCCGAGCTGAACAACAAACTAGTTATGACCCCTCTGAAGCGTACATTAGTCAAAAGCAATGCGTCCCTTACTGTTGCCACCATAAAACGCCTCGGTCCCTTTCGCAGGCACTCGCATGACACGACTTGTCCGTAGCAGTGTTTCGGTCCACCTGTGGTTTCTGTCGACTGTCTCTTTGTAGGATGTCCTCTTGTGGGGACTGGACTCCTCATAAAACAAACAGCGAGAGTGTATGTGCAAAACCAACAACACTTAAGCCAGCATTGGAGTGAAATCCTGACAAATGTCAGAGTACCATCCTCATTCGTTCATGTCCGGTGTCAGTTCACTGAAACTCATCCCCAACCACCCACCCGTCCTCAGCAAAACTCACAGCGTTACGTCGCAAGGATAAACATTTTCACTGTAAATTTACTGAAAATATATGGATGTTGATTTTTCATATTTCCACGCGCTGCAGCAGTTGCCAGGACAAACGGGGACAAAATATCGGTCAGATAAACTTTTCGTCCGAAAAGTGGAACAAAAAAACATCAAAAACTTTGCCAGAGACCGTCGTCTCTTTTTTGATGACGACGACGACGCATCGGAACAGACCAGCAGGAGCCACCGAGCATGGAGACGGTGGGGTGGATGCTCTTAAATCACACTCAGAATTGATTGTCCTATTTTTATGGAACCATTTTATAAAAGTTTCAGTCTCTTTGGCTTCGTATTTTTTGTATTTCCTTTCTCGTTTTACACGAGCGTGTTAAGAAGGACGTGAGAAAGTTCTATTCCCACAAGTGACGGTGTGGACGGGGGGAAGTTGCCGCGCTCAAGCACAGGATGCTAACTAAAGTTCCACGTAATTAAGCTGAAATTAATATTTTTGTGTTGGGTAAAAGTTTTTTTTTTACACCACTGCTCTTCGTTGCCTCTCTGGTCCTAATGCAGATAATTGGGTCATTTTTTAGCCTTGTCGGACGGGCTTCCCCTGGACGAAATTAGATTTTATTTAATTAAAATCAAACTATGCATGCTAATGAAGCAGATGCGGGACTTCGCTTGTCTTATCGTTGGTTAGGTCTGTTTCGTGGTCTGCAAAGGGTGGAAATGGAAGGACACGCTCCACATTCGTTTGTGGACGACGTCGGTGCATTCATGTGGGTGTAGATTGAGCTCAATGAGAACATTCTGTGTCTAGTCGAATTACCCTGAGATGCTCAGAGTTAATTTAAAAGGGTTTAAATGAATTTTTACAATTACTACGAGTCGACCAGTGGCTGTAATTAATTAGAGTTTGTAGAGACACAAAGAATGCTGCAACTTGATAGAATAAGGTTTGAGACACGGAGTCTTCATGCAAATTCGGATAGATAGAGGGTGTCCCAACACGGGAAGGTTTTAATTGTATGCCATTGCTACGGTGATGTCTTGTCAAGCGAAAAGCAGACAAAATTGAACATTAATCCCTTTATGGCTGTAAGGAAACTTAGGTCAACTAAAGTGGTTGAGGGAATACATACAGTGGATCAATAAAAAACTCGAACACTTATCTTCTTACATCTTCATAGTTATAAATTTGTTCAAAGTAGCATTCGAAAAAAAGAAAACAAAAGCATTTTCTTAAAACTATGTATAATAGATGGTCTTCCAATAGGGACTTCCGAACTTTGACAGTTGATAGCGGCCATATTGTTGAAGTTCTTCTTCTTCTTAGGGCGCTACAGTCCGAGGTGGACCTGGGCCTCACTCAACATGCCCCTCTTCGGGCCGGAGCTAAGTTGTCCATACGCTCTACATGACCTAGCCGTCTTAGGCGTTGGATCCGTAGACGCCTGGCTAGACTCATGTCGCTGTACAGCCCATACAGTTCGTGGTTATACCTTCTCCTCCAAATACCATCAACGCAAACAGGACCAAAGATCGCGCGCAGAACTTTTCTCTCGAAAAGACCAAGACACTGTTCATCCGCTTGGGATATTGTCCATGCCTCTGCGCTGTAACGCAGGACTGGGATGATCAAGGTCTTATACAAAGTCAATTTGGTCTCCGAGAGGGGGCTCTACTACTCAATTGCCTTTTGAGCCCAAAAAAACAGCTGTTGACAAGAGTTATTCTGCGTTTGATCTCGGTACTGATGTTGTTTGTACTGTTTACCGCGGAGCCACGAAGTCCTTTAATACCTCAAAGTTATAGCTGCCTATGGTGACGTTCTGGTCAAGTCGTCGATGTTGTGCGTCCTTTCTCGATGACAGCATATACTTTATTTTGCCCTCGTTTACCGCCAGACCCATTTTAGCCGCTTCCGTTTCAATGCCAGCAAACGCATCATTGACTGCTCGCTGTGTTCGCCCAATCACGTCAACGTCATTTGCGTAAGCTAGCAGTTGAACGGGCTTTTGAAAGATCGTGCCTCTTGTGTAGGCCAGTGAGTTTTGCACGATCTTCTCAAGAACGATGTTAAAGAAATCACATGACAGCGCGTTGCCTTGTCTAAAACCTTTTTTGACATTGAAGGTCTCGGTGAGTTCGTTACCGACCTTGATGGAGCAGCGAGAGTTCTCCATCGTCATCCTGCTCAGTCTGACGAGTTTGGCAGGAATGTCGAAACTAGACATGGCGCTGTATAGCTCGTCTCTATATACGCTGTCATATGCGGCCTTGAAATCGACAAATAGATGGTGTGTGTCGATCTGCATTTCTTGAGTCTTCTCCAGGATTTGCCGCAGTGTGAAAATGTGATCGATGGTGGACTTTCCGGGCCTGAAACCACACTGATAAGGACCTATCAGTTTGTTCACGAATGGTTTCAGGCGTTCACACAAAACGGCAGAGAAGATCTTGTAGGCGATGTTAAGGAGACTTATTCCTCGATAGTTGGCGCAGTCAAAGGGGTCTCCTTTCTTGTGGATCGGGCAAACGATACTGAGATTCCACTCATCGAGCATGCTTTCCTCCGACCATATCTTACAGATGAGGTGGTGCATGCGCCCTGCCAGATAACCTCCAGCTGTTTTAAACATTTCGGCGGGCAGACTATCTGCACCAGCAGCTTTATTAGACTTCAGTCTCGATATCGCTATCTTGACTTCGTCTAGGTCGGGGGGACGGTATTCTCTTCTATCATCGTCCGTTGTGCTGAGTGGAACATTCTGCCTGACAGTGGTATTTGTGTTCTCATCGCCGTTCAACAGTCTGCAGAAATGATTTTTCCAAATTCTCAGTATCGACTGCGAATCTACTACTAGCTGTCCATTTTCGTCCCGGCAAGCTTCTGTCCGAACTTTATACCCATTCGATAAAAGTTGTACCCTTTGGTAAAACTTTTGGACATCATTCCTGCCATAACACCTCTCCATCTCCTCGATCGCGCGCTCCTCGTGCTCTTTCTTTTTCTTACTGAGAAGCCGGTTCTCTTCCCTTCGTTTCTGTTCGTAGAGCTCACGAACAGCTCTCGTGGTTCGATGCAGCGTTGCCCGGTAGGCTTCTTGCTTTGCTGCATGTGCCTGCCTGCACTCGTTGTCAAACCAGGGGTTTTTCCTTGTTGGTGTTTTAAAACCCAGCACATCAGTAGCGGCTTCTCTGATGGCTCTTTGACAACGTTTCCATTCTTCGTCTATTGTTAGTGCAGGCGGCGTCGAACTTTCGGAGAGTTTCAGTTGTTGAAGTTAGATCTGTCAAATTAGCTGTCATTGATTTAGTTGATTGATTCTGTTTTTACCAAATCACCATGGATGGACGACATAGCGTTCAACAAATTATAAAATGGTTTCATCTAAATGGTTGTTTTGTTCGGGCAACGTTCCGCGCGCTTTGCCCATTTTACAGTCCCAAAAATCGTTCTACCGAGAGGACTATTCGCAGCGTGGTGGATAAATTTGAGTCTAATGGTTTAGTAAGCGATAAACCAACACAAAATTTGTTTCATAAGTTCACGTAAATGAGTTGCATAGCCGTTGATGTGATTTAGATTTTCTCTTCAAAATCTCCTATTTAGCCGTCTCTTTTCATATAGAACTCCAAAATGATGTAAAACCATGATAAACTCGGGTCAACACCGTTATCTTTAAGGTTCAATCATCAATGTCAAGATCTAAGGGTTTCGTAAGTGCCATCACACTTCAAGCATTGATTTGAAACTCGATAAGTCGTGAAAGGTATTCTCTGAAGTCATTCTATACCTTTCGATTGATAAAGAAACATTGACAAGACGTTGAATAAAAATCCACTTAACCTTTATCTGTGACTAAAGCTCACCGAACCTAAAATCAAACCAAACAGTAAATACATTTTCCAAATCACTTTTCAATGACATTTCCTTTCGTTTCAAAAAAAAACTTCACCTCATACTCTGTCTCAAAAGCTTTAGCAAGGCTGTCCTCAGGGGAAAATCCATCCAGAATTTTCCGAATTACAAGATTACACTCCCGTTTGTCATGCGACTATTTAAATCAACTTTGCCAGTGAATACTAGTCCTTTCGTCTCCCTTTCACGCTTTCCCCTGCATTGCCGGCGGAATTGAAATGGAATACAAGAACTGAGGAAGAAGAGAGGGAGAAAAAAGAGAAGAGAAGGATCTAACACACATTTTTTTGTATTTACCCCATTTAACATTCCGTAGCCCGACGAGTCGCGAAAAACGCTTCCTTTGATGTGCCGTACTCGCCGTACCACGTCGAGTACTCAACCCAAACCATCGACCTTGTGTGAATCCTTTTTTTTCCTGTTTTTTCCCATTTTTTCTCTTTTCATATCCGTTATTAAGCCATCCCCTCCCAGCGCGGCTGCCATTCCCTCTTGTACGAGAGCAGGAAAGCTTTCCATTATTAAGTTGCTTACGAAGCATTACTATCGTGCGCCTACGCCCGCCCGCTAGCGTCGATGCCGGTGCTCACCTCCTCCACGGATGGCATTTGGCGTGCCCAGCGTCGGGGGAGGGTTGAAATGTATAGTTTCCTCTGAAATGCTGTAGTATCGGATTTCGCACTTTCGAGAAAGACTTGTAATGGTATGCGCTGCATGCTTTCGGCGGGTGGCACGGGAAAGGGGTGGCGATAAAACGCAAATAGGGCAGGCCTCCTCGAAGGATATTAATGCCTACATGGTTACGAAGGACTTTCATCGACAACCAGAACCATGAACAATGGGGGGTTTAATCAGTACGGTCTGAGCAATATGTACGTACGTAGCTGACTTGGCAAAGGATATCCGCCTGAGCCCTTGAGATAAGAGACAGATTCTTGTAATCGATAATTACAGAGGCCGTTCTTGGTCCTTTTGTTTTGAGGGTGCTGCCCATCAGTTTTCTGAAGTACTGCGCTTTCTGTGTCTGTTTGTAGGAAGTTGATCCAATTAACCACGGCTAACAAGCGGGCTTACAATGTCGGATTGAATAGATTCGTTAAGGATGCAAATATCTTCAATTAAAATCTTCATCCCGATCTGTTGTAACGTGGCTGTTTAATTATGACTTTGAGTTTGGTGGTGGTGGTTTTATTTGTTTACGGGTTGAGTTAGTATGGATTTCTAATGCGACAGGCAAGATAACGCCGTAAGTTCCCAATTAGTAGCGAATTTCAATAAGACCTCTCGATAGTAGATCCATACTTAGGTCTGGAGCAGTGTGTGAAGGCTGTTGTGCTGTTTGCTTTATTAACTTTTCGGTCAATTGTGTTTCGTCTGTTTCGAGTTAAAATAAAAACACGTCTTCCAGCTAAGCTTCTCCTACATAAGCTTTGAAGTTTCCCGAAAGCTGTTAAGTCTAGATTAGAGTATTTTAAGTATTGTATGGCATTTAGGGAATTCGTTCGTTTACATGACGTTTGACTGTCAAACGAATATATCAGACAAAATTGTTCATAGTGTAGATAATTTATCGTTATATCGTTATATGAATACAAATTTAAATCTTCAGAAAAAAAGCTCTATTCGCCATCTTTTACGACTATGTTTGATTGAACGTCTGCTAACTCGGCTGGTATACGATTTTTGGTAAAGATTGAATGATGAATTATAGGAGTTCTCCAAGGATATGAGCACACAAATTTGTATTCAATGTCTTTCATTATTCATGTACAACAAATTGCTACAGAAAATAGTATTGCTATTAGGGTATGTTGTTAAAATAAAAAAGAAAATTAAAAAAAATAAGGTTTACAAAGTACGCCACACAACGACCATGGATATAAATATGCCAGGAATCCTGAAGCTATCAGTTTCTTCCTTTTCATTCTTTAAGCCATAATAATGTTTTAAACATTTTATCAAATCAAATCAAGTCAAAAACTCTGACGTGAGCTTCTGACAAAAGACCGCCTGGTACATTATTCTTTTGCGTATGATTTAATTATAATAATTAATATCACAATGGTGGCCTTACATCAGTGTTATAAGATCTCAAACTCGGCTGGTTTACGGTCGTAGACTGCGCGCCTTCGCTGCTACAAAGTACCACGCGCTCACTGAAGGGTTTATGGAGATACCGAAGAGCGAGTTTGAGAAGCCTTTCCTGTACAGTTGTATAGCGGCCTAAAATTTCAAAATTATTTTGTCCATGCTGGGAATTAAACCTAGACTAAAATGCCTGAAACTTTTCGTCACCCATAAGATAGGTCCTTATTAGTGTGGTGTTAGGCCACAGAAGTTTCAACACCACCTATTCCTCGATTTCTAGGCCGCATATGACAGAGTGTACAGAGACGAACTGTACAGCGCCATGTCTAGTTTTGACTTTTTGGCCAAGGTCGTCAGACTCAGCAGGATGACAATGTAGAACTAGTTCTGGTTCATCAAGGTCGGTAACGAGTTCACCGAGATCTTTAAACGAAACTAAGTTTATGCTGTTATCGAGAAAGGACGCACAACATAGACAACTTGGTCAGAATGTCACAGTAGGCAGCTTTAACTTCAAGGCACACAGTTAAGGACTTCGCCTACCTCGGCCCCACAGTAAACAGTACAAACAATATCAGTACCAAGATCAAACGCAGAAAAACTCTTGCACACCGCTGTTTCTTTGGGCTTAAGAGGCAATTGAGTAGTACAGTTCTCTCTCGAGGTATCAACTTGACTTCATGTAACACCGTGATCATCCCAATCCTGCTTTATGCATAAACAATATCAAAAGAGGATCAAGAGGCTCCTGTTTTTTTCAAGAGAAAAGTTCTGCGTGTGATCTGTGATCTCTTTTTGATTTGATGGCATTTAGAGGAACAGATTAAACCACGAACTGTATGGGCTGCACAGCGACATAAGGATAACCAGGCGTCTGCGAATCCATCCAACGCCGAAGACGACTATGCCATGTAGAGGGTATGGACAGCTCCAGCCCGGAGCATTTTCGACTTTGAACCAGTGTGACAAATGATATTCACGTCTAAAGTGACGCACCCAATCGGAGAGGGACCTTAACCAACTTGACGTGCACATTAGACAACAGTTGGCGAAATATCGTGTTAGCTGGAGAGGCTTTCTGGTTGAGGCTTTGGTCCACCCCGGACTCATGTTTCATAAAAAGAAAAATGTCAAAACTTTGTATAAGGAACAAGAGTATCCAGCTTGCGTCGCTACGCCCTCTCTGGTGGGCGTGTCCCCTTCTCTTTCCAGGGGATCTAATTTTTCCGGTGTTCTTTACATGTGTACAGAATTTTATAATTCTCCGTCGAATGTTTGCTGAGGAATGCTAATTTCTGTTTTTCCTATAGCCTATAACCGATTCCTGATCGATCGGTGCAATTGTTTAGAAGGTTATTCAATGCATACAGACGAACCTTCAATGTTATATTTATATATACAAATGGTAAAATAATAATTAAAAACTGAGCTTGATTCACGTCGTCTCTTAGAACTTGCAGATTCGTGACTTCAGGTAACTGCGTGTCGTTTACTTTCGCTTAAATATGAATATGACTCTAAATAATGACATAGGTTGTATAGCTCGAATTCTTATAAACTAAAATATAGAAAAACTAAATAATAGATAAAGGCACTCTTGACAACCTCCTCTTCATGCCTGCAAAGTTTCATTGAAATCGCTCCAGCCGTTTCGAAGATTAACCCGAACAATCAGACAGACAGGCACTACGATTTTATTAGTGCCTCAATCATTCAATTATTCGCATACTAAAAACAAAAAAACAACAAGACTTATCGGCAAGGACGAATAAAATGTGCACATGTACGTTTGTGTTTAAACGCTAAAAAAATAAAGCTAATTGTTTGTTGATGTTTAGCTGCAAGTTTGAAAAACAGATTTACGCGGCAAAACTATTTTATTCAATAAACAAAAAAAAAATCAAATGCGGCTCTTACCGATTACATTCTTTCACAATGCGAATTCGATGAAAAGAACCTTAACATGATCACTCGTTGACAGCTGTCAATGTGTATGCGTGTATGCGTTACAACGCGTATTTGTTGTTGTTTTTTTATATGGACGAAATCAGACCTTGGCATAAACATATGACATTCGTCATAACTCACGAACGCACCGAACAACCAATTTTGTGCAATCTTTAGATAGACCATCTACACGACTATACGAACAAACCCTAAAAGTTTTACCGAACTCGTTTTGACTGATCGTGAGTTATAAAGTCACAACGCACTTGCAACAATATTTTATATATAAATTAATACGACGTTCTTTCACCTATGGTGATCGTACACGAAGTGCCGCTTTATTGGTTTTTCATCTTAAACCTAACTTAACAGTTTTGTTAATAAATGCTTACTTAATTAAAAATGTTCGTTGCACTGCGTACGGCGGAAATGCTGAATGCGCTGCTTGTCGAGTAGGTTGTTGTTGGGTTATTGCACTGGATGGGTTGAATGACTGTGGCAAAAATGCTGAATGTTAACTTATATAGATTTGATACGGCACTTTGAAAGAATAACCCTGAAATGTACCGACACCTGAATGATTCCCTTCGAATGGGTGGATTGGGATTGCGAAATTTTCGATTTGGATATACCGGACATCCCGTACCAGTTTAAGAATGGAGGAGACTTTCTTGTTGGATGACTATCTCTCGGCAGTAAATTTACATTGCCTTCAGTTTCCAGATGCGCCTCTGATTCGGTGCTCTCACTTCCTTCGACAATTTCTTGGAAACTAGCAATTGTCGAGCATCCTTTCAGATTCCATCTTCTTGTTAATGCCAAATTCAATAATTTCTGAAATTTTTTGAACAAAATTTTTTCTTTTAGCCTAGCGTTTGACACTGCACTCGATTGATACAAAAAGTTCCAACTTGAAGGATTGTCTGATTTGAAACATCCTTTCGAACTGAGAACATTTTTAGTGACATGTGTGGTCGGTAGGCGCATGAAAGTTAAATGATAAGATGTCGTTTTTGGTACTCTGTGTGTGTGAATGACACTCCTCCACACATATTCCTTGGGATAAGGCTGAAGAATATACTCCCACGTCCATATCGTACTGTGTAGACACATATGCACGTATGTATGCATATCGGTGAAGGGTCACGTTTGCAATTTTGCAATTTATCGCATTTGAGTGGAAATTCAAAATTACGTGAACTGAGCTTGGTGCAGAGGATAGCTAAGTAAAGTCAATTGCAGTCCTTGACCTTAAAGCTCAAAGGATTCCATACAAAATTGTTGTCAAGACAATGACCAATTTGTCTGCTAAAGTCCTGGTTAAAAATCACATTCAAAACTTTGTGAATGTCCCCCATTGTCCGTACAATTTAAATCCCAATCAAATGAGCCTGGAGACCTTTGGCATTTGAAAAACTCTCTTCCAAATCATTTAGCTTCCCGTACCGTCGCCCCTTAAACGAAAAACAAACAGTTCCACTCGACTTATTGCCTCAATCCAAATAACATTTCCATTTCAATGAGTCCACCGCCCCCATCCGCCCCTTGTTTACAGGAGCAAGTGCATTTGGAAAAGAATGTTTGTTGAAATTTAATTAAGAGTTGACCCTCTAAACAGCCGTTCGCTCTGTGGACTCACAGCCCTTTTCACTTTCCACCTTTTCTTTAACCGATTCCTCAAAGTAAAACAGGATCTCCTTTACAGCTCGCCAGCCTGGTCTGCCCACTTCATGAAATAACAGCACAAGTTGAATTGAATTTACCCGGTGCACCACTTGCCAACGCCCGCGCCCGACAGTAAACGATTTTTCCAAGTAGTTTGCATAACATAATCCCTTATGCGAAGAACAGGGATACCGAGAGAGAGAGAGAGAGAATGAGATGAAGGCCGGTAGTCCTTATTTTATTTTCTTAAGCAATCCGCTTACTTCTATTCTGCATCCTCTTGCTGGATTTTATTTTTTCATGATTTCCAACAGAGGAATTTGCATGACGGAATTTCATTTCGCCTTGAACGAGTGAGGAATCTCATGAAGTGCATCCGTGGAAGGAAGGACGCACTTCCTGCGAGACTCAAAGACGGATCAGGAGCACTGAAAGATAATCGATCCGATCAGCACCTTCAAGCCAGCACTTTCTTTGTTTCTCCACGTTGCCAAGGGATGTCGGGCGGGTTTCCCAGGTTATTTACATTCATGCACCGCACAATGGCACCCACATGCATGAGGCTCATTGAATATCGATTGAATTCGATATGGAAGCCCTCGAACTTCCTGTTTCTCGGTGACTTCTAACCTCAACCTCTGCAGTGTGGCTCTCTTGGTTTTTTTCCTCAATTCAGTGAAATATCATTCAGGACGTTCTTTAGAATAATTTGCCAGTAAGCAGGTTAAGGGGTTGCATGACAACAATTGCGGCCAGAAAAACCTGACTACAATACACAAATTCAGGTCAACTATCGACTTTTTTGTTTTGCTGCTGCTTCCTTTGCCATCCACTGCTCGGCCTCAGAGAAAGGTGGGAGGGAGGGGGGCGAAGAAAAGATACAGTTAATCTAACATGCACGTAGGTACACTTCCAGGGATGTAAACCCTGAGCTACCCTAAAACAAACCTCCGAGCGATGACTGTGACGGGGGACAATCGATCGATGCATTCGCTTGGCTCTTTCATTTTCCGTTGGGGTTGGTGAAACCGTCATCCAAGCGACTTCAACGTCTCCCAACAACGGCTGGAGATGGGGCGGTGAGTGGGGCCATTGTGTACCATGTACCGTGTGTACTTTTGCAGTGAGCGAGGGTTTTTGGCCCTAATCCTTGGGTGCCGCTGGTCTGGGAGGGTGTCTGTGTCCACCTTCGTTTTCCTTTTTCCAGTTTTAGTGGGTCAAAACAATTTTACCCGTCCCCATAGTACCTCGCTGTTGGTTAGGGGTTGTTGAGCGAACGAACAATGCTCGAGGGTTGAACGTTTGAATGGGGAATGGAGAATGGAGAATGGCGGCCGGGTGGCTGGCAGCCCCGGCTGACTAACCCACTTTCTATTGTTGTTACATTCGCCTAAACCACGCACGCGAAGTGTACGAGTATTCGCCGGCAACAGGAATGAAAAAGTGGAACTTGTGTTCATCAGGTCTTTGGTGTCGGGTGGGTGGGATGTATCCCCCACGTAATAGCCACCTATTCATACGAACTATGTACACATGGCGGTACTGTAATGACCTTAATGATACACCAGAGATCCTCGGGGTGGTAAATGGTAATTTGTCTTCGGGAGATTTTTTTTTGCAAGGTACTCGTACTCCTTAAATGGGAGACGGAGTGGGTTTCCTTTCCCGAGCTTTAATTAGAACATTAACCTCTGAGGGCTGGAATTCCGGTTGCTTTCATTTTGAGGTTCTCTGCTTTGAGGGAAAAAATTCCTAAACAGCGAGCAGTGCCCTGGGAGGTGGATGGGAATCCTTTAAAATGGTTGACACTTTGATGGATGAGGTTGGAGGGATATAATTCGCTTCAATCCCGGCCCCGAAAACGTCACGTCAAAGCTGCTAATCAATTAAACCGTCTTAATGTAAAAATGCTGCTGCTGGGGATGGGGATGATCTATTATTTTGAGTTTCAAACAGAAACCAAAGGCAGTGTCAGACAGAAAGAGAGAGGGGAAAGGAAAAAAGGTGGAATTTTATGAGTTAATCTCCATACAAAAGGAGTCGACGTTGAACAGGGATTATGGATAGATGGAAGGGAGAGACTAACGAGCTTGCATAATAGGGATTTCATTCAAAATGAATTTAACACTTAATAGAATCGAAGTGAGGGTGGAATGGATCAGAGGCATGCAGAGAATGTAGGCTATGACAACGTTTGAAGGATTCTGTAAGGCAAGTGCATATCTTTTGAATACTTATTTACACAAACCGTGTTAAAGCCAGTTTGATGAATTAAGACTTTGGTAGTTCCAAAAAAGTTTAATTGATTCCATGTGTCCGCTTTGTCACGGGACCGCTAGAACATCGGTTCTATCCAAAGATTATGCATGTCCTCACTGACGCGACGCCCGTTTCAGCTGATTGAGGTCCCTTTCCAGTTGTGTACGCCATCAGAGGCATGGTTTTCCTTTACTGCGTTGTCCCTTTGGGGTTGGGGTCGAGCCGTAGCGTGAGTGTCCATTCGCTCTACATGACATAGCCATCTGAGACGGAAGCCACGGACTCGGTTGATCAAATCCATGTCACCGTACACAGCCCGTAAAATTCGTCGTTCAGTTTCCTCCTCCCTCAGTTCATGCGGGACCAAAAACACTTCGAGGGACCCTTCCTCTCGAAGCGACCAAGAATCTCTTCGTCCGCTTTGGCTTTGAAGTCAGGAGGAGCTACTGTTACCATAAAGGACGCAGAATTCGAAAGAGGAAACAAGTAAAGGGTCTTCCAATAGGACCTTCTGAACTTTGGCAGTTGATAGCGAACAGAGTCATGGAAAATTGGACATTTCGGATGCGCACCACCCAGAGACGCCGTGGTTGACATTTGAACGATGCTATATTCCATTCAAAATGGCATCGATAGTTCTTTCAAACGCAGAAAAAATTTCGATGACATCTCAAAAAAAAAAGTTTCATACTCCATGCCTGGAGAGAATATTCTTCTCTTTCATGTGGCGCTACAGTTTGGGGTGTACTTGGGCCTACCTTCTACAGCAATCACTCGTATTGTATGTGCTATTGTTCATTCAGAAGTGGGGCGGAATTACAGTCTTACGTCGACTCCGAATCAAGTTTGGAAAAGGTTTTCTTGATAATTATACTCGCTCAGCATTGTCAGTGACTCAAGAGAGTTCATTAAGATTGAAATCATGGACCTTCTGCCTAGTAGCCGACGCAGCTAAACACTATGCCACGGCGACCAGTTTAGTTTATTAATCCAATGAACCATTAAGTACTTGAGCTATGAGTTACCCATAAGACTGATGGTAACAGGCATGTTGCAAGCAGCAGTTTTCTCGGTACCGCGACTCCGATTTTACTCTTCGAAATACCAGCAACGAGTAAAGTAATGAGATTATAAAATATTTCGTGGTAAGGATCAATAACTGGTTGACCTTCAGATTTTCCTTTAAATCTACTAATCCTTAATCTGGTTATAGATTTTGGGATGGACATGGGCCTCGACCAGCAGCTAGTACCGTCTTTCGGCAGCTGTGTCAAAATTAGTTGAGGTCCTACTCCATTTGTGGCTTCGTGGGAGTCCCATGGGCCTCGAGTCGAAGACTCTTCGGACTAGAGCAGTGTTGTTCATGCGATCTTCATGCCGTGAATCCGTAGACGCCAGGACCTTCTCCTTGTATGGCCCATTTACTTCGTGGTTGAATCATCTTCTTCAAAAGCTCTCTCAAAAAGAGCTTCTTCATCTACTCTTGAGATTCTCCATGTCTCTGCGCCATAGAGGAGGACAGGAATGATCAATGTGTTATATAAAGTCAACTTGGTCCCTCGAGAGAGGGCTCCTTTACTCAATTGCCTCTTAATCCCAAAGAAACAACTGTTGGGAAGAGGTATTCTGCGTTTAGTCTCGGTACTGATGGCGTTCATTCCAAGATCGATGTAAAGGTAACTGATCCCTCGGTAATTGTCGCAGTCACAGTCTTTTGGATCGGGCAAACGATACTGAGATTCCACTCATCGGGAATGGTCTCGACCATATTTTTCTGATGGGCTAGTGCATTTGCTCAAATAGATTATCTCCAGCTGCTGTAAAGATTTCATCTGCCAACAGCTTTCTTTGACTTCAGTCTCGATATTGCTATCTTAACCTCGTCTAGGTCTGGGGGAAGGAATTCTGGTCTACCATCATACAGATTTAGTGGAATATTCTATTTGATAGTGGTATTTTTGTCTTCCTCTCCATTTAACTGTAACTGTCCATTTGTCCGTCCATTGCAACACCCTTTAAGTATACAACGAAAAAAGGAGATTCGAAAATAATTAATAATAATAATAATGGCGGCGCTACAGTCCGAAGTGGACCTGGGCCTAGCTTTTCAGCAACCACTCGTGTTGTGCGTGCTATTGTTCTCTCACGAGTAGAGGGGACCTACAGTTTAATGCCGACTCCGAACGGCGAGATTGAGAAGCTTTTTTTTCTAGACAGTTATACTCTTTGAGCATTGTCAGTGACTCGAAAGAGGTGGGGCCGTGAACAATTTTTTTTGAAAAATTGTTTGTCTGAACTTGGAATCGAACCTAGACTGCGAAAGTCTAATACGCATGGGTCGACGCACGAACCCACACGGCCACGGCGCCCACACGAAAATAATTAGATCCCCAAAAATTCGCCAAGTTTGTTTACTTAGAAAGGATAATCGCACCGAAGAATGGTGCGATTATACCTTTAGCCCAAAGTCCGCACCAAAGAGAGACACTTAAGGTATAATTTGCTTCTCAAGAATCACTCCACCCAATATACAAATATTTTGACGGTTAACATCAAGATGACGATGACCTTCATTGCTGATGACTATTTTGTCTGACAAATCAGCATCATCTTGATGCTGTTCCATAGGCAACAAATTCAAGGCTGTCGGTTGCTATGTGAATGTCTAAAGAATTAAATCATTCGCGGGAATGCCCTGTCGAAAGCTTCTCGAAATGTAAAATTTTTGATCACAATTGTAGTTCCTAGACTCCAAGACTCCTAGACTTCGATGTTTCGAATTGAACGACTTGTTAAAGGACGACCAGAGTGGATAAGATCACTAATTGATCCAGTCTTTCAGAATTTTTGAACTAACATCTTCACAGTTGATGAAAGAAAAACACATTTTCGAACATACTTTGTACGAAAATGAAAAATTGCCGAAACCTTTCATTATTTTGTTCAACAATGAAAATGCATTTCTCTTTCCAGTAGCGCTCCATTTTTAAGAAAACTTTGAACTGTTGGCTATCTTTTGTTTTCTTGGTCATCATTATAGCCCACAAATGACGCAAAAATCAAATCTTGAGTGCATTTTGGATAACCAGTTATATCGGTGAACAAAACACTAGATACGAGTAGGTAGGTAGGTAGGTGGGTAGACGGGCACAAGCCACGCCTCACTTAGGTCCTTAGGGACCCACTGTGATGCCCAATTGGGGAACAGTGTCCCCTTGTAACCCTTGTCGCACTCATGGTCCTTCATTGTGCCAGAGCCGTACCGATTTCCTTATGAACCTGTAAAGAGATCTTAGAGTTTATTTGAAATTTCCTGTAAGTCTTGGAAGAAAAATTCTCCCAGTGTTCTATGACGCAACTGACAAAGACTAGGGCAGTGACAGAGGTAGTGAGGAGTGTCCTCTCGTTCCTCCTCGTCACCGCAGCCTCTACAAATGTTGTCGTTGAAGAGTCCCATTTTCATGGCGTGGTTTCTAAGATGATTATGGCCAGTGAGAGCTCCAACCACCATCGTTAGCAACTCTTTGTCGCACTGAAGGACATTGTCGGTTTTTGCCCGATCTTATCTGGGCCATAATGCTTTAGTAGTCACACATGTAGACAGACCGCGCCATCTACTGTTCGCCATTTCAACGATCTTTGTATCCACCTTTTTCCTCAGCTCTGAGAGGTGCGGTTTAATACCATGAATTGCTTGTGACGCGTCGGTCACTGACCCCGTTCTGGCAAGTTCATCAGCTATCTCATTGCCGGCTATGTCCCCATGTCCTGGGACCCAGCACAGATTGATCGAGTGCTGTGAGCCAAGAGCCTTTAGATCATCGCGACAGCTTGCGACTAGTTTGGACTTGATTTCTATTGCGGATATAGCTTTCATGGCCGCCTGACTGTCAATGAGAATGGTAATATCAGCTGGTGGTATCGCCATCGTTGATATCGTTTTGGCCGCTTCTTTGACTGCCAGGACCTCCGCTTGAAACACACTGCCATAATCAGGGAGTCTGATTGAGCAGTGCAAGTTTAGCTCGTTGGAGAAAATGCCCGCGCCTGTGCCTGCTTCCATCTTTGACTCATCGGTATATACCTTTATGGTCGTATTGTTGATGGGTTCATTGGACGCCCACTCCTCTCTGGTGGGGTATAGGCAATTGAAGGGTCTCCCGAAGTCGAAGTATGGGAGCTTATAGTCGCTCTCGACTTCAACAAAACACTAGATTCTGCTTCTTATTTATGAACTGCCAAAGGACTTCTGGTAAAAAGTTAATTTGTTATTCCGCCATTTGGCTAATTTCATCTTTATGCAAATGTTTCTTGAAACACCAAATTGAAAAAGCCATAGGTTATTTCTGCGGTTTATTTAAAATTTAAAATGAAAACCTTTATTGAAATACCCCTTTAAGGCATGACCTTTACCAGCTCTGTTTCTCTGTTTGCGTGTTCATGACTGCGTTGCGATTAATTAAATAACAGTGTTTGAACAATTGTAAGCACTCAATGAATTATTTGACACCGTCCACAGTCACCTTACCTGCAGAAACTCTATGAAACGTACACAACAACCACATCTCCCCTTCCCATTCACCCCGTGGGCAGCTGACATCCAGCACTTTCAGTCTTTTGCGTGCGAAAATATTTGCGAAATCTGTGAATTCCATTGAAACCCGAAGTTCACGCACAAACTCCCCCTCAAGCAGTCGAGCACTCAAAGGACTGCAGTTCTTTCCCTCTATAGCTGGACCAACACACCGTCATTAACATGGACCATTCCACTCCAGCAAACTACTCGTCCGTCAGGGATTCACATTCATCCTGATTCAGTTTTCGAACCGTGCCTCTGCTGAATTGAGAAGAACTAGTCAATGCGGAGTATTTTCAAAATGCACGGACGATTCGAATGCAACACGCATCCGCTGACTTGTCTGCAGTCCGATTGAATGCTGCCACCTACAAACATCGCTGATACAACTCAATTCCACGGAGTGAGGCAGGTAATGAGAATCTGATTGAATTGCGGATTGCACATGCAGAAAGCACTAGATTCCCGCCGCTGGCATTTGTGCATCTATTGCATTGCTCGGTGCGCCCAACCGATGTGCAATTAAGAATCGAATTTCTATATGTTTGAGGTCATGGCACCCGGAGGAGGACGAAGGCCCAGCCGAACTGAACGGGCGTGTTTGCGTTGAGAGATCATATTGTTTTGTCAGTTGTCAATAGCAATTGCGGTTTGGGTTGGTTTTCAATTTCATTCGGTTCGGTGGGGTTCAATTAAAAAAGTTTGCTAATTAGTTGCAAACGTTAGTTAGCTTTGGCGATCGCCGGGGGCGACTGCCCGTGTCGAGGATTGGAATAGTAATCAATTGGAAAATGGTAAACAACTTTGGACGTTCATTGCTGGTTGCAAATGCGGTCTATGATGTCATAAAATGAGATGGCTAATTAAATCGCATAATGGTTGGAATCGGCGTTCTTTTTTTGATTGAGTGATGTGCGTTTCGAGTGATTCGCTGTAAGGCGGAAACAGGAAGAGGCGCATGTGTGGTCATGTGTTAAATTTTCAAAGGCTTCACATGAAAGCTGATCACAGTAAGTTTGCAATTTATGCAATTTATTCAAAGACTTTCACAATGTCCCTCTGAGACTGATTTAGTCCGGAGTACCCAATGAAATAAGGAAAGTCTCCAATTGACTGCTGATATATTTTACCGGATAACAGATTTATACCTTAAATAAGTGCTCAAGGCACGTCGATTGCTTTTGATGAGCATAGAATTCGTCATTGAGATCATACTTTGGTGCACCATAGATCCGATCAAACTATCCACTTCGCAACATGCGTAAAGTGCAGTAAAGTAAAGATAAATTTGTGGAAACAGCTACACTATGCTTTCCTCGAAGTAAAAGACGCTTTCAATAATGTTTACCCAAGCGCAATCACGAAAGCGTTGGACAATCCCTAAGTAGACACAGTGCTTAGCACCTTGACTTATGAGCGCGTCACCAGCAAAGTTATGAAAGCAAAGCTGGGCTCCAACACTGGCAAAATATTCAGGCACACTCCAAATTGGAATCTAGTGTTGAATGGAACTACTATCACCCTTGGAAGGGTTGGAGTGCAAGACGATTGCGTATGGGGATTATATTGCCATAGCGTTTTCAGGCAAGCACCTTCCCACAGAGATAGGCGAACACGCTCTCTCGGTCTGCAACGGGTTCGATCCAAAGCCTGGCGCCTGGAGAAACCTCTTCAACCTTCGGGACCGCTGATCAGCATAAGCAACGAGCTTGGCATGCTTGGCATGAAACCACCCAGGGTCATCGCTCACAGGAGGAGAATATGGAAGTTCCTATAGGATAGTGCAGAGAATGGTGACTAATATAGCTCCCACTCCTTCACTAATCCATCGGAATGTTATTATCTTAATCCGTCCTGTCGACTATTGCTGCGGCGGTGTGGTTGCTGCATTGCTCCTGGTCACATTGCTATTTTTTGCCTTTCTTGGGGCATTCATAGATGGTTCTTTCAGAGACCTGATCCGCTTGAATGCCTTCGTTGAAGTGGTTCGGGTTGGTGGTGTATTGGCCTGAGTAGTGACTTTGGCGCAATCATAGAAGACCCCTTGTTTGTTTGACCATTGATGCGATTGGGTCGCAGATAGTCTCTCCAGGACGACTCGCATAGCAACACATCGTTCATTGTGCGCGTCGCGTTAACGGTGGACTTTTTTCCGAGATGGATTTTTCCAAGTTCCAATGTTGGGTCTAACTTACCTTCCGTGGTCCTTGACGGTGCCAGATTTTGATGAAGTGGTCATTTTTCTGGGTGTGGACTAAGCAGGAGTAGAGGTATGTCCACAACCACACATGCCCTGATCGAAGGAAGAAACTACGTGTTGTATCAATTACATTCTGTCACCCTCATGTAAAATGGAAATGGCACAGGAATACAACACTGTCTTCTAAAGCTTTAACCGGCCACTCCAAAACTGTGAGAGTCTCGATAATTCAAGTAGATTCAGGAAGGACACACGAATTGCTTGCAGCATGGAATCACAATTAGTTTCCGTCAACTTTCAAAACGTGAGAACAGTTCTAAAAATAAACTTCTAGGACCTATTGCGCCCACGGTTTTATTGGCTATAAATTTCACATTTTTCAACTTGTTTAATACCAATAAAAAGCTTTCTCCTGAAACCATCCACTTCGAGTCTCGAAAAAGGGAACTTCGCCAAGTCAAGACTGCGATGGCAATAAACGGGCGCCCATTCCACCGGAAGGTATTCCATTATGACTTGCACTCAGTCCTTGAAATCAAAGTCTAATTTAGGAACACAAAAGGACAAAATCGAATCAATAAAATTCCATGCGACGGCACGCACTCACGAGGAACGAGGACATAAAGAAAAATTCTGTACCCTATCCTCGTATCCGCCAAAAGTGCGATGGCTGTGCGGGCTCATCTTTATCTCAAACAACTTGGCAAATCACGAAACAATGCCTCGAAAGGATACAGACGAGAAAATAAAATCGGGGGAAAACAAATGTCTAAGGATAAACTACCGCATTTTTCACGCACGCATGAATATATTGATAGGATATTTACAACCATCCCCCGCAGTCCACCACCGCCCTGCCGAACACAAACAAATCGATACTACGGCAACATCGGTGCACGTGTGTGTCAGCGTGGTTCCCCAGGAGGAGCGGGCTTAGTCTAAGCGCAACACAAAGGACACTCTCGTGTGGGAGGGTGTTGGGCGCGGAGCACTGAAAAAATATGCTATCCGGAATAAAATGAAATAAAGATGAGTTGTGTTGTTTTATCGATTCATAAGCGGCTGTGTGTGCATGAAGTTGGTTCTAGCTAGTCCCGAGACACCGCAGGATACCACCGGCACCACCGGCACCACCACAACCGCCGTCATCCGAGCGAGCTCTGTGTGCGGCAATAAACTCTCTCGGGGAATCGTTGTGTGCAATAAAGAGGAATTATTTATACCTCCAGCATGAGCTTAAAATTGTTATTAATCATCAACTCAATGAAGGAAAACAAAACAAAAAAGTCCGCCAACTAAAAGTGATTTCCTTGCGCGAGGGACTGACCTAAATCAATTCCGGTCTGTGTGTAGCAGGGTGCAGGAATAAAATCTTTATTGATCACGTTGCCGAATGGGGGGTGGCAGCGAAAAGGATACATTTTCGCCATAGCTGTCGTTGAGTGTTGGAACTACAATATCCTCTTGCATGCACATGCACTCGCAGGAGCACTCCACGAGGGGGTCGGAAATTTTAGGGACTTCATCGCGTCGACTGCAAGGCTTCTGCCACGCTTCGTTCGGATTCTCATCGTTATTATTGCAAAACTTTACAAGGACGATTTGCTAAATGGCTTTGATAAGGGTGTTTCCCTTTTTTCCAGGCCACGGAACGTGACACGGTATCTCGCCGATGTCTGTCGATGGGTAATAAGCCAAGGGGGGCGTATTGCACAATTGATGCGCGCTTCCTCGTCGCTGTGTTGCGCACGGGGGAGTGGGGAAATTAATGACTACTTCGCACGGGTAAATTTGTTATCCTTGCTGACTGAACGAAAAATCCGCGATCAGGAAGACGAGGCAAATGCCGTGTTCTTACACATAACACTTTTGAATTATTGATGGCGAGAGCAGTTTAAAGGCTCCTTCAAAGTAACCCAGATGGGCGACGAGAGTCTGGCGTGCCTGTCCTTGAAATATGAATGGAGTTGGTCCCTGTTTATGTTCTGGTAATGGATACGGCTTTGTTGAAACTGCCACGGGTGGCTATTAATCAAAGAATGTGGATCATTCGTTGATGGTTGTGTATCCGAGCAGGGAGACAGCGTGGAGACCTTCTGGCTTTTGTGATGCGAACGGGAATTAGCTATCATTTTGTAAGAGTGGCTGATGAAAACGTAATTTATTCAAAGCGAACACGGAGGCGGTTATTTTGTGCCTGGTAGCACTCCCGACATGGACTGGCCTTGAAATAGTTGGCAAAAAAATGTGCTTAACCCCTGTCATATTAGATTTTATCTTGGCGCACTCACACATGTATATGTGTGCATGTGTGTTTATGAGTCCTCGCAAGAATGGGGCTTGTGGAAGCATGAGAAGCGCAGATAATTTATTGGTTAAGTGAAGGAAAAGTTCGCTTGTGAAGGACAAGTGGTCGATGTACAGCATGGTTTATGTAATTTGATCGGCAGACAAAGGAGTGGATGGAAAGTATATGTAATACAGAGGAAAGCACAGCGATTGCTTCTTAATGCGGTCCTGAAATATTAAGTTCCAAATGGTCGTTGAAAAGCATAAAATTATCTATGTAATAGCGACACGAAGCATCTATATGCCATATAAGGTCTTGTAGGTAGACTGACTGTGTGTACCGTGGAGTTTTGGTTACATGTGTTGACGCCTACGCACTAGACTTTCAAGTCTTGGTTCAAATCCCAGCACAAGCAACAATTTTTCAAAAAAAAAAAAACAAACAAATTGTTCGCCTCTCCATCTCTTTCGAGTCACTGACAATTTTCATAAAGTATAACTGTCTAGAATAGTCTAGAATAGGATCAAGGAATAAGGTGTATTTACACAGATAGTAAAACTGACGAGGCGCATTTTCATCTCGGCGGCTAATATAAACAAATATTTATTATACGCGTTCAATCGAGAGAACATATTTTGCAATTATTTTTTTAACACACCTCGCCTGGAACTTATGAATGTCAAAGTTTTCGACCACGTTTTCGAAGATCTGTGGCGGTATGTCCTCTTCTTCTTCTTCTTAGGGCGCTACAGTCCGAGGTGGACCTGGGCCTCACTCAACATGTCTCTCCAGCCAGCACGATCTTTCGCCAGCTGCCTCCAGTTTCGCACACCAAGCCGGCCGAGATCCCTCTCGACTTGTTTACGCCACCTTGTTCGTGGACGTCCTCTGTTGCGTTGTCCCACAGGCTCAGAGTCGAAGACTCTTCTGGCCGGAGCTAAGTTGTCCATACGCTCTACATGGCCTAGCCATCTTAGGCGTTGGTTCCGTAGACGCCTGGCTAGACTCAAGTCGCTGTACAGTCCATATAGTTCGTGGTTGAACCTTCTCCTCCAAATGCCATCAACGCAAACAGGACCAAAGATCGCGCGCAGAACTTTTCTCTCGAAAAGACCAAGAGACTGTTCATCCGCTTGGGATATTGTCCATGCCTCTGCGCCGTAAAGCAGGACTGGGATGATCAAGGTCTTATACAAGGTCAACTTGGTCTTCTGAGAGAGGGCTCTACTACTCAGCCCATAAAAACAGCGGTTGGCAAGAGTTATTCTGCGTTTGATCTCGGTACTGATGTTGTTTGTACTGTTTACCGCGGAGCCACGAAGTCCTTTAATACCTCAAAGTTATAGTTGCCTATGGTGACGTTCTGGCCAAGTCGTCGATGTTGTGCGTCCTTTCTCGATGACAGCATATACTTGGTTTTGCCCTCGCTTACCGCCAGAGCCATTTTAGCCCCTTCCGTTGCCAGCAAACCCATCATTGACGGCTCGCTGTGTTCGCCCAATCACGTCAATGTCATCCGCGTAAGCTAGCAGTTGAACGGACTTTTGGAAGATCGTGCCTCTTGTGTTGGCCAGTGAGTTTTGCACGATCTTCCCAAGAACGATGTTAAAGAAATCACATGACAGCGCGTCGCCTTGTCTAAAACCTTTTTTGACATTGAAGGTCTCGGTGAGTTCGTTACCGACCTTGATGGAGCAGCGAGAGTTCTCCATCGTCATCCTGCTCAGTCTGACGGGTTTGGCAGGAATGTCAAAACTAGGCATGGCGCTGTGTAGCTCGTCTCTATACACGCAGTCGTATGCGGCCTTGAAATCGACAAATAGATGGTGTGTGCCGATCTGCATTTCTTGGGTCTTCTCCAGGATCTGCCGCAGTGTGAAAATTTGATCGATGGTGGACTTCTCGGGCCTGAAACCGCACTGATAAGGACCTATCAGTTTGTTCACAAATGGTTTCAGGCGTTCACACAAAACGGCAGAGAAGATCTTATAGGCGATGTTAAGGAGACTTATCCCTCGATAGTTGGTGCAGTCAAAGGGGTCTCCTTTCTTGTGGATCGGGCAAACGATACTGAGATTCCACTCATCGGGCATGCTTTCCTCCGACCATATCTTACAGATGAACTGGTGCATGCGCCCTACCAGATCACCTCCAGCTCCTGCATTTCAGCGGCGGTATGTCCTCAATAATATGAATAATGTTGACTTTAAATGCGTCGATTGTTGTTGGTTTGTAAGCATAGACTAGTGACATAGTATTCTCCAAGAAAATAATCAAGAGACATTAGATTACAAGATCTTGCAGGTCCATTTCAGAAACTATGCGTTCATCGAATTGTTTTCTCAATAAGTTGACATGCAGCGTAATCTTGCTAGAATTACATCTCTTTGACATTCTTGACGTTCAATTAGGGTACGAAACGTCATTACTAACGAATACCGACGATTCGCGACACGCTGAATAGGCTTATTTTTGAAAAGAAAGTGATCCAGTAACACCAGAAGCCCACAGACTGCACCAAACTGGACGGGATATAACGTCGTCTCGGTAATCTCATATGGATTATCTTCGTGTCAAAATTTTGCATTTGTGATACCCATTAACCAAAAATGAGCTTTATCGTAGAACAAAATTTTTGATTATAAATCGAATACTATGCCAGTTGATTTTGGGCCCATTGACCAAAATTTCGATTGCCATTGGGCTACAAATTTGCACAAGCTGGATCTTGTAAAACTTCAAACCAACGATTATGCGTGAAATTTTCCGAAAAACTGGACGGACTAAGCTGTTTTAAGCGACGTCGATTCAGTAAATTTGGATCTTTTCTAAAACTCTCTTAAACGGATGCCGTAAGCACTTTTTATGCGTATTGGCGTCACTGTATCTAGCAAATAAATGTGCCAAAACGGTCAATAATACGGCGATAGTCGGTTATGTCGGAGGATATGTTGGTACAAGTTAAGAAACATCTGATCTGGCTCCAATTTATAGAGATTATATCAGTTCCAAGCTTGAGTATAACTTCCAAAGGTGCATCAACAATTTTTCTACACTTTACTCACGACAGAAGAATCGCTTGATTTCTTGCAACATCGACAGGAACAAAAATTCGCTAGCGAAGTATAAAACTCAAAGTGTACTCAAAAATGACTCCAAATACCCGCCTGCTTATGAATTCGAAGTGTTCTCAAAAATCTACTCCGAATACTCGTCTCCCTATGAATAGCCATAAGTTTCTTCTCCAGTCCATTTGTGAATGCGCGAATTTTGGAAATCCTCAAATCCGTAAGTTGCACCCGAATATGGATATGCTCGAATTTTCTTCCTCATTACAATGTGAAGGAGTTTAGAGGCCGTAGTCATAGTCAATGTCCTACGTTCAGTGAGCACAATATTCTGCGCTTTCTTCTTTAGAATGCAGATGAAGTTAAATTAATTGGAAGCACTTTGAGTCAATTAGATGACGTCATTTTAATCAAATAAATGAATCCTGATGAACTGAGGAGATATCTTTTAGAATAGTTAAGCTCCATTTGGACGGACTAATTCCCCATGAAATTATCCACCCAGAGACAGAGCACGCAATTAGAGTGCCCTAAATAAAATAATTTACTTAATCCTTTTTCTCCCCATTGACCAGAGCATCTTTAATTGTATCTCAGTGGCAGTAAACATTCGTCAACCCCCAGAGCAAAATTCGGCCCATCTCTGGCGCCACGGAGACTCCACTCCCCTCCTCAAAATGCCTCCTCTGCCAAAATCAATCCACAAACTGACTTATTGCAATTATCCCTTCGAATGTATTTTTATGGTTGCCATCAAAGTAATGAAAAAATTTAAGGAATCGTTTCCCACTTTCGAAATGATTTACTCGCAGACATTTGTCACAACAGACTCCGGTTCAGTGCGACCCGAAGCCCGCCGCCCGCCGCCCGCCGCCCGCCGCCCGACACAAGACGCACCGAACTCCCACAGGGGAGATTCCGGCGAGATATTCCTCCCCTCATAAATCTGAATCAGGTTCGTTTATGTACATATTTCTTTTTTGTTGCCCTCGCAACCACAGAAGGGGTGAAATTTGGGAAAAGCGCCGCCTGGGAGATAAATGGCCGATAGACACAGTTCCGGAGTCAATTCCTCGGTTGGAGTGAATGATGTCGGAAGTTTATTCCGGAAGGGATCGGATTGTGGTCGATTTTTCTTAATCTAAGTGCCACCATATAACCAGCCCCCCTTGCAGTTGTCGCAGTTGATTTGATTCGAATATTTGTTTTTGTTTTTCTTTGCAGGACACAACACAGTCCAGGATTCCTCGACTAGATGGCGTCACAAAAATTCCCCTACCCGGCACACTTCGAGGACCAACGGTTCAAGTGCGACGTCCAACATCATTCGCAGGTCTGCGACCACCCTCGCTGGCGATGTCCTCACTGAAGAAGTCGCTCTCGGGAGATCGTATAAGTGAAGCAGCCACCATCATGGGCAAGCGTACAGCAACAGCGGTTCGAAAATTCCTCACAAAGCCTGAAAAGTCAGCTTCGCACATCGAGACGCTGACCAGGAAGTTCATACCACCAACGCCCATCGAGGGCACGAAGACAGTGAGCAGAGTGAAGGTTCCGCCAGTGCCTCCGGATCCAGTGCAAAGTACTCCACGGCCACTCACTCGATCGGAGACATTCGTTCGCGAAGATGGAGAGAGTGAGGTAATCAAGGCAGCTCAGAGCGTGGCTTCACAGAATCACTCAACACCAAACAGTAACTTGCACATGACACACTCGCTAGACACGGCCAAGGACCAGAAGTTCCACGAGGAGACTATAATTCTGAACACCACTCACAATCTCTGCAGAACACAGACCTTAGATGGCAGTGCAGTGCACTCGGGGACGCCAAGGCCCGGGCTGGACTGCACGGTGAACTTGCATCGGACGAAAACGCTTGACGGAACTGTGACACTGGAGAAGGCAATGAACTGCACGTACCGCAAGCAGACTCACGTGGTAAACGTGACGCACACCCTGGAGAATTCACCGCATAACCAAACGGCCTTCAGAACTCGCAACCTGGATGAGACCTACCCGAAAGATGCAACCAGGACCATATCCTCTCCCAGAGAGTTCCACACGTTTGACTTGGAGAAATCGCAGCGGAAGGATGGAACCGTGACCCTTGAAAAATGCAAAGACCTGATTGAGCTACAGAGCTGTGAGAATCTGCTTGACATCAGCTTGCCGACGATGGATCCTGACCAGACTCTGCGACCGAAGATCTCGTCCGATAGTCTAAAAAGCCTTATCAACCTTACAATAGAGGACTCACTGCCACTGGCGCCGGACAAAACGAACATGAAGCTCGTTCTCAATTCCACCATGAACACGGAGCGTTTGCTAGACGTCACAACGAACATGGTGTCGCCAGGGCGACACCTAATGAACATATCGAGGGATTTGATGGGTTCCCCGCTAGAGGAGAATGTCAAGAACAATACAAATCTCTTGTATATGACCCGAAACGAGGACGTTACATTGACGGCGCCGGACCGAGGCACATCACCGGGTGATGAGCCGATGGAGGTTGACCGAGGCAGCGAGGAATTGGACAACCCACCCATTCAGGCCATGCAGGAATTGAAACAACACAAGCCGAGATTCTCATTCGGACTCGACCTCACAGAGTCCACCTTGGATTGCTCAATCGAACTATGCGACGTGTCGCTGTCGTCGACCATTCCGTCGGGCGTGGGCACTGCTTCTGGGACGCCGCCGCTGAAGAAGCAAAACTCATTTGAAATGGACGAGAGCTTGGGGATCCTGACACCGGATCAGATGAAGGAATTCTTAGACTCCACCACAACAACGACCAACCTGGACCTGCCGCTGGGGATGAACCCGAAGATGGCCTTCCACCAGATGCGGATCGATCAGACCCCGTCGCCGGAGGACCTTCCATTGGATCCCGTCGAAGTGAAGACGGACGTCGACGACGTGGTCCTCGAATTGACGAAATCCCATCAGCAGAGCAACACAAACACCTACAATGAGATCTCGCAAACCGACACCGATTCGAAGACGGACCAGATGACCAAGTCCAGCGTCTCGAAGATCTCCACAAGCTTCATAACCAGTGTGACAAGTGTGACCAGCTTGGATACGGGCTATCAGGGCGATGGAGAGATGTCGAGACCGGCTTCCCGAGGTGCCGGGGATCACTCGCCCTCGAACGGTCCCACCAGGAAGCCAGCCCAAGTCAGCCGCCAGCCATCCTTCAATCAAAATCACAACCACCCAAACATTCCCATCCGCCGGCAGGATCCGATGACCGACTCCGACTTCTTCACGGAGAGCGACGCCGATGACATCTTTCATCGAGGCGATCGCCGCGCACAGGTGATCGATGGGCAACTTTACGGGCCGATGCTTCAGCCCACCGCCAGTGTCTTCATATCAGAACAGCCGGAGCAAATGGAGGACTCCTGCATGGAGTCCAGCGGCATCTTCACCGATGTCGAGAACAGGGGAGACGAGGATCTCGCCCAGATGCGCGGTGACATCGATATGTCGCCCGACGAAGGCTCCACCGATACAGTCAAGAGCAATAAGAACCAGGAACAAAAGCAACAAAACGATCCCCAGAAGCCCCAAGATCAGCAACAACAGCAACAACAACAGCAGCAGCAGCAACAACAACAATCACCGCCACAACCGTCAATTGAAAGTGAATTCCGTTCCGCATCGCCATTGAGTCAAGGTCAGTGGAACAATATGCTCACCGACAGTCAAACATCATCCACAATCCAAAGCAGCTTCAGCAGCAGCGATCGCATAAGCATGACCACAGACTACAATCCCACAACCGGCAACTCGAAGAGGAGCTCCTACGCCATAAGCGAAGCAAACAAAAGCTCTGTGGCATCGTCGAACGAAGCTTTATCGAGCGACACAACTACAAAAGCTTCAATGCTCAGTGGCGCTGGGGAGCACATGATCCACACGATCGGTCTGTCAGTGAAGAAGGTAACTCCGCCGCGTAAACACGCGTCACTTTCGTCACTGTGCAGCGCAACAGCTAAAAATGACAACAACATCAACGCCAAGCACTATCGCTCATCGGTGAGTTCGTCGGTTTTAGGTAGTAGCAGGCAACAGCAGTTGGCGGCAAAGTCGATCACGTCGGTTTGTCCAAAAGACAGTAACAATGGTTGTGACATGCCGGTAAGGGTCACCAACAAGCAACAGCAACATCAACGATCTCCGTCGGGTACGATCGTCAATCAAGAAAATAAGCATCCCAGTCAGCTTGGATTATCGGTCGCGTCGTCGCGTACGGGCAGCACGGCGGGTATCGCAGGCTTCGCGGGCTCCGGGTCGGGTTCACCAACATTGCGGAAGATCTCGCCGAACAAGTGGGACGCGGTTATGAATAAGATTGCGTTTAACAAAATGCAGGTGAAAAAGAACTACAGTGATGTGAAATCGAAAGTGTCCACCGGTGTGTTGAGGCGATCGCCTCCCAGTGGTGTAGGTGGTGGTGGTGGAAATAGTGGAAGTGCTAGTAAAGTGTCAACACCGCTCCAGGATAACTCACCAACGGTGGGTAGCAATTGCTCAAGTGGATTAGTATCGCCGCACACCAAGAGGATCGTTCAAGGCCCTGCCAAACGGTAAGTTTTAGTCTATGACTGTGTGAGATGCTGTGTGAGTGAGAAGAACGTTCGAGCGCTGTTTACTGTCAAGACTGAGAGACGCAATTTATGGATGTTAGGTCTAACCTCCGCACAGACTATTATCGAAGGTGACCTCTGTTGAACGTGCTTGGGAATTACCTGCCCTGAGAAGATACTTGTGGCGCGGCGATTGGTTGTGAAATATTGTGTGAGTCTGTCATTGTTGAAGACAAGTGAAGTAAGGGCAGATCGTTGTGAAGTGCGATGTTGGGGTATGCCCATGACATGTTCGTTAATAGAACGAGTGTTGCCAGGTGCATGTCGAAAGTCTGTGGGTGAATCTCGTGTGAATTTTGAAACGGCGGATTATGTGATTCGATGCAAGTGAATAGTGAAATGGTTCATTGTCGTCTTGCAGACGATTTGGGTAATTTTATGAATGACATTTAGACACCTGGGCTACTGTCAAAGGTAGAGAAGTCTCTAAGTCTACCCTATTCAAATACGCCGCTAAGATGAAGCCTTGAAAATCTTTGAAAAAGTGAATGTGCGATATTTAAATCTAGATAGTGTGTCAACAACTCTGTGGCTGTTGCTGAAAAAAAGAGATACAGTCGATCCACGTCCAAGTTACCCTAAGTCGACTTTAACTCTAACTCGATTTTTTTCGCCATATTTATTTTGGCATTCTTCTCAATTTTTCATACAAAAAACCTTCCTCTAAGTCGAACGGCTTCTATCGCGAAATAATTTTGATATCCCGTGAAAACTCGACCTAGAGGGAGGTGACTGTTATTTACCTTTTTCAACCTCTTTCGCAAGAACGTATGAATTGTTGTAACGCAATATGTTTCCACAGAAGTTTCAAAAAAGAAGAAGAAATAGAATCTGTTAGTGACCGGCTCTGCGGTTGTTCAGCTAAAATGGTAGGGAGATTGCATCTACTCTGAAGAAGCTGCAGGGATGATGAAGAGGCGGAGACAATTTTATACTATCTCGGCACGAGCCCAGCTCTTCCAGTGACTAGAAAAATAACGTATTCAGCAACCTAGAAGAATTGCCGAATACAAAATTCCAAGACATTCTTAAGCTTATAAAAGGAACAAATTAGGTCTAAACCAGAAGATTTCCGTAGCGCAACACTATGAGACGAACCATTAAGATACGAGTGTAGTTTTTCTGCAAACGAGGAATCCAAATTTTGCCATAAAAACAAATTGGCCCTTTTGAAAGCGAAAGAAAACCAAATTTGAAACTTTGCCTTATTTCACGTCACCGCTAGACCACTACCATCACAGCTCTTCCCTAGCACTGTGCAAAATAAGCCCCGAAATACATACATCCTTTTGAACTTACGTGAAAAAGTGGCCATATGCTTGCCTGCTTCATTGGTTAACGTCCCACGGAACGCTTATTGCGCGATGCGTCGCAGGTTTCCAAACATGGTGATTTAAGATTCGGGGGAATTTTATTCTTTTTCATGTGGTCTTTTAAATAAGTGATAAACGCATCAGTTATTGTTTTATAAGCAAAACTCTAAGTCTGAGCTCAGGTCACCTTCAATATTTGGTAGTCTAAAGCAAGCTACTTCCACTTATTCTGACTGAAGGGGCAATTATATTGTCCGTACGAAAACATAGGAGAACTGCAGGAACCTAGCGAGCACAAACAAATTATACATTGTGACTATAACAACCGCTTTGCTCAGTTTCGTTAAGTTCGTTCAGTTTTGCAAGCTTATGCGGGAGCAAAATGAATTGTTCTCTACGTAAGCAAATGTCAGTTGACAGCTGAATTCTATAACAACCGCTTTGCTCAGTTTCGTTAAGTTCGTTCAGTTTTGCCAACTTATGCGGAAGCAAAATGAATTGTTCTCTACGTAAGCAAATGTCAGTTGACAGCTGAATTCTCCTAAAGTTTCTATAAACAATTACAGAAACTTTTAAAATTGACGATACTTCTGGTTATTTTTCATATGGTTTTGACATAAGCTTAAGTTGTCGTACGGCTAGTATAGTTAGCATCAGCGATGATTAAGTTTCCAAAGGAGATGTTCAGTCTGCGTCTTTTTTCAAACTTGGAGACAGAGACTCGAAGATATTCTTTGCCGGAGTAATATTCCATGTATTCGTCGCGACAAAGTCATTCTGAGCGATGGATTGTTATTCTACATTCCCGTCTTTGTATGGCTTCGCAATTTTGTCTTCTCCAAAACTAGTATTCCTTGTTAAAATAATTAAATATCTAAGTGACTAAGTGATCATTTACACGCCCTATTTTTTTCTCAATTGGCCGAGAGCCGATACCGAAAAGCTTTTTACAATTTTGATGTTATCCACTATCATATTTTGTCTTCACTTTTGTAAGAATGCTAGGACACAATCAGTAAAAGGGCCTCTTTCCACCTTTTATCAGAACATTCTGCAAAAGTTTTATTTTTATACAAGGTGCTGCAGTTGGCCTAGAGTGGCGTTAACCCATCTGATCTTACTTAAAACTCTTTAACATTATCTAATAATAATAATAATAATAATGGCTACAAACGCTACAGTCCGAAGTGGACCTGGGCCTAGCTTCTCAGCAACCACTCGTGTTGTGCGTGCTATTGTTCTGTCACGAGCGGAGGGGACCTACAGTTTCATGCCGACTCCGAACGGCGAGATTGAGAAGCTTTTTCTAGACAGTCATACTCTTTGAGCATTGTCAGTGACTCGAAAGAGGTGGAGCTGTGAACCAATGTTAGGTGTTTTTTCGAGATTCGAACCGACGACCTCGAGCGTAGGAGTCGACGCATCTACCCACTACGCCACGGCGCCCACATTCCTAGTTAAAATGAGCAAATATCTAAGTGACTAAGTGATCATTTACACGCCCTGTTTTTTTCTCAATTGGCCGAGAGCCGATACCGAAAAGCTTTTTACAATTTTGATGTTATCCACTATCATATTATGTCTTCACTTTTGTAAAAATGCTAGGACACAATCCGTAAAAGGGCCTCTTTCCACCTTTGGTCAGAACGTTCTGCAAAATTCTGCGTTAAACTATCTGATCTTACTGAAATCGCTTTAAGATTATCTACCAGAACCAAATGACTAACCTTTGGTCTATCAAATCAGGTCTTCTATATTCAAAAGCATGAACTAGTCGATGATCTCAAAATCGACTTAGTTACTACGATGATCGATGGGCGATCATCTGAAGATCGTCTTTGTATCCACATAATCATGCGCATCAGATTGCTTTTCATGAAGACACTGTTTTATTTTAAAACTCTTCAAAGAAAATTCAATGCTCTGAACATGCCTAAGCCTCCTCATCTCTCGGACTAACCAAAAACTGTCAAGAGCTTGTTTGCTTAAAACCGAGCTACCAACCACTATCAGTGAAGACCTGTAAAATCAGGAGCACATAAATCAGCGGATATACCCGCGGAAAAGTTGATTTTATTGACTTACATAGATTACGTATGTACATTGTACCTGCTCTGTGGCAAAGCAAATAATGGCTTAATCGCACGGCTTGACAGCGCAACAACTTCACGCATACGTGGTGACACACATTCAAAGTTGTTACTTCGAAATGTGCCTGCAAATCTGATACCATGTGCCCCTTTTTCTGCAGAAGCGTGGCACTTGAGTACTCCGCATGCTCGATAGGGCAAGCGGAACTGACGAAGATAGCGAAACCAATCAGGTGCTTCATGCCGTGATCGTCGGCTTGAATTCCTTTCGAAGTTCTGTTCCATTTAGCCACACACGCATGACTCTAAGAATACGGGGAATTTTGCGACACTAATCTAACCGCGTGTGACAACATCGTTCTCGTTGACATCTTCCGTCAAGAAACCGAGATCTTTCAGTCTGTCGCCTCGAGCAGTCAAGCAACAAAGAGAACGGTTGTTCGCGAAATAATATCTAATCGGACGCAATGTATGCTGACAGCCAACGACAGGAAGCAATAATTTAACCTGTTTGCGAAGCAACTAACTCCATCTCGAAGTGTTCCTTCCCTGACAAGTGACTCGTCAATTTGCAATCACCCCTGTCTCTCTGATAAGCATATTTGTTTAAGAGTGATAGTGAAATGCCGGTGCTGAAGATAAGACAAGCCCCTTTCGTCTAACCTGACCCAACAACAAATATCGACGAAAGCCGAAACGAAACAGTTGAGAAGAGAAAAAAAAAAGAAAAAAAAATGTTGCAACCTTGTGTCGACAGATTGCCCCACCAGCACCAGCTCAGAGCAGAGCAGAGATGCATGCGATAATAAACACCTAACAAGTGTAATGCAACCACCGCACTATGTTTCATGTTGCCGGTGCACTGAATAGTTCAATGCACCGAGCTGAGCGACACTAAAACAACTGAACGCAACACAAATGACAGCGATGACGAGGCACACGACACGCATCACTCACGCTGCCGTGATGGTGCCATCTTCTGATCGTCTACGGCGTCTAGGTGAAGCTCTCCGCCGTAAAATTAATTTAGGGATGCTTCGTTTCGTTTCGGATGCGATTGTATTTGGAGATCAAGCGCTTAACGTCAACAGTGCTGTAAACATGACAGATGTGAAATGAAGTGCCACTGGAGATAAAACTGAAGCCACTACATCAACTAATCATTCAAGTTGCACACAAGGGGTTTTCCGGAGATATTACACGGTTTTATGGTTTTTGTTTGAACGAAAAATGTTTGTCGTTCGGGTGTCCGGAGTATCCGGGTAAAGGAGTAGAAATTGATGTTAATGTCTTGTTTCGGAACAGGGTGATCCAATTATTAGGTGTAAATGTGGAGAGAGGCTTGTCAGGTGGGAGATAAAACTTTATTTCTTCTTTCATTTGTGGTGTTCGTAGAAAATGGGGGAGTTTTTCGAAGTTTTGACATAACCGCTTGTGACTGCAGGATTGCCTATTCAGACCATGGTACCGCATTCATCACTGGGTGCTCTTCTGTAAATGTAATCTCGCTCTTGGTGCTCTCGAGCAGAACTGTTGTTCGAGCAGTGCTGGTGAGTGCAGGTCTCGGAAATAGTAAAATACGTTTCTGTTTTTTTTGTTTTTGGCATCACGTCGTGTCAACAAATATGCTTGAAATTAGCCAATTCCGTACGGCATGCAGATCAGAAAACTGATCAAATTAACGACTTGAATTTTTTTAACAAATCTGCTTCGAGTATCCTTATAAAAGAAAGAGCCGACCAGCATTGCTTCTGTTTGCTTAAATACCCTGAAGCAATTTAGCGATTACAGTTGCATAATGTATAATGTCGCCGCTTTGCTTAGTTTCGTCAAGTTTCATGCACTTTTGTCGCCGCTTTGCTTAGTTTCGTCAAGTTTCATGCACTTTTGTGTACTTAAAGGGCCGTTCGAATACTTGTTAAAATCTATGTTAAAATCAAATTATGTGGTAACCAGATGTAACGTCAGTGTACATAATAGTTGCTGTATTGAAACTTAAGGAGAATTCAGATGCCAACTACCATTTGCATGGGACATGCGTAGAGAGCGATCCAATTCATACATTCATCCAACACAAAAACAAGGCAACCCCGCATAAGTTCGCAAAAATTAACGAACTTAACGAAACAGTTACTATAGCCACAATGCCTTGCTTTTGTTAAAAAAAAATGTTTGCCAACCCTGCATAAGTTGGGAAAAATTAACGAACTTAACGAAACTGAATGAAGCAGTTACTATAGTCACAATGTTTTGTTTTTGTGTATTCGCTCAGTTGTTTCAATTCTATTCCCAGCCTTTCAATGTTGTTTATGGAGGATTTGGGGATTATCATATTTGACGAATCTATCGTCAAAGGTTAAGGTGGGTGACAGCTGCTTAAGGGACAGCATTGTGCAAATAGAGATTTTACGAAGCTTTTGCTATCTGAGTAATCTATGTTCGGTTTTTAAAGACTGGTGATGAACTGGGTTACTACTTTCTTCAACGTTGAATTTCTTCCCCTGCTTATACTACCCATGGTTACAGCCACTTTTTAATGAAGACGGACATATTAGGACCCTTCCTTTTTATAAGCCTGGCTCATTCTAAATTTTTCCTCAATTGTTCACAAGTGAAGATTCATGTTTCGAGAGGACAACATTATGAAAATTTGTTTATTTTTATTTTTTTAAGTCTCGTCACGAAAACTACCACCCTGTGTTATAAAATCCTTTTGATTTACACCCCGAGATGTTGGAATTTACTTAAGTATGTATACATCTTCACACTAAATCAAATGCAGAACATTTTCTATTTAAATTTTGACATTTGCTTAAAGTTTAAGGTCTCTTAGTGACTATATGAAATTTAAAACTCACATTGACATTTCTGAATAAATCAAGCCATTGGACAGGAAAAATATACCGAAGCGAATGACTATTTAAGTACTGAAATGTCAGCATTTTCAACATGTAATATTTGATAGTTAACAGTAAAAATCAGTCGATGTGTATTTTTTTATTGACATTTGCCTAGTTCTGTTGTAAGGTAGAGAATTGAAAATGTTTACTGAATGCAATTATTTTTTTAAGTGGCTTAGAAATGCCAAATTAATGTTGATGCTTGTCAATTCCGTGCATTCCGCTTTCTTGATGGAGTTTCTGATCACTATTCATTCATCGAATATTCGAGCTTGAGTTTTTAAAGAGCCGATTAAAGTGGACATATGTAATTTTTCAAACTACCCACATCTCTTACGCCATCAACAACTGTCAAAAGGGAGATTATAATTTCTGTTTTGGATCGAATCGATCAAGATTTGGTTGTGGGTTTGATTAGGGCACACAATCGAGATAAATAAGCTCATCGATTGGTAATGTGATCGATTTGTCTTAATCAGCTTCGATGTGATTATATGCTGAGGGGATTGGACTCACAATGCGGATCGATTTAATGGTGTTTAGTCATTGATCGAGTGATTAACCGGTCGGGATCAAGTTCAGTAAATGTCAATCAAATCATTCATTCGTTGGCGGCTTGCGGAGGTAATTATGCATGAGATTGAAATGATTCTGAAGCAGTCAGCGCAGGGCAATGAATCATGTCAAAGTTTCGATGATCTATGACTGTTTGAAAAAAATGCTTCGGATCTCCATTTTAGATAATTCTTGAAGATTATTAAATAAATCTAATTCCATGTAGCATTTTTACTACGTTCAAGGACATGTCAAGTTTTTTTTTTATCCTCATCTCTACAGCCTTTGCAGAGGTCATTATGGGGAGTTCCGATTCTTGACGCATGATTTTTTAACAGGCTGTGTCCAAAGATAACTCCCATGACAGTGCTAATTCTAGATATTAAACCCTAAAATCGCAGCCATATTAATTTAGATATTTTACAAGACTGAAGCCCATGTTGTACTATCTGGAGTCATTCCATCTGTTTTTAGTTGCCTTCTTTTCTGCAGTGTATAATAATTTGAGGAAAAGTTGTTTACGGCAAGACGTTTGTAACAGAAGCGCCTCAGATTTAACTTATTTGTCGGGTCATGACTAAGGAACGGGTTAGATAATTTCATTTGACCACCTTACCTTGACATTACCGCGACATGCTGCGACAACCATCTTAAATCTGGTAGATGGAGTGTCCAGAGCCTTGACGGCCGCCTGACTGTTTTTGCAAAGAATAAGAGATTCGCCATCTATGAAATACATGGGCAAACAACAAGCGAGCATATTTCTGGTGAGGTTGCGAAGGTGCCTGTTGTGTTTTCTTCATTTTCAACGCAGTTTGTTTTTGTTGTCCTAGATCAATGTAATATAATAATAATAATGGCGGCGCTACAGTCCGAAGTGAACCTGGGCCTAGCTTCTCAGCAACAACTCGTGCCGTGCATGCTATTGTTCTCTCACGAGTGGAGGGGACCTACAGTTTAATGCCGACTCCGAACGGCGAGATTGAGAAGCTTTTTGTAGACAGTTATACTCTTTGAGCATTGTCAGTGACTTGAAAGAGGTGGAGCCGTGAGAAAAATGTTTGGTGTTTTTTTTTTTGAGATTCGAACCGACGACTTCGAGCGTAGGAGTCGACGCACCTACGCACTATGCCACGGCGCCTACGTCATGGATCATGGATCAATGTTTGACAGTTCAATTTGAAGTCCTTGACGGGTTTAACGTAATAACTGTGCTTCGGGATCTTTGTTTTGTTGTGAATCCTGATGTGTCCCTTTACGATAAGCTTTATTTCATTGATTGCATTCTCTTAATATTGGAGCTTGTTCAGTAGCTATTCAAGACTGATAGGTCTGACAATTTGTCGGGATCAGTGGGGGTTTTACCAAAAAGCCCTTAACGTTCTATGTCTCGATAAAGGAAAGTGGCTTCTTGGTTTTATTTAGTGCAATTGGGAGTGATAACTCAAAAATGAAGGCTATGTTCGTAAAGTGTTCGGGTCTCTCATGTCACCTACCAAAGTACCGAACATTTTTCACTCCCACACGTCATTTATCATATCGATCAAAGCTGTCCATGCATTTAAGCCCACATCGAGCTTCACTTCAAAAGGTATAAATTTGGTTTTGAAATATGTTAAATCATGCACATTTTCCAAAAGGTGTTTTAAAATAATAAAAGCAGACCCACTAAATGTTTTGCAATTATCTTTCTTCATTTGAAATAAAGTTTGTTGGTAACATTTTGATTTTAATTAAAATCTTATCCGAACCAGAAGCGTCTGCGATTGCGGGCTGTACGAAGTGGAACGGAAGTCCATGTTTTACCTTTTTTTGTCGTAGCCTTTGTCGCTGCTTCTGTTGATGCCTCTGTCTCTGCTTCTGTTTCTGCCTCTGTCTCTGCCTCTGTTTCTGCTTCTGTTTCTGCCTCTGTCTCTGCTTCTGTTGCTGCCTCTGTCTCTGCTTCTGTTGCTGCCTCTGTCTCTGATTCTGATGCTGACTCCTGCTGTTAAGAAATTAAGTAAATTTGTATTTCTTCTTTTTCCCTAAACAGAAAAATTAATATTTTTTTTTTCAACTTACTCCTGCTGCTAGGACTACTAGGCCAGCAAACAATAAAAATAGCCACCAGTATTTCATTTTTACGAAATAAACACTCGTCCACTTGAGTAGAGTAACGCGATAATACCTAGCGTGTAGGTTAGATGCCTCCCTTTTATAGGCGATTCGTTTGGTGCAAAATAGAAGACGTTCTTTGTTCCTCAATTTTTATTCCAGAACACTTATAAAAACAAATCAATAATAAACAAATAGCAAGTAGTGCAGGGCAGTTGGCATCTGTGAAAACAATGAGTTGTGTATCAATAATCAGGTGAATTATAGTTAATGTTTGTTTACATTCTAATGACGATATTCCCGTATACGTAGTTTGGTTACACTATGACCTCTGTTTGTTACTTAAGGTTTTAACTTAACTTAACTTAACTAACTTAACTAACTTAACTTAGCTTAACTAACTTAACTAACTTAACTTAACTTAACTTAACTTAACTTAACTTAACTTAACTTAACTAACATAACTTAACTTAACTTAACTTAGTTAACGTTTTAAGAATGCAATTAATCAGTTTTCCTTTAGCCCAAATTTGTGATATGAATCACTTCATTTTTGACTTGAACAAATTTAAAGTTAAGTTTTCGTTAACTGACATCCCTGCAAAGAAAGAATATTTGCGGAAGCTCGTACCTAATTTTTTTATTTTTTTGTATCTCTATTTTTGTTATTATATAAGAATACAAATTATAAGAGAATAAAAATAGGTGGTGATATTTTAATACTATACTTCGTTTAAAACTTGTATCAAACCTCAATTTAGAAATCAGTGTCCACTTCAAAGTATCGTTCAGGGTCGTAGGGTAGTCATTTTTGTCCACAGACCATTGCTTTTGATATAACTGATGTGGAATTCAAATCGATAGGTCTCCCGACCCAGGTGGTTATGCGGATGCTCTTAGGTCTAACAACCGGAGCTCGTATAAACCAACAATTTGAGTACATTGAGCCCTGGTAATGGGGCCGTTAATGACTAAAACCACCCAGATTTTTGTATTTGCCCATTTTCGAAAAATGTTTTTGACTCCAGTACAAGAACCTGTGGGCGCCGTGGCCGTGTGAGATAGTGCGTCGACCCATGCGCATCAGACTTTCACAGTCTAGGTTCGAATTCAAGTGCAGTGAAACAATTTTTCAAAAAAAAAAAAATTGTTCGCAGCTCCACCTCTGACAATGCGTCACTGACAATGCTCAAAGAGTATAACTGTCTAGAAAAAGCTTATCAGTCTCGCCGTTCGGAGTCAGCATTAAACTGTAGGTCCCCTCCACTCGTGAGAAAACAATAGTACGCACAACACTAGTGGTTGCTGAGAAGCTAGGCCCAGGTCCACCTCGGACTGTAGCGCCTCCATTATTATTATTATTATTATTATTATTACAAGAACCTGTAATGCACTATTCTGCTCCATTACTTACCTCAGACTAGTTAATTATGTTCCATTTTTCTTCTTCTTCTTTTTCTTTCTATGGCGCTACAGTCCGGGTGGACCTGGGCCTCAATCAACAAACCTCCTCAGGTTGCACGATCTTTTGCTAACTGTCGCCAATTGGGCACTCCAAATTGGCTGGGGTCACTCTGCAATTGGGTGCGCCACCTTAGAGGTGGACGTCCTCTGTTGCGTTGTCCCACTGGTTTAAAGTCGAAGATTCGGTTTTATTTACCACCTTAAAATGTGACACCTATGTATTGTAGACTATGTCAGTCTACACTTTTAACAAATTCTTCGTCGCATCAATAAAGTTTTTGGATTTATCAAAAACTATGTTCCGTTCTGGAGTGGCGCAGTGACAAACCCTATCGGCTGCTACGCTGAAGGTTCATGGGTCGATCCCGAACACAACAAGATCAATTTTCACTGCACCAGCTCTCTCGATTTACTGACAAAAAAGTTTTATGAAAAATATCCCGTAAAGCTTCGCAAACTTTGTCATTTAAAGCTGTAGGTTGCTCCCACTCGTGAGAGAACAGTAGAACCCACACGAGCGGCCGCTGCAAAAACTACGGTCAAGTCCATCCCAGATTGTAGCCCCATCGGAAGAAATAGAACGTTCTTTTTGTAAGGCCCAAAACTTACGACTTACCAAGTCGTCATGCCGAACTAGAAGATAACTTAAGTCTTTTAGTGCTACGAGTAGTAGTACCACTTTTCGAATCGCGCGCCATTGTATTGCATGTAATTCTAAGTTAGGTTTGGTTTAGCTTGAAGGTAGGTAGTTAAGCTTGGATTTTGATTTGGTAAGAAAGGTTAGCTTAGCGAGAAAATGCATAGGCCTTGATCACCTTTCTTTCCTCTTTCTATCTCTTCTATTTCTTTTCCTTTTGGTTGTCTGTCCTAGGTCTACTAGAGTATAAGACTTTCTTCTCTTTATTTTATTATTTCTCCTCTTACTATCTTCTCTCAGCCAGCTAAAGGCATGATATTTTTATAGCAACCGGGTGGTGTACGACTGTACGGACCGAAAAGACTCAATTTGATTGCTAACCTGCCCGTGTAACCTCAAGCAGGCCGCCATTCTAGTCGCGAACCTGGAACAACACACCACAAAACGATCACGACTAATGTGGAGCGCTCCAGTTATTATTTACTCATAGTTGATGAAGACTACCATGAGATAGTGCTGGAGAGGCGCCACCTAGGAAAAAGAAAACTTTCACAATCTGAAGTCAAGTGCTTCGTTGAATCGACTTATTTATCGGTTGGAAATGCTATCACAACTTAGAGCTATGCATTGTCTGAGATGTTTTTCGTGCCCTATATTTTGATGACTCCCATTGGCGATATTTTGAAATTGTCGTAAATTTACATAAGCTCATGATGCTGAAGAAGCGGAGTTAGGAGTTTTCTTTCTAAAATCAAGGCCGAGGCTACACTTGGCTTATGACAAGCTTCTCTTTGAAAAGCAGAAGTTAGTGACCTATCTCGTTCGTACAATCAATCTCTTAGCTTTATGTTTTATATTGAAGCTTGCAAATAAATCGTTTTGAAAATTAAAAATAAAAGGAATGTAAATCTTTGCAGTAATCTTTTTTCACCATATTTTAAATACACAAGTTTTGTCGTAACATTTTTGATTGCATTTCAAATTTTAACCGATCCAGGATCGTCTGCGGGCTTGACTGAGCGGAACATTTGTCCATTTCTTTCCAGCTTTAGTGGTTGATGTTTTAGCCTTCGTCGTAGCTTTTGTTGGAGCCTTTGTTGTTTTCTTTGTTGGAGCCTTTGTTGTAGCCTTTGTTGGAGCCTTTGTTGGAGCCTTTGTTGGAGCCTTTGTTGGAGCCTTTGTTGGAGCCTTTGTTGGACCCTTTGTTGTAGCTTTTGTTGAAGTCTTCGTTGTTGCCTTTGTTGGAGCCTTCGTTGTAGCTTTTGTTGCACCAGCTGATGTTGAAGTCTTTGCTGACGTCGAATCTGATGATGAACCTGTTGTTGATTCTGTTGAACCAGTCGTTGAATCTGATGAGCCTTTTGTTGAATCTGATGAAGTCGTCGTTGAATCTGATGAACCTGTTGTTGAATCTGATGAAGCCTTCGTTGAATCTGATGAACCTGTTGTTGAATCAGATGAAGCCTTCGTTGAATCTGATGAACCTGTTGTTGAATCCGATGAACCTGTTGTTGAATCTGATGAACCTGTTGTTGAATCCGATGAACCTGTTGTTGAATCTGATGAACCTGTTGTTGAATCTGATGAAGCCGTCGTTGAATCTGATGAACCTGTTGTTGAATCTGAAGAAGCCGTCGTTGAATCTGATGAACCAGTCGTTGAATCTGATGAACCAGTTGTTGAATCCGATGAACCTGTTGTTGAATCTGAAGCAGCAGTCGTTGAATCAGATGACTCCTGTTAAGAAAAGAAAATATGTTTTTTTATTTGTCTTTTTCATAGCAATTTAATTATCTTCATCTTACTCCTGATGTCAGGACTATTAGGGCTGCTAACAATAAGGCTAGCCAGACGAACTTCATTTTGACAAAATAAAACCGTATCCACTTGAGTAGTACAACGAGATTATACTTGGCGTGCCATAAGATTGCTGCTTCCCTTTTATAGGTGATTTATCGGATGCAAAACAGAAGATGTTCTTTGTCCACAGTTGTTTTTCCAGATCACTTATAAAAGCAAACAACATCTATTACGTTACAATCGACACTTGTGAAAACAACAATCAGGTGAACTATCGTTAATTTTTAATCTACCATGTAATGAATGATAAATGACGATATACTCGTAAAGGTACCTTGGTTACACCATGACCTAGTGTTGGTTATTTAAGGTTGTTCTAATCATTTTTCAGATAAGAAAACTGCAATCGATCAATGATCGATCTTGATGATTTATACCATACATCCAACGGATGTGACCTCAGTGAGCTGAGTTTCTAGCTTTGGTGTTCTAAAAATGTTTTCAATGGGTTCAATGTAAACAGCTGGAATTAGGGATGCAAACGATACATCGATGTTTTGCATAACGATACATCGCCGATACATCGACGGCAAAATTGTCAAACATCGACATCGTACATTCATTTCGTTAAACATTCCCAAGATGTGTTATATATAAAATGTGCTTGTATTTATGTAACAATAATGGAGTGCGCTAGAGATGCACAGTAGAATGTAACTATTTTACATACATCTTAGCCTCTCCTATTCTAACATCCTACTCCGAAACTCCAAGTGGTTCACTTTGAGCATCGAGCTCCCTCAAGGAGACCGGGTATCCAACTCCTATGGAATTGTGGGTCGGTGGCTAATCGGAGAGGGTTCATGTTTCGGCATGTATTGGCTGAATGCGTAAACATAGCAGACCTCGTGTCAACAGCCAAACTAGCCAAGGGGGTGCGGCTGGGAACGGGTGTCGGTCTTGAAGCAAGCTACTCGCTATGTAAACTTGCATGAAGGGCCCGCTCGGGAACCCTAATTCCGAACCGTAGGATCCTCCAACGTCACTTTGGGTTTTTCGTTGGCCCGATAAGCCACAAAGACAGACACAAGACACAATGACAGATAAGGTTCTTGGGTTGAAACTGGAAAGACTAGTATATTTGGTTGTTTAGGTACAGTACATCGTAAATATAGCCGACAATTTGTGTGATAGAGAAGATAAATAAAACATCGGAAAAACATCGATGTATCGTTATTAATACCGATGTTTTTTAACATCGATTTTTGTTGTGGAACGATCGATGTTTTCAAACATCTATGTTTTTCAAAACGATGTTGCATCCCTAGCTGGAATGCCATCTCTTGTTCCATCCCTCAAACTAAGTTTTCTGTCAACGTTTAATAATAATAATAATGGTGGGGCTACACTTCAAGGTGGACCTGGGCTTAGCTACTCAGCAACTACTCGTGTTTTGCGTGCTATTGTTCTCTCACGAATTGAGGGGACCTACTGTTTAATGCCGAGTCCGAATGACGATTTTGAGAAGCTTTTTCTAGAGAGTTAAACTCTTTGAGCATTGTCAGTGACTCGAAAGAAGTGGAGCAGTGAACAATTTGTTTTGGAAAATTGTTTATCTGAACTGGGATTTGAACCTAGACTTGAAAGTCTAATGCATATGGGTCGACGCTCAAACCCACATGGCCACGGCGCCCATCTGTACTAAAGTGTAAAACTCGACGATTATTAAATGCCAAGTGACAAATGCAAACGAAACCAAAATGGCTGTCAAACAAAATCGACCTGAATCATAGAACCCATCATTATTTATGAATAAAGAAAAAGCCACTTTTGATGACAAATATTTGCTTCAACTATTTTTTATTGAAAACTTAAGTATTAACCTACGTAATTAAAATAACAAGCATTTAAAAAGTTAAACAAAAAAACTGATCACTATGCAGCTAAAAAAGACTAACTTGTTATACGTCCCTCTTCGGTTGGATATATTTAAAATTACATAAAAATGCTTACAACGCAATAGATCTAAGTTGAGTCAGGATTTAAATCACATGCTCTTAGGATCCGCGATGAATTTGTGAATCAACCACAAAATAACTCTATCGCCTGTCACCTTAGTCACAGTGAACGCTGCTTTATTTTCCATAAATAATTGATACCATCATAACATTACATCATCAGTCAGCAAGTTTGATTTCAGAACGATCATCAGAATTCTGTGATCGTATGTAAATTTCTGTAAGGGGTTATATATTCCGTGGGCAGATGATGCAGTAGCTAATCGATGATCAATGCGCAATTGTTAACACGCAATCAAAAACGTGCAATTGCAATTTTTCGTTTGACTTTAAGTATTGTAGTCGATAACGTACACATAATTTGATGTATGTCATCACATTTGAATAAACAAACAAAAGTCATGAAGGTTAAAGAGGCGTCCTCAGCTAAGATGTGCATCATAGGACGACCGATTAAGAGAATAGAGAGCTTGCAGTTGGGATGCCTTATTTGAGGCCGTCACGATGGGCACCTATAACTTCGAGTTAGTCAGAAACTTTGTCTACCTTAGCTGCGCGTCAAACAAAACTAACAACATCAGTACCGATATCAAACGCCAAATTACTCCTTCCAATCGTTGCTACTTTTGGGCTTGAAAGGTATTTGAGAAACAGAGCTCTCTCTCAAAAGACCAAGCTGACTTTGTATAAGCCATTGATCCTAGTCCTGCCCCAATCCTGCTCTACGGCGCAGAGACATGCCCACCATTTAAAGTGGGTCCTTGATAATCTAAAGACAAAAGTTCTGTATGCAATCTTTGGTCTTGATTGCTTTGTTGTCGACTCGAGGGGCTTTGATGTCGAACTACACGGGCTGTGTAGCGACATAACTCCATCAGGCTTCTACGGGTCCTTTGCCTAAGATAGGTGGGCAGCTTGGCTGCAGCCCAAAGAATCTGCGATACCGAGCCTGTGGGGCTATGCAACAGAATAGATCTCTTATCGATGGTTGTGGGATACACAAATGACCTGAACCAGTAAAGACCAGGCTGTAGAGCCTGTTTGTCCCAAATCCACCACGCATTTGCAGCTTCATGAAAAGAAAAAGTTTAAAAAATGAGAATCTACGTAATTTTTCAATCGCTTTTCAAGAATTGAACGTAAAACTTTATGTACACCCATGTCTAGTTCTTCGTAGGGCAATACCCAAGTTTTCCTGCACAGGCTCCTGGCGCAACGCATCACCAACAAACCATTTCCCACATGGTCTCTCGCTAGCGGTGTTCCCCTTACCAGACGTTAGACAAACATAACCTCAAAACACAGATACACTGCTTTTCAGAGATGGATCTCCGCGTAACCAAACACCAGCGTTGACTCCAAGCCCGCTCAGACCAAAAATGAAGCGATTAAAGACAAACACCCCACAGAAGATTAAACAAAAAGCTTTTATCAGCTTACGGAATCGAGGACTGATGCGATACTGGTCAAATATTTGTGCCTCACACAAACACACACGCAGCGAGAGCTCGCTTGTTTACCTCCTTCAGTCCAGTTTCTCTGTCAAGTGACATATGAGGCCACACTTCCGGTGCACATTTAACCCAAGTCCATCCGGCTATCCGTTCACAGTCCACAGCGGTCGTCCGGTTGCAAATGCACAACCTCAGCACGAGTCTCCCACGAACACGATAACCTCTGAGCGCTTAGCAAGGGTTGCCCCGCCGTCGGTTGGACCGCCATCAGTGGAGGGGTGATTAATGGGCAGAAATTAATTAAGAACGTAATTGCGAATATTAAATTAAAATTCCGGCTGCGACGGGAACGAGGATCGGGGAGGAGGTCGTATGAAGCATGTGAAAGCATGCGAACATGTTTGGCTTCGGTGTGGAGTCTGTTTGCATTGTCATTCCGGATGAATCTGTGAAATGTAGCGTGAAGTCAAGTCGAGGAGAAACTTTCAATTAATTTCCGAATCCTTCAGGTTGCAATGCAAGATGCAAGTAAATTTACAAAGTTTGCATTCGCAAGGATCCCTCCGGCAACGGCGATAGTCGCCGGCATCGTCCTTCGGTAACAATGATGGCTGGCAGCAGATTCCGTGGTGATGCTCGATGATGAACAGAAGAAAAGGGATTAAGGGCTGAGTGCCTCCCACGCTGCGCTATGAAATTATAACGTCCTGCAGACGAACTGTATTTCGGAAGGGACCGAGAAGGAGTGGGCGGGAAGGAGAGGCAAACGGATTTAAGTTTTTAGAAATTCATTAAACGAGTTTTGGGTGGATTGCGTTCGCTGCTAGTCGTTCCCCCGTCGCTGGCTCTTGTGCTCTGCGGCTTCTGCTTTTGTGCGGAAAACCAAATTGGGGCATGTCGAAAAAAAGAGGGAAAAACGTAGATGAGTGGTCGTGTTGCGGTTCTTGAGGATTTGCGATGTATTTTCGACTGGAGTTTTAGCTTTGTTGAGTTACGGAGGGTTTTGTGGGATTTTTTGCTCTTTGTTAGAGAACGCTGTCTTTGGCTGGAGGTTCTAATTGATGTACACAAATGAAGGGATGTGCGGATCCGCTTGCCAAGTAGACTTTTATTTTAATTGCGCACTAGAGTGACAAAAAAAAAAACAAAAATTGCCGAAGTGGATGATGTGGGCGACAAAAGTGAAGGACATACTCTTGGTGGAATAATGATGGAAAATATTTGAGCACGTCTTGGAGGAGGTTAGCTCACCGCCATCAATTCGTTATGGGATTTATCAGTCAGGATTGGGCAGTAAAAATGTGACAAATGATGGCTGGGATCTGCTTCTTTGTTGCATCAGAAGGTGACACGAACGTGTGGGGTAACTCTTTGCGAAGCGAAGTGTGCTTGGTCTAGTTCATCTTGTAGAGTCAAATTCAGAGTTTACAATGCATATTGGCGCAAACGTGGGGCGTGAACCTGAACTGTTTACGAATGTTTTTTTTAGACATTTCAAACAGGCATTTGTGTCTGTCAAGCCAATTGTCTTGTTGCAAACTGTTAGTGTCATTTTCATTCAATAGTGTTTGCAATTTAATCGGGGTGGCACACACGTTTCAACAACTTTACCATCATTTAGCCATGGTCTTGGGCGCTATATTTACTGGCTGTTTTATTAAAAAATTGTCGCATTTGGAGCGAAGATAATCCACATGAGTTTATCGAAACACCGTTATATTGCGAAAAAGCACAACTTATTGCGGTTGGCGTCAACGGATCATGCTCATGCTGCTCAACGTCGCCTACAAGTTCCTGTCCAGCGTACTGTGTGAACGTCTAAAGCCGTTTTGCACCGCACTAATCGGCACGTACCCGTGCGGCTTCCAGCCTGGCAAATCGACTATATACCAGATCTTCACACTAAGGCAAATCCTGGAGAGGACCAGCGAGTTTCAAATCGATACACACCATCTTTTTATCGATTTTAAAGCCGCATACGACAGCATTCATCGCAAGGAACTATTCGAAGCGATGGCCGAATTCGGGATCCCGGGAAAAGTGATCGGGTTGTGTCGCACCATGCTAACACATACGCGATGCACCGTGTAGTTCGGCTCGAGGACCTCTGAGCCGTTTGAAACCTGCACTGGATTTCGGCAAGGAGATGCGCTGTCGTGTGATTTCTTCAATTTGGTACTGGAGAAGATAGTGCGGAGGGCTGCTGTAAACACGGAAGGCACTATCTTCTACAAGTCAGTCCAACTATTGGGATACGCAGATGACATGCGCAGATCCAGCGAGCCGTAGTAGAAGCTTTCACGGCGATTGAAGAACAGGCGAAACGAGCTGGTCTTATGGTCAATGAGGATAAGACGAAGTATATGCTGTCGAGCAAGAAACGATCCGCCGCACACCACCTAGGACAAAACGTTACAAGGAGCTGATTCTTTGTGCCTTCGAAAGAAAAATTCTACGTCGGATATATGGTCCCGTCTGCGAGGAAGGCGAATGGAGGAGAAGACACAACTGCGATCTCTATGAGCTGTACCAGGATGTGGATGTAGTCCGGAAGGCAAAAATCCGTCGACTGCACTGGCTCGGCCACATCGAGCGCATGGACACCAACGCTCCAGCTAAGAGGGTGTTCGAATCCGAGCCTCCTGGTTCGAGAAGGAGAGGAAGACCGAACCTCCGGTACAAAGACCAAGTCATCGCGGACGTAAGACAGCTTTGTCTTGATGACTGAAAGCAGCCTGCCTAGGACCGTCAACGATGGAAGGCAGCGATTTATCAGGCTCAGACCCTACATGGGTCGCAGGCCTACTAAGTAAGTAAGTAAGTCAACGGATCATCAGTTTTTTAAAAGTGAGGACAATCAGGGTGTTACGATCAACGGTATTCACGATTAATTACGTTTTCGTTTCCGAATGAACAGCGTGAGAAAGAAACAGGTGTGGCCCCAGCAAGATGGCGCTACAAGTCATACAGCATTAGAGACAAGCAACTTCTTGAAGGAAAAATTCAATGAACGCATAATTTCGCGTAATAGACTTGTAAATTCACTTCTAAGAACTTTTTGATTTGACGCCTCTTGATTACTTCCCTAAGTGAAACGTAAAGTCGTTCGTCTGCGCTGACAAGCCAACGGAAATCGTCGCATTGTTTTGGAACCCAAATTTTATCGTGTAATTAAGGACACACGGCCACAAATGTTCGAAAAAGTAAATACTTTAGATTTGTGTAAGGGTGTTTCAACTGGGTTTTCGAACAATCATTAAATAAAATGATAATAATAATGGCGGCGCTACAATCTGAGGTTGACCTGGGCTTAGCTTCTCAGCAACCACACGTGTTGTGCGTGCTATTGTTCTCTCACGAGTGGAAGGGACCTACAGTTTAATACCGACTCCGAACGGCGAGATTGAGAAACTTTTTCTAGACAGTTATACTCTTTGATCATTTTTGTGGCTCTCATCACAGTCAGGTTCATTGTTCCACTTCTGGGAAACCATTTGGGGCTTCCGATTATGCAAAGAACGCTTTGAATGCACACCCTTTTGAGGTCGCAGAGATTTTTGAAGGAGAATAATTTCCAATGCGGGCGACAGGCATCTGAACAACTCCTGCAGATGTTATCTGAGCAGAGTTCTAGTCTTCAGGCAACGGTTTAACTGCACAGAACCAAGGGTTCAATTGATATTTCGTAGAATCTATATATCTATCTATCCCTATCCCTATCATGCTTATTTGTCCATTTTAGAAGAGGAGCCTGAGACACATATTTTGTCTCAATATCCTGCCTAGACTACAAGGAAGGAAATTCTGGTTTGCTACTGCATGCAACAACATTCTATAGATGCCACTGGTAACACGCAAAATCCAGACAACCATAAACCCAAGCGAGCTATTCAAGAGACATTTCAAGCTAAGTCATCGTAGGCGAAGGACAGAAAATCCCCCAAATTTGCGGTCTGATTCAGGTCATCTCTCTGATCTTTATACAGCAAAATTGGTAAAACTTTGCATTCACTTCGTAAGCTCCGGGGAATACTCTGTAGGGACATTTTCTGTCTCCCCCCTTTTACTGACTTTTTCGTCTCCGATTTCTCTGTTTCGGTTTCGAAAATAAATAATAACCTCTGTGCCCATTTGTCATCACTCACTTCATGTCAATTAATTACCATTCCCCATCAAAACAAACAGTCGCCACCCGAAAGCCAACAAACTTTCCGGCATTCCCCCCAGCAGCAGCTGCATCTTTTGTTAGTTCTCTTGCCACATTATCACCTATCCTATCCCCCCGCCACGAATCACACTCGCATTACACAATTCAGAATGAGTAACCAAATCTACGGCGCATAACGAAACGCACAACTTGTGCCACACGCTCCCAAAAGTGAAAGACCAACCTCATGTGTAAGTGTGTCTATATGTAGATTCTATTGACACCGCGACCCGAAACTGTTGATAGTGCACAGCAACAATCACCAGCCATCGGCTAGGTTCGCCCATTTGGCCACTTGGGTGCGTGTCCATTTGTCCAACGCCACCAACAAAGCCCACAGCCATTGCCCTCTGAATTGAAGCCATTAAGGTTTGATTAATTATAATTTGCGGAGAACGGAGTCGAACTGCACGACGCACGGTGGGCTGGAAGAGGACAGCCGCGTACATTAGCACAGCCGCCAGATGAGCCATGGCCTTTCAAGCGAAACACAGAAATAGAAAGAAAAAACATGAGATAATCGACAAAAAACGATGCATTACACAAAGTTTATGCAACAATAAAGCGGTGCGATGCAATGCAGCGCTGCAGCCACTACAGATGAATAGATACAACCTGTCTGCTATCACGCCGACAGCACGAACGACGGAGTCGCGTCGTCGTTCTTCGGACTGAAATCGCCTAGTCAGCAATAAGCATTCGCATAAAGAACAAACACGTTCGCATGGATACACAGTAACGAACCGGCGAAGGAACCCAGGCGAGCGTGAGAAGCGTGATTTCTGGATTTCATACTTCCGTCAGCCCGGAAGGCTGCACAGACTGCAGACCCACCCCTCTCGAGGTACACTCGGGCAAATGACATCACCGTCGAGCCGCCGAGTGGGGCTGAACTCAAGGGGCTTCTGCGGACTGGCGCTGTCATCTTTCCCTCCCCCCTCCTCTGGATTCTGAACGATTGCCGTCGTAGTCGTTGTCCTCATCGGTGCTACGACGTCGACGTTCAATTAGGTAAGTGAGTGGTCTCGTTTGGATATGATATCACCACAGGGCTGGAGAGGAAGACGAGTATGTAACATGGGACGTTTCAAGTGAAATGGATAAATGAAAGCGAAATTTGCGTGCGACATTTAAATGTTGATGCTAGGGCTGTTCTATGGAAAGTGAGACCGAGTTCTGGTAGGTCAATGGTACGGAACCGGTGACAAAGTCTACACGGAGGCAATGAAAGGTCAATATGATGAGGGAATTGCGGTTGATTAGATGGAAGGGAATTAATTAACCGAGTTGGAGTTGAATGAGCCTGTTTTTCTTCTTTCTGACGGAACGCAACTGATCAATTTAAATATGTCAAGTAGGCACAGTGCGATCGCGCAAATGTGAACAGCTCTTGGGGGCAAGTCATTTGTCAGTGACTGGGAAAAAACCTTGGCTTGAAATTTAGAAGCAAGCAGTGTGAGCACAATTGGCTGACGTTGACAAATGACGTGCCCTGCTCTGACACTCTTGGGGATCTTCACATTCGTGTAATTAAAAGTGCACCTTTATCTCTTCTGGTGTGGATAGAATTTATTCCAACTCCAGTATTTATCCAAGTGCCTCCTGAGAGTCGTTGCTAAAAATGGACCTGGATCCATGCTCCATTTCCCAGAAATGTGATAATGAGTAGAAAATTCACATTGGGTGGCATGGAGAACAGTCGATTTCTGTTTCTGGGTTTATGTCTCTCCATCTGGGCTATTCCCAAGATGGCAGGTGGTGTGGTCGCCGTGGTGCATTCGAAGATGCACGCGATGGCGCTAAATTAAGCGCCACCCAGGATGAGAAACCAAACAAACACTTTGTTCTTTGTTTTAAATTCTGTGCAGACAATCCTCCGGGAGTTAAACTGTTAAGCGATAGCTGGAAATGTGTGTGGATTCGTTTGGGGAAAATGCAGATGCTTGTCCTGAATAGACCGCAATGATTCAATTTATTCTTGGATTTGAGTGAATAAATTAGGTTAGCTTTCAGCGTATCCATTCTTATTACTGACTGATTCAATATAGGAAACCTTAAGGGATTTTTGTATACATTTTGAGCACATTTTCGCCCATAACCATGGATTGCTTGGGCTGTTTTTCGTATGACTACTGGAGAGTCAATATCGTCTTCTAAAAATGAAAGTTTATAGAAGATATCAGTGGCCGCCAGGGCGTGGTGAGTCAGTTTGTCGGCTACAAAGGACCGTGGTTTAAATTTCGCAAAACACAACTGTCATACCACCTCTCTCCATTCACTGATAAATCTCACTTTTAGTCACCAACTCTCTAAAGTCACTGACAGTGTTCAAGAGTATAACTGTCACGTACAACTTCTCGAATTTCGCCGTTCAGAGTTGACATTAAACTGCAGGTGAGAAAACAATAGCACGCACACCACGAGTGATTGCTGTAGAAGCTGGAAGCTATTCGTCGATGAAATTTAAGTTCTTAGAAATCAGTTAACGAACATAACGTACTCTTTTAAAACTTGCTTTCACTAGAATGGAGCCGATTGCCCGAATAGAGCATATCCCTCGTTAGATATGTACTCGTATATAAGACAGCCAAAATGTAGCCAGAATAGTCGTTAAATTAAGGACACTTCACATGTGGTCCGGACACCAGACAGAGGACTCCATTATTCTTGATATTCCTTCCTTAAAACATCGACCTCCCTTACTAGAATTTCCATCAGGCCCGAATGGAAGCCTGACCTTTAGATGCTCGATGGTCATCTACGAGTCTTCTCAGACGGATCCAAGACAGATGAGCGAGTTGGAATGGGTGTCTTACGGAAGGATCTAAATGCTAGTATATCAATATCCCTTCGCAAACACTGTAGCGTCTTTTAGAAAGAGACTTTAGTCACTAAAGACGCTCAAGAAGAATGTGATATCGAAAACAGACACCATAACTTGTTCAGACACACAGGCTTCAATCAAATCATTGGATTCGGCTACATTCCATTCAAAGACTATCCTTAACAGCTGCCTGTCTCTTGATAGAATGATTTCACCCGGAACCCTGTGACTTATGTATCAGGAAATCGTAAAGCCGACGAACTCGCCCGGCTCCGTCACTTTTTTCCAGAGCTGAATTACCGTGCATTTGGGATTTGAGGAAAAAGATTTAACCTAAGTAGAAGATTATAAGCAGGCGTTTGCAGATTCAACGCCTAAGATCGCTATTCCAAGTGGAGCGCATTGACAGGACATTTTTCAACTCCACGCCCGTCGGATAAAGCAATAGAGAACGCCCACGAAAACGATTACGCACACAAGTGGACTTCAGCCAATTCGACGTGCGCAAGCTGCTTTAAGATGTACCAGATGTAGAGGCTTGTTGATTGAGTCCCAGATCCATCGCGGACTGTTGGGCTATCAGAAGAATTACCGAGAACGCCTCTACTACAACCAAACATCTACTAAAGATAGACGTGATTAGGTCCACTTCACTACAAAACAAATCTGGCCCACATTCAACCCTAAACATTTCACTTTTATTGATTAGAATGAGCAGAGCAGAACTTGGAACCTTCATAAGTGTTATAATAAGACACTGTGTTATGACAACCGAACGGGTCTGCTATACAACACTTCTGTAAATGGGTAGGAGTAGGAGACTGCACATGAAGGGTTATTTCAATCCGGAGGAAAACTCAACTGAGGACATAATTCTTTAAGCAAACTAGACGACATCTACATCAGTCAACTCAACCGCTTCGTAGCAGGCTCAGAAAAGCTTCAAAACGGCACCTAACAAGATTTAACCTAAGCTTTGTTTCAATTAAAATAAGAACCGATTTCAGTGGTTTTTGTAAGGTCTGACTTTTTTTGACAATAATCTAGAGTACAGTGGATTCCATTTTATTGCGACACCGCTTTATGGGGACAACTGCTTAACTGGGACAAAAAAATGTTGCCCGATGTGTCCCAATTGAACGGAATCCACTGTATATATAAAATTGAATGTTCGTCTGCTTAAAGTATAGGATCAATTTTTTAACTTTTAAACCGATACTTATGAAATTTTGATCTTGTGTTAGGACCGATTAAGAATCTGTTATAAGCTTAATAAACCTCTACCACCTCTTTTCCAATACAGGGGAAAACGAAAATTAGCAAATTTCAGCAAAAATTCGAGACAAAATTATGAAATTTGGAGCATGTGGAAAGAACACTGGGAAAAATTAGATCTGCGAGAAAAATGTTGGCCTAGCGAAGTATGCCGGCACGCTGCTCGTTATAAAAACATAGAAGAAGACGATTTCTCCACTTTGACCGAGAAAAGTTCTCTAAATTTGTTACAAAGACCCCAATTTAAGGATGGATTATTTTTCAAAAAAAATTAAAAATCGAATCTTATGTTATATCCTATGCAAACTGTGACGACATTCGGTTCGGCTTATAGAATAACTTGTTTCAGAGTTACCACTTTGCTCATTTGACTGGTGCAGTTGGTTAAGTCTCAAGTGCGAATCCCAGTGAAAGCAAAGTTAATACGCTTTTATCCGGTTTTTCAAATCTGGTCCAGTAACCATTTGCCATTGGGATCAAATTAACGTGACTATCACAGGACCGGTCGATCAGCGGTAGTAGTCTGACTGTGGGTATCACAATGGACCAACAGCCCCTAACCTAACCTAACCTACAACTTTGCTCCAAAATAGGATGGCCTCACGATTATGTTTAGGCCTTGTTGCCTTGCCTTGTTGCCTTGCCTTGTTTTTGAGCATCTTTATATCAGTTCATAAGCGAATGAAGCCCCATTGAAAGTCATCGCTTCGTTATGTGACCCCCAAAAATACTTAGAAAACACACAAGAATCTCAAGTTGGTGAGCGACGTTTTCTTAAATAAAAATTTAAGCTAAAACGACACAAACCTTCGTCTACTCTTCTTCTTTTGGAAGCAGAAAGACACTGCCTACGACTGTACTCTTTCGGATCATAAACTATTCCGAACTGTTCTTATGCTTGGGTTCCCTTTTGGTCATAATTACGTTCAGAGGAGTGGAGTTCTTTAAAAATTAATGTCGTCTCTCTGCTGGCCACTTGAATACTGGTCGTTGACACTGTCAGCAATCTTCTTCAAGTGGACACAAAGTTTTCCTACGTCTTTTTCAGACAATCCACATTTTTTGGTCCCCAAACTCTTCGTCCGAATCCACTTCATGTTGACAGTTATAAACATTTCTCAAGTGTCAGCAGCAGGGAGTCCACCGGCAAGCCCACTCAACGTATTCCTTAATCATCTTCATTCACACACATTCCAAAAAGAGCAATTTTTTGAGTCTTTAGTGTTCGCCATTTGAAGCGCCACGAAATTAGCGTGGGAATCGTGGCCACTTGCGTGAAAGCTGATAATCAAAATTTCGCCATTTGACACGAGTAAACTTTGCCCATTCCATCGGAGGGGTTTTTATAGGTCCACCAACGAACATGGACAAAAAGTTACTCAACATCTAAACTGGAATTTTTTTCATCTCCACCGCGACAATACCCAAAAAAGATACCCACTATTGTGTGACTAAATTTGTTCGATTGACGCTGAAAAGCGTGATTTTTCTTCTTCATCGTCTTATCAAACGAAAGTGTCATGTTCAATGCCCCCCACACTTTCAATTGAATCAATTGTGTATCTGCATCTTGAGTGGGAACTGAAATCTAACGAATAAATGTTTGAATTTACTTCTGAGAATGCCAATTGATTAGAAGTGAATTGGGGTCGAATTGCTTTCAAGTGATCGTCGGGCTTGTGCGAGTATCTGCGAAAAGAAAGTGAATCGAGGAACGTGCATTGCATGCCGGACAACTAAAGAGATGCTAAGCGCAGATACAAAGAGACGAACATTGTTTGACAATGAAAATGTCTTTGGCAGACAATGTTTCAATACTTCACGGGTTATGGCGTTACATTTGGACGGGTAATGAAATCATATTGCCGTCGAACCGTTTGGAGGCATCCATGCGATAAGTTTGCAGCTGTGGCTCGTTAAAAACGTCCAAGGGGAGGTAGTGTGTGTGTGTGCACTGCTTTGGAAAGCAATGAGTGTTTGTTTTTGTCGAGAATCATCATAAATCAAGTGAGTGAGTGAGTGACTTTTAAGTGTGTCAGAGGAGTGCTCGTAAGCAAAACAGTGAAAGGTTAATTTAGATGCAACTAAGAACGTATGGTGAGACTGAAGGTGGACAGAGGATACCTTCTTGATTGAATATTATCGAAGTTTCTCCACCGGGAGGTTCTTTGGATGAAGAACATTTTATTTTTTCTTAAGTTGATTAAGCTTTCACTTAGTTTGATAGTTTATTTATATTTATCATTCTTATTTGAGTGCAATGACATTGAGGGGGCTATCAGGCATTCTGTACTTTCAATAAATTTCTGGATGCATGGCATAGCTTCACGCGATAGCCTCTCACTTTCATTATCATTCTCGTTTAATGATTTTCCAAGTTTTTAATTAAGGTATTCTAACACAGAATATGGGTGGAATCTGTAGTTTTGTTAGAAGGCTGATCGCCGTTTGTCGTAAGTCCATCGAGGCAGATCTTTTAAAACGTATTTCATCGAAAGTCTTGATTATAGTGGTCGCTTTTTCCTTTCTTTTTCAAAAAACAATTGGTCGTTCAAGGTCCTGAATTAAGTTGTGCTTGTACCTTCGTCTTCAATTTTGCACTCCTATCGTGCCTGCGCAGCCTTGAGCTCTGCATTTGGCAACATAAAATGGTTGTTTATTCTTCTGAACAAAAAGTTTTATTTTTGTTTCGGAATTTTCGAGACCCTCTACTAGAGCACTCAAAACTCAAAACTGGTCCATTGTACTGCCAGGTAGCAACCTACTCCAGTGCCGTTAATTTGATCCCAACGGCAAATGGTGACTGGACCAGATTCGATTTCACTGGGATTCGAACTTGGGACCCCTTTAAATTGGGGCAGGCACTTAACCAATTGTGCCATTCAGTCGCAAAAAGTTACATCGTCACAGAAATTCTGCTTTAAAATATGGACGACAATGTTCATTAAAGGTCCTCTCCTCGATTTAAGGACATCATTTTTTCAAAGCTCTAGGCAGGTAGGTACACGAAAGCCCTCGTGGCTTGTAGGATCAGCATCGCAGGCTTGTAGGATCAGCATCGCGTACTGGTTGTACACAGCAGTAATTAGACCAACATAATTGTATGTAGTCGCAGTATGGTAAACAGCTCTTGATTAAGCCGTCAATTGTAGTCTGCTTAGTTGCGTGCAAAGATCAGCATGTGTTTACATTAGTGAAGTTTAGAAGTAAAGACAACTCTGAACATAATTCTATAACCCCCTGTTTATGGAAGACAGGTGACAACCAGCACTTCGGTTGGACTTAAAACTGAATGAACAGGTCAACACTCAGGACTCTCATCGGAGTCTTTACGAAACACTCTGCCATTGGCACATATGCCTTAAGATTGGGACTCCCACATAATTACATCTGCAGAAGCTGCAGATACGAGGAAGAGGAGAAGACGGCAGTTGTTGGCCTTATACAAGATCTTGATCATGTCAGTCCTACTCTACGACACAGAAGCATGGGTTGCCATACGCGAATATAATGTAAAAAGTTAAATCTTTGACCCTGTTTACTTTAGTAAAGAGGAGAAGATTCAACTACGAACTATGCCGACTGTATCAGGCTTATGGGGATCCAACGCCTAGGTATTTAGGTTAATTAGAGCTCCAGCCGCGTTTAATCTGGCGCGCTCAAGTTGAGAATGACCTCAGCCAACCTGATACGCGAAATTTGAGGGAGCTATCGGTAGACCATGCTGGTTGGAGAGGCTTGTTTGTTGTGACCCAGATTCACCCCGGTCTTTGATGTCAGACGAAGAGCTCAGACTTTGGGCAAAAACAGCCTTCTATCGAATGACTAAGAATTGACGGATTCAGAATCAGAAATCCTTCGTCGATTCTGGAGAAAAGTTCTCCATGCCAAAGATGGCATCAGATGACGATCATGTAATCAGATGCAAAACACAAATAGGGGGCGTTTTGAACCTGACCTGGAGAGAGCTATAAAGCCTTATTTAGCTTAATTGCGAACTGTAGCGCCATTCAAAAAGGAAATCCATTTTGGGCTTCAAAATAAAATACTCCTTCGGGATGATGTCAGCTGGCATTTAACGTCTCTGCCGCCCGTTTCGGTAAATAAGATTTGAATAAGTAAATTAAAATATCCAAACCAACCTCTTTTAAATGCCGACATAAAATGTGAAATCCGAAATGAAATAATTTTCTAATTAAGTGTTACCGCAAGATTATGAACTAAAAGGAAGATGCAACCCACTCACACGATGACTCTTTCGAGCTAATCAAAACCAGAGCCAAGTTGAAGGCCATACAAGGCGATTCCAGAGCAGCATCTGGGTCATAACTAACCGGCGACACGTAAGGTTTCGCCGGTAGAACAGAACAGAACAAGTATTTTGCATTTGGTTACCTGGGGCGTCACTGATGCTCATATAAGGCAAGCATCATTCTATTCTCTCGCATTGATCTGAGCGATCGTTTAGGAGAAATCAACACGAGAAATTGTTTTTCGTGTTTACTTCAACCAAATGACTTCACGTAGTCAACAACACGTCGCATGGGATGGCACCTCCCCTGAGTACGTTTGACGCGTGACTTGCTATCAGTTGGGTGGCAAAAAAACGGGCTTGTCTCGAGGAGATAGAGAACGCAATTCGTTTCGTGGAAAAAAGCAAGTTCACAGTGACGACCATTGAGACGAATAGTTTGTATTTTCGGAAAACAAATAAAGGGAACATGTTCAAAATTCGCGTTTTGACTTAAGGTTATTTTTGTGGGCGACGTTCTATGATGACTTCTGATTTTAGTCATTTCCCAGCTGAGACTTTCTGTTGTTTCTGCTTTTTATTTTCTTTTGGGGGTAGCTTCTAATACTGGAAGCTGCCAAAATGGGATACTGTACACTATCCTTTGCTGTATTTTTAGGACTTAATTTCTTTGAGTAGCTATCTAAACTGATTCTGCGATTCCATTGCTGGTTTTTATAGCATTCTTTGGTACCGAAGGTCGTCTTCATTGCCTGCATTTGCCTCAGTGCAGAATTGCCTTAAGTGACAGCCACGTGAAGGCTTCCTTGAGGTAACATTTTCGCCCACAGCGTCAGGACATCCGAACTTGAAACCTCCATTAAACCTAATTGTGGTTCCATTGGTTCTGGACATAAATGAATTATTCATGGGCTGGACACGGTCTTCATTTGCATTTTTCAACTTGTCGTATCTAGGACACACTGACAGTGTAAAGAGCTGATGAAATTCAAACCAAACATTTTTAGTCCACGTTAGGATTCATTTTCTCTTAAGCAAAAGTATGGAGACGTCGTGATATCATATAACCATTCGGTCTTTTGTTGGTTCAGCATAATTCGCACCATCCCATTCTGTCATGTCCTTGAACATAAAAACATCTTTTTGGAGAAACAGTCATAATTTCCTTGCTACACGCAAAAGTCATACCACATCCTTATCAAATCGCATAAAGTTCTGTATTTTCCAACAGCTTGCGTCATAAATCCTTCATCAATCGTGACTTCCACCAGCAGTCACTGACTTAATGGAAACGTACCTACGTGCACTCTAACACTGAACCCACGCTCAAACTCGCAAAAGTTTCATCTAGTCCCTGTATGCGAACAGGCACTAAATGAAAAAAGACTCATTTACTAGAGTCTCATCACAACAACTTCAACAACGCGTTTCATTGTGTGGTCAGGAGAGAGAAAAAATATAAGGATTCAACGGATGTGCAAAGTGTTCACGGTTCAAGGTCAAGTTTGCAGTACTCGTTTCGTGGTTGGAATACTGTAATTTCGGGGAAGTTTTCAATTCTCATTACAGTGCCAAACCAGTGAACCAATTGATTGCGAAGAGGATACGGTTGGAGGGTTTCTTTTCGGTGATTCCAATTGTGTAACTCCATGACGAAGCGAAGCTCGTTAGTGGGAATGGTTTTGAAATTAAACACGGACGGACATGTGTACGTGTAGTGAAGGTTGCAAGGGTTACGAGAAGATGACCTTACACTGTAAGGAAACTTGTGATTGCTTTTTCTGGTCTAAATTAGGGAGTGCGCGTGTAACGTGGTTTAATATCAAGATGATTACGATGATGTACAGTTCTTAACGATGAAGTTCGCATTCACTTGTTTGAACGTTGGAAATAGCAAGGTTCTTTAATTTGTTGCATTCGAAAGTACTGAAAAGACCAAGAAATTGTGAACTCCTTTGAGCTCTTGACAACCATAAGGAAGTCTAGATAAATTGATGGGTCGTTTCACTTATTTCCTCTACAGCAACCACTCGTGTTACGCGGACAAACATTCTATCGTGAGCGGAGGGAATATACAGTCTTATGCCGACTCAGAACGGGGAAGGTTGAAAAGCACTTTCTCAACAATTGTACTCCTTGAGGACTGTTAGTGACAGGAAAATGTGGAGCCGCGAATTTTTAAAACCTTTTGCCTGCGGCGGGTATTGAACCTATAATTTCAGCGTAGGAAACGTAGACGCATTTACGCGTCATTCGTAGTATGATTCAAAATGCAAACTCGTTGAACTCGTATACAATCTTAAACTGGGAATGATGTAGTCCCATTTTGTATTATTTTTTTCTCCGGATATTCAGAGAAGACACAATTTCTTCACAGATCATCTGCGAAATTACACGGTCATCCAACAAGAAATGCCACTTTAAATCTTCTGCCATTCTGCAGCTGTCAACATTAAACTTTTTTTTGGCTGAAACCAAATTTTGTCTATTGTGAGAAGGTCTCATGACTGCAAGCTCTTCGCACCGCATTTTGGGGAAAATTGAAGCCTAAATGGCCTAAATGACACATGAAACCAGCACAGCACGCATCTGGCTCTACTTTTGATTGGGAAAGAATGAACAAGATCATGATTTAAAAAAAAATCATTTTGAGTAACGCTCATTTCTATGCGTCTGGGTACGTAAACAACCAAAACCTTTGCACCTTTTGCTACGCAAATGCAAGTCCATAAAAAATGACAGTTTTATGCGATTTCTGGTCTGACGGTGTCATTGGCCCATTTTTTTTTGCAACAGAGATAGTGTGACCTATTTAGTGAATAGATTAATTTATTGAACGAAGTTGACTGAGTTTTTATTGCCTGAAATGTATGCTCTGAACGTGGACGAGATTTATTTTGAGTACAACGACGCCACGTGACACTCAGCTGGTGAAACAATGACTCCACTGGGTGACAAATTTTCTTCGGCTCTAAGCACGCTTGATGAGTATCGCATGATGATTTCATTTGAACGATAGTTTTGTTTGACGTAAGCATAAGGAATTATATCGACTGAACGATTACATGTGATTTCTCGAAATAGAGATTTCCGTTGACCGCCGATATCTTGCGATTCCACGCTACAAGACTTTTTCCTTTGAGGCTTTGCCAAAGATAAAGTCTTCGCCAATGTTCAACCAAAAATTCATCCTTTTTAAGGTTCCGTATAAAAAACGGAACCTTTATAATTTCGGTGTGTCCGTCCGTCCGTCCGTCCGTCCGTCGTGTCTGTCACACTTTTTTATCTCCGAAGTTTATGAAGATATCGGCATGAAATTTTGGAATTAGGTACTTCAGACCTAGATGTCAATTCCTATGCAGCGATTTTAAAAAGTGGGGCCATTTGGGGGTGGCTCCAGTACAGGTGAAGTTGACATTAATTTTGAAAAATTGTCGCACCCCATTGATATATACATCAATCGACAGATCTTTCGAAATGAGGTTGAGGTTTCTTTCAAGACTTTTTTATCAAAAGTACCGTTTGGAAAATATGGAGCTCCAAAGATTTTCCCCCCCTGCCATTTCTAAACCAAAGTGTTTAAAAATCTAAAAAAAATCACAAAAACTTGGCTTCATTGAGTACCTTAATTTAAAACTATTGCGAGCATTCTGGCCCTAATGGTTTTGGAGATATTGGCCAAAAACGGTCAATCATCGACATGCGAATTTTTAAGATCTGAAAACGCAGTTTTGAAGACATCAATGTAAGCATTAAGAAATGATACATTTCAAAATATCGATTTATGTTGAAATTTTGAAATATCTAAGATTTAAAACAAGAAAAAATTTTCATTTTCACACATAATTTCATGCTGTGTTCGGCCACTCTATTCGTTGATGAGCGTTATCTTTTCGATCTCACCCCTAAATGCCCAACAGAAATGAACACACACATACCGCAGGCATGAGCAGTGATTAGATAGGTATGTATGTATGTATGATGGAAGGGATTTTCTGTGTTGGATAAACTTGGATGTATGAATTTGTGAATAAATGGTTGATTTGAGTTGAAGTTAGAAGAAAATTCAACTGAAATAGTTTGGAAATGTCGTTTGATATTCAGAAATCATCCATCAATATTATGCGACGGAACCTTCCCCGTGCGAGTACAACTCGCACTTGCCCGGTTTATTAAGAAAATATTACATCAATTATCCGCGAAATGCAGTCACAATTTAGGGAAAACATTATGAAAAATTCCATCAGAAGGATGACTATTTGTAGACATAGCTGAGCCGCACATTTGGCTGATATCCAATTCCATTACTAACCCCTGGGATTGTACTCCAAATAAAAATGAAAATATTAAAAACGTTCGCAAAGGTCTTGTTGGTTTTTACATCCATCGATTTAAAATGACACCTTTTGTTGGATGATTTCCTTCTTTAAAACCTTCTTTAAAAGCTGTGATCGTTTAGAAGATTTTTGTACCGTTTATTTCCCTCTTATGATTAGCGACTTATAAGAGGGGTACAACATATGATTTCCAGCACTGTCTTCTCTCGACAAGCAACTAAATCCAGTTTCCTTTTACTGCGTCACCGACCATGGTTACTCTCTAATTTTGTCACTTTTTATTAAATCGAAATATGAAGCCACCAAGTAAAACGGGCATTTTGAAAATTTGTTTGAAAGTTTTCTGGAAACGGAAACATTTGTCTTTAGCAAATGCAGTGATGGCTATTGATGTAGAATTTAACAAGCTGTGATTTCATTCTTCTTCTTGCGGCGCTACAGTTCGCGGTAGGACTGGGCCTTAACCAAGAACCCTCTGCAGTTAGCATGATCTTTTGCCAGCCGTCTTCAACTGTGCACATCAAGTTGGTGTAGGCAGAGCGCACCACCTTATAAGTTGACGTCCTCTTTTGCGTTTTTCCACAGGCTCAAGGTCGAAGATTCTTCAGGCCGGAAGTGAGTTGTCTCGGTGAGTTCGTTCGTGTCCAACGTCAAACTGCACAATCTGGTGAGTTTGACAGGAATGTCAAAATTAGACAATGCGCTGATTTGTATTTCTTGGCTCTCTCCAGGATTTGCCGTAGTCTGAAGATATGTTGTATTGTGTAGGTAGTGATTATTATGTGATTCTTAATAATCGCTGAAGATCTTCATCGTAAGTAAGCTATCATCTACAAAATACGACAGTTAAATAGATAAATGCATCTGACAGATTCGAGTGCTTATTGGACACTGGGTCACTTGCGAACTCTTCAAATGTAATAACGCATGTCTTACAATGCAACCAAACAAAGTGGGATTGAAATATGCACATTCAATGAATCTTATTTGTTTTCCTTTCGTAGAAGAGCTTTTTGAATGCTTCCTCCAAGTCCCTGCATTTATTTTCTTTGTCATTTATTGCTTGCCATAAAAACGCCGCAACTCCTTCCATCATTGCACAACTCACTTCGCTGCAATTTCTCATCTGCTGTCTCATCATCATCTCTCTATCTAAGGCCCATCCAATGTGTCACTTGATTCAGCCGCTGATTAATGTCCACGCAGTCGATCAACTCAAGCATTAATCCTTTCGTTGATCCAATTGCCATCAATCTCCGATATCTCACACCAAGTAACAGCATCCGAAACTTCATTAATCTGCGGTCCTTACTGGCTGATCACTTTCGCCCCACACCCATCCACAAAACAACAAAAAAAGAGCACTGAAACAACATCCCAAATAAATAAACAATAAATCAAAACCGAACTTTTTTCCACTCATCCGATGTTGCCCGGCATAACGAATGAACTGCAATTAATTAAAGTCGTCAGTCCAACTCAACAAGCCGTTCACCATCCACGCCCCGATGGTGCATGACTTGCCAAACATGGTCGTCGGCCCAGCGTCAATCTCTGACAAAAATGACACAAATCAGACAATCCACTTGATCTGTCACGACAACAAAACCAGTCGGAAGTTTGACAAAGTGGGGAACCCCCCACTCCGTGCCTCGGCCCCACTCAAGTCCATTGCGATGATTTATCGCACAACCAAACGATATGAAAGACACATCACAGACGTCTCATAACTTTCCTCAAAAATCATCACCTAAAAACCTCAAAACATCCTTAACGACCTTGTGGGGGCCGGATCAAAGCAGGCAGCCTCCAAGCAAATTGATACCCCGTAAGTTATAACCCTCTTTACAGCTGGCTTAATTGAATTAATTCAACAGCAGTTTGCCCAGAAAGCCAGATTGCTTAGTGCCACTTTTATCGCTCTCACATGTCATATGTTGTAGAGCCGAGGCATAAATTCAAAGGTCGCCCGCCGCCTCCTCACTCCGCCTCGCACAGCATTAATTGTCTCTCAACATTAACATTAATTGTGCGGATACAATCCATAAATAATTTGAAGAAATTAATCTCCTCCACCGACCGTCCGACCAACAAACCAACCGACCGACCGGGGCTCGTCTGAGAGTGAAGTTTGTGTATCTTTCGGATGAATTTGTGTAGTCTGCTTCGGTTTGGTTTTTAATGTCTGGCCCTAATTTTCTTGGAACATTCTTTAAATTGAAATCTAATCTCCCCAATTCACAACCGCAGCAGTGTCGCCGAGCCGGGCATTGTCAATAGATACTTTAGATACTCATCGTGACTGGGTGGCATACGATAAATAATCGCATTAGCTGCTGTACCCAGGACAAGACACCAACAAAAACATTCCATCGTACGCGCGGCGTAGTTCGAAATTAAGTTGCAGTAAACGAGAAAAAACCGAACGTTTCTCGACTAAAAAAATGTATCTATGCGGAGGAAAAATAGAAATTTAGGGCAAGCACCAACACCGTTCTCATAAACAAATTGACGGATGTGGCAGCGGAGATGCGTCGCCCTTCCTTTCGCGCCCACTATCGATGCGGTGGGGTGTATCCGAAGAAAGCCTCGAATTAAAATTTTCTCCACGTCGTCTGTTGGTTGCCGACTCTGGTGGGTATCTGTTGGGTGTCGGGGGTCGGCACTAAAATATTTATTATTGTTTTCGCTCGCTCTTTTTTGTGTGTATTTGGTGAAGATGTTTTTTCTAGTTCTACTAGAGGGATTCGCCAGCTACAGCGTAAGTAAATGCCAGATGCCTCGAGAATGAGCGTAATTTGTGTGTCAGCGGTAAGTGTTCACTGAAACCCCAGCTACGCATCGAATCGCAACTAGTTTGCCATTGAACTTTGCCTCGGCGTTTCTCGATGCTGGCGCTGAATCTAAATGAAGGGGATTTAGCAAAACAAAACACACAAAAAATGCTATGAAAAGGGAAACAAGTATCCGTACGAGTGTATCTGTGTGGACGTGCAGCACTCATCGAAGTGTGTGCGCGTTTGGCTGGTGGAAAACGATTGTGATCTCATTAGTTTCCGAGTGACAAGTTAGCCGATTGTTAAGCTCCGGCATTCCAACATTTGTTTCGGGTAAATATTTCAGATTGTCAATCGTTTATCTGGGTGATGACACACACGCACACGCGCACACATCTGCTGCTGAGTGCTGAATGGGTTCAATGTTGATTCAAGATGTCGTCGTTATTGCGACTGAAAATACGGCGGAGCTTGTCGGGAATCAATTAAGAAATGGCTCATGAAAACTGTGTATCTGGAAATGGTTTGCATTGATAACAACTTATGGAGATGCATGGATTGTCAAGTGTGGAATACGTAATCGATGTGGGCCGTGAAGTTCATGCATAATTCAATGCAGAGTGAAGGTGGATCACATGTGTTATCTGAGCCGAATGTGGGGCGGTAAACGGAGGCGGAGAGAGACTTTCATGTTTGGGGGAGTCTTGGTTGGAGGAATTCCGACTGTCATCGCTGCTCATGAGCCGACATAATTAAGTGATATCTATTACACAAGGGACTTCCAAATTGGGTGGAGTATGCCATAGATTAAGCGTGATCTGATTAGAGACGGAAAGAGACAAATGGGAAACATTAATGGTCTTGCTGAAGAAGACATAAGTCTTGTGTGTCTAAGCCGTTTTCACAAGGGACTCAGTTCTTTGTTGCCTGGTGAAAATAACTGGAGCAAGTAAATGCCATTACAAGCACAAGTTCATTTTGTATCCGTATCATGTTCTTAAGATATTTCAAGCGTATGGATATTTCTTTGGATTGAATTAATGTTATGTAGTTATGCAAAACTATCGGTTTTCTTGACCATCTTATAACCAAAAATTCCAAAATTGGTCAAAGTCAAAGGATTATTTCATTTATTTTTGCTTTCTATTCAACTTTCTGTCGTGCGCCTAATGTGGTATTCCTCTTATGTGTCGACTCTCTCGGTTGCAGGTGAATGTACATGAGTTCCTATGGCATTGCATGAGGTCTTGCTTTTTAAGGTTTCGATGTGTCCGTCCGTCCGTCCGTCTTGTCTGTCACACTTTTTTTATCTCCGAAGTTTATAAAGATATCGGCATGAAATTTTGGAATTAGGTACTTCAGACCTAGATGTCATTGCTAGACCTAGAAGTGGGCCCATTTGTTGGTGGCTCCAGTACAGGTGAAGTTGCCATTAATTTTTTAACATTGTCGCACCCCATCGAGTTATATATCAATCCACAGATCTTTTGAAATTTTTGGGCGCCGTGGCGTATTGGGTAGGTAGGTCGACTCCTACGCTTGAGGTCGTCGGTTCGAATCTCGAAAAAAACATCAAACATTTTTTTCACGGCTCCACCTCTTTCGAGTCACTGACAATGCTCAAAGAGTATAACTGTCTAGAAAAAGCTTCTGAATCTCGCCGTTCGGAGTCGGCATTAAACTGTAGGTCCCCTCCATTCGCGAGAGAACAATAGCACGCACGATATTAGTGGTTGCTGAGAAGCTAGGCCCAGGTCCACCTCGGACTGTAGCGCTGCCATTATTATTCTTATTATAGATCTTTTGAAACGAGGTAGAGGTTGGCTTCAACAGTTTTTGATCCAAAGTTTCATTTGAAAAATATGTAGCTCCAAAGTTTTTTTTAATGCGTCTCCCCCTGCCATTTCTAAACCAAAGTGTTTAAAGATCTGAAAAAAAATCACAAAACTTAGCTTCATTGAGTACTTTAATTTAAAACAATTTCAAGCATTCTGACCCTAATAGTTTTCAAGATATTGCCCAGAAACGGCCAACCACCGACATGCGAATTTTGAAGAATTGAAAACGCAGTTTTGAAGCTAAGCATTAAGAAATGGTAAATATCAAAATATCGATTTATGTGGAAATTTTAAGATACATATGTGTCTAAGTTTAAAAATTATAAATATTTTCATTTTCACACATAAATTTCATGCTGTCGACCACTCTATACGTTGATGAGTGTTATCTCTTAGATCGATTTCAACCCCTAAATGCCCAACAGCAGTGTACACACACACCGCAGGCATGAGCAGTGATTGCGTATGATGGAGGGGATTTTCTGTGTTGGATAGAATTGGATGAATGATTGTTTGTTTGGATGTATGAATGTAGTAATGAATAGTTGAATTGGGTTGAAGTTAAAAGAAAATTCAACTGAAATAGTTTGGAAACGTCGTTTGATCTTCAGAAATCATCCATCAATATTATGCGACGGAACCTTACCCGTGCGAGTTCAACTCGCACTTGCCCAGTTTTTTTATTCTCTGATTTGCAATACCTGCTCTCTGTAAAATCGTTTTTTCTCGTCGCGGCTGCGCATCGAACAAAGTTTGGGATTATATGGTTGCCTGAATACACAATCGACATTTAATAATAATAATAATGGCGCGCTACAGTCCGAGGTGGACCTGAGCCTAGCTTCTCAGCAACCACTCGTGTTGTGCATTCTATTGTTCTATCACGAGCGGAGGGGACCTACAGCTTAATGCCGACTTCGAACGGCGAGATTGAGAAGCTTTTTTTTTCTGGACAGTTATACTCTTTGAGCATTGTCAGTGCCTCGAAAGAGGTGGAGCCGTGAAAAAAATGTTTGATGTTTTTTTCGAGATTCGAACCGACGACCTCGAGCGTAGGAGTCGACGGACCTACCCACTATGCCACGGCGCCCACACAATCGACATTTATTGCACATTAAACTTCCACTAAAATTCTTCTTTCAAAAGTCTATCCGATCGTCTGTAGATGTTATCCACTACATTGAAGTACTCCAGTTGATCACATTTATGTTAATCGCTTGCCAAAATTTGACAAATGTATGAAGCATGCGATATTCTGATCTGCTTTCCTAAGAAAATCTACAGTGGTATCCTTTCTTAAAAAACAACAACTGCGCAAACCATATACACCTTTACCTTTTCCAGTTTCATGAACAAATTTGTAGCCTTGCTTCAACCACCATCTCTGTCCAGTCAGAGCGATCCTTTGCCAGCTGTCTCAAACACCGAACCCTAATTTATGCTCTTTCGTATATATTGTCGTCTCCTGCATGCTTCTGAGTTATACTCTGCAGTCATAAGGTCTGTTTGAGTAGTCTAGGTTAGGTTAGGTTAGGGGGCTGCTAGTAAATTAACCAGCACACTTAGACCATATTGGTCCATTGTGATACCCACAGTCACACTACTACCACTGATCGACCGCTCCAGTGATAGCGCCGTTATTTTGATCCCAACGGCAAATGGTGACTGGACCAGGTTTGGAAAACCGGGTAAAAGCGTATTAACTTTGCTTTCACTGGGATTTGAACCTGGGACCCCTCTAACTTAGAGCACGCACTTAACCAACTGCGCCTTCCAGTCGTTTTGAATAGTCTAAAAATTAAACTATTTTCAACAGCAAGCCACTAGATTCTCTTCGCGTATTCAAAAAGACTTTAGTTTTTCGAAGAAGAGAGGGGTTTGATAGAGTAAGAATTCTTTGTAGTCACTCAAATTTCTTCTAGCTGCTTGTAGAAAGCTTTCTGTCACTGTCAAATGGGTGTATTTGACTTCTGTCCAACTTCTCACACTCTTCTTCGATCACTAAAGCTTGTTATGTACTGTTTATGGTCAACGCGTTCCTCCACTTTCGTGCATTTGAATCTCTCTCTGAAATAATTTTGTCCTTAATCCTTGAAGTGCGAGAAATTGCGAGTTTTAATTAGAAATGTATTCGGAGAGACCTATTGAGTCAAAAGATTGCAACCAGCCGTATTATACGTACTATTTTTCATTCTCCTTGACTCGTGAGAGATGACGCCGTAGAAAAGGAAAATTGAGATCTGCGAAATCGAACCATGGACTTTCTGCATATGACTTGAAGCACTTTGCGACAATACCTCCTTAATATCCTAACAGGCTTCCTAACGGGGCACTGTAGACTCAGTGAGCATCTAAGGAAACTAGGGGTATCTGAAGAAGGTCTCTACAGATTTTGGTGAGAATTTAAAGAAATTCCAGAACATATACTGGGATTTTGCGAGGCACTAGACCACAAAAGAAAAAGATGTCTGGGCAAGTACCTACTCTCAAAAGAAGAAATGCAATCACTAGAACCATCTCTGATTCTCAGATTCATGAAGGAAACTGGCTTACAGATTTTTTCACCTATGCACAATAGGAGCCCATTACCCTCAATACAACTCTGAAAAGAACTGTATTTGAATGGTTGTGCTAAGGTTTTGAAAGAGGGCACAATAGATCTTAGGTCGCTGCGAAATTTACCCTCAACAATAATAATAATACCTCTTTAATAAAAATATAAATAATGTTCTTCTTACGTCTTTTCTTCAGTCACTTGAACAGTAAGTTACAGTCGATGGCGTTAAGTGTAAAAGAAAGAGTTGAAAAATGAAGTACTGTGCTGGAATCAAATTGGAAATTGTTTGCACGTAAAAGACAACAAATCTTCAAACATTCGATTCAATATCTCTTAAACATAATAAATTCTTTTATATGCACGTGTGTGCCCGAGGCACTATGCAAAAGTTGCTTTGATCAATAAAGCAAATTCTCGAGAAAAAGTGGTTCATAAAAAAGGGTCCCCACAGTGGGGTTGCCCATTCCACTCATTTATACGCAAGCATAAGATTTGCATTCCCTAGGGCTCCCTGCACAAGACCGATTTAAAAATTCTCCCTTGAATTTCATCCTTGTCTAGTTATGATAAAAAGTTTACAGTTTCTGCTTTTCCCCTGCTCCAACTTAAAGTTTCTTTTAAAAATCAGCAACAGAAAAACATTTCATATTTTCAGAGAACTTCTCAGTTTCGAAAAAAAAGAAAATTGTGAAAAACTTACTCCGCTTTTCAAGGGCAAAGGGAGGAATGCTGTAAATCACAACTGTTTACTTTTACTAAATCAATAAAATTTTACAGAATAGCTACACACCGCCGCCTTCCTTCGTAATTCATCGGAAAAGACTTAAAATCCTCCGAAAAATAGTCTGTATCTTTGCAACAAGGGCACATCATTGTGTGTTGTGTTGTGGTGGAGAGGGGTTAGTGGCGCCAGCACAATGATGACGGAAGGGGTGGAAAGGGCTTGTTATTGCAACGAACATAATAGATACAGATTAACGTTCGGTTTTATGGCGGGTAGACTATGTGTAGCTCACTCTAAGGGATTTTTCGGGGGTATTTATGTAGATTCTTTCTTTTCTTCTAGTTCGCCAATAAAAGTGGCTGACTTAAAAAATGCCCTGTGGTTCTCTTATCTCGAAGATACTTTTGGGAACGCAAATATTTAGTGAAATTTTCTCTATGAGCGTGGCTGCTGCTCAATTAAGGGGACAAAGAGATTGTAGGGACCGGAGAATAAGTGCCAAGTGAATAGAAGAATGAGAGGAGGTTGAAAATATATTTACTCGGGGGACCGCCAAGGTTACTATAACGCACACGCACAAGTCGCTGGGCATGTGATATTGACCCTTTTTCAGTTCCAGACATAGTGCCTAGGGATGGTTAATGGTATCGCAAAACGTTTGCCTTCTTGTAGTTTGCTTTTTGGGGGGTATTAAGTTCATGTGACGACGCTATAGAGTAGCGTGCTTGCCTGTTGAAATTAAACCCTAGATTTTATTTTGTAGTTATGAAGCAGTTCATACTTTAATGATGATGTAAAGTAAAACGACTCAATCGTAAATTTTTTCCTTAACGAGTCATTAACCAGGGCAGCTTAACAAGAGTTGGAGAATTCATGGAGAAAATGGTCACATGTATTGAAAGGAAATGCAGATCGTGGCAGAATCCATGTCTTTAGCAGCAAGAGTAGCCTTCGTTTTGAAGGCATTTGACCAAAGTCTGTAAACTTTTGTTGTAATCACTCTCATAGCTTAATCTTTTCAAAGACTTCTCCTTCTTCTTAGGATGTCGCTAAAGTCCGGGGTATACTTGGACTAGCTTTTACAGCAACCGCTCACGTTTTGCGTGCCTTTGTTCTATCACGAGTAGAGGGGACTTGCAGTTTTATGCCGACTCCCAACGGCGAAGTTTGAGAAGCTTTTTTAGACAGTTATACTCACGGAGCATTTTCAGTAACTCGAGAGAGTTGGTGCTGTAAAAATGAGTGTTGGTATGCCCGGGATCACACCACGAACCTTTAGTGTAAAAGTTGACACATACCAACAATGCTATGGCGGTCTCTAGAAGTTAAAAAGAAATTAAAACTCAAGTCTCTCACTACCCACCAGAATCTGTTATCCAGACAACAACGCCCCAACTTAAAGAGAACAAAACCTTAAACTTAATCGATTAAATTTCCCAATGCATTCATTGTCCCTGAGGGCTTAGAAATGCACACAATTCGTCGCCTCTAGTGCTGCGACAACCTTGGCCAACCTGATATCGACAAGGACATCGCTTCGCAAGCAGATAATGCCACTCGTACCCTTGGCAATGTGCACAATGGTTGACCTGCTCGCTCAAATCATCGATAAGTGGTTTCCGTCGGTGACTGGCACTTCTCTGCGACAGAACAACATGACCTACTTTCGGCTTTGAACCAATCTGCAACAGAGCCACCGCGCCATCTAAGTACACTCACAATTGTATCTGAATCTCTTATATGCTTCACAATGATTGCGGCGCCCATGATAAACATCTCCTCATTCGAAACTCTCTGACCCGAAGCAAACAGTACCCCCATCGTGTGGCGGAATGTGCACGAGATGCTATCTTTATTAGGAATCATACCACTCAGGCACTATGGATCGTTAGTTTGATTTGCATATTTATGCTTCTGTTCTGGTGGAATACTTTTAGTCAGGTTTCATCTCAACCACAGCTCCCACTTTGCGTCTTCTTCGGCCGCTGCTGGTGCGAATACTTCTCGTACGTTGCACAATGACGGTAATTACATACAATTAGTGGGTCTACCCACGGCGACCGCAGCCAAAGCGGACGCGGCTCATGTATCTGCAAAAACAAAAGCGGCAGAATTCGCGATGTGCTTGCATTTTTCAGAACTTAAGATTGCTTATCTCGCTCGCATTTCACGCGGGAGAAATCCACGCGACGCACGACTGCTGTCAGATACAATCAAGCGTTGGAATGGATACTTCAATCGGCACTTCCTGGAACACAATTCGTAAGATTCAATTGCGGCATCGCTGAGAAAGGCCTTGTTCTTGATCTTGTCCCACTCTCCCAGATGCCAGGTCAGCGCCCAATTCTCACATGAAGCGAGCGTGTACCCACAACCATGGTGCGATTCATTAGCGATTCTGAATTGCTTGGTGCAAGCGCAGCGGAACCAGTCAAGAGGCATCACAGAACCCGGCCAGGCCATCAGCAGGAAGCTCACGATTTTCACACGTTGTAAAGTTTTCTTTCGGCTTCTCCAGCGTGCGCCATAAAGATGGAGTGAGATCCGGCAGCGGCAAAGGCAGCGAGGGTAGTTCCGGGTCCCCCCGTCAAAATGCGGGAATGTTGTGTTTATTGTGCATTGTGTGCTCCTGAAGGGCGTGTGTGTCGCTTTGAGAGGAATATTCAGTTTTACGATTACGCCCGGGAATGGCCTACACTGACGGCCTATTTCGTGATGATGCCTGGATCGTTTTATGATTTTCAAGTAAACTGGCTTCGTTTCTGGATGGCGGTAGTCGTTTGGTGAGTGGTGGTGCCCTTGGGAGTGTCGGAGGCAGGGCTTAAATTTAGAATTCTATTTGAAGACGGATCGGATGACATATTTTCGGAAAAGTGTTGATGGATTGTGATAGTTTCTTGTTCTTTTCTTTTGTTGATGCCATGCCGACTTTTTGTTTGGTGCGATAGAGAGTTTTATTATGTTCCTTCGGGAAGGAGGGGATGCTATTTCGTAAGGCTTTACTAAAAATAAATCATGGAAGTTGCTTTGTAATCCTGGACTTAGTGATTTCCGTCTTAAGTTGAACTCTCTTTGTCGAATGGCAGGAAGCAAGTGCTTAGGCTAAAGCTGAAGGTTAATGAGAGGAACATTTGTTTACTTGTGGTTCTTAACCAATTCAACCAATTCAAGGGGCCGTGGATGCCGGATATGAAGATACGCACCTGTTTATCCTACATCTTTGATTTTAATGTTGGACTAAGAAGTCGGCGTCACTTAAGACCCGAACAGTTTCTATGAACTGGTGGGGATAAAAATAGGTTTATTTTTTAAAGTGTTCTTTTTGAACTATCAATTTATTTACAGTCACACGATGAGTAAGAAGAAGTCATAGTGAACGTCAAATCGAAAATAAATAGGAAAAGGAAGACATAAAGTGTGATTCATTGTGAGCTAGCAGTTTGAATTTGAAACAGATTGCGTTTAAAGTGACACATTCTGCTTTAATGTTTGTCCCAAAATTGCTAACATTTTGACATCCTTCATGATTTCTTAAATAGCATTATTGTTACTTGTTTGGGTACTCAACTTCTGTCTCTTTATTGCTTTTGTGATATTGTTGATGCCTTGAAAAGCCGGAGTACGCTTAGAGTGTTATATTGGGTCATTCAATTCGTGGTGCAAATTTGACATTTTTCTTCAATCCGATCTGTCATCCATCCATGACTGTAAATCTGAAGTTTGCCACCGTTAAGCACTTCCCGCATTACGCCAGGTTTTAATTTTTTCGTCAGCGAAATAAGCGGGGTTGACTCTCTGGGTATGCTCAATTCAACTGATCGACGCCGAATCGAAATTTCTGAGTCTTTTTCAATACTGGTCTCTACGGCGGCTATGTTTTCTTAATTTCGCTCCAATCTCTGTCTGGTTGGTGGCTTACGGTCTCAAGCTCAAACTTTTCCACGACGAATTGTCTGCACACTGAGGCCATGATGATGATCGGCCTCATAATGTAATTCTTCTTCTTCTTCTTATGGCGCTGCAGTCCAATGTGGACCTGGGCCTCACTCAACATGCCTCTCCAGCCAGCACGATCTTTCGCCAGCTGTCTCCAGTTTCGCACACCAAGCCGGCCGAGGTCCGGCGGCTTCTCTGATAGCTCTTTGACAACGTTTCCATTCTTCGTCTATTGGAGAGTTTCAGGGAGACTCGATCGGCAAATTTCCTAGCAGTCTGTTGCGATTGTAGCTTTTCGACGTCAAACCGTGGTTGTCTTCCTCGACTCCGTTGTTCTCTCGATATCCGTGTCCTTACCTTGGCTATAACAAGGAAATGGTCCGAGTCGATGTTGGCGCCTCGGAACGTTCGGACATCAAGAATACTGGAGGAGTGTCTGACGTCGATCTCAACGTGATCAATCTGGTTGAAGGTTGAATGATCAGGGGACCACCAGGTCCCTTTATGGATGTTGAGGTATGGGAACCGCGTGCTAGCTACAGAGAGGTTTCGCCCCGTAACAAAGTCCACCAGCCTGAGTCCGTTTTCGGACGTGGTGTCGTGCAGGCTGTGTTTACCGATGACTCTAGCAAAGATGTCCTCCTTACCCAGCTTAGCGTTAAAATCTCCTAGAACGATCTTGGTGTCGTAGCTGGGGCCTTGATCGTACGTTCTTTCTAGGAGATCATAGAAGTCATCTTTGCTATCGTCATCTTTGTCCTCTGTTGGGGCGTGGGCGCTGATTAGGCTGATGTTGCCGAATTTAGCCTTGATGCGGATTGTTATGAGGAGCTCGCTTATGTACTTAAAGCTTAAGACTTTTTGCCTAAGTCTGCCTCGAACAACGAATCCACATCCAAATAATCGCTGCCTTCGCTCTCTGTAACAATTGCCGTAGTAGATATTACAGTTTTTTATCCTCTTTTTGCCCGGCTCATCCCATCGCATTTCCTGGATTGCGGTAACGTCTGCTTTATAGCAGTCTAGGGCCTCCGCGAGTTCATCGGCTGCACGTGGTCTGTTCAGGGACCTCACATTCCACTTGCAGAACCGAAAGTCATTGTCCTTTTTTCGTTTGCTAGGGTCGTCAACAGTAAATCCGTCCATATCCGAGGCAGGTTGTTGTTTCTGAACGTGTTCATTTGGAAGGAAGTTAACCCCACGCACAACCTCCAACTGGGAGGACAGGTCCATTTGTTTAGCCCCTGGACAAAGGGGTCCGGAAGGATCCGGTGTCGGTAGCCTCTTGCAGGCTGTGAGCGCCGCCGTTGGCCCTAAAAGAAGGACTCATCCGCCGCCATCTCTATTCCAGGGTCCCGACCTTACCATGGAAACCAGGTAGCTTCTGCTGACTGGAGTTGTGGATGCCGCCGTTGGCCAATCAGTTGACCATCTCCTCCGCCGCCGCCATCCTAAAAAGAGTGATAACGTAATTCACATTGCCTATTTACAACTGTGTCGAAATTTCGATAATATTTTTTAATAATTTCCGCACGTCCCGCAAAACAATGTTTTGACAGCAAACGGGACGACTTGAAACTGCATAATGGTCAGAAGTTCGAAATAAAGAATCCATCGTTTCGAAGTCTTCTGGTTAAATTTGAAGCGTACGCGTTGTATTTGGTTAACATCATGACCAGAAGATCGGAATGTGTGCTTGACAGATTTTCTGACGCAATGTATGACGTCATCCTGGGTAGGTGTATGTCAGAATTATAAAACGTGGAACAAAAAAAAATTCTCTGACTGATTTTTTTCTGCAATTTTTCACTGCATAGTTTAGATTTTTACTAAATTAAGCAACTATAAAAGCATGGACTTTGTCAAAAGCGGATGAGGTTGCTCTTGGTTGCTTTGAGAGGAAAATTCTTCGGGTGATTTTCGGTCCCGTCTGCATAGAGGGTGAGTGGAGGAGAAGATACAACAACGAACTGTACGAGCTGTTCAGCGACATTGACTTAGAGAGAAAGGGTGAAGATCCAACGGTTGAGATGGCTAGGTCATATAGAGCGAATGGAAACCAATGCTCCGGCCCGGAAAGTCTTCGAATCCACCCACGAGGGACGGCGCAGTAGAGGAAGACCGCGACTCAGGTGGCGCACGCAAGTGAAAAGGGACCTCAACCAACTGTGCGTGTGAAACTGGAGGCAGCTAGCTAAAGATCGAGCTGGCTGGAGACGCTTGTTGGTTGAGGTCCAGGTCCACCCCGGACTGTAGCGCCACCTTAAGTAAGTAAGTAAGCAACTATAAAATAAAGTAAATTCTTTCAACTTTCGTCAGTAGTAAATCCACTCACTGACTTTATTTTCCACTATTTTACACATGAAATTAGATAGCAATGAAAGCTAAAGAAACAAGTCTATCCAGTGGCAAAAATTACCCAGAGAGAGGTCATAAATTCAAACAAGGCGAATTTTTTACGCTGTCAAGTACATCTCGATTTCCTTACACCATGATATTTAAGTTCCTGAGCCTGTTCTTTGAGTAGGAATCAAGTACTTGTTCAGGACTGATTTCGGTGTCTTTGTATAACTTAGAATTCGAATTCGATTCGCTAGGTATGTTGTAACGTCGTTTACGAACCTTGTCGAATCACGTTGTATTGTGCTGTAACAGAACTCCGTGGCAAATAGTTGCGTGATGGCTACATCTTACAAAAGTTTATTCTCGTCCATAACCCAGTTCAAGTTAAAAATGATGGATGGTCATGTAAATGATCAAATGATCAGTAAAAACTGTTCGACTAAGATTGAAGACCTTTGTCTGGTACATAAAGTTGGTAATTTGGAATTTTTCTTACATAACTCCCTTTGAACATTTCAACGACAGCTATTGACCAGCAAAATAGTCGGATTTGATTCATTACACTTGCTTCTGTGGAACTATGCTTATGATTGTATGCGGGCAATCGCAAAACCTTGAAACACTTACGAATTAACTGCCGTTAACTGAGGGCCGAATTACAATCCGAAAAGCTACGACAACTCATCACAAGATTTCATAAAATTTGCAAAAAGTTTCTACTGATGATTTACCCGATGTTTTATTGCACATATTGTCATAGATCAAAGATTAACAAATTTCATTGAACCCGGTGATAGTTTCTGTGTTATTTTAATTCAAAATCGCACAACGAATAACCCCCGAGCCAAACGCCAAAGCAAATTTCTTAAGCAAGCCTTTGCCGTAGAAATTTGGAGGCAAATCTCGTTCAATTCAATCCACAGTGAACAGGTTAATTTGAAGATCTGGCGGAACCTTCAGCGACTGTTGGAAACCTAGGAAATGGGTTACAGCCCCGTCGATGTCTTTTTTATGCCAGGCAATCAAACCAACCAGTTGTCTGATGCATAAAATATGAACCCTGAAGCCTTTTCGCAACCTTCCCCAATCAGGACATGAAGTGAAAGGTCACATTTAAGCCTTCCAGGCAAAACTTCCTTCGACCTTGTTTTCAAAAGCGACACATGACATCTTCGCAGATACACCCTCGCAACCGTACAGTTCTTTACTTCATTTTCTTTGAATTTTCCCAATTACCCGATGCTCATGCTTGCAAGTGACACTTGTGTTCATTTCTTCCTACCCAAAGAATTAGGCCCCCGTCACATGCATGCCACATTAAAATAATTTCCACTTCCTCCCCCACCGCAGCACTCTAAAGAGCTCCTTTTCAGGCAAAAGTGGCAATTTTCGGCGCACATAAGACGTACGTTTTCATGACTTCCATAGCCCGCAGCCGACCGGGTGATGACACTATAATGAGAAATGTCAAAACAAATGAACTGACAGCCACAACTCGTAGAGAGAAACACACATGAATTCACGTAAACCACCGATGCTGTCATTGTCACTTGTACGCCTCAGATCTCGATCCGCCGGCGTTCAGTGGAACTGACGTCATCATGCACGTGGCTTACATGTTTTCACAAAACAAAATCGCACACTCGATTAATTTGTCAAGGTCAGCGGGGAGAAAACATGTACAAAAAATGTGAGTACCCAACAATGAGGAGAAAAAACAATATCGAAAGGGGCGTGAAAACACAAAACACAAGTGCCTTTCGTTATGACCATTAAGCCGTGACTCTGAAGGCCGACAACGACGACGACGACGACGCCGGAGGAACCTTTTCGAGTAGTTCGCCTGCAACTACTTTCGTTGCTCGTTCGTTGGGGTTATCAGTTTTCTTCATTATGCAGGAACATACCGCTAAGTGCATTACTCACACTCCACGGCAAATGTGCATGCCTACACTTGGGGGCCACAGATGCAGCGATTCCATGAAATTGAAAATTCTCAACGGTGCTGTTAATTGAAAGTTTCAATTTAGATTGTGTTAATTGATTTTTGCACACCAGCGAGCTGAAATAGTAATTTAATTGGTTTATTGGGTTTTTTATTATGCCACCATTTTGCCAGCACAACCAACAATTACTGTGAATGTGGAGTTGACATGTTTTGCGGTTATCAGCTGACAGGTGACAGTTTAAAGTTGGGTTAAGGTCAGTTCAATGCAATCATTAGTGTAGTTGTTGGTCAAAAATGGGGTTAGCTTAGTTCTTCACTTCATTGTGAAGAGGATTAGATAAGCTGCTGACTATTAGTCAATTGCTTCTACAGCTGTTACAGGCAACATTGGCTATAGTTAGTGGTTATGTTCAAGTGATGTACTTAAGCCATCTCAGTGTTTACTGACAATCTTCTGCACCTGCATAGAAACAAGTTTTGCAACCGACAGCTACAAATGTGAACTGCAGTGTTTCTAATGAACATTAAACATGAACAACTTTAGGTTAGGTTCGGAGTTAGAGAATAAACTTCGACGCCTGGGCCTCACTCAACATGCCTCTCCAGCCAGCACGATCCTTCGCCAGCTGTCTCCAGTTTCGCACACCAAGTCGGCCGAGGTCCCCCTCGACTTGTGTGCGTCACCTTGTTCGTGGACGTCCTCTGTTGCGTTGTTCCACAGGCTTAGATGTTGTTTGTGCTGTTTACTGTGAAGCCAAGGTAGACGAAGTCCTTAACTACCTCAAAGTTATAGCTGCCTATGGTGACGTTCTGGCCAAGTCGTCGATGTTGTGCGTCCTTTCTCGATGACAGCATATACTTTGTTTTGCCCTCGTTTACCGCCAGACCCATTTTAGCCGCTTCCGTTTCAATGCCAGCAAACGCATCATTGACGGCTCGCTGTATTCGCCCAATCACGTCAATGTCATTCGCGTAAGCTAGCAGTTGAACGGACTTTTGGATGATCGTGCCTCTTATGTTGGCCAGTGAGTTTTGCACGATCTTCTCAAGAACGATGTTAAAGAAATCACATGACAGCGCGTCGCCTTGTCTAAAACCTTTTTCGACATTGAAGGTCTCGGTGAGTTCGTTACCGACCTTGATGGAGCAGCGAGAGTTCTCCATCGTCATCCTGCTCAGTCTGACGGGTTTGGCAGGAATGTCAAAACTAGGCATGGCGCTGTGTAGCTCGTCTCTATACACGCAGTCGTATGCGGCCTTGAAATCGACAAATAGATGGTGTGTGCCGATCTGCATTTCTTGGGTCTTCTCCAGGATCTGCCGCAGTGTGAAAATTTGATCGATGGTGGACTTCTCGGGCCTGAAACCGCACTGATAAGGACCTATCAGTTTGTTCACAAATGGTTTCAGGCGTTCACACGAAACGGCAGAGAAGATCTTATAGGCGATGTTAAGGAGACTTATCCCTCGATAGTTGGCGCAGTCAAAGGGGTCCCCTTTCTTGTGGATCGATACAAAAGAGATGCCGGAGTTGATTAAAAGCGGATGAATGTACTCCTAGTCGGTTTGGAAGATAATGACTGAGTGCGAACCAGTTTCCAATAATGATGAACAGATGAGAAGATACAATCACAAATAGAGGTACGAACTGTCCTCACCAGCACTAGTCATGCGCAACGGAAAACAGTATCTAATGTACATAGCTCCGGCGAGGGAAAATTTGACTTCTTGTCCTTGAAAATGCGACTAAGATGTGGAACGAATACGACTGGATGGCGCAGTTGGTGCCTGCCCCAAGTTAGAGGGGTCCCAGGTTCGAATCCCAGTGAAATCGAATCTGATCCAGTCACCATTTGCCGTTGGGATCAAATTAACCGCACTGGAGTACGTTGCTACCTGGCAGTACACTGGACCAGATTTGGGGCTAAGTGCTCAAGAAGAGTTTCAAAAACACTCCGAAAAAGAAAAAAATGTGTCACACATTAATTCTTCTCCTTTAATATAAGACAATCTAGGGAGAGACTTATTGGATGAGATCGAAGTTTACGCTGGAATGTAGCGCAACTTAAAAATAAGAAAATATACTGCATGCGGTTATTCGACAAACAATTTAACTCCTGAGCTCCGAACTTCTGTTCAATGCAATATTTAACTGCAGTTGTATTTATTCGTTGTTGTTGAATGACTAGAGAAGTAGCGACCGCGTTGTGTAGTGGGTAACTGGGTCAACTGCTACACTAAAGTTTCATGGTTCAATCCCGGACACACCAACTATCATTTTCACGGCATTAACTCTCTTGAGTCATTAACACTGCTTAGGGAGTATAACCGTTAGGAAACTGTTCTCAAACTTCGACTTTCAGAGTCGGCATTCATCTGTAATGTGATCTCCTCCATTGGTTGCCAATTTTTTGCCTCTTTTGAAATAATAGGGGCCAAAAATAACCCCAATGACTTATAGTTTATAGAATACCGCGTGCTATGAGAAGTAGTTCATGAGATGAAGATCATCTTTACTTAAAAAGATGCTTCAGGTGGTCATAATCACTTGAATCATGGAAGTCTTTAAACTAAAATCCTGCACACACTGCTCTCTAAAATCTTGGACAAATCTCTTAGAAATGTTAAGATAACCACAAGAATAATTAGCAACAATCTCATCTCATGTCTTTGACAATTTTATGCGTCACAACGCGAATGCATCGTTAATCGTATGTACAAAATAAGCTCTCATGTATGACTCTGGCCTGCAGTGACGGCTTTTAAAAAGCTCTATAAAATATGTATCAGACAAACAGAATAAAAATAGCTCAGGTTCTTTGTAAACAAACTTCAAATAATTTGTCAATAATCAGTCAATAGAAAGCAACTAATCAACCTTAAACCATCAAGAGTCACAAAGTCACAGCTTTTCACACGAAACTGAACAATTTTAAGCTTCTTATCGTTGTTAAATGTATCCCCAAGTACAATGCGTAGTCAGTGGCAGTGTGTGTACACAGATTGGGGATGAATAGACTTTGCTTTTCCCCTCATTGAAATGGAATTGTACCAACAATTGTCGAATACAACCAAATACTGTCAATCGGATTAGAATAACGGAAGAATAAACTTAGGTTTTAATCACCTCCGTAATATCGTCTCAATGAGTATAGTATTCAACTGGAAATAATTTAGAAATCGATGAAGACTAGCAAAAGTGAACACGGTCGTTCTTAAGAGATTGAGTTTCTCTGTGTTCTTTGAGTAAATATGACATAGTTTAGTTTTTTGGTCAAATGATGAGCAGAAACTTTACCTGCTCTTGTGAGAATTTCTGTAAATCTGCTTTAAAACATAAACCGGAAATACACCACTAAGGTACGTTTGCTGAGGAAGATATCGTAAAATAATTTCAAGTAACTATCACTGATGGCACTGATGACTGGATGGCACAGTTGGGTAAGTGCCTGCCCCAAGTTCGGGGGGTCCCAGGTTCGAATCCCAGTGAAATCGAATTTGGTCCAGTCACCATTTTGCCGTTGGGATGAAGTTAACGGCACTGGAGTAGGTTGCTACCTGGCATTACAATGGAACAGTTTTGAGTATGAGTGCAATTTTTTGACTTATCTAAAATTTTAAATGAAATAAAAATTGAAATAAAATTATTCTCCTCGTGAGAAAGTGGGCTTAACTGGGGAAATCCGAAATACAGGGCGACTAGAAAAAAAAATGAAAATAAAAAAACTATGGGGTGAGACATAAAATTGATTCTGGCTTTATTTTGAAGCTACATTCGTGTCATTATGTGTGGAATAGGGCATCATTCGCATGATCACCTTGGCTTCATTGGCAGTTATTCTAGTGGTCGGGCCAATTTGAAAAGAATCGGTCCAATAAGAGCGGAGTTATTTCGACAATAGCGTATCAACTGTTCGCCCCCAGCTGGTGGTTGGCTAACATGCCAGTAGACTAAGAAAGTGACGTAGCTCCAGAGAAAATAATCAAATGGTGTATAGTCGCATGATGGCGGCGGCCATTTGATGAACGCTTGCCGCATCACCAGATTTTCTCCTTTACAATTTCGAGCGTTGCGTCGGTTGTATGGTACGTAACACAGTCTTGTAGGAACTTACTTAATTACTTACTTATCAGGCCTACAACCCATGGAGTGTCTGAGTCTGAGGTGGCAGAATAAGAGTTTTGTAGAGCATGATTTTGGTCCTTCGAGTCAGGAGTTTTGAGCCCAGTTGTGTTGACAAACCGAAGTAGAATCGGTTGCCACGTTGGATCTCCACTGTAATGTCGTTCGTGGAGTTCACGTTTGCCCCGAGGTAGACAAACTCCTTCACCAATTCAAAATTTTTTGTAGCTGTCGATTGTGATGTTGGATAGCCGTCGTCTTGTAGGAACCACAAGACAAGTAAATATCGATATTGTCGAGTTTTGGCCACAAAAAGTCGGTTAACATCACTCTGAACCTGAGACCATTGACGGTAACAGTGTCTTCTCATTTCGAAAGAAATAGGGTCTGGTGATGCCACCATGTCATAAACTTCACCAAACAGTCAATCTTTGTGGATGAATTGATGCTTGGTCGAACACTTGTGGATTGTGTTGGCTCCAATAACGGCAATTTTGCTGTTGACCAAAAAATGGGCCTTGTCTAAGAAGATGATTTTTTGATCAAAATCTTAACATTTCTAGAGCCCAATTAGCGAACTCACGGTGGTGTCTACGGTTGTCCGGATTCAATTCTTGCTTCGGCACAATCTTGAACGGATGTAGGTCCAACAACCACAAAATGAGCCTCTGGCAATGCACAATTTAGCTGATCAGCACCAAATCGACATTTCTGGGTCTTCTTAGATCCCCGCCGCTACAGTGGCTATGTTTTCTTCATTTTGCACCAATCTCTGTCTGGTTGGCATTTTAAGGTCCAATAGAGTGTGCTCCCCGCTCAAACTTTTCCACCGTACGACGAATTGCTTGCACACTGAAGCCATGATAATGACCGACCTCGCAACGAGAATCACGCTGCGTATTTACAACTGATCCGTGATAATGAAATTCTTATGTCCTTTATTCCGTCGTCGTCGGCGCATCTCATGTATGGTTTCTGTTCATGCATGTGGTGTTTTCCCAGTTTTTTGTGGTTTGTTTTTTAGTGCGTTTTGGTCAACTTCCTGTTTAAGCCAATTTCCTTGCAAATGACGTGCACTGAGACTTGCACCCTTTCGTGATTTCCAATGCCTTGCAATCTCACCTTTGATCTATGTGAATCCGTTCAGTTCTTCCATCAGGTTCCAAACCAGATATGAGATTTGTCCAGAAAATCCTTGAGATCGTATGCAGGTACCTGTTCAACAGCGTTTGCAGTTTTCCTGTTTACCAACCAGGGTGCTGCACCAGTCCAAAAACACTGCAAGCATCATTAACAACAATTTATTTCTCAGATCCATTAAAGATCACGGTGTCAACAGCACAGACGTTGCTAATCCATTTGTAGCACACCTTGTTCCGCGTCATGTGAAAAGTGATAGTTATCTTTGATGTCAACACTCATTCGAGTCCAACTCGATATGCTGGTATTTCAAGGTTTCTCAGTGAAACAACAACAAATGTCAAGTCATTATAAATCAAAACTTCTGGCAACATATTCACCGGCATCGTGCAACAAATCTCAGACACATGAAACATATCTTACAGCCTCAACTGTGGCAGGCAGCATAAATGATCGACTGAACTACATGCATCATAAATAACCCTATCGATGGCTGGAGGCCACATTCACCCAGATATTGCACCTGTCACCGTATATCAAACCGGTTATCTCGGCACAACCCATCCGTTCGGCACGCCGTCAACCCTTCCTGCGAACAGGTTACACATAGCCATGCGCCGGGCAATAAACCTAAATTTATGGCCACTTTGTTGTGTCTTCTAATGGAATGAGGGGAATTCCGAGTTGGTCCCTCGCCGAGATTGAATCTATTCCCTTTGAATGCGTTCGCACTCCCTACGCCGCACCGCCTCCCCCAACCCAATAAATCCCACCACGGAGGAGTTGCCCCTCAAACGGCCAAACAAACCATTCCCAGTCAAGCCTAACCCCTTGGCAATAAATATAACTCTGCGCCCGCGTATATAGGTCGAGAATTAATTTTAAACCCAACACACTGTTCCGCTTTGTGACGCTCGAGTTCCGTTCATCCTTCGACGAGGCCGCGGCTGCTTCTGCTGCTTCACCACTAATTTGCAGTTGCTGAGCTAATTTTAAATTATCCATGAAAATGCGCTCTCCCATCTGCGTGTATCTAGCAGATTCGAATTCTCATGGTAACTCCATCATCGTCGTCGTCGTCGTCGTCGCCGACGTCGGAGTCGCCGAGGAATCACTGCCGTGCCGTGATTGTTGTGGGAGTGCCAGCAACTACTGAGGTATTTGTTTTCCTTTTTTTTATCAAATTTAGTGCGGTCTATAATTAGACACACTCTTGGATAGACTATGCGCCATATACAGGTAAAGCGGAGTGGTTGGTTGGATGGCGGGTGCGAGGGGCTTCTCTAGGCACCCAACAATGTATCTCTGCAGCGCTTCGATTCGCACCCAGAAGCACTGATTTGGAAGCAATGTGCCGGAATAGAACCTTGACAGTGAACAAGACCGAAAATACCCATGAAATCATGCTCCCATCCCTCATGCCACTGACGGAGTCGACGGCCCCGAGGTGATTTTGGATTCTTCTGGAGATAAATGCGTTTCTGAATGCACTAATTAATTGGTTCTGCTAGTTTATGGGTACAATTAGTGGCTGGTGTGTTGATTGCGTTGCGGAGATACGAAAACGGAAGCGACCGCAGTTAAGGACTGGCCGACATTTCGAGACTACACGTGCGCCGCTGCCTAATTGATTCGGAAAACATCCGCCGATTGATTGAAATTCACTTGCTGTTGGTTCACAGACAGTTAAGAGCTTGTTGCGACTGAGTTGGCAATTAAAGCTCTTGTCTAGGTCTTTCGCACTCCACGCGTCGCCGCTGGGGGGAGAAGATTTATCGATGCTTAACAGCGTTTGAGCGGTTACTCAAGAAACATAATCGCTTTCTGAGACGTAGAACTTGTTTGACTGAGCCGAGTGCTGGCCGTGGTAATTCGAGGAGGCTTTTTACAGTGCTCCCTGTTGGTGGCCCGTAATCAAATTAACTTTTTTTTCGTACTTCGGCCGGACGTGTTTTGTTTTTCTTCTGTGTGTTTTTTAGCATAACATTTGTGGTTTTAGTGCTCAAAGTAACTCTGTTGTGTTTTTAGGGGAATGACGCAATAGCGTGCGATTTATGTTTCATTGGAAATCAATCGCATATGCAAACAACTGGTTTTGGCCATTAATTGTGTCATCTATGTCGCATCATTGCGGAAGGAGACCACATTCGACGGCTATGGTTTGGCTTTGGCTTTGATTTCATACGAAATCGTTAAAAAAGGCTTTAAATCAGTCGATTTCACCAGAGGGAATTTATGTGTTAGGATCTTTTTGTGCTGTTGTATGTTGCCAGGGGGACGTCGTCTATCCAATGATCACGGGCTGGGAGTGACGTGTTTTATTTCGAAGATTTCAAGATTTGCTTACAAGGCTGGTCTTTTTCTAAAATTCCTCTCATTTGGTTCAAATTGATGTGGTTTTTGCTTCAGGAAAGCATGATTCTGTTTTCCACTTTGAACATCGTCCTTTGAGTCACTTTCTGGGAATTAGTTTCATAGTTTTACAATTTTGCACGTTCTTCTGAGAGTATTTGACTTCCTTTGTTAATTGACTATGAGTGATAATTCCTTCACAATTTTCGTTTCACCTTGATTTTGTTGCTAAATTTCCTAGAAAATCTTCCTACAACTTTCCTCTCACCACCTTGTTCGAATGAACGAAGCCAACTGTTGGCATCCTTTTTGAATTCTAGTTCATCATTCAAATGTGATTTCACTTGAAAACACTGTCTGTGTGTCTGCATGAATATGCATGCAGATGAAGATGAAAGAGGAGGGGACAAATCACTGTGATGCTATGGTATTACATTTCACCTTTTTGCTACAATTGAAGAATTTCTTCAAAATAATTTCACAGTTCATTCGGTTAGCACATAAAGCCCCACATGGTCGTGCTGTTGCCGCTGGCTGGATTGAGTCTACCACATCTTTGTCAAAACAGAATAACAGAAGGATCCCAAAAGCTATTAACCACAAAACAAAGCCGGCTTAATATACATTATTGGCTTCGTCTTCGACAATATTCCACACTCTGCATGCAGATGAGAGAATTTATGTGTCATTGAGTATAAAATCCTTGGTATTTGGAGATTGATTTGTGATACTGGGGGAAGTGGAGGAAGAGTGAGTACATGACTTTTTATAGGAAATTGTGAATTGGTTTTGGCAAAGTCACTAATCTATGCATAAATTCATCGATGTCTAAATGAACACTAAAACATAATGACGACATGAGGTGGAGTTCATTTTTAGCCGCCTTATTTACTTATTTCGTCAGGTCAACGACCTCGAAGCTATGCCCAAATCCACCTCGGACTGTTACGCCACAATATATATGTACATAGATAAATTTACAAATACCGACCCATGGAGATTTTGAATCTGAGCACTCCTTTTCATCGCTGACGGTCGCGAGCACGCTGGTTCCCGTCATCAAGACCAAGTTCATCCGCGATCAAATGATCTTTGTACTGGAGGTTCGGTCTTCCTCTTCTCGAACGAGAATGCTGGGCATCGACTCACTTTGCTGGAGCATTAAGCCCAAATCGCAACATCGCGTTCGGTCGCTCGAACTTTGACAGGGATTGGTACGCGTTTTATCGAATTGACGAGAATCTTATGTCAAAGCACGAGCACTCAGTTTTCCAAGTCGAAAAAGAACTCACGCGTTTGACAAGTAAAATATTTTCCTCGAAAAAATTTTACAAGAAAAAAAAGCAATTAGTATAGACAAAATTCCTACAAAAAATTATTTGCTTAAACAAATAATTGGCTTTGCCCGCCAAAAAATGAAAGCATAAATGAATAAAAAAAATTGTTTTTTTTTTTCTGTCAAAAAGTCCGACTGAGTAGAGGGCAGCTCTACTCCAAAATTTCTGCTCGGACTTACAATATTACGGTCTGTGAAATGTCAACGTCCGATCCCGCTATTCCAACTTGACTAATGATTTGCGTGTATTCTACGGAAAATGTCAAAGCCCGACCGCGCGAACACTTTGTTGCGATTTGGGTATTAGTGTTAATACGCTCGATGTGGCCGAGTCAGCTTAGCCGGCAGATCTTTGCCTTCCGGACTGTACCCACATTTTTTTACAGCTCGAATAGTTTGCTGTTATGTCTTCTTCTCCATTCACGTTTTTTGTAGACAGGACCATCTATCCGAGGCGGAATGTGTCTTCCGAAGGTACCAAGAACCGTCTTTGTGTTTCTTATCGTCTTTCTATTACATACAGCAAGATTGGCAGGATAAGTGTTTTTGCAGAGCATAGTCTTGGTTCTTTGAGTCAGGAGTTTTGACCTAAACTGTTTCGACAAACCGAAGTAGCCATGGTTGCCAAGGACGATTGTGTGTTGGATCTCTATTAAGACGTCGTAGACTCCGTATGTCTGCCCCGAGGTAGACAAACACCTTAACCTGCAGTGATGTTTTGAATATTTTTTGCTTTAGCCACATTTATTTGCAGACCAGTCAGTTTCGCCTACTCTTCAATCGCCGTGAAAGCTTTTACAAATCTACTTCCGGAACGAATTGGAATGAAAAACAGCAAAGCTTTTATTTGCTCTAAAGATGCTGCATAGGCTGGACTAGACTTGGAGTCAATCCGCAATCTTTTTACGCGAAAATACAAAATTCATCCCTTCGTCTTCGACTTCATTGTATGTCAAAGAAATGTCTGGATCTTAGAAAGAATCAAGAACTAAGCTGGTAAACGAATATGCTGGAGCAAATTAGGAAGCCGCGCCGTGGCGTAATGGGTAGGTACGTCGATTCCTACAAAGAGTATACCTGTCTAGAGAAAGCTTCTCAATCTCGCCGTTGGGAGTCGGCATTAAACTGTAGACTAACAACAAGACTTTGGGTTAGTTTCTAAACAGCCCATTGGACTGTGCAATAAACTCATTCTCTCGAAGTACCTTAAGGAACGATTCGGTAACTGCAAGAGATTACACTTGTTATCAGGTTTCGAATGCTCTAATAATTGTCATAAGGGTGAACTTGTCGCTAAAGACGAAAGCAGTATATAAGGCGGAAATGAGTGTCTGCCATATTACTGAAAATCGAACCCTAGGACAAGTGTCCCGAAGTAGCTCAATCGACTATCAACAAGGTCAAATGGGACAATCGAAACACTGGAATTCATTGTCAACTTTGTGTGTCATTTGCATTCTCTCATAACATTCTGCGCATTTCAGTTCACCCAACTGGGTCATGATGAGCGTCCGGTATATCAGCCCCAATGTGCATCCGACAATATGACGGAAATGCAAAAAAAATAAGCCTTCACTGTAACTCATTTTGCGTTTGAGGTTTTGCATAAATTATATTCTTTTTAAACGCATTCTGTGATTTATGCATTCATTCATCGAGTTCAGTGACCCAGTGCCGACAACAATGTATTTTCAGCGCCCGCAAGCTCACTGAATGTGCATGCGATCCCATGTGGAGTTTTTTTTCTTTTTCCATGAAAAACCCCCATTGACTTAGCAAATTCAATGGCTCTGTGCATAGGTGGCTGTAACAACACAAAGTGGTGCATGCAATGCGTTAGCCACTGCGTTAGGGTGTACGGGTATTACCCTCGATAATGGCAGTTAACATGCGCTTTTCAACTCTTTTCGTCAATATTTATTTTTTTTTAAAAGAGTTGAATGATTTTCATTGAATTCATGTGAATTCACTTGTTTGTTCTCTTCCTCTCGGGTAGTGAGGCCTTGCTCATAGAGGCACGCAATGTCTAGCGGAGTTGCGTGTTTGACGTTAGTTGCGTCAGTTGTTCATTGAGCGTAAAAATTGACTGCTAATTAAAAATGTGTTCCGGTCGGCATTTAATATTTATGTAAACAATTATTGAGAACTGGAATTGTGGGACTTATGACTTTCTTTCCTTGTGTCTTTGGTTTTGGTTGGAATTCATCATGTTCACATCAAATCGAGACGATTGGGAATTTTCTGTGAACAAGTGGGTCATTTTGTATGGAATTCCTTCGTTCTTTTCATTGAAGTAGAGCAGCAGAGTTACATGAGATGATTTTTAGTGCCATGAAAATTGGTGACGTTAACTTTTTAAAGGAGTTGGCGCCGTGGCGTTGTGGGTAGGTGCGTCGACTCCTACGCTCGAGGTCAAAGGTTTGGATCTCGAAAAAACACCTAACATTTTTTCACGGCTCTACCTCTTTCGTGTCACTGACCATTCTCAAAGAGTATATCTGTCTAGAAATAGCTCCTCAATCTCGCCGTTCGGAGTCGGCATTAAACTGTAGGTCCCCTCCACTCGTGAGAGAACGATAGCACGCACAACACGAGTGGTTGCTGAGAAACTAGGCCCAGGTCCACCTCGGACTGTAGCGCCGCCATTATATTATGGGGCTACAGACACAGATTGACTTGACCCAGCTTCTACAGGAACCGCTTGTGCTGCGTGTGTTATTGTTCTCTAAGGAATAGGTACTTGAGGGGTACTTGACAGCCATACTCTCTGAGCATTGTCAGTAACTCGAGAGTGGTGATGCCGTAAAAATGAAAGTTGTTGTTGTTTGATATTGTTCTCTCATGAGTGAAGTATTATGCCGACTACGAACGGTGAAGTTTGGGAAGTTTTGTATGACAATTAAACTCTCTAAACATTGTCAGTGGTTCGAGAGAAGTGGCTTCACTTGTGTATTGAATTTAGACCACGCGTAGAAGCCACTACCCCACGGCTCACACTTTCACTGATTAGCTGATTGGAAATAAATGAACAAGATCATGGCTTAAGAGGTGAGTTTCCATTTGTCTAGGTAAACAAACAAGACTGTTGCAGCTCTGGAAGCTCTGGAAGCCCAAGCCAAAAAGAGAAACATCTTCTTCATACACAACGGTTGACAGTTTAGTGTAGTTTATTGGGTGGGAGATACATTGGGCCCTTTTTTTTAATGTGCTGCTGGGATTGCTTATGTATATGGATTACGTTAACGAACAATGCTGACTAACTTCTTTTATCCGAAATGTATGCTATGGGCGTAGATGATTTTTATTTCAAACAGGACAGCCTTACATGACACGCAGTGGGTGACATAAAGTCTCTACTGCTATGATTTATAAGATAAGACTGCTTCTAACTGTCGACAGTCTCTTAACAAGATGGCCAATAGTAATAGTAAAGTAGCTTGTTTTAATGCCGAGGAATTTCAGGGAGATGATGAATTCGTCATATTTGCAACCAGCTTTCCTTTTCACCGCGATTATAATAAGCCGTGCATGCTTTTCGCTACCATATCTAAGACAGGGTCTACTTTGTAGACTTCATCGTCCAAAAGTCGATCGAAAGTTCTAGGTGGCTCACTTTTAAACAAATCTGACCCCCACTGAATTTTAAAACTAGGAGGTCAATAATAAGGTATACGTTTCAACCGCTATACTGCTCGTATAGCTCCCTCCCGCTTTGCCGAACGACACGTCTAGGGGCATACTCTAAGCGAATTGAACAACTTCAGCATCAGTCGGTCTAATCACTTCATTGTAAGGTCCATTTGGTTAAGTGTGGCCAAAAAATGTAAGCCTGACCACTAAAACATAACCAAACTTGCAAACGATTTTTGTTCAACTACGTCCTTGCACCAAAAACTAAATTTCTTTCGATAACCTAATCAGCTATAGTTGGGTGTGTTCTCTTCCATATCAATGTCAGATATTTTCTTATCGTTAGATAAACCAACTCTAACCCTAAATTGAATTTATACTGTATGTCTTTGAAATCGATTGATTGTTTGCCGCCAAAAGTTTGTATCCAAAAGCCATAAAGATTGATTTTGAGGGACGGTTGTTCTCTAGCCCAATGCAAGTGTAATATGGGAGTAGCTTAAACTAATGCAGCTTATCTTGCAAGGGTGCATAAGGATGTTTCTTATTAACGTTGCTTGCTCTAAACTGCAGCATCTATCGCAATGTATCTTGGAGTCCGATTGCTCCATTTCTTGACTTAGGTGGGTTTGAAAAAAGTTTCTTCAAAGCTGAAATACATTTTTTTTTTCTAAAAGATTAGACTGTCGCAAGGAAGAGATTAAGCAGGAAACACCACAAAAGTCGAAGAATAAAGTATAGTTCCGAACAGAAAAAAAAATGTGTGGACTCATCTGTCCATAAAATGTTTCGCCATTTTACCACAAGCAGAAGTAACTTGCAAATTCTAATCGTTTGTCCCTACATAAAGATATACAGTAAATGCTCGATATAGTGAACATCTATATAGTAATCATCGATATAGTGAACAATCAAATATAGTGAACACACATAATTTTATACAGGCTATTATAAATAGTTAACAAAAAAAATCTCGTTATAGTGAACCTATGCTTTTTTTCTTTCTTTGAACCTTTCAGCATGCAAAAATACGTCTAAAACTCACTAGTGCTATGCAGTGGGCAGTATCCATACAAACGTCCTAATTTACCGTTTGTATATGGTACACAGTTTGGGGTTGTTTGAAGCAAATGCAAAATGCGCGTTGCTTATACGTGGAATATATTATTTTGTTGCGTTTAACATTTTTTACGTATGAGTTGTTTTTGTTAAAAATAAAATATTATTTCTTATAAATATTGGCTTGTTTTTTAGTAATTGCGAAGAAAATTTTTAATTATGTTCTATTTTTAATAAATTGTATTGTACTTCAAAACATACGCATTTGGATGAAATTTGCTCCAAGCAGTATACACTCGTTACAATGAACAATCTCGATTCAGTGAACAGTCCCAGTTTTTATTAGTTCACTATACCGAGCGTCTACTGTATGTCAGTAGTGGCATCTTCCTAGGACTTCTTAATGCTAAATTTGCTTCCAGCAGTCTTCTTCCAACATTCATAACGCTGACTTCCAAACTGAGCTCTTTTCGAATTTGGATTGCCGACTTATTCGGGTCTTGTTTAGACAATCGCAGTACATATTCTGTGAGATTGTTTTCTCTTTTCCACCCATTGTTTCTCATTTGTTAACATACTTTTTAGCAGATGTTATAATTTTGGCTAAACAATTAACTTTTATTTCTTATAATATTTATTTTCTTTAAGACTTAAGTTTCAGTTCAATTCACCTTTTGGAACCTTTTTAGGGAAACGATTCTGCACTCATCTTTTAAAAATGTTATCATTTCGAATTGTTTATGTTTTTTAGCTTTCACTGAGTTCATAAAAATGTTGATTATTGCATGGAAATAAAATGTTTGACTATAACTTATTTATGCATGTGCACCATATAGACGGTCAATCAATGGCATTTCTCCTAATTAACGACTTGCAAAAATACCTAAAAAAAATGTTTAACTAAATCGAAACATAACAAATTGAAAAAGAAAGTTGAAAGATCGCAAAAACAGGCAATAACCATGATGCCACTTTAACAACCTTTCTAGCTGCCTAAGTGATGTCCAATGATTAACGGGTTGTATATTAAAATAAGTGAGCACTAATAAAATGATTTTATCGTAAAAAACGTGTCCACCACAGCCTGCCATCATAAGACCCAGCATCACTTCAGCAAGATACATTTCGCTGGACATATGTATATCTGCTACTGCCATGTGCTATTCGACTTAAGGACGTGATGCAACGCATTATTTATGATCTTTCATTGAATTAACATATTCCGTTGAAAACTTATGAAACATTTAATTATTTAATTAATGGCCATTCGATCATTTCGCTTGGGAAATTAAGACTACAGACTTATGTTGGTTTTTAAGGTTTTACTGAAAACATAAATTTGCAGCTTTTTTCAAAATTAAGTAGCGAATTACTTAATACAAAATGTAACCTTCTATTGAATCACCGGTCATTGCGTATGGCCTTTGCTTGTTCCTCTCGCTTATCACTCACAGCTGTTGTCATGGCAACATATGAATTATCGAGAGGTAGCTAGCTGCTCAAATGGTCAATTGATTGTTGCCTAAACTTAACCATACTCTGAGCAACTTTTTTGACTTCACATAAATCAGTTGATGTAGACAGTATCTCTTCATCATGAATTGATGGATATTCCAATTAACTTTATGACTGTCATGTAAATGCAGATATGCAAATCACTGCTGGGCTTATCCACCTAAATACTTCACAGTTCAACGGAAGTTGAAAAGCGTTTACAAAACCGATAAATATGCACCCAACCTGAGGTATTTGCATCCATGAATACTATGCCGACCGTAGGAATGTCCAATAAAAACGAACGTTTTTCTTTCGTGTATCAGGTCTCATTCAGTGAAATTCACTGAAATTTGCAAATCAATTTCGAAACAATAAAACGGAAACGTTAAATGTAGCGGATGTTGAATATTCAGCCTCGTCAATCGGCACTAAAAATGAATTAATTCACAACTGGCATTTGTGTAGGCCTCAAATCGCGCCGAACCGAACCTTAAAGTGCTAATCACTCGCTAGAACTTTCAGCCAGTCAGCAGCAAAACGTTGTTGCGTAAAACATAAAAGCGACTCACAAGGTAATTAACGTTAAAAATCCACACCGGGCCGATTTAACAATCGCGATAACCAATTTAACCGCAAATCTGATCCAAACCTGGACGCGTCGCATAAAATAAACCCTAGCTAATGGTCCATAAATGTCCGCCCACCTCGCTCCCAGCTAGGCGGCGAACCACATGCCGAGACAACTCGAACGCATGCAATTTTAACACAGGGGCATTAATTATGCTAAATGAGGACTTTACATAACTCACATCGCCGCCCTGCGGTGGTGGGCCAGCGCAGAGGCAAACACAAACACGAAAAACTTCCACATGACCCAAAAACCAACATATCATGTTCGAATTCAAACAATTTTATCTCACGAATGGCTGTCTAATGGGAAACTTGTGTCAATAAAATTGGGCGACACCGTGGCCCACAGGCATGATGAAGTGAGTTCACAACCCGGCCGCCGCCGCCGCCGTCGCCCATGCCGCAATTGTTTGAGTTCCCTCGTTACATGCGTTACGAATGTGGATGACTTCTGAAATGAACCCCCAGTGCAACAACAACAACAGCGACAATGTGACACGTAAATCTCGAAAAATAATTCCACGTCCCGGAGGCACGCATCACAGAGAGTGAGAGAGAGAGAGAGGCGGAGCTCTGAAACTGGGTCGACAAGTTTGCTTGTCTTTCATTTTCACTGAACGCTCTCGTCACCAAGTTCAGGGTCAACTCGAGCGACGGCGCGACGCACAAACAACGTCGGCTTCTGGGTTCGGTCGATTTCCAATGCGACGCAGTCTCAAGCCAATAAAACGGCAAAATGTGAAGCGATTTATAGCTGACAGCGAGCGACGACGTTAAGAAGGTAATTTGTTCGTTCTTACGTCCAGAGCGCAGAGGGTGTTGGAGGATTATAAATTTCGAGTAAGCCCCAAGGCTAACAAGCCCGTCAGTAAGTCGCACTTAACTTCTGAACTTGAGCCGATGTGTCTGAGAAGAGTTTAAACACTCTGTTCCGTTTCTGTTCGTTGGACGAAGGGGAGTGGCGGTGTAGACCTAATGATGGCTGCGAGCATACATTTTTGGTGAAAAGTGGTTAGCGCCAAGCAGTTTGTGCCGTGTTCGTGGGCAATCTATGATCGGGTGCGGTTGCGGGTGGAATGATGCGTGACTGTCAAAAATTCTCCCTACAAACGGTTCCATTAAACACGTTGCTGTAGGAAATCGGGGAATCACGTCAGTTGTCGGCAGTTATTGTTGTCGACTTGAGTTATTTTAATTTTCAGGGACATCTGGGTTTTTTTTTTATCTGAACAGTTTCGGTTGCTTAGTTAATGTGTATTGGGTGTCGGCGGTCTTTCATTAAGAGATTTACGAGTGCCTTTAAGGTGTTAGATTAGAATCTTGGGAATGGAAGTATATGGAGTCTATGATGGGCTCGAAAGCAGCTTTTTGAGATTTGGGTGAGCTTGTATTCATTTTGTTTTGCAAGCACCGGTTTTTTATATTTTTTTCACTCGGCTATTAAACTTGGAATCGAAGGACAAATGACAGAAAAATCATAGTTTTCTGTTTCTTGCTCCAGTTTGGGACTGAATTTATGCTGATTTTAGAAGTTTATTGCTTGCCTGTGATATGTGTGCTTAGATGATATATTAACTTGAAAATCACACCTTCAATCAGTTTCGACCGAAAGAACCTGACCAAGAGAATCAACAACATTCTTATTCATTTCATTGCTCGTCTCGGGTAACGAGACCCCTCCGTGGAACTTTATAGATTCTGTTTGATGGCGCCTCTTCATTACCATTACCCCATGATCGAGTTCTCAATGGCAGGCAGCCCTCCACCTCCACTCAAGGACTCCGAGACAGAAGCAATCAAATCAAGTTGAATTGCAAGCATTTATCCTGCAGTCCATCAAAATGTCGTTTGCAGCATGAAAGGATGACGTTGTGTTGTTCCGCTGTCAGTGTCCAATTCACTTTTTCAAGAAGCTCCACCTCCAGCTCCAGCACCCCTCGCCTATGTTTACGGGAAGAAAAAGAAAATCTCATCTCCCGATTACTCAAGCGTGGCCCTCTGCGTAATAAACTTCCTTCAATCTCCGAATGGTTCCCCCCTCCCGATGGGACTCCTGCAGCGGCCAGCACTTCCATTACTTGGCATCAGTGCAAAACTGATGTAATTCCGATTCCCTCCGGATGGATGTCGCTATGGCCATTTGTACATGAGGTACACAACCATTTCCCGCGTCATTATCCCTCGGAGCCACTCGAGAGGAATTCCATGCCAAGAGAGACTGCCCTGCGCCAGCACAGCCAAGATAATCATATCGCAGGCCATCAAGGGGCATGAGGAGGCACCAGAGGGAGCTCAATGCTCTTCACAATGAGGAAATGATAATATTTCTGGATTTTTATTGCGATGGCACTCCCCGTCGGGCCAACATGACCGCCGACTGGAGCTGCCCTCTCACGTTCAGCTGCCTCCTGGCTCCCATTGTGGGGGCCATCGCTTATTAAGATTCCATTAAATTTAATTGCGACTCGCCACTGGAGTTGATGGAGACGATGTGTGCCGGTCCATTTGAGCTTTTAGCCAGCGTCTCGTGTTGCAGTCTCATTTTTCTGGCGAACTTTGTTGGTTTTGTTCGTTTGTTTTGTGAGCAAACAAGCCCGAAACAAACCCCATCCGGAGGAGTAGCTGCCAAAATGAGCTGATTGCCTCATCTGCACGGTCGGCACTTTGTCCTATTCCTGGTGGCTCTTCGAACGGATGCGTGTATATTCCAATCTAGAGGACAAGAGTTGAATGGCAACAAAAGAAAAAAAATGCTCAACTTTTCCTTTCGTTGTCCTCGTCGTCGGAGAAGATTGTTTTCCCCTCTCGACCCTGTCACTAATTTATTCCACTGAATACATTATTTTCCTATTCTCCGTCAGAATGGCTCTCCAGCAGTTGGCTTGTCCATTGTCGTCCTGTCATTGTGACTCTCCCTGTGTGTCGTTATTGCTTATTCATGTTTCAGTGAATATGTCCAGCCAATGGACACTTATTGATTATTTGTTTCTCCTCGTTGGCATGTTGGCCTTGCGGGGTGCGGCTGGCGCTGGTTGTACGAAACAATTGGCGATGATTAAATGCGATGTCCTGGTTGGCGTCGGTGGTTCAAAGAGCCTCAAGAATCCATCCACTCTTGAAGTTTGTGTCCGTGCATAAAATGAGAGGATGTTCTGTCAGCAGTTTTGTAATTTTTTTTTTGATTTCGTTGAAAGGTTTTTGTATCTGAATACCCACTCATTAGACAGAAATCTTTCGCACATAAAAGACATTAGTGGACACCGTTGGGTGGTTGTTTTTAATTCTTTTTCCGCGACGGGCTTCCTATCGTCTACTGTGCGCCACTTAGAAAGATTACAGAATTGAATTCCTAAGTTATCGTCTAGATACTTATCACAGAATATATTTAAAATTAAAAAGGCGAGGTGCTGATGGGGCGAATCTTGTTTGCGAGTTGAGCAAGTGTTCGCAGATAGCAAGTGAATGCGAGGGGTTGACTGATATGGGGCTTGGAAAACTTCCGTTCACATTTTGCGCGGGAATGCGCCTTAAGGTGTCCCCCCTTTGATATCAAAGCATGTACCTAATGGGTTCTTTTACTGTGAATCATCTTGGGTCTTGAGGGACTTTTTTTTTGTCTTGAGGGTGTAATCTAGTGCAGGCTTAATGGGAAGGATTCCTAATAAGTCGGGAATACACCAAACAGCTTCACTGAAAGACGAAAGTACAAATTTGTCCCTAAATTCAGGAGATTGTTTTGTTTTTGGATCAACTTTTGGCTATCTGTACAGGACCCGATCTCAACCCCTCATGTTGTACTTTATTTCGAAATCAATTAATCCCAAGAGTCACTGGCGTGTAGTTCCAGTCAATAACCAAACTTGATTGCATTTAATCAAGCGTCATTATTACGTTCACTTTTTGTCATCATTCTTCAAACAGAAACAACCTTTCTAATCGCTTTGAGTCTTGGACTAGTTTTGGATTGGTCGGTAAAGGCAGTGTAGTGGCGTGCCATGCAAGTTCGTCAATTTCATTGTTACCTGTCTCCCTATGGGTCGGCAACCAGGTCTGGCGACTGTTGAACTGTTTCGTCATCTCGTCAAGATACGAGCGATAGCTGATTAAACGATATGGCGATAGAATTGAGACTAATTGCAGTGAATTTATAGCGGCTTGAATGCCGCCTGAATCTTCTTCTTTTGCTTTGAAGGACGCTATAATAACGAGAGGAAAAGGGATATCAATATTTCAATATTTCATTGAAAGTAAACCCAGAGTTTAATGCTGACTCCGACCATTGAGCTTGAGAAGCTTTTCGTGACAGTTATTCTCTCTGACTGGAGAGAGGCGATACGTCGAAAGTCAAGGTTGTTTTTTTCCGGAATCGAACCTAGATCTTTAAATTAAAGTAAACTGTGGCGACTCCATCCATCTGGGAGGAGGGTTTCGAAGATTCTGTCTCGTAAATGTTGTAGTGGTGTGTGTGTGTTTATTGTGGCGGTTCTAAAACAAACCCAATTAGTACTATGTGGCGTTTTGATACATCAATCTCTGAGCGGGAAAGGAAATGTAGGTTGTAAGTTTCGTCTTTGTTTAGATTAGAACCATTTTGTAGAGTTTAGGAACACCATTAATTCCTTGACGGTCATCTTCGATATTTTCTCGAGAGATTCAATAAAAGGTACTCCCAGAGCGCGATATCTGGCTCTGCTGGACTTTCCGTAAAAAGAAAGTGAAATATAGCCTCCCTTTCATCATCCATCACAGTTATGGCAGTGGTGATTATAGGAGGTGCCAAATTTTGGCTGCCTATTGACCAATGACCCGTGATGATCCCTGCTATTCTAAAAGAGGATGTTGTCACGTAATAAAAATATACATTATAAAGTAGCAACACGGGTTTCCCTTCGTTAAGTATTCTTTTCCTTATCTTTAGTTATTCTTTGTATTCTTATCCCTTTCGTTGAAATAAATGGTATTCCTTGAAGTTCATCCAGAAAGATCGGACGTGTCTTTTTATTCGCTACAACAGGTTATGGGCCCAGGCGTCATAACGGTGTGTTAGATATACAGTATAGTTTTATTAAGTGCGTATAAAGTTTTGAAAATAAGTAAATATGTCTGGACAAGTTTTTCACATTGAAAAACTGAATAAAGAAAACTTTGATACCTGGAAACTGCAAATGGTAGCGATATTAATCAAAAACGACAGTTGGGCATACGTTGTTGGATCATTCGCCAAGCCCGCTGAGATTGGTGATGGAGGAGTCGTCATTAATCAAGCGGAGATCAACGCATGGGAAGTAGCAGACCAGATCTTGCTTTCTGGTCCTCGTCCTGACAATGTCACCTTCTGAGCTATGTCACATCAAGCACTGCGCAGCATCGAATCATGTGTGGGCGAAATTGGAAGAGGTATATCACTCCAGAGCACCTGCGCGTAAGGCTACGCTTCTGAAACAATAACTTTTCACAAAAATGAAGGAAGGGGAAAGTATGATGGATCATCTAAACAATTTCTTCGGAACAGTTGACAAATTATCGGAGATGGAAATATGAGTCGCAGGGGATCTACTTGCGATTTTACTTTTATATAGCATCCCGGAGAGTTATGAGAAGCAGCAGCCGAAGCGTTAAAAATCAAACTACTAGCACCGAAAGCGTTAAAAATCAAACTTTTGGAGGAATTCGGCGCAAGAAAAGAAAAGGAATCCCAGGCCAAATAGTATTCCCAGAAAGCATTCGCTGCGAAGTCATTTTCGAGAAATAACCGTAATTATGAACAACGGAAGAAAGAGACGAATACAACAGAGGATCTAGTTAAATTTTGGCACATTTTCTAGATGTTGTGCAGTTATTGAAACTGGCCCATATAAGGTTGGCTATCTTGAGGAAATGCGCTGATATTCTTTCCTCGACCAACTCGAGCGGAATCGGCACTTTGTGGTCGAACGACGAAGTGCGGATCTTGGGAGTTCATCGATTTTTCCATTTTCAAGAATATTGTTATATCCTGGAATCCAAACTAAAGTGTCGCTGCACTGTTCCTTAAATGAAACCAGGTTATAGCGGCATTCCCTGACTACCTTTGGAGTTATGCAGGTCGACTCGATAGGCCTACTGGCAGCTTGACTTTCCACATAAAGGATGACTAGATAAGAATGATAGGAAAAGATATTGTTCCGCCAATAGCGTCTCGAATGCTGGCCTCGAGCTCATCCAAAGTGGTTGGCTTGTAGGCGTAGACTAAGGACAAGTCAGAGAAAATAATCGAGTAGTGTCAAGTCGCATGATCTATGATCGATGACCCAGTCTCCAAATTTCTCCTTCACAACGTCGAGCGTTTCATCGCTTGTATGCCATGTAACGCCGTATTTTGTTAATTTTGCTTGTTGACCCACCAAAATGACAAAAATGAGCCACGTACGATGAGATGATTTTTTGGCCGAAATTCTTATCTCCGGCCAACATTTCGAGCGACCTCACAGCATTATCCATGGCCGTTTGGCTTCAATTCGCAAATTGCAAAATTAGCCGTTGTTTACTCTCTGGCGATGCACAATTCTGGGCAACTTCTGGGTCTTCTTCGATACTGGCCCCTACGGCGGCTATGTTTTCTAAATTTCGCAACGATCTCTGTCTGGTTGATGGCTTAAGGTCCAAAGGAATGTACGCATGCTGAAATTTTTTCACCGTGCGTCGAATTGCCCCCTCGCTCAAGCCATGATGACGACCGTCTTCACGACGAAATTCATGTTGCGTATTTACAACTGAACTGGCATTTCGATATTTTTTAATAATTTCAGCACATTCAGCAACCTGACAGAATTTTGACTTTTGACAGTTCCTGAAGCATAACAAATGGAAAAACTGTCATTGCTATCTGGTCACCCTTTATTTACCCCCAGTTGTCTTATAAATGTTGTTTTACAAAGAAACAGCTCAGAAATGTACCTGTCCGTCTGGGATATTTATCTTCTGTCTCATGGCCAGCCTTTGAAGACTTCCCCTATTAATTTGTGTCTCCCAATAAGGCAAGCTACGATATTTCTTTCACATTAAAGTGATTCTAGACCACAGCGTTTAGCTTTGAATCTAAGACCGATACAATTTCTCACGCAACACTCATCTAAAATTCTGTGTCGCACGTTTGTCGACGTGAAGCAGTTTCCACCATTCCACTTGAGACGGTCGAGCATTGATCTTGATCTAGTCCCCTAGTCCATAAACCCTGTTCGCAATGCTATCCGCATCGCACACATGCATGCCCGAGTGTATTTCAACTTCATGGAAGCGCAACAGCTTCTGTTCTAGTGCGCCTTATGGAATCGATTTCCCCTGTCTCCGGAATGGATAATTATCTCAAACTCCCTCGGACTATCTCTCTCCTTGCTTGCTTACACCTCACTGCTTACTGAAGCGTATCTGTGACTTAATACCATATTCTCCCCATCGAACGCTTATCCGTGAATCATTGCTTCCGAACCATTGAACCGTCAATCGGCAGCTCTCTATCTGTATCTGTACATGTATCTTTCGCTGTGCAGAGGAGTGCTACCGCTCGTCCTGGGTGACATAATGATAAACGCCGCTTGTGGCTTTAAATTTGTTTTCCACTTGTCCAGGCACTGTACGGTGTGGTGATGGTGTTTCACCCGACCACCCCCTCGACTGGCTCCCATGGTTGCGATAAAGACACCAGGTGTGTAGTGAGTGCTACGTAGTCGACTGCTGAGTCCACTATCGCACCGCCACATCGGTGTTCTGTGCAACAAAGTAACGTCAGACTCCGGAAAATTAGGTGAACTTCAGCGCACTTTTTTGACGATGTGTACACATTCGGACGTACACGCCGTGCACTGCGTACGGGTAAATGTGGAACGATTTGGCGAACCGATAGGGGGTATTGAGACGTGCAGACGGGTTGTTGGGGCTTGTTATGTGGTGGGCAGTCTTGTTAATCGATGTAATTGCCATTCAGTGGTAGTTTTGTACTGGCTACACCTGTGCCTCTGTCGGCATATTTTTTCTTCTGCGCTTGCACGTCTCTGTGCTTTCTTTTCCAATTGAATTCCTGCACACGGTTACGTATAGATGCCGCTAGTGGTGGCGGTGGTGGTGGCATCAGGTGCAATTTGGCATCTGTTTATCGGTAGCGACTTTCCAGCCCGTTCGAAGTTGACGTGTTTGTGGCTTTGGAGAAATTTCGCATTACAGTCATGGGAATGTGGAATGGTACGCAATAAAAATTCGATGTGAAAACAAAAGTTTAAATTACAAAGTGGACACGGGCAGATAATAAAAACATAAAAACCTCGCGCAACACATAAACTTCAGTGAATTTAATTCGCAGATACATCTCACGTTAGATAGTTAAAGGGAGGGATTTATTTCCATCTTTCACTTTGGAGTCATTGTTTCGAGACTCTCCTTGAATTCTCCGTCCAAAAAACCTTAAAGCTTTGAGAACATTGGTGGCTACTATGAAACTCTGTTTATAGGGCCTTGAAACTTTGAGCATTTGATGGCTGCCATAAAACAACAGCTGATTCTGCTATCGGTTTCCGCACCTTGACCGTAAAAAAATGCATTTACATTCTGAAGCAAATTCTCTAGGAAATGTTAGTTTTGTATACACACTTTGTGCTGAAACCACATCAAAGATGTGTTTTTTGAGAACATTGTTAACATGGTCACCGAAAGATTGGTTGCAAAGAAGACAAGTTTTTGACGTCGGAAGTGAAACCTGCATTGTCTATGTGACAACGAGTGCATTTACTAATTCTTTATCACTTGACAAATTCCTCTTGAGGAGAAACGAATATTCTCGCATATGCCTTACACTTCAATCGTACGATTGTTTCCATACACAAAAAAGGCGCTAGAAACGAAATGAACAACTACCGACCCATCGCCAAACTGACTTGCATACTGTAGCACTTTGAAAGCATTGTGAATAATTAATTTTTTTTTCATTCCAAATCCTTAAGTTGGTTATGACGGTTGGTCGACAACTATGAATCTTACAGAATTTGTCTCTCATGCAATGTGCGCGCTTGAAGATGGGAAAGAAGTTGTCATTGCGACTGACTGATTAAATCTCACACCAAGTTATTATTTGGTTTCCACTACAGTTTCGTGAAATGAATCAAATCTTTCTTGGAAAGGAGACAATATGAGGTCTTATTCAGACCTTCTATTTCTAAGACCATTAAGGCCACATGTGGGGTTCCGCAAGGTAGTCACCTGGGTCCATTAATTTTGGTCGTTGCTACCAACGACGTTGATTATATAATCAAAGACTCCCATATCTCTGTGTATGCCCAATCTCTTGGGCGCCGTGGCATAGTGGGTAGGTGCGTCGACTCCTACGCTCGAGGTCGTCGGTTCGAATCTCGAAAAAAAAACATCAAACATTTTTTCACGGCTCCACCTCTTTCGAGTCACTATTCTCAAAGAGTATAACTGTCTAGAAAATGCTTCTCAATCTTGCCGTTCGGAGTCGGCATTGAACTGTAGGTCCCCTCCACTCGTGAAGGAACAATAGCACGCACAACACGAGTGGTTGCTAAGAAGCTAGGCTCAGGTTCTCCTCGGACTGTAGCGCCCCCATTCTTATTATTATTATGTATATGGTCGACGCAGGAACATTCACTCCGAAAACTTTCTTCCTCGGCACCTAGCGTATATGAAGGTACTTTTTTTCGCTTCAGAAATATTTTTGTTATTATCTTAACTCCATCTTACGCGCTGCGTAAGATTTCCCGCTTTGGAACGTTAACGATCATTCTTTCACTCATCAGGAAAGTTGTTAGCTTCTCAGGGTCTCTCTATAAGCGGAAGCAGTAGCTAAGCCGAAATTATTGGCGTTCCAAATAAGAGCTCTACGGGAATACCGTCAAGACCCACAGCCTTGTTGTTTTCAGTTCTTTACATGCGGCACCATCCTCACGGAGAGCAGTGGTGCGTATTCGGGCAATTCTTACGTTGGCTGAAGAGAAGTTGATTGAAGTTGGTTGAAGATGCTTGCCTGTCATTGGAAACCCAACTGACTTTGTAGCAAGCTTCAATGCTCAATCCTCTGAACACATTTATTATGGGTTACGCTAAAACTGCAAGGTTGCATTCTGTTGTACTGTACAGAGATACTACACAGACTTCCATTGAATACCAAATGTAACTACATCAACAAGCTTTGATTGCCTGACAAATTAATCACCCACAGCGCCTATCAGAGTTGCATGCAATGTTTCTGTTTAAAACTTCGTGATAAGATCTCGCAATCATCGCATAAAGCCGGTAATCTATGATCTGTTACATCAGCATCAGCAGTGCCGGTAGAGCAGAGCTGTCCGCACAAATCTTCCACCAAATGATGCATCTATTTATACTTCGGCGCAGTCCAAGTTATCTAGACAGATGCCATTAGGTTGCTCAAAGAAATCACTTTCTGGGTGAAGGTCATACACAAAATTCTCAAAATATCCTTCACGCACGTATGTAGATACATGCAAAGTTATGTATCTCATCCATTACTTATGTTTATGAGAACGTTTTGTGAATGATGATTGCTGCAATACAGTTTCTCGTTGTGCGTGTGTTACTTGAAAAGATGATACACAAAATGTATCTAGATAATTCATTTACTTTCGACACACAAGTGTATGTATATTGAGCATACGCCATTGGGTAGATTGCGTGACTGACGTTTGATGAATTAGTAAGCAGATACCTAAGCATATTGCGACGTTCTGTTTTTTTTTTTGTTTTTACATTGGAGTGACCTTAATTTATCGTTGCACGGAATGTTCATATCTGCATGCCGTGTTGTTACAATGGATATTACGCAATAAGTGCCAGCAGTGAAAGGAATCATCATAAAAGTGGAAGATGTTGTTCGGATGGATATTGGATTCTGATCATTGAATGTAATGTCATGCCTTAAGTGACGTAATTGAACGTGTCGCTGGGGAGAATAACCTTTGTGTTTATTAAATACACGGTGACTTTTGTAAGGTACGGCGGCAGGGTAATTGTCATGAAAAGGTGGTCAAATTCGGAGCCGTCGAGTACATGACTGATTGTTGAAAACAAAGGCTATAACTACGACAAATGCACTGTTGATAATATTTAAATGCAGAAAGCTGAATTATCCTTTTTTACATTTCTAATATTTAAATAAAGGTCTTGACGGGTAACCAATCAAACCACCGTATTGGATCCACTTTCGCCCCTGTTTGACATTTCTTCTTAGTCAGGGAGACTGTCTGGATTTGGTCATAGTTCTATTTTGATTTCGATTCTTCGTGTTAGCATCAGCTCAATGAGTGGAAACTCAGTCGATGACAAAAAATTTCCTTTCTTCTGCTGGCCAATAGCAAATATTGGGACAACGTATGTCCCACAGCTTCTTCCTCTTCCTCCAGCCTGCGAGCAACGGGTTCAACAAACCTTAGCTTCTCCAGTCGATACTTGTCTCATGTCTTTTGGACAGCATTCTCATTCATTTTAACGCCCTTCGTTCAGAGCGTTTGTCTGGGCGGCTTCTGTGGACATTTTTATTGCAATTTATGCATGTCTACATCAATCTCTGGTTGACTAATGTCTTTGGTGTTTCACTGTGCCCCGATTTAGTGATTAGGTATTCAACTGTTCCTTTGCCTAAAGCAAGAAATGGTTCTGGACGTATATGGAGGCAATTTGTCAGAGGAATTCGGCATCAAAAGCGGAGTAAGATCTTGTCTTACTGCATCCTACCACCAATTTTATTTCTTTTGTTGATAATCGATGAACTTCGAGCAGCCCTGTCGGCAGGAAAACGTCGAATACGATGTACTCCAACGACCCGGGTTGAGCATTTGAACTACGTTGACCATGTATGTATGCCTCCTTTCGAACAAAAGATGTATCTTCACAAAATTGCTGGTAGAGGAAGAAGCAATCATCGTCGGGCCAAAGATAAATCCCAGGAAAACGAAAATCATCAGTTCTGGAACTGTCTCAACAGCTCAGATATACATCGCTGGACAACCCGTTGAAACAGTGAATAAATTCCCGTGTCTTTGAAGTACTGTATCCGCCGATGGCTGAACCGAACTGGACATTGTCAAAAGAATCGCGAAAGTAAAGTCCACGTTCGAGATGCTGTCCGATATTTGGCGTTACAATGCAATTATCTCGAGGAACCACTTTAGGGTGCCTGCTATTGTGCTTTCCCGGGTAGGGCAGACCCACAGTTTTATGCTAACTCCGAATAACGAACGGTTCACCTACACACAATGTTTTGGCGGCCACCAGTTCAATATAAAAAAATTCAATCCACTTTCTTCAACTAGAAGTTACAACAACGTTGTTTCAAGGAGGTATTCTTTTTCAGTCAGAGAAGTTATCTTACATCTCTAGCCAACGAGAATATGCTACGAACGATTCTGAACTGAACTGCTGCAACTATCGACAGATTGTCTATAAATTTTGTCCTCTCACTTTGTGCGAACACCTGAAACCGTTGTTTAACTAGTGCACCGTGGTGGGTGAAATCTTCATGCAACATCAGATTCAGGAAAAAACAGAAGGAAGGGAAGTAAATCGTCATCCAAGAAGAGGTGTCATTTTGAATTTCGCGGCATTGTTAAACATTCAACTACCATTACTCTGAGGAAGTGTATATTTTATTCTTACTTACGGATTTCATTAGTTTGGTGGCCAGCCTTCGAAAAATTTGGAATACAGTGAAACTAATCAAAACTCAAAGAATGGCTTGCATAGCCACCGCCGGCGTTTTAAGACCAACTCCTTCAGACACTCTGTCTATACTACATTCTGTACCCACAGATCTTCATATCCAAAGCTTGCAGCGCATAGTGCAATCAGATTTCAAATGACTGGACTATGGAGTGCAAGACCGTATGGTCGTATTTTGGATTTGGTACCAAGAGGGCTCGTTCCTAATCCAATAGAATACATCTGCCCTGAGTTAGACTTCGCAACACACATCGCTACACTCTTTAGAACAAGAGAAAATGGACATCTCGGCTTCGTCTCATACTTAAGCATTTTTTCAGACGGCTCTGAACTGTAGAGTCAGTGCTGATAGAGACAGTAAACATCTCCACAGACACCATGTGTACATAAATAAACTGGGGCACCTAAAACTCACGACAAATAGTGGAACAACCCCTTCCAAAATCTGCCAAAATCTTTAATGTTTTGTAATTGTGCCATTGAACCCGACGCGCTGCTGTCGGCTCCATGCGAAAAGATAGGGAGCTATAAAAACTTCTGAAGTTCCAGACAACTCCTCTATACTCTCTACATCTTTGATTGCGCGAGTTATGTTTGTACACTTTTGTCGGCCTTGAGGATTAAGACAGTCCATGACCTCTTGAACAACAGCCATTCATCCCTATTCTGTGCGGTCAATCCCCCGCAATCGCTGTCTTTTTCTCTTTCGACAGCCATCTGGCAGTCAAAGTTTAGTGAAGAGAGCCATCATAAACATTTTCTTACCAAAAATCGATGACAAGTCTTGGGGCTGTCATTCCAAACGTCCCATTTAATTACTTATAGGCTAAAGACAATGGCACATTCGAGGGGAACATTCACGATTTTAACCTCGTCTGAAGGCAACAACATTTATGCCGGCATCAAAAATCCTTCTAATGGATTACAGAGAATCATTGGAGGACCTCTCTGATGGTTCCACTAAATGAATTGCAAAAGCATTTCCCAAAACAAATCAATCGCAGGTTTTAAATCTGCAACTCGTTTCGATCTTAAATTAAGGGCACATCGTGCCCTCCGATGTCCATTAATTAATTTTAATTAAAAATCGTCGTTAAAATCAGTCAGTCGGTGATGTAATCGTCGAAGACTGCGTCATGCCGTCACCATTATCATCATCAGCGCTCATCTTGGGCCATCATCGTCGCTTTAGGAGTCACGTAAAAGCACTTCATTGCCTCTCAGGCTCTCGGTGCGATTTATTCGGGGAATTGTTTGTCCCATAAAAGTCGGGATTGGGACGAGCATAAGGACGCCCATTGCTTGTTCTATCGCTGACAATTGGAACAATGCCATCACCTCATCGCTACGCCACGAGATCACGCAAAGTGTCAATGCCAGTTTGAAGGCGATACCCCAAGGACCCACTCCGCACTGACATTGACAGGATGCAGCGCATTGAAAGACAATTGAACGTATCCAGCATCTTCATGAGATCACCTCATCATGACCCACATTCGACGGATTATGCATGAGAAATTCCGTGACGGAATCTTGAATCGCAACTGCACAGCCTTCTTGGCGTCGCAGCCCTTCTTAGCTGCAAGGATGTGTGTGCGTGTGAAGAATGAAAAAATCAAACATGTAGTCTCTTTACCCACTTACTCCCCACTCACGGCAGAGCGGGAGCAGAACGAGTGGGGTGTTGCATTCATTCACGGGTGCGGCATGCACTCTGAGCAGGCACAATGAACGAAGAAATCCGTTTCAATCCCTATTCGTGAGAGAACATTATGGAACGGTTTCGCTCTCGGAGAAAGGATAATTGCAAAGAAAATATGTCGGAGCACACAAAGGGGGTCTGTGGGTACTAATTCTGGAGAGATCCTTGTGGGAATTTTAAACACTGTTTACACACACATGCGGACGCTTGAAAGGATCGGGTGGTTGAATTGAATCAGGGGATTAAGGGAAATACGGTTATGGGTGTTAATGAAAAGGAACTAATGAAAGTAGGAAGTGGCTGTTTCCGACCACACCCCCAACATGAAGCGCCAATGGAGGGTCTTGTGACATAGTGCTTGAGTGTTTCCTTTATTGATGTGTGGATGGTGGCCGGGGAGGTCGGACTTATGGCGAGGAATTTATGGCTCTTGGAAATTCATTTCGAGAGGGCATCCTGAGCTGGTGGCATTTGATGGCTGGAACCATAATGCTGGTGTTGAGGACAGATGACAGATAATGGTCTTCAAATTATTATGTGCTTTGGGTAGACTTTATGTGCGGTCTGGCCTGAAGCACGTGCCACGCAAGCGGCCGCGAAATGACGTAAATTTTCGCACCAGCGAATATATTAAAAGCAGTAAGTGTCTTTTATTGCCTGTAAAATGAGGATTTTCTTAAGCTGCCAACTGTTTGACGGTCTTCGTCAAGCGAAATGACCGTACTCGTGTTAGAGAGAGAAGTTTTACAAGGACTTGACTTGGTTGCAGGCAGCTAGTGGCAAAGTCAAGGAGAGACTAAAGTTTACCTCTACTCACACATCGTCAAGGTCAAGGGAAAACTAAAACTCAGCCCTACTCACTCAAAGTCAAGAGATATCACCAATGCCACAAAGTTTGGTGAAGGACTTGAATACACACTTTTTCGTCTTCCGGTGTAGAGAACACCAAACTGAGTTCTAACAATGATCAGAAGTGCAAAGTCTCACTGTCTTCTTGGGACAAAAGGAAGGATGTGGGTGTGTTCACAAAGATGAACTCCTTTTAGAAAACCGATTTCATGAAAGACGAAAGACGTACTCTACTTGTAGGGAATCATCTGGCAGTGGCTAGTCTTGTTCCAAATGGCAAATGACCCTCAAAAAATGTTCAAGTTGACTTGGGTCCAACTTCACTCGAATGATCCTTCTTCTTCTTCTTCTTCTTCTTAGGGCGCTACAGTCTAAGGTGGAGCTGGGCCTCACTCAAACATGCCTCTCCAGCCACCACGATCTTTCGTCAACTGTCTCCAGTTTCGCACACCAAGCCGGCCGAGGTCCCCCTCGACTTGTGTGCGCCACCTTGTACGTGGACGTCCTCTGTTGCGTTGTCCCACAGGCTCAGAGTTGAAGACTCTTCGGGCCAGAGCTAAGTTATCCATAAGCTCTACATGGCCTAACCATCTTAGGCGTTGGATCCGTAGACGCCTGGCTAGACTCATGTCCCTGTACAGCCCATACAGTTCGTGGTTGAATCTTCTCCTCCAAATGCCATCAACGCAAACAGGACCAAAGATCGCGCGCAGAACTTTACTCTCGAAAAGACCAAGAGACTGTTCATCCGCTTGGGATATTGTCCATGCCTCTGCGCCGTAAAGCAGGACTGGGATGATCAAGGTCTTTTACAAGGTCAACTTGGTCTTCCGAGAGAGGGCTCTACTACTCAATTGCCTTTTGAGCCCATAAAAACAGCGGTTGGCAAGAGTTATTCTGCGTTTGATTTCGGTACTGATGTTGTTTGTACTGTTTACTGCAGATCCAAGGTAGGCGAAGTCCTCAAAGTTATAGCTGCCTATGGTGACGTTCTGGCCAAGTCGCCGATGTTGTGCGTCCTTTTTTGATGACAGCATATACTTGGTTTTGCCCTCGTTTACTGCCAGACCCATTTTAGCCGCATTGACGCGCATCATTGACGGCTCGCTGTGTTCGCCCAATCACGTCAATGTCATCCGCGTAAGCTAGCAGTTGAACGGGCTTTTGGAAGATCGTGCCTCTTGTGTTGGCCAGTGAGTTTTGCACGATCTTCTCAAGAACGATGTTAAAGAAATCACATGACAGCGCGTCGCCTTGTCAAAAATCTTTTTTTACATTGAAGGTCTCGGTGAGTTAGTTACCGACCTTGACGGAGCAGCGTGAGTTCTCCATCGTCATCCTGCTCAGTCTGACGAGTTTAGCAGGAATGTCAAAACTAGACATGGCGCTGTATAGCTCGTCTCTATACACGCTGTCATATGCGGCCTTGAAATCGACAAATAGATGGTGTGTGTTGATCTGCATTTCTTGGGTCTTCTCCTCGAATGATCCACTCTATCAAAATTTAATTTTGAGAATGCACCAAGTGTCCCCGAAGGATGCCAAGAAACCAACCTGATCCACCCGAGAGTGCTGTAGAAGAGATGACTATGAACTTTTTCAACGAATAGGTATAGAAAATGGTATAATTTTTAGTAATTTGTGGTCCAATTTGTTTTCTTCAAAAGGCAGTAAACTACGTACTTGTTAGGTCTACGACCAAGGGAGGTTCTGAGCCTGTGGTATCTCCGTTTTTCATCCTTGACGGCTTCGAGCACCTTGCTAAAAAATCTAAAAACTGTATGACGAAATTGAAAAGCTTTTATACAATCAATTAAATGTTTGTGTGTGGAGGATAATTACACGTAATGTCCGTCTTCTAAAGGACAAAGAGGCAGAGGTAGACCTTTCTCAAAGCACGTATAATTCAGCCGCTTGCAAAATGTCGTCTCAAGCTACTACCCTAATCTGAAATCAAACGAAATTTAATTTGAAAGTATTACGGCATTAATCAAGAGTCAAAGCATCCTTCAACTTTATTTCTAAGATGTCTAAAAATTGTATCCTGCGATAAAAATAATTCTGTGTTGGCGGTGTTTTCAATTTTGGGACATAAAAATACCTTGTACCATGGAGGACTTCCTGTTATAACTTAAGATTCAACGAAGTACTTTAGGGATTCATATATTCGCATTATTTAATTGGATTTGCTTGCTGGACTCCGTAGGGTAACATAAATGCTAAGGTATCCTGCACAAAGTATCTCTTCCGTTCCGGAATCACTCCCATCGCCCAGGGATGAGAACCTGGCCCCTAATCGCATGCATCTCCTTTGTAGCTTCGACGTAAAATATGACCTTTCCGAGAATGTATCATCCCACTCATTTCCGCTCAAGACCTAACAGCTGAAAATAACTGAGTCTAAGAGATGCGTGGTAGTAAAAATGAATGGATTTAAATAATAAATAATATTACTCTGAGTACACTTTTCTTAAATTCAATTTTTTCTATTTTTCTTTTCAGTGGACGTTCGTATAGCAAAGACAGTCAACAGAGTTCGCAAAGTGATTTAAGTCTTTCTAGTGGATCACCGAAATTGCTAGCCAAAACTCCATCACGTAAGTTAAGATTTTTCAACAAATTTTCAACAATTTTCTATAACACGTAAACAGTGACTTTGCAATGGATGCACAGAACTTATCTATAAAATGTTGCATATCTAAGTTCCTGGTCCACGTGTATATGAATTGATTCCATTCAAATTGTTGGAGCATGATGGCCGTTGAATTTTTGATTAACTCATCATCTTAGACAGGCGGTGTTTATTTAATTCATTTACTTGGAAGACCAGTTAACCATGATTTGAGTTCCCTTTGGGAATGCTGTATTTATGTTCATTTTTTCTGTATTTAGTTGTAAGTCCTGTTTTTAATCTCAAATTGATTAATTCTTTTTTTGCTGCAACGTCAAATAATGCTGTTCCATATAAAATTTTGACAAAGTGCTTGTTCTCAATTTCGTTCGTTTAATTTGATCTCAACAAAAAATCGATGATGACAATTTAATTTGATTGTTTGCCCTATTTCCTGTTTTTTATGTCTTGTTTATTGTTAAGAAGACAACAAACATCTTGTTGTGTGAGGATAAGTGTGGGGACTTTCACCGCATTGAGGTCTGCATTGCTTAAGGTGAATCCGAAATATTAAGAAACATTGTCTAACTCAAAAATCGACTTGTTGTCTATGCGTTAGCAACTATCTTAAAAATGTTTTGCATTTCGATTACAATTCTTTCCTGGTACTTCGGCGTTTAACCTCTCATCTCATTTTCAATGACCCGCATGTTCCACTAAAGGGGTCGCGGTGGCAATGCATGCACGAGAGATCTACAGGCCACTCGATCCTCCGCCATCGACTCTAACTCATCAGGAGCTATGCCCAAGCGCAACCAGGCGAGTGTTTGGACTTGGTCCAACCATATCATCCTAGGCCTGCCAAGCGGTCGCCTACCTGATGGAATCGCATTCAAGGCACGCCTCGGAAGTCGTTTAACCTTTAATATAATATTTAAGTTTTTTCCTGAGGTAAAGGGTATTTCCGGTGGGCGCCGTGGCCGTGTGGGTTCGTGCGTCGACCCATGCGCATTAGACTTTCACAGTCTAGGTTCGAATACAAGTTAAGACAATTTAAAAAAAAAAAAAAATTGTTCACGGCTCCACCTCTTTCGAGTCACTGACAATGCTCAAAGAGTATAACTGTCTAGAAAAAAGCTTCTCAATCTCGCCGTTCGGAGTCGACATTAAACTGTAGGTCCCCTCCACTCGTGAGAGAACAATGGCACGCACAACACGAGTGGTTGCTGAGAAGCTAGGCCCAGGTCCACTTCGGACTGTAGCGCCGCCATTATTATTATTATTATAAAGGGTATTTCCTGCTCGGTCATCAGGAAATTAATCGTTTTTCAGGTTTGACTTAACGTAGAAGGAATAGCATCGAATTACTTCAAAATGGAGAGTTCTTCATCAAATGTAATGACTCCTCTAATAACTTCAGCTCTTTGATAGTTCTCCTTATATACCTGCCTGGAAAAGGGGAGTGGATGAGTTGATTAGGAGTACCAATAAGTATAATTTTGTATTCAAATATGAGGTAAATACAACAACATTTTCATCAGTCGGCCAAGATCGGATAGTAAAACAAAAGCAAAAGCAAAAAGAGCGAAGAATTTTGGCACAGTCCCCTAAAAGGCATAACATACTCAATGGAATTGTAGATCATCTCGCTTAGAACGGTGTTGACACCCCATTCCGATAGGACCGACATCATCATTCTGCGGTCTAGAAACGATATTGGCTTAACAACGAACCACACTTAGTCTGCACAGGATCTCAACCGAAGGAAACAGACAAGCAAAAGTGTGTATGCCAAGTCACTGTTCCAAAAGAACGTCTGAGAGCTTGCAGAATATATCGTGACTTTTAGGAACGAAGGCAAGACAAAGTGATGACATAGCCAGCACATCAAATAAGCAACTCTAAATAGGAGGTAGTTGAGAACTTCTCTACCTCGGCTCTGTTGAAAACGGTACAAACAACATCAATTCCGAGATCAAAATGCAGAATAACTTTTGGCCACCGCTGTTTTTTTTGGCTCAAAATGTCAACCTTCTCCCAAAAGACCAGGCTGACTTTGTATGCGACATTGACCATCCCAGCTCTGGTCTACGGTACAGAGGCATGGGAAATACCCATGAAAAAGAATCTCCTGATCTATACGAGAAAAATGTTCCACTTGCGATCTTTGGTCCTGTTTGCGTTGTTGTCAAAAAGAAAATTCAGTAACGAACGGTATGAAATGTACAGCAATAATGGCGGCGCTACGGTACATAGCCACTCGTGTTGTGCGTGCTATTGTTCTCTCACGAGTGGAGGGAACCCGCAATTTAATGCCGACTCCGAACGGCGAGATTGAGAAACTTTATCTAGACAGCTATACTTTTTGAGCATTGTCAGTGACTCGAAAGCGGTGGAGTCGTAAACAATTTTTTTTTTTTAATTGTTTGTCCGAACTGGGACTTAAGCTAGTCTTGGAAGTCTAGTGTGTATGCTTTGATGTATGACGCACACGGCCGTGGCGCCAAATGAATTGTAGAAGAGTCTTTGACGCTGCGTCTAAGTTTAAGAAGTCTTCGACTTCTAGGCTGGCGCACACAAGAAAATGGACTTGAACCAACGTGAGCTATTGGAGAAATCGAACACATCAAGAGATCGTGCCAGCTGGAGGGGTTTGTTGGTTGAGGCCCACGTCCACCACGGACTGTAGCGCCACAAGGAGACAACCGGATTAAACACAACTTTCCATCCAAAGTGAATTCGATTCGGCGTCAGGCTGTGGTCCTGAAAAATGCTTCGTACATAACCTCCCCGGTTAGTGTGCGAAAACTTTCCTTTTGCCTTCAATTACCGTCAATGTATAAACTTTATCGAGTTTTGAAATGCGATGGCCTTCAAAAACCAGAACAAATGTTCAAGCAATGCTCAGTCTTCTCTCACAAAGGCGAACTGCGCACGAATTTGATGGAAAGCTCATCCTCCAAAAAATCCTGCCCACCATATCCAATCAATAGCACTCCTTTCTGTTTCTCAGTGCAGGAGCAAAGTGGTTTAAGCAACTTTTGAGAGGCATTTTGCTTATACAGCAGTTCAAATTTTATGAACACACTTCAAATCAGTTTCGTTAATAACTTTTCTTCTATGAATTTTCGTTTACCAACTTTCGGTATAATTTAAATGAAGTAGATTCCGTTTATACAAAACAACCGAATGAGTTGTAGACTAAAATCCGAATCGAAGTCCTGCCCCACTTGACGCCGAGATTATGAAAGAAATCGTTTTCGAGAAAGAAAATCCATTTGAAATCAAACTCGGGTGTACTCCTCCACCAGCAATTCATTAAAAGCCCCATCCTCCCTCCCCCCAAAACCCTGCCAACAGCATGGAGAAGAAGGAGAAACTGATATTCGATTCCTTTCAGTTTTTCAAATTTTTAAATTGATTAAATATGGAAAGGAAATCATTTACACAGTTCTGCCTTGGAATAAAAGTATTTTTCAATAAACTTATTGAAAAGCGGGCGGCTGTGTCGTTGAGTCACCACCCAAGCGAGCGAAGGGAACCCCAACTATGTTCAGTGTGCCTGTGGAGAGACGGAGGAACGTTGATTAAATATTTACAACATCCTGTGGGGTTTATATTTGAGGATGAAATTTCAATAAAAACCAAAAATCGAAATAAAAGTTGACTGTTATGGCCAAGTGAATGGCATGGAGTTGGTTCTGGGAAATGTTGAGAATGGTGTCGTTTAGAAAGGGTATTTGAGCACACAGACACTGGTTCTGTGGTAATTGATTTAATGCAGATGACTCTATTTCGCTCTGTCGGGGTACTCGTGCATTCAAAGGATGCAACAGGATTGGAGATTAAGTGACAATGGTGCTCCGATGGGAGATGATGGAAAAAATGCACGATGATACTCTGCAATTCTATGAGCCCTGCTTGAATGCTTTGACTGTTTGCGACTTAGTTGCATTTGAATGATGTTAGTTGTTTGGATTTTCTGAAAGAGGATGGATGAAAAAACGAAATGAGGTTGTAATAGAATGGCTGATGTGTTTTGTTGGATTTATGAGATTCCGGCAATTCATTGAAGGCGGAGAAAGGAGATAAAAATTCAAATACCCAATTTTCCATTTATGGATGCAACTGTTGTGCTGATACATATTTTATTAGCCGAAATCATTTAGCTAGAGGAATATTCTGTTTGTTGAGGATGACGTTATTTTAGATAAGATTGGCTATAATCACTAGACTGTGTCTTGAGCACTCATAATGAATTATACAAAGAAGATATGGTTAAGTAATTGTTTGAAAACGTTGGTGCTTGAATTATATTCTTTTCCTTGTGTTCAAACTCTCAATTCAGTCAGACACAGATTCGACTTACTTATTTACTTACTTAGGTTGGGCTACAGTTCGGGGTTTACCTGGGCCACAGATGCGACTGCCTAGAGGAGTACATTCAAATCGCAACATTCAATTGAATCACCGCGTTGCAACATGTCTTGCCTTTGTTTCCAGACAAGATTCATAATGTTCTTCGATTAAGTATCTACTTATATGGTGCATAAGTGCAAAAACAATTGTGAGTTTCTCTTGCCGATACCACTGTACAAGCCTTCATCGGCTTGGTATGAGTCATGAATATCTCCTTGATCCCGAACCATAAGGTTGTCGAAAACCCTCCACTGCATCCTGGAATCGCTGCTGGCAGTTCGATTGTGAGCCATTTCGTATGCCATCTGGTCAGCTGGAGCAAGACGTATACAGTTTCTCGTCGATAGATGGAGTATTTCCCAATAAAAAAAATCCTGATTAAAGATAACAAATCTCACATGGACGAGTTTTATGGACGACAGGAGCAACTAAATCCACAAAAAGTCAGTACAAACTGAAATGCTAATTTATCAGAGTGGCTTTGAAGGAGCCGCTGCTGACGAGCTACTGTCCACCGCGATCTTGCAATATCCGCACCCAAGATTGAGAGAGATTTTCTGTGAAATACGTGATGGGTCATATGTGCTTCGCATGCTAACGACTGCCTTGACTGTCGGTGCATCGAACTTTAATCCAATTAACTCATTTGAATGTCATGGATGGTGATAAAAAAAGGAAATTACACTCATCTACATGAAGTGTGAAGTTTAACCGCATGTCGGGGAAGGTAAACGCAAGATCGTTGATGATATAATCCATCGATTTTCAGTTGAAGATACTTCTGTGAGACTGTTGAGGTAGACAATAAGGTGCATGGTTTTTAACCACATGAACATGGATCACATGAATTTCAACTTCGCTTTAGAAGTAGTATGCTACTGAATGCTCTAAAATGTGGAAAACAGAGTATATTTTTCTTGACCTGAGCAAACAGAATATGTAGACTTCCAGAACTCGTGTGTCTAAGGACTACTTGACTACATACAGCCTTGGCCAAATGTATGTGGGTTCCAATTACACTTTATTAAGTAAAAAAATTCAATGCGTATAAAAAGGAAAATTAAAGTTACAAAGTTAAAAAAAAATGTGAGAAGCGCCAAAGAAATGAAAGTGCGTATCCGTTCTCCTTCGTTACCACGTAGCAAGTGTCTTCTTCATTATCATAATACGCCTACAAGAAAAGCAAACAAAATTTAGCGGTACTGTTGCAAAATGAGATCGTATTCAGATTTGTTTTTTTTTTGTGTTGTTTTAAACTTATCAATCCTACATGTATTAGGCATCCTTATCTTTTTGTCTTTGCTGCCAAATCACTTATCGGAAGTACTTAGCTTGAATTTTATGGTTTTCGATACAATCTGAGGTTGTAAACGGTCATATCTGTTTCCTCCCATTTCATTAATTTGTTTGCTTTTTGAAGATATAACGAATCTTAAGGGGTGCCTAAAACATTTGGCCAAGGCTGTGTATTACTTTTAAAAATCTCTGAATTTCACTCAACTTCCCAAGATAGGATGGAGGGTAAGCTGATGGAAATCCCTAGCAGAACTTGTATTGCGGTTGAAGTTTTGAAGGAAAGGAAGGTAGCCGTCTATCTAACTAGAGCAATTTTGTGCCAAAAAGTGGTGATATAAGGAACGACAGTCAATTTTTCGTCGATGTTCCGAGTAGTCCAGTGTTTTTGTTCTCTAAAAGTGGTATCGTGTGTATGACAGAATATGTTTTGATTTGTTGTAGCGGCAACAGACAGCATTGTATTTACGTAGCATTCAATTCCAATTTTCCGATTTTACCCCATTTGAATTCAACGTAATGGCGAAACTTTGACGAGTTCCAGAGAGATAATCACTTATGAATACAACAAAAGTGTCGAAGACAAAACTGAGCCTTCAGGGACGTCATCATTAATATTATAAAAATCGGACTTGAAGTCATACAGAATGACCTATTTGAATGACCACAAAAGGAAAAGAAGAGTCTTCTTCTTTTTGTGGCGCTGCTTTCCGAGTGGTCCCGAACCTCAATCAAAAAGCCTCTCCAACTACAACGATTGCGCCAATTGCACACGAGATTCCTCTCCTCTTGGGTGTGCTATCTTAGATGTCACAGTGAGGTTGTCTATACGCTCTACATGCTCTAGCCATCTACACATATCGCTGTACAGCCCATGCAGTTCGTGGTTGAGTCTCTAAAGCTCGTTTCTCTGCACGCGGTCATATGTGGCCATAAAACCGACGAATGTTTAGTGGGTTTTGATCTACACATCTTGAGTATTTTCCAGGGTCTGCCATAATGTAAAGATCTAGTCTATTTTGGACTTTCCTGGCACACGGATGAGGATCTATCAGATTGGTGATGAAAGGTTTCATGCATAGGCATAGAATGGCAGAGACGATCTTCTTTTTATATTAAGGGTCATGCTCTAATGAGTTTTGTGAGCAAGGATGCCAAGGATAGCATGCCACTCTTCAATGAAATATTAGCTCAGATCACTTATAGACAAATTACTACAAAAAACTTTTCACATTCTGTTTGAGGTCTTCTTTGAACTGCCGAGCGATTCCTTTCCATAGGATTTTTACTTACTTACTTAGCAGGCTCCCTTCCTGTTAAGGGTCTCTGCCTGAGACCATGCCCTGCGATCCCGGTCGCGCTGTTTCAAGTTATCCAGACCAAGCGCTCTGGCATCCTCGATAGCTTGGTCCTTGAAACGGAGTTTCGGTCTTCCTTTTCTTCTCGAACCTGTGGGCTGTGATTCGAACATCCTCTTTGCTGGAGCGTTGTTCTCCATTCGCTCGATGTAGCCGAGCCAGTGCAGTCATCGTTTTTTGGCTTTTGGACTACATCCACATCTTTGTACAGCTCGTAGACTTCGCGGTTGTATCTTCTCCTCCATTCGCCCTCCTTGCATACGGGACCGACAATTCGACGAAGAATTTTACCTTCAAATATAGGACTTTTAGCCTGAGTGAAATTCAATAGTTAATTGGAGCCATGTCTGACAAAGATCTAAAACTAAAGATAGTATTAAAAGAATGGAAGGATCCAAAGATGTATATCCATTTGCATTATTGAAGCAAGTATCTTCAGAGTCTTTAAAATCCATTGGCTATCAAAGCAGCCTTTAGTAAATAAGTGAAAAAGAACCCACCATACAGGCCCATAGGGAATCGGATGGCCACTTTTGAATTGGAGCAGATGTGGAAATACCTTCCAATCGAGGAAGAACTTGTCAATCACTCACCTACTCGCAAAAGCAACAAACTCGGGGTGGAGAATTCTTGAGTCATATAAATTATTAGCGGGGTCGACTTCGATGTGATCGAAAACTCAGTGTTCAATAAACAATTTTGGTTGAGACACAATGTCATTCCTCCAAAACATTAGTTTTCCTTTTCTTTTCTACCGCCCTGTCAATTATCTATCCACACTTACCCTCCTCAACATCACTGCGAGTGTTGTATTTGCCTAATGAATCCACTAATGGATCCATTATACTGCCCAAGGCGTTAGTCTAACATATGTCGGACCGTCCGAACATATCCTCGCAGCTATCAACCTTTTGTTTAATTTACTGCCTCTTGGGAGACATAAACAAGTCAAATATCCCTGAGTCCAATTCAATGATACATGTTAGGCATGCGAATACCGATGTCAAAGTTTCATGGGACACGTACGCTCAAGGAATCACACAATTGGCTTGGCGGTTGCTCCTTTTGTTGTTCAACAAGTGTCACAAATAATTAGTCTTTATTTCCACGAAAATAATCTGAGAAGAGACATAAGTTTTTTGAACTTAATTGGGGTGGAGGCTGCCTCGGCCTTGTCGTTGGAACCTATTCGTAATCACTTTGAAAGTGGGTCCATTTCACCCTCTAAGCTAATGGTTGGATCTATTTTCAAATGTAAATGTTGTTGAAAGTTTGAGACCGTTATATTCCCACTTTCTATAGAAAATTTAACGTTGTGAAGGCCGCAACTTATAGTCCGCAGCTCACAAGCTGCAACTCACATGGTTCAGCCCACAGACCGCTGCTCACAGTGAAACAGTTTTGTCCAAGTCCTTGGCTTTCTGTGAACGTTCCTACTTGTCGCATTGGCTTTTGAGTTGACTAAGTTCTTTCTTGACTAGGTCGTAATGCCAATTAGGACTTATTGGACTTTCTTTCACACACTGCCCTTTCATTCGCCTCTACGATGCATCAACACGCGACGGGATGGCGCAGTTGGTGAAGTACCTGCCCCAAGTTAGAGGGGTCACAGTGAAATCGAATCTGGTCCAGTCACCATTTGCCATTGGGATCAAATTAACGGCACTAGAGTAGGTTGCTACCTGGCAGTACAATGGACCAGTTTTGAGTCTGAGTGCTAAAGCAGAGCCTTAAAAATCATCCGAAAAAAAAATGATGCACCAACCCGCTGGTCTTATCAGGGTAATCTTTTCGTGTATGGGTGAAAAACCCACATCCTTTCTGAACCTTATTTTGGATTTGACTTGATGTTGTGTCGGGTTTTCATGTCTTCGCCAAAGAAACGCCTTCGTCTGGTCATAACTTCGTCTTCTGCTAACGCTACAGTCCGGGCTCGATCTGGGCTTCCACCAACAAGCTTCTCCTGTTGGCTTCAATCTTTAGCCAGCTGCCTCCAATAACGCACGCCAAGTTGCCTGAGGTCTTCCTTTACTTGTGTGCACCATCGGTTTCGTGGGCGTCCTCCATTGCGTAGTCCGGGTGGAGTCATAGCTAGACACCAGTAATTATTCCCCCGGTTTGCAGGAGGTTGTCTTAAAAACTCTGAACACTTAAAGCAAAACCCTGCCATTTCTTGGATTCAAATTTACAGTCTCCGTATGTAAAGGATCGCTTTGGATAATACTGCCACTTACGGTGTCTAAGAAATGTATCATCAAACTGTGGAAGAGCAAATTAATCCAACCGATTGAAGTCGAAGTTTAAGAAACACTGCCTTCTCTGTAAACTACAAAGCGCAAGTGAAAAAATGGAGTATACTTTTTGGCTCATTCGAAAAAATCGTTCATTTGTATGGAATACAAAAAATGTATCTCATCTTGAAAGTTGATCTTCGTTGCATATCTGAAGAAGAACACATTCCCGACTGAATGATGAACGAACGCATGCCTCAAGTGCCATTCATTTGCATTTTTCTCCAAACATACAAGACCATTCAGTGGTAAGTTGCTGCAACATTTCCAGTTGGCAACATCCTCACATCCACTGAGACTACACACACATGCGATCCAATGAGAACAATCCAAGCAACATTTGAAGCAGGTGCTGCTGGAATGAAATTTGTCGCCCGTCGCTCGTCGCTCCGACAACTCCACTCAATCCATTTTTGTTTTTTCACTCAAACACCATCCCATGGTCGATTGCTCCCATTGTTGACCGGCAAGCCAGACGGCGGCAAAGCGTGTGTTGCTGCTGCAGTTTCGAGTGGATCGCGATCGTGTTCGGGCAGTATGAGTATCGCCGCGTATCCCCTAGACTATTATGTCCGACAACGAATAGATTTCATAAGATATTTTATTAATTCATCTCCGAAGAGCAACACCGACACCGAGACCGGTTGCTGCGAACAGATTGTTCTTGAGGTATTCTCGCGACGACATCGCATTTAGATGTCAACGGGTAGGGAATCCGAATAAATCCCCCATGAAACGAAGTGAAAATTGAATAATTGCCGCGATCATCATGGGCCGAGTCGTCGCCTATCGCCGTGTGCTTTATGTGCTTTATGAGAAGTGATGACATACGGTGCAGTGTTTATGTTCCGTAACACGAAAAAGTGCGTGTTTCTTTCGATCTTGAATCGGTGTTTTGCGCAAGAGTTCTGTGTTAGTGGATCTTGCCAGGATTAAGGTAGAACGTCAAACGAAAAAAAAAAACAGAAAAGAAAACGAAACGTGATTTATCGGATTCAAAAGTTGAGTTCATGTATCTCTGAGTTCAAGGAATACCGGATATCTTTTTGTTCTTTCCAATATCCCTACCTGATGACAGAGGTTGGGCAGGTACGCAGATACACAATTTTTTTTCCTTCATTCCTCTTTCGCTAAAGTGAAAATAATGGCATCGACAACGAAGCAGAAATGTGCTAAATTTTCAGTTTGGTTGTGGAATACATAAGCACGTCGGACGCATGCTTAATGGGATGAGCATTAGAATTCCAACGAGACCTGTGGTAATGATTTTATGAAAGCAGGTAGACACATTCTAGACCTGGCGACCAATTATCAGAGAGCACTTAATGGTTTCTGGTTATTATTCGAGTGTTGCCACTTTTACTGGGTAAATGTTAAGTGCACCATCCAATTGGATGCAGTCGTTGACAATGAGTTGTGGTCATTCAAATGGAAGCAATTAACAGTGAGTGTCGTCTGCAAGTAAACAGCGTCGACTAGAGAAGTAATAAACATAAATTAATGGTTAGTTAGTGAAGACATGCAATGGACTTTGGACGCACCTGCATGCTGTAGGCTGACTCAAGACTTGATGTAGTACAGCGGGTGGGTAGAAATAGTTGAACTAGTGAGACGTTCTAAGCAGAGCAAGACTAGTAGTTTTTCTCAAGACTGTGTACGGCTTATTATATTCAAATGTATTTTACAACTTATTTCTCTTTGTTGTTGTTGGGCTATAACGAAGGATGGGTCATAGGAAACTTCTTTGGCTTGTGTTTAAAGACAACTTAGCAAGCATAACATTCGTTTCTTTGGTCTTGAGGCACCTGTCCGCTACTGTAGCTTGAAGATTGCCTTCAAATCTTGCGGAAAATGTATCTGTCTTTTAAGGCCGTATATACTGTCATCATAAGTGTCTTCTTATGCACTATATCCCAAACCTCTTTAGCAACTTCATGATGTTCAACGATTTTTGAAAACCCTTTCTCTTCTCAAGAATGTAAGGTTGGCACTCCTCATGTTACGGAGGTTGTCACACCTTATTTAAGAGAATTTTATATATTTTCAATGAAAGCCAAAGCTTGAGTGTTCAATTTTGCTCTGTTGTTGGGGTGAGGTTTCCACTTTGTTCATCATTTTATTGTAATCAATTATCTGTGTCGTGATCGCTCTGAATATTGATGCTTGCTCGACAATGGAAGCGCCTAATCTAACACCAAACTTGGTTTCAACTTCCTTGACAAATTTTTTTTAAACAGGGGGATGAGACTAAATGGATGAAAAACATAGATTACAGCTAAATATTGGTATTGCATGAGATTTGATCAATACAAATAAAAAAACAAAAAATAAAAAGTGGCAAGTTAAATAAATTAAGTCTTAAAGTTAATGTAGTGGCAACACTTTCATAAATTTTTTGTTGCTTTTATAGACCCCTTGCTTATGTTATCGGATGTTTTTTAGAGATTAAAAGAAAGAAAACGCATAAAAATGTTGTCTATGCTCATGGTATTGACTTTATTGAAGAGATCATTTTACACCACTATGTTGCAATGAATATGATTTCTGCGACCGTCGCTGGTGCGTCGAACGAAGCGTAATCTCTAAGTCACTTCTTTTTTCAGTAGCTGAGGTTACATATAGACAATGACGCCGTGAATGTTGCCTTCTTAGTGGTTCAAAGTCTCTGGTTCATCACTAGAGACTAACGATTTTACATATCCCCACAGAAAATCGTTCAAAGTGTGTTCGGTCCACTGGCCTATTTCGAGTAAGGGGATCTTCATCAAAGCTTTCTCGCCTTGTCAAAACCAGGCCTCCTCCACGTTATGGTATTCTATTACTACTTTTCCCTGCAAGAGCTCAGTCGTGTCAACATAGTTTGTTTGTAATAAACCCCCGGAAGCCAGAGTATTTTGGGGAACGGGAGAGCTATCGACTAGGCTAAGTAAGGAATACACAGGATCTGAGAACATTGAACTATCGATTAAGTATCATTTTTATGAAATCGATGCTAATCTACAAAGAACACCCAACAATAGATGGGAGTGGACTACTTCCTTCTACAATAGCACAAAAATGAAATTTGATAATTCGTTATCAAGAGTGGATATAATAAATAAAATATAATAATCGATTATTTATGACTGTAGACTATTGAAGGAGATCAGAGCTTTCCTATGTGTCGTAATTATCCAGCATTGGCTCAAACAAGAAGGAATACTCTCGATTTCTCGACTCCCTCAAGGATGTGATAAATGTCAACTTGCATAGTCTTATCAGCGCACGTTTTAAATCATTCTGTATTAAAGATGACAGAGTTTTGGAAAAACTTTGGACCTACGTTGTTCTATGTAAGGCTATGGACTGCAGTTTTAACCTAACCTAACCTAAATTAAACTAGGGCTATTCAATTGTGAAACAAGAGAATCTGTGATCATTCATATATAGCCGTCTCCATTGACTATAGCTCTCTGGTCAGACTGATCCTAGATAATTAAGGATCAGTGGTTCCACTACCTATGGGCCACCACAAAAAACAATGACCTTTTGTGGGTGTTACGGTGTTTTCCTAGAGGATTTTTGGACGTTCTTCACTCTAGATTCGACAATTTGCTTTATCAACGTCAAAGTGACATGAGCTTCGACGCTGAGCAAGAGCTTTTTGCAAAATTGAGGATCAAGTACAACTTGGTTTTGCGAACTGAACCATATTTTTGCGAGGTTATAAGGGGACGAGAAGGGGGCCAAAATAGGGTCAGAATCTCTGTGTCTTTATATCCCAAACCTTCAAATACCCACTAAGACGATTCAATTGCAAACTGAAACATTGGATGAGATATTTTCTTATTCACTACATAGGCAGGATAGTCTTGGCACAACATCTACCTCAATTTATTCGCTCCTGCAGCTGAAAGAGATCCTTTGTCTATGACAAGGGATATCAGTGTTATAGTTATGGTGTATACCTTTATCTGAGCATATCATTCATTTCAGCTATGCCCATGCATGCATCCAACCATATACCATAATTGGCTTGATGAATTCTGCAGACGGGCTTGGTACAAACGACGGAATACGTATTTGAACAGTAAAAACGGAACCGTCAATGACCTGAAATCATTTGGCACTACAGTCCATGGTGGATTTGGGCCCAACTTCTCCAGGAGCTATTTTCCCTCACGAGTGGAGGGAACCTACAGTTTTATGTCCACTCTGAACGGCGAAGTTTAAGAAGGCTTACGTAAAAGTTATACCGTCTAAGTATTTTCATTGAGTTCAGGGAGAGAGATGGCGCTGTGAAAATGAAAGTTACCGTGCTTACAATCGAGACCGCGTAGAAGTTGACGCAATTAGCCACGGCCATGGCGCTCGGGAGAGGTTGCTTCGCAAAACTAAGTATGCAACTTTTCGTTCGGATTCGTTTCATTAACTTGTTGCTCAAAGTGCCCTTAAAGTGAATTTTCAATTCTCCCTCTGAGTTTAGGTTCCGAACAATTCTTAGGAAGCCAAGAATCGGAGCGGACTTGGCACTCACCGAACAAGGCTTGCAGATAGCGTACAGTCTTGTCAACTGCTTACACACTGTCGTAGTAAAATGGATTGAGGTCCCCTTGTGTATTTGTGTCGATTGTCTACTTGTGTCCCGTCGTACAATGTTGTGTTGTCTCAAGGGATTGAACTTGATGATTCTTCAATTTGGGACTATGAAGTCCCTTCACTCTACATGAGTTAAGCCATAAAGCTTGAATATTCTTCATCAAAGTATCTAAGTCTTCGCGTTGTGACTATAGTGCAACATTTGATGACGGAATCAATTGATTTGTCTACCGAGTCGTCGTCGTGATTGCGAAACTCTTGCCGTGAACTTTATCAAATGGTTTGGGGAGCTGCTTGTCATCTCCACACGGTGCTGACCTTTTAAAGAGAAATTAAGTGGAAAATTGAAGAAAAACATAGAAGCATGATGAATTCAAAGACAGAAGTTCACATCAATACTGGACCCTCTTGGCCTTTTGAGCCACACAAGCAATTACTCTTTCAAGTGAACAACGACACCACAGCACTCAACTAACAATAACTTTTCTCATTTTCCTTCTTCTAAGTGAAAAATCTTGATATTTGCAAACAATCCCACATCGTCGTGACCATTGTGTTCATGCTGGCACACTGGTTTCTTTATATTCTTTTAAAAATAGATTATTATTGCTCACTCTCCAGTGAGGTGCACGCCAGAGGTGAACAGCTGCATAAAGCACACCTCCGCCCAACAAATGTGCCCCATAACCCCCTGCGAGCTCCTGAGAGGGTAATTCATTTGAATATGCAATTCAATACCGGAAACCATTCACATCTAGAACAAAACCGCCACATCTACGCCTCCTCATGGGCCTGTGCGAATCATAAGCAAATCGGAAAGATGAGCAGACATCCTGTCAGTTAACCACTAAACCACCTGTGACGACAAACATTGTGGTCATCTTCCGCCTCCCCCCATGGCTTCCATGATCAGAGTGCATCGTCGTCGTCGTCCTTCTGTGCCTCCGTGTGGGATGTTAACAGCAGCCAGCTGTGCTTGGCTAAGAGAACGTCTTTGCACACATAAAACACCACAAAACCAACCGCTCAGCGGGTGTAAGGTTGATGTTAGATCGAGGTACATTCGCTCATCATGCCGGGGAGCAAGAGAAGATCTCGCAGCTTCCACAAACACACCCGATTCAGATCAAATTTGTGTGCACAGATGTATCAATGGCAACGACAGCGACGAGTGCAACCGCATCTTGCACTTTGAGTTGAATAATTACCTGGTCTTAATCAAACCACAGGAGCTTGCACATCGCCATGTAACACCCTCGGTTGTGCGATTGTGCTCATCGTCTATGTTGGTGCCGCCGCCGAAGTGGTGCAACCTGTCTGCCTCAAATGGGTCACGTGGTGTGTGCTCACACACTTCAGATAGAGTCAACGAATTTTTCGTCCGTACCTTCGTTCTTCGTTCGTTTGCATATCATGTGCAGTTTATTTACACAACAAAGCAGATTCACGGATGGCTGCCTCTGGGAACAGGTTACAATATAATTGCCATCTAAGGCACCAAGTGGAAGCCACCGGCAAGAACCAGCACCTGTGTCTTTCGGTTCGTCTTTGGCGACGATGGGGACGAACCAGCCAGCTGCAGTGCACAGCTATCGGGTGCCGCATTGTCACGCACCTTTAAATTCCAAGTTCTTTCACAAAACGTCAGCCGGTTTATTTATCTATTCACCGTTGATTGCACTGCTGCGGGGGAGATACGCGCAGCTGACATTGCCATTTAAGATAAATTAAAATGATTGTTTATGCATCTGTGAGCTACTTCAGTTTGTTCGTGAATGGAAATTGAAATTGAAATATTCTCAATTTGCATAATGCCATCCGAAACGTCTCCGGAAATATGCATGCGCTTCGTTCCAAATGAACAAATACGCCGCGCACAAGAGAGTTAGCCCAGTTTTTCGGGCGACTAATCGAAAATGTTGATCTAGATATGTATGTGAGGTTGGTTTTTGGCATGCGATTGTATCGCAATGTTGTGCCATTCGGTTGGCAAACATAAATTCCAAATAAAATTAGTAAATGGAGCCAAGAGCGCTTAGACTCGGCGGCACTGTAATGCAATTCATTGAATATTCCACGTCAAGTGCTGCCACTTTGACGGAACTTTGTCAAGCGCGATAGAATATTTCTGATGGGTATTCTTTTTGCAAATTAAAATTTGAAAGCCCTTGGAATATTAATTGGCCGGGACGTTCGCTGCTACTGTGTTGGCAAATTCGTGAGTTTATGTCCCTCTTTCATGGATCAAACGGGTTAATTTATTCGATTTTGAAGTCTGTTTAATTAGCTTTGCGCGTATATTCAAATGCGGATAATCAAATACCCGGATGCTCGTAATTTTTAAATATTCAGGACCGTAAAAAATTGCGCACTACGATTCAGTGACATCAACTCGTCTCTAATCAAATTGATAAACTTCTTTATAGAATTACTCGAGATTTTTAAGCAAAGTAAACGTGCTCGCTTGTTCAGGTTGTGTAAAATTGTTAATCAGAATTAATCTTTCAATTATTGGCTTCAGTTTGTGGAATTCTGAATATGTTTGATTCAGTCTTCTTATTCTACTGCTGTCACGATCCTTAGTAGTGTTTTGCCAATTTCGTTTCAAAAATTCGATGAGCGAACCCTCAAATGTCTAAAATTGTTTAATAATCACTTCGCATGGCACCCTGGATTGAGGAAAGATCAAGGCGGTTGTTGATCTACATAATTCAAGGCCAAACATTGAACGGACAAAACAAACGCAAAACGTTTCTACAATTTCAGCTCATTTTTAGTGACAAGACATACATTTTTAACGAGTTTCATTTTGTTACGAATTTTTGTCTTGGGAATAAATGCAATCTGAAAGTTTTTAGGTGGACGTAACCTGAACTGACATTTGCATACGTTGAGAGCGATTCATTTCAATCCCGCGTAAGTAGACAAAAGTGAACGAACTTAACGAAACTGAGCGAAACAGCTTTTATGGTCACATAACAATGTTTTCGTGTGTTCGCTCGATTGCATTAGTTCCGTACGGTCATTATAGTTAGCCCTTAATTGATTTTTTACTGAAACTTTCAAATTCTGCTGCTTTTTCAAGGCAAATTGAGATATTTCTTCCATTACTACTGTTTATCATTGGATGAGGTATGCTGAAGAGCTTGATCGATGATATGAAATCTTCAAAAAAGAGTAAAGATAACAAGACGGTGTTCACTACTTCTTGTTCTTCAGGTGACATTACAGTCCGCGGTGGTGGACACCTTTAATTTTGAATGCACCAGCTCTCTCGAGTCGCTTACATGTACGAGGGGCGTTCAATATATTCTCGGTATCGATATGAAGGAAAATGCGAATTTAATTTAAATTGTTTTTATTTTTCAATATAATCTCCCCTAACATCAATGCATTTGTTACATCTTGAGGTAAGCTTTTTTAAACCCTCAAAAAAATAAATTTCCTCTTTCTCTGCAAAATACCCATTTATTGCCGACTTGAGTTCTTCATCATCCGAAAATCTTTTTCCACGAAGACATTTTTTCAAATCCGGAAACAGGAAATAATCACTAGGGGCAAGGTCTGGACTATAGAGTGGGTGTTGGATTTCTTCGAAACCACAATCTCGCGCAGCAGATGGATGCGCGTAGGGATGCAAACGATACATCGATGTTTTGATAACCGATACATCGCCGATACATCGACAGTAAAATTTTCAAATATCGACATCGTTCATTAATGTTGTTAAACATTGCCAAGATGTGTTATATATAAGATGTGCTTGTATTTGTGTAATAAAAACATTCTACTCCGAACCTCCAAGTGGTACACCCTGGGCACAGAGCAACCCTCAAAGAGACCGGGTATACAACTCCTATGGAACTGTGGGTCGGTGGCTATTCGGACAGGGTTCATGTTTCGGCATGTATTGGCTGGATACGTAAGCATAGCAGATCTTATGTCAAAAGCCAAAATGGCGCCTGTTTACCAAGGGGATGCAGCTTGGAACTAGCGACTCACTATAAAAACGTCCATGAAGGGCCCGCTCGGGAACCCTAATCTCGAACCGCAGGGTCCTCCAACGTCACTTTGGGTTTTTCGTTGGCCCAATAAGACACAAAGTAAAAATCCAATCATCAACGAAACGGAAGACAGTGAAGGTTTTTTGGGTAGAAACTGGTAAGACTAGTATATTTTGTTGTTTAGGTACAGTTCGTCGTAAATATAGCCAACAATTAGTGAAATGGTATCTTCTCCATAAAACATCGGAAAACCATCGATGTATCGTTGTTAATACCGATGTTTTTTAGCATCGATTTTTGTCGTGGAACCATCGATGTTTTCAAACATCGAAGTTTTTATTAACGATGTTGCATCCCTACTTACATGGGTTCAGAAAAACGCATTGATTTGTTCTTGTCTTTGCCGGATTGCAGTCTTACTTTCTCTCGTGCAGCAGTAGCTTCGTTTTTTAGTAGATCTTGAGTTTTCAAAAGTGAAGCGAGAAAGTAAGAAAAGTTGGTCTATAAGCTACGGTGAAAAATTGACTCACCTATTTGATGATGCCATCATCACTCAGTTTAACAGTCACTTTTAACTATTTTAATTTTATACGTTCTTCCGTCTCGGTTAAGAACAAATAAGTTTCGAGGATCCTTAGAACATACTTATTTACTTTGCATGTCAGCGCGCTCTGAGCCTCTGCTTATGTTGCCTTCCATTCTTGACGGACCCCTTGTTTCCAGTCGTCAAGATGAAGCTCTTTTGCATCTACGATCATTTGGTCTTTATACTAGAGATTTGGTTTCGAAAAATCATTGTCGGTGCATTTGTGTTCATGCGTTCAATGAGGTCGACCTAGTTTAGTCGACGGATCTTTGCTTTCCGGAGTATAGTAGACTATAGTTCGCACTTAGGTCTTCTTCTCCATTCGCCTTCTTCGTAGACTGGTCCAAATATCTGACGCAGAATTTCTCCTTGGAAGACACCAGAAATCAGCACTACCCTTCTGCTTGTTGTCCAGTTCCGCATGCGAAATTGACTAAATCATATTTACTGTCTTGAACTTGAACAGGCAGGTAGTTCGCCCCTTGAGCATTATAGTCAAAATTACTTCGACCTTCTAGGGTCGACTTCTAGCGTGGCCATGTGGCTTCGTGCGTCGACCTATGCGCATTAGACTTTCACAGTCTAGGTTCGAATCCAAGTTCAGACAAAAAAATTGTTCACGGCCCCACCTCTTTCTGTCAATGACAATGCTCAAAGAGCATAACTGTCTAGAAAAAGCTTCTCAATCTCGACGTTCGGGGTCGGCATTTGCATCGAATAGAGTCCTTTAGTATGACGAATTGCGTTCTTTACGCTGGACATCACAGCTGGAATTGCCTTTGTTTTATCATGCTCCGACTACTACCACAGATCGACCGCTCCAGTGATAGTGCCGGTATTTGATAGTAATGACGACCAGATTTGAAAAACCGGACAAAAGCGTGTTAACTTTGCTTTCACTGGGATTCGAACTTGGGACCACTCTAACTTAGGGCAGGCACTTAACCAACTGCGCCACCCAGTCGTCAAAAAAGTAAACTGTAGGTCCCCACCACTCGTGAGAGAACAATAGCACGCACAACACGAGTGGTTGCTGAGAAGCTAGGTCCAGAGGTCCACCTCGGACTGTAGCGCCGCCATTATTATTATTATTATTATGGGGCTTGACAATGCTGAACCCTGACAACACAACTTTCGAATTGGTTTTGTTGTACTTTGGAAAAACCCAGTTAGCAATGAGGTGTAGTATTTTGATGCCAATAGACTCCGAGCATGTGGGAAAACAAAACAGAGTACGCTCACGTTTAAGGTGGTGCACACAAGTTCTCAATTAAACTTGATGCACACTGGAGAAGCTTGTTGGTTCATGACCAGATCCACACGGACTAAATCGCTACACAAGGAAAAACAAGAAGACATATGATCCTCAAAAGTTGTTTTGAAAAACGCTGAAAAGAAGCAAAGACTAGATCCATCCAGTGATGTTTACATAAAGTTTATTAAGTCTTCCTTTCCTTAGAGATCTATATCAAGTCGAGGAAAAGTTGTTTCCCTGGAACAAACTGTCGGGTACTTTCCGAGGCGGGGAATCTGCATTCATCATGGAATTTCCCTCTCATTACCAAGCATAAAGTTGTTGGTGTTGAAAGTGTTGAGCGTTCTTATACTGGCATTTGGAAATGTTTCTACCAACGACCAGGAAAGTAAAACAATCTCTCCATCGTGCATGCAACATGTAACCGCTATCTAGCGCTTGTCCAAAGTGTTGTTGGAGCGTATTCCGTTGGAGTTGAAACTTGTTTTACTAAAATCAAAATCTAAGTTCCTTACTTTACGGATTATGAATAAAGGTAAAGTATGTTCAAGTGAACAGTCTCATTTGAAGGCTTAGGTTTGATTTGAGGACCACCACTGTACATGGAACTGATCACGATTGGGCGTAAAAAATCGCAAATTGATTTAACTTGGTGAATTTAAAACGGTCACAGAGAGACCATTAAAGCTCGGTTAACTACCATCCGCTATGGTAATCCCATTAAGACGTGTCAATCCCATGTCTACCATTATTTTCAATTCACACCTTTTTCCGAGTCTGTTGTGTAACACATCCAATCGAATGTAATGCAAAAAAAAAAGCTACTACTCGCCTTAGCTCAAGAAGCTAATGACCAATAAGTCTTCAAGTTGACTGCGAAAGAATGTAATTGGTTTCCGTAAGGCGATTAGAAAAAATAAAAATCGATACACGCTACCTCGCTGTTTCTTCAGTGGATGCCAAGTCAATGACCCAATAAACGTCAGCAATTTTCATCAATAAATCATTTCAGTGTGTTCGGCGGAACTTGTGCTTAACGAACTGCAAATCATTTTTGATTAAGGTGCCTTCTCTCAACAAAATCAACAACAACACCAGCAAAACCAAAGCTCTCTGTCGTGTACATATTTTATCAACCTCCTCAGTGGTTGTGACAGACAATTACATTTGCTCATGAATGTTTTGTATCGCCCCGCCACATTGATTTGCCTCTAATCGCCCGTCAGGGTCCAGTCATACCAGTGGCCTGCATAAAGTGGACACCGCCGGCCAACAAGTAGGACCAAGGCACCCGCAGGACGTCCGAAAAACAAGAGTGCTAGCTTTTATCTGCAAATTATCCACCACCACCCTGAAAATAGCCTCGTTTGGGTGTTACGCACTCCCAGCAACGCGTCGAATTATTTACGCCAAACACAATCAGAGATACACACTTGACGGCGAATGTGCTGGTGTGTGGTGTTGTATCTGCACACACAGTTAGGCAGGTGAAGGACCGAAAAGACTTAATGGACGCCACGTTCAGTTGCGTATACAAAAAAAAAACTTTTCGGAAACTACGCAGTTTTTGTGTGCGAGATACACAGCGAATTGCGGTTGAGGTTGAAGTTGTCGCGAATTTCACATCACACCGACCGCTGCGACGCCCGCTTCAGGGGCTAATGAACCGATTGTCCGGCCACTAATTGAATGTCTCCGACGAAGACGCTACCAGATCGTCTTTGAAGATTCAATCATCTTCCTTCCATCGCCCGTGCGTGCTGTGTGTGTCGGCATAAGCCGCATTAAAGTGAGATTTCACGCGGTAGTGGCCTCCGTTTGGGCGGCAGCAGAGTCAGCAAGTGAACCCTGCTCCTTCCGACTCATTAAACGAGTCGACCATAAGTGTCAACACGGCGCAAATTAAGCGAGAAAAGCTTGCCCATTTACGGATGCTAATTATAGGCAATTTCGCATTCGATTGCGCTTATGGAGTCAATTCGAACGGTTCAGGTCATTTTTCAGGCGGAAAATTACAGCTGCAATGTGGAAAACGATTTGCCGACACCAGCACTTGCCGGTGCCGACGCCAATGCCGGTGGATGCGAAGTGAAAGTCTCCTACAACACCGATGGGATGCATGATAATTGATACCCACTCCGACACGATCGGTATCGATCCCGAGACCGCAGTGGCGCGTTGGACTGCTGCTCGCGTCGTTAGCCCAAGATCAAGCACGCTCTCTGAGTACGCGCTCGTGTTTGCTTAATCAGGACCGATGGCGGCAGTTTCAGGAAATCCCGTGCAGTTATGATGATCAACACTGCGCCGGAGTCTGGCAAATGGGGCACGGTGTGTGGAGTCATGTGTCGCGATCATTGATTCTCGAGATGCACCACGCAGTGATTGTATGTGCGCGGTGCAGCAATTTGCGAATGCATTTAGCAGCAATCGATGAATTTATGAACACGACGATGAAGAATCTGAAGTGGAAAGTATTGCTCAATTGGTATACCGTTGACGGTTGAAAGCGCAGTGCAGACTGTAGACCGTAGAATGCTGACTGCAGCCACCACCGGCGACGATCTTCGTGTGTTTATGGCGGTGGGTGAGATATTAATGGCTGTCGTCCATTAAATTTTCGACTCAAACAGTCGTAAATAATGATTTTAATGTGGACACTGAGGGGCTAATGGCAATGTGTTTTTAAAACATGCTTTGTGCGGCCCTGGTGGCAATTGATGGTGATGGGCCTCTTCCGTTTTGGGCTCTGGGTTAAACTGTGACAGATATGCGTTAGGGATGCAGTTCTTTTCGTTCTGATAAGGAGATGCTTGCTTTTCTTGTTCAATTATCTTGTCTCGATGGTGTCTGCCATCTGGGCGAGTAACTGAGTCATTAGCAGTGCGTGCATGAGTGGTTTTGGATGCAACATGTGCATACGCCATGGTTGACTGGCTCTCACTGATCGGCTTTGGCCATGTGCATGGATTTCTTTTCTAGGCGTTGTGCTCGCAAGATGACTCAGTTTGAATTAATTTATTCGAATAATTTTGGATCCATCGAACGATTTACAAGTGAACTGTGAAATTAGGTTTGGACTTTATGAGTTCCATCCAGGAGGGAGCTGTGGGACAATATTGAATTTTTGGATGACTCTCAAGCGGCATTAATTTATGTTTGAATTCAGTTTTGCTTGTTGGAGAACATTATTGAGCAGCAGCCTTTGATATTAAAACTACAGGAGCTTTAAGGGAAGTTTGGGCTTAATCAACTGCAAACGTTAAGCCGACGTTTCAACCAGTTCTAGGCAATAAACTTCTTTCAAGGTGCGCATTTACGACCAAAATAGGATTGGATTACCATTATTTTCGGTTGAGACACACAAAGGGCTAGGCGCGACTCCTATACCTGTACACCTTGGGCGGCTATGGAAACATCCGTGTAAATTTACAGAGCGGTTGAAATTCGAATCTTATCATGTCCCTAGTCTTACTTGTCAGCCACCACTGCTTGTTAGTTTTTTGTCTGTCCCATTTCCGATGGGACTGCTCTAAAGTAAAGAAAAGACGGTTTGTAGTGCATTTCTTTCACCACATTTCTTTAAAAGCAATCCCCCTTCGAATCAATATAGCGTTGTAGGCAATCATAAAGTGTTCGAAGTATGTCTGGTTATCGAAGGCCGGCGGAATAGCCTTGAGAATGTCGGTCGGAACCTTCTGGATGGTAGGAAACGTACTGTCGGTCTTCCCTTCAACGCTAATTTGAGCCACCAGATATCACACGGCGCTGGATTGAGCGAGTACTGCGGGTGATCGACTATTGTTGTCATGCAACAAAGAGTAACTACCAACTTACTTGTACTCCGGTCGAACTGGATGAATTATGTGTATGTCCCACATCCCCAGAACACCTATGTTCATAGCTCGACTTTGTGAAATGAATTCCTTATGGATAACGCCATTGGAATCAAAGAAAACAGTGAGCATCGACTTTATATGACTCTTCTGTAATCGACCTTTTTTGCCTTTCACCATATCTGGTGACGTCCATGTCGCCTCTGCATTTTGGTGAGTGACTCATACTGGAAGCACCATGTTGCATGGCCTATTACGATAGATGCAATTTTTTGTTACAATGACACGCAATGACACGCTCATGCATTTTTGCTTCTCCGTGAGAGCATGTAAGACATCTTTCTTTCGACAAGACTTTACCAGACTCTTAAGAATGCGAATCATCTCCTCTATAAGTCTCGCGAACAAACAACGGTCGGGGCGCAGAATTTTTGTTAAAGTTTTTCTCATTCCTTGTAGGTAGGTAGGTATGTAAGTGGGTAGACGGGCGCAAGCCACGCCTCACTTAGGTCCTTAGGGACCCATTGTGATGCCCAATTGGGGAATAGAGTCCCCTTTTAACCGTTGTCGCGCTCATTGTCCTTCGTTGTGCCGGAGCTATCCCGATTTATGAACTATCCCCTTATGAACCTGCAAAGAGATCTTGGAGGTTTATTTGAAATTTCCTGTAAGTCTTGGAAGAAAAATTCTCCCAGTGTTCTATGACGCAACTGACAAAGACTAGGGCAGTGACAGAGGAAGTGAGGAGTGTCCTCACGTTCCTCCTCGTCACCGCAGCCTCTACAAATGTTGTCGTTGGAGAGTCCCATTTTCATGGCATGGTTTCTAAGATGATTATGGCCAGTGAGAGCTCCAACCACCATCGTTAGCAACCTCTTTGTCGCACTGAAGGATCTTGTCGGTTTTTGCTCGACCGTATCTGGGCCATAACGCTTTAGTAGTCACACATGTAGACAGACCGCGCCATCTACTGTTTGCCATTTCAATGACCTTTGTTTCCACCTTATTCCTCAGCTCTGAGAGTGGCGGTTTAATACCATGAATTACTTGTGACGCGTCGGTCACTTGCCTGCTCTGGCAAGTTCATCAGCTATCTCATTGCCGGCTATGTCCCTATGTCCTGGGACCCAGCAGAGATTGACCGAGTGCTGTGAGCCAAGAGCCTTTAGATCTTCGCGACAGCTTGCGACTAGCTTGGACTTGACTTCTCTCATTGATGCTTTCGGTTTCATGAGCGTTCATTGTATTCAAGGTCTTCATATAATAGAATTGGTATAACAAATCGAGTAAAGACTTAAACTTAGTATCCATTATTCAACATCCAACTTTCAAACTACAAGATATTTACATAAGCCCATTGTGAATATCTCGTCAACTCTGTAAAGCAAATATTTCTTTCAAAAGAGAAACGACGACAATCTCTGCAGGGCTTATCATTAAGGGCCAACTATAACAACGGTACGACTGACCAATTGATCGAATACAGTCACCAAAATGCACTATGACCGTAATAACCGTTCCGCTCAGTTTCGTTGAGTTCGTTCACTTTTGTCTACTTACGCGGGAGCAAAATGAAACACTTTTTGCGTGTGAAAATTTTCAGCTGATACCTGAATTCTGCTAAAGTTTGTAGAGCAATTATGGACACTTTGAAATTTGATGATGCTTCTGGTGACCTTTCATTTGCCTTGGACATAAGTTTAAGTTTTCGTACGGCTATTGTAGTTGGTCTTTTAGTCATAAACTTTTGATTCCGTTTAGGGAAATTATAAGTCACATTTATAATATAATAATAATGGTGGCGCTACAGTCCGAGGTGAACCTGGGCCTAGCTTCTCAGCAACCACTCGTGTTGTGCGTGCTATTGTTCTTTCATGAGTGGAGGGGACCTACAGTTTAATGCCGACTCCGAACGGCGAGTTTGAGAAGCTTTTTCTAGACAGTTATACACTTTGAGCATTGTCAGTGACTCGAAGGAGGTGGAGCCGCGAACAATTTTTTTTTTTAAATTGTTTTAACTTGGATTCGAACCTAGACTGTGAAAGTCTAATTCGCATGGGTCGACACACGAACCCACACGGCCACGGCGCCCACGATAAGTCACATTTTTTTCGTGTGATTTACGAGTATGTATGGCTACGTGGATACGAATAAAGAAATTCCACGCCGAACGACGACTAACTGGAAAATTTCCGTGAAAGCTTGAAAGAGTGCTCGCTAGTTGGAGAGGATTCCATCTTTGCCCTGTAGAGCATTCTACGACGAATGGTATTGGAAGCAGTTCTAAAGTTGATGGAAATCGAAACAAACGATTTTCAATTTGTTACTTTTGGACAGGATAGAATCATCCAATATGAGGCAGGGATATGCCACTGTAGTTAGCTGAGATATGTCAACCAAGTCTTGAAAGAATGAATTAGCCTTGTGAGCCATGTTTATGTAAAGCGGTCGCCAACAATTTCGGTGCGAACGTGCCAGCAAAGCCAAAGGGGCCATTTACCCGATATGCTACTCCAATTCTGCATACTTAATGAATAAATGCAACATTTTATTTTCTATTTCCTAACAAAATTATTTCTTATATCGGACACTCATTATCCCATATCTTTGTCCGAATTCACCACGAATGACATTCCTTCGCGAAGTGCGCCAACCTGACAACCATGTCACCACCATTTCGCCTCATATATTATTACCGAACGTCACCAACACCGTATGCGTTCGTTATTCAATCGCTTCTCCAATACTTAATTGTCTCGTCGCTCGAAGCAGAGCGAATACAACAATCCCAATCGAGTCAAACCATCTGCAAATGGTTTTCATATTCAATCACTCACGGCGATCAATAATAAAACTGTCGCGACCATATGCGCTACTGCAATTGAATTTTTAAATATTCCTCACGCTTTGGCGATAATCCAACCCCACACCGTAGCCGAAGGACGGACAATTTCAATTTCAGCGAACTCCAGTCATGATGAATAGCAATTCATGTTTTTTTTTTTGTGTTTCGACAGAAAAAAAGAAATTAAATTAATTTCGTAGTCCCACCATGACCGAACAGAAGCGCATCCAGCGGCAGAGGAGTCCCAATGAGTGCCCATCAACGGGAGCATTATTGTGAATTGGATTATCCATCGACGCACAAGCGGTGTTAACATCTGTTGCTCGATTGGAAAACAACAAATTTGCATTTTTTCAAAAAACGACCAGCAAAAGCCTGAATGGCCAGTCAGAGATGATGGATTTCAATGGAGGATCGCAAGCCAGACGGAGTAGACGAGGAATGCAATTGGAAATTCTGCTCAAGCAGCCACCGCACTTCGGTCTGCAGTCTCTTGTGCATGTTTGCATGCCAGAAGTCACTCGGGTGTGAATATTCGACATACCAATTTCAATCATCTTTCAAGTTAATTAACCCAGTCAAAGGAGCTCATAAGGAGGCGAGAACTTGGTTTCCACTGAGTTTGGGGCTGCCGCCGCAATTATGAATTTATTTCACAAGCAATTCACACCAGATGAGCATGCAATCGGGGGAAGGAGCTTCATTTCGATTTCAATTTCATTGGCGTTTCGGTTTCAGTGTATTTTTCCCAAGTAACACATCAGGTCGAGGAAAATTTCGAGTACAATGGCACTCGCGAGGAAAATGTGTAAAGAGGCAACTCAATCGGCTCATTGGGAAATGGAAGCTTTCCACACCGCCCGAGGCGATGCGGCTGAACGAGTGGGCTCTCGGAGCGCATACAATAGGCAGTTTGCCGACGCCTCGCCCCCTCCCGACGAGAAGTTTTCAGTCATAACCGCGTGCCAGCCTATAAAACGGAATTGTCCATTCGTGTATTCTTCGAATCCGTAACGTAATTGAAATTGTTCTCTCGTTCTATCCCGCTTGTTGGCAGCAGAAAGAGTTTTCCTCGATGGGTGTGGGTGTGGGCGGCGGGTGGCCACAGACTACCGAATTGCGAATTGAATTTCATTAGGACGAGATTTTTGCAGATTTTTGCATTGCCCTCGGGGAGATGAGCGCTCGTGATTTTTTTCCTCCGAAATTCTGATGGGATTTTCCCTCATGACGGGAGGGGGGTTAGCACATTTTCCAACGCAAATTGATGGAAATTTCTCTTTTTATGGTTCGAACAATTTCCATTGAAGCATTTTTCGCTTCATTTGGCTGAGTCTCGATAGAATGTGTCGGTTGATGTTGGCGGCACGGCGGCGTTAAAAGGAATGTGCAGACAACGGATACAGTGACGCTGAAGTTGTCTGGCGGCGTCTAACTCAATTTGTTGAATGTCTCGAGACTGATGAGGGTTTTATAGTTTCTCCTCTCTTGTAAATCTCCTTCTTGCTAATATCTTTTATAGCAAATTTCTGCCGTTGGATAAATGTATGAATTTATTCTTGTGGCTACAGGTTGATTTGACAAGAGTCAGTGAACTTTGAAGAGTTTGACGTGACATAACGTGACGGGAATGTTTTTATTTTTGAGAACGAAAAACAAGCGGTGGGAAATCAGGTTTTAGTTAAAGGTGGCAAACGGTTGTGGTTTCTGATTAATTGTTTGTAGGAATTTGCATAAAAATTAACATGAGATCTTTTGATGTAGTCCTTCAATCATCATAAGCATGGTTTGGGAATAAATTTCTTGGATTTAAATGCCAAGATGTGACTTTCTCATTCTGATGGTGAAATTAATTCGAAAGTCTAGGGATCACCACCAGGAATTTGTGAAATTTAAAGTGGTTCCTTTTTTCGGGTGCTGTGGGACAACGCAACAAGGACGTCCACAATTGAGGTGGCGCACACAAGTGGAAATGGGTCTCAACCAACTTAATATGCATAACTGAACATCAACGTGGCCAGAGCTTAACAACGGCGTCGTTTGCGTTGAATCGAAACTCGATCCGAGTGCTCGTCGAAGTAATCACAGGACACTGTCCATCGGAACAATGGTATGGAAATGGAATGCGGAATCCAGCTGCCGCGAGAGGAAGAGACTGAGGCGATTCAACATCTGCTTTGCCACTGTCCAGCTCTCCAGAATCGGCGCCTAGCTTCGCTGAGCTAAAGATTCTTCACAGAGACTGTGGACTTAGCGAATGCAGTGGTTTCAGCCATCATGTGTACTCCACAAATGAAGGGACTCACAATGAGTCCTATGGCCTTCGAGTGGAAGTGATGTTTCACTATCACATGGAACACGTGGAATATGCGGGTCATCGAAAATGATGATGAACTTAATGGTTTCGACAGCAGTACGATATTTGGCACCAAATACGGTAGACTCTCAAAACCGATGCTACAACATGAAGAATTCGGAAAGATGAACGAATTTTTCCAACTTTCTTCCGGGCGACAATCTACTGGAGCAGTTTTGTTTAAGGAAAACATCTAAATAAATGTCTTTTTTTTACCTCTTATGGACATTTTTTTTTTTAATTTCTGATATGATTATTTAATTAATTAATTGTTATTTTGATATAAGCAATTTTTGTATGTAGAGCTATACGTTCGTCTTCTGTTTTATACCGTTTGCCTTTTCGAGACAATAGAAAGGTCCACAGACTTCTTCTTCTTCTTCTTCTTAGGGCGCCACAGTCTGAGGTGGACCTGGGCCTCACTCAACATGCCTCTCCAGCCAGCACGATCTTTCGCCAGCTGTCTCCAGTTTCGCACACCAAGCCGGCCGAAGTCCCCCTCGACTTGTGTGCGCTACCTTGTACGTGGACGTCCTCTGTTGCGTTGTCCCACAGGCTCAGAGTCGAAGACTCTTCGGGCCGGAACTAAGTTGTCCATACGCTCTACATGGCCTAGCCATCTTAGGCGTTGGATCCGTAGACGCCTGGCTAGACTCATGTCGCTGTACAGCCAATACAGTTCGTGGTTGAACCTTCTCCTCCAAATGCCATCAACGCAAACAGGACCAAAGATCGCTCGCTGAACTTTTCTCTCGAAAAGACCAATAGACTATTCATCCGCTTGGAATATTGTCCATGCCTCTGCGCCGTACAGCAGGACTGGGATGATCAAGGTCTTGTATAAAGTCAACTTGGTCTTCCGAGAGAGGGCTCTACCACTCAATTGCCTTTTGAGCCCATAAAAACAGCGGTTGGCAAGAGTTATTCTGGGTTTGATCTCGGTACTGATGCTGTTTGTACTGTTTACCGCGGAGCCAAGGTAGACGAAGTCCTTAACTACCTCAAAGTTATAGCTGCCTATGGTGACGTTCTGGCCAAGTCGTCGATGTTGTGCGTCCTTTCTCGATGACAGCATATACTTGGATTTGCCCTCGTTTACCGCCAGACCCATTTTAGCTGCTTCAATGCCAGCAATCGCATCATTGACAGCTCGCTGTGTTTCACAGACGCTGCCTAAAAATGCCTAAGCATGGAGCGAGGCACAAATGGGTACTGGCACTCTTCGTCGGTCATGACTTTACCTACTTATCAGGCTTAAGACCCATGGAGGGTCTGAGCCTGACCAATTGCCGCCTTCCATCGCTGACGGGCCCGGACAAGCTGCTTACAGTCATCAAGACCAAGTTGTCTTGCATCCGCGATCACTTGGTTTTTATAGCGCAGGTTAGGTCTTCCTCTCTTTCTCGAACCTGGAAGCTTGGATTCGAAGACTCTCTTGGCTGAGGCATTCATGTTCATTCGCTCGATGTGGCCGAGCTGATTTAGTCGACGGATTTATGCCTTCCGGGCTATGTCCAAGTCATCGTACAGCTCATAGAGTTCACTGTTGCGTCTTCTCCTTCATTCGCGCTCCTCGCAGACATGACCAAATATCTCATGTAGAATTTTTCTTTTGAAGGCACCAAGAGTCAGCTCTGCAGTCCTGCTTTTCGTCCAGCTTTCAGCTCCATACAGAAAGACTGGCACAATTAGGGTTTTGTAGAGCATGATTTTGGTCCTTCGAGTCAGAAGTTTTGACCCGAGTTGCTTCAATAAACCGATGAAGCACTATTTTCCCCAGAACCAGATTGAAGAAATCTCACGACAGCGCATGGTTGACGTGTGAAGATTTGTGTCAAAATAGAAAAGGTTCATTGTATTGGTCAAGGAACCAAATCCGTGGACATCTTGGGCAGAGTGACAGTCTTTAAGTAAATATCCCAGCGCCAAAGATATCTATCTAGAAGTATGATTATCGGTATAGCAATTCTTTCCAGTTCTCTTTGTGTGATGATTACTAAACTATTGTACGTTCTAGTTTTATGGACGAGTCCGATACAATAGAACGAACACTCTGACTTTCCTGCAAATCTGTAAATAGAGGACTTTTTTAATTTTGGAATTCTAAGGCTAGACCGTTTTTTAAATACATAGCTTGGTCGATCTATAGTTTGTATGGCTTTAAGTTGTTCGATTCAGTAATTAAGGCTAGTCTTTGAAGACTTACCTAACGTGCGACCATCTTACCACTCTAAGCTGTGCTGTTATGTCACGCCATTAACTTAATAACTCTTCAAAACCATTTGATTTCATGCCGGAGTATTCTGCACACGTAATTATAAATCTGGTCACAGTCCTTCATGAATATTATCTGCCGAACTTAAAACCTTGTACACAAGAGTCTTAACATTTGCTCAATACAACGCGATGTGGCGACACACGTAATCCATTAAGAGTAGACAAGTGAGTGCAGTTTTAATTTAGCAAAACCAACCTCTCAAAATACACAACCGTACTCTTGTTATGCTAACCCCACGAGGACGTTGTCTGAACTCAATTTCAGCGGATTTTTCTGAAAGGAGTTATTTAAGTAAATATTCGTGCAAATTGCCAGCAATTATTTCACGATAATCGCTGCCATTCTCGTGTGACTGTCAAGAATTCGAGAGAATTTTCCTCATTCCACCATCGTGTCCGTCCCACTTTCGACTCCCAGATCAGTGCACGTTGCAATTATGTATGCGTTCCGCCCGCCAGCTTTATTATCCCATGCCAGAACTACTCATTACAAGTCATTATTGTTACGTCAAAGTCGGGACCGCATTAGCACAGGCATATGTTCGTTGCGGTACGTTATCGTCAAAAGCACTTAGAGACACAGACACATCTGCCAAAACACTGTTGCTAATGCAAATGTATCCAGCTGTGGTTCGGTTGCGACACCACGAACCTCCCCCTCGAAAACCGACACGGCAAGTGGTCAGCCGCTTACGAGACATTCACCGTCTTCGTTCCCTATTCTTCTTTCATTCGAAAATAGTTCACTACCGCCGGGGCAATCACTAAAAGCTCCCACAACGCTCGCCCATCTGCTTTCAGTTGAATGGAAGCCACTCAAAATCGATGGGAATCGATTGTCTGTCGCGGGCGTTTCCCCTCCCGACGGAGCACGAAAGTTCTGGGCAAACTTATGGGATAGACATTTTTTTATAAATGTGACGACACACCGCAATACTGAGGGCGTTGTGCAACAGCAAGAGGCTATCATCACGCACGTCCCCCTCTGTCTGCAGGAGATATGATCTGCCGGCCTTAACCACTCCCTCGCATCGAGTTCCTGGTTCTTTGAGATTCTTTTAACCCAATTACGAGGGTTTTTTCCGTGCTTTCAGGGGAGAGCAGACCTTGCATAAGAGCGGTAATTGAATACTTGCGCACCTGCCATCCCCACTCGTCGCTTCCGAAGGTAGATGAACTGACACAAGCCAAAACAAAAGCCAGCCAGGAGAACCATGGAAACAGAAAAAACAAAAGAGGCTTGGAAACGAATATTTTTCTGCGCCAGTTCTCGTCAATGCCTACCACCCACCAGACCCCTCTTCACTTCTATTCAGCTTTTCAGCACACGGCTGTCTGCTGTGAGCCTCGATTCCCACACATTTCCACTGCACCGCTATTCAGTGTGATGGACAAAAGCCCCGGCAGCAGCGCTTCTACTGCTCGCAATTCTCGTAACTCTAGCCCAGGCAATCGCTTAAGAGTGGCAGCAAACCTTTCAATCCCGATGGTAACCGAAGACGCGCGAAGTGTGTCTCGCTTTGTAACTCAGTGTGCAGGTGTGTGCGTGTGCACGGGGAGTAATCGCAAGCGTTTAACGCGCGGACGGTGAGTCCAGTGTGACCAGCGTGACTTCCTGGCTTTTGTTAAGAGGCTTACACTCCCGCAGGCATGTGTGTGCTAGATCCAATTAAGTGCGGGATCCAAAGTAACGATTAAAGTGTCAGCAAGCACTAAAAATATTTATCTTCGATTCCACCCCGGGGTGGTTAACTTCTTTGGCCCGGTATCCACTGATTCGCAGCGGCTCACTCCTAAGTGGATTTGGTGCGGTTAAAAAGAGAAAAACAGCAGCAAGCCGCCCTCGGGCAGCTGGCGGAATATTAAATTTCATATTGTTTCGTGCCCAATTGGATTTGCTTCCAATCGATTTCATTGCTGTCGTCGCGGTGTTCTGTCCTATTATCGGTCGTGTACCGTCATCGTCCTTGCTGTCGCCGGTGTTGTCGGGATGAATGACGAGTGTATTTTGGAGAAGTCGGTGCGCAATCCCCTGCTGCTGGACGCCGAGGGGGCGCAGCCCAGGAAGCAGTCGTACATTTCGATGCGAAAGTTGAAGCATCATGTCCGCAATGTTGAGAGTGGCAATATGAGGACGGGCTACGGGAGTAGCACGTTCGAATTGAATTGTGGGCGATTTTGGAGGATTGACTTGGGTAACTGCTACGGTAGGTAGAGTTTGAAAACAAAACAATGCCTTGAAGGATGTGGGTTGTTTTTCCGAAGTTCATGGGGATTTTCCAGCTTTTCTGTGTTGAAATGTCGTTTAATTGCTTCGCTATAGGAATGGGAAATCGTACAAATGTTTTATTCAACTTTGAAGGGGGCGAATCCATGAACAGGGGATGAGATGACCTTTTGTAACGCCATCCATTGGTTTCTGTTATTTTTTTGAGTTGTTGTTGCCACTTGGTGGTTAGACCACACAAGTTAGCGAACAATTTGAAATCGATACGCTAAGTAGCTGCTTTGGATTGACAGGGAAGTTTACAAAAAACGGTTCACAGAATTGCTTTGGTAAGCGCAGTCATATGTGAAAGTCCGACCGCTTGCCTGGTTTTAGTTTGCGAATCAAATGTGTATTTTTTTTGAACGTTCGATTTGAATTTGAGTTTTTGCGCTGAAAAAACGAATAGCCTTGTTGGCCTGATTTTTGCGAGGACACCATAAGCATCAAATATAGAAAAGTGCTTTGAAGCGATTTTATTGTGAATATAGACCAAATGGTTATCGTCGTGTTTACCCACTACAACAAGTCGTATTTATCACACAAGTTTCGAGGTTCGATTTTGATGCGATTCGATGGGGTAAACACCAGTTTTTCATTTCACGGCACTACTTGCCATTGACAATGTTCCGATAGTATAACTGCAATGAAAACTGCACTGCATTCACGAAAGAACAGTAGCACTTAAAGATAAGTAGCAAATGAACAAACTAGGCAAATAATCTGAATGGGCTGGCTTCTATGTTATATCCAAACGACAGCGATGACATCATTTTGATGGTCAACAGATCTTTCTGCTAAAAAGTTTATAGAAATATCATATGGAAAATGTACTGGAGAAGAGATCAGTTTTGTTTTGGTCTGGAAAACTAAAGAAACTAATCAAAAGTTTTAAAAGCGACTGAATTTCGCAGTAGTTAAGTGCCTGCCCCAAGTTAGAGATGTCCCTGGTTCGAATCCCAGTGAAATCGAAACTGCTCCAGTCACCATTTGCCATTGGAATCAAATTAACGGCACTGGAGTAGGTTGCTACTTGGCAGTACAATGGATCAGTTTTAAGTCTGAGTACTCCAGTGTAGTGTTTCAAAAATCTCCGAAAAAAAAATTTCAAGTTTGTTATAATTCTGTTGGCAATACGAAAATATATTCTTGATCCTAAACATAACTGTAGAGGGTCTCGGATGAAAATATTATGCCGTATAGTGCAACGATTACGAGACCTATCTTTAGTTAACCCTAGCCTTGACTTGAATAATAACAAATTTCATTGACACGTGCGTTTTAATACTGATCTTATTTTAGTTCAGTTTATTCGGTTATATCTTCAATTGATTGAGGTACAAAAATCACAATCATTTGAGTTTTAATTACAGAGCTCGGAGAAAAACAATTTAAAACAAACTAAAAAATACATTTTCATCTCATTGTAAATTAGCTATCTGGCATAAATTTAATATTTTTCATTATGCAATTTAATAGCGTGTCCCGTCATTTGCATTCGAATTTATATGAATTCTCTTAACTCAACCTCAATTTAGCTCAAAGGTTTCTCAGCTGAATGTCTATAGAATTATTATTATGGTTGAGGGTATATTGCACCGCGACCTTTAAGATATATTGTGCCCCCTTTCAATACCTTAGCACAATTACGAGCTCCCCTCAAATACAGTTCTTTTTTACTCCTATTGCGCATAGGTGAAGAAATTTGTTCTAGAGTATTCTCTCTAAGCCAGTTTCCTTCAGGAATCTGAGAATGAGAGATGGTTCTAGTGATTGCATTTCTTCTTCTGATAGTAGGTACTTGCCCAGACTTCTTCTTCTTTTGTGGGCTAGTGCCTCACAAAATCCCGGTATATGTTCTGGAATTTAATTAAATTCTCCACAAAATCTGCCGAGGCCGTCTTCTGATACCCCTAGTTTCCTTAGATGCTCCCTGAGTCTACAGTGCCCATTTAGGAAGCCTGTTAGGATACGGAGGTTATTATTGCTCATTTTGATGCATGCCTCGAATCTCTTCCGGTTATATTGCCCTAGGAGTTTCTTGGCCTGCTTCATTCCACGAGCGTTATTCCTGGTTTCAATCCAATTCCTTCTTTCCAGTTCCCTGAATTCTTCTCTGAGGAGATGGTCTCCTATGGTCTTCCTATGTCTATAGAAGAGAGTGCTATTATTCATTGTCCAGTAATTGTTCCGAAATATTTTTACTCTGCTGCCTCTGAAAAGAGAGTTTTCTGCAAATCTTTTTCATCTTAAGCCTAACTAGAGTTTGACAGGTTAAGAGAAAGTTGATCGTTCTCACATAGTTTTGCCTGCATTCTGTGCAAGAGCAACTGAGTGTATAAGAAATGAATTGTTTTGATGTGCATCCTACGTGACGTACATATGTACACGTTTTTAAATAGTTCTTGATTCTGTTACATGGATTCTGACATGGATTTAAACCCTCGGCGACACTAACAATTTAATTTTACGGTCACCGACTCACTGATGACTGCTCATCAGGAATTCAGAAGTGTCCATGCCGGTGTCATAGATCTCCTGAATCCATTGAATTAGTAAGACGGACCTTGGCCTAGTAGATAGTTTTATTGACCTAAATTCAATTTAATTGTGTCGAATTACGCATTTTCTTGACAGATATGTCATGAGTTCAAGAGAAGAACAGGGTCACACATGACTGTAGTTTTTGTGACTTCGTGATCCTTCCTCCCTATGTGTAACACAAACCTTAGGTCACAATGACTATTAATCACCGTGATGTGACATCCATTACATTATATCCGATATGTTGCTGAAGATTCATTTGTGGGTTAACATTAATGAGATACGTCGATACATTCATGCTCAGGTGGTTATTAGATGCTGTGATAATCTGATTTGAATTGAATTAAAGATTGGATAGGTAAAAATGGCCAAGAGGCCCAAGAGAAGTCCACTGTGGAGAAATTATTAAAAATATGATTCAGATATACGCTCCATGAGACTCAGCCAGAGCTTTCTGTGAAGCGAAGTAGATGAACTTCTAGTAGGAACCTCACTGTGGTTAGTGCAATTGTCAAAGAACTTGGCTCTTAAGTATACTTCTCTAAAGAGCAAATAAGTCGGGCAAGTTAAGTGAAAGTTAATGATATTCTCCTCTTCTTCCTCGTCAAGCCTGTCATTGAAGAAGTGTCCAAGCAGTATGGCATGCTCACCTATGTATGAGGCAGCGTCCTGTGATGACACCAACCACTGCACCAAATTTAGATCTTTAATTGAAGATTGGGATGGGATGGACTCTTCAGCATTGCGACCACAGTAGGTCTATTTTAACCCCTAGATTTGAGTATCAACTTGGTAACATTGGAGGGCTTTGCTGTTGCTTATGATTTGATAGAACCAAGACACTGACAATTCCATCAAAAAAAATATATATCAGTTCGTTTCTTCCAACTTTCCGTCCGTCTGTCAGTAACGTTTCTGTCAGTATCACAGTAAATAAAGTCAAATTAAAGTATATTTTGCTGCTGTCAAAGTAGGTACATAAGCCACCGACTGCTTGTCCAGATCGTTTCAAAGGGCAGCTATGATTTCGAGGTAGAATGGGTATTCATCTAACTCCGCTTGGTAGCTAACAAAACAAACGACAACATCGAAGAAATCAAACTCTTGCCAATCATCGATTCTTTTGAACACATAGGATACTTCATTAAATTTCTCGTAAGACCAATCGACATTGACACCGGAATGAAAACACAGTATATTCCGCTTAGACTAAGGAACAACGCAGAACAGGGCCCAAGCGACTGGACTGAGGGTGGAAGACGACATCAACCAACTAGTCGTTGGGGACCCTGCTGATAGGTAGCCAAGTAGACCCTAATCTGTCCGGAACTGAAGTTGTTGCAATGTTGTAAAACTTTCAATCTCCGTATCCAGTTCTGAAATTAAAAGTGTTGCCTTAACAAATACTTCAGTCTGTCGTAATAAGCAAAGTCAACACCCTTTCAAAGTTTTCTGAACATTTTTAAAATTATTCAAAAGGAACTTGAAGATCGATACAGTGCAGCAGACACTTAATTTTTTCCAATAGAACACCCTTTGTCAGAACAGTGAGGGTCAAGTACCTTATGTACACATTACAAAACACACACACCCACCCGGTTGTACACAATTTGCTGTCGATAATGGATACAGCATCGGCTTAATTACACATCCCAACCCCTATTATTCATAATCAGCATCACGGAACATCACCGCACACAAGTGCGTGTCCAGCAACCCGCATCAATTTGCGTTATCAAATAAAGTATCTGCATCAAATGTTTACATTGCTTCAACACCGAAAACACTTGTTTAGCTTCCTGCTTCAAGAACCGCCCATACCATCACCATACCATCACCATACACCACACCGCCTTCACACCCATCCGAAAGCCGTTGAGTGTCTATCTCGCCGTCTGGTGCTGTATATAATTTCACTGCTCCCTCAGCTGCCGGCCGATACCCAGTGCTGGTCGTCAAATAAATGTAATACCTTTCCACTCACATTTGGTCGTAATTCTTTGGCAACAAAACAAATCCCTTCCCGACCACCCACGCTCACACGTCATAAAAATCGCCCCCGTTAATTGCTGCCACATGAAATTATTTACGAATCCCGCACAATACACAAATCCTGCAGCGACAACACAAAAAAAGGATACATTGGTACTTGCTCCCGAAATAAAAACGTTTCAGCACCAGTGTGTGTCCTCCCCACCCATTCCCCATTCGCTCGTGTTCGTGTGCTTCCGATGGGGATGGGGTTGCTGTCACATGGTCTGGCAAGGACTGAAAGGACCGTAAGCGGGCGAATTGATGATATGGCTTGCTTTTACTACCCGCCCAATAAAACGTTATTAATGACTAACGCTTCATGGATTATAACGGAATAAAGGGCTTATGTTTTTCAATAGGGACTCGTGTAACTCATATGAAATTATAAGTATTACCCATTACCGCTAAGCCACTACGGTGTATCCATAGTTTTTGGGCGCAGAAAAACTGTCTCACTAATTAAAGGGCAGGACGTCACAAGGATACAATCCTCCCACGGATGACGAGTGTATGCGCTATTGCGTCGCACATCAGAATATCTCGTAATTGGTGTATTAGCACTGCCTTCGCCGCCTTAAGGGTGTAATTAACTTTGCCTTCGTTGGTTTCGCATTTTTTCCGTGAAAAGTAACCAAGTGGGTTGCGGATTTTCCTTTAGAAAATGATCCCTACATGTACCCGAGCTAAGGATAATTGGATTTTCGTGTATTTTGTTTGGATAATTGCGCTTTTTAAGGATTTTTTAATTAAAGCCCGAGTGTGTGTGCGTTGATGGGAGAGTGAAAAAGAGATAATAATCGCCTTTGAAGGCCGTGAACCTTGGGCGGATTGAGTTTTCCAGGTGTATGAGCAATTAAACTTGTTTTTTTTGCGCAGCTCCGCTAATGAAAGAGTTCGTATTGGGAATAATTACGGTTCTTTTCGAAGAAGGATGCGATGTGGAACGAGTAATTCTGTTTAATAATTCAGGGTTTATTAGGGAGATAGACATGGGATTCAAATGACAGGATGTTGGATCTTGAATTTGGAGTTGTGGAAAAAGTCTTTAGGATTCATGTTCTTAAAAAAATATTTTTGCATTTTCCGACTAAAGCTGGGAATTCTCTATCTTCGAGCTACTGCTTAAACGCGTTGTTCACTAACCATAAACCAGAAATCCTACTAAAATCCTAAAAAAGATGAATGAAAAATGAATTGCAACGTTGGCGTAAGGATTTTTTTTTTTTCAGAAATATAATATTCAGCTTTGCACCGCGTTTCAAATTCATTTACTGAAGTTTGACATCAGGGAGACCAATATTTGCAGAGAAGTCTTAAAACTACTCAGTAGTTGGTCCGGAGTGACTATTCTTTGAATACCTATACAACGTCGAGGTTTATGAACTAGCGGTTGAGGTGGGCCGTGCATAAAAGTCATTTAAGAATAAATCTAGAATTTTTAGAGTCTACAGCTGGTTGTAGATGACTCGTGGCGCAGAAAAACTTCCTGTAAGGTTTAGTGTAGACGTTGGTGGACTGGTATACGCTTGCACAGTAGTGCAATTGCCAAAAATATTTGTAATTAAAGATGATTGCTGGTGCGGCTGATAGAGTAGCGGCTAATGTTTCTGGCCAAAATAACCAACCTCGGGGTAGCAATGTTCATGAAAAATAGTGTCACTTTTTTGGTCACTGACCTGAAGGTAGTCAGTGCTTCGGATGCTGCTTTTTGCGTCCAAAGTTTAATTTCCCTCACTGCTTTTATTTTCTGGTAAACCAATCTCGAATCACTAACAATCCTCGCAACTGACCCTCCATTTGTGGAAGAACCCTCACAACAAGAGCTTTTGTTGCAGAACCTAAGCAAAGACTTCGACGTTTTACATCCATAAATATAACGGCTCTAAGCCCAGATATAATTTTCACTGCCTGCTATTTCAAAAACTGGTTATCGTGGATTTTGAAATATTGGCACACCACATGGAGTGATATATCCATGGAAGGGTTTTTGAAATAAGGTGAAGGTTCGGTTAATGAATGACAGACGATGCTGAAAAAATAAATGATTGCGATTAAAGTCCTTTGGAGGTTTGAAATCTGAATTTCGAACACAGCTCTTTCGAACAGAGAACTCGAAGACAGCCTCTAAGCTCTGTTCAATTGCTGATTGCCCTATAAATATGGGTCCTTTCCTCTCAAGAAAAATAGAGTGTCTAATGATTGCCTCAAGGTCTTTACGACCTCAATGAGGGACCTAAAGGTCTCCATTGCTTCATTGAAAGTTCCAAATGCTTCTGATAAATAAATAAGTGAATAAACTCTTTGGAAATATACTGTACAAGGAACTGTCCTTGGTCTAAATCCAGTTTTTTTACACGGGAAATGCTCACTACCTATCTATGTACCTTTCTACATTGCAGATATACTCGAAAAAATTGAGGCCTGAGGTTGCTGTAGTGGGCGATGTTTTATTTTTCGATCTTACGTTCCATTCTCCGATTGCTTAGAGTCGTTGTCCTGGTTTAATGGTCAGGATAACATGCTAGTGCTTCAACTCAATTATTAAATATATTGATACTGACATCAGTCCAAATAAATATTTCTAGAAAAGAAAAGACTAGAAGCCGAATTTTCATGTTTGACAGTTTGTATGAGGTCGTATGAGGTCGCCGTAGAAAACTGGATAAGATCGCATCGGATAAGATCCAAAGTTCTTATTCGGATCAATATCTTGCACCTTAATTTTTACGTACCTCTTTGGCAATGCTGAGAAAATTTGTCTGATTGTCAAGAAAAGCATCTTCGCTGTTCAGAATCTATAAACTTATAGGTCTCCGCCACTCGTAAGAGAAGAATTACAAGCACAGCATGAGTGGTCCATGGCTACATTTGACTGTAGATCCAGTCAAAGAAGAAGAACATGTTCTCCATGTCCATTGCATTGCAAGCCCTTCAGTATATTTTTCTCCGACCAACTCAGCCAAAAAATACAATTTTCGAAGAATAAAAAATCACAGTTGTACTTCGCGTGGTCGTTTTGGATATGGGTGCCGAGCCTAATACGCTAGACTTTCATTCTAAGCTTAAATCCTAGCACAAGCAAGAATTTTTCAAAAACAAAGCTGTCTCCAGCTCTTTTGCGTCATTGATAATGATCAAAGAATATAACCACCAAAAAAAGAACTTCTCAATTTCGCCGTTCAAAGTCGGAATTAAACTGTAGGTAAAAGCGTAATGTGATCTCTTTGATCCAATTAAAGTCGCATAGACAAAATCTGATACAAAATTTGGGAATTCAATTAAAACTTGGTTGAAAAGTCAGGCTAACGGTTCATATCCATCATAGTTCACCTAGCCGGACATCAGACTCAAAATTGAATTAAAATTCATCGAACTCTCACAGAAACACATTTTTTCAGCACATAATTTCATCCAAAATCAATAAAATTTTTGTGTGAAATTCCCTTTCTACTCTCAGATAGAATTTGTTTTATATTTGATTGACTTTTCCTTTGTCTTCAACACTCTCTCTTATTTTGTTGTGACCAAATTTATTGCAAATAAATCCATCATATCGCGAGTTACGGAACAAAACCCGTCCGATAATTAGTTCCACTTAAAAACTCTTGTCATGAAACCCCCTAAAATATCCAACAAAGTGGCATCACTTGATGAATCGGTCTTCCTTTCTCCATGTTTTTGTGCTTTTCTCTCATCTCGTAACCTTTCTTTGTCCCTAACCCAGAGACCCTCGGAGAAAGCTGGTGTGCGCCGTAAATCAATCTCAACCGATGATAGTTCTAATTGCTGTGACTCGCGTGCCCTCGAGAAATTCACGTCACTGTCAATATCAGCGATGACCTGGTTCCCGAATCTACAGGTGCATCTCGTGTGTGTGGGATTATCACGCCATCATGCCAGAAATCCATGAGCACTTCCAGAACTAAGCCATTGCTCCAATTCGAGTTCATGCACGCGTCCGAGTGTCGCAGCAGAATGACAAAGTTACGCAACGGGAGCAACTGCACGGCTGGTATTTATAGCTTCTAAATTCGGAGCGCGCACAGGCCCATTCCTCTACGAAAATAGACGGGAACAAGATGTACCGAGCCACTTAATTGGCGCGCTGAAGAACAAAATTAGCATTTAGCACCGGAGATGTCGGAAGACGGGAAAAGACTCGCCCCAAAGTTGGTCACATTGACTTTATATTCGCAAAGGCCTAAAGTGGATGTCATTCCAAATAGATCGCGGCCCATGAATAGACAGTCGACCTTTGAAGAGGCCGACCAGCTAGAGAGGTATCGGATCTCTGTGATCGTGTTTCTGCGCGTAAATCGATCGGGTATCGATGGTAATGGGAGATTTCCGGTGGCACAGGAAGGCATGTGTCTTCGCCGATCGTTGAAATCACTGAAGTCCGCTCGCAAAGCCGCACGTTAGATGGAGTGCCTTGGATGTATAAATAATCCTAATGATCTCTATGTGGACCCATGTGTGCATTAATGTGCCGCGTTTATTTCAGAGGCACGTCTCTGGGTGTCTCTGGGCATGGCGGAGGACAAAAGAATAATTTGGAACTCTCTGCAACTTATGAGTCATCAAAGTTGGGAAGGGCGTTGATTCTTTGGATTAAGTGCCATCCGTTAGTACAGCTGGCTGAGTTTCATCAGAGGAGAGTTGACGTTTTCCGGCTAAGTTAGCGTGGATTTGGCAAGAGTTGGGAGTGGGTTGCCAGAACATGACGATGCCTTTAATTAAGCGGACATGGTCTTGTTGGGCGGAGAAGTGTTGTATTTATTTTTACGTATCTGTTCCAAGAAGTCCGAGTGTATGCGTGCGGATCTTTTGCTTTTTTAATGAAAATTAGTCTTTTGTTCTCGATGGCAGACACGCTGGTATCGACGGATATCAAATAACCTGAAAACGGTTCATATTGAAGTGGATTTTTTGTTTGTTTCCGAAATCGTGCTTAGGAAGTAATATATTTTGTAGGGGACAGCTTTGGAAAGTGAAGTGTGAGGTGTGCCTGAGAGTGCAGGGGAACAGGTTTGTCACTGAATTGACAGCAGAATCACGATTGACATGCACCAACAAGAAGATCTGCTTGGATCGATTTCAAAAATTCAGTTTCCATTCGAAGAATTAGTCCTTGGTGTTTGTTAAGACAGGAGGCAACTATCGAGGATATGTTTATGTTTGATATTTTATATTAAATATTCTCCAATGGCTATGCAACGTAACGCGCAAATCCGTAAAGCAGTCCTGAGATTACTAGATTTTCTTCCAATTTGTTGGTCTAGACCATGCCTTTTGGCTTAGATGGGTGACTGATGCACTGTGACTTGGGAACAGGATTTTTTCGGAAGGTTTTTTCCTGGTTGAGATTCTTGTCAATAGAGATACAAACGCTTAAAGAAAAGTTGCATATCTCTCGTCGACGAAGCAAGCTGATTTCTTTGTTGAGACAAGCTTTCCCCAAACCTAGTAGTATCACAGCAAAAGTCCAATGGGGTCAAATCGTAGCTCCAACGTGGCCAATTGACATCGCCAAGACGGTTAATAACACGATTTGGGAATTTTGTGCGCAAAAGATCGATTGTGGCATAGGCTGTGTGGCATGGTTCGCCATCCTGCATGAACCAGAGGTCGTCCAAATCCATGTCTTCAATTTCAGTAAAAAAAAAAAATCGGTTAACATGGCTCTGTAACGTCCACCATTGACCGAAATGTTGTTCCCAGCCTCATTTTCGAAGAAAATTGGTCCAATGATGCCACCACTCCACAATCCGCACCAAACTCTCACTCTCTGTGGATGCATTGGCTTCTCGACAATAGCGTGCGGGTTTTCTGAGCCGCCGAGATGAAAATGCGTATCGTCAGAAAAGATGATTTTTCGCCCAAAGTCGTTGTCCAATTTAAGCTGCTCTAGGCCTAAGACCTAAAGCGGACGGTCGCGCGCCTTCAATTGCTTAGTCAGTTGGACTCTGTAAGCGAATGATCCGAGATTTTTGTGTAGAATTCTCCTCAGACTGCTGGGTGCGTGAAATGTTGAGCTGTTGAGATCGATGGCGAGTCGATGTTCGTGTATTGAGTCTCACACTCTCGGCTACAGCAGCCGCATTCTCACCTGTGCGCACGATGACGGGGAACATGAGTGTTGTCCACTAGCACAAACTTGCGTACAGCATTCGCGGTGGGTGCTTCATTTCGGCCAAACATTTTTTTCAAAAAATGCACTGTTTGGGCCACATAGCACTCACTTTGGAAATAAGTTTTTAATATATCCCAACGTTGTTCATTTCGTTCCGCGGAGTTATGATACTGATTTTCTGTCAAGATTTCAAGCGGCAAGCAGCTGTCAGTGTCAAAATAGACTATTTTAATTTTATTCCTGGACAGCAATTAAGGGTGCAATCAATTTTTATTTTTGGTAAAAAAATTTGTTTTCAAAACTGGCTGAACTTAATTGACATAGGAAAACTGGCCACAACGAGCAGTCTAAGCCAATTTTTACAACTATCACTTAATCACCTATATTTTCAACCAAACAACTATGAGTGCATAACTGACTATTAAGAAAATTGCTAAGTGCGTCGGTATGGTCAGGGGTCGTTGTCTTCGTTCAGTCGTCTTATTATCGTATTGCCCCTTGGATCATTAAGGGTCAACAACTTGTTTGACGTGGGATACTTGGATTTTTTGGTTCCAGTTTTTGGTTAACGCTTTGCCATACTTTTTCGCGTCACCGCTGATGAAGAAGTGAAGCTTAATTTTCGTAGTAAAATATAATGGGACGCTTTAAGTTTTGTTTTGTCGACAAATTTATTGAACTTCTTGTCTGACTGCTGGAAATGGTGACGTGAAATATAAATGCTTTTATACGCTTCTTAGTCTTTGAAAATGAACTGTAGGCGATGCGATCGGTAGCTGGTTTGAAGATGAATATATTTTCGAGTAGCAAATTTGAAAAAGTTGAATTAACTCTAATCAAGATTATGTTGGGTTAGGTTCGGGTACCTGACTGCGGATTATAGTCTTATTTTGGCCAAAATAGGCTCACTGTGGATAAATCGAGTTTGTATATTCTGCCCACAAAACCAGAGCTTTTTATGAAATGCTTGAGTGAACTTTTGCCGATATTGTTCAGCTCATTCAGCAAACAAAGGAGAGAATAGCAGTCAAACTTTTGATTTTGTTCCGGCATTTAAATTAAAATTGGATAAATTTTAAGTTTATTCTTGTTTTGAAGTGTCATCACTAGGCTATGTTTTGAGAGATGATCACCAAAAAAACGAACAAAATTTAGGCTTGGAAATATAAGGCCGATAATGACTCGTTTTCATGATGACATTCAGTTTCGTATACTTGTCAGTCTCCTTTTTGTGAATAAAAATTAAACTCCAAGTAAATGATGTACTTGCGCTATTTTTCAACACCTCAAAAACATTTTTCTTAATTTATTCAATAGATTCACACGATTGGTTGAATTCGTTTTAGATAATAGAAATTTAGATAGAAATTGAACTGCAGTCCTCTTTTAAATACCAATGCCTAGTGCTAAAAGGTAATTTCGACAAGAAAGCTAGATTCAAGTATGTGTCCCGAACTGTAACGATCGTGCTATTTATTTTTTAAGATATCTGCTGCTATCAGTTTTGCCAACTGAAATATGATCCCAACAGTCTTGGTAGATGTTTTTGATCATCCCTATGATATGTATATATATATACCTACCAACTAGACTGAAAAGAACGTGAATCAGAAGGTGTCAAAAATCCTTGTGCTCTCTTTACATATATTCCCCATTCCCCTTAAACAGTTCAGTGGCAAGTTTGCTTAGGGTGGACTCTTTGTCTGGCGTGCCTAAGTGCATCTGATTGCATGACATATTCTGTAAAGGAATTACCTCAATTACGACCATTCCAGTGTCACTTCCTTTGGTTTGTAGATTGTTTCATTGCCAGTTCTTCCTAAAGGCTGTTGGTTTGTGACAAAGTTCACCCAAAAAATTACGATGTTTGAAGGTCTCTTCGATGGACTTGCATCTTGTGAGTTACAGCTTCAGTCAGCTTTTCAGTCAATCCCAATCCCTCTTAGAATACCTTTACCGCCAAACTTGGCGCGAACAAGTCAACGAATTCATAGACTCGTATCTTGAACGTATTTACAATTCCTCACCCGATTGCTTTCTTAAAACAAAAAAAAACCCATTCTTATTCATTTATACAAAACATGGAAAAAAATCGTTTTGCTATAAGTGAAATGTACATATGTCACCGCCTACGGTAAGCCTTATTCAAACAGCACCCGTCACATCAAAAGTAATCCGTCAGCACTCTAGCCCTCTGTGAAAAGTGATAATCAACAAAAATAATGCCAAACAAGAAAATAAATAAAAATCGATATTCCCACGAGGAGTCGTGTTTATTTGCTGAGTAACTTTGGAAATTGGATAAATTCTTAAAGTACACTCCACGTTTCGCAAATTCAATTCAAATTACACGCCCCTTCAGTTCATGTGAACAGAGAGCAACCCAGCAGTCCTCTGTGCTCCAAATCACACAGCCGCACGTGTGTTCCAACGCCGTCGTCACCCCCAACCGGATCTGGCACAACTACTTCTATTGACGTATTCTGCACGATTATGTGAAACAATTTTCTAGGTCTTTCATTGATTTTCCCCCAAAAAAGAGCGACCCTTAACCCAAATATAACCCGAAACTTAACTCGAGTCGTCCCTAGCGTTACGTGCATTATGTATTCCACAAATGAGGAGCGCTCATAAATAAGCAGCACAGTGCTCGTTATCTTTGCCAACACAAGCGTACCGCCCACACACATGTACGAACTCATTTCGACAAAATATTTTCTATTCCCCATTCTCAGGTTTAGAGTCCTTTGCCAAGGATACGGCGAAAACAAACACGAACTAGCTGAATGCAATCATCGCCATCATCATCGCTTTCCTCATCAATGCTGCCGTCGTCGTTACCGCCGCCGACGCTGTCATCGTCACTAAGAACGACTACAACGAACCATTAGCGAACCGGCAAGAGTGGAATCCCCACGCAATGAACGCAAATGTTTAGACGTAGCCTTTCATCTGCCACCGAAGCAGGGTAAAAAAAGAAAAAAAGGAATCAGAGGCGTCCGCTTCTCTGCGCAAATTACCGCGCGCATTGACTGAAATGGAGAAAGCCGACCTGAAGCCGCATCCGGCCGTCAATTAGTGGCAACAACACAGAGTACACAGTCAAATCGTTTTTCAATCGACAAACGCACACACAATGGATGTGTGATCCCCGGGGACACATAGAAACACACAGCCGGAGACGGAGAACTGATTGTGATGCTAATTGGAACGGTGAAGTGAAATCTTTGCAAAAAGGACTTGTGCCACAGACGCAGATGTTGACAGACGGGACAAGTCTATTGACAGTGTTTACGTTGACTGCTTTCAGTTTTTATTTGTGACTTATTTTTTGGACATTTATAATTTAATTTTTTTTGAGCGCGAAAATCGAATCTGCATGATACTGTGTGGGTGCCACTGCATCAGAGGCAATGGGCGCACACGGTTCAAAGGAGAAACTCTCACGATCGTATTCGGATCGGTTTATACACACGCAAGTGCTCGAGCGTGAACGATTTGGGAGTTTTGGGAAACGAGTTAAAGGTGAGTGGATCAGTTTGAATATTTTTATGGAAAGTGTGGGGATAAATTGCGTATACGTCAGAGAAGGTAATTGTATCGAATTACTTTATATTTTACTGACGGAAAACTTGTCTGTTGCATAATTTTAAATGTATCCCCGAAAAGTAGTCACGGTTTTCTTAATTTATTAAAAAATATGATTTAACGATAGGGCCTTAGGTCATGAAGGGCAACTCTGGAAACAGAGAGCTCAATAAACTGATGCTGACTCTTGACAGCTATTTGTTACAAAGATTTTTATGAAATTTTTACTGCCTTTGGAGAATTGTATTCGAAAACAGCCAGTCTTGTGGTGAGCAATAGTAAATGATCCATGAATGATGTCCACAAAGGGCAACCACTTCGAAACGACTAAGGAAAGTTTCTCAATATCCTGTCACTTCGGACGAGAACAAAATGTGCACAATACAAGTGGTTGCTAAAGAAGACTCACTAGCGTCCGGATCTGGATTTAATACAACGTGGTATTTACTTACAAATAACATGATATAGTTACATGGTCGACCAAGCAAAGTTATGAAGAACCACAACCACCCCGCGTTGATATTCGCTTCGCAGACAATGTGCAGCCTTAAAATGTAAATTATTCGAATGCAACCGAATGCTAGTCACTCTTTATTCTTTGCGTGTATTTTCACCCAACAGACCATGGAAGGTCCGAACCTGAGCTAATGGTGCCTTCCATCTATAACGGTCCCAGGAACGCTGCTCCAGTCATCAAGAGCAAGCTGCCTTACGTCTGGGCTCACTTGGTCTTTATAGAGCAGGTTTGGTCTTCTTCTCTCTTAGAGGCTCGGATTCGAAAACTCTCTTAGCCGAAGCGTTGGTGTTCATGCACCCATTTAATCGATGAATCTTTGCCTTTCCGACTAGATCCCCATCTTTGTACAGTTCATGATTTAGTCTTCTTCTTTTCGTCTTCATCACAAAGAAGCTCAACTATTCGACTCAGAGTTTTTCTTTCGACGGCACAAGAAATTAGCTCTGCCGTTCTGCTTTCGGCTTCATGTAGCAAGACTGGCAGTATGGGGTTATTGGAGAGCATGATTTTGGTTCCTCGACAAGCCGATGTAGCAGTAGTTGGCAAGAGCGATTCAACGTCGGATCTCCACTAAGATGTCGTTTGTGGAGTTCACGCAACAAGATAAGTATTGCAGCTGTCGATTGTGACATTTTATCCCAGTTGGTGAGCATTGAATCGATTTTTGCTCCCCAGCATATACAGGGTCTGTGGTTCTGAAACAAATTTTTTTTTTTTTTTTTTAATTTTCAAATAAAGCACATTCATTATATACGTATACGTCTTCTGCTGGGTTGTCCCTCAGGCTCAAAGTCGAACATTCTACTGGGCGGAGCTAAGCTGTCCACCCCTGACTGGACTCATGTCGCTGCATGCCCTATACGTACTGGAATCTTCTCCTCTAATCTCCATCAACGCAAACTGGAACAAAAATCACGCGCAAAACCTGTAACATATCCACCGTGTGCAAAATAAACTTCTTCGCTAAACAAAATAATAAAAATAATAATAAGAATGGCGGCTCTACAGTCCGAGGTGAACCTGGGCCTAGCTTCTCAGGAACCACTCGTGTTGTACGTGCTATTGTTCTCTCACGAGTGGAGGGGACCTACAGTTTAATGCCGACTCCGAACGGCGAGATTGAGAAGCTATTTCTAGACAGTTGTACTCTTTGAGCATTGTCAGTGACTCGAAAGAGGTGGAGCCGTGAAAAATGTTAGGTGTTTTTTCGGGAATCGAACCGACAACATCGAGTGTACTCGTAGGAGTTGAAGCACCTACCCACTACGCCACGGCGCCCACACTAAACAAAATATTGCGTGAAAATTTGTCATCCTGATGGTGATGTTCAAGCTCAATCGGTGAGCATTCCGTGGTCCGTGGGTAGCTTCAATACTTGAGTGAGCTAAACTTTATAAGGATGAAGATGCAAATCCAAATACAAAATACGCTATGATGTGCCGTGAACAAGCCCCAATGCTGCGCTCGTCGTGTAAGCGATAAGTTTGAATTTTCTTCAACACTTTCACCAGCGGCAACTATATTTTCTGCGTAGCGTGCAATTCGATGATGGTCCTAAAGTCAGCCTCTTCGATTTTTTTTTACAGTTTTGCTTATAGTACTCTCAGATGGACTATAATATCGTCCATAATCTGCTGGAAATGGGTGAAACGTAACTACCAAAAAATCACTACTTTCGTAATAAATTTTCATAATTTTAACACGTTCAACGATTCATCTTGTAAAATGGCAAAATCTTAAACTAAACATATACGGTCTCGGATGAGATTTCGGTTTGATGTATGTGATTGAAACAGGGATGTCAAATCTGAACCACAAATTGGTTGAACTTATGCATCTGTTATCTCCTCATTCACTTTAAAATCTTCTCGTTTTGCTTTAATCGCCTTAAAAGCTTTTACAATAAGCCACAGGATATGCAAGAAAGTGTCGATGTCGATGCGTAGCCAAGCAACTTGGTATATTTATAGAGAGTGGCACTTTCCTGGGCCAAGCTGTTGTGTGTATTCTTTTGTGAGGAAATCTCGTTCGTCTTTGTATTATTACATCAATAATCCCGGAGCCTTTGTATACTCTCGTGTCAGGCTGTTGTGCGAAGTTCTGATTTCTCATCACTCCGCCGAAGATATTCTCTTCACCGTATTTGGCATGGATCAGGCTTGTAAATCATGTTCCTTTGTCGCACGGTCTTGTCTTTGAAAATCCGTTCATTCCTCCGGCACATTAGATTTTCTATAAAATTTAGATTTTTAACGTGAAAGTTACTAAACTCTTTTCAGTCCAAATTTTGAAACACCGTTTTCAACACTTTGAAGTCAGTTTTATGTACCTAGTCCCATTCTTTTTATACAAAAACCCTGATTGCACCACAAAAGTAAGGATATCAAATTTCCGCTTTTCGTCTTTGAGGTTAGCCAAAATACAAGTCCTTTCGCTCTCTCAACACTCCGCTTTGTTGGTGTCTGAAAATTGTTGGCTTCACTTCTCTAAAAAAAATGACCCACCCAGTGGATGTCACAATATTCATTTTGTATTTATTTCTTTTCAGACCAGTCCTCACACGGTAGAACTAGGGTTTCCATTTATAATCCACTGCACACTCTCAAACCCCTCAGAAAAACTGTCAAACTTTAATTCAAATGCACGTCCCCTACCGCATAGATAAACATTTTTTTGTAAATATTCGCCGACGCGCATAAAAACTTTCATAACACCTCCAAGCAGTCCCGCATTCTCCCCCTCAACTATGCCGTGTCGTCAAAATTTAAAACATTTAGCGTCCGCATGAAAAAGCAACACATCCCAGTATCTCTCCCCCACTGATAGCAGTCCATAAATCTAATAAAATCGCAGTAGCAAGCGGCTCTGTCTCTGGTTATTCCTGGGACACGGTTGCGATTTGCATCTGAAACTAAGTCCCCCATTCGCACCCCACGCACACATACACTCACATGTGTGGCATGTCTTCGTGCCATGCACGGCAGCATAAATTCAACATTTTCCTGTCTATGCATACAAATTGGATTTCAGGTTCGCATGCATTCCATCCATCCACCCAACCGGGGGCTGACTCCGACTCGTGCACAGCCTTATCTGCTTAACAATGCTTGAGCTTGAGTTTTATCTCACAGCTCTCAGTGCGCACTGCTGCCACTGCTGCCGCTGCAGGTTGCCTCGCTTCTCATCATAAAGGATTTAATAATGCGTACACAGATATATTTTGTCCTTGGACTGAGGGAACACAGAACACACAAGGAATAAGGAGCAAAAAAATGGAATGATCCAGTGAACAACGTCAGTAGCGGATGAAACTGCTACTCGCAGATACTTTTAAATGTTTGTTCCCATTGTTGCCGGGTGGGCTTTGATTTAAAAACCGCCTCCTGCCTGAGCGCCATCTCTCGTGGGGTTACGTAAGTGGGTTATGGTTGCGGAATGAAATGCCCTACTTAGGAAGTCTATTGTGCCACCACCCCGTCCTCGGCAGTCGGTCCTGTCGGAAAGTGGACCCCTGACTGTGTTTTGTTTTGTGTGATGACATTCTCATTCGGCAAACATGGCGACCGGCGAAATGAAAAACCAACAAACGCTTCTATGGAAGAGTGGGAGAAGGGGCGGTAGACCCACTCCATTGTTGTCGCTTTGTTGGTGGTTAATTTTGTTCAGTTCGCAAATAACCCGAAATCGTGAGATTCGACTTTGGATTATGAACGCTGCCCAAGTAGAGCTGGTAAAGGAGAAGTTCGCTCATTTCCTGAAATTGGGAGTGTTGGTCGGTCGATCGGTGTCTGGGTGGGTGGGTCGGTTCGAATTACAGCACGTTCAAGGAAATTGAATTTTATGCACATGCAGCGCTGTAGTTCTCCCTCGCTCACGCCGTGGCACATATGCTTATTAGTGAACTCCCAACAATAGGGAAGTGATTGTTCTTGTTCGTGATTATTACGGCAACGGCTCCTCATAAGGCCAACTAAGCATAATGCCAAGCCAATCCAATAAAACGGGTTCACACAGCAATGAGTATTTATGGAGTCCATGGAGATTCGCTGTGCGTTGCAGTTGCCTTCGTACCCGGGCGCAATGCTTGTTTAGCTCACTCACGTCCTTGTAAGTACGACATAAATAAAATAAATTCTATTAAGGCTGAAGGACATGGGTTCCAGTGATGGCACACATTCCTTGCGTCTGCTGTGCACGAGCATAAACTCCGAGGACAATCGAGTGAAACAATGTTGGTATTTAGATTGAATAACTGACCGAACATTGTTCCCTGACGTGACAGAGTGTTCGTCAGAGTTGTCCTTCATGGTGAATTGCTCTTGTTGAAGTTGGAAACATGCCTTGACTGTAGATGGATGTGTCCACCGTGGTTTGGGTGGATAGATAATCTGTCACTCACAAGGAACGACTAAACTATTGGCATTGTTTGCTTTTTTGTTAATTTGTTAAGAATGCTTTGTCGTTTTTCTTTCCTTGGTTCATTGTGTACATATCAACACTAGTTTTCAAACACAACATTGATTGGTGCTAACATTAATTTGGAACAGAACATATTCAATTTCGATAAATAGCTATTTGCTCATATTCAATCGAGAGAATTTATTCTGCAATTAGTTTGCAATGAATCTGATGAATGTGTCCTATTTTTGACAACTTTTTCAAGCATTTGTGGCCGTATGTCGTCAATGACGCGAAATATATTGGCTTCAAATGCGTCAATTGTTGGTGGTTTGTGAGCGTCAACTATCCCAAGAAAATAATCAAAAGGCGTCAAATCACAGGGTCTCAAACCCCAATTTACAGACCAATGTTTGAAATTATGCGTTCAGCTGATCTTTCCTTCAATAAGTGAATTATTTCGTTTGCTGCGCCATCCTTTTGGAACATAATCTTTTTCACATTTTCACAAAAAACCCGGGAACAACATCTTTCTCGTATTCATGCCACTCAATCGGAAAACAACAGAAAACCCCTTCTATCATACACATATCTAATCACTGCTCATGCCTGCGGTGTGTGTGTTCATTTCTGTTGGGCATTTAGGGATATAGATCAAAAGATAACACTCATCAATGAATAGAGTGGTCGAACACAGCTTGAAATTTATGTGTGAAAATGAAAATATTTATCATTTTAAATCTTAGATATCTCAAAATATCAACATAAATTGATATTTTGAAATTTATCATTTCTTAATGCTTATGCTGAGGTCTTCAAAACTGCGTTTTCAGATCTTCAAAATTCGCATGTCGATGGTTGACCGTTTTCGGCCAATATCTCGAAAACTATTAGGGCCAGAAATTATTTTAAATGAAAGTACTTAATGAAGCGAAGTTTTTGTGATTTTTTCAAATTTGTAAACACTTTGGTTTAGAAATGACAGGGAGGGACGCATTAAAAAAAACTTTGGAGCTCCATATTTTCCAAGCGGTATTTTGGATCAAAAACTGTTGAAACAAACCTCTACCTCATTTCAAAGATCTGTCGATTGATATATAACTTGATGAGGTGCGACAATGTTTTAAAATTAATGGCAACTTCACCTATACTAGCCACCCCCAAATGGCCTGAAATACCTAATTCCAAAATTTCATCTTTATAAAGTTCGGAGATAAAAAAGTGTGACAGACACGACGATCTGAGAATGAGATATGGTCCTAGTGATTGCATTTTTAAGGTTCCGTCTACAAAAACGGAACCTTTATAATTTCGGTGTGTCCGTCCGTCCGTCCGTCCGTCCGTCCGTCCGTCCGTCGTGTCTGTCACACTTTTTTATCTCCGAAGTTTATGAAGATATCGGCATGAAATTTTGGAATTAGGTACTTCAGACCTAGATGTCAATTCCTATGCAGCGATTTTAAAAAGTGGGGCCATTTGGGGGTGGCTCCAGTACAGGTGAAGTTGACACTAATTTTGAAAAATTGTCGCACCCCATCGATATATATATCAATCGACAGATCTTTCGAAATGAGGTGGAGGTTTCTTTCAAGACTTTTTTATCAAAAGTACCGTTTGGAAAATATGGAGCTCCAAAGATTTTCCCCCCCTGCCATTTCTAAACCACAGTGTTTAAAAATCTGGAAAAAATCACAAAAACTTGGCTTCATTGAGTACTTTCATTTAAAACCATTGCGAGCATTCTGGCCTTAATGGTTTTGGAGATATTGGCCAAAAACGGTCAATCATCGACATGCGAATTTTGAAGATCTGAAAACGCAGTTTTGAAGACATCAATGTAAGCATTAAGAAATGATAAATTTCAAAATATCGACTTATGTTGAAATTTTGAGATATCTAAGATTTAAAATAAGAAGAAAATTTCATTTTCACACATAATTTCATGCTGTCTTCGGCCACTCTATTCGTTGCTGAGCGTTATCTTTTCGATCTCATCCCTAAATGCCCAACAGAAATGAATACACACACACCGCAGGCATGAGCAGTGTTGGGTATGTGTATGATGGAACAGATTTTCTGTGTTGGATAAACTTGGATAGAGATATAGGCATATGTATGGATGAATGTTTGTTTGTTTGGATGGATGAATGTGTGAATGAATGGTTGATTTGGGTTGAAGTTAAAAGAAAATTCAACTGAAATAATCTGGAAACGTCGTTTGATATTCAGAAATCATCCATCAATATCTGTGGTATATGTAGGGATGAACGTTTGTTTTTTTCGGATGTATAAATGTATGAATGAATAGTTAATTTGAGTTGAAGTTAGAAGAAAATTCAACTGAAATAGTTTAGAAACGTCGTTTGATCTTCAGAAATCATCCATCAATATTATGCGACGGAACCTTACCCGTGCGAGTACAACTCGCACTTGCCCAGTTTATTTTTTCTTCTGATATTAGGTACTTGCCCAGATATCTTTTTCTTTTGTGGGCTAGTGCCTCATAGATTCCCTGTATATGTTCTGGAATTTCATTAAATTCTCCAGAAAATTTGCAGATAACCCTGAGTTAACAGAGTCCTGTCAGAAAGCTTGTTAAGATAGGAAGATTGTTCTTGCTCATTCTCATGCATGCTTCAAATCTCTTTTGGTTGTACTGCCCTAGGAGTTTCTTATCCTGCTTCATAACATGAACTTTGCTCCGATTCCTTCTCTCTAGTTCCCTGAATTCTTCTCTGCCTATGTAGGGTTCTGATGGTCCTCTTCTTGTCAGGGAGTCTACCTTTTCATTGCATTCTTAGCAATGTTTAGTCAGTCATTGCCTCCTTTAGTCAGATATCCAGCAAAGTTTCACTCTGTTTTTACTACTCAGTGCTATAAGCTTCTGCAGGCATTCTCACACGAGCTTAGATTTAATGGACTAGGAGTCTAGTGCCATTATGGCAGCTTGACTATCTGACATTATTGCTATGTCGCGGATGGTATAGTTCCTGTCGAGATTGATTTAGACGCATCTGTCTATGGCATAAATTTCTGCTTGAAAGATGCTGTTGAGTTTGCCCATGGGATCGAAGTATTTTGTCCCGGGTCCAAAGAGGTCTGCCCCAGTTCCTTCATCAGTTTTTGATCTATCTGTATACCATTTTACCGTATTGCTGCTCAGTCTGTGAACTATGGATTCGTTGCTCCAGTACTTCCCAGTGAATAAAGGAAATTCTAAATACAGTACACGCTCGATATAGTGAACTAATAACAACCGGGCCTGTTCACTGCATCGAGATTGTTCATTGTAACAAGCGTGGACGTGAAGCAAATTTCATCAAAATTGCGTAAGTTTTGAAGTACAATTCAATGAAAATAGAGAATAATTAATTTTTTTTTGCAGTTACTAAAAAACAAGCCAGTATTTATAAGAAAGAATATTTTTAACAAAATCAACTCATACGTAAAAAATTTAAAACGCAACAAAATAATACATTCTATGTACAAGCAATGCGCACTTTGTATTTTCTTCAAACAACCCCAAACTGTGTACCATATACAAACGGTAAAGTAGGACGATTGTGTGGATACTGCTCACTGCATAGCACTAGTGAGTTTTAGACGCGTTTGTGCATACTGAAAGGTTCAAAGAAAGAAAAAAAAACATAGGTTCACTATAACGAGATTTTTTTTGTTCCCTATTTAGAATAGCCTGTATAAAATTTTGTGTGTTCACTATATTGGATTGTTCACTATATCGATGTTCACTATATCGAGCGTCTCCTGTATATTTTTTGTCTAATTTCATCTATTAACGACAATGGTCTTTGTAGTAAAACCTCAATTGTTGTGGCAAAGTCGTTCATGGTTCCTGTGTGTTAATCTCTATCACATGGGTAATTGGCCCACGTCAACATCTCAAGTCAACAACGTTGAATTTCTGTGCATCCAATCCGTATTCACTACCTACTACTATCTGAATTTCACCGTTTTAATGAAAGAAAAACAATCATATTAAAGTTCACTTTCTCTCATTTCAGGAGCGGCTAAGAAACGTGATGTACGAAACCTGAGCATATCACCAACTGACTTAGGACCGCCGCCGAAAGCTCAACAAACTACGAATGGTTCAACACGAACGAAAACGACATCAGGAACTCTACCACGTAAGTGAATCCAACTCAAATGAAATCAAATCGTCCTCCCCACCCACCCCACTCCGCATCCTCATATTTCGATGAGACACGTTCGAACTTTTAATCTGGCATCACTCGATGTCACACCATAAAGTATCCAATCACTATAAACTACGTTCGTCGGAGTAAACACAAGCAATCCCTGAAATCTAGTGCGATTCCAATCCAAACAAGATTGAGCTGTTATTCTTCACCCCTTGCACGCCACCAACCAGCATCCGCACACATTCGGTGCACAAAGTTCAGTTGTTTGGCGGTTGCAATTTTCATCAACGACCACAGATATGTTTGTACGTGTAACATCTCTGTATTTGCATAACCTCCGGAAATACCAGATGCAACAACAAAAACAAAAAAAGAATCGACAACTAAGTCCAATGCCAGTGCCGTTGGCCAGAACCGGTGTGTTGAGTGCTGGTTGGTGTATCTGTCGGGAATGAAATTCGCACACCTGCACCGGGCCAACTGGTTGGTTGGCATTTCGTCCGACTCTTGGTCTTGAATGATTGGATTCTGTGGCGAGAGACGTGGCAATAGATAAACATAAATCCGTTTGGATAGCATTTGAGTGGTCATTTTGTGAGGCTCTCAGGCAAGGTTCGTGCAATCCATTAGTCGGTATTGATGAAATGACATTTTCATTTCAAAAAGCTCTTAATTCTCAAGACATTTTGGTCTGATTTCTATATTACCGGGGGTAGAATGGAATGCAAAAAGCCAGAGCTTAGAGGACTCCTTTTGGCATGAAGGTGATGATATTCTTGGTTGAGTTGCCATGCGCATGGATCTTTTCTTGGAGGGATGACAGAGATTTAATCCGTAATTTCGGGCCAAATATTCAATTGGTTATAAGCATCACCATTGTATGACCAGCGACTCATGGACAGTCTGAGTTAGTCCGTGTTTTCATGACTTCGAGACCTGAGCTTTGATTTTCTTCTTTGTCCTTTTTCTTTAACTCAACTTCGAATCGAGATTCGATGCAGGTCTAAGCTGGTGTCGACGAATTTTCGCGTTTTGGTTTTTTTCAATGCCCTTGTGCTGCGGATAGACTTCGTGTTTCTTTCTTGTTTTTCACTCGTCTTTGTTGTAGATATGTCAGACGAAATATCCCATCTACATAAATATCGATCCACACTTGAATGAATATACATATACAGTAGCTCCCGTCTTATTTGATTCACCCCACACTTACAACTTGAAACGAGTATGGCTCCTAAACGACTTTCCGACTTTCATTTTTGCGTCATCACAAGAGCAAAATAAGCCGGGTTGACTTTTTGGCGATGTCCAATACAGCTGATCGCCGCTGAATCAAGATTTCTGGGTCTTTTTCGATACTGGCAGTGTTTTCTCCATTTCGCACCAATTCTGCCTGGTTGGTGACCTAGGTAGGTAGGTAGGTAAGGGGCTAGACGGGCACAAGCCACGCCTCACTTAGGTCCTTAGGGACCCATTAGGATGCCCAATTGGGGAATAGTGTCCCCTTGTAACCCTTGTCGCACTCATGGTCCTTCGTTGTGCCGGAGCCATCCCGATTTCCTTATGAACCTGCAAAGAGGTTTATTTGAAATTTCCTGTAAGTCTTGGAAGAAAAATTCTCCCAGTGTTCTATGACGCAACTGACAAAGACTAGGGCAGTGACAGAGGTAGTGAGGAGTGTCCTCTCGTTCCTCCTCGTCACCGCAGCCTCTACAAATGTTGTCGTTGAAGAGTCCCATTTTCATGGCGTGGTTTCTAAGATGATTATGGCCAGTGAGAGCTCCAACCACCATCGTTAGCAACCTCTTTGTCGCACTGAAGGATTTTGTCGGTTTTTGCTCGATCGTATCTGGGCCATAATGCTCTAGTTGTCACTTATGTAGATACGAGGGGCGTTCAATATATTCTCGGTATCGATATGAAGGAAAATGCGAATTCAATTTAAATTGTTTTTATTTTTCAATATAATCTCCCCTAACATTAATGCATTTGTTAAATCTTGAGATAAGCTTTTTTAAACCCTCAAAAAAAAATTTCAGGGTCATAGTGGTGGACCCATAACACCGTCCGCGTTCTCACTACACATCTCCAAAAGCTCTCTACAGCATGCGATTCTCACTTTTTTCTGAGGCGCTGTGAGCATTCGTGGCACCCACCTTGCACTGACCTTTGAAAGGTTAAGATGGTCATGAAGAATGGTGTGAATGGTACCAATTGAAAGCTTGGTGATCTCTGCCATCATTTTCACCTTTATTCGGGCATCCTCAAGAACAAGTTTTTCGACTTCTTTGATGCTTTCTCCCGTACAAGCAGTAGCCGGGGCGCCGGAGCGGGGGTCGTCTTCAATACTCTCTCTGCCTCTCTTGAACTCACTTGACCACTTTTGCACAGTTGATAATGAAGGTGCGGAATCCTGGTAAACAGCCACCATCTCTTCATGAATAGTTTTTTGACTTTTTCCTTGCTTAGTGAGAAATTTAATTACAGCGCGATGCTCAATTTTCACCATCATCGTCTCAGTTGCCATTATGATTCTGTTTAACTAGAGATAAAACGCGAATTAATAATCACATGTAGACCGCCCTATCTATTGTTTGCCATTTCAACGATCTTTGTATCCACCTTTTTCCTCAGCTCTGAGAGGGGCGGTTTAACACAATGAATTGCTTGTGAGCCGTCGGTCACTTGCCTGTTCTGGCAAGTTCATCAGCTATCTCATTGCCGGCTATGTCCCTATGTCCTGGGATCCAGCACAGATTGATCAAGTGCTGTGAGCCAAGAGCCTTTAGATCATCGCGACAGCTTGCGACTAGCTTGGAGTTGATTTCTATTGCGGATATAGCTTTCATGGCCGCCTGACTGTCAATGAGAATGGTAATATCAGCTGGTGGTATCGCCATCATTGATATCGTTTTGGCCGCTTCTTTGACCGCCAGGACCTCGCGTGAAACACACTGCCATAATCAGAGAGTCTGATTGAGCAGTGCAAGTTTAGCTCGTTGGAGAAAATGCCCGCGAATGCTGCCATCCTTGACCCATCAGTATATACCTTTATGGTCGTATTGTTGATGGGTTCATTGGACGCCCACTCCTCTCTGGTGGGGTGTTGGCATTTGAAGGGTCTCTCGAAGGGCCTCCCATAGTCGCTCTGATACTGCAAGTCTGTTAAGAATACTTGCATGTCCAGTGGTACCTGAGCGCCAGTTGCAAGATTGACTGATTCTCAGAACACTTTTAGCGGCGATTGCCTGCATATGAAGTTGGTGACCTAAGGTCCAAAAACCTTACTGAAAATGTTGAGAGCTGCATGTCGTTGGTAATTTTGACAACTGCTGTAACATAACACTTGGAAAAACTATTGTTGCTATCTGGTCTTCCTTATTTTTTCATTCTCTACTTTGTTTCAAAAACTTTCAATACTGAGTTTTTATTTATCTTTTGAAGTGAGCGAGTTTAGCTTGGACCGACTCGACTACGTCTCCACACAATGCCTGTAAGCAATTGTGTTGCTAAGCAGAATTTCCCATTTCCGGTTTTCAGCGAACATCATTCAGCCCCTCTTTTGCCTTCCTTCCGAGCACCCATTTTCAACCAATCAACTGCTGACAGTTTCCCACACCCAATATGTGGTTGAACCACATCCATATCGTTGATTTCAACCCCTCACATCATCTGAAAAGTTTCTGAAATCCCACATTCCCCGCTTATCACTCTCCTCATCGTTGATCTCTATTTCACTGACTACAAAGGGATTGAAAATGATTCATTACCATCGCCCCATCACGACGCACCATTCCGCTTGACATTGGCACCAGAATGTGAGACAAAGTCCCCATGCCACGTAATATGCTCCAAATAGAATCTGTGGCCACTTTGCAAGCGTTGCCCCCGATATCTGCGAAATATCTGATTCCTCTTGGATTACTATTCGCTTGATGAGTTCAACCACTTACATGACTCATCCATTTTTTAGAATGCACCACTTTCACAAGGTCTTTGTCGCGTTCAGTTTGAATTGTTGGAATAACTTGAAGGGAAAAGTGACATCACCGTGCAGGGAAGCCTGTTGGGGACCCACCGACTGCCCTCAGTCATTGTTTCAAAGAACCTGCCTTATAGCAATTACAGTTTCCATCCAATCATTTCGGCAGATGTGCTGTTGCCTGTGAGATTTTGGTCACATTTCACCTGCTTATTCACACTGTGTCAATCAACTGACTGTGTGTACCATACCCACCCCACATGCCTTCTCTGTGACAAAATGCGAAAGGGATGTAGGTTGACAGAAGCTGAACAAAAACTACTTCACAACTGACATTTAGACGAATGACAACTGCCTGTGTTTCGTTTCTACGTCAAACCCCGGACGGACGAAGGCACAATGTTCCCAAATTGAACAGGACTAATTGGATCGATGCAGAAGTTTCCAGCAGTTTGGGACTGACAGGATGTATCCCCCACGTTCTCTTATCTCTTCCCCGTAAACTGAATCTGAAAGGAATGAAATTAACATGTCAGGTAGATTGCCTTCCAGTGTCACACCGAAATGTGTCTCAAAATATCGGCGTATCTGATTTTGAGAAATTCAGTGTGCTTTAGATAATCTATACGGCACTTTTACTGTTTGTTTTATTTGACATCTTTAGGCGAACAGTGACACCAATAAACTGATGAGAAACAAAGAATCCTTCTGCGTGGAGATACCGCGCGTCATAAAAGTAGTCATTGTGTCGAAATGGATTCAATAAAAATCGCTGTCTGTCTGGATTGGAGATGTGTGTCATTCCGGCTGAGATTTGTCGGTAAAAGTCTGTCGTTAGAGATTGTTCTTAAGAAGATATGAACTTCTTTGTGTGTGCGCTCTTGTGACACCTTCGAATGATTGTTTTCGTTTTATGATCACAAGTTGTGTGTTGGAAGTGGTTCAAAGCAATCTCCCATCACCCAGTGTTGAAGTTTGCTGTTCAGTAAGTAGTTAGATTTTCACAAAAGATGAGTGGATATAAAGTAGAGCATTGTGCTTAATTGCCTCGAATTCAAAGTTACTGCACTTTCATGTTTAAGGGTGTCACTTGTTTTGTTTGAATTTAGATTTTATTGTTTTGCTTGGAGCTCAGGGCGCGAAATTTTGCGTAACTTTAGCTTTAGCTGATTTCAAGTTTTATTGCTTAGCTTTTATGTCTAGATGTTAAGTTTTTTTAGCGTGTTAAGGTGTGTCCCATTGTATTGAGTAAGAGAGGAAATAAAACTAGATCTATACAGAAGAATTTAAAAAAATGCATCGGTTCACCGATCTCTTTATTAGAGACTTCATTCATGCCGCTGAAAAACTGGATATCAAAAGCAAGAAAGAAACTTCCTTGAAGACAACTTCACTGGGTAAGAGTTTCACGCTAATTTCTGTCCTTGCGGCTACGACCAAAAGTGACACTGCTTGCTCTTCAATCGGCCAATGACCCTTGACTGTCTTCTCTAAAACTATTTAGTAGACTTATCGTTTCGGGGTTCCTATAACTGGCCCACATCCTTCTTGATTGAATGCACTGTGCTAGCCTTTGACATCCGAGATTAGCCAGCTATGGAAAATGCCACTGAATACAACTCCTCGCAGAGTTGGCATAGTGGGTAGGTGAGTCGACTCCTACGCTCGATGTTCTCGGTTCGATTCCCGAAAAAACGCCAACAATTTTTTCACGGCTCCACCTCTGTCGATTCACTGAGAATGCTCAAAGAGTATAAATGTATAGAAAAAGTTTCTCAATCCCGCCGTTCGGAGTCGGAATTAAACTGTAGGTCTCCTCCACTCGTGAGAGAACAATAGCATGCACAACACGAGTGGTTGCTGAGAAGCTAGGCCCAGGTCCACCTCGGACTGTAGCGCCGCCGTTATTATTATTATATTAACTCCTCGCAGAATGTAGCTGCCTTCGGCAGATATGTATTAAGGCCTGAAACTTTCCGAGCCAGTTCCTTTGTTCTTTCGTTTCCAACGAAGTCGCTGTGTCCGGTGATTTAGACAAGAGGAACCTGTTCCAAAGCTTTATTTCACTAATGTAAAATACATCGTAGCAGATTTGATGGATTTGATTCGCATTTGACCATATGTACTGGGAGCACATTGAATTGGGGTTTTGTGTGGTTGTATGTATGTTCCGTCTGGAAGACACTAACCTAATCTTGCGAGCGAATACCTCTTGGCACTTGTAACTGTTCTATTGTAGCTACCTACAGTTTATCTTTGAACCATCTGTATAGGTTGTCACGTCACAGTCTTGACTTCACCGTTTCTGCATCCCGCGCTTGTTAGAAATTTGGCCAAAAAGTAGTTTTCAAAATTGATTGTGCGGCATAATCTGTCGGAAAGGTATCGATTCCCGTACCACGCGGTGCATAGCAAATGCAGGATAACTGCTTAAGAGTCAGTCATGCAGGATAAAATAGGTCTTATGCATGCTGCACTTTATCCGATGTCCAGGTTTAGCTACACTTTGGTGGTCTATTCGAATTATGTTGGTGAATAATTGATTTAAATTAAATTTTACATAAGAATTTCACGAATATTTTTTCACACTAAAATTGACGAATTTGAGAGCCAAAAAAACTTAAATTTTGAAGGAGTAAAGGCTATGGGTAAGTGCTCCTACGCTAACGGTATTAGTAGTCTGAAAGTGTAGGTTCGATTCGCGGCACACCAACTATTATCTTAAAGGCACTACCTCTTACACTAAGAGAGTATAACTGTCAAGATAAGCTTCACCGTTCGAAATCGGCAAAAAAATGTAAGACCCCTCCACACGTAAGAAAACAATAGAATGCGCATCACGAGTTGTTGCTGGAGAAACTAAACCAAATTTAACGCCGTAGCATCACCCAAAGAATAAGAAGAAGGGCTATGAAAAAGACTATTTGTTTTCTATGTGCCCAAACTTTCATTAAAAACAAAGTCAAACCAAAATAAAAACATAATTTTATCCGATGTCAGCTTATCAAAACAACAAACACTAAACGTTTTTCAAACGTGCACACTGAATCCAATTCAAAGTGTTACCTTCTACTGACTCACTTTATCAAAGATCTATCAAATCGAGAACAATGAATGGAATTGTTCATACAGACTCACACTGATTGTCAAACTCATTTAAATGGAAACAGTGTTGAGGTTTTCGATTCAAGGTCTTTGTTTAGACGTATTTGCGGGCAGAGTTTCTTTCTGCTGCCATTGCCTGTTTCCAAGTGAAGGGTAAGATTCAGTCAGAATTTGGGGATAAAATCTAGATCTTTAGATAAAAATAGGCTAGACTTCGCTTAGAATTTCTGAACACAACACCTGTAAATAATTCAATAATTTGTTCGACTTATGTACAATCGTGTTGCCACACATTTGTCAATATTGACCTAATCAACTCGTGTTACACAGTAATCCGAGATATTGACAGTTAGAAGTCATTTAGCAAAAGGGGCCATACATCTGCTGATATTCCCCTTTTTCTTCTTATTCGTGGCTTGTGGTTTAATTTGAAGAAAACTCGGGCCTCAATCAAAAAAATCTCGAGATTGAGAAGCTTTTTCTAGAAAGTTAGACTTTTTGAGCATTGTCCGTGACTCGAAAGAGGCGCTGAATTTGTTTTTCTGAAAAATTGTTTATCTTTGCTGGAAAGTCTAGTACGTAGGACGCACGTACCTACAACGGCACGTCGCCCTTATGTGCATCGAATATTTTAAACGTACATTCTCCCAGTCTCTTCTTCTTTATTTAGTCACATTATACTCCAGTTGGGATTTGAGTATAATTTCTGCTCGTTCAGCGCATGCTCTTACGCATGTGACGTGTACCTAAAGTTGTAACCCGACCTCAAACGACTGTGTTTCAGAAGCTTTTTTAACACTGAATACAATACTCTGTGAGAATTTTCAATGACACGAGAGAGGTGGTGCCGTAAAAATTAAAGTTGGTACGTCCGGGATCAAACCGTAGACCTTCACCCCTGGAATCAACGCACTTACCCACTTCTCATCTGCGGCTAAATATTCAGTTATGTGTACGCACTCTCGGTGTGTGTTAAATAGAATATGCCCTAGCCTTGATCACTGAGAGTCTATAATAAACGATATCATCAAGATCTCAAAAAAATAATTACTCCATATAAAATTTTGTGGTAATTTGATGAGCTAACGCCAACCATAACATTTTCATTACCAACTCTAGGGTCATGTCGAAATTTGTAGCTCTGGTAAGAAGCACAATAGATTGTAATTAATTTCATATGAATACGAGAACTTCTGTACCGTAAAAGACCAACAAAACTGCTGTTGTTATGGGCAGGAAATGTCAAAAATGAATCACAATTGGACGCATGTTGACACCTCTCGGAATAAATTGAATTGTCATATTGATGCCAATCTGGGGTGCAGGCCTTGTATCCCCCTTTTTTGCGTTATGGTCTAATAAACTCAGAACGCGATCGCAGATAAAGCAGATCCATTAGAGTCTAATTGCCTAAACACCAGCTGTCACCATGGAACATACATTTGAATTAAAAAAACATGCTGAACTTGGCGTAATTGATTTGCTGCCGCTTGACAGTAACTGCGTGGCTGCGAGCTAATTATGCTCGAAATGAAAACATCTGTCATCGACTCTGATGTAAGAATCTATTCCCTTGTTTGACGGCTTCACGAACATCACGAACGTCGCAAAAAAATATTCGCAAGCCAAACAGATGCTGCCTTCGTGTATGATATAAGAACGGAAAAAGGAAATCGTCTTGTTATGGCTAACCCTGTCATCGACAGCGCCTCTCGAATGACGCGCAATTTGTTTGGTAACATCTCTCAAGACGAATATCTGTGCGGCAACAATCTTGGGAATTATCTGGTTGAACTTACCTTTCAAGGAGCCAAACTAATTTGCATTGGGCCTGTTCCAATTGGAGTCATTAGAAGGCCTTGTCAGGAGCTGCCGTAACGCCGGTGGCTGAGTCACGGAAAATTAATTCAATTGCATTCGTCACATCAGAGAGACTAGGGGGGCGATTGTGGGAATTTCTAATTTATGCGGAACGCACGAATCTTCGAGTTATTCTAATGAATATGTAATTAAGCGAGATTTGGATTTTCAACAAAAATCTAGTTCTCAAGAGAATTTGGTTATCCGAAATTATTCGTTTCACAGTCGCAGTCACAGCTGTGACTGTTCCCACAAGTGAGGCGACTTTTATGAGGTGTGGTTGCGACACTGAGGGCTGTGTTAGGTAAGACATCCACTCGGTCTGACTCATGGGATGTTGAACCGTCTCTGTGGTTTTGGTTGGGACATCTCTTCTTTTTAATCTTTAATCTTTTAATCTTCTCGCGCAAATTGCTGTGAATTAAGGTCAAGAGGAGGTGCTCATTAGATCGGTGTAAGACAATTAAAAATTGTTATGGTCCACGATCATCTTCATGAAATACGGTTTCTTTGAAGTTTGTGGTAGAGTGTTGACAGTTATCACCAGTAAGGAAAGATTCGAAATTGCTTTGATAAATTTTTTGTAAACGGATTGCTAATTCGGCATTTGCCCTCTAGGAAAATTGGGCCAATTTAAAACTCAATAGGAGTAAGTGAAATTTTGTTATTCACATTAAGTGGAACATTATAGAGAATTACTACTCAATAGTTAACATACGACAAATTGGAACAAGAGAAAAGAAAGTTGAGGTCCGCCGTAGAACCGCGCCGTAGAGCAGTTCTAAGATGACGAATGTCTTTTACTTTTGGTCTTCCGAGAGAAGGCTTACTTTACTTACTTAGTAGACCTACGACTCAGGTAGGGTCTGAGCCTGATGAATCGCTGCCTTCCATCATTGACGGTCCTGGGCACGCTGCTTCCAGTCATCAAGACCAAGCTGTCTTACGTCCGCGATGACTTGGTCTTTGTACCGGAGGTTCGGTCTTCCTCTCCTTCTCGAACTAGGAGTACATTCACATCCTGGTACAGCTCATAGAGTTCGCGGTTGTGTCTTCTCCTCCATTCGCCTTCCTCGCAGACGAGACCATATATCCGACGTATAATTTTTCTTTCGAAGGCACCAAGAATCAGCTCCGCAGTTCTGCTTAGTGTCCAGCTTTACTCAATTAAGTGTGTGTAACCCCGACAAAAAACTGCAGTTGGCAAGAGTTATTCGTACTGTTTACTGCGGTGCCGATGTAAGTCCGTGACTACCTCGAAGTTATAGCTGCATATTGTGACATTCTTGTCAATGTTCTACGTCCTTTCTGGACTTCGTTTTGCCTTTGTCTACCGTCAAACCCATTTTAGCCGCGTCCGTTTCCATGCCAGCAAGCGCTTCACTGTGTACGGCCAATCACGTTTATGTCTAGTGTTCGCCAGTGAGTTTCACAAGAATCTTCTCAAGAATGATGTTGGAAAAGTTCAATACGTCGCTCTGTCTAAAACCTTTTTTGACATTAAAGGTCTTGGTGAGTTTGTTACGAACTTGTTGGAGCAGCGAGAGTTCTTTATCGTCATTCTGTAACACTTAACGAGTTGGGCAGGAATATCAAACCCCGACAGGGCGCTGTATAGCTCGTCTCCATACACGCTGTTATACGTGGCTTTGAAATCGACGAATAGGTGGAGATGTCGTTCTGCTTCTTCGTTTCTTCGGTCTTTTCGAGGGTTCAAGTGTAAAGACCTAGTCTATTGTGGACCTTCCTGGCCTATAAACGCACTGATGGCGACCTATCAGATTCCTATCACACGGTTTCAGGCGTTCACACAAAAAGGCAGAGAAGATCCCGAATGGGATGTTAAGATGTGATGGATGTTTAAATCTCTCGATAATTATATATATATAATGACGGCGCTACAGTCCAATGTGGACCTGGGCCTAGCTTCTCAGCAAACACTCGTGTTGTGCGTGCTATTGTTCTCTAACGAGTGGAGGGGACCTACAGTTTAATGCCGACTCCGAACGGCGAAATTGAGAAGCTTTTTCTAGACAGTTATATTCTTTGAGGATTGTCAGTTACTCGAAAGAGATGAAGCCGTGAAAAAAATGTTTGGCGTTTTTTTCGGGAATTGAACCAACATCGACGTAGGAGTCCACAACATCGTAGGAGTCGACGCACCTACCCACTACGCCACGGCGACCACGTTACCCTCGATAATTGGCGGATGGAATTCTCTTCTATCATCAAATTGAGTGGAACGTTCTGCCTGACAGCAGTATTTGTGTCCTCATCGACGTTCCACTGTCCCCAGAAATAATTCTTTCAAATTAGTGCTAGATTAAAGAAGCCCGTTCCACGCTTAAAGGGATTCAATACAGCGTCAAGTATTTGCAACCGTGATGCCGGATGTGTTTTCTCCAAGAACCCAAAATCGACTACCTCTCTATAAAGTTATAATGAGTTGGTGATTGTCAACTTGTTGATTTTTTTCAGGATTTATTAAGGCGATCAAATTTGATACTGAGTGGACGTATCTGACTGAAACCAGAATCAAATCTATGCGTACGATTAGTGCTGCTTAGAACAGCTTTAGGTGCTCACACAGTAAGATTGATGACATCTTGTAGCGGCAGTAAGCAGGAGAGTAGCTCTGTAGTTCTTGCAAGTGGCTATATCGCCTTTCGGGATGGAAGGATTTTGTCCATTTTTGCATATAATCTGCCGAATGCTTTCTGAAAGTGCAGTTTTATCGGCTTTGAAAATGAATTTTGCATGCTCTACCAATTTTTTCAGAACTATGATTGGATGGAATCGGTTGAATTTCTTTCTTGTTCTTCTCCCTCCATAAATAGAATACAGGATATTCCAATGATTTTTACTTAACGGTATGCATCCAAAAATGGCCAAACACATTACAAAAGAAGAGATCAAATGTTGCAAAAACTAATCAGCGATTGCATCGACAGTATTCCACTTGATTTCCTAAAGCCTACTATTCCACCTGTACTTTAACTTGTTTTGAGATAATTTAATGCGACACTAAAAGCCCTCAACAACAGTTGTTTAATCTCATTTGAAAAACGACCTCACTTACCCCAAATTCTCAACGATCGATGTCAGATAATCCTCTAATTTGTTGATCAATCTCCACACGATCTCAAAATAAAGCTTTTAAGAAAATTGTTAACGAACTAGGTCACATGAAACAATGAAAATATTCGCTATCAATTTCCAGCAGAAAATCTCATTCCAAGCAACACCCGAGCGCTGCTGTAACGCAAAAGATAATTTCTTTTGTTTTTTACATCCCAACCGTTACAGCTAATTTTAGCTCCACGCGACCAACACTCCAGCCTAATTGTGAAATTCTAGATGGCCACTTCGTGATCGCTTAGATGTGCTCCTCCTTTAAGAACCAATCAAATCACCCATTTGCGACCAATCTCAGAGACCTATAATCCTCTTCAAAGCAAAAAAAATCCCCAACCAAATGTTCTACATTCATCCAGATGCCACGACCGCGATTAAACTCTTTTACGATCAAATAAAATTCAAATCAAAATTTATTCATAAAACAAGAACCAAAGAGCCAGCGAAGTGAACCCTTTCGAATGACCTCATAAGCCCCGCCAAAACACACCAATTTCAAATTTGTTTATCACCGCAATTTATCTAACAAATCCCGAGATACTTACGAGCATACTTGTCAGATCGACCCATGGGGGCATTAGCTCTCCTGCGGTGGCACATTTATTTCTTTCGCGAAATTATAAACGCGTTTGTGTCTTGACTTCGGATGTTTATTGCTCACGTAGCGCAACTGAAGGCGGTCTGTTTTTTGTACTTTGCACCCCACACCCTCGAACCAGTGACCACACTGGACAGGCAGCAGATACAACGATCTATTGTCCGGCTCGGAGTACAATGGTGACTTGCAAGTGCGTGCGTCTATCTTTGTCAGTGCCAGGCATTCGACGCGGACTCTGGACTGACCACCACTGCCAGTTAATGCGTCTCTGAATTATATTCCTTCATTTACTCGCTGCTAATAGGGAAATTGTGTTTCATGTGTTTTAATGATGTCATCCATTCACCCAGTCAGTCGGTGGTCGAGCATTGGTCTTCTGTGGTCGAAGAGTTGCCTGCGAATTCCTGCAAGTGACATCTTCCTTGTTTTCGCACAGCAACGCTTGCCCTGACAGCGGGATGAGTTTGCGGTTGATGTGTGGATGGAATGCTAATTCAACTGGACGTGAGCCTTGAAGAGGACAGATTATCATTGGCGGTTGTTGCCGGGGATATGCTGCATGAATACCGAGTGACGTAATGCGTACGCAGCATCTTGTTGCACACCGAACACTGGCGAGGAACGTGATGTCATTGAGCAACACAATCGAAGCAGAGCTGTCGAAAGCTGTCTGAAAGGAATGTCGGTTGGTTAGTACTTGACATTTTCCGAAATTGCCAAGAGGGTATCACATTCAAGTATTCATTTTTGTGGAGTGCTACTTGAACTGCTTGGATTTGAATAGATACTTATCTGCGTAGAGATGTTATTCACAAGTTTTGACCAGCGTTTGAGATTATTTGTGTAGCCTTGTGAAGAGAGACTTTGGTTCGTATGTCCTTAGAGTTGGTGCGATAAAAAAAGTCAAATTTTGTGTCAAAGGACTTCTCCTTAAAAATGCAAAGCTGGACGCTTTGATGAATCTATGTATGGTTTCTTGATTTTAGAAGTTTAGTTAGTAAAGTGGTGCACTTTTGTTGGAGTGTAGAGAATGAGGAAAATTGAATTGAATAAAGAAAATGTAACATGAAGGTCTTTGGTCCTTTTTGGGCAAACACTTATTGAATGCGAAGAATCAATATATACGGGGGACATCGGCTTCACTAGAAGTCTATGGATCCAACTCCTTAAACGATTAAGCCATATAGAGCGAATGGACCCCAAATTTCAGACACCGACTTTCGGACCACAAAATTCGGAAAGCAATGCAACAGGAGATGATAATAGATACATTTGAGCGCTGAAAGCAACTTCAGCCAAACTTGGAGTGGCACAAGCAGATAAATTGTCGCACTGGCTGAAGAGTTGGTTGAGGAACGAGTCAGGTTAAAAAATCGTGATTTCATTTGCGGCAGATCTAAAAATTCAGCAGTCTATTTGAATCCTAACCGGGCTCCCACTTGTTTTGCTTTATTCAAGAGAAAAATATCCAACGGCGTAATATCGTACGACCTTGAACGCTAATTCTAGACGGCACAACGTGAAATATACTCTTTCATTAGTGCTCATTGGCCTCTGCATATCCAAGAGAAGATCTTGGACAGAGACGATTCAATTTATTTGCTTAATTAGCTTATCGCGGCATAAATTATTCGGTTGAAACTGTAGTAATTATTTTGAAAGACTACAATCAATTTGCTTCAATACGGTCCAGTTTGGATAGCAGTTTAAATTATTCTGTATTGTGCTGTCCATGGGTTGAAATAATTTTTAGGGATGATACATTTTCTAAAAGTAGTCGAGTTCAGATCATTGACTTAGGCTTTGAATTATTACCTCCATCTGGATTGGCTCGCATTGAATCACTACATAGCACAATTTCCATAAGGTACTGCTGGCCAATTCTGACTGCAATAATACTTATTTACTTTTCACGTCTGTGGCCCATGGATGGTCTGAGCCTCAGCTATTGCTGCCTTCTATCACTGACGGTCCTGAGCACGCTGTTTCCAGACTGTCATCAAGGCCTGGTCATGCATGCCTGGTCATTTGTTCATTATACCGGATCTTCAGTCTTCCTCTCCTCCAGGAAACTCAGATTCGAAGACACTCTTGGCTGGGATATTGGTATTCATTCAATCGGTGTGTGACCGAGCCAGTTTAGTCTACTCATTTCTGCCGTCTGGACTATGTCCATATCCTTGTACAGCTCGTGGAGTTCGCTGTTTCGTCTTCTCCTCCATTCGCCTTCCTCGCAGACAGGACCAAATATCGACTTCAATAAAAAATGTGATAAATAGAATTCAAAACTGTCGTTTGACATTTGAGTCATTTATTAGATTTTGGTATTGGATCTAGTTTTTTTTAGTTTTAGTGACTTTTTATTAACTTCATATAATTTTTTGTTAACCGTCTACCAGATTGACAATTTATATAATATAATTTAAAGTATATAATAAATTAAAAGAGACTTAAATTATACATAAATTCAAAAATCGCCTTCTAAAATACGGGTTCTGTAGCGTAAGGCTGTTGTAGTGCAGTTGTATAAAACTTCCCACCCATGGCTACCGTTCAATATATTGATAACCGCATCTAAATCCAGCACGATGACTCCAAAATATCTCACACGGAATTCTTTACAAATAGGGCATCTTCCGATAAAATGGTATATATCCTCCCTCACCTTAAGGTTGCACAGGTCACATATAATTGGAAGATCGGGTCGAAGGGAATAGCGGTTAAGGAAGTACGTAGAAGCGCTTTCAATGAGATTGTAATTTAGCCTACTATAGACCAGCCTATGTTGTGATGAATGATCATCAGTTAAAAATCTGTCATATATGACATTGCCCGTTTTTTTTCAAAACTTTGATGAACATAGATTTTATCATTGAAAGTTCCATATGAGCTGAAATATTTAGATTTACGCCATCATTTGCCGCCAACTCCTCCCGCTTTTGAACCAATGCTCCGCTTGTCGATATTACATGCTTCAGCAAAATCATGGACAACCTGCTTCCTTCCATCTCCACTACTTTCGTAATGTAATCTGCATGTAGTTTTAAGGTATTTAAATAAAGAAGTGGGACTCCAGTTAGTATTGGATCTTTTCAATATAACCTGTAAAAAAAAGCGCTGATATTATGATGTCACATGCTCAACTCAATTCTCTCGATTGAAGGAAGTAGAGAAGAAGAAAAGCGAATTAAATTCATTGCATTCTGAGTTTAACCCAGCATCTTTCTCTGCGAACTTTTGCCGTGTGCACAAACTGCCCTCGCACGCCTGATGTCATCTCAGGGATCATCCATTTCTTATCACATTCCGTCTTAAAATTATTATTTTTTCTTCCAACTAACTTATTCACCAACTGATGTCATACCACGCAGCCCCCAAGGAGAGCGGGTGGAAATATGAAATGATTGTCTAAACACGCAAAATACAATCGCGTACTCTCTTGGCGCAGGTTCATTGTTTAAATATAATTTGCATGCAAATTAAGATTAATGGTTATGGATGCTTGTTGTGCTTGCGAGGACGGCTTCGGGCAATTCTAAGAATTTTTGAAAACATTCCATGTAACTTGACGTGCTTTTGAATAAGAATTGCTAAACTTGTGAGCGCTCCAGTGGTTCTCCTGGCATGACGAAAGTTAAATTTTAAAGCCGCCAAATCTGTGTTATTTATTTCACCTTAGTCAAGTGGTTCTAGCAGAGATTCTTGACGATCATTGGTGTAAGTGCTTGAACGGATTACAAAATGCCTACGTTCAGCGATTTTCAATTATGAGCGTCGGTGTGGAAGCGAATTTTTGAATGGGAATTGACATTTTAATGAAGTGCTCGTTGTGAATAGTTTAAAGCATCAAGGCCGTTCGATGAAACAACACTGTCAGTTGAGTTGGTCTTCCGCGTGAGTTCAAATTACAAGCCAACCCAAATTTAAGGTCCATTTCTATCCTGAAAAATTACTTTACAGTTCAATGGCTTAATAATAATAATGGCGGCGCTACAGTCCGAGGTGGACCTGGGCCTAGCTTCTCAGCAACCACTCGTGTTGTGCGTGCTATTGTTCTTTCACGAGTGGAGGGGACCTACAGTTTAATGACGACTCCGAGTGGCGAGATTGAGAAGCTATTTCTAGGCAGTTATACTCTTTGAGCATTGTCAGTAATTCGAAAGAGGTGGAGCCGTGAAAAAAATGTTTGGTGTTTTTTCGGGAATCGAACCGAGAACATCGAGCGTAGAAGTCGACACACCTACCCACTACGCCACGGCGCCCCAATAGCTTCCATAAATATTTCAAACAACTGTCGTCATCTTTCCGGTGTACATTTTTGGAAATTCATTTTGTGCATTAATTTGACTGACTTGCATTTATTTGATATCTCCAGTGATTGTTGTTCGCATTGTGAATAGACTCAAATTGAATGACATCGTTTCAAGAGATGCTTCCCACAGAACGGCAGCGATGACTGATGACATTAGCAGTCAAACTGCGCCTGAGGTGAGCTTATGGGTTATTTTGAGTGTGATGATCTAAGTGTTCGATGTGACTGGCATTAATCATATCGTATGAAATCAACAAAGTGAAGTAGAAGACTAAGACAAAGGTCTGCAATACATCTTGCACAAATATCTCCGTTTTGACATGGATGCTTAACTTAACTTATCCTAGTGCAGTAACATGAGACGAACCTATTAGACACGAGTAGGAAGCCTGAGGCTTGAATTTTACAATCAACGAACTGGTGTCTCTGCCACTGGTTGGTGACAGCATAATGGTATCCATCAGGGTCTAAGTGGGTCACGGTATTTTCTTACCGAAACAGTCACTCTGACCTAAGCTAAACTTTCTTCATATTTGTTCCTTGAATTTTGTTACTAACCATTGAGCAACATTTGTTCGATAGGCTTATTGAATTTTAAATTTTGCCGAAGAAGTAAATAAAGAAGAAAAAAGAAGATGCTTCAAAAAAGTTTTAAATCCGCTCAAAGCAGTCGGCTTTTTCTTTTTTTTTTGTTGCATTTTTAAAGCACTACACTGGAGCACTCAGGCCTGGTCCATTGTACTGCCAGGTAGCAACCTACTCCAGTGCCGTTAATTTGATTCCAATGGCAAGTGGTAAGTGGACCAGATTCGATTTCACTGGGATTCGAACCAGGGACCTATCTAACTTGGGGCAGGCACTTAAACAACTGCGCAATCCAGTCGTTGTAAGCAGTTGGCTTACTTATGTAAATACCACAAATTCTTCTTGCTGTTGATGTTACGGGAGAGGCAAAATCACGTCAGAAATTTCACTTGGAGGATCAGATCCTCAGAAGGCAACTTCTGAGATTTGAATTAGTAAGAGTTATGGATTTTGATTTCTTCGAAAATTGTCTAGTCGCCTTTAGGCAGTTTTAAAGAGCGTACGAGCAAGGAATTAGGAGTTTGATTGTAAGTGATTGCTGGTCTTTCGGTTTCACGAACAAAGAGCAGTTTAAAGAAATTGTCTTTAGTTGTCAAGGAGAGTTTTCGACTCCAACCCCGAGGAACAACGCGTTTAAGGAAGACAACGGTGGCGTTCACAGCTAGAAAGTGACATTAATCGGCTGAACCTGCATAGCTGCAAGCAGCTTCCAGCGTAAGACCAAGCTGGATGGAAAGAAAAGTTGACTGAAGACCAGGTCTAGCCCAGATTGTAGTAGTGACGTATCATATATGACTGACTGAAATGCTTTTTTTGACACGCATCGAAACTAGAACGTGGGCGCCGTGGCGTAGTGGGTAGGTGCGTCGACTCCTATGCTCGATGTTGTCGTTTCGATTCCCGAAAAAACACTTAACATTTTTTCCACGGCTCCACCAGTCACTGACAATGGTCAAAGAGTATAACTGTATGGAAAAAGCTTCGCAATCTCGCCGTTCGGAGTCGACATTAAAACTGTAGGTCCCCTCCACTCGTGAGAGAACAATAGCACGCACAACACGAGTATTTGCTGAGAAGCTAGGCCCAGGTCTGCCTCGGACTGTAGCGCCGCCATTATTATTGTTATTATTGTTATTATCGAAACTAGAACCTCTCTTATGGCTCATTCTATTTTCATTTTCTTGTGATTTTCAATCATTATCTGATCACTGTCGTCGTGACATTGTGGCTAAGGTTGTCAGTTTCTGCGCATAGTTCGATCCCGAACAAAACAACTTTCATTTTCACGGTGCAATCTCTTTTAAGTCACTGACGATGCTCAGAGAGTGAAGGTGTCAAGAAGAGCTTCTTAGACTTCACCATATGCGCTGGGCATAAAACTGTAAGCCCTCTCCAGTCGTGACAGAAAAAAGCACCCGCAATATGAGTGCTTACTGTAGAATCGAGGGCCTAATCAGTTCCAGACTATAGCGCCACCTGAAGAAATGAAGTCACTGCCTTCTCCAAAGTCTGTTGTTTTCATTGCGATGCTTCCTAGAGATCCTCATCAGCAATCTTTCAAACCGAGGACTGTTCTTGAGTAGAGTCAAATGTTCTCTGGGTTGAAACATTGTTAACGATTTGTTTAGTGTTACTTCCCCAAGTTGAATTAGGAGCGCTCGACTTCGAACCTGGGGGTAGACGGTGCTGCAAAGGCTTCTTAGTTGAAGTCCAAGCTCACTCTGGACTGTAGGATTTAACTACGAGTTTCACGTTCTCTACGGAACATGAATCTGGCCAGAGCGTCTACGAATCTATGTATGTCCATGTCGAGCGTATGGAAAACTTCTAATAACTTTGGCCCGAAAAGTCTTTGATTCCGATAAAGCAACAGAGAACACCCATGTTTCAGACTACGCACAAAATTGGAGAAGGCTCTCAACCAACTCGACCTGCAGAGTTGGGTACAGCTAGCAAAAAATCAGGTTGGTTAAAATCAAACTCCACCTCGGGCTGTAGCGCCACGCAAAAAAGTGCGCTGGGATTGGGTACAATGAGATTTTTGTGTATATTTAGTATATTCTCATACCGGAGAACTTCTTCAAAAATGAAAGTTGGGTCTGATTTGCAAAAGGGTTTGATATTGGGTAACTCCTTCGACAATGTGAAGGATATTTTCAAGTTGAGTCACTCCGTATTAACGTCCCTTGTACTGTTGAAAGCATTCAGTAAATAATAAACTCTTTAATTTTTACCCAGCCGCTGTATTTCGTTGTCGGTGGCCGATGTTTCTTGATGGATGTTGCAATTCGGTTATAGAAAGATCTTGGGTTTCCAATTATCAGATTAGATCAGAGCTTCGCATAGATGTTCCATCCAATAATTCACGATAATTGTTGAATAACTAATTAAACAGTTGAGGTGTAAAATTAATTCAACAACACTTCGAAGTCTTCTACGCCTGACTTGTCTATCAGACATAACAACTGACACTGCAAACGCTGACTACCATTATGTCACTTCCACTGTTTCACAATGTAACAGACTTGCATATGAACAAGTTGTACTGAAACCCCAAGCTCTTCCGACCTTAAATGCAACGAACAAATACCGGTCACTAAGTCAAGTCAGACCCCAAGTCTCATTCATAATGCCCCCCAGTCCAAACACGTTCTACTGCACTTATTTTGATGACCTTCTCCATCGCAACGGACCTAATTAACTGCCAGACCTTGAAGCAACCCACTTGCCGCACTGAGTTCCATCGCAATAATTGTTGAAAAAAAATTCTCTCTCTCATCTCTTCTGTCACCGTCGGTGGTGCTCATCACAGCACTTAATTAACTCTAATAAATCTGTCAACATGACCAAAAAGTACTGCTGCCCCATTTTGCGCAACTCAAGCTCTCAAGTCGCTCTCAGGTCAGAGCCTGTCACTCGAAAGTCAATTAATCTAATTGATTGCGACCGCATCAGCATTCACCTCACGTGTCTTGAACCCACGTCACATCAACCAGAGATGGCACTTTTGCGAAAACAGATTCAAATTCGATAAACGCGCCCATAATAGGCCCCGCTAATCCACACCACGCCATAACCAATGCTGAGCCCAGGTTCATGGAAATTCCTCGGAAGTGCCGGAGCCACACGAAGACGCCACCCATGGTTGTGTTTGAAAAATTGCTCTCCGGGGCAAATTAGAAATTCCAGATCGATGATTTGTTTTCTCCAGAACCATGACCGGGACCAGAGGAAGGCAAAGAATGTCCAAATCGGGCTACATAACGTTAACGGGGCTCATTAATTCAGGCAAAGCTCTCTAAGCCAGTTCTCACATTCACTGCGACGACAGCGGCAACAGCGGCAACAGCGGCGGCGGCGACGACGGCCACTGACTCCAGCGAAGTTGTTGTCGTCGCCGTCGCCGTCGACATCGTCATCGTCATCGCCATGTGAACTCTGGTCGGCCCGGTCTCCGCAGTGCAACGAAATTAACGATTTTCTCGGGTCCAGCAGCAGTACACTGCAACAGAGTCAGCGGCAGTCGCAGCATCAGCGCCAGCATGAAACAATCCAACGGTAGTTGACCGGGTAGTTAGCAGCAAGTTGGTCCACTTGACAAGGTTCATCTGCATAGCACCGTTCGCCGTGTGCGATGTAATTAATCACGACTTTTGAGGAGAGCACGCAGAATTGCCGAGTAGCTGCCGGAAAATGACCGAAAAAAGAAACGACACAAACGAAAAAGAAACATGAAACCATAACCAGGACAAGTCGAGGCACATAATTGGATGCAATCGGTTGCCCGCCATCCGTCGGTCGGTGCGTGAGTATTTTTCGCTCCTAATCCGATAATTGAACGATTTCATTCGACGGTAATCCCGATTTTCATTCAGCAAATGACTTTGACATTGACCACTTTGAGGGGGTTCAGCACATGTGTGAGTTTCCTCCCGCAGATACAGTACACACATCAGATATAGCGGGTGAAATTGTGGGTATCGGTCAATTGACGCCCTCGCAGGCGCTCTGCTGCTGACCATTTGACCATCAGAAAGGCAATTTGTTGTGCCGGGGAATTATGGCAATCCGTTTGGTTGTTTTTGATTATTTTTATTACCCCGCTGAAATGATGTACTCATAGATGCATGATTGAGGGAGGGGAAGTTGGCTCGGGGCTAATTGGAAACCAGTTTATCTGGCGCATGTATCAGCGCGCGAGAGTCACGACATACAAATGAATCTTTGAATCTCACTCGAGTGGTGAATAGGGTTTCACTCGAGCTAGTGATCGTGGTTGGCAACATTGATTCACTCGGTTCTGGAATGTTGATGAAGATGGTAACTGGCATCATGCTGCTGACAATTGTGAATACTGTTGACAGCTGCATGTTGATACGAGCTCATAGGGTGCTTCCTTGGTTGTTCAGTTGTTTTTTGTTTTTGGAAATAAATTTCACTATTTCGTTTATCGAATGTTTTAGCAGATAGAAAGGTGGATAATTAGGAATTCGTATGTATGTGATCATGTGTTTGATAAATTATTTTTCCGGTGAGATATTTAAACCGCTGGGAGTGTTGCATCTGCAAAAGTTCTCAAAAAGTATTCTTCTAAATTGACGCACAAATTTTACCTAATATTCTCTCATCAATATCGATGTCCTACTCATATTCAGGGAGGGCTTTGCTAAGCCCGCCTATGTTCCGTTGAGATTGTTTATTTTTTGACTGTATTCCTCCTCCTTCTCCAGATGGGTCACAATACCTTTCCTATTATATATTAGATTTTATCGCCCAAAAACGTCATTTAAATAGTCTGACAAGATCGCATTATTGCAAAGAAGTCCCTGAGACATTTAGTGATTAAGAAGGATTCATGCAAATCGACTTATAATCACCCGACTTTTTCGACATAATATTCTGGTCTCAGAATATTTTTGGCTCTAGACTACATTCTTGTAGGTGAGTACGTCGGCTCTTACGCTAAAGTTCGAACCCGAACATATTTTTAGGGTACCACCTCTTTTGTGTTGCTCACACGGCTCCGAGATAACGCTCATTGTGAAATTTGCCGTTGAGAGGCGGCACAAAATTGTAGTTGTCCTTCAATAGTTTGAGGAGAGGACAATGACATGCACAACATAAGTGCTTCTTAAAGAAACTACGCCTAAGTCACTCTCGAAATGTAGCACCACTCGAAAACGCGATGGTCTAAAGATCCGAAGAACTACTAGCTTTGTTCGAAAATACGATTTCGATGTGGAATTATGCCAAGACGGCATCTAAAACATCTTAACACCAGTTTAGGGTCTAGGTCTAGAATGCCGCTGCCAAGGCGAAGTAGCGTGGCGGAATTATGGCAAATCAATAGCAGTGTACGAGGTAAAATGTGTCCTCTAACGTTTTTTCCAATTCCAAGAGATGCGACGGTCTGGAGGACTGAGAAGTTTCGACTGTCTTAGCCTGGAAGTCTTATTTCAATGCAAACTCTCTCATCATACTGCCCATTCTTGACAACCTTCTTGAGCCGACAGAAATACCGCCAAAAATGGCTTTGGTTAGCAACAGACGGTTTTTGCAAGACCGTTTTTCGTTACCCTTAAAACCTTCATGGCCAGGTATCCAGAAAATGTTGACTCTTCTTCTTTCTTCTTCACTACATGGCGCTACAGTCCATGGTAGACCTGGGCCTAGACCAAAAAGACTCTCCAACTAACGCGGTTTTTTCATAGCTGTCTTCAATTTCGCACATCAAGTTGATTGGGGTCTCTGTGTCCGACGTCCTCTCCTTCGTTGTCCCACCACTGGTTCGGAGTCGTAGACTTTTCGATCCGGAGCCAAGTTGTCCATGCGCTTACATGCCCTATCAATCTTAGGCGTTATATCCGTTGTCTCCTGACTAGACACATGTCGCTATACAGCCCGTACAGTTCATGGTTGAATCTTCTTCAATCGTTATCAACGCAAACGGGACCAAAGACCACACGCAGAAGTTTGAAACTAATTCTCATTATTTTGACGTCTGATAATTTAATGATGGGATCTGCATGAAAGAAGGAATATCTCTCTCTCTTTCTCTCTCTGAACCCTTAAATTGACAGTCTTAAGGTAGAGTAAAAGGTAGACCCAAAGCGCTGGGCGCACTTCGGTTGACAGTAATCATAACAAGCAACACCGACGCACAAGTTAAATGCAACATCACTGTTGCTGCCGTTATTTGTCAGAAAAACTAAATGAAGTTGCCTCTGTTAAGAACATTTATTATTCCCGTCGTGGTTTATGGTTTAGAGGCTTGTCATTTTCGGTTGAAGAGGAACGCTTCAGATCTTTTACTTAAACATGAGTAACAGCATAGCCAATAGAGTGGCCTCCATCGAATCGAGTAACAGAAAACAACATCCGAGGTGCTGCCACGCCAAACCAACACAACCAACCAAGTTGACGTGCGTCCGTAAAGACTCCTAGCAGAAGTCAAAACAAGCGTTTGATGGCCATCCCGCAGTCACGAACTTAAACTTACCCACTGTCTATTGATTCCAATTTCCAAAATACCCGAGCTGATTCTGTCAACATGTTGCTATCCACACACAGATTCCACACTATCAGCTGCGTTACTCAAAACCAGTTCCCAGTCAACACAACGCACACACACACACGCACTCCCCCAAACAGAGCACTACACATTCCACTTGCCACCGCAATGCACTGTAACAGGTGCCCGCCATACACTTCCATTCTCCTCGAGGAAGGTTATCAGCTTTCAAAAAGGAATTCTCACATCCAATCATGGCATTCAAATTGAGGTGTTAATTGCCAATGCACCACCGTTCACTAGATAAGAGCGAAAACACGTTAAGTGCATAAGCCAAAGTCTAGTTCTCCACCTGACCTGGATTCACTTAAAAACTCGAACTCTCAAAACTCACCGCACCGCCTTCTTCAGATACCAATCGCGGGCCAATTTACTAATCCACGCTAACAAGTATGTATCTACCCAGAAACAGGTGCGCTATCCAGCTCTCTGCAGTAGGTGCCTCTCGACGGGTGCATAAATTAATCCATTCCTTTAATGGAAAATCGCGATTTGTCGGAACTCCGTGTGAGCGTGGCGCAGCAGCGATAGCCTAAAGAGGCGGCAAATGGAACCATCGGAAGCACAAGATCACTGATTCGCTGTGGATAATAAACCGGGCGCTCTGTGTCTGACACAATTGGAATTTATGCAGAAACATGTGTCGGGGTGAAGTGCGCACACAGGTTCATAGGTTACTCGACACACAGCAATGAAAACACGATACCTGCGAAATTTCAATCGTCTTTATCTATTTTTAGTCTTATTTTGTTTCACTTTTATTTGGAAAAAATAGAAATTGTAATGGTTTATCCCCAAGTTCGAAATTCATTGGATCACAATATAACGGAAACAATAAAACAGGAGTATATTGTTTGCCGCAACAAGAGCAATCGTCTGAGGAAGAAAAATGAGTTCATTTTGTTCGTTGCTTGTGTATGCCTAGAAGTATGCAGTACTGATGGAAGGTGATGTGCGTGTGTGTCGATTTTGAGGCATATCTTGTGGCTTGCGAGTTCTGTGAAGTGTATAGCAAGGCGTTAATGCGACTTGTGGGTTTGATTATTTCAAGTATTTACCAAGAATCGACTAAATCGGGTCTGGAAACTGACAGCAGGCAAAGGCAATCAGTGCACTTACCACAAGAACATCAGATGATTGGTTTTAGATATTCCTTTGTTCGAGTTCAATGTTGGGTAATGGACTTGTGGGATTTAAACATGCATGTGCATCATTGCCTCATTGGACGCTCTTACACTGAGAAATTTAAATTATCTTAGTGTTGGTAAATTAAGCCTTGTTTTGTGTGAGATGTTCTTCTTACACATTTTCGAATGATTTGATGAAGAAGTGTTGATGTCTTCGTCTGAAATGTGATAGGCTTTTATACATGGCCCCTGTACACCCGTTTCCTTTATTATTTTAGGAATGAACGAATTGTGTGTTTCGACTTTGGTTCCACTACCGTCCACATGGCTTACCGCACTCTTGTGAAGATATGCTTGAGGAGGTAATGTCTTGTCGTTGAAGGCTGCTGCTTACAATCTACCTAGAATGGGAATGTATGCACATGTCTAGCCCGTTTCTCACAGGAGCTTAAACAAACCCATGTACTCTGAATGGAACGTTCCTGTTTACAAAGGCCTCGTTTCAGAAGTGCCTAATGAAAGACTTTCCGTATATGCGTCCGGTGCCTTGTATAACAGCCATTCTTCCTGAAGCATGCCACTCTTCCATCATGAGAGTTCAAGAGAACTACGAAAACCGAGAGACGAGCTAATAAATCTAAAAGAGGAAAAAGCCTTTGTTAGTGAAGCATATATAGACCCTCCTCCTCTCTCGAGTCACTGGCAATATTTCGAAAATTACTTACGTGTGCGAGTATATCTCCCTAAGCTTCTGCTCAGTAGGCAACAGTAGACTATTCCACTCGTGACAGATTTGCGCACACAATACGAATAGTTGCCGTATAAGCTAGGCGATGATTTTTTTATTAAGCACGTGCTTAATTTTTGTGCTTCCCCTATTCTAGTCTACTTGGCCTTACATTTTGAGTAAATTTGTAGTCGCTTGTCCATTGCAATGACACAATAATTCCAGGAGTTTCCTAATGGTGATCACATATTCTGCAAGTTGAATCTTCTAAAAAACCATATTCTTAAAAGAAAAATATACTCCAACCTCTCTTGGATGTAAGAGTTATTCAGCGATTGAACAAATGTCCATTATACTCATACGACTGGATACAAGATGACTGGATGGCGCAGTTGATTAAGAGTCTGCCCCAAGTTCGAGGGGTCCCAAGTTCGAATCTGGTCACCATTTGCCGTTGGGATCAAATTAACGGCACTGAAGTAGGTTGCTACCTGGCAGTTCAAATGAGCAGTTTTGAGTCTGAGTGCTTCAGTAGTGTTCCAAAAATCCTGCGAAAAAAAAATGCTCATACGTGGAATCGTTTATGTTGATGGTGAAATTGGATCAATTGGATCAATTGGAAAATTTTAATTTTTGAGTATTTTCTTCAAGTTGTTTTTAGCACATTCAAAGGAAACGGTTGAATGTTAATGGTTCTTGTTAGGGATGTTGCGGATGCAGATTTTTTGACATCCGCAGATGTGGATATTAAAAGGCTCACATCCGCGTATGCTGATGCGGATGCGGATTTTATTATTTTTATTTTAGTCATTTTTATTTAAACCAAAATAAACTTTTAATACTTAAACATAAACATAGGTGAATTACATTTAATGAACAGCAACTTGGCTGACTTTTCTGGGTCTAGCCGATTACGCAAAGGGTGGTTAATTAGTCCCGCAACCACTAAACAATTGTTCACTAGGAACACTGGCTGGGGGAGGTGACAATTATCTTCGTGCTATGGCAGATAACATCTTAAACTCTTTATTATCTTTCCACCAAATAAGAGGACTTTCCGATACATTTGTCCTTTTTTTCCTGCGATATGACGCTAACTCCTTTTTAAGGTCTGTTCCGGGACTGTCTGATCTTTGGACAAGGTCGTCATCTTCACTTAACGAATCAAGTATCGCTTCCAGATCACTTTTTAAACAGTGTTTCCTAGTGGTACCGGACGTGCTAGGTTGTTCTGAAGAATGGTCAACCGACTGCACTAAATCCAAGGAATCCTCCCATTTTCATTCTTTTAGATTGGTTGTTGTTTGGATTTGGAGAACATCAGCGGTCATGATCACGATCCTGAAGACGATTTTTGTGAGCTCTCAGTAACTAACACGTATACCACACACGCCGCCGCTAAGTCGTTCCTGTACCGACTTGTTCAACATCCGCATCCGCATAAGCTCCGCATTGATTTTTGCTTGCAGGCGATGCGGATGCAGATGTTGAATTTAATGCGGAAGTTCTGCTGTTGCGAATGCGGATTCGAATATCTGCAACATCCCTGGTTCTTGTAGTGATTACAACCTTTAGCTAGTTCGCTGAATACTTACTTTCTTATCAGTCCAACGATCCATAGAGGGTCTGAGCCTGAGTAATTGTCACATTCCATTGCGGCCGATCCAGTGCATGGTGCTTCTACTCATCAAGATCAATTTGTCTTGCGTCCGCTATCACTTGGTCTTTATACCAGGGGTTTGGTCTTCGTCTTCTTCTCGAATCATGAGGCTCGTATTCGAAGACTCTCTTAGCTCGAGCATCTTCGACGTCCAGTCCTAAGAGTTGCGCAATTCATAATACACCATGCATCGCAAATAACAATACCTGAGGTACTACATCATCTGCAAATAAGGCTCATGTGGAAGTTTCTAGCACTGGAGTAACAGTTGTGTGGAGGACATGTGGAATGTAACCTAGAAGCCTGCTTGATGTACGATCTTCCGAGATTCTAGGAATTTTAGAATAGGTGTATGACATTTACTGGCGGCTAAAATGAGTCTGCCGGTAAGCTAAGGCGAAACGAAGTGTATGTGCTGTCATCGAGAAAGGACCCACAACATCCGATGACTTGGCCAGAATGTCACAATGTCACGAGATAGTTAAAAACTTCGTCTACCCCGGCTCCGCGGTGAACAGCACAAACACATCAGTAACAGGATCAAATGCAGTATAACTCCTGCCAACCGCTGTTTTTTTGGGCTTAAAATGCAATAGAGCACTCTCTCGAAAGACCAAGCTGACTTTGTATAAGGCATTGATCACCCCAGTCCTGCATTGCGTCGCATAGACAGGCACGATTTTGAAAGCAAGCGAAACTTTTGTGTGCAATCTTTGGTCCTTATTGCGTTGATGTCATTTAAACAAGATTCGACATAAGACTGTATTAGTTGTACAGCGACGTGTGTCTAAACAAGGCGTCTACGGATCCAACGCCTAAGATGGCCATGCCATATAATGCGTGTAGACAACTTAGCCACGGACCGGAGAATCTTCGACTCTGAATCAGTGGGACAAAGCAACAGAGGACATCCACGGCTAAGGTGGCGCATCCAAGTAGAGGGGGACCTCAACCAACTTGACGTGTAACAGGTAGTGAAAGATCATGTCAGCTGGAGAGGCTTGTTGGTTGAGACCCATGGCCAACCCAGACTGTAGCGCACTAAGAAGAAGAAAAAGGAGAGGCCACAGTTAACAACGTAGCCCTCTAAAAATATTGCTTGTGAAGGCACTCAGACTCAAAACTGGTCCATTGTACTGCCAGATAGAAACCTACTCCAGTGGCGTTAATTTGATCCCAACGGCAAATGGTGACTAGACCACATTCGATTTCAATGGAATTCGAACCTGGGACCCCTCTAACTTGGGGCAGGCACCTAACCAACTGCGCAAATTAACAATTTTCCTCTTACTCAGCCTTGCTATAATAAAGATGATTAAGATCTCCTTGTGATAGGCCACTGAATAACGTTTTCCAAATCCAATTTGGTAGCCAACGCTTCAAATCGATGTGCGCCTTCGATCCTCGATAAACCCCACATAACTGACAGTTCTTCCTACATTTGTGCTCTTCTTTAAAAGTACTGTCCCACTAATTATTATAATAATTTCATTCCTTTTGATATTAACGATCGTCACTCTCCCATTGTACACTAATTTAAATTACTCGTTCAGGTTTAACATCAATCCCGTCGTTAACTTTCCAGTACTTTTGTCATGCAATCCCACTTTTAGTCCTGCTAAGTCCGGCAGATACCGTCATACACAATGAATCTACAGCATTATCCATAAAATTCGCTTGTCCGTAATTTAAAAATGTTAATTTTTAATGAGATGGATGTAGATTATCCTGGTCGAGTCTTAAAGTAAACACCACAATTGCTTCTGGTTTGCTTAACTTTTTTACAACAAATTCATGCCAGACAGTCGTAATAAAAGCCGCTGTTCCTCGTTGAACCTTTCCAACATCATCTCCGCCTTTCATTCAACCGAAATATTTCCTCTTCAGCCCAAAGCGGGTAATAAAACGAAGTCCAAACGTAAAAAAATTGAATAAATCGCTCATAAACAATAGCCAAACCAATGATACGTAGTCAACGTACTCAGTACAAACAGACAATTTGCCACGAACGGATGCGTGTAGTAATTAAATCATTCACCAGCATGGCAATCGTAAAAATTTAAATGCTCTCCAATTAATACAGAAAACGCGTTAAAACCGAACCAGGATCCATCCCCTTCCCAGCACTCGAGACAATAGAAAAGTACGACTTTATGGCTGGATGTGGCAAATCTTAAATTTATGGGATGCGTAGTCAATCGTTGCTCACTCCCACAGATTCCGCTGGGAACGTCTGATGGAAATTTCACTAGAGCGCCGAAAGAAAGCCCCATCAGGCAGTGTCTTCGCAAACGTATCGCAGATGAAAGTATGCGAAGATGAACGACTTTCTGTGATTCACAGCTTTGTCTATCTGAGTCGCTCTTATCGCGATCTCGTGAAATGGACTTTCATACTTTGGGGGCGATCAATCCGAGTGATTCAGACCTCAGACTGAGGCGGCAGCACACAAAATGCAAGATTAAAGTGAAAATGTTCGTTCTCCGTTCGGCAGACATCTTTAAGCTTCAGATAGGTGTTACAGATACTCCACTTCCTCCACAAGACGGAAATATTATCCAATTTCCCACCCACGGCGTGCATACATACATAGTATCTCTGTGGGACTTCCTCAATCTAATACCCTCTACCGTGCATTAGTTAATTTTTTTGTTGTCTTTCTTTCACCTCGTTTCAGAAAAACGAACATCAACCAATGCTCAGCAGCAGCAGCAAAATCTTTCATCACCCAACGGTGCAACAACACCAACGGCCGCAGCACCAGGAACACCGGCACTCAGCAGTAGTATCACAACCCTGAAGGGTTCACCGCCACCTAAAAAGGTCATTTCACGACGTTCAGAGCAAAAAGTGCACACCAAGACTCCACTGAAAGGTAAGTGCAAACGACCGAATGCATCGGATGGCCCTCGCTCTCCTCCCGATATTTACATAAGAAACAGGTTAAGATGTTTGACTTGCATCCGACACCTAAATGCGATGTAAATTTGTTTAGTTGTGATGGCCCAGGGATAGACCTTTACAGCATGCTAATGGCCATAATCATTGTCGTGTTATCGGCAGATGAATGCAAATTAGAGAGGCGCCCACGACACGACCTGAAGATACATAGTTTTTTATTTCGATGGTACGATCTCGGTATCGAGAGATGGTGCTGCGAGGGCTTTATTGAGTTGTTTATGGGGATTAGTGTCATCAGTTGCGTTGTCGCTCGGCTGGGGTACATGATGAGTTGAGCCGGGAGTTGATTTATCTCCTAAACTGTGGCTTTTTAGTCGAACGCTTGCGGGGGGTGAGTGGATGGGGGAGGGAATCACGAAAGGTGATTAAGATGAGTGTTGACGTCGATTATCGACCGCGGAAGTGATTTGCCACAAGGAAAGTATATTTTTAAGATGGCTTTTGTAAATCTTGATTTTTTTGCTACCCATCTGGTGTTCACATTCTCCTCGAGCTCTTGTGAGAGTCTCATTTGCATTCGCTTCCTTCTTGATGAAGTGGTCGCGACTGAGAGGATGAAACCACATTTGATTGATGACAGCAGATCACCTAATCAGTTGCCAGGGACTGCAGGTGCAAGTTGTCTTGTGGTTATTGCATTTGAATGCTTAGTATACTGATAAACTGATAAGGAAGCGATACATCTTTCGATATGGGAACGTTTTTGAATGGGGAATGAGCGTCTACAGAGATCCACTTATAATTCAAACATTTGTTTCAAAAAAGTGATCTATGGAAACGTTTTTGCAAGACGAGCTGAATCAGAAGAGCAAAACATTCAATTTCTTGAGTCAAGCTCTCCATAAGCATTAAACGATCCTGTTTTAGCTGAAAAACATTCGAGTTTGCTTATAATAATAAATGAAATCGAGATGAAACTTTCAAGCTACAAACAGATTCCGGGGTAACGATGCGGGCTGACCGTGCTATTTTGCGCCCCGGTCAATGATGTCAAACATACGGCGAACAGTTTTCCATGTCATAGTTTTCTTAACACACAAAACTCATTTCTGACACCCGTCGCAGTGTCAAAATTATGAAAATGAACTTCTTCTTCTAAGTCGTGCATCGAAGTGGATAATAAGGTGGATACTTGAAATGAATAACAGCTTGACGGATTTTAGTGAATTTAATTTTATTGTCTTGTTTGATTTTGAAGTAATGATGCGCTTCAATGTCTAGTTTATCAAAGTATTCAACTTATCAGCTGTTTATACTGTTCATTCGTCACCAAAAAACTGCATCTCTAGAACTGCCCGATATGGTCTATTTCTTTTATTTCTTGTGACGCTACAATCCGGGGTTGACCTGGACCTCAATCCTCAAGCCTCTCACCAATTATGTGCGCCACCTTAATCGCAGAAGTCATCTGTTGTGTTGTCCCACAGGCTCAAATTCTATTTCGAAGGTGTGGTCTATTTCGACAATTTAATAAGCAACACGTTTCACAGAAAATAACTGAGTATTCAAACCCAAGGCTGCCACTTTTCTTAGAGAGGCTCATAAATTCAAAAACTCAATGACATTAATAGACTCATTTCCTATTAAACTTAACCAACCAAAACTCTACACGCGTACATTCCAAAATTGGTAACTTAAGTCATACCCGAAGAACTCTTACCCAAAAATGAAAGGTCATAAAGACCTTTCTTGAAAACGCACAGTCGAAATGAAAAGGAAATGTATTAATGACCATGTCTGAGGTCAGTCAACTTGGCTGAAACAACAAAAAATCATGAAGAATCCCCAGTTATCGTAAAAAAAATCATTTTATGTACTTTTAAGAATTTAGCCGGCTGCACAGACTCTGCAGTAGTTTCGCAGATGACTTTTGTCAAATATTCAGACCGGAAGCAATCTGCATGCAAACTTTTTTTTCGGAGGATTTTTGAGACACTACTGGAGCACTCAGACACAAAACTGGTCCATTGTACTGCCAGGTAGCAACCTACTCCAGTGCCGTTAATTTGATCCAAACGGCAAATGGTGACTGGACCAGATTCAATTTCACTGGGATTCGAACCTGGGACCTCTCGAACTTGGGGCAGGCACTTAACCAACTGCGCCATTCAGTCGTCTTCCATGCAGACTTAGTTTTAAATAACCAGACAGATCTCTTAACGCAGCTTATTTCCTTTTTTTGCTGCTGCTCCATAATTCACTAAACTTCAAACGCAAAAGAGGTTCAAGTTCAATTCCATTTTTCCATTTGTTTTTTTACGTTTAGCACAGTTTGCATTCAAATATTCAGCTGCAGTCCAGGGCATATTGGCTGCAAACTTCATAATTTTGTTTTCAGAAGTACTGCTGCTGCAGCGCAGTTGGCTGTGTTTGCACTTCAAATCGATACTGACAAATGTCGAAATTGAAACACCGGACGTAAGGACACACTGTGCAAATTTGAATGTTTTGAAATTTGAGGAAAATTAATTTTTCACAAGTTATGCATTAAACAGCCGGGAATACCAAATGACGTCTATCCTTTTTTTGATTTATGAACATGTCACATTTCCTCCTACGATACATTTTTAAAAATGTTTTATGTAAAATGGTTAGTTAAAATCGATCGGTACTTCGTCCTTTGTTAACCAGGCCATAAGCACACATCTGACTTTTGTTCTTCTGCATATTTGATGACCACTTCGTAGATTGATTTTCTAGTTCTATGCGTATCTGTCAAAATTCGAAAGAAAATAATTAATTTCGCTAAAAATAGCTCTCCTTTTGTATTATTTTAATTTGACCTCTAAAGCTTATGAATTAACCGCTTCAACCAGTTCTTTTTTACAAGTGCAGTGGCCTGAGACCAACAGCTTCATGCCGATCCGGAACAAGGAAGTTTGAGAAATTTTCAATGGACATCGTTGTCTAGAGCTCGTTATAGGTAGAGTCCGACCGTACATTCGGCTGCGGCCACTTTCGGCTATAAATATCACCTTCGGCAAAACATTCGACTCCGGGCAAATGAGGCCGCTGAAATCCAATTTGGGGTTATTTCGTAAAAATGATGCGTATGCAACTTGCAAAATATGTTCCAAATAGAGTCCGACCGAATATTCGGCTTCGGCTTCGGCCGAAGGTGATCAAAAAGCCGAAGTTCGGCTTCGGTCGAAAACTGGCCTTCGGTCGGACTCTAGTTATAGGTGGTACCGTAAAATGAAAAGTTGGAATTTCCTCAGTCGAATCGAATTTGTAGCCGACGTGCTGATCTATTACGCCATGGCGACCATTCTGATGAATTTTCGTCTGCAAAGGGTTTCTTTTGTTCTGTCTAACTTTCTTAAGTTTCCTTTGGGACTTGCATTTTATGAAGAAAACGTACATTCCTTTTTCTTTTACTTCTCAAATGTCACAGCCGAAGCACTGATTTTGAAAGCATACGTACATGCATTGCTTGTTCTCTTGTTCCTTGTATAAGGGTGTATGTTGATCATTTCAAAGTAAATCAAACATTTTTTAGCTTCACTGCATATTTGCCTCTTCCTGCCTCAGTTCACTTCTTCTTCTTCTTCTGAGGGCGCTACAGTCCGAGGTGGACCTGGACCTCACTCAACATGCCTCTCCAGCCAGCACGATCTTTCGCCAGCTGTCTCCAGTTTCGCACACCAAGCCGGTCGAGGTCTCCCTCGACTTGTGTACGTCACTCTGTTCGTGGACGTCCTGTGTTGCGTTGTCCCACAGGCTCAGAGTCGAATACTCTTCGGGCCGGAGCTAAGTTGTCCATACGCTCTACATGGCCCAGCCGTCTTAGGCGTTGGATCCGTAGACGCCTGGCTAGACTCACGTCGCTGTACAGCCCATACAGTTCGTGGTTGAACCTTCTCCTCCAAATGCCATCAACGCGAACAGGACCAAAGACCGTGCGCAGAACTTTTCTCTCGCAAAGGACAAGAGACTGTTCATCCGCTTGGATGAATCCATGCCTCTGTGCATTACAGCAGGACTGGGATGATCAAGGTCTTGTATAAAGTCAGCTTCCGAGAGAGGGCTCTACTACTCAATTGCCTTTTGAGCCCAAAAAAGCCCAAAAAAAGACCTAATTCACTTACACTCTTAATATTACTTAAAAACTTAATTTCTCAACATTTAGTCCCGCAGCCAATCAGTCCTGTTTTCTTATCATTCTTCTTGGTCCAGTTTTTTTAAAAGGTGACGGAAGATTTCCTTAGAGCGCGATTTTAAAACCTGTACCCAGAATTATAGAATTATCTGGAGAAAGGTGGTTTACCTTGCAAATTAAGCCTTAGCCAGTACCGAGCTTTCGGGAAGGATATAAAAAAATACTTCCTTTATCGCTTACTTCCCTTACAGTTCTTAAAAGCGGCATATTGTGTTGAAGAATAGAAGCCTATTCTTTGTCTACATGGATTCTCAAAGGTTAGTGCCGTTTAGAGGCGTATGTGGGTCCCACTAATCCATAGACGTGACCAGGCTTGTACAGGTGTTCTTCATTGTTACTCTTGCTATGAGGTGGCACATACATATGTGCTTATATCTAACTATGGTACAACTTCCTATATTACTAGATCTAGAGGAGTTTTTAGATAAACGCTAAAAAATTCTTTCTTTTTTGAGTCCCAGTGGTGGATATGCAAAGATGTTCAGATTTTATAAAAAAAACTTTCTTGTAGCATGGGTACATAAGCATTTACAACGTATACTTCGTTACTGTCAACTGTCAATTTTTCATGTAAGATAGAATGGAAATTATATTCCAACCATTCATCATCCTCCCCTGAAAAGCCTCGATAAAACCGACGTCCGTGTCCACCATCCCTTTCATCAAATCCAATCAAATTGCACACTCACCTTCATCACCTTCCTCCATCGCATCGAATGTAACTCAAGATTAATTTTAAACTCACCCGTCAAACCGTCAAAAGCATAAACGCCCATTAATACCCTCAAATGTTCGATCCGCCAAAGGCGAACGCCCTTCGGCCTCTCGAAACCTTCGACAAATCCCCGAGAGACCTAAGAGAGTGTAAAATAAATAAATCTAACTGTAATTTGATTTGAAATTAACCATCTTACGAATGATTGCCTTCAGTTTAATCGAATCTCTTCCCAAGTCTCACACACGAATCCCTGAAGCATTTGGCAACCGCCCATAAAACGGATTTTCAACGCTTTTTTTGTGCTCGGTGTCTCCCAAACGCCTCTGACTACGGACCTTAATTGGAAGTGAAATGCACACCAACAGAGACTGTGAATTTCACTTTGTCTTGTGTCTTTGGCTAATTGTCACACTGACTGGAGGCTGACGAGGAAAAAGATTTCAAATCTCTAGGGATTTGAACAACACTTTCGTGGGTTAATCCCACACATGCTCTTGGGTTAAGGTGGCTTTCAGTATCTTCGTGTCTGCTTGCTGACGGGCTTAAAGGGTGGAACGTTGGCCAATAAGCACGTGCATTTTTATTGTAATTAGCCGCGGGTTTGAGTTTGATGGCTGGTTTCTCAGCAAATGGTGAGTGCCAATCGAGACCTAATATGTATGTGCTGTTGTCGATTTTTTTGCTAATGGAATTTCATTACGTTGAGGGTTGCAAATTGCTGGGCTTTGTCATCGAGAAGGGCACTTGAAATTCTCTCTCTGATTCGGCATTTGGCACAATGTTCTGCCTGTCTCCTTGGCACAAGCATTGAGTTGTCAACTTGAAAATTCAATTGCTTTGTCATCCCGAACTGAGATTTGTCAATACGAGCGTGTGTGGATCCATGTCATCAATCGAGTGAGAACTGGCGAGGTGTGCTTGTGTGTAGAAATTTGGGTTCAATGAATGATTGCATATTTGGCAGACATTCTTCAGAGAGGACAATCAACTATTGAGAATTTATTACTTTTGAGCAAAGGAGAAATGAGTGTGTTGTAGGCATCTGTTGTGGATACTGGAAACTTGTATCAATGTAAATTGCCATCTGTTCATTTTACAAAATTGTGTGCTTCCAGAAGTGAGAAGATCGACATGACCCTTATATTCCTCTACCAAGAGCCACATCGAAGAAAATAAAAACAAAACTTATAAATACAGTCGACTCCCTCTAAGTCAAATTTCCCTCTAACTCGAATTTTTTCGCCATATTTATTTTGGCATTACCCTCATTTTCCATACAAAAACCATTCTCTAAGTCGAACTCCCTCTAACTCGAATTAGTTTTGATATCCCGTGAAAATTCGACTTAGAGGGAGTCGACTGTAGTTGAAACTGCGGTCAATGTAGAGAAAGACATATGATGTCTTCCATATTTGGACCTCAAACTGGTTGTAGACAATTCACAAATGCGAACAATTTTGCAGTAAACGTGCTTTTTGCGGTGGCGTTGCGTCGCATTCATGGTTCGAACCCGTAAACATCAACTTTAATTTTGTCTGCATCACCTCTCCTCCCGAGTCACTGATAATGCTCAATGAGTACGCTGTCAATAAAAGCTTCTCAAATTCCTTGACAGTAAACTATAAATCCCCTCTACTTGATGGAGAACAAAAGCGAGTTCCCTCTAGGTAGGTAGGTAAAAGTGGCGGTGGACATACAGATCCTGTTTTCGCACCCAATTAGCGCCATGAAAGCGCCGTTTTGATACCACATCCTATGGGATACCTAATTTGTGAGATGGGGGTGAAAAAGAGTGTGTATTCACTCAGATTAGCCTAATTTTGAAACCACTTCGTGGAATTTATGAAGGCATTTAGTGAAGGCATGAAGGAATTTAGTAGACTATGAATGTTTGCTTCTGAGATATTATTAGGGGGGTTGAAGAAGGCTTTGCCCAGAGTGCGTTGTCTGACTCTAGCTAGAGCCGGGCATTTACACAGAAAGTGCTCGGGGGTTTCTGGCTCAGTTTGCACCCGGCAGCTGCGACAGTGCGCGTTAAATGGTATGCCTAGTCTTTCAGCATACCTGCCAACAGCCCAGTGTCCAGTGCAGCAGTCCGCTGTGATTCTGGATATATTTCTTCTACTGTTGTTGAGCAGGTCTTTTGTTTTCTTTTGGTTGTAGTTGGGCCATAAGCTTCTGGATAGGACACATGTTTCCAGCTTGGTCCATCTTTCGTTGGCGATCTTGAGGAAGTGATTGTGGATGTTGTTTTTTACGAAGCCTAGTGGAGCCTGGACTTATTCCACAACGAGACTATCGAGTTTGGATCCTTGTCTGGCTAGCTCGTCTGCTGCTTCATTTCCTATTATACCCGTGTGCCCGGGAACCCAGATCAAAGAGACCGGGCTCCGTTCACCTATAATGGATAGTTCCTTGCAGCAGCAATCCACTAGTTTTGACGTTGTGGTTATGGATGTTAGAGCCTTGATAGCAGCTTGACTATCTGAAAAGATTGCTATCCCCTGTGCTGGTTCTGTTTTGTTTTTAATTTCAAGACACGCATCATATATTGCTAGCACTTCTGCCTGGAAAATGCTTGCAAAGCTTGGTATCTTGAGTGACTTTGATATCTTGAGGGCTTCGGAGAAGATTCCAGCGCCCACACCAGAGTCCATCTTCGAACCGTATGTGAAGATGGCTATGTCATGGTTTTGGATGACTCTATCGCATTTCCACTCAGTTCTGGTTGGAAAGTATGCCCTATAGTTTTTATTGAACTTTAGCTTTGGGATAAGGTAGTCAGTATGACTCAGTATCGCCTGTTGTGGTAGTGAGTTAAGGATGTTACCATGTCCATAAGTTCTGCTATTCCAGCAGTTTGACTCTCTGAGTCTAAGTGCACTGCATGTGGCCATGAACGTTGCGTGTAGATCTGGAGGTAGAAGGTGCAAAAAGTTCCCTCTACTCAATGGAAAACAAAAGCACGCCCAACACGAGTGGTTGGTACAGAAGCTAGATCCAAGTCTACTCCGAATTGGAGCGCCTCCCAAAGATAGAAGAAGAGGAAAAACTTTCGAGGACTACAGCTAGTTTCTTTAGCTGCCACCTGTGTTGTGCGTGATGTTGTTTTCACACGAATGTAGGGACCAACATTTTTATGCTGACTCCTAACGACAAAGTTTTACATACTTTTTAAGACAATAATTACCTCCTGAAAGTAATGCGTAAGATGATGCCATAAAAAGTTTGTGCCTTATCGACTCGATTCTGTATCGAAAATGTGATCCTCTGCGTAGAAAACAGATCCACTTTGAGCGGATTCGTTGTCTTGAATTCAGTGGCTTTACACTCATGTCATGCATGTCCCAAGAAATCTACAAATCATTTGTTTAATCGCGACTTCCTGACTTCACAGAATTTACTTCCTGTCTTTTGTCATTCAGATTCACATAATGTTTTGAACAAAAAATGCTCCCACGACTAATAGTTGTCAGTAATAAATTAGTTTTTCCACTAGCATCAACATAAATCGTTTGCAAACATAAATTGCGTATAAAATACATTTGTTATACGCAATATTTCACTAACAGCTCAGCAAAAAGTTAATGCGTGACACTGCAAGAATCGCATTCGATAGTCACGCGAAATTTTCGCCGAAATCATAAGCGCGATCTATCATCATTAATGTCCTTTGTAAATGCGCGTAAACACAGTCTCTTTTGCGTTTTGAATCTGTGTGTGGTCCTGAGAGAAATATCTCGGGATCGCGTGCACTTCACGCCCCATAACGGACATGAATTTCATTTTCCACGCTCATAATTTAATTAACTAATTGCAATGATTTATCTCAGTTGGTTAGAAAGTTACGAGAATTTAAGTTTTGCATGAATGATACGCGCCTACATTGTACGAGCAAACAAATACGCTTCTGACACTTGGGCGCGCATTTGATTAAACGCCACTGCTCTTAAGCTAAGCGACCAAACTTCACGTGTGCACACACTTGTCATGCATTTCAGCGCCATACCGTCGAGTCTCTAAAGCCAAACGCAAAAGTGCGTTTAATGCCTTAATGGGCGTAAAAACGTTCCTTAGGTGCGAGTGTGTGCGGGACTGCTGCCGAACTTATACAAAAGCTTTCCGGTTTTGAGGGAACGGTAAAGTTATTGCTGCTCCGATGGTAGCAGCTTTTATGTTCTCTGTTGCGAGTTAATTCAGTGAATGCGAGGGAGCAACGTGGTTTTTGTTCGAGTTCGTTTTGTAAGAAAGTGACGAAACGATAGAACACACCACAAATCTTATGCGCGAAAGTGGCAACAAAAAATACGAGTAATTTACGATGAGGGCTGCGCTGTCGCGGGGCAGGTTACATTAGGATAAGTGGTAGAGCCGCTGGGGTTTTGGGTTAGGTAATGGTGTAATATATGCTTCGTGGGAGCGAGTGCCAAAGAACGACTGTGCATGGTGGTAAATGATTACACTCTTTAGGTTCAGGGTTCTTCATATTATGTTGTGCAGGATGTGAGACCGGCTAAGCATTGTGCGCGACATTTTATTGTACAATCTATTGAGTGCAGATATGTTCTTTCGGTTGAATTCACTCAATCATTACCAAAATTGACGTGGAAATCGATAAAATTACCGCTATACTCCTTTGGCATGAGTGGTAACTGTCGAGGATGAGGTCGTTGTAGCGGTTCTTAGTCGTTTCTTGATTATTTCCTAGAACAAAAAGCTCATACTTTCGAAAATGGAACTATTGTTGGCGGTTGGAATTTCATGATAAAATTTTAGCACTTTGCACGACTCACGGTTACCCTGAGCCTGAAAAATCAGCTTAAATTGAAAAAAAAGTCCAGACATTGACATGCTAAGCCCTAAATCTGGAGCAACGATGCTTCTTCTAGGTCAACGAAAAAAATTTATCCTTGACAAGGTCTCAAGGAAGAACACCAATTTCCAGACAAAGACCATATAAACGTGCAAAAAATCTCTGTCGCCTCTTGCGAATGAATATTCTTCTTGCCCCCTTCCAGCCAATAACTTTCTCACAACTTTCACTACATACCCCCTCTGATGCTCAAGGGTTATTCTATTCACCTCCTCTTCTGATCATTGGACTCTGTCCAATTAATTAATTGCTGATGTGCCATATCCGAGCAAATGTGTCACGCTGCTGCAATCGGTACTGCTCCAAAAACTCCATACAGATTCACTGACTTTTAGTCGAATTTTACTGTTTCCCCCCGGCGGCGCAAGCCGCCGAGCAAATTAATCATCGCGTAGTTTATTACCACCTCCAGTTGGTTTAATTGAAATTTTCACTTTTCTCTCATTTATTTCACTGGAAAATAGGCGCAACTCCGCCCCCAAAAAATAACATAATGCCCTGTTGCGCCGTCCCACTGCCGCTGCTGTCCACTCCGCTCGTGTATGGCTTCAGTTAATGTCTTCATCATTGTAAGCAGCTGACAGTAAAACTTTGTTCGAAGCCCAGACCGTCTTCTACTCATTTGTCATGGATGACATGGAGAGCAGGGTTTCCGCCACTCGGAAGCAAAAAAACGTGCTTAGCAGATACTTTTACTTTTTTTTCGCTTCTCCATTTCGTTTTCCTTTATGCGCGTCGCCCTGCATCCCGCGCGGGCCGGTGGGGTGGCTTGCAGCTTAGGAAGAAAGTGTTGCAAAGTTTATTTGGCCTTCTATTGTGTATGCGGACGGCTTCAAATTATAGCGGCTTACCGGTAGTAATAACAGTGAATGGGTCAAAAAACCAAATTACCACGAAAAATTAAATTTGATAATTATCGCTCGAGACCGCTGTGTCCCGGGGGCCCACGACAATTAATTCACGAGCGACGATCACAATGATCACCGAATGCGAACGAGATTGTGATATCAAAGTCGATTGGCTGTTGACTGGCGGGAGCCACTGTGCCAAGCCCCTTTCCTCCGGCCATCGACGACGGTTAGTCGTTTGAGGTTTTGTTTTGGTTCGAAATTGTTGACTACACTTGGACCGAGACCGGGGCTGAGGTGATATAACTCTCAAAAAAACACTTTTTTGCAGAAATCGAATTTGGAAATGAGTCTAGGGTCACTAGACCGCCAATTGTTGTCAACGGTTCCACATTGCGCAACCGAATGGCTAAACAAAGTGAAACTGTTGCATTAGTTATGTAAATTTGTTGCGGATATCGGTTTTTTAATTTCAAAATTCTGAACAAAATTATGGCTGTCCTGGGGGGCTGTCGTGGAGACCGAGTGGCGAGTGGCAACGGCATTGACTTGCAAATGGACGCGAGTGCTAATTTCTCTTGTTGCTGACAGTTCGATGGGATTTCGGAGTCGAATTTGATCTCATCTTGCAGATGCTGCAGGATTTATTACTTTAATGGAATACATTAATGTGTGGTAATTCTGAAGACAAGGACAATGCGAATCGTGGATAATGAGTTCGGCAATAGTCGTCCTTGGCTTGCAAAAGGCGCTGATGCCGAAAGGCGTCAATGATGATTACGTTTAAAGAGAGGCAAAATCGAGAATTTATAGTTCAGTTTGGATATGCCGAAACTAGTTCAGTGCGGAAATATTTACTATGTATACGTTGGGGGGACTAGCAAAAGGACATTTATCATGCTGTTTGTATGTATCAATAACATGAGACGAATTTCTTAAACCCTCCGAGGAACTATAAGCAGGTCACCTCGTTTTTTTCACTTGCTGCTTTCTTAACCAAGCTAAAGTGAGAGTAAGATAGTTCAGAGATAGCTGAGAGCTCTTCGTGCTGCTGAAGTGTAGTATTTGCCTGTTTGGTGCATACCTAATGGTCTTTTTTATAAATGCAGCTCAGAAGAGCGTAAAGATGCACAATTTGCTCTGCAAGTGATGTGTCAACTGACCGTGATTTTCTTTCATCACCTCAAAGGTACAAAGGCACATAAGAGCTGCGGAAAAACTTCACCCTTTATGTTGAGGTAAAACCATACGAACATATACGGCAAACAAATGGATAGAAAACGCATATAAAAAGTCGTAAGAATTTTTATGACCTTCAGTGACAGGAAATGGCTTCCCTACGATAACTTTCTGATTATGCAGAGGAACTTTTTGAAATCGCAGCTGGGGTTTTTGTTTCTTAACGGATATTATATTTAGAGAGTGATTTGTGGGATAAATCTTCCCGTTTTGTATTTAAGGAGTATTCTTATAGTTAGCTCTGGGTGAATTCAATGACAGCTAAGACTGTAATTTGTTTTTCCAATATGCCCTAGTAAAGTATCTAGCACATAATTGTATACATATTCTGGCGCTAAAGTCCGACGTAGACTTGGGTCTACCTTCTACAGTCAATAACTCGAAAGAGATGAAGCCGTGAAAAAGGAAATATGATTTTTAGGGAACCGAACCTGGACTTTCAGTATAAGAGTCAACGAGTACTGTGCCACGGCGCGGGGCTTTATTGCCACTGATTGAATGTGGCGAAGAACACATAAAGTAAATGGACTGATTGATGTTGCAACTATATATGAAGTCGAGTAATTGATAGCAATTTGAGACGAAGAACCACCCGAAACTCTGACGTGGTTGGGGAAGTTCTCTTTCCAGACAGGAGTAAGGGTACAGGAGTACGGGTCATCTGCGACCTTTTTGAAAAATCTCCAGCATTAAGTGACAATGCATTGAGGTTTAAGTCCTTACTGTACACTGTATAGTAGGGACCCACTAAGCACTAAACCATCACCCACAGCAACTACTACAAGTTGCAGGGTTGGTGCTTGGCGATTGCCTAGCTGTAATAGGAACGCAAAAATGACACTGACCAGTAGTAGTAGTTTCTTTTAAATCCACAATTGACCCAAACTGGTGGTCTAAATGAGCCCTTTGGGCACCCGTTTGCCTACTTGTCTAGATCCGAAGCAAGACTATGAACTTAGAGTGATCTATTTTGAACTCAGATTCCGTGTATCAAATTGAGATATTCGCTTTTCTATACGAATGTCATATTAAATATCGGAACTTAACAGTAATAATTTAAACCAGACACGTGGTGTGGTCTGCGTGCTCGAATGCGTGCTCAAACTCTATGCTTCAATAATTCCTCTGAAATGAGGTTTCCTTAGTCCCAGTAAGAAGTCATGAAAAGATCAAATGAAACGGAACGGTGGATAAAGACCCAGTCTGAGAATTGTTTGGGCCAAGTTTATTTCGCGTCTTAATACTATCAAGAATGAATAAGATGAAGAAACTGATGCGACTTAAAAAAATTAAAAGCATGTTACGTGGCATCCTTTGAGAGTCACCTGAAAAGAATGCGCCTTTAGAAAGTTAATGCATGTAGAGTGCGTCTCTGAAAAAAGGAAATTGTAACACACATGTCCCGATTTGTCTAGCACAAGTCTAAAAAAACGGAGTCTTTTTTAAAAGAAATGTACATGCATGGATCCAGTAGGCACTGCAAACATTTCTCTGTCTTTCGCTGTATAAGCAATATTTAAATGAGAGCCAAATGGATTATGTTCGTCTTCACGCGCCATCGAGTGATAGGATAGGATTCGGATGGGACTTGGACCAGACTGCTGCACCAACCAGTCGTTATATGCACCCTATTGTTCTCACATAAGAGGAGTTTTATGCTCAATCCGAACGGGGTAGTTTAAGAAGCTTTTTTGGACTTTTTTGTTGGCGACTCGATAAAGGTGATACTGTGAACCAAATCAGAGACCTTCAGCTACTCACGATTTTATGCTGTCATAAAAAACTTTCTCAAAATTCAGATGGCTTAATGAGAACAATTATTAGCCATAACTTCGAGGCACTAAAGGATGTGTTATGTTGAGGAGCATAGCCAAGATCAGTATCGCAAGCTTTTATACACCTTGGAGCAGAATATTCAACAAAGAACCATATGAACTGTAAGGCGCTAACTAATAGGCTATGAAACGAAAACACTGGCCTGAAGGATCTTCGACTCCGAGGCCTTGGAACAGCGAAACAGAAGACGAAACAGGATTGAACGAAAACTCTTTCTAGTTAAATACACTCTACTTATTCAACAGAGTTGTGTACTCAGTCAGTTGTTCTCCAAACCAAAACGTTTTTACTGTGGTCCATTGATAGATTTGAATGTTGACAATATGCTTGATTAAATTGAAGGCTTTTTGATTTTGCCTTTGAAGCCTCTCAACTTGAATTCTTCGTTCAGTTCGTTGACTAGCTGACAAACTGAAATTAAATTGAGAGTATGTCCTGGCAAATTTATTGATATATTCTTGACCTATCTCTATAGTTGTTGATTTTGAGCACTATTATTCATCCTCCAACTATCACTGTTTCTTTGTCTAGACAAAAATAATCTATACAGCTCGCCTGGTTGAATCTTGTTCAGTTCAACCTGATAGCCGCCATTTAATTATTCTCACAATGCCAACAGTATTCATGACTGTTGACCAATAAATGCTCATGTGGTGTAGCACCTATTGCAAAATTTTTTCCAGCACTCTTTGATTTCATTGTGAATTTTTTTGCTATAAAATGGAACTCTCTTGGGATGAAAAGCATTCAGCCACACCACGCTTCCAAACAATCAAATGCATATGACTTAATTTGATTAAGAAATAAATCATATCACACATGATTCTCCTTTTGAAAGTAGAGATGAATCGTCAATTGTCTTGAACGCCTTTCATCAGGAAATTAACATCACTTTTTATCGAAGAAATTGCTCAAAGGTAGTCGAGACAGACAACCTTGTCGGGACCAACGTTTTGAGCTCCTCTCACCTTGATACCTGCACTCTTAATATCAATTTTAAAAGTTAAAATAAAAATATGCTTCTGTCGCCAGAATGCTTACGAACATCAAATCACTTGACAATTGAAGTCTTTATTTCTCTAACATAAATTGACCCATACCCCCTAGACTGTCTAAATGTGAAATTCCAGAGACGAGAATCAGTTCCCAACACCTTTCAAATGCGGCGCCATAAATATGTCAATCTGACTATTAGATTAGTTTCAACATGAAACGAAGCAACCCGAGGGCTTGTTAAGTAATGAACGAGAACACTAACTAAATCCGTTAAGCCCTGCCACAGTCTTAAGAGGAAGTTATTTTGAAAACAAATTCCACTTCAGCAGTGCGTCATTGTTGAGAGGAGTTTACGAGGCAATAACTTTTGCATGAGTTCGACAGCTCGCTGACAATGTACTCGCATGCAGGAGAAAAGCCCGCACAAGCCCACAAGTCATAAAAGAGCATAAGGCAAATATTTGCGTATCTTTCATTTGCCTCGGTCGTTTATTTTTGTGATTTTGTTTTTCATTCCTCAGCAAATGATCTACCTCAAGGTAGCCTTTGGTTGCCTCATTAGGAAGGTACAAATAGAAATATAGTTTTTCACTCGAACGACCCCACCCGGGGTTGAGCTAATGTAAAAAAGATGTTTGCAGAAAATAATTTCCGGTCGTGAGCTTCCGCGAAGGAAATGACCAGATATTTGCATTTAAACGGATACAATGGAGACACATGCCAATCAAACCGCCATCAGAGAGATAAATTGAATTTGAGCTTTTTCGTCGAAAATAGGCGATTTAATCATATGACGTGTGCGGGAAATTGTTTGCAATTATAGAATAATGATGGCAAAACGATGTGGGGCTCGGTGGCAAGCGAACCCCTAGCGATAAAAAAGTGTTCAATTAGATTTTAATGATATTTGCAAAGTCGTCGAACTTCAGGGTGTGGTGTGTGTGTGTGGTATGGTATTAAGGCCCGTGAACGAATAGAGATTCACAAATATGCCAAATTTACTACAGGCAAAGACATTTGGATTCAAATGAATTTTAAAGCGAATGGTTTTTGAATTAGCTGCCTATAAACTTTAATGCCTCATAAACTTCCAAGATCTTAAGCGGTGTGTCTGAATTGCTGGCACACTTCTTTGAAAATGGTCTAAGAACTCTTGTGATATACAGTTCGTTTAATAATTCTTGCAGAGAGCGGTCGACGAAATGTCTGAAGAAAAAGAAAGAAGACTGCCTGGGAGTGAACTTATAAGTGTTTTTTTTCACCTCGTGTGATAGTTATCCTCTCAAAATGGCAAACATATCATCATTTCACCGCAAAGGTACTACAGTAACCCGATTAATATAAAGCCAATAGTTTTTTGTGTGACTACAAAGAAGTGGAGACAGTCAAACTCCAAATTATTACATTAAGAATTAATTTCCTTGTTTACTCTTTGTGCGGTTAATTATAATAAACAACCTTCTAAGGATATTTCTTTAATAAGTCACTTCAGCTCAGAGATTCTATTTGATAATATAGGAGACAGCCAACAGCCGGCAGAGCTAGAAAATGTTTAGCGGCGACTTTTCTGGAATATAAATAATACTTCATCGTTAAATGAAGGTTTAAGTCCTTAACTATCCACTGGAACACAATTTCAAAAAATGTTAAAATCTGTTTTTACTGGATTATTATGTATATTTAACAAATGCTAAGTTTCTGTTTTGTCGAATCCATGAAGTCTGTCTTTTAACTAATCTTCTTTTCCAACTCTGGTAGCCTCAAGCCTAAAATTATAGTGTAAAACTTTTGGACGTATTTTTTTTAAAGAATAATTTAAATTTATTAGAAATATTTCTTATCCAACTGAAATTAAAGTTAAAATTGTAATTTCATGTCGTTTTATATCGAAATGAAAGAGATGTTCGTAGATAGAATTTAAATTTTTTCTTACATTCAACAAGCAATTTTTAACACAATTTTTCAAAATTCAGGCCAGAAACAATTTTGAAAAAAAACTTGCGATTTTGTTTAAAAATTGTACATTTCTTTTAGATTTGTAAGATATGCAGTATAGAGTTATGTATGTAATACCATATCTTTATGTGACAACATACCGTTGAAACCAAATGCCGTCAAAAGCAATATTATGAAATTTAGTCAAGTCAACATTAATACAGTACAAACTCGATTTACGCAACTAATAGAAATTAAGGCAGTTGCAATAACCAAGGTTGTTGCACTTACTGGGTTATGTGTTTTTAAATAGAAAATCATAGTTCAAACGGGTTATTTCTTTAGATATAACGACAATGTTATAAAAAAAATTGAAACCAAAAGAAATCGTTATTGTTGATCACTGGAATGTTGTTCTCTTCGGCCCATTGTAAACATATATTTAAGGATCGAACTGCAATTTCTGTTTTAACTTTCGATAAAAAGAGGGCCGGGGCAGCTTCACCTTCACTTTCTTTTGTGCTCTCAATTTCTGTTGGATCCTCACAATTTGCAGAGGATTCAACGTTCCCGTGAAGTCAATCATTAATTTCAAAAGGAGAACATGCATGAATGAACACAAGAAGTTCCACTAATCGAGGTAACATTATCGAAAAGTTGCACTTCTAGAGTCAAGACGTACTACGACTTTAGTGTTGCGAAAATCGAGGAGATGCGCGAATCGAGGGTTGTACTGTATGTTGTAAATGCATTTGGTTCTCAACAAACTCGTACAGATTTTCTGAACACCTTGGAGTATATGAGAATATGTGGAAGATTATTTGAACTTTAGCTGCCAAATCTTCACTTTTTTTTTTAAATATTGCTCAACAAGGAGAATGCGTTGTTAAAAGAACGCAACTGACTTTAAACTGTCAGTTGTCCTTATATTTCATTGCCGAAGCTCACATCTTGCGTAACTTTTCAGTCGACATTTTTAGGTAACAGTTTTTCTCAAATAAATTTCAAATCAACTATAGCTCTTTTAAAATTTTGTAAAAAAGTTGGACTTAAGCCTAAAACAAATTCAGCAGTGAATGGGCTGACATCTATTTCAAGAAGAAGTGCTGCAGACTAAAGTCATTAGCTTTCTGGAAATATAAAATGGGATGTACTAGTACATTTTCTGAAAACAGATCAGAAACAATTATGGACTAACAAAAGCTTACTTCAGCAGATAATGTAAGGTTCTATAATTTATTTTTAGCACGTTGAGTGTCACATGATACCACTTCGGTTTCGCACGAATTTGGGCTTGCTGTGCCGCGTGAGACCAGAGTGTAATCGAAGTGTCAATAAAAAAAAATCCTTGGTCTGCGGGGACAGTTTTTCGGATTGTATGGTGGCGCTCAACGTGTTAAAAGGAAGCTCAAGAATTGTCTTTAAAGTTAAATGAAATAATGTGTGCGTTTTTAAAAAAGGACAAAATAAAGAACTTCTTCTCATTTCCACAGGCTTTCTTTCAACAGAAATAGTCACAAATAAAGTGGCGTTGAAGACTGAGTTTATACAGAAGTCGTAGCATTGCCTATTGGCATGGTTTTCTCTCCGTCTCATATATTTCTTGTTGGAAGGTCTTTCCCACATTTGTGACTTTAATTTAATATGTAGAGACGCACATCAGATTTTGTGTTGATGTTGACAATTGAATTTCCAGTTTATTCATTCCTTTCTGCGACAAAAGTGTGAGATCTCAAAGCAATTTCGAATCCATGGACAAACCCAAATTCGGCGGAATCGCTGCCGTCTTGAAAGGAGGAGTTTTCTAAGGAGCTACATGTATGTATGTATTCATTAAGATGGGGTTGGAGGCTCCACATTAACTGAAATCTATTTGATTTTATTTGTTAAACATTATTAATTATGCCAAAAAAGCACAGATCTTTTAAAAGCAGTTTTTACTTTGCTGGGTCCCCGTGGCAACGCAAAATTCGACATGGGGGTATGTCATGGGCGGGTATGCTTTTAGCATCTAACCCAGATACAACCCATTTTCCAATTTAGGGAAATCTTGAAAGTATCAAGACCATATGGCCTGCATAAAATTTTAATCTATAAACAAGGAAAAAGTAGCCAACGTCCTAGAGGTCATAACTGTTTACCGGTAAGCAATCATGTAGGAAGAATGTTATCACTTTTCTTATGCAAAGAATAGGGAGGAAATTACTCTTCACTACCTACGACCTGTCCTGCTCATGCGTATGCTAGGAAAAACATGATTTTTCCTCCATCAATCTAGAAAAACTGGTGGAAGTAGATATCCGAAATATTAGAAGATTCAGTGACAAGAACCAATGTTTAATTGAACCAATTCCCAACTAACTCCCGTGCACGAGTGGAATCCTGTGAAATATTGTTTTAAGTTTTTTTAAGTTTTTTTAACGCTACACTGGAGCACTGAAACTCAAAACTGGTCCATTGTACTGCCAGGTAGCAACCTACTCCAGTGCGGTTAATTTGATCCCAACGGCAAATTGTGACTGGACCAGTTTCGATTTCACTGGGATTCGAACCTGGGACCTCTCCAGCTTGGGGCAAGCACTTAACCAACTGCGCCATCCAGTCGTTTGAATGTTGTTGAATGTTGAAATGTTATTTTACTTACAGTTTTATTTTTTATTTGATAACCGTGGAAACGGTCGCAACGGTTACTCCACAATGATGCAGAACGAACGCATATTTGGTCCAAGTGGGACACTGGACTTCCTCATGACAATCACCCAACCTCATCTAACCTAAAGGTGTTTTTGTTTTAGCGGCGACGTTTGATTTCCGTTCCTAAGCTTAATTTTGCAAGCGATAATGTTCGCAATGGCGTGTTTAATTTTGTTCAATCCGTTAAATTTATTTCATGACACTTAATCAATCTGCAGTAAATACTTCTGTGATCTGTTAAAGAAAATTTACAAGAAAAATCTTTTATTTACCAAGCAATTCACATTAATTATTAATGTCTAAGGATAACTCGAGTTTCCTCGCTGTGTTCTCACCTGCGCTAGACATCTCTTGACAATTTCCAAAAGGAAAACATCCTGTCAATCCACTTGCTAAATGTCGACTTTGTTTCTCATAAGTCGAACAGTTCTCACATCAATAATTTACTTCTCTCCCATTACACGCCTAAGATATCAAATGCTTCCTGGCTACCCTTTCCGATTTCCACTCGAGCACTTATCCCAATTCCTAATATTGACATCTTGACATGCCTTACATCTTTAAGTAGAAGTTAAAACTTCTGCCACAAACGAAGCCCTTTACCACGCATTGACAGCGAGTTTCTAAAGCACCATCCATCCATAAGCACCCAAAGGTGAAGAACCTACTCGCAAGTACTGTATGTTCTCTGTTTTATGTATCTACGCAACAAACAGCTAACAGCTCTTTTTCTATGGGCCACGAAATAGAGAAAAACAGCAGTAATCCAAAAATGGAAGAAGAAAACATAACCACACTATGCACACATGCATGAGTCCACCTGTAAAAGTATCTATGTACCTGTCTCAGATGGCAGTGCTTCCACTACTTACGAGTATCTGTCCGTCTGTTGGTCTGTTCGACTGCACAAGTTACCAGTATGCCATAAAGGGGGGAAAAACTATCTACCACTTCTCCGCAGCGGCAACATAATCCCAACCGTCGACTCCATCGATTCAGTCTGTCGGCGGCGGTTACACTTTACGTCAGCTCACACGCTACACACACTCTCGTTCGGTCTTTTCCGTTTGAATCTCGTCTTCGCCTTCTTTATCAATGGTTTTCCCTCTTGGCAGTTACTCGACGGTGTGCGTATAACAGTTGAAACAATTTGAGAAGCTCTGTGTGCAGAATGCGCGAGTAACAAGTTCCACAAGGATATCTCGAGTGTACACACTCCAAGGATACGTTGTTGTGGATGAACGAAACAGACCGAAGAACAAAAAAAAAAAGAAAAAAGAAAGGAGAAAGAAAAAACGTGCGAATGCGTTGTACCGCAGATACTATTAATAGATCTGAAAACATGGGACTAAACGACTTCGTAGCGTTGTTCTACAACAATCATCAACATCATCATCAGCAGCAGGAGCAAAATAAAAAATCATCCTTTCAGCCGGTCGGTGGTGGTAATTCAATGTTCGTTTCCGTTTCGGGTGCAGCTGCTGGTGGACCTCAAATGAATAACTCGAGTGAAAAGTTCAAAACAACTCGCAAAATCAATTGCAACCTCAGTGATGTGAATCTGAAAAATGCCACCAGCGGAAACAGTAACAACTTCCTGGCCTTCAACTCCACGTCGACATGCTACAGCGAACTGGACCTGTATCGGGCTCCGGCCCTGCGAGGCAAGAAGTCATTCCTTTGGAACTCCTTTCGGATGCCCAAAAAGTCAAAAGGTAAGTCCAAATCGTCACTCTCCTTTCCGACCTTGTGTGCGAGTGTTTCTGTGAAAAATCGAAGACGGCACCCATATAAAAATACACTCCCTCCTCCTCCTGTGCGAAGGGAGTGGGCGGATGGTTTGAACGTGTCCTTGAGATGTTTTGGTCTGTGTACATTCATAGGTACACACATGTGACTTCATTTCGCGAGCAGAAAAGTTTTGTTAAAAATTTTCGATTAATCATGCAGCTTTTCCCGACTTTACGAAATTGTCAACAAGATTAATGGCGGCTTTGTGATTCTGCACGAAAATGTGTCACCAAGTGCGGCAGATGTTGGCGATTTTTCTCTGCTGGTCTCCACCCGGTCTCAGTAATGAGATTATGTCTCTTAAAAGTGAACATTTCTTTTTGTTTAAATCTGAACTCAAGCCTTTGTGGCTCTGCGATGCTGGCGGTAACCTATTTACGGCGGCGGTGACTATGATTTATTTCGTAACTCTTCGTCTGTTCTGAGAGAGAAGGGAACAATTAAATTGCGTACCTACTTTAGTTTCACAGATTCACTGACTTGACCTCGTTTGCAGATTGTGCTTCGTGTCGTTGTCTTGATTGAACTTTATTATGGTTAATCTAAGACAATGACAAGAACATCGAATAAGAGGTTCAGTTTGATGACGTTCAGTGCGAAAGTCGTAGCAACTTCCTCGTTGGAAGTGAAGTCGCATGAATTGCTCTCATTGAGCTAATCCGGTTCGATTGTAATTAAGAAATGGTTTTACGGAGTGTAAAGCTAAGAAGCCTTATAGACTTGATCAACTGGATATTTTTGGGCTCGCGGAATCTACTTGACGGGTGATACCAATGAAGAGGAGTAAGTAAACCCGGAAAGTCGGCTCTGAATGAGGTCCCAAAAGCCTTTTAAGACAGGCTACAGTTGTCACTGTTGCCACATTAATTAGATATTAAAGAGAGAAGCAAGGATGGAGCTAAGTTTACGTCTGTTGTTCGTTCTTGAGACTTTGGACCTTCTGTTAACCCTACTGTCTCCTTATTGCAGTTGTCCCATGATTTAAAAAGGATTCTCTATGAATTCAATTTCACGACCAAATGTTGTTCGCTTCCTTTCATTTTTATATATATCCCTGTACATTCAGGGCTCAGTCGCCGGAAGAAGACTGCATTCGTTTCGAGCTCCCGTTTAATTTGACTTAGAAATTTGTCAAACAATCGAATTCACTGAAATCAAATCGTACCACTCCCAGTTGACAGTCATTCAAAATTTCAAACATGTATTCGCTGAAAGTCGCTTCATTGTTGAATCTTTGGGCCGCGTGATGACTTTGTGTGTTTGCCGTCTCGTAACATGCACAACATGAGTTACAGTTTGTATGCAAATAAGAAGTAGGGCTCGTGCATTTAAGTGACAGATGCGCAATCCGATGCTTTGCTGTCAAGGAATGTCAATTACTACTATTCGCATGTCTTGCCTTTTGAGCGCGGCTTAAATTATTCATAAACATGAGTACATGGAGATATTTGAAGTGTTCAAAGCATTCTTTGTTAAATTTCAGATCTGCCGAATTTCTGAGGACCTCCTGCTTGTATGGTTTATGACTTTAGCTTAAGGTGTGTTTAAGAAGTTCATTAAAATGCAATCATTTAAGACAGACAATCATTTTTTAAAAATGTTCTTCAAGAAAGCGCACTTGTATTGATATGTCTCCTTTAAAGGTTCTGCCTTTGTCGCAAGAAGCACTGCGAACTGATGTATACGCTGCATTCTGTGCAATGTCTATTGTTAACGAAAGTCCGGTACACTTAAGTAGATTTTTCAATTCAGGCGACAAACAGTCCGAGATCAAGTTGAATGTTTGAACTTGTTTTGAACACGAAACTGTTTATTTGATTTGACATGACTTGAACAGACTAACTTGGATTCTTCTGCAGAATATACCATTAATGAAATTATGAAATTAACCAATAAAATCCTGATACATTTTATTACCACAGTTCTGCCTTGTTTCCATCTCGAAAAGTTAACACCAAGACTTCGCTTTTCCTACGTACCATTATATTTACTTTATAAAAATAGCGGCAATGAATTCATCGCTGTAACCTAACGACATGTTAAGTCTGTTGAATCTTCCAACTTTGTTAATTGGCTACTGATAATTGTGTACAAATGGGTCTAAGTTTTTCTGTTATTTCGATAAACTCCCGAAGCCCGAATTTGCGGTGCGGTCTGCTCTTTAACAGCTCCTGCAGGCAAACAAGAAAATTATCTCGAATCACGGTTTCCACCGCTTAAAATTGTTTAAGAACAAATTTCCATTCTGTGATGTTACTCTGTGAGCCTAATGGACGATCATGTTATAAAGCCGAGAGCCCCGGTATTTCTTAGTGAATAACAAATAATAATAATAATAATGGCGGCGCTACAGTTCGAGGTGGACCTGGGCCTAGCTTCTCAGCAACCACTCGTGTGGTGCGTTCTATTGTTCTCTCACGAGTGGAGGGGACCTACAGTTTAATGCCGACTTCGAACGGCGAGATTGAGAAGCTTTTTCTAGACAGTTATACTCTTTGAGCATTATCAGTGACACGAAAGAGATGAAGCCCTGAAAAAATGTTAGGTGTTTGTGGGCGCCGTGGCGTAGTGGGTAGGTGCGTCGACTCCTACGCTCGAGGTCGTCGGTTCGAATCTCGAAAAAAAACACCCGTATTTCTTAGTGAATAACAAATAACTAATGGATCTATTTTTCCCGCTCAGTTCAAGAGACTAACTCTGTTGAAAGAGTGGTTGTCTGGAAAATTGTATTGCTAAAAATTGTTGAGAAAAACAGCAACAACAACTTTTAAAGTTTAGGTTGAAAGGTGCCCTAACGACTAGTATCGCGGCTCACTTAGACCAGGAGTTTGGGTCTATTGTGCCATCGTGTCTTCCGAAAAAGAAGAACAACGGTTTTAAAAATCTTAAAGAAGCAAAACAACTAGATTTTACCTACGATTTCGTTGAATAGAAGACTGGTGAATAAGATTCAACGGAAGATATGGTCGATTGATAACATTGACAGACACGGTATCATTTTTAAACGAACGTTTAAAGTGAGCAAACTATTTAAGGCTTGAAGGCTAATGCTGTATGCTTACCTATCCTATTATTGCTTAATCGTAAATATATTGCTAACTTCCATTATACCTCATTTACCCTTGCGAGAACTGATCCTGAACGAGTGCTTTTTTCCTCCGTTAAAATTTTGGGTGCGTCACTTCCAGTTGGAGAGACCAAATTTATTGGTGTTGGCGTCTACTTTCTCAAACCAGTTGGCTAGGATTACATGACATGAGAAGTTTGCTTTTTTCAAGCCTAAAGTAAGGTATAGAGAATTTTGTCTGGCAAAGAGTGCAAAATAATCGTGGCTCTTGCTCGTCGTCAGTTTTCGGTTCAAAAAACCCCAACTGGCAGGACATCATTTTCGACTTTATTGTTAGGGGTTTTGACTCTAATTGTTTTGGCAGGCCAAAGATGTGTTGGATTATTAGTTTACGTTTGCAATGAGGTGATATTTTTTCCATTCCTCGATGGAATGGAAAATCTTCTTAAATTATAACATACCTATGCAGGATAGTTTTTTTTTTATTAAAGATTATCAACTTGGCATCACTGTTTATAGTGACAGTCTATTTGACAACTGAGAGTTGATTTATTTATACCCACTGTGCTTTGCCATTTCACCATGAATAGACTCACCATAGAGCAATGGTATCAAATTGGACTGTTTGGAAATCGTGATTTAGCTCTCATAACTTACCATGCGTCACTTGTTCAGGTACGGGGCTCACCTCTGGGTGAATATGTGTACATACTCTTATATTGTGGCGCTACAGGCCTGGGTGAACTTGAGCATAGCTGCAGCATTCACTCCTATTGTGCGTGCTATATGAGATTCTCCAGCATCCATAAGAAAGTTGTTAAGTCAGAAAGCGAACCCAAAGCTACATTGTAGGAGGCAACACATGCTGTTTGGTTTGCTTTATGGATTATTTTATGGGTCCTTGGCCTATACTTCTTAAAGACGAGGTTGACCAGAGTCATACAGGTAATGGAGAGCACTATCGATCAATGATAACTAATTTTTCCATTGCCCGATACAATGGCTTTAACATGGAATGGCGCTTATTTCAACAAGATGAGCATACATGCTACAGAATGCGCAACACGAACCAATTTATGAAGAAGAAGATCTTCGTTGATTGCATCATTTCGCGAATTGGGCCATCGATCATATGGTATCAAAGCTCCAAACAATTTCCTGGTGGGATATGTAAAGTCGCAAGCCCATAAATAAAAAAAGATTTTGGAATACTTGAAAGCCAATACTCACCATGTTATTGGAAGCAGTGAGAAATTGGATCTTCAATTCCAGACATCATATTCAAAAAGTAGAGGCATAAAATTATATTTGAATGAAGCTAACACCATGTCCATAACCATGACTTCTATCATTCTTGTACCGCAGAAAAATACCCTATACTTCTTTTTATCCTTATTTATTTTTAAGCTAACTTGTATAGTCTTTCCTTTAATTGTCGTGAAAGGCTCTTTTACGGCACGCTCGAAGCGTGCAATGATATCAATATCATCCGCGTACCACGGCAGCTATATTCTATGGTCCTGTTCTGTCCTCTGCATGATTCTCTATTGCTCTGGGAAACAAAACTAAAGGACTTATCAAGGTAAACGTTTGACAGTTTGACAGGTCCTTTGATGATGGTCAGTCCATTTACATATGGTGGTTTTATAAGCTTCCCTTTGTGGGTGCCATGGCGTAGTGGGTAGGTGCGTCGACTCCTACGCTCGAGGTCGTCGGTTTCATTTTTTCACGGCTCCACCTCTTTCGAGTCACTGACAATGCTCAAAGAGTATAACTGTTTAGAAAAATCTTCTCAATCTCGCCGTTCGGAGTCGGCATTGAACTGTAGGTCCCCTCCGCTCGTGACAAAACAATAGCACGCACAACATGAGTGGTTGCTGAGAAGCTAGGCCCAGGTCCACCTCGGACTGTAGCGCCGTCATTATTATTATTATTATAAGCTTCCTTTTGGCAATACATTGACCACTTAACCTTTTGGGCATTCATTTCAGCAGAAATTTGTAGAGTTTCTGTAACCTGCTCTTTTGTTAAACTAACAGACAACGGTTTAGTTTACTTTATCCATTTTACAAGAACGTACAACAGAGTTAACATTCATCAGGATTATTGCAAACATTGAAAGGTATACACGCATAATTTAAACCGCATACACTTCAGAGAAAATCAAAAATTATTCATTTTCACAAACTCCAGCTACAAGGCAAAACATTCAGTAATTTCCATGGCAACTTAAGTCAAACGTACCGACAGATAAACACCAACTTTCCTTCTGCTGCAGCAGTATTGACAGCTCCGTGCACTTTTGTTTACAATGCGCAAGACAAATAAACCACCTGAACTGCGTTGTTCATTTTACATCATATGAATTGCCTCCCAGCAGCGGTCATTTTTCACATGACAGACTGCATCAACGACAGCATAATAATTTTCAACTGACCACCGGTTGACAACCGTCATTCGGTGGTTATGTGTTGCGTGTTTGCGTGTGGCATAATCATTTTGATTTTCACTCGGATATTAACACGATTTTAAAGATTTGAAATATGATGACTGTTCTTCGGTAAACAATTTACACGGAGGCGCCAGTGTTGCCACAAAAAGGAGTCGACATTTTTAAAAAGGTTGGCAATGACATTCGAGAATGACAATTGAAATGCTGCCAACTTTGCTTAGTTGGAAGTGATAAATGCGATTGACACTAGGAGAACTGTGTTCAGCGCCGATTGTTCCCATGGTTTTCGTTCCTGTTGTCAATGTGACAAACATTTGATTGAATTTTGAATGTCAAGGGAAACAAACAGCTGATTCAAATGTCAAAATGTGTAGACAATTAAAAAAGACAGTTTGAACCAAAATTTGGTTTTAATTTTTAAAAGTTGAGCACACAATTGCTTTTTTTTAAAAATAGTTAATCTGTCAACTGTCATAATTTTAATCTCTTTGTCATAAGATGACGTACAGATTCTTAGGCTTTTGACAGCTTTAAGGAAAACATTAAAGATGACAGACCCGAAGTGGCAGCATTGTGATAAGGAACCCTAACTGCAGTTCAAGGTGTGTTTTTAAGCCCGCAATGAATTCTAAGTCAAATCTTAAATACTAAAAAATTACGACGTACCAAATGTCTGAAAAATTTGATTAAGTTTGCTCTGTCAAAAGAGGCACAAAAATTAATGGACACTTTGCCCAAACCATTTTTTCTCGGCGCCTTAATCGAACGTGTGCCAGAATTTCACGTTGACAGCTGACATTTTCCCAATCCAGAAATATTACAAATTCATGCCTCTACCCCTTTGTCCAATAAACCTCGTCTAGACTTGAGGTCTCCACAATAATTCCTATAACAACATGTCATTAATAACCCCCCGTTCTGTGCAAGCTACGACAGACCGTACGAGGTATCAATTGAAAGCCAACACGTGTACGTGTACGAGTTTGTGCGCAACTTCATAAGTGCGAGTAAACCCTTTAAAGACACATCGACCCCGAATTTTCTATAATCCCTCGAATTGCCTCTTTCGTTACTTTCACACAGCGAAATGCCTATTTCTTTCAAAAACCTCGCAAAAAACCCCCCCAAAAAAATGAAAAGAAATCTCCTCACAATGAATATGATTGATTGCGTCCGGATCGCATTTGAAAAGATTAATTCAAGATTCTCCCATAGACGCTATGCCAACAAAATAAATTAAGTAGGAAAGTGTATCTCTCTCTCGTCCTCCTTTTCAGTCTCCATCTTCGCCGACAGAAAAAAGCGGACGAAAGAAAAATGTTTCAAAAATCCACGCTATTGTTCGAATCTCACGTCTCGGCGTATCTTTCTAACCCAGCAACGGTAATAGATTTACTCCCCAGGTGACTCTGTGAAACCCAGTTGCTATTTCCTTCGCAAAAATCTCACAGTGTAATTTATTTAGCTGGAGATACAATTAGCTTGTGGGTTACATCACATTAACCGAAAACGCGAAAAGGCGAAAAAAGAAGATTGAATATGCCATGCAAAGAAACAGTTAGCTCCGGTGGCTTTGCCATTTCCCGGAGAAGAAGCAACAGTTTCGGTAGAGGGTTTTTTCTCTTGCAAAGTTATCTAAGCAAAGTATCTGTTGGATTTAGTTTCGCTATGGAATTAACCAAAAGTACACTCATGGCTGATTGTAGGTTAGGTTGAAATGCGTCTTTAACGAAACTTTAATAACTGCACATGCGCAGTGCGCGTGTGTGCATTGTAGCCAGGATGAGAAGAGGATGGCCGAAAGAATGGGATGAGAACGATGGCGGTTGGGATTGTCAGTTTGTGTGTGTACAGGGATGACTCATTGGGGATGCTGTCCTACTACGGGTTGTTTTTGGAATTTTGGATGCTGTTGCTAACGATGACTCATCGCTGAGCATCGTGCACCACACAAATCGGACAGGGATGCATGCACACAACTGAAACTGTTATACGACGCATCCCTTCTGGTGTGTGTGAGTATGTTGTGTATCCAACAGTTGTTCTCGAACTTTTCGTCTCGTTTGCAGAAAGTTTATTGTTACGAACGAAATTAGTGGGATTATAAATTAACATTTAATTGTTGTGAATTATGCGCAAATGCAATTTATTTCTATTCACGTCGAGCCGGGGAAGAGAAAGTCGCAATTATGCGAAGAGAGGTCTGCTTACTTGTTTTTTTTTCTTTCACTCCTGTAAAAGCGATCTAAATATGGTTAATTGTACAATTAAGGGGATTTGAGTTTTGCACGATGTACGAGTAGTTGCGTCCACTGTGGGATGCCGATCAGAGGAGGTGTGCCGGGGGGACTTGAAAACATACGCTAAATCCGCTTTGCCTATTTGAATGTGTTACTTATGTATTTCTTTGAGATCTGAACAATTTAGGCCGTATGATGCTTAGTTGCTTGTTCAGGCGAAGCTCTGGGAGATTTGAATGATTTTTAATTGTAATCTGAGGGCGAATTTATTGAAGCCTTCGAGGTAATTGTGTTAAAACAGCATAAACTTGACTAAGAAAGTAGGTTCAGCCTAAAATTTAAGTTACATCAAACCGTGAGCAGCTTTGTTTCCTCTTTTTTTTAAGTCAAACTATCTAAACCGCTTTTGATTTACTGCAATTTTAAGATAATTTTCCTTTTGACATTCCACGCAAACGTCGTGGATCCTTGTTCGGAGTTGTCCGTGACAATAGGTAGCGTTCCCTTGACTTTCCAGAGTGCTGTCGAAACCAATACTAGGATGTATTTGGTTTTGATGTTTCTTTTGACCATAAATTTACTCGTAGCCTCTTCTTACGTTTAACACCCTTGTCCATCGCATTCTAAGACTGTTCTCATGCAAAAAGATCTAGAGGACACGAGCTAGCTTCTCATGAATGAAGCGAATCTGCTTTGATACTTTCAAATAAAAAATCGGTGGTTCTCTGTCAATCTGTACAAATAACATTTTCGGATCTAAACTATAGGGGTTTAAGTTTCCAAAAGTCTATGAAGAACTCACTTCTGGCAGTGGAACTGCATAAAATCATGATTTGCATCTCTTGCTGCATCCAATTGGATTGTTCAATCTGATTAGCGTCAGAGATGTTATGGCGACCTGAAGAAAGGTTTCTTGTCCACATGTTTCCACACACACCTACCAGAGAGGAACAGATCTTGTCAATCCAGTCGTTGACCCCGCAGTGAAGCAATTGATTTTCTCAGATTGGAGCAAGTCTTTGACCTCAAGTTCTCATATTGCTTTTGGGTGTGTATTTTTTGTTACACTTTCTTATGTCGGGCTATCTCCTTCTCTTCAAATAACGTAATTCAAAGATTTTTGGGCATAAGTCAATTAAATGCGCTCATGGAATGCGTATATAATTGACTGACAAATTAGGAAGTTTGAATTTTCCAACACCTCGTTATAATATTGAAATTTGAATGAAATGCATTTCATTGCATTTTTCATCTGACGTATTGTTCGCCTTTCAATTTTAAGACGTTCCTGCCAAACCATATACATGGATTAAGTAAAGGTTCGTTTCTAGTGGCAGGCCGCATTAAGGCTAGTTTAGGCCCATTGTGTACCACGCGGATCAAACTTTCTCTTAGTACTAATTTAACTACTTTGAGATTACATCAATTGAGCTCGAGATTATTAATGTGTTTCCTCCTACACTTCATCCTTGCAGCCACAGCAGAAGTCGATGGCAAGAAGACACAATTTATTTGCGTGTCTTTCAAAAATGGAGTGTCCCGTGGTGACAGCTGTCAGAGTGCTCATTGCTGATCGTCTCATTCTGATCAAGCAGATTGTGCATTTTTGGTTCAGGAAAGGCCAGTAACAAATAATTTTCCTGCTAACCTCCAGCACCATCTTCAAATGATCTTCAATCTGGTCTTCCACAAACAATAACTTCAAACTTTGCACCCAATATTGGTTTGTTATCAAATTGGAAGCACTCTTCTTTGGCGGCAGACTGTCTTCAGAGAAATCATTTCCCTCCCTCGACTCAAGCAAAAGTCTTCAGTTAAAAGTCTCTTCATTCAATGGCCGTAACACTCTGCCCCTGAATAAATTTTCAATTAATTTGTTTGCCGCTAAGTGTCATTTAAAATTGATTACTCGTACTACGCGGTGGCAGCTATTCACAGCCGACTTGCCACTCAAGCCTAAGACAAAGTGCCACCCGAAGAAAGTGTCCCATTGAACGCGCCAGTCAACAAACCAACCTCTGACTCGGTAAATAGAAAGTTTTTTTTTTAATTTTTTTATTTCTCGTAGATATTTAGTTTGGCACGCTTGCGCATACGTAAAATTCAGTGAACCACACTCGTTCTAGATACTTAATTTTGTATATCTTACTTTAAGATGTTTTTTAATTTCACTTTTAAATCACTTTGCGCGTCGTACCTCAAGCCCTAATTGAAGGTAATTACTCCAAAGCAAATACCGCCGCCGACGTTGCCGTCCGCCGGACGATGACGAGAGGGAGCACAGTCTTGTGAGGAGGAGAAGAAATTTCGGTCAAATTTAATGATCAATGAAGCCGGTAATAATAGGCTTAGTGTTGGGGCTCCGCTTTAACTCCCGTCCAACAGGTACAGTTAGAAGAGATCTTTCTCTGTTCATCGCTTCCAAGAACTTGTTGGAAGACCATATTATTTCGATACAATTGCCATAATAAGGCGTGGATGGAGGTGGATGCGGGGGGGCGGTGCGGTGTGGGGTGTGAGATGGATAAGATGAAATCAATTCGCTTCAGTATCACAGCACAGGCCGATGCAGTGTTACTGACCGACCAAACGCATACAGAAAAGGTGTTCACGCCCCAACAACTTTGCTGCAACGGTGGACGGGTGTAAGTTTGCGTATCTGTGTGTGCTTTTGTTTAGAAAAAAGAAACAGATACAGAGTAGGTACGTTAAACAATTATTAGTTCCGTTTCGTGGGATACGGTACGATACTTGGCATGTTTTAGCGTTGTTTTGGCGTTCGTTGTACAGGTCTGGAGCATCGCACGGTGCATCGCGCACACGATATCTGAATGAATGGATCTGCAGCGAAGTCGCGAGTGTTGAAGTTGAAGAACGGCTTCAAAAGATGAGAGAGAGAGAGATTGAAATTGCGGTCACAGATGGTGGACCCGAGAGGAGTGTGACGGAGAAAAATAGGCTAAGGTGATGACAGTAGCCGTAGTGCCCCATTGATTGATTGATTGGAGTTGATTCAAGAGGAAGCCTTGTAGTACATGAACGTATCTCATTGTGTTTCGGGTTGACGATGTTCGTTTCTTTAATTTCAACGAAATGGTCGTGTCTACGGAACTCGCGTAAGCTTTTGAGTTCGATTGAAGTGGTTACGTTTGATCTGGAAATGAAAAATGAAATATGCACTTTCTCGGGAAATAATTTCTCTTTCAATGCGTATGCGTATCCATATGCAGATGCGTGAATAAATCAAGCGGAAAGTGTACCAGTCATAGACAAACCAAAGAAGACACGGTCAAGCAGAAATTTTACGGACTGAATATTTTTTGCTATCAAAGCTGGTCTCTGCGGTTAAGAAATTGCAGTCTACTTCGTCTCGCATTTGGCTGTTCTAACCTGAAATGTCTACTTGTAAAGTATCTGTAAGGATGTTATGACATATCATTGCTAGAGTGAAGAATAGAAAACATCTTATAGCTGTCAAAATTTGCATCATGTAACTCAAACTGAACGCTTGAAGACGTATTGGTCCTTCTATCGCTTCTATCGGTTAATTTCTGTGCGCAATGAACTAGCTTAAACCATGATACGAAATGAAATATTCATCACTTGTAGAAATTGAAAGATGCACGACCATGACCATCAGTTATAATGGCGGCGCTACAGTCCGAGGTGGACCTGGGCCAAACTTCTCAGCAACCACTCGTGTTGTACGTGCTATTGTTCCTTCACGAGTGGAGTGTCTTTGAAAAATCAAATTTTGTAAGAGATATTCCAAGTGCTTTTGAGTGACGTGCTGGACTAAAGGATTTGCATTTTTCAAAAATCCTGTCACCCCGTATTTCATAACGCTCAATAAGTGGGAAACATTCCTCACTGTGTACTGCATGATATCACTCCGCACGTCATTTACTGATGGTGGATCGTGGAAGTAGTTAGGAATCGCCCCCTATATGGGATCGTGCCTTGGGCTTGGGATTTCCATGTGCGGCAACTACTACTACGCAACTACAGTCTTCATTTAGCTGCATTTCGATATTATCGCGTGACAAACAAGAAGAAGATTTTTTCCAGTCCAAATTTGTAGTGATCTTTGTAATAGCCACTGTTCACAGATAGATTTAACGATTTTACAATGTACAGTTGTAATTTGCACACACTTTATGTGCACGGTTTGCATACACCTTATGATCCTTTGGTTGGAGACAATTATGTTGTCAAAGTCGCTGTCTGGGAGATCTCACTGTATACATTATTCCGCCTAGTATACACCTTTTTTTTTTTTAAAGTGATGTTTGAGTCACGAGTGGATTTAAGCCTAGATTCTGCAGCAATAAGGCTATACCTACCATGAGTTGTGCCTACTCCGAACGGAGAAGTTTGAGACGCTTTACAATTATACTCTCTGATCGTTATCAATGTCTCGAAAGAGATTGTGCTGTAAAAGTGGTTGTGTGCGGGAATCGAACCTAGATTTTGAGCCTAGAAGTCGAAGCAATTCCAAATGGGCTTCTACGTCTGACTGCCTTCAATTTTATGTCAGCTGCCTTTGGGAAGTTATTTTTTTTTTATTTTTAACTTTAACTTTAGTTTTACAACAACTTGTGTGGGACACACCAGCCAGTATCTGCACTCAGTGGGTAAGGCCACGAATTGTTTAGGTATCTCAGAGAGTGCTAAAGGATCAGCATTACCTTCTTTCTGGCATGTTTGCCGTCGGTCTTAAAATAGAGTTTATTATGAAGAATTATTCTTTGATTTGACTATCTCCATTCGAAAGTTGACACGGTCTACTTGAAAAAAAGCCTTATTTTTTGGACAAATATTTTAAGACCGTGAGCCCTTATCAGAGTTTTATTTTCACAAATGCTTTAAATGCCGTGGATTGCTCTTCACAGAATTGAGAAGTGCGAAAAATGGGTATATACATTTTTTTAATTTTCATTTATCCATTCAGAATTAAATTAAATTTATAATTTAATTCGCTTAAACAAACCTATGCCGATGATGCACTAGCATAGCATTTATTAGACAAAATCATTGTTCAAAAATGTTACTCTAACAATGCAAAACTATGTAAAACGGTATATATACATCAACTTCTCATACATACATACATATTTATACATCCCAACAAATATTTATCCATGCATATACCTATACCTCTATCGAAGTTTATCCACCACAGAAAATCCCTTCCATCATACACATACCCAATCACTGCTCATGCCTGCGGTGTGTGTGTGTTCATTTCTGTTGGGCATTTAGGGGTGAGATCGAAAAGATAACGCTCATCAACGAGTAGAGTGGCCGAACAAAGCATGAAATTATGTGTGAAAATGAAAATCGTTCTCATTTTAAATCTTCGATATCTCAAAATTTCAACATAAGTCGATATTTTGAAATTTATCATTTCTTAAAGCTTACATTAATGTCTTCAAAACTGCGTTTTTAGATCTTCAAAATTCGCATGTCGATGATTAACCGTTTTTGGCCAATATCTCCAAAACCATTAGGGCCAGAATACTCGCAATGGTTTTAAATGAAAGTACTCAATGAAGCCAAGTTTTTGTGATTTTTTCAGATTTTTAAACACTTTGGTTTAGAAAGATCTGTCGGTTGATATATATTTCGATGGGGTGCGACAATTTTTCAAAATTAATGGCAACTTCAGCTGTACTGGAGCCACCCCCAAATGGTCCCAATTTTTAAATTTGAGTGCATGGGCAATGACATCTAGGCCTGAAGTACCTAATTCCAAAATTTCATGCCGATATCTTCATAAACTTCGGAGATAAAAAAGTGTGACAGACACGACGGACGGACGGACGGACGGACGGACACACAGAAATTATAAAGGTTCCGTTTTTGTAGACGGAACCTTAAAAACGATAAAACTTCGTTGCTTTTAAGAATTGTTGCTCATAAGAAACAATAGGTTGCAATAAGTAATCGAAAATATAATTTGAAAAAAAAAAGTAGTCCCTCAGACACAAAACTTTCCGAAAAAAATGACACAATTTGCTTAAAGGATCCAAAATTAGTGAGTCTTTGAGTCACAAGACATACAAGACATGTCATGTCTTTAATGAAAATGTGAAATTATCTGTTCGTTGTCATTTTCAAAAAATTAAATTTTCTTAAATGATTTTGTAGCCTTTGATTTACTGCCTGATCTTCACCTAAAAATATATGAACAACAATACAGTTAAGAACGACTCTCAGGTGATCTTTCCTGCTTCGGAATTTTGATGATGAAACATTGCCTCTCGATTTCAGGTGAAGAATCTTTTTTCGTATAATGTTAATCAGCCAAAGATTAACATTATACGCTGAAAAGATTCGTACATAAACGTAACTTTTGAATACGTTTTTCGTACAAAATTGTGGGATATGTTACCTCATTTATAAAGTGTCGTCATTTGTCATGTAACAACAATGGCCTTATTGTTTTCATAGATAAAATCTGTTAAACGTTCCAGTTTACCGCAAGAACAGTATATCCTTGTTATCATTTGACGATGTTGATATAAAATCTGTTTCCGTTTAACAAAACGACGCAAAGGGTCCCCTAGCTTGTTGGAAGACGGTATAATTGCTGATTTGTTTCCTGAAAGCGAATTATACTGAAAACTGACGTCAAGAATCTTTGATCTCACATCAACCATTGATCTTAAGAGTCACGACTGATACAAGACCTGAAACGAAATAACAAATAAAAGCTAATGTAAAAAAGCAGTTTTTGGATAAAAAATCGACAAATATTGTGAAAACTGTCGAGTTAATAATAATAATAAAATAACAATGGCGGCGCTACAGTCCGAGGTGGACCTGCGCCTAGCTTCTCTGAAACCTCTCGTGTTGTGCGTGCTATTTTTCTCTCACGAGTAGAGGGGACCAACAGACTCTGAACGGCGAGATTGAGAAGCTTTTTCTAGACAGTTAAATGTACTCTTTGAGCATTGTCAGTGACTGGAAAGAGGCGGAGCCGTGAAAAAATGTTAGGTGTTTTTTTTCGAGATTCGAACCTTGGACCTCATGTGTAGGAGTCGACGCACCTACCCACTACGCTACGGCGCCCAAGTTGGCCAACCTAAAAAGCTTTAGTTTGTGAAGAATTGGATTCAAGGGTTTAAAATTCTACAAATTAAAAAAGAGGTAAAGGAAGCAAATATTACATTTCTAAATTTACTCAAAAAACAGATGGCTACCCACCTAACTTGAAACCAGAAATGTTTGTACCGCACGTGTCCAACTTCAAAAGGTTTCACTGTACATTGAAAGACATTATTTAAAAAAGAAACGGAACTAAATTTCTGTAAATTATCGCATGCTGTCAGCAGAAGATTTAATTTCTGTGTTCTGACGTCCAACCCTTAAACCGTATAACCCAACAAATTAATTTTCTTGAAAATTTAAGAAACGTGATCGGCAAAAAATTGTAAACAGTTTTATAGTTTCTCCTTTATCCATCCTCCCAGTTTTTTGCTCAATTTTTCATTCATCAGGTCCAAGTCGAAAAAGCCTTAATCCCTCACTGTGACCAAAAAAGAAGAAACGCTAATCTAAAAATACGCTCAAAAAGCCTATAGCACGTAACGACCAAAGAAAATCGCATAAACAAATTGAAATCATTACTTCATTCTTTATTTTAGAACCTCCTCAAGCTGTCGAAAATAACGCATTTGCTCGGCTAATAATTATTTTATCTCTCGGTAAATAAAAAGGAAGCCATTAGAAGAAGCTCCATTAACATGGCTTTGGAATTATATTCAAAATGATCTCGGCAGAACTCTAAGAGGGATAAAGCACAAATTGTTTTCCTCATTTTCCTGTCCATCGTCTGACAAAAGCGAAATGTACGAGTGTCTAAAATCGACGTAGTAGAGGAAAAATAGCATTTTTTTTCATGTTTTTGCTATTTTTTATGAGAATTTGCATATTACTCAAGTGGTTTGTTTGGATACGTCTCTATTGACTTAAATTACAAGTGGATGAATAAATTAGCTGTGTTTCGGTTTTCAGTTTCTGAAGAGAATAAACGGATAACACTTGGGTTAAGAGGTTTCGCGTTGAAGTTATGCAACAGCTGTCGTGTTGGGTGTATTCAAATTTCTTGAAGAAATTGTAGTTTAGATGCAAATTTGGGTCTGTCAGGTGGTTAGAATAAATTAGTTCGACTGGTAAATAGTTACTTTGTGGAGCAAAGTGTGATTGACCAGTCTTGGAATAATTACCATCTTTATGCAAATGATGCTGCGATCGATATTGAAGTTTTTTGATTTCAAAATCTTGAGTAAGGTCAGGCAAACGTCTGTGTTGCATGATAGGGAGCATAATATGTCAGACCTAGCCTTGGGCATTCACAGAATATGCTTCTCATGACTTATTTCATTTGGATTTCAAAGGCACGAGTATATAGAGAGGTTGTTTAAGGAGTCATCAATCAGAATAATTACGACAGCCACCGACAATTAGTTGCTTGGTCGGTCTGATGAGCGAGACTTCCTATATTTTAATTGTAATGAATTTTGTACAAAAATACAGACGACATGGAATCGCTTAAAATTGATTAACCCGTTCATAGCACTCATAGCCATAAGATACTTGGCGATGGATCTCAACGTATATTCGGTTACTGCCATAAATTTTTTTTTTCCGTTTAATATCTAAACCTTTTAATCTCTGTAATGATCCCATGAACAGTAAAATGTCATCAATCTTGACGTTATCTGAAGTCAGGTTAGGAGCGTAGTCCATCAAAGTGCCGCTCAACCACTGACTTTCGAACGTGGAAACTTAAGCTGAGTTCACGAAAGTTCCCAGAAAAGGGTTCAATTATGACTGCTTGTATAATCCCTTAACAACTGCAAACTTTGGGTTTTTATTGGGCGCCCAATAGAGTTAAGAATTACTTATCTCATATCACATATAAGAGCGGCTTTATCTAGAGCTTGAGGTCTTTTCTCTCTTTCAAAAATGTTTTTTAACAGGCAACTTGACGGATGTCTTAATGCTATCTACTTTTCCAACTCACTTATGACTGCTCTATGTGGTTCACCCTTCAAGCAAGTGTGATGAAAATGATTCTGACATTTGAGAATTGGTTTAGACCTCCGAATTTAGATCTCATCTTTCCAAAACACCAAAATTCCATTTCAAAAAATTCGACTCCTATGAGGTCCTATACGAAATGTCATCTCATAGTTGAGATGATTCGGAGTCATAATGCCAAAGCAATAAACTCGATTAATAACCTGATCAATGGCCGGGAACTACTTCTTCAATCACAGTATCACAAGCATTTCTAGAGGAATACAGTCTGATGTTCAACATGAACTGCAGACCCGCTCATATTATACGTCGCGCCTTCAACCGTAGGTGAGCGATGGATACTCATCTCCTCTGAATGTGTAGAGGAGCAACTCCAGCTGTAGAAAAACTTAGGTAGGAGCCTACTTCTTCACTCGCTTTCTATATTTCCATGTCGCTGGAGCTGGACTGGGATGATTAAGGTCTTCTATAAAACCAACTCCGTTCTTCGAGAGAGGCCTCTATTACCTATTGGCTATTGTGATTTTCTCTTCAAGTCGTGAGTGTTCTTTTTGAAGAGACATTTCCCGCTCAACCCATTTTCGCTGCGTCCGTGTATGCAGGCAATTTTACGGATTTTTGAAAGATTTCCTGTGTTGAATAGTGATCTCTTAATTATGACTTTGAAACAATCAAAGATCGTTGCTTGGCCTAAAACCTTTTTTGCTCGGTTTGAGGTTTCTTCATTCAATGGCAATCTACCAACAAAGGTATTGTGTATGTGCTTCGTGCTCATAGGATCTGGAAGATTAAAAAAACATTTGGGTTGTCACTTAATTGTAGCTTAAGCGCTTGAATTTGATTTAAATACTGACTAGCGGTGGTACGAAAAATGTATGAGGTCCCGATCCATTAGAGACTAGATTGTAATATTTATTTTCCTATATTTACTACAGCAGAAAGAATAATCAATAATATTCGAATACTCCCTGAACATATTTCAAACCCATTTAATATTAAGTGAGTACCATTTCTTTTCGTGGGCGCCGTGGTCGTGTGGGTTTGTGCGTCGCCCCATACGCATTAGACTTTCACAGTCTAGGTTCGAATCCCACTTCAGACACACAATTTTTCAAAAAAAATTGTCACTGACAATGCTCAAAGAGTATAACTGTCTAGGAAAAGCTTCTCAATTTCGCCGTTCGGAGCGGAATTAAACTGTAGGTCCCCTCCACTCGTGAAAGAACAATAGCACGCACAACACGAGTGGTTGGTGAAAGGCTAGGCCCAGGTCCACCTCGGACTGTAGCGCCGCCATTATTATTACTATTATTATCATTTCGTTTTGTGAGGCACTGGACATACTCACGCACTCGTCTTCTACTTTCCGATATTGCGCTCGTGAACTATCTACACTATTCACTCCAAACCCCTCCCCATATTATTTCTCTTCCGAGGTCAACCAAACTTTCAACACACACACCAACCTCAAACTTCAAATGAATCAATGACTGTCCACAAATGACGTAGCTCCAATTAAAAGAAAAATTAATGCAGAAAGGACTATTAAAATATCGAACTGAGTGTTATGAAATGGTTCATTAAATAATTGCATATAATCACAGATACCGTTAGTCATCTAAAGTTCAATGACTACAGCAGCTGATGTTTTATTGGTATCCATCCATCAGCATCTAACTAAGCCGGATACACTTAATAACTTTCTTCATCAGCGGCAATGAATTGACAATTTGTCAGGCGGTAGTGAATGAATGAATCTTTAAACAAAAACAAAGTCTCTACCCATTTTGTGTAATCGTACGTCTTCGATAAACGTTTTCTCCTACCTGCAGCAGCATCATTAACCACGCCGCACTTCAGCCAGAGATGTGGTTTTGGTTAAGACGTCTTAACTTAACTGACTGATGTGCGTCTTTTATTCAAGTTGCAGTAGATAATCAGTATTTTATGAGTTCATTTTGCTTTTTTCTCCTCTCATCAAGCCGAGCCATAGGCCATCGAGGAATTAATGTTAATGAACGTTAATGGCATGAAGACATGTATTTGTCGTATCTGATTGGGCGGCTTCGAGTGTCAGTTTGGAACTGAGTTTGGAACTTGAAAGGTATCAGTTAACAAATGACACAATGGATGTATTTCTCACACGCAGGGCTGCTGACCTTCGTCGTGTCAAACGCATCAGGAATCATAAAATTGGATAATGAACCGTTTGTTGTCTTCAGGCTCTTGCGAAAGTGATGAAAAATTTGGAAACATGTCACATATTCGTCATTCCAATGCAAATCACGAGGCAATTACGACAGTTTAGCTCACATCGAAGAATGTAAATCATTCAAAACGATCTCGAAGTAGGAATCAGGGGAAATTCCGTTGGTACATCCTTTGCAGTCCAAGATTTGAAGTGGAAAATGTTTACAACTTGTTTGAATGTTTGAAAATGTGAAGAGTACTGCACGGAGACCTGGTGAAAAAATCAAAAAATCTGCGTAACTTATTTACAAAGGCCGGTCACTGACAAATGTTGTTCGCTCCTTGTCTAATCCGAGGTCTTACTTCTTCAACTCATCGAACTGAACAATATCAACATCAGTAGGCTTAATAGCACTAGTTTCGATAGGTTCAATGAGTAGGAGATAACTCGATCGACTTGAGCCTAATGTGATCTAAGTGTGACTTCAATTTTGTGCGATCTAGCACTCGCACCTTCTTCTTCTTTGAGTAACGATGCAGTCTGGGTGGATTTGGGGGTGAATTCAAGAACAACCAGTTGGCTTTATGAGCTGTTAAGAAATGAGTTTTCTTGGATTCTTGGCCTTAAAAACGTCAAAATTTAGTAAAGACTTAGGTTATGTAGGGAATCAAATATCATTCTAATGGCCGCCTCGGCTTTCCTGGCAGTGCTTCAAGCGATCGGTTCAATTTTTGATGGCTCCGTCCAATATAATAATAATAATAATGGCGGCGCTACAGTTCGAGGTGGACCTGGGCCTAGCTTCTCAGCAACCACTCGTATTGTGCGTGCTATTGTTCTCTCACGAGTGGAGGGGACCTACAGTTTAATGCCGACTCCGAACGGCGAGATTGAGAAGCTTTTTCTAGACAGTTATACTCTTTGAGCATTGTCAGTGACTCGAAAGAGGTGGAGCCGCCACGGCGCCCAATATGTGCGACATAATTTTCGTAATAGCGTCTCCAATGTTGGCCTCGAGCTCGTCTTAATTGGTTGGCTTTTTAGCGTAAACTAAGGACTTGACATAGCCCCAGAGAAAATAATCGAGTCGTTTCAAGTCGCATGATCGATACGGCCAATGAGATGACCCAATCGCCAAACTTCTCATTCACATGTCCTCGCATCGCTTGTATGGGACTTAGCGCTGCCTTGTTGGAACCACAGTTCAGATATATAGATGTTGTCGAGCTCTGGTCATAGAAAGTCGGGTAACATCGTTCTATAACTGAAACCCTTGACGGTCACGGTTTCTCCTTCCTCACATAACCCCTGAGTCGAAAATGGGGCTCGTCCGAGAATGTGAAATTTTGGCCAAAATTAGGATCTCCGTCAAACATTTCTTACTGCGATTAGCGAACTCACGTTGTCTATGCTCGCGTTGTTTATGGTTATCCGGCTTCATTTCTTGCGTCAGCACAATCGCAAAATAAGCTGGGTTGACTCTCTGGCAATGCCCAATTCAGGTGATCGGTGCCGAATCGACATTTCTGTGACTTCTTTGATACTGCCACTACGGCGACTATGTTTTCTTCATTTCGCATCAATCTCTATCTGGCTAGTGGCTTAGGGTTCAAAAGTTCACACTCAAACTTTTCTACGAACTCACGACGAAATTCACGTTGGAAATATTTACAAATGAACCAGAATTTTTTTTAATAATTTCCGCACATTTGGCAATCATAAAACGATGCGTGATAAAATGGCAAACCTTACTGAATATTTTGACAACTGGATGTTGTTAGTAACTTTAGCAGCTGCTGAAACAAAACAATTGGAAAAACAATCATTGTTATCTGATCACCCTTTACGTTATTACTTACGTCAGGTTTTGAACTTTAAAATAAAAATATCACCACTTCTCTTAAAAATGTTAGACTTTTCTATTGATATAAATGCTCACCTCTTGTTGAATTACCCTGTGTATTCTACACTGGCTCCGAATATTCTCTTGATGTTATGCATTCGATGAGTGGAACCAAGCTATAGATTCCTACGACATCTCTAAGATCAAAAACTTCTTAAGCTGAAAATGCGTGATTTTCTTAGAAACATTTTCTACTTGAGTGCGGCGATAACTTACAAAGGCCAGCAACCGATGTAACAGCCCTCTCTTCACACGCATTCGCCATTCTTTAACGGTCTCACAAACGATTATTGTTATTGATCGATGTTTCACTGTCTCGCCACAATCATCAACACGACGAACGTCTGCAGACACCTATGTATCTCTCAGAAGATCCTCCCACTCGCACACGACTCGTCGTCGTTTTGCGGACTCATGCGTGAGAGAAACCACTTCAAATCCCCGGTTCAACAGTAGATTCACGAATTCTCCGCCATTCATCATGAAACTCAAAGGAACCCAGCAGAGCACCATCCATTGATCGTCATTAATTATGATTGAAATACAAGTTTCTAAACCTGTGCGAAACTCAATAATTCCCATAGATACACGCGCCGATGCATCCGGCAGCGGCTGAAAGAAGAATCGTCTTTTTTTGATTTTTAGCAACCACTCTGGCACTTTTCCTGTCAATCAAAAGCCGAAAAGAAAACACCGGGCGCCCCCAAGCGATGTGTATCTCTTCGCTGAAACAACAAATTTTATCGAGGGTCAGCCAAACAAACACAGACTCTCTCTCACTCGCGCTATCTCTCGGAGACCTCTCTTGGCTATGCGTGCGCAGTCAACTGTGCAGATACATATTTTAGTGCTACAAGGCGCGGGTATTCTGCGTGAGTAATAAGCCGACGTACGCCAATTGTATATGCGTTGTAATTAATTACGTATTCGCACTGTGTGCCCGCATTTGGCGATCGAAGAGCGCACACGGGTTGGGCCGCTCTCTGGCTCTCTAAAATAAAACCAAGCAGATACCCGAAAAACAGATACGTTCGCCATCCACCATGCGGGTAGTGAAAAACTTTTTCGTCCGCTCGCTCAGTCGGGGATGGCTTTTCCGCGGAAAACACGACGAGCTGAGTAGATTTCTATCGCGTTACACTTTGACGGGGTGTGCACTGTGGACCTGGGGAGCGAGGCGGTGGTTGCAAGATCGGGAAGATCTCCACTGTGATGTCATTCTTAGTGGAAGCGGTCGCTGAGTGCTTACATAAGTGATTCGCAATTAAAATTAATTTTGTGGCCAGTGTGGCATTGTGGTAGACACGAACAGTGGCCCGGATGTCACATTTTTCATATCGCCCGTAAAATGTGCAACTTGCGCCGCGACGATGCACCGTGGACGAGGGTACCGCGCCGGACGCAACGGCGGTAGTCATCATTACCGACCGCATCCGCATCCCGTGCGTAAAGTGCGGTTTCGAACGAAGGTTGCGACAAGTCGAGGTGACGGCGGCGATGGCAGTGGCAGTGAAGGCGGTGGAAGTGTCGACCTTGAGACTTTCGAGGTAACGTGTCGCGTGAATTACGGTGACTTTCGGAAAATTCAAGTGCAATTCACAAGCAATCATGAGAGGAAATGCGCATTTGCTTGGAAGCGGAAGAGACGGGTCGCGGGGATTGGCTTGGGTCCGTCGTCCGCAGCCGGCGTGTGGTTTAGCCAGAGCTGGTCTTCAACTGATGATCTCGAGGACTTGCAGGGGGCCAGTGGATGTTTGGTCGGCGACTCGGAGCAGGAGTTCCGTGTGAGTTCGCCTTCGTCCAGCTGCATCGACCAGGAGAGGCGTGGTATGTGTAAAACGGGAGTGGTTGTAGTCTTAAGTAGCGTGACAAGTGCACGAAAGTAGGTCTATGCACATAATTGTCGTGCTGAAGTATGGTAATTTTCGTGCACTAGATACGGAAAAGGAAAAATAAACGAATTGACCGTGATTAATGTTGTGCAGTTTGTGGTTTAGGTATTCAAATCGATATTGGAATGTGGAGCATTGGATACACGTTTCCACTTCCATTGCGTGACGTCAAGTCTGAGGCTATCTATCACTTTTGACAGCCATTAAATTGGAAACTGTCGTTAAACCGCAGCACAGTTAAGCACAGCGATAAGGTGAAACTTCGTGTCGCTTGTGTCAACTCGAACGCCTCCGTAGGGTTTTCTACCAACATTCCATCGACTTTGTGCTCGGGTTTAGAGAGAAAAACAAACAGAAATTCCAGACAGAAAATGAAAGCACGTACTGAATGTGATTTAACTTGCATGTGGTTTTTTTTCCAAAGTGGGTGCTAATCTGCGAGGGCTAAGGGAATTTTGTGAATAATATTTTACGCGCTTAAAAAGTGAAAACATAAAATTTCGTTAAGATGTGAGAATCAGTCTTGATTTCTGACACGCATCTCTTTCAGTCTTAAGCCATAGTTACTGCTTTGAAATCCCAAACGGTCTGCAAAATGTCATTGTCACAAAAAATACGACGAAATAGAGTAAAATCGATGATGAAGGCGTTGTTCTCACATGAAACTGATTGTCATCCATCAGTACATAAAGTAAACAAATGTTCCGACTACCGGAAATCCTGATAGAAAATATGCGCATGAATTAAGAAAATGTTTGTAAAAATCTCTCGGAAGAGAATTACTTCGTTTTTGTTATGAAATTATTTTATTTGGTGTAATTGAATTTTACGATGCGCATTGCATTCCATGTGATAGAAGTTAATTTATTTTCATTTCGTAAGTGTGAACTGCTAAGTTTGTACAGGAAAATTTGTACAAATTAAAATAATAAATCATTCGTCTTGCCGTTACCCAAGTTTAAGGAAAATTGAAGAAAGGAAATGGAAAGAAATGGGGTAATAAAGGCGTCGAAGAAGAAAACTGTTGGCGTGCGCCATTCCTCCGTTGTGGTGTTCCACGAGGTGGTAGTCATAAGTTTTACTTCAAACTGTGAAAAACCTTCCCAACTCGCGGAAAATGTTCTCTAAATTGATTTGCTTGAGACGCCTAAGGAGCGAATCCCAAATGAACTCTTCGAGTAAGTCTGCTCTTTTTTTTCACATTACTGGATGGTTCATTCCTTGATGTGATGGAACAATATCAATTTTGTTTAATTATTTCAATTTAAATTAGAAATTAGTGGCTTCAATTTGTTGGCAAAGAGTGTATCCTTTGCCTCCTGTAGAAACCTGTTACGGAAACCTCAAAAATTGTTAAAGGAGACTTGTTTCACTGTAAAGAGAATTTTGTGGAAAACGGGCACTTTTTTGACCGAACTTTTTGCAAGATCGGTGTTTTTCTCTATTCTCTATGTATGATCGTTTTAGATCGAAGTGTATTATGATACTGGATCATTGTAAGGTGGTATTTTTAATTAAATTGCGCTCTTCTTCTTGTGGCGCTACAGTCTGATGTGAACCTGGGCCACAACCAACAAACTTTACCAGCTGGCACGATCTTTAGCTAGCTGCCGGCAATTGCATACGCCAAGTTGGTTAAGGTCTCTCTCCACTTGGGTGCGCCACCTTAGAAGGCACTCCCACTGTACGAAAAAGTCCCAGCCTATGGAGATTGTCGTCAGCTGGAAGACTGAATACACTTCAGTTGGTTTAATATAATAATAATAAAGGCGGCGCTACAGTCCGAGGTGAACCTGGGCCTAGCTTCTTAGCAACCACTCTTGTTATGCGTGCTATTGTTCTCTCACGAGTGGAGGGGACCTACAGGTTAATACCCACTCCGAACGGCGAGAATGAGAAGCTTTTTCTAGACAGTTATACTCTTTGAGCATTGTCAGTGACTCGAAAGAGGTGGAGCCGTGAACAATTTTTGATGTTTTTTCGAGATTCGAACCGACGACCTCGAGCGTAGGAGTCGACGCACCTACTCACTACGCCACGGCGCCCACTTCAGTTGGTTTAGGCTATGTTAAAGTGACTGTCACGTTAAGAAAATACCGCGATCCACCTAATTGGATCCATTGTGCTATCACTAATCGGTTATTGAGACACCAGTTCCTCATTTATCATAATCACAACCCAGGGGGTCCCTCTCGTGGTTCATCTCATGGTGTTACCCTAAGGCAAACTTTTGTGTTTTTTGTTCTATGAAAGAACTTGATCATCTCTTGGATTTTAATGTTCGGCAATTCTTCCAGCCCACTGAGTAGATATTTGCTTAGCGCTCTTTTTCTAATTGTTGCAAAATGTGAATAGGTGCCGGTGTAGAACAGGATTGTTTCTTTATCCTCCTCATTCCCAGATACTCGCCAGAAGTGGTAGGAGTCCCTCCATCTCATCCTTCTTAAATGTTTCCCTAAGAGGCAGTGGCAGGTTATTATGCCTGCGAGACTTCTGATTTCTTTCCTATTTATTGCTTAGAGCGTTTTCGTTTATTTCGAATTAAGTACAGGCCAGATACAGGCCTGGTTCTCTTATAAATGTCTAGTTCCATCCATTTCCGATTTGTGATTTAAATGTCATCTGCAAGTCGTAGTGAGGGGTACGGTCCCGCTGCTTAGATGAAGAGGAAGTAGAGAACATTCCACATCTCCTCTGCTTTTACCTGGCCCTGGTGTCCCTTCGACATTAGCATCGTGGGCCTATTTCTTTGGTAGCATATGCGAACTTAGTGAGGATCCAATAACCAATCTATTGCGCTAAATCTTGAGCTCCAAATGATTTCCTGCAACAGAACAATAGGGTTTACTGAGGTGGTTGCTGCGTGTGGCAGCACAATGGATCAAAACTGGTCTAAGTGCATACTTAGGCCACTTCTTCTAACCTACGGATACGGTGTTTTCTGATTTGTTGCAAAAAGGGAATATCACTATGCGCAATCACCCAGCAGGGTAAGGTTGCATCTAACCGCCAGCTACTTTGAAGATAGACGGCACCATCTTGGTTAGTGTGTCCAGAGCCTTTATGACCTCCTGACTGTCTACGCTTCTGAATGGAATGCACTGCAATGGTCAGTTAGGCGAAGAGACAGACGAAGATGTCCAATTTTTCTTGACTAGAAAAAGAATGTGAGCAGTCCTACTTGACTACCATTTGGAAATCAGTGGTGAAATAAGACCAAAAAAGTTATGGAAAAAATGCCAAATACTAGCGCCGTGGCGTAGTGGGTAGGTGCGTCGACTCCTACGCTCGAGGTCGTCGGTTCGAATCTTTCATTTTCACATTTTTTCACGGCTCCACCTCTTTTGAGTCACTGACCATGCTCACAGAGTATAACTGTCTAGAAAAAGCTTCTCAATCTCGCCGTTCGGAGTCGGCATTAAACTGTAGGTTCCCTCCATTCGTGAGAGAACAATAGCGAGCACAACACGAGTGGTTGCTGAGAAGCTAGGCCCAGGTCCACCTCGGACTGTAGCGCCGCCATTATTATTATTATTACTAACAAATAAAAATTTTAAAATATTTAATTTTTAAAATGAATTGCTGGTCGAATCTGAAAGATCATTCGACTTAAACAAATATTTCTCCGACTTAAAGACTTAAAACATCAAACCAGAAGTTAGGGTTCCCTTTTTTTCTAGGTCGGAAAGCAAATACTTCCTGCTAGTCCTTGCAGGAGTTTATAAAAATGTTATAGAAATTTATAGAATAGAATCTTTAATCAATCAGCTAAAATTTAGTTTAAAATAACCATGTCCTTAACATTGAATGCATGCATCTAATAGCTCATGTGTGCGTTTAGTCAAATACTAATTAAGGTCCTCCTAACAAATCCATCGTCTCTACCACTTTTGATGTCACTTGCTCCCAGCTAGTATCATATGAGAATATACTCTCATATAGATCAACATCCCTACTTGTCGCGTTTAATTTCTCCGGAGCAAAAGCCATCAAAATCATAATTTCTAACATCTTGACACTCATTAGCTTTACGGCCCATGAATAATTAAAAATTTATTAACTCTATTAACTCTTGACCGTAATCAGTGGGAATGTGATAAAAATACGAATGACCTATGCTTTCCAACGCCAGCTCCCATCTCAGTTGCCAGTCGCTAGATAGTCGCCGCCGCTCCGAGACTGGCTTATCGCACACTTCAATCTGCATACAAGTGGCAAGGCCTCATAAATTGTGTCCCACATACATGCGCAACGTTACATCGCTCTCTGATTAATTTTTCATATTTTTTGTTTTCAATTCAATACCATTTCACAGTGACCATTCAAAAACCTTAGCCACTGACGTGACATCCGCTCAGTGGCTTCCTATTCTGGCTCTTAAATTACAACAATGACGCAAAGCTTTACAAAACGAGAAAAACATTCCCACTGGTCGAGACACCCAACCACCACGACGCGCAACCAGCGCGCCGAATGCAACGATCAGCGTCCATATGGCGGCCCCAATTAAGGAGGACTGAAGACCAACGTGCAGCCAGTCGCGTACCGCAAAACCACCCGGTGTCGGTGGTGTCCAATTGGCAAACAATTCAATTATACGAAACTCAGGGCTGAAAGGGCTCCACTACGTCCAGTTCAGTGTACACCAAACTGCCCCCAAATAACAATTAATGAAATTATGTTCGTTTCGAGCAACTGTCAGACGCACTTCCTAATGCTGCCGCCATGCCCCCCCCCGTTCCCCTGCGGTTCTGTCTGCTGCGGAGGCTCCTCTGTGCTTGGTATGTCTCCCGAATGTCTCTGCGTACGATGTTGTATGCTTGCCCAGAGCGGCGACAGCACCAAAGTGACACTCTTTCACTGGAAGGCGCGTCACGTCTTCGCAATAAAGTGTTCAAGTTCATGTCGTTGCAGAGAGACCGACTGCGAGTATGTGTCTGCGTGTGGGTGTCTTCGCCAAACGACCACTCGCAATGTTCCAATAATTGATTCCGTATTGCGCAGCGCACACTTCGGACGCATATGCGACAACGGCAGCAGACGAAGTGTGTCTCACCTTTGGGAGTGACATCCGGACCGGTCTGGAAGTGGGAATCTCCCCCTCAACGCCACATGTGCATCAATGAAACTTCTGCCATCAGCCTGTGGTCTCGGCAAGAGCGGCTGCCACAACGAACAAGAGATGAGATGTTATGTGAAAGTTGTGACCACAAATGGTGGAAAACTTTATGGAAGGTTAATTGAATGCAATGGGCCGGCTTTGGGACGGTGATTATGTCAGCAACTTTGGTTGTGGGGGAGAGATGTGGTTAACCACTAGGCGATGGCTATGACGACGGCATGTGGGTGTTCAGGTGTAAATTAAATGTTGCGTATCTCAAAGAACGTCGAATGGAGCAGTGCATTTAAAATGTACTAATGGATGAGTCGGAAGGGTTAGGTCTGGTTAAATGGAAGAGACAGGCATTGATGTGGTCGTAGTTTTATTGAGCTTTTGAGAGATTTTGTTGCACTGGTGGGAGGGGAGAGTTCGAAACATTTTTTCTTGTGGTAGAAGATTGAGTTGGAATGTGTGTTGGAAGTTTGAGATACATTTAAAGTGAAACTCAAATAAGACACTGGAGATACTTAAGGTAAATGGACGCGGTCTGGGGACGATAACTTGCTTTATTTTATTTTTGTGTGTATTGGGAGTGGAATTAATGGAAAGAGCAACATGAGTCTCAATCACAAAGGTGAAATCATTTAGTCGGTTCTTTAATTGAACAAGCATCGTAGCACTGCTCTGGGAATGTTGGCGTCTAGGGTTTCCGTGCAGCAGATATCTGACAGATGCTTTGTTCTTGTTGACCTTGATCTTATGGTCAAGGTCTTAGATCTTGACTGGGTCAAGGTCTTAGATTTCAGTCGCCTTGACCATTCCTTTATTGGTACAATGCCCTCGCTGATTCGGACTTGCATGCAAACACACTTCTTGATACAGTGCAACGAGTTAATGTTTAAACATCCTTTCCAACAACCCTTTGATCTGTCAGCACAAGTCAACAAGTAGATTCATCCTCTTTTCTTTGATGCCGTTTCTTTAGATGTTGACAAGAATCTGATCACACCTTTGGACTTATCGACCATTTCGTAGAACAGTATCGGAAAGCAAATATTGCTTCAATTTGTACTGAAAATTCTAAGAGAAACTAGGCATCAGTCTAGAAATCCCTCAGCTAACACGATCTTTCACTAGCAGTCTTCAGCTCTTGTCCAAGTCACTTAAGGAACCCGCTCTCCCCACATGTTTGCACCATTCTTATGTTGCTCCTTCTCCGTCACCGACTTTCTCCAGTCTCACATAAAATTGGAAAAAACCCACTTCAACATAATTGTGCCTGTCCGCTATTGCAACATCTTCAAATCACGCTGTCCACACGCTCTAAATGCTCTCGTCACACTGATCACTGGATCACTCACTGCACAATCTGTTGACAGTCAAATCCTCACCTCCAATCGCCCTCAAATTCAAATACTCAGAGATAGTGCCTCAGATCAGCAACTTACAACATGTTTCTCGCATCAATTAGTCATTGATTAAAATAAAAAGCGAAATTTATCTACAGTGTCGAACATTGAAGTGCCAACAACGCATCTGTTCAAACTGCCAACAAACACATTAAATCCAATCCGAAATTCCCATGTCGGAAACACTTCGATTCCGCCACTCGCAATGGGGGTGGTTGCTCTGATTTTCAATGCTACTTCTGCTCGAGCATGACATCAAATGTATAGATTCTTCGATATTTTTAGAGCATCCGACACAAGATACTTTCAGTGTTGAAGTCGCCTCCGCGTGTGCGATTAAAGACATTCCTTTCCCCATGTTTGTTCACACAAACCGGCACCACACAAACTTCAAATCACATGTGGTTGAGAAAATATTTCAAAATTAATTTCCCATCCTGTCGAGCATATCCATCAATGAATTTGTCTTTTATCTTCAGTCCGCGCCACCTGAACTCGCTCATAATCGACAACTTTTCCGCGAAACCGAAAGCATTTCAGAAACGAAAGAACTCTCACCACCAACTGTAGGCCCAAAAAATGAAAACAAACAAAGTCGATATACAAAATTTTGTATCCCGAACACGAAACAAAAAAAAAAGTTTATAAAAATCCAGCCACAAATTTCTCATCGCTTAGTTCCTAAATTAAACATCCGGATGAAGCAAAAGTTATGGTGTACACAATCCGAGGGCGACGACGACAGACGCAACAACATCTTCGCCTCGCAAGTTGTCGGCCGTTTCTCGTTGAATCAAAGACTCAATAATTTTTGCATGAAAATAACAACTTTTTCAATTAATAAAAATGAGAAAACAGAAAAACGAGGAGGCTTTAGAAAAACACAAATCTGCGCATGATTTGCGTCACGAGGCGGCCTGGGGGAGGCGATACTCTCCGCAAAGGCAGATGAAACCATTAAATCGCGATTCATAAAAAGGAAAGCAAACATTTTAAGAGGGAAATTAAAAACAACAACCCCACTAAGCAGCAGAAAACAAAACTTTTTAAGTGTTTTTAATGTTCCCTTGTTCTAGAGTGTTTAATAATATCGAAAGCCTTTCGGACTTATGAAGGTCGCCTTTGAGAGAGAGGGAGAGTCGGTGGTCAATGGAAGGCTTCTAGATTCTATTGCACTCGGGAAAAATAAATTCAAATAGAGGACTCATCTGTCGTCAGTTTTTGAATACCTGAGTAAAGTATTTTCCCCGCACACAAGCTTTGACATGTACCATAACTTACTCGTAGTGTGAATAAAATGTTGCTTGCCTTGAACTCTCTGTTAAACCATTCATATTTCAATGAGTGTGTTGTATGTTGGATGTCTGCCCTTTCATTAAATGTTGCGAAGAACCTTAGGTTTACGAAATTTTGTGAGTGATTTGTGATTCCAAAGCCAATGCCACAATCAATGAGCGTAAAGTCCATGTTTTTGTTCCTGAAAAAAGAACATTTTTTAACGATGTCCTTTGAACACGTCTCAAGTGAGAAAGTCAAAGATGGATCTTTGCTGGAGAATCCAGTGAACAACGAAAATGCATTGAAATATGGTAACATAGAAGTTCAACCCAATACGCCTCCAAATCAGTTATAAGGTCTAAGACTTCTACGTAAATGTTGTGACACCCTTTACATATGAGACTGCAATGGCAGAATAATTTATACTTCGGGTGTGATGAAGCACATATCCTACGAATGGCTTTACTAGACTGCCAGAAAAATCTCCTTAGTGGTCTATTTCGATGTTGCATTGCACTTGACAGTATCCTGGACGCTAACATCTTCAGATGCAATTTCACTTCAATTTCAAAAACTTCGTCAACGTAAACCTCAATGTACTGCCATCTCTTTTGGATGGTTTCCAGCAAGGTACCCTGGGAAATATTAAGCGTCATAGATTATTATACTTTCGAAGAAAGCGAACATTTGTGACGTCTTTTCCCGAAACCCACAAAGGGCTGCTATAAATTTGAGGTGGTAAAGTGGTTAATCCATGTTGAGAGAGGCCCAGGTCCACCTCGGAGTGTAGCGCCCTAAGAAGAAGAAGAACGTGGTTAGTAACTACTAACTAAATAACGTCCACCTTGGCTACGCGGTAAACAGTACAAACAACATCAGTACCGAGATCAAACGCAGAATAACTCTTGCCAACCGCTGTTTTTATGGGCTCAAAAGGCAATTGAGCAGTAGAGCCCTTTTCGGAAGACCAAGTTGACGTTGTGTAAGACCTTGATCATCCCAGTCCTGCTTTACGGCGCAGAGGCATGGACAATATTCCAAGCGGATGAACAGTCTCTTGGTCTTTTCGAGAGAAAAGTTCTGCGCGCGATCTTTGGTCCTGTTTGCGTTGATGGCATTTGGAAGAGAAGATCCAACCACGAACTGTAGGCTGTACAGCGACATGAGTCTAGCCAGGCGTCTACGGATCCAACGCCTAAGATGGCTAGGTCATGTAGAGCGTATATACAACTTAGCTCCGGTCCGAAGAGTCTTCGACTCTGAGCCTGTGGAACAACACAACAGAGGACGTCCACTAACAAGGTGGCGCACACAAGTCGAGGGGGACCTCGGTCGGCTTGGTGTGCGAAACTGGAGACAGCTGGCGAATGATCGTGCTGGCTGGAGAGGCATGTTGAGTGAGGCCCAGGTCCACCTCGGACTGTAGCGCCCTAAGAAGAAGAAGAAAAAGTGTCTGCAACTAGTTGGAAAAGTGTACATTCAGTGGCGTAATTTTTGCTTAATCGGCATTTAGTTAGAAAAAGTCGTCAAACAATTATGTCTGTGAAGCTTCTGAGGCAAATTTCAATAGAATAGACCTACATATTTTATGTGCCATCGGAGTATTCGGTTAATTGATTAATTAACCAGTGCTAGCTTACAAGCCTATGGCGCTCCAGTCCGAGGTGGACCTGGGCCTAGCTTCTCAGCAACCACTCGTGTTGTGCGTGCTATTGTTCTGTCACGAGAGGAGGGGACCTACAGTTTAATGCCGACTTCGAACGGCGATATTGAGAAACTTTTTCTAGACAGTTATGCTCTTTGAGCATTGTCAGTGACTCGAAAGAGGTGGAGCCATGAAAAAATGTTTGATGTTTTTTTCGAGATTCATTCCTTTCAGCGACAAATGAAAAGTTTTTTTCAGGAGGAAGTGACAGCTATAAATGAAGCAACACTTTCAATAAAATACCATATTTTGACCGACCAATCGATAACCATATATCTCAACAGCTAATTGGAAATAGGAGCCGTGGCGTTAAATATTGTGGCTAGTAAAGTTATGCAGACTGAACGTTAATGAAATCTAGACTGTAAACACGGTGATCCTATGTCGGTTTTCAGGACATAAAGGGATCCAAACGGAGCGAAGAGATTTAGAGATGGAGAAGCCTCCAGCTCTACCTTATGCAAATATGAAGCAAAGTTTTCAAAAGAAGCTTTGGAAAAAACAAATAAAAGATGGTTGAATCGAGACTTTGGGTCAAAAACAAAAATAAATCATTATCGACGGTCAACCTCAGTTCTAATGATGTACGTATTATGGCGGAGGTTCTTCAGGACTCTGTGCAATAGGCACCAACATAATGCATCTAGGAATCCCAAACAGCACTTATTACTGAAGCTGCAGGAACGAAAAAGAAATATAAACTGTTCGCCAGTTGCTTTGTGATTGCCTGATTCTCTAAGTATAGCTTACACCTACCGGCCAACCACTTCTTTTACGAACTGAAAGAGCTGAAAGCCTCGAGACATTCATACAAAATCTGGATGATTTTACTCATTGACAAAATATATAAGACTCAGTGAGGTAGTATACTTTCTCCCCGGGGCACAATGGATCCAAGTTGTTGTTCTACGGGAGCCGCTTCTGTAAGCCCCAAAGAACCAATTTACCGGCCTACTTTAAACGCATGTACAATACAAATGCCAATTTGTCCTGAAATATAAGTAAGCCCTTACAACAATTAATGGCAAGGAAGGAAATAACTTTATTTCCCGAGAAAGGAGCTAAGGAAGGTTTCTTGAAGATTTACTCTTTTTCTTTGAAATCCATGCAGACTAAGGAGTAGTCCCAGATATATTATGGAAGGCAAATGTTTCTTAGACTTAAGTATTGATAACTTTAACTTGGAATGCGTGAAGACCTTCAAATTAAAAAACAAACTTCTAAACGCACTTCCATCACCTAACGACGCTTGTTAGTCTCCCGAACACACGAACGCGAGAAATAACGAAAAAATCAATGTTCGTAGAAAACTGATATCTATTTCGGCACTGTATATGGTATGACAGAAGCCCTGAACATAAGCTTAAACAGCGATAAAAATGCTGAATACCTCGCAACATGGAGGTAGCCGCAATCTGATCCAAACACCAAAGATTTTCTCGCTTTTAAACGATTTAAAAAATAATCACATGCCACCCAGTAGTTGCATGTACTCATTCATCATCTAAGCCCAATCAATTGATCCAATTTTCATTGTCCCCACATTGACCACAACTTCCCTGTGAAAATTGTCTCATTTCCCGCAAATGCACTTGAGCTCAAAAGCTTCGCACTTTGATTGAGTGTGAACTCATCAATCAGGACCCAACACACCTACCAGAGAGCATGCCAATCAATCTCGATATCATTGAGAACCGTTTAAACATTCAATTGACTGATGCGATCGAGTATCTGCGAATGACCTAGATGCAGCCGCCGGCGTAATTGCCACACACTCACGCCCCACACCGCAACGCACGTAATTATCGAGGCAATTAGCACACAAATTTGCATTTCGTGTAAAATTAGACAATCGGCTAGGAAACGAGGCAGAAAACCGAAAAAAGAAAAACAATACAGCAGACTCTGTCTTTCGGACACGGCCATCGGGGGCCGCACATATCAATTGAAGAGGCCAATCCAGCGGGCTGGAGTCGGTCGAGACGGCGAGTTCAAGTCAAGCATACAATGGGCCATAAAGCGAACGTGCCACTGCCGGTTGTCTGGCTGTGAGTCGAGTAGAGTTCTCCTCCGTTGTTCTTCTTCTCCTCCTCCCTGGAGAATTGTTGTGCAATTAATCAGATGCACGTCTCACTTGAAGTCGAGGAATTTCAAACATTTTCTTCCTGAGTGGGCGTCCAATATGAGAGCACTTGACGATGATATCACACTCGCCACCACAGAGACTAAGGCCAGAGCAATAGTTAACAAGGACTCATGCAAAACGGAACACACAAGGCACTGGGGGAATGTGCGGGATTTCCCAAAACTATTCAGCGAACAAAGGAGGAGGTGACGACCTCTATACAGAACCGAAGTTTATGACTCTTCCCCCGAACAACCTGTCAGACAATCAACTGCTTCGAGTAGGTATTTCTGTTGGGAATGCTCAGAGGATTCTTTTCACTTTTCAGCGTCACCGAAGCACGTTAATCCTCATTTGCTTCAAAAAATGCTCGAATTGCAACAAAGCCGTGGGGCATTGTTCCTCGAGGACAATGCATCTTTTATGCTCCTGCCTTGTATGTCGAAGATGAGCCGTAGATATGGAATTTTGCAGCGTTCCGCTACAAGTGTTTGGGATGTTAAGGTGAAAATGGGTTTATTAATGAATGTCAGGTGCAGGCTTGTGGTGGGATTGCACAAGTGACATAAAGACAGATATGAGGGGTTATTCGATGCAACAGAAAAGTCTTTAATTGATGGTGGCTTCTTGTTCGAGTTCTTGGCAAATGCGGTGGGACTCTGACAGAAATAGATATTTATTCTCACGTACCTCGTGCTGGTGATGAGGTTTCCAATTAATTTCGGGTGTTGTGAGCAGAATTTATTTTTAATTTTGCACATCAGATGTTTTCCTAGTTGACCGTGAACTTTTCTCCTTGAGATACTCTATTTCAGACGCAAAAATAAATATTTTTCTCTCTGTGTTTGTTTATTCGGAATTTTTTTTGCGAAATTTGAATCAGAGTCATCACATCTTAAAAAAGAGATTGACAATTCAATGGAGTATGAGTTTTTTTGGCAACTGACCGGTCAATGTTTGTTGGCCAGGTTGACTGCCTGGAATACGTAAATTAGTGGGTGTTGGTGCACTCTTTCGTTCATCATTTCTGAATTATGCACCTATTTGTGTTCTTTCTATTCGATTCATAGGAGAGCTTATGTAAGAATTTTGATTTCTTTCAAAGCGCTCAACCCTTGTGGTAAAATACGCCACAGGTTCTGTTTAGCGACTTATTTTCTACTTTTATTTGCAGTGCTCGAATGTTTGTTTAGGCTCCCGTTTGAAATGAGTTTGCGCATTTTGGGACGATATTTCATATTTTGATTGCCTCTAGATTGTCGACAGGTTGTCTTGCACTTCCGATGAGTCCGAGGAGTGGCGCCACAAACACCGGACAAATTATCTACGAAAATAAGCGCTGTTGCTTTTAGCTCCTTGTGGCTTCCTCGTGGGATAGATCCTATCCAGGGATAAGTTCTTGAAACTAAGATAATATTTGTCCAACCTGTCCCAAGTTAGATGGTACCAGGTTCTCTTTTATCTGGTGTTTCAAATCTGATCCAGTCACCATTTGCCGTTGGGATCAAATTAACGGCACTATCACTGGAGCGGTCGATCAGTGGTAGTAGTCTGACTGTGGGTATCACAATGGACCAACGTGGTCTAAGTGTGCTGGTGAATTCACTGCCAGCCCCCTAACCTAACCTAACCTAAGATAATATTTATTATTACATGTGCATGTGCGTCATTCCGTGAGTTTGACTAAATTCTCGGAAAAACGTGACGCCTAATTTCTGCTGATAGCGCAAGGGGATTATATCAAACTCTGTGACACTCTCAAAATATTTATTGACTCTCAAGAGCCAACATAAATATTTAGTCTCACACTTGGTGTTTTTTTAATAAACTCTAAATCCTGCCTGCATTGGTTGGCGCCGTTGATAACGAGATCATCGTGGAATACCCCGTTTCGCAGTGGAAACAAGTAATTTGTTGGAAGCACATGTATTTTCTTTTTGACAAAACATAACAAAGCTCTCAGACAATTGTCTACTTATTCATTTAACAAACTAACAACCTATACAAACGAGAAGAGCACTGCGTGTCTTCGAGTAATTCCCCTCAGGCATCCACTTTTCGCTGATTATCGTTGCTTTTGTTCGCAACGTTGTCACGCAGTTAATCTTAAAGATCCGAGAAGGTAATAACCGCCTTCTAGTTCTTCCGTTGTCCATCAAAATTGTCACAAAAAAATGTCGTGAGCTTTGTTGGTCTGTAGTCCGGAAGTCACCTGTGAAAAACTTTCAATGATGAATTTGAATCAGGAGATTTTCACAGGTTTATCATCAAATTACTTTAACCCTCTCGGGAGGGTTCTTCAAAAATCGAAACAAGTGCTATTTTACTATAAGACACTGAGTTCATATCGTGCACTGTTGATACATTTGTTTTCTCAAAATCTGACGAGTCATCAAAAAAAGGGTTGGATGTCATTACGGAAGACGACACTTAATCCAAGGGTTTTGCATTATTCTCTTAGCGTCCCTGACGTGCCAGCTTTCATTTTCCGAGTGGTCAAAAAAGCTTCTTAAACTGTGTCGTTCGGAGTCGTCACGAAACTTAAGGTCCACTCCACTCGTGACATAACAATACTTACTTACTTAGTAGGCCTACGACCCATGTAGGGTCTGAGCTTGATAAATCGCTGCCTTCCATCGTTGACGGTCCTGGGCATGCTGCTTCCAATCATCAAGACCAAGTTGTCTTATGTCCGCGATGACTTGGTCTTTGTACCGGAGGTTCGGTCTTCCTCTCCTTCTCGAACCAGGAGGCTCGGATTCGAAGACTCTCTTAGCTGGATCGTTGTTGTCCATGCGCTCGATGTGGCCGAGCCAGTGCAGTCGACGGGTTTTTGCCTTCCGGACTACATCCACATCCTGGTACAGCTCATAGAGTTCGCGGTTGTGTCTTCTCCTCCATTCGCCTTCCTCGCAGACGGGACCATATATCCGACGTATAATTTTTCTTTCGAAGGCACCAAGAATCAGCTCTGCAGTTCTGCATAGTTTCCAGCTTTCGGCTCCATATAGCAGGACTGGACAGAATAAGAGTTTTGTAGAGCATGATTGTGGTCCTTCGAGTCAGGAGTTTTGAGCCCAGTTGTTTTGACAAACCGAAGTAGCATCGGTTGCCAAGGGCGATTCTACGTCGGATCTCCACTGTTATGTCGTTCGTGGAGTTCACGTTTGCCCCGAGGTAGACAAACTCCTTCACTACCTTAAATTTGTGGCTGTCGATAGTAACGTTTTGTCCTAGGTGGTGTGCGGCAGATCGTTTCTTGCTCTACAGCATATTCTTCGTCTTATCCTCATTGACCTTAAGACCAGCTCGTTTCGCCTGTTCTTCAATCGCTATGACATAACAATATCACATAGAAAATGGGCGCTTGCTGTGGAAGCTAGGCTCAAGCGCTACGCGAAGAAAAGCCTCCTTACCACATGGAAGGTCCTTATGAAGAAATATTCGCTCCTAGTCAAACCGACGGCACGTTTTGTAGTGCTAATTCCGGGTTGTCTTTCCATCACCTTTGTTGTGGCTGAAATAGATTAATTTCGTTGCATTCCTTACGAAAAGTGTCGTAGATGAGGGACAGTTTTTGGTCTTCAATTTATAAGCAGCCTTCACAGCTCCTCACAGCTTGATAAGTGTATTCAGTCTTCTAGAAAATGTTCAAAAAAGTTTCTAAAGTCGATGCCTAACCTATACCGACAGTGCTCCTATCCAGTTCAACATGTCTTCAACTTCCTGTTTATTAAACTAACAAAACGGTTTCTATCACTGACATGAGAGTTAGCAGAATAACTACGAGTGAACCATTTCTGTGATGGAGAGTCTGTTAAATTTGTTTCCCATGAAGAGTAACTTTTTTTTTTTACTTTGAAATGCGAACAATTTTTCAGTCACAACAAAGAACCACGCGGATGCAGCCAAATTCAAAGTATAACTTTCGCCGTTCAAAGGAGCATCAATAGTTAAGCTATTCTTGGGTTCTTTCCATACGAATACATCATGTCATATTCTTTATTAAGGCCAATTCCAGAAGCATGAACAAATTTTGAAGCAAGCTGTAAAATATGTCGTCGTAAAAAAATTCTAAGACTACTGTTCTGAGCATAAACAGTGTCCCAAATATGACATCTGGCCTAATGACCCACAACGCCATATTTCCAACAGATTACATTGTAAAGAAATGACACACTCCCTTCAAATGTTGATGCCAACAAAAGATGATAATCCCACTACTTGCCTCGTTAAGACTCTTGCGAAACAGTGCATGAATTTCATCTCTCATCTGTCATCAACCGTCTAAGCTTCAAACATCTTCATTTGCTTGTCTCAATTAAGTGATTCCAATCGAGTTTCACATTTATGTATTCTTTTTCTCCTCCTCCAGCTCTCATATCTGATGTCCCTTTGTGACAAACTACACTTGTTATTCCATTCAAAGATGTAAAAGTGATAGTGTCTTTCAAATGGCTGTGAAAATCCAACCATGTGTACGAGTATGAACAATTTCGCCAGCAAGTCAATTTAATTTCTTTTGTCTCAGTGTCATGCTTGTTGACAACTGCAGAACCATCCACTCCTAATGATCATGATCGCATTTTGAAACGAAAATTGTAGACAGTCAAAGTTAACTAGCGCTGACAATGCTCTCAATTAAGTAAATTCACCTTCACGTTGTGTAATCCGTGCGTGAGCGAATGTTAAATTGACTTAGGGAAATGTTTGCAATCTTAGGTTTACTTTGAAAATGGCAAGGCAAATTTTCTTCTTTCACACCGTAGGGACTCTCAGAGTGGCGGTTGCATAAGTTCACTACGGCTACTTATAGATCAACGTAAAAAATTATTTCTTTGACACTTAATGTGAGAAATTTTCTGAAGCGTCATTTGTATAAATTATCATTCCAAATTTATGCGTAGAGGTCTCATGTGCTTACAGATTGAACGAGTTTCAAACAAAAGCAGGAAATCAGATATTAACGAGAAATTGAGAGGCAGGAAGGTTATCGTCACTTTCGTTTGAATTAGTTGAAGGGAGAGTGTTGAGAGAAAAGACGGGAAAAAGAGGAAGAGACAATTTTTTACTTTCATTTGCGATTTAATCTTTCGGTAGTATCTCGTATTTATCTTATCATATTTATCTTTTTTTAGAAAGTTTAAATTGGGTTTGACTTTCATTGAAAAGTTTACTCCGGGATTGAGATATTAGCTAACTCCAACGATAGCAATACTCAACAAAATAATATCAGCAACAAGTTTTGTTTTCATTGCTTAGAATTCAAAGAGAATTCGAAGTCCAGTCGACTGGAAAAGGCAAAAGGAAGTCGATAAACCTCTGATGACTGAGGATCCTATTCAAAGAGTCAGTGACTTGACCGTCATCTCTAGGTGCTTAAAATAATGAATGTGGGTTCCTAGACTTTCATCTTGTGGAACATCGCGGGGTAAAATCGAATTACGATTACGGGAGGCGCATATAACTAAAGGAACCTGAAATGAGACTTGGTGTGCGAGACTGATTACGTCAGAAAATTGTACCTTGTGGGTTAAGACAAGTAAATACGTGACAAAGTACGAGGCAAAGTAGTTATCACACGACTGGATAGCGCAGTTGGTTAAGTGCCTGCCCCAAGTTCGAAGGGTCCAAGGTTCGAATCCCAGTAAAATCGAATCTGGTCCAGTCACCATTTGCCGTTGGGATCAAATTAACGGCACTGGAGTAAGTTGCTACCTGGCAGTACAATGGACCAGTTTTGAGTCTGAATGCTCCAGTAGTGTTTCAAAAATCTTTCGAAAAAAAGTAGTTATGACTACTTCTCTAGTCATATCTACTTTAGAACAAGAAGAAGAGTGAGAGAATTTGATCAGCTGAATAAAGATATCATTCTGGTCTCAGATTAAAACAAGGGGCTTTCAAGCCTTAAGCAATTGAGAATCGCACGAGGAAAATAATCTCAACCAAAATGTCACATTTTGCAAAGAGGAAGGTTATATAAGAAATTCGATATCCAAGGTTCCATTAAACCACCAAATTTATTCCTTGTGGTGAGGAATGATTTGTTTTGTGCAGTCTTTTCGATTGAAAACAAGAAACTCGATGGGTTCCTACATTTGTATAAGCCCCTTATTACGCTGACAATGGATGCATAAAATGAGAAAATTACAGCTAAGCATTTGAGAGGGAGCGGGCGCAAGAAAACCTTTAGCCTCGTAAAAACCTCATCATCTCAGCAGCATTGCCACTACATTTATTTCTAATTTTAAATCTACTTGCAAAAATTGTGATCTACTGCATCTTACAGCTGCCACTGCGTAATGTGAAAGAGACTGCCGTGCCGTTAATTTTGTTTGATTCTCCCATTGTCATTTGAATTTTTCCTTAGTTCGATGCAAAAGTTATGTTTGAAAATAGATAAAATTATAAATAAATCTGCAAGAGAGTGGTTAAATATGCTTCGGAATCCCTAGGGCTTTTAAATCATTTCAATATTTTTTACTCGACTAAAGTTCTCACGACGAGCAAATGCAAGCGATGCGTTTGTCTGCGGATCGAAATGCGTTGACACCTTACACCACAATGTGAAGTTTCCAAAAATGGGATAAACATTTTTTTTTTCGATTTTGTTTTCCAGTTTTTTTAATTGTTTGTTTTTACCTCGTTTTTGGTAAAAAAATAAAAGAAATAAAATTGTGCGAAAAAATGCAATCTACTAAAATTTTTTTGAGAATCTGCTGCGGAAAAATAGTCCTAAAGTGGCAACGCTGCATCTTTGTAAACAAGTTTGTTGAGTAACTTGTTGAGAGTTCTATGCAACTAGATGCCCTCCACTCGTGGGAGAACAGTAGCACCCACAACATGAGTGGTTGCTGAGAAGCTTGGCCCAGGTCCACCTCGGACTGTAGTGCCGCCATTATTATTGAAATTATTAGCAACACGTAAGAGTTTTTGAGGCGTTCTTACGACTCAAGAGATGAAATGTTAAAATTGAAATCATTAGTTAAATGATGACAATAATAATTGTGGCCACTACAACTCATGACGAGCTTTGGCCCAAATTTTACATCGATCGCATGCGTTGTACTTTTTGGTAGCGGCGAATCTGAGGACCACATCTTGATGATTATATTCGCAAAGTATTTTCAGTGACTCAAGTTCAGTTGGTGCGTCCGAAATCAAACCAGGAACCTTCAGCGTTAGAGTCGACGCACTTATCTGCTACTCTACATCAACCAACGATAGCAACTAACAAAATATTTTCGAAACCGAAAATTGCGTGGATATCGTTCATCCGGCACCTATTTATGGAAAAGCATCAAATTTCGGTAATACATTTGACACTTACAAGTGCTTTAGACTCACTCCAAAAATTAGTACTCCATTGTGCAACTATTTTTACTTTCGTATTCTGAGTTTCATCGCCTGACGTCTCTTTCTTTCTGGTACCTTATTCTGTGCTCATGCCTCATTTAGCAAGACAATTGCCAAAATAATAGAAGTGGCCATGACATATATGAAGTTTTCATGGCAAGAGTAAAAAAAAATAAGAAGAATTTATTCGGATAAATCCAAATACATCCAGGAACTCCGAAGATAATATATTTTTCGACATGTCTGGATCTGCCAATTATATCGCTTTACAAAGGCAAAGAAAACCTTTTTTTGAAGACATTATAGTTCTTCGCATCATGCAGTAATCTAGCGTGCAGTTCTGCTTCTAAGATCTCGGATTTTGCTTATGAAAATCTAAAATTCTGAATCATCTATAAACGTGTGCCATTTCTCAAGGTTCACTGAAAATAACTCAACGTAATATTTTTCATGTTTCTCAAAAACTTCATTCGGAGTCAGCAAAAACCTCTGCGACCTCTATAACCCTGTAAAGCAAAAACACACTCAACAGCAGTAGCAGGAAAGGAAGCAAGATAGAGGTCTACCATGCGCTGGTATTGCCAGATGTATACTCTTATGTACATACATATATTAGTTCCTTACCATGCTGCACATGATTACTAACATTTTCTGAATCTTTTCGAAGTCAATTTATTTCTTGGCCGTAGAATATAAGAGCACTCTACACTTTATTACACTGTTCGTTACTGGACGAACGCGGAAGCATGTAGACAACTCTTATTTAAGACTTACGTACTTAAGCTACAACCAGTCTGCGTTAACAGGTCTTGTCACAAATTTTGAATCTCCTCAAAATCGTGTAATTCCCTTCATTTTCGCCACAACTAATTCAAAACTCTACTGTAAAAAAGTGAAGTACCACTCGCTCCCAACAGCTGCTCATAATTATCGAGCAAATGCCTATAAAGTCAATGGAGACTACTTAAAAAATGCGCACTCTCAATGACTCCTAATGAGGCACTCACTCTCTCAACAGCTCACTTTCAGTTTTTTCCAGTTTTCCTTAGCCACAGTCTTTGCTTTGTCTGACTAATTATTCTGAATACCATTGTTTTTTGTTGAAGAGGACAGATTATTACTGCAAAGTGTTCACCTAAAAACCTAAATATCTCAAACCTCCATCCCTAATCACTCCATTCCCAAAAGAAAGTAAAATTTTGAAACACATAACCCGAGTAGTCACCTTCATTCGCGGACCGTTAGCGCGATCATTAATTCCCCTTTTAATACGAATTACCTTGAAGATTTATAAAAGACCATTAAAAACCAAAAGCAAACAAAGCAAGCGAAGAAAAAAACAGAAACGATGAAGAAAGTGAAACCCATCGCTCAACTCTGACAATTAACAGGCCATTTGCAGCAAATGGAGATCCTCCCATTCGACGTGCCTGGGTTCTTGTTTGCGGCCATGGCAATAAATTCGTCATAATCGTTGACGCAACGAGACGACAAATTGACTCAAGATGCAAATTTCCCTCCCGAGTCTCGGGTGAAAGCCGCCCCGAGATGATGTCTTTGACTAAATGAGTCCAATGATGAAGGAGTTTAGACAAAATTGAAATAAAAATAAAACTTAAACCGCTCCTTAAAACGGGAGTTTGGCTATTGGACAACCGGCATGGTGACATTTTATGCCAAACACAAGGAAAACTAATGATTTCCGTCCGCCGTGACCAAATTAAGCCGTCAGGGTAAGTTGATGCACTCGAGGGAACATGTTGCTGGTGAGGAATTTATGACATCTCTCCAGTAGCCACTATCTGGTTTTCCAATTACCGATGATAACGAGTTGATTTCGATCGGACAAAAAGGAGAAAAATCTGATATCAAGCCTGTCAGCTACCGAAATGCCAAACGGTGGCTGAGGCACCTATGCGGCTGTGCTTAGCAACATGTTGCAGAAGTTGTTTTGTGTTTGTGGTCAAGTGAAAAGTATGTGTGGCCTTTTATGGGCGAGGAATTCAATTTAGCTGTAGGAGGTTGTTAACCATGACTTAGCTGTGAACGACATTTAAGATATACGCCACCTTTGGGGAGTGTCTGTTTGTCTAACGAAATATCTTTTCCATCTATCTTTCTTGCAGATCATAACCGGCTCGTTAGCCAGCAACAGCAACAGCAGCAACAAGGCAATAACAACACTTCAAAGGCGAATGGAGGGGTCGGAGTCGGCGTCGGAGGCAAGGGCGGAGGTGCTATAGTCCCCACAAGTACTCCACTGTTAACGGCCAGCGAGAAGGCTCTATTGAGGGTGAACTCCCATACGCCGCCATCGCCCATCTTGAACAATCACATCAGCAACAAAACCAATGGCAAGTGTATTGTTGGACGGATTGGAACGACGCCAACCGGAGGACACACGGTGGCGCCACAAGTTATCAAGGTAGGTTCAGCTCCTGTAACGTGTTTCGCTATGGCACGTCGTTATGATGTTCGGCTTCCAAATATCCGCGAGATTTTTCCTCCTTTTTTTTCATTTTCTTCGTCGTTGCAGAAATCACAAAAGGAAAAGCAACAACCGAAGATACTGGTGCAGCAGGAGTTACAGGAAGAAGAGGTCGAGATAGACGACGAGCAATTGCATCAACTGCAGAAGAACAACAACAGCAGCAGCAAGTTACAGCAACGGCACTCGTGCAATGGCAGTTTGGATTATCACAAGCTGCTGCCGGCATTCGAGTTCCAGGGCAAGGGAGTAGCTGCGCTGGGAGTGCTCCTTCAGTACGTGGTCTATGATGTAAGTACATACTCCGGTCGCCCTTATCACTTTCCCTCCGCTTGCATGAATGTCTCTTTACGGTGACAACGTAAAACCATGCCCGGGGGTTGTTTTAATTACCATCGAGCTGTGGTTGATCCACCCCCATGGCGGGGGCAAATTTCGGAGATTTATTACCCAAAGAACAGTGCAAGCTGTAGGATTGTTATCGTAATTAATGAGCAGCGAAGCACCGAAAGGGGATTACAGTCCACCAACACCATCATCGCAGTGATCATCCTCGGTCGTTGCCAAGAAATGGAGAATGGAGAATGGAATCATTCAACCTACACCGCCCAGGCCACCAACCTTCAATGTTGTCGCACTCTGGCGGTGAACTCGTACACAGTTGTTTGGCGACTGATGAAGGTGTGGCTGGCTTGCAAGGATTAAAAGTTAAACGAGGAAGTTCAGTATGTTTTGGCGTTCGCGTGGAATGACTTTTCTCGTTGGCACTGGTACAGGCATTAGGGTTAAAGTTTAATTGAAGCCGGGTTACATGATGGTTACAAAGTTTTGAATAAGTTCAGATACACTTACCGAGTGTTTTGTTGACTGCTCAAAAGTTAGTTTGCCAGCGAATGGTGAATGCTAGTTGAGTTAATTTCATTTCAAGGAAACACAGCACAATTATGTAGTGTCACCTAGGTGAAAGTGCTTACTGGTTCGTGGGAAGAAGGGGGGAAACTTTGGCCAAAGGCCAGGAGAAGTAATTAGGGATAATTTATTTTCGGAGTGCTTGACTGTTTTTCTTGGTAATTATCGATTTTCGTCGTTTCGTGTAGAAGGCGTGGCGGTCTTGAATGGCGGTGGGGATAAGGTTTAATTCATGGCTTACCGGTAGTCATTAGCGCTCTTGATCTGTAACGAGGGGACATAATGCTGACTTAAGTGGAATTTAAATAACTAGCTTATGTGGGATATGCTTTTGATGTGAGGGAATTAAGGGAGGGGATGCTCTTTAAGATAATCAAATGCGGGTAATGAACTTTAAGCTCTTGCACGGCAATAATTTTACGTTACTGTTGCGTGTGAGTTTAGAAGAGGCTTGCTCTGCTCAAAGGAGGAATATTTGGAGAGCTAAAGTCTGGATATTGGGGATACAAATAAATTTTGAGATTTTTTGTAACTTTTAAGCTTTATTCAGGGATATCAGGTCAGGTACAACTTTTCTCCATCTTTCGGGCTCCGTACGGATTTCGCTTCGAAAAAACTGCTTATCTTTTGGGATGACCCAATATTTGGTTGCTTTGTAAGAAGTGAAGGGCTGCTTGGCCAGACCATGATTTATAGACCAAAACAAGTGACATTCTGAATTAGAAATGTCTGTGGGAAATCCCATTGAACTTCTTCTTCTTCTTAGGGCGCTACAGTCCGAGGTGGAAATTGAGTAGTGGAGCCCTCTCTCGACAACATTAGTCCAGTCCGAAGAGTCTCCAACGTGACGTGTTAATTTGAGGAGGCTGGCTAAAGATCGTGGCAGCTGGAAGAGCTTTTTGGTTGAGTTTCAGGTTCATCCTGGACTGTAGCGCCATCAGAAGAATAAAAACCATTGTCCGAAGTTAGTTTTTGAGGTGTTCCTCTTCGAATTACCTAGAAATAGCTTGACAAATGTGGTGACTTCTGAATCTGTCAGCGGTGAGCCAAAATTTAAAATAAATTCTCTTTGACTTATTACCTCTCAAAATTATATTCTCCTTAAAGTGGCTTTCAAAATTTGGTTTCGTAGTCAGTACCAAAAAAACACACTTGTCAACAACCTAGAAGGTCAGTACGGTGGGTCGAGTGTAGTCACCACTGTTTACTAATTCTGATGCAGAAAACTGCTCTAGACATTTATATGCCCATAAAGTGACTCCATGTGAAGCTGTCGAAAATTGCTCTAGATGTTTCCGATGCAGAAAATTGCCCTAGAGACTCTAGGCATTCACACGTCTATAAAGTGACTCCATGTCAAGGTTTGATATTTCTGCTAAATTGGCCGGGCTGTACAGAAAAATCGACTTCCAAAGGTCATTACAACTGCTAGCATACATACATTAGGTGCAATTGACGAACAACCGCGCTTTCAAGCGTTTGTTTAAGATACGCCACAAACGGCGTGGTCTGAACATAACAACGGGCAAAAGAGAAGTGGCAAAGGACTGCTCTCCTTGGCTCAATTTCGTTGTTAAGGTCAAATGCTAGATCGAGCTTAGTGTCGAAGCCAAGTTAGCGGTTTTTAACGCAGTATTTGTTCCAACTTTCACCTATGGTCATGAAATTTGGGTAATGACCGAAAGAATAAGATCGCGAATACAAGCTGCCGAGATGAGATTTCTTCGTGCTGTTGTGGGAATTACTCGCCGGAATAGAGTGAGAAACACGGTAGTGCGCGAGGAACTCAACGTTTGGCAGCTGCTTCTTCGTACGGAAAGGGCTCTTCTTCGATAGTTTGGTCACGTGGCACGAATGTCCCCATCATCACGACTTCCGTGCCTTGAATGCGATTCCATCAGGTAGGCGACCGCTTGGCAGACCCAGGAGAAAATGGTTGGACCAAGTCCAAAAAATCGCCTGATTGCGTCTAGGCATAGCTCCTGATGAGTTAGAGTCGATGGCGGAGGATCGAGTGGCCTGGAGATCTCTCGTGCGTACGTTACCCCCGCGACCCCTTTAGTGGAACATGCGGGTCACTGAAAATGAGATGAGATGAGGTCAAATTCTAAGTTACTCTTGTCAAACAGTGTTCCTGTAGGCTTAAGGAACAACTTATTGGAGTATTCTATCTTCCAAATCCAATCCAAAAAACTCAGGTGAAGAAACTCTGTTGAAGTACCGTCAGTTTCTCTTGAAGGTGAGTGATGTAAAATGTCTACGAATTTCTGTGCGAGTGAATAGTGAAATGTGCCACATTAAACGTCTAATGGAGCTGCCTCAAGATTCTTAGACCTTAAAGAATGTTTGACAATACAGCTCTGCCGAAGAATTTTCAAGTTCAACAACAAGGGCAATAAAGGATGCCCGTGTTTGAATTATTGAAAAGTGAGGGGACCCAAAAATGTTGTTCTTTCAAGAGTCTTGACTTTTACTTGACGATTTCTTCCTACTCAACGTCAACAACTTATCTTTCAATGCACAATATCTACAAAATTACACACGCATGTAAGTCACTTTCTCTAGACGATTATACCTCGAATGCATAAGATGCATGCGTCATGGCCATACACATGTCAGTTCAAAGAAGATAATGCTTTTCACATCCTATTCGTCCAGAGATATACCGAATCTATTTAATGACTTACGTCATTTTGCTTCAAACATCGATATTCAATTTTATGACAAACTGCTATGACACATCCTTCGCCACCTCGAGTGCAATCAAAATCTAACGACGCACTTCATGATATTTTTTATCTTTCCCTATACATTTTCAATACGAAAAAATACAAAAGAGCACGTTCCGTAAAAATAATTAACTTCTTCAAAGCATCACCCTGTTGTCACTTGTCACTGCTTTTTTGCTCGGGAAATGGACATTTTTCTGGCTCGTGTGACAAATAAGAATAGTATTATGTTGACAGGAACCACTTACTTAATGCCCGTGAAATTGTGCTGTGTTGTCATAGAGCAGCGGCACTACCACGTACCTGTCACACAATGCGTCCAGAGGTAGCCTTTCTGGGGAATGGACCGCTGCAGGAACGAGGTAGGTATTCATGAGAGGCACATGGCGCCATATAACGAACCGAACCGAAGTTGACACAGAAATGCCCTGTAAGCCCTTCATTGTCTTCCAGAGAACAAATAGCTCTTTGTTTCCTCTAATCCAGGATCCACAACATGGGAAAAAATGAATGACGGATTCCGATCCAAAATGAGAGCATTCGTCGAGCGCTGCCAAATCTCGACAAGAATCCTTCCCATTTTGCACTAATTTTCGTCTAATTGCTGACAATTGCTAATCTTATCCCAGGCTAATTCTAATCCGCTCTAGATTTCGAATGTGGTCCACATGCCGTGGGGCGACCTTTCAGATTTAACGTCCCGTTCAATTGTGGCTAAATGCAACAGATAAGCACTGCACTTAGGTATTAATTAGTTCAGCTGTATCCGCTGTGCAGCTGTTGTTCGATGGCTGCGATAACGGTGTAGGTGAAACTTTTCACAAAATACTATATTTTCTTTTCCACCTCCACCTCTATCGCCACCTCCACCAGCAGCTTCAGCTACCATAGACACGAGTACGAAATGGGTTTGCCGAGTGCAAGAGAAAAAGTTAACTGCAGGGATCGGATGCGGTGGCTGGGAAAATTATCGCTTCGCTCATTGCACGGTCGGATGAGCCGGCGAGTACACACAACTGAGCGCTATCCCACAGATGCTTAGCTACACTTTGGCTTGAGAGGAAGACGGAGAACTTTTTCCCGTTGGCTCATAAATAAAATTAAAATTCTGCAAACTTTCGTTCGGCTTGGGTTCGTTTGGATAATGGAGCGCGGGGTTGCTTGGATGGCTGCCTTGCCAATTGTAGAGGATTCTACGATGTGTCGGAGTCGGAGATGAAGATAGGCCCGTGCTGGGAATGGAAAATGAACACCCATGGAAGTGGTGCGAGTAGGATACCTGGCAAATAGATTGTACCGTCTTTCCGCAGTGACAACAAAAGTGATGGGTGTAACTTAATATGTGCCCGTCCTGAAATATTCAGGAGAGAGGAAGGCTAGTTGGCTTATTAATAAAATGGTTTCCATCAGGAGCAGGAGCAGAAGCAGGAGAGTTAAAGAGTTGATCCTTCTCAGAACGTTGATTGAAATAAACATTTTGAAGTGATGATGGGACTGGGATGGGAAATTGAAGTCGGTCTTGTCGCTGGGAGTACATTTACGAAATTACTTTCCTAGACTAGTGTGGATGGGGCTGTTCGCCACAGACGAAGGTTGAATGAATACTTAAAGTTAATTAGAAACAGAATCTGTTCACACTAATTGAAGACGATTGAATTTCCCCGCAGGAGGTGGACTAATTGAACTAATTAAACATGGGTTTGGATTAGGAACTAATAATTCACACAATTTCTCCTGATTCTCAGCAATTTCTAATGAGAATTTTCTTTGATCTGTGACATCACTTTGAGGATTTTTTGGGATTAATTCAAGATACGGAGTAGCTAATCTCAGTTTTGGATATTATTGCTTTATGTTTTATGTGTCTCATTCGGATGTGACTGCAGTCTCGAAAATATGTATGTATGTCTCCAATCAAATACAGGATATTCTCAAAAGCATGCCAGCGCACTGTCTAAAAAAGGTAAGGAAGCAAGTTAGCAAAACTTTGTCTGTTGCAATTTTGAAGCCATCTGACTGTGATAATTAGAGTAGGGCAGTCGATTATAAAAATTGTTTCACAAATCTACAGTCGCTCCGGGGCTAAATTCACTCAGTTGCTAAATACCGTCAGGATTTATGCCACAAATAGTGCTGCGAAATGTTTAAGTACTGCTGTCATTCAGTAAAGATCTAACGTGCTTTTTCCTTAAACAGCAACCTTTAGATGTTTCCATTACTTCTCTTAGTTTACAATGTCGGTCACAACACTGAAGGGCCAACTATAATGGTTGTATAGAAACTTACAGTACAATTTGACTATAATAACCGCTTCGCTCAGTTCCGGTAAGTTCGTTCACTTTTATCTACTTACGCAGGAGCCCTATACGCATGCAAATATTAGTCGAAAGCTGAAATCTCTCAAAGTTTTTATACGCAATTGTATACACTTTGAAATTAGACGATGTGTACCTTCGTTGTTTTTAACATAAGCTTTAGTTTTCTTACGGCTATTATAGTTGGTCCCTAACCTAAATTTATTAAGGAAAACAATAGCTTTTCGAAATCCGCAGACATGCTTGTCAAATTAATGCGGTTTTTCCCAACATGCTCCTTAGAATAAGGAGTTTTCCACATATGCCCCTTCTTCTTCTTCTTAGGACACTACAGTCCGAGGTGGACCTGGGCCTCACTCAACATACCTCTCCAGCCAGCACGATCTTTCGCCAGCTGTCTCCAGTTTCGCAAACCAAGCCGACCGAGGTCCCCCTCGACTTGTGTGCGCCACCTTGTACGTGGACGTCCTCTGTTGCGTTGTCCCACTGGCTCAGAGTCGAAAACTCTTCGGGCCGGAGCTAAGTTGTCCATACGCTTTAAATGGCCTAGCCATCTTAGGCGTTGGATCCGTAGACGCCTGGCTAGACTCATGTCGCTGTACAGCCCATACAGTTCGTGGTTGAGTCTTCTCCTCCAAATGCCATCAACGCAAACAGGACCAAAGATCGCGCGCAGAACTTTTCTCTCGAAAAGACCAAGAGACTGTTCATCCGCTTGGGATATTGACATATACCCCTAGTGCATCCCTTAAGGCCCAATCAAAACTACTTCTGCTTGCTTAGGTACGTCTAAGCACTTTAGCGAATACACAGATATCGTATACTGCACACATAGTAGCCACTTTGTACCATTTCGTCAAGTTTCGTTCACTTTCGCGAACTGAAATGAGTTTGATACCAAATCGACTTTAAATTCACATCTGTCTGCAGAATATTACTTAGATTAGATTAGATAACGGTTTTATTTTTTCACACAATAATATTTAAAAAAAATTTAACAAATTTTATTTAATTTGCCATAAGCACTTTTAAATTTGAAGATGCTTCTGCTACCTTTGTTTTGATTTTGAGATTTCGCGCGCTCTTAACATGTGTCTTACTAGGAATCCACTTCACTTATCCTTAAGCCAGACTTCGCAATCAGCATCTAGTTAATTATTTTTTCGTTGAACTTCATTGATGTTCAAACCATTTCTTGCTTACATTACAAGTTATAAAAATGTACTCAGGTATTCTGTGCCTTGACATTTAATTAGTAAAGAAACCCTTGAGTAAAAAAACACGAACAACAACTAGACTCTCAAAAGTAGTTAACAACATTCGTCGGTCACTCTTTTGATCACCCTTCGCGAATTTCATGTTGTTCGATGACGTGAATATACGAGTAGAAGCAAAATACCAGGACTGCGACAGCAAACATAAAATAAATAACATTTTATAGTAGGATAAATCCCACGAAGCATAAAAGCACTAAAATGTGAAGGAGACCGATCGATCCTACCGAATTGACATGATCGTAGGTAAGTGAAACTTAGTCAAACCGAAAGAGAATGGTTTGGAAGGTACGAGTAGTCCGTCATTCATCGTTTCCAAAAGGTAGGGAGTTAATTTACTCATTCGCATAATTTGAAAAGAAAAATATGATGCTCCTTTTTATGGCAGGGATATTGGAAAAATTGAATATTACATAAACGATATCTGATTGTCTCCAAATGGAGGTGGCGAAATTTGACGTGATTTCTTCGAAATCCTGCCATTATGACACAAATAAGACAAATTCATAGATAACGCACATCCGCAGAGGCAAATAATGTCACCAGAAGGTGACAGTTTATCCTTGTCATAAATCAATGCGCAATTGATATGAAATAATCCTTTTTCTCTCTCTCTCTCTCAATCATTTTGCGTCGGTAGCCTGAGATTGTTATTGCAGACAATTGAAACAATAAATTCCCTTTACCCACCCAACAAACCACAAATAACTCTCGAGCAGACCAGAAACCCTTGCAAGCGATATATTTTCTTTGAACGTCTGTGCAGAAAGGATACATTTCATCCAGCAGTCAGAAGCAAAAGTTATTTTCTTCTAATTGAAGTCAACAAATGACCTTCCACTAGATTTCTCCCCATACAACGAGCTTACACCCCTCTTCACTGCAGCATAACTGGTGTCCAAAAAAGGATTGCTGTCTAGCCTATGATTTCAACCCCATGCTTAGCTTCTGTCGAAGGGATTACCAGCAGTCGGTTAAATTGAGCAACCAACTCGAAGCCACAGCAACTGAACACAAAAAGAGCCGAGAAACAAACATAAAAGTCATAATCGGAAATTGATGTCCTTTTTGGTGAGTGAACATACCATTGACCACGAAAGGAAAAAAAAAGAACCGAATAGAAAACCGGAAAACTGAACAAATATAGACTTTGTCCAGAGGGAGGTTCTGGTTGTGCGCTCTAGTGGATCGTTTCCTATTTTTAATTAAAACCCCTCACGTCCTAGTGTGTGAGTATGATAAGAGGATATTTGCAAATGAAGCGTAAATCAAACCGTTGACAGGCGACATACGCAACGTGAGTCCTTAATTTGCGCGACAACTCACCGGCACACACCCCCACACATGCACACCGTGCATTTCATCGTAATTTGCTAAAGAGCTTTAAAAGGTGTTACGAGTACCCGTGCATAGTCGTAGCGAGCGAATATGAATTTTGCAATCTGCACCTTTATACGGGCAGTGGAGATTTCACACTTCATTGTTCCTCGGAGCATTGTTCTATTGAGGACAGTGGCAGGATATGGGGATTCACGCTGTGCAATAGTGCGATTGTGGTAAACGTTGAAACAGGTACATGTCTGTCTGGTGGTTTGAATGCAAATGCAAGGGATTTTCATTTCACCAGGAATTTGTTTCGGTGCTTAGGGATTGAACTGCAAAAGGACATGCTTTCCGAAGCAGTTGTAAAAACAGAAAAAACTAGAGACAGAAAAATGAAACCGATTTAAATTGTTTTCCCTTTTATTCGTCCGTTCAGAGCAAATTGATTTTAACAAGGAACGAGTGCTAAATGGAAGTGCACTCAGGTACAAATGGGGGGGCTTAGGGATTTAAAATTTAAAGCATTGTTTTGCGGACTTGATGGTGAGAGTTATGGAAGATGGTTATTCATGCAAGCAAAAGTGGTTTTCGACAAAGGATATGGTTTGTATTTGGAGAAGATCAGATTTAGGTGCAGAAAGTGTTGTTTTTTTTTAGAATATTCTTCAATAATCATCCTTTACGTTAACACTTTCATTGTTAATGACAGTTCATTGAAAAGAGTTTCGCAGAATTAACTGTCAATACGTCAGCGTCCATCCACTTATCAGACTTAGTGCTTGGAGCCAAATTATGAACAACAAATTCTGTGACGACATGGTTGGTTATAGCAGCTAACTCCCACAAAGGGACGGAAGGGCGCATTTAGACCAAAAAAAAATGGATCACATGGATCTCCGAGGAGTTCATCCACTATAAAAGAACTAATTGGAGCTTTGTATGAAGCGCAGTGGACTTGTAATAGGTTCCTCGCTGTGCTAAGGTTTTTAGAGACGCCAAAGCCAGTTTTCCTTACCCTCTTCTTTCGTATACCTTCTGCTGAAGTTATTTAGAAAAAAGACCAGGTCTTCTGGCATGAGGCAGTGTCCTGTGATGACGCCAACCATTGTCTTGATGAGAGGGATACGATTATTCTTTAAAATCTAGTTTTAATCAATGCTTTCACATCTCGAATGTGATCCATGTGGCCAGTCAACTATCTGTTGTTTATCTCTTAAGTTCCTACTTCCATTAGGAACAGTGATCAAATACGTTGCCATATTTTATGTTAGAGTATGGTGATATGCCTGAGAAGTTTGCCATGCGATTACCTGGAATGTCTATATAGCGCTGCATCTAACACAGTTGCTTTGAAATTTCGTTCAATTCCACTAATGGATATCACTTCTACCATTTTTCCTTTATATATGGATGAGATATTTCTTTCCAGACATCATACTCTTCACTTTACGAAAACCAGTGCTCTGTGTCGTGAATCTCCATGAAATGTTGTTGAACTATATCCGTACGAAACACGACATTAAGTGCATACAAACTGCGATGAACATCTGCCACATCTGGCGCAATAAACCAATGAAGGAATCAACCTCTGCCACAGTCGATTCAAGTGGCATTCGGTTGAGATCTGTTGAAAATACGGAACTTAGTTTAAGTCGGTTTGTTGTTAACCTACGCGTTGACTTAATCTGCATAATTTTTAAAACTGCACCAACAAAATGTGGATTGATTTATAAGGGACCCGAAATTTCGCAGTTTATTTATTGCAAGGGTATAAACCTAGCAATCACAACCCACGGAGAACCTTCTTGTCTCCATTGGCAAATGGGTGAATTTACAATAAAACATGTGCCGATGATTGACATAATACGTTCAAAAAATATACGAGTAGATGATGTTTAAGCGAGAGAAACAAAAGTTGTTCATATCAAGAACTGAACATAACTTCTTGCTGTTACTGTCTTGGAAATTTCAGCTCTTAAAGGCATGGATTTTTAACTTTGATCTCTTTACCAAAAATAATCGGTATTTATCTGAGAGTCACCCAGTCTTAAAGGAATAGAACTCGACTTTATTCAGAATGTTGAAATTCGAATGTTTTGTTTATCTTTCAATGGAGAATATAACATTTAGAAATTTGCTTATATAGGGTATATAACTTAATTCGTGCGGTTTTTTTTTTTTTTTTTTTTTCAAAATTTGAACGTTTATTTAAGAAAAACATGTACAATAGTTTTATTCAAAGTATTGTCCATCTGAAGCTATGACTTTTTTCCATCTTTCTGGCAATTTGTGGATCCCATGCCAAAAGAACTGCGCCGGCTTGGCAGCCAAGAATGAATCAAGCCAATTTTTTGTATAGTAGTAGTAGTAGTATTTCAGCAAGGGCGTTCTGCATCGACCGGAACAAATGGTAGTCAGAAGGGGCAAGGTCTGGGCTATAAGGCGGGTGGAGTAAAACTTCCCATCCACTGTTTTCCAAATAGTTCTTAACCGGAATAGCAACGTGGGACCGAGCGTTGTCATGATGGAAAATTATTGCCTCGTGTCTCGTCGCATATTCCGGAGGTTTTTCGGCTACTGCTATATATCCAGCTGCTTTTAAACTTTTTGAAATGGCTGCTTGAGTGACACCCAAAGATTGCTTGTGTTTGGCAACAATCTTCATAGAGTAATGCTTCCAGTTCTTCATCTTCAAACTTTTTTGGCTGTCCAGGACGTTCATCGTCTTCCAAGCCAAAATCACCACTTATAAATCGTGCAAACCACTTTGGCACTTTCGCTCAGCTAGCGCATGTTCACCATAAACTTCCACCAAAATACGATGACTTTTGGAAGCAGTTTTCTTCATATTGAAGTAATAAGGAAGAGTTCCCCGCAAAAACACTTTTTCAGGCACAAAGTTCGATATATTTGTGTGAAAAAAAATTATTGTTGTTTACGCTTCAAATGAATGACATACACTGAAATGACGTACAATGATAGTAGCTTTCCAACGCATGTTCCAATGGAATAATACAAGTTACGCCATCTCTTAGCAAACCTAAAAAACAATATAAAATCCATTTATTGGAAACAACAGAAATCCAACAAATTCCACAAGGCTTGCCTTGCGGTGAAGCACAATTGGTCCGATGTACTATGTGATGTCTTCTCTGAAGTAAAATCTGACCTGCGTGACCCATTTTTGCCAGTAAAATGTTGGTAGTGCTTAACGTCACTGAATCAAAGAATACCATAAGCCTCGTTTGACACTGATGCTTATCTGATTTGAGTTATCGACGTCTCGATGCTGTCTTCTTTCTTTGTTATAACTGAGTCTGTATAGATTGAATCGCAGTGTCCAGCATATTTGCCAACCTCAGCTACTTAATCTTATTTCTTCTTCACCACAGTCTGCTTAAATTTTCCTTAAGTAAAAATCCTCTATCGATATTTAATCAGGATATCAATCGATATTGCTTATCACATTGCTTGCTTTACCAAGGTTCTGAAGAAGAATACCTGTACCACTGATGTGCAGCCGCTTGTGAAATTAGTTCATCATGCAAGGGAATATTTAATGTTTTAATAACTTTCGTTTCAATACTGCCCGTTGCAACATTAATTTTCGTTCTTCTGCCGAAAAATGAAGACAACCGATTTTATATGAACTTTCTTGCTTCTCCTAGTCGTAATCTCTCCCTGTGTATGCAAGGACTAATGACTAAATTACTGCTCTTGCAAATATTCTGATACATAGACTATCCAATAATAACCCAACTTGACATATGTACAAAATTCAATACTTTAGGAGTGACCTTCAATCCTTCAGACCGTTTACATCCTTTGGGCTAAAATAAAGACTTACCAAACAATTACCTAATTATTCTCACCCATTGTCATCACCTTTGCCCAGGTGTTGTGCAAAAGAAAACATCCGGATGACTAGAAAAAAAAAACACACGACGAAGATGGGGAAGTTTTCTTCCGTAACGCCATATGGACATGAAGGACATCCAGTTTGAATTTTTGACGAAATTCCCCGTCGTGAACGTGGCATTTAATATGTAGCTACCAGCACATTACCAATTGAAATCCAAACAGGTTTCAGGGTTTTTACTTTCTTCCTCCATGTGCTGTCTTAAGTGAAATTTAATGCTCCTGTGTTCGGCATTCTGTCAGGCATATCTTGTTGACAGACACTGTCTAAGTGTGTGTGTCTCCTTCGAATGTAAAAAATATAAGAACTAATAGTCGCGATGTCTTTGCAGACGGTGACGCAAACAGAGGACTCGTCTGAAAGGGTTAAACCGCGTACCTGTCAATTTGAATTGATGTCTACCTAAATGCGTGCAGTCAACCCATACCAAAAGCAAGACCGGTCTAATAAAGTGATGAAATGTCGTTTACTTGAGGACTACCTTATGGCCATAAATAGTCGATATTTAGGCCCCTAACTAAACCCAATATTTGAGCGTGTGTATCGAAGCAGAGAATGTGCTTATGTTGCTTATGCTATTTCATGAGTTGAATGTTCAAAATACATCTATTCATGAGGAAGAAAATTGAACATATGCAAAGCATGCAGGACTAACCGATGCCAAAAGGATAAAGAGAGTGGGTCTTTAGCCGATTGCAACATGGGATAATGTATGCGGATGCGAGCAGCGACAACGTCCTCGATTTTATGACACAGACTCGTAAAAACGAACGACTGACAAAACCTAGAATAATATTATTGTTTGGGATCTGCATTTGAATTAGTATTTGTAATGTGTGCTGGTGCTGGTGTGCTATTTTCTTTCTGAAGGATTGCGACAAGGCAAAAGGTATTCGCATGAATGTAAAATCAGATCGAGTTCAGTAGAGACGCCTACCTCATTTCGAAATGAACTTTGTATGCACATACACATGTAGGTGAACGCCAGCAAGAAGATGTTTACCTGGTGTAGGCAAGGAATTACTACTAGTCCACGAATTAGTGTCATCATTTGCATTTCTAGGTGAATATCATTTTAAGAGGAATGTTTTAAAAAAAATAAACTCGAGCGATTACCTCAAAATCGAAAAGCAAATTTATTATTTATTTATTTATTGAGTAACTACAATATAATTCAAATTATATTGTAGCTTAGTAGCCAGAGCACCAAGAGCCTTAGGCTAAAAATTAACAATTATCTATGGTCATCATCTCGTAAGATTATTGCATCATTATTTCCATTAATTACCTTTCATTGCACTATTTATATATTTTTTTTTTAAAACTTAAAGACAGCCCGTGCTGACTAGTTGCCTTCAACCCAAAGTTGGTGAATGTCGAAATTGGCATTTTTCAGTTTTATTTCACTGTAAATAAAACAAATACAAATTTGAATTCTGTCGGTTTTTATTAAGCCTTCAATCTATAGTTTTCCAATGAACCCAGCTAATGACTGCGTTCAACCGCTGCATTTTCAAGCCTGACTTAATAGTTGTAATCGAAAAAAAAAAGTGTTGGTTGAATGCTTGCAGCGAGACTGTACTAATTCGCTCTTTTGAACTACCACATAGATTGCCATCTGATCGTGTAATTTATCCGAAATGTCTCCAAATTTTCTTATACTAAGCATGTTATTAAAATGCGTACAAAAAGTATAAAAGCATGAGAAAAAGAACAGTATACTCCCTAATAAAATCGAGACACTCAAGCAGAGCGTTGGCCTTGTTTTTTTCCCGCTTGTTTCTCTCATCTTTCGGCCCTTACATAGTGATTCTTATTTGAAAGTTAAACTTTGCCTAATGTACATTGTTGCAGTGGTGATCGATGTTTGTTAAGCGGATGTACATCAGATTAGCAGAGATTTTTTCACGTTATTGTCAAAAGGAGAGTGAGTGGTGCTCTATTGAACTTAGCTTAAATCACAGTATTTTATGCAAATTGCTTCAATGGACTTCAAGGCAAACAAGACTAACCACGCTCGCATTAGTTTTCCTTGACAACTTCTTCATATAATTTGACAGCGTTTATTTCCTGTGCCATAATTCACGACTTTGATAATTAACGTCTTATGCACAAACAACTAAACAGAAGACTTCACTTTTCAGTGGCAACTTGAGCCCATATTCGGTTGACAAGAGCAATGTCCTTGGCTGACGATGCCCGGTCCTTAAGTATGTGATAAATCCATGAAGGTCATCATGTAAGAACCTTTAATGAAGGCAATTCGTCTATCACCTGAAAATAAAAATAAATGTTAATTTAAGTGCGAGAAAAACATTTAGGAGCCCATGATTAAGAGACATTTACCATAAACAGTGGCGATTAAAAAGAAAATGAGGATGTCCAAATTTATGCTGCTGTTAATTCTTTGACGTTAGATAATAAGGTCTTAAGTCCAAAATTGCAGTTTTTGGGATCAAATGCGTTCGAAAAAAAATTACGGCAAATAAGCTCTGAAATGCAGTTGTGCTAGACTTAAGACGTTAATACCAAACGAAAGTTAAAACAAAAATGAATTAAACCCAATCAAAAACTTAACTTAACGTTAAAGAATTGTCGATCCCTTCATTGCAATGATTTCTGGGAGTTATAACCCAATACTGCGTCTTTAGGGTGCTCACTTGTGGCTCTTCTATAATTTACTCTACTTTATTTTAACCACTAACTAAAGCCCCAATCAATGAATAATCCCATAATTTACGTTCGCATCAATCACGTCTGTCTAGAAAAAGCTTCTCAATCTCGCCTTTCGGGGTCGGCATTAAAGTGTAGGTCCCCTCCGCTCGTGATAAAACAATAGCACGCACAACACGAGTGGTTGCTGAGAAGCTAGGCCCAGGTCCACATCGGGCTGTAGCGCCGCCATTATTATTATTATTATTATTATTATCAATCACGTCACCAAACCGGTATTCACACAATTACAGTCTGTCTAGCAAATATGTTGACATTAGTTTTATTCGGTCGTGCATTGCTTATGTGCAGGCTCAACCTCTTTAAATTTGTTCTTCCCAGTCCGACGTGATTTGGGTCCTAGCTTCTACAGCAGCCACTCGTGTTGTGTGTGCTATTTTTTCTCGACAAACGGTTTAATGCCGACTCCGAACGTCTAAGTTTGAGAAGGTTTTCTTGACATTCATACTCTCTGAGAATTGTCATTGACTCGACCGTAGTGTATACTTTATATTACCTAAGTAAGCTAATCGGCGCTGATGAGGTGAGAGCTGATGATGTAGGCTCCTCATTACGGAAGCGCCTGGAAATTTCAGTACAAGTAGGTTGCTGCCTGGTAGTACAATGGACCAGTTTTGAGTCTGAGTGCTCCAGTGTAGTGTGACAAAAACCTACGACAAAAAAAAACAAGCTAATCAGAATAAAATTTCAGATTCAATGAAAAGGGGAAACATGACTTTATAACTAGATCTGCTACTAGAACCTAACTTAGATTGTAGTAGCGTTTGTAATATACAATTTCATCACACGAATGCACAATGGAAACTCTCAAAGAAGAGCCATTTCGTTTCAAATTGAATGAAAAACATGAAGTTTTTCATCAAGTCAAAATCACAAGTCAAGTAATTAAGTCAATTCAAGTCATTAGCACCTGCTTGAGCAGATATCGTTGTTTCAATATGTTTGATGCGAAATAATTCGGGTAATCGCAGTGATCATCGGCATTTTTTCATTTTATTTCGTTTGCTTTCTTAAAGCAGTTTATGTGATTAGAATTTTATTTTTATTTAGGCACATCATTTTAATATACACTGCCTCACAAGAATATTCGGAATTATGTTTTTTCCTGGATCCTAGTTTGTTGCATTTTGATGTTTTTTGCAGACAGAAAACATGCATTATTTTGTGACAGTAACAGAGAATAAATGTTGAATTGAAGCTGTTTTTTTATTATAATTATAATAATTATTTGTTGTTTAACAATACTAAAATCCAGGAAAAAAACATAATTCCGAATACTTTTGTGAGGCACTGTATTTTCTTTTAATTTAGTGCAGATTAGAAAATCGCACAAAAGTGAGGTGATGTTAATTGATTGGATTTCCCGTTGTTAGGCACTAAACACGAAACACTTAAGCAAGCAAAAGAAGTAACCAGGGTTTTGCTGGTTACCAAGATATCGTCTTAGAAATTTGTATGGTTTCGCCGATTTACTTCTCTTCTGTTGCAAAAAAAATTAAACAATTTTCACAATTTTCTAAACGCATTAATTTTTTTGACCTTCTAAAGTAAGCCTATTCGTGTCTGATGTTGTATCCTCTTTAATGACCAAAAAGAAACCCTAAAATAAATCAAAATTCATCTACAATTTTTCGGCTGCGCTACCACTTTGATGGACCTGAACCTGAACCAATAAGCCAATATTGACAAGAGTTTGTAATTATCACCACTCTTGATAAAATCTCAAAGAGCCCTTTTACATTTCTTTGGAAATCTTCTCGCAGACAGTTAATTTACTGGTGTCTCCAGTAGGATTTGTTTCTTCACGACAGACATAATCAATGCGGTAGCGTTCACGATTGTCAGCAAGACACACACCACAGGAGATCATGAAGTGTGCCACCTCTTGCTGCGAGCATCGTACCGTCTTTGTTAGATTCGACCTACTAGTTCTACCCTGATCCAAGTTTGGTTCAACAATTCGTTATGCTTCAGTTTCAAATTGACCGCGTAGACGTATCGTCTCTTCGGAAATATACCAGCATTCCATAGTGAAATTTTCTTGTTGAATGCACTCCCACTCTTATATAAGTCGAGGAAACAAGTAATCTATTGTTTCGAAATTGGGAGGGATTTTAACTCGCCCGCGAAATGCTGACAGAAGCCGCAAAAAGTAATTTATGGCCACAGCATATTTCGCTAGAGTGCGTGAGTTGCTTCTTCGAATCTGGGTGCAAGATTCGAGCAAGGAAATTTACACATGGAAGAGGCGTGCTTCAGCATCCAAACACGATGCCCGTGGCATCACTAATTTGGAAAAATGTTTATTCAACTGTATGCACAAACAGGAAGTCCTTCTTGAAGTGTTGCGAATTGAAGTTTGGTTCTACCTGATTGGTAGGGAACCTAATCCTAAAGCGGTTTATTGCTGCACATCCTGAGGACATACCATGTGACAGGTAGAAGGGATAAATGCAGTACGCAGGTATACCGCTGACGATTGTATAAGTAGGAGCGCATGTTCAGGGTTATTCATCAGTTAGCTCCGACTGCTCAACCGGGAAGGATTTTCTTCAGAGCGACATCGGGGTGATCGGTTTAGAAGCATACGTAGTTCGTCCAAAATATATGAATTTTTAAAATAGCGATCGTGAGTGGCAGTAAAATGGAAAACATATTCGCATGGAGACCTGTGTACCTTGAACCAGAACTGAAAGCTTGTTACAAGGTATGCATTGCAGTGAGAAGGTGTTTTCAAGTGAACTCAAAGTGAAATGTTTGTTAGATACTCTAGAGAAATATAGATAGTTTGACGGACTCTGAATGTTGGAGAACTTTTTTTTTCGGGTCACAGTCCGGGATGAACCTGGGCATTAACCAACAAGTCTCAATCGGGAAGTGTATCCAGTCTCAAGTTTCGCACACTGAGTCTGTAATATAACGGAGGTATCGTTCACAAGTAGGGAAGTAGCTCAATCCTGGATGTCTGTGGGATAACGCAGCAGAAGGCATCCACGCAACCACAAACGAGGCTCAGTGTGCTAAACTGGAGACAAAGGACTCAGGTGCTTCCCTACTTGTGTACCCCACCCCATTCGTGGACGTCTTCTGTTGCGCTGTTCCACTTCAAGGTTCAGATTCGAAGACGAAACATTTGTTTTTATTTCGCAAGCTGATCGTGCTTGTATCAAACCTGAAACAAAGGTGAAATTTACATAACCATCAAGCCGAGCTCACATAAAGGACCTTCTTCTTGAAATGAAACGTTTTTTTTCAGTCTAGAGCATTCAAACAATCTGCCAAAACTGTCGCCGACTGGAAAAATGTCCACAAATAAAGTTGAAAGTCGCTTACAAGTTTAGAATCAAATTTTTCCAACGGTTAAAAAGGCCAGTGAATGGTCCATTTCTTCATTTAACTTCTCTCGTCAAGAAAACTTTCGTTCCAAGAAACCTAACAAAAAACATCGAAAACAACACCTTCAAGCTCCAAGAAATCTACATTTGATGATTTCTTTTAGTAATCTTGGCTCCGATCAATCAGTTACATCAGGTTAGATAAGGAGGAGATTTGAATGCAGGTCTAGACCTTTGACGAAGAAAACATCACACGCTGTTGATCTAGTCAAACACATCTTGAAGGTATCCATGACTCTCTTTGAGGGTTTCTCTGCTTGTGATAAATGCACACAGGGACCGCAGTTTGAATATTTGTTTACCGAGGTTTCTTGTTTATGTCTAGTCTACATTTACCGCCCGTCGTTATTTTGTTCGCAGCGGGTGGTGAAATATAACACTTTGTTGAGGAAAAATTTCACTTAAATGAACTGACCTGCCTCGTCATCAATGATGTCATCCTTCCGACTATTTTCTTTCACGTGCAAAAATATCCTCCCTGTAAATTGTTTCCAACATAATGGATGGTCACTGCAAAATTCTTGTGTCATAAATGCACCTCTGCAACACCTGCCGCATTCATTCATATCGATTCTCCTCGACCCATAAATCATGTCGACCACATCTGTCACACATTTCCATTCTTAAATGAAGCAGATCATAGGAAACAAACTATCCTCCAACACTGCCAAACAGATGTCCTCTGACAAAAAGAATGACTTCCCCGAATTATCTTAAAATCCTTACTTCCTGTCACCCCTCATAACAAATTGTGTCTCACAAATGTCCGTTATTATTTCAGTTGGATGCTTTCTCCTGTCCATCAATCAAGGTTGAATATGAAAATGCCAAACAGAAGCTTAACAAAACCCTGCAACTGCTCGATGAAGCAAAGAGCTCATGCCACGAGCTGCAGGATCAAATTTTTGACAAAGAAGCATACTACACAAGGCGGGAACAGGAAATCCAGGACTTGCATCGATGCGAACTAGAAAAAGGTAAACAAACACATCCTTTCCCTGTACTCCCTCTCACTTCCACATTCTCGTAATTTCCTAAATCGAAGTACGTCAAATTGTTTCCTGTCAAAATGCGAAATATATTCGTTAACAGTAATTTATTCAAATGATTGTAATTCCATGTTCATTTATCCCTTTTCCAGTTGAAATAAATCTTAAGGACTCTCAGAGTAAAGCCAAAGAACATATCGCCTCGTTGGAGTCACAATTGGCCGCCAAAGATGCCGCACACAAACGTGCCCTGGATGAGTTGCGATGCGGTGCTGATGCTAAGTACGAGAAGCTCTATGCGGAACTTGTTGCCACACAACAGAAGGATGAAGCTCTAAGGCAGCGACTTTGTGAAGCGGCGCAGGTAGAGAGTGCCTTACGAGAGCAGATTCGCGATCTGGAGGACAACTTTGCTGATCGCATGCAAGTCGCTAATCAGCGGGAACGAGAACTTGTCGATAAAGTGAATGTGCTCAACAAGCAATTGGAGACACTCAAGCATAGCACAGAGAACCGCGAAAGGGAGCTGGAGGACAAACTGAATTTGTCACAGGATGAAATATCTGTTCTGCGGCTGTCGAGGAGCTACACTGATCATACTTCAACACAGGCCTCTCCACGGAATAGTGGAGGTGCCGCTTTGGAGATTCAACGATTGCAGAGCGAAGCAGAAAGCTTGCGTTGTGTGCTGGAGATCAAGCAAAAGGAGATCTCCAAGTTAACCAAGCAAAATCAAGAACTCATCAGAGATGCCGATGAGGCAGCTGCTTTGATATGCAAAGTATCCACACTTGAGTCCAAGTGTGAGATGCTTCAATCGGAGACCGAGCTCAAAGCTGAGAAGGAAAAGTAAGTTTGACGAATGCACCCCCAAATTCAGGTTCAGTTAAGCTAATCGGTTTCTTTTATTTGCAGGGAACTTCGTGAGAAGCTGGAGGAGTTGAATAAAGCATATAACCACGAGGCAATTGTTCGCAAGCGTCTATCTTTTGACAAGGAAGCCCTTCAGTGGCAACTGAAGCAACGTTCCGAACAATTACAAATCGTTGAATCAAAACTGCACGAACATTTGAGCACATCTAAGATAAGCATCTACAGTCAGGACGGCACAATCAATCAGGAGCTAAGTCACAACTCTAGTCTGTCGAGCCTGGGTCGAACCAACGGCTCGGATCGCATTCAGTTCCAAATGGACGATATATCGCCACCTACTTCACCAATCATCAAGGGAGTCATTGAGAAACATGATTCAGTGTCTTGGGTACTGGAAATGGACGATGAAACACCCGAGGCAGCCGCCTCAAAGATGGTAAAGCGAGCTGGTTCATTCCGTGCAGTCGAGAAGTCACCATCGTCGATGAACTCCACTCGCCGGCAGCTCTCAATGAGTGCCAGTTGCACTGGAATGAGTCCTAACCCATTATCCCAATCGATGTCGGCCACATCAGTGATACGACAACATTCCAATGATGCGGCAGAGTTTTTAGGCCGAGTACACTCACGGATTCGTTCCAAGTCCGTGAGTGTTAAAAGCGAGCCAAAGAAGGTTATCCGACAAAACTCTGGCGGTAGTTCGCGCACTAGAAACAGTGCCGATCCCTCAACCTGGAAGGATCCAATTTGTGCTAGCTCGCCGTACACACGGAACAACATTCGCTCAAGACCACCATCGTCATCCACCCAGCAACAGAGGACAACTCACTTAATCACATGTGACACGTCGACGCTGAACAGTGGCGAAAAGCTTGAGATGCGTTCACTACCATCTCATCCATCGGTGCATGATCTGAAGGCGTTGAAGAAATGTCAAGAGATTCAAGAGTCTGCCGGAGAGGCTATGGTCTCCGGAACAAATTCCGAGGACGAAGGATGCTCTGCATCGTCTGACGAGGCGGTATCCACTTCGTCATCGACAGGCTCATCGTCCTCTTCACTACATCACAAACAACACATGTCTATCGAGGAGGTGCTATTGTTGGACAAAATCAACAGCCTTAACGGCACCCCCATGGAGGTCAGCTGGTCCGATGACCCAGACGCATTCGCCTCCGAATCGACAGTATGACACAACGATGACGATAGCTTCTAAGTGACAAATGACAAAAAACAAAACAAAAAATTGCCACACTTAAGAAAAAAACAAAAAAAAACAGAACCAAAATGTGATTGTGATTGAAAAAGCGTCTGCTCCCCGGGGGAAGGACATTTTTCCAACAAAAAAATAAAAAAAAATATTTAAAAAAAATTGTTTCAAAAACTTGAAGAAAAAGAGCATTTCTGCGAACAAATTGAATAAGAAGAGAATCGAAAAGTTTGACTTTTTTAATGTAAATAAGTTGAAGAGGAAGAATAGTAAAGAGAGTTTCTTAGGAAAGGTAAAATAAACAAACAAAAGAATACAGACAGAGAGGCATCTTTGTAAAAGCTCAAAAGCTCTGGCTTATAGTAGTTCTAAATAAAAATACAAACAAACAAGAATATATCCTTCTAACTTATACGAATTTCACACAAGAAACACAATATATATATATAAACCTATGAAATATCTAATAAACGTAACTGTTTCTATTTAAATATTAACTTAACTGAAGGAGATTTTCGCTCTCTTATTCTAACCAAAATCAAAATCACATCCTTATTTCAAAAATATGTAACACAGCGAGAAAACCAAAACCAGTGGATATCTCCTCATACAGACTTCATCGGCCACCACCCAGATGCAGCAACTGGGGAGGGAGAGGAGTTGAAAGCGAACCACCAGTGAATGGATTGGTAAACACAGCCCGAGACCCTCCACCCCAACGAAGAGCATCAGATCGTTTGAATCTCGAGGATAATCGTTTGAATCAAAGGATTGAATCAAATCGTACGGAATGAATGCCTGAGTGTGTATGTAACCCTGTTGCTGCCATCGGTCACATCTACGAAATCGTATTCACATCTTTTGAAAAACAAAAAAAACAAACAAATGAATAACTACCGTTAACGTTTAAATTACAATTTAGTTAGACTTTAATTTATTCCACTTTAGTCGTTGTACTCAATTTAATTTCTAACCAAGAGGAAAGCAAAGCTGAAACGACCCGAGTTCACGTGGTTCGAAGAGATGTTTTTGTATGTCTTTTGTTTTAGCTTGAATTTATATATATTTAACCATAAGGACTCATTACATGTTAATAATATGTTTACGTAAATTTATGTTTATAAAATCAAAACAAATGTTGTTAATATTAATTTTAGTCTTGTAGCAAAACAAAGATAATACATATAATTTTAAACAGCAAGAGCAAGTGCAGTGGCTTCTATTTATTTTAAGGTTTCATCATTTTTTGTGTTTTTTTATTTCTTATTTTTATTTTACACGACAAGTGTGAGTTTGCTACTATACATTGTTTAGTTCATAAGTTTCTAAGTATATCTGCAACAGGAAATATCTAGTATATATAAAACAAATCAGTGTGTTAGAGAAAATTTTTAACTGCAGTGTTAGTCTTAACAGAAATCATTAGCAACTATTTAAGGGAAAATGGAAAACGAGAAAAAAAAAGAAAATATTTTGGCGAAAGGAAATTGAAAAGGATTCGTATGCCGGTGTTTGAGGTAGATGAAAGTTAATCATTGGATGGGATAGAATAGAAATGGAATGAACCTTAACATTGATTCTTTGTAATAAAGAGGAAAATTTGTTTTTAAATTTTAAGTGAAAATATGTACAAGATGAATATATGCAAAAAGAGAAAAAAAAATCAACATGAAACAACCCCAATTATTGATAAAAACATATATATAAAGATTAATTAAGCTGGCTTTAGCTGAATTAAAGATGAGAATAAATACAATTATAGAAAAGAAATTTTTCTGTCTCTTTATTTTTGTTGTAAGTGAGGGACATTTGAGATGCTACCAACTTTCTATTCGAAGCTGTGATCTTCTTGCTTGATTTTTGGAATTTATGCTTACGCTTATGAACATCTTGTAAGGTCCATCGGCTTGTGTAGTGCATTGCCAGCTGCAATATGTTAATTGACATTTCTCTATTTGGCCTATTCAATCGGTTAAAGATATCGTCGAAATTATCTTGAAATTTTGTTTTTCTGATTCAGAAAAGACAGGCATCAAGAAATGACTCTACTCACTAGATCTAGCCATAAACGAATTTCCTTTGTCCTCTAATCTGAAAATTGCTTTCGAAGGACAGAGATTTTCGTCAAATGAATCCTTCGTAAACGACTATTTTGCTGACAAAGATCCCGAGTACTTTTTGGACGGGTTAAAGAAAAGAAATGTGTAATCTTATATGGAAAACATGTAGAAAAATAAAAAAAAATATTGAAAGTTTGTTCTTTCATCTTTGTTTGGTTGGGAACTTGGTTTTCCAAACTTCTCGAACAGATCTACAGTTTTATGCCGCCTTCGAAAGGCGTACCAACCTACCAACCTACTTATAGGATTATTTTCTGATATCGTCTTTAACCAGAGTTGTCGGCTATTACTTACCTCACTTACTTCAAGATGTTATTTTACTGCCTGCTTCATATATCCGCTTTGAAAATGATTTTCTATGTTTGGTTAGGCATAGAGATTGAAGATAGTCAATCTATGCTTTCATTCCATACCGTAAATAGGTTAATTGGTCCGGGACACCGTTCTTTAATAAATAGTTCAATATAAAATATCGAAGCAATTCGTTAGAGTTGTTGAGAGTCGAAGAATATCAACTCGGCGCAGTGGGCAAGAATTAAATTGTAGCTCGACCCGTAGACGAAAAAGGCTTATTCCAACAAGTTGAGGACTACTCAAGCCTTTTAGGAAAAATTGAGAGCTGCATTAACGAAATTCGTCGTCGTGGGTAGGTGCGTCGACTGCTATGCACAAAGTCCAGGTTCGAATCCCGAAAAAAACTTTCCATATTTTTTAATCTCCACCTCTTTCGAATGATTGCAATGCTCAAAGAGTTAAACTATCTAGAAAAGGTTTCTCAAACTTCAACGCTTGGAATCAGCATTGAACTGTAGGTCCACTCATCTCGTGAGAGAACAATAGCACTCAAAACACAAGTGGTTGCTAGACCCAAGTCCACCTCGGACTACCATTTTTATTATTATTTTTATTATTTTTATTGCGAACTCAATGAAATTAGAAAGAAAGCTATTAATACTTGAATAATATTAATATATTAATTATGAAGCAAAATTCGGAAAACAATGAATAAGGAAAAATGTCATGCCAGCCAACTTTCGGCGTTGATTCATATATCTGTTTCACTAAACCTCTCATCCGCACTCATTTGAATGTCTCCAAAACGCCGTGTAATAGAAGTATTTTATGTCTACTTAAATGGTTTCCTTCCATAGCAGCGATCATCCAACATAGATTTTCTGATAAAGGATTTATGCGCAGTTCTCTGCTTGTTTCTATTTGTGTCATGACACCTACCAGACAATTTCATTTATGGACTATTGTTAAAAACTATACTCATATGAGTAGATTTTTGAACAAAAATTTATTTTACGGCGCGAATCGATTAGGTCTCATTTTGTTCTGTTCCTTTTTGAGGGTAAACATTTATTTACACCTTTTGAATTTTTACAACTATTCTGGCACTGCTAACCTCAGTTGAATGCCTTGGAAAAACCTTCATTCGTTCATGTGCAATGTGGATATTCATGTGCACGGAATTACCCCAAAATCATTACACATGTCACAGAAGTTCTCTGTACCACCAATACACTTTCACACATTGAACCATTTGAATGGGTATACTCACACAGATGAGCGTATGAGTGCATTCATTTTTCGGTGCTTACATATGCCCCACTGAAATGCATAATTCGACCCAAGTTCAACTCAGATTCAAATGCATGTGAACAGAAATCGAGTTTAAATGACGATGGCATGACCTTATCTAGTTTGGGGTCTGGATCAAATTGGAAAAATGCATAGCCAGGTGAGATGTTGACCTTTCACATGGTTCTCAATGTTCTGCTTTTGTTTCCCAAAACAACCTTTACGCGATGAAAGACAGAATGGCAACTACACTCATGTGTCAGTTCAACCCCGTTTGAACCTTTCGATATATCGCTTCGAGTTTGTAGAAATAATGGGGTTGAAATTCCAGTTCGAATTTAAATCGATCACAAAAGGGTATTTAAAAAATGTGATCTACATACCTACATATTGAATACGGAAAACTAAAGAAAATTACCTCATCAAAAGTGACGCAAAACAGTCGCATACCGACATAAAAGTTGGCGCACCCTGTATCAGTTTAGGTACTTTGAGGTATATTTCATCTGTGATGAGAGAAGCAACGTTAAGCTTTTTTGTACGAATGCCCAAGCTAGATCAATTTTGAAAGAGCTTAGTAATTAATCAGATTAGCTTTGGGCCAACACTGCTTAGTACATCCCTTGTCAAGAAAGTCGAACATTGCCTCAAAGTCAATTTCCCGATTTTTAACTCGGTATTTGTTCAAACTCTCATCTATAGTCATGTCATTTTGAGTAGGAAGCTAGGTGATAGGGTGCCCTCTGCGACTGTGTTGCGGCTCACTTAGACCAACAGTTGGGTCCATTGTGCCCTGGGTATGAGGTATCTACCCCGTGAGACATGTATTTCCAACGCTGATTAGAACCACCCAGATAGTTGTACATTTCTCCGGAGGTACGTCAGCCCTATTTCATTCAGATCCTCCAGCTCGTTATTGCCTAGTGTTTTCAGTCTCCTTCCCCGTAAGTCTAGACAATTGCAGAGCAGGTGGCGGACTGACTCTATTTCTTCCTCGTCCTTGCAAGCAATTTTGGGTAAAAACAGAAAGATCACGATCATAAATACAAGCTGCTGATCGTGATACTGCGTGTGTTACTCGCCGTAATAAGGTGAACACGGCAGTTACTCCTTCGAAGAGAGAAGTGTATACTTGGTTGGGCTACACGCATATCGCCATCATGTCTTGCAAAACGTTCTTTAAATGCAGTATCATCAGATGAAGGGGTTAAACCGACTCCGACAAATTTCTTTGAGTCCTGAGCTGGAGTCTTTCCCGGATGATCATAGCTTGGAGACTCCACGTACGTACATACCTCAACCTAAAGAACTTCAAATGGATAACCGGACATGATAATGATGAGGTTTAGAAACTAAGTCATGTTGCATGGCTGGATATGCGAACATTTTTGTGAGAATGATGTTTCAGTGCTGAAACACCAAACACATATAACTTACCGGAGCTAATCCGCAAGTGATGTCATAAATGTTTAAGATTAACCTTACCAACTGTTGGCAACGCCATAATACAAGTGGAACATTTGTGGAATATATTTATATATAGCCCATTTGTTACATTTTTGACAGACATACTTTTTTCTTTCTTTTCTTATTGGAGTTAATTCTATCAGGAACAAATAAAATCTTATGGAGTAAAATTTATATATTGTATTCTATTTTTTCTAACACAAGTTTGTTTGCGATCACAACACCAACTGAAGCTCCAATATCTCCACCGATCTTTAGCGTGTTGTATGCTTAGACGATGCGTGGTTTACAATACCGCATGAAAGCGTGAAGGAAGCAAGGAGTCTAGTAGGTACTACTTGCCACATCAATTGAAACTAAGATGAAGCAAGTCAAAACAATGCTGATCCATCGCTCCATCATCTATTTTTGGAGTTTTTATGAAAAATTAAGAAAATGTTTTAAATTGAAGCTAATCTGAAAGAAAAATATATGCCAGTGTGGTAGAGAAAGTAAACTAAAGTTGATGTTGAAAAAGTCAAAAAACAGCGCATCGCCTTGCCTAAAACCTTTCTTCTTCTTCTTCTTAGGGCGCTACAGTCCGAAGTGGACCTGGGCCTCACTCAATAAGCCTCTCCAGCCAGCACGATCTTTCGCCAGCTGTCTCCAGTTTCGCACACCAAGCCGGCCGAGGTCCCCCTCGACTTGTGTGCGCCACCTTGTACGTGGACGTCCTCTGTTGCTTTGTCCCACAAGCTCAGAGTCGAAAACTCTTCGGGCCGGAGCTAAGTTGTCCATACGCTCTACATGGCCATCTTAGGCGTTGTATCCGTAGACGCCTGGCTAGACTCATGTCGCTGTACAGCCCATACAGTTCGTGGTTGAACCTTCTCCTCCAAATGTCATCAACGCAAACAGGACCAAAGATCGCGCGCAGACAAGGCGCGTCGCCTTGTCTAAAACCTTTACGTACATTAAAAGTCTTGCAAGTCTGGCAAGCGTTACTTAGCTTAAAAATTATTTCGAAGGGAAAAGTGGGAAGAAATTTCTTATTTAAACGTGCGCAGAGTGTGATATATGTTACGTCACTCGAAAGAAAAATTTATAAAATATTACTCCAGGTCCGTGCAAGAAGTTTCCTGGTTCGAGAGCGTTCGCTTTCAGAAAAACGAAGGGAATTCAGGGAACTGTAGTGAAAAATTCCGTATGCCATGCATCCGATCTATGTTGTGCGAAGATTTCTTTAAAAGACTTCGAAAGATCAATGCACTAAAAATCATGCCAGATGAATATTAATTAATTCTCATCTCACGGGAGATAATTCAAACAGCGTTTCTTGCAAAGACGTGTAATAACCTAATTTCGTCAAATCCGCAGATTAACTCAACTCAACTGACGACATAAAAAAGAATGACTTGTAGAATCGAGCGATAAAAAGTCGGCCGAAATAGATTACAACTTCAAGAGGCCATCGGTTATCGACAGCCGTAGCAATTTTCGTATAATTTCGCTAAATGCATAACAAGTTTCAATAAATCGCTGCTATTAGTAAAGTAATTAATTCGGGGCGTGTCGGTTGTTGCTTTGAATCAAATAATTAATCTAAGCTAATGATAATGGAAGCCAATAAAAACAAACAAATTGATTATGACTGATTTCATTAATCAATTAAGACTTGAACTTGAAGTTCCAATGAGATCTGATGCGAATTAAGAATCAAGAAGCTATAATATTATGCTTTTCTTTGATAGATTTTTAGACGAATTCTTTTGATCAACGAAGAATACTTCTGTGCGAATGCAAGCGTTGGGATTCTTACTGCAGGGGAAAATATTTCAAAAATGACTTCTCATATTTATCACAACAAACACCTTTATCAATCGCACCCAAAATTTACTGTCACCAGAAATAGCCAAAATATATAGTATCTGCTGTTTATCAAATAGACGAAGCGACAAAAAAAATCAAACAAAATCAACAAGAATGCTGTATAATTAGTCAATCTAAATGCGCATATCTTGCGACAACGACGCTTCGCTATATTGACAGCTGATTAAGTTTGGATACAATCCCCAAACAACATAAACTCAAGAACTGCGCAATTGCGGCTGGGTTAGACAATTATCTGCAAGTACATGCTTTGGGAATTTCTGCACGCCTAAGACCAGTTCAAAAGAACAAAAAAAGCCGCACTTCATGTTTGCTCTTCGGTTCTGTTCAAGTTCAACTGCTAATAGTTTTTTTTTATCTGAAGTTTCATAATCTTTTGTCGAATCGAGTTTTATTTAAATGCGACGTTGGAAAGATTAACAAGAGATCGCATCGTTAGACTACGAAAAAGCACGTACATGCACACATTTTCGATATGAACTGGTTTATGATCTAACATCGAATGATTTCCCATGGAGTTTAAAACGCCGCCGGTCGCCGGTTCACCTATCGCTGAATCAAAGCATTTCAGTGATAAGAGATTTGCTATTATATTTACTCGTAGGTTGTGTTTTATCACCTGCATGGGAAAGCCAATTGAAAATCATCTGTTCTGTATTATAGCATAGCTACGCGTGTGGAGGAGCATAAACAAGTGAAACGTACCCAATTGTTGCGCCGGTGTTTGCAATGTACAGTCTGTTTCACAACTAACGACTGTGAAAATGTGGTGGATTGTTTATGGCAACTAATTAATTTGGCTAAATTCAAGATGTTTCTTAAAAAAGAGAATAATTTCGAGAGAGTAAAGATTTCCCATAATAATAATAATAATGGCGGCGCTACAGTCCGAAATGGACCTGGGCCTAGCTTCTCAGCAACCACTCGTGTTGTGCGTGCTATTGCTCTTTCACGAGTGGAGGGGACCTACAGTTTTTTAATGCCGACTCCGAACGGCGAGATTGAGAAACTTTTTCTAGACAGTTATGCTCTTTGAGCATTGTCAGTGACTCGGAAGAGGTGGAAATGAAAAAATGTTTGATGTTTTTTTTTGAGATTCGAACCGACGCCCTCGAGCGTAGGAGTCGACGCATCTACCCACTACGCCACGGCACCTACAGATTTCCCCATGGTTCTTGGTAAACTTCCACAAGTTTTTCGTACTAAGTTATCATATCTGTAAGATCTCTGTGCGGCACGACAGAAAACATCTTCTCCGTACGATCTTCTACCATTATATTTTTTTTGTTTTTTTTTATATAATTTGCGCGTGCAAAAGGGATTGTGAATACCCTTAAGGGTCTGGGTTCAAGACACAGCACGGGCCTAGCTTAAGGTATAGAAGGTATAGAAGGAGAAAGGGAGAGGAAGTACCTGTGCACATTGGCTACGCGCGTGTATTCTATTGTGTTCATCTTTTAAGTATTTTTTTAGAGAGAATTTTACTCTCACTTCCTGAAATGTGAGAAGTAGCTAGAAAAGTACTAGAACAGATCTAAAAACGGTGAACGCAGCGCAACTGCTCGTTTTTTTTTTTTTCAGAAAATGTTTATTGTCAAAAATAAAATTGTATACCTCGGGAAATCTAAAATTTCTTTTCAAAAAATGAATGCAAAAATTTGAAAAGGTGGTATGGGAAGTGAATTATGTTTTTAAAAAATAAAAAAAATTTTTAAAAATAAAAAAAAATTAAGAACACCAAAGTTTTAAAATGTCATCGTGAAGTCGGAAGTTATCATGGCTTCAATGTGCATGCAATTCGTTGCACCGTTTAAAAGTTTGAGCGTAAATACACTCTTTTGGACCTTGAGCAATCAACCAGACAGAGATTGATGTGAAATGAATAAAACATAGCCGCCGTAGAGGCGAGTATACAAGAGGACTCAGAAATTTCGATTTCGCGCCAATCAGCTGAATTAGGCTTATATTGCGATTGGATTTGAGCCTACATCCGCATGAGATTTTGCTGACGCAAGAATTGAAGCCGGACGACTATAGAGCATAGCGTGATCAACGCGATTTGAAACCATTCGAGTATTTCCTCTGGGTCTACGTCAAGTCCTAACGCTAACAAGCCAACCACTATAAAGGTGCTCGACGCAAATATTCAAGTCGCGATTGCCGCACATGGACCAAGCCATCAAAAATTGAATCTACCGTTTGAAGCACAACCAACGAAGCAGAGGCGACCATTTGGATAATGTGCTATTCCATATTTAGAGGCATAAATATAATTTCAAAATAAAACTAGAATCAAATATATACAGTGCCTCCCAAAAATATTCGGAAAACATTTTTTTTTGGATCCTAGTTTGTTGCATTTTGTTGTTATTGCAGACAGAAATCATGCACAATTTTTTCGGATTTTTTGTTAACAGAGAGTAAATGTTGAATTGAAGCTGTTTTTTATTATAATTATAATAATTATTTGTTGTTTAACAATTTAATATTGTCCAGGAAGGAAACCTAATTCCGAATACTTTTGTGAGGCACTGTATGTCACACCTTTGTTGTTTTCTATCGTTCTTATCTGGCCAACCTGTAGATCTGAGAGTCTTATGTAAGAGAACGACTCTATTACTTGTGATATTTTAGTCTTCGAACTGATACATAATTAATTTCGATAAATTGTTTCTATGACAAAATAAGCACTCAACAAATAAGTTAAATTGGCCGGAATATTCTCCATGTAATAAGCGGGAAACGTTTCAATTAGAGTCGATACCTGTCACATTTCCTTACTTGTTAGCACCAGCAAAATGTATTCCCTTCAGTTGACCAGTTGGAATATAAAAGTGGACATTGTGGAGTAATGAGTAGGTGCGTCGATTTTTACGCTGAGGGTTCTGAATTAAAATTAATCCCCCAAACACAAACTTTTTCATTTCACACTACCACAACTGGTGAGCCACTGACAAAACTCTGCCGCCCTTCGGTGTCGGCAAACTACTGTTGGTTCCTCCATAAGAACAGCATAACACTCGCAACACGAATTGTTGCTGAAGAACCATTCATGATCTGCAATTGCAATAATATGCACCGCAGACTTCACTTTATCGCGACGTAGTTTACACTTTTGCAGGCAGCGTAAATTGAGTATTCAACTCCCAATGATCAGAATGTTTCAATATTTATATCTGTTCCATCTCTTTCCGTCGACAGTGTACCTCATTTGATCAACTTGCAGGTTGCTATTCAGACCTCAAAAAATAGCTCAAACTCCCCATCTTTCTTCGTTGAGCATTTTAAAGCATGAATTTCCGCTTTTTTGCTCGCTTTTTGATCTCTTTTGTCCTTTAATTATAGTGTAATTTCCGATGAGTTATAATTTTGTTTGCTTATCCTGTACTCTAAAGATGTCCTTACATCAGCTTTCTTTTCTTTGAATGGCGTTACAGTGTGATAAATTAAACAAAATCATCAAGCGAGTGGTCAAGAACGATTTCAATTTTGCAATTAAATTTTCCTAGAATTTTTCTTGCAACGGCGACTGTTAATTGGTATACTGGCGTGTTTACGGCTTCTCAACATTTGACTGCAAAATCTACTAAGAGTTTCGAAATTATTTTCGTTTGAACAAATCAGTAACAAAAAGCCTCGCCACGGATGAGGAAGTTCTCTCGTGTTCTGGTAAAGATCCTTTGCTACCGTTCTAGATTAAAATTTCCATTTTTTTGCAACACAAATCTAAGAAATATTCGTATCGGTAGTTAGTACGTTACAATTGAAATGTGTTAGTGGTAGTTGAAAGCTGATTCAAGCTTTTTTTGTCGAATTCCTCTTAGTTATTCCAAGATAATTTATCTGTAAGCCGACACATCTTTAAGGATACAAAGTGAAGAATATGGCTTTATGCAAATTGTGGTCGCTTGGAAGGACATGGAGCAACCCTTCAGTCCTGAAATTTACTTCCCACGCTTTGAGATGGTAAGTACGTGAGTGGATATCGTGTGATTCAAATGCGTCTCAGAATAGAATGGGAGATGTTTGTTGATAATGGGTGAACGACTCGCATTGCATATTGAACTCACCGTCCTATCTATTATTTTAAAATTAGCATACGAAAGTGAGTAACTGATAAGGTCGCATATTGATATTTGTGAATTAATTGGAACACTTAGTTGGGTGTGGCTGGGGTGTAATTGATACTTGCAACAGTATTTTGAGTGATACGTCAAAGTCAAACTGTGGCCTCTAAGCGTTGGATCTTATCCAGCTGTATACTTAATTCAGCGTTTCCCGCAATAGATTTGTAAACCAAGTATGTATGACGGTAGAATTCATTGTGTCACAACCAAGTTTCTGTATGTTGATGTACGAGTAGATTTATGGAGTGGAATTAATGCAGTCCTTGAATTACTTGTTCGATATAAACTTAATTTGAAATTGAATGATGGGTGAATGCTTTCAATTCAATTATCATCATTTAGGAACAACTAAGAACTATGTCACTCTTTGGAATTGTAATGTTGTAGTGTTTTGCTTTGGATTAATAATAATATAATAATAATGGCGGCGCTACAGTCCGAGGTGGAGCTGGGCCTAGCTTCTCAGCAACCACTCGTGTTGTGAGTGCTATTGTTCTTTTACGAGTGGAGGGGACCTACAGTTTAATGCCGACTCCGAACGACGATTTTGAGAAGCTTTTTCTAGACAGTTATACTCTTTGAGCATTGTCAGTTACTCGAAAGAGGTGGAGCCGTGAACAAATTTTTTGTGTTTTTTCCGGATTTTTTACCTTGGATTACTAAGCTTCAAATAGATGCATCTTAAATGTGTCTTGAAAAGACGCCAGTTCTTGTTTTTCATATTCTGTTGTTCTATAAAAACAAATTCTCAATTGACTAGACATACGCCACTGTACCATTGACGCAAACAAGATCAAAGATCTCACCTTGCTTCCGATGCAACCAAATTTTCTTATTTCATTTTGGGAAAGTTCATGACTTAGCATAAAGCAGATACATGCAAAACCAGCATGATGGAGCTGTACTAATCAGTTGCCGATTGGTTAGAAAGTGGTTGTTTTTTATGTGGTGACCTCTGTGACAGTAGTTAAGATCGTCGACCCCTACGCAAAAGTCTAGGTTCAATTCCCGACATAAATGACTTTCAAAGTACATGCTCAGAGAGCATAACAGTTTAGAACTACAATTTATTTATTTATTTATTTACTCAAAGTTCTTACAAATTAAGATTAACAATCTTTTTGATTTTTTACAAGACTTAACTGAATTAAATGCCAGCTTAACGACTTCAACTAACTAAAAATAACACCTTAAAGAAATTTCACTAGCTTTGTTCTTTCGAAGTCAGCATAAACTGTAGATCACTTCTCCTAGTGAAAGAACAACAACGCATAACACGCTTCGTTGTTAGAGAAGTCAGGCCCATGTTCATCCCGGACTGTAGAATGTCATACGATAGACAATGCTTTCAACCACTTTTTCAAGCATTTGTGGCCGTATGTCCTCAATAACATGAAAAATGTGGCATTCCAATGCATCGAATGGTCAGCGTAGATAACCTTACATCATTTCCCCAAAGAAAATAATTAAAAGACTTTATCTCACAAGATCGTAGATGCCAATGTATACGTTTATCGAGTTTTTCCTTCAAGGAGTAAATTGTTGCGTTTGATGCATGGGACGTAGCACCGTCCCGTTGGAACCACATCTCTTTCACAATTCATGTCGTTCAGTCAGGGAACAAAAAGCCGTTGACCGTAACACGTTGATTAACCTCATGCTCAGACACCGCCCCAAACTGTGCATTTTTCTGGTGAAATAACGGTTCGATAATTTCATGTGAATTCAAATGCGACAAATTTGCTTACTGACATACCCATAGAGCCAAAAATGAGTCTTATCGCTGAACAAATTTTTTTGATAAATGAGCAGATTCAATGACGGTTGATTTTGGGCTCACTTTCGATGAAGACGAGGGTCATTCTTAATTGGTCTCTTGTCAATCAATGACCCTTAACAATATACGATGATTCACTCTGAATGTGCATCAACTCTACAGGGACAATATCCAGAGTATATTTGCGGATCAGCAGACATCGGGTTCAAAACGAAAGCAATCGAAAGTAAGTTTGAGTTGCCTTGACCGAAGGGATATGATTTTGTGGGAATAATAATAATAAAAATAATAATAACGGCGGCGCTACAGTCCGAGGTGTACCTGGGCCAAACTTCTCAGCAACCATTCGTGTTGTGCGTGCTATTGTTCTTTCACGAGTGGAAGGGACCTACAGTTTAATGCCGACTCCGAACGGCGAGATTGAGAAGCTTTTTTCTAGACAGTTATGCTCTTTGAATGAACATCTCATGTTAGTTTTTAAGGAATTTCTTGCCTGATAACATCCGATTTTATGATTGATAGATTTGCAATATAAGACCGTCTAGCGTTTAAAAATAATCATTGTTTACTTGCGAATTTGTTCGCGTGTCGGGAAGTGATAATCTTATCTCATTGATTGGATAAGATTTGAAAATACCGGCCATAAAAATTAATCATAAAAAACCACACGCAGAGTGTGGGTAAATAAGAATTAAGGAAATTAAAATTCTCGTCTAGATTATATTTACGATACTTCATATAAATGGAATGTGATATAAATTGATGTTGCATGATGCTGTAAGGAACAAGTATTTGGTAAATAGGTGGTATTTATCTGGACTCAATCATTTGTTTTGAGCGCAATCCATTGCTCAGTTACCGAAAAATTGTAAAGAGCATGTGGCGACCTTATAAGACAACTTATGGCAACCATACACAACGTAAACTTTCCACAAATAGAAAACAGTGCAGATCCAAACACTAAGAAGACAATCTCCAATTCAGACTGTTTCACACGGTACCAATCACAGTCGCAACAAGTCGTAGTTACAATACTTTTGAATTTAAATCCATTAATTTCTAGTTTAAAAGTTTCATTTTAAATAAATACATTTTATAACGTTTGAAAAAATTGTGTATATGAAGTTCTTACTGGCAACAATCGGCAAAGTGCTGACTCCGACGTAATTTAATAATACGAGTAATAATAATTGCGGCGCTACAGTCCAAGGTGGACCTGGGCCTACCTTCTCAGCAAACACTCGTGTTGTGTGTGCTATTGTTCTCTCACGAGTGGAAGGGACCCTACAGTTTAATGCCGACTCCGAACGGCGAGTTTGATAAGCTTTTTCTAGACAGTTATACTCTTTGAACATTGTCAGTGACTCGAAAGAGGTGGAGCCGTGAAAAAATGTTTAGGTGATTTTTCGGGAATCGAACCGACAACATCGAGCGTAGGAGTCGACGCACCTACCCCAGCGCCCACATGATTTAGCACGTGTTTCTTTACGTTAAAAGTTGAACCGACGATTTGAATGAGGACACATTGCGTTATCCTCCGCAAAAACAATTGCGTAAATTGCGACGTCAGCTCGTCCTCGCTAATAAAAATACCGTCATCCTTACAGATAGATGACCCTGATCGCTAGAAAATTGAAAAGACTTATGACAGTAGACATACAGCCACCAAGCTCCAGTCACAAGTCCAATTCCTATTCCGAAATTAAAAGTAGATCCGTCAGAGCCGCAGCATTTTCGCATTTTCCAGCAATCGAAGCCACTATTAACCCTGCCAACATCACCTCATTCTCCAAACCATCAACCCCATCAATTACTTACTGTGGCACCCATTGACCACGTGGTGACCCCGACGTGAGTTACAGCAACGCAAACTGCAACAGCAAACGCAACTCATACTGCAACAGCAACTGCAGCAGTAATCGCAACCCAAACTTCAACAGCAAATGGAATGCAAACGCAATACAAACTGCAGCAGCAGACGCAACAACAAACAGCAACCAGCTACAGGATAGAAATCGGCTGGCAACATACTCCTACTTTTCAAATAATCTTGACATTTGGTGTTTTTTCATTATGCCCACATGAACCACACGGATCATTGATTTGGATGTATTACAACAACGTAATCCTGATTTGTATTAGGATCAGTTTTCATGATTCAGACAGTGTAGAAAGTTCACGCTATTCCCTACTAGGTTTCAATTTCATTTGTGGATGTTAGTACATCTGCAAACTAATTTCAATTTACGTCATTGCCTCAAAATTAAATACTGTTTTGTGAACCAAACTTGGTTAAAAAATGTTAATGTTAACGATATAAAATTTAAATGTAAAAAATAAATTTAAATTTCTAAAACCCTACTGATTTATTACCCTTATTTGCATAAAAAAACGAATATATTTTTATGTAAGCCAAAAATTCTTCCATGGCAACTTCACATTACAGAATATTACTCAGTTATTCATCTACAACAACCAAAGTAACTCAGCTATTAAAGTTCAACAGCTACAATCGACGACTTGAATCTTCGTTGATCCGAACTGTTTTATTTTGCCATGTGCTCCATACGGATCACGTGCCCATCACACCTATTGTCATTAGAACGGACAACTTGTGACGTAAACAACAACGTAAACTTCCCACCAATAAAATAAAGATTGAGATTCAAACACCAAAAAGACGATCTCCATTTCGATCTGTATCTTTGACGAAGACGTGTCTGGATATTACTTCGGTACCCGTCGCTGTTACAAGTCAATACTTTTGAATTTAAATCTAGAAATTTTCGAGTTAAAAAGTTTAATTTTGAATAAACATATTTTTTAACATTTGAAAGAACTTACATAAGTGTTCCAATTTCTTACTGGCAATCATTTAATTAAACTGTAAAATGTTAAAACACAACCAACTTCGGAGAAACCGGATCGGGAAAAAATAAAAATGTGACTTGACAAATAGACGCAGACGATTCCAGACCTCTCCTAGTGTTTTGTCTTTATTTTAAAATTATCTTCTTTGTTTAAAATGCTATCATCGAGTTCAGGAGACGAAAACAACCGAAAGTAAGTTTTTTCATGCATTGAAGTTCGCATGCGTTGAAGTTCGCATTAAAAATTGTGCTTCATCTACTGATTCATTCCGATAAGCGTTTAAAAGTCAAAGTGAGTTCAAAGGCTCTCCAATTACCATGTGCTTTCATCTCTTACCAGTTTCCGTGACTCTAATTCAAATTTCGTCAAATAAGTGTTAACCTGTCATTTGAGCTTACGTCAATTTCAAAAAAAATTTACTTCAATTTTCCAATTTCCTGATTTTTGCCAGATGACAACTTAATAAGCATTGAAATCTTGTTTTTCGAGTTTTACGAATTCAGAAGGAAATTAGTTGCGTTCAAGAATAAATTGGTCGTGTGCACGATCGATAATGTATGCATAAATCTGTCAGCAGTGACGCAAAGTTAAAATTTATTTTTAAATAAAGAATTTTTGCCACATAAGATTAATTTCGTGTTTACAAGCTTAATCAGAATCTACATAAATATATTATTTGTGGATTGTGTTCCCGACGTGTAGAAATAAAAATAAATTAATTGGCTTCACTCTGGAAAGATTACAATTCGGCTGTAAAAAAGCGATTTGCTTGAGATACGATCAATGTTACGATTGATGACCTCAGTGTTAAGTCATATCTTAACTAAAACTTTTAGCACTTACAACCAGGGTTAACAAGTATTTGCTAACGAGTAATTTCCACGATAACATCAACCTTGTTCACTAAATTAAAAAGAACGACCGACAAATGTAGTTTACGAAGATAGCAGAGTAATTCAGAGCTGTGAGCACATAGCACACATTGTTGAATTTTATACATCCATTCACAATTGTTGACATAAGTTAGGTTAGGTTAGGTTAGGGGGCTGCTAGTAAATTCACAAGCACACTAGGACCATGTTGGTCCATTGTGATACCCATAGTCAGACTACTACCACTGATCGACCGCTCCAGTGATAGTGCCGATAATTTGATCCCAAAGACAAATGGTGACTGGACCAGTTTTGAAAAACCAGATAAAAGCGTATTAACTTTGCTTTCACTGGGATTCGAACCTGGGACCCCTCTAACTCAAGGCAGGCACTTAACCAACTGCGCCATTCAGTCGTCTTGTTAAAATAACTTGGATCAAAGAGTGAATTACAAACGGAAATATTCTTAGTTGGAGGCTAAGATGGTATCTTCTCTTGGCTGCAAAAAATGTGAAGTGAGTCAAAAGAAGAAAGTGCTGTAAAATTAAACACGGAGGCAGAAAACAACTTTAATAAAAATGCTAATCTCGAAACCATCCGAAAATTCTTCAGAAGATGTGGGTATCATGGACGGATTATATTACAAAGAAAAATAGGAGAGCCAGTTTGGAGGCCTGGGCCTTTGTCGATTGCTCTCTACCTGGTGAGATGTCAACAACGATCGCTGTAAATGCACGGGTCAAGTGACTTACAGGACAACGACTTTCACTTCTTCACGTGGAACGTGAGATCGCTTAACAAACCACGTGCTGTCGAAGAACTCTCGAAGCCCCTAGACTACTATAAGGCAGACATTATCCCAATTCACGAAGTGCAGTGGGATAGCTCGGGCAGAAAAAGAATCGAAAACTGGGACATCAACTACATCTAGAACAACGGAGTCGAGAAAGAAAACCACTGCTTGACGTCGAAAAGCTACAATCGCAACAGACCGCTCGAGTCTCTCTAAAATTCTCTGAATGTTCGACGTCGCCTGCACAAGGAATAGAAGAAGAATGGAAACGTTGTCAAAAAGCCATCGAAGTTGGGTTTTACGCAGCAAAGCATGAAGCCTACAAGGCAACGCACCATCGAACTACGAGAGCTGTTCGGGAACTCTACGAACAGAAACGAAGAGAGGAGTCCCGGCTTCTAAAGAAGAAAAAGAAAGAGCAAGAGAACCGCGTGATCGACGAGATGGAGAGGTGTCATTCCAGGAACGATGTCTGAACTTTTTAAAGCAACTGGTAGTAGAGCGCATGTACCAGCTCATCTGTAAGATAAGATCGGAGGAAAGTAAGCCTGATGAACGGAATCTCTGTATCGTGTGCCCGATCTGCAAGAAAGGAGACCCTTTAACTGCGGCAACTATTGAGGGATAAGTCTCCTTAACATCGTTTACAAGATATTTTGTGTGAACACCTAAAACCTTTCGTCACCAATATATCACCAGGGAAGTCCACCATCCACCAAATCTCCACACTACCGCAGATCCTGCAGAGTACCAAGGAATGCAAATCGACACGCACCACCTATTTATCGTCCCGAAAAAACATCTTTGATATTTTCACGGCTCCACCTCTTTCGAGTCACTGACAATGCTCAAAGAGTATAACTGTCTAGAAAAAGCTTCTCAAACTCGCCGTTCGGAGTCTGCATTAAACTGTAGGTCCCCTCCACTCGTGAAAGAACAATAGCACGCACAACACGAATGGTTGCTGAGAAGCACGGCCCAGGTCCACCTCGGACTGTAGCGCCGCTTTTATTATTATAGAGATGAGCTGTATAGAGTCATGTCTACTTTTGACATTCCTGCCAAACTCGTCAGACAAGTCAAGGGAGAACTCTCGCTGCTCCGTCAAAATCGGTAGCGAGCGATCCCAGTCCTACTTTATGACGTAGAGACATGGACAATATCGAAAGCGGATGAAGAAGCTCTTGGTCTTTTTGAGAGAAAAATGTTGGTCCTGTTTGAGGCATTTGGAGAAGAAGTCTTCTGGCTAGTCTAGTCAAGCATCTACGGATCCAACACCTAAGTTGGCTAGGCCATTTAGAGCGCATGGACCATTTAGCTCTAGCCCGAAGAGTCTTCGACTTTGAACCAGTGGAACAACACAACACGTCTAAGATGGCGTACCCAAGTAGAGAGCGACCTCAACCAACTTCCTGTTCGCAATTGGGGATAGCTAGCAAAAGATCGTGCTAGCCTGGGAGATTTGGTAGTTGTACCGTGTCGCTTGAATTTTATTTATTGAGGTACTCTATTTCTTTCAACCGCTTAGTCATCAATCAATCGTAAACGCAAAAGTGAATCGCCACAAAAGGAACACAGATCGTACATCTGTGTGTGATGTGCAGTGTGAGCCTAAAACATAATCTTTCTTTGATTCAATAAATCTAAATACATCCAGACTTTAATTTCAATCAAATTCATGTGCATACTTTTCGGCTAACAATAAACCTTTCCTTTCATTGCAGTTTCTCAACGCAGCTGAAGCCAGCGTATCTCCACTACGTGGGAAAGGATGCATTCGTCTACAAGACTCTGGGCCAGCAGCTCGAAACGAGCGCCGAACGCTACCCAAACACAGAAGCCATCGTTTCATACCACGAAGGAAAACGTTACACATTTGCCGATCTGAAAGACGTCGTAGATCGCCTTGCTGCAGGATTACTGAAACTTGGACTCAAGAAGGGCGATCCTGTAGGCATATGGGCGCCCAACACAATGCAGTGGTACCTGACTATGATGGGCATAGCGAGAGCTGGCTTGGTATCCGTTGGGGTAAATCCAGCCTTCCAAGCCCCCGAACTGGAGTACTGCCTGCAGAAGGTCGGGGTCAAAGCGATCGTGGCTGCTGAAACCTTCAAAACTCAGCGTTACTACGACATGATAAGAAGTATTTGTCCAGAGCTAAGTGACTCCACAGCGGGTAGCATTAGGAGCAAACGCTTACCCGAGCTCAAGGCTGTGATAATCGACTCCAGTGACAGGCTACCAGGTGCTTTCAGATTCAACGACCTCTTGGACGCAGCTAATAGCGATGAAATTAAAAAGGTCTCCGCTATGCAGTTCGGAATAAAGGCCGACCTGCCATGCAATATTCAGTTCACTTCAGGCACCACCGGTCAGCCTAAGGCAACCGTCCTTACGCACTTCAACGTGGTCAACAACGGATACAACATCGGCAAGCGCAGTGAGTTGGACAATCAGAGAATCTGTGTGCAGGTGCCGCTGTTCCATGCCTACGGAGTTGTGATCTCGGCAGCGGCCGCCTTGTGTCATGGTGCCACGGTTGTCCTTCCATCAGGCGGGTTCAGTCCGACAGATACGTTGAAAGCAATAGTAGATGAGAAATGCACTGTCATCCACGGCACGCCCACGATGTATGTCGATCTCATCAAGAGACAGAGGGAGCTGCAGCTGCCCCTCAAAACCGCTGCGATTGCTGTGACTGGAGGAGCAGCTTGTTCGCCGCAACTCTTTAAGGACATAAAGGACGTTTTGGGACTTAAGAAGGTGAAAACAGTGTTTGGAATGACTGAGATCACTGCCGTCGCATTCCAGTCGATGGTAGATGACAACGAGGACAGGGTTTTGAATACGGTCGGGCACTTGCAAGATCACCTCGAGGCAAAGGTGATCAACGAGAACGGTGACACTGTTCCCTTTGGACAACCAGGGGAGCTCTGCGTTAGGGGCTACTCGGTGATGCTGAACTACTTCTGTGATGAAGAGAGGACCAAGGAGACTCTCAGTTCCTGCAGATGGCTTCATACTGGGTAAGTCCCCTAAGAGAGTTCCTGGTTTACTAACTCCAAATTTGTATTTCTCTAGCGACCAATTTATTCTCCATGAGAATGGCTACGGACAGATTGTTGGGAGACTGAAAGAGATGATAATCCGTGGAGGAGAAAACATATTCCCCAAGGAAGTCGAGGACTTCCTTAACGCCCACCCCGACATCCTTGAGACACACGTGAGTTTTCAACTTTTCCAACGCTTCAAAAATAAATCGAGCTTTTGCAGGTGATTGGAGTCGAGGATGAAAGAATGGGCGAGGAGATATGTGCCTACATCCGATTGTGTGACGATTCAAAAGTTCTAACCCAAGAGGACGTCAAGCGATATTGCAAAGGAAAGGTTGCCCATTTCAAGATCCCGAAGTATGTGCGAATAGTTAAGAATTTCCCCAAGACGACGTCGGGTAAAATTCAAAAGTTCAAGCTTAAGGATCTGTTTGAAAGTGAAACGAATCGGATGGCTGCTGTTAACTAGGTTTAAAATGTTTATGATTAAGTGTGAAATATTTTTTGTACAGTAAATGGTTTTGTAAAGTATTTTTGGAAACATTTGTGTTTTTTTATGATTCTGTCGAAATGGGTGCAAACAGAGAGGTCTGCTGTTAAAAACAAAATTTGGAGTAAACTTATAGATTTGGAACCTGGAGTCTGTCAGAAAGTTCGAGGGTTCTTCATGTTCAAGATTGATGGTTTTCTTCATAAATCTTAAAAGAATATATGTCCTTCAGAATTATGTATGGACTATGATGTCCACCGGCCAGCTTTGGCCGTGATCCAAAGAAATATGCCCAATGATGCTGCCGGCATGACGTACCATTCTATTACTCTACGAGAGTGCAGTGGTCTGAGGTACAACTATTGATGGTTTTAGGTGTCCCCACTTTTTTCTGTCATAATTTAGTTCGGAACGTATTGGGTCCCCTTTCGTCCATTATCCACGATTCCTTTTAGTCCGAGAGATTCTCTGTATATCTTCACAATTGTTCTCTGTTTCCGATTTCTCGTGTTAGAACCAGTATCTCTAAAAGGAGATGTGGCCAGCCGTCTGAATTTTCATCCAGTAATAACACAGATTTCGTGGGCGCCGTGGCGTAGTGGGTAGGTGCGTCGACTGCTACGCTCGAGGTCGTCAGTTCGAATCTCGGAAAAAACATCAAACATTTTTTCACGGCTCCACCTCTTTCGAGTCATTGACAATGCTCAAAGAGTATAACTGTCTAGGAAAAGCTTCTCAATCTCGCCGTTCGGAGTCGGCATTAAACTGTAGGTCCCCTCCACTCATGAAAGAACAATAGCACGCACAACACGAGTGATTGCTAAGAAGCTAGACCCAAGTCCACCTCAGACTTTAGCGCCACCATTATTATTATTATCATTATTCACGAAACCTATTCTCCTTGCAAATTGCAACAATCTCTGTTCCCGACGCACATCACGGTAAGACTTGGTGCCTGTCCAATATACCTGAAAGAATTTTGGTATCCCTTTCCAGATAGTAACAGCTGTTGTGTTGTCTCAGTCAGCATAGAATGGACAGAAATTTATAGGCCGAATTCATTAAATTCAGTCCGTGGCGAATTGTATCTCTTTATCCAATCGAAGGAGCTTTGGATTGAATTGTCTTAAATTCTGTTACTATCACCATCCACACAATCACTAGAGCTTTTTCTCCAGTTACATAGTGAACTTTTTTGTAAGCTTTAAGCTTCCGCCGGAAGTGACATCCGTTTTAATTTGAAAACCAAATGCCACCAACAATGGTTGCCGCAAAAGCCGGTGTTGCCATAATCATCTTCCGTATCAATGACCGAATGGGCCCCACTCCACTCAATTCTACGCCACATCACCCACCCGGTAGCCGGCATGATTTGCACGTTTGTTTTTGTTACTTGGTCTCTCCTCACACGCTGTTGAACCGTTATGCAAATCAGAAAAATCGGAATTCCCACCTCTCTCTCTCAAGAACGAAAGGACCTACCCCTCTGTAGGGGTTGCGCGTTTTTGACGAAGCAAACGAAGTCCCCCCGTCAAGGATCAAAGTAAACAAACGAGACTAAGTAACATAAACAAATCACTCTCCTCCCTTTGAGGTTATGTGAGCATTTTTTTGTTTATCGCAAGAAAACAAACTTTAGCGTCTTCGCTGGAATTCCCATGGACACGGCGCGACGGCCTATCGTTGGCAGGGTCCAGCGCCATATTGTTGTTTACGAATGGCAAGAAGTAGACCAACAGGATGGAAGGAACAACAGTTGCTAGCAGCATGTGCGTGCCAACGTGGTTCGATTTAACAACACCGACGATGGCAACCGGAAACTTTGCGGACGGCATGGGATGCCACACTCGCTTGGAGACCATGTGCCCGGTCGAAGCCAAAGGAGTAGAAGAAGTCTAAGGGAAAACGGAATAAGAAAATCAAATTTGCGCAACTCAAATATTCCCCCAAGCCGACAAGACCCTTAGGAAGGGATAGACCTCTTCGTTAGGTTTGCTAGTGAGTCGCTTGGCAAATCAGCCTAGATTCAGAAACTGTGAGACTTTGCTTGGCTTCGGTACGGTTTGGATTTTGGTCGGGGTCCTGCGAAAGGTTTTCATTCTGTTTTCCTTGTTTCTGCCCAACGCCTCTAGAGGCGACGCTGAGCTGAGAGGGTGGTGTAGTGAGTGAAAAGTGAAATTTATGGCCTCTGCAGCGAAATATAGAAGTTTTTCGGTCTAAATTCCGAAGATTACCTCTTCCTTCAATTGGATTACCTATGCGGACGTGTTTTTGTGGAAAAGTTCATCCAAATATTCGTGAAAATTGCTCTTATTCGATCAGTTCATAAAAAAAAGTTTACAAGTGCCTGTGCCTTGCTGAAATTGGAAAATCAAAATTATTCTTGACCCCGAACTGTGTGTGTTCTCGAAGTGAAACCGAAGTTTTCCAAGCGAAGAAAAGAAAAAAGAAATAATTCCTCAAGTGTTGTGTAATCCTTTTCACTCCGTGGCCCCGAAAATGTGATGGTGGTAGTCTATTCTGGTTGAATAAAAATTGATTAGTGTTAAGTTTTAGTGTAGGGAGTATGAATTGGATTTGTGGTTAAATTTTTTTGTACAAAAGCAAGTTCGAATTTTTGTTTTTTTGTCTAAATTATGTCACAACCGGGAAAACGCGGCGGCAGTCGTGCCGGGGGTGCTGCTGGCGGTTCGAAAAAGACCCCGACGAGCCTCACCAAGGAGACATCATCAACGCCTGAGGAGTCAGGTCCCAGCGAGAGGGCTACACCGGCCAGCAAAGCGGAGACTGAACTTAAGGATGACACGTCGAGTAATGGGGACAAGAAGGATGATGCACCCCAGCCGAAGCCACCGAGTGCAGGAGCGTCCATTCGGGAGTCAGCAAACAAGCTGTTGGCACTCACAATGAAGAGTGAATGGACCCCCGTGGAGCAGGAGCTGAAGAAACTCGAGAAATATGTTGCCAACGCCGGAGAGGATGGCAACCATACACCTCTGGCTGGAGTGCATGATCCGGTAGGGCAATGGCTTCATAAATATATTCATAATTTAACCGAATTTTGCTTTTATGATCCCGCATTGACCGTGGAAAATTATTTTATCGCTTTTTTCATATTTATTTCTTGCGAAGGTGTCTGCGATTTTTGGAAACCCGAGTGTGCGTGGGTGGTTACATCCTGTGCATGTTTTATGTTTCCTCTTGTGATGAACTTGTGGAATGCCTTTGACCTCAGTGGTAGATTTGTCAGAAAATTAAACGCTTGCAAGATAATCCATCAAATTCTTGTTAAACGGATTTTCGTTACAGTGATCCATAAATTTTTAATATTCGCAATGACCATGGAAATGTTATGAGTTCAAACCTCTTCATGCTTTTTTTTGGTTTATGTCATTTGTAGCCCTGACTTGGTCAAGGTATAGCGAACAAATTATACAATTTTCTAGAAGATTCAACTATAATCTTCTTCACCTTGGACACATTTGGAAGAGATTTGATGATAATCCCAGAATAGAGCCAGAAAAAATGCCTTAAAAACTGCCACCAAGATTTTTCCTGCGACTCCAGCAAAGCAGTTGATCGCTGTCACCCCAAATTCGGTGGATGATTACAGTTTCTGTTTCGATTTGTTTTTTTCCTGTTCTTTTCTGTAAACAAATAGATTCAGTTGAACGCGAAAAAATAGCTGACAAACTTAAGAATAGTAAATTTGGTTGAATGGTTGGCTGAATTTAAAGTTGGTTTGGGTCGGTATGAGGCACACCAAATTAACAGATATGAAAACTTACTACAAATAGCTAAAAGAAAAGAAAAAATTTGTCTAGCTAAAAATCATAGCATTGGAAATTTGTTTAATCTCTTGAGTTAGCTCTCTCTGCGAGAGACGGCGATATTTTTGCGCAGGCGAACATGATATAGTGACGCGTCGTAAAAAAAGTTGAAATGCCGGGTTTTTTAGGGTTTTCGGAGAGATCTATTAGAAATCTTAATACTTGCTCATGGTTTGATCACATTTTATTGAGTGTTACAAAGGAATCGGTATTATTTGCCACTCGATCTATTCCATTCCTATCCACCACTCCCCTACATTCAATACAGAATTCTCATCACGGGCTTGGCTTTTCTTACATCAGAAATTCTCAACATTCCTTCCTATAGTTGAATCATTGATACTTTCAGATACATAATTAAGCACTCAAGAGCCGTGTCATTTAATTAATTTTTCCAGAAATGTCCATAAAATTCATCCCTAGATATAATTGGGACAGATGTGAACATTATAGTTATGCGCGTGATACATTTTTAAGGCAGCCATATGAATTTATGTTTATGCCCCCACCCAACCACAATTTCGACAAGTTTTCTTTAGAGGTCTCTTGGGGGATCCTCTGCGACACACGAAACGTGAGCCAAGTATCCTCACAGGAATGCTTTTGCTGCATAATGGCGACTAATGAAACGATTATCTTTTCCAAATTATAAATTCACTTTTGCGTAAACTAACGAATGTTGAAGCACATAATTAATAGTATTAAGTGGAGCCCAAAGTAGAAATGATGACTAATTCAACAAGTCTCAATAAGTCTGTTGGATATTTTACTACCTTTACCTCCTTAATTGCGTTTATTATCTATGTGTGTATACAGAACTATTGCATCATCCTTCAAGAATGGATGGTCTCCTGCAATTTTTTATTCAAAACAGGTGTTCTATATTAGTGCCTTTCAAGTGGAGACTATGGTGATTATTTAAGTCTTGTCTTTGCATAAATACAATGTGGTATCCAATAGAGAAACCATCATCCGTACGGGTATTCAAGCTCCAGTTAAATCTCCAAGCTTCGTTGCATTCCATTTAAAGACAGCTCTTAATTGCCGCCTGAACGCGATGATTAGGTTGATACAACACACATCTGAACAAACATTGCACATATTGTGGTGCTACAGTCCAAAGTGGACCTGGGTCTAGCTTCTACAACAACCAACTCGTGTTGTGCGTGCTATTGTTCTCTCACTTCAGCGTGGGAGGTGACGCACTTACCCATTACATGGCGGACACAGGGATTTAATTGCAGTCTATTTAAAATGATGATTATGATATCATTGGCAAGGATAATGATACTGTCTCCTTAATCACCGTTACTTCCACCTGAAAGAGGCCACAAGAGGCAAGGAAGACTTAATCGCATAGATATGAATTCTACTCTCGACTAAGTTTACTCCAGTTTTATTTTACGCAGGTCTTCTGTTGGATCCCATACCTGGGGAAAACATATTTCTGCATCACTTAAAATCATATTGAACAATGATTACATTTTTTTGTCTGAATCCCAAAAAAAAAATGTTAATGATGACAGTTGTGAGTATAAAACTACCTGACTTCTTGATCATGTGATCCAAATATAGGCCAAGTTAGCATTGATCACCGAAGGGATAGGTGATAGTTACAATTGGCAGACTCGTTAGGAATCACATTAAGGCCAGTAAAATGCTATTGCGATACCATGCGAATCGGCAATATTCTACCAATTGAGCCATCCTGAATCAATGAAGCGATTGAATCGGTCCTGATGTTTTCAGCTCGCTTAGATTGTTGAAGTATCATTTTTTTCGGATCTAGAAGGCCTTCTCTTCAACTTTTCAACTTCATCATTTTATGAGAAGAAATCTAATCATTTATTTTGCTTACGAATTGTATGGCGTATTGTAATAGCGGCAATAAGTTTTCGATGACCTGGTTTCATCGTACTGCTTAAGCAGAGCGAGCGTTTGAGGTTTAGCGTTGGCAACTTTTAATGCGGCACGTTCTACCGTCAGATCACCTGCGATTGGTAGAACTGATTTGCAATTTCCCAAAATACTATACTGTTCCTGCACACAGCTGAGGTGAATATTGAAATAGTCAAACATCGCGTTGGTCGCCCTGGTGTAGTGGGTATGCGTGTCGCTGAACGTTTATGTTCAATTAGCAACACAGACAACAATTTTCAAATTTCATGACTCCACCTTTTTCAATTCACTGATAATGCTCACAGAGTACAACTGTCTAGAAAAATTCTCTCAAACTTAGCCGTTCGGAGACGATATACAAATTTAAAGCTTACATTTACTCAGAAGAAGAGAATATTGTACACAACACGAGTGGTTGTTGTAGAAGCTAGACCCAAGTCTACCCAAGTCTGAGGACTGTAGTGACGCAATATTATAATATTTATTATAGTATGTATTGGCACTCAGCTGGGCGCCGTGGCGTAGTGGGTAGGTGCGTCGACTCCTACGCTCGAGGTCGTCGATTCGAATCTCGAAAAAAACATCAAACATTTTTTCACGGCTCCACCTTTTTCGAGTCACTGAAAATGTTCAGAGAGTATAACTTTCCAGAAAAAGCTTCTCAATCTTGCCGTTCGGAGTCGGCATTAAATTGTAGGTCCCCTCCACTCGTGAGAGAACAATAGCACGCACAACACGAGTGGTTGCTGAGAAGCTAGGCCCAGGTCCACCTCAGACTGTAGCGCCGCCATTATTATTATTATTATTATTATTATTGACACTCAGCTAGAAAACGAAAAACAGGGATCTAAAATGCGCTCCTATGAATAATGATCTGGTTGACATCATGTTTGACCCGAAAATACAAATGATTTTGCCACCCCATTAAGTACACTAATTTCTAAACACTTCTTAAAATAAATTGTTTTATACGATTTTTTTTGTTGAGTTTTTTGAAACTCTACACTAAAGCACTCAGACTAAAAAAATGGTTCATTGTACTGCCAGGTAGCAACCTACTCCAGTGCCGTTGATTTGATCCCAACGGCAAATGATTACTGGACCAGATTCGATTTCACTGGGATTCGAACCTGGGACCCCTCTAACTTGGGGCAGGCACTTAACCAACTCCGCCATCCAGTCGTTTGTTTTATACGATAGCAACGAAAGTAACTGCTGCGGTATAAATTAATAAGCCGAACTGACAAAAATTCCATTCCATTCCATTCCAAAACCACCATCTACCAAATAAGATATACAAATGTAAAACTCAGCATTTAAAATCTCCTTCAATCAAATGAAATCTAATAGTTGGTTCATTAATGTAACATAAGCCTTACGAGTGCTTACGGAAAGCTAAAACATTTAAAAGACTTGTTTGATTCTCATTTGACAGCGCTACTCATATTGACAGTCAATTCTGGTAGCTGAGAGTTTATTGTTTGTCAGGCGGAGCGCTTAAAAACAGAACGAATTTGCCTCGAAAATGATGGTTCAGGTCGGGCAACTTCAGTACAGAATCCTTTTTAGTAACGAAACTCAGTTCTGATTGAATGACTTTATCGAATTGAAAAAAATTATCGTTACGCGCATAAGAAGTCATCCTTTATGTACTTTATGGGTTGGTGCTTTATGATTCATTGGTCCATATTTCTTCAAAAATGAGGCCAACCAGAGCCTTACTGGCAGAGGAAAGCACTTCAAATCAACCATCACTGATTTTTCATTCCTAGATTGAAGGGCCCTTACATGGGAGATCTCTGGTATCAACAAGATAGGGCTACGTATTACACTATCAATTTATAAAGAGAGTCCTTGGATGAGCGCATCATCTCAAGAAGTTGGCCAATGACTATTTTCTGTTGAAATAAGTGAATTCTTCGAAAACCAACTACCTTGGACCACTTAGAAGTAGAGTCCGAGCGAACATTCGGCTTCGGCTTCGGCCACCTTCGGCTACAAATATCACCTTCGGCAAAACATTCGGTTTCGGCCAAATGATACCGAAACCGAATGTTGAATTTTCTGTTTTTTTTTTTTTAAAATATAAGTTGCAAGGAACGGTGTGTTTTTTGTTTTGTTATTGTCGGATATTTTGTATTTTAAAAATGCGATTGTTTATATATTTAAAATCAAAAGATTTTGCATTTGCAAGTTGGTAAACTATTAAGTGGTCTCTATAAAAGCAGACAATTTATTTGGTTTCAGGTAGAAAGAACATCAAAAATGGCAGCTAAAAATCCAATTTGCAACTTGCAAAATATGTTCCAAATAGAGTCCAACAAACATCCAAACATTCGGCTTCGGCCGAAGGTGATCAAAAAGCCAAAGTTTGGCTTCGGCTTAGACCGAAAAACTGGCCTTCGGTCGGACTCTACTTAGAAGTGAAAAATAATGGAAGCAATGGACAATTTTAGCTCCACATTAAGCTACAATCGAGGCAATCGCCTCGGGCCAGAAACATAATGGCATAAAGTGATCCTTCGAATCAAGCGAATATCATGGCTGTCACTATCATTTTTATAAGTTTCCTAAAGTCGAAAAAATATTAAACATTTCAGTAAAACTCTAAGCAGGAATTGAAATGTTTCTATTCAAACGTTGAACTAAAGGTTTTAAATGGTGTACACCTCATCAAATCTGTACAAATTCAAGTCCAAGGATATTCGCCTTTTCTATGTTTGGTGTGTACCCACCTATCAAACTCTTTCCATATACTTTCATACAAAAATCGTCAAATCGATGCAAGCTTTAACGGCAAATATTGAAAAAATGTCCATAAATCTTCGAACTACCCGTCGTCGCCATCTCACCCTCCACTCGAATTCGTGCACGCTCTATGCGGTATCATATATTCGAGCGTGCAGCAGAAGTCAATGCTCAATCATTGCATCGTTATTGATTCTTTTTCGTTTACATACAATATATCCTGCGGAGGAGCACCAGAGCTGGAGTGGAAACCTTTCCAGCGGTTACCATAACTGATGTCTGATGACCCGTTTTCGTGGAATAAAACAGCCCTTGCATATTGGGTAGAAAAATGAGCGGAACGGAAAAGAAAATTATATTTTCCACAACAACGAAACAATTTTCCGAGAGGTATCAGCCGCCCGCCGCCGTTTACATAAAGAAATTCAATAAAATCGGAAACTTTTCGATTGACATTCCCCGGATCCCCCCAATGTTTGGGTTGGATGAACCATAAGCCTGCCGAACGCGGTAGGTGGTGGAACTCAGGCGACACACCTCCCACTCTTGAGTGCATGGCTCTTGCTTTTTTTTCTTCCTTTTTTCATGAATTTCTGTTATTATTTTATTAAACCCGTTGCCATGAACCCAATTGAGTTTGTTTTATCTTTTATTTTTGGCGGGAGGGGGACCTCCCATCAAATTGTTGAATGAATATCCCCGCCACTCTATGCTAATGCGTTTTCTTTTATCGTTTCAGACAACCGGAATGACACCTCTGATGTACGCGGTGAAGGATAACAAGACTCAGATCATCGACCGGATGATAGAGCTGGGAGCTGATGTTGGTGCCCGTAACAACGTAAGTCCGGTCGCTTTCATTGCCTGCCATTTAGCCTAAACATAGAAACCCAATTGCTATAAATAGCAAGACTCACACTCTGAAGTGGCAGAAGGCTGGAAGGAGAGTATCCTGCTTCCTGACTTGTTCGTCACTCTTAACAGCAGGAAAGGTGGCCTATCGAGTTTATGTTTGGCTTTTTTCCTGCCCGAGTGTGACTCTGTGCCGGAGGAATGCTTCGTGTAATCGAGATGACCCAGAAACGAAGCCTAGTCGGAAGTGATTCGATTGTTGGAGCGCGCCAAAACAAAGCTAATTAATGCGAAATTCGTATGCGACATGAATACATAACAGGAATACCAAACAGCGTCAGAATTGACGGTTTTTTTGTTTCTTTTTTACGATTGGCTTGGCTTGGTGTTTAAATCTTTTTCTGGTTTCAACTTGATTAAGGGACGTATTCATTCTGAAATCAGTTTAATTGGAATAATTTTACCACTTCTCCTCATTACCTTGGTGGTTATTAGCTATTTGTTGAAGGTGGACTTGGATTTGATCTTTAGGTCAGGGTCATACCGAGACTAAGTGGAATTTCATGGTTAAATAATTTTAATTGGGAAAAGTCAATGTTAACCGAATTTGACTAATCCCTTATTGCATGCGTAAGCATATTGAAGATTACAAAAAAATATTGGCGTTAGGGTAAGCCTGCGGCTTAACCACTCGTAACTACAGAATATTCTTCTAACTATTTCCAGCTAAGCGAGAACTTGAACGTGAATGTTATACTTTTATCTGGTCATCTTAGATTGCTCTGTCCCATGACGAAAGGTGAAGCAACGACAATCTTAAACTGTTTTGGAACTATACCACAAGTTTAGTAGATCTAACACATTTTTGCGATTTTTTTTCAAATCTACCAAAGTGGAAACCTACCATGTTTCGTAAGGTTTGGTTAGGTTTAGGTGGCTGACTGCAGATAGCAGTCTCACATAGGCCACCTAAGGCCCATTGTGATACCACGCGGATCGGATGTCTCCTATCCAGAGAAACCATTTGGTTCTTGCCACGAAGCTTCTTAATTGATGGTTGCCGTCATTGTGCAGTTCCCTCAAGTCGTTAAAAAAAAGCTCCAAGGTGTTTCTCCCTGCGGGAGTATAGAGGGCTATAGGTGCGGAGGAGATGCGTTATGCTTACTCTTCTTCCTCGTTTATTCAGCTTCTGCAGCAGTCATTATGAGGAAGTCCCATTCTTAAGACGTGTGTGCCACTGGCACAATGTCCTGTGATAGCACAGATAAGAGTCCTTAGGGATGACCTGTTCATTCTATTAAGATAGAGAGAAGGTTTTAAATCTTCGACTCTGAGCCTGTGGGACAACGCAACAGAGGACGTCCACGTACAAGGTGGCGCACACAAGTCGAGGGGGACCTCGGCCGGCTTGGTGTGCGAAACTGGAGACAGCTGGCGAAAGATCGTGCTGGCTGGAGAGGCATGTTAATTGAGGCCCAGGTCCACCTCGGACTGTAGCGCCCTAAGAAGAAGAAGAAGACTTATTATAATGTGATTTTTTAAAGCGAAGAATAGTATATATAACACACTTCTTGTGATTCGAAAATTTAACTGTTTACTGTTAACCTCTTAAGCGAAAACTATAAAGTGGGAAACATTCACAAAGCAGATGGCATAGAGATGAAAATCATTTCAGAGCAGCTTTTACAGAACTGGTCATTCAATAAGACCTCGTTGGTCTTATCAGAAAGGATGATTTGCAAATCATAATGAATGATTCATACTCGAGATTGGGATTAATTCTTGTTCCAGAGTGTGAGTCAAGTGTAAATTACTAGCTCATACATGTATGTATTCATCTTACACCTTTCCTTGTCATTCATAATATCTACAGACTTGGCCAAATGTATTAGGCACCCTTTAGGATTCGTTATATCTTCAGAAAGCAAACAAATTAATGAAATGAGAGGAAAAAATAAAAATCGTTTACAACCTCAGATAGTGTCGCCGAAAACCATACACCGATAAGTGATTTGGCAGCAAAGACAAAAAGATAAGGGTGCCTAATGCATTTGGCTGTATCTTCATGTGTTTACTACTTAAAAATGGTTTTGATTATATTAGCAGTGTTAAATGACAATCAGTCTCGGGTTTTTTTAATTTTAAAAGATTAACAATACCTTAAGCAAATATTCAAATATTAAATGAAATCATTCAGTAATATTATCATTACTATGCTTTCTACCCAACTGCCGAACAAAGAGAAGAAATGGACATGGAAACTTAATACGGAACTATCTGCTAGAATAAGGATTCGCGAACAAGAATAAAAACACTGTTCGAATGTGTTTTTGTACCCAACAATTAAACATCAAAACTTACATGAAGTAAGAAAAGCATACTCGGAAGAAGTTGGTCGTTTTGGCATACACACATTCAGTTGACAGATTTTGACTAAAAGCTAAAAAGCCCAAAGAAATCCCAGTAGCTAAAATTCCATACTCTCTCGTGAGCTCTCTTGTCTGCGAAAAACTACGATATTTCTGCGATTTAGTGAAAAATTCGTAAGAATTGATAATCATGAAAATGTGAATACATAGAGAATTCAGGATACCGGTATGACCATTGTCTAGACAAATCAGTTTGAATCAAAATAACCGTCTGCAATTTTATAGGCAGAGTATAACTACATAATTATAAGAGTTGGTTCGGTATTCTAAATGAACTGGCACGACTTTGGCAAAAGAAACAGTAGAATCACGAAAAGATGAACAGATATAAAACAAGCCCCATTTAACGAAATGTTCATATTTTTAAGATTCTACTGAACTAAGCTTCTCCACCTGACTCCAACAAATTACTTGATCAACCCCCTTTTCAATTTAAAGGTCCGTGCATCAAGTCCGGTCAACACATCAGCTTTCATTTTTACGGCACCACCTCTCTTGAGTCAGTGACAGTGCTCATGCTCAGAGAGCATGATTTGTTCAGAGCCGATATAAAACTCCACTCGTGGGAGAACAGTAGCACAACACGAATGGTTGCTGTAGAACCTAGGCCGCACTCCTGTAGCGCCACCAAAAGAAGTAGAAAGGGGAATGGTGATGAAGGTCAGAATGGGGGTCGCAATGTTCTGTGACTTCAGAGTAAATTTAATGAAAGTAACAAGTCTCCTACCTTCCGATTATAAATACTTTCTGAAAACACCAAAAGTGTTCCTTTCGCTGTGCTCAAATTTTTAAGGCAATCCACCATCACCACATCAATCCAATTCAGACCTCTCAAGAGTTGCATGTTTCAGCACTGTTTCATTGGCACTTTCACTTTCCCAGTGACCACATTCTCTGGAGAGAAGAAACCTATGACCCGAACACTGGCGTGTGTTTCCCCTTACACAGTCACATTTGAATATATCCTTGACCCAATTTCACCTTCAGTACATAGGTACAGTCTTATCTCAGATTGTAAATCGCATTTACTGGTCTTGATTTTGACCCAAGCAGCTTGAGTTGGAGTTGTAATAAAAATTTCCCAAAAGGGAGAACAACGGTTTTGTGAAACGTCGGTTGAGTAAGGGCAGCGAAGTAATGCTCCGCCATGGGGCAACACGGTTTCAACACGTCACGAGCTTCGAATGTGTGTACGTTTGGCAAGAGTTCCCTGACGACTGGAGACGTGTTAATTATTGTTCACAGGGTTATTGGGCTTTTGACCAGTTTCTGCTTAGTTTATGGTAAGGGGTCACTGGATTTGAAATAAGTGGCAGAAAAATTTAGGAAATTCATTTTTTCACTTGACCTCATTTAATTGGGTGGATTTCCCAAGGACACAGCCGATGACGTGGTCGTGTAGATTTTCGTTTTATTAATTTCTTATTTTTCGAAATATAAACTGCCAGCTTTTCGCTAATTTCGCTAAAACATGAATAATATGGAAACCCTAACCATCGGAAGACCCCTGCTGCATTTTAATAACAGCGGGTAAGGTCAGTCTCTCTGCTATTTGCATTTTTGCTGTGTTTAACACATGCCAGTGCTTCGCTATTTTTAATTGGTCTAAGACCGTTGGTCAGGCTATGAGAATGCGACCACTATTCGATAGCTTTTGCAACGTGGTAGACGAGTGAAGTCGCTGTTTGTATGCGATCTGAACACATTTTACTTTGCGTGGCGCTTGACATGATATATAAATGGTGCTTTTCGTGTAAAATATTTTCAATGAAGAAAACATTCAGCCAGATTTTGACGAATGTCGCGCATAAACGTAACACTTTAGGGGATAAGTTGCAAAAAAAATCATGAAATCTATCACAGTTGTTCTATCTAGGTTTGGGTACCACTTGAGCGCTATAAGGCCTGAATATCAGAATATACTCCATGGTCATCAGACGTAATGGGGAAGTGCGGTGACATCTGCCCCAGAGATCTGTGGTCGAATCAACAGGACCGGCGGCGACTCAAAAAGATAAGACGTTATTAGCACTAGTTATCGTTTTGTTACCAATAGCTCCGTTACCAGCTCTTTTTTGTGGTACCGAGAAATTACTAAAACCAAAGAGCGAAATACTATTTCTTTAAGTGTCTTTCTAGAGATATCGTCAAGGGAGTTATACAGGCTTTGTCTGATTTCCATTGTCTGACTCGAGTACCCGAGTACCGGGCAGATGCAGAGAATGGATATTAGAGTCTCACTTTCTGCTTCATAATCTCGACTGCGGGAGTGGAGATTGCGTGGGACACCATTGCATTGCGTGGGTCGAGTTGTATGATAATCGCTTATCAGCTAGCGACCCATACTGATCGTTTCTACTCTGACAATATACGTCCGACTTCATCTGGTAATGTCTCACCCGCCTTGTAATTCTGGCTTATCTGAGATAGACTGCATTTAGGAAATACTTGATGATTTCTACCTTGGCACTCCTAGTGGAAAATAAACTCGAATAGCAAGTGATTGGTGAATTTTCGATCCCAGCCTTGCAGGCTTATCAGCTTTTCAACTTTCAATTATGTTTCTGCGTCCTGAGACTCAGATAAGGATTTGCATTTTCCATCCGTCTCATGAAGCATGCAGTATTGCTGTTGGATTTAGTTTGAAAATGTAGTGACCGCGATATTAGGATCCTGGCTGTCGACATGGATTGCTGTCATTTGTCTTGTCTGGTGTTCGGTTGCAATCTTATATGACGGCAGCTTCCTTAAGAAATTAGGCTTAGAATAGACTAAGGTTATCCGGAAATTGGAAGGCCTTGATTCATTCAAGTATTCTAAATAAACAAAAGCGCCGAGTACACTATTTTTGAACCGTCTGTATACACATCGACTGGATGGCGCAGTTGGTTAAGTGCCTGCCCCAAGTTCGAGGGGTCCCAGGTTCAAATCCCAGTGAAATCGAATATGGTCCAGTCACCATTTGCAGTTGGGATCAAATTAACGCCACTGGAGTAGGTAGCTACCTGGCAGTACAATGGACCAGTTTTGAGTCTGAGTACTCCATTAGAGCTTCAAAAACAAAAAAAAAAAATACACTGACGATCCAAAACTTCCATAAAACTACGGCCATTGTGTTGTTCTGTTCTTAAGCGCAATTATTTGTACAAATAATTTGGGAGCTTTTGTTTAAAGGTGGTATAAAATTAGAGCCTCATCACTCAGAAAAATTATCTTGTAATATTCTTCTGTGAACTGGACTTTAAAAGCATGTCACTTACAAAAACTCCAGTTCCTCTTATCAACATTCATGAGTTCATTCAGTCACACATTCAGCTAGTACCTGCAAGAAGGGGTATAAAAATCTTTGCAAGACCTGCTCAAAAATCCCTCGGATTGAAGAAATATTAATTAAAAAAGAATAATAAGGTGGGCGCCGTGGCGTAGTGGATAGGTGCGCCGACTCCTACGCTCGAGGTCTAAGGTTCGAATCTCAAAAAAACATCCAAAATTTGTTCACGGCTTCACCTCTTTCGAGTCACTGACAATGCTCAAAGAGTATAACTGTCTAGAAAAAGCTTCTCAATCTCGCCGTTCGGAGTCGGCATTAAGCTGTAGGTCCCCTCCACTCGTAAGAGAACAATAGCACATACAACACGAGTGGTTGGTGAGAAGCTAGGCCCAGGTCGACCTCGGACTGTAGCGCCGCCATTATTATTATGATTAATACCTAAAGTTGCTCAAAGCTCTCAGGCTCATCTCAACTCAATAAGATATACTAAAAAACCAAATTTTTGAACTTAAAGGAATAAATTCAAGGAGAGAAAATATATCCGTAGGGACAGAGAGTGATTCGCTAACCACTCACGTCACACTTATTCAAGTCACACTCCCTCTCTACCCATAACTTTCAGTACACTATTTTCATGTACACTCGATTCCTGGACACGCTAACCACGACGGTTGCAGTCTGCTTAACTCATCACCTGAACACATCCACCCACCTGCGATTTTTCATTCTCAACAGCAAAATCGAATCCATGTATCGCTGACGTACTTAAATAAATTCGACCAGTACCGCCTTCTTACACAACTCACCTGAGGTGTCCTTAAGAAAATCGAAACCTAATCCGACCAACAACATGCTAATCATTGCATAAAACCCGAATTAAGTTCCGAAAATAAGACCATTGATTTCTTCTTCACACCCATCGGGCCCCGCAGTCCGTGCTGCCCGCTAAACTTCAACATGGACACCCTCAACTTGCCCCCATTTGAAAAACTTTTCCTCGAGAGTCTGATACCTGTAGGCCATTAACCCGACTGCCTACATCGAGGGCGGCTCGTATTCCACCCGAACTAGGTCAAAGGAATGCGGAAGTTTTGTCAACGGCTCGTTCCGCCTAATGTAGGCAGGCGAACTTTTTAGGCTCGCAACTTATTCAGTCGCCAAACGAACCAAATGAAAAGGATACGACTGCCCCACCAAATCAACTCATTACGTAAACTGGTGAAATAAATTCGCACCTAACTGAGTTGGCCGGCCCGGCGCAGCACGCGGACTGCGGCGGGGGATGGAATATTTTAAAACATTTAACCGGAAGTGGAGTAATTCTTCGTATTATGGTCGCAGTGTATGCAAATTGCTATCGATTCTTATTTCTTCTCTGAGCAAAATTCACTTCCGGTGCCGGTAATGTCGGTCGAAGCTGGCGGCCAGCCTTGTGTAGTGCACCCTGCCACAATGCACACCAGTTCCGGTGCGCGGGACTGCAAAATAAATTATTCCCTCCGGACACTTAACAGGTTTTTTTGTACGGAATTTTAACTCAGAAAATTAATCTAAATTTCTCGGAAACCCGAACACATACCCCACAAATGCGGGAAAAAAATTCCTCAGAAGTCACGGTCATCCTGCATGTAACATTCAGGGGAGCAGTGCAATAATTTATGTCAATGCTGGCAGGACCGTGCGAATCACAGGCTTTTAGTGCATTGTGCGACGTGGGTCTTTGCAGAGGCGTCACTTAGAAAGTGGGGCGTGGGCTTAATTTCTTCGGGCAATCCCTTGCGAATCTGACCCGGATTTTGGTGCGGCCCTTTTCGTTGGAATGGTCATGCAAGTGAAAGGTCAATTGGCTCGTTTTGAGTAATTCTCCATTAGATTGATGACTTTTTCTGCATTGTTGCATGTGCGATAGCTTTGGTTCGGACTAAGGTGTGTAGTGGCATGCCTTGCTAAGGGTGCATGGTTAATTGTACATTTTTTTCGGATCTCGTGATGGAAGAAATGGTCTTCAAAGGTAATCATAAATCGGATTATAATAGGGTGTAAGACGTCCGTATGCCGTGCACGGCCTACGCTCCTTTTTGTTCAGATTATAACGCCATTAGTTAGTCATGATTTCTAAATGCCTGCTGACGTCTAAGAGAAGGGCTTTGAGTCATACAATTTTACGCTCCTAGAAATGTTTTTTTTTCTGACATGATTGATTTGCCTTGCAGTTGAATCTTTTCGTAAGTACAGGTTGTTTTTTTCGAATTGGCAACACCCTCTTTTAACTTATTTGGTTTGGTTTGGTTTACCATTTCAATGTGAATATACACCAAAACAACGAAATAAGTAATTTTCAAAAGATTTTATTCCCCATTTCCTAACTGCAACATAATTCACAGCTGGTTTGCCCAATGCACCAGTTAACAAAGAAGAGTTTTGACGATAAGCGACTGGGCACGCCGGAATTTGACAAATCCCCCGAAAAGCATCTAAGCGAAGGACTCTGTGGTAATCCTACGTCCAAAAACAACAACACGTGGTTGATTGACGCCCAGCCTTCCAGGAAGTACTCGAAGTCACCTAAAGTTACATAGAAGAGGAAATACGTTAAATAATGAAGAAAGTGAGCTGGATAAAAAATTACCAAAGACAAAAATGCCGGCATAGAAGAGTATCGGGCTAGAAGACGGGATGAGAGGAAAATTTCTATCTCAACAGGAAAGGTTTCCCGCAGCCTCCTTGCTCAAGTCTACAGAGGAATCAAACAGAAAATACGAGCTTTTTTATAAAGAAACCAAAAGTCTGGCAACAGGCTTTAAAAAAGGAACCCAGACTCTTCAAAACTTTGAGAGTATTCATGTTACTGACACGCAGGGAATAGTGGATCCATTAAAAAAGCATATGCAGTAGCTAATGAACAAAACTAGAAGAGTAATAGGGAATCAAGAAATCCCATCTTCAGTCTGTAAATTAGATCTCCTTTATTGAAGAGGCTAACGGAAGAAAACCAAAGCCGCAGACTGAGATAGAGCTCTCTTCAAGGCTTGTGGCGATTATCAGCTGTATAATTGGAGAAGGCGAAAGGACGCCTGAGGAAAAGAATGTCAGCTACTAAAGAGCTATTCATATAGCAACTATAGAGGTATATCCCTGCTAAATGTCGTCTATAACCTTTCCTGTCCACTGTGTGAACGTCTAACGCCCTTTTGCAACGCACTAACCGTCAATTACCACAGCGGTTTGACTATAGACCGAATCTTTACACTACCCTGAATCCTGGAATATCGATTTCAAAGCCACATACAAAAGCATCCGGGTTTCGGCACGGAGATGCGCTGTCGTATAACTCCTTCAGTCTAATCCGAACGAAGACAGTTCGTCGATCACCAACTGGGAGAAAACATCACAATCCACAGCTACAATTTACAGGTTTACCTTGGAAAATTGTAGCTCCACAAAGGACATCTTGATGCAGACCTGACGCAGAATCATCCTTGGGTGCCATTACTGTAGTTGAAAAACTTTTATCCGGAACTCCAATAATCGGAAACCTCTTAAATCCAGTTTTCTGTATTCAGATCTTCCAAAAATGTAATTAAATCAATAACGTGTCGCAGCTCACGCCGGCAAACCAATGCCAGTGAAATTATAAGTGATCTTGTGATGAGACAAATAAAACCTGTTAAAAAATTACTCTTATTTTTTGTTTACATCTCTAATAACCGGAAAAATCGATCATTCGGAAGGCCTTTAGTCCCGAGTATTCCGGATAAAAGAGTATTCACTGTACTTCCGTTTGTTGAAAGAACATTGATTCAAGCTCTTGACTCAAAGAACCAAATAATAGTCTCCAATACCCTATATCCTGCCAGGCACAGCTGGTTTTTGGTCCCATCGAACGATACATTTTGAGGCTGATATTATTCCAATTTGCAACAGTTTTAAATTTGTAATCCGGTTAAGCTAAAATATTACGTCCGGAAATTTAAATTCATTAGTCACTAAAAGTTTATACTTTTATAATATGAAATTTTACTTATAAAGAACACAAAATTTTCAGTCATATAAAAAAAAGGTAAGCTTTAATAATTGTAAAAGTTGACCCAACTTCTGATATCCAAAAGGATATGTTAATTTCCAAACAAATATAATTTCCTTATGTGTATCCTATTAAAATTACTTTATATTTATTTTCAGGATAACTACAACGTACTTCACATCGCATCGATGTACTCACGTGAGGATGTCGTTAAACTTTTGTTAACTAAACGTGGTGTCGATCCGTTCTCCACCGGTGGGGTAAGTAATGACTTCTTCATATGTACCTGAGGACAACCACCTTCGGCACCTTGAATTCCAGGTTACCGTACCAATGAACCAGATTTAATTCATGGTGTGTGTGACTAGTATGTTACGCTTGTAACAAGTTGTGTGGGTGTAAGAAAAAAAACCCAATGACTAGCTGTAACTAATGAACAAACTCGTTATGACACCCTTTACAGAGATTTTGCGATAAAGGCAGTGATTTTTCTCTAAAGTGGTTTCAAGGACTCCGCCACTCGTGTTCAACGAATGCCATTTATTATACAAGAAGGTCAAAATAGTGGTGAAGGATTGGGGATTTTTCTAAAGATTTTTCAATTCTGTAGGTCGTACACAAATTGCTTAGGTTTCATGCAAAATAATTACAGGTTTGCTCGTTGCTGACATTAAGGCCAGAAAGTAAGTACAATCATAGTCTAAACCATTTTGTTCAGTCCTAAATGTGGTAATCATGCTGACGAAGCTTGAGTGTTAAAGGAGCCAACAGTTACGAAATGCCTACTAGACTCGTTTTAATAATTGACTTTTTGATTACATATAATCAGCCCATGAACCTATTTATTAAAAGTCTAGTGAACTTCTAACATCTCTAGAGCTATAAATAATCGTCTGTGCTTTCATAAAACCTTCTGAAAGAAATTATCTGTTGCAGACTCGGCGATAGCAACACGCTTTGCTTCCTTAGTCATGAACAGCGACAGTAGAAGAAAAATCACGACGAAAGAAGCAGTCCACTGTATTTCTGATTGATCAGTGACAGCCCAGAAATGTTGATAATTGGATTACACTACGCTTATCTTCACTATATCGCTGTTTATTGATGCATGTCTTAATTAACTGAGAACACTTTCGGGACTCATGATAAGGAGTTTTTAATGAAACAAACTTCAAAAACTTTTCCATGATGATGTTAGTTTAGTTCTTTTTGGTATATTAATTCGTTTGACTAGAGAATAAAAACTGACGTGTTTAGTTTTTTAAACTCCCCCGTGTAGATTTTGTCTTTAACATACCTTTATTATTTATTATTTTGCTGCGCGGCATGAGGCGTCGTCCTGCTGGTACATTTCCTTACGGTCAACTTTAAGCAAAAATTAATCTGTAAAAAAATCGATCAGTGCTGGACCATTCAAGTGTATTGATTGCGTTGGATCGTCCTCATTTTCGAAAAAAAAAAACAAACTAAATAGGTCGAAAACATCAACAACCTAAAAACAATCCCAAAGTGGCTGTTTACAAACGACTGGGAAATCCGACTGGGCAGGCAAGATTTTCTGCGTGTGGAACACGCGAATCGGTTCACTTTCATCATGTTTTCACCCAGTAATGTTCAACCGAGAATTGAGTAATGCTCTCTTTCAAATTCGTATTTTTCATGAATTACGGATAAAAACAGCAGCAGCAACGTTTGCATGTAGTTCTGTTTGTATGCAGTGAAAAAAACATTAATATTGCATTTAAATTGTCCTAGTGCTCAATTTTACTAAAATGCCACGTAGCATACGTGAGGTGTTACTCGATCAGCGACCACCAGAAAATGAGGAAAACATGTGGGAAACGGACCGAAAAGGGTTGAAGGTATACCTGCTTCACCGCTTTAAAAGTGGATTTTCGGTGGAAGAAGGCCGATTTCGGCGCATCCAACCCATCTCCCTCTGGCTTGTGAAAGTCGTATATGGTATACCTCTCAATCTTGCCTTCTTCCGCTCATGTAATCAGGCACTAACTGTGACTCAACTGACACAACTTGTTTAAATTTTCGAAGCAAATGGTAGTCTAGTTAATTCATTTCCAGCACCACATCAGCGAAAGTAGGACATTATTCGCGGTCTGTCGGCTTCAATTCTTGTGATAGTTGGACAATTACTGTGATCCTCTCAAAATGGACATACTTAGGTTTCCCATCACTTTCACATTTATGATGGCTGGAACTAACACTAGTTTTCACATCAGTAACAGGCCAGAGACGTTCAAATCTATTGATTCATTTCACTAAAGCTATGCAAGAATATGGTTTATAAAAAACAAAAGCAGCATGAATTTCACGAAAATCTTTGGTGATATGTTAAAAAAATTTGAGGCGCATTCTCAGAATTTCACCATATGCGAGTGTGCACGGATCAATATTTAATAACCTCCTTGTCTTTACTCATTGGAAGTCGATGGTGCGAAATTTGAAATGACCCCTCTTGAAATGACACTATATAGGTCCTAAACAAGACTACCAAGTCCATAATGGAGCTGGATGATGTTCAGAATCTAGTGATGGACTTACAATAGCGTTAAACAAAATGTCTATCTATAGTCTGTCTATCGTACCTTAATATGTTCTTTGCATTTTACTTAGTTGCTTAGATGTAAATATTCAAAGGACCGTCTTGGACTAATATGGGTGGGTTATATGTACTTTTCTTCTGCCTCGAAGTTGAAGCCGTAAAATTACTTCAACTTTGAGTGAGTCTCAAAATGATGTGATGAAACGACCCACGCACACCACCCTAAATTCAACACGGTCCTCCACTTTAATGCCGACTATGAATGGTGCATTTTTGAGAGTGTGTCTACGACAGTTATACTCACTTGATGATGTCATCGATTCATTGCTTAACATTTGTGTAAAAAATTGAGATTACATGCTATAGTTCTCCTCATGTGGCTGAATGGCCTATTAAAGAAATAGGCCCGGTCAGACCTTGCTTTCAGTCAATTTTTATCTCATGATGAAGTGACTAGCCACTTACGCTGTCTTAGTCTTGTACGAAAAATATTCTCATTTCATAGCCATTGGACACATAGAATTCATTGATATGCAGACTTTACTCACTTGTCACAAATTGACTGCAGTCCTGTTATTAAAAAAATCTTTTCTTTATTTCTTTAAAAAATATTTAAAATCAATGCTTTTGTCTTCCACTGTAGTACCATAAAAGTTCCTTGCCTTATCTAAAGTCGCAAGACTAATCCGCCCGTCAGCACACCATCCATCAAACTCATTCATTCACTATTATTTCGTAGTTATCCTCCTCTTGGAGCCTTGTATAGTGTTGCCACGTTCCAAGTAAAAATAACCTCGACTCGCATCCCGCACATGGCAACACCATTCGAGTGCATATTTCATCGGGACATTGCCATTCTGCTCAAATATCAAAACTTTCGTTCAACATATGACACCAGCATATCACGGAATCCGACATGAAAGCCAATTCGCTTCATCGAAATTCATTCACTCCAGAAGTTTTGGCAATCGGATATGCAGTCAAAATGGGAAATAGTGTTACTATGTTACTGTTATTGCTGTCTTTATACCGTCATTCATGCTTCTGACACTTCAATAAGTTGCTTCTGTCTTCACGCTCCGTGGTGTTATGTAACACGACCGTTTGAATAATAATAAGTATCCGATGAATATTTCGGGGATACTCAGTTTGTGCTTGGATTTCGTCCTGAGAAGAAGCAGGAGCAAAATTTCGAATAATATCATATCCGGGGGATTTGTGCATTTTTTCAGGGTTTGAGAGACTTTGGACATAATAGGGATAAAAAAACTGGTACCTGTCCGTTCGAGGACCACTCCTAATCTGCCTAACGTATATTTCGAAGTAAATTTGCACCCACTAATCCTAAGATCTGATCAAAATTCAAACTAAATTACACAACTCTTCTCTTTTTTTAGTCAAGAGCCCAGACCGCAGTCCATTTGGTGGCAAGTCGACAGACAGGTACGGCAACAAGTATTCTACGTGCCTTATTGGCGGCAGCTGGAAAGGATATCCGATTGAAAACAGACGGAGTAAGTACCACTTAACAAAACTATTTCTTTTACAAATCACTTGAGTGTAATTAATTTCACATCCTCCACAAGCCCTTCGCAACCTTTGCAAGCTACCTGCCAACGCCATGAAGCTATGTGTTACCAAATACTTCCGTTTAATTGCTCCACATAACAAATAGCTCCTTCATCACCCCTCCGCGTTGCTGTATGCGTGCTCATGCTTTTCTCCTTCTTCCCCGTCATATCTCAGTCTACAGCAAGCCGCGCCACACACATGCCATGTAACACCATGTTTGGCAGCCGTGTTTGCGCCATGTTCGCTGTCTACTCTCGAAATTCGAACAAACGGAAGTGCAACCTGATGACGATGATAACTGTCTGCTGAGAGGCAGTTGTATTGTAGTGCTTTGTGATATGATATATCTTGCGTGATAACGTGAAATTCCACCTCATTCTCTTGAATGACTTTCCACTGACTGAACGTTCACTTGCCCTCGGCAATGGTAGACCCTCCAACTGCGGGGGGACGACTACAACTCTTTTACGGGTTGTTTACGTTGGAACCGATTGGTACCACGATTTGTAGCGGAAATTTTATTCCTTCAGAGGGGAGCATGCTTTCGCAGAAACGAGTTAGACTGTTATTTCGGTGGTTGTATCCTGGTGGATCCTGGTGTACATTCACACACATGCCGAGTGAATTGACAGTCACGTTGAGGGTGGCGGATATCTTATTGCACCTAGCACCATGGCCGTACTCCTCGCCTTCGTTGGGAATGGTAATTTATTCCGCATAGAGTCCAAATCTTATGATTATGGAAATCCTTACATGCCTCAATTTGACTTATCATAGGGTAACGCCGTGTGTTGCCGACAGAATTTTGAAATTTGCTCTGCAATCGGATGTCGTTGGACCTTCGAGTAATTTGGTGTCATAATTAAACTCAGTTTCACGTCAGTAATTAAATGAATAGATAGGCTATTCCTTTGAGTGAAAAAGGATCTACGAATATAACGCATGATTCAGTAAGATCGATGGCGATCGAGATATTCGTTCGAGTTGAGTCTCACACTCTCGACCACAGCAGCCACATTTTCATCTGTGCGCACCGTACAATGACGTCAACCATGAGTGTTGTCCACTAGCATACCAGTCTCACGAACTTTTTAATCAAACTTGCATACAGCAGTCGCGGTGACGGTGGGTGCTTAATTTCGACCAAAACTCCTTTTCAAAAAACGCACTGTTTGGGCTACACAGCACTCACTTTGGAAATAAATTTTCAATATTACCCAAGGTTGTTCAAGCGTAAAGTGAGTAATTTCGTTCCGCGGAGATATGACACTGACTGTCTGTCAAGATTTCGAGCGAGAAACAGCTGTCAGTGCCAAAATAACCTATGATTAAAAAAAAAATCACTAGAAGACCCAAACTGTAGAATCAAATATCCCATACCCATTTTTTTCCGAAAAAATAACTTCCAGCTGTAAATTCCATTAAGCAACTCAAACAGAATAAGGATTTGGTAGAATATGATTTTGGAGTTTTGATGCAAGTTGTTTGGCCAACGTTTACATTTTACCCCGAGGTGAAAACTCTATAACTACGTCAAAATATTTTTATGAATTGACACCACTTTTCACCAACGGCCTTTATTTTTTTATAAGTTTTCGGCCCGTAACAATGTCTATGTGGACGCCGCCGTGGCATAGTGGACTCCGAACGGCGAGATTGAGAAGCTTTTTCTAGACAGTTATTCTCTTTGAGCATTGTCAGTGACTGGAAAGAGTTGGAGCCGTGAACAATTTTCCTTGAAAAATGTTACCTTGTTATTGTGTTCGCACCTAGACTTGAAAGTCTAGTGCGTATGGGTCAACGCGAAAACTCACACGGACACGGCGCCCACGTTTAAAGAGTATAACTGTCTAAAAAAGCTTGTCCGACTTAGAATTCGTGCTTTTGTTCTCGAGTAAAAATCACTCACAGTTTAATACCGACTGTGAATGGCGAGATTTTTTGAGAAGCCTTGAAGATTGAACATATTTTGTTTTGAAAAATGTCTGTCTATGCTGGAAATTAAACCTAGATTGAGTCGAGTGCGTAGGAGTCAACGCACCAACTTGCCACGTTCAAAACTGGGTACATAAATAGGGATGCAAACATCGTTCTTAAAAACATCGATGTTTGAAACATCGATAGTTCCAGGACAAACATCGATGTTAAAAAAACATCGGTATCAACAACGATACATCGATGTTTTTCCGATGTTTTATTTATATTCTACATCACACGAATTGTTGGCTATATTTACGATGTACTATACCTAAACAACAAAACATACTAGTCGTACCAGTTTCAACCCAAAAACCTTCTAAGTCTTCCGTTTCGTTGATGATTGAATTTTTACTTTGTGGCATATCGGGCCAACGAAAAACCCAAAGTAACGTTGGAGGATTCTACGATTCGGGATTAGGGTTCCCGAGCCGGCCCTTCATGCACGTTTATATAGCGAGTCGCTTGCTCAAAGACCGACACCCGTTCCCAGCCGCACCCCGTTGGTGAACAGGCGCTAGTTTGGCTGTTGACACAAGGTCTGCCATGCTTACGCATCCAGCCAATACATGACGAAACATGAGCCCTCTCCGATTAGCCCACAGTTCCATAGGAGTTGTATACCCGGTCTCCTTCAGGGTTGCTCGATGCCCAAAGTAAACCACTTGGAGGTTCGGAGTAGGATATTAAAAAGGAGAGGCTAAGATATGCAAAAAGTTACATTGTATTGCGCATCTCTAGCAGGTGTAGGTGTAAAAGATTACACCCCATTATTATTACAAGAATACAAGCACATTTTATATATAACACATTTTGGGAATGTTTAACGAAATGAATGAACGATGTCGATGTTTGACAATTTTGCCGTCGATGTATCGGCGATGTATCGGTTAGCAAAACATCGATGTCAACATTGATGTTTATGAACGAAACATCCATGTTTGCAAAATATCGATGTATCGTTTGCATCCCTATACATAAAGCGAGCCACTTTTTTGTCAGAAAAAGAAAAATACTTTTTCTTCGTACGCCACTACAATCCGAAATGGAACGTGGTCCCAACTAACAGGCATTCTGTGCGCCACCTCAATCGAGGATATCCTATGTCTTGTCTTACTCTATATCTGGCCAACGGCCCTCAAAACTACAGCTCGCCTTCTATGGGGGTAACTATCAATGACAATGGGCACTATCAAAGTAAAAATCGTCTTGGTTTTACAAAATGGAAAGCCTAACATTGACTTGACTAATGAGGTGCAAGATGTCTAGAAGTCAACAAAAACCAAAGTGATAGTGCTCAGTATAAGTCACGGGAAGATAGTTGATCATGCAGCTAGACTTCGGACCCCACATGCATTAGCACATTGCCATAGCTAGGACGACATAGCAAACTTCGTTTTCTTTGCGTCGATACTCGCTGGAGCCAGACAACGTTCACTTTTCAAAGCCTTCCCTAATTCCACCGAAGAGGTATCTAGGATGACCAAACCAGACGTTGAGTAACACAAAAAAAAAGGTAACTGAATTTGTGTCAAATTGACGCCTTTGTACTCAGCAGTTAGTTCTAATAGATAGAGTTAGTGTCGCAAATATGGCCCACCTTTTACTTTTTTTTAAATAAAATGACAAATTCCAATGGAATTCATATATCTTTTTATTTAACAGTCTTAGAAAGTGTTAACATTTCAGTCTTTCATAGTAAAAAACATAAAAAATAACGTACAAAAAAAGTATTCGCAAACAATTAAAGGAAGTTAATTTCACCAGGGTGGTACGTATTTGAAATAATGTTTTTTGAATATGTTTTTATCCTAAGGCAAAATTCGCATATTGCTTTCATTGCCCGAGCAGAATTCATGAGCCCACATTGTACATACAACGTATTGTACCCATGTCTCTCCTCCCTTATGATCGGAAATCAAATTGGAACAATAAATGCATTTGGCATCTTGCTGATTACTTCGGTCAGGACTCCCATCTGATGATTCGTCTGGAAGGAAATCTTGAAACTTAAAGCCATGATGCGATTTCTTAAAACAAAAGAAAAACATAAAACTCCAGTTTAAACCACGTTTCAAATGGGGCCCGGACATAACGCCAAGCGACATAAGGCCAAATTTTAGAATTTGGTCTTATGTCTCTTTCTCAAAGTGACATAAAGCCAAATTTAAGAATTTGGTCTTATGTCGCTCGACAAAGCGACATAACGCCAAATTTTTTTGAGACATAACACCAAATAATAATATCAATAAACATCAAGTGGGCCATAATTCCACAATTTTTAATAACATGTATATGTGTAATTAAAAGGAAATTGAACCATGGAGTTAGTATTAGAGAACGGGTAAAACGTGAAGTATGAGGGTTTATGCTGCCCCCTGAAAGCCCCAGCTTGGCCGCAGATAAGGTTTGGGATAGGTGCGAGGTTGGTGGTATCCAATGTTTCCTTATTTTCATATTTAGAATGGATTTGAAAAAGTAACATATATCCAACTTTGCACCTACCCCAAATCCTATCTGCGGCCAAGCAGGGGGGTTGCAGGGGGGCAGCATGTCCCCCCAAAGCAATTTCACTTTTTACCCGTTTCCTCTTAAATGTCTCAGAATGTTTAATGGAAGGTATATTTTAATAAGGTAAGCCTAAATCAGATATACAGCGGAAAGCGACATAATTGGCAATTTGGCCAATTGGCATTATGTCGCTTTGTGAAAGTGACATAAGGCCAAAGCAAAAATTTGGTCTTATGTCACTTTGATAAAGCGACATAAGGCCAAGTTTTAAAATTTGGCCTTATGTCGCTTGGCGTTATGTCATGGCACCGTTTCAAATATGACCCACTGGTCATATCCATATAATGGATTCTATAATTTGTCGTCAATTTGCTGAAACTGTCTTCAACTTCTTAGAACTTAGTCAGCTGCATTGCAGCAGCAACACCACTGCAAAAAAAAATGTTTGACGTCTGCAGCCAATATGAGCTGGTTTGTATCTGGATATCTAAATAGTTGGGCGCCGTGGCCGTGTGGGTTCGTGCGTCGACCAATGCGCATTAGACTTTCACAGTCTAGGTTCGAATCTAAGTCCAGACAAACAATTTTATTTTTTAAATTGTTTTTTTAAATTTTTTTTTTTAAATTGTTTGTCTGGACTTGGATTCGAACCTAGACTGTGAAAGTCTAATGCGCATTGGTTGGCGCACGAACGCACATGGCCACGGCTCCCAACTATTTCAATATCCAGATACAAACCAGCTCATATTGGCTGCAGACGTCAAACAAAACATTGAATTCTGCTCGGGCAATGAAAGCAATATGCGAATTTTGCCTTAGGATAAAAACATATTCAAAAAACATTATTTCAAATACGTACCACCCTGGTGAAATTAACTTCCTTTAATTGTTTGCGAATACTTTTTTTGTACGTTATTTTTTATGTTTTTTACTATGAAAGACTGAAATGTTAACACTTTCTAAGACTGTTAAATAAAAAGATATATGAATTCCATTGGAATTTGTCATTTTATTTAAAAAAAAGTAAAAGGTGGGCCATATTTGCGACACTAACTCTATCTATTAGAACTAACTGCTGAGTACAAAGGCGTCAATTTGACACAAATTCAGTTACCTTTTTTTTTGTGTTACTCAACGTCTGGTTTGGTCATCCTAGATACCTCTTCGGTGGAATTAGGGAAGGCTTTGAAAAGTGAACGTTGTCTGGCTCCAGCGAGTATCGACGCAAAGAAAACGAAGTTTGCTATGTCGTCCTAGCTATGGCAATGTGCTAATGCATGTGGGGTCCGAAGTCTAGCTGCATGATCAACTATCTTCCCGTGACTTATACTGAGCACTATCACTTTGGTTTTTGTTGACTTCTAGACATCTTGCACCTCATTAGTCAAGTCAATGTTAGGCTTTCCATTTTGTAAAACCAAGACGATTTTTACTTTGATAGTGCCCATTGTCATTGATAGTTACCCCCATAGAAGGCGAGCTGTAGTTTTGAGGGCCGTTGGCCAGATATAGAGTAAGACAAGACATAGGATATCCTCGATTGAGGTGGCGCACAGAATGCCTGTTAGTTGGGACCACGTTCCATTTCGGATTGTAGTGGCGTACGAAGAAAAAGTATTTTTCTTTTTCTGACAAAAAAGTGGCTCGCTTTATGTATAGGGATGCAAACGATACATCGATATTTTGCAAACATGGATGTTTCGTTCATAAACATCAATGTTGACATCGATGTTTTGCTAACCGATACATCGCCGATACATCGACGGCAAAATTGTCAAACATCGACATCGTTCATTCATTTCGTTAAACATTCCCAAAATGTGTTATATATAAAATGTGCTTGTATTCTTGTAATAATAATGGGGTGTAATCTTTTACACCTACACCTGCTAGAGATGCGCAATACAATGTAACTTTTTGCATATCTTAGCCTCTCCTTTTTAATATCCTACTCCGAACCTCCAAGTGGTTTACTTTGGGCATCGAGCAACCCTGAAGGAGACCGGGTATACAACTCCTATGGAACTGTGGGCTAATCGGAGAGGGCTCATGTTTCGTCATGTATTGGCTGGATGCGTAAGCATGGCAGACCTTGTGTCAACAGCCAAACTAGCGCCTGTTCACCAACGGGGTGCGGCTGGGAACGGGTGTCGGTCTTTGAGCAAGCGACTCGCTATATAAACGTGCATGAAGGGCCGGCTCGGGAACCCTAATCCCGAATCGTAGAATCCTCCAACGTTACTTTGGGTTTTTCGTTGGCCCGATATGCCACAAAGTAAAAATTCAATCATCAACGAAACGGAAGACTTAGAAGGTTTTTGGGTTGAAACTGGTACGACTAGTATGTTTTGTTGTTTAGGTATAGTACATCGTAAATATAGCCAACAATTCGTGTGATGTAGAATATAAATAAAACATCGGAAAAACATCGATGTATCGTTGTTGATACCGATGTTTTTTTAACATCGATGTTTGTCCTGGAACTATCGATGTTTCAAACATCGATGTTTTTAAGAACGATGTTTGCATCCCTATTTATGTACCCAGTTTTGAACGTGGCAAGTTGGTGCGTTGACTCCTACGCACTCGACTCAATCTAGGTTTAATTTCCAGCATAGACAGACATTTTTCAAAACAAAATATGTTCAATCTTCAAGGCTTCTCAAAAAATCTCGCCATTCACAGTCGGTATTAAACTGTGAGTGATTTTTACTCGAGAACAAAAGCACGAATTCTAAGTCGGACAAGCTTTTTTAGACAGTTATACTCTTTAAACGTGGGCGCCGTGTCCGTGTGAGTTTTCGCGTTGACCCATACGCACTAGACTTTCAAGTCTAGGTGCGAACACAATAACAAGGTAACATTTTTCAAGGAAAATTGTTCACGGCTCCAACTCTTTCCAGTCACTGACAATGCTCAAAGAGAATAACTGTCTAGAAAAAGCTTCTCAATCTCGCCGTTCGGAGTCCACTATGCCACGGCGGCGTCCACATAGACATTGTTACGGGCCGAAAACTTATAAAAAAATAAAGGCCGTTGGTGAAAAGTGGTGTCAATTCATAAAAATATTTTGACGTAGTTATAGAGTTTTCACCTCGGGGTAAAATGTAAACGTTGGCCAAACAACTTGCATCAAAACTCCAAAATCATATTCTACCAAATCCTTATTCTGTTTGAGTTGCTTAATGGAATTTACAGCTGGAAGTTATTTTTTCGGAAAAAAATGGGTATGGGATATTTGATTCTACAGTTTGGGTCTTCTAGTGATTTTTTTTTTAATCATAGGTTATTTTGGCACTGACAGCTGTTTCTCGCTCGAAATCTTGACAGACAGTCAGTGTCATATCTCCGCGGAACGAAATTACTCACTTTACGCTTGAACAACCTTGGGTAATATTGAAAATTTATTTCCAAAGTGAGTGCTGTGTAGCCCAAACAGTGCGTTTTTTGAAAAGGAGTTTTGGTCGAAATTAAGCACCCACCGTCACCGCGACTGCTGTATGCAAGTTTGATTAAAAAGTTCGTGAGACTGGTATGCTAGTGGACAACACTCATGGTTGACGTCATTGTACGGTGCGCACAGATGAAAATGTGGCTGCTGTGGTCGAGAGTGTGAGACTCAACTCGAACGAATATCTCGATCGCCATCGATCTTACTGAATCATGCGTTATATTCGTAGATCCTTTTTCACTCAAAGGAATAGCCTATCTATTCATTTAATTACTGACGTGAAACTGCAATGCATTTGGCATCTTGCTGATTACTTCGGTCAGGACTCCCATCTGATGATTCGTCTGGAAGGAAATCTTGAAACTTAAAGCCATGATGCGATTTCTTAAAACAAAAGAAAAACATAAAACTCCAGTTTAAACCACTTTTCAAATATGACCCACTGGTCATATCCATATAATGGATTCTATAATTTGTCGTCAATTTGCTGAAACTGTCTTCAACTTCTTAGAACTTAGTCAGCTGCATTGCAGCAGCAACACCACTGCAAAAAAAATGTTTGACGTCTGCAGCCAATATGAGCTGGTTTGTATCTGGATATTGAAATAGTTGGGAGCCGTGGCCGTGTGCGTTCGTGCGTCAACCAATGCGCATTAGACTTTCACAGTCTAGGTTCGAATCCAAGTCCAGACAAACAATTTAAAAAAAAAAATTGTTCACGGCTCCACCTCTTTCGAGTCACTGACAATGCTCAAAGAGTATATTTGTCTAGAAAAAGCTTCTCAAAATCACCGTTCGGAGTCGGCATTAAACTAGAAACTGACGGATACCCTCCGCTCGTGACAGGACAATAGCACGCACAACACGGGTGGTTGCTGAGAAGCTAGGCCCAGGTCCAACTCGGACCACCTCACGCCGCCATTATTATTATTATTATTATTATTATTATTATTATTTAAACAGTTGCCGACTGATTTTTTTAAAGCACCGAAAGCTATACTTATTACTCTCCTGTCTGCATCATTTTCCGGACTGCATAGTTTCAATTCGACCCTTTTATTGATAATTTCATACTCAGCGGTATAGGAACGCGATATCCGATGTCCAACATATTCAATTGCGAAACTAATTTTTCAAATTCCTCAAAAATTTAATTATTCATCTGTCGCAAGTGGTAAATTTGAAACGAAATATCAACTGCTGGTGGGTTCCAAAGAAATTCAATGTTTTGGTATAAAGCTTGTGTTTTTCAAATTTCTGGTTCTAGCTTCGAGGAATCGAAAAATCGACTTGTATTTGTAAACTCAATGCGATTTAATTGGATAGAGGGAGTTGTGAGATAAATCGCTCATAGGGAACTTTATTTTTGTAATCACCTTTGAATGCCATAATGTTAACATATTTTTTGCAGAGAGGGAAAATTCCACTGCTTCTCGCCGTGGAAGCTGGCAACCAGTCGATGTGTAGAGAACTCTTATCAGCACAAACGGCAGAACAACTGAAGGTGAGTATGAGCAAATTTCCTGCATTAAAACTTCATTTCTGTGGACTGTACTTACCGAATACGTGACTGACTACTTTTATTTATGATCCATATGAAATTACTCTGCTTTAGTAATCAGATATCCTAGCCTCTTGAATATGCAGATTTTTATCGCATACATTTTTCTTCATTTTGACGCTTCTCAACTAACATGATAGCGAATCTTGAAAATTTCTCGCACAATTGCCTGCTACATTAAGTGTCAACATCCCTGAGAACCCTTCAAATGTACTCAATTTAGAGCCACTTGCTTTCCCTTTGCTTCACTTACTCCGATGAGCCACTCATTAACTCCCCTACGTTCTAAATGAAGTCTCAGAATGTGTCGACTAATCAACTCTGGCTGTAAGTGTCACAATCTCCTTTTCAAACGCAGTCTTGATTGAATCCGACAGACAAAGCGAATAAGCCCAACACACAGACAATAAAAGGAGACCAAAGTGATTATGACATTAAAAGTGTTTTAAAGAAATTTCCATCGAACGATGCCGACGACGACGACGAAGACGACAACAACAAGTGAGCGAGTGTCGCTCATTGCGTGCACCACTATTTCCCAGACCCAAGCACGCGAAACGAATGCAAATCAGTTTAAGGAGATGGTAATGTTGCCACCACCATCACCACCTAACAGCCAACGCGACGTTAACGTTAATTTCACTTTCATCTTGCATCAAAGTTGGCAACGAAAACTTTATCCTTTCATACTTTCTCCTCTGCTACAGGCCACGACGGCGAATGGAGACTCGGCCTTGCATTTGGCCGCTAGACGGCGAGACGTCGATATGGTGCGGATTTTAGTTGATTACGGTACGAATGTCGACACCCAAAATGGAGAGGGTCAAACGCCACTGCACATTGCTGCAGCCGAGGGAGACGAATCGTTGCTTAAGTACTTCTACGGAGTCAGGGCATCCGCTTCCATCGCTGATAATCAGGGTAAGTGCTGAAAGTCCATCCTTGCATGACCGGTAGCTCATCGATTCGATACTCGTTGTCAGATCGAACGCCAATGCACTTGGCCGCCGAAAATGGTCATGCGCACATCATCGAAATTCTTGCGGATAAGTTTAAGGCAAGCATCTTTGAGCGGACGAAAGATGGCAGCACACTGATGCATATCGCATCGCTGAACGGCCACGCCGAATGTGCCACAATGCTCTTCAAGAAGGGCGTATATCTGCATATGCCAAACAAGACCGGCGCTCGAAGTATTCACACGGCCGCCAGATACGGTCACACAGGTATCATCAACACGCTTCTGCAAAAGGGCGAGAAGGTCGACGTGACAACGAACGTAAGTGCAATCAATTCTCCCGACACTTGCTCACTTAGTCTTTCCTTTAGGAGAACTACACCGCTCTGCATATAGCGGTCGAGTCGGCAAAGCCAGCCGTTGTGGAAACGCTGCTTGGCTTTGGAGCAGATGTCCATGTGCGAGGGGGGAAATTGCACGAGACACCCCTCCACATTGCAGCACGCGTCAAGGACGGAGATCGGTGCGCCTTGATGCTGCTGAAGTCCGGTGCTAGTCCCAATTTAACTACCGATGATTGTCTGACGCCTGTTCATGTGGCAGCGCGACACGGGAATCTGGCAACGCTGATGCAACTCCTCGAAGACGGTGGCGACCCATTGTATAAGTCCAACGTAAGTTTCTTTCCTACCAACCCTTACTGCTTTATTTTTTAATGTATGGCTCATTCTTTTGCAGACCGGCGAAACGCCATTGCACATGGCCTGTCGAAGCTGCCACCCGGACATAGTCCGGCATCTCATTGAGACGGTGAAAGAGAAACATGGCCCAGACAAAGCCACCACCTATATAAACTCTCAGAATGAGGACGGAGCAACCGCCCTGCACTTTACATGCCAAATAACCAAAGAGGAGGTTAAGATCCCAGAGTCTGACAAAGAAATTGTGCGCATGCTCCTGGAAAATGGTGCCGACGTCAACATCCAGACCAAAGTCAATCTCGAAACCGCCTTTCATTACTGTGCCGTGGCCGGTAACAATGACGTCCTTATGGAAATGGTCTCGCACATGAATCAGACGGACATACAGAAAGCGATGAACCGACAGTCTTCCGTTGGATGGACCCCACTCCTGATAGCTTGCAACCGGGGGCACATGGAACTAGTCAATAACCTTTTAGCGAATCATGCCAGAGTCGATGTTTTCGATACGGAAGGCCGCTCTGCACTGCACTTGGCAGCGGAAAGAGGATTCTTGCACGTGTGTGATGCTCTGCTAACGAACAAGGCCTTCATCAACTCGAAGTCGCGTGTAGGCAGAACGGCACTGCATTTGGCTGCGATGAATGGGTACAGTCACCTGGTGAAGTTCCTTATCAAGGACCACAATGCTGTCATTGACATTCTCACACTGCGCAAACAGACACCGCTTCATTTGGCTGCGGCCAGCGGTCAAATGGAGGTATGCCAGCTGCTCCTGGAACTGGGAGCCAACATCGACGCAACCGACGACTTGGGCCAGAAGCCCATTCATGTGGCGGCACAAAACAACTACTCAGAAGTGGCCAAACTGTTCCTGCAACAGCATCCGAGCCTGGTGAACGCGACCAGCAAGGATGGCAACACATGCGCGCATATTGCCGCCATGCAGGGTTCCGTCAAGGTGATCGAGGAGCTCATGAAATTCGACAGATCTGGCGTGATTTCGGCTAGAAACAAATTGACTGATGCCACTCCCCTGCAGTTGGCAGCTGAGGGCGGTCATGCGGACGTCGTGAAGGCATTAGTGCGGGCCGGTGCCTCGTGCACCGATGAGAATAAGGCAGGGTTCACAGCTGTGCATTTGGCGGCCCAACACGGGCACGGCCAGGTGTTGGACGCTCTTAAGAGCACGAACTCTTTGAGGATTACCAGCAAGAAATTGGGACTGACGCCGTTGCATGTGGCTGCGTACTATGGACAAGCCGACACTGTTCGAGAGCTGTTGACCAGTGTTCCGGCGACGGTGAAGTCAGAACCGCCGACGGGCCAAAGTTTGTTCGGCGATTTGGGTGCAGAGTCCGGAATGACGCCACTTCATTTGGCGTCGTTCTCAGGGAATGAGAATGTTGTGCGCTTGCTATTGAATTCGGCCGGAGTGCAGGTGGACGCGGCAACGACGGAAAATGTAAGTTAAATCGATCTACGTCCGAGATGCTATTAACTTGTCTCACTAACTTGGCAGGGCTATAATCCACTCCATTTAGCCTGCTTCGGTGGTCACATGTCAGTGGTTGGTTTGCTTCTGAGTCGCTCAGCTGAACTCCTCCAGTCGATGGACCGCCACGGGAAGACTGGCCTCCACATTGCGGCAATGCACGGGCATTACCAAATGGTGGAGATCCTGCTGGGTCAAGGCGCAGAAATAAACGCAACCGATAAAAACGGTTGGACGCCACTGCATTGTGCTGCCAAAGCCGGATATTTGGATGTCGTGAAGCTTTTATGCGAAGCTGGGGCATCGCCCAAATCGGAGACAAACTACGGATGCGCGGCGATTTGGTTCGCTGCTTCAGAGGGTCACAACGACGTGCTGCGGTACTTGATGAACAAGGAGCACGACACCTACGGTCTGATGGAGGACAAGAGATTCGTCTACAATCTAATGGTCGTGTCGAAGAATCACAACAACAAGCCGATTCAGGAATTCGTTTTGGTGTCCCCGGCGCCAGTGGATACAGCTGCCAAACTATCGAACATTTACATAAACCTTTCGACGAAGGTGAGCTCTGGGCATGTCCGTCGGGCACCTCAGTTTAAATTCATCCTTTGCAGGAGAAAGAACGAGCCAAGGATCTTGTCGCAGCGGGCAAGCAATGCGAAGCTATGGCGACGGAGCTATTGGCCCTCGCAGCCGGCTCAGACTCAGCGGGGAAAATCCTACAAGCGACAGACAAGAGGAACGTGGAGTTCCTCGACGTCCTCATCGAGAACGAGCAGAAGGAGGTGATAGCGCACACCGTCGTTCAAAGGTACCTTCAGGTAAGCTGATCATGTCCTTCACCAGCAAACTCTATGCTCTTCTTGTGTCCGCCTGCAGGAACTCTGGCGGGGTAGTCTCACCTGGGCGTCGTGGAAGATTCTCCTGCTGCTAGTAGCTTTCATCGTGTGTCCGCCCGTCTGGATCGGATTCACATTCCCGATGGGCCACAAGTTCAACAAAGTTCCGATCATCAAGTTCATGTCATACCTCACCTCACACATCTATCTTATGCTGCACCTCTCCATCGTGGGCATCACGCCCCTGTACCCCGTGCTGCGGTTGAGCCTGGTCCCCTACTGGTACGAAATTGGACTGCTCATTTGGTTGAGTGGTCTGCTTTTGTTCGAGCTGACAAATCCTTCAGACAAGTCTGGATTGGGATCAATAAAGTTGCTTGTCCTGCTGCTCGGCATGGCCGGCGTTGGAGTCCACGTCACGGCGTTCATATTCATCTCCAAGGAGTACTGGCCCACACTTGTTTACTGCCGGAATCAGTGCTTCGCGTTGGCCTTCCTCCTCGCGTGTGTACAAATTCTAGACTTCCTCTCGTTCCATCATCTCTTCGGCCCGTGGGCCATCATCATCGGCGATCTCCTAAAAGACTTGGCCAGATTCTTGGCCGTGCTGGCGATCTTCGTCTTCGGATTCTCGATGCACATCGTGGCGCTGAATCAATCCTTCGCCAACTGGACGCAAGAGGACATCCGAAACTTCGAGAAAAAGAACCGCAATAAGCCATACTTCAATGACGGTAAGTCGCCTTGTTTCCATCTAGTCCTATCTCTAATCCTTCAAGTGTATTGATAAGTATCTGCCAGGTGTAATGCATGCATAATGTCTTAGAAATCAGAATAAGGATATGTCCTGATCCCAATTCCGATTCCTTCCATTCAAACAGCTACCGCGAAGCCAGTTTTGCAAGCGACCCGTCCACCCGATAACCGATACGATAGTCGAAGCCTTTACAGTGAATTTCGCCGCAAGCACAAGGATGACAGTAAGTTCGATGCGTGCCTTTCCCTCTCTCGCATCCGAATGCATTCTCACACCATGTGTCTCGATGTACAGGCTCTGACAAATACACAGTTTTAAGTGGAAGATGCTTGCGTGTCCTTTATAAGCCTTTTTGAATGCAAATACATTTTGCCGGAATGATCCACGGATTGTTTGATTATTGTTGTTAATTATACATACTGTTACAGAGTCCGGAAGGACTCTCATCTGCATATACATACTTACATATACGTTTGCTTTGTGTAAATCATCGGTGTTGTCGATGTCCTTGGAATCACGATCGGTGTTGTTGTCAAAGTTTGTGTTTTATTCATTTTTGATTCTGTTCGAATTTGTTGTTTTGAATTGTTAATCAGTTCTGTTGAATCGCATGTTGGATGTTTAGCGTTTATTGTTTACGGAATGCGATTGTAAAGTTCAATAATTTAAGGTTCTCTTGTTTGATTTTCATTTTTCCGTTTAGTTTTTTATTTCAGTTTGTTGCACAGTTTTATTTTATTTAACCGATAATCTGTTAAAGTTAAAATCTTCGAGATCGATTTAAAATTTCCAATGTTCATGCCCACAGACTTCAGGGAGAACAGATCTCTAAAGTGTCAAAAATAACCTAAGATGTGGACTTAAGCCATTTACATTATTACAAAATATTATGATGATTATGATTAGAATGATTATTTAAACATAAAAAATGTTAAGTTATCCATCAACGAATGGACCCCCATCCTTGTTTCACGACACCCTTGAATTTACGTTCTATATTTTAATCCTAGGTCTTCTCATTTTTCCCCAAAGCGATTAATGCTTCCATTCTTTTCTCAAAGACCTACAATTTGGGACAACCGTCTCTTTCGTCTTCCTTTGATGATGATAGCAATCTCAGTTTTCCAAATTTCTTCTGAATTCACCTCGAGTCCCGATGTATAGTGGGCAAGCAGGTCAGCTCCAACGCTCAAAGTCTAAGTTCAATTTCCCAAAAACAAGTTTTATATTTTCACGGCTCCATCTCTTTCGAGTCAATGACAATGCTCAAAGAGTAAATCTGTTCTAAAAAATCTTCTCAATCTCGCCGTGCAGAGTCGACATTAAATTACAGGTCCCTTCCACTCGTGAGAGAACAAAAGCATGTACAACCCATGGTTGCTACTAAAGCGAGGCCCATTGTTATTATTGTTGAGGGTATATTGCACCGCGACCTTTAAGATCTTTCAAAACCTTAGCACAAACACAGTTCTTTTCAGAATTGTATTGAGGGTAATGGACTCATATTGTGCATAGGAGAAGAAATCTGTTCTAGAGTATTCTCTCTAATCCAGTTTCCTTCAGGAATCTGAGAATGAGAGATGGTTCTAGTGATTGCATTTCTTCTTCTGATAGTAGGTACTTGCCCAGGCATCTTTTTCTTTTGTGGGCTAGTGCCTCACAAAATCCCAGTATATGTTCTGGAATTTCATTAAATTCTCCACAAAATCTGCAGAGATCTTCCGAAACCCCTTGTTTCCTTAGATGCTCCCTGAGTCTACATTGCCCCATTAGGAAGCCTGTTAGGATACGGAGGTTGTTCTTGCTCATTTTGATGTATGCCTCGAACCTCTTTCGGTTATATTGCACTAGAAGTTTCTTAGCCTGCTTCATTCCACGAGCGTTATTCCAGGTTTCAATCCGGTTCCTTCTTTCTGATTCCCTGAATTCTTCTCTGAAGAGATAGTACAGCGCAGAATGGTTCAGGGCCTCTGAAGGGTTCTGATGCTCCTTTCCTTGCCAGGGAGTCGGCCATTTCATTGCCTTCTATCCCCGTATGGGCAGGTATCCAGCAGAGTTTTACTAGTTTTCTCCTACTCAACTCGTTCAGCTTCTGCAGGCATCCCCATACAAGTTTGGATTCGATGATGTAGGAGTCTAGTGCCATAATAGCGGCTCGACTGTCCGACATTATTGCTATTTCGCAGTTGGTATAATTCCTTTCAAGATTGATCTGAACGCATCTGTCTATGGCATTAATTTCCGAAAGCGAGACCCAAGTCCACCCTGCATTAATTTATTGAAACAAGTAAATTTGAAAGGCTTGATTGTTAAAAAGGTTTTTAGGAAATTTCGTTAAGGCTTTAAAAATGTTGCGAGGTAAATACCACGGAAATTTATTTTTTATTTCTTCTATTATTTTAATTTTCTTAATTTTATTAATTAATTTTTTTTATAATTTTTATCCCACTTTAAGTTTAAATTCAGATTTTATTTCTTCTAGTAAGTTTTGCATGGGAATGCTGCAAATAATTGTTAAAGATTGAAAACGACTTCATATTGATGTTTAAATATCCGTTAAGTTTTCAAATACTCAAATAGAATGCCCTTTGGTACACCAACGTGCTGTAAAAATTAAAAAAAATGCTTCTGGATAAAATAAGAAAAAAAAAACACAAAATCGCACCAATTGTTGGGAATGTTGCATCAAAAAAAGCTTCAAAATCGTGCATCCTTCTTCATTTTTGCATAAGCTAAAAATCAAACTCTTCTTTTCTCCCAATCTACTGCCAATCGCAATGATTGGCACCTTAAACAATCGAAAATGTCTGATCTAATTTGACACAAAAAAAAAAAACAAAAAACAAAAATACGCGTGACTCTAGGACCGATGACGCCATTTCTGGCCTTCGAGCGGCTCTTCTTTGCCGTCTTTGGACAAACGACAACCGTGGACATCAACCCGATGCGTCACTTACGCCCCGAATGGACCGAGGTCCTATTCAAGCTGGTCTTCGGTATCTACTTGCTTGTGTCTGTAGTTGTACTCATTAATCTGCTCATTGCCATGATGTCGGATACTTATCAACGCATACAGGTTGGTATTAAACATGTTAATTAATTTCTTTCTTGATTTTTCGACATTCTCTCCCCTCGCAAACTGTCCCATCACACAATCACTCTGAAAACACACTCTCCAACACACACACACACCCGCCATGCATTTTGGGGGAGAATGTCGAAATTTTTGTTCTTCTAGTTCGAATGCACCCGATAAATGCATTTGAGTTGCTGTTCTTCGCCGTCTTCGGTCAGACAACGACCGAACAGACACAAGTTGATAAAATCAAAAATCTAGCTACGCCCTCCCAGCCCTACTGGGTGGAATACTTGTTCAAAATTGTATTCGGCATATACATGTTGGTGTCAGTGGTTGTGCTTATTAACCTCCTGATTGCCATGATGTCAGACACCTACCAACGGATTCAGGTAGTATTGCTCCGAATGAACTGCTTTTTTTGGTTTTTGAATAGAGAAACAAAAGACAGAGCAAATGGATATTTTTGAGATATACTTTTTTTTAAATTGCTCTGTATAGAACTCCGATTTAATACAAATTCAAGAATTAACTCTTTTTTACAGGAATTATTTTAGTTTTATTTATTCATAATCTATCTCATAACACGTTTACACTTTATGTATTTTAAAAATATTTTAGATTTACTTTTAAAGAGTATTCAATGACGGAAGGACATAGTAACAGACATCTTTTCATAGCATATAATTTTTCTCGAACATTTTCTATTTACAGTTTTATGGTAGAATTAGGGTAATTTTTATGTTAGATACTAAATCATGTCACTGTCATGTCTTTATTTACAACCCATTTCTCAGTTTTCCAATCATCAGAAATTAATAGCTTAGATTTAGTTGAGGGGGTGACTTCCGATGAACTTCTTTATGACAGTCGGTCATGCTCACGCCAAAACTAATTCTTCTAAGAACAGGTACAGTCCCAATCTAGAAATGGTAGCCTTTTGTTTTATTTAAAAAGTAAATGTATATATTGTGGGCCCCGTGGCCTAGTGGAGAGGTGAATCGACTCGTACGCTCGAAGTCTAAGGTTCGAAAAAACACCTAAAATTTTGTTCACGTCTCCACCTCTTTCGAGTCACTGACAATGCTCAAAGAGTATCTGTCAAGAAAAAGCTTCTCAATCTCGCCGTTCGGAGTCGGCATTAAACTGTAGGTCCCCTCCACTCGTGAAAGAACAATAGCACGCACAACACGAGTGGTTGCTGAGAAGCTAGGCTCAGGTCCACCTCGGACTGTAGCGCCGCCATTATTATTATTATTATTATTATATTGGCAATTAATAATTTGTATGGAAGGGAAAATCTAAGACTCTGCTCAATGGAGCAACATCAAGATGGGGATATTGAGGGTGCAAGAATGCCGAACATGAGCTGTGCCATAAAAGAATTTTATTTTAGGCAATTGTCGCAGACCTGCGTTAACAATTCTATGTTAAATATTAAATAAATATAAATAAATAAAATTTTTAATAATAAATATTAAAAAGTCCATCAAAATATGAGTCATTCCTAAATTTTAAATCCTTTTTACCGGTCATTTCAAATTCGAAAAGTCTCGACTTTGTTCACACGCAATTGTTATTCCTTGTATCTTCTTATAATTCATTAACTCTTTTAGCCGACATTGTGTATATTCAATCCGCCATATATTCTTAGAACAACTTACTATTTTTCCATGTCTCATAACTGAGCCTATATTCTTCCTCTTCTTCTTAGGGCGCTACAGTCCGAGGTGGACCTGGGCCTCACTCAACATACCTCTCCAGCCAGCACGATCTTTCGCCAGCTGTCTCCAGTTTCGCACACCAAGCCGGCCGATGTCCCCCTCGACTTGTGTGCCCCACCTTGTACGTGGACGTCCTCTGTTGCGTTGTCCCACAGGCTCAGAGTCGAAGACTCTTCGGGCTGGAGCTAAGTTGTCCATACGCTCTACATGGCCTAGCCATCTTAGGCGTTGGATCCGTAGACACCTGGCTAGACTCATGTCGCTGTACAGCCCATACAGTTCGTGGTTGAACCTTCTCCTCCAAATGCCATCAACGCAAACAGGACCAAAGATCGCGCGCAGAACTTTTCTCTCGAAAAGACCAAGAGACTGTTCATCCGCTTGGAATATTGTCCATGTCTCTGCGCAGGACTGGGATGATCAAGGTCTTATACAACGTCAGCTTGGTCTTCCGAGAGAGGGCTCTACAACTCAATTGCCTTTTGACCCCTAAAAAACAACGGTTGGCAAGAGTTTTTCTGCGCTTGATCTCGGTACTGATGTTGTTTGTACTGTTTACCGCGGAGCTGAGGTAGACGAAGTCCTTCACTACCTCAAAGTTAAAACTGCCTATGGTGACGTTCTGGCCAAGTCGTCGATATTGTGCGTCCTTGCGTCTTGATGACAGCATATACTTGGTTTTGCCCTCGTTTACTGCCAGACCCATTTTAGCCGCTTCCGTTTCAATGCCAGCAAACGCATCATTGACGGCTCGCTGTGTTCGCCCAATCACGTCAACGTCGTTCGCGTAAGCTAGCAGTTGAACGGACTTTTGGAAGATCGTGCCTCTTGTGTTGGCCAGTGAGTTTTGCACGATCTTCTCAAGAACGATGTTAAAGACATCACATGACAGCGCGTCGCCTTGTCTAAAACCTTTTTTGACATTGAAGGTCTCGGTGAATTCGTTACCGACCTTGATGGAGCAGCGAGAGTTCTCCATCGTCATCCTGCTCAGTCTGATGAGTTTGGCAGGAATGTCAAAACTAGACATGGCGCTGTATTGCTCGTCTCTATACACGCTGTCATATGCGGCCTTGAAATCGACAAATAGGTGGTGTGTGTCGATCTGCATTTCTTGGGTCTTCTCCAGGATCTGCCGCAGTGTGAAGATTTGATCGATGGGGGACTTCCCGGGCCTGAAACCACACTGATATGGACCTATCAGTTTGTTCACGAATGGTTTCAGGCGTTCACACAAAACGGCAGAGAAGATTTTGTAGGCGATGTTAAGGAGACTTATCCCTCGATAGTTGGCGCAGTCAAAGGGGTCTCCTTTCTTGTGGATCGGGCAAACGATACTGAGATTCCACTCATCGGGCATGCTTTCCTCTGACCAAATCTTACAGATGAGCTGGTGCCTGCGCCCTACCAGATCACCTCCAGCTGCTTTAAACATTTCGGCGGTCAGATTATCTGCACCAGCAGCTTTATTAGACTTCAGTCTCGATATCGCTATCTTGACTTCGTCTAGGTCGGGGGACGGTATTCTTCGTCCGTTGTGTTGAGTGGAACAACAACTGAGCTTATATAACTAATGAAATATAACCCAGGACCACCTCCGTCTATAGAGCTACCTCAAGGAAGCAAAATTGCTTGAATTCTTTCTACTCGCGAGGAAGATTGTTAATCGGTTGATTTCTTTTTTTACTGAAGGAAAACAGTTTGTTGCCACTTTGTCCGTCAAAATCAGTCTCTGCTACTCAATGGCATCAGAATTTAAAAAATAACAATAGGTTATTAAAGAATAAAAATTAATAACAAATTGTACCTTTAAATTTGTTAGGGGTTTAAAGTAAAATTTAAATATATTTTTAAGTAGACCCAGAATTTTATATAAAAAATAAGAAAAAACAACCACCCTACCAATAACGGAACGCAGATACTACTCGCAATGACCAAAATACTAATAAATAAACTTTTGCAAACTTTGTATTCATAGAAATCACGGCGAATGAAAATTGAAAAATGTATATCCATCAACTGCCAGACTTGTTGCTTCTGCGATGAGAAGAATCTCGTGAAACTAATCCTAAAGATACGGTTTCTCGCATAAGTGTATCTTTATGATTTATCTCAACTAGAATTTTATGTGTAGATCCTAGTCTGTGTGTAGCGTAGATACTCCCAAATAACACACGCTAGATAGAGAGTTCTTAGATGAATTTGTAGCAAATTTCGCATGAATCGCTGCGATGTTTGTGTCCATTTTTTGATGCCAAAAAAAACTAACAAATTTTACATGACAAATATGTTCATCATACATTATTTTTATGTGTTGAATGAAATGTTGCTTACATTGTGCTTTTTTCCCGTTCCCCCCCGTCCATCAAACGCACACCATAATGCGCGCGAATCGATCAATACAAAACGCAGGCGCAATCCGACATCGAATGGAAATTCGGTCTGTCGAAGCTTATCCGCAACATGCATCGCACCACAACAGCTCCATCCCCGCTTAACCTAGTCACCACCTGGTTCATGTGGATCGTCGAGAAGGTCAAGGTAAAATATCAAGTGTGTATAACAGCTGAACGATTGAAACTAAAAACAAGATAAACCGCTTTTCTTCCCACTTTCAAATCTATTCTACTTCTTCACCTTCTGACCTTTCCGAAATCCATTCTCATGTATTCGTTATCATCATCGTCATCATCATCCCCCTCGATCATCCATCATCTCTGCTACTTACTTTCGTTTTGATTTCGTTACTTACTCTCTGTGAACTATGCTTTGTGTCCTGTCCTGTCTATCTTCATCCTTTTTGGTTGTGTCTTTCGTTTTGTTGTCTGTGTCTGTGTCTTGTGTTGAATTCCCGCAGGCTCGCATGAAGAAGAAGAAGCGTCCAAGTCTGGTGCAGATGATGGGGATACGACAGGCCAGCCCGCGGACCAAGGCCGGCGCCAAGTGGCTGTCGAAGATCAAGAAAGGTAGGAAATGTATGTGTCTGCCCACTGCGAGCTGCGAGCGGACAAGCCCCATGCAAAAGAAACGGCTTACGCTTCAGCTTCACAATCAAATAAACCACCATCCGCTCGAATCAATGACTTGGTCTCGTCTTTCTCTCCCTTTCAGATTCCGTGGCGCTATCGGTTGTGCACCTCTCACCACTGGGCTCCCAGGCGAGCTTCTCGGCGGCTAACCAGAATCGAATCGAAAACGTCGCGGACTGGGAGGCGATCGCCAAGAAATACCGTTCACTGGTGGGCGATGAGGAGGGCGGATCCATCAAGGAGTCAGACGCTGAGAGTTCGTCCGTCAACGAGACCGGTGCTGGGCAACCACCAGGCGCTCCGGCACAGGTGGGCAATAATATTCAAGCAAATGCAATCGGAGGCCAGCAACATGTTTAAATTTACTCATGCGTGTATCTTTGCAGGTCTAAGTGAGTTATGTGTAAAAAATAGAATATAAAGTAGAGTTGTATCTTGTAAGTGCTACTTCCATACGAAACCATTGTACTCGTGTATCGAATAGAAACGAATAGATTGTTAGCTGTAGGCCATGTGGCAGATGTTGTAGTTTTTGTAAGACCTAATGTTTTTTATTCAGTTTCAAATACATTCCAGCAGATGCTTAGGTGTGAAATGTGTATGTAAATATTCAAATATTGTTTTATTACAAATCCGTCGAGCATTGTTTCGAGGGGAAACAGAAATAAAAAGTGTAAAATTTTTTGTACGCATACTTGTCATTTTATTTTTGTATCCGAATGTTGGAAGAAGGATTCTTTACAGTCTTCCAACGCAGCCTTTTGAAATCGGCATAAAGCTGTGGGTCCATCTCTTTGATTGCTAACATAATCTTCGTCTCAGCCCGTTGAACAACACAAGAGAGGACCTCCACGTTTAAGGTGGTGCACACAAGTGGGGATTAATCATAAACAACTTGTTCTGCAGAATTGGAGATAGGGGGCGAAAGAATCTAACTGGAGAGATTCGTAGTTGAAGTTGAAGGTTCACCCCGGACAGCAGCTTGTTCGGACAGCGGTTATCCTTCAGTTCATGCGCGTCACATGAGTTTTTGGCAACGGAGGTAAGTTCTAGGTTCTAGTAAGGAGCAGAACGTGCCTGCAGCTTGCTGTCATGCCTTCAGATGCAAATCACTATTTTTATAATCGTTCGTGCAATTCAGTGCGCATTTGCATAAGCTGAGCACATAGATTCACACCATCTGCCCGAGACCCAGCTCATCATCACTCTTCGGATTTGCAACTCCAGGGACTTCAGTCTTCCACGACTCCACATCGGCTAAGAATGCATAACCAGCATTTCAAGCAGATCAGGATGGGATATTGTTCATCGGGAGTTGGATGATCCTCTTAAGTTCTTCGCAGACGGCAGTGCGTGCCTGCAATCTCAACATTGACATTTTTCTGGGCTTCTCGACTATTGGAGTGCCTTACAGGCATAAATAATGGATATTAAAGAGGTCCTACTATGTCACACACAATATTGTATCAAACAGCTACGTCAATTGTACAGTCAGGCCGCAAAAAAATCTTCGGATTATATCACTTTTTATTCGGATATTCATTTGGGTACATCTTTATGCGATTTTCTAGGCAACCGCAAAACTGACGAACTCTCCTGACGTGCCACCAGCCTTTCATACGAAAGGAGAAAAGCTTTATCTGCCACATAAAAATAAATTTTTCTGGACAATGTAAATTAATTTGCATTGTACCTGTGTAAGATAAAATAAAATAAAATAAAAATAAATTTGAGTTGAAAATAGAGCCAACACATTACACAAATGAAAAGCAGAGGGGCTACCACCAGTCCAAGACAATAGCCATCAATCACATTTGAGTAGAAAACAATAAAAACTGTACTCAGAAAAGTCATTTTGGTTGAAATTCCACTTTGCTATCAATAGACATTCAACCAAAAACTGCTCTAAGATATTTTTAATAAAGGTTTCTATACATGATACATAAAACTTCTAGCAAATATACAAACCGAAACAGAAATTCCCATCAAATACACATTTACGAGATTTCTTATCCACAAACCAGTATAAGCATCTCGCATCGCCCTCTAGGTGTTCGCCGTAAAAATTAAAACATGGTTGAGAGATAACTCATTCTGTTATGTATTGATTGAGATATCCCCGCAAGATGGCCACGAAGAATTTTAAGTTTATTCAAATCCAGTTAAACTTTGCAGTTATTACTTAATGGGAAATTTTGAATTAAGTTTTTTTTTTTTATTTTTTTGAACAAGTTAGTCGCATGGTTAGGTTAGTAGTAGTGGCTAAGTCTCACATAGAGCAGCTATCATTATTTTCCGCAGAATGATTTTGAGTGATGTGCAAAGTTAATTAAATTGTTCGACTTGACATTGTTTCCTTCCTTGAGGGTGTTGAAGAAGCACCAAGAATCTTCCTACTTCGTTACACAATGTTCGGAAAGCCCATAGAGAGATGCGCCGGATGAGATTAATCCTAATCTGTACGCATCGTGTCTAATCGGACAGAGTTCTGTGGCAATGTAAATACTCGATATTGCTCTCGATATAGAAAAAAAATTGATTTTGATTTTGTGCTATTGTAGTTTGGATGGACAGCTTCGTTATTTTCTAGGAAATAGTTATGCTTTTTGCAGCATCGAATTCAGCGATTGAATCAGTAATGCAATGTTTTCAGTATCTGTAGCATACTAAACACAATGAGTGCAAGTAGAGCACGAAGCCCACAAGGCAACGCTGCACTGAACTACGACAGCTGTTCTTGAGCTTTAGGAATAGAAAGGAACATAAGAGACCCGTCTTCTCAGGAAGAAAATTAAAAAGCACCAGAAGCGCGCGATTGAGGATATGGAAAGGTGCTTCAGACTATTATGTCCAAAAGTTTTACCAAAAGGTGAAACTGATATAGGATGGACACAAAGTTCGGAATGGAGCATGCCGGGACGAGTATGAATAACTTATTATTGAGTTGCAGTAGATGCTGAGCATTTAAAGGAATATTTTTTTCAAACTTTTTAACGGTGATGAAGACACAAATAACAGAATGTTGCACTCAATTTGGAAGATGAGAAAGGACAATTAGGTATAGACGAGGTCAGGATAGCAATACCAAGGCTAAAGTCAAACACAGATCCCGGTGCAGAAGATCTGTCTACAGAAATTTTCAAATTAGCTGGAGACGATCTGGTTAGGAGAAGACACCAGCACGTCTGTAAGATATGGTGGAAGCAAACCATGCCCGATGAATAGAATCTCAGTATAAATTGATCAATCCACAAGAAAAAAACGTCTTTGACAACTGACAACTGTGACAACTGTTCTACTTGTGCCTCATACAATTATACGACTATCTCAACGTTCTTAACGTTGTTGTTGTCACAGCCAATAGAAAGTTGCTCTATCGTGGTAGAGGAACTGACAGTAGACATTAGGTAGGTCGATGTCAGTAGCCGTCTCCTTTTTACAGTAGCCTGTTGTGATGAACGTGAATCTCCGAGAAGACTTATCCTCTTATAAACATTTTATTGAAGACACACAGAATTTTTAAGAAGAAGAGATCTAAGTAAATGCGTGTGAGTGATGGAAGACACGAATAGGTGCAGAAAAGATTAAGAACATACAAGCAACTCCTGCTAAAGTTATTTGGAATAATTTCCTGCCTTCTACCATTGTTCAAATTTTTGATCATAAGGGAGAGCAAACACTGTAACGCTGTGCAAACAATCTAATGTAAGGTAATAATATCTGCGATCGTGTATTCGCATCTTCGTGCTTCAAAATATGATGCACAAACCTGGCCACAATGATCTCCTAAAGGAGGCTTATAAATATTGACCTGATTAGGTGCACACATCGAGACGTCAGTGAGGAGTTTTTTGATATTAAGACGTAAGTGTTTTAAATGGTTTAACGTAGACGATGGAAAAATGCTGTCATCGAAACAGAACGAACATCACTGGCTGCTTCATCTGAAAGACCCAATAGGCTGCTAAAACTTCGAGTTGATAAAGGACTTTATCTACCTTAGATACGCACTTAATACTACTAACAACATAGAGACATGACCATGTAGAGCGTATGGGCGAATTAGCTCCGGCCCGAAGAGTCTTCGACTCTGAGCCTGTGGGACAACGCAACAGAGGACGTCCACGAACAAGGTGGCGCACACAAGTCGAGGGGGACATCGGCCGGCTTGGTGTGCGAAACTGGAGACAGCTGGCGAAAGATCGTGCTGGCTGGAGAGGCATGTTGAGTGAGGCCCAGGTCCACCTCGGACTGTAGCGCCCTACGAAAAAGAAGAAGAACAACGTAGAGACAGATGCCAATTGTAGAATCACACTCTCAATCGCTTAACCAAACCGGATTTGTATAAGAACACTGCCCAGCCTAGTCTTGATATATTGTTCAGAGACATGGAAACTGATGAAAACCCAGTTCCAGTTTAGTGATTTGAGGATAGGATACAGCGTTTATTAAACACACCTCCGATTTGAAAGATCTTTGACTAAGTGTCTGTAGGACAACGCAACAAAGCACGATCACGACAAAAGTTGAAGAGAGCTTTCACCACATTGGCTTAGAATCCAGTGACAGCTAAGGAGAAATGTTGCCAGATGAAAATGATTTTGCCTGATGCCTCAAAACAGCATTTATGTAGAATTTAAAGTGAATTCGAGTTCAATCAGAAATGAAGCCAAAAGCCTCTAAAAAAAAGATTGACTGAAGACCGCATTCCATTGATACACTCTCCACACATCTTTGGTCAGAGATCTCACACATTTCAGTAAAACAAAACGAGCCGTATCAATGCAAATCCCCCACACTTGACAATCCCGGTTAGTCACGGCTGCCAGCGGCGCTTTGAATACCATTTCCAGTACCCGACACCATCGGTTCTGTACTTTCTAAACAGATGCCACTTACTGCTTTCACTCTTTTGTTTGAGGTTCTCGAGAGCATCGAATGCAAAAGCAATTGGCACACATCGGCCGTAGAAAACAAAGATAAAAAATTGCCGAGAAAGGCACCCCCTGGCTTAACAGTCACACCACGTGGTTCCTCACCCAGCGCGATGTGCCAAAACAATCTCTCTTGATCTGTCCCCGACACGGACACGAACAGGGACAGGGAGACGCAGTACTTGAGCTGCATGCGAGTACAGAAAATTCACTTAAACCCCGCAATCAATCAACTTCACCTGGAAGCTTAACCTCTCCACTATGAGCGGTTAATGCAATTTGTAGACGATGCACGAGATCCTCGGTCCACACCACACCAATGGCCACGACGACGAAGAGATGATATATCGCTGAAATCAATTTGCAGCAATGCGCCTGCGTCAGTGGTTTGCACCTGATACCCGGTATCATCGTTCGCCCAGTCAACGCTGTTGTCTCGCAGTCCGCAGCAATGGGGAAAGGTCTCCGCGGCTGGACGGCTAGACACGGTCGCAGGTCTGAGTGAGTGGAGGAGAATCGCTGCTTCGAGGATCTTGGCCGGCATACAAATGATCAGCACATTAGCGTGGCGATTTTTCAACTCTCGACTCGAGGTGTGAAAACCTTGAGGGTCCCAGGCACGTTTCAACCAGAGACAACTCGCGGATGGATGCGCTCCTATGATGACCCGGGCTACGAGCATCATATTAGCTGCTTGAGTGAAACTATCGCCTCAGGCAAATCACTGGATGAGCGATTTTGTCGTTAGAGAGCCCTTCATGCGAATTCAATTAATTGTGCTCCATCGGAGACCGCTGGAGACGCTCAAGAGTTATCGATCTCCGCGTCCAAGTTGACAGGTTTCGAGATCCGCCTTCTGACGGGTGACAGAGCTTCTGAAGGTGGTTAGTTGGTATTAAATTATTCCACCAGCTGTGTGGCCACTGCGGAGGCAGATGCAGTGATTAATGATTCCTGGGGACTCGCGCCGCGTCCGGTTAGGGTAGAGTTCCCACAACAGCGCCTGATATTGAATATTTATTAGAGGCGACCATTAAATGAGACCCACTCTAGGGCCTAATTAAAATCACACCCTCCAAACGCTGCATCCTTCCGATGCGCGATCCCCCAGCAAACAGGTGCCGGACGCTGGGGATGAAGAACCCTTTCACCTTCCGCATAGTCGCCGACCCTACGGCGGCCGATTGGCCATGGTCAGTGGTTCTTTCTCCATCAATATCGCAGAACCCTCTAGGTGTCAAGCAATAAAGTGCCGGCCTGTAATCATCGCCAGTCCTAAATAGGTACATACACAACGAAGGTCCTTAATTATCCTCTAAGAGCGCGCACAGATATCGATGTGTGCCGATTACGCCGCCACCATGCCGGCTCTGTTCCCTCTTCTGCTTTAGTTTCTGCTTTCGCCTTCCTCTCCTTGCCCGGCAAGGACTTCCACTCTCACTGGTGCTGGCAAGACAAAGCGGGACTGAGTAGGTGAGTGAATGGAGGAGGAGAAGGATTTTTTGATCGATTTGATCGGCGCCGATGATCAAAGGAAACCACAGAACAACGGCCTGTGCGCTGTGCAGGAATTGGCAATGGTCATGGATTACATCGGCGCGCAGATTCGTCGTTGGATCGGTTGGCGTGAATGAAAATGTGATTGGCACGAGGAATTACAAGAAATTACCTGGCAACCGGTGGTGAGGCACTTGTTCGTCGCTCGGGTTGTCGTTCTTTGGCGGTGGATGGCGGTGGGATTGGTGTGGTTGACATGCGCCCGAAACGCCTCCACAATTAGTCGGGCCTTTGCTTTGAGCTTCCGACCGGGTCCTTGCAAATTGCGGTTCATTCTGGGGATTATGCAATATTAGACGAGCGGGAGTGTTGTAATTATTTAATTTGATGCGGCCTGTGGTGACCTTTTAAGAGTCTCAATTTATTGGCTTCTCAGCCTTCTCGGTGAAGGAGGCGGATCCCCTGCCATTGTTTGCAAAAACAAAACAATAGATGCGATCGCTTTACCTCCCATGGACTTAAGGGGCGGCATCTTTTGCACCTTAAGTAGTCAATGTGGGAGGAAAGATCAAAGGCATGTCCCGTGGTTCGGGGTGTGATTGGATATTTGTTAATGTCTCGGTCGGAATTGCAAAGAATTTGAGGTGGCGTTTTTTTTTAATAATTATGATCTGTTAAGCCGACGGAATTGTCCTGATAATCCGGATGTATCTACAATAAATGCCAAAAACAATCAATGGGTATTACTAAGTTGAACAAAACACTTTGGCCATTGACAAGGTCCATACTCCTGGACCAGAAAACGCCGTCGGGATGTTGAAGGTCAAAGCTTGCCTGATAATGTGAGAAAAAGTTCTGCTATTCAAGCCCGAAGAAACAACGAAGGGCATGAGTAAATTTTGTCCCCGATCTCGATTCAGACGTCGTTCCTCATCGTCGTGATTATCTCAAAGTTATACAGGGTGACCAGATAAGAACGATAAAAAAGGAAATTAAATAAGACATTTATGAGAAAAGGAGTTTAAATAAAACAGCAATTGTGTGAGATATAAAATTGATTCTGGCTACCTTCCTGACATTTTGCATGGAATATTATTATTCCAGCAATAGCGACTCGAATGTCGTTCAAAGTAATTGGGTTGTTAGCGTAGACTAAGGACTTGACGTAGCCCCAGAGAAAATAAACGAGTGGTGTCTAGTCCCATTTTTTTTTTTCGGAGGATTTTTTGAAACACTACTGGAGCACTCAGACTCAAAACTGGTCCATTGTACTGCCAGGTAGCAACCTACTCCAGTGCCGTTAATTTGATCCCAACGGCAAACGGTGACTGGATCAGATTCGATTTCACTGGGATTCGAACCTGGGACCCCTCGAACTTGGGGCAGGCACTTATCCAACTGCGCCATCCAGCCGTCTAGTCCCATGACCGCGGAGCCATAATAAGACCCAAACAAATTTCTCCTTCACAACTTCGAACGTTGTACCGCTTGTATAGCATGTAGCTTGTTGGACCCACAGCCAGGATATATCGATGTTCTATGCACAGAAAGTTGGTTTAAACGCTCTATATTTGAGACCATTGACGGTAATGATTACTTTCTCATTTCGAAAGAAATAAAGTCCAATGATGCCGCCATGTCGTAAACAGCACCAAACACCAAACAGTCAATTTTTGTGGATGCTTTGATGCTTGGTCGAACTCTTGTGTTCTCCTCCAATAATAGCGATTTTGCTTTTTGACATAGCAGCTGAGCCAAAAATGGGACTCGTCCGAGAATCTGTACCGAATCCGCATCTCTAGGTCTTCTTCGATACTGGCCGCTACGGCTATGTTTTCTTCATTTCGGTCCAACCTCTATCTAATTAGAGGCTTAAGATACAAAAGAGTATAGTCATGCTCAAACTTTTCCACGGTGCGATTAATTGCCTGCACACTGAAATCATGATGACGAAATTCACCTTACATATTTACAACTGGGCCGGAACTTCGATAATATTTTTAAATAATTTTAGAAAGTATCACCTTGTCACCCTTTAGTAGCCCAAAGAGATAGCACGAGTGAAATATTCTCCACTCCTTCTTTGGCTAAACACCTTCTGCAGAAGTCGTTGCCAAAGCAACCGGAAATTCTAGCGTGGTCGCTTATGAGGAATTGTTCACTGATGACACCCACCATGACACCAATTTTTGATCTCTGGAGTGAGATTAGTTCCTTAGATCGTTTGTAATCTTGCTTAGGCCAGATCATTCTGAAAGTGTGGCACATTGTACTTCTCATCTATCTATTATTCGTCTTTTAAGTTGTATCCTCTCCTAACAACAGTTTAAATGTTGCTATACTTCATCCCTTTTGGAAAGCTTGTTGCGTCCTCTCGCACTAATGAGAAGGTCCAAATCGATGAATATATAATTGGCGCAGTTGAAGTTACAGATAATCGTAAAAAATGGAAGACGCGAGATCATTGATTGCAAAATTTATTCAGCGTTTTGTTGAACAGTTCCAAGTTGATCCAATATATTTGCAACATTATGCCAGTGATACGGTTCACTTATTTTTTTTGGCTTACTGCCGCGCCAAAGTGTCGCATTTCATGTTCAAAAATTTCTATTCATCGCCGATGTATGAATATTTTCGAAATTTTGACAAAATCAAAATTTGAGGGTATCATTCGTAAAACAGGGCATTAAATACTCGAAATAGTGGTTGAAAATTGCAACACATTGGCGGTGCTGTTGTATTAATCACGGTGTTTAAAATCATAGTTATGTTACATACATATATGAAGAACTTATTTCAGTAAAGGCATGAATTTTGATGTACTTAATAGAATTAAACATTGTGTCATTTTTGAAACAAAAATTCTTTCATATTCCTCTTATTGCGTTGCGCTACAATCTGTCCTGTACCTGGGGATAGCCAAAAATTCTATCCAACTAAATTAGCTGCCTAAAGACTTGCACGCCAAATTAATTCAGATCGTCTTCATATTTATCGTGTGTACTCCACCTCAATAGCGCCTCTCCTCCGTTTCCTTATACATACTATAGACTCGCAGTTGACGATTTTTGTATTTTTCATATGCTACACATAACCTAACTGCCTTAGGTGCTGTACAGACTCATTGAGTCTTCTCCTTCAAATCAAGCTAAACCAAAAATGGTATAAATTTAAGTTTCTTGAACAAATTGTCTTCAAATCTTGAATCTACCAAACAAATACCAAATTGGTGCTCTCCAAGGCTCCACTTGGTCTCGGATTCACTCTCTTGTTCCTATTTAACATTTTTTATTTAACCATTATATATTTTTATGTTTAACCCATAAAAGTTTAATCTCCACAGAATAAAGATGAGGTCATCAAAACACAGTTTTATGAGAACAGACCAATGGGAGTCACAGCTTGCCCAATATAACACTTAAAACACGTTGCTAACTTGGTATTGTAAGCCGAACATTTCGGTACCCCCAATTGCTTTGGTTCTCAATAAAAATCTCAATCTCCCTTTTTTTTTGAACGAAGTTACTTCAACTCTGATACAGAACGTCGTTCTCCTTTTCAATCCATATGCCGATATGCAAGAAACTTTTTCGCTTATAACTTAGCACACCATTACCATATTAATACCGTTAAATATTAAAAATCGATTTTACCAAGAACTCTTCGTTGTGTCCTTTTCAATACTTCGGCCGTGACTTGTATAAGTAATTCAATCCAAAACTACTGAAGTAAATACAAAAGCCTACTAAGCAATGCTTGATACGACTGGATGGAGCAGTTGGTTAAGTGCCTGCCCCAAGATAGAGGGGTCCCAGGTTCGAATCCCAGTGAAATCGAATCTGGTCCAGTCACCATTTGCCGTTGGGATCAAATTAACGGCACAGGAGTAGGTTGCTACCTGTCAGTACAATAGACCAGTTTTGAGTCTGAGTGCTCCAGTAGTGTTGCAAAAATACCGAAAAAAACAATGCTCGAATGTCCAAGCAGCAGTGAACTTTACCGTTTTATAAACAACTTTCAGTTTTAAGTTGAAACTAGAGTAGACTTGACACATGCTATGCTCAATTCCGACCAAATAAGCGCGTACCCAGCTCTGGGCCAATGTCACGGACACTCTGCAAGGACTTTCTTAAATATTTCCAGTCATCTTCCAATTGTTTCTGAGCGAGTTAAAAGTTATGTTGCATGTTTAGGAAGATCCCATTTCAACGTCCCATCTTAGCTCATAAGTGAAGACAAACAATATCCAAACAAAAGTGTGAAATGTTTGAACTCCCAACAACCCCCCACAGCGCAACAACCAACATTGGGCAAAGGACCGTTTAGCATATTTTGACACTTAACATCGGCCTAACAAGTCTTTCAATTTTCAATCAACGACTGTCCCATCAACCATGGGAACTTTTGTCATTAGTCCGATATTGGATTTCCCATGAAAGTTTACCTATTTGCATGCGCCGGCCACTTGCTCTTGAATAATTCACAACAAAAATGTCAAAACATCTCCAACCCCAAATGCTAAATCACCACCACCTACTGTTCCCGCATGCAAATCTAATTTAATTAAAGATATCGATTCCATCCACAGAACAGCCCTAACAAGCTCATTTTCAAGTTTCCATTCAAAATCGGGAACATTTTTCAAAAGCGCTAATATTTCCTAATTATTTTTTACGATCTCCACAACACATTTCTCCCGGTTGCGAATTGCTGCTTAGCACCATATCTCCGTGTTTGTCAAATCGCTCGAGTCGTCAGCGACCGTCTGTCAGTCGCGTGCAATTAAAATCGACACAATACACAACACTAGCAGATACACGTCTGCGGCACGTTTTTCGACAGAAAATTTATCGACACTCGTAAGCGATCGAGAACGAGAAAGTGACACAAACATCCGAGACCCAAACGAGACGCGTTCGGATCGATGAAATATCTGCTCCACAGGTGGCAGCAGCATAAATCAATCAGGAATTATATTACAGCCCGCTCGGGGATTGTTATTCAGCGACACGGGGCGAGCGAGAAGGTTTATAGTGTCAATACACAAGAAATGCGCGATGTCACCTGCCGTGTTAATTGGACTCATCTCTCAGAGATGTGTACGAGTTTAGTTTTTGGTGCTCTGAGGTGACGATGACGATTTTTATAGGAGGCCCAGTCATGGCCAAGACAGAGCCCTTAATTTTTCGTGCCAGACGCAATGGCTGGACCGTGTGTATGGGCTTTAATTGATTTTTATGATCAGCAGTTGATTGCGGGATGGACATATCATTTGGGTTGACAGGTTGTCAGTATGAAATTATGTGGTTTGTGATGAATTGGATGGCATCAGATTATGTGGAGGGGTGGAACCCTTTGAGCTATTTATGGCTCGGCACCTGCAGGGAAGTAAACTTCAGGTTCATTTGGTTGTTGAAAAGGGGTTATTCCCAAGTTGAAAATTTCTTGTGAATTGAATTTTTGAATGAACGGGATTTATTGTGGAAGTATTTTCTTCTTTTCAAGGATTTCGAAAATTTTCAAAAAACCGATTTATGACATTTGAAATCACAAGGTATGAAGGCATTGGAACTCATGTATGACTTAATTTATCTTCTAGCCGTTTCACCAATAAGCACATCACAATTTCGTAGTGTCATTATGGCAACATTGCAGGTTCGCACATTTGCTTACTAACTTACTTCTCAGACCAGCGAAGAAGATTGAAGATCTCTGCTTCTTTTTTATTGTGCCGCTACAGTCCGGGCTGGACCTAGGACTCAACCAACAAGCCTCTCCAGCTGGAATAATCTTTTGCTAGCAGATTTAACGTCAGCTAATGGTTCCTGCCATTCTTGACGATGCTTGGCACGCAACTTTCAATGTCATCAAAGTCTTGGTGTCTTTCTTCCGCGATCATTTGCCCTTCATACCATGGGTTCGGCATTCCCCTCATTCCCCATCCAGTAGGTTCAGAATCAAACATTCACGCAGATATTGGATATTGGTGTTCATGCTCTCGACGTGACCAAACCAGTTTAGTCGACGGATCCTTGTCTTCCAGACTACATCCACATCTTTATAAAGCTCGTAGAATTCGAGTTTATGTCTTCTCCTCCATTCACCATCTTCACCAGCAGGACTAAATATGCGATGCCATCTTCACAAACAGGACCAAGCGATAAGAATCTGCTCTGTTGTGTTTTTACTCTCCAGCCAGCATGATGAAAGGAAAGATGAGGGTTTTGTGGGGTGTAATTTTTATGAGTTGTGCGTGGTAAATAGTGTTCAAATATTTAGAGTCCTACAATGGTTCTAATTGGTTAATTAATTTCCCTTCGGTTATGGTCAGGTTGAAAACTGTGAAAATTAACAAATGAACAGGCAAATCTAAAAGCCGGCACCCGATAGGATTTCCTTGGACCAAAATGGTCAAGTGTGCTGCCCCTAGAATTACCTTGGGTCGTTGATTTTTGAGACATTTTGATTTGTAAATAGATTTCCAGACTTCCCATATCGTTAATTCTTTAATCTTCCAGATTATGTGGTGCGATTCAGAGTGACGCTTCCTCATTCAAACACCTTCCGCAATAGTTGTTATACAGCAATCCCAGTCTTGCGGCATGGTGCCCTATAAAGGGTCCTATTGGCTTACAGACGTTTCTCGTACTTATCACAAGAAAGCTAATAGCTTTGTCTCGCAAAGTTATAGGTGTCCAATTTCCGTTACCTCTCATTTACCCATATACGAGAATGTCAGTGCTTATTCAGAGACCTTATCAATACTTCCGACTCACTCTAACATGTATTCGCTGAAGGTTATAGATTGTGATGGATGATAGATTAAAGCATTGAGCTACAGCTAGCATGTCTGCACTTTAATGTCAAGCGCTAATGTCAGATTACACTACACTTGACCTGCAAATATCACCTATTTAGTAAATTGTAGTGATCTTTAAGGCGGAAAAAACTTTTCAGTGTTTTTCCTCTGAACATTGTGGTTACTTTAGAAGCTAAGCCTAAGTCGATCTCGGACTGTAGCGCCACCATTATAATTGTTTTCATTATTGATCATTTTAGCTGATCTGAAAGTTGCGTTGTCTTGACTCAATCACAATACCAAAACAACATTCCAAGTTTTCAAGTCGTATCCGAGAGTCAAGTTCGACTACAGTCGCATATTGTTTTTACAAATTAAATTTTTTGAGCTAACTCGTACTCAGTTTTCGAAAGAAGCCGTGTGTACGAGTCTCGTATTTAGCTGCTGTGATGGTGGAGTCAATCCATCGTTTTATAATCGTATTTGGCTACGACTTAGTATACATTTGAAGGTACATATATGGAAAGAAAACAAATCTAAATACAGGGTGATGCACCAATTGTGCTACAATAAAAAATCGAAATAACTTATTTTTTAATCAGTGTACATATTTCATTTTTTTTTTTTCATTGTTTAGAAAATTAAATTTTATTTTATATAACTAATTGTTTTTGAAGACGATAGACCGTAAATGACCTCCATGCTAACCCACGCGGCATGGAGGATTGATGTCTGGATCGCCTTAATTATTGTTTCAATGGACTGCTTCCATTCAGTCAAATTCCTTGGTTTCGTTTTATATACTTGTTTCACATGTGTCACTTTGGCAGGTGACCTTAGGGCCCGCGGAAAGTGGAGTTTCTGGATATTAATTTGTGATTATTAATTAATTAAATTGTATTCTTGTATATAAATTTCCGCAGAAAATTATCCAAGTTTTCATTTCTGCGATTTGTATTCATTTGTATTTATAAATCGTCTAATAGCAGCAATATAGAAGACGATATTCGCACTAATTAAAGAAAAACTACTGCTTATCTTTTTGCTTACATATCGCTGCATTTCCAACTGTTTTTTTTTTGCTACTAGGTTGAGTTGAGTTTGCAACACAACGATCTCGTCCACTTACAAGAGTGCTTAAATTTCTCAACGTCCATAAATCCGTTGACTCGGGGGGTCTTTTTCCGAGTGGATGTCCAGCCCGTCCCTAAAAAGGGCGAATCATCGTCAATATCGCTGAGTTGAAACAAACATAGTTTGGCATCAGGTTTTTTTGTCGAAAAAGCGTGCTTATGGTGGCGATGAATCTGTCCTTAAGATGAACTCCTCTCCTCCTCTCCTCTGATTTGGCTTCAATTTTTAAGAAATGCTGATATCTGGTCTGGTGCTCCCAAAACCTCCCTGCACCTGCTAGATAGAATACAACAGCTAGCGATAAAACAGTATTATCGCAAAATCAATAGCCTCCTTCGAATACCACCTTGGCCCATCGGACCGATCAAAGTGTGAAATCATTTTAAGATGCGTACGCGCTTAATCTGTTTTCTATTTTGAAATGTTCTTACACCAAAAACTTTAGATGACATTTGCAGTTTGCAATGCCTTGCTTTTTTCAGTAGAATAGATGTCGATGTCTTGTTTTCATGACATCGATATGGATCTCATAGGATATCGCTATGCTACCAGTTAAACCGTGCGGCATCTTACGTAGATAAAGCAGACAAAGCAGCAGTTTATATTTGATTCCACAAAAATACAATATGCCATACAATCATAAAAATGTATTAAATCGAAAATTAAAGAACCAGTTGCTGCAAAACGAATACAACGTCGAGCTTAAAATTAAGTCAATGAAAGAAGATATACGATTAGGTTAACGACGAGCATCATGAAGTGTGTGTAAGGCAAATTGAGACGTGATTTAGTCGACTCTCCTCTTGGCTTTGAATACTTAAGGCCAAGTCTTTAATTCCATTCAGATGACTCTAAAGTCTAAAGTGAACGTTTAAAGCAGTTAATTCCACCACCTGTTTGTAATAAAGGCACACACACACGCACGCAACGTCAGCATATCGTGTCGCGTCGCACCAAAGTCGTTTATCGTATTTGAATTTCAAAGTAATCACTGTGACCAGCCGCAGGCCTTGCAGGTCCTATCTTCAATTATTTAATTTAACCAAACTAATTTCGTTCGCTCTCGTAACCCATCATCATCACCATTTGCGCCAGCAACACTGCAATCCAGTCGATTCCAAATGGGTATGCAAAAATGACGACGCGAGCCCATCAGCGAGTCCTCCTATGCCTTTGCAGCTGCCACCGTCACCGCCGACGCCGCCGCTATCGCCGAGACCGCCACCACCATCACCATCACCAGCACCTCCACCACCGTGGACACGTCACTCGTTGCAAAAATCGCACCAACCCCTACTGCAGCCGAGCCGACACGGTCATTATAGCCGTCGTCAACCCACCCGAACCTGACAACACACATTCATCTGGGACATTCAGCCGGTTGTTATGGCGCTCATAAACGCATATTCCACAACACCACGTCCAGGGTCCATGATGGCAATGACGGCGACTACGGTGGTGATGACGATGGCGGCTGCGGCAGCGGCAGTAGCGGCGGTGGTGGAGGTCGGCCCACTGGATGGATGCGTAAACGAGGTCTCCATTCTCTACCACCAGCCAGCCGTCGAGATGCACGCTGGACAAATGAGTACTCGCTGTTGATTGTTTCCCACACACAACACTCCGAGTGGCAACAACATGCCCAAATTGCCATTTAATGCCGTACTCGATGCCAGTGCGAGTGTAATTTTGTGCGATAATCGAAATGGCCATTCCGGGATTAATTCTGGACGTGGCGGCAAAAGCAGTACCAGCACCAGCACCAGCACCAGCAGTGGCGTCGGCAGCAGCGGCGGCGTCAGTGGTGGGGGCTCGTCCGTTTGTTGGAAATTAAAATCGAATGGCGATGGTGGGCTTTGATAGCCGGCAATATTGCCCAAAGCTGTCGGCTCTCATGTCCCAGCAGTGCATGCGTGCCGAGGTGTCGTTTGAACGTTTTAATCAATTTCAAATGTAAATTTCAATTACGGTCCTCCGAGGCGGGCCAACAGCACACCAGTACGAGTACGTCTCCCACACCGCCGCCGTTCCCAGAGAAATAAACTCGCATTCCATCCAAGATTTTTTCGCCCGTTCCGAGGAGGTGACCCAGCGCGTTGGTGGCCATGTCCAATCGCTGATAGTTCCCGAACGTACCCAACCGAATCACACAAATCGGACAAATGACTGGCTAGGTAGCTGACGGAACCATTACACCCGGTTCTGCTTCACAGCTTCTGCAGGAGGCTTGGGTGCAATTTTCAAATACTCCACGGTCACAAAGCAACATCCAGCATCAAATTGCGGTGCGCGGCGTACGTGTGCGCCTCGAAACTGACGCTAACTTGAAGCTGGACATCGGGTTTCCCACAGCTGGTGGTCACGTCTCGGCTCAGCTACCTGTTTAAGCCTTTCCCAAAGCCTCACTCTGACCCGCACGGTAACCTTTACGTTTCTATCGATTTCGGCAGCAATGATGCCGCTGGTGATGGTGGTGGAGGTGGTGGCACCAATGAGGATAATAAATCAAAGTGGATGTGTCATTAGTCATTCCTTCGACGGATGAAGGAGGAAGGACATGTGTCATGTTGTTGTATCTCAAGTTACACATGCAAAGATACACATCGCACAAGTGGCAGTCGTCAACTTTGGTGGTCCCACAGAGAGGAAGCGCCCACTCGAGAACACCAGCGATTAACAAAATGCTCTCGTAGGAGTTCGTCCTCATCCTCGTCCTGGTCCTCATGTTCGCTCTGTTCCTCGCTAATTCATGTGTCTCATGTCAGTTCGACGACCATTTGGATGGGTCTTGAGGTGCGAAGAAGATGTATCTAATAGAATCATTAGGGCGAGGACGACGACGATGTGAAGAGGAGAACTCAATCCAAATTGGTGGCACTTATCCTTTTGGCGGCAGCTGTGATGTGCTGGATTTAATTACGTTGGCTTAGAGCGAAGTGCGAAAAAATCAACAGGAGCGGGATTGATTGAGATTTTGTTTCGGTCCGCTGCGCAGATGTGAATCAGTTTCTTCTTTTCTTGCGCTCGTCCGTGTTTGTGGTGAGTTTACGATATGTCATAAAGTTCAGATGTAGAGTGTGTCAAATTGGCCGGGCTAAGGATTCGCAGTGAACAGTTGCACAGCGTGGTTGCGATTGAGGCTCGAAATTGTTGGGCGTTGCCTTTTTGTGAGTTTCCTTTGAAATTATGTGTTTGTATGGGGTTCTAGTGAAACTGTGGTTTATGGTTCTTGAATGGAATTTGATTCGAGAATGAGCTAATTTGAACATGAAAGAATAAGTGAAATGAGGGAATTTTACTTGAAGTGGAACAATATTTGGGCAGCTGCTCACTGGGTTACCTTTGTCCTCCACTGCAACGTTTTTGCTGATTTGGTGAGGTAATAAAGCTCTTTTTAACTTTCTTGTTTGTGCGCGTCTTTTAAGATATATCAAGCACTGAACCATTGCAACAGACTGTCACAAAGGTCTATCAAGGTCGATAACAGTTTGTCATTAAAGGTTCTGTTTCAAGTTTCTTTGCATAGAACGGGAACCAAAGCAAAACTTTCCAATTGAAAGGACAAAGAACGAAAACTTTATCAAGATTTCGAAAAATCCTGTCCTCCGTGTTATAAAGCGTTACTGAACTGATTAAGGTCTTATACAAACTCGGCTTGTCTTACTCGTAAGTCAGCGGTTGGTACAGATAATGTTGTCTTAAACAAATAAAGAACAAAGAAAGTGCATGCTGGTCCTTACTGTGTTATGCCAATTAATTGACGACCAGTCCATTTTATATATTTTCACTTATCAGTGGAACCAAACGTTATTAGATACAGGTGGCTGACTGCAACTAGCTTAGGCCAACATAGGCTCATTGTGGTACTATGCGGGTTGGGTATTCCCCATCCTTAGAACCATTTAATGCTCGCTATGAAGCGCTTAAATTAACTGATGCTGATGTTGTTCGGCTCATTCAAGTCATCGATGAAGTAGGTAGAATGTGGTCTGAGCTTTTTCATGGATGGAGAGAGCATTGCACGTGCAAAAGGAATTTGTAGTCTCCTCCTCTTTCTCGTCTCTGCAGCTTCTGCAATAGTCGTTATGTGGGAGTCCCAATTTTAAGTCGTGTTTGCCTATGGCAGTGTCCCATAACGACACCGAAGAGAGTCCTGGGTGTAGACCTGTTAATTCTGATTAGACGAAATAAACGTGTAGAATTAAGTTAAGGGTAGATTTACTTTGCCTTCGGACCATTTATGGTTAGTGGCTCTAATTGTATTTAATAATAATAATAATATAATAATAATGGCGGCGCTACAGTCTGAGGTGGACCTGGGCCTAGCTTCTCAGCAACCACTCGTGTTGTGCGTGCTATTGTTCTCTCACGAGTGGAGGGGACCTACAGTTTAATGCCGACTCCGAACGGCGATTTTGAGAAGCTTTTCCTAGACAGTTATACTCTGAGCATTGTCAGCGACTCGAAAAAGGTGGAGCCGTGAAAAAATGTTTGATGATTTTTTCGAGATTCGAACCGACGACCTCGAGCGTAGGAGTCGACGCACCTACCCACTACGCCACGGCGCCCACCTAAAGCTAATTGTATTTAGCTTTAAGAAATTTTTAGCTGTAACGAAAGGCATGGGCGGTTGTTCTCCACTATTGGAAAATGATTAGAAAGTTTTGCTCCTGGCGAATTCGTCTCTGGAATGTCACTGTATTCCGGGACACAAGTGAGGTAAATATTAAAATGCTCAGTCATCTCATCAGGATATAGGCGGAAGTTAAGGAAAGTCTTGGAATAAAATGTGACTAAATTTAAATTTAGGGATTTAATTGCAGTTTGGCTGTCGGATTACATGGTAGGTAGGTAGGTAAAAGTGGCGGTGGACATACAGATCCTGTTAGCGCCATGAGATGGTATCAAAACGGTTTATATTCTGGCTATGGAATAGGCTCATAGCTATCGACTTCATTCTACGATCCCATCATATCTCTAAAATAATTTCTGCAGACCCAACCAATCGATCACTAAACACCTCTTCCGACTTCATTTCGAAAGGCAAATGAACAATGTTATCTAACACATTCGTCGTTTGCAGCCATCAGCAATGACAATTTACGTTGACACAGCTCTTAGATTTCTCTAGGTGCAGGTGAGAGCACAAGACTTGTCGTACTTTTGAGCCCCGAAGCGAATCCTGAAAAGGGCCATCCGCCACCGTTTCCATCCTTTCAGAGCTCAGAGCTCAGAGCACTACATCACTTCAACCACTACTTATCTACATGGTCTCTAAGTCAATGGCTCTACAGATTTTCCTTTCTACTCTACTCTTAAGGTCTCTTTTAGTCCTTAACGAATAAATTTATTTCAGCAAACAGCATTTTTTAATATTTTTCATGAAAATTCATCTTCTGGTAAAAAAACGTCAATAAAAGAATTAAAGAATTCTTGGGAAAAAAGGCAAGATCGAAATTGTGTGTTGACTACTTAGTCAAAAAGAGTAATCTTTGTCCCGAGTACTTTGTTATTCAATCTAGCAAATTACGATTTAGAATTATTCAAAGTGCGTGGTTAAGTGACTTTCAATTTAGCAAATTGTTAAAGTTGGCATCAGTTACGAGGTACACGAATAAAAGAACCCTAAGAACTTCACGCAAGAAGTGCCACTTTAAATTCACCTTAAGCCCAGAATCGCGCCCATAATCATTTCAGTCGCATTGTCTTCCCTCCTGTTAATAAATTTCCACAAGCATTTAGCGCAATCATCACCCTTCTCCGATCCCACACTAATTTGCAAGCACCCAACCACTCCAACTTGCACCGTTCTTCGCAGTACGCAACGGAGCTGCTTCGTTGCACGACATAAGCCATCAAAACGATCGCCTTACGCAAATCAGTCGACGCATGATCTTCGAATGATTTTTGCCGGCCGGTGAATGCTTTTAATTCGGTTGAAAGATTCCCATCAATCTTGCCGCCGCACACATCCGCACACGTAGTGCCTCTCTGCATTGCAAGTTCGCGATTGCGTTCCGTGAGGTCGTCGTCGATGCACCCTTTTTCGCGCACGGTGCCCACGAAAGGAGGCTAATAAGAAATATTTCATCCTGGTAGCTTGAGATTGTTCAGAGAACGTTATGAGTGCTCCGTGCCATGAGGGGTGTGCTGGTGTCAGGGAGCCCCTAAATGATCTCTTAGCGGGCTACCCAACGGATCTTCCTCCGCAGTGGATAGCGGCGAAAAATTTAATTACAAGCCGGCGTCTCTGCCAGGTTAATGGTGAAGGATGATGGGCGCGAGAGCGATGATGATGCGCCGAAATGGGTCGTTCCAGTGCAGCAGAGTACTCGACGCAAGATGACGCACACTCACCGGGACCGGGACTCTGCTGCATTCCTGTTTTTGGCGCAAATATTAATGTTGTACAATTTTCTCACCTCGCTCTAAAGTGTGAATATGATGGAGATCCCGACCACTTTGGACGCCATTACTCCTGTCGCCCGTCTCTGGCCGCCTTCGGGGACCACTCTTGCATGTTGTTAATAATTTTCCGCGTGTATCTGAGCGTAATTGCATCGATGTGTTGCTCCGCTTGCGTTTTTTTTGGTTCTGATCTTTGATGACATGCTCAATACTCCTTTTGTCAGTTCTCTTCTCGAAGATCATCCACGCATTGTGCGTGTGTGCGCGCTCATTGATCGACACATTCATCGAAGTTGTCAATAAAACCCACGCGACAGCAGTGACACCGGTTAACCGCCTCTTTCGTGTTACGACGATTTGAACTCGTCTCCGAAGACGAAGACGAGGCGACTCATCTTCTTGATCGAGCTGAATCTATAATTGCTGCCGGTGATATAAAGTATGATATATTGACAGATTTAAGAGGTTGTTTAATGTGTTTTGGGGGAAACGAACGAGGCAGCGAGGGGAGGTGATATACGAGCGTAGCGACAGTTTGGTACGGATGACGTCTATGCTTGCTTTTGGGATGCAGACTTATAAGGCCATTGCGGAAGTTGGATTTACAAGGTGTCTCCAGTGGTGGTATGTTGCTTTAGAAATTTCATGGATTTTATGGGCAGAAGTGTGATTTTGATAAAGTGTCTTATTTTATGGCTTAAAGAGGAGGAAACATTCATTAAGCAACATCTTTGGGCTGAGGAATTGTTAAATTTTTCTGATAGTTGAAGGTGTTTACTTGTGTGATTGAGCGAAAATTTGGAGCGTTTTGGCATCGGTCTTACTTGTAACTATTACTAAGTACGTCTTATAATCGTTTCAGTCACAATTCTTTATAAATAGGGGGCGCATACATACGTGTACTTCGTGTCATGGTCTATTTAACGCCCCAAATAGCTGTAAGGTGCACAATTATTATATTATAATTCGGAAAGCTTCTTCTTCTTTGTGTGGCGCTTCAGTCCGGGGTGGACTTGGGTCCCAACCAATAAACCTCTCTAGCTAACAGGGTCTCTCGCTACCTGCGGCGCTTGATCGCATACACCGACAACTTGGTGGCGTACAGGACAACGCCGAAGGAATGACTGGAAGTTAAAAATCAACTACCAAAGTGTGAAACCATCCTCTTTTGAACTCCGTTATTCAAGGCCTCAAGAAACACGAAAAGAAACTGCCACAAGTTCAGCATAGTTGACCCGTAGGGGTAGCGGTTACTAGTAAAAAGTGTAGTCAGGTACTTAGGCATTTAGCTGGATCAGTATCAGTATTTTGACAGACATATAGCTACTGTTCTGACAAAAGCCAGGAAGGCCTTTGCTGGGGCAAGAGGGTTGTTGTATAGCACCCAAGGTAATCTGCTACATGGCTCTCATTCGGCCAATCATGGCGTATGGTTGTCTAGAGTGGTTCAACGTGAGTCCTTCCCAGATGGAAAAGATGAGGCTCTTCGAGAGAAAGTGTCTCCCAGCTTGTCTCAAGAAGTACAGAACCACAGAATCTGAGTACAAGAAATTCTATTCCAACGAGTTCTTGTAAAATGAAGCAAGCGTGAACAGGGTGTATAATTTTATTACTAAGCTGGTTCGAAGACGCGTTGCACTAGCCATGATCTCGGAAAACGAGCTAATATTTGGAGCTTGCTAACCCAATGAAGAATATCATGAGAGTCGGAAGTGTTCTTGTACCTTGACCGAATTGGTTTAATCCAGGAGGGATGTCCATTGACCTACCACGTGGTGCGAAGGACAGTGGATAAGCGAGTAAGGCCGGATGATCTCTGGTTCAGTAGATTCATCCCTGTTCGAGCTAGCTAGATCCGTTGGCAGCTAGATCCAAACTCAATAGTCTCGTTGTGGAACAAATCCAGGCTCCACAAGGCTTCGTAAAAAATAACATCTACAATCACTTCCTCAAGATCGCCAACAAAAGATGGACCAAGCTGGAAACATGTGTCCTATCCAGAAGCTTATGGCCCAACTACAACCAAAAGAGAACAAAAGACCTGCTCAACAACAGTAGAAGAAACATATCCAGAATCACAGCGGTCTGTACTGGACACTGGGCTGTTGGCAGGCATGCTGAAAGACTAGGCATACCATTTAACTCGCACTGCCGTAGCTGCCGGGTGGAAACTGAGCCAGAAACCCCCGAACACTTTCTGTGCAAATGTCTGGCTCTAGCTAGAGTCAGACAACGCACTCTGGGCAAAGCCTTCTTCAACACCCCTAATAATCTCTCAGAAGCAAACATTCATAGTCTGAAGGAATACACACTCCTTTTCACCCCCATCTCACAAATTAGGAATCCCATAGGATGTGGTATCATGGCGCCATCCAATGCATGGATCCTTCGATGTTGACTCCCTACCAAAATCGCCCTCAAGTATCAAATATTGACTTGAAAACAATATAAAAAAGAAGAGAAATAACCATCATCCTCTTATTCTCCCGACTTCTTTCAGGTAATGTAGACTACCATACTCTATTAAACCCACGTAAGTTGAGAAATGTTCGTCTCTTCTTTCTGCCAACACACCGTACTTCCAATGGCTCCAACGAACACATCACTCGAATTTTGCGAAGAGCTAACCACTCTTTCCCAATCTTACCTTTAAGTTAGATGAAATTATAGCTTGTATCAAGCCTAAGAATAAGCGTGTTGCTTCCACCAAAATCAAAATCAAACGTTCACTGCATGGGCGGTGTTACCAACATCAAACTTTTCAGACTCTTTGTTTAGTGGCCCTAAGATCGGGTATATACCATGAGGCGTTTGATAAATGGAGGAAAGAGAACTTTTATTTGGATGTGAACTTGTTTTTTAAATAAAAAGTCAAGAGATTTCAACACACAAACTAGCGGCTTATACCAATGAGCATCAAAATAAAATTCGACGTATACTTTATTTGCGCTTATGTTCAAACAGTGGACAAGAATAACAACCCCAGATGCCCCAGATTGGACCTTAACAACACTTTAATCGATATTAAGACTAAGTGTTGCCTTTGCAACACATCTTTGCTACAGTCATCTGAACTGACTCAGGATGTTAAACTTTGTAATCAGCACATGGTTGCCACAGCGATAAAATCAAATGGCGGTGACATTGATCACATTGCGATTGACGTCGGACACTGCTTCAGAATCTCTTTGCTCAAAGGAGCCAACATCTACTCGGACAATTCCTTATTGTAGCCAGCATAAGATCACCATTATCGAGAGTACAATGGAGTTGTTAGAGAGTAAGTTCGCAGTTCAAATCTCCTAAGCCCGTACAAAAGATTAAGTTAGATAAGATAACTATCACGGTGGAAATGAGTCACACATTTAGAACACGATTTGGTCCTTTATGATATCATTAAACCGGTTCCGAGATTAGAAAAATCCAAACTCTCTAAGAAAACTTCAGAAATTAAACGTTTTCTACAGAGAGAGTGGTGCGTTTCTATAGCCATTCGATTTTGTCTATGCACCTGTGGATGCACTGGATGTACATTTATAAAAGATCTTCAAGATTATTGAGGAAACATCTTTCAAGGTACCGACATATTAATGTCTCTTCTTCTCCCTCATCTCTACAATCTCGGCAGAAGTCATTATAGGAAGTTCCCATTTTTCGCCTGTTTTCTTAATGGGCTGTGTCCAGAGATACTTCCCATCAAAGTGCTAATTTAATTTATGGACAAGATTTTGTGGTCCTTCTAAGACCTTCTGAGCGACTGGATGGCGCAGTTGGTTAAGTGCTTGCCCTAAGTTAGAGGGGTCCCAGGTTCGAATCCCAGTGAAAGCAAAGTTTATACGCTTTTGTCTGTTTTTTTAAATCTGGTTCACTCACCATTTGCCTTTGGGATGAAATTAACGGCACTATCACTGGAGCGGTCGATCAGTGGTAGTAGTCTTACTGGGGTATCACAATTAACCAACATGGTCTAAGTGTACTGGTGAATTCACTAGCAGCCCCCTAACCTAACTTAACCTAACCTAAGACTTTCTGAATGTCACATGGGTCAAGGTATTTCATAAGACTCAAGACCATTCCATGTAGAGTCAGCAAAATAAATGCTTTCTATGAGTACTTTAGTTACCTGTATTGGGGGATTGGTTAGACGTGAGAAGCGCACCGGTTCTCTATTTAGCTTACTCGCCGGCCGTCTCGTCATCTCTTGTAAGAAATTTTACCAACCGATTGCTGGTGGGTCCAGAGCCTTGATAGCCACCTGACTGTTCATGTACAGAACAATTGATTCAAGCAGCAATGACCTACGTCATAATAATAATAATAATGGCGGCGCTACAGTCCGAGGTGGACCTGGGCCTAGCTTCTCAGCAACCACTCGTGTTGTGCGTGCTATTGTTCTCTCACGAGTGAAGGGCCCCTACAGTTGAATGCCGACTCTGAACGGCGAGATTGAGAAGCTTTTTCTAGACAGTTATACTCTTTGAGCATTGTCAGTCACTCGAAAGAGGTGGAGTCGCGAACAATTTTATTTTTGAAAAATTGTTGCTTGTGCTGGGTTTTCAACCTAGACTGTAAAAGTTTAGTGCGCATGGGTCGACGCACAAACCCACACGGCCATGGCGCCCACATGACCTGCGTCATAGACTACTTTAATTCTGTCTACTAAAATTCTGCACAAAATATTGAAAATGATTGCGAACGTTTTGAAAAAACAACAGAGAGTCCGCCACAGGTGTGCTGGGTCTTAGAACCAGACCCACAAAAAGCTTAAGGTTTAATAACGAGTCCACGCAGGCACATACAAGCAAGCAGGAAGATTAAAAAGTGGGGCAGACCCCGTTGATTAAACCAACTATCGAGGGAAATCTCACCAGGGAATACAATTGAAAAGACCAAGCAAATTCATATAGACAAGCACCACCTTTTGATTGATTTTAAGGCTGCGTCTGAAAACGCGCATAGGAATGACCATGTCTCGTGTCTACATCCCTCCCCAGTTCAGATTGCTTAAAATGATGATCAAACATTTGTGCTGCTCTACCAACGTCGATAAAGAACCTACCAACCTCATCGTCTATAACTTGGCAACCTGACACTTGAAAGAGTATTTCTTCGATTTGAACGCCTCGGCAGACTCGAGTGACTTGAAATGCCTTTCATATTATGTGCTGCGATAAGAGAGCTCATCGAGATATCACCTACAACCCCTTAACCGGAAGGGACACAGTAAATACCCTGCATAGCATTTCCCATCCGACGCAATGACCACAAGTGCCTGTGCGCTTCTGGATCCCCCCAAAGCCAAACAGTGGATCACATTACAGCGTAAAACAAGTTCTTAATTAATTATGTAAGTTTGCGGCAATAAAACTCCATCATTGTCTTCTTCATCTGAACTTGCTGATAATTTTGATTAAGCGGGGTGTGAATGCATAAATTTGTGTTTCTCGCATTCGTAGTGTGGCCGCTTTTTGCGGCAAGAAGCAGCCAGCTTCGTGCCTCCTGTCAGCCATTGATTATGACAAGTTGTCGCGTATCAGCTGCCGCCCGGACCGTAACCGAACACGGGACTTCAGTGTCTTTTTGGCGAACTCATTAATCCAATTTAAATTACCCCCGGGTTGGGGGATGTTATTGCATTGTAAGCCGGTGAGTGGTGTGCTTATCCTTGGCACAGATCTCACACCGCACCGACGAACGAGGAACGGATTAACTTCATTAAGGGTTGCCTGCTCGGGTGCTCGCACGGAAAAGGTGCTGAATTGAAATATTAATTCTCCTTCGGATTAATTCTCATTTAGAAGGTCTTGGCGAGCAGGTGTCTGGCTTTGTTAGTCACTAGACGCGAACGTCGTTGATTGCTGCGTGTATTCGGAATTCGGTGCCGTGCATAGCTGTCCTTATCGATGGCAGGATTTTTATGTTATTCGTACGTGATGAGAGTCGCACTTCGAAGAGCTGACAGAGTACCGAGGTATGGCGTGCGAATTGTGGTTTCGACTGATGAAAGGCTGATTATGGGCATATGCTTGAGAATGATAGTTATCATTGTTTATTGAACAAGGGAGGTTGAGTTTGTAGATTTGGTGATAGCAAAAAGCTGTCTAAGGCAACAATTGGAATGTTGACTTTCTGTATGCTAGCATGCTTGCAAGGCCTTCACGTCGAGTGATAAGATCTATTTCTTATAACAATCTTTGGTAAAAACACTTGAGTTTAATCATTCTGCGTCTGCCATTCTCAAATACGATGACTCTTTAACTGGTTAGAGGAGATATGAAATGGAAACACCTCTTGGCAATCGCAGTTGCTTAAAGCTTTCTGAAAAGACGAACCAAGTTGTCTTTATGTATGATCATTCCAGTTCTGCTAACAGGCGCTAGAAAGAGACATTATTATAAATCGGATGAATAAACCCTTTCAAGCGTTTTCTTATTCAGCGCCTAAAGTGACTAAAGCTTGTAGAGCAAGTGTGAGAAATCATTCATCTCTTCTCCGAAATATATTTGGAGCAAGCAATATCGAACAACTAAGATTGAAGTGGTGCACACAATTTTACGTGGATCTGAACCAACCTAACGTGTTCAACTTAACTCAACTATGAAAAGATCGTCCTAGCTGGTGAAGTTTGTTGGTGGAGGCCTAGGTCCACCGAGAACAAATGCCTGCACCGACAACTCTGTATATCCAGATGAAGGCTTACGTAAGAATTTATTTGCATATATGTATTCGCAGTTTGCAACTTAAAACTTAAAACAACAACAAGGGTGACAACAGCAAGAATGAATTCTATGGCCTCCTAGACAGAAAATACGTTCAATGCTTAAGCTATGACGGCAAGATCGTTCTAGGTGATATCAACGCAAAGCTGGATAAGGAGAACATCTTTGATAGAGTCATCAGTATGCACAGCCTGCGCCACGTTCGAAAACGGATTCAGGTGTGGGGATTTTGTCACGGGGCGCCATTCTTTGTAGCCAGCAGGTAGAATTCATACATCGACGTCCATAAAGGAACCTGTCCGTCACATAATTAATCAACCGACAACCAGATTGGTCACATTGTGACCGACGTCATGCGCTCCTTTAGTATTCTAGCTTTCCGGACGTTCCGAGCAGCCAACATAGACCCAGATCATTGAGACGGTCGTGCAAGACTCACTGGCCAACACTAGAGGCACGATCTTCCGAGAATCCGTATAACTGCTAGCATACACCGATGACGCTGAACTGATTGGTCGAACTTAGTGTGCCGTCAATGAGGCATTTGCAGGCATTCAAACTGAACCTGCTTTAATGGCTGTACAAGAGGGCAAAACGAAGTACAACATCGACGATTTGGCCAGAATATTACAATAGGCAGATATAACTTCGAAGTGAAGGACTTCGTCTACCTTGGCTCTGCAGTAAATAGTACAGACAACACCAGTACCGAGGTCAAACGCAGAAAGCTCTTGCCAACTGCTCTCTCTCTCTCTCTCTCTTTGTATAAGACGCAAAGGCATGGAAAATATCGAAAGCGGATGAAGAAGTCATATCGACAGAAAAGTTCCAGGTGCGATCTTTGTTCCTGTTTGCGTTGAAGGCATTTGGTGAAGAAAATTCAACCACCAACTGTATGGCCTGTACAAAGGCATAAGTCTAGCCAGGCGTCTACAGATCCATTGGCCAAGATGACTTTGCCATGTTGAGTGCATGGACAACTTTGCTCCGCCACGAAGAATATTCAACTCTGAACCAGTGGGACAACGCCACTGGTCCACGTTTATGGTGGCGCACAATTATGAGGGACCAACTTGACAAATTGTGCAAAGTTAGAGACAGTTAGCGAAAGTTTGTGCTAGCTGGAGTCCCATCGCGGATTGTGGCGCCACAAGGAAAAAGAATAAGATTTGCATTTCGCGACAAGAGCGTTGCGCAATAAAAATAAACTGGCCAAGTGCGAGTTGAACTCGCACGGGGAAGGTTCCGTCGCATAATATTGATGGCTGATTTCTGAATATCAAACGACGTTTCCAAACTATTTCAGTTGAATTCTTCAACTTCAACCCAAATCAACCATTCATTCATACATTCATACATCCAAACAAACAAACATTCATCCATACATATACCTATATCTCTATCCAACTTTATCCAACACAAAAAATTCCTTCCATCATACACATACCCAATCACTGCGGTTTGTGTGTTAATTTCTGTTGGGCATTTATGGGTTGAGATCGAAAAGATAAAACTCATCAACTAATAGAGTGGTCGAACACAGCCTGAAACTTATGTGTAAAAATGAAAATAGTTATCATTTTAAATCTTAGATATCTCAAAATTTCAACATAAATCGATACTTCGAAACTTATCATTTCTTAACGCTTACATTGACGTCGTCAAAACTGCGTTTTCAGATCTTCAAAATTCGCATGTCGATGGTTGACCGTTTTTGGCCAATATCTCCAAAACTATTAAGGCCAGAATCCTTGAAATTATTTTAAATGAAAGTACTCAATGATGCCAAGTTTTTGTGATTTTTTCAGATTTTTAAGTATTTTGGTTTAGAAATGGCAGAGGGGCCGCATTAAAAAAAACTTTGGAGCTCCATATATTCCAAACGGCTCTTTGGATCAGAATCTTTTGAAACAAACCATTACCTCAAGACATGTGAATTGATATATAACTCTATGGGGTGCGACAACGTTTCAAAATGAATCCCCTGTACTGGAGCCACCCCCAAATGGCCCCGTTTTTTTAAATTTGGGTGCATGGGCAATGACATCTAGGCCTAAAGTACCTAATTCCAAAATTTCATGCCGATATCTTTATAAACTTCGGAGATAAAAAAGTGTGACAGACACGACGTACGGACGGACGGACACACCAAAGTTATAAAGGTTCCGTTTTTGTAGACGGAACCTTAAAAAAAACACTACAATGCTACTAGGAATACATTTTATCGGGTCCCTAATCCACAAGTCGAAAACGCTGCGTTCACTTTTTGGCGAATTTGCTGTAGTAATTCTGTGCATAAAATTCTTAAGAAATGCAAACTCAGGATCGGAATTTTTCTTGCCATCGACCGCAAAAAAAGTTGAATATAAAAATATGATCGATGTACGTATGTGCTTTTCTTGAATTAAGCCCTGAAAGACTTGATGGACAGAGAGTTAACAGCTGTGGTACTGGAAGAGGAGCGCCTGGATAACCTGATGGGCAGCTGTTAATACAGCTATGAACATGTAACTGTGAGGCTGAGAGAGAAAATATGCGTAGGTATGCGGAAATGCTGGAGAGTGACCCTAGGAAGTATTTTTTTCGTTAGACATACATATTCAAAAACAATCCCATCCATGCTGAATGAGTTTTTTTTTTAGAAAATGGGAGCAGAACAAAGCATAATGTCCATTTTTTCAATGATAGCTTGAAAAGACTAACGTTCTTAACCAGGTGTTTTGAAGCCCGTAATCAGTTTAAACTACAATACCGACCAAGAAAAAGAACCGAGCCATATTTCCAAAGTCACCTGTAGAACATTTCACCATTCATTTGCAGTCAAGTTCAAGACCGCACTCGCGTTCAATCGCTTTGCTGCCTTTCTTCTATACTGCTGTTCTGAGGATTTTGTAATTATGTCAAACTGTCTGGCTTGATAGGACTCCCCGGATTTCTATACGTAGATCTGTTCTTTGCTCCACACTTCAGGCCTCTTACGGACGAATCGGACGTACATCACCTGCTCATCAAACATCTGCATAAACTTACGTAAATCTTTATGAAATTGTTTCCGTTGGCCTGCGGTGCACGGTAACTTTCATTAAATTTCCCAATTCACACAAAGAAACGTCTAATTACCCTTCACAGTTTCGAGGAAAAACATCAAAACGCCTCAAAATGTTGCCAAATCGGTCGAAGTCAAGTATCACCTACTACCGACACACAATCGGCTCAACGTATCAACACCGGATATTAAGTTATTATAAACTAATTATCCATTCGCCGCTCCGCTTCACACCAAACAAAGATATACCGATACCGAAAAGCAAAAACAAAACATAAAAATCTAGAGAATTAAAAACAATTATGGGTTTTTGACGTTTTGTTTTCGAAATTTTGAAAACCGATAACGCGATCTCATTACCCCCAGTAATTTGTTTATAATTGGAAGTCAAACAGATAGTTTAGTTGGGTGCTGGCTGCACAACCGCCTTTCGGGGGTTGACGCTTGCCAGCGCTTGTATGTTTGTATTTCACTCTACACCCCATCAAAGCCACTCCCGATAGCCATCGGATAATTTCAATTTAGAATTTAGCGATTAGGCTAGTGCTGCGCTCAGCCTACCCCCAGAGGGTATAATGTCAGGTGTCAGGCAGTTTGTCGAATGGAAAACCATTAGATCGCTCTTATCGCAACGGAACGAGTGTTCCTGGTAATTACACACAAATTATCCAACAACCAGGCCTTGGTGCCCCACTTCCGATGGACCATATCCAGAGCGGACTGCACCTCATCACAGCCGCAGTGCCAATGCTGCGTAATGAAATCGAGAATTTCTCTAATTAGTAACCAATCACCAGGAGTCATCGTCGCATTCGCATGATACGAGGTGATGGAGCACATCATCATCATTATCCTCAGCATCGTCAGCTTCTTCGCAGCTCTGCGCCTTGGCGTGGTCTGGATCCTCTGCAGTGGATCACTGGAGTCGGTTAGACTGACTAACTCACTCAGTGAGTGGCGGCTTTTGCCACTTGGATCAAAGATAAATGGGTTGCCCTGTAATTTGGTGCGCGAATCCCGCCTCGGATGGTTGGTCTGTAGGAAATTATATCAATTCAGATGAGAAGCACTGAGAAGATGCCCTCTGCAAGATCCCCCGTCCCATCGTTCGTCCGTCCATTCGACCAGCTTGAAGCAGTGCGCTGCAATGCGTGACGAGGTGAGATGTGAAGTTAATTTTCGCCCCAAGCCGTGTGTCTAGAGTGCGGGTCCACCCAAAACCCACCGCGCACCATCTCATTCCGTCCAATAGAACATATCGCCAGACAATCATCGAGGTAACAAAACACTTTACACACCCGACCTGAAGATCGAGAGAGACTCACTGGTGACTGGTGGCCGGTGGCCGGTTGCCGGGAAGTATCTTTTCGGCGGCGGTTTGGCGTTTAATTGTGTTTTGATAGCTCTAATTCGACGCCAGGCATACGGAGATTGTGCTAATCGGGCGGATAATATCCCCAGCAGCGATATCACGCACACGGTGTGCACTCAAGATCGATTGATCTTGTGGCCACAATGTAATCCTCTCCATTGTTGATTCGTCACAATTGTAAGGGAACGATCTGGGCCCGGGCATACTCGTATCTGTCTGTGTACGGCCGTCGCTGGGCCTAATCGATCATTGCTCGGTCATTGTTTCGTGGCTTTCAAGAGGACTACGAGGGAATACGAATATGCCGGCCAATGTCTCCTACAATGATCGATAGTGAGAAAGGCCAATAAAAGGACACTTTCACTTGTAAATCGGGGTTGAATGGGATTGTGTTGTGATTGACTTGCAAGTTGAATTGTTCCATTGTTGTCGCGGGTGCATTCTTGTGCCTGGGCAGAGGAGAGATGTGTGTCGTTTTTGGAGTTTTGACTGTCGGCCTTAACAATTGACATGGAAAATTGGATATTTGATGGATATTACTATTTTGGGTGGTCTCACAGATTAGACGCGAGTTATGGATGAGATTTATGCGAATGAATTAATTTGGTTTAGCAATTTAGAGGGAGGATTAGCGCCACAATGACTTGGGCTATAGCGGTGTAGGATGGTGGACGGTGCAATAGCGCAGAGGGAAATTGCTCCTCATCAATTTGTAAATTGGAATGGCGTTTTGTTGGAGATGCAAATCAGTAAATTGTAAACTTTAACAAGGGATTTCACAAGATGAGAAGAAAATGGTAATAAATCTCAATCAATTGGATCGATGGCGGATAACAACGGTATGCGGGCTTCGAAATCTTGAAACATTTGACTCATTTGCGTCTCAAAATCCTTGAAACTACGAAATATATCGTGGCCTACAACAGTCTGTAACATTCCAGCGTTCTTCCGTGCGGGTTTCTAGAATAACTTAGGCAACTGCAAAATGCAGACAGTTACACTCCTACAGCTTTAAGTTAATAATAATAAAAATGGCGGCGCTACAGTCCGAGGTACAGTCCGAGGTACACGAGTACATGAGACCTACAGCTTAATGCCGACTCCGAACGGCGAGATTGAGAAGCTTTTTCTAGACAGTTATACTCTTTGAGCATTGTCAGTGACTCGAAAGAAAAACATTTTATTTTTAAAAATTGTTTGTCTGCACTTTGATTCGAACCTAGACTGTGAAAGTCTGATGCGCATGGATCGACGCACGAACTCACACGGCCACGGCGCCCACAGTTTTAAGTTACGTTACCGGAAATTAGGCTCACTTGGCTAGCCGGCCGAGGTCGCCCTCAACTGGCGTGCGCCACCTTGTAAGTGGACGTCCTCTGTTGCTTTGTTCTACAGACTCAGAGTCGAAGACTCTTCGGGCTAAAGCTAAGTTGTCCATACTCTTTTCATGGGCTAGCCATCTTAGGTGTTGGATCCTTAGACGTCTGGCTAGCGTCATGTCGCTGTATAGCCCATACAGTCGGTGGTTGAACATTCTCCTCCAAATGCCATCAACGCAAACAAGACTAAAGATAGCGCGCAGGACTTTTCTCTCGAAAAGATCATGAGCCTCTTCATCCGCTTGGGATATTGTCCATGCCTCTGCACCGTAAGCAGGACTGGGATGATCAAGATCTTATACAAAGTCAAGTTGATCTTCCAAGAGGAGGCTCTTTTTCTTTTTTTGGCTCAAAAGGCAATTGGCAAGAGTTTTCTGCGTTTGATCTCGGTACTGATGTTGCCTGTACTATTTACCGCGGAGCCGAGGTAGACGAAGTCCTTCACTATTTCGAAGTTATAGCTGCCTATTGTGACGTTCTGGTCAAGTCGTCGATGTTGTGCGTCCTTTCTCGATGACAGCATATACTTGGTTTTGCCCTCGTTTACAGGACTGGCCAGACACATTTTAGCCGCTTCCGTTTCAATGCCAGCAAACGCATCATTGACGGCTCGCTGTGTTCGCCCAATCACGTCAATGTCATCCGCGTAAGCTAGCAGTTGAACAGACTTTTGGAAGATCGTGCCCGTTGTGTTGGCCAGTGAGTTTTGCACGATCTTCTCAAGAACGATGTTAAAGAAATCACATGACAGCGCGTCGTCTTTTCCTAAACCTTTTTTGACAATGAAGGTCTCCGTGCGTTCGGTACCGACATTGATGGAGCGAGTTCTCCATCGTCATCCTGCTCAGTCTGATGAGTTTAGCAGGAATGTCAAAACGAGACAAACTAGACATGGAGCTGTCTCTCATGGCGTCTCTATGCACGCTGTCATATGCGGCCTCGAAATCGACGAATAAGTGGTGGGTGTCAATTTTCATTTCTTGGGTCATTTCCATGATCTGCCACAGTGTGATGATCTGATCGATGGTGGACTTCCCTGGCCTGAAACCACACTGATACGGACCTATCAGACTGACGACGAAAGGTTTTAGGCGTTCACACAGAACGCCCGAAAAAATCTTGTACGCCTTTAAAATCAAATAATCTGCAGAATGAAAGTTGCTTGAGTCAAATGGTCAAAAAAAATGGATCCAAACTGAACAAAACTTTAAGACAATGTACGACATTCGTCCAACCCTTTTTGAATGAGATCGTGTATAGACATCCCTTTGCATTTTTTAAAACTCATAATTTCTTTTTTAAGCGCTCTTAAACTACATCTGATAGTGTATCTTCTCACCCAGATTCCATGAATTTTTCTCTCTGACATGAGTTACTTTTATTAGCATGCTTCAACCAGGTCCACCACAGTAATTACAAAAGGGGCTATTTATAATTTTTCAAGCGAAGAACATTCCTCTAACCGGTTTTTAGCTTCTCGTGCCTTTGGTTCCTGCCGTTCCAACCTAAGGCCATCTTAACACTGGATTAGCGCTTTAAGCCACCATAAATGTACAAACTGTCGTATGGTGTTATTTAAAAGGATAATTATGCAACACTCCTGCAATTTTCAGCGGCAAACAGCTTTCCACCACAGTAAGCACTGACAGTAGCACTAGCGCTGCCACTGCTAATAATGGCGTACCTACTCATCTCGTCAACTCGCTGTATAATTTTATGGCAATTTCTGCGATATTAATGATCTGCGAATTGTACGTGACAATTTGTTGCGCTCTACGATTTCTCCTCTACGCCACCGCCGCCGCCGCCGCGAAGGCCTTCCTTTGTTTGGCGAGGTTCCCGAATGCCCAAAGACTCTCGTATTTATATGCACAATGAGCACATAATTAGCACTTGCATTCGAATGCGATGCGTCTGTGAATTCGCAGCGCTCTAAAGCAGGTGTAATGTGATCCGGAAAGTTCCGCGAGCGGTCTACAGTGAAGTGTGCAAGTGCAGTAGCTGTGAAGGAAGTAAACTTCATTATCGCCAAGTGAAATATACTTTCAACTCGGCTCTGACAGATGATGCACTAGTTGTCAGCTATCTGGGGGATCGTTCACCATTTGTCACTGACGATGGCTTTGCATTGTAATTTGCGAAAGGTAGCACAACGAAAAATTTATAATTAGCGATATGACGACGAATTATGGAGTGTTGCGGGCTACGAAATGTGGCAGGTACGCGTATAGCGAAATGTGAACAAGGAAGTTAATTTACCGTACTGCGAGTGGAGGGTTGGGGGACGAATGGAAAGGAGCCAGTAAACCCATTAGCGTTGTTGATAAATTAGACGTCCATCTCCACTTGATAACGAGAGACTTGATTTATAACGTTCTCCTTGCCAGTGGCATGCAGATAGTTCGAATGTGATATTTTGGCGGAGTTAACGCAGAGAATTGAGCTGCCTGCAAAATTATCAGACCAAGGTGGTTGAGTGCTCACTGGGCTGTGTTTAAAACAACCGAATGAACAACTTACCATCACAAGTTCCACTCATGTATTCAACTGAAGAGTTTACTCATTCAGGGGTTTTTTTAGCTTCAAGGCTAGTTAGGCTATCACCCCGTCATAAAGGAAATGTACAAAGTTGTTCTGAAATAGTCCAGATGAAAATCTTGGCAAAATAGAATAGTAGTGATCCTAAAAACGAGTTCATGGCTTTGTTTCTTTCCTCGTTTTCTCAACAAATAAAATCAATTCACTTAACTGTCTAACATCTCATCGGGCGACAGTGAATCTAGCGCCTAAAGTTGTCCATGTAAAGCTTGCGACTAAGTATCAAAAAAACATTTCAGCTGAAGAGAGTTGTTGATTATGGCAAAGATTCAATCTCGACTCAATAAGAAAACGAAAGGGTATACAGCAACCCCAACAATGTCTCGATACCAGAGTGGATCCTGATAGTCGCAATCGACAATTTAACACTCCCCTCAAATGTCCTGCTCCTTATTTTAACTTCAATGCTGATTGATCCAAGGAGTTAAGGAACTTTTTAGATTGCAAAATACGAAAAAAAAAATCTATTCAAAAAAATGTCTGAACGAGTTCTGTTTTAAGGATGAAATATCTGGACATCCAAATCTTTGGAAGATAATTGAGGTATACTATTATTAGGTGGGTGGGTAAGTATGTGGGTAGACGAGCGGAGGGCACGTCTCACTTAGGTGCTTGAAGACCCCTTGTGATGCCCCATTGAGGATTCGTATGCCCTTGTTTCCCTTGCCGTACTCATAGTCCCTCGTTATTCCTTAGCCATCCTGATGATTTCCTAGAGTATATCTTTACAGGTTTCGTGACGATCTTGGAGGAAGTACATATTCTCCCAGAGTTCTATAGCGCAACTGACAAGGACTAGGGCAGTGACAGCGGTAGTGAGGAGTATCCTCTCGTTCGTCTTCATCACCACAGCCTCTACAAATGTTGTCGTTGAGGAGTTCCATTTTCATGACGTGGTTCCCAAGACGATTATGACCAGTGAGAGCTCCAACCACCATCGTTAGCAAATCTTTGTCGCACTGAAGAATTTTGTCGGTTTTTGCTCGATCGTAACTGGGCCTTAGTAGTTTTTTTTTTTTCATATTTTGCGCGCGCGAAAGGGGTTACGAATACCCTTAAGTGTCCGGAATCAAGACACAGCACGGGCCGAAGGTATAGAGGGAGAAAGGGAAAGGAGGTACCTGTGCACATTGGTCTTAAATGTCTGTGGATTGTAGTGAGTGGGAAATACTAGGCTGGGAAGAGCATTCCATATTCGTGTGGTGCGGCTAAAAAACGACTCTTTAAACTTAACTGTACGTCCGAAAGCAGGCTTAAGGGTGAACTGATGAGCATTCCTGGCGAGACGATTATTGCCGGTGAATTCATGGAGGGGAGGAATGCAATTGGCTAACTCGTCTAAGTCTCGCAAGTATATAGGTAGGGGACGCCATCTACTGTTTGCCATTTCAAGAATCTTATTAGCCACCATCTTCCTCCCTCAGCACTGAAACGGGTGGTTTGACCACATGAATTACTTGTGACAGGTTCGTCACTGACACTTTTCTGGCAAATTTATCAGCGTTCTCATAGCCGACAATGTCCCTGTGTCCATGGACCCAGCATAGATTAATCGAGTGCTGTGATGCAATAGCCTTCAGATCTTCGCGACAGCATGCGGCTAGCTTGGACTTGATTTCCGTTGCGGATATTGCTTTCATGGCCCCCTGACTGTCAATAAGATTGGTAATATCAGCTGGTGGTATTGCCATCATTGATATCATTCTGGCCGCTTCTTTGACCGTCAGGACCTCCACTGGAAAAATACTCCCGTAGTCAGGGAGTCTGATTGAGCAGTGCAAATTTAGTTTATCGGAAAAAATGCCCGCCATGTTAGTAGAAAATACCTTTAAATCTGAATATATTGCGAGATTCCATATCGCAATCTGATTTCATTGTTTCCTTGATATTGAATTCAACGTTTAGCATTTTGCATTTAAGAACAAAATGAATAAAAATTCATCCATACATACATTGTGATGCTTTTTTGCCTAAAACTCGCTCATAATTAGGATTTTGTGCGATGGCGCATTGTGTGCCAACTTCCCTCTACTTCGGTCAAACGCAATGAATTCTGTACCACAATCTCTCCAGAGCACTCAAATAATATTGACCATTCACAGTATGGGCGCCGTGGCCGTGTGGGTTCGTGCGTCGACCCATACGCAGTGTAGGTTAAAATCCCAGCACAAGCAACAATTTTTCAAAACAAATTGTTCGCGACTCCACCTCTTTCGAGTCACTAACAATGCTCAAAGAGTATAATTGTCTAGAAAAAGCTTCTCAATCCCGCCGTTCGGAGTCGACATTAAACTGTAGGTCCAATCCACTCATGAGAGAACAATAGTACGCACAATACGAGTGGTTGCTGAGAAGCTAGAGCCGGGTCCACTCAGGACGGTAGCGCCGCCATTCCTTGAATTCGAAGAAAACTGTGGGCATCGGCTTGAAACAACTCTTCTTCATCCGCGATTTCCTCTCTCTCAGGTCAGCTGGCGGCTGGTGGTCAGTGAGTGGGTCGTATTGAGGGCACCACGTCTTATAGCCATTTACGACAGATAGTATGAATGCAGTCTTTTTTATACAGATTTCATGTCTTTGCAGCACTCACTCTTATGTCTTTGAGCTCTTACGTGAGTGAATGTTGAACTAATCGAGCACAGATCTTTCTCTTTCCCAAGTCATTGGTAAGAATGCGACAGTGCACACTTTAAGAAATGCTAGTCATCCCCTCATTAAAACTCGGGGACACATAGCAAAACATTTTTCTGACGTTCTCAATGTTTTCTTCATTCTTGTAGGTCCTCGGCTTCGATGAGCGTTCATCGTCTTCAAGGTCCCCACGACGATTATGAAATCTAGCGGAATCAGCGAAATATATGCACGGGATTGACACTGTTCACCATAAGCGTTTTTAATTGATTCGAATGTTTCTGAAGAAGCTTGACCCAACTTAAAACAAAACCTGATATTCGGTCTTTGCTCCATAGAACTTTTTCGACAGACTGACACATTGGACGTTTGGTTACAATGTCACAACTATTAGCAGAACAGTAGGAAAGCTGTGAAATTCGGTGTGAGTATGGAAAATGTGCCAACAAAGTTCACTAGATGAAACAGAGATGGCGTTGCAATTAGCTGTTAACTTAAACCAGACCAATCGGAAATGGGTCAGTCTGTGTACGAGTATTTTTCGTAGAAATGAAGATAACACCGATTTTTAGGGATCTCGAAAAGAACTACGATCAATGGTTATTTTTTTACATAACCTTTTTCTCAAATTGGATGTCGGTCAATCTTGCATTTTACACTTCCTTTGTACATACATGCATATGTGCAGTATAGGGGAACACGTTTTCTGTTAAAGTTTCCTCAGGGAATTATACTGGAAGTGATAAGATACTCAGAGATTTTCTCGAATCGAAGATGGACAGCGGAGCTGGTGCCGGCATTTCTCAGAAGAGCTGCATGTATTTATCTGATCTCCCTTCACTCTCTCCACTTATCTGACCATGCAAATATTTTCAGGCGAAATTCCTCACGATAAGAAAAGCTTGTCTTATCGTGAACGCAATGAATAACGTGAGAATTGGTAATCTAACTAAAGGAGGATCAGGTCTTAACAACTCCCTCCTGAACCAGTCAATAATCCAAAAGTAAACGCATTTGTCTGCAGTCTGCCGTTTGATATCCAAACTACAGCGAAAAGAAAACAATTTAAATACAAAATTTACAAAAACCCATTATTGATCTTAAAGTACCACTTCGACAAGCCGTGGTAAAGTACAACATTTGCAGATCTGCACATGAACATTACGTCGCGACGTCTTTGAGGCATCATTGAAACATGACATTTATCGGTCAATCAGAAATAACGCCACTCAATCGGTATTCTGGTAAACCTCACAAATATCCAGAACAATCATTCCATCGCCGCCTTGGAGTTTTTACAAACAGCATTTCTGCTCCCTTGTCTACCCAAAACCAGAAGTCGAGCAACCCTCCGTTCATCGACTGTCAAACAAACTATCAAATTTATGAAATACCATCAACCAAAATTGTACAAAACGATCCTCGCAGACCACCTCGATGCAAGAAGCAAGTTCAATTCACACAAAACAAAGATGTCCGCTTAACCGGAACATCGATGTCACATAAACTCTCCCATCGCATGCCCAATAGACATTTGGTCACCGATATCCCTTTCACGTTCCCCAATAGCCCCGATGACGATACTTTCTCATCACAAAACCACCCGCAGTTCCTGCGGTATCCCATGGTGTACCAATAATTTCCCCACAACCCCACATCGAGTCCCAAAGTGTCTCAAATCTGTGCATCCACGACAGACAATCTCACGCAGCATGTAGCCATTGTGTCTGGCTTTGTCCACTTGCTCTGCTCCACTACACAATTGTCAACTCTTTACGTACCCCAGACACCCCTTCGAGAGAATGCTTTGAATAACAAAGCAAAGGTTCTCCCAAGGGGCAGCCGTAATGGCCAATCGCTTAATTGAGTTAACAAAACGTCTCATGTTCCCAAAATACAAGGCACTGGTGCTCTACAGTGAAACCTTTCGAATTGGATTTTACGGATCTCTAAAGATTTTACTGCCACCAAAAGGTCTGCCAATGCCAGCCTTGATCTCCGCTGACAGAGGGAGGCGCGCAGAGGAGGCTGGAGAATGTGCCCTCATCGATGAATGAAAACCGGGCCAAAGCCAAACTCTCAGACGTACTCGGAAATTATAAATCAAAACTAAAACACACGAGGTGAGGGTCCTTACGATCTGGTTCGTTTATGACCGCAACCAGACCGTTCCACACCTCGGGGAGTCCTTCTCGCTCACCGAGCAGTGTCATAAAGTGCATAAGACGACCGCACTCCAGACAGGGGGCGGCAAAATGGGGGCCTCAAGCGCACAAACAAACATGTCAACTCGAACAAATTATTGGCGGACAAGCGGCATGTTCCGAGGTGTTACTCTTGACAGATACTTGAATGTCGTGCAATGTTTGCAGGCGTCGCTTTTTCCGGCCATCGGAATGGTCGTATCTTTTGGAAATTTATGAAGCTGCAGTTGTCGGGATTCTGTGCTGCGAAGTAAGACTGCTCGATTGAGAATGCAATGCGTTCAGAAACACAATGCCGAGGTGACTCACACACAAAAGACTCTCTGCTGCTCTGACAGGCAGAAGGGGTTGGCCAATTTAGTGACAATTGAGGTATTGTTCTGATTGTTGAGCTAATAGGACCGCCCCCATGCCGCAGGCCGTCATAAATTATCAATTATATGTGAGCTATTTTCGCGTCCTCCAGCCTACGCGCGGAGTGACTTGTGAGTCTCATGGCATGTACCTTTTATTGGCATAATAGGCCTGCGCCTGCGCCTTAGCCACTCGATGCTGATGCATGTGGGCTAAAAGAAACACTGTGCACTGCACTCAAACCCGGCCGCAGAGGTGCGGTCTAATGAGCGAGTTGAGGAATTAATGAGCTGGCCACACAATGAAGGCATCTCTTCTCCTCTCTATGCAGCACGAGAGATGATTTAGTGAGGTTCGGCCCACGGAGGAAAGGGCCCATGTCGTGAGACTTTTGTTGGGACCGCCGCGGTTAGGGGATAATTGATTTCAACGGAATGTCATCGATAGTAGACTACTTTGGATTTATATTTGGGAGACGACTATGTAGTGGATGCGATTTGCATACGGACCCGCTTTGTTTGTCCTGACGGGGCGAGAGAGTGCACCTCATCAGGCGTGGCGTGCTGCGCCATTAACAATGGTGTGTTGGTTGTTGATTATGATTTCATTACTAGGGGCGTTGTCTGTTACGGAATTTATTTGCTGCTGCACAATAACATAGAATATCTTAGGGCAATGTTTTGATTGCATTAGTACAAAGTGAATGCACACAGCGTTGGGGCTGAAGGCGAACGGCGGTTGTATATATGTGACTGTGACAAGGGCTTGCTTTTTACTGTAGAGTGGCTCAATTGGTTAATAACTTAATTCAGGTACTACCTATAAGCCAATACAAGGCTTTTAAATAAATAATGTTCCTGCCGTCTAACGAATTCATTGGCTTTCAATATTTTCGGAATTATTTTGCGGTTACAGCCGGTTCTTAATTTGCGGGTACATTTATTAAGGTCCGTAGTTTTGTTAGCCTCACCGAAAATCTCCAATTGTAATCAAAGCCGTTCAACATTCAATCAGACAGAACCCGAAAAATATTGTCGCAGAAATTTAGAATTTTGTAAAAAATTCCTTGCAAACTTTGTATCTGACAAGAAGTTGAAGTCCCTTGAAAGTACAATAAAATGAATACAAACTCTTTAAAAAAGAAAAAATTCCCTACAGTGGACGTTCTTTTATCAATTACTAGAGTATCCCGCTGGATACTTCGCTACGCCCTCTCTTGTGGGCGTGTCCCTTTCTTTTTCCTGGGGATCTAATTTATCCCGGCGTTCTTTACATGTGTTCAAAATTTCATAATTCTCTGTCGAATGTTTGCTGATAGATGCGAATTTCTATAGCCTATGACCGTTTCCTGATTGATCGGTGCTAATAGTGTCAAAAATTGCATAAGGATCAGTGAAATTGTTTAGAAATGTATCCCTTACATACAAACGAACCTTCAGTGTTATATTTCTAGATACAAATGGCAAAATAATAATTAAAAATTAGGGTTGGCTCACGTCGTCTATTAGAACTTACACATTTGTGACTTCAGGTGACTCGTGTGTCTCCTACTTTCACTTAGGCATGATGAATATGAAACTCTGAATAAAGACATAGCTCGAATTCTAAACCAAAAACGCATAAAAAACCCCAAGTCACTCTTGACAACCTCCTCTTCATTCCTGAAAAGTTTTATTAAAATCGGTCCAGCCGTTTCGGAGATTAGCCCGAACAATCAGACAGACAGAAACTACGATATTATTAGCATAGACTTACATATACGCTATATTAAATATTATTGCCTCAATCATTTTTTGCAAAAGCTAGCATCCGATACACATTCTGAAAGGTTTGTATTTGAATATTAATAATAATAATAATGGCGGCGCTACAGTCCGATGTGGACCTGAGCCTAGCTTCTCAGCAACCACTCGTGTTGTGCGTGCTATTGTTCTGTCACGAGTGGAGGGCACCTACAGTTTAATGCCGACTCCGAACGGCGATTTTGAGAAGCTTTTCCTAGACAGTTATACTCTTTGAGCATTGTCAGTGACTCGAAAGAGGTGGAGCCGTGAAAAAATGTTTTATAATTTTTTCGAGATTCGAACCTTAGACCTCGAGCGTAGGAGTCGACGAACCTACCCACTACGCAATGGCGCCCACTCTCTGGACATAGCGATATTTGAGAAGAGCCTACGTGCTAAATTGGGCATTCCACTTTCAACTTATTAGAAGACACCCTTTTACTCTACAAGTAATATATTCCTTGTTACGAGCTCTTGCAGAAGCCATCAAAATGACTTATCGTAGATGGATGAATTTGAATACTTGTAGGACAACCAGGCTAATGTAGCCAACACTAAGTCAGAAAAGAACAAAAATTCTCCTTAAAATAAATAGGAAAGAAATTAGTGATAATATTGTGAATGACTAGAAAAGGGTGGAGCTGGGAAATTTATGGGAGGTGTCCACAAGCGCCCACAGAAAAATTTGGGATACTGTGGTCATTAAAACGGGCCACTGCCTCTGGGGCATGCATGCAAGAACGATGGAATCTTCCTACAACGAGGAATAAAAAGAGACAATCCGTCACTACTTCGCCACCTCTCCAGCTCTTGCATTAACTAAAAATACAACGCAAATTCTTATTCAACGGCCTGCGAGAAAATTCAGAAATCAAAATCCAAGACGTGGTTAAGTTACTTAAAAGAACAAACTGGCTCTTATTTAGAAAGCTTACCAAATAGGAATCCTAATAAGACAGACAATGGATGAGTCAGAACTTCTAAAGGTTTTGATTTGGCCAATTGATAGTGATGCAACTACCGGTTAGTGGCAATGGACCCAATCAGAAGCTAAGTGGGCCACTATCTTTTCCCGTTACTTTCACTCCAACCTTAACCTAAATCTAAAATAGTACCTCTTGCTGGATAACCTTAATAATAAGTAACATTAATGGTTGTACATCTTCGGCCTTTCTTCCAATTTTTTCAGTTTGCGAGAGTAACGAATGAATCCCATTTTCGAAATTCGAAACGCTATGAAGGATTTTATACTTGCATTACATAGTGATCTCTAGATCATTGGTTGCTGCTTATCATTCAGTACATATTTCTTCCGAGTTCAAAACTTATGAATAGATGGTCGTTTTCTAATATGAAAGAAGTCGCAACATGTCCTCCGATTGTCTAGAGAATGATTGGGACCTCAAAAAAATCTGATTCGATCTTAACACCTTACTTGTAGTCGTGCATCTTACAAACACTATTCTCGGGCGATATTAAACCCTTTGCAGATTTTCCATGTGGGTTCTTATTCAGCCTTTCAATACTTGAGCATCATATACTTGCCTAAATGTAATACGATCATAGTAGGTTATTTGTTGTATTATCCATTGTGCTTTGTTCTGTAGCCCAGCTAATACAGGACCTGTTTGGTTATTCCCTCTTAACAAAGATTTGCAGATTCCAAACGAAAGCAGAGGACAACTATGAAATTGTTGAGGAGCTACGACGACCTGAATGATAATTCCAAGTCCTAGGCCCATTGCTGAAAGGATACCGGTGTATTCAAAAACAAGTTGAATTACACTGACGGACTAATGATCGATGTATTTCTTTCAATACCGCTTCTAGACTCCTTGGTAACGATATCTGAAATGCTACATGGTGAATCTAATCAAGTATTTCTCGTCTTTTCTTAGTCAATCCATCAAAAATGGAAAGATCATGATGAAAATTGTGTAAAACCTACCTACGTCCTAACAGATGCCATCAAAGGCGTATTGCTTGGGTTCAATGGCTCATCTAATCTAACATTCCTCGCGCATAATTCCACCCACTTAAAAATGCCTGCTGTTACTAAAATTACAAACGCCCTCATCTTGTCAATCTAACGATAGATATCCCACCACTACATCGGCACAAAAACCACTATTAGCAAGTAGGTGCCTACAATTATTCCCACTCCATCTGATCTGACGACTAGGTGCACTCATATCCTTTCAAATCGCACAGGCCCCATCGGTTCCTCGCGTCCATTAAGTCATCGTGGCTTCACACATTCTTTGTTCCAATTCAAACCCGTGCACACTCCCACCAATCGCCTTCTCCGAGGGCCTATCCCTCCCCGACTGGCTGCGCGGACACACAAAAAAAAGAAAAACTCACCACACTTCATGATCGTTTTGTTCTTCAACTCACCGCCGATCCGCGATCCGCAATCCGATCCGGTCCGGTCCGGTCACCTACTCTTCAACTTGACTCCAGCTTTGGTTGGTTATGCCACTAAACTTCATCTTAATCGTGAAATGGGTTCGGTTTGGGAAACCGGTTTTCGGCGATACGAGTCGAGCACCTTCCACTCATGCTGCTTCCATCCACATTGGGTACCGCCCAATCGCGAAAATGGCTGCGAGGCATTCGCACCTAAACTTGACTTGTCTTGTGGCTTCCTCCCTCCTCGTCAGTGGCAGTCAGCGCGTTGTTTGGTGTTTTGATTGGCACTCTGTCTTGCTGCTGCCGCCGCGCGTGAGCCAGCATAATTAGAGGCTCGCTGAGGAGGTGGAGGCAATTTGGAGAAGGCGCCCACGGACTTTTCGAAGAAGAAGATGTTAAGCTGAGAGTTCGTTTGATTTGGAAAGTGGGTGGGAATGCGATGCTTCATCGGTATCGGTTACGAGAGAAGTTTTAATTCCCCGCAATTCAAAGTGGATTCATTTCCTCTCATGTTAAGGTGAATCCTTGAACGTGATATCCGTGAAAAATGTTCTCCTTATCCCTCTGTGTCCTTCGGTTACAGATCGTTGCTCGGAGGATTCTCACTCCCATAACGAATGGTCACACATCCTGCACTTGTTTCAGCTCACTTGTGCATCCTTCGCATTGTGGAGCCTGTCAGTGCGGGATTTCACAGTCATTTGGATTTCTTCCTTGTGTGTCCTTACTGCTAATCCGAGTTTCCCTTCTTCCACCACATGAGACGTACCTGCTTCGCTCATATGGGATGGTTTTCCTTCTTCATCCTGGACTGACTCAGGCCCAGACACATATGTGTGCCCCGTGAACAAGAGTCACCGTGAAATGGTCCGTTCAGAGTTCACGGAGATGTTCAAGGTTTATCTATCTTTTTAATTAAAAACAAAGCACAGTTCCAGAATCCGATTACACACCATGTCTCCATGGCCATCCATCTTCGGTGCGTAACATGTTGCTCTGGAGGTGGCGTGTCATTGCGTCGTTCGTCTTTCACGCATTTCACGTGTAATTTTTTGGTACCAAACATTTTCGGATCTCGGTCTTGGATTTACGGATAAGGCTTTTGTGTTTTTCTCTTATTTCTGTGTGGTTGCTGTTCGGATTTGTTGTTTGAACTCGTGTGGTTGTCATATTTTGATGTGGGAATGATGTTTACAAATTACAGCTTTTTTGTGGGCTCTTTGTGCTCGAGGCTGGGACTCCATTTGTGAGCATGAACATAAACACTTTTTGTGTAGAGGATAAATTGAATTTTAACGCGCCCACATCAAAGCGTCTCATTGATGTTTCGCTTGAGATCTAGTTTATCGGCATCGTGATGGGAAGCATTTAAACTTTAAAAATGCTTCTGATCTGTCAAATTGTTGATGAGAGTTACGAGTAAGTACTGACTTTACAGATGTTAAGGATGAACTTCTTTAAATTTACTTCAGAATAAAATGTACTCTCGGGGGTGATTTATGAACAATTATTCAAGAAGTAATTCCACAGCCGTCGGCTTTCCACAAGCGCAAAGGTTTCTTACAAGACCCTTAAATCTTTGTCATTGAAATCATTATTTCAAGATTGCGACTTGGTAAGAGTGATATGCAGACCGTCCGATCTGGCAGAATAGAGCGCCTAACGTACCGTCGTGGGTAAGTGGGTCTTCTCTTTCTTCGGTGCTTGACGGGGGAAAGTATACATTTCTATCTCACGACATAAGAGCCACTGAAACAATATGTCACTGAGAGAGCTTAACTGTCATGAAAAGTAGAATTTTTCAGTTGAGAGTTGGCATAAAATTATTACTCCCATCATTTGCCTGGGAACAATATCAGACACGAATGGTTGCTGAAGAAGTCAGTCGATCTGCAATTGCCAAGTGGTTTTCTCAATAAATCGTGGCAATAATTGATCTGGCTTTCTTCAAGATCAATTTGAACATGTAGGAGTTCAGTACAGTTTCCTTCTGCATTTTGTCATAGGATATTGTAAATAAAAAAATAAAATTGCAAGTGCGAGGGGCACCGTGGCCGTGTGGGTTTGTGCGTCAACAACTAGACTTTCAAGTCTAGGTTCGCAGTTCAGACAAACAATTTTTCAAAATAAGTTGTTCACGGCTCCAAATCTTTTGAGTCACTGACAATACTCACTCTAGAAAAAGCTTCTCAATCTCGCCGTTCGGAGTCGGCATTGAACTGTAGGGCCCCTCCACTCATGAGAGAACAATAGCGCACACAACACGAGTGGTTGCTGAGAAGTTAGGCCCAGGTCCACCTCGGACTGTAGCGCCGCCATTATTATTATTAAGCGTGAATTTTACTCGCACGGGGAAGGATCCGCCGCACAAATAATTTTCGACAGAAGCATTTCTGAATATCATATGATTTCAACCCAAATCAACTATTCATTACTAGATACAAACTTATTCAACAGAGAAAACTCCTTCCATCATACCCAATCACTGCTCTTGCTTGCTGTGTGCATATTGCTGTTGAGCATTTACGGGTTGAAATTAATGTGAGAGCCACTGTTGAGACTCGTATCGAGTTCTCGATCTCAGCATAGAATTTATATGCGAAATTGATAATCTTTGAAATTTTAAATCTTTGATATCTCAGAATTTGGACATAAATCAATATTTTGATACATACAGTGGACGCTCGATATAGTGAACTAATAAAAATCGGGCCTGTTCACTGGAGCGAGATTGTAGCGAGCGTGGGCTGCTTGGAGTAAATTTAATCAAAATGCGTTTGTTTTGAAGTACAATTCATCGAAAATAGAATATAATTAAAAATGTTCTTTGCAATAACTAAAAAACAATATTTACAAAAAAGAATATTTTGTTTTTAACAAAAACAACTCACCTGTAAAAAAACGTAAAACGCAACAAAAATAATACATTCCTTATACAAGCAACACGCACTTTGTATTTGCTTCAAACAACCCCAAACTGTGTACCATATACATAACATAACTATTTGTGCAAGAATTTCGCACAACACGATGAGTAGAACAAACGGTATAAAATGTTGTGTGTTCACTATATCGAGCGTTCACTGTATTTATCATTTCTTAATGCTTACGCTGTGATCTACAAACCGGCGTTTTCAGATCTTCAAAATACACATGTCGATGTTTTAACCGTTTTTGTTCTCTAGAACTATAGGGCCGGAATCCTTAAAGTAGTTTTATATGAAAGCACTCATTAAAGCTAAGTTTTTCCAGATTCTTAAATTCTGGTTTAGAATTTAATTTAATGCAGGACGCATTAAAATCGACTCCAAACTTTAAACGGTATTCTGGATCGAAAAATGTTCAGCAAACTTCAACCTCATTTCCAAAGATCTGTCGATTGATATATCACTCGAAAGGGTGCGTCACTGTTTCAAAATCCATGGCAACTTCAGCTATACTGAGCCACTCCCAGATAGCCCCACGTTTTAAATCTGCGTTCATGAAAAATTAATTCTAGGCTTAAAGTACCTAATTTCAAAGTTTCATGCCGATATCCTTATAAATTTACGCCTAAGAAGGCTGGCATATATAAAGCACATGGACAACTTACCTGCGGGCTGAAGAATCTTAAACTTTTGGCCTATGGCATAACGCAACAAAGGACGTCCTTTCGCATTGATCATAGAGAGCATAGGGGGTGTGCGAATATAATTCAATCATAATTCAGATATTTGTCGTGAAATTCAACGGAGATTTCAGTGCTTATAGGAAATTTCACTTATTTATTTATAAAAGTGGGTTGGAAACTTACTGTGATAATTCTGTTTGCTTCGGCAACAATCTTTCCATTCATCTTTAACTTGGTATAAGTTTGTTAGCGGACGTTTTCTGTGATCCACACGATTGGAATCAAAGATTCTTCGGGCGAAAGTAAGTTGTCCGTGCGTTTTACATGGCTTAGCCATAATCCGTAAAGTTGGATCTTCTTCTCCAATCGCCATGAACGGCAACAGGATCAAAGATCTCACGCAGTACTTTAAAATAACCTGCCTGTCTATAACGAGAGACAATCGTACAATTTTTTAGCTGGCGGTGTCATTGAATCATGTTCCTTCAAAAATTGTGCTGGCCCCTTTCAGTGAATGAATAGTATTACCGAACGATGTTGACTAACTGTTTTAACCTGAAATTATTGACGTGGATGACGTTTTTTTTTCACCAAGGCACCGCTGGCTCTGTCAAACATGACATTCGCAATAGCATTAGACGTTTTTCGTTTCAACGGGAGCAGCCGTCTGTTGTGGCTGTGAATGCTTGAAGACATGTAAATATTTCTTTAAGTTGGTTTGGCAAAAAGATGAGACGTTGATTTTGCAGGTCCAGTGTCAGTGTGTTCTGTAAATTGAGTGACATCACGTGAGTGGTACATTGATTGTGCTATACTCTGACAGCGTATACGATGTCAGGTAAGCCATAAAGTTTGTGAATATTCTTTGTTCAAGTCGTATGTTTGTATACATCAATAGTGATTAGCCCCCTCAGCTCCTTGAGATGCCGTTGTATGTGTTTAATAGATAGAATTGGTATTATTCCCACGCTGATGACAAATATAATTTGGAGTCACTGGAATAGGTATTCCAGCTTTCCACGAATTTCGGTTTTTGAAGTCTACCTAGGCACCGCTATTAACTCAGACAATGACACCAGCGCTGAAATCAAACGAAGAATAACTCTTGCTAATCGCTGCTTCTTTGGGCTAAGAAAGCAATTAATAAACAAAGCCCTCTCTCGAACAACCAAGGTAACTCTGTATAAGACCTTAATCATCCCAGTCCTGCTATATGGCGCAGAAGCATGGACTTTATCAAAAGCGGATGAGGTTGCTCTTGGCTGCTTTGAAAGGTAAATTCTTCGGGTGATTTTCGGTCCCGTCTGCATAGAGGGTGAGTGGATGAGAAGATATAACAACGAACTGTACGAGCTGTTCAGCGACATTGACTTAGCCAGAAGGGTGAAGATCCAACGATTGAGATGGCTAAGTCATATAGGAATGGAAACCAATGCTCCGGCCCGGAAAGTCTTCGAATCCACCCCCGAGGGACGGCGCAGTAGAGGAAGAGCGCGACTCAGGTGGCGCACGCAAGTGGAAAGGGACCTCAACCAACTGTGCGTGCGAAACTGGAGGCAGCTAGCTAAAGATCGAGCTGGCTGGAGACGCTTGTTGGTTGAGGCCCAGGTCCACCCCGCACTGTAGCGCCACCTTAAGTAAGTAAGTAAGAAGTCTAGGGGAATACAATACAAGCACGCTTGATCAGAGTTGTGATCAGCACACGAAGAAACGAATGTGCATGATCGCCGTTAATATCGGGCACACCGTTGAGAATTTGTTTTAGTTAATAAATTTGTCAAGAAGGTCTAAACGAAAGGTGAAAAATTGTGTTTTTTCGCAATTCTTTCTTTCATCCTCCCCTAAACGTGTTCGAAAAGCATTAATCCCGATAAAAAAGACCATCCAGTTGGTAATTCTCGAGTGCTTAACATAAAAATGTTGATCGTAATAAGAACTTTGTCCTAATGACAAGTTATATCATAAAATCATCTTCTGCGGAAGATGCAGTTTGCAGTTTTTTTTATAAATGCTGGTAATATGATCAGAAATAGAATTTATAAATGGTTCGACACCACTATGAGTTTGTTATAGGAATGATGCAACATAATCCAGTCGGATCATTCCCCTAGCATTTGAAGGTCATTCCGTGTGAGAAATTACGAATTTATCTAGCATCTGACCCACCAGTTCGCCGATCCAAACTCACCTTGCACACACAAATCCAGAAACCGCCATCTGTCAAAAATGTGAATATAAACTCCACATCAGAATTTAATGTAAAATGTATCTGCATCCACAAAAACCAAAAAAAGAACACAAAACATGTATCTCACCTATGAAAGCAGCTCAGAAAAAAAAAGAAAAAAAAAACTCAGAAATTTATTTACATTCGTGTGATGTGTAAAAAATTCGCTGTCACGAAAGATAACACTTTTACATGGTAAAAACCTGCTGCAACCTTCCGCACTGGGATCTCTTCAAAAACAACGAAAAAGAAGCGCAGAATAACGTGAACAGAAAAATCCTTCCCAACAGTTGCTACCGGTTACCTACCAGCCACCACCCATCATCAGAGACAACTCTGCAGCATTCAAAGTAGTATCCGCACACACAACACCAGCAGAGGAGCAATATTTTATCTGGCGTCACTGTCGTGTCAGAGTTTGATCGGAATTCTGTTTATTTTTTTGTATTTTACCTCATTCCTTTTTCCCCGTTTTCCTGTGATGTGCGCTCTCCACAAAGGTAGGTGGCTAGAGGTGGTTCCATCCAACTACCGGGGTGGGGTCCTTCTTCGTTATTTTTTGTTTTGCTTTTTTTTTAGAGTTTTTAAAAATTGAAATTATTTATGAGGTACATCATGTACAGCGGGGATGAGAGTGCCACACGAGCTCACGTGGTAGGCAAATCCCTTCCGTCGCTTGTGGTAGTTTTTTTTTTTCTTTTTGCTCAAACACAAGGCAGAGCGACACTCGGGATCAATCAGGATGGCGTGAGCCTCTTTGTTTCTGTCTGATTAAAAAAGCATCTCGTATGTGTGTATTATTACGATTTTTGAGTAATTTGATGGATGTGCACCGGGAGACTTGGGTACCTTGTACACACGCACACATACACGCACATGTACACTCATGTGGGAGCAGCACGGAAATCAGGACGAACGTACAGCTCAGAGAATTAATGGGCTCGCAGGGCGCGATGGGCCAGAGATAAATTTGATTACAGAAAAAGTGACAGCATTACGAGTGAACTGCTTGTTAATACTTAATGCCTGCGAGTGGCTCTTGATTAACGTATTCATGGATATGCGGATTCAGGGGGGTTTAATTAATTGAAAACGTCATCTATCAAAAGTTAATGAGTAAGCGAATGAGCAGGAATCTTAAGGATAATAGTCCGAAGTGTTTGCTTCTCACCGGATGTTGGTGTCTTCTGTTGGTGATGGAATTTTGTGTGGGGTTGAGAGGTTTGTTTACACTGCCACCTTTCAATTCAAAGTGAAGTGCTAACAACTGATGATACACTAGAAACTGTAACTGATGTGTGACAGGAGGTGTTTGACAGTTTCATCGATCACAATAAAATTACTTGATTTGAAAATATCTTCGAAGATATGGTCGTTCTTCTTGTTTTCCATTTCTAATCGGACAGGTCACTAACCGCAAATATCTGACTAAAACGGAAGGGGGTCTGGCTGTAAACGACGACTTGAACAGAATGCCACTTAAGGCAGCTAAAACTTCCTTGTATTCGAAGACTTCATCTACCTCGGCTCCGCTGTGAACAGTTCTGATAACATCAGCACGTAGAACATTTTTCCCAATCCCTGTTTTTTGTGACTCAAAAGGGATATCTCATGATATTGGACTAATGCTCCGTCTAAGAGTACGTTCGAGTCCTAGTCTCCTTACGCAGAGGAAGACCGAACTAATGGAAACAGTCACTGCAAGTCTTGGTCTAGGAAACCGAGAACTGGAAGGCAGCTCGAGCTTAGAAGCTTCTTGTGTCATTGGTTTTATTAGGATGAATATAATTTCAGACAGGAAAGCTTTCCGTCGCTTAAACTTTGCCTCATTGGCCTTATTCTAAATCTTCGAAAGGTATTACAAAAATATAGCTTCCTTTATAAAAGCTCTTCATCGGATCCAGTTGTGGTTTGTCCACTTCAACGACAAGTCATTTTAAAGGCTATGGACGTCAGATAAACGTTTTCTAAAACCCACTCAAATATTGAGATAACCCAAATAAAATTGTGTCCCAGTCCTGCACTCCTGTGAAAATACTAAAAGACTTTCCTGCTTCATAACCTACCGATTTCACCACCAGTAAATTTCACTAAATTAAATGTTGCATTAACTCACGCCTCTTAACCACCGCCATTACTCGATGAGGTCGATTACCTTGTGCCCCATTGCAAGGCAAACAATCACCCCCATCCACCCATCCACTGTCACATAATCACTCGTGTAATTGTTAGAAAATTTCAAAATAATTAAAGTGCAGCCATTAGACAGGCGAAACTAGGGTCCTCCACTCGCAAGTTAATTAGATGAGCTATGAACATAATTGCGAGCAATTATGTAAACAAAAAGTTGACAAAACAACCGACTGCTCGATCACCGATCGCCGATAAGAGCAAGACCTCAAAATTTCTGTTTGCTCTTGCTCAACCTGAAATTGTTTCCATCGCAGCCGAAAGATCGTATCGGTGTGTGTTCCTAAACCTATGGGCGGACGTCTGTGCAATGGGTATATCCACAAAAACAGTTTGCTAATGATGATCTTCGCCGATACCACCGGTGGCTACCTGGTTTAATGATCGCCAACTGCAGGTGAGAGTTGACTGTCTGTTTTCGGGTGTCTCCTCTGAGCCGAGGGTGGGTTGAGGTTTGTCATTATTTGTTTGACGTGTGATCTGGAATACACCTTCGCAATGTTCGCAGCGGCCGACTCTGTAATTTGCGGCTGCAGGACGGTGCGAGGAGGTGGATTGGCCCGCTGGAGTGGGGGACATGGCAGATCGTGCCAGAATTTCTTTGATTCTGCCCTCACTGCCGCCGTCATCAAATTAAAGGCACAATCGCTAATGTATACGTGATCCCCAAATGATAGCCATTTGGCCATGACAAACGATCGAGATTCAAACGCGGCCCGCTGCGGACGCTGGTTGACCTCATATCATGATTTGTCAGACTTAGCCCCATGATTACTGCTTCATGACATGAGATTGACACGAAAATCTTCCCATGATAGCTCATTAACGATATCAATCATCACTCCATCTCAAATCGGTCCACGAGACTGCTTTCGAAACATCCAACTAATCCGCTTACCTTCCATCCATATCCACATCTGCCTCGTCCACCCTCAGACAAATTACGATAATCACGGAAGAGAACGATCAACTTTGATCTTTCAACTTCGATTTCTCGCTAAAGTTGGATAATCTCAACAACACAACACGCTACAAGATACAAATGTGTTCTTTTTTCATTTCATTTTTTTCTTCTCTACATTCGTGTCTCTGAAAGGATTTGTTCACCTTTTGTGGCTGCTTTCGGAGCTCTAACCCCGTCGCTTATAGCTGCGAGTGAAACTCTTCCACGAATTAGGTCAGCAATTGTTGTCTAAGCCTCCCCAGAGATATACCGATGCCGATGCCGATGCTGATGAACATGGACAAAATGAATCTAAAAAATCTTAAAAACCTTATCGCCGATTACATCTACACGAATCCCCCATCCGCCATCCCAATCGCGGGACGATAGTTCGAAAAAGGTTCTGTTCGCCGGTGACGGCGAGCGACGGCAAAGGCGGCTGTCAAAAAGCCGCTTGTGTAAACATCAAATGCGTTGACATCGAACCGAAGGGGAAAGCGATCACCACCACCACCGCCGTCGCCGCCACCGAAGCCGCCGTCTTTAGCCGTCATAGATGCGGAATGGGTACGCTCCTCAGTCACGACTTCTTGTACTCGAAAAGTGCTTACATCGATACGTTCAGTGCGCCGGCAGTGCCGATGGCAGCGATGGCGATGGTGACGGTGGCGGCAGCGGTGGCTAAACATTTTCACGCCATTAAATCTAAAGCAAGCCGGTCTCTGAGTGTCTCTCAGTGAGTTGACAAGACAAGCCCCAGACAACAGCACTCGGGAGCGGTGCACAAAGCCGTTCTGTCGTTTTGTCGGTTTTGCATAAACCCACCGGTCAGAGACAGAGGGACCCCCAGCCTGAGATAATCCGGTAGGCAACGCAGTCTATGACTACTAAATGCTCGGCAGCACTTACAATCCACATCGTACGATGAGGTGATTGATTGCGGCGACGTTGTAGAGATTTCCATCATCCCAAACATCGTAAATCTCGTAACGCTGATCGAAGGTTATCTCTGGAAGCTGTTGGAAGACAGCATTCCATGAGATACCCCATACACTGACGCGGAATGCACATCCACTCCAGTCGAAGCGTTCAATTAATTTAGTTGTTTAGACGCTACAAAAAGATAGTTTGGCAGAAACGCTTATTTTTTGTTTGTTTCAGCAGCAGAGCTGTGTGTGGGGTAGGCAGCCTGGAGCTACGTTAAGGTCTGGTGAGCTCGTAACACGCTTATGCCGGCGCGGCGCAGTGTCACTTTCATTAGCATTTTTTGCCACACATACTTGAATGGACTTTCACTTCGATCTGGTGGCACCGCTGGACCTAGTTGGAGCAGGCAATTGTCAATTGTCGTTTTGTTTAGAGTATACATGACAAAGTGACGTTAACGCGAATGAGTGAGCTGGGTCGTTGCTTCGGTGGAAGTGGGTCGTTTGCGGATTTGGTGATCGATGGGAGACCAAAATAGACGAGCGAATGCTGTCAAGGAAAGTGTTTCATCATCAACTTGTTACTTATCGTTGAGTAAAAGAAAAGAGACGTAAGGAAATGAGAAATGCCTTTATTGTCAATTTGGTTGTGATGTGTTGTATAAATAGAAGAGAATTATTCATCCTTAAAATGCACCCAATCGCATTTTCTTGAATCTAGTGTGGCTCTGGTTGAAATACACCGGGTAATCGCGAGTTGTACTCGCACGGGAAAGGTACCTACGCATAAATATTTTATGATGTAAGGATTTCTGAATGTCAGGCCATGAATTCAAACTATTTCAGTTGAGTTTTCCGCAACCCAAATCAACTACTCATTTCTACATACGTACATAAAAACAAACATCCATAAAAACTTATACCTACTCGTATATCTCTATGCAAATTTATCTAACTCAGAAAATCCCTTTCGTCATACCCAATCACTGCTCGTGCCTGCTGCGTGAATATTGCATTTAGGGAATGCAATGAATGTGAAAGATAACACTGAGACTCGTTTCGAGTTGTTGATCTCATCATGGAATTAATGTGCGAAAGTGACAATATTTGAAGTTGTAAATAGGCAATATCTCGGAGTTTGTACATAAGTTGATATTTTGATATTTATCATTTCCTAATGCTTACCCTTAGGTTTACTAAACTGCGTCTTCAGATCTTCCAAATGCACATGTCGATGATTTACCGTTTTTGGCTAATATCTCAAAAACTATTAGGACAAGAATGCTCGAAATGGTTTTAAATGAAAGTACTTATTGAAGCCAAGTATCTGTGACATTTCAGATTTTTTTTTGAAGCTTCATATTTTTCAAACGGTTGCCTGGTTCAGAAAGTGTTTTAGCAAACCTCGGTGGAGTTGCTCCACTGTTTCAAAACCCCTGGCAAATTCACCTGTACGGGAGCCATCCCCAAATGGCCCCATTTTTTTAATTTGCTTGACTCTGACAACGATTTCATTGATGAGTTTCCGATCACTTGTTGAAAGATGGACTGAGTTGCATATTTCTCTGTTGAAAAACCAGTTTATTGATGTACATAAACTCATTATCCCTGTGCAGCTTCATCAGTATGGTCTAAAACAAAGGCTAAAGCATTTACTATCGATCAGATCATGATCACAGAGATCTCTTCGGCCTGGTGAATTTTTGATGATGCACAGAAAAGCTTATAGTGCAAGTACTATGCTTATGTGTTTCAAACAAACAGAAGGTGCATCAAGTAGCGTGGGATAAGTTCCTGAATGCAACTGATTTCAGATGCAAAATTATGTTAAAGCCAATACCAAATTTAGTAAAAAGGGCGTAATAAGTTCGCGTTCTCGTATCATAAACGGCAAGCATATCTTTTGACTGTATACTTTAGCTGTTCATTTGTGAAATATTTGTGGTATTCCTAGAATTCTACGAAATATGTAGGTGAATGATTATTGCGCAGACCCAGGACGAAATGGTTGGACCAAGTCCAAACACTTGAGCTTGCGCTTGGGTCTAGCTCCTGATGAGTTAGAGTCGATGGCAGAGGATCGAGTGGCCTGGACATCTCTCGTGCATGCATGGCCCCCACGACCCCTTTAGTGGAACATGCGGGTCACTGAAAATGAGATGAGATGAGATGAAATTGAATATGTTGCTAAGTGAATTGTGTAGCCGTCTTGTTGAAGCCAGAGTTCTTCGCGCCAATGCCATTCAATGGGGAAATTAAATAATCTGTGATCATGGATCTATAGCGCCCTCAATTGACTATAACGCTCTAGCCAGCCCAATTTTTGACGTAATATCCCTTTAAAGTCGAAATTAAACTATAGATACCCACCACTCGTGAGAGGGGAAGCTAGGCACAACTTCACCTCGGACTGTAGCGCCACCGATGTTATTATTATTAACGGCATTTTTTTGTATATGGACGTAACCATTAAACCCAAAGTAAATCTGCGTAGTTGTACAATGGACCAGTTTTTGAGTCTGAGGCTCTAGTGTAGTGTTACCAAAACCTCCGACAAAAAAAAAAGTCTGCATAGTTAGTGCAATGTTAGTCCTGGAAATCGAACTCCGATTTTTGAAATAAATTCCCCCAAATTGCAAGTGTTGCTCCAGAATAAGTCAGTTCATGCCAAAATGAAAATGAACTGATACTGATGCCAAATCAACTCTCAATTATCAAATTGGCAGTCAGAACAAACTAGGAAATATTTTCATTTCATTTTCACTCTCAATTTTATATTTATTTCAGAAATATTTCAAATATTTCATTTCGATATTTCATATCGGTTTTGCTTCTGATTTTTTTATTGCTGCTTTATTGGTAAATGAAGCAAACTCATTATAATTTAAATTGATTTTTATTTAATAGGCCCAAGTGGCTTATTATGTGAATTTTTTTTACAAATTTATTCGCATTTGAGATATCGTCTCTTCTCGCACGGCATTTTTAAAGATATTTTTTTTTGTCGTAGGTTTTGTCACACACTGGAGCTCTCAGACTCAAAACTGGTCCATTGTACTATCAGAAAGCAACCAACTTTTACTGATTTCATGGTCTTCCGAAGGAGGCGCTTCTGTGATGAGGAGTCTACATCATCAGCTCTCACCTCATCAGCGCCGAATAACTGCCACCTGATCCGAGCAAAGGCGGGACAATGGCAGACGAAGTGCTGTGCAGTGTCATCGTCTTTTCCACAGGCGTCGCAGAGGGTTTGTCAAAGATAGTTTAGAGTTGGAAAGTCAAAAAAAATACGCTCGATATAGTGAACTAATAAAAACCGGGCCTGTTCACTGCATCGAGATGGGTCGTTGTAACGAGTGTGGATAGCTTGGAGCAATTTTCATCAAAATGCGTATGTTTTGAAATACAATTTATCAAAAATAGAGTATAATCAAAAATTTTCTTCGCAATTACTAAAAAGCAAGCCAATATTTATCAGAAAGAATACTTTATTTTTAACAAAAACAACTCATACGTAAAAAATGTAAAACGCAACAAAATAATACATTCCATGTACAAGCAACGCGCACTTTGTATTTGTTTCAGACAACCCCAAATTGTGTCCTATATATAAAAACGGTAAATTAGGACGATTGTATGGATACAGCCCACTGCATAGCACTAGTGAGTTTTAGACGTATTGTATTTGTGCATGCTGAAAGGAAAGAAGGAAAAAAAACATAGGTTCACTGTAACGAGTGTTTTTTGTTCACTATGTAGAATAGCCTGTATAAAATGTTGTGTGTTCACTATATTGGATTGTTCACTATATCGATGTTCACTATATCGAGCGTTTACTGTATATATAAAATGGCAGTGAGATTTCAAGTAAAGAAATCAATTGTTTTGCCGCATAAATTTTATTTTAAGGCATTTAAACAAACAACATGAATATTTACAAAATTTATTGTCATCAGTTCAAACATTTGTTTGCCTTCAACCGTGGCACGATACAATTCTGGTGCTTCGTGAATCTGCTTGGATTTGGAAACATTTTTCGAACGAACACTAACGGAATCTCCTTAAAATGAACCAACACATGGAAAATCGTTTCATGAAATGCTTTTTACACCGCCGTTATTTCACTTGCGAAAAAAGTAGTAATTTCTTCCAAAATCACTTTTTTGTTCTTCGGGATAATGTAATTCTAACTAAAGCTAAGAGTTCTCACACGTTCAGTCAAAGATGAAAACTAATCTATGGCAAAAATGTTTAGAGAAAAAAATAAATATCTGTCTCACTCGTAACTCACAAAATCTCTTCGAATGATTTCCAGAACACAATCCCTCATATTAAACCATCCCGAGCGCCAGCTTCAAATCAATTTCCCACCGACCTGTAATCATCGACGTTATTGGGTTAGTGCTCGGCACAAACCTCTAATTGTCCTAAATGCAGTACCGCCGAGGCACACAGATCAATCGAAATTGCACGTTGCCAGCCGCAAGTGCAGAAAATCCAATGTGGGATCGGCAGAATCATTTGTTTTGCTAGTTTGTAGGTTCCATCTAGCAGGCTACACCCAGAGCTATGGGTTCGAAAAAGTTTCCAATTCCTTTCAGGTGTGCATACCTTAACTGCGATTACGTGACTCTCTAAACAAATTGTTGCAACACCTTTTCGAATCACAAACAATGGCCGTTGAACTCGCTCTGCCCCCGCAGAGTGCACCTGATAAGCACAGACAGGAGATGGGACAGGGAAAAATTAGTTAATTACGGTGCGCAGCAGGATAAACGCAGCTCTGCGTGTGTGTGAAATGCACCGCCCCTCAGGTGACTCTTGACCAAGATCTACACCCTAATCCCTTGAGCTGTCTTGGAGAGTCCGTCCTCCTCACTTGTGTCATCCGCTGCTGATAACTTATAATCGTAAAGTTCACGAAACTGGAAAAGTTGGTTAGGTCCCCGTCCTAACTGGCAAATGTGCTCGTGTTTAATAACCCTCCCCCAAGTCCACTCCACTCTACTCCACCAACACCGCCCTTCTGGACATGATGCATGGTCAGCACGAACCAACAATTCGGTTTAATATCCTGCAAAGCGTTCGTACGTTCCTACCGCCACTCACCCCCGCCGAACAATCGAAAGGGATCCCAAAAATATGATTTTGCAAATGGCATATCCTTTTGTTGTCCTCTGTCTCACCCTGGACGAAGGAGATTGGTTCAAGTTTCGAGTCATCCTCACCCGTCGTCCACAGTCCCCACATCTGGGGGGAGATCCAATAAACTTTTGGTCCTTATCTCCGAGTGTTGTTTCTTGTTTGCCTGCGTCGTTTTGTTTTCTTTTTACCTTCCACCCTGTTGCCGCCCTCCCTGGCGAGCCCGTTCACAATCGAATTTATGTAAATCCTTGGACGGTGTCTTAATATTAAAAACGGAGAAACATGTCCTTCGGTTATTGGATTGGACACTCGGAATAGAAATGGTCGAATTATGACGGTGACCACTGGAAGTTGACTGCCTTCTCTCGCCCACAGCTCACCGCCCACCGGTCTTGTTGTCATATTGTCCGTGGCAGGATGAAGATGAAGATGGAGATCCATTTTGCAAATGTAGCACAAATTGCTTCTAAGATGCTATTCCACCCCATTTCTCGGGCCGTAGCTGTGATTCGTTGCGATTGTGTTTGCTTATTTATGCGTTTCATATGTCCGCAAGAAAATTACTTTTCAGATACTTTTTTTTCTCCCTCGGCTTGGATTCGTAGAATTGCTGTGTTCCGTGAGGTATGGGATTGGTGGGAGAGGTGGAGTGAGTCCTTTTTATGACAGATACCTGGTTTGACTGTTCGCTACGGAATAGCCACAACATTTGGGGCATAAATTTTGGATTTCCTTTTCTATACATGCGGGGGTATGTTCTCGTTTTTTTTTTTTTATTAATTTCGTAGTGCAATTTGGGCGAATTGGTAAAACGATTTTGGTCCAAATAGATAAGTCGAGAAGGGACAAAGGTTTATGGCAACCACTTTGGGGAGAATACCTAGAGTCTTAGGAGAGGACCTCAAGGATGATGATGCAGAAAAACGGGACCAACACAAGGGCAGTCATAATCTCACAAATTGGATCTTACCGCATAAATATGTCGTCAGTGAAATGAAAGTGGACGGTGGGCTTAAAAGGGAGTACCAAGCAAAGGTTTCGTTTCTTGAAAGGAATGTGAACACTACTGCTTAGCATTTCGAAATGAAAAATAAATTTGATATTTTGTATCTATGTCATTAAATGAAGGGATTGACATGGAAAGGATGCGATATCCTTAAATAAAAACGTACTGTATCATTTGTAGGACAGTGGGTAGTGCGTGTGTCTAAAAAAATCCAACCTCAATAAGAAATACTGGAACAATCGAAGTTATCTTGACACGACCATCTCTCGTGAATCGAGGATGAGAAATAGCTTTCTTAAGAGACTTTGTGTCAAACGGAAATCGAAAGTTGCGTACACGTCGACCTTAGCTCCTGATATAGACGGCAAGCATCATTTTATATCAAGTTTTATAAAAGAGGTCCTAATATTTCAAGAATTAATTCAGTAATTCGAGTTCAAAAATAAATCTTGAATTGATAAAGGGTGATTTTTTAAGCGTTTCTTTTTAAATTGTCAAAAAAAAATGAGAAATTTACAAAAGTGCATACAATTTTTATTTGGGTTGATACTTTTAAAAGATTATTTCGTATAAATGGGGAACATGACTACGATTTAGTTGGTCTATACGGAGAGTACAATTTTGAGTAAATTTTTCGAACATATTGGCTGGTACCTCGCTAATAATACGTGTAATGTTGGATTCCAAGGCTGCAAATGACACTGGCTTATAAGCATAGAAGATCCCCATGAAAAAATAGTCTAAATCCGTCAAATCGCGCGACCTAACCGGACCAAACACCGGTCGATAATGCGAGATAAATTATCCAATGAACTCATTTCTCAAATGGTCCAATGATTCAATGATTGCAATGATTCGATCAATAAAATTCAGTAATTTGTAAGCGTTGTTCAGACTTGCGTCTTTCCGTGATGAAATGGCAATGCTAACTGAACATGCTTGACTTTAACAGATGTCACGAATCACTCGTGAGCTGTCAAAAATATAGCACTGGAGGCTGAGAAGACAGGAAAAAATATACCCTTTGTAATCCTGTGCATGATAGAGTAAAAACGTGGACAAGAAACTACAGGGTGGCGCATAATAAACGTTAAGATTTAATTATTGAATACTTTTTTTTCCGCAATTAACTTTGAAAAACTTGCCAAACTTATGATGAAAAGATTCACCACAGAACAAGGAACCAAAGTGGTTCAATTTTATTTTGAAAGTCGACATTCAATTATTCAGACACAAAGATTATATCGAAATTTCTTTCACGTTCGAAATGCGCCCAGTTCTCCAGCAATTTACCGATTGGTCCAACGTTTTCAGCAGCAAGGATCCGCGTGCTGAAAGACCTCGTACAGCTCGAAATGATGTGAACATTGCTCGGGTGCAAGTTAGTATTGAGGAAAACCCCGAGGCTTCCACCAGGCGACGTTCTCAGCAATTGGTGATGTCTAGTCGGTTTTTGCAAGAATTTGAAGGCATTTGCACCTTTTCCATATAAGAATCACAGTCACAGCTCACACAGTTCGTCCAAAAAATGGTTCTCCTGAAGGAAATTTTTGTACGTATCGAATAATATTACGTTTTTATTTTAACTTGCCACCGCGTTCGCCCAGCTTAACAGCTTAAGGCCAATATCCTGAAATTTTAAGAAAATTAACGGAAAATGCTTTGAAAAGAGGACATCAGGTCGAAGCAAACAATTGACACCATTTGAGAGATATTATCTTTAAACATAATGTTTACATTATACATACTCGTACATAAACAAACCTATGGGCCACCTTGCACTGGTAATATACATGGAAATTGATTTTTTTAGAAAATTGTCCAGAGGAGAGATCAATAGAGCATACTTGCACTGTAATGACGAATTTCAAAATTTTCTGTGATTGATTGGTAGAACACCAAACTAAATACAGTCGACTCCCTCTAAATCGAATTTTCACGGGATATCAAAATTAGTTCGAGTTAGAGAGAGTTCGACTTAGAGGATGGTTTCTGTATGGAAAGTGAGGGGAATGCCAAAATAAATATGGCGAAAAAATTCGAGTTAGAGGGAAATTCGACTTAGAGGGAGTTTGACTTAGAGGGAATGAACTGTAGATCTGAAAAGTATTTTAAAAACAGCTTTTCGTCGGTGGTTATGATCTTAATTCCATTGTGTTTTTGATATAATTTTTGTATATTTTATGTTCTCGTACACCCGTACACCGTGGCTTTGTGGGTAAGTGCATCGAACCCAACAACGAAATGCTAGGTTCGATTCACAAGCGTTTCCTTATTTCATTTTACCTAATTCGAGTCCCTGACACCGCTCGAAGAGTACAACGTCAAAAAAAAGTTTCCCGAAATTCGCCGAAAAAATAATCCCACTCTCAACGAGCAGTTGCTATTGAAGCTATGCTACACGATGCTTAAAAAATGTTTTTTTCTTAAAAAAATACTAAAAATGCACAATTTGAGATTGCAGAAATAGAAAAAAAAAAGCCAACAATGCAGATCAGTTTGGGCACATTTTTTATCGGTATCTGGTATACCTTTAAACATTTCTGCAGTAAGTGTTACGCTTTTTCTTCTCTTTTTCCGGAGGATTTTTGACACACTACACTGGAGCACTCAGACTCAAAACTGGTCTATTGTACTGCCAGGTAGGAACCTACCCCAATGCCGTTAATTTAATCCCAACGGCAAATGGTGACTGGACCAGATTCATTTTCATCGGGATTCAAACATGGAACTCCTCTAACTTGGGGCAGGCACTTAACCAACTGCGCCATTCAGTCGCTTCCCCCGTATATAAAGATTCTTCGCACCAACCCTTCTTAAAATAAAATGTTTTATACGATTTTTTTTTTAGTTTTTTGAAACACTACATTGTACTGCCAGGTAGCAAACTACTCCAGAGCCGTTGATTTGACTCAAACGGTAAATGGTGACTGGACCAGATTCGATTTCGAACCCCTCTAACTTGGGGCAGGCACTTAACCAACTGCGCCACCCAGTCGTAAGTATTACGTTACTCTGCACATAGTTATTAAAGTTTAAAATTATTATTCTTTTGACATCGTAGTAAAAATTTTAAAAATGAAAGATGTACATTCCTTTTGGCATTCGTAAAATTAAAATAAACCTTTAAGTGAAAACTAAAAAAAAAATATGTCTGCCCAAAATAGTAATAATACAGCAAAATCTCGAGAAGATGAACACATATAAAATGGCCCGTTCATTTTTTCGAATTGTTCATCTTTCCGAACATTAAAATTAAATCAAAAAAGAACGCTTAACCGTATATTAAACATCACAATAAAACAACAATTTATTTTATTTAAAAAAGAAACATAAAAAAATAAAAGGAATTAAATAAAAAAACGGACTTACATATTTAGAAGTTTTCTTAAAAAACTTTAGTAGACCGCACGGAAGTAAAATGGGAACAAATTCATCTTTCCGAACTGTTCATGTTATATAACCGTTCATATTTTCGAGAATTTACTGTAATTGCGGCGCCACTGTTCGGGGTTGAATTGCGCCAAGCTTCTGCCGCAACCACGTGTGTTGTGCATGCTATTGTTCGTTTAGGAGTGGAAGGGACCTACAGTTTTACTGCTGACTCAGAATGGAGAGATTGAGTAGCTTTTTGGAAAGAGATGGAGCCATAAAATGTTATGTTTTGAAAATTATTGTCTATGCTGTAGACTGAACCAAGACTGAAAGTCTAGTGCGATCATGATGTGAAATATTCATTGGAAAAAAATGTATATTGCGTCTTTCCCCAAAATCCCAAGCAGAACTTAAATGGTTTGTCTGCGCATCTACTTAAATAAGTCATTTAATTTTTGAAATATTATAGAAAAATTTTAAGGAAACATCGTTCAATATTATTCAGGATCTTGTACCTAAAGAAGATTATTGTAAAACATATTACATATGTATATCCTAATTTAAAACATCTTCCATTTTGTTGAATCCTACCGAGTAAAAGATAGCTTCCATTTAAAAACAAAGCCTGTGCGTTTACCCAATTCCGTCCTCTGTTTAACACCTCACACTCCTCCGTCACCTCTTCGCCTTTTGACACATGAAATCCCCTTCGAGCACGAGGCAACCTTTCATCTTATCCCATCGAATCTCAATTATAAAACAAAATTTTCTAGAACCCATATCTTACCGAGCGATCTACAACTCTTCATTCCGACACCCTCCCACTCGCCAGTCTGCCGCTATATTTACTTAAGCAAACCACAAACAATTGAACGCATCTATTTCGGTTGCATTCAAACCACAGCCAAGTGTCATTTGTCAAAACCCGATAAAAAGATACTTCTGTCATAAGCCTCAACTCGTAGGCTGTACAACGGTTTAACACCTCAACCCACTTAACCCTCCGACTGCACACACGAAGGTACGAGCGCATGTATGCCCGCTTCCGCACACGCACACACGCCTCTACCCATCAGCGTCAAAAGCACGCTCATATGTATACTATATGCAAATATCCGCGCCTCATTAAGCAGCGGAATTGATCGGCGGTCTGACATGTCATTTGGGTGGCCCTGGCGTGAATTTGTTAACTTCAACTTGACGCACCACAAAGAGCGAACACGACGACTCACAAAAAGATCTCAAAAACAAGTCGGATTATAAAGCCAGCCCCATTATAATCCTTTGGACGGTTGAACGTTTTGGCCTCTTGAGTCAACGAACCTGTTGCTACCGCAACAACAGAACAACAACAACACCATAACACCGCAACGCCACAACGTCAGAAGACAACAAGAAAAGCTGCTGGTAAGCCTCCAGGTTGTGTGTACAATCGCTGGTACTGGAACATGATGGATCAGTTGCCATTAACAAAAAGAGAAGAGGAAATGAGAATAAAAAGATCCAGAGACTCAAATCCCTACCGATGACAAATGACGAGCGCACAAAAACCCAATCAAAGATCCCAGCGCACAAGTCTACACGGTCCTCAACAATTGCCACCAGCCAACCGCGTGTAGCAAGCAGCACACCAAGATCACCGATCACCGATCACCACGCAGAACTGAGCAGCGAGTCGTTCAGCTCTCCTCACAGATCGCAGCTCACAGCTCACAGACAGAAGACAGACACATGAGGCAATCGAATGAGGAGAGGGAATTAATCGTGAAATTATGACACCCGTGGCGGACCTCGAATTGAGAATCATTCAACATCGTCGTCGTCGTCGTTTAGAAGAAAAAACCAGGACAGAGGACCAGATTTGTGTGCTCCCTCTCCAGCGAACCATCCGACCAACCATCCACGAGGCGAGGATCAGCCAAGTGACACCCATTTAAATGGGTGACGTACAAAATGACGACATTTGATGTTGCCTGGATCCCTCTTCCAACTCTTCACACTCTGCCGAGTCTCTCCTAGCGACGAAGACGACTACGACGACGACGACGACGATGAGATGCCATGTCATCTGTCTTCCCAGCCCGAAAACGAACCTCACAAGCCACAGCAACAACAAAACATCTCAGAAGTCTGCGAGATTTCAAAATCTTTGACTTCTTCGATAGATACACGCGATGTGGAAATGTGGATGTGGAATGCCAAGTCATCATTAGCATCCTCGCTGTCGTGATGATCAGCAGAAGCAGGCACAGATGGAGAGAGAGATACTCAGGCTCCGGCTGCTTCCAGTGGAGTGGCGAGTCTTTTGTTATGTTAAGCGTTTTCGTTGCCGTCGTCATAATCATCTGGCACCTCGTCTCTTGATTAACCAGATTAGCCTGAAAGGTGAGGTTTCCAAGGAACTCCAACTCACATAGGACTGGCACTGGGTAGGGAAGATCTTCTTCTTTTTTTTTCTTTTTTAGTGGCGTATCTTCTGTAGAGTGAAGTATTGAGTGAGGTATTTAGCGTAAGAGGAGGAGGGGTTCCCGTTTGCATTTCGATATTTGTTTCGGGAATGCGCTGAGTCAATGGCAATGGGGAATTGAATGAACGAATTGACACTTCAAGTGAACTCGACAAAAGGGATAACATAACGCACTCAGTGATGACTATTAGATGAGTTTTTGTTTTTTTTGTCTTACTGTATTGTTTTGTGGTTTAACATTGTTGCCAGAGGGTCTAAACATTCACCAGGGTTTTTGTTTCTATTAGAATATGGGCTTTAAGAATGCGCACAGGTCCTAGTCAAGATAAAGATCACGAAAATACTGCGTTTTTTTGTTCGCCTAGGTTTACACAAAAATGAAAGATTTTTGGATAAGAGGCCGAATGGAGTGGTTTCTTCTTTATACAAGGAGGTCATTGCAGATCGGACAGAACGTCACAGCAGACAGTTATAACTTTGAGTTAGTCAAGGACTTTGTCTACCTAGGCACCGCTATTAACTCAGACAACGACACCAGCGCTGAAATCAAACGAAGAATAACTCTTGCTAATCGCTGCTTCTTTGGGCTAAGAAAGCAATTGATAAACAAAGCCCTCTCTCGAACAACCAAAGTGACCCTACATAAGACCTTAATCGTTCCAGTCCTGCTATATGGCGCAGAAGCATGGACTTTGTCAAAAGCGGATGAGGTTGCTCTTGGTTGCTTCGAGAGGAAAATTCTTCGGCATAAAGGGTGAGTGGAGGAGAAGATACAACAACGAACTGTACGAGCTGTTCAGCGACATTGACTTAGCCAGAAGGATGAAGATACAACGATTGAGATTGCTAAGTCATATAGAGCGAATGGAAACCAATGCTCCGGCCCGGAAAGTGTTCGAATCCACCCCCGAGGGACGGCGCAGTAGAGGAAGACCGCGATTCAGGTGGCGCACGCAAGTGGAAAGGGACCTCAACCAACTGTGCGTGCGAAACTGGAGGCAGCTAGCTAAAGATCGAGCTGGCTGGAGACGCTTGTTGGTTGAGGCCCAGGTCCACCCCGGACTGTAGCGCCACCTTAAGTAAGTAAGTCATTGAAGACTTTGGCTTTTGTACTTCTCCGCTGTCAACACGAGTTCAGTCAGCGGTCGTGAGGTACCTTACTTTGATAAGAGAATAGTCGATTTACTTTATGAGTGAGTAAGTGAGTGAGCAGATATTTGTCACTGGCTTTGGTCTTAATGGTTCCTCGAGCAAGGCTGCTTCATCTTTATCACGAAGACCAAGTTAACAACCTCCGAACTTACTTCACTTAATACTTCGCTGCTTCCACTTTCATTTTTTTAACTCATCGATCAACAGAAAACTAAATGTTAAACAGAGTAGCTTGGTGGGTAAGTGCGCTGAGTCTGAATCAGACTCTCCTTGGTTCAAGGCCTGGTCAACACAACAACGTTCACCGCATCACCTCTCTGGGAAAAATTGTAGTACTCAGAATACTATAAGTGTGTGGAAAAGGGAAAAAAAGGACCCAATACATAGAGTCATCCAATCCGTGGTTCAAATTTGAAATTCTTACTTAAATCACTCACGTCAAACAGATCTGTTATCCGGGACTGTAAATGCTTAGTGCCAATTTACAATATGGATCGTTTAACAATCGCTGAGCGCGCTTAAGTTGTGAAAACTTACTGTAGAAAAAGTGAACCGTCTTCGTCACTTCTCATCGCTTTAGCAGGCCAAAATGTATATCGGTAGGTATTGAATAATTTTGACATTTATCAGCCGATTGACTCGATTTGAGATGTTATAAAAAAAACTCAATTGAATACAATTTTAATCTTGATTCACATCGAAACAACGTGCCGGAATAGTGACGTTGTACATTGAAAATAGTCTCTCAGTTTTATTAAATAAACGTGCATATCGTCGAAGGTATCGCCAATAACCACCGTCTGACAACACTATTTGTCGATTGGTGTCGAACTTTGTTGAGCACTGGACAGCGGAATATCGTGGACGTTAAGTGACGCAGAAGATCAACCGGCATTCTGGCGTCAGTAGAACCACATTGCGGCGCATTTTGAAGGATGATTTGCATTTGTTTCTATATAAAGTGCAATTAACTTATGGAATTTTGCCGACAGACCCTCCACGTCGCTTGGAATACAGCCAAACAATCCCTCGAATGGTTTACACCGAGCCTGATTTTCGGAAACAAATTTTGATGACCGACGAGGCCCATTTAACACTCTCTGTCGCAGTTAACAATCAAAATTTTTATATTTGAAGAACTCAGAGTCCAAACGATATCCATAAAACACCACTGCATGCCCAAAATTGACTGTTTGGGCTATCGTTTGCGCCAAAACCATCATTGCGCCATTTTCTTCAGAAAAGGCGAAACCGTCGATGAGAATTGATATCGGTGGATGTTGGCTCATTATGTGTGCCCACGAACGTGTGAAAAGGTCTGGACCTTTATTGGTTTCAAAAATCATACCACATTGCAGTTTCTGCACCGAAAAATCCCTGGACATGGGCTGTCAGAAAATGGCGACATTGACTGATACTCATAATAATAATAATAATAATAATAATAATGGTGGCGCTACAGTCCGAGGTGGACCTGGGCCTAGCTTCTCAACAACCACTCGTGTTATGCGTGCCATTCTTCTCTCACGAATGGAGGGGACCTACAGTTTAATGCCGACTCCGAACGGCGAGATTGAGAAGCTTTTTCTAGAGTGAGTATTGTCAGTGACTCGAAAGATTTGGAGCCGTGAAGAACTTATCTTGAAAAATTGTTGGTGAATCTGTTGTTAATTGAATGACATTAGCGATGTCTGTTGACGGAAATAATTAATGGCGACGTTGTTGTTTTCACACAGGCAGATTCAGCAAGGCCGGTCGTTGATGGGATTTTAAGCGGAGGTTTTCAAATTAGTTCAATAAATTGAGGATTAAGTTATAAAGAGTTATTGCGGGTTAAGAGGTTCTGCTACAGGCACCGAGAGTTAATGGATATGAATTGCTGATAACACGTTAGCCATGCAAAGTGTTCGTAATGACTTGGTGAAGTAGCCCAAGAAATCTTCAAAATCTACAATATTTAAAATGAGCTGATAGTTGCTAGCTACTTGATGAGAGGATTTAATATCACTGTCTCTGCATGATCATGTTTATAACACATGAGATATAAATCGAGGACTAAACGTTGTTTGATCGTAGAGGAGCTTCCATCGTATTTATAATTTAATTATAAATGAATTCCAATTGATACCAGTTTTACTGGGACTGGTACGAATCCTAGACTGGCTTGTATTGGGCTATTGAATAATTTAAAAAAAAATACTCTTGACCTATGAGCTGTGAAGATTACAGCTTATTGGGGAACAGTGAGTAGCGAAAACAAAAATATATAATACATTCAAATCTCATTGAAAGTGGTAAATATTACTCAAAAAAATATATATGAAATATTTAAAATTATCTGTACAACCGTAAATGACTATATTCGAGGTGTGTTCAGAAAATATCTGGAATTTTTAAATGTCGCAGGTTTGGAGAGTCCTACTGTCAAAATTTAAAATGTTCATGCCCCTGAATAATGATAACATTTTAGCTGTACTCATTGTTTTCTTTGTCTGTGGCAGCCGCTAAGGTTAGACGTGTTTTTATTAGATCGGCAACTTTCATTTGTTTTTGATAAAAATAGATCAAAGAATTTGTATCAAATTTTGCCTAAAAAATGAAGCAAAGTTAGCAAAGGCCTATGGCGAGTCTTGTATGACTAAAACAAGAGTTTACGAGTGGTATAAGCGTTTCCTTCAAATTGAGAAGCTTTTTCTAGACAGTTATACTCTTTGAGCATTCTCAGCGACTCGAAAGAGGTGGAGCCGTGAAAAAATGTTTGATGTTTTTTTTTCGGGATTCGAACCGACGACCTCGAGCGTAGGAGTCGTCGCACCTACCCACTACGCCACGGCGCCCACTGAAACTCAGATTTACAAATTTGACCCTCCGGAATTCTTTTTGTGGGGTAATTTGAAAAGCAAAGTGTACGCCAGCAAGCGTATACTTGTAGAAGATAGTGCCTTCTTTGTTTACAGCATCCCGCCGCACTATCTTCTCCAGTACCAAATTGAAGAAATCTCACGACAGCGCATCTCCCTGCCGAAATCCGGCGCAGGTTTCAAACGGCTCGGAGGTCCTCGAGCCGAACAGCACGGTGCATCGCGTATGTGCTAGCGTGGTGCGACATTACCGGATCAGTTTTTCCGAGATCCCGAATTCGGCCATCGCTTGGAATAGTTCCTTGCGATGAATGCTGTCGTATGCGGCTTTAAAATCGATAGAAAGATGGTGCGTATCTATTTGAAACTCTTTGGTATTCTCCAGGATTTGCCTTAATGTGAAGATCTGGTCTATAGTGGATTTGCCGGGCCGGAAACCGCACTGGTCCGATCCGATTAGTGCGGTGCAAAACAGCCTTAGACGTTCACACAGTACGCTGGACAGGATCTTGTAGGCGACGTTGAGCAGGAATATACCTCTATAGTTGGTGCAAGAGGTAGGATCGCCTTTTTTGTGGATGGGGCATATGGAGTTGATATTCCAGTGGTCGGGCATGCTTTCGTCTTCCGAAATTCTACAAATGATCTGGTACATGCTCCCAACCAGAACATAGCCACCGACATTGAAGAGCTCTGATGGTAAGCCATCTGAGCCTGTGGCTTTGTTGTTCTTCAGCTTTTTAATTGCTGTGTCGACTTCTTCAAAGCTCGGTAGGATGACTACTTCATCGACTGAAGTTGGAATTTTTTCATTCCCTATCACTTTCTCATGGTCCGGTCCGCTAAGCAGCTGTTGGAAGTGCTGCGTAAACACATCCACTATTCTCTGCGGGTCAGTAACTGGATTACCCTCACAATTTCGGAGAGCCTGGGTGCCTTTCCTGAAGTCTTTGCCCAGGCTTTTATCTACGCAATACCGCCCTAGATGCAGAAAATCGCATGGAAAAAGCTCACATTTTGCTATAGTCAATAGAGGCAGCCACTTGTTGTATTCAAAATCTAGTCCAAATAAATTGTAAATGACCAAAAGTACCTCATACGGAAATCTGCTGTTCACATACCAACACGTGTACACATTTCCTTCCTCCTTTTTATTACTAAATTGGCAGTGTATAGAGAGAGCTTTCAAACACGTCGTTTCATTATATGCATCATTTAACTGGGTTTGCTGCTGAAGTAAGGCGCGGTCACTTCCTCACAGTCCTCAATGGATCCCTATTGCAGCTATCATCACCATGGTGACGGGTGTACTACTTTGGTGACCGCGTGTGTCCCATTGCACTCATTTTCATATCCTGTTTCAGCCGCTCTGCCCACACTCATGCGGAAGCACACTTCGCCGTCTAATCTCCGATGGATGAGTTATATCAACGCTCGAACAATATTTCTTCCACCACCTCTTCCTCCTCCTTCAAGGTTGCAAATTGCTACACAAGCACCGCCATCTCCGGCGGGTAACATTAAAAATCTATTTAGCCAGCCCGCAACAGCATCGCGGTGTAATTTCTCCTCAAATGATCGCATTTGCACGATCGCACATGAGTTATGCTAACGAAACCCGAACTGCTAATTCCAGCGATAGAAAGTCTTAAATGTCTGAGCAGGTAATAGCGGCTAATAGCGGCGGGCTTTAATCAATCACTTGGCCTTTTTGCAGTGCAAGAACAGTGCACGATGACGGTGGTGCAGGAGTCTTCCCCCCGGGCGCTGCTAGGGAATGACATGGAATTGTTTCAAGACTAATCACCAGGTTCGCTGACCTCGAATGCGATTCAATTACCCCAGATTCGACGGAATGAAATTCCCGGAATTCTGGACAACCCCTCTCACGCATAGGGCTTCAAATTGAGTCATTACCTCACGGAGCAATCATTAATCGTCTGGAGAACACTGAAAAATAGATCTTAAGCCGATTTACCCTGTCCACGCCCTCAGTGTGTGTGTGCCAGGACCTCACAAGTCGCCTCGCACGTTCATATGAGAAACGCATGATTACGTCAGCAGCCGGATCATTAGTTTTTTTCACGAGAAAAACGTTCAGTCTCAAAGCCTAACGAAAAAGGACACCCAAGCGAGGAATCCTTACTACACACAACTCCTTGGCGAACGCCCCTTAATCCGCAATTCATTACACTTTCACACATCACTCTCCTTGTGTGCAGCAACAGCAGCAGCAGGAATGGGATTAGAGTGCGCACGGGAAACAACGAAACAGGACACCCGAATGCAACCGACAGCGGACACTTTTGCCAACACCTTCCTGCCAAAAAGGATGAGCCAGACCTCCTGCGTTGCAGTTTCGGACTCATATGGTGGTCACATTACTTCCGTGATATTTGTGGGTGGGAACGGTGTCAGTCAATTGAATTTGAATAAATTAAAGGGACATTACTGGAGCAGCCATCCATCTAAAGTAAATCTGACGTGCGATATTGTCTGTGCAAGGATGCATTCAACCGCAACCAGGAGAACACCAAAAAGGACATACACACTGTATTTCAATATATTTTGACTCTGGAAATGATTGATACCCGATGCGCTCTCACTGCGAGCCAATTAAGTGTCCTTTTTTCCTCTTCTCCGCCTCTCCCTGAGGCAGAGTGCATGTGAAGAATGCCACATACATATCTCCTTGGCATTGTTGGCACAACAACGACAGGAGCTGCAGCAGCAGATGCTAAGGAATACGATTTCAATTTAGAGCATCTTGCAGTTTGATTCAATGACTTTAGAGTCTGCTGTCTCTGATGCGAAAGGATAATGGAGGACATTTACCTGAGATTATGGGTTATGTGATCTGGATGATGAGCTCACTTCGTCTCGGAGTGTGATTTTATGAGTGTGCTATACAGGAGGAACATGTCCTTGCAATGAGAAGGATGTCTTAGGGCGCGCACAATAGAGCAGTCAGACAATGAACGTTTGATGATACGAGAACACATTAACCGCATTTGGCAATGCAAACAGAGCGGGCAACACAATGGAATTAGTTTTCATTATTTGCGGGATGGAAATCCTGTTTGGACGGGTGGTCTAAAGGTGGATGAGTAGCTGGAGAGTTGAGAAGTGCGAGTTGAGTATCAAAAATATGAGCATATTCCTATATTCGATCACAGAATTTATCATTTATGTATTCCTCTAAAGTTTTGAAGCAAATATCGGCAAGCAAGGCAAACCACGAGGCTCCCTTTTAAACGTGAGTAGCGACGAACCAATTTTCTTCAAAATTGAGAACTTAAGTTTCGCACAATCGTTTCTACAAAGTAAGAGAGACAAGAGACATACGATGCCGAAATGAAAGTACTTAACTAGCCATTAGCAGTCAAAAACAATGAAAATGTATATCTTATTGAAAAACGAGATAAATACTTTATAGAACTCAGGTAAAGTATGCCCCAAACGACTGGATGGCGCAGTTGGTTAAACACTTGCCCTAAGTTAGGGGGGTCCCAGGTTCGAATACCAGTCAAAGCAACGTTATTACACTTTTATCCGGTTTCTCTAATTTGATCCAGTCACCATTTGCCGTTGGGATCAAATTAACGGCACTATCACTGGAGCGGTCGATCAGTGGTAGTAGTCTGACTGTGGGTATCAACATGTTCTAAGTGTGCTGGTGAATTCACTAGCAGCCCCCTAACCTAATCTAACCTAACCCATGCCCCAAGCAAACGTGGCACAATCAGTCGAAAAATATTGACTTACTTTTCGCGGATCAACCACGTTTCAAAAGGTAACCAGGAAGTAATTTCTGGAACGTTGCAGATAGTATTTTAAAGGTGATTCAGTTCAAGGTAAAAATGGAGCTGGAAATTCAATATAAACCATATGAACTAAGTTTTTACTTGAAATTGCTTTCTGGAATAGGAGTTTTCATCTGGGTTTTAAAAATGAGGTGCAGAAAATGATACGGTCGATGTAATTACTTGTACGTCGTCCTTGTCCGCTTCTCGACTACTAAGCTAAAACTCTACGCTACTCTACTCTACTCACAAGTTTTTGATTTACACATGTTCAATTAGGCTGTAACTATCGCAGAATAATGAATAAGGGCGTCGCCTCCTAGATCGGGGATCCAAGCATTGGTGTAACCCAACCTTCGTTTTCATGAACCAACCTTAGGCGAACCACTGACAATATCGCAAAAGCTTTGTTGTCGTAGGAAGCTGTTTAATCCGTATAAGGTCTCGTGAGGACAACGGTGTGCATTCCATTATTTAATGCTGAATGAGCTACATATGACTATACATGATCTTTAGAAGAAGAACTACTCTCAAATAGACTTATTATAGCCTTAAGGACAAAAAAAACTTATTTTAACTGGGATTATTCTGCGTAGGAAATAATTACAGTTCTTGATTTGTTCAAAATCAAATATTCATATCTCAAAAATAAGGTATATTGCAACCCACAGAAAAATGAATGATATCCTTGCGGGCCCCGTGGTGTAGTGGGTAAGCGCGCCGAGTTCTACATTCAAGTCCTAAGTTTGATTTCCGGAAAAAACACCTTTCATGGCTCCACGTCCTTTCTTCATTGGCAGTGCTCAAAGAGTACACAACTGTTTAGAAAAATGTTTCAAGCTTCTTCGTTCCAAGAAGGCATTAAACTGTAGATCCGCTCCACTCGTGAAAGAACAATAGCACGTACAACACAGGTGGCTGCGTAGACGCAAGATTCAAGTCTACCCGGACTGTAGTGTCGTTCTGGCTAATATGAAACTTCATGTTTGCAGAGACAATAGGTTCTTCGAAATGATTTCTACTTAGAAAATTACTCGGGTTGATCCCATAGGTGGACGTCAATTGGAAAAAACGTTGTTTGGAACTGGAATAAGTCTTGCTGTGGTTTGTTGAACGTTTTCTGCGTCTAGTGCGCAACGTGTAGACTTCGTTTAAAAGTAAAATTGATCAATGCCTAGCTTTATGGCTTCACATAAATTCAAAAGACTGACGAAGGACTGACTGACGATTTGTGCGGCACACTTGAATCATAGTTGTCATCGTGTGCATTCTGCCATAGTCTCGCAGTCAAAGACTTTTGTCCAGGAGATGTTTGTCTATACCCTCAACATAGCATATTTATCCCTAGGTTTTGATCAATAGATGTCTGACTGACCTTTAGTTCATGTTTGAATCTTCTCCTCCAGTCTTCATCTATGCAACGTTATGCTCTATAAAATGTTTCATACAAATTTCGATTTTCCATTTTGAATCCAAGTTCAGAAATAAAGAAAATGTGAGTTAAAGCGTGTCATGCTCAAAGTATAAATTGAAGAACATTTTAAATTTGTTTATCGTAGTCTACTAACGATGACTTTCGATGCTCAAAGAGTATAACCTGTCTAGAAAAAGCTTCTCAATCTCGCCATTCGGAGTCGGCATTAAACTGTAGGTCCCCTCCGCTCGTGACAGAACAATAGCACGCACAACACGAGTGGTTGCTGAGAAGCTCAGGTCCACCTCGGACTGTAGCGCTGCCATTATTATTATTATTATAATTATTATATTACTAACAATGACTGGTGCCTCAAATAAAACGTGGCATAATCTTTACAATTACGTAGAATTAAGCCCAATCTGGTGTTCCCATCTTTCACTACTTTTTACAGTAGCTGAGGCCACATATCGACAATAACGCGCTGAATATTGACTCTCATGTACTTTGTGTCATTAACCCATTTTGCAAAATGTTGCTCCTTCAATAAATTGTAAACTGTCATATAGCTCCGTGTTATTGAAACAAGTTTTTCGGGAACAAAAAACTCAATGACCATTGACCTCTAGCGCCTTCCATTAACCGCAACGCTCTGGCCAATCTCATCTTTAAAGAAATATGGAACAATAATTTCCCCAGCTCATCAGATACTGTCTTTCTTTGATGTGACGACGTCTTTTAAAGGTGTGTGGGCTCTGTTCGTTCCTGAACTGGTAATTTAATTTATTTATATAGCCACTCAACCTGGAGTGAGCCATCACTCGACAATATTCTGTTGGTGACTTTAACGAAATGAAGCCAAATGTTCAAATAAATTCGTACAATTTGCAAGCGCCGCTTTGTGCGGGTGTAATTATATTGATGCTAAATTAGCAAAGCTTACAGCTTAAACCATGAACGGTGATGCCAAGTTGAAAATCAAATCAAAGAAACACTCTTTATTTTAAAAGTGTAACCAAACAATATAACAGCTAGGCTATCAATGCAATGTATGGACACATGTCTGCTTGCCGATCACAAGTCCTAAGAAGCCCATCATTAAGACAGGGTGTAGCTCTTACAGAAGTCAGAGGAAGTCTAGACACAACAATGAGTATTGTAATACTAATGAGCATGAGAAGTAGCATTTGATGCTTAAACAGAAGATGTCCACGTCCGATACGAAGTATACAGGCGCTTGAATATTGAACGTCATTGATTGAAATTAAATCGAACTCGAAAACTGAAGATTCTATTGAAAAACTTAAATATCTGAAAAGTTCGGCCTTGAATATGCAAAATGTGGTAGAGGAGGCACCAGTCAAAGTAAACATTTTATACCTCATCTTTCTCACGAGTTGGAACAATGTTTTCGAATATAAATTAAGAACGTTTTTGGAGGCAGTTGTGATGGCACTCTGGATTGTCTTGCGTGGATGATGTTCTCACTACGCCCAGATGGAATAGAACACAAAATGCCGGTATCATGATTGTAACAAATGAACGATTAGGTGTGACTCATGCATTCATAGAAATTACATATTCAACTCCATTGTACCACCTCCTCACCCGTTCTCATTAAATACCCAAAATATTGTGTTCCCTGCAGTCAGCCCTCATCTTCACTTCTCACCTGTGATCGATCCCATATTCATTCATTTCCCTTAACCCCCACCATACATCAAGGATCTCAACGATTCTTATCTCTGAAATGTTTTGACTCGAAACAAATGATTCCGATTTGTCAATTTCCATACTAAGCATGGATTAAACTCCAGCCATCCAGTCAGCCAGCCATCCAGCCATGCATTCATGCAGCAGGCCCACTGAAAAGGGATCAGTGACGATGAAATTAATTTTCTCACCCGAAATAACCCAAAAACCAACAGAAGATGGACCGAGCAAGACGATGGTGCATTGGGACGCAAACAAAGCAGAACACACAGCATATGTTTGAGGAGTCCCGCTGAGAGCTTATGCCCGGCCCAGGTGATCTCCAGCGAGACTGCCACCCGCCAGACCTGAAGCGAAACGAAACAGAGGCATGTTACACATCATCTAGAAGAGTTCACGTCACATGATGAAGAACCGAATCGTATCAAGAGATTGAATTTGGCTTACACGGTGGCTGTCAAAATATTCATTTTGCCTGCTCACATCCATCCGCCAGAAGTCGCGGAGATGGAGATTTATGTCGTCGTCTTCTCGGGCCAACGGATGGGTGTACCTGTGCTCAGGTATCGGCACCGAATTCCCATTGTCTCTCTGGCCGACTCTGTTGTTTGATTTTAATTGATTGCCAATCATTTTTCCACTTCACCGGGACTCTCCTAATTTTCACAGTTGGACAATGGATGGAGTCCCCACGGAAATCGATTCCAATTAAGCGTGGCCCTGCGTTTCCGCGGTCATTTTTCAAAGCATTTCCCGCGGCTACGCTGGATGTGCCTGTGCCTACGCCTGTTGCCCAGCCCGCTTCTGATTACGCAGTGATTTATGGACCGTGGGCGAGCCCCGTGCATAGAGGAGTCGTGGTGGTGGTGGTCAATCAATAGAGAAGGGTGACAAAGCTCTCTCGGTGGACCACCCTGTTGTCGCGCGACGCTGAATTAATGCTCGACTCATAAACCCATTTACAACTTCATTCACACGCATCACCGTGACCATGACGCGTCTCCTTTTACAACCGTGCGTCCGTTCAGGGCAGCCGGCCAAGTGGCCGTCGGTCGGTGGTATGGTGAAGCGGTGACGATGGTGGTGGCTAATGGTAGCGAATTAAGTCAGCCGCAGGCTGTTAATTGCTGCGATTCGATGCCGAATGAGAGACTTTCCACCTGCGTTTCGAACAGCAGCCACGGCCGCAACAGCAGCGGGGCTTGACCACTTGGCCCTTACTCGCTTAGTCGCTTGGGCTACAAATTAATTTGGGATCCTTTTGAGAATGCGAACACAGGCCGGGATATTTTCGCCGCCGCGGAAATTACATGAATAACAATCGGGCCGAACAAGTTGCCTAATTGCGGGGATCACATCGGATGCGAAGGGGCCCAAAGCGTCGCTTAATCGTGATTCGTGATGATGGTGTGCGTTGCGTTGAGTTGCGCATGTTCACTCGTCGACCCGGAGTCTCTGTCTCTCCACGTTTGCCGATCGACTTTAGGTTAATTATGCCATAAAAGTAGGCTTCGATGTGGGCCCCAAAGACCCAAGAGGCCCAAGCGGGGCACCGAGTAATTGCCACAAATTTGAATCGAATTAATACATAAAGGAGAGCGTTTGCGCGCCATTTTAGAACTGCGATCGGGCAGATCGGGAGCGTTTATGAGGTGAGTGAGTGCAATGCATTGTTTTCTTTTCGTGGATTTGTGGTGCGGATTTCAGTGCTGCAGGCCGGGCTGTTCTCGATCTGCAAGTCATTAGTGGAGCTTGTAATTTGCCCTAGCCTGTAATTCGTGAACCTCTTTGTGTTTTTTTTTGTGGAACACGGCGCGCAATTACATTCGTGGTTGGGCACACCTTGGCAGTTTAGTGACGCATGCCACGCCCGTTGTGGAAAGGTGCTGTATTTGCGTGATCAGTAAAATAAATTGATGTTGCAGCTTTGGAGCCATTGGAACACAAAATGGATGCGAGTCGAGCGTATCAAACGACAATTGTTTGCGTAGCAATTATTTTAAGTTGGGCTTTGGGATCTTATTGTATTGATCATGCGTCGAACAACGAAACAATCCATTGAATGTCAATTAAAGCGCTCGTGACACCCTCATAAAATGACATTGTTGCGAGTATTTTAAGATTGAAGCCGATTTAGCTCAATTTTGGGCTGGAAAACGTCAATTGCTTCCTCCGTCAAGAAGCTATAGATTGCAGTCAAGCGTATTAACGACTGTGCGGTTCAAGAACAAAACCCTCTACCAACTAGTTCCTTATAAACGCCTGAAAACATTTATCAGTAATTCAAAAGATCAAAGTCTGGTTTTAGGACGATTTTAGACAATATTTATCGGTGAGTCCTGGAAAAAAACCCTAGAAATGCGAATTGACAAGCAGAAGATTTCATCGAATTCAAGACTGTCTGTAACAGGGCGTATACAAAACAAGCTGCAAAACGGTATCTTTACTTTAGACATTCCTACCAAGTTAAGTTTGCGCTTAGTACTCTTGGCGCTTCGCCAAAAATCTGTATCAAACTACTCCATCATTTTCACTTCTATGCCCGCTTTTCCATATGAGGTTCGTAGGAGTAAAGTATGAACGAGGTGTCTTTAACTTTAATATCCTGCCAAGGACTAAAACATATTGGGAACCATCCCCAAGCTTATGTTAGGTTCTAGTGGCAGGCCGTTATGGAAACAGTCACACTGAGGCTAGGTAGATTGATCTGGCTTGTAAGTGCACTTAGACCAGAGTTCTTCCATTGTGCTGTCATGGATTGCCCTTGGTCCACTTGTAGAAAACCATTTGGAGCTTTCGATGTATTCGATGACTGTTGATAGATACCCCGCTGAGGTAACAAAGGTTGCCAAAAGTTGGGTCCTAAGCGTAAGCCCTTATGGGAAGCTAGGAAAGGAAATATTCAGAGAAGAAGTTACAAATTATCTTCTTCTTCCTCGTCTAGATAACTTCTAGAGAAGTCGCTTGTAATGAATCCGAGTCTTATGGCATATTCTTAAGAGACCTCAGAGGCCTGAAATGTCCTGAAATGACTCCTACCTGTTGCGTTGTCCCACAGGCTCAGAGCCGAAGACTCTTCGGGCCGGAGCTAAGTTGTCCATACGCTCTACATGGCCTAGCCATCTTATCCGTTGGGTCCATAGACTCCTGGCTAGACTCATGTCGCTGTACAGCCCATACAGTTCGTGGTTGAAACTTCTCCTCCAAATGCCATCAAGGCAAACAGGACCAAAGATCGCGCGCAGAACTTTTCTCTCGAAAAGACCAAGAGACCATCATCCACTTGGGATATTGTCCATGCATCTGCGCAGTACAGCAGGACTGGGATGATCAAGGCCATACTATCACTATCGGTTGAAAAAATCCTTAGGCAATAAAAGAGATAAGTCTTTCGGTGTAAGGAGTAAGGCGAAAATCAAGTGTCAAGTAAGACGTCTACAGATCCAACATCTGTGACATGAAGATGGAGAATCCAGCCACGTCTCGTTCAGAAGTTTACTTCAGACATATCGTAGGCAGCAGGAGACAAGATCCAGCAAAAGATAGCTAAAAATTTGTTAACTCCAGCTGAGATCCACGCGGAATTTCAGTGCCCCAGAAACGAAGATTTTGTCTATTGACGTAACCGCTTAAGTGGAAACGCGCCTCGTCGCTCATGATGATTTTCAACACAAAATCGTCCCTTACGTTGTTGAGATTGAGGATGGCTTGTCCATTGGCCATTACTTTTCTGTTTGTATACTGCAGCTAGTTCACAAATGTCAAATATGATTGACGTACGACGCCATTTGCAAAAATTATAACATCTTCCGATAGGATGATTAATTTTGCGATGATTTATTCTTCAGGACTGCTTGACCCCGGCGTGGCATAGAGTCCACAAGAGTTTCACACCGATCAGGAGTAATTTTACGCCAGGCTTCCTCAACAAACTTCCAAAGTTGTCCGTTGTTTGTTGGTTTGGCATCAGCAACATATCAGCATAATTTGGCAACAATTAGCAAACGTCCAAAAATATCAAAATACTTATCATCGCGAAATCTACTCTGTATGACGTATAACCACCGATATTTCTGAATCACCACCTTTCCGAAACGACGAACAAAAGACTGCTTTGTCACTCGCCATCATTAAGTAAAGTTTCAGTTTCAGAAAGTCTAGTATGTGGGCACCCAGAAAACAACAATCAACAACAAACCCGAAAGCCTCATTGATTTTTGGGTCCCCCCATGAGACACTACACATTACACATTCACCTCCTGTCCATGTGCGGCTCATTGTGTATCTCAGCATCACACCACACAATGAATGTGTATTTTGTCAATTTAACACCTTTCCCTGTGGCATTATTACTCAACTGGACCAATGGCAGGCACTCCATTGTTCCGCCCTGGCCAGAGCAACAACTCACAAACTGATGTTCCGATAACAATACAATCAAATAATTACCCAGCCATTTACATCAAATTCTGGAATATATCACCTTTCAGTCCGGGCTTAGGTGGCTCGTACTCGTACGGGAGAATCAACACTCTGCCCGTCAGGTCTGTGGCCACACATACGCACACCCTGAGGACCATAAACTCGCCGACCACAACACGAGTACGAGTGCGAGTGCGAGTATCATCAGCACAAACCCTAAGATCTGTGACAACTGGGGCCCGTTTATGGGAGTGACAATATGAGTTTTCTATTGGGAATGATTTGTGAAGATGGTCATAAATTATCCTATCCGAGGCTCGACTCCATTCCATGGAATGCTTGTAGGGTACCATTTTTTTCCCCTCCTGGTTTGGTGTCTGTTTTAATAAACAAACAAACATGGATCGCAGCCGCAACAGCAGCCGTGTTTTCAACCCCTGTTGTTGTGGACACGGATCGTTTAAGAGGGTTGCTCGCTGCGGTGATATTGTTACAAGCGAGATCCTGTGAAAAGGTAAGCTGAGAGGTGTCATAAATTATGGGCCTTGTTGTGTCGTCTCTGTAGGGCGGTACGGTGAGGATCGTATGGCTTAAGACTCACGATCTCACAGCGAGCGATGTAAAAGGTGTGACATGCGTTAAGTTGCAGATAATTTGAGAGGCACCGACGTGGTGGTTGCGCGGTTTCAAATTAAGTTAGTGACATGAAAGAATTGAGTTCATACGAGTGTGTGAGGGATTCTCAAGTATGGAAGGTTTCAGGGACTTTGCTGTTACTCATGTTCAGGAAAAAGTGGCGCAACACTGTCATTAGGCTTGGTTCGAGTGTAAGTTGTGGAAAGTAAAAGTGATTTGATCTGACACTGGATCTGAGAAGTGTAGACCAGTGAAGGGTAGACTAAGCATCTTCTTTAGTATTATTGCCTGAGTACCGACAAAGAATTCATATGAAGAATAGTTGGGCCCTGTTTGTGAGAAAGAGTTTCGGTAACGAAACAGACATTGATTGAAATCTACATAGAAAAAGTTGTAATGACCAAAATGAAGCTCGGTAGAGTCTGGTGGACCAAACACTTGCGTATCTGCGAAGAAGAGGGTCCAATTAAGAATATTCCTTGTGATAGCATTTATGGTACTCGCCGATGGTTGAGCTTGCTTACGCTGAAAAAAGTGGCACATACAAGGATTTCGGATGCTAGGGACACCAAGATCACCCCGTAAGCCTTGTGAAGAGAATTGCTGAAAGAACCGCAGCTCCGATTGCGATTGTTGCGATGTATCGCCTAACGATTCAAAAATGCAATCTGTTTCCATTTAAAATATGAGTTATTCTCCCATCGAGATCTGGTTCGGATTTGTCAAAGTCATATTTGTAGAAATACGCCTGATAGAACTACCCTTAAGTGCATGTAGTACATCTAGATGTTTAAAAGTCTATTCATTCTATAGTACAGACGGATAAAATCGAAACCAGTAAGAAACCCGGTTATTATGCCTCTCCATTGAATGTAACGTTTTTTTTTATGTCTTGACTTGTGGGTTCTGATTTTGGTCTCTGAGATATTCGGCGCGTTGAAGATTTTAGGGTTAGACGCACAGCTGCAAGGCGTTCATTAAGTACATTGGAGGAACACGGGAATATGTTGAGTTATCAATGAGTAAACCAGTTTGTCGAACTTATTTTTACAAAATGTAGTAAAAAACTTGCAGTTTGTGGAGAATTTAGACCAAGATTCCTTTTCAAAATTATCACATTTTCGACAGCACAGCTTCTGCTTTCGAGATTCTTCGCTGAACAACATTTTTCTGGTGAAGCAATTAATTTTGGGTACAATACACACAATGGTCAAGCTTCAATTCTGGATCTGGTCAACCTGTCTTGATAAAGTGAACGCACTAAACCCCAATTTAGGTCCTTCTTAATCGGATATTCAACTACACCAATAACTAGTTCGGCACGCAGTTTACAACCTCTCTGCAGATACTTATTATCAATTAAAACATGCAAACCGCGAAAATGATCTCTTATAGGTAATGATTGTCAAGTGGATGATTGTGACGACCGTAAAATAGGCCAACTTCGGCGTAAGGTTTTCTAATTAAGTCACGATTTATAAGATAAACTTGAGCAATTTGCAATTAAAAGGCATTCATGTGAATCCGGTTGAGCACAAATTAACCGCCGGCTATCAAATTGGGTGTGGCTGAAAGAAGTAAATACAAGGGATTAACCAACAAAACAGAAACACCTGATATTTATCCATAGACAAATTGTTTGTTTCGAAATTACAATAATTTGAAGCATCTTTTGGCACATAGTTAAGCGAGGTGTGGTGAAACCCTAAGTCAGAGAATTATCCGGTCAACAGAGCTTGAAAATTGAAATTGAGCCCCTTAGTCACATTAAGTAAGATGACAAAAGTGAGTTGTACCAAAATATTTTTGACAAGACGCTACAAACCAAAAACTTAATGGTTATAATAATAATAATAATGGCGGTGCTACAGTCCGAAGTGGGCCTGGGTCTAGCTTCTCAGCAACCACTAGTGCTGTGCATGCTATTGTTCTCTCATGAGAACAACAAGACCTACAGTTAAATGCCGACTCCGAACGGCGGGATTAAGAAGCTTTTTCTAGACAGATATACTCTTTGAGCATTGTCAGTGACTCAAAAGACGTGATGCCGTGAAAAAATGTTAGGTGGTTTTTGCGAGATTCGAACCAGAGACCTCGTGAGTAGGAGTCGATGCACCTACCCACTACGCCACGGCGCCCAAAGCCTAATGGTTGATTAAGCTAAATGCACGTCCTATGCTGAGTGGGGTTGAAGTTCAAATAAATGAATGAGTAAATCTCCTACCATAATGGCGGTAAGGAGACTTAAGTAGCTAAAGCAATCGAACGAATTCACAGATATAATACACATCGCACAGTTTCGCTAAGTTCGTTCAATTTTGCTTAATTACTTTGTAACGAAATCCATCACTCTCTACGTACCTGTCGATTGGTGTTGAATTGAATTGACTATCCTTACTTTGTAAAACGTCCACAATATTTTAATAATATAATATAACTTTATTTTCACAATTTGGTTCGAAACGGTTCGGTTTTGTATTTTTCTTAAGTTTCCAGAAGCAATTATAGACACTTTGAAATTCTGCTTACTTACTTTGACAAGAGCTTAAGCTTCCTTACGTCATTTATTGTTGACTCTTAAGTTTCTAGTTAAAAAAATTACAAAATTATCACCTGGTTTCCAAGTCGTTTACATACGCATGGTCTTAAAGACGTAATTTGTAAATAATTGCAAATGTTGATACTTTGCATTCGACTTTTCTGATTACCGAAACTGTTCCGACCAACTGGCTCCCCTTTAAGTGATCATCAATCATCGGTGCCTCATTTGCATTAAACATCTCCAATCAAACAAACAATTGTATGTCATTCTTCACCTTTGACAAATGAGGTTATTAATTTATGAATCCTTGAAATTTGGTTTACCAACAGCACCTATTCCGACGGCTTAATACACACCGACAAGAGATTGGAAAGCCAAGAGTTATTTCTCCCAAATGCTTCCTGCAATGAAAACGGCATTTGCAAAACATTGACTGTATTTAAGTAATTTTAAAAAGTCAAGCGGTAGTGTCGGTCTTTTCAAAACCAAAGCAGAGAAATCAGTTGACCTTTCCTCTACAAGCAGAAATCTAGTGTTAAAAGTCGATGCGGCTGCATTGAGCACGTTTCACCCCGAGGCACCACTTTTCTGCAAGCACCGGCCCCAGTGAGAGACGATAATGATTCCATAATTAAAGAAATCACCTCAGTAAATACCACAAGCATAATCATCTCATAAGGAAGGTATTGATTGACGATTTCGCCAGCCGACAATTTGCGTGTCATGCCGATTACCGCTGACACCTGGAGTCACTATTCCGGTCAGCAGTCATTCAGACCAATGCCAGCCGGTTGGGTAGCCTCTGCAGAGCAAAAAGTAGATCCACATCGACAACAGTCCCCAGAGAGACAAGGAAAGAGATGCGAGGAACGACCGGATCAAAGCAATTAGCTGCAGTTCGTCTAGCCACGTCATTGCCATGGCATCGATTCGATAACAATTCATTGGCAAAGAAATAAAGTGGTACTTCCCGAAAGAAGGCATGATGAACATGCCACATCAATCATTCCGCATGCACCAGCAACTCACTCGCAGGTCCGTCTTCTTGTACTGACACATAAAACGTCGTCAGCGGCGATTTATTTCCCTTCAATCAAGGCGTTCTGGTAGTTGTCGGTGTCGCCAAAAGCGACAACAACAGACCGCTTAATACAGTCTGCGATGGACCACAACTGGGCTCGTCGCTACACCCTCTCTAAGTCATGTGGCCTCGAGTGGTGGTCGGAGAGACGGTGACATGGACGGAGGTGTGCAGTGCCGGGCTATGAGGAGATCTCTCAATTGTCAATCCAGCAGCTTTCGGTGGTCCTTCGTGCGAATTTTACGAGTGCTCACCTTTTATAGAGTTGTTTCTGTTTCGGATGATTGCCTGACTGCCAGATAGCCTTCCCCCATCGCCTTGACGTTGACGGGCACCTTCTTCATCTTCGACTCCGTCCCGCCGTAGTGAGACATGTGCATATGTGTGCATATGTGTGCATATGTGGAGCGGAGCGGGAAGATCGTTCGTTTTATTTGGGTGGCACTAATTTGAACGGCTACCGAATGCCACTTCCTCTGCACGGTGCAGCTGTAATTTGTAGCCGCGACGGAGTTGTTGTAAAAATAGCGAACCCAAACGCGAACGCGAACGCGAGCGCGCACTAAAAGACGACTACCACGGTGATGGCGGCAGATACCGCATCTTCCTTTTCTTAACTCAACAGAGTCGGCTTCAGTCTTAGGATTTAGTGAGTTAATCAGTTAGACTGTCTGTCTCCCAGTCTGTTGGTTTGGTTGCCTGTTGTTTTGCAAGAGGTTTATGGCGAGCGCTGGAGAGATTCCCAGAGTTATGCCGGCACTGGAGAACCAGCGAGTTCTATTCATGTTCCTTCGTTTTATTGCAATCGTTTCGCTTTTATGTGGCTCAGCGTTTGATGTGGGTTCCGATGGTTTTATGCTGGAGCGCTACGTCGGAATCGGTTCTGGTTGGTATTGTTGTTGCAGTAGATTGGGGGAAAATCTCTCAGATACAACTTGTTGTCAGTTGTTTTTGTTTGCCTTCCTCAGTGGAAATGGAAAATTTTGCACGTTGGCGCTTGGGGCGTGAAACTGTTCCGTTGATTTGTTTCGAATCGTTACGATACCAGAAATTACGGTCCACAGAAATACTCATACGTATGGCATGAGTTTCGAAGGAATCCATTTGGTGAGCTAATAGGGATGGATGTATGTGTGATGTCTTAATTAGTAACCAGAGCCGGAATGTACACCGTGCACTCAATTAAAGATTACGATTCAGCCCGTGATGGGATGGGTGTACTCAGGATGAAGCCAGATGAGAGTGGTATGTGGAATTCATTAGAAAAATTATGGCCAAAGCAGAAGGAGAGGCCTCGCAATGATTGATGGAAGATCTTGCTATCGATACTCCTAAGCGGTTTGCCTCGTAATTTGACCCCTTTCAAGCCTAAGGAAATGTAAGACACTGAGATTATGTAACTTCCTGAGATTGGAAAATACTGATGTGTTCTTAGTTTTATTTCAATTGACGATCAATGTCAACGGAAATAGTGACATCTCAAGGCAAAGTAATAAAGCAGCGAAAAAGGTAAACATTTAGTAGATTAATTTTATAAAAATTTGCTAGGAATGCCACCTTTCGATTGCCGCCCAGACTCAAAATTTTAATAATGCAACAACATGCCGAGGGTATGAATATTCTCAGTGTGAGAATGAAGCCACTACATCTCACTTACTTCTCAGGCATGCAAACCATGGAGGGTGTGAGCCTGAGCCAAGACTGCCGGTTGTCCTTAAGGTGCCCGGTTTATTACTTTTAGTCTTCAAGACCGCGTTGCATTTTCCGCGACCAGATGTCGGAGGACCAGATGTGGGCGCCGTGGCGTACTGGGTCTTCGGTTCGATTCCCGAAAAATCACCTAAAAACTTTTTCATGGCTCCACCTCTTTCGTGTCACTGACAATGCTCAAAGAGTATAAATGTCTAGAAAAAGCTTCTCAATTTGAAGGAAACGCTTATACCACTCGTAAACTCTTGTTTTAGTCATACAAGACTCGCCATAGGCCTTTGCTAACTTTGCTTCATTTTTTAGGCAAAATTTGATACAAATTCTTTGATCTATTTTTATCAAAAACAAATGAAAGTTGCCGATCTAATAAAAACACGTCTAACCTTAGCGGCTGCCACAGACAAAGAAAACAATGAGTACAGCTAAAATGTTATCATTATTCAGGGGCATGAACATTTTAAATTTTGACAGTAGGACTCTCCAAACCTGCGACATTTAAAAATTCCAGATATTTTCTGAACACACCTCGAATATAGTCATTTACGGTTGTACAGATAATTTTAAATATTTCATATATATTTTTTTGAGTAATATTTACCACTTTCAATGAGATTTGAATGTATTATATATTTTTGTTTTCGCTACTCACTGTTCCCCAATAAGCTGTAATCTTCACAGCTCATAGGTCAAGAGTATTTTTTTAAAATTATTCAATAGCCCAATACAAGCCAGTCTAGGATTCGTACCAGTCCCAGTAAAACTGATATCAATTGGAATTCATTTATAATTAAATTATAAATACGATGGAAGCTCCTCTACGATCAAACAACGTTTAGTCCTCGATTTATATCTCATGTGTTATAAACATGATCATGCAGAGACAGTGATATTAAATCCTCTCATCAAGTAGCTAGCAACTATCAGCTCATTTTAAATATTGTGGATTTTCAAGATTTCTTGGGCTACTTCACCATGTCATTACGAACACTTTGCATGGCTAACGTGTTATCAGCAATTCATATCCATTAACTCTCGGTGCCTGTAGCAGAACCTCTTAACCCGCAATAACTCTTTATAACTTAATCCTCAATTTATTGAACTAATTTGAAAACCTCCGCTTAAAATCCCATCAACGACCGGCCTTGCTGAATCTGCCTGTGTGAAAACAACAACGTCACCATTAATTATTTCCGTCAACAGACAACGCTAATGTCATTCAATTAACAAAAGATTCACCAACAAATCCATGTTGCAACAGCATGCGATCTCGATCCGCACAGCTCCCATCATTTGCATGATACAAGAGCGCACCAAGCCATTTAAGGTGACGCATGGGTGGCTTTATTAGAACCCATCACACAGCACTTTGAAAGATCTTGAATAAATTATGCCTTCAATCACTTTCTTAGAAAATTAATGAATGCACCGTCCCTCTGCGGCAGCGTTGATCCGCACATCACATCCCCACTGCACGGCCCTGGTCGTCGCATTTTGCTTTCTAATGAATTGCAAATCTTTTCTTTGCACAACACATTTTGCGGACTGGAATTAAACCTGCTAATTACGAACAATTATAGCCTTCGTGACTGCCATTAAGTAGCGTCTCGCTGCCACCACCGCCGCCGCCTCTCCGACGTCAGCGCCGCCGCTCAGTTCAGCCAGAGTCGCCCCTCGGTCGCTCCACACTCGGTTGTCCCCTTTCCAGATTAGTACGCAGATTGAAAACCCACTATTACTAACCTCAATCAACGGTTATTACCGAACAGAGGAAAGGAGAAAGAAAAAACCCAGCACCCCCTCACTATTTGCCAAGCATATCACCGGCCGACGCGACGTCCGACCATGTTTAGGAGACTCTCCACGGATCATGTTTCTAATCGAGGGGAACAGGAGCCGAGGTGGGGCTCGCAGCACAGTTCTCTGTAATTGACCGGGAGAAAGGAGTGTGAAGTGTAATTTTCCTTTAGCCAGTCTCTTGGAATCTCCAACGAAAGGTTATGGCACAACTCGTGCTGTGCAGGCTTTCTTCCAGCACCACAGCTACACAACTGCATTCTGCGCTGAAGGGTATCTCCAGACCATGACTCTGGTCTCTCGTCACAGGGGTGCACGGTGCACCGTGCACTATTGCCACTGATTTCGGGTCTCGGGTGTGTAATTGATGGCAGATTTGTTCAGTGTAGCGTAGCCAATTGTTGTTGTTGTTGTTCGGCTGCGTCGAATGAAATTAATAGCTTCGTTGCGGTTTTTAATTTTGCACGAGTACCTTCCCTATCCCCTAATCTGGTGGGGGAAAATCCGTTTTTACCACTTAATTTATGAATTTTTTATTGCGGAGGCCTGGCGAAAGGGACCGGCTACGCGAAACGCCCCTTGACTGGAAATCTGTGACAGTGACAGGAACGAGGAGTTGTCATATACGAGTATGACATAATTGCTGGGGTTTGACGGAGGAGGGTTTTTCAATTATTTTGTGTATTTTCTGGTGAGTGGAGTGAAAGACAGAAGGGGTTAAAGGTGAGCGCTTGTATAATGAATGGATGGAGAATATTCGTTTAAGGTCGTTGATAGAAAGCGGAAGTTTGTAGAAGGTGATTGTAGACTGTATTGGAGGTGATGAGGAAGTAATCTTTCGATGTTTCATGCGGGAGTTGGCGAAAGTAAGATTCTGAACTAAACTTGACGCTTTCAGTTTTATCATGTTCCTAGCCTTTTAAACATGTTATATGATCGATTACGTACATATTTATTCGTCACGGAGCTCTGACATTCACAGGCATCATCGTTTGTAAGTCTTAAATCAGAATAAGCACTTCTTCTTCAAGGTAGCCCAGTATTTGCCGCTTTGGTGCATTGGATCCATCTCTCAAATGATAATCGAATCATAAGCTAGACAATCTGTTTAGGGCTAAGGAATGAAATTATGTTATGTCAAGTGGATCAATAGGTACAGCCTTTCATTCCTTAGTACCTTCAAAACAAATGAAGAGAATCTTATTTCGTTGTGTTGACTTATTGACTTCGAGTGCCTACACATTCCAGTGCCAAAGATGTATCTAATTGTCGCAGCCTTAACAAATTCTGGCTAATGGTTGGGTTGGACACAGTGATTCGCCAGAGTTGCCTTTGATGTCTTATTTGTGGCCAGCCATTCTCTGTCGTCGGAACAGCTTTGTTGTGTCAACATAGCAAGGTTGCAGTTTTCCTCGTCTTTGCCCATATAAAGTGTGACCAGACAGGAATGATGGCTTTTCCGCACCTGTTAAAGTAACCGATAACATCATTCTTCTTCTTTGGCTGGAGCTACAGTCCCGGGTGGCCCTGGGCCTCAGTCAACATGCCTCTCCATCTAGCATGGTCTTGTGCTAGTTACTTTCAACTGCGCACGTTCAGCTGATTAAGGTCCCTTTCCAGCTGCGCACGTCACCGGACGCGTGGTCTTCTTTTACCGTGTTTTCCCTCGGAGTTGGAGTCGAAGACTTTTCGGGCCGAAGCATTGGTGTCCATTCGCTCTACATGACCTAGCCATCTGAGACGACAGACTCGAAGTCGTTCGACCAGATCGATGTCGCTGTACAGTTCGTATAGTTCGTCCTTCAGCCTAATCCTCCAAACACCATCAGTACATACGGGACCAAAGATAATACGAATGATTTTCCTTTCGAAGCTACCAAGAATTTCCTCGTCCGCTTTGGTTAGTGTCCATGCATTCGCGCCATACAGCAGGACTGGGACTATCAAGGTCTTATAAATGGATATCTTGGTTCTACGAGAGAGGACTTTATTCCTCCATTGGCTTCCAAGCCGAAAGGCACAGCGATTGGGAAGGGTGATCCTTCGTTTTATCCCCGTGGTGGTGTCATTGCTTGCGTTTACCTCGGAGCCTAGGTAAACAAAGTCTTTCACTACTTGACCAACGTCGGTGTTGGTGGACCTTTTTCGTAGCATATACTTTGTCTTACTCTCACAGTCTCACAGCAAGACCCTTCCTTCGTTAAAAGTAGGTTGCTGCCTGGTAGTACAATGGACCAGTTTTGAGTCTGAGTGCTCCAGTGTAGTGTGACAAAAACCTACGACAAAAAAAAAGGACCCATCTTAGCCGCTTCCTTCTCGATGCTCACAATCGTCCCACTAACAGCCCGTTATGACCTTCCGATGATGTCAGAGTCATTGGCATATGCGATCAGTTGCACAGATTTGTGGAAGATCGTGCCTCTGGTGTTGACGTTTGAATAACGTACGATCTTCTCGAGAATGATGTTAAAGAAATCACATTACAATGCGTCGCCTTGTCTAAATACTTTTTGACATCAAAGGTCTCGGTGCATTATTTACCGACCTTAAAGGAGCAATGGGCATTCTCCATCGTCATTCTGCAAAGACGGACGAGTTTTGCAGGGATGCCAAAACTAGACAATGTGCTGTATAGCTCGTCACTATAAAAACTGTCATACGCAGCCTTAAAGTCGATAAATAGATGGTGTGTACCGACTTGAAACTCCTGGGTCTTTCCAAGATCTGCCGTAATGTGAATATTTGGTCAATAGTGAATTTCGCTGACCTAAACCCGCACTGATAGTGGGTGTCGTGACGTAGTGGGTAGATGCGTCGACTTCTACGCTCGAGGTCGTCGGTTCGAATCTCGAAAAAAAAACATCAAACATTTTTTCACGGCTCCACCTCTTTCGAGTCAAAGACAATTCTCAAAGAGTATAACTGTCTAGAAAAAGCTTCTCAATCTCCCCGTTTGGAGTCGGCATTAAACTGTAGGTGCCCTCCACTCGTGACAGAATAATAGCACGCACAACACGAGTGGTAGCTAGGCCCACGTCCACATCAGACTGTAGCGCCAGCTGCCAGCGAAGCCGGGAGTGCATTTGAATGATGTGCTACTTCATGCATAATGTCATGCAAGTAGCTTCAAAATAAATGCAGAGTCAATTTTATATCTCACATCACTGTTGTTTTATTTAAATTTCTTTATCGGGTCACCCTTTCTTTAGATTCCTCGAACTGAAACAGTCCAAATAATGACTGTTTTTGTTCTATTTGGCTTCTGTTATTTCCATTTTCTAAGCGCGCATGTTTGCTCCTAACCTATTTTCCGCAATATCTGCGTAGGGCATCCTTTGCCCTGACTGCGTAATTGAGTTCCGTCGCTTAATATGCTTCACAATAGAATTGTCTTACCGCCAATGATTTGGTTTTGACTTCCTTCTTCGTCATGTGGTGTCAATGGGATACTTGAACCGACGTCCAGTATAACTCAGAACTTATTTATACGAGGGACTATACCTTCGAAAGTCCTATACAGCAACACAATCTGTTTAGTTAAGCGAAACAGTCGCAGCCAGATGTTACTCATGTAAACCTTTCATTTCTACACCTAACCATCAATGGACGTGATACTTCTTCGGCAAGGGAGTATTTAATATTTGCTTGCCTCTATAACCTACAATCAGGACAAAGAACTTAAAAGACCAAACTTATTGGTTTTAGCCTGATTACCTTTCCTTTCCTTAAATCTATTAAGAAATTTGACCTGTTCTGTTGAAAGATTAGGCCAAATTATTGCTGTTCTCCTCCATCGTGCACTAGTTCGTTGCGGGACGTAAAGATCCATTGACGTCCAATCAAAGTGATGACTGAAGATCATGAAACAATTTCCATCATTTCATTGATCCTCAATCCACGCGTCACACCCACTCTGTGAATCTATTTCCTTAACCCATCAATCTCACACACACCCCGAAAATCTAAAATTAACTATCCGCTCATCCGCTCATCTGCTCATCCGCTGCGTCAAGTTTACAGCGCAACCGCGTCTCGAGCTCTCAAACGAAAAGTCAACACCACTGCGAAACCATCCAATGATATTCACCTGCGATGGGATGCGCACAATCTCCCTCCGCACAACCTACCCTCTGAGTGTGCACTGCATTAAACGCAGACACATGAGTGGGCGTGCCAGATCATCATCATCATCATTCAGTTCGATCACTTTCCGATGCCGACAAAGAGATTTCAGCGCTGTGTGCTGCTGCGAAAAGGCGGGTTAGCTGCATCAGCTCCTTTGTCGCCTTCCTCCTCCGGAGTGTGCACGGCTAACCATACAACAAAGGAATGCGATTTTCTCACACATCGCCGCGCCGCTGTGCGGATTCTCCGGCCAGTGTGCTCTTGCTTCGGTCCAATCTAGATTCGATACATTTTCCATGTGTGCGGAGCGTAGACTGCGAACTGCAAACTGCGGACTGCGAAATCGCCAAGTGGGCTCTTTTGGTTTCCTTCGCGTTTTTTTCTGCATCAAAGTGTGCAAATGATCAACACAGCTCCGCCTATCGAGCAGGACGGTAGATCCTTGGTGCGGTATCATCATATCCCGAGATAAACATTGGAGGCGCGGTAATGAAATCAAATTAAGCAAGTGTCTTCCTTGGTCCTGCGCTCTTTTGTGCGCCTGTCGGTGTTGCTGTTGTCGTTGCAGTTGACCTGTACCAACAAAACCCTCTCCCACTGATGTCGACGACCACGAGGACGACGATGACGATCACTCTGATCATAGTCATCCACCACCGAGATGATTATGGTCGATGAAAATTCATTGATGGGCTCTGCCGTGCAATGAATGAGGTGTTTTCGGGCGGCCTGCTTTGATGTTTCACGCTTTTCGTGTTTAAAGGATGTTTTATTGTGGAGCATTGTTGTGTGGCGCGTTCCCATCGCACAGAGCGCAGCCGCTGAATGCGCTCGCCCGTTTGAAGTGGTCGCGAACGTCGTTGTCGTAAATTCAAAGCTTGGCGCGTGATCTTGCTAATAATTGTTGTTGATGGGGACGCATAGAATTCGAGAAACTTCATGTGTGCCACAGATCGGTAAACACTGCCGCTCAGAGCAACCGCCGCCGTCGTCGTTGATGTGGGGGATGTGGGACTGCGCTACGGACTGTGATGTGGTTGGAATCGGCTTTATGAACTCCCGGAGGAATGTTTGATAAACAAAATAAAAATGTTTCATTACCGGAAGTGTGAAACAAGAAACACTGCACAGATGTCTGTGGCGTTTTCCTTTGGTGGCACACGATACATTTGACTCAACCTAACGCCACTGAAAGGGTGTCAACTAGAAGTATTCACTGAGTGTACAAAAATGCTGTATCAGCACAACACGTTAAGGACCAGAATTGTTGGATTTTTAGGTGTTTCAAGTAGTCGAGTCTGGAAACCAAAAAGATGACGTTCTATAGGTGTTAGAAAAATTATCAATTTTTCAGAGTATTCATAACTTTTGACAAGGTCAAGAGAGTCTTACTACAGTTTGACAATCATCAAGAAGAAGTCTTCTTTAACTGCCCATTTTGCAAGCGATAAGTACCTTTAACCTCGCATTCAAGATCTTCTCTGCTGCTTTCCTCGAACTCCTGAAATCAATCGCCAGCAGTCTTAGACATCTGAAAAAGTTTGGTTCCAAACAATGGAATCACAACATAAAACAAATTTATGACTGATTCTGAAAATGATTAGAAAAATAGAATCGACAGGCCTACGTTTTTCGTCGACTTCAAGGCGGCATAAGTTAGTTTTCATAGAGACGAGCTGTTCAGGACCAGAATCGTCGAATTCTGCAAGATGGCAATGGAGTGTTCCCGCCTTTCAAGTCAGTTACGAAAGCAGACATTTTTTTATGTCAAGAAATGGTTTGTGGAAAAGCCTGTCATGTGAGTTTTTTTCTTTTCCTGCTTGGACTAAAAAAATACCCAACAAGACGACCTTGTTCGACATGCCTGGCCCCATTTATTAATTTTGGGTGCATAGGCAATGAGATCTATGTCTGAAGTACCAAATTTTTGAAATTTCAAAATTTCATGCCGATATCTTTATAAACTTCGGAGATAAAAAAGTGTGACAGACACGACGGACGGACGGACGGACGGACGCACCGAAATTATAAAGATTCTGTTTTTGTAGACGGAACCTTAAAAATAAAATGAAATGGACAACCGACAACTTTTCAAATTGTAGAGGTAACATTTTGAAAGTGTCCGAAATATAGAGGTGTCCGGGCTAGTGAGTGTCTGGACTAGCGGTGCTGTACTGTAGTTGTTTTTGAACAACGAGGAGGAAATAATTAAAATTAAAAAAACAAAAAAATGTGGAGGAAAGAGTGCTTAAGAGAGGAAAACAGTTTTTGTTTATTCTTCTTTTCTTTAAGCGCTACAGTCTATAGTCAGTCTTGGCTTAGAATCTGCAGTTACCACATATGTTGTGTGTGCTATTGTTCTCTCCCATGAGTGGAGGGGACCTACAGTTCAATGCCGACTCTTAACGGCGAAGTTGAGAAGCTTTTTCTATGCAGTAATTCTCCTTCAAAATTGGCAGTGAGTCGAAAGATGTAGAACCCTGAATTTTAGAAATTGTTGTCTGTGCTGAGAATTGAACCTAGATTGAAAGCCGACGCCCTTACCCACTACGTCACTGCGCTCACGCAGTCAATTGGTATCTATCCAGACCATAAAATGTTATTGTTTGTAGGCCCCTTAAGTAATTCTTAGATCTGAAGATCAGTCTTGCTGCTAAACGATGCAACTTTCTGATAGCAAGAAGTCTTCACTGCATTTCTGCAGGAGATGGTCTTTATGTTGGAAATAACTTCGCAAATTAATACTTAAACTTGCAGCTCTGTGGAAGATGTTCAATTCAACGAGGCCTCGTATTCTGCAAGAAAAGGTATGGAAATTATAGCATTTACTTTGAAGGTGCAACTTTAGTTGGAATCATAATTGTCCGCATCGAATTCAATTATGTTCCAGCTACTTTCGTCTTTACTTACCCAATGAATCATGTTCTATAAATTCCCCTTGCAACTTTCAGAGAACGCTCACCTACATATTTTATCAGCGCACATGCTATCGTCGGCTTACGTAAGCCATTGGCGACATCATTCCTTGCACTGGCACCAATTTGCCAGTTATTTAAATAGACTCATCTCATAATTTTGAATTATCCTTATAAAAGGACAATAATCTTCCGCTGAGCATTAAACTTACGTATCGCATACGTTCGCTTTGCCTACGGCAGCGGTGGGGGGAGATGACACACAAAGTTCTAAAAAAGTCGTAAAGCATGAACTCAATTCACCCTCAGCCCTCACCCTGATCAGGTTCGTCTTCAGAAGCGCACGAGGAAAAAAAGTATTAAACAAAAAAATCCCGTGTTATTAAAGGATTTGCGGACCCTATCGCTAAAGTAGCAGTTTGTCAATTTTTTTATGGATCAACCAGATTGTCTATCGTTCGAGATACGTTTTTCCTTCATTTTTTCTTCCCTTCACTTGGGTGTTTGTTTTTTTTAAGAACCGCGCAGGTGATGCCGGCTTATGGCCGAAGATGGGTGAGTCTATTTCTTGGTTGTTTTTTTTTCTCTTTTTTTTCTGCGGGAAATTACTGGCAAGACATTTTCATTGTTTTGTCCTCGTCGTCGTCAGATTTGCAGCCATTTTGTGGTCGAAATCCTCACGTTTCTTTCAATTATCTTTTGCCTGAGTGCTCGTGTTCCTGATCCCAGCTCCTGTGCCACTCCTCCCTTCCGGAAGATAAATTTTTTATGACACTAAACAAATCCTCTTCAGTGGAGTGGATACCAATACAGCTCGCCAGGCAACTCCTGTATTCATTTTGCATTATTTTGTAATCTCCATCTATTCAAGGATAATTGAGGGAAGCTAGCCCAGAGTTGGTTGTTGCGCTGAGGAAGGCCATAAAATGCCTGCTCTAATTTTGTGGGTGGGGCTTCATTCGTGTCCGTGTCTCCGTCGCTAGCTGAAATGGGAGGGAGGAGGGAACGTATTAGCCCACGAAGGACATGATCAGGATGCTATGAAACACGTTCCAAACAAGTGCGGAGTGGCGGGAGAGTGAGATAAAAATTGAGCTAAAGTAAACAAAAAGGATTTTCTTTATTAGAGTTTAATTAAATATTTCTAGAAGATGAGGAGGTCTTGAAGGATAATAAAAAAAAGAAAAGAAAACGGAGACGAAGATGAAGATTGAGATGAAAAAAATGAGAAGAGGGAAAGAACTTTGGACTCAGGTGTCCACGGTGCGGTTGATCCTTTTATGGCTTAGAAGATGAATGGAAGGGTATTCGGTCAATCTAAGAAGGAGAACGCACGTCCCAGGAGTTTCGTTCTTCATTCATTTGTCCTTTGATGGAATTGTAGGTTGTTTTTTTCCGGGGTGGACTGCAACTAATTCTCGTGATGGGAGACGAATGAGTCTGTGTCCTAGGCACAACTGCCTTTTGGTTGATTGCTGGGATATTTTCGGTTTTATTGCTCATAGGCATGGATTAGTTGCTTGCTTTTAATGGACGACTCAGCTGTGAAATGAGGAAAATGTACGTAATTGACATGTAATCACGTACGGTGAGTGAACCCTTCTGTTTGGCGGAGATTTGATGGAGGATATGCGCTCTGAAAATGGGATTTTTTTTTATTTCAGAGATCTGAAATGTATCCGTGTACATATCCAACTATCCGGAAAATGGGAGGACGTTTAATTACTTTATTCAGATGTATCTCGGCTGATGTTGAAGAATGTCTCTATAAAGCGAAAGGAAGATTTGGCTTAAAGCAACCTTAAATTATTAACAATAAAGGATAAGAAGTTAAGAAGAAATGGTCTTACCATCGCCTGATCGGAATTCTCATCAGATTTCGGAATAAATGTGGTTCAGATTATTTTTTTACTGCCAAAATAGTGGCAAATAAGAGTCTCAACTACGCCGTGGCGTAGTGGGTAGGTGCGTCGACTCCTACGCTCGAGGTCTTCGGTTCGAATCTCGGAAAAAACATCAAACATTTTTTCACGGCTCCACCTCTTTCGAGTCACTGACAATGCTCAGAGATTATAACTGTCTAGAAAAGGCTTCTCAATATCGCCGTTCGGAGTCGGCATTAAACTGTAGGTTCACTCCACTCGTGAGAGAACAATAGCACGCACAACACGAGTGGTTGCTGAAAAGCTAGGCCCAGGTCCACCTCGGACTGTAGCGCCGCCATTATTATTATGATATAACCATTGCTCCCGGCTCCTAACTGGAGGAACAAATGACATCTACCCTTGTCAGTCCTCCTAAATGTCTAAAGCTGTACGATAAAGAGGACAGCAGGGCTGACTGTGTTCTTTCGAGACTACAGTGTGAAATGTGAAAATGTGGTTAAATCTGAGGGAAAGAGAAAACAAGTCTGCTTTATTTTGAGTTGCCAGCTACCTTCCACTAGCTCTAATATGAGCTATGGAAAAAAACGCTTAGACCAAAAAGTCTCCTTGAATCTTACCGTTTCAAAGGTTCCGGGATAAGGGGGTCATGTGTCATGATTTATTTTGTATTCTTCCATTTATAGATGTAAATTTTCAACACACATATTCTAATGTGGTTATACATAAATCAATACCATATTCAAAACCAAACAATGACAGGAACAGAGAATTGTTGGAGAATTCATTGCTTGGAATGGTTAAGTGGCTTTCCTACTCTATCACAAACAGTTTACCTTTAGACTCCTGCCGTTCCCTTCTGTTATGCATTTATACGCTCCTGCACGACAGACTCAAAGCGACTCATCTTTGCCAAAGGCTGCACAGCTTCTTAAGTTTTCTGTATCACTTATATGAAGCTCGATTTTTCACTTCTGAATATAACTTTTATTTTGTCGTAGATAGCCGCGATTTCTTAACATACCAGAACAATGACATTTCAACGTGAACTCCACAAATGACAGAATGTTTGTCGAAAAATCGCCGCTGCAATTTCAGTTTGTCGAAACAACTAGAATCAAAACTACTGACTCGATGAACAAAAAGCTTGCTCTACAAAATCCTAATCCTGCCAGTGTTGCTATATAAAGCTATATAAATCGGATATTTGTTCTCTACTGCAAGGAAGCCGGATGGAGGAGAACACACAACCGTGAACTCTACGAGATATACAAGGATGTGGACGTAGTAATAATAATAATAATAATGACGGCGCTACAATCCGAGGTGGACCTGGGCCTAGCTTCTCAGCAACCACTCGTGTTGTACATGCTATTGTTCTCTCACGAGTGGAGGGGACCTACAGTTTAATGCCGACTCCGAACGGCGAGATTGAGAAGCTTTTTCAAGACAGAGATTCGAACCGACGACCTCGAGCATAGGAGTCGACGCACCTACCCACTTCGCCACGGCGCCACAGGTGTGGAGGTTTTTTTTTTTTTTGTTTTTCTTTGGAGGATTTTAGAAACACTACTGGAGCACTCAGACTCAAAACTGGTCCATTGTACTGCCAGGTAGCAACCTACTCCAGTGCCGTTAATTAGATCCCAACGGCAAATGGTGACTGGACCGATTTCGGAATCGAACCTGGGACCCATCGAACTTGGGGCAGGCACTGAACCAACTGCGCCATCCAGTCGTGTGGTGTGGAGGATAGTATAATATAAAATCAGAAATACTGTTTCTGACAACTATTATGAATCTGTGTGTTTAATGACAATTACTGCGGCTGAACATGTCCAAGAGAGTGTTAGGCTTATCGGTGCAGAGAAGGGGCCATTATAGCTTTACAAGTTTTCCAAGTGCATTTGCATCGTCCTGCTGTAATCACGTGATCTGCATATCCATTTTGTTAATTTGGTATGGCAACGACAACCACTGCTGCTTTTGTTGCAACTCTAAGCCGTAATATGAGCACACACTTTCCTCCATGAAAAAAGGATGCAGTGATCTTCCGAGACTTTACTGCATCTTGGAGCATTAAAAACTCCGAACATGATTACTTTTCCTATCGGAAATTCCTAAATTCTGCTTTTTTTTTTACATATCTGTCAAAGTCATAATCTCTTATGAAGACCTGTTTGGTAACAATTAGATCATCTTTGATGATTTTTGCGTCATCTTTAGAAATTCAAGGAGTTGTTACTATTGAAGTTACATTAGAATCTGAAAAACATGAACAGATATGTTCAGATATATAATTTAGTTAAAGAAAAATGAATACATAAACAATAATATATAGATTTTTATTTTTCAGAAAATTTATTCAAAAAAAAACAAGAAACATGAAAAAAAAAAAAAAAGATAACAGGTAAAAAGGGACATTATTCTTAGTCTTAGTCTTATATAAGTCTGTCGTCCAAAAGAAAGATGGGAAAAAATCGTTAATCTTTTCGAACTAATCATCTGTTAATGTTTTAGGGATTCTACTGTACTTCTATGTTTTGTTTAGGTGCAGAACTTTTCTCCTCATTTCACTCTTAGACTTTGTAGCTAAACCTCATTTGTTTCAGTCTATTCAGAAGAAATGCATAGTGACTTTTTAGCTGGAGTTCCCCATCTGCACTTTAACCTTGACTTAATTCTAATCCTGTTTTTGACTAACTAAATACCCTTATAAACACATGCAGCGTTTTTAGAGATCAACTTAAGCACAACCCTGCCTGAAATACATCGAAATGTCAAAACATTAAACAAAGACAACACCAATCTTCGAATCATTGCTGGCCCAAATTGCATCCATTTGTTTCGTTTAACACACTGTTCTCCAGTTAACAAGAAAATCAAAAATAAATCAAGCCACAAAAGGGACAAACACACCCGTTTCATTCACCCAAGCAGACTCAAACAAATGAAAAATCGCACAACAAATCACAACTCACTCGCCTCCACACCGCAGCCAGCGTGGACAAAAGTTATGACAACCGCAACAAACAATTTTGTCCACGCGTCAAACTAACAACGGCACACAATACAATGACAAAGTAAACACTGACCGATCATTAATTTAAAAAGAGCAACAACAACAAAAAACGAAACAGGACAACCGGCACAGACTCCTTGTCGCGTCGTGTCGGTATCTCGAGCCGGTATGCGAACCAATAAACCACCTTTCCTGCTGGTTCGAACCATGTCCCAAATTTCCAATAAATTATCCCGTTGTTTGCTTAATATTAATCGACTTTCTGAGGGTCCTCCGTATGGTCCGGCCTGGCAGCGCAAAAATACGAAAACAGAAAAAATGGAAAAATTAATGAAAGCGTTTCCTTGAAGGCGTGCAACATCGCATCGACAACGCCCACATGTTCGACATCAACCCAAGCAAAGATGGCAAAGGACCGACCAGCGCAGCGGAGAGAAGAAGAATTGTCACCGGTTTTCACACCTGACCGCGCGCCATGTCCATGCAGCTTCCCTTGTGGTGTGCCTCTGTTGTCTGCTGTGTACGAGTGTGTTTTGGCACATCCCTGTCAAAGCAGGACCCCCTGGAGAGGTGTCGCTAATGCCTTGGCAAACATACCGTTTCTCAAGACCGAACAAAAAGAGGCTCTCGGTGCTCGTTGTGAGAGACTGGATTTCTGGAGAACACGCCCCGCCCTTTTGTATTGGCAATAATGTATGAAAAAGGATTGTTTAGCAAAGTAAACATCGGGATGGTTCCTTTCAAAAGGATGCTTGGGTGCCCGGGTGCCTGCTGGTCTAGGTGTTTACTTAAAGTTATTAATTGAATTCCATGTGTGCGCTGTATCCTCAGGGGTGTGATTGCCGACCAAAACAAACTACCGCACGGTAGCTGGGTCCCTTTTTCGTTCGATTTTATTGCGATTGGCTCGCCATTGAGCGGATCCCAGGAGATTGCTGGGGTTTTCCTCCTTGTATTGCTGCTTCTCATTATATTTCAAAGAGATCCTCTTCTCCATCGGCGTCTTTGAGCATCTTGTTCCTAATATTTCTCTCAAGGGGCCGATTGCCCATTGCCCTGGACAATGAATGGTAAGACGAGTACCGTAAGAGCAGTGCAAAGCGCACCGGACCGCTACCGCAGGAACCTTTAATTTGTGCCGCACCGATTCTGTCGGTTTCTGCAGAACTCTTCGTCCCAGAATTGCTTGCTTTTACGGTTTCTTTTACCGTAATTTGCATATCTCGGCAGAAGTTAGCTGCCTCAGTGTGTACGTGTGTTGGCATCACATACCATTTGCGGTTGCAGTCGTATGTACGTCCATGAACAGTCGTCCCATTCCCCCAAGGACTCGTTTCCTATTTTCTCTCCGATTTCGGTTTAAATTTGGGCGTCCCCCGTAGCCTCTGTCGACATCTGTCGGTGGAAGCTCACATTTGCTGCGACTCTCTCCCAGTATTTGCATAGGCAAATTAGTTTACGGTCTGGTGATGGTGATGTGTCGCAATCGTTTTCATCATAGCACACGACGAGGAGGACGTCGACGACGTCTACGACTGGAGCGACTACGACGACGGATGTTGCCTGGTGCTCGGCGCTTGGGTACTGGAGGTGCCGCTTGCTGGATGAAGGAACTGTTGAAGTTACAATTTGAAATTGGAAGTCGACTCCGCCTCCCAATCGTCGCAGGGATTTAATGTGCATTTATCAAAGTGACGCAACTCTTTTGACGAAGGCTCCGGAAAAAGTTATTCAAATTTTGCCTTCCTATTGTTGTCTGCTGAGCAAATAGTGAGGACAAGGGCTGCGGGACTACTACTTTTGAGTTTTATTTTTTTTCAGCCTAATTTGCATATGAATTCGGAGAGACAATGGCTTGTGGTTGGGATTTATCGACGAGGATGGCCTGGCGAGAGTCGTGATGATTTGTGTGGATGCAATTACGAGGTGGAGAGTCGTAATGGGATGATTGGTAGGTAACTCTTTTATAATTATGACAGATGAGGTGCTCTTAATGTCCTGTGGAAATGTAAACTTGTGCGACTAGTGAAAGGATTGTGTGTGCAGCTGTCCGGTGTTGGCTTAGGTCTGAGGTTTGTAAGTCGAAGATTCATTTTTAGTGCAAGCTATCAAGGAAAAAGAATCGAAAGTGCACAGAGATTTCTGTCTTCCAGAAGTCTGGGTTAAGGCTTTTCGCAAGGATTGCAATGTAAGATTAGATAAGGTCCTTTTCATTACTTCACACTTCGCATCTCACATCGAAAAAAAAGAATGAATGTAGTTTAAAATACGATTCGTCGGGTTCTGTAACATAAATTGGAGGACTGCTAAAATGATAAGACGATGACTCTTCGTACCCTTACAACGTATAGCGTGAAAAAGATGTCAATCTTTTCAAAGCTAGCGACAACAGGAAAAATCCATGATGTTTGTCTGTCATGCCATTTAAATTATCGTAATTTGCGTGGTGTATGGCTGCCATGGCGTAGCAGGTAAGTGCTCCTCCTATTCCTGCGCTGCGGATCCATAGTTCAATTCCGAACAAACCAAGCTCCATTTTACAGCACCATTTCTCTTCAGTCACTTGCAATGTTCCGCGAGTATAAAAGTCAAGGAAGGTTTCCCTAACTCTGTCGTTTGATTGTGACATTCAATTGGAATTCAATTGTCCTCTCACTAGTTTGCGCAAACGTGCAAAAGAAGTGATTGCTGTAGAAGCGAAGTTCAAGTCCACTCCGAACTGTTGCATCATCTGAAAAAGATGATTTCCATGGTGTAGTGGAGAAGTACAATAACTGTCTCAGTGTCGATTGATGACGAAAGCAAAAACAAATTTTCAAAATACGGCGTCTTTTTTGGGGAATCACGCCGCGAATTCTCGCCGTTTGAAGTCTGCTTTAAACTGTAGGTCCCTTTATTCATGTGAGCAACACGATGTGGGCGCCGTGGCGTAGTGGGTAGGTGCGTCGACCCCTACGCTCGAGGTCGTCGGTTCGAATCTCGAAAAAAAACATCAAACATTTTTTCACGGCTCCACCTCTTTCGAGTCACTGACAATGCTCAAAGAGTGTAACTGTCTAGAAAAAGCTTCTCAATCTCGCCGTTCGGAGTCGGCATTAAACTGTAGGTCCCCTCCGCTTGTGACAGAACAATAGGACGCACAACACGAGTGGTTGTTGAGAAGCTAGGCCCAGGTCCACCTCGGACTGTAGCACCGCCATTATTATATTATTATTATTATATTATCCTCCACACCTTAGGATTTTTTTTAAGATAACAAAAAAACCAGGAGCGCCATTATGCGATTGGCCGTCAGAAAAATGTTCCATGTATCCTTCCTAGAGCCAGCTAGCATAGTATGTCCTGAACCATTTTCTGAAATTAATAAAGAAAATAGTGTCAGGTTTAAGAAGTATGTTAAGGTAACAAACACTTTCAGCGTCATTTAGCCCATCTCCTATTGGACCTGGCAACACATTCTAGACGAGATTTTCACTTAATAAATATTAACCTTTTGACTTACGAGTACCTTCTAGCGACTGAACCCACGATAAGTTAACAGCGCACGTATCTATCTATAGTTAATTAGTTTTTTGGAAAAACTCATTAAAGCACATTCATCAGACCAGATCTTCACCAAGAAAAAATGCAAACCTTTCCATTTGACTGACTCAATACCTCTCCATCAACACTCTTGTAGCGCGTGTTAATCAGAAACGTCCTTCGACAGCCAAAGTTACACACCCCAATGAAAGATTCATGATGGAAATTGAAAAAAATAAACCACACACCAACAGAGCACGTCAATGCGAACCGAACCACCAACCTCATCAGCAAAGTTAATTGCCAAGCTTATCGACAAATTAAAAACTCAATTCCACACGATGTTGCTTATGGCATCGCCAAGCCGCGTATTCCACATTCTCCACAGCCTCCACGCCGACCGCAGTACCCCCATCCGCACCCGCACATGACCGTTCGGCAGAGGATCAAAGAGAATTTTCCAAAACCATTATCCCCGTGCCAGTGGCATATGGTCTCTGGTCTAGGGGATTTCATTCGTCGATCATCCGCCGCTTATCGGTGGAAAATTATTAATTTCATTAAAATCTCATAAATACCTACATATCCACGCAGAAAGAGTGTTGGAGGGGGAGAGGATCCGGGAAATAGCTCGCGCCTTTCGTCATTCAACGGCGCGACAGGGATCGATTGGATGGAGAACAGAACCAGATCGCCTCTGTGAAGAGGGTGAGTAACAAACGCACTTGAATCGCGCGCCATTAGCTTTCGAAAGAAATTAATTGTTCCTCCAAAAACCGAGAGTAGTCCTCTTCAGATACACAGATACGCGTCGGAGATTATGGATTTTTAACGAGTTTTTCAGAAGGAATTCGAACAGAGCACACAGGAAACACTCAAGAGCCGGGATGTAGTGGCGTCTGTTAGGTGCTTTTGCAGCGCAGATAAGTGAAATGTTTTTCACTGTGCTCCCCTGCTGGTGGCGAGGGTGGAAAGTGGCGAGACCCATTGAGGAGAAGATCCATCAGAGGCACGATAACGAGTCACAGGAGCATCCGGTATGAAAGTACTCCAAGCCCTCCGATAAGAGGGGCTCTTTCGAGTCGGATATTGGTTTTGAAACAAAAACAGAAAACAGCCGAAATGACGGGACGCAACACTTCAAAGCTGAAGAACCACGTGCTAGACCCATCTAGATACTGGAAAGTGGTCCAGTTGACCATAAATTGAGGCAAAGGGAACACTGGTACCGGTTATGTTTTCCCGATAGACCATCCCCCTTCCATGGCTCGCCAATGAACACCTCGAGGACGCTGCTAATGTGAGTTATTAATAAGAAATGCCCTCCACTCCAGAGCGGATCCCGAAATAGATCCAAAGGAAGAGACAACCGCAGCCACTCGGTGTGGGTATGTGTGTACTTTGGGCACTGCGGCGCTGTGCAGTGCAATCGTAATCGCTAATCGCTCGCGCGACCAAGCGAGCAAAGAGCCTTTTTGCCGTTTTGTTGGGGCGACGCGGTGCGGCGGGATTTTCACGCCGCTCTGCGATCCTTCGATGCTGTGCGATGGTGCTATGCTGGCTGCACTCTGGCGAAACTTTTCGCAGGCTATCGCCGCCGTCGATTAACCGCCTGCGATAAGGAACGCATTAAAAATCCATAAATCAATGCGATAAGCATGATTTCCCGAGTGTTTTATTGACTATTGTTCCATCGGCCTGGCCTGGGATGTCGATGTCGATGCTGATGCTGGTTGCGGTGGATTATGACTGCCGGCAATTATGGTCTGCAGGACTTTGAAGTTGCGATGTTGCACACCGTCCGGCACTGTGGCGGTAGATGCAGAGAGTCGAAGTGCGATGAAATACATGCCGCTCTGCGCCAAAGGAAGAGGTTGATCCTCTCCCAATTTGAATGAAACTCCAATTTGGACCAGTGAGTGCCTCCAGGTTGGAGTGTTCGTTCGCAATCCACGTTCTTCTTGCACAGTGTTGTTGTGGTTTTTTTTTTTTTGTTTGTGTGTATGTTTGTCTGGACGTCCTCTCGGTGGAAGTTGTCCATTTGAAGTGGCAAAGCCAATGAGAGAAAGATCTCAGATAACCGAAGTTCAACGTGAAAGGTTAGTGCGATGTTACTAAACGATGGCGGTAGTGATGCCGGGTAGGTGCAGATAATTGGAAAAGGGTGGCGTGTGAGAATGAGAGAGAAAGGATCCAATGGGAATGGGTACAGAGTAGATGTGACTTGGTTTCTTTTACTCATGTAATCAGTGTGAAGCTCTTGCAATCGCGCGTCTAGGACAAATGTTTTAAAAAATAAAGTTGAGGCAAGTCTTACACATGTACATAGATGCGTGTCTTGAAGCAGATTCCGTATAGGTCCTTAAGCACATTCTAGTTGACGTGACATGTGTAATACAAAGAAAATGACATCCCACATCAGCCGTAATAATTTCTGTGTGAGAAAGGAAAATTGTGCATGTCAAATTGATGACTAAAGTCCAGCGAACGTTAACAAAGGAGACCATAATCTACCGGCCGTTGAAACAGCAGAAGGAGGATGTTATGTAGCGTATTTTAACAACTTCGCACAAGTGCAATTTTCACAAGTGTAGAATATCGTTACTACCCTATACTCCTATTGCTCCAAAAGCCCTTGGAAATGCTGGAATACGCGTATTGTAGACGAGAAATTGCATACATATCTGAATGAGGTTAAGCGAACTACACTAGATGGTCGCATTGGACCACTGTAATTACTGTCTGCGTTGGCTTCGCAGGCATAACAACACCAGCGCAGAGATAAAAATCTGAATGAACACTACCAATCATTTTTCCCTAGATTTAAAAAGGAAGATGATCAAATTCGTTTGCCCAATTCTGGTCTTATTGTAATTTTCCTACTTAGGGCACTGAACAGTTCAACCGGAAACTACCCTAGAACTTCTTCGGCCTTCTTAGCCGCCTTGACTAGAGCTGGTTTTTGTGACCTCAAGATACCCGAAGCTTTTCGGAGAGCATTTCCTTTAGCTAGCTTTCCTGAAGTGGGTGCCGTGGCGTAGTGGGTAAGGGCGTCGATTCCTACGCTCGATGTTTGAGTTCGATTTCTGAAAAAAAAAACATTTGATATTTTTAAGACTCCTCCTTTTTTGAGTATAACTGTTTAGAAAAAGCTTCCCAATTCCGCATTAAACTGTAGGTCCTCTCTACCCGTGAGAGGACAATAGAACGTTGCTAAGAGGCTAGTGCTATAGGTGAAACGCTATCAGAATGGTTTCAGACGGTATCAGGAGTAAAGCAGGGATGTTCGCTGAGCCCAAGTCTATTTGCCCTCTTTATAGACGATATAGTGGACTTTCTCCCAGGAGGAATAGAAATTGCAGGGACACTCATTAAAGTTCTTCTGTTCGCAGACGACATTGTACTGTTGGCAAGATCACCGGAATCCTTGCAATTGATGATTAAAAAATTGTATGAGTACTGCAGCCTATGAAGCCTATGAACTAACTCACAGATTATGCACAGCAGTAAATTCAAAGTATTTGAAGCTGCGTCGGAGGCAGTAATGCTCTACGCGGCGCAAGTATGGGGGTATAAACCATATGAAGAAGTTGAAAAACTACAACGTTTTTTCATTAAGAAAACATTCCACCTCCCTCCAAAGACTTCAAATTATATGCTCATGCTGGAAACAAGCCTATCTCCACTATTTATTAAAACACTTAAGTTACAGGTAAACTACATACTAAGGGTTATAAACATGTCAGACAACCGTTTTCCAAAGATAATGGCCTTATACGCGATTCGGAACACAAAAGCATGGTTCGAAGAATGACTGGAATTAGCTCGCAGTTGTGATGTAGAGCTGAATGCGGAAGGTATGAACTGGAAGAACTCACTATGCCAGCTCAGAGCGAGAGTTGATGAAAAGGCCAGAATGAAGTTTGTAGAAGAAGCGACGGGATCACTGCATCGTAGTATGTATAGCCGGCTAAATCACAATCTTGAGGATAAAAACTACTTCAAAGACATCCATAGCATTCTCGAAATATCAACAATGTTTAAATTCCGTGGAGAACTCCTAAAACTCAATTATATCCCCCATAGAGAAGATCTTCCTATATTCTGTAGTATGTTCAATTTGGAAGACCGAGAAGATACCATACATTTTCTTGGCAAGTGCCTAATCCTAAAGGAAACAAGGAGAAATTTCTTTGGAAAAGACTTCTTATCAGAGCAAGAAATGATATCCCTTCTCAACGAAGTTAACGTCACTAAGCTATATAGATACTGTAAAATTGCATTAAAATATAAAGAGAGTATATTAGCAGGGAACTTCTTAAAAATGTTTATAAATGTACCTAAGTAAATGTAAATAAATGCAATCCTTATTATTATTAGTTCTATAGTCAATCTGGCTGACGGCAATGCCATGCTAACTGATTTTGTATTATTATCATAATGTTATTATTATTATTACTTTAAATAAATCTAATCTAAATCTCCAAATCTAATCTAATTATTATATTATTACTAAATGAATTTAAAATAGAAAAAATTGAGTTACCCTTAAAAATATTCACGTAATTTTGTTGTATTTAAACGTACGTTTGTGCCGTTTACGTGAACAACACTGTATGTCATCCCGACGTTTAGCTGCAACAATTCAACTTCCTGAAGACTTCTCTCAGAAGATTTTCACGTAAGTCCATGAGGTCCATTGTGAAATGCTGTCTCGAATAAATGTTATTTGCTGAGCTTCGCACGTTGTCACGTTACGGTACGCAAACCAAAAATATAATTTTACTTCATGGAAATTCACCCAAATCACTTAATTTAACTCAAAATTCTTCATATAACAACGTCATCGGTTTCTATAGTAGATTCTCACTGTCAATAGTTAGTCTAATAAACCCAAAATGTAATAAACCAGATGTCCCCAAGAACGACTATTATTTAACAACAGACATGTCAAAATGCTTTACTGCTGAAACTAAAAAAGGCAAGTGCCAATTTGAAACTCTTGCTTCAGGAATAAAGGATGATTTCGAGCTGAAGGTATCCTTAATTGGTGATATCTCCACACATACGCAATCAACACAAACTGCTCGAGAATTTCACATCACATCACCCATTCCGTTCCGATGCTTAATCCTCTTAAGCACGCATTTAGACTAAGGATGTTCAGATGAAAACTTCCAACAAAATTGAACCTCACATACTGTCACCATTTTCCCAAGGCGCCGCAATTCGTAGTACATCACCACCGCCAATAACACTCCATATGTTACCACCACCAATATCATCCGCAACTACACCCGCAACAACAACTAGGACGATGACGATGAAGACGATGAGGAGGATGATGACGACGACGACGACACATTTAATCAGTCATTCAGATTTTCATTATGGGACTCAATTTCAATTTCACCCAACGATTCGTCTCCTCGAAAACAACTTCATTAAAACTGTTTCGCATCCTTCCATCCTTCCTTCATCTTCCCCATAAGGGGCAGAGCACCATCAGCCGCAGAAGCAGCAGCAGCAGGAGCAGATTGTGCGCGAACACAAAATCCACCGAATCTGTAACCTAATCAAATCAAAATCCCCGAAGCCAACCACCGAAATTTAAGCGAATCACATCAAACACCATATGCCAGCGATTGCTGCTCCCGCTCAAGGGATCCATATCCCAGCACAATGGATGTCTGGCCCCCTGCGCACACCCGCCCCACCGCCATACCGCAGCCATGTCGGTTCGTCATTACGAAACTCTCGCGTTCTCTCGCTCTTAAGGGATGACACATCATGCCCAGAACTTTTGCGTGGCTTACATCAATTTACAGGCAGCCAGCCCGAGACCATTTCTGTGTGGCGGGGAATGCAAGTGTTTTTGCTTTTTTTTCGTTCTGTTTTTGTTTGTGGTGCATGCCTCCATAATTGCATATCATGCAACCTGTTTAATTACAGAGCCGGCTAACACGCCGGTCATTGTTTAGAGCCGATCGGTGTAGTTTTTTCGCCACATAACGATGGTGCATCCCTCTTGCGGAGCTGAGGTGAAAATCTATCACAAGACTTTGCGTGAATTTGTGAAGGTTTAGAGCTTCATTGTGGCCTGCACGATGCATCAAAACGCAAGTCGGTACCGCCCCGAATAATTACCCTAATAATGGCCCACACGTTTGTGTGTGTGCAGGTGAGTTTGTAACATCAATACCTACCTCCGTTCCATGTCACATCGTAAACACGACAGCAAGCATTCTCATGCAACCCTCAACGGGGTGGAAGCGAGTGAGTTCGAACTTACTGGCCATTTCTCCGTTCTCCATTCGAGCGACCTTATCGCGATTCATGCTGCAATGTCGCCTGCTCATGACAGCGCTCTTGATAATGCGGCGGTTATTAGGAGGGCGGTTCTTGAATTTCCCCCCCGAATTCTTCTCCTGACTCTAAGTGCATTCGAATGCAGCACACTGGACGGTAAAGGGTTAACCCGGCTACCTATATTGAAAAGCATGATGGCATTCGATGATTGTCGATGTTTGTTGTTTGTATGCGTGGCGGCGGATGGACGTGGACTCGGCCAGTGTACAGCGTACGTGTTTACTTTTGTCAGGTCAGCCAAGCGTGGGCTATTAGCGTGTGCAATCGAGCACAGGCGCCTATTTGGAAATGGAATAATGGCCGATGGTTGTGTGGAGAAGGCACCCTTTCTTGTCGCAGCAGTTGACAGTCGAGTCGAGCCGGAGTTGCGAGTTGAAATTAATTGAGGACGATGAGGCTCGTTGAAGACTGGTTAACTGAATGCGAGGGGTGGTGTTATCCATTTTCAATTACCCACATAGATACAAGGAATGGAAGAATGGCTAACGAGGAGTGGATAAAGCCAATTATTAGAACAGTATATATTTTTTTAAGCTAATGTAATGTTCGTTGGGGAATTGATCAGAGATTGGATTGATTTGGGACTAGCGGTTATTGACGGTTGACTTCATTATCGGAGTAAATTCAGCTAAAAACGAAAGAACAACGATATAAATGGATTTTGGCGATGAGATAACATGTTTTTCGGACCTTTCTTTGAAACCCTACACTGGAGCACTCAGACTCAAAACTGATCCATTGTTCTGCCTGCTCCAGTGCCGTTAATTTCATCCTAACGGGAGATGGTGACTGGACCAGATCCGATTTCACTGGGATTCGAACCTGGAACCCCTCTAACTTGGGCAGGCACTTAACCAACAAGTCGTCCATAAGATGAGATAGACTCAGATCAATATTTAAATTTAAAACTATTTGTATTTATATTTATTAGATTTAAACCTTTTAAATAACAATAATAACAATAATAATGGCGGCGTTACAGTCCGAGGTGGACTTGGGCCTAACTTCTCAGCAACCACTCGCGTTGTGCGAGCTATTGTTCTCTCACAAGTGGAATATAGTTTAATGCCAATTCCGAGCGGCGAGATTGAGAAGCTTTTTTTAGAAAATTATACTCTTTGAGCATTGTCAGTGACTCGAAAGAGGTTGAGGCGTGAAAAGTGTTTTTTGAAAAATTTTTGGACTCGAACCTATGCTTGAAAGTCTAATGCATTGGGGTCGACGCACAAACCCACAAAGCCACTGCCACATCAAACTGTGTACAGTGAAAGTGGTTGGACAACATTTCGCGCACAGCATTCCGGGACACAGTTAAAGTTTTTTTGTTGAGTTTCTGACAAATAGTGGGCAAATGTGTCGACTTCTACGCACAAAGCTTAGGGTTAAGGTTGTGACCAGCAGCAACTTTTCATTTTCAGGGTAACACCTCTCGCAATCCAGTCACAGGGCTCCCAGAGCATGATGGTCATCAGCATCAGGTCCCATCAGTAGGATGGCGGAATGAAGACCATGTTGATATGCAATATATTTTAATTATGTTAGGCTCAGAAACATTTTCGAAATCATACGCAGCATGTCGTTCAATTGCTTCGGTATCTTTAAATCACAAAACAGCAATAGAATCCAGAAAATACATAAGAGTGTCATACCAAACTGCGCCAAGTATCGAGGGATAAGTCTCCTTAATATCGCCTATTAGATCTTCTCTGCCGTTTTATGTGAACGCCTGAAACCATTTGTGAACAAACTGATAGGTCCTTATCAGTGTGGTTTCAGGCCCGGGAAGTCCACCATCGATCAAATCTTCACAATGCGGCAGATCATGGAGAAGACCCAAGAAATGCAGATCGACACACACCATCTATTTGTCGATTTCAAGGCCGCATATGACAGCGTGCATAGAGACGAGCTATACAGCGCCATGTCTAGTTATGACATTCCTGCCAAACTCGTCAGACTGAGCAGGATAACAATGAAGTACTCTCGCTGCTCCATCAAGTTCGGTAACGAACTCACCGAGACCTTCAATGTCAAAAAAGGCTTTAGACAAGGCGACGCGCTGTCATGTGATTTCTTTAACATCGTTCTTGAGAAGATCGTGCAAAACTCACTGGCCACAAGAGGCACGATCTTCCAAAAGTCCGTTCAACTGCTAGCTTAGCGGATGACATTGACGTGATTGGGCGAACACAGCGAGCCGTCAATGATGCGTTTGCTGGCATTGAAACGGAAGCGGCTAAAATGGGTCTGGCGGTAAACGAGAGCAAAACAAAGTATATGCTGTCATCGAGAAAGGACGCACAACATCGACGACTTGGCCAGAACGTCACCATAGGCAGCTATAACTTTGAGGTAGTTAAGGACTTCGTCTACCTTGGCTCCGCAGTAAACAGTAGAAACAACATCAGTACCGAGATCAAACGCAGAATAACTCTTGCCAACCGCTGTTTTTTTGGGTTCAAAAGGCAATTGAGTTGTAGAACTCTCTCTCGGAAGACCAAGTTTACTTTGTATAAGACCTTGATCATCCCATTTACGGCGCAGAGGCATGGACAATATCCCAAGCGGATGAACAGTCTCTTGGTCTTTTCGAGAGAAAAGTTCTGCGCGCGATCTTTGGTCCTGTTTGCGTTGATGGCATTTGGAGGAGAAGATTCAACCACGAACTGTATGGGCTGTACAGCGACATGAGTCTAGCCAGGCGTCTACGGATCCAACGCCTAAGATGACTAGGCCATGTAGAGCGTATGGACAACTAAGCTCCGGCCCGAAGAGTCTTCGACTCTGAGCCTGTGGGACAACGCAACAGAGGACGTCCACGTACAAGGTGGCGCACACAAGTCGAGGGGGACCTCGGCCGGCTTGGTGTGCAAAACTGGAGACAGCTGGCAAAAGATCGTGCTGGCTGGAGAGGCATGTTGAGTGAGGCCCAGGTCCACCTCGGACTGTAGCGCCCTAAGAAGAAGAAGAAGTCCTGCCAAACGGACGTGTTGTGGGAATAGAAGAATGCTTAATCAATCTTTCGAAGCCGGAACCTGAGTTTGTGTTCCTTAAAGAGAAACATTTGTCGTCTAACTCCGTCCGGACTAGCGAGGGAGAATAACGAAAAAAAGGAGTTATCTTCGTCAACCACACTGGCTTAGTTGCGTTAAGTACTTTACATCGCGGACAAGATGATCTGACAAAGAGCATATTCTCCTGGACGCAAGAAAATAATCGAAAATAGACTCATCTCACACAATCCAATCGATCAAGGCACACTTTCTGACTTAAAGAAAAAGGTAGACGACAAGATCCCACAGTCAAGAAATATTAGGCACTCTTTAGCCTCCTGCGTACACAAATTTTATAGACGAGGTGCAACGGTTGAAGAACTAGAAAATTAATTCAGTGCGACAAAATGTTGTCAACAATGAGGTTGGAGCACTCATCGATGACATTGCATGCCCACTGTGGTGACGAAGAGAAACAAGAGGACACAGCCTCTCTCACCTGAGATATAAAACACTGGGGGATCAGTTATTCCTTGATGTCCAGGAAATAGTTTATAACAATAATGGGATGGACACCACCGAGTAATTTGGAACACGACTTGGAGGAAAGGTATAAGATTTTCCACTTGGTCATCACAAAGACCCTACTAGGACCTAAGTGAGTCGTGGCTTTCTATCCGCCTGTCCTCCAACCTAACCTAACCTAGGAGTGTTTCTCTGATCCCCAACCAAAAATTGAACAAGATGAATGCTGAACCCCAGAGAAAGTCGTCTCATATGTAGAGTCCGACCGAACATTCGGCTTCGGCTTCGGCTTCGGCCACCTTCGGCTATAAATATTACAGGCTTGGTTTAAATACGTTTAAGCAGTTTCCCGTGTAATGATTCTGGAGAACGCCCTCAGCTTAAGATCAGGCCCAGAACCAGGCTCATCAGATCAATACAGAAAAGTGGGGAAAGAATATGATAACAACCAAAATCTTTGGTTTAAGTCCCAAGTATTTAAGTATAGGTACGTGTGGCGCGCAAGTTATTTAAACTCCCGACATGCATATAAAACGACGTTAAACCAGTGAGCAGCTACCAATCTCAAACCCACATTCATGTGCTTGCAGTTGCCAAATAGCATGTTTCAACGCCCTGACCGTCAAAAATAAGACTCCAGTGGCACAACAATTCCAAAATCCCTTCTTGATCCTTTCAAAGTTCTAAATTTTATTTCCAAATGACGCATAGAATTCTACGGCCATCCCACCCCCTCGATACCAACGCAAACGCTCTGCCCTTCTTTTTTCGTTCAGTCGAAAACAATTTATCGGACTGTTGCAAGGATAAAATTCCATTTGCAACGTCAATTGAACCGTGACAATTTAAAATTCTAACGGGGAGATAAAAAATTTACAAAACAAAAACGAAGAGCACAGCAGCATTGGGCCTACGAGTAATGGTAGCAAATTGGTATGCCGTTCTGCCAAAAAGGATTTGATTTTGATGCTGCAATATTGCCGAGGCAGTTTTGTGAGTATTGCCTACGCAGGATTTAAATGGGAATGACGAATGGTGCAGGCCGATGCCATGCAATGGCACTTGATCGAGATGTTGCATGATTGAAGCGCACCCTATGGAGCAGGATATACAGCTGAAAGTCGTCTTGGTGCAAAGAGATGGACACATAAAACCCTTGAATTCTTTAATCAACATCCCCTCGATAGTCACTCGCAGCGTGTTTTATGGGAAGTGGAGAAATTCGGATTCAGTTCAATGCGCTGTGTTCTAACATCGGAATCCCCCCCGCACACCCTATCTCAAACCCATGATAGAATGACGCTAGATAATTGCTTTGGACAAAATACTACATATGCAATAGAGAGTGAGTGGTCCAGCTCCCAGCCCGGACGATAGAGCCACTAAATCTGCTGCCAAATCGCTGCAATCCCCATCCATCGCGTCCATCTATTCACGTCCAATCCGTTTCATGCATCCGTCTGCCACTTTGCTTATGTGTTGTGACAATTCCTCAAATTGACTTTTTTTTCCAGTCGTCCCGAATCCTTTGCAGCAGCGGCCATCCTCCTCGTAACTTTAATGCGTTCTGTGTATCTTTTTTTTTTGTTATTTACATCAAAGGACATTCATGCCTGCTGTTTGTTTGGACAATGCATACATTTCTGTATGCACGCAATGAACAATGAATCCTTTTTTGGTGCTGTGCTTGTGACTGCGTGTACACATCCTTGTAGTCGCCCTATCGCCTCTCTCTCTATGGCAAACAACTTTACGGCAATGATCCCGTTAAAAGGATTTGGTGCGTGTCACACTATGTCACATTGTTGTCCTTGTTTATTCGTCCTTTGTTTGTAATAACTTTCTGTCATTCCATCCAATCGGCTCATGCTGCCTCATATCTTGACTATCGGCAGCGCTGGTGTGCGCTGTTGCCATCCTTTTCGTGACCTTGTTGTGCCATGTGGTGGGTGTGGGGGTGTATATGAACATGTGTGTGAGAGGGTGTCTCTATGCGAGAGGGCGGCGGCGGCGGCGATATATAATTCCAATCGTTACGGCAAATATTGTTAAATGCGACTGTAAAGTTGTAAATCATAAAAAATGTTCTTTTGACTTTTTATTGCGTTTTAAAATTGTACAATCGTTTCTGTTGTTTAGTCGTTTTTCGGGGCGGTGGGCGGCAAGGATGCCAGAGAGATCCACACAAACGATAAGATGTGGGACATTGTGCGAGAAGATGTCGAAACGGCAGTTAAATTTGAAATGTTTCCGTTTTTAAGTTTCCGAAATGCGAATGTGTATGTTATGTGCATAGATAAGACGAAATGAGTTGTAGATACGGATACGTTTGGAAAATGACAAATTTAACGACGGACAAGCAGGGGATGAATAGCGGTGGATGGCTGATATCGCTTAGATTTTGGATTTGGTTTCTCTTCTGCTTTTTTTTGAGTCCCTTTTTTAATGTCTTTTCGCGACTTGAATGGTGGGGTTGACAAGGGCACTGCCTGAAGTCATCCGTGGTTTTATGGCCCAAAGTAAGCTGGAGCCAATTTGGTGACATAAAAATATTATTCCTATGTAAACGAATTTTGAAAACGTTAAACTCAGACTCAGGCGTTCCCGGAAGGAATTTGGATGTAGTGAAGGATTGAACGATAAAATGAACCTCAACCAGTCCAATTGGCTACAATTCTTCACTTGATTACTACTAAATCATCTGGTGTAGAAAAAATATATTTATACAGGGTGGGCCAATTACAAGTTTCTTTTTAAAAATGCAATAAAATTAACAAAATTTAATTTCCATGTATTATGGCTTCGTTAGTAAGAACAAACATTCCCATTAATTATCAAAATACAACATCGTTCAAGTGGCTGCCTCCGCTGGCTTCGCAGTAGCGCATTCTGTAACCCCAAATTTCCTTGTTGATGGTTTCGAGCTGTAGCTCACTGATTGCTTGCATGATATTGGCCTTACGTGCTTGAATCGTTTCCGGATTGTTGGCATAATATCAGTCCATCACGGTTCCTCACAAAAAAAAAATCCAAAGCTGTCAAATCACAGCTCCGAGGCGGCCAATTGACTTCGCCAAGATGGTTGATAACACAATTTGGGAATTTGGTGCGCAAAAGATCGATTGTGGCATGGGCTGTGTGGCATGTTTTTCGCCATCCTGCATGAACCAGAGTTGGTCGAAATCCACGTCTTCAATTTGGTTAAAAAAAAAAATTGGGTAAACATGGCTCTGTAACGCTCTGTAACGTTGATCGAAACGTTGTTCCCAGCCTCATTTTCGAAGAAAAATGGTCCAATGATGCCACCACTCCACAATCCGCACAAAACTGTCACTCTCCGTGGATGTATTGCCTTTTCGACAACAACGTGCGGGTTTTCCGAGACCCAGATGCGCATGCGGCAATTTTTTTTGTTAAGTTAACCGCCGAGATGAAAATGCTCGTCAGAAAAGATGATTTTTCACCCAAAATCGTTGTCCAATTGAAGCTGCTCTAAGACCCAAACTGCGAATCGATAATGAAGTAGTTGGCTCGCGCCCTCAACTGCTGAGTCAATTAGTCAAGTAAGCGAAGCGAAGAATCCGAGATCTTTGTGGAGAATTCTCCTTAGACTAGTGCGTGAAATGTTGAGCTGTTGAGATCGATGGCGCGTTGATGTTCGTGAATTGAGTCTCACACTCCCGACCACAGCAGCCACATACTCATCTGTGCGTACCGTACGACGACGGGGACCATGACTGTTGTCCACTAGCATACCAGTCTCACGAACTTTTTACACAAACTTGCGTACAGCAGTCGCGGTGGGTGCTTCATTTCGGTCAAAAACGCACTTCATTTCAAAAAACGAAAAAACGCACTGTTTCGGCTACACAGCATTCAAAAAAGTTTTCAATATTTCCCAAAGTTGTTCAAGCGTAAAGCGACTCATTTCATTCCGCGGAGGTATGATACTGACTTTCTGTCAAGATTTCGAGTGGAAAACAGCTGTAAGTGTCAAAATTACCTGGGATTTAAAAAAAACACTAGATGGCCCACCATGTATGTACAGACAATATACACATATGAACAACGATACATTTTCTTAACTAACTTCTTGAGGATGTTTTACAAAAAGTGAAGTGAAATTATTGAAAATAATATGGTTTTTGAACGACTGTCCATGTATAGCTAAAAAGTCAAAGTTGTTATTGCCGACATACGCCTCCAGGGTGTGTTTAGATTAAGGCAATACAGCTAGCAATGCCTAAGGGCAAACTAAGCCTAAAATAACATTTTAAGCGCCGTGGCCGTGTGGGTTCGTGCGTCGACCCATGCGCACTTGACTTTTACAGTCTAGGTTCGGATCCAAGTTCAGACAAACAATTTTTAAAGAAAAAAATTGTTCACGGCTCCTCCTCTTTCGAATCACTGACAATGCTTGCAAAGAGATGCTGTCCAGAAAAAGCTTCTCAATATCGCCGTTCGGAGTCGGCATTAAACTGTAGGTCCTCTCCACTCGTGAGAGAACAATAGCACACACAACACGAGTGGTTGGTGAGAAGCTAGGCCCAGGTCCACCTCGGACTGTAGCGTCGCCATTATGATTATATTATTATTATTAAATTAACTAAAACAAATTGTTTTCAAAACAATTCTATTAACATTTTGGATTGGCCATCGTCGGGCGCCGCTTTATTTTTCGTTAGACCACCATCTACATCTACGGATATTCAAATCCTTCACTCCGAAATGAACATACTATTGGCTGAAGCTCAAAGAGCTCTTTGCGCTGTTTATTAACTCCCATTAACATTTACCTCTCAAGATATTGGTATTAAAAGTTTGATGAAATAGTAAATCAAGTCTTTAAATATTTCCCCGGTCTCTTCCAGCATCTTTAACTGCTTTCGTATAAGCCCAGCGTCCGATGAAAGATCAGTACTTAACAATAGCTGCTTACAGGTTACACCGATGACTTGGGCTTGGAAGACGCCGCCTTGCTGACATAGACCAATGATTTAACGTAGCCGTATAAAAAAAGTCACACGATCTAGACGACCAATCGACATAACCATTTCTAGATATAACACTTTCATCAAATTGAGTTTTTAATATTTAATATCCACTTATCATTTATGTCGTGACGGTCATTTGTATCAACGAAGAATCGGCTCGAAGACACCACCGGCATGAAAACCACACCATACAGATAATTTTTGTGGACGAAGTGGTCTTTCTTGAAGCATATGAGGGTTTTTACCTGACCAATACGACATTTTTTGTTTGTTGATGAAATTGGTAATTTTCTTAAAACACTTTTGGAGCCCAATCCGAGAAAGTACATCGCTTCATATGATCGGCTTTAGTTCTTAGTTATCTCAATGTTGTTTTCCGAAATTCGATATTGTGTGGTATTGGCAATGCCCTGTTCTTGAGAATGCTGTGGAATCGACTGTTTTGGTTAGTTTGCAACGGATGCTTGAACGGCAGCAATATTCTTGGCACTAAACCGTTGCCACACTGGCCCGGAAAATTTATTCACGAGGCTATGAATTGACTTTTTAAGAGCAAAAACTGGCTTTTACGCTTTTAAAGTTATCGTCACCGACTCGGAATTTTGGTAATGAATTTCAATAATTTGTAAACATTCTTACTTCAAAATTTACTGAAAATTTTGACATTGATAGCTTGGTCTTTGGTTTAAGGGTACTTTTATAGTGAACGTTCAAAGTTTTTAAGTCTCAATTGGAAAACGCTATTTATCGCTATTTAATATGTATTTTTTGTGGGCGCCGTGGCGTAGTGGGTAGGTGCGTCGACTCCTACGCTCGAGGTCGTCAGTTCGAATCTCGAAAAAAAAAAACATCAAACATTTTTTCACGGCTCCACCTCTTTCGAGTCACTGACAATGCTCAAAGAGTATAACTGTCTAGAAAAAAGCTTCTCAATCTCGTCGTTCGGAGTCGGCATTAAATTGTAGGTCCCCTCCGCTAGTGAGAGAACAATAGCACGCACATATATTTTCATTTTCTTGTACTTCATCAAAGAAAATAGTCCCAATTTCATAACGGAAATGCTTTCGCATGGTTGCACTTTCAATATAGACTTTCAACAAGTCTCCGTTAAATCACCACATTCGTTAAAAAAAATCCCGATAACCTCGAAAACGTCAATCACAAGTAATAGCTACTCCATGGGAAAAAAAACAATCACCTCTCAATGGATTTGGATTCATTAATGCCCAAAGGTCCTCTTTCGAATCGAAAACTGCCTGCTTCGCATTACTTTCGGCCTTGATCTAATCAACTTTCACCTCAACAGGCACTCTCATTCACGTCGAAAATACTTAAAAAAAAAACTCACATCTTTCTGGGTGACATGACACCAACTCGTCCTTGAAGACCCACTTTCAAAAAATGAGAGAAAAAATACAAACACTCATAATCATTTCAAATGTCAACCTTAAAAATGTCGTGCACCCCGGGAGAAACAACAAACAGGCAATAAAAAAAACAAAGAAAAGTGAAAGAAATTATGATTGACCCCTCTCATCCGTGTCGGTATTTTCCGCCAACCGGCAGTAGAAACAAAGAAAACGGAAGACGAATTTCAAAACGCACCGAATGAGGGATAGGAAAAAAAAAACAAAAACCAAAATTGCATGACTTTTGATGACTTCAGAACTGTCTCAAAGGACTCAAATGACATGTGTGTCCTGTGCCGCAACACCATCCGTCGATCAGTTGATCAGCCGACCCCAGATGACTCTATTGGTGGTCTGTCTGGGCCTTCCACGGTTGCGTTTTCATTCAAAAGGGAGCCACACCACAAAAATAACAGAAAATTCAATCAGGACCCTATTGATGTCCTCAGCCGAGGAGGAATGTTCCTTGCCCTCCCTTATTCCAATTAAGTCCTTCCTTGCATGTGGAATGTGTGGTCCCTGTCTTTCTTGGGGAAATAAGAAAATATCAAAACCACATCGCATTGGCGTCCTCTTGTATTACTACGCGTACTGCAGCAATAAAATGTTATCCTTTCCATCTGTGACCCATCGGTGTCCATTAGAAAAGCCAACATAGCACAACTCTATGATATTCATGTGTGATGGGTGAGGGAGAATGGGGCCCGAGTCAGAGAGAACAAACAAAAACAAACGTCAGCTTGGCAAATATCCCTATTAAGGATTGTAAATCCTTGATGATATAAATGTGAACTGCTAGCTCCATGAGAAAACAACGTTCGTGTTGGCCATTAGATTCGATATGAGAATGCGACATGTGACGGGGGTGGACTGTGTACTCTAACTCTACACAACCCATCCAACCACCAATGACGATGACGACGACGAAGACTACTATGGCAGCAACAACAACGACAAATCCTTCCCACGTTCTGCATTAAGTGCTACTCCAGAACACATGCTGCGCTGCGTTTTGCATAATAAAATTGATATACCGACATCGCACTATTTCTGCAGACCGGTGTATAGTTTTTCTTTTTTTCTTCTTTAAGCCACCAAGTCATCCATATACACATCCTCCCCATCCCAACACAATAAAGGAAAATGGAAGGATTCAAAGCTGGATTGAAACCAATATTGCACGGTTAGAAAGACCACAATCTTGACGCTGTTCGACAGCAGCAGGAACCACTTAAGAGCGGTAAGACACGCGGAAAGCAATCAAAGGACCGCAGTGGCTAATTCCGACTTTGAAACAGGATATCCAGAGCGGCACGACAGGGCAGGGAGTCAGAGAAAAGAATAACAATGTTGTTATTGCCTCCAGTACTGTGTTCTGCTCAAGTGTGTTCTATTGTGCTCAGTGTCATCCTCTTGGGGTGCAATTTGGAAATTTGGTGTTTGCAATCCAATATTTTACTCTGTTTTGATGGCGGCTCTCGTCTTTGAAGGGTGAAGTGGGTGTTGGACTCGCATGGGTGGTCGAAACTGCACCGACCATGTGTGAAGTTAAAATCGTAGTCAAAATGATGTCAACAGTTGTCGCAGATCATGGCATCCTTCGAGTTCCGAAAAATATTTGAGCTAAACTCACACGATTGTGCAGATCGAAGTGAATCCTGAAACAAGGACAAGAATTTCTTATATTTCCCAGCGGCAGATTGAGCATTTCATTCTTAATCACTTCCTTTGTCTTTAAATGTCTCGGTTCCTTTTCCTTTTCATCAGATTTCAATCACCCTTAATCACCTCACGTCACCTTGAGTTGACATTTTGAGTAAGCGTGTCACCTCTCAATGGGTGGCGCATGCGTACGCATCTCCTTGAGAGAAAATCCTCGTCGATCCGGATGAATTGATTGACATTAGTTCATCAGCGTGAGATGAATAGGTGACGATGGGTGCACTTTAATGGGTGACAGGAGTCCTTGAAGTCATTTTAAATTACTGCTTTTTTTACTTTTCCATTTGAAATGGCATTGGTTTAGAAGACTCTAACAGAAGTACTTATTCGAACGATGTTTGAAAATAAAGAATTCGATTGAGTTGAGAAACTGATTATATTTTGCTAATTTTCAAAATGTGTGCTTTGAAATCTCAGGAAAGTGGAGCAGGAGCGGTATATTAAAATACATTTCCTTCTGTTGGTATAACAGAACTCATTTGGACGAAGATTTCAGATAAAATATACCGCAATAGAGCTACGTTGACCTAAGTAATACTATGTTTCCACCGAACCGAAATCGCATGGTTTCGATGAACTTTTACTGAAACCTCAATAGGCCGTTCTCATCGAGTTGAAGTGTTTTCAAATGTCATTTGCTTTAAATTTTGAGCTACAAAAAATAGTGTTGAGAAGAAAAAATTAAAAATGAGATCTGCAGACATTAAAAAGAGAGTTATTGCAGAGGTTATAAGTGATTTCGCGGTACAAAGAAAAGAATTTATAACAACACATGTTGTTGTATAAATAATTAGAAATATTTATATTAAAAATATTACCTCTCAGTATTTTGACATCTGAAAATGAACACCAAAATAAACTGAAGTTCACGCTTGTTCGGTTTGAAAACCCCTCACGAAAAGATGAACTCAAGGGGTTTCAACTAGATCTCGCCGAAATCGCGAAGTTTCGAAACCCGAAAATGTAAGGCAAAACCTCGGAGGTTTGGAGAATTTTGATAAAACCTCACGATTTCGTTTGGTGGGAACATAGCCTTAATCCCTTAATCCCAGATTTAAACCTAATCACATTTTGATCAAAATTAATTTAAAAATCGTCAGAGAAATTCATGAATTAATTCAATTGCGCAAATACGTTTGTTCTCAAAAATATGGGCATTGAAAGTCGTTCGCTTACAGACGGTGAATGACGATGATGATGCTCTGCGGATTTCGATTCAATTCTCTATTATCGTACTTACAGTTTTTATTAATGCGAAGTATTCACGAAAATTAAACAGGCTATTGTTACGATTCACAAGTATTTGAATTGATTTAAGTGAAGAGCGCATTTTAGTGAAACGATGGTGACTGGTATTCACGTTTCTCGTATGTAGTTCATCTAACAATAATTAAAACTCAGAAACCTGCAATGACAAAATAAATACACTGGGCAAGTGCTAGTTGTACTCGCACGGGGAAAGTTCCCTCGCATAATATTGACGGATGATTTCTGAATATCAGACGACCTTTCCAAACTATTTCAGTAGAATTTTCTTCTAACTACAACCCAAATCAACTATTCGTTAGTACATTCATACATCCAAACAATCATGCATTCATCCATACATATACCTTTATCTCTATCCAAGTTTATCCAACACAGAAAATCCTTTCCATCATACCCAATCGCGGCTCATGCCTGCGGTGTGTGTGTGCATTTCTGTTTCTGGGCATTTAGGGTTTGAAACCGATCTAAGAGATAACACTCATCAACGTATAGATTGGTCGATCACAACATGAAATTTATGTGTGAAAAGGAAAATGCAGTGGACGCTCGATATAGTGAACTAATAAAAATCGGGCCTGTTCACTGGAACAGGATTGTTTATTGTAACGAGGGTGGGCTGCTTGGAGCAATTTTTTTCAAAATGTGTATGTTTTGAAGTACAATTCATAAAAAAAAGAATAAAATTAAATTTTTTTTTGCAATAACTAAAAAACAAGCCAATATGTATAAAAAAAAATATTTTGTTTTTAACAAAAACAACTCAGCCGTAAAAAAACATAAAACGCAACAAAAATAATACATTCCCTATACAAGTAGCACGCACTGTGTATTTGCCTCAAACAACCCCAAACTATGTACCATATACATAAAATAACTAATCGTGTAAGATTTTCGCACAATACGATGAGTAGAACAAACGGTATAAAATTTTGTGTGTTCACTATATTGGATTGTTCACTATATCGATGTTCACTGTATCAATGTTCACTTTATGGAGGGTCCACTGTATTTACCATTTTAAGTCTTAGATATCTCAAAATTTTCACATAAATCGATATTTTGATATTTATCATTTCTTAATGCCTACACTGAGGTCTTCAAAACTGCGTATTCAGATCTTTAAAATTCGCCTGTCGATGGTTGACCGTTTTTAGCCAATATCTCTTAAACTATTAGGGCCAGAATGCTTGAAACTATTTATAATGAAAGTACTCAATGAAGCCAAGTTTATATGCCAAGTTTTGTGTGATTTTTTCAGAATTTTAAACACTTTGGCTGGGGGTCCATATTTTTCAAATGGAACTTTGGATCAAAAAGTGTTGAAGCAAACCTCCACCTCTTTCCAAAAGATCTGTCGATTGATACATCACTCGACGGTGTGCGTCAATGTTTCAAAATCAATGTCAACTTCACCTGTACAGGAGCCACCTCCAAATGGCAAATGGCACTTTTGCATGGACAATGATAACTAGGCTTGAAGTACGTAATTCCTAAATTTCATGCCAATATCTTTATAAACTTCGGAGATAAAAAAGTGTGACAGACACGACAAATTTTTCACTTCAAAATTATAATTTAACTTATAAAATCGGTTGAACTTTACGTTTCTACTTTTAGATCCTTTGAATACTTGAGGTTTTCTAATGTTTGATTTTTTTCAGGAACGTGTATGTGTAGCATATAAAGACTTCACTTTATTGGGCCACTGAGTTATAAAAGATGCCATTCGCTGCTCTTTCCAGATATTCCATAATTCTTTAAATTTAAAACTCGATGCAGTCCATCAAAACATATTTACTTCATAGCCCAAACAACCCAAGCAACAATTGACATATAAATACGTAAGCCCAATCGTGTTTAGCAAAAAAAATTTCATCCCTAATTAAGCTTCTTATTTACAGGATGTTAAATGTGTCAACATGTCTTGGATCTAATTGGCATTCCTACAAAATACCATTTTTTGTTTGTTGATCCAAAATAAATCCTTTTTATTTCATGAATTAGTTTCAAATAAGCAGATTTAGGCATTTTTTTCAATCATTTTTTCAGGAAATTTGGTACGCAATTCCTTTAAGCGGACTGATTTACAAGGAAAACTTAAACTTCACGATCCAGAGGGGTTGTCAGTTACAAAACAAAATTGTGTTGTTTTTTAAGCTCGTATTTAGTTGAATGCCTAAAGATACGAGTACAAAAGTACAGTACTTCTCAAGTCCGCAAGTTGCTATTGCAACGACGGTACATGGAGTCCCTTTTATTGCTTCAAAAGGTTACATTCAATGAAAAGCGCCATAAATTCATATTTGTTAATGTTTAATGTGATTTATGTGCAAAGTTGGTTGAGAAGCTAGGCCCAGGTCCACCTCGGACTGTAGCTCCGCCGTTATTTTTATTATTATTTGCAAAGTTATATTTTCAATCAGTCAAAGAAGCATGCTACACAAGCGCACACTTAATTTAGTAGAACAGAGCAATGATTGTCTAATTTTTCACTTCAGTACTAGGAAGCTAGAAAAACAGTCAAAAATTAGATTTCCAGATTTCGTCTGGAATTTCCGGTCAGCCATTGTCCTAAATCTGTATTCTCTCAATTCCTTCGTTATTGTTCTGATTAAATTTTCTCCAAAGTTTGATTAGGTCTAATTGTAAGAAGTGCTATAACACCCAAGATAAAGAGTTAATAACTTTTAAAATGGAGAAATGAGATGTCAGCACTGACCGCCAATTAAATGCACAACACTCAATCGACTTACAAAACAATTAATCCAACTAATTGGTCTCGTTGTGAAGCAATTCGTCGGATTAATTATCACTTCCACTTAATCATCTTGTTTATCTGACCAATTTGCTTTTTTTTAGTATTACGTGTTGTTTAATGTTATTAAAGCTGCGATAATTTATTCTAAAATTTCATGCATTCTAATAGAGTTCTGAATCATAGACCGTCGGTTCACCTTCAGAATTAGTTCTTCTATTGCAAGTGCATGTTAATATTTCAGTATGAAAACATGAAGAATTGTGCTCATTGACTCTTCCTTTAATTTCTTCTGTAACTTAAATAATTTCACATTTAGATGCACGAGAAAGAAGCCTTCTGACGAGAATTAATGACATACATAAGAAATGATCGTAAAAATGTGTAAATTTGCCATTCAATTAAAATCAAAGGCAGAAATGTTCGTCTACTCATTTCGTGACGGGCAAAAATAAATCTATAAGCACAATACAATTTGCATCAAACATATGCAGATGAAATTCATTTCGATGCGATAAATTCAGTCAAGTTAAATATTCCCTCAACAGGAAGTTTTCCATAAACAGTCGGCGCTCGTTCATAGACACGTTCTACAATCGTCAAAAACGTCATGGCTACATGCACATCAATGGTGGAGCTGAAGACAGCAGGTGGTCCACACCGGACTGCGTCTAAACATGAACCCAAACAGTGCAAATCTCTCGCAACTACCACCGGCACTGGAGAATAGAATTAATCCGTGGATTCATTCCCACAACCCTGTAATCATTTGTCATCATTTTTCTCAAGCAAATCAACACCCGAAACCGATTCGATGTCGGCGACTTTCCGTCTCCTATATCCGAATAGAAAGACCCCCATCAAGCGAACAATGGCTACACTGTGTCTGATCAAATGGAATACAAAGCCAATCCATTCGATGACTCGGCAGAGTTGACTCCGAGGAATTTTCTTCAAAATCCCGATAAAATCTGTTTCCAAAAGGTCTCAACAGTCACCCAGACGACAACGACAACCACTGGGACGCTTATGAACCAGCAGGTAATTCACTGGCCTCTCCTCACCTGACCTCTCCACAATGCCCATGGACAGTATCGATTTAAGAATTGATATATCATAGCAAAAGTGTGATAGTGCCACTCCCTCTTATTCCAGCCATCGTCATCGTCATCGTTGTCTTCGGGGACGGGGACAAGCACAAGCGTGAGAAATCGATAAGTGCATGGAAGGACCCTACGCGCGCGACTTTGACAACCCCTGCCGGGTGAAGGCTATCGAACACAAAGGACAAAATCGAGTCAAGTGCGATGACCATGATGATGATCACCTGAATGTGAATGGTTAGAGCTATTAAGCCATCGACGATCGGGGATGACAGTTTTCCTGAATTCGAAACGCGCGTAAGGACATCATCCAGCACAATAGATGTGTCACATAATCACCGTGAAGGACGCTCACCATTCGAAGTCGACCCTGGGAGAATGTGAGCGCAGGAACAGTGCTTCAGTGCCACAGAGTTGTTGTGGGCATTAATCATCGTTGGCACCTTAAAGGATCGTGTCGGCCGGCCGACAATAGAGGAGAACAACGAGCGATAAAGAGAACCATGCCTCCGAGGGCAATCGAAGTGAAGACGATGGTAATTTATGTGCATGACATCCATAAAATAGCAGAAAATATTTTGATTTGAAATTAATTGAACAAAGGAATAGGGTTGACAAGAACCATTGCCGCTGGTATGTGTGGTCCTGGCATCTCTCTGCGGAGTGGGATCATCATTTATCACCAAACGATGTGGGGGCTGCCAGGCTCTAACCACACGCTCAGCCGCAGCCGCAGCCACAGCCACATCACAGTGTCCTTGTTCAAATGAAAAAATAATTGGTATTCAAATGGCGGCGGTGGGTTGGGTGGACAAACCACCCCCAACCCCACCGTTTCACATTCAAGTCGGCGGCACTCTGAAACCTATTGAACGGAGGAAAATTTGAGAATTTCAATTCGATTTTTTTCCTGCCTTCCCTGCTGTCAGCTGTGTTCTGTGCGGTTGTCTCAGATGTTCCCACTAACCCTTGAGTAAATAACACACAGTCGCACTCGCACAGAAGCCATGCACGAGGCGACGGTTCGAAACGCGTTCCCTCCAACAAGGGTGCCGTGGCGAGCTCATTTGCATATCCTGCTTCCGTCGCCGCTGCTGTTGGCCGGGAAAAAGAATAGAAAATGGAAAATTGTTATTTGCGGTTAGTTGCCATTGGATGTGTCCCTGCACATGCATCTTTGATGAGTTATGTTCTGAATGCGAATGCGAATGCGGAATTGGAAAGGAGTTAGGTCTCGAAGGAGTCCTTTATTTATGCATGCGGGAACGCGTTTATTTGCGGTTGGCATTTTCTCTGTTTGTGTGCGCGATGAATTTTTAAAATGGTGACAAATTATGAATTGAGGAGCCGCCATTGTTTTCCACTGAATAGTGTTGTAAATTGAAAAGTTTATTCGATACTGGGATTTTGCGACTGTTCGACGCGTTCGTATGGTAGCTGAGGCATTTGCCATCGGTTTCGTAATGAGATGAGTGTGTGTCCCAGGTGGAGGATAACTTGTGTCTCTCTTTTTTTGTTTTCAGAGAACTGAAAGAATACAGTTGTGAAATGAATAATAAAAGGACTTGATGTTGTATGTAGATCATTGGCGCAATAAATTTGAACAGAATTGTAGAATTGTGACGTGAGTTGCGGTAATAATAATTGTCATCTATTTTTATTTATTTTTTTATTTAATTTTTAAGCATTTTGCTGAGGCTTTTGAAATTATTATAAAATTATTTGTAGTTTTTTTCTGAATTTGTTAGAGTTGGGAATGTTTTAGAATAATAATAATAATAATGGCGACGCTACAGTCCGAGGTGGACCTGGGCCTAGCATCTCAGCAACCACTATTGCTATTGTTCTCTCATGAGTGGAGGGGACCTACAGTTTAATGCCGACTCCGAACGGCGAGATTGAGAAGCTTTTTCTAGAGTGAGTATTATCAGTGACTCGAAAGAGGTGGAGCCGTGAAATCTTTTTTTTATTGAAAATTGTTCGTCTGAACTTGGATTCGAAGACTGTGAAAGTCTAATGCGCTAAATGGGTCGACGCACGAACCCACACGGCCACGGCGCCCATGTTTCATAAGATAAGAGCAAGAACAGTTTGTTGTCGATACTTAATATTCTGGATTGTGTATATAAGTAGATGAAATTTTAAAATTCTCCTTTTGGGCCAACTATTTTGGACGTAGCCGTAAGGAAACTTAAGAATGTAGAAGCAACCTAGTGAAGACACAAAAATGATACACTGTGAATTTTGGAACTGCTTCGCTCGGCTTCGTTAAGTTCGTTCAGTTTTGTCTGCTAACGCGGGAGCGAAATGAATCGCTCTCTACGTAAACAAATGTCAATTGACAGCTGAATTGTCATTAAGTTTATATAAACAATTGTGGACACTTTTAAATTCGACGATACTTTTCGTTCACTTTTGACACATTAAGTTGCTTAAGTTTACGGACGGCTGTTATTTTTTTTTTTTTCGTAGGATTTTTGAAACACTACTAGAGCACTCAGACTTAAAACTGAATCCGGCTGTTATAGTTGGCCCTTTACTTTAGTTTACTTTACTTTACTTAACCAGGCCCAATAGAGCGTCGCCTCCTGTTTAATGAACCGAAAGTAGAACATTCATAGCTCAATCACGACCTTTTTTGAATTCTTCTATGTTTTTTTCTGGGCTAGTAGTTATTTATCATTTCGAGCTTAGTGTGTCAAAAACTTAAAATATCGACACATTAGGTATTCATCTATTTGCTGTGCGGATGCACATGGCAGAGACATCATTTCTTATATGCATACATATTTGTATTTATCTCAATTCCATTAATTCTAAAAATAGTATCGTTGATTTGCTTGGTTATGTTTTGAACTCTTAGTCACTTTCACACCAAATCCTTCAGCTTTTTGAGGACACCATACGAATAGTGATGGCGGACCTCTTCACTTTTCACTTGTTGCAATAGGTAATTTGGAAATTGGAGAGGTTCTTCCAAGCTGACGCAATATTAATGTAGTCTACGTGTAGTCCCAACACGAATGGAGAGTCCTACAGTTTTAGGCGGACTTCGAAAAGAGAAGTTTAAGGAGATTTGCATGGGATTCATATGAAAACATTACCATTGACTCGCGAAACACAGTGCAGTGAAATCAATTGCACATATCTACCTTACCGAACAGAGGAAATAAAAAAAAGTTTATAAATAATTATAATGCCGTCGGAATTTTGATTTATTGAACATGTGGTAGAATTCGTTTAGTACGACTTCGCTTATAACGACCAACCGCTTATTGCGACGTAATCACAACAACATGTTAGGTTTGCATAGAAATTGCTATGAACGCATTTCAGTTCGTTAGTACGACCTAATGTCGCCGATCCCTTGACCGTCGCAATTTTCGGACTTGACTGTATTTTTTTTTCATCCATAGTTGAAAACCTTTTTAAAGAGCCTTCCCCAGAATCTAGTTTCAATTTTGTAGAAATATTTAGAGAACAATCGGCTCAATTTTCGCACTCCAAAAGAACATTTCATTTCCAAAATGTGGGGAGAACATACAACTTTTTTAATTACGCTCTTATGAAACTACTAGAGATCATGTTCATATGTATGTTTCATGTTATGTTTGCTTAAACATTTTTGTATTCCTATAAAGAACAATAAATCCGAGCATACTACAGTGAAATCTCCTGCTGCGGACAGTTCCCTTATGTGGACAGATCCCTTAAACGGACAAACTTTTGGTCATGCACTTATGTTTTAGATTCCATCCTTTTGACAATCCCTAAGGCAGACACTCCCTTGACTGGAGGCGAACAGGAATATCAACCGGAAATTCCTAAAATCAATCTTACTAGCCGGACAAAAACCAATAGACAAACCAATAAATGGACAAAATCCTAAGGCGGACAAAAATTTTATAACCGTCGCTGTCTGCTTAACTGTAAGAATCTGCGTAATAAAGAGTGATGAACTTGATTAGTTTCCATTTATTCATATTTACTTATATTCTTGTAATTGTTTGATGATTAATCTCCATTAGAATGTGTGTTTCCGAATTTCAGCAGACTCGGATTATTTGAGATATGTACATCGACTTATCTGCAACTGTTTATGTGAATGTTTTTTGAACTCCCTAGTATGTCAAATAGAGCTTGTCAAAAGCGTACTTCTGCATTTAGCAAATACCAAATGTTAACTTAATTTAATGAGTCGACAAAGTTTTTCAAAATAATTAAGCCATAGAGCCGACATATCCGCCCTACTCCGGTTGAGACATAAAACCGATTCAATTTTTTTGGAACTCGCTGAATATTTCTTATTATTCTTAACGGATATTATTTAAATTTTTTTATTTCGTGTTATAATTTTGAACGTGTATCTGACTTCATTCATCAGCAAGTGTACATACACAAAAAATATGTTGATTTTTATTAACAACCGCTAAGATGTTTGTTTAACTCCAAAGATGTTTGCAATGAGAGACTTATTATTGCCTTGTTTTCCCTTATATGAGAGAAGTCAATACTATTAAATAAATGATTTATGTTCGCGACAAAAGATATGCATAGTTAATGATTTTAATTCTGCTGATGTTAATGTCATCAGACTTAAATTTGCCTAAAATGTTTTTCGTGTTTTTATAATTTGTATTCATATTTCTGATAATTTTAGTTATACCTACATGGAAACAACTATTTATAGATGTTTGTGAATGTGGATTGATTAAATCTAGGTGTTGCTCCAATTCTATGGATGCCATTTTCATTAATTTGACAATTTAATTTCAGTCGGTAAAATCAGTAACAGCTGCTTAAAAAAATTCACTGATGTCAGTTTCACTTTACATACATATATATATATAATGGCGGCGAAGTGGACCTGGGCCTAGCTTCCCAGCAACGCAAAGTTTCACTTTTTGGTAATTTTAAAAATAAGGTGATATTGTTTTTTTTGCTTGTATTTTTTTCTGGAATCGTTAGATTTCTGTGTAGGCGGTAAACATTTTATACGAAATGTTTAAAAAGTGCCTGTATATAGTAGGAAACTATCTATCTTTGAATTTAAGTGAAAAGTTGCCCTTTTTTCATCACCTCACCAATAGTAAAAAGGTGAAATTTGAGAACATGCGATGCTAACCAGCACATTTGGACGCACATAAAAACTTGTAGAACTGCATTTTCAGGGTGTTGCTAAACAAGGACAAAACAAGTGTCTCATCATTTGCAACAGAATGACGCATTTTCCTTGTGTAGAATTTTAAGTTCTACAAATTAAAAAAGAGAGTTACACGAGACGGAAAGTATAAAAAAGCCGTCTATGCATACAGTACGATGAATGTAGCAAATATAAAATTTCTAAATAATGGTGGCGCTACAGCCCGGGATGGAATAGGGCCTAGCTTCTCATCAACCACTCGTGTTGTGCTTGCTATTGTTCTCTCACGAGTGGAGGGGACCTTAATTTTAATGCCGACTCCGAACGGCGATTTTGAGAAGCTTTTTCTAGACAGTTGTACTTTTTGAGCATTGTCAGTGACTCGAAGGAGGTGTAGCCTTAAAAAAATCAAAGGTGTTTTTTTCGGAAATCGGACCCAGATTTTGAGCGTAGGAGTTGACGCACTTACCCACTACGCCATGGAGCACACAAATACAATGGATTCCGCTTAATTGAGACACATCAGGAAACATTTTTTTGATCCAGTTTAGCGGCTGTTCCAATAAAGCGATGTCGCAATAAAGCAGAATGCACTGTATAGGAAAAATAAACAAACATATTTCACTTAAAAACTTTGCATATAATATTTAATTTTATTGAGAAAGTATGTTTTTCTCCTCTTTTGTTGTCATTGTTACTACAACCCAACGATTTTTTTGCTTTTGCTGTTGTACTTTATTCGATAAATTTTTCTCTTTTTTTTATAATTTGCGCGCGCAAAAGGGGTTACGAATACCCTTAAGTGTCCGGAATCAAGACACAGCACGGGCCGAAAGTATAGAGGGAGAAAGGGAAAGGTAGTCTTAAATGTCTGCGGATTGTAGTGAGTGGGAAATATTGGACTGGGAAGAGCATTCCATATTCGTGTGGTGCGGCTAAAAAACATTGCAAGTAATGTGGCGAAATTTTTTTTGTGTAATATGCGCGATGAGTTTGTTCCGATTAAAGGGCTGCAGTCCACAATAACCGAACAAATTAATCTCTTTTCCGATTCCGTTCTATTTCATGTGTCATGTGGCTATTTCATGTCAAAGCGGAGTCCACTGTATGTGAAACGGTCAATACACAATTCGATTGTAAAGCATGTTGGCAATTGAACTGAAACTCTGGGAACACTATAATAACAAAAAATGTTGGAGTTGTTTTCCAAAATGGCCCAAAATTTCTTTCAAACGCTGAAAAGCTCTACACACATCCAAGACTGAGCATATAATGGCTAAATAAATTTCACAAGAATGACGGTTATTTTCAGTTTTGTTTGACAACTAACCGTGTGTGGATGAAAAGAAATCATCCACCCACGGTATTCAAGATTTTTAAGACATATTTTGAGAGTTAAAATATTTTGTTTTTTCTTTAACCAACTTGATAATCATCAAACTAACAATGCGACGCAAGTGTTGAGATGGATACAAACAGACTGAGTTAACAATTGAGTTCAACAGTGTGTAGAGGATAGATTTTTGACGGATATCCGGTAAGTATTCGGTATCCATCCTATCCGGCTGCCTCTATAATATCCGGCCGGAGCCGAATAATCTTTTTATATCCGGCCGAATACTGGATAGTCGTTTTTTCCGTAAAACAAAAAACAACAAAATATGTATTATGTTTTATGATCTTTATTGATTTTATTTAACTTATAATAAATATTTGGTTTATCAACAATTTAATATTGGAAGCTTTCTAAGGCCAAATTATGGTGAATGAAAATTAGTTTTTCTGCATTCAGAAGTAATAATTTATTACGTTTGTTTTCGTATACGATGCCTGCTTCAGAAAAGAGTATCCCACTGTATACACTGCTACATGGAGATGAAAGTTTTGGCAAATTTGGATAAAATTGGGTACTGACTTACATTTGCTGACCAGCAAGCTCAAGAGTCACTATTCTGTTCAAGCCTAACTGTGTAACTGTGCCTAACTGAAATATAAGTCAGGCTCTTTGGCGCCTTCCGCAACCTCTTCAAAACTGTCCCGAAAACTTTGCTGTTTAAATATAAAAAAAGTTGGTTTTACTTGTACCAGTCTGATTTTAGAATCAAACCATCAAACTATTATACTTTTAATTCGGGCAGACATCCGGCCTACCTGCAGGCTGAATATTCGGTATCCGGTATCCGGCCAAATCACTATTCGGCACAACTCTAATAGAGCACATTTCTATTTTAGATAAAGAGTTTGGTGTCACGATAACTGCTTAGCAGCAACAGAGTTACTCAAGATTCTCGAAAACTAAGAAAATAAAATTTAAATTTAATTAGGTAGGCATCGAGCCGATATTTCATTGATTAGAAATTCAATTGAAGAACTCCTCACTGGACAGTTTAATTTTGCTCATGATAAAGCAATTTTAAGACTATTGCTATGCCTCTTTTAATTTTAATTTATATGCATGTATACGTATTAAGGAAATTCATAATGAAAACACTTTCGCGATACAAGAAAAAAATAAATTCATTTTTTTAATAAAATTCATTTAATTAAACATCTTTCTAAGAAACTTTTTCAGCAAATTATAAGAAAAAACTGCTGTTCATTTCAATCACCGGAAATAAACTTAAATTACTTGAAACTTTGAACTTATCCGGTGAATAAATCGCGGCCTCAAATCAAACTGCCGACCTTGTCGCTTGACAGTCGAAAAAACACAAAAGATTAATTAACAACACAATTTTTCGAAACAAAAACCCAACAACCTTAACCATTTCTGGGGAAAGATATATTCGTAGATGTGAAATAAGTATCTAGGCCTATTTTCTATTCACTAACTCCAATGTCAATGCCGTCGGAAAAATAATCCCAGTCTATGTAGAACAAATACCCCACAGTTCTCAAAACAAGGTGACACATACTCGTTTGCACATAGCCGTCTCACCAGTGTCTCCAGGCATAAGCGTTATATACTTTTAACCCCATTTCGCTCTCGTATAATTAATTAGTATCATTGAACGCTGATTAGACACTTCATCACAGGTGTTAGCGCTTAATAAGTAATCAAACATATCCATCCTTGCCTGAACTGAACTTACGACTACTCAGGGACACATTGTGTAGGTAATTAAGTTTCAAAATTAGTCGATAGCTACATTCGTCGCCACCGCCAAGCCCCATCCACGGTGGTGTTGTTAAAATGTACATTTATTTCATAATTGACAATTGCAGATACATCAAAACTCAGCATTATTGCAGTATCTCACTGATATAATTCAAATCTCATCAAAATACAATTTCCAGTGTTGGTGGGTGGGTGTTCGGTTAACAACGAGCAACAGGACGCCATCTCATTACAAAACAATGACAGATACCTATCAGGACATCACTTAGGTGTTAATTTTGTGGCAACAAAAATATAATGAAAATTCTCATTTTCCGTTTATTATTTTGTTGAGTTTTTTTCCCTTTTTTGTGCATTATTTTTCCTTTTTTTACATTTTTCCTTTCACATGCTGACTAGTGAGAAGGACACACCAGAGAAAAAAGTACCGGGGAGCGCACTATGTGTACTTATGGTGATCCCAGATCCCTCCAACTATGTTTTCATTAATTCTGTTGCCTTTGTAAACCACCACCCACTCCGTGTTATCCTCTTTTGTGTCAGATTTCACCACCACCGAAAATGCTGTCTGCACTCGGTTGTCGTCGTCAGTCTCTCCTTGCTCATCGTTTCCACATCTGCTTAGAGCAGCAGCGGTATACATGACCCCCTTAAAATCAGACATTCCAAGAGCAAGAGGAGTAGCTAAATCCGATATTTCAAATTCTCTAGAACACCATTGGAGGGGTAGCGCGCTTAGGGGTGAATAAAAGTTCACAATGAAGCAAAACCGCAATCAAATATTTGTGGGAGACGCGCTCACTAACACACCAACGCCGCGCACATTCACAGCGTCAAGAGTAACACTTTTATCCAATTTACATTCGGTAATAAGCACTTCGTAAAAATTAACATGTATCTACCCGAGTGATTTTTCTTCCATCGCTCGGAATTTCCTTGGGTTGGTGCTGTTTGGCCTTAGGAGGTGTGGTTGGGTCGGTATATACGGAGTGATTCTCACCAGATTACGGAGGGGAATCCGATGGCATTTACTTCGGATGAAGAGGATTTGGTGTGATTGGTAAACGGTCTCAACAAGTTCTCGATCACTTGCATTTCACCTCACCTCTTGCAGTTCGATGAGTTTCAATCACAAGCAAAAATCTTCAAAGAACCTCCAGTCCATTCCCGAGTCAGAGGTTTTATTTATGAACCCCCCTAGATAGGGTTTGATACCATATTCACCACACCTGTAAACTCAAAAGTACATCGCTTTCGTTTACCTTGCACATCGCACACCAACTGGACTGGGCGTGGTTAAAATCGCTTATTTACATTCCTCACCCGGGAACGAGGTGGAATCCGAGAATCCACCACAGCGGGCTGTCGGTCATAAAACTCAACTCTTATCTAAGGGATGTGCCAACCAGACGTCGATTACCATAAAACAAAATGTCGAAAATGGGGGCTTCAATATACTTTTTCATTTTTCTCTGCCTCCCTCTCTCGCTCTATGCAGACCCGCTGCCGAATGTGTGTGTGGCGTGAAAAGAAAGACAAAAGCAAACAAACAAAACATATGTTCCCCTCTCATATTTCCACCAGTCGGTCTATCTCTCTCCATTGCATTGCGCTCCCAATGGCGCGAATTGGATTCGAATTGGATTAGAGCATGCTGCTCGTCGTCGTCGTCGTCGGTATGATGTGATGTTCGGTGTGGTCTGGTGTGAGTTTTGAAACCTCTCCCTCGTTTGTATCTTTTGCTTTTTTCCTTTGGTCTCTCCCTCGGATACTTCTTTTGTTTTCTGTGTGTGGTTGCTCGACATGTTTTCATTTGGCATCCCTCTTCCGCTAGTTAACTCTTATTGGATTTTTCGAAAAAGAAAACAAAAGGAAGAAGGGAAAAAATGTATCTTTTCTGTCTACACCGTGTGAGACCACTACGAAGGAAACAACTTCGCCCACTGTGAATGAAATTGAATGGTGGTGACGATTGGGTCGTGGCTTTGTTGTGTCTTCAGTTCGGTGTTGTTTGCCTTAAGGTTCGCACACGCACGGCTTTTTCACTACAGAAAATATTACATTTTTTTTCAAAAAGATACTACCATTGCAAATCCAAACAACGAATACGGATAAAAACGACAACAACAAAAATCAACTGACAATCCCATCTAACGAAGATACGAAGACACTTTCTTTTGTTCTTAAGTGAAGATTTTGTGTTAAATTCTCATTTGTTGTCTGTTGTCTGTTGTCTCGGTTCTTAGTTGCAATACCGTCGTTCATTCGTTCGTTCGTTCGCTATTCACACGAGTTTCACCTTTCGTTCGGTTCGCCTTCGGTGATCAAGAAGAGTGCATAACCTACGGACACTTGTAGTGGATTGGATTTATTTTCAAAGCTCTTGCACATGAATCGCGAATAAATCATATCGTGCGACGGAAAATGCAACAATTTGTGCAAAATTTTACATGAAAACGCGATAAATTAATGTCGAATGAGAGATGTTATAGATTCACTTGAGGTGCAGTGTGCCTGATGTTTGTTTGAGTTTTCGGAATTCGATCGATCGTTTGTGAAAGAGGAATCAAATAAATCGCTTGTATGTTCATATCGGTTGTGTTGAATTTAAAGGATTTACGGGCATAGATTGATAGTGTGTGTGGGTGTTGGCGACTTGGTTTTTTTTTTATTAAACACGAGGGGAAAAAATGCTTTTGGGTACACAAAATCATTGCAACGGTAATTTGGCAGCATCAAAAGGCGCAACGGATTTCTCAATAGCAGCAATTATGGCTCGAGGCGGTGCCTCAAGTCGAGAACCATCCGAGAGGAGTTTGAGTGAGTACTTATCTAGGGAAATGACATATGTATTAATTGAAAAAAATTACTGAAAGTGCTAACATCTTTGAGTTAAAAACCAATATGTTAAGGGTCAATTGACCGACGGGTTATTAGTTAGGCAAACTTTTGCATTTGATTGATGTATGAAGTGACAGAATGGTTCTGAGATGTGCTTAGAAACCTCGAGTTGAATGTAAACGGACTGATTTGAAACTGAAAACAAAGTTTTAATTTAAAGATCTTACAGGGAATGTAAGCGGATTCATAAGCAAATAGTGTCACTTTCATATCGCGATCAATTTCCACTTAGATACGAGTAGTATATTAAAAATATCATAATGAGGTTCGAAGAACATTCGACTCACTAGCTTTACTGGAATTTCTTTGCCATTTTTCTTTGACATTTTTCATTGTTTTCAAGTCAAGCTTGATGAATATGTGCTTTTCCTTCAATTTAAATAAATTCTTACCCCAAAAGATACTTTTGTATCTGTTGGATACATTATATTTTAATCAACATTTCATTCCCATGTGTACCGAGCTCAACTAAAAATGCTTAATATCATACATAACTATATTGCGATTTCAAGAAAATTAAATTAGATACCTTAGTATACTGCAATTTGTTAACGTTTCATTAAGTAGCATGTCAAACTTGATCAGATCATCCTTTATTCAAGATTTAAAGCAAAATCTCACTAAGAGATACATTTGTATCTGTAAGATACATTATGTATTCTTTATAGAAATTTTGGTCCAAATGATGCCCTAGGTTACAGTAGTTATCCAATGTTGAAATATGGGTTTCTAAATTGGTTTTGAGTTCAAAAACACAACGTTCCGTTTGAATCCTTACCAAGATTGCATTTAGCTTTCAATTTCACTTGAGTCTGTTATAGTAAAGTAAATAAGTAGCTTCAAAACAGGTCTGACAGACTAGTTCTCATGCTACTGTGTGCAACTGCAATTTGTATATTCAATTATAACTTCTATCAAATTGCTGGCAATTTGCAAAGTATCTTTTACAACAAATCGTTTTAATTTGTACAATTCGAATAAGCATTGACCTGCAAATCAACATACCGCCTTAACATGGTATTTTTAATTACCGAACACGGCTTTTGCACAGCACTTTTCAATTCTAACAAAATCAATACGAATCGAACCAGTGTTTTCGTTTTGCTAGAGTAAACAAACCTTCTTGCAAAAAGAAGCAAGAAACAATGCCAAAAGTACAATGCTTGAGTAAGTTTGCAACTGCAATTAAGACCAATCCTAATTACATATATCCACTGTCCATTTCCATGACATAGAAATGCGCTACCATTTGTTAGATGTTTATGCAACAATATTACACTTTGTTTTTTTGCCATTGCATGTATGGACACACATTCGCTAACGATTTGCTTGTGCGTTTGCAAAGAAACGACCACAAAAAATGCAGGAAAACAGTTCTTTTATTAATTCTTTGTAATTACCACCTCATAAGAGGCAAACAAAAAACCCGATACCTACAGCAGCGATGTAATGTGGTGTTACTTTGCAGCGTATCAACTCTTTCAACAGGTTCAATTAGCGTTTTTACCGAACCCAACTTCACACTTACCTACGCGATTGAACACATTTTCGTTTTTGCTTCGAATGTCTGCAGATGAAACGTTTTTTTTTCAAAGACAAGCTATGATACCCATGATATATGCGGTAGGTTGCACTATCTGAGTAGTGAGTCAGAGTTAGTCGCTAATCGAACCGGATGTGATCTAAGGTGTTGCACCAACTTCATGCAATCCACCGCACCGGCGAGTGTTGACGTGCAAATTTCAAGACGTATAACATGCAGCGAAAAATAATTGAATTTGCTGCAAGTGAGAGCTGCAACCCACAGAGATACTTTTACTTTTTCATTCACCATATAACCACACACGATGCGTGTGTGTACTCATTTTATTTGATTTAATTTATTTTTCTGTGTTATTTTGCATTTTTAATTATCTAATGGGCAAACAGTTAATTTACTAATCAGAAGGCGTTATAAAAACCATCCAAGCATTGAGAAGGCGATTCGTTCACTATTCACTGTAGCCACGGGTTACATTGTTGGTGCACATTCATATCTCCCGCGCGTAATTGCACGCGCGCATGAATTCCAAACATATCGTGCGGGCAACGAATATATTTTGCTAAATCGGAAATGCATGCAAATGTGTATTAGTAGTATCATTTCGTATCAATAGTCCATGGATTTGATTTATCGATGAATAAATTTTCCACTCATTAGGTACAGCACCTCAAAGAGCATGTCATTGACAGTTTTGCAAACGAAAATCCATCCTCAAAAGCCCACACAACTCGACCTCGCAGCCCACAACCTCAACCCTCGATGCTCTGCGCGAAACCCCCGTCCAAGAGATGCCGGCTCGGCACGTCTAAGATCAATATGAATCGATTGTTGTTGATTAATCTGTTCGTGTGCATTGCGAAGAAACAACAGCCGCTCAAACTGCACATGTGCGCAATAGATACACATTCGAGTATGTAACTTCGCGAAGGAAAAAAAAAGCAATTTCCACATAATCACGATTAATCCATTATTATCAGGTGGTAGTCAGTTTGATTGGTTCTGGATGAGGAGAGAGATCGAGAGACAAAGCGTCAGGCGAGGAGGAGAAAACGTGTGTTGACGATGTGCTGTTGTATGTGTTCACGTTCATCGAATGGAGCGGAAAGAAATAGGTGACAAATGATTCAGAGGCTTGGCAGAGCGGTTAGAGAGTCCAGAGTGTCTATTAGTTTGCATGTGTTTACTAGTTGAATGAATGACAAATTGAAAATTTTACAACGGTTTTATGAGCAACATCTATCAGGAGTGTATCTAACATGTCGCATTTTTGCATAGAAAATTCATTTAATGAAATTTGATAGCGATATTGTGAAGGTGAGACTGATGTGAATAAATTGAACGGATGGAGTTCCGCAAGTGAGTAGACTTGGGTGTGTACTTGTACACAATCTGGAAAGTTAAAAATGATCGTTGATATTTAGATGATTTCTAAGAGCCGGAGATGAATATTTTTTTTAGGTATTTGTCAATTTATTGAGTCAGATAAATTGATGGTAGACAACACAGGTAGATTTAACTATAAAGGCTTCCTTTTTTCCCGATTTATGAAGACTACAGAAAAGATCGTCTCGCATTTTGTAGGAATGAGTAATGCGATCTCAGATCATGAGGTGGCAATTGTCCTGGGTCTCAAAATATATCTAAAGAAAGAGACCAAACTGTATTCAAACTTTACACCAAATGGGTGGAATCATGTTAACAAAACATGCCTCCGGTCTATGCGATCGAATTCAATTTACTTCTCTTCTAGCTCAAGCTCACTCCAGTCAGAATAAGAGACTCACAATTCTTTTCTTCCAGTAATTTATAGCGACTAAGTTGATTGAGGTGGTTAGGGTATGTAGTCCGAATGGATAACGTACAGCTCCGGCCCGAAACATCTTCGTCTCAGTGCCTGCGGGGCAATCAAACTGAGGCTGTCTGCGAATAAGGTGGCGCACGGCAGTGGAAAAGGACATCCACCAACTTGGTATATCTACAACGAACTAAGTTTGAGCCTAAGGTCCAGTTCCGACTTTAGAGGCATATGAAGCAGAAGAAGTTGTTAGAGCCAAGTTGAACCTTGTTGCTTGCAAGAAAGTGCTTTCAAACGTTGCCTTGACCACACTTAGACTTATTTTCAAAATTCTACGAGATCTAAGCTAGCACTTCATCAAAAACTTTACGAATGTTGACTCCTTGATCTTCAAGAAAATTGTGGAAAAGATCGAAACTTTATTTTAAAGGCGATCGCAGGCGTCACTCGTCAAGATAATCGATTGACAATATTTAGAAAAACTTCGTTTGGTTTATATACGCATGAGATAAGAACCACAAAGCTCTCAAAGCAACGACTGGATGGTGCAATTGGTTAAGTGCCTGCCCCAAGTTCGAGGGATCCCAGGTTCGAATCGCAGTGAAATCGAATCTGGTCCAGTCACCATTTGCCGTTGGGATCAAATTAACGGCACTGGAGTAGGCTGCTACCTGGCAGTACAATGGATCAGTTTTGAGTCTGAGTGCTCCAGTAGTGCTTCAAAAAATTCTCCCAAAAACAAAAAAAAAACTCTCAAAGGCTCTGGCTCCACCGCATGAAGGTCCTTCCATGCGATCACTTGGTGATCGTTCCGATTTTAATCAGAACTTAATGCAGAATCATATGACTTACGGGGGTGGTCCGATAAGTCCTTAGCCTACTAAAGAAAACTGAAAATTTTGAAAACGTGGCGATTTGTTTCTTAACAAAGTCTCCTTTTAGCTCGATACACTTGACCCAACGATGCTCCAACTTTATATATATTCTCGGTAGATGTTCCTTAGTCGCGCAGCAAACATCTGCTGTGTAAAGCGATACTGAGAATCAGCACGTATTGTTCTGTGTGCTCTGTGATGGATAAAAAAAAACTTCTTTAACCCGTCTAAAATATGCGTTTTCTGGAGGTCTGCAAAGTAAGCCATCTTGGCTGCGATAACTCCCTCATTCAACTCGAATTTCTGCCCGGCGAGTGACTTTTTCAAGTTTGGAAACAAAAAGAAGTCGCACGGGTCCAAATCTGGATGGGGCAGCAGTTCGTAACCTAATTCGACCACCTGCATTTCTATAAACATCAGTTGAGGCTTTAGGCAGAACAAAGATCTCAGAGTCGTTGCCCTAACTCATGTAGGTCTCGAACAACCTCTTTAACCTTAAAGAGTCACAAAGCAAAGCTCATTTGTGGCAAGAATGAACAACAGAATATGAGGAAAGCAGCTTCTGAGCGACGTGGCGTAGTGGGTAGGTGCCTCGACTCCCACGCTCGAGGTCGTCGGTTCGAATCTCGGAAAAACACCTAACATTTTTTCACGGCTCCACCTCTTTCGAGTCACTGACAATGCTCAAAGAGTATAACTGTCTAGAAATAGCTTCTTAATCTCGCCGTTCGGAGTCGGCATAAAACTGAAGGTCCCCTTCACTCGTGAGAGAACAATAGCACGCACAACACGAGTGGTTGCTGAGAAGCTAGGCCCAGGTCCATCTCGGACTGTAGCGCCGCCGTTATTATTATATTATAGCTTCTGACAATATTCTCTGATCAGTACATTAAATTGTTTAACTTACAAATTCACACTGAAAGTCCTTTTCATAGCTTTGATTCAAACTTGTGACTTATGTAACTTGATAGGATGAATTTACGTTTTTCGCCCGTACACCTTTTGCTGTGGTTGTTCCGATAGTTCTAAATTCTATCATCAGTTTGCTTGCTATATTTTTAAAATCTTTAATAAAAGTGTGTCTCTGAAAAGTCAGGTGGAAATTTTCCAATCATTGGCTTTAAATACATTCACGATAAGTAGTTTAGGCCATTTGGGACATATAGCCTCTGATAGTGCTCAACTAATGCGCTTCCTTCCTCCTTCCTATCGTCAGTGAACTGATTATGTCGCCTTCTGCTTTCTCATCGCGGTCTCATATATTTTTCTCAAATTATTCAGCACTCCTTTGGCATAAAACTCCAAACCTGTTGGCACGTTGTTAAAAACTAAATCTTGTTAATTTATCCGCTGAGCTGAAATATTGATGTGAAATTAAATCATTACGTATGCAAAAGAACCATCAACTTCACATCACTTAACCCATTATTCGCATTCGCTGCCACTTAACATGGCACATTCTCCTCTCGTTGCATTCTCTTTCAACCTTAGTCACAATGTATCCGCGGAACACCCACGTGCAAAAGTCCACTGTTCTGTATCTGTGCCATCAACCTCTCTAATAGTTCGAGCACACTATTCAAATCAATTTCCGCGCAGGCCAGTATATAATCACAATCACTGATGATGATGTTGATAATGCCTGTCGATGATAGAACGTGTTTTTTTTTGTATCTTCTCCTGACGTCCGATGGTCGAGAGGTTTTTTTTTAATTTGATTTGAATGTGCCTGACAGACAAACGCACCCATCGGATCGGGGGCAATAGCGGCACAAAAAAAAGGAAACAAAATATATCACAGATAAACGCAGGCGAAAATTTCCCAAAACGGCCATTTAAATGAACCCAAATGATGCGCCAATCATATTGAATTTAATTGAACGCTGAATAATGACTTTACAACTTAATCGCTGCGGTCACTGAGTACCGTTGAATTTACGAGGAGTGAAATGAATCCGAATGACTGCTATAATCTCGCCGCATTCAAAACCATCGCACCGCATTGCGAAAGATACGACGAGTATCTATAAAGTTAATTTGATGTCTTGATTTGAAAGTCGATCTCTGAGCACAAGACCATCTACTTCCCGACTCTTGTGGATGTGTGTGATAATTACCATAAATTATGAAATTCATACTTGGCGATGGTTATTTTTGTTTTTAATCAAAAAGTGGACATTTGTAATTTTTCAGTCCCCTGTGGCGAGGAAGTTGTTAAGTCTTTGAAAGTTCTATGAATGAAAGTTGACACCTTTTTGATTGAGTTTTTTTTTCTCTGTTCCCTTCATTTTTAGGCCCTCTCTCGGTTGATCGATTCCCCGAAGTCGACGACGATGTCGATGTTGACGTTGAACAGTGTAGTGACTCAGAAGCTCCATCCCGATCGCGAGCACAACAAAATCGTTCATCACCACAAAGTCCATCCACAGAAGATGATCGATTGTCACCGGAACCAGCTCAGGTTTGCAATAAACGAAAGGACCAACAGTCGACAGTTTCACTGACAGTTTATCATTTTCCTTTGCAGCCCCAACCAAAAATCACAGGATCGTGCAATTGCGATGACTTAAAGCCAGTACAATGTCACCTAGAGACAAAGGAGCTATGGGATAAGTTTCATGAGCTCGGCACCGAGATGATCATCACGAAAACGGGCAGGTAAGTCGAACTCGTCCAGAGATACATTTGTCAAAAAACACGGATGGTGTTACACCATCAGTGTCAGACGCAAGAGTGGGAAAGTAAACAATTTGATATAGCGTGTGCGGCCTGAGACCGCTAAATTACAGAGGACGAGTGCATACGCGTGTTAAGGAGTACAGTGCAGTTAAAAAGCGATTTAAAGAGTTTTATTGCGTTTTTGTCGGAGGAGTTGTTGAATTCTCTTTCTTCTATTCCTTTCATGGTGGTGGCGGCATCGTTTGGATTTTAGTATCTCTGCAGTCGATGAGAGCACAGACATTGTAACGACTTTTGTTGTATTTCAAAGATAGGATGTCGTGTGGCGACAGAATGTCTGAGAAGGAGTACATTAAGTATCAGCCATAAAGAAACAATTGTTACAAATGTTTACGCTAGCATTTAATCACGAAGTTCAAGCTCGTTCATGGGAATGAACGTCTATGTTTTGATTGCTTTTCATTCCTTCAGACGCCGCCGTCTTCCGCCATGGATTATAGTTTGTTGAGGAGAAGAACATGCGCCATCTTAAACAGGGAAACGGTATCTAATCGTATATCAATAAATTTCATAGTCGAAGTCAACTGATCTGCTTAAAAAATAAATCGGAGCCATAGAAGGAAAACCATTCCTTGATCCACGGAATGTAACACCATCACCCAGTCCGTCAACACGATCGCCAGATCTGTCTCGAGTTATTTTTGCTTGACGATCTTCCTGATCGGTGTCCTACTTAGAAGACCCTCGCATATCCTTTGTCTCAACAACAGTCCTAAAAAAGATCAGTTGCGATCATCTAAAGTCTCACATTGCGTACTCGCATGTCACACCACTTAACCAAGCTGATCGAGCCTCTGAGCCCGCCAGCTTAACTCATACCCAACTCTTTACTCTGGTAAGCACCCTGTTGGCTCAAAAAGCAACCACACCGATGTTAGCCACATGAGATCGTAAGTTATCGGTTCGTGCAAAAAGTGGACCGCAAAGCGATCTCACCTCCGCAACTAACACTTCTGTTCGATCGTTTTCTTTCTCTTTTTTTTTTTTGGTGGAAAAAACTTTATTTTTATTGATTTAAATTTTTAATTTATTCATTTATTACTCGAGAAATGATCTTTCTCGGCGCGAATGTGATAAACAAACATCCTGACAGGATAACGATGTGTATGCATGTAGTACCCGCTGCAGCGATCGACAATAAACCCGAACATGTGTACTTTGGTGCGCGCCACGCAGAGTTAATTTCATCCTTTTGACATATTTATGATGGTTCGGGTCATTACTTCGAACTCTTTCTGTTGTTGTGTTTGTTAAGATCAACGCGGGCGAGGAGTGCAAAGAGTCAAAGTGATCGCGTCGCGAGCATAAACCGAAGACACCTGAGTGCGAAGAGATGGCGCGTAAGCGCCTTGCACCATCGTTGCCGTCAACCCGTTCACACTGTTGCGGTGTGTCGTTGGATTGGTCTTGTGAAAGAACGAAGACCACGCTGTGCGTGGAATTTTCTGAATTCTCCTTAGTCTCGTGGCAGTTGGGGACGTTCCCGTTGCGTTGCCGCCGTTGTCTTGTTTTACACTTTTATTTGGTTTTATGATCCGCATCCGTTGACCGACAATCGGTCAAGATGAGACCCACAACGAGGCAGATTGCATACAAAGGCGACACAAACACCTAAAGACACAAACAAACAATATTAATCCTGTTTGACAAGGATATCGATACACAATTGGTTTGTGTGTGTCCTCTGACAATAACAAACACCCCAGCTGAACCCAGTGTATCCTTTTTTGTCGCCCTAAGATGACATAATAGGATTCGATACGCACTTTGCCAGTCAACTCTCGTCCTTTTTTTTTTGTATTTTTTTTGCGATCGGGACGTATCACACAAACGCCCTCGAAGATCACTGGGGTGAAGGTGTAAATAGTTTGCTGCTCTGTGGGAGCGAACCGAAAGATTTCTGTTGGGCGCTCTCTCCATGTTGACATCCTGGTGTTGTCAGGTTGTTTGCTGATCGATTGTGGCCTCAGAAATGGTGTCGACACCATGAGGGCGACCTCACACAGTAAATTTCCCAGAATACAGCACTCCCTTCGTCCTGTGAGCCTGCGTGTGTACGTGTTTTGGCACTTGCGATTCGCAACGGTCATTTTCACCACAGGACATTGAATTTTAATTCGGAAAGGCGACCCTCTCCGGGGGAAGTCACCACCACCAGGCCAGACCAAGCCAGGCCAGGCCAGGCAGAGCCATGTGAGCTGGCCATCAAAAGTGACGAAGTATTTGCAGATTGATATCGCCTTGGCGATGACATATGCGCTGCTAATTTTTTTTTTTTTGCTTTTTGTCGTTGGTTTTGTTTTTGTTCATTCGTTTGTTTATGGTGGTGTATGTGCTCTAAGAACAATTACAACGCCATTTGTACAACTAAGAGTCGAAGTGAGTGTTGGCGAACGAGACCGCCGGCATTGCTGGCGCGGAAAATGTTGGCGCTAATGCGCGATTTGCATGTCGGCTTGGGGAGTAATAAAGAATCACACAAAAAACTACACAAAAAACATGAACTTAACAAAAGGAATAGAGTTTGGGAATGAACACAATAATAAAGGACTTCTCATGGAGTGTATTTGCTACAACAGCGGAAAGCTATTAATGCGGTTATAAGAGCAAATGAAAAGGATACCCGTCGTCGATATAATGTTAATCGACAGGATATTATGCCGACACGTTTCGGGCAACATACACATGAACAAAAGTATGAGAGAGGGTGTATGGATTTTAGGGGGTGACCTGTAGTCGAATTGGGGTTAACTGCGGGAAATTAACGGAACTTCGGAGTCATAATCCCATGCCAGGTCTTAAGTGCGGGGTTTTAGTGTAAGAAATCTGTGAACGACTAATGAAATCGTCGCTTTTGGCGGTAAGAGACAGTTGGAAGGCGGTTAATTACGAAGCGCTTCTTTCCTTTCTTCGGGCGAGGTTAGAGTCCGGCATGGACTTGGGCCTGGCTTCTATAGCGAGCACTCGTGTTGTGCCTGCTATTACTCTCTCACGAATGAAGCCATCTCACGATTTTATGTTGAATCCGAAAATCGAAGTTTAAGAAGGTATTCTTGACACTCTGTGAGCATTTTCAGTAATTCGAGGGAGGTGGTGCAGTGAAATTGGAAGTTGTTGTGCCTGGGATCGAACCATGAACCTTCGCGTAAAATTCGACTTACTTATCCACCACAATATAACGGCCAGTTTACGAAGCGCTTGGATTTTGTGATCATCGATTAGCCTTTTACGAGTTTAGGCGCCATTGCATAGAGGACAGTGACCATTTCAATTCAGAAGTAGTCTTAAAAGATCCAATGCATCAATACCTGAGTGCAATTGCCTTACTTCTCAAAGCATGCATTCGTTCTCAAATTGATTTATGCTCGTACCTCTTTGTACTTTGTATTATGAAGGCTCTGAACCACCTTCAAATCGTGACGATCCTGGGCATGCTATTTTTAGTTCAGTTGACACAAAGCCTTTTTTACGTCCGTTGTGACTTGGTCTCTGTACCGTAGGTTCGTAGCTTCTTGAGCCAGGAGGCCGGAATTCGAAGGCACTCTTATTCGCATCATTATGTTCGATGTGGCTGAGCCAGACTAGTCGATCGATGTTTGCCTTACGAACTACAGACATCCACATCCTTGTGCAGTTTGCTATTTTGTCTCTTTCTCCACTTGGCTTCCTCGCAGAACTGCCAAATATCCTGTATTGAATATTTCTCTCTCTCTCAATAAACCCAAGGTTAGCTCTTTCAGCTCCCCGCTGTCAGCAAATCAAGCAAAATGAACGTTTTGAACAGATACTTGTTCCTCAATTAGGAGCAATGAGTCTAGTTGCTCAGACAAGCCAAAGGCAAACCAGTTGCCAAGGGATATTCTCCGTCTAGAAGTACCAGAGTGTAGATGAGCTCTATCTATCTCCAACTTATTCAAGCAGCAGGAGAAGTCCGCTTCTTAATTCAAGTCCTACATTCCAATCTGGGCAAAGTCAATTGAACTATGTGTCGAGTTATAACATCACACCATTTAAGCATAAATCAGGACAGTCTTAGTCAGTACTTCAACGATACGACTTAAGTTACATGCCAGTTCATACCTCCCCATTGTGTACTACATCACGTGAAGTCAATTAGAAATACTGCTGTTGTTCTGAATTAAAATGGAACTCTCCTAACAAACATTTGAAACAAGAAAACAAGTCCTCACCATTAACAGCTACATTCCTGAACAAAAGGACATAAAAAATAAATGGCGAAGAATAGTTGTAAATTACGTACTGAAAATGATTTACGATTTGTCCCACGTGGTCATGCAATCAATTTATTCACACAGAAATCATTTGAATAAGAGTTACATTTCAACTCAGCTCCATGCAGCAGTGCCTAAGGTATGTGTGTCCACATCTGATCGGGTGGCGCTACACAGAAAAAAACGAAGAAAACTTTACCATTCCATGGAAACTGTCCAACCACCCCCAGCTGGGCTCGAAAAGTAATTTTTAATATTTTCACATTATTCACGTCTCTCTCTCTCACTCTGCCGCTCACTCAGTTTCTGTAACACGCAGAAATTATAATTCAAATATCGTGCTAACGTGTTAACATTACATCATAATAATATTCCAAGCGTTAGATACGAAAGCCTCCAGAACAAGATACGAGTATAGTCAGCCGCCCAAGTCCACCCCACTCCATATGGCTGCGAGCCCTCCATTAGTCGAGAGTCCGGCGGAACTTAAAATGGTCGAATTCCAAAAAAATTATATGGTCGGCGTATGCATACCAACCTTCAATATATCATATGTATGTTTGGCTGTTGAATATTTGATTCAAACGTGAGTCTACGCAACCAGAGGGCACGCACAACTCGGTTGGGCAATACATACATAAGTCGGTGGGCTGAACCGGCGAACGTTAGACAAACAGAAAATATTTAATTGTAGACATTTTTCTTGGAGCGTTTTATTTGCTCACCTCAACCGCGCGCTACCGCTATTGCTCAACGCCGGTAAAGTGAAGCGGCTGAGTGAAAGAGTGAACGACGAATGGCTTCTGTTTGTTTTTAGCACAAGAAGCAATTTTCCTCGGCACCTTTGTTTGCTCGGAAATTAGCAGATACAAAATTGTTATTGGCATTCTGTTTGAATGGACGGGCAAATCGATAGGATAATCAACGGCAATGAGTTGATGTGTGGAGTGGAGGTTGTGGAAACAATGTTTTATTTTTTTGCAATTATGTTCTATTCCTGGTTGGTTTTTGCATGTTAACAGGGGTCGAAGGAATTGGGATCCCTCATTGTTTGGTAGTAAACACACAAATTGGCTACACCGGATAAACAATGAATTGAAAATTAACAAGGAAACTAAACGAACTAAAGATCCCAGCTCGCTAAACAGAAAATGTTCTTTTAATCAAGCGTCTGTTATTGATCCTGGCCTGGCCTGGCAAAAAGCTGGCCAGCCATCAGTTTGGTCTCTTTCTTCGTTGAACTTCAGATTAAATTGTAAGTGGTATCCCAAAATCCAAGCAAGATTTGAATTATTCGGAGAAGTGTTGCCAGCTGAAAAAAAAGGTAAGCGTGATAGCTGACAATTCGAAATTCTTAAATATTGAGCACTTCACGCGTTTTAATAGTTCATTCAACAACAACAATTGGGCGCTGATTGTTCAAACAAAATTCACTTCTTTTTCATCTTGCTGATTTTCTGAACCCAAAATCTTACAATTTTGGCGATTTAATAATAATAATGGCGGCGCTACAGTCCGAGGTGGACCTGGGCCTAGCTTCTCAGCAACCACTCGTGTTGTGCGTGCTATTGTTCTGTCACGATTGGAAGGGACCTACAGTTTAATGCCGACTCCGAACGGCGAGATTCAGAAGCTTTTTCTAGACAGTTATACTCTTTGAGCATAGTCAGTGCCTCGAAAGAGGTGGAGCCTTGAAAAAATGTTTGGTGTTTTTCGGGAATCGAACCTTAGACCTCGAGCGTAGGAGTCGACGCACCTACCCACTACACCACGGCACCCACGATGGCGATTTAGAATTGTCAAATTTGGTGTTCGGAAGACCGACGAGTGATCGTTCAGAAACAAGTGCATCCATAATGCATCACAGTTTGGGTGGAATTTCTGACCTGGAGGCTTAATCGGAGGTCTTTTGGTTAGGCAATTACAGTTAATGGTACTCGCTGTTATGACATTTCAATTCAGTTTATTGTGTCAAAATTGCAAGTTAAGAATGCGGATGGCTTGTGGTTTGGACATGAAGTTTTCACAAGACATACAGTCTAGGAAATAACTCATTCCAGTCATTTCCAGGTTGTGGTATATCTCATTTTGGTGGTCAAAATTGTCTGCTCAGATCATATGGTTTTATTTGGTTTGAAGTCTAAGACTTATGCTAACGAGTCCACAATCACCCTTGGTTTGAAGTCCGTCTCAACAAAAATTACACATAACTATGCAAATTTCGACGTATGTGCCTGCAAACCCGATTAACTATTTTGTTACCTTTTAATGAGGGCTTTGTGAAGTAAGAACAAATTTATTTTTCTTCTTCTTATGGCGTTACTCTCCGGAGTGGATACGGGCTTTAACCAACAAAACACTCCAGCTAGCATGGTCTTTTGCTATCTCCAGTTGCGCACTGCAAGTTGCTTGAGGTTCTTTTTCACTTGTGTCCGGCACATTAACGTGCACGATCCACCACAATATAGCGGCCAATATACGAAGCGCTTAGATTTTGTGATCATCGATTAGCCTTTTACGAGCTTAGCCGCCGTTGCATAGAGGACAGTGACCATTTCAATTTAGAAGAGGTCTTAAAAGATCCAATGCATCAATACCTGAGTGCAATTGCCTTACTTCTCAAAGCATGCATTCGTTCTCAAATTGATTTATGCTCGTACCTCTTTGTACTTGGTATTATGAAGGCTCTGAACCACCTTCAAATCGTGACGATCCTGGGCATGCTATTTTTAGTTCAGTTGACACAAAGCCTTTTTTACATCCGTTGTGACTTGGTCTCTGTACCGTAGGTTCGTAGCTTCTTGAGCCAGGAGGCCGGAATTCGAAGGCACTCTTATTCGCATCATTATGTTCGATGTGGCTGAGCCAGACTAGTCGATCGATGTTTGCCTTACGAACTACAGACATCCACATCCTTGTGCAGTTTGCTATTTTGTCTCTTTCTCCACTTGGCTTCCTCGCAGAACTGCCAAATATCCTGTATTGAATATTTCTCTCTCTCTCAATAAATCCAAGGTTAGCTCTTTCAGCTCCCCGCTGTCAGCAAATCAAGCAAAATTAAAGTTTTGAAGATTTACTTGTTCCTCAATTAGGAGCATTGAGTCTAGTTGCCTAGACAAACCAAAGGCAACAAATGTAAACTAAAAATCTGTGTTTTCTATCACTATTACTTCTTGCGTAGATTTTGGGGCGCCCTTTGGAATGCAGAAGACAGAAGAAGAGCTCTAAAATCAATCTCAAGTCAATACATTTTAACATGAATTGCAAACGAAACAGGCAGGAGTGACTTTCTGTCTGAATTGACATGATTTTGATTTTGAAAGCATTTCAAGCCTCGCTCAAAAACAAGACGACAACTAACGTCATTTCCATACAGTAAAAATCGACCTATCGTGTGCGGTCGAATTTGCTTAATTGCTTGTCTTTACTAACTCTCATATGGAAGCCAAAAGAGTCATCTCATCTTTAGCTTTGAGTGTCAAATGGTAAAAGCGACAATATGAGAGGCTACACTGAACTTTTCTGTCTGAACTTGTAAACGTCAGGTAAATCATCAGTCAAAGCGCTATTTTGTTTTGACAATGAGAAGGTGACGTCCGTAAACAAGACTAGTTCAGAATGAAAATGCTACATTTAGGCAAGAGCCTGTGAGAGAAGAAAGAGTGTTTAACAGTTTTCGGTTCAACTTTTGACAGAAAAACATCTTTAAAAATGGCCAAGCGTACCAAGAAGGTTGGAATCGTAGGTAAATATGGTACCCGTTATGGTGCTTTCCTACGTAAAATGGTGAAAAAAATGGAAATCACCCAGCATTCGAAATACACCTGCACTTTCTGTGGCAAGGACGCCATGAAGCGTGCCTGCGTTGGTATCTGGTCCTGCAAGCGCTTTAAGCGTGTTGTGTCTGGTGGTGCCTGGGTGTACTCAACGACCGCCGCTGCATCTGTCAGATCCACTATGAGTCGTCTCCGTGAAACCAAAGAACAATAAACTGTCCACCTTAGGTTTACCACAACTCGTTAGAAAAAGCAAAAAGAAGAGGATGTTTCCCCACTCACAAGTGTATATCCTCGCAAAATGTCGGTGAGCATCCGTTTTTGGTGAAATGCTAAGGCAAAGAAGGACTTATGGTTGGAACGATATTCATGATTCGTAATTGGATATGAACCTCTCAAATAATTTCGGACTAAAGGAAGAACTTAACTGCTGAACACACTGTTAGCGATTGTTCCCCTATCGAGAGCATTGTTTTACTGATCTATATGGTCTACTGAGTTTTCAATAGACCCACACTTCCTTATCTTTCCCTAAGCACGCTCATTAGTTCCCATTTTCCTTGATCTGTCCTCCTTTGTACTCCTTTGCTTGATTTACTGGAGACCCAGTTGCCTTTCTTAACTTTTCAAGATGATTTGTACCCAATTCACTGCTTCGCCCAAGGGGTTTCTCTTCATTAGCGCAGTAGACTTGTTTGACAACTCCAAGAGGAAAACGAACCAAAACAACACTCAAAGCGTTGTCTTCATTCTTAGCTCCATCCCAGAGTATCTGGTCTTGACATTCTAATTCAATCAAAGTATTATATTCCATCTAATATTTATTGCGACACCGAACCAGACAAATATCTTATTTATGGATACTAAAGATGTAGAATACACGAGCGGGTGATGCGATTTATTTTAATTTATTATTCCGCTCCGATAATGCTCAAGAGAACAAACACCCGCTAAATACATTTCAATTCACAGTCATTTCGACTTAAATTCATCACATTCGACTAATACCCTCTGCACATGTGCCAAAGGGGGAGACAACAAAAAAAGAAAAGAAAAAGCGAGCAAAAATGTTTAAAAATATAAAAAATTATAATTTTTATTGATTAAATTAGTCAGACTACATTTTCACACTTCGAGCCCCGTCATAACTCATAAAATGCAAATTTCTAAGACAAGTTTTGTTGAAAGGAGAGAGATTATAAAAAAACGAAAAATTCAAACTGACAACCAGCGAGCGAACGAAACAACTGAAATTCCAAGAAGATAACACATCAAAGATACTCTCAGATATTTTATTAATTTTTATCTGTTTGTTCATAATTCGTTCGGTGTGTCGTTCTTGTTTTTTTTTCTTTCTTTCATAAACTTCTTCCCTCTTCGTTCTCTTTGTTGGCCACAGTTACACTTGGTGTAGATACTTTTTTTTGTTTTCATTTTTATGGATCATTCTTTTGGGGTGAACATGCTTGGCTGGTTGTGTGCAGGAACACTCCACATTTCGTAAAAAAGGAACAAAATTCAAAATGAAAATGAAAATAAATAATTTTTATGGTTCGTTATCGTTGTAAAAGGTGCGTTTAGATTTAATTAAGATGTTTTATTCAATGAAGGAAGAGACACTCTCCGGCTTCAACTGGAGCTCCGATGAGGGATGAGTTGTATGTACATGAACTTTAGCGCGTTATCAACGTTACAGATACAAAGATGAGCGGTGGGTTGTTAATTACGTATGCTAATGATGACACATTGCACATCGCATGCATGCTGGCTGGTGTATCTATGGTGTGAATAAGTAAGGCCATTAACAGATCTTTCTCCCTGAGCATGTGAATGGTTGTTTAGTGTTAGGAAACTCCACACAGATACCCACACACCATCATTGTACCCACTCTCAGCTCGGAGTCATTCTAGTTCTTTTCTTCATTCGCATGTTGGCAGCTTATAAACTTCAACTGATATACCTGTGATAAGCTCCTGTGTGTGGCATGGCCATATTCAATGCAGTGGGCATGGGGGTAACCGAACCAGTTAAGAAGGAAGTCGTCGATGCCGGTGGAGTGCCTGGTGGTGTCGTGGTGTGGCGGTGTGATGGTGTGCGGCGTGTAGTTGTTCATTGTGCGACGCGAAGGACGAACGCGCGATGAAACTTAATTTACATGAATTTCGACGATTTATGTTTTTATTATTCGACCAACGAAAAAAAAAAGGAGAGGAAAATGTACACACACATGCCATGTGCATGTGTACACGGTACAAGAATGACATTAATACCTCAGGCTGGGGTGCAGGGTGGGTGAGATAGTGGAATGTGCGTGCATTGTTCTCCTTCTTAATTTATTACGTGGAAATTTTTAGCCTAAATTATGTAAAGAGAGCTATTTAATCTTTTATTGTGTGCGTAGAGCATTAACTGAATTTTGTTTTTTTTTCTTTCCTTTGTCATTGCAGACGAATGTTCCCCACAGTACGCATCAGCTTTTCGGGACCTCTGCGACAAGTACAACCCGCCGACCGGTATGCGGTTCTATTGGATATCGTTTCGGTTGATTCACGGCGATATCGCTATGCATACCATCGATCATCATGGTTGGTTGCTGGTAAAGCTGATCCACCACCACCGGCTAGACTGTATGCTCATCCAGATAGTCCAATTAGTTGTGAAGCATTGCGCAAGCAAGTGGTTTCGTTTGAAAAAGTGAAACTCACCAACAATGAGATGGATAAAAATGGACAGGTGAGTTTGAAATTGAAATTGAAATTGAGTGGCTAGTGGAGCCTGTAAAATACGGGGTATATTTTGTTTTGGATGTGAAAAGTGAAACTATGAGATGTGCACATTGAAAACGTAATAACCGGATACCCGGGTTATTTCCCACTATTTACTGATACTCAACTACTCGAGTATAACCCTGGTAAAGCTGATACGACTGGATGGCGCAGTTGGTTAAGTGCCTGCCCCAAGTTAGAGGGGTCACAGGTTCGAATCACAGTGAAATCGAATCTGGTCCAGCCACCATTTGCGGTTGGGACCAAATTAACGGCACTGGAGTAGGTTGTTACCTGGCAGTACAATGGACCAGTTTTGAGTCTGAGTGCTCCAGTAGTGTTTCTAAAATCCTCCGAAAAAAAGTAAGCTATTAGGTACCCGTTATTCCATCGGGTACCCCCTTGCGAAATTTGTTCTTGCAGTTGCAGCGGTACCGGTTATTGCCGGGTACCCGAAACTTTGTTAGATACTTGTCAAATTGGCCCTTACCAGCATGGCTCGTGTACCCAGATACCCGGGGAGTTTACGAGGTGGACTTTTGCCTAGCTTCTCAGCAACCACTTGTGTTGTGCGTGCTATTGTTCTCTCGCGAGTAGAGGGTTCTACAGTTTAATGCCGATTCCGAGCGGCGATTTTGAAAAGCTTTTTCTGGACAGTTATACTCTTTGAGCATTGTCAGTGACTCGCAAGAGGTGGAGCCGTGAAAAAATGTTAGGTGTTTTTTCGAGATTCGAACCTTAGATATCGCGCGAAGGAGTCGATGCACCTACGCACTACGCCACGGCTCCAGATAGGTGTTACTCGGGTTTAAGATTACTAATGCACAGAGCCTTGTGTAGTGGGTTGTGTGGAAAAATGATTGAAGACCTAAGGTTCTAAAGAGTTTCATGAATCAGAGGGCGAGGGCTTTAGGTCTCAAATTCTTCTTATTTAAGATGGAACTCAAATGCAGCTCATGTCGAATTCAAACTAAGTTCACAGAGTCAAACAAAGTTTCATTAGAGACATGTCTGCGAAAATGCCTGTTTAGCTACGACAAGGCGTTGCTAACTCAAGCTTGTGCTTGAGGCCACTAGAAGTTACAAGTTCGTTTCTTTCTTAATCAATTTACCTACATAGTGAGCAACGAGTAAGCCAAATTTATCCCGATTCGGGTGCTAAAGGATAGGATTACGGGTATTGCTCCTGAGTGCTGTTAGAAAAGGAACACGAACTTACATGTTTACGTATCTGAAGAAACACATTTTCAACATGAAACCTCATGAATCACTGCAAGGTCTTGTTACGAAACATCTGCAGCAAAGGTTTGTTTGTGATTTTCCCTAAACGAGTCGCCTTCAATTAAGAACTAAAGAGAGTAACTATATTTTAAAAATTTGAATGCAAGTTAAAAAGCAGAAAACACCTTCTCACAATTCAGGAGATTTCACATTCCTTCAAAGAAGTTGAACAACAGAAAAAAGGATGTGTACAACTCGGCTTTGTCTGTTGCTTTTGTTAAACCCCTTCAAGTATCCCTCTTTGAAATCTGTCATCTTCCACATTTCTCTGCAGACATCGCCCGAGGCAAGCATGTGCATAATGTCTGTTGAACTTGTCCTCCTGAAATATTTATATGCTTTTTCTGAATCTCACTTTCTTGTTACACAGCCAACTCCATATTTTCCGACTCCCAGTCAGACATTTTTTCTCCTCCCTCCAATCATTCCAACCCCTAAATGTGTCTACTTGGTGGAGTTCAAAGCGCATGACTGCATAAAATAACATTACCTTCGAATGGCAACGGCTTTACACATTTTGGAGTAACAAACTACACAGCCATGAATTCCTGAAGTTTTTCTCTTTAACCCCGCTTCACCCTCACACCTTCCAACTCTCATTTTTTTGTAAGGGATTTTAAGAACGCCAAGCCAATGGCACCTTTTAACCTCTCACTCCCTGGTGTCAAGTCAATAAAAAAAAAGCATAAGAAAAAAAAATTCCGGCAAAACATTTTATTTTATATTCCCACACGCTGATGGGGGTGGCTGAGCAGTGGTGGTTGGGGTTTATGGGCGGCACGGAATCATTTAATGTACACACGGAGATACATCTGATATGACTTACTAATTATTTATTTATTCATTGTTTTCATTTGTTCTTTCTTTTAATTTATTTTGCAGATCGTTCTCAACTCGATGCATCGCTATCAACCGAGAATACATTTGGTGCGTTTGAGCCATGGCCAGAGCATACCCACATCACCGAAGGAGCTCCAGGAGTTGGATCATAAAACATTTGTGTTCCCAGAAACTGTGTTCACCGCTGTGACAGCGTATCAAAATCAATTGATCACCAAACTGAAAATCGATTCAAATCCTTTTGCGAAAGGATTCAGGGACTCATCGCGATTGACGGACTTTGATAGGTGAGTTCACACACCACAATCTCATATGTATGCATGTATGCACATTCTACATTCGTAGAGTGTCCTTTCTGCCCCATCTTCTCCTCTTCCCCGTAACGAACAAAAAAGGTAAAATGCGAAAATAAAGAAATGCGGTCATAAAGTCGAGCACAAAATAACCGCACGCCAAGTGTAAAGGTTAAAACAGAAGACAGACACAATAAAGTGTGAAAAAAGAAACGAACACAGAGGACAAGTGGGCAAGGAGAACGAGAAACAAGACAAGAAAAAAGAGACTAACAATGTTTATACGAAACCCCTTTTCGGGATATGCGCCCAAATTACAGGCCGGCGCGTTTAGCTTTGATGATGGGAAACACGAAAAGTCGGATCATTATATTATCATCTTTTAGCTGGGCTGGTTCCTGTATGTGTTGTTGCCTTGTGTATCGTGTCGTTATGCTCTCGGTGTTAAGCACTGCGAACTGCAAAGTCAGGTTGCTGAAATGCTTTGCATTTAAATATCTCCTTCAACTGCTACTCCTACCATCAGGGACTTTCGTTTTCGGGGGTTCTGTTTCTGAAATGTATATCGACTTGTAAATTAGTTCGTTTACAGTTCGTTTCATTTTTTATTGGACATAACAACGCGAGCAGATTATTTTCGATATCACTTTTGCAACTGAGTAGAAGAATTCTTTTTTCTTCTTGTATGCTTCTTTGAACTTGTTTCTCGAATACAGGAGACCGCAGGAAATATTTATGAGTAATGAAAACGATATCCACAAGGTGGTAGATAGTAGCTGATTATCACGAGATATACACTTTTCAAGGACTTTGTTGCCAATGAATATCTTGTTGACCGGAGACCATAAACGTGTTCTCGGTTTTTGATCGCTCAAATCACAAAAATGACTTTATTGTGGCAATTAGTTACAATCACTCCCCTTCATAGAAACGTGTTAGAAAACAATTTGATACGACACTCAATTTATGAGCCCTGATGGGGTCTTAATTTCGTTCTTTAACACAGAGCTCAAGATATGTGAAGACTTAGGGCCAACTATAACAGCCGAAGGAAAACTTAAGCTTATGTCTAAAACCAAACGAAAAGTAACACGGAGCATTGTCAGATTTCAAAGTGTCTATAATTGCTTATAGAAACATGAGGAGAATTCAACTGTCAACTGACGTTTGCATACGTAAAAACGAATCATTTCGATCCCGTGCGAAGTAGGCAAAAGTGAACGAACTTAACGAAACTGAACGAATTTAACGAAACTTAACGAACTTAACGAAACTGAACGAACTCAACGAAACTGAATGAACTTAACGAAACAGTGTGTATAATTCCTGGATATTCGCTCAGTTATCTTAAGTTTCCGTCCAACCTTTTAGTTACCAGTTAAACAACAGGTCAGTTTTCAAATGAGTCCCTGTTCAGTCATCTGCAACTCTAACTCATTAAAGGTTTTTCGGTCATGAGAGAGCATAGACATTTGTAAAGCATTTCAGTATGTTCTTCGAGAGAAAACCACAACTTAGAGGTGGTTACTGTAGAAGCTTAACCTGAGTCCACTTCGGACAGCGCAAAGATCGAGAAGAAATCAAAAGATGGGCGATGATCCGAAAATAAATTGTCCAGTGAATTCATGATTTTGGTGGTTGCAAAGACCAGACCAGACCCTACACAGACATTAACCGCTAAAGCTGAAAAGAATCAATTTGTTTGAACATTAGAACCAGAACCGTAAGAGACACAACTCTTGCCCTGTCTTACAGAAAGCCAACATTTTAACTTAAAAAATGTATGCGATTACCCTGAGCACTCTTCCGCCTTATGTATGTCTTGTTTGACTGCGCCAAGAACTGATATGTTCGAAAGGTCGATTGATGTCACCAAAATACACCTTATTCATATTTTTATCCAAGCAAATAATTTTCATAAAATTCATCTCAGTATTTACATTTTATTTCTCCCCGTTACACATGTTTGATGGATGTTTCATCACCACTCAACTAATGAATCCTCTCTTTGCGCAAGAAGACTTTGCTTTGAGGATAGTTTTGGTGACTCAATCATGTCGTATTTGGCCGGTAACTATAGGTCAGTTTCCAGGTCCGAAATTCCCCACCATCCAAACATTTCTCCCACCATTTGCATCAATCCAAAGTTACCATCAACTGATCACATTTTTTTTTTCTTTTTGTTTGTCTTTACAGAGATCCAATGGATGCCCTTTTGTTGGAACAACATCTTCGAGCACCGTTGCGACTATTCCCCGATCCTCTAATGCAACAGTTTACCCAACAAGATGCCGATGCAGCATCCATGGCTATACTGGAGAAGGCTCGTCAGCATCTTCAAATGTGGGGTAGGTCTCCATACACTGAATTACTCCTGCCGCAAATGTATCAGCGTCCAACTCTAGGCGCTCTCAATCTAGGCCTCTGGCAACAGCAATGGCCTCAGTTACAAGCCGGTTTCCTAGCCAGTGCTAATGCGGCTAACTCAGCACGTACCCCACCACCACCGCCACCAGCATCGACACCATCAAGTTCGGGCTCACCATCGCCCGATATGAGAGCGAAACATTTTCAACGGTTTAGCCCCTATCAAATACCACAACATCCCCCGACTCCAAGGAGTCCGCCCAACTAATGTGGTACTCTCCTCCCACGGATCATCTACCATTGTGTGCGTGTGCGAGTGCGTATGTGTGCGAAATGAGAACATGCAGCGTGAGTGCAACCAAATGTCGTGTCAATGTCGCTTTTGTAAATATCATTTATTATCCAAATCCTCTTAACCCACCCGCCCTCTCCCAGCAGCAGCACTTACATTCATAAATGTATCTCATTTGCTGAAAACATGTTTCATGAACGAATTTCTTTTGTTTTTTGGTTTAACCGCGATTTTGTTTATATCTCTCTAGAATACATTTATTTATTATTTATTGCTTTAGTGTAAAAAAAAAGAAAGAAAATGTGTGCGAGGCTTCAGTTTTTATGCGCCGTTGCCTCTGATATTCCTACACAAACAGAAGAAAATACAAAATTATCGTCCTGTGTATCGAAAATCAAAAAAATCAGTATTATCACTTAAAAAAAAATACAAAAAAAATAATCTGTAAATAGAAATATAACAACTATTGTAAATAACGGTAATTTGTATATTCACTAAAAAAAACTCCTAACCCCATCATCTATTTGTTTTAGTTGAAGAGAAAAAAGAAACAAAAAAAATAAATCATTGTTAAATGTTTTTAATTTTAGTTTTAGTTTGCATTGTAAACAAAACATGTTCCGTTCCTAAATTTTACAGTTGTTACCTTTTGTTTTTACTTGTACAGTTTTAGTTAATTCTTTTTTCTACGCATTACATACAAAGGCAAAATCAAAATCTAATTGTGAAAAATGTTCGTTTTTTTTATGATGTTTTGTTTCACTTAAATTCATCTCAGTGTTTGTATTATTGGATCTAAGGTATTAGTAGAGGTAAATTGAGGAGGATGTATCACAAAAATACTATAGAGTTTATGTTGCAAAAAAAAGAAAAATGAAAAAATTAAACAAAAAGAACAAAAAATATAAGTGTAGTAAAAATAACCAATTAAATGTATTTTTTTTTGTGTGAATAAAAACAATAATATTAAATTGAAGGATGAGTGATATTATAAAAAAAATATAAATATATATATATATATTAAATTAACTACAACAACAAAAATGAATTAGTAAGATAATGTTAGAAAATAAAACGATATTATAAAAGGTAAATATTATACATAAAATAAAACATATTTAATGAAAAAAATATATAAACACAAGTCTTTTCATTTATCCTTGAGCCATGCGATTGTTGAATGATACTAGAGTTTCAACGGTATTCAGTCCACAACTCCATCGGATTAAAGGGGTAAAATTAAAAATGTTTTGGTTTTTTTATTGGTCTCTTGACATTAGGAGGTCTTGACATCTTTTACAAGCAATCGATAATAATAATAATAATAAGCGTTAGCTTCTCAGCAACCACTCGTGTTGTGCGCGCTATTGTTCTCTCACGAGTGGAAGGGACCTACAGTTTAATGCCGACTCCGAACGGCGAGATTGAGAAGCTTTTCCTAGACAGTCATACTCTTTGAGCATTGTCAGTGACTCGAAAGAGGTCGGTGAACAATTTTTTTTTTGAAAAATTGTTTGTCTGAACTTGGGCTCCGTGGCCGTGTGGGTTCGTGCGTCGACCCATGCGCATTAGAGTTTCGCAAACAATCGATACTTGCCACAAATTTAGGCCTTACGTACAAACAGCATTAAAACGTGGTCTGAAGAAGTAGAAACATGCGTGCCGTTCTGGTAAAAAGTGTGAAGTATGGAGTAAATAAGTATGGAAACGACTGGATGGCGCAGTTGGATAAGTGCCTGCCCCAAGTTCGAGGGGTCCCAGGTTCGAACCCCAGTGAAATCGAATCTGGTCCAGTCACCATTTGCTGTTCGGATCAAATTAACGGCGCTGGAGTAGGTTGCTACCTGGCGGTACAATGAACCAGTTTTGAGTCTGAGTGCTCCAGTAGTATTTTCAAAAATATTCCGAAAAAAAAGTATAGAAGCCATATGAAATTATAAGAGAATATTTTGAGCTCCACCGATTGCTGATTGCATAAACTGAATTAGTAAAACAATTTGAGTTAACCATTTCATTTATTCAATAATTAAGTGAAAATATGCCCCGCGAAGCAGTTGTCGACAGTTCAAATTGAGAAGTCGATGAATATTAGGTTAAGCTGAATTAGGTTCTAGTGGTAGACTGCAGAATGTACACTCATACTTGGACATTTGGACTATTCTAAGTTCCTGATGAAGTTGGTTGGTGCTGATGATCGCTCAAATTCTTTGATTCTTTCGGGCCGAAAGAAATGTTCATGATTTCGCCCTTCTTGTCATGTTCTGTAGAAATTGCAGTGCACAAACGTTTCCACTCTTCCAGAAATAGTTAGTTTGAAGGTCTACAGTACACAGTTGTAGTCACAGTGGTAAGTAAAAAACATCGAACACGTCTCCAGCCTCCGATTTATATATTAGCTGAAGCCATCACAATTCTTAAAGAACCACTGTCTAGCTTCTACTTGATATTGTTCGCTTACGAGTGGAAGCAGCTTACAAAATTATGAGCGAAATTTGAAAAGATTTCCAAGACAATTTCACCCTTGAAACAACAACTCGTTAAAGGTGTTGCTGAGAGAATAATCGAGGTATAAACAACAAGAGACAGATCAAAGTCAGTATAATTCCTGTCAATGGATGTTTCTTTGGTCTCAAGAGGTAACTGTGGACTGGAATTGTCTTCCTTCTGTATCAGAAAGTTCAGGTGATTTTGTGCAATACGTTCATCCTCTCAGTCCCGCTCTACGGCGCAGATGCAATAGTGGTTTAGAGGGAAAAATTGTAAGTGCCGTTTTCAGACCCAATTGTTTTGTGCTTTGATGGCGATTCGAGAAGAAGATTTGAAAACCATTAATTCAATAACTTTCTTTACATCAAATCGTCCTTATTTAGTTAAAAACCCTCTCAGATTACTGTGGATCGTTGGAATTGTTGTGAGTCTGATTAACAAGCAGTGTCTTTCACAAGCTGCAGCGGAGGCGAAAGTAATTTGGTTAACTTTGATGTAGATTGCCCGGATGTCGTCATCTATGCTTCGTTATTGCTCCCGATTGGATTGAGTTTATATTCTTTTAGAGATGTTAACAAATTTGTTAGACGTATTAATGAGAAGGTGGGCGCCGTGGCGTAGTGGGTAGGTGCGTCGAGTCCTACGCTCGAGGTCGTCGGTTCGAATCTCGAAAAAAAAAACATCAAACATTTTTTCACGGCTTCACCTCTTTCGAGTCACTGACAATACTCAAGAAGTATAACTGTCTAGAAAAAGCTGCTCAATCTCGCCGTTCGGATTCTGCATTAAACTGTAGGTCCACTCCACTCGTGAGAGAACAATAGCACGCACAACACGAGTGGTTGCTGAGAAGCTAGGCCCAGGTCCACCTCGGACTGTAGCGCCGCCATTATTATATTATTATATCTTTTCGAAAACGTTAAAACCGAGTTTTGAGTTTTTCTGTAGGTGAATGTGTTCCATATTTTGAATGCAAGTGATTTCTTCCAGCCTTCTTGACCGCATAACTCTCTTAATGACACTTCATATTCCTCCTTTCACCAACCACTGGTTTCACTCTCCTTAGCGCCACGTTGTTGAATCAGTTCCAAACTCCCATCTACTCGTGCACGTATGAATGAATACTTGTTGCTCCAAGTATCTGAACCAGTTTTGGTGGTTTTCATTTCCGAAATATCCATCATCATGTCTCCTCACTTCGGCTTCATTAATTAACCACCCCACACCCCGGATACTCAGCCACCACCAATAGAAGACAACAACATCAATCGTGCGTCTAACGTCTAACGGCCCGCACATATCTCGGGCAGACCCCATCCGACTGTGGCCCCCAAAAATAATATTAATTATAATTATAATAATCGCGTTAAGATGGATGAAAAATTTGTTCGGTAGTCCAAATGACAGTAGGTAGTCAGTGAGCGTCAGTCAGTCAGGGTGATGTTTTTTTTCTGGTTTTCTCTTCGTTTTCCGGATTTCTCGTTGAAAATTAATAGACGGCGCACATGGGCACGGGACACCGGACAAGGGGACACACATCGAGGGAAGGCATCATCGAAGGCTTAATTATTGAAAATAAAAGATGAGCCCGTGGTTTTGATTGATTGGGTGGAGTTTTGGGGTCCAGCGAGTGAGTTGGCGCTGATTGCTGATTGCACAGGGATGGGATTGTGATTTGGTAGAACTCTATCTGAGGATCAACGCGATCGATGATTATTTAGAACGTTGTGCTGGAGGATGTTTCTTGTCTGTTTCTCTTTTCTTACTTTTCAGGGCTCGAATGACTTCTTTTGTCAGTTGACAGGGGAACTAAATGGAAATTAATGGATCAGGATGATGAAAGATTCTGTTTTTTTCGGGGGATTCTTGGTGTGGTGAGCAATGTTGCACTGTCAACGCAGTGTAATGATGGTTTTGAGTTAACAAAACTTCATTTCGGAGAATCGTGTTGGGGTCTGTGATGACATTGGGAATCGATTGATCATTATGATCTATTAATGGTGTCAAGTGGAGAACGAAATTCGTTGGAAGTGTGTAGCTATCACAGTGTTGTTGAATTATGATGTGGTTCTGAGAATACCGCCCGAAGAACCACTCTGAGATCTATGGGAACATTTCTTTATCGTAACGAGCTGTCAAGTTCTTCATCAGTGGGACCGAAACAAAGTTCATTATAACCGTGGCAGAAGATTTAAAAGTTCTGAGATCTGAATGAAGTTGAATGGGATGGGGTTTGTAAGGTGCCTGCAAAATAAGCACTTTTTATGCCAATTCAGATTGAAAACTCTGTTCTACTGGAAAAAAATCAATTCATCGGGAACAGGTTAATATTGAATTGGGATATTTTTCGCGATAGATTGTGTTAAGTCCAAGTAAATAAGGAATACCTAGTTATAGCAACATTCGAGAACTCTCGTTTAATAGACGGATGATTAAAAAACCGGTTAATTCCGATACATTTCAAAAACAACTACAACGATGAAAGTTACTGCTTACGAGGGAAGATCTTCATCAAAACGTGGAACCCGAAAATGGAGCGTTAATTTGCTTATGACAACACGTCGTCTTGTTCCTCTATAACACAAAAATCAGTCCATTTTTTAAACAGCTGAGTGGAAAACGTGTTTATATACGTTACGTTATAGTAACTATATTGGTTTTAAACTGGCAATGACCACTAAATAGTAGAGGTGTGACGGATATCCGGCAAGTATTCGGTATCCGGTCTATCCGGCTTCTTTTGTAATATCCGGCCGGAGCCGAATAGTCTTTTGATATCCGGCCGAATACCGGATAGGCGTTTTTTCAGTAAAAAACAACAAAATAAAAAAACAATTTAATATTGGAAGTTTACTAAAGCCAAATTATGATGAATGAAAATTAGTTTTTCTGCATTCAGGGGTAATCATTTATTACGATTGTTTTCGTATACGATGCATGCTTCAGCAAAGAGTCTCTTACTGTATACACTGCTCCATGGAGATAAAAATAAGTTTTGCAAATTTGTGCGAAATTGGGTACTGTCTTCCATTTACTGACCACCAAGCCCAAGGGTTTTTATTCCGTTCAAAATAAACTGTTTTGAGATATAAGTGAAGCTCGTTGGCGGTATTTTTTTGGCAGAAAACTCAATCTGTCTTGCCTTCCGCAACCTCTTCAAAAATGTCCCAAAAACTTTACTGTGTAGAAAGCAAGAATATCAAGAATATCAAGAATCAATCAGCAAGAATATCATGTATGTATATCATTTTACTTGTACCGGACTGATTTGAGTATCAGACCATCAAACTATTATACTTTTAATCTGGGCGGATATCCGGCCGCCGAATATCCGGCTATCCGGCCTAGCTGCAGTCCGAATATTCGGTATTAGGTATCCGGCCAAATCACTTTTCGGTACAACTCTACTAAATAGTCTTGAATCATTTTCAACTGAACTGGGTGCAAGAAATCTCTCGATATTTGGAGGAATTGAAATAGGTCACAGACACTGATGATAAAAGGGTAACAGGTAACGAAATTCTGTCTGATTCTATCTGATACTACTAATGTCATTCCCTCAAGAGGATAATAATAATAATAAACTTAAAGGACTGACTATAATAGCCGTTCGAAGACTTAAGCTTATGTCAAAAGCAAATGAAAAGTAACCAGAAGCATCATCAAATTTCAAAGTGCCTATAACTGCTTATTTAAACTCAAAGACAATTCTGCTGTCAACTGAAATTTGCATACGTAGAGAGCGATTCATTTTCCTTTCGCGTAAGTAGGCAAAAGTGAACGAGGCAAAACTGTGCGGAACGATTACTATGGTCACAATGTAATGTTTTTGTGCATGCGCTCGGTTGTTTCAGTCCTCTTAAGTTGCCGTACAGCCTCTATAGTAGGTAGATAGGTAAGCGGGTAGACGGGCGCAAGCCACGTCTCACTTAATTCCTTAGGGACCCATTGTGATGCCCAATTGGGGAATAGTGTCCCCTTTAACCCTTGTCGCACTTATGGTCTTTCGTTGTGCCGGAGCCATCCCGATTTCCTTATGAACCTGCAAAGAGATCTAAAAGGTGTATTTGAAATTTCTTGTAAGTCTTGGAAGAAAAATTCTCCCAGTGTTCTATGACGCAACTGACAAAGACTAGGGCAGTGACAGAGGTAGTGAGGAGTGTCCTCGCGTTCCTCCTCGCCACCGCAGCCTCTACAAATGTTGTCGTTGGAGAGTCCCATTTTCATGGCATGGTTTCTAAGATGATTATGGCCAGTGAGAGCTTCAACCACCATCGTTAGCAACTCTTTGTCGCACTGAAGGATCTTGTCGGTTTTTGCTCGATCGTATCTGGGCCATAATGCTTTAGTAGTCACACATGTAGACAGACCGCGTCATCTACTGTTTGCCATTTCAATGATCTTTGTATCCACCTTATTCTTCAGCTCTGAGAGTGGCGGTTTGATACCATAAATTACTTGTGACGCGTCGGTCACTGACCCTGTTCTGGCAAGTTCATCAGCTATCTCATTACCGGCTATGTCCCTATGTCCTGGGACCCAGCACAGATTGATCGAGTGCTGTGAGTCAAGAGCCTTTAGATCTTCGCGACAGCTTGCGACTAGCTTGGACTTGACTTCTATTGCGGATATAGCTTTCATGGCCGCCTGACTGTCAATGAAAATGGTAATATCAGCTGGTGGTATCGCGTCTATAGTTGATCCTCAAGTCTTAAAGTTCACTGAAGGCTTGCATTTTCCTTAAATTGTGCTGTTGAGTATTGTCGTGATAGCTAATAATTTAGAATTATCTTGAAATATTGAAGGTTTGGCAGTTAGAGCTCGCAATTTTTGTACAAAATTATCCACAATAAAGAAATTGACTAAAAAACTTCAGGAAAACTGGATCAACAATACAATACAATGGCGGCGCTACAATCCGATCTCGACTTGGGACTAGCTTCTCAGCAACCAATCGTGTTGTGCGTGCTATTGTTCTCTCACGAGTGGAGGGGACCTACAGTTTAATGCCGACTCCGAACGGCGAGATTGAGAAGCTTTTTCCAGACAGTTATACTCTTTGAGCAGTGTCGAAAAAAAATGTTAGGTGTTTTTTCGAGATTTGAACCTTAGACCTCGAGCATAGGAGTCGACCCACCTACCCACTATACCCACTAGTCCACGGCGCCCCGATTTGGATATAGACGATATGTGGCTTAAAAAAGACGGTGCCAAATACCATATGGTCCAAGAATTAATTGAATTACTCGCAGAAAGATTTCCTGGTCATGTAATTCCCTTTTTTTCTTTTTTCAACAGGCTCACAACCACCAAATTAGAATTATTGATTTTTGGGTCACTAAAAAATTTGAGTCTCCGTTTGCCCCATAGAGCAAATTGTTAATTCGCTGGTCCATTGCAATGACATTATCGGAATTGTTCTCTTCTGCTGACTTAATTCAATGCAGACGTTTTCTTAGTCGATAATGACCTACAAATTTGGTTCTTCAGAACGTTTATTCTTAACTGTTTTGTTCTGTTCTGTTTCACATTAATTTGGGTTTCCTATTGTAGATGTACAACCAATCACTAAACAAGATGTGTATGTATTCAATACATAAAGGCCTAGAAAGCAGTATCTCATACTGCTTGACTTGAATCCACTTTCATTTATAAGCCTAAGCGGAACTGTATTGAGTTCAAAGACCAAGTTCAACGGAATTATAAACACTTCCCAATAGACCATCGAAATCCCCCCAAAATATCATGTCCTTCCAAAGCAGATGGCTCTATCTAACCTCTCTGTGCAACCCCATCTCCACCACCACATTTTTGTGACTGTCGCCACATTCATAGTCAAAGCCGTAGCCAGCACACCATTGCCGCCGCCGAAATCATCATCACCGTTATTGTTGTCTATTTAGACGAAAATTGCTGACATCTGCCCAAGAGAGACATTACGATGGTAATTTATTGTCAAAAAAAAAGGAACCGGCCTAACCGCCCGGCGGACGTCGAGAAAAACTAATGACATCGATCTGACATAAAAAAGGGTTCGTGCTTCTTTCTTCTTCGTGCCCATTGACGCGGCTCTTCCTCGTTGCCTTTCGCTGCGAGTGTGGTCGCTCGTTTGTCTTGCTAATGAAGACATTCGGGGACGCGCCAAAGGGTTACAACACGAAGTAGACGATAAATTAGCCATCGAAATTGAATGTTTAATTGCCGTTTGTTATACCTGAATGGCTCTCATATCCCAAAATGACAGGGAGAAGTGTTATAAAATTGAAATGAACTCACAGGACCAACAAATGCGAGACTTCACACAGCAGACGAACACCCACCACAACCGCCTCCTCGGGGTCTGTCTAATTTCAACCATTGAGTCCACTTAACACTCGCCCACGCTGGGAGTAGTCGCGCGAAAATAGGCGAACATTTTCAATTCCGGGGAACACAAAGTGGCCCATGCATTCGGCACCACCATTCATGGTGTTGCGAGTTGCGACCAACAAACACTTCATGGCGACGCCGTCGCCGTTGCCATTGCCGTCCACGTCGTTGTCGTCGAGGCGGTCGATGATCGATGCATGCGCGGGCACTTTAGAGATTCAGGATGAACTTCTCTAAGCTGGCGAGTGCAGTGCTGGTGATTTACTTGCTGGAGAAGTCTCGCCTGGACTGCACAATGGAATACGAAATGAGATCATCAAATCTGGTTGCCACACGGCTGTATGCGGCGGGGAGCGGGCGTCTGTCTGAGTGACGGCGAGCAGATAGACTAGAGTGGTGTTGCTAATAATTGCATTGCTTCAGGGCCTCGCGGCAGATGATGACGACGACGATGATGGAGCGCGGGGCTGGGTGGCAAGTTGCCTTGGCTGTTGTGGCATTGAATGTGGATTTCATCAGATGCTGGATGTGGTGATTTGGTAATTGGATACTGTGGGAGGGGGTGGTATGGGCGAGCAGATAAAATATTTGCTTTTGTAATTCGATCCGGAAGCGGCTACAGGGAGCAAGGAGTTTTAGAAAGACCTTCTTAATGACCTTCTTGTTATGGGGAAAAGAGAAAGGCTTGTGCACGGGGATTGTCATAAACGGTATGGAGCGCCTAATTAATATCTTTATGTATGTAACTAGGTGCGCGCTGCTTATGTGCAACAAGGTCTTGAGGCTAAGACCGTCGGCGTGTGGTGTATGGTCGACTTGATCTTCGGGCGATTTCCATTGAATACGAGAGCAGATAGTACTTCAGCGAGTGACAGTTTAACAAACCACAAGTAAGTGGTTGCAGTTTTATGACGAAGTTAAGCAAACATTTCCGCCTGAGGGGGTTTCTAAATCTGAAAGCCTTTACAAGTTTGTACAAAGTGTGAACAAGTTATATTCTGTTTATCCCGGAATATACTACATAGTTGCATAAATGACCAATGCAACTGTCATTGATATTATCGGGTTTTCTGATCAAATTTGTGGCTTTAAATATTTGATTCAGCTATACAATGTAGTAACAGTTGCAAACGGAAAAGATTGTTAAAAAATACTAGTTCCCCATGACAATCGAATTAATGAAGTGTTAATTTGTATAGCTGCATTGAGCCAACTCTTTGAACCTTCGGAACTAAAGACTTTCTTGAACTTTAGTCAGATATTGAGTCGATCTCTAATTCTTGTCTCATACCAGAGTGAACAAGTCTCGCTAAAACTTTTTATTCTATTTATTCGGATAAGCTTAGCACACATTTTCAAACCTAATAACTGGTCAATTTGGTTTAATCAGTTATTGGACATTTAAACAAAAGCTATCAGGTACCCATCAACGCCCAAATTTGACAACATCCCATCCCCAGATCTGCAAAACATCACTCAAGAACTTATACTTCAACCCGATGGTGACTTGTTTTCTCAAATGAATAGCGCGCAAATCTTAATTGCAATCATACTGCGGATTGTAACATGGAAAATAAATGGTTATAGTTAACCACTCTTTTGTCCCAGTGCAATTGCTACGAAGCAGCTTCGTGATCAATTTAGACCATTCGGAGGCTCTGAAAAACCCATAATGATGTCACATGTTCTGGTATGTAAACGGCTATTCCGGTAACGGGGTAGTCAGTTCTTTACACTTGATAGATAATGACATCCCATTTTGAACCTTCTATAGAATGAGCTGGAAACCCTGTTGATTTAAGACCAGTTAGTTTTGTTTATGAATTTATCAATACTTCGAAAGTTAGTATTAGCCAGATCTTCTAGGTTACTTCTGAGCACGTGCCCAGAAAGCGAGAATATTATCTGGATACTTTTTAACTCTACAACTCATCCACACATTTGCCACGGATGCCTAAAATGCAGTGTCCTTTAAACATATGGATAAAAGTTTGCTAATCTTACTAGCAACCAGCATTGGTCAAAGTAGTCCGAATCTCTAACAGAACCAACGAGTAGACCTTATTTTCTAGTTGGGATTTGATTACTCGCACTTAAGGGGCACATTGGTTGGATGTTATTTAAATGTCTGCTAATTCTAATAGCTAATTCATCGGCTCCTTCCCCAGGAACTTACGACCTTTTGACAATCTACAACAGCATCTGACAGCTCTTACTCTTAAAAGATTTCAGAAAATATTCTTTAACTGAACGTAAGAAAATCCTCATTGCCGAAAAGATGTTTATTCACAGAATTCTCGTTTGTTGTTCAAGTGTATAGCAAATAAATGCCACATTTCACAGTTTCCTTGATGCCGTGAAATAATATAATAATAAAGGCGGCGCTACTGTCCGAGGTGGACCTGGGCCTAGCTTTTCAGCAACCACTCGTGTTGTGCGTGCTACTGTTCTCTCACGAGTGGAGGTGACCTACAGTTTAATGCCGACTCCGAACGGCGAGATTGAAAAGCTTTTTCTAGACAGTTATACTCTTTGAGCATTGTCAGTGACTCGAAAGAGGTGGAGCCGTGAAAAAATGTTTGATGTTTTTTTTCGAGATTCGAACCGACGACCTCGAGCATAGGAGTCGATGCACCTACTCTCTACGCCTCGGCGCCTACTGAAATAAAACCAAATGAAATAATATCAATGCTTAATGTTCTTATTTAAAAAGTCTTTAACGCGGCTTAAGAATATTAGAGAGAAGAAGTGTGGAACGGATAGTCACTTGTGAAGAAGTGTAATTCATTAGAACCATAAATTAAACAACTAAGAAATGTTTTGCTGAAGAATGTCCGTTTGTCAACACTTGCATCATCTTGCCAGTATCACTTGTTCTTAAACATTCCTTCGTTAGATAGATTTTCGAAAGCGTCCATAAACTAGCAGAAACGATTAGTCTGATTTGCTTTCAGGGGTCTTTCTTTAAATAATAATAATGTAACCGCTCTAGCCTGTAGTTGTTGTTCGTATCGACTGCCTGATCATATGATCAAATTGAAAACTGTACAAATTTAGACGACTTCTCCCTTCCGACCTAGTTCTCAACAAACGAACTATGTACTCAACACACCTTCACCCGAAATACTAGAAAATGCATCTAAAAATCCCTTAATATCCCTCTCTTTCTAACCATTTGCCTTCCTCCAAAGCGTTATTCTTCTTCCCAAAACACTAAGTTTTTATTTGTTACATAATTTTACACATGTGTCTACCTGACTTCTTTAGCGCTGTGCATCCTATTGCTTTCACACGGATGCATTGACCGTACTGGTTCTGCTACAAATAACCGGCTGAGAGTGGCTTTCATTGTCCAAACTGTTTAATTTGATGAGAAGCGGAAGACCAATTGATCAGGATATCGATATATTTTCATGTAAATTCATGTAATTTCATGTAAAAGTTGAACGCATCCAACTTAGCCTTTGTCTTTCTTGTTTTCCACAATTGGTGTTGATTTTAAAAAACAATAAAAAGAAATATTTTTGTTAAAAATGTTCAGGGATTTTACGACTTTCCGTTTCAGAGTTTTAACGGACAAAGTGACTGACTCGGAAGATCAGTTTCCTTTTTCAACTACTAAACATTTTAGTGAATTATTGAAGCAATGTGTCGCCTTTGCTCAATTTCGTCCAGGATAGTGATGAAGACCAAAACCAACATAAAACTATATTTTTTCGTTATCACTTAAAATGTAAAAGAGGTTGTTATAATCAAGGAGTATACTAATTTTATTTTTCATAGTTCGCTTTAAGGAAAATGAGCCAGAAACTCCCCACTTCCCAAGTTCAAATCTCTTTTACCTGGCTTTCATAAATTTATGTCTAAAATTTAAGAACCATAAACTAAAGCAAAGTTTCAGCTTTTACGTAAAGTTCATCCATAAAACTGTTGAAGATTAGAAAAAAGATCCTCGAAAAAACTTAATGAACCAAAAAAATATTATCAAGTGTCCATGCTCCACGTGAGTAGGTTGGAGCAATGTCGTACACAGTTATGGCAATCTAACCTTTACCAACCCAGAGGACTGCTATAAAATTCAGAAAGACAGAAAAAAACTTATCTTCACCAAAACAAAGTACTGAACAAATTCAAAAAGATCCCGTCCCACTAATCCGTGACACCAATACGCTCCAAGGCACCACTTCTTCAGCCACAAAAACATCCACCCTCGTCATATTAGAACATAATAATCACTCGTTAAAGAATTACGCAGGACCTAACAGCCATTGACCGCCGAGATAAGCATCGGACATGATTCCCAAGTGCTATGTATCAAATTAGAGGTCCTATCTCCTCATTCGTTGCTGTTCTCTGTTTGTTTGTCCATAGCAGCAGTCGGTGGAAACCCCTGCTCGACCAGAGAGACCAACCAGACCAACCAGACCGACCAGACCATCATCCTCTCGTCCGACAGTCCGCCACTGACAGAGCGCAACAAGGAAGCAATTTGTATGAGGCAAAGTGGAATCATTAGTCGCTCCACTCGCCGCCGCCACCGCCGCTGCCGCCAACAGTATCACCACCGACCATAGCAGCAAAAAAAAAATGAAATTTATAACCTTATCGGGCGCGACCCATCAGCAAACACGGGACTCTCGGGGTGATTTTTCTTCATCCCTCAGTGTCCCCTGTTCGCCTCATTTTTATCTCCTTCCTCGTCCGCGTCCGCCGTGCGTTCGGTTCATTGTGTGCCGCTCGGACCTTATCTAGGATTGGGAATTATGAAAGGCTGTAGGCCAGCGGCAGCAGCCACTAAAGGATCCATATCTCCAGTTTGTCTAATTTCTTCACACCCTGTGTGTGGAGAAAGTTTGGGCGATCATAAGGAGATAATTTATTCGGCCATATTTCTCTTTTTTTCGTGCCTCTTTTGGCGAATGCCAGGTGCTACACCAGCCCATGTCGGGGGTGAAAGTTGAATCTGCCCATAGTGCGGACAATCCAGTGGGAGCAAATGTCATGCTCAGTGGAGTGCTCCACTTCACCCAGAAACGGCGCTCTTTGTCCAAAACCATGGAGCACGCATCCACCTGAGATGAGATCTATGAAAGTACAAAACATTCGGGCGAGATTCTGATCTATTTACGCAGACCCTCTCGAATGGCCGACTAGAGGGAGTTTCCAACCTATTTGCCGCCTGTCGAAAGAGATATTTTAATTATCCTACCATTGTTGGGTAATTATATCGTTCATGGGCATGGTAATTGCATGGAGATTGCGCCTAGGTTGAGAGGTGTTCGCTCGTCTCTGGTTTTTGGCAGATGGGGGAAGATAGGAGCCATGCTAGGTACGCTTTGAGTGATGCGTTTAATTTCTGTTGCTGGCAATCGCTAACAATTAGACGTGGATTGTGAAAATATTTTGAGAGTAGTGCTCCTGTAATTGGCCGTTTGAGATGGTATCTGTGTGGAGGGTACTTTTGGAAATTGTTTCGGGGTTTGGCTCTGTTTTTTTTTTACTTTTCGGGTACACTTTATGCTGTGATGAGATTTTAAATAATTGCCACCGTTATGAAACGATGTTATGATAGTTGAGGTATCAGATGTGCTTCGAGTATTTAGCGACACAGAAATTGTAGTTCAAGAGGCATAGCACCGCACAGCTTTCTATTACGCGAAAGTTACAGCGAAAATAGCAAACTGTACACTTGTGATGAGCAGTGTCATAAAAAATGTAATTACTCCACTGTTTGATACTATCATTGTTGGTGGAGACCTAGAGTCCATTGCCTTGGATGCATAATGAGATATGACCACTTAAAGACTTCTGCCTACTGACGAGATCAAACTCTATGCATAACTAGTGCCTCCGCGAACGTATCATAACAGAGATTTGTTTCTTTAAAGGTTTGGTCATGTTCCTGGTTTTATTCGAAAGACAAATTCATACCACTATGGGATATCATTTTCTGCATGTGTCCATCGCGGCTGCTTCGAATGAAACTCAATTTGGATTTCTAATTTTGCACTACTTGCCCCATTAGCTAAGGCCGTATATCATCTACAACGCAGTCAATGTTGCCCGACAGGTTGTCTCTGGTTTATCACTAAAGATTAGTGGCTTTACATATTTACATAGTAAGTAGTTCAGAGATATGATACAACTTAATAGTATAGGCCCATTCACGGGCTCATTCCGAGAGATGATGTACTCATTAAATGTTTCCTTCAATAAATTGTAAATTGTGCCGCGTATTTTCGGCATGACTGGGCCGTCTTTTTGAAATCAAAGTTCTTCCACGTTAAGGCCATTCCATGAGAGTGATCAAATCAGTGATCATTGATCTATAGTTCTCTTCATAATTTTTGTAGAAATGTTGGCTTATGATTCCACCGACCCATTAAGTACATCCAACAATGATTTCAGTGCTTCCTCCATCTGGAATTGTGGGTTCAACGAAAAGTGTCCTCGTCGCAGGACACAAGAGTAATACCTGAAACACAAAACTGCGTTGGTGCTACCGTCGAGTGTTGTTTAACTGCCAAATCAAGCAATAAAATCACACAGCCCGAAATACTGCGTGGTTTAGTGATCTTAATAATAATAATAATGACGGCGCTACAGCCCGAGGTGGACCTGGGCCTAGCTTCTCAGCAACCACTCGTGTTGTGCGTGCTATTGTTCTCTCACGAGTGGAGGGGACCTACAGTTAAATGCAGACTCCGAACGGCGAGATTGAGAAGCTTTTTCTAGACAGTTATACTTCTTGAGCATTGTCAGTGACTCGAAAGAGGTGGAGCCGTGAAAAAAAAATTTTTTTTTTAAGTTGTTTGTCTGAACTTGGATTCGAACCTAGACTGTGAAAGTCTAATGCGCATGGGTCGACGCACGAACCCACACGGCCACGACGTCCACGCCGTAGTGATCTTACGCAATGAGAGCAATGAGAGCAACGTAATCAAGGTGATTACCTTGTTTAAACAACCTTCTTCTTCTTAGGGCACTACAGTTCGAGGTGGACCTGGGCCTCACTCAACATGCCTCTCCAGCCAGCACGCCTTCAGTTTCGCACACCAAGCCGGCCGAGGTCCCCCTCGACTTGTGTGCGCCGCCTTGTACGTGGACGTCCTCTGTTGCGTTGTCCCACAGTCTCAGAGCCGAAAACTCTTCGGGCCGGAGCTAAGTTGTCCATACGCTCTATATGGCCTAACCATCTTAGGCGTTGGATCCGTAGACGCCTGGCTAGACTCATGTCGCTGTACAGCCCATACAGTTCGTGGTTGAACCTTCTCCTCCAAATGCCATCAACGCAAACAGGACCAAAGATCTCGCGCATAACTTTTCTCTCGAAAAGACCAAGACACTGTTCATCCGCTTGGGATATTGTCCATGCCTCTGCGCCGTACAGCAGGACTGGGATGATCAAGGTCTTGTATAAAGTCAGCTTGGTCTTCCGAGAGAGGGCTCTACTGCTCAATTGACTTTTGAGACCATAAAAACAGCGGTTGGCAAGAGTTATTCTGCGTTTGATCTCGGTACTGATGTTGTTTGTACTGTTTACGGCGGAGCCAGGGTAGACGAAGTCCTTAACTACCTCAAAGTTATAGCTTCCAAGAGTGACGTTCGGGCCAAGTCGTCGATGTTGTGCGTCCTTTCTCGATGACAGCATATACTTGGTTTTGCCCTCGTTTACCGCCAGACCCATTTTAGCCGCTTCCGTTTCAATGCCAGCAAACGCATCATTGACGGCTCGCTGTGTTCGCCCAATCACGTCAATGTCATCCGCGTAAGCTAGCAGTTGAACAGACTTTTGGAAGATCGTGCCTCTTGTGTTGGCCAGAGAGTTTTGTACGATCTTCTCAAGAACGATGTTAAAGAAATCACATGACAGCGCGTCGCCTTGTCTAAAACCTTTTTTGACATTGACCAACATGTTAAAATATTTGCGTCCTTTTGGACACATCCCATAAAAATTGTGTTTGGATATTTAATTGTAAAATTTGAGAATCATTTGTAATGCTTATAATAATAATAATAATAATAATAATGACGGCGCTACAGTCCGAGGTGGACCTGGGCCTAACTTCTCAGCAACCACCCGTGTTGTGCGTGCTATTGTTCTGTCACGAGCGGAGGGGACCTACACTTTAATGCCGACTCCGAAGGGCGAGATTGAGAATCTTTTTGTAGACAGTTATACTCATTGAGCATTGTCAGTGACTCGAAAGAGGTGGAGCCATGAAAAAATGTTTGATGTATTTTTTTAGAGATTTGAACCGACGACCTCGAGCTTAGGAGTCGACGCACCTACCCACTACGCCACGGCGCCCAATGCTTATGCGCTTTTCAAAACTGCGTTTTCCGATCTTCAAAATTCGCATTTCGATGCTTTGCGGTTTTTGGCTAATATCTCGAAAACTATTAAGGCCAGAAGCTTGATTTTTTTTGATTTTTAAGCCCGATATTCTTTCAAACCGTAAATTGGATCGAAAAGCGAGTTGCACGAAATGAACTATGATTTTCGAGATCCTGCCTTTTGTTTTCATGTGAAGTCTTTCCTCACTTTCGAAGTCAATTCTTTATGTCCAGTCAATAAAATCATCACTTTTTAAGGACCATTTTGGCGTCGCTCCTATATAGTTAAAGTTGGGCTAGGTTTCAAAATTTTGGGGTAAGCCATCGAGTGATATATCAATCGACAGCTCCTAGAATGAAGTGAACAACTTTTTGATGCAGAGTACCGTTTGAGAAATATGGAGCCCCAAAGTCGGCTTTAATGCGCGCCCCACTCCCATTTCTAACCCGGTGTTTATTTATTTATTTATATATTTACTTTCGTACTTCGTCTAAAATGATCGTTAAAAGTGATAGTTTTAGAGATATCGGCCAAAAACGGTAAAACATCGACATGCGAATTTTGAAAATCTAAAAACGCTGTTCTATAGATCTCATTGAAGGCATTAAGAAATGATAAATATCAAAATATTTATCCATTTGCAAAATTTCAAAATTTTAAAGATTTAGAGATAAAAAAATATTTTTTTTATTCCTTCTGGATAATGCGTCTTGTATTTCTTGAAGAACATTCATTAAACCATCGTGACAAGGCATCCACGATAAAGTGAAGCCTGGCTGAATGCTGGATCACGCAGTCGTTTGCCTGATACCCTTAGATTCATCTTACCAATTGTCTTTCAGAAATTGTGAGCTGCAACAGTTATTTAAGAGCATCATGATCTGACTGAAAACGCAGCTTCTATCTATAAAGTATATTTTGAAATTTTAGTTGTCATATGCCACTAAGTTCGATACACTCATTTCATCGTGATCTTTAAAAATAACTATTCAAAGATGTCTTGATATGATATCATGGAAAATATTTAAAGTATTTCCTGTGTATTACAAAATAATCCATAGATAAATGTGTTGACGCAAACTTCTACAGTAGTCTCTAGTCAAGAGCGATGTTTGTTAATTTGAAATGCTTATTCAAGTCCTTAGCAGGGATTGAGAAATTCCCGAAGTCCATTCATCGTTAATTTTATGAAATTCAAGAAATTTGCGACTCCGAATAGCATACTAGTGCAAAGCTGAGTTACCACTTAAAGCTGCTCAAAACTTAGGCCGAAAAACATAACACAACACAGCACCTTCGCATGTGTGCCAGCGCACACAAATTTCAAATTCACAATAAAGTTTGCCTCCGAAGGAGGATACCCCGTTCGCCGAGTGAATGAATTTCATTTTCGCACGCCATTCACATTTCACCTCCCGAACCCGATGATTTATTTCAAATTTGAATATTTCAACATATTTTCCAATTTTTCCCCACCAATAGGAGCTGAGGAGAGGTCGACTCCCCTCCGGTCATGTCGAGGAGCCGAATGTGTACGTGTGCCCGGCCGCCTCGCCGAACTATAAACTGTGCACTGAGCACGCAAATCAATAAATTATCATCCTTCAGCCCATCATAATCATCACCGGCATGGCATCGAGCAATCCCTGAGTCGTCGAAGTGGTGAACTCGACGAAGAAGGGTTACAACACTCTCGCCTGACATGACGTTTCCTCAGATCCCACAGTTCCCATCGTAAAATGTTTGGTTTTAATTTTTTCGATTTTTCATGGCATATCCTTTCGAAAATTTTCACACCATGTTAGCGGCTCGTAAAAAGGAAAAAGGAAAGGAACACTTCTTTTTATTTTCTTAGAGGAAAATGGAACTCGATACGTGAAAATGTCTCAATGAAGGATGATCACTTGTTCGATGGATGTGAAACTGGAACTGAGCAGTCATGGCTTATAACCGATTGGGGGTTTCGAATGCCTATTCGTCATGGTCCTCCTAATTAGGAGAGATTTGTGTGAGTATGTGATTGGATGCGATCGTGATGATTACAAGTGCGTGACCCCGACTCACAAGTGTTGATTGATGTCTGTGGAAACTGAGTGAAATTCCTTTAAGTGAGTGACATATAAATGGATGTGTATCCGATGACGATGGCGGCAAAGACGACGGCGACCAGTGCTAGGGAGTCATGTATTGGATCTAGGGTCTAGGAACATCATCGTTTGGACATGTTTGATGAGTGTAAGCATGCATAATCGTGTATCTTCAAATTAGATTTATCATTTCTCTGTTCGCTGCGCGACGATCGTGTTTTGTTGTAGTTTTGGGTGAAGAGTCGCTGATGGGGGTTTTGAGATAAAAGTGACACAATTCTTGTTGTAAAAGATTTGTTGGGGGATGATGAATGGAGCTCAGTGAGATGTTGTTTATTTTTTTATTTTTTTAATTTTTGAACACTTGTATGGATGGATGGATGGATGTTCGTATATGGGATTTGGAGGCGTTGTCATTTGATTGAGATCTTGGCTTGTGAAAGAGAGCAGGTTAGCTTCTGAAGACAACGTGTTAATCCTCAGATTGATTTCTTACGGTTTCTTGATGACTCAATTCTGAGTTTCGATTCAGTTGATTTTTAAGTGTAGAATATATTGGGTATTGATGATGCAGATAATACGCTTTGTAAGCTGGGCCTCAATGATATCCCTTGAGACGACTGAAAGAGCTTCTTCCTGTCTGGCAACCACAGCTCAAGAAGAACCCTTCCCTAAACACGTCTTGAGTGCTGTAACCCTTCTTCGTCGAGTTCACCGCTACGACGACTCGATGCCATGCCGGTGATGATTATGATGGGCTGAAGGATGATAATTTATTGGCCAGATGAATAAATACCGAAAATGTGCTGAATGTAGATCGTAGCTTCACCTGCTTTAAATTGATTTTGAAATGACATTCGGTGCTGGGAAGAGGGAGTTTATCTTGAGTAAACTATTTGTTGGCATACAGTCTCCATGCGGCGCCCTCTAGGTAGCCTCTACAGCAACCGTTGGGAAGCGAACTAAAAATACGCGAACTAAAAGTGCGCGAACGTTCTAGTTCGGTCCTAGAACTCCTGAACCGTTTGAAATCTGTACCGGATTTCGGCAAGAAGGTGGGATGGTGTGACTTCAATCAAGTGCTAAGACGGAAACACTAAAGGAACTAACCGATCGGTTCAGTTGCTGGGTTACGCAGATGATGCCGACATTGTAACGCGTTTCCAGCTAGCCGTTGTTGTAGCATTCACGGCGACTGAAGAACAAGCGAAACAAGCTGGTCTTAGAGTAAATGAGAAGAAGACAAAGTATATGCTATATATGGCCAAACAGCTGAAGTCAAATCTCCTGACTCAAAGGATCAAAATTATGCTCTACAAAGGACTTGTCTTGCCAGTTTTGCTATATAGAGTCGAATTCTGGACGATAAGCAAGCTAAGCTGATTTTGATTCTTATTACAATAATAACAATACTGGCGACGCTATAGTCCTGGGTGAACCTGACACTAGATTCTCAGCAACCACTCGTGTTGCGCGTGCTATTGTTCTTTCACGAGTGAGTGGACCTTCAGTTTAATGCCGACTCCGAATGACGAGATTGAGCAGCTTTTTCTTGACAGTTACAGTTGAGCATTGTCAGTGACTCGAAAGAGGTTGAGCCTTGAAAATATCAAAGGTATTTTGTCGGGAATCGAACCTTGGCCAACATTGCCCGTTCCTTAGTTCTAAATAACAAAACACGGATAGCGAGCCAAGCAAAGCTTGCAATAGACGTTGAAGAACGTTTAAACGGCACATTTGTGGAGTCTCTTTGCGACTTCTACCTTCTTCAATTGCAAATCGTGTTCATCCTTCAGCAGCTCATGTACTTTTCGATAGAACTACGAAGTGAATCATTTCGATTTCCACCCCATATCCCTCGAACATGAAAGCCTTTCCTGCATAACTTTTCTGCTTTCCTTCCTTCCTGCCGTCCATCCTAATTCCAGTTACAGCTACATGCTACACACCATCGTCCTGTCTCCCACACTCCCCAAGATTGATTCTGTTGATTTCGTAATTCAATTTTCTCCCAACACACACACACACCCAAACGCGAGCTCGCTCATAGACAACATCAGACACCCGATGAAGTCCCTCCACCGCGCCGCACATTTTCCACATGTTTGCATATCAACCACCGACCATACGACCGACCGTTCCAGCAACTTTTCGCGCGAGCTCCTCGTCATCCGTATGTACATAGGTGCCCCATGTTCACATGCGGAAGTCATCATCCGTTCACATGCTGGCTGGGTCCGCTCACAGCCCATGGGATGGCATGACATGGATGGGGCTTCCACTCGATAGCTGAAGTGGCTTCTGTGAGGAGTGGCCCCCTCTATCCCATCAAATCGCCGCTCCATTCGCCCCCCGCCAAAGTCCTAGCAGCACAACCGGCAGCAGCAGCAGCAGCAGCAACATTTGAGCGATTTTCAATTTCTGACAGCGGACGCACGGGTCATCTGTCTTCGTGCCCCCGCTGCTGGCCATGATGGTCAACAAAGTTTCCCGTTCTGTCGATCCGGTGTGACTTTGGACTTTTTTGTCCGCTTCGCTCAGACCCGTCCCGTCCCGTCCCGTCCGTCATGTCGTTGCCGTTGTCGTGATTTTGATGAATTACGAATTTATTCGATTGTAATTTGTTATAAATTCTATCAATCGTTTCCATCTTTCGATCGATGGGGTCCTTCTGAGAAAGGTCAGCCTGCGAGGTGGACTGGCTGGCTACATGGAGTCACCTGCAGCTATGTGCGCGCCTAAAATACACAGAAAAATGGAAAATGCTCTATCATCAGTAATGGACGCATGCTCTCCCTCTCGCCGGATTCCACATTCACCCTCGCCTTCGCCCTCGCCCTCTCACCCGCCACCGTGGTCGCTGGCTCTCTAATGAAGACATTCCTTCCCCCGTGGCCCGTTCGAGGGTGTAATTAATCAAAGGACTGTTGTGTTTGGTTCCAATACCGCTGGTGGTGCTTCTCGCCCCCGGTTCGTTTGTTTGCTATTACACTTAATTGCCGGATTGGTTACAGGACATCAGGACACTTCGGGCACATATGTTTCCCTCACCCCAGCCACCCATGATTGCGGTGGGCTGGATCCTTGCATGTGTGGGGGCTGGTGTGTGTGAGAGATTTTAAATAATTCACTTTGTTATTACTAGTGGAATGGCGATAAATAATTCACACACAGGACTTGTGGTCTGTTACTGAGTTGCGTAATTGCGAGGTGGCTTGTGAAAACTGTTAAACGTTGTCGCTGTGTACGGTGAGACCAGCAGGATTCGAGCGGCGGTGGTTGGTAATTAAAAATGGCTGATGGGCTCCTCGAGTGTGTGTGTTTTGTGTGAAGGAGCGACAGACCTACTGGGGGCTTAAGTTCATTTTCGGGCAATTAAAAAGGATTTTTAATGGCATAGTTAAGGTGGGCATTGTGTGATTGGAGATAATAGCTTAATATCCTTAATTGTGAGAAATTCTCGATGGCACCCAGGTTGGTGACTTTGTGTGGATTTTAATTGTCCATGTGTCCGGTGTCGTCAGAGTTCCGATGCCGAAATGTAGGCTGTACCTATGAATAGTTAATTTTTAAGACCTTACAGCTAAAATGGGCTTAGTAATTGAAAAAATAAAAACCCATGTGAATAGTTACGTAACTGAGAGTGGTGTGGTTAGATGACTGAAACGAGGGATGGTGTGAGGGGTGCCTTTGGAGTGTATTTACGGAAGATATACACATCACCACGAAATTAGAATTGAATGAGTAACAGCGATGGGAGACAGCCCCTTCGACCAAATATCATACTTTACCGACTGACTGACTCCAAATCTCGTGCTAATTCAATGCAAGGAGTTTGAAATTCAAATCAATAGGTTTCCGAAGCAACATTTTCAAATTATATAATTTTGCGTTCTTTAGCTTACACCAGTTTAAAATCACTGTACTAAGGGAGGAGAAAACGGATGTAAAACCGAGGTGGATTGGAGAAGCTGGCTATACGTCTTCGAGAACTAAATGACTTTCTGAGTTTTAAAAATTTGTTTGAATGACCACAAATGCGTTTTCAGAAAACTCAAGTCTTCCGCTTTTTGCAAAACTTAGTTGCGTTTTCGTTCCAACCACGTGGTATACAGTTCCGGGCTTGACCTGGGCCTAGCTTCTCAGCAACCACTCGTGTTGTGCGTGCTATTGTTCTCTCACGAGTGGAGGGGACCTACAGTTTAATGTCGACTCCGAACGGCGAGATTGAGCAGCTTTTTCTTAACAGTTACAGTTGAGCATTGTCAATGACTCGAAAGAGGTGGAGCCGCGAACAATTTTTTTTTGAAGAATTGTTTGTCTGAAATTGGATTCGAACCTAGGCTGTGAAAGTCTAATGCGCATGGGTCGACGCACGAACCCACACGGCCACGGCGCCCACAGTTCTGACTTAGTTGTACAAAACATTTGGATGGATTCTTGAGTTTTCTCGTTCATTCTTAACAAAACCGCAGGTCCTTGTTTAACAATATAGTAGATAAACAGTTTCATCATTGTAAAGGGTCTTCCATTAGGGACTTCCGAACTTTGATATTGATTGAGTTTGATTTGAGTTGATAGCGGCCATATTGTTAAAGCTACATCCATCAAATTGGCTGTCATTTACTCAGTCTGTTCTGCCAAATCACCATGGATAGACAGCAGCATTCAACAACACGTGCATATGATAAAATTGTTTTACCGAAATGCGTTTTCTGTTCGGGCAACGTTCTGCGCGCTTCGTCCATATTACGGTCGCCATAATCGTCCTGCCGAGAGGGCTTTTGGCAGTGTAGTGAATAAATTTGAGTCCACTAGTTCAGTAACCGATAAACCAACACCCGTACGTCGACAAAATGCAAGATCTCCCAAAAACATCGCCGCTGTCCGTGAGAGTGTGCAGGAGCATTGGAGGCAGTCGATTTCGCGTCGCTCACAAGAACTCGGCCTTACGCAGATGACAACTTGGCGAATTTTGCATCATGACTTGGGTCTGCACCCGTACAAAATTCAATTGCCCCAAGAGCTGAAGGTAAACGACCATAGACAATGACGTGTGTTCGCTGAATGGGCTCTGGAGCAGTTGGAAACTGACACTAATTTTCACCGAAAAATCATCTTTATGATGATGAAGCCTATTTCGTGATGAATGGGTACAAAATTGTCGAATTTGGGACGATATCAATCCACATGAGATCCAAGAGCGTTCAATGCATCCCGAAAAAATCACTGTTTGGTGTGGACTTTGGGCTGGTGGCGTCATCGGTCGATATTTCTTTGAGAACGACGTTGACCAGGCCATCACCGTCAACGGCGAGCGCTATGGATCGATAATTCTGTGGTCACAAGGCATAACCGCCTAAGTCGGTTTTTATAGTTTTTCAGGTTTTTTTGGAACAACTTCTGTTTGAAAAAAAATACAAACAAAAATGAATGTAGATATGAACATAATTGAACTTATAACTCAATTTTGTCCTAACTCGAGTTAAGCGGTTACGGTTTGTGGCTTCTTTTGTGAATTATCAACTTCTTTTGGGCTGAAGTTGATATGGATGATAGTGACACAAACAACATGTGGTTTCAACAGGACGGCGCTACATGCCAAACAGCTAACGCCACTTTGAAAATTCTGCATGCTTATCTCACGTGGAGGTGATGGGAACTGGTCACCGAGATCGTGCGATTTAACCCATTAGACTTTTTTTTGTGGCCTTACCATACCACCTTAGGCGTTGGAACCATAGACGACTAGCTAGACATATGTCGTTTTACAGCCCATACAGTTCATGGTCGAAACTTCGACTGCCATCAACGCAAACAGGACCAAAGATCGCGTCCAGAACTTTTCCTTTGAAAAGTTTAAGAGTTTCGACATTCACTTGGGATAATCTCCATTCTTCTGCGTAGAGCAGGGATGATCAACGTCTTATTCAAAGCCAACTTGATCTTTCGAGAGATCCTCAATTAACCACTTCCGTTTCCAGTCCAGAAAAAACGGCGATTGAAAAGAGTTATTTTGCGTATGATATCTGTAGTGATGATGTTCATCAATACCGTGGATAGTTCTTCACTACCTCGATATTATAGGTGCCTATTGTGGCGTTCTGGCAAAATCGTCGACGTTGTGCCTCATGTACAGATAATAGCATATCCTACGTTGTGTCATCGTTTACCGCCAGAACCGTTTTAGCCACTTCCGTTTCAATGTCAGCAAAAACTTCATTGACGACTCGCTCTGTTCGACCTATCACCTCAATGTTATCCGCGTATGCTAAAAGTTGTACGAACTTTTGCAGGATCAGATCAGTTTTATTAGATCCCAAGAATGAGTCACATGATCTTATTTTAATAATAATAATAATAATGGCGGCGCTACAGCCCGAGGTGGACCTGGGCCTAGCTTCTCAGCAACCACTCGTGTTGTGCGTGCTATTGTTCTGTCACGAGCGGAGAGGACCTACAGTTCAATGCCGACTCCGAACGGCGAGATTGAGAAGCTTTTTCTAGACAGTTATACTCTTTGAGCATTGTCAGTGACTCGAAAGAGGTGGAGCCGTGGAAAATGTTTGATGTTTTTTTTCGAGATTCGAACCGACGACCTCGAGCGTAGGAGTCGACGCACCTACCTACTACGCCACTGCGCCCACATGATCATGAGTCACATGATGGCATTAGGAAATTAAGTTTTTGACTAATGATACCACGAATATTTAGATTCACACTATCTAAGGGAGCCTGAATCTGCCTAGAGCTGAATAGTGCCAAACGGAATGATAAACTTGAAATCTGAAATGTTTAGTTTTACTACTAAATGTAAACAATGTTTATAAAAAAATATATTAAGCTTTTTCTTTTATAAAGCCCATTTTATGCATTTTCAAATTCGCCTGTTTTCTTGTTTGTAACTTTTAATGAAAAATTTCATACTGCATCCTATGTGGAAATTTATTGATTTTCTGAAGGAAAAGTAACAAATAAATGTGAATGTAGAATCTAAAGAATCAGTATTGTTTTCGTTTAATGATCGTTAACAATGCAGCAGGTTCTTTTATCGAATTTAATACTGTGGTCATTAAACCTCAAGAAGTTTAGTTTCTACAGCAGCCATTGGTCATTGTTCTCTTATGAGTGGATGGACCCAACGACTTTGAACGGCTAGGTTAAATACGGCTTTCATGACAGGTATACTTTTGAATCGTTATCACTAAGATACGAGAAAGCGTGAAAATAAAATATGGTTCTTGCCGAGGAAACGAAGCGCGGTTCTTTTGCTTAGGAGATGGCTCATTGGTTCGACACACCACCGCGAGGGCGTAAGTCAGTTACTGCTGCATTTCCAAGTGTTTACCTCATTTTGAGTTTTGCTAGATTTCAAATGGATTTTTAGCTGTGAAAACTTTCCTTACTACTTCCTGGAAGTCTCTAATGATAGAATGAAACATTGCTCTTTTCAAAGGACATCAAATTTTACACTAAAAAACCACACCAATACAAATAAAACATTCGGATTATTTGAAAAACCTGCAATGGTGAAAAAAAAGAGATGGAACCTGTGAATTTGTTAATCTTCAAGTAAGGTAGTGAACTGTTTTACAATATTTAATTGGTAAGTTTCAATACTACTCATTTTATTTTAATTTTTTTCTTTTAAGTGTATGAAAATACAGTAGAATCTGGAAAAGATGAACAAATGTGAAACAAGCGCCGTTCATATTCTCAAATTGATCATTTTTCCAAGCATCAATATTTTATTTAAGAATAACGTACATAAGAACACTACATATGTATATCAAAATAACAATTAATTTATTATTTAAAAAATGGCACATATCAAATCAGACTTATTAAGACGTTTTACTTAAACAACTGTTTTATACTTATATTGTTCATCTTTCTAAATTGTTCATGTTATAGAACCGTTCATGTTTTCGAGATTCTACTACAGATAGTTCATAGATTCGTCAGGTGAAATGATTGTCTGCAAGTTAGTCGATCCAAGTCTTACAAATTTCGTTAAAAATCGGGAAGATTTAATCTTTATTTACTAAATGCTTCTGCAAATAATAAATAATGTAGGTACATCATGACGTGGGTCCGTGGAAACCGTTTTTTTAATTCAGTATGACGATACTGTAGCCGCCGTGGCCGTGTGGGTTTGTGCGTCGACCCGTACGCACTAGACTTTCACAGTCTAGGTTCGAATCCAAGTTCAGACAAACAATTCTTAAAAAAAAAAATTGTTCACGGCTCCACCTTTTTCGAGTCACTGACAATGCTCAAAGAGTATAACTGTCTAGAAAAAGCTTCTCAATCTTGCCGTTCGGAGTCTGCATTAAACTGTAGGTCCGCTCCAATCGTGACTTAATTTATTATTATTATATTAAGTCAAAGTAATAATTGTGTTGCGTGCACTACAGTCCAATGAACACTTAGGCCTGGCTTCTGCAGCAACCGCTCGTGTTGTTCCCTCAGGAGTCGAAGGGAACTACAGTTTAATATCAACGACATCGTTTTGTTGCAGTTGAGAGCCCTGATATTTACGGCGCAAAGGCACGGACAATATCGAAAATGGATTATGTAGCCAGTAATCAAAGGAAAATTTTCTTTTTGCGAATTGAAGAACAAAATTCAACCGCGAACTATGCTAGCTGAACAGCAACATGAGTCTACCTAGTATTAAACGATTAAGATGGCAAGGCAATGCAAATGACAAAGACGAGTTACATATGTTGCTTCGCTTCCATAACGCGAGACAACGCAACAACGGACGTCCGCACAAGAGTAAAAATTATCTCAACCAACTTGTTTGGTGCAACTGGATAGGTAACTTCTAAGTGATCAAGATGCTTGATGGTTGAAGCGCTCTCAGACAATAGTGTCATCTAAGGTGGGAAAATAAATGGATAGAAAGCAAATGACCTGTTTTTCTTTTTTTCCGTTTAGTTCGTTACTCTGTCTTGAAAAATACAATTTAGCAACAAATAAGGACAGCACGACATTTTATTTTTCACGATAATAGTGAAAGATGAGCAACTCTAGTCCACGGGAATTTCAATTATAACTCGCAGACGTTTTAGACAAATTTAGTATTTTCTGCCAAATAACATATTTCCGTGTAGGTATCTGACAACAAAGGATGTTGATCAAAAACCTGTGAAAAGTCCCAACTCAATTTCATGTGATTGAAGGCACATACGAAACATGAAATCGTTCATAGACTCACAGACTGCTGCTCCTTAGACATATCCAAAATATACTCTGTTAAGTTGCATCTCCTCCGCTGGCATCCGTAAATCACGAAATATATGAATTCCTTTGACTGGGCTCATTTACCCCCTCCTGCGATTCCCATGCATCAACATGCCCATTGCCCATTAACAGCTTTACAGTTTTGGAGAGTTTAATTTTTATTGCATCCCCATTGTCATCGATACCGGAACCTGTTCAACACCCATGCACACCCATACATAACTATATTTTTTTTTAATTTCCCATAAACTATTTAAAGCAGCAGAATAAAGATGTATTTCAAATTTGTCCGTTCCCATCGATTCTCTCCGAAATATCCATATTCACCAATCCGTTACCTAGTGCAGTAAAAACGTATCCCCATTAACGTCAACAGTGAACAGTAAAACTATCTTTTAATGTCACATGGAAGGCATAACAATACAGTCTCGTTAAGGCCGCAATTTAAAGCGCCATTTCAAAGGTGGATGCCTCCAAAAGAGCCCACCATGCATCTAATTAAAACAAAAATACATAGAATTCGTTTGATTGATTTGTTACTCGTAAAATATCTGTATCTTTAATGGTTCAGCCGTCGACTGCACTGGTTCCGTTTAAAAACCCATTATCATACCAATTTGTTAGTTAATTAAAGCTTTTGCGAAGGCGCTTAATTATGCCCCCCAGTCCCCCCGCCACCTGGTCCGAGCTGAGTCTTGTTCTAGAGTTGATTCTTGTTTTTTTTTTCAAATTTAAATTTCAAATTTCGGAGACGAACCAACGTTGAAGATGAATTCCCACCCAAAAAGCCACAACAACTTGATTAATTACTCACGAATTTAACGACTTAATATCAATCCATTTGTTTCATAGCATCTATCTATTTGTGTGTCTTCTCCTCATAACCATCAAGAACACGAAGGAAAAACAAGATCCCCGAAAACTATCTAATAAAATTAATCTTTCCCACAAACACGCTCCCCCTCAGATGTGTGCACCCCCACCATACACACGCCTTGGCGAGTTGCTAATTTATTCGCTGAAAATCTATAGAATTCTTAATTTATACCGGTCGTATCTATTTGTAAAAGATTCTTTTCTCAGATGTTCGAGGCATTTCACTACTGAAGGCATATTCTTCTTCGACTTCTGAGAGCAACGCCACCCGGAGCAGGCACCTGAAAATAAATTCAGAAACTCTGTCGACATCTCATTACGAGTGCAATCTCATAGAATCTCCCCGCCCACACAATTCCACACACACACACACACACGCACGCAGATACACATGCATAAGTTCACCCACAGACTGGGCCGAATGAACTGAGCAAAGATTTGCCAAAACACACAGAACGAGCTACAAATTTCTCAATTGTCAACACCAAGATGTGATAGTTGTACATTCACAAAGATAAATAGATTCGAACCGACCGAAGGCAGCAACGATGAAGCGAAGGTGGGAGTGTGACGATAGGATCCATCCGACGGTAGTGTAGGCATCCCCAGAGATAAATCTCAGCCATAATTTCCCAGAAAATATGCACATCCAAAGAAAATGATTACAAAAAATCGAAATCAAACCCGGCAGATACAACAAAATGAGATGACTTCTGAGGGAATTGCAAAAAGTATCTATTCGTAGAATTCCTCTATTTCTCTGTTCTATTTGCGAGTCAGTCGACTACTGAGGTGAGTATCTCGGGCGTAGCTAGCGAAAAAAAAATCACCATTCAGCCATTTTGGTTGAGAGGGCGTGGCACAATTCAATTCAACTACACACTCTCGCTCAATTTCGCAGGGGAAGCCAACACTCAACACAGTGACGCGCACCAAATGTGAGTCGTATGCAGTTGGTTTTGCTGCGGCTCTTCGTGTGTAGGGGAAACAAATGAGAGATAAGCAAAAAAAGCGAAGGAAAATTAGAAAGGCAGAGAAAAATGGGCGGAACCACCATCACACCCCACCAACACTGTGCCAGAGCCGGCTCACGGCTGACGGCAGAGGGAAAAAATTATGAATTCCTGTGCAAAAAACGACCAAAGCAACGTCCTTCACGATATATCTGTGAGTTGTGAGTTGCTGTTGGTGATGTCGGTGTGCAAAATGTTGCTTTTTGTGTGTTGTCTGTTCTGTTACTCTTATGTGCTGCTGGTGGCTGGGACTCCTTTCTTTATCCTTAATCGATCCGCACCGCAACTGGAAAGGTGGAAATAGTGAGGAGAATATACCTCATCGTACATGACGATGTCGATGCCGAAGCGATGGCTGCGAATGATGAAAGAAGGATGTCGCCTTTGTGAGCTCGTTTCTGCTGTTTCTGGATTTCTCTTCGTTCGTTTTCTGTTTTTTTTTTGTGCTGATGTTTGTGGGATGGATGTCGGTAGGGTACATCCATGGTTGAGCCTGCTGAAGGCTTATTGCTGAAACTGGTCACGTTGTTGCAGCGGTGAGAGACCTCTTTATGCTAAATAATCGACGACTGCCTGGTTGCAGCAGGAGCGCGGCAGTAAGATGTGGTGTATGCCCGTCATCGTATCCATCGTGGCCATATATCGGTTGAGGAGCAACAACGAGTTTTGTCAACCTCACTCCGTTTGAAGATGTGAAGCTGGCTTTGGGAAATGTTGCTCTTTTCTTTTTTTCCTCCTGTATTCTGTTTTTTTTTTCTTTTTTTTTTTGTATTTTCAATGAGTACGTCTGTCCTGCTCGCTTATTTACTGAAATCTGGATACATCTCCTCTGCTCTATCCACGTTTTCGTTTTCGTTTATTTTTTGTTTTTTAAATGGAGGTACGAGTATATTTCAGTTTTGGGTTAACACCACCGAGTGAACCGACCGGAGGCGAGGAGCAGAGCATCCTCCCCATTTCGTTTGGCTTGGTGGGTACTACTATGTGCGAAGTTGTGGATGTGACATATTCAACACATGCTCGGGTGAGAAAATTGTGCGCGTTAATGATTTTCTTGTTGGCGAAGGGGAGTGCGCGGGGCGCGAAAGACACGTCCGTTGGAAATGTTAAAGAGGTGGTGGTTGCTCTTGCTCGGATGCCGATGGTTGGTGGTGGTTTTTGGGATGAAAAGGATTTTTCGGGTGTTAAATGATAATGAGTGTCGGAATTTTCCTTCGCTCCTCCACACTACGTCACGGGAAAAAATGGAATCTAGTTGTTTTTGGTGATTTATGTGTGCGTAAAAGAAAACAGCACAAAAAAAGGAGAACAGGAGGAAGGAAAAAAATCTATTTTACCACAGTGCTTTTCGTTTCACCTTCATAAAACACCTTTTTGTGTTATTGAGATCATTCCGAGGGCTGTTGATTTATTTTTTAGGCAACAGTTTTACAGCCGCATAATAAAATCGATTCGTGCGAACGCACAAGCGTCGTCGCGGGAGGGAGGGAGCAATGATGACTCGGTGTTGGCTGCGGTGTGGCTACATGCGTTTATAGATAATATTTTTACGAGGACCGATGTTCTTTTTGGTAGTAAAAATTGGTTTTCCGAACTATTGATGACACAAAGCGCGTAGACATGTCATTAGGGACAATAAGCGGCCTTTTGTGCGGAGTCTCCTCCGCTGCGAGATGGACAGATATGGTGGTCGTATGTAGGTGAATGACATTTATTGGGTAACAATAAACCGTATTATCTGAAATAGTTTTATAGTTGAAGACATTTATCATTATTTCTTCTCGTTTGGGATTGCGTTGTTTCTTGACTTGGAGTTTTGATGGGGGTGAGCGGTTTTCACTTGTGATGACAGAAGTTATGTGTGGGACGTCAAATTTAATTCTCATAAATGTCAGCGGTCATTGCAGGGGACCACTAAGATGAAGGGAGTATGCGGAGGAGTTTTGTTTTATTGTAGATCAAGTGCATTTTGGGGAGCGCAGGTATTTGATAAGTGAATGAATTTGGAACATAAAAGTCTGTCATCTGTGCTTTTATTAGAGAGCTATGCCTAAAAATGTGGCATTTGGAGTTTGAAGCAGAAAATCATGAATATTTGATCATATTTCGGAAGACAAGGGCTGTTCGATAAATCAGTGAGTTTGAAATATAATAGAATTTTAAAAGGAGGAAAAGATATAAAACGGATCCCCTTCATCGTTCCCATAATCGAAATTTTGCTTAACAAGACTGTGTAGCCATAACTAAAAACTAGGGTTGTACCGAAAAATGACTTGGCCGGATACCAGATAGCCGAATATTCGGCGGCCGGATATTTTCCTAAATTAAAAGTATAATAGTTACTCAAATCAGACCGGTACAAGTAAAACTAACTTAAACATGCTTTTTTCCTTACCCTCCACAAGATATTCTTACTTTCTACACAGCAAAGTTTTTGGGACATTTTTGAAGAGGTTGCGAAAGGCAAGTCAGATTGAGTTTTCTACCAAAAAAATACCGCCAACGAGCTTGACTTATATCTCAAAACAGTTTATTTTGAACGGAATGTGACCCTTGGGGATATTTTTGAGGAGGTTGCGGAAAGCAAGTTTTTTACTTAAATAACGACTATCCGGTATTCGGCCGGATATCAAAAGACTATTCGGCTCCGGCCGGATATCATAAAAGAAGACGGATAGGACGGATACCGAATACTTGCCGGATATCCGTCACAACTCTACTAAAAACAGTGCGAATATAAACGGCCAGCAGACGTCATTTTTTAAAAACTGTTAAGCAATGCTGTGGGAAAATGTGCGGGAAAATGATGCGGGGAGGTTTTTCTGCGGCTGATTTGGGGTCATTGGATTGCATTAATGGAATAATGGTCCAATGGACACATAAAGGTATTTTAGAATATGTGATATTTCCGTAAGCGAAGTGTGAATTGTCACCAGAAAAATGACTTGATCAACACGTCTAACCTGGTCCAAACGTTGCTCAGTGATCGTAATCTCATGATTGGCCTACTCAGGCACTTGAATTGAGTCCAATAGAAAACCTTCGAAGCTCTTCAAACGAAAATTTAGTCCCGAAAATGTTAGAAATGCAGACGATTTTCTACAGAAGAATAGAGATGGCTTGAAATGAATGCTAGAAATACAGTGGACGCTCGATATAGTGAACAATCCAATTGAGTGAACACACAAAACTTTGTAGGTACCCATTGTTCTACTCATCGTGTTGTGCGAAAATCTTGCACGATTAGTTATATTATGTATATGGTACACAGTTTGAGGTTGTTTGAAGCAAATACAAAGTGCGTGCTGCTTGTATAGGGAATGTATTATTTTTGTTGCGTTTTACGTTTTTTTTTACGGGTGAGTTGTTTTTGTTAAGAACAAAATATTCTTTTTTATAAATATTGGCTTGTTTTTTAGTTATTGCGAAGAAAAATTGTAATTATATTCTATTGTTGACGAATTGTAATTCAAAACATACGCATTTCGATTAAATCTGCTCCAAGCAGTCCACGCTCGCTACAATGAACAATCTCGATGCAGTGAACAGCCCCGGTTTTTTATTAGTTCACTATATCAGGCGCCTACTGTAATTTTATAATTGAGATTTTTTCTGACTTATAGAAATGTTGATTTAGAAATGGGATTGGTGGGGGACCCATTCCAAATAATTTTGGAGCTCCATACTTCTCAAGGACTGTTAAGCGATTCCCCACTCCATTTCAAAAGAAATGTTCATTGATAAATCACTAGATGGTGTGCGGTAAGGTTTCAAAATCCACCTCAACTTCATATATACCGGAGCGTCCAGTAAAAAATTCCATCATCTTTTTAAATTTTGCATACATAGAAAATGATATTTGTGTAGATGTCGGGAAGACAAAAAAAGCGAACAAAGTAATATCGCTCTTTAGCCTCAACAATTTAACAGTACCTACAACAGTAAAATACAATATACAATATACAGAAGAACTAGATAAAGGAGTATACGTTTAGGTGGAGAACATATAAGTAAAATGGAAAAATTAAGGAAATTATAATAAAAGAAAGTCACTCTTTACCAGCAATGGCAAGTTAGCTAACAGAAATTCTGTAGTTCTGATTAATCAGAGTTTAAACGTTTTTAATGAGCGACCTCAGTGTCCTAATTTCCTCACTTAGTCTGTCAGTAAATCGTCTGTATAAGGTTTTTGATCTTGACAAAAGTCAACTTTTCTGTTGGTGGAGTGCGTCAATTGTCGCATTGCGCTAGAGATTTTCGTTATTGGTGCGGATGTACCGTGGCCAGATGATTTTCACCAAAAATCGTAATAGGTATCTTCCTTTCAAAATCGTAAAAATACGATTTTATTGGAAATCAGAAAAATATAGTCTATTACAGTCTACTGCCTCATACATACAAATTTGAATTAAATTTACTCAAAATGCTGCTGTTTACTTTCAATTTGTAGCAAGAAACCTCATGCATTCGTAGCTAATCTTTGGTATGCAAAATTTCTTGCAAGGTTTCAGTGGACAAAGAAGCTCCACTTCAATCAGTCGAATCGATCAGAACAGAACATAAGGGAAATTTGACTGTAAAGTTGTTACTGTTCAGTGGCATATTTTGTTAAATGACACAATGACAGTTTATTTACAATACAAGTACATTTACTTAAAAGCAGTATGCATAATCATTAAGCTACAGATGAACGAGTTTTACTTCCCTTCATATTTCTTTTGGAATATTTGGATATTTGGAAAATTCCAAATGAATTTTTATATAAAAATTTGAAAGTCTTGGAATTTTATGATTTTTTAGCTCAAAAATTTAAGCTGAATTGGGACTTTGAGATGCCCTCTTATAAAAGTAGATGTTTACTAATTGGATTACAATCTCTTGAGGAACGACGGAAGTACTTTTCCATTATGTTCATTAGAGATATTTTAACGTATCATATTAAATGTCCTATTCTTCTCGCTATGTTGAATTTGCATTCTCCCACAAGAAATCTACGCGAATTCTATATTTTTCATGAAAAATTTCATCGCACTAACTATGGTCGAAATGAACCGATATCACGTTGCATTAGAGAAGCTAACTCAGTTTGCTGTAATATAGATTTTTTTATTAATTGTTCTAGAGATATATTCAAATCCAATGTCTTATCCTTAATATCTATAATACCTTAATACATGTAATATTATAAAAAATATAGTATTGATTGTTATCGTAGTCTGTAAGAAATTATCTGATAGATGAAATAAATAAATAAAAAAATAAATCGTTGAAACAATTTTATGTCCAAAAATCGTAAAAATACGATAAATCATGGAATCTGGTAGCGCTGACCGTGGTATAGTATTGCCTATCGTTTGTTTTATTTTCTCGTCCAATTGTACTAGATACATATCAAACTCCTCGTTTGACAGGTTTCTATTGGACGTTATGTGGAGCATTCGAGGAGAGTGCTCTTGTCAGTTGTCTGGAGAAGCGTGTCCAGCGCGTCCTACTCTAGTTGTACGTATAGCTTTGAACAAACTCTCCTAATTGCGCAATATCGTTCAGGATTATGATTTTGGCACTGAGTCCGCAATGGTCACTGAGGCACACAAATTTTTTACGAGGTTTTCGAATTATATAATAATAATAATAATGGCGGCGCTACAGTCCGAGGTGGAGCTGGGCCTAGCTTCTCAGCAATCGCTCGTGTTGTGCATGCTATTGTTCTCTCACGAGTGGAGGGGACCTAAAGTTAAATGCCGACTCCGAACGGCGAGATTGAGAAGCTTTTTCTAGACAGTTGTACTCTTTGAGCACTGTGAGTGATTCGAAAGAGGTGGAGCTGTGAAAAAAAATTTTTTAAAAATTGTTTGTCTGAATTTTGATTTGGCCCTAGACTGTGAAAGTCTAATGCGCATGAGTCGACGCACAAACCCACACGGCCACGGCGCCCACTTTTCGAACTATGGAGGTTCGAATTATCGAGAGTTCACTGTATAAAACTTTCTATTTGCAGATATGTCAAATTAGTTGCATATTCCATGTCTCGGCGAAGTTAAGGAAACATTTTTTTTTACTTAACCACTCTGAGTACTGTTACAAAAAAGGGGATGCCCTGAAAATGATAGTTATTGTGTCCGGAACGAACTATAGACCAATAGGACCACTTTGGTTTTAAGTGCGTCATATCCGTACTTCAACCAAAATCTCACTGAATCTCCTTTGCTGTATTCTACTCAGTGCTCTTTTACTTAATATTAAGTTAGCTTCGATAAGAAGAGATTCTGTCAAAATATTACGAATCTTCTGCGATTATACATGGTTACAAACGGAGATTCTGTTTCTCAAAATACGCGTTGAGTAATCGCATAGAGCTTGCTTTACTAGATAAGGCGCTTAAGAGTCGAGTATTTTTGTTCCTTAAATCGATTCTGTTGCCATCACCAGATTTTCTTAACCTTTGACCTTTGAAAACTTCTGAATATGCAGAAAATCACTGCTCTTGTCCGTGTTCAGCAAGTGACATTTTAACGTTCAGATTAAAAAAAATACATTCTCCTATCCTCTTTCTCATCCATTTGATATTCATGATCATGACCGTTTATGTTATTTGTGTAAAATCGATCGTAAATGATAGCACGCCGACATAGATTGTAAAAATTCCAAAGAACAAACGAAAAACATTTGTAAAGCGCAATGTTTTGCTGAATCTAGTCTTAATTAATTATTGGTGCTTTCAATTTCTTTAACTTATATAACATATAACTGCCTGTATATTAACATACCCGCCAGAGTCTGACAAATTCAATTAAAAAGTTTGTGCAAACTATTGTAACGTGGCGCACGTTTCTTTAAACATTTTTTTTAACACAAGATTCTGTCTTCGGTTTTTAAAGAGCCAATAGTTCGAATTCTTACCAATGTGCCAAGGAAGTATCAAACATTTATCTGGCAGCGTTTTTGTTTAGATTTTATGCCAACAATTCAAGTTATTGACATATCCCAGAAGCCATCAACAACAAAGAAAATGTATTGAAAATGTATCAAGAAGTAGCACAACAGATCTTTTGAGCTGAATAGTTCTACGATAATCTGATGGTCACTACTGATTTCTTTTCCCCAAGCGCCATATTCCTAATTCCCACATCATGGACACGCTGGCTGCACTCAAATCTTGGAAGCTTAAAAACTGACACACATATTCAAAACTTAAATTTATTCAGTGCCCCACAACGACATGTCCTTCCTTAATCTCCCTGCGAGGCCGAACTTATGTGTCAAAAGCGAACATACTCCGAACTGTCCTTTGTGCCAGTTTAAATATACATTAAAAACATTTAACAAATTTTAATAGCTTAACGGGTCGTTAAACCATCCTCATCAACTGAACATATTTATCGTCGCCACAACGAACAAAGAGAACCTCGGTAGAAAAAAGAAAATAATTCAGAATTAATTATTTGGCAACCTCGAGAGCTTCAGTTACAACAATCTTGAAGACATTTCACATTTCAACCCCCGAGCGGTGCCAATTTATCATCTAGAAATCGTCCGCGCCATGACACCCATTGCGCGCTCCCCCACAAACACCTCGATCATGTGTATCTACTCGTAAGCGCTCGTAGACACAGCCACTGCCAACGCCAACGCCAACGCCTGCGAGCGAAACTTTTCACATTTAATTAACGAAAAATTCCAAATTCACTTGGCGTTGCAAAATGCCAACATTAATCAAGAGGATCGCTCGCCCGTCTATCCATTCCTCAGGGGTGCTTGTGTGAACATTTCGCTAAGATCTCACCTCATCACATCTCGCGGGCGCGAAATGACAAACGAAACCCCGAAAGTGGAGTGGTTTTCGCTGCCCGTGTCCCTTTGAAGTGACATCGCGAATGCCTAACACATTACACCTTTAATCACCTTGCAGTGAGAGACGTCGTTCGGCGGTGCAACGTTCTGGCACACTGCAGAGCTTTCGTTTCTCGATGCACCACGTACGGGAAGTTTAATAATAGGAAGCGCAACGATGCACGGCACAGCGCGGCTAGTAAAAAACAACAACCTCAGCGTTGATGTGACAACATGAACAGATTTGAACCTCCGAAGCCGAGGATCAGAGCAGCGAATTTTCATTGCATCTAAGGAACAGCGGCGATCCGCTCGATACGCAATCTCAGCGATGCAGACGCAACTTACTCCATTCTATTGTGTTGCAATAAATCACGAGCATCGCCCTGCGGTTGTCTTAATTAACGCAAACGGTTCATTGAGGATGAAATGTGGAGAGAAGCTGCCTCGGTGCTGGCGGCTGTGTGAAGTGTGATCACACGAGGAGACACTTGTTCCAATTAAACACTCTCCCGGCGAACTGGTGCGCAATGGTATGCCCGGCGCGATGAGGCGAGGAGCCAAAAATCATCTCGTTGAATACCGCAGCTAAGTTTGGAATGGAAAATGTCTGGCGTCGCCTGATTGGACCACACCGGAGACGCTTGATGATGCCCTGTGAGAAGCTCCTTCCGTTTTGTACTTATTTTTGTTTTGGGTGCGAGGTATCAAGACGTATCTCAATTCAATTGCGGACTGAGTTAACTGCCGATGCCACACACAGACTGAGGTGTGATGAAACTTGATGGATACAGTTTCGGTAGTCGAGGATTGACAATGACCCCCGTGCGTGAATGCTGATCATCGTTTAGGAATGAAGACTCCTCAAGGAGTTAATCGTGGTTTATTGGGCTGAAGGTGATGAAAAAGATTCCATCAGAGTGTGTTGTGTTCGTTTTGTCAAGGAATGCAATTAAGGCAGAATGGGAGCTGGAGAAGCTGGCGGAAGACGTTTCTTGGAAGACGAAGAATGAAGGAAAGGGAGTTCTCCTTTATAGCTTCTCAAATGGTTTAGGTTGTATCGAAGCATCGGAGATGCTTGAAATTGTTTGCTTTTTCTAATATAATAATAATAATAATAATAATGGCGGCGCTACAGTCCGAGGTGGACCTGGGCCTAGCTTCTCAGCAACCACTCGTGTTGTGCGTGCTATTGTTCTCTCACGAGTGGAGGGGACCTATAGTTTAATGACGACTCCGAACGGCGAGATTGAGAAGCTTTTTTCTAGACAGTTATACTCTTTGAGCATTGTCAGTGATTCGAACGAGGTGGAGCCGTGAACAAAAATTTTAGATGTTTTTTCGAGATTCGAACCTAAGACCTCGAGTGTAGGAGTCGACGAACCTACCCACTACTCCACGGCGCCATACATTACTGCCCAAAAAAAGATGAAGTCGTTTATCAAATATCCGATGAATGTATTTAGAGCCAAAATATTGCTAATTTTTTGGATTAAAAATTGTACCAAACGCATCAAAAATCAGAACTCATCAAACGTCATAAATACTTCCTCTCCAATCGATAAAACACTGAATTCGACACTCGCCAAGACATGTACGAATGTCGAACACAGCCAATACGCTCCAAATCAAAATATTTTGTCAAAGACACACAACCTCCCGGTGTCAATCAACTAATGACCCCAAGGGTGAGAACAAATTACGGTGAAACACAGTGTTTACTTTTGAAATCACTTTGATGTTAGATATCGCCTATCTATCTGCGACACCTGTAATTTTCACTTCCGACAGCACAGACAACCGAAAGCCAAACGTACATCTACCGAGTGACCCTACAAGCGATTCCTATCTCAAGGATTGATTCTCTATCTTTCTATTTGTCCCCTAGCAGCGGTTAGTGTTTTTCAATAATCCCTAATTTGTCGTATAACTTTTATGGGCACACGGGTAATTATAAACGAATCAGCTAAATTAGACAAAACGCAAACTCTCAAACTCGAGCTGGGTTACCTGTTCGAATTGTTAATCTTCCCATAGCATCAGTGACTCGTGTAATTAGATACAAATACGAGTATCCGTGGCACTTTGCGACGCTGAAGAATTATTTCAACAATTTCGACAGCCGATCGGGTGTAAGATAACGCACTTTGTCCGATATCATAAGGACATGGACACCGGTGAGCAGATACAATCGGATAATTGGTATCTCGGTTTGAAGTAATGACGCATTAGATGCGAGGGCAAGAGTGGCAAACTCTCAAGGGGAGTGACACTAACGAGTGCGAGCACCGCCATTTGGTCAACCTCAGAGCAGTGCGACGCACATTCGCACTGGCACACGCACACACGCATTACGTGTGCGTTCCGGACGATTTGTACTCATTTCCAGGATCATCATCGACATCATCCTCGCCACGTGTCCGGTGTCTTGTTGTTCCGCATCCGAATTAAGAAATCTGAGGTGCACGTGACACGTTCATGGTTGGCTAATCGCCTGGGCGTGCACTGGTTGAAACCTGCTAAAGGGACCTTCTTTGGCGTTTGTGGGCCATAAAACGTCAATTTGTCGCGGGATTTAATTGAATACGACTAAGTGTATTGTCCGAATTAAATGAATTGATAGAGAAGAAAGAGAGGGAGTGGCAAGGGTGGTTGACGTAAGTTTGATGTTTTATTGCCTCTCGTGTGGCGCCCGACAGTGGAATGGTGAAAGTAAATCACGAATTTTACTGTCGAAAATCCTAGAAAATTAAAAATTAATTGACCGAGTTATTTGAAGCGTTTTTATAAGTAGCCCTGAAGACATTAAATGTTTCACCTTAAGGGTGGCAAGTGTTGGGTCAGTAAACTCTTAATCGTATTGCTTGTTGGATTTTGTCAAGTGAAAGAGGGACAGTGAAGCCTACATGCGTTTGAAATTGCTTCAGTTTATATACTTTTCTTCCTTTCCACCTGAGATCATCAGAAGGACACTTTTTCTGACGTAATAAAAACATGCACTTAATGTGTTAGTGATTTCGTCAATTTGCTCAGATAAAGTATACAAATGTGACCAATAAGAGTTTGAAGAAAGCAATCACTATCCGAAAATAAATGTCCCTACTTTTTAGTGCTTCTAGGTGGTAAGTAGATCTGACCTTTAAGGTATTTTATTAGGTTTGCTATATGATAGGCATTTGCATCGAATAGAGCTTTTTAGTATGACGAATTGCGTTCCAGCTGGAATTACCTTTATTTTATCATGCTCCGACTACTACCATAGATCGACCGCTCCAGTGATAGTGCCGTTAATTGATAGTGATGACTTGAGAAACCGAATAAAAGCGTATTAACTTTGCTTTCACTGGGATTCGAACCTGGGACCCCTTTAACATAGGGCAGGCATTTAATCAACTGCGCCATCCAGTCAAACAAACTTGAAAGCTAGCACGCCCTTCCAACCAACCACTCCCTGAAAGTAGTTAACAGGATCTGTGATGAAGGATCTTTCTAAGTTCTTCTTCTTCTTCAGAAGCAGTTCCAGTTCGTGGTGGACTTGAGCATAAATTCGTTCTGTGCTTTCTACTCCACGAATAAAAAGGACCTGCAGCCGACTCCGAATAGGGAGACTCGAAGCCTTTTCTTGACGGTTATACTCTCTAAGCATTGTCAGTGACTTGAGGTGATGCCTAACCAGATAGCACCAATTGCGCACACCAACCTGGTTGAGATCCTGTAGGAGGGCCAACAAAACAAAAAAAAAAAACAACTCTTCACTCTGCGTGTAATACTGCTTTATTGAGTGCCGCAATATGTATTACACGATCTTAAATAGACTGAGATAAGCGGGAGAATCGATAATGGGTGCCCCTCCTTAGATGTGGACGTCTTCTGTTGCGTTGTCCCATTGATTCAGAGTCGAATTCGAGCCCAAACTATGTTTTCAATGCCCTCTACATGACCTAGCCAATCTTAGGCGTTGGATCCGTAGATACCTGGCTAGATGTCGCTTTACAGACCATATAGTTCGTGGTTGAATATAATTATCAAAATGTCAACAACGAAAACAGTACCAAAGATCGAACGCAGAATTAATTCTTTTCTAGATGAAGAGCTAGGATGAAGACCAGAGATTCTTCATCCGCATGGGATACTGTCAATGTTTCTGCGCCATAAAGCAGGACTGAGATGATGGATGTCTTATACAAAGTCAATTTGGTCTTTCGAGAGACTTTCCCGATGACGTCGTTTTGCCCTCGTTTACCGACAGACCCCTTTTAGCCGACCTTGATGGAACAGCCAGGGTTCTCCAACGTCATCCTACTCAGTCTGATGAGTTTGGCAGGACTGTCAAAACTAGACATGGCATTGTATAGCTCGTCTTTATGCACGCTGTCATATGCGACCTTGTCAATCTGCATTTTTTGGGTCTTTGCAGTGTGAAGACTTGGTCGATGGATGGCTTGTCCGGCCTGAAACCACAGTGATAAGGTAATATCAGATTGGTGAGGAAAGGTTTCAGGCGTTCACACAGAACGGCAGAAAAGATCTTGTGTGCGATGGTAAGGAGACTTATCCCTCTATAGTTGGCACAGTCAAATGGGTTTCCTTTCTTGTGGATCGGGCAAACGATTCTGAGATTCCACCCATCGGGCAAGCTTTCCTCCGACTATATCTTACAGATAAGCTGATGCATGCGCCCTACCAGATCCTCTCCAGCTGCTTTAAACATTTCAGCAGGCAGACTATCTAACGACTGGATGGCGCAGTTAGTTAAGTCCCTCCCCCCAGTCCGAGGGGTCCCAGGTTCGAATCCCAGTGAAATCGAATCTGGTCCAGTCACCATTTGCCGTTGGGATCAAATTAACGGCACTGGAGTAGGTTGCTACCTGGCAGTACAATGGACCAGTTTTGAGTCTGAGTGCTTAAATAGTGTAAAATCCTCAGAAAAAAAAATCTGTACCAGCAGATCAGCAGACTTCGTCTAGTTCGAGGAGACGATATTCTCTTCTATCATCGTCCATTGTCTTGAGTTAAACGTTCTGCCTGACAGTGGTATTTGCATCCTACTTTGTATCCTAGCTGTCCACTCTCATCCCGGCAGGCTTCTGTCGGAACTTTATACCCATTCGATAAAAGTTCCACCCTTTGGTAAAATTTTCCTGCCATAACACCTCTCCATCTTCTCGATTGTGTGCTTCTCGTGCTCTTTCTTCTTCTTCCCGAGAAGCCGGTTTTCTTTCCTTCTTCTCTGTTCGTCAAACTTACGAACATTGCTCGTAGGGTTGCCGCAGCGTTGCTTGGTAGGCTAAAAGTTGATAAAAGTTGTTATGTCCGGATTTAAGCCATGTGCTATCGGCATAGGGATCGACGACCTTACCCGCTACTGAACACTTCTTATTCTCCAGTCTCAAAAAAGTGTTGACCATAATTGGAGAGGGAAATCGTATTGAAAGCGGCGTAGTGGGTACGTGCGTCGACTCCTACGCTCGAGGTCGTCGGGTCGAAGCTCAAAAAAAACATCAAACATTTTTTCACGGCTCCATCTCTTTCGAGTCACTGACAATGCTCAAAGAGTATAACTGTCTAGAAAAAAGCTTCTCAATCTCGCCGTTTGGAGTCGGCATTAAACTGTAGGTCCCTTCCACTCGTGAGAGAACAATAGCATGCACAACACGAGTGGTTGCTGAGAAGCTAGGCCCAGGTCCATCTTGGACTGTAGCGCCGCCATTATTATTATATAGTATTGAAAACCTAGTCAAGTCGAATTCTGAGAACATATTTCTTCAATCAGATTTTAAGGATCGCTAAGACTTGATGTCTCATTGATATTTCAGTCTCTTTCATTTACATTGTAAATCAATGAACTAATCCTTATTGTATCATGAAAGGAAAGACTTAATTGGATCTAATAAACCTAGAAAAAGTTATAGGGACTGCTCTGCCAATTGGTTTGTAAAAGTCCCATGAATTTATCGACAACAGGTAACTTGCGCAGACCCCATCGCTAGTCACTAAAACCAAACTTCCCTTAGTCCATTTTGAATCTCTAATTTCCCTGTTGAATGTCCGCTTACAAAAAAATAAATCCCATTTCCTATACATGTGCACATTTAAGTTTCATTCACACTCGAGGTAAATTTAGACTTTCACATGAATCTTCATTTATTAGCCTACACATCCAATCCCTCCTCGATCTGAACTCCAAACGGTTACGATCTGAAGGCCAACGGAATGCATAATTTGCAAGACATCTGCTTTCCATTTCATATTCCCTACACATGCCGCCATTAAGTACACCCCTCCCGACTGCACCACAACCATCGCATCAACGACTATAACTCACCTACAGCCACAGTACATGATCTATGAACTCTCCAATCATCATTATGAGAAATCGTTTATTTAAGAGCACCAGCCCCGAAGACATATTCTGCAAAACAAGCATCAATACCCATTCGCACCAAGCATATCGTAGCCCTAAAACAATCAACAGCATAGCCGCACACACAGACATTTACACTAGGAAATCACCTAGCAGCAGAGGCAGAAGCAGAAGTAGCAACTCGGGGAAAACCTCAAGAAACCTGAAGAAAATTAAATTGAAATGCCCGACCACAAGGACTGTCGGCCAAGCGTAAACACCCAAGCACACACTTGCTAATTGAGTGACCCTTCTGCAAACGCTCAGCCGGCAAATGAAATGTGGTCCACAATGACACACCACTCCAGTGTTCAGTCCACAAGAGGAGCAATAACAACGGAACCTGGACATTAACTCACGATGTGACAATAATTATTATCCTTGTGCCTGATAGGTGACCATCGTCTGTGGACCACAATAATTTCCAACAACAGCAGCAGAAGGGTTTGTCGTCCTTAACAATTGTGACATCATCAGGATGACCACCACTGCCACCATCACCCGGCTAATGACCACAAATTATGACACCCAACTCCGTGATGAGCCCAAGTAACCAGAATGCATGACCAGGCCAGTGTCGAGTGGCCAGTGCCCACCCCTCTCAGCGATGGGGAAATCTGCCAAGACAGTTGATATATCAAGTGTAGTCAGGGTTGGAATTGTGTGAGTCTCAATGAGCTGGGTGGGCATTAATAACTAAAGGCTAGCCGACCGGTCGATAAAGGGTTAAGAATGCAACCACTCAAAGGTCTCTGCGGTTGGGTTTATTATGATCGTGAGGAGGGGGAGGGGGACGGGTCGCTGGACAAGTCAACGAAGATAGTGGACAATCAAATTTCAGGTCTAATTTGGGGAAGAGCTACCCACTTCACTACATTCCCCAGTCCGATCGCCACGCCACCCACCTGCTGTAGTCGGTTCATCAATCATTCATCGACAGGGTCCCTAATTTGATTGAACCGGACGGTTAAGTGTTTGGGTTGGTCTTGAATTGCCTGGCCATTGCGTTCGAGCTTCGCTTTGGGTTCGGGTTTTGGTTGTTTCTCTGCACCTAATGATAGATGAAATCCCAGTGATTGAGGGGCGTTCGGGTCATGAATTTTTGAGGTTATCGTGATTTAGATATGACAGAGATAGATGTGTGGTCGGGCGGTGTTCACCCTTCGCCTTTGGTCGCGTCAGTGCAGAGCATTTAGCCCAGAGCGGTGTTTACGAGGCATTTGCATGCAAATAACGCGAATGGCGCAAATAGCCCGAACAGAGCGATAATTGCGAAGTTTCAGCGCTGAAATTTGCACCTGTCCAGTGATTGCAGGTATGGTTGGGACAAAAAACCAAGCAAGCGAGGCTTTGCTGGTAATACCCCTGTAATTAGCAGCGCTATGATATGTTAATTAATTATCCGCGCACAGTTGGCTTAATTAATTCTTTTCTTTGCCATTGTCCAGGGGCAACTACATCGCAACATGTTGCTGAAGGGCGGGCGCGGTAGGACAATATTTCTGTGTCACTGGGTTATGACTGGGGATCGCCTACGACTGTCTCAGAACCACCTGCCGCAGGGGTGACTTGAGGTCAGTGCCTGTGTGTAACTCGAGAGTCATAAATGATCGCAGTTCGACGACGGCTGTGGTTAAGCAAACACCCGGCAGACCCCTGACGTGCGGGGCACCTCATCTATGCGCCTTCGAGTTGGACTTCCCCTTCCGCTAATCATCGTCCGTTTTAATTGTACCTAGATATCTTGAACTTCGTTGAGTAGTTTACCATCCGGAACCGGGGAATTAACTCTATCAACCTAACATCGATGCATCTCTCAAACGTGCGAAATTACTTATCGGGCCGTCAATTCATTCTTTGATGTGTATCTAGACACTGGTTCTGTTGGTGGTTTTGCAGGCGTCTTGATGTGTGGAGAAGTGTCTGCCGTGTTTGTTTGTCACGCTGAGTTGCACTTTTCACACTCACACACTTTGGTCGGCCGGTGGAAGAGCCGGTACATGGCTTTATTAAGTGATAACATAGAAAAGTTGCATGCACACGCTTTGCAAGACAAAGTCCTGACATATTGTAGTCCACACCAGAAGCTGGTGCATTTCGACAGACAATTGGCATGTTGAGCGAAAAAGAAGAGTGATGTCGGCGCGGTAGCAAAGGTAAATGATGTGTGCCCGTGCGGATGGGGTGTTTGGATAGTGGCAATGGTAGCGGTTGTGGTGGCGGTGGCTACGGGGAACCTTAGCGAGCGGTCTCTGCATGCAGTTCATGCATCATGCGAAACAATCATCACCAGGTCGGAAGGTGAGATGAAACAATGTGGTAATTAGAGTCGTTAGTGTAAGTAAAAAAAATTCATAAAAATTGCCGCTTCGCTATCTGATTCAACGAGATTGCAGCAGACGGCTGTACTTTGTTTGAGGAATTTATTCTTTATATCGATCGTGTAGAACTCGAAACATATTGACCACGTTAATGATGCCAATGGAGTTTCTTAGTGAAATGACGATCAGAAAATTATTTGTAATCAGATCGTACCAGCGTCTTCTTTTTTGAGTGACGCTACAGTAAGGGTGGGATCAACCTCAATCAACTTGTCTCTCCAGCGTGCGCGATCTTTTGTCAGCTGTTTTAGCCACGCACACCAAGTTGGTGGTAGTTTCTTTTAAATTGGGCGCGTTTGTGGTCGTAAGGCATTGTCATTCCGAAACCTTTTGGTCCGCTGTTTTTATATCAATTTGCTCTACAGGATCAGTCGAATTTAGGCGTTGAAATAGTATTGATGCGTCCTCAGGCGGATGCCGCTGAACAGACGATGTACATTTCATGGTTGAATCTTCTCCTCCATTCACAGTCAACACGAATGGGACCAGACCTAATGCGGTGCCTTCCTCTAGAACCGACCAAGGTCTTCCTCCTGATCTTTTACTTCTGGACTATAAAGGATGATCAGGATAGCTTTGACGTTAGTCAGTCTGATCTGCACTATAATAATAATGGCGGCGCTACAGTCCGAGGTGGACCTGGGCCCAGCTTCTCAGCCTAGCGCTGATCTACACTACGCTTACTATTAAAGACAAATCTTGCTATTCACATAAATTTGTTTCTTATTTTGAAAAGGTGCAGTCGTTAGAGCTTTCACAATTAAGCCTTAAAAACGTACGTAATGCCTTCAAATTCGTAGGAAATAAAACTATTATTTATTTAAATTTCATCCCGATAAAATTGACAAGTAAAAGAAAAAAACTTGTAGCCCTTTCTCACATTTCTGTATCATTGACACGGCTAATTTCCAGGCAAATTAAAGGCTCATTCACAGTAGAATGCGAAAAAATAACAAAACAGCAACAGGGAGGAGGCACCGCCATGGAGAACATAAAAAAGATGAAAAGGAACTTAGCGCATAATTCAAAACCAGAGCATATGGGAAACAATAAAATGAGAGAGAGAGCTCACTACAAAAAGGTCTCAAGTGCATTACACCACAATCAGGCATCCGTGTGCATTGTGCACACTCGGAACTGTTTTGTCATGAGCTCTCTTCCAGTGGTTCCAACTCTGGAGCTCACTTGTTCATCGCCTGCCGCAGCGAAACCAGACCAGACCGCTCTCCATGGGCTAATGAGAGATTTGCGTGTTGCGATAAGTGAAAAATGAAAAAGAATTTCATAAAAAAAATTAAAACAGACTTAGTACCTTTCTCATTCATTTTCCGCAGATACTTTGAAGTAGGATTGTACCATATTACTCGTAGACGATTTACGAATAGGAGCTAATAAGCGAGGGAGGCCGGAAAGCAGCGTTAATGGGCAGATGAATAGAAACCAGTGCAAGTGAGTGAGCAGTGGAAGTGATTTGAAGTCGTTTGGAATCTGGTTAAGTGATATTCAAGGGAATTTGTTGGATGAGAAGCTGATTTGGGTGAAGCCTTGGAGATAGCTGATACATCAGAATATCCACTTCAGTAAAAAACAATAGTACATTTGACTGCAGGAGTCAGAGTTTCAGAGTTACGATTCAAGGAAATCAAGAAAAAGATCCGCAAAGATCAACACAATAATCGAATTCGTGTAATTTGTAAAAAAAAGTAGACTATTTTCTGGGGGATTTAAGTTAGCATCTCAAGACGGAGAGAGCGACGGGCGCCGTGGCGTAGTGGGTAGGTGCGTCGACTCCTACGCTCGAGGTCGTCGGTTCTAATCTCGAAAAAAACATCAAACATTTTTTCACGGCTGACAATGCTCAAAGAGTATAACTGTCTAGAAATAGCTTCTCAATCTCGCCGTTCGGAGTCGGCATTAAACTGTAGGTCCACTCCACTCGTGAGAGAACAATAGCACGCACAACGCGAGTGGTTGCTGAGAAGCTAGGTCCAGATCCACCTCGGACTGTAGCGCCGCCATTATTATTACTATATTATCTCAAGACGGAATCATTCTCGGTATTTCGAAAGACCTCCGCTGCCATGACTTTTAAGAGTGTGCAGTCGAATGCTCTAATTAGTGAAAAATACAAAGAAATAAGATTGTGGCACAAAAATGACAATCTTTCCATTGTCTCAATATGTTACATCTGAACCGCTGCACACAGATGGACGTCGTTGCTTCCATCTTATGGCTGATTTTTACACACGCTAGGATACCTTCAATTTTCGATCTTTGGTCCTGCTTGCGTTGATGACATTTGGAGAAGAAGGTCGAACCACGAACTACATGGGGTGAACAGCGACATAAGTCTGCCGGGCGTCTACGGATCCAACGCATAATATGGCTAGGCCGTGTAGAGCGTATGGACAACTTAGCTCCGGTCCGAAGAGTCTTCCACTCTGAGCCTGTGGAACAACGCAACAGATGACGTCCACGAACAAGGTGGCGCACACAAGTCGAGAGGTACCTCGGCCGGCTTGGTGTGCGAAACTGAAGACGTGCTGGCTGGAGAGGCATGTTGAGTGAGGCCCAGGTCCACCTCGGACTGTAGCGCCCTAAGAAGAAGAAGAAGAAGAAGAATAAAATAAAAGTTATTTAAGGGCGATTTATTTTAAGTTCTTTAAAATACGGAATATTTTTGAAACCCTAAACCGTCGCTTTGTGAGAATTTTGCAACATCGTTTGTCTTGGGAGTAAATTCCCGAGTGACAACTCTTATTTGAAAACCCCTGGAATGCTTATGATATTTTCCGACCAGTTCAAAGTAAAGACGAACTTGCCAACAACAGAAAATAATGTCGTCCCAAACTCAACGCTCTTAGACCACGTATCGTCATAACATCAAAATGAATTGTGCAGCCGTATCAACCAGCAAATATTGCAAATTCGCAGAACGTCTCCCCCAGCAAGAACGCAACCTCAACATCAACGCCTCCCAAAATGTCCACTTTGTCATCCGCACTGACATATGGAATGGAATTCTTCACAAATCATCAGACGACAACATGGTGGCAGAAGTACTTTTCGTTGCCCAGAGTCTGCGCCCTCCAGCAAGCGCCATCTTCGCCCGCCCGTTCATCTCACCCAATTTCAGAGACTTTTCAACCCATTTCATTTGGAGACTTATCCCAAATCACAAGAGATGAACAATCCGAGCAGTGATGGCGTCGAAACGTGGCCTCTGCACCAGAGAATACCAGAAAATGCCAGAGGGCATGTGATTTGAATATGCAAGGATCAACCACCCACGCGTATGAGGAATGAACTTAACCCAGACATTGGGTATCGATTTTTCTGCTCCCGATTACATGAGGGTAGTTTTTCGCAATGTGCCCGCCACCCACAGAGCGGCTTGGCAGTCTAGACGAAGGAATTCCAGGTTCCGCCTGGGAGAATACATGACTTTTGGTGCTCCAATTAGTTGCGTTTTACTTGAAGTCACACTGACAGATATCCCAGCTCCTCATCACACTTCTGGATTATTTATTACCATAAACAGCAGATCCGGAATCCGGATTGGATTTCACCCTCGCTCGGAGCAGTGTGGCGGCGGCGGCGGTGTTACGTGTTTTATTTCTCGAAAGCGCCTAATTGACACAGATCCTGACATATGTTCGGATTTCTCTCCCCGGAATGACATGAGTTTTTCTTTCGGGCTCGGTCCACTGGTTAACACTCCGAATCACATCCACTTACATCTTCTTCTGGTGGCTCTGACTGCCGAGTGCCAAATGCCAAGTGCTGCTTCTGCTGCCGGTGCTGTATGGTGGTGGTGTGTAGTCTTGTGAATTTTAATTCGAGATGTTTTTGTTCTTTTTTTGTTTTGAGGAACATTTCATCGACCGCCCAGGATTTTGTCGCCTTATTGTGTGTCTGTTTTTTGTGCTCAGTGAAGAGATCCTTAAAGAGGACAGGACACATAAGCAACGCTTGTCAAGGGATGTATAAATCACTTGTGAGGATGATGATGATGATGCCGCACTGAACCTGAAGCGTTAAATGATGTGTGAAATAAACGTATCCGTTGGGATTGATGCCCGTTGGGAGAGAGTAGAGTAGCAGGTTGCTGAAGTTGACACGTAAGTTCAAGTTTCTTTTCCGCATTGAAATGCAAATTAGGTGATGGTTGAAAGGCCCAAGGTCACACAGAGCTGGTGAGTTGGCCGAGAGGGAATTGTTTACATGTGGGTATTGGATGCAAAAAAAAGCTTTTTTCATATGTTAACTGTAAATTAGTATGCAATCGATATTTTGTAGCTAAACACTGATGCTGGTATAAACGTTGAATTAGGATCTCTCTCCTCGAATAACTAAAGCAATGATAAACTGATTTAAATTTATGTCATCTTGTTGCAACATTTCTCCATTTACAAAACTGGATTAGGAATAATTAGGAAGTAGTCAAAGTATCTAGAGTAATAAAGACCCTCAATCTTATCGAATGAAGTCTAATTTTGCTACAACACTTATTTTGCAAATATTTTTATCATCAAACATTTTGTACAAATAATTATTCATCCTGTCAGGATCGTTAAACGATGGCTTGAAATAAAAAAAAGTTAAGCAATGTTAATCAGATTTTCCCCAAATTTGGTATATTTCATCAGGATTTCATTGAGATCTCTCGCAAATGAGTTACGACACAATTTAAACGATCCGTATAGAAATGTTGATCTTCATCTATGAACTAGTAGGACAATGCTACAGTGGACGTCCACGTCTAGGTGGCAAGGACACAAGTTGAGAGGGAATTTGAAATCTTAGAGTTCGCAATTGAAGGCAGCTAGCAAAAGAGCGTGATAAATAAAAAGGCTTGTTGGTTGAGGTGCAGGTTCAACCTGAACTGTAGCGATACAAGAAGAAGAAGTAAATTGTGATAGATACATGTACACGGATGGTTCCAGGACAGATGAAAGCTGTTGGAGTTTTCGCAACATCGCCGGAGATTTCTCTTGCACTTCCCCTGCCTATTCATTGCAGTGTATTTCAGGCAAAAGTTAAGGTTATCCAAGAGGCTGCTCACTTAATGTACATAAGTTCAATAGGCAGAAAATCTATCGCTATTTTCAAAGACAGTCAGACGGCCATAAAGGCTCTGAACATCAACAAAATCCGAAATGGTAAAACTTGGCAGTCGATATTTAAAGGATATACCGGTCAGATGCATTTTTTTTCTATGCTGAGTCCATGTGAATAGTAGTATTCTTGACTTCGATAGAATGCGGTCGGTTACCACTGGCTACCAATCATGAGTCAATCTATCTCTAACTACAGGTGATAAGTTTATGACCCTGTTTCTTACAGGTGATGTGGCGTTGTGGGTAAGTTCATTGACCCCTGTGCACTAGCTCAGATTCATATCCTAGAACAGACAAGAATTTTTCGAAATTGTTCAGGGCTCCACCTCTTTCAAGTCACTGACGATGCTCAAAGAGTATAACAGTCTAGAAAAATCTTCTCAATTTCGCCATTCGAAGTCGGCATTAAACTGTAGGTCCTCTCCACTGATGAGTGAAGGATAGCACGCCCGAAACGAGTGGTTGTTGAGAAGCTAGGCCGAAGACCAACTCGAACTATAACGCCACCATTATTGTTATTATTACTCACAGGATGGGTGGAAGTACTCGTAGATGCATGTGAGAACACCAGTTTAATTTAATAATAATAAAAATAATAATTGCGGCGCTACAGTTTGAGGTAGACCTGGGCCTAGCTTCTCAACAACCAATAATTCGTGTTGTGCGTGCTATTGTTCTCTCACGAGTGGAGGGGACCTACAGTTTTAATGCCGACTCCGACCGGCGAGATTGAGAAGCTTTTTCTAGACAGTTATACTCTTTGAGCATTGTCAGTGACTCGAAAGAGGTGGAGCCATGAAAAAAATGTTTGGTGTTTTTTCGGGAATCAAACCTTGGATCTCGAACGTAGAAGTCAACGCACCTACTCACTACGCCACGGCGCCCACCAGTTTAATTTTGCCTACACTAAATCGAAGAAGGCGAAAAGCACTCCTAGCAATAAATAGGAAAGAAATCAGTAGTTCTGTACACATAATAAACGCTCACTGCCTCTTAGGCACACATGCCAGAAGGGTGGAAGATTCCTTCAACGACTTTTGCATGGGTTTCAGGTTGTGGTTGGAATGAGGATTAGAAAGATACACTGCGATAACTCGCCATTGGGCATGCTCGGTCCAATTGTTACTATTTCCGTGGTCAAGTCGTTGATCACGTCCGTGTTATAAACTCCATGTTGAATCAGAGGCCTCACTAAGTGTAACATAACGCTTACTTGAGGACACAACATCTGATTACTCAAATAGACACAAGTCTCAAAAGTCTCTCGATTAAGAACCGGTAATTCTGTTGTTAAATAAACTGGGCAATTGCAAGTTGTACTCGCACGGGGAACGTTCCGTCGCATAATATTGATCGATGATTTCTGAATATCAAACGACGTTTCCAAACTATTTCAGTTAAAAATTCTTCCTACTTCAACCCAAATCAACCATTCATTCATACATTCATACATCCAAACAAACAAACATTCATCTATACATATACCTATGCCTCTATCCAAGTTTATCCAACGCAGAAAATCCCTTCCATCATATACATACCTAATCACTGCTCATGCCTGCGGTGTGTGTGTGTTCATTTCTGTTGGGCATTTAGGGGTAGAGATCCAAAAGATAACACTCATCAACGAATAAAATGGTCGAACACAGCATGAAATTTATGTGTGAAAATGAAAATAGTTATCATTTTATATATTAGATATCTCAAAATTTCAACACAAATTGAAATATTGAATTTTATCATTTCTTAATGCTTACGCTGAGGTCTTCAAAACTGCGTTTTTAGATCTTCAAAATTCGCATGTCGATGATTGACCGTTTTTGGCCAATATCTGCAAAAACTATTAAAGCCAGTATGCTCGAAATTATTTTAAATGAAAGTACTCAATGAAGCGAAGTTTTTGTGATTTTTCAGATTTTTAAACACTTTGGTTTAGAAATGGCAAGGGGAGGACGCATTAAAAAAAACTTTGCAGCTCCATATTTTCCAAACGGTATTTTGGATCAAAAACTGTTGAGGCAAACCTCTACCTCATTTCAAAAGATCTGCCGATTGATGTATAAGTCGATGCGGTGCGACAATGTTTCAAAATTAATGACAACTTCACCTATACTGGAGCCACCCCCAAATGGCAATGGCATCTAGGCCTGAGGTACCTAATTCCAAAATTTCATGCCGATATCTTTATAAACTTCGGAGATAAAAAAGTGTGACAGACACGACGGACGGACGGATACACCGAAATTATAAAGGTTCCGTTTTTGCAGACGGAATCTTAATAAGCGTCGCAACTGAACAAGACGTTTCGGTAGATATAAAGCTCGGCTTCAAGATGTTCAAGAACTAAATTCATGCATTTTTAACTCAACCAATGATGAATGCTCTCCATACTTTAGGTTAGGTTAGGGGGCTGCTAATGAATTCACCAGCACACTTAGACCAAGTTCGTCCATTGTGATACCAACAGTCAGACTACTACCACTGATCGACCACTCCACTGATAGTGCGTTTAATTGATTTCAACGGCAAATGGCTCCTGGACCAGATTTGAAAAAAAACGTTAAAAGCGTATTAACTTTACTTTCACTGGGACTCGAACCTTGGATCCCTCTAACTTAGGGCAGGCACTTAACCTGCTACGCCATCCAGTCGTTTTCAGAGGCTCATTGCGTGGACTTATTGCTAAATTTTATCTACAACAGGATGAACAGCGAATTTGTGAGCCTATTATAAGAAACATACAAATCGCGAAACAATCGAAGTATTTTGTGTCAAAATCAATTCTTGACAATAATAAATCAAAGGCTTCCAAGAGAACAACAGTTTCTTAATATCCAATCAGCACTGTAGCATGCTGTGTTGTTGCCACAAAATTAGTGTCCTCGATTGTAGAAATGTTCTAAAAATCATTTAATATAGGCTAGAAAACAAAACTTAATCCAACCAGAAGAATTTATAGAGGAAATCATTGCACAGGTTTCTTTATTAGAAAGCTCATTGAAAAATGATTTGCCAAGAAAACGCTGGCTGATCTGATTTCTACGAGTAGGGTCGGACAGCAGCACAGAAAGTTTCGTGGAAAAACACCATGTTCTCTGCAATTAGCCAATAGACCTTAGACTGATCTGTATTCTCCAGTTCGGTGAGTTTTGGGATTAACTCGGCAACTCGAGCAACTGATCGAAATTCTTCTTGATATGATGCATTTCGCTGGCCTCTGCCTCCCGAGATTGACTTCCGAAAAGAACTGCTAGTGATTAATGTCCACCACTACCATATGAGAACTGTTTCTACCAGAGTTTTGTTAAGGACTGACAACCAGATAATCCGCTCTTTCATTCCAATGGAGTCACTACGTCCAAGGATCCGGACAAGTTCGGGAATAAAAATATTCCACAGTCAAATGGCACATTTCCGTCAGCGAAGAGGATATAGTCACCGACCTGGCCATGTTTGCCGCTAGACTATCAGTCCAGACATAAGATATATGTGATCTAGTTGCGTAGTTGTGTTGATAAGAAGGAAGCATGTTTATTGCATCGCGAACAGTTTCTCCTGAAAGACACTAGCGCATTAATCAGGAGATTCGATGAAATTAAACTGCCTCTGCAGCAGTTGCTGTGGTATGACTTTTTTCTAAAATTCGCACTAATCCGCAAAATTTTACTCAAACAAAAACTGAAACCATTCAACAAGACAAACTTCATTGCGTACGTTTGATCATCGAGAGCGGTTAAAAAAAAACGCAGCACTCATCGCAATTCATGTTTGCTGACACACAAACCACACCAACTGTTCTCAACTCGATTCATCCATCGATTTAATTTTCGAATAACACGAGACCACTCACTCCAAAAGTGAAGCGAAAAAGGAATCCAATTATATAACAATTTGCTTAGGGACATCCACTAATAAAAAGGATAATTAAGTTGATTGCTTTTTTCCACAATCGTTCTCCGTTCGTTCGTCCTGTTTTCGAGTGTTTTTTTTGTTGCTTTTGCTTTGCCTTTTTGTTTTTATTGTAAAAGAACTCATCAATATCAACAGCTTCTGGTGTTGTTTTCGGGTCAGTTGCGCCCCGAAGGGATGATGCTCCGTGTACTATCCTGTCTGGCACTTTTCGATATTCATTAAGAGCGACCAGGTACTTTCAACCGGGAATCCTTTTTAGAAAATTAGTCACGTAAACACATTTCGAACGAAGCACACAGAGGCTAGCTGCCCAATTCGTAATTAAACGCATTTGAGGACGGCGGGTGGGGGGAGTGCGCTATTTTCAGCGTCGTTCCGAAGACATGCGGCGGCGCTCGTGGGAGTGAGAGGTATTCAATTCGATTACAAGCCCATGTTCGATTGCAAGACGCACAACACTGAAGAAGATGAATTGGTGGTGTCAAGCGTTTAATCTCCCTCGACTCCCTTAAGTGTCTCATATCATATCCGCCTTCAGCATCTCCGTGTTTATGATTAATTCGCCAGCTTAAATCATCTCGAAGATCATGATATCCACGCACACGGAGCAGCTCACAAACGGTGGAAATTCAAAACCGAAAAAATTGAATAATTCTGTGTCAAGACCTTCTCAAATGAGCCGTGGAAATATCGGACCACCCACTTGAAGCCGCAGCAGACATCACTGCTGCTGTTGTTACTTCTGCGGCCTTACGGCTGATTTGGATCGAGGTGCCCAGTTGGGGGGCATTCCATGTGTGCGGAGAGTCCAAAAATCTCGTTGCCACTGATGATGACGACGACGACGATGATGACGATGACGGTGCGAACGACTGAGGCAGCCAAAGCTGATGTGGGGCGCACACCGTATGCGCCTCTGAACAAGACGACTGTCTGCAGTAACAGCGCTCGCTAGCGTACCGCGCACAGCCGCAACTCACTCGGATTTCGTTAAGAGGAATCTCTGATCTTTTGATGGATTCAGGCCTCCACCTCAACTGCCACTGATGAATGGTCTTGCAGTTGCTCTGGAGCTTGTACTTCGATGTTTTCGGTTTGGTTCGATAACCTTTTACCGGATTAATTTGTGCAGCGGAGACCGGTGGAATATGACAGATTGTTAATAGGCGCACAACCGTGAAATATCGAAGTCGATTTGTTTGTGTTGGCTTAACCGGATCGAAATCTAAAGTGAAATTTATGCTTTTCGTCTTAAATACCTTTCATCGTTGAAGCAAGATTGATTTCTGAACAAGACACAGCGGAACCTGTTTGTGTGCAGTGGAATTGGCTTGGATTGGATCGGATTTCTCCGATCGGTATCTCTTCACATTCACTTTGCATCTTTCTCTAAGTTTCTTAGGCGAATGCATCATCTGAGTGAGTACGAGAGTCCTTCCGTCCCAGCATATTCCATCTCACCCGTCATTATCACATCCGGACCACCTAATTATGACACAATTCCTTCACCGACCATTTAAAGTCAAACACGCCTAATAGAATTCCGAACACATTAATCTGAGTCCATAAAATGTGCCACCCAAGCCACTTTCACTGGCTGCCGGATTGACAAATGCACATCCACCCGGCAATAAACCAGAGACAATGGGTCCAACGAGGACATAATGCTCTCACTGCCGCTGCTGCTGCTGCTGCTGCTGCTGCTGCTGTGGTTCCCGAAAAACAACACAAAAACAAATAACAACGTGGCGCCCCAATTTATGTGTTTTCGTAAATTACTGCCTGCCTTCTAGGGAGGGCGCCCCCGCCGCTGCTCCGCTCTTCAATCCTTGATCACCGACGACGCTGACACCGCACCGCACATAGACGGTCGAGCACCATGTTCGGTGGTGTACGACGCGAACGATTTATTGTTCGCTTGTCGAAGTGTGAGAAATTTTTGATATAAATTTCCCTCTCATTAGAGATGTGTCACCGGCGAACGAAATTTTAATGAGATGAAAACTCTCGCTCGCAGGGATGGGATAAGGTTCGTGAGTGTGCCTGGTGCAGCTGAGAGGAGGAGACAGTGGCCACGGGTGCTGCGGTGCTATCACCAGGAAGCGTTGAGTGAGTGAACGACTTTGAGGCCACCAACGCGGATGCAGACTGTTGCTGGTGGTATGTGGGGTCCGAACGCATCCACGATGTAGGTACCAATGATTCTCTAATTTGATTGTGCTCCGGCATTAATAATGTAACGATTGTTGTGACATGTGCAGGAAGTGCTTTCCGCCACTGCACCTTATCTGCGTGCTGGTGTCTGATGCTGGGCGGACGCTAATTAATTTTCTGAAAATCAGTGCGCGCTGGAGCAGTGATGCGTTGATAATCCTGGAGGGAATGAAAAAGCTTTTGCCAACGATAAGGATCATCGGTGATTTAGTAGGTTGTGCCAATCAGTTCGTAATAATTGAGATGTGTGGTATTTTTGTCTGGTAAACGTCGCACGATGAGATTCGATTGCAATCGCTATCTGGGAACTTATTAATTTTATTTCAGTGGCATTATCGGCGCGAATGCAGAGCAACTTATCAAAGATGATTTTAATTACAGCGCCATAGCTTTGGTATCTAAAAGTAGGAAAATCAGGTTGGCTAAGGTCAGTCAGGCTTCGGCATAGGATGCATGGGGCGCTTGTATGAAAGCTCCTCGTGCTTGTCGAAATATTAGAAAGAGCGGAATTTGTCGAACGGACGGTAAGGTCTTAGAGGCAAATTTAATCAACGATCCCTTCTTTGAAAATTTTGAATAAAGGCGTATTGTGAATGAGCACGTCTTTGAAGATCAATGAATTCATGGAAAAGATTCTCAATGGTTCAGAGTCGAAGATTCTCCAGATCGGAGACAAGTTGTCCATGCGCTCTACATGGCCTAGCCATCTTAGGCGCTCAATCCCGGCTTCTGGCTAAAATCATTTCGCATTACAGTCCATACAGTTTGTGGTTGAATCTTTTCCCCCAAATACCCTCAGCGCAAAAAGGACCAAGGATCAAAGGCAGAACTTTTTTCCTCTAAGTCATTGTTGGCCATCGACTGTCTAAGTCGTCGATGGCATACGCCCTGTCATGAATATCACATGCCCTCGTTTACCACCAGACGTAATTTAGCCGCTACCGTTTCAATGTCAGCAAACGCCTTAACGGCACGCTGTATTCGACAAACCATGTCAATGTCATCCGCGTATGCTAGTAGTTGTGCGTTTGAAGAATCGTGCCTCTAATGCTGGCCGAACGATCTTCTCAGGAATGATGTTGAAAAGTGACATGATAGCGCTTTGCTTTGCCTTAAAACCTTCTTCGACATTGAATTGATTTTCGTTCTATTAGGAGGAAATCCTTGAAAAGAATGTTATTCCAAAACATTTTGTATAGCAGTCCAAAAATTTATCGAGAAGGAACGACTTTGGACTTTGACTTTGACTTTCGACTTTGACTATGTTCCTATGCAGAAAAACTGCAAATAGCAAGAGGCATCATTTAAAAGGCACTTGCGTTAGTTACTATGGTTTGAGCTCAGTTCAGCTCGACGATCAGAGACACGTAGCTTCTTATTATTTCATTGGCCATAGCTTAGTTTTGGCACCGGAAAATCGGCCTTTGTTTAATACAGAAATAAGAACTCTTGAGCTCGCAGTAGTCTAGCCGGTACATTCACGTCTTTTTGCACAGCTCGTAGGGTCTTCTTTTCCACTCGCATTCTTCACGAAAGAGTAAGACCGATAAAAAATCTTTCTCTCGAAACAAGACTGAATAAACTTTTAACCCAGTTTTGCGGTCGATACAGCAGCATCTTTGTTATTTGTGTCGGATGTTAAGCAGTAGAAGCAACATTGATTGCCAACGCGTGTGGTCAGACCTCCGCCAAAATGTCGTGAATGAAGTTTATATTTGGTCCGAGGTAGTTGAATTCCAAATACCCCAAAGTTAAATCTGTTGTTGTTGTGTTACTGCACGGGGTTCTGTTTTTGTCTGACATCATAGACATAGAGACCAATCGTAGAAGTGCTCTTCAACTTTCAGTAAATGGACTGATTCATAGAAGATAGTCATTTCAAGTAGATAGTAGTTTCATGTCATTTCCAAGCACAAAATCTGTTGCAGCACCAGATCGAGGAAATCATACCATATCGCAGGTCCTTCCTCAAATCGAATGCTCAAAGAAAGACCAGGCACCGGAGGGTGGCTTGTGTGTTTTCAAGCGAATTACTTCTTTTTCCAGGATAAGAGTGTTTTCCTATCGGCGTATAAAGTTCGTGGTGTTGAATGCTGTGTTATGCGGCTCAAAAATCGATAAAATAGAAGGCGGATGTTTATTTAAAAGTCTTAGGTCCTTTTGTTTCTTTGAAAAACCTTCTGTCCAAGTTCGATTTGCTAGGTTGGAATCCGCACTGATATGTCCCGATTTATGTATCCTAAGAAAGCTTTAAACATTCATGGTGCAGAAATTTCAATGTGCTCTGACAACCGAATAAATAGTTTTTGAAATATTGGGCCGTCTCGTTAAGAAACAGTCTTTGAGCACAATGTGACCGAATCGCGGACATGTGGGTGAACGAATTGGAGCCGAACTGTGTGCACAAGTCTGTGGTCGCAAGGCATAGCCGCCTAAGTCCGTTTTTATACTTTTCCACGAGAGGCGGTCAAAGTTTCAAATCAGCACTACTACTAGTACTTAGGCTACTAGGTTTTTTTTTGGAATAACTTCTGTTTAAAAACAGATACAGACACAAAAAATTAAGTGACAGTAGATTTAAACATGCTGAACATAATGATACTTGTAACTCATTTTTGTCCTAACTCGAGTTAAGCGGTTATGCTTTGTGGCCACAGAATCACGTTCCTGTTGGCAGTCACCTTGTGTGAGGCATGAAAATGCCTCCATAATTTTCGCCTGAAAGATTCAATACAATACAGCGGTCAGGAAGGCGTCAAGAAAGCAGAATTCCGAGGTCACTTGAATTCGCAGCCTGTTCTTATCCTGACCGAGTTTTTGATTCATATTAAATCATTTTGGAGTACCATTCATCTCTCAGACTGATCTGAAAAGTATGGTGTGGTTCTCAGTGTAACGCTGATGCAGTTCCTCACCGTTTTTTCACGCTGTCTTTGATCCAGGGAATGAGCTTAGAGGCATGCTGAATGAGACCTCTTATCGTCCAGGAAAATTGGATGAAAATGGCTAATGGCAACGTCATATGTGCGACCACTGTACTTTGTGAATTCCTTTTTGACAACTAAGCGAATAGCAGTTATATTGAGCAGCTGGGGAGTCCTTCTCAAGAACCACCGCAACTGAAAGTAAGTGCAGATGAAATAGTTACATGCCCGATGTTATACTGAGTGATGAGTAGACTTGTACAACCGTAATTTCATATTGGTAATTATTGGCGTCCTGAAACTCGTTCCACCTGCTGTGCACGAGACATCGGGTTCGATTTTAGGGAAAGAACCTTATTAGTCCCTAATATCGTATAGAACTGAAAATCCGTTTATTGATTACGTGCAGTTGTTCTGGAATTTACAATCCTTAATTGTTCATTACGTAGTGCCGTGTTGTAGTGGGTAGGTGCGTCGATTCCTACGCTCGAGGTCTAAAGTTCGAATCTCGAAAAAAACATCTAAAATTTTGTTCATGGCTCTACCTCTTTCGAGTCACTGACAATGCTCAAGGAGTAAAACTGTCTAGAAAAAGTTTCTCAAAATCGCCGTTCGGTGTCGGCATTAAACGGTAGGTCCCTTCCACTCGTGAGAGACCAATAGCACGCACACCACGAGTGGTTAATGAGAAGCTAGGCCCAGGTCCACCTCGGACTGTAGCACTGGGATTATTATCATTAATTGTTCATTACGCCGCTTTTCCTTAACCCCTTTCTCCTTGATTCCCTAAGCTTCTTTTCAAAATCGAATTTTTAGGTTGATTTAACATAAATAATAAAGACACATGATTCTAAAATGTGTGGCAACGTCAATCCAGGGACCCCCCATTTGACACGCTCTAAGTGATAAAATATTGCTTGATCCTTGACTATACTCAGTAACGTCAATCGAATTGAGAACATGTCACCGCGATGTTCTCTCCCACCCATTCTCTGACAATCGAGATACACACGCTCTCAGAGTCAATCAAAGCAACAAATTCCTAAGACTCTGTGCCTCCGTCAACTGTTCCAATCAACCTAATTCAGAGCGGGGCTCTTTTGTCTTTCAGTTGGTCGTGTCGCCCCGAAAATGATTTCCTCACCCGTGTGTGTACTGAGTGGTCGTTCAGAAACAAGGGAGAATCAAAAGTTGACAAGCTCGACGTGGAAAACTGCAACCATCACCATCACCACTGTCACCGATGACGTGTCAGAATGTTCATATGCACGTCAATTTCTCCCTTAGCACAGCACCGGTTTTCCATTCGGTGGCGGCCCTTTTGTTGGGATTACTGAGCGAAACTGTCATGTCAATCGGAGTGTTGTTGTTGGATTTCCTGTCAATCTTCTCAGTCGCTTGTTCTTTGTGATTATAAGACCACTAAACACACGACACACTGTGTACACCAGTTTGCCACAATTACCAGTGCCACTGTCGGGGCATGTAAGCTAACTTAACAATGAATCCATTTAGGAGGATGCCAGGGATTCGTTCCGTAGCCGCCGGTGGTGGTGGTGGTTGCTGTTGCCTGTAGCACATGACAAAAGTTAGCAGTTATGTTACGTCAATGCATTCTGCGAACTGTGGTCGATGGAAATTTGATTTGACGTTGACGAGTGGAACGTAGTTCCTGAATGAAACTGATACTCCCAGAGCGATGTATCTGCCATCCCCTTTGGACGAACGAGGAGACTTTTGACACAAAGACATGATGAGCAATTGTGTGATATGCTGTGGTGTTGCGGTTCGAATGGACCAATTAGAGATGTCTCTCGGATTGTGATGAAAATTAGATTTTCATTGAGAAGAAGAAAAGGCAAAACTGAAGGAGAAAGACATGTTTTGTCAGATCTGCAGTTGGTGGCAAGGATAAGCTCCTGTGAACTGAAATTTTCTGGTTTATTGGATGATGGGATTATGTTCCTGGGAAAGTCAACAAGCAATCAGTCACCTGGAAGCAGCTGAGGTAATTTTGGGGTCAAATGGGTCTTTGAATCTTAGTTTTTTTTAACCTCACTCGTCATTGTAGCGTCTTTAAGTAGCCTTTAAGAATTAGTCTATCACCAACAACATTGGACATGCCTTAATAATTTTTTTTGAAAAATTGTTTGTCTTAACTTGGATTCGAACCTAGACTGTGAAAGTCTAATGCGCATGGGTTGACGCACGAACCCACATGGCCACGGCGCCCAATCAGAGGTGTAAATGGCATCATGCATAACTCCATCAGAAAGATCTGGATCAAACAAAGCTGGATCCACAAAGATCTCTCGCGAAAGATCATTAACTTACCCTGCGGTAGGTCTCATTAATATAAGATCTATGAGAAAGTAGACCTTTTGACCGCGCCAATTATCGAGGGATAAGTCTCCTTAAGGTCTTCTCTGTCGTTTTGTGTGAACGCCGGAAACTATTCGCGAATAATCCTTATCAGAGCGGTTTCAGACTGGGGAAGTCCACCATCGACCAAATCTTCACAAAACAGCAAATCTTAGAAAAATCCCAAGAAATGCAAATCGACACACACCACCTATTTTTCGATTTCGAGGCCGAAGCGTGTATGGAAACGAGCTATACAGCGCCATGTCTGGTTTCCTGCCAACCTAGTCAGACTGTACAAGATGACGGTGGGGAGTTCCCACTGCTCCATGAAGGTCGGTAATGAACTCACCGAAACCTTCAATGTCAAAAAAAGTTTTACACAAGAAAATGCGCAGTCATTTGACATTTTCAACATAATTCTTGAGAAGATTGTGCGGAATCCACTGACCAACACAAGGGGCGCTACCTTCCAAATCTTCGTACAACTGCAGCACAGGCGGGAAAAATGTATGTGATTGGTCAAAGTCACCGAGCCTTCATTGAAGAAGAAGGCTTTGCCCAGAGTGCGTTGTCTGACTCTAGCTAGAGCCGGACATTTGCACAGAAAGTGCTCGGGCGTTTCTGCCTCAGTTTCCACCCAGCAGCTGCGGCAGTGCGAGTTAAATGGTATGCCTAGTCTTTCAGCATGCCTGCCAACAGCCCAGTGTCCAGTACAGACCGCTGTGATTCTGGATATGTTTCTTCTACTGTTGTTGAGCAGGTCTTTTGTTGGTTGTAGTTGGGCCATAAGCTTCTGGATAGGACACATGTTTGTAAGGGCAAAACAATGTATATTCTGTCTTCAAGGAAGGACACACAACATCGATGACTTGGCCACAACATCACTTACGAGGTAGGCAAGTAAACGTCCATCTCGGCTCCCAAGTAGACAGTACAAACGACGTCAGTGACAAGATTAAACGCAGAATAGCTCTTGCCAGTCGCTGTTTCTTTGGGCTCAATGAGTAGCAGAGCACTCCCTCGAAGGCCCAAGCTGACTCTATACAACACCTTGATCATCCCTCTTCTGCGGCGCAAAGACATGAACAATTCCAAGAATATGTAGAGAAACTCTTGGTTTTTTTCTGTAGAAAAAGTCTGCGTTTAATCTTTGGTTCTGCGTGCGTTAGCAACATTTGGGGAAGATTTAACCACGAACTGTATGGATTTTACATCAATTTGAGCCAGGCTTCTAGGGATCCAACGCCTAAGATAACTTGGCCATGTAGAGTGCATGGGCAACTTATCTCCGACCTTGAGAATCTTCTACCCTGAACCAGTGGGATATGGCGACAGAGGACGCCCACGAAGCCGATGGCACACACAAGTGAAGAAGGACCTCTGCCAACTGGGCGCGCGTAATTGGAGGCCACTGGCTTAAATTGGTAACACCTCGAGAACCTTTTTATCTGAGACCTAGGTCCATCCCGGACTGTAGCGCCATAAGAATAAGTGGGAGAAGGGATAACATTGGTAGACGCCTTTAGCGAACGAATCTGTCAAACAACAACTAACTCTTTGAAGCCTTCTTCCGACACTTTGATATGGTTAATAATAATAATAATAATGGCGGTGCTACAGTCCGAGGCGGACCTGGACCTAACTTCATAGCAACCATTCGTGTTGTGCGTGCTATTGTTCTCTCACGAGCGGAGGGGACCTACAGTTTAATGCCGACTCCGAACGGCGAGATTGAGAAGCTTTTTTCTAGACAGTTATACTCTTTGAACATTGTCAGTGACTCGAAAGAGGTGGAGCCGTGAAAAAATGTTTGATGTTTTTTTCGAGATTCGAACTGACGACCTCGAGCGTAGGAGTCGACGCACCTACCCACTACGCCACGGCGCCCTTTGATGTGGTTACTAAATGAATTTCTCCTTCTGAAAGGAAAAAGCTGTTTTATTTTAGGTCATCCACATTTAACAACTTCAATCTTCTTCCAATCTGCAGCCAGATCGATCAGCAATTTCCGTGATTAAAACACATAACCACACCATTTCATCAATCCCAGGCTAACTCTTTAAGAAAATGGTTGGAAAGTCTACCCCTGAGCCATGGTTCAGTGAGAATAATTAAGAAATTAAATTCCAAGATTAAGTGATTGCCAGAGCACACTGGTATCTTTTGCCGCAGTACAATCAAATTTCACATTAAACCAGATCGACCAGATTCGCTCACTCTCAGCCATTTAATTGCGTCGATCGACTGGCCACAACCAGAACCAGATAGATACAAAAATCCAATCCATTCGAACTGACATCACTCGATGTTGCTCGGCTCGGACTATGCCACTGACGCCGCCGGATGTGTGGATCATTAAAATCCATCCTAAAACAACAACAACACATTTCATCATCCATCATTAAGAATGATTAACGTTTAATATATCATGGAACACCAAGAGATACACGGCAGCACCACCAGCATCAGCATCAGCATCACCATCACCAGCAACAGCAGCCAAATACCGTTTAAAGCACCAAGATCAGGTTGAGACGCTAAACGTTTGTATATCAAACTCCGGGAGATCAGAGAGGCTAATTCTTGTAATAAAAAACAGCTAATGATGCCCCGAAACCAGGTATTCAGTTCCCATCACGTCGACCCAAGCCCAGTCCCCGTCCTCGTGTTGAATGCACAATGTCAAATTGTACAACCCACCAATCAACAATCAACGACGAACCATCAACAACGGCGGGCGCTGGAATTTCAAAATTTTCATATTCCAATTCCATTTCAATCAACGTCACCCCGATGACTACACAAAAACCCCATGACGGTGCGCCGAAGAACAACGAACTCCATCCATCCATCCATCTATCCGACCGACTGACGGACAGATGAACAGACAACAACCGAACCGAGCAGACCGACCTGCGTTCCTCTCCAGAGATTCCCATTGGCCCCGGTTCCTGCCTCGTGCAAGATTAAGTCGGATTAAATTCCATAATTCGACCGAACACACTGTGAAACAAGTGTTCTGCGTCCAAGAGGGATCTTTCCAAATTAATAACGCGCGGGTTTTGTGTTTTTTTTTTTGGCTTTGGTTCTTTTTTTCGGTCAGAGTGAGAGACAAACAGTCGTCGCTTGAACCCAGGCAATTCCCGGGAACATGGTCCCGTCGTTGAATGTCCATCAGACTCCTAAGTGATGTCCATTTGTTTCACTTGTTTTTTCCGGACCATCCGCTGGGGTAATTTTTCAAAAGCGAAGGGGTTACCTCCGCCGGTACGGTCTTGAAGAACAACTTTCAACATTATCTCTACTGGTCCGGGTCACCCTTGATTTGCATGGAACCCCGACCCCACGTCCAAAGGGGTAGGCAGAGAGAGCGAAAGAGTGAGAGAGAGTGGAAAAACTTTCGATAAAAGTCTCTATCGTAAAATAAATTTCCAGTTTTTCCACATCCGCATCGGTCCCAAAAAAGGGATGCGAAAAGCCCTCAAGGACATGAATTAGAGACTACGAAGCGAAACTTTTCGAAAGTACTGAGATGATAGACCTTCCCGTTTGCCCGTTTGCCGTCCATGGCCCTGTTCCTGTGCCCGTCCCGCAACTGCGTGCGGCAAAATAGATAAATCCGAGATAATTTTCTGTAAAAAGGTCCTTAAAAATTACTTCGCTCTCTTTTGCTCGCTGTGCGGATATGATGTGGATGCAAGGATGCGAGGAAACGAGGACTCGGTAGCTGATGGTTTCGTCAAGCCCCAAGGGGAGTCTGGGGAGGTTTTTTGGCAAAGTCTTTTAACTCGTTGTTGCCATGTAATAACATAAAACCTAACTGTGGCGGCGACGTAGAGCACGGGGTCGCTGTGGAGTGAGTTCAGTTGAGTTGAGTCGAGTGAGTGTAATTTGTATTATACGACGCCCCTTGGGGGTTCCGCTGAGGTGGCGGTGGACTATCAAATTTACAAAGTACTTGTAACGAAAAAGGGATAATTTTACGTAGAAGTTAACGATCGTGAAAATGTTCTTATCAAAGCGGCGTTGAGTCGGGCACCACTGGGGGATGGAATAAAGCAGAGGGTTATTCGAATTGCCCGGAGGATTTTTCCACCCTATTCTTTGAATTTTCTATTCTTTTTCTCATCTCTCTCTCTCTCTCTCTCGTCTCGTCATTTGTGCGAGTTACTGAGATGCTAATTAAGTGCGGCTTCAGATTGGGTGGTGTATGATGACGTTGTTAAGGGAAAAACTGCAGAAAAGTGTGGAAATGGTTGTCCTCACATATGCGCACATGGCGGTGGGAAATAAGTTGTGAAAATCGAAGGGAATCAATAGAAATTCGAATGGGAGTTGATTAATTGTGAGATGTCGGTCTGAGGGTGTTACATGTGAACAAGTGTTCACATCAGAGGAGTGTATATTTTCGCACTTGCTGAAATTCATGCGAAAGTGAAAGCCATTAGGTGGGTGATTCCCACGCTCACAGGCAATGTTATACATTTCCTCGAGTCCCTTAGACGTTTGGGAAGTAATTGTGACTAGACTATTTTCTTGTTGAAAATACTGGTCCCTATTAGAAATACAAACCATGTGGCCGTTTTCTAATCGTTGTTTCCTAGACCCATCTGATTCATGAGCTCTATTGAATCTTCTGGCTTTTGACTTCTCTTTAGGAGCTGCCTTAAACCATCTGATACCGTCGCCCGAGACAATTTGGCTGCGCTTGAGGCCGCAATGAGCCGAATACTTGTTCAGCCTTTTCCTTAGTCTCTGTCGCTAATTAGAAAGCAACCTGTACAGGATTATTTTTCTTCAAAATTCTTTGTTGTAAAAAATGTTGTTCAAATAAATCATTTTACAGCTGGACACACGAATTTCGCCTCCCTTAGTACAACGCCTTAGGCTGATGTATGTGAGTCTGACAACAGTGTGTGGTTACAGAAATGCCTTCTTATAATAAACATCCTCTCTGTCAATTACAAACTGATTCATCGTAGTAGAATCGAAAAATCTCAGTACCATGCACACATGCAGGGATACGGAATGTTCCCACCCATCTTCCGTACCGCTGAAGTGTTTTTTTATCAATTTGTAACACCCATCATCCACATCATCACGTTAATAACAGCCAACGGGCTCACATTGCACTCTCACTCCTTCATCCTTCATCCAGTAGTTGGCTTCTTCTTAGGATTCGATGTGGTCTAGGCAAAAACTCTCCACCTCCTCATCGTGTACGGGACAAACGGACTGCACGGCTACAGTCACAGCCGCCACCACATACTGCAGTGCAATTCATCTCGGTAACGCCTCGATGTCGACTACCACTGGGGCATTCCAAGCTTGATGCCCACAAACGAAACGTAACGTCGAAAGGAATCTCGCCCAGAATACATACCATACCGCAGGAGGCTTTGGCTTATCGTCATCGCAGTCCCAGTCGCATTCGCCCGCCTGGTCTTACAACTCTTTCTCGCGTTGTATCACGCCATGGCGCATAGCCCCCGGAGTCGACAAACGGGTTGCACCATGGCGCAAGTAGATTTATGACCGTTTATTAATTATCATACAAATTGAAAATTCGTCACGCTCCAATGGCACACCACCAACAACCACAGCACTATTTGCAATGTTAACCCAACAGATGTCTCCAGGAAGTCCAAAGAATCGGCTGCGATGTGGTCTCTTTTCCTTTCTGGTGCATGGCAACTCTTTTCCCAGAGACTGCGACGGGTTTGGTGCGATATTATGCGGATGGAGTAACCCAGGGTGCGGCATCCTCTTCACAGTTCGACACCAGCCGACAACCTTCACTCCATCGATGACTGTCACACTCATCAATGCGTGACACGGCCGAATGGCCTCTATCGATTTCCTGTGCCTCTTTTCGTTCACAGGCGTTCGAACAATCGGATGAGCCGGTTATTTATGAACATCCAAACACTGGCTTTGACCCTGCGGCCCAACCCTTTACTCACTGAAATGTGACACAGATGCGCGAGACTATGTCTTAATGATTTTTATGGTGTTGAGTGCTTTGTCCGAGTGACTAACTGCCCGTGACAAAAGTGTGAACTTCTGCAAGGCGGAAGTTGTCACACCAACGACGACGACGACGACGACGAGGACGGTGGATAAAAACACCCGGAGCCCCGTGAGTGACGTATACATGCTCAGCCGGTGAGTGATTTATGGCCTCATCGTTTTATTAGCACGTAATTGCTCTCGATCGATGCGGTGCCTTCGTGTCTGAACGCAAGCGTTTATTGGGGGCAATTTGCAACGAAACGGACGAGGATGCTCCGAATTACTCGTCCGGCGGGTTGATATCCTTTCGCCTCTGTGCCTTCCCCGTGTGTCTGGATCAGACATTTCGTCGGCGCAATTACCGAAAAATATGATAATTAAAGGGCGGCAATGGCACAGCCGAGTTAACACTTCTTTTGGGACCAGATTCAGGACCGCTCCATCGATGGTCGACTGTGAAGTTTTGACTGATGTCTGGTGGCGTGAATTGCTTTGTCCTCCCTTTATGCTGGTAGTCTGAATTTATGACGATCGGCGAAACTTTGATAAGAGGTGGCTAAATTAAAATTTCGCTGGTGGTTATGGGGGAACTCATGATTTTATGATCAGAAGATTATGTGATTACCCTGGTCTTGAGGAATGTGCCTAATGAGAGAGTTCCACCAGAAATTAGTTGGAAAATGTGATGAGCAACTTTAAAGGAGTCGTCAATAATCTTGACATGAGAAACTCCTTGTGGAATGGTCATCGCTTCAGATGCAACAAGTTCAATGAACACAGGAAGGTGAGGATGCAAGGAGTTTTGGACACAGACTGGATTTCAGCTCTTTAGTGAAGTTGAGTTATACTAGGAAAGGATTCAATGTGAAGAGATTTGTAAGGATCCTCAATTGAAGACTGCTCAGCAAAATGTTTTGTAGTTGCCTGTCAAAATTGAACATGGAGCAACGTCTTCGTATAAAACAACGCTTCGGAAGCAGATCTCTGAAAAGAAACTTTCAAGCCAAAGGGAAAAATCGAATATTCTCCTTTGGGACTTAACATTACATGCACTACGAAAATGAAATGCTTTAAAGCAGCTAAACAGAATGTACAGGGTGGGCCATCTAGTGTTTTTATTTTTAAATCATAGGTTATTTTGACACTGACAGCTGTTTCCCGCTCGAAATCTTGACAGAAAGTCAGTATCATACCTCCGCGGAAACAAAATGAGTAGCTTTACGCTTGAACAACGATGGGAAATATTAACATTTATTTACCAAAGTGGGCGCCGTGGCGTAGTGGGTAGGTGCGTCGCGACGCTAAGTGCAAACCATAAAAACAAAAAAACAATTAATTTTTCGTATCACAAATACCGTATACTTTGTGAAACGTAACAGTTTTTTCTTGTTTACCTAACACTTGAAAGTGACCTTTTGCACACTGATCTCTATGGAGCTGCCCCACTGTGCGTCGACTCCTACGCTCGAGGTCGTCGGTTCGAATCTCGAAAAAAAAACATCAAACATTTTTTCACGGCTCCACCTCTTTCGAGTCACTGACAATGCTCAAAGAGTATAACTGCCTAGAAAAAGCTTCTCAATCTTCGCCGTTCGGAGTCGGCATTAAACTGTAGGTTCCTTCCACTCGTGAGAGAACAATGGCACGCACGACACGAGTGGTTGCTGAGAAGCTAGGCCCAGGTCCACCTCGGACTGTAGCGCCGCCATTATTATTATTATTATTATTATTATTATTATTATTATTATTATTATAGATGATGAAAAACTGTATAAAATTGAAAATGAGGAAATTGATTTTACAAGAGTTCAAAGTATAAATTTGAAAAGGACTACAAGACAAAGTTTTTCGAACTCTAAACTCAAGACAGTAAAACAGATGCGACGACGTGAGTGGCAGTGGACATATTCTTTACGAAACCATGTTTAGCTGAGGATTTGATGAACTTGCTGTCAAAGCTTAGGAAAGAGTTTGGGTGTAAGTGTGAACAATTTTAGCAATTGGATGATGGTCAGCAACACATTAGATCTCTTCTATGAATAACTTAGTTTTATAATGGCCTGATATGGCTTGAGTGATTTTACAAAGGTATCTAAATTAAATTATGACATTTTTATTGACGCGCAATCATCACACCTAAAGACTATTTGGCTCTGAGATTTCATTCAAATGATCTGCGATTCTTCTTTCTAAATGACTGACACTCCTCATTTCAAAACATTCTCAATCATCCGAACATCCACCCGTGATTAGAATGATTGTGACATTCGATTTATCCACCTAACATCATCAAAGCCTCGAAACACCTTTTGATTAACGATTACCGTGTCAACATCATTTATTAATCGAACACAGTAAATGCAAAACAAGTTACCAATCTTGGCACAGTCCCGCCCATCCAATCAAGTGCAATTCTATTCGCGCTATCCACCTAATTAAAATTGTTCACACTTTTGCTTAATTAATTGTCAAATCGCTAAGTGCAACGCGACGCAGCAATAAACCACAGCACGACGCTAACCAACCCATTCTTAGTCATTCAGCGTTCAACGTTAATTATGAGAGATCATATTCGATGGCCTTTGTCTGTGCCGCCAGGCGGGCATAGGCCGGCCGCCTTAAGTAGTTGTGTGTGCAAAAAATCATGACAAATAGTTTCGACTCTAAGGTCTCTCGAGAAGCCGTTGAAAAATTATCATCTCGCGATCAGCGTGCACATGTGCACGCAACACTTGACGTATGACATTCTCAGTTTTGACAACTCAACAGCCCGAGGACGGTTCGGCATACACGTCGTATGAAGTTATCAAATAGCGCACGATACTGATGCGAAGTGCTCACTAATTGGCGTATTAATGCGCCACCCTCCCCAAGGATCGAGGGGATGCCACGCTGCCAAGCACCCATGTGACATGTGTGCCGACGATGACGACGGTCGGGAAATCGTTGTTGTAACGCATCTTCATGGCATAAATCAATATTCTTGCGCGGTTCTTCATTTCGGATAGGAAGACACTTCGGTGCGCTCACAAGATAAATCTTCGCTCAACCTCCAAGAGACCGACTTCATTCATTAGATTACAATGCTTAGATCCACCAGCACTACCACCACCGTTGTTGTCGTCGTCGTCGTTGTCATTGGCAGCATTGGCAAAGGCAGACGAGCAGACAGACAGAGTTCTGACAGAGGGCGAGCGAGTCAGCGCATGGCAGGATCATCTTGTCAAAGTCGTGTAATTATTGCAGTTAAATGCCTCCATGAGGAATGGAAATAAATCATCCTGTCTCGGCAGTTATTTACGAGTTTTAAAATAAGTGACGTGGAAAATGATGCATTTGAATTTTCCGTTTGTCGAAATGGGGGAAGACCGAAGCACACAGTGCGCGCGTAAGGTGGTGTCAGACCAGGGGAGACGTGTCGAGTTCGATGAGCGGTGGCAGGCAGGTTTGTCAAAGGCGATTTCAAACGATTTAGGCAATTGCTTATGTGATGCATTGGATGCGCATATGGCATTGGCAGGCGACTGCAGCAAGTGGAAGGGGATGAAATGGACGGACGAACGGCGACAACGATGAGGTGAATGACCACAATGCGATGCAAATCTTGGATCCCGTCACAATGAGGAAGTGTTTTGAGGGCACTAATGACTTTTGCTAATCACATCACAGTACATCGGCTTGGATTGTCACAGATGGCTGCGAAACAGGGACCGCGTGAAGGGATCAGAAGTTTGTGCTTGTGCTGAAAGATGACCAACAACGGTGATTCAGGCGAAAGGCTTGTCCAGGTTCTAAAAAGTGTAGTCAAGTGGAAATCGACCCCGCTTCTGACAGATAATATGTTTAATTTGTTGTCTGGTGGAAAAATTGGTCTTTAAGGCTTGGCAAGGGAAGGGTGGAAGGTTGAAAATGGTGTGGGAAAAAGGTGACAACTGAGTAGGCGTAAGGATGTTCCCCAGAAAAATGTAGAAGGCGCAAGCTCTTGTGCAAGAAGATACCCCAAATTGTCCCGAAAGAGGAAGAATCGGATACTCTCCTAAAAGTAAATTATTTTGAACCAGTTTCACTGACAAATTATTCAAAAATTAACGTCGCAAATGAGAGCGAGACAAATTTAAGAAGATTTTCCCACAAAGCCTTCAACACTCGCCGGGATCAGTCTAAAATGCTGACTGTGACAAATTTAATACGAAAAGAACTATCTGTCGCCCTGGAGTTCCCATCGTTAAGTCCTCAGTCTAATTGAATGCCATGATACACCGTGTAATAGAGATTTTCCACTCGCATCACATGAACCACTAGGCGAGTCGAATCATTTCAATTTCCCGGGCGTGGGTTGACCAACAACCAAAGCGCCCCTACACAAAAAAAAAAAAAATATAGCGAATCGAACATTCAATCTCCAGCCTCCTGCAACTGTGACAAAATTAATTTTCAACTTCACTGCGCCGAGCGACGATAATGAGACCATAGATAACAAATAAACGACCCACCAACGTCGTCATCTCCTTCGCGCTGAAGTTTCACACTTTCACCAGAATCCCTGGCAACCCCTTTGCATGGGAGATTGCCACATCACCGTTGCCGCTCCCTCATGGCAGCCTATGCGAAACACCAGATACAGACAGATAGCCGGAACCTTCTATCATCATCGTTGGCCAGTCGAACGCGCCACCCCTTTTATGGAAGAGCCATCGAGCCCACGGAGAATGAGTCGTCTCCTGTGCACACATAAGGGTGCAAAACAAGAAATTGTTCCGCTAAATAAATCACGATTCTGATTATCACCATGAAATCGGTATTTTCCAGCACCGAGGGCCGTAGCTGGGGTCGGAGCGGGTGAGGCTCAATGAAGAGATAGTGCGGTGATTCTGGGCGGTAAATCAATGGGAATTGGGTATCAGATGCGTGTTTCATAGTGTGTATGTCCTCCGGCCAATGCACCTCGAAATTACCACCTCGGCGTCATTAGACGGCGGCGGGCCACTCTCCTCTGTCGGAGGGACGACAGGAACAACAAAAACAACTAACCGCGATCAAAATATCATCAAAAACGATTTTAAATCGATTAAGAACCTCCACAGCCCAGCGTAAGATGGACGATGGACGATGAACGGTGGCGACGGGAGCGGCAGCGGCAGCGGCAATGGGAAAAGAGTGGATCAGGTCATCAATCGGTACCGACCTGTGCCCTCGATCTATCTGAAGACTGAAGACACCGACGGACGGATCGTTCAGAAACATCAACGCCCCCAATTCTGACCGCCGCCGCGCCACTGTCGATGCCTCTGCCGCCGTGTCGGAGAGGTGAGAAAATTCTTGATTACCTCTTCGCTTGCTCTACGATGATGATGATGATACTGTGCCTCCGCTTGCTTCTGCAACTTTCGATCATACCCCCAGTGCTCTGGTCCTCTCTCGAGCTGTGTTGATGATGATAATGATGCCGTGGCGGTGGCTTTCTCGGTGATCTCGAAAAAGTGGGAATTAAAAAGCCACCTCCTTCGGCGGAATCTCGCCGCATCTTTGCTGGCCTCTTCTTCCTCTGTAGCCGCATCTTCTAGGCTCGCCGGCCTGTAATTAACTTACAAAAATTAACCGACGAAAGAGTTGTTCGTGCAGATAGACAGGGCGACACAGAAAGAGAGCGCGCGAGGACGATGGCGAGCAAGGAGATGGAGACGGTGACCGTTGCTGGTGCTCTTCGGTGGGTTGTTGCGGTGTTATTGCTGCTGCTGATGATCATCATCAGCATCCAGCGATTCTTCTTTTTCTCACCTCACCCGAGGCCTGAGCCAATGCCGTTGCCCATGCCGATGCCGATGCCGACGCCGACACCGTGAGTCGAGTGCACAAGTTGCACCGACAAACCGTCGAACAAATTGAGAACGAGAACGTCGTGAAGCAATTACCTTCGATCGATTATTAATTAAATCAATGCCAGTGGTTTGCCATCATGATCCGGCTGCAGATACTCCATGCCGTTCGCCGGTGTGTATTGGCGAGTATGTATGCGCAACATTTCGCTGCCACAATCCGTGTATTAATTTGTCCGCGTTGTTAGCTCAGCATGTGGTCGGTGGACACATCACACATCATTACTCTCTCTCTCACTCGCTCGCTGTATCTGCGGGCCGGGCTGTCAATTGGGGGCAAACGCAGAGACAACGGGGACACCGAGTGCGATCGAAGGCTTGGTGGACAAAGGATCAGCGTTTTGTCGTTAAAAAATATGACATGATCGCGTTCCACCGGCCACTGTGAGGGAGATGACAGCGGGACGAGGGGCTGTCCAGGCTGTGGATTGCAACATTTTTGGTTTATGTTTCGTAGAATGGTTCTTCATCAATTATGATGGAAGAGAGTTGTGAGCTGTGTCGCAAACATGGTTTCGTGATCGCGCCACAGAGGTGCTGGTCCTGGGTATCTGGTTCTTGGTGGTTCGATAATGATTAATTTGTTGTTGCTTGCAGTGAGGGAGCTTTCAGGGCGGGGTGGGCTGATTTTATGACACTTGGTATTGGATTCCAGTGGGATGAACTCATAATGTACCAGAAGTGGTACTAGGTGCTCCATGACTTCCAGCAGTTTATCATTTGTTTCTAGAATGTGGCACGTGTACTGTTGGACGTTGAACTACCGAGAAAGGATGAAGTATCCATTTGTGCTACAAAGTAGTTTCTGATAGTTGAAAACGCATCTACCCTGTGAAGGTCAACTCGATTTGTGTCCATGGGAAAGTGGTTGGCTGTGATGTGACTTCAGTATTGTTCAGATGTCATTGTCAGCAAATTACTCTATGTTGAAAATTTTGACAACAAAAACGCATGTTTCAGGTCGTATCCACAAGCCTAGAGCGTACAAGTTCACCCTGCAAACAGAAAGTATTTTGAATGACTGCAGATTGATTCTAGCTTCTTCCCATAAATGGAACTTAAAAGATTTTTTGTGCCATAGAAATAACCACTTCCCCTGTTTTTATCGACTCATTGCGGCATTGTGCCACCCCAATTTACCAAGATCTTGTTGATGGTTTCGGGCTGTAGCTCACGGATTGCTTGGATGATATTGGCCTTAAGTCCTTAAATCGTTTCCGGATTATTGACATAGGTTAGGTTAGATGAGGGGGCTGCTAGTGAAATTCACCAGTGCACATAGACCATGTTGGCCCATTGTGATACCCACAGTCAGAATACTACTACTGATCGACCGCTCCACTGATAGTGCCGCTAATTTGATCCCAACAGCAAATGGTGATTGGACCAGATTTGAAAAACCGGATAAAAGCGTATTAACTTTGCTTTAACTGGGATTTGAACCTGGGACCCTTCTAACTTAGGGCAGGCACTTAACCAACTGCGCCATCCAGTCGTTCTTATTTGTATTTGTATTGTTGACATGACATCGATCCTTCACGGTTTCCCATAAAAAAAAAAGTGCAAAGGGTCCAAATCACAGCTCCGAAGCGGCCAATTACGATTTGGGAATTTGGTGAGCAAATGATCGATTGTGGCATGCGCTGTGTGGCATAGCGCGCCAGCCTGCATGAACCAGAGGTTGTCCAAATCTAAAATGTCAGTAAAAAAAATCGGTTAACATGGCTCTGCGACGCCCACCGTTGACCGCAACGTTGTTCCCAGTCTCATTTTCGAAGAAATTTGGTTCAATGATGCCACCACTCCACAATCCGCACCAAACTGTCACTCTCTCTCTGTGGATGCAGTGGCTTCTCGACAATAACGAGCCCTAAATGCGCATGTTTGTTTGTTAACGTAGCCACCGAGATAAAAGTGCGTCTCGTCAGAAAGGATGATTTTTCGCCCAAAATCGTTGTCCAATTCAAGCTCCTTTAAGACCCAACCCGCGAAGCGGTAACGAAGATAAAGGTCGCGAGCCCTCAATTGCTGAGTCAATTGTACGCTTACAAAAGCGAAGAATCCGAAATCCCTTTGCAGAATTCTTTTCAAGCTAATGCGTGCAATGTTAAGCTGTTGAGATCGATGGCGAGTTGATGTTTGTGAATTGAGTCTCACATTCTCGGCCACAGCCACAGTAACCACATTCTCATCTGTGCACCCGCACGACGACGGGGACCATGAGTGTTGTTCATTAGCATACCAGTCTCACGAACTTTTTGCACAAACTTGCGTACAGCAGTCGCGTTGGGTGGTTCATTTCGGCCAAAACTTCTTTTCGAAAAACGCACTGTTTTGGCTACACAGCACTCACTTTGGTAAATAATATAATAATAATGGCGGCGCTACAGTCCGAGCTGGACCTATTTCTATTTTTGATGAATTGTACTTCAAAACATACGCATTTTGATGAAATTTGCTCCAAGCGACCCACGCTCGTTACAGTGAACAATCTCGCTCCAGTGAACAGGCCCGGTTGTTATTAGTTCACTATATCGAGCGTCCACTGTAATTTAAGGCTGTTGTCAGAAACTGATATTATTTATGAAGAAAAATGCAATAACGCTGAACTCATTTCGCACGTTCAGGCTTTTCAACAGCACTGCCTATTAAGAAATTATATTTTAGACCAAACCAATGCAGTATTCACGCTGCCTCCAGTCATCGGGACTAACTTGTCTTGCATCTGCGGTCACCTGATTTTAATACATATGGTACCTTGCTTTCCTTCTCAAACTAGGGGGATCAAATTCAAATTCGAAGTGTGGAGTATTAAGTGTTCGGTTGAGAATGGAGTTCGTAGAGTTCCATTCCCTTTCTCGCGGATAAGACAAAATATCCGGAGTATAGTACTTTTTAAAAGGCATCAACGATTATATGCTCTTAAAATTAAAACGTTAAAGGAAGCTTTCTCCTTTTTTATTCTTCGAAGGCTGATCTGATTATATCGACAATTTACCTGCACCGTATTAAGATCATTCCTTTAATTCATCCCTTGAAGAAGCCGATGCTTTATTTACTTATTATAACCTACCTAGTTCCGAATGGCGTTTTTATACATTCCTACCTTCTTCGTAGACTTCTACTTCTTCGTATGGCGCTACAGTCAGGTTCTTACACGCTTATCCAGTGATTTAAAGACCTTTTACAACCCTTAATTCTTCCAGCACCGATTAAAATATCTTTTGCATGCTTGGAAAGTTCACTCAAAATAATTATCTTCTAAGGAGTCGAAGCATCTCCAGTCTCAATGATAATCTTTCTTACTATAGGCCCTTTTTCACATTATATGTGTAAGTCCTTAATTTTGATGAAGTTAAAATTGTTTAATTTTTTAGTAGGCCAACGACCGATGTAAGCAACGTATACAAAGCCTTCGACAACCAGCGCTTTACTGACGACTTAGCCACCTTGAACGTGACAATGGACAGCTGTCACTTAGGAATTCGTCTCCCTCAGCTTTGTGGGATCGAATGCAGAATTCTCTTGGGAACCGGGTTGTGCTCCAGATTCAGTTTAATAGAAGATCAGTTACTTGGATTTACCCATACGTCTACGGCGTAAGTTTAGGCAAAGCTTATGGACAACTTTGCTCCGGACTGAAAAATCTTCGACTCCAAGCTTGTGGCACAACGTAATAGAGAACTTCACGTTCAAGGCGATGCACACAAGTGGAGAGGAACCTTGACCAAATTGTTGTGTGCAACTGCTGATATCTAGCAAGGGATAGTGTTAGCTGTAGCAGCACGCACGTAAAAAGAAGAAAAAAAGACAAAACTCATGCAGTATCTAATATGGCATGCGTGTTTTTCAGCCCTAACAGCCGTAAGCACTGGACCTCCAGTAACGCACACCAAGTCGGTTGATGTCCTTCTCCACCTGTGTGCGGTTCCTTAAACGTGGACGTCCTCTGTTGCATTGCTTCAAAGCCTCGGTCGAAGTCGAAGATTGATAAAACAGGTTTTCTGCCAAAATTTTGAAAAATGATATGCAATTTCCTTGACCACTTTTATGTTCACCCTTTCTGGGATTAATCTCCCTTGAAAAATTGGTCGTAATTATTGGAAGCCACACTATTTATAGAATCATTGACTCAACGGCAAACCACTTCTGTCTGAGATATCCCAATCCGGACCAAAAAACTCATTAAATTCCCGTTACGTACAGACATTTCCATCACAATCAGTGTCCCAGCAAATCCAAGTCAAATTAAGCAATTAAAATCCCCCAGCTCAGATCACTTGACAAAAGCATCCTTGAGTCATCAACCTGTCAGCTTAATCCAAAGAAATTACCTGCTAAGAGAAAAATTCGTGTTCTCCCGAAAACACCGTCCGAAAGGATTAAGCCCCGTCCCACCATTTGAAAAATCACCACGCTCAGTCAACTTCATCTTCAACCAGCACAGGAACAAAACTCTGTGTGAGTGTGTGTGCATTCAAACAAGGATGTCAGAGCAAAGGAGGCTCTGTCAGCCGGCCCACTCAACCGCCACCTGCGGCTATTGCGGGGGTGCAGCACTGCACTGCCACTCTACCAAAGACAAATCGAACTCCGCGCAAAAGGATTAGGACCCAAAAGTCAAACACGCATAAATAACCAACAATAACCCACAAACAAATCGATAAATAATATTTTGTTTCGGCGACCATCTTCAGTTGGTCGTTAAAGAGTAAAGACAGCGCTCGGCCCAACAATGGCCCATCACCGGCACTCACACAATGGGAAACCCCGAATCGAAATGAAAAATCCACACACCATAGTCCTCCAGTCGCAGGCCCGCATCGAGACCGAGCCAAAGGAAGAGAAATCCCAATAACCAATGAATAAGATCACAGCAGGACATCTTTGAGTTCAGTCAACACTCGGTGCGATGGACACACCTTGACTGTAACTGTGACTGCGGCTGTTGCTTATGCACTCGTCCTCGTCCTCGTCCACAGTCGATCGGCCGGACACGTCATATGCACGCATGAGTTACGACCAAATTCAAATGATCGTAAATATGTCAATCGAGAGTCTTGCTGCACTGGCCAGCACCCCGCGAGATCATTAAGGGCGACACTATCTCTGCACTCTCCCTCCGCACAACGACTGCGGAGAGCTCCCCAGCGACGACGATCGGAATTCATCGATAATTTCACGATATCGTGGACCAAGCCGATCGCGCTGACCAAACCGACCGAGCCTCGTTCCGCGTTTCGACTTGGAACACTTCCAGTGTAAAGATTTAATTAATTAAAATTATGAACGGACCTGCGAGGAGGATGCGCTGGCTCGGTATGTTTTATGGTTTATTGGTAAAATCTCGGCTTCGTTAGGGATCGAGTTGCCTTGTTGGGGTCGGGATAATTTATAGCCCGGCCGATGGTGGTGGTGGTTGCCGGTGTCAAGTGGAGGCTGCCAGGTAGTTAGCGCGAGTGAGAAAAAAAAGAAGAAAAACACATCCCAAGTGTTGACAGGGTATTAATGTTTCATAATTTTCATAAGGTGACGCGTTATACATTTGCATAATTTTGGAGGTAGCGAGACACGGTGTTACCGGGTGCCCTCTCGGACGGAGGCTGACGCATGTATTTTGGTGGCTTTTGGTGAGGGCAAAGCAAGAGCCATTGTGTTGGCATTGGAACGTTGTCTGCAGGGAGCGCTAGCTTAAGAAACTTATTTTTGAAGCAACGCGACAGAAAGGCATAAATAAACAATAATTCTTTCAGTGGAAGTAATTTGGAAAGAAAAATGGCACGAGTTGAGGATGCAACATAAATCACGGCTTAATACCAGTTGCAGACACAAAGCCAATTCTTGGAGGTGCTCATGAAGAGGTTGATAGTTGTTAGTGGTTATCCGAGGAAGTGCTGTGGATCTGTCATTGAGTGAGCTAGAGCTGGGTTGGGTTGGGCACATGATATATGATTTATAGGGAAATTGAGATTAGACCTAAATCGGCTGATAGGTCGATGGGTTGGTTGAATTCCTCGGTATTTAGTGTAGACTTTAGATCAAAACGGATCTGGTTTGTTGCTAAGGAGGACGTTTCTGAAGGTGGTCTTGAGGGGACGGATGATAATGTGTGCACCACGGAATTATGTCGTTTTCTTGATGTCAGCGATCGGATTGCTTTTTTTTTTTTTAGATTATTTCAACTAGTTGACGTCTTCATTGGAGAGTATTTGAACAGGTCTGTATCGTTTGAACTGGCATTTCTGAAACGTACAACAAATCACTGAGGAAATTGTTACCCTTTGTTGGTAGTCAATGTTAAGAGCAGAGAAAAATGTCCGAAATTATAAGAAATAATCAATTTAAATCATTATTATATACTCTGGTCTAGGACAGTCAATTTGATGACAGATCACTGAGTGCGGCTTAATCCCACATTTACACTTTCACAGTTTACGCAAGAGGTTTTATGTCGACATTAACACACCAATGATCACGCAGTGAAGTTTACCTTACCAATGTAACATGATTTTCATGGTTGTCGGCTTAAATTAAATCCCGATATCTCGATTTGGCTTTAGACTTAGAGATCACACCAAAATGCAAGGCAACTCAATTTGGAAAATGTTCAACTCAAGCCCACATTTATTTCAATTCACTCGTTACTTTAGAGCACAACCACTGAAATAAAAGTTGGTTACTTACCTTTAGTGCTTTCATCCCTCTTCCTTCAGGTGGACATTTTTTCTTATTTATTTTCCAACTGGATTCCACATTTCAGAGGCTTTTCAAGAAGTATTTATGTGAATACCTCGTTCAATTACTTAAATTTAAACCTTATTTTGTGTCAATTGGGTGATGATTTGGATCTTATTTAAACTTGTCCTGAATTCCGTCAAAGAAATGAGCTGTCCTTTTAAACCTGATAGTCAATAAGATTGTGCGCAGATCAGTCCAGCTTTTGGGCTACACGGGTGACATTAATACCTCAGCATGCGTAGAAGTTTTAACAGCGACTGATGAGCAGGCGAAAAAATGTGGTCTTATTGTAAACGAGAATAAAAAAAAACTAACTGGGACGAAATGTCAAAATCGGCAGGCTCAATATTCAGGAATTTAATGAGTTTGTCTTTGATCACAGGTAGTGGCATGGAAAATATCAAAAGCTGACGAAGAAGCTAATGGTCTTTCCGAGCGAAAAATCCAGTGTGCGATCATTGGTCCTTTTTACGTTGTTGGCAATTGGAGAAGACGAAACTCTGTAGTGAGCTTTATCACAGTCTGAATGAATCCCAGAAAACAGCAACCGTATTTATTGATATTACCAAGGCATTTGACATGGTGGACCACAATATTTTGCTGCAAAAGCTGTATAGAATAGGTTTTCGAGGAACTGTTTATGACTGGTTTGCGTCTTATCTAAAAGATCGCAAACAAAAAGTTAAAATTCGTCATAGTTTTAGTTCTGGAAAAACAATAAACATAGGCGTTCCACAAGGTTCGGTTTTGGGTCCAGTTCTATTTTTAATATTTGTGAACTCACTCTTTGTTCAACGATTTAAAGGTCTAGTTACGGCCTTTGCTGATGATACTTCTGTATCATATTCAGAAAGTAACTATTTAAACTTATGTATGTCTGTGAGCAATGGCTTAGAAATTCTGCGCAAATGGTATTCTTCTCATAATCTAATTATAAGTGAAAAAAACAAATTTTTGATTTTCAACATTTCTGGCTCTACCTGTGAAGACATGGTGTTAAGTTTTCATTCATCTAGCTGTCGTAAATATAATTTAAATATGTGTTCTCATCAAACACCGCTCATTTGTCCAAATATTTAATTAACATTTTGGGACAACTTTATCACCTTTTTTTTTTTCTTTTCTTTTTGGAGTTTTTTTAGAAACGCTACTGGAGCACTCAGACTCAAAACTGGTCCATTGTACTGCCAGATAGCAACCTACTCCAGTGCCGTTAATTTGATTCCAACGGCAAATGGTGACTGGACCGATTTCGGAATCGAACCTGGGACCCCTCGAACTTGGGGCAGGCACTTAATCAACTGTGCCATCCAGTCGTGTACTTTATCACCTTAGCCTCTACTGTAGTTAAGATATCTTAAAACTAGTTTATAATGGCTTATTTAAATCAAAGCTACAATATGGGTACTCATTCTAACAAATTGTATCCACTGATTACTAAGCAAAAACATGCGATACGTATCATTTGTAAAGTTAATCGCAGAACCCACAGTTTTAAATTATTCAGGAGCCTTAAAGCTCTTCCTCTAAAACACTTATATTTTTATAAAGTTTTGAAAGCTTTTTTTGAAAGGTCTGGTTACTACTCCTCAAGACTGTATGAGTCCCATAATTTACGTGTCAATAACCAGTGGGTATTTAGTGAATGTATCTGCCATAAGGAAATCACACTTTTCACACTTCTACAAGGTCACTGCGCCACGGTTATTTAATAGTTTACCTGTTACTCTGAGATGCGATATCGATTTTTCTGAATAAATTAAAATCATTCCTATTTTCATTGAATTTTGAAGAAACAGATTCATTATTAAATGTATTAGTTTAAATTTTAACTTATTGCACAAACTATACCAAAAATTGTAAATTATATTCAGTTTCACATTTTGTCGCCCCATCAATATTTATTAATAAATTATTTATATCTTAATGGTTCATTCGCCTCTTGTCTTAGACAATAGAATGATCCTAACTATTTCAGTAAAATTTAAAGCTTTATTTGAATTTTTAATGTATTTTGATAAGAAACATTAATTTTAGCTTTAAGATTTTACATGAAATAAAGTTTATTATTATTAAAGATATGAACCACTGTGCGTGCTGTTGTTCTCTCATGAGTGGAGGGGACCTACAGTTTAATGCCGACTCCGAACGGCGACTTCGAGAAGCTTTTTCTAGACAGTTTTACCCTTTGATCATTGTCAGTGACTTAAAAGAGGTGGGGGCGTGAAAAAATGTTAGGTTTTTTTCGAGATTCGAACCTTAGACCTCGAGAGACAATTTTTAAGTCAAAACTGCTGTAAAACTGATTTTAATTTGGAAGATAATGGATAACATCCAGGAGAAAAAGATTGAAGGACATATGAAAAATACATGATTTTTCAGTGAGATCAACCCCTATGAATAGAGACCTATTTTATGTAGAGACACTTCAATACTCGAACTAAGTATTGACAGTAAAATCCCACATTTTTACTTCAGTTGGTCTCAATAAGTTTTCCGTTTAATTATCCCCGTCCTCTGCTGAAAATAAACTCAATAGGGTCCATCCCCCTTTTCAAAATCCTCGACAGTAAATTTCGTATCCAATCTTCTAATCCCACTCCATTTCTAACAAATGACTAACGCTTTCCATTATGCGCCACACCATATACCCTAACCAACATCAAATGGCCAATAAAAATTTGTCACTGATTTGACTGTCATGGATGATTCCGAATCTGGATGACCGCCACAGTAAATATGTCTCACTTCCAGTCCATCGCCTCGGAATTGATTCAAATCGATGTTTTGGCCAGAGACAATTTTTATTCGCACCCACCCACTCATCCCCGGCACATTGTGAAGGATGACTATGTAACCAAAGCCAATGGCCACCCTCTCCCCGTCGGTTGACAACTCAAATTGATTATTTTTAGCAGCAATTCGTCGATTTATTTACATCGATGTTGTACTTTTGCTTGAATTGAAAATTTTATTTATCGACCCGCGGTGTTGGTGACCATTCGATGAGAACCGCTCAGTCATAAATCACCAGACGGGCTTCAGTGTCGAACGGCCTCCACCTTCTGCCAACGGCGACCAGCGGTGTTCGATGAAATTTACTAGATGCGGATGCAACCACTACCGCCATTTACTCATCGAATCCTGCGAATCGGGGGCCCCACCGCACCAACTCGCGCTCATTGTAAATAATTCGAGCGTTCGCTACTCGGACTTCGACATCAAAATTTACGCGAATGAGGTTTCGCTGTGACATTTTTATGCGTGGGAGCCGGGCTCTGGCCTCCCGGCTCGGGAGGCACTTTGTTTTATGAGGTCGCGGCGATGAGATTTATACCCTTGGTTTCGGATCCTCTTCAATCTTCATTTTCTATCCCATTTAATTGCGTAGCAGCTTTGAGGGAGCTCCGGCAGCCGCCATTGTCGCTGCCGCCACCGCAGGCAAGGAAAGCCACAAAGGGGCGTTCAACATGGCAGGTATCTACTATTACGAGACTAGACCGGCACCGCCACTGACTACTCCAGCTCCAGCAACAGCAGCCCAGTGCTCAAATAATGACATTTACAATGACACATAATAACAATAAAGCATCACGCTCTGGCGTCGCGGCTGTGGTCCTCCCCCTGCTCAGCAGTTGGCTACAGCGGCTACAAATCTCTGCGCCGTCGAGTTCGTGAAAAGGAAATGACATCTGTTCGGCTACTGTGGACCGTGGACCGTTGCGGTAATATCATACGTATGCCATGTACCGGCTATCGGCTACCGGATAAATTATGTTCGAAATGAAATTTGCATTTTCCAATCGACGCCCGCTGGCGGTTTCGAGACAATGGCACCAGGAACGACCATTAAGACGGCCAGTCCATAGCCGAGTCGGTACCCAAGACTGTGTAATTATTTTCTGCTCCCGCCAGATGAATTCCTCGGCGCAGCCACCGAACGCGAAGGAGTCCTTCACACGGCTACACAGCATCGCCACCGCGCCGCCCCTCTACATGTGCTCGACGGGACGGGCGAACACTGGTGTTCAGTCTCCGATGCCCAATGCCCACTTCTTTCAGCACTAATAAGCCCCGGGGGCTGCGATGAAATTATGCCATCAACCTCGATCAAAGCACAGTCGCGCTGGACACAGATCAAAGCGCGCATCCCAGAGTTCGCCATCACATTATCCACGCTCTAAATAATTCCCCATGTCTGATAATGGGCACCTTTGGCTACCCGAAACCAAAAAAGGAATCGCGTACACGACAATGCCACGTTGGGGGTGAGCGGGGATGGATACATGGCTGTGGGTATGCGCATGGGAATGGGGGATGGAAGGACAACTGGTTGCGCGCGGACGAAGACAACGCGTCGCTGTCCAAAGGAAGAAGGCTTGGCCCGTTGATGCTATTACACTGTAATATTCACACTTTGCGAGGTGAGAAAATTGCCGGCTATTAAAAAATCATATAAGCGGGACGGGTTGCGTTTGATGTTTGCTGCTGCGGTATGTGTGTGCACAGGAACGCACAAGATTGCCGATGAAGGCTGAAGCATGGGGATCGTGGTTGGGATGCAAGACAGCGTTGACCGAGGAGATGTGTTCGCCCCGATTCGATGTTAATGAACGTGATCTAATTTCCAGGAGGCCGTTACGATTCGACAGGAGAAACGTGATGGTTCGCAGTGGGTTCGAAGGGAAATTAATTTTTCTTGAAGCGTTATATATTTTTTGCACTTTTTTGTGGCCATTCTTGCACTATCGAGATGGCTGCCGTTTTTTTATGGCAAAGAAAAAAGTCTGAAAATGATCACAGGCTGCTTGGGAATGGAGGAGGATCTCATGACGCATGATTGAGTTTGAAATTTGTTCGCCGACATGAGCTGTAAGGCGGGTAAAGTTGTAGAGGAGTTCCTTAGACCATTGTCAAGCTGCATTAAAATACGGGGAAGAACTTGTGGAAGATAACGGTAAGGGAAATGTTTTTTTTTCGGTTCAATGTGAGGAAATTAAAGACAAATGAGAAATGTTTAGAAAAGAAAATGATGACAGTAAAATGGTGTCCAGCATTTTTTCACGGCTCCACCTCTTTCGAGTCACTGACAATGCTCAAAGAGTATAACCGTCTATAAAAAGCTTAAGAAAATGTACCTAGGCTCCGAGGTAAACAATAGCAATGAGACCACCGCGGAGATAAAACGAAGGATGACCCTTGCCAATCGCTGTGTCTTTGGGTTTGGAAGGCAATTGAGGAATAAAGCCCTCTCTCCAAGGACCCAGATACCACTTTATAAGACCTTGATAGTCCCAGGCCTGCTGTATGACGCTGAAGCATGGACACTTATCAAAGCGGACGAGGAGGTTCTTGGTCGCTTGGAGAGGAAAGTCCTTCGTATTATCTTTGGTCCCGTATGTACTGATGGTGTTTGGATGAGGAGACTGAACGACGAACTGTACGGACTGTACAGCGACATCGATCTGGTCAAACGAGTTCGAGTCTCTCGTCTCAGATGCCTGAGTCATGAAGAGCGAACGGACACCAATGCTCCGGCCCGGAAAGTCGTCGACTCCAACCCCGAGGGACAACGCGGTAAAGGAAGACCTCGCCTCCGCCGGTGGCGTACGCAGCTGGAAAGGGACCTCAATCAGCTGAATGTGCGTAGCTGGAAGCAACTAGCACAAGAAAGTGCTAGATGGAGAGGCATGTTGGCTGAGGCCCAGGTCCACTCGAGACTATAGCGCCAGGCAAATGAGAAGAAGAACATTCGAAAATGCATCGTTGATCGTAGCCTGCCGGCATAAATTCTTGTGTCAATAAGACGATGATTTAAAAAAGGGAGCAGAAGAAGTTGCTATATTCAATGAAAAATTCCAACTAAAATATAAATTAATAACCATTGAAATTAAAATCCTAGAAACGAAGATAAATGTACATATTTGCAATTTTAAACGAGCACTATCAGAAAATACACATCACACATCGCCTACTGGAATTTCGTTGCAGGATGATAACATAATATTCTGATATAATAATAATAGTCCGAGGTGGACCTTGGCCTAGCTTCTCAGCAACCACTCGTGTTGTGCGTGCTATTGTTCTCTCACGAGCGGATGAGACCTACACTTTAATGCCGACTCCGAAGGGCGAGATTGAGAAGCTTTTTCTAGACGGTTATACTCTTTGAGCATTGTCAGTGACTCGAAAGAGGTGAAGCCGTGAAAAAACGTTAGGTGTTTTTTTCGAGATTCGATCTGACGAACTCGTCTAGCGTAGGAGTCGACGCACCTACCCACTACGCCACGGCGCCCAACTTTTAAAGTTTTCAAACTTTATTAATATCTAATCTTTTACCTTAGGTTCAAACGAAAATATGATCATTTTCCATATATAAACAATTTTTGTAAGTGTGTTGTAGGGCACCGTAGGGCTATTGAAACTCTTTAAATCTCATAAAGCAGGTGATACTGACATACGATAGATACATGCTGATGGCCACATCGAGCTAGCTAGGCGGTTCAGAATTCAGCTCAGGTTGGGTCGTGTATTATGTGTGTGCACATCAGAGCCGGCTTCACAGTGGGACATTACAGAGGACGACAATGACTGAGGCACAGCACACAATATGAAGTGGATCTCACCTGACTAAGACACTAGCAGAAGGTAAAAAATCACATGGCTGATAAGATTTTTTTTAAATTTTGCGCTGTCACAGGCTATCTTTTGAAACTGCTTAAAAGGAAGAGACCTAAACCCTTCATAATGCTTCGTTATCCGGGTGCAATGCCAAACAAATTAGTTCTAACGGGAAATCAGAGTAATAAGAGCCCACAATATCTACTTTGATCAGATGTTGGACCTGCAACTAGTTTTCAAATCGATCTCTCTTCACTGCGATGTGATGAGCATCTTTCACCTGAACAATTTTCGAACTTCCGTTTCAGAATCTATTTATAGATTCCATCCGATGGATGTAAATTACAGCTTTTTGACCTCCAGCACACACAATAGAAAAAAGATTGAATAAAAGAAAAAACATTCAGCCACCTGTTGTCATAACCCACTTTAACAGCTGCAAAGCCATATTTGCCATCAGCTTTGGAGCCGATGAAATCTTTATGCCCACCTACAGATCTCACGGACTGGTCTCATTGTCTCAAATTAACCACATTCCACATTAGATACAGTCTGACGACCAAAGGCGTAATTAATGGTAAGAACCTTTCATTGAAATGTACAAGTACGAGTTCCCCTATCCAAAGTGGAACGCGACGAAGTGCAAGAACCATTTTAATTGCACGCTTTTTTTTTCAACAGCTGTTTAATTAGCTAAAGTCCACTCGGCACCATGCATGCGATTCATCGTAAAAGACGCCGAGTCATACCCCCGCCCGCCATGCCATCAAGAAAATAAGACTGTCGACGACTGAGGCTGAACGAAATGCAAAGCATTTGGTCAAGCCACTGCGGCGAGGAGTTCCAAATTAAAATTTCATTCATTTCGTCTCCAGGCAGTGAAAGAATAATCGTTTTTGACATTTGCAAATATCACAAGTGCCCAAGAACACATGTCCTTCAAGCCAAGGCGAGCCTCCTGATTGGTAGCATCCGTAGCCCTCAACACATCCATTCGGGGAATCAGCACTTGCATTTACGAGCTAATTAATGACGACACTGGATTCGTTTGACTTCTCGGAACGCAGCCAGCCGATCAGGCGACCAGCCGATAGGTGGGCAGCGTGCAGGGTGCTGGGTGACGCACAGGCGCACACACACGCCAGTCAGGCAGGATACAAATCGTTTTATGTTCTCATGTTTTGCCCGAACAATAAGCACCTGTGCAGGGAGTGCTTGTAACCCGAGATGGACTCCATCCATGCCGTGAGTAATCACCTCTGATCGATTGATTTATTGATTCATCAAACCTCGTGGTTGAGGAAGAATTCATGTCCGAGCTCTAACAGCCGATGAAATATCGTCTCCACGGGTGGTTTCTGCATAAATCACTTCCAAAGTGTGTGCACATTGCGTCGTGGTTTACGCAAAGGTTTGGGTCCTATTTAAGGCGATTAGCCTTTCGCAGAAGTCCACTGGACGGAGGACCTTTAAGTGTCCCTCACTCACCTCCAAACCCCGGATTTGAGACAGAGATATCTAAGTCAAATAGGGGGAACTGATGGAACGATTGCTGCCAGCGAACACCACAAACGGCATCCATCATTTCCCATTTGGCATCGCAACCGAATCCCGTCCCGAACAAACTTTTCACTGGTAAATTTTCCGTTTTTCCTTTTTCTAAGACTAAGACATCAAAGTTGGAGAGTTAATCATTAAATATTATCGATCGATAGGAGTCGGTCGAAGTCGGTTGGAGACGGAGCCTCCGGTCCGCGGTGAATGAGAGGATGCGTTCCAGTCGCTGAGTTGACACACTCCAGCCGCGCTAAGAATAATGAGCTGGCGAAGAAGATTAATCGATTTGGTCATGAGTTGACTTGGAGTTGAGTTTCGAATGCCAGACAGCAGTGACGGCAACGGCAATGGCAACGACAGCGGCAACGGCGACGGCGACGGCGACGGCAGCGGTCCAGAGTAGGAGGAGCATTGGGTCAGTTTCTAATAAATGATTTCTGGTGATTTTTTGTTACTTTTCCTCTTGATGCTGGTGGTTTTGTGGTAGCAAATGGAATTTGGTAACTATGAGCAGTCGAGATTGTTCACGCTGGCGATATGGTGGAGGCATTTATTAAAACATTATATCAACTGTTAATGATTCTGTTTGACCATGGGTCTAGATATTTGAAGATATTTGCTTCAAGTAATTGATACGCACTGGTACGAGGTCAGGCTGGAGGTCTGTTGGTAAGATTTATTCAAATTCGAAACGGATGGCACGACGGACTTATCGGATTTTTGATGAATCGATCGGGTGGATGTGATTATGGAAAAATTAGAATGGAACATAACCGGCTAAAGCTTTGAAAGGAATTTTTAAAAATCTGTTTTTTTTCGAATATTTTTGGATTTCTTAAACAAGGTTGAAAGATTTTGTTCACGGTCACTGTTTTTTCGGAGTATTTTTGAAAACACTACTGGAGCACTCAGACTCAAAACTGAGTCCATTATACTGCCAGATAGCAGCCTACTCCAATGCCGGTATTTGATCCCAAAAGCAAATGGTGACTGGGCTTCGATTTCACTGGGATTCGAACCTGAGACCCCTCTAACTTGAGGCAGGCACTTAACCAACTGCGCCATCCAGTCGTATTTACGGTCACTTACGAGGGGCGTTCAATATATTCTCGGTATCGATATGAAGGAAAATGCGAATTCAATTTAAATTGTTTTTATTTTTCAATATAATCTCCCCTAACATCAATGCATTTGTTACATCTTGAGATAAGCTTTTTTAAGCCCTCAAAAAAATAAATTTCCTCTTTCTCTGCAAAATACCCATTTATTGCCGACTTGAGTTCTTCATCATCCGAAAATCTTTTTCCACGAAGACATTTTTTCAAATCCGGAAACAGGAAATAATCTCTAGGGGCCAGGTCTGGACTATAGGGTGGGTGTTGGATTTCTTCGAAACCACAATCTCCCGCAGCAGCCTTGGAAATTCGCGCCGTGTGAACAGGAGCATTGTCATGAAGAAGCAACACACCCGCTGCGAGTTTACCCCGTCTTTTCTTTTTAATTTCCTCCCGCAAACTATGCAAAGTGGAAGCGTAGGATGTGGCGTTGATGGTTTCACCTTTTTTTTGTACTCAATGAGCAAGATTCCCTTTGAGTCCCAAAAAACTGTGGCCATGAGCTTCCCGGCAGACGGCGTGACTTTGAACTTCTTCGGGGGGTCTGTTCCTTTTTTATGCCACTGCATGGACTCTTGTTTGCTTTCAGGGTCATAGTGGTGGACCCATGTTTCGTCACCAGTAACAATTCGATCCATAACACCGTCCGCATTCTCACTACACATCTCCAAAAGCTCTCTACAGCATGCGATTCGGAGGCGCTGTGAGCATTCGTGGCACCCACCTTGCACTGACCTTTGAAAGGTTAAGATGGTCATGAAGAATGGTGTGAATGATACCAATTGAAAGCTTGGTGATCTCTGCCATCATTTTCACCTTTATTCGGGCATCCCCAAGAACAAGTTTTTCGACTTCCTTGATGCTTTCTCCCGTACAAGCAGTAGCCAGGGCGCCGGAGCGGGGGTCGTCTTCAATGCTCTCTCTGCCTCTCTTGAACTCGTAGTTTTGAAAACCGTATGGCAGTCAGAAGTACGTTGCCTTATAAAAATAAACTGGGCAAGTGCGAGTTGTACCCGTACAGGGAAGGTTCCGTCGCATAATATTCATGGATGATTTCTGAATATCAAACGACGTTTCCAAACTATTTCAGTTGAGTTTTCTTCTAACTACAACCCAAATCAGCTACTCATTACGACATTCATACATACAAACAAACAAACATCCATCCATTTTTTTTTTGTCGGAGGTTTTTGAAACACTACACTGGAGCACTCAGACTCAAAAGCTGGTCCATTGTACTATCCAAGTTTACTCAACACAGAAAATGCATTCCATCATACCCAATCACTGCTCATGCCCACGGTGTGTGTGTGCATTTCTGTTGGGCATTTAGGGGTTGAAATCGATCTAACAGATAACACTCATCAGCGTATAGAGTGGTCGATCACAGCATGAAATTTATGTGTCAAAAAGAAAATAGTTTTCATTTAAAATCTTAGATATGTCAAATTTTCCACATAAATCGATATTTTGATATATATCATTTCTTAACGCTTACGCTGAGTTCTTCAAAACTGCTTTTTCAGATCTTCAAAATTCGCATGTCGATGGTTGACCGTTTTTGGCCAATATCTCGAAAACTATTACGGCTGGAATGCTTTTAAATAAAAGTACTCAATGCAGTCAAGTTTTTGTTATTTTTTTTAGATTTTTAAACGCTTTGCAGCGGGGAACGCATCAAAAAAAACTTTGGAGCTCCATATTTTTCAAATGGATCTTTGGATCAAGAAGTGTTGAATTAAGCCTCCACCTCATTTCAAAATATCTGTCGATTTATATATTACTCGATGGGGTGCGTCAATGTTTCAAAATCAAAATCCCAAAATGGCCCTACTTTTTAAATTAGGGTACATGGGCAATGATATCTAAGCCTCATCTCATCTCATCTCATTTCAATGACCCGCATGTTCCACTAAAGGGGTCGCGGGGGACATGCATGCACGAGAGATCTCCAGGCCATTCGATCCTCCGCCATCGACTCACACTCATCAGGATCTATGCCCAAGCGCAACCGGGTGAGTGTCTGGACTTGGTCCAACCATCTCGTCCTAGGCCTGCCAAGCGGTCGCCTACCTGATGGAATCGCATTCAAGGCACGCCTCGGAAGTCGTGATGATGGGGACATTCGTTCCACGTGACCAAACCAACGAAGTACAGCCCTTTCCGTTCGAAGAAGCAGCTGCCCAACATTGAGTTCCTCGCGCACTGTCGTGTTTCTCACCCTATCCCGGCGAGTAATTCCCACAACAGCGCGAAGAAATCTCATCTCGGCAGCTTGTATTCGCGATCTTATTCTTTCGGTCATTACCCAAATTTCATGACCATAGGTGAGAGTTGGAACAAATACTGCGTTAAAAACCGCTAACTTGGCTTTGACACCAAGCTCGGCCTTCCTGATTACAGATCCTGATTACAGGCCTTCCTGATATGTAGAGTGCATTGAACAGGGGTTCTGGAAATAACCATAACCTCGGATTTGTCCACGTTAACCTTCATCCCAGCATCAGCACATACGGCCACAAACCTATCTAGCGCGCGCTGGAGTTCTATCTGGGAGGATGTGAGGATGACTAAGTCATCTGCAAAAAGAAGATGACTTACCCTCAACTCTCCCAATGTGAAACATTCCTCGCCTCGACTGCGCTGTAACATCCAGTCCATATATATAATGAAAAGGAGAGGTGACAAAATGCACCCTTGGGGAAGTCCAACGCCCACGGTGAAAGGTGTTGATTTACTACCGTTAACCCGAACACATCTACTACAGTTTGTGCATAGACACTGAATTTCCCTCAACAAAGAACCATCAATCCCATACTCCTGCAGAACACTCCAGAGATTACCTCGAAGAACTCGGTCGTATGCCTTTTCCAAATCTAAAAAACAACTGTAGATCGGTTTGGCGTACTCCCAAGCCTTCTCAAGTACCATTCTTAGAGTGAAAAGCTGGTCGGTTGTACTTCTGCCGGGACGAAGACCGCATTGCTCATCTCCCATCCTGGATTGGACCTAGCTCTCGAACGCGCCTCCAACACCTTAGCGTAGACTTTACCGGTGAGACTTAAAAGAGATATGCCCCTGTAGTTGGAGCACTCTATCTAAGCCTGAAGTACCTAATTCGAAAATGTCATGCCGATATTCTTATAAACTTCGGAGATAAAAAAAACTGTAACAGACACGACAGACAGGCGCCGTGGCGTAGTGGGTAGGTGGGTCGACTCCTACGCTCAAGGTCGTCGGTTCGAATCTCGAAAAAAAAAACATCAAACATTTTTTCGCGGCTCCACCTCTTTCGAGTCACTGACAATGCTCAAAGAGTATAACTGTCTAGAAAAAGCTTCTCAATCTCGCCGTTCGGAGTCGGCATTAAACTGTAGGTCCCTTCCACTCGTGAGAGAACAATAGCACGCACAACACGAGTGGTTGCTGAGAAGCTAAGCCCAGGTCCACCTCGGACTGTAGCGCCGCCATTATTATTATTATTAGACACGACAGATGGACACACCGAAATTATAAAGGTTCTGTTTTTGTAGACGGACATACGTATACGATTGTCTATATCCAAATTTATCTAACACACGTGCAATTAATAGTCTTTATGGATCCATATATTGTGAAGATCTCTAGTTGGTATATTTGCAACGTGCATGCATTTTATTTACAGAAGAAGGTCTGTTATTGTTAGGCAATGTTCTAGTTCTGACGTGATCGAAAGTTTTTGGAACCTACTGGAAGCAGGAAGTTGTGGGTAGATTATGTAGGCTTGGAATTGATATGGAACGTTATTGCTTAATTGATTACGCCTTGAAACGGCTTAGTATTGAACGATTTTATAAATATAGATCGTGACATGGTGCACTTTCTGAAAACAGGAATCCTGATAAATCATGTAATCGTTGTATTTGGTATCAAATGATTGAACCTATTTAGTCAGAGTTTATGGTTAATTAACATTATATACTTAGAGTATGACATATTCGAACTCTTTCTGTTTCTGGGTGGGGTAATGTGTTGATAGATTGTGTAGACTTGTAGTTGATATGGAACTTACTTTATGGAATAGATTTAGTAACAGTCCAAGGCTATTGCTTCTGAGTTGCGGCTTGTGCAAATATACATCCAAGATTTAGTCAGCTTTTGTGGCTGTTCAGTAATAGTTCACAATTCACCCATTCCGTTCACTAACGTATACAGTATTTGTTTATTTCTCCTGGTGGCAATCATAAGGTAAGTTTAATTGGAAACGACTGCAAATACGAAACAGACTCAAACTTTGTGAAGATCGAGGATTATTGTACATAGTCTCTGACTTTGAGGCTGTGGAAATTTTCCTTCGAAAATAAGCCGCAATTAATTCTGTGACTACTATATGTGATTTGCAGTAGCCAGCAGAGTATCTTAGTGCATTAATAAGTTAATAAGTTTTTTTTCTTTTTTTTACTCATATCCTTTATTTTGTAGAGTACCTCTTCACTGGTTGTGTGTACGTAAGCGAAAAGTTATATAAATTTCTTGAAACCCTGCCTATGAGAGTACTAAGTTTGTGTGAGATTTGGTGGAAGTAAAAAAGTTCGTTTGGTCGAGAACTAACCGTGCCAAAAACAAAGAAGATTCACACGAGTAGATATTGGAGCTAGAGACGAGTGGATATTATTTAACAACAAAAAAGAGAAAAACAAGAAGAAAATTCCACAGCGATAATGTCATTCTCCGGTTATTGTGGCAATATCTTAAAAAAACTCCTATTTGTTTACCTTGGTGAACAGAGTGTGGGTGACAATTCTCTCAGCAATCCCAACGTTAACAACACTTACCGGGCAGGTTTTGGGATCGATTTTCTATCGAAAAATATGCTCTTCGAGAATGGAGGAGTACGCTTCCAATCAGGGAAAACCGCGGAAGAAGAATACTTCCGATTACTCATTCCAATTAATATTTGGAACTCAACTGTAGCTATGCTCCATTTTGATTTTGTACACTTTTGTAAAGGAGAAATATTACTTGAAAGAATAAAATCCTTATGTACAGCTTTTGTGGCTCTACTTCAGTAACAGTTCACAGGTACAGGTACAAATAAATATTGAATTTTAATTGTGGATGTGAGTTTTACATGATAATTTGATAAAAAAATGTTAATGAAAAGGTGTTGTCCGCTGCTGGAGCTGACGGCCTAGTGGCTGAGCTTTTCAAAGCAACAGTCGATGACTTGGTAAGGAGCATGCACCAACTCATCTGTAAAATATGGTCGGAATAAAAGCATGCCTGATGAATTGTTTGCATTGTTTGCCCGATACACAAAAAAGGAGACCCTCTAAAATGCGCCAACTATAGAGGAAGGAATATTGCATACAAGATCTTATATGCCGTGTTGTGTGAACGCCTAAAGCCATTCGTCAACAACCTGGTCGGTCCATACCAGTGTGGCTTTAGGCCAGGAAAATCCACCATCGACCAAATATTCACACTGCGGCAGATCTAGGAAAAAACCCAGGAACAGCAAATCGATACCCACCACCTTTTCATCAATTCTTTGGCCGCGTATGACAGCATCTATAGAGATGAGCCATACAGAGCAATGTCTAGTTTTGGCATCCCTACCAAGCTCGTCCGTTTGTGTAGGATGACGATGGAGAATGCACGCTGCTCCATTAAGGTCGGTAAAGACCTAACCGAGACCTTTGATGTCAAAAAAGGATTCAGACAAGTTGACGCGCTGTCATGCGACTTCTTCAACATCATACTTGAAAGAATTGTGCAAAACTCGCACGCCAACACCAGAGGCACAATCTTTCAGAAGTCCGTCCAACTACTCGCATATGCCGACGATATTGACATAATCGGAAGAACACAGCGTGATGTCAATGGCACTTTTGTGAGTATTGCGACGGAGGCCGCGAAGATGGGTTTAAAGGTAAATGAGGGGAAGACCAAGTATATGCTGTCAATCGGGAAGGACACCCAACACCGACGTTTCGGACAGAACGTCACAGCAGACAGTTATAACTTTGAGGTAGTTAAGGGCTTTGTCTACCTGGGTACCGCTATTAACTCAGACAATGACACCAGCGCTGAAATCAAACGAAGAATAACTCTTGCTAATCGCTGCTTCTTTGGGCTAAAAAAGCAATTGATAAACAAAGCCCTCTCTCGAACAACCAAGGTAACCCTGTATAAGACCTTAATCGTCCCAGTCCTGCTATATGGCGCAGAAGCATGGACTTTGTCAAAAGCGGATGAGGTTGCTCTTGGCTGCATTGAGAGGAAAATTCTTCGGGTGATTTTCGGTCCCGTCTGCATAGAGGGTGAGTGGAGGAGAAGATACAACAACGAACTGTACGAGCTGTTCAGCGACATTGACTTAGCCAGAAGGATGAAGATACAACGATTGAGATGGCTAGGTCATATAGAGCGAATGGAAACCAATGCTCCGGCCCGGAAAGTCTTCGAATCCACCCGCGAGAGACGGCGCAGTAGAGGAAGAGCGCGACTCAGGTGGCGCACGCAAGTGGAAAGGGACCTCAAAGAACTGTGCGTGCGAAACTGAAGGCAGCTAGCTGAAGATCGAGCTGGCTGGAGACGCTTGTTGGTTGAGGCCCAGGTCCACCCCGGACTGTAGCGACACCTTAAGTAAGTAAGTTGTCCGCTGTCACAAAAAATAGCTATCTTCTGCTATAACGATTAAGAAACATTTTCCTAGAGAGTTATTGAATTAGATATTAAACTGAGTATAGTCGTGCATCTGGACTTTCTTATGCAAGAGAATTGATTATGAGTGAATACCACACCGATCTTCGACCCAAGGAATATCCAAACTCGTCACCAAAAGAAAGATTACACCAGCTTAGGTAACAAAATGAAATAAAACAGGACCTCAGAGTACTAGACTTATGGCACTAGAGAGATCTTGTTAGTTAATGTGTAGCTCTGCCTTAGACCTTAGACTTCTTCTTCTTCTTAGGGCGCTACAGTCCGAGGTGGACCTGGGCCTCACTCAACATGCCTCTCCAGCCAGCACGATCTTTCGCCAGCTGTCTCCAGTTTCGCACACCAAGCCGGCCGAGGTCCCCCTTGACTTGTATGCGCCACCGTGTACGTGGACGTCCTCTGTTGCGTTGTCCCACAGGCTCAGAGTCAAAGAACTTCGGGCCGGAGCTAAGTTGTCTATACACTCTACATGGCCTAGCCATCTTAGGCGTTGTATCCGTAGACGCCTGGCTAGACTCATGTCGCTGTACAGCCCATACAGTTTGTGGTTGAACTTTCTCCTCCAAATACCATCAACGCAAACAGGACCAAAGATCGCGCGCAGAACTTTTCTTTTGAAAAGACCAAGAGGCTGTTCATCCGCTTGGGATATTGTCCATGCCTCTGCGCCGTACAGCAGGCCTGGGACGATCAAGGTCTTGTATAGAATCAGCTTGGTCTTCCGAGAGAGGACTCTACTACTCAATTGCCTTTTGAGCCAAAAAAAAACAGCGGTTGGCAAGAGTTATTTTGCGTTTGATCTCGGTACTGATGTTGTTTGTACTGTTTACCGCGGAGCCGAGGTAGACGAAGTCCTTCACTACCTCAAAGTTATAGCTACCTATGGTGACGTTCTGGCCAAGTCGTCGATGTTGTGCGTCTTTTCTCGATGAAAGCATATACTTGGTTTTGCCCTCGTTTACCGCCAGACCCACTTAAGCCGCTTCCGTTTCAATGCCAGCAAACGCAGCAATCACGTCAATGCCATCCGCGTAAGCTAGCAGTTGAACGGACTTTTGGAAGATCGTGCCTCTTGTGGCCAGTGAGTTTTGCACGATCTTCTCAAGAATGATTCTAAAGAAATCACATGACAGCGCGTCGCCTTGTCTAAAAACCTTTTTTGACATTGAAAGTCTCGGTGAGTTCGTTACCGACCTTGATGGAGCAGCGAGAGTTCTCCATCGTCATCCTGCTCAGTCTGACGAGTTTAGCAGGAATGTCAAAACTAGACATGGCGCTGTATAGCTCGTCTCTATACACGCTGTCATATGCGGCCTTGAAATCGACAAATAGATGTTGTGTGTCGATCTGCATTTCCTGGGTCTTCTCCAGAATCTGCCGCAGTGTGAAAATTTGATCGATGGTGGACTTCCCGGGCCTGAAACCACACTGATAGGGACCTATCAGTTTGTTCACGAATGGTTTCAGGCGTTCACACAAAACGGCAGAGAAGATTTTGTAGGCGATGTTAAGGAGACTTATCCCTCGATAGTTGGCGCAGTCAAAGGGGTCTCCTTTCTTGTGGATCGGGCAAATGATACTGAGATGAGATTCCACTCATCGGGCATGCTTTCCTCCGACCATATCTTACAGATGAGCTGGTGCATGCGCCCTACCAGATCACCTCCAGCTGCATTAAACATTTCGGCGGGCAGACTATCTGCACCAGCAGCTTTATTAGACTTCAGTCTCGATATCGCTATCTTGACTTCGTCTAGGTCGGGGGGACGGTATTCTCTTCTATCATCGTCCGTTGAGTTGAGTGGAACATTCTGCCTGACAGCGGTATTTGTGTCCTCATCGCCGTTTAACAGTCTGCAGAAATGATTTTTCCAAATTCTCAGTATCGACTGCGAATCTACTACTAGTTGTCCATTCTCGTCCCGGCAGGCTTCTGTCCGAACTATATACCCGTTTGACAAAAGTTTTACCCTTTGGTAAAACTTTCGGACATCATTCCTGCATTAACACCTCTCCATCTCCTCGATCGCGCGCTTCTCGTGCTCTTTCTTTTTCTTCCTGAGAAGCCGGTTCTCTTCCCTTCTTCGTGTCCTTACCTTGGCTACAACAAGGAAATGGTCCGAGTCGATGTTGGCGCCTCGGAACGTTCGGACATCAAGAATACTGGAGGAGTGTCTGACGTCGATCGCAACGTGATCAATCTGGTTGACGGTTGAATGATCAGGGGACCGCCAGGTCCCTTTATGGATGTTGAGGTGTGGGAACCGCATGCTAGCTACAGAGAGGTTTCGCCCCGTAACAAAGTCCACCAGCCTGAGTCCGTTTTCGGACGTGGTGTCGTGCAGGCTGTGCTTACCGATGACTCTAGCAAAGATGTCCTCTTTACCCAGCTTAGCGTTGAAATCTCCTAGAACGATCTTGGTGTCGTAGCTGAGGCATTGATCGTACGTTCTTTCTAGGAGATCATAGAAGTCATCCTTGCTATCGTCATCTTTGTCCTCCGTTGGGACCTTAGACTTAGAGAGAATCTATATTACAACTTGAGCAATTTGCTTCTACTTGCTTCAACCGAAGTACTAGTTTAATTTTACATGACCATTTAAGTCGCACTAAACAGCAAACAGAAGTAACTGGCTTAAGTTTATTCCCGAAATTAGGACACCGAGATTCGAACATATTCCACGAGAGAATATTTTTGCGGATTTATTTACGATGTCTGACTCTTCCGATGTTAAGACGAAGTTCGGGGGGGGTAAATCATAAGCTCAATTTCCAACATATCTTAAGAGATGTGCCCACGGCAGCAGCAAATCACAATTAACTTAAAACGAGTGTGGTGTCTGTCTGTATGATTAAAACACTCTCATTGCAACAATATCTCAAACTGTCCAGCGAAACCGAGAACATCAGTACAAAGATAAATTCAGTTTCAATATCTCGGAAGTACCCTCGAAAATTGCTGACAAGTTTCCCTGAACATCCAGTTCCTACCCTCTGTTCGAAATTTAATTAACTTGAGTAGACAATTTGCCCTAGTAATGCCGGTGCTCCTTGCGAAACATTGCACCATCATTCCAGAGCACACGTGTTGCTCACACTTCAAGTGTCAAGTGAATTGCACTTTTAGCCACCATACCCACACCAGTCAAGGTACGCTGCCATTTGACACGTGCATCCGGCGCATGATATGTAATCCCGGGAGGGTCGCAGACAGGTTTTCCTAAAAATTCCACGAAAAATACTGCAAAAGACAATGTATAACAATACACACGTCACAGTCACAGTCACTCACAACCATGGAAGCAGCACAGTCAGCAGGCCATTAATCAACGGTCTCCCCAATGAGCGTGACGTGCCGGCAATGGCACCTCTTCCGAGCGCCACCACGTCAAATCGATGAATTGATGAAGTTGCCCAGTCCCTCGAGTTGAATTCCAATTCGACACGATCCCCGCCCAAATGAATTGACGCACAATTGATGATCTTTTGATTGCGTCTCTCGATTCCGCCACGAGATGTGGGAAGCGCCATTTCATTTCCCATTCGATTATGTAATCCCACTTGGACGTTGCACTCTCATCGATCCGCAAGGCGATCACGAAAATAACTCACAGTGACAACTTGATGCCTTTAGCAAAATTCCTTACCGCCACTGAAGTGCAGAGCTATGCCGCCACTGTTGGCCATTGGCAGCTCGGCACGCTCACATCACGGCGCATTCCATGCAACTTTGAAACTCGAATAGAATCCAATTAACGGATTCACACCGAATTCCTCCTGCCATGCATCTTCGTCCAATTCAAAATAAAGCAACTGCCAAAGGTGAGTCCGCTGCGTCACACAGTGGTTTGTCGTGTCAACCGCGACTAAATCCGAATGGCAAAATGTTTTAATTAGTCAATTGACGAATACACCAGCAGTACTCCCGGCGATTTCTGGGATGAAGTGATCCTAATTAAACGGTTGTCAGAGTCGCTAGGGAACATCGCGCAGGGCCACACACTTTGCGCGAGCATAAATTTTCCTCATTCATTGGAGTTTGACGCGATCGGTGGCTGACAGTGCTCGCTCGGCCTGGCCCCTGTGCCATGGCACACGTTCTATTTTGAGCAGCGGCAGTTGACATCTCTGGGACGTGTGCTTCTCTATCGCTCCACCACTGCCTGGATACGGATTTATTGTCACTTAACGTACAGACATGAATGATCGTTGCGTAATTAGAGGATCATCTGTTTATCCCGAATGAAGAATGAGCGAAAATGTGACAGAGACCGTGCTCATAGATTCTTGTAACAAGTTGATGTTTGTGGTAAAGTGTCAACGATGACAATGTTAAATGTCACACTGGATCAGTGTGCTGTGTGTTCGAGGTTTCTGTCGTTCTTGTCTGTTTTGTCTCGTTCCTGTCAAATGCGATCGGGCGACAGCTGCACCGGGCCCTGCACACCAAATGCTACTGCGGTGGTTCTTGTGGTTTGGTGGTTGGCATTTGACACAAGCGTTTAATATGCGATCAATTTGTGTCAAAACTCTTTTGTTGCGAGATGATTGGCAGAATGTGCCTATGATTGATACTGGCGGAAGGGACATTTGAAATGTTAATAAATATTTGTTTTGATGGAAGAATGCAGTTATGGAAATTTTCTATTTTTGAAATTTTGTTGTGAATTAATTTTGGACAAAGGGACGATTCAGAAAATGCGGCGACGAGTGAATGAGGGAACAGGGTGGCCAAGAGAGTGTAGAGTGCCATCATGGCATGTGTCACCAATTGGTCTGCTTGTAGAATGTGAGATCAGAATATGGAACGTTGTCTCAACTAAACGGGAGGACTAGACATTTAAGGAGGCAAACATTTGTTTGTGGTCGAATGTGACTTTGCCCAAAGCTGTCGATCCAAGAAAAATGAAGATCTCCTCTTTAGAGCCTTTTTTAAATTTCCATTGCACTATAAATTGGGAAATATAACAATGGATGACGCGAAGTACTGGCAACTCAAACCATTATTTAGTCAGTCGAATGCTGATGAATCGTTTGAATTGATTAAACAGCTAGTCTTTATTTTATGGCAATCATGAAGCTTCAACGAAAATGATAGTTTGAGTCTTGAATTATTTTTGCCCAATATGACATTTTGCTCTTCTTTAACACGTTTCTCCTGTTCTTTTCGCATTTTTTTTTGCCTTTCTTCGTCCAAGACCAACTGCTTATGGAGGTCCTATGAAATATGGTCGCACAAATCTGAATTTGATCAACAAATTGATGGGTGTCACTGCTGCACAAGTACGGTGCCAATTGGTTTGACAGGAGAGTGATCACTTGTTTATTTTTAATCATCGACCCATGCAATAGCTGCCAATCAAGAATCGCGTTGTCCGAGTTTTGCGTCAACACTTTATTCTTAGTTTATAAAGACATATCATGGTTAGTGTCCGAAAGTGATACTGTCCATTGTCACACACTCTCTGGCAAGCTGCTGTCAATGAAATACGTAGATGTAATTTATTTTCGTGAGTTTTTTCACTTTTTACTACTGTGCAAATAATGTTAAAGGATTTCAGGCCCGGGAAGTCCACCATCGATCAAATCTTCACACTGCGGCAGATCCTGGAGAAGACCCAGGAAATGCAGATTGACACACACCATCTATTTGTCGATTTCAAGGCCGCATATGACAGCGTGTATAGAGACGAGCTATACAGCGCCATGTCTAGTTTTGACATTCCTGCCAAACTCGTCAGACGATAAATTTAATAAAAATTAAAACTATGAGTACTTTGTGAAAAGAAGCAGTTTTTTCTTGTTTACCTAACATTTGAAAGTGACCTTTTGCGCACTGCTCTCTATGGAGCTGCCCTACTGTGCGCCGTGGCCTAGACCTAGACTTGAAAGTCTAGTGTCTATGGGTCGACGCACAAACCGGCCACGGCGCCCACCCATAGACACTAAACTTTCAAGTCTAGGTTCGAATCTTGGGACAGGCAACAATTTAAAAAAAAATTGGTCCCGCGCCACCTTTTTCGAGTCACTGACAATGTTCAAAGAGTAAAACTGTCTACAAAAAGCTTCTCAATCTCGCCGTTCGGAGTCGGCATTAAACTGTAGGTCCCTTCCACTCGTGAGAGAAGAATTGCACGCACAACATGAGTGGTTGCTGAGAAGTTAGGCCCAGGCCCGCCTCGGACTGTAGCGCCACCATTATTAGTATTATTATTATAAAACTTTTATGGGTAAAAGTACACGCGACGAGCAAAGGTAACGAAAAGGCAGACGCACTAGGCAAGCAGAAATCAACCTAAGTTCTGGCTGGTCCCGAATCATGTGCAGAGGAATGGTTGAAACGGTCCATCGTGAAACACCAAAAAGTGATCTACCATGAAAGGACCGCAAAACATGATAATAGAATGGACAGGCGCTGTCCAGAAAAAAGACGTAAGCATTCTTCGAGGAACGTTATAATGGATAGTGACGCTATCCCTTTCTTGGGGATTTTAGATATCTTTTGAAAAGGAAAGGGCTTCTTGAAGATGATGCTTATGGACTATGCCTGAAGGAAGAGGCTGGGGTACACATATAATGTCAATTCCTGGAATTAAAAGAAAAGACATTTCGAGTGGAAATTCTGTAAATGAGCAAAAAGTCACTTAAGCAGATGCTGGCGCTAACATGCTAACACTCTGTCAGCCTGACCAAGATCAATCGTGAAAGAGGGATCAGAAGGTACTGAATACGGTGTTCGAAATTCTCAAAATCTTTATATGTGTACATATATTAGCGTTCCAATTGCACCGCTTTTTTTACAATTTAAGGACTGCCATCAGATTTGTCAAACTTGTGAGTCCGTATCGAAAATTATGGGCAAAATTAAGCACAATTCTCTTTGAAATTTGATTTTTTTACAATTTTGGCACAATTTCTTCCAAACACTCGCCTGGTTGCGCGTGGGCATAGCTCCTGATGAGTTAGAGTCGATGGCGGAGGATCGAGTGGCCTGGAGAAGTCTCGTGCATGCATTGGCCCCGCGACCCCTTTAGTGAAACATGCGGGTCACTGAAAATGAGACGAGATGAGATGAGTTTAGTTTCACGCGAATAACAGTTTTGATTCACTCAAATTGAGTCCATCAGTCCATCAGTCCATCAGTGCAACAGTCCATCAGTCCATCAGTGCAACAGTCCATCAGTCCATCAGTCCATCAGTCCATCAGTCCATCAGTCCATTAGTCCATCAGTCCATCAGTGCAACAGTCCATCAGTCCATCAGTCCATTAGTCCATCAGCCCATTGGTCCATCAGTTAACCATTTTATCCCTTATATTATTTTTTCTCTCTTTTTTCCATCGCTTAGCCTGTCCTTTGTCGCATTTTTTCAACGTTAGCTTTAAATTAACAGAAGCCCCCTTCGCACTGTCGATAGTCTGCGGATCTAGGGACTCAGTTTCAGTCAAATTCTAATAAAATAACTTCTCAGACAGTGCAGCAGTAAATAAGAAGAAAAGTTCGAGTTCCCAAAACAAAAGGAGCCTTTATTCAGTAAACTGTGGCCTTTAAAAGATACGAAAATAAACCTTTATCTAGAGTTCGCTTTAATCAAAGTCAATGCGTGTGAGATAAATGATTTCCTTGAAAAAAAAGTCGATAACAAACGTTCTCGGCAAAAAGTGCAACCCAGTCGGATGTAAACAATTCCTTTTCCTTAACCACTTCTTCCAAACTGGTTAAGTGGGACAATCAAACAGAACCAGCTGCCACTGCCGATACCACAAATCTGTAAATATCATTATTATTCAAATCTCAGCATCAGCATCGAATGCAAACCCCCCCTCCCCTCGTAAGCATTCCAATTCAACAGACAAAACTTCAATCAAACAAACCCAAACCGTCACCCAATAGCATGTGTCTCATCAACAGTCCATTATTTTCAAATAAAAATGAATAGAAAAAAAAACGAAACAAATCTCACAATAGACCACCAAACATGTAACCCTCTGGCATTTCGTCTTAATTGGAATGTTCCTCAGCGCTCAATCCCCTAATGCGTCCCTGTTCGTCGTTCCATTCTTCCTCTCATCTATCGAATCGATTCGATTGTCCATCCAATACAACGCCCATTTCTCAAACGCCCAAATAAAATCCACTCAATCCAACACAGAATCACTTAATAAATTGCCCAAGCCATTCCAACATCTCATCTCTCCCCATCCAGCACGTCCAGTGAGATCTCGCTCTCATCCAGACCACCATACCATCAACGGAGCCCATCCATTCACTTCATAAATTATATCCAAGCATCAAAAACTCAATTTTATTAGCATACAAATCGTTTATCATCCCAGCCGTCCGGTATCGGGGCGAGAACATTTCGGACCGATAATTATTGCCTAACAAGAGTTAACAACAATCAAAATAATCTGTAAACATATTTCAGATACAAGTATCCCGAGTATAATGTCAAACATGGCAGCCCAATAAAAAAACGTAATTTATTCACAGTTTAACTTAAATTGAATCGAGTAGTTTCCCGTTCGGATGCTTCGACTCCTATTTGAGGGCCGATCGGCTGATCGGCCGAGACAGTCCGTAGTCCGGCGAGACGGTGACAATGCTTGCCATCTCCGAGGCCAAGGAAGGAGGGACAGTGCCAAAACACTGTCATGTCATTGTCATTCGGAATGAGATAAGTTTTTTTCCCAAGACAGAGGGAATAAAATTCGATTCTTTAATGACTTCAGCAGACGATCAAGAGTGAACGGATTAGCATTTGGAGGGGATGCGCGCCGTGTAGAACACACCGAGACAATGGTCATTAACCAAAACGACGCAAATCATCGTCATCATCGCACATCATAAAATTAACAGAATCCGGCGATCAGCCGATGAGGCTAGGAGATAAGGAATAATAAAGAATGAGACAACACCGTTGTCCGGTGCTGCAGAGAACAGGTTGTGTCCGATCCGGACCGCTGGACCTCTTTATGCTTCGCACTGTGTTCCATGTGTCATTTCGGGAATTGAGAAAATATGTTAAATGCCGTCAGAAACTATCGGGTGTCATAGAAATCACAACAAATTGGCAGCGACACATGATACGGCGTGTGTCTGAAGTGCAGGGAGACTCGCGAATTGCGCCAAGCTCCGAACGTCAAGTTTGTCGCAATAAAAACTTACATTCGGTATTTAGTGGGGTCATTCGATAGGCAAATGAATTGATGTAAGCAGTAGCTGAGTATGTGGTTTCTTGCAATGACCATCCTAACGAGTGGTGAACTCGAGTTGGAGATTGCGGTTGACTTGGTGGATCTGATTACTGCGGGTCCTTTTGGCCTGAGCCTCTGTAGGGACTGACTTTGGAATGAATGTGCAATCACTGGGTTCGGGTTGTCACATATTAACGACATTTTTTGTTCCTAACAGCCTCTTGAAGAATCTTCGACTTTGAGCCTTCTGAGCTTGAGGGACTGCGGGACAGAGGAGATTCCCTTTTGAACATCAGACAACTTCGTGTGCGGAAAAACAAAAGAACAAGCTAAAGAAGCTTGTTGGTTAAGGACCAGGCTCAGTCCCAATTGTAGAAGAAGAAATGACTACAGTCGAAAACAAATTGTTAAAAATTACTTTCAGGTCAACAAGACTGCTTTAAGGCTGTTATTTGAATTTTCTCCTTTCCATTATTTTGTCAATAGGAAAGTCTGAAATGTCCTTTCACATTTTTCGGAAGCTTTTGTAAATCTTCTAAAAGGTAAATCAAGAATATGAAATATGCATCATTTCTATTCATTGCCTCTCTTGAAATATTACATTTTACGAGCTCATCAATATTCCGATAGTTGTAGACTCCTAGACGCCACGGCACCGCGTCATGTGAGTTACTGACAATGCTCCGAGAGTATAATTCTCATGGAGGGCTTTGTCAAGCTTCTACGTTTGGAATCGGCTTAAAATACTTTTCATTCGTATAAAGCAAGCCAAACGGGAGTGATTGCTAAATCAACTAGGCAAGTAGGTAGAAAAGAGTTCTGCTTGTGTTCTTTGGTCATGTTTTCGTTGACGGTGATAGGAGGAAATCATTCAACCACTGTATAGTTTGTACAGCAACATGACTTTAGTTAGGCGTCTACGGATTCAACTCCTATGATGGTAAGGCCATGTAGAATGCATTGACAACGTACCTCCGGCCCGAAAAATCTTCGACTATGTGGATCAATGCAACGGAGGACGTCCACGATTGTGGTGCCGCACTCGGGTGATGAATGACCTCAACCAACTTGGTGAGCGCAATTGGTGACTGTTAACGAAATATATATATATATATATATATATATGGGCGCCGTGGCGTAGTGGGTAGGTGCGTCGACTCCTACGCTCGAGGTTGTCGGTTCGATTCCCGAAAAAAAACACCAAACATTTTTTCACGGCTCCACCTCTTTCGAGTCACTGACAATGCTCAAAGACTAGAACTGTCTAGGAAAAGCTTCTCAATCTCGCCGTTCGGAGTCGGCATTAAACTGTAGGTCCCTTCCACTCGTGAGAGAACAATAGCACGCACACGTCCACTGAGGACGTCTACAGGACACTGGCAATTACCTCTCTCTAATTCCTGCGTAAACAAAATTTTAGTAAATTATTCCAATATTCCAACATTTTGTTCAAAACGATTTAATGCGGTTATTCTAACGATTCCTATACACGGCAAGAAGTTGACGGACTTTAGGGTACACTTTCAGTTGCAGCAGAAAAGAACATGAAACCAAAATTCACAGGCTGTCCCATTTCTGACGAGACTGATTTGAATTAATAGACAATTGCAACGCCATCTCTGATTATTCTTTTGAATTTTGTACATACATCTTTTATCTATCTTCACACAAAACTTCGTACCATTTCCATTGCTGTTTCAAGAGTTATGATCACTCTAGAGGTAAGACTGAATATCAAGTTTTGTTTTAAGTTAGGCAAAATTGCTCAAAAAATATTCGAGTCGATTTATGAAACACTTACGGTAACCAGTTCAGGTACACAAGAATTTCCACTACTAAATGTAATATAGAATAGGTACTCTAAGTACCTGCATAGGGTCAGTAAGTTAGATTTAAGAACATTTGTTAACATAGTTAAGCCATATTTAAGTATTTTTGTCAAGGATATAAGATAAACATGAATTAAACAATAAAAAATATATTCAAAAAAAAAAAAACAAGTATTTCCAAGATTCGCTAGATTTCGTGATGGTCGTGAAGACCTTGAAGACGAAAACGCTCCCCAAAGCCGACAACGTCAAGGAATGAAAAAAAAAAAAACGTTGAGAAAGTTAGAAAAATTCTGCGCTCTAACCGTTGTGTTTCCGAGGGACCTATTGATGACTGGCATTCCTAAGAATGTGGTCCATCGCATTCTCACAGAGAATTTAAGAGAGAACAATCTGCGCCAGGTTTGATCCGCATTCTCTCCAGGAGGAGCAAGTATTAAAGACATGAACACTGCAAAAAAAAATCAGCGCCCTGCTTTTATGTAATACATTCTAAAAGGCAATGCAAAGTGGTGCTTCCAATACGAGTCACTCACTAAACCACAGACCGCGACATGGAATTCATCAGATAAGCCAAAAGAAAAAAAAGTCTGAAATCGGGAGAGTGGGGGGGGCTTTTAAATTTTCCCTTTGAGAACGTATTCGAACTATTCCCGATCGCCCCAAAAATTAGTAAACCCGACTTAAAATCCAAACGTGTCCAGAATTGAACTTCAACTTCGAGTAGATGTTAACACGATATTAAAGTCAAATATGCTTTAGTTCGTCATAAAAACGTTTAACCTATCCCTCGCACCAAATGTATAATCCCCAAGCCTAATCGTAACCACAAACATGACGATGTCTGCGAATGCATAAACTCTGACTAATACCGCCCATAAAACTCTCACCTCCCTATCTCCTTCGGACCAGACGACACAAAGCCATCGGCCATCATTCAGAGATCCTACGAGTCTCCAAGCCAGTTCCCAATCCCCGCTCTATTAGTTAACAAATCGATGACCAGTACGAGATTCGGAGTCCACCCTCCTTCACACAAGCACACACATGCACACTCATCTTGCACTGCGAACACGAATCCCCATCAATTCGCGACTGTCTGCGGTAATTATTAATTCCAATCTAAATCATTACATTATTAGCCACTGTCAAATACCCAGCGGGCGACTACGCAGCACACCTTTTCCACGTGGTTTACGATCGGGCCATTATTAACCGATCGGGAGAGTGAGAGAGAACAGCAAGGATAGAGCCTTCGAAGAGGAACAGCTCCAAGAAAGACATGCCAATAAAAGTGTCGCGCAGAAAAACACACACAAGACCAAAGATCTGGTTGTCAGTGGCAGTGCATGCGATCTCGAGCCAAGTACCATCACCGATCACGACCCCCATCCGCGCTTGGGTCAAGCTATCCGGAGTAAGTGACAGTTTGACCGGCAGTGGGGACGTTCTTTGCTGATCGCTGAATTGTTGATAAAACCTCAATTGATTTATGCGATCCGTTGCGGGCCACGGGGTGTGGCGGAGATCTGTGGCCGAGCATAGTAGTCAAGCACTTAATCGGCTTTCCACGAAAAATCCAAAGAGTATGCCACCCAATCGCGGAGGAAGCAGTAGGAGAACGCTGAAAGCCTGAAGGACCCGAAGAATGGGAAACGAGAAATCACGAGATCGGCGGAGGACTGCAAGACCTCTCAGACCGGAGCAAGTGTTGGCGTTAGCGAATGGGCAATGTTGGGTGCGATAAAAGCGCAAAACACTGACAACACAATGTTTTATGTGGCCTCTCACCACACGATCGCTGATCCCTTCGGTACCTCGGCGTGCATTGTGCGCCTCCTGCAGCATGTTCAGCTGCCTCATGACAGATGGGAAACAAGTGACAAGTTTATGACACACATCGGGGTCAAACGTTCTGTCTCGAGCGAGTAGGTGGATGAGTGTGGTGCCACGATCAACATGATCGTCTTTTGGGCACACAGAGCGACTGCTCATAGGCCAAACCAGCGACTGGTCTGTCCGCTGTTTCCGGGTAATTAAGTGGCGTCTTAGGATCTCAGGCGATCTCCCACCGCGTCAAGAGTCTGCGCACTGGACTACGGGCCAGCTCCACTGTGATAAATTGGAAGCCGTCATTATTTATTGGGCGCTTGAGATGTGATCTCAGTCTACGCGCCAACATCGGCTCATTGGTTCCCCACCTCTCGCAGGTCGACATCATGATATATAGTCAACATCATATGCAACCAACGAGTGGGCATTTTTGATGGCTTCTTATTTTAATTAACATGGTGGCTATTAATTAGTACATGGTCTGCGACGCAATGTGTGCCTCTAAGTCCCGGCTCGGGTGTTCTGTTACCTGGTTACGACTTCAGCTCTAAACGCTTCACAGTGAATTAACAACTCAAGGCCTACTAATTGCTGAGTTGTTAAGCACTTCTCTTGTTGTCCAACAACCTCTGGAAATTAACTCTGATTTGTGGGGCTCAACAGGATGGTGGACAATAATGTGTGCAGTACCGTTATCCAGGGGTATATGTCGAACTCTCGAACTGAAGTGATTAGCATTTAATGTCCGCCATCGACCCATGTATCGCTGTCGTCCTTCAATTATTTACATATCGGTTGTCAGGAATTTCGTGTGTCAACCTACTTAGTCCAATCCAGCGCTCCAAACAACAGAGCAACCTCACCCCCACCTTCAGGTCTCTGTTCCCTGATTTAATTGAATTAAATTGGAATGCGGCGACGAGTTAGAGTTGATTGGGACCGAGGAAAAATCACATTTGTCACGAATGTCGTCCATCGTTGTCAGTGGACGGAACGAAGCGTAGTCGCAATGTCCGACCTTTCGGTGACAAATTGCACCTAATGACATGAAATTGAAATGAGTCGGATGGGGAGCGCACACTGATGTGCTTTGATTGTTAGGTGAATGTAGATGGATGGATGGATGAATGGATGGATGTATCCGTGAATGGGGGAGAACGAAGATGGAGGTAATCTTTTGTGTGTTGGACTTTTATGCGTGCAATTTGCCGAGAGTACAGTCGAATGGGGGGTAATTTGGAAAACAAACAAATGTCACTTTGGCCGAGAAGACTGATTGGAATTGAAATTGGTGAGGATTCACGGAGGAGTTTCCTGAGGTTTCAAGTGCGCCCAATTTGCGAATGAACCTTAACTACATGCGCATGCAACTGCGACATGAGAGGGAGCAGTCATGTCTCGGAGAAATCAATTTGATTCAGAATCTACTGCATGCAGTCTCATTTGAAATGTTTCAAGCAAAGAAGAGGTGGGGAAGTGTTCACTTGGAGACAGAAAAACCGGAAGGAAATTGCTAGTTACTCAACGAATCGCTAGAAAACCAACATTTTTGGGTTTAGACTCTGATTAGCTTCTGTCATCCAAATTAATCAACAAAGACTATTAAGTTTGTTCAATTCTTCACACTTTCACACTTTGGGGCATCAAGAAGTTTTCGATCTTACAGGAAGTCATGACGCAATTCATGTTGTCAAAGAAGCCAAGCAACAATTAAAAACCAAAGACAGAACGGATCACAGATTAAGCCGCTTAGTTGATTCTCTTAAGCATTGACGACAAATTATTTCTCGAAGAATATTCAGATTTGATAGCTATTTAGAACACAGTTATAATTTAAATATGCATCTGAAACAGTACAGAGACATGAAATAAAGCAGTTGAGCAGTTACCTTCAGGAGAAAAACTCTTCTCCCAAAAATACAGCTCAGTGCTTTAAATATTCTTTAAATTACAGTTCTCGTGGATTGTGTTAAAATACTTGTAATGCGAAATGCATGCATCGGATGACCAGCTGTATGATGAAGATTCCGAATATTAAACAAAGAAAATGTCAGATATTTGTGGATGACAAAACGAACAAATCGAAGAACAACAACTTTGTGTCCGAATAAAAGGAATGAATTCTAATTCCGAATGAAGATAAATGCATTAAAAACAATACCGGTGAAACGGTTGTTGCTAAAACTGGTACCTGTTGTTGTTGTTGCTAAACTGGGTTCGTAGCACAATATTTACTATTATATTGCACAGAATGGGTTCTGATTTTCATTGACGGGTATCATGAACGAAAAATCTTCTCCCAGAGATCTCAAGCGAATATTAAAGGGATTAGACGCCTAGGAAATATGAAAGACTTCAGCTGTATGCAGAAACAACAATCAGGCGATCCAAGGAGAAGCCGAAAATGTATTTTGAAAATTAAAGTGTTTTTTTTTTTAAATAAATACATTTTTTTGTTGCGGGCGACGTGGCGTAGTGGGTAGATGCGTCGACTCCTACGCTCGATGTCTAAGGTTCGATTCCAGAAAAAAACACTTAACATTTTTTCACGGCTTCACCTCTTTCGAGTCACTGACAATGCTCAAAGAGTATAACTGTCTAGAAAAAGCTTTTCAATCTCGCCGTTCGGAGTCGGCATTAAACTGTAGGTCCCCTCCGCTCGTGACAGAACAGTAGCACGCACAACACGAGTGGTTGCTGAGAAGCTAGGCCCAGGTCCACCTCGGACTGTAGCGCCGCCATTATTATTATTATTTGAATCTTTGGCCCAGATTCTTCACAGGAACTGCGGACTTAACGAATGCAGCTATACCGGATTTTCTAAAATTCACAAAGAGCACAGGGTAGTTTCAGCCACCACGTGACAGAATAGGTTAATGGAATGTGTACTCCACAAATGAAGGGATTCACAATGGGCTCTACGGCCTCCGAGTGGAAGTGATGTTTCAACATCACACTCCCCTTCTAAAACCTAACCTAACCTAACATAACGTCAAGATAAAGATTTGAAAGCTCAAAGAATCATTGCAATTTTCGTTAAAAGTCTTTTAAATGAAATATTTTTTCTTTTAACATTCTCTGCAATTCAACATGACGTCATTATGCCAATTGTTAAGTCATATAACACATCAATTGGAATGCAATTACGATCATAATCATTTCATCCCCCTTTGTCATTTATTGGCCAAAGGCCATCCCATTCAATTCCCGTCCTTGATCCATCATCGCTGATACAGAAATTTACACAACCGGAAAGGCAATCAACATCGTTATCAAATGAATCGCAATAATTTTAAGACTCATCGGATGCCTCAATTGAAAAATCACTTCAGCTAATGTTCGAACATTCAGAAATCCATTTGGAACTTCCGCAGACATTGCTGCAACAAGCAACCAAGTGAGGAATTTGAGATCTCTTCCGTTTTGTTCCGGCAAACATTCAAAATTCCTTCCACTTTGAAATTCGAAAATTCCTCCAAAACCGATCTGCTTTGCTTTCATCTTCAAGTACTCGCTGTCCGTCTTTCAAAGACTAAATCCGAATTGAAAGAAACAATTGCTTTTCAGTGAAGTCTCACTAAAGGTCACCAGCTGATGTATTTCACATGCAAAGCAGCTCTCGTTTGGAATTTCATTCCAACTCTGCTGCGACTGGTGGTCGGGCGAATGTCGGCGACGGCGGCACCCAGTTTTAAAATTGCCATCGATCAACCTCTCAATGTAGTATTAAGATCCATAAAATTGTTAACACGTCCGTTAAAAGTTGAATGATATTGCAAAAAAAATCTCCACACAAAAAAAAAAGGCAGAAAACAAGCTGAGAAATACAGTATGTATACATTCAAGTCTGTTGTAGAGGCAGACAGAGAGCAGAGGAGGACTGATTGAACGCCAGAGAGTAGAACACACCGACGGGCTAACATTTAATTAGCGTGTCATGCGCGCCGAGAGTTAGCGCAGCAATTAATTAATACGTGGAAACTAATCTAAAGGCGTTACTGTTGGATAAAGTGTTACTACTGTGCGGTACAAGCTCAGAGTGCGTGTATCCGTGTATGGGTGTGTGCGCAGCATTTTGATTTGAGATACAAATTAACAGCGCTGTCTGTCAGTAGGTTGTGATCGGCAATTAGCGTCGGTTGGCTTACAGTTCAACTCTCGATTGAATGAGTTGTTGATAATGAATAAATGGATGATGAATTGCAGCTCAAGAAGAGTGATGAAGCAAGGGGAAGCGGCCTACGGACGACAGCGACGGCGATGGCGACGGCGACGGCCGACGAACGACTGATGACTGACGGGGACGGGATGTAAGTGAGATTGCAAAGTGAAATGGTTTTCATAATTCTCCTTAATTGACTCTCTCCTCGGGTGTAATCCTCGGTTTAATTGGAAACCTACTTTCTGCAGGAAATGCTAATCCGTTGGGGAAATTGAAAAACGTATCCGTATGAACTGGTATGTGTGGTTGTGGTATGTCTAAGATATACCCACCAACGGAGTTCAGTCATCAGTTCTAGAGGCAATGGATTATGGCCGACAGTAATACGGCAATGTTTTACGCACTACGAATTTTTAGAGATGGAAACGTAAATCTTGAAGTTTCTCTGCCTCTGGGTGGGTACTGGCTGCACTTCGTTGGAATGTTGATGGGGCTTTCATCGGGTGGCATGTGGAGAAACGCCCACAATTACTAGAAGGTGATTGTATCTGAAGTGGTCGCATGAGATATTTGCATATTTTGAATGTCTTCGATGCGATGTCATGGATTCTGTTAAGTCACGGCATGGAGTAATTTAGGAAAGATGAAACTTTGACATCTGAATGATTGGAATGTTTTTAACTAAAGGTAAAAAATGTATTAAAATTCAAATGATTCCGAAAACTGTGTATAAGTAGGAGAGGGCGTTGGGAGAAGAAGATCTTTCCTCCGAAATTGATGTTCATACCCGAAATGCTTGCCATTATACTCAGGTAGGAGTGTGGGTTATCACATGTGGTTGTTGATGGCAATAAATCATAATGTGATAGCAGTAGTATGCAAAGTATGGAGCGAAACTAAGCACTTCCACCTATACTCTTATTGAAGGCTAGTGTCTTTTGTTTTACCACTATCAGCATTAGTCCAGAGGTTAGGTAAGAAATGGCTGACTTAGTATATGGCACCGCGTGTCATTTGCTTGGACAAATCGATAAGTACTACTCCGTATCATTTTCAAGTCAAATACTAAGTGCACCATATTTCGGCAAAAATGTGCTGAAGAAAATGTTAAATTAAACAGTTTACTTACTTTACTGTGGGCGCCGTGGCGTAGTGGATAGGTGCGTCGACTCCTACGCTCGATGTTCTCGGTTCGATTCCAGAAAAAAACACCTAACATTTTTTCACGGTTCCACCTCTTTCGAGTCACTGACAATGCTCAAAGAGTATAACTGTCTAGAAAAAGCTTCTCAAACTCGCCGTTCGGAGTCGGCATTAAACTGTAGGTCCCCTCCACTCGTGAGAGAACAACAGCACGCACAACACGAGTGGTTGCTGAGAAGCTAGGCACAGGTCCACCTCGGACTTTAGCGCCGCCATTATTACTATCAAATAATTTCTTCAGGATACAACGATTGAGATGGCTAGGTCATATAGAGCGAATGGAAACCAATGCTCCGGCCCGGAAAGTCTTCGAATCCACCCCCGAGGGACGGCGCAGTAGAGGAAGACCGCGACTCAGGTGGCGCACGCAAGTGGAAAGGGACCTCAACCAACTGTGCGTGCGGAACTGGAGGCAGCTAGCTAAAGATCGAGCTGGCTGGAGACGCTTGTTGGTTGAGGCCCAGGTCCACCCCGGACTGTAGCGCCACCTTAAGTAAGTAATTTCTTCAGGATCTGCAGTACTAACAAAGCGTTCGTTGAGTGCTAGTGATGGGGAGAAGAAGTGAGAAATATTACATTTCCTAGTAAAAAGAGGAAGGGAAAGTCGCAATGGGTACTTACATAAACTCCTATGCCAAAGACCTATGGTTCGATCCCGGAGAGGGACCTCAACCAACATGGCGTGCTTAAATGTAGACAGCTAGAGCAAAAGATCGTGCTACCTGGACAGGTTTGTTGGTTGAGTCCAGGTCCACCCCGGACTGGAACACCACAAGAAGAAGTAAAAGAAAAAGAGTTCCCAGAAGGTCCGTTCTGATGTTCTCATCTTCATTTTTGTAGGAATCCAGTTCTTTATAGGAGGGCTAGTTCGAATCGTCATGTTAGATGAAAAGGGTAAGCAAAATGAAAACGTCGATAGCAGGACGATATTAACCGCGTATGATCTCAACCAACTTTTTCAGTTCAAGTACATTATTGGGCCCCTTGTTCATCCTTAGTCCACGATGTGTTGGTCTAATCTCTGTCTTCGATTTTTTCACGCGTTACTTCCATGGCTCCAAGTCTTCATGTGAATGTTAACATCGATTTGGAATACATTTGTACAGGCTTTGTGAAAATCTAGGGGTTTCCCACTTCTGGTAGACAATCCCTTAGTGCCTGATTACATGTGCGGAAGAAGGCAGGATTGAGAGGGATACAATATACGATTTTCACAAGCTAGAGGGAGATGAGTTGAATGCGCGGAAAATCGGACTTCTTCCACCGAAAATCCACTTTCAAAGCGGATTCTCGGGTGAAGCAAGTATATTTTCATCCCTTTTCGTTCCGTTTCCGACATGTTTTCCTCATTTTCTGGTGATCGCTGATCGAGTAACACCTCACGCACGCTGCGATGCATTTTAGAAAAATTGATCACAGGGACGATTTAAATGCTATTTTAATGTTTTTTTCACAGCATACATACAGAATTACATGCAAACGTTGCTGCTACACCTAAACAAAAATTGTTTTTATCCGTAATTCATGAAAAATACGAATTTAAAAGAGAGCATTACTCAATTCTCCGTAGAACATTACTGTGTGAAAACATGATGCAAGTGAACCGATTCGCGTGTTCCACACGCAAAAAGTTTTGCCTGCTTAGTCGGATTTCCCAGTCGTTTGTAAACAGCCACTTACATTGTCAAAAACAAATGAACGTTCTACATCTTCCTTCACTTTGTTATATGTACGTAGTGACCAAATGCGTCGAGTCCTTTCCCGATGGTCCCATGCGATGAAGTAAATTCCTTTTTATTCCGCGGTCAAAACATACCTCCTTCTCAGGGCAGGGTCTTGTTGTTGGTTCCAGTCATCAATACCAAATTGTCTTGCATCCCCAGTCATTTCATATCTATACCTGAAGTTCAGTTCTTCTTCCTCTTCCTCTCGAACTAGAAGACTCCGATTCGAAAACTATCTTAGTCGGATCGCTGGCGTCCATGCGCTCGATGTTGCTGAGCCAGTGTAGTTAACGAATCTTTGTTTTCCACGTCATTGTACAATTTGTAGATTTCGTAGTTATGTCTTCTCGTCTACTCAATTTACTCAAAGTCCTGTCTTTGTCCAAAAATCCAAAAATCGACGCAGAATTTTTCTTCCGAGGACAACAAGAATCTGGGCCCCCTTTTATCACACAGCTTTCGGCACATATGTATGTAGGAGTTTAACCATTTTGTCAGCGCGATTGTACATAAAACAAACACACCTTACTTTGGACCGAGGAACGTATGTTCCATTTTTCATTGCGATTGAAGACAGTACGACTATGAGCGCGAAGCAAGAAGCAACGTAGAAAGAGAAGATCACACCACGCCACTAATCGAGTTCCTGATTTAATTCTTTTCTTTTGTTACACACAGAAATTAAACGTTTTCCATTAATTAATTACATTAATTAAAATATAAAAATGAATTAGACTACATTACTCTTAATTTCGGTTGTTTTTTACTTTACTTTTTTTTTCTTAATCCCTACATGTACATATATCAAGGCTACCAGGATATACATTTTGTAGAGCATAATGCTAGCCTTTCAAGTCAGGAGTTTTTACGCAAGTTGTTTTAATGAAGTAGCAATGGCTGCAAAGGGTGATTCTTCATCGTTGCTCCGATATGTAGACAAACTCCTTAACTACCTTGAAACACTACTGGAGCACTCAGACTTAGAACTGGTCCATTGTACTGCCAGGTAGCAACCTACTCCAGTGCCGTTAATTTGATCCCAACGGCAAATGGTGACTGGACCAGATTCGATTTCACTGGGATTTGAACCTGGGACCCCTCTAACTTTGGGGCAGGCACTTAACCATCTGAGCCATCCAGTCGTGTAACTACGAGTAGATTAACTAGGTTAGGTTAGGTTAGGTTTTGGAAGGGGAGTGTGATGGTTAAGGCATCACTTCCACTCGGAGGCCATGCGGCCCATTGTGAATCCCTTCAAATGCGGAGTATGCAATCTAATAACCTATCCTGTCACGCGATGGCTGGAACCACCCCGTGCTCTTTATGAATTTTAGCAGATCCGATATGTCTGCGTTCGCTTAGTCCGCAGTCTCTGTGAAGAATCTCTGGCCCAACGAAGCCAGGCGCCGATTCTGGAGAGCTGGGCAGTGGCAAAGCAGATGTTGGATCGTCTCGGTCTCTTCCTCGTCGCCGCAGCTCCTGCAGAGGTCGCTGGACTCCGCATTCCATTTCCGGAGCATTGTTCCGATGGGGCAGTGTCCTGTGATCACTCCGACGAGCATACGGATCGAGTTTCTGTCCAATGCCAAAAGCTTCTTTGTTTTGCCACGTTGATCTTGACGTGTGACAATCATTTCTTGTAAGCCAAATCGAGTTGACCTCTTTTTGTATTGTTTCGCTTATGATCCGATCGGTGTGCACTGATCGGTGGTCGTAATGATTGATGAATTCATTTCAGATCCTTGTCTGGCCAATTCGTCCGCTCTCTCGTTCCCTGCGATTAAGCTGTGGCCTTTGATCTCGTTGTACAGGATCCTATCGACTTCAGTGCAGCCTGGTTGTCTACAAAAATGGTGATATCCGATGGTGGGATATCGGTTGCTTGTATGTGTTTAGCTGCTTTCTCTATTGCCAGGATTTCTGCTTGGAAGACACTACACAAGTTAGGGAGTCTAAATGATTCCTGTTTCTGCAAAGTGTCCGAGTAGAATCCGACCCCCGTACCTGTGTCCATTTTTGATCCGTCGGTGAAAAGGGTAATCTCGTGGTTGTTTATAACTGCATTCGATAACCACTTGTCTCTGTCGGGGAATAGAATTGGTATCTTGAGGGAGAAGTCATTATGGGGGGATATATAGTCTGTTTTAGCCATGAGGCTACTAGAACCATGTTTCCTTCCCAGATAGATTAACTGCCCTAAAAGTGAATTGAATTGCGATGTTTTGTCCCAGGCAATGAGCGGCGGATGGATTTTTGCTCTACAACGTATAATTTGACTTCTCCTCAATAACATTACGACTAGCTTGTTTTGCCTGTTCTTCAAATAAAAGATTTTGCATGGTCACGTGCATAGAATATAGAATTTTCAAGACCACAACAAAAATTCATTCTGTAAAGTGTCAAAAGAGAATACTCGTCCATCCGTTCCACTCCATTAGCTTGTGTAATCAACACTTCAACTTCCTCCCTTTTTTCCTCATTCCTTTGGCTCTGACTTCGTGCCCCAAATATTCAAAACATAACATCCTTTCTTTTCTTAGCCAATGCAACACTTGAGAACGTCAAAACAAAACCATAAACCCTCGCAATCATATCTTCAGCAACATTTCCCATTCTTCCGAACCCCCTGCTTTTTCTGCGGTCAACAAGTCCTCGCTTCTTATTCCAGGATAAAGAACGCTCTTCCGGCATTTCTCAAAACGCACATCAAATCTAAAAAAAAAATGACCTAAAACCAACGCTCATCGTTGGCATCCATCAAATTGTGGTTTCCCCAGTTTTGACAGATGTATGAGTCCCACACGTACTCTGAACTTTCGACTCCCCAAACTCAAGCACCTCTTAGGTTCGTTTCAATCTCGTGCCACGGGATAATTATCCTCCCCAAGTAACAGCGCGCTATCATCTTTCTGTCTGTACCCTTGCATGATAATACCCTGATCGCTCTTCAATCTGCGGGCACACCAGACCCGACCCCAAGGGCGGAGAGAGGTACAGACTGTGAGTGAAGTGGAAGTATCTTATCTTAATTATACGAATGATTTCCACATCCCGCCGAACAGGAAAAGGGCTCCCAAACAACTTGGACACAACCTGCGATTGCAGTGCACCAGCAACTCACACCCTCCCTACTGAGGGACTTAAGGAGCGCAGCAGCACCAACAGCAACAGCATCAGCAGCACCAGTGAAGGTCTTTATTAGGCAAAGACGACGCGACCAGTGTTACTGTATGTGCATGCGCCGCCGTCAAGTGTCGGATATCAAATTACCCACGGGCACTGGCATTTCATCGGATTGAAAGGGATAATGACACAAAGGATGCGTTTCACTACTCAAGTCTCACTCACCCTTTGTCCATCCACTCGTACGCTCACTTCAATGAGAAGGAGGATGTTCAATGCGCACACCAAAGCCCTGGTTTGCTGTGCCGCTGTAAATTGAGATGTTGCAACGATCGGATTTATGTTGAGTGTTCACGTTCCCCTAAAGCAGTAAGCAGTAAGCAGTAAGCGGGAAGTAGTAAGCAGTGAGCTGTGTGCAGTATTCGGTCGTCGTGGTATAACTCTCCGTGAGCCATACACAATTGAACACAACACAAACATCAAATCCGTGCCTCATTGAGGTGGTCCAACACCTTGGGAAAGTCAATCCCACCAGACATTTGCGCGAGGATGGCGCGCCCTACCCTCTGACGGATTCATTTGTCTAATGCATGTCTAAATAAATTCGTTGGCCTTACTACTCGTACCTCTGCCTACAATGGCTTTCTCGGATCGGTTACACTTTTTATTCTCACTCTCACCACCACCGGCTTGGCTCGCTCGGTTCGGCTTTGGCACCTCAGCTATTCAGCGGTTTTATTATGCGTTCAGGTGTAAATTTTAGTGGTAATAAAATTCACCTAACATTTTCATATTTTTATGTGTCTCCGTGTCCTCGCCGCTCTGCGAGACGACACCGAGCTTCCTTTGGCCATGGGGCCGGGGGTGAGAGGTGTGCTCGAGTATGTGTGGCAGGCATCTAGGCACTGCTGGTGCTGCTGCTGCTGCTGCCTGCCGATGGCACTGCTGGTCGCGGTGCGTTAATGCGGAATTCAATTTGAATTAATTAGGCCGACATGCTAACGATTTGTAGGTATGAAAGCGCGTACTCGTGAAGGGCGCGAGAAAATGCCGCTCTAAATGCCACAGGAACACAAAACACCTTTTGCTCATACAATTTAGCACAATATTTCATATTTTTATGTGCCCTGTTTAACGACCTCAGAAACTGTGATGTTTTTCGGCTTAGAGGTTAGGTTCTCGTTACATTGTTTCGTGGGAGCATGGCTGTGAGTTAGTATGTGCGATTAAGTTGTAAATCAATGGTCACGGATGTGTCCACTTTTCAAGATTGTATCTTTAATTGTTGACGCGCAATGTTGAACAAGAGCGATGTCAGAGCTATTTTCAGGAATGTTGGGAGTGCTGTATATCATGGGACCACTTGCGAGTGTTCGTTTCAATTATTCATTAGATCTACAATGCATATTTGAAAAGGTTTCACCCTTACAATTATCTCTTTATGGGAAAGTTTATTCTGCGTTTGGATGTTAATGAAGTAAGTAATTGAGTGTCATTGCTGTGCTTAGAGACCTTGAGTGGGCAGCTCTCAATTGCATAGCATGAGGGATCGAAAATAAAATTCACTCTTTCTGCAGTCAATCTGCAGTTACCTCATTTATGTAAGTAAAGTGCTGGATTGAGAAAGAAAATTTTGTAACAAAAAACACGTCATTAAAATAAAATCACAATCGGGTATTTTTTAATCGCGCTCATATTTCCGATAAAAGAAACCTATAACTGATAAGATTAAAAATATAAATTGATGAGTCATAGCAGTTAACTGGGGCAGATATCGATTGCAGAATTAATCTATCCAATCGCTGATTCCTTAGAGTGAAGACTGCCTGTATGTTGTATGACGCTGTTTCTGTATGTTTCAGTGATCAACCTTTCGAAAATGATCAGAAAAGCAACAATCCTATTATACAGAATGGGCCATCTAATAATTATAATAATGGCGGCGTAAGCTTCGGCCCTAGCTTCTCAGCAACCACTCGTGTTGTGCGTGCTATTGTTCTCTAACGAGTGGAGGGGACCTACAGTTTAATGCCGACTCCGAACGGCGAGATTGAGAAGCTTTTTCTAGACAGTTATACTCTTTGAGCATTGTCAGTGACTCGAAAGAGGTGGAGCCGTGAAAAAATGTTTTGATGTTTTTTTTTCGAGATTCGAACTGACTGAGTCGACGCACCTACCCACTATGCCACGGCGCCCACGGATGGGCCATCTAGTGGCTTTTTTTTAAATCATAAGTTATTTTGACACTGACAGCTGTTTCCCGCTCGAAATCTTGACAGAAAGTCAGTATCATACCTCCGCGGAAACAAAATGAGTCCGCTTTCGCTTGCACAATGTTGGGAAATATTGAAAATTTATTTCCAAAGTGAGTACTATGTTGCCCAAACAATGCGTTTTTTGACAATAACTTTCGACCGAAATGAAGCATCCATCGAGATTGCTGTACGCAAGTTTGTGCAAAAAGTTCATGGGACTGATATGCTAGTGGACAACACTCATGGTCCCCGTCGCGTGCGGTGCGCACAGATGAGAATGTGGCTGCTGTTGCCGAGTGTGTGAAATTCAATTGATGAACATCAACTCGCCATCGATCTCCCATCGGACAGGTCAACATTTCACGCTAGTGCGAGAAGAGAAGAGAGAGAGAGAGAAGAATTCTGCACAATGATCTCGGATTCGCTTACAAGGTCCAATTGACTCGGCAATTGAAGACGCGCGAACATCCGCTTCGTTATTGCTTCGCTGTTTGGGCCTTAGAGCAGCTTGAATTGGACAACGATTTTGGGCGAAAAATCATCCTTTCTGACGAGGCGCATTTTCATCTCGGCGTGTACGTTAACAAACAAAATTACCACATCTGGGGCTCGGAAAACCCAAACCCGCACGTTATTGTCGAGAAGCCAATGCATCCACAGAGAGTGATAGTTTGGTGCGGATTGTCGAGTGGTGGCATCATTGGACCATTTTTCTTCGAAAATGAGGCTGGGAACAACGTTTCGGTCAACGGTGGGCGTTACAAAGCCATGTTAACCGACTTTTTTTTTTAGAAGACATGGATTTGGACGACCTCTGGTTGATGAAACATGGCGCGCCATGCCACAGAGCCCATGTCACAATCGATCTTTTATGCACCAAATTCCCAAATCGTGTTATCAACCATCTTGGCGATGTCAATTGGCCACCTCGGAGCTGTGATTTGGCCACTTTGGACTTTTTTTTGTGGGAAACCGTCAAGGATCGATGTTATGTCAACAATACAAATACAAATAAGAACGACTGGTTGGCGCAGTTGGTTAAGTGCCTGCCGTTAGTTAGATGGGTCCAAGGTTCGAATCCCAGTTAAAGCAAAGTTAATACGCTTTTATCCGGTTTTTCAAATCTGGTCCAATCACCATTTACTGTTGGGTTCAAATTAACGGCACTATCACTGGGCGGTCGATCAGTAGTAGTAGTCTGACTGTGAGTATCACAATGGGTGGTGAATTTCACAAGCCTCATCTAACCTAACCTATGTCAATAATCCGGAAACGATTCAAGTACTTAAGGCCAATATCATTCACGTAATCCGTGAGATACAGCCCGAAACCATCAACAATGTGTTGAGAAATTGGGGTAACAGAATGCGCTACTGCGAAGCAAGCCGAGACAGCCATTTGAACTTACTAATAAGGCCATAACACATGGAAAAGATTTAGTTTTGTTAATTTTATTGCATTTTTAAAAAGAAACTTGCATGTGGCCCACGCTGTATCTGCGTAAGAAATCTAAACAAACACCGTAATGCGCTTTGCACTTATGAGATCATGGACTTAAGCTTCATCAAAATATGAAGGATTTATACATCTCCGCAGGGTTTTTTTCACATATTACCTCCTGGGATGAATTATGATTAATAATAATAATAATCATAATGGCGACGCTACAGTCCGAGGTGGACCTGGGCCTAGCTTCTCAGCAGCCTCTCGTGCTGTGTGTGCTATTGTTCTCTCACGGGTGGAGGGGACCTAATGCCGATTAATGCCGATTCCGAACGGTGAGATTGAGAAGCTTTTTTTCTAGATAGTTATACTCTTTGAGCATTGTCAGTGACTCGAAAGAGGTGGAGCCGCGAACAATTTTTTTTTTAAATTTTTTGTCTGAACTTGGATTGGAACTTAGACTGTGAAAGTCTAGTGCGTATGGATCGACGCACAAGCCCACACGGCCACGGCGCCCGTTATGATTAAGTTTCTTTATTTTCCGAGGCTTACTTTTGAGTTCTCTCTAAAATATTTGCTTTTGTAGTATATTTTTCACTCGTTGACTGTATGGCGCAGTTGGTTAAGTACCTGCCCCAAGTTAGTGGAGTCCCAGGTTCGAATCCCAGTGAATTCGAATCTGGTCCAGTCACCATTTGCAGTTGGGATCAAATTAACGGCACTGGAGTAGGTTGCTACCTGGGAGTACAATGGACCAATTTTGAGTCTAAGTGCTCCAGTGTAGTGTTTCAAAAAAAAAACTCCGAAAAAAAAACAAAAAATATTTTTAACTCTCTCAAGAACGATCATGTTGCCTTTATACAAGACCTTGATATTCCCAGTCCTGCTCCTCGTCGCAGAGGCATGTACTCTATCCAAATCGGATGAAGAATCACTTGTTGTTTTTGAAAGAAAAGTTCTGCGTGCTATCCTTGATCGTGTTGATGGCGATTGGATAAGAAAATTTAAGCATACATTGCACGTTCTGCACATGAACATGAGTCTATCCAGTCGTCTATAAATCCAAAACTTAACGTGGCTACATTATGTAGAGTGCATCATCACCATCATCATCATCATTTTCAGTGGCCCGCATGTTCTACTAAAGGGGTCGCGGGGGCCATGCATACACGAGAGATCTCCAGGCCATTCGATCCTCTGCCATTGACTCTAACTCATCAGGAGCTATGCCCAACGGCAACCAGGCGAGTTTTTGGACTGGGTCCAACCATCTCCTCCTGGGCCTGCCAAGCGCTCGCCAACCTGATGGAATCGCATTCAAGGCGCGCCTCGGAAATTGTGATGATGGGGACATTCGTGCCACATGATCAAATCATCGAAGTAGAGCCTTTTCCGTATGAAGAAGCAGCTGTCCAACGTTGAGTTCCTCGCGCACTACCGTGTTTCTCACCCAAGAAACACGCAAGAAGAAATCTCATCTCGGCAGCTTGTATTCGCGATCTTATTCTTTCGGTCATTACCCAAATTTGATGACCATAGGTGAGAGTAGGAACAAATACTGCGTTAAAGTGCATGGAAAACTTAACCTCGGCTCAAAGAATCTTCAGCTCTGAGCCTACGGAACAAAGCAATAGAGAACGCCCACGAATCGCCCAATCACAGAAGTGAAGGGGGGCCTCAACCAAAAGTTGGAGCCAACTAGCAAAATAACGCGCCAGCTGAAAAGGTTTTTTGATTGAGCCACAGGGCTGTAAGGCCATGCGAAGACGAAGAAGCTACGTACGACCAGGTCGCCATCGAGCTTGCTTTCAATCCCGTCATGTGACAAATGAGAACTTCTGCCCGTTCTCCCCTTTTTTTGGTAAAATCAGGTAACAATATACAGTCACTTTTTGGTCACAATGTACAAGTTTGTGGTGATGATGCCTTTGTAGAGTTGTATCACTAGGTTTCCCATTGCTCTTTCAGTCTTTATTACGCCTAACCGTCTGCCTTGTCCGAGAGTCACCTAAGGTACGCCTTTTCTTGATGACATGTTGATGTTGCTGGAAAAGGCCCCACCTTATTCTCCAGTTACTCAGTGGTTGGTCTCCGTGGGAAACTTAAAAAAATTACAGAACAATCTGTGGTCAAATTAGGAACTTTTATTATGAAGAAGACATGAATGCTGATCCTCTGAGAAAGTTTAAGAGATACTTGTTCTCTGAAATTTTCTCTGAGAAAATTTAAGAAATACTTGTTCTTTAAAATTTTAAAGATACTTCTTATCTTAAATTTTCTCAGAGGCTCAGTATTCATGCTTTCTTCATAACTTTCATTTGAGACGTTATGTCACTCCCTCTGTGTATGGTAGCCCTTCACACAGTAGTTTCATTGAACAGAGCCCATCAAGTTCGAGTGCTACGGAAGAATGTGTTAAAATGAACTAACCTTCATTCACAAATTCCGTTGAACTGGATTTTTCCCCTCCCAAAGCGGGATGAAAAAATGACCTACAACCTGTCACATCAATACACATAAAGCTCAAGTCATTAAGAAAAAAATTGCCTTTCTAATCTCCCGCGGGCATCCACAATTTACAGTTGTCACCCATTGTACCCACAAAAGGTGACCACATGACACAACGCTGGCAACAAAAGTCTTGTCAAAGGGAAAGAGAAACAACAAACAAATTGATTAGAAGGGGGGGTAAAAGTAACGAAAAACTCATTAAGAAGCGTATTCCATTCATTCAATCAACAAATATTTATCAAACTCCGATCATTGTTTCGAGCTGCTCGAAAACTGGCTGCTAACGCGCGAGAAAGGCGGTAAAGGTGTTAACAAAACAGCACTTTGACAGAAAGTCTCCCCCGCTGCGCAGCATTCTCAGCCCGACTAAACAACGATCACCCTGCGTCGATATTCATCGATATATCGATTTCCAGTTTCCGATAATTTAAATGCAAATACCCATGTATTCGGATGAAATTTATGTTAAAACCGCTTGGTGTCACTAAATTACTGGCTTTTGTTTGGACGTCCCGCCACTACCACCGATGACAGTTAGGCCAGTGCTTATGAATTTCAAAATGCAACCGCTGTCAAACAGACACAGGGCTGGTTGCTGGTCACTGGTTACGGAGTCTGATTCGCATGAATATTTGAAGATGCAAAATTTGAACACGAACACGGCGTGACAGTGCGTCCGCTTGAGTTGAAATGAAGGGAACAACAAAATCTCGGCTAATTGGAGTGGAACTGTGCCATGCCGCGCTCTCCTTAGGTGATATTCAAATAATTCAAACAAACCCAACGATCGATGATTAATTTGTTACAATTTTGTCTCTCAATTAACCGCTGATAAATTATTCATACGCGATGTTCGTTCGTTCGTTCGTTTGTAGGTTTTTTTGGCTTCATTTTGTTTCCACGAAAGCCCTCAAAATTATAAGACGAACATGACTCGACAATCACCGCCGAGGGGGACTGTTGGACCTGCTGAATAATTTCGAGGTTATTAATTAGACGGGTGGTAGTTTGTAAAACGTCTTCATTAGCATGGTTTGCAGGCATGGAATTGTTTTAGGTCACCACAAGTCCATGAAAGATTGATATGAAATTCAGAGATATGGGGAGTGGCTTAGGGTTGCATTGCATGATCCAGTTAGTGGTAATCTTGGGGAATCTGTTATGGCTGGCCTAACACTGCTTCTTGTTTTATTTTTGTGACGGAACTCAGCGGGTGGGTCTAAGAAATTGAATTCACAAACAGTCACTCTGAAGCCTAAGTGAAAGTGGACAAATGGTTGTGTCTTTGTTTTAAATAGTTATGCAGTAATTAATCAAATTTGTCATAATTGAAATATCAGACGAAAAAGAAACAAGATGAATCAAATGAAATTATGACAGTCTTTCAGTGTCTTTCCCTGCACCTGTCATATGATGGGTCTGGATTAGGATACACGTTTGTGTTCTGAAGCCCTAATGAGCTGAGTGCATTCGGATGAGATCAATGCGTGTGATAAGCAGATTAAATATCTTTTCTTAACAAGTCGTTCTTGGCAATACTTCGCTTTTTCTCGACACGGTTTTACTTCGAGGACATAAGTATTTAGATGTGCAGTCTAAAACTATAAATCTAGTAAGCTTTTCATACAAGATGATGAACTAGAAAGAAGGTTTTTTGAAGGATTCAGTAGTTCATCAAGACCAGAGCCAGATGTACTAGGGAAGGCCCTAGTATGCAGCCGAGACACACAGTTGTTTGTTCTTCGTGGAGATTACTTACAACTATTCTATCCCTTTTGAGGGGTCAAGTGAATTCCAAACCTGAATTTTAAAGGAGAAACCAGGAACGACGTTCAATATGTTTATTTTGGCAAAAATACTGAGTTTATTTACTTACTTAAGGTGGCACTACAGTCCGGGGTGGACCTGGCCTCAACCAACAAGCGTCTCCAGCCAGCTCGATCTTCAGCTAGCTGCCTCCAGTTTCGCACGCACAGTTATTTGAGGTCCCTTTCCACTTGCGTGCGCCACCTGAGTCGCGGTCTTCCTCTACTGCGCCGTCCCTCGAGGGTGGATTCGAAGACTTTCCGGGCCGGAGCATTGGTTTCCATTCGCTCTATATGACCTAGCCATATCAATCGTTGGATCTTCACCCGTCTGGCTAAGTCAACGTCACTGAACAGCTCGTACAGTTCGTTGTTATATCTTCTCCTCCACTCACCCTCTATGCAAACGGGACCGAAAATCACCCGAAGAATTTTCCTCTCAAATCAGCCAAGAGCAACCTTATCCGCTTTTGATAAAGTCTATGCTTCTGCGCCATATAGCAGGACTGGGACGATTAAGGTCTTGTACAGGGTTACCTTGGCTGTTCGAGAGAGGGCTTTATTCATCAATTGCTTTCTTAGCCCAAAGAAGCAGCGATTAGCAAGAGTTATTCTTCGTTTGATTTCAGCGCTGGTGTCGTTGTCTGAGTTAATAGCGGTGCCTAGGTAGACAAAGTCCTTGACTACCTCAAAGTTATAACTGTCAGCTGTGACGTTCTGTCCGAGACGTCGGTGTTGGGTGTCCTTTCTGGTTGACAGCATATACTTGGTCTTGCCCTCATTTACCGTTAAATCCATCTTCGCGGCCTCCGTCGCAATACTCACAAAAGTGTTATTGAAACCACGCTGTGTTCTTCCGATTATGTCAATATCGTCGGCATATGCGAGTAGTTGGACGGACTTCTGAAAGATTGTGTCTCTGGTGTTAGCGTGCGCACAATTCTTTCAAGTATGATGTTGAAGAAGTCGCATGACAGCGCGTCGCCTTGTCTGAATCCTTTTTTGACATCAAAGGTCTCGGTTAGGTCTTTACCGACCTTGATGGAGCAGCGTGCATTCTCCATCGTCATCGTACAGAATCAGACGAGTTTGGTAGGGATGCCAAAACTAAACATTGCTTGTATAGCTCATCTCTATAGATGCTGTCATACGCGGCCAAAGAATTGATGAAAAGGTGGTGGGTATCGATTTGCTGTTCCTGGGTTTTTTCCTAGATCTGCCGCAGTGTGAATATTTGGTCGATGGTGGATTTTCCTGGCCTAAAGCCACACTGGTATGGACCGACCAGGTTGTTGACGAATGGCTTTAGGCGTTCACACAACACGGCATATAAGATCTTGTAAGCAATTTTCAGAAGACTGATGCCTCTATAGTTGGCGCATTTTAGAGGGTCTCCTTTTTTGTGTATCGGGCAAACAATGCTGAGGTTCCATTCATCGGGCATGCTTTTATTCCGACCATATTTTACAGATGAGGTGGTGCATGCTCCTTACCAAGTCATCGCCTGCTGCTTTTCATTAACATTTTTTATCAAATTATCCTGTAAAACTCACATCCACAATTAAAATTCAATATTTATTTTCATGAGCGCCGTGGCGTAGTGGGTAGGTGCGTCGACTCCTACGCTCGAGGTCGTCGGTTCGAATCTCGAAAAAAACATCAAACATTTTTTCACGGCTCCACCTCTTTTGAGTCACTGACAATGCTCAAAGAGTATGACTGTCTAGAAAAGGCTTCCCAATCTCGCCGTTCGGAGTCGGCATTAAACTGTAGGTCTCCTCCACTCGTGCGAGAACAATAGCACGCACAACAGGAGTGGTTGCTGAGAAGCTAGGCCCAGGTCCACCTCGGACTGTAGCGCCGCCATTATTATTATTATTATTATTATTATTAAAACTAAACGTAGAAAATGGGTAAAATACTCACAGGTAACTTTCAAAGAATATATCACTTAAATACCAGAATGATTTCGTCTTTATGCTCAAGATCAGAACTCTTGGAACAAACAAAAACGAAACTTAAATCATTTCATCACATCTCATTTAAATCTGCTTATCGAGGGGGCAGCATGGCCTCTGCTTGGCCACATGTGCAATTTGGAGAAAGTTTAGCAAAGTGAAATAAATGGAAATTCGATGTTATTTCGCTTTCACAAAGTTAAAGCGTCTTGAGTTGGCCTCGTGCTCGTTGAAAGTGGTTAGCTTAATAGGGCGGGCCAAAGACACGACTTGACTTAAGCCTCAGAGAAAATAATCGAATGATGTCAAGTCGCATGATCGTTACGGTTAATTGATGAACGCTCACAGAGAGATGACTCACTTCTCAAGTTTCTCCTTCACAACTTCAAGCAATGCGTCCATTTTATAGCTTGTAGCTCAGTCTTGGTGGAACAACAGCTCCGGTATATCAACGATATCGAGCTCTGGGTACAGAAAATTGGTTAGCATCGCTCGATACTATCAAAAGAAATAAGCGCCAGTGATGCCTCCATGTCATAAACCGCACCAAACCATACATTTTTGTAGATGCACTAATGCTTTGTCGAACATTTGTGGAACACAAACGTTCCATTAACGACAATCTTGACGTTATTGACACTGACTTATTGTCAGTGACTATACTGAGCTGAAAATAGACCTCGTTCGAGAAGATGATTTTTTGGCCAAAATCCGGATCTCCGGCCAACATTTCCGGCGCTCAATTAGCAAACTTAATGCATTGTCTATTTTCGTCCGGTTTTAATTCTTGCGTCAGCAAGGATGTTAGTCCAAATCTTACCACAAAATAAAACGATTTGGCTTTCTGTCGATGCCCAATTCAGATGATCGGTGACGAATCGACATTTCGGGGCCTTTTTCGATACTGGCTTCTACGCCGGCTATGTTTTCTTCATTTCACACCCATCTCTGTCTGGTTGGTGGCTTACGGTGTGTTCAAACTCAAACTTTTCTACGGTACGACGAATTGCCCGTACACTGAATCCATGATAACGAACAACCTCACGATAAAATTCACGTTGTGTATTTACAATTGAGCTGAATTTCGATAATATTTTTTAATAATTTCCGCACGCTCGGCAACCGTGAAAGGATTCATGATGAAAGGGCAAACCTTACTGAATATTCCGACAGCTGAATATCATTGATATCTTTGACAGCTGCTGAAACAAGACAATTGGGAAAACTATCATTCATATCTACGCACCCTTTACAGTACTGTGAAAATAAAAAGAACACACTTTTTTAACCAAGACAACGGATATTTTTTCAGTTAACGGGAAAGTGTTAACATGACAGCTGCTTTAACGGAATTTATTTTAATAATCTAGCGACTTTTGTGGCGGACAGTGGTTTTCAAGTAAGCTCTCCTACTGCACTGTTCTTATTTTTTTTTGTACAGCACTGTATAAATTTCGGAGGACTTTAGCACTTAATTGGCTTAAATCCTTGTCATCCTGAGTTTGGAAATCTTAATTAAAGCAGAAAAGGTCTTAGGAGCAATATTTTATACTCGATTATTCAGGAAATCAATTGCTGAGTTTAAAACAGACGTTTTCGACCCAGAATTTCTCAAAGATTCTAAATGCATTTCAGTCTTGAATACGATTTTTTATGTAGAATTTCCTGCTGTCAAGCAATTTGGGATCCTGGAGCTGGGAGGCTGTTGTGATTTCCCCTTAATATACATGTTTTGACCTCTTTCTTCCTACTTTGAGCTAGAAAAGTTTTCAAAATTTCTGTTTTTTAAAAGTCTGCTATCACATCGTTAACAAAAGGTAACGTAAATGTGATGCCGGTTGTGCTCATTGATTGCTTTCTCAACCTTTTACTGGAAGGCTGTGATTAGAACTCCCACTACAATCCTAAAGCATCTAAAGCAATTAAAGATAATCAACATACATTTCAGCGAACTGCAAGACTCAAGACCCTCCATGCAGTAAAAATGCATTCGTTTTGCAATAATTCTTTTGAAGGACGTATGATTTATGTGCTCTATGCCCTTAAATGTGGATGATTGGATCACCTCCTCCATCGGCTACATCTAACGTACTCTCGCTACTAATTGTCGCTCGGATCAACCAACTCATTTTGTTCATAAAATGCGAAAATGTTGCTTTGTCGCTATCTGTAAGTGACTCAGTTTAATGACGCATGACACACGCTACGTCTACAGGAAACGTAAAAAATCTCGTAAAACCTTTGACGCGTTGGATTGTTTCACTCAATTTTCCAAGTAATTCAGTTCTCAGATGTTCGCGGCAATAAGCGACCCACCCAAGCGTTTCTCTGAAGCACTTTTCATTCAAAATGTTGCATTTGGATGCACAACATTGTAGGACAACACTGTTTAACTTTTCACCCCCCAACCCATTGCTTCTTCATCAACCCAACCCTGTGTGTGTATGTGTGCGCACAGTGACCAAAGGAAAATCATTAACACTCAGAGATTTCCACACCAGAGCATGTGTTGAGTAAATGCCATCACCACACCACATCACTCTGCGTCTCGTTCCCCATTCACAAAGTGGGCGGTGTATCTGTGGGTGGTGTAGAGCACATTAACACCGAAATGTGTAAAAGCATTGCCAGAGATATATTTACTGCGAAAAAGGATAACTACCCTCGACGAGACAGAGAGATGCATATGCGAGTGGGAGTGGTGGGAGGATGGCGGTGGTAAACAGTGAAAATGAGAAAATTTTCATCTCATGATGTACGAGCACGAGTCACCACTCGCAGCGAGAGGGGAGTTCGCCCAGTGAAAGTTTACTGCTACATTCGAGGATAATTTTCGTTTGCTTGTGTGCTGGCGGTATGGTTCCGCCCCAGCGAATAAAAATGGCTGTGTGTGAAAGTTCAAGTGCTCTGTAAAATGCTATTTCTCTTTCTGTTGGCACGGAGGAATGTGAAAACTCACCACGATGTGGGTGGAATTTCTGAGAGTGGGCAACATTTGCGTTTGCCGGGAGTACGTGCCGATAGTTTGATTTATCTCCAGTCTGCTGGGGAACATTTTTTTGTGTAATGGAATCGGATGTCGCAGAATATTGAGCAGACATTTGCACACTATTTGAATAGATTTCTCAAAAAAGGGTTCAATGGTTGGGATTGATAGGCGTATGAGACTGTATGCCTTACACGAGAGTGTAAGGATGATCAAAAGTTTGGATTTCATTTGGAAGATAGTTTTGTGGTGGAAATACAGACTGTCAAGGTCTTAAGGAGTTTGTTGAATCGGAAGAACGTGCTAAATTGCAGATTCCGTTTGACACAGTTTATCACGTTCGGGGAGAACTGTTTAAACATCCTCGGCTACGAAATGAATTAAGTCCTTGTGTGAAGATATGGGTGGCCTATGCGATGCACATTAACATTCGCAGTACTAACAGTTATAACCGTCAAACCAATTGTCAAATGGCAAACTGTCAGAGTTATTTTTAATCAATAGTCTTTGTGGTTTTATCGTGATCGCGCTTCAACAACTATACCAAATTGTTAATTCTGTGCGCCAAACTTGTACATCATTTGCAACATATTACACTCGGCATAATCGGCCACCTGCGACCGCTATTCGGTGGCTCTGAAAACACACAAGAAGTTTGTACTGGAGAAAATATTACATCCGTTCAGGAGAGTGTTGAAGAAGATCACAATTTACTAATCTGACAATTTACAAACTCCTGCCAACTACTCCCTCATATGCCGTTTACGTTGAATCTGGTCTTCCTCAAATCTACCTCAGAAACTTGAAAGCAAATGCTGATTATTTAATTAAAGTGATGCGCAGGCCAAACAATAATCTTCAGAAGAGGCTTCTCAAGATGGTGCTTCAATATAACCTACCACCTTTCAAAGAATGGAATGAGCTCGCATGCTCACATAACATTGAGTTGGGTCTGACAGAGGCAAATGTCAATGAATAGGAAGATAAGCTTTATGAATGCATAAAGAAACACGACGATTATGTCTATAACGAGTGTATAAATAGAGCCCAATCCTCCTCTTCGCGACATGTGTATAAACTTTTGAACCATACATCAGGGCCCCATAACTATTTTAGCACAGAATATTCAACTTACCAAATAAGTGTAATATTTAGGGCTAGAACCGAACTCCTGAGACTTAATTACATGCCACATCGACATGATGTTAATGCTATCTGCACGCTTTGCAATCGTAACGAGGACGAGAACATTTACCACTTTATCGCGATCTGTCCTATACTATTAGAATTGCGTTTACTTTACTTCTCTAAAGAGTCTCTCACACTTGAAGAAACAAAGAATATTCTAAATGGAACAGAGGGATGGGACCTGCTTCTTCGTTTTTGCACTCATGCCTTGAATTACCGAAATAGCTTTATTTAATGTCGTGCTTCTCTTCTATATCTATTCTCTAGAATATCTGTTTACTTTTGTGATTTATTGTTTCTCTTTATTAATATAACGTATACTCACAATAGACGGCATCTTGCCATGTTAACTTTTCTTTTGTAAAAAAATATTGTAATAATTCAGTATACCAATAAAGAATGTTTAATAATAATAATTGATGCTGGCGAAGAAACCATAAGGCCTTTTAAGAAGAGTCTTCTTGTTGTAGGTACAAATGTATATAAATCGGTTTCCACCACTCATATTCTGTTTTCTGGCTGTTGTTGGGTTCTTAATGAAGCTTCCTCTTCAGTCTTGGACACATACGTATGAGCAGAGACTATGCTCAAGTTCAAACATTAAGGAAGTCTGCTCGGCCAAAGAGATCAGTCGAAAGAGGGATTTAGTTACAAAACAGTGTTCAGAAAACAATAAGAAAATTATTTAATTTACATCGGAGCAAATATGCTCTTCACAAATGACACCAACAAGTCTTGGCAAACTGTTTACATTAGTTTCAGGGTTCTTGACTCGAAGCACGAACTTCATCCTTAAAGAAAGAGGACGTAGACCCTCTTGCTATATGCAGCCGAAACCTGAACGATAAGCTAATCATTAGAGCTGATTGCTTCTAAAGTATGATTCTTCAGCGGATATTGTATCCTGCCCTGCGATTAAGGTAAAGGAAAAAGAAAATAAAAGTTAAGACAAGAAAATCGAGCAGCACATAGACAAAGACGTAATCCGAGATGCAAAAATCAATTGCATGCATCTGTTGTGGCTCATCCACTTCGAACTTATGAACAACAATGCTTCAGGCAAGAGCCAGTCACCTGATTTCATGATAAGCACTTGGTCTTGGTCTCAATACCAAAGTTGCAAAAATGCTTGATCTGACGAACTGAAAGCAGCGTGCCATGAGATTACAAATTATAAATATTTACATTCCTGCCATCAAGAACTTCAGCGTCTTGTGAAAGGATCCATGGAAAGGAACACGAGGAACTCTTCAAAACCAATAAACACCACTCCGACACATCATATTTTTTCAAGTGAAATTTCTTTGCCAAAAATAAATTACATAAAGCGAAGATATGTCGATGATGGAAAATTTACAGCCTTTAAACAACGGGAGACGGACAACAGCCTCCACATGAGCCATCTTGAACCACCACCCGACACAAACGAGGATACTTGGATCAAAAAAACGTAAAGAGCAAAAATGAACAGAAACAGACGAACAGTCAAATGCCCACAAACACACACCTTACACCTTCTACACGGTGTATAGTCCATAAAAACACATTTTGACGAATAAATCGCTCACCAGCTCACAGCACGCTGAGAGTGCCCCTCCGACCAAGGATACGCGAAACCTCGGCTCATCGGCTCACCTCGGGCAGCAGCGATACAAGAGGAAGCGAGATGCAAAGAAGAAGAACGCGCGCGCGCGAAAATTGAAATATGGTCTGGACAATCATAAAAATGTCAAAAGACTGAAATGTTTGAAACACGCATATTAATTGGACTTGCCTCCAACGACGCTACACGGTGTTGTCCTGGTAACGACACTGACCGAGAAGGGGACACCTCCTCGTGGTGCATCTCAGCTGGAATGGAATTTTCTGTTTGTTTAGCTCCTTCGTCCTCGTCGCCGCCGTTGTTGGCTCGTCGCGCCGCCGCCTTGCTCGTGGTCGTGGTCGTCGTCATCATCGTCGACGGAATGGTCACGATGTGCATTTAGCAATCTCGCACAATGAAGGCTGTGGACCGCGAATAGTTGCGACTGCATTCTGTGGCAGGCACTCTGATTTCACGGAAATCAAAGGGCCATAAATTGGTGGCTTATTGGTGGAACTGTGGGGGATTAAATGCTGCTAAGTGACAAGTGTTAAATTAGCTTTCTGGCTTTTCGACACGTTGGATGCTGTGTGTGCCACATCGTACCTCCGTCTCATCGGTGCCTCTTGATGCAAAGTGATTGGCTAACTGCTTGGGAAAGGATAGATCGTGAAACGAGTGTTTTATGGTATAAGAGTCTTGCCACAAGAAACATGCAACTTATACCGAAAACGTTCCAATTAAGATTAAGTGTGGCCATGTGGGCTTTAAGAAGCTTCGACGGAGGGAGGTGGCCAATTATTTTTCTGGGGAGAATGTCTGATAGCCAAAGCATCATCAAATGAATGGGAGAGTAAGTGTATCTTAATGTTAGCGTATCGCTTTAATGATACGAGTATATGGAGGCCATCAGTGCAACGATATTTGTGAGTGTTCTTTGATGTGCTCCAGCCGTCATGTGAGTTACACAATTGAAGTTTGGCGTAATTTGGGTCACTTGCATAATTGAATTATCATCTTTCATCTTGGAAACATAAGTGCAAGACGCACTAGACGCTTATGCCGAGTGATGTGAGTCTGAATGAAAAAAGAACACATTTTTCTCGGAACAACTACAAATTTTTGATTCAAAGGATCCCAATTCCGAATCAACGCCACTGCAAAAAAGGGTAGGAAAAATCGCTCCACTGGGAATGAAACTAAGCTCTTATAGAATCATTTGGTAGCATAACAATGCCTAGAGCACTCTGATGTCGACGGAAAATCGAATTAAATCGTTCCAAGTTAGAGCGGTTTGATTTACTTTTGAGCCAAACTCATGATCTGCATTCTTCTTCTTTTTCTTATGCTACACTCCGGGGACTTAATCATCAAGCATGACATTAGCTAGCTCTTTCCAGTTTCGCACATCAAGTTGTTTAAGATCCATCCCCACTTGTGTGCAAGGTGGACAACATTAAACGCGGACGTTCCTGGTTGTGATGTCCTTACAAACTCATAATCAAACATTTCCGCCCGGAGATTGTTTATAAGCTCTAAATGACCTACTTATCGCAACGCAAACAGGACAAAAGATAGTACTTTTTTCTCGAGAAGACTAAGAGCTTCTTCATTCACTTTCAGTATGGTCCGAACGTTCCAGTCGTAGAGCAGAACTCGGATCATCGAGTTCTTGTAAAGAGTCTGTCTTTTTGGAGATGACAAAATAGAATTGATGGAGTTGATGGTACAATGTTCGGACTACTAGACTATATGACTTGTCACAAAATCAGTTTTTACAGGACTTTGCGCTTTTGGAAAACACTACGCGAGATTGGGTTTAAAAATTTAAACTCGCCAGAGCACTCATAGCGCCAATCTTGACACATGGCTTTGAGTTGTTCGCTAACTGTGATTATTCTACCTCCCAAAAATTTAAAACAGCAATCATCGCGAGTGCACGGCATGTTTTTATCCTTTGCAAATTTGATCACGTCTCGGAACAACATCGCATTCTCCTTGAATGCGAATTAGAACCATTTGTAAACTACAGATCGTGCGTATTACTCTTCAAAATTATTTACAAGAAACAGCAAAATTACCTTTATGAAAAGATTACCTTCTATCGATCGAGTCGTAATATCACACTAAAATCCTCCATTCATACTTGTTTAATGTCACGCAGGCACTTTTCTATTCGTGCTGGTCATCTTTGGAATCACCTACCTTCACAGGTACGGTCTAAGACCAAGTACAGGCAATTTTGTTCCACTTGTTTCTTCTATTTCGAACTCAAATAATTCCCAAAAATCTAGACAGTTATACTCTTTGAGCATTGTCAGTGGCTAGAAAGAGGTGGAGCCGTGAAAAACGTTAGATGTTTTTTTCGGGAATCAAACCGACAACATCGAGCGTAGGAATCGACGCACCTACCCACTACGCCACAGCGCCCAAAGTTGCAAATCTACACTTTCCTAATTACAATTGAAATAATTTGATATCACCATTTCACTTTAAATCTAATCTTATTTTTGTAATTTACTAGCCAAAGAACATAGTATTCCTAATGTACAACGATAAAAATACTCGCACGGGTAAGATTCCGTTGCATAATATTGATGAATGATTTCTGAATATCAAACGACGTTTCCAAACTATTTCAGTTAAATTTTCTTCTAACTTTAACCCAAATCAACTATTCATTCATACATTCATACATACAAACAAATATTTATCCATACATACACCTATACCTCTATCGAAGTTTATCCAATACAAAAAATCCCTTTCATCATACACTAATCACTGCTCATGCCTGCGGTGTGTGTGTGTTCATTTCTGTTCGGCATTTAGGGGTTAGATCCAAAAGATAACGCTCATCAACGAATAGAGTGGCCGAACACAGCATGAAGTTATGTGTGAAAATGAAAATTTGTTCTTATTTTAAGTCTTAGATATCTCAAAATTTCAACATAAATTGATATTTCGAAATTTATCATTTCTTAATGCTTACACTGAGGTCTTCAAAACTGCGTTTTCAGATCTTCAAAATTCGCATGTCGATGATTGACCGTTTTTGGCCAATATCTCGAAAACTATTAAAGCCAGAATGCTTGAAATTATTTTAAATGAAAGTACTCAATGAAGCCAAGTTTTTGTGATTTTTTTTTTCAGATTTTTACACACTTTGGTTTAGAAATGGCAGGGGGGGACGCATTTAAAAAAAACTTTGGAGCTCCATATTTTCCACTACTTCGGATAAAAAAGTCTTTAAAGAAACAACCCCGAAATGGCTACCCTTTTTAAATTTGGGTGGATGGGCAATGACATCTAGGCCTGAAGTACTTAATTCCAAAATTTCATGCCGATATCTTTATAAACTTCTGAGATAAAAAAGTGTGACAGACACGACGGACGGACACACCGAAATTATAAAGGTTCCGTTTTTGTAGACGGAACCTTAAAAAGAGGTAAAGAATGAAAAACCATCAAAGAATCGAGACCTTTGGGAGATAGTAGAGGATTCCTGGACAAAAATCCGAGAAAAGCTTAGTAGACTCCATGCAGCGTCGTTGTAAAGCTGTTTTGAATAATCAGGGGTTCACGGCAAAATATTAAGCCCTAATGCATTTTAAAATAATTTTAATTTAATATTTATGCCATTTCAAGGCCGTTATTTCTTAATAATATGAATAATACTATTATTTCGAACAGTGCATTTTCTTTGTTAATTTTATTTTAAGCTTATTTTATTAAATTTAATAAGTTTCGAAAATAACAAATTCTTGTAAAACATTATATTATACTTAAGGTTTGAATTTTTTGTATTTTAACGAAAAAAAAAACGTTTAAGACATTTTTTTGAAACTATTTGTTGTCTTTGATAAAGGTCACTACTATTATTTTGAACAAGTGTAAGTAAGTGGGAGCATTTGATGTTCAATAATTGTTTTTGAATTTTCGATGCCCCATATTCTGCAGTTTTGTTTATTCACGTTAAACTTCTTTGTGTCTGAATAATTGAATGTCGACTTTCAAAATAAAATTTAACCACTTTGGTTCTTTGTTCTGTGCTGAATCTTTCCATCTTTCCGTAATTTTTGCAAGTTTTTCAAAGTTAATTCTGGAAAAACAAAAAAAGTATTTAATAATTAAATCTCAACGTTTCTTATGCGCCACCCTGTACTATACGAAGGAATAGGAGGCTTACCGCATTCGAAAGTCAGGAAAATATGGACAGTTACACAGAAAACTTACTGATACTCAGAGTGACAACCTGAGCCGACTCCAGTGGTATCACAATGTACCTTACGGTTAAAGTCTGACATGCATTTTATACAAAACTAGGAAATCGTAGTAAGTCCACCGAAAATAAGTAATCCTCAAAGCTCTTGAAATTTTCTAAATCGAAAAAAAGTTTTGGCAACAACCTTCAAGAAGTCGCTGAACCGATTACTACCCAGAGATGATGAGCAATAGGAAATGCAGTAAGCAAATGCACCTAGACATATCTAAATACGTAATTTTGAATTTCTGAATACATTTCCTGAAGTAGCAATTGGGTTCAACAAGTCTAAGTGTCATCTGAGACTAAGACGTCTGTTTTAACATAAATTGCAACGTTAACAACTGCTTGCCTATGAAGCAGGACAAAGTAATTGCCTGTGGCTAATAAGACGTTAACTCCCGATGCGCAAGTCAATGAAGTTTCATTCGAGGGTCAATTCTGAGCAACTAAAGGCTAGTAGCACGAGTGCAACATTAGCCACATGATGCTCAATGCCATATGCGCCCATTGGCTCATCCCCCTGTCACACTGACATCGATGAGGCAATTAATCAATTGCCTTCCGATAACCCTTTTCTCCTGGTTAACCACAAAATATGTCACAACAACTCACCACAGGGCACAGGACACAGCAGTCCTGTTCAGTTTGCACAAGGAATTTCACACGTAATTGATTGAGTTTTTATACCCTTGTTAACTTTTAGCCTGCTCTACTCGTAATTGCATTTTAATAATCCCTTCCTCGGGTGTACTCTCTTTCAAATTAACCCCCAAACAAGACGGATTCTGAAGTAACTTCGTTTTGGATGGCAGTAGCACAAAAAGAAAAAAAAAACAACTAGGATAAGGACGCACCAGCGAGCTGTATTGACGTCAGATCACCATCTGTCATAAAAGTTTTCAGAGTGGCAGTTCTTAAATTTCCATTATCCCCTCTCCAGTCAACTCGCAGAGACCAATGTGACGGAAGTGGCAAGGAAATTTTCAGCGAAATGAAAATTTGAATTTAATTGAGCGAAAAATGAAACAAAAGCCACAGCAAAAGGAGTTCGTGGGCGAAAGGATAAAAGAAGGGATCTTCTAATCGGAATAATTAGAAGACGGGTAGTAATTGTTGGCGAAAGTTTTGTCATTTCATCATGGTTGGACGGAGGGGTTGAACGAGTACACAAAGAATTTCTATGGAATGAAATAATGGATAGAGTCGTTGTTTGCTTATGATCGAGTGTTTAAATTGAGATCTGTTCCAAAGAATGGCAATCTCTTATGTTCCATGCTGCATACATTTGGTATGTATGTAGCTTCGCAATAAAAATAGTGGGGGTGCTGCAGCCTGAGATGGAGTTGGGCCTAGCTTCATCAGCAACCACTGGGGTTTACCAGCTCTTGATTTGGTCTCTCACGAGTGGAGGGGATCTACAGTTTAATACCGACTCCGAATATCGAGATAGGGAAGCGTTTCTCGACAATTATACTCTTTAGGAATTTTAGTGTCTGAAAGAAGATGGAGCCGTGAAATTTGAAAATTATTTTTTTTGTGCTGGTAATTGAACCTAGACTGAGAGTCTAGTACGTAGGAGTCGACATATCGACTTCGCCACGGCTCCTACCTTTCCATCTAGTCCAGTCTTTGGCTAGGTGCTTATACCCAGGTTGACTGGATAAGGTCACATTCCAGCTGCGCTCACCCCCGCAGGCGAGGTCTGCCTTTACCGTGATATCTCTCAAAGTTAGAATCGAAGAATTTCCGACTCCGAGTGTTGGTGTCCATTCGTTCGACATGTTCCGGCCTGAAACAAGAAAATTGCACAAAAAAAACAATATTGACACAAATGGGAAAACGATGGCGCAGTTGGTTAAGTACCTGCCCCAAGTTCGAAGGGTCCCAGCTTCGATTCCCAGTGAAATCGAATCTGATCCAGTCACCATTTGCCGTTGGGATCAAATTAACGGCATTGGAGTAGGTTGCTACCTGGCAGTACAATGGACCAGTTTTGTGTCTAAGTGTTCCAATAGCGTTTCAAAAAATCCTCCGAAAAAAAAAACACAAATGGAGCGAAAAGAAGTACGAAGGACTTCTCTGGATTATCAGATATATCAATGCCTGGTGAAGGAAAAGAACAATTGTGCGCCGGATATTTGCTCATGCCGGCTAGGAAGGCGAATAGAGGAGACCACAACCGCGAATTCTATGAACTGTACAAGGATGTGGACACAGGCCAGAAGGCAAAAATCCGTAGACAAAACAGAATCGACCACATCAATTGAATGAACACCAATTCTCCAACCAAGAGAGTCTTCGAATCCGAGCCTGCGAGTTAGAGAAGAAGAGGAAGACCGATCCTCTGATATATAGACTAGGTTAGGTTAGGTTAGGTTTTGGAAGGGGAGTGTGATGGTTAAGGCATCACTTCCACTCGGAGGCCATGGGGCCCATTGTGAATCCCTTCAAATGCGGAGTATGCAATCTAATAACCTATCCTGTCACGCGATGGCTGGAACCACCCCGTGCTCTTTATGAATTTTAGCATATCCGATATGTCTGCGTTCGCTAAGTCCGCAGTCTCTGTGAAGAATATCTGGCCCAACGAAGCCAGGCGCCGATTCTGGAGAGCTGGGCAGTGGCAAAGCAGATGTTGGATCGTCTCGGTCTCTTCCTCGTCGCCGCAGCTCCTGCAGAGGTCGCATTCCATTTCCGGAGCATTGTTCCGATAGGGTAGTGTCCTGTGATCACTCCGACGAGCATACAATAAAAAACAAAAAAAAAAAGTGTTAGATAAAAAAAAGTGTTTAGTTTAGTTTAGGTTAGTTTAGGTTAGGTAAGCTAATTTTAAGTTAGATTAAGAATATAAATAAAAAATTGTTTACGAGTAGATTACTAAGTTTTTATTTAAGTTTTTCTTAGTATAAGTATTCTTTTAGTATTATTAAAATAAAATATGTAAAATTACAAAAGAAGCCGAAAGGCAAAATGAATTAAAAATTCCTAGATTAACTTAGAGTGCCCGCATAGGGCCAGTAAGATAGTATAAGAAACCATTTATTATATCTAGTTTAAGTATTTTTTCCCTAGAACATAAGATTTTTAAAGATAAAAATAAAAAAAATGCATTTAAAACTAAACTAAACTAAACGGATCGAGTTTCTGTCCAATGCCAAAAGCTTCTTTGTTTTGCCGTAACTAAGCTTTGGCCACGTTGATCTTGACGTGTGACAATCATTTCTTGTAAGCCAAATCGAGTTGGCCTCTTTTTGTATTGTTTCGCTTATGATCCGATCGGTGTGCACTGATCGGTGGTCGTAATGACGTATCCACTTCGCTGATGTTCATTTCAGATCCTTGTTTCGTTAGCTCTCTCGTTCCCTGCGATTAAGCTGTGGCCCGGGACCCAGCAGAGTTTGACCTTATGGTGGCTGATGGACTTCAGTGAAATGCGGCAATTCATGACAGCCTTTGATCTCGTTGTACAGGATCCTATCGACTTCAGTGCAGCCTGGCTGTCTACAAAAATTGTGATATCCGATGGTGGGATATTGGTTGCTTGTATGTGTTTAGCTGCTTTCTCTATTGCCAGGATTTCTGCTTGGAAGACACTACACAAGTTAGGGAGTCTAAATGATTCCTGTTTCTGCAAAGTGTCCGAGTAGAATCCGACCCCCGTACCTGTGTCCATTTTTGATCCGTCGGTGAAAAGGGTAATCTCGTGGTTGTTTATAACTGCATTCGATAACTACTTGTCTCTGTCGGGGAATAGAATTGGTATCTTGAGGGAGAAGTCATTATGGGGGGATATATAGTCTGTTTTAGCCATGAGGCTACTAGAACCATGTTTCCTTCCCAGATCGTCTAATGTCTTGATTATGGCCGCATGTCCATAGTTGGCTTGTTTCCACAAAGAGGACTCCCTTAATCTGAGAGCACTTCTAGCGGCGCAGCCTTTTATGAATAAGTCCAGGGAAAGGAAGTGAAGTATCATATCCAACCCTGCTTGCGGTGTGCTCCTTATCGCTCCCGTTGTACAGACAGCTGCTGACCTTTGTACTTTGTATATTTATATATAGACTAAGTGATAGCACGAATGTGGGTGCCGTGGCCGTGTGGGTTTGCACAAGCAACAATTTTTCAAAACAGAATTGTTCGCGGCTCCACCTCTTTCGAGTCACTGATAATTCTCAAAGAGTATGACTGTCTAGAAAAAGCTTCTCAATTCCGCCGTTCAGAGTCGGCATAAAACTGTATGTCCCCTCACAATAGCACGCACAACATGAGGGGTTGCTGAGAAGCTAGGCCCAGGTCCACCTCAGACTGTAGCGCCGCCATTATTATTATAACTTACTTTGTTCCACCACTTAAGGCCCTAACATAAAGCAAGCAGACCATCTTCCACCAGCGCTAATAAACGTTATACCAAAGCGAACACCAAAGACCATTCAAGTAGCTGCGTAAATTTTCAATCAATTATCTGTAACAAATTGCACTTGTTCTGAATTGGTCATCAATATCCCTTGCAGTTCGTCTTTTATTGTCGCACGACCAGCAACATCAATTACAGCCATTTTAATCCAAAGGATTCACAGTACCTACTGCAAAAGTCGTCCAATAGATCACAGCATCGTACCAATCCGATCGCAATCCATCCTCAATGCGGCGAACCTAATGAAGATTTACTGTAACTACATTTCGAATTGGTAAAATTCTCTATCCCAAACGGGAGAGCGCGTATCACATATACGAGTAGCTTCTAATCCCAATCTAAAACTTGGTAATGTTATTTTTACAGCCCGCCCTACCGCCCACTCACCGCAGGCAATTCCTCCGGCAATCTGCTAGAACTCGCACCATGACCGATGCACTGGCATACACGAGTACACTGGATACAATGAACACTGTTTCGTCCTCCCTCTCTAATTGCTTGACTGAGCAATTATTTCACTTGTTTCCAAAGTATCTTCAACCATAAATCAGTTGTCTTTAATCCGATTTAATTGCCATTTGTGGGATAAAGTGACCATTACACACTTATGGCCATTATAATTCCGTGGCAATTCGGACAGCACCGGCAGACGTACGGAGAGACGGAGAGTGTACAATGCAGCCACGTAGTATTTGCCGCAAACGAAGCCGCACTCTCCGCTCCCCCGGCAGTAGCAGCAATCGAAGAAAAGAGTGTTTTATGTTCCCTTTCAGAGAGTGCATTGCAGTCGCACAACCAATACCACCGCCAGAGCAGCAGCAACACTGAAAAGGACATTAGTCCCAACCGGCGACCGACAATATCCTTCTGCACATATGCCACTCATTTAAATTCATTCGATTTTACCAATAAAAGACAAATGGGAGCCAAAACTTTGGTTTATTGTTTTTCTACGTTCCGTTCCGGGGGCGCAGGGGATGGAGATGCATACTGTGTAATCCCGCTTGGTGCAGGGACACCCATTTCGAGAGAATGTAAACTGGCCATTAATAGTCGGATCCCCTAGATGGAGATTTTATTGCTTGTAGTCGTTGCTGGATGTTCCAACAAAGAACATTGCATCCACATACGTGCTACATATGCACACATTCCTCTGTATGAGTGAAAAGCATATGGAGCCACTGCAGAGTCCTTGAGCCCTAAAACATCTTTTTATGCTTTTGCGGATTACTCTATGGGCCACATCGGGCTTCTTCTCGTCTCCAAGAGGCGTCATGTAAACGCCAGCCGACAGAAAAGAACATTTTCATTGGGATGTGTCTGCGGAAATTGAATTGCAAATGCAAAACGGCCCGAACGAGGATTTATGCTGCAAAATTTCGTGGGAAAATCACAGCACCAGACGGCAATGCAGACTGCTGGGTGAGTGCGGTGGGTGTGAGGGCACACATATGATGGCCGTAATGACTCTGCCTCTCGCCAATTGAATTTCAACCCCCGAGAGGTGTGAGGCGATGTGTGATGTTTCAATAATCGAATGAGCTATCGATATCCCTGATAAAGATATAAAAATAATTTTGCGTGGCACACACACTTGACTGTGCGGTGCGGTTATCACTCTCGGGGGAGATGCTTGACAGGTTTTGGTGGGAAATTCGACAAAAATTGCGTGCATTTGTGCACTTGTTTAAGGGCAGAGGCGAAATAAAAATGTCATGGAGTGGGAATGATGTGAAAATACATGCGAGGAATTATTGGTTCTCATGAGTGAACAGGGTGCAAATTGTAAATTTTGAAGAACGTCGAAACCAAGGCCATGGTTTTACTACGGTAAGCGATGATATTTTTTGACTTAACTCTTTTTAACGGTCGTGGGCGCCGTGGGGTAGTAGGTAGGTGCGTCGACTCCTACGCTCGGGGTCGTCAGTTCGAATCTCGAAAAAAACATCAAACATTTTTTCACGGCTCCACCTCTTTCGAGTCACTGACAATGCTCAAAGAGTATAACTATCTAGAAAAAGCTTCTCAATCTCGCCGTTCGGAGTCGGCATTAAACTGTAGGTCCCCTCCGCTCGTGACAGAACAATACCATGCACAACACGAGTGTTTGCTGAGAAGATAGGCCCGGGTCCATTTCGGACTGTAGCGCCGCCATTATTATTATATTATTTTAACGGTCACTGCTTTGAAGTTATTTAGACCTCAATATTGAATTTGATTGACTCTAATTTAGACTTACAAGAAAAATGCTATTTTACTAAATACACATTTTTGATAAGTTGGAGGAGAGTAGTAGGTTTTGCGTCAACCTCTACATTCGAGAGCAATGGTTTAATATACTTTACCGGATATATTAACACTGATTTTCATGCCACCACCTCAAGTTATAAATAACACTCAGAGCGTATAATAAGGAAAAAAGCTTCTCAAACTTCGCCTTTCGGAGTCACGATTAAGCTGTAGGTCATTGACTGGATGGCGCAGTTGGTGAAGTGCCTGCCCCAAGTTCGAGGGGTCCCAGGTTCGAATCCCAATGAAATCGAACCTGGTCCAGTCACCATTTGCCGTTGGTATCAAATTAACGGCACTGGAGTAGGTTGCTACCTGGCAGTACAATGGACCAGTTTTGAGTCTGAGTACTCCACTAGTGTTTCAAAAATCCTCCGAAAAAAAAAAAAGCTATAGGTCCCCTCCACCCGTGGTAGAACAAACACAAGTGCTTGCTGCTGAGGCCAGGTTTAATCCTAACGCGGACTGTAGCCTGGCTTTTCTCGATGAGAAGTCCCATATCCCTTGAGATCAAGTCAATTCGTGCAACTCTGATCTCATTTTCACGGATTGCCAGGTACAACCACATAGACAGATTGGCAGCCACCTTGCCACCAATGACGAAATATAACAACATCGATATGCTACAAGAGGACGCAACTCAAAAAACGAACAATACACAACGTGCCACACTTCCAGAATGGTATGGCCTAGATCATAAGCTATCTAAGAATTTGATCTCCCTCCACAGACCAAAAAACAGCATCATAGAAGGCTCGGAGTTCTGGCATCTGCAGAAGCTGCTGATGGATGAGATGGGGAAGAAGTGGAGAATATTCCACATCTTCTCTGTACCTACCTGGCTCTGATTTCCGTTCGACGGCGCTTTTTGGGGGACCTTCTTCACCAACGGGTGCCGTGGAGTAGTGGGTAGGTGCGTCGACTCCTACGCTCGAGGTCGTCAGTTCGAATCTCGAAAAAAACATCAAACATTTTTTCACGGCTCCACCTCTTTCGAGTCACTGACAATGCTCAAAGAGTATAACTGTCTAGAAAAAGCTTCTCAAACTCGCCGTTCGAAGTCGGCATTAAACTGTAGGTCCACTCCACTCGTGAGAGAACAATAGCACGCACAACACGAGTGGTTGCTGAGAAGTGAGGTACCAATTAGTTATCTACTATGTTTAATCGAAAGCTTTAAATAGATTCCCACAATTGAACAAATGTATTGATCCAGGTCAGTCTATGTGACGGGACAATGGCTTAACTCTGGTCTAATTGCACTTCGGAGCTACTTCAACTTATCTACTTTGGTTGATCACATTTAAACACCGGTCAAATAGGCCCAAACAACAAATTGTAAGGAAATTGTTTACCTAAACCTTGTACATACGCAGTAATAATTGACCATTTTTGAAAGCTGTCATCTATTCTTGTTCAAAGGGTTTTTTTCAGAATTGGCAAAAATTAGCTTAGCCAAGTTGTATAACACTTCAAGAAATAATAACAACCATATTAATCACATCGTAGATTCATTGAATGATCTGAAATAGAATCGTCATTCCTTTCACAGAATTCTATACAAGGATGATCCTCACTTCCGGTTGTTGGTTAAACAGTGGACGCTTGATATAGTGAACTAATAAAAACTGGGCCTGTTCACTGCATCGAGATTTATCAAAAATAGAATATAATTAAAATTTTTCTTCGCAATTACTAAAAAACAAGCCAATGTTTATAAGAAAGAATATTTTATTTTTAACAAAAACAACTCATACGTATAAAAAATTTAAACCGCAACAAAATAATACATTCCACGTACAAGCAATGCGCACTTTGTATTTGCTTTAAACAACCCCAAACTGTGTACCATATACACACCGTTAATTACGACGATTGTATCGATACTGCCGACTGCATAGCACTAGTGGGTTGTAGACGTGTTTGTGCATGATGAAAGGTTCAAAGAAAAAAAAAACATAGTTTCACTATAACGAGATTTTTTTCTCTATTTAGAATAGCCTGTATACAATTTAGTATGTTTACTATATTGGATTGTTCACTATATCGATGTTCACTATATCGAGCGTCTACTGTATTACAAAAGAGCAGCTTTTAGTATGAAGAATATCAACTAGTCACATCTGTTGGAATCGTTGTTACGGTCAGTGGAAATTTATGCTAACAATCGATCTCGTTTCCAAATTGGATGAAATTTGGGTCAAAGAACTGTATTATTACCACAACAACATACGAAATGTCACACAATGAGCGCCATAGTAGATTTATCTAAGAAAACATTTGATTCCGATGCATCATTTCGCGTAATACTCTTGTAATACGGCAACCATTTTGAAAGTTTAATGTTGACTTGTTGTCATGGTGCTTTGCTATTTTGTCATGAATGTATACACTCACTCCGAAGTAATACTTGCAAATTCTGAGAATTTACTTCGAAAATCATTGATCAGGGGTGGAATCGGCTAATGCGATAGTTAATTGTTGATTGTCACATTCGAGTTTCTTGCTCTGCGTAATGCGATTGTCAATCTAAGAATCGCAAATTTGCGATCGTTTTCATGTGACAGCTAAATTGGTGTCGTTTTCATATATTTTTGTTGAGTGGATATTCAAAATGAATTATTTATGGACAATCAGCGTTTGTTCTGATCATATGATCTTACTGCAGTTGTTTTCATTAAATTTTACAATCAAATATGAAATATGTAGTATGTAGGTCAAATATGCATATGTAAAGTATATGGAAGTATATGCAAATCCGTCTTTTTATTTAATCTTTGAAAGACATTACTTAACCATGAAGGAACACATAGCATAAATGCAATGATATGTATGTACATACATGTATATACATATATATGTATGTATACAATTGCTACTCAATTTGAGTTATGGACGAAAATACGAATGGCGGTGAATTTGAAGTACGGTGGTATTAATTATAGAGTGCCATCAGAAAAATAAGGATTTTTTTAAGACATAACTTTATATAAGCCGCAAACTCATTACAGGCTCTTGGCAGAATATGATACATTTCTGTTTCTTACATATTCTACACACGATATTGAGGGGAGCGTATTTATTCGCGCAGACCTTTCCTACTTCATCATAGAACGATGAAGAAAAAATCTTTTGAAGTTTTTTTTTAAGAAAATTAAATTTCAGTGCCAAACCATAACTTGTTTACGATATATTAGCAATAAAACAATTCACCAATTAGACAATAAACAAATTTATAAACTATTTTAAATACAAATAACAACGATTTAGCATGCCATGACATTCAAAAAAAGGAAGTGATGCCAAGCTGTCATATATTTTTTTCGATCGCATTACTCAGACGTGAATGTATTTGATAGTCACATTTGATTATCAAAAGTGCGACAATCAACTATCGCTTTAGCCGATTCCACCCCAGATTGTAAAACTTAACGTCCACTACATCCGTTCATTGACGAGGCTTACTTCTACGTAGTATGGGTAGGTCAATAAAATGTTTGAATTTTTGAATGAAGAACATTCGTCATCCTTTATAGAGACGCCGTTAAACCTGATTGGTTTGGTCTAGGGGCTGGTGGAATTATTGGCCCATACTTCACAAAAATGAGGCCGAGCAGAGCGTTAGGGTAAACGCAGATCAATCACCACTGATTTTTTGTTCCCCGATTGAATGGCCTTAATGTGGAAGAGCTGTAGTTTCAAAAACGGCGGAACAATGCTTATTGAAGAAGACCTTTGATGAGCATCATTTCTCTAAATGGGACATTGAAGTAGACTCGAAGAAAATGTAATATCAAACATACGTACTAACTTCTTTCACCAAGGACACTTTGAACCATTTAGAAGCCAACATTCACCGAGTTATTGGCAAACATACGGAAGGCATATGTATAGCTCTGCGTCTAATACCCAATCGACCAGTAAAAAACGACCCAACACGACTTAGGAATACCGTTTGACTAATCAAAATCCGATTGATTTTCAAATGGGTTTCGATGTGCAATCTTCAATTGTAGCACCTCACCACTTTACCAAAAGAACAACGAGTGTTATCCCCACAAACACTTACATAAATTCAATTTTGCAATCCCCCAATGCCCATTTCACTAATGACACTTCAAACACGCATATCATCTCCGCCCTGAAATCCTTTGTCACATTCAATCTGCCAATTTATTTCCAATTAAGATGGTTTTTTGTTTCATTTCCTAAATCCGCTCCGCCACACACACACACCTCGTCTTCCTGCCAGTCTAACGATGAGTACACATCGCTGCTCGACACTCACATTGCCATTTTCACCACACTGAAACCGAAGAAGATTTCCCGAAACAAATGACAGGCCGTTAATGTGCAATTGGCATGTCGGTGGCAGTGACACTTTATTTCAATATGCCCCACGAAAGGAGATCTTTTTCTCTCCCCCAACTCCGGGTAATTGTTAATAACTCCCATAGGCTATGGTGTCCTGGCACCGGAAAAAAAATTACCTGAGAGACAAGGAAATTGCCGGTTGCCGTGTAATGTCAGTCGACATGTTAATATGCCACCAAAAGTGTCAGAAACATGACAACTGTCTTTGTCGCAAAGCAAACAAAAATTAACACTTACCTTGCGGTGAGGTCGAAGAAGGGATGAGATCGCTTTTCCAGCACGGGGAAACTTCGAAACTTTTCAATGTCGAAAAATCAAATTTGACAGATGGAACATGCAAATGTCATGTCGTATCAATTACCCAAGGACAAACAAAGTAATTTAAATTTGGAATCGAAACAAACCGGGACACGCGAAAGCCAAAACTCCAACTGTCAGGGATTCAAATGTCAAAGAGCCCGTCAAAAATTGACTTCATTAACCAATTCCGGTGTCAGCTGGCGATGAGAGAAACAATAATCTCAACCTAATTAGGAAGATTATAAATATTTTTGTCATGACAACCAATCTGGACGGGAAAAGGATCCTCTCTTGTTGCCTGTTGTTCCTCATCACTTGGTTTCTTCCAGCAAAGTCATTGAATTTAATGTTTTGCTCTTCTGGTTGAACAAGACAAACATCTGTTCGCGTTCTAGACATTTGAGATGATTTGTCAAAAAAATTTGTCTACAAACGGCGTCGTGTATCAAAAATCCGTTTCGCTCTGGGTTTCGGCTACGGTTTGATGAGCCCTCGCGCACTCACTTAAGATGTACCGTCCCTGATAAGGGCGTTAGCAGCAATGATGCATTTACGAAACGAAATAAAGTGTGATGTCATAAAAAAGCCAACGCCTCCATACAATAGTTTGGTTTTTAGTGTAAATTCGAATTTTTCTTTTCGTTTTTCTTCTCCTAAACTACGGATTAGGGTATATCGGGTTAGTGGGGGTACTCCATAAAAAAGCCGATGATATACGATCTCATACAGGGATGTTTAACGACCGAGAAAGTGTTAAAAAAGATTCCTCATCATTCGACCGTGGATTATTAGTTTTTTTTTTTCGTTTTTGGGGATTTTTTAATATTTTTCTATTCGAGGTTGTTTTGTGCGTGTCGTGTTGTGTTTTAGTGCCTTGTTTGGATTTTGAATTTTGTATTCATTTTCCAGTTTTTTGAGTTTTATGACGCGCGCTGTTGTTTATCCTCCGCAGCGGTTTGGACTTAACCAAACGCGAGATAGATGAACGATTTTATTACATTGGTTTGGGAATGGGAGACTCTCTGGTTGACCATATGGGTGCTTGAATATGTTGTTGGTCTTTAAATTTAAATTTGGAGTAGAAAGTGCGCTAACTGGACTTTTCATAGTTACATTCATAAGTGTCATGTGGAAATTGATTTTTAAACATGTCATCCGATCCGTTACAAATTGCCTTTTGTTTCTTAACGGCCCATTAAAAAGGTGACATTTGACATGGTTTTGTTGTGTTTATGGCCTTATCAGGGCATATAGGAGATCTGCTTACAACTTTATTGATAATTTGCTTTACATTAAGAGCTATTTGCATATCTTTATTGAAGATTTATCGTTGAGATTGAAACTACTGACGGTAATTTCCACAGAGCAAGGTTTTAGGTTATGCAACATGACCTGTGTCGTATTAAGATCAAGATCTTAATTTTAAATAGTTTTTAAATGAATTAAATTGGGAAATCTGTTCAGTCTTCGAAACATGAAAGATAATGCCAGTGGCACATTCACTGTTGGAATCGACGGATGCGACATTTTTTGGAAATTTTGGATTTTGTTAAAAAAAAAAATGTTTTAAAATGTTCACTCTAAAGAACAGAATTACTTTCACATTTTTAACATACAGTGCCTCACAAAAATATTCGGAATTATGTTTTTTCCTGGATCCTAATTTGTTGCATTTTGTTGTTGTTGCAGACAGAAAACATGCATTATTTTTTCTGATTTTTTGTTAACAGAGAATAAATGTTGAATTGAAAATGTTTTTTCTTTTATTATAATTATAAAAATTATTTGTTGTTTAAAAATACTAAAATCCAGGAAAAAAAACAAAATTCCGAATACACTGTATACACTGAGGCACTGTATACATTTTTCAAGGAAAGGTTCGTGAATTTCCTGATAACAATATTTTTACAGACAACTTGGCATATTGAGTAACTGCGCCAACTCTTACGCTGAGGAGCCATGGTTCGATCCAGGATACATCAACTTCCGGTTTCACGGAACCACCTCCCTTGAGTCACTGAAAATGATCAGAGTGCATAATTGTCAAGCAAAATATGCCCTTCGGAGTCGTTATAAAACTGTAGGTCTGCTCCACTCGTAAAAGAGCAATAGAACGACCTACATGAGAGGTGGGTTTGGAAAAAGAAGAAGAACCTTTTGGGATATATTGTGGAATATGTGGAATAATAATAATCCACAATAATATGTTGTACTCGCACGGGGAAGGTTCCGTCGCATAATATTGATGGATGATTTCTGAATATCAAACGACGTTTCCAAACTATTTCAGTTGAATTTCCTTCTAACTTCAACCCAAATCAACCATTTATTCATAAGTTCATACATCCAAACAAACAAATGTTCATCCCTACATATGTATGTATACCTATATCTCTATCCAAGTTTATCCAACACAGAAAATCCCTTCCATCATATATACATACATACCTACCTAATCACTGCTCACAATAATTCTGTATATCGTATACAAGGTATGATATTTCTCAAATTCGTGTGACGTCACACATAGCAGGGCAACTTCACATTGAATTCAAATTGTATGGAGAAAATCTATACTTATTCACTTCAATGATTGCGCATATACTTTCTGTAGCATTAATAATAGAAATGATTTTTGTTACAACCAAATACTGCACAGACTGCCATTTTTTAATCAAACTTTTCACAAATTTCACAAAATTAGTCACAAATGTTTTCACAACACTGTTCAAATTGTTCGCGGCAAAACATATGTCATGATACGCATGACGTCACATGCAGCACAATTCAAAAGATAAGTGACGGGAACATAATAACTTGTATTCTGTATATCGTGATCACTGCTCATGCCTGCGGTGTGTGTGTTCATTTCTCTTGGGCATTTAGGGGTAGAAATCAAAAGATAACACTCATCAACAAATAGAGTGGTCGAAAACAGCATGAAATGTATGTGTGAAAATGAAAATAATGATCATTTTAAATCTTAGATATCTCAAAATTTCAACATAAATCGATATTTTGAAAATTATCATTTCTTAATGCTTACGCTGAGGTCTTCAAAACTGCGTTTTCAGATCTTCAAAATTCGCATGTCGATGATTGACCGTTTTTGGCCAATATCTCGAAAACTATTAAGGCCAGAATGCTCGAAATGATTTTAAACGAAAGTACTCAATGAAGCCAAGTTTTTGTGATTTTTTCAGATTTTTAAACACTTTAGAAATTTTTAAGAAATGGCAGTGGGAGACGCATTTAAAAAAACTTTGGAGCTCCATATTTTCCAAACGGTACTTTGGATAAAAATGTGTTGAAAGAAACCTCCACCTCATTTCGAAAGATCTGTCGATTGATATATATTTCGATGGGGTGCGACAATTTTCCAAAATTAATGTTAACTTCACCTGTACTGGAGCCACCCCCAAATGGCCCCACTTTTTAAAATCGCTGCATAGGCAATGCAGATTGTAATTTGAAATATAGATTGTAAGGTTTACGTCTAGATGCATTTTACGATATCACGTGACAAATATGACAGCTGTGTTTACAAATTAAGTTTCGCGGAATGTTTAGCATGGAATGAACTTGTGTGTTAATTTCTGTAAATTGTACCAATATAATATTGTAATAAAATGGCAATTCCTAGACCTATCCAATAGAGGGTGATGAGCCAAAAAAATTGTATAAAACATACAGTGTCGGACAAAACAATAGCACCGAATAGTCCGCATAGACATTTTGCTCAATATCTTTCCTTGTACTTGAGAGATTTTAATAATTCTTTTTTTATTCAAACAGGAAGAAGGCGGCACCAGACCACCACACTTCTTTCTTGGGATTTTATTTTCCTTACAGTAGGCTTACCGTAGGTTCATTCTATCACACTTTGGGCTTCGTACATGTCTTAAGCCGTCTAAGACCGTCTTTAACATGACAAACAAAAGTTTTCACTTGACAACAGCTAGCCGTGACAGAATTTTCAAAACTTTAGGTTAGCATGGATGAAGAAGTGTGGTGGTCTGGTACCGCCTTCTTTATCATGGGATAGTTCAAATTTACAACATTTACGACTTAACAGATTCTACTATTCGGTGCTATTGTTTTGTCCCACACTGTATATGTAACATATGTTCTTCATTATCTTTATGGTTCAGATGATATACATCATTGTGTTTCAAAACATAAAAGTGCAAAAATCTCTATATATTACCATTTCAATACGAAGCTTTGCGTCGAGCTATGTAAACATGACGTCATACGACATGACAGATGTATTTTCTGTCTTTTCCACCACTTTTATTCATTCTTCTTACCCTTGTACCTCAGCCGCAAATCAAGTTTCTAAAGAATATCTGATTTATTCAATCAATCCGGCAACTGCACTATTATCTATTTATAATTTCCCTTTTATGGTTCCGTCTACAAAAACGGAAGCTTAATAATTTCGGTGTTTATAAATCTGTCCGTCTGTCTGTCACACATTTTTATCTCCGAAGAAATCGGAATGAAATTTTGGAATTAAGAAGCTTAAGCCCTGATATAATTTTCCATGCACACAAATTTAAAATGTAAGGCCATTTAGGGGTTCCTCCGGTATAGGTGAAGTTGCCATGCACTTTAAATCATTGACGCACTCCCTCGACTGATATATCAACAGATCGTTTGAAATAAGGTTCAGGTTTGCTTCAACACTTTTTGACTCAAAGTACCGTTTGAAAAATATAGAGCGTCCCTCTCTATCATTTCTAAGCTTGAAAATATGAAAGAAATTGAAAAGTTTTAAAAGGGTTATCTAAGGTTATCATCGCAAAATGCTTAATGAATCTAGTCTAACTTTAATGATGGATTAATTCATAAAGAGGTAATTCCAGAAATAAACTTAGGCCATTAATTTCTGTTTGCTGTTAAGTGCCACATAAATGGGCATTAAAAATTAAAAAAAAAGTACAGGTCTCCCTCGTATAACGCGGTACTTCTACAACGCGTTTCGATATAACGCGATTTAAAAAAAAAAAAAACAGTTTCATTACAACGCGAAATTTCGACTTGTATAACGCAATCGCACAATCACTGGGAGAACGTCCAACAATTTGTTTCTTATCAAATGACGAAAACTTTGCCGAGGAAATTTCTTCTGATGAAGTTATACGCCCAAAGCGCTCGCTATTTCGACGAAATATGACGTTCGAAGACAGTGACAGACAGTTTGTTAATGAATAATATATATGTTTTCCGATTGTTTTTTTTTTCATTATGTTTTTTAATTTTTTAAATAGAATATGAATTTTGATTTTGAGTTGTAAACGTACATACATCTTTAATTTAGTACCTATTTTATTTTGGAAAAAGCTTATTGGAACATAACCCTCAAAGCTAAGACTTCTACAACGCGAATCACATAACGCGGAATTTTTCTGGAACGTTACCACCGCGTTATACGAGGGGCACCAGGCCCGGTCCCAGCTAAATGAGCGCCCTGTGCAAGACCTGCGTTTTGCTTTCTTTCTTTTGATCTAGTGTTTTGAAATACAATTTTTTTCCGGTTCTAAACTAGTTTCGTAACATTCATCACCATCGTAAAGAAGATGTTTCTGGAAATTTAGATGATGTTTCAAGTAAACATCGAATTGTTTCAAAAAACATAACAGGTGGTCATTAGGCACCGAGCTGAATCATTGACTACTAAATTGAATCAATACGAGCTGCATGAGACGAAAATGGTCTTGGTCGAATTATGTTTTGAAGACCAGCATCTTTTCCCTTCATATTTGAACCATTATCGTAACTTTGACTTCGACAGTTGCTTATTGAAATTCCTTGAAATTCAAGTGTGTTTAAAATTAACTTTGTAAGTTCCTCTCCGGTCTTGTCTTCTCCTTTTGAAAACCCAAAACAACAATAGTCAACAATAAGTGTAGAATTTGGCCTCTTTTAGCATGGACACAATGTGATTAGTAACAGTTGTAGAAAAGATACGTGTTATCTAATTTTGTATATTTTTGCTCAAATATTTATTTTGGATTTTCTTCTTTCCGTTATTCTCCTCAAGCGCTCTCCTAACACCAAATCAAATAAGGCTACTTCCTCAACAATCTGTAAAAAGTTACCATTATTAAGCTCAAACAACACTTCAGAAGTTCCTCGAAAAGTTAATGCTTGAGAACCAAGAAATTTACCTAAACTAATTAGTGTTTGCAAAACAGCTTAATTCTATCTAATATTTTATTTCAGTTTAGATCGAGGTGAGTCTATTGTTGTTTCCGTTCTCAAAACTTTTTTGAAAAACATCCTATAGCTGTGCTTGACAAGACATGGGAATTTGTGTTCATTGCAAATAAAATACAAACAAAATTATAGAGAAAAGACTTTGCTAGGCAATATGTACATAAATCACCCAGAAATGAATACATTACATTACATTTTTCAAGAAGAAAAAACCAAAAAATATTTTTTTGTTTTGGGTGTATGATCAATTTTATGAGGTAGTGTATATACGAGTATACCTACTGTACTCATTCTCCTTTCAAACAAATATGTATAATGAGTAAATCTCTTTCATACGTGCAGAAATAAAATCTGCACATTTTCTCTCCTCCATAGGAACTGAGTTTATTATTTTGAGATTTTTGAGTGCTTGTGCAAGAAATTTGAGTCCTGTGCGCGATTGGCCTTTTGTGTGAAGAATGAAGAGAAGAGAGAGAGACGCGATATTATATAAATTGTATTGAGTAAGGCGCCATACGTGCAGAAATAAAACCTGCACGTTGTCACTCAAATGATTCCATAGGAACTGAGGATTGAGTTTATTATTTTGAGAATTTTTCCTAAGGAAATATTTGAGTGCTTGTGCAAGAAATTTTCTTGCACAGTCTTGCGTGTGAATGGTATTGTATGAACAGGTGAAATTATGTAGTTTGTATTATTTGAAAATAATTGCGTTCAGAAAGCGTTTCGAAAAGCAAAGGTAGCTTGGACAAACTAAAATTTTATGAAAGTCAGTATATCGATAAATTGCATATTGTTTGTTTAGGCTCACAATGCGCCCCCAAGCGCTTGGCGCCCTGTGCATTTGCACATCCTGCACATATGGTAGGGCCGGCCCTGGGGGCACCTGTACTTCGGTTGACACAAGAAGAAGTAAATTGCTGAAGTTGTAGTATAGATTCAAAGGATTTCTTCTGCAGTAGTAAACGTTTGGTTTCTAAAGCAGAGCTACGCACTAACAAACATGATCTCACTAGTGCCATAATTCAAGTACGTTGAGGACCGTTTTTTTTCCATTTTGTTTCCTAAGGTGGTTTACTACGGGACTGCTTAAATTCTTCTTCTTCTTATGATGCTACAATCCAAATTGGACCTGGTCCTCAACCAGGCATGTTGCCTCTCCAGTTAGCATGGTATTTCACTACTTGTCTCTAATAACACATACCAAATTGGTTGAGGTCTCTCTCCACTTGTGTCCCATTTTAAACGTGGGCGTCCACTATTGCTGTGCTTCATAGGCTCAGAGTCAGAGACTATGTACAGTAATCATCGAACTTCACAAAGTTCGAGACTGTTACGTATTTGCATTTGTTTTCATTTAAACCTACCTTCTGATTGCCACTAGGAGAAATGAACAACAATGACCTCTTTTCTGTATGTCCATACTTGAAAATGTGTCTTTACATGAATTACGAGTATATTGCATTTTCGTCAAACAAACAAAAAACAAGACGTGCCTATTTTTCTGGTTTAGAGCGTACGGGATATACTTTCAGTTTGTAATATTTATTTTTGCTCATTAAAAGTGCTTAAGGTAAAGGGATGTGCATAATAGCATTTGCAACATGTACAACGGATACGTATACTTCTAAAAACTTGAAAAAAACCGAGCCTCTTTGTGGGTCTTTTTTTTTTTTTTCATGTGGGAAGTCTTCAAGGACAACAACCATTGAGTCCATTCCGGGTAGTGCTCCGATGACTCTTCTAAATAATTGCTTTACATTAAAGTCATCTTTTGGGCTAGTCTCGATGAACATCACATTAAGTTCTTTCGCTTTTCGCTCACCCTCTTCTGTGGAGACTTGCCGTTCATCGGATAAATCGGTCTTATTCCCTACCAACATTATTATTACATCGCTGCCGCCTACAGTGCGTACATCATCAATCCACTTCGAGGTCTGATGAAAGGAATTTGCATTTGTAATATCGTAGACTACCACAGCTACAGTTGAGTTGGGAATACAAGATGGAATGGGTGATCGGAAGAGTTCGTGTCCCGCGGTGTCTTGTAATTGTAAGCGTACTGTTCCATCCTCTAAGCACACAGTTTTCGATAGAATATCGATCCCAATAGTTGCGTGGCAAGTGTTGTTGAAGCTGCCATACATAAAACGGGTGATGAGAGAAGTTTTACCCACACTCTGTTCACCAAGGAAAACCAATTTGAAATTTTTCAAGGGATTGTCACCACCATCGAAGAAAGACATTATCGTTGTGCAGTTTCTTTCTTGTTTTTCTCTTTTCTGTTATCAATTAATATCTACTCGTCTCTAGCTCCAATATCTACTCGTGTGAATCTTCTTTGTTTTTGGCACGGTTAGTTCTCGACCAAACGAACTTTTTTACTTCCACCAAATCTCACACAAACTTAGTACTCTCATAGGCAGAGTTTCAAGAAGTCGATAGAACTTTTCGCCTACGCACACACAGCCATTGAAGAGGTACTCTACAAGATAAATGATATCACTGATGAGTAAAAAAAAATAAAAAACTCTAACTTATTAATGCATTAAGGTACTCTGCTGGCTACTGCAAAACACATATAGTCACAGAATTAATTGCGGCTTATTTTCGAAGGAAAATTTCCACAGCCTCAAAGTACATTAATCCTCGATCTTCACAAAGTTCGAGTCTGTTTCATATTTGCAGTCGTTTCCAATTAAACTTATGTACCTTATGATTGCCACCAGGAGAAATGAACAAATACTGTATACGTTAGTGAACGGAATGGGTGAACTGTGAACTATTACTGAACAGCCACAAAAGCTGACTAAATATTGGATGTATATTTGCACAAGCCGCAACTCAGAAGCAATAGCCTTGGATTGTTACTAAATCTATTCCACAAAGTATGTTGCATATCAACTGCAGGTCTACACAATCTATCAACAAATTACTCTACCCAGAAATAGAAAAAGTTCGAATATGTCATACTCTAAGTATATAAAGTTAATTCACCATAAGTTCTGACTAAATAGGTTCAATCGTTTCATGCCAAATACAACGATTACATGATTTATCAGGATTCCTGTTTTCAGAAAGTGCACCATACTATCAGAATATGTCACGATCTATATTTATAAAATCTTTCAATATTAAGCTGTTTCTAGGCGTAATCAATTAAGCAATAACGTTCCATATCAATTCCAAGCCTATATAATCTACCCACAACTTCCTGCTTCCAGTGGTTCCCAAATTAATTCGATCACGTCAGAACTAGAATTTTTTCCTAATAAGAACAGACATTCTTCGTATATGTATGGATGGATTTTTGTTTGTTTGTATATATGAATGTAGTAATGCATACTACTTGATTCGGCTGGAATTTAGAAGAACATTTGACTGAAATATTTTGCATGGAGGCAAACAACTTGCTTACTTACTTACTTAGCAGGCCTACGACCCATGGAGGGTCTGAGCCTGAGCTGACGCTGCCTTCCATCGTTGACAGTCCTGGGCACGCTGCTTTCAGTCATCAAGACAAAGCTGTCTTACGTCCGCGATGACTTGGTCTTTGTACCGGAGGTTCGGTCTTCCTCTCCTTCTCGAACCAGGATGCTGGGATTCGAAGACCCTCTTAGCTGGAGCTTTGTTGTCCATGCGCTCGATGTGGCCGAGTCAGTGCAGTTGACGAATTTGATGATGACTTGGTCCTTGTACCGGAGGTTCGGTCTTCCACTCCTTCTCGAACCAGGAGGCTCGGATTCGAAGACCCTCTTAGCTGGAGCGTTGATGTCCATGCGCTCGATGTGGCCGAGCCAGTGCAGTCGGTGGATTTTTGCCTTCTGGACTACATCCACATCCTGGCACAGCTCATAGAGTTCGCGGTTATGTCTTCTGATACTTCACAGCCATTACTTCCCAAACACAGTAGCTTGTATGCTTGCCCCTCACAACTTGCAAATTGCTGCTCTCATTAGAGGCAACTCGTGAAATAGATAACAGATGGGCGAGTGGCACTACGTGTCACACCTCCAGAATAATCTGGCCTAGGCTAGATTCCAAAAGATCTAATTATTTAATATCTCTTCACAGATCGCATATAAGCTCAATCGTCGGTGTCATCACAGGACACTGCCTCATAGGAAACCATGCCATCAGACTAGGTGTCCCGGCTAATGATTTCTGTAGAAGCTGCCTAGATGAGGAGGAAGTGGAAAGCGTCCCACACCTCCTATGCTCCTGTCCGGCCCTGGCGTCTATTCGACGCCGATATCTAGGGGCCTACTTTTTGGATGACTTGGGTGAACTTAGTACGGTTCCCATTAATAATCTACTTCTCTTCATTATAGGCTCCAAATGGTTTCCCTCGGACAACTTATTGGTTTGATCCCGGTCAAACCATGTGGCAGCGCAATGGATCAACTCTGGTCTAGGTGCACACACAGAAAAACCACATCATACCTAACCTAACCTAACCTATGTCTTCTGCTCCATTCGCCTTCCTCGCAGACGGGACCATATATCCGACTTGGATTTTTTCTTTCGAAGGCACCAAAAATCAGCTCTGCTGTTCTGCATAGTGTCCAGCTTTCGGCTCCATATAGCAGGACTGGGAGAATAAGAGTTTTGTAGAGCATGATTTTGGTCCTTCGAGTCAGGAGTTTTGATTCCAGTTGTTTTGACAAACCGAAGTAGAATCAGTTGCCGATTCAACGTCGGATCTCCATTGTGATGTCGGTCGTGGAGTTCACGTTTGCCCCGAGGTAGACGAACTCCTTTACTACCTCAAAATTGTAGCTGTCGATTGTAATGTTTTGCCCTAGGTGGTGAGCGGCGGATCGTTTCTTGCTCGACAGCATATATTTTCTCCTATCTTCATTGACCTTAAGACCAGCTCGTTTCGCCTGTTCTTCAATTGCCGTGAAAGCTTCCATTACGGCGCGTTGGGAACGCGCAACGATGTCAATGCCATCTGCGTATCCCAACAGTTGGACTGTTTACAGCAGCCCGCCGCACTATCTTCTCCAGTACCAAATTGGTAAGTCACACGACAGCGCATCTCCTCGCCGAAATCCAGTGCAGGTTTCAAACGGCTCGGAGGTTCTCGAGCCGAACTGCACGGTGCATCGCGTTTTCCCGGGATCCCGAATTCGGTCATCGCTTCGAAAAGTTCCTTGCGATGAATGCTGTCGTATGCAGATTTAAAATCGATAAAAAAAATGGGACGTATCGATTTGAAACAACTTGCACTTGCCCAATTTATTTCCTTAAATAATCGCTTTTATTATCTTCATCATCATCGACCCAAGCAAATAATAAAAAATAGAGATGTGACGGATATCCGATAAGTATTGGGTATCCGGCTTCCTTTATGATATTTGGCCAGGGCCGATTAATCTTTTTATATCCATCCGAATATCAGATAGCAATTTTTTCAGTAAGAACCCAAAAAAAAAATGCAAGAAAATATTAAGTTTAATTTTATTTAACATATGGAAAATATGTGGTTTATCCAGCAATTTAATATTGGAAGTTTATTAAAGCCGAATTATTTCATTTCATTTCATTTCATTTATTTGTTACTAAGTATCGCTGTTTTTTTTTTTTTTTTTATGGTGAATAAAAATTAGTTTTTCTGCATTACTTTTTTTTTTGTATACAATGCCTGCTTCAAAAACGATCTTCCACTGCATACACTGCTACATGGAGATGAAAGGCAAGTTTTGGCAGATTTGGACAAAATTGGATACTGTCTTCCATTTATTGCCCACCAAGCCCTAGGGTCACTATACCGTTCAAGTATAACTGTTTTGAGATATAAGTCAAGCACGTTGGCGGTATTGCTTCCGGCAAACTCTTCAAACCAGTCCCAAAAACTTTATTGTGCAAAAAATAAGAATATCTCGTGGAGGAAAGGGAAAAAAACATGTTCAAGTTAGTTTTACTTTTACCAATTTGATTTGAGTATCAGACCACTACACTACACTACTTTTAATTTGGACAGATATCCTTCTTCTTCTTCTTCTTAGGGCGCTACAGTCCGAGGTGGACCTGGGCCTCACTCAACATGCCTCTCCAGCCAGCACGATCTTTCGCTGGCTGTCTCCATTTTCGCACACCAAGCCGGCCGAGGTCCCTCTCCTTGATGATGATGATGAGGATGATCAAGGTCTTGTATAAAGTCAGCTTGGTCTTCCGAGAGAGGGCTCTACTACTCGATTGCCTTTTGAGCCCAAGAAAAACAGCGGTTGGCAAGAGTTATTCTACGTTTGATCTCGGTACTGATGTTGTTTGTACTGTTTACCGCGGAGCCGAGGTAGACGAAGTCCTTCACTATGTACCTTAAAGTTATAGCTGCCTATGGTGACGTTCTGGCCAAGTCGTCGATGTTGTGCATCCTTTCTCGATGACAGCATATACTTTGTTTTGCCCTCGTTTACCGCCAGAACCAGATTCGCCGCTTCCGTTTCAATGCCAGCAAACGCATCATTGACGTTTCGCTGTGTTAGCCCAATCACGTCAATGTCATCCGCGTAACCTAGCAGTTGAACGGACTTTTGGAAGATCGTGCTTCTTGTGTTGGCCGGTGAGTTTTGCACGATCTTCTCAAGAATGATTCTAAAGAAGTCACATGACAGCGCGTTGCCTTGTCTAAAACTTTTTTTGACATTGAAGGTCTCGGTGAGTTCGTTACCGACCTTGATGGAGCAGCGAGAGTTTTCCATCGTCATCCTGCTCAGTCTGACGAGTTTGGCAGGAATGTCAAAACTAGACATGGCGCTGTATAGCTCGTCTCTATACACGCTGTCATATGCGGCCTTGAAATCGACAAATACTCGTAAATGGTGTGTGTCGATCTGCATTTCCTGGGTCTTCTCCAGAATCTGCCGCAGTGTGAAAATTTGATCGATGGTGGACTTCCCGGGCCTGAAACCACACTGATAGGGACCTATCAGTTTGTTCACGAATGGTTTCAGGCGTTCACACAAAACGGCAGAGAAGATTTTGTAGGCGATGTTAAGGAGACTTATCCCCCGATAGTTGGCGCAGTCAAAGGGGTCTCCTTTCTTGTGGAAAGAAACCTCCACCTCATTTCAAAAGATCTGTCGATTGATATATATTTCGATGGGGTGCGACAATTTTTCGAAATTAACGGACACACCGAAATTCTAAAGGTTCGGTTTTTGTAGACTGAACCTTAAAAAGGCAGCTTTGTTATCCCGTAGTCTTCGATGACAACTGATGGGCAACGCTCACTGCAAGTGCTACATTCTATAATAAGCAATAAGCAATATTTAGAAAATTATGTATTGTAAATCCTGTAAAAATTACATAACCCAACCCTTAGCAACTCATAAAAACGAGGATGAAATATAGATTATAAGGTTTACGTCTACATGCGTTTTACGATATCACGGGACAAATCTGACAGCTTTGTTTACAAATTAAGTTTCGCGGAATGTTTAGCATGGAATGAACTTGTGTGTTAATTTCTGTAAATTGTACCAATATAATATTGTAATAAAATGGCAGTTCCTAGACCTATCCAATAGAGGGTGATGAGCCAAAAAAATTGTATAAAACATACAGTGTCGGACAAAACAATAGCACCGAATAGTCCGCATAGACATTTTGCTCAATATCTTTCCTTGTACTTGAGAGATTTTAATAATTCTTTTTTTATTCAAACAGGAAGAAGGCGGCACCAGACCACCACACTTCTTTCTTGGGATTTTATTTTCCTTACAGTAGGCTTACCGTAGGTTCATTCTATCACACTTTGGGCTTCGTACATGTCTTAAGCCGTCTAAGACCGTCTTTAACATGACAATTCATCTAAAAAATTTCAAAAATGGAACTCAAAAGTCAAAAGTTTTCATTAGACAACAGCTAGCCGTGACAGAATTTTCAAAACTTTAGGTTAGCATGGATGAAGAAGTGTGGTGGTCTGGTACCGCCTTCTTTATCATGGGATAGTTCAAATTTACAACATTTACGACTTAACAGATTCTACTATTCGGTGCTATTGTTTTGTCCCACACTGTATATGTAACATATGTTCTTCATTATCTTTATGGTTCAGATGATATACATCATTGTGTTTCAAAACATAAAAGTGCAAAAATCTCTATATATTACCATTTCAATACGAAGCTTTGCGTCGAGCTATGTAAACATGACGTCATACGACATGACAGATGTATTTTCTGTCTTTTCCACCACTTTTATTCATTCTTCTTACCCTTGTACCTCAGCCGCAAATCAAGTTTCTAAAGAATATCTGATTTATTCAATCAATCCGGCAACTGCACTATTATCTATTTATAATTTCCCTTTTATGGTTCCGTCTACAAAACCGGAAGCTTAATAATTTCGGTGTTTATAAATCTGTCCGTCTGTCTGTCACACATTTTTATCTCCGAAGTTTATAAGGATATCGGAATGACATTTTGGAATTAAGAAGCTTAAGCCCAGATATAATTTTCCATGCACACAAATTTAAAAAGTGAGGCTATTTAGGGGTTCCTCCGGTATAGGTGAAGTTGCCATGCACTTTGAAACATTGACGCACTCCCTCGACTGATATACTCGTATCAACAGATCGTTTGAAATAAGGTTCAGGTTTGCTTCAACACTTTTTGACTCAAAGTACCGTTTGAAAAATATAGAGCGCCCCTCTCTATTATTTCTAAGCTTTAAAGGGTTATCATCGCAAAAGGCTTAATGAATCTAGTCTAACTTTAATGATGGATTAATTCAAAAAGAGGTAATTGTACACAATTGGAGCCATAGTTTAAAATATTGGATAAGGCTGAGGAACAGACTTTCTTGTATTACCGTTTGGGTACAAAGAACTTCGTCTTAACATCTGAAAAGTCAGACATCGTAAATAAATCCCCTCTCTCGTGGAATATGTTCGATTGTCGGTGTCCTAATTCCGGGAATAAACTTAGGCCATTTACTTCTGTTTGCTGTTAAATGCCACTTAAATAATAATACTAATAATGGCGGCGCTACAGTCCGAGGGGGACCTGGGCCTAGCTTCTCAGCAACCACTCGTGTTGCGCGTGCTATTGTTCTCTCACGAGTGAAGGGGACATACAGTTCAATGCCGACTCTGAACGGCGAGATTGAGAAGCTTTTTTCTAGACTGTTATACTCTTTGAACATTATCAGTAACTCGAAAGAGGTGGAGCCGTGAAAAAATGTTTAATTTTTTTTTTTTTTTAGATTCGAACCGACGACCTCGAGCGTATGGGTCGACGGACCTACCCACTACGCCACGGCGCCCACAATGCCACTTAAATGGGCATGTGAAATTAAAGTAGTACTTCGGTTGACACAAGAAGAAGCAAATTGCTCAAGTTGTAATATAGAATCAATGGATTTCTTCTGCAGTAGTAAAGGTTTGGTCTAAAGCAGAGCTACGCACTAACAAACAAGATCTCACTAGTTCCATAAGTCAAGTACGTTGAGGACCGATTTTTTTTTTGTTGCCTAAGGTGGTTTACTACGGGACTGCTTAAATTCTTCTTCTTCTTATGATGCTACAACCCAAATTGGACCTGGTCCTCAACCAACATGCCCCTTCAGTTAGCATGGTATTTCGCTAGTTGTCTTTAATAACACCTACCATATTGAGGTCTCTCTCCACTTGTGTCCCATTTTAAGCGTGGGCGTCCAATATTGCTATGCTTCACAGGCTCAGAGTCACAGACTATGTACTTTAATCATCGAACTTCACAAAGTTCGAGACTGTTACGTATTTGCATTTGTTTTCATTTAAACTTACCTTCTGATTGACACCAGGAGAAATGAACAACAATGAACAATGACCATTTTTCTGTATGTCCATACTTGAAAATGTGTCTTTACATGAATTACGAGTATATTGCATTTTCGTCAAACAAACAAAAAATAAGACGTGCCTATTTTTCTGGTTTAGAGCGTATGGGATATACTTTCAGTTTGTAATATTTATTTTTGCTCATTAAAAGTGCTTAATTAAATTGGATTTGAATATTTTTTATAAACCGAATTTGTAAAAAGTGCAACGGATACGAATACTGCAATTAACCAAGCCCAGTTTCTGTCTGGGTCTTTTGTTTCATGTGGGAAGTCTTCAAGGACAACCTTCTGCACATCTTCCGGTGGATTATTATCCATTACGTCCATTCCGGGTAGTGCTGCGATGACTCTTCTAAATATATGCTTTACATTATAGCCATCTTTTGGGCTAGTCTCGATGAACATCACATTAAGTTCTTTCGCTTTTCGCTCACCCTCTTCTGTGGAGACTTGCCGTTCATCGGATAAATCGGTCTTATTCCCTACCAACATTATTATTACATCGCTGCCGCCTACAGTGCGTACATCATCAATCCACTTCGAGGTCTGATGAAAGGAATTTGCATTTGTAATATCGTAGACTACCACAGCTGCAGTTGAGTTGGGAATACAAGATGGAATGAATGATCGGAAGAGTTCTTGTCCCGCGGTGTCTTGTAATTGTAAGCGTACTGTTCCATCCTCTAAGCACATAGTTTTCGATAGAAAATCGATCCCAATAGTTGCATGGTAAGTGATGTTAAAGCTGTCATACATAAAACGAGTGATGAGAGAAGTTTTACCCACACTCTGTTCACCAAGGAAAACCAATTTGAATTTTTTCAAGGGATTGTCACCACCACCGAAGAAGGACATTATCGTTGTGCAGTTTCTTTCTAGTTTTTCTCTTTTCTGTTGTCAATTAATATCTACTTGTCTCTAGCTCCAATATCCACTCGTGTGAATCTTCTTTGTTTTTTGCACGGTTAGTTCTCGACCAAACGAACTTTTTTACTTCCACCAAATCTCACACAAACTTAGTACTCTCATAGGCAGAGTTTCAAGAAGTCGATAGAACTTTTCGCCTACGCACACACAGCCACTGAAGAGCTACTCTACAAGATAAATGATATCACTGATAAGTAAAAAAAATAAAAAACTTTAACTTATTAATGCATTAAGGTACTCTGCTGACTACTGCAAAACACATATAGTCACAGAATTAATTGCGGCTTATTTTCGAAGGAAAATTTCCACAGCCTCAAAGTACATTAATCCTCGATCTTCACAAAGTTCGAGTCTGTTTCATATTTGCAGTCGTTTCCAATTAAACTTACCTTATGATTGCCACCAGGAGAAATGAACAAATACTGTATACGTTAGTGAACGGAATGGGTGAACTGTGAACTATTACTGAACAGCCACAAAAGCTGACTAAATATTGGATGTATATTTGCACAAGCCGCAACTCAGAAGCAATAGCCTTGGACTGTTACTAAATCTATTCCACAAAGTATGTTGCATATCAACTGCAAGTCTGCACAATCTATCAACAAATTACTCTACCCAGAAATAGAAAAAGTTCGAATATGTCATACTCTAAGTATATAATGTTAATTAACCATAAGTTCTGACTAAATAGGTTCAATCGTTTCATGCCAAATACAACGATTACATGATTTATCAGGATTCCTGTTTTCAGAAAGTGCACCATGTCACGATCTATATTTATAAAATCGTTCAATACTAAGCCGTTTCTAGGCGTAATCAATTAAGTTCCATATCATTTTCCATATCAATTTCAAGCATACATAATCTACCCACAACTTCCTGCTTCCAGTGGGTCCCAAAATCATTCGACCACGTCAGAACAGACATTCTTCTGTAAATAAAATTCAAGTACGTTGCAAATGTACCAACTACAGATCTTCGCAATATATGGATCCATAAAAACTATTAATTGCACGTGTGGTAGATACATTTGGATACAGAGATTCGTATATGTATGGATGGGTGTTTGTTCGCTTGTATGTGTGAATGTAGTAATGAATACTAGTTGATTCGGGTGGAAGTTAGAAGAACATTTGACTGAAATAGTTTGAATTCATCGCCTGATATTCAGAAATGTGCAGAAATGCGAACAACTTGCTTACTCACTTACTTAGTAGGCCTACGACCCATCTAGGGTCTGAGCCTGATAAATCGCTGCCTTCCATCGTTGACGGTCCTGGGCACGCTGCTTTCAGTCATCAAGACCAAGCTCTCTTGCGTCCGCGATGACTTGGTCTTTGTACCGGAGGTTCGGTCTTCTTCTCCTTCTCGAACCAGGAGGCCGGATTCGAATACCCTCTTAGCTGGAGCGTTGTTGTCCATGCGCTCGATGTGGCCGAGCCAGTGCAGTCGACAGATTTTTGCCTTCCGGACTATATCTACATCCTGGTACAGCTCATAGAATTCGCGGTTGTGTCTTCTCCTCCTTTCGCCTACCTCGCAGACGTGATCATACATCCGACGTAGAATTTTTCTTTCGAAGGCACCAAAAATTAACTCTGCAGTTCTGCTTAGTGTCCAGCTTTCGGCTCCAAATAGCAGGACTGGCAGAATAAGAGTTTTATAGAGCATGATTTTTGTCCTTTGAGTCAGGAGTTTTGAGTCCAGTTGTTTTGATAAACCGAAGTAGAATCAGTTGCCAAGGGCGATTCAACGTCGGATTTCCATTGTGATGTCGTTCGAGGAGTTCACGTTTGCCCCGAGGTAGACAAACACCTTCACTACCTCAAAATTGTTGCTGTAGATTGTAATGTTTTGTCCTAGGTGGTGTGCAGTGGATCGTTTCTTGCTCGACAGCATATATTTTGTCTTATCCTCATTGACCTTAAGACCAGCTCGTTTCGCCTGTTCTTCAATTGCCGTAAAAGCTTCCAATACGATGTTGATGTCATCTGCGTATCCCAACAGTTGGGCTGACTTGTAGAAAATAGTGCCGTCAGTGTTTACTGCAGCCCCCCGCACTATCTTCTCCAGTACCTATTTGAAGAATTCACACGACAGCGCATCTCCTTGCCGAAAGCCGCTGCAGGTTTTAAACAGCTCGGAGGTCCTCGAGCCGAACTGCCCAGTGCATCGCGTATATGTTAGCGTGGTTCGACACAACCAGATCAGTTTTCCCGGGATCCCGAATTCGGTCATCGCTTCGAAAAGTTCCTTGCGATGAATGCTGTCGTATGCAGATTTAAAATCGATAAAAAAATGGGGCGTATCGATTTGAAACAACTTGCACTTGCCCAATTTATTTCCTTAAATAATCGCTTTTATTATCTTGGTCATCATTCGACCCAAGCAAATAATAAAAAATAGAGATGAGACGGATATCTGATAAGTATTCTTTATTCGGCCTCCGGCTCCCTTATAATATCCGGCCGGAGCCGAATAATCTTTTTATATCTCACCGAATACCAAATAGTAATTTTTTCAATAAAAAAAAAAAACAAATAAAAAAACAAGAAAATATTAAGTTGTATGATCTGATTGATTTTATTTATAATAATAATAATAATAATAATAATGGCGGCGCTACCTGGGCCTAGCTTCTCAGCAACCACTCGTGTTGTGCGTGCTACTGTTCTTTCACGAGTGGAGGGGACATACAGTTCAATGCCGATTCCGAACGGCGAGATTGAGAAGCTTTTTCTAGACATTTATACTCTTTGAGCATTGTCAGTGACCCAAAAAAGGTGGAGCCGTGAAAAAATGTCAGGTGTTTTTTCGAGATTCGAACCTTAGACCTCGAGTGTAGGAGTCGACGCACCTACCCACTACGCCACGGCGACTTTATTTAAAATATAATAAATATGTAGTTTATCTAGCAATTTAATTTCGGAAATTTATTGAAGCCAAATTATGGTGAATGAAAATTAGTTTTTCTGAATTCAGGGGTAATAATTTATCACGTTTGTTTTTAATGTTTACAATGCCTGCTTCAAAAAACAGTATCTCACTGTATACACTGCTACATGGAGATGATAGACAAGATTTGGCAAATTTGTACAAAATTTGGTACTGTCTTCCATTTATTGACCACCTAGGGTTACTTTTCCGTTCAAGCGTAACTGTTTTGAGATATAAGTCAAGCTCGTTGATGGCATCACTTTTGGGAGAAAACTCAATCTCAATATTGTTTTCCGCAACCTCTTCAAAAAAGCTTCAAAAAATAAAAAAAAATAAGATATCCGGCCGCCAAATATTAGGCCTAGCTTCAGGCTTGGTTGGGTTTTACATTTTTAAGAAACTTTTATATTTACAACTCTCGTTCTTTTACAGCTATGGATGGAAAACGACAACAACGCCTGCGTGTCTCATCATAATACAGTAGAATCTTGAAAACGTGAACGATTCTATAACATGAACAGTTCGAAAAGATAAACGATTTTGTTCCCAACTTTCTTCCGGGCGACAGACAGCAGTTTTATGAGAAAAAAATTTCAATAAATCTACTTTTTTACCTCTTGTGAACAATTTTTGTCCACTTTTATGTTTCTTGTTTTTTAAAAAATGAAACGAATTGTTATTTTGATCTGTACAATGTTTTTATGTATGGCTACACGTTCTTTTTTGACTAAGTTTCGAAACTTAGATAAAAGTTTCGGAAAGATGAACGGAACCTGTTTTATACCTGTTTTCGGTATTCAACTGTAAATCGCTCATTCGCATGGAACTTATTGACTGTTCTGCCCACACTTGTCTAAAGCTATATGCCTGAAGTATTTTACAAAATGATCCACTTTTCACGATAGGATGTATTCGATTGGAACGTATGTACTCGTACATATGTATTTGAACAATATCCACATAAAAGCGCTCACTTTAATTGGTCATACCTTTAAAATAGTTTATTTTACTTCCTTTTTTTTAAATGCTGATGCCGCCCACTGGTGGGGAAGGCAGAGAATAAACTTTGCATTTTCACCATTGCCTCATCGAATCTAAATTTAAGAAGTTTCAAAAGCATGCAGTTCACTATGCATCATCCAGCAAAACGAAATTCATCCAAAATTCTAGCTCAAACTGTTGCTGAAGCAGCATGCACTTTGGATTCGTTTATCATAAACTTTTAATAAAAACTTATTCGAAATTAAATTCTCATCTCTTTTGGGAGAAAAAAATCTAATATTTAAACTTTTTGCAACCAAGGAGAAGAGAAACCCATGCCCACCCGCCCGTCGAAACCCAACCCATCCAGTCGGTGTAAAACTTTCCCAATCTATATTCCGTAATTCTTCTTCAAAACTTGAAGAACTCTTGCAATAAACTTCGCTCCTTCATGAAACTAACGAACTTTTAAATTCATTCGTCCCTAAACTAGTTTAAAGGTGAACTCGGAAACTAAAAAATGGGTATCCTTGTGAAAAAATCGATAATGTCCTGTAAGCGAGGAGGGCAGACTGAGGCAGCAGAATGGAAAAAAACAGACACACACCCGATAAAACACACGAAAAGAGGGAAAAGAAGCTGCGAAAACTTCCATTTTCATCCTTCCACCCTGTTTGATATTCTGTGGAGCATCAATTCGACATAGTCGAGGCGAAGATGGGTGGAAGGCGGGAAATGCCTCCAAGGAGTTGTTGAAGTGGCAAATTTTCACGAGAGCACTACCACCAAATACATGAAACGGAAGGACGAGAACCAGAACCAGAACGAGAACGACGAGTACGACGCCATGGTCTATCTCGTTACTTACGGCAAATACAACGAAGTGTCATCACATACTTTCGAAATGGTTTTCCAAAAACAGGCAAAATAAAAGGATATCGAACGTCCCGTGCTGGATATCAGCTTCAGCATTACTCGTAAGTCCTCCTTATGTACACAACACACCAGCACCGTGACCATGTTGAACTTTGGTTGTCCTTCTCTGTTATGAGATGAAGGATACACACAGTGGTGGACAACGACGATGAGCAGGGTGAATATGTAGGAGATGGATTCAAGAAAACGGAGTAACCGTCGAGGGCGCAATCTCGCAAAATTTCCCCTGAGACCGAAGCACACAAGGAGAGAGCCACCAGCCACACTGAGACTGAACGAACCCAAAAAGGGGTGACTTCGAAACATATCCTTCTCTGCGAAGGAGGAGGTGGTTGGGGTGGGAGATACATAAAAGAGTTTACGTGAGACGAATACTTGTCAGAGACATCGGGGGGCCTACATCCCAGAGGGCCGAGAGCGAGCGAAAGAGATGCAGAGCCACAGGCTACCCATCAGCATGTCAGGGTGGTTTGTCGCCGCGCTGATCTAGAATTCAAGTCGAAATGTTTAATTTTCAGGATGCCTTGGAGCATATGTTACCCGATAATTTGCCGAAAGTTTTAATGAAAGACTTGGGAGCCATTAACTTTGGGGCGGCACAGCTATACAGCAGTATCGCAGTATCGAGTGGATACACCCAAACCACCACCATCAGTCAGTATCTCTGTGCCGTGCACAAAGGAGGCTGTGTGAGAGGAGTCTCGACTCGATTGCTCCTGATTTCTGATTTTCTATGCACGACGAGGCGTTGGCAGGCGTTTTTGATTTTATTTTGGTATGTCTTGTGCTTCTCCTTATTGCCTCTGCCGCTCGCTCGTTCTTTATTGATGCGGTGCGGCAAGAAGGTTTCTATGGAGTTGGGAAGTTAATTAACGCACCAACCGATGGATGGAAATTTGCGGAGATCGGAACATGGATGAGAGTAGCAACAACAGCAGCAGCAGCAGTGGAAGCTGCTGGAATAGGGTCACACAGCACAAAGCTATAAAACGCTTTATTTTTATGAACGAAATAAGGTGTCGGTGGCAAGTGACTAAATTACAGGGCGGCACTATGGTGCGATGAAAGGAGAGCTTGCAGAGATTTTCGAACCCGTAAAAATGCATCGAAATGCAACATTCACGTGTAGAGTGCAATGCACTTGTACGAGATTTAAGACAACTTATATGAATAATTTCCTGGTATTTGCTGACTTAAAACTTTAAACAAAGAAGTTTTTATGAAACTGAATTCTGACATAATTTAGAATCGAGGAGAGCTGTTAGTTTATTCAGTTTATTCAGTCCTTATAATGGTCTTCACCCGACTTTTTTTTTAAGTATTAATAAAGACTTAATAAAAAAATAAAATTTAAATTTAAAATTTAAATTTTAAATTTTATTTTTTTATCAAGTCACAAAGGTAACATCGGACAAGTAGGCAACACTATGTTTGATGCAGACTTGTTTCACAGCATTTTCCGTGCTTTTTGGAAAATTTCTGTTAGTAAATCGTTCACATTTTAACGGTTGTTAAAATTTTGGGCAACTAAAATCTGCGGATTGTTCATATTAACTCGAGACTTTAAGAATAAGCCAGAATAAGCGATCAAATTAAGCGATTTGTGGGTTAGTGTGCAATGAGAGATGATGCGATGGGAAACATTTGCTGTACATGAGGAGCAACATGCACTCCTGGAGCAACATGTTTCCCAAACCTAATTTATCTATTGCAGGAAGCAAGACGGTTTTTTTGTTTTTTTTATTGCATAAGCGGAGCACCAAAGGAAAGGATTTTGTGGTGCATTAGACGGGGACTTTATTTATAGAAAATGTACACTAATGGGTCTAATTTAAAATACATATTTTAAAAAGGAAGTGCTAAAATGACATGAGTCAACACACATCTCGGCCTTAAAGTTTCATGGAAATGATAGATGAGATACCGGTTTAAACTGGTCCTTAATGTTGGTCGAAAGTAGTGAATGTGAATTAATAGCACTGCGACCATAAAAGCTCTACTGTGCCCTCTTGATTAATCTAGATCTGGAGTGCTGTCTCTGTGCTGTGCTCCTTAGATGCAATGTTTTGATAGAAAATACCCCATAAAGTTGTCACATCAATCTGCCACAATGAGTAAGTGCTCAGCAATAATGCCGGCACTTACCAAAGGTCAACCAAGGTTAGGTTAGGTTGAAGTGGCTGACTGTAGATAACAGTCACACTTAGTCCAATTTAGGCCCATTGTGATACCACGCGGATCTTATGTTATTTATCCGAAAAACCATTTAGTGCTTTCAACGAAGCTCTTTAATTGATTAATGCCGACGTTGTGCAATTCGCTCAAGTCGTTAAAGAAGTAGGCTCCAAGGTGTTTCATCCTGCGACAGGAGAGAGCGCTACAAGTGCAGAGAAGATGCATTATACTTTCTTCTTCTTCTTCGTCTCTGCAGCTTCTGAAGAAATCATTATGAGGGAGCCAATGGCACAGTGTCCTGTGATAATGCCATTCTAAGAAGATAGAGTGAACGTTTTAGAAAGTTCAACCAAGCAGTAGAAAAAAAAGTCCCGGAGTCGCCAAACACCACTACTCGTTAGCAACTCCCCCTTTCTTTAACTTTTTCCTGGTTTTAATTCATTTTAAATCGTTGAAAGTCCCCTATCTAAGCCATTTGACCTCAAAGCAATCATTTACCAAAAGATGAAGTGAAATTTTTGACAGGCATTCTAAATGTACACAAGGTAGATCGCTATAGTTCACGTTTGCGAAGGTTGAATTTTAACAAAAAAAATTTAACAAAAAAAATAGGATAACCCCGCGGTAGATATTCTTTCAAAAATATAATTTTTTTATATTATTATTTATTAAATAAATATAATCTTGTACCAAGAAAGACTAATTCCAAATTGAAATGCTCAAATTAACTTGGGACGAAAATTGTTGTTCACGTTTTAGAGATGTCGATGTATTAAAAAAATTGTTCACGTTATGCGGTGTTCACATTAGCCGATGTTCACACAAACGCAAGTCTACTTTATGTCAAACAACCTAGTTCTTTTCTAGAAAATAACTAAAAAAAAACTTGTTAAAAAAACGCGAACAAGAAAGATCTTCAAAATTAATTCTTTTAGATATAGGAAAAGCATTTCATTGTCACGATCGACTTATATTCAAAATGATTTATTTCAGTTTTCCATTGTTTTGTTTAGTGGTTTTCTGTTTTCTGTCACATTTCAAAGTCAGTTTAAATAATAAAATTTCGGATGTAATTTATTTTCTTTCAGGCGTACCACAAGTTTCTGCTCTCTCTCTCTCTCTGTCTCTCTCTCTCGGAATGCCGCATTAAAAAGTTACAAGTTTCACAAGATAATCTCCTCTCCTGCTCTTACAGGGTGGCGAAGAAAAAAACGTTAAGTTTTATTTGATGAATAACATTTTTCTTTCTGATTTTATTTAACCTTGGCTTGTATTAAAATTTAGATTATGGTTTGAAAATATGTTCATCGCATTATGTTTTAAAGATAATATCTGTCCAATGGGTGGGCGTGGTGGCGTACGCTCGATGTTGTTGGTTCGATTCCCGAAAAAACACCTAAACATTTTTTCACGGCTCCACCTCTTTCGAGTCACTGACAATGCTCAAAGAGTATAACTGTCTAGAAAAAGCTTCTCAATCTCGCCGTTCGGAGTCGGCATTAAACTGTAGGTCCGCTCCACTCCTGAGAGAACAATAGCATGCACAACACGAGTGGTTGCTGAGAAGCTAGGCCCAGGTCCACCTCGGACTTTAGAGCTGCCATTATTATTATTCTTCTTCTTCTTCTTCTTAGGGCGCTACAGTCCGAAGTGGACCTGGGCCTCACTCAACATACCTCTCCAGCCAGCACGATCTTTCGCCAGCTGTCTCCAGTTTCGCACACCAAGCCGGCCGAGGTCCCCCTCGACTTGTGTGCTCCACCTTGTACGTGGACGTCCTCTGTTGCGTTGTCCCACAGGCTCAGAGGCGAAGACTCTTCTGGGGCCGGAGCTAAGTTGTCCCTACGCTCTACATGGCCTAACCATCTTAGGCGTTGGATCCGTAGACGCCTGGCTAGACTCATGTCGCTGTACAGCCCATACAGTTCGTGGTTGAATCTTCTCCTCCAAATGCCATCAACGCAAACAGGACCAAAGATCGAGCGCAGAACTTTTCTCTCAAAAAGACCAAGACACTGTTCATCCGCTCCACCAAAGGACCAAAGATCGAGCGCAGAACTTTTCTCTCAAAAAGACCAAGACACTGTTCATCCGCTTGGGATATTGTCCATGCCTCTGCGGCTTAAAGCAGGACTGGGATGATCAAGGTCTTGTATAAAGTCAGCTTGGTCTTCCGAGAGAGGGCTCTACTACTCGATTGCCTTTTGAGCCCAAGAAAAACAGCGGTTGGCAAGAGTTATTCTACGTTTGATCTCGATACTGATGTTGTTTGTACTGTTTACCGCGGAGCCGAGGTAGACGAAGTCCTTCACTATGTACCTTAAAGACAAGTCGTCGATGTTGTGCGTCCATTCTCGATGACAGCATATACTTTGTTTTGCCCTCGTTTACCGCCAGACCCATTTTAGCCGCTTCCGTTTCAATGCCAGCAAACGCATCATTGACGTTTCGCTGTGTTCGCCCAATCACGTCAATGTCATCCGCGTAAGCTAGCAGTTGAACGGACTTTTGGAAGATCGTGCCTCTTGTGGCCAGTGAGTTTTGCACGATCTTCTCAAGAATGATGCTAAAGAAATCACATGACAGCGCGTCGCCTTGTCTAAAAACCTTTTTTGACATTGAAGGTCTCGGTGAGTTCGTTACCGACCCTGATGGAGCAGCTAGAGTTCTCCATCGTCATCCTGCTCAGTCTGACGAGCTTGGCAGGAATGTCAAAACTAGACATGGCGCTGTATAGCTCGTCTCTATACACGCTGTCATATGCGACCTTGAAATCGACAAATAGATGGTGTGTGTCAATTTGCATTTCTTGGGTCTTCTCCAGGATCTGCCGCAGTGTGAAAATTTGATCGATGGTGGACTTCCCGGGCCTGAAACCACACTGATAGGTACCTATCAGTTTGTTCACGAATGGTTTCAGGCGTTCACACAAAACGGCAGAGAAGATATTGTAGGCGATGTTAAGGAGACTTATCCCCCTTTCTTGTTATTATTAGTATCTCTCAAATGGTGCCTTTGTTTGCTTCTATCTGACGTACAAAGCATTTTTCATTACTTTTCATAGAATTTCAGGTCCCAGCGCCTTTACGAGTACTTCTTCTAGGATATTGGCTTGTTCTGTATAGTTCTTTGCGTATTGGCATACACTTCACTTTTTAGGTAGCCCCAAAGAAAAATATCTGGAGCCGTTAAATCGGTGAACTCGATGACCGGGTAAAATCATAGAAACGCGATATTATCCGATCACCAAAAATTTCGCTCAGCAAAGCCATAGTTGGACGAGGTGTGTGAGCTGTGGCTGTGATTCTTATATGAAAAAGGTGTAACTGCCTTCAATTTCTTTGCAAAGACCGCCTAGACATCACCAATTGCTGAGAACATCGCCTGGTAGAAGCTTCGGGGTTTTCCTCAATACTTACTTGCGCCCGAGCAATGTTCACATCATTTCGAACTGTACGAGGTCTTCCAGCACGCGGAAGATCACAGACAGCCCCTTTGGCGTTGAAAACGTTGGACCAATCGGCAAATTGTTGGAGCACTGGGAGCATTTCGAACATAAAAGAAATATCGATATAATCTTTGTGTCTGAATAATTGAATGACGGATTTTAAAATAAAATTGAACCACTTTGGTTCTTTGTGCTGTGCTGAATTTTTCCATCATAGATTTCCCACATTTTCCAAAGTTAATTCAGAAACAAAAAGAACGTAAATAAAAAATGTATTCAATCTTTAAATCTTAACGTTTCTTATGCGCCACCCTGTACTTTGAATCTGCATAACAAAACGAGTATTGAATTGATATCGAATTCAAAAGCTTATCACCAAATTCCTAAAGAAATGTGTGACGGATCCACACTGCAATTCACAATAGAGCTCTAGGAAGCAGTAAGGATAAGTGTTTGATGCTAGTGTTCCTTGCGGTGTCGTAAAGAACGAAGAATATAATTCTAATTGTGACGTGCGGACTTAATCGTCAATAGTATTATAACAGCATATACAAGCATATACATTTAAATACTCGGGTCTTCCGCCGTCCTATGCTATTTTACTATTTTACCTAAAACACAATTGGACACCGAAAAAACAAAAGAAGAAATTAGAAAGAGTACATTTATTATTATTGACGATCGCTTATAATTTTCTCGTGAAATTCTTCATATAATACATCCATCCATGTAACTGCGCTGATTTAGGATGGGCACGGAAATGTTTAAGCTGGGCAATTACCTTGTCACGACAAGGAAATCATCTGTACTGAATTGACCTCTTGGATATTTTATGAATATTCCTGAAGAATAATGTCACGTGTTCCCCCGATAATGTGCAGAAAAGGGAAGTTTATTTTTTTCGGTAGTCTTCGAATACAGCTTTTTTGACGTCTATCTTGATATTGCTTTCATGTCATTTTACTGAGAGTGTCATTGTCTTCCAAACTGAATGCAAAAAATGCTTGTTTCGTTTAACGTCATTCACAGATGCATTCGTTGTTATAATATAATGCACAAGTCCATCTTCCCCAGTTGCAATATGCCTTTCAACTCCAACCCTTCCCATCTTAATGCTGATGCCATGGTCAAAGGATTTCATCCAAATATATCCACATAATAACAACTGTAACCAATCCCTTTAAACTATCATACACCATAACCCAAATCATTTATATTCACTCACGTGTGGTTCCTTTCACATCGCGCCCATCGCTTCGTTACCCCTCATTTGTCGACTTAATTTTAAGTCATCATACTTTGATAGTGATTAGCCGTAGAGCACAGGAGACACAAATTGCCATAACATCACCAACCAATACCGCAGGGCCTTACATAAGCCGTGGAGCGATAAAATTTTCGAAAACGCCTCGAAATATTCCTTTAGCCCGCTCAATCATCTTGCAACTGTCACAACATACCATCCCGCCATCGCCCTCGTCACCACACGACAAACATATTGAGTTTATGACAGAAATCATATTTGCTGCGGTAGATTAGCAGAGATATTAACGACGACATATAATTTGTGGTGTGTGCCTTTGTGGGATGCTTCTTGATTTTATGTTAATTTTTAACGCCGCCGCTCGGCCGAGAGGAAGGGTTTACTGCTCGACGAGGAAGGCGGAATGAGAATGAGGGATGTGACAGTGGTGTATCCTTTCTATTTTTTCTTTTATTTATTAGCCGAACAGATTGCGTGATTAAAGAGTGAGGTTGAGGTTGACAAAATATTTATGTTTCGCTTCAAACACATGAACCTGTCGTAAAATATACACCCTCCCCTTTGATTCACGGCTGTTTCCTCATTTTATGATCGCCGATGACTAATCCCAAAAACCGCTTTGTAGTCCAAACAAACAAATAGAAAGGCAGACACATGGAAACACGATTAGATCACCCTGACAAGACAAAATCCGTCAGGAGTCACAAGCACATGGGAGAACCAGTTTTGGACGTGGCAAGTTGATGAAACTACCTATCCTTTGGCGATTTTCGAAACTCTCGCAGTTTACACCTTTCAAGAAGAGCTCCGCATCAAGTGTGTCGACACGAAGAGGCCACAGCCCTGCAACTGATTAACGTAGAAGCGTATAATTATCTCTGATCCTTTGATTCACATCATTTCACCTGAGGTCGATCTGCAAATGTCGTTTGAGGGATAAACGTTTTGTCGAACCGAATCGACACATTCGGAACATACCAGGCGGTGTGATCGTTGAATGCGTGAGGGTTTAACCCGCTCGATGATGAGGTCCTTTAGACACATCAGCAGTGGAAGAATACGTGTGGGTAATGCGAGAAACGGTCGTAAGGTAGCAAACACTTAATGACTTCAAATGCGTCTAACACGCAAGCTGAGGTTAATTGACTTTCTTACAAATATTTGGGAACTATACGTTGTACGTTGACTTTAGACTATTTACAAGCTCGTAATTTTGGTTCAAGTTCTTATAGAATTTAAGGAAGTGACAGTCTAATCTTGAGCTTTAAACGAGACGAGCATCAATTGGGCGTGAATGATGGTTCATACTACGGGTAAAGTATCACATTATTCACAGCCTTACATGGATCATAGCTTATAAACCTACTCTGATATACATTATAAAGTCCAAAAGCTTATCTTTGAGTTACTATTATTGCTTTGGAAATTATCAGCGGTTGTAAAGAACAGTTTGTTGCCAAACATTGTTTCTTGAAAGGACGTAGTTAGGAACAACCAATCCGATTTGTTGTTAAAAAATATTCTGAAGCGGAAATGTTCAACCATCGGAATGAGTCAGACTTCTTATTCTGATGATCTGATTCCTCTTTCAATGGTAAAAAATTTCCAATCCCTGACCTTATTTTCCACTGATCACCGGTTACAGACTGCTTAATGTTTAAGCTTTTTGTTTATACTTTTGCAGCAATGTGACAGAGAGTGTTTTTGTAGTAAATAAATTATTATCGCAGTGATTTATTGGAAGATTTATTTATTAGTATCCATATACACTCGGCGAATTTACAACAAACGAACAATATTAAAATATTTTATGATATTTATGGCAAATAAAAGCCAGTAAAAGGATGCGCTCAACAAAATAAAAACTTTTTGCCGACAAAACTACTAGAATAATGGCTGAAACACAACAGTGCGTTGCGCTAGCCGACTTCATGTTACGGAGGGTGTGCGTTGACGCACTGTGGTAATCAGCTGTTCCCTCTCTCTCTCAAATACCGAATAAAAAATATTCCGTCAGCTATTTTCATATCTGAAATGTCAAATCAAAAAACATGCTGGTCAAACAATTGAACGTTAAAGGAATTAATTGCGAAAAATTAATGCCAAGAAGGTTAAAAAAATTGAAAAAGTGCTTCTTGTTGCTAATTTGCCGTATTCAGGCTTCCAAGCATACACGGATTTCAAATTAGTTTTGTCGTTAATATAATTTTAGTCAGCTGTTTTCATGTCTCAAATGTCAGTTGCCACAAAATGTTCTCAATTTGGGAAAAAACTCTCAATTTGGGAAGCATTTCTCAATTTCGTTCTCACAGCGCACCCCTCTGTCAAAAAAATATCCAACATGTTGAATAATGACGTGGGTTGCGATTACGTTTTACGTTTTATTACGATCCTCTCATCTCTCTCATTTTTCACTTACGTCGGTTGATGCAGTATTTCGTGAATGTCCATTGAATTGTGTGCGTTGAAAGACAACGCTGACGCTGACGCACGTGACGTGTTTCAGCCATAAAGCGACTGGATGGCGCAGTTGGTTAAGTACCTGCCCCAAGTTAGTGCAATCAAGTTTCGAATCCCAGTGAAATCGAATCTGGTCCAGTCACCATTTGCCATTGGAATCCAATTAACGGCACTGGAGTAGGTTACTACCTAACAGTACAATGGACCAGTTTTGAGTCTGAGTGCTTCAGAATAGTGTGTCAAAGAAACTATGAAAAAAAAAGAAAAAAAAAATTACTAGAATTTAATTTTTCTTCATAATTTTATACAACGAACTCCCTATATAATTGATCATTTAAAAGTATGAGAAAGTAATGATTTTTTTGTGTTTAATTGGTTTCATAAAATTGACTCAATGTCACCAATAATGGCTATAAACTTTTAAAACTTACGGAAAATACTTAAAATGTATTTTTTGATTTTATTCATCGACAAGGCTAGGCTAGGCCCCAGTCCACTGCGAATTGGACCGCAACAGTACACACATATGTTTATATACAGTGAGCGTCAAAATAATGTTAACACTTTGTGATTCAGGTTTCAGATTAAATAACGAATTTTATTACAAGTGAAATTTAAAACTAATTGTACGTCTTAAATAACTTATGAATTCACTATTGAACAATATGAAAAACTTAACAAAGGTGTCAACTTTTTTTTGACGCTCACTGTATGTATATATTAAAATTTAGTACTAAATAAAAAAGAAAAAATCCTGTTTTTCTGAAAATTTCCAAAAAATTGAAGTATCGTTTTTTAAAAATCTCAAAATATCAGTCTACTCTGCCCTCTGTTAACTGGCACCTGAAATTTTGTTTATCACGTATGAATATTTTTGCTAAGTGGCACGCTTTATATCTTTGGCCACAAACCATAACCGCTAAACTCGAGTTAGGACAAAAATGAGTTATAAGTACCATTATGTTCAGCATGTTTAAGTCTACTTTCACTAAATTTTGTATGTCTATATCTTTTTTTAAACAGAAGTTATTCCAAAAAAAACCTAGCAGCCTAAGTACTAATAGTAGTGCAAATTTGAAAGTTTCTCCTGAAAAAGTATAAAAACCGACTTAAGCGGTTATGCCTTGTGACCACAGATATAACTTCATCACCATTTTTCTAAGTTATTTACGTAGCTGTTTGCCGAACTGTGTCATTCCGCCAACTGTAACCTAACAACTTGGGACAAATTTTGCTTTACACGAAATTAAAATATACAGTTCTTGTGAGATTTCCTTTAGGATTGATTGAAATCCTTTGTTATGAACCGAAGTTCACTTAAACCGTGTTCGTTTTATGTGGTCATTATAATTATAATTGTGGCAATTGCAGCTCATGGGGAGCCATTGCCTATAAATCAAAGGGTTTAATCTTCATATTCGAATTCATACATATCTCTCTTGACATCCTGCAAAAAAACACATTTTTGAATTTTCAGGATTTTTGACATTTTTGGAGATTGAAAAAAAAATGCTTAAATAACTCCCAATTACGAGTACGTTGTGTCAGAGGATTTTTTTTCAAACGCTTTCTGTGAAGATTTTTTTTTTTAGCGAAAATATGCTGACGATCCCTCACTTTTTTGATCACATTAAAAATCCCTGTAGGTGCCGTAATTTTTGTTGCTGTCACTGTGGAATTCGACACGACTCTAAGAAGTAACGTCTAACTCCTGATGTCAAGCTTGTAAGAGATGTAATATCACATGGCATTCGAGATCAATTCACTCAATACACTAAATTCACCCCATTTTGCGAGATATTGTGCTTATAAAGTGTCTTCTTCAATGAATTGATTACGCGGCATGTAGCGCTGTCTTATTGAAATTAGAACTCTTCCACGTTAAGGCCATTCCATTGGAGAACGAAAAAATGTGTGGTGATTGATCAATTGTAACACTCTGGTCTGCCTCATGTTTGCAATCATCTTGCCATGATTCCACCAATCCACCAAATACCCTAAACATTGGGTTTTATGGGTTTAAAAGCATCTCCATAAAGAATTGTGGAATTTGTTCACTTCAGGCCATTCAAAAAGAGGTTAGACTTGCCGCTGGACAAGACTCCCGCACGATGATTCTCGAATTTGCAAGTGTTGCACAGGCATGAATTAGTTCATGTTAAAATGGCATCACTACTAACAGTGTTACCAAGTCAAAAATCAAAGCTTTAAAAAAAATCCCGTATCGGCTGCAGCATTCAATGCATGTACGTATGCGTACGTAAATATGTGCAATATTTTTGATAGGATACAGGAAGAAAAAAGAAGCAAACAAATTACCAACAAGCTGTTATGCATTATAATTATTGCTGCTCAAAAATAATTAAAAGTTGTTATTGGAATAATCGGGCCATTACCCTTAAAGCATTATATCATATAAGGTTATATTAAATTGTTCAACAATATTTCCTTACATTTCAACATCTCATCAAGGATCAAATGATGAAACAGATCATAAGCTTTCAAGTTAAATACAATCGATTAAAATACGTAATTTTCATTTTAATTTAAATCAAAATTCAAAAGTTTAGTTTAGAAAACAAATATGAAATAGTCCCGAAATGCATTTTAGAATTTATGAGAAAAATGTGTTTATATTTTACTTAAATTTAACTTTAATCAGTCATTTGATGTAAATGCGTTTATTGTAGAAATATCATCTTTACCGCTTGTTGCCAAGTAAAACTCCAACTCCCTGTTGAAATATTTTCAATTTCTACTTTTGCAGGAGAACAACATGAAGCCACCTTCTTTTTGGTGGCTGTTTCATGTTTGCGGTTTCAGCGATAGCACGCTACCTTCCACACAGCAATCATCATCCTCCAAATTTGATGTGAGAAAGGTGTTCGTTTCATTTAAGTGTTCCAAGGATAATTTCTATTATCTCTCCCTCCTCCGAGAACGCCTTTTCCTTCTCTTTTTTTTGTTTACCAGCTCCAGTTGACTTGCGTTAGAAAACAACAAAAAAAAAGAAAAAAAAACAAACTAACCAACCAACTGACAGAGCGTCAGGAGACGACTTTGACGACACACAGCCATAAACCGCTATGCGTACGAAAATTGTGAAACGCCAAATGATCCTGGTGTCGGTCGAATCCAATTTGTAGCAATTTGTCGGACCACTAAATGAAAGGGGCCATTAGGATAATTAGATCTTTGTTTCTCTGCACGTCTAACTGTGTCTGTTACTGTTTGCGTTTCGTAGTGTGCCCGTCCTCACGGCAGCGGTGGCTGGTTGGTACCGCTGCGTGTGTCATTCCCTTCGCTTGTACAGTGGCATCCCATACCGACCATCCCATGGAAATGACAGCGTTATTTAATTGGGTCGATGGCAAAGCCATGGAGGGACATGTCTCAGTCCTTTTGTCTATTTTGTGTGTTCATGTTCTTGGTTATGCGTCTTTCACCTATAAAGTGTTTGTTTTTAGTGCTTGTAATTATATTGGCTGCAGAGCAGAGTGTGGGGCGGTTGGCTGAGCCAGGTCATCAGCATCGTGATGTTGGGCTCTGGCCATCATCATCATCATCAAGTTGGTTCGTCGGTACATTTTGATAGTTAATGAAACACTTTGTGGAAGATTGCTTTTGTGAGTGTCAATGGTCACGTAATGTTGGCTTTAACCTGGCCTGGTGCCAGACCGGTCTTGGATCCATTAATGTAATTGAATTTAGAAAGTGATCACTTACGTTTTTTGACTAATATGTATCTTGAGACATGCGATTAAGTGGATAACAGATGCTGTGTGGGAGAGACTTAAGAGGCTGATGAATATGCACGTCAGAATTGATTGTTTGAACTCAAGCTCTTTCGTCTGTGCCAAGTTAATATTTTGTTCAGTATTTTGTAAATTTCACTTTAAAACGCTTTCGAAAGATCTGTGTACAACAGTAAATGAAGGCAAATTTAACTACAACTGTGTTTCGGGTGTGTGATCCGGCTCGAAGGACCAATGATTCGGGCGTATGATGTCCCGAAGCGCTCGTTGAATGGGTTTAACACTGACCCTGGTACTGATATGTACGTATTTTGTGACTGGTGACTGCACTCCTTTTGTTGCTGGTACTTTCACACAAAAATAAAAAAACTTGATCTATCTCGTTATAATATGACCTTTTATTTGGTCTGATATTTTTGTATGAAAGTACCAGCAACAAAAGGAGTGACATCAGCAGTCACAAAATACGTACATATCAGTACCAGGGTCAGTGTTAAACCCATTCAACGAGCGCTTCGGGACACCATACGCCCGAATCAAACTGTCTTAAAAATAGAACGCAACAGAGACAACATGGTCAGCACGTTACCGCAGGCAGCTATAACTTCGAGGTGGTTAAGGACTTGGCCCATAATAACATTAACAAAATTTAACATGAAGATCAAAGGTAAAACAGCTCTTGCCAATCGCTGTTTTTGTATGACTCAAAAGGCAGTTGGGCTGAAGGCCCCTTTTTCGATCAATTTGGCTTCATATAAAACATTGGTCATCCCAGTTCTGCTCTACACAGAGATATGTATGGACTATATCCAAATCTGATGATCAAATCCTTGTTCTTTTCTAGATAAAGGTTATGTGTTTGATCTTAAATTACGTTTGTGTTGATAGCAATTGAAGAAGAAGCTTTAACCAGGAACTGTGCGAGCGGTATAGTGCCAAGCGTCTAGCCAGCGTCTACGGATCCGAATCCAAAGGGGGATAGGCCATATTGAGTGCTTAGACAACTTTGCTCAAGCCTTCGACTCCGAGTCAGTGGGACAGCGAAACACCAAACGCCCCATTTAATGTGGTGCATGCAAGTAGGAGGAACCCAACCTATTGTCAAAAACTAGAGACAATCAGCAAAAGATCGTGCTATCTGGTGAGGCTTCTTGATTAAGGCACAAGTCCACTCAGGGGCTGTAGAGCCATTTAGAAAGAAGAAGAATAATCTCTTTTGAGAAAATTTAACCTTAACCCCTCTACTGCCCACATTTTTCTTATTTTCACCACCTTTTTTGCTAACTTTTTACAAACAAAACAAAAAATTAAAAAATACCGTTGATTTGTCAAAGACAAGGCAACATGTGAAAATGAAAGGTGTTGCCATCATGTACTTATCGTTTTTTATAACAAATTATAATTTTAAGTTTGATAATTGTAAATTTTAGTGAACCTCGCCTAAAGGCAGTGTCGGGCAGTACAGGGTTAAGGCTTAGAACAGTGAATCCTCTGAAGTCATCCACCTGTGAAGTTGGACTGAATATTTTTGCACGAAAAAAATGTCCTACAAAATATTTAAATGCCTATAATAACGATTATAGGGAGTAGCGGTAGAATAGCGAACGTGTGTGTCATCACATATAAAAATATGATGGGAAATGTTTGGTTTCTGTTTAAGTTTCAAAATTAAAAAAAAACTATTACGAAATTAAAAAATTAAAAAAACTATTATTCGCGATTGCATACAGTAAGATAAACGTAAAAATATTACGTTTCTAAATTCACTCAAAAAGAAGACAGCCTTATAAGTTGACCACCGTTTCATCTTTGTCAGAAATGTTTGCACCGCGGTTGCCGAGCATTGAAAGGTTCCAATGTACAGAGGAACTTGCTTAGAAGAACTAACGATCATCGTTTGCGTCGAGGAGGGCTCGAACAGTTGACAGCTGATTTCCATAATACTCTGTTTGGTGATCATCGCATTTGGAGTGAAGACCGTTAAATTTGTATCGATCAGCTATCGAAACCCCTAAAAATGGTTGCTTAATAACGTTTGGTTATTTAACCCATTCGACTCCAAGGTTGCCTGAGAGAAATTTCTGGTGCCTTACGGCTAACGGTAGGCGTTCCTTTTATTTATGTCTGTTGATTCTTAATGATAAGAGTAGTTTTATGTGTCTACTCGAGGTGTGAGTAAAAAGAAACACATTTGAAGGTCATTTAGCGAAGTTATTAGTTCTCAGAAGTTATAGCTTCTCAGCAACCACTCGTGTTGTGCGTGCTATTGTTCTCTCACCAGTGGAGGGGACCTACAGTTTAATGCCGACTCCGAACGGCGAGTTTGAGAAGCTTTTCCTAGACAGTTATACTCTTTGAGCCTTGTCAGTGACTCGAAAGAGGTGGAGCCGCGAAAAAATGTCTGATGTTTTTTTTTTCGAGATTCGAACTGACGACCTCGAGCGTAGGAGTCGACGCACCTACCCACTACGCCACGCCGCCCACGAAGTAAGTGATTTACTTATTATTAATTTGAAAATATTTAAATATATATATGAAATTGTTTTTTTATCCTACCATACATAACTTTTCAAAATAAATAAAAATAATTGTAAGCTGTTTTCAAAGAAAAAATAATTTTTTACACACTTTTTTACACAACTTGCCCAACGTTGCTCACAAGCAACGTCTAGTAGCGCCCAAACCGATAGGCGTGGCAACTTTAAATTTTGGCCTAATACTTCTTGAATGAATACAAATAGATCAAAATTTAAAAAAAATGTCTAACTACAGGAAAAAGTTGGGGTCGAATGGGTTTAAAAAAGAACACACACAATAGATCTATATGGCAACAATCACTCACAAAAGCGTCCGCAGGATGATTTTTGGGAACTAGGAAGAGTGCAAATAAATAATATTAGTGAAAAATATTGCACATTTTGCTTCTCATTTCAGAAAATTTCTAAAAATCACTTCATACGGATACTTTTGTGAGTGTGTACATATTCAATTTTTTTCAGCAATCTTGAGCTCAACTGTGTTGACGAGCTATCAATACTCATAACGAACCGGTACCATGGATAATAAATTGAAACCAATACACGCTGTGGTCGGTTCTTGCCTCTTACCATTCCATTGGCCAAAGATATTTTTGCCGATCTTAAAGATTTTTCAGTATATATTATTTTCAACTACTGTAAATCACTGTAAATCTGTTTCCCTTGGTTTTTGCAATCATCTAAGTTCCATAGTTGCACGGAAAAGAAAAGCAAACTCGACCTGGATTTATGTTTTAATGAAATTCAACGAGAGTTTGGATCGAGTTCTTATTTACTGAACTCCTTCTTTTCTTTCAGGTGGTGCTACATTTCAAGGTGAACCTGGGCCTAACTTCTCAGCAACCACTCGTGTTGTGCGTACTATTGTTCTCTTACGAGTGGAGGGGACCTACAGTTTAATCCCGACTCCGAACGGTGAGATTGAGAAGCTTTTTCTAGACAGTTACACTCTTGTCAGTGACTCGAAAGAGGTGGAGCCGTGAAAAATTTTTAGGTGATTTTTGGGGAATCGAACCGACAACATCGAGCGTAGGAGTCGACACACCTACCCACTACGCCATGGCGCCCACTTTTACATTTAAGGCTCTCATCTCATCTCATTTACAATGACCCGCATGTTCCACTAAAGGGATCGCGGGGGCAATGCATGCACGAGAGATCTCCAGGCCACTCGATCCTTCGCCATCGACTCTAACTCATCAGGAGCAACCAGGCAAGTGTTTGGACATGGTCCAACCATCTCGTCCTAGGTCTGCCAAGCGGTCGCCTACCTGATGGAATCGCATTTAAGGCACGCCTCGGAAGTCGTGATGATGCCACGTGACCAAATCAAGGAAGTGCAGCCCTTTCCGTTCGAAGATATCTTTACAAAACCGATTGTGTTATAATTACTTTATTTTATCGTCGCTTGTTTCTAATTTCTTTGTTATTCCTATGGAAGAATTTGCGCATTTCATGTTGACACATTTTACCTGAACTTGTCAAAAGATCAGTTACTCGAGTGACACCGTTATTTTCTACAAGATATTTATCTCTGTTTCATCAAATCGCCCAATTTAATTCCATCCCGTACTGAATCGATTCTTTCTCCTCGGTTCCGTTTTCAGTAAAACCGTCTTTGAAAAAAAGACGCAATCCGTAAAGCGTTTTGAACTACAAAAATATTAGAGCCATTAAAGTTTTTCCCTTAATTTTGCAAGAATTCCCAAAAACTTGCAGGATTCATACAATGCATTATTTTTTTTCATTTCTTAATTTTACCTTTTTACAAGGACATTCCGTTTTTCCTTTCCTCTGTATGACAGGGTTCACACTGGTGAAGACTGTTCTCATTTTAAAAACCCCTAGAAGCCATCGTGATCAGGACATGAAGTCCTCCAATTTTGCAAGCCAAGATTGACACATAACACCTTATTCAAAATGTTGAAGCTTTCAAGAAATTTGGCCAAGAATTCTCTTCCACATGACTCTCATACTTATATCCTGAACCTTTCCTTAAACTACCAAGGTCCATCCAGACACACAAACATACAATAATTCTTTAGGTTGTACAGAATTATAAAAATAAATGGTGTCAACCACTGGCACCCAATTTTCAATTCAACTAAACAAAGAAAAACCAACCCCAAGCGACATTCCTCACACCCAGCGAACCTATTTACAATTGCAAATATTTATATTTTTCCCCAGGCCGTTTCAGTAATTCTCTCCTAGGTCCCTGACCATCCGACCTGTCCATACCTCGCGATTCCTTCAACACACAAACACCCCCCCGCACTAACACACGCAAACATACCGAGGCCCCACAGCGAAAAGGGGAAAAATGTATCTTCTGTCCCCATCAACAAGATGGCAACTTGCTTGCTCTCATAATAACTGAACACGTTAACAGAAAAGTGGATTCAAAATAAAAGCAAAATGAGGACGAAAAATAAGGAAAAAAAAAATTGAAAATGTATATGAAAGCAGAAACTCGCGCTAACATCCCCCGTCTGACGGTGTTCCATGTCCCACATCACCATGGTCACCAGGGCGTGTAATTGAGTGCTACAAGACCCTTTTTGCCATTTTTATTTGCGCATTAGCACAGGGGTGGAAAGTCCACCCGCATCTGACACAGGCTACAAATATCCCTCCCACTTGCACATACAGAAACAAATTACAGATGGAGACGCTGGAGCAACAGCGGAGCAGGATCACGGCACCGAAGACGCACATAAACCACTTTATGTCAGCCAGTGTGGTTGCCAGAGTAGAGAGTGCATGAAAAGAAACGAATGAAAAAATCAGGAAAACTCAGCAATTTTTCACCCACAAGGGTGAGTGCCAGGACAAGGACCACGACCAGGCGAAAGCTGCCATTTTACGATGGGTTTTTATCATGGGTGAAAATGTGTGTAAAAATACCACCCACTCGGTGCCGCTGCCATCACCAGCACTACCACCACGACGCCGACGACGCCTGGACCGATTACGCGGGAGGGCAATTTTAAACCTCTTTCCATTACCCATCCCAGCCCACGCTGTTGTTGAGTGAAGACAAGGGAACCACCAGAAAAGGTGGTAAGGACACAATGGCTTGCTCTCTGTACGAGCCGAGTGTACACAGTGTATCCAACCCTCGGGGATGTTGAGGGTGGGTGGTGCAAAAAGAAATAAGTGAGTATCTTTCTTCAATTTTGTGGGTTTGCCCTGTGCCACTTGTGAATTTGAAAAAGAAAAACGAAAAGGAGGAAAAAAAACGGAAAATGTGGAACCATAACCCACCCCTACCACAGGTTGACGGGGTTGGTTTTTATTCCTTAAACCCTAGGGAATAAGGTGATTCGATTTTTTTCTCTCTGCTTTATCTCCTCTCCTTTGTTTGTTTTCATCGTCGTTATTTACATTTTTTTTTGTTTGCTTTTTTCATACCCGCTGTTTGCGAGAACTCAGGACACAGCCATATGTTGCACGCCCTTGTTTGATTGATTTAACGGGAACGATTTAAGGATTACAAGGAGTACCCTGCTGCACGAAGGAAGGTATCAAATGAGTCAATTTCATAATAAGGTCGATCAGGGGGTGGAGGGCATGAAGCACATTTGTTTGCGTATCAATATGCAAATTTTGCATAAATTGAGCATTTGTTTCGAAACATGATGTTCGTTTTTTTTTCAGAGCAATTCATTTATCCTGTTTGTGGTAAATTTATGGCGGGCTTTGATTTTGGTTTATTTACTTTTCTTCAAGGAAGAGATACAATTGGATTTGGAAGGTTTAGGGGTTCTTCGAAAGGATGGGAGTGTCAGTTACAAATCCAATTTTGGGTTCTTGGGTGCATGTGGGATTTTTTAGTTGGAGATTGGAAACCACTTTTTTATCCCCTGATTCTATCTTCAAACACAAAAAATGAATGCTGTCTAAAAGGCCAGCAAAATTTCACTTGTTATGACTTTTTAGACCTTGGAATTAGCAGTTATTTTGAACTTTTAAGATGATTATTATCGATGAGTGTGGGCGCCTTGGCGTAGTGGGTAGTTGCGTCGACTCCTACGCTCGAAGTCGTCAGTTCGAATCTCGAAAAAATCATCAAACATTTTTTCACGGCACCACCTCTTTCGAGTCACTGACAATGCTCAAAGAGTATAACTGTCTAGGAAAAGCTTCTCAATTTCGCCGTTCGGAGTCTGCATTGAACTGTAGGTCCCCTCCACTCGTGACAGAACAATAGCACGCACAACACGAGTGGTTGCAGAGAAGCTAGGCCCAGGTCCACCTCGGACTGTAGCGCCGCCATTATTATATTATTATTATTATCGATGAGTGATTCGTTTTGACATGAATTCGGAATGTTTGATAAAGCAGTTGAAAGCAAAGCCGCTAAAGCTAGCTCGCTTCTTCTGCCAACAGATTTTGGTGGATCATACTTAATTCATTATACCAAATTTCTGGTAAAGAACTATGTCATCGCCGATTTGTATTGTTATTCGAAATATTCGTATTTTCGTATTTCAAGTCCTTGGTTGGACAAGCCCGACATGGCTTATTCATCTTAAATCCTGGGTCTGCAAATGTAAAGCCCAATGCATTATTTAAATATTAGTTCCTTATACCGCCTTCCTTTCTTGCGTAAGATATTTTATATGAAAATATTTAGAACTATACGTATATACATACGAGACTGGTCGATAAGTCAGTGGAAATTAAATAAATGTTTTTTTTCTCAAAACTTACTTTATTTTTCAACCTAATCTCCTTTCAGCGCGATACACTTTTCCAGTGATATTGCAATTTTTTGACCCTTCCCAAAAAGGGGATTTCTCAAACTCTGCATAATAGATGCTTTTGCTTTTTTGGAACACGCTCGACTGCAGAAGTCCAACGTTTTGATTATCCCTTCCTTTCTGGTGTTAAATTGAATTGCTCTCGAAGACTTCCGAGTTCTGTTTTGAAACCTTTATCCGAATACTTTTGAAATCCGCCGTTAGCAAATGCGGCACTTATCTTGCTTATAATTTTTTCATGCCCAAATGGTCATGCAGTATTCGAATGAGCTATCTCACCTTGACCTGGCGGTCGTCCAACACAATATCGTGAATTTTACTGACCATACCTGTTATTATGATGTTATTTGGACATACTGCGTGCTCAGCCCCTGTTGCGCTTGTACGACCGCAACGCAATTCAGTGAACCCTTGTGCACCATTCCATGCAGCCGAATCTTAACAATCTTTTTTAAGTCTGTCTTCAGTTTCTTTAGTGGTTTTATCGCGCAAAAAGTAGTGCTTTATCAAAACACGAAACTTACTTTTTTCCATTTTGCCCAAATGCAACAAACCAAAGTTCTATCGATCGCTGTGAAAGTGTAAGTGTTTGACAAATTTATTTGATTATATTTGTCTATACCCATAAAGAAACAAGAATGTTAGAAAAAAGTCTTCTATGTTGTCTGAGCGCCACGTTGCATCAACTGACCGTATGAGGAAAAACTAAATTGCTCTCTGTTCTAGAAACAAATTTTCATCAAATTGAAGAGTTTTCCATAGTTATTGTTTTGCGAGAAATTTATGAAATCTTTATTTTACCGTTATACACGATGGAAAGGGAGTGCCAGAATTTCCAGAAAACGCCATTCAAGACAGGATTTTTAAGGAAATTTATGAAATCTTTATTTTACCGTTATACACGATGGAAAAGCAGTGCCACAATTTCCAGAAAACGCCATTGAAGACAGGATTTTTAAGAAAATTTTAGGAATGATAACGATTTAAATAATTTCTGAAAAAATAAAAGGAAACATTTGCAATTGTTTGCAAAAAATAAAATTACTGACTTACAAAAAAGCACCACACCGATCCAGTTCGTAAGATCTGTAATAATTGTGCAATAAATACATTCGTCATTTCGCCATTAATTTTTAATAATAATGAAACAACTGGTAAAAATACACCAAAAGTTAGAGTATTTTGGCAGTGATTTGTGCTGCTAAGCGACAGATCTTCATCGAAAATTAAATATTGTCTAGTTATAACGCTAAAACTTATAATGGCAATCAGCTTAAAATCTGCTGCCATCTACAAAGAGTGGTGTTCACTAGTAGATTTAATACATATCTACACACATTAAAGTTTATGTATATTGTATATAGTAGTAACCCCGCACTCTCCTGATTTAAAAAAAAGGTTTTTGGAAGAATACTCCTTAAACACCTACATACGTATCTTAACGAACGTATCCCAAATGAAAATCAGAAAAATCTGTAATGTTTTCAGAAGGGATATGACACAATCCGACTCCAAGTGACAGTACAATGTACGTTACTAATTTTAGTGAGACCACAGAGGGAAGAGAGAAGTAGTCAACTTTTATACGATAGACTCGCGATAACGCGAACAATTAAAAACCAAGCCAGTTTACGTTTGCGAAGGTTGAATAAAAAAAAAATAGGACATCCCCACGGTATATAATCATTTATACGCTTTTACTGTTACATAAATGTTTTTTTAATTATTATTTTTTTTATTTTCCCCAAATTTTATTATATAAGTTCATAAATCAAAAGTTTTGGTAAACAAAATTAGATTAAATATGATACACCGAACGTGAACATCACCGATACGTAGCTTAGTGGAAATGTCGTTCAATACAAAGTTTTTGTATTTCGACACGACATGGCTTGCAAAAAAAAAAACAAAATCTTGTACCAAGGAAGAAACTGAGTCAGAAACCCCCGTGCAAATGTCCGGCTCTAGCTAGAGTCAGACGACGTACTCTTCTTCAACACCCCTAATCATCTCTCAGAAGCAAACATTCATAGTCTGCTAGCCTTCATAAATTCCACGAAGTGGTTTCAAAATTAATCTGAGTGAATATGTACTCTTTTTCACCCCCATCTCACAAATTAGGTATCCCATAGGATGTGGTATCAAAATGGCGCTTTCATGGCGCTAATTGGGTGCGAAAACAGGATCTGTATGTCCACCGCCACTTTTACCTACCTACCTACGAGTACTAAGGAAGAAAAATTTCAAATCAAAATGCAGCTTGCTCAAATTTTACTGTTAATTTGGGACGAAAATTGTTGTTCATGTTTTAGAGCGTTCATGATTTGTTCACGTTTTAGAGATGCAATGTAAAAAAAATCTGTTCATGTATCCGGTGTTCACGCTATCGCGAGTCTAGTGTACTTGCAAACGGTGGTTTTCAAAAGTCACATCAAAGTCGGTTTTAAATTAATTTTAAAAACAAGCTAATACTTCAAATGTTATAACATTCTATTTGACTTAATAGTAACAACATTTCTTTAGCATTCAGGCAACTCCTTAATAGCTAAGCGGGAAAAATGTGTTCTCTATCCTGAAACAGGCTTAATAAGTAAGACTCAGTCGTTATAATAATAATAATAATGGCGGCGCTACAGTCCGTGGTGGACCTGGGCCTAGCTTCTCAGCAATCACTCGTGTTGTGCGTGCTATTGTTCTGTCACGAGCGGAGGGTTAGATGTTTTTTTCGAAATTCGAACCGACGACCTCGAGCGTAGGAGTCGACGCACCTACCCACTACGCCACGGCGCCCACAGACTCAGTCCTTATCTCATTAAATTTACTTCTGCTATTTCTGTAATGTAAGCCCGGCTAAATTTGAGGTAAATATGTTACAACGTTCTTCTTCTTCTTAGGGCGCTACAGTCCGAGGTAGACCTGGGCCTCACTCAACATGCTTCTCCAGCCAGTACGATCTTTCGCCAGCTGTCTCCAATTTCGCACACTCTAAACTCTAGAGTGTATGTTTATAGGACTTATAATCGTTCCTAAGCCAACATTTAATTCATCTTTTACCTGACGAAGGATATTTTGGCCATTCAGCAGGCATACTTTCTGGAACGATTATTTTGGATTTTATTCGTCCCTAAAAAATCAGATTATTTATTGGACGCATCACTAAACTCATACAAATGTCTTGCAAAAAAGTCTACAGAATGCAATCTCCCTTATGTGAACTCCACACTCAACCGTCCACCAAAAAACCTCGCCATCCATCGAGTCAACTAATTAAAACAAAAATTCTATAGGATCAGAGCAAAAACATTTGATCACGAAGAAGAGCAAGAAGATGAAGAAGAATTCCCCACTCAGCTCCACCACAACGCAACGACGACGAGGCAAAGATTTATTGCCCTCCAGAAGCCGACCACACAATCAGTGACACATTATTTGGCACTTGGAGTCATTGCGGCGTTAAAAGAGTTATCATCCGTCTCACCTCGAGTGCTCGCTGTGTGTCTGCTGATCCACTGGAGATCACCCCATCAGCCAACAAACGAAACAGTCGTGGTATTCGTAGATTTCAAATGCGACACATCGCATTGTTGGATGAGGAAGAGCCAAGCCAATCCAAACGAGCGCTAGAAAGTTGACTTAGGCCAGAAGGCGGGCGGCAGCGGAAAGAGCGTACAATGACTAATGCGGTGTTTTCATCGTTTTTCCTTTTGTGGTCATTCACGGGTGATGCTACTACCTTCGGTCTCGGATGCTGTTCGTTGTTTGATTTGTTGTCAATGGGGTTCGAAACCGAGCCACTCTAGCTGGAGTGGCTTTGTGGTTGTTTTCGAGTGTTTTTTCTCGGTTCAGATTCTCAAGAGCTTCCGCAGTTGTACCACTGAAGTGAAATGAGATACAAAATGGTCCCCGTTCCCCCAACAAAAGCAGCACACACACAGAGAGTGAACTCAGAATCCAGAATCCAGAATCGAATGTGGCAAGGTTTGCCTCAGAAAGTCATTCATTTAATTTCGCTTTTGGGTTTTTGTCAGTGGAAGCGGTGGTGGAGCGTTGGCGGTGGCAGTAGCAATGCTCCTAGGGTCAGAGGCAAACCGATAAGCGATGTGATGTTGTCGTCGTCGTCGTCGTCGTTGTTGAAGTTATTGTCGTCGACGAATGTGGCATGGCGGGGCGTGGATAGTGTGGGACACCATCAAAGGATAGGTTAAATGGGTGCGGTATGTGAATAAATGAGCTGAAGTCTCAAGTGTGTATGTGTACGGGCAGAGAGAAATACGGTGGCGAGTGTAGCAATGAATTATTGGTCCGCATTAATTATTTATTTTCTTTCTTTGAATTTGATTAAGGCCTCGATAAATCACACAGTAGTCAGTGACCACCGAATGGGGTCCATACGTGCACAGTAGCGCAATTCGTCATGCTTTTCCATTGAGGAATGCGTCTGCTCAAACATAGGTCACTTGGGAAGATATTTTACTCAACAATCTTAAGCCGCCACACTTCTTACCCCACAGTAAATCATCGTCCCTCAGATAATAAATCCGATTGTCAAAGTCAAACAAATTAACCTCTTCCCAAGTCAATTTGTGGACTTCCACTTCCAGTTCCACCCTCGGTCTCATTCCCGGTCCTCTGTCAAAATCACCGAAAGATAAACTGTCATCTAATTCGCATAATTTTTATGTCATCTCAACACAACTTAATCTGTGAGTGTGTACACTCAGTTACCCTTGGGGTTATTTCAAGCACAAGCACACCCCACGAACACCGACTTCGTCATCACCAACACCGCCCACCCTTAGCGAAGCGGAAACGAATCGTTTCCAAAGTATTTTGAACTCTAACCAACCCGGTGTTCAGTGCCTTCCGTCCTTTAGCCACTTTCAGATGCTGTGTAAAATTGTAATGTGATAGAAATACATGTGTTGTAGCATCTTTTATCATTTTCCGTCAACCCTCTGATCAGCTCGCACCCCCTTTTCCTCTCGATCTCGATGGAAAATGAAAGCAATTTGTTAGACCTTTGTCGTATACATTTCACCCTCTACTACCGACAGCCGACAACCGGGTTTTCATAACTTTTTCGATTAACTTTATGTTCGGGCATTTGGCAAATAGACTTCGGCGTGTATATTCTGAGGGGTGGCCGGATAACCCTTTCGGATGTGTTGGACTAAATTAGAAATAATTATGAATTGTGGACTGTTCACGAGTATGTTTGGGATACAACAAAATGTTTGAATGGTAATAAAATGACACACTGTATGCTGTTAGTGGTTTGAGGCGATTTTTTTTGGAAGGTATTTGATTAAGCAGAGAATGTGACCGTCATGGGGTAGTTGGTAAGTGCGTCAGCTCTTACGCAGAAGGTCCGTGGTTCAATCCCAGACACACCAACCATTTTCAGGGCACCACCTCTCGCGTCACTGATAATGCTCAGAGAGCATAACTGGTTTGAGAACCTCTAAAGCATCGCCGTCCGTGGTGGGCATAAAACTGTAAGTCGCATCCAATCATGAGAAAGATAGCCACAATGTCCACAATGGGATGGAGTATCCCCCGAAGAAGAAGAAAAATGTAATTGAGAGCCAGCTTTTCCTATGGTCACAACAATTATGATCCGTCAAAAATGTTGATCACAGTTAAAGGGAGCCCACCGTTCCTTTCCCCAATTGATTACAGACTCTGCAATGGTTTCTTTCCGAATACCATGAGATGACTGAGAGCCATACGGAATATCCAGTAAGATTTCCATAGAAGACATAGCGCAAGGCTAAAAGAATAGGCCTAAGGTGACCTGCGGAAGCGAAAAAATAAGCAACAAACCAGCTTGACGTGCAGGAAAAGGGACAGCTAGCAAAAGGTTGTTGGTTGGGACCCAATTCCATCCTGAGCACCAACGATAAGACGACGAATCTCGCTAAACATCTACAGTAATGAGGTTTTTCCTTCAAATAAGTATTGTGGTCATGACAAATCCTTCGCTTAACGTCGACGTTTTCTGTTTAAACAAATTCACTTGTTCACCCTCTCCAACCCCTGGATTTATTCAAACTACCCCGTTGATTCCATAACAAAGGCAACATCGCAAACAAAGAAAACAAATTACACCTCACAGTATGTTGCGTATTAATCTAAATCAATCAGTTCAACCCCCAAGAGTGTTTAGCAGTTTGGCAACTAAATCTTTCAAAAACACACCCCCTCCGACTCTGTCCAAAGAAAAACCAACTCTGCTAGTGTCAAAAATTAGTAACACCCTCAAGAAAAGACTAAAGCAACCAGGGTCAGGACAGGAAAACCCTCCCTTCCGCGTACATTTAAGCCAAAACCCACCGACACACTAGTTCGGAACAATAAATTATAGATGATCATCCCTAAGTAATGAGATACCCTCTATGGAACAATGCGCAGACTAAATTTGGGGTGGTCCAAAAACACAGGAGCAACAAAAAAAAAGAAATAACAAAGACCAACGAAAGATTGAAGTCAACAAGGGATGGAGGCGAAGACAAACACAATAAAATGTTAAACCACCCTCAAACATATCAAGTGGTACACGGTTCACTCCCTGACATCTCTGATGGTGGTTCGCTCTTATTTTTGTGGCAAGTTGCGAAAGTTAATTCAACACCAATTAGGGGTGATCGAGGGTGGTTCCGTCAGGCTGTTCTTTCAATATCGTCTAGCATAACATGAGCAGCAGCTAATTTCCTCAAAAGCTTGTTGTGTTGTCCTGTCGAAGTGTTTCCGTCTTTGTTGTGGTTAAGGGATGAAAACAAAAAATCATCTCCGTCCAACTAGACGATGTGCTTGCACTCTCATCCCCCTCCTGTTAATTTCTCTCCGAAAACATTAGAAAACATGAATTATGAATTGATATCAAGATTGATACACTGTTTACTTACCGCTCTGCGTTCAGGGCGGGCGATGGTGATGGGTGATGGTAGTGGTGGCACTGATGGGATGCCATGCTGAGTAATTGTGTGTTATAGGAGGGCGCGGTTGCGGTTTGGAGCGATGACTTGATTTCGTTGAGGAAGGGATCGCATATAATTTTTCTATCTTAATTTCGTTATGGACGATTTATTGTTTGGTAGAGGGAAATTATGGGATCATTGTTATGAATTATGCGAGATGTTGAAGGAGGGGTGTGTTACATAGATTCATAGTCATGGGCGGAACTTGAAATGAATTTGAATGTGGGGAGTTGAAAGGTGATTTCCTGGACACTAATGTTATTGAATATGGGAGTCAATTTATGCAAAAAGCGGCGATGAAGCCCTTTAGATTGAGTTAATATTTCGTCAGAGTTATGTATATTCAGTCACGTAGGTGCATATACTTGGGTTAACCTGCCAAGGGGGCAAACATTCACAATATATTCAATTTGAAGGCAAATTATAGAACTGCTTTCTTTGATGACACCAAGTTCTTTTTCCATAAATCGGAGGAGGAAATGATTAAAAAAATATAAGAGTCTCTTAAATGGAATATTTATACATATTTAACGAACAGAAAGGTGATAATAATAATAATAATGTCGTCGCTTATTCTTTCGGTCATTACGAAATAAGATCGCGAATACAAGCTGCCGAGAAGAGATTTCTTCGTGCTGTTGTGGGAATTACTCGCCGGGATAGGGTGAGAAACACGACAGTGCACGAGGAACTCAATGTTGGGCAGCTGCTTCTTCGAACGGAAAGGGCTGTCCTTCGTTGGTTTGGTCACGTGGCACGAATGTCCCCATCATCACGACTTCCGAGGCGTGCCTTGAATGCGATTCCATCAGGTAGGCGACCGCTTGGCAGACCTAGGATGAGATGGTTGGACCAAGTCCAAACACTCGCCTGCTTGCGCTTGGGCATAGCTTCTGATGAGTTAGAGTCGATGGCGGAGGATCGAGTGGCCTGGAGATCTCTCGTGCAAGCATGGCCCCCGCGACCCCTTTAGTGGAACATGCGGGTCATTGATAATGAGATGAGATGAGAGATGGCGTCGCTACAGTCCGAGGTGGACCTGGGCCTAGCTTCTCAGCAAGCACTCATGTTGTCCATGCTATTGTTCTCTCACGAGTGGGGGGGACCTACAGACTATTGCCGACTCCGAACGGCGATTTTGAGAAGCTTTTTCTAGACAGTTATACTCTTTGAGCATTATCAGTGACTCGAAAGAGGTTTAGCCGTGAAAAAATGTTGTTTTTTTTTTTGATTCGAATCTTAGACCTCGAGCGAATGAGTCGACGCACCTACCTAATATGCTATAACTGAGTGAAAAAGATCCGCGTCATGGACTCGTTTAAGATCATGGTTGAGAGTCAGTGGATCGATTGTAACCTCACACTTCTCTTTTGATGATCATTAAAATCGGACACATGACATGCCCTAAAATACATCAATCGCTATGTTGTACGCCAAATAAGACCTAATCATGATTTTCAAAATAATGTTTGCCCACAAGCTTCTTAACGCATCGAATTACTTGAAAAGTTATCGAAAGACCCATGAAAGTTTCCATAAATACCCCATAATAATCTTTAGCACACATTTCAATCTTAAGTGCGGTGACCTGTTTACATTTGCATTAAGATTCTGTCCGCCAACGGCATTGACCCACTTCTTGAATTATCTAAAGATTTCTCTAAAATAGCAATTAAAAATCAAATCCCTCGTAGCTCAATTTTGAACATTGAAACTTCTTCAGTGCCTGGGCACTGGTCCATGATGAACACCACAGCGGATTGTCTTCGATCTTCCACAAACATAAAAACTAATTTCAAGTGGATTTTCTTCACCACATTAAGCTCAACGGAACAGACGGCCTTCTGCCGCCTCCTGCCATCAGCACATCCAGCTATGTCCCATAATCCCTTGGCTACAGTACACTCCCGCCCAATCCCCCTCCAAACATTAGATAATTAAAACGAAGATTTCACTTTATTACGAGTCGATTTCTTAAGCTCTCAAACGCCCGCTACCCCATCGCCCGGCAGCCGGCAGCCGGCATTAGGCACAACCCTTGTATTGTTTCCTGCAAATGATTTCCAAAGCACACTGACAACATTTCAAGACTCCGGCCTGCCGCACTGTTGTCCTCGTTTCTGGCCCAGCCAATTGTGTTCGAGGGAGAAAACTGAGAAGGAGATCGGGCATGTTAAACTGATGGCGGCAGTTGAAGCAGCCAGTGTTTCGCACAAAATCCTTCGAAGGATTTTCATTTCATTTTTATTCGGAAAATACGAAGTGCTAGGAATATCCCTAGTTGGGTGTTACAATCTAAATCTTTGAATCACATTTGCAAGGATTTGCCTCTTGCCACTGCCGTGCTCCGACTTCCACCAAAAGGAGGTTGACTACAGTGTTTCCTGATCCACATTTGGTATATATTCAGTACTCGCAAGGAACAATTCCACACACTGACACACACACCCACAAACACTCCAGCCGGAGCTGCGGAGAAACGGATCTCGATTCAATTTAAGAGGAATTAAGTGCAAAATTTTACGTTTCCATTTGGTAGTCAGGGAGTTTTATGGGAATTCTATTCGTTGGGATTAGCAACGGGATTAAGGCATTTCAATATTACGAAACAAAATGGTTGGTAATTTCGACATTGAATCCTTGGAATGGTTCAAATCATTGAGTGGTTGTTGGTTGTTACATTGCTCGGTGGGAGTATGTGAAGGGGATTACGCACGGAATCCTTTTACAACGGAGTTAGTTGATTGTGAGCTGTTGGCTGACACAAACCTGAAAGGAAACCTACTAATCACTTCTAATTGAAGTTTAAAAATAGGTTACCACTTGACTTAGGTGGTGTTTTGTTGTCTCGATGAGCATCTAGCGATGATTCGTGGCAATTCAGTTAACTGAAGTCTGTTTACTTAGAATATATTAAACCATCCTAAAGTGGCACTGTTCAACTTCGTAGACATAAGATTTCAGCAAAATATAACCTTCATGGAGTCGATTTCACAGTACTATTTCCTCATGATGGGTCCTTAATTTTGCATTTGTACATATATATCAGATCATAATTTTCAGTTCCCAGAAGGAGAAGAAGTTTGAACCACGATCAAACTGATTGAACAGTGAGTCTGTCAAGTGCATGAGGACAGCAAAGGCCCAGTCCGAAGAATTGTTAACTCCGAACTAAAGCAAAAGAAGATGGTTACGATAAACTTGGAGCCACACAGTCTGAAGAAAACTTTGTTTGTTGTTTCAATTGTTGGATGAAAAATCCAGTAATCAAGAATTTCCATTAACTTCACCGTTCTGTCCTATAACGCACAAAAAATATTGACTTTTTGGGGATGCATCATTCTCTGAATTAAGAGTTGTAAACTTTCTCCGCTTCAATTCCAGTAATTGTACCTTTCGACCTAGAACCCTCATTGGTTAACAATATCTGTGGCGAAAAAATTAAAAAGAATATCTTTTTCGGCCCAATCATCAAACGAAATCATAGCTATAAAATTTGTTAGAGCCGAAACAAAAAATGTTCAGCTAAAAAAATAAAAATGTACATCTGTCCGCTGTATAGAAAATTTGGGTATAAAAGCACTTTGACACATATAGAACCGTACAGAACTTATATATTCATGACCTCCATTGTGGTCTTAAACGTCGTCTCTAATCTGCCGACGTTTGTACTAAATTCTTAACCGGAAAATAAGTATTAATGGTTTGATTTTTAAGAAGTGAATGTGACGGGAAAGTGTAACGGTAATTAAGAAGAAGAAACCGCTATTTTTCTTCTTCCTGCTATTTCGTTAAAATGCTGTGGTATTGCATTACTGTGCTGGTAATTCCTTGATATTGGTATTATACTGGTCATTCAAGTTACAAATAAAAAGGACAGATTAATAACTGTTTTCCGATTGGAGAATGAATTTGCGCCTGGAATAACTGATAAACACAGCCTCATTGACACGACTTGCTCAAAATTTAAAAGTAAACAGATTTTAGTTGACTTTTAACTAACTACGAAGGAAGTTCAAATAGTCACGGACTAATTGATCCACCCTCGTACTTGATGACGAGCGAAAATTTGTAGAACTTTTCTTGCTAGTTGTGGTAAGGTGTTTGAAAATAGATTAACTAGAATACTGGGATATTATATTGTTCGTCTAATTTGGGACTTCCTGTTTTGGGGTGAAATCTAACGAATTCTGCTGTCATTTGAGTTTTTGAACGAAATTAGTCGATTTATTATTACGTGTAGGATCCCCATTAATGATGTTAGGGGAGCATGTTTTATTTCAACAAGCTTTCGGCTACTGCTGTTAGACTTGCTCCATATTTGTACTTACTGCTAAAATTATACTTTTTTGTTTCTAAACTATTCCTTTCTGGCTTCCTTGAAGGCTTGCACCACTGAAATAGGTTGGATTGGACGCGTTAATTTCGCGTGTCCCACGAGTGGGTTGCTAATTCTGTGGATATGTTTTTTTGATAGCCACTTCTCACTTAAATTCCATTGTGATGCCCAAGGGGGACTGTCGTCTTTTTCTCCCTTCTTATTACATTTCTTACTTTTTCAATAATAATATTTGGTTATACCATTTGATTTTCACTTAGTTCGCGATAAGCTGTCGAAGCAATATCATTAGCAGATTTTTTTAAGATGAAGTGATATGTCTTTTTGACGTGTGAAACTTTTAGAGTTCTATTGTTTATCATGCTGTTGACGGTTCAAATTCGGACTCTCTTCCTTTATGAATTTAATCTTCTTTTCGGGAATGTGGGCGCCGTGGTCTAGTGAGAAGGCACGTCGACTCCTACGCTCGAGGTCTAAGGTTCGAATCTCGAAAAAACACCTAAAATTTGTTCACGCCTCCACCTCTTTCGAGTTACTGACTGTGCTCAAAAGTATAACTGTCTAGAAAAAGCTTTTCAATTTTGACGTTCGGAGTCGGCATGAAACTGTAGGTCCCCTCCACTCGTGAAAGAACAACAGCATGCACAACTCGTGTGGTTGCCGAGAAGTTTGGCCCAGGTCCACCTCGGACTGTAGCGCCGCCAATATTATTGGGGAATCGAATCTAGACTTTGAGCGTAAGAGTTGACTTAACCTCAACGCCATGGTGCGCACATTACAACCTTACAAATATAAGGTTATAATATAATTTTCTAGATTGACGCGTAGGAATGACAAATCCTAATTTAAATTATAGTCGATTGGCACTTGAAATATCAATGAGTTTTTCGACGACCTATAAGCACTCTTTCTGTGGACATTAAAAAAAAAACGCGGACTTCAAAAAAGAAATTCCGTTCCGTTGAATGAAGTTGCACCGCAAGTCCTTAAGCTTAATCTTTTCGAAACCCCTGATTCGGTACTTTAAATTTGAAAAAGTAGCAACAAATATATAAATTGAAGCTGAATAACTTAACACAAACTCTGTTTCGTATACCTACCAAAACAAGTTTAAATATTTTGTAGCTAAATCCATCATTAAAACATCCTAAAGCAAAACAAACAAGATTTCCTCGTGTTAAGAAAAAAAGCAAATTCCAAGCCACCACAACTTCCTTCCAAATACTCGTACACACCACGCCATCCTGTGTAACCCGATCCATTCATTTCATTTTAAAAGGAGAGAACACAACAGACTGCTTATCCTTGGTAAAATAAGATGCATCCAGTGGTGAACGCAGCACTCAAAGCTGATATTAATTATACGTAAGTAAGCCCCCAAAAGTCTGGACCTTTCCTTCGCTCAGACCCACTTCCATAATTCATAAGCCAGCACACACAATCACACACTCCGGCCAAACATATTTATTACACAATTTATGATCGGGGAATTGTTTGACAATTCTTTATGGCAAAATTGTCCAGAGAGCATAAACATAAAACTCTAGGTGGTCCACTAGATTACACACCTCCTCGGGTGTGTTGAACATGCAACACAGCCAGAGTCGACTCGAGATGCGAGACTTCCCCGTTGTCCGGGGATTGAATGAACCCTATACATGGCCTCTCAGGTAAATGGTCTTCATTGCATTTGCATCTTCCTTGTTCGAATCAGTTGCGCGAGGGGCTGGGTGTAAGCAGAAGTTATGGGCCCCATTCGACAGAGAGGCCTCACTTTGAGATGCGGATAATTTTCATTCATAATTTCGTGGTGTTGAACGTAAGAGTCTCGCAGCGGTGTTGATGGGCGGATTAGTGGTCGGGAGGTTGTTAGTTGGGGCACACATGTGCGTGCGGTACCTAGGACCCTTGGATTTTCGGTGTGTGGCTGTGTGAGTCTGGTTTTGAATGAAAAATATTGAATCTCTGAATCATCACCGCGACCCTTTCCACAGGATGATCCGGTTATTTGTTGGACGTTGTCATCGATTGTTAGAACTCGAAAATATTGTGATGGGTCAAGAGACACTTGCCGGTGTTTGGGAGTCTGTGCTGACTAATATCTCGTTGTGTGGATGTCTTTATCATATTGTGAAGCGTTTACGGTTTGTTTGTTTGGAAACAACTTGTCTATTGGAAGAATTCTTTTTAGAGGGTGCAACGGTGGTAAATTAGAATGAAGACTACTTGAGGTACGATGGCAAGGAGACTGTTTAAGTCTTTACGATCTAAATGAGAGGATTTGTATTCAAATTTAAATCGCTATTGAAACGTTGTGGTGATCGTCAATATTTTGGGGTATTGGTAGGTATTATCTTTGTTTTATTGAGTCTCAAAAATACAAAACGCAGTAAAAGTAAACGAGATGATTTCTTGGGAGAAATACATAATTTAAGCTAAGAGTGTCGTAACAGTTTTTAAACGTCTGGTCTTTGAAATGGAATGCAACAGGTGGAGCAGATGATTGTTCCTCGCTCTGATCTCACGGGACAATGTAGATTTCGAATGTATAATGTAGAGTAGAAGTCAAAGCAAATGACTGCTTAGAGAAAACTCATTCCTGTGAGTATTTACGTCAACTCTGTGGGCAATATGATGTGAACACTTTTGTGCACCACTGTTTTGCATATTGAGAACATATTCTGACTCAGTTAGCTTGCTATAATTGACAATGTATGTTCGATCATCCGTTCAGGTGAACGACCTGAGAGGTAGGTGACAAGTTGCCCTTGCGACTGGGACGCGGTTCACTGAGACCAACAATTGGGTCCATTGCGCCCTTAAACTGATAACTCTCCACTCATTTTTGTACATAACAAGTGTATAAAAGATCTGCCAACTTATAAGCGCCACTTATTAAACGGATTCTCACTCTCGCAGTTGTTGTTTCTCTTTTAAAATACTCCTACAACTCCCTACTAACTTACATATCTACTCAAATAAAAAATGTTTGTTCGCCTGGTTAGTTATGCTGATTTAGGCTTATGGTCAACAGAAGACAATTTGTTGATTAATTTTTCGCAAGCATGTTGAAAACGCATGAATAATGTTATTTCTATATTTTGGGCATCCTTAACCTTCCAGCGCTTAGAATAACGATGATTAAGAAGGTTGTTTACTGATGTGTTGAAACACATCTTATAGAGAAAAGCTGGTATGCATCGTTTTTCGTTTTTAATCTATTTTTATTGATAAATTCATTGCTTATTTATACACTAGACAAAATGCTTATCCTAGTTGAACGAACACCATTCTTAATTCTAAATTACAGGCCCTTTACGGGCTCTCTAAGCTAAACTTAACCTTAATCTATGTCTTTCGACCTAACCCAACTGACTTTATGTAGAAGTTTGTACAATTTTAGTTTAAGGCAAAAGTATTTAAAAAAAACTTAAGACTGTACATTTATGTATAAAACTTAGATACTAACTTAAAATCTACCTTAAAATAACTTGTAACTAATCTGCACATATGCACATATACTCGTAACGTCGTTGTCTATGGTCGTTTACCTTCAGCTCCTGGGTCAGTTGAATTTTGTACGGGTGCAAATCCAAGTCACGATGTAGAATTCGTCAATTTGTAGTCTGCAAAAGGTCGTGTGACGCGAAATCGTCTGCCTCAGATTCTCCTGCACACTCCCACGGACAGCGGCAGATCTTACGTTTCGTCGACGTACGGGTGTTGGTTTATCGTTTACTGAACTAGTGGACTCAAATTTATCCACCACACTGCGAACTGTTATCTCGATGTAACGATTATGGCGACCGTAAAGTGGACGAAACGCGGACGGGATGTTTTCCGAACAGAGCACCCATTTTGGTAAAACAATTTTATCATTCGCAAGTCTTATTGAATGCTATGTCTATCCATGGGGATGTGGGAAAACAGACTGAATTATCGACAGCTAATTTATGCGTCGACCCATGCGCATTAGACTTTCACAGTCTAGATTTGAATCCAAGTTCAGACAAACAATTTTTCAAAAAAAAAATTGTTCGCGGCTTTACCTCTTTCGAGTCACTGACAATGCTCAAAGAGTAAAACTGTCTAGAAAAAGCTTCTCAAAATCGCCGTTCGGAGTCGGCATTAAACTGTAAGTCCCCTCCACTCGTGAGAGAACAATAGCACGCACAACACGAGATATCCACCTCGGACTGTAGCGCCGCCATTATTATTATATTATTTTTATTAATTTGACAGATGTTGCTTCAACAATATGACCGCTATCAACAAATACAAACACCACTGAGAAGACAAAAACAGCTACGCGTCGTTTATGTCAGAATTAAAGGTCTTTTATGACTTTTGCCAAGAATAAGCTCAATAAGAGATATTGAGCATACCGTAGACAACTGTGAGACATATTTCTCCATACGAGAGTTAAAAAGCTCCAAAGTCATAGAAGCAATGTCTTAAAACAATCCTAAACACCTTTTAGTGCAGCCCAGAAGACTTCACAAAGAACCGGTCACTCAAACTGAATTCGTTCGCTCTCCTTTCCCGCATTGACTCATTGTGCATCTTTCTTCTGTCAACTGCAACCTCTATTGGTTTATCACTTTCAATTGCTTCGACTAATCCCCGATGACTCCATCTCAAAGAGATGCCCCGATCCGATCTGAATTCTGTTTATACCTTCTCAGCTTATATTGTCCGCAGTGTAAAGCGAACCGATAATAAGCCTTCTTATATCGACCCACTCGTCCATCCAAAAATCGCTCGCTCACCGATCACGATAATTTAATCTTGACGCGGCAGCAATGTACTTCAGTCTTTGATGATGTCCGTCATGGGGTGTAATCGGCCAGATGCCACCTTTAAGATTACTTTGACACTTCGATGCTGACGCGTGATTCATGAGCGATGATCTCAGTGCATGCAGCGTCCATTCAAGATAAGAAAGGTTACGGGTCTAGATCAGTTAGTTGAGAACCGGAAAATCCCATTTGGAGCGCGCTTCGTTGATAGTCAACATGGAAAGGCCCGACTTGCGGTTGGCTTGAGGAGCGACTTGTGGTCGCGCGGTTAGTGCGAGCTAGACATATTCGAATGCTATTTCACGAGTGGAGTCGTAAATTTGAAGCTTATGGCCGCCTTGTTAACAATTTAACACGTCTTAATCGTTAAATTTGTTACCAAAAGCGATGCTGCTGAGCCGCTGGAGCTCTCGTGACATTTCACACACAAACTGCTCTCACACATCGGCGGATTAACGTACTTTAAGATTCATCGCTGTCCCAGCCACCTAGCCAGCACTTTGTGTGTCACCCAATAATCGTATACCATTCACGATGCTGCGCATTGCCAGCAGTTGCCTGTTGGCTGCTTAACCGCCTTTAACCCCATGCCTATTCTTCTGCATCTCTGCATCTCGAATTGGTGGACATCGCACATCGCACATCGCACATCGCACGTCGGACATCGGACAGATAATGACGTTATAAAAATCTTTGTAATTCGCTCATAAAAACGACAATCAATAACTTTCGATGAACATGGCCGATAAGCTCGTGAATGTGAACGCAGTGATATTTGTTCACTTGGCTTGGTTTGGTAACTGGTGACACTGTCGTGCACTCGTGGAAGGGTCGAGGTAGTGGGACGGTCGATTGGATGCTGGACAATCGATTTGTCGATATGGGAACACTTGAGATGGTCGCATCGGGCTCCGGGGAAGTGGAAGTCTTCTCCTCTCTCGACCGATTATAATCTGTTGAAGTTGCTGTGGCAATGGTGGCGGTTTGGGATTTCACTTGATGCTGCTTCTGATGGTGATTTCTGGCTGCTGGCTGCTGGCTGCTGGCTGCTGGTGGTGTTGATTGTGTTGTTGGTCGTTTTTGTTTTTGCTTCTTTTTGTTTTATGTTGTTTTTTTTGCAGTCCCAGCGTCGTCATCTTTGTCGTTGTCGTTTGCGTTGTCGCATTTGTTGCTGGAGTTCAGGCTAAGTAATCATCGTTGGCGTTGGAGGTGTAGACCTCAGGGTGCACTGAAGTAACCATCATATTTTTCAACAAGACACTTTCAAATGCAATAAATCTCTTAACTTGTTCGCATATACTTCAATTTTTATTGCAGCGCGCTCCTTCTTTTCGTTTATTACCCGTTTGGCTGGCTTTTTGAGTTTTTATTTTTCCTTCGGGTTCTTCGAGCTGGGTATGCGACAGTGAGAGTGAAAGGGTTAAGTGTTCTAAAATATTGGCTAAAATTTGCATTTTTGCAACTGGAATGAATGTTCATTATGCGGCATGGGAATTTCGATGAATAACTTTCAGCTTTGAAATGTCAGTTTGGCTGCAGCACTTCGAATCGAAATTTAAAGAGCACAAATATGGTGTCACATCATTGACCTTGGTGAGCATAACATCGTGCCGACTTGGGGATTCAAATCATGTTATCATGTTGCCATATCTCCTGTTGTCTCTTTGCTGTAATTAAGCTTGGAAACTGATTGCCCATTAAGATACACATGCCATTCAATCCTCAGTTTTTATGTGGGGGGAATTGAAAAAGATTGAAAATGATAAGCATTTTGAAGGACATTGTAACCTTACGTATGCTTTCCGTAGGCAGATGTTTAAGATTCTCTACCAACCTAACATCACACGTAAGGCAGTCTTTGCCAATTTTCTATTTCCGGGTGGAGTTATGAGAGGACTTGGAAAAAGTTCTGGTTTTAGTGAGAGGGTAATGAAAAGGCCTGGTCCTGTTTGCGTTGATGGCATTTGGAGGAGAAGATTCAACCACGAACTGTATGAGCTGTACAGCGACATGAGTCTAGCCAGGCGTCTACGGATCCAACGCCTAATATGGCTAGGCCATGTAGAAGGTATGGACAAGTTAGCTCCAGCCCGAAGAGTCTTCGACTCTGAGCCTGTGGGACAACGCAACAGAGGACGTCCACGTACAAGCTGGCGCACACAAGTCGAGGGGCCTGGTGTGCGAAACTGGAGACAGCCGGCGAAAGATTGTGCTGGCTGGAGAGGCATGTTGAGTGAGGCCCAGGTCCACCTCGGACTGTAGCGCCCTAAGAAGAAGAAGAAGAATGAAAAGGCATATGAATTGAACAGGATGGGGTTACTTACTTACTTACTTACTTAGTAGGCCTACGACCCATTGAGGGTCTGAGCCTGATGAATCGCTGCCTTCCATCGTTGATAGTCCTGGGCACACTGCTTCCAGTCATCAAGACCAAGCTGTCTTACGTCCGCGATGACTTGGTCTTTGTACCGGAGGTTCGGTCTTCCTCTCCTTCTCGGACCAGGAGGCTCGGATTCGAAGACCCCCTTAGCTGGAGCGTTGTTGTCCATGCGCTCGATGTGGCCGAGCCAGTGCAGTCGACGGATTTTTGCCTTCCGGACTACATCGACATCCTGATACAGCTCATAGAGTTCGCGGTTGTGTCTTCTGCTCCATTCGCCTTCCTCGCAGACGGGACTGTATATCCGACGTAGAATTTTTCTTTCGAAGGCACTAAGAATCAGCTCCGCAGTTCTGCTTAGAGTCCAGCTTTCGGCTCCATATAGCAGGACTGGCAGGATAAGAGTTTTGTAGAGCATGATTTTGGTCCTTCGAGTCAGGAGTTTCGAGCCTAGTTGTTTTGACAAACCGAAGTAGCATCAGTTGCCAAGAGCGATTCAACGTCGGATCTCCACTGTGATGTCGGTCGTGGAGTTCACGTTTGCTCCGAGGTAGACAAACTCCTTCACTACCTCAAAATTGTGGCTGTCGATAGTAATGTTTTGTCCTAGGTGGTGTGCCGCGGATCGTTTCTTGCTCGACAGCATATACTTCGTCTTATCCTCATTGACCTTAAGACCAGCTCCAGGATGGGGTTAGCCTCTAACAAATCTCAGGCGGAATCAGTCTGTATTTCGCTAGGGGAGGGGTACATAATACTGACCTGCATTTCTACTCAACATTTTTTTGTAGAATCATTGCATAATGATCATTGTATAATGATTCTACAAAAAAATCATTATACAATGAGATTTAATAGAATTTCGAAAAAAATCACGACGAAAAATGAAGCCAAAATGAATCCCATAATGTTGAGTCCAGGGAGAGAGAGACCAATGACAAGCGATAACCTGATTTCCCAACGAACAGACAAGGAACACTTTAAAACTAAAAAATCACAGAATATATTGCTGGATAAGGCCAAATAAATTAGTCTTAAAAAAAATGTTAATTGATGTTACTCAAACAAGAGGTACAAGTACCGTTTGAAGGCAGCAAAAATTTCGACGTTCCTACAAAATGTGGCCAAAATGCATACCAGCTTCTCCAACAAGGTGCTGTTAATTCGCCGATCCTGTTCAACATTTACTTAAGTGATCTCACAAGTTCTCTTTCCCACGAAATTGCGTACGCAGATGACCTGATAGTGTACAGATCAGGGTCAAAGATCGAGGACATCAGCATTCTCGTGCAGGGTGATTTCGATTCGTTCATGCGAAGTAGCGACGACTAGAAGTTGAAGATCAACTTTGAGAAGTCGGAAACCATTCTTTTTAGAACGCCGTTGGAGAAGTCGTCGGCGGTCACTAAAAAGAATTGGCGAAAGTACTTAGTTGTTGGACGGCACGGGCAATTTGGGGGGGGATTTGGCTAGATCACTTTCTATATTTTAACAAACATATAGAGGTTGATTTGGCCAGAGCCGGAGGTACTACCGCTCTCACAAAGAGAGTGTTTTACAATAGCCAACTCAATGTGAGGGTGAAGGGAATCTGCTACCATGTAGCCTTATCAGGCTAATGCTCACCTTTCTAGACAGTTATACTCTTTGAACATTGTCAGTGACTCGAAAGAGGTGGAGCCGTGAAAAAATGTTTGATGTTTTTTTTCGAGATTCGAACCGACGACCTCGAGCGTAGGAGTCGACGCACCTACCCACTACGCCACGGCGCTCACAACGCTCGAAATTATGAAGTAGAAATTTGGCGAGTAGGTCATCTCACGGCGAGCGTTCATCAATTGGCTGCCGCGACCATGCGACTCGACACCACTCGATTATATTCTCTGGGGCTACGACAAGTCCTTAGTCCATGCTAGCAAGCCAACTACTTTAGGTTAGGTTAGGTTGGGAGCTGCTAGTGAATTCACCAGCACACTTAGACCATGTTGGTTCATTGTGATACCCACAGTCAGACTACTACCGCTGATCGACCGCTCCAGTGATGCCGTTAATTTGATCCCAACGGCAAATGGTGACTGGACCAAATTTGAAACACCGGATAAAAGCGTATAAAGTTTGCTTTCACTGAGATTCGAACCTGGGATCCCTCTAACTTAGGGCAGACACTTAACCAACTGCACCATCCAGTCGTCTCCAACTACTTTGGACGAGCTCGAGCCCAACATTTGATATGGAGTTGCCGTAATAACGCTGCACATGGACCAAGTCATCAAAAATTGAACCGACCGGTTCAAGCACACCCATCAATCACGAGGCATAAATTTGAATGGTTTTCTATTCCATCCTCCATACAAAATGAATGTAACTTCAAAATAAAGCCAAAGTCAATTATATATCGCATACCGTTGTTGCTTTATTTGACTTTATTTTCCTAACATTCTTATCTGGTCACCCTGTGCTATGTTCAAAGTATGCTGCCATATCCTTATATTAACAGTTTTCTTGAAGAGGTTTGTTTTAACCAGTTAATAATTTGAAAGCTGATCTGTGCTAAGTTTAATTCGTCATTTTACCTTAAACGAAGCTACCTCAAAAGAACGAAAACATTTTTGGGTCAGTAACCCGAAAACTTCCCCATATTTCGTGAACCTTGTATTATTTCGTCGACATCCTGATAAGTCCACGAAATCTACTTAAGACAAAAAGTTAAGTCTACGGTAGATCCTACAAAAAATTCTAGCCGATTATTGCACATAGAAAGACCACAGCCAACTTGACGCGCAAATGTGAAGGCGGCTAGCGGATGACATTGTAAGTTGGACATGCGGATGCTTAGCTTCAACCGTCAAGGCCTCCGAAAACAAACGAATTGTCCGTAGGGGCGAAAATGGCATTTTGCATAGCTTGAGATGCTATATCACGCATTAAATCGAATACCACCACTCCATGAAGTTATAATGCACTTTAATATAAATTTTCATCCTTTTCGGATTTTTAACCCACTCGTTATTGTCTTTGATAATCGATCGACCTTCTCCGCAAACCAACCAAACAATTGCAATAATAATTTTACATGTACTGACTAAGTTAGTACTCACATCTAACCAATAGCATATTGCATCCATCTACCCGTTTTTAGTACTTCAACCAGCAGGTTTTCTAAGTCAAGAACCCATTGTGGATTTCCAATTCCATGAACCAAACACATGCGCCCTCTGCTACTGGTCAATGGTTTGTGCCTCGATTATTGGAGTGGAATATTCTGTTCCATTTTTACTGTTTCAGCAGTCCATGCAAACATCATTCTCAGCCTAAGAGTAGGCCGTAAAAAGAAAAAATTGCATTCTCACTTTGAACAGTTGTCAATCTTGTGTGATTAATAGAGGGCACTGAGAACGTTAAAATGATAATATCTTAGCAACCTTTTTGCAAAACGCTCGTACAAACAAAACAAAAAAACAGTTTCCTTAAATAAGACTTCCTAACAACATGAAATTCATACCTCTGCACACTAAAAACACAGCAATTGTGTATAAAAATTCCCTGTGTTCCTCGGCAACCTTGGTTGTATTCGTGTTCATCATGCTGTCTGTTATGATTCCAGTTTTATTGGTTTCCTTACTCAGTCCATATTCTGGGATTTCCGAAAGCCGTATCCTCTACGAACAGCCAAAGGTTTTGTATAAGTTTCAGTACGTTTTTCTGGGTGAACTGAGAGGAGGAAATAGAGTAGTTGCTTGCAGTACATTTCCATATTTCAACAGTCGGACGCAGGAATGGCAAAGGAGTTGCGATACCGCTAAAGTAAGTTTGAAGACTAAGTTGTCTTGAATCTTTATTCCATTGTCTTCTTTTCCAGTTCTCTTCAAGGGACTATAATCATGATTTCCGTATGGATCGTTCAAATTTTGATCTTCACCTTGATGCGCTGGGGAAGAAACTCAAGCGCTTTGACATCCTGATATTCTTTGAAGCTTCTTTCAAACACAAGTGTCATTTGTCCCCACCAGCAGTGCTTCTGCATCACTTGGAGATACCGAATGGAGGACAATCTGCAGGAAAAATCTCTCTAAAAGGAAATCTAAAACTCACCCAGAATTCGGAATTCGTTTGCCCTTTCTATGGGCGTAACATCAAAACTCATTTCGTCACAGACATAGTTCCAGTGAACGCATCATCAATGGACAATTTTCAATTTGAAGGCATTCAGGAGAGAATCCGAAGAAATCCCGGACATTTCGAGCTCGATGTGACGGAAGTTTACTACAAAGAAACCAACGAAGACGGTCTGTCTATTAAACTCCAAATGGACGTGGTTCAAATTCCAGCTAGATACCATCTCAGCCTCTGGGAACGTCTTGGACAATTCTGGCTCTACTTTGCGTCATTCTTCGGAATATCGTTTTACGTTATGAACAAGATAAAGGACTTCCTCTTCGGAAGACACATCATACGCGCCTGGGAAGTGATTCCATGGAAGAAGCTCTACTAAGTTCAATTCGTTTATTCTTAGCCTAATGTAACAATGATCGAAACTATACAGATAACAAATCTTTAAAAAATTCAGTTCTTGCATTTTTCACTGAGTCATCTCCAAACTGGAGCCTAGAGCTCGTTTGTCCGAGAGTCTGTTGTCCTCCAGAATAATTGTGGTGTGTGGATAGTGATCAAGCTGAACAAACAAATATCTGTACACAAATTTTCCTGATTGGTCCTAAAACATAAACTCATTCAGACATGAACATGGATTGGAATGACTTTGCTTACTTCCTTCATTTCCAAATGCACAGTGGCTTTATTTCGAATGCCTTGAATGTAAAATTTCATTCTCATATGAGGTACCCCGTTTCGCTCGAACTTCGTGTGCGCCACGTGCTGGCGACGCCCTCTTCTTGATTCCTCTCCGAAGCCTTTGATTGGAGCTCCAATAGCATCTTGTACTCGGGGTTCCTACAAAGAGATTTCCTCAATACTGGTGTAAGAATATAAATTCCTCAGATCTCACATTCTTGACTCTATCTAGAGCTTGAGAGTAAACATTGTTCGGACTGTCCGATGAGAAGAGCTCTCGGAAGATAGCATAGAACAATGCACCGGTCACTCCAATGCCAAGTAAAATTACACCCATATAGCTGGCAGTCTTGGTGTTCTCCTTAATCTTTTCACCTAGTGGCCTCACATCTGTTGAAACATCCGTGCGCCCACTAGAAGTTGTCAGAGATCCCCGGGATTGAGGTTTTTCCTTCGGCTGCGAGTAGTACCGATGTTGACATATCGAAACTATGGGTAGAGTGAGGCGATTTTGATGGGGAACTAATCTCCGAAAGATGACTAGATGTGACATAATGGTTTTTGTAGATTGAGAATTGAATAAACATGAAATTTAATTAATGTTATGTAAAATTCAACAAAAACTTATACGAATTGACTTAAAAAGTGCCGAAGGAAATGTCAAAATATTGAAAGTGTCATTTATCGACTGTGGCAGACTTCATTGAATTGGTATCATTTGAGATTATTTCAGAAGGGTGTGTTCGGAAAATGGCTTTGATTTGAAATTGATTTTATAATGAATTTCAAACGAGGTATTTTGATTTTGATGCAATGTCGTTTTTTTTTGTCAATGCTCGTAGTGCACCAGTTTAGTACATAATTCAAAAAATCGTCATTTATACCATATCCAGAACTTTTCCAGGAAGATTTATCATTTTGCACTTAACATGTAGGACTTTTAGAAAAGCAAAACCATTGAAGTCGTCTGTCAATCGCTTTGAAATTGTGGTTAAATGCTATAAAAAAACAACGTCAAAAATGTGGGCGCCGTGACGTAGTGGGTAGGTGGTCCTACGCTCGATGTTGTCGGTTCGATTCCCGAAAAAACACCAAACATTTTTTCACGGCTCCACCTCTTTCGAGTCACTGACAATGCTCAAAGGGTATAACTGTCTAGAAAAAGCTTCTCAAAAACTCGCCGTTCGGTGTCGGCATTAAACTGTAGGTCCCCTCCACTCGTGAGAGAACAATAGCACGCACAACACGAGTGGTTGCTGAGAAGCTAGGCCCTGGTCCACATCGGACTGTAGCGCCGCCATTATTATTATTATAACGTCAAAAAATACAATCTGAACTATATTTAGCTAGACTTTTAATACAATTAAAGCTGAAAGCTAAGCTTCGGATTCTAGCGCCACCATTATTATTATTATTCAATGAAATTAACACTTTATATTTGCAAATACAAACCGTACATCTTTGTGCTTTAATTGGGACCTCGTTACAGTTACATCAAACTAGACTCAATCATTATGTAGTATAGTAAGAAAACGCGTTGTAATAAAGCGAAAAAAACTCATTTTAACAATTTCATTCCCCGAACTTGGCATCACCTTCAGACGATTATTCGCTTCCATATCGTTCCTCGTTAATCCAAGGTAAAATTTCTTCTTCTCCTTTCACCTCTTACTTACACCCACGCTTTCGCCCACCTTCTCACTCATTTATCAACACAATTCCGAAAATGAAAACAACAATTTCTTGTTCCCACTTCGTTCCTATTGTCAACTTAGCGGGAGAGTTGAACGATTTTTCCATTTTGCTCTTTTGACAGAAACAGAAGGAGAAGTCGCGCGTCGAACAAAACACGTCAAGCCAACACGTCTAGAAAGACGCAAAGCAAAAAACGCTCACCAGTGATCGCAATTCACACATAATTATCCGCATAACGATAATTTTACGTGCGAGATGTGCAAGTGCAAGTAACAAAAATATAAGAAAATAAATATGCAATCAGTGTGAAATATTTCCAAGTTTTTGTGAGCAACAAAATGTAGGTGGAAATCAATTTGATCACCGAAAAAAAAGAAAAAAATAAACGAAATGCAAATGCATTTCCTCTGTCGAAGTTCTTTCGCTTGTGCCGTGCGCTTCTTGTTGTCCAATGGAAGGAGAGCGTTTCCGTAGTTAGATAAGCAAGAGAAAATATAAATCCCTGGTGGTTTGCTTGCTTGTTGTCTGTCTTCTGACGTGTGCAGTGCATTTTCTCTCTGTCTACAGTTCATCAGTGATAAATAAAAAATAAGAGAAAATTGTATATACAAGTCTCAATGTTACGCAAAAAATAACAAAAAATAAAAAATCATTTCGAAACACAACAAATTAATAATCTGTCGCACATTACATTACCGTGAGCTTCCACTTATTCATAGATACAGATTTTCTTTCCAACAAAAAAAGCATCCAAACTTATAAGGTTTAAGGGAAAGACAGAACGTCTGCAACGTTAACTCTCTCTCAGTGAATGTTTGTTGTTTTTTTCTGTTTCGAAAAGAGGGGACGACTTTGTACACATATTCATGTATCCCTGTAGTGCCGATCTTTAACCGCGGACCGGACATCCATCATCCGCAAGCCATTAAAGAAAGGGTCACCACCTTTGGGTAGGGTATAACATCCAGCACATATAAGGCTTTAACCACAGCGGGAGCTGTGGACGTCTGCTGTCACCGAAATACAAAATGGATTGGATAATCAACGATGAGCTGGGACTCACAGTGGGTCACCTGGTTGGATGGGCTGCAGCATCGGCGATGGTCGTTGGTGGGGTTATCCCGTATGTGCCACAATATCGTGAGATAAAAAAGACCCAGGACGCTGAGGGTTTCTCCCTGCATGTATGCTTTGCGCTGTTAATAGCAAACTCTTTAAGGATACTTTTTTGGTGAGTACAAAAGTGACCTAATTTAACACAATTCGTGTTGTTGTGTTCCTTAAATAAACTTTAATGAAGTGATCATCTGAATGTCTGCCTGTATGTACGTATGTGGGTATGTTCAACTCGGAAACTGGGGAATCACTTGAATTGAAATGAATCTTCCTTATCTTCGGGTATAAAATTAAATGAATCCCTTATCTCTGTGTGGGGACCGAAACGGTAGACATTCACTGTAAGCATCCATTTCAAAGAAATGGGGAATTAGATTATGTAAATAGTCTAAGCCCTGGGATGTTCTTTGAGAAGCACGTACATTCGTTATCTCGATGCGTGCGTTAATAATCTTGTTTAAAGGGTCTGAATAGGTTTCCTGTTGCAAAATCACTCTTCAGGGTTGAATATAAGCCTCTTGACTTTCCATAAAGGCAAAAAACGTACCGACTCCTCCTTTCACTGCAAATATCGAAATTCCATTTTTCAAAAGGCAAATGTCATTGCCTGGGAACCGGTTGCACTTGTTTCTAGAACAATGACATTCATCACATCTGGACCTTGTCAAAAGCTACGCTGAAAAGGCGTTCATCTGTGTACATCCAGTGTATTTCTTTCCGCTTCACCGTTTTGTTATTCAGTTGAAGGTTATGTATTGATTTGTTGATCTAACGTCGATCAAGGTAATGAAGACGTTTCAAGAGATCTTCCGCGAGAGGAAACATGTTTATGCTGGCTTTGTATTTATTTCATTAGTCACTTCTTACTTCATGATTTTGTTGTGCTGTCTATCGTCTTTTATGCGAGAACAACAAGAGAGCTCAGTTCTTTGACGAAGTCTGTAAACACACTTGTCTTTTTATCGAAACCAGTTTGTGTTGCTCTTCAATCTTTTCAGTGTTTAGGCTTCCATTCTCTTTGTGGCCAAATACAACGTTCTATTTCTTCAGTCTTTTGATGATCCGGTCATTCATGAGTGTGTGGTATACTTGATGATACTCTTGTTCTAATCATACGCATGTGCGCTGTTTCCGGCTTCATTGGAGAATTCTGCTCATGTGTCACTCTTCCTTGTATGGGCTACTCATTTATAAGGTTTTCTGGCATATGTACGTAGCTTTTTTATTAAAAAGATTTCATCACTGAATCTGTTGTTATCACATTTCATGTCAATGGCAAATGCTCTCGGAAACCTTTAGTTGTTATCACCATCATTCCGCCTGGCATCATGTACCCATCATTGCCAACGTTAGCTGATACAATGATTTTGTCATTAACTAATGAAAACTGAAATAGGATTGCCACACGAAAAATAGGGGCGTCAGCCTGATTGTATCTTCAAAAGCTACAAATAATGCCAATTAAAGTTGCTATTGCCTGCCAATGTGGAACGCTTTACTACCTCATCCAGAAGTTATCGCAATGGTAACCAACATTCCTATCATTCGGCCTTATCAGTCTCACTTCAGACTATGTCAACGACAACACGGTTCGAGCCTATCTTTATAGTGGTGCTCTCATGCGATTCTCAATTACTTAGCTGCGGTAGAAGTGGAACATTAGATTTCGCTTTGTCATTTAACAGCCGACAACAGTGCCATTTCATCGAAGTTTAACTTTACAATGTAACTACGTAAGCATGTACATGTGCGAACGGATCGTGTGGTTGACCGAACGATCTGCTATATTTAAATGGTCACTGGCCCTTTGTCTTACAGAGTCATCTGAGCATCATGGAGAACAAACAGAGAACAAGTAAAAAACTGACCATTAAGAAAACACAAAGAAAATACATTAACTTCCCAGTGCGGATTGTGTGTCGTTAAAGTTGGAACTCCGAGTAAAGTGCTCTACCGGTTGACCCTGGCAGCAGAAGCACAATGTCTGTGCACGCTGCCAACGCAAAGTCATCCATGCACCACTACCCGCAAACACATGCATGTATGGATGTTCATGCATATCGAGAATGGAAAATCAGATTTTTGCGATCAATAAACCCGTTGCACTATTGTTTCTGGTTTGCATTTGTGACCATTGGCTGTCCAGTGGCATACGCATGCCATTCAAACACGATGCAGTTTTCGTATTGGAATATCTCTGGTTCACTCCCGATTGTTCCTCTTGAAATTAAGGCAACACACACAGCGGTTGTCATCACTTAACTCATCATTGAGCGTAGACGTTACGAAAACGGTCGTTTACTACTAGCATGAGCAGCAGCAGCCATGTGCCCCCATATCAATGTAATTCATCTCTAATGCTAGGTTAATCTAATTTCCAAAATGGGATTTCATGCTGTGTGCCGGGTGCATGTTACTCTGCGACTGTCTCGGTTCTTGTTGTTGTATCATTTAATTCGGTGAGAGTAATTGTATTTATTTGATTAAATTAAATCTATACGGCAGAGAAGGTTATCGAGAATAATTCACACATGAGAGCGTTCGTTTTGCTCACTGATTTCGCTTACTGTGCTACTGAGACCACATTTTGTTGAGGACGAATGGCTATTGATTTTTTGTTTGATTGAGCCATAAATCTACGAGAGCCATATAATCCATGCTGGGATTATGGTTTGTTTCGGGGGGCTTTGCCTTGCTTTGGAATGGTTCTGGAATTGATATGATTTGGAAAAGTATAATTCAATGATGTTCGAGTATATACACTGGACGGTATATACTGGCATCGAAATGAGCTAATTTAAATGAATTAGAATGTGTTATATTCAAGACTGATTGGCTGCTATAATTGCTTATTATAGCGGAACCCATTTCATTAGTTTGTTGCTCCACTCCACTTCACTCTAGCTGTTAACTGGACAATCAATCAGTTCTATGAGTTTCGTTGAGATGTTGTTTGGTAATCAGCTTTGAAAAGATTAATCATTTTTTGTTTTGTTCGGTTTAAGTGTATTTTGTCTTGAGTTGTGGTGTTATTATCAATTACTCCCTTCTCTCCTAATTTACACACTGAATGCACTTATCCAAACGCCTGAGCCTTCCTCAAGTAATGAGCAAGTCAGTCCCAAGGAGGTACTCTTTGTGGTAGGAGTCCTGACCGAATACTGTGCAATAGGCAAACATGCAATGCGCCGTCGCATTGCTCACAGTGAATACTGTAGAAGTTGCATGGACGAGAAGGTTCTGGCATTTGTTCACCATCTGCTCTGCGATTGCCCAGCTCACTTCTTTGAGGATCGCCAAGAGCTGTAAAATATATGGTTGAAAAGTTCTCTGAGTTTCATACAGGGTGATTTAAATCCTTAAGAAGAAATGAACGAGTCTCACGGTGGTAGTTTCATAACTTTTTAAACATTTTATAAATGGTTACACTTGGGCAACAATTCGTTCATATCTTAACGGGTTGATCATTTTTTGGGGTACATTGACATGAAATTTGAAAGGACAACTTTGACATTAGTCACATTTCCCCGTCATTGATTAAGGCACGCACCGATGGTTACTCACGTTTAAGTCTGTTGATTGAGGAGGTATCTGTTATAATTCGAGGGACCCATTGGTCAATAAAAGCTTTGCTCAATTTGTGTTTTGAATCCCTATTTTGGTAAAACACAGAATTGTCTAAAATAATAAATTTCCTCGTGCTATATTTGACAATTTCTTACAGAATTTTAAGATAGATAATTATGAACAAAGACCCTACAGTCCGGGGTGAACTCCGGCCCCAACAAGTTAGCCTGACACTTTTTTCAGTTTCGTTCACCAAATTGCTTGAGGTCCTTTTCCACTTGCGGGCTCAGAATCGAATATTCTTCGGGTTGAAACTAAAGTTTTAAGTTGTCTATGCGCTCTACATTGCCTACCCTACTTTGCGTTAGATTCGTAGTTAGCTGGGTAGACTCATGTCGCTGTACATCCCATATAGTTCGTGATTGAATCTTCTCCTCCAATCGCCAACAATTAAAAAATCTCAAACAGAACTTTTCTATTAAGAGGATCAAAGGCTTCTTCATTTGCTTTGAATATAGACGACGCCTCTGCGCCGCAGATCAGGTCTGGGTTGATCTAGGTCGTATACAAAGTCAAATTATTCTTTCGAAAGAGGGGTTTAAATTTTGAGTTCAAAGAAATAGCGATTGGCAAGATTTATTCTACATTTAACCTTGGTACTGATGTTGTTCAAACTGTTTACCGCGAACCCAAAATAGACAAAGTTCTTAAATACCGCCAAATATAGAAATGTAATATATAAATAATGGCGGGGCTACAGTCCGAGGTGGACTTGGGCCTACTCGTGTTGTGCGTGCTATTGCTCTTTCACGAGTGGAGGGGACCTATAGTTTAATGCCGACCCCAAACGGCGATTTTTAGAAGCCTTCTCTAGACAGCTGTACTCTCTGAGCATTGTCAGTAAAAAAGGTGGAGCCGTGAAAAAACCTAGACTTGGAGCGTATTTCTTATGTCAGTGGATAGAGTTAATGTGGTTACATGTTTGGTAAGCTTCTCCGCTTTGCAGTTGCCTGGAATAAATCTATGGCCCACCACCCAGCAAAGCCCAGTTTTAAGCTGTTCAGAAATCTTTTCAAAAGTTGGTTGGCAGCTTGTCACTACTTTAGAGTTAAAAGAGACTAACTTCAGGGCTTCGACGGCTGCCTTATTATCAGCGAAAATATCACAGACAGATATTACATTCTACTTAATCCAGGACATTGCTTCGCGGGTTGTCAATATCTCTGGCTGAATCGCGCTTCACCTGTCAGGAAGGCAAAGGGAGACACTGATAACCAGTTAATTGGAATAGACGCCACAGCCAAACCCCCTCCTCCCTTTTTGATCCATCTGTGTATATTCACAGAACAGAAAGAGGAATGTAACTTTTTTTTTCCAAATTTTGAGAAAACAAATTGTTTGTATGAAGCGTTTCAGAGAGGTTGGGTTTTAACTTGGCAACACTTTTCGTAGGTATAGCTAATTAGACCATTGAATGTTTAATTGCTGTTGGTAGGCTTTACCCTTTTTCCATGAATAGATTATAGCCGGAGCAACGCTTACGAATTGTGAGAAGTCAAAGTCATGATTCACTTCCCGAAACTTAACCAGATCCTTTGGAGATGTACATTAATCGCATTATTGTAGTTCACTATGAGAAGTGCAAAAATTCGTATAAGTTAACGTGCCAAAAATCATATTCAAAACATAACGAACGAATATTTTTTTCATTTTTGCTATACTCTACACTCTATGCACATATTTATTCAAAGTTCATTGAAGTGAAAGTTGATTGGCAAAGTTAGTCCAATTTTGTTTAATATGGGAGTTCGTAATGTAGTTATGGTTGCATTTTCAAATTTAATTATGTATGTCTATAAGTTGAACCTTGGTTGCCAATTCCCCATACGTCGTTAATTTCATACTTATTTTATCTTTAAAATTTCAATCTTTATTTATGTCGTATCCTTTTAAAGACTTTTTATTCACATACATCAGCTTAGTTCAAATCAATTCTTAACCTAACCTGAAAAAAAGTACTCAACTTAAAACATCAAGGAAGACAAGGAAATGAAAGAAAGAAGGCGATTAAAGATAATGAAAAGGCAAAGAGAGATTATTTCAAAGTACGGACTTACAGTATTTAAAATCAAAGAAAAGATACGTATCTATAATAATTGGAATTGCGAATAATTCAGGTCACGGGATCAGTACGTTTGTAATCGCCCGCTCCATTGTTGAAAAGATCACGATAGTCACCTTGTATTCTAGAAAAGTAAAAGGAGTTTTCATGGATGATGACAATCTGTAAAACGTCTGCAAAGCTTATACGTAATAAACCACATAAAACTAAACTGCAGAGAGTATTGTTCAACACGTTAAGTGCACGAACAGAGGACTGCAGATAAAACAAAAGCGTAATCTGCATTCGATTGAATGAAAATTCATTCCCTCATATACTCATACATGCATATGAATGGTGCTAGTCGCACATAGTCATACATATGTATCCCCCATCTATTTACACGGCATAAAATTGTGTGCTGATGCCCAAAACGTAACGAACCCTTTTTGCAACACAAATCAATAAATGAACGGGGGATTACATGCAGCTCCTAACTACTTCCCCTTATTCGTTACACATCCAATTAAGCTCCTCGAATTACAAATAGATGTAGAATTTCGTACTTCTGTACTCTGTTCAGCATGAACAATTCTTAAGCTCAACGGATAATTGCGTTATTTCAGGTACACAACAATGATGAACTGGCAGAAGTTAACCCAAATTAAATACGAATTTACTTTTCAATTAAGTGTGTATTCCTCACTTAGCACATTTGTTCAAATATACGTAAGTTCGTGTGTTATTTACATAGTTTTTATTGCTTTTATATTCGTATGTAAACACGACAGAATTGTTGATTAGAGCCCATCCAAAAGAAAATTAACGTCATTGTTCATTTAAATATGAACATGTTCAAGTAAAATATGAACAAATACAGGTTTTCTTTTGGAGACTTATGTTCCAATAGAGCATAAGTCTGTCGTTTATTCGATTGGTTTGCGATATCGTACATGATTTCAAATACTTTGTTGATTATAAACAAAAGCAACTCTGTCCATATCTAAAAAACGCAAAAAATCTTTTATATTGTTGTGCGAAATTTCAGCAAAATACCTAAACTACAGGATTGTCCGATATCGGTAACTTCTTTCAGACTGTGAGCCCCGCCGTTGGCTCTAAGAAAAATCCGCCACCGCACAACCTAACCTTGAAATACCTCTGAAAAAATTGTGAACCAGGCAACTCCTGCTGACTAAAGCTCTGAATGCCGCCGTTGGCCAATCAGCTGATTAGGTCTACCATCCGAAGAGAGATGAGCCCTGGTACAGACTCACTCTGCCCCTTTCTCGTTTGCAGGCATCAACAACATCCCACGTGGGTCAGTTACCTCATCTTCTATCAAAAGTACTAATCTCCTGAGTTTCACTACGTTCGAAGACAGAAGCTTGTTTCAGACGCCTGTGTTTGCATGGCTCCCTAACTATATGCGCTTTGAAATTCGCGCTTCTGATGAAGAACTTCAAATTTCCTACTCACAAGTCTCTCAATCAGTCGCCTACCGGTCAATCCGGATGCTCCCTTTCTCAATTTATCAGCTCTACTTCATTTTGAGGTCATTTGGAATGTATTTCAGGCAGGTTCCACTTGAATGCGAAGGTCTGCGATAACTTCACTTTTGTTTGTTTTTGTTAATGATATCAACTTTGAGTGCGAGCTATTGAAATGTTTTCACTCTTTCTTTGTATTCAAGACTGGATACTTCTTTATCAATTAACGTCGAGTAAAGAAAGAAAACGAACCTGTCTTGTTGTGAAGAAATCGTGAAAGTATCCGAAATATTTCCTTTTGTTTGAGAATTTTACGATAAATTGGTGACATTTACAAAAAAAAAAAAACATCTCAATTTAGCGCGTTCCAGCGCTCGGGCTTTGACAAATATTTGTTGGCATCAAGTCGATTTTACGAAGAATTTATTATTTTAATTTTCAAATAAAAATTAAATTTTCAAATAAAAAACTCTTGCGTTTTTTATTTTTTAATGTTAGCCAATACCCGTGCTGGTGCCATATTAAATTATTGGGTCTTATTCTTCAAGCGTCATGACAAAAAACAACCGTAACATTCGACTACGCTAGTGTTCATGCCTCTGCGCCCGGTGAAGCTTTGCCCGCCAAAACTGCGAATTAATTCTTGAGTCCAAAAAGGTGTGATTTATTATCAGTCTATTATGGAGTTAATTTTTGAATTAAAATTGTCCAATGTAACACTCTGTGAGCGACGTGGCCGTGTGGGTTCGTGCGTCGACCCATACGCATTAGACTTTTACAGTCTAGATTCGAATCCGAGTTCAGACAAACAATTTTTCAAAAAAAATGTTCACGGCTCCACCTCTTTCGAGTCACTGACAATGCTCAAAGAGTATAACTGTCTAGAAAAAGCTTCTCAAAATTACCGTTCGGAGTCGGCATTAAACTGTAGGTCCCCTCCACTCGTGAGAGAACAAAAGCACGCACAACACGAGTGGTTGCAGAGAATCTAGGCCTAGGTCCACCTCGGATTGTAGCGCCGCCATTATTATTATTATTTTTGAATTAAAATTGTGAAAATGTGGCCGCCACGGCGTAATAAATAAGTGCGTTGACTACTAAGCTGAAGGTCCATGGTTCAATCCCGAACACACTACTCTTCGTGTTCCCGGCACCAGCTCTCTCGAGTCACTGACAATGCTCAGAGTACTTTGCGTTTTGAATCGGTATAAAACTGTATACTTCTTTGTGAGAGAGAATAATAGAATGTACAATACGAGTTGTTGCTGGAAAACCTACGCCGATGTACGTCTCTGTCTGTAGTGCCACACAAAAAAGAAGATCCTATATATACGCGCCGCCTATTAGAAGCCCTCGTTTGGTCTTTTTGAAAAATTCAGTAGGATTTTTGAAATGTAATACAGCAAAACATGGTGGGAATGTTTTACTTTTCTGAAATGCGTCTAATGAAGATAAACATAAACTATCTCAACCTTGAGAACAAAGACGACAAAAATGTATTCATTTTATCGTTGATTTCAATACTTCAGATGTTTGTCCAGCGGGTACATTTTACGGTTGGAAGCATATTGGATACCTTTCCCGCTTCTTAAAAGTTTTGAAAAATCTACATTCTGACACGTAATCACTGCTGGGAGAAATGGAACAAGTTCATGGCTGCTTAAGAAGCTTGCTTCAAGCCCACCCAAGACTTCTAAATAAGAAGAACAACAACATTATCGGTGGTACGTGATCTTTTTTGAAGACATTTCCCAGCAATCAGCAGTATACACCTGACATCAAAGGCGTCATATCACCATCTGAGTGGCGGTCACCCAATGCGCGTGTAACTAGACGATGAAGCTGTCTAGTTTACGCATCTCTGTGAAAATTTGTCTAAGTCCAAAGCATTATTTGATATCTTGATTGTGTGCCTGTGGGCCCTCCACCAAGGATGAGGCTTATAACTGATAAGGTTCACTTTGTTTATCATAACATTTTGGTCCTTCGAGCCGGATGAACCAGCCATCTATAATGACATGATTTTTTGACCTACCTTACCTACTGCCACATTTTAGAATCTTTTAGTTTTATGCCAAAAGACATCTTATATTTATTTTTGAAACTTAACTTGTAAGTTCATGTTTATTAAGCAATAGTCACTCTTTCCTGTTCCGTGTTTTCTCCTTGGCCTCGCGAAAATTTCAAGAGTCACTTTGGATTTATCAGCAAAACCAATCCCTTCAACGTTCTGGGTCTATGTCTCTGCGAAATGCCCTATATGCACTAATAAATCAAAGCATTGAACTGAGCAAACCCAGCATCCTTGTCCGCAGCAACAACTTTGTAGACGAAGATGACTTTTTAGATAGCAAGAAATCGAAAAGTTTCCTCCACCAGTTTGTAATTAACGAGTATACATCTCTGAGCTTTCGAGGTGAAGGAAACCCCCAAAATCATTGGCAAAAAAATGACTTTCAGAAGAGAAGGAGGAAATGAAAAGTTGTTTTGCTCTGAATACTCTTCATTTGTCAAAATCAAACTTGTGAAACTTCACAGAAGTATAAAATTGAAATTGAAAAACCAAATCATTTCGCTGCAATCAAGTAATTTGTTTGTTAAGGTATAGACGTGTCGCCGTGTCGCAACTCGTGCTGCATCACATATACTCGTATAATAAATAAGCACTTATCTAGAAATATGCATGTTCAACTGAAAATGTCAGGTGACAGAAATAAGAAAAGCGATTACACCTACCTCGTACTCTTGAAACGTGACTACAAGAAAATATTCAGTTATTTTAAAGTCATGTGTGGGTTTAACGATTTATGAACTCTTTCTTAACACATGCTCTACTTTCTTCACGTTTTTAATATTCTTTCGTTTTTCAATTTCTTCAACCATCCCGATTTCTGTTTTGCCTTTAAAGCGATCAAGGTCAATACAGCACGTAGGTTATGAGCGCAAGAACTCCACTGGGTCAATGCATTCAAAGCAAAATGAAATGACTAACCCAGAGGCTGATGAATTTTCAAGAATTTCTCATATCTGACAGTTTTTTGTGTGTGCCTTTGTCAACTAGCGGTAAATGTGTGTAAGCAAGTTAGAGTCATCGCCAGGAGTCATCTTTGAATACACAACCGCAAACTCAGACTCGCTCAATTTACTCATTTAACTGTCATCCTCATCGCACAGTAATTATCAAATTTGAAAGAATTCCAACCGACAAACTCTGATTGCTTGATATTTACAGTTCCAATCTCTCGAAATCCCCTCGCGGATTTACGGTGTACACAAAAACATTTACTGCTAAGCACCCACTAATGTATAGTACCTTGTCGCTCGGTTGTTCGTATCTGCGTATGAAATTGCAAAAACTTACACAATCATTGTGCGCTGATTTCACAGCCGAGATAAGGCCGCGTTTATATTTTGATAATTAATTTCGAAGTACATTTAGATAAATTGTTTCCACTTTAGATGATTCCTCGGGTCGCCCGCGGGAAATTTTCGATACAATCTTGTTTCTGATAAATTTGAATGGCTCAGCAGTTTTTGGCTGTTTTATAAATAGTCTCGCATAAAGGTGGCCTCAGAAAATGTCATTGATTGGCTTTTTGTGAATTAGTTGCTTAATTTTTCGTTCGACCTGTACACGGATGTGAATGAGAAGGGTTAATGGGAATGTATACGATTGGGTGAAGGTATTGTGCAGAACATTACATAGGGCTTCGCAGCCAGCGTGTCAGCGTTAAACTAATGCATGACATTTAATTCTCGCGTGATGTTCACGATTTAAGCCTTTATCGTGTGTCGCATGTATTGGTTCGTTGACGACTGCAGGAATGTGAATATCGATTTGGGTTTCATTGAGTGCCAGACTTGTTGATGGAAGTGTTTACAAGAATTTGCGATAAAGTTAGGACGTATCGACAGCGTTTTTTTTTTTGTCAGCCATTCAGGTGTTGTAAATGCATGAACATACATATGCTGCGATTATTTCGGGGATTGAACACATTTAGCGGAAAGACATAAAAGCGGAACTGTTAAAATAATCCAAACGATTGCTACACCACCTTTTTTTGCGTTTGCTTTCATTTCGAAAATCTTTGATCAATTCTTAGACAAAAAAACTCTAGTGAATCATTGAAAAATAATTTCGTTTGAATCAATTGTAAATCTTAGATCCGCCTTTTATCATACCAGGAATGTTTGTTTGTATGAATCATTTACCAGTTTTCAAAATTTACAAGAGTCAGATGAGAGATCATCGCCGTGGTGTAATGATGGCTGTTCTGACTGTTGTGTTTATGTTCTCGGTTCAAATCCTGACGGGAATAAATATGTACCAGGTTTTTATTTTACGGTAATTCCGCCGAGTTTTTAAGAGTGTTCCTGAAATATTAGGTGTGTGTGCCGACGCTTAAAAGGTAGCTAAATTTTTAGATCAGACAGATTTCTGTTTTTTATGCTGTAGGCTGTAAAGTAAACAGATCAGCTTAAAGGATTGTGAATATCTTGGAGAGAAAAATGTGCCTGAAACAGTTATGAAGGTCGAACTTCATCATCTACGCCGTCTCTCTCTAATCCAGCTGGCTTTATATAATAACTACACTACACTACAGAGCAGAAGCCTGAAGCGGATGAGGATGAGGAAGAACACATTTGTTGGTTGAAGTGCAACCCATTTATTTCATAGATGAACGGAGGAAAATGTTCACCAATTATCTGGGCTGTAAAATGACAGTATCAAAGTTCTTCCAAGCCATCGTTGTGAGATCTATCAATTCTAGGCTCATAATCTCAGTCGTTTGATCTGTAGAGTCGTATGACCGTAGAGTTGAGAAACCTGACTTTAACAGGACAGTAATATTGACGCGCAGTTCTATTCTTTCGGAGCAAACAAGGAACTTTTTATCGGAGTTTAATAGAGTTCATGTCTTTGCGACTTAACGCCTTTAGACTTCTTTGTTTGGGGCTATTTTGAACCAGTGGTCTATGCTAATAAACCACAAAAAGTGTATGTTGCTCGAACGCCATTCAGCCAGATTATTTATGAGCTTCTTTATTGAAAGTCCCTTTACTTGTGAAATCATTGGTGGTGTAAGGAATTTAAGGTATGATCTATTAGACAATTTTACACAGTAATTAGAAAGTCAATAATTTACACTATTTACATGTTGAATAGTGCTTAAATTTTTAAAGCTTTTCAACTCTCTTGTTCACCACTAATTGCTTGTGGTTTCAACAAAACAAACGACTATTCGAAAGAAATTAGCCGCCTCTCGTTTCAGTTCTAGTGCTCCGCGCCTTTAAATCATTTTTCAATAAGATTCTGCGAAGACATGGCCTTAGCTTATATATTTTGGAACATCCCTTTCTCAATTTCCATGTACACAGTTAATGACTCAAGAGAACCAAAATTCGGAATTTTATGAAAATAATCTCGAGTATAGTTCGAAACTCCTCTTCTCTAAATGCCACACTGCAGGCATTACAGTAACCTCAACTCTGTCAAGTTCTTCAAGTACAACTTCAAGTGGTGTTTGTATTTCATATCATGCATCATCGGCAATGCCAATCAGAGCAGACACAGAAATATAACAGACAATCAAGTTCTTGAAACTGGTTGCTGCGTGCCATTTACGAGTCTTTGGAAAACTGGGTTGGCAACAAAACATTGCCACAAAATGACACGTATAGTGAGTAAATGATATGATAAATAATCTAAATAAATGTTTATGAGACTAGGTGAGATATTTGTCAGATTTTACAGACCCAAAAGATAAAGGCACCTCTGAATGTGCACACTCGTGTAGTGTCTTAATATCTCGTATTTGTGTGTGGTAAAAAGACGAGGAACTTCTATTTATATTTTTGTTTATCGTTGTTTACTCAGCTGTTCGACGTTGATTTGGTAGATGTGCGGAGTGTTCCTGCATTTCCATCTAACTACTACATTTCCATCTACTTGACACAAGAATGACTCTGCAAAATATTGATAAACAAATACCGATAAATCGCTGAGAAATTTCAAATCCAAATTCCTTGACTTACTTCCAAAAGCCTATTGCCAAAAGAAGCCAAACACAAAAGCCAGACCAGTTGTAAAGATAAACATATGCGATAAGTGCGGTAAGGTTGAACACAAACCAATCAGCGAAAATACTTTGGTCTATTCAAAGACGCCTGGGTGTGAGCAGTGAATGATTTTCTTTTTTTAAACACAAAACATCATCTAGTCATGTGTGCATGCCCGATGATATCTTCCAGTTGTAGCCTTCAAATTATTTGAGGAAACGTATAAATTTATGAAAGATACTCTTATCTCCAAGATGGAAGTCGATAGACTGGGTAGTTGTTTATCTTCCTTATTGAACTCTCATTTACATTCACGCACCTGTCGTGAATCTCAAACCATGAGCGTTGTCTCTATATAGAGTGAATGAGCTAATCGAGCATAAATTGGAATTCTTTTCAGCAGGTTGCAACCCGTCATCGATTTTCCATACACTCAAATGGCCAACCCACCCTCAAACAGGTTGGGAGTAGAAACGACCTTAAACAAAACCAAACCAACGAGTCGCCTCTGTCATCACGATCGTCGTCGTCAGCGCCGAAGTCATCGGCTTGGGCAACGTGATGTGTCATATGAAAATCTGTAAATGCCTAAACTTTATTACCAATAATTCGTTAGCAAAATGCTAATGTGATTTCTCATTCATTTTTATTGAATGCGATTTTTTAAATCTCTATTAGCCGGTGACGTGCTAGTTTCTTCAACGAATCCACACTGACTAGAGAGATACTCGTACTTTGTTTTCAGTTGCTTAAGTGAATTGCCACGGTGACAGGTTTGGCTTGGAGAATAACTCTGCTTAATGCATGGCCTTTAATGGGATAAAGTGCGCCATCGATACGTGAACAATTGAATTAAGTCTGGAGAATTTTGAATTTATTATGACGGTTGGATAATTATTTTAAAAATGTACTGTGACATAAATCGACTGTTTTCAAGTTCCGCTTGACTGTTCTGACGTTAACAGAATTTAATTGACGTTGAAATTACGCATTACATCTCTATCTCTGCGTCCGTGCAGAATACGTAAATGCGGGTTATTTGAAAAACGGTAGCAATGAACTTGTTAACGCGATCACACCTTTTGGTGGCATTCAAAGTCATAAAGCGTGGCAAAATGTTAGCAGTTTCACTTTGGAGAAAAAAAAAGAAGAAAACGCAAACGTTTCGAATGGAGAGTCTGGCCTGGACTTGATAAAAAAAATTCCTATCGATACTTCAAGATACGACTACTTAAGTATGCGTTGGGTGTGCGATAAACCAAACAGTGATGCACATGGCAGTGGTGTCATTCACAAACATGGCTGCAATTCAAGTATCAAGTATATCAATTGCATTTATTCAAATATATTATTTATTTTATAGATCATGAACACACATGCACTTGATACTTTAATAGATACTCTGAAACTTTAGCTTAATTTATGTCGTTAATTTATAAAATACGAGAATGTTGAATCGTGGTGAATCGTGATACGTCAGATAGAAAACTTGTGGATTCTTTGTTCAAACTTTTGAAACTATGAAACTTTCAGAAGAATTGTGGAAGTATCATATTTAAATTTATTTCACGTTATTTTGGGTCAGTCGTTTTCGCAGAGAAAAGACGCAAGCACCCTCATGGTTGGGTGATTTGAAAGTTCGCTCAGAAACCAAGAAAGTCAGTGTCTTTGGAATTCTATCGTCGACCTCTGCAGTAATTATTCAAGAGTGCAATATCTTAAAAGCGGTAGAATTAGTAGGCATCCTGGAAAGAAGAAATATGTTTCATTCTTATTTTTACAACTTTGAAAATGACGATGAAAATTATAAGCTTACAAAAAAAAAGAGTTAAAGTGCTTCTGTCAGTTTTAGACAGTTTCTTCTTCTTGTTCTTTTGGTGGCGCTGCAGTTCGAAGTGAGATCCGGCCAAGACTCAACACAAGCCACTCATGTTGTGCCTGCTATTGTTATCTATGGACAGTTTTAAGCCAACTTCGAACAACGAAGTTTGGGAAGCTCTTAACAGTTATATTCTCTGAGCATTGTCAATGATTCGAGATAGGTGATACCGTGAAAATGATAGTTCATGTGTCTGGGATCTAAACATTGACTTTTAGCGTCAATGCAGTGATTCGATAGAGGTGGTCCCACGAAAATGACAGTTAATGTATCTGAGATGGAACCATATGAACTTTTATGCAAACAAATAAAAAAAAGTTCAAACCAAATAACAACTTTCAATTTCTAGATCAGCCTAAGTTCAAAACGCAATTAACTCCACATATTCACACAACCAGCTACAATATCCACCAGACCAGATGAACAACATCCAGTCATTGCAGCTTAATGTATTCAATTCAATGGACTTGAATAGAACAACCAGACATTTATTCAATCTTTTATTCATGTTTCTGTCTTTGAATTATCCATCCACCCCTTCAATTAGTAAGATTCATCATGCTTCCATGTTGATCGTATTTCAGTTGTTTTCAATCAAACGTTAGCTTAATTAACAGATCCGCTGTTCTAATTAATTACAGCAAGTGTGCGAATTTTAGACCTAAGCCTGGGGATTTTAAGAAAAATAAAACTTCTATTTTTAAAGTGTTCTGTTAATTTGATGGAGGCCGAAAAGATATTGTTGATTAAAAAAAACTTGGTTGGGATATAATTAAGCTGTGCAAACATATTATGCATCCAAATGAAATAGATTTGTTTTTGTTTTTTTTTTTTTCAATTCTGTTGAATGTGACAGCAGATTGAACTGCAAATTATTTCAGGAAATGAAAAACGCAAACAGGAATGGGTTAAACAATTACATGTGGTTTCGATTAATATCAGAAGTGAAGATTAAACTGTTTACTAGAGGATTTGGCTTAAAATTAGAGTTGTACCGAATAGTGATTTGGCCGGATACCGGATACCGAAAATTCGGCCTGCAGCTGGGCCGGATAGCCGAATATTCGGCGGCCGGATATCTACCCAAATTAAAAGTATAATAGTTTGGTGTTCTGATACTCAAATCAGACCGGTACAAGTAAAACCAACTTAAACATGCTTTTTTCCTTGTCCTCCACAAGATATTCTTACTTTCTACACAGCAAAGTTTTTGGGACATTTTTGAAGAGGTTGCGGAAGGAAAGCCAGATTGAGTTTTCTGTCAAAAAAAAAGCCGGATAGGCCGGATACCGAATACTTGCCGGATATCCGTCACACCTCTACATAAAATACATAAATATTGGTTTTATGTTAAGAAGGTGTCAAAAGATCCTACCATCTTTCTCTATCTGCAGCTATAAATTCCAACTCTGACATCGTTTTTCTTTGAGAGTGAGTGGTTTAGTTGTTGAGTAATTCGTGTTTTCGAAACCAGTAAAATATGAAAAAGAGAAGACGTATTTGATGTCTTTCTCAACATTAATACCTTTAATGAAGGATTTTTAAATGACTTGCGACCAAATGGGAGCACATGAATATAGTGACATTTAAATGGCTAGATTTTGGGACAAATTTTGTCACATATGCGAGACCACAATTCTCTAATATCTAATATATTTAAAAGCGAATTTTGAAATGTAATTACGGGTTGCTTATAATAATAATAATAATAATAATAATAATACGGCGGCGCTACAGTCCGATGTGGACCTGGGCCTAGCTTCTCTGCAACCACTCGTGTTGTGCGTGCTATTATTCTCTCACGAGTGAAGGGGACCTACAGTTTAATGCCAACTCCGAACGGCGATTTTGAGAAGCTTTTTCTAGACAGTTATACTCTTTGAGCATTGTCAGTGACTCGAAAGAGGTGGAGCCGTGAACAATTTTTTTTTTTAAAAATTGTTTGTCTGAACTTGGATTCGAACATAGACTGTGAAAGTCTAATGCGCATGGGTCGACGCACGAACCCACACGGCCACGGCGCCCACGGGTTGCTTACGTACTCCAAATTGGATTGTGTAAAGTGTAAAGAAAAATATTATTTATAAATGCCAAACTTAACTGTGTCCACAGCTCCATGACTGTTTGTTTAGTGCTTTGAAATCTTAACCTAGATTATCGTCAAACAATTGCATCACCAAATGTTGAAATGTTTTATTGAACAGCAATAATTTTGAAATAATAAAGTACCTTTTCAAAAAAGCCTCAGAGCAAACATTCCCCCGGAGCAATCTTTTCACTTTCGAATTCGGTTAAAAATAATTCACCACGACAAATCAACAACACTGACAATGCACTTGTCCGAGTTGGTTAATTGGTAACTTCCATGTTTCCAAGCAAGCAGCAACAATTAAGCCGCCACTCGTGCTACGTTTTGTGATGTCATCAGCGCATAATACCTGTATTCCTTAGCTATGATATTCAAAAGCAGTTAAACGTGTTTGAGCCGATGTACCATGTTTGCAGGTACGCAATCAGCCGTCCGTCAGCTAGCGCATACGAGTATATGACACAATGTTCCATTGACATTGACATAAAGAATGCTAATAATAGACGTATAGGCAAAGTTATGTGTTCATAAGGCTGCACGGTTAAGACTGCTTAAGCGGAAGACACTGCACGGAACGTGTGCACTTATGAGAGAGTTCCACTGGAGCAGAACGATTTGTTTTAGTTTTCCTTGGATGTTTACCTATAAACGTATGTGTATACATCATCTACTCGAGTTACTTCTACTGGATGCCCGGATTCACCAATCGAAGAGAAACCAGTAGTCGTTAGGCGCAAAACCCGTTCAAGTGGGAATCCATTTCTCTTGATTCATTGCAACCACCAACTGTTGTGGGAAAACAAAAACAAAAAACAAAAAAAATCCCTCACCGACACGACACATAGCGTGTCCTTGTGGGCTATTTAATTAAGGCAAGGATTTCACCTTTTATTTCCATATATCATAGAATACTGCCCATCCCATGAGCACATATTAATGACTTCTGATTAAAACAGCACATAAACCAGATACACTCGCTGTTTTTCCTGCCACAATGGTGGTGGGTGAATTACGTTTGGTAAACAGAAAAGTTATTTTATGAGGCTAAGCGTACGACACATGAGCAACGCTTGTAAAGGTACAAACAATTTCCATTACAAGTCAAGCGGATACATCCGCTCTCCACTTCCGCTGGGAGATAAAATGCCACTACGTTTTTGCTATCTATCTATATCCTTTGTTCTTTGTGTCTTGTTGATACTTTGACCGCACTGGCTGTATGACCCAGAAAAATATAAATTAAAGGGTAACTTCGGTTCGTAGGGACATTCAGTGTTGGCGGCACGAATGAAAAGAAAATGTCAGCAGAGTAAAGCACACGAAAGCAATGCAGGCAGCAGAGCGTATTGAAAAGAAGCAGCACATGTATATGTACACAGATATCTTACTGGGCTTCCATTGTTGTGTCCTTAATAATTTTTTTTTATTTGAACTTTTTAACAAATTTAGCCATGAACTATGGGCAGTAGGGACGAGCCCGCATTTGAAATCGAAAGGAGTTGAACGTTTCGCTTTGTTTGCTTCGATGGGAGGAATGTTTTTGCTTAAACAGCAGCTGGATGGTTAGAGGTGCGGGGGTACTTGGGATTGCATTAGTAGGGTTGTGTTTGACTCAATGGGTAATCGTCTGTTTTTGTTTATATTTATGACTTTTGGGATTGGGAATAAATGTGCTGGGATCGAGTGAATTTTTTTTTCTAAAAAACATTCAAAATCCCAATTCACTTTAGAAATTTAACTTTCTAGAAACGTTTGATATAATGCTGTATGTAAGAAGAGGGATTTGAAATATTCCGTAGTTAGGTAGATAAATAGGTCTGCGGGGATGAAATTGGAAATTAGGATGTATTTTTAATCCTTATCCCAAAGTCATTAGCAGACTACGGTTTATTTCTAATACAACTTTGTAAATCAGGGTCTGTAGATCCTCTTTAGGATTTCAATCAGTTTCCGAACAAGATTATGTGCTCCTTATGTGTATCATTAAGTATGTTCTGTTCCACATTTCGAAGTGTGTTTGACTTAAATTATTGTCTGCCATAGCATGTATATTCACATACACTCAATTGGTTTTGCTAAACTTGGAGGCAAATGATTATTAATTGTATAAGAAATGATGGACTTTCGAAAATTGAAGGATGAGCATTTGTACATTAGAAAATATAAAGAAGTCTAATCGATGATAGTGATTTCCAAATCATTTTTTTTTTTTAAAAGCGTTTTGCTGGTTCAATTCACCACTTGCAATAAAACACATATCTAGGGTACGTGTTTTGTATAGGCGCCGTGGCGTTGTGTGTGTGCGTGCGTTGACACCTACGCACTGGATTTTCCAGTCTAGGTTCAAAACTCAGTACAGAAAAACAAAAAAAAAACTGCTCTATAGTAGACTATCGCCCAAAAGAAAGATGAGAAAAAAACGGTCATCTTTCCAAACTGCTTATGCTATAGAACCATGTTTTCGAGAATCCACTGTAGTTGTAAAATAAAGACTTTGCTCGGCACTGTAAATGAGATTTATAGACGTCAAATCTGCTGAGCTAAGCTCCTGCCGCAAGCAGTTTCGTTATGCGTCATATTTTCGTCTTCCCTCCCTTCTACTTTTCCTCAGTTTTATACTTATTTCCAAAAGATAAGTTTGAGAAGATCAGTTGTACTCTCTAACCATTGTTAGTGCCTCATCACCAGACATTTTGCGGAAAAACCGAATTTTCAACAACTTTCTCGACGGTCACTTGAATTAATATTCTTTATGGCCTAAAAGTAAATGTCTAAATAAAAGTTGTCAATTTAATCCAAAAAAACAATTCTAGTAAGTCTGGAGAAATAACCATACGATTTGACGTATAAAAATCCCATCGATATCTGAGATTTGAAATAAATCACATTTAAATCCTCTGGCAACTTAAATCAAACAAACCTTTTCTATGCCAACAAACGTCATTTTTGTGTGGTGACACAAAAAAAACTTGAGTTCTATCAACAACGTAAATATTGTGGTTATACTCGTAGCTAAATCATCGGTATGTGTATCAACTCAACACTTAGTTGGAATGATCACATATTCGAGGTCGCCAAAAATGCTGCGAAATGTCTAGGTTTCCTTAAACGATGCAAAAAATACTTCACCCCCTCTGATTTGGCTTCAATTTACAAGGCCTGCATCCGCCCCAAACTTGAGTATAACGCTCATATCTGGTCTGGTGCTCCCAAGACCTCTCTGCACCTGCTAGATAGAATACAACAGCGAGCGATAAAACTTATAGGTGATAGTAATATCGCGAAGTCGATAGACTCGCTCGAACATCGTCTCATCCTTATCACTGTTTTTTCGCTATTTTAACAAACGATGCTCAAGTGAGCTAGCCAATTGCATTCCTCCCCTCCATGAATTCATCCGCAATACTCGTCTCGCCAGGAATGCTCATCAGTTCACCCTCAAGCCTGTTTTCGGACGTACAGTTAAGTTTAGAGAGTCGTTTTTTAGCCGCACCACACGAATATGGAATGCTCTTCCCAGCCCAATATTTCCCACTCACTACAATCCGCAGACATTTAAGACCAATGTGCACAGGTACCTCCTTTCCCTTTCTCCCTGTATACCTTCGGCCCGTGCTGTGTCTTGATTCCGGACACTTAAGGGTATTCGTAACCCGTTTTGCGCGCGTCCTCTACTTACTGGTGTATTTGGATAGAATATTCTCTTTTATTACGTGCCCAATAAACGAGTTGGAAATCCAGACCATGTACCATTTAGCATCTATTACGTTATTATATCTTATTACCACTTTGTCAGAAGTGTTATACGTGTAAATATGTTTTCAGATCTGATTTGGCATCACCGTTGGTAAGGAAGACAGTCTTTAGTCTGTAGTTTTTTTGAAATTATTCTTAAATCAATTCTGGATGGAGATTGAACTAAATGTTGACACTCTGTTAAGCCACCCTTCTTTCATAAGACAAAACTGAAATCATTCACTTGAGAATGCCTGGGACTCATGTTTGATGATTATGTCTATACATTTCGTTCTGTCCTGCTTAGATATTCAAAACAATTGTTTTGAGTTAAATTACAGACCAGCATGCGTTAAATATGAAAATTGTGTGTCGACAATGTGTTGTTCAAATAAGTATGTGTATAGTAGTTGCATTTAATTTATGACTTGTTCAGAACAGTCTAAATTGATAACATCGTTTGTCAATGGCCACTTTTTTACTCTGCATGCACACGGAGTTACGTGCATGTGCATAAGTTCTACAGTGGTAACACATGTCATGCATAAAACGGGCTTTTCCACAGATCCACCTGACCTAAATCCTTTGAATTTACCACACCGGACAAAGGATGCAAAACGTTTCGCACATTTCAGGTGCATAACTTTACACACTGACGGATGCAGCTGCTCTTCAGATGCATTTATGAGCATTCTGAAGCAAAAGTTTACGCGTACATGCTTGTCGTTTGCATCATCCTGGACTATTTCCTGAGATATATGTTCAACTGTAGGTCTGCTACAATGTATTCATTTGGGATATATTTATTTAATAGTGTGTTTGTGTGTAGAAGTTTCGTACCACATATAAATGAGATGCAGTAGGGCAATCGACAAATTTGTGTACAAATAATGTTAAATTTTTTCAAAATTCGAGTAAATATTTACTTATCGGTACACCCACACATCGAATCCATTTGCCAGACGCAGAGAATGATTGAAAGATGTCATCGTATCGTCTTGAAACGCGCCTCACAGCAATTGTTTTGAAAATTGCAAAAAAAAGTCAAAACTGTGAAGAGATCGCACATGAAGTGTCACTTTGAGAGAAATTCAATTTTCCTCGAAATTGGAATTCAGTATTTTGTGCCTCATATTGCTGATAATTTATGTGGCAACAGATGTGTCACAAAGTTTCCCTGATAGAGGTTTGATATTTCTGCACTTGAGAGAAATCTTCCAAGTCTACTTGAAAAAATTTCTTATGACAACAAAAGTGATTTTGGGTATAGAACTTGAAAACTTTGTTATCGTGGCAATTTGTGTTTGGGGAAGAAAATGTTGCATCACAAGTTGAATTTTAATATTTGTCAGAAGGGGAACTACGTACATATTCGAAGTCAGTGAGCGTTTGCAAAGGAAGCGTTTCGAGTTGGAAACGTATGTTTAAGATTTATAAATTGACTGATGAAAGAATAATTCTTAGAATCCACTCTGCCTTATTCAGTGATTTGTACGTAGAAGTGGTTTATTTATTTTAATTTTTTTTGTGCAAAATTCACACTCGTACATTTGATTCGCTGAAATGTTTGATTGAGCAAGATGTGAATGAATTTAATCATTGAAATTATGTCATAACTTGAACGTTAAGTTAAACTTGAGAACCATATAAGAAGAAGGTCAACAACATCTCGTTCGTCACGACAAGATTAATACGCGCATGATTTTTGCTCATGGCGTTGAACATGAAAATAGTGCCCGATGTTGCAATCAATGAAAATAAAGAAACAAATTTTCGTAATAAAAAAAAAATCCGGATCCAGACCTCTTCAGACGCAACCGGGATAATGCTGATATTTTTAAAAAGTTATCACTCTTAAAATATTATTGTAGTACAGTATAATCTGTAATCTATAATGTGAATTACCCAATAAAGTGAACTGGTAATACAGTGAACTGGAAACACTGTAAAATATGAACTCGTGATTATGTTTTGCTATTCAAAAGTGAACTTCTGTATATAATCCAGCGGAATGTCTCACTGTTGTGCTTATCATTTTTTCAAATGTGTCGTTGTCGTTGAACTCATTAAAGTGAAATGGATGCAGATATCTGTTACTAAAGCCTAAATGTGGCTTTTATTTTTATTTGTTTTTTTGTCTGTTTTTTATTTATCTTTTTATCTTTGTCTATTTTCTTTTCCTGTTTAAATAAAATTAAAATTCACTTACTGGAAATCAAAATATATAGATTTTTATTGAATTTAATTTTTATTTTCTTATTTTATTATTTTATTTATGAATCGCTGTAAAATATGATCCGGTCATGTTTTAATTAATTTAAATTATCGGAATTGCACTGTATATGTATCTACGTAAGTACAAACGTAGCCGAGAATCGCAGTATACGGAGCATACTGTAACACTAGTGGTTTTCAAAACAATACCAGTCTAAACATGGAAAATCCCTTGCCACTCGTTGTTTTCTCTCAAGAGGCTATCGGAAAACTGGTTATGTATAAACTATTAGTTCAGCTTTATGACGCAAATGAGTAAGACAAACCGGAAACCGGATGAAAGGGACTTATATAAGACGATTCAAGATAAATTTATTAAAAAAAAGAGCTTGCAAGTCTTAAGTGAAATGTACTCTTACGTAATATAGAAAAACATGGGCCATGTTAGGGCTCTACATATATTTACTCATATTTTATGTAGACAGAGAGATCACAGTTTCAATCATGAAAATACAGTCGAGTCCGGATATTGCGACGGTCAAGGGACCGGCGACATTAGGTCGTACTAACCGGATGAAGCACAAAACATGTGTCTGCGACCCAATCGCAATATGCTCAGAGCGTAATTGTCATAAGAATCTCCTTAAATCAAAGATTTTTCTGCCGATGTCAGGTCTATAGTATAGAAAAACGATTTGTACCTTTTTGCATACCTTGACTCCAATATGACTAGTTGTCAGCGATATCAATAACTTTTTAGTATTCCCTAATTTCTAACACGAGTTCATTTTGCAGAATTCTCATACCGTCCAAGACTTCTAAAAAGTCCGTCATTGGACACTGCATCTTCATACTTGTGCTATATCTTAATTTTAACACAAATCTAACCCCACCATCAAAAAGGGACCAAACTTCACTTACGTAACTTCTCACCACATCCCCACACATTCACCTACTGCGGTCTTAAATTGTGAACTCTAACAATATTGAAAACCTTATCCAGCACCAAACGCCTAACAATTGTCAGATGTGTGTTACACAATGCGGTTCGTGATAGAATTAGATCTCCACATTTCTCGTATCTTTTGAACCACAGCGTGAATTTATTTATTCACCCTGATGCGGCGGTGATGACTTTTGCATATTAAATTTCACACAAAACCACACATTTCGCTATTCCTCTTTTTGAGTTGGATATCCTCTGCATCTATATGCGTACATATACACTCGTAGTACTTGCGAAATCAGATACACCCTCCACGTCGGCGATGGCTAGATGATGCGGTTTTAAATGTGCTCGTGCATGCATAAGATTATAGAACAAACTATAGATCCCGCTCATTTCAACATCGAACAAAGAACGTATCTGTAATTAAAGTTTTATTAATGTATCTTTGACTGCACTCAAGAGAATTATGAATTTGCCGCCTTGGAAAGTAGACCATGCTCCAATAGCCCAATTGAAAGTTGCTTGCTTAAATGTACACATTTTCTTGCTGCTTTCCGTGGGAAGCACATATCCGTTTGCACTTCCATTTGTTTCAGGGAGTGTCTGTGTGATCCTCTGCGGATAATTATTAATAAGGACGAGATGAAATCTATCGACCTGTTTAAGAGTTTGAATAATTTTGTTTTATTAGGATTGTCCTTAAAAATGAATCACCAATGAAAGTACACTCGAAATGAGAACACTTGATCTTAAGATGATTAAATGTAAATATGTCGGCTGACTCAAAGACCTTTCTTCTGTGGTCCTGGATAATCTTGAATTTCTAATTTCATCCTTTGCCTCTCTCCATCGAATGCATGATAAGGATTATATAATGAAATTTATACGCCTGCCGTTCCTCTGAATCTAAACGGAATAAAAGGATGGCCATCCTCGTTGAATGGGTATTAGTTTAACTACAGATTAAGTACTCTGGAAAGAAGTGACGTAAAATGTGTGTTCTTGTTGTGGGGATTTTATATTGCAAGCATAAATTTAAGGGTGACCTTAAATTTTAAATTAAAAATTTGTAAGGCCAATTAAAGAGACAATATGAAGGATGAGAAAAATGAGAAGAGGTTCCGGGTACATGTAGGAAGGGTGTTATTTTAAGTGATGATTTGTCGGTCATATATTCTCCCGAATGCAACATTCAGTGGAATCTTCAAAAATAATTCAAGAGTGAGTGTCATAACAAGTTACATTCACAATGTAAATCTATAAATTTGCATGAAGGGATGATTTCCTTACTCAGTTTGCGGTAAGAGAGGTTATGGTTTACCCAAACTTTTTCTGTCACTCTATTCTTCTGTCTATACACTCAAACTATGTTGATGCTTTTTGAGTTCGTCTTCATCACGAATGAATATGAATAATTTATAAATTTCTTAGCTTGAAGCTTTTCGTTTTCCTTCATTATTTTTTCAAACAAAGAAAAATAAACTGAAATGGAAAATGTTTCACTTTTTGTTAGAATATTTGCCGAGATGACGGTTCTGTGTGACATTTGGCAGGATCAAATGTTTTAGCTTCAAACGGCGTCGTTGAATAGTGTATGAGCTTAGGTAAGATAAGAAGGTGGTGGCTAAGCCCTATATGAACTAGTTTAGTCCATAGTGACGTGTATGTGTATGAGCTTAAGTGTGCCAAAAAACTAGTTATTTGACATTTTAGGAATATAATAATATTCAAAAATATTTGCTGAACTTGAATTGAATTGAAGAACACGGGGTGTGTCATATATGTAACACTAGTACTGCGACCATAAAGATCTATTGTACCCCCTTCCTTTGATCTAGGATTTTAGTGCTGCCTTTAAGAATTTTACAACTTCTCTAGATGGGATTTCTTGAAAGTCTTTCCCTGTTACGTTTGTTTGGTGTGTCATTTTAAATCCTTCTCGGGCAAGACTTGGACAGACGGTCAGTATGTGTTCCATAGTTTCTTTGGCCTGTCCACATCGCCTACATATTTTTGTGCTGCTAAGACCCAATTTGTGAAGGTGATAGTGCTTCACATAGAACTTTAAGGTCTGCTTTATTAAGCTCTAGAGCTTCTTTGGCTCTTTTGGGATTGTGATTTTGTTCCATGGACGTTCTTGAGTGTTTAATACCCTCTTGGTTGTTTCAGAACTGATTCTTTTGTTTTATAACCCATTTGTTTAGGTGTACGTTTGTGTCCGTGTTATTGAATCCATAAAGGGGTGAAGGCCCCGTAAAAGGTACCTGAGCACCTTTCTTGGCTTGTATGTCAGCCTTTTCATTCCCTTCATGGTTTTCATGGCCTGGCACCCAGATCAATTTTAACCCGTTGTTACCTGCCACTTTGTTTAGTATATTGTGACATTCCCAGACAGCCTTAGAGTTGAATGTGTAGCCCTTTAGCGCTTTACAGCCTTAGAGTTGAATGTGTAGCCCTTTAGCGCTTTAAGAACCGCTTGACTGTCTGAGAATATGTATATTTTGGTATTTGTGGGTTTTCTGTCGTTAATGCGGTGTGCATTAACAGCTCGGCTTGAAATATTGTTGTTGCTGAACTTTGTTGGAATTAAACTTATTCAAACGTGTCCTATTACTATTTCTTATGTGGCGCTGCAGATCGGAATGAACCTTGACTTTAACGATTTTTACCCTCTTGCAAGATATCTTTCTATCTGCCTCCAGTAACACACGCCAAACCCTTTAATTTCTTTGCGCTACTCAAGAACAATTTGGTACCCAAAAAGGACATCATCATATCTACGGAATCATTCACATTTCATTCAATGACTGAATTCAACTGCTTTTTTCTTGGTGTATGATGCTTAATTGCTATGTAAATCTGTTCCGCACTAAACCTCAAGCGTTTGCTTTGTTAAATCAGACTGACCGGGCCAGCACCAGAACACACATCGAATATAATACTAATAGGTGAAGATGTCCATCACCGCAAATGAAAAACCCTCCCGATTTGGAAAACAATGACCTGGAGGCATACTTCTTCATGAACGAGCTAAACAACATACTTCTTTTTTTCTTATGGCGCTACAGTCCGAGGTGGATCTAGGTCGCAACCAACAACCCTCTCCAGGTAGCACAATATTTTACTAGCTGTAGCCAATTACGCACGCCAAGTTGGTTGAGGTCCCTTTCCACTTGGGTACGCTACTTTAGACGAACTCTCTTGTGTTGTCACCTAGGTTCAGAGTCGAGAAAGATCGGCAATATATAAGTAGATAGGTTATAACGGCCACCGCCACTTCAGAGAAATGTTGTGGCCGTCGTCCTTTAGAAGGTTATGTGCAACAATATGTATTGATCGTAAAAAAATAATCCACATAAATAGTTGTCGAAAACCTTTTTGACATTTTTACGAACCGATGTAGACTACTGACAGGTAACTTGCTGAGGTCGCAGAAATTGTCGAAAAAGTAATTGTCTGTGAAACACCAGAACCGGAGAGGTATAAAGAAGGTGCATGATATTCTCTTCCTTCCTCTCATCTAGATAGCTTCTGCAGCAGTTATTTGAGAACGGACCGTGAGACAGTGTCAGCAATGAGGGAGTGTCCTGGGATAAAACCAACTGTATTGTCAATTTTTAATTCTTAAGTTTTAGTTTTGGCCAGATCATTTCAGAAATCTGACACATGGTATACGACTTCGTGAAGCAACTGTTTGCAAGTAGATTCAACGTCGATAAATCCATATCAAAGAGATTATGACTCACGTCTGGTCTTTGAAGAAAGAGAAGAATCTCTAAGCAGCGTAAATTTCCGATAAGTCATACGAGTCTTGCCGGTTACATCACTGCATAAGTCAACATTAGTAAAAACAGAATTTTTAAGACGGATCACCAATCACCGAAAATATCTCTTCAGTGTTCAGCAGTTTTACAAGAATTGTGTATGATGATAATCTTATGATTTTTTTCACTTTACGGCTAAAATTGACAGCTGTTCACACTCAGTTGAATAAATATAAATAACCACTTAACAATGAATGTCTGTAAACATTTTTTCCATCAACGATAATTAAGATACATTCCGACAGTTGTTTTCGATCTTATCCTCACTTCAGTTGTATTTTTAAAAAAATATGGGGGACCACATTTTGCATCTCTTTATAGTCAGAAATAAGAATTACAGATTCTGACATGAAGATTAATTGGATTGTCTCTTTTTTTCTGACAGGTTGTACATAGCAGATAAAATCACAAAAAACCTTGAAAATATTCGGGCTAAATTTTGCATAAAATAAATCTTACTTAGATACTTAATTGTTTTCGCAATTAAATGTTTATTTTAATCTTCCGATGACGCAAAAGTTAGATGGAAGCGGAACGAATAAATGTTATACTGGGAACAAGAGTTATCATTTCTTTGAAATCCTTACGTTAAACTTTTTATTTCGACATAAACACAAAACAATGCAGTCAAAATAAAAATAAAGCACACACATGTTAAGGCACATTGTTTTTTTTTAATTATTCAATTAAGTTCTAAATTTGCTTCACTTTTAACAAATAATGCTGCCTGCTTTATCGAATATTTTATTGAATTAAACACGTCCACAATTTCGATAACATGTGGGTATGTACATGGATTTGAAAACCAAGCCTGACAAATGGTTTATTTATTTTATTGCAAACCAACAGTTTAAAATGTGATTTTCTTGAATTTATTACGTTTCGAATATCGTTCGATTTGCTCCTACTATTTGAAACCAGAAGATGTGTGCAGAATAAACATTAAAATTCCGCAGGAAAACAATATTCGGCTAGACACACTTTCAAGTTTCCATATTTTGGCATCGTAAACCAAAAGAAATATATTTTAAAAATAACTTTGTATGTGAACTCAAAAAATGGTATATATTTTGTATCAAACAAAAGATCATGCAATAGTATTTCTTTGCATTTTCATTTAACGAAGAAATATGATTTTATTCCACAACGACTGATGCATTTCTCAGTATCTAAACAAGAGCTTTGTACTTAAAGTGTCAAGGCCTAAACAATAACTTCTATGTTCAGTGTGTACATGACAAGACAAGTAATCCTCAATTTTACTACGAGCTACGAAAGATTACGCCATGCAATTGAAGGAAAAGCAAATTTCCAAATTGAACACTGCTGACACAACATGTCAAAATCTCTAGAGTGATCCTGCCTGGAGTAAAAAAATAAATAAATAGTCCTCCATCTCCTATGCACCTATTCGGATCTGGCGTCATTCACACGCTTCCACTTAGCCTTTCTCTGTGATAGCCTCGCTGATCTCGGGCAGCCATTTCATTAATAATCTAGTTCGCTCATGATTCGTATTCTGCTTCTTCTTATGCGAGAAACAGGATACTACGTTGTTGCTACCGTTTTTGTGTTACATTGCCTTCAGGCATACTTTGGCAATCCATATTTTTCCGCACGGCACAAAAAACTCTCAACTTATATGGAAAGTGTCAAAACAAACGCAGTATTTTGGGCTGTCCCTTTGTATTGCTTGTATTGGAAGTTAAACGATACTCGATGGTAGCACCAACGCAGTATTGTGTTTCCAGCATTAAAGTGTGCTATAGTCCGAGTGAAGTTTGGGCCAATCTTCTACAGTAATTGCTCCTGTCGTACCTGCTATTTTTCTATTACGGTTTAAGAGGAACAACAATTATATGCCAACTCCAAGCGTTGCCATTATTAACCAACGCGCGAAAAAATTAAGAAATTATGTACAAACAATAATAAAATTTCTCAATTCACTCAAAAAACTGACACAATTTCATATGGCTTACTTGGTCAGAAATGTTTGCACCGCAGATGGCCAACTTGCAAGAATGTTGGTTTATACATTTTTTTTTAATTTCTGGAAACATTTGATTCCAATACTTTATTAGATCTCTGCTATGCTTTGACGAATAGAAGAAATGTGAGGCAGTAATGGTAATGTCATTAGCGAAAGAATGCATTGAATTAGAGACTTTTCAATGACCATTAACATTTTTAAGTTCACTTAAAATGAATGGGGAATGATTCATAGTCATCAACATTACTTTACATACAACCTGTAAGTTATGTTAACTCTCCAGCAATAATAAACAACAAACAATAATAGAATCTCCCACTTCTAAAAAGTTCACTGTAGTTTTTTTTCTTGCACGAATGCATTTCTTTCGATCGATACTGCTTTATTACATTTTTTCATATTTTTGCACTTCAATGTACGAAATTGCACGCCATCATGCAGTGGTTTGTGCGTTGATTCGTCCTCCTAAACTCTTGGGCTCGATTCCTGAAAAGCGAATCCACCACCAACAAGCATTTTCATATCGCAGCAACCCCTCTTGTGAGCCATTGACAATGCTCTGAGAGAATAAATATCCTTAGAAGCAGCTTTTCAGCATAAAATTTCCGCGGATGAACAGCAACACGAAACGGAAATGGTTGCTAGAGAAATGCTGTACACGTTTTTTTCAACTACAATATATACAAACGGGTATACGAACTTAAATTATGTTTTCAAAAAAAACATCTTCATTGTTGATGTGCTTCTTCAAAAATATAAATAATTTCAGTTAAATTTATTTCAGTTGAAAGACATATTTGATTACATATCACATCTCTGAACTGTAAATTGTGTGGTGGCAAACCATTGTAATATTAAAGAACGAAAAAAAAAAAAATAATTTCAGTCAAAATAAATTGCAAATGTGGACAAATGGAAAATGCTTCTCTTTTTTGCTTCGCGCTAGTCAACCAAACAACTTGCAAGAGGATGTCCATGCCTTCCGCGGACTATAACGCCATACAAAGAAGGAACGAATCATGTTTGCAAAAAAAACACCATCCCAGACTGTGACACTTCTTCATCCACAAGGACCGCGTTCCAGCACAGACCTTGAAGGAAAAAAAAATTACCAACGAGCCATCTAAATATAGCAATACACACAGAGCAGTAGAATATATCTTGAGATTCATTGGAAAACGTGTCTACTGATGTCAAATTCAAAAGCATTAAATCCAAATTGAATCAATCAGTTGTTGTTTTTCAGTTTTGAATTCATTCAATATCCTATAAAATGAAATAAAATATTATCAGCGTTCAACCACGCATCAACAACAGAATCCAATCGAAATTGTTCCACTTTTTAAATTCGTTCACTGAAACCAAAGCTGGATAATTTAGAATAACGAGAAGAAATAAACCGAGACGACGACGTTAAATGTATTTTAAAATGTTGTACTCTGCGCAAATAACAAAACAATGAAGACTGTCTAAGTGGTTTCCACAAACCTATCGTCTGCACTCGACTATAGTGTGAGAAGCTCAATAAAGCTACAAGCTTGTTTAACTAATAGCCTCTCAGGGGAAACAAATCTCCGGCATGTATCGTCGTCATCATCATAATTAAGTATCTTCCTTCTGTGGGGAATATTTCGTCGTCCGCATCTGGATCAATAGCAGTGTCGTCATCGTCTCTGCACAATCATATGCATCAGCACTCACCCTCACCGTTCACCGCTCACCGTTGACATAGTTAGAAATTTTTGAAACATAAATCCGCAAGTTTGGTGGTTATGAGTGGTGATTAATTAGGTTTTTTTTTTTTTTCTGAAGTTTTCCTACTGGGACATTGAGCCCTAGATGCATATACTCCCAAGTTTGTGGATGCAGTCATAGTGATGTGATTTATTTTTTGTGTGATTACAAGATGCTTTATATTGCAGGTCGGAGTGTCTACTTTCCAACGAGAATGTGGTGAAGGTTTACAGTCAGACATGTGATACGTAATTTGTGATTGGCAAACCACAGTCTAAACTTTTCCAAGCCTTCTCCAATCTTTGTAATGCAACGGTTTTGAAACGTATATGTAAATGTTATGTCATCAACGAATGCAATAGCTGGGGCATTGAATATACAGCTGCGGTCAAAATAATAGCAGTACGACACAAAAAACGAAGCAACGGAATAACATAAATATACATCATCCATAAAACGTTTTGAAATATTTATATTTATTGATTAAATTTAATAATATTGAAATTGTGGACGAAGAAAACTAAATTTAAGCTAAAGAGATTTATTTCAATTAAAAAAAATAAATAAGAAAGATAATGATATTTTCAATGTACTGAAAAAGGGCGGTCAAAAAAAATAGCAGTATTCAAATTTGTTAAATAATATTACAAAATGGAACAATATTTTTAGGAAATGTGTACTAAAATTAGTTAGTATTTTGTTGTAGACCCTTTATTCTTTAGAACTGTTTCACATCGCCGTTTCATAGAAGCCACTAAAGCCACTTGAAGCTGCAACCACTGTTTTTACATTCGCCCAAAGTTTCTCTATCGGCTTGACATCAGGTGATTGGGAAGGCTAGTCCATAACGTTAATGTTGTTGATCCGAAACCATTCCTTAGCTTTTTTGCTGGTATGCTTCGGGTCGTTGTCTTGTTGAAAGACCCATTTCAGTGGCATTTCCTCCTCTGCGTAAGTCAGCATAGTTCCCTGCAGTATATCCACGTAAGTATGTCGATCCATCACACTATTTTTGCGAAATATGGGACCTACACCATAGTAGGAGAAGCAACCCTCTACCATTATGCTGAATCCACCACGCTATGAATGCATTGAGTGACATTTGGAAAGAAACCGTTATATGAGAGCACATTTTTTTTCTTGGAAACTTTGGACATCGGCTTCCACTACCAAAAATAATTTTAAAACGGTAAAGATTTGAAATTACTTGAATTAATGAGTAATAGATTACTCAAAAAGTATACTAAAAAATATACTTCGGAAAGCAGCACTGCTATTATTTTGACCGCAACTGTATATACAGCAAACACTAGTGTTGTGCGTTCTATTGTTCTCTCACGGGTGGAACGGGCCTACAGTTTAATACTAACTGCGAACGGCCAGGTTGAAAAGCTTTTTCATCAAATTGATGGTTTTACTCTTTATGCATTGTCAGTGACTCGGAAGAGGTAGAGCTGTGAAATTTTATAATAAATTTAATCTAGGTTGAAAGTCTAGTGCGTAGAAGTCGATGTACTTACCCACTACTCCACAGCGGCCACGGGACATGGAATTTTTAACCAAAAATCGTCTTAAAGTGGGTTAATATATAAATATAAAGGGTCTAACTACAGAACCTTGAGGCACACCATTCTTCAGAATTCAGCATAAACATTTACTAAATGGATAATTTACTTTAACTCTTTTATCTCCATTTTCAAGGTAGATTTTGAACCAATCTTTATCAAATACATTATTTTCCAAAATCCAACGTTAAACAATTTGTTAGTAATATTCGATTAACTATGTCAAGAACTATGAACAAAGCTATTGTTTAAGGTAGATTAAAAATAGAAAGGGTCAAAGTACAGGACCTTGAGCGGCGCTATTTTTCAGAACACGAGATTCACTTCAGACACAATTTACTTGAACTCTTTTAAATCTATTTTAGCAGGTAGGTTTAGAACCAATCTTTCACTGGATTTTTTTAAATTCAACATTATAAAATTTACCTTGCAGTATTAGATGGTGGACCGTGCCATATCTACGACCACAACCATTATAGATTGATTATTGCTTAACTATTGTTTGAACCTTTATTCAACAAACTGCAAACACAGAGAACAGCATCATCAGACCTCAAACCAAGTTGGGATGTTTAGCAACATACACCCAATACCTACTCTTTATTGATTTAATTGGAAAAGATTTCCCGTCTTGAAAGTAAACATTACATGACAAGTTTCCGCATAAAAATAAGTGTAATATTTTATAAGCTGCCACTCAAGATAATTTGGTGTCATCGTTTTAATTCAAATCATGACCCAAGCACTCTTTTCTACGACAATTTTTATCCAATTACGGAAAAAGGACGTCTTTGGAAATTCAGCAAAAGGACCGAAACAATGCCGCGACTCATTCCTTTACAAAATGGGGAGAAAATATAACCGAAAAAAAGAACGAATGACAATACAAAAGATATCGCCCACACAAAAATCTGAAAACGCCAACCGCCATAACCGCCTAACGCCCATCTATGTCAATTTGCTTAAAAGAAATGTAACACGTTTTATCCATTTTTGCTGGCAACGGAATCAGAGCCTTTCTCCCCAACAGCGTTTCCCCGAAACGACCTTGGATATAGCCTTGAAAATTGCGGAATGTTCCATCCACCCTAAACGAAGGCTTCCGTTTCTTGACATATTTCTTGGGAAGGGTTTCACGTTTGGCGCGTTGCAGGATGATTGGCAAGATTGTGGTATAAATAAGGTGCGGGCAAAATCCAAGAATGGCATTTATAACGTCGCGGGTTTTACCGCTAAGGGGTGCCGCCACTGAAAGCTGATACAATGGACTGCCTGATGGGTATTCATTTTTTTTCTCGGTTTGACGTGAACTGCGAGTCCTTTCCACATGCATGCCATTACATCATGACTCGTAAATCAATGGACAGTAGTCTTTTTGGTTGAGTATTTCGCATATGCATGCGAAAGTTTAACTAGAAAAAAAATGCACTCTTCTGTGGAATGTCACAGCAACATTTAATCACATTGTCAGTGACATGCAATCTAATGGATCGATAGCCAACTAATTAAACATAAAACTTAATGAGAGTCACCACTGCATCATCGCGGCGACGCACAGCAAAAATAACATGAAAACTGTTTTGTAAACATTTTCAACTGCAGCGCCAGAGGAAATTACTTTTGAAACGCTTGCCAAGCAACCAAGGTATTGCTTGCGTAACTTCACTCTTCAGAAGCTATCCATCCAATCAAATCACTTTAAAATCCCAATCAAGGATAGTGCTGGAGGGGACCTTAGGTCCTTGTACCCTCCGACTCTTGCGTGTTTGGTTTTGCATAACCTCCGCGAAATTTTATCGCTTGTCTTTCCTTAGTTTTGAAACAAGGTAGGACGTAACGCTTGAGGTGCTAATTCAGTTGCATCCATGACCTCGTGTAGAAGGGAAATTTAGTTTAGTCAAGAAGGGTAAATATTTCACTTCGTCCTCCACTTTCCGACTTAATGATGAAGTGAAGAGGAGGATATTACTAGATTTTTCATAGTTTTTTTACACTAAGTAATTTGATTTTACGGATTGGTTTTTAACATCAAAGAGTAAGGAAGCGGTTGACTCAAATTTTTAGACCATTTAAAAGATCAAAAAATCATTGCAGCTCTTTGATTCGATGCACAATACGATTCAACTGAGGATAATGAACATTTTTTTACGGTGACACATCGCTGTGCAGTGAAGTCACATACTGTGACTCAAATGGAAGGGTTGCTTCAGTCGCTGCTTTAGGTGCCAATTTAATGTAGGTCTCGTAATCTCCATATAAACAGCATAGAATTGGCCCTAAATAGGTACAATTTCATAGCATTACTTATGTTTTATTAGATCATTATGTGTGTTATGTGCCATTTCATCTCCAAATATTTAATTAACATTTTAATGTACGCCACGTAACCCTATCATTAAGTTAGGGATGGGTAATTATTGTTGAGTTGATTAATTTATGCATTAAAAAAATGTCTTAATTTTTGAGGACGGTGGTGAATTTTATTACTACTCAAAACGCATCAAATTCGCTTATGAAACTCTGCGACTTTCGGGTAAATGGAGAATAATTTTTCTTTATCGTGGGCGCCGTGGCGTAGTGGGTAGGTGCGTCGACACCTACGCTCGAGGTCGTCAGTTCGAATCTCGAAAAAAACATCAAACATTTTTTCACGGCTCCACCTCTTTCGAGTCACTGACAATGCTCAAAGAGTATAACTGTCTAGAAAAAGCTTCTCAATTTCGCCGTTCGGAGTCAGCATTAAACTGTAGGTCCCCTCCACTCGTGAGAGAACAATAGCATGCGCAACACGAGTGGCTGCTGAGAAACTAGGCCCAGGTCCACCTCGGACTGTAGCGCCGCCATTATTATTATTATTATCTTCTTTATCGATACAATTACCACTAATCACAGATGGTTCAAAGACACCAAGTGCTTCATTACACAGTAAATCTGTGCCAACATTCATGTGCTTAATTAGAATAATCAGCCCAACACTTAGGACGCTCATCGGCGTCATAACAAGCGAGCGATTGACTACAGAGCGATTCATTTCTCTCCCGCGGAAATCGGCAAAAGTGAACGAACTTACCGAAACTAACCGAAGTTGTTACCATGAGCGCAGGGTAATTCGTTCGCTTGCTGCAGTTCTCTTGATTTTCCGTACGGTCATTATAGTTCGACTTTTAACCAGTTGAAAAATATAAAGCACTTTTGGACACGCATTATGAAAGGGCAACAGAAAAAACATGGTGGAGAACGGTGAAAAGTCAATCTTGACAGACGGGAAGAGTTGTGAAGCCTTGACAGACAAAATGAATGTGTTTTAGCCTGGATAAGTCTATAGGATGCAGATAACGCGAATTGAGTGAACACACAGTCCTCATCCGCTTGATCTGCCGGCTGTGTGGTTATCTCCGATTCCTACAAAGACAAGTCACGAATTGGCTATTATTTTTCAATTGCCGTTTCACAATGATTTTCAAAATAAAATAAAAACCTCTAGATTATCACTTGCTGTTATCGTTGGCTTTTATCTCAAAATCATTGTGATAAGCCCTTTATTGCCAATCGAACTAAATGGTTCAACTAAAGCCTTCAAAACTTCATGCAAACCATTGTTGTATAGAATGACGTTGGGCTTCAAAATTATTTTGGAAAAAGGTCTTGAATAATATTTTTATTTTGAACAATGGATGTTTTGTTATTAAGGTTAATGACAAGACCAAGCCTACACACTTTTTCTTTGCATTTATTTGAAGCTAAGAACAAACGCACCGACTGGGATCGCTATCGAGAACTAGTTCTCTCACAAAAAGGGATGCTTCTTACGTCTATTGAGTCCATAGGGGACCTGGATGAAGCAGCCTTCCAATTAAACAATGTAATGATCAATTCCTATCACGACAGTTGTGTCCCCAAGACCACTTCAAATAATCGCAAAGTGCCTTGGTGGAATGATCATCTGACAAAACTCAGGAGTAAAGTCAGAAAACTCTTCAATTCTGCCAAGAAAACGAAGAGGTGGAACGAATATAGGTCCGTTCTCACAGAATACAATTCTGAACTTAGACGATCCAAGCGGGCCACTTGGAGGAAATGCTGTGAAAACATTGCGAACATGCCAGTAGCAGCACGCATCCACAAATCGCTCGCAAAAGATCAGGCAAACTGTGTAGGACTTTTAAAGAAAAGCGACGGTACCTACACGACGGGCAGAGAAGAAACACTTAAAACGTTGCTTCAGGTGCACTTCCCAGGCTCGTCTTATAGCACCTCTCAAGTGCACTCTAACACAACAGACCATAGGGTCTTTGTTAATAGAAGAGTTAAAAGTTTATCTGGAAAAATTTTCAGTACAGATAAGGTTGAATGGGCTGTTGGCACTTTCGATCCCTTCAAAGCTCCCGGTGGTGACGGTATATTTCCTGCACTATTGCAAAGATCAATAGACCTCATCCTACCGGAACTGACAGCTTTATTTAGAGCCAGCTACAACTGGGGTTACATACCAATCTCCTGGAGAAAGGTCAACGTAATATTCATTCCCAAACCGGGTAATAGACCTAGTGAGCTGCCTAAATCATACAGACCTATAAGTCTAACATCATTTGTACTCAAAACGATGGAGAGACTAATTGATGTTTACATTAGAGAACGATTAGAGTTGTCTAACCCTCTAAACTCGAACCAGTATGCATATAGGAAAGGTAAATCCACCATAGGTGCCCTTCATTATCTCGTCAAAAAGATAGAAGGCGCACTTGCTTCCAAAGAAATAGCCCTATGTGCATTCCTCGACATTGAGGGCGCTTTCGATAACACTGGCTACGACTCGATCGCAAGAGCGATCAGTAGCAGAGGTATCGAAGAATCGACTAACAAATGGATCAGAGCCATGTTGGAAAGTCGTTCGATTACATCTTCTTCCGGAGGAGTGTCGGTTTCTGTAACCGCGGCAAAAGGTTGTCCACAAGGGGGGGTTCTTTCCCCCTTATTATGGTCACTAGTTATCGACAAACTGTTAGTAGATCTTCAAGGATCAGGCTACACCACAATTGGTTATGCTGATGACCTGGCGATTGTTATAAGGGGTAAGCACGACACGACTATTTGCAATATGATGCAAAGTGCGCTACTGCAAGTCGTGGAATGGTGCAACGCAGAGGGTTTATCGATCAATCCCTGCAAGACCGTTCTAGTGCCCTTCTCAAGGAGGACTCGTATCAACCTTGAACCCATAATAATCGGCAACACCACACTAGTTTATTCCAGCGAGGTAAAATATCTCGGAGTAATCCTGGACAGACGACTTAACTGGAATTCACATATTAAGTCCGCCATAGAGCGAGCTACCAGAGCACTGTGGGCCAGTAGACGTCTTTACGGTAGAAAAGAAATGTAACACGTTTTATCCATTTTTGCTGGCAACGGAATCAGAGCCTTTCTCCCCAACAGCGTTTCCCCGAAACGACCTTGGATATAGCCTTGAAAATTGCGGAATGTTCCATCCACCCTAAACGAAGGCTTCCGTTTCTTGACATATTTCTTGGGAAGGGTTTCACGTTTGGCGCGTTGCAGGATGATTGGCAAGATTGTGGTATAAATAAGGTGCGGGCAAAATCCAAGAATGGCATTTATAACGTCGCGGGTTTTACCGCTAAGGGGTGCCGCCACTGAAAGCTGATACAATGGACTGCCTGATGGGTATTCATTTTTTTTCTCGGTTTGACGTGAACTGCGAGTCCTTTCCACATGCATGCCATTACATCATGACTCGTAAATCAATGGACAGTAGTCTTTTTGGTTGAGTATTTCGCATATGCATGCGAAAGTTTAACTAGAAAAAAAATGCACTCTTCTGTGGAATGTCACAGCAACATTTAATCACATTGTCAGTGACATGCAATCTAATGGATCGATAGCCAACTAATTAAACATAAAACTTAATGAGAGTCACCACTGCATCATCGCGGCGACGCACAGCAAGAATAACATGAAAACTGTTTTGTAAACATTTTCAACTGCAGCGCCAGAGGAAATTACTTTTGAAACGCTTGCCAAGCAACCAAGGTATTGCTTGCGTAACTTCACTCTTCAGAAGCTATCCATCCAATCAAATCACTTTAAAATCCCAATCAAGGATAGTGCTGGAGGGGACCTTAGGTCCTTGTACCCTCCGACTCTTGCGTGTTTGGTTTTGCATAACCTCCGCGAAATTTTATCGCTTGTCTTTCCTTAGTTTTGAAACAAGGTAGGACGTAACGCTTGAGGTGCTAATTCAGTTGCATCCATGACCTCGTGTAGAAGGGAAATTTAGTTTAGTCAAGAAGGGTAAATATTTCACTTCGTCCTCCACTTTCCGACTTAATGATGAAGTGAAGAGGAGGATATTACTAGATTTTTCATAGTTTTTTTACACTAAGTAATTTGATTTTACGGATTGGTTTTTAACATCAAAGAGTAAGGAAGCGGTTGACTCAAATTTTTAGACCATTTAAAAGATCAAAAAATCATTGCAGCTCTTTGATTCGATGCACAATACGATTCAACTGAGGATAATGAACATTTTTTTACGGTGACACATCGCTGTGCAGTGAAGTCACATACTGTGACTCAAATGGAAGGGTTGCTTCAGTCGCTGCTTTAGGTGCCAATTTAATGTAGGTCTCGTAATCTCCATATAAACAGCATAGAATTGGCCCTAAATAGGTACAATTTCATAGCATTACTTATGTTTTATTAGATCATTATGTGTGTTATGTGCCATTTCATCTCCAAATATTTAATTAACATTTTAATGTACGCCACGTAACCCTATCATTAAGTTAGGGATGGGTAATTATTGTTGAGTTGATTAATTTATGCATTAAAAAAATGTCTTAATTTTTGAGGACGGTGGTGAATTTTATTACTACTCAAAACGCATCAAATTCGCTTATGAAACTCTGCGACTTTCGGGTAAATGGAGAATAATTTTTCTTTATCGTGGGCGCCGTGGCGTAGTGGGTAGGTGCGTCGACACCTACGCTCGAGGTCGTCAGTTCGAATCTCGAAAAAAACATCAAACATTTTTTCACGGCTCCACCTCTTTCGAGTCACTGACAATGCTCAAAGAGTATAACTGTCTAGAAAAAGCTTCTCAATTTCGCCGTTCGGAGTCAGCATTAAACTGTAGGTCCCCTCCACTCGTGAGAGAACAATAGCATGCGCAACACGAGTGGCTGCTGAGAAACTAGGCCCAGGTCCACCTCGGACTGTAGCGCCGCCATTATTATTATTATTATCTTCTTTATCACTTGGGACTAAAAATTAGCATTGAAGGAGTTGGGTACGACTAACTGCCTTTAATAATACCAATTGCATGAAGTCGATCAACAAAAAATTAGTTGACTATCGATCGATTAGGTTGCATGTCACTGACAATGTGATGACGTTTCACAGAAGAGTGCAGTTTTTTCTAGTCAAACTTTTGCATGCATATGCGAAATATTCAACCACAAAGGCTACTGTTCATATATTTACGAGTCATGATGTAATGGCATGCATGTGGAAAGGACTCGCAGTTCACGTCACACCGGGCGAGAACAAATGAATAACCATCACGCAGTCCATTGCATCAGCTCTAAGAAAAATTTACTCAAATCGAGTTATTGGCTGAAAAGATTAATTTAAAAACGTCGACAATGGCTTAGTGAATTGTACAGTGTTAGGCTTAACTCCAGGTCCCAGGCAGCTGCAGCACAGCGTGTTTATTTAAATCGATTCCACTTTCTGAACTGATAAATCCGCTAACATAATTATGTCGCTCCGCTAAGGGTACCTCAACAACTGTCAGGCAGGTGCCTAGGATTATTTTTCTTCTATGTCGGGCTACAGTCTCAGCTGGACTTGTAGCTCAATCAGCAAGCCTCTTCACGATCTTTTGCTAGCTGTCTTCACATACGCACATCTAGTTCGTTAAAGTTATTGTGTATCACAACTTAAACGCGGACGTTGACTGCTGCGTTGTCCCACAAGTTCTGAGTCGTAGATTCTTCAGGCCGGAGCTAAATGGTTCATGCGCTCTACGTGACTTAGCGGCATTATACGTTGGATCCGCAGACGCCCGGTCTGACTCACCCCTTTGTACAAACCATACAGTTCAGAGTCCGCTTCGTAGCCGCTTCCATTTCAATACCAGAAAACGCCTTATTGACAGCCATAATCCGCGTATTCTAACGGTAGAGTTTCACAAGATCTTCTCAAAAATAATTATCACATGAGAGTGCGTCGCCTTACCTTAAAACTTTTTAGACATTGAAGTTTTCAGTTAGTGCTTTACTGACCTTAATGTTGCAGCAACAGTTCTTTATCGTCATCCTACATAGCCTTTCGAATTTGGTAGAAATTACAAAACTAGATATGACCCTGTATATCTCATATCTATAAACAAAATATATAAAAAAAAAATATGACATATTTGGAACTTTGAAATCGACGAATAGGTGATGGGTCTCAAGCGGCATTTCTGAGATATTTTCTAAGATCTGCTGATCGGGTACATTGCGGACTTTCCAGGTCTGAAACTACACTGTTAAAGACCTACAATATTTTTAAACAATGGGTTTTAGACGTTCGCACAAAAGGGCAGACAAGATTTTGTTTGGGATGTCTCCTTTCTTGTGGATCAGGGAAACGACTGAGATTCCACGCATCGAGCACGCTTTCTCCCAACCATGTCTTAGAAATCAGCTGGTCTTTTCCAGTAAGAGAGTCTCACCGAAATTATGGTAAGTGATATTTTTTTCGATTCAAAATATCCTAATCCATTTGAATTTGAATTAAAAAGCTTCTACAAACGTTTTCTCAAAAGCATACACCGCCATTGTATTTGTGTCATAAAAGTCTAAACAAAATTGTTATAAATTTGATCGATACTTTGTAAGAGTCTCAAAAATTCTTGTTTTTCGGTAAAAAAATAGTTTGAAATGAAACTCTCTGAAGTCACTGACAATACGGACAGAGTACATCTACCAAGAAAAAAACTTCTTAAAATTTGTCATTTCAAGTCGGCGTTTCACTATAGTTCGTTCCCCTCCATTGTACGCACAACACAAGAACCGTAAAAGCTCAAGTCCAAGTCCACATCGGACTATAAGAAAAAAGAAGAGCCTTAAGACTTAATTCGAATTAACTCGGTACAGAAATAAATTTGTATCCGCTTCGTTTTCACGCACAATCTGATTTCCAAAATGTGCTTGCGTATGTAAGCATACGACGAACAACAAGCTCATTACATCTATTGATAGCAATCAAGGACAAGGTCGGTCTCTATATGTTTACATCGGAATCCAAGTGCATCTAAGTTCACGATGTGGAACCACTCACACTGTCACGTCCTTGACATTGTTTTAATGTCCTACTTATAGGCAACAGAAATCAACACAGTTGACTGGGACCGAAATTGTGGTTCTGTCTACATATCTATACAGACATTTTAGGTTAGCACACGATCAAATTTACTTTGGTCTTTACTTATTTGACTCGAATGTGTCGAAAGTTGATATCATGTACCATATCACTTTTCTACAATATTTGATAAGAGATAAACTAACCAGTGAATGAGATTGTGCAGTTCGACCTACAAACACCTATCATAAATATGTATGTAATTTTTTTATTTTATGTTTCTCTCTGATTTGCCAAATGCTGCAGTGGAACTTTTAATTGCGCTAAGAAGTTTAAGTGAATACCAGTGCAACAAATTCGATACCAAAACTGCTTCAGATATTCGAATTATCATCAAAAAATGCTTTCCATTCACAAAAAATATCGTGCGCTATGCGAAGTTATTGTCAACGTAATAGACAAAAGCAAAGACAACAGAGTTCTTTTTTATCGTTTTTTCAATGTTCTATTTATAGTTTTCTTTAATTACTTGAGATGAAGGCTAAGCCAACATCATAGTGCGATCTTTAAGTTCAAAGTTCTTATTTCTTGGAGAATATAATAGAAACATGGTAATGAAATTTGTTTAGTTTCGATTCGGTTAAGTTCGTAGAAGGGATGTTTTCTTTAAAGATAACGATGCAAAACACATCCAGCTCATATGAATGCAAAAACTTACCAAGAAATGTTTTCGCAAGTCTCTTACACCTGGTTGATGCAACATCGAATCTAAACTCTTAACGGACGCCTGTCTCTTGATGAGATGGACAAACGTATTAAAACTCACCCTATGTTTGTATAAGTTGGCATTTCAGGAAATCGCGAAGTGGACGATCTAGCTAGTCACATTACGGGGTCATCACCTTTTGCTAGTCGAGAATTATCGCTCATGCACCTAGATACAGCCAATCATCTATTAAAGCTCGATACAATTACCACTAATCACAGATGGTTCAAAGACACCAAGTGCTTCATTACACAGTAAATCTGTGCCAACATTCATGTGCTTAATTAGAATAATCAGCCCAACACTTAGGACGCTCATCGGCGTCATAACAAGCGAGCGATTGACTACAGAGCGATTCATTTCTCTCCCGCGGAAATCGGCAAAAGTGAACGAACTTACCGAAACTAACCGAAGTTGTTACCATGAGCGCAGGGTAATTCGTTCGCTTGCTGCAGTTCTCTTGATTTTCCGTACGGTCATTATAGTTCGACTTTTAACCAGTTGAAAAATATAAAGCACTTTTGGACACGCATTATGAAAGGGCAACAGAAAAAACATGGTGGAGAACGGTGAAAAGTCAATCTTGACAGACGGGAAGAGTTGTGAAGCCTTGACAGACAAAATGAATGTGTTTTAGCCTGGATAAGTCTATAGGATGCAGATAACGCGAATTGAGTGAACACACAGTCCTCATCCGCTTGATCTGCCGGCTGTGTGGTTATCTCCGATTCCTACAAAGACAAGTCACGAATTGGCTATTATTTTTCAATTGCCGTTTCACAATGATTTTCAAAATAAAATAAAAACCTCTAGATTATCACTTGCTGTTATCGTTGGCTTTTATCTCAAAATCATTGTGATAAGCCCTTTATTGCCAATCGAACTAAATGGTTCAACTAAAGCCTTCAAAACTTCATGCAAACCATTGTTGTATAGAATGACGTTGGGCTTCAAAATTATTTTGGAAAAAGGTCTTGAATAATATTTTTATTTTGAACAATGGATGTTTTGTTATTAAGGTTAATGACAAGACCAAGCCTACACACTTTTTCTTTGCATTTATTTGAAGCTAAGAACAAACGCACCGACTGGGATCGCTATCGAGAACTAGTTCTCTCACAAAAAGGGATGCTTCTTACGTCTATTGAGTCCATAGGGGACCTGGATGAAGCAGCCTTCCAATTAAACAATGTAATGATCAATTCCTATCACGACAGTTGTGTCCCCAAGACCACTTCAAATAATCGCAAAGTGCCTTGGTGGAATGATCATCTGACAAAACTCAGGAGTAAAGTCAGAAAACTCTTCAATTCTGCCAAGAAAACGAAGAGGTGGAACGAATATAGGTCCGTTCTCACAGAATACAATTCTGAACTTAGACGATCCAAGCGGGCCACTTGGAGGAAATGCTGTGAAAACATTGCGAACATGCCAGTAGCAGCACGCATCCACAAATCGCTCGCAAAAGATCAGGCAAACTGTGTAGGACTTTTAAAGAAAAGCGACGGTACCTACACGACGGGCAGAGAAGAAACACTTAAAACGTTGCTTCAGGTGCACTTCCCAGGCTCGTCTTATAGCACCTCTCAAGTGCACTCTAACACAACAGACCATAGGGTCTTTGTTAATAGAAGAGTTAAAAGTTTATCTGGAAAAATTTTCAGTACAGATAAGGTTGAATGGGCTGTTGGCACTTTCGATCCCTTCAAAGCTCCCGGTGGTGACGGTATATTTCCTGCACTATTGCAAAGATCAATAGACCTCATCCTACCGGAACTGACAGCTTTATTTAGAGCCAGCTACAACTGGGGTTACATACCAATCTCCTGGAGAAAGGTCAACGTAATATTCATTCCCAAACCGGGTAATAGACCTAGTGAGCTGCCTAAATCATACAGACCTATAAGTCTAACATCATTTGTACTCAAAACGATGGAGAGACTAATTGATGTTTACATTAGAGAACGATTAGAGTTGTCTAACCCTCTAAACTCGAACCAGTATGCATATAGGAAAGGTAAATCCACCATAGGTGCCCTTCATTATCTCGTCAAAAAGATAGAAGGCGCACTTGCTTCCAAAGAAATAGCCCTATGTGCATTCCTCGACATTGAGGGCGCTTTCGATAACACTGGCTACGACTCGATCGCAAGAGCGATCAGTAGCAGAGGTATCGAAGAATCGACTAACAAATGGATCAGAGCCATGTTGGAAAGTCGTTCGATTACATCTTCTTCCGGAGGAGTGTCGGTTTCTGTAACCGCGGCAAAAGGTTGTCCACAAGGGGGGGTTCTTTCCCCCTTATTATGGTCACTAGTTATCGACAAACTGTTAGTAGATCTTCAAGGATCAGGCTACACCACAATTGGTTATGCTGATGACCTGGCGATTGTTATAAGGGGTAAGCACGACACGACTATTTGCAATATGATGCAAAGTGCGCTACTGCAAGTCGTGGAATGGTGCAACGCAGAGGGTTTATCGATCAATCCCTGCAAGACCGTTCTAGTGCCCTTCTCAAGGAGGACTCGTATCAACCTTGAACCCATAATAATCGGCAACACCACACTAGTTTATTCCAGCGAGGTAAAATATCTCGGAGTAATCCTGGACAGACGACTTAACTGGAATTCACATATTAAGTCCGCCATAGAGCGAGCTACCAGAGCACTGTGGGCCAGTAGACGTCTTTACGGTAGGACTTGGGGTCTCTCTCCCAAAATTATTCATTGGTTGTACACAATGATGGCGAGACCCATTATCACATATGCGGCCATCGTATGGTGGCCAAAAACCCTTCAACAGTCATCGGCAAACAAACTGCAAAAACTGCAAAGGGTTGCCTGTCTTGGCATAACAGGTGCCATGCGCACCTGCCCCACAACAGCTCTCGAAGCTATTATCGGGCTGACACCTTTACCCATCTTCGTTAGGAAGATAGCTGCCACCTATGCCATTAAACTGCAGCTAGAATATCAATTCAAACCAGGTGACCTAGTGGGTCACCTTAGGATACTCAACTCAATCCCTAATAGAGACATGTTTTGTACAATGCCGGACACTATGGTCAGGCAGAACTGTTTCGGCAGGTTATTTGAAGTTGAAATATTGGACCGGGTAGACTGGTCCAATGGTGCCCCAACACTAGACCCCAGAAGTCTAGTTTGGTACACAGATGGATCGAAAATGGATTCTGGAGTCGGAGCTGGTGTCTGTGGACCCAACACTGGGATCTCTGTACCGATGGGGTCTAGTCCCACTGTGTTCCAAGCCGAAATCCATGCCATTGAGATCTGCGCGAGACATAATCTTGGTAAAGGTATCAAGGGCGCAATTATACAAATCTTTTCTGATAGCCAGGCAGCACTTAAGGCCTTATCGTCCAGTCAAATAGACTCTAAAGCCGTCAAATGTTGCCACGATGCTCTGCAATCCCTAGCCAAACACAACAAAGTGAAACTTGGTTGGGTCCCTGGGCACAAAGGGATTGCAGGTAACGAATCAGCAGATGAACTCGCTAGAGCGGGTTCAAGTACTGCGTTCATAGGCCCTGAACCATACTGCAGTGTCAATTGGTCGACGGCTGCAGCGCTGATTAATGAATGGGAAAACAAACTTCGCCTAGATCATTGGACCAATGGGTCAGGTCTCAGGCAATCCAAAAAATTAATCAGACCCTATTCCTACAAGGAAATCCTTAGCTTAGATAAGGAGAGCATAAGAAAGCTAACGGGCTTTCTTACTGGCCACTGCGGCTTGTATTACCACCTTAACAAAATGAACTTGTGTCAAAACACGGAATGTAGGTTCTGTCTTGAAGAAGACGAAACATCTCAGCACATCTTATGTGAATGTCCGGCACTACATTGGTTAAGGAAACGTATTCTCCACAGGGAAATACTGACTTCAGTGGAATTGAAAAACTCCACTACAAAAGATATACTATCTTTCATAAGGAAAGTGGTAAATCTTTTGGATTAACTCCAGCCCGTCGATACAATAGATCTTTTTAGGTCGCAGTGTCGCAGCCTTTACGGCAGGGTTGTACAAGAGGAAAAAAAAAAAAAAAAAGCTAAGACCAATAGTGTTCGTAGTGTGTGTCATATTCAATACTCCAAACTTCATTCATTCTTTCGATAAATTTAATATCAAACGCCTTATTAAAAGGAACTCTCTAATTTTTCAATAAATTAATCAATCAATCCACTCTCAGAAGACACAAACTAAGCTAGCTAATGACATCTGACACTGTCAACTCAATCTATATCGGCGTTAAATATCGGCATTCGACAGTAAATACTATTTTGACGTATCACCTTGCAATTACTTGTTAAAATCGGACAGAACACGATTTGCTGAACTAATGTATCTTAATCTGTTCACTAAATGCTTTGTCAATAGGTATGAGATAAGGGGGTCAATAAGACTGTTTATTTTTTACTTGTCAGTTAGCGTAAAGATTATTTAACAATTTCGTTCAATGGAATGTGGATATAAATGTTTGTCTATCGATAATCCCTTCGTATTACTTATCAATTTAAATAAATGCTTAAACTGTGAAAAGCTCCGGTAGATAAATATAATTTGTCAATATGAAAGTCATTAATTTCCGATTTGTTACGGCATCAGTTGAAGCAATGAATGCCCTCAAGGAGGTAAGGTGCGACCCACTTCTAAAATTGTGCTAAAATGACAAACGTCCAAGATTGGTATGACGACGACGAAATCAATATTACTTCAAAAGAATGTGCAGATACGAATATAAATTCTTGTGTCCCATTTCAACAGAGAATATATGTATGTAGCTGCAGATAACAGAAGATATCAGCACGTTGAGATAGTTAATGGGCGGGAAAACGAACCTCGTGTGGAAGGATACTAAATCGATATTTTATCTTTCGGTAGCATTTCGATTTTTCCTGCTCTGAGGGTGTGCTAGAATCATTTCGGTTAATGCAAGAGGGAGGTTCTTGGTTATTGCTTCGAAAGAAAATGAGCGAAATCGCCTAGTTTTAGTACGGTGATTAATGTTTTGGGGAATTGGTTTAACAGGACAGTAGGCACGTCCACTAGTAAATGGGATTTTTGTTTATGGAAAAGGGTGTCTCATATCTAGTGGCTTATATCTAAATTGTATGCATTCACTGCTGGTGTGTTTACAGATGTACATATGTACATGCATATATAGGTGACCAATATTCTTCATTATTCATTGATGTAGCTAAAGTTTTGTGTGCGATGGTAGAAGAAGCAGCTCTGAGATTGATTGTTTCTAAAAATGAGAACGAAAATTTTATATATACATTTAGTTATTTGTTATTTTTGAATTCATGTACATCGGGGATTAATCGACAAAAGATGTACGCCGCAATGGTATGTTCTGTTCAAACTGTTCTTCTAGGTTAATAAAAATAACAATATTGTTGCGTCACAATCCGGAATCGACTTGGGCCTAGCTTCAACAGCAACCACTCGAGCTGTGCGTGTAATTGTTCTCTCACGAGTAGAGTGATCCTATAGTTTAACGCCGACTCGAAACGACGAAGTTTGAGGAGTTTTTATCTGACACAGTTATTCTCTTTGAGCCCTTTTTTTTTTTTTTTCTTTAGTGGATTTTTTTTAGAAACACTACTGGAGCACTCAGACTCAAAACTGGTCCATTGTACTGCCAGGTGGCAACGTACTCCAGTGCCGTTAATTTGATCCCAACGGCAAATGGTGACTGGACCGATTTCGGAATAGAACGATATTATGAGAATTGTTGTCCTAATTGTGGTTCAATCATTGAGGTTTTCATGCTGATGGCGTTAAAAAACATTAACTATTTTTTGTCTCTTTTACCACCTGGAATACCCTTATGCTCAGAAACCCAGCATAGGCTTAAATTAAGTCTGACGGCAATCGATTGTCGACATGAGTGTCAAAATTTTTGCCATCTTGGATTTAATCGATGCATGATAAATGCAAATTTTTAATGGCCTATGTGAAGACCAATAGACTTGTCATCTTTCAAAAATATTGATTACATGCGAGTCGGCTTTTGAATTCCGTTTATAATGATCTGACAGACTAAGGAATGGGAAACCTGCAGTAGATACCTATTTCGCAAAAGAATGCGAAAAAAAATTTAGTTTATATGTGTAATTTGAACGTCAATTCTGTTTTAATCTAGAATGTATAATTAAACTCAAAAGAAAATCAAATGAAAGCATGTTCTAATGTAATTTTTATTTATTTTTCAGGTTTTCCAAACGTTATGAGCTTCCTCTCCTAGTCCAGAGTGTAGTAATGAATATCACCATGTTCCTAATGATTCATCTTTGTGTTAAGGTTAAACGAAACAATGCCGGTCCATCGATACGAGAACGTGAATTTGGAGGTTTGTATCTACCATTTATACCCACATTGTTCCGATTGTCCTTTTCAACAAACAAACATGTACTTGTATCGAAAAAAAGCGTTAATTGCCTACTATTAGTTTAAACAAAGAAATTTATTTTTGCAAAAAATAAATGAATATATTATTCGCTACACAAGGTGATGACCACTGTGATCTACGTCTGCCAAAGGTAATTGGAGACACTGATACTGGTGCTGGGGCCTCATCTCCTCCTGCTGGCGCATTGAAACGCAGTCGCTCTAGACACTATTTAAGCGGTATGTGTTCAATTTCTGAACTCGAAAGGGTTTCACACTATTCCTTTTCTACTTTTTATTTGTTTTTATGTTCAAAAAAAACTTCCTCATACTTGTGTTGTTCAATTTGTTTGGTTATTGTTTACCGTTATCGTTGTTGTTCATTTATGTTTCTCGTACATTTTCGAAACATTGTTTTTTTAATTCACTTAAGTTTGTGTGTGTATGTTTCTGTAATCATTTAACCATTCCGTTGGGTAAGGTCATTGTAGTTTGAATTTGCATGTTCTCGTACTTTTGTTTCACTGGGCTTAACTGCTTCATTTCATATTTAGATAGATTTTTGCTTGCTTTTCATTCGGATTACAAGTGCCAACTGTGTTTGTATATAAGTGAACGACATTTGGCGTAATGCCCAGTATGCAACCAAGGCCTACGTTGAAAACAAGGTCTGCAGCAAATGACCGGAAATAAGCGAGCTCCAGAAGGGACCTGCAGTCGTAAAAGTGGAGAGAACAGAAATCTTTCTAAGTAATATACATGCATTTGTAATGGGGAGAGTTTTTGTGTACACAGTAATAAATTATCATTTAATGACTTGCCGCGACTGCATTCGCCGTAAGTTTTTGAGAGCAGATAGCAAATTTGGTGACAAACAAATTTTGAAATCCTTCTACGTACCTACTCGTGGTTCAAGAATAAATAGAAAAACATTCTTAAATTACTTCAATTAGGCGGATTGGAACAAACTCAAGAAGCACTTCGTGTACTCCAGCAAATGAGAGAGGTTATATTTGAAAAGTCGTAGCTTTTGTTGATTGACAACAAATAGTTTTGGACAAATAACCCCGATGCCTTAGCACTTCGACTAATGCACTGAACAGCCATTCAACTTTGGCATTTGTAGTAATTTATTGTAAGTGTTCTTGTGTACGTGGTTATGAGCATTTCCCTTTGGATACAAACCACCACGTACGTATTATATTGATTTTGTCTGAGTTAAAAGCTCTAATTGATGTGTTGCATCAAAATATAAAGAAATGACAATTTCAATAAGCACCTGAACCTTACAAGGTCTGGGTATAAATAATTGGAAAGAGAACACGCATGGCACTCGCGGCCCTACTGACGTTCCAATTCGGCACCTAAATTGCAACATTCAAGATTTAAAAACATTCATATGATTCTTTTTGGGTGGCGCTACACTCCCCTCTGAACGAGTGGTGGGACCCACGAAGTTCGACAGTTAACTGTTATACTCTCTGTGCATTGTCACTGGCTCGAGAGAGGTGGTACCTTCTAAAGGAGTGCTGTTACGTCCGGGATCGAACCGTTGACTTGAAGCAAAGATGTTCGTTTAATAGATTTATTCGAATACTTTCCTATTTACATATATCTTAGCTTAATAGGATAGATCCATGAAATATAGACGTGAGGAATTTGTATAACGATGTCGAGATGGATTCAGAGCATACGTTCCAAAAGTGCCAGTTAAACATATATTTGTTGTACAGATACATACAGTCTTATTCACTCTTTACTTGCACCATAGTAAATACAATTTCTACCGTCGTCATGTTTGAGAGAAGTAAGTCACATCAGCGAAGACTAAGTGAACAAGCATGGTACCTTACGAGACAGTAGTCTAGACTCTTGATAACGAGAATATAAAATAGTAGCTAAAAAGAAATAACCTTTGTAATAAGAATGTAGAATTTATTCAAATTGCTTTGGATCCTGTGCTTTAAAACATGCAGAAGGGCAATAATCATTTCGTAAATTTGGTTGCCTATCTTATTATTGATGGTCAAAAATGAAAAGTTTCTCCATATATGGCATGATTATACGTTAGCTGTCTCCAATTTACAACACCCAGTAACTTGACGAACTTCTCTTCTCCTGAGGGCCACCGCGATCGTGGACATCCTCTGTTGCTCTATCCCAAAGACCCACAGACCCTGAAATCGAAGATTATTCGGACTTGAGCTACATACATTATCCGTGCACTTTATATGGACAAGCAACATTAGGCGTTGAAATCATAGACATCCATGTTACTGTACAGGCGGTACAGATCGTTCTTAAATCATCTCCTTCAATCATCAGCAACGCAACAGAACCCATAATTGTTTTTCTCGTAAAGAGTCCAAGGGTTTTTTCGTCCTCTTTGAATATTATACATACTTCTTCTAGCACAATAATTCATTATTTCAAGTATTTACTATAAATATACAAATTTCTAAGTAAAAATGCAAAAGAAAAGAGTGAACTACGTTGCACCAACCAATTTTATATATAAAGTCACAGAATATCACGGCAAACTAAAAATCTCTACAGATTTATGGTATACATACGAGTATATAGCTCTACAAGAGAAAGAAGCGTATATTATTTCTAATATAACAATAATCCATTGGAATTATTTATGTTGACCCTCTGCCGTCATCGTAGATGATTCCTAACCTTAAATCACTCTCTGAATATTAATTATAAGTGAAGAAAAAATATTTATAAAACAAACAGACGACCACAAAAGTGTCCTTGAAATCTATAGAACTTATTTGCTTGTATTTGTCTAGCATTGAACTGTTTCATGTTCCACAAAGACGAGACATTGACGTACGTCAATTCTGAACTCAAATGATTCTGTGTCACGCCATAAACCTCTTAGTAAATTCTCTTAGTAACGTCTTAATACCATATGTGTGAGAATTTTTTCTTGGAAAGATGTCTCGTACTTGTAAAGGAACTCCTAAATAGTCTCATATTCTTTCAGGTCATCACCTTGCAAGAAAACTCTTGCGATGAACCAATGGTCATCCACTTAAATTATGATAGAATTACCTACCACGTGCCATACACACTTACACACTGACAGAGTTGTCTCCATGTCTACGCATTTCTGCACCTGAAGAAAAGGACAAGCTGCGATGACAAGTAATTTTAATTAAAACACCGTAAGCAGGGTTTTTATTAGCCAAAGGCGGGCGGATAGGACCAGGCGCGGTCGTATCGATTGGATGAAATTAACGATTGTCATTGGTGTCGTTAATTATCACACTTTTTGGGGGGCGGTTTTGTGATTTGATAAAGCTTTTAGGGGTGGAAATTCGTTCGAGGTTTTTTTGCTTGTTGATTTTAACCAAATTTAAGCGCGAATTGTCAGGGGACTTATAGGATTTTGATTAATTAACTAATGTTCGGAGAATTTAAGGCGATTTACAGTAATTGGAATTGAAAATGGAGAGTATTTTGAAGAATATGTTATTTATTGAATATTTTTCCGCTTTCTAAATTTAATTTCATTTATGAGAAAATTATTATTTTAGGAGCATGAAATCAGATCAAGCTGTACATGGTGGGCAATAATTAACAACCCTGTATTTCTAGGCGATATTTTTTTAACTTAAATTAAAAAAATCAATGCGTTTTTTTTGCAAATTTTATTTGGGCATTCAAGTTTTTTTTCCATCATGTTTTGGAAATGAAAATAAAATGATCTTGTTGATCCTACTAATCAAAAAGTATCCGAATTTTTTCAATAAATCGAAAACGGTTGAATTAACATTCGATATTCATTGTATTCCCTTCAAAGTAATCTTTATTGCAATCAATACATATATAGGCCGATTTAAGAATTGCCTTCAGCTCCTTTCGCGAATTCTCCTTCGTCGTCTCAATCGTCTCAAAAGTCAAACTTAAGTCGTGGGAATAGGAAAAGTCTCAAGAATCGTTGTTAGATAAATACGGTTTAAGCGTTGTTTTTCGTCAAATAATCGTGTACGAGGTGAGATTTGGGAGCAACAAGTTCAGCAATCTCGGCACCAGATACGGTCTTATGGCTAAAACAACGTGCATAACGGTCTGTACTGATTCGGACGAGACAAAAGATTGACCGCTATCTCCCTAACGCTGACACGACGATCTTCGAAGACAGTTTCCTTGAATTTGCGATGTTTTCGCCAGTGATTCTGTTGGACGAACGGAACAACTATTACACTATAAACTCTTTGTACTACTCGTACGCTTGTGATTTCAACATTATCGAATCCCGTTGGTTACCGTTGATATTTTTAACCCTTCCGTCCATAATATTTTGGTAGAAACAACAGATCTTTGCTAAACTAAATTCGACATTTCGAAATTCTCAGAACACAAAAAACAAAATATTAAACATAAAACAATATTTTGGCAATACGAGGTTAACGTATTTTTGGATGCAAAAGGAGATAAAATTCGAGGAAGAAACCTGTCTTGAAGAAGAAAAAAATCACCTTTCACCAGGACAATGCATCTGTACATAAAGGTGCGTTGGCGATGGGAAATGGTACGATTTGCTCGGCCATCCCCCCTATTCACTCGATTTGGCACACAAAGACTTTCATCTGTTCCCAAACTTAAGGAAATTTGTTTCTGAAATGCGCTTCGCATTCAATGCAGAAGTTGGACCAGATGTGCTAAAGGAGAGATCAAGGGAAATCATGTTGAAAAATGAATTCATTTTTTGACTGAAGATTGCAGTATTTCATTTACCATAGGTTTTCTTCAGAGCTTCTAGCCCTAGTTTCTCCACTGCTTGACGGATGTTCCTTGCGGGCTGTTAGAGTTTGTGGCTTGTTCCCATAAACCTGTAAACCTAGAGAAAACGAATAATAATAATAATAATAATAATGGCGGCGCTACAGTCCGAGGCGGACCTGGGCCTAGCTTCTCAGCAAAACGAATAGGGCGGTAAAATCAGGTGATCTTACGGTTCATTCCAAATCGCCAAAACGCGATATAAGATAACTGGCAAAAGTTATCGGTTGTGGCTCGTGCAATAAACGCTGTCACTCCGTTCTGCTGGAACCACAAGTTCTCCAGTCTCAGTTCATCCAACTGAGGAATGATTGATTCACTGATCGTAGTTCTGTGTCCCTCAACATCCACAGTGAACGTTCTACACGCACCGGTTTTACACGAACAACTAAGTTATAGTTCAATTACATGTCACTATCTTTTGCGATTGTCATCTGTTTTTACCTTAACAGACAATATTTTCTGTTTCTATCTCATTCCTTCACACGATTGAGGGAGATAAATGCATAAAATTAGGTGCAACGGAAATGCTCAAGAAGCACCCATCATATCACAAAACTTTTTAGAATATTTGTGTAAAGAATAAACAGAATAATTTAGTTAATTCTGCAGCCATGAGATCAATGGTGAGATAATATTCCAAACCACATTTATCTTTAATCACAAGAAAGGATGTAGACGAAGAAGATCATCTAAAATTCATCAACCCCCATTCACAGGAGCAACTTAACAGGACAAATTCTAAAAAAAGCACACCAATTGACATCATATTTAAGTCTCAATGAACACTTATTCGCTGTACTCGTGCTACACTCTCTTCTACGTATAGTGCAATTATCCTTTGCTGTTGGTATTTTTTATTCCCTCAGTTCATTTGTCGCATTCTCTCAAACGATACTTTAATGTGCGCATATGCCTACGTACTGCATGTACATTGTATTCAGGTGAATGCAGTGAGAGTATAAGGCAAACAATTTTTCACATAGACTTTAATCCACACACGAATGAACGAACAAACGAGCAAGGACGTCATAAAAGTGGCTTTCCCTCATATTTTTGTTTTACTAAAAAAACGTTGTTTCTGTTGGCGAGAAAAACATGTTTGCATACACTAATTGTATGTATACCATACTCCATCAAACTTACCACACAGAATTACAGGACTTGTGACAGGAAACCCCTTCACACACACCAACGACTAAATATCAATTTGTGGGTTATTCTACACAAAAATGGGTGAAAAAATTGAATACATAACTGAAATAACTCAAGTTTTTCTTAAAAGATTCCATCGGTGTTTGCCTGTTTTATTCGGAGATCAATCTAGGAGTCTCCCTTTCTTTCCCCAGCAAGAAGTTCGCCAGCCCATTTGCAAATGGCAATGGGCTAGTGTTATAGTTTGTAATTGGATATAATGGTTGTCCCTACGTCCTTATGAGTGACATTTCGAGCTTACCCTGATAATGGATTGTAACCACATGCAAACGATGATTATACAAAAAAGACATGCATTCGCCCATCCTCCAGTAGATGGTGTGGTTACCATTTAAGACAAAGTAATTTGTTTTGGTGATAGCATGAGCTATTACCCTGCAGGATGTATATAAATGCTGTCACATTAATGACTAAGCTTTCATTGAAAGCTAATGTCATTTTAGAACTATGTACGTCAAATATGAAAAGGGATAATTGTTATAAGTTTTAGCAAAATGAAAAGGAACTGATGGTGTCAATTATCAAATTTTGAACTTATGGTGAAAATTGTGTACGCACATTAATTAATGAGTACGTAATTTCTCGAGGAACTAAGTATAGCAACATCTAAAAAGTATATAAGCATACATGTGGACCTAGGACCTATTCGGAATCTCACTCACTCAAAGTATAAAAAGCAATATGAGAATGACACATTTAGCTATCTCTGACTCGCGCTTATATTGCAAGATGTATCTCTTCTCAGCAAAACGGATCCTTGCAGAGTAGTTAAACTTCAACAAACCTAATCGAATTCGTTTTTAGTACTCTTCAGGCATTGGAAGAGGTGAAAGAAGTTAATCTTATTACTACCGATTACAGCAATGCATTTGACAAAATTTGCCACTAAATCATCTTAACCTTCTTCAAGCTACCAAGCTTTGCAAGCATTTTCCAGGCAGAAGTGCTAGCAATATATGATGCGTGTTTTGAAATTAAAAACAAAACAGAACTAGCACAGCGGATAGCCATCTTTTCAGATCAGTCAAGCTGCCATGAAGGCTCTAACATCCATAACCACAACGTCAAAACTAGTGAATTGCTGCTGCAAGGAACTATCCATTATAGGTGAACGGAGCCCGGTCTCTTTGATCTGGGTTCCCGGGCACACGGGTATAATAGGAAACGAAGCAGCAGACGAGCTAGCCAGACAAGGATCCAAACTCGATAGTCTCGTTGTGGAACAAATCCAGGCTCCACTAGGCTTCGTAAAAAACAACATCTACAATCACTTCCTCAAGATCGCCAATGAAAGATGGACCAAGCTGGAAACATGTGTCCTATCCAGAAGCTTATGGCCCAACTACAACCAAAGACAACAAAAGACCTGCTCAACAACAGTAGAAGAAACATATCCAGAATCACAGCGGTCTCCACTGGACACTGGGCTGTTGGCACTCATGCTGAAAGACTAGGCATACCATTTAACTCGCACTGCCGCAGCTGCCGGGTGGAAACTGAGCCAGAAACCCCCGAGCACTTTCTGTGCAAATGTCCGGCTCTAGCTAGAGTTAGACAACGCACTCTGGGCAAAGCCTTCTTCAACACCCCTAATAATCTCTCAGAAGCAAACATTCATAGTCTGCTAGCCTTCATAAATTCCACGAAGTGGTTTTAAAATTAGGCTAATCTGAGTGAATACACACTCTTTTTCACCCCCATCTCACAAATTAGGTATCCCACAGGATGTGGTATCAAAACGGCGCTTTTATTGCGCTAATTGGGTGCGAAAACAGGATCTGTATGTCCACCGCCACTTTTACTTACCTACCTAACCTTCTCCTTCTTCTCTTCCAACCATTTTTAAAGTTCCGTCTACAAAAACGGAACCTTTATAATTTCGGTGTGTCCGTCCGTCCGTCCGTCCGTCCGTCCGTCGTGTCTGTCATACTTTTTTATCTCCGAAGTTTATGACGATATCGGCATGAAATTTTGGAATTAGGTACTTCAGACCTAGATGTCATTGCCTATGCAGCGATTTTAAAAAGTGGGGCCATTTGGGGGTGGCTCCAGTACAGGTGAAGTTGACATTAATTTTGAAAAATTGTCGCACCCCATCGAAATATATATCAATCGACAGATCTTTTGAAATGAGGTGGAGGTTTCTTTCAACACTTTTTTTATCAAAAATACCGTTTGGAAAATATGGAGCTCCAAAGTTTTTTTTAAATGCGTCCCCCCTGCCATTTCTAAACCAAAGTGTTTAAAAATCTGAAAAAATCACAAAAACTTGGCTTCATTGAGTACTTTCATTTAAAACAATTGCGAGCATTCTGGCCCTAATGGTTTTGGAGATATTGGCCAAAAACGGTCAATCATCGATATGCGAATTTTGAAGATCTGAAAACGCAGTTTTGAAGACATCAATGTAAGCATTAAGAAATGATAAATTTCAAAATATCAATTTGTGTTGAAATTTTGAGATATCTTAGATTTAAAATGATAACTATTTTTATTTTCACACATAAATTTCATGCTGTGTTCGACCACTCTATTCGTTAATGAGTGTTATCTTTTGATCTCTACCCCTAAATGCCCAACAGAAATGAACACACACACCGCAGGCATGAGCAGTGATTAGGTAGGTATGTATGTATATATGATGGAAGGGATTTTCTGTGTTGGATAAACTTGGATAGAGGTATAGTGTATGGATGAATGATTGTTTGATTGGATCTATGAATGTATGAATGAATGGTTGATTTGGGTTGAAGTTAGAAGAAAATTCAACTGAAATAGTTTGGAAACGTCGTTTGATATTCAGAAATCATCCATCAATATTATGCGACGGAACCTTTCCCGTGCGAGTACAACTCGCACTTGCCTAGTTTATTTATTTTATGGTTTTAATCATATTTAGAAGTTCGCTAGCTTAGAGTTTTCCTTAGATATGCAGTCTACTACTCAAATAACGCTACTTGTGGTGTCCCATAAGTGTGTCCGGTCAAAGCATTCGATTTTTTTAAGTTTCGCACACCAAGGTGGTCGAGGTCCTTTTCCACTTGAGTGCACCACCTCAATCATGGAATTGAAAATTCTTCGGACAGAAGCTACGTTGTTTACACGCAAGGCCCAGCGACCTTAGGCGTTGGATCTGTGGACGCCTAGTCATGTCAATGTACAGCCTGTACAGTTCGTAGTTGGATTTCCTCTTTTTATCAATTTGAACAAAATACAAAGGCTTAGTGTCTTAAGTGTCCTGTCAGCCATATCCGCCACCCTTGCTCATTTTCATTTTGTAAATAAGCTCAGTTTTTAAGATTGTTCTGCTTGTATTCGGTAGTAAATAAATAATTCGACAGTCATGACTGGTTATTGAATGCAATGACCTTTCACACACTGCAGTCTTTATAATGCTTTCCTTTTCCATTCCATTCCAAAATAATTCAAAGAGACTTGACGTATATTTCATTCTCGTGTCATTGACGTCAACTTGTTTTAACACTCCCATACGTAACGGTGTCAGAACTAACCCGTATATACCGGTTAACAAAATGTTATTGCTAATTATAACCTTTATATTCAAAAGGCAAAGTTCTCATAAATTGCATTTTGAAATCGACAAACAAACAAAGACTAAACGCAGGAGGTACATAACGTTCTGATAAACAGGTATCATTTTCAGTTGGTGAATTCAAAGCAGATTTTGTGTTGATTATATAAATCATTTTGCATGCTTCCTTATTTCGTTCATTTGTTCCTAACAGCCAACCGTTACCGCACATTTGTTTCTATATATAAAACCGTTTGTTTCATTCCTTTGCAGATCTTGATATGAAATACTTTTGGTCGTGGACGGATTTTCAATCGTATTTGGATTTCATGCTTGTGGTTTGGGCTGTTGGTGCCGCCATTACATATCTTATGTTGTCAATTGACTGGTTCATGGAGACTGTTGGTTTCTTTGCTGTTTTCACAGAGGCTATGTTAGGTAAGATTGATTGCGTGTGTCTTTTTTGCAATCAAATTTACCATCAATCTTTTGTCGTTGTAGGAGCCCCGCAATTCATAAGAAATTTCAAAAACAAATCAACATATGGAATGAGTATACACATGGTCATCATGTGGACTCTCGGTGATATGTTTAAGACTGTTTATTTTATTTTAAGAAAAGCACCATCACAGTTTTGGATTTGTGGAACACTTCAGGTTGGTATAATTTTATGTCCTCCCCTTTTATTTTATTTACGACGTATGCATATATTTTCGTCATTGGCCTACGTACATGTATTTATCAATTCCTTTTTGCTGACTGAGATAATTGAAATTGTATGGAAAAACGATGATCATTGACATAACCTACTTCAATTCATGTGAACATCTCATTGAAATGCGTGTCCTTGGTCTACCTCTGTATCAGTCGGTATTTTTTACTCGAATCAGGCATCGACTGGATAATACGTTTGATATGCGGCCTCTAGCCAGCGAAAGTGATAGACGAGTCAGCACATGAGTGTGACAATAGTTGAAGGATGTTTCACATTTCATGAGCATAATGTTCGAGGGAGGTAATATTTTGAAAAGGACAAGCTGTCATGTGGTATGCTTTTGAAAAATGTCTGTAGTAAAGAGGTGAAGGATATTTTGTTTTACTTATAACGAAGGGAAAATTGGCGACTATTTTTAAAGCCAGTTTCAGATAGAAAGCAATTTATTTTAGTATTGCAGGATATTTATTGTAAATAATGAGTTCATTTCGATATTTGTCTACTTTAGTTTAGTTAATAAATGATAAGTATCTTCATAGAATGTTAAATTACACTTTAAATTATTCTGGAAATTCCAAAGTTCAAGTGCTGATTATTGCATCGGAAATTCGTTGATTATCCTCCTAGTGGTGGAACTAAAGTCGTCGATTAGGTTAGGTGCGAGGTAACTGCTGTTCACAGTTACATAAAGGCCAGTGTGCACCGAAGGTGCAGAGAAGGTTAGTTATAGTTTTTTTTCCTCCCTCTCCTTCCTTCTCGTCACCAAAAAGTCTACAGAAGTCATTGTATAGGAGACGCATCCTATTGGCATGTGAATCAATTTGGCAGTGACCTGTGCTCTACACACCTATGAGTTTTCTAATAGCCGACATGTTCCCTCATAGACACAGTGAGCGTTTAAGATCTTGTGTGGTTTGTTTTTAATGAAGCACGTGGTAGTTTCGAACAATCCGCGATTAGGGAAGCATATCGAATCAGCTTTGATGGATATTAGGTCATGAGCAGAAAATGAGACAGTGCCATGCCGGGCGTATTCATCGGCTTTGCAATTTACTGGAATGTCAGAGGTGAACGTTAACATGATTGTTCCTCTCATCAAAACAACTTGCAGTTAATGTTAGTCTTTGAATAGAGTGTGATAGATTCCAAGAATTGGATTTGATATGATGGTACTCCTTTTGGCTATCAAATTGTGATTAAGCCAAGACAGAGCCTCTTTAATCGCGATAGTCTCTGACAGACGATTTAACGTTTAGGACGGCGTGATATATTGAGGGTATTTAATATTTTCTCACAAAAGGTTCGTTTTTTGCAAGTTTAAGTCCTTTCGCTTTAGTCCATTCGGGAAGTTAGGAAAAAGCATTTCCCATAATTTCCCTGTACGTACAGATTTTGGATCTTGGAGATTCTGGATACTGCTTTTACAACATCGTCTCCGTAAGCAACGACAGCATTCACTACAATATTGGAATACTTTGAAAATATTCACAAGCTCAACGACATTTGAGCAAGAACATTTTGACGAATGTGTTCATCACGTGCTGAATAAGCTGAGCAAATGATCTGTCTATGGTTAGAATATTGCTAGTCTTTCGTTCGTCGTTCGAGTGGCTAAATAGTGCACTTAGAGCAGAGGTAGTCCATTGTGTCGCCACTAGAGTTCGACCGAAGGCCAGTTTTTCGGCCGAAGCCGAACTTTTTAATCTCCTTCGGCCGAAGCCGAAGCCGAATGTTCGGTAGGACTCTATTTGGAATATATTCTACAAGTTGCATTCGCATCATTTTTGCGAAATAACCCCAAATTGGATTTTTAGCTGCCATTTTTTATGTTCTTTCTACCTGAAACCAGCACAAATAAACTGCATGCTTTTATACAGACCACTTAATGGTTTACCAACTTATAATAATAATAAGGGTGGCGCTACAGTCCGAGGTGGACCTGGGCCTAGCTTCTCAGCAACCACTCGTATTGTGCGTGCTATTGTTCTGTCACAAGTGGAGGGGACCTACAGTTTAATGCCGACTCCGAACGGCGAGATTGAGAAGCTTTTTCTAGACAGTTATACTCTTTGAGCATTGTCATTAACTAGAAAGAGGTAGAGTCGTGAAAAAATGTTTGATGTTTTTTTTTTTTCGAGATTCGAACCGACGACCTCGAGCGTAGGAGTCGACGCACCTACCCACTACGCCACGGCACCACTTTTACCAACTTGCGAATGCAAAATCTTTCAATTTTAAAGCTGTAAACCAGCGCACTTCCCACAATAACACAATAACAAAAAAAAAAACACACCGTTCCTTGCCATTTATATTTTTACAGAAAACAGAAATCTCAACATTCGGCTTCGGCAAAATCTTCGGCCTCATTTGGCCGAAGGCGGATGTTTTGCCGAAGGTGATATTTATAGCCGAAGGTTGCCGAAGCCGAAGCCGAATGTTCGGTCGGACTCTAGTCGCCACGTAGGCTGATATTTTATTCCACTTGTCCACTTGTTGGAAACCACTTGGAGCTTTTAATAAAACTTAGTAGATTTACTGATAGATACCTCGCTGAGGTCACAGATATTCTGAAAGAAGTAGAATATGAATTATAGAAAATTTGTTAGTGTTCTCCACGTTCACCTTGTCTAGACAGCTTCTGTGGAACTCGTTCGTTATGACGCCGACCCATCTGGCATGTTCGTTTAAGAGACAGTATTCCGTAATGACACTCACCATGTTGCCGATTTCTGATTTGTAAAGATAGATCAACATTTTGAAATATTTTGAATCGTATGTATCGTCGATGATGGCAAGGTAATGGCGAATCTGGCAAGTGCGTCCACTTTACGATTGTCTGGAAAGCCTTTGTGGCCCACCAGCACTGTTTAACTGTTCGGCCGTCTCACCTGAAGATGGAAGGATATTGTTACTATTTTAGAATTTATAGGCACTAGTTTCAAGCCTTTGATACCAGCAGTCAGTGAAAATGTAAATATCACGCGCGGATATTGCATTCCACTTGAGCCATCGTATACATCGCAAATTGCCATTATCTCTGCCTCAAACACGCTGCTGTGGTCAGGGAGAAAAAACATCGATTAATGTGTTTGTGCATGTTAGAGTCCATCACTAAGGGCTTTGAAAAAAATATATCACATATGTACCAATTTATATCGCATCCCATCAATCGCAAAAACAAACTTTAATATCTGCCTTTTTTAATCTATATTCACAGGTCAGCTTAGACATCGCAATTCTACTTCAAGTGTATATATATCGAAAAAACTCACAACCACGTAATGTCCACCGTGGAGATTAGCAGTTTGCCCCCGATGAACAACAACAACAACAGCAAAATCATTCTCAATTACCACACACAAATTCTATACCTCACACAACCAGCAGTGGCGATGATCATCTACTGGCATCTCACACCGAAATTCGACACATGAATGACTACGACAACAAAGCCTTCCAGCACACAATCACGGGTAATAACAACTGTGTTGGCCACAAATCAACAGCAGCTGACTCTGCAATCTCAATTCCAGATCCAGATGATCTTAATGCAATCTTTGTAGCAGATAGAACCTGTCGCCATCATGGCAAAAGACAACGCCACAATGCTACACAAACCCCAGATCTAGGCTTCCCAAGTTGGAAGCGACAACATCATGCAGCTGGTTTAGACTGTTATTGTTATTGCTGCTATTGCTGCCATTGTCATCATCATCCGCATCATCATTGTCATTGCACTTCAGAGGCGTCAATTGTACCGAAAAATCAACGGCAGCTACATCATCATCAAAGAAAGAAAATGCTAGCAAAAAGACTTCCAGAACTGACATTTGGTAAGCAGCAACAACTGCCACCAGAGTCTTCCCAATCACTGTCTAGCACAGACGATAAGGACTGCGGACATCGGCAGCTGCACCAGGTACATCGCCACACTCAGAGACATCATAAAAGCAGACTTCCAGAGAATATTCCAACTGGTGGGCAAATCGCCATAGAAATCGACGCTGCCACACTAACGGATGACATTAGTTACTGCAGTAGTAGTAGTAACCCTTCCTTTGCACTGGCCAACGACACAACCAACAGCAAAGATATTCTCGTGCACTGTACTGGTGACAATCGTCATGCCCATCATCATAAGCGGCACCATCATCCGAGAAGAAGAAGCAAACCCAACATTAATTATGAGCAATCTAGTCGAATTGATTCCGTTTGTTCCATAACATCGGCAACCACAACGACCGATGGTAGCAATGGGGAGCCCATTGGTCCACATAAGTGTAAACGGTTACCTTTGCGGAAAGGTAATAAATTCACGCGGCAGGACACACTGGATGGAGCTGCTGATGTAGAAGAAGAGGACGACGACGATGAGGAGGACACCGCGCGACCGTGCTGTGATGCCAATTGTTGTAGATTTAGTGTTAACGAAAGTGTAAAAATTAAACGTAAACAATTCATTAATCTTAGTAAAAGTAACTACTGTAGTAGTTGCAGCAAGTGTAGTAGTTGTAGTTGCTGTCCCCAAGAATGCGATGATCAATTGCAGAAAACATGCAGTTTCAGCAGCAGCCTCAGTCACATGGAAGATAATGACGATGGCGATGATGAGGTTTGTTTGCATTGTGATGGCAAGGCATCACAGGAAGCTGATAGCGATGGCGCCGGTCGCAGCAGCAGTCAGCAAAGTACAGAGAGCTTTTGCTCGTGCAACTCAACCAGTCGTTGTTATTGCAGTTGCAGTTGTGATGATAGTGATACGATTCAAAAGGATTCAAGCACAACCACACCGGCTACAATGTCAGACGTTTCAACACCCGTTGAAGTTCCGTTTGATAAGAATAATGGGGAAGACGCTTTTAGTATGGCTGGAAAGTCGTCCGTATCGCAATCAGAATATTTTTCCCTATCCTCAGATAAGGTTCCATCTCATAGTGTGGACTCATCGCCGGCATCTCCGCCAGTGTCAGTAATGCCTAGCCCACCGGCCATCCCTCGCAAGCAATGCAAACACTACAGTAAACACCATCGGCACAAGAGCGACGGTAATTTTGACACAGTCTTATGACGAAGTGTATCGCTGGTCGCGTGGCCAGCGATTGATGTAAACTCGCTATTACAGCAAACCATTCGCAAATCGGCAATTCTCCATGAGACACTGTCGGTTGCACCAAAGACAACTGCCTCCTGTGGCAGTGATGACAGCTCTACACTAACTCTCACACCGTCGAGCACGACAATTGCCAAATTTCCACCTGCCACAGAGGCTGGATCAAGCGTGGCCACTGCTGTTGCTGTTGCAACAATCCACCCCGCCTCGAATGTCAATATTGGTGTTAGTACAGTGGTAACAACAGCCTCCACCACAACAAGTTATCACCATGCGCATGGCCACCACCATCGTAGCAATATACCACGTAATGCAAAATTTTCGCCTGTCGCCGCCGAAGCGTTCAGTTGTGATCCGATACTACGATCTGCTGAGATTATTTTATAGCAGTTTTGTTTTGCGCTCTCTGTTGCTACAATAGCTGCAGCAAATCTGCATCAATGCCATATCCAAGAGTCTCCTTACAAATTATCGTCCAACGGACTGGGTGCCGCTAATCACTTTTCGTTCGTGCGTTTAAATACCTTCTGTTCGTTTTACTAGTTTCATTCTACTCTGTAAAATAGATTAACCTTAATTCGTATTCAACGGACTTTTTGTGAAGCTTTGCACGTTTCTGAAGACGTCTGGACGCCCCCACTAACTTGCATCGCTTGGCAATGTTTTAAAGTCCGTTGAATTTTCCGTCTCATATTTTTCATAAAACATTCAAAATCGGATTTAATTTAGTTGTTTCTCGGGGGAAACTTTTTAAATACAAAAACCACTTGATTTAAAAAGCTTTTCAATTCGCATCTTTTCAAATTTGTCTTTGTATAAACAATGTTTTTTTTATATTAGGGGAAGTAAGCAAGTTTATTTATTTTTAGTGAAACAGAACGAATTTTAATTTGTACACATATCCCTTTTTAGTTAAATGTGAACTTAGAAGAGAAGATGTAAAAAAATGTTAAAATGTGTTTTCCACAATTAAGAACTTTTATGTTAAGCAGGTTGTTTAATGAAACCACATTAATTGGTACCGATGTTCTTTTGCAAATACTCAAGAGCAAACTTATATCAAACACATACTCAGTGAATGATATGTATAAAAGAAATTACTTTATCATCTTAATATCTTTAGTTTCATTGTTGTTTTAGTTTATTGTACGATTTAAATGTTTTAGCATTTTTTGTTGACTCCGGAAGAAAATCAAAATTTTGTAAAAACAAAAATCCATTTTGTACAAAGAAAACGAAAACATGTTTTTTGTATTTATTTCTTATAGACGAATTATATTGTTGTAATAAATAGGAACAAATATTCTTTTTTCTTTTTCTTTATATTATTATTTTTTAATTAATTTTTTCTGGTCCTAGCACAATGGACCTTTCTTGGTCTAAGTGCGTCTCCCATACGCTGGAGACGGACACTTTAACACAAATTTTGTGGGACGATGTAAATGGGTGAAAATGTAATGCGTAGTTACCCTTTTCTTTTTGTAAGGGTCCGTTGACTAGAACGGAACCTTTATAGTATCGGCGTGTCCGTTCGTCCGTCCGTATGCCTGTCAAGCTTGAATATCTTCTACATTTATTAAGATATTGGCATGAAGTTTTGGAATTAGGTACTTAAGGCCTTTCTATGCATGCAAATTTTAGTATTGAGCACATTTGCGGCGCAACCGTATAGGCGAACTTTTAAATATTTTCGCACATCATCGAGTGATATATCATTTTAAATTTCGAAATGAAGTAGAGGTTCGCTTAAAAACTTTTTGATCCAGAGTACTTTCTTTTTCTTCTTCTGATGGTGCTACAGTCTGCAATGGTCAGCTGGCGAGCTGCCTCCAATTACGTACGCCAAGTTAGATGAGATTCTTTTCCTATTGAGTTCGCCATAGATTTCGTGTGCGCCCTCTATTGCGTTATCCCTCAGATTCAGATTCAAAGATTTTTCAGGCTGGAACAGTATTTTCGATGCGCTCTACACGGCCTAGCCATCTTATACGATAAATTCGTAAACTCCTGAATAGATTGATATCACTGTAAAGCCTAGACAGTTGGTGGTTGAATCTCCTTTTCCAAATGTCACCAACGCAAACAGGACCAAAGATTGAACCCAGAACTTTTCTCTCGAAACACCAAGAACTTCTTCATCTGCTCATAAGATTGCCCTGCACAGTCATACATTTATTGTGTTTTTCCATGATAGTGTAAAATTCTGTTCGATGAACATCCCCAGACTAAAAGCCCGCTGATAAGGATCTATCAGATTATTCACTAATGGTTTCACCTACTCTTATAGGCGATGTTTAAAAAACATATGCCTCGATGGTTGGCGAAGCCAAAGTGGTCTCCTTTTTTTTTTATTGAGAGTACCATCTGACAAAAATGTAGCTCTAAAGATGGTCTTAATGCGTCGCCCCATTTCGTTTCTAAACCAAAGCGTTCAAAAATCTGAAAAAATCACAAGAAAATTCCCTCAATGAGTATTTTCGTTTAAACGAATTTCGAGCATTCTGGCCCTAATAGTTTTGGAGATACTTACTTACTTAAAGTGGCGCTACAGTCCGGGGTGGTCCTGGGCCTCAACCAACAAGCGTCTCCAGCCAGCTCAATCTTTAGCTAGCTGCCTCCAGTTTCGCACGCACAGTTGGTTGAGGTCCCTTTCCACTTGCGTGCGCCACCTGAGTCGCGGTCTTCCTCTACTGCGCCGTCTCTCGGGGGTGGATTCGAAGACTTTCCGGGCCGGAGCATTGGTTTCCATTCGCTCTATATGACCTAGCCATCTCAATCGTTGGATCTTCATCCTTCTGGCTAAGTCAATGTCGCTGAACAGCTCGTACAGTTCGTTGTTGTATCTTCTCCTCCACTCACCCTCTATGCAGACAGGACCGAAAATCACCCGAAGAATTTTCCTCTCGCAGCAACCAAGAGCAACCTCATCCGCTTTTGACAAAGTCCATGCTTCTGCGCCATAGCTGTATGGCTGGGACTGGGACGATTAGGGTCTTGTACAGGGTTAATAGTTTTGGAGATAGAAACGGCAAAAGATTAACATTCGAATTTTGAATATATCTAAACACGCAGTTCTGTAGATTCTGGGTTAAGGCATTTTCTGCTTTTCTGAAATGATAAATATCAAAATATCGATTTCTGTGTACATTTTGAGGTATCAAAGATGTAGAGATACCAATAATATTTCGCACATGAGTTCTTTGCTGAAATCGACAACTCGACACAAGTTTTAGTGGAACTCGCATGTTAATTTCAACGCTTAATCCCCAACAACAATGTACACACAATTGGCATGAGCAATGATTGGCTATGGCGCAAGGGATTTGAATGTGTTGTTTGATGTTCAGAAATCATTCTTTGATTAATGCCACGAAGTCTTCCTCGTGCGAATACGACTCGCACTTGCCCAGCTACTTTATGGGTCCCTTTTACAATATGGTTCACAGAATGTGGTTGATAAATGCTTCGACGTTCGGAGTCGGTATAAAACCTCTCCTCTCATGGGAGACCATGAGAATCACGATTTGTTGCAGGAGCCCAAGTCCAATCCGGAGTGTAGAGCCACCCGAAGAAAGAAGAAACACAAAAAATCAAGAACGCGATTATGCTTACTGTGCCACTCTAGTAATCGTTATTAGACTGTACGGGCTATTATATTAAATACTTGAAACTTTTGAAGCATCTTCCGAAAATTTTTTTATTTCCTTACAATTCTTTGACCTTAGGCAAAAAGGTCTTAAGTCGGAAACAGCGGTTTTTCATAAAACCATATTGAAAATATATTAATTATTTGCAAATCGGGATTAAATCTGTTCGAAAAAAAGAAATGATGGCAAATAAGCTCTGAAATGAAGTTGTGCTGGACGTAATACCAAACGAAAGAGAAAAAATTTAATTAAACCCAATCAATAACCCAAAACGCTTTTTGACTTAAGACCTTTTTGCCTAACGTCAAAGAATTATGCAGCGCTTTTGAGCCGCTCCAACTCTTTCATTAAATAAACTCGAATACTGTTCAACAGCTCTTCGCTACATTTACTTTTCGGCTTGATTAGTTGAGCACTCTAATCACGTTGCATTTGTCTTCACACCGTAATCGTTCGTTGTTCGATGAAATAAAGGGGATGTCTAAACTAACTTTTCCTCATTCTCTATACAAATCTTCTTTTGATATACAGCTTAGACATCTATTGACAAAAATTTGGAATTAATGTGTATAGCAGCCTTTTCCCTTTTCCTAAGTAGTGTCCAAAAGCGGGTTTTACACGAGCATTTCTGCTGCTTCAATAATTTGGCGTTTTGTTTTGTGGATGCCCCCATTTTTCCGATTTTTGTGTTTCTATCTTACTCTTTTACACGTTTAGAAAAGAGCAAATGCATAACATCGAAGCAATCGAATTTCTCAAGAATTGCTCGTGTAAAAGCCGCCTTTTCAGGTAGTGCACAAATAAAGCCTTATAAAGGTTGTTTTAAAGTAAAAGTCGGGACTTTGTTCCCAAACTGAATACACTGCTTTTTCAAAAGTTGAATAGAATTCTGAACACAGCTATAGTTCTTGATGCAATCTAGCCTATGTCCTGTTCGGTGTCATTGTGTGTTTAGCTCACTACACTTCCATATTACAGGAAGTTGTCAAATTTCTTGATTGTGTCTATTCCACCATCTGCCGCTTATCAAATCACATGTAAGTTTTATTTTTTTGTGGAAATTCCCGACAGTGGCTTAACCTGATTACTTTAATCAGTCGATTGTTATATATCAAATCCTTTTTGCAGTACTCTTCCTTTATTAAAAAAAAAGTATTTTGTTACTTTACTTTTTTACTTGTTAAAATTATGTATTTTTTCACGTTAAACAACCTGAAATGCAAACATTTCTATTGATTTGTAAATATCGTTAAATTAAGAAATTATGTTCATCGTTGTACAAAAGTGTTTCCGATTAATTGTATATCATATGAAGTGTCTTTGTTAGTTAATTTTTACAATTAAAATGAGTGTTAAATTTGTTATTACAACTATATACATATATTTTTCTTATTTTAGAACAAGTTATCTTCCAAGCAATGAGAGATTCCGAATAATTACACAATTTTGCAAACATTTTGTAAAATGATATATAACCAAATCAATAGCTCTGCAAACATATACTTTCTATATGTCTGCACATTCAACAATACTTGATGTTTCACACAATATACTCAATTGGAAAGAAATCATATATCAGTAGAATGTAGAATCGTTTGCCTAAAACTTATAACAAATTTATTTAGAAAAAAATAAAAAAAAATAAAATAAAATAGCAGTTAAATCATTCACATGAAGTATTAAAGAATGGGCCAAGCACAAAAATGATTAAACCAAACCGATGTTTGTGTTGGCCTTAAGTTATATATACAAATCTATCAATTATATTAGTGAACATGAAAATTGAATCGTAGGGACCGATTAGAGTTTATGTTAAAAAATAAAATGACCATATTAAATTTTAAGTCGTTAGTGACTGTAAACTTTTGAACAGTTTGAATGAGAACCTGATATTTTGAAAACCAATTGCAATTTTTGAATTTTTCTAATTGTTCTTTTTATTCCCAATAATATGTAACAATAAAAAGCAATAGACATTTTTGAGGGGAAATATTTTCTCCAAATAGATGATTTAATAAATATACCAGTAAAAACAAAAATATTCAGCAATAAAATAAACAAGAAGACCATATTCCGCCATTATTGTACTTTATAGATTAGTAGAATATTTAAAGAAATGAAACTTTATAGAAGTCAGTTATTAATCAATTTATATGTATTAACAAAGTATAAACATATACCCTTTCAAGAAATTCTTCATACACACTCAAATTATATCTAAAGAGAAATAGTTGAAAATAAAGAACTGTATTGGTCGAAGAAAATAATATATAAACATATAGAACATTCAAAGACATAGTTTTTCTAAAACGTTTTGTTGCAGCAGGGATCAGCCGCGTTTTCTATTAGATTAGTCTTCGTATTACACCCATTACTGTGTTGGTAAGTAAAGGTAAAATACAAAAGGCAAGTAAAAGTAAAAAGAGAGCTTTTTTTCAACTTTCAAATTTACAGCAGGTGTTGAGAAATCAGTGGGCGTATGTTCTGGCTAAGAGCCTTTGAATTTAAGACTCCTTGTTCGAGAAGCAGAGTAACATCAAACCTCCGATACAAACATCAAGTGATCCCAAATGCAAGACGAGTTGTTCTTGACAACTGAAAGCAAAGTTCATTAAGAAAATAAGTCCAATGCTTATCTAGTCGCTGGCTCGACAAGAAAAGTCTGGCATTTAACCCAGTACCTTAAAAATACAATACATCAACATATGTACACAACCGAGGAGATGTAATCTGGTGGTGTAGTTTTTCTCGCGGTTATCATTTCAGCCCAGCTGCTAGCAGGATCCTGTAAATAGCGTTACCAGAATAAGGACTTTTAGTTTGTACTTGGATGACCAAATTTCCTGTGCAAATGGTCTTTTTGTAGCTTCTCGGATTTTAACGTTGATAAAGCTTCTCGTAGGGAACAAAGCAGTTAACGTTGATAGCAATTTTTTGTTGAAAACTAAAGTTCTGGAGATTTTATTCCAGCGAGCAAATGTAAACAACGAAGGCACTATATTTTACAAATCGGTCCTTCGAGCCGTTGTAGAACCATTTACGGCGTTTGAAGAACGGACGAAACAAGCCAAGTAAAAATTAATAGTTGCCCATCATGTGGAACAAAACGTAACAGCTATAATGTTGAGGTAAATAAAGAGTTTGCAAACGTGACCTTTACAAGCAACGTCTTATTAGACATAGAATTGGCTTTGGCAACAGCTGCTTCTTCGTTTTGCCGAAACAACTGGGGTCAAAACTCCTAACTCGAAGTACCGAAAACATGCTCTACAAAACACAACCGCGAATTCCATGAGTTGTCCGAAAGGCCAAAATTCGTGGACTAAACTCGTGGCGAGTGGTGATCAGTGCCGACCAATGATCCAGTTAAGAGAGTCTTCAAATCTGAGGCTATTGATTTGAGGAGGAGAGAAAGACCGAGCCGCCGGCATAAGTATAAGACCAATTGATCTCGGATGCAAGATAAGTTGGTCTTGATGACTGCAAGCAGTGTACACTATTAAGACAAAATCATTGTAGTGAATCGATTCAAGTGGTCTTAATGTTTACTTGCCAAAAACGGCGGTAATATGTAGTCAAAATAGGAGCGAAGGAAATCCTTGACGGGATCAACGAACCCCTTTTACTTTGTACTGATAAGACCATCCATGGATCAGATACCGCATTGAAGGCCTTACCCAACCAAATTTGCAAACCTGTCTTCTGTCTCAATAAATGCTGTGAGGTCAACACTTAGGTTAACTCTGTAAACTGGTGACACTATGGACCAAAATTGGTCTATGTGAGGCTCAGCCACCACCCCTTAACCTAACCTAACCTTCCGCAACCAAATCTTACACGCAGAGGTCTACAAAAGAATAGGTGTGAAAACAATAGGCCTCATAAATACGTGCAAATAATTTGGTAGTAGACGCTACGCAAAGACTTCATCTAATAAATGCGGAATAAAGGAATACAAAAATTTAAATTTCATGATTCCAAATCTTGTAAATAATTTAAAATCGTCCATTTCTTAATGCTAACACAAGTTTGTTCCTATTTTCTTGTTCCACTAACTCAAATAAAAATAATTAAAATTTTTCAACTTTACTGTTGCCATTTTAACTATTGTTATTATACCTATAGTCTGCGCATTATATCCAAGTTGAATTTTAACAAAACGACAACATTGCGTAACAAAATCTTGCATGCATTTAATTATCAGACAAGACTAATGAATGCGATTTAAAAAAAAAAAGATTTACTAACTTTCCCACAGGTCAATATTTTAGGAATAAATGTAACCTGAAACGGCTATGCTCGTTTTCAGTTTTGCAATGGAACGCGCCATTTTTGAATTTTTTTCGAGAATGTAAAGTAATAAGTGTTACTTTTTAAAAAGGGGCAGTTTCAGTCGTATTTTTTGACAGAATGGAAAACGACACCAATCGTTCATTTATTTACACATAACATATCTGTTCGTTATTTCGGACTTGAACCCTGATATATTCCGTACATGCACCGTATTATACCACTTAACTTCAAACTTATTTTCATTTCGCCCAGTTGGTCCCCTTCATGGGGAACCAAGTAAACGCATTCTTCTCGTTGCATCTACACATTTCATTCATTACTTCTCTTTCTCGTTGCTTTTTTTTTTTTGTTCGTTCCTTTGCTCCTTCAACACAAACACACCAGAGCTCAGCTCACCAACTTTTTGTCCCCGTGGTAACTTTATCGGTGAAAACACACTGGCTCTGGTGCCTGTCAGTCGATTTTGGATTCTCTTGTGTGAATAATAGTCCGGTGGCGAACGGATTTGTGGATTTTTATTCTGCAAAAACAAGCAAACACGAGAACGGCAGACTGAGAATAAGTGAGAAAAAAAGAAAACAGATCCATGAAATACTAGCGTTTGTTTTGTTTTGCTTATTTTTCCTTTGTGCAGTGCACTTTGTCATCGGTGTGTTCGAGCACCATGATAACAAAGCCGATGCGTGTTTAATTCGAAATAAGAAATAAAGTAAAGCAGAGTAAATTGATAAAGGAATACACTGGGAAAGTCGAAAGTTTTTCAAAAGAGTGCGCAGCAGTGCCCAAAGTGTTGTATGAACGTGTGCATTTGTGTATCTAGGAATTTTCAGCTATCAGCAGCGGAAGTGGCAGCTGATTAGAAAAGGATTCAATATTTACCCCCACGAGCAGCATCCAATCATCCATCCACCTGTACTTCAGACACAAGGTGAGTTACTCAGTATAACCAACCATAAGTGGAGTTTATCTGGGAGAAAAGATAAAATTTCGTGTGTACCCATGCGTTTTAGTTGGAGGAAATTTGTTCTAAGTCAGATACATTTCCCTCACTTTGATTGAAAACAAATAAAAACCTATTTTCACGGTCATTGTCTTAGGGTTGGTCGACATTCAGCCGCCATCGAAACAAAGCTAGTTACCCACCCAATCCCAATCCCAATCCATACTATTGGCATTCACCATCCACGGATGCTTTGGGTGCAGATACATCAATTTTTCTCTTTCAGAAGGGAAAATCGATAAAAAGGATTTTCTTCATCTCTCCAACCGAACTGAAGCTGTGTGTGGCTATGTAGTTAACCAAGGAGGTGGGGCAAACAATTCTTAGCTTGAAGTTCAATTCCCAGTTGCTGGGAGAATTTTGCTAATTTGCAAATACACACAAACGTGCATAAAAAGGTGTACGAATATATAAAGTCGTGTATGTAATCATATTTAAAATATAATCAAGTTAATCCGAGGTGAAGCAGGTGAATTTTTATTTATGTCAATATTATGCGACTGTGATTGGCTGACTTCTCGCAGCATCACGAACTGAAATCCATGGGAGGATTGGGTTTGTGTTACCCCTAGGGCATATGATGTGGTGTGGTGGCCGATCGGGTAGCAATTCGAGTTAGACTTTTGTCTGACTACACATTTAGTTTAGCATCGATTTGTAGAATTGTTTTGTGAATGTTGTATAATAGAGTCAGTGATCTAGGAGAACATTTTTATTTTACAACTACCTTTTTTATGAAGGCAGCAAAATCTTGTCTTTAAATTGAATCTATATTGTTAAGACTGTTGCTTGTTTTCCCACTAACGTTGAGAAATGTTATCACATCAATCATGTGAGATGTGAAATCATGATAAATAAATTCCATGAGATGATTGTTGTGCAAAATAGTAAATACTATTTACATAATTTTATATAAAAAGGTAAATGAAACGTAAAAAATTCTTTTGCGGTTCAATAAATCAATAAAACCCGAAGATGTTGAGAATTTGTATTTTCTATCGCAAACACATCGCTTCACTTAGAAATTTATAATATACGGTCTCGAAAATGGGATTAATAAGAAAATAAACGTTTCCTGTCTCTGCAACGCTTTAACGTTAAAGTTTCAGTGATATTTTGGTTTTGTTAATAATTTAATAAAATACTGTTTTATAAAGAATAGAAAAATAATTATCCCTAAATATTTTAAAAAACTACCCAACATTTTAGGTCAGTTTAAACAAAATTAGGAATAAATTAAAAGTTAGGTATACACAACAACTGCTTGTGTTATGCTGAAGAGTATTTTTTACGTTGAAAAGTTCATCAGACAAAACGTACTGATGTGTCCTCTTTAGACAAGAAATGCATGTGCAAGGATGGAGTATCAGTGTTATTTTTATGTACTGCATAAACGCAAGAAACATAATATACAGTGCGACCTCAATAAAAGCAACTAATAGAAGTTTGGGCTGTTGCTTTTATTGAGTTTGTTGCAATAATCGAGTGAAAAAATTGTAACTGCCAAAATGAGACAAAAATAACGTGTTTTGCACTGGAAAACAGATTTGAATTGTTTTTTAAACGTCGGGAAATTTTTGATTGTGTCTTTTTGGACGCAGACTTCTTTTCCACAGGTGAGGTTTTGCAGAGCCAAAATGTTACTCATTATATTTTTAGTGCTCGAATTGCAGCCCCTACTTTAGCTTTTGGCAGTCGGTTCCAGATCGGTTTCATTTTCGGAAATCTAATCGTTCATGTCCTCGGAACAGTCAATAGGGGATAGCTTTTGAATCAAATCAATAATCAATGATGTAATTTCACCGTCTTTAAGGATTTGGTCCCTTATGACACTCAAAGGAAGTACATCATCTTCATCATCATCATTGCTTGGGTTGAACAAAGGGTTCCAGCACTTTTGTATTGCAGTCTACGGCACATTGTCCCATGCATTAGCCAAGAGACATACGGCGTGCTTTAAGTTAAATGCGTTCTTGAAACAATAGTTGCTTTTTTTTGAGGTGTTACAATTTCTGAGTCAACAGCGGTAAGATTTCAGGTGTTGCTTTTATCGAGGAGTTGCACGCATTGAGTGTTGCTTTTATTGAGGTCGCACTGTAATATGTTTTGTAATTGGACATAAATCATGTAATCTGAAAGAACTTCAACTACCCTAAGAATTATATAAATCGAAGTCAGTAATGTAAACATCGGATGTGATCAAAGTTTAGAAGTATTTTATATATTTTTTTGTAGCCTTATGCCCGGTATGCACCTCCCGCTAAATTTTATCTATCATACAAAAATGTCTAAACAGTGAAAATTTAGCTTGATAAGTCTACGAGCGAAGTTTTTAATCTGATATAGATGTTCTATTGCGGTTAAGATAATTGGTGTCCGCGTCCTTTTATAAGAGAGTCCGTTTATGAGATAATTATTTACATGAAAAATCGTGTAGATAATTCCGTTATTTGAAATTTGTTCCTCTTATGAGAGGTGCCCGCCTATGACGGGTGTCCGTTAGGAGAGAGTACACTGTAATACTAAATGATATCCGAACTTCACCAAAAATATTTTTCGAGTTTAACAATAAAAGTATTGTGGCGCTACAGTCGAGAAAGGATTTAAGCTTACCTTCTACAGAACCCGTGTCCAAGAAGCCAGTGAATGCAAAATGTCAAGCAAAACTTATGTCATCACCGACCCCTGAAATTGCTCTCTTTTTAAAATCCCCTTTTTTTTTGCTTGCATGATTTGTTCATGTTATCCGGTGTTCACGCTAACGCGAGTCTACGGTAGCTCTGTTTAAATTCTATTCTGGCACTTTTTTTTGGTTAACACTGAAAAATAAGAACAAAAAAAAAGTTGACTATGGTACCTAATACGAGAAAATTTGCCGATTATTGCAAATTGAAACTTATTTCTTTATTGTAAATTTTGTTAAGACTACAAGATGCCTTGTCTAATATAATAAAGTCATCTTCTCGCCAATTCTGAAATACGAGTACATATGTATATTATTCTGTTGGAGGACAATTTTGTCACCAATGTTAGAATCTTTGCAGACAATATTAATATACAAATGAAAGAAATTCTGTGTGTTGCTGTGATCGATAAAAACCAAATTAAATCCCGAAGAAATCATAAAATTCTCTGGTCCGTGATAGGATGTGAATTCCTCACCAAAATAATTGGCAATCAAAAAACAAATATGGGGCCCCTCCGTCGTGATCAGCAGTGAACTACACTTCATATTGTCTATGTTTGCTTCCTGATAGGAGTTTCATGCGGCTATACCGACCAATGAACTCATTTCTTTTGTATACTTTTCTAATTGCCTGTATTTCACTCGCAGTTTTTTAGATTTGAAGTAAGTTCAAGAACTTATTTTTAGTTTTGACTTCAGTATTTTTGGTTCTCATCCAAACATTTGGCGCGGAATCAATTCGTTAAAATTGTTTAGTTAAGAATGGCAAGAATAACTTGATTTTTTTTTTAATGATTTGTTTTTAAATATTATAGGTTACAACTCAAATAAAATCATCCAAAGGTGACAATAAAATTGTACCTTGTGTTCTTCTTTGGTGGCCGCTGATCCCGGCAATTCATGCTCTGGTGTTACGAGCGATAGTTAGTCACTTTTGAGTCCGTTATCAGTTGCGACAATCTAAGATCAAGAAACTGCAGAACGAACAACGATTAAACACCGTGTCAGTGACATTTACTTTGTTTCCGTCATATTATGCCATGAACATTTCACTTTTTCATCCTTAAAATCTGTTTTTAGGAGGACTCATTCAGTATAACCCCTCGCATCAACTGTTTTATGTTTTCGTTTAAAATTTTGATTACAAGATGCATTCAGAGAATTGGTTTTTTTTGGAAGCTTAATTCGATTGAAAATGCAGTTCACATCGCGGATAATGAATCAGATTGTCAATTTCGAATGCTGGATTTTATTCAAAGCTGCAACTCTGAAATCGATTCGTTTGAAAATTGACAGGATTCCCCATTCATCCGCCATCTCTCTCACTCAGGGCGCCCACTCACCAGCACACGTCATTACCAATTTCAGAGAGCAGTCATAATCCACAGAATAAACTCAAACGCGTTCATGGTTCAGGAATAGCGAAGGATCTAGTTACTTCCTGCTGCCCCTGACGCTCTACAGAAAGGAATACACACTGGTGTATGTATTTATTCACATGTTGTATATATGTACAGGGCTGTCAACATGTTTTCCACTTTGTGATTCCTCTTGCTGCTGCGAAGCGCCTAAGTTCTGTGCTTCTCCCTTCCTCTTTTTCAGCTCTTTTGGTTGCCAAAGGAAGCACATTCCATCCCAATTCTTTTCCGTTTGTTGATTCGAGTGCACGACCTTGGTCGTGCTTGCTTTTGGACGTGTAAGTCCTTTATTCCATCCTCCTCTTTTTTCCTCTTTCATCACATCTTGGGAGTGTAGTGTCGTAGGAGTTGTTTCTCTATGCTTTCAGACTAATCTGTGCGAGTGTGAATCATGGGGTAAACGAATAAGGAGGGGGTCGAATGACGCAAGTTGCTGGGTGAATGCCTCCGTTTCAACTCTCAATTGGCATCGTTCAGCGAATTCAAAGACTTTCCAAAGAAACTTAAGCATTGGATCGGATATCTCAGTGGGAGTAGGAAATCAATTTGAAAATCTTTAGGTTATATTTTTTTCTGAAATATTAATGACTTGGAATTTGGGATGATTGAACTGGCGCGGAAGTGAGCAACAGCATAAATCACTTTGAATAGGCCTCCGTTTTGTTTGACATTGTCCCCTCGATTTTGATAAGTTTATTTATCCGTGTTGAACCGCGTAAATGTATGATGAATGGTTTTAAGTTGAGAACTGCTTCGTTGAGACATTCGAGGTCTAGGTCATCAATCATGAAATTTTAAAGGGCTCGAAATAGTTAAGATGACACCCTAAAGGAAAAGGATTACTTGTGTTGCTGCTAGCGAGCAATAGGCAATTTGAGTACATTCAGTGAAGCAGACTCTCAAGTTGACACACAAAAATTGTACTCTAAGGAAACATATCCATTAAGCCTATATATTAGGGTTAACTCTTCAGCGGGATTTAGAACCACTTATTCACTTTTGTGTTGACCGTGGGGTAATGGGTATGTTAGTTGACTGTTACACGAACGCTTCGGATTCAACTCCTGACGGAAATCAAATTTCGCTTCACGGCCCCACCCCAAGTGAGTCACAGACAACGCCTCGAGAATAATGCTGTCATCAACAGCCTATATATCAGAGGGTGTAGGATAAAACGGCAACCCTACTTTAATGAGCGACAAAATCTAAAAGCAGTTGTTGGTTAATTTATTATTCATTTATTGGGATTATTTTCTTGAACACTTTGTTCTCAAGCCATAAAATACATGGAAACAGTTTAAAAAGAAAATTCGTCACAAGAGATGTTTAAAATTAAACTCTTTGTTACAGAAAATTGATTTATTTTCGAGAATTTATCAATAAAATATTGTATGACCACATTTCGTTAAAGAATCTCATTTGTATTTAGAATTTGCTGATCCTTGGAGCATTTTATAAATTATAATAATAATAATGGCAGTGCTAATAACGGTGGACTTGGCCTAGCTTCTCAACAACCACTCGTTTTGTGCGTGCTATGGTTCTCTCACGAGTGGAGGGGACCTACAGATTAATGCCGACTCCGAACGGCGAGATTGAGAAGCTTTTTCTAGACAGTTATACTCTTTGAGCATTGTCAGTGACTCGAAAGAGGTGGAACCGTGAAAAAATGTTTGGTGTTTTTTCGAGATTCGAACCTTAGACCTCGAGCGTATGAGTCGACGTACCTACCCACTACGCCACGGCGCCACTTTTATCAATTATCAACTTTAAAATGTGATTGACCTTCACACCACTTGAAGCATCTTTTAAAGTGGGATGTTAAACAAAGTCTTCAAAGCTCTCTAATACGAGGGGCGTTCAATATTCAATATTCTCGGTATCGGGGTGAAGCTGTGGTTGTATAAATAAATTGACTTATTTATCAAGTAATACTATTATTTTAGTGCATTCATGTAAAATTTCATATAAATGTGATTATTAATTCGCGTTTTACCTCTAGTTAAACAGAATCATAATGACCCGGAGCGGGGGTCGTCTTCAATGCTCTCTCTGCCTCTCTTGAACTCACTTGACCACTTTTGCACAGTTGATAATGAAGGTGCGGAACCCTGGTAAACAGCCACCATCTCTTCATGAATAGTTTTTTGACTTTTTCCTTGCTTAGTGAGAAATTTAATTACAGCGCGATGCTCAATTTTCACCATCATCGTCTCAGTCGCCAGCTCATCTGTAAGATATGATCAGAGGAAGCCATGCCCAATGAGTGGAATCTCGGTATCGTTGACCCGATCCAAAAGAAATTATACCCATTTGACTGCACTAACTATCGAGGGATAAGTCTCATTAACATTGTGTATAAGATCTTCTCTATCGTTCTGTGTGAACGCCTGAAACCTTTCGTCACCCATCTGGTAGGTCCTTATCAGTGTAGTTTCAGGTCAGGGAAGTCCGCAATAGACCAGATCTTCACACTGCGGTAGATCCTAGAAAAGGCTTAATAAAGGCAGATCGACACCCACCACCAAATTGTCGATTTCAAGGCTGCATATGATAGCGTATATAGAGACGAACTATACAGTGCCATGTCTTGTTTTGACGTTCCTTCCAAACTCGTCAGATTGAATGAAAATGGAGAACTCTCCCTGTCCGGCGACGTGCTGTCATGTGACTTTTTCATTCTTGAGAAGATCGTGCAAAACTGACTGGCCAACTCTAGATGCACGATCTCTCAAAAGTCCGTACAGCTGCAACATATCTTTGTTGAACTGAAAGATCTCAGTGTAAAATTAAATGACAATTTCTATTCTTTTCATTGTGATGGGGACAATTAACTCAATTTGATGGTCTAAGTGAACCGCGCTGCCAGTGCGTAGCGTAGCGTACGGTGACAATGGAAATATCGACTTTTTAGATTAATTTCCATATCATATGTCAAATTTAATTTCAAATTCATTTCCCCACGTATTTTAGCTGTCAAATTCCACCGCAATCCACAAGTGTGAAGTGTCAAATGTAAGCCTTCCAAAACCATTGAATACACTTTCCGGCCACTATGATTACATACATATGTATATGTGTACGAATCATTTATTTTTAAACGAAATTAGCGGATCAAAACGATTCGGATAAATGAAAATAAACATAACTCAATGCAATTACTGAGAGAAATTTGGTTAAATACCCATAATCAACTGTCAGTAGGAACATCATCGATTTCAGAAAATAAATGCTACATTGATTCTTAATTTTGACCGTGAATCTGATGTTGATTTAATTAAAAATCTGTGACGACTTTTCGAGAATACTTGTGTTTCCCCAGACTCTTCAAGGTAGCGGTCAGTAAAAGTTCATTTGGCATGGTATTGCTTATTGTAAGACAGGGGCACTTGGCAATTTTAATGTCCATAGCTAGCGCCCGCAAGCTCAATTGGAAGTTATTTCCGTTGCGGCATTAATGTATACACAATCACGGTTCTGGCATGATAATAAAAGCAAATAAATGTACTAGAGACTTTCTTAACTCACGGAATTCGAATAGTCATTTGATTTATGTATGCATTTGTGAATTAGGAAAATGCAATCTTATATTATAAAAGACGTTTATTAGTTAAAACAATTTAATGCGAACAATCATTTCCATTTCATAAGCAAAATTATTTCTGAAACTTTTGTCCGTTTCGAAAGATAATTATAGAACGTGATTCTTGAAAGCAAGAGAGAGTTGATCAGTTTTCTATTCTCGGATCCTTGTCAGTTAACTGGCATAACTCATATCAAAATGTTCGCAAAGATTCATTGTCATCGAAGACAAGCAACAATGGTTATACAAATTATTGAACAATTGTTGTTGATGATCATAAAGCCATTCAACCTAATTGCAGAAATACATATGATGTTGGAGGTTGACAAAGTAATACAGGATTTATTTGCGTTGTTTTTAATAAATTAAACTAATATCTTAAAGTTACGTTATACCTTAAATAATCCATATTGTATTAAAGTCTTGGAAATTTCCTGAACTAAGTTCAGTAAACTTCGTTAATTTGAATCTAAATTATCCCAAAATTTGCACAAGCGAATAACCTTTAACGGTTATTGTTCAATCAGCCGCATTTTTGAAAAAGAATGGTCCACCAATTCGACACCGAGATAGAAGTGAGCCTCATTGCTGATTTTGTTTGAATTGTATCTACCAAACCTCATTATTTTCAAAATACAGTGGACGCTCGATATGGTGAACATCGATATAGTGAACACACACAATTTTATACCGGTTGTTCTACTCATCGTGTTGTACGAAAATCTTGCACGATCAGTTATGTTATGTACATATATATAAAGTGCGTGCTGCTTGTTTAAGGAATATATTATTTTTGTTTTTATTTTACGTTTTTTTACAGGTAGGTCGTTTTTGTTAAAAACAAAATATTCTTTTTTATAAATATTTGCTTGTTTTTTAGTTATTGCAAAGAAAAATTGTAATTATATTCTATTTTTGATGAATTGTACTTCAAAACATATGCATTTTGATGAAATTTGCTCCAAGCAGCCCACGCTCGTTACAATGAACAATCTCGCTCCAGTGAACAGGCCCGGTTTTTGTTAGTTCGCTATATCGAGCATCCACTGTATTGCTAAACAATGGAAATGTATTCTTCACGTTGTGCATGACCTTGAACTGTCAGCTGTCATGTCATCTTCATTTTTTTTGTTGGTAACACTACCGCACAGGGGGCTCAAAATTCAATAATAACAATATGTAATATTGCGGCGCTATCTCAGCCATTCTGTTGATCTTATAAACCTGCAAAAATAAGTCAAAAGTTTATTTGTAACTTCTTGAAGGTCATAGCAGTGCTGCCAGTATTTTTAAGCAAAATTTACCACACAGGAGAAGCAAAATTACCATATTACTCAAAATTTACCACTTCCAAAAAATGTGAGCTATAGTGAGGTACCATTTTTTTTTCGCAAACTCGGAATTTATAAATATTGTTTTTAAAAGATGGCCGATTGATTTGTCATTTTAATTTTATTGTTGTATCTTTTTGGCAATTCACTGTTGATACTAGAGAAGGTGTTGAACTGCATTTGTATTCTTTTAATGTTTGCTTCCACCGTGCTTAATTATTTCTGCTCCTTAGCTCTGCTGCTCGCTTTTTTTTGTGCCACGGGTTTCAGCCATCCTTTGAACCCAGAGTATTCCAACCATAGATTTGTTAGAGAATACAAACAAACGGAAGAATATTTGTTTCAGAAGGAATTTACCATTTTTTGTATGAAAATAACTTTTTACCAAATGCGTGGAATAGCATTTGGAGTCCCATTTCCATGACATTTCTTTAGACGCTCGAACCACAATCGTCAGCAGCCTTTTGGCGCATTGAAAGTGTTTGTTGGTTTTAGTCCGATCGGCCATAGTGTCCGAGTGGTCTCGCAAGTGGTTAGGGAGCACCAACTTCTATTTGCTAACTCTATCATCTTGTTGTCCACATTTTTTCTTTAACGCGGAGAGGGCGGTTTAATAAATTGAATGGCTTGCGACAGATCAGTCACTGTCCCTTTTCTGGGAAGATCATAAGCTTTCGCATTGCCGGCTGTTCCTGTGACCCGAGACCCAGCGTAAATTTATCGAGAGCTATGAGCCAAGAGCCTTCTTGGTTCTTCGCGACAATATGCGACAAGCTCGGACTTGATTTCCGTTAAATATTTTGCCTGATAGAGTAGGCCGAAGCATAAGCAATTTCATCGAAAAAGCCAACTCGTTGATAGGTCCAGCTGTTTCTTTCGGAAAGTTGATAAATGTCTATCATCTGCATACATTTCTAGACTTGGCTACCTTTGGACCACTTCATAGGATTTTTTTGCGGGCCTTGTGATATCCCGACGAACCCCCGTGATCTAAGAGTCAGTGCACACGTGCGTTTTTCACTGAGCAGTACCGGTTTTGCAATACTCACACCTAGATGATGTTGTTCACACACATCAGCGAAGGCACAAAGGTGTCTTGCGTCATATTTAAGCCGCAGTTCCCCATGTAATCGCCGTGGTTCCGGGCATTTATTTGCGGTCTACAGTGCATTGTTTTATGCAGTCGTATGTATATTGACGAGTGCACATGTGCGGTTTTTTTAACGCAGGAATAATAATGTCATGAAATGACGTTTTATATAAAGAGCTATTTATTTGTAGCCGATATAAAAAAAACTGTTCGAAAATATGGGATATTGCTACCCAAAGAGCTTTTCAGGATTCTCTGTTAAACTATTGGAATAAGTTTAGATTTTTTCAATTTGTGAGCCGATGAAGGTATGTTCAACATATTTGCTTGATTTCATTATATGGAGCCAAATGCGTACTGCAGATTTTGTCGTGGGGGGGAAATTCAACATGTGTGCATTAAGCAACTATGTTGCGGCAGTGGTTACACGTTGTCCCGCGTGTTAAAAATTACATCGGCGCTAATTTTGCAACGGATATTTCTCGATGCAATTCAGATGGGGTGAAATATTTCTTGCATCGATTGAGGAAACCAAAATATTTCGCGGCGTTTTTGGCGACGTCAGATATGTGATCATTCCAACAAAGTGTTGTATTGATGCACATACAAAGGATGAAAAGTCTTTAGTAGACAGCATTGAATTTTAGAAGCATTAAGTTCCACTCTATTCTTTTAACCCAAATAATATGTCATCTGCGAAGGAGTGATTTAGCACAGCATTGTGGAAAATACCAGGAAATTTCTTTTCCAATTTTGCTGTCAGTTGCAAACAGCAGGGCTTCATCATGCTGATAATTTAATCCTCTCTAGATGTCCTTCTATGGGTGCCGTGGCCGTGTGGGTTAGTGCGTCGACCCATGCGCATTAGACTTTCACAGTCTAGGTTCGAATCCAAGCTCAGACAAACAATTTTTCAAAAAAAAAAAAAAATTGTTTACGGCTCCACCTCTTTCAAGTCACTGACAATGCTCAAAGAGTATAACTGTCTAGAAAAAGCTTCTCAATCTCGCCGTTCGGAGTCGGCATTAAACTGTAGGTCCCCTTCACTCGTGAGAGAACAATAGCACGCACAACACGAGTGGTTGCTCAGAAGCTAGGCCCAAGTCCACCTCGGACTGTAGCGCCGCCATTATTATTATTATTAGACGTCCTTCTCTGTGGTCCCCCTGGTATAGTGATTGTGTCGAATACTACACTGAATGTCAGTGATTCGAATCCGTATCAACATATTAACTTTAATTTTTACGGCACCAAAGCTCTCAGAGAGCATAGGTTAGGTTAGATAAGATTAGACCAGAGGGTGGTGGCTGAGCCTTATATACCATCTTTGTTCATTCACCACAACGCAGTGTAAACATAGATGTTGCATATGCGAATTCAATGAGTAGATGTGGTTTTAGGTCAGCTACACCATGTAGTGACCTGAAGATGGAATCTTCGAGACGTAGGAAAGGTGTTCGAGAATTTAGTTTCCTGTTGGATCTCTGCAATCCCTGCAAATGACATTGGAGGCTAAGCTAAGGCTGTGAGCATGGTAGCTCAGAAACAATTTCCTGTTATGATAACAACAAGCGTGCACAACAACAACAACAAAAGCACTTTACTCTCTGGTAGGTAGGTAGGTAAAAGTGGCGGTGTACACACAGATCCTAGCCACCCAATTAGCGCCATGAAAGCGCCGTTTTGATACCACGTCCTATGGGATATCTAATTTGTGAGATGGGGGTGAAAAGGAGTGTGTATTCACTGAGATTAACCTAATTTTGAAACCACTTTTTGGAATTTATGAAGGCTAGCAGACTATGAATGTTTGCTTCTGAGAGATTATTAGGAGTGTTGAAGAAGGCTTTGCCCAGAGTGCGTTGTGTGACTCTAGCTAGAGCCGGACATTTGCACAGAAAGTGCTCGGGGGTTTCTGGCTCAGTTTCCACCCGGCAGCTGCGGCAGTGCGAGTTAAATGGTATGCCTAGCTCTCTGGATACTGAGAGAATAAGTTTCATTATATGAATGTCAAAGCCAGAAGATCTTGGTTATGCGAAACGACAGACGGAGTCGGGACAGTTTATTACCTTTCCGCAGCTTTTTGAATAGCATTAATTTTGACTTGGAAAATGCTGCATCTTCATGTAGTTTGTAACAAATTTGTTGGTTGTGCATGATGTTGAACCCTCAAGATCCGACGCCTTCGATTTATTTTGTGTATACCTATATGTTCAAGTCCCAAGTCCACCCCGGGCTGTAGAACCATCGAAGAAGAAAGAGAAAAATGTTCTTCTCGTTGATTATATCACCACGTGATTTGCCTTTCTTCGTCTATTTTCAGTCCCAGTATTTATTCCGTCTGCTCTAAGTGGTTTTGATATAAAAATTATGATAATGTCGAGAGGCAACTTCAGCTGACAATAAACTACTCTGATTATTTTGAATAGACCCTAAAAATTATTATTTGACGCCTAGTGAAACCAACAAATTGTAATATGTTTCCTTTAGCTACAAAGTGCATAAATCAAATCAACTGCATATCACGGGGGTCATACAAAACACTTGTGTAACATAACTCCCAATGTTTGACTCTGTTGACATGATTAGTATCTAATTCTGGTTACCGAGCTCAGTGATTAAGAGGCTGCGAGTAGTTGCACTGTTTACCCTGTAATTTAGACCGCCACATTGTTTAATGAGGACAATTAGTGCTAAAAATGATTTGTCACCATGTCCAAAATGATACCATCCGCTTTCTGTAACCACAACAACATGTGCACAGATTTCTGAAATAAATATAATTTGGTTGACCACAAAATTCTCATAAAATTGAAGTAATTGTTGGACGAATTCGTGAATATTCTGTGCATTTTTATGATTCATTGCAAAAAAAAAAGGGGTATGAGAAATTAAAATTAATGCCCGAGTGGATTTTATCAGCTAATTTGTTTTTACTCGCAAATACCCCGTGATTATCTCAGGTTCACTAGCACTGTGACCTAAGAAAAACAGTATAGCATTTGCTAAAAGTAATTCCATAAGTCTTCAGAGTAAAGTATTCATGTATTCTTGTTTTATTTTCAAAAATGTTCTAATTTTGTCTGTTATAAAAATTCATGAGGCAAATCCGGGGAGCTCTGAAGTGCTCTCATCAAAGCATCCCTTAATGCAAACTTAATCTTGACTACATTCATAAATCCGGTTCATTATTCATTTGTTTGAAGTTTGAATCCAATTGAATAGTAATGCTGGAATTATCAATCTGTTTCTGTAGAAGATTGCACTGTGCCCTGATGGAGTTTCGTCTGTCCCACGGAAGTAATGACGACTGAACCCACCCTTATTTGCATTGACCGCGTCGTTTAAATTATATAGAACTTACACAGAACATCAGTATCAGTGGGCACCATCTTCGACTGAGTCCATAGTCCAAGAGTAAATCTCGTTCGCAACTCATCAAACATCCATTCCTCAGAACAACTGCGAAGGAACGCTGAATGCGGTGCATCATTGTCAGACATCTTAGTGAACGAATACAAAGACGAGGGAGAATTTATTGAACTCGGAATTCTATGTGCACTCTGATAGCAGAGGACAGCTGTGACTGATAGCTGACAAGTATCGCATGAAGCTGTGACTGCCAACGTATCTGTTTACACCAGTGATGACCTTCATCAACATTCGAATGTTGCTCCATGGCGGAGAATGTGATTTATTCGCTCAAATTGAAAGGGTGTATTTTACTGACTTTTTTTTTCTCTTCCAGTGACTCAGACACCCCGCTGAGTAAGAACACGTTCGAAATTGATTGTTTGCGTCAAGTAAATAGAGTCGTTAAGGTTTTGTATTTTAAAGAAGGGGGTGTGTCTGGGGTCATGTACACAGTACACTGCGTTGGGGGTGATGGAATGAGATTTATAAAAGTCACGTGTTGAAGGTGGTTCAGGGGACATTACCTGTCATACTAGAGCTTGACTGTGGGAGACCTTGAAAGTGAAATGTATGCAAAAAGAGTTCCCCATCCATTATGCATGTAAATCCGGAATCCTACCAAGGGGTTGTACCTTTTGGGAAAATTCAAGTTGTCCATTCATTTGCAACGCATTACAAATTACGTGCTTAGTAGCAACATTATGTCGTAAATTCGCACATTCCTTCGTATCTTAAGGTCAACATGAAATCAACTATGCAAAGTTTTAATCTTTGTTTCTGGAAAGTGCACTCAAGGTGCACGTTGAAAGTAGAATCACACACTGCGTGTGACTGATGTAAATTTTTACAAGGCTCTTTCGCCTGGCGTGCCTTGACAAGTCATCTATTTAAAAGGTGGCAGGTTGGTATCAGAAGTGCTTTCGGTTGCCGTACTTTACCTCACTGAGTGGAAATGTTGCATACATAAGCTTATGTCAAGCAAAGATATACAATCCGTAAGCAACCACAATAGGTTATCATTCTTCATGAGACAGCAGTCTCGATCAGACATCTGACCACATGCACCATAATTTATCAGAAAATTATTCTTGGAGAACTTTTAGATTATAATTCAAACTCAATGAATGGTGGTGATAGGACTGAACAACCATGAGAATGACGGAAAAAGAGAAGGTAACCTTAACAATCTGAACGTGAATACATTAATACGATAAGCACAAAGCCTGTTGCAGACGGCCTTCTTCAACTGATTGGAACTAGGCTACAGAGTATTTCATTACTTCCTTGACATGAAAGATTTATCTCAATATTTTTTTTGGTGTGCTAAAACTTGACTCATTGATATTTATAACCTCACAGTTAAGCATTTGTCTGGCCACACAAGTTTAGTGAACATATTTTGAGGACGTTAGAAATCTTGAGTTACAAATATCTTCAAAAAGAGATTTCGTCAAAATGTTTGTCATTTTGAAGGGTATTAGGACAACTGTTCAATAAGTGAGTTTAAAGACGGTGCTTAATTCTGAATACTTTATATTTTGTAAGACATTTATGATTTACTTGTGTACGGAGTCGTTGTATGGCGGACGAAACTTGAAAAAGCTGTCAATTACAACAACATAATTCTATACATTCATTCGCTGTATAGAGCTGTCCGAGGGCTGTTCGACTTTAATGCAAAATGGCGCACGGATTGCATCGAGAATTGTTTTCTGACATCCTCGTTTGTTTCTGCGTATTGACCAAGAAAATCAAATGTATCTGTTAAAGACTTAACTTTTTACAGTGACCGTAAGAACTTTGGTTTGTGACATTTGTCAAAATGGCAAATAGGGAACTTCGGGTTTTAATAAAACACAACTTTTTGCGCGGTAAAAGAGACTAAAGACATATGTATATTATGGAGACCATTCTGCCTCACATGGAATGATGCACGCCTGCGGTCCTTGAGTACAGGAGATGATGACTACACAGGACGTCCAAATGACGTCACAACGGAAGAAATGGTCAACAAAATCCCCGATATTGTGCAAAACTATTGCAGAGTCAAGATTTGTGAGATAGCTAAGACTCTGCCAATTTCAAATGATAGCGTAAGTCTTATCCTTATCCATCCGTCTGCTGACAGTGGATTAAAAGCAGGTGAAGATTTCAAAACACAATTTGGAACTCTTCCAGCGCACCTCAAGTGCATTTTTACAACGTTTCGTAACTGTTGACGAATCCTGGATGTACCAATACATACCAGAAATTAAGAAGTAGTGGTTTTTTGCAGGTGAACTGTTAAAAGAGTTGGAATATCGGTGATAAATGTGTATCGCGTTGAAAGGAGACTACGTTGAAACATAATTTCCATTTTGAGAAAATAAACAATTATTTCATTTTAAAGTTACCGATTTATGGAACTTCCTATATATGGGAAACAACCCTTTATTTATTCCTACCTAAAGCATCTAATTGTAAAATTTCATACTGATGTGTTCATAATTACTGTCAGATAGACGGATGTACCAACAAGGCAAAGTTTCTGATGGCGGAACCCTGACATAGCGTTTGATTAACTGGGTCGCCATAATTGAGAAATAAAAATTTCAACCAAACAATTTGACAACTTCCTATTTTCCACATGAGTCAACGTAACTATTTGTTTTATTTCTGAACCCATCCCTCAAATCTAATAAAAATTTCTATAAATTGTCAACGGTAAGCTTTAAGGAATTTGCTAACAAAATATTTTCGGTCTCAGCTGTTAGCATACATACATAAATAACACTTTCTTTCAACAAGGATTATTACAAAAGTTCGATTGCTTCTTTGAAATTAAAGTTGAAGTCAAGAGGATTAAAAATGTCGTGAAATGGAAAGAAACTCAGACAAAACATTAATTTAAGGCTTTCCCTTTTGTTTGCGTGCTGTTCACTTTTTTGAGGTGTTGACTGTGAAGTATTTTTTCGTTTTCTTTTATTGTAGTGGTGTTATTGTTATATTTTGTTTGCCAACTTTTTGAGAATATTCTGCTTATGAAATGTACATTCATATTTCATAAGAAAATAAAAATGAATTGTTTACATAAAATACCAACATACACAACATGAGGTGTACGCTTTCTTTTGACTTTCATGGTATGTGAAGAACTACACAGACATTTTTTTCTTAAAGTTTAACATTCATATATTAAGCATACATGGTAAGTCTTTCATTTAGGGGAGACGCACTTAGACTAGGAAAGATCCATTGTGCTGCCACGTGGACCCCCAAGGAGTACATCCACTTATTCACTTATAGAAAACCAAATTAATTAAGCTAAGTGATAGTAGTTGAGATTGTTAAAGAAGTAGGCTCCCAAGAGCAAGCGTCTGGGAAGACGGACAGTTATAGAGGAGGTGAGAATCCCAGTCCTCTGACGTGTGTATCTATGAAGCAATATCCTATGATGACACCTTCCAAACTTTTGAAGCGGTTTATATCCAGTTGTTAACAGAGTGAACATTTTAAGTTTAATGTGAGCCAAGTTTGTTTTGTAATAAGGCACGTGGTCCTTTTGAAGCATCTGGAGTTCAATACATCGAGCTTGAATGGATGTTTGACTGTAGCTAGAGGTATGAGTGCCAATTTGCTGTGTAAATGTGATAAGACCTTGCCATGCCTGACGTGTTCGTTGGTTTCACAATTTCCGGAAATGTCACGGTGTCCCGACAACCACATCTCGTCAACAGACAAGCGGCAGTTAAGTGTGGTATTTAAATGAAATACGTCCGAATCCATGGATATTATTGCACTTTGTTTGTCCGTATATACGATGATGTCCCTTTTGGATATCACATTGGTCTTGAGCCATGACAGAGCCTCTTCAATCTTTCGAAGAATTGAATATCATTTTTTTTAATAGAGCAGAATTTATTTGTTTTTAGCCTAAAAAATGGATTCTTTTCTATCAGAAAAGATAGAAACCATAAGGCTAGCTAAAACTACAAACAACTGACTTAAATGCTGTAGAATATCACGACTTGAAGATTAGCACCATAATTAAAATTCCATATTCACCACAGTTCACAGCGTTGAACTATTGGGTTACTAATTTGTTTAATTGTTTTTTTTTTTTAATCTGTAGCTAAAAAGTTTGTTAAACGACAGTTTTCATTATTGTTCTTTGTTTTTTTTTCTTTATTGCTAAAGCCTCCTAAATTTGCGATGACTCGAAGCACTGAACAATGGGATTGTTAAATGAAATAAACTGAGAATGATCGCTGCATCTTTCGACCTTAATAACCCCGCACATGGCTCTTACTCAGTTGTACATGTCCTCTTGGAGTTCGTTATACGAGCACTCAATCAAAATACTTTATCGTTAAATTGTATCGAACTGAGCATATGTACATGACTCAGAGATACATGAGCATGTTTATTTATTTAAAACCTTTTCTTTTTGTTCTCCAGAGAATTCCAAGAAACCACAGTCAATGACTCTTGACTTTCTTGCTTTTACAGTTGCTTTGTCACTTTAAGTGGCGCCCCTCTGCTGCAGATTTCAACATCTGTGCCCCTTTTTCTTCGAATCTGATTGAAAATATATGTATTCTCATACTCATTGATTTGCTTGAAAAACAGAAAATATTTCAACGGGATTCCACACAAAGTTTACCTCGCTCAAGGTGAGTCAGAAAAAAATAAGCATGGTTTAACCTGTCAACTCGTATTCATTCGTCCGTGTCAAATAAAATTGGCAATCGATTTGAGGTGGTTTCGATGCTTGCTTTTGATTTTCGTTGATCCATTCCTATTTGCATAGCCAGCAATATTTTCTGTTTATTTAACAAGTATAAAAGCAAATCCACCAGATAATTTCGCAAGCATTGAAAATTTTTCAAACGAAATGTCACACCCAATAAAACATCAAACACATTTGACATTTTGTTTACACGCAGTGTAATCGTTTGACGCGGATACCCTGAACTGGATGTCAAGATCATGTTTCATAAACGTGTACCAGTCATTCGTAAGGTATTACTTAATAATGCTTTTTTGGCAAATGTCCAATCAGAAATGCGACGATTACTGCATAAGATGAACCATTACATGAAATTGGCAAGAATAAATAGATCTCCCTAGTCATTCAGGGAATGCGAAAGACACGTCCGAAAGTGTCAACAAACCCATTATCGTTGCAATAAATTTCAAAAGGGGAGTATTTCTATCATTACTGTGCAGCCACTTCACTCATTTTCTCGGTTTGGCTGTATCCTAAGCTTCGAACCGACTGCGTTCGGTAAATCAGTCACGCGATAAAATCAAGTAGCACCTCTGTTGCATACATTCATGTGCACATAAATGATGTATGTAAGCAGTTGTTACTGTTTACCGCTCAATTCCTTTGTGAACTGCACAAATCTCACTTAAGCCTGTGGATATAGCGTTGACGATTAGTTGAAAGAAACTGTTCCTGTATGCCTCGCAGGGTCCAATGTTCAATTGAAAATACATACAGTGCCTCGCCTTCTACATCACCTCCTGTTGTGAGATTCGAGAAACTGGTTTAATGGTCCTCCGTCACAATGGTTGCAATAAAAAGCGTCTGGCAGATTAAGAATGTGCACATGTACGGCGATATATGTATGTAATGTGCAGCGAAAATAAAAGCCATAACGAGGTAAAACAAAACAAAATAAGAGAAAGAAAGAAAAATCAAAATGAAGATGAAACAAAGAAACCGGTACCAATAGTCCGCAAGGTCTAAATACAAAAAAAATACACTTTCAGTTTGGTAAAAGGCAGAAAAACAAGAAAAAATGGAATTCTTCTTCCTTGACACGATTTATTTTTTTGGAACACTGCAAATTCAAAAATATAAATTGACCGTCGCATGGTTGGAAAACGTCAACCTGTTAAGACGGATGCGTGTGAAACAACAATCGAATATGCAGTTGCATGTAAGCTAGAGATTCCCGATGCGAAATTAATTTCCGCAAGAGTCTCTGCGAATAATAGCAGTATTTTTGCCTCTCAACAAACAGAACTCACAAAATAATTAACGCGCTAACAGCACGTAAGTGACATGTATAAATGACGGCGTCATTTGAAGTCAACTGGAAATAGATTTGTTGTCTGAGCCGTTTGATGGCTTTTCAGGCGTTCAATGTACCCGGCTAATTGGTCGACTAACCCTAATGGGAGACTAATTTATTCTGAGTTTTTTTTTGTAATTTTACTAAAACTTATACACAATTTTAATTGTGTTTATGGGTTAGGGTGGCACTTGATGTACTGGAAAGTGGGAGGACATAAGATACGTTTGGGAAAGGTAAGAATGTACAAGAAAGCGTATTTTATAACTCGTTTATTTTTAACATTTCTTAGTTAAACAACAACGCCAACTCTTGCAAGTTTTAATTTTTCCAAGGCTATTGAAGGCTTTATTGAAATAAAGCGTCTGAACTTTGCAATTATTTTAATGAGGTCCGCAGAAATATGTGTATATTAATCGAAAAGAGTAAGCCGACGAATGTATGTGGACTAACTGGGTATCCAATTAGTAAATTAATGAAAGTGGTTAAGTAGCAATTTCTTTGGGCATTTTGATGAAAACAAACCGATGATTCATTAAAAATTCAGCGAAAACTAAGCTTCTCATAGCGAAGTATTGGGATTATAAAATCGCAACTTTGTGTAGAAGGTGAATAACCACCGAAGAGGTAGAACGTCTTAGCGGTGTCTACTCAGCACTATACTCCTTAATAAATAATACTTCCTTAAAGAATTGACAGACTAATACGAAGAATCTTGCAATATATCCACAAATCAAAATGTTTCCAAGACAAACGTCTTTAGCTGACTCTCTCTCTCTGCCAACACAATGAACCTTATTAGTCTAAGCGAAACCTACCGATCAGCCAACTTTCCTTTTTAAAATACTCCACTGTACACATTCATGCCAAAAAGCTATATATGCGGTCGAATTGAATGTGGAAAATAACAAAATCGTTGACAGTGATATAACATAAGTGAATATTGGACTGTTACATAAGCAAAATTAATCGTTGGTCTCGACTCAAATCGATACTCGTCAAAATGAAATATATTATATTAAACATTTGCTAACAAAATTTGTTAAGATGAATAATGTATAAGATTACAGGTTCAAATCACCTGAGTTGTTGTCTTGAAAGTATTTTATTTCTACCACTATCAGCAAAGACTTTCTGTGAAAGATAATTGGTTTTTTTGGCCACAAAAATCCACAAAAACCCACAAAACTTTTCTTCTGCTGGAAAAGATACATTTGTGCCGCAGTCTACAAGCATTATCCTTAACAAACCCTATCCTCTTCAGGTGTTATTTGAAGTTCCCATGACGTTTAAATAGCGCTACCACTAATAATCTTCGGCTTAAGCTTAGAACATTTTTCTGTGCGGTGACTTCCTAACTTTCTCTCCGAATTTCCACCGGCGCACGCACCTCGCATTTTCAGCGGTACCAGGCCTAGGAGTACATTCATTGTCATCGAACGCGTTGCGCCGACTACACTCAAACTTGACAGACGTTGGACCTTAACTAAAGACCTTCTTATTTGTCATCTGGAAAATTGGAATAGTGGTCACAAAAATATGAAAACAGAACGTGTGTTCGAAAATAAGATTTCCGTAGAAAATATTCACCAAGTGGGGCTGAATGGAGAAGATATAATCAGTGGAAAAACAGAAGAAGCAACATTCAATTACGTAGATTAAGATGGACATCCCGTTCTTTTGGTTTTAGACGAGTAGTAAGCGAAATTCACCGTATCTAAGCAAACGCCTTAGTGGTACGCTGTCTGACTAAACGTATAGAACAGCTCGTTATTGAGTCTGAATTCCGCTTATACTCTAATTTTTGTAATCACTAAACCGAAAATTGTTGTTGAGAAGCTAGGCCCGAGTCCACCTCGGACTGTAGCACCGTCATTCTTATATTATTATTATTATTATTATTATTATTATTATAATAAACTGAAGGTGTGATTACATATTTTTTGTTCCAAGAAGTTATTAAATCGTAAGGAGTAATTCGAATTTTACTGATTCCCCTCTGAATTGTTTGATGATTTGTTGACGATTTGTTCTTCATTTTATATCGTTACTGATGTTGTCCGTACTTTTTACCGAGGAGCCCAGATAAAAGAAGTCCTTGACTACCACGAAGTAATGGCTGCTTTCTTTGACATTCGGGCCAAGTTTTCGATGTTGTTTTTACCACCAGACCCATTTTTGTCGATTCCAACTTAATGCCAAAATAACGCCTTATTGACCGCTGTCATCCGCGTATGGTAGTAGTTATTTTACTTTTGGAGGATTGTTCTTTTACTTTTGGCCATTGCCTTTTGTACAATCTTCTAAAGAATTAAGTTCAAATAATTACATGACAGTGCGTCGCCTTGCCCGACATTTTTTGACATTGAAGGACTCGGTGAGTTCGTTCGACCCTAATGAACGACCGGGTGTTCTCAAACAAACGGCTTCAGCTGTTCATTCATCTATTACTTACTTATTCCTCAATCATTGATGCGGTCAAAGGGATGTATCCCGTCCAGTTCAATTCCTAATTATTTTTTTATTTTGATGTCCACATCAAGAAGTTTCTCTTACCTTTTACGTGGCAAAATACATTACAGTTATTATTAACCAACTCAAATAGCCTAAGTCTTTTAAAAACAGCTGTTGACCCTCTACCCTCAAGATTGGCTTTACTTTCCTTATGGATTTTTTTTTACAACCGCAGAGGCGATTGCATGTACTGATTAAATGAAACGTTATTCCCCATTCGGCAGAAATAATAAAAGTCGAAATCCAATTGGGCTCTCAATTTGGGACAATATTTATTGTAAACGATACATAAAAATGTTATGGAAGAATCATAACCAAAATAAGATGCATAGTTAACCATTTATTAAAGGTCATAATCCGGATATTATTTATCATGCAAGGAAATTGTACAAAGTTTCTTCCTCCCACAAAGTTTATGTAAAAATGTACTCTACCCCTTCGACAACAAATTGAATCAGTCAATAGCGCATCTGAAGTCAGGGTAAATAAACACGAAACCGGAAACTATTCAATTGAAAGTTCAGATGCACATTTTCCGTCGATTGGCTTTTGATCTTGTATTACATTTTGTTTGTTTCTTTTTTTTGTGTTTATAAATACAGCAGCGTATTTAATTACATTTGTGTTCAAATTGTGCAAACTGCTGTTCGTGCATATTGAATCATGACGGATAGGTTCATTGAAGCCACACGATAAAAAAAAGACTGTGGCTTGTCGATCACAAACAGAAATGCCTAATTAAATTGCAAGTAAGAAGAAAAATTGAAACTAAATGCTCCTGGGTCTGTAATGATAGCTCGAGTACCGAGTTTCATTGCACTCTGGGGGTAAATGGATGCTGATGCAATGTCGACTACGAAAATAACAAAGAAAGCTAATGCACCCAGAACTACATATATACATATGTTTGTATGTAGTACGTACGAATGTCTTTTGAAGCGTGAAGCAGGTTTCCTGCGTTTCTTATTTTCCGACGTATATGAATTGGAGCTCGTGCATTATGGTCATTGAGAAGTGGAGACTTTGTCTGTTTGTCTTTTGGTACGGGATGGTTTATATAACAAAACGTTGCGCATTATTTTTAGTTTTAATAGAAATAGAATTTGAAGTTTTTAGGATTAACTATCCACAAAAGGTCGTGAATTTCTAAAACCCAATTTTTTTTTAAAAATAATCAAAATCAAGTGCTGAATTCAATGTGTCAATAAGTTAGACTACTGTGACAACCAGTAGCCAGTCCATGCCCTTTATGCACTTTTTTTGTTGGAACTAAGTCTCGGAGAGAGTGGTGATGTGGAGATTTTAGGTCATGTTCGGTTGACAACGTTCAGTTGTAAATCCCCGCCTTAGCTACAAAAATTACTGAAAATCCAGTTACGTTCGTGAGAGTCTGCTATGAATTCAGTCTCCTTGCACACACTTTGCAGCACATTTTGCATAAAGATCTTGGCGTATAAGCTTATAAGGTCAAGATGTTAATGGTGTAGACAATGGTGTACTCTGACTGTTTGGGAACAATATCTCGTGTTTTGCTTATTTGATCGTGGACGAAGTTTATTTTCTACAGGACGGCGGTAAACATATACCACAAAGCATTTGGACAAACAATAGCATCATTGCGTTGCAAATTTCGAAAAAGAGACTTCATTAGACTTCCGAGATTGTTCGATTATTAACACCTTCAGGCTCTTTTTGTTCGAGACATATGTATATTTAAAAAGAAATCTAAGTCAATGCTTCAACAGCAATCTGTCCACTAAAAGAAAATATAAGAGCTGTTATTCGTGAAACGACTTTTTTTTGTCTAATTATGCAAAAAATATCATGAAAAGAATGATTATTTGTAGGCAAAGGCAAGGTGGGAATTTGGCAAAAAATTGTATTTTATTACTAACACAGAGAGACCCTTCAAATGCCAATACCCCACCAGAGAGGAGTGGGCGTCCAATGAACCCATCAACAACTCGTCAATAAAGGTATATACCGACGGGTCAAAGATGGAAGCAGGCACAGGCGCGGGCATTTTCTCCAACGAGCTAAACTTGCACTGCTCAATCAGACTACCTGATTATGGCAGTGTGTTTCAAGCGGAGGTCCTGGCGGTACCACCAGCTGATATTACCATTTTCATTGACAGTCAGGCGGCCATGAAAGCTATATCCGCTATAGAAGTCAAGTCCAAGCTAGTTGCAAGCTGTCGCGAAGATCTAAAGGCTCTTGGCTCACAGCACTCGATCAATCTGTGCTGGGTCCCAAGACATAGGGACATAGCCGGCAATGAGATAGTTGATGAACTTGCCAGAACAGGGTCAGTGACCGACGCGTCACAAGCAATTCAGGGTATTAAACCGCCACTCTCAGGGCTGAGGAATAAGGTGGATACTATGATCATTGAAATGGCAAACAGTAGATGGCGCGGTCTGTCTACATGTGCGACTACTAAAGCATTATGGCCCAGATACGACCGAGCAAAAACCGACAAGATCCTTCAGTGCGACAAAGAGTTGCTAACGATGGTGGTTGGAGATCTCACTGGCCATAATCATCTTAGAAACCATACCATGAAAATGGGACTCTCCAACGACAACATTTGTAGAGGTTGTGGTGACGAGGAGGAACGTGAGGATACTCCTCACTACCTCTGTCACTGCCCTAGTCTTTGTCAGTTGCGTCATAGAACACTGGGAGAATTCTTCTTCCAAGACTTACATGAAATCTCAAGTATACCTCTTAGATCTATTTACAGGTTTATAAGGAAATCGGGATGGCTCCGGCGCAACGAAGGACCATGAGTGCGACAAGGGTTAAAAAAGGGGACGCTATCCTCCAATTGGGCATCACAATGGGTCCCTAAGGACCTAAGTAAGACGTGGCTTAAGCCCGTCTACCCACATACCTACCTACCTACCTAACACAAATTTTAAATGTTTAATCTTTAAATTAAAATAAAATTGTCGTAAAAATTATGTATTTTCCTATTAATTTACTATGACACCTTGATGAATGACCCTGAACACAAGGTTTAAAGTTTTTATCAAAAACCTTACGTAGTCGCTGTCCCCACCAGGATCATCCGATTTAAACTCTTTTTAACTGGGCGCCGTGGCGTAGTGGGTAGGTGCGTCGACTCCTACGCTCGAGGTCGTCGGTTCGAATCTCGAAAAAAAAATCATCAAACATTTTTTCACGGCTCCACCTCTTTCGAGTCACGGACAATGCTCAAAGAATATAACTGTCTAGAAAAAGATTCTCAAAATCGCCGTTCGGAGTCGGCACTAAACTGTAGGTCCCCTCCACTCGTGAAAGAACAATAGCACGCACAACACGAGTGGTTGCTGAGAAGCTAGACCCAGGTCCACCTCGGACTGTAGCGCCGCCATTATTATTATTATATTATAACTGAGACATCACACAAAATGTTTTCCATCTCACATTTTCATCGAACTCAACAATGAAGTATTGTACTTTTTTTTAATAAAAACAATTTTCGAAAATTATACTGCCATGCCGAAGTAAATACGTCGTCTTTTACCCTGGAAGTTCATGGTTCGATCCCAAGCATTACAACTTTCACATTCACATCACCACCTCTCTCGAGTCACTGGCAACACTCAGCGAGCGTAAGTAATAAGAAAATGATTCTTAAACTCTGCCGTTTGTAGTCGGCACAGAATTGTAGGTCTCCTCCACTCGTCAGAGAACAGAAGCATGAACAACACAAGTAGTTGGTATAGAGGCTAGGGCAACTCGGACTGTAGTGCCACCCGAAGAAGATAAAGATACCATCACTTGACGTAAATATTATTTTTTTCTTATTAACCGAAGACTGCACCCATGAAAACTGTTTTAATGTTAAATTCCGCCCAAGTGAAAGGATTTTGAAAAAAAATCTTCAAGTCACATTATTCGTGGAAGCATTGTACCTACATTTAAGTACCCTTTGCCGACGATCGATTTTTTACCACACATTCATAGAATGCCCAGCCCGTTGTTTAACTGAAAATCTATACTCTGAGTTGGTTTATTTTATGTTCTTTAAAGTGAAGGGGGTTTTGTTTAGACATTTGCATACAATGTAGTAGAATTTGTGCAAACAAACATAAATACTTACTTGAACGTACTACTTGAACGACAACTTTAAAATTTGTGAATAATTTACAGTAAGTTCGTTGATATTTTTACGGCTGAACTGGAAACATGGAATTCACTTTTTTCTTTAATGCTGCGTGCTATCGTGTATTCTGATTGTCCCTTCTTTTCCTAATGCTTCAAATTTGCTTTTACTGATTGGTTAAAATATTCATATGAGGACTGAAGCAAGCCTCTTTTCACCTTTTCACCTTTATTTCGTCACCTAATCGCACAATTTATCTGTGAGTATGTTTGCATGTCTTACCCAACATTTCGAGCGCAGTCATTTCAAATGAGCGAGATAATTGCATAGTATGCGACTTCATGGTCATTTCGCTTAAAGACCCAAACTCTAATTACCGCTGTCCTTGCTTGAGTTATGTGTCCTCGCTTTTATTTTCGATTGTAATCTCTTCCACATTAAATTATACCTATTCCAACCTTGAACGACTGAGGGATGTGTGTGCATATTGCACTTTTCATGGAAACAGGATGTCATCCCAAACAAGAGCTGTGCGAATTTCGTGTCATAGCAAGGGGATATGAGTTTTCTGACTGCATGCATTATTTCCATATGCAATGCACAACCATCCAACCGTTATACTCGACCAATCAATCAAAAACCCCTCTTCGGTATGTTGCCCCCAATTTAATCCACAACTAAGACACGAAACCGACGCAAATGACCATCAATCATGACAGCAGCAAACTCTTCTTGCTTCTCCTACACATACACACGCCCAACAACTACATCTGTACGTGTGTTAAGTTGGGGAACATTTGAAGTTCCTCCGAACATAAAAGTGGGCCAATTCTAACCATTGTTGGGTGCCAGCTGACTATAACCAATACGCCTTATTTAGAGTAAAGCAATTGCATATTATCGTAATAACACTGCGCTGATTGTTTAAAAATATCATCCGCTTGCCTGGTCATGTCCTGGCTTTGGGGACAACAATGCAAAGAGCTGAGGTCGTCTCTCAACTGAAAATAAATAAATCGATAATTTATTTTCAAAGCGAAGGGTGTACGTACGAACTACGTGCGTGTGCGGCGAAGGGAGCTCTAGAGTGCTTTTGTTCTTGTTTACGTCGCTCTTGTTGCTAATGAATCGTAAAGGGGTGTTGTTGTCTTTGACGTCGTCTGGCCAGAAGTACCGAAGACGAACGACACCAGACTAAATTAATAATAATTTATTGTGCGTCAGTTGTGTTCAAGCATCGGATTCGTATTTCGTCTTCTTTGTCAGAAGTGACAGCAGCAATAAACTGAAGAGGAATCATGTCAAAAATGTAGATGAGGAAGACTTTTCCCTTGCATTGCATCGCATCGGTGCGATGGGGAGGCAATTATGTCTGAGGTGATGGTTCGAGTATGCAGACTTCTTAAGTTAATTACTTTGCTAACATTGTTGAGTCAGCTGAAAGAACAGGGTGAATACACGTGTCTGGGGTAATCTATATTTATTGGTTACCGGCTGAATGACTTTCTGCGAATCATTTTGTGGAGTAAGAGGTTCCGGGTTTTTTTGGAGACATTGTCATAGTTGCATGTCCGTTATAAATTAGGTACCTTTTATTCGATTTTCTGTGTAACTAAGAGGCAATCAATAAATGTTGTAGTAGGAAAATTATTCATGACCTTTCATTATAAATACTGATCCAAGATGAGACCATGGTCTAACGTGTGATTCAGTCCTGTGATTATTTTTTTTTGGAGGTTTTTTGAAGTACTACACTGGAGCACTCAGACTCAAGAACTGGTCCATTGTAATGCCAGGTAGCAACGTACTTCAAGTGCTGTTAATTTAGTCCCAAAGACAAATGGTGACTGGACTAGATTCGATTTCACTGGGATTCGAACCTGGGACCCTTCTAATTTGAGACAGGCACTTAACCAACTGCGCCATCCAGTCGTCTGCGTTGTTGTCGCCAGTCCTGTGATTTTCACCACCTACTTTCATATGTGTGTTTATACAGGTTTAACTACTAAACTACCAACACTTTTTCGCAATAAGTCGGTGTTACTTTTATTTAGACTAATGGCGTGTATTTTCCATATCATATTAAAACACACATCATATTAAACTCTCACGAATGGAGGGGACCTACAGTTTAATGCCGACTCCGAACGGCGAGATTGAGAAGCTTTTTCTAGACAGTTATACTCTTTGAGCATTGTTAGTGACTCGAAAGAGGTGGAGCCGTGAAAAAATGTTTTGATGTTTTTTTTTTCGAGATTCGAACCGACGACCTCGAGCGTAGGAGTCGAAGCACCTACACCCTACGCCACGGCGCCCACAGTCCAATGTCTTGATTAAGATAATAAACGCTCTTGACATTACTGACTAATGTGAAAAATTACATTTATATACAGTAAAATGTATTTTACCGGCACTTCGCTAAGGCGGACAAATGCCTTAAAGGACCGCCTCCCTTGACCGAAAGCGGACAAGAATGCCAGCCAAAAATTCTTGAATATCGTAAGTCATTGCAATGATAGTTGAATTTTGACAGTTCAAAAATGATACCTCTTGTTGGGTAAGCCTGCATTTATTTGCATACATATATCAAAAAAACTCGGCATTCGTTTCCTTTACCCATGTGTTCGAATGAACGAACAGTGGGCCATCGCACATCGTTACATCGACACAAGGGACACAAAAGCCAAAACCGTGTAAAGTTCTTGATTCGAATCAATATCTGTTCAGGTTACTATATTAGTAAGAACCAATTACATTGATGTTCTTCGTTTGTTGGTTCTTGCGATTATCTGCTGTCTTATACTCATAATCGATGTTGATGTCATAGCTAAAATTCAAAAATCTTTGTCAGCGGTGTTAATAGACACATTTTTGTTATTTATGGGTTTGGTACAAGGTAATAGCGTTTTCTGTCAAACTATCACCACAGTCTCCAAAACTGTTTCAACAAAAAAAAAAGTTGAATAAGAGTGGTTTTTAGACTGATTTATTAAATTTGCTGTTTTGATGTTTTGACAATAAATATGGAGTAATTGTTAACTTACATGAATGAAGAGTATGTCTTATTTGGAAGAAAAAAAGTACGAGTATGCAATTGAAGCATTGAGAACCACATCACTAAAATTATGCAGTTAACGGTTAATTGGGATTATTATTACTTATTTCACACTTTTATTCAAACATATTCACATCTGTCTTCAGGACATAAAGTTATTTAAACTAATGAGCAATAATCCACAACCACAGTGATTCAAATGAATCCCTTTCATGTGCTTAAAATGTTGCCCCAACAAAATTCATTTCCCTTGAATGATGATATCCAAATGTTTACAGAAAACTCTCATCCTTCGAGATCGAGGTTATCCGGCAGCACTCGGCATGACCTCCCTCAAAGAAAAACAACAAAAACCAACCACTCTCACTTTTTATCTCATCTTTCTCCCCGCTTGCAAGCAAATATCAGAATAGGTATGTACGTACTCTGATACATACACACACACGTATGCCTTATGGCATTTTTGTGCAAAATTAAATTTTCTATGATATTACTACCCTCAGTGGAGTGACAAGAGAAAAAATAAAATGTCCCCCATGTCCCATAGAGTACAATAGTAGAAGCAGATTCTCTGTCGGGCACTGAAGCTCTCTTCTTCGTATAAACAGTGTATCTATTTAAGCGATACTGAAGCTTAAGATATTGCCATAATTTTACTCGTCATAGCAGCTAGACTAGCAATTGAATTTTTGGAGAATACGTTTCACAGATTCTGGCTACGCCTCCGTTGATCAAAATGAATTATGGATGTATGCATAATCCACCCTCTCATCCGCCTAGGCCAAGGAAGTCCTGATTAAAATCAAATTTTTTTAGTCCTATATGGGAGGAAAATTACTTTGTCCATCTGAATTGAATAATAGAATCCACTTTTTCATTCACTCCAAACGCGCACAGAGATTAAATCGTTAAGGGAAAAGTAATGAACTCCGTGAGAGGCAGACCGAAGAGAAACTTTCGTCAGATCAGATAACTAGAGGCGTATGGTTAACAAATCTGCATTCACACAAGTACGAGTATATCTTCACTAAAAAGTAGGGCACTTCCATTTCGATGTTATTGAGAAATAAAATTGTGTAAATTTTAATAAATTAATCATGCCAATGGAGCATGTCCTTTGGCAGCTACCCAAAGCGATTGAAAATGTAGGGTTCCCTACCCATTTTAGAGATGGGGGGAGGTGGTGGGGCTTTAACGACTTGGTATAGTTTACCCAGAAGCAGATATGGTTACACAATAAACCGTAGCCATTTGATATTTTGTTTTACGTAAGCAGGGACAAATTATATGCCAAATTGACTGGTGTTTAGTTCTAATTAAACTTTTGGGAATTCAGAACTTTGATGACATCAACGATGACATGGGACTTCAATGCAGAGGTAGTTAAGCATAATTAGAGTATACTAACGTAATGACTGGATCACTGGGGAACTATTGGTGAGAATGTGGAATACATTTCTGGTTTCAGAGATTGTATTTCTTGCCAAGTGGGGAGAGATGCATATGCTTTACCTAGAAAAATATTCGCAACCCTATAACTTGTACGTATAAACCCGTATATACGAGTGTACGTATCAATAAATGAATGCAAATATTGTCCTGGTTGAGATTTGTGGGTCCTGAAAATATGAAATTTAAACACAATCATTTTTATTGTGGTTCTTCGTTTTCATCTTATGTCGCTACAGTTCAGAATGTACCTGGGCCTGTGGTTAATATCCATAATGAGTGATTGCAGTAAAATGTATAATGTTTGAAATTCAATGAATTAGAAATAAAGCGAATTGAATTGAAGAACATCACATTCGTCCCCGAATTGCCTAAGATTCGTGGAACGTTGTATGGTGAGTACTTTTAAATTAGCCGGAAAAAAAGAGGAGCTGTTATCGGCAGCAAAGCAACTGAACAAATCAATTTTGTTTATTCAAGTTTTCGGTATGGCTGACGTTTGTCACTTGGATTTTGAGAGAATAGCCGTTACTGTTGCTTCGAAAACCTTCAATTGAACCATCAAAGACCACTGCACACTCATAGAGTAATTTCATGGTATGCCTTTTCGGCTCGACGCAATGTTTGAGTCATATTTCTTTTAGGATATGGTAACAGTTACTGGTAACCACTTTTTTCTTGTGCTTGAATTGCATCAATTAACATGCTGCCATGTCACACATAAAGCGACTGAATGGCGCAGTTAGCTAAGTTAGAGGGGTCCCAAGTTCGAATCCCAATGAAATCGAATCTGGTCCAGTCACCATTTGCCGTTGGGATCAAATTAACGGCACTAAAGTAGGTTGCTACCTGTCAGTACAATGGACCAGTTTAGTGTCTCAATACCACCGAAAAAAAAAACTGTCACACACAGTTTGTGCTAGTATGCAATTTGTTGTTCTACATAGTGTCAACATAGGTTAGGCTAGGTTTTAGTAGGTAGCAGACTAATTAATCGATCACACTTAAATCAAGTTAAATCTATTGAGAGACCATGCTTTCTACTAGTCAATGAACTAGCTGGAGCTTAAGCAGGTTGATGCTGATGTTGTTCAGTTCGCCTATAATGTCGAAGGGGTATATTTTTAGATTAATTTTTCTGTAGATCACCAAATTGATGATACTCGAACAGAGTGGTTAAGGAATTCATTCTTCATCCTCTTCATATCTGTAAAGACATTGACATGTTGTTTCCTAAAAAAAAACTCAATTGTAACTAATCTGGAACTGCCAGTTGTGCAGTCTTTCTGTCTTTTTCGTCCTTGGCAGCATTGCACTCCGCAAAAATAACGAAGATTTAAATACATATTTCATGCAATTTGGAACACCTTTTTTAAGCAACTCTGGTGAGCAATGATGTAACTTTACTGAACAATGGTCTGTGATTACAATAATTCCCATGATCTTTAGGGATTGCTCTGTTTATTGAAGTAAATATTAGAGCCCCAAACATTTCTGTAGTCCTCCAGTAGAATCTCGAGACTATTAACTTTTTTATAACATGAACAGTTTGAAAGGATGAACGATTTTTTCCCATCTTTCTTTTAAGTATATCTGTTCATCTTTTCGAGGTTCTACTGTACTGTAAGTTTTTGTATAAAACTGCAGTTCATTGTTCTACTTCAATTCAGTTGGTACATGTTAACTGCGGACAATATTACATCTGTATGCATTTAAAAGAGTCAGGGTCGTATACATACATTTGCATATGCACATGTGATATATAAATATTACTGTATAAATCTTAACGTCATAACTTTTAGCACATCTCGTTAGCATAGAAATAAACAATTTCTTTCATCCTCGTACGATATAGACACTGCGAATGTATTCTAATAAAACCCATTTATAGACGACTAACTAGCGGACATGATCTGCAAATCAATGTTGGATTTACACAGAGTGCCTACCAAATGTAAATGACATCCTTTGTGTGTTTATATCACAATGACCCAACTGCGTCACTACTAAAAGAGTGACTGCTTCTGCCTGAGATCCTGCAATATACTCGAACCACAGGATAATAAACATGGGTTACGTGATATTTTATTTAGCCGGACAATGGTCACTTGCTTTGCTTCCACATGGCTTCATCTTACATCACACACGAGAAGAAAAAAGATGAGCACAAGCTCTTAATTCAATTGTAGTTTTGACATTTTGAAAGCAAAGCATATTTTGAAAAGAAGCGCCATTTTGCAGTCGTTAGATAAATTATTACCCAACCAACTGGTATCGTCATCAACGTTATCCCAAATTTATTGTCAAAAATGTAACTTTGCATATATCGGTTCGCACTCTTGGTAAAGTTTATGGCATCAACAGTCACCCACTCTGAATCGAAAACATTAGGAATGGGCGGCTGAGGAAGGAAGAGTTTCAATAAAAGTTCCCAAAATAGAACCTAACTTGGTCCTGGTTGGCAGAAGCATTACATGATGGAAAAGAAACGGGAAATGTCGGAAGTGATTGTCTATACCGTAGAAAGTCATAATGGAACCTTTTCCCGATGTATGTAAGTACGAATAGGAATTGTTTACGTTTCACTTGAGTACACCGACGCCGATAAGGTATCCTCTTAGTGTCTGTGGTTGTTCGTGTTAAATTCACTCTGGTTAATAAGATCATTGAGGTAAAATTGGTTGGATGACGTTCAGCTTAAGAAATAAAAGTGGAAATGTCTAGAAACATATGCATTTATGTACGTTCATACATACATATATGGAAGATTATAGTGCATACGTAAATAAAGTATATTTTCCGCTCATAAAATGATATGACCATTGTTACCGTAAAGGATGGTTTTAGTGTACATTTATGTTCATGTGACTGCATCACAGAAGGCTGATAGCATTTGGTTAATTAAATTGGAGTAATTATTTTTATTTATTTCGCTATGAGATTTTTGTGATGCAATTATGCATGTTTTTCGACTTAGAGCTTGTGGAACAACGCAAAAGAGCATGTCCACATAATTGGCGCACATAATTGAAGAAGAATCTTAACCAACTTACGTTGTGAAATTAGAGAAAGCCGCCAAATGGTCGTGCTAACAGAAGAGGCTTGTTGTGTGTTTGGGACCAACCCTAACTGTAGAGCCACAAAAGAAGAAAAATACGATCTATACTTATTCATGTTCATTTTATGGGCTTTTCTCAATTTTAAAAATAAAAGTTACTGTCACTCTGGTTATTCGTTATATAAGTGCAGAAAAGAGATTCGCTTCCTCTTAAAAAGGAATAGCATAGCATAGCATAAATTCAATCCAAAAACAGTGCATTGTTGGTTGTGGTTTAAAGCTTGAGACCAAATTTCAAAAATATCTTAACGCGCCACAAAATCACGTTTGTTTTAGTTAATGGCCACATTAACAACAAGACTCGAAAACTTTAAACAATTTAAAAAAAAAAAATGTTTAAAATACTTTGACATTCAACATCTTATAGGGAAAAAATGTCCCAATGAATTCATTCGCTCATACAAATTTGAGTGAGTGCCGTGACTGTAGTAGTGGGTTAGCGTGTTGAGTCCTACGCTCAAAATCTAGGTTCGATTCCTTAAAAACACTGCTCCCTCTCTTTCAAGTCACTGACAATGTTCAAAGAGTATAAATGTATAAAATAAACGCTCTCAAACTTCGCCGTTCGGAGTCTGTATTAAATTATAGGCGTCCTCTAATTGGAGAACAATTGCACGCACAACACGAGTGGTTGATGTAGAAACTAGACACAAATCCAGCCCGGGCTGAAGCGCCAGAACAGGTTGCGGAATATGACATTGATTTTACAAATGGCGCAGCATGCGAATTCGGTTTTGACATTCGTAAAGCAAATAGCGTTATAATTTGTGTAAATATGCAATGGAAAGCTATAGTCGTGAAAAACTCTAAATAATTGTCACAATGTCTTTGAGTAACAATTCGTCTGTGAATTTGGAGCAACATTAAAATTAGTGTGGAAGCTTATTTCCACCTCAGCAGATACGTGAAGAAATAAGATTTATGCACGAAAAGTGAGTACATCCACACAAAGCCACTGCGTGATGTGCTGTTTACGGTGGAGCAATCATTGGACCATATTTTTGGGATCGGTGTGAATTAAACCGTCATCATCGTTTTATTCCCCAATTAGATATATTGAGATTGGAGGTTGTGTGGTTACAGAGGGACGGATTCCAAAACGGGCGTTTCTCGGCGCTACAGTCCGAGATGGACCTGGGCCTAGCTTCTCAGCAACCACTCGTGTTGTGCGTGCTATTGTTCTGTCACGAGTGGAGGGGACCTACAGTTTAATGCCGACTCCGAAAGGCGAGATTGAGAAGCTTTTTTTAGACAGTTATACTCTTTGAGCATTGTGAGTGACTCGAAAGAGGTGGAGCCGTGAAAAAATGTTTGATGTTTTTTCGAGATTCGAACCGACGACCTCGAGCGTAGGAGTCGACGCACCTACCCACTACGCCACGGCACCCACGATATCACGTTTTAGCGATTTGAAATGACATGGAGGGTCTACCGATTTGACCAGCCCTGACTTCTTCTATTGAGTTATTTAAAGCTAAGGTTTTATGAAGGACTTCCGCTAAGAATTTGAGAAAATATCGCCCTGATTCACGAAAACCATGAAAAAAAACAAGGGCGACGGCCACTTCAAAGAAAAATCTTAACTGCCTTAACTTTACTTTTTAACTTAACTTAACTTTTTTCGCATTCCGTACCAAAAATATGGGGTGAAATTCTAAATGAAGTAGATCGTAGTTTGCAAATAAAAGCAACCTTTGCAACACAAACAGATCTTATGCAACATCTTGTAACGGCGAAAAGATACCCCGACGAAGGAGGAGAACAGAAGGGCATTCGAAGTATAGCAGTCGACGAAGACAGACGTACAAGTTGTATTGTATTGTTTTGAGTATACTAAATAAAGATTAAAGATTATTTACAGTTCGTTATAATCTGATGCTTTGCATAGAAAGGTTCAACTTTTTTTAAGTTACCAGCTCGCTTTTATCCTCAAATTGTATGTATTTATGACAATAATTTGACATATTATCTGCGAAAAAAGAATATTTGCGTATTTCCTCGGATTATTACCGTAACATAGGATAGGTTTTATTATTTTTCTATTAAAATGTGATAAGATCTAGGCTTCACATCTACGGTACATATTAAAAGTGATATCATCATAAACATGTAGCTTTGCTGCATTAGTAACACAAGTACAATGCATTTCTTAGAAAGCCATGTAGTGCATGTACTTTTAGTCGTGTTTTTATGGGATTTCAGTATTCGGAATATTGTTGCTTTAGTAGTATTAGTATTACAGTAACAAAATTTTAACTTTTTCTTTTCCAAATTGTAAATGCGCAAATTTCGTTATTATTTTCATTTATTTCATGGGTTATAAAAGTTCTATGGATGATGAGCTTATATGAAGAAAACGACAACATGTCAGATTCGTTTAGCAGGCAATGAACTGTGTATCGGTGTTTAACTAAAAGTGAGTAACTTAACACTGCTAAAATGAAACGTAATTAAATGTTTGACTTAAAATGTAAAAGCATTCCGTCAGGTGCGCAGCCGAACACATAGTCTTGGAGTTCAATGAACTGCTATCTTAATACACAATAGACTCAAAAAATCATGATAAAAATTTCCGAAATGTTTTGAGAAAGAAATTGTTTCAGACCGACAACTGACAGCCGTGTGCATTAAGCAGTACGTGGCTGGATCTCCGAGGAGTACATCGATTTATCCACTGTACAAGAACCAACTGGAAACTTTAAAGAAGTAGATCAGACTTCCCCTGGTTTACTCGCTTAGATCAATAAAATTGTTGAAGACATAGGCTACGTGAATTTAAAGAACGTTACCCATATAATTGCTTGTCTTTTGTGTTGCAAGTTCCAATCTTTAGGAACAGTCGTATTTATCATAATAATTGTTTAGGATCATCTAGTGACAATAAATTATGTTCACCTTTTGTAATGGTTTATCTTTGCGACTTTACACTGTGATTTCACTAGCAAGCAAATCTAAAAAGTTCAAGTGAACTACTGCGGCTTCTTTGTTTTCAATCAAACAACAAACGAAACCGAATTTTCAAATCTCAGAAAATAATCTTGGCCAGAGATAAAAATAAAACGATAAGATAATCGAAGGCACACTTATAGCATAAAACATACACTATACTCTTTCGAAAGCGAAGCGGACTACAAACTCCAATGAAATCTTATTTCACGTTCCTACTACTTGTGTTGGTGCTTCATTTTTTAAGATTGTCATTAAGAAAATAAATGTTGTCAAGAAATATGAAAATCAATAAAACTCCAAATGGGAAAGGTTATTTAAACAGGAAAAAAGTACTCTTTTTTTAATGGTATTGATTTTAAGGAATGAGGTCGGCAGGGGGGTTGGGAAAACGTATTTTGAAACCAGCTTCCTTTGCAAATTGTCTTACTGTCCCAGAAATGTCATGTAAATGCTGCAAACAGTGTAAAAATTCCGACGTAATCAAGTGGAAATGAAAAATTAACTGAAAATCCTTTTGTTTTTATGTTTTCTTCCAGGGACATTGAAAGACTGAAAGAAAGAAATAAAGGGATTCGCAAATTCTTATGAAGAGCGTTTTGAAAGCCTCGCAACACAACCAAAAACAGCAAGATTAAGAATTATAAAAATCAGCTACCCAAGTGCACGGACAACAAGATAATTTACCGACATTAATCGAAGAGAAGATTGTTCATACAAAATGTCATCGCGATCGAAAGAAAAAGTTGCGGCAGCTATTCGAAAGCTTTTTAAGGGAAATGACAAGCAATCTGAGGGTGCCGAGGGTAATCAACCGGCAACCGCTAATGGTGGTCCTTCAGGCTCACCAGGTCGACGTTTAAGACGGTAAGTAACATATGCAAACTAACAGTAAATTATTTATATCATCACAAGTTGTTTCTTGCAGAGGTGTTTCACCAGCTGCAAGCAAATCGACCTTAAAACTAAACGACTCCACAATTCGTTCCCGGAGACTAATGAAAGAATTCAGAGAAATTCAAAGAATGCAGTCCAGTGCTATGGGACCTATTTTCACAGTAAGTAAATAAAGTCACAATAGTTGTGCGTGGTGCAAACACTGGGATTCCGTTCAGTAAACAGAGAGAGAAAATACTATTTCGGTATGCAAAATTTAATCGAATTAAAGGCATGGACATGATTGCGATTTGAAAATAAAATATCAATAACGATTCTGCTATCAAAAGGAGGAACATAAAATTTCACATTTCACGGTTAATACCACATAATATCCATCGGGATTTTCATTCACAGAGAACAAAACACACAAGCAAGCACACAAAACCTGATTTGTTCATGCCCGCAATAACAGTCACTTGAAAATCAACTTTATCCCTATTTACTTTAGTAGCATACTTATAAATAAATTGTGCATCGTAAAATTGTTATTCCACGTTCATTGGCATTTTTGTTTAATCCACAGGTCGAGCTAGTAAACGATAACCTCTATGAGTGGTATGCACGCTTGCATATTATCGATCCGGATTCACCACTTGCCGAGGACATGGTTGAATTAAACATTCCATTTATCCTGTTACATTTGGTATTTCCGGAGAATTTCCCCTTTGCCCCACCGTTTATGAGAGTTGTTGAGCCGCGAATAGAGAAGGGCTTCGTTATGGAAGGTGGTGCTATATGCATGGAGCTTTTAACACCACGCGGATGGGCAAGCGCCTATACCGTTGAAGCAGTTCTTATGCAATTTGCCGCAAGCTTAGTTAAGGGGCAAGGTCGAATAGCTAGAAAACCAAAAAGTACAAAAGAATTTAGCAGGTAATATCCTCCTACCAAGCTGTTGCGTTTCATTCTTTTTAATTGTTTTTGATTTTCAGACGATCTGCTGAGGAGGCATTTAGATCATTGGTGAAGACTCATGAAAAATATGGATGGGTAACTCCAGCACTATCCGATGGCTAAAATAGACCTTGTTACATACGATATATGAATCAATGTATCCTTATGATGAAATAAGTTTTTTGTATGTGTCAGTATTCATTCAGTGGTCAAGCCAGATTCATCGATTTATTTATATTTTGTCTTAGGGTTCCTCAAAGTGTGAGTAGATGAGATATCCTAAGATGGCTTTTACTGTGCTTAAGGCGTTATGTTTTACTTTGTACATAGTTAATGCTGTCTGTATTGTGTTGCGCTTAAACAATTACAATTCTTCTTTCCGCATTAGAAAATGTCTGTTCACATAAGAATCATTCGAATGTCTTGAAAATCAAAAAGATGTTAATCATTGCTTACGTTGCTTTCATTGAAATTGTTGTCTGTGCAGAAATGTTGTATGCATTCCCATAAGGTCTCCCATGGTGGTTAACCGAAATTAACTGAGCATTAGGTATTAAGACTCAAAAAAAAAGTTTATCTTTGATTTGTATTTGTCTGCAGTTGCATCTCAGCAAAGGGTTAGTTTCAGTTTTGACATAAGCATAATTCGTGAGGAAAAAGATCAAGACATACGATTATTTTTACACGATTGCAAAAGTATGCATTGAAAGGAAAATTATCCTTGAAGCGTTCTGAAATTAGATTAGAATTAGTCAGGAGTTAAAATTCTTGACAACTTTTATTGCGTTGAAAACCGTGATCAGTTACATGCCGAAGGACAAAAGAAGAACGATTTTTACATAAAACAGAAAATCAAACTACATACCATCTAATATGAATTGCAAGAAGTAGTACTTTCATCCTTGTATCATTAGTACAGTAGAAGTCGCTAATAAAGATCGCCTTTTTTTTTTTTTATAGTATTCACTACCCTACCGTGGGATATAACGTCTTCGTATATAACGACGTGTCGAATATAACGACCAATTTTCAAAAGTAAATAATCGTTTGCGTCGCTTACAACAACGGAATAAGGGAAAATGAAAGAAATCGTAAACAATTCTTGTAATTTTGCATCACTGACACAACTGTCGTTCTACATTGTGCAGCTGTGTATCTGTTGAAAATTATTGGAGTCTAGTTGCTGTGTATGCCGGATTACTACTTTCAACTTATTGAAATTGTCTGCATACGAAATAAACAAAAATTAACGTTTATTTTGTGACATTTAAAAATTCAAATTTGATTAATCTTCACGAATTCAATTAAGAAATGAAATACATTTTTACTTTTTGTAGACGATTTTAGTTTTATTGTCGGATATAAAGTTCGTCGGTTATAGCAAACGCGGTTGATGGGTCTCTTCACCCTCGTTATAAGCGACTTCTACTGTACATGGAGTATTCAGTTTTCCGCAACTATGCCAGTGCGCCACAACTCTTCTTTATTGAATATTGTTGTACTTATTGTATTCTTCAGCACTACTAGATGTCTATTTGTTACCTCACCTCTGTATTAAACCAATTCACTGCCATTTTCTTGCGTTTTAAATAGAAGTGATTTCCTTTTGGTTTGGATTAAAAGAAAAAAATAAAATTCCAAAATTGTGTTTACTCTTGTTTGGTGTGAAGTACAGATTTTGTAACCTTGTGGTTATGCAGTGCATTATCTTAATACATACAGTCAGCGTCAAAAGTGAGTGAACAGACAGTCATCTGCTGAAAGTTTATCCACTAAATTAAAATTCATGGAAATGAACTAGGACAGACATGGATCCCTAAGCATAAACATAAAACAATTAATCAAATTTAGAAGAGAAAAGTGCCAAAAAATTATTATTGTGCACATATGGTTGTGTCAATGAATGTAAGACATAAGGACTCGTGTTTATTAAACATTGGTACGGACATTTAGACCGGCAGGTATGAAAACTGAAAAGTATACAAAGTACGATTGTTTTCAGACCATTCTTTTTAGAGGTAGGTATTCACTCACTTCTGCTTTATGTTCACCGTTATGTTTAATAAAATATAGCGTATTTTGAAGAACGATTTCAGAGCTTTTTTTGAGGTACATATCAATGTTTGGCGCAGACTATTCCCGTCAATCTTAATTTAGAGGACAAACTTTCAACTGATGACTTTACTCACTTTAACGCATATCTGCGTTGTACTGCAATTTTAATTGTTTACCTTATGTTAGATTCTTTTCTGTTCTATACATTTTTTATTCTAATTTATTTTCAGACTTTATTAATCATAACTGGAGCACAAACACTTAGTTCTGACATAAAGTTCGAAATAGAAATTATTTAAGAAATATACTTCGAAACTTTTGATCTCTACGTGCCATGCGTAAACAGTTTTTGTTTATTTTTTTTTATACACAATGTAACAAACTACATTTTTCTTTGAACCAATTGTAAACCCTACCCCATCTGAACTCAGACACAAAGAAAGCAAAAAGGAAAAAAGAAAAACCATCCAACATAATTAGTATTTAAAGAATTATAGATAAAAGAATTTATAATTTAAATTTTAATTAAAAACAAAGCGTATTTATGTAACACAAAATATACCTTCGTGCTCATATAGAATTTAATGAAAACTACAAAAATAAATTATACATTTTTAAAAACTTTCGAAAACAACAAAAAGAGAAGGAGGAAGAAGCAAGAAACTTTAACAATTATTTAAATAAAACGCTGTAAAATATTTTCCAGCTTTAAAAATGAACATTTTAACAAATTTACAGTAAGAATTGAGAAACAATATTTAAAATAAACAAACCTGCCCATTTTTAAAACCTATTGTATGAGAAGGCCAAATAATTTTTCTATCTCCCTTCTATATCCTGTTTTGATAAATGCTTTGTTAAGTTTAATGGAATTCAAACTGTGTTATTTTATAAAAAAAAAAGTATATAATTTCTTAAAGAAATAACAATGTTATGTATCTAGATTAAAGTTTCTTTTGTTTTTTGTTTATTGATCCAACGTTGATGAATAGTTTTATTTTTAATTAGATATCAGAGAATCTATTATTTTTTTTTAATTTTTTTATGAATTTCTTAGTTTAATAGATTAAAGACATTTGATGTGAATTCGTGTATTCATAGGTAGACATTAATGTATTGTTGTTAAACCATGTAACTAAATATGAAATTATTTACCTAAATAATGAATGTAATGTATGCATAATTATTTTAATGTTTTCGTAAATACATATACATTTACATAATTACATATACATATAAATAAATATTTATTTAGTTTAAAAATGACAAATTGGTTGTTTTCTTTTTTTCTATTTTATTAAGAATCTTTAAATGTTTTCCCTTTTTCGAAGCTATTAACCAAACGGATCTTTTTTGAACGGTTTTTTAAGTAACCATTAAAAAATACTATAAAGGCGGATTTACACGAGCAATTTGTCTTCTAATCGTGTGAAAGAGTGAGATAGAAACAGAAAAAATTGGAAAAAGAGGCGACCGCAAAAGCAAGCTATACACTCGTGTAAAACCAGCCAGAGAATTTCTAACGCCTTAAAAAATCGCCCTTTTAGAAGAGCTGATCTTTAAAAGTGTACAAAATGTCAGACTTTCTTTTTCAGATGACCTGCAAGCATGCTCTTGCAAATATGTCCCTAAAGTCCACAAATTTGTGTTGTGACATTAATATTTTGATATCAATTCTAAAAATAGCTAAGCGAAGAAAGTTCCTGGTGTGGTTTTGTAAAAACATAAATTAATTTATTTGAAAAGAACATCAGATGTATTAAAAAGTGCTGACATGACCTTAAGATCTCATTTCAGATTCTATCCTGTTTATTCCGAATTCCATTCCTACATATGCACATATGCATGGTATGGGCAGTAATGACCATAAGGGTAGGTATATGTACTTTCGTATGCAGAATACAAATGTGTACGCCTTAACCAGGATGTACTGATAATAATAATAATACAGTCCGAGGTGGACTTGGGTCTAGCTTCTACAACAACCACTTGTGTTGTGCGTGCTAATGTTCTCTCAGGAGTGGAGGGGACCTACAGTTTAATATCAATTCCGGTCGCCGAAATTGAGAACCTCACAGACAAATAAATTAAGTCTATTACTTCAGTTACTTTTTGAAATGCATTTTTATTCTATTTCATGGATAATCGGGTGAGTTATGCAGAGAAACTGCATAATTCAATCCTGTAAGGACCCTGTATTTTTGAATACAAATTTTGAAAGCATAAAAATGTGTGCGCACATTTACCTTCCGAAATAATTAAAAAATGGTATTGATGCTTCGAAAATGTTATGAACCCATTAATGACAACAAAAAGCTGTCGAAACTATTTTGCAATTGCCCTTACAGAGAAATGCTTGTAGGTACATAAGCGAGTAATACATATGTGTGCATTCATGTATGCAAAATTCGTTTATTTATAAAAAGTAATGTTGGCATCACTTTTTTATGATTTAACCGTAGACTTTAGTAAACATTTTCCTGAATACGCATCTTATATGGGATCATGTGAATGAAGAGATATCCTAGAATACGCATAGCTGAACTGATGATGTGTGCTAGTAGAGGTATACGTTCAGTTCCCCTACTTACATTGTACATGCAATGAGGGACATGGTTGAGAATAAACATCATGCCCTTATGATAAACAATGAAAGACAGAAATGAAGCCGAAGTATGTCTAATTTAAAAAAAAAACTATAATCTATACACCTGATCCTATGTACATATCTGCATAAACACATATGTGTACCTTCTCCAGCATGTAACCTGTCATAATAATTTTTTCCCCTTTTGAAATCACCATACACTTCATCTGGTGTGAAATAAAAATTTCCCAAACTATGGAACCTACCATCAAGAATCACTTGTATATTTTTGATTCTGTGTATCCTTTGTTGCAGTACGACATAATCGTCCAACATACAGCAGCAACATATCATACGAAAATCAGGAGGCAGGAGGTAATTAGAAGAGAGTGAGAGAGAATCAACATTTTTTGCCTTGAGAGGTTTTGCCCCCGTACAGTTTTAGAAGCACTGTCCTAGATCAACCTCGATGAAAAATCAAAGATGTCAGCAGAAATTTTCTGAAATTTTTCACACAATCTACGGCTAAAATAAACCATTTTTCATCAAGCTACAGTTGAAAGTCATTTGAAAGTGTAAAATATAAATATTATCCAACGTTTTGAAAACATATTTTATTGAATAACTATCAATTTGGTTGAGAAAAATCACTTTTAATTGCTCGACACAAATTTGGGTAAGAAAAGGATACCTAATTTTTAAACTTATAAAATTCAATTTATCACAATAATTGCCGCAGAAAATCTATACCCAAATAAAGTATAAACTAGAAATATTTAAAATAGATAAAGATTATAGTTGGTTTACATAAAAAATTGCAAAGAAATCTTTGATAGAAAATTTGTAAAAAAAACTCGCCCATATATACACAAAATGACAGTCGATGGTGCTAGTGCTGCTGCACTTGCATGAAAATTGACATTTGTTAGTGACAACAGAGATTGCACGTATCGAAGCGAGGATTTTTTTGTTGATTTACTTGGAAATTAAGACTAGTATAAGTGTGGGAAAGTTATTTAAAACTGACTGATTTTATCTGGCAATGGATGTAAACCTTTCAAAGACATTGAAACGATGCTTGAGTGTACCAATCATCAATAATCTACCACCGAATCAGGCATCAGCCACGAGTTCAATTAATCAACAAACTCCGAAGAAACAGCTACATAAACAAGAATTGCCACAAACAATTGAGAAAATGACATCGACAACAGCACCCCAAGCTTCCAGTCCATCTTCTAGGTGAGTGTTCAAATATTTCGGAGGTTTTTCAAATGAATTTCATGGTCAATCTTGATTTGCTTTTCCTTTTGCAGGGAGGTTTCGCCAGCACCCGTTTTCAATATATTTGCTCCGCGAGCTCGTCGCTATTCTGCCAGTTTTAGTCCCCTGGGAGCTGCAGCAGTAACAACTGGGCCGAGATTGACTCCACGGGTGTCTCAGCTACGTCAAGAAGAATGCGCTGATCTAAATACCCGTGAAGTAAATCACGAGCGCGAGGTTCACAGCGCTATACAAATGTCACAGAGTTGGGAAGACTTAACATTGGTTGCAGAGAATTGGTCTTGTAAATCAGATGAACTAAGTAATCCACTACAGGTTACTTTGCCTTCAGGAATATCCAGCTGTTCAAGTCCCAGTCCAACCAGGTAAGTTATGAACGATCACTTGCGGATGAATTAATTTCATAAGTAATTATCAGTAACGAGAACAGTAGACCCATAGAATGTGACTGCGTTGATAAAAAATTAAAATTTGCTTGTTATGGCAATCTATTTGCCAGATTTGGGGTTTGTTCTGACATATGATTCGGCGATTGATGTCAAAATACTGGCGTACCAGCTCATTTTCTTAGGTTAAAATTCACGCTTTCATTTTAATTGATTTCTATTCTCACCATGGAGTGAAACAGATGATCTTTTGTTCGTTCTATGAATAAACTGAATGATTTTTTTGTACTTTAATCAAGCAGCAACAGAGTTGGGATGCGTCTGCCCTACGGTCTGTCGCCGTCGCCTACCCGCCGTACATTTGCCACAAGACGTTCAATGTCCCCCATTGCTATGCGTCCGAGTCAGTTAGGTCCCGTAAAACGCAAATTTGAGTTGGATGACACCAGTAACTGGAATGTGTATTCTCCACCAGTAAAAAAGATATTCTCTGAAAGGTAAGTTTTATCATAAAACTGAAAGCAAGAGTATGTTTGAATGTTTCCCATTTATCAGCCGTGGCTCGTCTCCCGTTTGCCAATCTCCCTCGTCCATCTGCCCCAGTCCAGATTCCGGCACATACGATGGGCGTATTACACCAAAGCTTTTTATATCTAAGCTCTGCACCAACAACAATACAAACTCATCGGCATGCTCGTCTCCAATGGGCGCATCTCCGTGCATCGATGCTGGAATAGATGTCCAGTCCAATGGTTCAATGTCAAGTCCTGCAACGAACACATGCTCGTCGAGTGGCAGTGAACCAATGTGCGTAACACCTTTTGATAGTTTGTCCGAAGAGAACGTGCCAATGAGTGGAAAAAAAGTTATCTCAATGGTTGACACAGACGATGGAACTCTCATGGACGATTTGAAGAGCGAAACATCTTCAATCAGCGGGGAATCGTCAACTTCAAGTTCCACCAATGAACTGCTAAAGCCAAATTTTCTTAATAAACTTCCAAGCGGTGTATTACAGGCAAACAGCTGTAACGAAATCGCAAGAAAAAACGACGATAAGGTGATGCCAGTTGATGAGGAAGCACCATCAACGATGAATACCGAACGTAGTACTTGTAAAACAGAAGGCATTGTCTAAAAGAAAAAATGAATGGCAACAGTGGTTGAAGGAAATGTAAATAGAAAATATTTAAAGAAAAATATTCATTTTAATTGATATTATAATTCGAAAGTAAATGTTCTAACTATAACAATGTAATGTAGCCAATAGTTGAGTGTAAATGAAAGTGAAAGCTTTATTGCGAAGAAATGGAGTGTGTTTTTGATGTTTTAACTCATTTTTGTAGAGTTGTTTTTTGCTTAGTTGTTACAATTAAAACGCTTAGTTTTAGGAAGTATCCCATCTGTAATGTTTTATTATTAATCTTAATTGTTTCGTTGTAACCTTAAATAACTTATAAATTAAACTAAATTCTATGTTTTATACAATTAATTGCCGAATGAAGTAAACTATTGTAGTTGTAAAAAGGAAAAATGTAATTCTATTTAAGCGAGTTTTAGTAACCTTTACCAAGTGTGACTTTTTAGAAGAAAGAAAAAACAAGGAAACAAAATTAATAGAAACGAGTTTGATGAAATGATAGTGACTAATATTGATAAATATTCTGCACATTTGTTATATACTACATTTTAGGAGAGTAATACCCAAAAAGCCAAAACATAAGTAGATATTCATATTTGTTTACCTGGTTATTCTCTTTTAAGTCTCTAGGATCAGAATGTCTTTGGTATTGTACAATATTACCAACAAATAAAGAGTGTAGAAATGTATATATTGTTTGTTTCATTTGTTTGAACAGCATTTAAAAGGGTATCCTGTCTAGGTGTTGATTTTGGTTGGGCTGGTTGCTGTGTGACCATCGTGGCGGATGTCGTTCATATATATTGGAGAAACACTAATTTTCTTCAGTAATATCCAAATCTCCTTTTCCGCTTTAATTCAGTCGTCGTCGTTGAGAGTCCTTCCGTTGTTCCGAGTAAGCTAGCTTATTCGTAACTGGGAACTGATCCTAGTTTGAAAGTTTCGTGTATAAGAGTCGACGCACTAACCCACTACGCCACGGAGGCCCATTACGATATACGTTCTTCTAATGTTAACTAAACCTCTTGGAGCTAACAGTGAAGTGTTGGAGTTGATTCATGTCAATTTTACTTAGCTCGCTCAGGTTATTGGAGAAACATGTTCTCCGGTGGTCCTTTCTGCTAAATTAGAGAGCACTACACGAACAGGGAAGGTAATAGACGATTCCTCCTCTTCTTCATCTGTAGTGAATGGCAGTGAGACTGTTGGCGTGTCTTCCAATGATTCAGTGTCCCGCGATGTCAGGGACCTTATATTGCTCGTCTTCTCATTACGATCAGTGAGGTTTATATTTCAAAGAAGGCTAGATTTGCTTTGCAGAGAAGCGCGTAGCACTTTTTCACAGCCAGCGAGTGATGGAATTTGTAGCGTGGAGAGTTTTACTGTAGCGATTGGCATGCATATTCGACTCTGAACCAACGCAACGGAGGACGTCCCCGTTTAAGGTGTCCTCAACTAACTTGGACCTCAACCAACTTGGTGCGCGCAATTCGCGACAGCTCCATCCTGGACTGTAGCGTCTCAAGAAGAAGAAGATTGGTATGCAAGGTTTCTCTCTCCGGAAAGTAGTGAAGAATTCTTCGGCTTTGTACCGTCGGTGCCTTTAAGACCTACATCCGCGATCACTTGGTCTTCAGACCAAGGTTCGATTTTTGTCTCAAGCAAAGGCACTAGTAGGCGCCGTGGAGTAGTGGGTAGGTGCGTCGACTCCTACGCTCGAGGTCTAAGGTTCGAATCTCGAAAAAAAACACCTAACATTTTCACGGCTCCACCGCTTTCGAGTCACTGACAATGCTCAAAGGGTATAACGGTCTAGAAAAAGCTTCTTAATATCGCCGTTCGGAGTCGGCATTAAACTGTAGGTCCCCTCCACTCGTGAGAGGACAATAGCAGGCACAACACAAGTGGTTGCTGAGAAGCTAGGCCCACGCCAACCTCGGACTGTAGCGCCATCATTATTATTATTTAGCATTGGTGTTCACTTCCTCGATGTGGACGTGATAGTATAGTCAACGATGAGCTGAAGTTGCTCCCTCCTGCCTTTGTCGGTAGCTTCATACAGTAGTATGACATGTCCTGTCCTCTTTTCGACTATTCTGTATAACATTAATGCGCTGGCTTAGATTGTCTTCGAGTCAGAACCTCCTGGTTGGAGAAGGAGAGAAAGACTGAAACTCCGGCATAAATCTGAAGTGATCGCATATGCAAGGCAACTTACGAGTAATGACTAGAACCAGCGTACTTGGAATCGTCAGCGATGGAAGGCTCAGGATCGCACTCCAACCTGGGATCTTTGGCCCAAAGAATAAGTGAGTAACTTATCAATTTCTTAAATCAATGCCATTCGAATTATTCGTATGAATTATTACTTAGTGGTAGTAGTGGAAGAGATTTTAAGTACGTTGACTCAACTTTGTTAGTTCGACTTGTCAGGAAGGTTGCTTTGCACCATTTCTTGTGATTCAGTGGCGAGTCCCTTAAAAAGTTACGGCACGAGGCCGAGAAAAAATGTTCTACTCGTGTGAGGACAGCACCAAACACGAAAAGTGTATAACATTTTGTTCTTCACACTATTATTAGAATAGCCTGGTTCCTTAATGGTTTTTTCAAAATTAATATAAAATACTAGTGGGTAAGAGCGTCAATTATTGTATCATGAGAGAGAGCGCTTAAACAGATTTATTCCTTTCGAAGCATTCCTCTATTTGGACACCATAGGTCTGATACATAATACAGAAGGATGCCAGGCACATCTGCCGACGCTTTCTTTTGATTAAAAATAGTTATAGGGTAGTTAACCATTGTGGGCGCCGTGGCATAGTGGGTAGGTGCGTCGACTCCTACGCTCGAGGTCGTCAGTTCGAATCTCGGAAAAAAACATCAAACATTCTTTCACGGCTCCACCTCTTTCGAGTCACTGACAATGCTCAAAGAGTATAACTGTCTAGAAAAAAGCTTCTCAATCTCGTCGTTCGGAGTCGGCATTAAACTGTAGGTCCCCTCCACTCGTGAGAGAACAATAGCACGCACAACACGAGTGGTTGGTGAGAAGCTAGGCCCAGGTCCATCACGGACTGTAGCGCCGCCATTATTATTATTATTATAACCATTGCAGACAACTTCAGTAGGTGTAGGGTTTAGGGTTATTGTGCCGAAAAGCAAAATAAGAATAAGATTAGTTTAGCTTAGAGCACCCGCCTAGGCTAAGTAAGTTTTAATTGTCTATAAATAAAACTTGAAACTGTGGGATTGTTGTAGAAACTAGGCCCACGCCCACCCCGAGCTGAAACGCCACAACGTTACTATTATAATAGAATGCTGTCTGTGCCACCGCCTAGACGGTCTAAATCTTTGGAACTCGTTCAGTTCACTAGTGTGGTGTAGACCCGCAATACTAATCCCGTGAAGGCACAGCAAAATGTTCACTTGGTCATCATTTTGTTAATTACATGTTAGTTCTGTGGCTTCCTATAGCGCTACAATCCGAGGTATTATTGAGCCTCAATCTGTTACGAGCCTTCACTAGCTATCGCCAGTTTTGCACACCAATTTGTTTGAAGTCCTCCTCCTCTTGTGTGGACATCTTCTGTTGTGTTGATTCTTTGTGGCAAAGCTACGTTATTTGTAGTTAATGCTTACCTTAAAATCCTGAATCTGCAATGAATAATTTCTACCACCAAAACTTACCTTGGACTTATCAATTAATAAAACCACTCCATTCCAGAATTACTAATAAATATATTTAAGGTTCTTCCAAACCGCGTTTACAATAATAATTTTCTATGATGAATTCTTATACAAACTACCAATTCAACTTTCTGTATTTGTATATGCGTATTCATAGCTTTTAACCGTCTGCATGATAAGTTCTTTCACTCTAAACCTAGTACATCAATTTACGATTAATTTAAATGCGCAAGGTTGTTCTTAGTGCAAAATCAATCAAAAAAAAACAAACAAAGGATCATTTCTACATATACAAACAATAAACAATAAGACAGCTCAATAAATATTTAAGATACATTTGTAATATGACAGATATCACATATCTGGCAAAGTACTGATAATGTTTTAAACAATTGCACGAATTTATTTCATAAATTTTTGATTGTTGTTAAACTTAAGCCCTTGCAAAGGAATCAATTGAAATGGGTCACGAAAAGGGATGCATTTTGGAAGACACGTGTGCGACGTAAGGGTGATGTGACTATATTCCTCTCTGATTTTATCAGTTTGGAATGTTGTTAATTATCATGAATGCTTTAATATACACATTATAAACAATTTTCTTAAAATTTACAATTAAATTAAAATATCTCAGCCATTATCCACGGACAACTATCAGAGATCTAATCTAAAAGTGAAAAAAAATAAATACAAAACATATCACACGCCAGTTTAGTAAATAAAAGTCTAATAGGTTCCATCATGTGATGCAAAAGTAGCAAAGAGTTGCGAGGGATTCCCGAAAAATCAAGACACTACAAGATTATGACGATCGTAGAAAGCAGCAGTCACAGAGAGTGATGGATGTGCTTCGATCATAATCGAGATCAGTAGAGATCAATAAACAAAATGTGAGCATTTGATAATAACTTCTTCAATTGAAATCAAAACTCTCATAATTTCACGTTGGATGGTGCAGTAAAACTAGATGAAAATGTTAAATAAGACAAATTATTCAAGGGCTTAGTTGATTTTTGCTCAGACATTAATACTAATTCTAAATATGAGGTGCACACACACTGATACAAATAAAGGCCTTGATTTGCCACCAATCTGAGACTAGGTCAACCACTTTGATTGTTTGGATTAAACTAAAACATTCTGCAGTCCTGGACTTCAGAAAGCTGTACATATGTATCATGTCAGTGGATCATATCCAAATATTTAATCATGCTCAATTGGTGGCTGCTTACATGAATAACTTTTGAGTAGGTATACATTTTAAAAAGAAAACAATTTTAAGTGGAATGTAAAAGGGTTCTTTTTGTTTGCGGATGGGTAAGTACGACTGCTCGATTTAGATCACAAATAAAAATAAGAATGCGTGCGGAATGTATTTACGTATAAAAATGTTTCTTCCTGATTAACCTTCCATACTTGATTCATCTTCAGCATCGTGCAAGGAAAAATGTGATACCAGCAAGTCTCGGGACTCGAACATTTGCTTGCATATGTAGCATTGAAATTCAACTGATGAATCATGTTGTTTAATATGAACTGCGTACAATTCAATGGAAGCTGATTTTTCTCCACACTCCGGGCACTCAAACTCTTCCTCATCGTCGGCTATTGCTGATTCGGTGTCACTGCGCCGCCGTTTACTCGGTATCACGTGGCCTTTTAAGCCTCTCATTCTCTTCACTGGTGTGCTTTTCTTTGGATGTGTATCCTTGTGCTCCACATATGAATCATAGTCTGTGAACCTCTCGTGGCAATGGCCACACTTGTATACCTTCACTTTGGTATGTGTGTGCATATGCTTCTTCAGAGTGGACACCTCGCGAAATGGTTTTTGGCATATGCTGCAACTGAACGGCTTCTCACCCGTGTGAATCATAAAGTGCCGTTTCAGGTTATGCCGTGTACCGAAAATTCGATTGCACATGGGACATGGGAATTGTTTTTTACCTCCAGCCGTTGTTGGTACTGCAATATTAGGTACACTATCAAGTAATAGATCAGCCATATGGGATGTATCACCGGAGGAATTTTTGTCGCATGCTACGCATTTTGTTGGATCATAAGTTGAGGGATCGTTCACACGACACACCATGCATTTGAAGTTCATCTGCGTGGAGTGCACACGACGATGCTTTTTCAGGTCACTGAATTCACGAAAGCGTTTATAACACATGTCACACCCGAACGGTCGTTCGCCTGAAATTGAAGATGTTTTAAAACCTAAAGGCTATTAAACTTTTTGTAAAATAAAATCTGCTCATAAGAAGATTCTTTAGATTACTATTCAATTTATAAAAGAAAATGGTAGAAAATGAAGTTTTACCAACCAGTATGAATCATCATATGTCTCCGGAGGTTGTAACTGGACACTACACTCTTCCCACAGAGAAAACATTCAATGGTTTGCTTTTGTGCCTTTTGTTCCAAATCAATCCAATTCAACTCAATACCTTCCTCATTTTCATCAATATAGTCTACATCAGAGTCCAAGAGAACAATCTCCCCATCGTCATCGTAGTCTATGTCGTGAAAGGTACTCTCATCACTTTCATTCATGGTATCATCAATAGTCTGAGGTGGTTCAACTGAATTATCTTCTTTATTTTGGAATTCCAATTTCCGTCTGGCCTCCATTTCTTCCTCTTCTTTTTTCTTTTGCTTTTCCTTTTGCAGTAAATCCAGTAGAAATGATCGGACTTTCGCATCATCTATTGATATAAAATTTTCATCAGGTTCATGATATTCGTACTTTTGATTTGGATCTATCTCTTCATAAGTGCAAAACTGATCGTAGGCACTATGGTGTAGGCTCTCTTCGGTGTTCGGTTGTGGATAGTATATCGGCTGTGAGTCGTAACCATTGATGGGAGGATATTGGTACATAGGTTGATCCGCACCACTGGGCGGTATCACCGGGAATTGTGAAAAATTATCATACGGGACATATTGCATGCCATTATTCAACCCAATCACATGGGTTTCCGGTTCAGCTTTTACACGAACATCCATTAGTTAGCACTTGAAAAAGGAAGCGACTACCTTCTGCCACCCCCATGCAATAAGTTGGGCAGTTGCAAAATATTTTGTATAACTCTGTTATTGCCTTTCTAATTTGCAAATCAAACTAACATAACCGAATTTTGGTATTTATTTATTTAGAAAGTACGTGATTAGGTGCTTAATTTCTGAATTTATTTTATTTAATTTGTTTACGTTGAATGGAAAAAGGTTTCAGCACCTATCAACTGTCAATCGGGGTTTTACGCATGACAGAAGAATGTAGTAGATGAATATACAATACTGGTCATTGACATAAAAAACACTATAACAAAACTATGCACGACTTTAAAACATTATAGTTTTAATATAAACTTATTTCAAAACATTCGTGAGAAAATATGATACAACTCTTCACTGGATCTATTAAAGAAATTTGTCTCAACGCTGGTTTGTGGTATGTATGATCCTAAGCAATCAAATATCTCTTTTAATTAACATTAATATACATTTATTGCAATATACTCTCGCTTATTTATCTAAGTTATTTATTCCAGTTTTTTCTACCGAATCAAGGAGACCTTGAAGCTTCTGGTCAAATAGTTCACATCTAATGGGCATTTCCAGTGAATAGAATGGATTTTTGAGAACGTAATCTGAGTAGAGCTCGTAAATCTTCTTAAGAACGATACCCATCCCACTGAGTCCCGTCTCGGATATCATTATAAATTTAACCCCTGCAAAAAATCAAAATCGATTTAGGAGAGAGTTCACGTATTAGAAGGAACACTTACCTGTTAACGTTTGAAAACAGTGTAGAGTAAAGGTATCAGCTTCCAAAACTTCAATACCAGAACTTTTTAATTCTGGACTAAGTTGACTTGCAATCGCAAATAGTGGATAGAACATACTGGCTAAGAAAATCTTTTCGTTTGTTGTCATTTTAGGACGACTGAATTTTAAGTTCAGTGGATAGTTTTCTTTGCCTTCTATCACTGTTTTCACATCACGCCCATCTTCTAGTGTGGCTCCATTTGCAGTAACCCCATTAACAGACACAAGTACATGACCAACTGTGGATTTAAAATGAATTATTTCTTTTCAGATACCCTTGTTTTATTTGACTTACCATTTATTCCATCCCTCTGATTGAATACAACAGATACCTTTTTGGGATCATAATCCAGGACCAATTCTAAAGGGTATCCAAATGTTTTCTCGTGTTCAATGCGCGGGACATTATTGTCCAAGTTGAAAATAAGACCACCTGATTTACTTACAATATAGACTCCATAAATTATCATTTTAACTTTGGAAATTTATTGGATATTTAGAACAACAAACTAATTAATAAGAATTCTTCAAAATTTGTTTCACATCTGTTTTTGTTTGTTGTCATATGAGTTGTCAAATGTCACGATTGAGTTGGGGTGTGTTCATGGCGTGAAGTTGGTGAAGTTGGTAATATTTGAATGTTTTTCATAAAGCTAATTTCGAAGAGAGAGTTGCATTTCATATTCAAACATTGAAGCGTTTTTTATTTAATTCATGTTTGACTGGCGGAAACCCAATAAGGAATATTTTATGCAATCAAGAATGACAACAGAATTGAATATATGAATGAAAGTAAATTTAAATGTTATTCCGTCTCACCTTGGATAATTTCGAAATTGGTTTCGTGTAGTTCGAACCTTTAATACTGGATCCCGGCTCCATATCGCAGAACATCCGATCTAACGTTTGAATATATGTAAATATTCTTCGCAAGCAGGCTTACCTGTCTCATTTACCTACGTAAGACAATAAGAGCGTATGTAAGCCATGACCCTATCACGGTTAATTCTACTCCAGATGTCAACAGTGCAGCATTCTACATACTCAGGAAAACAAATTCAGTAAAACCCGCAGGACAATTGCTACCATGGCAGCTTCATTCCACAATCTTACAGCGAAGTCATACTTCTCAAATAACTTCAAATCGCTTTCACAAATAACAAAGAAAAAATGCTTTATTATTTAAAATACATAAATGCAAATTATTACATATTGACCCAAAAAAAAAAAAAATAAATAAATAGATGTCGCAGACGTGCAATTTAAACATAACCTAAAAAATAATGCAATGTGTGCGGTATACACACAATCATAATGAAGCAGCTTTGGTAAGGTTTCCTTGCCGTTATGGATGCTATCACCGATTTCCTTATGCTTCGCACACTAGCAATAACTGAATAGCTATGCACGATGCAACTTAAAGCCTAGTTTAAGTCAGGGTTTAGTAATGCAATATAAGTCTGATAGTTATACGTCATGGGAACATAGATAGATGGCGGCAAGTTGGGATAGGATGGATACGATTGCACTAAGGATTCGTTCGGGGCACAGCCCCTTTAACGTCTATTTGTTGACTAGTCCTCTTGATTTTGGATAAGCTGAAGCTGGCTTTTTGAGACCCTTCTGCTGTAGCTGTTGCCTCTTGTTGCTGTCGACTTTTGAGGATTTGATGTTCCTCACGCCATTTGTGCTCACTGACTGGGAGTTCTGGTTTATTATGTTTTCTAAACGATGTCGAATACTGGTAGTATTGTCCCCTATATCTATATCATCTCCGGTTTGTATTGCTTGAGCAAGAACGGCCTGCAAAGATGCGGAAACTTTTGGGCTGCGGTATTCTTGCGTTGTTCGGCACGGCATATCCAGTTCGTAATTGACTATGTTCTCACTTTTAAAGCGAATGGAAGTTGGAACGTTCTTTAGAGATTCTTGTAAGCCATATTCAGATACCGGACGTCGACGTTGGAGATGCGATACCGGTCGCTTCATGTGTCCGCTGTCATTGATGCTTGAAGTGGAGAACTTCCATTCCTCCTGCTCCTCGTCGTATTTTGCCAGAGTGTATAAACGATTCTTCACTTCAACTGGCACAAAGTTGTCTATGATCAGGAGCTGCCGCTTCAGCTCTTTGACGAGTTCATTTTGTGCCATCTCTAGTTCCCGCAAATCTTGATTATGCTCATATTTTGTATCGTTCAACTCCTGTTGGAGAGCCAAGTACTTTGCATAGCATTTTGAAAGTTTCCTCTTTTTCAGCTCAACTTCCTGTTCCAGAGATGTGACAGTCTCACGAATTTCTAGAGTTGTCTCCTCTTGAAGTTCCAATTGTTGCTGCATTTCGATTTCTCGCTTCTTCCTCTCAGCAATCTCGCGAAGTTTCTTCTCCAACTCCTCCTGCCGTTCACTATATGTGTCCAATAGATTCTTTCCTCCGCGAACAAGCTGGCTTTCCAATTCGGCCAGTTTAGCAGCCAACTGTGCAGTAGCGACTCTCTCCCTTTCAAGCACCTCGTTCGTTTTCTGGTCATCCTCCTCTGGTTCTGGCTCTTCCTCCTCTTCCTCTTCTTCTTCCTCCTCTTGTACTGCTGCTTCCTGTGACTCTCGGTTTTCCTGCTGCTTAGCCTTTTTCAATTGCTTCTTCTTAGCCCGCCGCTCTGCGCGCTGCCGCGGTGCGATAAACCGTTTCAACCGCTCTATTTCCTCTTGGTACTCCTTCAACTTCGCATCCTGAGGATCCTCGTTCTTCACTGGTTGATTTTGGATGGTCTTGGCTCGCGAAGCATACCGCAGCGTTGTCAAAGTCTCATTGTAGTTATACCCAGAAGGACCAATGTTGGCAATCATTATTGTCTTCGAATTACCACCAAGAGAATCCTGCAACAAACGTGTCAGTTTCGAATCTCTGTAAGGAACATGTGGCGAGTTCTCTGCTAAAGCAGAGATCACATTTCCTAACGATGATAGGGCCAGGTTAATCTTGCTAGCTTCCTTGAGCCGCTCAGCACTAGCACCGGTTTTCGACTGTCTCTCACTGCCTGCCAAGTCAATCAAATTGAGCTTGCCCACTTTCACGGCATTGGTTTCAGTGTTGCACATCTCTATTTTGATCATAAAAATAGCATGTGACCGAGAACTGTGCTCATTCATGTTGGTGAAACCTACTGTGCGGTTTTTATTGCCCTGTTGCATAACATTTAACATATCTTCCACACTTTTGCAATTTACGGAATGCAAATTTGGAACGTAAACGCCAAGGTTCTCTCTTTCTCGCACCTCCAAGTGTTTGCTCCCGGGTCGCAACAAATCTCTCAGTTCCTCCATGTAAATTTCGAGATATGAGACATCAACCAAGAAATTTGTATTCTCTGTTCTGTTAATGTGCGACCATATTTGGTCAAACGAACGTGGAATAATGCCCATCAGCTGTTCGTGACCTCTAACCCCCTCCATTGTAAAGGTCTTTCCCGTGCCTGTTTGTCCATACGCAAAGATACAGCCATTAAAACCCTCAAGCACACTTGACACCAGTGGCCATACAACTTCATTGTACACGTTGATTTGTGTGGAAAAATGATCATATGCTGCGTCATAAGTGAAAACTTTTCTAGCCTCTTTGTTCTGCTCCTGAGAGTTAGCAATCTCCACTACACCACGATTTGGAAACACCGTAATGATTTCGCCGGATCCCTCAATCCTCTCTCGATTGCTCATAGGCCGGCAACGTACCACCACCTGTACACATTCATTTGCCACCTTCTCCTTTTTGCCTTTTGCACTCATCGTCTCGTTTGTTTTGCTTTATTTTTGCACACTTTTCCTTCCTGTAGGGGTATATTGCGTTTCCTTGACGACAATGGGAAGAGGACGTCAATAATCTAACAAATCGATAATGAAAAAAATAAAGAAAATATTTTAATTCATAATGCTCACATGAATTGGTTACTTACGTATACTAAAAGTATGCGGTCAGCATCTACAATTAGTGTTTTTGTTCAAGTGCTTTGTTTTTATTGAGATTTTCTCAATTTTTTTGTTGGAAAGTAAAAATTAGTCACCATGGATTGGGGGGCCAAGGCTATAGTTTTCTACACTTTTCACAGAATCTTGGTGGTGAAGATAAATATATTTTGAGGAATTTTCACGTCTATGAACTTGATACTAATTTCGCAGGTCGTTTTCTTTTGTCTCGCCAATTTCAAGAGAAACTTTATTATTTTATGATTGGGAGTGATATAAAAGTGTACGCAAGTGGGAAAAGCCTCCCACTCTACTTGACTGTCAGTTTGACGTTTTATTTGGAATGTGTTCAGAAAAACACATAACAGATGTTTTTTTTCAACGAGATAGTTGATTTCTAAAATATAAAATTTACTCCTCACATCTGTTGTGGTGATGATTCCAGATTTACACATCTTTTACTAACGTTAAATTAATATAACTTTTCTTAAAATTAAATGTTTACAATAATTCCTATACACTGTAATATTAAAAATTCTGCATCGTAGCTCCCGATCTTTAAAAACTGAATGGCTGAATGGTTTCACACACCTAATGAGTTCTCAGACAATCTTCGATTATGTAAAAATAGTTAATTTTTGTCAAAGCATTAAATAATTTTAAATATATTCGATAAGTGCTTGCCGTAGAATAAAGAGCTGCGATAAAATCCTTATCGAACGTATATGTAAAATTAGACAGATTCTCAGTAATATAAAAATGATCTACTCAATATATTGCTGAACACGTCCATCAGTGTTTGCAGTTGACTGAACTTGGCATCACAATTTTTTGACATTTTCGAACGTATCAATCTGTGCAGAAAGCCGTGTTGTTACTATTTAATTTAGTCGATCTAATATAAATATTCAATTTCGCATAATAAAACGTTCTATTATTAAGTTAATTAATAGAGATTATTAAGGAACGGATAATAAACCAAGAAATATTATATAGTGCATTATGCGGGCGTTTCTTTTGGTTGTAGTTTGAAGGAGTTTCTCGTGCCGCAAGCGCCAAAACGATTTTTTTCTAACAAAACCGCGTCAAGTTCATTTAAGCAATATGGATCAAATCTTAAGTCCAGGGTTCTCGATACCGAGTATCGGAACGCCTGTGCATCAACAAGAAGCTGATCAACAAATCGTACCGAACCCTGTTTATAATCCAGTCGGCCAAATAAGTAACTCGCCCATGGGAAACCACGGTAGTGGGGGAGCAAACAGCCTTAACAACTATGGCAATGACCTGAGTTCCATTGGTATGCATTCATTGATGTCTGCACCGCAAAAGCAAATGCAGTCATATCAGCCTAGTTATTCCACGCCGCAGAGCCTTATGCAGCCCCAAACGCCGGTAATAATCTTTGAATTCTCAACGATTGAAAAAAAGTGATTTTATTTGGGGACTTCTTTTCAGCAAAGTCTTATGTCACCCATGGTGCCTATGAGTGAACGTATTGAAAATATAAGTAACATCCACCAGACTATGGGCCCAGCCACTCCGATGACACCGATGACTCCGGGGTCTGCTGATCCGGGGATTATTCCACAGCTACAGTAAATTGCAGAATGAATGTTTAAATTGAATTGTATGTAAACAGTTGGATTTGCCTATTCCAGGAATATTGTATCCACAGTAAACTTAAACTGCAAACTCGATTTGAAGAAGATCGCACTGCATGCACGAAATGCTGAATACAATCCGAAGCGTTTTGCCGCCGTCATTATGCGGATACGTGAGCCCCGCACAACTGCGTTGATATTTTCATCAGGAAAAATGGTGTGCACGGGGGCAAAAAGTGAAGACGACTCTAGGTTAGCCGCCCGTAAATACGCTCGAATTATTCAGAAGCTGGGATTTACTGTAAGTTTTTTTGGTTTTACAAGAATGTGTTTGGCTCAATGAGTGTTTCTTTTCAGGCGAAATTTTTAGATTTTAAGATTCAGAACATGGTTGGGAGTTGCGATGTTAAATTTCCAATTCGTTTGGAAGGATTAGTGCTTACGCACGGGACTTTCAGTTCTTATGAACCAGAACTTTTCCCGGGCCTCATCTACCGTATGGTGAAGCCGAGGATTGTACTCCTTATTTTCGTCTCTGGCAAGGTGGTGCTCACTGGCGCAAAAGTGAGACAGGAAATCTACGATGCATTCGACAAAATATTCCCCATCCTCAAGAGCTTCAAGAAACAATCATAGCGAGTCGCAGTCACAAGAATTCTAAGTTCGGGTTTGGAATCTGTATTCTTAATTTTATTTTGTTTCAATAAATGTTAAAAATTTGCAGCTCGTATGTTTAATTCCTTTAGTTGTTTTCGCTTTTTCCCCGTCACATACTTTGCTCCAACGTTGTTCGCTTAAAGGCATTGGGCCATCAATCCCCCAAGATTCTCAAAATCTATTTTTTCTGTGATGTTCTTGGTCTTTATCTTCTCTTCTTGGGCGGCAATAACAACCAAATTTCCCTGGTGTCTCCAGCCATTCTTCTTCATCAATTGCTCCAATGTTGATTCTGCAACCAAAACGCACGTTTTAAACCTCAATTCACAGACTAGAGAAATATGTACTCACCATCGATGTCACCCAGAAGTTTCTTAAGCAAATCTTTGGCGATTGTCTGGAATGTGATTCCGATGACATGGCACACAAACTTTCTGATGGAATCGTAGAAACCATTTATATGCCTGAACAACTCACGATTCTTTTCAACTCTCTGCCAGAAAAGACTGAAGTCTGTTCTCTCTAGAATATCTGCCAAGTGAATAATTGTTTGCACTGTTTCGTCCTTAACTTGCTGTGGCAGAAGTAAACACTTAGCCATGACAAAGTCGGTATGGGGAAGATTTGTAAGCGACTTCAGAAGAATAGTGTACGTAATGTCCATGTTCAGCATATGAGGGTTGAATTGATACAACTTAAGCACAGCTAAGTTTGCTTCCAAATCGTAGGTGTTGTTTTTTGCCTGCTCTTCAACGTAGTTCTCTAAGGTCTTCAAGTGATCCGGGTTGTACCTATCAAACACAATGTATTTTTAGGTTAGAATTTTTATTTTTGTGAAAATAACATCTATACATACCTTTCGATGCATCCAAGCATTTCGGATATTGTTTGGCTGGTGCCATTTTCCATTTTAACCATGTGGGTCATATTTAAATAAATATTTAATCAGCAGAAAATCTAAAAAATCGTAAGCAAGCAAGTTGATGCAAACACAAGTTAGCGAGATTGACGTTTGAAAGAAGGGGAAAAAGCATTTGTCGGTAAATGAGTGCATGGTAAGTGTACTAGATTGTTTGAGTGTGTCATATATAATCTACTATGGTAAATTGGTGGCCATCTTGGATGAGTGTTCAGTAATTTTCGTTAACAGAAAGTTATAAAAAATATGTTTTAATGCTTTCAATTCACAAAACAGAATGATGGCTGTGTTTTAAATCACATTACATTAAAAGCCACATATTTGAATTTTAACTTTATTGCATTTAATTTGAAGAACCGGGTTAAACTGTTGGTGTGGTTAGAAGTTGAAAATTAATAAACGTTATCAAGACAGCTATAAGTATCTAGGCGTGTTAATAGATAAAAATATGACTTGGAAAGCACACGTAGAAGACTTAAAGCAATATATGTATGTTATCTGTAACTCACAAAATATATCTTTTAAGAAATCATTGTTCTTGACGAAACGAATTTGATAAAGCAGCAGGAGTACTGATTCAGATCAGGGCGAAAAAATGGTAGAACGAGCAAAATGCAAGTTTATGAGCAGCCAATATTAAACTGAGTAATAAATGAATATGCAACAAGAAAAATCACACAGATACACAGAAGGTCATTGAAGAAATAAAGAATACTTGTCAGCGTCGATATAAACTCCTACGTTCAATATAGAACTTAATATACCGCGCGTATGATTCAAAGGGTGCCCAAAAGTTTGCGCAAGAAATAATTTTGATTGCTGACATAGGTTTTTAGTCCATTTTTTTTTGTTTCACATCGTATGCAGTCAAACAACCAAGAACTTCCTCCAAGGCTTTGTTAAAGTTTCCCAGACCATTTTGCATAAATGTTCGCGTGTTTAAGCTGCTATTTGTTCCCTTAAGTCGTGGTAAGTTGAGGACTTTCTGGATGTAAGCCGCAGACTTCAAGACAACCTCAAGCAGGTCTGGCCATTTTTGATCAGCAAAACAGAAAATTTTACGATCAGGAAACAGCTCAGGCAGTACCTACTTGAAAGCCATCTTGTGTTGTACGGCCTGTGGTATCGTCTTTTTGAAACCACATGTTGTCCATGTTCTTCTTCGTGTGGCACTACAGTCCAGGGTGGACGTGGGCCTTTTCCATATTCACATCTTGGAATTTAAGCACAAAAAACTTTACTATAATGCAAGAACATTTTTAACGAAGAATGGTTCGGTGATGCCTCCACACCAAAGTTCGCACCAAAGCGTGACACGTTATTAATGTCTTTTATTTTCCCTTTTCTCTTTTCTCAAAAATCACTTGTGGATTTTCTGAACCTCAAATTCGATAATTTTGACGATTGACAAAGCAATCAGGATGAGAAGGGTCTGGACATGAGCAAATGGCGCCTTTCATCACAGACGGTCACTGGACGCTGCTTCCAGTCATCAACACCAAGTTATCTTGCGTCAGCGATGGGTCTTTATACTGTAAGTTCAGTTTTTATCCCTTTCTCGAAAAAGTATTCAAACACTGATTTTTGCCTTTTGGACTATTTTCACATCCCTATATAGCTCAAGGAGCTCGCGGTTGTGTCTTCAACTGTATTCGCCTTCCTCGCAAATAGAACCAAATATTGGACTTATAATATGGCATTCGAAGGCACGAACTCTGAAGTCCTACTTACCGTACAGCTTTCACCTTCATATAGGAAGATTGGCAGGATTAGCGTTTTGTTGTTCGAGTAAAAAGCTTTGACTCAAGTTGTTTTGACAAACTGAAGCAGTGGTTGCTAAGAGCGATTCAACCTCGGATCTCCATAAATGTCCAAGTTTGAGGAGTTTACGTCTAACCCAAGATAGACAATCTCCTTAACTACCTCAAACTTATTGCATATATACACATATTTAACAGAATATCTATGAACGGGTTAATGTCTATATAAGTACATCTCTCAATCGTTACAAAACACCTTAACAGAAATTATTATTAATTGCTCATCCTGAACACGTATAATTACTCAAACCTTATTTTCCAAGATGACACCAGGTTCATACCACGAAACACCGCCCTTTCCCTTTACACCTTAATCACACCACACCACTACGCGAAATGTACTTTCTCGCCTCGGAGAACATTACGCATAAAGTAGGCATAATGTGTCTTAACAAATCCTCAAACGGATAAAAAGCAACTTGACAACCGTTTTCATTAAAATTAGCCTTCACTTATTTCCGGACTCAGGAGCAGCATTTACTAGATCCGCTGGAAAACAAAAACAAATACGTGCCTACATATTTATATAGACCGCTGCTGCTCTTTCGACCCATCAAGGGTGACAAATTACATAATTATCCCCGCGGGACATGCTTTAAATGGCTGTGTGTGTGCGTGCATGCGTTTTGGTGGAAACACAGAAGAAGAATCTTACCGCCTACCCTACTTAGCCAAATGCCATAGCAAAACAGCTTTAGTCTTATTTGTATGCGATTTCGTGTCGCTGTTGCCGGTCGGTGTGGTTTCTGATGGTGGGGAGGGTGACAATGTCCCTGTTGATGGTTGTTTCTTACGACGATAATGGATATTAAAATATCTGAAAATCTCTTCCGGAATCTCGGCAGACCAGTCGCCATTGTCTCGTCCCTGTCCTTTGCACTGGGATTAAGTCTCATCAACCATATAACCACTGTTGTGCTCTCTGTTGCTCAGCAGGACATTTGTCCACGATGAAAAAAAGACTCACATTTTAAAGAGACGCACATCTACATACAAATATGAACATATGATGATATTCAGATTCTCGATTGATATGGTATCGAGCGACATACCATGGTAACCATTAGATAATCCTAGTGACATCATCCCATTCCCCGTTCATCGGGTTTGGTGTTGGATGTTGGTGTGTTTTGCTGAGTGGAAATGGGGGGTGTGAAAAGCAGCAGTGGCATAATGCCGATCCCATTTCAGATTAAAATTCAAAAACTAGCTGCGAGAAATTTTAAAAGCTGTGTATCCTTGTGAACGAGTGTGTCAGGTCCTAAAAAGGAGCTTAAGCTTACGCCAGTGGGGGTATTAGAATAAATGGATGTCGCGACGACAGTCACTAGTCTTGCTCGCACAGGATGTGAGGCGTTAAGTATGTTTTGAAAAATACACATACTTTGAGGATGTTTTCATTTAGGCGAGTGGTGCGGCTATGAATTTATCAACCCACAAGATGTTGTTTTTTGCTTTCTGTGAAAAAAACACACGTGATTTTCTAAGTGATTTTCTAATCGATTGGAATCCGTACCTCAGGCTGAATTCTATGTGGGAATGTGTTGAACGGGATTTACTCTTGAAAAGAGTTTTCCCGAAGCTGGACTATTTGTACGACGATATGATATCGTGAAAATTATACGAACACACTCGTAGAACGCTGATGGCAATTATGTTGTTATTTACGAGTATTATTATTAGAAATGCCCCAGGCATTCTCAGATCTACAGTTCGGACTCTAACGTAGGAAGAGCCACTAAATGAACCTTATTACCATCTTAGAGTCTACTTTCCAAATTTAAGTTGGGCGTATAATGTCGCTACCAACGCGGAGAACTCTACTTCTGACTATTGGGCGACCGTAGACAGATGGTTTGCATCTCTTTTTGCAAGGCAAATGTTGTCGTGGCCCTATTTTTCGATAAGTTCATGTAGTTGTAAGAGACAGTCCTCGACTAGCGCTGATTGTTTTGTGTAGGGGTCTAGGGCTAATTGTCCGATAAGATGGACATAGATGCAGGGAATGTTGGTGCGTCTGCGTAAGCATTCCAAATTTCGATGTTGTAGATCTCCGTCTGGAAGATAGGTAGTGGGTGAATTGCCCTTGAGGTCTTGGTCCAACAATGCCCGCTCCGAATTGTCTCATTCGGTCTTATGTTTGGCACCGTCCGTTTACCAAATTTGGTTTCATATTGTTTCTCTAAACATAATTGTGACTAATGATGGTATTGTATTTTTTTAAATTATTAATTTATCATCATGCCTGAGACTTCAAAGAATGTATCAGTTTCAAAGATATTAAGGATATCTATGTGGCTCATTAGACTGCCGACTTTAAGCCGTGGGGCAGCACATAATTTCTATGGATTGGGTTGGGCAGGTTTACATTGCTCCTATGATAGCCACAAATCCTGCACGATAATTTTTTTTGGTCTTTGGCCCCTTTGTCTTCTGCTACCTAATTACTGAGTCATTGATGTTCCATGATGTTTAAGGACCAGTATACTTTTTATGAGCTCAAGCCTCACGTTTTACCAAAAGGCTTTTGCGCATGGACATTACTCTTTAGGCTATTTTGGTTATTTATGTAGATTAGGGTTAGATATTTACATCATTGGTGTAAATCAGTTTGCGGCCCCGTTCTGATTTTCCTGTGAATGAAACTATTACAGTTTTTGGCGGAATTTATATTCAAGCTTTTGTTACATCACCATTTGTGAATAATTCCATTAGTCATTTGTCTGAGTGAGTATATCCAATACAGAAAATCACTTACTTCATACCCAATCACTGCTCATGCCTGCAGTATGTGTGTGCATTTCTGTTAGGCATTTAGGGGTTGAAATGGATTTGAGAGATAACACGCATCATCTTATAGAGTGGTCGATCACAGCATAAAATTTATGTGTAAAAATGAAAATATTTATCATTTTAAATCTTTATGGTTACGCCGAGGTCTCCAAATCTTCGATTTCCGATCTTCAAAATTAGCATGTTGTTGGTTAACCTTTTTTGGTCAATATTTCCAAAACTAATTTGACCAGAACGCTCGAAATTATGTTAAATGAAACAACTCATTAAAGCCAAGTTTCTGTGATTTTTTTCAGATTTTTAAACACTTTGGTTTAGAAAATATTCATCAAGAAAACTTTGGAGCTCCATATTTTTCAAACGGTAATTTGGATCAGAATGTGTTTAAGCAAACCTCAACCTCATTTCAAAAGATCTGTCATATCACTCGATGGGGTGCATCACTGTTTTAAAATGTATGTCTACTACGCCTTACAAAATGGCCCCACTTTTCAGATATTCGTGCATAGGCAATAATAAAAAAAATAATATCCAGGCCTAATTCAAAAATTCCATGCCGATATGTTTATAAACTTCGGAGATAAAAAAGTGTGACAGACCGGCGGACGGACGAACGGATACACCGAAATTATAAAGGTTCCGTTTTTGTAGACGGAACCTTAAAAACAGTGGATCACCAACCATAAAGGAGAACGCTAAATAAAAAAGTTGTTAGTTAGTTTTTCGCTCATGCGGTCAACAAGGAGACCGGTGATCTAAAACGCGGGACAGGGACAATATAAGTGATCCAACAAGGATCACTTTCTGCGCGCAATCTTTGGTCCTGTTTGCGTTGATGGCATTTGGAGGAGAAGATTCAACCACGAACTGTATGGGCTGTACAGCGACATGAGTCTAGCCAGGCGTCTACGGATCCAACGCCTAAGATGGCTAGGCCATGTAGAGCGTATGGACAACTTAGCTCCGGCCCGAAGAGTCTTCGACTCTGAGCCTGTGGGACAACGCAACAGAGGACGTCCACGTACAAGCTGGCGCACACAAGTCGAGGGGACCTCGGCCGGCTTGGTGTGCGAAACTGGAGACAGCTGGCGAAAGATTGTGCTGGCTGGAGAGGCATGTTGAGTGAGGCCCAGGTCCACCTCGGATTGTAGCGCCCTAAGAAGAGGAAGAAGAACAAGGATCACCCCAACCTAACCTAGCGTGCCAAGCAATCCTTACTTTCAAAACAGATCCATCGAATTTGAATTACCTTTCCTGACAAGTTAGAACATTTTTGCTAAAGTTGGAGCCTATCTTTACAGGTTTTGAGCAATGTGCATATGAATAAGTTAAATTCGCCCCTGACACTGATAATTGCATCTTAAGCGCTTACTGTTTTCCGTTTTTGAACTCTTGTTGTGAGAATAAATCGATGGTGGCTTCTTTTATGTGCAAATATTCATATTTCGTTTTACATTACTTAATATATAATAAACTTACATACTACCTTAACTAACTTAACCCTACAACATGAGCAGATTAGTAAGTCTAAGAAGAGTTAAATTCAATTTCGAACAGAAGTAGGCGTAAAGCGTTTTGTCGTTGTTTATTATATCTATGAAGTTCGTCATTATTCATAGGATGACGTGGAGAACAAAGTTTTTAGTGAATTCTTTCAAATGTTTTCAAATTATTGATGACTGGGCCCATATTTAATTGTTGGGAAATTACAACTTCATACTGCAAACTGCAATATTATTTTGGACGCTTCACAAAATTCTGAATTTCTTGTGAAATGGCCAAATGGAGCAGAAGTTTTTATGATGAACTGTTTGATTGAAATTTAAGAAGAAACTGTAAGAAAACGTAATCCGACTGCAAACGATGTGTTTTTTTTTTTAAGTTTTTCCATCCGGTTTTTCGGTTGTTGCCCGAGTTTAAATGTGTGCTTCAGATAGTCAGGACAGTAAAATACAGTAAAATTAAAAGCCCCCTTTAAATATTATGTTATGTCTAAAAATTACAAATATTTGTTAGCTCGTTATCATTTTATTTGATGGTAGGAGAATAAAAATTACTATGTGAAGAAACCGATTCTACCGGTTAGAATGAAAATTTGTTTATGATCAGTACATCTAAGATAAAATATATTGTATAAATCTATACTTGTGTTCAAAATTTGTAATATTTTATTGTTGCATCAAGTTTAAACTGAAACAAAAACGAAACTTTGCCTGGTTAAAAACGAAATTGATCTTTCCAAACATAGTGTTGACCGATTTCCAAAACACTTCAGTAATACATCATGACTTCGGTGACATTTCTAAGTATCTCCAAGTACCCAGTGTCACAATTTTCCGTAATTTTAAGGACTCAAACTTACACCTTCACTCTTATATAATCCACCTTCTTTTCAAATCAATTCACTGGCCACGCTTTAGTGTAACTGACATATCAGCCAAGCATGTGCTGAAGGCTAACCTCTTCACCAGCACCAGCGAAAAATGGCTAATTAGCCAACGATTTCACCAGTAACACCTTCATCCACACGCAAATATTTATTAGCCACTCATGCCCACCACTCATATATAAGTGCCAAAATTGGGCAGTAGAAATCGAAAGCACAATGGATAAATGGATGCGCTTTAGGCAATACTAAGCTACCCAGAGGTTAGATGAATATGTATGTCAAATGGTGAAGAGCTACAATTTGTCCGCAAAAATTGATTGCCAAACAGAAAGTAATCAATACCTTCCCGTGGCAAACCCAAACAATACTCTCTGGGCATCTGCACCCACGCTAATCAGGATAACAAACATTTGTAAACCGTACGCCTCGCCTGTACCTGGAATATTAAAACTCAGAACCAATTCTGCTCTGATATTTTAAGTTGATTAGACGAATATAATCTTCGACACCCCGTGGAGTGTGGTTCAGCGGAAATGAACGAATTTCCATTGGCAGCGGGCAACAATTATTCAAAATATTCCTGTCTAACCGTCAAAGTATATTCTTAACAGGATTACTGTAAGGGGTAGATGCAAATGTAAGGGGTAGATACACAGATACTTATGCCGCATGTTCTAGAGCTGGGCTTCTTATATTTTTCTGCAAAGATACACATTTTGTTTGCAAGGATATCTATATCAGTCCGGTGAAAGACAGAACAATGTTTGCAATTGTTGTCAAAAAAGTTGGTCTGCTTTTAATGGGCTTAAGATAATGCCTAATAGGATCTATTAGGAACCGATATGAGTATCCTCCTGTGTATTATTCGTTTCGGGTGAAAATGCACGCACAGCAAAAATCTACTCAGGCCAGCACAATTCGTAAGTCTCTGACAGGTATATTGCATGCAGTATAGTCGCAATTGCATATAAATATTCGTCTCAGAACAAATACGAATGAATGTACCCACGCCTTGATTCGTTTTTCTGTGTTTAAAAATTTCATAATTAAAGTCAACTTTTTAGGCAATCAGAGGTTTAAATTGAATTGAAGGCCACGTGCCTCTCGTTTGACTGAGAATATCGCTGTCATGGTTGAAGATATCGTGCAGACCCCGTTGACATCGACGAAACGACGGACATTCCACGTCTCGTCGGTGCATTTTGATGAAGGACTTGATGCTGATGGGTGTTGGCCGGGAAATGTGTCAAATCTACACGCTCTCCTGAATCTCAACAAGGAAGTTAATTTTACGTCGAAAACCATAATGAACGACGAGCTCCATTTCGGTCTCCGCTTTTTACGATGGAGGAGCAATTAAATCACCTTTTTTTGAACTGCGCGAGTCAAAAGAAAATTCTATCAAAGGCTAACGAATTTAGCGAAACTGTACGAAGCGTTTATTATAGTCACAGTGTATCATTTTTGTGCATTCGATTGGTTGTTTCAGTTCCCCTTACGGCCATTATGATTGGCCCTTACAGCCCTTGTTGCTCTAGCTTCACAGCTAGCTTAAAAACCCAATTATAAGCTAGGCTTTTATAAGTAAATAAATAAATACATCAATTCTAAAATTATTCCCGTCTAGACTCAATGATTATTCATAATACTAGGATTATATTTAAACCATGTACTCACAAGCCACAAAATATCTAATCTAAGTTGGCTGTTGTTACATTCGTGTGTATGTACTCGTATTTTCATGCAACCCCCATTATAGGATTTTGTGAAATTCTCATGGCACATGTCGTTGGGTACACAAACAAACTTACCAAGCAGAGTAATCTCCCCCATCCATGTCACAGAGAAATCTCGCTTAATAATTAATCATGTGTGCAAAGGACTAAAGTCGGTAATAGAATTGGATTGGAATCCAGTCACTAAGAACTCAAACAATGAACATCGTAAAAACAAAGCCCAAACGGGAAACGGGAGCGAAAAAGAGAGGACTTTCAGGATAAGTTATATTATACACATTCCCTATGCCAAGAGATGAGAGGACGAACGACCAAAGGAACCATGAACTTTAGCCGTGGGCCATTCACAGACCCAGAATCGATTGATTTTCTAATAAAATTTCAGGGATTTCGATTTCGATTGGGATTTCTGAGATTTGCCTCTATCGGGGTACGACTGGCCAGTGGGTTAAGTTTTATTTACCGATAGAGCTGTAGGTAGAATGACAAGGTTACACACCCAGCATAGCACACTGGAATTTTTGTTTCATTTACTTCTGAGTATTCTTTTTTTTTTTTTTTTCGTTTTTCTTATAATTCAGAGGTACGGTTCCGTATGGAAGTGTGGAGGTGTGCAGGTGTGGGCGAGTGAGGCGGAAATTTTGTGAGTTTTTTCCTTTTGGTTCTTTTTTCACTCTCAAATTGAATAGGAAAGTGCTTTTTGTTTTAGTTCGGAAATTGAATTTTAAATAAAAAATTAAATTAACTTTAGGTATTTGGGGAATGGAGGCGAAGGAATAAAAGGTTTTTCACGTGCATTCCAATTTATTTATTCGCCTTCGTTGGTCGAATGCAGTCGATTTCTCTGGAAAAGTTTTCCTTTTTCCTCTACATTAGAATGTGGAAATACTACATATAATACAAAACGTATAGTGGACTGCAAATGGAAACTGAAACGTATTCTGAGGAGTGTTTGCATAGCTAGTTTTCTCAGGAGGTTACTGTATAAATCTTTGAGACTTGAAACTGATTTCGATGAATGGATTTATCAAGACTTATTTGCTAGAAACTTATGCGTATCAAAACTGATTTCGATAATTTCATTCTAGGTTCAATGGCATTAATGTGAGCTTTTGTTCTAAGAATACATAATGAAATTGTAAAAAAGTATTCATATAATAATAATGATGGCGGCGCTACAGTCCGAGGTGGACCTGGGCTTAGCTTCTCAGAACCACTCGTGTTGTGCGTGCTACTGTTCTCTCACGAGTGAAGGGGACCTACAGTTTAATCCAGAATGCCATAATAGGGAGGCTATAACTTCGAGGTAATAAGGGACTACGTTCAAATCGGCTTTCCCATCATCAGCACTAAAAACATCAGTACAGTGGAACATTGCTGATAATTAACAGCAGTCTTCTTCTTCTTAGGGCGCTACAGTCCGAGGTGGACCTGGGCCTCACTCAACATGCCTCTCCAGCCAGCACGATCCTTCGCCAGCTGTCTCCAGTTTCGCACACCAAGCCGGCCAAGGTCCCCCTCGACTTGTGTGCGCCACCTTGTTCGTGGACGTCCTCTGTTGCGTTGTCCCACAGGCTCAGAGTCGAAGACTCTTCGGGCCGGAGCTAAGTTGTCCATACGCTCTACATGGCCTAGCCATCTTAGGCGTTGGTTCTTATACGTAGACGCCTGGCTTGACTCATGTCGCTGTACAGCCCATACAGTTCGTGGTTGAATCTTCTCCTCCAAATGCCATCAACGCAAACAGGACCAAAGATCGCGCGCAGAACTTTTCTCTCGAAAAGACCAAGAGACTGTTCATCCGCTTGAGATATTGTCCATGCCTCTGCGCCGTACAGCAGGACTGGGATGATCAAGGTCTTATATAAAGTCAGCTTGGTCTTCCGAGAGAGGGTTCTACTACTCAATTGCCTTTTGAGCCCAAAAAAAACAGCGGTTGGCAAGAGTTATTCTGCGTTTGATCTCGGAACTGATGTTGTTTGTACTGTTTACCGCGGAGCCAAGGTAGACGAAGTCCTTAACTACCTCAAAGTTATAGCTGCCTATGGTGACGTTCTGGCCAAGTCGTCGATGTTGTGCGTCCTTTTTCGATGACAGCATATACTTTGTTTTGCCCTCGTTTACCGCCAGACCCATTTTAGCCGCTTCCGTTTCAATGCCAGCAAACGCATCATTGACGGCTCGCTGTGTTCTCCCAATCACGTCAATGTCATCCGCGTAAGCTAGCAGTTGAACGGACTTTTGGAAGATCGTGCCTCTTGTGTTGGCCAGTGAGTTTTGCACGATCTTTTTAAGAACGATGTTAAAGAAATCACATGACAGCGCGTCGCCTTGTCTAAAACCTTTTTTGACATTGAAGGTCTCGGTGAGTTCGTTACCGACCTTGATGGAGCAGCGAGAGTTCTCCATCGTCATCGTGCTCAGTCTGACGAGTTTAGCAGGAATGTCAAAACTAGACATGGCGCTGTATAGCTCGTCTCTATGCACGCTGTCATATGCGGCCTTGAAATAGACAAATAGATGGTGTGTGTCGATCTGCATTTCCTGGGTCTTCTCCAGGATCTGCCGCAGTGTGAAAATTTGATCGATGGTGGACTTCTCGGGCCTGAAACCACACTGATAAGGACCTATCAGTTTGTTCACGAATGGTTTCAGGCGTTCACACAAAACGGCAGAGAAGATTTTATAGGCGATTTTAAGGAGACTTATCCCGCGATAGTTGGCGCAGTCAAAGGGGTCTCCTTTCTTGTCGGACAGTCGAGCCGCTATTATGGCACTGGACTCCTACACCATCAAATCCAAACTTGTATGGGAATGCTTGCAAAAGGTCAAAGAATTGAGTAGGAGAAACCGAGTAAAACTCTGCTGGATACCTGGCCATACAGGGATAGAAGGCAACAAAATGGCCGACTCCCTGGCAAGGAAAGGAGCATTAGAACCCTTCATAGGCCCTGAACCATTCTGCGCTGTAGGAGACCATCTCCTCAGAGAAGAATTCAGGGAACTGGAAAGAAGGAATCGGATAGAGACCTGGAATAACGCTCGTGGAATGAAGCAGGCCAAGGGCAATATAACCGGAAGAGATTCTAACAGGCTTTCTAACGGTGCACTGTAGACTCAGGGAGCATCTTATGAAACTAGGGGTATCAGAAGAAGGTCTCTGCAGATTTTGTGGAGAATTTAATGAAATTCCAGAACATATACTGGGATTTTGTGAGGTACTAGCCCACAAAAGAAAAAGAAGTCTGGGCAAGTACCTACTATCAGAAGAAGAAATGCAATCACTATAACCATCTCTCATTCTCAGATTCCTGAAGGAAACTGGCTTAGAGAGAATACTCTAGAACAGATTTCTTCACTTATGCGCAATTGGAGTTCATTACCCTCAATACAACTCTGAAAAGAACTGTATTTGAGGGGAACTCGTTATTGTGCTAAGGTATTGAAAGTGGGCACAATAGATCTTAAAGGTCGCGGTGCAATATATCCTCAACAATAATAATAATAATATGAGGACATCCACGCAACATATTACATTCAGGATTGAGGTAGCATTCGGACGTGAAGAACAAACCCAGCAAATTTGGTGTGCTAGTCAAATTACAGTAGAATCTCGAAAGATCAATCGTGATAATTCGTACCCCGATAAATCGAAACCTCAATTATTCTATAGTCCCTTGAAAAATCGTCGCTAATTCGTAAAATTTTCATACATTTTGCTCCCCTCGTTATTTAGTATTTTATTTGCAATGCAATGAACACAAAACCTCTTATAAATCGTAACGCGTCTTTTAAGCTTCTTATAATTCGTAATGCAAAACGCAAAAAAAAAAACTTTTCCTTTTAACTACCGTTAACTTTTATATATAATTTTGTTGCCTTGATGTCGCCTTCGCCCTACACACCGTACTTTTTTGTTTTATGATATTACGAGTTTCTTTATTCTTAGCTTAGAATTGAGCGCTTTGTTTTAAAGTTAAGTTAAACAATATGTATCGGAAAATCATATGAAATGTAAAAGCACCGTCAATTCGTATTTTTATATATTTTCCACCTCGTTAAATCCAAATCTCGATAAATTGTAACCTGCGGTAATTCGCAAAAAATGCTGTTCCCTTGCCATTACGAATTATCGGGATTTGACTGTACATTGTATTTTACTTTTAACCAAATATTGATACTGCAGTGAATTTGTTACAATACAAACAGTAAATAACTTAAATGATGCGGGACTATATTTCCGCTTCACTGCTTCACAGCAGTGATGTATCCATAACGCTTAATGTCTGGATTCAGAAGTCAAGGAAACAAATTTTAAGAATCTTATTTGTCAGAATGGGCTGAGTTTTATAATAGATATGTATGTATGTACATATGTATAGTTCGTATTTTCTCGACTGCTTTTTATATTAAATCAGCTTAAACCGAATTAAAATCAAATTCCTTAACCCCACATCCACTATCCGTCCATCTGCGCATTACCTGATCAATATCATTAAAAAATTGAAAATAAAATACCGCATTCGTTGATCAATCGAAAAAAAGAAAAGAAAAGAAAAAAGAGATCTAATCGAAATGCAGTCAAACACCAGTAATGGTTATGCAAATTTTCCTTCACGTCAATTGACTTATAAACCCAATGACATGTGCCCCTCTGCTGATGTTTATCGTCTAATTGAGTCACACGTCAGCAGGAAGACCGTGGAATGCATCTGACAGGATAACGATATTCTTAAGTGCACGCAAATCGTTAACAAGATGTGGGTATAGCAGAATCACTGCGTCTCCAATTTCACCCCCACTCCTTCATATTTGCTGTCCTTTTAATTAAAGCCTGAAAGTTGAGGAGGAGGGAACACACACACACACATACAATACAATATAACAACACAACACAAAGTCACTTCCCAATCCGGCTCACATATCGAATTCATAAAACCATAAGTTAATATCACACTTTCATTGTCCTGCGAGTGCCAGTGCAATGCCAGTGAGCTACCACCGAGTAATCAGCTGCTACAGATTTCATCCCTTTCACAATATAGTTGCTGATGAATCCCCTGATCTCTTCGGTGCTTGGCTCGCACATGGGGGTGCGTTTGAAATTCAATGCGCGCTCTCTTTTCCTCCGTCTGTGGGCAATATTCGGTGGGACGAGCATGCCATGTCTGCACAAACAGACTACAGAAATATTGGTTTGCTCAGTCAACATAAATAAAAATGTCGTCCTCGCCGCGCCGTGAGAGTTTTGGTATTTTAGAGCGTTTTATTGAACATTCATAGTAGAGTCCTGTATCCAGCAGTTGACGACTGTGTGTGTATTTGTCAACGTAACTCCAGAAATGCCATCAACTTTCACGCTGTCCGGGGGTGCAAATTACTTCATGTGCTTGAAGACTAGATATGCGCCGTAAGATGGGGAGATGACATTCGTCTGTGCTTCCTGGCGGCTGTCAGGTCCGCAAAGTGTTGGCAACTTATTTTGGATCGGGTTGGGCAAAGTCAAAAAGAAAATACCAATGGGAAATTCACATTCCTTGCCGCTCCTTTTTCCAATGCCATTGCCACAAGGAAGCTAGGGCGGAGTCAATTTTCTGTTTTTCTTCTTCAATCAAGAGCAGAAGAAGAAGCGATGCAAGAAGAAAACATTTGTTATTTACTGAACGAACTCTCTAAGTAGAACTTTTGAGTTTTCGTTTTTGCGCTATATGTGTGTTGATGTAACTAAATGGAAAAGAAGATGAAATAAGCGTAAGAAAAGAGGATCAGGTTTTAAGTCATTTACTTTTTACATAGATGATGTAAGTGTAGTTTAGGAGATTTTCTCGCATATACTAGATTTGGAGAATTTCATGCATTTTTCTTTTTTTTGCGTTGGACGGTGGGAGATGGGATAGACGTACATAAAATATAAGCGGCCAATGTGATTAAAATTATTTAGGTATGGTTATTTTTGCGGTGGGCGCAGTGGTAGTGAAATTGTTTCATTAGGTTTATTTGGTCTAAATGTGTGGTAAGATAACGTATAACATTTATTGAAATTTTCTTAATTCTCAGAAATAATTCAACCTGTGTTAATTCCAGCTGCGAAAGGGTGCGGTACAAAATAGGGATTTGGAAGAATTTTTGATCAAATAAGTGACATAATGCGCAATATCAAAAATATTTTTGTACATTTTGAAGGGGAGATATTTGAATTTTTTCATCAGGCTTCTTGAGATTTACAATTTTTTAGAAGCAAATCAACTGGTAGCATACATGTTCAAAATCAATCAAATCATTCAACAATTTATATGCTGTAAAGGTGTTACTGCATCATCGGAACACTCATCTTTGAAAATGCGGCTGGTCACTAATAAAGATAGTTTTTTTGTGCTTAAAGTCAAGCTATGGTTGTGGAGGACGTTCGATTTCAGCAACATGGGGTCATGCGTCATACAGACAAAGGAACAATTCAATTAGAGCATGAGCAATTTTCAGGTGGCGTAATTTCGAATTTGCTAATCAGAATTGATCGCCTATATCAAGTGATTTGACTCCGTTTGACTTGTTTTGTGTTTTTGGAGCCTTAGACTTATACCAACAAGCTCACGACCTCAAATGTTGTATTAACAAAATTCACATTTATATAAAACAATCATGAAAAATTTCATATATACATTTTATTTAACTCGATCCCAACCAAGAAATTTAGCACCATTAAGGGGAACAAATTTTGAAAAAATGGGCGCTCGAGGTCTAAGGTTCGAATCTCGAAAAAAAATCACCTAAACATTTTTTTCACGGCTCCACCTCTTTCGAGTCACTGACAATGCTCAAAGAGTATAACTGTCTAGAAAAAGCTTCTCAATCTCGCCGTTCGGAGTTGGGATTAAAATGTAGGTCCCCTCCACTCGTGAGAGAACAATAGCACGCACAACACGAGTGGTTGCTGAAAAGCAAGGCTCAGGTCCACCTCGGACTGTAGCGCCGCCATTATTATTATTATTATTAAGGGAAAAAAAATTGTATTAATACGTACACAATGTTTTACGAAATAATGATCCGGTTCATAGAATCCGTTGCATGCGGTTTTTAAATCTCTATGTAATTTCTGCTATGCAATGAATAGTTTGCAGTGCATATATTGCAAAAAATACCTTGATTGGTTTTCACGCTTTGTTGATTACGATTTTAGTTTGACAAATCTTTAATCGAATGTTTGAATTACAGGCATACCAAAAGTACAAAACTTTGTTAATATTTGCTGAAATTGAATTATTTCTAATAACGTAGGTCGAATTCATGTCAATGGCATATTACAGAGCATTGTGTACGAATTTTTTAATCAAATTTTTCATATCATTACTCAAATCATATTTAGAATGATGCCAGTTTTGTGTAATGTTTAGATATTCAGTCTCGGATGCAATTGACGCAACTTCTGGTGTCACTTAGGTCCATTGATCTTCTTTCCGACCATAAATGGTGTTGTTGACATAATCAAATATTCCGAAATATCTATGCAGATAAGGAAATGTAACCTTCTGTCACCACCGCTCAGAGCACATCTGTTTTACAATGAGCTTATTCCAACGGTCACCGCATGTTGGTTTTGGGGCTTTTTGTGATCGGTTCCACTCTTTCGCCAGCCATTTTGAGTTTCTGTTTTCTCCCTCAGAAATTCAATCTTACTAACGTAGTTTTAATTTACAGTTAACAGTATAAAATTAACTGCTAGTGTATGTGCTTTGTTAGGAAAAGGGTGTAGAATAAAAAAAACATCTTTAATTCTTCATCTACTTACTGTCAAAACATTTGAGTTACATTTATGATTGAGAATGTTTTTTTTTTAAATCAGAGCCTTCCATAAATGCACACATTTAAAAGAGTTACCATAAGATTCAGATTTTTATTATGATGTCCATATTTTGGGTTATAGAAAGAGAGTTTTAATTTTTGTAATCCCTTTGCCAATCCGAACAATGACACATCTAACCCCTTCCCTGGACTCGATATCCTAACAAAACCATATAAAATCACGTTTATGTACCGTTAGCATGTGAACACAAAACGCGTGTAGCTGTGTGAGCACATACTCATTTAATTCGATGTCATACATAAACAAGAACAAAATGGGGTATAAAACGATATAGAACACGGTGTAGCCTTCATGAAATAAAGGATCAAAGGATCACCTTAATCTATGAACGATTTCATTTTTTGATTAAGACTGTTTAGCACGCTGATCTGCGTATGACATTAATCCGTGTGAGCGCATGTAAAACCAGCTGCACCGCTTTAAATTCAGACAAACGGAAACAAACCGAGGGTTGGACAGAGCATGCCATATACGAGTACATGCATCTATTTACATTTCCCGTCTACGTTCCAGAGTATTCAATCAACCGCGATTGTGTCAATAAAGGAAAAAATTCAAAATCTGCAAATGATGAAGACGTCTTTGTTTTCGGCGTTCAGGTAAAGATAAAAAAGAAAAACATAAGCGTGCATTTCGAATTTCAACTTTTTTGCATTTTAAATACAAAAATCTCCTAAGAAATCCTAGATTAATTCTGCCGGAGTAATCGAACATGAAAATTACTTCATTCTCATGACCGAAACCTTCCTGGTCCTGATCCTCATTGCTGTGTATGCGGCAGAAGTCCTTTGGGAACATAACAATGGACGGCTTCTTTCCGGAGAATTGAACGCTTTTTGATGGTCAATTGAAGATCGATTCACAAAAAAAAACTCTTATCCCGGGATCGGATGGAGAAAAAGAGCAAAGTTTTACAACAAACAAACACGCCTTAACCTTTTGAACAAATGGTAGGCCGCATATTTTTAGTGTTTTCAGGTGGAGTGGTAAGTCTGCTATTTACTCAGCCTTTTACATTTTGCTAACAATGTTTTTCTTTTTTCTCCCATCCTAGGGATTACCACGAGGAATCTTGTATCACATCACCTTTTCCCGGTTTCAGTTCTTTGCTGTTAAGCCGCTGGAGTTTGTTATTAAATCGATACTTTGATAGAACTACTGAAAAAAGGCACTACCGAAATCCTTTCCCTGTACACACGAGTATTATTTCTAGAAGAAATTAAACACTCTGAAGTGTTTGAATCCTTTTCTGTTGCAATACTCTTATTCATCTGATTCAATACCTACGTCTATGGAGTGTTTTGATAAGGCGAGAGATATGTACAAAAAATATCAGTAAATATCAATGCGGTGATCACGGGTTGAGAGAAAGAAAGTTGACTCAACGTTGTGTAAAAGTTAGTTTGTTTTTATATCAAAGAGCCGCCGGCAATATGGAGGCAATTCGATGTTATTTCAGATGATAAATAAACACACATTTCTTCTTTTGTTTTTGTTAAAATTTTGCTTAATAAATAAAATAGATAAATCTAATAATAGTGAATTAAAGTTTAAGAAAATATGAAATTAATTTAAGTTTCGATAGACTGAATCTTTAATCCTTAAGGTGTTCTCAATGGCTGCAGAAGTTACTTACGTACGAAGGACGATGCGTTGTTAGACGCTATTTATTTATGTTACATTTCGTGGGGCAAAGCAAAATGCGGTCAAAGAATGACGCATATTTTGATATGGACTCTCTACTAACATTTTCGCAGGTATAACTGGGAGAATATAATTTTAGAACAATGATCATCCCAATTCCTTTTTATGGCGTAGAGACATGGATGCTCTCAAAATCGGATGAAGCGCACAATGACGCTTTCAGGGGAAGGTAATGCATGCGAACTTTTGATTCCATTCGCGTGGAGGGCATTAAGACTACTAGATTGAATGACAAACTTTACTGACTGTACTATGGCTTGACGGATGTACATACATGCCGCCTCTTAAAAGCCAATTAACAGATTTCAGTGAAACCTCCCTTTGGCGAGCAGTGACATTGACAACACATTTGTCCGCCTAATTGAGGTGTCCATCGATGGGATCATAAAACGTATTAAAGCTCAAACGTGAATCGGGAAAATTTGTCCGTTTAAGAGAGGTTTAATTGTGCTAACACAAGTTCCTTATTCGCTAAAATATTTTCCGACTAGTAGATTTTTCTCATTAGGATTTAGTTTTTTCAGGCCGCTTAGAAAAAGTTTTTTCCTAGCGTAATTTTTAGTGCAAGAGATGGACAGGTGCCAAGATAGACAAGGATTGTCTTTTCTTTTGGACATGGAAAGGCGTAATAAATTAAAGAAAATAACTATTTCAGTATCACTTTTCAGACGTTGTGTGAAATTTATAAATATGTACATGTCGTACATAGAAATAGAGACAACTTGCATCGACGTGTAAACAGATATGTTTACTTACCTGTGAAGTCATGTTCTATAAATTTACTGCCCGCATTTTGATGCATATTAGTTTCAACCGTAATGGGAGATTGAATGCCTTCTGATTATTAACAAGTGGCATACCCGCCTCCATTTTACCTAACTCTTTCGTTGCTTGCGTATGTAATATGTAATTATATACTCATGCCTCTTCTCCCAGCAATACCTAGTTTTATGAAAATGTTGTAAAAAATAGAATAGTTAACTACAGGGTGGGCCATATGTGGTATTTTTTTTTAAATCGTAGGTTATTCTGACACTGACAGATGTTTTCCGCTCAAAATCAGAAAAATTAACAGAAAGTCAGTAATATATCGCGGAACGAACGAACGATGAGTCGCTTTGCACTTAAACAACGTTGGGAAATATTGGAAACTTATTGCCAAAGTGAGTGCTGTGCAGCCCAAACAGTGGGTTTTTTGAAAAGAAGTTTTGGCCGAAATGAAGCACCCACCGCGACTACTGTACGCAAGTTTATTCAAAAAGTTCGTGAGACTGGTATGCTAGTGGATACTCATGGTTCGCTTCGTCATACGATGCGCACAGATGAGAATGTGGAAGCTGTGGCCGAGAGTGTGAGACTCAATTCACGAACATCAACTCGCCATTGATCTCAGCGTGAAATGTTGAGCCTTTGAGATCTTTGAGCTGTTCAATGCTCAACATTTCACGCACTAGTCTGAGCAGAATTCTGCTCAAAAATCTCGGATTAACTGTTAACAAGGTCCAATTGATTCACCAATTGAAGGCGCAAGACAATCCGCTTCGTTATTGCTTCGCAGTTTGGGCCTTAGAACAGATTGAATTGGACAACGATTTTGGGCGAAAAATCATATTTTCTGACGAGGCTCATTTTCATCTCGACGGCTACGTTAACAAGCAAAATTGCTGCATCTGGGGCTCGGAAAACCCGCACGTTATTGTCGAGAAGCCAATGTCAATGCATCCACAGAGAGTGACAGTTTGGTGCGGATTGTGGAGTGGACCATTTTTCTTTGAAAATGAGACTGGGAACAACGTTTCGGTCAACAGAGGGTGTTACAGAACCATGTTAACCGACTTTTTTTTTTACTGAAATTGAAGACATGAACTTGGACGACATCTGGTTCATGCAGGATGGCTCATCATGCTACACAGCTCATGCCACAATCTATATTTTGCGCACCAAATTCTCAAATCGTGTTATCAGCCATTTTAGCGATGTCAATTGGCAGCCTCGGAGCAGAGATCTGACCCATTTGATCTTTTTTTTTTTGTGGGGAACCTTGAAGGTATTATGCGAACAACTCGGAAGCGATTGAAACACTTAAGACCAATATCATCCAAACAATCCGTGAGCTACAGCCTGAAACTATCAACAACGTCTTGAAAAATTGAGGTGACAGAATCCGCTACTGCGAAGCCAGACGAGGTAGCCACTTGAACGTCTTTGTATTTCATAATTAATTAGAATGTTTGTTCTTGCTAATAAAGCCATAATACATGGAAAAAAAATTGTTCAATTTATTGCATTTTTAAAAGGAGACTTGTATTTGGTACACCCTGTATATTGAAAGTACTAAGTTTTTTCACTCATTTTGTTTTTCAAACGGATCAAACAGAGAATTCGATTTTTCAATTTTGTGTCAAAATCATTTCAATTTTCGGCAGATAAAAGTGTACTACTGATTTACTTATTGACATTGCAAATGTATTTTACCAATCACGGCATCTCACTAAAAAAAACTTGAAAAAGCAGGATTTCGCGGAATTGAGTTAGAATAGCTTAGAACGTACCTTACCAATAGTTTTTGGAGCGTAAAAGTTGGTGTTATCAGGATCTCTGTTTTTATGTTTGTTTGAAGCGTGCTCTAGCTGATTTTGCTGATGATTGTTTCATGTGGCTTACTCCTTTTAATGTAATTACCAATACTATAAAGTATTTTTAGAATCTGATTTGCTATACAAAAAATAGCCATAAGCTCGAAAACTACGATTTTTTGCTTATCGTCTATACTCAGCTTTGAAAAATGCAAATACGGCGGGTCTAGAAAACATCCCACTTATCCTTTGAATTGTGACTTTAAAATATCAGATTAAAATTCCTTTTCTCTGTCATTTGTACTGTATTAAGGTGTTAAAGACTTTCTCCTTTATCTCTGCTTTTTCTTTAGGTGATGCGACACTCCGAGGTGGATTGCGCCAACAACTCGTGTTATGCGTACAATTGTCTTTCCATGAGTGGAGGAGATATACAGTTTGATGCGGAATCCGAGCGTCTAAGGGTCCAAGAAAACTTAAGCTTATGTCACCACCCTACGAAAAGTAACGAGAAGCATCGTCAAATTTTAAAGTGTCTAAAACTGCGTTTGGGAACGTAAGTAAAATCCAGCCGCCATTTGAGTGTTCCGTCGAACAATGATTGAAGTGCGGAAAAAAATGAGCAACCGAACATGAAAATTCATAAACATAAAACATTGAGTGCCTTACAAAAACTGAAAGATTTATAAAGGAAAATAAATATTTCAGTTCAATTCAACACCAACAGTCATCGTAGGTCGCGCTCTACGTTAGTAAGCAAAAGTGAACGAACTTAATGAAACTTGAGCATTTATGTACATCCGTTCGATTGATTAACTTTCGTTACTGCCATTAGGGTTGAAGCTTATATTTGGGAAGATTTTCTTGAGAGTTGTACTCTCTGAGCATTAACAGTGACTCGAAAGACTTGGTGCCGTAAAATGAAACTTGGAGTTTTGATCGCAGATTGATCTACGGACCTTTGGTGTCGGGCTAGACGTACTTACTCACTTACTCACTACATCAAGGCGTTCACATGATGCCATGATGCGTTTTTGTACTTGGTGTCTGTTCTTCGTTTCCGTAGTCCTTTACTTTTGTTATATTAACAGCGTGGGTTTGTATTTGATGATTTATATTTTTTTGAAATCTTTTAAGACCATCAAAAACTGTGATCACATTTTTGTTAAAGTTCCATTTTAACGAAGCCTAAATCATTACTGCCTTAATCACGTGTTTTCTTTTTCCACTTTGTTGTTTGATACAGAATGTACATAGTTCTCGTCAAAGTGATTAGTAAACTATAATCTCCTTTAAACTAAACATCAAAAAACGACGCATCAAAAAACGCTAATTTTCATTCATTCTCCATTTGCGAAATTAATATGAGATGCTTTTCACCTTCAACAACGCATTCTCACATATTGCCTTACTTACCTTATTTCTACCCACACGTATGCACAAAAAGATACATATAAAGATAAGATGCAAAAACAAAAAAAAATGAAATAAAATAACAACTTATAAACTCTGAAGATGAGAAATGAGAGAAAATACGTAATACGAAAGCTAACAACAATATACCATAATGTTTATGTATTGCCAACATAAAAGCATTAATTTAGTTATTATCTACTTAAGATACGAACCCACATCACGTCGTACATAGTGGGTCTCATGCCCACAAGCTTTGAAATTTCTACCCCGCCACAGACGGGAAAACAATCAAAGCAGATGAGAAATCAACGACAAAAAAAAACGTTTGTTTCCGAAACGCCTACACCCGCCACTGATAATCATCATCATCCTTATTTAAACACACTAAAAGGCGTCCGAGAGATACAAGTTGGATCGGATAAGGGGCGAGAGGAAATGAGAGCCAGTCTTTTAATGGAGAACGGGAGGCGTGGCCAGTGCAATTCACCCTCCATTTGTAAGAAAATACATTGCACCCATACGCACGCAACTGTCCTCCTAGAGTCGATGTGTGCGTGTTGTTCTCATGAAAAATGAATGGAACAGGAGCACTCAATGGGACAGGAGGCGTGGCCTGAGTGCGCGCACTGTGCCAATCTGACTTGTTTCGTTGAGGGTAACCAGTTCGGTAAGTCTGTAACCAGTTACCAAAGCAGTTTCGGTTTTCGTTGAAGAAGGGTTCGCCACAGAGAGCGCAGTGTAATTTATCGGAGTGTTGTGTACGAGTTTAACCGTAGATACTTTAACGTGGATTCATTCATATCAATCGCTTTCAGTGCAATTCGAAGAAGCGATTTTGTTTAGTGAGTGAAAAGCGATTTGCATTCGCAAGCAAGTGACATTTGTGATATTTTTTGTCGAAGTTGTGTCTAAAAGGTCGCCATCATTCTGAGCTCATTGTGGCAGTCTCCAGCGCAGCTGGGCCTGGAGAAGAATTCCGATTTTGGCGGAAACAAAATCATAAATATTCACACACCCAGTCCGTCGCCACCGGCACATCCGGCCATGGTTGAGACTGCCTCACCTCCGTCAGGAGTGACAATTAAACCATGCTCTAGTCCAATCGAACACCCGCATCATCCGCACAATGTTGTGCATAGCCATCAAAACGTAAATACCAGCACGAACTCAAGTAGTAATAGTCCCAGAACACCTCCCAGCTATCTGACCACAGCCATGTTATTGAACAGCCAAAACTGTGGATACCTTGGGCAGCGTTTACAGAGTGTGTTTCAAAATCACCAGCAGCAACAGCAACAGCGCGAACAGCAGCAGCAGCAGCATCAAAACGATAGTCAACTACAGAACGACGATCATATCCACCGGTCAGCGTCAGCCGGGACAACATCGGCCGCTTCCCTCTTCACCATTGACAGCATCCTAGGCTCACGAAATGGAGTAAATTTCAAACGTGCCGAAAGTCCCGCTTCCCCGAGCAGTAACAGTTCAGCGGCAACCAGTCCAATAAGGCCGCAAAGAGTACCCGCTATGCTCCAGCATCCTGGCTTGCATCTAGGACATTTGGCAGCAGCAGCCGCCTCAGGATTTGCCGCCGCTGCCTCACCATCAGATTTCTTAGGTATGCCTGCATGTGTAAATGATCTCATTAGGTATTATCCTAAGCTCATTAAAACAATACCAGCAAACTCAATATTCTGATCTTGTCATTCAAATTTGTGGGAAGGCTTGACCTGCTTTAAGAAGTCTTACACCCTTTCATGGGATCTCATTAAAAGTCGACCAAAGGCCAATTTGTTTTCTCACCACAAACCAAATAAGTCCGCTTGCACTTAGAGTCAATCCGTAAAATCCACTTGGTCCTTTTTAAAATACTCGTTCGAGTACTTCGACAGCCGTTCGCACAGCATGAGTTCTGCTAAAATGATGAGGAATTTCCTAGCGAATGTTTCAGTGAATGTCTGTGAATGAGGGGTGGGAAGATTTGTGAAAGGATTAGGTACTGAAGAAGAGCAATTACTCAAGAAGATGATTAGAGAGAACAAAATCTAAATTGGAATAAAAATCTGGGACAAATTAGTTAGTTTTAGGATAGAAGATAGTTTAGTATTGACTTTTAGTGTAAAGGGATGTTGCCGAGATCTAATAAGGTTTCGAAAAATTTTTTTGGTAAACAAATTTTCTGTCGCGGTTAAGCCGTAAAAATCTGACGGAATTTGGAAAAAAAATAAGAAACTTCGTTTAGGACTATTTGCAGACTGATTAGAACATCATTGCATATAATTTTTGCAAAGCTTAACTGCATTTGGTCACCTTTACAAATCATTTCGAATACATTTTGACATCTTACGGTAATCATTCACATTTTACCAAAAATGTTAAAGATGCCAATATTTTATAAGCCTGAAATTTGTTCTTCCTCTTCTGATGGACATAGTCGAGGATGGAACAGAGCCTCAACCAACAAGTTTCAAGTCACGTACGCCAAATTGTGTGCCATTTGTGTGCGCCATCCGTTTCGTTGGCGTCCCCTATTGCGCTGTCTCACAGGCGCGGTGCTGAAGACTATTCGGGCTGGAGCAATGTTAAGTACAACATGAAACTTCCTCAAACATGACGAGTCAAAGCGAAAAAATGTTAAAACTGTCAAGCAAAGCCGAATGAAAAAAGAGATAAGTGACGCGGGATACAAGTATCAACTAACTATTCCATCTCATTAGTAAGGAAATGCTGGCACATCATTGATTTCCCTTCAAGTCATATTCTATATCCTTTTTGGTTAAACTTTGCCTTGAGATTATTTTTTTATATTATTTTATTTTTTCGAAAAGTGTAAGGTTGTCTGGAAATCTAGTACATTTTTCATAAATTAATTGAGTACATGCTTAGGATGGTGTACTTGATCAAGTCTATGTTTCAATGTTTGACATTAGCCGTTAAGAATTTTGTAGGACAGTGTGAAGCGGTTAATAACACCTGAACCACTGCCGATTGAGAAAATTGAACGTTTACAGAGTTTCAATTTCTTATAGTTCAAAAAATGTTAAAGTTTAAGCATACAAAGAAATCGATTCGATTTTAATGCAAATTCTGTCCTCAATTGAATGATGCTTTAATTGAATGAATGATTTGTGTGATGACGAACATGAAACACACCTTCGTTCAAAATTCCCACATAATCTCTTACATATTCTTTCCCAGACCTACGGGCTTAAATCTTTTAAGGATACTTCCCTTCACCACAAAATCATTTTATAATTCACTCTGATTTTGGTTTTATTTCGGAAACCTTTCAGTACCCTAATAGGTCAAATCCAAGCATTTCATTTTTTCCACATACACTTACTCGTACATAAAATTTTAATAAATCCCACAAGAGATTTCACATTTTTTTTTATTTTATTTCGTATTCGTTCCTCTGAAGGAATCCTTGTAAGTTCAGCCGCCACCACAAATAATTTACTTATTCGCTCGTCCTTGTGTGTAAAGCTCCTTAGGGGATTTCAATTGAACAAAAAAAAAATTCCATGAAGCGAAGGTGGGTGAGCGAACGAAATCTCTAAACACTAGAAAACATATTTCAATATCTCTGTTAAGTGGAAAACATCTCTCATTCTCTCTGTTCCATTAGGAACGGGAACAAAAAATTCACCTTAAGGTTATTTGCACGAATAAAAAAAGAAGAATTACCTACTAAATCAAGCATTCATAATTTTTTTTTCATCCAGAGTACCTATTGGAAATCCTTTTTCTTAAAAAAATCTTTTAAAAACGAAAAGGAGAAACATTTTCATATTGCGAGTAGATTTACATCTTTTTTTTCACTATCAATTTGGGCGTCGCATCTCATCAGGGATTTATGGCAATCGGAGCGAGAGACAGCGAAGTTGGGAAAGGTTGATAAAAGGGTGCTAGTCCCACGTCGTGCATGAATATGAGATTTTCATGGGGGAGGAAAAGAAGAAAAAAACGTGAAATCCCGTTGCGAAATCCTGATAACTTCTAAGTTTTCCTCCGTTTAATGCAAATGTGAATAATATTCATTTCACAGTTTTTGTTGGTGTTTTCGTGCATTTGTTAGGATTTTGGAACCACTTGTGAATGTCTACTGTAGTAGAATTTTAATTTAAACTTTTTTCTATGTTTTCGTTTCAGTCGCTTATCCCAACTTCTATCCAAATTACATGCATGCAGCGGCAGTGGCTCATGTGGCAGCCGCTCAAATGCAGGCGCATGTAAGCGGGCATGGAGCGTTGGCGCACCATCACCATCATGTAGGCCATCTTGGGCACGGTCCTCCGCCGAAACGGAAACGACGTCACCGCACCATATTCACCGAGGAGCAATTGGAACAGCTGGAGGCAACTTTTGATAAGACTCACTATCCGGATGTTGTCCTACGAGAACAATTGGCGCTGAAGGTCGACCTGAAAGAAGAACGCGTTGAGGTGAGTTTTCTTATTTTGACTTTATGTAGCAACGAAGCCATAGCACTCTAGATATTAACTGGGGACACGTACTTAATGTGTTTGAAGAGCATTTTTGAAAGGTTTCGCGTTAAGGATATTTTCTTTGAAGGATTCCCAACGATACACGCTCATATTGTGTTCAACCAAACAAACAGTGAGATGCCTGTGTAAACAGAGTTGAATTTCAGCCCTGAGGGTTGGTATAAATTTAAGTGAACGGAAAGAGAGAGAGGGTTCGAGATACTTTTAAAACGATTTTGTTTTGAATGCAGACCATTAGCAGTGACGATAAGAGTGATTTTAATTTTTATTTATTTCACTTTGTCCAAAAGTGAGGGTGACAAGGGTGACATTTGCGTTGACACTGAAATGAAAGTTAGGGGTTGACTAGTTGTCAAATCAAACACCAATTTGCTTGTAATTAATTAAGTACGCACTTGCAGTGTGGATTGGGGTTAATGGTTGTCATGGTGTTTATTCAGGCCCTCAAGGCAGTGATGATATAATTAAGATAAGTAACACATCTATTAGGTGACAATTGTCCTTCGGGCAAAGATAATCAACAACAATCTGACTTGGTACGAGTAGTGGAAATTGTGCGTATGATGATATCGGAAGTTTGCGTTGGCTTTGAAATAGGGATTATTGAAGCCATTAGAAAATGTTAGCCGCTGGTGAAATCCAATGACATAAGAAAAGAATTGGTGGAAGGAAATTTTCAAATGTTGGAACTCTCCGATTTGCTTATTATATCAGGATTAGAGTAGACATCTACTCGTTGTTATGCAGCTTAGACTTGAAAATGTCTTTTCAGTGAATCATTACTTGGCAATGGTTGGCATTTGTGTTCTTTGTACGGCGCTATAGCCAGGGGTGGGCCTCAACCAATATGTCTCTTCAGTTAGCGCGATCCTTCGTTACCGACCTTGATGGAGCAACGAGAGTTCTACATCGCTGTCTTGCTCTTTTTGACGAGTTTGAAAGGAATGTCAAAACTAGACGCGGGGTTGCAGGTCTCGTTTATATATACTCTGTCACATGCATCCTTGAAATCGACGAATTAGTGGTGTATGCCGATCTTCATTTTTTGGGTCTTTTCTAGGATCTGTCGTAGTGGTCGAGTGGGGACTTGGGTGAATGGAAACCACACTGATAAGGACCTATCAGACTGATGACAAATGGTTTCAGGCGTTCGCACAGAACCGGAGAAAAGATTTCGTACGTGATGTTAATGAGACTTATCCCAGTCAAAGGAGTCTTTTTTCTTGTGAATAGGGCAACAGTACTGAGGTTCCACTAATCGGGCATGCTTTTTTCCGACCATATCTTATAGATGAACTGGTGCAACCAGCTCCTACCAGATCATCTCCACCAGACAGACCATCTGCTCCAGCATATTTATTAGACTTTAGTCTCGATATTGCGGTCTTAATTTCGTCTAGATCTAAAGGACGGAATTCTTGTCTATCTTCGCTCATATTAAGTGAAAACAGTGGCATTTGTGTTCGCCTGTTCGACAAAACTTCGATTTTTATGTTAGTCACAACACCGATGTTTTGACTTCAGAAGAACCTACCGTCGCAGCTACTTTTTGGACTTAAAATAGTTCTGAGTTTTACTCAGTTTAGAATACTCGTCAGTTAAGTTCAAATGAATTTAGAGTTTTCGTTATAATTCAACTAGCTATTCATTCGCTGTTCTACAGGAGCAACCGTGGAGCAGAAAAGAATTATTTGCTTTCAAAATATGAATTTCTGTCCTCGAATAATTCTAAATATTTGGAAGAATATGGAGGTGTCCTTCTTCTTATTGTGGCCCTACAGTTCGAGGTGCACCTGGGCCTTTAACACCAAGCCACTCCAGCTAGCAGGATTATTTGTTTGCTGTCTGCAATTGCGCACCCCAAGTTTGTTCAGGTCCCTCTCCACTTTAGTGCGCCGCCTTAGACATCGACGTCTGCTGAGTATCTGCTGCGTTGTCCCACTGGTTCAGAGTCGACGATAGAAAGGCATTATCACACCTAAAATATTTAACACTAAACAATAATTGAAAAAGGAAATTGAAAAATGAAGTTCTGAACAATGAAGTATTTTTTCTTTAAGTATCAGCTACTTATAAGTCTTAAAATGTGAAAGTCAATATCGAATACGTACATTTTTTCGTGAATTTGTAGCCAAACAACTTCGTCCACACTCAACGTCTGTCACCCGAAAATAATCACTGAACATACTTATTAACCTTTTACCGCGTTATTTTAACGTGACCACAGATTTCACTGAGCGCAGTCTTAATTTGAACCTCTGTGGGCCACAAACACTCGGGTAATATTCAAATTTTCAAACCACAACTCTTTACCAACAACTTTGGCTTAAAGTATTTTGTCAACAAATTGTTAACCCATTTCATGGCTTCTAATCCAAGTTTCCAAATTCAGCGCCGAACTGCGAATGGTGTGCGACGAAGAGCAGGGGAATCATTGAGAAACGAACAAAAAAGTAGCCTCATCCACTTGAAATTGAAGCTGCGAATGAAATATTGTCAAATTGTCAAATTATTCTACTCACAGTCCACTCTCCTCCAGACTTCGTTCGAATGGGGACCCACAAAAAAAACCCTAACAACAATACCAGCCACCAAATAAAAAAAAAAAGAGGAATAATTATCTGAATTAATACAGAAGACTTATTATAATTTTGAAGTATTTAATCTAGCCAAAGCGACAATTGTCAGATATTTATGGTGGCTTCTGTGATGCGCATATAGCTGACGGGCAGTGTGTGGACAGCAGCACTATGAGAAGCACTTGAGTCCGCGGCTACTGTTCAATATGTGAATGCGTATGGTTGCCTTAGCAAAACCTACCTAAAAATGCTGAGAAAATGAAATAAGTGGCAATAATTATCGAAATCTCATCTCATTGAAATGAAAATGCAAATAAACTCGAACCAAGAGGCAGAGAAACGAGGAGGACGATGTGGGAAAGACGAGGGAGTGCAGATGAAGCTGATGAGTGCCAAGAAGATGTCTCAGATTGACCAGACCCAAAATCCACCAGCACAGACACTTCAACTTCCTCTCCTGACTTGAAGAAATAACACAACGCCTGAGGCATAAAGGCACAGAGTATTCAAATCCAATTCAGGAAAAATGAAAAAAATATATTCAAAACCGGTAGCTGCCGACACCGACCGACAATGTCCGTTGGTAGGGACGGACGCTACGCAGTGAACTGATGACAGTGTCGCCTGAACGGCCACACACTGAGCGTTATCGGTCAAGCGGGAAAATTCAAACATTCCTAATCCTTGGTTTGAAGTGATTGAGGTTTTTAGTTGATTGCGAGTGTGTACATATTTATTTATTTATTGATTTTGTGGAACGTCTTCTGGCTGCAACTTGGACCCCATCATCTTTTGGTGACGCTTGCCGTATCGGTTAAATTGTGCTGGTTCTTAATTCTTCAACACCCGAGCAGCGATGAATTTTGGCAGCTTCTCGAAATCACATAACCGAATTAAATTACCTTTCTGTGTTATGAATTAAAGATTTTCCATCATCTGAAGAGGGCTAAAGAACAAACACGAAGAGAGGTGGTTGTGTGCTGCTATGGCTACTGGAAATTGCATAGATAAATGAGAGAAGTCTCAGACACTTGAAGATGCATCTCAATTAATTGTGGGTATGTAAGAAGTGGGCATTTTCGTATAATTAACAAAACTCCATACAGTATGCACATGAGGCGGTCGACGTGGAGGAAATCGAGTGAGGAATGTCAGAACAAACAGAACACTGGACAAAGCAGAGAGCGAGAGGTTTAAGAGGGAAGCTACTGTTGTATGTACACATCAGCTTCTGATTCTAATTGAAGCGTGTGGTCCTTTTCCAATGGACGCACTGCACTGTGTTGTCCGGATGTTTACGACCACACCGCACTCATGTTTTTGTTGTGAATGATTACAGTGATGATGATGGTGCACTTGATGGGGCAAAAGGACTTGCACACTCATCTACGTAGCCGACGATGTATATTTTGATTAGGGAGCTCTGCTTGAGAACGACTAAAGGATGTCAAAAGAGATTTTTGATCGTCGGCACTTAGATGAAGAAAACAAAAAAATAATGAAACAATGGAAGAGTTCAACGGCTCGTGAAGAGAGTGTGGAGTATTCTTGAAGAAGTATCGGAGTCTTAGACTTTCTAGAAGAATTTGGCACTTATTCCTGTAAAATGAGATTATGGTGCAACGTTGAGTGGTGTTAACTGAGAAAGTGTGCGAATGAATTTCAAGTGACAAGTGAGTTTCTATAAATTTTAGATTTTATCACCAGGAGTCTTGCAAATTGATTCGCTTCTGTCACTTAATAACGAGTGAGTGAGTGTCACTAAATAACAATCTGAATAATTTTGTTGAAAATACATTGACTGGATACTTGTTCGATAGTAAACAAAAAGATATACAACTTAGTGTACAATCAGCCCTAATTAACAAGCATTTTACTTCAAGAGCCCTACAAACATTGGGTTGACTTTAAATGTGTCTGAGGCAAATGGTTTTTGTCTTTGGTCAGGTCTTTGTTAATTATTTATTCGTGATATTTCCTGAATCTACTACATTTTCTTAAAGCAAATCTCAACAAATCTCGAACTACTTTTCTCCAAAGTATAGTGTGCTTCTTATGCTGATGGTCGATGTGTTTTTTTTTTATAATATATAAAAATATGTGGCCTTATGGATAAAATAAGATGTGGCCGAGGCGGAAAAATGAGCTCTGTCAAGTACATTTTTCCTAACAATTTTAGAGACTTCAGATCTGAAGCAAAATATGTTGTTTTTGATTTGTTGGTGTACATCCTTTCATTAAAGTACCCTTGTAGGAAGAAAACAAAGGGTGGTTCATATCGGCCCCAGCCGATAGCATCATTTTTTGATATTAATCGCGAAAACTTTTTCGCGAAATGTGCATCATAGCATGAGTGTGACACCGTCTGATGCAGCACCGTCTGATGTAGCACCGTCTGCTATAAAAATACATTTTAGGCCTAAGTTTTCGGTGTTCCAATACAGGTTATTCTGTTAATGAACACTTCGTCACTCATAATGATTTTTTGTTAAAATTTGTATTCGCAGAATGATTTCGCCACCTTTCATGGTCACTTTTCTGAAGTCAATTGAATTTTTACTGATAAACATCTTAATCATTTTTAAGATACATGGTGGAGACATTTTCAATTCTTGTGCACGGCGTCGATGGGGGGTAGCCAGACATTCAGCAAAACTCTGGCGCACTGCATCAACCTTTATTTTATTGTCTTTCCCAGTGTACAAAATTATTCATCACTCGCTGAATGGTTGACTTGCTTGGCACATGATTTGCACCAAAAAAGTCAATTAATTTTTTAAAGAATTACTTACATAGAATATTCTCATAATTTAAACACATTTGTTTAGCGTTAGCTAATCTGTAATAAATTTATGTTATCGGTAACTCTATACGACTGTCAAATGTCATCCAAATCAAAATGGCACCCAAACAAAAGCTACCTGAAACATAAAATGTGTACAGAAAATCACGAATTTAAAAATTTACTACGATATTTGTTTAACACGTTTACTGCTATTGTACTTTTTAGGGTTCCGGTCTAAAATGACAATTTAAAACCTATTTACATAAAATATAACCAACATTTTATACAAGAAATATTTTGTGAAAATTCAACCTACTACATAATTTGAGAAAAGACACAGACCCTACAAATATAATTTAACGAAACATATCTTGCCGCTCATGGTAATGATATGCATTTTTTCCTATTTAAGCATCTTTATCGCTAATGTTGTGAATTAAATGTATAAATAATTATAGGCAATAGAATGTTCATGGGATTTTTTAATCTCCCTCTTTTTTTCCAACTCTCTTAAATACTGTCATGGCTCCCTCTCCGAAATTCTGATAAATGAAAAATTGAGCCCTCACTGAATTTTAGCATCTTTTCGTTCTGTGTTTCTATAAAACCTGACAGATACCCTGATATGAACAATTGCTTGTGGAGACCAGGTGAATCAATTACATTATTCAAGGAATTTTTAGTATTCATTTTAAGTAGCTCAGCATGGGACTAGGTGAACGACGGCTGAACTGGAACGGCAATATTTATTGCCTCTGTCGGGATTGGGATTTTTTGCTTAGCTAGTTCGTCAGCTATTCTACTGCCTAGCGTTCCCTGATGTCCAGGAGTCGAATATAGGGAAATCGTGTTAGTGGCTGTTTACAAACGATTGGGAAATCTGACTGGGCAGGCAAGATTTTCTGCGTGTGGAACACGCGAATCGGTTCACTTGCATCATGTTTTCACCCAGTAATGTTCTACCGAGAATTGAGTAATGCTCTCTTTTAAATTCGTATTTTTCATGAATAACGGATAAAAACAATTTTTGTTTAGGTGCAGCAGCAACGTTTTCATGTAGTACTGTATGTATGCAGTGAAAAAAACATTAAAATTGCATTTAAATCATCCCTGTAATCAATTTTTCTAAAATGCCTCGCAGCATGCGTCGGGTGTTACTCGATCAGCGATCACCAGAAAATGAGGAAAACATGTCGAAAATGAAACGAAAAGGGATGAAAATATACCTGCTTCACCCGAGAATCCGCTTTGAAAGTGGATTTTCGGTAGAAGAAGTCCGATTTTCGGCGCGTCCAACCCATCTCCCTCTCGCTTGTGAAAATCGTATATTGTATCCCTCTCAATCCTGCCTTCTTCCGCACTTGTAATCAGACACTTATTTATACACTACAGTTTTTAATTGATTTAAGTGCTGCCTGACTGAGTACACTCAGGACTGTTTGTTATTCCTTTCGTTGCTTTTTGTATAGCTTTGAAATTTGTAGCATATTTCATAGTTGTCCCTGGCATCGAAGACACCAGCTTCAACGATTTCGTTCAGCTTTGAACCATCTGTTTAGGTTTTGATACAATTTGTGTCCCGTCCAAAGCTCTCTTGTTCTCAACATCGAAAGACCAACTTGGGATATTTGCTACGAGGTATTTTTTGAGATAAGATTACAAAATTAAGAAAAAAAAACGTTTTCTAAAAAAACGACATCGTGTCACATTTTCATTGTTCACCGCAAAAAAGACTAATTATTTTCCAATAAAAGAGCAATTACTACATATTTTCAAAATACGAAACACCAGTCTGTTCGGCGATCTGAAAAAATGGTTCACAACATAAAGAACGGATTAAAACTGCCGACAAATTGATCTTCAAAGGTGTTTCACTTTTGTTGTCGACAGCAGCGTGTGGGATCGCAAAAAGGATCACAACTGATGACAATTTTTGTGAGTTCTTGTTTTGATTGTTCAACAAAGCAGTAACTGAGCAGCAAAGCACACCCACAATAGACGACCGATACAATCTGCCGTCGGTTTTTTTTTTGCTTAGATCACACATGTAAGCCGGTACACAAAAAAGGATTACAAGATGTCCTTTTTTGTGAAATGTTTGTACGTCCCTTTGAGATCAGAGGCTAAGGAAGGATGACCCCAGCATGTGCAAAACATTGCACGAAAAACAAAAGAAAGTTAAATTAACTCATTCAATTAAAATTAGTCAAATATTTGATTACCTACGAATACCTTCTGTTTAATTAAATCACGAGATTGTACACTTTTCGGGTTACACAACAATGCTGATCAACCCCCGAAAAGTTCGGTCTGTTTGTTTGTGGTGAACCCTGCGAGGTGTTTATTTTTAGTGAATTAACAAAATTAAATGGCAATGAGGTGGAATCAGAAGATTTGCTCCGAGAGCTTGAGTAATTATTTAAAAAGCGAGCACGAATACAAACACGCACCGTCAACACGGGCAAAGGAAGGAAAAATACGAGCATATCCACGAATCGCCTTGGGTACTTTTCAGGATTTCCACCCTAAAACAAGAATCAAGTCCTCCTCGTGTTTGTGTCAAAATGAAGTGCGGTTCACATTTGACAGAGTTATGATTGCCACAACTTGACGGAGTTTTATTATTTTTAATAATTTCCTCCTTCTGTTAGATGTATCATCGTCCTCAGAGCGCTGTTGATGCGAATAAACTAATATTAAGCTCTCTTAATGTGTGATGGGGGAGATGATTCCTTCAACCCCCATTGTATGTGTAAAGTGCCCCCTAGGCGATATTTTGAAGTATTTACTCTACAATTTTAACGTCGAGTGGATGTGGTTGTTTCGGTGTTTCGGATCACAAGGACTTCGGCTGACGATAGCTGGGTTTCTTTATTTCTCCCAATGCAGCTGGAAAAGGGACTCAGGGTGGATTTAGCTGTTCGTCTTTTATTACTTAGAAAAACAATTAGACTCATAAGTGAACAATCAACGTTACACTGAATTTCGCACTCAAGTGAATAACAATAGGAGCGATTGGCCAAAGAGGGCCAGGCATTGTGTTTTGAGTCGATATAATTTCGTGGGATTAGCCGCTGATCTTGGGGGTTGATCGCTTCAATTGCCTAGCACTTTCGTCTCAAGAAAGTGTTTTCTTCACAATCAAAGCCGACTGACAGCTCCATTCAGATGCTCAGTGAACCTGAAATGTTTCCGATGATAGTGTGATGTCGAACCATTCCATCCAGTGTAGCTTAAAGTTTTCTCTGAGGTGGGCAAAAATTAATTGCCACTCACGTTTACTCTAGGAATGCCGAAGTCGATAAAATTGCGAAGCCAAAATCTCACTGAACCGCGAACTAAACGTGTTCGTCATAATCTTTGATTGAATTTGAAATACACAATCACCTTGCAGAGGAAATTTTCGCCGGTTCATCGGCGTAGCTACTGCGCGATATATCTGAAACAATGCACTGACCCATGACATTTCACTTTGAAAAATCACCAGAACACGGAGAATTCGTCGTCCTTGGAACAAAAATCTAATTAGAGACTTGCCAAGTTGGCCGCCAACTGCCTCTCTGCAGCTACTTCTGCTGCTCCAACAATATCCGCTTCAGTGAATGTCCACAAATCACACTTTGATGGCCACAAGGGATCACAACGCATCACCATCGGTCAGTGAGTGTATGCTGCATACATTTTTGCCACCATAACCATCGCCATCGTCATCGCCATCGCCATCGCCATCGTCATCGTTATCGTCATCGCCATCGCCATCGCCATCAATCCCCACCATTCTCAATCGCTGCAAAGGATATTGAAGATTACCCCATGAACCAAGGGCCGTACCAAGCAAAGCGTACCCAACTTACTTTCAACCTGCGGGGACTTCGATGCGAGACTACGGTCAATGTTTGCTTAAAATTTTCCGACAGTCAAAACACAAAAACCCACCATATCGTCGTGGAAATTTTCCATAGACTGTAACATTTTAGCCAGCGCATGAAGGTGCACCAGAGGGCAACGCAGATAGGCTGGAAAAGTTTAATCCATTTTGAGGTTATGCAATTTTGATGACGTATTACATTAGTGACGATCACATGATGTCCTTATTCTTCCTGTGCGCCTGTGTATGGTTGGGAAATTCGTTGGCTTTTTCCATAATTCATATGTAAACGGCGGGAGTTAGTGTTCGAGGACGTGTTTGTGGGGCGGATTTTGCAGGTTCACAATTTTTTTCGTACTACGCTTTGTTTCTGAACAGCCGCGGGATACAGCGGGAAAATCCCAATACACCAGGTCGGCTGCCCATCCGTACATCGACTCCCATGGGTTAATTAAAAATCAACCGCTGTCGGGTTATTTGTTAAATGGATTTCATCGGTTGGTTAAAGGTCTATACACACGTCATCGTCGGTATTATCGCAGAACCGTAGCGTCGGCATTGGCGTCGGCGGCGGTGTTACAAATCCATTTCCGAAATTGATTACACCGAGAGGGCGAATTCGCAATCCAAGCGCTTTTTCTGAGAGAGTGTCGGTGGGCTTTTATACAACGTAACCGAAAAAATCGAAAACAAGCAAAGAGCACACAAAAAATTTCCGTTAAGCAGTCAATTGGATTAATATTCCCTCTCTAAGGCTGGTCCTTTTGGAATGGTGGAACATATCCCGCTGCTGTGCGCGATTTAGGGTTTTAATTTTCGATGTTTATTTTAATAAAATATTCCCTCCATCGACCGGGGGATTGGGGGTGAACTTATTGGATTAGAGGCAACATTTTACGAAAACTCATCAAAAATGCATAACAAGCTTTGCGATTATAAATACTTTTTTTTTACATGGATCATGTTTACTAGATGTTTAACATAAAAATCGGATATAATTCATGTATTATAGAAGGTCAGCGAAGTAATTAATTTCGGTGGGTAATTTTAATTACATTGACCATCGAGACGGATTAAAATGGGCAACGGTTAGCGGAAAATCTGTTTACATTAGGGAAATTTATCGATTTTAGCGGAGCTTTGGTTTAATCCTTTTGATTAACATTCCTCGTCCCCATGTGTATTTATGGATTGATGTGTATGTGTGAAAGGGACTGAGGTGTTGTGCTTTGAAATGAAATGTAAGCTGTCCAAGTTGCGGGGATGAAAGTGATGAGCGCATGTTATCCCTCCGGGTCTTATTAGAACTCGCATAAACACCTGCTTAGGGTTAAATTTTGAAGGCGAGTTTGGCATATTGATGAATAGGGTAGGAATGGCAGAACTTGTGGTTTTTCTTTGAACAGAAGAACGTATTTGTTTATTTTCCTCCGAGGTGAAAATCCTCTGCAATCGTGTTTTTTTTCTGATAATTTTCGAAACACTACTGGAGCACTGAGACTTCTGGTCCATTCTACTGCCAGGTAGCAACCTACTCCAGTACCGTTGATTTGATCCCAACGACAAATGGTGACTGAACCAGATTCTGAACCAGAAACTGCGCCATCCAGTCGTATCTGCAATCGTTTTCTTGTGTTGAGTTATTGTTTTATAGGCTTGACTAGATCATTGCTTTGTTTCTAATGAATTCCCGCTCGTCCCTGTAAAAGTAATTTCAAAATTCATATCCGGAATATCTGCATAAACTCCAAACAAACGAACAAAGAAAATTACTCAGTAAAAACGTGAAACGTACATTGGTGTGCCAAATAAAAGGTGTATTGCTCCTGTATTACCTCCTTCTAAATAAGAAGATACAAGTACGTTAGCTCTAAATACTTTTAAAATAGTTTTGAATATGTAGCAGTATGTACTTTGAACTAATATTTTAGTCTTAGACACTTTTCTTTTCATTTTACTTCTTGACATCTTCTTGGCACGGAATCAATACATTTTTGGCATCTTGTCACGGGTGTCGATTTCCATGCGTCTCGCACAATTGCCACAATTCCCCCTCATTTTTGTGCCGGTGATGACCAACGTCAGAACGTAAATGTTCTATGGGGCTTAAATCTCGAGAGTTTGCTTCGTTCATTCCATAACGATAGAACACTTTCTTACACTTACAATACACTTTCTTTTGACGTCAGCTTGAATCGTCATCTTACTGGAATGTCCACAGTAAAGGCATCTCTTCCTCGGCGAAAGGCACCATTAAGTTTTCCAATATGTCCATATAGTCTACGTCATTCATAGTATTTCTTCTCAAGAAAATTAGACCAACGCCTTACCAAGAAAAAAAACACTATGTGGACGGTCTGTCGGTAATATTTTGTGAATCAATTGCATTTTAAACGGAAACAAATGCAAATCTTCATCCAAAGTTGTTTAATGTTTATATACCGAAATCAATTTTGGCGCACCCTGTGAATTATAAACACTTTCGATATTTTCAGTCCGCAAGAGCAAATACCACATAAATATAATGTATAACCACCTATTATTTGCACACTCAAACTTCAAGTCTGCACGTAAGAATGAGCGAGAAAAGATTTACAATCATAAAAACCCTCAAAAAAACCTTACAACGCGAAGCTATTCACAGTAACATACTTTGATGCCATTTTCCACAAGAAATATTCATTTGAAAGGCAGCTCTTACACCTATTATTTTGCACACCATAATTTTGTTTGAGACACAATTGTGTACATTTATTTTGACACTGTCTTCTTTGGGTTGCGCCGCAGTGCGCTACAGCTTCTACACCAATCACTCGTGTTGCATTGTTCTTTCACAAGTTTTCTGCGACTTCGAACGGCTAAAGGGCCAACTATAATGGTCGTACGGAAACTTTAGCTCAGCGGTAAACCGTACAAATAAACATCACTACCGAGAGCAAACGCAGAAAAGCTCTTGCCAACCGCTGTTTCTTTGGACTCAAGGGGCAATTAAGTAATAAAGTCCTCTCTTGAAAAACTTTGTATAAAACATTGGTCGTTCTAGTATTGATTTATGGCGTAGAGGCATGGACAACAGCAAAAGCGGATGAAGAAGCTCTCGGTCTTTTGAAGAGAAAAGGTCCCCGGACTATAGTGCCACAAGAAGAGGAAGAAGTAACAGAGCGAATACAGAAAAATGATACACTGTAACTATAAAATGCACTTCACAGAGCTTCGTTAAGTTCGTTCAATTTTGCCTGCTTACTTGGGAGCAAAATGCATCGCTTTCTACGTATGCAAATACCAGTTGAGAGCTGAATTCTCCTTAAGTTTCTATAAAATGTATCATTGATCAATTCGACGATGCTTGTGGTTATTTTTAGTTTGATTATGACATAATCTTAATTTTTCGAACGGCTATTATTCTTGACTCTTAAGTTCGGGAAGCTTTGCATGACACTTATAATCTGAGCATTATCACTGATTAAAGAGAAGTGATGAAAATTTAATTTGGTCTGTCCGGAATCGAACCACGAACTTTAAGGACCAACCATAATGACCGTACGGAATCTTAAGAGAACTAAAGTAACCATGCGATTACTTAAAAATAATACATTGCGATTATAGAAAACGCTTCGCTCAGTTTCGTTAAGTTCGATCGCTTTTGCCTACTTACGCGAGAGCGTAATGAATCGCTCTCTACGTATGGAAATGTTAGTTGCCAACTAAATTCTCATAAGTTTCTATAAGCAATTATGAATACTTGAAAGTTTGACGATGCTTCTGACTGTTTTTCGGCCATTATGGTTGACTTTTTAGTTGCAGTAGTAGACGAACTTACCCACTACGGCACGGCGGCCATTTTGGCACCTAATACTCCCATAATAAATGTCATAGAATTTCCTTCATATTCAAATACCTAAGTTGTTCTTGACAAAGAACAAGACAAGCAAAGTTATAATCAAAATAATTAATTTAAAAAAAATTTGCATATGGAAGTCTCTCACACCCCAAAACAAAAGGAATATCGAAGAAAAACAACCACCACATGCTTATTTGTTATCCTCAATTCGAATAATGATATAATTCAATCTCGAGAATCACTTTTAGGATTATTATTTTTGTAAACAAACAAATCGAAACCAATGAAATGCACCCCACGCACAAACATACCTACCACGAATTGCAGATGTTTAAGGACACACTGTTTACGTACGCTTTCCTTTACTCCTTCCAGCGTAGCTGCTTCAAAAGTATAATCATAACAAAAGGAAAGAAAACAGCTGAAAAACTGATAATATTAATATTAAGCGCACAATGGAAATCCTTTCTTCTTCCTTTTCGCATTCATGGGGAAAAAAATTCTAGCTTTCTAAGAATAACAACCTCATTGAAATCGTAAAAGTTATCCAGAAATATTGAGAGCAATTCATTTTTTTCCCTTTGGCTCGTCGTTTAAAGATCATGGAGTGAGATATGTACATAAGAGTACATAACCATGTTCAAAAATGGCTTATCATTCAGAAGGAAATAAATGTCGAATCGATTTCCAGAAAATTATTTGCAAAATCTCAAAGTCTACAAAAATGCGAACTCTTTCAGAACTCATCAGGAACAAATTAATATTTTCATCTCATTAAAATGTTTCGCTTTGTTGGTTGTTGTGCGATGAGTTTTTCTTTGATTGGATGTCCTCTTTAGGTATCTCGACAAAAATTTCATTTAAATGTTCATTAAGACGAAGTTCAGTATATATCTATTCTTGTGTATGTATAACAGCTAACTTTGTAAATTAAGGCAACCAACTAGAATCGGCATGCACCGACCTTTGTACGATGGGCTGACACCAGGACAACCTTTGATCTGAAGTACGTAACACCATGTTTCTATGTGGATTTACTTTTTACTTTGATTAAGTCTATCTCTTTGGGAACTTGTATCCAATTGGATGAACTTGTCACATTTGATTTGTCGATGAGTCTTCATGAATCTTGAATATAAGGATTTTAATGGTGCAGGTATTTATTTATAACTGAAGGTAGATATTTTCGTCAAGGGTGTGTCCTTTTTTTCCACATATTCTTCCATTTTATGTATAACTTGGTGTACAAATAAACATACTTTTGTTGGGGTTGTTCTAGGCGTTGCTAAATTAAAATATGTACATTAAAATAATCAAGTAATGAGAATAAAATGTTATTTTGAATTCTAGAAATTGATATCTATTTGAAAGATGAAACAAAACAGGTTTGGCTTATGTGATAGCTATTTGATTTGAGGGAAACATTTCATTCATTGTGCTATTTAATATTTTAAAGGGTCTTTCAATGACGACGATCGATTTGCAAGTAAATTAAGTTTTGTGTGAGATGCCCAATTAATTTTCTTTATTTCAAAGAGTATTTTGAGACTTGAAATATGGAATATAGACCCGTTCAAATATCCATCGAGCATTTGCTAGTGCTAGGGCGCCGTGGCCGTGTGGGTTCGTGCGTCGACCCATGGGCATTATACTTTCACAGTCTAGGTTCGATTCCAAGTTTAGACAAACAATTTTTCAAAAAAAAAATTGTTCACGGCTCCACCTCTTTCGAGTCACTGACAATGGTCAAAGAGTATAATTGTCTAGAAAAAAAGCTTCTCAATCTCGCCGTTCGGAGTCGGCATTAAACTGTAGGTCCCTTCTACTCGTGAAAGAACAGTAGCACGTACAACACGAGTGGTTGCTGAGAAGCTAGGCCCAGGTCCACCTCGGACTGTAGCGCCGCCATTATTATTATTATTATTTGCTGGTGCACGTATTTTGGGGATCTAATTGTTGGTCATTTTGTCGCACAAATTTAGCCAAATTTGCTGCACCAATCTTCGAGCACTCAGCGTTGTCAGCACTCAACCGGGTCAGTTGGATTCTTTAGAGGTACAGATCCAAGTCCCGACGCTAAATTCACTATTTGCCAAATCGGTTGACTTGAATTGGACCTGCAAGCGTAGACTCGACAAGATGGTTGTTGGGAGAATAAAAGAAACAAAAATCACGTAATGAGAGGAACATTTGTTGAACAAAGCACTGATTTTGACAATAAAATGTTATGATTTACAAACGTTTTTTCTAAGATCCAATCCTAAGATGATGTTAATAAAGATGAATCCTATCAACGACTTGTATCTGTAAAGAATTTAGAGTATTTCAAATGTTGTATCTATTATTAAACCCTTGATCCATACACTTATACATTCGTTTAGTTTGTCGCTTCATATTATTAAAAGAATCTGTTATCTGTGCATGTATGTTAAACGCTAATCAGACCATTTCACCGATGTTCAGAATAAAGAAAGTACAGCCAATAACACTTTGTAAGAAACCAAAAAGACAGTTGTAATAAAGCCCTCGAAGAAGGAACATCGTCTTCTTTATTTTTGAATGTTCCAGATAACCCTTACATACCATATTTTAGTTTTATTGAATTTAGAGGAATAAATACATTTAGTAATTACGGTGAGAGACTCTTGCCCATCTATGTTCCTTTGGACTCATTATGTATAAGATTCTTCTAAAGAAGAACCAAGCTGCCATTGTACAAGACCTTAATCATCCCAGTCCTGTTCTACATCGCAGAGGCATGTACTCGTACAATATCCATAGCGAATTAAGAAGCTCTTGGTCTTCTCGAGAGAAAAGTTATGCGTGTGATCTTTGGTCCTGTTTGTTGACGGGAATTGGAGGAGGAGGGAATTGGATTCAACCACAAACTGTACGGGTTGTACAGCCACATGATTTTTGTCAAGCGTCTTATGTGGCTAGCCTACGGAGAGTGCATGCGTGACTTGGCTCCGGCGCCCAAAGAATCTTAAACTTCGCGCCTGTGGGACAACGCAAGAGAGGACGTCCGCATTTAAGGTGGCACTCAGAATTGGATAACCAACTTAGTATACTGGAGACAGTTAGCGAAGGATCGTGCCAGCACTCTGGCTGTACCATCAGACAAAAAAGAGAAACTAGAGTGAGTGCGTACCGACTTTTACGCCGAAGGTTCTACAATTGAATATCACAATTTGGAGGTTGTGAATAAACCCGACTGTAAATTGTGGGTTTGAGAATGCCAAGATACGCACATCAAATCTCTATAAACACACCAGATTTCATTTTTACGGTGTTATTTCTATTCATATTCAGAGAGTATGTTCAGAGAGTATTGCTGTCATGTAAAGCTTCTCAAATATAGACGTTTGGTAGGTCCTGTCTTTCATAGGGAACAACATTACGTACAAAATGAATGCCTGGTATGCAAGTTAGGCTTACGACATCGGACTGTAACGTCATCTAAAGAAAAAGAGCAACTGGAGGTCACTTAAAAGTCACACACAGGTAAAGCCAAGTTGTTTGCGCAAGTTGATCAAACGAAAACATTTAAAAAATTTAATGTCCGAGAAATTTAATCCACAACGAAAATATTTATTTAAGAACAGGAAAATGATTTTATTTATTTAAAAAAAATAACAGTGATTGGTTGACCAATCCGTTTTTTCAGCCGGTCTTCAGAACTCAGTCTATTGCAAAAACTTTCAAGTAATTCTAACTAATGTGTGTTCGATTTTTTCTTAGACTGCGTTTTCCTCCTTATGAACATCACGTCATGTGGGTCAATGTCTGCGTTTTACAATATTTGTTGCTAGATTACTGTAATATGAATTCAAGTTTAATGTAAAAATTATTTGCAACTTGTATTTTATATTTTTAATACATTTTGTTACGATGGCTGGTACAAGAATAAATTCATTGATTATCCTCATTAAACTGCTTCAATTCGCAGTTAAACTATTCAACCTTCAAGAATAGCTAATATTTTGCTTTCCTAAGTTACAGCACATTCTCCCATCATTACTTTAGGGAAATTGTTGAGCAATTCAATTGAAATGTACACAAATTAAAAGCAAAATAAACCTCGCAACTGTACATTCTAGAATATTAAAAATGTCCACTTCAATCACTAAAAAGATAAATACAATATTTGATAAAAACCAAGCACATGCAAAACCTTTTTTTTCGAATAAAATAGAGTTTGTTTCAAAATTGGTTACAAACAATACTGTTTCGAAGCAAAATTTATTCAATAAAAACATATGTACGTCCGTGAATCACATCGCAGAGGTACAAGTTTTCATTTCTATTTCTCCTATTCCTTTGAAATCACATTCCAGTTCGTAACTATGATACTATCAATATTATGTACTAAAACAATAATACTTCAAATAGCAACCAACGGTTTGCCATCCGAACGCAAACTGCCAGTGAAGTTTCAGTGTTTTCTTAAAATTATTGAATAACAAAGTTTGAATATTGTTTTAAGTTGTTTACTCACTCTTAAAACAAAAGCACCAAACGGTGGAGCAGAACGATTGAAGTTATTTACTATTTCCAAACCCCTTTTTTCCTACATATTTCTTTCTTGTTATTTTCATTTTTCATTCGTTGTGTATGGGGAAAAAATTGTATTTTTCACAAAGATTGTGTTTGTAAGGGAGGATAGGGATTTTTAAACTCAACTTTCGTTAGATGGGTGGACCTTAAATGTTAAATGGAGCTAAAGCAATAATTTGATTAATTAATACGTTTTTAATTGGGCAAGAAAAGAATTCTCATAGGAGGAAGCGAAAAGAGAAAAACAAAGAAACAGTAAATAAATAATTTTCCAACCCTTTGTGAAACGGAACAAAAGTGGAAAAGAATCTCCCTCTTTCCAGAAATGAAGAAAGCAAAGTGAAAAAAAAATGGGGAAATGAATCCAACAAAGAACAAACAGGGTCTGGGACTGGGAAAAAATGAAACTGAATCAAAGCTCCCCAATTCTCGCCCTCGAAAGAAAATTAATTACAATTATAATAAACCGTCTAATTAGTCATAGGGAAAGTGGGAAGTTTTTTTCCTTGCCGGGAGCAGCACACACACAAATGTACATAACTTTCATCCCTAATCAAGGATATTACACGCCTTTGTGTGTATGTACATGGATGTTATCCTGGATAAGGGAAACCTATCATTGCCGTCGAAACAAAATAAAAGTTCTGCTGTGAAGACGGCGACAACGCTGAGGAGGCGGAGGAAGTGGAAAAGAAATATAAAGAGATTCTCAGTGTTCCAAGAAGCCGGAGTGCTTCTTAGGGAAATTTAATTTGAAAAACCGATGAAAGTGTTTTTAAAGCCATACAATGAAGTGGGTGTTTTCCTTTGAACATGGATATTAAAATGCCAAGGCTGCTAGAACTCAATCTTGATTTTTTTTTTTGAAGAAATAGTGTTTTTTTATCAAAAGACTTTGTTATATATTCTGGTTATTTTTACCGCGCTCTACCAACAGTCCAGATTTAAAATAAATAAATGTTTATATAAAATAAAATATCATAAACTATTTAATTTAAAATTAACAAAACGAATAATAGTCAATAAATTTCTTGTAATCATTTCAGGTTTGGTTTAAGAATCGTCGAGCAAAATGGCGAAAACAAAAACGCGAAGAACAAGAACGTCTGCGTAAACTCCAAGAGGAGCAATGTGGATCGTTAAAGTGTTCACCAGAAGAGTATGCCTCTCAAATACAAATCAAATCCGATCCAAACTTCAGTGACGCTGATGAGTCATCAGACCTGGAAGTGGCATAAAACCTAGACAAAAATTAAATACTTTATTCGTTTTCGTTTCATGTACATATATATAGATTTGTTTAATATAAGAAAATTGTATAAAGTTAAACAAAAGAAAATCTCAAGTTCATAATTCACTAAAACCGCAATTCGTATATACTGAAAACAAACGTAATACAAGGAATGAATTAAATGTCAAAACTATGGAGTTTGTGTATAAATAAACGATACAACTCTCAGATAGAATAGCCAATTATGATTTTGATTATAATGTAATTTTGTGTTTTGTTTGAATATTCTTCAAAAAGAAACATAAAGTTGAATGTGTAAATAGAAACAAAGTTCTAATTCCTGCTTGAATGATAGCAAATTGTAACTATAACGTCATGTATTAGTCTTAAATGTAATTCAGTAATTCTCAATTCATCATATCTGTTATTGTATTTAGTTTTGGTTAATTAACTTATTTTATATGAAATACTGTGTATTTATAAATATAGATAAAAAGCAAAGAAAAATAATTCGTGAATGAAAAAAGGGGAGATAAATGAATAAATAAAAGACAATGAACAACTTAACTAAATTGTGTTTTGCTTCGGTTTAATTTTTACAGAATTTTGGTTCACAGCGACGGCAGAGGGCGAGAGCAGGATGGGAACGAGTCTAATGCGAGTTGTCAAATTGATGAAATTCTACATTGAAATAAAACAAATTTATAAGGACAACTACTGTAGTGCGATTTTCTTCCTCAACGTGATGTGGTTGATTATAAGAAAATAAAAAAAAAATGGGTTCTCTATGCAAGAGTTTAAAACTTAAAGCATATTACTTGACTTGCACAAACTTAAATGTATGTAATCCTGATTTTGCAAAAGGAAAAAAGGATATTTCCTTGATCAATGTTGTTTTATTGGATGACCATTTTGTGGAAGAAACAGCAATAAAACAAAAAGGAAATTATAAATTTGGTGGGCCTTTACTTTACGGAACGAACATTAAGATTTGAAAGCGACAACGACAGCGAGCAAAAAGAAAAGACGAATGTATTACAACTGATAGTCCACACAAGAGTATTAATTGGTGTACAAATTTAACGAAGTAATTAGCAAAAATAGGTTTGTTCAAAAAGTCTTAGGAGTAATTTTTTAAAATTTAAAGAATTTAGTACCTACAGAGGAAAATTCAAAGGTCTCAAATTCCCAAAGTATTCAAAGAAAAATAATTGAAAAAATAATCGTGGAATATAATAAAGTTGTTAATTGATGGTGCTGATTAAGTGCTCCAACAAATTTACAATCAGCCATAGACATATTTCAAGAATATTGGTTTACGTAATGAAATTTCCCCCAAAACGAACCAAGGATTTCAAATGTTTGCGGATTAATCATAGTTTTCAGTTTTTTGGATGTAATTTTATAAAAGTCAAAATGTTTAACGGGGGGTATAACCCATGACCTTCTTCTTATGGATGCTAAAATACCCTTAATCAAATTAGTACAAAATGCATTCTATTTATTAATTAAAATGAATGAAAAACCGTTTATTTCCTTATATACTTTACAAAATGAAAATTGACTATCGAAAACTCTTGCCTTACTCCCTCGCAGTTTGATGAGATAGGCCTTAAAAGTTCTATGTCAACAAAATGAAACAAAATTGAAAAAATAAGAAGAAATTAAATCGAATTGAATACTAAAGCCCCTCCTTGCTTGTCTATGCTAATTTCGATATATTTAATATTATTATTAGGTAATAACTTCTCGTGGCGCCGTGGCGTAGTGGGTAGGTGCGTCGACTCCTACGCTCGAGGTCTAAGGTTCGAATCTCGAAAAAACACAGAACATTTTTTCACGGCCCCACCTCTTTCGAATCACTGAAAATGCTCAAAGAGCATAATTGTCAATCTATAATAATAATATAATAATAATAATAATAATAATAATGACGGCGCTACAGTCCGAGGTGGACCTGGGCCTAGCTTCTCAGCAACCACTCGTGTTGTGCGTGCTATTGTTCTCTCACGAGTGGAGGGGACCTACAGTTTAATGCCGACTCCGAACGGCGAGATTGAGAGGCTTTTTCTAGACAGTTATACTCTTTGAGCATTGTCAGTGACTCGAAAGAGGTGGAGCCGCGAACAATTTTTTTTTTTTTGAAAAATTGTTTGTCTGAACTTGGATTCGAACCTAGACTGTGAAAGTCTAATGCGCATGGGTCGACGCACGAACCCACACGGCCACGGCGCCAATTGTCAATCTGGCCGTTCGGAATTGTCATTTAACTGTAGGTTCTCCCCACTCGTGAGAGAAAAATAGTACAGGTCAGGTCCAGGTCCACCTCGGACTGTAGCGCCGCCATTATTATTATTAAGTTAAAGCCGCTGCATGAATTATATTCTGTCGAGTTAAAAATATTAATCATTTGCTAATAATATCGACAAAACGGATGACAACATTTTTATTAATATTTTGCGTATAAATTCACTTTGAGAAGAGGACTTATGCCAGATTAATATGGATAGACCTGTCGCAATTAAAGCAACCGATTCATCGAACATTTTAGAGAACTGATTCAAGCAAACGATTTGATCTCCGATGATCTTTTTTATTCGATGATTAAAAGATAACTTTTTCAGAAACAACTTTTTGTAAGCAATACTCCGACTGACTGGCTCAGACTCGACATGTATGGCTGACCTGAGAAGTATATAACAAAAATATGGTTGGATCTCGAGTTCTTCAAACTTTATTTCCATACTTTAATTTTTGCGCTATAATTTATGCCCAGCCCTCAGGTGTAACCAACGATTACGTTTCTCATATTTTGCACTCGAATACGCCTTTAGTCGAATTGTCTTATTCCATACGACGTATTTTGTAAATATTCATATCGGAAACTTTCAACACTCGAACGTAATGCATCGCGTTATACTTTCGAAATAGTTGGATTATTCTGAATCGGATAAACATAAGTAGTTATATATTTCTGGTACTTTTATGGTTGGAGAAGGCGTACGAGAACTAAACAGGAAAAATATTTTCTGTAGAATATTATATTAAAATATTTCTTCCTGTAGAATCATAGAAAAATACAAATTATTTAAAAAAAATACGTGCTTTTTAACAGCTTTGGGGCCATGGGATAAGATTAGTATTGCTTGCTTAATTTGGGGCAAACGTTTAATTGCTTTAAACCACATATCGGAGATGAAGACATCTTCAGTTTTTTTACGCGGAATTTTGTTTAAATTGTTTTACTTTCCAGATTTCGGATAAGTCAAAATACTCAGTTTTTTCGCTATCGATTACATAGTTTATATCTCAAGCAGTATTTGTCGGATTTCACAACCAGCACCAAACATGCATTGCTGTTATCCAAAACCTTTTTAGTTTCTTGACGGCAGCCATTTTGTAGTTTGTTATTGAAAATAATTGAATGCGTTAATCAAATCCGACAAGAAGATAATTTGGGGCACTTTCCTTCAAATTAATTTCAATTACCGAAAACAGAGTTTAAATGTTATCTATTTCACAATTATCAGTTTCAAATGTTATTCTTATACGCTACTATATTCTTTGAAATCGAGTGAAACTCGTACGCAAAGCATTCGACTTTAGGAATAGCAAAATAGATGCCATACTATGGCTAGGACTTCTGATATGAGAAGGAAATAAGGTTATGTTCTAGCTTTAGCTTATGTGTTGAGTCTAAACATAAATGATATCAATTTGAAATGTTTGATTTCCTATTGAAGGCGTTTACCTTTTCCAATTTTACTTTTTAAAATACTATATCAAAGTTGGGAGCGTCATTTCACATCTTTGCTCCTTTTTCTATATTTTATAGAGGGTGCTTCAGTTACAATTAGACCTTAATTTTGCCAACAATTTTTGGTGTAAAATTTGTTTTATTTATATCAAAAACATCGGGCATCCTTATATATATATTTATGTATGGTTTCAAAACTTATTGACTCGATTAAACCCACCGGCCGAAATTAATATATTTTAAAAAGTTTTATATCAATTGAATATTTAAATTTAAATCCGCCTCCATTTATAGATTTAGGATATCTAAACTTTGCATATTCATTGCCAGCTTGTTATAAGCTCACAATCAGCTTCATCTACACGGCTACCTAGACCAGAATGTGCAGCCGACTATCGTACTCTATAACTAACTTAAAGATTCGAAAATGTATATGAAAAGAAGAATCTCAAAAAGAACTTAATGGCTCGTTAAACGGATGAGTGTATGTCAAGTCAACTATTTTCGAAATTGTTGCATCTTAATTGATTTCCATCCCCTGGAACCGAAAATCAATATTTAAACATTTTTACACGGACTATTAGGATCGACAAATAACGTATAAATATGCACAGCAACTGCTGGTTTTGGGAACCGAATCCCAATATTCCCCTATGCGAGAACAGTAACTAGAAGGTAACTTGAAACCATAATATGTCAATTTTTCTTCTCAAAATGTTGCCTGTGTTTGTTCTCTTTTCCCTTCTCTGTCTCTGTTGTCTTATGGTCTTTCAGCCATTGTTTACCATCGTTGAACTCATCCAGCAAAATGAGAACGTACGAGAAGGAAGAACCTTTGCTTCTTCTTTTCGTCGTCCAATAGTTCTTTCCTTTCCAATTTGTTTGTCGTTTGGGTATCTGCTCAAAATGTTCGTCCTTACAGTCGCTTGCCTCTATTTACCAAACAATAAACAAACGACACTATCTACCACATATCACCGCCTTCATTGGTATCCTGGCAATGATGATGTTGATGACAAAAGGTGTGTCATCAGTATATGTCCATATAATAGAGCAATAAAAGAAGGACCATTGTAGCGGTAGAATATTCAATTGACGAAACGAACATTGGGGTGTGATGCTGATGCTGCTGCAAAAGAAGCGAAAGTCCTGGAGAAAGATGAAGATGAACGAACTCGGGTTGCAGGCATGAAATTTCTATAAATATATTTGTATGTATGGGGTGTCTCGTGTTGTGATGCGAGTGTGCAGTCACTGAATGGGATTCCAAAAGGACATGACAGTTATTTCCCTGAGAGCATTCACAGGGAAAGGGTTGAATTTTTTGTCAGTAAAGACGAGAACGACGAAGTCACTCTGGCGTAGGGGATAGAAGAAAATTGAATTATTATTGACCAGGCACAGCCGCCTTCTATTTGAATTGGATTTTATCACGACGACAGTATCAATGTGGCGAGTTGCCATTCTTGTATTATACCATTATCACATAATTTGCCACTTCAACCGCAGCGTATGAAAGGTACTTTTGACAGCTTGTGAACTGTGCTTACATTTCTGCCGCAAGAATGGAGTTTACTACAAGTTACGAGAAATGTATAGTTTATGGCGGACATTTGTAAGGTATTTGGGGATGGACTGATTAGACGTATGCACCAGCTCATATGAAAGAATCGTTTGCCCGACCCACACGCAAGATAGAAGACTCTTTTGAGTGCGTCAATTATCGAAGTATCAGTCTCCTTAACATCACGTATAAGATCTCCACCGTTTGGTGAGAACGCCTGAAATAGTCTGTCAACAATTTGATACGTCCCTATCAGTATGGTTTCAGGTCGGGTAAATCGACAATAGAAAAAATGTTCGCATTGCGACAGATTCTGGGAAAGATTCTGTGAATACTGAACGATGCCCACCATGATAACTCGAATAGGAAAGAGCTATCCAGCGTAATGTGTAAGTTTGACATGCCTGCTAAACTCGTAAGATTGTGCAGGATGACGGTGGAGAATACTCTCTGCGCCATCACGGTCAGCAATGTACTTGCCTAGATTTTCAATGCCAAAAATTGAATTTAGACGAGGAGACGTGCTATCATGTGACTTTTTCAACATCGTCCTTGATAAGATCGTGCAGAACTCACTGGCCAATACAAGAAGCATGAACTTCCAAAATCTGTCCAACTGCTAGCATTCGCGGATGACATGGCAGTAACGGGTCGAACAAAGCGAGCATTGAAGCGTTTGCTGACATTTAATAGGTAACGGCCAAAATGGATTTAACGGAGAATAATGGAAAAACGAAGTATATGCTGTCGTTAAGGAAGGACACACAAGATCGGCGACTTGGGCACAACGTCACCAAAGGCAGATATACTTTGTAGAACAAGACGGAATGCTAATTGGTTGGAAATCGGTCGTAGTTTCAGGGTGGGTGTAAGTCTAGTGCGAGTGCTCTAAGGCGCAGAGGCATGGACAACATCCAAAGCTGATGAATTCGTGTCGGGAGAAAAGTTCTGGCTGCGATCTTTGGTCCTATTTGCGTTGATGGCGATTGGGGGAAAACATTCAAGCACGAACTATACGGTTGATGGCGATTGGGGGAAAACATTCAAGCACGAACTATACGGTCTGTATAACGAGTTGTGTCTAACCAGGCGCCCACGTATCAAAGCTCCGGCTCCAAAAATCTTTGACTCAAGGCCTTTGGGGTAACGCAACAAAGGACTCATTTAAGGAATATTCAATAGCCAATTAACTTGTTTTTCCATTTGTATCATGTTAAACTAATGCAAAATAAAATATTTCTATTATATTCGAACCAACTACTCAGCAACACTGTTTGCAAACTAAATAATGAAAATAACCGATTGAGGCTTCTCTGGGCATCACATACTCGTAGATGGAAATTGCAATTTCCTCCTTTCGATTGTTATTGCATCAATCTCGCATGCACAACAACTGCTTTGTTAAACGCTCACAAAATGATTAAGGAAATTGAACCCATGATAATGGCAGATATGACATGAATAAATACACCTTTGAGGTTGCCCTCCTCAGCCAATGAATCCTTCCAATCATTGCTGCAAATTGCCAGTTGACCTTCCTTCACCCCTCCCTTCCTTTTTTCAACAATCCATTCGAATGTTTTGCTTTTAAACTCGCATATGCAGAGAGTCGCATGCAGACGGATACGTGTGAAAGTAACTTTATATAAATTTAATTAAATCGCAATTTTTATTTCCCTTCAAAATGACCATTTTTTGCTCATATTTCACACATGAACGCGCTCCATTTTGTATTTACCTTCCGCTGTTCGTTCGTTTCATTTTGACCATAGCGCGTCCGGCCGCATCAATCTGCGTGCATGGACCAAAGTGAAAGCGGCCAAGCACAAACTGCTTAATAATATCAATATTTTCCACCAATTTTACCTCTCATTTGGCATTCATTTGAAATTTTATTTCACCGAAACAGCGAGATTGGTTGCACTGTGAATGTGGACGAACTCTAGTGCATATGTCCGTCCATATGCACACGAACAGGCAGCCGTGCCTTTTTTGTTTTATTCAAACTTAATTAAGGGAAGAAATTTAATTTAAGTGTTGTGTGTGTGCCCCTTTGGCATCAAGTGCTTATTTGCCCACACCCCACCCACTCATTAAGCAAATATTCAATAGAGGATCATAAAGTCTGTTGGGAAGGTGGTACCTCTGCTGCTTGTGGTCGGTTTTCGTTGGAAAGTTCCTTCCTTTCAGGTAATTAATCCTGAATTGGACGTTTGTCTTAGTTGTGGATGCCTTTGTTACCATTCTACACTTTGTTGGCCCCAATGATTGGGTACGAAGTGCACAGCTTGATGAAGTCGATTGGGGTAGAGTGTGGTGCCAAGGTGAATCAAACTGATATTGTATTTCATGACACACCTCTAAGGTGTTTGCAGTTCGTATAATGCTACTGGACGGCTATGGATGAAAGTGTGTTAAATCGAATCTGTCCTGGTTAGGGAAGTTTACCGATTAGCTGCAATTAATCCAAAAGTTGTTTAATAATTCTCTATAATGGGTGAGTTGAAGAAGTTTATGAGGTTTTTTTAAGATGGTTGCGAATCAGCAATGAAATAATGATAAATGAGACGAGATCGTTGGTTGAAGATTTTAGGTGAGAAGAGTGATTACTTTTTCCAATCACTTTTATTGCGGACGTGGAAAATGATGTGCATTAAGGTAGTGTTCGCAAAGTATTGTGCGAAAAGTAGAAAGACGCACGACTTTAATTATATTGTGACAAGCAAAAAACACTCATTTTCCGAAATGGTTTGAGACAGAGATAGCTTCAGACTCTCTGATCGTGTTTTTCTTGGTGCATAATTTGAAGGAAACCCTAGCGAGGATGTGGTTCTACAACACATCCCGGTAGGAGTGTTTTACTATGTATACGCTAGGAGATTGTCCGTATTCCACGTAGACTCTAATTGGTTCCATCTCCCACATCCTCCTGCAACCTCTGCAGAATTCGTTGTAGGGGGTTTACATTCTTCTTAGATGCTTACATGAGAGGCAGTGGCCAGTTATAATGCCTATGGCCTTTTTAATATTTTCCTGTTTAATGTTTGAAGTGCTTTAAAGTGCTACAAATGTCTACCTCTGCGATTCGTGATTTTGATAGCTTATAAAGTAAAAACGAGTTGATTACTTGCAGTTAGAAATGGGATGATTATTGATTTGTCTCATCCCTGACGCCTCGTTGACTCTTACTATACACTATACCCAGAGTACCAGCATAGGGTGAGGTTGCTTATAACCACAACAACTTTTGGAGCTAGACGCCAAAGATTTACCATCTCGGACTTTATTGATGGTGTGTCTAAATCGTTTATGGCAGACTGGTTGACTTTGTGAAAGTGATAGTTTTCCTATCTTTAACTTAATTTTAGAATACGCTGCAAAGGGGGCGGAAGGCTACAGAAATCTGCGTCGAAAGCTTCCAAGCCTTAACCTTCATCCGTCTTGAATCAATCCATGTATAGTAGGGTAGTAGGATTTCTGACTAAGTTATTTTTCAGCCTTCTCTTTCTGGGAGCAAGGTTCGCGTTCTGACTTATTTCCATATGTCCTTTGCTCCAGAATTTGCTCCAACGGCCTCTTAGTCCAACCGACGCCTTGGAAGCCGTCAGCTTCCCAAAGACATCAGTGGGATGAAATCTGATTTTTTTCAAACTTTTCTAAAGTTCTATGGTTTATGTTCTTGAGTTTGATCTTATCATGTTGTAGGTCAAGGTCTTTTCCCAAAATTCGTCACAATGTGGACTGATTATCGGCGTGGTATCAGCTGAGTTGGCTCATTTTGAACCGCAACACTTACGGCTGCGATGTTTTCAGTACTTCGAACTGTGCGTTGTTTCACCGACACAGGAGTATTCAATAGTGAATGCGTTAACTCAAATTTATTCACTATAGTACGTCTGTATGGTGGAACGAATATTACGACCGAAAATTGGAGAATGCATTTGAACAAAAACGAAATTGGGTACAAAGGTGAATGGAAGATGTGTCTACTAAGCTCAAGAGACGAATCAGAGATGGTATCGAAACTGCCTGTTAACTTAAGCCGATCTCATCGGAAATCGGACAGACTGGTAATCTGATACGAAGATTTGAAAGACAATATGTTCCAATATATGTATAAATATGTATAAAGACGAATACTCAGTTCTCAAACACACAAAAAATGGAATGCCGAAAGGGAGTGTTCTGGCCTACTTTTATACCTTTTCTATAAAACCACAAGGTACATTTGCTGACGATGCCATAGCTTTGCAAAGAGCCAAGACTTCTTGCATTATATCCAGATTAGGTTTGTACCAAAGTTTGTACAAAAAAACTTTTGAAAATAAAGTGCTGAGAACCACCGTCAACGAACCTTGGTGTATAATAGTACGTTTACACCGCACCCAAATTCATCATTTCGGGTAGTTTCTGCATTTCAGCCCAAATACATTGTATTTCGCCATACATTTCCTGCATTCTGGAATGTTGCATTCTAGCGAAATGCAGAATTTCGTCGCTGCATTTGTAAGTTAGTCAAATCGAACAATCCTCTTTACAAATTCAGCACTATTCAGCACGTCATAGAATGAAATTTCAGCCCGCTGTCATAAACAAAAAAACTGCTGTCAACAAAACAATAAATCATTTCAAGTGATCATTGCAATAAAAATGGAATATATATGTCTGAATTAGCATTAAAATTCATCTTTAAATTAATATAACAAGCTGAATGGTTCGTCCACTTCTGATTTCGAATCAGGAAAAAATATCAATAATCAATTCTAACACGAGCTGTCATTTGAAATGCTGAAGTTGCAGTGGGAACGCTAAATTGGATTCTGAAATTTTTTTCCTGAAATGCTGAATTTAGGTGCGGTGTATATATATATACTATAAGAAAGACACAAAAATCAAATCTTGGAATAAAGTCAGTTCAAGATAATTTCGTTTTGATTTAATTTAATTAATTTCAGCTCAGTTTAATACCAATGGCGGCGCTATAGTCCGAGGTGGACCTGGGCCTAGCTTCTCAGCAACCACTCGTGTTGTGCGTGCTATTGTTCTCTCACGAGTGAAGGGGACCTACAGTCATTGTCAGTGACTCGAAAGAGGTGGAGCCGTGAAAAAATGTTAGATTTTTTTTCTGGAATCGAACTGAGAACATCGAACGTAGGAGTCGACGCACCTACCCACTACGCCACGGCGCCCACAGCTCAGTTTGATTAATTTAATTTGATGAGCTCAAGAAGATCACATAAACTCTGCATTTCTTCAGATTCTTGACGAATAGAATCTTTTTTACTCCTTCTTCAGGAACTCTCAGTGGAGAGCCACCTGAAACACGTTTCTCAATTCAGAATATGAATATTATCGATAAACATTCTCACAAGTTTCATAAGTACACCCTGTGCCTTGGAAAATCACAAAACTAAGCCAAGATATTGAAATTGGCTGCTAATTTCTTCATGCAAGCAATCTCTTCACCTGCCTTATCACAATGCAACAACAATTATGAATAGCAAATCATAAGAGCATTTCAATTGTTTTGAGATCAATTTATTGTTAATTGAAATCCTTTCAAGTAATTAGATCTCATTGTAAATCCCTTTACCTTGCCGTCTACCTGGGCCGAGGAATAAAACCCTTCCCACTCTTTTCGTAGATCATGGAAAGTACCACCACTTACTGACCGATGTAGAGCTGGATTTGGGTGAGGAAAATATTAATAATAACTCATCTTCTCGTGGAAGAAGAAAAGAGTTTTGCTACACTCTCTAGCCGTAATCCGTTCCTTGTTGGGACGAGCAGGCGGTGCATTTTGTGAACGCTGAGAAAGCAAATTGGGTGATGCCACTACTTAAATGATTCCATAACAAAAGCGTCTAAGGATGCAATAAGTTATTTTGCTGGCAGGGGGTACCTCTGCTTAAGAAGACAATTTTGCAAGGCATTAATGGTGCCACACATTTGTGAACTAAGGCAAATTACTTTCTGCATCGACTTAACTCAACCCGCCGTTGTTCCGCATTCTCTCGAAGTGCGGAACGCAATTCACTTGATGCAATGTGCGGGCAATGAAGCATAAGATTCGTTTCCACGGTGTCCGCCTAAGCCGCAGCCCATGTCAACAACCAACTGCGCAGACCACAGCTGCTATAAATATCGCATCACCTTTGGATACCCACTGACATAGTAGTCTCCACTTTCACCATGAAGTACCTAAAAGTGTTCATGCTGGTGCTCTTGGTGGTGTCGCTGGTTTCAGCGAAAAAGGATGAGTCCAGCGAGGAGGAGGATGAAAAGAAGTACGGTGAGCATCACCACGAGGAGAAGGGACACAAGGGTGAGAAGGGGCATAAGGAGAAGAAGCACTGGGAAGAGGAGGAGAAGAAGCACCACGAAGAGGAGGGACATGGGCACAAGCACGAGGAGAAGGGTGGTAAGAAAAAGAAGGATTGGGACGAGAAAGACGAGCACGGGGAACACCACGAACATGGCGAACACAAAAAGGGGGGTAAGCACCACCATAAGAAGGGACACAAGAAAGGTCACAAGACCTCAGAGTACCACAAGAAGGCCAACAAGGATGAATATTACAAGGAGAAGAAATTCTACGACGACGAAGATAAGGGAGGCCATCATAAGAAATTCGGCAAAGGTCACGAACACCACGAAAAGGAAGAAGGCGAACACAAGAAAGGCGAGCACCACGAAGCGGCAGAGAAGAAAGGAAGCAAAGGACACAAAGGACACTACAGCAAAGGTCACCACGATGAGGATCACAAGGGGTACAAGGACGAGCACAGCCACGATGAACACTTTGATCACCACGAGGATTTCGGCAAGAAGGGCGAAAAGAAAGGTGAACATAAGAAAGGATACAAAAAGGGCCATCACTAGTACGGGTTTGTCTGTGGATTCGTTCAAATAAAAGTATGGTACTTCTGAAATGTTTTTTTTTTCTGGTCTGTGTTTGGAATCCCTTGTAAGACTCTAATTGTTTTACAAGGTTGTCTTGCTGCCGAGTGTATCCTTTCAGTAAAAGGATTCATTACATCCTTACACCCTTTTGTGGTGGGATCATTTAAATCGTAGCACAGACCAATTTGCTTTCTCACCGCACACAAAACGAACCGCCCGCAGAAACAATGTGAGATCATAATTGGAATGCTCACCGCAGGAGTCATATTCTCCTGGGTTATCAGTTGAAGAAGGTGCACGCAAAATGGTAGTGAAATGGAGTTATTAAGTTGGAGATTTACAACTGGACTTCGAGGTCGGAAATGAGATCTTGTCAAAGTGGTCAGGTATAAATTTGCTACGAGTACAGGCAAACTGAAGATCTTATTACTTGGACGGATTTCAATTAGCTGCAAATTGATCTCTAAACAGAGTGGAAGTCCTTTGTGGGATCAAGAGGAAGAAGACTTTGAAGGTGCTGACGAAAAAGGATTTTATTTGCTTTTTTCGTTTTCGTTGATGGAATTTTAAGTCCTGAAGAGTTTTTTTCTCGGTTTTGTTTAAGTCCCAGGATTACACGCGATCTAATGATGTCTCTCCAATTAAGCAGAAAGCGTTCAAACGCGTATTTGGACCATTTGAACAAACGAAACATTTTGTTGGCTAACTAAAGTCGTTATTCTGGTTTTCTTAAAAGATGGAGACCTCAATGCTTAATGTAAGAGCCAAATGAGTTATAAGATCTCTTTCTATTATGACCCATTCCTGATTCAAGATGCGAATATACACATTAATTATTTTTTAATATACACAAACTGCAAATTTATTTCTCTATTATAAAAAGGAAAAAAATGTGTCCCATCAAGACATTGACATTTGTGAAGTTTACACGTTAATAAACAAGGAATTACTACAATCATCAAGAAAGTTGAATAATTGCTTTAAGACTTGTCTTTGTGATCTTTCCTGTCTGCAAGATCATAATTATTTGCAACGTTACAGAACAAATAAACCTCAGATTCCCAAACAGTCCAAGAGGATTTCGCACTTAATAAAATTTCACGAAGAGTATGAATGTTTTTGTTTTTAATTAACGCACAATTAACAATTGCGTTAATTGTTTATTCGGTTTGGATTGCCTTATTTGGTTATTCGGTAAAACTTGAAGAACATTTTACATTTTCCCTTGAAAGCAAAGTAAAAACATAAATTTTCAGCAAAGATTTTAGGATCTAATTTTGACTGTGTCAACAGAATCTCAAAACGCAATGACAAGACGAAATTTAAAACATTAATTATATAACTGTATTTCCCTTTGATTTTATGTGAAATGTTCAAAATTTTCGACTTGAAAAAAGTTATTTTTGTAACCAAAGGTTATACTAAATTTGATTGAGTAGAACGTCTTTACACTCTGACGGTCCTGAGCGTACTTTTAGCCATAACCTAGACCAAGACGTCTTCCAACCGTTACGAACATTCTGACAATTTTTTTTACAAATACAACAGATAAATATAATAGACAAAAAACCCGGTACGAAATATTTGAATTATTACATTTCACTAAGTGTTTGTGGGCGCCGTGGCCGTGTGGGTTCGTGCGTCGACCCATGCGCATTTGACTTTCTCAGTCTAGGTTCGAATCCAAGTTCAGGCAAAAAATTTAAAAAAAAAAATTCGTCGCGGCTCCATCTCTTTCGAGTCACTGACAATGCTCAAAGAGTATAACTGTCTAGAAAAAGCTTCTCGAAATCGCCGTTCGGAGTCGGCATTAAACTGTAGGTCCCCTTCACTCGTGAGAGAACAATAGCATGCACAACACGAGTGGTGTTTGAGAAGGTAGGCCCAGGTCCACTTCGGACTGTAGCGCCGCCGTTATAATTTTTATTAAGCGTGCAATACAGGGTGGGCCATCTAGTGTTTTTTTTAAATCATAGGTTATTTTGACACTGACAGCTGTTTCCCGCTCGAAAGCTTGACAGAAAGTCAGTATCATAACTCCGATACCTCTACGGAACGAAATGAGTCGTTTTACGCTTGAACAACGTTGGGAAATATGGAAAACTTTTTTCCAAAGTGAGTGCTGTGTAGGCCAAACAGTGGGTTTTTTGAAAAGAAGTTTTGGCCGAAATGAAGCCGCGACTACTGTACGCTAGTTTGTGCAAAAATTTCGTGAGACTCATATGCTAGTGGACACTCATGGTCTCCGCCGTCGTACGGTGCGCACAGATGAGAATGTGGCAGCTGTGACCGAGAGTGTGAGATTGAATTCACGAACATCAACTCGCCATCGATCTCAACAGCTCAACATTTCACGCACTAGCCTGAGGAGAATTCTGCTCAAAGATCTCGGATTAACCGCTGACAAGGTCCAATTGATTCACGAATTGAAGGCGCGAGACAATCCGCTTCGTTATTGCTTCGCAGTTTGGGCCTTAGAGAAGCTTGAATTGGACAACGATTTTGGGCGAAAAATCATATTTTCTGACGAGGCTCATTTTCTACGTTAACAAACAAAAGTGCTGCATCTGGAGCTCGGGAAACTCACACGTTATTGTCGAGAAGCCAATGCCAATGCATCCACAGAGAGTGACAGTTTGGTGCAAATTGTGGAGTGGACCATTTTTCTTCGAAAATGAGACTGGGAACAACGTTTCGGTCAACAGTGGGTGTTACAGAGCCATGTTAACCGACTTTTTTTTTTTACTGAAATTGAAGACATGAACTTGGACGACGTCTGGTTTATGCAGGATGCTTCATCATGCTACACACAATCTATATTTTGCACACCAAATTCTCAAATCGCGTTATCAGCCGTCTTGGCGATGTCAGTTGGCCGCCTCGGAGCAGAGATTTGACCCATTTGAGCTTCTTTTTGTGGGGAACCTTGAAGGACTGATGTTATGGCAATAATCCGGAAACGATTGAAGCACCTAAGGCTAATATCATCCAAGCAATCCGTGAGCTACACCCGAAACCATCAACAAGGTCTTGGAAAATTGGGGGACAGAATACGCTACTGCGAAGACAGCCGAGGCAGACACTTGAGCGACATTGTATTTCACAGTTAATTTGACTGTTTGTTCTTACAAATAAAGCTGTAATACAAGGAAAAAAATTAATTTTGTTCATTCTGTTGCATTTTTAAAAAGAAACTTGTATTTGGCCTACCCTATATAAGAGCTAAGATAACACAACAATTTAAGAAACTGACCATGTTGCAGACTTCGCAAGAATTCGCTTATCTGTAAATGCTCGTGCTGTGCGTGCAATAGTTCTTATATATACAATTGAACCTACAGCTTTATGTTGGCAAAGAATTTTGAAAGGGGATCCGTGGTTGTTGTACCCGCTGAGAATTGTCAGTGACTCACAGAATTTGGTGCAATGAAAGGTTACTTTTTGCTCCCTCGAATCGATTCAGATTCGCATTTTGAACCATACGCCACGAAGTCTACATAAATAAAACCGAAAAGTCTACACTATTGTGGGAAGAACGACTACTTAAGAACTTTACTCACCCGCCAGGAAATCTTCAAGGTTGAAAATTAACTCATGATCGATTCGATCTCATCCCGACGGTAAAACGCGCTTAATGGCGACTATCCCACATCGGTGATGGATAGGAAAAGTATTATAATGGCCACCTTGTTTATTGAACCAAAAAGTCAAAACTCGGCTGAAAAAATTATCAGTTAACTGTGTGGGAAGAAATCCTCATCTGCAACAAGCGAATAGAATTTTTCTCAGAACCGGGAGTAAAACATATTCACCAATGACTCTGAAATAACATTGAGAATTGTCAAATAGCAAATTCTAAATTCTGCCTTTGAATAAAAAATGACTGTTGTCAATGCTTATACTCATACTAACCCAGTTTTTTATATACATAATATGCATTTTGTCCTTCCCCAGTGTTTCATATTAGATACTCTTATTGAATATACTCGTAAATTGTATTTTTCCCTGTGAGATCAATTCAATTTCTCTTCTTTGCATGGACCTACAATCCACGGTGAACCTGAACCTCAACTTACTCTAGTTATATGCACCAAGTTGGATGAAGTCCTTCTTTACTTATGTGTGCCACCTCGATGTCCTCTGTTGAATCCCTGCACATGCTCGCAGTTCACGATTCTTTGGACCTAAGCGAAGTTGTGTATACGCTCTTCATGGCCTAGTCTCGTTAGGCGTTGGATCCGTAGACGTCAGAAGAGAATCATGTCTCTCTACAGCTAAAAAATGGTTTTTGGATGGATCTTCTCCAACCGTCATTGTGATTAGTATACCATAAGTGTATAGCTTACGACCGATTCCTGATAGATCATAACACAATGCCAACCTCTCACTAGAATCGATTCTTAGAAGTTTATCTCATACACAGACAAGGAGACAAACGTACATTCAATTTGATGCATAAAGATTATGCTCTCAACCTCCTTGGGAGTCCAAGGACCTCACTTTCGCCTATGGGCCATCACGTTTCATGAGTCTCCTCGCTTTACTCTTCTTGATGCACTCAAATCAGAACGAGCAATCTGATGAAAAAATTACTGTCATATGCACCACGTCCCCGTCATCTAAAGATGTTTAAAAATCATATGGTTCAGGTTTGCAATTCATTCGCGAGTTATCAAAAAATTACAGGACCAACATTTACAGCGCTCTGCAAAAAGATTTGCGGAACTTCAGGAACTGGATGTTGTTGATATAGGATTGCAGACATCTTACTGAATGCAACGTTCAGTGTCAAAAGCAGACCCGTATTTTCTGTTGAGTTCACTTTTCCCGTCTAATATACAATTAAATTCGAAAAAATACACAGAACTTAACCACTGATATGAGAACTTCAAATAAACAGACATTATTCTACCTCTGGTACGTATCCCAAAACTAATCTGGCCCACACTCCTCCAGCCCAGCGGAAACAATTCTAATCCCGCACAAAACGCAAAACTCATAACCAACGTGTGGGTACGGTGAGTTTTACTAAAACCCCTCCACCAACTATCGCACTTTCGACTACGACCAACCTATACAAGGAGCACAATGTTTTCATTTTGCGCCGTTAATTGTGTAAGAACGAATCCTTAGCCGCCCATTGTCTTCGTAATGCTATGATCGTGTTAAAACTTCACCGTTTATTTGCACATTTGTTCATGCGTGGATTAGGGGTTTTATCCCGTCCAAAACACAGTCACAACTCCGGGTTCATTTGCTCTTCATCCTCAATTGAATGTTAAATTTATTGCACGGGGATGAAGTTCATTTTGTCGGGATTCACGATACATGAGCTCAGCAGGAATCACGAAACAAACCAAAATGAGAACTGTGCAAATGTGTGCGTGAATCCATTTGCAAATATTATATAATTGCCAATGCGTGAAATTTATACAAACCAAAGAAATACCCTTAGTGTGGGAATCGGACACATAATAGCCGCCCATGTAAGAGTATATGGGATATGTGCAATGTTACCTCAACATTTCTATTATGATCTATGGCCGCAGCACCACCGAACCCCTAAGCCTACCTTTTTGCTGGCTTGTTGCTGTGAGTGATGTGCTGTGGAATTGTCTACGTCGGAACGCATTGTTTGGCTGCGGAAAATGTGTCCATTACACTGATGAGGAGTGCATGTAGAATACAAAGATGGTTGAGCATCCGTAGATTGCTCGAGCATGGCGATTACGATAAACTCTCTCAAAGATCAATTATGACGCTGTACGTTGAAGCGATTGATGGTAATTTAAGAAATACTTGAAGACGAAAGAAAAACACTGATGTAGGTCATGCAAAAAATTGCAAACGATAGAACTAGTTTCATTTGATAAAACTTTTGTTTCGCTTTTGTTTTCATAAATTATGTAGATTTTCTGCTCACAAATTCCCCGAACCTAATTCTGCTTGCTTTTTGAAAAATTTGTAGAATTCACTTAACCGATGAAGTGTTCGACCTCGACTGTCCCCCAAGTTCGAAGTGACACCCTTTCCCAGTAATCGGAAAGAAAGCCAAGGTGAAAGAAAAGTGTCACAGCAATCAAAATCCATTGCAATATAATTGAATATGCTTCTCTTAAAGGAGCAAGAAAATCTGAAATAAACGCATCGTACTTCGAATTTTTTTTGTCCACAATTCACAAATGTTCATGTAAAAAATATTTATTATTCTTTTAAAACCAAACTCTTCAACCGCGATGCGAATTTTTCATGGCAAATGAAATTCGTTTTTAATGCATTTTTATTGATAAATTCATTGTGCTTATATACTAGTCAAAATGCTTATTCTAGTTGAACGAACACCATTCTTAATTCTAACTTACTGGCCCTTTATGGGCTCTCTAAGCTAAACTTAACCTTAATCTATGTCTTTCGACCTAACCTGAAAATGCAAATGAAATTAATCTAAATGTTTTCATGTTCTTTCATTTTTAAATTCAGCTGCCAAATTAAAAAAACAACTAAATGGCTGCTGAACAATATCCTGTACGAGTTCAGACACAAACCAAATCGATAATCTACTACAAATTTAACATTACCGACATTACCACCGATGTCGATAAGTCCTACCTTACCGCAATCCAGCTGATTGTCAGTTTGACATTTCAAGACCGAACGTTTGTTTACGTTTTCTTGTGATTATTTACAAAATTCATAAATTTATGAAAAATAGCCTATAGTTCGCTGTTTATAAAGTGTGTACTAGTAATATATTACCAACTTGAAACATGTAAGTAATAGGATTAAGACTGATTACATTTAGAGACTGGAAATCAAAGCAAAGTCCGAGAAATTGCAAAACAATTTAACCAGAATGTTTTGTTCATTGAGTGGTTTAGATATTAGGAATAAAAATAAGGGATTTAATAAAGATTTAGTTTTAGTTTTATGAAATAGATGAAACAAGAAGTATCAGGATCATAATTTCAACAATACGTCCTAATTAGATTCTTCTGTAACTGGATTCATGCCTCCACAACTACGCGATTAAATCGGCCAATATGCGTTTTACTCTTAAATTGATGTAAAAAATTGCAGTAGACTTTGCAACTATTTGCATTTTGCCCAGATAAACATAATTTTATGCAAAATATATTGATAAGCTTAACATTCAGTGCCGAAGCGAAGATGAATTTGAAAAGTGACAAATTTATTTGAACCGATTACTTATCCACCTTGACTTGTATTTGAATCTTCCATTTTATCTGAATGGAAATAAACTAAAAGACAAAAAATTCATAATAGCAGAGACTACGTACTCCTAACTTTTCGCAATTTTTACCCTTCAATCTTTAAAAGTATTAGGGAAAAGTTTAATCGTAGAAACAACATGTAGACAGGGGGAATAGCCGGCAAGGGTTCTGCCTTCATTGTTAAAAACAAGTTGATCATCTTTATTCTGATCTAACCCAGAATTCAATTTCTATATCTGGCGAGATACTACTGAAAATGTTGCATTTCCCGATTTGTGTTGAAGTCCGTTTTCTGTTTTCAAGTCTTGTTGTTTTTAAAGTAGACTGTTTGAAATCGTATTAAGTTTTTAACAATAATCGTCATGCTGCAGATTTCGACTTTAGAAGTCAAGAATTTATGATAAATGCCTAATAATCTGTTGCGTTATCGTCTCTCGCGATTACTATAAGAATAATAATAATACAGTACTAGGTGGACTTAGGCTTCTACAGCAACTGCTGGTGTTTTGCGTGATACTATTCTCTTACGTGTGAAGGGACCTACAGTTAAATGCCGACTCCGAACCGGGGAGATTCATAAGCGTTTTCTAGACAGTTGCAATATAGAACCATTGTCGAACGTAAACTTTGGCCGTATGAGTCGCTTTTACGCGCGCAGAATGGGTTACGAGTACCCGTAAGTTTTCGGAATCAAGACACTGCACGGCCGAATGTTCGGACGGGGAAATATTCACTAAAATATATGTCTGCCAAAGAGGCGTTATGAATCTCTTTTCGTCTTTCTTATGTGATACAATTTTTAATTCTGTTTGAAATACACTACAATGGTTTGTGGTTTGTCATACAAGACCTGGGGATATATGTATCTGCAATCATTCTAAGATCCATCCTTGTAAATTTTCAAGCAATTGGGTTTCTGATCTTATCAGTTTTCTAGTTTTCTCTTCCCTGGGGTATCATTAGAAATCTCCATACGTCTTATGTTTTACTCCACGAATTGCATTCTCTTAAACACCGTTTTAGTAGCTGAAACATGTGGAGCAACGACACAATTTTTCCACAATTCTGTTTTGACAATTTAACACTTAAAAAAGATCCGACCCATCCGACTGGACTTGCATCCAGTAACAACTCACAATCTTTTTGCTTCTGTAGGCCAATACGATTTCGACCGGAAAGTTCTGCTTGCGACCTTTTGTCCTGTTTGCGTAAATAGCATTCGAAGACGGTCTTTTAGCATTGGTGTTCCATAACTCGATGTGGTCAAGCCAGTTTTGTACAACGATTTTTGATATCTGGACAACATCCACATCCTTCTATAGCTCATAGAATTCGCGGTTGTGTATTTTCCTCATTTGGGTTCCTCGCAGACAGAACCAAACATCTGATATAAAATGTTTCTTTCGAAGGCACCCAGAATCAGCTCTATAGTCCTGCTTATTGGTTAGCTTTTGGCTTCATAGGGTCTTACTATCCGCAGGATAAAGATTTTGTAGAGGGTGATCTTGGTCGTCCTATTCAGGAGATAAGACCCCAGTTGTTTTGAAAGCCGAAGTAGAAGCGGTTGCCAAGGATGATTCTGTGTCAGATTTCCACCAACATTTTGTTTGTGGAGTTTACGTTTGGCCCGAGGTTGGCAAACTCCTAAACTACCTCAAAAGTGTTGCTCTAGATTGTGACATTTTGTCACCAATGGCGAGCGACCCAAAAAGTTTTGGAGATTGAAGTTCTGAATTATTTTTCTAATGAAAATGATTTGATCTGTTTTGGTTGCATTTGTATATAAATCTTGTTCATGACACCACTGTTCCACCTCTTGGAGTATGTTTCGCATATCTGCAGTAACAACCACAAACTTGCTTGTAATTGCAATGGCATCTGTGTGTTTCATGGTGTGGGTATCGAACCTATAGTTGAGGCCCAGGTGCATTCCGGACTGTAGCGCCATAAAGAGAATGGCACCGAGCCCTTTGAAAAGCTCATGGAAAGCAAGGGAATTCGCCGAAGGTCCCCCTTTACCCCACAGTATGATAAATCATCGTCACTTTCTTCCTTGCTTAGTACGTATCTGAGAAACAAGGCCCAAATTCACCTCGGACTGTAGGGCCACCATTATTAGTACGTAATGTGCAGAGAATCCTCCAACTTGCTCGATCCTCAGGAGCGATGCATGCTCGTATTTCTAAACATTTACATCGAGGGGGAAACATAAACATCACAATGTCATCTCTGATGCTACCAAGGCCTTAAATATAAACTACTTCCCTTTAAATGCTTGAAGCCACAAAGCGTACAGAATAGTTCTTCCCAGAGGCATCTGAAAGTCGGACGTCGTCTTCTAAATACCGAACTATGTACACACTAAATGACACCGGAACCACATAAGAAAAATTATGCTTGCATGCATCGAAAGACGCAAGAATAATATCTACAAAGGCCTCAATGACTAGCGAAAGCATTTCACCCTTCACTTCATTCTAGCGTACACTCGCTGAAACAGATTAATTTACTCAACCTTCAAACTAAACACGAATTGTCAAGAGCACACCGCCAATACCACGGCCAGAGTGAAAGTCGCGCATCAGAGAAAGTCACCCAACATCCGTTGCAAGCAAATGTCGCGCACAAAATTAATATTTTTTCGTGTGCCTTATTTCGTCCCATTCTGACACTAAAGTACGTCTAAATTAAACCTGACATAAATTTCATTAATTTATTCCCAGAGCTTAAACGATTGGGTACGCCTCATTTTGTCCAGGTGCCGGCCCCTCATCATGTCTGCGAGCAGGCTGTACGCGACATGAAAAGTAAACTTTGCCAAAACGCTAAATCAAATAATTTCACGTCATATTCTTCCATCCGTAATGTTTACCTTAAATGACTCTATCGTTATTTAATCGAATTTAAAATGACACACTTGAGGCCATCGGAGAGTGGCTCGCAACGAGGGTGAGCAATCTGAAATACTGTTAGAATTGTCAACATAGTTAACAATATAATTAAACGTCAATTAAAAGCGGTCAACAGCTGAAGCACCCCGAACTCATAAAGTATTAATTACTCTTATCGAGGATCTTTTGTCTTGTTTGTTTGCACTGGAGGTAATTAATTGGTGTCCTTCTTTTGATGTGAACAATAAGATGAAAGGATGACCTATGGCCCGTACGTGTGGGTTGATTCCCCAGCGGTCACCTCACCCGATGTGTTTTTTTGAAAATCAAAGACACATTGATGCGACTTGTGGCTCGGTGTTCTCGACAGACGTATACATGTCACGGCTTCCCCTTATTTGTACACGAGATGAGTTTTTTTGTTCCGGTGGACGGGTGAGAGCGTGCATCAAATGAAGAGATAAATAAATCATAGATTTGTGTGTGCTGTGCACTCATACAAAGGTTAATGTATCTAGAGATACATTTTCGTGTCTTTCTTTTCGTTGAGGTAGTTGGGGGTAGTCTTGTTTTCTTCTTGGTGTTTCTGCAGACGCAGGAAATACTCGAAAGCTTCGTTGTTGGAAGAGGAGAATGGAATAAGGGCGGCGGAAGTGCACTTAATTATTTGAAGTGAGCATTCATTCATTGTTATTGCATTTTATTGTGCAATGTAAAAGATACTAATGCAGTCTTCAGTGTTCTCTGCGTTCAATGAGAAGATGTGTCGCTATTGAACACGAACGGCACTTCTGTATGATTCGTCTTTTCCTTTGTATCTCATTTTATAGCTTAAACGTAAAAGTTGACACAAAGCGAAATTCTATTGAAAGTATACGCTTATATGAGGGGATTTCATAAATATTTTCATTGCAGTTTTGCAAAAACAAAAAAAAAGAATGTCAATAACTCAGGTGACTCACGCCTACAATTTATTTGGTCAGTTCTATGGACGGTATTCAAAGTAATCTTATCTTAAGGCTGCTTCACTTTAATTTTTACCTTTTTCACAATGTTTGCGTTTATTTAATAATAATAATAATAATGGCGGCGCTACAGTCCGAGGTGGACCTGGGCCCAGCTTCTCAGCAACCACTCGTGTTGTGCGTGCTATTGTTCTCTCACGAGCGGAGGGGACCTACGGTTTAATGCCGACTCCGAACGGCGAGATTGAGAAGCTTTTTTCTAGACAGTTATACTCTTTGAGCATTGTCAGTGACTCGAAAGAGGTGGAGCCGTGAAAAAATGTTTGATGCTTTTTTCGAGATTCGAACTGACGACCTCGAGCGTAGGAGTCGACGCACCTACCCACTACGCCACGGCGCCCACGTTTGCGTTTATTTAACAAGATAAAATTCACAATTTAGGGTAAACGTGATAATTCATAAGAATTCTATCTTATTTGCATTGAAAAAATATCGCTGAGTGCAGAGGATAGGTTTAGTTGTTTTGCAAAAATGTACTGTCAACATTTCTTTTTTTTTTTTTTTTTTTTTCCTCTTGTACAACCCTGCCGTAAAGATCTATTGTATCGACGGGCTGGAGTTAATCCAAAAGATTTACCACTTTCCTTATGAAAGATAGTATATCTTTTGTAGTGGAGTTTTTCAATTCCACTGAAATCAGTATTTCCCTGTGGGGAATACGTTTCCTTAACCAATGTAGTGCCGGACATTCACATAAAATGTGCTGGGATGTTTTGTCTTCTTCAAGACAGAACCTACATTCCGTGTTTTGACACAAGTTCATTTTGTTAAGGTGCAGTGGCCAGTAAGAAAGCCCGTTAGCTTTCTTATGCTCTCCTTATCTAAGCTAAGGATTTCCTTGTAGGAATAGGGTCTGATTAATCGTTTGGATTGCCTGAGACCTGACCCATTGGTCCAATGATCTAGGCGAAGTTTGTTTTCCCATTCGTTAATCAGCGCTGCAGCCGTCGTCCAATTGACACAGCACAGTACGGTTCAGGACCTATGAACGCAGTACTTGAACCAGCTCTAGCGAGTTCATCTGCGGATTCGTTACCTGCAATCCTTTTGTGTCCAGGGACCCAGCCAAATTTCACTTTGTTGTGTTTGGCTAGGGATTGCAGAGCATCGTGGCAACATTTGACGGCTTTGGAGTCTATTTGACTGGACGATAAGGCCTTAAGTGCTGCCTGTCTATCTGAAAAGATTTGTATAATAGCGCCCTTGATACCTTTACCAAGATTATGTCTCGCGCAGATCTCAATTTCTTTTAGCAAAGTTGTTTTTCTCTATTAGAATCATGCTTAACATTATACGTGTTACCACAGACTAAAGTAGCTTTCTATTTTTCACAACTAAGAAATACAGCCTGTCCTCCACTGTCCAAAGAGGACGCTTTGCAGCGCATATCTTTCATCATATTTATTCAAAACAACCCCCCTCCGAGTCAATACAACATTGAAGCGATCATAAAACCTGTCGAAGCATTTCTAGTACTCGAGTGCCGAAATGGACTGTCGAAGACTTCTGGATGGTAGCAATCGTACCTTCGCCCCCTTCGACGCTAATTTGAGTTTAGGAAACAGCCAGAAGACGCACGGCTTTAGATCAAGCAATTACGGCAGTTGCTGGAGTGTTGCTCTCGCTAACAAGTACGGCTTTGTGCCTCGACGCTTTGTCATACAACAAAGCCAACTACCAACTTCCTTTTACTCCGGTCGAACACGGTGATTTCTGTCCCACAATCTCGGTAGAATACCAAAATGATATTGAGCATTCACGTTGGAACCCGTGTAACGAACTCCTTATGGATAATGGCCTTGGACCAGTGTTGCCAGATAGTTTAAAAAAAATATCAAATAAAATCTTACTAGTACAAGTATGGATTTGTGCAGATTTAATGCCTTTGAAATGACAGCCTCATGTATTTTTGCTCCTCCGTTAGAGAATATAGCACCGTCTATATGACCAATTCAATTTGTGCGCACTCCATTTACCCTACAGACCACACCAATCCACACCACTTTGTCTACAGAAATTTCAAAACTCTGATCCCAGATGGAGATTTCTCGACTCTAGTAGTACACCTCGCTTCGTGAATTACGTACAGATGTATCTAATACCGAGGAGGAAGTAGATGGTGTCGATTTTTCTGATAAACTTAATATTAGCTTTTTCTTTCTTTCTCCCTCTTCAGAGATTATGGCAATTTGTGAAGTCTTAACTCAACTGAAACGTAATATCCACTGGTGATATTTGTACTCTTACGGATTGTCGATCAATTGAGTAGAGACGGGTTATAAAGTGGTAACAAATAGTCGCTCATAGCTGAACAGGAACATTCGCCTATGATAGTTGCAAGGCCAAGAACGCATTCCATAAATTTGCCAATTACGCCACCTCATTACTGTTAGCACACCTGGCAGCACCGAAAATTTTTGTAGTTTGGCACCACAGGACAAGAGTGAAAGAGACAAACCGAGAAAAAAGCTACGAGGCATTGCTAAAAAAAATAACTGTTATTCAAAAGAAATACGCGTGGATTTAAAACGAAAATTTTAGTTTTCCTCTGTCTTTTATAAACGAATTAAAAAAGGTCTTTATCAATAAGATTTGAAAACGCGGGAATGCCCCTACCTACTTGCAAACTGTTCTTCCGAGACGCTGGAACTCAAAAGAGACATATTGATGAATGACTGACACCTGGCCAAGATATGGGCAAGACTAGATCCTTAGCATTCCAATAAGCTTGATCTCTCTTAGGTTATCGGAAATTGGATTTATTGTGGATGTCGACAAGGGATACGGTCTCATAGACGTATACCGACTTGATAGGACGAAGATAAGAATGTTGTCTACCGTGTCTGTCCAGCTCTGGCGTCTTTCAAACACTTGCACGTCTTTATTAATTTCTGCGATTCAAACTATACTTCACGTCAGATTGTATTGCAGAAAGCTCCTAATGGTTTTCATAGAGCGAATGTTTGAATGAACTCTTCGGAGATCCACAAGACTGCACAATGGATCTTTCTTGGGACAAGTGCGTCTTCCTCTTCTGTGGGTGCCAACCGTCAAAACCTATCAACATACCAACAACGGCACGGCACGCCGTGACAATCACATAGCCAAAAAAGTAAGAGTCAAAAATATTAAATCCCAACCAAACATTTATGTACCCACATCGAACGGCGAATTTGAAAAGTCTACCAAGATGGTTCTACAACCGTGGCTACCACCGGTGACTCAATTAGAAAATATAGAAAATTCCTATTGATTTATTATCTTTTTTCTATTTACGGTAACATAGCAAATAACTAATCTCTTTATCCAAAATTTGTATGACCCTGCGTCCCACTTCAAACCTGTCTCTCTCTCACGATTTTGCTAAATGTCTTCAGTATTGGACTCCGCCGAGTTATTTACGACCCTCCTCAACTGCCTGCGTCATATTAATCGTAATCGACTTTATTGCGATGTCCCATAGGCTCCGAGTCGAAGATTCTGGCTTCAGTGGCTCATGTACAATAAAACATAAGAAAGCTTTAAAAAATGAAACAAAAAACCTCATGAAGTAGTTACGGAGATAACGATTAAAACTTGTATCACACAATATGGGTGACTGATTAATATTTTCAAATGGGAACGCATTCTTGTAAACAATGAAATCGATACAACATATCAGTTACACTTTCCACAATACATGACTGATCTGTAATATTCCTTATTCAACGGTGTTTATATTTTGAAGAATCTGATAAATTTCTTGTTCAAACTGAGAATACACGAGAAATCATATGCAATTAGTTGTTAGTGAGGATATACGTCATTTTGAAAAATATTCGTAAATACTTGGAGTTTCAGAGAGACGTTCACAATGTTCTGTCTTACCAGAATCTAATATTCAGTCAAAAATGACGGCTTAATATACCGACATGCGCCATAAATGTTTGTTGCATATTTAGGACCTCAAAAGGCAGTTGGGAGGTTAGAATTTTCACTCCGTCGATACTTTAACGGGATTTGCGAAATTTTCTTCTTCAGTTCGGATGCCTCTTCACTCGCTATTTTTGCGAACTGTTTCCAACTTCTTGTTGATTTCTCAACTTGTGTGCACCACTTTATCTGCGGTCGCTCTCTTCTGCCTTATTTCTTCGGGTTAGATTTGAAGACTCTTCGAACCGGATTTGATTCATTATGGTGTGGCTGTATTATGGTTACCCACCTTAGCTTCGGTCCGGATATGTGGTGGTGTGACTCTACATGACCTGTCTAATTTAGGCGTAGAATCCCTCATCTGTACAGCTGTTGACTTCCACATCAGTTTTTATCAAGGTTCATGCTTCTTCAACACAGTTCACGACCGAACTAAGGATTTCCTTGTAGGAATAGGGTCTGATTAATGGCTTGGATTGCCTGAGACCTGACCCATTGGTCCAATGATCTAGGCGAAGTTTGTTTTCCCATTCGTTAATCAGCGCTGCAGCCGTCGTCCAATTGACACTGCAGTACGGTTCAGGACCTATGAACGCAGTACTTGAACCAGCTCTAGCGAGTTCATCTGCGGATTCGTTACCTGCAATCCCTTTGTGTCGAGGGACCCAACCAAGTTTCACTTTGTTGTGTTTGGCTAAGGATTGCAGAGTATCGTGGCAACATTTGACGGCTTTGGAGTCTATTTGACTGGACGATAAGGCCTTAAGTGCTGCCTGGCTATCTGAAAAGATTTGTATGATTGCGCCCTTGATACCTTTACCAAGATTATGTCTAGCGCAGATCTCAATGGCATGGATTTCGGCTTGAAACACAGTGGGACTAGACCCCATCGGTACAGAGATCCCAGTGTTGGATCCACAGACACCAGCTCCGACTCCAGAATCAATTTTTGATCCATCTGTGTACCAAACTAGACTCCTAGGGTCTAGTGTTGGAACACCATTGGACTGGTCTTCCCGGTCCAATATTTCAACTTCAAATAACCTGCCGAAACAGTTCTGCCTGACCATAGTGTCCGGCATTGTACAAAACATGTCTCTATTAGGGATTGAGTTGAGTATCCTAAGGTGGCCCACTAGGTGACCTGGTTTGAATTGATATTCTAGCTGCAGTTTAATGGCATAAGTGGCAGCTATCTTCCTAACGAAGATGGGTAAATGTGTCAGCCCGATAATAGCTTCGAGAGCTGTTGTGGGGCAGGTGCGCATTGCACCTGTTATGCCAAGACAGGCAACCCTTTGCAGTTTTTGTAGTTTGTTTGCCGATGACTGTTGAAGGGTTTTTGGCCACCAGACGATGGCCGCATATGTGATAATGGTATAATTTTGGTAGAGAGACCCCAAGTCCTACCGTAAAGACGTCTACTGGCCCACAGTGCTCTGGTAGCTCGCTCTATGGCGGACTTAATATGTGAATTCCAGTTGAGTCGTCTGTCCAGGATTACTCCAAGATATTTTACCTCGCTGGAATAAACTAGTGTGGTGTTGCCGATTATTATGGATTCAAGGTTGACACGAGTCCTCCTTGAGAAGGGCACTGAACGGTCTTGCAGGTATTGATCGATAAACCCTCTGCGTTGCACCATTCAACGACTTGCAGTAGCGCACTTTGCATTATATTGCAAATAGTCGTGTCGTGCTTACCCCTTATAACAATAACAATAACAATATACGCGGTGTTAAAATAGGTGGTGTGTGTCGCCCTGATCAATAATACAATACTATAGAAAATGTCTTATAAGTGCGGTCAAAGAAATATTTTTTTTTTGTGGATCAGGCAAATCAGATCAGGTTTTCTAAATTTCCTGAGATACGAGCATCCCTCTTTGCCGCATTACACAATTCTTAATGCTGAATGCCTTAGTAATCGTTTTATTGGTGTAAAAGAAGTAGCACAGCATGCATGACCACAGGAAATCCATCTCAGTATGAATTCAATATTGATAATCAGGTCATTAAAATGGCTATTTAGACTAGGTCGCAGCCTCCATAGTTTGAATGAGAATCCCATTGGATTCATTACTGACCACGCTGATCATGAAATACTACACTACGCTTATAATGCTTAATCAAACATCAATAACGTCACACATTCTCCACAAACAAGCCGCCTCATAATCTCTCAATAACTCATTTAAGCCAAAAACTCGTCGGTATCTTGAAACAAAGCGAACGTAACGAAAAACAAATCACTCCCATCGGTTGCCTTATCTATAAGAGTTTTAATTAAGTCCACTCTAGGTGTATAAAAATCGCAAGTGCACACCACTAATTACTCGTAGATACTCGAACGCGGGAATTCTTGAATTAATTACTTTCAGCAGATACCACTGTATCTGCCTTGGAAGATGTTTATACGATAAATGTATTTTCGAATTGTTTTTGCCCCACTATTACGCACTTTATCTTATCACTACTGGTTGGTGTTTTCGCAGCAGTAACATCGCACAAGTGTAAAACGTGTAACAGAAATGTGTCACGGATTTGTATCTTGAACATGTAAAACTTGCAGACCTTTCTACTTTCCGCAGCCATCACTGTACGTGAGGAATTGTGAATGAAAAAAGCTTTTCATCCCTCGTGCTCATGCTGCAACGCAAAAGCTATGTACCTACCAGTCGTCGATACACAGTGGGAGTACTTCAGTCCTTCTTCGTGCGGCTCACCAGTCGGTCTAGCATTGGGAGCGCGGTCAAGATTTGGGTGTCGTTAATTTTTTTTTCGTTCGTTCGTTCCGGCGAGACAGTGTCGTATGCCGGCGTTTAACGATACTCCACCATCACTGCTGCATCTGTGAATCAGTTATCACCGCTGGGTGTTTTGTGTATCTCTCTATCTATCGGCGAACCATTGGATTTGTGGGTGAAATTATTTGCGCTGATTTGCGGCCAACAATAATCGGGCGAACAGCTGTACGGATTGATATAATTTTGTTATATTTTTCACTATCGCCGATTGTGAGGATAGAATTACTCGTACACAGCCTGCACGTGCAGAAGTGGCTGGAGCGTTTCGTCTTGTGGTGCGGAGCTGGATAGTGTGCTCAGTGAACAAATCGCTTCGTGAGGATTACACTCACGTTTTACAGAGTGGCTGATATGTTTATTCTGTGAATATCGAAAATTACTGCAATAGCTGCGATTCGTATGGTGCTTCCGGCGCGGCGGTTGGACAAGAGTGGTTGCTAGTGACGGGAGAAGGATTGTGGTACTAAAGTGGCCAAGTGCAATAAATGTGATTGTCGTCGGTCAAGTTTGTGTGCTCTCTGAGCAGTCCCTTCATGTCAGGCTCTTCGTCTTCTGCAGTTCTCATATTTTACACTTGAGAGTATTTTTCTTTCTTTGGCATACAATTTTCGTATTTTTTTGTGTCTTTTTTTTTTGTTGGCTTTCTTGTGCTGCCACTGGCTCTTGTTTTAGTGTGGCGTGTGTACTTCCTACTGCTTCTGTTGCGGCTGAAGTGTGAATGCTTTAAAATAGCTGCAGTGCGGTTTGATTTGTGCTGCTTATTCAGTCGTTATAAGAGGAGCAGTGTTTTATTTTGCTGATCTCCCTCTGCGTCTGTGTTTTGTATACATTTGGATAAATATTGTCGAAACAAACAGATGGGAGGAATATTGTGAATCAATTTTGCCGGCATTCTAAGAGTTTACGATTTGAAATACGACCACTCGCGTACACGAGGAGAATCGGACAGACAGAGTGGAGATACTTCAAGGATTTCAGTAGGATGCTCGCAGACAACTAAGCCTTTTTCAGTTTCTCCTGAGGTATGTATCTATTGACACGCACATGTGTGTGCTTATAAATGTAAATGATTTCTTTAGCAAAGAAAAACAGTGATTAAGCTCGGACATAACTTCGTAGGGCAACGTGGCCGTTGAATGGGTTGTGGTGGTGATTATGATTTCGAACAAATTACAATAAATTAAGGATTTTCGGGGTAAAAGTTGCTAAGAAGTTGGCCTATAACACGAAACTTCGACCATTGAGTTGATTCAATTATTGTGTATAAGCGTGTTGATGGTTAGTTTACTTTTGTTTGTTGTTTGCACTCCTAGTCCTATGGCCTTATATTATTTTTTTTTGGTTTTATCTTAAGCAGTAAAAGAACACGAGGTTTATAGCTGTTACAGGATCTTACTCGTAGCTGTAGACTTTAGTGGACTCTTGGAAAAGTTTGTTTTGGGATGAAATTGAGTTTATTGATGACTCCTTCACTGACGTCATAATTTGTATAATTGAAAGCGATTACTTTTGACAAAAATCAAAAGTTACTTGAATGACTTGATGGGTAGCAATTTGATTCTTAGCAATCGTACAGAGGACTGAAGGATATTCTATTTTAATTAAGCGAGAGTACCTTTTGAAGGGCCTCATTGCTGGCTGTTGAGTGTTCCACTCCTTGGCTTTTTAAGAGGACCCAAATAACTCCTCAAGGAAAAGTTATTTTTGTTCGTCTCCAGTGTAATACATTAGGGAAAATTAATCTTGAGATAATTATGCGAATGAGTTAGTTTTCAACAAACATCTTTGCAAATTAAATAAATGCCTTTTAAAGGGCAGGCCACTAAGGACGCTCGATTCTTAAATTGAAATATAACAAGTTGTGTGTGAGTTACTCATTAATTTTTTTTTTAATTTAATGACAAATCGTCTTTTAAATGTGGCTTAGTGGCACGTAGTTTGTAAGTCCAATTTTCGATGACTTTGTTGCTTTAATCTGCCACCATCAATCATTTTCTGGATGACAACTTTGAGGAATTCAATTGTTTGCAGTCTATTCGCGTATGCCTGCGATTTAAGATAGCCCCCAAGGAAGAAGTCCATGTAGGAGGTGGACTTGGGCCTAGCTTCTACACCAACAGCTCGTGTTGCTCGTGCAATTGTTCTCTCACGAGTGGAACGACTTGCATAGTTATGCCGACTCCGTTTAACTGCACTTCGTTTAATTGAATAGTCCACTTCACGAAACAAATTTTCTGCAATTTTGGTGCTGCAGTCTAGGTTCATATCCAAGAACAAGCAACAATTTTTCTTTTTTGAGTTACTGACATCGCTCAAAGAATATAACTGTCTAGAAAAAGCTTCTCGCCATTCGATCCCCCTTCAGTGGTGGGAGAACAATATCACGCACAAAACGAGTAGCTGCCGAAAAGCTAGACCCAAGTCCATCTCCGCGCCACCATTATTATTATTATTATGTACAATATATGTAAGCGGATTCCACGTATACTCTTTAACCATTGTCAGTTGCGAAATATGAAAGGTGTTTGCTTCAGGAATAGAACCTTGACTTTCGGAGTAGAATTCGATGCAGGTGCCACAAAACTAGAAGAGCCCTAAAGATTGGTACCACCACAATTCCGACAATTTTACTTGTTTGACATTGCCACCATTATTATGACAACCCTTGAAGGGTTGATTCCAACCGTGGCAGTCACAGACTGACAACTCCTAGCGACATAGTCTTTAGGATTTCACTGTCAATACATCATTGCCTTATGATGGTTGCGTCCTGAGAAAATCGCATAAGATTTTCCTTAGAATCGAAATAGACACAAACAAATTACGGGTAAGAAAGTAAACTCCTGGAAGGATAACCACACATTGAATCACTCATATTTGATGAAACGATCAAAACCTTTGAAGGAAATTTTTGAATTGGTCTTAAGCCATCAAAATGAACTCCCGTGTGTCTGTGAAGTGGCGATTGTCCTTATGTATTAGCACTGAAACAGCACTTGGAGTCGTTTTGAAACCACAGCTCAGATATTTTCCTTTATTTACTCGGTTTGCTACACAATCGCTTCGAGTTCTGGAAAAGTACGAATTTATTTCAGAGATCTCGCCAAGAGGCTCGAAAAATTTGTTGAACAGTGTTGAACTTGTTGATGCCATGTCTTCCATATCCATATACAGTCGCCTCTCGATAATTCGAAACTCAAGGGACCTCACAAAAAATTCGAATTAACGAGAGTTTGAAATATCAAATGGTTCGAAATTTTCGAGAGAAAAAATATTAAAGTTCGAATTATCGAGTAATAATCAAATATTATTAAATATTAGCTGCTAATTTTTTAACAAAATCAAACGGTTAGAGGTGAATATATACATGTACATAATGTGAATTAATTATTAGTTTTTCGGAAGAAGTCTTTAAAATTGTAACCAACGATAACTGATTTAAACTAATCAAACGGAAGTGTGTGAAACTACTCATTTCAATGACAAATGCTTGTGCAACAATGAGACAAGTTTGAACTTGCTTCAAAATGTACCTCTATGCAATCTGATAACTTTGAATTGTCGAATGTTCGACGCCTATGAGTTCGAATTAACGCGTCGTTTTGTTACGTAGAGATGATTTTTTTGTTCGAATTACCAAGTGCTTAAAAGTGTATAGATTTTTTTCGAAATATCAAGAGATTTTCTAGGGAACTCGTGATAACTTTGAATTATGAAGAGGTTCGAATTATCGCTGGTTTGAATTAACGAGAGGCGACTGTATTTGATATGACAATCGGTTAATATTTGGCTTTAGTGATGATAATTGACAACGACTGTTGTAGTATGGACCAATGCCACCACCAAACCCAAATTGCACACCATAAAGTGACATTTTTTTGGATGCAATGGTTTTCGACAGTGTTTTAGGTTAGATTACGTGTTTGTTACTGTCTCAGCCAAGATCAACTGCAACCCACTTATATCCTTTTTTGAATCTATTGTGCTGTCACTTTCCAGTATTAGTAACACCAGTTGCTCGTTAGTCAAAAGACTAGTAAAACCAGAAAGTACCAACTGTTGTACCGGTGGTTGTTCCTATATTTTTGGATTACACAGCAAATTGGTTCCTTTTATGAACTTATAATGCCCTTTATTTTGGCTTTTGACAATTCTTTTTCGACAGATACATGATTTCGGGGTCTTCTTCACTTCTTCACGAGTGATGGGAGGAATAATGCTGAGCTTTCCTGTAGGATTGGTCAATTTTGAAACAGCGTGGTCGATCTGTAATCAGGAAGGCCGAGCTTGGTGTCAAAGCCAAGTTAGCGGTTTTTAACGCAGTATTTGTTCCAACTCTCACCTATGGTCATGAAATTTGGGTAATGACCGAAAGAATAAGATCGCGAATACAAGCTGTCGAGATGAGACTTCTTCGTGCTGTTGTGGGAATTACTCGCCGGGATAGGGTGAGAAACACGACAGTGCGCGAGGAACTCAATGTTGGGCAGCTGCTTCTTCGAACGGAAAGGGCTGTACTTCGTTGGTTTGGTCACGTGCCACGAATGTCCCCATCATCACGACTTCCGAGGCGTGCCTTGAATGCGATTCCATCAGGTAGGCGACCGCTTGGCAGACCTAGGATGAGATGGTTGAACCAAGTCCAAACACTCGCCTGGTTGCGCTTGGGCATAGCTCCTGATGAGTTGCATACATGGCCCCCGCGACCCCTTTAGTCGAACATGCGGGTCATTGAAAATGAGATAAGACATGATTTCCATTTCTTCATAGGCTAAAATTTAGTTTGCTTTTGCCTCAAAACTGAAGAACATTTGGTCATCCAAACGCTGATGTTCAAGTTCCCAATCGTCGTATGTTCTACGCATTCCGTGGTCAGCTGGTTTCAATTCTTGAGTTAGTTTAATTTTATAAGGATGTAGATGCAAATCGAACTGCATAATATGCCGTAAGAGAAGTCCAAGCTCTGTGCTTGAAATCAATGGATTTGGATCTCTCTCAACACTTTCAGTAACGGCAGTCATATTTTCTGCAGATGGTGCACTTCGATGATGGATAGGCATTAATAATTTTGTAACAGAGCCAGTCTCTTATTTCTGCTCGTAATAACTTTTTGTAGTAAGTTTTCACAATTTTTACACGGTCAGTGATTAAAAAATGATTAATATTGTAAAATTGGAAACCTTAAACTAAATATATCCAGTCGTGGATGACAGTTGGGTTTGGAACGAATTGGATGACCCTGTACTATTCATCTTGACATCTTATTTGATGGCAAGTTACCCGTAAAGAAAGAACTTCCACTTGGAGAATACTAGCGTTGTCTAGGCCTCAGGAATTTTCAGTGATTGAGAATATGCATTCGCGCAGACATGGCGGCCCATCTCTGAGTCTGTATATTTGTATCTCATCTGAGACGAAGCTTATACGCCCACTTATCTGCTGTGCTCTTATTATGAGGGGAACATCAAGGGGAGTGTAGTCTATTGGATCTATTACGAGCTCTCTCGATATCGAATCCATGATATTGCTGAAAATGAAAAGCAAGTCTATTTCCAGACGTCTTCCTATGACCAGATGTTAGGCAAACGATGTCAATGCTTTTGTTGTCTCTTAACAAAATGCAGCTGATCTAAATTCATCATAAGGCGTGAGACGTCTCCAAAAAGTTGTTTCATATGATATACCTTTTATTGGAATAAATAAAAATGTAGTTTTGAATAAAAATATTCAAGCAAATCCCTTAAACGACTATGATTTAAGAAAACAGCCGTCAAAGTATTCTTAATTTGCATTGCACAAAGGAGCCCACCAAAAAAAACTATGGTTTCGCAATTAATTATTTAAAAGGATGCCTAACCACCCTCCGGTTGCGATAGTGAATATTTTTCAATTTTCTCATTCAAAAATCTGCACAAAAACACAGGGCAACAAATTAAAGCATAATTCCAGAAATTCGGGGAATGAACCAACCAATGCAAATGGAAAAGCAAATTCATTTATTATTCCACATCCACCTCCGCTAATAATTAATTCAACGCTTCGAGTTTAATAAAATATATGTTGAAATGGTTTCGCTGCTTCCATCGGCACCTTTACCCAGAGTGCCATGCACATCCCTTGTGCTTGTATATCACCTGATCATAGCCCCAGTTTGAGGGGGGTGTTCAATTAAAAACCTTTTTGTGTACGGTTTGATGGAACAATTAAATTCGCGATGCGAATATATTTTATTCATTGGTTTTATTTGTTAGTTTGTCCTCTCTGATCATGGGCGTGTATATGTGCACACTTTCACGTTTGATTCACAGGCAGGTCCGCCTTCTGTCTTATTTAGGCTTCTCTCGTCTAGTAGACTGGGGAAAAATCTGCTTCCTTTTGTTTAGCAAAGTCTCTTAACATTTTCAATTAAAGCATGTCTTTTGTGCTCGAAACTTTTACTCAGCGAATTCTATTTCACGGTGCAATAGAAAAGTTTCTTTTGTTTGCGGGAATAGAATTTAACTACAGAATGAATGAGTCATTACCTAAGGAGCAAAGAAAGTCATATACTTAGCTTTTGTTTCTTTCTTATGAATATCTTGCTTATGCTGTTTAGTTCTCTGTAAGAAAGCGGAGTGGATTCAATTAGAAATTTAAATATCGACCGACACTGTTTTTATAGAGCTTTTCTTGTAATCTCCAGCAAAGTGGATTATCTAATGTCTGCTTTTTGGCTTTCAAGTTTATTGTAATCAGGAAAGGAACCATTCTTTTTTGCCAATCTTATGTTTGGCAACTCAATAACGGTCAGTAATTTATAGTTTTTCTCAACGTACGCAATTAAGGTACATGATCAAAGGTGCGCCCTTGTAAATCAGTTCTATAGTCTCGTAGGCTGAACTAGAGACTACCCAAATTACCCACACTGTTTCTTCTTCCTGTAGCGCTACAGTCGGAGGTGGACTTTGGCCTAGCTTTTACTGCACTCGTGTTGTGCGTGTTGTGCGTACTATTATTCTCTCACGATTGGAGCGGAACTACAGTTTACTGCCGACTCTGAAAGGCTAGATTTGAAAAGCTTTCTCAAGACAGGTTTACTCTTTGACCACCGAAAGAGGTAAAGCCGTGAATTATGAAAAGTGTTGTCTGCGTCGGGAATCGAACCCAGTGCGTAGAATTCAACGGAATCGCCCACTACTCCACGGCACCCACATAGCTTTTTTTTTTTCGGTGGATTTTTGAAATACTATTGGTGCACTCAGACTCAAAACTGGTCCACTGTACTGTCTGGTAGTAACCTACTCCAGTGCCGTTAATTTGATCCCAACGGCAAATGGTGACTGGACCAGATTCGATTTCACAGGGATTCGAACCTGGGACCCCTCGAACTTGGGGCAGGCACCTAACCAACTGCGCCATCCAATCGTTTTACCCACATTGTTAACTACCTGTTAAATTTTTTCCAAACAAAGCGATGTATAATTCCGAAGAATGGAAGATTCCGACAAATTTTCTGTAGGACTTCCTACGATGATTGCATAAAAGATCACACAAAAAGAGGTTCACGCTGATCACAAATGTCACTTAAAAATTGCGTAAAATGTTGATTTGTTCAGTCATCAAGTACTTCTAGTTTGTTATTGATTTGTTCAGTCGATTATCAGTTCGGTCCCAACTACTCAATGTCATAAACTTCCTAAAGACTTAAGTAGAATAATTTTGATGCTTATTATATTGTGGGTGATAGTATTTTCAAGATATTTGACTGAGGATAAAGTTCATTAATCAAACCTAAGCGGCTGCTTTGTTGTGAAAAGTCAAGATAAGAATTATTATTTATTAAGTTTCGTGGTGATTATATGCTGCTGTGGCGTATGATAAATTAATTGAGAAATATTTACACATGCCAGCAGAAATGTGTTAATTGCATTAAGCCTTTGACTGAAATGTTGATATGTTCACAAAAATAATGATAATTCAGAGAAAGGCTTAGATTTTTAGAACAATAATAAGCGCTCGAATAAATTAATGTCATAAGCGATTAATATTATTGAAGAGTGTCGTATGTCATCAAAAAGTATAGTCAATTTTCTAGAGATACAGAACTTCAGATTAAAAGAAAACATCTTAAATCCATGACTATGGCCATGGCATGGGCCTAATTCGAATCCCATAATAATATAATTTTTGAATACGATTTTTTGCATTTGTCCGACAGTTCGGCTGTCGATTGTCGGTAGCTAGTAGTCCGAAGTCTCTAGCTTATCTCTATAGGAAAGCAACTTTAAATAGACCAGAAATGTGATTTCTTACAACTGTTGAGGTAAATTTCAATATATGATGCGCTTATCAGATGTCCCCTTCAGTAAATGGAAAGTGCCGCTCTTTCGACACCTGTTGATACCAGAACTCTTCCACGTTAATGCCATTCAATTGAGGAAGAAAAAGTGATTATTGATCTATAGCGTTCTCCATCGACAGTACCGCTCCGGCCCGCTTCATTTTCGAAGAAAAATGTGCCAATGATTCTGATAGTCCATTAAGTACACAACCGCTACTTTTTTCGTTTTTCTATAAAGAATTCTTCCGCTCGTGATAGAACAATAGCACGCACAACACGAGTGGTTGCTGAGAAGCTAGGCCCAGGTCCAGGTCGGACTGTAGCGCCGCCATTATTATTATTATTATTATTATTATTATTATTATTATTATTAGAAGCTGTTGTTATTTTGTACTGAATTTTCGAGACAGCATTCAAAGTTTACCAAATTTTGAAATGGCTACTTTCACTCTAAGCTCTTCCGATTTCGAAATATTCATTAATGCAGAGCCATAATTTTGTGCCACATTTAGTAATTAACTCCTCGCTAAAAAACAAACTTACCATCTGCTAGATGACACATTTTAAGGTCTTCAGAAAAGGTGACATCAACTTTGATTAAAAGAAGAGTTAATTTTTATTTAAGTTACTAAATCCAAATGCAATTATGTGCACATGTCACGATTCCACTAGACAAACTTGAGTCATTGTCTATTTCACAAAACCATAGCACATTTGTATTTTTAAACCAATGCAAATGCCCCATATTCAAACTTCACTCACATGTATGCCCACACGGGGGTTACAACCCCTAAAAGAACAAACAATCTGCTACAACATTGAGCTTGATAAGCTTGTCATCTCCACTCTTAATTTGAAGAAAAAAAAATAATCTTTCACCCTTTCACTGAACAAAACCGATGCAAAACAACATTCAAAGTCTGACGTCGTTGTCGGAAACGGCGGGGGGGGGATAGTTTTCAACTTTAGCTCCGGTTAACCCGTGATGAAAAGTTCTTCATTTCTCATACAAAGTAAAACCCTCTTTAGTCGACCACAAGCAAAACAGACAGTGGAAGCATTCGCCACGATAAATGCCAAATATAAATTTAAATAAATGTTCTTCATCGTTATTTAGACAGAAATAGAATCTCTGAAAGGAGCTTTAAATTGACGAACTCATCTGGCAACTAAGAACGATTTTCTGCATCAATTAAAGCCACCCCCTTAATCCCTCGGATTCGTTCAAGGAATTGAAAGGAAAACCGTTTTCCCCCCTTTTTTTTTATTCATTATTCCTGTTCGTTCTCCATCGCTGCCTTTACAAATTGATTAATGAGGTTCAATTGGATCGAAGTAACACAAATAGAATGCGAAAATCCCTAGCATGGGAAAATGAATGGACAGTAGTAAGAATGTGATCTGTTTGAAAAGGAAATTATGATTTTCCGATAAAAGAGATTGACGAATGTAATCAGTACACATTTTCATTTTCACTTGCATCGTCTCCTCATAGAAGTGAAGTTACTGCCAACCATCTATCACGGAATGGTTGAAGTTCGACATAATCCGGAGAAGAGCCCTTAAAGAAATTTGAGTATGCAATTCGAAGCAGCAGAGGGAAACCTCAGGAATTGCTTTACATTTGCAGATGCATTCGTCCTCTTGCAGGATTGGAATCTCAAGAAATGATGGGTACTTTCTTGTCTAAAGTAAACAAAAGAGGTGAATGGAAATGCAAAACTGCTTATTCAGGAATGGACTTTGTGTTGTTTGAGACTTATGGTGAGGAATATGAATATGAATCTCCATCAACTAGGCAAACTGAACTAATTCCAAAGTTGTCTTGTTTGGATAAATGTTTGAGTGAAATAGGTCTGCTTTTTATTGGCCGGAGTGAACTTAAAATTGAATAATTAAGAGGACTTTTGCAATTGAGTTTATACAATTGTGTGTTTAGGTATTTTGTTCAAATATTAAGTCTTCATTGCATAGTGGTTATTTGCGCCGGATGGAACACCAACGTCAGCTCAATTCTTTTACACATATCTTGGGAGTCACTAACATTGGTCCGAAAGAATTCTTTCCTTCTTTAGATAGCGTTCCAGTCCATGGTGTACTTAGGTCTGTCTTTTACAACAACCATTCGTGTTGTGCGTGCTGTTGTTATCCCCAGACGCGTCGCGACGAGGGTGACTTACAGTTTTATGCTGACTCTGAACGGCGAAGTCCTTATTTTGTCAGTAATACTCTCTCAGCATTGCCAGCAACTTAAGAGAGATGCTGTCATGTTTTGAGTTGTTTATTAAGTTTTATTTTTGTTTATTTAGTTTAGTTTTTTTTTAGGGTTAAAGTTAAACACACATTTTCGTTATAAAATCTTATATTTAATCCATCAGATATTGTCTATCATGATCTATTACTTTCTTCTAAAGTCAGCCGACTTATGGGAAAAAATAGTTCGTTTTGATGTCATCGTCGGAATTGAATTGCCTTCCGTCCAAATCGTTTTGCGAGTTCATCAAGTTCGCAATTTTCTCGAAAGTTACAGTGTTCTGGCAACCTCATGAGGTAAATTTTAAAATGCTCAGCCATTTGTCAAGACGCAGGCGGCAGTGAAAATTTGCAGAGCATCATCCAGCGTCTGAAGATCAGACATCCAGTCAGATCTGCGGGTTGAGAAACTTTTCTGGAAAAGAAATTGAGGTAGAAGGAATAGAGGGAGTAGAAGGTCTGTGTTTTTGGGAAAGGAATACAAACTTTTTAAGAATAGTGGAGTGTCCGGTGCGGTGTCTGGACCACATGTAGAGTCTCTTTAGTCTAATTGCTGTGCTATCCGCAACTTGTCTACCATTTAAAATCAAATGGAGGAAGGTAGCAAATTATATTCAGTACAGCAAAAGGATGTTTTTTTACGTCAATGAGTTTGCAGTTGATGTCTTTATCAAGCTGCTTCCAATACAGCGACGAATGACCCAAATGTGGAAAAGTTCTGATTTCAACATAATGATGTTAGATGCCACACAATGCGCGACACAAACAAATTAACTGAGCGAGACTGTCGATGAGCCCATCGTCTTATGAAACGGGTTAATTAATTGGTTTCCAAGACTACACCTCGTGACTATTTTCTATGAGGATATGTAAGCCTCAGTTTTTTTGTTTGATTGAAAGTAGTCTCTCAGATTGCGCTTAATTCGAAACAGTCGCGGTGAGAACGTGGAACAATTCGTATTGTGAAAAAAATGGCGTATAATTCTCTTTCAAATAAACCCCACTATCGTTTTTACGTGTTTTCTTTCATTTTGAACCAAAAAAACATCCTATATACCCTAATTTTTGCTTTTGCTCCCCTTGTTTACTCCGTCCGCACCTTCACAAGTGGGTGTTTTGTTCGTCACACTCACTCATTTCTTATATATTTGTTTACACTCCCGATATTTCTTGCAAAAATGAATCCATCCATCCACTTCACATCCCGGACCCTCAGCCGGGTGTTTTTTTTTTACGACAGATGAAATTTTAGTTCAATTACGCGAACTTGACAGCTATCAACAAGCAGATGCCATCAATGAGAATTAAAATGTTCTCCAAGTTCAATCTGGAATATTGGTCAATTGATTAAATCTCCAGATTGACCTTAAGCTCTGAAGGTTGACATTTTTCAATTATTGATAAGACGATATTTATTTTTGCGAAACAGCGAAATCAATTAAGTTGCATACCTATTCCTGTCTTTGGCGGACTTAAAGTGAAAGAGTTTCGCAAAAGCATGAATTTGTCAGATGCTCGTTCTGGCGGGGGATTGTAATAATGGAAATTGTACAAAAGAGAATAGGACGTTCAGTCAATGTTTACATTAGAATCCACGGGGAATTCCGGTTCATCAAATATTCACTTCTGTCGAATTGTTTCTTCGACACAGCGGGTACACAAAACAGTCACTTCGGGAACAAAGGTAAATTCGTACACAGCATTTCAAATAATTTATGAGTTCAAAATGGAAAATCAAATGGGTTCAACGTTCTGTCTGCTTTGTGATTGTAGGGACTTGTCTTGTAGACAATCGTGCACATTCATAAAATTGTCTTTAATAACTTTTGTTTTGATTTTGACTCAAACATTTTATTAGCTTGTATCTATTTGCTGGCTTGGGTAATTCTCTATCTAGATAAATTGCTGATAAATCCTTACGGGTAAAATGGTCCCGTCTCCAATCACAACGGTTAAGGATAAACATCGCACACCACCGTACGTCGGTACTTTGAATAATTCAGCAGACGCCGCCGTTGCATGAGCTGAGAGAAGCAATAACCATTGTCTCCTGGCTTGTGGGTCGCCCCGTGGGGTGTTTAAATGAAAACAGGAATTATCTGAATAATTTGAGGTAATAAATCAGAGTAAAGGGCAATTTTCGTTGGTACATGTTTTTGTTGACCCCGGCTCGTGTGGTTGTCATGTCGTGTGGCGAGTGATATGTGGAGAAGCAGTGTCTATGACATGTTTATCCAAATTTATTTCTCCGAATGTACTAAGTACCTTGCAAGGAGTTGAGACCGAATTCGAATCCATGTCAACGAGGATGTCAATGATGTTGACGATGCGGAGGAAGAATATCTTATTACAATTCGGAATCAAGGAGCCCTCTGGAGAAAGAGGGCCTAGTTACAAGTATAAATGTCAATTGCTTTTTTTTATCTCAAATTATCATACTCTTGAGTGGGTGTAGTTATTTATATAGACAGTTAGATTTTCTTCGTACTGTCGTACTCTCGATGATGTCTCCTTTGACGACTGAAATGATGACCCAAAATATTCCAAAAATATCCAAGGAACTCAATAGGCGATTTCGTACTGTTTTCAACCAAAGTATCATTTCTCTTCCTTGCATAAATTGTTCTTATTTTTCGCATTTTTGCATTTGCGTCCGAGTTCGATGAATATAAACGCTAGACTGTAAATTAATAATTAAAGTGTGAAATGGGATGGAGCGGCCAGAAATGACGGTTTTGAAATGATAACAGGGCTATTTCCCGGGTTCAATGAAAAAGCCGTAGAACTCACTAATAAAAGGTATATGCAAAACAACAACGGTGTGAGGTATTCTGTTTTTTTTTTTTAAGCTACATTCGGTCCAATATGTGCGGCTTTGTTCCGGCAGTGTAGTCACGAATGTTGGCATTGTGCTGGTTCAAAGCGGTTGTTTTGTCAGCGCAGACTTGAAGGACTTGACCTATAATAATAATAATAATAATAATGGCGGCGCTGCAGTCCGAGGTGGACCTGGGCCTAGCTTCTCAGCAACCACTCGTATTGTGCGTGTTATTGTTCTCTCACGAGTGGAGGGGACCTACAGTTTAATCCCGACTCCGAACGGCGAGATTGAGAAGCTTTTTCTAGACAGCTATACTCTTTTTTAGCATTGTCAGTGACTCGAAAGAGGTGGAGCAGTGAAAAAATGTTTGATGTTTTTTTTCGAGATTCGAACCGACGACCTCGAGCGTAGGCGTCGACGCACCTACCCACTACGCCACGGCGCCCACAAGGACTTGACCTAGCCGCAGAAAAAATAATCGAGTGTCATCAAGTCGCACAATCGCTGCAGCCAATTGATGAATGTTCATCGTGATATGACCCGGTTACCACATTTCTTTTTCAGAACTTCGTGTGTTGCGTCGCTTGTATCGCCGTCTTGTTGAAACCACATCTCGGATATATTGATGTTATCTAGCTCCGGCCACAGAAAGTCGGTTAACCTGAATTAGACTCTACACCTAAGTCTATTGACAACATTTTTAGCGCCAAATTAGCGAGCTGACGTCGTTGTTTATGGTCACCCGGCTTCAATTCTTACTTCACCAAAATCGTATACGGATGTAGGCTCAAATCCATACGCAAAATAAGCCGGGTTGTTGGTTTCAAGTCCAAAAGAGTGTACTCACACTCAAACTTTTCCATGGTGCGACGAATTGCCTGCACACTGAAGCCATGACGACAACCAACTCCACGCTGGAATTCACGTTGCGTATTAAGCCGAAATTTCGATGTTTTTTTTCCCGCACGTTCGGCAAGCGTGAAATGATGCATGATGAAATATGAAACTTTACTGATTATTTTGACAAAGATGTCATTGGTAACTTTTTGACGGCTGCTAAAACATAACAATTGGATTAATTTAAAAATTAATAAAAAACTACTACTTCAAAGTGATATCTATCCACTGCGGAAGTGCCAAAGTCGAAGTCGGTAATGTGGTTTTTTTCTTATTAAAATCTGAACGGCATTATTTTTAAATCAATGCCACATAATTGCAAATCAAAAAGGATAGTTACCACATTTTTCATATTTATTTTCACATGCCAGGGAAACACTTTATGGTGAAATCCATTAGCCATCAATTACCTGTTTCCTTTCATCATTCCCTTAACAAGATAATTTAGCATTCGTTGTAATTTCGAACAAATTCCAGACATTCTAACTGTTCCAAGCAAACAAAGCATGTAAAAACAAACAATCCAGAATGAGTTTTCCATGCGTCAAGCGTTCTCCAATGCAGCCGGCTACAGCGTGTAAACGTAAAATCTGCACATGCCAATCCAGTGATCCACACCGATCATTTTGTTTTCCCAAGATAAATCTACAATAATTCAGTTTCCTCTCGTGCCTCATTCTACCCATCAAATCGACACTGGCTACCGTACCGGTTGACTCACGATCGATTAATTTTCGATTTCGATTCTGTTTACATTTTGAATTTTGGAATATATACACAAAATATGTGCTCCCGATCGATGTGATCAGTGGCGGGCTGTGCTTGATGCTCGACCTACTCTTAGTGTGCTCCGTGCAGCTGGTCAAGTGCGGGACATGGAATTCCATATTTAACCGGCTACCAAATGCGCGAAACCCGATTGAGCATGCCATGCGTGTGTGTGTGCTTAAAAGTATGTTTTATGGACGTACTTGAGCAGTCTGCCACTGCCACTTGTTCAAGTAGTATCTTCCCAAAACAGCACGAAGCGCAAATTGAACCCGGAAAGTGTTTTATGAATGCAATTTCTGGTCAAGTAAATTGAGATGATGGTGCCTTTAGAGTGCCCTCTCTAGCGCGTTCCTCCGCATTAGTCCGCCCACGCCACAGCCCTCTCGAAAGTACAATGTTTCCCAAAGTAATTTGTGTACATTTGTAAATTTCCACAACCCCCTCAGTGTGGGGCCAGTCAGCCAGCATCACCTCATTGCTGTCGTCGTCGCCGTCATTTGGTAGAAGCGAGAGGAGTTTACTCAACGTTTATTCGTTCGCTATGTGCGAGTATACCCCGTACGCTGGCATTGTTTTCGTTTGATGGTGGGGAGGGGTGGGTGTTGTTGCTTTGGCTATGACTTTGGCCATCGGAATAGTCAGTTGGGTGGCAGCTCGTTGTGACTGACGCAAGCGGTGGAACTTAATGAAACCGAAACGATTCGCAACTGCAAGCAGGAAATTTCGTCGGAATTTCTCAGAATATCTTCGGCATTATTAACTTTTTTTTTTACGATTTCGGGGGTAGTCGTTGATGGCGGTAGCACCCTCAGTCGGTATGCTATATATATTTATTTTATTAAATTTGTTGGTTAAGTTTTGCGGTTAAAATGTCATTTTGGGAATCAGCCCTAAAAGTTAGGTTTATGTTATTCCAAATTGTTTATCTCAACTGACATCGAGCATAATATGTGGGGTTTCTGATTAAATTTAATGAGAAACTTAAAAAAGGTAGATAGGTAGGACTGTGGGTGCTTCACTGGCTTGAAGCTGCGATTCACTCAAACCTAGCAATATGGTCCATTGTCCAGGGTGAAAGAAATTAACTACCGCCGTGGGTCACGTTGAGGGTTAAAACGTTTAGATTTAAGTATGACTCCCTGGAGGCTTTTCACTCAATATTATGCAGATCTTTTAGGTCGTGAAATAATCGTTTGCCTAGTGTCTGTATGTCCATCTCATTAAAGCTAGTCACTCGCAGAGCAGCTGGATTCTACTTCTTTCTCATCTATACAACTTCTACAGTAGTCTCTGCAGGAAATGGCAAAACGCATTGCGTGTCCGGTAAAGACTTTCGCGAAAATGTGTATATCCCTGTGTATATCCTCCTCAAGGTGAACCATTGATAATGATCCCTTTCTGCTTAACGCAGGCCTCAGGACTCGCGTGATTGCACCACTATCTACATTCATCGATCGTTTATTTGCCTTTTCAAAGGCTTCATCTTCCAATTTCTTCTTTAGAAAGCGTATTTAGGTAGGTTAGATCGAGAGACTTTACCAGTCCTAGACGCTTTCCTTAAATCTTTGTATGTCGAAGTGCAAATGGCTCTTTTTCAACAAGCCTTTTAATTTGGCGATGGGTGCTAGGTGTCGCTGTTTTTTTTCCCTCAGATTCTGTCATTCGACAACGCTCTTGGCCGGAGCATTGTTTTTTATCCCCTTGACATGTAAGGACCAATGTTGTCGACACAATTTTGCAGATTTTTGCCATCCACGCGCTATAAAGTCTTCTCCACAGAAATATTTAAATATCCACTCAATGGTCTCAAAGAAACTTAGACTCGTTTTAACTGTCTTAATTATCGTCCAGCTTTCAGCTTTATATTAAAAGACTGGCAATATAACGTTTTGTAGATCATGATACTTACGCCTCGAATTAGAAGGCTTGACTACACGCTTTTTCTATAAACCGAAGGAGCGCCAAGTAAAGGACCTTCACCAAGGTCTCGTTTGAGTTTATGTTCGCTCCACGATAAATGAGCAGCACCAGATAAAGAATATATTTATACTCGACACCCTCTCCATCGTCACAGATTAACATCAAGAACATGCACATCTACATATTTTATGATGCTTTTGTTTGACAGTTGACATTCTTAGCGAAAAGAAATCAAACTGTAAGGAACCACTCGTCGGACAACTAACGTACATGTCTTCGCCTAAGAACGGTTAATAATTTCTTAGTTCTACCAAAGCGTTTGACATTTCTAATGAATGCAATACACGCGAGTTCAGGGTGTAGATGTGTAGTGCAGATATCGTGTCAAATACTTTGTACAAATTTGACAAATGCTGCTATTCACGAATGACTTGAGAGAATTTATGAATGCATTCATCAAAAGGGAAAGCAAACACAGCAAACTTCGAAATTTTAACAATTCTTAGCACGTCATTTTAAGAACTTGTCTAGAGTGGAGAATGGATTTTTGTCACGGTTTCGAATAAATTAATCATAAACGAAACATCTATGCCACAGAGAGTGCAGCATGCCATCAGGGCAACGTACTGCTTCCAATTTCACAGACCCGATTTGTTCATAAACAATTTCGGAAAACACAATTAAAATAAAATAAACATATCTATTGGCGGCTGCAGCCAGACATGTTGATGCCTTAGACAAGTTCGTATTCTGTGGATGACCATGTGGCACAGATACTCGTGTGTATGCACGATGTTTTTTCTCGTATACCTCGTGACTGAGGGAATAGGAAAATACATATTTCCCAATCATAGATACGCCAGAACGCCTGCTAATCAACCGCCAATTCTCTGGGGCAATCATCATCGTCGCCGGTGCGGTCGGGTTGATGGCTTTTGCGTTCGGTCGGTTGCGAATCAACAAATTAGTGGTCTTCGCCCTGGCATTTTCATTCGCTCCCCTTTGCTTTGCAACTTTCATTTCTTGAGAACACACACTTGTGGGATGGTGTTGAGAGATCCTTATCAGGTCAGTTCTCAGTCTCAATGTTTTCTGTGTATGTGCATGCTATTAAATTAGCGTGGTGGGTTTTGAAATGATTTGCGGTTATATTCCATAGATGAAAGCCATTCTATGCATGTTTACAAATCTACGAAAACCAGCCAAACTAAAAAAAAAAACTGGGCAAGTGCGAGTTGTACTCGCACGGGTAAGGTTCCGTCGCATAATATTGATGGATGATTTCTGAAGATCAAACGACGTTTCGAAACTATTTCAGTTGAATTTTCTTCTAACTTCAACTCAAATCAACTATTCATTCATACATTTATACATCCGAAAAAAAACAAACGTTCATCCCTACATATACCTATATCTCTATCCAAGTTTATCCAACACAGAAAATCCCTTCCATCATATACATACCCAATCACTGCTCATGCCTGCGGTGTGTGTATTCATTTCTGTTGGGCATTTAGGGGTGAGATCGAAAAGATAACGCTCAGCAACGAATAGAGTGGCCGAACACAGCATGAAATTATGTGTGGAAATGAAATTGTTTTCATTTTAAATCTTAGATATCTCAAAATTTCAACATAAATCGATATTTTGAAATTTATCATTTCTTAATGCTTACATTAATGTCTTCAAAACTGCGTTTTCAGATCTTCAAAATTCGCATGTCGATGATTGACCGTTTTTGGCCAATATCTCCAAAACCATTAAGGCCAGAATGCTCGCAATGGTTTTAAATGAAAGTACTCAATGAAGCCAAGTTTTTGTAATTTTTTCAGATTTTTAAACACTTTGGTTTATAAATGGCAGGGGGGACGCATTTAAAACTTTGGAGCTCCATATTTTCCAAACGGTATTTTGGATAAAAAAGTGTTGAACGAAACCTCCACTTCATTTCGAAAGACCTGTCGATTGATATATATTTCGATGGGGTGCGACAATTTTTCAAAATGAATGTCAACTTCACCTGTACTGGAGCCACCCCCAAATGGCCCCACTTTTTAAAATCGCTGCATAGGAATTGACATCTAGGTCTGAAGTACCTAATTCCAAAATTTCATGCCGATATCTTCATAAACTTCGGAGATAAAAAAGTGTGACAGACACGACGGACGGACGGACACACCGAAATTATAAAGGTTCCGTTTTTGTAGACGGAACCTTAAAAACAATGTGAACTTCTACCGCGCAATGTGGTTAGTTAGCGTGCAATTTTGGCAAGCTTTGTCCTGCTTAAAAGCAGAGGACACTTGAACAAAGTACATACGCTTTACCCACACAAGGGATTTCAAAACGTGTTCCTTTAACCAGAGGGGTGTGTTTGTTGATTGCTGTTTTATTCAAAGTGTATAAAATATTTTGAATGCAATAAAATTCTGTAATTCAAATGTTTATACAAGGATACAAATTGGATGTGGCTGATGATGTTTGGAAACGCCTTAGCTGCGGCGATGTTTATATCTTCGACGCATTTGGGGTAATTAGCCTTTTGAAGATTTTCTTCCCGCATTTTACTTTGATGTTCGTTTCCAAAAGCATTCGATTCTAATTGGGAATACACAATTTATTGATGATTGGGTTTATGTACTGGAAAAGGAACGTGATGCCTTCGAAAACGCAGGGGGGACATGAAATTATTATTAATTCTAAGAATTACCCCCAAATCACGTTTGAAGAAGGTGATCATTTCTGACACATTGTCCCGCAATATGAAAGACAAACGTACTAGATGTGTCACTAATGTACTGGATGTGCGAATTGATTGAAGCAAAACTTTTATTACTTTTTGATGAAAAACAATTTTATAACTTCTGGCATATATTACTCATCGAATGTTTGGTCTTTAACACTGTGTATGGAATATGATGTCAGCCGCCTCTGGCCATGGTTCAAAGGCGAACTCTTTTGAAAACATTTCTCCTGGCAATTTCGCAGACTTCTGATACAATTTGGGTCCGAATGTTATTTTTAAACATAAAAGTTGTGAAATGTTTTTGATGCACACTTTTTTCTTCAAGCCTTACTTATTCGGCCTGTGACTTGGAGGCTCTGAGCCTGAACAATTGTCGCCTTTCATCGCTGATGTTCCCGGGCAGGCTTCTCTAATTCATCGGGACCAAGTTGTCTTGCGTGATGGCTGGATGGCGCAGTTGGTTAGAGGGGTCCCAGGTTCGAATCCCAGTGAAAACAAAGTTAATACGCTTTTAACCGGTTTTTCAAATCTGGTCTAGTCACCATTTGCCGTTGGGATCAAATTAATGGCACCATCACTGGAGCGGTTGATCAGGGGTAATAATCTGACTGTGGGTGTCACAATGGACCAACATGGTCTAAGTGTACTGGTGAGTTCACCTTGGAGCCCCCTAACCTAACCCAATCTAACCTAAGTTGTCTTGCATCCGGATAACTTGGTCTTTATACCGGGCATTCGATTATCCTCTCCATGGGTTTCGGATTCGAAGATTATATTGGTGTTCATTCGCTTGATGGGGACGGATTATATCCATATCCTTGTACAGCTCGTAGAGCCTGCAGTTGTGTTTTCTCCTCCATTCGCCTTCATCGCAGAAAATACCAAATATTCTCCTCATTAATCTTAAGATCATCTTGTTTCGCGTGATTGCGCCTAGAACGGTTCGTTGGGAACGCGCGAAAATGTCAATAATGTCTGCTGGACCGATTTGTAGAAGACACATAGATGACAATTATGACAACTACCATCCGCACTATTTTCTCCAGAACTAGATTGAAGAAGTCACAAGACAGCGCATCTCCTTGCTGAAATCCGACGTAGGCTTCAAATGGTTCGAAAATTCCATTGCAGTCTGTGATTTTATTGTTTTTCAGCTTCCAAAGAAGTTGGGTGAACTACTTTATCGACTGGAGATGGGATTTATTCATCCCCTTACACTTGCTGCTAGTTGTCCTCATTAAGCAGCTATAGGAAGTTCTGCTTAAATGTGTCTACTATTACCTGCGGGTTGGCAACAAGACTACCTTCACAGTTTCAAAGAGCCTTTCTTAAATCCTGCTTGCAGACTTGTGGCTCTTTTTTATTAAAGGACCACACTGTCTGTTTACCCCCAGAGGTTTTGATATTCTTGATTTGGGAAGTTGTGAGATGCCTTTTCTTTTTCGCTTCTTTTCCTCCCGTCATCTATCCCGATAATCCTCTTGTACTGTCTTGGTTTTTCGCTTTTTATGCCTCGTCCGCTACAACTTTTTTCTGCTCACACTCAACGTCATACCACGAGGGTCTTGTCGTTGGTGGGAGGTAGTCTAATGTGTTTTCGACTACTCCCTGTGTGGCTAAGCAGCAAAGCAACCAGATATTGTTGGCATTTTTATTTGACGTACGCATGCCTCGAAGTCTCTCGAGTTGCTCTTGGTAGGCTCTGGCAATCTCTGATGTGCTCGGGCGTCCAATGTCGAAACTCCCTTTTGTTGGCTGGGGCAGCTTTCTGGCATTGGAGTTCTGAATTGTTCTGCAATCAGAAAATAGTCAGAGTCGATGTTTCCCTCTCTGAATATTCGTATAACAAATCCAGGCTTGTCGAAATACTGGCTTACATAATGATTTCTTGCTACAAAATGGTGGTCGTCTAAAATTATTCATTAAACGCTGAATGTTTGACGTGATTTACAACAAAAAAAAATTCACATAATCTTCTCCGTTTTAATAGTTTTAACAGGTTGTTGTTATGTTTGCTGCTCCATAATAAATTGTTATCGGCCACTCTCTATGACCGTCAAAGGCCAAATGACATCTGTCATCGAAACCAAAATGGCGGCCAAACAAATTAACCAAATACCAACGACCAAACAATTAAGTCTAAAACTTTATCTCAATGTTTATTTGCTCACACTCGGCGAATTTCAAAACATTGTTAGTAAATCCATACGAAAATACACTATAACTTTACGTGATATCCAGACCCTTTTCCCAACTCACAACAATTTCTCGAGCATTGTCACTAAGAAACATCAGGCAATGCAATTCCAATTGACTATATTGGATTGCTTTAGTTTGACATTTCCATCCAGGTACATGGTTGTTTGCAAACTCCCGCAGTCGAGTGCTCCATTTTCCCCAGAATGCATTCAACTTTCTCTGACAATTTAAGTCATCGTCTGGCAGCCACACACGTCTGTACCAGCCGCTGGCAGAAAGCACATGCATGAGTGCAGGCAGTAAACTTCTACCACGTGCACTGTCATCTGACTGTGAAAACCACCACCAGCACTGGTTCAGGAACAACGTCTCTTTTCATATTTTATTACTGCACGTTGTTCTATCGGTGGGTCGGAGCATTGAGAAACTGCCAATATGCCAGCGCCAATCAAACTCAGAACTAGGTGCCCCAAAGAAATACACACGCACACACACAAACACACGTATATTTATTCACATCCTGTATGCTCTTATGTATCGATCTCAAAAAGCGCCAACGGATTTTGAAACAATTTGCATACTGTGCACCACGTTCCTGTCTATGACACTGTTGGCGAAACATTCTCCGAAGTGATATCTCGAGAATGGATCTAGGGCCTTCTCCCTGAATGTGCACAGTCCTGTAACGTAGTTAACTGGCCTAGGGTGATGGAACCATTTGTTATGTCTTAATTACTCCCCCGCGAGGTCATTTCAGAGCCTGCCGGTGCATTTATATTACGGTAGCTTGCCAAATTAATTAAATCGTTTGCATTCAATTGAGTCACGTGCCAATTGCAGTAGTTGAAGAAGAGCGTGGTGATTGGGATGTGCATCCAGGCGAGTTGTACAATGTGTTCATCATCTTGTAAAAAAGCAGTGAAACTACTTACACAGCATTTCCGTTCAGATGCTACGAACGAAAGTGCCAACAACCATGAAGCTGGTGTAAAAAGCGAAACCATTTCAATTAGTTAATTCGATCAAGTTCCTAGGAAAGTGATTTGGGAAAGCGGGGTACAACGAATAATTTAAACAAAGAAAGAAGTTCATTAGATTGGAAGCAGTGAAAACTTGATGCTGCGTTCAGCATCCTCATGCGATGAATTGAAATGCAACATTTCACGCAGCAATTGGAAGTGGAGCTGAACGGAAAGGCGTCGAATTGTAGGCGGAGAAAATCGACTTCACAAAGTATTGAGGGACTTAAACCAAAATACAGAACGAATCTCACGTGTACAAAGAAGTACTTTCTGCCTATAGAAGAGGAAATGTGAGCAGCGCACGTGTGGCTGCATGATTCCAATTTTCAATTGTCATCATTCCAATCAGCTTACAGAAGCAATTGTAATCAATGCACGTTGAAATAGAACTTTGGAAAGTAAGTGTATTGCATTTTTTTTGTTCTTTCCTGCTCAGAAGGTATTTCTGTTTGTAGGATAAAACGTTACGTACGTTGAATGCCTGTGTGCGCAATATGGGTCATGTTTGACGAATATTTCAAAGAGACAAATGCGAGTGCATTTGTTGTTTCAAAGCAAACAATGTTTCCAATGATGGACAGACGAATTTTTTCGGATAGAAAATAAAATATGAACATGGTTAAAGTTGACCCAGATTTAGGAAAATCGTTTTTATGAATTGGTTGGTTTGGTATAGCTTCGTAATATGGCAGTTCAATCGTTTTTTAAGGTTCCGTCTACAAAAACGGAACCTTTATAATTTCGGTGTGTCCGTCCGTCCGTCGTGTCTGTCACACTTTTTTATCTCCGAAGTTTATGAAGATATCGGCATGAAATTTTGGAATTAGGTACTTCAGACCTAGATGTCATTGCCTATGCAGCGATTTTAAAAAGTGAGGCCATTTGGGGGTGGCTCCAGTACAGGTGAAGTTGACATTAATTTTGCAAAAAATTTGTCGCACCCCATCGAAATATATGTATATCAATCGACAGATCTTTCGAAATGAGGTGGAGGTTTCTTTCAACACTTTTTTATCCAAAATACCTTTTGGAAAATATGGAGCTCCAAATTTTTTTAATGCGTCCCCCCTGTCATTTCTAAACCAAAGTGTTTAAAAATCTGAAAAAATCACAAAAACTTGGCTTCATTGAGTACTTTTATTTAAAATCATTGCGAGCATTCTGGCCCTAATGGTTTTGGAGATATTGGCCAAAAACGGTCAATCATCGATATGCGAATTTTGAAGATCTAAAAACGCAGTTTTGAAGACCTCAGCGGAAGCATTAAGAACTGATAAATTTCAAAATATCAATTCATGTTGAAATTTTGAGATATCTAAAATTTAAAATGATCACTATTTTCATTGTCACACATAAATTTCATGCTGTGTTCGACCACTCTATTCGTTGATGAGTGTTATCTTTTGATCTCTACCCCTAAATGCCCAACAGAAATGAACGCACACACCGCAGGCATGATCAGTGATTAGGTAGGTATGTATGCATGTATGATGGAAGGGATTTTCTCTGTTGGAGAAACTTGGATAGAGATATAGATATGTGTATGGATGAATGATTGTTTGATTGGATCTATGAATGTATGAATGAATGGTTGATTTGGGTTGAAGTTAGAAGAAAATCCAACTGAAATAGTTTGGAAACTTCGTTTGATATTCAGAAATCATCCATCAATATTATGCGACGGAACTTGCCCAGTTTATTTTAATAAACGTAAGATCGCGAGCACAACGGAGTATTTCTAGCTGTGCCATTGCATTGCTTATGTTGAAAGTTAAACGTTAATCGACTATTGCACCAACCCAGAGTTGTGTTTCAGGCATAAGATTCAACGCACGGCCGTTGAAGTCGTCAACCTCTACGTTACTACGTTGTGCCTTCGCAACGATTTCGAAAATTACTTTGAATTCGTAGTTGCTCAGATTCATTTTTAAAATCTCTGAGGAAAAAATTATAAATTATAAATAAATTCCAAGATATCAAAGATCTAAAACCTGTTTCACGCACTTGCTCAAAAGCATTAATTAACGAAACAGAAAAATACTTTAACCTACTCTGCCTTGAGAAGTATATGACTTTAACCTATTGTATTAACCTGACTTTTTGAATCCTTCATGATGATGCAACTATAACTTCAGAGTAACCAAACTGTTATCACGTGTCGAGTAACATTTGCTTTATTTTTGCACAAGTCTTCCCTTATTACATGCGACACTATAATTCTAGTGCACTGTTCTCAAAGTTTTATTATTGTTTCCTCTGATTACGAAACGGTACCGAACCCTGTTTGTGAAATGTGCCATGCAGCTTCATCCTTTCCATTTCCACGCTGAACTTTATTCCCCTTCCTTGACACACTTAAATTACTTAAATAACAAAAGAGTGTTTTAGTTTAGTTAAGACAGTTTGTGGGCGCCGTGGCGTAGTGGGTAGGTGCGTCGACTCCTACGCTCGAGGTCGTCGGTTCGAATCTCGAAAAAAAACATCAAGCATTTTTTCACGGCTCCACCTCTTTCGAGTCACTGACAATGCTCAAAGAGTATAACTGTCTAGGAAAAGCTTCTCAAATCGCCGTTCGGAGTCGGCATTAAACTGTAGGTCCCCTCCACTCGTGAGAGAACAATAGCACGCACAACACGAGTGGTTAGTGAGAAGCTAGGCCCAGGTCCACCTCAGACTGTAGCGCCGCCATTATTATTATTATTATTATATTAAGACAGTTTAAGCAAAAAAAAACGAACTCTGTTTGATGGGAAACTTAATTTAACGAAAGTTAAAAGTGTACATGAATTTGAGTCGGGGACATTTTTATTGAGTTTTTAAATACATAATAATTTTTTTAACAACCAAAAAACCATATATTGATGGCTTCGAATGACTTCAATTGATCACTAAAACCGGATATTTTATCACATCCATTGCTGTCTGGTAAATTATAATGGCACCTAAAAGTGAAATGATTGAATTTTCGATTCGAATTTTCGCGTAACAACCTTTATCCCGGAACCAGATTACAGGTACGGTTACAAAACTCCTTTATCGACGTCAAATGTCATTTAATGTGTGCGTTTGTGCACGTTTTACTGGTTCGTACATACGTTTCGCCTTTATTCGGAAACAAAGGTAAAATTCTATGGTCACGGTTTGATGGTTTCAATTCCGTATTTTAGATTAAGATTAATAGTAGCTTATGTTCGGGGTGGAAATATCCCTCATGCGAACGTCCCATAAAGCACAGGCAGCATAATAATTTGAAGATAATTCCTTCGCTTTCAAACCAGATGTAGGGGGGAGGTTAGGGCATATTAAGTCTGCGTGTAGCAAATGATACGCCCATTATCACACATCCTACTCAGCTGTTAAATATCCTGCTTGGATCCGGTTCTGCGATATAATGCGTCGAATGAAAGCAAACAACATTACCGCAAAAATATTATCATGTTTTCATTCATTGGGGCAAATGGCCTCCAAAATTGCGGAGCAATTGAAAATCCCAAAAGGAGACGTCGAGTCTAAGACAAATACGTCGAGATGAAACAAATGGATGCTCGACAGAGACGGGTTACACGGAGGACCTTAAACATCTGAGGTCAAATATACCATTTCATTCCGCACAGAGGACGTGAACAAATTTAAAGAGGAGCACGAATCAGTGTGTCGTTTTTCTTTAAAATTTGAGGAACGGATACATGTGAAGGATATGATGTATTTCTTTTGGTTTCAAACTGTTTGTGGCAACAGATCCACTGTTTCTTTTTATTGTATTAATCCAATAAATTGTGCTGTGTGCAAAGACGCCACGTCACGGCGTCGTAGCTTCGCACAAAGTGATTTATTTACTAGTGAACGATGGCCATCTCAGCAGTTTTTCTATCTGGGATCTAACTTGGTTTGAGATTGGTTCTCGTTAAAGAGGATTTGTCGTTGAATATCCATTGAAACTTAACATTTGGAGAATTCAATTAAGTTAAAGAATTTTAAATTTCTTGGTGACTAACAAAAATGAGCGGTTTATATATGTGCTTGGCTCATTTCATAAAATCGGGATCCCTGTGGATACGTTTTGAATGTCATTCTGCAGCAAATTACAGCATTTTCTCAGCGGAACAGTTTTGTTATGAATGAGATTAGACGAAATTTATGAGCTGCTGATGCATTTGTCCGCTGCTTTTATGAGCTAAATTGAGATGTTGCCCTGTTCTCGGGTTGAGTGTTTCTCGTGTGACCTTTCATACTGACGTCTAATGGATGCGTCCACCGTGTATATTATATGAAATGCTTTAAAATCTGTGGGAGGTGTTAAAATTCAATGTCAAGTAAAAGCCGTACGGCCGTGGTTTTTTTTTACACTTTTGGCCAAGGAGATTGCGTTACAAGGGTATCATGATGAAATGGATCAAAATCATTAAAATTAATTGCGTTTTAAAAGAAAATTCGTCTGCTTGTCTTGAATGTGACACAAGTTCAAAGGTGAGCAAATTTTGGAAGATAATCAAAATTGCAGTGGTTCGGGTTGCTTTTATGTTCTAAATCAATTACTTTTTTAATAACTTTAAAATGAAATACGACTCTATAATTTATATTTTACTAATTTTGTGGAAAATGTCGGTCAGTGGAACTGTCGCTGATCGCGGTACAAATGCGAAGTATTTCAACAACATTTTCACAACAATTTCGCAGACTTCTGCTATTATTTCAACAATTTCGTTTCAAATATTATCTTTAAACATGGAGGTTGCGGCTGGATTTTTGGTGTACACTTTTTTCAGAACCGGTTATGTTGGTCAGGTTGCTAGTTAAGGACCCATAATTGGCTAGGACAGCCTTTCGAGCTGTGTCCGTTGAGAACCTAGCCGACCGCACACTTCGCGAGTGTTTGCTTGGGTCAGGTTTATCGTCCTGTGCCCGAGTCACCGACGTCGTTTTGGTTGGCTGACGAGGTTTTTGAGGTCCTTATGGAACGTGTGGCTAATACTCCGAATCAGAAGACGACTAGGCAGGGATCAGGCAGGCTTGCTGATCTAATCCGACTGGAACCCCAGATCGTACTGGTTCACTGGTTGAACCGGCTTCCTTTTTTGGTAAGCTGTCTGTTTCTGTTTTATGTTTTCCGATTTCAATGGCATGGGTGACCCTGATGACTACGCTTTGCCGCATATCCGCCGTTATAGCTCCCAGGTATCATTATTCCTACTTCAACACAAACAACAAGCACTATCAAATAGAAACGGTTCAATAATAATAATAATAATGGCGGCGCTACAGTCCGAAATGGATCTGGGCCTAGCTTCTCAGCAACCACTCGTGTTGTGCGTGCTATTGTTCTCTCACGAGTGGAGGGGACCTACAGTTTAATGCCGACTCCGAAATAAAACGGTTCAATATGACTGTTAAATGCTGACGGAGAGAGAAAAGCTGAAATTGAGCAACTGCATTCGTGGTGTCAGCTTCAGTATTGGTCTATGGCCACCGCTACAAACGTACAACCTTGGCCAAATGTATTAGGTACCCTTTAAGTTTCGTTATACCTTCAAAAAGCTAAACATTTAATGCAATGAGAGGAAAAAATAAAAATCATCTACAACCTCAGATAGTGTCGCCTCAGATAGTGTAGCCGAAAAAAAAATTCAAACTAATTACTTCCGATAGGTAACATTTAGCCAAGGCTACCATTTAGCTACCGCCACCGACGCTGGCGTACGTAAGGTATTCGATAGGCCTGAGCCTTAAGCCTGTAACACTGCATACACGTATATTTGTATTCCTCTATCCGCACTCCAGACGTGCACTCTTTTCACGTTCGCATTCGTCAATGCGGATAAATTTCGATTAATTCATTTCACTTAATATTTACAAATCCATACTTTTTTACTGTAAATTGATTAAACATAAACATTTATTCGATGTGATAAATCATTCAGTCTTCCTCCGTGGCAAGAATCGTTCACATGTCAAAAATGAGATTTATCTTAAAATTTTAAATTAATTTCAACACGTGTATTCAAGCGTTTTCAATTATCCTCGTGCTCGAAAGCAATGAACACACGAATGGTTCTTTAAATACGGATTTATAATAAATCTCTGCTGTCGACGATAAAAGGAAAAAAAGGAGAAAGAAAAACAGAAAAACAATTACCCAGAAGCAACAACAGATACACGTAATAAAACAAAACATCCATATTCGCAATGACACAATTAAATTGGCTTCGGATGGACGCATCCTCTTCTCCTTTTATCCTCCACATCCTGCCTACAGAATAAATTTTCATCACAGGATACACCCACCCATTGCCGCCGATTTAATGTTCAAGTCCAATAACCCCGCGGGATATCAAATCCGAGTGAATTCCATGGAAAATGTGTGCGAATTCATGTTACACTTGTACTACAGACAAAAAGAATCCCCAGAAAGAGAGAGGGGGAGTTGTGTGTTTGTTACTGGCGCCTCAAGACTTGCATCAACTCAGAAGTTACTTGGTAGTTTATGCACTTTAAATTGGATATTAAATGCAATTGAAAATTCAGTTTTCCAACCGGCTTCCAGATCTGAATAATGCATTTAAGTTCGCGATAAGAGGTCGTATCAAAGGAGGAAGCAGCTGCAGACGCTGCTGTTCATGTGACCGTTTTATGGAAATTTAACGAATTAGTTTGATGTGCCACTTGATTTTAGCGCATTTTCTATTTTTCAACGAGAGAGAAAGAGTTTTTTTTCAGTTTTTTCAGAAGACAACTTTGCAAGTATTCCGAAAGTTATCATTCGAAGTTTAAAAGTAGGTCTTATCGTGGAGAACGAAACTTCAACAGAATTCAATACTTTGAGATGGTGAAAACTGAATTAAAATACCGCCGTTTGTTCGGCGCGCTCTTAGAGATTAACTACATTAAGCAACCAATCCCAATTGTACTACAAGTTAATTTGGAATGCTTATGGGAAGTGTTGTAAATGGAATTTACATTTGTTGCATTTGTTTACGTTGTGCAGAAGCACCAGCGCCAAAATAGTTTCTTACCTGAGCTAATGCTGCCTTCCATCTTGGACTGTCCCGGACAGACTGCTAACTTCTAACAGTCATCAAGACCACGTTGTCTTGCATCCCTTGTTCGTTACACAGAAATTACGGTCTTCCTCTCCTTCTCGAATCAGGGTGCTCGGATTCAAAGACTTTTTTAGCCAGAACATTGATGTCCATGCTTTTGATGTGGCCGAGCGATGATTGAAATCTCAGTATCATTTTTCCCAATCTACAAGAAAGCAGACCCTTTGACTGCACCGTTTTTCAACGTATATGTCTCCTTTAAATCGGGTACAAGTTCTTCTCAACAGTTTTGCTTGAACGCCTGTAACCGATTATCAACAATGTGATAGGTACTTATCTGTGCGATTTTACGCCAGGAAAGTCCGCAATAGGCCAGAACTTCACACTACGGGAGATCCTGAAAAAGACTCAAGAAGTGCAGATCGCAACCCAGCACATATTTATCTATTTCAAGACCGCATATTATTATAGCGTGCATAGAGACGAGTTATACAGCGTAGATCTTGTTTGCGATGATGGTGATTGGAGGAAAATATTCAACTACGGACTGTATGGACTGTACAGCGAAATGCCTCCTAGACATCTACGGATCTCACGTCTAAAATGTCTGAGCCACGTGGAGCGGACAACTTGGCTCCGGCCCGAAGAATCTACGACTCCAAGCCTGTGGGACAGCGCAGCGTAGGAGTCCACAATGGATAAGACACACCCAAGTGGAGAAGGACCTCAACCAATCAGGTGTTTGGTAATTGGTTACAGCTAGCGTAGGATTGTTGTTTGATTGCAGCACTACAAAAAAATAAATTGATGAAAAAGACTCCATTGACTGGAGAAAGGTTACACAAAGTCAAACAAAGGCTGAAATGTCAACAATTTCTTTGATGTTACCCTGGATGGTTCGCAAGCAGCACGTGCCTCATTACAAATCAGATCTGGCCTGAACTTAATTCAAATGTCCGTTCCATCTAATTAGAACGGAGTCAAAATTCGGACTCCCTTACTATGACTATGAGCATTGGCTACAGAGATAAGGAAGAAGAATGGACGGTTACTCATCTCCTCTGCACGTGCAGCTCCCTCTCCAAACTCACCTAAGAGCTTACTTCGGCATCAGCCAACTTAAGCTCTTCATAGCAAGCAGCAAATGTTTTAATCGATTGAAGAAACCCGATCCGTGTGGTATCGCAGCGGGCTTATATTGGCCCAAGTGAGTGAGAGTGCTAACCTGCAGTTGGTCTCCTTAAATTAACCAAACTGATACTCTCTTCGAGTCACCAGTATGACGAGTGCTTCGGGAAGAAAATGTTCAACATCAGCTCAAAGCAAAGGATCCTACTTACAATATACACGTAGGAAATTCTTTACTGTCACTCAATCTGATGACTAGTTGGTCTATTCACGTAACAGCATAAATTACCATCCTTTCCCACTAACAACGAAAGAAGACATAACTAATGCTTTTTAATCCATCTAAGGTGTCGTTTGGCAAAGCATGCAATTAGATGGGACACTTTATTATCAACCGCTTTCCGCAACTCTGTTGTCCACACCCCTGCACCGAAGGATGATTGAATAAATAATAAATAAAAAATAATTGTTGGAAAAACGTTCAATACTCGACTAACCGCATCCAATTAAACAAAAAAAAAACGTAACTCATACCGACCAACCGTCTAAATGTAATCACATTTGAAACATCCTCTCAGATTCACTTTGCTTTTTTTCGCCTTTAAACTTCCACCATACTTTTAATTAAAAATTCCAAAAAAAGTTGATACCAGCAACGTTTCCAAAAGCGAGTAAAAACACTCTCGACTCTGATATCCGAGCTACATTTTACACTCCTTTTTTTTTCGTGGCTTCCCGTAATGTGAGGATAAATTTCTGACAAGATACGCGCGAATTAAAATTCCAGAATGCATTGTTAACTTTCCCGGCAGAAGAATCAGGGAAACAAAAAAAAAATAGAACACTTATGACAGAGAAAAATCCATAAAACATCGGCCACTTACAGGGGGCACATCTGACATTTCACGTCCCTCCTACTCACTCAGTTGCCAGGGCAATCTGAAAAGGGCATTTAGGACGAAACGCTTTCTAGCTTCCTGTATCTGCTAGGAGCGGATGCGGACGCTCCTGAAACGAATATGGGAGGATATCAGTTTCATGTGATTAATATTCATTTATTACAAAAGTTTTCAGTTATTGCCGAGATTTTAGGCAAAAACCTTTCAGCGGAATGATGCCGGTAATAAAATATTCCACAGTGCATTCTCTATTAGCTCCCGCTTCGAAACAAGAACACACAAACACAGTGTTTTTTTTTGTGCTTCAACCCTTTGGATTTAGCCGTAAATCGATGCGCATACGAAAGATGTGCTGTGCACATCCCGGCGATAAGATGGCTCAGCAGACGAGGCCAAACGGCATGCATATAGTAGGCGCGCACTGAAGCGTTTAATTTCAAGTGGTGGGATTATGTGAAATCCGTTTTGGCAACCAGAGCGTTTAGTTGGAGGTACAGTGGTGCAAGCTATTATTCACCACATTGGATTTTAAAGTTTGTAGGAGTTTACGAACTTTATCAGACAGCTGATGGCTAGATGTAGGAGCGAAAACATATCTGCGTAAGCGCCTAAAAGCCTTCCTCAACAGCCTGATCGGTCAATTTCAGTGCGGGTTTAGACCAGCGTAGTCAACCACCGATCAAATGTTAACATTGCGGCAGATTTTAGAAAAGGCGCAGGATTTTCCAGTCAATACCCACCATCTGTTTATCTATGCTAAGGCTGCGTATGACTAGTATTTATAGAGATGTACTACACAGTGCCTTGGCATTTCTTCAAAATTCGTTCGCCTTTGCAGAATGACGATGGAGAATTTCCGTTACTCGGTCAAGGTCGGTAGAGATTTCACCGAGACCTTTGATGTCAAAGAATAAGGTCTTTCACTTGCTAACATTTTTTTCGAATGATTTTCCTTGCACTACAAGGTTGGGAAATACTCCCAATTGAATTTTAACCAACTTGTTACTTTGTACTTCGTTTCATCTTCACTTAGAGTCTCACTTCCCCTTTCATGTTTCATTGATGGGTTTCGCGTATCTATCCCGGTTGTTGCTTTAAAAGTCCTTATCGTCTACCGAGTCATAAAGTTTCGACAAGTTTTGATATTTTATTTTCCTGGAAATATTTCAGAACTTTATTGAGCAATATATCTCACACCAAATTTTCTTGCTCCATACTTCATATTTAACCGTATACGTGTAGTTTCCTAAATATCCCCAAGACAACCATTTTAACCCACCTTAAGTGTACGCTCGAGATCCCTGCTTTTATAATTTAATGGATCTTTGTAAACGACTTCACGGGATTCGCTTAAAAGTTAATAAAAGTTTGAATGTTTAGAGATATTTCTTCTTCTCTGTCTGGCGCTGCACACTTTGCTGAACAATAACTCGTTTTGTGCGTACTACTGTTTTCTCACGAGTGGATGATTTTATGCCAAATCCGAATTGCGAATTTTGGGAAGCTTATTCCTGGCAATTATTCTCTCTACGCGTTATAACTGACTCAAGGAAGGTGATGCCGTGAAAATGAATAATGGTTTGTCCGGATTCAAATCATGAACCGTCAGCGTAGGAGTCGACGCAATTACCCACTAAGCCACGATGTCAACAAATATAAGTACAGTTGGACTATGAATTTTGATAAGTAAAAAGGAATGAAAGCATATTGAACAACATATTGAAGTATTAAACATTCGCTACAAAAACGCGGAAATGTTTCTTAAAGTTAGTATTGTCTTTTAACATCATCAAGCCCCTTCTCGCACAGCTATAGTGAAAATATTCTATAAATTATAATAAATAAATGTTGCTGCCGTAGCTGAAAATTGAAAACCCAAATTTGCCCATGTCGGGAGGATTACTGAAATTGATCCTATACGCAATTCATTAATGATAAATGCGCTTAAAAATATTGGAGCTGTTATTCACTGTTATATACATCCGCAATTATGTGAAAACGAGATACAAAATTCCACCAGAATAATGATTATTGTTGGATCGGGGTCCGGGGGTGGATATGAGTCGTGTTTCTTTCGCCGCCTTTTTCTTTTATTTATATTCACGTTAAAAGTGGAGTTTCGGCATATTAACCTATCTTTTTCCAACTCAACTCATCTACAAGTCATCAAAACCTAGCTTGTGAACAGTTAAAAACTGGCTCGATTTTTTTGTATTAAAGATTATATTTAACGAAAGTTCTAAGCTATATCACCACTTTACACGATTAAAATGTTGCGATTTTCTATTGATTTAAAATGAAACTTCTTACTGAGTACTCGAACAAACCGAAAACACTCCAGCACGATCTTTAGCAGGAATTTATTACACACCTAAAATAAAATCACACATTTTTCGTTACTATTATTGTCATTTTCCTTATTCTTAAGAGGTGATTGTTAATATTTTGTCGCCACTGTTGGAAAATTTATGTATGTATTTCGAAACTGATAGTCTGACCTTCGTCAAAATTTTCTTGGACTCCACTCAAATTTTATGGCATTCTATGTGTATGTACAATGACGTTGAGAAAAGTGCAAGTGATTGGGTTGAATACATAGGAATGAATTGTAAATGTTGTTTTATTGATTTTATTCACACAGCACTGTGACGTAAAGAATTGAAAACTTCTTAAAAATGCATAACTTTGATGCATTGAAAGCAATATCAAAACACTGCAGTGAGAAGGTATGGATTTATACATACAAGTTGAGTTCAATCAGAAACAATTTAAGGAATTAATTCCATTCCTTTTGTTTAGCAACGAAATGTTCGGGCAACATGAAAGCATTAGAAGTTTGAGTTCTTATTCTAATCAATGTATATTCATTTCAATATTATCCAACCTGAGAACAAATTTGATGTAAACATTTTAAGACCCATTATGAGCTTCAATTACTGTGAGAAGTCTAGAGCTCAAATGCGAAGACTCAATTTATAACAATTAAAAAAGTCATAAAAATAAAAAAGGGCGTTAATAGAAGTGACAAACTGAATTATACAAGTTCTTCGGTGTCTTTATCTCATTTCAAGTTTAATAGAAACGGCCAATGGTTTTATCTGTTTCAAGACAAGATTCCATTCCGAACACAAAAGGCAATATAAACAAGGTCCTTGAAAATATTGGATTGCAGATAAAGTTTTACAGTCTTTAAGAGAACTCGTAAAGAGTAATGAAGTGAGGGAAACGCTATTGTCCCACGAAGCACAATACAAAAGCATCCCCCACCAACCTGAATCAAATTCAATCGCGAAGACTTCAACTATGAACACCAGCGATTATTTTCACGACCAGCTTTGGACCATTCGACTATTGGTACCGCCATCAACCGTCAGTTTATGTCCTGTGCAAGGCAGTTGCCACCAGCACGTTTCTATGCGACCATTAAAAGTAAGAATACTAAAAACTGACTTTAAACCGTAAGAACAACAGCAGGAACTGGATCTGACAATTGGCACACGAAGGAAACAATAATCGTACCTGAGGTTCCAGAGAAGGAAGTCTTTACGATGGTATTTTGTTGACGAGTCATTCGGCCGAAATAAGAAAAACATTCCATTTGGATCTTCGCTAGAACGTTAAGTTTAATAGATCACGTCGGAATATAGCGAAGCAATTAGCGTCTGTCCTTGACTGCTAAGAATTGTGATGAGATGGACGAATAGAAGGATAATGAACGGCTTTATTCGATTGTGTTGAATCCATCGGGAGCCCGTACTAATGAAATGCTTGTGCTATCAAAAAGTATTTTCGATTAAGCGTTTCATTAAACATTATGGCCTGTATATTATTGAAAATCATTATATTGTGGGCGCCGTGCCGTAGTGGGTAGGTGCGTCGACTCCTACGCTCGATGTTCTCGGTTCGATTCCAGAAAAAACACCTAACATTTTTTCACGGCTTCACCTCTTTCGAATCACTGACAATGCTCAAAGAGTATAACTGTCTAGAAAAAGCTTCTCAATCTTGCCGTTCGGAGTCGGCATTAAACTGTAGGTCCTCTCCACTCGTGAGAGAACAATAGCACGCACAACACGAGTGGTTGCTGAGAAGCTAGGCCCAGGTCCACCTCGGACTGTAGCGCCGCCATTATTATTATTATTATTATTTAATCCATCGAATATGTGGCCTATGGATAAAATAAGATGTGGCCGAAGCTCAAAAACGAGCTCTTTCAAGCACATTTTTCCTAACAATTTCAGAGACTTCAGATCTTAAACAACAAATGTTGTTTTTGATTAGTTGGTGTACATCCTTTCATTAAAGTACCCTTGTAGGAAGAAAACAAAGGGTGGCTCATATCGGCCCCAGTCGATAGCATCATTTTTTGATATTAACCGCCGGAAAAAAATTTCTTGCGAAATGTGCTGGGCTGGGCCCATGTCCATCTCGGACTTTTATTATTATTATTATTATTAAAAATTCTGTTAAATGTATGAAAGGAAATCAAACATAAGGAAAGACAATATTTTCAACCGAGCTAACAACTCTGTGGACATGTAGAGGCCAAATCAAATATTAACGAATCTCTGTATGATTAACGTAGCTCCTCATTCCGATTGATCTAGGCAGTTAAGATAGGTTAGGTTAAGGTGACCCATTAAGGGGGCACGCATTTAGACCAACGGCGGTCCATTGTGCAGCCATATGGGCCATTTAAAAAATAGGCCAGTCATACACAGTATGAAAGCCAGCTTTCGCTTTCTATGAATCGAAGTGAATTGTTGATCTCTTTAAGGTCACCGAGGTTATGAAAGAAGTAGCCTTCGTACTGCAAACGTCTTAATGACGCCACAGTTGTTGAAGTAGGAAGTGGAAGTGGTTCGCCTCTTCTTCTTCATCTAAACAGCTTCTACAGAAGTCATTAAAAAAGCGTCCATGTCTTTCGGCAAGTCCAAGTCCAACTCCGAGTCCAAGTCCAAGTCTTAACACACCTATAAGACAATTTCCTGTGATACCATCCAAAAAAAAGCCAAATTTTTAATCTCTTGAGAGATAATAGATTTTTATAGCGTTTGAATCTAGTTTTGGCTAGATCAACCTTGCGATTTGAAACATAGGACCTAATGACATTCCCACATAATAGGGCTTTGCAGTTTCCTGAAATGTCTCTATAGTCTGGTATACAGCACAAGCGTATATTTAGCTTTTCAGTCATCTCACCAAGATACAATTTATTAGCACTTTATTAGCACAGGGTTCATAGAGACAAGTTCCAATGATCTTATGGCTTGACTCTTCGTTAAATTACTGACATTATTACATTATTACATTTCACTTAAGGCATAACATTGTCTGATTGCCATGATATTTACTGGAAAAACCTCTACAATGGTCAGGGATGCGAAGGTGAGACTAGTATTGAGCACATTGCGGAGGACGCCACCACCCTAAAATAATGTGGATGGGTATAGTCAGTGTTCTTGGCAAGGAATTCTAATTTCTGCAGAATAGTCGAGTATCCGCATGATATGTCAGACCACTTAGAAAAGGCTCTAAGACGACGGTTGCTGCTACATGTTTGCAAAGAGTTATAAGGCGGTTAGGATGAAAAGAAGTCAAGTGCATCTGAGGAAATGGTCCTGAGTGCGTTTTACCGATGCATGTTTGTCTTTAAACCTCCTTTAGTATGTTCATTATGCAGACGTATGTGGGCGCCGTGGCGTAGTGGGAGGTGCGTCGACTCCTACGCTCGAGGTCGTCAGTTCGAATCTCGAAAAAAACATCAAACATTTTTTCACGGCTCCACCTCTTTCGAGTCACTGACAATGCTCAAAGAGTATAACTCTCTAGAAAAAGCCTCTCAATCTTGCCGTTCGGAGTCGGCATTAAACTGTAGGTCCCCTCCACTCGTGACAGAACAATAGCACGCACAACACGAGTGGTTGCTGAGAAGCTGGGCCCAGGTCCATCTCGGACTCAGTCTAGTACGGGCAACTATACCAGCACGCCGTATATAAGAATAAGCCGAATGACGGCAACATACTCATATAGCCAGTGTGTTATATGTGGCTGCTCCTATTTGTTTCCGATACCTTTCTTGCATGTATCAAGAACTGGTGGCACCTTTCCGCGCTCGCTCTCCTATATGGGGCTTCCAGCTGAGCTTACTGTCCCGAATAAGACCCAGGTATTTCACCGTCTCCGAGAAGAAGAAACTGGTGTGTTTATGTGGGGAATTTTGTATTTCTTGGCAAAAAAACGATTTCGGTTGTTTGCACATTCAGACCATGTTTCTTTGTCCAGTTGGGGAATTCAAAAAGTCACTCAGACAAAATTTCTTGTTGTCTTGATTATCTTTTGAGTTGCGATTTCTTTGAGCAACAGCTTAAAAGTAGCTAAGGGCATTCCTTATTACACTTGGAAGCCTACATATAACCTCGGTAAATTCGTACGACACACCTATCAGCAACACAGAGCTGGCATGAGCAGCAGTTGGGTTGGACGGATATTGTAGAACGTTTTCTTTTGTTAGAGAAATTTTCATACATATACGCATATGTATGTTTGTATGTATGTATCTTGCAATGAATAGTTGATTTGATTTGAAGTAAGACGAAAATTCAACTAGTTTGAATACGTTGCCTGATATTCAGAAATGTTTCGCCCGAGTACAACTCTCACTTGCCAGTTTATTGCTAGATAATATTTTGTTAAATGAGAATCAAAACCCACTTTACTGGCAATATTAACTTCAATCTACTTGAAAACATGCCCCCAAAATACAAAGCTCAAGTAGAATACAAACAAGAACTGCATACAAGAATTATCAAGTCACTCGTAAAGACAGCATTAATCTCAATTCCTTTGAGATCCTTCTAATCTCAGATGCCTGACGTTCAATCAAATATCTTCATTATACGCACTAAATTCAAATTCATCAACAAAACCGTACGCAATTGAGTAAAAATAATTTATTTGGACGCTTAATGTGAACTCGTAATGGACATCACTTTGCCTCATGAATTCGTTGGTTCCTTCCCCATTTCTCGACTATCTATATACGCTGTGACAATAAATCAGAACGTAATGGATTCGCTTGGCCAACAAAACGATTTCATTATTCGTTTAATTGACAACAAGGCGAAATCATCATTCCTTCCCTTTATCCTATCATCTCCTCTGCCATGGCTCGGAATAAGGCGATTACCATTTTAGATAAACATACGTCATAAAAGAGCCCTATTAATTGTGTATGGAACACGAGGAACGAAGGACATCCTTCATTGTTCGTATGACATTTCAGGGACACAATACATGGAAGGAAATTAGCAGATAAGTCGCTTCTAATGAACGGCAGTTAAACATAGAATATACGTAGCTGGTATTGATCTGCTCCCCCCTCTGAAAGTGAACTCTTAACAACACCTTATTACAGTCATGAATTTGTTTCGAACAGTAGTTAATTTATTCAAGGATGTAGACACTGTTCATTTATTAAGGTTCAATCGGAACGAAAGGCTAACCTAATTTACTTATCAAAGTATCCCTCTAATGTGGAAGTAATTTGTTTTAAGACAAGTATCCGGTCTTTATATTTTATTTAAGAAGTATCCGTATGAATTTAAGGACGTCGTAAGGTGTGCATTCCTTTTAATCACATTCATTGCTGGAGCCCCGAAATATTTCACAGAAATATATGCGCGGGGTAACCGAGCGAATGTTGTTTTGCTGATCAAGGATCACACTTAGGCAAAGATATTTTATGGGTTTTTAAATGCCGGCAAACTATGTGTGAAAGTAAAACAAAAACCTCACATGTTGGTTGTATCCCCTATCACATGGTTATAAATTTTTTATGAGAGAGAAAAAAAAATGCCCAAAGAAAGCACCCCAAATGCCGAAAAGAAGGAGAGGAGAAGTGTGAAAGGGAAACAAATAATTTTTTTCTCACGTTTCACAGCACAGGATATGTGTGCGTCTCTAAGTGGAGGCAGAGAAAAAAAGTTTATTTTTATCACTTTGTACTTGTCTTGAGTGTGGTGGGGTGGTGTGGTGTAGATATGATTGGTTAGGGGTTGCGGGAGTACCAGTAAAAGGAGCATTTAGTTTCCCAGTTGTTAACGAAGTATATATCGTGTCAAGACATGGGAGACCTAGGACAGAGTTGCTTTTGTGATTCAAATTTAGTGTCGTTAAATCAATAAAAGTCGTAAATTCATTCAGTGCGAGTATTCTGTGTTGTTATTGGCAATCAGGACCTATTAAGGATATGATTATACTTTCTGTTGTATGAATCCGATTCCCGGATGCTTGGTGGGGATTTCACCACATAATCACGTACGACATTCGAAATGAGACCAGGGCGAAGTGCTTTCATCGGAAATATTATCTTATCGCATTCAGTTTATATAAGAACGACTTAAGCGTTACAGGGATTTTGATTAAGATTGAACATGTGCTGTAGAAAGGCAATTGTTTCCTTTATGCGACTTATCCTTCTCTTATCGGCTCTATTCTATTTTGTCGATGTTATCCCTAGACAGAATAAACAAGGGTGGATCGTTAAGTACTCGTGTTTGAAGACAGGTGGCGTTGCTGACTTGAAATAAATTGGTGGTATAGTTTTTTCTGCTTAGTCAACCTTTAAAATGCAATTTCTAATTAGAGCGGATGAAGAACTTTCATTTCCTGCCCCGAAGGTTTAGTTCTGTGATTCTACGAGTCAATATGGCACACCAAGTCAAGTATGACTTATTTTTTAGGTATTGCATGATTTTCTTTTTTCCAGATCTGTCAATTTTGTTTATTGATATAGCCGTTCAACCAGAAGTGAGCATGATCATGTCAATCATAAAATGGAGGCAGCGTACGGTTAATTTTGCGAACATGATTTTCGGAGTACTGAATGTCACTGCAAACAGTGCTGCCAAGTTGAAAACATGGATTGGAATTACTTTACTTTTGTGAAAGGTTATAAAAGTGTTAATAAGGGGTTAATTGAACGGTTAAAAACGATAGTCTTTTTTTTTTCTAATTTATAAAAAGATGTCGGATATAAGAATATAATATGTGGCCGATAAATATATAAAAACTTGGAAACTAATTTAGCGATCGATCTTACATCCTTCAGTAATTTTGGCTGAGTTCAGAACTGTCAAACATTTGTACAGTTTTCGATGCTTATACAAAGCACACTTGAGCAACGTCGGTTACCAAAGCATCAAGCAGTTTTCTTGGTGTATCTGCTACACGAAATGTGGGCGCCATGGAGTAGTGGGTAGATGCGTCGACTCCTTCGCTCGAGGTCGTCGGTTCGAATCTCGAAAAAAAAACATCAAACATTTTTTTCACGGCTCCACCTCTTTCGAGTCACTGACAATGCTCAAAGAGTATAACTGTCTAGAAAAAGCTTCTCAATCTCGCCGTTCGGAGTCGGCATTAAACTGTAGGTCCCCTCCGCTCATGACAGAACAATAGCACGCATTATTATTATTATTATTTTCTGCTACACGAAATAATGGTTGAATGAACGTTCGACGTTTGAAAGTGATGAACACGATGCAAGTGTGATACCACAGTAATGTGTGTCTAAATTCACCTTTCATACGGTAAGCTAAACTTAAACTGATTTTGCACATTCCGGCTTAGCTGACTCATTTCCTAAGCACAAATTTGTCATTTGTTTTGACAGAGCGCGAAAACCTTACAATAATTCGGTATGAAGACGATCTAATTCCGAATTCCGAACAAGCAACAATAAAGGTTATTTGTGTGTACTGCATGTACGATGTGGATAAATGTTTCAATTTCATTTGTGCCCACAGCGTTTTTTCATTCAAACCAATTTGAAAGCTGCAAAAGTCTACTCGAAATACCATGAAATGCCATTTTACTATGCGGGGGATGAATTCATCATTTACTCCCCATAACCACCCATAAAAACAAAACAACCTACATACGTTATTCGCCGCCTACCTGCATGATAGGTACAAAAGCAATAAAGTCGATACAATCCATCCACCTACTTAAAATGGAGAACACACAATTCCAACTCAAAGACCTTTCGTTCTTTTGAGGACTTAAGGATCTTGATACATGTGTGCACACTTGGTGTGACTCCATTGACAAAATTCGCTTCAATATGTATTACAATATCCTTTATTTTATTTCACTCACATACAACATCGTTTTGTATCGAACTCAAAAGTCAACACATTCTTGTGTGAATTTTCGAACGATTGCCCAACTTTCAATACCGTCTGCAAAAAACAATGACGTTTCAAGCATGAATTCATTTGAGTTCGATGGTGAATGTATTGCTTTTGACCCAGATTGATGAACAATAGGACTTCGACACGTTCTCGATTTTTTTTGTATTCGAAGGAGCTACATGCATTGTGTTGCGTTCCCAAATGTAAATTCTTAGAATGTGCTTTTTTTTTGTCAGGAGAACTTTTGATATTGGCCATATGCAGTCCTGTCGACCTGATGACATACATATCTTTCCATAACTAGCTCCTTTAGTGGTTTGGCAATACTTCCATGAAATTAGCATTAATCTGCAGGATATACGAGTACATTCGTAATCTCTTTTGTTGAACATCATAATTAAATTCAAAATACGTTTGTAATTCCAATTAACATATGCATGAACATACATATACAAGCGGGTGTTCATGCATATGTACATGCGTTCGTTGATTCTAAATTCATTTGAATCGAATTTGATTACCACACATAAAATCAGTTTTGATTGCAACTAGAATCAGTCACCTTGCATCCGTACAACATGCCACTGAATTTGTTCGATGCTGATGCAACTTGCGAGTGCATTTTTGGCAACCGCCCACTAGTGGTCTACCGCTTTTTATGTCAATGACATTGTTAAGGGCAATACGTTTAAAAATGGATCATTTTGAACTTTACCATTACATCAGAAGAATGAATTCAATTTCTGGTTTTGTTTAATGGCTTTCTGGTAACATATAGACCTGTACCTGGGTATGTTTTCGTGAAGTACTTAGTGCATATTTAAGCATTTGTGTTGGTTCAAGTGTATGTTTTGTTTTTTAAATATTATGGTACTAAGTGATTTTTTTTAGATGTTGTCAACCAGAGTTGGTTAGGTTTACTGTGAGGACATTAAGTAGACAATTTGATCCATAATTATGGATAAAAAAGAAAGGAAATATTAAGGACAATGCATTTAACTCAACTCGAATTATTTTCATGTTCGATTTCGAATTCTTGGTTGTTTCCTTCATGGTTCGATTCACACACCAACTTTCAGTTTCACTGCGCCACCTATCTCGAGTGACAATGCTCAGTGAATATCGTAAAAATGTAAAGCTTTACAAATTTTCCCGTTTAGTGCCGATATGAAAGTGCAAGTCCCCTCCACTTGAGCTCTGTATTCATTATCAAACGTGAAATCGTTTGTCAAAATAAACTAACATCTTCGACCAGAAAAAATAGGCAAAAAAGTTAAATTACAGTCGACTCAGCTGAACTGAAAAAATCCATTAGTTCAAGAAAGAAATTGTATACGGATAAACCAGTTTCAGTTATTTGAAGTTCGGTTAACTGAAAACTTCGCTTAACAGAAACAAATTTTCTGCAATTTTTGTGCTGTTTCCCCGACGAGCATCAATACCAGATTTATCCTTGTCATTTCTTCTTCTTTTTTGTGTGCCGCTACAGTCCGGGATGGACCACATTAACCATCCGTAAACGCCTGATTGGACTAATGGCGGTGTACAACCCGTATAGTTATTGGTTGAATCTTTTCATCCATTCACCACCAACGCAAATAGGCTCAAAAACCGTACGCATAACTTTTCGAAAACACCAAGGGTTTCTTCATCCCCTTTCTATATTCTCGATCCCTTGATGACGTAGAGCAGGACTGTCAAATTGATCTTTCGAGAAAAATCCCCCCTACTAAATACTCTTTTGAGCCCCAAGGGACGTGAACTGACAAGAGTTATTCTGCGGTTAATCTCTGTGCTTATGTTGTCAGTGCTGTTTACCGGAGAGCCGAGGCAGACGAAGTCATTAACTACCTCGAGGTTGTAGCTGCCTATTGTGACACTTTGACCGAGTCGTCGATGTTGTTCTTTCTTTTTCGAAAACAGTATACACTTCGTTTTGACCTCATTTATTCTCAGGCCGACAGAAGGATCTGTCTCAACGCCAGTTAGTGCCTCATTGAGGGTTCGCCGTATTCGACCAACCACGTCAATGTCATCCGCGTATGCCTGCATGTTATTACTTGAGCTATATGGACCTGTACAGATCTTCTCTATACACGCTTTAATTTAGGGCCTTGAATTCGATGAATAGGTGGTGAGTTTCAATCTGCAATTTCCTCGGATATTTTCAGGATCTGCCGTAGTCTATTGTGGTCATTTCCCTCTCCTGAAAGCACACTGATAAGGACCTTTTAGATTGTTTTAAGCGGTTTCCGGCGTTGACAATAAACAGAGAATATCTTTTACGCGACGTTAAGGAGTCTTATACCTAATAATTAGCAGAATTAAAGGCGTCTCCTTCCTAGTTGATCAAAGAATTTATACAAATTTTCTCACATCCCTTTTAACATATTTCTAGTTTAAACAAATGAAAATACATCTCTATCCAATTTCTCTTCAATCAATCATACGAGTACTTCCATCTAGTCAATTAAAGCAACTCCTGCAAACGCCCAAACACTTTTGTCACAATAAATTTAAAGTCAGATCATTGAGCTCGGAAACAGTGTGAGCGAGAAGATGAGAGGAAGAGAAGCGTCAGATTCGAAAATCTTTGAAGTCAACGAACTATGAACTTCCTTTGTAAGCATGGAAATCGGTAGTCGGTAGTCGGCAGTCGGTAATCGGTTTAATGTCAGCAATTCCCCCACCGTTTATCCCAAGTGCTGCCTCTCTGTGCAGAACTGAACTGAAAATTGACTGCAAAATCATTTTCTCATTCACCCCTCGTTCGGTGAATGTCCTTTAAATTTGTCTTACTCGTACGATCCGGGGTGGTTGGGTTGCTCCTTCTCTTCCGTCTTACCCTGCTGCTGCTCACTCAATTTTGTGGCGTGTGTTTATGTAGGAGTTGATTTTTTTGTGTTTTTGTTTTTCTCTCCTTGACGCCTACTTACTTGATTAACTGTCCGGCGGTAGAAATCGTTGGCGTTGTTGTTCTATTAGAAGTAGCCTTCATTGTTTAATAGAGTTTGTTTCACTTGTCCGCACCAGGAGCTGTAGCAGCAGCTTTGTCGTCTGGCGGGCTGGACTAATGGCGAGCGCTATCGTTTCACGACCCCTCTCTTGGTTGTTTTGTTTCAAATACAGAGTTGCTTTAGCACGTCTCAATATCCTGCAGCCGAAAGAAGGAGGCGTGGATTGTAATGATTTTCTGTTTACGCCTGCGAGGCAGAGTGCACTGTCACACGCGATTTAGAGGTAATGGGATACCCAGAGTGAGTGAGTTTTTCGGATTAGATTCATTCGACGAACAGCCCTAAGGTAAATTGAATTTCAGGTGCTGTCACGAAATATAATTCAATTTCCATTGCATGACTATCTGCACGGCACCATCGTCCCCATCACGGTGAGAGAAGCTCGCTAGTCGTAACACCCAAGGGGAATGTTTTATGAATTCTCTCAAGGGTGCGCTACTTGAGACCACCCTCGTTAGTTGTTGATAAGAACAATTCATAGTTTCTGTGACGCTTACAGATACGATGGGCAACGGAGAAGAGTCGTAACCCAGTTCTGCAAGTTGTAGAATCAATTGTAATTATCGTTTAATGCACGCACTGCACACAAGAAAATCAGAAAAAAACACTCCTAGGACGTTGTGACATATGACTTAGGAGATGATTTACTTATCATCCTTCAGGTCGCACGGTACAATATGAAACATTTGACTCTCGGATGAAGTGGCTTGGTCACGTAGCAGCAGTGTGCGTGCGAGGATTAAATTATGACCTTAATGCCGGGAAATAATTTGGTAACTGTCAAAGTGGTTGCGGCACAAAGGTTGAATTGTTGACTTTTATAATCGCATTATTGGATGAAAGTGCTTACGAGAGCCGGGTTATATTTAAGTGAGCGCATTCAAGCTGGGGAAATATGTACCGTGCACATGTTTACATAAGTAATCGTTATTGATTGATTTGGCTTTGTCGAAGATATGAGCTTGGAATTGGCTTTTGTCAATACGTTGACGCCGTGTGTGTATGCAGGTGTTTGTTCCCTGTTTGTGGGGTGTGTCATCGTAGATAATTCTTTTATTCAACTGAGAATGTCAACACCGCTGTGAAAGCAAAATGTTCGAATCATTTATGCACAGAATCAGGGCTTTACTGTTGTATGGTTATCGTCATCGTTATGTGAAGGGCGCCCTTTGAAATCAGGACTGAACACTTTTACATTCTTTTTTTTTTGCGCATGTTAAATAATTGAATAAAAGACACAAAGGTGTTTCTACAAAGAGAATGTAGTGCCTTCCAAAATTTGTATGATGAGATTGTTTGTCAAAATTGAAATTGATCAACTTAGTCCACAAATACAATTCTGTCGCAACAATACAGAAAAGCTTAAGTAGACTTAAGTTGGAATCTAAATATCCATTTGGATAATGGTTCACCTTGAGTCTGAAAAGATGGTTTCGAATAATAGTTGTCTAAATACATATTTTATCTACAGAAATAGTTATATTCGTTGAAAAAAAACCAATTTGACATACCACATTTATAAGTTTTGGACAAAAACTCATACAACTGCCAACTGACGCGGATGAGATTGGCGTGATTAGTCAAAAACAAAGAGGTGTTTGTTGGCATTAAAACGGAATGGTCTTAAATCGGTCTGACGAGGAGTTCATCTGACTCAGCTCCGCTTTAAACAGTACAAACAACAGCAGTACCAAAGTAAAACGCTGAAAAACCGCTGTTTTTCGGGCTCAAAAGGCAATTGAGTAATAGCGCCATCTCCCGAAAGACCAAAGACTAGTTTTTGGAAAACGATTGATCTTCCCAATCCAGTTCTACCGCGCAGAGGCACGGACAATAACAAAAGCGGATGATGAGCTCTTAGTCTTTTCGAGAGAAAGGTTTGCTTGCAGACTTTGTCACTGTTTGCATTGTTGACAATTGGAGGAGAAGGTTCAACCAAGAACTATATGGACTGTACATCGGGATGAGTCTAACCAGGTGTTTATGAATCCAAAGCCCTAGATTGATAGGCCGTGTAGCTCCGGTCCAAAAAATGTGAGCCTGTCATGTCACTTCGATAAAGCGACATAAGGCCAAGTTTTAAAATTTGGCCTTATGTCGCTTGGTGTTATGTCATGGCACCGAATCGACTCACCTGCACACTTCGTATTAAATTTGAATTTCTCCTCAAAGCTCTTCTTCGACAACTTGAGCGAGCTGAATAACATTAGCATCAACTGATTCGAATGCTTCTCAGCAGGCTCAGAATGGTTCAAAGGGTAGGTGTTGTACGATTCCGGGTAATACCACAATTAGCCTACGTGAGACTGTAGTCTGCAGTAGCTTAACCTGGACTATGTGGCAGCGTTTTGTTGAAACCAAATGCTACCCTCATTCATATCTAGCAATTAAAGCAAAAAAAATCTGGATTATTATGGCAGAATTGCGAGCATGATTAACTGTTATTGCCTGCTAGGCCGGTGATGTATCCAACACAAAATTCGCTTCAAGCAATGACACGTTGTGGGTTACTTAACTTTCACTCGCAAATTTGCTTAACCCCGAAATTAACGATTTTCGCATCAAGATAAAAATTAGTCTCATCGTTGATGATTTTGTTTTAAAAAATCAGCATTCATTTCTTGTAGTCATTGTTATTGAATGAGCATCATCTGCCAGCAGTCACGTTGTTTTTTTTTTTGTTGGCAATCTTTTTTCACCCGAATGAATCAAATATCGAATACATTTTGGGGCAACCTTTATCTATTATTCTCTCCTCCCACATTTGATTAATTGTATAAGACTTCAAAACGTTTGTAAAAGTCTACAAATTGAAATGATTTGAAGCAAACTCTTACATTTTTGCATCAACGTAGATTAAAGTTTTTTCTGCGAACTGTTTAATTTTTATTAAAATCCAAGTTAAATCATAATACCATGTGATAAAGAATTTTTTTATTGCACATGCATTCACATGGAGGCTTTTATTAATTGACTGCATTGAGAGCGAAAGCGTGACATACTAACAGCAGCTATTGTGTTGAAATAATTAATAAATGCTCCACTTTCACACGCAGTTCGACTCTTGTTGCTTATTGTTTAAAACGTGTGTTGGTGGATGTGTTGAGTACCGATACAAATCCAAAACACTAGTCATCTGATACTGTTGCGATATTTAGCCATCCATTAGCTCGTATTGAATTCTCGGATTACAGCCCATATTCAATATATCATTAAATAAAAATGTCTCACTTGTGGAATAAATTACGCCAAATAGGCCCCCACTCCATTCCCTTTTGAAATGAAACCCAGAACACTCGCTGTCGCCAGTGACACATTCACCAATAATCGCCCAAAACGAACAATGAATCAGCAAATATATAATCAAATGTACATCTATCCTCTATTGTGCTAAACAAGAAAAGAACATTGAATAGTCGTAACGTAACTGAAACTTCGTCATCAATAAAACTTTATGCTACTGTAGACGACGTACACACGTGTACACGTGGAATGAAATCTTCAAAATGAGTTGAGATAATTTAGTTTTTCCAAACCATGCTGAACAAATAGTCAATTCTCAACCACTTCCGTCGGACGCAACAGAGAAATTTCTAAAAAGCATGCCAACATGGAAACAGCATAAATTCAAAATAAACATAATATTCCAGTCAGGTATTCGCTGATGTATGAGTAGCATAGGCTATTGTGTATGACTTCATCCTGTTTTCACTCAACCGAGGCTTCCGACTAAAAATTTAATTTTGCGCATTTGTCCTCGTTAGGACGAGAATGCCGCATGGATGTACAGCACAGCGTACGGCGTAACACCCAGCAACAGCAACGACAGCAGAAGCAGATTGACACACATCTGCGACTAACAAGTGTTAGTCACATAATCATGCGACTATGTATTGTGTCACACTTCACACAAAAGGATTTTGAGACTAGGAGTCTTCTGTGTAAGCAGCTTTCCTTTAATACTTTCTGACACGTTCTCGCATCCGTCTTTAGTGGAACTTTAAATGTCTCCGACAGGCGAGAGTGAAGCCGTTTTCACATACGTATGAGTTTGATGTAAGTATTGCAAGGTTCGTGAAGCTGAAGGGGATAAACTATGAAAAGACGAAATTTACTTTACGCCCTCCTGTCAGGGGTTCTCGGTGAGTTTTCGTAAGTGTGCTTAAGGCTGTTAAATTTGATAAACTGAAATGAAATTTAATTTTAAGGGTGGTCGTTATTCGGAAGGGTTTTGTGAATCATTTGAGGGCTTTTAGTATGTAGACAACCACAAAATCATTGGTCTATAAAAGTAATTAATCGTTAAGAGTTGTTTTTTTTAAACATCAGTTGCTCCGTGCGGCATGAGACTCAACATTTTTCTCGTAAATTATTCAAAGTTTTAACAGATATCCAAGTATCTGGGCTACATGCATATTCAAGTTTTATTTAAATTTTTAAGTTTCCTTTCGTGTCGATATGACGGTTTTTTTTTTAAAGCAGTCTAACTTGAGACAGTTATATCTGTCAAACCAGTTATCAGAATGTCAGTGTCATGTAGTCAGTGTATGCAGTAGTTGCAATTTCATCGTGGTGATAATCAAGCTTCAACAATTTTAGCAAATGTCAGAAATTTCGTTTCGAAATTATGGTTCTGTGCCTCAAACTTATAGAGCATTCGCACAATATTCTACCAGCCATAATTGATCATCGGAGACCGCTATTTAGCGTATTGTTGACCGTTTTCACAAAAGGGTTCTTTGCAAACTAGAATGTTGCATCAGTTCAGGAGAGTGTTGAAGAAGATCGATTCGACGTCGTTCAAAATTACTTGGTCATTTCACTTTATGGATATTTTTAAGCAGAAATCTTTGTTTGAAGGCTAACAAGATCCAGTAGGTTCAAGAATAAAAGCGAAATGACCGTCAAATTTTCGCTGAATGGACTTAAAATCAACATGCATTGAATCGACATGCATTGAATCAATAAGCAAAATTGTCGCATTTGGAGCAAAAATAATCCACATAAGATTATTGAAACGCCGTTACATCCTGAAAAAAAAACACAGTTTTGTGCGGTCTGTGGTGAAGTGAATTTTTTTTTTCAAAATTTTGGGTTTTTCGGCTTGAAACAGTCAACGCTATAAAACCATGATTAATGACTTTCGTTTCCCAATTGAACGGCATGAATGGGAAATAGATATGATTGTGATAGACTGGTTAAAAATCTTGGGATTATGATTTTGACTGTGATTACTTTCTTTGAGGATACGTAAAGCCGTTAGACTACCCTTGCAAGCCAACAATAATCGACGCATGCTTGAAAAAGTAGTCGAAACTTGCCAACAGGCTATAGACCCTTAGGTTAGGATGGGTCTTACTACCATTGTGCTTAACCAGTACGCTACATCGAACGTGTTTTAGCACGTCTAAAGCGATACAGATGCAAATACAGATGCTCTTCAATGTTTTCTTTTCAGTTTTATCCTGGATTCGACCGTCGTGCGAGGAATTTTGCTGCTTTCGGGAACTTGAGTTCTACTTGATGTTGGGCGTAAGAACTCTGTTCAATTGTTCAATTAACTCATGAAAAGCAGAAACTCTGTTTTTTCTGAATTTATTTTCAAGCCTCAAGTAGTACCACTGTCAGTAATTATAATTAGTTTTTGAAGGTGACACACGCTTAGCGTTAAAATAAATGTTTCAGTAAGGTGTTCGCAGGAGTTGTAAAAACCATTAAAATACGAATACGGTCTACAAGAATACCTATATTATTCTCAGAACCAATTATTAATCATCTTTGTCCAGGTACAACATACAAACTTATTTTTGTAAGCTGACGTTGCCTTTGGTCAAAATTTTATTATCAGAAAAGAACATATTTCTGGCCGATATTCTTGCATTTGAACACTTTTGTTACACAAAACCGAACAAAGTCATAGAATAAAAGAGAACTGTTCTTTGAGAAGTTAATTTCAATCCACAGACTCACACTCATGCACAGTATCAGCAAAATCTAAATTGTGTCCAAATTCTGTGCACCAGAGTGTAACAATGGAAAATATGTTTCACATACGCCACCGCCCACTGAACTAGGATGCCTCTGTCAGATGTTATTTATTTAATACGGCATTCAGGAGAATTGAATTCCTGGAAAACCCCTTTCACATGTTTAGTTTTCTCTTGAATTACTTAAGGATCCTTTGTTTATTTGTTCAAATACTCGAGACCGAGAATGACAAAGGACGACAGATAGTGGAGTATGGAAAAAAACTCAGTTCACATTCCCCAGGGAATTAACACCCGACTGATGGCAAAATGGTTCTCTTGATAGAATGGATAAATCAATCCTTTTGGAATTCGACCCTAACGAGAAAGAAACCACAGGACTTCGTTAATTGTTCAATTAACCGCAATCAATCGGTTGGAAAAAGGCTGTGGGAGACTCATCAGGGCGGTGATTCTATTTTTTGTTTCCGCTTTCCACCCTAGGTCTTCATTAGAATGAACAGGGACACACAGAATGTCCCAAATGGACTGGAAGGTGGCGGGGGCATTTTGGTTTATTAACTGAAAATCGATAGGTCTGTTTCTCTTTCTCTCTCTCAGTCTGGTTTCGGGTCGAGTGCTGTGCCTAGTCTCAAAATAGGATTGCGTCTATTGATCCTTTCACATGTACCTCACGATGACGAAGACGACTATGTCGTCGACGACGAATTGGCGACAACACGAATACTCTTGTTCTCCCTTCGTGCGAAAATAATAAATTTTGTAACTTTATTGTAATCTGAAATAACGGCGGATTGGAGTGGAATGAAGTGAAGAACTGAAGAGGGTTGTTTTCGGCTTGCGCCAATGATGGTGATTAAGGCTGTAATTTACTGACTCGCGGGCACTCTAACGATAACCTGTACAGATACATGTATTTACATATTTATTCAGTGGGAATTCGTCCAAAAAGGGTACTCGGTCCAAAGGTCAATCATAAGTAGAGGTTGACTTTGAGTTAAGGGTGGATCGACCATTAAGCTGAAATCCATTAAAATGGTAATAAGCTCTTTCCAGCAGGAAAAGTGTCATCGGATTTCAAAAGAACTCTGAGAACATTAAGCAAACTTAATTTGACTACTAAATTAAATTCAAGGGTCAGTTTAGAGTCGGTTACAATATGCGGGGTAGATAGCCTTTGGGTTAACCGTTTTCATTTGGAACTCGATTTAATAGGCGCTTTCACTGCAAGAAGGAGATTGATTTAGACGATAGGGCCTAAGGACTTTATTAGGAATGAATGCCTGTGGAAGGAATTCTTGAAAAGTTAAATAAGTTTTTTGTTTAGTTCTTTCTGTTGCTTTTTTTTTTTTGTATTAGAGAGAGATTGTTTCTTGGAACAGTAAGGCGAAGACAAAAACGATGCACGCGTATAAAGAATCATTGAGTACGAAAACTTTAAGGTCTAAAATGATGTGTCATTTCATAAGTTCACTTAAAACAACCTTGAGCTTACCTTAAGCATGCAATTTTTCGCCATCCTCCAGTTAGCTTATTAGCTAATTTAAAACTACGACAGTAAAGTAATTCTCCTGGTGCAGTGGTAACTGCTGCTCAGTAGATTAGTTCTGTATAAAAAAAACTGTAGCACTTTGACCGAGTAAGTAGGTCGGGGATGACTTCCTCCTCTTTACAAGAGCTCATTGGCAGGAAGACCCAAGCTATTGACGTGTCTTCAAATGATGCAGGGTCTCGTAATGACATTTGTCAGAGGCATTACTACTGATTTTCTCAATTTGATCAAGCAGAGTTACTTATGGTTTAGGGAGGGCCAGATTTGTTTAGCAGTAAGGCACGTAGTACCTTCCATCCACCTGCGGCTGGAGGAATTTGAAGCGTGAAGTTTTTTAAGAGTTTTATTTAGCATGTATGGTTTCTCTTCATCGGGATGCAGTGTAGAATTTGTCGCACACCTTTCGAGTTTGTCGGCTTCGCAATTTTCCTGAATGTCACTGTGCTCTGTCACCCAGATGAGGTGAGTGTTGAAGGGTCCCACCATTTAGTTAAGAGACAGTTGGTAACTTAGAGCCAAAGTAGACTGAATCGAGGGTTTGAATTGCGGCCTGACTGCCAGTACAGATGCTGTGTTTCAATAACCACATTGATCATCAATATTTCCGCCTAAAAGATGCTGACTGACGAGAATGTGAAAGGAACGGGTTTTATATTTCCTGATAAAGAGGACTAGTGGCCGATGTGGCGTAGTAGATAAAAGCGTCGACTTCTACAGTGAAGGTCTAGGTTCGATTCCCTATACAACAACTATAATATTTTACGGCCCCACATATCCTAAATCATAAAAAATCAGGATGTATACTGTCTTCTTATCAAAATTGACCATTCAGAGTCGTAATAAAACAGTAAGTCTCCTCCACTCATGAGAATACCAACGCATACCAACAGGCATGGTTGTTGTGGAAATTAGGCACAAGGCCATCTCAGACTGTTAAATACACGCCGCTCACTTGGTCGAAACTAAATTCAGGGCCAAGTTAAACCCGAGTCACTGACAAAGCCTTGAAAAATTCCCATTCGATTCTTCCATTCCCGCGACAACATAAATACACCGCGTTTTTTATATTCGCTTTAAATTTTGTCGCTATTTCGGTTTCGATGACATTTATTAGTTTGAATGTGGACAGCTATCATTGCAATAACGTGCTAAAATTATTAAAACATTTTTTTTTATTTTCGCCAAAATTTTTGAAAAAAATCAAGCAAATTTCGAATTACCTGGTTTTGTTAATAAACAGATTAGCGGCTATTAGGACACCGAAAGCCTCGTAGAGTAACTGAGTGAAGCGCCGTTTATGATCCCGGTGGGGATCATAATTGGGTTACATTTCTTTGAGGATTGCGAGAGTCAATGCTGTAACAGCACTCGAAACTGATATAGAGACATTTTGGAATACTTTGTTCTGCTGGAATTGCATCGATTAGGCCTGTACTATATGGTTCGAATATGGTTCGAACAAGACAAGAAATTTTAGATTTGATTCCTTTTTACTTTAAGCGAAGGAAACCAGCAAACCAACCTTGATGCTTAGAAACATTACTCGAAACGAAATTCCTCAAATAAAAAAGTCTGAAAAATTGTCTTGAAAGATTTATGGCCAGATGCGGCCACCTGACCGACATCACACTCCCTACGTCATTTACACAGTGGTGTGCAAGATAATAAGAATACACTTTAGTTCGCAGGCGTTTCTTATTTTTACATTTGCTTTCTAAAAGCAACGCTGAAGTATCAACATGATAGGTAGTTCAACAGAATTTATTCGAATAATTTAGTGAAGGTTTTAGCAGACAGTAGTTTTCATAACCTAAAGTAAGGTCTCCTACTTCCCTGTTCTTAATTTTTGTCACAGTCCTGTATATTCGATCAATAAAATATACATCATAAAATTGTATTCAATTTAAAAATTATTTTAAAATCATCGGTCACAAAAGCACAATAGTATTAGAGTCGAGTCTAAAGAATCTGGGCAAAGACTGTGTATGGAAAATAACAAATTGCATTTATAAAAATGCTTAATTTAATAGAATTATATACATATATCAGGAACTTTCAGAAACCTACGGAGTGATTTTTTCGAAACTTCTTAAAACCTTAAAATCTAAAACAACGCTTCATTTAAGGTTCAGTAATAGAGTGAGACATTTTATTGCAAATTAAAAGCATTTAATCTCTTAAGGACCGTCATAAAAAATATAAAATGGCCCGTAAATTCTTCAGAGTTTAAAACTGAACTAGATCCGAAAATATCCTGAGTTAATACAACAAGATTAAGGATATCAACGCAAAAAATATATTCCTAACCCTCTAAGTGACTCTTCGCCTCACAGTGGGCTTAAGAGATAATCCCCAAAATAAGAGTCTGTGTTGGTATTTTTATTTTAAAATCTGCATGCCAATATAATTCGCCTTCTTAACCCTCGCAATATTAACGTCAACAAGAATTTAATCTTAAAATTCATCATCCTTCACTGACCTTAAAAATCAATTGTTATAGCAATGGAATCATGCACATAATCCATAACAATTTCGGGGATAATCCATTTAAGCTCCAATAAAATTGTCTCCAACCGGAAAGACACGAAGAAAACATCTCCAAAAAGGGTCAGGCTCCCATTTCATCGGAGATTGCCATTTGAAATCATCAAACCGTACCGTCTCCATCCTAAATCTCCCATTCTTTATCCTTGCGACTGGAAATTATCGAATAAGGTCTGATGTTTTATGCGTGGCCTTTGTAGAAAAACAAATACGAATCGGGAGACTTGAAGCGAATCGAATGTGATTTGCATTCCGATGGATATGAGAGCTCCCTTTGTTCCACGAAGAATTCAATGAATCCCTTAAATTAAATTTAATTTTAATCCTTATTTAAACTAAGCAATTCATTTAGCGAAAAGGGTGTGTAATTCGGTGCTTATTTTCAAATCGAATAAATTACTCCCTGCCCTAATTTATCTGGCTCAGCTGTAGCGGGGACAACATCGCATAGCTGAGACGTTTTCGCGTAGCTAAAGAGCAAAACGGTGTTCAAAGTCATCCCCCAGAGATGGTGTACCGAAGAAGAACGACTAGACCCTTTCGGAAGGGCAAAGCCAAACAAATAGTTGATGTGCTCCCTAAATATGCCATTGGCGTTGGACCTAAAGACGCTGTATTTCATCTGCATATCCCCGCAGGGGTCTAATTATAGCACACAGCTAAAATAACGCACACACAAAATGATGCTCCGGCGGAGCACAGCGACGTTGGCGGAGGTTGTGTATACGAATTTTTGTGATTTTATTTCACTTTTACATTTTGTTTTATTTTATTAATTCCTTCTTACCTGTCTTTATTAATTTGTAGTCGCTCGGATGCGCCTTGTCTTTGGGGGCGAGACGATGACCAGATCAGCGTTTATTTTCATGCACTCAAGGTTAAATCAATAATTAATACTTCTCTTTTCTTACATAAGTCTGGCGGATACAGATACAGACACTTAAGCACGTACCGTCGCATCAGCCGCCTTGTGAGATGAGTGCAATGTCACCCTTTCTTTGTTGGTTGGGAGAATAGAACATCTTCAAATCAAACGCTATTTTAATGAGATGAAATAAGTAAGGAGGGAAATAGAGATAGAGAAGAGAGAGTGAGGGATAGAGAGATCGCCGAAGTACGTCGGGTGAAGTGGCTAGACTCTGGGTCAACAATGAATCAATTATTAAGAGCACACGGTGCACAGCAGTGATTGTCGCCAATGCTTGAGTCCCGCTGAACATAGTGCAATGCGCAACGCTCTCAGTCCATCCTTCTCTCTCAATCTGCATATTCTAGCATGTGCTCATGATCTGCTCAAGTGGTCTTGTGGCGCTTGACAAAAATGATATTACAGTTACGTAAGAAAAATGCCGCACATGACAATTTTACTACACGATATAAGTAGAATATTGACATTTCGGACATATTGACATTTCGAATAGAAATAAAAAGTATTCTAAAACTAGATGTGGGCGCCGTGGCGTAGTGTGTAGATGCGTCGACTCCTACGCTCGAGGTCGTCAGTTCGAATCTCGAAAGAAACATCAAACATTTTTTCACGGCTCCACCTCTTTCGAATCACTGACAATGCTCAAAGAGTATAACTGTCTAGAAATAGCTTCTCAATGCCGCCGTTCGGAGTCGGCATTGAACTGGAGGTCCCCTCCACTCGTGAGAGAACAATAGCACGCACAACACGAGTGGTTGCTGAGAAGCTAGGCCCAGGTCCACCTCGGACTGTAGCGCCGCCATTATTATTATAAAACTAGATTAATCGCACAAATTTTAGATTAAAGATATTTTGACGCTCGATTATCTAAGTCTCGCAACCAATACCACATGACGTATAATTTTTCGTAGCAACTGTTCACAAATTGTTCTCGACACTTCGTACACCGTTTCCTTTTGGTGTTTGAAAACATAAAGAGGTGGCAAACAGAAATATAGTGACAGCAAGAACAACCGACCGGAGCAGGATGCTGATAATTTTAATGTTATTAATCCAATTTAAAGAAAAGTATCTAGAGGACTTTTGGCACAATTTCATAACTTGCGCAATCATTGTGTAATGTAACATATTGTGCATTTAGACTGAAATAGGTTTTAAAACAATGACGTACTGAAGGATTTTACTTTACAAAATATCAAAATTCACGTCGTCAACAAGAAGTCGAAAATGACTTTTGTATCTGGATAATTTAAGACTGTGATTGTAACAAATGCAATAATGATGCGGTGAATTTTGGATTTTTAGAAGTAGATTACTTCGGTATATCATACAACATTATTTTTTAAGTATTTTTCATGACTTGCTTCTGGACGCGACAACTATTCTCCTTTTTCGTGCTTCTGGTGGTGCTATAGTCCAGGGTGGTGGGTCTCAACCAAAACGCCTTTCCTGCTAGCAAATGTGTTTACAAAGATGATTGAGATGTTCTTTGTTGCGTTGTCCCACAAGCTCGGAGTCGAAGATTCTTCGGGCCGGAGCTAAGTTGTACATACGCTCTATGTTGTATGTATTATGTATTATGTCGCTGTATAGACCGAACAGTTCGTAGGTTAATCTTCTTCAATCGCTATCAAAGACAAAAGAATGCACCCATAACTTTTGGAAAAGACCAAGAACTGTTTCAATCGCTTCCGATATTGTCCATGCCTCTGCGCTGTAGAGCAGGACTGTGATGATCAAATTCTTGTACAAAGTCAGATAGGTTTTTGTGACTGGGCTATTTTACTCTTGCTCTTGAGGCTAAAGAAACAGCAACTGACACGAGTTATTCTGCGTTTGATCTCGGTACTGATATTATCCGTACTGCTTACCGCGGAGCCGAGGTAGACGAAGTTTTACACTACCGCGAGGTTCGTTGGTGTAAATTTTTACCCTTAAGTACTCCCTTTCGAAAAAACCGTGAGAGAGGTTAAATCAGCAGATCGTGGAGAGCAGTCGATATGACAATTCTTCGACATTATTTGGCCTAGAATATATTGATCAAGTAACCAAGAAAGTTATTTAACATGTCCCAACAGCGATCAATGGTAACTATTAAAGCATTGCCTCTAACATCCTCAAAGAAATATGGTTCATTGATGTCGCGAGCTCAAATAACGCACCATGCAGTTACTATACGAGGATGTACATATGTGTAGTTTTCTCTGGTCTATCAATTGAAGGTTTACTGTGCCCCAATAGCAGCAAATCTACTTATTAACAAAACCAGTCAAGTCGAAATGTGGTTCTTCACATTTTTGTTAAAAATGGCTGTCATTTATACTCAACTGTTAAACTCGAAAACTCCAAATTCATCACCGTTCATGCTGATTTTTCTGCAGCGGTTGCATCAATAAAATTTTATTCGGTTAAAAATCAGCTTCGAGAGTTTCCAACACACGTGAAGGATACCCAATTTGTGTGCACACCGTCGATGAGAGGTACCCGAACATTCAGCACTCTGCTTCACTGCAGTAATCATTCCTGTGGTGGACTTAATTTGTTCCCCAGGCTTTATTTAATTTTCCTTTATTGCGACGTTAGCTGTTCTTTAATAAATAGTTATCCACCACTATTTCTTCTTCTTCTTCTTAGGGCGCTACAGTCAGAGGTGGACCTGGGCCTCACTCAACATGCCTCTCCAACCAGCACGATCTTTCGACAGCTGTCTCCAGTTTCGCACATCAAGCCGGCCGAGGTCCACCTCGACTTGTGTGCGCCACCTTGTACGTGGACGTCCTCTGTTGCGTTGTCCCATAGGCTCAGAGTCGAAGACTACACGCTCTACATGGCCTAGCCATCTTAGGCGTTGGATCCGTTGACGCCTGGCTAGACTCATGTCGCTGTACAGCCCATACAGTTTGTGGTTGAACCTTCTCCTCCAAAAACCATCAACGCAAACAGGACCAAAGATCGCGCGCAGAACTTTTCTCTCGAAAAGACCAAGAAATTGTTCATCCACTTGGGATATTGTCCATGCCTCTGCGCCGTACAGCAGGACTGGGATGATCAAGGTCTTGTATAGAATCAGCTTAGTCTTCCGAGAGAGGGCTCTACTACTCAGTTGCCTTTTGAGCCCATAAAAACAGCGGTTGGCAAGAGTTATTCTGCGTTTGATCTCGGTACTGATGTTGTTTGTAATGTTTACCGCGGAGCCAAGGTAGACGAAGTCCTTAACTACCTCAAAGTTATAGCTGCCTATGGTGACGTCGCCGATGTTGTGCGTCCTTTCTTGATGACAGCATATACTTTGTTTTGCCCTTGTTTACCGCCAGATTAATTTTAGCCGCTTCCGTTTCAAACGCATCATTGACGGCTCGCTGTGTTCACCCAATCACGTCAATGTCATCCGCGTAGGCTAGCAGTTGAACGGACTTTTGGAAGATCGTGCCTCTTGTGTTGGCCAGTGAGTTTTGCACAACCTTCTCACCACTATTTACGGCTGTCAAATATCAACTGACAAATGTCATTCTAACCAAAATGGCGGCCAAAGTAAATTTACCTGCAATTTACATCACCTGATTTTTAATTGACTGATACAGAAATCAATAAAATTAAGAAATTCCTGAATTATTAATCCTGTATAATTAAAAAATAGAACTGGTCTCGGTTTGGGTCAAAAAATAAATGATCCTTTAGTCAGAGACTCCTCATCAAGACATCTCATCTCATTTCATTTTCAATGACCCGCATGCTCCACTAAAGAGGTCGCGGGGGTCCTCATCAAGACTACACTTTGAAATATAGTTTATCATCCCTCAATTAAATTCCAAGCAGTTTAAACTTCCTACGTCCCACTTTGCTATAGAATCAGTAAGCCAGTGGAAATTCAAAAACAACCTAATTATGTGCACGCTCCATTAAGCATCTGCCATTAGTGATATCCACAATAATTGACAGCTTAAGAGTCACTTGCCAAACTAACTTCCTCGACAACTTCCAACGTTCAGGCGTTTACTATAATGCTTCACTTACCACCCACTCAGGGTTCCCCGCAATGTCATCCCCGCAACGCCATCCTCACCTGACAACAAAACCAAACAATAAAGTTGAACAGTAATTCAAGAGGGATACCTGCTTGGGTATTTTATAAATCAAACGGGGTTGCATGACGTCCTGAGATTTTCTCTGGCAAAAAAAAGAAATGTATAAGATTTGAATGTTGAATACCATTTCCTTCACTTCCTCCTTCCTTCTTCACAATGAATCCAATTCCTGTCCTCCCCTCGACAGCAGAAAAGGGCTTCGAACTAAATTAAATAAAGAAATTCGTGTACATAGTTGTATGTATCCGTGAAATGTAGGTCGTCCCCACCACACGAGTGATACAACGCTTCCCGAGAAGGATCCGTGTACTTTATTGAATCATTCGTCGGTAGAGATTTTCCACCCTCTTCACCAAAAACATAAAATAAAAAAAAATAATTTTTTGTTTGTTATTTTATCACCACCACAACCACTTACTTGCAAGTTTGTATCTGCAGCGAGTTCCGTATCGTAAACCGGCCAACTAACGACAAAAAGTGCAAAATTAAGTGATCGATTTGAGAAACGAAAAAGTTATGTCCGAGCTGAACCCTGAAGACATCATTTGCAATCGTGAAACTTTTCCCCCTTTTTTCGAGCTGGTTTCGAGCTGAGAGAGAATATGTGCAGCCTCATCCATCACACTTCTTCTATTCTTTTCATATTTTTTCTATTAATAGATAATATCATTACCCTCAAAGTGAAGAGTTTTAAAAATAAGGGGAAAAAATAAATAAATTGCGCAAACATATTTTTTAACAGAGAAGGGAAGACTTTCTGGGGCTTGGCGGGAGGTTTGTATAAACGTGTGGAAGTGCAATAAACGACAGCTTGGCGGTTGCGACTTTATAGCAACATTTAAGTGCGACCATAAAGCGTATGAGCAATGAATGCATCTGAGAACCTTAAGGAAAGTCCTATTCCATCGCGCACGTTTCACAGTCGGAAGCATTCGTACAAAGAAGACATTGTCGGGGTATCTGTCTCTGGGATTTTTTGCACACCCTCTTTTTACCTCTGCGATGCCAATTTAGATGCAATACACGATGCTGTAGTTTTGTAGTTTGATTTCCTCAAGGACGTTTCCCATTTGTTATCCTGCATAAGCAGCATAAAGCGCTAAGTAAAAAACGAGGCAACCAGCAGCAGTAATAGCTAAACGTTTGTGGATACATATGTATAAATCTTAACGGATTAACTGTCACATGAAATAATAAGTTCTTTCTCTGCACGATTCTATACAGTGAACAAATTCAATGTCGCTAAGGATTTTCATGTTATCCTCCTATTTGGCTGCAAGCAGACGACAACGACGAGAACGACGACGATGACGGTACTTATTTGTATGTGCGCTGCTCGCATTGTTGTTGGCGATATTCATGAAGGATAAATGTTTCAGAATTTGTAAGGTGTTCCGTTGAGTAATTCTTTTATTCTTTTCTTGTTTATAGACTCACACACATACACTTACATCATTCATGTGCACAGGAACTGGGTGGAAATAGACGACAAGTTATTATGTGGGGATTTGGGGGCAGGATTATGGTTTTAATTGTTTTGATGTTTTATGTTAAAACGAATAAACCTGAAAGGGAAAGAAAATGGATTGGTTTTGTGGATTGAAGAACTACTAGGGGGTTCTCAAGAAGTTTAGGAATGAATAAATGTGTGTTGAAGGCAAAGCAGTAAACTTTTTACGGCGACAATTAATTTATACGTCTACGATCAGGTTTATGTCTTTGCAAATCAATTAGGAACAGTACTCAACCGTTTGGAACTAATTTGTTTGAATTCTGTGTTTTTAAATCCCGCAAGAAATCACCCAGGAGATGATTTATTAGACAGGCTTTTGGTGTCACAACTACTTCTATGTCATTAATTACATATCTTATATGTCATGCATTTGAATGACGATGCTGACACTACAGGGGTAGAATAATTCTTTACTCAGATCTCTGCTTTCGAGGTGGTCCTTTTGTTGATTACAAAGTGACTTTTGTGCGCAAGCGCACCCTGACAATACACTCATCACAATGCTAATCTCCTATGAGAGTTCACGATTTTTGTGTTTTTTTAATCAAGTCTTAGCAAGCTTTTCTGGTCACAAGTCACCAAACTCGTTTGAGTAAAACGACAACGTTGTGTCATGCCTGGAATATTCGTCTGCTTTAAATTTCTTGAAATGTAACCTGGCACTCGACGAACGTAAGCCAGAACACACTGATAGATGAACAACAAAATATATATTTTGTTCACCTCAACAGTCTGAAGTGAACCTAGTCCTCAACCAACAATTCCTTCAGCCAGCACGATCTTTTGATAGTTGTCTCAAATTGCTCACACCAAGTTGGTTGATTTCCTTCTTCATTTTGTGTGCGCCTTCTCAATAATGGATGTCCTCTGTTGGGCTTTTTACATACAGGCTCATATTCGGTAAAACTATGAGTGAGGATACGACAAACGATCTCGGATAGGGACGGATCCACAATAATTGAGTTGTTGAATCTAAATGCAATACAAAATGGCAACCTTTGCTGACATGCGTTTGTTGTTTGAGCCGAGTCCACAGGTTCCTCTTGCTCCCATGCTGGTTTTGAAATCACAGACCCAATTATGTAGGATTAGATCTCACAATCAATTCATTTGTTAATTTTTTTTTATTTATTGTTTCGTATACGACTTCATGTAAGCAAAGTTATGACTTTGCGGTATTTGAGGATTCATTTCCAATTGAGTTTGTGAGTACTGATAGCATTTAAGTTCTGCAAACACATTTTTTCCCCAATTACACATTATGAGGGATTTAAGAATATCAAATTTCTCACTGTGTCCCATTACATCTTACATCACCATCACCATATTCACCAGCAGACAAGCTCGAAAAAAGAGGGAAAATCTCCGTACAAAAAAAACATTTAATCTTTCACAACGTTTTTTTTTTCTATCTAACAGGTTCTACAAAGCTTTCAAAATTAAAATCAATCAAAGCAAACTTAATCAAATCGTCATATCGAAAAGCTGTGAATTAGAAATTAAAACCAAAAACCGTAGAAAATCAAAATTATGGCCACCAAAACGATAGTACAAAATTGTAAAACGCCCTCTGCCGAGTCAATTCAACAATTATCATCGATATCGTTAATGCTGGAGTACGATATTGACAATACCCTAAACACAATTAAGGAAAACGGACATCTGATGAAGGAAATTGGCAATAACATGAGTTGTCTCCCCAAGCTGGAGATTAACAATAATGAGAAGTTAAGTCGAAGTTTACCCTCTCCGGCATTGCCTTCGAACGCACGCAAACGCTGGAAGATCTTGGCAAAAGTTCTTCGAAAGGACTCCGAAGAGACGGTTTCTTCCGAAGATGAAGAACGTACAGCCTCAGTGAGGCGTTTCAAGAGCTTTGACCTGCTCAAGCAGGACAGTTTCGAGGACCATATAGCATTAAATTGCCTTGGAAAACCGGATAACTGGTACAAGTACAAAGTCGTTATTGATTGCGATGAGTTCTTTGTAAATATACACCATATCGACCGACATTTGACAGCCAACGACCTCATGGGCTTCAACAACACCGGCAACATTTGTGTGTGGCCTTCAGAGGAGGCGCTCACCGTCTACGTTCTATCCGACTTGGAAAAGTATCGAGAGAAATGGATACTGGAGCTGGGTGGTGGCATGACATGTCTGACTGGGTTGATGTTATCGAAATACTCCAAACCCTTCGCTGTGCACTTGACGGACGGGAACGACGTCTCTGTTGACAACGTCCGAAAGACGGTTTGTCTTAATGAACTGTCCAGCTACACCAAATGCTCAGTCCTTAAGTGGGAGGACACCGCAGCGCGAGCCACAAATGAATTCGAGAAATTCGACTGCATTCTATCAGCCGATTGCCTCTTCTTCGACGAAGCCCGGGCAGCACTCGTAGACACCATTTGGTACTATTTATCCCCGTCTGGTGAGGCTCTAGTCATGGCACCGCAGCGTGGAAAAACACTCACACTGTTTGTGGAGGAATGCTTTCGACGAGGCTTCAACTGCGATGTAGTTCATCGATACAATGAAATAATTTGGCAAAGACACTTGGAGCTACAAGGCACTGAGCTGTACGATGAAAATATCCACTACCCCGTCCTGATGAAACTAACAAAGCCCGCCGTGCACCATTAATATTCAATTATTAGGCTAGACCCGTGAACCTACGTTATTCCAGAAAATTGCTCTAAATAGTCATAGAGAACCAAATTGAAAGATATAATGAATCAAAACCAAAGCAGATTGAATGTGTACTTGATGAAGTAGAAGATTGTGCGTGTTTAGAACCAAAAGACCAAAGAGTTAGATATATAATAGATTCGAACGATAAACAATACTGTATACTCGTATGTATGTGCGTGTATAGACCTAGACAAAACTGTAAACATGTAATTGAATATTCCCTTGTTTTATCGTTCCGTATATTCCTTTTGTTGTTAATGACAAATCAAGTATTATTTATCGTTATTAGTCGATTTATAATTATTAAGTTTTGTTTATTTGATTAGTAAACGTGTTTTATTTCCATAAATCCTAGCTATTGTTCGAATAAATATTCAAATAAATGTATACGTAAAAGTTGCAAAACAAATTGAAGTGAATAAATGAGTTTCAAAACTGCGTATATTTATAAAACAAAGAAAACATTTGTGTTTTATTTTTGGTGGATTAGATTCTTCGCTAGAACTGTTTATCGTAGTTCTAATTGTAGATTTCAAAAAAATAAATGCAGAATTCACTTATGCCGTTATGAGAAGGACTATTCCTTCTTCTGTACAAAGGTAAATAAGCTTACAGAAAAGTGACTAGAGGAATAAGAAAGTATCCATCCAAAAGCGTCCGTTGCAAGATCTAATGATTGATGTTAACTGAAGGCGTTGCCACACAGAGCGCTTTCTTAACGCCGCTGTGAGATTATTCCACGCTGCCCACGTAAGGGTATTTGCACCCAAAAAGTAATTCCGTTATTTTCTTGTTGAAATTATGTTATATTTGCCTCTATATATATATTGGCCTAAAGGGCCAGCTGTAATAGCCGTACGAAAACTTAAATTTATGTCAAAATCAAACAAAAAGTCACCAAAAGTATCATCAAATTTCAAAGTGCCCATGATTGCTATGAAAACTTAAGAGAATTCAGCTGTCAGCCGACATTTGTATACGTAGAAAGTTCTTCATTTTGCTCCCATACAAGTAGACACGAAGTTATTTAGACTAACCAAAGCGGTATTATAGTCGCCGTGTATTATATATCATTGCCGATCTTAGTCACAAAGATGCACGCATTGTGAAAGGAATCATTACCGTACACTGTGCAATAGGCAATCACGCAGTGCGTCTAAACATCTTCTACAGCGACTATTACAGTAGTTGCAAGTCGTCATTGCCCAGGTCTAATAAAATGGAGATTGCAAACTCTGGGCAAAAACTTCTTCAACGAGTTTCAAAATCTGTATAAAATTGGCCTGAAAAGCCTTGAATTCATACTTAAATCTTTTTTTAGGTGGCGCTACAGCCGGAGATGTTCTTGGGTCTAACCATTTTGATTTGAACCACGCAGTTTCTCCCTACGCCACGGCGGGCAATATTTAAAACTTGGGGGCCAAAACTGATGGCTCATGATAGTAGAAGCTACCCATGGTAGTAGCTTCTTTTAAATGTACAATGGACCTAATATCTCGATCCAAGTGAGGTTGAACGTGTGAGATTTCTTCCTGGTGATCCTTCCATTGAGCTTTTCAAACGACCATGCACATTCATAGTTTATATTGCAACATCATAAATATTATTTAAATATTTATCTCCCAGAATTTACTTTTCTATTTTATTACTTTTGATAAGTTTTCTGGAGCATCCTAATGCCGTTGCCACTTCTGATATTCTCTTCCCGTCCCGTAGCACGGTAGTGACCAATTACTTATTTTTTGTACAACGCTTATTACGAATTCTATTATTTGAAGTTATTTGTTTAAGTGTGTATATTACATACATACATTAAATTTACATCGCTAACCCTAGGAGAAAATCACTATAATTTAAGGTTGTAACTGATCGTGTTTATAACGGTAATGGCTTGGAATGCTGTGACTTTCCGCGAGATCAGGTCCGAAGATTGCAAAACAAAAATGTATCTTTGGGTGTTCTATTTATGTGAACACAACTGTAGCTTGACGCGTAACTACACAAGAGAGTGCTTTGTTTTGGGGATAATATGTTCCTGCTTGAATTTCGCATTGGCATTGTACCAATAAGCGATTGTAGACAGCAATGATGCGGATTTAAGGTGTGAAAGCACAAACACAAAGCACGACGGTTTACAGTCGTCAACAATGAAATTTATTGTACAAACTTTGTACCAGTATCAATTTGCAATAAAATTGATGTATTTATAGGGAACTGAACACACCTACTCGGAATTATTCCACCAGCGATTACTTGCATTTTAGTTAAATCACCACAAAGTACACAAATGTGTATTTTCAACTACAAGCACAAATATCCATACACTAGGCTTTTTTGTCTAATACAATAATACATTAATCTCACATCATATTTCAGCTTTTCATCAACCTCATGACTTGCACATCATATCCTTAAATAAACATGTACTACCAGAAAACACGACAAGAAGATCACACCAGAAAGTACAAGTTTCTTCTTTTCAATTTATCTTATCTCGTGCGCCATCAAATACTGGCGTGAACACACACTCATGCGTAGGTAATGTCAGACGTGTGAACAAAAAGCGCTTGTGAATAGCTCTACGCTCTCGGCATGTATCAAACCTGAATCTGTCCGCATGATAAGAAGCAATCAAAACAAAGTATCTGACACGAGCCTGGCAAAGTTTATTTAAATAATTTTCACACGACAAACGGCGATAATTTGGGAATCGAATTTCCTCAAAATTGACACAAAGTTACCACATCAGCCCACGCGATATGCTAAATGCCTGCGAAATCAATGCCGACACAAAATATTCCCCAAAAAAGTTCTATCGGCTGTCGCTGTCCTGCGGCAGCGTTCTTCTGTCGAAGGAAATGTGAGTATGAACATCATTCATTAATGAAAAGTTGTTTGTTTGTGGGAAAATCGTTTCCCCCAATCCGGGCACCCACTCGAAAGTATTTCCTTTGTAAACGTCTCAAAAATTAAACACCAATTGCCTGTCATTTTCGGCGGACGGTGACTGGGCCGACGATGAACTGCCCCACACATGGTATCGTTCATTCATACTCATAGACCGTGAGCGAACACATCCAGCACCGAGGCAATATAATTAATAGGATTATTGCCGTATAAATGGTTTGCCTCAGTGGGAGACGATGTGACGTAGATAAATACGTATGTACATGCACACATTTGAAATATGCCTGAAAGATACTTTGCATTGTTCAAGATCGATTGGCAGACGACGCGCCATGAGTCATTACTCATAAGGCAAGAGCGATGGTTCTTGTCCGAATGCTTATTCTACTAATTGGCAATTAATGGCAGCGTTAAAGAAATCTCTTACGGCATATTGGCTATGACTAGCCGATAGCGGCTATAAATACATATCATTGAAAGTTTTTATGCTGATATCGAGGTAATAAATTACTCGGGTTGAGGAGTCAGACATAGAGGCAATGGACTTGTTGGTATGAGCAAATTGGATACAGTCGTTGTTTTTCTTAGACTCGTATTATTTTATCTCTCGAAGACAGAACGTCTTGGACAATTTTGTTATTCTGTAGTGTACAAAAATCCAATATTAGGGTTATCGATCAGTCAGAGGTTCAGATAGAAGTTTATGTGTTGTTCTGAAGTTAAGTTAGTTTCGAGTGATAGACTGCATAATCCGAGGCATATTGTTTTCTCTGAACTAAACGTTTTTTTACGTGGTGAGGAGGTTAACCCCCGAACCTGAAAGAGCGGGTCCTAATTTAAACCCCTAAACAGATGGACCGCTGCATACTTTAGTTCACCTGTAGAGGCTGTATAGGCTATACAGAGGGCGCTACGAGGAACCTTGTTAACGTTATCCTGCATAATTTCACGTATTGACAGTGATGTCAAAAAGATTGACCTGCAGTATTGCTCCTTATCATGCACCCTGTGATTTACATTTCGTGGCTTCTTTACTGGATCTTTCGTAATGTAAAGCGTTGTCCATTGCAGACTTTCCTAGCCTAAAATGTTATTGGACAAATCAACTGACAAACAATTTCAGTTTCTCAATACAAGACGGTAGTTGATACTGACTAAACAAACCTGTGGTAGTCGATTGGATATATTTTCTTATAAACCAGTATTATGATGAGAGTGGTTTAGACTAACAGCCAATTACAACGCGACCTCTACTTGATGTGAAAATAAATGAAAGATGTGCGTACAAAATGTAATAGTGTAGGCACATATTTCATCTATTTTCACAATGAATTTCGTACCGAAGTTGGAAGCATGTTTGGTACTCGAGAAGTCGGAATAACCATGAGGATGTCAGTCGAAGTCTGGATGGTAAGAATTCTCCTTCTCCAGAAGTCGCGAGGAGGGACCAGAAGACGCAATGCGCTGTATCAAGCTAGTTCAGCAGGTGATCAAGCTCTGTGATGTTTTTTTTGGGTCAAACGCTTGCCTATTATTAGTGATTTGTGCAACATGTCATGCAACAAGCCTTTCTCTTTCCAAAATCCTCGGTAAGTATGCGATGCATCACACTCGAAGGAATGCCAGTCATCTGAAATTTAAGTCTTGTGGAAACATAGTGGCAAGAGCGCAGAATTTGTTTGACTTCCTCAATGTTTTCTTCATTCCTCGAGGTTCTAGGCTTCGGTGAGCGTTCGTCGTCCTCAAGGTCTCCACGGTCATCACGAACTCTAGCAAATCAACAGATTACTTGAGCACGGAATAGAAATTTAGGTTTTGCATCGATTCGTTGAGCAGTTTTGTCTGACTTGAAACAAAACTTGATATTCGCTTCTTGCTCCATAACGATTTTTAGACAGACTGACACCGTGGATGTTTCGTTATAATGTCAGAACTATGGACAAATCAATAGGAAGGCTAAGTGAATGAATGGAAAGATAGATAAAAGATGTGTTTACAACCTTCAACAGATGAATCAGAGATGGCGTTCCAATTGGCTGTTAATTTAAGTCAGTCTCATCGGATATAGGACATACTGTGTACACATATGATTAAAGAACAATTGCTCTTCAATTGATGGATGAATTCAAGTTGAACGCTTCTAAACATGGCTAGGCTTTTGTTGATATATTTAAGTGCATGTGTTTAGTGACTCTTTCTATGGACATAACTTTTGCTAGGGAGGCTGTGTTGAGCAAGGTTAGGCTTAACTCTAGGGTAAATAGGTCAGATTAGGCTCAAATAAGGTTGTATGGTTTATCTCCATGAACCCATTCCGGTCTAATTTGGTCGAATAAGCATAGACCTTGAGCAGATTCTCTTTTCACCTTCTTTTCCTGTCTCTTATTTTCTGCTCTTTCCTATCATTTTTTATCTGATATCCTTTGGGATACTGGTCTTTCTTATGGCAGTTTTTTCAACTCTTTATATGCCCTATTAGCTATCTTAAGGCATGAGAACTTTGCTGAAACTAGGGAATGTAGATGTCAGGGGACAAAAATAGCTCCATTAGAGCTTAGTCAAATAACTAAATGCAAGCATGCCGCCATCCTATCCACCAACTCCGGGACACCCAAGTGGTCCTGCCTAGCGATATCCTTTAAATATTCGCACTATAGACGCAATATTTTCAGAACACAGACAGGCAATAAAAAGATAATTCAATGCAAACAACCATTCGTAGAGTGTTCAGCATTACAACTCAATCATCGATAGATTTAGATACAAAGAAGTCATGCATGAAGCACTACTTGTATGTTTTCCAGTGTGATGTACTTTGTCACAACATGGTGGGTTGATACATGATCAATTTAACTGATTTTTCCGCTCTCACTGTCGCTTAACACACCATCGTTGATAATGACCCTGATATGTAGGTTAACCAAAAAAAAAATGAAAAAAGAAAAAAACGAAATTGAATGACACACGACAGTGACCCGAAAATAGATAGCCCTCTGGAATCCTTACAGATGTTACAGCCTATTCACACGCATGTGGGACTACTTACGTTCAAGAGAGAAGACCCACCCATGTGCCCGGAATGGGACAAGGGTGGACACTTTATTTAGTATATGAACGACATTATAGGTCATTGTTAAAATAAAGGATTGACACAGTGACACTCACAGGCGTTTATGCAAATGTTTTTCTCTTTTCATGACGTATACGCGAAAAATATATGTTCGAGCCATCGGGGAAAATTTATGTAAGTGGTGGGCGTTTTGCAGATATCCTTTTTTTGACATTGCATTTAAAAACGACATGAATTCCATTTTGGCGACGATTTGTGTGAGAACCTTTGAATGAAATATTTTATAAAAAATAAAACCAAATAATTTTGGTATTCCGAAAAATAATTATTTTTGAACAAATATTACTTTGTCTTTATTCTGTAAAAGAGAACATCATTACGAAGGGTATCGGTAGTCGGTATTGATGAGAAAGTTTGCTGAGAGTAAGAATATCCCTAAGGGATATCTCTTGCAGCTCTAGGCAAGACCATTTAAGGTGTCTCGGAGTTGGTGAGTAGGATGGCGGCATTTTTTTTTTTCTTTTTGGAGGATTTTATAAACACTACTGGAGCACTCAGACTCAAAACTGGTCCATTGTACTGCCAGGTAGCAACCTACTCCAGTGCCGTTAATTTGATCCCAACGGCAAATGGTGACTGGACCGATTTCGGAATCGAACCTGGAACCCCTCGAACTTGGGGCAGGCACTTAACCAACTGCGCCATCCAGTCGTGTTGGTTGGCATGCTTGCCCTTAGTTGTTCGCCCGAGTCAATAGAATTCGAGAGTGATTAAAAATGTGCTCCGAACTAAGGGCAATCTGAATATTCAATTCCACACTACTTTTTTCATAAGCTGAGCAATATCGCAATAAATGTTGGCTTACAAGTGATCCAGTCCCTGGTCTATCACAAAAGACTAAAGTTGCTGGCCCACCCCGTAGAAAAGAGTCTAGAGGTGTGATATCACATGATCTTAAGGGCCACTTTACTGGCCCATTTGGCGCGGCGTAAACTGGAATATCAAAGCCAACTGTCAACATTTTATTATCACCCATAAAACATCCACGAATCTCTTCTTCAATCTGCATTCTGGCTAGAACGACATTTTTTACCACCTTCGTAACATATGCGTATGGTCTGGCTGCTAATTAGGTCAAATCACCATTCTACCGAAGTCCATCGCCATGTCATTGGACCTGCCCTCATTCCGCATTCACTTCACCATACGCTTTTATTCCAACCTCCTTTTAAATCTAATTTGTTCGCTGTATTGCGTGCAAATTCACACAAAGACCTACGAACAGAAAATGTCCTAGTGGACATAGGTCAGTTAACACTTTCGTTAAGAACCTTGTCACGCGACATAAACCAGCGAAATGGTTTCTAATAATCATTTGAGTGCATTTAGCGTGTTAACCCTGCATTAAGAACTTTTCTTTGCGCACACATTTCCACATAGTCGCTCCACTCTGTCGTGTTGTGTTCCATTAGAGTGGAGCCTTTCAAAACAAACAGCCCTCGGTTAACTTGCAATGCAAGGATTTTGCAGTATTTCCAAGCTCTGTTATCAAGATTCACAACAATTTGAATATAATGAAGCTAATCATGATTTATTTAGGACCGACTACTGGAAGTCTAACGAGAAGAAGTACTGTGACTTTTGCAAATGCTGGATAAGTGACAACAAAGCGGTGAGTATGATTGACCTCAAGGTTGTATCTTCACGTATTTACTCTTTATTTTTGTGCAGAGCGTAGCGTTTCACGAGAGCGGGAAGAGACACAAGGCAAATGTGGCTAAACGCATCACCGACATTAGTCGGAGCAGCGAGAAGTCGGAGAAGGAGCGTCAGAAGATGGATATGGAAATTCGAAAAATGGAAGAAGCCGCGCTGAGGTCGTATGCAATGGATATTCACGCGAAAGGCGATATGACTGCTCGATCGGTGTCATCAGTTATGGGTGCAACAAGCTCTTCCGGTGGTTATGTCGCTGGAGGAAGAGGTGGAAGAAAGCCCGGTCAAGTGGATCCCATGCGTCTACCAGGCAGTTCCGATGAAGATGACGATGCGCTTCGACCGTCTGTGAATAAGGTTGCCGATCCCGAGTCCGTTCCAAATGCCTCTCTTTGGGTAGAGGGTAAATCTCCGGAGGGCTACACATACTACTGGAATGTTAAAACCAACGAATCGGTGTGGACAGAACCAAAGGAGGGATACCTTTCGCTGGCTGAGTACAATAGGATAAATCAAATCGCTGAGGCACAGCAAGAAATTAAGCTAGAACAACAAGCAAAAGATTTTCAGAAGAATGCCCCCGAAGAGGTTGCCAAATTTAACCGTGAACGACTGAAAATGTTCCGTCGAACAGATCCAGTCGAGGAAACTGCAAAAGAGGAAAAACGGCAGACATTTAAAACAGAGGAGGAATCCTATACACCCGAAATCGGAGCGTGGCAAACTGTAGAGAAGAAGTTAGTAGTGAAAACCTTTTGACAGTTCAATGTGTTTGACGTTATTTTCTTTCTTTTTTCTGTAGGGAAGAGGAAAAACCAATTAATTGGGAACTACCAGTACTAAACAACTATTACGTGCCACCGGTAGTGAGTGAAGTAATACCTGAACCCCCAGTAAAACGATTCAAAGAGAAGACAATCGAAAGACTAGATCCAAGTTTGGCAGAGGGTGCACCAACTACATTCAAAAAACGGAAATTTGCTGCCAAAGGCAACGCTCGCCAGAGAATTAATGACGATTAATATCCACTTTTTCTGTACTTTTTCTTATATTAAATAGACAATTTTCGCAATTGTGTTTTATCTTAATTTTTTTAAGTTATAACTTTCGCAACTGAAATTGGATGAAGTGTGCCAATATCAATGACACTAAATGAGCCAATTCGAAAGTGTATGACGACCATAGTTATTCATTTAATGAAAAGTTTGGGTATAAAATCAGAAGGGTCAGAGCGTTGATTCTTACGCAGAGGATCTCATGCTGAAATCTAAAGCACTTACCTCTTGCGAGTAATCGACATACCTACGAGAGTAAAAATGTCATGGAAAACCTCTCAAATATCGCTACTTGGAACAGTGCTGCCAGGTCGTGGTAAATTTAACTTTTTGTAGCTACCATTTCATACATACGTTTGGAAATAATAAAACACTTAAATTAGTCCATAACAGTTTCTATGATAAAGTACTTTTTTTTAAGTGGTAAATTTTGCGGAATATGGTAATTTGTCCCCAATATGGGAAATTACACTAGAGTCGGCATAAAACTGTAGGTCCCTTCATTTGGGTGAGAACAAAAGCGCTGATCATTTTCTACAAAAACGGAACCTTTATAATTTCGGTGTGTCCGTCCGCCGTGTCTTTCACACTTTTTTATCTGCGAAGTTTATAAAGATATCGGCATGAAATTTTGACATTAGGTACTTCAGGCCTAGATGTCATTGCCCATGCACCCACATGGGCCATTTGTGAGGCCATTTGGGAGTGGCTCCAGTACAGGTTAAGTTGCCATTAATTTTGAAACATTGTCGCACCCCATCGAGTTTTATATCATTCGACAGATCTTTTGAAATGAGGTAGAGATTTGCTTCAACAGTTTTTGATCCAAAGTACCGTTTGGAAAATATGGAGCTCCAAAGTTTTTTTTAATGCTAAACCAAAGTGTTTAAAAATCTGAAAAATTACAAAAACTTGGCTTCATTAAGGCCTAAAAAGTTTTCGAGATATTGACCAAAAACGGTCAACCATCGACATGCGAATTTTGAAGATCTGAAAACGCAGCTTTGAAGACATCAATGTAAGCATAAGGATTTTCTGTATTGGATAAACATGAATAGAGATGTAGGTACATATATATATATATAGGTGGATGCTTGTTTGTTGGATGTATGAATGTAGTAATGAATAGTTGATTTGGGTTGAAGTTAAAAGAAAATTCAACTAAAACGTCGTTTGATATTCAGAAATCATCCATCAATATTATGCGACGGAACCTTCCCCGTGCGAGTTCAACTCGCATTAGCCCAGTTTATTTTCAATTACTATGTTTCAGCAGCTGTCAAAGTTACCAATGATGTCCAACTGTCCAAATATTCATATTCGAACGTATTAAATTATTTCGAAATATTATCGAAATTCTTGTAAATAATCAACATGAATTCCGTCGTTGCGACGGTTGTTATCATGGCTTCAGTATGCTGGCAATTCGTCGCACTGTGGAAAAGTTTGAGCGTGAGTACACTCTTTTGGCTCTCAAGTCACCAACCAGACAGAGATTGGTACGAAATGAAGAAAACATAGTCGCTGTAGCGACCAGTATCGAAGAAATCCCAGATACTGGCTGTGTACTGGCAGCACGGCCCGTGCTGTGTCTTGAACCCGGACACTTAAGGGTATTCACAATCCCTTTTGCTCGCGCAAATTACATGTCGATTCATGTCGATTTAGCGCCGATCAGCGGAATTGGGCATCATGCCCTATTTGCTATTGCTATTGTATTTGGGCGTATTTAATTGTGCTGACGCGAAAATTGAAGCTAGACGACCGTGAGTACGCTAATAAGCCGCTGGAAATATTGGTCGGAGACCCTGATTTTGGTCAAAAAATCACCTCAGACTAGTCCCTTTTTTCTCTCAGCGGATATGTCAACAAACAAAACTGCCGTCATTGGAGAGAACACAATCCAAAGGTTCGACCAAGCATCAATGCATCCACAAAAACTGACTATTTGGTGCTGTTTATCGGACCTTATTTCTTTCGAAATGAAAAAGCAGACTTACCCTCAATGGTCTCACGTACAGAGCTATGTTACCGTTTTAAAGAACACAATGATCCATTCTGTTCTGAACCAGATATCATCTACAATGGGATGTTAAATTTCTCAGCAGTTAATTCCTCTTGACCACCACAATATTTACAGTCTTATTTGCAACACACTGCTCATAACAATAATGCTACAGTATTTATAAAATAACAAAAAATTATTTTTTTTTTAATAAACGTCACCCTGTTTAAAGTATGTTATTATTTTTTATTCAACTTGTACTTTTCTTTCTCTTTTCCGCCATCATATTTTCAATATCTATCCTTCTCTAATCCGAATGTCAGAGTGACAACAGAATCGAGAAACTGTCATATCTATTTTGACAGATTTGACTATTTCCCTCAAGTACGTTCTCTGCGGTAGAAGAATCAATTATATCCTAGTTTCGCGAATTTAATTGTTTTCCTATAATAAAATTTCAATTCACTGAAATGGATGAAATAGACAAGATTATAGTGCACTCGCTTCGACAAATTGGATGTGATATTGACGAAGAGATTGTTAGCTTGACCAGTTTTTCACCGGAACTCATTGTGCAGACAGTGTCGAAATGTTTTCAACTCATAAATCCATCTTTAGTTCTACCCAGTACACTTCCTGCAGCAATGGCACAACGATTTTCGGTTGCAGCTACACTAGCAGAAGCATGCTCATTTATTGGATTCCGTGGCGATATTGGATATCAAACGTTTCTCTACTCAAACATCGTAGAAGTACGCAGACTGTTTATGTTTCTGATTGAGATGCTTCCAAAAGAAAACGAGAATCTTCTATTTGAACAATCTCTAGACGTTCTCACGAACAAGCTGACAGGTCTGGAAGATAGGATAAAGAAAAATATATATTTTACAATGAATTCACCTTGGGTGACGCAGTATTGCAAAAAATTTGGATTGCGAGAATGGAATAAGGTCATCATCGATTCGTATTCACAAACAACACCGTTTAAGTCGAGAGTTAGTCTCAACGTTCCGCGTTTGTCTCAAAAAATTACTTCGGATGCGGCTCCAGAACTCCGTAAGTATTGGCTGAAAAGGTCACCCGGAATTTTTCAAGAGACGAAGATCAACACCCTCCCGAATTCGCTTATTCACATGAATGACAAGGAGTGTCGGACGAATGAGGGTCAAAAATTGGAAACCGACAAGTTGATCGAACTCATAAATACTCAAAGCGAACAGGTTCAATCTGTTCCAACCATTGTGGTGGCGGCCAAGACCAAAAAGATGAACGCTCCTCTGAGCAAAGTTGCTTCGACCGAGGGTGACAAAATTAAATATCCAGCAGTAACTCTTATAAGTACTATTCAGGAATTGAATACAGATATAGAGCAACTGAGGCAAACTATTGATGAGCTGGTGTCGGAGCACAAACAAATTCAAGTCGGTATCAACAGCATGAAGGACCTTCGCAAGGAGTCTCAAACAAAGCAAGCGAAGTTGCGAGAAGAGAAGAAGATCCACGAACGTACCTGTGTACTTTTGGAAAATCCTGAAGTCAATATATCGAAAATGGAGGCCTTGATTGCATCTACAAAGAGTCGAAAAGCAAAGCTGGAAGAAAAGTGGGTCCAACACAGAGAGCCCCTCGAACAGGCATGGGAGAAGACCAAAACAAAGAATACCATGGCAATTCAGGCTAACGAGGGTCTAAAGAAGCTCGAAGGCCTGCAAGAGAAGGTCTCCAAAATGGAAAATGAACTCAAAGTTAAGTCCATTATGCACACCCAATTGGTAACTGCTCTACAAAAAGAAAACAGAACGACCAGCCGAAAGGCATACACAACTCGAATTTTAGAAATAATCGGAAACATTAGGAAACAAAAAGATGACATTGAGAAGGTGCTGAGAGACACGCGACAGTTACAGAAACAAATAAACACAATCACCGGGCAACTAGACCGACAATTCACTGTAGCCGATGACCTTCTCTTCACAACCGCCAAAGACAGCGAATGCTCAAAGAAGGCATACAAACTTCTAGTGACACTGCATTCCCATTGCACAAATCTTATAGGACTCGTTCGTGAAACCGGATCAGTTATGCGAGAAGTCCGAGACCTTGAGGACCAAATTGAACAGGAAAAGTCTAGGAATATACTTTCGAATTTAGAAAATATACTAGGCGACCTTAAACTGATGGAAGCGGAGAGCAAAAGCCTTCAGGAGAAAATAATCAAAATCGAAAATCAAATAGTTAACGAATGAGGTGGACTTCTGCACAAATTTATCAATTCCAATTCTTATACTTCACTGGCAGTGCTTGTCAACATTATAATATATTCGAACGTCTATTATTTAAATCACTACTAAAGCTGTGCCAATTCAAACATTTACAAACGTTCAAAACGTTTTTTATACATTCAAATACGTATTAACACATTTTTAAACTAAGCATATTGTTTTGTAGCTTTAAGAATGCGCAACTATTTACTACTTGCGACTACAGTGCTCGGATATAACGCGTTGAAATTTAAAACAAATCAAACTATGTATTTTATGGCTGTATGGCTGGATAGGAGTGCGGCGGGAAGATATCAGTAGAAATGCAGGCAATGCTCGAAATCATTTCGAAAATAATTTGTATAGTCTGATAATATATAGGAAATAAAACTCTATTGCAAAGTTACATCAGTTGTTTTTGAGTTATAATTGAGGCAACGTCATTTTGATCTCAAGTTCTGATGTAGATATTTGGTTTGCGGCACAGGTTAACTTCGCCTATAGCTTTTGGTAAGACTTTTAGAGTAAGTCAGGTTCGAACTGATGCAGCCGAGTGACGCTTCAACGATACAACAGACAGTATTTCCTCTAAGTATTCTACCGTATTCGATAAAGTGCCTGATCTTTCTTTTCTCTACGGTGCTGCAGTCCAGGATAGATCTGGGCATCAAGCAACAAGTCCCTTCAGGTAACACGTAATTTTGCTAGCACTCCAAGATGGTTGAAATCGTTCTGCACTTCTGTGTTACCGCAATCTTAGACGTCCTTCGTTGCGTTGTTCCAGAGGCTCGGAGTCGAGGATTCTTCGGGGCGATACTAGGCACCAAAGGTGGTAGATATTATATATGTATGCCTGATCAGACTTGTATCTGTGGCTGTATAGCCCGTACAGTTCGTGGTCTTCTCCTCCAACATATTTGACGAGCAGGACAACAAGGATGGGAGAAAATCGATGAAGAGATGGTGCTTTGAAACTCGCTGATCATTTCCAGCATCAGTGTGAAAAGTTTGTCTATAGTCGATTTGCCAACTCCGAACAGCGAGACTGAGACGTTTTTTTTCTAGACAATTATACTCTTTGAATATTGTCAGTGACTCGAAAGACGAGGACCCGTCTTTTTTTTTTAAATTGTTGCTTATTCTGGAAATTGAACCATGACTTGGAAGTCCTGTGCGTATGGTTCGACGCAAATCTCTAGCACTGCCTTATGTAAACATGCCGTTAAGCTAACTAAGGAAAGAAATAGAGGACGAATCCTTAGAAAGAGCAAATGAGCGATGGCTGAATCTGGACATTAGGTCAACGACGAGAGCCCTACGGCCGGTGTAGAACAAGAAGAAATCATTATCAATTATTTGCATAAGTCGCAAGGATATACGAATGGTGGTGGGAGATCTCACCGGAAATTGTCCGATAGACACCCGTGCCAGAAGATTAGATATTCCTCAAAGCGACTATTGTAGAAGTTGCAGTGACGTGGAGGAAATAGAGTCCGTCCGCTAGCTGCTTTGCGATTGCCCAGCCCTACGGGGAGGTAGACTGATAACACTAGGCAGTAACTTCTTCGACGAGCTGGAGGAACTGAATAAAATAGAGCTGAAGCACCTCCTGAGATATATACAACAATCTGGGTGGTTCTTATCAGCAGTAAAAGTGTAGGTCTCACGGGGTACACTCCGCCACACCCAGGGCACAATGGACCCAACTATTGGTATCAGAGAGCCGCCACCCAGTCTCAAACGCACCCTATCATCTACCTATAGGTCGACCCACTTACCCACAACGCCACTGCGCCCAATGTATAATATTCTTACATTACTCCCGACATATATCTCCTCCTGACCAACTGTTAATATTTCACATTTTACTATGAAGTATGTAATCTCTTCGTGCAAATACAATTGCGAAGCTGATGCAACATATTGACAATCTAAGTTGAATTTGTGTGTTTAAATCATTAGTTAATCGCCTCACGATGCTCGCGATCTTGACCTTAAGAGAAGCGAATCTGAGCTTTCTTTACATAGAATTGTTATCTATGTACATATCGCTATTAGAGTCCGACCGAAGGCCAGTTTTTGGGCCGAAGCCGAACTTCGGATTTTTGATCACCTTCGGCCGAAGCCGAATGTTTGGTCGGACTCTATTTGGAACATATTTTGTAAGTTCAATTCGCATCATTTTTACGAAATAACCCCGAATTGAATTTTTAGCTGTCATTTTTGATGTTCTTTCTATCTGAAACCAGTACAAATAACTTGCATGCTTTTATACAGACCATTTAATAGTTTACCAACTTGCAAATGCAAAATCATTTGATTTTAAAGCTGTAAACAAGCGCACTTTCAAAATACAAAATATCCGACAATAACAAAACCAAAAAAACACCGTTTTTTGAAACTTCTATTTTTACAGAAAACAGAAATTTCAACATTCGGCTTCGGCAAAATCTTCGGCCTCATTTGGCCGAAGCCGAATGTTTTGCCGAAGGTGATATTTATAGCCGAAGGTGGCCGAAGCCGAAGCCGAAGCCGAATGTTCGGTCGGACTCTAATCGCTATTTCCTAATTCTTCATATTACGCATGTTGCACAAAATAGACGTGTTCAAAGAACCAGTTCGTAGAGTTTGTATTTAAACATACAAACGTATCTCTTTTCAGCTTCTCCGCAAATGATAGTAAATATTCAATGCAAGATTCAAAGCATATATAACAGCTATTTACTCTGCCGTCCTGCGTCAAAACGAGTTCTTAATAGAATAAACTAAGATTCGACAAAAAACGTCCATAAATTTAATCCAAATCTCTGTTTTCTTCAAGATAGCATCTTTCCAAACGAGAGGTATTCAATGAAATAAACCATTAGGCATCAACAAATCTTGATAACAAGCAAAAAGTTACGTAGCTTTGCAAAAACCCTTATTGCTCACGGCTTCTCAGCTTACTTTCAATTTTAACTATGAGTTAAGCTTGCTCATTCAAGCTTTAAGTAATTGAAAAAGTTAATTTTCTGCTTATTCTTTTTCTTCATTCTTCTACAATTTATTTCTCTAAGGTATTTAGCAGCTGATTTATCTTTACTGATCATGAGCAAGTTCTAACAAGAATGAATAATAAAAGAAGAAAATCAGATACCTAGAGTGGATTCGTGTTTTAGTATTCGAAGCAATTAAGCATATCTGCATCCAATAAACATAATCAGGGTCGCAATATAACCATATAACCATTATGAACTGGATAAACAAAACTCTGACTGACTGAATGTGATCGTTGTTGCCTTCGATAAAACACTGATGATTCTACAAATGCGACCAAGTAGAAACTTTATAAATTAATCAGTAACAAAATGTGTTTCTCTAGAGATCATTGTTGAAATTCCTCTATTTTGTTATGATTGGCTGCTACAATTCTGAGAATTTGTGTAGTGCATCATCGCATGGACAATAATGTAATAACACACTTGAGAGATACATATGAATGTACACAAACAGAATATTGTTTCTTAACTACGCATGAGCTAAACTGCTAATAGTCATTTCCCCGAAGTCGAAAGCAATTAAATGCAATTCATAGCCACTTTGTGTTTGCCAGAAAACAAAAATAATGGATTTTAATAACAAATCATTGAGATCTGCGCGAACAACTTGTTGGATCCATTCAAAATGACGACATACCCACTAGGCAAATACTAACTGTAGACACTCATAATTTGAATCAACTCAAATCAGATTGCAAATATGTATGTGCCCGGCATCGGAGGCAGTCTAAATCCATCCCGTAGAAAGCTCCAAAGCACCAATGCCACCTTTGTGAAATATTGGTGTTTTAAAATATAAATTTTGAAATCAAAAAACTCCAAGGTTATCGCTGTCTGCCCCAATTAACTGTGTGTAGCAATATATAATCCCATGAACCGAAAACCAATTGTTTTCGACTCTTCAAGACACAACAAACGGATGAAATTTAGTTTGTGATAACATGTTGTTCTGACGTTGTACACTTTTATCAACTAAAATCCATTTTGTTCATAAATTTTGTTTGTGCCTAACCTTGATGAATGAACAATGTCACGGGAATACTTGGACCTTTCAGCACAACACGAAACCACTTATGTAACGAATAAAATACAAATACACATCTCCGTTACCATTTTGTCAACAAATTTTAATAAAATTTTAAGTATTTCACAAGGTCTACTTTAGCTATCTTTGATTCGTTTGTTTTATGTCGTCTTCAGTTGGAAATCCGATTCAATTTTGTCTGCTATCATTTTAGCAATAGACAGCGAACTTGTAGCTCCGGGTGAAGGGGCGTTCCTACAGTGCAACACACGTTTGGCCAGAGGTGACTGTCCGGATCCGCGATCGAAAATAAAGTCATCGACCAAATTTCCATCAAGATCCAGAGCTTGTGCTCGCACGCCGGCAGGGCCTCGGCTTATATCATATTCGTTTATCTCCGGTATATACCTTTGTAAATCCTTAACTTGTAAATTGAGTAATGCCGATTTAGACATCTCGCACAGTCCAAATGTTAAATGCTTGAGTGCCATCTTAACGAATCCTGGATAACGTAAAGCGTCTGCGAGCTCAATAGGATTTATATCGGTCCACCTGAAAAATAAATCGATTAAATATTCTTCCCCCGGTTGCAAGCAACTCCAAACTCACTTGTATCCCTCTCGCTTGAAGGCGAGAACTGCATTTGGACCTAGCCAAATACTGCCATCCATTCGTGGTGTGAAATGCACTCCCAAGAATGGTAGATTCGGATTAGGAACTGGGTAGATATTTCCCTTTACCATATGCGCCTTTTCTTTAGCCAGCAAAAGATACTCTCCTCGGAAAGGCACAATTCTTGGCGAACGAGAGCAGCCAGTTAATTCAGCCAAAATATCTGAATGTAAGCCTCCACAGGTAAGAACGTAGCGAGTTTTGATTGCCTGATGTGATTTACTTCCATGAATCGTTACCGGGTATTCAGCATCAGTTGGAGTCTCACTGAACTTGGATACCTTGTAGTTGAGGTATACTTTACCGCCTGCTTGGGTAAAGTCCTTAGCATAGTATTGCGTCACTAAACCCCAGTCCACAATTCCAGTTTGTGGTGACCACAGAGCCCTAACTCCCTTGCAGTAGGGCTCAATTTCTGCGATCTGTTTTCCATCAATTACTTGCAGGTCGGGAACTTCATTTTGTATACCGCGCTCATGCAGGTCATTTAGACGACCAAGTTCTGACGGATCTGTGGCTACAATCAGTTTGCCAACCTTCTTATAGGGAATATTTCTCTCATCGCAATATTTATATGCCAATCGAAGTCCCTCAACGCATAGCTTTGCTTTAAGTGTTCCTGGCTTGTAATAAATGCCCGCATGTATCACACCGCTGTTATGGCCGGACTGATGATATGCCAATTTGTGTTCCTTCTCCACCAAGGCAATCTTCAAATGGGGATTGCGTAGAAGTATTTCACGTGCAGATGCAGCGCCAACAATACCGCCACCCACGACCACCAAATCATATTGACTACACACGCCATCAAAGTTCATCAAAATGTGGATAAACAAATGGAATGAAAAAATACATACATATATTTTTATAACCTGATTCCAAGGCCAATAAAGTTTATTTTTGCTATTCCACTTACTTATCGGTCCCCGTAGCAGAACTGCTCATAGGTTGTAATCTGCTAGTCAATGTATAACTCGTATTTACTCTGGAGAGGAGTAATGACAGTTTCGAATTTCTTATTACAGACATGACAATTTTATTCAAGTAAAAGAAAATGCAAAAATTAAATTCGTTTACTTCGCGATTTTCAGAAGGACCTTGATTGACCTCTTCGCCGATCCACCACGCTACCCACTGGCAAAAGCTAGCGCAGCTGGGAGGGAATATTCTCGGATTTGTTAAATTACAAACCTAAAGTGAGAACGTATAATTTTGATTCCAAAAATGTCAATTTCCAAAGATTTGAGCAATCAAAAACAGCTGATAAGAATTGTTTCACCTCATACCGTATGGGGTGACATCTGTTGTCGGGGAATGTATGCAAATATTGTCAGGTGGTGGAATTTCATTCATAATAAACACATTTTAAAAAAAGTATATGCGCTTTTTCGATTGTATTTAGCAACACAGAAACTCAAAACACCAATTCAGGAGACCGTGCTGGCTTTTGAGGGATACCCTTTTTTCAACATTATGCCACAGGTTTTCAAATTATTATTCAAGTAATTATCTTTATGTTCAGTAAAGTTAAAATCTTCTCAAAACTGTCTATATTACTTACTTTTCCAGAGATACTACGTTCGAAGATCGATATTTACGATAAATATCAAATAAGCCGACAAAAACAGATGAAATTGATTTACATAACCAAACATTAAAACTGGCAACACCTCCTCCACTGCAAAGTTGATTGTTGACATTTTAAAATGTCAACATATAGTAAACAAACATTTCAATTTCACCTGTTTATTATTAAAATCCTGCATTTACGCAAAGATGCCGTCGTTTTGTGCTGTTAAAAACTGCGAGGACAAATACACCCACTCCGAGAGTGTCTCCTTTCACAAGTGAGTTAACCCACAACATTGTGCATTCTTAACATTAACATTGTTTTTGTTAAGATTTCCCCACAACCGTAAGGATCTTCTTGAGAAATGGGTTGAGTTTGCCAGCCGTGGACGCAACTGGACACCGTCTAAATGGAGTGCAATTTGCAGTCGACACTTTTTGCCTGATGATTTTCGAAATGTCAACTCCAGGAAGACTTTGAAAAAATCTGCGATACCTTCTGTCAGAGCACCAGAGAATGACCAAATCTCATCTCAACCATTTCTGGAGCAGCATCAAGATGAGTTAAAAGTATGTACGGTCCCGTCAAATCAATGCAATCACATGAACCCCTTTTCTTTTATGTAGCTACCCGATATTAGCTGTAGGCTTTGTGGAATAAGCTGCCGACCTGTTGCCACATTTGCGACGAATTTTGAGATTTTCGGAATGATTCAAAAATGTTTTCCAACATTGAACATTCAGTTAGATGACAATCTTCCTAAAGACATGTGCTCCGTGTGTCTGAAAAGACTGAACAGTTTCTCAGAGTTTGTTGATGCGGTACTGGATACCCAGAAAGCACTACAGGGGAAATTTCGGACCGAAAAATTCATCAAACCACCCGAGAGACAGCTGAAAATCAAACAAGAACCAGTTGTTAATGTCAAGCAAGAGGTTGCCGAGAATTTCGATAGTTTTCTTAGCGACGAGCTGGAGGAGGATCAAGATTGCGAGCAGAAATTCTCATTTTGTGATTTTCCGATGCTCAATACACAGGACATCATCAACAATTGTGATATTATGGAAATAATCAACCTCGATGATCCATTTATAGATATACCAGACGACGAGAATGGGAATGATGTGGATCAAATGGTAAACGCAGATTTCTCTGTGCCCAGATCTCACAATATTCTAACACTGGATTCTGGAAAAAGAATTCACGAGCACAACTACGCAATGCCAATTGAATGTAAAGATTCACTTCATTTCCCAAGTGTGTATAAGACTGAAAAGGCGGAGGAAAAGGATGAGGTGATCGCAAGTAACACCCCACAAGGGACTTTGATCACAGCAAAACCAAAGCATTTGAATAATCCAGCAATCGTCAGTGAATCCACTATTATAAATAGTAACTTACAATTTTCTGAAAGTCCTAAATCTGCCGGAAATCTGATGGTGACATCAGTAAGTGATTTACTGCGACTGCCTGCAGCTGAGTCAAACGTTAAAAAGCCAAATATTGTTGTCCTGAACGAAAGCATTGTCAAGACAGCGTCTGCATTTCAGTTGTTTCCATGCTCCATGTGCCAATCACAATTCTTTTCAGCGGAGGGACTAAGCCAGCACGTGAACAACACTCATGTCTTAGCCACCCCAATGGTAAAGCTGCCTCTAAGCAGTACCTTTGAAAAAGCAAAGATTGAGAAAGACACCAAATGTATAGCATGTCCATTCTGCAACATGAGCTTTGTCTCGATTCAGAAACTTCTTATGCACAAACGTAAGGACCATTCCAAGGTAGTGAGTAAAAGGGAGAAAAGGGGACGAGTGTGTTCAATTTGTGAAAAGTTCTTCATCAGTAGAATAGCCTTCAACAACCATCGGAAGTACCTGTGTCAACTCAGAAGTAGCGCAACTCCAAAAACCTTCAAGTGTCGGTACTGTTCGAAGGATTCCTTTAATCATTGGAGAATCTATCGAAATCACGAAACACTATGCAAACAGAAGAAAAGAAAGAAAAGCAATCGTTTGAAAAAGACAAAAAAACCTGAAAAACTTCACATACCTGTTAAAAAAGTCGTTGATCGACAACCCGCCAACGAGCCAAGCTTAATGTGCCTCGGTTGCAACAATAAATTCGATTCAATTGACAATTTTCGACTTCACTATATCGAAGACAAGTGCAAGTTTAAGCCTTCCGCTGATGAAGTCCTTGCATTTTGCTGCACATGCAATAGACCTGTCACCACTCATGCCAAAGTCCGTTCGCATAGACACTTTCAAGTTGTAAAGTTTTACGCGTGCACAGAATGCCCGAAAGTATTTACAACGTCAAATCTTCTGTCACAGCATCGTATCACGCACTCAAATGTTCGAAAGCACAAATGTGAACTATGTGAGAAAATATTTAAGAGAAGAGGCGGTTTGCAGCAGCACATGAAGGGCTACCATCTGAAGATGAAGCCACATGAGTGCGTTGTGTGTAAGCGGCGGTTTGCTTTGAAGGCGGATATGGTGCGTTGTAAGCATTCAATACTAAAATACTGATTATGTTCTAAAAATATAAATAAAATAGGTTACATCAACAAGTAGTTGTATCCTTTTTATTGCATGTTTGAGGAAGGCGAATGAATGTGGTATTGTACTCAAATATTTGTGCCTTGCACATTGTACTTACTTGTGAGGCTAAGGACACCTGGAGGGTCTGAGACTGAGCAATTGTTGCCTTCCATAGCTGGCAGTCCTGGCACGCTGCTTCCAGTCATCAAGACTGAGTTATCTTATGTCCGCGTTCACTTGCTCTTTGTACTGAAGATTCGGTCTTGCTTTTCTTCTCAGACCTTTTCTTTTGAAGGCACCAAGAATCAACTCTGCAGTCTTGCTTATCGTCCAGCTTTGGACTCTATATAGCAAAATTTGCAGGATTAAATTTTTTTTTTTTAGCAAAATGTTGGCCATCCGAGTTATGAAGGAAGAAGTTAGGACCCTAGTTGTTTCGACAAACTGAAGCAGCAGTGGATGCCAAGATCTCTACCAAAAGACAAACTCCCTAACTACCTCAAAAGCTGTCGAATACGACGTTTTGTCCTAGATGATAGGCGGCGAATCGACTTTTGCTCGACAGCATATACTCCTCATTTACCCTAAGACTAGCTCGTTTCGGCTGTTCTTCAATAATGGCGATTGCTTCTACCTCCCGTGTTTACACTTGCCCGCCGCACCAGTTTCTCCAGAACTAGATTGAAGAAATCACACGACAGTGCATCTCCTTACTAAAATTCGGTGCAGTTTTTAAACGATTCGGAAGTTAATTTGATCATCGCGTAAAACAGTTTCTTGCGATGAATGGTGTCGTATGCGGTTTTTAAATCCATGAAGAGGGGTGTATCGATTTGGAACCCGCTGGTATTTCCCAGGGTTTGACGGAGTGTGAAGATCTGATCTATAGTCGATTTGACGAGCCATTCACACAGTACTCTGGATAAGATCTTGTATGCGCCAACGAGCACGGATGGTACTCAAATTAGTATTGAGACTTAAATATTTCGGAGTCAGAGCTGTGAGATATCAGAATTCAGGACATGGCAAAATTCATAAAGAGAACAAACTGGCTGTAATTCAATTCAGTATTTTTTCGAATATAAATATTTATTTACTTATTAATAATATCTAAGCATAATTTAATGGATCATTCAACCAATACGCGGTCGCCGAGGTGTAATGTTTAAATACGTCGACTCCTACGCAGAAGATCCATAATTTAATTCCGACGCAACATATCAACCGACTTTCATTTACACGCCACAACCTCTTGCGTGTAACTGATAATGCTCACGGAGTATATTGTCACGCAAAATTTCTCAATCTAAACCGTACAGAGTCGGCGTACAATCGTAGGTTCCCTCATGTGAGAACAATAGCACGCACAACACGAGTGGCAGCTGTAGATGCTAGCCAATAACCACTATTACGAAAGTCGCTTAAGTTGTTGGACTCATGCTGTTTTGTGTGCTACAGCAATAGCAGTCGTCTTGTGACAAGGAGTAAAACGACTTTCTTAATAGAAGTGCATGACTCTTCAATACAATTTCGTTACATCACAGGCCACAATTGTTACTTAACCAATTCTGCTTTGATCTGATCTTCACGAATAAGATCTAATAAACATACAACTTAAGATGTCCTGTACCTCAAATGAAAGTGCAGAATATTATACTCCGAACCTCCACAAGGAACAATCTTCGACGTAAAGGACTTCAAAACAAAAATCGAACAAACAATTGATACTAGAGCTTCTTCGTTAATGATCGACGAAACTATGTAAAATGTACAGTGCTGTGCAAAGAAATAAGAACAGAGAAGTAGGAGACCTTAGCTTGGATTATAAAATCGACTGTCAAGAATTCGAGTAGAGAACTTTCCTGGTTGATGACAGTTAGTCGATTTGTTTGTACTTGTGTGGAACTTTCACCCGTGAAAGAATAATTCCAGATCCTATTTCCAAAACCTACTTCTCTGAATCTGAGGGTGATTATGCCCGATGCTGTACTTCTGCAGAACATGTCTCGACTGCGGCTCGATTTTTGAATTTTCGTCAGATTTGACAGATGATATTTCTTCTTTAGCGTGTGGTACCAGATGAATAATCTATAAGTTAGGATAAGTTTTACTATCGCTATGTACAGCCAGTACAGCACTACCCACGTTGTTTTTTTTTTGTAGCAAAGGCTTGGCAGGGCCACTAAGGCAGCTTCGGTGACAGTGAGAATTACGGCTGCATGCTTGTGGTTGCACAGATTAGTTCGTCGGACAGGGGTTCTTGTCTTCCCACTCGTACACCACCGGTTACAGAAAAGAGGAAGGGAAGAAAAAAAGGATGAAAAGATAAAGAGAAGAAGGCATGATAACCTAACAGACCTCGGAGGGACGTTGTTGTTGAGGTATAAATGAGTGACTTTCCGTGTCCCATAACAAGCTACTCCATCGTTCCAGATTTAAAATTTACCATAAATTTCCCGCTTTCCAAAAAAGCCCACCTATGTTGGATGTAGGCACAGGCGGTTAACTACAGGCTAGCAGTCCCACTTAGGCAAACAAAACCCTATTTGGGTATGACGCGAATCTGGTATATCCGACCCTTATGATTGATATGAAGCGCTCAAGTTGATGTTGTCAAGCTCATTCAGGTGGTCGAAGAAGTAGACTCCCAAATGAGCGTATGTTCCTACGGGCGGAGAGGGCACTTGACGTGAGGAGGTTATGAATGAGTCTTCTCCTCTTACTTGTCTCTGCAGCTTCTGTAGAAGTCTTAATGTGGGGGTCCCAATCGTAAGGCGTGTGTCCCAATGGCACAGCTTTCTGTGATGTCACAGATGAGAGTCCTTAGTGTTGACGTGTACATTCTGATTGATTAGACAAAATGAACGCGTAGGATTATGTTTAAATCAGCTTAGCAATCTCAGAATTCGATACGTTCTTCTCAGTTCAACACTATTTTATTTTATTTTAAACTCCTTTGGCTTTGGAATGACTTTTAATAAAAATAAAACCACTTTTTTGTGTCTTATATACATCAAAATATTTTATTAAATTGGAGAATATATTAAAATTTGTTACTTATATACATACATCCGAACAAAAGGAAATCAATAAAAGAAACTCAAAGTACAACAGTTTACAATCATAAAAGGTGAAGACAGTGAGTATGGATTACGTGCTTTTGGTTAAATATGAATATGTACGGGTGTGACTTTATAACTTTGTTTCTATACTAATTTTATTCATTTTGAATGATATATCAATTCACCGATGTTTCCCTACTGATGGCACTAAGATAGCACAAGAAAATCCCAAAGAAATAAAGCAAGACCCCAGACCCGTGTGACGGGCCAGTGTAAACCAAACCTTTACTTAAAATGAACAACATAAACGTACAGTAATTAAAAAAATACAAATATTGCAACTACATATTCTCGAGGCGCTTACAAATCTACGATACAAGTTAACAGTCAGTATTAAGTTTATTGTGTTTATAGTTATAATCTTAAAAATGAGTAATACGACTCCGCTAGGGAGGCTTTGTGACGCTTATTGGCATTAGTTCTGTTGGAATATAGCGGCTCTCTGTTGAAATTGTGCTCGTCGCAAGACTTTTTGCTCCTCGGCCATGCGTCGCTCTTCTTGTTCCTGTCGGATTTCATCGTGGAATTTATTCGTTCGCAATTGTTGTTCGATTTTCGCTTCGAAGAAGTTTTTCGCACCGCAAACACCAACCTCCTCCACATTGATCTCTGTCAATCGAGCCAGCTGACTGAGACCAGAGTCGGAATCCAATTCTCCAGCTTGTGCCTTACGATAGATCAAAAGAAATTCACGGAACGAAATTTTACCATCGTGATCTTCGTCGACTTCGGCAATCATGCCTTTCAGGCCCAAATGAGTTTGAGGTGCGCCCAATTTCTCCATCATAACTTTAAGTTCAGTCAAGTCAAGGTAACCATCGTGGCCGCTGTCATATCTGAAAGAAAGAAGAGATGAATACGAAATTAGATGGTGTAATTGTTCGCATTTAAATTCATGAATGGCAATCTAAAGAAGGTCCTACTTTCACAAAACAAAAATATACTTAACGAGGTCGCAGCAATGAACTTATGCATAACAAAACATGCCCATTTACTCGAGTATTATTGCAAATACAACAATGTGCTTTGGAATTTGCGACATGCATTTTCCACACCTCATTCGAACTGGTCTCATTTAGCATTCAACAGGCAGTGCAATCGAATGCGATTACATTGTTTCTGTTAGGTTAGGAATACATCAATTGCTGCGTTCATGGATTACTGCGTGCAGCAACTCGTTTTCATAATTCGAATGGAAGTAGCCAATTATAAGTTCGAATTACGAGTAGCACTTCTGAACACGTCCTAAATTCAACCAGAAATTCCTAAAGAAATGTTTGTTTGCTTTCTAATTGAAAATTACAGATAGTGAAGGTCTCTAGAGCTTGAGCACTTCAAAAGGCGTCAAAACCGCTGTATTTTTATGGATTCATATTCCGGACGATTCTTAAAAATGGATTATTTGATTCCTAAATTGAATTGTTTCGATATAAAGATACTGTTAAATAAAAGAAGAAAGATAAACGTTATATGAAACATGCTCTTAAATGTCATATGCCGCTTAATATCAAGTGTGCACGACTTCACGGACACACTTCCTCATCTGAGTCATAAAAACGAATGACTCATGACACGAACGTCAAGCTCAAATGTGTGTTTTATTTATGCGAAGCAATAACAAACAATTGCAGTCGCTATCAACAATTTTGAGAGGCTCATAGTTTATGCATGAAACATGTTTACGACGATAAAGGGAAGTAGCCGATCTTTTAATGGATACCCCGAAGCAATTTATCAACAAGAAATATTAAATTTCCCGTCTGCTACCACGCACTAGGCGGCTCAATGACCTTCAACAGTCTCTTCACTTTTAACCGCATAATACATCACTTTCTTGTTGGAAATTGAAAAGAAATTGAAAGGCCAGCAATTACGAAGACCATTTCAGGAAATCGACGTTTTTCCACCGTCCATATGTCACAGCGACAGCTCATCGGACGGCTACCCACAAATTCATCCGGTTCTTCAATATACCGCATAACCTAATGCAATAAACAATTTCAGGTTTCTTTGTCCACTCCGCTGCATTTGCAGTGATTTGCTTTCTTGCAGACTCACCTAGAGAATCAGGAAAAACTAGATTCACAGACACTTGACCATGGCAACGAAAACCAGTGACGCAGACGCTGACGATCGCAAACATCTGAGCTCGAGGCAATTCATAGTCTCAGAGAGGATTCTCCTCTTCGCGTTCGTCGCCGTCACCGTCGCCGTTGCCGTTGATTTTAATTTCAATTTTCCCGGAACACATTCGCTTTCGTTATGAACAGACTCAAAGGAGAGATGCAGATTGGGAGAAGACTGGCTGGCTGTGAGAGTCAGTGAAAGTGATCATGATGCATTTTTTAAGCCCGTGTTGGATGCACCTCTTCACGCTGCTATTTATAAATGTAAGTCAACAAGTGATGTGTTAGACCACAGATTGGTAGGTTGTTATGCCTAAACACGAATTAGCATCCCAAGTGCTTGCATACCGAACACATCCATCCAAGAGCCCTCATCAACGATTTTGTTTCTGTTTGCTAATTTTGATGTTGTATCTCTTTTTGCCGGGAAATCGAAAGTTCAGCCATTGTGATTATGAAACCTTTATGAGTGCCTAATTATAATAGATCCAATGCGAAATGTGTGTGTGGAGCATGGGCATTGGGGCAAGCGACGCCGTCCCGCCGCTGCTGTGGCAATAAACTTCAATGACCCTCTTTACAAACTGTGCACACATCTACATATGTACAAGTGTATATGTAGACTGGAAGCCACCTTTTTTTCACGACTATTCACTTATTGATTTTTGTTTCAGTAAACGAAAAAATATTTGCGAAACGAAAAACAAACAAGATAGCAAATAAGTCAATTTATCTTTGGTTCAATGAACAATGGGGGTGCACCTGTTGCAGATTTTACCGATATGCTGGACTCAGTTTGCGGGTTAGAAATCTAGTATTGCAGTGAAGGTGATGGGGTCAATAGCTTTTGTCGAAGGGTGTGCATATTTAGCGCCTGATTGGGTTGGTTGGCTATTTTGTTCTCATTAGAGAGGTTGTTAAAGTGTGCTTACTCACTTTTATTTGCGTGTAATTAGCAATTCAATGCCTTATCGGATGCAAGCTGTTTAATTGAGTGTGACGGTGAAGGTGAAGTGGATTTTTAATTGAATTAAGTGGCAGGCAAACACATTACAGGCACTTTGAAATATGAGACTACTTAAACAGGAATAAGGGTTTTATGGTGTTCGTTACTTAAGAATAATTACAAACGGATGAGAATTATTTTGATGTAATCAGGGTTAAGTTCTTGACAATGTTGAAAGATTATAACTATCACGAAAAGCATTTCAAAATTCGACATTCAGAAGTGGCATTAAATTGTATGTGCTCTTCAATCTTGACTGAACATCACCTCACACAACACTATTGGTTGCTGTAGAAGCTATGCCCAACCACCCCAAAGTGTGTCGCCACCAAAGAAGGAAGAATGAATCAAGGTTAAGTTCTTGAAATGAAAGAATCTGGCTTGCAGAGTTGCGTGACGTATTCGCATTTAATAGAGACATTTTGGAAATGTATTAAAACTTCTTCTTTGTTCGGCGATACATTCCGAGTTGGACCTGTGCTTTAACTATGTTACCCTTTAGGCAGTCTTAAATATTATAGGAGATAACTTCCTCCCCAATAACATTAACTACACTGGACTTAAACGCTATTCCGAAAGACTTTGGAAACCGCCAGGGAGTTGTGGAAATGCAGCGAACTGAATATCAGTATTTCTGGCCATTAAAACATGTTTCAGGGATAAAAGCAATCCGCCAAGTGTTTTCCTGGGTTAAGTGGAATGTAATATACTATCTGGCTATCGGCATACACTAAAGCCTTGTAGCAAAATTCTATAAACTCTAGAGTATAAATAAATAATAAACTCTAGAGTAGTATCAAGCTGCAACTCATCTCTTGGCCGAATAACCGAACAGTGTAACATTCGTATATGCTGGCTGACTGACCATAGACGATATTGTCAAACATACCACCGCATTACCACTATTAGACGACGTTTACAATGTTGCCATGTCACTTGCTTCGTTCAGGCTGTGGTTAATAATAATAATAATGGCGGCGCTACAGTCCGAGGTGGACCTGGGCCTAGCTTCTCAGCAGCCACTCGTGTTGTGCGTGCTACACCTACAGTTTAATGCCGACTCCGAACGGCGAGATTGAGAAGCTTTTTTTCTAGACAGTTATACTTTTTGAGCATTGTCAGTGACTCGAAAGAGGTGGAGCCGTGAAAATAACACAGATGCTTTTTTTCGGGAATCGAACCCAGACTTCGAGTGAAAGAGTCAGCACACTTACCCACGACGACACGGCGCCCAGGTCTTATTAGACGAGCAAGCCAGAGATTCATACCAAAATTAGCGTGGTTTTAATTTCCAACGGAGAATATGCAGTTCTCACGATGATTGCTTCTTCCTAGGGTACAAGAGCCTAATTTGTCGTTCCAAGTGACACGCCGCTGTAAATCGTCAGGGCACCTATCTACTTAAACATACCTGAGAGAATGTGAAGGATAAACTACTTAACTTCATAGATTACAAACACATTCCAAACCTCTGGCAGTCTATCGAATATTTCTCAGTAATTCCAAAAAATGTCCAATTACACGATTGCAAAAATGTCTTGCAAAATTGCATGACCATATAATTCTGAAATTCTTCAGTTTTCACTAAAATTTTGCAATCTTCTCACCACAATGAGCACTTGCAGTCATTGTGGCGTAACCACCTTCAAGATAAATTTCAATCAATCATTTTAGAGTCGTTCACCTGCAAACAACAAAAAGAGCAACACTTAATACATTCAATTACTCCTTCAGACCTCTTAATGTACAAACGAACATACCTTACATATACCTGTACTCACAAAAGACCAGTAGCAGCTTTGTGGTGTTCCTATTGCTGCGGGCATATTGCGTACTCAAATATGTATTGCGTTTGTAGTAATCAACTTCCATGGGATGCAATTTATGCAGTTGCTGCACAAAAAACTATGTTTATGGAGAGTCAGTGGATGTGTGACTTGCTGCACCTTGTACTTGGTTTGGCAAGTAAAAGTGTTGAAACTCTTCAAAAATGCAGGTGCCGTGTGGCTTAAGAAATTATCCTTTTGCGCTTGCTTGTGTTGATGTTACTTAAAAAAGCTATAACTTTGATAATTGACTAGCTTTTCAGTGGCAATTTGCATTCACCTTGAGGGAAATTAATTATTTTTTCCTTAAATGTGTACATCTCTGGTGTTGCAAAGCAATCAAATAAATTAGTGATTCAGAGATAAATTCTTACATTTATGAATTGAATACGCTTAAGGTTATTTGTGCACCACTTTAAGGCTCAAGTTTGTTGATTATGCACAAGTTTATCGCCGAGATTCACGACGATAAAACTAACCACTAATTTCTTTTAATTTTTTAAACTACTATCTAATAAATGCATGAACGTGTGTAGAAAAGGTTGATCATCTTCGGGAATGACGATTAACACGACCCAGTTGACCATGAGCGTGTTCGTAAATCTATCATGCAAAATACACTTTTTAATGTTTGGTTTTATTGCTATACAAAGTTTAAAGGCTTAATAAATTAACTATCAGTCACCATAACGTGATACATTTGACCTTCAAGACTTAACAGCTTCAGCAGAAATGAGCCAATTAATGTCAATCATGTTTGCGAAAAGAAATGCGGATCAAATTCCTATCTAAAATAGAAATCATGAATGTACAAATATTTATTTTAACCTTAAAAGGCTTTGATTTTTCTTCGAAAGTTAAAAAAATGTCAATATTGAAAACCAAAATTAAGTACTCCTTAGTTCACTCACTTCTTCTCACTAAATCGAGAAGCCAATAATAGACAGAATTATCGCTTGTCAAATTTACAGATTATCCATCCATTTTTATGTTACACCTTCTTCATAATGACTCGTTAATTAATTTAAAATGAAACAACTTTAGAGACACACTTCAAACTACATCAACAGTAATTAAAATAAAAAAATATGCATTCCCACTTATAGCCTGTTGGACCCACGCATTGTTGTCTATTTCCAAGCCCGTGTCAAATATAAATGCACTTGTGTTGTGAAAAAGATATTAACCTCCTCCTGGGTGCAACGCGCGTTTCCTCTTTACAAAACACTTCACACACAACACGTATTAGTGTGTTTCGTAAACAAGCACGGAGGGCCTGATAAAATTAAATTCATCTTGTTGGCCTCTTGACGAGTCGTCGTCAAATATTTATTTATGGATAAAGAAGCCTCAACTACCACCATCATCGTCTATCCGTCCGTTGGGTTAAGTGGTGAAGATGTGATAAGATCTTGACTCTTGTTTGTTGAAGGAGCAGATGAGCGCTGCTGGCGGAGGAAGTCACCACCTCACACTTTAAATGAGTTGTGTCTGAGAATTGTGCGACAATTTGCCAGCAATTGCAGGAGTAGCTTCAAGAAGTGCTTGCACTATATGTCTGCAGTGAATCAGTGAACGGTATGTACTCGTACATATGAGTATGTGCAGACGTTTCATGTTTAACTGAAGTTGGTGGTAGGGCGTGGAAAAACTTAAAATGTTATAAGATGAGATTGAAATGATAAGTGCGGTATTGTTGGGGGGTATTATAGAAAAATTGGTTCATCAAGATGTAATGTTGACATTGCTTTTATAATTGAGTTCGCAAGATCAAGTATTTTAGATACTGCGTCCTTCTAGAACCCTTCCTCCTTCCGAGTACAACAGGAGAGTGAGTGCGAAAAGGGCGAAGTGTGGAAAAACGTTTAAAATGTTCACTAATTGTGCAAATTTAGAGTTTGGAATATGGAATTAGATTATGTAAAGAAGATGAGGCCGTCGTGGCGTAATAGTCAAGAGCCCCTCATGGTTTGATCCCGGACCCAACTCAAGTCATTGAGACAATGCTCAAGCAACGCCGTTCGCACAGTTCGGCAGTGAATGTGTGTCAATTCGTACTTGTAAACTATTGGTCAAAGCTGCAGCAACTCGAAAGACAAACATTAGACGGATTACAGCCACTATGTGCCAAACCTCTAGATTGATCAGTTCCAGACTAGAACCCAATAACTCCATTAATTCTATCTCTCTTAAGAAAAAAAAGTATGCACAATGTTTGGTGTCATTACACGACCCAGCTTCATGGGAGCTCATGCTTAAGTATTTGGAGTGTTTTCCAATGACTTTTGGAGAAGCTGCATTGGCAAGGAGGAGGAAAAGAACATCTACCACATCCCATGTACTTGCCCGGCAACGGCTTCAATAAGTCGATTGCATTTGGGAGCCTACTTCGGTGACCTCAGAGAAGTACCTATCAGCCACCTATTTCGTTTCATGGAAAGCTCTTGTTGGACACCCTAATGTGCAAAGTAGCAATCGTCAACATTTAGGACCCACGCGTAACTTTCTCTAAGCGCATTCAACCTAACCTAACCTAACCTAAAGCCGTTCACAGTAGGCATTAAATTATACGCATCCTTCATTTGTGAGAGCAAAATAGCACGCACAACACGAATGGTTACTGAATAAAGCTATGCTCATGTTCATCCCGGACTGTAGCACCACCCGTAGAAGAAGATTGAGGAATTGACATACTAATGTTTGACTTAATCAGTAAATGTATGGGAAATTCTTAGTCGGAATGGAAGGAAATCAAGCACTTTCCAGTCCTACCAAGAGGCATGCCCAACTTCTAGTCAACAGAAAACGGATGCTCTAAAAATGCTCCAATCATTTATAACCTATGCATAAATTATATGTATTTTGAACAAGTGCTTCAAATATCGAGCAGATCGAAAAAGGAGAATTTCGACAAATTTGAAATCTAAGCCTTCGCATGATATCATCATCCATTTACTGAGTTTATTTGAATTATTATTTTCTTTACACTCCATAAAAAGTAGCCACTGGCTGAATTTCAAAATTGGCAGAAAAAAAATTTACGGTTACATACCTTTGTGTGTTTGAGCGTATTCGAACCCGCGGACTTAAGTGGAATACCAATCAGCGACAAATACATAAATCATTTGATTACAAGGGAAAATAAAATAAGAATATTACCCTTCCTAGCAATGAGGTCATGTGATCCAACAGAAACCACATAAATTAAGAACAATCTTCTTTTGGTGTTGTCTTGTTGACCCTGACAAATCAAAAAGTCAACTGTGTAATCTGTAGTAAGTCAAACAAAAATTCTATCACGTCCACGTCTGCCTCCCGTCACTGTCAACAGTGATTCAAAGCACAGAACACCATTTATGTCATAAATATTGCACATACTACTCTCAGTAGTAAGGTTACACACCGTCTCATTAAATGTGTTCTGAGTACAAAGTATTGTGACATTTACATACTCGTATATACGAGCACACGAGTAAATAAAGCACACGGAGGGTCTGTGATATGAATCAGCAATAAGACCATGAGAAATAGGTACATATCTATGCGAGCGGGTCTCACTTGATTATCTTTTGATATTGAATAACGAAATTAAGGAGATACGCATTAAATTAATTAGAAAAAAACCAAGCACTTATGAGAAACTCACTGTCTGCGATTTAGGTGTCTAGATAATTCAAAGTTACTTTAGTTAAGTGAATGCTTTGCTCGTGGGTATATAGTCAGTGTTTGTCTTTCAGATTAAGACAACTCAAATAATTAGGTACTCGTGGAAGTTAATGGCAACATGACGGAAGACTCAAAGCAAACAGCATCTCCTTGTTTTGACTTGGAATGTTTGCATTCTCTTTCAGAAACTTATATAAGTAAACAATGACAAAAGACTTGTAGAAAGGAGACGTTTAGTTTATTTTTTAAGGTTGATTTACTTTCCAATTTTCGTGAGGGCTTTTCTGTAATTGTGATTTAGACAAGGGTTGGGAAAGTCTTTGTAGATAGAGCTGAATTGAAAAGAGTGGACTGCACGGCACTGTCCTATTCACGTGTTTCTTTCTTTTTTCTTCGGATGGGGTTGCAGTGTGGACTTGGACCTAGCTTCTGCAGCTTTCACCCGTGTTGTACATTCTTTTACAAGTGGAGTCCTACAGTTTTATACCGACTTCGAATGGCGTTTGGTTAGGTAATGTGGAATGCGCCTTTCCTTATCATCTATCATATCTACCTTTCCACTTAGACCATCGTAGGTCCATTGTGCAGGCGCGTTGGTCCTAAATATTGACGGGCTACTGTGCAAGTTAGGGTAGCCAACCAGAGCTTTCTATGAACCCAAGTTGATTGCTGATAGGTCTCTGAGGACATCGAGGTAGACCCTCAAAAGGATTCAGGGCCAAGTCCACCCCCTAACTAACGCCAAATAGAAGAAGATATGTTTAAACATAAAGTACCTACCACATTAGATCAATCAAATAATATTTCAGATCGCACATTTGTATGTATTTCAGAAAATTTGTATGCATTTGCAAGGTCAAACAGGCGACAAACGATGCCCCCAACTGAGTGGGGAACACAACTTGAAGAGGGTCCAAGTCGACATGAAATGTGACACTGGAAAGAACCAGGGCTAGCTGACTGCAAAGACCTTAAGCATAATTGTACCCTAAAAAAAAGAGATCCGATCCGAAAAATGAAAGAAGACAAGATTCAAGTAATCTACGACATGAAAGAACCAAATAGCAAATGTTAAGCAAAAATAAGACAGACTGTGAATGAGTGCGGGGTGATGTAGGATGTAAGGAAAATCAAAGCTTCCATTGTTGCAAAATCAACAGTACCATTCAAAAACAGTATGAACGTTCAGTGGTAAGAAATATACAGATCCAAGACAAAGTCGCTATGATCCAAGAGCTATCCAGAAACGCAATAAAAATGTCTGCCAATGAATGAGCAAGTATAGCGTACGAGTAAGTAAACAGCCACTTGAAAACCAACCCACCACATTTTCAGCCTTATAAGAGATGCTAGGCAATGTGTACGCAAGCAAATATCACCTTATTTTAAAAATGGCACTGTAAAGTGCCCTCAACGAGCAAGACATACTCCTACAATTTGAATGTCTCATACAAGATCCTTTCCATATAGTAATCACTTCCTATTTCCACATTTAATATGTTATCCCATAAGAGAACCAAAGGAGGTCAGGACATAATTAAATTCAAATTAAATGCTCCAACATGAGAGCGAATCATTAACACTGCTTCAGAACATGATTACGAAGGTGATTATGGAAGGAATATGCTTTCGAGTCTCATAGCTCAACCAGGCTGTAGAGCTATTCTTGCCGAACGATGTCAACAACTTCCTTGCTACCCGACCCATCTTGCAAACACGGGACGTGAACAGAATATGCACGAAAATGCCTCGATAAGTGTCATAACTTAAAGCCTGCACTTGCTGTTGAACTACATTCTATAGCCACAAGCCAAAATAATAACTGCTGGTGCCTGCAGATGTGCAACGACGAGTTACACGTCAGATGATTGTAGGGCAAAGTCACATCTATGTTAACTGCATGCATTTGGTGGCAAATGTGCTTGAGAGTGTGTACAATTAATTTTTGTGGCTTTGCCTGGGCTTTAAGGCTTCCGACCCACATAAGGATGATTTTTTCCTGACAGCTGCAGTAAGGGTGGTTGGAAAAATTGATTGCAAGTTGCCATGTGGGGGGGAAAAACCTCAGTCAGGGGAGGACGGGTCGAAACAATGGTGCATTGTGTTTCAGTACATAGGAAGCTTCTTCTGATTTCGTCAAATGAAATGAACTGAATGGCCAAAGGGGTTGAGAGTCATATCATTTTGTGTCTGAATACTCTCTTTGTCGGTGTTCCCCCTTTTTTCTGCAAAACTCAATTCGAATACATGCTATGAATTGCACTCGATTATATGTGCATATGGACTCCTTTGTCTGCTACAGCACACTGCGTGCATGTGGTTATACAACGTATTTGTGTCTCAATGGTAATGTCGAAGTCTGCATTTAATTGCAACCGTATCCAATTCTGCAATCTGTCTTGTGAACACAGAAAACAATGCTAATTTGGAAACAATTGGCGTGTACCAACTCTTGGAAACGCCACTTCCCGTGTGTCTACTCATCCTACAATATGCCGCCGACGTCGCCGTCCCACCGCGCCGTCAGTCACTTGTCATAATATGATATTTCCTCAATTGAGGGTCCAACCACACCAATACGATTGTTTATATTTCATTTCAGGTTTGCACATCGTCCATTACCGTTGTGACCAAAGCTGCACACACGAACCCATACATTCATACATGAATATTTGACCATAGTTTGATTAGTATAATTTGTGAGAGATAGGGTGGATTAGGCCACAGGGGGGCATTGAACGGTCACATTATCATTACATAGTGTACTTGCGTGACAATCCACTTTGATTGACGGTTGATGATGGTGCGGCGGCGGCGGCGTTCGAAAGTGTGATTGCCCGTGCGGAAACAGCGCTAGATTATTATGCGTAGCACCTGCTCGCCTATAACGTATGTCGCAAGTTAATTTGATGGTTATGTATCTTTTTATCATTCAATTAATATTTCGAAATTACCTTTGACGGTTGGTGAATTTTGAATATGTTTTCCGTTCAATTCAAATTCTGTTTATAACGGTTATACACATGTTGATGAGTAGGAAGTTGATTAAAGGCGTGCGAAGTACACATGGATTTCCATTTTACCGATAATCATCGTGTTTTTTAAATTTAGAGCGGGGCCTTAATTATATAAGACTCTTTGCGTGCAAGTGTTGGAAACTGATAAACCGATAGGCAAAACGATTCTTTCACTTCCGTACACCTTAAACATTAGAAACAACATGAATATACACATAAAGAGGTGCTTTCAAAGGAAGCACGTCGTTTTATGTCTGGAAAGAAAGCTGTTTTTCCCAGTTTGGTACTGGTACATACTAAACGATTGGTTGTTGCTGAAACAGTTTAAAGATATTTCGGTGAAGTCCTCAGCTTTGTTGTGCAAACGCTGCGAGTGTTTTCCCAAAAGACGCTTTAGTCGTATCGCGTATAATTCGACATCGTTCGCATGTCCTCCCTGCTGCCTTGATCCTCCAACGCTGAACCCTCATCCAGTTCCTTAGTGAAAAATGCTCTCAGGTTATCGATGTACTTATTCGACTTGTCCGTGGGGAACGACTTAAGGGTCTGACCAGCGCTTAACAGTAGATGCTGACACACTATTTGTAGATACCACTGAAGGCCGCGACGACGTTCTTCGAGAAATGAATCGAGCTTCAACTGTTTTTGTGGTAAGCGTGGTAGTATTCGATACGGAAACCTCGCTACGAACAGGCTATGCAAAGTTGCAATCGCCCGTGTTTAACTTCAAACGCACCCTCTGCCTAATAAACATTAGACAATCACTCATAAAATTACAATAGAACATTGTTATCAAACTTGTCCATAGGTTGTTTCTCCCTTAAGACGTCTTCTGTAGAAGTTGCAGAAGACTGAGGGAGGAAACCATGTACATGTGGCATCCTCACAACCCAGACAAATACCCACCTCGGGGCATACTGCTTCAGCAATTTAAACGAGTTGAAGGACATAAATTTCAGTCAACTTAACAACAAGCTCAGAGAGAATAGTTCAGGAGATTGTCGGAAAGGAGGAGGAAGCAGATCATTCGATCTGTGTCTGTGCATTCTACAATCTTCCAGTTAAACTTAAACTAATCTACTAGCTTTTGCAATTCATAAAAATTGGCAAAACGATTATAAGGCCAATGACTCAATCAAATGTAATACAAGATTCAAAATATTAACGAATTTTTGTCTGATTGCCGTGTTCTACCACCTCTGCAAACAGCAAATCCTGATATCACTCAGCAAAAGCTAATTTGGTCATTTCACTAATTGTGCATTTAACTGAAGGGAAAATTACAACGTTTAGAAAGTTTCCAGGAAATTTCAAATGACATAATGTTAATTGCTGAATTCTCTCACAGCACATAACACGACATTCCTCAAATTGCCTAATGTGCCAACTACAATTGTTGCCATTGCGGCTAGCTTTCCCTGTCGCATTACACCGACACTTGCTTATCGATTTAAGTAGAGATACTTTCTTGGCAAAATCAGTTAAAACAATGAAATTAATTTTTTTATAGGCACATGCAATTACAACGGACACACCGAACAAAGGAACTAAAATGCTGGCGCTGAAAGGGGCTACTAAACGCTAACCTACCCTAATACCGAAATCCGAGACAAAGCAAAATATGATGGTATGCCGTGTACAGGAAGAAGGAATAGATAATTCCAACCCACATTAGTAACCATCAGAAAATCATTTTGTTCGTGTCGGTAAACGAAACAAAATCTCGGGGGTGAACGATAGTTCAGGCGGCCGCAAAAATCATTGTACATCATTTCCGTGAACATTGAAGTGGGAAAAGATCAGAAACAAGACCTACAAACTATTAATAGCTTTAAAGAACATTTAGATATTTATGTACATGTGAGTATTCCTCTCTCGGTTCATTAGTGTCTAGAGGATAAGGAACGTTTTGAAGAGCTAGTGCCCTGCATGTGGTCTCTACGTTAGGCTCGATTATCTATTCTAGGTGTCTCCAGGCAGTGTAGAGGCAGATAGTGTGTGCAATAGTATTGCCTCACTGTGGGTCGTGCCAATGAGTAATGCCATGTTAATTTTATGGCCTTAAACACATTACCCATTTGTTTTGCTGTACGAAAACCCACATTTCAGTAGGTGACAGTTTTGAGTACAGTTTGTGTTGAGGTGTTTCGATTTTGTATTCCTCTAGAATAAATGACTCATGGAAGTGTATTAAGAATATCAGTGTGTAATAGGAAATAAGGTATTGATTGAATGAATGAATATAATTATTTTTAAGAAATCATATGACAAATATTGAGTGTTAGTCATTTTGAAGGAATATTGTATCGAGCTGCGGATATGACCAAACGAACACTTAATGCGGTTTTTCATTAGTACTGACTTCTGTCAGTTGTTTCTTCGTAGTCACCAGAATGATTCCCCATTGAGGGTGTGTTCACTGAAAAATATTAATTTTTTTAAGCCACACCTGAAAACTTTTGATACCCTTTTCAAAATGAAATTGAATATGTAAATGAAAGAGTTTCACTATTAATTATTTAAAAGCGTGCGGTTTGAATATGTGCAATTGCTCATTCGTCCGTAGCTATAGCTATGTTGTCCATGCGCTCTAAATGTTCAAGCCACCTTAGGCGTGGTTGAATCTTCTCCACCAAATGCTATCAGCGCAAATAGGAATAGAACTTTATTTACGGCTTCCTCATCCACTCCCGATTAAAGGTGTGTTTTATTCGAAATTGTGTAACCAGCTAAGTAAAATTTTACACAAAAAAAAAACAACAGAACACCTAAAGTGGTGATAAACTGTTGAATAAACTGAAGTGGAAATTGAGTGTTTACAAAGACGAGGTCCAAATGGGTCTGAAATCATTCACTTAATTTGATATAATAGACATCGTTGGCATGTTTTAGAAAATTCTTGAAAATTAAAAGTAGAAATAATTAAGAAGAATAAGAAATAATTTATTTAATTTATTTCTTTTGTATCGTTTTACGTAGAAGATAGTGTCTTCCGTGTTTATACGTGCCTGCTTCACTATCTTCTTCCGAACCAGATTGAAGAAATCATACGACAGCCCATCTCCCATCAAAATCCAGTGGAGGTTTCAAACGGTTCGGATGTTCGAGAACCGACTCTGAGCCTGTGGGACAACGCAACGTGCGAAACTGGAGACAGCTGGCGAAATGTCGTGCTGGCTGGAGAGGCATGTTGAGTGAGGCCCAGGTCCACCTCGGACTGTAGCGCCCTAAGAAGAAGAAGAAGGATGTTCGAGAACCGTACTGGACGGTGTATGGCGTATTTTTTTTAGCGTGGCGCGACACTACTGTTTGCATTTTCCCGGTATCCCCAATTCGGCCATCGCATTGAATAATTCCTTACGAAAATAATCAATAAATGAAAAAAATTAAATGAAAATTTGATCTATACTCGATTTGCAGGACCGGAAACCGCACTGGTGCGTGCCGATTAGTGCGGTGCAAAAGGTTTTTGCACGTTCACACAGTACGCTGGATAGGATCCTGTAGGCGACATTGAACAGGGATATACTTTAAAGGAACAGTGACTAGTAAGAGTTATATCGCTTTGATAGGCGAATTCCCTGGCTACCTCGAGGTTGTCTATTGGGACATTCTGACTAAGTCATCGACGTTATGCGTCCTTTATTTTAATATCAAAACATTTTAATTGTGTAAAATTAAATCCCAAAATATTTCCAAAAATCCAATTGATTACGTTTTCAAATTAAAACTTAAGCTTTGGCTTACCCACCCATAAAACCTTTATGTGCTTGTTTATGGTAAAAAATTAGTGAATTCCATACGAAAACCATTAACAAAAACAATTCCCAATTGCTTCTTAGATTTAAAACTAAAGTAAGCTAACAGCTCACTTTCTATGAAACACTTTCAGCTTACCCTAACCTACCTAACCTCTTTGTTAATTTTTAACTTAATCAACATGTGACCACATTGTTAGCACCGACTAATTGAGTTCATCAAAGGCAAAAGACAACGATCTTAATTCTACAGGAAATTGTTGACCAGATGACACATGTCAAAACTTGCTAATTGACATGAAACGCGCTCATTGAAATGAATGCAAACAAAATCATTAACAATAAAATTATTATCAAATTATATTTCGCCAAACCATTTAAGCGAGACCTTGAAAGATCGAAAGAATATTCTGTTTCTGAAAGCGCAGCAGAACCGGCATGTGTTTATCGCAAGACGAATTAAATAACGAAGCCAACGAACGTCCTGCACCAGAAAAACAGCGCACGTGAAAGTTTACAGACCTCAAAAAGAGGAAGAGACAAGTTTTTTTTTTGTTTACGTTACAATCTAAATGGAAACAAATTCAATGAATCACTGCATACAATTTCGAGGCATTCACCTCCATTGGCTACAACAAAATTATGCATCAACAAAAACATAACCGGGACACCAACTTAGCTGTGCCATATTTCCCGAGAGCTGACACCTCCATATGAATACAGTTGTGCAGTACAGTGCAATGCATGAATCATCCAACTGGTCGGTTGTGCGTCCAGGGAGACAGACAGGCACCACTAATGCGCCAAAGAGTCCATTCAATTGTCGCAGTACGGTGGATTGAAAATCAATTGCATCGACGCTATATAAAATCACACAAACTCATATGCAATGCACTGCATCTGCATACATGGTTATGGCTCCAAGGCAACTTATCTCTTATTTGCAGGAAAATGCAATTCAACGACATATTCATAAGTGCATGGCTGTGTGTTTGTGGACACATTAGTGTGTGAAGTGATTAAAGCTGTGGTTTTCCTGTGGATATGAACCCTCAATTTCCATGAACCCAAGCTGCTCTTAGTCGTTTATGCAAATACATACAGTTGTGTGCATGGTTCTTGATAAGGGTGGCGGCGATTACTTTTACATATAATGCACACTCATACAGAAGCGGAGGGTTGGTTTAAAAATAATCGGTACCGTACCCCAGCCTACATCGAGCGGAGTGATCCCTTTACATTCTTATCAAGACATAACTGTTTCCTGCAGCATAAAAATGTGTGTTTGAATCTCTGGAGGGTCGTAATTGAATAAGTTTTAATTTCACAAAAAAAAGCCGGGAGTGGTGCTGAGACTTTATTTTTCAGCTTTAATTCAATTAATATGCCATTTTGGATGAAAACTCTTCCGATTAATGCGACTTACGAAAAGCATACATATATCGAAATGCTTTTTACTTCTTTGTTCTTATTTATCAGAGAAGCACAATTTCACTGCATTCTGAGAACGCGGAAAACGATTTTCTAGCACAAAACTGGCGATCACGTTTCACAATTTAATTCCTCACGATTTCGCTTTCGTTTCTTTTTTTTCTTCACTCTTTTTACTTCGAGACCTTTAGAAGAACCTAGGTGCACGTATCGGTTATTGATTTTAGAAATTTCATTCGACGAGTGCCCATAGCGGGGATTATATAGCCGTATATGTGTTTGAATATCGGACTATCACGGCGATAATACCACGCTAATAGGTCTTTGTTTGCTGCCGTGTAATAGGTGACCGACACATAAACGTAATAACAGTTCCTTTTTAAAGCATTCTTATTGCAGGAAAGGTTTAATCAGTCAATCACGTCAATAGGAAACTGTTTTGAAAGAATAGATGTTGGGGAAGTTAACTTCATGAAATAAATAATCATTTTACACCGGTTCATCTTTATAAAGAGAACGAAAACATCTTGTGAACACAGCTTTCTTAGCTGAACAAATAAACATTCCTTCAAAAGCTTAAAATTTGTTTGATTACAGCGACCACGTTGTCAAAGCAACATCTGTAAAATTTATTGTGAACTGTTTTATAGTGTAATTTAAATCACAATGAGTGGTTATACCATTGAACAACGTTTGCAAATTATCAAATTTTTATTTGCAAAATCAATGTTTCTTTTTTCGACAAAGCTTCGACACATCCAGTCCTGTCAAGTCGACATTTGGACACTTAATTCGAGTCAACTGTTTCAATAAATAATGAGTTCTGGGACCTGGGTAATAGTATAAAATCAAACTGACCCGGAATTTGAGGCAATCGATCTAAATAGCGACGTGTGTTCAATGATAAGGCTCTGGGGCAGTTTGGAGTTGATTCAAATTTTTGCAAAAAAAAACGTATTTTTATCGACGAAATCTATTTTTTGATGAATGGATGTGTGAGCAAGCAAAACTGTCGAATTTAGCACGATAAACAAGATACACGAGCTACACCAACAACAAATACATCCCGAGAAAGTCACTGTTTGGTGCGAATTTTGATCTTCCACCAGACCATCGGCCCACTCTTCAACTATGATATAACGAAACCAGAAGCCATATCCGTCAACAACCAACTCTAAATATCTATAGTAAGCAAATTTTTGTAACCCAGATGTTCAAGCAATTTCAGACAGATTTATGCGACAAAGTTATCAAATATTGGACCTCTTCAGCACGTGTCATGAAACGAAATCACGTTGTATTCTATACTTAATGTTACAATATATTCCTCTAAAAAGAACATTGACAGACACAACTTGTTCGATTTACCATTCAAAATCAAACGTCCTTACTGAAAAACACAAAGATAAGATTAAGCACAATGAACCCAAACTGTTAGCCTACACAAGCCGCAGCTATAAGAAACTGGGGCGTCTGCTAGTCTTACCTACTGAAAAACCCTTTACAAGCAAATACATAGATCCTTTTCACATATAAAGGCTTGTTGAACATGAAATTTCCCAATTTTCTTCTCTATTTTCCTAAATGGATGTTGCATCCACGACTGTTCATTATTATTAAATTTTGCTATGCTTTTTTCTTTAATCCTTTTGAACGGTACAAAATTCTTACTATCATATCTATCTGTCGTCCCCGTTCCCATTATACTGGTCATCGGCTGATTGACCTATTTTAAGAAATCCTCCGATTTTTCTTTTGTTTCGTTCAACTTCAGCGGAGCATATTTATCTCAGCAATATAACTTTAACTGTGTGTGCTTTAACTGCCTTATTCAACACGCATGCCGCCACGTACATCAATCTTTGCTTTACGTGTTGAAATACATTTTGTAAAATCTGTACACAAGTTGCTGTGAACATAAATTGGTGCTTCCCCTTGTTATATACACTTACAACCAAAAAACCATATCATTCTCATGGAATTAAATATGAAATGACACAGAAAATTATATTTTCTTGAATAAAGAAAACATACGAATATGTATGTACATACATACATGCACGCATTCAGCAAATCAGCACGTAGTTTTGCTTCCGGTACGGGAAATCGAATTTGGATCAAATTTACAGACAAAAACGAAAATACCAGCGAATTCGAAATGTACAAGTATACTCACTAACTCTTTATTTATTCAAGACAAAGGCAGCATTCATCGGCACAAGGTTTGTTCTACGAAGGTTGAATTCAGGAATCTGTTCACGGATTCAGTTGTTTAGGGTCACACTCGAAACCTAGCGATGCTCCACGGGTTCTAAATCTTTTAAACCTTTCAAAACTTGCGCCGGATTAACTGACATGTTATTTTTTCAATCAGGAAATGGCTGTAACTTAATGTTGGTTGAGAAATTGTCAACTAACGGTGACTAACAAGTCAAAACGAACAAAAAAAACTGCTCCGAGTGTGGAAGATGGACAAAAAAGAAACCAAATAATACCCTCTAGTTAAACATTCCTCGAAATTTATGTCGAATCTTGTACCATACTTTATTTTCAACATAAGATCTGCTCGAGTACTTTTCTAGCTATTTCTCACATTCTCAGCATTTCAAGGAGTGTGGTTAAAATTATCTAAGAGATAAAATTGCAAAAAAGTAAACAAACGAATGCGTTTGCTCACACGCTCAAATAATTGAAGGAAAAGAAAAAAGTGAACGGGGAGGAAGTTGGTTGTCGTCTCGCACACTGGGAACACAGCAAATTTTCGGAAAAAATGGTGGGAAATACATTTTTTTTTTTCAAAGCATTCGAAAAGACCTTGAGAATAACGTTTTGTGGGTGTTGTGGGAGTTGAAGGGATCTACAGTTTAATGCCGATTCCGTACGGCGAGATTGAGAAACTTTTTCTAGACAGTATTGTCAGTGACTCGAAAGTGATGGAGCCGTGAAAAATGTTTTGAAAAATTGTTGCTTGTCTTTTATTTGAATCTATACCTGGAAGACTATTGCGTCAGGACTGTAGGGCACCATCAACTCTTAGATTCTTAGTCTTAGATTCACCACGGGAGAAAACATATTTATAAAGTTAGTATTGACTTTTTTCCTGAAGTGAGGATCGTGTAAAATTCAGGCGCAAATGTTTTAAAAAGACGTGAATTTATTCAAAATCCATAATTAGTTATGAATGATCACCCGGTGAATTAGTTCAATCAGTCATTTTTGAACTCTCATTTTCTCTTGACTTATTTTTCTCGGAAAACCATCAAACAGAAGTGTAACAAATAGTTCCAACAAATCCAAACAACTACGGATCAATCAATTCTTCAATTTCTTTTCACACTATTGTCATCGGCACAAGTATTTTCAAGATCAATGGTTTGATTATAAGCATGACACATGGATTCACCCGACTTAACTGACGAAGTCTCAAGTAGGTATCTGTTCACTCAAGCTTTTGTCCACTCATTGTTGCAAACCATACACAGAGGAACGATCGAATAGAATAAACCCTGAAGCGGATGAAAGAACATCGCTTTGTTAATGTTCATATATTTATTTCATGTGCATATGACTGAAGTTGAGGTACATGTTGTGCACATGTTCCCGATGGTGATTTTTCAAACTTCATGTCATGGCACCGTGAGCATTTATTATGCCTTTTGGAATCAACTAACAGAGCCACACATGCATCAGTGCTCACATTTCTGTATTCCTTTCGGTGACATTTCCACTAGAATTACTGATGTGACCTTATTGGCATTGCCTCAAATTAACGCAAAAAAATATATGGAAAGCTTTGAAATCTCAACGTTTCTGCACACTTGCTCTGAGAGCTACAATTCATGCATATGCAACAACCATCGATTCGCTCTACTGCAAGAGTGGTTGGTCTATGAATATGAATCGCGGGAGGCAGTAATCGGGAGAGACAAGCACCAGACACATTCTTATGATTATGGTTATCCTTGAACCGTCGCAAAGAGTGCACACCAAACGGTGGCATTATGCGACGCGGAGTATCCATTTATGTGGAGATGCACTTGTACGATGGGAACGGAGTTGGACAGGATTCAAAACAATAACTGCCTTTTGCTGAAACAGGTTTTACTCTAAAAAGAAAACGACACACACAGCAAACCACAACAACGAAAAGGAATTGAAAAAGGAGAAGATGTTGGTGTTTAAGGTACAACTTCTCGCGAAGTTTGCTAAAAAAATTGACTCCACTGGTTTTCGTGCGCAACAATGTGATTAGATGATCATAGTTGCCTGAGTCTTTATATCTCTCGGGTTTTAATTTATTGCGGTGTTTACATACATAGATGTCAAGAGATTATAGATAACATATCCACGGATGAATACTATATTTGCAAGAATTTATTCGCATCCGTCTTGCTCGAGTGCATGCGAATTTTGATATTCCATATATTGTGGATCTTGCGCAAACAAATTGTCTACCTTTAGAGCTTAGACTTAGACTAAAATTATCTCTGCCTTCACTCTTCTAGTTGTTGAAAATAAAATCTTGCAGAAACGTGTAGTAATTTTATGGTTGCCACTGATCTTGGTGAGCACCTGTACTAGACTGCTAAGTAATGTAATACTGCCAGTGCTACCGACATATTTTATCTAAATGAAGAAATGTTATCCCACAAGAAAGGAGACCCAGTCAAATGGGTAATAGGCCAATTATCGGAGGATATGTTTCGATAACATCGCGTACAACCCGAAACTACCCGTCAACAACTCAGAAAAGTCCACAATTGAATACATATGTATTTACACCCACACCTATCATATCAGAGCGTACATTGGGGCTAACTATGTAGCATTGTTTCTAGTTCTGACATTCCCGCTACATTCGTCAGGCTGAGTAGAATGATGTTGAAGAGCGACTTATTGGCTGAGATCTAGGTCCACCCCGGATTGTGACGCCACACAAAGACGAAAGAACATACAGCTTATATAGATATGCGTAATAATAAAATTAAAGTAAAATAGCAAGGGAAGTAGAACTAAAAATAAAGTATATACTTATTTTGTTTAAATTATTATTATTTAGAATGGTTTTCTTGGACTTGAGCCTGGCTTCTGCAGCAACCACTCGTGTTGTGCGTGCTATTCGTAGCGTAGCGTAGAGGGCAATGCATTTACCCCCTATTCTACGGCCACCACCTAATCAATATAAGCCTCAACATCCTCAACAAACACTAACTAATTCTCATATCAAAAAATTGAAGATAACATGTTTATTTCATAGATCAACCGATAGCCAAAGCTCAAGAACATCCGGGAGTCGGTCACTGATTCAAGATAAGCATCAACTACTCCGTCAAATTTATTACCGCTCAATTAATTTTTACTCATTCGCTTCATAATTTATTTATTCAACTTTAATCCCACAAAACCGAATTCTAAGAGTGCCCTGTCAACTGTAATTAATTGGATTATTACATTCACTGCGCTCTTTACAACCATCTGAACCATGAAGTCCTCTAGCATCACTTCAACGCACTATTTACCATGTTCGTAGATATCTCATTCCCCACAGCCTCTTTGACACTGCCCGTATGATAAGTTGTACCTCGCACGACTTAAATTAATATCCATTCTATGATGGAGTATCCATTATCAAAGCTATCGTTACGCCAAGTGATGTTCTTGAATAAGCTGAGAGAAAAAAAAAAAACCGTTTAAAAGCGCACGCATGATATCCGCGATTTATATCAGATTTCCTTCCTTTTGTTTGGCACGAAACTGTCTAGTCACCAAGCAACTTTATAATTAGCTGCCAGATAGTTGTAAAGAAGTCGTTTCAAGTTCGCTGAATATTACGCCAGAAGCCATTCACCTTGACCTTGTGTGTATACAACACTTCTTAATTCTACACGCATCTATCAGCCTATCTATTCTAACGCTGATCTTGTCAGTGTCATTCACTTATCGCGTTTATTACTCACGTCAGTAGGTTCATACACTTTAGCCGGGCCAAATGGCAGCCAGTTCATGTCTAATCTCGGCACACAATAACAAATCGTTGCGATGAGCTGTACTGCTATTTCATGGAAACTTAAACATTATTTCCAGAAGCAAGCTATTCATTCATTTAGTAACATTTAAAGGGAGCAACAACACAAACAGGTTAGCAAAAGGTGGCAAATTCATGGAACGGCTTAAGTGTGTTTAGAGAGAATAAAAAGCACACATAACAAACCACACCACACCACAGCATACCGCTACCAGTCACATTTACACAAAACTGGATTTCGAATTGTGTTTTGTTAATCAACATTTTGCTATTGCTAATTTTGTTGAATTTCCTCTAGATTTCATTCGAGTGAAAAGATGAGACTGTCTTTTTTTTATTTTGCCGGCGTGACGTCAATGAGGTGGATTAATGCGGTTCTCTGGACACGAGTTTCGAGTAAACAGTCAGAATTTGTTTGTTGATCTTAATTTTCGAGGAAATAACGATCAAAGCAATATCACATGATTCATTTTTTCTTTCATGTTTTTTTTTTAGAACGATTATTCAAGGTACGTTGATGGGGGTACCTATAAAGAGACGCATTTGTAATGCGGTGAGATAAAGTGACGACTTTGTTCGATTAGGGTTAAGTGCATCGTGGGTGCGCTAAGATGAAAGTGAAAACTGAGAAAGTAATTTACTAAGAAAGAAGTGAAATTGATTCTTTTTTTCTTCGGCTTTTTGTCTTAACCTTAAAACGCCTCGAGCACAAGTAACATGATTCGGCTGAAGTTGCCGTGATGGCTGATTGAGCATTAGGATAAAAAAATTGTTAAATTGAAAGGTAGATATTTTTTCTTTAAATATTTTAGATTTGAAGTTTCAAGGAGATTACTTTTATTTTTAGAATGTGTGTTTTTTTTTTTTGGTATTCTATGTAGGCTTAATAAATGTTGTCTGTAATATATAATAATTAAGGAAGACTGTATAGCTATCCAGGCTAACTACATTAGCTGCAATAAAAACATACCAATTTCTTTCTAATGATTACTATCGAAAATGTCAAAAATGACATAGAAAAAGCAGAAATAGCTTTACAGAATAAATGTAACGAGAAAGTTAATATTTTCCATATTTTGACACAATTTTCTACCCACGAAAAAGTTGATTTATCTTTAAATTATAATTTTTTACTTCATAAAAACAAAAAAAATTCTAAACACAGTGGTACCAAAATGAAATGACATTTATTTTTCTTTAGCCTACAATAAAATACCAAAACAAACACACCTAATTTAAAGTTACACCACTAGGCGGAATAACCAAATTGAATTTAGAGTTCTGAGTAATTACTATTTAGATAAATGTTGGAAACTTTGTTTTGATATAATTAAAAGTTACAAAAATAGACGGGAACTACCCAAAGAAGCTATGACTGGTTTCTGATAAAATGACGAACACACGTGTTGTTCCACAAGAAAACTTCGTCGCTTAAAAAAGTGATGTGAATACAAAGGTTCTCGTTATAATACGAACGTACTGCTTCTGGACGAAAGGCTTAAGAATCGTTGCCACACCAGGGAGTGACTCATAACGTCTGACACCATTAAAAAAATATATGTTGTTTGCTCGTGACCTACTAGGTGGTTGCGATACATGCAAATTATTGCGCCTGTGTAAGCCTTGTCTGTTTGGAATTGAGTACGACTAAACTTCTGTACATACATATATTGTGGCGCGGTCCGAAATGAACTTAGGCTTAGCTTCTCCAGTCGTTTGAGCGTGCAATTGTCCCTTCCCGAATGAAGACGACCTACAATTTTATGCCAATTCCCGAACAACGAAGTTTGGGAGGCTTTTGTTGACAGCTATATTGTCAGTGACTTGAGAGGGTTGATACCATGAATATAAAAGTTGTTGTGCTCGGAATCAAACCCAGACATTCAGCGTAGAAGTTAGCGCACTTACAACCTACACATCGGGGACCTCGTCTAGATTTAGTCTATGCGTTAAGAAACAAAAAATAACAATGAAGAAGGGTGAAAATATGTAGACTTGTATTTCTGTCTTAGCTAGAGAGGAGAGACTCTAGAGGCATTGTTAGTTTAGAGATATATACTAGCAGATCTGTATTAACGGTATTATAAACCTAAAATAAACGTATCCTCTTTTTTGCAAAAGATCTCTTCGAGTGTTCCCTGCGCCACTAAGGATAATCTTATCATTATAGTTATACTTAATACTGAATAATCTTATATATTATAGTTATACATGACCATTGAAAATTAAAAAAAATAAAATTTTATAAATTTTAAAGATCCGATAAAAAATTTAAAACAATTTTTGAGAATTTTTTTTTAAGTCTTTGAAGGATATGACTCGGATATTTTTCGGGAAAGTGCATCCACATCATCACATTATGAAGAAAAAAATGTTTTTAATTCGAAATTGCTGAATACTATGTTATAATTGTCACAAAAAAATGTTATCAAATAAGATTCAGTTGATTTAATTCTAGTACGGAACTCTAAAAAGTATATGTGCTAAATTTTTGTCAACATCTGTTCAGACTTAACATACATATATACCTACAAAATTATATCGTCTGAGAATTTTTCGAAGGATTTTTGCGCACACAAAGCACGTGTACACGAATCCCATAACCTATACCAAATTGGCACATCGGCACATTGGTAGTGCACATTGTTATGCACAAGTATAACGTGCACAACTACCATCGACACACCCTTTGGAAAGGATTTAAAAGACTTGGCACACCTTTTCACTACATATCAAAACCGATTTTGCTGCCAACGGTTTTCATGCTTTTGTGAAACTCACTTAAGAACGTCCTTGACAATTTATTCTCTTTTCAAACGAGATGGCACTGCCAAGGACATTTTTTCTGGCTTTGATAAATATTTATGTTTGTTTTTTTTTTTTTTTGTTTAGAATAGGTTTGTATGTATACTCACTTATTGAATGTAACTTGGTAATCCTTTATCTGCTTTCGACTAAACTCATGGAATTCAGTGTAAACATTCACAACCTTAAAGGAATGCTTTATCTCCTGACCGTTCTCGAGGGCATCATTGATTTGTTGACGGCGGTTTAAAATGTTACTCAACTCTGAATCGGCAGACGACGACATTTTCGTGCGGCTTACTGGAAGTTGAAGACGAAGAACAAACGAAAAACTATGTCAATTACAGAAACCGAGGATACTGCTATCGATCGACAAGTGCACTGTCAAAAAAAAAAGAAATTCCTTCCCGTGCAGTATCTATAAATAGTCTTCCTTTTTATCCTGAATATGTATCTATTCACGGCCACTTGATGGGAAAATATTAGATCCCACGTAAACAAAATAATAGAAAGGATGTTCTTCCGAGTTCCTTATTATTTCAGAAAATACGCACAGTTGTCTTGAAACACACCCCCGTAGTTGGACAGAGACAAGTCACAAAAAAATTACACTCCAGAGACGCACAGGAAAAGGATGTTCGGGATAATATGGTCGGGAGCACCTGCTTTGGTATTTTTGTGAAGGGGAAACTGTTTATTTTCAACGGAACAGCAACGGCGCAAGAAAACTCAAACTTAAGAGAGCGGTGTATATGATGTTAACGCTTGGCAAGTCGAATTGCGACTGAATGTGAATGTGTGAGCTGGTGTGACACTGGCACTGGCAGTCCGGTGTTTGGTTCTGGTAGATGGAACGCTATCGCGTTAGTGAAGTGAATAGAGTCTAGTGCGGGCTGGTGGGAGGTGGTGACTGGCTGGTGATTGCATTTGATTTTCAATGGAGTGAGTAGAGATGCTGCGCTGTATGGGGATTTCTCTTAAAGTGTAATTTTTAAGAGAGCATTTCGTCTAGTGAGTGTGCGTCTGCAACAATTAATTTTAAAGATAACAGATATACAATTTTTTTCTTATCACTACGGTAAGATAAATCTTGTATGTTTATGCAGTATTATGTACCGGCATACATATTCATTTACTTGTTTACATAGTTATCTTTTGAAATCACATTTTTTGCACATTTTTCAGTTTATATTGAAAAAAATGCTTTGGAGACTACAGGCCTTGGGTAAAACTTTGTAATTGTAGAGTTTTAAACGGAATTAAAAGCCTTTATTATTTAAATTTGATGGTAATTCTCAAACAGAAGAAGAAGTACATATACAGTGGTGTGCAAAATAATAGTTTCGACACCTTTATTTTACAAATTCTATTTTTTATGAAAACTTGCAAAGAAAAGCTGCAAACAAATTTGCGAAATGCAGTAAAAATTCCATTTGTTCGTTATGTTCACAAACCTAACCTAACTTCTCAACATCGTCAAAGAGGAAAACTCTTTGCCAAAAGCACTTTAATTAGCCAGTTGCAAAATGTCGTATAGTCAGATGAGTCAAAGATCAATATATTGGGAGCAGATAGTGGCAGGCAGTTTGTGCGAAGTCCACGGGGAAAAGAGTCTTGTTTGAGTTTTCCAACTTAGTCGGATCTACACGAGTTTTAATAACGGGTCCAATATTTTGCACACCAGTGTATGTTTTTAAGATTGCAGAAATGTACAGCATTAAGTAGTGTACTAAAGATAGTGAGGGTAAAGACATCTAAATACATCAGGACATTTTACATGCATACACATGTCCACCACCTGACTTCAAACTACAAAAGTTTATTTATTTATTTATTTATTAAGTAACTACAATATAATTCAAATTATAGCACCTGTAGCCAGAGCACCAAGAGCCTTAGGCTATGACAAAAGTTATATGTACCATATGTTTACAGTGTTTATCAACTTCTTATATTAGGTTAGGTTAGGTTACTCCCGCAAGATGAGTTTCTTCTTCTTTATATCGGCCTACAATCGGGAGAGAACTTGGGTCTTATATAACAATTCTGTCCAGCCAGCACGACTTTTTGCTAGCTGTCCCCGATTTCGCCCAAAAATTTGGTTTAGATCTCCCTTCTGTGCGCCATCTAAATCTTTGATGTCCTCTGTGCGTTATCCCACAAGCTCGATTAGAGGATTCTTCCAACGGAGTTAAGTGGTCCATGCGCTGTACATGACCAAATCAACTTAGGCGTTGGTACTGCAAACGCCTGGCTATCCTGTACAGCCCATACAGTTGGTGGTTGAATCTTCTCGTTCAATTGCCTTTAACGCAAACAGGACCAAAGATCGCATGCAGAACTTTTCTCTCGAAAAAGTGTGTAAATTACTTTAAAATAAACCCAGTAGCCTTCGAATACCATTGTCCATATTCTGGATGCTATGCTATATATTGAGCTTTCCATTCAGTTGTTCACAATGGAATTCAGGACGTGTAACTTATTTTTTTTTATTGTAAGCACCATCTAGTCTATCCAACCGGGACCACCTCACTCTAGCAAAGACAAATGTATCACACGTAAAGTTAATAAAGGTATTGTTTCAATTCTGTGCCCCGTCCTAAAACTCCTGATCCCGAGCTATATCCAAGAGCTCAGTGCCATATAAGACACTTTTTATGGTGTTAAAAACTTCTTGTTGAGGCACGATGAGAGTTTTTTTGTACATAGCAGTGAAGCTATAATTAAACCGGAGGATTACGATTTTATTATATTTTATAACATAAAATCAAAATCATAAAAATTTGTTTTCTTCAAATGATGCTACAGTCCAGGATGGACTTGGGTTTGTCTTCTACAGGAACTACAACCACTCATGCGATTTCTCATGAATGGAGGTGACATACACTTACTGCTGAGTCTGAACGGCGAAGTTTGAGAAGTTTTTCTTGACAGTTATACTCTCTAAATATATTCAGTGACTTGAGAGAGATGTGGCGTTAAGATGAAAGGTCTGTCGGGGATCGAATTATGGACCTTCACCACATAATTCAGCGCAATTACCCACTATACCGTAGCAGCCACCGCACAGTGTATTAGAATGCAAATATAGGCGAGCAAAAGTTATTTTTCGAATTGGCTGTTTAAAAACGTTGATTTTCTCGCTCATTTCATATTAAACATTTAAATAAAGAAAAACAAATTTCCGAAATTCTACCATAAAGTCGACTGTTTTTTTTTTTCATGACCCACTAAAGCTTCATTTCTCTCAACAATTACATTTGAACTTTGGGTTCTAGAGCACCCAACCAATAACGACGTGTCGCAGAGCTAAAATATGACATCTTCTATCTAAGACGCGAAGTCGTAAAAACGTATGTCGAAATTCGAAAACGCATGCAACCTGCTAAAACTTGTATTTGCGTGGTTCTCACGTCAACAATAAAGATTTTCGGTGCCACTTAGGGACCAACTAAATGGAATAAGTTCTATAGATATAATTACTTGCTTAATTTTGTATTTGCAATATTCAAATTGAATTCAAAGTTGTAAACATAAACTTTTTAAATTAACTTTAAAATTATATAGTCACTAATGATTAATGATTTTTAGTCACTAATGATTAATGGAGTTCGTTTTTCCTTTATTATGCTGTGATACAATTTTATGTCATCCTTCCATTCTCCTGAGAGCTGTTTCTTTTGAAGATCTAGCCGAAAACTGTACAGTTATGAAAATTAAGAAAAACAAAAACATAAAGAAGTTTAGTAGTCAGAGAAGCTTACGCAAGTTCAGTAATGGCTTATCGCCATTTTATAGCTAAAATAGAGGAGAAAGAGGACGATGACAACTCGGAGGGAGACAAAAAGTACAGTATTTTTGAGAGAGCTTATTGTTCAAAAGAATTTATAAACGAGGTAAGTATTTTTTCCTGACAATTGAGTGGATTAAAGTGTTTTTACTGCTCTTATTTACGTTTTGTAACACATGCTAGTAGCTGCTTAACTTAAAAATACACCACAAACACGTGTGATCTTTAAGAAATTAAAATTACGTGCTGTGAGAATCTTCTCACTTTCTTAATAACACTTCCTTTAATAAGTGAATGTGAATCTAGTAGTTGCAATTGGTATTATTATAATTAATGTAATGTTTTCGAGCATGGTTTGCATTTTGAGATCATAATTACCACACATTTTGATAAACCGACGTGAAGCCTAAGTATTTTGAGTTTTAGGCCGTAAGTAGAAATTGAATTGTATTATTTAATATAAATATTTTAAGATGTTCCAGAGGCAACTAAATACATTTTTACTAAGTTTGTGTACAAACAAAACAGGTTAAATAAATTTTTAAAAAAAAATCTTCATGCTCAAGAGATTGGGTTTTATATCATCTGTGGATAACAAGAAAAGGGTTGAATTCATCAATGCCGTGTGAACCGAATTTTATTAGTTTTTAAGTGACAATTTTTTTTATTGTAATCTATTTGAACTAAATCCAATTGAAATTACAATACTCCCGCATGGGTTGAATCCTGTTCGAATATACACATTTTGATAATTCAATAATCGTCCAATTGCATCCCACAATGTTCCTCATGTCTGGCAACATTCAGTCTTCGTTTTCTCTTCATTTCATTATCGTTCCACAAGTCAGCTGCTAAATCGAACTTCAGAACTTTTCATGAGCAATTGGTTTCGAAGTAAACAAATAAACTAGAATGCAAAGATAAATGTCAGCGTAAAGCACAAATGTGATAAGTTTTTTCAACGTCATACGCAGCAAGCAAGAAACGAGTGATAAATTGGCTTCTACTCAGCGGCTTAGTGCAAAAATCAAAAAGGAAATTTTTTTATTTTTGTTTTATTTTATGTTTATTTCGTGTTATCGTCGGTTAGCTATTTATAAGGGGTGAAAAAAAAAATAAGTGGAAACTACAAACTCTGAAGGAAACAACACAATCATCAGTTGAACACTTATCGCACTTCCATGCTGCTGACTAATAAACATATTTAGTTGGATTTTTCACAAAGAACTAATTGAATTCATTTTGAAAAACTCTATTCTTCGCTAAGGAAGTCACAATGATGGTAATTCTTTTGCTACAAATGTAGTGACGATCATAAAATTGCCGTGCCTCTGGTGCTCTTGGGTGGAATGCCTCTAATTGTACACGATGTTCAGGGCGTTACACTCAAGCGCAACAGATTTACAATATCTACAGCAACAAATATCTTATCGGGGCGTATTTCATGAAATTATTTTCACACATGATTTCTTTTTTAGGACGGTACAGATGAAGCCACAGGTATAGAGAATCTAAAAATCAAGGATTCTCCCAGTTCTCAATCGTTGGACGCTGCTTCGACATCAGTACCTAAACCTATTGGATTGGGAAACAGTAATCCTGGCGATTCGTCGACAACAACAGGACAATCAGTTCCAATGCAACTTCCGGAGAATAGCTTGCACGTGGACATATCGGATGCGCTTAGCGAGAAAGATAAAGTTAAGTTCACTGTGCATACACGCACTACACTGCCTGGATATGCCAAACAGGATATGCTCGTCGTTCGTCAACACGAGGAGTTTGTTTGGCTACATGACCGTTTCGAAGAGAACGAGGACTATGCGGGCTATATCGTAAGTTATTGCAATAAACTAGCAATGAATTTGCTGTGCTATGTGATATTGTGTGCTATTGATTTTTTCAAAACACGATTATGTTCCTTGTGTACAACATGTGTCACGCAATTCAACTAAACATTGAAAACTAAAAAAAACTGGGAAGAAAATGGATTATTTCTAGTATTCCAACACTATATATGTACATACCAGTTGAATGCATATCGATTAGGTGTAAATTCTGCACCCATCCAGCAATAAATGATAACTTTAAGTCTCAGAATGTCTGCACTTAAGCAGAGGCGATAGTTGGCAATAGCCAATGGATATCATAAACAGGAAAAGTTTAGCTGTAGCCAGTGTTCACTTTCGTTTATCTATACAAATTTCTAGAGAATATGTGAGCATATGACATCACATTTGATATGATATTTTTTCAGTCTATTGTTTTGTTTTCTAAAGAAATTGCAAAGATTTCTCAGCCACTTAACGAAGTTTGTTTACGTTTTGCATACTTCCAGATCCCCCCGTGTCCTCCTCGGCCAGATTTCGATGCATCTAGAGAGAAACTTCAACGTCTTGGTGAGGGTGAGGGCAACATGACGAGGGAGGAGTTCAAAAAAATGAAATCTGAGCTCGAAGCGTAAGTTTTGTGTTATCTCCTTTTGTGCATACATCATATTTAACAAAAAATTCCAGTGAATACCTTGCAACATTCAAAAAAACTGTAGCAATGCATGAGGTATTCCTAACACGCCTCGCTCAGCATCCTGTTTTTCGTATGGACCAACATTTAAAAGTCTTTTTAGAATACGACCAAGATTTATGCGCTAAGCCACGTAAGAAAATGGCATTGTTTGGTGGTTTTGTTAAGTCTCTTGGCAAGACAACGGATGAGATTCTATTGGGTGCAACTGTTCGTGATGTTAATGATTTCTTCGAGAATGAATTACAATTTCTTTCTGAGTATCATGGTCATCTCAAGGAGGCGGCTGTTCGAACTGAAAAGATGACACACAAACATAGAGAAGTTGCTGAGTGTCATCAAAAAGTGTCCAATGCTTTAATGCAATTATCAATAGCTGAGAAGGGTACAATGGAAACATTTTACGCTAAAAGTGCTGAAGTTTTTGAAAAACTTAAGGTACCGACAGACAATCAGTTAGAGTTTAGTATTTGATAATTTTATTTTTAGCACTTCGAGTCACGGGTTGCAAGCGATCAAGACTTGAAACTAGGAGACACTCTCAGGTATTACCAAAGAGATAGTGACGCAGCAAAGGCACTCCTCATACGTCGTCTGCGATGCCTAGCAGCGTATGAGGCGGCAAATCGTAATTTGGAAAAAGTTCGAGCGAAAAACAAAGACATTCATGCGGTAAGTGAATAAAATAATCATTCTTGATCGGTTTTAGTTAGTTCTTTTTGAATCTGAATTTTGTCGCTGCACATTCTTTTGTCTCGAAAATCATCATCCTTACTAATTTTTATTTGTTTCTGAATCGCAACTCAAAAAACGAACTAACCTTAAACGCAGCCTTTGGAAGTACAAGAGGTATTTGTTTAATTGATATTTGTGTTGTAGATGATATGAGTCTAGCCTTATTTTTGCTTCTATTAGAAGAGTAAATCTTTTGTTTTTGAGTGATAATTGATTGATTTGTTTGCAGTTATTGTTTCCTATTTATTTGCTTTCCTTAGTTCTTATATACTTATGCCGATTTGAGTTGAATGATGTACATATGTATGTATGGATAACCAAGTGAAATGATACTCAAAAATGCTTGGATTTTACAATAGTTTGTCTTATTGATGTGCAAAAAAAAACATAGCATAAACTCCATGAACAATCATATAAAATAGCTACTTTAAAAGCTATTAAACTTCGGCTATATCTGTAAACTAGCACTTAACAATGGAAACATGAGGTCAATGCATAGGATTTCCTTGATTCTCGTTTCAAATCGAAGACATTTGTTAGAATTGACGTGATAATTAAAAATATTTTACACAGAATAATAATTGCAAAGGTCATTGATCGAACAGACCAGACTGGAGCCATAGAACGATTATCATGGAATAGGTTTATGTACGTGTGTCTATTTAATGATCCCAATAAGTGCAATAATTAAACTGCAGTGAAGATTGCGCGAAGAAGATTTTCAATATGATTTGTGCATGATACTTTAAATGTGAATAATCCGAATTGAAGATCACTGGAGTCAGTGCATGTCCGTAGTTTATGTATATCCACGAAGTTGTTTGAACTCAAAATAAATGCGTTACAAGGAATGATTAGTGTTATATTTTACTTTAAACACACGTACATACATTCACACATTCATACACACAACATTATTATACGATGTCGCACACAACGACCATATATTGAATATCAAACATGTTACATAAAAACCTACAATAAGAATGTTACTACAACTTCTCAGGCCAGCGGCCAGTGGTCTGAGCCTGAGCAAAGTAAAAGAATGTTACTCTAACGAACAATTTAATTTTAGGCTGAAGCAGCCCAAGCCGAAGCGTGTGGAAAATTTGAATCAATGTCTGCCTGTGGCAAGGAAGAACTTGTAAGTTTTCGTAATCGACGCGTTGCAGCATTTAAAAAGGGGTAAGTAAACAATTAAAAGCCCCAACATCAATCAATGCAAAAATGTGCATATTTCTTAATTTTCATTACAGTTTGGTAGAGCTTGCAGAGTTAGAAATCAAACATGCTAAGGCGCAATATGATTTCCTTCGTCAATCGTTGAACGCATTGAAGGAACTATAATAATCTTCTATACATCTGTAGTCATTTAAAAATCTACGCGAAAATAAATTTCTTCTATTCCAAGATTAACACTGTTACTGTCTATGACATCGACATGCATAAGAAAAAACAAGAAACCATGTCAACCAAGAGGATAATCGAACGTTCGTCGTTTAATGTGTATATTAATTCTAGATAAAGAGAAAATAAACAATTGCAACAAGTGGCGCTAAATAACTACACGAACATACATAAATACATACATACATATATTTACTAGATCTGCTGAATGAACAAAAAATTATAATTATCGTTAATCCATCTCCTAGGCCTCTAATATTCTTTGTAAAATAAATAATTCATATTTATAATATACATTTAGTGTATACACACATCTACATATACATACATATACTTGGTAGAGGATATATACAGAAACGTGACTTTTTTACATATATTTTGAAGAAACAAAAGCTACAAAGAAACAAAAACGAAAAACAAAACAAAACGCTAGTACACGATGAAGATCATTGAGTGCATTCGTTGAAAACTTTATGCATTCCCTTCTGCATAGACGTATTGTATGATTTTGATAAAGTAAATAGCAAAGAATAAGACCATTAAATACACATAAGCTCACAAATGTTAGACATTATTCGTTTTCGGTATTAATATTGTTATTCTCATTTTTCTTTCTCCCTTTTTTTTTTTGATTACTCTGTATTCTATTGTATACTTTTATCTTATCTTTCTCAAAATTACACATTTCCAATGTATAAATGAATATTTCAATAAAAATAATTTCATTTTCCAAAACATGTTTAATTTGCTTGTAAAACATCGATTGTGATATGTGCCAAGGCGGCTCCCATGTTTCTATTTCACTTAACTTTTTTTCTAATTCACACAAGACCCTATACGCTGAATATTTCAAATCAATTTTCTAGTGGAATTTTGCGAGAATGGAAATAAGGTGCAAACTTTTAATCTAGTTGGATTATTTATATAATTCTCATTTATATGAATGATCTGTTTATTCTGATCAATTTCACTCCTTTGCTGATGACAATACTCTCAAATCTTCATATCCTAGACTCACGACCCTGTCCTTCAGCCATAAAATTAGATTTGCGGCAAATGTTGAGAACATTGAATTTCCACCTCGACAGTATAATTAATTGGAATTTAATGTTTCTAAAACTCTCTGGTCTCTATTGTCATAGGTGCGATTAGCACTACTCCAACATCTGGCCTAGCTATACTATTATTTGAGGTCGCCTAAGACACTGCAAAATGTCTAGGTTTCCTCAAAAGATGTGAGAATGTTTCATTTTAGCCCATCTGATGTGGCTTCAATTTATAACGACCATTTCCGCCTCATTTTTATGTGCAACGTTCATATCTGATCTTTGCACCCGCTAGATAGAATCCAACAGCTGGCTATAACATACGTAGGACACAAAAATATCGCGAACTCAATCAACTAGCACAATATTTCCCACTAACTATAATCCACATACATTCGAGTTCGAGTACACAGATTTTCTTTTCACTACAATTCAGTAAATTCCATGTCGTAGTTCTTCGTAAAAAAAGAGTGCTTTCGTGAGAGTAATAAATGTCTCCAGGCTCATATTTTTGGGTAAGTAAGGCTTTTTGTAGTATATTTCCATTCCTGTGAAATCTGTGTGCGGTACCACAACTTCCTCCCCGTACACTCTTCTTTCATTATCGGAATGTGTAGGCTATTATTTACAATGCGTTTGTTTATTTTTTTTGCAATTTTATCTCTTGCTAAGATAATTTTACTCCTATCTATTCAGTCACCAATGTGCATCGATACCTTCATTCCCTTCTTTCGTCTATATCAGAAATCAGCTACATAGTTGATTTCTGGTCTATATCTTTGGCCTGAGTTGTGTATTGACTCCAGAGGTTATCCAAACTGAATATACATTAACCAACAAGAGAAACAAAGATTTCGATTTTACAAAAACTAGTCATTAAGGTTAATTTGTGTTCAATTGCCTTCAATTAAAAAAAAAAATTAAATAAAAATAAGTCACTTTATTCGAGCTTAAATACAAGCAATTGTCTCATCAAACAGTTCTGGTAATCGATTTAGTTCTTCTGTATTGGAAGAAGTCTCCCCAAACTCGCTTGCCGCTATTTTATGGGTAGTATCTGATCGTTCGTTGAGAAAATCAAAGTACTTTCGATCCTCAATGCTGGATAATTCAAGTGCTGCGGAAGACAATTTAAGTAATTTGTTCTCCGGCGACACAGGAGGTTTATAAATATCCATTTCAACATCTGCGCATTGCTCCTCAATAAGAATTTGAGAAGGCGGAGATTCTGCCATAGATATATCGGGCACTTTTTCATTTTGATGGGCCTTCCGATAGTGTGATAGCAAACGTGTCCGAGAAGCATATTGTTTGTAGCAGAATTGACACTTCTGCACATCAGTCTTTATGCAACCGACTGTCTGAACGTTGACGTCACTTAAAATTGGATTACTCCGAAAGGATGGAGGGATCTCCAGACCCGGGTGATTTTTTATAATATGAGCTTTCCGCTTTGCGTTGTTTTTGTATATTTTTGGACAGTGGGGGCAATTGAATATTGTTTGGAGTTTAACGATGGGTTGATTTAAATCCTCGATTGAATCAATATTTCTCTCCGGGTGACGTTTTACCATATGATTGACAAGCATACCACGTCGTTTGAAACCAACCTTACAGTCTTCACACTTGAATTGAAATTGTCGGTATTCATCTGAGCTCGACAACGTCTTTTTTTCATGGTCGGATGATTTTATTTCTTTCAGTTTGGGTGCTGATGCCAGATGTTCATCGTTTTCCATGGATACAGGTCTCTTTGGCTCTTTTTTTGACTTTCGCTTAGACTTGTGGAATGTCTTTATATGATGCTGCAGGTCTTCATGACTGACACATCTCTGTTCGCACTGGAGGCATTGAACATTTGACTTTTTCGAATGCGTTGCCTTATGCCGGCGCAAAAAGCTCATGTGAAGGAACAAACGATCGCATTCATTACAGGGGTACTTGACTGCTGGATGGAAAATTCGGACATGCTTTCGCACCAAATGATACTCCTTGTATTTCTATGAAATAGTCAGGTTACCGTGAAAAATTACAAAATTGCAAAAATGTGAATCGAAAGAAAATTACCTTATGGCAATGAACGCAGGTATATACTCCGTCGACGCAATGTTGGAGAACATGCTTCTTGAAGTCCATAACGTATTTGTAAGTCTGTTGACAGTATACACACGAATAAAGTCGATTTGTATGACCACGGATGTGAGCAGCCAATGCTGTGGGAGTAGCGCAATGCTGATCACATTGAGGACATTTGTAAGGTTTACTTTCGTTTTTTGGAAAATTTAAATGAATTTCTTTATGGACCTACAAGGGGAACGAGCACGATGATAAAGATAGGTCTATGATCGACATATTTTGTTAACAATGTTCTTACCTTCAACTTTTCTTCTGATGCAAATTTCCTGTTGCACATCTGACATCCATATTTTGGACGGGCTACAGTTTTCGAAGACATTTTCGATCTTGTTTTTTTTGTTGCCAAATGCGTCGTAAAATGCTTCTTTAGACTTGCATTTGTCATAAAAACTTTGAAACAAATCAAGCATCTACTAGAGTTTCTTGGTAACTCTGAAAGTTTTTTGAATTTTTTCCTTTTTCTTTTGATTTTTCGTTTTGAAATAATACACGAGGCATCCTCTACATCGTGAACCTCCATGTGTTTCTGCATTTCCTGAGATGTCGGAAATCTTTTGTCACATTCGAAACATATCCAAGGGTTTTCCAATTTAAATCTATTCTCATCATCCTCCACAGATGGCTCCAAGGTTAGAAGATTGTATTTGATCGCATATGTACTGTGATAACCGACACGCAATTCTTCTTTTGGTTTTATATCACGATTGCATTTAAAATATATTCTATCATCCTCTTCGATTATTTGTAAATTCTGTTCAGCGTATGAATGAGCCAGACGAACAAAACGCATCCAATTGGAAGTCTCTGTTAGATTTAGTATATGTTAAACTACATACACTTTTACTACATACCTACTGTAAAGACTCACCTTCGCTTGTGACAACAAGAACTCTCGAATTTCCAACTAGCAGAAGTGGATAGTAACGGGGATGTTGTGAACGGAGAATATTGATGCAAATGTCACTCATGAAGCGAATTTCTCCATCGAACGGCCCGAATTTCGTTCGCTGTGGAATTGCTTTTTTTGCGTATATTGAAGGCTCTGTAAAAAACAGTTGAAAGAAAAGTTGGACTTTTTAAACGAAACATTAAATTCATTTGTGGAATACAAATTCGCAATACAATTTTCAGTGATGACACTTATCTTGCTGACATAACGTATTGCGAAAATGTTCTAAAAAGAAGTCTTTACTAAAGTTCTGGGTTTTACGACACCGCCCAGAACCTGATTTGGCAAAGAAAACTGCTTAGAAACGATACTTCGAAGATCGAGATATGTTCGTGAGTCGAATTATCAGAGACAACACGGCTTCTTAAGAAAAAAAAGAGAAGCATGCGATACCAAAGACTCGATATTGGGAATTTGCAAAAGACATACCTGTAGACCGTTAAACGGCGATGCAAATCACCGCTGAAATGCATTATTCTGGACGCTAATGGACGATGATAAGAAAGCGCTATCGAAATGAAAACTTGTGTATGTGCAAACAAATGACGGTAGATAAGACTTACCGATACCACTTCAAAGAGTTAATCTAAGTCTTGCCATCAGCACCTTAATTGAGAACGATGTGGTCCACGAAAGCCCCATCAATTAGTGATTTGAACAATAGCTGTGCTAGCGTTTTTTGTCTAGTTTTACATCCATTTATTTAAGCTCTAATTTTATAAAAAAAAAATATATCTATTATTTGACCACCCTACATTTTTGTCAGCAATCGAATACTCGTTTTCTGAAAACTTCATAATAAAATAATCAATTACTTATTCGGTTAGATAGCAATAGGCGTGCTATTTGTGTTTCAATAACCAATATTATTAATTAATATATTTTCTCTTAAGAAGCCGCGAGGAAATGAATGACTTTGGATTCATTGATTATCAACGGCCAGTCGGTCAGAAAAATGACTATAGAACATCTTCTTATCTAGGCCACGTGTATTGGAATGATACTGTTTCCACACATGCCGCCAGACGCCCTATACGTCAACAGTTACCAAACGAACCTAAGGATATTAAGGACACTCTCTTGGAAACCGAACATATGGAGCAATATCCAAGAAAAGTAAGACAAAAAAATGTTTGTATTACCTAGTACTAAGTTAATTTCTATTAGAGTTCTGATACGTGCATTTTACGCAATCCTCCTGTTAAACAAAGACGCGCCAATTACATCAAAGCTTATGAGGACGCTCGACTCCGAAATGTACCTAAATTAATACAGGAACAAAGAAGTACATACAACTCAGACTTTAGACATGAACTACCGATTACTCCAGAAAATCATCTACAATATAATATGCCTAGTGCTCTTAAAAACGCACTTCTGACAGAGATTAATCGATCAAAACCGGGATATGCAAATATACTCGATTCAAAATCAACAAGTCAACGTGTAGACTATCCTCCATATAGCACCGAACAACAACTTGGAATAGGTGCCAAAGATCATATAACCTTTTGGAATTGGATCAAAGAAGACCATGGCAAACGCAATGTTAGGATATACAAAGAAAACATGTGTGAACATCGTAATAGGTGCATTTCACGAAGGAACGAATTCTTAACAGAAACCAAACCTGTCCCACATAATGGACTTACTACAGAAACTAGATCGAACTATGCTCCACCCGTAAGGAGTTCACGAGAAGAACTAACTGTTGGTCTTAACCAAACCTTCAATTGTACACCTTGGCCACTTCAAAACTTCACAGAAAACAAAATCTACGGATCAGGAGAGTGTTTGGATAAATACATTAACACTCAAGCCACTCGACAACATGTGTTAATAAAGCAATGATTTACCATTTGTGTCAGCTTTAACAGCTCCGAGGTATAGATAGTTAGTAGGAAGAGTAGCTCGGGCTCGACTCTGTACGGGTTTATCTGAAACGAGAACTAGAAATAAAAAATATGTAATTTAACTTTCTGGACGGGATACAGTAATTTAATTTAAAACATTTCATTTTCACAATCTTGGACACTTACTATAATCATCATCTTCTTCCTCTGATGAGTATCTTTCATTGTTTTTGAAGAATTCAGAACGGAATTCATCATTACTTGGCAAGTTGTTGACGATTTTTTCTTCCTTGTCAACATGTTGATTGAGATATGATAGAAGTTCTGCATCTCTTTGGGTTATGTCATTGACGGCAGCCACTGCAGTTTAGTTTGTACATGAGTTTATCAAAAAAATCATCCACATTGATAACTTACATAGTGGTGACATTGTGCTTTCTAGCAATATCCGTTGTTGCTCTCTCTCCAAAATTTGAGCAGCTAAAATTCGCTTCCTGTCCTCGTCGTCTGCCACTGAACTCATTTGATTTTCATCATGCAAACGGCCATCCAAAGTTTCCATATTGCATTCATTAGGGAACTCAAATGGTTGTAATGAAAATCCACTTTCGTTGATCCCTTCTAAATGATTTCTATCGTTTGAATCTATAGGAACTAACTCAACAATTTCTCCCGCTGCTCCGTTTTCATTAGTTACATAAAAATCTTGATAAAGATGACCATTAGGTGATCGATGCAAGACAACTTCAGTTGTTATAGGTTCACTGTCCATTACGTCTTCAGCTTGGGGAGCTTGTTGAACGAAATCAAATCCATCTGTTCCGGAAATGGCAGATCCCTCCTGTTCTTTATTAGTAAAGGAGACAGAATCGTCGATTTGATTCCCCACAAATACTTCAACATTCGAATTTTGTTGTTCAATTAAAATCTCATTGTTGTATGATAGATATGAATTATTCTGCATTTTACTCGAAGAGTTTCTATGACTAATATCATTTGAAGCTTTTGACTTGGCAGCAATTTCATTTGATGATTTTATGTAAATAAGATTCTTGGAACGATTTGGATTGTTGTCAGTTATTTGTGCGGAATTAACTTTTCCATAAAATGGACTGAACCGTGCCGCAGTTGTGCACATATTCGGATCGTATGAACTTATCCTTTGAAATCCTCGATACAAATAATTTTTAGTTGCCAAGACATCTTCTGGTTAAGTTGTAATAGTTATTATTATATTGTTTATATTATCAACTAATGTTCGTATATTACCTGAGTTATTAATATTGTCAGCCATAGTTACTTGCAAATACTATATTTTCAGTTTTATTAGACAAATTCCCCACTTTAACTGAATTTAACAAACAAATTTATGACAGATGTCATCTTTCACCAGCTGATTTTTGTTTTGATTTACCGCGTTTACATTGAAGCTATGTTCAGAGAGCGAACTGCTAAGAAAAAATTGGATTCTACCGTGTTCTACTACTACTGTAAATCAGCCGAGTTTTGTTTTAAACCCATTAGTAAATTTTAATTTTAGTTAATTTAAAAAAGCTTTCAAAAGGGACGGGAAAATTATTTTATTTTAAAATTGTTTTAAAACGGGTGGTCTACGGTCGTAAACCACGCGACCACTAGAGGCTCAAAAATCAAAGGAAATAAGAATATTTACGTAACCATGAAGTGTATTTAAATATACATATGTACGAATGTAAAGCCAAAATATCCAGTTGCTAGAGATGTTTTTTTTTAATAGTAACGTACACGATTTGAATATTATAAGATTAAAAATACGCTTCCGTTCGTTTCCCCTGTCCATAGATACTGTTAGATGATTCTAATTTCAAAACCGGAGTTGAACAACTTACTAATTTATTCTTGATATGGCTTATATCATACAACATGGCACCACGAACGACACCAAAGGCAGAACTAAACTCTGAAATTTGACCATTATGTGGAACGGCTTTCACTGTGTTTCGAAATTCCCTTCGCCGTTTTGGGCAATCTGATGATGCCTTCTTCTCGCATTGAGTTTCCTTAGTTTTGAAAACATTGTATTTATCTCTCTTCCAATTGTAAAATGTTATGTGATCCTTGGAGCCTATGCCAAGATTATTTAGAGGATATTCCACATATGTTGTGTTAGTAGTAGTTGCCGAAGTATCTAAATATTTAGCATATCCTGGCTTTGTGCGATTAATTTGCATGCTGTTATTTGGTGCTATAGCCACAGGCATATATGCCCCATTCATTTTTATTTCTTCTGGTAGTATTTTCCAATTATGCGTTCTAGAAGTTGTACTTGAGGGTTGAGATAGTGGTTTGGGTGGATACCGCAATTTACATTCGTCAAACGTTTTCATAAAAACGGGTTTCATAACTGTTGGGTTTCTCAGAACATACGGATCGGGCGTCTGATTTAATTTAATATATGAAACAAATTTTACATTTTAGTTGTTTTAGCATAAACAAATGTTTACCTTAAAAGTATACTGAGACCGTTGTTCACTCACAGCACGTGGCTCTTCATTTCCCAAAGGTGTTAGTTGAGAACAAACATCAGTTAAAGGTTGTGGGTCCCTAATTGGAAACTGTTCGTCGCGTTGAAAATGGGCAATATAAGAGGACGTCCGATAATCATGTTGCGCACCGAATGGTTGTTTATAATCAATGCTTCCATATGCGTTCATTTTAGACTGTTATTGTGAACTAACCCACAATTTTTGAAAATACGGAAACAGGACTTTAACAGGAATCTAACACAATATCTACAAAATGATATTAAACGAAAAATTTGTAGCGAACGACATAAAGAAACTGTACAAAAGTGAAAACGTTGGTTGCCATGTTTGCATACTGGTAGCAAGTGTGTGAACATTTTAACTCATAAAATACCATGACTACAAACTTGTATTGTTCAGAAAACAAAATAGCGGTATAAATATAAACAATATTTAACATAATCAACGGCTATAGATACAGAGAATATTCAACAGAAAAAACTCAAGAGCATAGTCTTCCGAGTAGTTAACCATATGTTTGGTATTCATAAACAAACAATGTCGACATTCCAAAAATAACTCTTTTATACAATGCAATAGTAATGGAATAAACCGAAGTGACATTGATCAGTCCTGCCCTATGGCACAGAGATATGGATTATATGATCCTTGATCTTTTCGAGAGAAAAGTTCTGAATGCGTCCTTTGGTCCTGTTTATGTTGACGGCGATTGGAGAAGATTTAACCACGAACTGGATTATCTGTATAGCGCTGTGTCTAGCCAGGCGTCTACGGATCCAGCATGGACAACTTAGCTCCGGCCCGAAGTATCATTCATTCTGAACCAGTGGGACAACACAACGCTAGCTAGCAAAAGGTCGTGCTAGCTGGAGAAGCTTTTTGGTTTAGGCCCAGGTTCATTTCGGATTGTATCTCCATAAAAAAAAGATGAATCAAGGAAAGATTGTGATTTTGCAAAGCTACTTTAATAAAATATTTATAAAACAAGTAATTTATTATACACCATTTTTGTATAATATGTATGTTTGTCCGTTATTTTCACTTTTCTAAGTTGAAACTTTTTGGTAACAGTTGCAAAATGCTTGTGCAGAGTACACGTAAAGGTGGATTGATTGGTTTTGTGACGTAAACAGGAAAATCCTTCTTCGCGAATTCCATTAAAAACTGCCTGCACATACCACAGGGAGTGGTAAAAGCATTATCCTGCATCCCAACCACAGCAACTGCTGTAAACTCACGCTTACCATCGTTTATCGCCTTTGCAGCTGCAGCTCTTTCAGCGCACAACGATGCACTATATGCCCCATTCTCGATGTTGCTGCCTGTATAAATTTGTCCATCTTCTGTTCGAATAGCTGCGCCAACAGCAAAATTACTGTATGGACAATATGCGTTTTTCCTTGCTTCTATTGCAGCATTAATGAGACTCTGTACAGATTTATCTGGAAGGGGTAAGAATATACTATATTTATTATGAAAATCAAAGTTTCAAATATACCTAGTCCATCAAAACTCTTAACAGATTCGTCATCTCTTACTCCGTTTATGTAGATCCCTGCCATTTTATATCCGTTGCACAAAAATTACTGGAAAATAAGCTGATGAAACAAGTTAAGTATATTTTTTAATTCATCATCAACGGTGAATGTCTTTATTTTGGTCCAGTCCAGAGGTGAGCGGAGTGATAAGAATGACGTTTCAAATAATTTTGGCAAAACAGCTGATGTACGTTCTATTTCGATTCAACCCGAAACTGTCTGGAAATGGAGACATTCAGGAAGTTGAAATATGTATCCTGTTATAAAAGGAAGGAAACATTACATTATCAATTTTTATATGGTGTACATATACTATATGAATTTATAATATGAATAGCATATTTAAAGATGATTGCAGTGTTGGATAGTTTTAGATGGAAGAAAAAGATGCCATTCTCATTCATGGAACTACGATTTAAAATCCCTCTCAATCTGAAAAGGCGATGTTTATTAAGCCTGGTGTTTTAGTTATGCTTTGTATTAAAATCTGCCGTGTTTTAGATATCCAACAACCGAATGCAATCAACTTAAATGGAAACTGACTAAAATTCTTTTATGACTAAAGGCACATCTTCAATAATAATATAAAAATTAAAAGTATAACTTTTTTTCAGAGAGAAGTAATAATGAGGAAAATTAAAAATGGTTTGATAAAAATATTAAAATCACGAGTAAATTCTTGAAAGCTTTCTAAACACATAAACCTACGTCGAAATATCTCCTCTTGCCTGAAACACACTCAAGAGTCTCCTGAAAATGTAGACGTTACCTTATGGCGAAAAGCGAATTCATTCATTCACCTGAATTCGCTTGCATTCAGTTTGTCGTTTTCTGTAGTCATAAAAAGAAGTCTGTCCAATATATCACAAAAAAAGAAGGAAAAAAGAAATAGAGAGAAAAAAGTGTAGGGAAAATTGACTGTGGAAACTGTGGATTAAGAAACCCAAAAGTTTATTTATCTATGTCCCTAAATTGAATGCAGAGTGCTTATATAAACCTACTCAAGTAATTCCAGTGCAATAATCTTATGTATTCACTTCTGAATTAACTGTAATTTCTTGATATATCAAATTGATTTGGTGAACACGAAACGAAAACGGTGTAAGGCGAATTGAAAATCAATCGACAACAATAAAAGTTAAAATTAAACTCCTAAATAAAAAATTATCCCAAATTATTTGGCTCAATTGTTTTACGCTTGTTTGTTATTGATAAAAATGCATAAATGTTGCTGTTACCCAGCCTAGCATTGATTCTTTTCTGCTTTATTAATTATAATCTTGACACTTGGCAAGGAGAAATCGTCTTCACCATTTCAGCCAGATATACGTGAAAACGCATATTTTCAAGAACAAAGAAGTCATCCGCAACACAGGAAAATAGCTCAAAATACATATGATTTTTTTTCTTGTTTTCAGGAAAAGAACAAAAAGTTTGTCATCAAAAACGAGTGTATAACAATTCTCAAGAACTTGGGATATCTAAGATTGTATTGTTTAGCAGAAGAAAAAGTAATAACTTCTCTTAGTGTCGTATTGTGTTGTTGATCCTATTGCGAAAGAAAGTAATTCGAAAGGAGCGCGTGTCGTTCACCCACATCAATTTGCAACGCACTTGAAAAAACGAAAAAAAAAATTTATATACTATTTATTTATTTTTTTCGGAAGAAAATTCGCAATTTTCACCTAGTTACGCATTGAGTATTGTTAGTGGGGGCGAAGAAGTCACCATACAATAAAGTGGATACAACGGGGTGTTCGAAGTGAACAGCTAGATCAGGCAACTTGCCAAATAAACAAAAGCACTGAACTGAGAATCCAAACAGCGGCGGAGAACGTACACGTAGAAGGAGGAAGAAGAAGCTTATTGCAATATTAAGGAAATATTCGTATTGTCTTTATCGTCCGCTTGGCCGTGAGCAGCTGGAAAGAAAAAAAGAGGTTCAACAACATCAGCGACAATGAGTGAACTATCGCCAGAGGAGGTGAGTGCCTATTGTGTCTGGTTTTGGACTTATGTATGTATACAGTGTATTTATGCATGTGTAAATGTTTTGATAAAGGATAAAGATCTCCCATATCCTTGACAAATTTTCGGAACATAAACCAATCTTTAAAGAATGTGATAAAAGTCTTAAACAATAATTCTTTATTCACACAATAGCACATAATGTATACATATCCACATTTGATGTGCAAAGTCTTGTTTGTCGACATGGAGCCATGTAACCACAATGTTTTGGTTCAATGAACTTGAAATAAATCAACAGCTGTGATATATTTCCTGTGCATTTGGTGTGACCTTTTCTATCAAAATTTTCTATGAGTTTTCATTCAAAATATTGTTGTTTTTACTCTAGTTTTTAATAAGCATGTATATACAAAAGTACGTAGATTTATATTCCGATAAAACGAACACTACTAGTTAGGAATATTTAAGCACACTTTAGGGTTGACTTAATTTTACTTCATGTGGCTCTACAGTCCGGGGTGGATCTCGACCTCAAGCAACCAACCCCTCCACCTGGCACGATCTTTCACCAGCTGTCTCCAACTAGACAGACCAAATTGGTTGAGGTTTCTCTCCATTTGTACGTGCCACCTTTGACTTAACCTCATCTGTTGCATTGTCCCACAGATTCAGAGTCAAAGATTACTTAATTGCTTGATTTAAATGTTTGAACTCTACATTTAAGTAAAGATTCTGCTAAAGTAAAACAAATAAAATGAAATTTTGTACATATAGTACATAATTGTCACCCAATAGTGGATAATAATAATCTTCCTTTAGTTCAATTTATTTATTGAAAATTTACTTGACTCGTCTATTTTCGAACATAGACAGAAACTTCGGTAAGGCAAATAACTATGTTCTCAAATGTTGATAGTTGATGAGATTACATTCGAATTTTTTGTCGTACGACATAGGGAAGGTTAGGTTCAGGTGGCCGACTGCCGTATAGCAGTCTCGTTTAGCCCAATATAGGCCGATTGTTGTACCACGCGGATCCGCTTACACCCACTCATGAAATTAGTTGGTGCTTGCTATAAAGCGTTTAAGCTGACTGATGCCGATGATCTTCAGCCCATTTAATTCGTCAAAGAAGTCCAGAGGAAATGTGTTACAGTATCTTCCTTCTCGTCTCCGCAATTTGTACAAAAGTCTCAACCTATAGTGTTCGGTCGCACAGTGTACTGTAATGACACCGATGAGAGTTCTGAGTGGTGGCCTATTCATTCTGATTAGACAAATTGAGCGTTGTCATATTCATAATGAGTAAATTTTAAAGTTTGTAGACAAGGATAAAAAACTAAAAAACACAATTTTCGCCTTTTGAATCTTTAATGCAATTTAAAGGCTTCAGCGAAAATGATTGTCTTATGTCGGGGGATATCAAGTTGTTTTGCATTAAGTACTACTTTCTCATTTGATTAGCGATATCCATATCGTCCGTCGTCGTTGCGGACAAGTTAGCACCTGTCCTGAGATAGGGTTAAATTAAACAAAAAAACCTTTTTTTATGGCTGAGAGAATTACTATTAGATGAAAATACATTTGAGTAATTACTTCTAGAAAATTGATTAAAAAAATTAAAAATGTAAAAATGTACACAAAGTTTGAGTGACCGCTTGTCTCGGTAAAGAAATGTTTTCTTTCGCCCAAAAACAAAACTCATAAAAATCGAGCCGCGTACAATTTTTTTTTAGAAAAATTGTTGCTTTTTTTTGGATTTGAACCTAGATTTGAAAGTCAGGTGCGTAGGGATCGACGCACATACCCACAACGTCACGACGCCCAGGAGTTTGTCAACAAAATATATGTCCGCTCCATGTAAATGACGATCTGGTATGCAGTATGAATTATTTTTAAATTACATGAAAATCGCGTGGTCTTTTTTAATTTTTAATAATAATAAAATGGTCGAATTACACTTAAATTACAATATAATTTTGCTTGTCATTATAGCAAACACTGTCTGTATTTCGTAACAGATGTTTTTTGTTAGATTATGTACTTTCGGCTTGATCTGATTGGTAGATATGGTTTGTTTTCCATTTTCTATGTCTACACCACCGAGAGATGCCAAATTTTATCTACACATTTTTAAATGGAAAGACGACGTTTTTTGAAGAAGCTTTATTTGATAATTTTTCTATTTATATTCAGAATATTAGAGTTAGATATTGGAACACGAACTTGTGGTTTCCTCTTTTAGATATTCTTCTGTTTGTTTATGTTTTCGACAGAAAATGCATATAGATTCATACAATAAACTAAGGCGAAGTAAATGTAGTCTGACAAGATAGGCTATGATGGCTGTGTAAACCAAGATAGATCCATAGTGCAGAGCAATCTAACAAAGAGCTTCGATTGTACTAATGTTCATTTTCAACTCAGTTTTTACTATTTTCTCGTATGATAAGTAGAAAAATGTTTGAAATATTGCTAATTTATAGATCCTCTGCAGGCATTCCAAGCTTAAATTAATCTTATACGTTCAACTTCCGACTTAACCTAACAGGATTCATTTTTAACTTCGAACAATTGAACTTTCTTTTTAATTTTCTTATTGAAATTTACGACGGTTATGTTTGCTAGTTAACATTTATCGCTTTCTGTTCAACAGGTTCTAAGTTTAAGTTTACCATTGCACCACGTGCCAAGCTATGAAGAGACTATCTCTGTCTCCTTTCTGAAGTATGACTGACCCATTGACTTAACAATGGGAGAGAGTTGTATTCATAACTTCATGAATTGAAAATATGCATTTCGATTCTATTTCAAGTTTATCTTTAGGTGCTCCAGTAAAAGCCTACATATTTGACGAGTGCTTGGAATAATTAATTTTTTCCCTTATTATAATAATAATAATATAATAATAATAATGGCGGCGCTACAGTCCGAGGTGGACCTGGGCCTAGCTTTTCTCACCAACCAACTCGTGTTGTGCGTGCTATTGTTCTCTCACGAGTGGAGAGATTATTATTATATCTAAATAATTGCTTATTTAGACATCGTAAGCAAAGTGGTAAGTTCTATTCCGCAACATAAGGTCTAAGAAGTTTTTGGTAACCGCACTTGCCGCACCCTTCTTAAATTTTCACACACAAATTTGAATTTGTCTCTTTTAAGTCTCCCAGGTAAAGTCTACGCTAAGGTGTTGGAGGCGCGTTCTAGAGCTATGGTCGAATCCAGGATGGGGGATGAACAGTGCGGTTTTCGTCCCGGCAGAAGTACAACCGACCAGCTTTTCACTCTAAGAATGGTACTTGAGAAGGCTTGGGAGTACGCCAAACCGATCTACAGTTGTTTTGTAGATTTGGAAAAGGCATACGACCGAGTTCCTCGAGGTAAACTCTGGAGTGTTCTGCAGGAGTATGGGATTGATGGTTCTTTGTTGAGGGCCATTCAGTCTCTATACACAAACTGTAGTAGCTGTGTTCGGGTTAACGGTAGTAAATCAACACCTTTCACCGTGGGCGTTGGACTTCGCCAAGGGTGCGTTTTGTCACCTCTCCTTTTCATTATATATATGGACTGGATGTTACAGCGCAGTTTCACATTGGGAGAGTTGAGGGTAAGTCATCTTCTTTTTGCAGATGACTTAGTCATCCTCACATCCTCCCAGATGGAACTCCGGCGCGCGCTAGATAGGTTTGTGGCCGTATGTGCTGATGCTGGGATGAGGGTTAACGTGGACAAATCCGAGGTTATGGTTATTTCCAGAACCCCTGTTCAATGCACTCTACATGTTAGTGGAGTCCCATTGAAACAGGTGGAGAAGTTCAAGTATCTCGGAGTCTTCTTCACGAGTGATGGGAGGAATAATGCTGAGCTTTCCTGTAGGATTGGTCAAGCTGGTTCAATTTTGAAACAGCTTGGTCGATCTGTAATCAGGAAGGCCGAGCTTGGTGTCAAAGCCAAGTTAGCGGTTTTTAACGCAGTATTTGTTCCAACTCTCACCTATGGTCATGAAATTTGGGTAATGACCGAAAGAATAAGATCGCGAATACAAGCTGCCGAGATGAGATTTCTTCGTGCTGTTGTGGGAATTACTCGCCGGGATAGGGTGAGAAACACGACAGTGCGCGGGGAATTGAATGTTGGGCAGCTGCTTCTTCGAACGGAAAGGGCTGTACTTCGTTGGTTTGGTCACATGGCACGAATGTCCTCATCATCACGACTTCCGAGGCGTGCCTTGAATGCGATTCCATCAGGTAGGCGACCGCTTGGCAGACCTAGGATGAGATGGTTGGACCAAGTCCAAACACTCGCCTGGTTGCGCTTGGGCATAGCTCCTGATGAGTTAGAGTCGATGGCGGAGGATCGAGTGGCCTGGAGATCTCTCGTGCATGCATTGCCACCCCTTTAGTGGAACATGCGGGTCATTGAAAATGAGATGAGATGAGATGAAATTTGAATTTGTTTGATCAATTTTTCGACACATTTGCATAAAATATATGCCCACATGTACCTACTTAGATGTTTTTTTTTTTTTCAAAGTGAAAGCCATGCGTTATTTCGTAGCTTGCTGACATTCAATTTAGGATTCTATTCGTTAGGTTTCAAGTAATACTAACTGAATTTGTCTTAAGGATAGTCCTGAGTTTGTTTGGCTTAAGAAACATTTTATTGTCATTTCTTTGTCTATTTCCAAGAACTTTATTAATTTTTCCGGAAATCTTGTTTATTCCGCCTTCATCCGTGTTTTTGGTTCAATATGTAATTCCATCTAAACTGAAGTACATACAAAGATGATGTTTTCTCTTTCATTTCCCCGGTGAATTAGGTTAGGTTAAGGTTTACCGATTCCAGGCTAACAGCCTCATTTAGGTCAACGTAGCCCCATTGTGGTACCACGCAAATCGCGTATTTCCTATCCATAAAACCAGTTGATGCTTTGCTACAAAGCGTTTAATCTGATTAATGCTAATGCTGTTCAGCTCATTTGTTCTCAAAAAAATAGACTCCCAGATGAGCTTCCTGCAGATGGAGACGGCACTGCATCTGCAAATGTGTTACAATCTCCTGCTCTTCCACGGCTATACAGCTTTCGAAAAAGTAGTGGTAAGGCAGTCATAAACTAGAGGCGTGTCAATGGCACAGTATCCTCTAGTGAGCTCTGAGTGCTGGCCTGTTCATTCTGGCTAGACAAAATGAAAGGTCAAAGTTAAATTTAGGGTAGATTTGCTTTGCAATGAGTAACGTTCACGAACGTTAGTGGTTCTAATTATTTCAAGTTTTCGAAGATATTCCGCCACGATGAGCCCGTTTCTTCGCAAGCAGATTTATTAGCTTCGTAATGTCTTGGAATGTCATAGTGTCCCGTTACCCAAATGAGATGAATATTAAAATGCTCATCTCAGTTCAGGGAGGTTTTGGTATTATTGCAACCTGGCTATCTAAACATACATATGTTTGATAATGTCCCTTTTGGATATCATATTGTTTTTAAGCCTGTGCTTTCTTATTCGCAATAGTCTCAACATGAATGCTGCTGAGTTTTGTAAGATAGAAGGATATGTTTATATTAAGACCCTTGGAGTATAACTTTTTTCCTTTAACCTTATCCGTCATTGATCCATCTGTCAAAATTCGCTGAGACCATCCAGTGTGTGAAGACCTAGCTCTAGGGTTGACAAAGATAAATAAAGTAGAAGGTTGGTGTTTTGAGGAAGAAACCCAAATTTAACGAGAATAGATTTCGCCATAGATTGTGAGTTTGGAACGTATACAGCGCAGTGGCTGGAAGTTTTCACATAAGAAAATTTCATCGATAAGGTTTTTTTTTTTTGTTAAAATTTCTGTGGCACCACAACGAGATTTTTACTTAATCCAACCTTCATAAAATGGTTTAGGTCGGCTTGGTCGTTGGTATTAAACTCCTGAGCGATGCTACTGCTACCCACATACAGTTTTACCTCAACCTTTTCCAAAAATTTGATCAACATTTTCGATGGTAGGTCATTCGGTGCATGTTCAATGTCTATTACTCCAGAACGGAATCTCGTAAACCATTGCTTTGTCACTCGAATTGAGGCAGCATTAGGTCCGCAAACACATTCTTACCATAAAACACTTGCTGTATGTACATATAGTTGTGTTGATGGAATATTGACCACATGCGAGCGACCCATAATTTATGTTATAAATAAAAGTGCTGTTAAAGCCGAATTGCATTTTTTTATAAGTACAAAACTCTATTGCTTGATGAACGTAACTGTCCCAATAATATTATGACAACTATATTTATACCAAATTTTTTAATAACAACTTTTAGATCAGAGCAAGAAGACTTCGCACTTTAGGCGGTGGTCAAAATGCCACTCCACGCACAGTAGAGACTGAGACTTCCCCTCAAGTGGAAAGTAAGTAGCATTATTTATTTGGCTTTGAAATCCCAAAGCTAATCAGTTGGACATTGTTACAGCTCCGCGAAGTACAACGAATGTGGCCAAAGAGTCCCGCTTAGTGAAGAACGCACTACAAATGTCACTGGATGTTAGCAAGCCCAATTTAAAAGCACTTAACACATCACCAACATCGTCTACAACATCTCAGGATGTTGTTCAAAAAATGGAGACTGATGAATGTCCATCGATTCCTAATACATCCGCGAAGCCAATTGATATATCGGAAAAATTCAAAGATTCAGATTCAGGCATCGAAAATATGGAAACCAGCGAAAACACATCACCCGTTACGGAGGGACCATGCCTCATGGTCCCAGCTATTGAAGCCATCGAAGAGAAAATAGAACAGATTGTGTCAAGGATTCTCAATGCAACTTGGAACGATAACAGCAGCGGATCAATGATCTGTCCACAAGTTGGCAATTTCATCGAAACGTATCCTGAAAAGCGTTACGACTTTAAAACTCTCGTAACAGATGTTCTCATGGAGTGTGTACTTAAATTATATAACAACGACCAGTCGGACTCAATTGATTCGGACAACAGCGACCAGTACTCAACACCGAAGAAGATTAAAAGTGACGACTCTGAAGTGCAAGAGATACTCGCGAACGTAGTAAGCGGTGGCAATACGACAGAAATCGATACCAGATTAGACCAACCCAGTACATCGCGATCGTCTGCCAATGAATCGGTATGCCCTGCGCCTGTATTGAAGGCATTGCGACAAGGAAAGACCTCCGCTCTCGTGTATCTCATTAAATGCTACAAGAACTACCAGAATATAAACAATAAACCAGACGTTTCAGTTGATCCCTTGTTTAAGACAACCCTGTCATTCGTTCACTTGTCCATTATGCGCACCACAATTCTTGTTCTTACGGACAGAATTTATCAAAATCTCACATACAACATGGATCAGTCGTGTCTATTAGAACAAATGTACCAGGAGCGTATACCGGAAGATTTCCTGCATGATCTGGTGGCGGAAGCCTTCAAAAGGCCTGCTGACTTCGAAATGATATTCGGACAGATGTTGCGCGGACTATTCATGGGTATGCAAAGGAACATCTGTACAAGCTACATAAATACGGATCAAATTCAAACGCTGGCGAATTTGATCGTGGTGCGGGTTGGCAATGCACGGCCAATATGTGACTTAATGGTGAAACAGGCCAACTTTTTACCCGAGATTTGTACGAAAATACCTGGGAGAGAAATTGTTAAATGCAGTTACTTGGGACCATTTTTATCGGTTTCAATGTTCGCCGAGGAGAATATCAAGTTCGCAGAGGCCCAGGGAAGAAGCTCCAATTTAGCTGTGTCATCGGGAAAACTTAGATTGGTAAGACTCAAAACACACCCCATTTTTAAGAATTTCGTTAATTTTTTTTTTCGTTTTCATAGCAACTGCACTCGATGCGCTCGCACATGCATACAGTCTTTCACTCGCTTCTTGTAAATGTCAACAGTCGCCCGGTTACATTGGCATACATCTCAAAGATATTGCTCCACAACGATAGACGTGTGCAAATTGCATCAGATGAAAAGCTTTTGGCTCGAGACGGTTTCGTCATAAACCTAATGGTTGTTCTGCAACAGCTCTCTGTGAAAATCAAGCTCGATAGAGTTGATCCAATGTTTCCATTCTATTCGAATTCCCTAATAAATATCGACAATGACACTAAACTTCGATTCACTGAGGATGAGTATAAGAAATTCATCGAACGAGACTTCAAGGATGTGGAGCACAATGCGAATTTCCAAACACAATGTTGGTTCCTTACTCTGCAAGCTCATCATTTAGGTTTTATGCCCGCAATCCAGCGCTACAGACAGAAGACACGTGCTATCAAGGAGTTACAAAAGCTAATAGATGAACTGGACAAGACCAAATCCCATTGGGAGAATACTCCATATGCCAAACGTAACAAACAATTCAGAGACCGTTGGGTGAAGCAACTCAAGAAACTCAATAGGTATGACATGTCCGTCAAATTATCGACGAACACCACTCACTCCCTCTCTCCATTCTAGATCAAAGCTATGCAGCGAAGTGTGCTTGCTTGATCCGAAGCTCATCACATCATGTATGTACTTTTATTCGACTGTTTGTGAATTCCTATTGTACCAAATGGAGGGACGTAAGATCGAAGGTCCATTCATTTCCAAAGTGAATGCACCACAAATGAAGCCCACAGATGCGTTTGCAGCACTGCCCGAATGGTATGTCGACGACATTGCCGAATTTATACTGTTCGCCCTTCAGCATGCTCTAGCCGACCAGAATGCAGTCCGTCAATCTATTGACCATCCAATCATCACATGGCTCCTGACATGTGTTTGTGCCCCGCATTGTATTAAGAATCCATATGTCACTGCCAAGCTAGTTGAGGTCCTATTCGTGTTCTCATTGGCTCCAGCAAGTTCGTCTCTAAATGTACTGGTAAATTGTCAAAGAAAATCAACTAAAATTTTAACTCATTCTTGTGCAATCCATCCTCAGATGTGGAATCACGAACTGTCACAAACAGTTTTGGTAAGTTCTCTGATGAAATTCTACACTGATATCGAAACGACTGGACAAAGTACTGAATTCTACGATAAGTTTACAATAAGGTAGGAGACTTGTGATGCGTTTGGTTTAGCATTTGTGTGAACTGAATCGGTTTTGTGTTTCAGATATCACATAAGCCATTTATTCAAATCCATGTGGGACAGTCCGATCCATCGGCAGGTTATGATAACTGAATCGAAGTCAGGAAAGCAGTTTGTAAAGTTCGTCAACATGCTGATGAATGACACAACTTTCTTGCTGGATGAGTGCTTAGAGAACCTCAAACGTATTCACCAGACGCAGGTAGACCCTCTCATTCACAAATGCACGGCAGTCCTTACCTGTTGGGTCTTCCTCTATTTACAGACACTTATGGCAAAAGAAAGTGCTTGGGCTGAACTGGGATCCGAGCAACAGCAAAGCCGTCTATCACAACTGTCCACGGATGAACGCCAATGCCGATCGTATCTAACACTTGCCCGAGAAACAGTAGAAATGTTCCACTATTTAACAGTAATCTATTTACATTCACATCGATGGAATTGATAATGAAAGTTTGTGTTTTGTAGGATGATATAAAAGAACCCTTTATGCGGGCTGAACTTGTTGACAGGCTTAGTTCGATGTTGAATTTCAACTTACAGCAACTATGCGGGCCGAAGTGCAATGATTTGAAAGTTCGAAATCCAGCAAAATATGGCTGGGAACCAAGGCGTCTATTGGGACAGATCTTTGACATTTATTTACATCTTGCCTGTGATAGATTCGCTCAAGCGCTTGCCGCCGATGAGCGATCGTTTCAAAAACATCTCTTCGATGAAGCTGCAGATCGAATCGAACGACTTGGCATTCGATCGCCCATAGAAGTGGAGAAATTCAGAGCGTTGTTGACAAAGGCTCACGACATATATGGTTCGTATCTATAAAGCAATTTGAATCAAATTGTGGCTGTGTTACCAACAAAGTTTTATTTCTGAATATAGTGGCAAATCAACAAGCCGAAGACGAATGCGCTGATGCGCCAGACGAATTCAAGGACCCACTTATGGACACACTAATGTTGGATCCAGTTGTTCTTCCGTCAGGTACGGTTATGGATCGTGCCATCATTACCCGCCATCTCCTGAATAGTAGTACGGATCCCTTCAACCGACAACCGCTCACAGAAGATATGCTCATACCGAATGTGGAACTGAAGGACCGAATCGACGCATGGCGACGAGAGAAACGAGACAAAAGACAAAATCAGCAGCAATTGAACTTATACGATAAAAGTAGCTAAGCACGTTACCACATGTTTTCTCAAATATATTATGATTTTTATATGCAATTATTATATATAAAAGGAAGAACTTTCTTTTTTTCGGTTCACTTGTGGCTCATTCGAATTGAATTTGTTAGGACTTAAATTAATTTTTTTTACCATACATCGTCGGTTAAGTTAAGAGTACATGTTAGAATTGAACCAACAAATCCGCACACAACTCCTCATTTAATTGCCGAAGGTTCTGTGGATCTGGTTGGTGTTATTTTGAGCGTTTTTGTTTAGTTTTCCTTCTTTTTTTTTTACTTTGTAAAAGATACGTAGTATTTAATTACATATTAAAGAGAACCAGATATATCTATGAAAACAAAATTAAGAGAAAATCATTAAGAGAGAGAACATGAATCTCTTCGAAATGTAACAGGAACTATTATATATACATACTTACATTCATAGAAAGAGTTTAGTGAAAAAACAAGAAACAAAAAATATACATTTTTGTCATAAGTAAAACTTCTGTCATTTATGATGGGTCGGGAGTAGCTATTTTTGGATTTAGGCTGCCGGCGAAGAAGATAATCCTAGCACATTGTTCACAACGCGTTGTTCCTTCTGATCAAAAAGTACACGGAATTCCCCATTCAAACAAACTTCGCTTGAAATATTGTCAAAATCGGTTTTTTCTAGGTTGGTACATCAGTCATCTGGCGCTCAAATACATTTTTGAGAGCCGTCTGCCATAAATTTGTGCGTTATTGCTTTGTTAACAAGTCAGTGTTAGTTGAGCAAGGAGAGTTTTGTGTTTCTAACAAAATACCACGTGCGGAAGCATTGAATATGTTAACGGTAACCTACGGGGGCTCGACAATGTTGAAAACACAAGTGTATGAGTGATGCAAAAAGTTTAAAGTGGGCCGTACTATGGTTGATGGTCGTCCATCGGACAGAATTACTGAGGAGAACGTCTAAAAAGTTGGGGAAATTGTCCTCGCTGATCGTCGCGACGCATTCTCTTTTTTTTTGAGCTCACGAAGCAAGCTGTCTTTATATAACACCTTGATCATTCCTGTTCTGCTCTATGGCGCGGGGATATGAACATTCACAATAGCAGATGAAGAAGGCCTTGGTCTTTTCGAGAGAAAAGTTCCGCGTTCAATCCTTGGTCCTTGTTCTTGTGTTAATGGCATTTGAACAAGATTCAACTGCGAACGAACGACGAGTCCAGCCAGACGTTAACGGAATGAGCAACACTGCTCCTGACCGAAGAATGTTCGACTCCTAGCATGTAGGACAACGCAATAGAGAACGCGCACGAAACCGATGGCGCATATCACTGGAGAAGAACCTTAGCCAACTTCGTGTGGGTAATTAGAGGCAGCTGCCTAAGGATTGTGCAAACTGGAGATGATTGTTAGTTTTTGTCTTTGTCTACCTCGAATTCTAGCGCCAATAGAAAAAAAAAAGCAAAAGATCATGTGCATTTCCACATCCATATCATAACAGAAAGAAAACACTATTTTCTACTTAATTTTGTTGTAAAATGTATTTCAAGTACTTTTGTTATGGTTTTATATACAAAGCTATATGATAAAAAAAAATACTTTATCCTTGCTTAAGGATGAGAGCGTGTTAAAAATTACGTTGAACCGGTCAATTATTGTAAACAAATTAACTTAATTTAAACAGTTAAGTTAGTTAAAACTAAAACCTTAGGATGTGTGAGAAGCAGATTTGAATTGGTGGCGCGATTTCTACCAGAAGGGACACCACCCGATGTAGCATTGACAAAGATTCTCGTTATTGGTCGCTTGCTGTATGAGCAAGTCGACTTGCTGCTGCACGGTGACGGCATTCTTTGTCTGAAAATCTGTACCAGTTAACTTTCGCTTCACACGACCTACGATTACTCTGGCTTTGGTATTGGTGACTTCTGCCACCATCTGTGTGTTATTTCCAATATTACCGAGGCCTGTTTCGAAAGGTTTGGCCTTGGCGTTAGATTGACTTCGCAGCATGCTCACTGATTCGTCATCGTCTCCTGTAGTTAGGCTTCCCATGGTAGTTGTACCGTCATTGTTCGCCTTTGATCGGCGATTCTTGTCTGTGTCCAGCAGACGCCAGTTCAGCAGTGGATCGTAAACGAACGCTTCCAGAACTGCCATCAGACTGTCCTTATTGCGGCGGAGCACGACCATTACGCTTTCGCAAGTGCGCCGATAAGTGCCCTCAATGCCTGTCACTTCCATGGCTTTGATAAGCATTCGTGTCAACCTAAATGGTATTTTTTCGGGGAATTTCTCGCGGGTCATGGCCACTTCAAAACAGTCGCCAAAGTCAATGTGAAGTATTTTTCCACTCATGCGATCCAACATGAGGTTCGATGGATGACGATCCCCCAGACCAAGGATGTACCCAACCATTGACATGACAGCTAGGGAACGGGTATAATTAGTTCGTCGCTCGAACCACACTTCAGACGACGGACTCTTCAGCCACAGCAATTTGGCCAAGTCGTCGCCTTGTGTTTGCCGCAACGCATATTCGAATACCTCTACTTTCTGCATCAGTGTCAAGTGATCATAATCCGGTGCCATTCTCAGCATTGTGAGATGCTCCTGATTGAGAGGAACCTTCTTTTTGACGCGATAGTCGCGAATGAGGGTATGCAGTGTGTCACAGTGCGGAACCCAACCGATCAAACCAGAATTTGTGCTCAAGGGAATCACGGCATAGCGTTGTATGGTAAGATTACGTCGGAATGTATCTGGGTCATCGAGCAGCAAAGTGTTGACTAAGCTGAAGAGCTGCATTACACGCTCGTCTTGCCGCAAATCTTCGTGGCCCTTCAGCAGATACATGTAATCCTTTCCGTTCGATCCTCGAATGCACAATTTACGTGGCCGCTGCTTAGATGTGATAACTTGCAGATTTGTTTTGATGTGACTGATGCTTATCAAATCCTGACCTAGAATATGAGACTCCATTTAGGATAAAATTATATTTAACATTAATTTGGTGCTCACCTGGGTTATAGCTACCTGGTACCGCCAATTCTAAATCTTTGCAAGCGAGTAGTTTTGGACTAACGTAAGGCAACTCCAGGGAAGTGAGCTGGGGAAGTTGTCTCGAAATTTTTCTGAAGACGTGATAGTATATGTCCCATGCTCGGTCCAGGTCCATACCGTTCGACGAAGTCTTGTATCTCTGACTCCACTCGTATGCCTCGGTCAATTCACGTCCATACGCCTGACTAAATGAAGTCTCTTTCAAGGTCTGCGGACCTCGTTCCAGCATATTATGCAGAGGCTCCAGAATTTCAAACATTCCTTTGACATTGCGTTCCCCAAAGTACAAGCGAGAGGCTTCTTCCAGACCCTCAGCCCATTGTTCGTGCCAGAGAATGGCTACACGAATCAACTCCTCACTGCACATCATCGCTTGTTCGACAAGCGTCAGCGAGTGCTTTCGCATGGAGTCGAGAATTTTGAAGGCTGCATTTTTGCGAGCTACTGATGCCGATTTCGACGCCACTGTCAGAGGGTAGACCAAGGCCTGTGGATGGTACTTTCCGATGTCGATGAGGAGCTGATGGATCAGCTGTCCAACCAAATTTCGGTGGGTATCAATTCGGGCTATAAGCTGCGGGATCACTTGAAGCCACGTGTTTATTTCAATGATCTTCATGCCGTTCAACAGTGCGTCATACACCTCAGAATATTGCCCGTAGTCGAACCACAACGTCAACAGGCGAAGGGTATCTTGCAGAGAGTTGCCCTTGACCAGGCTGATTGAGCGGAAGAACCCATGCACTGCAGGGACCGCATATTGCTCGATGATAAGCTTTTCCTTTTGCATTTGCATTACTTCACTTATTCCCGTTGAACTCTCCAGGTTTTGCTTTTGGGTTTGGACAACCTTGAAATTCATGTAGGCCCACAAATGCCACGCCTTGTACCAGTTCTTATCGTACTCTGCCGCCTTTTCGAAGCATTCGAGCGAACCCTGCACAGCAGCGGGCTCCTGAATTCCTTGCAACTTGTTTTGCCAAATTGCCAGCCTCAAGTAGCAGCGCGCTAAGAGTCTCCTGTCCTCCTTCTTTATGTCTTCTGGGTTGCAACTGCACTGAGCACTGAACATGTTCACGAAACGGCTCAGTTGCTCGTAAGCACCGTGCATGTTGTCCGACATAGCCATGTGCTTTGTGTACGCGTAGGTGACTTGAGGCTGATTAAAAGGCAAGGGTTCTGTAGGATTCTTCGAAGGGTCCGCACCGAGAAGCATGACCAAAGTCTTGTGGGATAGCTGCAATGAGCCACTCTTACGACAAAGAGATGCATATTTCAACCAGGTGTGAACGTCCTCCTGAGGACTTACAACCAACGAATGAACTTGAATGATCCGACGCCAATCTTCAACCAGGCGTTGACCACCTTGCAGTCGTTTCCACCACATAGTCTTCAGCGGTTCGCGGCGTTCTGGGATCAACTTGTATTGGATAACTTCCTCCAGTTCGGCCAACATTTGAACACATACCATCGCGCCGTAGGCTCGTTCGTAAGACTCTCCGGCCATTGAAGTTAGCTCCGTATCCAACAAATCTCGTGTCTCGTCTATTAATCGTTGCGCAGTCTCGAAGTCACCGTAGTGGACAGCTAGCACCGCTCTGTAGAAGCTTCCATCTTGAGTTTCTTCAGGAATGCACTTCACATATTCTTGCATACCCTCCCAATCTTGTAGGCCCCACGCAGCCACAGCGGCTAAGTGCCCAGCGCGGGATTTTCCATCACAATCCAGCGTTTCCCAATTTTGCTTGGCAACCGACCCAAGGTCCGACCACTCGCCCAATGCTTCCAAGCAACGCATATGCCCCAATCTTGCCTCCAAATCATTCGAGTCAGCCTGAAGCTTTTCCGAATAGTGCTTCAGAGCCTGATCCCAGTTGTGTAGCTTCTCATACCATCGCCCTTGAACCTTCAGTTCGTTAGCTTCGTTGCGATATGTCGTTAAGAGGCCCTCTGCGGCTTCCTTCTGCTGCAGTTTGTTGTTGATCAAGATCAGCGATTCGAACACGTGACGATCATTCTGTCGCAAGAACTCGTCCTCTTTGTAGTGAAGTGCCTTGGCGTAGGCTCGGCTGGCCATGGCGCGTGTACCAAGGAGTTTCGTTTCTATTGGTATCGGTGGCATATCGCAGTGTTCCATAAATTCGGCCAGATTAAGAATGGTCTGAGTGATTTCCGGCATGTCGGTTACTTCCAACGCCTGACACAAACTCTGGGTGAGTTCGTTCTGGTGATCTTTCTCAAGTTCTGTCCAGCAGGAAATAAATGCAGCATTGAATAGATCCCTCAGGAGTTTCTCATAATTCTGCGCTAATGCACGACAGGATCGTAGAGCAGGTGACGGTGACTCCTTCAACAGACCAATTGACAGCCTCTTCAACCATTCGACCCAATCGTCTTTCGACACTCGACGGTTCACTTGCCAAGCGGTCTTCAGGTCACTTGCGGACACATGAAGTTTCTTGATCGTTATGTTTACATCACTAAGCGATCCGTCGGTACTTTTGTATTTCGCTTGCCGCATGTGAAACTCATCATCTAAACACATGGTGGTGTTGCTTTGGATCTTGGTCAATAACTTTTCATACTTTGAGTCGACAATCCGGTGCTTGACAATGGAACGGTTGACCAATGGCGCAAAGACGAGGTACTTTTTGCCCAACTGAATCATCATAGATCGAAGAGTGGACATGGCTTGGTCCCGCAGCTCAGAATTTGTGTCCAGAACTCTCACTAACGGATGTATGATCCTGGAGGAGAAATCATTGAAATCCAAAATCCACGCCAAGTTGTCGATTGTTTCCATGGCGGCGCAGGAAACTTGTGATGACACGTATGGGGCGTCGAAAAGTTTCACAATCGGCGGCACAATCAAGTGCAAGTAATCGTCCAGAGTATTGCCGAACTTCTGCAGAGCCTGCAAGAGTTTTATCGTCACAATTCGGTCCTTCGATGTGTCATGTTGCAGCACTCTCAAGATTTGTGGTACCAGTTGGGATAGGTAATTTTTGAACTCGCATCCCAGTGCGACGGCAATTTTTTCGATCAAGTTAATCAATGTCGGCTGCAGTGGTGTGTTAATGGTCCAGAATTCCTTGATTAACTTGAATATGTCTCCCATGTAGCTGATGATGTGCTGTTTCACGATTTCAATTAGTGTCGAAAGCTGTTGGAATAGGAACTCCCTCAGATTCATGTCGGCAATGCGCACGTTCTCGAGCAAATTGGGCAGGACCTGCGATAGGTATGGGACGCATTTTATTCCCAAACTTTGGAAGATAAATGTAACCGCTTGCACGACGCTTGTGTGATGCTGACTCAGCGTAGGATCACGAAGGATTCGCATCAAAGTCGCAATTGCTACTGCGGGGTAGTACTCATCTAGGAGATTTCCCATATAAACAAGAAGCTCAGCTGTCGATATGTCTTGGTTTTCATCGACCTTAAAGTCGGACAATGATATAAGGATGTTGTCCTTCTGGCTGTCTATGAGGCCCTTGTTCATTTTGTGCTTGTAAGGATCCATAGCTCCGAGGAGACCCAAGACACGTATTGTTTCCCGACGAATCGATCGACGTTGTTCGGTTTTTAAGAAATTGATTAGTATATCAATGAGGACGGGGTACTTGTGATAGGGTGATACAACGCGTCCTGTTGCACTCACTAACTGTCCCAGGGTCCAAAGAGCTACGCCTCGTTTGTCTGGACTGCCAGAATCGCCAAGCATTTCCAGCAAAATTGATAATAAATCATCGGCCCAACGTTCCATTTCATTGGAACCCCCATTCACTTCGGCAAGGTCGCCTATTGCTCGTAGAACGTTCAGAATCACACCGGGATTTGAGTCTGGCTCACGCAGTTTCGGAACGAGAATAGTCAAAATTGGACGCATGTACGAAGAAATTAACCTAGAAGTGGGGATCAGAGAATCACAAGAATTCTAAGCGACAGAGTGCACGATATAGACAACTTACCTTGGCGTGCTAATGACCAAATGGTCAAGCATCCTTGCACTTTGCTCTTTGTTACGGCTCATGCCTGAGTGCTCCAATTCAGTCAATAATTGAATAAGAGTCTTCCTCAGTTTCGGCATGACATATGCCGGGTTCATCGCCGACAGTCGTCCAATAGTTACAATTGCTAATTCGCGGATCTCAAACACTTCATCATTCAACGTCACAAACAACGCACTCAACGATTCAGGCTGCGCTAGTTCAGCATCGAATGTTTCATCCAGTGAACGCAGGACTCTTAAACGAACATTGCAATCAACGTCAGTTATCGCAACAATCAGCAAACGCTCAAGAACATGAGACACTGTCTCGCTGAGTGTCTTAGAGCTCTCGAACTGTGACTCGGATGATTGAATTGCAAGCTTGAGCAATATAGTGCATGTCTGGACGGCTTCTAAACGGATTCCCTCATGCTCGTGGTTGATGAAGTGATCGGCACACCTTAAATCAAAACTATGTTCAATCTTATAGGGAAACTACAAACATACATACCTCTGAACAAAGTCCAACATGTTTTGATCGTCAAAATTGAAACTACCCAACGTTTTCAGAGCCAGAATGATGGTTGGAACATCTTGCTGACTCGAATCAGCTATCGAAAGTGATGCGAATGGTACGGATAGATTATGCTTTGGTGTTCCCATCCCGGTGGAAGTCTTATTCATGAGCACTTGGGAGAGAATAGCAGTTAGACCGTCCGCAATCTGTGGCTTCAGATCCGGCACATTGTCTGCCAATTCGCGTAGACAGACTGTTAGTGCTGGAGAGAGGCCAGTCGAAAACATTTGCTCCAGAATGATAGTCACGTCTTTTGTTATGCCCGATTTGACTGCATGCGCCAGCAAAGTGATGCAGGTAAATATCGCTGGATCAATTGTGGGTTTTCGCTTCACAGACGTATCCTTCGAAGGGAGTGCCAACTTTATAGCATCCATTATGCTCTTCAAGTACTTGTCGATGTCTCTTTCAACGGCCACAGCTATGTAGCCAATTGTAATGTAAGCACTGTTTTTATCTTTCTCCTTTCCGCGTAGGTTACTCAACAAATGATTAATTGCGATTTTCAGATATTTAAGGACAAACACTTCTCGATTGAAGGCAGCCAGTCGTGGTAGAATCTCCAATAGACCTTGTTGCACCTGCGCAGACTTTAGGACACGCTGCTCGAGTACACTGTCGCAGATTTTGCTGTAATTTTCAATCAAAATTTGACGACTATGCGCTGATTCCTGAACATTCATGCCGGAAAACTTAACCGCAGAATGATCGGGTTCCAAGTGCGTTTGTGTTGTGCCTAGTTTCTCAATGAACGGTGCTTTCAAGCGCGGCACGATAGCTGTAACCCCGGTATCAGCATAATACTTGCGTGGATATGACTCAGGTTGAAGGCTTTTCAGTGAGCTATACCGGCGTTCCCATAGTGAATTGGAACAGCGGAATAATTCGTTGTATACGATCAGCCCGCCATGAATGCGATCTTCTCGGGTGATCCCTTTTTCTTTGGAAACTGGCGTGTCGATAACAAAACACTGTTCAGCCTCTTCGAAGCAGATTTTATACCACTGAGGCTTGCTAGATTGCTTTGTATTCTCACGTTGCGAGGTTACTATTAGTGCAGCTCGGAGGGCCTCGCCAGCTGATTCTCGAATTGCTGGTTTCGGGTCATATATTGCATTGAATATGTTCTCGAAAAACGTTGAAATGGATTGATAGAAATATGTGGGCATAGCCAGTGCCAACTCACGAAGAATGAAAACGGCTGCATGACGACGATACTATGAAATGAAATATAAAAAAAAATAAATGAAAATCATTTTAAAGGGCATTTAGCGGCTATAGTCTTATAGGCATGTGCAGAGCAAGGTCAACAAAGCAACTACCCAATAAATCTTCAAATTCGATTTCATGGCACACTATGACGACGAATATGGTGTGCGTCATTGAGCGTTTTATTTTCATAGGTGCGCAGTTTGGATTGCAATGCCAAATAAGAAGTTATGATATACTTTACAGACACTTACCTCTTGTCTATCGCCGGACAACCACTCGAACGCTCTTTTGATATCGAAATCAAAGGACTCAGCACCCTTCGAACCAGGCAACGAAGCCAATTCCACGAGCGTACGTGCGGCAATTTCCATAACCGACACATCATTTGAAGGCAATAAATTCCTCAAATTAGTAGAATAACGTGAGATTCTAGTCGTCGTGTTAACAACATCCCCACTGATGAGGCACTCTTAAAATAAACAAAATGAGTACCGAGAAAAACTAAATTTGCTTCGCACTTACTTATCGCTAGAACTCCTCCCTTCTTCTCATTAATGTCGGAACTAAGCACCATGTCAAATATATGATGATTGAAATCATCAAAGAATTGCACCAATTCTTCCTGGGACATTTCCCGCAGTTCTGTCTTTACATACAGGAAAAGGTCTTGGGCAGCTTTGTGCTGGACATCCCGATTGCGAGACTTCAGTCCCAGCACAAATCGTTGCTCAATCAAACTAGACATTTTGATGCACTGTACTGTATGACTAAGAAAAGTTTATTTCGCTTAGATGCACTTTGATTTGAATGAAAATATTAGCTTTCGATTTTTTTTTCCTTTTTTCTTTTTCATATGCACATAGTTTACATATTTTGAGGTTAGATCACGGGAACACTTGACTCGGCTTAAACTTTACATTTTACAGTACATTATCAAGATGTACACGAACTGTAAACCACATTGACTGCAATTTTAATAATTTGCAGAAATATTTTCTTCTTGTAGTGTTGATTTAGATAACGATGAAAATGAACGCCATAAAATTAGTCGAATTTTTCTAAATGACAGTAGCCATCTATAAATTTCACTTCTGTCAAACAATTGTCAAATGGGAGGGTTTGAAAAAAAAATAAAAATAAAAATACATACAAACACTTTTCACAGGCTGTTTGTTTGTTTACACTTTTCAAATTCGATATCAAAGGAATTTAAATATAAATGCGGCTTTATCAGAATCTTGAATGAAAGTAATTTGAAGATGGGACTTGAATTAAAGTCGAGAAACACAAATAATCGAGTAAGTACTTGTTAAACTTACAACAACCGAATTCTTTAAAAACCAAAACAAACCTCATGTATGTGTGTAAATTAAACAGCTGATTTGAGGAGTGATGCCAGATCTACAATATAATTCTATTTAACACTAATGGCCAACTTACATTGAGTATAGTTATTTCATTCATATATTTATTTATGTATTTAAAAAAGCCTAACTTATAAATAAAAATTATAAATTAAGGGGGAAGCCATGAGTAGCAAGACCTTAGGCTTAAGTGTTTCATTCATAATTAACATAAATTATTGTCAACATACCTGCTATAAACAAACTTACAAGAGAATAAGGTTTTTCGTTGTTATTGAGCCCAACTAATTTTATGCTGGTAATGTTAACACATAAATCAGAAAATTGATTAGTATCACGCCTAGAGATAGTTTAAACTAAACTGGAGCACTCAGAATCAAAACTGGTCCATTGTACTGGCAGGTAGCAACCAACTCCAGTGTCTTTAATTTGATCCCAGCGTCAAATGATGACTGGACTAGATTCGAACCTGGGACCCTTCTAACTTGAGGCAAGCACTTAACCAACTGCGCCATCCAATTGCTAGAGATAGTTACTAGCTGATACCGTTGGCAATTACTTTGCAAAAGCTGGCTCAATATTATTCAAAGGACCATTTTGACGCTCCAATTAAAATGAAGTGTAATTAAATAAAAAGTGCGAAAAATTATCCTGTCGATTATACGAAATTTACACGTGGGCTAAGAATTGATTAAAATGAATAATGTTTAAGGTGGCTTTTGTCAAAGTAAATCTTTGTCAATTTTGAAGCAGCAACTCCCAATGCACTATGTAAGAAAGCGGAAAGAAAAGTGCAACGGGTAGCCCAAATTACATTTGTGTCTGAATTGCTAATAATTATGTGGATTTCTAATCCTTGAAAAGAGTGAGATGGAAACAGAAAAATTGCCTTTAAAGTATTACTATGTAAAAAGCAAGAAGCAACGGTAAAAAAGAACGACAGAGAATTGTTGCAACAAAAACTACTCCATGTAAAAGCCGCCTAACTCAATTCATTTATCATACAAGTTTTATAATAGAACAATAGCATGGTTACCAATATAACAAAATACTCTCACCATTACTTGAAGATTGGCATCACTTTCTCTGAATCAGCTGATTGTTTAGAATCTTCACTGGCTCGCTGGCTGGCCTGTAGATCTGTAGATTTGAGGCAAAACTTTAAAAACAATTGAGGTAAAGATATTACTTGGTGTACTTCTTTTCCGGTGCAAGATTGTTTTTAATTCAATTAGTCTAATTGCTTTTCTGTGAAAATGCTGGTTGAAATTATGTTGTAAAATTGTTGTGCAAAGTGTTTTCCAACATATGCAAATCTAACTAGGAGTTTTGAAAGCAGACATACGTTTGTTTGTTTTTTTGCAAACACCGGTATATAAAAATAAATGTACACACATTGTTTTTTTATTTATTTTTCAAAAATCCAGTACATTTGATATTTGCAATTGGTTTCTTATTTTCTCTTGTTTTCCCTTCTTTTTATCTGGCATTTTAATACAAATATTTTGAATTCAGTAAAAATAGATGTATGTACATATACACTAAACAGAACGTAGATTAAACTGATTGCAAACAGCGAATTGTAGGTTGCTTTATAGAATCATGTTTGTAGATATGGATCACAAACGACTTATAATTTCTGTAGCTATTTTAGGTAAGGTACTCGTTTAGTTCTGAGATACGTTCATGTTTCACTCCATGATTTGTCTTCCTGGATAACTCTCATCTCACTTCCTAATCTGCACAAACATAATGTCGATTGCATTCATATTTTGTATGAGTACATAAGTCCAACAACATTGCTGCATATTAGATACCTACATTAATTTGCTTGATCTTATGCTCCATTATTTGCTTGATGTTTAGATATAAGTTATCTACAATTCTTCATTACATAAAATGAATCCCAAACTGTGTACTATACTTGTGATGGTGATGGGGAACACTACTATGAAGAACTTTAAATGTTTTAAAAAAGCAAAGGCAAAAGTAAGTATGTGACAAAAACGTATTTTTGTAGTTCTGTTCAAGACATTTTGTTTTGTTTGTGCAACGATACTTTGTTTTGTGGAATTTGTTGATTACATGTTGAACACGTTCACTGTTTGTGTAATCTAAAGTACACACTTACTTATCAGATCAAATTAGAGTTAATTTAGTATAGAGGGAATTAATTTAGTTCGAGTAGATTTCGTGGATGATATACACTTCAAATTTAGTATTATTTATTCCGTCGTTATAAGAGGCGACAACGATTATTTATTTTTAAAAATGTGTCATTATATTTGACACGTCCCTATAAACTACGACGTTATATCCGTGTAAAAATAAAAAAGAAATTAACCAAAGGAAAGTAGGACAGTAGCGTCACAATATCAATACTATACATAAAAATACTTTAAATGGAGGGGCGAGGTGGCATCTGCTCTGACGTACTAAATATTACGATTTGTGTCCCTCTGATCATTGCAGTGTTTTTCTAGCAGAGATTATGGCATCAGCCACAATATGTGTATCTTCACAAAAAAAACGAACATGCAATAAATACCTGCAATTGGGCCCTTTCGAGGATACGTCTTAACAAAACTTGCTAGGTATGCCACCACACGAGAAAAATTTGGTAATGTAGAAAGGACCTTAGCTACTTGTAAGCTGTTGTTCAAAGAAATAGTAACTAGAAAGACTAACTTTACATAAACTACAAGCAAACTGTTTTGGGATTTAAGAATTTGAAAGTGTGAGAGATCCTGAAGAAGAGCGGTAGAATTCAAAAATGGGTGGATGAATTCTTATTTTACCTATCAAATTCTTTGAGAGCAAATAATGTAGGTAAACAAACATCATGCAACGTAAATAAACATGCACGAATAAATAAACCAATTTCTCACTGTATTTTATGTTTCTATCTATATTTAATTTTACTGACTACGACAGGTGCTTTTGTCTCCCGTCTCGGTACTCCCTTTGTCAATAAAATATTTCCTTAATGTGTACAGTTCAGATGTGTTTACAGACATCGTTGAATTCACATAACTTCATTATAACTTATAAGCGGAGCACACAACTATTTCAATGTTTTCTCAAGATGCGTTTTAATTCAAAAGATTCTACGTGACTCCGAAATCGAAAGAGAATCACCAAACTTATCAGTTCGAATTGATTTGAATCTTGATCTCTCAAGAGTTAAAAAATGTGTACTATGGTCATCACAGGACACTCCCTCAATGGTGCGCACAACACAAGATTTTGTAGCTTCTCTAATAATTTTTGTAAAAGCTGCTTTGACTAGGAGTAAAGAGAAGACCTCCCCAACTTTTGTGTACCTCTAGGGCTCTAGCGTCATTGAGGTTACTTTCAGTTAAGAGCCGAGTTCTTTGACAGCCTAGGTTACCTAGGAAAGACAACCATCAGTACTCTGCTTGGCTTAATATAAATCATTGGTTGGCTATCCTTATATGTTAGAGAAGTGCCTTTTTATAAAATCTACGCAGCTGCACAATGGACTTAGTGCATCCCTCATAAAGGGTAAACCACGTCCTTAACTAATCTAGAAGGCTGTATTTCGCTCCTATTGGACGTTCTATTCTCCAGTGTTTAATCAAAATAAGAGTTATTTTCAAAAGTTTTAGCTTTAGTTTTCTAAGGTGGTTAAGATTATGGCAAAAAACAGTGATGTTTGAAAGGCACCTTCAACAACTTTGTCAGCGTGTTCATTGTCATAGATGTGGCTGCGACTTAAGACTTATGAGCATACTTTTGAGATGATAAATATAAGGAAATTGAAGTAGCGGGCAATGATAATCATGATTAAATTATTCTCAGTTTTGTTAAGGTGTATACAATTCTAAAAGTTTTTAAATAACCATATGTAATTTCGTGTAATCCATTTCCCTTAAGGATATGTTTAAAAAAGTTCTATACTGTGTTAATCATGTGTTTCATGAAATTGAAAGACAGCTCTTGTTTAGTTATGTTTGTACAAAGTTTATTGCATTATTAAACTTAACAATTGAACTATGGATGTTTTTTTAAAGTTTCTACTTGTACTGCCTAAAATATTTTTGACTGTCAATTGCTCTGTGATTTTTGTCAAAATGATTTCATACATTTTGTTTAATTACCTTTAGGTGTGATTTCCAATAACTTGGCGCTTTCTATTGATAAATCGACATACTTTCACGAAGCAGAAGATAATTCTACCGATATCATGCTAAAAGCATATTCCTCGAAGGCAAACTTGACCGCTATAACTTGGGCGCATGCAGTGAATAGCAAAAAGGAATTGGAAGATGCATTGAATAGTATGTACATAAATACACGCATATATTCATTTATTTTAAGGGCTTATAAATGGATGTCATCTGTGTCGAAAAAAGCGGAAGAAAAATAATCGATGACATCGCATTCACTTGGTTACAAATTGCCCACACAAACAAATAAAATTTCAAGGAATATAACTCTATAATAAAAATTCGCAACGATTGTATTTCAATTGAACGTAATTGAATCAATTAATAATGAAAGCAGAAGTCTCACTAATGCACTCAATTATTGTCACCTGTTTATTCAATTTAAGAGTACTTACTTAAGAACGAATTCTTTATTCTATTAAATCTTTATTATACGATCGCTGTGCATTATTTATGACCAACAATCAAGTGTCATTACCCCAAAAAATATTTTATTTTTTAATTTACCACGCGGAGGGATTATATTTAGAACAAAAATGCTTCTTAGGTGATGTGGATATGATTGAAGCCGATATCGTTCTTGGAACGGTAGACAACAGCTCGGAGGAAATTCCTGTAATGGGTCATCCACCCGCCAACAATTCTGACATATCGCTTAAATCATTCCTTCATACAATTCTGGACCATAACAACAGTACGACAGAGAAGAAGGGTGTTAAACTTGATTTCAAATCCATTGAAGTGTTCGAAGGATCAGTAGATATGCTCAACGACCTTTGGAATTTGGTAAGAAATTGATTTCGTGTTCCAATAATTTCGAAATATTTTCCATTCCTAACTTTAGATGACGTATCCCATTTGGTTGAATGCAGATATTATCAAGGGCCCAGTGAATAACACCGAAACAGTTCCAGTTGATCCGAAACGATTTTTTGCTGGTTGCAATGGCTTCGATCGAGCGGTATTGTCAATTGGTTGGACAACACGATGGGGAAGTAATTTCACCGATGGGTCCTATACAGAGGATCAACTACAAGAAATGGTCGATTCAATTAAAGTAAGTCGAACTGCGAAGCTCATCTTAATTTGTTACTCGTTATTCACGACCATTTTACCCAGGACAATAATATCACCAATTCCAACCAACCAATAACATTTCCCGTAAGAGCAGGAATAGCAGCGAACAGCAGAAAAGAACTTGAAAACCTAGTGAACACATTTAATGACACCAACGACGCAACCATCACCATCTGGTCATCAGTCAACGATTATGTCGATATTAAGAAACTACGAATGTTGATCTATTCCATAGGTCTTGACCGAGTCTACCTAGACGTCCCTGAAGAAGTTTCGAGTCAATTGAATTTGGATAAAGGTCCAGGCAACTCCGCATCACTTCCGCCACTTCTTAACCTGACTGTGATTGGTCTGTGTTTACTCATTGCAAAATTTGCCTGGTTCAGGGAATAAAAGGCACGATCACATGGATGTAGTCTACAATTTATTTCCTATTAACGAAAACGAAAAATAATATTTATGTTTTGCATCTTTCACAAATAAATATATCATTCCACTAAATAAATTAAATGTAAGTCTTACAGTTGTAACTAAATTACTCTTAAATGCTATCTTTGGGTTCCACTTGTTGAATTGCCCAATATGGACAGTTTTTCTGGCTTCATTATGATTGTTCCAATGTCATTCTTCTCAACAAATGGAACTGATTCATGCTTTAATGGTTTCATTTCATAAATTTTCGTGGAATGAACTTTTCGTTGATCTTTTGGTGTGCAATACGTCTTAACTGCACTAACGGGATACCAGCAGAATAACAGAATTCCAAATAATGTTAAAACTCCAGCAAATACAAGTCCCCAATAGATTAAGTGTGGAACTAAACCAATTTCTGCAGCAATCTCTGGAGTTACACGGACACGTTGCTCGCACCACATAATCGGAAGGAATACACGGCGAATTTTATCATAAATTCTGAAAGATTCGGATAAAATTAGTCTCCTTCTTTAAAGGGAATGTATAGAGGAATCATAACTGTCAACAAGGACACGCATTTCTTCACTACTTTTAAAAAAACTGTTAAAAATTATATTTACCCCAAATCCGGTAGTCGATCCATAAGAACATTCACTTGAAATCCTCCTCCAACATCCAACGGAAGACCAGTATTTGGTTCTAGAGTCATGAAGAATTCATGTTTCTCCTTTACGGGATTTAAGCCTTCAATTTGCTCCAAATAATACGGATCAGCTTCGTAAAAGTGTGGATACGACATGAAAGTTGTTGAACCAAATTGACAAGGACCCATATTCATCACACCTACTCGCTCACATTTCCCAGCAACACAAAAGCATTTTGTCTCTGGATACATAGTTCCTAAAAATATTCTCTTTTCAGCAAAAAATCGCATTTACGTGTATGGTCACTTACCATTGTCAACAGATCTTCTGCCGCCTGAAAATTTTAACGCTTTGACTCCATGGATCTCAACCGTCTCCGTGTAATCCAACGGAATCGTTCGACACATATTTGGTGGGTACAATTCAATTGCGTCGCCTTCTTTTAAGTTTGGAGGAAAGAACTCTCCCAATGATCCATTTATCATTCCACACTGACCTTCGTAGTAGCCGGTGTGAGTTTTTGAATTCCAGGTGTGAATCTTGCCCATGTTGACAGTATTGTCACCCCCGGTGTACATGTTCAGAAGTCCATTAAAATGTTCACTCCCATTGCGCTGATAAGGTTGGATTATTTACAAAATTAAAAGAAACGTTTATTTGTGATGCAGTACATACCATGTAAAAATATCCAATGCGATCGTACGGAATCGAATCCATATCTGAAAACATAACAAGAGCACTGCCAATGTCCACCAAAGGATCTTGATAGCCTGTGAATAGTAATTCATCTGCAGTCTTTGTAATCGTTAGCTCTTCTTTGTAAAACGACATCATAGCTTCGAGACTCCGTCGTTGAAAATATCCCGAATCGCGTTTCTTGTAAGCAGCTGCCTTTGGGAAATTCAACAAATTTCGAACAGATGAGATTGATTGATTGTATATTTCGATTATGTAGAGTTTATGCGTACCCATGCAACCATATTCACAGTTGTTACAACATCACTTAAGCTACCATTTGTTCCCTCAGCATCAAAGTGGTAAAAACTCTTCTTACGGAATGTTACAGAGTGATTTTGTGAATGGAAATCGATATTCACTTTATCGGGAATTTCTCTGAATCGATAAGGTCCGAGTTCCTCGAACCGTGGCTTAATTGAGTGATTTGTGAATTCATGTGGATTCGTCCAATTGAATAGGTAAATATCTAGATACAGAGGAAGTGGTGATGATTTCCAGCCAGCATACGATGGTGATGTTGGACTTAGCGCCAGTTCCTGCAAACAAGTGCAAATTTAAATAACAATTCTTTCTATGAACCGTTGTGTTAGCATTGTAGATAAAGACGTATGTATATAGCTTCGTGATTGAAGTCTTGAGTTCAACTACGAGTACCTATGTTTGCGAGCAAACACCTTAAATAAATATTCTGATAAACCAAAAATTATCTCACTCGTGATAAATCATATCAAACTAAAAAGCTGATTAAATAGTTAGCACTATTTGTTGTTGTTATTAACTATTCAATCCATCAAATTCATTTAACTGAAGAGAGATTGAAAGTGAGAATAATGAGAATGAAAGATACGTTCCAGTATCTAATTAAAAACGCCAATATGCCAATTAGTGTAAAGGTAGTTAAGTAAATATGATTAGATATTTTACATTTAATTTTGTCGATCATAACTTGGAAACTAATGGCCACTGTGTTCTTTGCCCAGAAACAGTGAAAATATGTATCTCTTCAATGGTTGTGACGTCATTGCGTTGGAAACTGATGTTAAAAAGCATTTAACAGATGATAATGAAGTTACTAAATGACGGTAATCTGACACCTGAACTAACAAAAAGAATTTAGACACATTTTTACACAACATCTCATATTCAAGAATATGAATTTATTAAGCGAAGACATTTAAAAGAAGGAGAAAAAAGACAGGTTACAAACATGTAATATTTACAGTGGTGGCCATATAAATAGAGCCATCTATCAAATAATAAGGAAGTCCATTCAAATTGGGACGGCCACCGTTCAGAGTCGGCATTGAACTATAGGTCGCTTCCACTCATGAGAGAACAATAGCACGAACAACACGGATTGTTGCTGAGAAGCTAGGCCCAAGTCCACCTAGGACTGCAGCGCTACTCAATTCAGAAGCGCTCTTTAAAGCACAGTTGCTATACATACTGGCAAACTGTTAAGCACAAAGTGCGGCACTGCTTCGCTTTATATTATTACTCGATTGCAAAACGAAAATATTAATTCACGAAAGTCCTCGTATTATTTTGTCATATAAATATTAGAGTTGTACCGAATAGTGATTTGGCTGGATACCGGATACCGAATATTCGGCCTGCAGTTAGGCCGGATAGCCAAATATAATAATAATAGTTTGGTTATAATAGTTGGTTATAATAGTTTGGTGGTCTGATACTCAAACCAGACCCGTACAAGTAAAACCAACTTAAACATATTTTTTTCCTTCTCGTCCACAAGATATTCTTACTTTCTACACAACAAAGTTAGTGGGACATTTTTGAAGAGGTTGCGGAAGGCAAGCCAGATTGAGTTTTCTGTCAAAAAAAAACCGCAAACGAGTTTGACTTATGTCTCAAAACAGGCTTGAACGGAATAGTGACCCTTGGGCTTTGTGGTCAGTAAATGGGAGACAGTACCTACCCAAATTTGCTTAAAATTTATTTTTCATCTTCATATAGCAGTGTATACAGTAAGAGACTCTTTTCTAAACCATGCATTGTATACGAAAACAAACGTAATAAATTATTAATCCTGAATGCAGAAAAACTAATTTTCATTCACCATAATTTGGCTTTAGTAAACTTCCAATATTAAATTGTTTTTTTTTTCTTTTGCTGTTTTTTACTGAAAAAACGACTATCCGGTATCCGGCCGGATATTACAAAAGAAGCCGGATAGGCCGGATACCGAATATTTGCCGGATATCCGTCACACCTCTAATAAATATATCCAATAATGAATAATTGCATTTTTGAAAAAAAGAGGCACTACAGTTCGTGGTGTACCTGGGCCTAAACCAATAAGCCTGTCTAGCTGGCACCATCTTTTACCAGCTGTCTCCTATTGTGCAAGCCAAGTTGGTAAATGTCTGCGCCACGTCAAACATAGACGTCCTCTACTGCGTTGTCCCACAGGCTCAGAGTCGAATATTTTTTGGTCAAACCAAGAATTGTGTCCAAAATGCACCAAAAATATTTGACATACATATTTTCAAAATAATCTGAGATGTTTCAATTTTAAAGGCCATCAATGTATCTCTTACTTTTCATAATTATATCATGACTACGTTTGAAAATTGCTAATTGTATTTTGTTTCTTTTTGAGACATGAAATTGATCATTTAGCATATGACCTACTGTGTAAATACTCCAGTAGTTTTATTTTGCTAAATGCAAATCAATAACATGTCAGTGAGCTGGTATTTTTTCAATCAGAGAATCAGTTGACTGATAACATTGGATAGGAAATCATTTGCCAGTCAAAAGGCAAGATAAAATCAATTGCTGAGCCAACACTCGAACTAGTGAACAATCAGGATATTTTCATGGGCAAAATGAGACCCAACTGTACAAAAGATAATTTATTTTTCTACTTGCCATTGTACAAATTTTCATGCATTCAAAGTAAAGCCACCGTCGAACGTTCTTGAAATGTACAAGTATGTATGCTTCTAATCGCGAAATGAGCATTATCAAAAGATAAGGAAACACATCAAGAATGGGTTTTAAATGGGTTAAACAAAGGGTTATCAACAGAATTTGATTGAATTTTAATCACGTCGATACTTTTATTTTTGATAAATTGCAGTCTGGTTCTTCATAAATATGCGAATACTTTATTTTAATTTTTTTTATTTCTCATCAGTTGTTTCAAATTATTATACATATTCTGTTGGATCACATGTTTCACCTGGCATACATAGTCGTACACTAATTCAGATACATTTTTTTTTTGTGAGGGGTTTAAAAAAGTAAGTCTTAAAGAACAACGCAGCGTATCTAAGCAACTTCTTATCTAAATGAGAATTCTGCAAATACCTTTCATGGAAACAGTATACGTGTAATCAATTGACTCTCATTTTTATTGTTTTATAAACACGGTTCGGTACATCCACCTGGCTTGCATAAAGTTTATTTATTTATGAATGGACAATTAGGAAAGATTTTGGTGATACATATGTACATCTACAGGCTCTGAATGTATTTCATTTTCTTCGTCTACTATTTGTTAAAAAAAAATAAAAAAGGGTGGAATTGATTAAAAATCTTGTTATCAACATTTATTCAAATCAATCAAAAAAGTAAAAACAAATTTCGTGATTCATTCAATATGACTTTGCTTTTCATGAATGTCTATCTCGATTAACATTCATATATGTATATACATACACACATGTGTGTACGTATTTAAGTGTTTATATTTCGAACCGCCTAGTTCAGTTGTTGTGCATTATCTATCTTTGCTTTTACGGAAAATTCGTAAAGAGTGCAGTCTTTGACCGCGCATTTACACAAGATTATATTTAATCTACAGCTAGTGGATAAGTTCATGAGATTACACCCGATAAGAAGGTATATGCGACTATAGGCGACGGGATTTAATGTTTCTTAATCTAATCACTTAGACGAATACGATGTTTTGTTTTTATGTCTGGATTAAAATCTCAATCCGATCATGTCAAGTGTAGGGACAGTCTCATATGTGGTTTTATTAGGCAATGAGTTTCACATTTAAGCTTGTACTTAAATGTACTTAAAAGAAAGATACGGGTGCCCTCACTTAGACCATAAAATTGGGCCCTTGAGAATGAAGTACAATAAAATTACCACAGTGATAGCAACGTCTTTGCGACTGAGAATTTAAAAGACCCAAAATTAAGGATGAACCTATGCCATTGTCTAGCTTTACGGGGAAGGCGATTACTAATACAAGGCAGTAACTTCTTCGACGAGCTGGAGAGTCTGAATAAAATAGAGCTGAGACGCCGATACTTACAACAAACTGGGTGGTCCTAATCAGTAGTGGTAATGTAGGTTTCACGGGATATATATCCCATAGCCATGGCACAATGGACCCCAACTGTTGGTCTAAGTGAGCCGCGACATCAGTCGCAAGGGCACCCTTCAACCTAACCTAAATATGAATCTCAGGATGCCTTTCAATCTTATTCAGATCTTCTAGCTAGTCAAAAAAATGCTTCCCTAGTAACTGCAGTCTTCTTCTCATTAGAAATGTGCAATAGCGGAGCAGGTGGACAACAAATTTTATTTCTTCCTCTTTCATGCAACTTCTACAATAGTCGCTGTGAGCGATGCCTAAATGAACTGCAGGGGAACGCATTGTACAGTTTCCGACGGAGATTCCAATCACAATGCGACTGGGGCAAAGATGTCAATTTTTTTAATGGCAGCCATAGGGCTCTCGCCATTTAACTAATATCTTAATTCAGTAGTCATTTACTTGCTTTTTCAACGGCTTCATCTTCTAACATATTTGTATAGGATAGAGACTTTTCCACCTCTGAAGACTTGTCTCGCGAGTTCGTCTGCTCTTTCATATATGGTTGTCGCTAAGTCAGTCTAGTTAAGGTACTTTATGAATAGGGCACTTACTTCAAAGTAAGTTATTTCGTTGCGTTATTTCAGGGATTTAGGAACAGACCTAAAAAGAAAGGAAGAACCTTCGAATAAAACAGAAGTTGCGACATCGCTCGACAAGGAGATGGCTAGAAACTGCATTGAGCTTAAAGGAAACTTAAAAAAGTAATAATTAATTTGAATACCAACGTTGTTAATTGAAAAATTGCTGTAAGGAATCCATAGGGATTTTCATTAGAAAGAAAGGGCCATGTTTCCCCCTGAATTCAAAGCTTTGTCATGGAAAATTTCGCTTTATGTAAGTATTTGCCAACACTGCCATCACGTATATCACAACTTCTTTCTTATGTACTACTTTCTACTCCAAGTGCTAGCTTCATTCTTCTTCGGGTAGAGACCTGCCACCCCTCTACCAGGGTTGATGGGATAGTGTGGAACTTTCTACCCTAGAAGGATAAACATATTCCCATAACGTTCCAAAATCGTACTCCTCTGAACCTAAGGGCGGTTGTGGCCGCTGCTGTACTGCTGTCAAGGGGGTAAGGGATATCCAATATCCAAGATGCGGTGAGGTTCAAACTGAATAAGGATCACTGATCTTGATTTTAACAACAAAAAAAAAACCCTCATGTGTATCAATATCGCTTTCATCTGGTGTATGCACTTTTCTTTCACGTCCAAAATCAGTCAAAATTATACAAATTATAAAGGTTTACTATTGAAATTGACATTAAATATAATCAACAGAAAAGTATTTATATTCTGCCTGAGATTATCAAATATATAAAAATACATAAAAAAGATAAATTTCGATGTCCAATAACAAAAATGTCAATCACGCTGAGAGTTTACAAATAGACACACGATCTCGCTTGTAGAAACTCCCTGTTATCTTATCTTTTGATAACCTCTTCATTTTTATCAAGACCGGATATTTGTGGTTGAATATAGGAAGATGTATAAAAAGAATTAGAGAATAAGTTAATCTAAGCATACATTTTTGATAATTTATTTATTTTATAATGACAAAAATGTGGTCGACTCCTACGTTCGAGGTCTAAGGTTCGAATCTCGAAAAAACACCTAACATTTTTCCAAGACTCCACCTCTTTCGAGTCACTGACAATGCTCAAAAAGTGTAACTCTCTGGAAGAAGCTTCTCAATCTCGCCGTTCGGAGTCAGCATTAAACCGTAGGTCCTCTCCACTCGTGAGAGAACAATAGCACGCACAAGACGAGTGGTTGCTGGGTCAAGCTAGCTAAGCTAGGTCCGTCCAGCTCCACTTCGGAATGTAACGTAAAATACCTTGCAGGTGTCTCCAAATTGTTTGATTAAGAAAACTGTAAATTATAGCTATTCAAGTCAATTTTATCTGGTGCATACGAATGCAAACTGAGTGGCCGCAGTGGCGTAGAGGGTAAGTGCGTCGACTCTTTGCTTGAAACTCTATGTACAATACCCGACACAGACAACAGTTTTCTTAACTCACGGCTCAACATCTTTTGAGTCACTGACTATATTCAAGGGGTAAGACTGCAAAGAAAAGACTTCTCAGTCTCATCGCTCGGGGTCAGCAATATAATGTAGGTCTTCTCCACTCATGAGAGAAGTAAGCACGAACAACATGAGACACATAATGATCTAAGTACATACCACATACATATGTTTGAAGATATACACACACTAACAAAAGTATCCGTACGAAGTGGATTGTCTGTATTTCTTTAAATGAGAATTAAAAGTTGCAATATTTTTTGTTAATATATTTTATTTGCATTTCAAATAAAATATATTTTATTTTATTTTATATTTTGTACTAAACAATTTTAAAATTTTTATTTGCTATTTTAAGTGAGTAATTGGCTATCTATCTTGTCCCAGTTTCTGAAAATCATCGTACGAATACTTTTGTGAGCGAGTGTACACATCATATTTAAGTTATTTTATGATATCGCTACCGTGTTTGATGAAGTTAAGCTATGAAATGCTAAGAACATGGTATATCTGAGCGTAGAGTTTAATAAAACTAACACAATTTTATTTTATTTTATAAAAAAAAAAAAAAATTTCCTTTTTCAAGACATCATTTGGGCAATATTAATAACAAAAATTTATTTAAAAATAACTGTTATTTTGTCTTTCTTCCTCACGCCCTTCGACAAATTGCAGCAGTCTGAAGCAGTAGACCGCAACCGCCCTGAGTCTTAGAGCAGTTGGGTTATGGAACGACAGGCTGTTTAGCAGGCGTCCATCCTTTTACGGTGGACAGTACTACAGTACATTACGATGGGCTATCTGCCACTAACCCTGTTCTGAAGTTCTCTATTCCAATTCCGTATATAAGCGAGTGGCTAGAGCAAGTAGTAGTAGAGAGAACTAGCTATATTTACAATACTGACAAATAAAAAACGGGTTCAAGAACAGAAATAGGAGTTTTCACTGAAACAAAACGACTACTTCAGCGTCTTTCAGTCGAAAATGGCATTATTTATTAAAGACCTAACCTAGACCAACTTATTGGTGATTAATTTCGACAGCCATGTGGGGAGGTGAAGATTGCAAGAACTTCTTTGACAAGATGGAAGATCTGAAAAAGATTGAGCGAAAAACATACAAATTCATACAAAAATGAGACTGATTTTGACCCCCAACGAAAATAAACGGATTTCCTCGTAGTATATTTCTTTCTGTCCCTAAGGGAACAATGGACTCAATTTGATGGCTTAAATGGTTCGTTAATATATAAGCCGCTAGGACTCTTATATATGGTATTTTTGGCTTACAATTCTAAACTTACAAATGGATTTCATCTACAGTCGCTTCAAGCCGAACTCCCTTACTTCAAATAAATAAAAAAACTGCATTATTGATGAAAAATGCAATTTCTGAAACAAAGTGCTGAATGAAAAAAATGTATGACTGCAAGAACCAAAAATTAATATTCGTAAAGAAGTCCTTTTGTTTCCAACAACAATTACTAAACTTAAGCAAGTGAACGAATTTCGCTCGAAGCGCCTGTATATCTTTGTTTGCACATACGTGCACACACGTATTGTGTTAATTGTTAGTAGCTTTCAAGATAAACAAAATGTGTTATAAAACTAAAGATCTCTCAGCAGAACAATTCATTCCGAACCAAAAACGAATACATAACTCAGTGTAAAGAGAACAACATTAACCTTGTTATAAGCTCTATGTGTCTTCGATATTGCCATAAACGAAATTCAGTCAAATTCGGGTCTTTGTTTACTACCATATCCGATTTGAAATTCCTAACAAGTGTTTCCGTATTTGCATAATTAGTAAACTCATACTGCGGTAGGCTTGAGCCTTTGTTGGTGGCTGAGATTAAACTGCGAAGCACGAAAATTTGATAAATAAAAGTTATCTCTTAGCTTTGTTCAACAAGACAGTGGCACTCGAATGTGAAATAAATATGAAAACAAAGACGAAACGCAAAGCAGTGTGTGTCATTTTTCTTTTATTTATTATGAGTTTAGTAAAACATTAACCTTGCGACCAAGCCTATCGCTGTTTGCACCCACTTAATGATATCATGCTTTGCCGGATCCTCGTCGGTTGTTTGACTAAAATGGATTATTGAATTTGCACACACTCTCTTATTATGTTAGTAACCACAAAAGTGAACCATAAAAGCAATTACACTGGATGTAACTGAATTAACATGCCGTGGTAGGAAATGATAATCCAGACGCTATGCATTTTATAGTATTAGTAGTAATGTCATATCATGGGATAATGATCGAAAATATTTCAACGAATAGTTCTTTTTGAAAAGACTATCGGAGAGCTTATAGCACATAAAGCAACATCTGTCAAATGTATTGTGAATTGTTTAGTAGTGCATGGGAAAGCTATAGCGTTGAATAGCGTGTGGGAATTATCAAAACGGTACTCCGTTCGCCAATCCTTCCTCTAAAATAATCATCCTTAACGACGAAGCCCATTTTTAAATGACTTGATATTTGGAAAAGCTATTGTCGGATTTATAACAATGCTTATCCATATGCGATACACAAGTAAAATGTTCGGATGTAGCAAAAGCCGTGAGCGGTAGCTCTCCGCTAGGTGAAAGTTATGAGACCGATTCCTTTCGATTAGTACTGTTCAACATTCGCCTGCGCTTGGTCCTTGTCCATATCTCTATCTTAGCTACTTCAAAAATCCTGTTTCGAAAAGTCACAACACAAAAATAAAGGGGTATTGATTTGGTTAAAGCTAAAGCTTAAACGCTCCAAAAGTTGTAAGACTAATAGGAGAGCAAAAATTTACATTGTGATATATGCCTAATACAATGCGCAGCCAAAAAAATTTTACTTCATCTCAAATAACTTCTACAGATGCTGTCTTGACGAAGAGGAGGATGAGAACCTTCGCTCCCTTCTATATACCAATTTGCCTCTGGCGTCTCTCTAGTGTCTCTCAGTGGCTCTGTCCTTTGATAGCCTACTTCTTCGACAATCCAAAGAATTTTGAATTTCTGTCTACTATTAATTAATTAATTCTTTTAAAAAAATTATTGCAATTGCTAAGCTAACTTGTAAAAAACGCAGCCCTGAAATAGGAAGGGCATAATTACTGTCCTAACTTTTTACTCTACATAAAGGGAAATTAACCAGTTCATTTTCTCATAAACATAATTCTCTTGTTAGTGAATACATTATTTTAACTATTTTCAATTATGCTAAGAAGACATCACACGAGCAAACCTGATTGTTAATTGACCGAACCATTTTATGTTTATTTTGCATATTTATGTATATTTAATTCAAAATTAGTTGAATTTCAAAATACTTTCCATCTCATCTGCCCATCTGCCGGGTTAAATTAAGATAATCTTGCAAAACCCTTTGTAGAGTTCCGTTCATCTCTTTTTATCTCTCTTCCGCTTAAGTGGTTTAAGAGAAGTTTGACCTGGTTTTATATAATAAAGCGCAAGGTATAAATAGAATTGAACACAATAAACTATTAAACTTCAAATAAAAGCATTTACATGATATAACTTTTATCTTACAAACAGGCAGTGTTTCATTTTAAATTAGTCTCCCATTCATGTCAATTAGTAACACGTCTTCGTTTTGTCAATATAGATCTCAATATTTAAAAATTGGATACATTTATAAATATTGAATGACATTAGTTCACATTAGATCACAAAAGGATCTCAGTCTCTGTTTCGATTCAGAGGGGCAAAAACAAGCATTTCAATTTCATTGCGAGTCACAGATAATACAGATAAGATTTCGATAGATGACCAAATCATTTTTGTCCCTTTTCCACGATTCATCCTGTTCAGAAAGACTTTCTTGTGTTCAACTATTCCTTTGTCTATACCCATGAGTGTCTTTCATAGTTTCTCGCAGCAAATGCTTCCGGAAGAGTCATCACCGATGTTGATTTCTACTTTGCCATGGAGTTGGTCTTTTCGTCGCCTTAGATCTCCCGTATGTGTTTTCCCTTAAGGTTAAGTTAGGTGCAAGTGGCAGATTATGGAATGTATATAAATTCTTACTGATCTCCTACCTATTGAACTATTCTGAGCTTGTACTGAAGCGGTTAATTTGACCGATGCTGATGTTCTGCATCTCTCTCAAATTGTTAAAGTAGTATGCTTTAGGTATCTATCCTATTCCTTAACTTCGAGAGGGATCTAAATGTGCGGACATGGTGCGGCTCTTCCTCCTCCTCATTTCTGCAACTTCTACAAAAGTTTCCTATGCCCTGTGTCCTCTTATGACCTGTACATGCGAACGTGGGTTTAAGTTTAAGCATGGGTCAGATTTGTTTGACATGGGCCAGATTTGCGGCACGTTGTGTCCTCGAACCACCTGCGATTAGTAGTATTATTCGCACCAAACTTTATTAAATGTTTAGTATTAGCTGCTGGCATGCACGGAAGCTCCCCTTTGGGAAGGATGGAAGAAGAAACTGTACCGTGACCGGTGAGTTCGTCGACTTAGACATTTTTTGTAAATGCTTGTCAATGGGATCGTTTGAATGCGGGCGGCATTTAAGGGATGTGTTCGTGTGGGATACAGATGTACAAAAAATGATGTCTCTTCTGGATACCAAATTCTACTTAAGCCACATTCTATAGGAATAGTGATATTCTGATATTGAAATCCTTTGAGAAGACCACAAAACTCTCTCCCACCTCTGTTTTGGATTAATCTATGAATATTTAGTGGTTCTTGGTGTAATTCTGGTTTGGAAGTTTTTCTCGAAACAATTTGAGTGAGCGTGAGGTCGTGATCTTGGGAAACGAGTTCAAATTTGCCAAGACTATTCGACAGATGAACTTTATTGATTTTTTACTCAAAGAAGTGTGACATATTTTGAGTAGTACTCTAAAAAAAAAAAAGGTATTTCCCATTTTTTTCTACAATCCGTTAAATCCCGTTTAAATACGCAAAAAGTCGTAATTTCTCGGAAAAAAGAACGCTCTTGAGACGGAAAAATGTTTCAACATACTGCTATTCTTAGCTAGATAAACTTCTGCAAGCCATATAAGTTTTCATATCAGTCAAACCGCCATGCGGTACGTCAACCAAATTAAACAACCAACTTCTCTGCCATTATTTATGTGTGGACTATTTTGGTATTCAACACGTTGGTTTACTCTGTTGCAATTTCATCATTTTTTAAGAGAATTTTTCCCGCTTCCTTGAAATGCAAGTAGTTGTGTGAAATAGCTAGGTGTATTAATAATAATAATAATAATGGCGGCGCTACAGTCCGAGGTGGACCTGGGCCTAGCTTCTCAGCAACCACTCGTGTTGTGCGTGCTATTGTTCTCTCACGAGTGGAGGGGACCTACAGTTTAATGCAGACTCCGAACGGTAAGATTGAGAAGCTTTTTCTAGACAGTTATACTCTTTGAGCATTGTCAGTGACTCGAAAGAGGTGGAGCCCGTGAACAACTATTATTATTGTTGTTGAGGGTATATTGCATCGCAACCTTCAAAATCTATTTTGCCCTATTTTAAGACCTTAGCACTATTACGAGTTCCCCTCAAATACAGTTCTTTTCAGAGTTGAATTAATGCCTATGTGCTTCATCTATCTGATCACCAACTGATTGTCCAGTGCAATGAAAACACAGTGAACGACAATGTTCCGATAGTACAGTTAAAATTTGCATATAAGACAACAATATGAGAGAATACGAATGACAGCTGGAGAAACTAGGGCCAGTGGTGTAATGGATAAGTGCGTCGACTTCTATGCATTAGACTAGGTTCAATTCCCTAAAAAACTATTTTCAAATTTTCATGGCTCCACCTCTTTGGAGTCATTGATATTGCTCAAAGTATATAACTAAAACTTCGTCGTTTGGAGTCGGCAATAAACTGTTGGTCCGCTCCACTTATAAGAGAACAAAAGCATAAATGCCACGAGTGGTTGCTGTAGAAGCTGCCCAAGTCCATGTAGCGCTAGAATATTATTATTACTTTGTACATAAATGCTTGAAACCATACTAAGCGTGAAGAATGTTCATTAAAAGGGAAAATTATTTTATTTCTCTAATTTTTACCTGCTCGGTTCGTCATATATCGGTTTGATTAGTAAAATTAGTAAGTCTACGGATATTACTGTCAACCAGTTTTTATCAAATTTGCAGAGACATTTAAGCTGAAAAACGAAGCATTTGCGTAGGTGCTAATTCTTATTATTAGCCACATAAAATGATAGAGCTGTTACTAGCTCCGATCGGTATGAAAAAGCAAAGAAAAATATTTCTTAACGATTATCCGGAAATATAATAACCCTTTGACTGCCATAGATTCACAACGACTTCACTTGTATTGGAATCAACAAATTAACAGTTTGGTATATTATACCATGTTATAAAAAACCCTACATTTATAATAAAATGTCCGGACTTTAAAAAAATGGCCTGCCGTTCCGATAAAACGTTTGTTACAAAAAAACACATCAAGTTCAAGGCTTTAACATACATCGAGTTAATTAAATATCTGAGTAGTTTTAACACAGAGAAATAATGTCGAAATGCGAAATTTTCAAATGGAGAAGTTCGATAACATTCCCAAAAATATACAATAGTTCCATTTTTTACAGCTCTAACAGGCCACCCTCATATTGTGTTTTTCGCTTTTTGTTTTGCTTTTAATTCGGCCTTAATGTTGTTTTTCTATTTTCGGCACACGCTTTGACAAATACGAATTCTTGTATCATAACACATGTACGTTTGCTCGTTCAAATACTCCATGTGCTTCGCGTCTTTTGTCTAATTCATTTACGCGTAAGATTATTAACACGCAAACATGCATACAAATAGTTTCTTCTTTCCGTTTGTATAACACTACACAAAGTAAAAACCTGATTTCTTTGTCTTCTTTTGATTGTTTTGAATTCATCTGATGTCTGCTGGGTGAAAAAAAATACACACCTTGCCTCGGAGAATTGTAAACCACTGGACCCAATTCACGTACAAAACTATTCCACAGATGGCCAGGAGTAGACCTAATCCTGCCACGATGAACTCTCTGTTACCAATTCGACAACTCATTTTTTTAATACACTTCAAAAGAAAACCGTCAAACACTCAAAATAACTCTTCAAACTGAATTCATAATTTTGCTAAAAACACTATTTTTAAGTACACTAGAACACAATGTGGACGAATTTAAGTCAAAAGTTCACTTTAACTAGCGAATTATGCTTGAAGTTTGGGTGTGTTTACACCGATCACGCGTGCAATATTTTCGCGTTATCACTGAATTCTTCAACCTTCCCGTCTTCCGAAATAGATCACAAAAGACCAATGTACACACGCATGTACATATGCGGACTCATTCGGTTAAAACGTCCGAATCGCTCGACATCCAATTCTACTGTGGCTCTCTTGTTCGCATCTAGCGTTTTCTCTGCCCAGCCTATCGGTGATAATCTAGCTTCAGCTCGACACTAGCTGATAAAAGAATTTGTTTTTTTCTTTCGTTTCTCTTTTTTGAATGTGGGTACTGTTGTATCCAAATACTGCCGCCCCTTATCTGCATATTCAACGCTGATACGAAATTGAGAGGCGATTATTTGCTCTTTTAAATTTTAAAGAGCATGAAAGATCCAATGATTTGTAAAATCTCTAAGAGTACACAAACAAAATGAACAGACTAAATTGTATGTTGGCAATGTCGAACTCAAAAACGATAAGGAGACCCTTGATGTACTCGCAGAAACTACATACATTGTTGCAAATCTGTTTTATTGGTTATGAAAACTGCACCCGTTTATTTTTAGACAAGTAGTACTAAATTAGTACTAAATTCGATTTTATATTGAGTCAGACTTTCCTTGTTCATGATGCGTATGTGCAGACATTTGTGAAGAGATATCATTCAGATAAAAATATAAAAACACATGTAGTGTCTGTCACATGATACTCATAGATACATTTTAAAGTAACTTAAAGCACTCTCAATTGGGAGTTGAGACAATTGAGAATTAGGAGAATTAATAATTTGAAATTCGTAGAGATATCAGTATACAAGGTTTAATCTTCCATTGGAACAGCCGTAATATAATAGCTTGATTTTCTCAAAATATTAAGAATATATGATTTTACAGATCTTTTGGGGAATAAAAATACACATGTCTACTTGTGCGTCTACTTGTTTTTTGTTGCCCTCTCGAAACGGCATGTCCTTTTAAAAGAAGAGTTACTACATAACAAAATTTATACGTGCTAGAAGTTAATTGCGAAATAATGGCACAAAATTGGCTCTCTGAAAATAAGTCTCTGAGCATACGCATACGACTCCAGATCATTCTGTCTCAATGAAGGCAATGATGGCGACATCTTGGTTAACTCTGTTTGTTATGTTATGTGAAACTCAGTCACCACGACATAACCTAGCCTAACTCGCATTATAAGGTAATCTAATAATTTCTACATCTAGCAAGGCTATTATTTTGCATCTTTAAATGCACTATGTACACATGGTTTTTGTTGTCAAAATCGTTCTACGGTTTCGAACTCAAAGTTCGATAAGGCTTCGCCTTATTTAGTGTTTTCAGGTGAAGATTATTCGGGGTATAACTGCACTAAAAACGAACTCGATCAATGACCTAAAATCCACGAGATTACTAAGATATTAATTGGTATTAATTATGATATTAAGATTAATTACTTGGTGATTCATTCGAATCCTACGCAACAATGTGGACATGAGAAAAATATCGGCAAGATGGATGCCGTGTTTGCTGACGGTGAACCAAAACCGAATTCGGGTGAAGATTTTAAACCAGCATTTGGAACTCTTCTAGCGCAATTCAAGTGAATTTTTACGGCATTTCGTAACAGTTCATTAAGCCTGTATACTCCACTACACACAAGAAATTAAGGAACAATAAAAAAAGTGAACTTCTGCAGGCAAACATGCTCCAAAAAGACAAAAACGCCTATTTTGTAGATTTTGGGATATATTTTGGAGGGGTTAATATCGTTGGGAAAAGGGTATTTTGCTAAAAGTAGACTACTACTACAAGTATTTCATTTCAAAGTCATTGACTAATCGAACAGAACTCCTATTTGATACACTCCCTAAAAATACATCGACCATTCTTCCCAGATCTTCATGTGCTGTTTTAAAAAGGGTAAAATCTTGGCTGATTGTTCTTATTTTTTTATTTGTTTGATTTTAGTTGCATATTGTCTGATTTTAGTCGTTCATGTAATTTGCCTAACTGGTATCATTTGTGATTTTGTGCCGTGTTAACGCTTCAGTTATAATAATAATAATAATAGCGGCGCTACAGTCCGAGGTGGACCTGGGCCTAGCTTCTCAGCAACCACTCGTGTTGTGCATGCTATTGTTCTCTCACGAGTGGAGGGGACCTACAGTGAACAATTTTTTTTTGAAAAATTGTTTGTCTGGACTTGGATTCGAATCTAGACTGTGAAAGTCTAATGCGCATAGTTGGACACACGACCCCACACGGCCACGGCGCCCAACGCTTCAGTTACGAACAATTTTATTTAAGGAATACCTAAGATATGAACAATATTATTTATCAAAACATTTTATTTATCTATTTTAGAAAGTATTCTATTCAAATAAAGTATAAAACTGTGATCACATTTTTTCATATTTATGCGTAAATTCAACTGACTTCACTGCTACTGACGTTATGTAGGTGCATTCTCCTTAAATTCGAAAAAAACGCCAAAGAAAATAGGTCATTTACCTATTTTGTGTTAAACTGGTTTGTTTAAAAGATATATTTCTTATCTTGAAGTATGTCGATCTATAAATTTTAAACCTAAGTCTGACTAGAGTTCCGTATCACCAACGTTTCTTATCTAATCTATAAGAATTCCTACATTTTGGGTTGGCGGAAAAAAATAACTCTCAGTGGAGTTAATTATTCGTGATTATCTGCGGTGGATATCAACTGAATAAGTGTCAAAAAAAATCATGGCAGTCGTTATAAGAAGTTGATATCATCGTCTGTTGTTCGTCGCGTGATCGAATACGAGATAAATTGGGATTAAACCTAATTACAAACAGATGTACATACATTGCAGACATTGTATTTAAACAAATAAATTATGTATGAATCTATTAACTTCCCTATTCTCTACACAATAATTTAATTTTACATTACATGCATATTCTGTGCAAATAAAATGCGATAACTGCACTTTTGGCGCCGTGGCGTAGTGGGTAGGTGTGTCGACTAATACGCTCGAGGTCGTCGGTTCGAATCTCGAAAAAAACATCAAACATTTTTTCACGGCTCCACCTCTTTCGAGTCACTGACAATGCTCAAAGATTATAACTGTCTAGAAAAAAGCTTCTGAATCTCGCCGTTCGGACTCGTCATTAAACTGTAGGTCCCCTCCACTCGTGAGAGAACAATAGCACGCACAACACGAGTGGTTGCTGAGAAGCTAGGCCCAGGTCCACCTCGGACTGTAGCGCCGCCATTATTGCTATTATTACTTTAGTATGAGATAAACACGAAATGGTAAAACATACGACTTTTGACAAAAATTAAAAACTAACTTGCTCATAAAGGACAACACCTCGTTGATAAAGGTCCTACTTCACTTGTGTACGCAACCTAATTGTGGACTTGCTTTGTTTCACAGAAGATTGCAGACGCCTTGGTCCTATGCACTCGAACTGCCCTAACCAACTAAGGCGTCGCATTCGTAAACGCCTGACTAGGCTCATATCGCTCAACAGCTCGTACAGTTTGTGGTTGATACTTCTTCTACAATCCCTATCAAACTAAACAGGACCAAAGATCGCTTGCATCGGCTTTGGATACTGTACATGCCTTTACACCGTAGACGAGGACTGCGATGTTCAAGCTATTATGCAAATTTTGTTTGGTCTTTGAAGGAATGGCTCTCTTATTTAATCGCTTTTTGAATCCAAAGAAATAGTTTTTCTGATTTGATCTGATGTTGTTAATATTGTTTACCGTGAAGCTAAGGTTCACGAAATCTTTGACTAACTCGAAGTTATTGCTGCCCATTGTAATGTTCTGGCCAAGTCTTCGGTATTGTGCGTCTTTTCTGGACCCGATTCCGTTTCAGTGCCAGAAAAAGCCTCATTGACGGCTCGCTGAGTTCGACCAAGCACGTAAATGTCAACAGCGTATGCTAGCAGTTGTGCGGACTTTTGGAAGAACGCTCTTATATTGGCCAGTGAGTTTTGTGCGATCCTCTCAAAAACGATGATGAAAAAATTACATCAGAGCACGTAACCTTGTCTAAAAACGTTCGTTCGTTGCCGACTTTGATGGTGCAACCAGAGTTCTTTATCGACATGCTTCTAAACTTGACGAGTTCGACAGGCACTGTCTTGTCTTATTTGGTCTTATGTCACTTTGATAAAGCGACATAAGACCAAGTTTTAAAATTTGGCCTTATGTCGCTTGGCGTTATGTCATGGCACCCTCGTCTAGACCGGGGGAACATAATTCTCTTCTAACATTCATCAGATTGAGTAGAACATTGTGACTGACGTCATTTAATAGTTTGCAAAAGAAATTCTACTACTCCCTGTTCATCCTCTTATTGGCTGACTTCTGTCCCAGTTTTATAACCATTGAATAGTCGTTTTATCCTCCGGTATCACTTCGGATGCCATTTAAGCCATAGCACTTCTCTATCTTCTTTTTCTTCCTCGAAAGTCAGGTCTCTTCCCTTCTCTTCTGTTCGCAGAACTCACGAACAACTCCCACTAGGCTTCTTGCTCTGTTGGATGTGCATGCCTGCACCTATTATGAAACCAGCTGTTTTTTCAAGATGGTATCTCAAAACATTGCACATCAATAGCAAATTCTCTGATGACTTTATGACAACGTTTGCATATTTCTTTTATTAACTTTTTCTGTTGAAATACGTTTTTTAATTTTTTCCGTTAATTGATGAATAGTTTAAGAATTCATTCGGAATTAAATTATAACCAATAACCCCGACAAGTCTGCTGATAATTACGTAAATAAATAAATTTAAATTAAATAAATTTATTAAGAATTCAAGGCACTTCTTCGGTATCTAAGTTATGGATCTTTAGGTAGATGCGAAATTATAGGGTGGGAGAATCCTAAAGGTTAGAGAATCACGCTAACTGATGTTATAAGAACAGTTTCAAGTCATCAAATAAAAATATATGTATATGAAAAAAAAATTAATATGGAAACAAAGCGATTAACACACCTAAGATGATATTGTCGATTATAATTACTGAATCACTTGACTTGTTTACGCTACGTTGATCACATTGCTGTTGCAATATATCTCTCAACAATTAGTAATTGATGAGTATATTCCATGATCACTATTATTCTATGAAATTTATGCTTGGTTCTTTATTATTCAAACATTAGAAGCTAATATTTTATTTATAAATGTCACATTCGATTAAACCATTTCATGTGGTGGGACCCTTGATGATGTTCATTCATCAACATTTTGCACACTTTTGCTAAAAATACCCTATAAATCATTAAAATGTCTTACTTATGTAGTTCCTACCCCTGTACCTTCTGGAAAGAGTACCGCCGTCCTGCTCAACATCACCGAAGCAGCCTCAGTGGTCCTGCCTAGCCTTATGCAACAACCTTTATTCTACCAAAAAGAAATGATCGGTTACAGGAAACTTTCCAATTTGTAAACACGGATCAGTATTGTTAATTCAGTATTATAAATAATGCATTCAACAATTAAACACGCAATTTAAACCCTAATTAACTAATATAATTGAATATTAATGGCGGTAAGAAATTAATTGATGGTGGTAAGAATTGAATATACATACACGTACGTACGTGTACGTTTATCTCTTTAATATTTATCTTTATCTTACATCCGTAGGACTGACACTTATTATAAAAACAATTTAAACAATAGTAAATAGTTTTCACATTCAATACATCAAGTAATAATAATTTTCTTATGAAGGATGAAAGCAAATAGAGAGTAAAAAAAAAGGAAAAAGTGAAAAGTATATATTTAAGGGTTCCAAAATCATAAGAGGAACAAATTGGCTGTAGCCCGGATGACTAACATATTGGAAAACTATGAAACAATTCACTATTGTACTTGAATTCAAGGTTCGAATCCGAAAAAACGCCTTTCATATTTCCGACTCCACCTCTTTTGAGTCACTAACAATGCACCAAAGAGCAAAAGTCCACATTTGACTTTATCGGCACAGTAAAAGAAATGAAAAGGACTTCGTTTAACTCGGTTCTGATGTAATTTGAACCAGCGAATCAAACGCAGAATGACTTTGCCAACCAAAATTGACATTGTACAAGATTTTGGCCTTATCTACGGGAGACATGCCCAATATCCAAGAGACTCTCGATCTTCTTCTCCCTGATAACTTTGATGGTGATTGAAGGAGAAGATTCAATAACGAAGATTGTAGACTGTATAGCGACATGAGACGTTTAGGGATCGCTAGATGGCCATATAGAACGCAAAGACAACATAGCTCAGGTCCAAAGAATCCTCAACTCTGAGCATGTGGGACAATGCAACAAAGAATGTTCAAAAATGATGTGCTGCATAAAATTGCAGAAGGACCTCAACCAATCTTGGTGTGCCTGAAGACAACTAGCGAAAGATCGTGCTAGCTGGAGAGACTTGTTGATTGAAGCTCAAATCCACCCCCGACTGTAGCGCCATATGAAGTAGAAAAATCGCAACAGTTCCAAAGGGTCAGCAGTAATAACTTATTTTACGTAAAAACAGTTGCGATCATAAAGATACACCCTAAACGACAGCTTTCCTTACCAACAGACCATTTGAGTAAAGCTTGAGCTCTGTTTAAGCAAAGAAGAGGTAGAATGAGATTCACAATAAATGATTATGATACAAAATATTGCCACAAACAAATAAATAAATAAAATAATCTTTACAGAGATCGTTTATTGAGTGAAAGCCGTTTATCAGACAGAGCTGCAATTACACGCTTTACGCAGGCAATGTCTAATTCATCAATATTGGAAAGAATTCCGACGAAAGAGAACTTAATTTACTGATATTCCCATATGGAAGCGCTTAACTGTCAATCATATTCACCACGATAGCGGGTGTTTTTAGAAAAAAAACTATACCGTGATCAGAATAGTGTTAACAAGTCCCACTTAATGTATGTACATTGGACTGATTAAACAAGTTTTTCCAAAATAAATCATTCAGCAATGGAGCGTGAGTTGTCATTGTTTATTTAAGAACCCGGTTTGAGGTGACCATCGATGTATTAAGCTTCCAACACTGTTGGCACTGTCAGGATAGCGAACTCTAATGTTTCATTTAAAGCTGCATCAAGTTATCGCGCAAAACTATTATGTATAGTTGTAACTATCATGTATTGATGTACTTTTTTGAATGCGTTCCGCCCCGATGATCTGCGCATAATTAGCACAACAAGCTGAAAATCCAATATAGCCAGTAAAAGCAGTAAGTGTTAACGCAAAGTATGTTCTTGTAAATAATTTTATTTCATATTGTTTATTATCTGCTCAATTACATTTATACCAAAATGTTGTTGTTTTAACAGCACACCCTTAGCACTTTTTTATAAACATTAAATTTGTTTAACGTCAGGCTTGTTTTTAATATCGTAATTAGTTATTTGTATAAACGCCCTGTGTTATGTTGGCTTCGTTATCGAAAGTCTTTTACCAAAAGTGGTAGAGATGCTTCATTTCCATTTGTATAATACTAATGTCTAAAAGGCATTTTGTGGCACAATGTAGATCGAACACCTTTCTGCTCTCATAGCATAAATCTTAACTTACTTCTATATTCTTGTAAAAAACAAATGTAACAATATCATAAACTTTGGTTAACTTTTCCGACGTGGAATGATTGTGGTTCGTTGCAAAAACTTGTTGAGTTTTTTTTTTAATAAAAAATACAAAATTTATCAGCTGGCAAACTTAAGCTCTACAATCCGTGTTTGTTGTAGCCGCTTTCGTTTCCCAGTTGATGGAAGGAGATTTTTTTCTTGCAGTTTTTGTGAGTCTTTTTTCTATGATCGCTTTTCGGACGGCTTTATATTTTTAAGTTGCTTACTGGAACCAATTTTTACACTCGACAAGCCAGCTTTCGATTTGTTAAGTAGCGGAGATCCTTCTGGTTGTGCTTCGGCTTCGGTGGATTTCTTGTACAAAGCTGCGGGTTCGGTAGATAACGATGGTTTTGAGAGGGACTTTTGTGAGGCCATAGAGGGCTTCAAGTCACCACGCAATAACGATATAAGACACTCTGTTGGATACCAACAAAGAAGTATCAGTCCCATTGCGAATGTAACACCGGCTACGACATGACCAATGGTTAGGATGGTGGGCACGATTCTCAGTTCTTCAGCCAGTTCTGGAGAAATTCGCACTTTCTGTTCGAACCAGATTAAGGGGAAGTACGTTTTTGGAACTCCTTCATAAAAACTAGAAACGATATGGACGAAATTAAGAGAAATTTTTGAATTTGGACGGATTTTTATTCACCTCATATGTTTAATTGGTTCCACGAGCATATTTACTTGAAACCTTGCTGCTACTTCGAGGGCAACTCCTGTATTCGGCTCAAGAATCATGTAGAATTCGTGATCCAGCTTGTTAGGATTAAGGCCCTCTACTTGATCTACGTAGAGTGGATCAGCATTGTAGAAATGTGGGTATGACATGAAAACGGGTGATCCGAAACGACACGCGGAGATGTTCATGATTCCAGAAGCCACACATTCGCCACCACAAAAGCATTCGTTTTCTGGATACAGTGTTCCTATAAAGAAAGAGAAAAAGGTGTAGAATTGTGGTGTACAGTCCGAAGGTCAGCCTATTATCCCAGTTAAATGGAAGAAATTTTCGATTACCAGAACGATGTATGCATATAAAGATGGTTGCAGTTATGTACGTATACATGAAAATATTAAACACTTCCGGCACCGAAAATAAGTCCCGCTAAGCTATCAATCTGCAATAAATTTTGAGGCTTAAGCTATGAGACGATTTGACATCAACAGGGTGACCATTGATGAACGCTCGCCGTAAAATGACTCAGTCGCAAAATTTTTCCTTCAAAACTTCGAGCGTTGCGTCGCTTTTATAACATCTAAAACCGTCTTGCTGGAACCACATCTCGAATATATCGATGCTCTTGAGCTTTGGTAACAGAATGTTAGTTAACATCGCTCTCTACCTGGGACCATTGACGATCCGATGATACCTCCAACCAAACCAAACAGCACCAAACAGCTAATCATTGCGGATAAATTGATGTTTGAATTTTACTTGTTGACATAGCCGCGAACTAAAATGTGGTTTGTCCGAAAAGATGACTTTGTGGCTAAAATTCGGATCTCCGGCGAACATTTCCAGCGCCCAATTAGCGAACTTCGACTTCATAAACATAACTATCATTCCTATCTGGTGACGCCTTCTAAATCCGAGATTTGAACTGAATACACTGCTACTCATTTTCATTTGTTTTGCTTGTAGATAGACCTTTGTGAAAACAACAAGAGGCGCAAAGCTTAGTGTAATGCAGAAATCATATAAATCTGAATCCCGAATTTGTTCGCTAAATCTTATTTCTGGTAGAGACATATCAGAAAACCACTTCTGTTCAAACACAACAGTGAGATCCCTCCAAAACTCTGTTTTTCTAAAAAAAGATTCTTACCATTATCAACTGATTTTGGACCTCCACTATACTTGAATCCTTTGATTCCTTCCACCTCGACTGTCTCCGTATACTCCAAAGGCACACTACGGCACATATCCGGTGTAAATAGTGATATCGTATCGGTTTTCTTTAAGTTTGGTGGATAAAATTCGCCCGCTGAACCGTTTACCATTCCACAATAGGAATCCGAAAATCCAGTGTGTGTCTTATAATTCCAAGAATGCAGCTGCCCAATCTTGTAAATGTCATCAACCCCAGTAAATACATTAAATGTCCCCGTTAAATCAGCACTTCCATTTCTCTAAAAACGAGCAAAACTCATTCAATCAAATACATTCTTCCAGAGATTTTGAAAATTACTCACCGTATAAAACCATCCAAACCTGTCAAAGGGAACTTCTATATCATCACCAAATATTGGAGCTAGTCTAGCAATGTCAATCATATCGTCTTGATATCCAGTGAATAGAAGTTTATCTGCCGTCTGCGTCACAGCCATTGGTTGATTGTAGATCTTCAAACTGATGTCCACCATATTCCTTTTAATGGCATCCCATTGTTTGGCTTTAGCAGCTGCTGACTACATTTATGTTCAGTTAAGATGGGGTCTTTTGTGAAATCAGACAAATCTTACCAATGCAACAGCATTTAACATGTTAATCTCGTCGTCAAGGCTGCCATTGCTGTTCTCCTCGTCAAAATGAAAGAAACTCATTTTCCTATAAGTAACGGTGTCGTTTTCAGGGTTCCATTTTATGTCAACCTTATCGGGTTTCTCTTTGAAGCGGTATGGACCGAGCTGCTGCAGAATTGGTTTTGATGACGAGTTTTTGAACTCCTCTGGATTCGTCCAATTGAAAAAGTATACGTCTAAGTTTAGATCTAACGGTGGTATCTTCCATGAGTCATAAACTCTTGAATTTGGTCGGAGTGCCATTTCCTGCAAAAAAAAAAAACAAAATAAATAAAATAAAAATAATTCTGTTTACACAAATGTTGTTTATCTTCTCACAAGTGAATCAAACAAGATAAGTTAATCTATAACTGGCATATGCAAGAAGCATAAATGTGAGTGGTGGTTGTTCTGACTTAAACGCGTGGTCATTTTTTTACGCAGCGTGGGATAATCTCTTTATTCGGTAAGTCTTTCACGGTCTATTCTTGTACAACAGATATTTAAGAAAATCCAACAAAAAAAGTCTGGAGGTGTTAGTAAAGTGGTATCGGTGACCAATTTCTTAAAATAACTCATAAAAAACATGTTTTGCTCTCAATTAATCTATAGAGTGTTAACAACGCACTTTAATTTGAGTAACGCTGTTTATTAAAAATATACTTTCTAATCATATTTCTATGATTGTCTCCATTGTTCTGATTTCTGCCATCGTCTTAAAAAGATAACTTCCGATTACGCCAAAGATTGATACGGCATTCAGTGACCTTCTAAGAAAATTCTTGACACCGCTAAGTAGGACTAGGATGATCAAGGCCCAGCCAGCTGTAAATTTTAGAATATCGTGCTTCTAGTGGTCCGTGAATTTTGCACGATCCTCTCAAGAATGATGCTGAAAAAATAATGGCAGCGGATACCCTTGTTTAAAATCTTCTTTTTTACATCAAAAGTCTGAATTCCTTAGCAGCCTTCATTGAACGACTAGAATTCTCGATCGTCATCTGAACATCAACCTAAAGGTTTTAGGTGGATGTCAAAACTATACATGACTCTATATAGCTCGTCTCTATGCGAGTCTGCATCAGTTAAATCGAAATGGGGCTTTTAGATATCGGGCTTTTAGACAGCTGTGCGTTTGATTTATTTGATATTATTTATTATGAATGGTTCATAATCATATACAATGAATACAATTAGTCTTTAAAATGTTTAGTTAACAAAAAAAAACTGAGAATTTCAACTTGAAATAATAAAAGGACGAGTTGTTCATAAAGTTTGATCTGTTATCAGTAAGGGCCGACACAATTTTACTATATCAATCTTCACGGCAGAAGCATTGGCAATACTCAAAGCTATTCAAACTGCGAAAAATAAGAAAACAATTATCCTCACTGATAGCCTTTCATCAATAAACGCTATTAACAACATTAAAAACTCTTCGAGCATTGTTACAGACATTCGCGACAAACTTATTGCAAACAATGAAGTTTGAAGTATTTAATTATGAAGTTTAAATCGCATCGTCTAAGATTTCAGACACATTAATTCAAACCTTTTTCTATTCAACTCAATGATTTTCAATTCCTTTTTTAATCATAAAAAATATTTTAAATTCGAATGTTTCACATATTTTTTCTGATCTCGATTCCTCGTGGCAACATCTGCTCAATGCGAGAAACACAATGCTGCATTAGTGTTACTGTTTTTGTGTTACATATGTAGTGCTTCAGGGATACTTTGAAATAACTGTAACCTGTTTCTTTTTTTTTTCAACTTTTACAATGAAATGTCGAAACACACAAAAACCTCTCAATTTGTATAGGAATTGTCAACAGATTTGCGTGGGAGAGTGCGTCATTAGAAGAAGTTACTTCGCTCTCATTGCTTCAATTTTTTAACAAAACTAAGATCTTCGATTTTGAGCCTATGGGACGTTCACGCCTAAGATGACATACACAAGTAGAGAGGGACCTCAACCAACTTGGTGTTCGAAATTAAAGACAACTAGTGAAAAATCGTGCTAGCTGGAGAGGCATATTGGTTGAGATCCAGGTCCAATTCGGACTGTGCCATCATACAAAGAAGAAGAAAAAGCACAACGCAGTTTTGCTTTGATTGGAAGTAAAACGTCCCTCAATGGTAGCACAAGCGTAATGTTGCGCGTAAGGCATAAGGAAGATCTGGTTCACCGACTTAATTTCCATCTTGTAATGAAATAGAATACATTTTCTTCTGCTGGCAAAAATCGGGCATTGGCACAATATATGCGCAGTCTCTTATTCCTCTAGACATAGTCTACAATCATCATCTTCAAGAAAATATATTCTCTCCCATGACCTGTCATCATCTAACCCAATGTTCCTACCCATATTCTTAGACCTTTTTTTTGGGCAGAGCCAGCATCATTTTCGATCGTCTACATCCTACCATATTTGACCACCTTCTCTGGTGTTCCCCCATTGTAATTTGTTGAGCAGGTATGCAGATCCGTGCTTTACTAGAGAGCCTGCCTTCCATATATAATCTCTGCCTGAAACACGCTATAGTCGTCAGGAAAGGAAAGGGAGAAGGTGATACATATTTAGCTATTGCGTAGTTCATTACTGTAAATCTGTACTGATTTCTCGAACTGTGCGAAGTTGTTTTCTCAGAAATTCCTGTCTAAAATTAGTATTTCAAAATGTCTCTCAGGACAACATTGAGATGCATTGTGGTTGGCATTGTTAGTTGAAAAGTCTTATTTTTCATCAATTGTTTCTTATCAATTGTGTGGTGCTCGTATGATTTACATATGTATATACATACAGCTGTACATATATTTCCAATTTCGTAATTGTTGGCTAAATCTACGTTTAAAACAAGTAGTAATAGGAATAACTAATCGTTTGAATTGTATTATAGTTCTCACTACTATTATTTTGAACACTACTGTATGTACTGGATCGCTGAAAGGAGGCGTGAAGATGGATTGCTGCTCTTGCAGCCAAAAGATAGGATCAATAGAATAATACAATTTCTAGAAGCTTTTAACAGCATCTAAACTCTGAAATCAGTTTCGTTTCCTTGTGAAAAAAATGAGTTCCATTGCTGATCTCATTTTTAAGGTTCCGTCTACAAAAACGGAACCTTTATAATTTCGGTGTGTCCTGTCACACTTTTTTATCTCCGAAGTTTATGAAGATATCGGCATGAAATTTTGGAATTTGGTACTTCAGACCTAGATGTCATTGCCTATTTAGCGATTTTAAAAAGTGGGGCCATTTGGGGGTGGCTCCAGTACAGGTGAAGTTGACATTAATTTTGAAAAATTGTCGCACCCCATCGAAATATATATCAATCGACAGATCTTTCGAAATGAGGTGGAGGTTTCTTTCAACACTTTTTTATCCAAAATACCGTTTGGAAAATATGGAGCTCCAAAGTTTTTTTAAATGCGTCCCCCCCCCTGCAATTTCTAAACCAAAGTGTTTAAAATATGAAAAAATCACAAAAACTTGGCTTCATTGAGTACTTTCATTTAAAACCATTGCGAGCATTCTGGCCCTAATGGTTTTGGAGATATTGGCCAAAAACGGTCAATCATCGACATGCGAATTTTGAAGATCTGAAAACGCAGTTTTGAAGACATCAATGTAAGCATTAAGAAATAATAAATTTCAAAATATCAATTCATGTTGAAATTTTGAGATAACTAAGATTTAAAATGAGAACGATTTTCATTTTCACACATAATTTCATGCTGTGTTCGGCCACTCTATTCGTTGATGAGCGTTATCTTTTCGATCTCACCCCTAAATGCCCAACAGAAATGAACACACACATACCGCAGGCATGAGCAGTGATTAGGTATGTGTATGATGGAAGGGATTTTCTGTGGTGGATAAACTTCGATAGAGATATAGGTATATGTAGGGATGAACATTTGTTTGTTTGGATGTATGAATTTATGAATAAATGGTTGATTTGGGTTGAAGTTAGAAGAAAATTCAACTGAAATAGTTTTGAAACGTCGTTTGATATTCAGAAATCATCCATCAATATTATGCGAGTACAACTCGCACTTGCCCAGTTTTTTACAACTCAAACTTGAAACTGAGACTTTTTTAGCAGAAGTGTACATCATTGCACAGAAAAAACACGTAATTGTTTGGAAATGTAAATGCTTGTTGAAAAAGAAATATGCAGTAACTACCAGATGACAGCACGACTTATGTGACTTGATTGCTGACAGCTTCAAATCTTACAAATCAAATGACTCATTTTGTCATTATCTGCCTCTACTGACGTGTTAATAAGTATCTACTTCAAACACCAGTAATAACGACAAATGAATTTACAAAAATTAACTCATATAGCTCATAATTCGAATCCGTTCTAGATCAACAGCTTTTCACCGATCGTTAAAGAGGCAAGTGGTGAGTCCTTGAAACAATAACCGCTACAAATCATGTGCGTGCTCCCAGCCAATTTCAATTGAAATTTAAGTAATCAATCAAAAGCACGGCCGACGATGAAACCAGCCTCGCTGACTAAGTACCCCCTTGCTTCCATTAATTGCTAGGGAGGGATGAAAACAATAAAACTTCAAATGACAGATATCCATATATAAACACAAGCTTTTAAGCTCAATTATTCCTAAGCCCATGTCAATTAAAAGTTCAATTGACATCTAAGCATAGATTTATCCCACGTGACATTCACACAATTCACATCAATGAAACGGAATTTAAAGTCAAATACCTTGCCCATGCCGTATGTGAATATGTCTGCCCAAAACATTCCGCAGAGGAGTCCAAACAGCGCCAAGACGAAACCAGCTGCAGAGATACAGAGCCGCCTGTTGCACAGCCTGCGACATCGGAGTTTGTCGCTCTTCTTTGGCATTTTGATGGAATCAATTCTGAAACGGGAGCAAATCAATGAAAATTAATTAGTTGTTACTTCCTCAAACAAATGAGAGATTAATTATGTATAGGAACATTGTAGGGCATCCACCACCTCCACCACCGTCAGCATCATCCGATAATGGGCAATTATCCGAGAGGATAGGCATAACTTGTTGCTAACATCCAATGAGCCTTGTTCACATCATTATTGATACTTGAGTGTGGCCCAAGTGGCGGTGCCCATGGAGATTGATGTTCAATGGATGACTTCGAGGCCAACTCAGGCCATAGGGTCAATTAAATATTCTCATCAATAAAAAACGCTAATTGAATCAGATATGTAGGGAAATTCAATTTGCGGCAATTTGTTTCAATGATAAGGAGAGTTTGTTCCTTTCGTCATTTATGGAACTTAAAGCTTTTCGAAGTTTAAGTAAGTCTGACAAGTGATAATCATATTTCTAAAAGCGTGGTAATCTGATTAAATGTATGGATACAATGTACACAGTCATAGACAGTTCTTGCTGCCAAAAAGTTAATTACTGCACGATAGCAGGAAGAAATCAAATGCATAATTATGAATATACCAATTGTGTTATATGAATGTCAATGTCAAAATTGGAGTCAGTTGGTAATTAGAGGTACATGGTCTCAACAAGAACGGGTTTATCATTGGAATCATAAACAGAAAGTCACATTTTTCCATGTTTCACATTATCTGTCTGTCTTCAATTATATCTCATACTTGTAAAGTGTTACCGTGAGCAAACAAAATTGACATTACGGGTAATAAGCATTGCTTTACATGCAGGCAAATTAAACTCATAATCTGATTTGTAGACATACCCTTGCAAATATTAAGGTAAACAAGTGCATAGTGCACAAGGTAATAAAGCTTCTACAAAATTCAAGAGGAAATTACTTATATGATTTTTGATTGGGCTAAAAAATCGTCTTTTTCTGATTCAGATTATTATTGATCTAGATCAGTTTCTGGTCTTCGATTGAAAAAAATATCAATTTTTAGGGTAACGGAGTAATGGATCCCTTAGGTTTCAGTTCGGTGTCTGTCTGTACTTAAGCTTTCAAATTAAGACAGAAAGTGGAAAAAAAAGTAACAGATTAAACAAATTTTGTACTACAACTTTCGCTTTTGATTTTTAGTTCTCTGTGATATGGGTGTTATTTGAATAGGGGTGATATCTAGATTACAAAAATGTATGTCCATCCGTCACCAGATCGTCGAAATTTGTTAACTTTCACAGGCAAGACGTAAATTGTAATCAAAAGATGTACTTGACTGCAAAGTAACCTCCGAAATTGGATTTAAAATAAACTGGGCAAGTGCGAGTTGTACTCACACGGGTAAGGTTCCGTCGCATAATATTGATGGATGATTTCTGAATATCAAACGACGTTTCAAAACTATTTCTGTTGAATTTTCTTCTAACTTCAACCTAAATCAACTATTCATTCATACATTTATACATCCGAACAAATATTTATCCATACATATACCTATACCTCTATCGAAGTTTATCCACCACAGAAAATACCTTCCATCATACACATACCCAATCACTGCTCATGCCTGCGGTGTGTGTGTGTTCCTTTCTGTTGGGCGTTTAGGGGTGAGATCGAAAATATAACGCTCATCAACGAATAGAGTGGCCGAACACAGCATGAGCTCCATATTTTCCAAACGGTATTTTGGATAAAAAAGTGTTGAAAGAAACCTCCACCTCATTTCGAAAGATCTGTCGGTTGATATATATTTCGATGGGGTGTGACAATTTTTCAAAATTAATGTCAACTTCACCTGTACTGGAGCCACCCCCAAATGGCCCCATTTTTTAAAATCGCTGCATAGGCAATGACATCTAGGTCTGAAGTACCTAATTCCAAATTTCATGCCGATATCTTCATAAACTTTGGAGATAAAAAAGTGTGACAGGCACGACGGACGGACGGACGGACACACCGAAATTATAAAGGTTCCGTTTTTTTGTAGACGGAACCTTAAAAAAGCTGAACAATATTTGTTTTTAGTTCTTGATATGATAAATGACCGTAGCACAGTGTGGCAGAATAAGAGGGAGGATAATCATTGAGTGTGTAATATGATGTAATAATCCGTGGCGTAGACCTTTTTTTTTTTCAAAGAGTATAACTGTCTAGAAAAAGTTTCTCAAAATCGCCGTTCGGAGTCGGAATTAAACTGTAGGACCCCTCCACTCGTGTGAAAACAATAGCACGTACAACACCTCAGACTGTAGCGCCGCCATTATTATATTATTATTATTATTAATCCTTTTTAAAATCAATATCATCTACTTCTACAGTACTAACTTTATTCATTCTTCTGAACCCGAGAGGTTTATAGCAGAATTATAGCATGGAATCTATTGGAGCTTAAATTTGTGCTCCAAATACAGTAGAATCTCGAAAAGATGAATAGGTATAAAACCTCATCTCATCTCATCTTCAGTGGCCCGCATGTTCCACTAAAGGGGTCGCGAGGCAATGCACGCACGAGAGATCTCCAGGCCACTCGATCCTCCGCCATTGACTCTAACTCACTCAGGAGCTATGCCCAGGCGCAACTAGGCGACAGTTTGGGCTTGGTCCAACCATCTCGTCATGACTCTGCCAAGCGGTAGCCTACCTGACGGAATCACATTCAAAATCGAAAAAGGCACGCCTCGGAGTTCGTGATGATGGGGACATTTGTGCCACGTGACTAATCCATCGAAGTACAGCCCTTTCCGTTCGAAGAAGCAGCTGCCCAACATTGAGTCCGCACTCAATGCGCGCACTGTCGTGTTTCTCACCCTATCCTGGCAAAATTCCCACAACAGCACGAAGAAATCTCATTTCGGCAGCTTGTATTCACGATCTTAATCTTTCGGTCATTACCAAAATTTCATGACCATAGGCGAGAGTTGGAACAAATACTGCGTTAAAAACTGCTTACATGGCTTTGACACCAAGCTCGGCCTTCCTGATTATAGATCAACCAAGCTATTTCAAAATTGACCCAGCTCGACCAATCCTACAGGAAAGCTCAGCATTATTCCTCCCATCACTCATGAAGAAGACCACGACACACTTTAACTTATCCACCTGTTCCAATGGGACTCCCCTAACATGCAGAGTGCATTGAACAGGCCTTCTGGAAATAGTCATAACCTCGGATTTGTCCACGTTAACTTTCATCCAAGCATCAGCACATGCGGCCACAAACCTATATAGCGCGCGCTGGAGTTCCATCTGGAAGGATGTGAGGATGAGTAAGTCATCTGCAGAAAGTAGATGACTTACCCTTTACTCTCCCAGTGTGAAATATTCCTCGCCTCGATTGCGCTGTCATATCCAGTCCATATATATAATAATAAACTGAGTTGTACTCGCACGGGTAAGGTTCCGTCGCATAATATTGATGGATGATTTCTGAATATCAAACGACGTTTCAAAACTATTTCAGTTGAATTTTCTTCTAACTTCAACCTAATTCAACTATTCAGTCATACATTTATACATCCAAACAAACAAATGTTCATCCCTACATATACCTATATCTCTATCCAAGTTTATCCAACACAGAAAATCCCTTCCATCATACACATACCCAATCACTGCTCATGCCTGCGGTGTGTGTGTGTTCATTTCTGTTGGGGTGAGATCGAAAAGATAACACTGATAAACGAATAGAGTGGCCGAACACAGCATGAAATTATGTGTGAAAATGAAAATTGGTTCTTATTTTAAATCTTAGATATCTCAAAATTTCAACATAAATCGATATTTTGAAATTTATCATTTCCTAATGTTTACATTGATGTCTTCAAAACTGCGTTTTCAGATCTTCAAAATTCGCATGTCGATGATTGACCGTTTTTGGCCAATATCTCCAAAACCATTAGGGCCAGAATGCTCGCAATGGTTTTAAATGAAAGTACTCAATGAAGCCAAGTTTTTGTGATTTTTTCAGATTTTTAAACACTTTGGTTTAGAAATTGCAGGGGGGGACGCATTTAAAAAAACTTTGGAGCTCCATATTTTCCAAACGGTATTTTGGATAAAAAAGTGTTGAAAGAAACCTCCACCTCATTTCGAAAGATCTGTCGATTGATATATATTTCGATGGGGTGCGACAATTTTTCAAAATTAATGTCAACTTCACCTGTACTGGAGCCACCCCCAAATGGCCCCACTTTTTAAAATCGCTGAATAGGCAATAACATCTAGGTCTGAAGTACCTAATTCCAAATTTCATGCATCTAGGTCTGAAGTACCTAATTCCAAATTTCATGCCGATATCTTCATAAACTTTGGAGATAAAAAAGTGTGACAGACACGACGGACGGACGGACGGACACACCGAAATTATAAAGGTTCCGTTTTTGTAGACGGAACCTTAATAAAAAGGAGAGGTGACATACCTTAAAGATAATATTCAAAAGGATTTCGCAAAAAATATGAAAAAAATAGATATAAAACATCTTTTCGAATGGTTCATCCTGAATATATAAAAATATATATAAAAATAGCAATTAATTTTATTTAAAAATAAGGAACATAAAAAAATAAAAAAAATTGTTAATTAGAGACAAAAAGCAGAATTATTTCTACTTTCTTCTTTAACTAAATTTCAATGATTGAAAAGATGAACAATTCGAAAAAATTAACGTGTTTTATATTTTTTTCATCTTTTTGGGATTCTAGTGTAATTTAAGTTCGCTGCTTGATATTCAGAATTGCTTTCAAATAGTTCTTTCAAAAATTATTAACCGTACGCGAAACTCCATGACGCGAGCATAATCTACACTTGTCTGTCTTTTAACTAGATCAGTTTTCTAAAATCTGCATCTTTTTCGGGACTAAACAACTAGTAAAATTTACAGATTTCTATTCCCGTCGAGAACATATTAACAGACAGTTCGACAACATTCAGTCACGCAGGGCAATTCTTAAATCTGAAAACACGTACCAAATAAATCAAGCTAAAATTTTGTTGCTTTTGTTACAGAATATTTTAAGCCTATTTTCATTTATTTTTTTCACTTATAAATACTTTTCCTTCTTCATATATGTATGTCTTGCCTCACACGACACAATAAAATGCACTCAAAGAACTGCAGGATTTTGAGTGGCCAACATGATGGTGACCACTCATAAGCCTTAAAAAAACTAGCATAAAGTACACAGTTGGTAAAATAATTCTTACTTTAAAATCAACTTCCAAGAGAAACAAATAAACGCAACTGAATATTCAAGCCATGCTAAAGAGTCACAAAGGCCAACATCTTGGTAGCTACATAATTTCCTTGTCAATACGATGTTCGTAAAAAGTCATAAAATGATAAACACGGAAAAATACATGGTTTTAATCCTACCAAAGGTCTAGAAATGTCTAATAAACATTTACAGTCTTTAATATTTTAGAATTTTTGTTTACATTATTTACACTCCTCTTCGCTGAATTGCCCAACTTATCATTTTCATTGTTCGAAGTGTCCACTTGAAAGCATGCAGTTGCATTTCCCGGACGTTGAAGATAATGCCTACTTTGTTAATGATGCCTTAAGCACTACACAGTAGATTAAGTTCAATCGTCAAGCAAACACGGTATGACTTACTGGTTAGAAATGTCATTTTGAAATAGAAAAAAAAAAAGAATTAAATGATTAAGCTTACATTGTGCATAGAGTTTCGAAACTTATCACCACAAATTAATGCACAAAAGCACAGGCAGACTGTCACTCACGTTAATCAATAGCGCGCAGATTGAACTAAAGAGAGGGCAAGCGATGCTGGTCGCTCGGCCATCCTCAACTGATTCGAACATTGGGATGTGAAGTGCCCATGTGAAGTGACATCAAAATATAACAAATAAATGCCTATTACGCGTCTGGGTGTATGCGTATGCATGCTTCAGGAAAAGAATCACATATCATGTTAATGAGTTAATTAAGTTACAAATTGACAGTTCAAAGGTGGTGCCGCTTAAGTTCAAACGAGAATCGTTGTCATGAAATTATTATTTGATTTTGATAAACATTATTATATTATTATTTGGTCAATAAAAAGGTAGCAACATTTTTTTTGGACTTCAGGTTAACTGTTCTCTATCCTGATGCATTTATTCGACTTTGGCATATCTTCTGATTGTGTCATATTTAGTTGATTTTGCGGATGCTGATGTGTAATTGCTTAATTGTACTTATGCCTCGCATGTAATATCTCATCTAATGTAAGCCACAGATTCTTTACTCGCGTGAGCGAAAAGAAGCCGACTCTGTGACATACATTTGCTTGAAGAGGGTGTACACACATCGCATTAAGAACATTAAGAACACTGACACTGAGAATGAACAATTTAAATAAAATGATGAAAATCGAAGGGGAAGACGTCATTTATTTTGCCACGGCGCCGTGGCCGTGTGAGGCGACCCATTCGCACTAGACTTTCAAGTCTAGGTTCGAATTCCAGTTTTAAAAAAAAAAATTGTTAACAACTTCACCTGTTTTGATTCACTGACAATTGTTTTGTAATTTTTTACAATTTTGGTTGATAAATGCCAACAAGAATATAAAAAAATCGCAAAAGTGTATATTGTATCTCAGTTGCCATTTACTTTTTAAAGATTATTTCGTGTAAACGTTTACCAGGACTAACTTTAATTCTCATGCAAAGTAAAGTTGTTAGTCACTTTTTCAAGCATTTTGGCTAGTATGACACATGTAATGTTGTCTTTCAAGGATAAAATTGACCTCTGGTTTGATTTAACGTATCCCCATAAAAGTAGACGTCAAATCCCGAGATCTAGCTGGCCAATTCACCAGTCCAAACGAGAGATTAATTGCTCACCGAACTCAATTGGTCCATCGATTCCCGTGATGTATGGCATCGTCTTGCTGAAACCACACGTCGACCAGGTTCAGTTCAAATTATTGAACGATAGCGGGCGACATTGTCGGTAACGTTATTCTATTGTTCTTGTTGTTGTTTTCACTGTTATCTTTGGTGAGAACGACGACGGATAGATAAATCACGGTCTTCATTAACACCAGCGGATACAGGAGCAATATTTTTCTCCGTACGCACTCTACACAAAAGGGTGTTGGCTTGGTGTCTAGTAACGAGAAATTGGTACGAAATTGGGTCACTACAGCTTTAATTGATTGATTGGTTGAAGTGCACGAAAAACATTTTTCACAGAGCACACATTTTTTGGATAAAATTCAATGACTTGTAAGCATTGTACGGATGTAAGTGATGAATTGGCAATGCTTACTGAGCTTGTTTGACTTTGACACATGTCACAAATCACGTGTGACCCGTCAAAAGTAGAACACTGAAAAACCAAGCAGCATAAAAATCACCCGAGAGTACAAATGTTTTACTGAAGACATCATAGATTCTTTCAAAATGTGGCTGATTAGACAACAGTATTAAATGGTGCTCTCTATTGCGACATGATAATCCAATTTCTTTGCTTTAAATAAATGTGGACGATATGTAGTGTCAAAAAAGGGCGCGACATATCATACACGCAAGAAACAATTAAATCATGGCATGAATCATTTCCTGTCCGTTTGATTTCCCGTTTTGGGAATCAAATGTAGTCAAAATCAATGTAGTCCTTAAATTATTATCTATCGAAACAGTGGACAAGTGATAAAGTGCAATGCTTGATGCTCATTAGGTCTCGGGTTCAATTCCCACGATGGGGATTAACGCCATTTACGGCATCGGTCGTCTCTCACATGTCAGGGTGATGAGAAACTTTTCTTAATTGAATATCCCATTTAAGTAGAACTGTAGGTTCCACCCTTAAAAACTGCCCATCCAATTCCACTCGAATATTCCCATTCAATGTGCGACTTAATCTAATTGTTTGTGGTCATAAATAACGCTACTTTTAAATTGTCGGCGAAATCCAAAGAATTAGCAAAATGTACAATTCTCAGAAAAAATATCAAAGCGAGAGCGTAGAAGATATACTCGTATGTTTCCTCTTATATTCGAAATACTTGTGAAAATACCTCTATCTCTATGAGTTATTAACGAAAATCTAACTTCTCTTATTAATTGATGTTTCTGACAATTATCCACCCATTGCATGCTACAAGCATGTTATTGGCTGTCATTGGTTTGAAATAAATACGATATCTCCACAGACCACCCAACGGTTTTGATTACAGTGTTAATCATTCGGTAAATATCATGCAGAATGATATCTTTCTCTCACTAATAATGGAACTAATCAGTTACCTTTTTGGAACCATAAAAATGTGTATACACTTTATATTTGTGGTATGATAACTGCAGTACATCAATTGTTACATCATAAAGAACATTTTTATAACACTATTTCCAAAAATAAAATGGGCAAGTGCGAAGGTTTCGTCGCATAAATCATTCTTGATAGAAGTTTTTCTGAATATCAGACAATGAATTCAAACTATTTCCGTTGACTTTTCTTCTAACTTCAATCCAAATCGACTATTCATTTAAGCATGCATCTATTCATACCTATATCTCTATTCAAATTTATCTAACACAAGAAAAAAATGCCCACATGCAATCACTGCTCATGACAACTGTCTATTATGTTTTTTGTTGGACATTTAGGGGTTGACCTTAATGTGAGTGACCGATGAAAAACTGTTAAATCTTTGATATCGGAATCTTTACAGAAATCTATGTTTGGTACTTATCAAATCTTAATGCTTACACTGAGATCTACAAAACTGCGTCTTCAAATCCTCAAAATTCGCATGTCGATGTTTTACCGTTTTTGGCCAAAAGGTCCAAAACTATTGTAGTCAGAACGCTCAAAAGTGCTCATTGAAGACGATTTTTAGTAATTTTTACTTGGGTTCAGAAATGGGTCACACTTTGGATTAATTTGGAGCTTTATGATTCTTAAACGGGACTCTGTATGGAAGAGAGGGAGAAAAACTGCCAGTTGACACTGGATGGAGGTGCGCCAAAACTTCAGAATCAACCAACAACCCTCCTAAATACTTTTCAAATTTTAATGCACAGAAATTGATATCTATACTACTGTGCAAAAAATAAGAACAGGGAAGTAGGAAGTAGTAACTTTATGCTATAAAAACGACTATCCGCTACAAACGTCGCTAAAAATCTGAAATAAATTCTAAAAGAATATACTTTTATTCTTGATGATACTTTACCGTTAACGTCAAAAAAAGGCTTAAAACTACACCATTCATTTGCTTTTAGAACTTAACCACTTTAAAAATGAGGAACACCTGGGGGTTGTGTTCTTTTTATTTTGCGCACTGTACGCCTAAATCACATTATTTTTCATTCCGATTCCGAGCTACGGATAGAACCTAAAAAGGACCTAATAAAGAAAGAACATGTTCAGTGGGTCAAAATAGTTAATTAAATACAATTTGAACTACAATTTTAAGCTACAAGAAATCAACTTTCTTTTTATCAAAGTGAGCCTGTGAAAAAATATCCCCTGCATCATCTTGTCGATTTCAAAACTGCACCCGAAAACATTCATCGTGAATTTGATACGAGCTCGAATTCAGTATTCTGAAAAACCTAACAAGATACTTGTGAATTCTTCAAAAATCTATTCCACAGCATCCTTCAGGCGCATGTAACATATGACAACCATAACGTGACACCAGGACACATATATTTATATGCATGCAATCAACATCTCAAAAGATTACCTTATGTTGAGTTAAATCCGATGTGCTTTACAATTCCTATCCAACAGTTCTCCTCTCATTTCTCTTGCACGTGTTGTACACGTTAGAAACATTTCATAATACGAGTGAATATAAAGTTTATTTTTGTTTTGATTTGTTCTAATTGGGATCACTATTGACCCTCTGCACATTCGTAGATTATTAAGTGAGGCTCACCATGATTTTATTTTAAACAGAAATAATAAATGTGTTGCAATTAGCAGTTCATTCACTCAAATGGAGGTGCATTTAATTTTGTGCCAATTTCATGAGGCTTTCTGAGAAGCTTTTCACAATTATAAGTGGGAAAGCAAAGATCCCACTTATCCACAGCAACTTGGAATAGATCCCGAATACATAATTCGTAAAATCGTTTTATTTATCTTTCACATATTCTTTCCTTTATCGAGGTATTAACATTTTATATTTTAATCATGTGTAGACAACAAATAAAACCTCAACAACTATTAGTTGACTATTATCCGTAGATCCAATTATCTCTAAAAAAAAACATGGATACGCGAGAAAAAAGTCTCAGACAGACTGGCGCAAGATTTTTCATTCATTTTTAAACGATACGATGGAAATCACAATTTTCTAAAAATAATTAAACACATCGTTATGCTTATAACATCTTGATTATCAAATCATCCCAAAGAATAGCAAAAGCTTTTGTCGAATTTCGAATTTTTGAATATGACTCACGAAAAAACCGTGTACTCTCCAAGCAGGGATAAAAGAAGGGTCTTTGAACTGTCATTAAAGCTAAGTATAGTTATCTAGGAAAGGAATTCTGTGACAAATGTATCTAAGTTTATAACAGACGTCAGCTGTTGATAATTAGTTAATTTTTTCTTAATTCCCATTTATCCCGGTGCCAAAATATATTTTTTTATTAAATCATTGAGCGATTTTTCTTTTGTCGATTTAAACTTTTGTCAAAACATCAACCTAGAAACATGATAAACGTTTTATTCAAGTTTTATCTTTAAACTTTAAACTTTTATCTTAAAACTAGTTTCAAGATATACAGAATTGACCAAATCAAAGCAATTTGTAAATTTCTTCACTTCCATAAAACAGAATTTTAAAAATGTTGATTTATGTTATTTTACTGGGTGCGCCATCTTTTATGTCAGTAGTGATTATTGAATAACTGAAAAAAATCGCATATGTTTTATTTTATTTGATCCTTTAAAATTTATTGGGACCAGTTTTCGAATACTATGTACATCAATCAAACCGCCACTATTGACCAAACCAACATTTGTCCTTTTTGCTGCGTTTTACTTTCCGTAACTTTTTCGAGCATTTCGGGCGGTGACTTCGGCAGAATGTTTGCCTTGAGCTCGTCAATGGACTGGGGCTTGTTGGCGTACACTTTTCAAATTATACCACAAAAGAAGTCCACAAAAAGAAGGGGTCAAATGTGGAAATCTGAGTGGATAGTCAAGTTCACCATTTTTTGACAGGAAATTTCAAGGAATTTTCGTTGCAGAAACTCCATTGTTTGATTTGCAGTATCTTATGCAGCTCAAAGCTACCAATCAGCGAAAAATTCACATGTGACAAATAAATCGATCATTCCATTGTGCATCCCAGCATCGCGAGAACAGACGGGTGCACGTACCAAGACTAACTTGGAGTTTGCCGCTAAAGGCACCTGGTCAAAAAGGTATCTCGCAAACTTGTTTGTTGGTTGAAGTCACAGTTCCACCGGGACCTATGAAATGAATAACTGAATAACAAATGCATTTATCATTAATTGAAACTTTGTGAACACAGCAACATGGCGTTCTAGATGAATTAAGTCGGACTTTTAAAACGTCTCTATTTATACAATACTGTTGCACGCAGACAGTTTATAGGCTAGTGTCTAATCATTTGTCATATCCACATCAGTTGATTGTGCGGTCAAAACTTCATTACATTACATTAGTTACTTACAATATTGCTTAGATAACTTTCTCACATAAGAAACTCCGCTGGATTATCATTTTATCTCAATATTCAATTTTATCCATCTTAATCACATACTCGTAAATATCTCACTAACAAGCTTCTGCGTAGAATCGCGTATGACTAAATTCTACTTGCAAACAATCGAAGTTGGTTCGCTGAGTGGTTCAACATGATTTCTATGACGTAGTTGCCCATTTATGTGTTACCCTTCCAATGACGCATTTCTTACATCGACCAAGGATGTTTGACGAACGTGCATGAGAGCGAAAGTGGGGCATCACATCGGTCTGTGTTTGGAGCTATTTTTATTTCAACAATTATCCCCTTTCGCAATGAAGGTGATTGGGATTCTGATTTGCAAACACTTAACTTGACAGTTATGGCTCTTGATGTTGAATCCATCCTTATCTCGTGAATAAATGGTCGTAAACATTTTGTAAATGCAACAAATTAAAATCTTAAACGGATTGCGATGCAATTGATAAGCTCTTGAATTAAGTACCGATTTGAGGATATTTATGCACTTCACTTAATATACATAAGTGAATTCTTGGAAAATCACTTATCTGTCAAATGATTGGAATTACTTTACACAACTATTCACTAAGCAGCAGTCCACAAGTATGTATCCACGTATTATAATTTAGTTAATAATCTTCACTAGCACCATTTCCCATTTCATTCATACGTCTTCGCGTTTAATTGCTTCAATCAGTGGAGATGGTTCCAGTTGTGACATAAGCTAAATGGAAAAATACTTTTTACAAAACACGGTCGACGGCTTGTATTTCAATTGAGACTTCCATGTTTTGTTGAACATCTTCCTCAGAATATTCACTTGTGAATTGTAAATACTTGAGGATTCGAATTGGTAAACCAAATCGGATATAATAAGTTATTACGTGTTTCCGTATGAGTTATGTTCGGAAAAATAATATAAACTCAGATACAACTGAATAGGTACAACATTTTTCAATTGTACGAGTATGTGATTCAATCTGTGCAGATAATGTGCAATAATTTATCATTTTATACTGATAGCTGTGTGTCTACGTTCTTGGGAAAAGAAATAGGAATGAAAGTTATTTTTCCCTGGGTCTCTTGAAAGGAATTGCATATGGAAAAAATCAATTTTTATTTTTTGGCATCAACTGAATAGACGAAAATAATGAAATAGAACGAAATAAAAGTTTTAATTTTTAATTCTAACTGTGAGTATTGTTGCTTGCCTTTATAATTACTTCGTTGCGGTATGCAATCATCAAGTGTCCTTAAGAAATCCAGCAGAAATTCTCTTCGCATTAATTTAACAGCTACAATAAGAGATACTCTGTCTTCTCACTTCTAGTCAGATTTGTACACTTTTCGGGGAAATCATCTCCATAACTTTTCCATAAGGTTTATGTCCGGTGAGTACAGTGTCAACCAAAGAAAACCCACATTTTGGTTCCTTACCTAATGTTTAACGAACTCCAACCACCCATCTCTCTACACGTCTACCGCATTTCTTTTGTACATACATATATGTATGATATATATTCTCCTGGCTTTTTCTGGCTTTCATTAACTAATGTAGCATCGCCCGCCATCTTATGTGGCATTTACTCTAACTTTTTCTCTAAGAGGAAGTTTAATAATAAAAATAATAATAGCGGCGCTATAGCCCGAGGTGAACCTGGGCATAGCTTCTCAGCAACCACTCGTGTTGTGCGTGTTATTATTAGAGTCCGACCGAACACTCGGCTTCGGCCACCTTCGGCTATAAATATCAGCTTCGGCAAAACATTCGGCTTCGGCCAAATGAGGCCGAAGATTTTGCCGAAGCCGAATGTTTAATTTTCTGTTTTCTGTAAAAGTAGAAGTTGCAAGGAACGGTGTGTTTTTTGTTTTTTTATTGTCGGATATTTTGTATTTTGAAAGTATCATTGTTTACAGCTTTAAAATTACAAGATTTTCCATTTGCAAGTTGGTAAACTATTAAGTGGTCTGTATAATTTTATTTGCACTGGTTTTAGGTAGAAAGAACACAAAAAATTTCAGCTAAAAATTCATTTTGGGTTTATTTCGTAGAAATGATGTGAAAGCCACACAGCAAAAGTTTTTTTTTTCATTTCATTTATTGTGGCATAAAGTGTACAATAGATACAATTTTAAATTATTGTTTTACAGAGATATGGTAAAAGTACCTTACTACTATAATATAAATACAATTGGTTAAAATAATATCACATGATTTTTAAATTTAGAAGGAAAAGCCACTAAAAACCTTCATTAAAACATACAGCAAAAGTTGTTCCAAATAGAGTTCGACTGAACATTCGGCTTCGGCTTCGACTTTGGCCGAAGGTGATCAGAAAGCCGAAGTTCGGCTTCGACTTCGGCTTCGGCCGAAAAACTGGCCTTCGGTCGGGCTCTAGTTATTATTCTCTCACGAGTGGAGGGGACCTACAGTTTAATGCCGACTCCGAACGGCGAGATTGAGAAGCTTTTTTCTAGACAGTTAAACTCTTTGAACATTGTCAGTGACTCGAAAGAGGTGGAAAAATATTAGGTGTTTTTTTGGCAATCGAACCGAGAACATCAAGCGTAAGAATCGACGCAGATACCCTCTACGCCACGGCGCCCACGGAAGTTTAGTTGTGCCAAAATCAAACCTAAAAGTTTCTACTCTTGCCTTAGTGGTTCGTCTCACGGTGTTCCATTATGTTCAAGTTCTGCGGTACAACCAATTTGTTTTATTTTGAAACTTAATCATGTCCTGGATTTTTGTGTTCGAGAATTCTTTCAGGCCGCCCTATTCTCCTAGCGTTATTTTTCTAATTGCTGCAAAAAGCTGGACGGGCGGCGAGGAGGATTGCTTCCTCCTTTTCCTCATTCCTGCATTCTCTGCAAAAGTCGTCCTTTTTGTATGTGTGCCTAAAAAGCAGTGGCCAGTTATTATGCTTACGGCCCTGATGATTTATTTTCTATTTGTTTCTAGGAGTTCACTACTTGTAGTGAGAAACAGAGTGTCTTCTACCGTTCTGCTACTTTCATGCTTTCCCCCTACAATTCTTTATTTCTTCAGTAACTAATTGATCACGTCAAAACTTTGTAAATTTTTTTAGATATTGCACGCCCGGTAATTCTTTGCTCTTTTAATGAGTTAAAGTTAGACTTTTCAACAGATCAATGCTATTGGCAGGCTTACAAAATATCTGATTAGGATTCTTAGGTCATATTTTTTGTGTGGAATATACGTTTGAGGTTAAGCACGGGCCAGATTTGCTCTCGAACCATCTGCGATTCATGGAATAGGTTAGGTTAGATTAGGTTAGAGGGCTGCTAGTGAATTCACCAGCACACTTAGACCATATTGGTCAATTGTGATACCCACAGTCAATCTACTACCACTGATCGACCGCACCAGTGACAGTGCCGTTAATTTGATCCGAACGGCAAATGGTGACTGGACCAGATAAACCGGATAGATCGGATAAAAGCGTATTAACTTTGCCTTCACTGGGATTCGAACCTGAGACCCCTCAATCTTAGGGCAGGCACTTAACCAACTGCGCCATCGCATGCACGGATCTTGTATTCATTTCGCAAAGCGCGATCCAGAATCTGTAGGTCAGACATCCAGTCAGTTCTGGAAGGAATGTAGGATTTTTTTTATTATAAGAGTTTGACAATATTCCAGGAAAAAAGCGCTTAAATCACTGCATCATAAACAAGTTATACTATGCACATGCAAGTTCACTGGACAATGATCTGTTTCAATTCCAAAAAAAAATACATAACTCTTTAATACTCCTGAATTAGTACAATGATCTTAGAGTATATCCATAACGAGATGTGATCATTAAAAATCTGTGTTTTTAATGACGACGTAAAATTGTGAGGAGCTTCATTTATAGCGAAAAGTTAAACCCAACTAACTGCTTCAAAATATTACAATAAAATACCATACATTTGTCCTGACTGATGTCAATTAATTATAAACAACGCGAATTCTTCAAATAAAAACTCACGAATCAATTGAAACTTGCATTGAAATATTATTTATGAATTTGCAGACAGTAAATTCCAAAAAACTTGCAGAAACATTCACATAACACAGTTTCTTGACTGATAACGTTAACTAGTTGCAAACTGTAAAACTTATGAAGGATAATAGCCTCGACACAAAGGTTGTGATATTAATTCATCAAAAATTCAGACAAGGTGGACAATAAGGTTTCTTGTCTCGTATTACCCTGATATATAGAAAGACACTAAAGACAGACCATCCATCGTATCGATAGCAATTTGTTGTGTTCATTGCGAAAATTCAAATGAAACGGTATCACCCGTCACAGCGGTAATGTGAATACATGTCGAAAATGCATACATTTCGAACAGGTGTCATTATTTCGGGTAAATTTCAGATAACTTTTAATTATCCTTACACCTCCTCCCCATTTTTATATGACATCAAAGCAATATTATTGTCAACAGTTTCGTGAACCGGCATGATTCACGGCGCCCAATTAGACTCAGAAGAATATACTTAATCATCAGCAATCTAGTCGAGTTTCGCATGGATAAATGTAGACCACTCAAAACGTAGGCAATAAAAAAGACGTATTAAATAAAAGTAGTTACGATCTATAAATGTGGACAAGCCCCTAAACCACGGTGTTTTTTCATTCAGTAAAGCTAATGTACTAACCTGTTTGTAAGCTTTTGAGCATGAGCGTGTTAGAAGTAATGACTTAAACACCCTTTTTTATAAAAAGTGAATTTAATCACTCGTTAATTTGAGTGCGCAGAAGCCTAATCCGTTAATCTTTGACGGTTTTACTAATCGCCGATCCTTTGTTGTTTTTCGATAACTGGGACGAAATTACTTGTTGATTGCACTATAAAACGTGGAACAGAAAATCACCCACAAGTAGCTCAGAAAAGGGTCAAGCACACTAAAGCTGATGGAATCTGTTCCAATTGGACTTATGCGTACAGATGCACTCACTTATTATCAAATAAGCGCTGCACAGCTCGGAATTACAACAGAGAATCACAATTTTTATTTTTAGATAAACGAACGGACATGGGTTTAAGAAAACACAGTAGAACACTCGGACGCTTGATGGAATACAAAACTCAAACCGTTTGGAATATTTAAAGGTGCACGACAAGGCGATAAGATACATGCAATCGTTGAATAATCTTATAGATCTCCAATGAAATAAACAAACGAATAAAAAATGTTCAAACTAAAAATGTTGGGGGAACATGAAATCAAAGAAAAAAATAGACAATTGATTCTCCGATGGCAACGGCTCAGGTTAGATGCTTGACACAGACTGTTCTATCAGCTTAGACTACACTTCTCCACAATGACTCCCGTCTCGCAGTCTGCGTTCATTTGAAATCCCAATTTGAATGTAATATGCTTCTGCATAGTACCTTACCGATACGCATGTACAAAGCGAACATATACATTTCAACATTCACTAGGGGTGATGTGCAAACAATAGGCAAATGACACCCCAACTAATTTCATACGGAAACTTGTATGGTTGGCGTGCAAGCACAAGTTGGATGTATGGGCACTTTCGAGCAACATGAAGGATAGCTATCGTGTTGAAGCTAACTCGGTTATGTGTATGTGTATATGGGTTTGTAGATGTTTGCAATTGCATGCGATGAAGTAGTTATTTCATCATGATATTCAAATTCGTTTCCTTGTAAAAAATAAACAGATTCTATGACAGCTTATTGGTCCACCTTTCACTCAAATCCATAAGCAACTGATTTAGAGAGAGTCCTAACATAAATGAGCCTCTGAGGATTAAATGGCATTAAGTTTTGACAGTACCCCGTATCAAATATTATGCTATTTATTTCTCTATGCTACATTTTTAAGGTCCTGTTCACAAAAACGACATGCAATTTTGGAATTTAGTCTTTTTGGGTTAGATGTAATTTTCTATGTATGCAAATTTAAAAAGTGGGTCCATTTAGGTTGCTCCCGTATATGAAGTTGTCACGAAGTTGTCATTTTTTAAATATTCGCGGACCGGATCGAGTGGTATAGAATTTCAAAGATTGTTACTTTCGCACATAAATATCATGCTGAGATCGACAACTCAACACGTGTCTCAGTGGTATCACTCACATTAATTTCAGCCCCTAAATGTTCAACCACAATATACACAAAGCAGGCATAAGCAGTGATAGTGTATGATGCAAGGCAAAATCCCTTGTTAGATAAATTTGAATGAATAGTTGATTTGGGTTGAATTTAGAAGTTTTGAATTCGTTGCCTGAAATTCAGAATTGCTGCCATCAAAACATATTTATGCGACGGAACCTTCCTGGTGCGAGTACGCGTATTACTCTTTTTTAATGACTTCCCCCGCATCTCAATTTATATTCTTCCAACAAGATTAGTTTAAAACTAAGCTTGCTTCGCAATAGATACAAACGTAATGTATGTATTAACAGGCTTAGCATGAGCGTTCGTCCCAAATTATTCGTACTAGTTCTTGTATGTACTACGTCCGAGTACAACTGTTGGGGAGGAAACACATGATGCGGTAATTGAATTATGTGAAGTTGCTAATGCTTCATTTCACGCCAATCCGCATTAAATTAACGAAATTCAATACCTGGTCGTTACTGCAACCACAATAAGCATATTCATAGTAACACATGTAAACTTAAACATGCCCATATAAAGTCAGTTGTCAATTCATTTCTGTTTTAAAGCGACTTGTTATTCGTTCCTTAAATTTACGAATTTGTTTTTACACTCTACAAGTTACTGGCTTTAGATACTTCAAAACGTTTTTTTGTTGCATTTGAAATTTGGACGAAAAAATAACGATAACAATAAATCAAGCAAACCATAAATGGTTTTCTATTTTTAATAATTACGCTTCATTACAGGCTCCAAATGGTTTCCCACAAACAATTTATTGGATTGACCTCAGTCAAACCGTGTGGCTGCACAATGGATCAACTCTGGTCTAAGTGCACATCTTAGCCACCTCTTACCTAACCTAATAGATTTCAAAAATATTTGAATTCCCATAAAAATTGTGTCCTGGTTTGATGATGACAAGAAAGTCAGTCAATTGTGTCGGCACAAATTTTGTATCCCGAAACTATGCCTCAACATTTCATTACTAAAGAATTTATTTGTTATATAAAATCTTATGCTAATAGCAATATTATATTATCATATATCTCCACCCGCTGAAATTCAAATTGTTATAAATCAAATGTCACAATCATTAAACCTATCGTATATGTACTGAAAATATCGCATGTCTAAACCAGGTCATGTGGAAAAGCTTATCGCACATCTAAACCATAGCAATTGAGGAATTTTTAGGTAAGTCGAGATTTAAAACAAAACAAGTTTTCAAAATAAGTTTAGAAGGTCAATCAATAAAAATAAATTAGTAATTTACGTAATCGGATGAGGAAAATCTTCCAAAATTTCTTGGTTTGAGGTAAGTTTCCAATTTTAAATTGCAGCTATCATAAAACATAAAATATGCTACTGAAGTCTGAATGCACTCATTTCTTTTTGACATCTTTCATCTGTAGCCGCAAAATTTGTTTACCAATCACGAACAAAATTTATTAAAAATACACAAATTCGAAAATGAATTCGAATATCCTTAATAATTCAGTTGATAAAACTCAGGTTAGTTTCCAAACTAATCAATTATTTAATCATATTATCAATTTTATCTATAGATACCACCTCTCCATCAAAAACGAATCCTTGCGTTTGTCAACCACTTCGTAATAAATTCGTGCTCATTCTTGAACGATTTCGCATCGAAATGTGAAACAAAGTTTATTGAGGTCGAACGAAAAATTCAGAAAGTGGAATCATCCCTAATAATCATCGAGGCAAAGGTAGCTGATTATGAAATTTTATTTCACATGGTTTAAATATGATTTTCAGCTCTCTTCCATTCCTGGTTTGACTGATCAAAACGCAAAAGTTGAGGCGGTTGCAATTAAAGCAGTTAGTGATCATCGTGATGAGGATAACCAAGCTGAGATAAATAATAAAACTGATGATATGTCAGATGTCCCCACAGAAGAGCCCGTTCTGCTTGAAACAGGTGTCAAGGCTTGTGAGGACGCACGATATATAAAATTCTTCAAAATGTTGCAATTCGGTGTGCCTGTCAATGCGGTTAAGTTGAAAATGCAGTCTGAAGGTGCCGATCCGACAATATTAGAGTAAGTCTATCAATCCTTTGCAGAGATCGCTTACCACACAATGACTGTTTCCCCAGCACACCAAACCTCATGCTAGCCGATGGAATCCCCAGATGATGATTTCATTAACCTAATAAACGTATTTCGACTATAAACTAAGTTAAAGCCTTTTCTTTATCCGCCAACCAAATTAAAGACAGCACTCAAGTTTCAACTTTTTTTAATGTTAGGGCCCAAGGTAAAAATAAAAGCTTAATATAAAAACGTTTTTATATTAATCTAGAATTGGATCATTTGTCCCTTCCTCTTCTTGTCGCCTCCCAACTCGAAATGCTTGCAACGCTTAAGGGGAGTTTGTTTACGGTACTTGCACTCTGTGCACTCCATACGCAAGACGATCTTTTTGGTTGTCTTAGCCTAAAATCCAAAGAGAAAACACAATTTAGTTAAACACAATACTTAGCGGATGGGCGAAGAACATTGTTTAGTAGTCTACGAAGAGTCTGACGAAATTGTATCACACTCATGAATTTTGTAGACATACGAATTTGATTTAGCATACTTTTTCCCACCAAATGGCTTTTGGCAAATAACAAGCCTTTCAGTTCTACAACTATGCACAGAAGATCGATTGATTATTGCGACCACAATTTACTTACCTTCTTTCTGAAGATAGGCTTAGTCTGTCCACCAAAACCTTGCTGTTTCCTGTCGTAACGTCTTCGTCCCTGGGCTCCTTTACGTTCCTTGGACTTCTTGTACTGTGTCACCTTGTGCAACTTATGAACCTTGCACTTTTTGCAGAAGGTACGTCTTTGTTTTGGTACATTCACCTAAAATGCAAAACACTTCAAAGTTAGCCAATTGCACATCCTGAGTATACATCGAAAATCACAAAAAATATTCCCGCAAAATAGTTGCTAAAATTGTGTTAAGTGATATTTTATTGAAATTTGGAATGGATGAGTTAAAACTTTGCCGGAATTTTTGGATTTTAAGATGATATTTTTAATTTCTTTTTAAGCATACCATCTTGACGAATTTCAGTTGTCAAAGAACAAATCGAAAAGAAAGAGAAGTCCAATAAGCGGAAGTTGGACATTTCATAATGTCAAAATTGACAGTCAAATTCGAAACTCGAAAATAGAACAGGGTTGTTATAATTTTTTCTCAATCATGAAACTGTTTTTCAAATGTTTTGCTTTTATTTGCATAATGGTCATTTTATAATTTTGACTATTGAAATTAATTTCGTGTTCCCTCAAATTAAATTTCTTGTACCTTCAATTCAGTTTTAATGAGTGATGAAATTAATCGATTATGTTTGCGATATCAGGCGTGTTTTATTTACAATTAGGTAACCCGCTTTTACACTCAAAACACAACAGCAACACAAAAAAGTGTCGACAAACTGTTGAATTTTTGCATGCTTTCTTCTCCTTCGCCTCCTACCGAATCATTGGATTTCGGTTATTTGTACCAGTATACAATTATTTCAAACTTCAATCAATCCCATCACTTGATGATTGAAATAGTTGTATTAATTTATTATATCTATATCTTCTGTTTCGTTATCCATACACATATATTTGTAAAATGTTCTTTTATCTTGATAAATTGGGTTTCTTCATCTGACTCAGTGACAGCTGGGAATTATTTTTTACATCTGGTGTAATTATGAGTACTGACTTCGAAAATAAAAACGAAAAGTGAGTTACAGCGTTTTATTCAAAATTGCTTGCAATTCTAAATAAAATACGCCCAATTCAAAATCAAAGTGATAGTAAATTGTCTACAGACTTTAAATTCGTCCATATGTATAAAGATTGTTTTTTATTTTATTGAATAAAGATTATGCATACCACATTTTGTTAAAAATAATTTTAAAATTTTGTACTAAAAAGGGAATTGAAACCGATCTCACTAAAACTTTGGAGTGAACAATAAGCACTATTTAAAAAAAGTAAACAAAATACATTATATTTTTCTATTATTTCATTCAATTCTAAACACTTTAATTTATTTTACAAGCACCAGATTATCTGTCCAAAAACATCGGCTTCATGGTGACATGGAATAAGTTCATATTCTAAAAATTTGTTTTTTTTTTTTTTCAAAACCGAAATAAGCCCAAGTTCTCAGTTCAACATTTCGAGGACATGAAATAATCCCTTCTGATATGAAATATGAAATCTCGTCACCTCACCACTCCTTGATAGAAATTTCGAAATTTTAACCCGGACATTTTTGAGAAAGTGTAAAGAAGAAATTCGTACACATTTTCACGGAATGCACCAAAACCGAAGAAGAAGAAGAAGGTAGTAGTGCCTTATCAATGAAATTAAAATGTTGCTCCCCTTGTCTTTGTAGCGTTTATCACGCAAGAATTGTGCCAATTCGTTAGATAATGTCCTGGCGGAAATGGAAATGGAAAAAAATTCAATATTTTCACCGCCAAGCAGGTGAAAGTAATATTTATTTGTCCAACTCTTGCATCAGTTGTCTCCATTTGGGACCCTACTTAGTCAAACATTTCCGCAACCTCAGCAAGGTAGCTATAATCATCCTACTCGGTTTCATTGAGAACTCTAATTGGTTCTTATAGCGGATAAGTGTAGATCCACTTGGAAGCACAATGGTCTTGGTCTAAGTGGGTCCCTCTTCGGCGTGCCACCATTACCCACTACAAAACCATACATTTGTTGTGATCACGTGAATAAGAGAATAAAGAGATAGAAATAACAAAATGCAACAGAGCAACAATCTCACGAATCTTCTAAAGTACATTTTTTTACGTGTATGTGTTTAATTAATGAATTTAATAATAAAAAAGTGTTTTTTGATATCAATCTTTCATATATTTGGAATTAAAATGTATAATGTTTGTACAGTAGAATGTGGAAAACATAAACAGTTCTATAACATGAAGAGCTCGGAAAAATACACAATTTTACCCCATCTTTCTTACGGTCCTTTTTAAGGAAAACGTCTAAATAAATCTGTTTTTTAACTCTTATGAATAGTTTGTTTATTATTTGATATGTTTCTTGTTTTTTCTAAAATAAAATTAATTGTTATTTTGATACATGCAATATTTTTATGTAAGGCTATATATTCTTCTTTAATCAAACTTCGATGCTTTCTAAGATGAACTATTGGAAAAGATTCTTCAAGATTCTACTGTACAAACTTTATACATGTTAATTCTAAATATGTAAAGTGGAAGTAGTACATGCCTTTTTAATCTCTATAACTAACTCATCCTCACAACAACGTAAAAACGAGGACTTAGTAAGTAAATAAAAATAGGATATATTCATTTTTTCAGCAGTCGCTGATCGAAAGGAAAAGCGGCTTTTACACATAGCAATTCATTAGCTCACCTGTATCAACTCGGCAATGGGTTGGTAAGCGTGACGACAAGTGTGAGGAGTTGAAAAAATAGCTTGTGTGGAAATCCAACGTGTAAAATCAAAAGTCAGCAACAAAAGAAAATGACTGATAGGCGGATTTTACACACAACAATTCCATCTCTGACGGTTGCCTTATATTTTTATACGTTCCTGTTTCTGTCTCACACTTCAACACAATTAGAAACGAGCAAATACACAATAGGGGAGCAATTCATGTGCACATTGCCGATTTGCCACAAGAGAATTGTGTACAAAAAATATTTGTAAAAGCCCCCAAAGGACACTTGCATAATGACACGTTTATATATACATAGAGATGTACGTACAATGCATAATCCTATCCTTAATGGCAGACCATGCTTAGATTACAAGTCCGGTAGAAACTTGAAAAATTAACTCATTTCTCGGATTGAGTTTGATTTTTAATGAATTAAATTACACCTAATTATTCAAGGTCATCAGTAAAAAAAAAAGTGAATGCCTCATCTGATAAAAGGTTACACAACTTCACTTACAATTTGTTTTTGGTGCGAAATACAAATTTTGTATTTTGCGCCCAAAATACACCTAATACAATGAGCACCTAACCTGCAACATGAGTTTAGTGTATATCCAAAAATGCAAACTTAAATTTTACATTTTTTTTTTTTCTAAAATGAAATAAAATTATTTAGAGAAAGAATTGTTCATTCCTTTTGTACAATTTATTCGCCCAAGTGTACACTAAACAAAAATTAATGAATGAATAAATGTTTAATGTGTTCATATGTAGATTCCCACCACTTTTATCGAAAAAAGTTTTTTCTCATAGATATCTATGCATACATACATATGTATGTATATGAATTGGGTATACATTTTTTTCTTTATTGATATTCACTAAACCATGAAACTAGAAGTTAATTCTAATTATGAAATGTACACACATTTTTCTCAGCTATTTTATGTAAAAATGAATTAGTGACAGACAATTCATCTAGTCATACATATGCATGTGTGTATCTACATATTGATATGTACACAACGAATGCATGAAACCTATTGTTTTATTCAAGAATATGGTTGAAAATGCAATTTAAATGTTTAAGAAAAATTTCCTACATGCGCTTTTATTTATTTAAAATATTTGTTGATGCTGATAGCAACGTTTTCTCAAAGAATGATATTAACTATGTTAAAAAATTAAAGATTACATCCTCTAAAAATCAAATAATTCAGAGAATCCTTCACTAATATCCACCTAATACTGCGTACAGCACTTATTTGACTGTATAATAGCCGATTACTAAATATGCACTTCCAACTAACTATCCAATGAAATTCACCGTATTCCCCACGGCTTACAAATTACTTCAATACAAACGTTAGGCATTGTGTTCATTATTCAAAGAGAAAAAATTACGGATTTGATGTATACCCTTGTCGGAAAAAATAATATACCATATCACATTTTTATGCAGAAGCAGGATATATTGGCGATGGTCAAAGTAGTTATGTATCTACATGGACATGACACCTAGTGCCAAGATTGTACACACATACATGCAAACATATGCGTCCAGCATATCCATTCAAATAAAATCTTATAAAACCATGTAGCGTACGCCAATCATTTGGTTTCACCTTTGACAATTGACGGTTTTGCAATGCAAGTACTCTTTTTTTTTCCTTAAATCCTCGAGAATTGTTGTTGTATTCGTTTTGTCTATGAAATAATCTTGTCAAAAACAACAGTTTAACAATTATTTCAATGGTCTACATAACTGATGCTATTGCGTGGGGTTAAAACTGCTTTATTACGAGTATGTATAGGCAGATACAGTCAGACAATAATAAGCTCAAGCGGCGGTTTTCAAGTCCACTCTGAAGAGCTTTTAACTTTACACAAAAGCATTTTTAACTTAATTCGGGAATTAAACAAATTAAATCTTGGCTTTTATTTTATTATTTCTAGTTGTTTTTCAAATAATCTAAAAAAAAAACTCATCCATGCATATAAACACACATGGATGTATGAATGTGTATTGATTAATTTGTTTAAACTTTTTTCTTAGGACCTTGATCTACATTTTGCAAAAAGTTACTTACAATATTTCTAGTTGGCATGGTTAATAGTATTTCGCAAGCCTCACAATATAAACTAGCTCTACCGTTAAAAACAAGAAAAAGTTTGCCTCCAAAATAATCATAATCTGTACGGCATTCTGGATATAAACCTCGAATCCACCACCGATATACGCACAAATCTGCGTCGGCAAGTGCTACACAGTTTTAAAGGCATGTCCTTTTATTGACAAATACAATAGCAGAGCAAGTCAAAGGCGTTATGTGGGTATTCTCGTTCGGGGGTGTATTTTTAAAGGGACTACCCTTCACAGATGAAACTATATTGATATGCTTTCGTTGAATGTTTTACGGAGGTCATCAAAACAAACTTTTCAAAAAATTTAAATAAATGTAACCAATTGTATAAAGTTGATGTAAAATTATTTTTTGTATAAAATATGCATACATAGACAATTCACATACCTACTCTATATTCGATGCAAAAACATTTTAGAAATTATACAAAATCTAATAAAAAAAAAACAGAAAAAACGTTTGATTGTTATCAAAATTTACCCTACTTGTGGGAGACACTAACAAAATTCCATGGAAGCAAAGTCTCTTCATTACTGATAACAGATAGAGTTGGACATATCGTCGATGGCATCGAAAAGCTACGGTTTTTTATGCTTTACCAACTAGTTGCATAGATTTATTAGATTCATACAATTCAATATAGGAGAGTGCTAAAAGACAGTATGTGCATTTAAATTATGACCTACAAGTATGCAATTTCATAATTATGACTGAGACGCTAAAATTTAAATCCATGCAACTAACCGAAGCACGAATGTTTGGAATGATTTTGGCCGCTTACAGCTCTCCTTAAACAATTTAATTCGTTATTTTTTAGGATATAATAGCAATTTTGTTATTTTGTTCATAAAACTTATTAAATAGTAATTCATTTAAGATTGTTTGAATATATTCCAACCAGAAAATGTTTTTCAAATTTACCGCCAAACACTTACTATTACAGGGCTGCACGCTATACTCATGACACCCAAGCACTTTTACTATGAAAATACTCATGAAACCCTCTTGCTTGGCAATTTTTTAACTAAATATAATTTCAAATGAAAATACAATAATGTGAAAAAATTAGTTAAGAAATTCTTTACTAAGTGATAGGATTAATTTTTATTTCTGATTTAAATTAAAAGGTCAAAAAATAATTTACAACTTTTATTCATCCACTGGCATGAAATCTCAAATGGCGCGCTCTCTTCAAAATGTATTTCACACTTTAGAAGACGCCTTCAGTCGATTTTGAGCATTCTGCGGGTAAACATCGGTAAAAGTTTAGATAGAAGAAAAGAAAAAATAAAGTAAAAATAAAAGGAGTACAAATAAAATAACATCAGAGTGTTATAAGAGAAAAAAAAATAATAATATATACTTACATCTAGCCGAGTAGTTTTAATTTGAGATCATAGTGCGTGTAGTAGTAACTAGATACGTTTAGTTAAACAATATTTATATAAGAAACTAACCAAAATATAAAATAAAAGAAAATATTTAAAAATGAGTTCAGCAGCGGAAAATAATGGAGAAGTTGCGGTTGAAAAAGTTGCCGCCGACGCGACAGCCCCCGCCGTCAAAGAGGACAAACAAATAACAAAATCAGCGCCCGAAGAAACATCAGCGGCATCCGATAATGGTACTACAAAACCAGCAGTCACAAAAGACCAGGTCAAAGGAACAAAACGGCCTGCAGATGTAAGTAAATTCTGAATCCGTGTTTAGTAAAAACAACTAGTTAATGGCGGCAGCGAGTGAGTAATCGTACACGACGCCGGAATTAATTAATATCTATTTTTATATAAAAGAAAAAAGAAATACAAATTTTACAACGAACGAGAAAGGGCAGCAGCCTCACCTATTTGTCGTTCTAATGGCTTGTGTGTATGTGAGATACACTTTTCTGTTTTTATAAATAAGAATGTGTGCAGTATAATAATATGAGGAGCATCAACTTCGGTGGCGCAACGACGAGTATGTCGTGTTAAAAGGATACACCACCACCTGACATAAAAATATGTTTTTATATGTTGTGAATTAAAAACCTACGATTAATGCGAAAGCTGTCGTCAAGAGAGGGGACTGAATCAAGCGCGCGCATTTGTAAAACAAGACAAACACTTTCCCGGCTGCCTCATTTTATAGAATAAAAGTCCCCATCGAGTTTTCAAATACACTCATAAGTTTTATCAAAAGCTGTATAGTCATCGGTTTGAGAGCCATTTGACATACTCTCAAGTCGGGGAGCGTGTGCTGATGAAACACATACCGATAACAACAATCAATATAAGAAGTAGCAGGTGAACAACACAACAGACTTGACTGTCCTTAGCTTGTTTAACGACTTAGTTCATTTTAAGCCCCAGCGGTGTGTATCGTTCTTCCAATAATTCACATATAATCATTCAAGGCGAAAAAAACGATTTCGTCATTATAACACTTACAGAGGCTAACAATTAAAATGTTTCATTTTTATATTTGCTTATTTATATCATTATTTTTCTTGTGCAGTTTTTAAAAATAACGTGCCACTTGAAATAGTGTAAAGAGAAAAAGATACAACCGCATGACGCTACCCCGGCTTCATGTACTGAACCTGTGTACATATTTTCAAACATTTGTTTTGATGTCGGCACTGATTCAAGCGCACGGCATATCCCCCCACTCCCTCTCCATGTATGATTTCAAATTATATTCTATTTCTGGATGTTTTTCTGAGTTAATGTCTACTGTACACAGAGAACATGTTCACAAACACGACGCTGAGTGGCCTTTTGAGCAAATACAGTCATCCACATCTCTACCTCATTCTCACTCACCACTTAGAGGCTCTTATTTCTCCTTCACAATTCACATTTCATTTTACAACTTGTCAAGCTAATGACAGCGGTAGAGAGAGAGACAAACACGAAAGGAACGCACAGGTACCTGTTCGTTCTTAACTGTAGTATTATCAAAACTATATGTGTGTGGATATGTATGCGCTAGTAGTTCATTCAATAAAATTAAACGGCGTTGCCACACCACCGTCGCCGCCACTGCATTCTGGCATTGCAAACAAGCTCGAACGCATATCTCGTAGGAGTGGAAGGGGGGAACATCAAACGAGCGTCTTTTTCCGTCCCGATGTTTGCTAGAGTGAAACAAGCCTCATTGTTAATACATGTATTTGTGTATGAAGAGCCGGCCGGTATACAGCCAACCATTTCACCATTTTTCTTTTAAACCCAGTTATCAATAGAGGGCATGAAACCATCAAAACATATAGTAGCTTCTAATTAGGAACATAGATCAAAATAGATTATAAGAAAGAAGAAATAAATTCGGCTTATTCTTTTGATAGTCGCGCAGTCTTCTTTTTGTCTGTATAGTGGTCTCTCTTGTTTGCGCGTATTTTGATTGTTTTCTTCGAGAAAGTATTGTATACACTGTCCTTTTTCCACAGAAAGAAAGAAAAGGTGTAATAAAACAGCTCATAAAAAAAATATATACTGGAAATGTGAAAATGATTGTACGATAAATACATAAACATAGGCACAAAGTACAGTTTGACCACTATATTAGATTAATAGAATAGAATTGAATAAAACAATATTTGTTACTACAAAGCTAACACCATTGTACGCATTAAGTATTAGCGATATAATTTGTATGCCCTTGCTCAAGGTGGCAATAATTTGAAAATAATTCATTATGTATTATGATTGCATTGTTATTGCGCGTGTATCAGTTTTTGACATCTGTCAAGTTACTAAAAGAAATCGAATGACAGGCGAAACTGTACCTAATTTGCTTCACATTTTGGTTGCCATAAAACTAAGGGTACGTGAGCAAACGAATATGTATTTCCCATAAAAGTGAGAACACGTAAAAGCGTGCGCTTGAGATGTGAGTGAGATTAAAATGTTTCCGTGCCTTTTACTCTCTTCTTTCTACCACACTGCATGATTTTTTTTCCTATTTCCGTCACAACACTCGGGGTCTACCGAAGTAAATCCTGAATGAGGGTGAATAACAGCGTGGCTATGTGAAAATCATTAAAAGGTGGGTTACCCCTCCGAAGAACACACATGCCTATCTTTTCTTTGCTCTTTCATTCGCATTTACTATCACCAAAACAGCCTTGCCGTCGCCTCTTTCTTTTTTTCTCTTTTGATAAACTACTGTATTCTTTATGTAGAAAGTAAAGGGTGGGCCATAAGATTGGCGAATAAAATATAAATGATAAAAAAAGAAAATATTTGATATCGACATATGTCATCTACACTCATTAGTAACTTTCGTCATAAATAGTAGTAGTCGGAGTGACGTGTTTAAATTGTGGAAGTCTATCGGTCATTAAAAAAAGTGCACATAGCGTATTATATGATTTTTTGGTGTTAACAATCGACCAACTGTGTCCAAATTTAAAAACCTGAAAAATCATCAGAGCGTTTACGTAGGTGCCGTGTAACCGAAACACTGCTATTGTAGGTGAAAGTATGGCCTACAGACACCAAGCAATCGCAGGAATTAAGCCTTTCAAGAAACGCATAACGTCGAATTTTAACTAAAGATTTTAAATATGCGTAAAGTAAGTTTCATTCGATCGTTAAAGCAAAGAACGAACTAATAAAATATAAAAGAAGCAGTAATAATGAGACCAAGCCAAAGCCCATTGGGCAGATGTAAATTTTACCAGCAACCAGAATATTCAGTGTGCAGCTACAGTTTTGTATTGCCGCCATTTTTGTTGGTAGCGTTGTTTGGTGATAATAAATTTTCAATATAGCAGCTTATCATTTGATAAAATCCTATGAAGGATTCCTTATACATGTACACATATGTATAAGTGAGGTTTGCCCAAACGATCATGTCACATTAGCCAGAATACATACGGATATGTAGGGTTAGGTGTATGAAAGTTCTTAAATCGGTTGATATTAGTTCTTATTGGATCAGCATAGTTGCTGATTCGAATTTATAATTTTGTAAAACTTTAGATATACTATCTGCAATTGTTCAATGATTTTAAACAATTTTATTTTAATTAATTATTTTTACAGGATAAATCGGCGGCATCAAAGAAAGCAAAACAGGACAGCGCCGCAAATGCCAGCGATTGTTCGGACGATGATGAGGAAATAATTGAAGAGGAGATAATTGGGGAAATTGAGAGTGACATTGAAAGCGACGAATATGATCTCCCGTATGGCGAAGAAGGTAATGTTCATAATTGAAACTATGTATTCTAAATTTGTGTCGAATTCGATTTGAAATAGTTCAGAAAAGTTAATAAGGCTTAGGCTATCAGCGGTAAAGCATTGGTAAAAGTTTAAGGTTTGTCGAGGCATGTTTATTAGTTTATGATTTTCCAAGGATATATAAAAAAGGAAAACTAAATCTGATGTTAGGTCAAAACGAATTCGACAACAATTTCCAATAACTGAAATCAGAAATTACATACAATTTGAGTACTCTTAAAAAAATATTAACGACCTGTAAGAATTAGATCTTTATTAAGAACAAAGAAATATATGTATATAGAATAATGTAGATATTTTAAAGGTGTTATAACTAAAAACGGCATTTTCCAAAATTTCGCTTTCAGATGACGAAGAAAATGATGTCTCAGGCTCCGACGATCAAGCGTAATAATAATGTAGTCAAAAAAAGAAAAGAAAAAACAAACAAAAAAAAAGTAATAAATAAATAAAAACAAAAAAATTATATATATATTATATAATAAGAAATAATTTTTAATTTCTTATTTTATTTTTTTTTATTATGTAATTTTTTTTATTTAAAACAGAAATAAGAAAAAACAAAACAAACTCAATATGCAAGATTTTTTCCTTTAATATTTAAGTTCTAATATATTGAAAAAGAAAAAATGAGAAAAACATTAAGAAATAGAAAGTAAAAACAGTTACAACAAATGCAAGAAAAAAGTATTTGAGTAAAATAAAAATTCATTAAAAAAAAAAAAAAACAAATCCATTCTTCATAGATTTGCAAACGAAAACCAAATCTGAAAAGAACGCCGCCGTGTATGACTTTGGGAGTTTGTGTTCGCTTCGTTCTTGCAAGTTACGGAAACATACGTACAAGTCTAAAGTGCTGCCACAAATTATGTTTTCTTTTTTTTTTTCATGTATAGAACTTTTTTTTATTATTTCGATTTCGATTTCCATTGCCCCCCAATCGCAAACAGATAAAATCGAATTCAACGGACCTAGGTAAGTTGTGTGCTTGGTGTCGAATACGAAAAATTCCACAACACCAATGTGCAGTTATTCGCCCTCAAAATCTCTGCCTTCGATTGTGAATCATCGCCTCAAAAGTCGTCTCATAAATTGATCTCCTTATTTTTAATTTGATTGTGGTATGTTATACGAAAAAACTGGCTTTCCAAGCGACTTTTTTATATCTACATTACATATACTAATGACGACATTTCACTTGAAGATGATGTGATTGGGAGTGAAGATTGATTGCAGAGGCGAAAGGTTCTTCTGGAATCTAGGAGAGATTGTATATTATGATTTCTTTCTTTGATAACTCTCTTTTCCTCATTTATTTGTCAAATTCACATTGATTGTCGTGCAACTGAGAAAAAAAAAAAGAAAAAATGAATCAGTATAAACGTTAATGGTTCGTATTGTTCGCTACAGTATTAGTTTTACAGATGTAGATGTTCAGCCGCTTCGTCGAGTGTTTTAAAAGTGGAGAACAATTAAATAGTAACATAATGTAGATAATAGATTTTAGATATAAAACATAAAAGTTTAAGCTTACAATAAAATTACATTTAATAATAAAATGAGTTCATTACACCCGGTGTTTAGTTTATCATAAAATAGCGTAAAATGATTACGATTAATAACATGTACAAATTCTACAAATATAAAATACAAATAAAATGTAAATTGTTGAAATGATTAAAATAAAAAAAAGAAAGTAAAACACAAAAAAACTGTTATAAGAAAAACATGAGGGTTTTTTCTCTGACTGAACTGTAACCAAATACTTACTAGTTTAATTTATAATTTTTGAACTCAAAAAAAGAAGGTTGGTGTTGCCAAACTTGAGCAAAACTTATATTTCTATCCACAACCTTAGAAATTAATAAAAACAATACATGTTTTTCATCATTGTAATCAATCAAGAGCAATAAACTTTGTACCATGAATCTATACAAACACGAAAAATTATATACACATATATTTAAAAAACAAAGCCCTAAACTTAATGTTAGTCATTAAATATTTATATTATTTTGTAATTATATATTAATGTGTAAATAAACCTTACAAATCGATACATTACTTTCAATGAAAACAAAAAAAATGTTTAAAAACCAAATTACAACTGTTGTTTATTTATTTCAGTTGGAATTTAGACGACTATTTATACTAATTTAGATTTATAGGCACCTACTTAAACAACTACAAAGCCTCTCATAATCTGTAATAAATTATGCGTTATTTTTTTTATTTACTGCATGAATTTAAATTCAAATATAATTGTAGGACGCTATCGGCAGGAGTGCCCAGAAAATATGGCCATGATGTACACGGGTACACATTCAAAAATTAAAAGGACAAGGAAAGTATCTTTTTGTGTCGAGTTTACGTTAGTTGCAGACCAAATTTCAAAGAAATGTTTGAAGGAAGTATTCGCTTCAGGAACAGAGATACATTTTGGGAACATAATCGAATGTCATACGAATTAGTAGTTAAATCAAAAGAAATCACAAGCAATCGTACAAATATAACAATATACGCTTGAAAACATCATAAAATCAGAATGGAAAATATTTTGTAGACGATATGAAAGTTCGGTTGTTTCTTTTTTCTAATACTTCTTTCTTTCCGTGTATATTTTATTCTATTCTTATAAATAGATTTTTATTTTATTTTCGAGGGAAAAAAATTAAGCCAAAAATGCCGGCTAGTATTTTTCTTTATTTGAAAACGGCGTAGAAATAAAATGATGTGGCGTTTATACATATACATATGCACTCCAATATCTCAAATTCTTCTTCGTCTTCACTGAAATTAACGTCGGTATGGGGTAAGTAAATGAGAATCTGGAATTTCTGTTACACAGACTGTTATCCTCGGTATTATTAACTTCACACGTGTTAAGTACACGCAAACGCATGTTACATATTTTCAAATCTTTGGTTTTATTTCTTATTTATTTATTTTTGAAATAATTTTTTAATTCATTTTTGTATTTGCTTATAGGTAGTATTTTGACTCCTTTTTTCAGGTACAGTTGTATCTTACTACATTGGTTAATTTTTGTGCTTTGTAATCGATAAGAATTTACCTACACAGTGAACTGACTGTGTGTAAGTACATATAGGCATAAGGGAGGAAAAAAATACCTCGCCAAAGTCAATTGTTCGAATACGAGTCTGCTTGCATGTTACATCTTATTACACACATACAGATTGAAAACTACAGATGCCGAATAATGGGTAAGGGTGGAGAATTAGACAAACGAAACACCCTTCCAAGTCACTGGCAACTTAAACCAAACTCCAAGCGATGTGTGCTTCTCGTTCAGGACTGTACTTTTTTTTTCGTTATATGGACGAAGAGCATTTTTGCGCATGGGAGGGAGGAATAAATATATGTATGTATGTAAACCTCTACAATAAACTCATGGTAATTAAAATCGACTTGGTTTATAATCGCTTAAATACTTTATTCTTTTAACCCACTTTTCTTCGCGGTGTGAAGATAATTTTCAATTAAATAAAATCTTGTGGAAATAAGTACTCACAAAAAGACTGTCTTTCAGAAGCCCTTCATAATTAATTTTCTGGAATGTATAAAGTGGGCATACATACACGTGTACATCTGTAGAAATATAAGAGTCTATGCTACATACATTAGGGAACATATAGATAAAAATGTGGTTTTTACGGTTCGCACCTGTTTAGATTAAATTACTACATGCATGTGAAAGCTTACAAATAAGAGCAAAAAAGCTGACTATCATTTTTTATATAACCTACAGATTTATTTATTATGTTCATTAATTTATTGATTTTACTTACTGTTTCAATCAATTTACTTTCCACTATTGAGATTTCCGATAGACCTGAGCAGACTGCAATTATGGCAGTTACTAGAAGCCGACAAAATAGAACGGTTGGCTAAGTATCTTGAATATTAATTTTCAAGTCAATAATGCCTGCATTAAATGAATACTGTTATTAGATAAGGGTACTGCAAAATGCAAAATGTGGACCATTCAATGTTTTAAACAATTTAAATTATCTCTTTAAAACTGCAAAAATCAGAACCCTTTATTTGAATTCGATGTCATCCCAGCATGTACTACATGCTTTGCATTTTTCGATTTGCCTGTTTCATCGATTTTTTTAAATTCTTTTTTTGAAAGCAATAATTCGGCAATAATGATTCTCATTACTATTACTAATAGCGAGATTTAAACGGTACGCAATTTCAAAAAAAAAAAAAAATACATTTTGGATGTATTTTCAATAGAACTAAATTTCAAAGATGGTTGATGGTCATAGCGACACTGATGACGATCAGAAGATGAAATCGATGATGAATGAAAAATGAGGCGAACTTTGGTGAAATAATAGATAAAAGAACCAATCAAAGATTTTATTACTTTTCTTTTTTTTAAGTTAATTGTAAAAAAATAGCGACCATGCCAGACATACTGTCGTACAAATTTAAGTCGTTTAATCACTGTTAATGTTCTTTTCAACACTTTTTTTTAGGACTAAGCATGAAATCGATTAAACTATTTATAAACAGAAATGTAACTGTACAATTTTTTTTTGGTTTTCTTCTGAGTCTATTTGCATTTGAGTTTTTTAATGCCGACTTTTAAGCATTCCATATTCTGCAACACTGCCTGCATTTCATGAGCAGTTAAATCATTGGCGGTTTAAAACGCCCCCCGCATCCTTATGAAGTAGTTTAGAAATTTAGAAATTTACGAGTAATTATGAGGGACGGAGAAGATGAAAATAAGTTGTCTTTTCTACGTGACCCTTATATACGGTAACCACAAGTATACTCACACCGGGTTTCGACTTGACCTCATGTCCTATGAGCACAAAATTAATCTGTGCATTACTGCCCCATAAGTAATCAACTTAAATGGTTTAATTTTTTACGACTCATTTTCGTTTAGGAAAGTAATTCTAAAGTTCAAATCTTCAAACACTTGGCTTTTTTTTTCCTGGTCTAGCTAAACGATGCTATATCAATCCACCTTGCAGACATCTTTTCCGATATATAACATCCATCGCTGTTTCCTTCACATCTCATAATACTCCCCGCGAAGTTTTTGATTATGCCTTTCCAACTTTGGCTTCTCCTGGTTCAATATAATTTCGTTAAGCGCAATCTTTAAAAATAGGTCAACTGAATACAACTGAAATGGAAACGAACAAGCATCGTTTATTAGATATTTTCGTGCTGGTAGAATGGATATGAGGTTGCTACTGTTTATTGAATTTTTTGAGCAAATTTTAGTGTTCTTTTTTCTCTCTTCTCCTAATATATGTATTAATAGATATGTAATATGGCGCTGCATGATGAGTTGTACTATGACCTAGCTTCTGCAACCTTCTAATACAACAATTAATTAAAAGTACTATTAAATAGTCAGCAGTAAAGCAGTCGACTTTTTCAACAACAATTTTTGAAATATCTTTGAAATATCTACTTAATTTACACAATAACGAATTTATAACAGCCATATGTGCATAGTTCCCCGGCGTCATTTACTCCGGATGATACAAATTAATTTGTATTATTACCTGTGATAAAATAAAATAAAATAAAATAAAATTTTTGAAATAAATGAAAATAAATAAAAAAAATAAAAATAAGAAATGATGCGGTTTTTTGTTCAGGATTTTGGAATGTTATTTTTGTACTTAAATTTTAAGTTTGTTACTAACATATGATAAGATAAAATAAATAACCTAAGAAAAGCAAGAAGAGACGAATGATAACTTGCAAAGTAAAACAAAAAATATTAAAAATTAACACAAATTTATTTAAAAACATAAAATGTATAACACTTTCGCAGGTGAACGCACTCAAAACGTAAAATATTAAGTTGACATCTGCTTGACATAGTACACATTTGACAACTTAGTAAAGTGAAGTTTCTTAACAAAAATGGATAGGTTTTACTTTTCCAAATTTAATTAAGATCTCTTGTGTGTTACAATGGATAAGGATTCCGATAGCACGGTTACTTCCTTAGATGAAAACACCGAAAACTTTTGTAATAATCCTACACGTGATATCTTAGCTGAAGGTATTATAAATTTATTTAAACCATCTGTGGACCGTCTCGACGAAAGAATAACAGCCACCCGGGCAGCTCAAGCAGAACTCTCAGTCCAGTTGGATGCTCTTAGCGAACAGCTTCGTGAAATTGAAAAGGCGCAATTAGCCATACCCGAATTTTCTGACAAAGTTAAGGAGTTAATTAACGTAAAGCATAAGGTTACGGTTATTGCAAATGTTCTCACTGCCAGTCAGGAAAGGCTTAATTCTATCCATAAACTCATAGACAAAGAGCAAGAACGAAGACGAGCGCTTTTGGATTCGTCAATAAGTTCTACGACGTAAAAGGAATTTCAAGAATCACGACACTTCTTTTTGAAAGGTAAAATATGGAAACTCCTCATTATGATCATTTATCGTCACAAGATTATGAAAAAGTTTACGAACCTGCGGAGGATACATTCCTTCTACTCGATGCAATAGAGGACGATTTAAAATATTTGGACAACTTACAGCCTCATATATGCTTGGAAATCGGTTCCGGAAGCGGCCTCATAATAACAGCTGTGTCGAAAAGATTCCCACATTCTGTGTGCATATCGACTGATATTAATCGTTGGGCTTGTGAAGCAACCAAACGAACTAGTGTTCGCAATGAAGCTGTAGTAGATACAATTCAAACTAACTTGTTGGACAATTTTAGATTGAACTTGGTTGATGTATTATTTTTTAATCCCCCATATGTCGTGACGACGGATTCCGAGCTAATGCACAATGAAAAAGAGTTTGATTCCAATGTAACTAATAAAAATTTAATATATTCATGGGCAGGTGGTACGAATGGAAGACGAGTTATAGACGAACTTATCGATAATTTAGAGTCTATTTTGTCTCCAAAGGGTGTTTTTTATTTACTTGTACTGAAGGAGAATATGCCTGAGGATATAGTACGTATATTGAAAGAAAAAAAATTTAACGCTGTGCAGTTTAAGGAGCGGAAAATACCCGGTGAACATTTGTTCATACTAAAAGTCACTCGCTAATAGTAATTGTCATAATTTGATGTATTTTTTCCAATAAAATCTTTCTTAAAAATGAGTTGTGAATTTTTATTTTGGCGATATTTTGAATTTCCTACTTAACTTAATTTTTGGGCGATGGAACTCATAACGCCTCTTTAAAGAAAAAAAATACAAATTTCCAAGTACGCGTACTTTATTTAACATGTAATTGCATTTTATAATACGTAAGTAATTAGTAGTAATTAGTCTTTAAACAGGTAGTACGAAGGATTAACTCATCCCCTTTTAAATCAAATGGATACTTGTTATTTTTTCCAGGTAATAATTATGCAAGAAATAGCATATAGGACATTTCTTTTTAATAAATTTATTGCCACTTATCCCAGTACGTGGGATTAACCAGAAATTATAATTACCTTACCCCAACTGATTTTGGAATGGGTGCTTAGGTAAGAATCTAATTTCTTAATTACTTTACAAGCCTGAGTGAGTATATAAATTGTGATAATCGCGGTTCAATGTTAGTAGTGAAATAACTTAAAGAGAGTGAGTACATTATTCAAGAGCATAATTTGCAATATAAGAAAAATAGTGTAAAATTTGATAAATATATAAATTCATTTGTGTACTGAACGACAAAGAATTCATTGCTGGACGCAATCATTTTAGTTTTTAATTCTGTACAGCGGCTTAGTGATAAATCTGACAGATTTGACAATTTTTTGTAAATACATCTAACATTCGAGACGATTGTAGAGTGAAAAATTTTCTGTTTAAAATTTCTTTAAAAAAATGCCCAAGAATTGTAATTCTTGCAGGATAAATATTGTAAACAGTTGATTCATATACCCATATACCCATAAAACACAAATAATAAACCAGTCACATATTTGCAATCATATATAGAATTTCTTCCGGCACTGACGTTGAGTTGTCAAACTTATTTTCCAACCGAGAAATAAAAACAAGAAAGTTTTCAAGAAAATATAAAAATCCGAAAAACTGAAATATCATAAATAAAATGGAATCTCCACCATCAACAGAGGTTGTTTATCAAGGGATATATACACTCTTCAATAATCCCAACTCAAAGGATAAAGAGAAGGCGTCTAAATGGCTGGAGGAGTTTCAAAAATCTGTAAGAAGTTAGATGAGTTTCTTTATTTTCCGTATTCTAATTGTATTATTTTTCTAGATATACTCGTGGACTATAGCCGATGAACTCCTTCAACAAAAACGAGACCTGCATTCTTGCTATTTCGCAGCTCAAACCATGCGAAACAAGATTCAAAACTCGTTCAATGAACTGCCTCCAAATTCGCACGTAAGCCTTCGAGACTCCCTAATAGCACATATTTGCCAAATAACCAGTGAGACTGACCCGATAATTGTAACACAGTTGTGTTTAGCCGTTTCCGATCTGGTGTTGTTAATGGCGTCGTGGAAGGATCCTATCCTAGCATTGGTTGAGTCGCTATCAAAATGTCAAGAGACCGTGTGGCCCCTCATAGAAATACTCACGCTGATACCAGAAGAAATCGATTCACGCTATCTTCGTCTCGGAGCGAATCGACGTGAGGAAATTCGTAAGCAATTGGACGCTAGTGCATGTACTGTAAATGACTTCTTGGCGATGTGTCTCTCTACGTATATGCAAAATGAGTTCCTTCTCAATAAAATAATACGCTGTTTTACCTCGTGGATAGGAATACATGCAATTCCAATGAGCACATTTCCTGAAAGTCCTATAGCTCAGCACGTCTTCAATATACTCAGTATACCAGATACTCCACGGAAACTGCACGACTCTGCTACCGATTGCCTCTGTACTTTACTCGGATGCCTGGAGAGTAGTAACAGTCATTACAATGTTGATCAGAGACTAGAACTTCAAATATTTAACGGGGTGATGGCTCTGGAGAATGCCTATCACAACAGCATAGCCCACGAAGATGCAGAAAAAACTATAAATTACTCCCGCATATTTACCGTGCTTTCAGAATCGTTTTTATTGCTTATGGTTTCGAATGAGTTAGCACCACATTATTCAGTGAAAGGGCTCGATTTGGTCTTGCTATGTGTGGGACATTATGATTATGAAGTGGCTGAGATTACCTTTAATTTATGGTATCGGCTGAGCGAGGAATTGTATCAGAGAAATAATGACACTCTGACTATTCATTTTAAACCGCATATAGAACGGCTGTTGGGAGCGTTATATCGACACGCCCAAATGGATGCGGACCACGACGGACTCATTGACGAATCGGATAATTTCAACGTAAGTATTGATCTACTAAATAATTGCATTTACTCGTAACATAAAAGTCAAGCTTTGCTTTTTTGGTTGTCTTTTAAGGTGCCTTAACGACTTGTTTTACTAGCAAATGCTTTAATTTCCTTGTCTTTTTATAACTGTAACTATAAAGATATTTTTTTTTGTTTTTCCTAGGATTTTCGCCGAAAAGTCTCTGACCTCATAAAAGACGTTGTATTTATAGTCGGTTCGGGCGCATGTTTCAAACAAATGTTCATCACATTACAAAACCCAGCAGCAACATGGGAGAGCACCGAGTCAGCGCTGTTCATTATGCAAAACGTCGCTAAGAACATTATACCGTAAGTTGAAATATTTGTTTCTTTTGATTAAATATTAAATATATATATATTAAATATTAACTTTGCAGAGATGAAAACGAAGTCATACCGAAAGTGGTTGAAGCGATTTTAAACCTCCCGGAGAACACCCACATTGCTGTGCGATACACATCGATAATGTTGCTGGGAGAACTTTGCGACTGGATAGAAAATCATCCGGAATCGCTACAAGCAGTTTTGAATTTTCTTTTGTATTCTCTGCAACAGAAAAACGGATTGGCAGCAGCAGCAGCTATATCGCTCACATCAATATGTGCAGCCTGTCGGCAGCAAATGAGTTTTCACCTCTCTGGACTGATAGAAATCGCTCGCAGTCTCGACAGTTTTGAAATATCCAATGAGTTAGCCATTGGTCTTCTAAAAGGAATATCACTCATTCTCTCGCGACTACCGACTACTCAGCTGAAACAGCCACTCAGAGAAGTTTGTTCATTTCAATTGAATCCTTTAGCGCAACTTGTGGAAACGGGAAGTGTCGTGGTAACCAAAGGTGAACGTACAGACCCGGCATACTGGATCGATCGTGCGTGTGCTATCATCAGGCATACACACCCAGACATTCAACCAGAAGAAGAACACCCGACGTTACAAATTATAACCGACGCCTGGCCATTGATTTCGAGAGTAATGGAGAAATATCAAAGCGACTTGCGAATAATGGAAAGAACTTGCCGCCTCATACGTTATGGAGTACGAATGGTGGGTAAACGTGCATCGCCTCTAGTGGAACCTCTCGTTAAGCAAATGGTTGGCCTCTACGTATTACACCATCACAGCTGCTTTCTCTACCTCGGTAGTGTTCTAGTCGATGAGTTTGCTAAATCCGAAGACTGCATTGTTGGGCTCCTGGAGATGTTGAAGGCATTTATCGAGCCTACATTTAATATGTTGCAAGTGGAAAATGGTCTTAAAAATAATCCCGACACCGTTGATGATTTCTTCAGACTCTGTTCAAGATTCATAGAATGTTGTCCAGTTCCGTTTCTTCAGAGTCCGCTTGTAACACCAATTTTTCAATGTGCACTTTTGGCATGCACCCTCGACCACCGAGAAGCGAACTCTTCAGTTATGAAATTCTTCTGCAATCTTCTACGATGGGGTCGAACAACTTATAGATTTCCAGAATGCCGTCAACTAGTCAAGGGAATTGCTCAGCAACATGGAGAGGCGCTTGTTATGAATTTAATTCATGCATCCGTCTTTTGTCTACATTCATACATGTTACCCGATGTTGCCGAAGTATTGACCGAAATCAAAGCCGTCGAAGGAGAGAATATGGAAGCATATCTGAAGCGAGCACTTGATGCATTGCCAAAGAAGAACAGTGGAGGTTATGTAACAGCAACACAGCAGCAATTAGATGAATTTAGTAATACCGTTTTAAAGTAAGTTCTAAACTCTCTTCAACTCAGAATAAATTCTAACTAATTTGTATTTTTCCTTTATTTTTGCAGAGAGGACACAACAAAGGCCGTTACGATAGCTCTTAAGGAATTCACCAGATTGTTCCGATGAAAAATATTTCTTATGATTGGCAAGAAAATGTGTTTTATAAAATTTAATTTCACGATGTGGACTATTAGATTTACTAATAAAGAGTAAAGAAAATTGACATGTTCAAACTGTTTCAAAAATATCTTTCTTCTTCATTTGTTTGGTTCTTTCTCTCAGATGCAATTCAAATTACAGATTTGTCAGCTCAGAACAGACTGCTTCTACTCATATTAAGGCGAAAATACACAAGTTATGTTAATCGATTTTATTCTGCAAATAATACTTATATAACCCCAGGTTAAACTTAATCTAAATCATAAATTCGCTTTACTTTCGCCTATCTGCATGTTACAAACCGTTTAAATGATAACAGGGATCCACCTGCTACTGAGAATGCCAACACCCCTGTAGCCACTGTTATACAGAAGCTTGTGGTCAATGATGCAGTGTACATTTCCGATTTATTCAGCAGTGTCATTCCAGACACAAGCAAATGAGAACCAAAAACGTATGCTACGTGTAAGTACTTGGAAGTGTCCATAGCGTTGAAAAATATAACACTCCAGAATGTGTGAAGTAAAATAATGCACAATGCCTGAGATGCTGAGACCAGGAAGAAAATTTGTGAACCACTCTTCAGCCCCATTGTTGCTGGACCGCTCTGTTAAATAGGATACACATTAGGATTTTCGTTATACCGGAATTTTTGATTCGCTTACCACATCAGCGAGAACATTAACAAGTGCAAAAGCTGCACTGATCAACCCAAATCCAAGACCTGATACGTAAGCTAATATGTGTTTGTTGTCAGTAACGCGATAATCATCTGCCACCTCTTGTAACCCCCTTTCTGTGCTTCGAAGAATTTTATAAATAACATAGCGGAAACACTCCTGAAAAAATGTAGCTTTTAGAAAACACACAATAATCAATCTTAACAAAAACTTACCTGAAATACGATGGAAAATATAACTCCAAATGCAAGATATTCTCTTAGTGGGACTATGGCAAACCAAAGCAAAGATGAAATGAGTAACGAAAGTAGCCAAAAGAATGATGCAGCGATGAGTATTATAATGCGAATTGGGTCGTAGGCGATGGTGAAGACAAACATGGACAGAGCTGGTCCAAACGCAAGTAGGGTGCAACCGAAAAACTCTGGTAGAGTCATCGTAAACTATTGCTATGATAAATGTAAAAACGAATATAACTATTTGCCTTTTTGCTTATCAAGTGTGATATTGAGAACAATTCAATCGCCGATGACAAGAGAACATTAGGAGAACTTCAAAATGTTACAATAAAAAAATCCGAACACAATTCCCTGAATGCATTTCAGTTGTCAAATGACTTGACACCTGCAGTGACATTAACGTTTGATTTATGAAATTTGTACACCACTGTTTATTAAGGGTGCGTGGAAAAATGATGTGTCTTATTTTTATTATATTGGGACAGTTCTTTAATATTGTACTAAAAAGGGATATATAACACTGATTCTAAACAATAATTAAAGTTAAAACAAGATTAATTCTTTAACCATATCATTGGAGAGCTAATAATGATTTATTTAATAAATCCTGAATTAATCTCCACAGGAATGTGTTATATTATTTGTAATTAATTAAATAAGGATAATGAATAATAATTAAGAAAAAAGAACTAAATGAGAACGATCGCGTTTCAAGGTCTAGACCTGGTAACAGTTGTAATAAACTTTGTTTTCGATAGAAAACACGGGTGGAAAGTTTGATTATAGGTAGTAAGTGGCGGGGGAGAGATTTCCAAAAATTAATTGTACATTATGTTCGAGAAGGATCCTTAAAAAATCTAGAACATACAGAGATGCAGCTTTTGACTTTAAGCGTCGTATAGTTTATGAATAACTGAAAGTAGAATGCGTTTGTTTGCTTTGTGCTGGTGATTAAAGAGGATTCAGCATAATAATATTTTCATATCATTTATATCATGAAGTTTGTATGCTATTATTGTATTCCAACCAAGGAAGGTAGTTAGAAGTGGTCGTTTCTAAAAGAAAAAAGGTATTGAAAAGACCGGCTATGTTACCATTAAACTCCTGTACCCGATTGTAGAAGAGTAAAAAAAGAGCTATGCAATCTTTGAATATGAAAGTATATTCCACCCGTCTCTGTTTATGAACACTCTCTAATCTTTGAAAACAGTCCTTAATCGCATCGAGAAAAATTTTAGTTTTTTTATTTAATTAATAAAATTTAATTTTTAATACTCAATGCTCTAGACTTTCAGTCTAGGGTCAATTATAAGTACAGGGGCAAATGTTCAGTCTCTTTCGAGTCGCTGACAATGCACAGATTATAACTTTCTCAAATCATGCCGTTCAGAGTCGGCATCCCAGCGAAACCCCCTGCATTCATGAGAGAACAATAGCACGCACAATACGAGTTATTGCTATAGAAGCTACGTCCCAAGTTTCGTATAGTTTTTAGATCTAATAAAACAAATAAATAAGGCAACTTATAAAAGTCTATTAAGAAACCAAGCTAAATATACATTTTAAACAAAATAGTGTGGTTTTCTGACAGTTATTCCGTAATCAGCTAACGCCGGTACAAGATCTTCCATGGTGAGGGTGTACTTTCGGTCCTTAGATGGCTTTTGGCCCTAAAAATTTGGAATAACCAAAGGAAAGGGTCACATAATAATTTGTTTACATGCATATGTATATGTTGGAAAAGTAAATACCTTGGGAACCCCTTGGTTAGGTGCTTGTTGATTATTGGTCCTCACTTTGCAATGCTGAAGAGAATCGTTTGCAACATCAGAAATGAATTTTTGTGCTGCTACTGATATGAGACGGACAATGCGTGGATCTGTTGACTCAAACCCAGCAGAATTAAGATAATGTGCTGTTACCGCGTCAGGCACTGTTGGTACATAATCCTCCAATTGAAGCAGAAAATCACTTAATATCTGTCCTTGAACACGTTCTTCTTGTCCTTGACGTGAAGGACCTCGATAAATACCAAAATTATCACCACTTATCATTGTAAGATATTTTTATTTCCGTGTATGAAGGAGGCGACTAGCACAACAAAGTGCTGCAAATCAAAAGTAAAAAAAAAACAAATGACAGACAATTCGGTTTGTTTCAATTCATGACATTTTCGCTTTATTTGTTTCAATTTCGTATCATTGCGATAGCTGAGAAGGTACGTGTTTATACGTACTTTCTTTTTGGAATTCTTAGACAAAATATTGTGGTTTTCTAACTGTAATGCCATAATCGGCTAAAGCCGGAGTCAAATCTTCCATGGCGAGGGTGTACTTCCTGTCCTTCGATGGTTTTTGGACCTAGACGAAATCATTAAATCATACTCTCGTTTAAACTTGGTAGAGGATTTTTTTTAATACATACTATGCTCACCTTCGAAGAGCCATGACCCGAAGAATGTTGGGTATTGCTTGTCCGGGTCTTGCAATGCTGAAGAGAGTCGTTTGCTATGTCCGAAATGAACTTCTGTGCAGCGACTGACATTAAACGAATGATTCTCGGGTCAGTAGCCTCAAACCCAGCGGCATTAAGATATTTTGCCGATATTTCATCTGGTACGGTTGGTATGTAATCCTCAAGCTGAACTATCAAATCACCCAATACTTGCCCTGGGGCTTGCTCTTCCTCAGGAACTCCAACGTCTGTAGTTACAACCATTTTTTCGGAGAAATTATCTAAAAAAAAACGATGTTTACAAAATCTCTGGCTACTAATGATGAAAACTGAATATAGAATGCATCCGAATATATTTTGACAATTTGGATAAAATGAAACGAAATGAAATGAAGCAAGTCACAATAAAATAAAAAGACAAATTTTAAAAATTTTGTGGTAATTCTTCGCGGTATGGCTTTAACCAAAAATAGATCCGATAAATCATGATTTAGACTTAAAAAATAGGTTCATTAATTTTAAATTAAACAATTTTTTGCGCAGCAAATTTTCGACACCTAAGTGCTTAAACAAGTAGCTTTAGCTAATTCTGTGGGAAGCATAATTATATATTTAGGCATCATTGTGAATGATGCCCAATCAACTTATTGTGAGTTGCCTCTGTAATGGGAATGAAACATGACGGACATTCAGATACGAAATTTGTCAACAAAGACACTCCAGTATCATAACCGGCTGGCAGAAAGTTTAATATTTTTGCTGAAAGTATCATAAAAAATTATTTATACACATTGCGAATCAATATGGCACAATGTGAAGAATTGAAAGACGATGATCGTCCATCAAATACTTTAGAGTTGTTCTCTGAGTTAGAAGAAGTTTTAGGTATGATCGATTCCATTAAGGTGTGTCATTCGCCAAGTTTTGAAAAGGAGTATGAACACTACACTGAAATTCTTTCAAGGTAAGTAAAAATCGATTATTGAGGAACTTAGACGCATAACATGGTTTAAATAAAGGTATCAGGAGCAGCCCCACTTGCTCGATCATCATCTTGATGCACTTCTTCAAAAGCTTTTGGACAAAATTCGCAACCCCAACAGTGAGGAGGACCTCATACACGCATGTTTTAAGTACATGTACACATTATGCAAAGTAAGGACACATAAGGCATTAGTGAAGTTCCTACCCCATGAACTTAGTGATTTGGAGTTTGCTTTGGACTTGCTGGAGAAGCAGGCTCCTAAAGAGTTCGAGAATTGGGAGACACGCTATATGCTGATTTTGTGGCTGTCCATTCTAGTGTTAAATCCGTTTCATATGTCACGCCTGGATGCATACGTTACCGAAGGTGCAATGAATTGCACTAATCATATCAATGCAAAGACAAAGATGGAGCGAATCTTTGACATTTGTAAGATGTATTCGGAAACTAATGATACATGTGCTGGAATAACAGCGTTTTTGTCAGCAAAGTATTTTATTAGAACTGACATTAAGGATGTTTACCTAGAGAAGTTTCTCAACTGGGTGATTGAGAACAACAATGCAGAAACACAAAATGTGAAGTTTGGCCAATTGGCTGCCGTAGCTGCCATACTGAAGCATGGAAAACGTGAAGACTTACTCCCCTATGCCCATAGGTTGCAGACATGGATATTGTCTTGTAACTACAAAACCAGTTCGGATTTTTTGAAATACAAATACTACATAAAAATTATTCAGAGAATCGGTCTTGTGTATTTGAAACCCAGAATAGCAGCATGGCGTTATAAGAGAGGTGTGTGGATTTGTATTTGTCACGTACATTTAAGATATTTTTATGGTTTTCCTCACATTTACCCTTTGGCTTTTAGGACTCCGATCATTAGCAGTGAATCTTTCACAGGCGACGGATGAAAACGCATCTGCAGCAACACGTAATGAGGCTGAAGGTGACTCAGAAGATGGCGAGGAAATAGTTGTGCCAGATTCCGTCGAAGATGTTATAGAAGAACTTCTTCAGGGACTAAGAAGTGCGGGCAGTGACATCCGATGGAGCGCCGCTAAGGGTATTGGACGAGTCACAAACAGACTTTCCCGTACTCTAGCTGATGAAGTCATTGGGTCAGTAGTAGATATATTGAACCCGTTGGAATCACACGAAGCTTGGCATGGTGCTTGTCTGGCACTGGCAGAGCTCGCAAAACGAGGCCTTTTGTTGCCCTATCGACTGAAGGAGCTGGTTCCGTTACTGATGCAGGCATTGTTCTATGACGAAATGAAAGGCTATATGTCGGTGGGACAACACATACGCGACGCTGCCTGTTATATGTGTTGGGCATTTGCACGAGCCTACAATCCAGGTGATCTCCAGCCGTTTGTGCAACAAATATCAGCCGGACTGTTGACGGTAGCTTCGTTTGATCGAGAAATAAACTGTCGTCGAGCTGCATCCGCTGCATTTCAAGAAAGTGTGGGTCGTCTTGGTAATTTCCCCTATGGAATTGAAATCTCGACCACTACTGATTTCTATACCGTCGGACTGAAACAGAACTCGTTTTTGCAAGTTAGTGACTATATAGCTCAATATGAAGAGTACCAAGCACCGTTAATAGATCATTTAGTTGAGAAAAAAGTCGGGCACTGGGACACGTCTATAAGAGAATTGACATCTAAAGCGCTTCATAAAATGACATTCAGGGCGCCTCAGTATATGTCTACTGCAGTTCTGCCGAGGTTATTTCAGAAGACAAATTCGATTGATATAAATACAAGGCACGGGTCAGTATTAGCAATAGGGGAAATTGTGCTTGCTTTGAAGTTGGTTGAAGCAAAATCAAACGAAACTCTGCTCACAAATCAGATAGTAAGTGAACTGAACGAACTGGTTGGGCGGTTCCTTAGTCGCGATATGTTTAGAGGTGAGTTAAATGACATGCTTTCAAATGACTTCACTAAGATGAATTAAATTCTAGGAATGAGTGGAGAAATAATGAAGAACTGCTGCGTAGAATTTATCAAAAACTGCAGTGTTGCAGCAATTGCGGCCAACATCAAATGTTTAGGTAAAACTTAAATTGTAACTGAATATAAAAAAAATTAAATCAATAATTTCATTCAGAATCATGGCAGGCGACAATTGATAAATGCCTTATTGGTCAAACACGCGAAGCAGCCACAGCTGCCCTCTCTGAGCTATGCAAAGCATATTACGATTCAGCCGAACGCCAGGAGCAAAACGATGCCATCGTAAGTGCTTATCTTAAAGGATCCGAAAATGATTTGGAAGAGCAAATTCGTATGGGCTATTTGTGTGCATTGGGAGCACTTCCCAATTTCATGATAATGCTCAATCTCGACAAAGTTATTGAATGCTTAGTAAAAAATTCCCTGTTGCCCCGGTCATCGACACTATCAATTTCATCCGATACCCAACCACAAGAAGTTGAGAATGTAATAACATTTAAATGGAGTGAAGCTCGTAGAGAAAGCGTCCGAGCGCTGTCTAACGTAGTTCAGACGGTTGGATTTTCAGATCTTGCTTCTGACTCCATATCAAATTCGAAGTATTTCGATAAGATATTTCAGTGCTACATGAAGGCCTTGGAGGAGTACTCAGTGGATAATCGTGGGGACATTGGAGCGTGGGTCAGAGAAGCAGCAATGAACGGTACAAAATCTGTTACATATAGTAAATAGTTACTCAAATTTGTTTGTTTAGCATTGCATCAATTGTTGACAACTTGTCCTAAGGAAATACTAAAGCCACAACATGTTCATCGAGTGCTCTTGGGACTGGTGCAACAAGCTGTTGAGAAAATCGATCGCACTCGTGGTCTAGCTGGGCGGCTATTCTGTAGTATTGTTAATACCAATCCACCCATTCCCCACATAAGTCATCATAGTCGCCTCAAAGAGATATTTCCCGAGGATAGCTCATCGGTGCTTTGGTTATTTGCTGATCATACATTCCCAATGTTTTGTTCACTGCTGGAACTGCCTGAGTACTCACAAAAGGTTCTGCTTGGACTCAGTGCAAGTGTTGGACAGTTAACAGAATCTCTGGTAAGTAGTTCGATTTACCAAACAGGACGTCATTTAAATTTGATATTTATAGATCAAGTACTCATCGACAGCTTTGTTTAAGTTCTTGCGCTCTCACCCGGATGAAATTCCACGACTTTGCAACGAGATTGTTCTTAACTTTGAAGAGCATTACCTCATCGAGCGTGTGACTCATCCGATGCTTAATTTCTTAGATATTTTGATTGCTTCAGGTATGAATGTAGCTTTTAACAACCTACGCCTTATTTAAATATTTCTCCATCTTTATAGGAACTATAAATTCCGTTTTAATGGATGAAGAATCTAATTTTGCTGATGACATCTTTCGGCTAGTAAATGCAGAAATTAAGGGGCATAAGAAACTGTACAAACTGGTTTCGAGTATTAATGTGTACTGCCAATTGATTCAGGTTCCCCGCTTATGCAAGAAAATCCTATCGAAAATGGCAATATTCTTGGGTCTAACTCATGTGCACGTTCGTAAGACTACTGCAACGAAACTGTATGAAGCCTTAGCCCTACATGGCGATTCCTGTGACATTCCTGAAGAAAATATGGATGAAATTTTGAATATACTCTCAGAAACCGATTGGGGATTGCCACTGTTGGAAATTCGTCCTATTCGCAATGAACTTTGTACATTGATAGGGGTCAAACCTCCGGTCAGTGGACCCGCAACAAATCCAGTGCATTAGTGATTTATTTTATTTGTATGAAATCAAATTTTATGGCACCTATATATTGTGTTAACGCTTGAGCCTAATAATATTAACAATCACATTTAAACTGATTTTATTTTTTTACTATTCTGCAATACTGTTAATTAAATACAGGCTGATATGGTGGTATATTTAAATAAAGCGTTCTCTTGCACCTTGCATCTTGCTCTCTGAATCTTTTAGAACAGCTCAACCGAGGTCGACCACGATTGACGTTACACACAGGAGTTGATGGAGATCTGAAACTGAAAGTGCAAAACCGGATACAGTTGCAGTAGAACGAATGATGGTCTACATTATATTTGTTTGAAAGTAATCAAAAACGAAATATTTTATTTATATGATTATAAATCGATTCATTGGCAAGAAAAGTTTATCAGATCTTTCATTAGGCCGGAGTCTGTCAAAACGGTTGTCCGTATAAGAAACGACACGCTGAGCTAATAATTAAACAACTTAATAAGTCTACAGCTTCCGGGTATTAACTTTTTGAATGCAATGCAATTCAACTTTGAATTAACTGTATGAAGTCAAAAGTAGTGAATCAACTTCATGAAAACGCCAAACTCACAGTTGAGCATATTGTAGGCAAATAACCTTCGATAGGTCAGTTGGTAGAGCGGTGGATTGTAGAATTGAATTAATTGGGTTCTGGTGTAGACAGAACGTTCATCCATCGGCCTTCAAAAATGTCTCGTCGAGCCAGAGCTTTAAATAATTTATGATCATACCTTGTATTCCTACAAATTATGAAAAAAGGCCTGCATGACGGTTGACATAAATGTTCCGTAACTCCATCAGTCTGGTCTTTGAAATCTCCTCTTAACAAGAGCAATCATTTTTTTTCTTATCTTGGACATTTTTGTTTCAAATGATTGTACACAGGAAATCAAGTAGACGATTTACAGCAGTCGATAAAAATGTGGTACTTTTCAACAAACATGTTTCAATGATTTCTATTTCGAAACGAATTGTTGACCTACCTTTGTACTTATTTGTTTAAATTTAGCTTTACGCATTTATGTACCTCTACAATTTGCTTCTACTGTGATTGTCGAGTGTTATAGCACAGACTCTCAAAATGTTATGTGACTCATGTCATTGTGACAGTAAGATCTTTTGTCATACAAAGGTTTTTCGTGCCCCAGCCCTGAAGAGGCAGACGATTTTTGACGCCACAATTATACAAACAAATGTGTTTTTAACTCAAACTTTGCCAGAAATATCTTTAAAACTTTATTTACTGAAAATAATCTAAACAAGAATCGAGCAGAATGGTAATGAGGGTATTAAACAAAGAAGAAATTGAAAGAATGACTAATCAGTCTCATAAGACTTTGTTGATTGTAATCGTGATAGAGTGATTGAATTTAATTCATTTCAGGGTGACAGCAAAATATGTGACATATCCGATGAGGTACGTGATCAATTAAAAAAGTTTCGATTCAGGAAAAGTACAATAAATTCAGCATTGATATGTAAGTAACATTTTGCACTCATATAGTCTGTATCCGCATAAACAAAAGTTTGTTTACTGGTGGTGGCCCAAAACGATTAGAACCAAACTGTTATATTATAACAACCTGCGTACTCGTTTCCTATTTCCATAGTGAAAGTTGACCGTGAAAAACAAATAGTTGTTTTGGACGAATTAATTGACGACATATCTGTGGATGAGTTACAGGATATTCTTCCGGGACATCAACCAAGGTATATCATTTACACTTACAAGATGGTGCATGAAGACCAAAGAGTATCATATCCTATGTGCTTCATTTTTTACACTCCCAGAGATAGTCAGGTAAGTATGTAATGGGATTCTCAATTAATATCCATTCTCAAACATTGCATTTAATAGATTGAACTGCAAATGATGTATGCATGCACTAAAAGTGCCCTGCAGCGTGAAGTGGACTTGACCAGAGTCTACGAAATTCGTGAGTTGGATGAGTTAACTGAAGAATGGCTTAAGGCTAAACTCAAGTAGACAATGTCAAACGATTCACCGACTTTCTACATATGTTCAATAACAATTCCAATACCAACGACAACATACCAAAATATTTTTTATTAAAAGTATTCGCGAGAACTTATCAATTTTATGTAGGTATTGATTTTGTCATGACAAAACAATATAGGTCATACAAGTTTTTTTTAAGTAACTATAAAGACCAAATCGCATTTAAATTAGGAAGAAGAATATGTATTTTTTATATAGCATGAGATAATTAAAGATAAAATACATATACAAGGCATTAGGCTACAAACCATTTTTGAAAAAAGCTATGCTTGCCAAAATTTTTTTTTAACAATTTGTAGAAGTAGATCTTTTGTTCATATAACTGCCACTTAAAGCAATATATGTATTTGTATGTTTAACGTTAAATAAAGATTATCAACTGTGTACATACATGTACGTATGTATACCTTCAACTCGCTTTTTGAAATTTTCTGTGTTCTGTTTAATACATCTGCTGATAATTGCACGGAAGGAAAACACGAGCAATCATAATGCGATGACTAACAATCAAATTGAGAACGATTTTTGTGTAATGAAAGCGACTGTGATTAAAGGGAGGTCTCGGTTAAATAACTCTTCATGAATTTATCTGAAAATGTCTTGAGTCTTTAGCAAACAATTTTGATGTCATTCTTTGATGGTAAGACTACGCATGCATTGGGTTTTACAAGGTGCTTACATATTTCCAACCCTTAGGTATTTGTGTCCAATTGAATTAAACCAAGTAAACAACAATTGCGGCTCATCTGGATTTGAAATTTTTTAAAACACTATATTTCGCTTTTTAAAGAAATCAACATTTATGTACAACTATTAGCAAGATCCATGTTGGTATTTACTCTTAAACTTCTATAAAAACCTATGACTCCGTCACAGCTAATTTGATGTCTCCTAAATGCGTATCAATTTGCTTTTCCAGCGACAGAATATGACCCGTATTGCAGTTTTCTGCTCCCACAAATGTTAATATTAATGGCAATTTATTCATTTGGACAACCTGCATGGGCGAAACCAACAAAATACAGTATTATAATATATTAACTTGTACATATATCTTTTTACCTGAAAATTGGAATACATTGATATTATTGTCTTATTCTTCCCAAGCCCAAGTTTACCAGCTTGATCACTGGCAGTAGTGAACGTCGGTATGAACGATGGCATCAGGGCAAAATCAACATTCCGTTCTTGACTCACTTTTAATAGTGGAACTCCATCCCGGTCTGTGATGAGAATCATATATAATCCATTAACCCTAGAACCACAGAGAATTTATCAACATATATTTGCACTCAGTTTATTGTGAATACTTTTGTAAAAGGCTGTTAAAATACTTCTTTATATTATCGTCAGTCATTTTGTTCAACAAAAATTAAGGCTGCGACTGATAAAAAACCAAACAACAAAGATCTAGTTGTCAAAAGTTAACGAATCTAGTACGTTGTAGCGGATTAGAAAGCAATCACCACCAAACGAAAGCTCCGAATTTGACAACTACTTGCTTCTCATATGAGAAAAGTAAAAAAAAATAAAAATTCAGCCCATTGTGTCGACCCTGCCAGGAGTCGAACCTGGAATCTTCTGATCCGTAGTCAGACGCGTTATCCATTGCGCCACAGGGCCGTGTTAAATTTTCATTTATTATTTTACTAGAGTGCTTCCTATACATTTTTCCTATCCGTCTTCTATTAGTTCATAGATTTCTATTAAAATCAAATTTGAACAGTTTAATTCATGACTTATGTACAAAATAAATTAAGGTGGAGATGGAAAACTCTTTTGTTTAAGATCTTTATTCATTGTGCTGACAGTTTCTAGCACTGTTGGTTATATAAAACGAAAAAAAACTTAATTTTTAGAATCTTAATGAGGTTGAAGTCGTTTTTAATGACCATACATATATAGCGTCCTCGTATATCTTCCAAAAAGTTAAACTCTAATTGGGTTCTATATAACAGAGCGAGCATGATAGTGAACATAGTAGAGAATTTCTTGATGAAGAAGTTATAATATTAACACGATTAATAACCTGACCTATAGGTTTCCCATAACGCCTTAAGTTAAGTTTAGTTAGCGACTTAGCTACTACTGAACTGTCGTATAGAATCTGAAGCTGAGAATCTTTTCTAGTTTCAATTTATAATAATAAAAACAATTTTCAATTTATTTCAGCAAAAGGGTACAATAAGAGACAAGTCTTCTCGATAGTCGATTAGGCTTGGTATTGTGATTGTCGATTTTGATCGACTCTTGTCGATTTACCGAGCGAATTTTGTCGTGTAGAATTTCCTGATCGACTGTTGCGACGTGTCAGAAAACTACAAAAATAAACACTTTCCTGTGATCGAAATGTAATTTTATTCAAATTGTTGTATTTTAAATACAATTCTAAAGAGATTTGAATATATCCTGAAGATAATTACAAATAAAAAACAAATGAAAATCTTTGTAAAATGTATGCATGAAAATGCCGATTGCAAAAATTATTTGCACATATGATTTGTTTGTATTCGTGTGTTGCCACAAGCACAAGCGCCTGTTTACATCTACATTGAATGTAGATGTGAGATGTTTGCATTGCATTCTCTGGCTCATGTAAACAAAGTTCAAGGGATTTGAGGTTTGCTACTGTCAAACGTAACAATATGCATGAGGTTATTCACAATAACACTATCCCTTGTCGAATGAGTTAGGTTAGGTTGAAGTGGCTGACTGTAGATAGCAGTCACACTTAGGCCAATTTAGGCCCATTGTGATACCACGCGGATCTGATGTTACCTATCCGAAAAACTATTTAGTGCTTTCAACGAAGCTCTTTAATTGATTGATGCCGACGTTGTGCAACTCGTTCAAGTCGTTGAAGAAGTAGGCTCCAAGGTGTTTCATCCTGCGAGAGGAGAGAGCGCTACAAGTGCAGAGAAGATGCATTATGCTTTCCTCTTCTTCTTCGTCTCTGCAGCTTCTGTAGAAATCATTATGAGGGAGTCACATTCTTGAGGCGTGAGTGCCAATGGCACGCACAGTGTCCTGTGATAACGCCAATGTCGATTGAGTTACACAATACAAAAATGAAATCAATCGAAAACCGCAATAGGGGTGTATGCTATCAACATCCATTAAACATGGGCAAGAAAAAACATAAAATTTAAACATTTAAAAAACATTTTTTAATATTAACTCTTTTTTTATTTACTGTTCTTACTTTTGCTACGAGAGAACATTTCTGTAAAATATCTTATATGTCTAATAGTTTTCAATTATTGAAGGAAAACCTTTCTATAAGGATTACTTTAAGATACTATAAGATTACTTTAGGGTCTGAAATATTAACTCATATCATAAAAAAATGAAATGCACATATTTGTTAAAATCACTGTACAAGGCCCTTTGTCATTGATTAAAGTAATTGCCTGAATGGACTCAATGGTATTGATCGCGTTGAACACATTGAAATTTGACATATTTAGTGATGTAGTCCCTTGTCAGTGATAAGTTGTCACTTTGTTTATACACATTATGAATTTATAAGAAATGTATCTGTTTATAATATTCGAAATCATGAGTTTATTCTATATTGGAGTTTTGTAAATAAAATGTCGTTGTGTATATAACTTTTCGATAAAGTAAATTCTCTACTTAATTCATACGGTGGTTGGCAGCATAAAGTTTTGCAATGTCTACGGAAGCGCCTAAACGAAAACCCGCCCAGTTGAGGTAAACTGAAAATACATAAAAGAAGTGTTTATTTGTGTGGTATTTATTTACAGTAAGGAACAACTTATCCAGGCTGTGATGAAGAAACGAGAGTGTAAAGCAAAGCTAAAGCAGATAATTGAAAATCTTCTCCAAAATCCAATTGACCCTAAAGACTTTTTAAATATGGTAAGTTAACTTGCTTATTTTTTTATCACTTATATGACATGAACTTAACATTTTTTCTGCACTATTCGTTAAAAATTCCTTTGCTTAATAGTTGAATACATTTTTTTACGAGTAGATTAAAGACATAAATCGTTGTCACTATGAGGATATTGTGGAAGAACGATTCATTTTGAAGTTGTGTGGATATCCTATATGCCAGAACGTCCTAGAGAAGTAAGTTCTTTGCTGTTAAATTTTGTATCGTTTAATACCATTGATATTTTTCAGTATCCCTGCAAAAAAGTATGTGATTTCCACAACTGTGAATAAAGTGTATGATATAACATACAGGAAGATGTTCTGCAGTACGAAGTGCTTTAAGGGATCGGAATATATTAAAATGCAAATGCTGACAAGTCCTCTGTGGCTACGCGATCAAGAAGATATACCCGAATTTAAATTGTTAGACGAAACACAACTACAAGAATCGAGCAATTAAAATGGAGCGAGATTGATGATATTATAGTTTGGTTTGTAGTACCCAGAGTAAATTATTTGTATCGACAATGGAGAATATCTTAGTTTATGTACTGAGTTGCTACTGGAAATACATTGTTACCAAGTGAATTCAAAGTTTTGTATAGTACTGTAGACGTAAGAAATGTTTTCATTATCATTTGGCAGGTGTCGCTGAGAGCGCATCATGTGACAGTTCATTGAAGTTCAAGGAAAAAATAGTAGACTGTCAAATGAGTGTCAGTAGGTAGCAGAGAGAGAATTTTTGTATCCTACGTCGATTTTTTGCTAACCAAATACAAGTTGTAAAAACTATAAAATGGCTTTTAATTTTTCCGCCTTTACATATATAGTTGCATTAATTGGTGATGCATTTTTAATTTTCTTCGCTATTTTTCATATAATAGCATTCGATGAGCTCAAAACAGATTATAAAAACCCAATTGACCAGTGCAATAGTCTCAATCCGGTAATGCCCAGTTTCCAGTTTCCCACCTAATTTATCACAGGTCTGACCTGAAAATAACTTATGCATTGTTATTAATTTTAGCTTGTTCTCCCCGAATATATGCTGCACATTTTCCTGAATTTGTTGTTCTTGTTTTCTGGTGAATGGTTTTCGTTATGTATTAACATACCTTTAATTGCGTACCATATATGGCGGTAAGTTTAGAGTGATTTGAGTTGAATTAACAATTGAGGATGACTAATCATATTGCTTACTTGGTTGCAGATACAAAAATCGGCCGGTGATGACTGGGCCAGGATTATACGACCCAACAACGGTTCTAAGCACAGATAATCTATCGAAGAATATGCGAGAAGGTTGGATTAAGTTGGGAATTTATTTAATTTCATTCTTCTATTATATCTATGGGTATGTGTATGCCTGGATCAGTGTTGGAAAAGTTTAATCAAATTCGAATTGGTCTTTCAGTATGGTATATTCGCTGATTTCTACGTAGGATTCTCCAAACGCATAGCCCGTAGAAGTAAAATGTTTCCAAAGAAATTAACCGAACAAAATAAGGTTAGGAAAAGTCGGCGCAAGTTTTGAATAATTGGGTACTTCTTGTTGGAGCGGAGTTTTGAAACTTAAGTAAATATAAGTAATATCACACGCAACAGCCACATAGATACATCCATACCCTCACTAGTGCACATACTTTTGTGCACTCAGTCTCTAATTTAAATTAATTATATTTTCATAAGTCGTATTTCTTTTTCATGTTTTCTCATTCACTCAAAATAAAGAAAATTATCAAAAGAACTTGAGTGTATCGTCGTTGAGTTTTACTATTAAGAGATCGTCCGCTATGGTAGTGGTGTATTAAGAGATTAGAAGTAACGATTAGATATGTATCATATATTTACTTAACACAATTGAAGTAGGTGCAAGGGTGCTTAGCGAAGAGCGTTTGAAGGTAGCGACATGTACTTACGTATTTGTATTTATGTACACATTCGTTTAAACACGTTTTGGGAATAAGATAACATTTCGTTCGATTCTTCTGTAAATACTCAGACCGTGATTGTAATACAAAGTATACTTTAACAGCAATGCCCAACATCAATTGAGTTAAGTTCATTTAAGATAAGGAATACAAACTTCTGTGTTTATTGAACTAACATCAGTATAATTTAATTACTAAACTAAATTTCCGCCAACGGTTCATGAGCTATCATAGAGTAAAGCAAATGCATAATTGATTTTTTTGACAATTTATACTGGCGCATGTAAAGAAATTAGGAAGATGCTACTTAATGATCTAGTCTATAGCTTATTTTATGTCTATCTAGTAAGGGTGTAATCTTTGTGTATGCATCATAGAAAGCGTTCCTTGGCTATGACTAAGCATACCTAAACTCCCCGGAGGTGGCGGTGGTGGAGGCATTCCCATTGTGATACCAGTCAACGAGGGTGGCGGAGGAGCTGGCGGCGGGCACATACTACCCCCAATGGCAGTCGGAGCTATTGGAGTTGGCACAGGAACTTGCGGAATGGTTGGCTGATGGCCCAAAGGCAATGAACTACTGCCGTGACTTCGAAAATGTACACTCAATGTACTCGAAGTTGCGAAGACCTTTCTGCATTCAGGACATTTGAAATTTTCTGTATTAATTTCATTGAGATGAATTTTCTTTTTATGTGCCACCATATCTCGATTGCGACTAAACGTTTTCCCGCATATATCGCAATGGTAGTTCTTCAGGCCTGTATGAGTGACCATGTGTTTCGAGAGATCCCCCGAACTAAAGAATGCCTTGTGACATACGGGACAGATTTGATCTCGAACACCAGTGTGAATTTTCTGATGTGCTTGAAAGTTACCCAATGCTGAAAATTGTTTACTACATATTTCACATTGGAAAGGTCGTTCGCCGGTATGAGTTCTCAGATGTATTTGCAAATTGTACTTTTGTGCAAATCTTCGGGGACAATAGCTGCAGACATATGGTTTTTCTCCAGTGTGCGTACGAATATGCATTTGCAGTTGTGCTGCACATTTGAAGGTCTTGTTACAATCGTAACATGTTTGTGGCATTTTTTGCATCGGTTTTGGCCCTCGTTTCTTGTGATCTTCAGGAGCTTTACGCTGATATCTAGATTTCCGTTTACTGAAATACATATTTTCACAACATCAGACGAATGGCACATCTCTTGTCGAATATTTAAATACCTCTTACGATTCTTAGCTTCATCTTTGTCGTTATCTTCATCAGGATCATCATCTTTGTCGTCATCAAGGAATACTTTTCTGGGTTCTCGTTGTGGAATAGGATCAGTCATAGTTTCAGCATCACAGAATCTGGAAACATTGCTCAATGATATATATTCATATGTTTTCGACATTAGATTACCCATAGCCTCTATCAAGGATTCCGAGGTATTGCCTTAATCTTATATCAGAATTTTCACATTCTTGTTTGAAATGGTATGCAACGCCCAGGCGATATATACAATTATTGCAAATAACAGCAGGAAGACCATCGGTCTTGTAGACCTATAAAGATTCTCTTCAATAAATTTAAATATCCTATATGGTTTTGATTTACTCTGATTTTTGCGCACATCATCATCATGGTCGATGGCATCATTGCAAACTCAGTTGTATAGATCGAGGTAAGAGCACCTTCTTCGAGACACACACGACATATTTTGTGAATATTGTAGTCCATCTTAGAGTTTTTAATTCAGTAATTCAATTAAGTAGAAACTATTTGACTTATTTGTTTACTTGCAGATCCTATAGTCAGCTTGACAGCTGACTTTGACATTCGAATATGAAAAGCTCAATAACATTATTGTAATAGACTTTAAATTTTAAGTAGGTAATAGAATTTAAAATGTTTTGTGGTATAAATAACATAATAAGTAAAAGTATTTCAAATTAGGTCCAAACAAATTGATTCACTCATACGATTCTTTTATTGGGCAGATTTCCATTAAGGGTATGCATCTTTGTATGTTTCGTGGAGCATATATATTTTGAAATTCTTTTATTTGGATTATTTCTATACAATCTATTTTTGTAACTCATATTTTAAATATTTTTAAAAAATCTACTCTCCTGAACGCCCTTAAATCCATATGCGAGAAAGTGAAAACATGATTTTAGGTGACGTGACAGTTGTTTGATTAGACAAAAAAAAAGAAGAAAAAAGCATATCTCCAGCAAAAAAGTTTTTTGGAAGTGATTTTCCACCTTCCTCGGCTTTCGTGATGCCGCATTCTTTCTAATCGTAAACAACAAAGTATCTTAATTTAAATTTAAATACAGTGCTCGAACAATAGCCAAGTGTTTGCGCAATGTTATGAGAAGAAAGAACGTTTTTCTTACTTTTACACTTAGCATAATATTCATGAGGATTCTGGGTGTTTATTTCCATAACAAAGCTAGTTGAACAACGGCTGCCGCAATATTTAAGCATTGGAATAAGGACATTCGAATGATTCTTTTTCACAACGTGTAGAACTTCAGTCTAAATTCTGTGTATTTTCGGAAAATTGGACAGGTATCAGAACGAATATAAGTGAAGTTTTCATTAATGGTTTACTATATTCGTGAACTCTTTCTCTCTTTTGATGTACTATTTAGATCATAATTTTTAATAATGTCAAGTGAAACATTGAGGGTACCCTTGATAGCTACAAATTCTGGAGGAATGTCTGAGAATCAGAAGAGTCAGTGTAATGCTGCAACAACAACTATCAATAATGAACAGGAGCAGCAAAATAAGATCCTTTCCAATGGAAAGTCAGCGCCGGTGGAACAAACTATCCACCATCATTCGGGGACATTTATGAAGCTAAAGACATATTTACATGCTTTGCGTCCGTGGTCACTTTCGGCGAGTTTAGTTCCTACTCTAATGGGCTCTGCCCTTGCTTATCGGTCCCAATGGGCATCGGGTTTCAATTTCATAACATTTGTATTGACCATATTCACCGTTGTGACTGTCCACTGTGCGGGCAATGTGGTAAATACGTATTTTGACTTCATAAAGGGCATCGACAATCGAAAGGCTGACGACAGAACTCTGGTTGACCATATATTAACCAAAGATGAGGTAAGTTTTATTTGGTAATATAGTTATTTATAGTAAAGTTCAAGGGGGGAATTGGTTTTATTGCAAGCTCGTGGAGGTTGTGGAGTCTGTTTTATATTATCGTCTGTCAGAAATTTGGATACAAATAGAAAAAAATTAAACGATAGAGAGGGCAAAGGTGAGCTTCGTCCGAATGGTGTTTACTTAAGGCTAATTATTCTCCTTCCGAAATATGGTAAACAATTACAGTGAAATTCTGTTTATAGAAACCGATGTGGCGGATAATTCTTAAATGAAGCATTCACTCTAGTTCACAGAATCGTTTTACTGGGAAAAGAAAATATGATGCAAAAATATTCCAAACAAATGAAAACACAGTCGTTTGAGATACAATTAATTGATTTTGCATATGTTTGCATGTATGTGCAAAATAATCTCGGTCAAATGCTAGTTATCTGCCTAGCTAAAAGCTTTTAAACTAAAATTGGGTCAATGAGTACGCTTTTATGATGTTGAACGAATAAATAGGTCAAAAGCTTTTCAATCAGGTTTACATTTTAACCCTTATTGGGTTAAGTTTTATATTAAGGTTACTTTTGAGACATATGCAAACTAAAATTGAGGTTCACGCAGTTTTCTTTCAAATGGGTGAACATAATGTGTTCACAATTCCAAATATATATCTGCATAATGTAGCACGAATGATGGGAAATTTGCTGTAGACTGAAGCATCATTGAGTCGAGACTTATGTCGAGTTTTTTGAGAAAAGAAATTGAAACGTTGTTCTGTACATGGCTGATGGAATAATCGGTACTCTTTTGAATATAACTTTGGTTGCCACAATGTTGATGGAAACAACATCTCGAAAACACCAATAAGTTTTATAATAATATTGTGGCGCTACATTCCGGGCTGGGCTGGACAGCAACCACTCGTGTTGTGAGTGCTATTGTTTTCTCACGAGTAGATATGACCTACAATTTAATGTAGATTTCGAACGGCCAATCAGTTTCATTTTCCAGAAATCAGAGCTGTTGTAAGAAACTAGCTCGGCATACAGATGAAAATTGGTTCATTCGCAATACAATCGTATTCCGAGAGTAACTAAGCACGTATGTCTTGCTACTGATACAGAAATTGTAGGATTTTCCAAACAGTGATTCAGGGAATACAAATTTCCAGAGATCTCAGACTGTCGAGGGAGTTGCTTTTATGAAATGGGATCAGGGCTGGCCTTGGGTCTAGTTTCTTTAGCAACCATTCGTTGTTGTTCTTCCACGAGTGGAGGGGACTTGCAGCTTTTTCTATAAGGTTATCCTCTTTGAGCATTGTCAGTGACTCGAATGGAGTGGAATTGAACTCAAAATTCAAGCGAAAGAGTCGACGCACTTTCCCAACCCCCCACGGCACCCACTGATCACCATTCATTCCTTTCCGTCCACCTGAAGACTTCGTGAACAGCAGCAGTTGCACTATACCATTGCTTTCCGTCGACCATAACCTCTGCACATCCTAAGTCACTTCCATACATATCCATTAGTTTGTGCCTGAAGTGGAACTCAAATTTGTTTGGTTTTTTTTTTTCGAGACGAGTTTGTTATTGTTTCTTTATAAGTATATACAATTTTCTTTAAAATTAATAAAAATAACCCACAATTTTATTTTGATATTTCATTTCAGGTTGTTTCTCTTGGAGCTATTCTCTACATGGCTGGCTGTGTTGGATTCATATTCCTGGCTATACTTAGTCCAGCAAAAATGGAACACTTAGCACTTATCTACTTTGGAGGACTTTCATCGAGCTTTCTCTATACTGGTGGCATTGGTTTCAAATACATTGCCTTAGGTGATGTAATCATTCTTATTCTATTTGGACCTCTTTCCGTGTTATTCGCTTTTATGACACAGACCGGTCACGTTGATTGGAGGACAATTTATTACGCAATTCCGTTAGCTCTCAATACTGAAGCCATTCTTCATAGCAACAATACTCGTGACGTTGAAAACGATCGTAAAGCTGGAATAGTCACCCTGGCAATTCTAATTGGACGTACTTCATCACATGTCCTTTATGCTTTGCTTCTGTTTACACCGTATAGCATTTTTGTGGTCTACGGTTTAAAGTATTCAATGTGGTTTCTACTGCCACTTATCACAGTACCACAGGCATTCAAAATTGAGAAACTTTTTCGAAACGAACAAACTATGAATTCGGTGCCCAGACAAACGGCAAAACTAAATTTCTTTTTTGGTATATTGTACGTTGTGGCTTGTTGTTGTGCAAAATCACTGCCGGCATTCAGTTTTAGGAGATTTTAAGTCATTATCGAAAAAAAAAAACAAAAAATATGATACATTGTGTGAATTTGCTTTCAAATAAGATATTATATGCTCAAAGAAAAGAAAAAAGAAAAAATGAATAAAATGATTGTAGCGAACTCGATATTTGATTTTCGACGATATCAAGAGCGTAAGAATGAAAACATATTTATCAATGATTACGCATTATATGTATTGTATGTACGCTGAAGCAATGTTGAGTCTATTCAACATTTGCTTCAAATTATACGGCAGCTATGATTGGCGCTGTATGACCAATCCATCTGTGAGCTTTACTCTTAAATATTTCTCATAAAGTCTTGCTTCGAAGTAATAATAAGCGCTTTAGTCACCAACTTGTTTTAACATTTCTACGTTAAAGTGGTAAATTAAGCAAAGTAATTAGCTGTTAAAAAATAATAACAAAAGAAAAGAAAAAATACATTACTAGAGAAAAACTTGACAATAACTAATTTTAACAACGCTGAGCGAAACTAAGAATGAAACAAGGACGATACACCCTTTTAAAAATATATCATTGTTGGTTTATACCGTTGATTGTACCTTACTGTAATAATTTTACAAATGATTTTCCCAAAGCTGTTTATTTTATTTTATTTTTTTTTTTAATTTTTTATATGAACAACCTATCAATGAGTATACTATATATAAACTACCCTAAAGAACCAACGCTGCATCAAGTAAATGTGTATCTTTTGAAAACAGAAACATTTTAATAGGACATGTACTTGTAATAGTTCTTCCCAGTGTTTATATAGTTTAAATTAATCATTTTATTTGAATGTTATTTATTGAGCTTAAACTCATCTCTGCAGTTTATATATAGGAGGAGGATCAACATTTAATGAAACTATGTATAGGAGTTTTACATTTTTTTAAGAATCAAATGAAATTAAAAATATATAAGAATACATTACCATAAATAGAGTTGAACTACAAAATGAGGAATATATCATCAATTAAATTCTAACAAACGATTTAGATGTAAGTCTGTTTACTAAAATGAATATTTATATTAAAATATAAGACTAGCAAAAAGTAGGTAGTAGTTGAAAATAAACGAAACTTATTGTAAAAGTTTGCTGAACGTATTTTGTATTGAGTTTTTGTTGTGTTTGTACTTCGTAAGTAAATTACCCAATCTCACTGGGTCAATGGCCGTGGAAGCTTAGCGACCTGGAGGGTCTGAGCCTAAGCAATTGCCGCCTTCTATCGCTGACGTTCTTTGGCACGCTGCTTCAAGTCACCAAGACTAAGTTGCCTTGCGTCCCCGATCACTTGGTCTTTATACTGGAGGTTTAGTCTTCTTTTCGAAATTGGACTGGACTCGAACACCGGTGCCGTGAACGAAGGCCATATGAACTAATGGCGTTATATATATTTTTTTCTTTTGGAGGATTTTAGAAACATTACTGGAGCAGTCAGACTCAAAACTGGTCCATTATACTGCCAGGTAGCAACCTACTCCAGTGCCGTTAATTTGATCCCAACGACAAATGGTGACTGGACCGATTTCGGAATCGAACCTGGGACCCCTCGAACTTGGGGCAGGCACTTAACCACCTGCGCCATCCAGTCATGTTCGTTATAGTGGCGTTATATGCTTCGAGTCAAAAGTTTTGACATAAAATAGTAGGGGGTTCCAAGGACGATTCTAAGTCAGCTCTCCACTAGATCTCTTGATACTCGGATAGTTAATAATAATAATAATAATGGCGGTTCTACAATCTGAGGTGGACCTGGGCCTAGCTTTTTAGCAACCACTCGTTTTGTGTATGTTATTGTTTTCTCACGAGTGGAGGGGACCCTACAGTTTAATGCCGACTCCGAACGGCGAGATTGAGAAGCTTTTTTCTAGACAGTTAAACTCTTGAGCATTTTCAGTGACTCAAAAGAGGTGAAGCAGTGAACAAATTTTGTTTTTTTTAAGTTTGTCTTGTCTGGTTTTAAACTTAGAGTTGAAATTCTAGTGCGTAGGGGTCGACGCACAAACCCACACGGCTATGGCACCCAAACGGATAGTGGATATCCAGTTTATTTTCCGGGTACCCGGGTACCACAGTGTTGGTTACCCGAAAGCCAGTACCCGCTTGTGAAATTTGTTCTTGTCGGTGAATGTTGTAATTGTCGTCATTACGACGTCGTTTTTGTCTTGGAGGAACTTTACTAGAGCCGCAGCTTCTGTTATCTAAAACCTAACGGTACAGTACATATCGGTTATAAGAAAGTCGTATATAAGAAAAAATCGCTTATAAGAAATACGAGCAAATTCACCGTACACGCCTTCATACAACTTCATACAAAAAATAACGTTTAAAAGAAAAACGCTTATAAGAAAAATACGGATAAAAGAAATTTTTTCCTAACACCGAATTTGATAGATATATTGAAATAAGAACGTTTATAAGAAATTTTTGAGCATGAGTGTACGCAAGAAGATTTTGAACTCCCCCGTGCAAATAACAGTAACAATCAATGTCAAGTTGACGTTTGTAACAAGAAAAAACCGCGAATACGTGTAATTTGTTTTGTAATTTGGTTTTTTTTGAATAAAATTTTCTTATAACAAACTTTTTTTAGTTTTCCTATAAGAACATTTCTTTCTTATATCAGTTCTTCGGATATAAGCATTCATTTTTCTTATATCCGTTTATTGCATAAAAGAAAAAACGGATATAAGAAAGAAATTTTTGGGATTTTTGGACTTTCTTATATCCGAACTATACTGTAAACTGATAAGAATATTGTCCATCGTGAAGTAAACATATGCATATATTCATCACTAAAGGTGTACATTACCAATTTGTACATTCAAATAACAGTATTTGTTCTTTTTGAGTACCCGATACCCGATATTGTTGCGTATTTGATAACAGACATTGTTGGGTACCACGATATACAGAATACAAGGTATGATATTTCTCTTATCTGTCAAATTCACGTGACGTCACACATGGCAGGGCAACTTCACATTGAATTCAAATTGCATGGAGAAAATCTATACTTATTCACTTCAATGATTGCGTATATCCTTTCTGTAGCATTAATTAAATGAAAAACGATGGTTATAGTATAAATAATAGAAATGATTTTTGTTATTATTGGTGTTACAACCAAATACTGCACAGACTGCCATTTTTTAATCAAACTTTTCACAAATTTCACAAAATTAGTCACAAATGGTTTCACAACACTGTTCAAATTGTTCGCGGCAAAACATATGTCATGATACGCATGACGTCACACGCAGCACAATTAAAAAAAATAAGTGACGGGAACATAATACATTGTATTCTGTATATCATGGTTGGGTACCATAAACTTGGTCATTACCCGCATGGCCCGCTTACGCGGATACCCGGGGGATTGATGAGGTGGGTATTACCCGGGTAAAATCCATAGCCCTATTCTCCACCAAGTTATCGATTCTAGAGTTCACGTTTGCTTCAAGGTAGACAAACTCCTTAACTACCTCACAATTGTAGCTGCAGGTTGCGTCGTTTTGTTCTAGATGATAAACGACGAATTGACTTCTGCTCGACAGCATATACTTCGTCTTCTCCTCATTTATACTAAGACCAGCTTGTTTTGCCTGTTTGTCAACTGTTGTGTATGCATTCTACAAGAGCTTTACAACAAACGCGCAACAAGTGTGAGTGATTATGAAAATATGCTTTATAGCTGATTTATAATCCCGATTAGTGCGTTGCAAAAGGGCTTAAGACGTAGGTTCTGGCCATTTTTCAAACCTAGTGAAGATGAAAAAATTAATATGTCTAGGGGTGAATGCATCATTTGAATCTGTATCGACAGCAGCACTTGAGACATTGTTGTTCCTCACGCCATTTTCTAGAGCGAACAGCACAGCGGTGATGTTCAGATAAGTAGCCTTTGGGATGCTGTACCTGTACAGCTAGGCGGACTATTTGGTACCGATCTTGTCCCCGGCGAGGAAATTCTCTACCCGTATTCCGGAGGAGTGAGTTCCTGGAGCTGGTAGATGAGAATGGATGAGAGGAAACTTGCCCTCTCTTTCGGCTAAAAAGGAATCTCTGCACAGGCGCAAGGTTCTTCGGAGGCCACTTCGAAAGATCCCTGGCACTAAGCGATGGCTGCAATATTTTCCAAGTGGAAGCATTATCGCGACCATGTTCCTTCGTAGCACCAAAAAACCTTGCCGTTGCAGACCTGTTGATAACTATAGACATCGCCTACTTGAGCCCTAGCGGTATTGTGACATCGAAACTGATAAATTTTTGCAAACAAAATTTCTAGAAAATCTTTATCGAAAATACGCTGACCAACACAGGATCACAGGTAACAGAACAGAACACAAGCGGACATTCTTGCAACAGATGGCTCAGCGCCAGAGAAGTCTCTAGCTCTACCTTATCAAATACGCCGTTAAACTTTCTAGGAAGAAGCTAAGAGATAAAACCTAGGAAAAGGCAAATAAACAACTGCTGAATTTTGATATTGGTTCCACGTCGTAGTAGTTCTTACCAGACTAGCTGTAATGGTAAGGAAACTGCAACTAAACTTCTCTGACGGGCTGGAAGATTGAATGGATTGATTGGAAAGATTGAGCTGAATAGCCTCCTTGTACTTCAATCTCATTAACGAAAAAGAATGGGTCTCACGGTGGAAGTGTTCCCTCCCTCCATCTTTAAGGGCCCAGTGCAACCAAATTGTTGATCAATTGACCGGCGTATGTAAGCCACTAGTGCAACCATCTACCTAACTATCTTCTTTTCATTTGGAATATGATATGTAAGTATCGTTTCAGTAATTTTACATTTTTACGACGCACTCAACGTTTGTGTTTAAAATAAAATAAATCAACCTTCTTGTTACCGAAAGTGAAACTCTCTTTTCCTGGTTCAAGAAAATGTAGAAATCGAGAGAAAACTCAAATTTAATACGAAAGTCAAATCATAATCTGATTAACAGATCATCCGCATTTGCATGTGTACGTACAAGCGGTAAATGTAACAAAAAAATTTATCATCGAAAAGCTATTTCCTACCGTAGAGAATGAGCCGCCATCACATTCCAGTCAGTCGTCTGCAAACTCCTTCGTGAATAGTTTGTCATCTTACGCACATTTGCTGGTCTTTCTGGAATATCCTGTCTAAAAATGATGCCCTGGTCCAATGCCACCAATGTGATCATGTTGCAATTGGCCGTCGAAGCAATAGACCGGTTTGGATGCTTGACTCTGCACGTACTTAGCTAAATAAGATATTTCTATTTTTCCACACATGTTGTTATATCATAAGAGAATCCGGAAAATCGGCTTCTGTGGTGTCTTCCGGTTCGCAATTTCTGTTGTAAGCGAAACCGAAAGCGAATTTTCCTTACAATCCTAAGCAGTTAGTTTGCGTTTGAAGTTTGTCCAGTGAGCATAGTTCAAGCGTCATGGGATTCAGGTGAATTTTGTGATTTAAATTCAATTAGGTGTGTAGAGGTGTATGTGATAAATGTTTTTCTTTTAAAGACTTATCATGCTTGCCGCCATGGGACTGGGAGCACTGTACATGATGCACCTCTTAGCGCAAGATTACGATCGTATTCGACGGCCGATAACCAAAGCAATTGAGAGGGCACTTCGCGGCAAGCGTGATGTGAATACAAATGACATCAACGATGTTGCTAATATTACTGTGGACTGGGAAAAAATCTTGGATAGTGATCAGCTTGGTTGCCTTCAGTCTTTGGTTTGCCAACTAATGTCAGGGGCGCAATTTGAAGATCCAGAGGCAATTATGTTCACTCATTTTATAAATTTGACTTATCGGAGTGCACCGGAGGCAGTTACTTCAGCTTATGCTAAGGGATTGGCATACAAGGGTGACTTGACTCGTTGTTACGAAGAGTATCCATTGTGCTGGTACTCCGCCAAAACTATGTTAAGAATTTTAAGCTGGTTTACGTGATGATGGGTTGCTTTGGAGCTGGTTTTATATAAATTGCGTGTATATTTAGTCATTCTATATTAGAATTATGTATTTAAGAGTAAAAAATAAATGTAATTCACTATTCTTATTAAATTATTACTTCACTGCTGTAAGTCAACGAAGAAAATCAGTGAAAGGATGGAGTGCAGAATCATTTTTGTCAAATGTTTGTTCTTTTAGTTCCGGCGGAAGTGAGTTGTGGAGTACCTTTATTGTAAGATGTACTACAGCAATACTAGTTAATAATACAGCGGCAAGGACGCTTTCATAATCAAATGGAGAGCAGATCTGCAAATACTGAAAAACGGTTCTGGCGATCAATGTCCAGCTACGTACCATCACAAACAGAAGACACACACTTCATCAAATGATGAGTGAAGTTCAATAGAAAAGGTCTGCTTTCAAATTATGGTATGGTTTTAGAGCTCAGTTAGCTGTTGAAGGATATGTCTTAAAGAACTTTTGACCAGTCAATCATTACTATTTGATTTCTGTTTTGGGCGCCATAGTTCTGATTTATTTTCGATATTAAACGAGGCAATTTAGCAGAGAATGAGCATGACTAATGTGAGACACCGCAATCAACTTGGGGTGTATTTGTTGGTTATGGGACATGCACATTATAGATTGACGTTACCAAAAATCAGTCATTCAGTTGTGATTTGATTTCCGGACGTAACATTTAATAAAAGGATTGACTAATTATTTTTTTGAATGTGAATGTATACACATTAGTCACGCGAGTAAACTTTGTAATGTGGGAACAAAACTATTTGATTGGCTATTACAAAATAATGGACAAATATTTTTTACATACGTATGATAGTCAATCATTAATCAATTTTTTACAAAAATAAAAAATGATTACTTTCGAAGTTTATTCGAAACATACATACATAACGCACCATTACTTAAATTTTTAAATTCCACTATGAATATCTCTGGACATGCTCTCAACTCCAATTGGTATAAATGAATGGAGGTTTGCTGTCAAATGGCTGTCGTTAATCCATCTGTCAAAGCTGAATTGTTTACTGTAGGGGATTTGATTGGATTTACGTGTTTTTTCATAAATCAAAGAAAACCCAAATTTAAATAATTAAATATCATAAAATGGGTTCTCCAGAGCTACCAGGCGAGTCTGGTGAAGATGATTTGCGTCCACATCCCGCTCATATAATAAACCATGGGGGAAATAGTGATGACAGTGATGGCGAAGATGGAAATGAATATGAAGGATACCAACCACTTCCCATTACCGATCAAGGTGATGATACCATGGAGATGGATAATTCCCTTACAGAACCTGTAACGCAAGGAGATTCGAGTTTTCCAAATGTCGAGAGTATTGATGTTGAGGTGGAAAGAGAAGTCTGGAGTCAGCCACGACCAAGAGAACTTGATTTAGAGTTGGATAGTTCGCGAACGGAACAAGTGAGATCTAATAAATCGGTTTCATGGAACATTTTAGAACATTTATTTTTCAGATAATGTCTGCAATGGCTGGAATAACCTTGCCCGAGGTGGCCATTCCTGATTGGGCACAAGGCATCCCAGAGGAACGCTGGAAAGAAGATCTCCTAGAAAGAATTCGCCAGCGTAAGGACATCTCCCCAAGTCAAAACACAAACTGTCGCAGAACCTCATAAATATTTTATTCACTTAATTTGTCCATCTCACAGAAGACAACTGTTCCGAATTAACAAAAGAAAGTGTAAATATGTTCTATAAGTGTTACCATTAAATAAAAAAAAAGCAAAAGTAGAAATCTACATGGGTTGCTTTAAAAGGCAGCCAATAGTGCTTTAGCGGCTGTGTTTAGCTTTTCGAATCCGGCTGGCTGTGGAGTGTTTGCAAATACACGAATTTTGGTAACAACACTATCGACTGATATCACTTGAGCGCTTATAAGTTCGTTATACTGCGTGGTTGTTAGATTGCCAATTGCTTGGATTGATCGATAGCATGCTTCCAAGTCCACAGTCCATGTCAGGAATTCTATAAGACCCTCGGTGATAAGTCGAAATGCTTCCACGTTGGATTTGCTCAGTTTTTGAGATATTGTCGCATTTAGATAAAACGTTGCAATTGCTATTTGAAGATTTGGACTGCCCGATTTGATGCCTTTGATCACTTCAATGGTGGACTCAAGGTGAGACTCCACTTGTTGACGACCACTTGGATGCTTCATCATATTCGCTAAGCAACGTATGATCATTAGCTGATTGGGTGCGGATGTAACCAGGTTTGGCAGCATTACTTCAAGGAAATTAAACGAATTGAGGAAATTGAATATTTGCTCGTTGCGAACGGCCAATCGAATGATGTCCAAAACGGGGAACAAAATGTTACTGGGCCACCTTAAGAGGTGTCGCAGTGCTTCAATGGCAGTCTTATCGATTTCAGGAACATCTGCTGTTAATCCAACTACGGTCTCTAAAAGGTTGTCACTTACGCCGGTGCCTTCGACTTGTGCACGATTAAATTCTCTGCAGAAGAAAATGGAAAGCGTTTATATGAAATTTTTGTGAATCGCGTTGCAGTTGAACTTACCGTAGTTTTTCCAAGACTTTCTGCGGATCGCACTTGTCAAATGTCAGAAACAGGTTTACAGGGAAGCTCTTGCCTTGAGAGAAATCAACTTCAGTTTTTGGAACGGGCGCGGTTGTATAACTGGATGCTCCAGTGAATGGATCAACATTCCCACTGCCAGCTGATGTGTTGACACCAGAGCCGGGCAAATAGCGAGATTCTCCAGTGAATGGATCTTGGTAGCCACTGTATGAAATTTGGTAAAGCATGTTTTCTATTAAGTCAAGGGTTTGTTTTCTACCTAGCCTGCGTCTGTGTCACCGAATTAGGTCCTATATTCGCATTCTTTATAATAAAATTTGCAACCTGATCTAAATAGGCTTGAGGTAGACTGTGTTTGTGAATGAATGTTTGTGCCACTTGCCAGGGGTCCTCGCCTCGATTGTACGGCAGTTTTAGAGGTGCTGCGTCATCAGAGATATCGACCGAGAAAACAAAATCGTATTCCTGCGACAAAATTAATCACATGGTGAATGTTGCAATAAAATGACAGCACAAACCTTTCCTTCATAAAAAACTTTTCCAGAGGAGGCTCCCCCGCCTCCGGCCCCACCCATTACGTCACCAACCAGGTTCCACTGATTATTCTTCCATTCATAGCATTTAGTACTACCATCCGGATGGTTGCACATCGTTTTTTGACCATCATACTTGCCATTTGTTCGTAAGGAATCCAGTCCGGGCAAGCTGAGGAAAGTAAAATAAATAAAAGATCATCGAAAGCCACATTTATGTGTATTATTACTCTGTTTTCTTTATGGTTCCCAGTTCTTCTTCCATCTTCTGTTCTCTTTCCTTCACCGCAGCGCCAAATGCGGCTAGAACTGCCTCACTTGCGTATCTTGAAGAATCTCTTGTGAACACTCTTACAACACCATCGCTGCCCCCGGTCACTATGTCACCGTTTTTAAGGCAAGCTACTGACCAAACTGACTGAGTTGGGTGAACAAGAGGAGCACCCAGTTCTCCAGATGTCAGGCCCCACATCCTGAGCGTACTGTCTTCACCACAAGAAACAATCACATTCTTTCCAAGCGCAGGATGTGTTGCCATGGAATAAATGTAGTTCGAGTGGCCACATAATTCACGAATGCATTCTCCATCGTCGTTCCAGTAGCGAATTACAGCATCATTAGCACAGCTGACCAGGCAGCCGTCTTCGAGGCCAATTAATCCACGAACGCAGTCCGTATGTCCTAAAAAAAATCATACATAAGCCACCTGTATCTCACACAATGTCATTGTACCTTTGAGAATCTTTAGTCGCTCTCCTTTCGCATTCCAATAGACGATTGTCTTGTCGGCAGAGCCAGTCACAAATTGTTTATTCTTTAATGAAGCTACCGCCCATACAGCAGCTTCATGTCCTTTTAGTACCACAACACTTGTTGATCCTGTCTCACTTATTGTCCAAATGCGTGCAGTCTTATCCCAGCTCCCAGATATTATACTTCTCGGTTCGACGCCCTTGCTAATCGAACAGACGGTACTTTCGTGTCCTTTAAGTACTAACGCGGGAACATAGCTCTCCTCTTTGTAGATACAAATTGTAGAATCATTACTTCCAGTACATACTAAGCCGTCTGCTTCAAGGTAGTAAACACATGACACAAAATTCAAATGATCTCGGAAGGTTACGCCTTCGATATATTCATCTCTGCAACAATGAATAGGTTAGGATTATTGATTGAAGACGTTGCTCTTATATTTACCCGGATTTTTTCCAAATTTTCACAGTTTTATCACGAGAACCAGAAATAATATTCTCATCGGTACCCGGCGAAACAGCACGTACATCTAGGCTATGACCAAGCAGTTCACAACTTAATTTGTAATTATCTAGACTATTTGGTGTTTCCATTGCGTGCGATGTTAATATGGTTAATATTTTATCTTATGTTTGGATAAAAAATGTCTCCAAAATAACAAAGGACTGAATTAATGAACAAATTTGTCAATATGATCGCGTCTTCGAGAATAAAATGCAATTATTGGCAATTTTTGCCAGGTGGTACAGTGTTGCCAGTTGCAAATTTTCCGATTGAACGTCACTTTTAAATGGTATAAATTAATAGCTTAAGGCAGTGATTTCATTTACCATTAGAAAGGTTCAAACTTGACAATTTGTATGACAAGTCTTATTTGATGAAATATTGTTAAAAGCAACGTAGCTACTAGCGAGTCTACAGTCTACTAACGAGTCTACTCCCACAAAGAGTTCCTTGAATTAATTTCTGTATTTTTCACTAAATAGCCTGTTTTCAAGATAAGTTTACAAAATATAAAAGTGTTGCGGATAAACCAGTTTTGGATTGTAGTTTAAGCCATCGTACCAATTATTTTACTTCAGTAGTGTTTTATCTCGAATTGAATTCGTTTTCCCATTCTACAACACAAATGTAGCCCGAAACTGTTACTTTTTAGAAAGTTAATTTTTTCTGTCCCATTCTGGAAAAAAGAGATCTATTCTAAAACTGTTTTCAGGCAAAACCGCTTGAGGTACATTTTTTTCATAAAATCTTGAATATTTTCTGAAAATGTTTTTTGGTAGATGGGTATATCAGTTATGTTTGCCCAAAATGTGAGGTGTAAACGAGCAAAATGTATCGAAATGGAACGAAATGGGATGAATACAGACATGCTTCACCCGAGATTAAAGATTAATTTCATTTCTTAGTCTAAAAAGTTTCCCAAAACTGACGCAGGAATTGAATTTTGCGCCATTTGTGCATTAAAGTGTTGCCAACAAGAAATAAGACGCTGGGATAGTTAACAGTTCAGAGTTACGAAAAATTGAATGATACACCAAAGGACAACACGTTTCATTGTTCATTCAAACACAGCAACTAAATGGTGATTTCTTAAATTTGAATCTCTAAGTCTTTGCTCGAGCCTTTTTAGTCGAAGCAATTTTTTTGGAAATTCTGAACAATGTGTAAGCAAGCGGAACCAAGAGTGTCCGTTCAGATGAGTCTCTAGCAATTCTGTGCACCTGCACCCTTTTAATCGGAGTCTCTAGCAATTCTGTGCACCTGCTCCCTTTTAATAGGGTGAAAGAGTGAGACGGAAACATTAAAACCACCTGCGAAGTATTGCCATAGAAAAGCAAACAAGAGGCAACCATAAAAGGGAATCAAACTCAGGCATGGTCGTGTCGACTTGACGACGTGACGACGTGACGACGTGACGACTTTATCGTCAAAATTGATGAATTTTGGAGTTCAGAAAATGCACAAGTGATTGTTGAAAAACAAATGTATTCACAACGTGTCACTGTTTGGTGCGGATTTTGGATTGGGGGTAGTGCTTCATACAATCTTGACGCTGACGTCCTGCTGGCGCAGGACAGAATACAGCACCAGCTTATTTGAAAGAAATCAAAGTATAGTGGACGCCGTGGCCGTGTGGGTAGGTGCGTCGACCCATACGCACTCGACTTTCACAGCCTAGGTTCAGCTCCCAGTTTAGACAAGCAATTTCAAAAAATTGTTCACGGCTCTTTCGAGTCAACTTTCGAGTCCACCTCTTTCGAGTCACTGACAATGCTCAAAGAGTATAACTGTCTAGAAAAAGCTTCTCAATCTCGCCGTTCGGAGTCGGCATTAAACTGTAGATTCCCTCCACTCGTGAGAGAAATATAGCACGCACAACACGAGTGGTTGCTGAGAAGTTAGGCCCAGGTCCACCCCGGATTGTAGCGCCGTCATTATTATTATTTTTATTAATCAAGGTATAGCATCCCCTGGTGATGAATAAAACCGAAGTATCTTTTGTTCGTCAATTTTCTTTTTGCACGAACTATTGGAATTATTCGTCCTTATCAGCGCTGTTTTAGGGCATGGAAGTCAATAGACCAAAGCTTCATTCTGCGGCAGAACTTACTTCTCTACTTACTTATTTAAGAGGCATACGACCCATGGAGGGTCCGAGCCTAAGATATCGCTGCCTTCCATCGTTGACGGTCCTGGGCACTCTGCTCCCCGTCATCAAGACCAATTGCTTCGCGATGACTTGGTCTTTATACCGGAGGTTCTCTCTTCCTCTCCTTCTCGAACCAGAAGGCTCGGATTCGAAGACCCTCTTAACTGGAGTGTTGTTGTTCATGCGCTCGATGTGGCCGAGCCAGTGCAGTCGACAGATTTTTCCCTTCCGGACTACATCTTGGTACAGATCATAGAGTTCGCGGTTGTAACTTCTCCTCCATCCATTATTTGAAATATCCGACCGCGTAAGGGACAATTATCATTGTCGATCCTTAAATGTATCGTTTGGTAAGCCAATGAAAGCACTTTATTTGAATTCTGGCGAAAAATAAACAACCAGTTAAGCTTGCAAGGCGGATCAAGAGAAGTGCGAAAATTTATGAAACACATTAAAAATAGAAAATAGAAAATTGAGAACTGTTTCTCAGAATACTCTGGCGTCGATTAGTTCGTAGATAAGTGTTCAAAAAAATTCCAAAAAGTTTCTTATTTTGTAAAATACAGACTTTTTGGTACAAAAATTACCTGGCGGTGCCAAAAAGTCTAGGTTTTGGAAAGTTTACTTAGAACTCCAATAAAAATCTAAAAAAAATATATGTTGTTCCATTTATATCATTTTAAAAGATTTTAATGCAGAAAGTTGTATAGTAGCCGGTAGGAAAGGGTTAAGACCAGCTCACAATGTTTATCCATCAGTACGAGGACATTAACGAATGCCAGATTTTGTACATCCTATGCCGTCGGGTCGTTATCAATTAGGGACGGATACCTCAGGCGTACCCTGTGCTTTAGTTTGTTCGAATCTTTGAAATACACTCGAGCTGCCACATTGCGCCACATTCGAAAGAGAAGAATCGCATTTTTTTGTGCTGGATTGCGTAACGATATCTCCTTACAGAAATTTGGCAGACGTGAGATTGAAAGCTAGAAACAATAAAACTCAACATTACTATTCAACAATAATAATTTATTTCCATCAACTCTGTCTGTCTGTCAGCTTAACTAATGTCCTATAGAATAGCGCAGATCTTGGAATATCAAATATTTATAGTACTTCAGATACATAATTCCTTTTGAATGCTGACCTACCCAACTATATTTTCGTGGTAATTAATTAAATTCTATATAAAATTCCTTCTTTGATGACTTGGATAAAAATGTTTTCTATCGAAATGTGTCAGTTGCATTTAGCAGCAGATTAACAACAAACTAATGTGTTGTAAAAACATTACAGATACAAGATTCAAGTGTATAGACAAATAATATAAAAATGTCTCATTTTGTTTATACAAATATCGTCGCACACATATATCGACGTTCATATGCTGAATAATTTGTCTAGAATAATTACATTATAAATTTACTAGATTTATATCTATGCAGTTGTTATTTCTTATACGGAAGGATATACTCTAAAATACTTTAGTTAACTTATGCTAATTTAATTTACACATAATTGTTTAATTGGCATCATTTTTTTTATTCATATTCAAAAATGTTTTGTGCATTTTTTTTGGTAAAACGGAAAAAAGAGAAAATAAGAAGAGCAAAAAGTGAGCAAGAAATAGTTTTGGATCACAATTTGTGCACCGACTCAAAATGGTTCGATGTATCCCAATGATATATAAGGCCGTTTGTTCTAAGGATACTAAAGAGTTTTTTTTAATAGGGGCGCTCGAAATTTGCTTGATTGTGCAGCGGCTATGTTCACAAAGCAACGTCTGTGAAATTTGTTGTGAATTGCAGTGTTTGGCAAACCATCATGGAAGGTTATTCGTTGAACATCGTGCGCAAATCATCAAATTTTATTTCAATCGGTCCGTACTTCTTCCAAAACAAAACTAACATTGCCAGAACTATTGTAAATAACTACTTTCGCCTAGACTTGATGATATGTGTACCGCCGACATGTTGTTTGAACATGCCACGATGGCAGATTTGAGGATAGAACACAATTCCCGTCAAGATAGCAATTTGGAGACTGAAGTCTAACAAGAGGCTGTGGCACATACATATCTGCTGAAATCTTCAAAGCAGCTGGGTAGCTGGGATCTAATTGGGCGCATGCACTAGTTCATCTCTATGATATGGTGTGAGGAAAGCATGGTCGGAGAGTTTTTATTTTTAATTAGAGAGGAATCAGTCTCCTTAATAGTACGTTTACACCGCACCCAAATTGAACATTTCAGGAAAAAAATTTCGAAATGCAATTTTGCGTTCCCACTGCAACTTCAGCATTTCAAATGACAGCTAGTGTTAAAATTGATTATTGATATTTTTTTTTTCTGATTGGAAATCAGAAGTGGTTGAACCATTAAGCTTGTTATATTAATTTAAAGATGAATTTAAATGCCAATTCAGACACATGTATTCCATTTTTATTGCAATGATCACTCGAAATGATTTATTGTTTTGTTGACAGCTGTTTTTTTGTTTATGTCAGTGGGCTGAAATGTCATTGTATGACGTGCTGAATGGTGCTGAATTTGTAAAGAGGATTGTTCGATTTGACGAACATACAAATGCAGCGCCGAAATTCTGCATTTCGCTGGAATGCAACATTCCAGAATGCAGGAAATGTATGGCGAAATTCAATGTATTTGGGCTGAAATGCAGAAACTAGCCGAAATGTTGAATTTGGGTGCGGTGTAAACGTACTATAACATCGCATAAAAGATCTTTTCCGCTATTTTGTGTGACCACTAGATACTTTTCCCCAACAGTTTGACAGGTCTTAATGAGAGCTGTTTCAGCTCAAGGAAGTCCACAATAGACCGAATATTCAAACACAATTAATCTTGCCAATCGCTGTTTTTTGGGTCTCAGTTGAATAATTAGGTCCCGTCTCGAAAGACCAAACTGACTTTGTACAAGAAATCATGATCATCCCAGACCTGCTCTACGTCGCAAGGGCATGCAAAATATTCAAAGCGGATTAAAAAGTCGAGAGAAAAATTCTGCGTGCGATCTTTGGTCCTGTTTCCGTCGATGGACACGATGAGCAGACGGATCAACCACGAACTGTACGAACTGTACAGGTATATGAGTCTAACCAGGCGTCTAGGGATTCAACGCCTACGGTGACGTGGCCTTGTAGAGGCCATGGAAAACTCAACTTTGACCCGAAGAACTTTCGAGTCTGTGCTTGTAAGAGAACCCAATCGGGGAAGTGCGTGATTGAGGTGGTACACATTAAAGGAGCAGAACCTCAATCAAATTGGTGTGCGAACATAGAAGCAATACGCTTTTATCCGGTTTTTCAAATCTGGTCCAGTTACCATTTGCCGTTGGGATCAAATTAACGGCAATATCACTGAAGCGATCGAGTGTGAGTGGTAGCAGTCTGACTGTGGGTATAACAGTGGACCAACATGGTCTAAGTGTGCTGGTGAATTCCCTAGCAGCTCCATAACATAACCTAACCTATTCCACACTTATTCCTGAAATACTCCATCGATGTTGGCGTCGAGTGACATTTAACTTTCAACACAAGCCCGTAATACTGCGTTGTGCTAGAGACCTTACATTTGGTAAGAAATGAGAGCAATGGGACCGACGTATTCAGCGTAAACAACGCACTGTCGCAGGCAAATCTTTAAATGTTGAAATATTTGCGTGCGTTTTGAAACTTCTTATACAAATTGCAATTTTTTTTGTATGTTTTGAAATTTCGCTGATCATTTGAGAAATGAAAACAGCTGAAAAATTTGGATTGTCATTTCAAAGTATGACATAACGCAAAAACGCAGTATTGTGTTCATGTTACAAAATCGAGCGTTCTTACTGAAAGACCCTTTAGATGGGATTAGTGGGAACTTAAAACAAATTCAAAAGACACAAAACTACGAATAAGATCAACACAGATACGTTCAAAACGAGTAAATAAGTAAAAGTCTCAATACATCTTTGGCTGAAATAATGAAATTACATACATACACATATAAAACTTTGCGGATTCTATTATAAAAATACAAAATCTTGTACACCCTATTATTCATAATCGATATAATGTACTCGTATGTATACTCTTTGTGTTTTATGTGTGTTGCTTGTTTTATTTAAAAGAAGATGCGACTCCATAGGAGACATTAGTTTGACTACAATACAATGATTTGCTACATACGCTTGACATTTAGCTAAACGTTGTTCGTTCTTAAATTAAAGGATTACATATCTACGTATATAAGAATTGTTTAATTGCATCCTTACATGTACAGCTCATTGATTTCTTTTGGTATATGCAAATTACATAGCGACTAACAGGAAGTAAAGAGCGATCTTTCAGACGAATGTCACTTTAACAGAGATCAACGTTTTTCATTTTTTCTAAACAAAAGTGAATTGCTTTTCCAATTCAAGCTTAAAGAATCGTACATGTTCGATTTTGTTTTGGTATCTTTGGTTGCTCTTGCAGAGCCAACTCCACATGACGTTTTGCTAACCACGATTGCTTTTGAAGACGATTTATGACAATCCTGTAAGCTCCGATAATATCACTTCGTGGACCGCTTTCTGTGGCATTGCGCAACATCTCCGATGTCACACCCAGTTCCTCCAAAATATGTCTGGCTTCCGCTTCCAGTGGCGCCACTTGCGTCAGATCATCAGTCGCTGTTGGCAGCATGATGTAGGTGCCTTTCTCTTCGTCATAGTTCTTGAATAGGGGTGATTCCGATGCAGCCTCTGCATTCCAACGACGGCTCTCACAGCACTTCGAACCACTACCGTTCATTATTGCCTTCTCCTTAGTTGTGTCCAGTGGACTGATCTTTTTCTTGAGCGTGCTGCCGAAAAACGATTTCCGCGGGAGACTAGTCTGCGAGCACTCCATTAGACTGACGTCATAATTTATCTCGATTGGCTGCAGAAAGTTGTCCACGAAGATTCCTTCTGTTTTTTTGGTGTTCAAATTCAAAGGGGGCTTATTAGAGATTTCCAAGTAGCGTTCCCGCAATGAGAAGCTTTTTCTTATCCGCCTGGACTTGGTGCGAAACCAGAAACCAGACCGTTTGCTGGGTTTTGTTCGTAAATTGATTTCGTGTTGCATAAGCTCGGCACTGAGATTTGGACTCGCAACCCATTGGCTGGAGATGATGTCATCCAACGTTGGCCTGCGTGCCGGCAGGTGGACTAGAATTCGTTCTGAAAGATGAACAAAAAGTATTAGAGAGTGGAACAGAAGTTGTTTTTAAAAGCACTTACGAATAAGCCTAATGCATGGCAGACTGATGTGACCTGGAAGAATGTAGTCTCCTTTCAGCACCGCTGTTCGAAGGGCTGGAACCGTTGGCGCTCGGAATGGCATATTTCCGACCACCATGAAGTATAAGAGCACCCCGAGTGCCCAGACGTCGACTGGTCCTCCTATGTAATGATCGTCAGAGAATAGTTCTGGCGCTGCATACGGTGGAGAGCCGCAGAATGTATCGAGCTTTTGGTTGGCACCTTAAAGAACAACAAATGTTAGCAGCAAGAAAAACGTGTAAATCTTAGAAACAAAGATTTTGTATAAAAAAAAAGAAAGCCTCTTGCACTGCCATTTGTTTTTTTTAATTTGAGCTTAATTTGAGTTCTTCGGAGTGGAATAGGATAGTAGTAGAAAGGTGATAACATTTTAAATTTCTAAGAATAAGGGGTTTATTATTAATTTTTTTAAGTATTTAACACAAAGTTGCTTTTTGTCTTAAAATTGCCTGGTTCCGGTTCTCTGAGTAAATTGAGTCAAATATTTGTATTGGAAAATAAACCTTTACAGCTTTATCATATTTTTTTAAATGGTATACCATTCAATTTTCAATAGTAACTTTTCCACATCACCAGTTGAGTTGTTTGGCAATTACCAAGGCACTGTGGTGGAAAATGTTGAATTCCAACACAATTAAAAAAAGAGTCGAATTAATTATCAGTGCGTCTTTGTTTAACTTAATTGCTGAAACGTCTGGTATTGAGAAAGTGCATTCTCACGATGGGCTTGATAATCAGATGGGGTTTGTATGCGAAAAGTCGACAGAATTAATGGAAAAATGTAAATACATTACGGAATGCAGGATTTTTGTTTGCTTTTTTTGCTTAAAGGGATAACAGAATGAAATGAAGTTGTACATAAGTTATCGGAAACGAATCATAAAATAATAACCTTATTTTTGTCTGCTTAGTTACAAGTTTTTTAAGTTTTAAGTAATTCAAAGTTAAAAGCCTAAATTAATGAGAATCCTAAATGTATATCTTAACCTTAAATTTATTCCTTGTTGCCATATATTTGACACATTCATCTACATTCTATTCAGTTATAATACGTTTACACCGCATCCAAATTCAACATTTCGGCTAGTTTTTGCATTTCAGCCCAAATACATTGCATTTCGCCATACATTTCCTACATTCTGGAATGTTGCATTCCAGCGAAATGCAGAATTTCGGCGCTGCATTTGTAGGTTCGTCAAATCGAACAATCCTCTTTACAAATTCAGCACCATTCAGCACGTCATACAATGACATTTCAGCCCACTGACATAAACAAAAAACAGCTGTCAACAAAACAATAAATCATTTCAAGTGATCATTGCAATAAAAATGGAATATACATATGTATATGTCTGAATTAACATTTAAATTCATCTTTAAATTAATATAACAAGCTAAATGGTTCAACCACTTCTGATTTCCAATCAGGAAAAAATATCAATTATCAATTCTAATACTAGCTGTCACTGCTGAAGTTGCAGTGGGAACGCAAAATTGCATTTCGAAATTTTTTTTCCTGAAATGTTCAATTTGGGTGCGGTGTAAACGTACTATTAGTCTCCGATTCAGCCAATATTTACAATTTAATGATCCATAAGAAAGAAGAAGGATATGGCCCCTTAATAACGTGAACTTTGAAGAATTCCGGCAACGACGTGGCAGCCCAAATAAAATAAAATAAAATTTTGACGTTTGCCGACAATATGGCCCGCAGCTGAATATCTGAACTATATTTGAGAACTGACAAAAAACAATTTTAAACTGAAAAGTAGTTTTTTCTGTTTCACTTGTTCTATATTTTGCAGACAGCAACTTAAACCGTACACAATGAGCAGCGCCAGCACTTCTGTCTAAACATTTAAAAACAAGTCTGCATGTAGCTGGCCTAGTGGTCTAATTATTTGAACAGTTATATGTTAGAACTGTGCACGGCTGGTTATGATTCCACGATTGACGAAAAATCTATTGAAAAGCGTTAATTTTGACCACATCAACCAGAGGCAATTTAAATAAAATAGTGTAACCCGCCTACCGTACAATTCAACTGACTCTATTTTATGTCTGCCTGTGGGATAAAGTAACAGTAGACAAACATGTTTAATCTGACGCACACAAGTGGAAAAGGGCAGCAATCAACTGCTAACAAATGATCGCCCTAGCTTAAGAGCTTTTTGGCTCAGACCTGCTCGACCCCGGATTTTAGCGGCACGCTAGTAGTGCCGGCTAAACTTTAATGATCATTTACTGATTGTCAGGGCAATCAGGGATCAAAGGAAACTTAAGAGTGGACACACTTGCAAAAGAGGATACACAGATGGAAAAATCTCCAGTCTCTACCATATGAAAATACGTCATTACTATTTTGTTACTAAGAAGCCTTGGAAAAGCGAATAAACATCGACTCTGAGCCTGTAGGACAACACACCAGAGGACGTCCACGTTTAAGGAGAGACCTCAACCACCTTGGTGTGCACAAGATCGTGCTATCTGGAGAGGCTTGTTGAGTGAATCCTAGGTCCACCCCTGACAGAAGCGCGAAAAAAAGATGAAGAAGAGTCTAGATGTAGAGTTAAGAGTATGAGCCCTGTATTCGGCGTTGAACAAAAGGAGATCTTTGTCAATGGTTAATCTCAGTCACAAGGACGTACGCAGGGCACAATGAGCCCAATTTGATGGTCTTAGGCAACCACAAGGCACCCATATATCTCCCTACTAACTCCATTTGTTGTTAATACAGAGAGAGATAGTAGACAGTCCTACCACAAGTCTGATTAGAATTGAGAGCTCACTTACAATTTACTTAATTAAGTCTGTTTTGTTCGGTAGCTTGAGAGGATGCAACGAATCAATGCTTAAATCGTTTTGAAAGACGTCACATCAATAGATAAATGGACGCGGTACGCATTGTCACAAAATCATAGCACACTACTTTGAATTAGTGTATCTCCTCCCAGTCCGTAATTCACTCTCAATTGAAATATTTTTATGAATGTTTACTTATTTTAGTGTTGTTTGTTCGCAATTTATTGCGATTGAAAATACATCTCTGCCATTCAAAGGTGGGACAACAATAATTGTGACTGTTAAAAATCCGATGTTGTCTCGCTTTTTATTAAGCTCTGCTGCCAAATTAAAATTGATTGCTTTTGAATTGCTCCATTGGATACGATACATGCGCAAATTGGGTACCCCATCGTGCCGCAATTGGTTTTGCTGAATAATTGAATTCAGCAATCATCTGCGGGCACAACTTAATCACTTTCACTGGCTATTAAAATTGTCTGGGAATTGAATATGACGGTAACACCGTTAGGGTGTGTTCAAAGGAATGTAAGCCCTATCGAATTAATTATCTGACAGTTGACAGAACATATGATTCCCTAATCTGAACGGATATGTCAACAGGTTGTCAAAAAAGAAAAATCGTGCAAAAAATTCAATGAACATGAAGATTTGGGCAAGTCACTGACCTGGCACTGATTGATCGATTGGTCTGCTACATTCTTTCCAAATTTAATAGCAACTGGTGTTAAGGGGAATTATTAACGCTTAAGTACTCACCATTTATCAGTTCCGTGCTGAATCCGAAATCGGCCAATTTAAGGCGATTTTCAGAGACAAGCAAAACGTTCTCAGCCTTGATGTCGCGGTGAACAAAACCCAAACTGTGCTGGAATCCATAACAAAAAGAAAAACACGAAAAACGATTTAGAAATAAGTCAAAAGAAAACGAAGAAACAAATTCAATTCCATTCAACTGCCGAACAATGGGAAGTAACAAAACACACACAGAAGCCAAAGCCAGCACCAGGGCATTAGACGAGGACACACTGTGCACGAGTATTGTTATCAGTTTATGTAAGGGAGACTTTAATTCTCGGAATATTCAAACTTACCATATGCTTAACAGCTAAAAGCAATTGCTTGTACAATGGCGAAGCATGAGTCTCCCTAAGTGGTCCATTCTGTGTGATGTGATTGTACAGCTCACCGCCCCGCACCCATTCAGTGACCAGATAGACACGACCCAGGGTTTCAACAACCTCAAATAGCCTTTGAAGATTGAATATACGAGAATATTATATGTTTGTGTGCATTTAAATTGAGATCGGTCTGATACTGTACTTACCTCAATATATTGGGATGATGAACACACTCGAGGGTGGCTACTTCTCTGGACAGCATTCGTAGGGCTCTGGCATCCAGACCACCCCTGTCAACTACTTTGATGGCAACTTTGTCTGCAAAATCGGAAAACAATAAACTTTAAGAGAATTTCAGAAATACTGCAAGTGGCTAAGGAAGAGCATGTTCGGAATGGGGATATTACCTAGAGGGCTTTGATTTGTTGAAATGCAGCTTGAGATGGTATAATATCCTTGGGAGTTTAAGATTGTTATTGGCTCACAATGACGACATTGTGTGATGTGTGTTGGAGCATGTAGTCACTCTACACAAAATGGGAGGTTTTCTTCTTCTCTCAGAGAATTGAAAAATTAGGTTATGTAACGGAATTAAAAAAAGGCTTGCACGGGTGCTGAGTATGTGCACGGCATGCGGAAGTGGAAGCAAGTAACAAAGTGGTTTTTAATTTTTCTAACAAGGCAGAGACAGGGACAGAGACGAGTGACATGTAAATTGGATATCCCTCATGGGGGAAGGTCAAAAGAGACCGGTTGCAAATTGGATATAATTCCTTCTGTGTACATTTTTAAAGCGTACTCCATGTTTACTGAAATGAGATTAAAGAGATTTGGAATCCTGCTCCACATTGATAGGTAGATGCATTTCATCCTGCAGGACTAACTTTTAAGTATGATGTTACTTCACGTAACGTTGTTATTAGAAGTTGGCAAAATGTGGAATGGATCCATTTTTGTCAGAAAATCATTTACGGCAAACGCTGACTTTTGATCTCCATTCAATAACAACTCTGTAAACTTTATTTGTTTGCTTTTGATGAATACGCTAATAGCTATATAATTAAATAACCAGAAAATGTTTGTGTTTACTTCAGAATTCAAATGTTATTTAGGTTATTATCGAAAGTAGGTGGGCGCCGTGGCGTAGTGGGTAGGTGCGTCGACTACTACGCTCGATGTTGTCGATTCGATTCCCGAAAACCTAACATTCCCGAACACCTAACATTTTTTCACGGCTCGGCATTAAACTGTAGGTCCCCTATACTCGTGAGAGAAAAATAGCACGCACAACACGAGTGGTTGCTGAGGAGCTATGCCCAGGTCCACCTCCGACTGTAGCGCCGCCATTATTATTATTATTATCCAAAGTAGGTCTTCACCTACTAGGGAACCGTTAGCACGCGGTTCCCACACCTCAACATCCATAAAGGGCCCTGACGGTCAGCTGATCATTCAACCGTCAACCAGATTGATCACGCTGCGATCGACGTCAGACACTCCTCCAGTATTCTTGATGTCCGAACGTTCCGAGGCGCCAACATCGACTCGGACCATTTCCTTGTTGTAGCCAAGGTAAGGACACGAATATCGACAGAACAACGGAGTCGAGGAAGACAACCAAGGTTTGACGTCGAAAAGCTACAATCGCAACAGACTGCCAGGAACTTTGCCGATCGAGTCTCCCTGAAACTCTCCGAAAGTTCGGCGTCGCCTGCACTAACAATAGACGAAGAATGGTAACGTTGTCAAAGAGCCATCAGAGAAGCCGCTACTGATGTGCTGGGTTTTAAAACACCACCTTGGAAAAACCCCTGGTTTGACAACGAGTGCAGGCAGGCACATGCAGCAAAGCAAGAAGCCTACCGGGCAACGCTGCATCGAACCACGAGAGCTGTTCGTGAGCTCTACGAACAGAAACGAATGGGAAGAGAACCGGCTTCTCAGGAAGAAAAAGAAAGAGCACGAGAAGCGCGCGATCGAGGAGATGGAGAGGTGTTATGGCAGGAATGATGTCCGAAAGTTTTACCAAAGGGTACAACTTATATCGAATGGATATAAAGTTCGGACAGAAGCCTTCCGGGACGAAAATAGACAGCTAGTAGTAGATTCGCAGTCGATACTGAGAATTTGGAAAAATCATTTCTGCAGACTGTTGAACGGCGATGAGGGCACAAATACCGCTGTCAGGCAGAATGTTCCACTCAACTCAACGGACGATGATAGAAGAGAATACCGTCCCCCCGACCTAGACGAAGTCAAGATAGCGATATCGAGACTGAAGTCTAATAAAGCTGCTGGTGCAGATAGTCTGCCCGCGGAAATGTTTAAAGCAGCTGGAGATGATTTGGTAGGGTGCATGCACCAGCTCATCTGTAAGATATGCTCGGAGGAAAGCATGCCCGATGAGTGGAATCTCAGTATCGTTTGCCCGATCCACAAGAAAGGAGACCCCTTTGACTGCGCCAACTATCGAGGGATAAGTCTCCTTAACATCGCCTACAAGATCTTCTCTGCCGTTTTGTGTGAACGCCTGAAACCATTTGTGAACAAACTGATAGGTCCTTATCAGTTTGGTTTCAGGGCCGGGAAGTCCACCATCGATCAAATTTTCACACTGCGGCAGATCCTGGAGAAGACCCAAGAAATGCAGATCGACACACACCACCTATTTGTCGATTTCAAGGCCGCATATGACAGCGTGTGTAGAGACGAGCTATACAGCGCCATGTCTAGTTTTGACATTCCTGCCAAACTCGTCAGACTTAGCAGGATGACGATGGAGAACTCTCGCTGCTCCATCAAGGTCTGTAACGAACTCACCGAGACCTTCAATGTCAAGGTCAAGGTTTTAGACAAGGCGACGTGCTGTCATGTGATTTCTTTAACATCGTTCTTGAGAAGATCGTCCAAAACTCACTGGCCAACACAAGAGGCACGATCTTCCAAAAGTCCGTTCAACTGCTAGCTTACGCGGATGACATTGACGTGATTGGGCGAACACAGCGAGCCGTCAATGATGCGTTTGCTGGCATTGAAACGGAAGCGGCTAAAATGGGTCTGGCGGTAAACGCGGGCAAAACAAAGTATATGCTGTCATCGAGAAAGGACGCACAACATCGACGACTTGGCCAGAACGTCACCATAGGCAGCTATAACTTTGTGGTAGTAAAGGACTTCGTCTACCTTGGCTCCGCGGTAAACAGTACAAACAACATCAGTACCGAGATCAAACGCAGAATAACTCTTGCCAACCGCTGTTTTTGGGCTCAAAAGGCAATTGAGTAGTAGAGCCCTGTCTCGGAAGACCAAGTTGACTTTATATAAGACCTTGATCATCCCAGTCCTGCTTTACGGCGCAGAGGCATAGACAATATCCCAAGATGAACAGTCTCTTGGTCTTTTCGAGAGAAAAGTTCTGCGCGCGATCTTTGGTCCTGTTTGCGTTGATGGCTTTTGGAGGAGAATGTTCAACCACGAACTGTATGGGCTGTACAGCGTCATGACACTAGCCAGGCGTCTACGGATCCAACGCCTAAGATGACAAGGCAATGTAGAGTGTATGGACAACTTAGCTCCGGCCCGAAGAGTCTACGACTCTGAGCCTGTGGGACAACGCAACAGAAGACGTACACGAACAACGTGGCGCACACAAGTCGAGGGGGACCTCGGCCGGCTTGGTGTATGAAACTGAAGACAGCTGACGAAAGATCTTGCTGACTGGAGAGGCATGTTGAGTGAGGCCCAGGTCCACCTCGGACTGTAGCGCCCTAAGAAGAAGAAGAAGAAGCAGTCCTACTATGATCGCTGTAGATGTGATTATGTGATCCATTCCCCGTTATTTTCAATTGAATTTTGTCTGAACGCATAATTCAGACCATAACAAGGAAATGGTTACTATCACAGCAACATAATTCAAAATATTGATAGATGCCAATGAGTCAATATCTGCAAATGCCCATTTACAATTAAGCAAGAAAACACTCCAATTGTCACCAGTTCTTTTGTTGTGGCAGCTCATAAATCAAATTACCAAAAAGTTGACAGCCTACGTTTATTCTTCTCATTAATTTTCATTACAGCGGTAAATATTAACTGCATTTACCACCGACATTGGAAACAAAACTCTACATCAGCAGGCAACTTAGGCTTACCGATAAAATCGATGGGACATCTAAAATTAACCAAATTATTTAATCATTATTTATTGTCGCGATCCTTTGGAAAGGGAATTGGAAATGTTCGCTAAATAGTCTTTATAATTGCTGCGCGCCAACTTCTTGCGTGCTCCAGAGCTTAAGACTTAAATGCAAACACAGCCTAAGCGAGTGCCTACTTCCCGCCATCTCCCCCTTCGTAATGATTACCACGAACACTGAATAATTACCAATTAGCATTTCATATCGTGCAGAATGCTGTTGGTTTTCGGGCTTTCCTAATTAACTGGTTTTCAGAAACGAGGATACGATGATTCAGGAAAACAGTAACGCGGCAAAATGAATGAAGATGCCTTTCCCATCCACTTGGTTATGCTCTTGGTGAGGGATAATTACGTTACGACACTTTTAAAAGGAACATCGAACAGCCGTTAATGTTGTTTCGCAGTTAACTCCAAGGAGCAACTTGTTGCTCACACTCTCACACAAGTGCGGACCGAAACGAATGCACACAGACGAAAGGAGTACAGCCGTTGTCAATGATGTATGAAATTGTTTGCCAACCAAACTGAGTTATCGATTTCGATTAATTAAAACTGTGTGGTTGGTAACCGCAAAACCTAGGCAATCACATTTGAATCGAAATAATACAACATAATGGAATGCTATTTGGGGACTAATCCGACACGTGAAGTATCGGCACTGATTGCGTGTGAAATTGGGGATAACGTGCTGAAGGCAAACATCAAAGGATATCTGTTTGCCTTTGGGGGTTCGATCGAAATAGCTTGCGCTCGGTGTGGGATACACGATAAGGATTTTGGTTTTTTGTTGTTTACGTTTGCGGTCAATTTAATGTTTTTGTAACCGTATATTGAACATTGAAAAGTTCCCTTCTTTCTATGGGCGATTGAGCCTTTGAGCTAAGGGGTTCAGAGATAAATTATTTATGAACGCTGTTTGACTTTTTGAAAATGTATTCCACGTTATTAAATATTCAGTCATCAAACAGGAAGGGCACGTCAAAAGACTAACCCTTAATAAGATTTTCTGCCTCACTTGTTTTGGAACTCTTGAAATATAAGTAAAATGTGTGACAATTCTTTGTGCATGAAGGGTGAAGAAAATGTGAAGATATCTTCTATGGATCGCTTTTGGACTTAAGCAATGTAAATGATTCCAAATGACTAGCCTTTAGTTGTATATTTTAAATTGGTCGAAGTTTATGTTTCCCTTTACGCTAATGACGTCAATGTTTCACATTTATTCACTGATCCTCAATAAAGGGCCAATGATGCGGAGTTTTTTGTTGGTTCATCTCAACAATTTAAAAAAAAATATTTATCATCAAGTAAAGTCTTACCTCTTGTCAACTGATGGACGGCCAGTTTGACTTTTGAAAAGTTTCCACGTCCGATATCGCCGCAAAATCTGTATAGACCGACACGCCTCCCGAGGGCCACCTGCAAAACAATAAATAAGATTGTAGTAACTGCCAAATAAAAGCGAATCAATATCTTGCACAGAGACGTCTTCAAAGCAACCCAAATCGCATCAAACTTCAGCACCCATTCAGAGCAGAAAGTTCATGTGAAACCTGTTGGAAAGTTTCTCCACCAACAGCGGTCTGCTGTTGGCAGTAAATTAATGAGCCAACGAAGACATCCTGCAAACGTAAATTAGACTTCTCATTGAAGACCAATTACATTTGATTAGGCAGAGAAGAGAAATGGATTTATGGTAGTTGCTCCTTCCGTTTACGAATCGATTGTATTCCGTAAGGGAAGAAAGTTGGCCACTGTTCAATGAGCATAAACTCTCCCACGTGTGGAATGCCAGCATGGGACTTGTACGTGTTTCGTGCGGCACAGTTTTTCACATCAGGGCTCCTTTCAAAGCAAACGCTTAACCACCGGGGGCGCTGTACTGTGTGTGGGTGTGGAAAGTCGTTAATTATAAAAACTTATAGCACACCCTCGGCTTCGCAAAAGCCTTCCCCTAGTTCCGTAAATTTTGCATAATTGAAAACAATTTCGAGTTGCTAAAGAGTCTACTGATTTAGATTCAATCCGTTGCCGCCTAACCAGAGGAGCGCTGCCAACTGCCGCCACGGGTAGATTGGCTGCGGCCAGGGCTTATCATTGATATTACATCCACGGCCAAGGCTAAGACTGCTAGTCTGTGGGTGGCACTGGGAGGCAGGTGAAATTGGGGGACTTAAACGGTTGGGCAAATATTTTACAAAAGCGATTGGATTGCTTTGTTATTTCGGTGGTGAATCCAAAGCACACGGGGTGTTATTCGGAAGGGATTAGTTCCGATTATTTAGTGTGCAAACGGTGAAAGAGGCTTTGCAATGTGCGTGTCTCTGGGAACCCAGTGACAGAGATATTTGTGTGCGGAGGCAATGTGGTAATAAATATTTGCAGATGTTATTGCGAAATAAATTTTCTCAAATTGTTCGTTTAGCAAGAGTAAATATGCATGTATATAGACATAGATTGGTTGGTTATCAAATTTATTTTTGACTTAAAATAAGGGGGATGGAATAATTTAAGAATCTTGTTCGATTTTGGAGGAATTCGCAGAACACTTGAGCAATCATTGCTATCTAAATACACTGCTCGTCGCATTTCCGATGAAACTGGTTCAAATTTATAGCCAATTGCAACGCCTCATTTATCGAACTTTATAGACACATCTCGTCTTTATACCGAACTTCGTAGCGGTCCCATTAATCTGTACATAGTTCTGATATTATAACCAATCATCTTTCAGTCTGTCAAAAAATCGAGCGAATTTCAAGTTTTGTTTTGAGCTGAGGAAAAATGCCCAAGAAAAAAAAATCAAATGGAACATGGTGCTTTCAACAAGAGGCACTCACCGGAAGGCAGAGTGCAACACGGAATTCACCAGATGAGCCAGAAGAGAAGAAAGCGTGGATGCAGAAGAGTCGAATCAAGACGATGCTCATCGTTTTCTTCGACTGCAGAGAAATTGTCCATAAGGAACTCATCCCACAAGGACAAACTGTCAATAATAATAATAATAATAATGGCGGCACTACAGTCCGAGGTGGACCTGGGCCTAGCTTCTCACCAACCACTCGTATTGTGCGTGCTATTGTTCTCTCACAAATGGAGGGGACCTACAGTTTAATGCCGACTCCGAACGGCGAGATTGAGAAGCTTTTTCTAGACAGTTATACTCTTTGAGCATTGTCAGTGACTCGAAAGAGGTGGAACCGTGAAAAAAAGTTCAGTGTTTTTTTTTTCGCGAATCGAACCGACAACATCGAGCGTAGGAGTCGACGCACCTATCCACTACGCCACGGCACCCACAAACTGCCAATGCTACAATACTTACGTATTTTGAAGGGACTGTGGAACAGAATTCATCGAAGTTGTCAGTCGGTTTTTGTTGCATGATGATGAGCCGTGTCACATAAAACCCTAATTGTTTTTCGCAAAAAAAAATCACAAAGCTCGACCATCTGATTTAGCTCCATGGGACTTTTGCCTGTTTTCTAAACGTGAGGTAGCCTTAAAGAGGAATACCTACAGTACGATTCTTACCATCGAGAAGGCTTAAATCGACAATCTCACACCTATTTCGTGACGCGACATGTTTCCAACAATGGGAACGCTACGGTGTAAAGATAGATGAAAGATGTGTCTACAAATTTAAATAGATGAATCCAAAATGGCGTTGCAATTACTGCATTGACTTCTATTCTATTTTCGACAGATAGTTACGATCAGGATTAGGGATCATAACCTAATCCTGCATCTGCACACTCGAGTTCAGAAAATATTTGCAGACCGTCCAATAATCGCATCACTTCGTCACCATTGCTTGTTCTCAGGAAACGCTTAAGAAAACCTTGAAGAATTGCTCGAACATTATGGTTTAGCGAGTTAGGTGTTCCATAATTCACACATATCTTGGGGAAAGTATGACAGGAATATTCCGATCTACCTGTACTAATCTAATATAATAATAATGGCGGCGCTACAGTCCGAGGTGGACCTGGGCCTAGCTTCTCAGCAACCACTCGTGTTGTGCGTGCTATTGTTCTGTCACGAGCGGAGGGGACCTACAGTTTAATGCCGACTCCGAACGGCGAGATTGAGAAGCTTTTTTCTAGACAGGTATACTCTTTGAGCATTGTCAGTGACTCGAAAGAGGTGGAGCCGTGAAAAAATGTTTGATGTTTTTTTTTTTTTCGAGATTCGAACTGACGACCTCGAGCGTAGGAGTCGACGCACCTACCCACTACGCCACGGCGCCCACACCTGTACTAATCTGCCCACATCTAAAACTCAAGCCATTGTAACAAATTAAAATGCGTGGGATTTAACATTTACATTTACATTTCTTGTGTTTCTTCGCTAAATGTCAGGCATGCAGTCGAAAGTTCTGACATTCCTGCGGAATCGTATCCATTACACATATCGTTGTAAATGTGTAACAAAGTTAAGAGATAAAATAAAAACAGCAGTCATCTCGCCGCAGTGTTATGTTCGCAATTTCCTCAAAGCATTCAAATGGAGTGTCTGAAGTTTCGGTCGCTTCCTGACCGTTTAAGTACCACACATTTTATCCTTACCCCCAACCAGATGTCCATAAGTGTTCCTAAATCTTTGTAACGAGCGTTTTGTTGCTAACCCATCAGCAGTGTGTGTTGGGAGACCAAAAGTGCTTGACTCTGATTTGTATGTACAAGTGTGTGTGGCTGCATTTATGTTTATAACGTTCATGAAACGCGTGAGTTATTCTTTGACGATCTCAAGAGCAACCTTCTTTTCGACATAGAGCACAAGTTAAACAAATTACTCGTCCTTCGTGTCCACAAGCACGCCAGCAGTCAAGTTTCTCTTTGAGGAACGCAGGGATTTCTGAATACGTTACTTAACTTCAAAAGCAATTAAGCCAAACATGCTTGATGCTTGTTAAACGAGTTCTGTGGCATCCCCAGTCGGTCGGCCCCACTCCAAATGGGGACGCCAAAATTTGGGAATGAGAGATCCCATCATGAGTGCTTAACACATCACCATATGCATGTGATATACAATTCACACGGACGGGACGACAAAGAAAGCTGTCAGTCCGCATGTTACCTACCGTAGATTGTCGGCCTTGTTGACAATCGATTTTGATAAATGACTTCTGCGGTTTATTCCCGTTCATCAACGTGCCGCAGGGGGTTCTCTGATGCTTTCGGTCTATTTTGAAGGGGATAGCAATTCGCGTAGCATGTCACAATATTGTATACGAATGACAGACGGCAAAATATCCGACTTGAAAGTAATTGATAGTAGAGTGGCGACATTGTCAGGGCTTTTAGGCACACGCGTTAGCAATTTGAGGCGTCGAGCATGACGTTGTCACATCTGCGAGGCGACACATTCCCTGAAGATTAGGAATACATGAAATAATGATGAGTTAAAGAAAATTTCATTCGATTCCCGCCGCAGGAAGCACATATATTCGGCTTCGGCTTTCAGTACCGTTCTATTGCTTCCTGTGAGTGCGAGCGAATGTCCTTATTAACATATTTTTTACGACGCATACGATGAGTCACATAAACAATTGAGAAGATTTGCTGTCAAGTGACATCTGTTGCTAAATCAACAGTTTGTTCTGAAATTCAGATTTACTTAAACAGAAAAGCAATGGAATTTATGGAAGATGGGGACTTAATGCCGATTACCAAATCTACATTTGTAACATCTGCAGTCCCCCTGTTGGAAACAATTGAAGTAAAAGACTTTCGGCGGATTGTAACAGATTGTTTGGATATATTAAAGTTTGTAAAAATATGCACTCAGCTGGCAAATGGAGTGGAGTAATCACAGCTGCTGATTGGGACGCATAGACTGCGGACCACTCAACAATCAAGTCAAAAGGAATGAGGAAGGAGTTCATTAGTTTCTCAAACTGGGCATGTAGTTAAGTCTCCAGCCACCACATTAATGTCTCTAATACAGACCGCGTTTTAATCAATTTGGCGTTAGCTCAGAAATGTTGGTTTGACACCAGCATTTTACCTTCTCCAGGACAGACATTTTTTGAGAAAAAAAACATTTTTTTCTGTTTTTGCGTGCATAGATAAAGAAAAATGGCGAAATTTCATTTTCCTAAAACCGAAACTTTGACTGACTGGTAATCTGAAGTATTCCACTCGTAGAACATAACAAAATTTAAGGTAGACTTGTCTATGTTTCCTATATAAAGTTGTGTATGAATCAATTCGAAGACGATGATTCTAAAGAGGATGTCGTCTGTTACCTAATTCAGTTGCTACAGCTGCTGTTTCTTTAGCCTTAATTTTTGGGATTCTCTTAAGCATATTTTGCGGGACTTAAGCTTTATGTGGCTATATGTAAAGCTCTTAATACCACGTCTCACTCTACGTTAGATCAAAAATCAAAATTCAAATTTTGTTTCTTTTTTTTTGCCCAATTTACCTTACGATACTTCTTTTTGTCGAACCTTTGTTTAGCTGCATCCCCAAGTAGATCGCTTTCTCCTTTTGGCTCTCTTCTTGAGTAATTTCGGGTCAAAATTGATTCTATCCATAATAATAATAATAATGACGGCGCTACAGTCCGAGGTGGACCTGAGCCTAGCTTCTCAGCAACCACTCGCGTTCAGCGTGCTATTGTTCTCTCACGAGTGGAGGGGACCTACAGTTTAATGCCGACTCCGAACGGCGAGATTGAGAAGCTTTTTCTAGACAGTTATACTCTTTGAGCATTGTCAGTGACTCGAAAGAGGTGGAGCCGTGCAAAAATGTTTGATTTTTTTTTTCGAGATTCGAACCGACGACCTTGAGCGTAGGAGTCGACGCACCTACCCACTACGCCACGGCGCCCATTCTATCCATACCCTACGCGTTTTTCCTCACTTAGAGGACGTCGATGAAAATTAATTTACGACGTTTGTGGACCCTCAATCAAAATACTCAACATTTCTGGACTAATACAAATTTGTAAGACTATTGTGAATGCTTTTAAGAAATCACCCTTCAAACACTGGGAGTATTTCTCTTCTCCCATTTAAACGGCGTTCTCACGCCAAGTCTATAATTCACCATAATCCTTTTTTCGGTGAACAACAGCAACAATACCTTCAAACAAGTCAAAGTCAACGTTACCCTCATAATTTAATTACGAAACCAAATAGAGGTGTTTCATGCAAAACCACAATCCAATTAAATAATGCGTACACTCATTTAGCTAAAGGTTCAGGTAGCACTGACGAGTTGTTCGTTGAATGAAATGTTCCTTTTTAAATGGTGACGACTGTTAGCAGCCATTTAACTTCTGACAAACAGTTATGTTTATGTGTTAACTGTGATCACATGCATCGTTTGGTTTGATAACTGTGTAAAGCGAGGTTTAACGAAGAGTTGTGTGGAATTAAAGAATAGTCGCAAAAAATTATTGCTTACAAATAATATTATTGTGGCGTTACAGTCTGGGGTTAATTTGGGTCTGGTAAATTACTTTTAAATATTAAACGTAAATTTAGTTGTAATCTATGGGAAAGTAGGCGCCGTGACGTAGTGGGTAGGTGCGTCGACTCCTACGCTCGAGGTCGTCGGTTCGAATCTCGAAAAAAAACATCAAACATTTTTTCACGGCTCCACCTCTTTCGAGTCACTGACAATGCCCAAAGAGTATAACTGTCTAGAAAAAGCTTCTCAATCTCGCCGTTCGGAGTCAGCATTAAACTGTAGGTCCCCTCCACTCGTGAGAGAACAATAGCACGCACAACACGAGTAGTTGCTGAGAAGTTAGGCCCAGCTCCACCTCGGAGTTTAGCGCCGCCATTATTATTATTATTATTAATCTATGGGAAAACGCTACTCAGTACTCAGCTACTCGAGTAGACATTTTTTTAATTCGAATACTTAAGTGATTTCATAAACTGTATTTATAGTGACACTTGGCAAAAGTAGCCATTTTATATTTTGCGTCATTGTTGAATTTCAACTTTGAGCCTCAACAGAGGACGTCCACGTACCAAATGGGGCACACAAGTAAAGGGGGACCTCGGCCGGCTTGATGTGTGAAACTGGAGACAGCTGTCGAGAGATCGTGCTGGCTGGAGAAGCATGCTGGGTGAGGCCCAGGCCCACCTTGGACTGTACCGCCCTAAGAAGAAGAAGAGGTCATTGTTGAACTGTTAGCATTGAATTGTCATTGCGATGACGTTTGATAAGTTTCGGAAGTTTGGAGCAATTTTTTGGCTGGCGCTGTCATTTTTTGAAATGATTCTGACCATATCACTGAATGAACGACGTTGACTATAGAGATCTATTGTATCGACCTTATGAAAGATAGTATATCTTTTGCAGTTGAGTTTTTCAATTCTACTGAAGTGAGTATTTCCCTAAGGAAAATACGTTTCATTAACCAGTGTAATGTTGGAAATTTATATAAAATGTGTTTGGATGTCGGTGGTTATTCAGACCGCAGCGGTCAGTAAGAAAGCTCGTTAGTTTCCTTAAGCTTTCCTTATCTAGGCTAAGGATATCCTTGTAGGAATAGGGTCTGATTAATCATTAGGATTGTATGAGACTTGATCCATTGGTCTAGGCGAAGTTTATTTTCCCATTCGTTAATCACGGTTGTATCTGTTGTCCAACTGACGCAATAGAACGGTTCAGGAACTTTGAATGCAATCCCCTTGTGTTCGGGAGACCCTGCCAAATTTCACTTTGTACGACGTTGAGTAATTTTTTTTAATGAAATGAAATCAAGTTCATAGCAGGTTGCCACACGCCTTGTTTGCTGGACATAGTTTCCTGAAATGGAGACTTTAATTGACCATTGAGATCGTGAAAGAAAATATCAGAAATGTTATTTGCGAAATATAGCCGCGATTATGCGAAAAAGTGATGGAAAATTTCATGAAAACGATAACCATTTGTTCTCGTAGGTACACCCGAGGCGGACATTCGATAGATATTTTATTTCCTTACTAACCACAAAGTTTGTGCTTGAGAATACAATTCAAATATCACCACTTTTCATGAAAATGTTGCAATTTTCAATTAATTTAAAATTACACATATTGTTGGTGGCACTAAGTATGCGTAAGGAGAATAGGGTGTTACGAGTGCCTGCAATTTATTTAAAAACGATAACGTCCCAAAACTCTAAAAAAAAAAGACTTCGTTTTTTTCGGACAATGATAGATGACAGCCCCTTCGCCCGGATCAGATGAGATTAACATGACAGGCGGATCTCTGTCGTGAAGTATGATCGGCAGTCACAATGCCTGTTGGTTTCAGTCTATGAGCAAAGTTTTCTTCTCTGCCGATTCTTTGAAAAACCTGATGGGTCATTATTACCTTAGACCATGTCCACCTTTGGAAAGAATTTAAGTAGTCTGTCGTGTGATGTACAAAAATACAAATTTCATTAGAAGGTAGTTGTGAAGTCACACGACTCTGAGATCTTGCTTTGAGATTTGTCTAGGAGCTCAATTTTCTGATTGATATTCAAAAGCCGTAAATGATGTTCAACAGATGAGCAACTAATATTTTTCCGTTCCGCACTGACAGGGGAGACAATAAGAATTCACAATAATCGATTTAACAGAGCAAGCAATGAGTGCTCCTCTGTGAACAATGGTTGTCCTCGTTTTGTTTTGCATTCAAAGCATTCTCTACCAGACCGTATAATTAAATGAATCATTTGCAAAACTTTCGGCACTTTTGGGCCTTCTCAACTCGCACTGAATAGCTTCTCATTCACGTCCCATTCTTCAATAAGCACTCTCAACATCTCATCGAGCCAACGAAATCGCCAAACCAAAGTTAATTGAAAATTAAAACCAGCCCCTGCAACTCTCCTGAAAGTACTCGCATCTGCAGAGCATGAAGACAGAAATGGAAACGAGGAAAAAACAAAGGAACCGATGTTAATATTTGGAAGGCACCATTCAAAATCAAAAACTATCAAACTCAAAAGGAAATCATGTCATTCTAGCATCATAACTGCAAGTGGGTATTCAATTTCATAGGAGAATCGAATGCCGAGTGGGCTGCTGCTCGTCGGAGCGCAATATACTCGCAAGTTTTAATTAAATTTTCCAAAGTAATTCGAATGAAGTCTGAAAATCACATGATGCCAGCTGAATTGATTGTACTCTGTTTTGAATGGGAGAGCTCTAGGCAACTGCTGCCGCCTGCTGGGGGGCTAGATGGCTTCAGATGAAGTGGAAACATTGTGCATGAACGAGATAATTCAGCTGTCCTCGCTGACGACGGGCATCCCCCTTCAAATGCAATTCATCACGACTACAAATGATTTTATCGGATTAAGCAAAAGAGCTATACTTCGTGGCTGTCCTACTTCACCAATGTTCTCCTTCATTTCATAATCCTCTTAGGAAGAGGAAGAAAAGGCGACAACAAAAAGGATGGGCAGAAAGAAACTGAAAAATTGATGTCCTTACTTACCTCGTGTCCACATCTCGGATCGGTCTGGAGGGCTTTCGTTAGCCGCTGATATGGTGGTGTGGTAGGCGACGGTGGTACTGGTGACTCCTGGAATTCACTGACGGTATCCACGACTGCGAATTTTATGCAAAACTTTGTTATTTATATATATTGAGGAAAGGACCGTTCCTATCTCTCGACTGATCTTCGTCTTTATAACGGGTCTTCTCAGCTTCCCCGGGAAATTGCCGCCAATTTAGTGGGGAGAGCGTACTCCAGATGCTGTTACTTCTCGCTAGATGACGATGGTGGGGTTCGCAATCGCCTATTTTGTCGTTGCTCCTCCTTAGTTCACTCTTAGGTTCGGTCCGTTGGCTACTTTCACAAGAAATGAAATTGAAAATTTATGGCCGATGTTGTAACTTTCACCTGGAGCATAGCTCTTCAATTATTTATGAGATATCCTGTTTGAGGTGTTACTCCCGAGAGATGGCTGGAGCGAGCGAAAGAGGTGGGTGAATGGCTGCAAAATTTATGACGACATCATGTTTAATGTCATCACTTAAGGGGCCGATTCACATGAGCTGCTGGTCGGGGAGCGTCTGCAAACGAAAAGAAGTAGAAGAGAAACGATTCAGAATTAAGATATATGAATTTTGTAAAGTTCTCTACTTATTTTTTAAATTACATATTTGCCGGAAATTGTGAAGGACGTAAAATTAGGGTAGGGTATTTGTCCCCCCTGAGGGATGGCTAACAAATTTATTCAGTTTTTTACGCGATTCATCTGGAATGAATTTTGTAATGGAGAAAATTGGGTAATGGAAAAATTGATTTTGGAACTTTGTCGATTACTTTTATTTTTATGTAAAAACGGAGTTGTAAAGAGAGATGTATTTTTATTGAATCTGAAGTGTTTTTCTTTGGAATTAATTGTTTGATTGATGTTTCTAGAAATGCTCTTAAATGATTTTTGGATCAATCGTCTTGCTCTAATTGATTTGGATTTTTTTGTAAGCTTCAAAGGGGAAGACTTTTGCAAAAGCAGTTACTAAAAATATGTGTTTAATATCCAGTGTGGGCCATCTAATGGTTTTTTTTTTAAATCGTAGGTTATTTTGACACTGACAGCTGTTTCCCGAACGAAATTGTGACAGGAAGTCAGTATTATACCTCCGCGGAATGAAATGAGTCGCTTTACGCTTGAACAAGGTTGGGAAATATTGAAAACTTATTTCCAAAGTGAGTGCTGTGTAGCTCAAACAGTGCGTTATTTGAAAAAAGTTTTGGCCGAAATGAAGAATCCACCGCGTGAGGTTCGTGAGACTGGTACATTAGTGAACAACACTTATGGTCCCCGTCGTCGTACGGTGCACAGCACAAAGATGATAATGTGGCTGCTGTGGCCGAGAGTGTCAGAGTCAATTCACGACGTTATTGATCTCAACAGCTCAACATTTCATGCACTAGCCTGAGGAGAATTCTGCACAAAGATCTCGGATTATTCGCTTACAAGGTCCAATTAACTCAGCAATTGAAGGTGCGCCACCATCCGCTTCGTTATCGCCTGCGAGGCGATAGAACCTTAGAACAGCTTAATTGGACAACGATTTTGGGCGAAAAATCATCTTTTCTGACGAGGCGCATTTTCATCTCGGCGGCTACGTTAACAAACACAATTGCCGCACCGCATCTGGGGCCCGGAAAACCCGCACGTTATTGTCGAGAAGCCAATACATCCACCGAGAGAGAGAGTGACAGTTTGGTGCGGATGGGGGAGAGTGGCATTATTGGACCATTTTTCTTTGAAAATGAAGCTGGGAACAACGTTTAATTTTGTTAATCATTATACAATTGGGAAAAGTAATTCTGTGTTTGATTTCCGTACTGATGTCTGATAGAGCTGTCTGAATTCTTCTTTGTCATCCTGTACAGACGGACGGGTTTAACAGAAATGTCAAAACTAGACATGACGCTGTTTAGCTAGTCTCTTTGACCGCTATCTTGCGGCTTTGAAATCGACGAATAGGTGGTGGATGTCGGACTAGTAAATTGTAACAAACGTTTATTTACTCTTCAATAGTACACGCAAAATGCGTTAAAGTCTAAATGTCAATTGCTGTTTATGTTGTAACTCTTGAAGGAAATGTTCGTTGAGACTATGTGTGACAATTGCATGATGGCAGAAGTTTCCAAATGGTAATCAGAGGCGATTGTCTTAAAATTTCGCCTTGTAGCACGCATGAGTCACTTATTTCACGTACATACAGGGTAACGTGCTTTCCATTACGTCAAATGGAAGGCTTAGGCTTATGCCATGAATGACATCTTCTACCCAATGCCAAAGAGGACGTCAAACAATTACATTTTCAGGAAATAGAATTCATTATACAACCATAACCACCCCTATTTTCAGATCCACTTCAGGTTCGTACGAGTATGTGTCAAAAGTTTTCATGCCATCCACCCGCAAGCGCTTCCATCGAACCGGTTGCCGCATCTGACCGGATTAACTTTCAGCACAAAAGCCGACATGTAATAGCAGAAACTTTTAACCAGAACCCCACCTGAATCCCATAAAAGCCGACGTTGCTTGGATACGAGTGCAACGAGGATGTGCAGATATGGCATGAGTAGATAACGTTAGCCCACCATTCAGGCGCAAATTTGAATCCTATCTCGGATAACTATTGCATGCAGGTTATTATATAATCCGTCACTCACTCCAGCCTAATCGCAGGCCACAGACATACGCTGGGTTGTTGGATTTCACTTAGTCGTCTGTGGAGGAAAAGGAGAATAATTTTGTTTTTTCTTTCATCCCAGTCAAACTTGAAACGAACGGCTTGAGAACTGTGGATGGAGGAGGAGGATCTCGCATGAAGGACATTTGAAATGTGTGAAATGGTTTTTGTGTTCACACAACCACATCTGACTTTTGGGTCAACAACGACTCGTGCTCCAACCCACTCAAGGTCAACAAGAATCTCATTAATTAATTTAAAACGTCAAGTCGTTTTCACTTTCCGAGGATAACGCTGGCGGCATCTGTGATTTATTTGCACGTCCTAGTTGCGAAATTTTTTAATTATTCCTTAATTCCTCCCACCGCCACACTACATGCATCCTCTCTGGTTAATCCACCATGAAAAATATAAAACGTCCGAATGGGTTGGAAGTTTTTATCGATTCGCTTTAATCAGGTCAGTTTCAGCCGGAAAAAAGGACGCAACAAATTCAACCCATTGTGGCGTAAACGTTTTAAAATATTTCAAACTTATTTCTCTGTCCTCGTCCTTGTCCAACCTCGAAAACATAATTTCGGACATGGAAACATATGTACGTCCACCCGTTGTCAGGTTGTTCAAAGTCGTGCCGATGGCAAGCTCTGCGGACATTCTATTCAAAACGCACGGATGTGTGTGTGTGTGTGTGTGTGTGCGGACAACCAGAAGGTAATTCTTTAGTACATTCAATAGACAGGTAGTGGAGTGGTTGGAAAATATCGCACACACAGATGTCGAAAGCCAGAGCGAACGTCCAGGTTTGACCAAGTCCGGACAAATGTGCAATTGAAGTGAAACTTCGTGCTCGATGCAGTCAATCTGACCGAGTTTATGCAGTCGGTCTTTTGTGTTGAAAATTAATTTGGGTGCACAGATACTTGTATTCATTGAATGGATGAAATGTCGACAAATTTGTCGGAATTTATGGTTTTTTTTTGTTATTATATTATATAATATTATATTATTATATTTGCTGAGGGTGGGCTTGCTCATGGAATTGAATAAACAATTTGAATAAAAATGTTCATTTGAAGCCTATATCTGGGGTTGATGGAGGCATGATTTATGGTAAAGACTCTGCTACACAGGGCGCGATTTAACGCGATTTAACGTGGCGTTTCACTGCTGTGCACCTGTCATCTGTCACATAAAGCCTGTTTTTAGCGTTGCGTTATGTCAAAGTAGTCTTACCGTCATCGCGTAAAATAATCTCATCGCGATGTTTAAAACGGTCTCTGAGTGGCAAAGCCTTTTTTGTAAAAAACAACAACGTCCTTGTGTGAATCTTTGGGGAAGACTTATGCCTCAATCAGCAAGCCTCTCCAGTTGAGACGATTTTTTGCCACTTTCTAGTGGTGCCAGTCTCGTTGGTGAGCTCTCCCTCAAACACAATCGTGTTCGTCCTCTGTTGCGTTGTCCAACAGGTCGACAGGGAAGCGAGCTAAATTTTAAGTACACCTTTAACGGCCTAGTCACCTCAGACGCTGGAGCCGTACACGCTCGGATGGACTCATGTCTCTCTAAAGCTCATATTATCCCTAGCTAATTTTTTCTCGATCGGACGAAGAACTATTTCCTTAAATCGATCAAGGGCTTCCTCATCCGCTTTCGATATTGCCCATGCGTCTGCATTCGTAAGAGTAAGACTTTGATGTTTAATGTCTTGTAAATGGTAAATTTAGACTTTCGATGGAGAGCTTCATTACTGAATAGCCTCTTGATACCAAAGGAACAGCGATTGGCAAGGGTTATTCTGCGTTTGAACTCCGTACTAGTGCTGTTAGTGCTGTTCATTGCAAAACCGAGGTAGACCGAGTCTCCTCGGATTTATGTTTGAATCTAGTTTGTGCCGAATACTTTGTTAACTTGATGCAATATGCTAGGCCCAGAGAGTTTCTTTGACTAATATGAATCGTAGAAGAGTAACGAAACAGACACAAATCATTCGTCTGAATCTCCATCCCTCGAAATCTTACATATGCACATACTAGTATGTACATATCTCTATTTAAGCACGACGAGGCCACCAGATACGAGTTGCATAGCCTATAAATATATTCAAATTTTAATATCAACAAATGTGTCAAAAGTTTCAAGAGTGTCAAGCCAAAGGCATACAACGGCCTTTCCAAAATAAATTGCATTTGCTAATTAGTTTCTACTTTTAATTCCCCCGATAAGATAAACCACACTTCCACTTTAATGTTGCAGATGCTTTTGGAGATTTTCCATCCATATAATCATAGTGTAATTATTTGAATTGAATTCATTATAATAAGTTAATTCCAATTTGCTTTTTCAAAAAGCTTATGTTTTGATAAACGAAATACATACGCACTTGGTTAACTTTTTATTTATTTAATTCTCTCGCTAATTAAGTTCTGTATTCACATATGCTGAAGATCGAATTTTTTTACAAACTCCAAATTTCCGCTGTGAATGCACCCAATGTAACTGTTAATTTCAAAACATTCAGTAAAAACAACACGTCATCATGGTGAAGTTCACGAACAAAGAACGTTTACAAGAACTAAAATTGATTACCAAAATTCTGAGTTGATGACGACAAGCGCGTTAACGCAAATTTTTGGTCGTAATTCTCGTCCCAGTAGACAAAAAATGCATAATAATAATATTAATAATAATGGCGGCGCTACAGTCCGAGGTGGACCTGGGCCTAGCTTCTCAGCAACCACTCGTGGTATGCGTGCTATTGTTCTCTCACGAGTGGAGGGGACCTACAATTTAATGCTCGAAAGGCGAAATTGAGAAGCTTTTTCTAGACATTTATACTGTTCTAGACATTTATAATGTTTATAAACATTTATAATAAAGCCGTGAAAAAATGTTTGGTGTTTTTTCAGGAATCGAACCGAGAACATCGAGCGTAGGAGCCCACGCACCTACCCACTACACCACGGCGCCTAATAATAACATTTTAGTGATATCTTAAATAGTTTTGATTTTTTTAAATTGGCATGTCCTTATTGGAAAACTCGATATTTTTTACAGGCGGTTTACATTAAGAAGCGAAGTCAACTACTTTGCTCCCAAAAATATATTTCACGAGATCCAAAAATAAAACATCGACTACTGATAACGAAAAGTTAGTTATCGAGAGGCCCCAAGTCTTAACACCGTTAGTTATAACATACTGCTTTATTTTAATACATTAAGGAATTAAAGAATTATCCTTGGCATCCAATATGTTATTCGTGATTACCTAATTCAACATCGCCAAAGTACGACTGTCATGCAATACCGTCCGTATCTCGAATGCTCCTCTCACATTCACAAGAAATGCTAGATTAGGTAAGTTCACCGACAGCCCACAACCACTCACAGGTGCATGCAATATTAATGGCAAAACAAGGTGGTAGCACCACCGACCATGGATCAGAGGTGACGTGCACCATGTACCATGCAACATACCGGCCCGACTGTCCACACTCGACCGTATACGAATGAAATTTTCGCAAGAATTCCTCCCATGTTTCTTGTTTCACTAAATGACGCCAGTAAATTAAGGTGTCGGTTGGGAATTTCAGCCCGAATGCATGGGGTGTTTCTTCGCCGGCGCTCCGCTCTGCCATCCCGCGCACCTAGTCCTGGCCAGTGTCCAAGTACCAGTGGATTGTCATGCTGTTGCCGGCGCGCCGGTCGTGTTTCTTTTGTACGCTTAACCATCGCACACCCCTGATTCTGATCAAATGCTAATGAGAATTTTTTCGTGCCATCCCTGTGTTTGTTGGCTGTTTAAATTCAGAAAACATTATTTTCACACGATGTAAACGGCGATTAGGATTTCAATTGCAGAAGCGGGTGTCATGTAGCCAGCTATTTGTGTAGACTCCACCGTTTGCTTGGACCCTCTTCTTTGACCGTCGGGCTGACAAAAAAGGTTTCGAATTTTTGAATAAGAAGCTCCGAACGGTATGTCGGTTGGTGAATAAAATTGAAATTAAAATTCTTACAGGAACTTTGGGGTCCTGTGTTTGACGTGTATTTATTTGATTTTTGAAAAATAGGTTAATGGCTGTGAACAGAGCACTGAAGTGTGCGGGGGTGGCGGACATTTCCTGTGTTTCAGTTGTGTGTTCTTGTGATTCCTTAAAACCGACTTTTAAGAGTTGGCTGCTTGCTTAGTGCAATGGGGTGGAAAATGGAAAAAGTTGAGGGACTTTAAGAGGAATTATGAAGGTCTGAGGTGGATTTTAATATTCTGTTGGCGTGTGGCTGGTGAATAAGAGAAAATAATAGGAAAAACCCGTGACATTTCTTTAAGTCATCTTAATGAGCTTGCAGCGACTAATGGATGGTGGAGGATGTTGGTAATTTTTTTCTAGAAACATGATGGCAATGCCGATTGGTATAGTTTGCAGAGTTGTTTCTAGTAGCATGGAATATATTCAGGGTTTTTCATTTCAGTTATGCAAATAGTTGCGCAATTAACAATCTTTGAGTTTAAAATTAAGAATAAAAAGGAAGTTAGAGATGTAGTAGTCCTAAATGTAGTACAATACAGTAGTACACATGACAGTCTCTATTTAAATCAGTCTCTCTTTATAGATTTCGATGGCTGTTCATACAGGGAGTTACCGTGGCCTTTTTCATCATTACATCCGAAGCAAGGTCTGTTGGTTTATTTTACATTTTTAGGACGGTCTACCGGAGGCTGCTGTTTAGTTTTTTGGGAAAATGAGGTATTTTATGGCAATAACGTCCCTGAAAGAGCCATTCTTATGTTCACCTTTTTATTGTGATGGCACGAGGCCAATGAGGCTCAAACAAGACCCAAATAGGCTAGGAAATAGATTAATTTTTCCGCCGTCTATGTGTACATTGGCTCGTTTTACTCGAAATATACATATATACGTCCTTGACGGTCATAGTGTTAATTTCAGCCAAATAGAAGTTTCTCAACATCACTCAGTAACGCTATTCTTCCATTAGAATGGTTTCACCACCAAAATATTTGAAAAAAAAATTGGACCAATTTTAACACTAGCCCAAAACCACCATCCAACTGTTATTTCTAGTGGATGGAGAGGTTGTTCCGCTGTATTGACTATTTATATGATATCACTATTTAGTAAGCTCCTAGTTTTCATTTATCCCGAGTCATCGCAACAACAGTTAAATCTTGACAGTTTTATTATGGCGCGGAATTTAAAATGGCACCTCTTGTTGGATGTCTCCGATGCGCTGGTTTTCATTCAAAGTATCGGCATGTTAACCGGATCCTTAAAATAGCAAAAATAAGTGAGGGCGTCTTTGTTTTGAGATGTGGACTTGGGCCTAGATTCTCAGCAACTACTCGTGTTGTGCGTGCTATTGTTCTGTCAAGAGCGGAACAACAAGTTTTTATTGAAGTTTAATTTGATTTGTTTTGTAAATGGTCATTAATTTATTTTAAAGAAATGTCAATGTTGGGGAGGAGCGAAACCATCCTATCCGAATGGTTTATCACTTTCTTTTGAAAATGAATCCGTTTAGAATTTGCGAAATCATTTCACGACTTGGAAGCGGTAAGTAAGTCAGTAAGTCAATCTTAACCCACCAATTAACATTCTTCCTTGATCAAAGCATTCCTCGGGAATTTGTGTTCGCCCCTCAGCCATCGTTGCGCAATGTAAACATTCATCCTCTTAATAACCAAGAAAACTATTCAGTGAAATAAGAATTAAACCCCCAAGGTTTCACATCAAAGTGATGAGAGTGTCAAGGCACTCGCACAATTTGTGCTTTGCGAAGGTCGGGCGGCAGAGGAAGTAGAATTGTCATGAAATGGCTTAGCTTAACGGAAACGAGTGGGAAAGCTAACTACCCTCACACACAAGCGTTGTTGTTTTTCACCTTCAGCTTAACTGCAACGGCAAATGCTCTTGTTTTACCTTCAACTCCTCGGCTGGGTGTAGAGGGTTAAGGGTGTGCCACAATCACACGGCACACCCCCGAGTACGTTACACTTTTGCAGGCGCACAAAATAAGCACCTCTTTGACTCTATTATCATGAGCAGCTACGGAGTGCATATTTTAGTGTCATTCCACTTGTGGGTGGTCTCCTCGTTCGTTTTGTGTGTTGGCATAGTGTGTCCTGGGTTGATCAAATACGCCATGAAATTTGAACGTGTGCGGTTGGAGTTGGAGAGAGTGCAGTTGGGTACGGGGAACCTTATGAGACCACAAAATCAAAACGAATTGTATTCCGACGAGTGATGCGAACGGCAGTGGAATCAAATCGTCAGGGAATTGTATTTCAAAATACGGTAATCCTTTGTTTTACGTTTTCCTATGGAAATGCATGCGGGCTGTGTGGTTGCGGTTGCGGTTGATGCCGGGGGTGGGGCTTAGAGGATATTTGTCTAGTTCGGCTTACATTTTGACGCAACGGGTAAATAGTCTTGGCTTTGTGTGTATTTGCTTGCAGGGTGGTCAGCGGATGGTTTAGAAATTACAGGAATTAACGTGCAGTGTTGTACGATTGTAGCGGGATTTATTTCCTCTAATGGTGTTATATGATCTTGGTTCGAGTGTGAACATGTCATGTATGCGATACCAATTCCAAGCGAAAAGACCGGGGAATTCCGATTTGTAGGTGCTGTCCAGACAATCTCCGGTTATTGGCGATATTAAAGGAAATAATGTCTAATTGGATCTGAGATTGCAAATGTATCCACGTGATACCATCTAGATGTGTGTCACGTAGAAAATTGCGAAGGTGCTCAATTTCTTAATTAAATGTACAACGAGACAAGGTGGTCACGGGTACGTGGCTGCCAATAAGATTGGAATATATTGCTTTTCATGCACAGAATCTCTTCTTGCTATCGTCATTGATTGAGTTCGATTTGCAATACTGAAGGTTTAAATTTGTTAAAAAATGACATGCATATTCAACACTGTCGAACGTAAAAGCAAGAGTAGATCTGTAAGCGATTGATGTTATCATTTTTGGTCTCCTAGGAGTAAAACTATGAGACTTGTTATATGAAAAGGATTTGCAGTGAAAATCTAAAAAAAATTAAGACAGCGCAAGAGGAAAATCGAGTTGGAAAACTAGAAGGAAAAGATAATGCACAAGAAAAGGTTGCTCGTAGTTTCTCAGCTCAAGAACATCCAGGAGTCTAGAGCAAAACATAAAAATGTTTGGCAACTGGCTTTAGGAAACAATGCATTGATGTGATGACTGAATTCAGGAAAATTTATCCAACTCTGTTGAAAAATTCGTGATAATGTGTATCAGTATGTATGCAGTTTGGTTCAAGGACATCGACACGTAAAAAACCTGCGTCGGATTTCATTAAGGTGATGCCCTGCCATGTGACTTCTTCAATCTGGTATTGAAAAAATAGTACGCCGGGGAGATGTAAGCTCTATCTTCTAAAAGTCATTGCTACGCTGAGCTACTTTGATACTATCAGCATCGTCGCGTGTTCCCAAAATAAAGTTGCATAAGCCGTTCAGATGAACTGAGATATGTACGGGGAGCAGAAAAATTCGCCGCGGGACATTTAAACATATTTGAGAAGGGAGAAGACAACGAGAGGATGTGAATATGGTCTGGAAGGCGAAGATTCGACTGAACTAACTCCTACACATAGACTGCATGAACACCAATGCTTCGGTCTAGATAGTCTTTGAATCCGAGCTTTTTAGTTCGAGAAGGAGAGAAATATTGAATTTGCGGTATAAAGACCAAGTAATCGAGGACGCAATTGAACATATTTTGGTCTTGATGACTGGAAGCAGCAGTGTACACTAAAAGACTAGACAAAAACACTGCTGCTGTCTCAAAGGAATTCTAGCCAATTACATGTCGACTTCGCTTAGCTGGAACATAGTCCTTGCGAAAATTTGTTTCGGGTAAATTAAGTTTTCACTTAAGCAGAGTATAACTGCGAAGTTCCATAGCTTCTTTATCTAATTTTGATGACGTCTATGCGTTAAGCAGTGCTGGAATAATCGGGTTCTTTGAAACCAAGTTGGTCTTTCGAGACTCGAAACTAGACTATCTCTTGAGCCCAAAAAAACAGTGATTACCAAGAACGCGTCACCTCATTGTAGTGGCCACTAGCTCTGTAGACTTACTACAACTCATTTCATCAGCGTAGTCCTGGATAATATTATGTACAGTGGACTCTCCCTAAGTCGAATTTCTTTCTAACTCAAATGTTTTCTCCATATGTTTTTGGCATCCCCCTCAATTTTCCATACAAAAAACTATCCTTTAAGTCGAACTCCCTCTTACTCGAACTAATATGATAATAATGATATCCCGTGAAGATTCGGCTTAGGGTGAGTCCACTGTATATCATATTTCATATGAAATTGGATAGAAATTAATGCGTCTAAGATGGCTATCGCTAAAGTCACTGCTGTTGAAAAACTATTCATACGGAAACCCTACATACAGTATCCACCTTTATAACGACCGTTGCTTATTCATGTTTCCCCTCAAAATTGATGTCAAACAAACACTTCCTCGAAACGTCAGTGAAATCAGTGAGTCAAAATAACACCACTCGATCGTTTCTTAGAAAACTTTACTACCACAGGCTGCTTTGTTCACGTTTCCCATTTTTTCTTCAATTGTCAGCTAGCTTTACCAACTCAATCTGGTTTCTGAGAATCCCGACGAAATGCAATAAAAAATAATCACATAATCCGTCAAGAGGAATACACTGCAATCTGCGCCCGCGGCAGAAGCACTGATTGTGTCATGTTCTAGCGCAGAATTAAAAAAAAAAAAAAGGAACAAGAGAAAACTGCGCGCAAACATCGCCAACACAATGCGAAAAACTGCTGCAGTGCTCGCATTTGGGATGCACTTTTGGGGGAACACACCCCCGTCACCGCCAGTGGGCACGACCTGTTTTAGTTTCTCATATTTTTTCCGTCTTTCATAAAGAGTCTGTCGACCTTGTTATTATTCACAATCTGAGCGCTTTGTCATCATCAGTTGACTAACGTGTCTGCGTTGCCGTCGTTCAGCGGCAACAGCAATGAATTAATTTGACGTTTACGTTGCGCGCTAAAAACAAACGTCAGTGCTAATGATCAATTAATTATAGACAAAGCCTTAGCCTGCACCCTACCGTTGAATCAGAAATCTGTTTCATTTTTCATTTTGTGGGTATTCTTCGAACTTGCTGCAACGAGGCACGGACTCATTCCTCAACAAGTTTATTGTCAGAAGAGCCTTCTAAAAATAATCACCGGCAATGCACACTCGACGGCGCGTCATCGTGTAAACAAGTGGAAGTGATTCGATCCAACAACGAACAGCGTCAACGGTGGTGTGGTCGCCGCTGAGGGACTGAGGGGAGACGCGGTCTTTGGACGCGCAAATAATGAAATTAGAATAAACGCCCCAGTGACAAGCGGCCAGTAGTGGAGTAAAGCAATTTCTCGACCAACTGACCAAACAATCAGCGGAAAGTGGCTGCCGTCTCGTCGCCGGACTGCGGGTAGACCGTCATCATCAGTAGGTCTCTCTTCAATTGAGTGCTTTGGCAGTGGGGGTGTACGAGTACAATTGACGGATAATGCACACTGCTACGCCAATGGCCGTCGAGAGTAATTTAACAATTTAAAGTCCTCACGCAAGTAAAACAACAGCAAATTCCAGATAATCATGTGGATATCAGAGTTGTCTTCACCCATAAGCGCCTACGCAAGGGGTACATGTGCACATGCAAGTTACTGCGAGCGGTCTTTGCGTCCTTCATCACGACCTGGTGTGGCACAATACGAGTACGCTAAATATAATGCAAGAATGCGTGTATTTTTAGGTCAAAGCTGATGGCGTGTTGTTTCCTCAGGATGACAGGTTCATTCAACGTACTCAACAGACGCGTGTCAAGTTGCTTATTAACGCTAAAGACTGTCGTCGTCACCACCGTGCGAGGCGCGCTTTTAATAGCAAGGTGAGCTACGGTATAATTGCTTGTCATGCTGTTGAGGTGAGACGCTACAACATGTGTTTTTATATTTAGTGGTTGTCGTGATTCAGCGGACAGATGTTTCCATTGTTCTGTGATGTGATTGGTTGCGATCCGTTGGCAATTGAAGTTGTTCGCTTCGGGATTTAGAAATTCTAACTTGACAGGTGTTGAAATAAGAAATTTCTTCGAGAAGTCTAAGGTGATTGCGTATTTAACAGAGATTGAGTGCATCATTGTTACGAAGTACCTCCGTTTTTAATCTGTGTGATATTTCTTTGAGATGTACTTCGAAAGGATTTAATTTTGATTAAAACATGCAAATCTTGAACATTTTCTAAATACAGATACATAACAAGAGATCGCCTCGTATTGCAAAAGCTGGTCACTGCCTCACTTCAATTCATTGTTAAAAAGCTTTAACAAAAGAAAAATTTCTTTAAAGTTCTCTGTACAATGTGTTCGTTATTCTGTGCTCAGGCCCTTCTGATGTGAAGCTTTGAATGAACGCAGTTCCAAGGAATCAAAGTGGTTTTGTTTTGTACACATGCTCAGGGTATTTTTTTTAATGTTTGATTTTCAACTCACAGATCGACACACTATCTATTTGTCGATTTCAAGGCCGCATATGACAGCGTGTATAGAGACGAGCTATACAGCGCCATGTCTAGTTTTGACATTCCTGCTAAACTCGTCCGACTGAGCAGGATGACGATGGAGAACTCTCGCTGCTCCATCAAGGTCGGTAACGAACTCACCGAGACCTTCAATGTCAAAAAAGGTTTTAGACAAGGCGACGCGCTGTCATGTGATTTCTTTAACATCGTTCTTGAGAAGATCGTCCAAAACTCACTGTCCAACACAAGGGGCACGATCTTCCAAAAGTCTGTTCAGCTGCTTACGCGGATGACATTGACGTGATTGGGCGAACACAGCGAGCCGTCAATGATGCGTATGCAGGCATTGAAACTGAAGCGCCTAAAATGGGTTTGGCAGTAAACGAGAACAAAACTAAGTATATCCTGTCATCGAGAAAGGACTTGGCCAGAACGTCACCATAGGGAGGTATAACTTTGAGGTGGTGAAGGACTTCGTCTACCTTGGCTCCGCGGTAAACAGTACAAACAACATCAGTACCGAGATTAAGCGCAAAATAACTCTTGCCAACAGCTGCTTTTTTTGGGCTCAAAAGGCAATTGAGTAGTAGAGCCCTCTTTTGGAAGACCAAGCTAACTTTATACAAGACCTTGATCATCCCAGTCCAGCTGTACGGCGCAAAGGCATGGACAACATCCCAAGCGGATGAACAGTCTCTTGGTCTTTTCGAGAGAAAAGTTCTGCGCGCGATTTTTGGTCCTGTTTGCGTTGATGGCATTTGGAGGAGAAGGTTCAACCACGAACTGTATGGGCTGTACAGCGACATGAGTCTAACCAGGCGTCTACGGATTTAACGCCTAAGATGGCTAGGCCACGAAGAGTTTTCGACTCTGAGCCTGTGGGACAACGTAACAGAGGACGTCCACGTACAAGGTGGCACACACAAGTCGAGGGGGACCTCGGCCAGCTTGGTGTGCGAATATGGAGACAGCTGGCGAAAGATCGTGCTGGCTGGAGAGGCATGTTGAGTGAGGCCCAGGTCTACCTTGGACTGTAGCGCCTCAAGAAGGAGAAGCATTGTTCGCATTAATAGGCAATCTGACAAGTAGGAGTAGATTTGCTGTTAGCAAAGTGGCAACTGTAATGATCGTAGGGAAAGAAAACTGAACCAACCGAGCGTATGCACAAAAATGAAACACTGTGACTACATTAACCGCTTCGTTCAGTTTCGTTAAGTTTGTTCAGTTTTACTGTTTGCAAGCAATTGTGGACATTTGATATGCTTTTGGTTTTCGTGCGGCTATTATAGTTGGCTCTGGATAGGAACTTCTGAAAATCTACTTCGAAAATTATGCTTCAGTATACAAAACTTGCCGAACTTGCCTGTATTTCATTCCAAGAAATTTTCGAAAAGATACATACATAAATACAGCTCATCTGAAAACGTCAAAGCCAGACGTACGATCTTCCTGTGCAATTGCTCGCATATGCCGATAACATTAATATTATCGGAAAGACATTAGGCTGTCAGTGGGGGAGCGAATAGATGAGTCTTGCAATGAATGAGGGTAAGACTAACCATATGATGTCTACCAAAAAGGTCCACCAACACCGATGTCTTCGTCAGAGCGGCATTAGAGGGAGCTATAACTCTGTGGGCGCCGTGGCGTAGTAGGTAGGTGCGTCGACTCCTACGCTCGAGGTCGTCGGTTCGAATCTCGAAAAAAACATCAAAACATTTTTTCACGGCTCCACCTCTTTCGAGTCACTGACAATGCTCAAAGAGTATAACTGTCTAGAAAAAGCTTCTCAAAGTCGGCATTAAACTGCAGATTCCCTCCACTCGTGAGAGAATAATAGCACGCACAACACGAGTGGTTGCTGAGAAGCTAGGCCCAGGTCCACCTCGGACTGTAGCGCCGCCATTATTATTATTATTATAACTCCAATGACTATTGTAGAAGTTAAAGGGACGAGGAGGAAATAGAGTCTGTCCGCCACCTGCTATGCGACTGTCTGGCCCTACGGGGAAGGAGACCGCTAACTTCTTCGACGAGCTGGATTATCTGAATAAAATAGAACTGAAGCAGCTCCTGAGCTATATACAACAATCTGGGTTGTTCTAAGCAGTAGGGAAAGTGTAAGTCTCACGGGGTACACCCCCTCATACCCAGGGCACAATGTACACAACTGTTGGTCTTAGTGAGCCGCGACAAAGTCGAAAGGGCACCCTATCACCTACCTACCTACCCCAATGACGACACCGCATCATGAAGGATTACTCTTGCAAATCACTGTGTGTTTGGGCGTAGAAGGCAGCCCTCCCTCGGAGAACAAATATATCTCTTTATAAGACCTTGACAGTTCCATTTCTGCTGTATTTTTTTTTTTTTTATAATTTGTGCGCGCAAAAGGGGTTATGAATACCCTTAAGTGTATGGAATCAAGACACAGCACGTGCCGAAGGTATAGAGGGAGAAAGGGAAAGGAGGTAGCTGTGCACATTGGTCCTAAATGTCTGTGGATTGTAGTGAGTTGGAAATATTAGGTTGGGAAGAGCATTCCATATTCGTGTGGTGCGGCTAAAAAACGACTCTCTAAACTTAACTGTACGTCCGAAAGCAGGCTTAAGGGTGAACTGATGAGCATTCCTGGCGAGACGAGTATTGTGGGTGAATTCATGGAGGGGAGGAATGCAATTGGCTAACTCACTTGAGCATCGTTTGTTAAAATAGCGAAAAATCAATGACAAGGATGAAACATTACGGCGATGTTCGAGCGAGTCTATCGACTTCGCGATGTTACTATCTCCTATAAGTTTTATCGCTCGCTGTTGTATTCTATCTAGCAGGTGCAGAGAGGTCTTGGGAGCACCAGACCAGATATGAGCGTTATACTCAAGTTTGGGGCGGATGTAGGCCTTGTAAATTGAAACCAAATCAGAGGGTGCATCGTTTAAGGAAACCTAGACATTTCGCAGCATTTTTGGCGACCTCGAATATGTTATCATTCCAACTAAGTGTTGAGTTGATACACATACCGAGGTTGGAAAGTTTTCCGGTTTCTTCGATGCAAGTGCTATTCAGGGATAATGGCTGATTATTTTGGGATCGCTTGAGTGACAGTAGACACAGAGTGGCACAGATGCGTGGACATTGTCCAAAGTGGAAGAAGAGATTCTTGGGCTTTCGGATTATCGTTGGTCCAGTATGAGCAGATGGTGTTTGGAGGTGGAGACTGACTGGGCTATACAGCAGTATCGATCTGGTCCAATGAATTCCAGTCTCTCGCCACAGATGACTAGGTTGTATTGAGTGAATGTACACCGATGCTCCGGCCTGGAAAGTGTTCAACTCCAATTCAGAGGGAGAATGTAGCAAAGAAAGGCCACTCTTCCGATGAAATACACAGTTGTAAAGGAACCTCAGCCAGCTGAACGTACGTATTTTAAGGGAGAGTAACAGGTCCACCCTGGACTATAGCGCCACATAAAGTAGAAGTCAAATTCCTGATAATACATTTTTTTATAAATAAAGGGTAGCCATATAGCAACGATACATGTGGAAATTAGTAAAAAAAATTATGAATAAATTGAATTGAATTAAAATTATTGAAATTTCGGCTCAGTTGTAAATAAGCAACGCGGATTTCGTCGCGAGATCGGTTGTCATCATGTCTTCAGTGTTCAGGCAATTCATCGCACTGTGGAAAAGTTTGAACATGAGAACACTCTTTTGGACTTTAATGGAAATGTTGGCCGGAGATCCGGATATTGTCCAATAAATCATTTTCTGGGACGAGGAACACTTCTGGCTCAGCGGCTTTGTCAACAAGCAAAACTGCCGTGTGAACACAATTCACAAGTTTTACAGGAATATCAAATCAGCACGAATTGGACGACCGTATAATAATAATAATGGCGGCGCTAAAGTCCGAGGTGGACCTGGGCCTAGCTTCTTAGCAACCACTCGTATTGTGCGTGCTATTGTTCTGTCACAAGTGGAGGGGACCTACAGTTTAATGCCGACTCCGAACGGCGAGATTGAGAAGCTTTTTCTAGACAGTTATATTCTTTGAGCATTGTCAGTGACTCGAAAGAGGTGGAGCCGTGAAAAAATGTTTGATGTTTTTTTTCGACCGTATATTAAATTTAAGTTCCATTCACTGTAAAGAAAATCATCTTTTCCAATCTATTGTGAAAAGGCACAAAGATTCCATACAATCATGTTATGAGTAAGGTTTTTTATTCATTCGTAAGGTCCCCTTGGGAGCTTTTCTCTGTGTCCATTTCGCAAAACGACCCACATCTCAATTCTGCTAATTCACCATTTTATCATCATTCCTCTGTTACATGAGTACAAGTCGAACACGAGCCGATGTATTATTTGTTAAATAAAAACCGACTCGTCATCACATGACGTACGATTCATTGCTCACCCACGGCCATGGAACGGAATAAATGAAATGAATTGATGGAAAAATCAGGTGAATATCCTAATCCCTCGGCAAGCATACTTCAAGACATCAAAGGAAAATTCCAAGGCAAACTAAAAGCGAAGAGGGCACGAGGAATTGAGTGCCGTAAACGTAAGTGCATTCATTAGAATCTAACAATAGATCCATTTGTTGTTTGCTAAACGAATGCCGTCGACTCTATGCAGATTCCAGCAATCTGCAGGAGATGCAGCCGTCACAATCAAAAGGTGAACACAAACAGAAGTCTAAAATAGATCCAGTATTTGCATTCCAACGTGAAGATGTAAAACTTTCCTCTTATTGATCTCATTGCCGAGAAGCGGAAACCAATTAAGATTATTGGCTGCTGGGAACTGGGTCAATGTCAGAAACATTTTTACAACTCAATTCTGGTTGAACACCAAAGGGGATGTGTTCATCAATGAAATGTGCTCCCGGTCGGCGGCAGTAAAAGTGATTAAGTGACTCAAAGAACACGCCCGCAGATAAGAGTTTGAATTAATTATCTCCCAAAGTGACCTGCCGTTGATTAAATATATAAGCAGCACCATTCAGGGGATGATTGCTTCCGTTGATTGCTTTTCATTCGAGTCAGTGGTTATTGGTTTTTTCCTCATGATACTAAATCCTTGGGTGTATTTTTGAGTCGATAATTGCAGTGCTTCGTTCTGCTACGGGGACAACTGCAATGAGTTGGTAGTTAAGCTTGTAGTTAGTGAATTCCCATGACAGGTCCTTAATGATAAACGCGAACTAGCATCGCATGACCTTGCACGTTCAAGGTACGCAATGTAAACGCAACACATACTACCAACACATGCTACCTTCGGGATGGTGAACTCATTGCATGGCTGATGTACTCATAGTGTCGCCCCCGGTTCTCGAACAAATCATAGTGTCCCCCCCATTCACACAAATCTCTGTGAATTTTTAGCAAGCAATTCATAGATTTCGCCTTGTGTTCATTTGTCTGATGACTAATTGCGGGCGGCAGTCCGCAGTAATTGCTGCCGCCCGAGTCAACAAAGCAAAACATTAAAATGAAATGAAGTGATATATTCCGGTGGATTGGGGTGGAGCGTGGGCGTGCGAAATATTTGCGGCGGTGTCGCGAATTATGAATTGGAGCACATTGCGTGCATCGGTCATAGTGCGGGTGTGAGTCGTCTGTCTGGGTCTTTAATGTAATTATTCCGTAATTTAACCTTGAGAATAATTAGAGTTAAACAAATCGCTGGTTGCCATTAAGGGGGTTCCTTTCTTTTTCGACAATTTTGTGGCTGTGGCTTGGCCTGTGGGTTGTCTGACTTCGATCGGGTATTATAGGTCACGCAAGAAGGAGTTGCAGATGAAAGGACGAAAGCGAAAGTGATTGCATTTTGTAAATTGATAAACTATTTGTGCTTGATTTCAGCTTAGCTCTCGGTTTTTCGCGGGAATGAGGTTAAGCTGAGATATCTGCTGAAAAATAGATGGCACTAGATGCTAGTAGACATCTTGCGGCTCGCCCCTAAATTTCAAATTTGGCTGCTGCATACTCCTCTTCTATTCTGATGTTCACAAAGTAAGGACGTGTGAATGACTCAATAAAGATTATAAATTAAAATCGTTCTTGTATTTTTTTCTCGTAATTTCTTTGCGGTAAAACGATCTCGGGAAAGAAGAATTTTCTACAATATCCAATGGTCTGTTTGGATACATTTTTGAACATAAGGATACAAAAAGAAATTAGAAATGGTTCTTGAAAATAAATTACTGGAAAAGTGACTGCACATATCTTAGGTAGGTATAATATGTAGCTCAGACTAATGCTGCTAAAAGATCTTATTGTGCTTCCAATATTCTATTTGTCAGTCATCTGTGCCTTTAAACAGTTTTCTAAAAAAATATGATGACTGCATACGACGAATGAGCCAAATATATAATCTTAAGCAATGTGAGTAAGTAAGTAGAGTAGAGACTCGAAAACATGAAAGGTTCTGTAACAAGAACAGTTTGAAAAGTTTCCCATCTTTCTTCCAGGCGACAGTTTACTATTTAATAATTTTTTTTACCAAAAACGTTTAAATAAATTTGTTTCCTTACCTCTTTTAAACAATTTTCTTATTAAGTTATTTTTTAACTAAATTTATTTTTTTTATCTGTTAGTCTTTTCGAGATTCTACTGTATTCAAAAAATTGGGTGACGTGACTATTGTCAAGTTGTGCCTTGAAAAGTCTTTGCCGCATTTTCGATCAAATATTTTGAAAAGTTCAGTTATGGTTGCTGGCAAGTATAGATTTGGTCTTTTTTACGGAAAATTTTTAGAATTGGTCCATCAAAATTAATCACCAAACTCTGACGACTAGAAAATTACTTTTAGCCATTTTAGGCGTTGAGTCCGTAAACACCTGGCTGGAATATTGTCATACAGTTGGTGGTCACCAACGCAAACAGGACCAAAGATCGTACGCGAAATTATTCTCTCAAAAAGACCAAGGGCTTCTTCATCTGCTCCTGAGATTGTCCATGTCTCCCCTCTATAGAGCTGGACGGGGATGATCAAGGTTTTACACCAGTTTGGTCCTTCGAACGAGGCCTCTACCATAAAACAAAAAATGCACATCCACTAAACGTTGTCTTAGATCTCCGTAGCAATCGTTGTCATAGATGGGCATTACGGTAACGTCTGCCTAATAGCAATCTGTGACCTCCGCGAGTTGTTGGGGTCGTAAGCAGTAGATTCGTTCATATCCGAGGGTCTTATTTTTATTTTATTTATTATGGTTGAGGGTATATTGCACCGCGACCTTTAAGATCTATTGTGCCCCCTTTCAATGCCTTAGCACAATTACGAGTTCCCCTCAAATACAGTTCTTTTCAGAGTTGTATTGAAGGTAATGGATTCCTATTGCGCACAGGTGAAGAAATTTATTCCAGAGTATTCTCTCTAAACCAGTTTCCTTCAGGAATCTGAGAATGAGAGATGGTTCTAGTGATTGCATTTCTTTTTCTGATAGTAGGTACTTGCCCAGACTTCGTTTTCTTTTGTGGGCTTGAATCCCAGTATATGTTCTGGAATTTCATAAAATTCTCCACAAAATCTGCAGAGACCTTCTTCTGATACCCCTAGTTTCCTTAGATCCACCCTGAGTCTACAGTGCCCCGTTAGGAAGCCTGTTAGGATACGGAGGTTGTTCTTGCTCATTTTGATGCATGCCTCGAATCTCTTCCGGTTATATTGCCCTAGGAGTTCCTTGGCCTGCTTCATTCCACGAGCGTTATTCCAGGTTTCTATCCGATTCCTTCTTTCAAGTTCCCTGAATTCTTCTCTGAGTAGATGGTCTCCTACAGCGCAGAATGGTTCAGGGTCTATGATGGGTTCTGATGCTCCTTTTCTTGCCAGGGAGTCGGCCATTTCATTGCCTTCTATCCCCGTATGGCCAGGTATCCAGCAGAGTTTTACTCGGTTTCTCCTACTCAACTCTACTCAACTCTTTGAGATTTTTTTGAGCAAGCATTCCCATACAAGTTTGGATTTTATGGTGTAGGAGTCCAGTGCCATAATAGCGGCTCGACTGTCCGACATTATTGCTATGTCGCAGTTAGTATAATTCCTTTCAAGATTGATCTGAACGCATCTGTCTATGGCATAAATTTCCGCTTGAAAGATGCTGGTACATTTGCCCATGGATTCGAAGTATTTTGTCCTGGGTCCAAAAACTCCTGCTCCAGTTCCTTCATCAGTTCTTGATCCGTCTGTATACCATTTTACCGTGTTGCTGCTCAGTCTGTGGACCATGGATTCATTGCTCCAGTCCCTTTTGGTGCTGAGCTTGCTGGTAAATTTCTTTTGGAAATCACTTTCTTTCCTAATCACGTCATCCTTCGGAATGGCCAGAAGTGGTAGCTTTTTGACTAGTGCGTCGAATTGCCTCGATGTAATGCACCTGTCTTTACCTATCCTTTCTTTTGCCATTCTCATGATTGTTTTGTTTGCACACTCTGCTACCACTAGATGCAAAGGAGTCAGCTCCAGGAGCACCTCCATGGCCGCAGTTGGGCAAGTTCTCATGGCTCCTGTAATACAGAGGCATGCCAACCTTTGAACTTTGCTGAGTGTCTCCCTCGCGCTGATCAGATTGGTTCTCTTGGTCCATGCTATTGCACCATAGGTTATTGTAGGTCGAACAATAGATATGTACATCCATCTTAGAATACTTGGACTGCATCCCCAGGGTTTGCCCGCCAAGCTTCGACAAATCATCAGAGCACGCGTCGCTTTCCTTTCCGAGGGTCTTAGTCGTCTCTGAACTCGTAGTTTTTTCGCCGTTGGCCCTAAGAAAAAGGGCTTATCCGCTGCAGTTTCCGTTCGAGAGTTTCGAGCAAACCTTAAAAAATCTTTCTAGACCTGGGCTTAGAAATATGTTGGAGTCGATAAAATTGTGATTCAAGTAGTTACTGCTAACACTTGAACTCTGGATGCCGCCTTTGGCCAATCAGATTTGATTCTCCACCGCCATCCTAAAAGAGGGATGTGCTGCTGTGCTTGTACCATCGAATTCAAACAGGCGTAAAACGCAGTCAACTGCCAAAAGCTTAAAAGTCAAAATGTGTACGGCCCTTTTTCGCTCATTTGAATTTATGTCGTCTGAATATTTCCGCTTCGATGTTCGTACATTTAATACTCTTGCACATCTTCTATCATGACACTGATTTAAATGTTGTGCTACCATACAATGTGAATGCAAATCCTCTTCAAGCACTCTCTCCCACGTTTCATCTTTTCATTCGCTGTTTGTTTCCATAACATGTGAAACATTTCCACAAGATTACAGTGAAAATGTCAACTGAACTCACTTCTCAGCAGCAGGCGCTTTCATAAAATATCATTCAAATCATTGTCTTCCATCACTGTCCCATGAAATCCCGTAAAGCCAACCACGTCGGGATAATCTTTGAACCCATGCTAAACACCTGCTACCGGAGTGACGACCCACACATGGACACGTCCACCCATTCACTCCTGGATGTAATCCAAAAAAGGCTCACCAACAGATGAGCGAGTGGTTGCATTTAACCCCCAACAGAGGGTAAACATTTCGTGTGGGACGAGTCCTATCAAAATTAACTTCCTTATTTTTTACCTCGTCCACTGCCTCCTGCTGTCTGTTTGCAGATGGGTTGGTTGTGTAACAGGAGCCAGCTGCACTCGAAAAAAGGATCTCCGAGGTTGTTGACCTATCTTGAGCTGGCCAAATGGGGGCCCGACATTCTCGATGCTTTATAATTTAAATGTTCCCCACAAAATTACCTTCCGCCTCTCCGGAATTAAGTTGAATTCGTGCGCCATTCAATCCTAGGAGATACCGCTCGCTTGAAGAAAAATCTACTGAGCGACACTCACTCCCATTCGCTAAAAAATTAATTACTGCAGCCACTGAACAAAGACGGAAGTAGGGATTACTGCTTAGTTGACCTGCCGCAGGAAATTGACTTCATTCATTTGGGAGCAATCTAGCCCAGAGGTGACAAGTTTGTTGCTCCTATGACACTAATGAAAATCCAAGAACACACGGGAGTGTTGACACCAGATTTTTGGGATTCTGAACCACCGTCTTTGTCCCGAGGCGTGAGTGTGTTGATAATCTTCCTCGTAGCCGGGATTTCCGGAAAGAAGTCTTATGTCAACTGGCACACAAGGACCGTTCTGGGTTATTGATTCCGTATACCTTGATGACAGTCTGGAGCGTCTCACATTTTATTTCAATTATGACTTCTGTCCCTGGATTACGCTCGATAACTTTTTCAATTATTTTCACAACTTTTTCGTTATCTCCAGGGCTTGCCTGCCATTTGTCCGTCCAGCAAGGAAGTGAGTGTATGGACGCCAGGATGAGAATTTTAGGAAGCATTCAACGTTGTGGAATAGAAATTTTGTGTACTAAGGCTTTTGAGCGAAGTGGAACGATGACTGAAGTGGCAGAAGAGCAAACTCTTGAGTATTTTCTGGGAAAGATGAAAGCGAACGATGACGATGATGATGATGGCACAGCGTATCAGTGTGGACCAGACATGGGAGTGAAGTGGGTGCACTCTGAAGTGAAGTCCTAATTTTTGTGTGAAGACGCCCAAGTGGATACTACAGTGAACCTCAAAGATTCCTTTTCATTGAAAACAAAGTCGACATCTCAGAGCTTGAGGAAATGAAGTACTCCATTCATGTTGACTTGGTTAGACTAAAGAGTGTCCTTGCCAAGTGAATGGAGAGCTTCTAATGAACACGCTTACAAAGGATATTTTTGAAATTAAATTTCTCAATTCACTAAAGAGGGCACTAGTAGGGCCATCAGAACTATGAAATGTCAAAGATGGACAAAACTGATCAATGTCGAACCAGACCACCACATTGGGTCCACACAATGAAGAGCATTACCAGTTTTCTCAGGCGTATGTTGCAGTGAAAGTGAAAGTTGGTCTTTGGACCGGCATTCGAACCATGGACCTTTAGATCTGGAGCCAATGCATTTACTCACAAGGCATCTGCAGCCGCAGTGTCTCGATGTTGTTGAGCTCTGGCCACAAGATGTCGGTTAACATTGGCCTATACCTGAGATTATTGACGGTAACGGTGTCTCCTTTCTCATTTCGACAGAAATATGAGCCGATGATGCCGCTATGCCTTAATTCGCACCAAACATTCAATCTTGTTGATTGTGTTCGCTCCACTAATGACAATTTTGTTTGTTGATACAGCTGCCGAGCCGAAAATGATGTGTTGTCGTTAATTCTTATACCGATGGAGGCCCAAATCTGGCCGGGTTGACTCTCTGGCAATACCAGGGTCTTTTTAAGGTTCCGTCTACAAAAACGGAACCTTTATAATTTCGGTGTGTCCGTCCGTCCGTCCGTCGTGTCTGTCACACTTTTTTATCTCCGAAGTTTATGAAGATATCGGCATGAAATTTTGGAATTAGGTACTTCAGACCTAGATGTCATTGCCTATGTAGCGATTTTAAAAAGTGGGGCCATTTGGGGGTGGCTCCAGTACAGGTGAAGTTGACATTAATTTTGAAAAATTATCGCACCCCATCGAAATATATATCAATCGACAGATCTTTCGAAATGAGGTGGAGGTTTCTCTCAACACTTTTTTATCCAAAATACCGTTTGGAAAATATGGAGCTCCAAAGTTTTTTTAAATGCGTCCCCCCCTGCCATTTCTAAACCAGAGTGTTTAAAAATCTGAAAAAATCACAAAAACTTGGCTTCATTGAGTACTTTCATTTAAAACCATTGCGAGCATTCTGGCTCTAATGGTTTTGGAGATATTGGCCAAAAACGGTCAATCATCGACAAGTGAATTTTGAAGATCTGAAAACGCAGTTTTGAAGACCTCAGTGTAAGCATTAAGAAATGATAAATTTCAAAATATCGATTTATGTTGAAATTTTGAGATATCTAAGATTTAAAATGAGAACGATTTTCATTTTCACACATAATTTCATGCTGTGTTCGGCCACTCTATTCGTTGATGAGCGTTATCTTTTCGATCTCACCCCTAAATGCCGAACAGAAATGAACACACACACACCGCAGGCAGGAGCAGTGATTGGGTATGTGTATGATGGAAGGGATTTTCTGTGTTGGATAAACTTGGATAGAGGTATAGATATGTGTATGGATGAATGATTGTTTGATTGGATCTATGAATGTATGAATGAAGGGTTGATTTGGGTTGAAGTTAGAAGAAAATTCAACTGAAATAGTTTGGCAACGTCGTTTGATATTCAGAAATCATCCATCAATATTATGCGACCTTCCCCGTGCGAGTTCAACTCGTACTTGCCCAGTTTTTTTTTTTGGAATACATTTAATCCATTGCAAATAATGAATCTATTTTCAATTTGGTTTTACGAAAAACTGCAGTTTCCGATTTAAGACCTTTTTGCCTAACGTCAAAGATTTGTAAAATTTGTGAAAACGAAAGCGTACCCGACGATTGAAATATCAGCTTCATACGTACAATTAATTCATTAAATTTTCAATTAATTTAGTATTTAAATTGAATTAATGCCAACTGTTTTACACAGTCATTGAAGACAATTATTTGCCACTATATGTAATTATATTGAAACTTGCAATTGTTTTTTCGTGCACCAATTAGAGGTTACATTTATAAATCTACGCAAAGTACACAATTATTTATACGATTTCAAAAATTATTTATTTTTTGTAAACTAGAAATATACACTTTTCAGAATTTATATAGAATGTTATGCCTTTGAAAACAAACTTTAATGAATTTGAAGAAATTGGTTGGTTTCACTTCTAGTTCCGAAGAAAATTAAGAACAAATAATTCATTGACGAATTTTGATATGGAGGGTCTTTTCGAAATTTGCGTGTATGCATATATCACGCTTAATACCACCCTACGTGATGTGACTTGGCGCGGAATTATGTGACATGGCGTGATGATACGTAATATGTGATATTATATGACGTGATATGAGGTGACGTGACGTGATATGACGTGATATGACGTGACATGACGACATGACATGACATGACATGACATGACGTGACGTGCCGTGACGTGACGTGAGGTGACATGAGGGTGACGTGAGGGTGATGTGAGGTGACATGAGGGTGACGTGAGTTTAACGTGAGGTGACGTGAGTTTAACGTGAGGTGACGTGAGGGTGACGTGAGGCGATGTGAGGGTGATGTGGGGGTGACATGAGGGTGACGTGAGGTGACGTGAGTTTAACGTGAGGTGACGTGAGGGTGACGTGAGGTGATGTGAGGGTGATGTGAGGTGACATGAGGGTGACGTGAGGTTAACGTGAGGTGACATGAGTTTGACGTGAGGTTAACGTGAGGTGACGTGAGGTGATGTGAGGGTGATGTGAGGTGACATGAGGGTGACGTGACGTGAGGGTGACGTGAGTTTAACGTGAGGTGACATGAGGGTGACGTGAGTTTAACGTGAGGTGACATGAGAGTGGCGTGAGGTGACGTGAGGTGATGTCACGTAACTTCGCATCACGTCATCTCATTTCATGTCGCATTACGTCACGTCATTCTATGCCATCTCACGTCTTTCGACGCCACGTCATATCACGTAGGGTGGAGTTAAGCGTTGCATATGCATTCACGAAAATTTCGAAGAGACCCACCATATCAAAATTCGACATGAATTATTTGTTCTTAATTTTCTTTGGAACTAGAAGTGAAACCAAGCAATTTCTTCAAGGCATAACATCCTATATATTTTCTGAAAAGTCTGTATTTCTAGTTTACAAAAAATAAATGATTTTTGAAATCGTATAAAAAGTTAAACACTTTGCGTAGATTTGTAAATGTAACCTCTAATTGGTGCGCGACAAAAAAATTGCTACGTTCACGTTGACCAATGACAATTCCATGCTGTGATCGACGATGTGATTTCTTTAACATCGTTCTTGAGAAGATCGTGCAAAACTGACTGGCCAACACAAGAGGAACGATCTTTCAAAAGTTTGTTCAACTGCTAACCTACGTGGATGACATCGACGTGATTGGGCGAACACAGCCAGCCGTCAATGATGCGTTTGCTGGCATTGAAACGAAAGCGGCTAAAATGGGTTTGGCGTTAAACGAGGGCAAAACCAAGTATATGCTGTCATCGAGAAAGGACGCACAACATCAACGACTTGGCCAGAACGTCAGCATAGGCAGCGAACACTTTGAGGTAGTTAAGGACTTCGTCTACCTTGGCTCCGCAGCAAACAGTATAAACAACATCAGTACCGAGATCAAACGCTGACTAACTCTTACCAACCGCTGTTTTTTTGGCTCAAAACGCAATTGAGTAGTAGAGACCTCTTTCGGAAGACTAAGCTGATTCTATACAAGACCTTGATCATTCCAGTCCTGCTGTACGGCGCAGAGGCATGGACAATATCCCAAGCGGATGAACAGTCTCTTGGTCTTTTCGAGAGAAAAGTTCTGCGCGCGATCTTTGGTCCTGTTTGCGTTGAGGGCATTTGGAGGAGAAGGTTCAACCACGAACTATATGGGCTGTACAGCTTCATGAGTCTAGCCAGGCATCTACGGATCCAACGCCTATGATGGCTAGACCATGTAGAGCGTATGGACAACTTAGCTCCGGCTCGAAGAGTCTTCGACTCTGAGCCTGTGGGACAACGCAACAGAGGACGTCCACGAACAAGGTGGCACACACAAGTCGAGGGGAACATCGGTCGGCTTGGTGTGCAAAACTGGAGACAGCTGGCGAAAGATCGTGCTGGCTGGAGGGGCATGTTAAATGAGGCCCAGGTCCCCCTCGGACTGTAGCGCCCCAAGAAGAAGAATAAGATCGACGACTCAAAACGATGATGAGTGTTACCTCTCACATTCCATTCATTTCAACCCCTAAATGCCCAACAGCAATGTACACACCGCAGGCATGAGCAGTGATTGGATATGATGGAAGGGATTTTCTGTCTAAGATACATTTTTTTAGAGGTATAGGATGGCTGTTTGTTTGGTTGTATGCACGAATGTAGTAATGAATGGTTGATTTGGGTTCAAGTTAGAAGAAAATTTGACTCCAATAACTTGAATTCTTCGCCCGATATTCAAAAATGCTTCCATCAACAAATATTTATGCGACGGAACCTTCGCCGTGCGAGTACAACTCGCATTTGCCCAGTTTATTTGATACTAGCGGCTACGTTTTCTTAATTTCGCACCAATATTTGTTTGGTTGGTGGTCTAGGGTCCAAAAGAGTGTACTCCCAAATTGCCTTCAGACTGAGGCCATGAAGTTCACGTTGCGTATTTACAACTGTGCCCGAATTTCGATAGAATTTTTTGGATAATTTCCGCACGTTCGACAACCGTTAAGCGATGTTTGATTAAATGGCAAAGTTTAGTGAATGTTTTGATAGCTGGATGTCATTTATAACTTTGACGGTTGGATGTCATTGGTAGGTTAGGTTAGGTTAGGGGGCTGCTAGTTAATACACCATGTTGGTCCAATGTGATACCCACAGTCAGACTACTACCACTGATCGACCAATCAAGTGATAGTGCCGTTAATTTGATCCCAACGGCAAATGGTGACTGGACCAGATTTTGAAAAACCGGATAAAAGCGAATTAACTTTGCTTTCACCGGATTGGAACCTGGGACTCCTCTAACTTAGACAGGCACTTAAACAATTGCGCCATCCAGTCGTTCGGATGTCATTGGTAACTTTGACACCTGGTGAAACATAAAAACTGTCACTGCTATCTGGTTACCCTTTATCTTGGATGCTTTACTTTTCCAACATTTTAGTACGGTCATTACAGTTGGCCGCTCATGGCAGAACAATAGCACGCACAACACGAGTGGTTGCTGAGAAGCTAGGCCAAGGTCCACCTCGGACTGTAGCGCCGCCATTATTATTATTATTATTATTATTACAGTTGGCCCCTTAGTCTCAGGACTTTCTTTTGAACTCGGCAGCAACTGTAAAATTTGCAATATTGCCTGCACTTGCTCATGTGAATTGAATGTCGATGTATTCTCTTTTATACGACGGCAAACATTAAGGTTAGACGAAGATTCTACAGCACTCATCATTTTATTGATAAAATAAATTGATTTCTAACAAAATAATAAATAGCATTGCTACATACTAAGATCTAGGAGAGCAGCATAAGCGGTTCCCAGCTCAAATACACGGGCCTAACAACGTGGATGAGACTTTGAAGCTTCCGTTCGAATCAAACGTTATCCGAACCACAAACGTGGTCGAAATCAGACTTGAATTCCTACTTTGGACTTACTTTATTTAAAATCGCATAAATAACCATCACGTCAAACGAAACATTCTGACCAAACTTTAAAATTCAAGTTAAGTCATGCTCCCTTTCTGAATGTTTGCCTTAATCCTCTTAAGAAATTCCTTTCCTTTATTGAACCATCAATCTCACAGGCATTGTGTTGCATAAGATTAGGTTGAAAAAGACGAAATACGTCATCTGAGATACTGGTTTAATGTAAATAAACCTACACACCGCTATCCTCCTTAAAATTTCGACAAACAAAAAATGTATTCCATTTGCAAAGAAGACTCATCTTTTGTTGAGGCATCAGAAGTCACTCGAAATGTATTCCTTCCACTCCGCTGAATTGTGTCAACCAAAGGTTACGATATTGAGAGTATTGATTTTCTCCCGAAATAGTTCCCCGACCGTAAACAACAACAACAATGCCCTTTACCGTTGTGAGGGCGAATTTATCCGCTAATTTCTGTTTTCCCAAGTAATTGCTTTTATGACAATAGGAAACGATACGCAACAACAATTTCAGGGTGTTATCCTTGACAGATTTCCAGAGTACCACTATATGAAGCCCGGGCGCCTGATGGGAATTAAGAGCACACCACCCCACAAATGAAACCACTTGCGTGACTATCACAACCGATAGGGGGAGTTCATTGAAGGGAATGTGATTCTAGGAGAATGGAGTATTGATTTCATAGAACTCTCAATTTGAATTAGCATTCAAGCTCAGTGCCAGAGGACATGGTCTAAACTTTTTCCGAATATATTATCCAAGTTTGTCACAAGGTGCAGCTGCAGAAGGGAATGCTACTTGCGCGCCCCAGTGGTTTCGAAGCTTCATCTAAATCCTTTGACAGCGCCGTTTCCATTCATCCGAAAGAAACGTTTTCAAAATATTCAGCTGCCAGATTGTGAAGTTGGCAGAGGGACAGACAGACATTTTGGAACTGATCCATGCTTGATGCGCCTTTCAGTTTTACGTCCTGTCGCATGGGGAAGGAAGGCATTGAGTTTCCATAAATCCATGGAACGTTGATCCCTTCCTTGGGATATAGTTTTCTGGATGAAAGTTTTGAAACTTTTCTCTCATTGTTACAGCACAACAACGATGGTAAGGACACATCCCCCCAGCGCAGCAGTGCATATTTTATTTTACACCAGAGTCATGGCTGTCCGGTGGTTTTGCTGCAACGACTTTGCCCAAGCAAGGATGAGTTAATATCGCTTATGTGTGTGTATCAGCGCCGAACTCCCAGCAAGAATTCACTGCTCCACAATTTGTTTTATTTTGCGGTGAAATTGAAGCTGTTTTCTCGGGTCTTGTGTTTTTTTCTCAGGATCCGGTTAAACACCGGGAACAGGAAGACGGACGGGTGGTGGATGGGTGGCGGGTGGAATGTGTATGCAATCAATTTACGATATCGTAGTTGCTCCATTTTCCGGCATTGGCATGTGCTCAAAATTTTGAAATTTATCACAGCGCAGAGTGGAGATATGTATGTACAATACTTCAATTTAATTAGAGTATGGTGCTTTTGCGAAATTCAATTTTGGAACGATGGTTAGGCCACCGATGTGTATTGTGTCATGGCATAGATTCCCTGGTGGCGGAAACTTGAGAGTAAGTGTTTGGTTTCCACTTATGACGCCATTCACTGGGAATGAGTAAATGGCTTCCGCTTTTCTAGAGCAGCATTCTGTCGAGATGCAGTCTTTTAAGTTATCTCGTACCGGATATTACCCAGATCAATCAAATATATAAAGGAAGCAACCAAAGAAATTACATTTGCTACTAAAGGAAGACCAGATAGCAACGATAGTTTTCTTAATTGTTATGTGTCAGTAGCTGTCAAAGTTAACAATGACATCCACCTGTCAAACTATTTAGTAAGGTTTGCCATTTCATCATACATGGTTTCAGGCTTGCCGAACGTTCGGAAATTGTTTAAAAGTATTTTCGAAATTTTAACTCAGTTGTAAATACGCAACGTTCACGACTAGATGGCGCAGTTTGTTAAGTGCCTGCCCCAAGTTAGAGGGGTCCCAGGTACGAATCCCAGTGAAATCTGGTCCAGTCACCATTTGTCGTTGGAATCAAATTAACGGCACTGGAGTAGGTTGTTTGAGTCATTCACATCTCCAACGCAACTTCGACCGTTACGTCACTTCTAAGCCATGTAGCTCCGCATAATCTCATTGGAACCACATCTCGAACATATCGATGTTGTCGAGTTCCAGCCACAGAAAGTGGTTAAGGTCGCCCCAACCCCGAGACGATTGACGGTAACGGTGTCTCCTTCTCTATTTCGAAAGAAATAAGGTCCGACGATGCAATAAATCGTGGATGCATTGATGCTTGGTCGAACGCTTGCGGATTTGGATTCAGTTCGCTCTAAATTTTGCTTGTTTTGCTCAAAGCCCATGAGTCAAAACTACTGGATGACGCAGTTCGTTAAGTGCCTGCCCCAAGTTAGAGGGGTCCCAGTTACGAATCCCAGTGAAATCGAATCTGGTCCAGTCACCATTTGCCGCTGGAATCAAATTAACGGCACTGGAGTAGGTTGCTACCTGGCAGTACAAGGGACCAGTTTTGAGTCTGAGTGCTTCAGTAGTGTTTCAAAAATCCTCCGAAAAAAAAAAATAAAAAAAGTACGCAATGCGAATTTCGTCGTGAGGTCGGTTTGGTGCGATGTATGGCATGGCGGCATCATTGGACCTTATTTCTTTCCAACTCAGGACGAAGACACCGTTACCGTCAACAGTCTCAGGTGTAGAGCCACGTTAACCGACTTCCTGCAGCCAGAGCTTTACACTTTCGACATATCTGAGTTGTGGTTCTAATCAGACACCGCGATATGCCATACAAGCAATGCAAAGCTCGAAGTTGTGAAGGAACAATTTTTCGACTGATTTATCTCTCTGCGAATGTTTATTAATTATCGGCTGCGATCATGCGATTTGACACCACTCCATTTTCGCTCCATTTATGCTCGAGACCAATATTCGAGATTCTATAGCCGGAATAACGCAGCACATATTGAACAGAGTCATCAAAAATTAAACTGATCGCTTGAAGCACTGTCTGCGAAGTAGAGGCGGCCATTTGATTGGTCTGATATTCCATACATTTTGGCTTGAATGTGGCTGTAATCAGGAAGTGTGGTGTGGAGTGGTGTCAAAGCCAAGTTAGCGGTTTTTAACGCAGTATTTGTTCCAACTCTCACCTATGGTCATGAAATTTGGGTAATGACCGAAAGAATAAGATCGCGAATACAAGCTGCCGAGATGAGATTTCTTCGTGCTGTTGTGGGAATTACTCGCCGGGATAGGGTGAGAAACACGACAGTGCGTGAGGAACTGAATGTTGGGCAGCTGCTTCTTCGAACGGAAAGGGCTGTACTTCGATGGTTTGGTCACGTGGCACGAATGTCCCCATCATCACGACTTCCGAGGCGTGCCTTGAATGCGATTCCATCAGGTAGGCGACCGTTTTGCAGACCTAGGACGAGATGGTTGGACCAAGTCCAAACAGCCGCCTGGTTGTGCTTGGGCATAGCTCCTGATGAGTTAGAGTCGATGGCGGAGGATCGAGTGGCCTGGAGATCTCTCGTGCATGCATTGCCCCCGCGACCCCTTTAGTGGAACATACCCTGAAAATGATATGAGATGAGTGGCTTCAAAATAAAGACAGCCTATATTGGGTGCCAGGTTACAGAGACATTACAGGCGACTGTAAAGCGGACGAATTTGCCAGCCACGCAACCAATTTGCCACCAACGAAGAAGTCTAGGATTATAGACATGCTTCTTGCTGCATATAAACTGTTGTTACAAAAGGATTCAACTTAAGGAACAAGCAATAGATAGATTAGGGGCACAACGTGCTATACCTACAGAAGGATCTGGCCAAAGCTAGGTCCCAAACGATCTAAGAAACTGATCTCTTTCGACGTTTCAAACATCGGTATCATGGTGGATGTCACCACCAAACACTGCCTCTTAGGTTAATATGCTACAAGACTCGAGGAAGAAGTAGAGAATATTCCACATCCACATTCCGGCACTGGCGTCCACTAGACGACATTATTTGCGGATTTACTTTTTTAAAAGCAACTGTGACCTTGGCGAGCGACATATTAACAATATAGTACGCTACGTTCCAAATTGTTTTCTATTAGTGGACAAGTGGATTGACCCATGTTCAATCAACGTGGCGGCACAACAGATCAACTCTGAACTAGACACTTCATTCGACAAAGTTTCGCAGTTTGGACTATGATTTACGAAGATAATTCGCATAATTTGCATAACCCGTTTCATCAGGAGTCAATTTATGTAAAATGGGAAATGATACTGACAACAAATCAACGCTCAGTTGTCAAAAAGGCTGTCACTACAAACAGTGCTGCCAAGTTAAAAATCAAACCTTTAAAAACCACACTTTTCTGCGGAAATATGTTTCAAAAACGTCACAAAAACCTTCGAAACTTTATTTTAGTCACGAGCTCCCAATTTGGGTATTCTAATCATACGTGGATACTTTCAAAATATTTGTACCCTTTGCTTTGCACAATTGAAAAGTGAATCCACGAGCCGAACCCAATTCAAATGCGAAAGCTTTTCATTTGAATATCAAACGCCAGTTTCAAATGCGAGTATAATTAAAAATTTCATAACGCAGTGCAAACTTTATTCGATTACTATGCATACTGCACTTCGTGGAAAATATATGCACTTCACCTTCAAAGAAGAGAAATCAAATCAATTTGCCGTGATTTACTAATTGACATCCCCGGGGTATGGTACGGTTTAAATGGTGGTTGAGGCAAGTATTAACGTGCCACGCTGAGGTGTATAAGGGATTATTCAAATGCGGTAGTCTAACCCTTGTCAGGTCACCAGTGAGCTTTGCCACGCGTCGCTTATGCCTTTCACTACGCTTATAATTATCCTTGCTATCAGGAAGTTATAGTAGTCACGGGGCACCGCAGACATCACGGATTTATGACACCCCGAGGACTTACGAGTAATTTGCACGGAATTTAATTACACAACAATCAGGGAATTAGTTCGATGTACACATAAAGCGTGCCACATGCTCGGGGACAGCCTGAGGCAAGGCGAGAGTATGAGGTGCTTCATGGATTTATGAGAAGAAATAATGGATGGTATTGAAAAAATTTAATTACCATTGAAAAAGAAAATTGCTTGTATGCTTTGTAAGAGCGTACATATTCATATGAATGAAGCTGAAAAATATGTTATATTTTTTGAATTGAGGAGTCAAAGCGTTTCTTAACTTAATTTGTCTGCGTTGTCGCTTTAATGTTTATATTTTTTATATTTCAGACACGAAATACAAATCACCATGACAAGTTGCAGCGTTAAACAACACAACGCGACTGATAACACTTTATTATTAGAGTGGCTGTTCTCTTGTGACAACGATGTGCATCTTGAGTCGAATTTACGGTTTACATGATTATCCTTTTCAGTCGAATGTTAAATGGTTGGTGACTGCTTTAGTAAATAATCAGCCAACAAGCGCACGTCAAGGAAACGTAAAGACCGCTGAAAACATCGCTGCTGTCCGTGAAAGTGTGTGGGATAACCCGACGCTGTCAACTCTCCGTCACGCAGAAAAACTCGGCCTTTGGGAGACCACTTGGTGTGGATTGTGGACCGGCGCCATAATCGGTCCGTACTTTTTTTGAAAATGACGATCGCATTGCCCCCATCATTAAAGGAGAGCGCTACCGATGGGTTATAACCAATATGTCCAAATAAATGGGTGATATGGATGTTGATAACGTGTGGTTTTAGCAGGATGGCAGGATGCCACAAACCACATTCTGCAAAGTATGAGGGCATAATTACGCAGAAATGACTCGAACTGGCCACCGAGATCGTTCTATTTGACTGCATGGAGTTTCCATAAGTCTCCGACGAAAACAAATGGTGTCCGCAAAGTCAACTTAACCTGTGCCATCGTTCAAATTCAGCCAAATCCGATCTATGAGCCAGATGTGTACCTCTTAGCGAAGCCGTGAAGACAGTTCGCACGATGTGATACTTTTCAAATAAAGTAATCAATTTGTTGATATCCCACACAAAACTTGTTTTATTTAATTTTAGCATCTACAACATCTACTCGTCCCTATTGGAAAACCATCACCCATGCTTCTCCTCAGCTTTCGTCTTCATGTAGCAGAACTATTAAGATAAGCGTTTCTTAGAGCATGATCTTTGTTCTTCTAGCCGAAAGCTGACCCTAGTTATTTTGGCAAACTAAATGTCCAGTTGTCAAGAGATTGCAGTTTCTTCCTCTTCTTCTTAGGGCGCTACAGCCCGAGGTGGACCTGGGCCTCACTCAACATGCCTCTCCAGCCAGCACGATTTTTCGCCAGCTGTCTCCAGTTTCGCACACCAAGCCGGCCGAGGCCACCATTTCTTGCCAATGAAGACAGATTGGACTGAAAATATTTCGAGTGGATCGTGCTTGCAATTTCCATGATTATTTTTAAAATATCCAACCGTGGCTTGAGATGAGGATTTCCCGGACGCTACGAAACCGGCTTAAATCGCGGCAGATCGCCAGAGAGTTTTTCGATCATGTATTCTTCTATTCGCCGTGGGCGCCGTGGCGTAGTGGGTAGGTGCGTCGACTCCTACGCTCGAGGTCGTCAGTTCGAATCTCGAAAAAAACATCGAACATTTCTTCACGGCTCCAACTCTTTCGAATCACTGACAATGCTCAAAGAGTATAATTGTCTAGAAAAAGCTTCTCAATCTCGCCGTTCGGAGTCGGCATTAAACTGTAGGTTCCTTCCGCTCGTGACAGAACAATAGCACGCACAACACGAGTGGTTGCTGAGAAGCTAGGCCCAGGTCCACCTCGGACTTCTGGCTCGATGATGAATATCAACGAGCACATGCAGAGAAGCAAGAACCATACAAAGCGCCGCTGCAAAGAAGGACGAGGGCTGCTTGCGAGCTCCACGATCTGTCAGGCATAAAAATTCATCCGCCATAGGCAATGACCGACAAAAAATCCGGCTTCCTGTGAAGTTACAACAATCGCTAAACTAAAGTACAACAAGGCTGCTGGTTCTGATGGACTGCTTGCCGAAATTTTCAAAACCTGCTCATCTGCAAGATCTTTTCGGATAAAAGTATCTCCGACGGTTAGAATCTGAGGATTGTTTATAGGTAGGTCCCCTCCACTCGCTGAGAAGCTAGGCCCAGGTCCACTTCAGAGTGTAACGTCGCCATTATTGTTATATTAAAGAAAATATACCGTCTAAACTGTGCCAACTACAGAAGTGTAAGTTTCATGTATAAGCGCCTGAATCCCTTCGTCAACAGCAGTCATCAGAAGTCCACCATCGACTACACCTTCGACGAACGAGCTATACAGCGCGTTGTCTAATTTTGGGATTCTTCAAAAAGTCGTCCGTCTTTACATAAATGACGATGGAGAATGGCTGTTAGTCCGTCAACGTTGGTAAAGACTTCATCTACACCTTTGATGCCAAAAAAGGGTTTAGATAAGGCGACGACAAAAGTCTTTGACTTAAACTCCGAGGGTAAATTTCTCAAAATAAATTTTAAGGTAATTTTTAATACCTTCTGCATATTGCTTCTTATCTCATGAAATTGAGCACAGATAAGAGAGCAAAATTTCAGGCCTATAATAAGTCCTCTCGCTATGTTTATATCTGACGTTTTGCAAACAAGGCCATTGAATGCAATTGATGCCAGAAGTAAGTTGAGAGTGGTCTAAAACCGTAATGGATCCGCATACTAGATTCAAATGAAGCCGGAAGTGTAACAAAGATGTCGCTCTTATCAACTCCCTTCTAAATCTTATTTCATTCTTCAACGAATAAAAACAAAATACATTAAAACAAGTTCCTTCCTTCCGTCCTTCCTTATACGAGTACACGAGAATACATTAAAAAGCTTACCTTCTTTTTAAGGAAGTCCACGATGAATTATTTGAAGCCGTCCTGCAACGAGAACAAAATGAAAACGTATTAAAATAATAATGAAACAAGTTATTTTCATAAGTGATTATAGAAAGGTCCCATACACTTGCACTCAAGCCCATTTGCCCGTGACAAAGTTCATTATTTTTGTTTTTCCCTCAATTGGTGTCGCTTTCCACTTACAAAAACAAAGCAGCAAGAGACACAACTGAGGTATAATAAAATGTATGCTTTTAATGTTTGATTCACCGGTAAATCAGGGTTGTGCAGCGCACTCCAGGTACGAAGGAAGCGTGTCCCTACAATTCACTTGAGTAATGGTGTTTTATTTTCACCGTAACGTACACATTTATGTACGTGAACCACTTTTAGTTAATGGGGAGCTCTTGAGTGGAGGGTGTACCTATAAAAATCTTAAAAGGATTTCTTCGTGTTGTTTATGTCGGTAAGGAGGCGAGGTAGGGACTCACTCTAGGGGTGAGCGCTGCTTGTATTGGAGTTGTAGGTCTTAGGGAACGTCTGAATTTTTGATAATGTTTCCGGGGTGAAACTTTAATGTACCGTGAAAATCAAATGTGATGAGAAATGAATAAATTTTGCATGTGACATTATGAATGTAAATGCTTTTTGGAAATGTATTTTTTTTGGAATTGTTAGAAGCTTGGTACTATTTTTGACAGTTTTCAACAAATTTCAATAATTGACACGACATCTCTTCTGTGTTTGGAAGATTGTAGTTTATTGTAACGAAAGTAGTACAAATTATTGACATGAATGCAGTTAAGGACTACACTCGGTTAATTCCTGAATCTCCGTGACCTATTTACATTTGTTCATGCAATCTGCTCTCCTGTCGAAATATGCTAACGTGAAAAACTCCACTTTGAACGTTTTTACTTATGTGCATACCGTTTCCATTGTTATCTCAATCCGCACCTACAATATATGGAAATTCAATTTTTAAAAGCATTTCATGTGAATTAATGACAGGACTGGAGTATTGCTACGAAAAAAATGTTCTTGCTATTTCTGTGAATCGAACACGACACCCTGCGAGCAGCAGTCGATGCACTTAACACCACGCAACGGTGGTATTTCTCAACGGAATTCATTTTTCGCTTTTTGTTCGAACGGCAGGGTTTATTATTTAAACCAGAAATATTTTGTTGATCCTTTGATGTTCATGGAACTACCTTTTCGTTGTAATTGATTCGAAATGGCTAAGAAGCAAAATACAATCATCACCACCATCAGCTCGATGTTTCCATGAATTTTTCATCTTGATTGTAAGTAGTTTTTAATTCAGTCAGCATTCCCAGAAGGTTCTGGAGAATTGAAAGCTCTTTTGAACTCCTTGAAGCCTTTTAAATGAATCGTAATTATAGAATACTGCTTAAAGGCACAAATGTAAAAACAAATGTAGTAGTATAGTACGATGTTTGTGTGTCGGTACGTGATAGATGGTAGATACAGCACAAATATTTAAGGGTGAAGCGAGGTCCATGTATTTCGTGAACCAGGTCAATATACAGGGGGGCCAAATACAAGTTTCTTTTTAAAAATTCAATAAAATGAACGAAATTTTTTCCATGTACATATTATGGGTTTATTAATAAGAACAAGCATTCCGATTAATTATGAAATACAACGTCGTTCAGGTGGATGCCTCGGCTAGCTTCGCAGTAGCGCATTCTGTCAGCTGTAGCTCGCGGATTGCTTGGATGATATTAGCCTTAAGTGCTTGAATCGTTTCCGGATTGTTGGTATAAAATCGGTCTTTCACTATTCCCCGCAAAAAAAAGTCCAAAGGGGTCAAATCGCAGTTCCGAGGCGGCCAATTGACATCGCCAAGACGGCTTATAACACGATTTGAGAATTTGGTGCGCAAAAGATCGATTGTAGCATGGGCTGTGCGGCATAGCGCGCCATCCTGCATGAACCAGACGTCGTCCAACATGGCTCTGTAACGCTCACCGTTGACCGAAACGTTGTTCCCAGCCTCATTTTCGAAGAAAAATGGTCCAAAGATGCCACCACTCCACAATCTGTTACTCTCTGTGGATGCATTCGTTTCTCGACTCGACAATAACGTGCTGTTTTCCCGAGCCCCAGTTGCGGCAATTTTGTCTGTTAACGTAGCCACCGAGATGAAAATGAGCCTCGTCAAAAAGGAAGATTTTTCGCCCAAAATCGTGCTCTAAGTCCCAAACTGCGAAGCGATAACAAAGCGGATGGTCACGCGCCTTCAATTGCTGAGTCAATTGGACCTTGTAAGCGAATAATCCGAGATCTTTGTGCAGAATTCTCCTCAGGTTAGTGCGTGAAATGTTGAACTGCTGAAATCGATGGCGAGTTGATGTTCGTGAATTGAGTCTCACACTCTCGGCCACAGCAGCCACATTCTCGTCTGTGCGCACCGTACGATGTCCCCGAGCATACCCGTCTCACGAACCTTTTGCACAAACTTGAGTACAACAGTCGCGATTTCCAAAACTTATTTTCAAAAAACGCACTGTTTGGGCTACGCAGTGCTCACTTTCCATCACAGGGCATACAGAACACTACGTTCTCTAAGTGTTAACTCTCAGTATCGCTTTACACAGCAGATGTTTGCTGAGCGACTAAGGATCATTAATCAATTTTTTAAACTCTAATCGTGAGAAGCTAAAATCAATTTCGTTGCAAAGATCATTGAATGTGTTTATGCACCTTGTAATGGGTTCATTGCAACCATAATTGGTTCTATGCCTTATATCAGAGAGTAAACTTCTCACCCGAAAAGATCTTTGGGGCAAATATACATATATTCATGAGAAAAAGTAATTCTGGTGAATTTATATGATAATTAATAGTATCGCGAATAAACATAGCTGAAATTGCCTTACGCCTGAAACTTAAGGTTTGCAAGCCAATTGTTTTGCATCTTTCTGCATAATTAGGAAGTTCTTCAAAGGAATATAATTTTCGGAAAGAATATCTTTGGAAATATTATAAGTTTTTAATATTTCCCAACGTTGTAAAGCGACTTATTTCGTTCCGCTGAGGTATGATACAGACTTTTTGTCATTTCGATTTCGATTTCCAGCGGGAAACAGCTGTTAGTGTCAAAATAGCCTATGATTTAAAAATAAACCACTAGATGGCCCATCCTGTACATAGTTTGTCAGAAAACATAAAAAAATAAAAATATTGTCGTCCGAGGATGGAATCCGAATTTGACTAACGGATGGGATAACTGCAAGTACTACAACTGGTTTGTGCAAATTTAAACATCTGTCATTAATGCAGTAAATCTGTCTAGATTAGGGTTCCTAACCTTGCTCCTTTTGGTTCGACATTTCTCCTTTGTCTTTCCGTCCTCTTTTGACTTCTAACCTCTTTCTTTTCCGATATATTAATATTCTCATATCTTCCAAGATTTGAATTTCGATCTTAAAAAAATAAATCATTTTGCGCGAACAAATTCAGTAAAACACAACACAATTGGGTGGCCTTTTTTGCTGAAAATTAACGAGATTTTTTTTTAAATTGATACGATGATTAAAAACTTATGATAAAGGATTTTCTTGACGACTAGGATGAGTTGAATAATATAATTTACATTTATATATATAATATAATATTTATATATATATATATTTATATATATAGTTTATAGTAGGAAATTGATTATAGATGCGTAACAAAGTTAGATTTTGTAATCGATTGTTTGGCGCCGTTTGTAAAGTCCTAATCCTGCCAGAGATGCTATATGGAGCCGAAAGCTGGACGATAAGCAGGACAAGCAGAGCTCATTCTTGATGTCTTCGAAAGAAACATATTGCGTCGGATATTTGGCGCAGTCTGCGAATAGGGCGAATGGAGGAGAAGACACAATCACGAACTCTATGAGTTGTACAAGAATTTGGACATTGTCCGGAAGGCAAAAATCCGTCGACTTAATTGGCTCGGCCACATCGAGTGAATGGACACCAAAAAAGTGTCTGAATCCAAGCCTAATGGGTTCGATAAGGAGCGAAAGACCGAACCTATTGTATAAAGGCCAAGTGATAGCGGATGCAAAACCACTTGGTCTTGATGACTGGAAGCAGCGTTTCCGGGACCGTCAGCAGTGGAAAGCGGCAATAGCTCAGGCTCACACCCTCTAGTGGTCGTTGGCCTGATAAGTAAGTAAGTTTGTGAAGTCCTCTTTGGCTCATAACTGTTGAAAATTGTATTGTTAGAGGTAGAGAAGAGAAGTTAGAGTTGAACCGAATAGTGATTTGGCCGGATACCGGATACCGAATATTTGGCCTGCAGCTAGGCCGGATAGCCGAATATTCGGCGGCCGGATATCTGCCCAAATTAGAAGTATAATAGTTTGGTGGTCTGATAGTCAAATCAGACCGGTACAAGTAAAACCAACTTAAACATGTTTTTTTCCTTCTCCTCCACAAGATATACTACACAGCAAAGTTTTTGGGACATTGTTGTGGAAGGCAAGACAAATTGAGTTTTCTGCCAAAAAAATACCGCCAACGAGCTTGACTTATATCTCAAAACAGTTTATTTTGAACGGAATAGTAACCCTTGGGCTAGGTGGTCAGTAAATGGAAGACAGTACCCAATTTCGCTCAAATTTACCAAAACTTATTTTTCATCTCCATGTAGCAGTGTATACAGTAAGAGACTCTTTTCTGAAGTAGGCATCGTATACGTAAACAAACGCAATAAATGATTACCCCTATGAAGAAAAACTAATTTTCATTCATCATAATTTGGCTTCAGTAAACTTCCAATATTAAATTGTTTTTTTTACTGAAAAAACGACTATCCGGTATTTGGCCGGATATCAAAAGACTATTCGGCTCCGGCGGAATATTACAAAAAAAGCCGGATACCGAATACTTGCCAGATATCTGTTACACCTCTAGTAGAAATGGAGTCAGAATAACGTTCTTAGAATTCATAGCATACTTCGAAGAAGTCGCCGTAAGAGGAAACACAGAGCAAGCCGTTTAAAGTGTTTTCATCCAAAAACAAATAACAAAAAGCTTTTAATTTAGGTTTTCTTTTAACGCTTTGTTTTCTTTGAAAATTACTTTGTGTGAAAACGTTTGTCCACCACTGTATCTACTAAAACAAAACATGAAATAATCTTTGGTGAATTATTTTGACAAAAGTAGAAGAGTGATTTGTGCAAAATAAAAACTATAATTAGATCATAAAATTTCGAATCATGTCCCTGACACTCCTTTGAGAACGCTGGTTTATCGCTTGCATAACAAAAAAAAAAACTTTTATTGTTAGACAACGAAATGGTATCATCCATGTAAAGCGTATATTTATCTATGTGTATCAACATCTGAAATTTATGATTTTTTCATTTTACGATCTTTCTTCAGTCTTTTACGATCTTCTTCCTTCCGAATAAACAGTTTGACCAAACAAATCCTTTTTGAAAGGCTTTCTAGAGTTTGCTTGGAATGAGGAAACCATTTTACGGATTCTACTTAATTATATATATTCAGCGAGAGGAGGATTCATCACCTAAATGGCTTACTTATTTCTAACAAGTTCACTTGGAAGATGAAATAAGCCAATGCAAATCGATATGTCCCAATTTTTCTTGGAAAATGAAAGAAATGATGGTTATACATATGTATAGAAGGTTTGCTCAGATTATTAAGGGGTAGGATTATTGTTTCTGGAGAAGGTTCTTCAGTTCAAATTCTGTAGGCTTCAGCCACACGCAAACAAAACATTGCACCCTAGAAACGATATGAATCTAATTGGAAAATTTAAGAGGATAAATTCCTTTGAAGTTGCCTTACATATTAGACGCGGTAGGTACTCATCTTTGCATGGTAAAATAAATGGAATGAGGTTTTCAAAGAACATTCAAGTACGTTTGAGAAGCGCTAGTTCTCTTTGTCAAAATATTTTACGGAAGATTTACATAGCACATAGCACAATATTTCTACCCTCTTACATCACGAGTAGCTCAAGGATTCCCTATGGATACTCATCCGTTTCAATTGTTCTAAGGCGCAAGTGCTCAATTATTATATTTCCGGTTCTGAGTGAAGAACGCACGTGCATTGGCTTGAAATCGTTCCCAGGAATGGGAATATTAGATGAATTTAACACGCACCTTCAAGAAAAGAAAATATTTTCTTTGAGAATATAATTCTAATCACCATTCATTTATTGATACCCTTAATGGTGTTTTTGTGGGAGTATAATAATAATAATAAATCTGGCCATTATGACACAGCGCGGCCTAATAATTTCACATAAATGGAGAGACCTTCAGTTTTATTTCGACTTCGAACAGAGAAGTTTGGGAAACTCTCTATGACAGTTAAGCTCTCGGAGCGATGTCAGTGACTCAGGATAAATACGGTTAAATAAAAAAATTGTTATTTGCTCTAAAGAAACAGATTTGAACCTGGGATAATAATAATAATAATGGCGGCGCTACAGTCCGAGGTGGACCTGGGCCTAGCTTCTCAGCAACTACTCGTGTTGTGCCTGCTATTGTTCTCTCACATGTAAAGGGGACCTACAGCTTAATGCTGACTCCGAACGGCGAGATTGAGAAGCTTTTTCTAAACTTTTTGAGCAATGTCAGTGACTCGAAAGAGGTAGAGCGGTGAAAAAATGTCTGATGGTTTTTTTCGAGATTCGAACCGACGACCTCGAGGTTGAACAACCAAAGTAATCCTGTACAAGACCCTAATCGTCCCAGTCCTCCTATATGGCGCAGAAGCATGGACTTTGTCAAAAGCGGATGAGGTTGCTCTTGGTTGCTTCGAGAGGAAAATTCTTCGGGTGATTTTCGGTCCCGTCTGCATAGAGGGTGAGTAGAGGAGAAGATACAACAACGAACTGTACGAGCTGTTCAGCTACAATGACTTAGCCAGAAGGATGAAGATCCAACGATTGAGGTGGCTAGGTCATATAGAGCGAATGGAAACCAATGCTCCGGCCCGGAAAGTCTTCGAATCCACCCCCGAGGGACGGCGCAGTAGAAGAAGACCGCGACTCAGGTGGCGCACGCAAGTGGAAAGGGACCTCAACCAACTGTGCGTGCGAAACTGGAGGCAGTTAGCTAAAGATCGAGCTGGCTGGAGACGCTTGTTGGTTGAGGCCCAGGTCCATCCCGGACCTGGCAGATAGGCAGATATTTAGACAATAGCGGTCGTCTCCCATGAAGGAGAAGACGCATTTTCAGCAGCAAAAGTCTTCTATGATGCAATATGGATCTTCAAGGGGTTTTTCACTCGTTTTATTCTTGTGGAGCTATATTTCGGGGTGGACTTGAGCCTCAGTCATCAAGCCTCTGCAGCCATAATGGTCCTTCCTGTTTCCAATTCCGCATACCAATTTGGGTGAGGTCTATGCAACAATGTGTGCCACCTTAAACGTTAAGTTCCTACAGTTGCTTTGTCCTACAGGCTCAAAGTCGAAAACTCTTCGGGCCGGAGCTAAAGTGTCCATACGCTCTACAAGGCCTAGCCAGCTTAGGCGATGGATGCGTAGACGCCTAACTGACTCATGTCGCTTTCTCTTCCAAAAGCCATCACAGCAACCAGGACCAAAGATCACGCTCAGGACTTTTCTCTCGAATAGACCAAGAGCCTCTTTGTCCGTATGGGATGTTGTGCATGCCTCTGCACTGTAAAGCAGGACTTATATAAAGTCAGTTTGGTCTCGCAAGAGAGGGCTCTATTACCCAATTGACTTTTGAGCCAGTTGCCTTTTGAGCCAGCGGTTGGCTAGAGCCTGTGTTACCCTCTTTAACAAAACTGATTCTCGAGGATAATTTCATCGGTAGACATATCTGAGAAAGTGTACAAAACAAGTGTACAGGTCTGAGCCAACTCTTGTGACAACACAATGGACCTTATTGGTACACGTCAAATCTGCTGCGGGCGGGGCGCAGTCACCCTACCTACCAAACGCCACTCAACACCAGTCTTCAAGCAAATCAATTCAACTTTTGACAACAATTCTCAGCTCATTGGCTTTGTTCTATTAAATTCCGCATCCTTTCAAGTTACGTCTTCAGAACTGCTTGTAAGTTTCTTTGTGAGCATTACACGTTTCTCCATAAACCTTCATCAGCAGCATTCCGTTTTAAGAACAATTATAAGCAGCACCTCATCCCACGAGATGTATCAATCCACATGCCTGAGGATAGATACTTTCAGAAATAAGTGAGTGGTGTAAAAGTTTAATTGACGCAAGCACCAACAGCCGGCATTACGTCGGAACACAAAACAGCAACACAAGTCGTTTCACAGATTGAAGAATTAATTAATTTTCCCAGAAGCAGCAATCGTCGACAATTAAATTAAGATCTCAATTCAAAAGTCCTTCTCCAGCCTTGTGTCGAACATCACACGAAAAGTAAACTGAGGGATCTCACTCGCTGCTGAGCAGGTGATTGAAGATGCAGCGCAATTACAATCCTTTTGGCATACACTGAGTCGTACTTATGTTAATTGGGAGGAAATAGATAACTCCACCCTAAAATTATTAATGAAATGCGTAAAGATCCTTTTGTCCTCCGAATGCGTGCCATATAATTACAATCTGTTCTCGCCTTCCTGCCGCAGGCTTGGGGGTTGAGATGTCATCAATATCCTCTAGCACAATGTGCAATTAATTCAAAAACATCAATCAATTCAATTTACATCCGAAACATTGAAATGAAGAAACCAACACCTCATCGAGAGGGAACACCATGTCCTGTTTGGTGTACACACACCCACAAGAAGGTAAACCTGTACACACTTCCTAGGATTTAATACCATTCAGAATTAAGCTGCCTGGCAGATATCATTGCCCATAAGAGGATTCGTAAACAGTCAATACCATGGCATGAGAGGGAGAAGCCACCCCTCCGTGCATGTGTATGAATTCGTATTGAGATTATTCGCTTTTATCTCGGTAATCCTATAAAATTTGATGTTCTAAAGCGATTTTTTAAATTAAATTTGGGAGGCATGTCAATGAGTTTGTTTTCGTGTTGCATTAACATATTCCTTTCAGGCTTCCGCGATGCGAATGTGAATCCTTGTATGTAAAGGGAAACAGGATCTGTTCACTGAACTGATTGATTCCTATTTGGCTTTCGTGAGATTATATGACGGTAACCAGAAGTTGTTAGCCACGCAGATCTGGCAGCAATGATTTTTCTTGCATATATTTGAGTTAACTTTACCTAAAAAGAATACCTACAAAAATATAACAGCTCCGCGCTTAACAATACGGATAACATCAGTACGGAAATAAAATGCTGAATAAATGTTGCCAACTTCTGTTTTTTAGGCTGAAAAGGCAATTGAGCAACGCAAGAGAGGGCTCGTCTTGAAGACCAAGCTGAATTTGTACAAAACATTGATCAGCTCAGTCCTTATCTACGACTCAGAGGCATGGAAAATGTTCGAAATGGGTAAAGAATTTTTCCTATAGAAAAATCTTTAGTCCTGTTTGCGATAATAGCAATTGGGAGAAAAGATTCAACCACCAAACTACACGTTCTGCACTGCGGCATGTGTCTAGTCAAGTGTCTACGGATCCAAAGCCTATGGACATGGCTAGGCCATGCAGAGCGCATGGACAACTTAGCTCCGGCCTAAAAAATCTTCGACTCTGAGCAACAGAGGACGGCCATGACTGAAGTAGAGAGCAACCTCAACCAAGGTGATGTGCACAACTGGAGACAGCTAGCGAAAGATTTTGCTAGCTGGAAAGGTTTGTTTATCAAGGTCCACTCCGGATTGTAGCGCCACAAGAAGAAGAAAAAGAATGGCGACAGAAGCAGAGAAGTTGTTAAGAGGTTTCTTCCTCTACCTTATCCATGCGCCTTTGACAAAAGTACCAATTTTGCGGCATGGTTTTCAAAAGCCTAGTGTTTTGCAAAGACTGCTTGTAAGATCAGAGATGTTTAAATAAAACGTGACTTATGGGTTCTAATACGTACAGTAAAAGCATTAGACCTCACCCGCCGAATTCGCTTCGAAGATGGTGAAACGGTTTCATCGGCCGGCATCATTTCACCGACAATTTGGAGAAGGGAAGGACTATGCTGAATCATTAAAGCGTTTTTATGTTGAATTGATGGAAGAACTTTCCTTTCCACAAGAAAGGAGACTGCGCCAACTATCGAGGGATAAGTCTCCTTAACATCGCCTACAAAATCTTCTCTGCCGTTTTGTGTGAACGCCTGAAACCATTCGTGAACAAACTGATAGGTCCCTTTCAGTGTGGTTTCAGGCCCGGGAAGTCCACCATCGATCAAATCTTCACACTGCGGCAGATCCTGGAGAAGACCCAAGAAATGCAAATTGACACACACCATCTATTTGTCGATTTCAAGGCCGCATATGACAGCGTGTATAGAGACGAGCTATACAGCGCCATGTCTAGTTTTGACATTCCTGCCAAACTCGTCAGACTGAGCAGGATGACGATGGAGAACTCACGCTGGTCGGGAACTCTCAAGGTCGGTAACGAACTCACCGACGCGCTGTCATGTGATTTCTTTAACATCGTTCTTGAGAAGATCGTGCAAAACTCACTAGCCAACACAAGAGGCACGATCTTCCAAAAGTCCGTTCAACTGCTAGCTTACGCGGATGACATTGACGTGATTGGGCGAACACAGCGAGCCGTCAATTATGCGATTGCTGGCATTGAAACGGAAGCGGCTAAAATGGGTCTGGCGGTAAACGAGGGCAAAACCGAGTATATGCTGTCATCGAGAAAGGACGCACAACATCAACGACTTGGCCAGAACGTCACCATAGGCAGCTATAACTTTGAGGTAGTAAAGGACTTCGTCTACCTTGGCTCCGCGGTAAACAGTACAAACAACATCAGTACCGAGATCAAACGCAGAATAACTCTTGCCAACCGCTGTTTTTGGGCTCAAAAGGCAATTGAGTAGTAGAGCCCTGTCTCGGAAGACCAAGTTGACTTTGTATAAGACCTTGATTATCCAAGTCCTGCTTTATGGCGCAGGGGCATGGACAATATCCCAAGCGGATGAACAGTTCTGCGCGCGATCTTTGGTCCTGTTTACGTTGATGGCATTTGGAGGAGAAGATTCAACCACGAACTGTATGGGCTGTACAGCGACATGAGTCTAGCCAGGCGTCTACGGATCCAACGCCTAAGATGGCTAGGACATGTAGAGCGTATGGACAACTTAGCTCCGGCCCGAAGAGTCTTCGACTCTGAGCCTGTGGGACAACGCAACAGAGGACGTTCACGTACAAGGTGGCGCACACAGGTCGAGGGGGACCTCGGCCGGCTTGCTGTGCGAAACTGGAGACAACTGGCGAAAGATCGTGCTGGCTGGAGAGGCATGTTGAGTGAGGCCCAGGTCCACCTCGGACTGTAGCGCCCTAAGAAGAAGAAGAAGATGGAAGAACAGCTTGATGTGGTAAAAAAAAGTGTTCTTTCACCATGACAAGGGACCAGTTCGAGAACCATCGAATTACGCTACGAATTGCTGCCTCATTAACCCATTTCACCAGAGATCCAGGCCGCAAACTATTTATTTTTGTTTTCAAAAGATTTCCCAGAAGCGATTCACGTCAAACGAGAAAGTTATTGTCGCGACTGAGGCGGTAGAGTTTAGATGGTTTGAGAAAGTAAAACTATAGCTGGACTAAATATATCGAGCTGAAAGGAGACTAAATAATAGCGGCGCAACAGTGGACTTTATATTTAGTTTCACGGCGAGATTGAGAACATTTTTTAGACAGTTGTAATTCTTAAGCATTTTTAAGGACTCGAAAGTAGAGTCCGACCGGACATTCGGCTTCGGCTTCGGCTTCGGCAAAACATTCGGCTTCGGCCAAATGAGACCGAAGATTTTGCCGAAGCCGAATGTTGAACTTCTTGTATTCTGTAAAAATAGAAGTTGCAAGGAACGGTGTGTTTTTGTTTTGTTATTGTCGGATATTTTGTATTTTGAAAATGCGATTGTTTGCAGCTTTAAAATCAAAAGGTTTTGCATTTGCATGTTGGTAAACTATTAAGTGGTCTGTATAAAAGTATGCAATTTATTTGTACTGGTTCCAGGTAGAAAGAACATCAAAAAATGGCAGCTAAAAAGCCAATTTGGGATTATTTCGTAAAAATGATGCGAAAGCAACTTGCAAAATATGTTCCAAATAGAGTCTGACTGAACATTCGGCTTCGGCTTCGGCTTTGGCTTCGGCTTCGGCTTCGGCTTCGGCTTCGGCTTCGGCTTCGGCTTCGGCTTCGGCTTCGGCTTCGGCTTCGGCTTCGGCTTCGGCTTTGGCTTCGGCTTCGGCTTCGGCTTCGGCTTCGGCTTCGGCTTCGGCTTCGGCTTCGGCTTCGGCTTCGGCTTCGGCTTCAGCTTCGGCTTCGGCTTCGGCTTCGGCTTCGGCTTCGGCTTCGGCTTCGGCTTCGGCTTCGGCTTCGGCTTCGGCTTCGGCTTCGGCTTCGGCTTCGACCGAAGGTAATGAAAAAGCCGAAGTTCAACTTCGGCTTCGGCTTCGGCTGAAAAACTGACCTTCGGTCGGACTCTACTCGAAAGAGTTGGGCCCGTGAAATTTGAAAAGTTTTGTCTGTGCAGCGAATTGAGCCTAGATTGAAAGTCTAATGCGTAGGAGTTGGCGCACGCCACAGCGCCCACAATAAATATTGAAGAGAAGCAAATATAAACCGAGAAAAATACATTTTCTAGCCTAACTTATCGTACAGCCCTCGTACTTTGGTCTTCAGTCTTGACTCTTGACTGACTGGCTGATTGGCTACTGGGTCATGGTTCTTAATTTATGATCCATAAATCTTAGCTGTTGACTCTTGTATCTTTATTTTTAGTCACCGATAGAAGTCGTGTCGCCAAAAATGACGTCTGTTGAATATTTTAGTGACTAAACTACGTTCACGTATCAAAGCTAATGAATGAGGCCAACGCCAAGTGCAAAACTGTGGTTCAGACACAATTTTGATTATTAATAAAAGATCCACTATTTACTCCACAATCACTGAGTCGCTTGACTCTATTAATGTCTCGTGTGATTCATTTAACTTTTTGCAGATCATTGATCGTTCACTCAGTGGTGCAGATGATGCCATCGTCACAGTGGACAACAATGGAATCTTTTGCCCAAACAATTAACCATCAATTAAGAATGAGGTTAACAAATTCAACTGAAATCACACCACATCCATTTATTGTAGGTTTGTTCAAATTAAAATTGCATTCGACTCATCATTCGGCCCAATCAGTGCCACTTAGTCATAACTTACGCTATCAACGTCAGTCAGACGCAGATCCCTTCGGTCTGCGGCCGCGAAGCGACAAGAGACGCGAGCAAAGATCATCGTGGAAACAAAAATAAGACCATGCCGGAGCTGATGAAAAAATAAGCTTATCAAATAGCCGGCGATTGTGGTGTGCTGTCAAATAATCGTCTAATGAGACTACAAACGTACAACCAACGGGTGCCCTCCGGAGACTTGTGCGCTGCTGTGCCACACTGAGCTGCGTCGTGCGATCCACTGGCCTCCCCCCTGGCACAGATGACACATGTAGGCGGGAGCGAGATTACCACACTCTCGGAGCAGACAATTGAATAAATTTGCAAATATTTACTTATGACTATTTATTTAATATTCATATCTTTTCAGTTTTCACGCTGAGATACGTGGCGCACTTGGCGATAAGAAGTCGTGGGAGGCGAACAGTGACGAGGTTGCTATTCTAATTCGTTGCCATTCTTACACACAATTTGCTTGCGCCGAGTCGAATATGAAGAAGATGATGGGCTAAGTATTTATTAAGTCACCCGTGATCCTCCTGGGCAATTCAATTGATGACAATGGACGACGACAACGACAACGACAACGACACGGCGACGACGATGTCGTTGTCATTGTTGTCGACGTGGTCATGCAAGTGAAAGCGAGCGAGAATTTGTCGCTTCAATTAAAGACACGCGGAGAACTTAATGACCTACAGAACGGAATTGAATAACTTGAAGCGGCTCGAAATTGCGTTTTCGGGTTGTTGGAAATTAATTGACAGTTAACAAAAATACAACAGGCTGAAAATGGAGCAGCAAATGAAATATTCATCTGGCGTAAATTGGATTAATCAAACCGGGGTGGCTGTTAAGAGCTGCTGTCATATGCAGGGAGCACTGAAATTATGATGTCTTCCGCTTCGTTGTGGGTGGCACTGTGGCTTGAACTTCTTTAAAAGACATTAAATTTAGATTTGGGTTCTTTATTGCATTACCGATGATATTTTTGTCACTAAAAGAGTCATGATGTGTAATGAGGGAGTAGTTGAAACTTCGAATTCAATTAAGAAATGTAATTAATTGGTTTTAGTAGTAAGTAAGTGGAAAATGATATGTTGTAAGCGGGAATTACAATGATAAATAATAATAATAATGGCTGCGCTACAGTCTGAGGTGGACCTGGGCCTAGCTTCTCAGCAACCACTCGTGTTGTGCGTGCTATTGTCACGAGTGGAGGGGACCTACAGATTATTGCCGACTCCGAACGGCGAGATTGAGAAGCTTTTTCCAGACAGTTATACTCTTTGAGCAATGTCAGTGACTCGAAAGAGGTGGAGCCGTAAAAATTTTGTGGCGTTTTTGATCCATAGTTGATAACTATGACAGCTAATAAGCAGAATGCGTCTGCAATCTCCCTGTCTCTGATTCGGCATTCGTTCAGTAGCGGTCGGTCGTTTGCGGTCGCAGTTTTGGATGCAATGATACGACTGATACGACCACGATTGAATTCGTGACATATCTGCAATAAAAGGATATCTGTCTTCTCGATGTTTCAGTCCTGACTTTGAACCCTGACATGTACTCATCTTATTAAAGTAATTAATATAGCTGATAATTCGTACAGCTTTCCTTATCATCGTGAAGATACATTCACATGCAAATACTCAATTAAAGTTTGTGTGTTAATTGGGATTTGATCCACGAACATTTGGTGTAGATGGATGAACTTCTTCTTCTACTTGAAGATCTCCTTCTGACGATGGCCTATAGTGAAGCCTTGTTGAAGCCACAGAACTAACACGTTAATATCATCAGATATTAACATCCCTTACACCTCGTTAGGTAAATTTGCGTCGGTTTTCCAAGCGGAAACCTATGCGATCCTAATGGCTACGAGCTATATTGTGAAGAATAGGTGGAAGGGGCGAAGTATTTGTGTCTGTAGCGACAGCCAAGCTGTGCTTAAGGCCTTGCTCAACCCTTTACTTCTACTTCCAGGATAGTTCAGGAATGCAAGTCTTCTCTGAATTTCATCGGTAGCTTGAATTCGCTAAGACTTGTCTGGGTTCCGGAGCACCACGGGATCACGGGAAATGAGATCGCTGATGAACTTGCTAGGCGAGGATCAGATGAGGCATTCTCAGGACCTGATCCTACGCTGGGACTGCCCGCGTCCTTGGGGCTTAGGGCTTCCACCGATGGTTGGACTTTTCGAGAGCATAACCGCAGGTGGCATGACTCTCCAGGATGTAGACAGACCAAGCGCATGCTCCCCAACGTCTGTAAGAAATCCGCGGCTTTCTTGTTATCTCTTAACAGAAAAGACTGCAGACAACTTATTGGCGTACTAACGGGGCACTACACCTTCGCCAAACACCTAAGTGTGCTTGGCCTAAGTGACGAAACCCTCTGCGACGCCTGTGGATCAGGTGACAGTTATTCGGCGCTGATGAGGTGAGAGCTGATGATGTAGGCTCCTCATCACAGAAGCGCCTGTAAAAGTAGGTTGCTGCCTGGTAGTACAATGGACAAGTTTTGAGTCTGAGTGCTCCAGTGTAGTGCGACAAAAACTTACGACAAAAAAAAAAAAAAAAAAAAACATCCCTAACGGAGACATCGTTATTCTCAGAAAGAAATACTTTTTGCCGTGCTTTATGAGGTGACGAAATCGATATTGTTGGGCGATCGCCGGCTAAGGGTATGTGAGATAGCTAAAATTTTAGTTACTTCAAAAGATACATTCGAATGACGGTACCTAAATATTTATTTATTTATTTTATACTTCAAAAGATACATTCGAATGACGGTACCTAAATATTTATTTAGGCATGAAAACTATCGGGAGCCGCGCTTTCTGATGATGGGCCAAAAACGGATTCCGGTGAAGATTTCAAAATAGAATATAGAACCCTTCAACAATTCACGCGAATTTTTACAGCGTATCGTAACAGTTGATGTTTGCTGGAAACACCACCAAGCACCAGAAATTAAGAAATAATCAAAAAAGTGGAAATCTCAGGCAAACGTGCTAAAAAAAGTAAAAGAGCTTGTTTTGTTTGAGAAATCATGTTAAAAAGTTGCAATATCGCCGAAAAAATTGTATCGCACTGAAAGGAAAGTAAAATAAACTGGGCAAGTGCGAGTTGAACTCGCGCGGGGAAGGTTCCGTCACATAATATTGATGGATGATTTCTGAATATCAAACGACGTTTCCAAACAATTTCAGTTGAATTTTTTTCTAACTTCAACCCAAATCAACTTCTCATTCATACATTCAAACATCCAAACAAACATTTCTTCATACATATGCCTATACCTCTATCGAAGTTTATCCAACACAAAAAATCCCTTCCATCATACACATACCTAATCACTGCTCATGGCTGCGGTGTGTGTGTTCATTTCTGTTCGGCATTTAGGGGTTGAGATCCAAAAGATAACACTCATCAACGAATAGAGTGGTCGAACACAGCATGAAATTTATGTGTGAAAATGAAAATATTTATCATTTCAAATCTTAAATATCTCAAAACTTCAACATGAATTGATATTGTGAAATATATCATTTCTTAATGTTTACGCTGAGCTCTTCAAAACTGCGTATTCAGATCTTCAAAATTCGCATGTCGATGATTGACCGTTTTTGGCCAATATCTCCAAAACCATTAGGGCCAGAATGCTCGCAATGGTTTTAAATGAAAGTACTCAATGAAGCCAAGTTTTTGTGATTTTGTCAGATTTTTAAACACTTTGGTTTAGAAATGGCAGGGGGGGACGCATTTAAAAAAACTTTGGAGCTCCATATTTTCCAAACGTTATTTTGGATAAAAAAGTGTTGAAAGAAACCTCCACCTCATTTCAAAAGATCTGTCAATTGATATATAAGTCGATGGGGTGCGACAATGTTTTAAACTTAATGGCAACTTCACCCATACTGGAGTCACCCACAAATGGCCCCAAATTTTAAATTTGGCAATGACATCTAGGCCTGAAGTACCTAATTCGAAAATTTCATGCCGATATCTTTACAAACTTCGGAGATAAAAAAGTGTGACAGACACGACGGACGGACGGACGGACGGACGGACGAACACACCGAAATTATAAAGGTTCCGTTTTTGTAGACGGAACCTTAAAAAAGAGGAACAAAAAAAACAAGTATTTCATTTCAAATGTACAACAGAAAATTACACTCATTTTGCTTGATGAGATATTGCGTTCAACCCAAAATACTTTAATTTGGATAGAGATACATAGATGATACACTTGATTTGGACTGTAGTAAAACGATTTGAATTCAATGCTTGATATTCAGAATTACTTCTTTGAAATTTATCAAATGGACTAGATTCTCGTAACGATAACTTGCTCTTGTCCGGTTTAGCTCTGATCATCACTGTCTCAAGTCAGGTATTCTTAAAACCCAGCAAATAACATATTTTCTTCGTCATGTGTTGATGCGCGACAATATGATGAAACACAAAGCTTTTGTACTTTATGAAAAATTCCTGCAAAGATAGTAAGTCTCATCGAGATTACGAGAATAAGGGGACAAAGAGCCATTCTATCGCTGGAGATAAGCCAAACTGATAGACTAATTAATGATGTGATGAATGCTGATAATCTTTGTAATTTATCACCAAAACGATCAATTATCTTTCGCATAGCGAGCATGACAGGATGCCACTTTTGCAGCGGCTTACCGACTTCAATGTCTCTATACTAAGCCTCTCCAGATTGTCAATAAAAATTTGTGAAATCATTCTGTGTTACAATCTGGAGCTTAAGTGGATTCGGGAAATCACAGCAACACATTCCAACATTTCTTAATTAAGGGAAGGAACAAAATGTTTACTCTTCTTTGCGAAGTAGAATTGTGTGGTGGGTTATGTTATCTTTTAATTTCACCAACTGCGGGTGACAACAATGAGACATAGGGAAACGCCTGCTAATTGCATTCGCACATTTGAAGGCGACATTTTTCTAATTAAGATTTGATCAAAGCGGCTGCAGAGAACACAGCGCACAGCGTATCTGGGTGCAGAGGGTGTTGGTGGAGCGAAACTAATTTTCACACAATAGCTCTCCATCTGGGTTTGTGAAATTCAAGGCATTCGCTTATTGTCAACTGTCCTCGTGTTGACGGCAAGTGGAAAGACTAGTCTTTACACCGAGCACAGGTGGTGTTCCTTTTGCGACAGTTTCGACAAAGTTTTTTTTTGTTTTCGTTTTTTCCTCATTCATTTGCCTTTTCCTCTGGTTAGCTACTTCAAAAGGACATGATATCCAGATACGGATATACACACTTAGATACAGACATACATTTATTTTTTGAACGGGGCGAATGAAACTTTGTGCTGCTGTGATAAGTACATACGTTGTTCTCTGGCTTTGGGGACGATGCTGGTGGGAAAAGCATTCCAGTAAAAAAGGAAAAAGGACCGTCTGTTCCTGGACACTTTAGAATATCTGGACGATATTGCGTTTGTGAATTTTTTATGAACCGAGAATGCGGAACGAACTTAATTTTCATATTTTACTTTCATGACTTATTCAAAGGGCATGTTGGGCTTTTACCGCCACCGACACGTCTCTGCGAGGCGGACGCTTATCTTGATTTGAATGCCAATGTTATCTGGGTACTATCAGGAGGGCTTTCGTGTTGTTGTGCCTAATTTGTGTTATTGTTGCGTGTAGTTGAGAGATATGGAGATGCAGCTTGTGAGTAATTTAGTTGCGTATACGCCTCGTGGGCATATTTATAATTATTTTTAGGGTGAACGAAATACGTCAAGAGTTACACTTCATTGGTGATTCTTTTTATGTAGACTTAGCATGATTTGTTCATCTATACCTCGCTCGAAATTATGTCTATGATCTGTTCGAATTTGATAAGGGTCTCATTCTTTAGCTACTTGTCTTTTTGGATTTTTATTCAGAACACATTATTAACTCCTAAAAGGTTGGGCTCTTCTTTATGTACTTTAGTACTGGAACATCATTCGATAAATAATTCAGCAATTAGAAAACTCTGTTGGTCGGAAACCTCCACCTCATAGACTTCAGTGTGCTTAAAACACCTGAAGTGCCTCAATGCCGTACATAAATATAATTGAATAGTTATGATTTTATCCGGCTTCGTCAAGTGTCGTTAAGTTGAATTGAGTGGGGTTTTCGTTCAGTTTTGACGTGGGCCTAAAAGGACAATTATTATAGCCGTACGAAAACTTAATGCTTATATCATAATCAAACGAAACATTGTCAAATTTCAAAGTGTCCGTAATTGCTTGTTAGAAACTTAAAGATATATATTAAGCTATCAACTGATATTTGCATACAATTCATTTTGTTTCCGTGTAAGTAGGAAAAGTTGATAAACTTATCGAAACTGAACGAAGCGGTTATTATAGACAGTCAGTGCTAATTTATCATTTTTTGTATTCGCTCGGTTGGTTCTCCTTATACTCCATTCGGCCATTACAGTTGGTCTTCTACTGAAGAGTATACAGTGCCTTACAAAAGTATTCGGAATTATGTTTTTTTTCCTAGATTTTAGTATTGTTAATCAACAAACAATTATTATAATTATAAAAAAACAGTTTCAATTCAACATTTATTCTCTGTTAATAAAATATCAGAAGAAATAATGTAAGTTTTCTGTCTGCAACAACAACAAAAAAAACATAATTCCGAATATTTTTGGGAGGCATTGTATATTTTCTGGCCGTCGGTCCAAAAGCAGCACCACCTAGTCTACGGTGGGGACAAAGTTGATCAGAGTAGTATCATCAAAACACCATCTCTGTGTTCTATTGCTGGATAAAACTTTGGTGAGATTTGTTAGGAACAAGTTTAAAGAATGGGTAAAATTTATGGCTGTGCTACGATTTGTGGTGTGAGGGAGAATCTAAACTAAACTGAAATGAAGCCAATGTGTAGGGCATTACTGCTCCCAAGTGCCTCTAAAATTCCACTGAGTGCATCTACGTGGACTTTTCAATGTTCATTGACATTATTTTTCAGTAAGCTAAAATGTAATACATACTGTTTTCATACGATTCTATTGTTTTATGTCGACACTGAATGGGAAATTTGGGGAATAAGAATAAAACTTTGCCCCACGGCCTACAACCTTGTTTGACTAGTCTCGGGTAGTTTGTTACCGCCAATAAGGGAGCAGCAAGAATTTCTCCATTGAAACTCTATCCAACCGGATGTCAAAACTAGACATGCTCTTCTCTATGCTCGTCAATATTCTTTTTCTTTAGTTGCCTCCAGTTGCGCAGACTAAGTTGGCTAAGGTTTTTTTTGTTTTTTTTTTCGGGAACTTTGAAACACTACACTGGAGCACTCAGACTCAAAACTGGTCCATTGTACTGCCAGGTAGCAACCTACTCCAACGCCGCTAATTTGATTCCGACGGCAAATGGTGACTGGACCAGATTCGATTTCACTGGATATTGACTTTAAGGCACAAATGTCGCATGTCCATTCAAAATAATTTCTACACACCTTTAAAGGCCAAAATTCCACTGTCAGGCGAACTGTTTTAGTAATAATAATAATAATAATGGCGGCGCTACAGTCCAAGGGTGGACCTGGGCCTAACTTCTCAGCAACCATTCATGTTGTGCGTGCTATTGTTCTCTCACGAGTGGAGGGGACCTACAGTTTAAGGCCGACTCCGAACGGCGAGATTGAGAAGCTTTTTCTACAGTTATACTCTTTGAGCATTGTCAGTGACTCGAAAGAGGTGGAGCCGTGAAAAAATGTTTGATGTTTTTTTCGAGATTCGAACCGACGATCTCGAGCGTAGAAGTCGACGCACCTACCCACCACGCCACGACGCCCCAAGCGAACTGTTTTGCCCGACCTTAATAATAATAGGTGACCATTCTTAACCCACGACCTATATGAGATGGCGGTTTTGGTCTGGCTCATCTGTAAAATTTGGCCAGAGTAAATCATGGCCGAGGAATGGAAACTCAGTATCGCTTTCTCGTACCGCCAATTACTGAGGCATAACTTCCCTTTATACGATCTGTCGGTAATTGTGAACGTCTGAAACTGTTCGTCAGCAATTTGATAAGTTGGATATAATTTCAAAGTTTATCAAATTTAGTCCTAGAAAATATCCAAGCAGTAAAACAATACCACCATCTCATCGCATATGAAATCGACTCTGAGCCTAATCATACATAAATAAACTGGGCAAGTTCAACGGGTAAGGTTCCGTCGTATAATATTGATGGATGATTTCTGAATATCAAACAACGTTTCCAAACTATTTCAGTTGAATTTTCTTCTAACTTCAACCCAAATCAACTATTCATTCATACATTCATACATCCAAGCAAACATTTATCCATACATATACCTATACCTCTATCGAAGTTTACCCAACACAAAAAATCCCTTCCATCATACACATACCCAATCACTGCTCATACCTGCGGTGTGTGTGTTCATTTCTGTTGGGCATTTAGGGGTTGAGATCCAAAAGATAACACTCATCAACGAATAGAGTGGTCGAACACAGCATGAAATTTATGTGTGCAAAAGGAAATTGGATATTTTAAATCTCAAAATTTCATTTTAAATCTCAAAATTTCAACATAAATCGGTGTTTTGAAATGCATCATTTCTTAATGCTTACACCGAGGTCGTCAAAACTGCGTTTTCAGATGTTCAAAATTCGCATGTCGATGATTAACCGTTTTTGGCCAATATCTCGAAAACTATTAGGGCCAGAATGCTCGAAATGGTTTTTAATGAAAGTACTCACTGAAGACAAGTTTTTGTGATTTTTTTCAGATTTTTAAACACTTTGGTTTAGAAATGCCAGGGGGTACGCATTAAAAAAAAACTTTGGAGCTCCATATTTTCCAAACGGTATTTTGGATAAAAAAGTGTTGAATGAAACCTCCACCTCATTTCGAAAGATCTGTCGATTGATATATATTTCGATAGGGTGCGACAATTTTTCAAAATTAATGTCAACTTCACCTGTACTGGAGCCGCCCCCAAATGGCCCTACTTTTTAAATGTGGGTGCATGGGCAATGACATCTAGGCCTGAAGTACCTAATTCGAAAATTTCATGCCGATATCTTTGTAAACTTCGGAGATAAAAAAGAGTGACAGACACGACGCACGGACGGACACACCGAAATTATAAAGGTTCCGTTTTTGTAGACGGAACCTTAAAAACAAGAGCACCAATTGTTACCAAAATGACCCATGAGTCTCCCGAGCAACCAATAATTCAACAATTTTTTTGAATCCATTACATTGTGAATATATCAGTTGTGTTTTGTTCCCATCATCGTATCAAGTTTCAATTCTTACGCATCCATATAAATAAAACGTGAGCCGCAGACATTAAATCAAAACTTATAAAACTTGGGATCATAATCATTTTTTCCTTCCACTATTCATCGAGTACTGCTGAACGTTGTGAAAATATTGACGTCAAAAATTTGTTTTGGCAAACAACTTTGACATATCCATTTCATGGGTGTAAACGCCGTTGACAGCAAGCTGCAAAGTCTATGCGGCGGACAGCGCATTTAACTGGCGCTTGTAATTTATTTTTGGGCCTATTCAGTTTCGATACACTTGCCATAATTTACGTCACTCAGCATAAAGTGTTTGTAATTTTAGAAGCAATTCGCAAAAGCGTGTATGTACTCGCACACCGAGACTCTTCATGAGGATGTACGTGTGCAATTCGCTTAAGAAAGTGTATCCACGTGGCCGCTACCAAAAGGCAGGAAAGAATTGAGTGTCCCATGAGAGTACATCGGGCGCCCGTAAGCACAGAAATGAGACAACCTTAGCGCGTATCCGTAGGATTTCCACGAAAACGAGATTGATTATTTTCTTTATGCTCAAAAATAAAACAGAATTCCACGGCACATTTATTTTTTCCTCGAATCAATGTGAAAATACTCGCTTCCACGTTGGCCGTTAGGATCTATTTGTTCGGCTCACTCCACTTCGGGCTTTCACTTTTGAGATACACGAAAAAACCATTTGAAGACATCACATCCCCCGAAGATAAATTCCCTTCTCCGCTCCTCTCCGCCGCACCTACGTGTGCACATTCAGAGATCGGGGAATGTCGTGTATTCACTTACTTCCAGAGTACACCATATTTTCTGGTCCTCGGGCCGTCTATTGTCTGTTATGATGAAAGTAGGTGGGTGAGGTACACTTCAAAGAGCGGGAAATGGAGGTTCCTAAATAAATGTACATAAATCGAAAGCCGTGTGTACTGTCATAGTTTCAGTTGGCTCTGACGGGAGACAGAGAGAATGGGAAAAAAAATGTCTATACTTAACCAGCTCCGCATGGTATTGCGGAAGGTCATGGACTCGGAAAGTGTACTCAAACCCATTGGAGTGGGAGTGTCAACAGCGAAGACTCTATAAGAAACGGCCATGAAACGTGGGCCCGGCAGAGGTGAAGGGAAACCGAAGAGGGAATGACATTTATGTGTGCGAAGTGGATGTGGATGCCAATACGGGCGGATAAATTGGAAATGGATCACAGAGAAGTTCACTGAGTTGACAACTGTCAGGGAGTGTATTCCTGCATCCATTATTAAACTGTCCATCCATCAAAGTACAGCTCCGGGAGAGTCTTAAAGGATTAAGTTCTCCTGGAGTTTTACGATTTCTTTTGAAACTGTCTCTCGGATACACGCGCTGTTTGAGTTTCATTTTTTATTTCATTTCACTTGGGAGGTGTATACGCAGATACTCCTTCGTTTGGTGTGGTTTCATTCGTGGTGTAGCTTATGTGATGTTTGCATTGAATTTTTACTTCACTGGATTGGCGTGGATATTTGCTTAAGTGCGAGGTGTGAGTATTTCAAGGAATTCTCTGAAGAGTTGGTTTGATTACCGGGAATACAGTGTTTACATTCATCTTTATTTGCGGGCGTTTCCTTTTGGGAAGTTGAGTTCGAAACAATCAGTGGGTGACACATGTGAGGTCGTTGTTGTTGGATGGGGATCGTGGTCTAAAGGGAAGAGCACGTACTTGGGTTGTTCTATGAGTAGGAATGGGTGCTTCTGTTTGACTTTAAATCTTGTGAAAATTCACACACAGAATTTGGAAGTACGTACGAGTATATTTTAACGAAACACACTTTTCCAAGAATCCCAAAAAGTTAATTTTTACGTCTATTTGCTTTTGGGGAGTCCCTAAGTTATGAGTATTTACTATTTTTTATATATTTAAATGCAGATTTTCATGAGGACTGAAATTTAGAAAATAAATAAAGCAGTACGTTTTCAAACAGAAGGCGATGATATAAGCTAATCGAGTGGGCTGTTTGGAAAATAATGTATAAATGTAATTGGGTTGGTTACGTCAAACGTTGTGCATTTTTGGGTGACGCAATGAAGCTAGAATTAGTGTTACATATTCTGGTAGGGGTAGTGGGAGGATTTTTACACGTATTTCCTATTTGTGGTTTGAATACCTTGTAAAATGCATTCGCATTGTGCGTCAACCCATACGCACTTGATTTTCAGCACTAGCAACAATTTTTCAAAAGTAACATTGTTCGCGGCTCCACCCCTTCCGAATCACTAACAATGCTCAAAGAGTATAACTGTCTAGATAAAGCGTCTCAATCCCGCCGTTCGGAGTCGGCATTAAACTCGTGGGAGAACAATAGCATGCACAACACTAGTGGTTGCTGAAAAGTTAGGCCCAGGGCCAACTCGGACTTTAGCGCTGTAATTTAACTCTAAGTCAGAGTAGTCCACAACTACTGTCAAGTTATTCCAATAGATCCCAATATCCCTTTTAAAAATGCAGTAATTGTATAATTAATTTCACGCCACTCTGTCAAATCTTCTATTCAAAATGTTATCTAAACTGCAAGTAAGCTTTGTGTGATACCGTCGATTCTTTTCTTTAATTGTTTCCTATCTGTATTTTAATAATGTTATATAATCATCTTTTAAATGACTTAAGTCATTAATCAATTGCAACAGCAATGCGTTTCTGGTTCCAATAATTATGAATAATTACAGAAAAATAGTGGTCACCGTGACGAAATGAATACGTACATCAATTTGTAGGTAGAATATCGATAAGTTACTGATAATTCAAATACAATTTTCTTCGAAAATCTTCAGAGATAAGGAAGAATGGAGAAAGCTAGTGAACGTAGAACGGAGAACTCAGAAGTGCAAATCTAGTATTGAGTGCCAATTAAATAAGAATAAGCTGAGAAGTTCAGGTCCGAAAAGTAGCGTCATCAGAAGAAGAAGAATCTGAGACCCCGATGTAAACTGCGGATACAGTTTGTTAGACAAGCCTTGGAAAAGTGCTCTCAGGAAGACTGAACCCATGACGAGATCATAACAAAATTACCAGCGACAGCTGAATGGAGGATGAACAGAATAAGGACGAATGGAAAATGGTGTCGCCGGGATAGGGTGAGAAACACGACAGTGCGCGAGGAACTCAATGTTGGGCAGCTGCTTCTTCGAACGGAAAAGGCTGTACTTCGTTGGTTTGGTACAGCCAAGTCCAAACACTCGCCTGGTTGCGCTTGGGCATAGCTCCTGATGAGTTAGAGTCGATGGCGGAGGATCGAGTGGCCTGGAGATCTCTCGTGCATGCACGACCCCTTTAGTGGAACATGCGGGTCATTGAAAATGAGATGAGATGGGATGAATGGTGTTGAATGGTATCTTGAATTTCGCGAAATAAAAATAATAAGATAAGAAATTAAGATCGAAAAGTATCTTCTTTAAAGATTCAGGTTTTCATGGAATTTTCCAATATTCCTCATCTGCTTAGACTTCTGTAGTAGCAGAGCGGCCACAATGGCTATGAGGGTCATAGAAATGGGGTTGTAGAGCGGTGGGCGACCATTGTAGCCTCTTTCAAATGGAATGGCAGTGATAAACGAAGAGGCAGTATCGATAAAGGACCTCAACATTGCCGAGCAAACGGTAATAATATAATCTGATAGCCAAGCGGCAATTAGAGTTATAGCTTCTACTTGATGACCTGTCCGCCTCTGGCGTCCCTTCGACGCCAACATCTGTGGGCTTACTTCCTTGATAGCTTTTGCGAACTTGTTGAGGTTCCGATAAGCAATGTATTGCGCTACATCTTTAGCTCCAAATGGTTTCCTGCAACAGAACAATTGGGTTGACCTCAGTCAACCCGTGTTGCAGCACAATGTATCAATACTGGTCTAAGTGCAATTTTTGGTCACTTCTAAGCTAACCTAACCTATAGCTTCCACTTATCAGGCCAACGATCCATGTGGGGCTTCAGCCTTCCATTCTTGACGCCATGCAGCTTGTAGTCATCAAGACCAAGTTACGTTACATCCGCGATCACTTGGTTTTGTACCTGAGCTTTGGTCTTTCAGATTCAATGTCAAAGAAATCTCCACTGTGAATACGATTGGGTACCGGAACATACAGGGATACAAAAAAACGACCGAGCAGGCATACTTGCAATACATGGCGCAGAACTATACAAGACTCTAGCCCCACCCTATGCAAATACTCGGTACTGTAAATAGGCACTAGCGGTATTCGTATTCACGTTAGTCGCTATGGGCATCTAGTAATCCATAGCTACTACGAATAAGAACAAAATGTTGTTTTGTGATTACTCAGCTCTAATTGGGAGGAGATTGCTTCATCTGGGCAAAATTTGATTTGACGAACTGAAAGACCTTAACGAGGTCGAGCTGAAACGCCTTCTGAGCTTCATACAAAAATTTGGGAGGTTTTAGTCATCAACGAATGTATAGGTCTCACTGTGGTCGATTACTCCATCCCCATGGCATAATGAAACCAAACTGTCGTGTTACGTGAGAAGCTTCCTAACAGCTTACGTTAGGGCACCCGCCTACTTAATAATAATAATAATAATGGCGGACCTACAGTCCGAGATGGACCTGGGCCTAGCTTCTCAGCAACCACTCGTGTTGTGCGTGCTATTGTTCTGTCACGAGCGGAGGGGACCTACAGTTTAATACCGACTCCGAACGGCGAGATTGAGAAGCTTTTTCTAGACAATTATACTCATTGTGGAAAGAAGTGGAGCCGTGAAAAAATGTTTGATGTTTTTTTTCGAGATTCGAACCGACGACCTCGAGCGTAGGAGTCGACGCACCTACCCACTACGCCACGGCGCCCACCCGCACTAAATCTAAATAAATAGAAAGATTTCAGACGCTTTGAAAAGATCTATGCTAATAAAAACTTACGAAACCCATGCTTCCTCTTCTCGCCGACTTGCTTCATTTAATCATAAACTCCAACTAACTAGTACGAGTACAAACGACAATCTGGCTTGGTCACATTAGAGACATCAGAAGTTGATTTTAGGAAAATAATTTGCAATCTCTCGTACTCAACATCTAGTGAGTTACACCGTTTTAAAGTGTAATTCTTTTAATTTAATTTTGAGTCATCGAGGATTTGCAAAAATATTTTGCTCCCCTGACTTTATTTGACCCGACCAAATATTTATTCATTCTCAACCACTAAGTGGATTACTATATCCCAACTCCATTTCCACTTGATCTCAATTGAATGCCGAACAAATAGCATCTTCAAGCTCCTCGACCCTCTTAGTGGTTTTGTTTGGAAAGAATGAGCGACGAGCAGGCATGAATAACCCATTCACATGAATGTCGACAACCTACGGATACTTAAAAAAAAATAAGAAGAGGAAATAAATAAATATAATGTGAAAAAAGTTTGATTAAACTTTTGGCAAATTCCCATGAATCCCAAGTCTCCAGACCGAAGGGGAAACAATTTTATCGATTTTCGATTATATACTCGGAAACTGTTATCTTTGGTATCCACTATCTCATCGTTACAAAAGTTCCTGCGTCCAATGAAGATCTTAAAATTAAAACCAAACGGAAGAAAAACAACCATTAGCCACGCAATTTCCCTTGGAAAACCCCCACACAGCGGACTCAAGACTAATCCGACCTTAATCCAGGGGATATCCCATTCAAACGAACGGAAGAGCGAAGAATTGGAGTAGCATCCTTTTATGTAACAGTACCACTCGGCCGCCCCCCCCTCGGAGACGGCAAACAAATGTATGTATACATCTCATTCACAGGCATTCGCATACTTACGTCAGGATAAGACAATGAAATTATCCAATTATATCATTTCCTGCCGGGAGACAGGATGAGCTAGCGCCTTTTTTTGTTATTGCTAATCTAATTCGAGGAGTAACACAATATCTCAGCCCGATGAACGACACTTTATTCACTGTAGGGATGCACACGAGAGGGGATGGGAACACAGACTTATTTGCCACTCAAATGGAAATGCACAATTACTCGCATTTACTGCTGCACGAGAATTTCCTTATGGAACGTAATCATCTATTATCGTTATCTCACAAGCGGGCCTTTGCTCTCTAAAGCGCAACGCTGTCGCGAATTTACACGCTCTTACGGGACTCAACCGACTCACCGACGATCCAACGACCGATTCAAGCCCTCCCCAGAGAATGCAACCGAAAGTGAGCACTGGTGTGGGTACAGTGTGACAATTTTTCTGTTCTATCGATACGAGTCGTCTTCGGATACACAGTCGCGCTCTCGAAAAGCAACCTACTGACACGATTCCAAAGCACCCTTCAACCCTTTGAATCTCCGTTCGATATTGCGGAGATAATGGTGCAGCACCGCGCCGATGAGCACAGAAGTGCAGTGATAAGTTCGATGAGATAAATTTATCCCGATGCTGGGAGTGTGTGCGACTGGTCGGTCGGGCGAGTTGCAGAGCGGTCTTACCAGACAGAGTGGCACGTTGAAATGAACTGAAATCACAATCGGAGAGTGAAAAGCACCCAGCGCGAGACTTCGAACTGTTAGCGACTGAGTGGTGACACTGCGGCCGTGGAGCTGTATGGCAATGGAGCAGTGGTCTGCAGAGAACGAGGCAACGTTCTCACAGATAATCCATTCAAACTGAGCGAAAGCTATTTGCGTTCGGTTGTTTTGAGTGAGAACACTGAACCGAATTGAGTCTGAATTGTGGGTGCTTTGTTCTTCTTGTGGGTGGAACCATCGATAAGAGCTCATTTTTCAAGGGCAACGGCGATGCCGGTTGTAGCGCGAGACTGCGAAGAATCAGATGTTTTCTGCACACTGGCACAGGTGTTCTGTGAGAGAGCTTTCATGAGAGCGTTTCAGTTTAAAGACTCCATGCGCATGTCGAAAATAACAGAGCGTGCGGCACTAGTCAAGTCACACACACGAAGGTCGTTTGGGAGATTGCACGATGTGAGTAGTTTCGAAAATAGAACGGTATCAGCGTGGATAAGATAGTTTTGTCAATCTCGTTTATTTCCAAAGCTCAGGAGCACATAAATAATCAGTCGAGAAGTATTGTTCACTTGTGAGTTGTGCGATGGATGCGATTCATTTGTCATTCAATGTAATGTTATGGAGGCTTTTGTTGAAAAATGCTATTGAATATCCGTTAATTAAAGTGAAAACAAGAGTAATTTTGCTTACGTTCATTTCCCAGTTAAATCATTGATCGAGTGCACAGAATGAAAAGTGATTGGATTTTTTAACGTCATTCATTGTTGTTTTTATGGTTGGGCGCTTGGCTTCATGGAATTTTTTGAATGGAAAACGACGCGTGTTGGTGCTCATTTATAAATAGTGATATTTATTATTCACTCTATTATTCATCAACCCCCAACACCGATGCGTAATTATCAAGAGAATTGAGTTGATAGAAATATCATTGTCTTGATTTTTTGTGATCGGAAGAACTGGACATCGTTGACTATATTCTAGGAATATGTACATTGTCGTTGGGGAGGTGAACCACGATAAAATATGATCATGATCTTTTCTCTTCTCTTCTCTTGAATTTGGCCATGGGATGATATTCCTGTAACGGTATTAATTTAAACCACTTTTATGAGAGTGTTTTCAGGGCAGAATGTTTACGCTTATCCAATTCTTCAAACTACTAGACCACAAACTACGTCGACTTTAGTCTCAGGAAGAACTCAATATGGGCCATATCCCGAAAGGATTTGGAGGATTTGACCAAAATTTAAATGAAAATACAGATCTAAAAGGTATTGCCTGAACATGAAGATGGTTTATACGTCAAAAGGGTTATTTATTCCTTAAACGATTCGTGTTAAGAATTCGACCATTTTGTATGTTCATTTGTTTGTTTGACGGTGGTTTGAAAAAATTTAAATTGTTTATACCAGAATTTGTAATAACCAAAAAATTTAACCACTGCCGCATTCGAAAAAATTTGTCTGTAATATACAAGGTGGCGCAAAATTAATCATCCTATCGGAAGATGTTATAATTTTTGCAAATGGCGTACGTCAATCATATTTGACATTTCTGAACTAGACAGCTGCAGTATACAAATAGACAAGGAATGGAGCGCTATACTCCGCAAGAGTAATTGTGTCGATCTTTTTGAGCAATAAGCGGTCGGTGGTGTTAGCGTAGCATGAATTTCGACGTCGATTTCCTAATCGTGTCGCGCCTGGTCAAACATTCCAGCGATTAGCTACTCGACTCGAACAGACTGAAACCACAGGAGACCATGCGGGGCGTGGCCGCTACCGAATTGGTCGTTCGACCGAGAACACCGCGGCTGTGGCTGCCGTTGTCGCTGAGAACGAAGAAACATCAATCAGACGATGGCAATCGGGCATCACCAGACGTACTCTTCAGCGAATTTTAGTTTCAACAAGACGGTGCAAGCGCACACACAGCACAAAGCACAGGAATGCGAACAGTTATCACCGAAAATCTTGTTGAGTTATTTTCCATGCTATAAAACGGGCTCATATGTGTATCAACACTGGCGGCAGCCACTTGGCAGATGTCATGGTTTCCACTTGCCAGAAAAAATTATAAAGATCCAAGTAGTGATGGGTAGTAGGATAGTAGTGAGTGATGAAAATACTCAAAATAAATTTTTTTATTTAGTAAAAAAATATTTCAAAAACAAAATTAGATGATTAACCCGGCGAGAGTGTGGTGAGAAAATGTAACATTGAGTATGTGGCTGGGTATGACATACCCACATACAAAATTACCTGTAAATATTGTTATAATAAATATTAACATTTAAAAATCGGTATTTTATTATAAAAGTTATATAATAATTAGTTGCATATGAAACACATGTAATATTTTAAGAATTTTTATATTAATACAGAAAAAAACGAAATTGTCTCAGTTGGAATGTAATGTTTACTGCAATAGTTGGATTCTCTCTCAGAGCTCTACTTGACGGAAGTATCTTCTAGCACTTCTCCCAACATGGACATAAGGCGCCTTTCTCTAGTTTCGAAATGCATTTTTAATCAAAAACTAAAAAAAAATAGAACATATACGAAAACTGCAATAGTTTATATTGGTACAAAATGCATACACCAACTATGTGGCGGGGTATTACGTACCCAACAGATGTTTAAACACGTGTATCTCGACCTGTGACTAGCGGGACACTGCAAAAACTCCACTGTCCTCTTCTGCTTCTTTTTAACTCGCCACACTCTCGCAGGGTTAATATATGTAGCTTGATTTTGATTCAAAAAAATCATTCGAACGAGTATTTACAAGGCTCTTTTGAGGCGACATAGATGGAATGAGTCAGATTTTTTGCGTCCTTTCAAAAACCATGGATGAAAATTAGTCTAACCACGTTACTCTTGAAGCGAAAGAACAGTCAAAACGAAGGATTGCAAATTAAAAACCTGCTTTACAAAAGGTAAAGAGGTTACATCTATCGGGAAGGTGATGACTGGTCTGTTTTTAAGGTTCCGCCAAAACGGAACCTTCGGTGTGTCTATCCACCCGTGCGTCTGCCTTTCGCTCTTTCATATCTTTTACATTTATAAGCAATTCGATGCTTTAGGCCTAAGTATCATTTTTCATGCACGCATATTTTAGAAGTGGAGCCATTTGGGGGTGGCTCGGGTATAGGTGAATTTGAAATGGGTTTTTAAATATTGAACTGAACTTATATCGATAGGTATTTTGAAATGAAGAGAATCTTCGCTTAAAGACGATCCAGAATATGGTTTGAGAAATAAGGAGCTCCAAAACAAGTGGGCGCCGAGGCCGTGTGGGTTCGTGCGTCGACCCATGCGCATTAGACTTTCACAGTCTAGGTTCGATTCCAAGTTCAGACAAGATTCAGAGATTCACGGCCCCACCTCTTTCGAGTCACTGACAAAGAGTATAACTGTCTAGAAAAAAGCTTCTCAATCTCGCCGTTCGGAGTCGGCATTAAACTGTAGGTCCCCTCCACTCGTGAGAGAACAATAGCACGCACAACACGAGTGGTTGCTGAGAAGCTAGGCCCAGGTCCACCTCGGACTGTGGCGCCGCCATTATTATTATATTATTAAAGTAAGTTTAAATGCGTACCCTGTCCCATTTTTAAACCAAAGTTTTAAAAATCTGAAAAAGGAATTTAAAAAAATGGATTCAGCGAGTACTTTTGTTTAAAATTCTTTCTGTCCCTAATAGTTTTTTGAGATATTGGCCAAAAAGTGTACGGAGATATTGAACATTTTTCTTGCGCACATAAATTCCCTGCTGGAATCGACAACTCAACACGAGTCTCAGTGGTATCTCTCACATTCATTTCATTCCCTAAACGGACAAGAGCAATATACACACTGTAGGCATGAGCAGTGATTGGGTATGATGCAAATGAAATTGGAGAATTGTGTTACAAAAATTTGGGTGGAGGTATATGTCTTTATTTTTATATGTCAATGCTTTGCAAACTATTAAAATTAGTACGGTATTCGCAACTTTAAGAGAATTTACTCAAATTTTCGGTAGTAATCAATATTTAATTATTTCGAGATAACATATTCACTATTGAATGTTCCTCTGCTAGTGAGACAATGCACCCTTCGAAATTCCAAAAATATTGCAGCCGTAAGTTCTTCAATTCAAAATGATCCGAACAAATCAATTTTACGCCGTTTCGCAAGAAAACTATCGGTCTACATTGCAGCAAATGTTGTATAAAGCATCTTGATTATTAGGTTAAGTTAAGGTGGCTGACTGCAGTCTAACAATCACTTGATCATTTGGTGTGCCGAAGCTTCTCCGATTGGGCTCTGCAAAAGATCACAGAAAATCCTTAATATTTTAAAGGCCACATCCTTGAGATTTTAAAGGCCAAGGAAATGTTTGCAGATGAACAACAATCTTGTGATGCAATTGTTAATTCAATCAACATAAAAGAGTTTGCTTTTCCCAACAAGATATGTCTGTGTAATTGGTTAAAATCAGTGACAATCTTAGATACCTACTGTAAATGTAAATATCAACTTAAAATATTATACCTGACTGTCAGTACCTGGAATGGAAACATATCGTTTTTTCTCTGTAACTTGCATAATGATGTTCATGGCTTAAAAATGGCATTTTCTTGATTGTCGATATATCTGCGAAATCACTCTTTTTTGTTAAAAACTGTCATTTTCATATTTCCTGGTAAAAAGAAAGGAGTATCCTTTACATCCTAGTGTTGTGATTTCTGGTGAATTCACCATTTTCAAGTTTGTCATACAGAGATTTTCCTCTTTTTTGATAAAGAAACACATTTTTTTCTCCGGAAATGAACAGCGGTTTCTTTTAAAAGTCCTTTTGTGCTCTATTCCTGAATGCTTATACGCAGACCTTCTTTTCTTTCATTTCCTTTCAAATCATTCGTTTGTACACATGAACATCTGTATGCGCATTAGTATGAAATTGGAAAGATTTAAAGAATTGAAAATACGAGTATATGTTTTCCTGGACATATATATTTTTAAAAAGCTCTTCTTTATACATACATATCTTCTCATATTCTCATTGATGTATAAGATCTTTTCAAAATTCTATCGACTTTATTTTAATATTAAGCTTGGCGTTGCTTTAAACATCAAATGACGCTTCTTCTTTAATTGGATTACTGGGGATATTTGAAAATCAATTTGTGATTGGTAGATGAATTGGAGGTTTATAAGTGTGTCCCAATTTGTAGATAGAAGTAGTTTTTTTGAAGTTTTGATTAAAGTGATGACTATGATTTGCAATAAACAAAAGTTTGTGTTATTTTTGATGTCATGGAGATGTTGATCGATACTCCTCCAGACGGGGGTAATACGTCGGTTCTATTATGGATTTGTTGGTTAAGCAGTCCAGCAAAATAAAGTTGTATCAGCTAAAAATAAATATAATAAAGATAGCAAACCACTTTATAGCTTTTTGATTGTTTTTCGAATGGCATATTCTAAGAAGATCCACAAGAAAGAAGACCCCTTTGACTGCTCCAAGTACCAGAGAATAAGTCTTCTTGGGATGGCTTAAAAGATGCCATATTGTGTTAATACCTGATAAAGTGTGTTCAACCTGATAGCTCCGTATCTGTGTGATATCTGCGTCAAGGGAGCAATCAATCAAAAATCACAATTTTTACACTGCGGCAGATCTACAAAAGAAAAGGAAATTTAAAATAAACGCTCAGCACCTATTTGTTAAGGCCGCTCATGACAGAGTGCATAGTGATGAGCTATATGATTCCCTGTGTAGTTTTCACATTTATTTCAAACTCCCAAAATTGAACAGGATGACGATGGAGAATTCTCCTTGCTCCATGAACAAACCTAGAGTAATATCAAAAAGGTTCAAGTGAACTGTTTAACATCATCCATAAGAAGGTTAGGCAAAACTCTCCTGTTCAATACAGGAGGCACGACCCATCAATGTTCGTGGAGTTGCATACGTGGGTGGCAGTTACGTGATTGAACCGTACGAAGGCTGCTAAAATTGGTCTTGGAGTAAACGAGGGCGAGACCAAATATATGCTGTCATCAAGAAAGGACGCAAACCATCAACAACTTGTCCAGAATGGCATCATTGGCTGATAGGTACATGTATTTTCGATGTAGTCAAAGATTACATCTAGATCGGCGGGGAGCAACATCTACACGAAAATCCAGTCCGGAATTACTTTTGTCCACCGCCTCGGAGAACCAAGAAGCCCTTCCATTGGTGCACAACGAAGCAACTTCAAATCACAAATTTTTTAAGTAGTTTAGTAAACCTCAGAAAAAGGGTCTTATTCTTAAATTTCGAAGTTGGACGTCAATAAGTTAAAGACTACTCTCGTACAAAAAAGCTATTAGAATCTCTCACGCAGAAAATCAATGATCTGGTGCGCGATAGTTACGATTTAGTCCCGAGAGGGCGTGGACCTAGTGTCAGCAGCAACCACTTGTGTTGTAAGTGCTATTATTTTCTTCACGAATGGGGGGGACCTGCACTATTATGTAGATGTTTGAAAAACTTTTCTTGGAAGTTATACTTCCATTGTCTGCGTCCTTAAAGAAGTAATGCTGAAAAGCTGAGAGTTGATGTGTTCGGGATTGAACCTCAGACTAGTGAAACGCAGAGTCGCACATACCCGCTTTGCAATGCTCACAAGCATTCTTAGGTTGAAAAAAGCTTGATTCCCTTAATCTTCAAGGAGTATATAATATATAGCCGGACCGCCCGAAATCACCGTTACGGGTTGGGTAATAAGCTTGGGAGGTTTTGAAAATATTAATCGTATAGGTTTTGCTTGAGCATTTTTCTCCTCGCAACATAAACACAACCTTGACCATAGATTGCACCCAGAATTTACAGTGCTGGCCATTAAAATAGAGGCATCTAAAATTATTTTGAAATTGTTTAGAGTATTTATTTATTGAAATCAATGCATTTATTCACAATTGGTTCTATTGTTCTGTTCAATAAAAACGCGATCCTTCTCGAATTAATATTTTCCTCTTGGCAATCAAGCAAAATTATAACGCTGCATTTTGTCCTTAACGGTATACAGTATCTCCCTACCATGAGCTTCTCAGCAACCACTCGTGTTGTGCGAACCGACAGCTTAATGCCGACTCCGAACGGCGGGATTGAGAAGCTTTTTCTACTCTTTCAATACTGTCAGTGTCTCGAAAGAGGCGGAGCCGCGAACAATATTGTTTTTGAAAAATTATTGCTCGTGCTGAGATTTGAACTTAGACTGTGAAAGTTAAGTGCGTATGGGTCGACGCACAAACCCATAACGCCACGGCGCCCATATGTTACCACTGTACATTATGAAGCATTATTGAATAGGTTTTCTTAATAATTTATTTTTAATTTTATTTTATTACCCACCACTGTATCCTACGAATTAAATTATCAAACGAAATCAAATTTGTTAAAATGTGTGTTTGTTAGAAAAGCAAAAAAGTTGAATGAGGATACGAATTGAAAGATCCCAGGAAACAACGAATGACAGCAAGAAGGTCAGTCAAATGCGCACTAAATTAAATATTGCAGAACGTCATGAACCTATTTCCTTACACCAGATAAAGGCTTCACTTACAAAGCGAAACAAATGTGTTCCGGTCCTAAACTGTGCATTAAAAATAACTAATGTATCCTTAGTGGTAGATTCATATCCCTTAAAGATGAATGTTTCTGATAATTCTATGATAGCGCAGGTATTCATGACACAAATTTCGTGACTTGAAGTTACTCCGTCCACCGTATAAAAATAGTTCTGCTGTTCTTCCACACCTTCTTCCGTTCCTTCTGGAAGCCGAATGGAAAATATTTCACTTTCATTTTCCCCCGCTCAAGACATACATTATTCAGAACATTTATATCAAAGTGCAAACAAGTCTTGAGGATAATCTATTAACTGTATGCAAACACCTATCGCATGAAAACAAGGATAAGTTGAATTGTTTTCCCATTTCGTAAACACCTGCGGTCCTTGTTATAGTTTCGGATGTAAACAGAAAAGTTTTCATGTCTTTTCGTTTCCGTGTTATCATGCGGCGCATTTTCTGCTCGTGTTAGTTATTACATACAACGTGATAATAACATAAATGCGTCAAAGGGAAACATTTCGTGCCTATTAATCACGAGCACGTAGGCCGAAGTACTTTTGTAGTAGTGCTAAGACACTGACATACAATGTTGACGGCAAACTCATGGATGAGAGGAAGGTAAATGACACCAATTCGTGGCATCGAAACATAATTGAATACGATACTTATTCGTGTCAATTACATCATCACGCTTTATAACTTCTTTTGGAAAGAGTTTAATTGGCTAGTGCTCATATTGTGACTCTAGCGTTGTGTTGATTTGATAGTGTTGTCATTTATAAAGAACTTTGCCCTTTGTTTCGAAAAAGGTTCAAAATCAATCTTTAATCTGCATAAATTTAAATCATCAGTTCTTCTTATTGGAGTTTGGGTTTAAGATATGCAGCGAAAATAAAGGGCGGTCACCTTTGTTTGATCGCGGTTGTTATAGACACACCCTATGGGGATAAAAGAATAATTAAATGACTTAGCGCCCAATGAACTGCTTAAAACATCTAACGGGGTAGAAGAAGTACCATCATGCCAGCTCAATCACCGTTACACACAACGATTATTCCAAAATCAAATAGACAAAAAAGTGCCCATCAACAGAAGGTGTCACTGCGGGCTCCATAATCGCATAAATGTTAGGTGTACAGCCGCAATCCGAAAAACAGCTTTACTCCCTAAATACTTAGGATTCTGCATTAATAAATATTCATTCTGTGAAGTGTGTATATCCTTTAAAATTATTTTTTCAGGAATTACACGGCAGACTGGAATTCTCGATAAATCTTAAATGCCGCTGGTCGTAATTTATTCTTAAAGCTCTTAACTTTTTTTGTGATACGAGAAGGCGTGTGAAGGCGGAAAATGGGCGGTGGAATTGAGGATTAACACTGCACCAAACACCGACACAATTTGTTGGGCAGAGCAACATTGAATAACTTTAACATTTATTAACCGACATGTTTTTAAACGTAATTAAGTACAAGTTTGACCATTAATCGCTTTATACCGAAACTTCTTCTTCTACTTAGGGCGCTACAGTCCGAGGTGGACCTAGGCCTCACTTAACATGCCTCTCCAGCCAGCACGATCTTTCGCCAGCTGTCTCCAGTTTCGCACACCAAGCCGGCCGAGGTCCCCCTCGACTTGTGTGGGCCACCTAATTCGTGGACGTCCTCTGTTGTTGCGTTGTCCCAATAAACTCTAGACCAAACATACACACTTTAACAAATCTCGGAAAAAAAATCGAGTTTCAAATCGATAAGCATCATCTTCAATTTGATTTCAAAGCCGAGTCGATGTGACAGCTAAATTTGGGATCCAGAGAAAATTGATCTGGTTATGTCGCGTCACACTTCAGTTTAGGTCCAGTAATTCAGTTAGGCATAAAATATGTTCCGGATTTTGAAAGAAGGTGCGCTGTCGTGTGACATCTTCAATCGGGTACTATCATCTATGATTTAGTTCATTGCCGCTCCATTCCAGCGTGGCCTTGAAGAACCTTTCATGAATATCAATAAGTAGGAGAAATAAGCTGGTCTTAGGGTAAATGAGAAGAAGACAAAATATATGCTGTCGAGCAAAAATCTATCTTTCGCTCATCACTTGGAACAAAATGCCACAATCGACAGCTAGAAGTTTGAGGTAATATATTTAAGCCTACCCCAGCCAAATGTGAATTCCACAGGCGACATCTTAGAGGAAAAAAAATTACCCTCGATTTCTGCTACTTCGATTTGTCCAAAAAAATTCGCGCAAAATTCCGGACTCTAATTTGTCAGTCTTGCCAGTCTTGCCAGTCTTGCTATATGCAGCCGAAAGATGGACGATAAGCCGAGTGGCAGGCATGATTATTTGTGCCTTCGAAAGAAAAATTCTACGTTGACAATTTGGTCCCGTCAGCGAAGAAGGCGAATAGATGAGAAGACCTAAACGCGATTTCAACGAGCTGTATGAAATTGTGAACTTAGTTCAGAAGACAAAGATCAGCCTACTTAATTGGCACGGGCGCATCGAGTGCATCGACCTTTTTAAGGGTTCTGTTTGTACCATTCTGGTATAATAATAATAATAATGGCGGCGCTACAGTCCGAGGTGGACCTGGGCCTAGCTTCTCAGCAACCACTCGTATTGTGAGTGCTATTGTTCTGTTACGAGTGGAGGGGACCTACAGCTTAATGCCGACTCCGAACGGCGAGATTGAGAAGCTTTTTCTAGACAGTTATACTCTTTGAGCATTGTCAGTGACTCGATAGAGGTGGAGCCGTGAAAAAGTGTTTGATGTTTTTTTCGAGATTCGAACCGACGAGCGTAGGAGTCGACGCACCTACCCACTACGCCACGGCGCCCACTGGTATGGGACCATAAAAAGAGGTTACAACTTCGTGACCGTAAGTAACCGAAAATGTTCTTACTTTTACTAAAAAAATGTATTATGTGTAAAAATATTTCATTTAATTGCATTTAGGCTCTAATTAAAGTGTAAACTTAAATTATTTACCAAAAGAATTGATTTTAGTTTTTAACCGCAAATATCTTTAACTGTTTGCTTTACAAGCTGGTGCTTGGTTTTGCTTTGATTTAATTCATTAATTTGCGCTTAAACTAGAGTATACAAGGATTCTGCAAACCGCACCATTAATTAAAAATATCCCTGACAGATATTTATCAAACATTTACCCCAAGCAACATTGTACTTAAACACAGCGTCATGGCATATAGATCGGCATCTAACTCACCCCTGAGTCTGAAATTTAAATAATTACACTAATTAGGAATTCATAAATTTGGGCCAGTATCCACAAAATAATGAGTGAGCTATAAATAAGGATACTAAGTCAGCCAACTCCCCTCTCAAAGCATCTTATAACGATGAAATGAAGTGATTCATCAAATATTTTCAAGCAAATGGTGTGTACACTTGTGGTGAAGTGAAAGGAATAATTAATATCCTGCTTAGAGGATATGAAAGCCAGCAAGGACTTGCTATCATGTTTATATTACATGTGGAAAAATGAGAAAATAAGATGTTCAAATGATCCTTTGAGGGTCTCGACCATATGTTGCGGATGTTGAGGCGTTTTTTGCTTGCTTATGGGTGGCATATGCATGCAGATGGTATTTGATAGATTTATCTGCGAATGAATATTTCTCGTTAGTGGTTACTTCATGTTACAGCTTATTCTAGATCGCATTTCCTTTCATATGGCGCACTTCAATCGAGGGATGTAGCGTATGTTAACAAAAATACGATTCAATCACATCAGAGTTTGAGCTCGCAGCTGAATTAGCGAGTAATTGCGTCCGTGGATCGAATCTCGATTAGCACACCAACTTTCAGTTTTAAGGCAACTCGAGTCACTGACAATGCTCAGAGAGCAGAAAGAAGAAATGATGGAATTTCTTTGTACCTTTTACAACTGACTGCTTCCTCCTGCCGATCAAGACTTTTTTGTCAATCTTTGGAGGCTTGTGAATCATCAGTCAGTGATATCAGTCTAGGCCGCATCAGCGTAAGATCACGATTAAGGTTGTGCTTAGGTAGCGTTAGTAGGAACTACAAACATCTAGTTGGTTTGCTAGTTCAGACCTGGGTTAATGTCCGACTGTAATTATAGGGCATACTTTTCAACTAGAACTGAGTGGAAAAGCGATAAAGTCATCCAAAACCATGACATAGCCATCTTCACAGACGGTTCGAAGATGGACTCTGGTGTGGGCGCTGGAATCTTCTCCGAAGCTCTCAAGATATCAAAGTCACTCAAGCTACCAAGCTTTGCAAGCATTTTCCAGACGGAAGTGCTAGCAATATATGATGCGTGTCTTGAAATTAAAAGCAGAACATACCAACACAGCGGATAGCAATCTTTTCAGATAGTCAAGCTGCTATCAAGGCTCTAACATCCATAACCACAACGTCAAAACTAGTGGATTGCTGCTGCAAGAGCTATCCATTATAGGTGAACGGAGCCCGGTCTCTTTAATCTGGGTTCCCGGGTACACGGGTATAATAGGAAACGAAGCAGCAGACGAGCTAGCCAGACAAGGATCCAAACTCGATAGTCTCGTTGTGGAACAAATCCAGGCTCCACTAGGCTTCGTAAAAAATAACATCTACAATCACTTTCTCAAGATCGCCAACGAAAGATAGACCAAGATGGAAACATGTGTCCTATCCAGAAGCTTATGGCCCAACTACAACCAAAAGAGAACAAAAGACCTGCTTAACAACAGTAGAAGAAACATATCCAGAATCACAGCGGTCTGTACTGGACACTGGGCTGTTGGCAGGCATGCTGAAAGACTAGACATACCATTTAACTCGGACTGCCGCAGCTGGGGGAAAACTGAGCCAAAAACCCCAGAGCACTTTATGTGCAAATGTCCGGCTCTAGCTAGGGTCAGACAACGCACTCTGGGCAAAGCCTTCTTCAACACCCCTAATAATCTCTCAGGAGCAAACATTCATAGTCTGCTAGCCTTCATAAATTCCACAAAGTGGTTTCAAAATTAGGCTAATCTAAGTGAATACACACTCTTTTTCACCCCCATTTCACAAATTAGGTATCCCATAGGATGTGGTATCAAAACAGTTCTTTCATGGCGCTAATTGGGTGCGAAAACAAGATGTGTATGTCCACCGCCACTTTTACCTACCTACCTACCTAATGTCCGACTGTAGATCAATCCAAAATTAAGATGTAACCTAAAAGAGTGTTTCAATTTGACAGGTTATCGAAGGCAGTGCTTGGCTCTTCCCTTGTGTTTTGTCATTTTTTCTGCATAATCAAGCTTACTCAGACTTTTCTGATTCCGTGGTCTTCGGCTACCACAGGAGTATCATTCGACATAAACATAAACCACAAATAGATCGATTTTGTATCTTTTTATTTCACGGTTTAGGGCAGAGGACAAGTTTGTCGTAGCATAAAAGCCTTCCTTGTACCATCGAATGTCTTCCCGTACATCTAAGTAAGATTTTTTGTTGGCTACGTCCAGTACCACACTTCAGATTTTCACTTGCGTGTGTCTCCTCTGCTTTTTCTGTTGACAATGACGTTCATGAGTAACGTGATTAGCAGTCAGTTTGTTTAGTTTAGTTTAGTGGTGGCAATACCCCCATTTATTGCGCTTAATACAAGTTTGGAACTTAAACAATCTAAACTTAAAAAGTAATACTTAGTCTAAGGCAGGGCTAAGAAGGAAAAGAAGAGCTCTGGAGTGAATTGCGAAGAGATGTTTTATTAAGATGTTGTCTGTGTTGATGCCGGAAATCAGTAGATCTTGTCAGTCATTGTCTAAATTCAAACGTCCCTTCCGTCACATACAGGACATTTTTTTTTTCTTTTTTGGAGGATTTTAGAAACACTACTGGAGCACTCAGACTCAAAACTGGTCCATTGTACTGCCAGGTAGCAACCTACTCCAGTGCCGTTAATTTGATCCCAACGGCAAATGATGACTGGACCGATTTCGGAATCGAACCTGGGACCCCTCGAACTTGGGGCAGGCACCTAACCAACTGCGCCATCCAGTAGGTTGGTCGGCAGACGGGGATGCCACGCCTCACTCAGGTCCTAGAGGATATCTCACCGCTCCAAACGAGACTTGGTAGCAAAGCTATCAAATGACTGTAATTAAGGTAAACGTGCGCATGATTTATTGTTAAGATTTAGTGCGACACTAAAACTCAGCACGAAATAGCGATTTTGTCGCTTATCAAGTGTCAGAACTGTCAACCAATTATAATTAAATTGACCAAGTAAACATTGCAAATTAATTAAAATCTGAGTTTCATTCTTTTCACTCGTCAAACAAACGAAACACCGTCTGGGAATTTCTCACACGCGAGTTCTATGCCGTGTTCATCAATTTGGATGGACAGCGTCTTATTTGCACGAAACCTCAACCGAAGGCGTTCAGGTTATTCCGTAGGCACAATGTCAATGTCAAACATGGTCATTCATGGCGATTTCTTTTCAATAGTAGCCATTTAGTCGAACATGCGACTTGTGGACAACCTTTGTTGTGCCCCATCGAACGAAAAAGGGACCCCCCAACGATTGTGTACAGAGTTCGTCGGCTTTCATTGATTTGAAAATGATACTAAAGCGAATGTTCGTGCTCCTGTTGGGTATTTTCGCCTTACCTGGGCTTTAAATAGATGCGGGTAGTTGGCAAGTACATGTCAGAGCAGCACTACGATGGGACGGTGGATATTGTTTGCATGCTAGGGGAGTAATCGATTTGAGAGGTGCACCACAAATTTGAATATAATCACTTCGGGGCAGTACTGTTATTTATGAGCGAATGGAAAGTAAACAAAAATACATTCAGTGGATGCAGTTTATAAATATGAATTTCTGTACACGCTTATGCAGTGGATTAGTTTGTGTTCGTTATTTCTTACTTTATGTGAAACTAAATATAACATTCAATGGGAAAGATGTTTTGGAGTTGCACCAACTTTAGGAATCATCCACAATGGAAGGGACCTACAGTTTAATGCCGACTCCGAACGGCGAGATTGAGAAGCTTTTTCTAGACAGTTATACTCTTTGAGCATTGTCAGTGACTCGAAAGAGGTGAAGCCGTGAACAAAATGTTTGATGTTTTTTTTTCGAGATTCGAACCGACGACCTCGAGCGTAGGAATCGGCGCACCTACCCACTACGCCACGGCGCCCACGATTCAGACATTTCATTTTCATTTTCTGAAATGAGAGAAGACAAAGAAAATATTAAGAAAAGATATTAAATAACCAAGACAGAAATGGAAAAAATAAAGAATTGGGGGGCTGCGGATTTTATATAGGGTGGCGCATAAGATTTAATAAGATTTTATTATTGAATACTATTTTTGTTTACGTATTTTTTTTCAGAATTAACTTTGAAAGACTTGGGAAATTTAGGATAGAAAGATTCAGCACAGAACAAAGAACCAAAGTGATTCAATTTTACTTTGAAAGTCGACATTTAATTATTCAGACACAAAGATTATATCGACATTTCTTTCATGCTCAAAATGCGACCTGTGCTCCAAAAATTTACCGATTGGTCCAGAGTTTTCAGCAACAAGCAACAACCTCGTATAATTCGAAACATTGCTCGGGTGCAAGTAAGTATTGAGGAAAACCCCGGAACTTTCCCCAGCGAAGTTCTCAGCAGTTGGTGATGTCTTCGCGGTCTTTGCGAAGAATTTTAAGGCAGTTACACCTTTTTCCATACCCACAGCTCGTCCAACTATGAGGGAAATTTTTAGTGATACCTAAAAACGTATGTGTATGCCATACAACAGCTTAGGGCCAATATCCGAGAAAAAGGGAGGGCGCTGGGACCTTTGGAAAGAGCAAAACAAAACTTACTGTGCATCATTATAACAAAGTCATACGTATGTCAGGTCATATTTATTGAAAATAGCTAAGATTATAAAATAATGGAGGTCAAAATGAAGTGATACCTGCTTACAAAGTTCTGTACTCAATTCTAGTGAATTATAAAACTCCTAGAATCATGGGTAGGTAGGGTAGGTAAAAGTGGCGGTGGACATACAGATCCTGTTTTCGCACCCAATTAGCACCATGAAAGCGCCGTTTTGATACCACATCCTATGGGATACCTAATTTGTGAGATGGGGGTGAAAAAGAGTGTGATAAGATAAGCCTAATTTTGAAACCACTTCGTGGAATTTATGAAGGCTAGCAGACTATGAATGTTTGCTTCTGAGAGATTATTAGGGGTGTTGAAGAAGGCTTTGCCCAGAGTGCGTTGTCTGACCCTAGCTAGAGCCGGACATTTGCACAGAAAGTGCTCGGAGGTCTCTGGCTTAGTTTCCACCCGGCAGCTGCGGCAGTGCGAGTTAAATGGTATGCCTAGTCTTTCAGCATGCCTGCCAACAGCCCAGTGTCCAGTACAGACCGCTGTGATTCTGGATATGTTTCTTCTACTGTTGTTGAGCAGGTCTTTTGTTTCCTTTTGGTTGTATTTGGGCCATAAGCTTCTGGATAGGACACATGTTTCCAGCTTGGGCCATCTTTCGTTGGCGATCTTGAGGAAGTGATTGTAGATGTTATTTTTTACGAAGCCTAGTGGAGCCTGGATTTGTTCGACAACGAGACTATCGAGTTTGGATCCTTGTCTGGCTAGCTCGTCTGCTGCTTCGTTTCCTATTATACCCGTGTGCCCGGGAACCCAGATCAAAGAGACCGGGCTCCGTTCACCTATAATAGATAGTTCCTTGCAGCAGCAATCCACTAGTTTTGACGTTGTGGTTATGGATGTTAGAGCCTTGATAGCAGCTTGACTATCTGAAAAGATTGCTATCCACTGTGCTGGTTCTGTTTTGTTTTTAATTTCAAGACACGAATCATAGTTGGGAATTGAAATTAAGCCAAAGGCCCATCTTAAAATGAATAAACAAGGCCTGTCGAATTCTTTTCAAGGTAATGACAGTGATGCAAGGGAAGTAGTGCTCTGAAAATGAAAGTTGTTGTTTCGTGGATCGAATCGTGGCCCTTCGGCTTAGGTTTTAACGTACTAAACCACTGCGCCACAGCATCCGTTATTGGAACCCAGGCATGTCGAACATAATTCTTGTAGACAACTATTCCATACACTTATCATGGTATAGAATATATAGATGGCCGTTAGACCCTAAATAAATTGTATTCAACGCCAATAGGACCAGAGGTCGCATCCGCCTTCGTTAGACGGTGTCGTGGTGGTTAATTCCCCTGCATTGCTTTGGAAAGATAATGTTCCTATACAAATTCATATCTGCCCTAATGTTCTTTTAGTCAATTGTGTAACTTGGCACATGATGACGAGAAAAGGTATAACCTTCCACATTGGGCGCAACAATGGGCACACTAGGACCTAAGTGAGGTGTGGCTTTCTGCCTTCCCACGAACCCAATCTAACCTACGTCAGCTTAGAAAACTATTTCAGTACATGGAAATTGCATACCCTGACAATAACTGCTGCCTTTTTCACTTCCTTACATTTTACATCAAATTTAATTTTGTTCTTAATTTTACTTACAAATGTGACGAATACAACTTCTGTGTGTGTTCATTCCCAACAGTTCTGTTGATGAATTATCTGTGGGTTCAGTTTCCCACGTGCACACTTCTGGAATAGCACATTCCGCTTGCATGCCTTCAAGTTTGGAAGATAATTCAACAAAATATCATACTTCTCCTTTATTCAAACGACTCATCGTAATAACTATCAGAATTCATTTCAACAAAAGTTTCTCTACTCCGACTGGGAAAACATTCATGGCTTCACATAGCGCACTTCCTTTCTGATACAAGGAGCTAGACATTTATTGCATTTTTCTGCAGAAAGAATGGAACATGCTTCCTTTGAACCAAACCTTATTCATATTACCCACACTCCGTCACTGTTCTTTGAGTTAAACATTCGCCACAGTCAGCGATCCACCACCCACCACTGGGTTCCTTTTAAAAACTTGCCAGGGAAAAATTCTAAACGTTCTCAGATCGCTGTGTTTACATTTACCTCACTGACGCTACCTGGCGCGCTATTTATACCTTCTTTTCTTTTCGCATTTTTTGTCTTTTGCTGGCCTATGTCTGCGAAATCAAATAAACAAGCGCCACAGGGGACTGAAGCGTGCAAAAGAATTTTAATTTCCATTTCATTCGACGGTGTCCTGAACGGTTGGGGATCCTTCGAGTCAAAAAGTTTGGCACAAATTAAATTGTGCCTGAACTCGGACGACACGGGGGCCATGAACATTAACCTCTCTGGGCGGAATCCTAATCGCGGATGAGTGTCGTGTGAAATAAATGTTTCTGATACAGAAGTAACGTTTGGGGGTAGAGTGGTTGGGTAATTATCCTCTGTCCCATCTATGCGGGCGTTCAACGTCATGCGGGTTGGGGACAAATTGCACTGGACAATGGTAAATATTTGATGAATTTTCGCGTAACATTCTTCAGCTGGCAGTCTCTCTAAATTAACTGGTGGAGAGGATTTTTCCTCAAGTCCGCACCTGCACCTGTCGACAGTTAATTCCAGGATTCGTTAATGAACCCGCTTAAAATGTTAAGGGATTTTTTTCAGCATTAATTTAAGAATTCGTGTAAAAACGATTCAGTAAATACAGTTGATAACCACTCGCTTTTGTGGAATACACATAATTAAAGTTCAGGTGGAAACTTTAGGTATTGTTTCAAGTAATTGTTGGAATTTTGCATGTCACTGTGTTCACACGAATGGATTTGTTTATTTTTAAGCTGATTTTGATTGGCGAACTTTAAAAGCATTCCATAATAATTATACCTTCACAGTATGACTGAGTAAGCATTTGCTTACTGACGGCTAAAAAGCAAACGCCCTACAGTCTTGGCATTCTGTTTTAGCTGTCACCCGATGTGATAGTTTGATGAAAGTTTCTTCCCCTGTGTTTATGGATTCTGTCACGAACGTAAAACTACCGTCACTAGGTTGGCTTTCGGCGTCAAAACATAACATTTTTGAAAACTATAAAATTTACCGAAAAACTCGCCTCCACATCAAGAGAATGGACAATAATGCTCCAGCAAAGAGGATCTTCGAATCACAGCCGACAGGTTCGAGAAGAAAAGAAAGACCGAACCTCCGTTTCAAGGACCAATTTATCGCGGATGCGAGAGTACTTGGTCTGGATGCTGGAAGCAGCGTGCCCGGGACCGCAGGGTATGGAAGGCTGCCGTGTCTCAGGCAACGGGAGCCCGTTAAGTAAGTTATTTTGAAGCTACATTCATGCCATTACACATGGAATAGCACACCAGTAAAATGGTCGCCCCGGATTCGCTAGTAGTGCTTCAAGCAGTCGGTTAAGTTTTTGATGACCCGGGCCAATATGTGCAGCAATATTCCGGTAATAGCGTCTTGAATGTTGGCCTCAAGCTCTTCCAAAGTGATTCACCTACGAGTATTAGCGTAAATTAAGGACTAGAGCATGATCGTGGCGGCCAATCGATGAACGCTCGCCTTGAGATGACCCTGTCGCCAAATTTGTTCTTCACAACTTCGAGCGTTGTGTCGTTTGTATAGCATGTAGCGGGCGCCGTTTTGTCGGAACCACTGTTTGGATATATCAATGTTGTCGAGCTCTGGTCAAAGAAAGTCGGTTAACACCACTCCATACCTGGGACTGTTAAAAAATATTAGTCACTTGTTGTAAATACACTTTGCTTTATTAATATTATACATAGTATAGTATGCTTAGTCAAAAAACTTTCCATTGAAAAAAAACAACAAACATTCAAATATTCCTCAGACAAATGAATTTTATAAATCAGTCTTTCCTTGCAAATAATCAAACCAAGTCGTGTTAGCCTAAAAATTGTTTCCACAGAATAAATATGTATTCTAAATTGAATCATCATCTTTTCATTTACGTGGTTTTTTTAACAGGGACCTTTGACGGGAACGGGGTCTCCTTTCACATTCCGAAAGAAATAAGGTCCGATGATGCCGCCATGCAGTAATCCGCACCAAACAATCAAAAAAAAGGTTGAATGCACTGATTCTTGGTCGAACACTTGTGAATTGCGTTCGCTTCAATACAGAAAATTTTGCTTGTTGATACAGCCGCCGAGCCAAAAATTGTCCTCTTCCAAGAAGATAATTTTTTGGCCATAATCCGGATCTCCGGCAAACATTTGTGAACTTATGGCGTTGTCTAAGGTTGTCCGGGCTCAATTCTTGCGTCAGCACAGCACAGCACGGCTGTAGGCCAGATCCAATTTCCACACGTTCGGCAAGCGTGAAACGACGATGATGAAATTGCCAACCTTACTGAATATTTTGACAGCTGAATGTCTTTAAAAGCTGTTAATAACGTAACAATATCTGGTCACCCTTTATTTTGAGATAGATCCTGCATGAAATCGCTGATATTTTAGTTTGTTCCAACAAATTGGGTCCAAAATTGTGACATGAACGACCAAAATTATGCTCTACAAAACACTTTTCCTGCCAGTCTTGCTGTATGGGGTTAAAATCTGGACGATAAACAAGGCGAAACAAAACTGACTCTTGGTCCTATCAAAAGAGAAAATATTCTTCATCGGACATGTTGTCCTTTCTGCAGAGAATGAGAATAAATAACACCGAACTTTATAAGTATCTAGACATCGTTTATAATGCAGAGATGCGCATGAACATTAGTGTTTTGGGTAAGATAATCCTTGAATTCGTTCCTCCTGGTTCGAGAAGGAGAGGAACATCAAACCATCGCTATAAATACCAAACCGTAGCAGATGCCAGATAACTTGGTATTGATGACGGGAAGCAACATGCCCGGGCAGTAGGTAAGTCATCATTCTCCTGCATCTTTTTAAAGGAACTTGTTGGCTTTGAGCCAATGGATGCCGATACAAATTAATAGCAAAAAAATCACTCTACACATGTCCGAAAAATGAAAAGTATAAAATTCCTTCAAATAAAGTGTCATCACATAATTTTTGTACATAATCGCATTTCTGTTCATCAGATCTTACTTAAGCTTACTTTAATAATGGACAGACAAAGCATTCAAATTTTTTAAAAACAAAAATTGACTTGGTTGGTCCTGCTAAGCGATAATTACTACATCCAATTACTGTGTATGATCAGACACTTTTTCAAAGAGCAATTAATCATGCAAAGCTTTTGTGTATTAATAATAAAAAAATGATTTCCTACGCAATATTTAATGATTCAAGGAAAAGTCAGAAATGTTCTTGTTATTAACCAACTTTGCCGATAAGGCATATTCCCTTTCTTTGCTCAAAAACAAGTTCAAAGGTCGGTGCTAACAATAATTGAAATTCATAACATGACACGAGTTATTTGCCAGCAACCATGCAAAATGATTCATAATTTAATAATACTCGTAAAAAGAAATGCAAACGATTTTAAAATCAACTTGAAATTCAAATTCAGAAGGTCTACCCTTTTAACTCGGAAAAAGGTGGATCCTACCGAGAATACTCGACCGGATTAAATATGCAACAAAACGTCCATTCACCTTCCTCCATTTTCCTCTTAGTGAGCTCGAAACTAAAGCCACTTACAGTCTAAAAATGAATAACTTTTGGGTTCTTCCATTGCCAACTTATGTGGTCCAGCACTCTGCCCCTCTAGTTAATGATTGGGGTGCGGGTAGCTGCAGGGATAACACATTCGGAAAATGGGTAACGTAGTTACGTCATAACCTTCAGCTGTAGCATTTATCCGTACCTATGGCGAGGGGATTTATTTAATGTGAATGAATTGCGTAAATGTATTGGCTTGGATCCCTTTTCATCCGTAACTCTGGCCTGTACAAGTGAGATTGTGGGGATATGTTTTTATTCCGGTCGTTGCGGTTGCCGGTGCTCTGCATCACCTTGTTGAAATTCAATATCAGGACATCATGTGGAGAGCAAAAATGGGTCGAGAGTTAATGCCCCCAATATGTGCTGGAATTGATCCGTTCTGTGTTGGCAGGGGTTATCGAGAGTTCAACGGATTAGGTGTGGAGAACTCCAGTGGGGTTCTGTCGGAGTCATTAATCTAACATCGAAATGGGGTACAGGACGGATATTGTAATTTGCAGTGGACTACGTTGCTTTTGCGTGGTAATAACTGCCAACTATTAATTATTTTGTGTGGGTGGACCTCACTCGTATTCAATGAGGTGAGAAGATAAGTGATGAATTGACTTTGCACGGCGAGAGAGTATCGGGCTTACGTAGCAACTACATATCACTGATAACATTGTGGCCATTTATTGATTAGCTTTTGGGAAGATGTCTGAAATATCGATTTTATGGAGATGGCTGATATGTGAAAGCATGTTATTAGACTTGAATCCAGTGGACGTTACGTAGTCAACCGATTTTGACCCTCCAGACCTCTTTCTGTGGAGCTATTTAAAGTTACGGGCTTATGTGAGCATGCCAAAAAGTCTTGTAGTCCTTAATGAGAACATCCGTCAAGAAATTCAGAACCTATAGCCCAAATCGAGTTTAACGTAGTTGAAATTCAATCTCATCTTAAAGTTGGGTCGTATAGGTTTGCAAAACCCAGATATGCAGGGAAGGCACATTTTTTAAGAAAGTAACTTTAAGCAGGTATAGCCCCCAAAGAATAACTGAACAATATAAAGATGAGAGTAGTTATGTTGCTCAATATAAATATAATAAATATAATCAATATAAAAATGTTACTTGGTATTACCATAAAAAATATTAATTTGCGAAATTAGAGAAGGAAGTAAAGTTTTATGATCGAATTTATGACTTTACCTCTAGCCAACCTAAGGTCAGGAAGTGAATAGATTTATCAGTGGCTAATCTGCACCGCTCGTTATAAACATGAACCGCAGGCTTAACTTTATTATCATCGTATCCGGTCATTCACATCTACTTCCCTTTTCATTCACAAAATCTTTTAACAGAAACGTGAACAAACTTCTCTTTTATGGCCTACCTATACAAATGAGTTTTATTATTACTATCTATTTAAAACAGACGAAACGAAAGAAAAGTTCTGTGCGCGATCTTTGGTCCTGTTTATGGCATTTGGAGGAGAAGGTTCAAGTCTAGCCAGGGGTCTACGGACCCAACGCCTAAGGTGGCTAGGTCATGTAGATCGCAGGGACTTAGCTCCGACTCGAAGAGTCTTCGACTCTGAGACTGTGGGACAATGCAACAGAGGACATCCATGTACAAGGTGGAGCACACAAGTCGAGGGGCACCTCGACCGGCTTGGTGTATGAAACTGAAGACAGCTGGCGAGAGATCGTGCTGGCTGGAGAGGCATGTTGGGTAAGGCCCAGGTCCACCTCGGACTGTAGCGCTCTAAGAACAAGAAGAACTTAAAAACAGTTCGCGAAATGAAATTTCTGATTTTGCTGGTTGACCTTAAGGTATCCAATAATTGGTGATTGAGGACATTAACGATAGAGTCGAAGATTGATTTCGCAAAAATAAATTTGGCTCTATCATACACATTTGGACATGCGTGAGAGATTAAGATTGAGACTATATGCATTACGTGAGTGGACACAATGTCTAGTCTAGTTCGAACTCCCACCATAAATGATAAATTCTTGCGACTTAATTTAACCCCTCTAAACGAGATTTTATCAAGGCTTAATCTAAGTTCTTTCATAATCTAAGCGGGATATATGCATAAGGTCGAGTCTTGTCTAGATCTGAACATTTTTTTTGTAAGTATGTCCACTCTTCGTTTCGTTGGATCCCTGAGTGTCCCGGTACTCATAATAGGCCTTCCATGTAATTGAGAAGACAAGCTAATATTGATTAAGGAATGCAAGAATGTTGGTCAATCGATAAAATATCAGGGGAGTATATATCGAAGGAGTTTAATTGCGAAACGAGAACGGAACTGTAAATGTTTCATGGAAATATAATCTGGATAGATATTACGTTTTCATGCTCGTGGTTGTCAGTGAAAAAAAAGTCCAATAGAAATTAATAAAATATGGCATTTCTGAGGCGATAATTAAAAACCAAATTAATCGAATAAATTAATAAGGTAGGCTTTTCTGATCTTCTTTACTTCACAAATGGATAAGTTGATATCTCCGCCTCAGACTCTAGCACCACACAAAGGCGAATAATGAAAAGAACACAATATTTCAAAACCATTGCCTTTCCAGTTTCTCGCAAAAACGAACTACATTTTTCGAAATTAAAAGACGAATTCTATGTTAAAAGTTTTTGTTAAGAGTAGAATGTGTAAAATTCTTAATTGGAAATCGGTTTATCAAAACTTAAAACAATTCTATTTTTCAATTAATCGCCAGCAGTGGTACAAATGCAACTTCAGAAGTGTGTTGCTTTGGCACAAGATCACTTGAGTTTGAAGTCTGAGAAGGAATTTCAGCTTGCTACTTCCTTTTTTTAAAGGACGATTACTAAGCCTTCTTGTACATCGTTTTTCGAACATAAATCTTTGTTTTTAAGGTTCCGTCTACAAAAACGGAACCTTTATAATTTCGGTGTGTCCGTCCGTCCGTCCGTCCGTCCGTCGTGTCTGTCACACTTTTTTATCTCCGAAGTTTATGAAGATATCGGCATGAAATTTTGGAATTAGGTACTTCAGACCTAGATGTCATTGCCTATGCAGCGATTTTAAAAAGTGGGGCCATTTGGGAGTGGCTCCAGTACAGGTGAAGTTGACATTAATTTTTAAAAATTGTAGCACCCCATCGAAATATATATCAATCGACAGATCTTTCGAAATGAGGTGGAGGTTTCTCTCAAAACTTTTTTATCCAAAATACCGTTTGGAAAATATGGAGCTCCAAAGTTTTTTTAAATGCGTCCCCCCTACCATTTCTAAACCAAAGTGTTTAAAAATCTGAAAAAATCACAAAAACTTCGCTTCATTGTACTTTCATTTAAAACCATTACGAGTATTCTGGCCCTAATGGTTTTGGAGATATTGACCAAAAACGGTCAATCATCGATATGCGAATTTTGAAGATCTGAAAACGCAGTTTTGAAGACATCAATGTGAGCATTAAGAAATGATAAATTTCAAAATATCGATTTATGTTGAAATTTTGAGATATCTAAGATTTAAAATGATAAATATTTTCATTTTCACACATATGTTCATGCTGTGTTCGGCCACTCTATTCGTTTATCAGTGTTATCTTTTCGATCTCACCCCTAAATGCCCAACAGAAATGAACACACACACACCGCAGGCATGAGCAGTGATTTGGTATGTGTATGATGGAAGGGAGTACAACTCGCCCAGTTTATTTAAGGTCAACTTTGCTTTCTTTTTGTATCATAGAATTTATAATAATTTAAAAGTACGCCGGGCGCCGTGGCTTAGTGGGTAGGTGCGTCGACTCCTACGCTCGAAGTCGTCCGTTCGAATTTCGAAAAAAAATTTCTAACATTTTTTCACGGCTCCACCTCTTTCGAGTCACTGACAATGCTCAAAGAGTATAACTGTCTAGAAAAAGCTTCTCAATCTCGCCGTTCGGAGTCGGCATTAAACTGTAGGTCCCCTCGGCTCATGACAAAAAAATAGCACGCACAACCTGAGTGGTTGCTGAGAAGCTAGGCCCAGGTCCACCTCGGACTGTAGCGCCGCCATTATTATATTATTTTATATTAAAAGTTCTCCGTTTTGATATACAATTTCTCAACTTAAACTTTTAATTTTTGTCTGTTCAAAAAATGTTTTCGAGTTTTGAAACTCTCTCAAATTTATGCCATGATATTTTTCAAAGGAATTTTGTGCGCGTTGCTAAGGCTTGTCTTCCGGCATCAAGGAGGTCTTAGTTGTATAGACATTTTTCGTTGTTTAAAGATCTCTACAGAATCTACTGAATCTACTGAACCACGGGCCGTTTTTCTGAAAAACATTTCGCTTGATTTTTGGCTGAAATGGAATATTTTTAAGAGAATGCGTAGACATAAAAGGTTTTTCAGTAACATGTACTGTTATTAAGTTTTTTTAGATCTTTTTTCTTAATTTTAAAACGTACCTTTATAAACAATTCTTAAACAAATTCAGTTAGGTTAGGTAGAAAGACACAAATTGAGATTTATTTTAGTTTAGGATGCCGCAGAGGTTAGAATTAAGAACTCTGTCCGGTCAACTAAGTTAAATAGTTTTTCCAGCATATAAAATTACAGAGTGTTAAACAAAAATGCGTTGAAAATAAATTAAACTCAGAATTAAGCTAGAACTGTGGAATTGAGTATTCAACTTATTTATGATCTGTCAATGACAAAACGTCAATCATGGTTTACAGTTTCATCATCGTGAAGTGGACGAAAGACCAGCTTTCGGAAATTATTAAAAAGTTCGGTCCGATCGAAAGGCTTTTCCAATTTTTCTGCCAACATCAATTTAGGTGATGTCGACGATCGAGACTAGGCTGAGTACAGGAAGTTATTTACTTTCACCACCTGCTATCTAGCAACGTTTACCTAAACTTTTGTGAATTGGGGTTTAAAAGCTTAGACTTTAGCCGTACAGCCTGCTGGGATGCACCCTACTTGCTTAACTATGGATTTATCCACCACTAACTTTGTATGCAAAAATAAGCAGATATTTTCACGAAAATCGATAATTTTTTATTCTAATGGTATGGGACATTTTAATTTGCTGCATTCGCTCGACTTGACTACCTGAAGCACTCCACAAAAAATTGCACGTCGTACTTCAAAGTCTACTGTGTCTATAGAATTTAGTATTCCAGCTTGAATATTCTTGTATTTCATGGTCACGTAATTTCTAAAAAAAAGTCATTGATTCATTCCGAATCATTACATTTGCACCTGCATATATCCAGCAAATCGCCGACCGGAAGAAGCTGTATTAAAAACGAAAGAATTATGCTTTAAAGAGCAACAGATCTTATTGGGTTTATCAGGTCAACCGAGAAGTAAACATATCCTGTTTGTCTTCAACCTAACCTCAGAGAATACTTTTTTGTGAATATTTCGAAACGCAATGACACCGGATGGCCCTTAAGACTTATGGTTCTCAAGCCCATATATTGTGGCTTCTGCGGTTGTAAACAATTACCTTTCCACCACTTGACAACATCACTTCGAAGGGATTGTGTACACTCTTTTCGTCCGGGCCATGTATACAGAAATGAAGTGAAAAGTATTACGTATGTAAATGTCCCTGCACAGCTTGGTAGGAGGAGTGCACATTTTGCGGTCATAACTTGCGCTCTCAGCCGTAAATTTCCGGCTTATTCTGGCTGACATTAGTTGGCTGCAAGAAATATAGCAGATATTTGCACATGTAATGTTCCGTCATAAACATGCCCGGTCACGAGAGACAGACATTTGATTTGATCTATTTATGAGGGCAATGGGCAGGACTGGTTCACCATGTGGTCAAGCATAAAATATGCAATGAACTGAAACTAGGTTTATATATCAATTATGCGGGATGTTTGAGAATATGATTGGAAGGACATGCAGAATGCATTGGAATGTTTTTGCAGTTACATATGTGGGTGAACAGAATTCAGAAGACGATTCTATAAAATGAACATCAGTCGAAACAAAAACTACAAAAAAAACATCCGATAAAAAAAAAATATCAATCACTGCAATAGGTCTTCATGCCTCCTATCAGTGGTACAGTTCACTATTCGGACACTACATGAATCTAAAAATATAGATTCACTTCTTTTTTAAAAATCTCGATTTTTTCCTTGATAGAAATTTTAAAACTGTTATGAGGCTAAGAAATTCTACACCCTTCGGGGGATCCGTACATTGCAGTGGTGTCGTTTCTAAGGAGCTAAATAGAGGCCCCTTCCTTCGTCTTCCTGATCACTGTAGCGTGTTTAAGGCAGGGTAATGACAATTCCCGAAACACTGTACTGTTTCTAAAGAATGTAATATCCGCTCGTGATAGCGCATTTTCACGGACAACCAAGAGCCAAAGCCCTGGAATTGGCGCTTAAATTCAAAGAATTAATAAGCTGCCGCTTATCTCCACACGTGGGCGCCGTGGCGTAGTGGGTAGGTGCGTCGACTCCTACGCTCGAGGTCGTCGGTTCGAATCTCGAAAAAAACATCAAACATTTTTTCACGGCTCCACCTCTTTCGAGTCACTGACAATGCTCAAAGAGTATAACTGTCTTCAAAAAGATTCTCAATCTCGCCGTTCGGAGTCGGCATTAAACTGTAGGTTCCTTCCGCTCGTGACAGAACAATAGCACGCACAACACGAGTGGTTGCTGAGAAGCTAGGCCCAGGTCCACCTCGGAATGTAGCGCCGCCATTATTATTATAAAACTTTTATCGAATGAATATCGAAAGTTCGAACAGAAGCTTGCCGGGACGATAATGGACAACTTGTAGTAAAGTCATAGTCGATACTAAAAATTTTGAAAGATCACTGCTTTCACTCTCGCTGCTCCATTAAGGTCGGTTACGAATTCACCGAGACCTTCAATGTCAAAAAATGTTTGAGACAAGGCGACGTGCTGTCATGTGACTTTCTCAACATCCCTTTGGGGAAGAGGCTTATTGGTTGCCACACTAAGAAGTAGAGGCAATAAAAACTTCAGCATATCCATTCCTCTCTTAAATAAATAAGATCTAAGTCAAAATTCCCCAAGACCACACGTGAAAACGTTTAAGCACCACGCCTGTACAATTCATTGACAAAAAAATAAAAATTTATGACAGTCATTAGGGAAATTTCCGTCTTACAACACCCGATGGAAGAATGTTCTGTTTCTACTGCCCCCAGCCAAACAAATTTTTCACCATTGCCAGAATGCCGGCAATAATTACGCAGGATCCCTCACGTTTTCGATTAATGTGCCGCAGTTTAGTTAGATCCTTTTTCATTAAAATTGCGAACTCCGCGGGCGAAGCGTGTGATTTATAAAACAACGCCGCGAGCAATCCATTACAGAGCATGCTCGTCCTGAAGGGATAACGTATTCGCGAACTCTGACGTACTTGGAATGCCACGCAAAGGATTGAATGGGTGTAAAAAAATGATGTTCTTTTATTGATGGCACTGTAATGAGAAACATATTTCTTCGTCATATCCGGGAGCATTTTTTTTTCTTCTGTTCAAAGTACTTTTCTGTTTTCATTTCGGAGTCTGATACTTGGCTAAAGTAGATTTGCTTGGTGAAGGAATGAAGGATCATCAAACAAAAAGCAGGAAGTACTCTCTCCCCCTCCTTTTGACCAACAGCTATGTCCTTGCGACAGTGCCAAGTTAAATCATTTATTGTGTAATAAAAAAAAACCTTTCCACAGTCTCCCAAGCTGTGCCGGGCAAGATTTCGGAATGAAATGATGTAACAATTTGAGAAAATTTTTGGGATAACGTTTTTTATGTCACTGCCAAGATGGCATTCGTGCAGGCAAAGGGAACGGATAACTTTCCCCATCAATCACGGCCAATAGTGTGTGAAATTGACAGCAGATTATCGATTCTTGCGGTCGGGCAAATGATTTTATATTGTGGGAGATAAAATTTGGAAAGAACATGCCTCGCATTTATGTTGGACAACTTTCGTAAAAAGGGGTCTTCTTTGATAAACTTGTTGGAAACGGTCATTATGTGCCACAGGAAAGGCTATGCTGGTTGGGTTGGGATTATGTTGAGAATTGACTGGCGCCGTGCTGGGTTTTAGGAGTGATTTCTTTGTGAACTTATTGATGATGGCCTTAGTTTGCTTTTGTACAGATCGCCAACTTTTTGATTTTGGTTTTGATTTACACTCTCTTTCGAAAGATCGGTAGAACAATGGTGTGAGGTATAAAATGCTGGCTTTATTTTAAACCTACATTTATGTCATTATGTATAGAAAAGCACATTATTCAAATACCCGCCTCGGCTTCGCTACCAATGCTTCAAGCAATCAGTCCAATTTTTGATGACTCGGTCCAATATGTGCCGCGTTATTTCGGTAATAGCGTTTTGAACTCTTCCAAAGTGGTTGGTTTATCAGCGTAGAAGCGTATATTAGGGACCCAAGAGAAAATAATTGAGTGGTGTCAAGTCGCGGCCAATTGATGAACGCTCGCCGTTGAACGATGACCCTGTCGCCAAATTTCTCCTTCACAACTAATGGCTTATATACCATGTCGCGCCGAGTCATCTTGTTGAAACAGCTCAGATGTATCGATGTTGTCGAGTTTTGGCCACAGAAAGTCCGATAACAGTCAGAATGATGCCAATCCAATTCTACGACCGAAGGCAAGACCTTGTCTTGTCTTGTAAAAAATATGAAAAGCTGAAAGCATTGTCATCAGCAAAGAAGTGAGTTAATGAAGGTTGCCTTCTCCGTTTACCTTAAATTGAACTTTCTCTTAATAAAATCTTGACATACTTACTGATGAGTCCATGGATCCTAAGAATAAGCGGCCGTCCGTCTTTGACTCTCAAAGGAAAGTACTCAAATATTTTTCAAAGGATAATTAGCATGGAAAATGTGAATAATAATTTTATTTTAATTTCCAAGCTAGTTCCAGCTCCGTTAAAAATATTACATATTTTCATTACATTTTTTAAAGCTCTGTCGCTTAATAAACCAAATTGTTTCCAGATAAAAAAAAATATTTTCTCCTTATTCCATAAACAATGCCAGCCTTAACAGCCTTAACAAACCAGATTACATCGTTGCCACACTTTAAATCAACAACAAGAAATACTGTGAATACACTTTTATTCAAACACAAATTAACAGATTTCCCCTTAGCCAGATGTTTCTATCTCAAATTTGTTTTATTATCTCATGCAGGCATAAATAATAAATTTCAATTTGCGACTGCTTTTCCCTCAATTTTCTTACAAACTTGTCCTAATAATCGACAACATATGTGTATGCACATACACACAAACTGCTCCATGGAAAGCTATAAAAAGTGCTCCCCCATCGGAGCATAAATATCCTTCGGGAAAATACATGTAGGGATAACAATAACGCAAATTGTCGATAAAAGATAATTTGCTTTAAAGCATAAACATCTCGCCTGAAGTTTTCTTCCAGCAAGAAAAGTATACGAGCATGACTCAGTGAATGTATCAAAATAGGGGGTGGCTAAAGTGTTGGGGGGTAAATAGGAATTGTATGCCTTGCACTGAATTATGTGAAGATGAGAATGAAGCGAATTACTCGTAATGGGCAATAGAATGGACCACTATCATGACGTTTTCTTCTTTTTTCAAAATGGGATACCAGGATGTGAAAGAAAGCCATGAGGGTGTACTTATGGCTGTTAAAATGCTGGTAAAGAAGTACGAGTAAACTTGTACAGTGATAACGATTTCTGGGTAAGTATCATCGGTACGTTATATCACAGTTTTTATTCCTTTTCGACATAAGGAGATGTGAAGTAAAATGCTGTGTTAGCTAATACGCCAATCTGGTGAGTATAAAGCGGCCCAAACATAATAATATAAAAGGCGGCACTACAGTCCGAGGTGGACCTGGGCCAAGCTTCTCAGCAACCACTCGTTGTGCGTGCTATTGTTCTCGCACGAGTGGAGGGGACCTACAGTTTAATGCCGACTCCGAACGGCGAGATTGAGAGGCTTTTTTTAGACAAGCGGCCCAAACACGATCAATAATAAAACAAATTTTCGAAAATCAAATAGTTCTTGCAAAAATGCGAGTCTACATATCTGACTTACTGACAATTTCCTATCCTTCTGCTGGCGTTACAGTCCGGTGTGTTCCCTCCATCCATCACGGTCCTGTGTTCGTTTTTTGCAGGTACCACGTTCGGCGGATTGAGGTCTTTTTCCAGCTGTCGTTGGAGTCGAACACTTTAAATATTTATTAGTAGAACAGAATTTCGTTTACGTCGTTATATTGCAAACTGATGTAAAAACTATTTATAAAATTCAAATTTAATTAAACACACTTTTTTTAATTTAGGTTTTTTTTTTAATAAATACACATTATTTTCTTAAAATTAAATATAAAATATAAATTGTTAGGATAATTAATTTATTCGTTGAGGATACTGATGGTAGCGATGGTAGTTATCCCACAGAAATCTTTCATAAAGTGAAGCCTGCTGAATAGCTGTTACATCTTGGGGTGTGTAAAAATACACCGCATAAGGCGACACCCTCACTTGTGGGTGGCACTGCAGATACTGGTGTTGCATAATATAGTGACCGCTAGCAGTCGACGTACCTCTTCGAAGACGACCATTGCTGGCATCCACCAACAAATTTCCAGCCGATAGGTCCAATGTCCAATAATTCCCTTTTCCAGTGTGGTCCGCTTTTTCGATCATCTTAACAAAGCATCGATTGTAGCTAAGATTTTGGCGAACGGAATTCCGCCATCCGTTTACGTTGTTCTTATAATAACTGAAATTAATCTCGATCCATGAGCATATTTCATGAAGCGTGAGCATCCTTTCTTTGCTTGCTTGAATAGCCATGAAAATTAGCGCCTTATATGTGTATGGAGGTCTTTCACTGACGTTCTTGCCGGTCATTGCTGAAAATTGACAACCCAGATGTTTTTGAGTGTTTGCGTAGCCCTCTGGAACTGACTTAACTGATTGAAAATGGTGTGCCATCGGGAAAAATTTCTTATGTTCGTATCACTGAGATTCGAGGATCAAACTGATGATTGTTGAAAATAATTCAGGCTATTTATAGGATGTCGTTGAAATTCTGGGATACCTCAAAAATCACTTTCAATGCCGTATACTTTCTTAATCCATATAATAAAACATTTTCCGATGTTCTACATCACGATAGATAAAAAGATCTTGTTTTGTCGATAATTCGCATTTCCTGCCTTTTCCTATTTTAATCATAACTAAACCCCTTAAGGATCATAAGGAATCATAAGGAAATCCTGCCATAAAGTACTTCCTGGTCATAAAGTAGTGGTTTGATTTCATAAACCAAAGATCCTATTAAATGTCAATGATACCTGGGAAAGATACATTGATCGGAAGTACTTACTTACTTACTTAGTAGGCCTACGACCCATGTAGCTGATAGATCGCTGCCTTCCATCGTTGACGGTCCTGGACACGCTGCTTCCAGTCATCAAGACCAAGCTGTCTTACGTCCGCGATGACTTGGTCTTTGTACCGGAGGTTCGGTCTTCCTCTCCTTCTCGAACCAGGAGGCTCGGATTCGAAGACCCTCTTAGCTGGAGGGTTATTGTCCATGCCCTCGATGTGGACGAGCTAGTGCAGTCGACGGATTTTTTCCTTCCGAACTACATCCACATCCTGGTACAGCTCATAGAGTTCGCGGTTGTGTCTTCTCCTCCATTCGCCTTCTTCGCAGACGGGACCATACATCCGACGTAGAATTTTTCTTTGGAAGGCACCAAGAATCAGCTCCACAGTTCTGCTTAGTGTCCAGCTTTCGGCTCCATATAGCAGGACTGCCAGAATGAGAGTTTTGTAGAGCATGATTTTGGTCCTTCGAGTCAAGAGTTTTGAGCCCAGTTGTTTTGACAAACCGAAGTAGCATCAGTTGCCAAGGGCGATTCTACGTCGGATCTCCACTGTGATGTCGTTCGTGGAGTTCACGTTTACCCCGAGGTAGACAAACTCCTTCACTACCTCATTGATCGGAAGTACATGGAATAAAAGCTATACATACTATAGCGACAATTTAATATAAAGAGTGTAATAATGGCGGCGCTACAGTCTGAGGTAAACCCGGGCCGAGCTTCTCAGTAACCACTCGTGTTGTGCGTGCTATTGTTCTGTCACGAGCGGAGGGAACCTACAGTTTAATGCCGACTCCGAACGGCGAGATTGAGAATCTTTTTCAAGACAGTTATACTCTTTGAGCATTGTCAGTGACTCGAAAGAGGTGGAGCCGTGAAAAAATGTTTGATGTTTTTTTCGAGATTCGAACCGACGACCTCGAGCGTAGGAGGCGACGCACCTACCCACTACTCCACGACGCCCACCGATAAAAGTCTAACCCTTTGGTAAAACTTTCGGACATCATTTCTGCCATAACACCTCTCCATCTCCTCGATCGCACGCTTCTTCTCTTTCTTTTTCTTCCTGAGAAGCCGGTTCACTTCCCTTCTTCTCTGTTCGTAGAACTCACGAACAGCTCTCGTGGTTCGATGCAGCGTTGCCCGGTAGGCTTCTTGCTTTGCTGCATGTGCCTGCCTGCACTCGTTGTCAAACCAGGGGTTTTTCCTTGTTGGCGTTTTAAAACTGATTTTCTGTGATGGCTCTTTGACAACGTTTCCATTCTTCGTCTATTGTTAGTGCAGGCGACGTGGAACTTTCGGAGAGTTTCAGGGAGACTCGATCGGCAAAGTTCCTGGCAGTCTGTTGCGATTGTAGCTTTTCGACGTCAAACCATGGTTGTCTTCCTCGACTCCGTTGTTCTCTCGATATCCGTATCTCCACCTTGGCTTTAACAAGGAAATTGTCCGAGTCAATGTGGGCTACACGGAAGCTCCGGACATCGAGAATCTGACGTCGATCGCAACGTGATCAATCTGATTGACGGTTGATTTATCATCCATATGGATGTTTAGGTGGTTCCCACACCGTGCTAGCGTGTTAGCTACAAAGAGGTTTCGCCCCGTGACGTAGTCCACCAACCTGAGTGCGTTTTCGGACGTGGTGTAGTGTAATCTGTGCTTACCGATGAATTAGCGTTAAAATCTCCTAGAACAATGTTGAAATCGTAGCTGGTGCATTGATCGTATGGTTCTTCTAAGAGATCATAGAAGTCTTTCAAGTCTTTTGTGGGCGCAAATCAGGCTGATATTTCCGAATTTAGCCTTAATGCGGATTATTATGAGGCGTTCATGGACAAGCTTGAAGCTTAAGACATTTTGCTTAAGTGTGCCTCTAATAACGATTCCATATCCAAATAAGCGCTGCCTTCGCTCTCTGTACCAATCGCGCGCCGTAGTAAATGTCGCAGTTTTCTATCCTCATTGTGCCCGGCCAATCCCATAGCACTTCCTGAATCGTGGTAATGTCGGCTTTATGGCAGTCTAGGGTCTCCGCAAGTTCATCTGCTGCACGTGGTCTATTGAGGGACCTCACGTTCCACGTGCAGAACCGAAAGTCGTTGTCCTTTTTTTGTTTGTTGGGGTCGTCAACATTAATTTCGTCCATATCCGAGGCATGTTGTTGTCTCTGAACATAGAAGGAAATAAATTCTTCCTGTTTTCGTTTTCTCAAACTTTCTCCTCTTGAAAATATAAACGATTTCATGGTACCAATTATAAATTTTACGTTCCGAATTCACAGCGACAGTTTATAAAATCATTCTTTTGATTTTTATTGCTCCAAGTTCGGGACCAACCTCCTTTTATAGGCATTCCATTCTTTACCCTCTGTTGATCACCCTATTTGTAAAATAAATGTAGGTTAAGTTAGTTCGCGGTCAGGAATTATCTTGTTTATAATTTGAAATCAAAAAAGATAAGGAACACACATCCTAAGTTTTAAAAAAAAACTTCAAAACATTTTTTAACTCCCCTTTTTTTTAACTTCCACACTAAAGCAATTAAATAAGTTAGTTAACGACTTTTGAAATCTAATCAAATCTGAATCACTAAAAATTCAGCAGAATCGAAGCAAAAAGATAAATTTCTCCTCAAACTTTGAATTGGATAAATGAACACAGAAAAACAGACAAATATTCTCCTGCGGAAGATTGAAATACTGGCTGAGGATACACTCGTGTATGTACATTCATAAAATACATAGCTACTCCACTCAGTTTAGAATGAGGAAAAACAAGACATTTCTAGATAAGAGGAACAAATTAATTTTGCTTATTGCTTTGCTCCAGGACAACGTACGAGAATGATTTATGGCAGAAAGTTGAAGAAATTAATTTCCTCTTGGTTGCAAATTCAGTTTAAATTGGTAAACTTGTGTCAGGGTATCGGTAAGAAGCTTTAAATATTTTTCACATTACTAAAATATTTCCTTCTACCATAATATAATTAATTCAGTACCGTTAATTCAAAACCAGCAGTTTAACCAGAAAGACATTCTCCAGCAGTCAGACGAATTCAAGTGATAGCTTTCCACATGTTCGTAGATTTTGAGAAGGCCTTTGCTGGGATAATTAGAGAGTGCACATGAACTTCACTTCTTAAAAGAGGAATCCACCTAAAAAGAGTTGTTGTTAAAATGGAGTCCTGTAACTGTGTACCAATGCACCAGCTATGACTCCAACATCGGAGATTTTAACGCTAAGCTTGCTAAGGAGGACATCTTGGCATTGATCGCAAAAAAAACATACAGTGCCTCACAAAAGTATTCGGAATTATGTTTTTTTCCTGGATTTTAGTACTGTTAAACAACAAATAATTATTATAATTATAATAAAAAAAAACTGTTTCAATTCAACATTTATTTTCTGTTAACAAAAAATCCGAACAAATAATGCAAGTTTTCTGTCTGCAACAACAACAAACTGCAACAAACTAGGATCCAGGAAAAAACATAATTCTGAATGTTTTTGTGAAGCACTGTATATTGAATGAAAACATTCTGGTGACAAAAAAATCATAAAGACATTCATCAGCAAGTCATTGACACCGCAGAACAAGCCCAACGAAGTTAAACGTTCAAAGGCACCTTTTATTTGCCTATTTACAGATGAAAAGAGTATAATTTCAATTCATTATAGAATTTCATTCTAAAGACGATTTCAAATTGTATGCACACCGTTTTCGAAAACCCTTTCCGTCTCTCATACATTTATACGAATACTTCAAATCCCTTGACTCACAACATGTTTATGTGCCCCCATCCTGTAGTGCAAACCGCATAAAGTTCTTCTTTAACGAAAGAAAATTGCTCACCCCAATTCATACGAGGAATGAACTTGTGACTAAATTACGTATTTTCATCTCTTCCTCCATGAATACGTTCTCAGATTTACGTACATATGTGCATACAAGTCAAAGGATAACGACTTCCTCGTTTCACTACCATAATGATGCCGTCAGGATACGTCTGGCGACTGTACGTATACTTGCGGCCCAACCACGTAGTGGATTTCATCGCCTATGGAGACCGAGAGACGATAACTCACATTCAGAGGACTATTCAAAGTGCAGACCTAGTTCAGAGGAGAAGCGAAATGAAATAAATGTTCCACCCGCACCCGGAAGTTTACACGACACCCTTTCGCGTTAAAAAAAATATTGCGTCTGACAGGGTTGTGTAGCATGTTATCAGCCCTTAATGCAGGGCTTTCCAAAAAAGTTACTCATTAAAATCCCACATCTTTAGTGAAAAGGAATCGGTAAGCCAACACGAATTTCGCATTTGAATTGTTACTTACTTATGCTAGGACCGGATATCTTGACCCTTTCGGAATCCACTTAGGAATACCAAATTGAATTATGGTCAGCGCCTCGTGGAGGCCCTTGGAAAATATACTTCGGCAACCTAAACGCCAACTGTCAACATATCAAGGACGATCTATAACGAAATTGCAGAAAATCCATAAAAAGAGGTGGAGTGTGGCAGACACGTGGTTGGACTTATCTAAGAAGTTGATTCTACCGCACCCTGATCCAGATGTCCAACTTCAGCAGACCCGATGGTTGAATGATGAACTCGGATGTGAGTCCCTGCTGTCAAACATTTCGATTGAAATTCATAAATAAAGGAAAATAAAAGCTCTTTTCAAGCAATTTCACCGTAGGTAAGGGCACTTGACTCGGTGATTGGTTCCGAAGTATCAAATATGAATTGAAATCGATTTTATCTTGCCACTTGAGAGAGGATGAAGTAATGTATGGAGTAGTCGAATGGGAAAAGGGTTGGAAAAGTGAGAGTACTTGAGGTGAGTTATTGCCGGTTTTATTCCATATTTCGCAGACGGAGACTGGGATAAGATTGATAAAGTTTTGAAGTCACTTGTAACGGGTGCCTTGCTTCTGTGAATGCATATCTATTGCTGGCCCCGAAAGCAGTTATGCAAGAATTTCAATTTCTGTTGTTGGCTCCGAAATTTAGATTATACTCGTATTACATATTACGAGAAGAGAATTAAGGTCGACGAGACGTATGATCTCGGTGGACAGTTTGGTCGTAAGAATGTTACAGAAGTGTAGTGATGGGACCAATCGAATCATACACGGAAAGATGCTCAAAGATGACTATTAGGCTGGTTAAAGTGCATACAGGCCACCACCAGCAAAAAAAAGTTTCTTTAGCGATCCATAGTTCGACTTCTGACGAATACACTTCAAAAATTAAACTGATTTGAAGAATGAAATTGCTCTAAAGTGTCAACTAACAAGCACCATGAGCATAACTGATACTCTAACTACTGAAAAAAAAATGTTTGGATTTTGAATGAACTGGTTGTTTGCAGAGCACGTATGCACTTCAATCGTAGCCTTACTTACAAAACTTTTAAACTGTTTATGAACTCATACTCAAAGGCCTTGCTTCTTCCGCAACTATAAAGATCACTTACCACTGTTGACTTGTCTTAGGTTACTTTATTCCGTCTAAATTAATGAGATCGTAGTGTATGTCTGTCTGTTCCAGCTGATCTCCGAAACGGCTAAACCGATTTCAATGAAACTTTGTAGATAGGAAGAGGAGGTTGTCAAGAGTGACTTAGCTAACCTTTGGTTTAAAATGGTTCGAGCCAATCTTAGATTTTTAAATTATTATTTTTGCATTTGAACTGTCTTTACAATTTTTGAAAAAGAAAAAAAATTGGTCATGAACTATATACTATTTAGATCACGGCATTCTTTTGTCATTTTTTCCTAATGAATATTGCTTACAGAAGTCATTGGCAGGAAGGGCCGTCTATTGGCTTGTCATCTAAAGATGGTGTGTGCTGCGATATCAACTGTCATAGTCCTTATTGCTGATCGTCTCATTCAAACAGAGTGAGCGGTTAGGGTTAGGGGATGTTCAGATTTATTTAGCAATGAGGTACGTAGTATCTTCTCCTCAAATGAGATGATGTTTCGTTAAGAGAAGACTTTGATGGCAACCTGGCAGTCAGTACAAATTATGATACTCTTGGTAGATACTACATTGTGTTTCCGCCTTGACAATCTCTTCTGAATTGTCGGAAACAGTTATTTTGAGTATCTCCCGCTGAACTTAAAATATTGGACTTAGTAATTTCGTTGAACATTTGAAGCACATTTATTTCAATATTTTTGGAAGTTTTTATAAAACACAGAATTTGTTTAGTTATCATTTATTTGGTTTAGATTCTAGTAATATTTCCCTTTTTCATCTCTTCTTGTGGCACAAAATTCGCAAAGTTCTTTGCAATTAAGATTTAAAAGTACACGTTTGCTCTCATCATTAGGAGCTTATTATTATGGTTGAGGGTATATTGCATGGCGACCTTTAAGATCTACCATTAGTAGCTTGTCATCTACTCCGTAGTAGTCGGAAGACAATCAATAAGGATTAGCAATCACTCCGTAGATACTCGCTAAGCTTCTTTAATTGTTTTATTTTCTTCCCGCAATTTTCTCACAATTCCACTGCGAATAGCAATTCTAACCGACACAAAGTTCAAATAAAATAACACTTGTCATACACCACACTAACGATCAGTAAATCCTCTAGATAATCCACTAGCTGGGAACATGTGTATCTCCAAGTTAAAGTGAAGATGAGATCCTCATAGACCATTATCCAATTCATAGCAGTAAATCCAAACGACCTCGTTTCGACTCCCTTACACTTTGTACGTTGCCATAAACATTAAAACTCACACTCATCGTCCGCCAGACATATAGCTCGTAAAACCCTTTTCGTAATCCTTATTCATACGAGTACCGAAGGGATACCCGACCGGTTTCTGCATACAAATAAAACTCCATTACATACTTGCGTGATTCATGTGGATACGGTTGCTGATTTGCGTAACTCAGTGTAGCGTGTAGTATGTGTCCTTTTCATATACAGTCATAAATCGGCTAAGAATCGCACTTTCAAGTCCTTCCCTTCCCAATGCTTCTGAACTCCGATTTACATCCGCATGAAGTGTGCGACATCAATCGAGTCAAATAATCCAATGAAGCATTTTATGCTCAATGGGAGCCCCAGCATCCCCAAACTCTCCTTACTTCTGAGCCCATTATTATGTCAATCAATCGATGAGTGGCACACAGATGCCGAGCCAGCAAAATTGTTTTTGGCACATTTATTGCGCCACTTGACGGAATCGAAAGTGAATGGCCCCTGCTCGGGCGTATCGCCAGTAGCCGGGATAAAATTTTACGATTTCCCGGATAAACACTCTCCAAGGACGAAAGGGAGATAAGTGCGAGCGATGCAGGATGCTGTGGAAGGCTTCTTCATTTTAACGGGGACACTAAATTTTGACCCACATTGCCTGGCCTGTGGCTTGGGATTATTAGAAAGAATGTGTACCATCGGTATCGGATTGAAATTTGATTGCCAATATGAGGTGCGGAATTTTGAGTGGCGTCATCAAAGTGAAATGCGGTTATTGTTTTCGGCCAAGTTTATGGGTTTGATATTTGGTGTTTGGGAATGTTTAATTAGAGTGGTTGGGGCAGTAAAGCTTTTGATAATAGTCATTAGAAGAAAATGTTAACGATTCAGAATTGGTATACGAAACAAAAAGGCTTAATGCGGTTTCGAAGGCGATTTTGTAATCATAGGTTTGTTCGAGCACGGTATTAGCTGTTTCTCGCAGTTCCTCGCATTTCATGGAGTATGGGAGAAATTCTCTTAAAGAGATAGAACTGTAAAAAAGTAAATGAACGGTTGCATACAGATATACGGACTATCGACCGCATCTATCCAAAAGATAATTTGGGTAGGCTCGTAATTGCGATTGGAAAACGAACTTAAAAAATGTACTTCTTTACAAAAAAAGATTATTTCGGTACGCGTTTGAAGACAAACCATCATAATGTCATTATAATTAGACTAAAAACATGTAATGCTCATCGGGCCGATTATTCGTACAAATTTATTGCTCCTACTTCAATTGAACTTGTGTAATTCTCATTAAACTTTGTTACGAGCACAAAGTACATCTTGGCTTAATAAAGAACGAGAACAGATGCTGTAATTGCTCCGTAAATTTTTATTTCTACGAACCAATTTCCTTCTTATTTCACCATCAAGAGAAAAGCTGTCGAAACTTTAAGAATATTTAGAGATGAATAAAAAGAAATCAATTTCAGATTATGAAACATTCGAAACCAAGTTTCTATCCTGAAAGAGAACAGGAAAATCAATGATTCATGCAGCAATTTGAATCCACTAAAACTCCACTAAGCTCATTAGTTTTGGTATGGATTAATAAATTGTCGTCCATTAATAATACATTTTTAATTGACTATTTAACGAGGTGCTAATAATAGCACACATTATCGAGAGGTTTTAATAAATTCAAATTCAGTGGTACACAATTGCGATCTATACAAATATACTTAGTTAATTAGCGAACGATGTCATTAAATCGGTTGATAGTGCATTTATTCGAAATAAGAGGTCATTTGAATTATTCGATTTGGTTATTAGAGTGGTTATTAGAGTTATATTTTATGGGTTGAATAAATCGCACTGGCCTTTGTTAGTATCCCCGTGATTCTGTGGTTATGCGACATTCATAGTGTTTTTTATGTGTTTTTATGTTAGATGGTGTGTGTCAATTTGAATTTCTTGGGTCTTCTCCAGGATCTGCCGCAGTGTGAAAATTTGATCGATGGTGGACTTCCCGGGCCTGAAACCACACTGATAAGGACCTATCAGTTTGTTCACAAATGAATTCAGGCGATCACACAAAACGGCAGAGAAGACCTTATAGGCGATGTTAAGGAGACTTATCCCTCGATAGTTGGCGCAGTCAAAGGGGTCTCCTTTCTTGTGGATCGGGCAAACGATACTGAAATTCCACTCATCGGGCATACTTTCCTCCGACCATATCTTACAGATGAGCTGGTGCATGCGCCCTACCAGATCACCTCCAGCTGCTTTAAACATTTCGGCGAATCATGAAATCATTGATGGTAATTCCTAGTTTCTCTGATTCAAAAACAATGTGTTTTTATGTTTCGGCGTCTAGGTAAAATCCTGCGGGGGCCGTTTGTTAGTGGGTGAGTGGTTCGACTCTTACTTTCAAGGTTCGATTCCAAAAAAAACATCTTTCATATTTTTACTTTTTTTAGTCTTTCGAGTCAATGACAGTGATTGTCTAGAAAAAACTTCCCCGTTCGGAGTAGTTATTAAACTGTAGTTTCCCTCCACTCATTCATGACATGCTATTTTTTCTCACGAGAGGAGGGAATCTTCGCTTTTATGCCGACTCCGAACAACAATGAACAAGAACAACAAAAAGGACAAGAAAAGCTAGCATGAAATGTAGGTGATCACAAAATACCTCTCCGAATTTACTTATAAGAAAAAATAATCTTTACAACTAATTACCAATCTGTGCACTCTTCTTGTGACTTTAAATAATTTTGAAAAGGGATAATAACCCTTTCAAAATGTAATTTCATCTTAATTCTCCTTTTCCTTTTCAACGAATGATCTCTATTATGGCAATCCAAGAATTTATCGATTGATTCATGATGGCTTTAAGGCAGGAGCATCCTTTCCAAATGCAACACTGCATTCACTGCACCGATGAGCAATGGCTTTTTGGATGCCTCAACTCACTGCATATCACATCTCCTCTTCTTTCGATGCAGTTTTCATTTGTTTGCGTTCGACAAACACTAGCAAATACAATTGCTTTGCTATCAGAACAAAAACTTTGTGGTTTCCAGTGGAGTTGGCTTCAATATGCTTGGCTTGACTAGGATCCTTCGAGCAGGCAATACAGTGAAACAGTTCTCCCATTATTTTTTTGTCTGAAGCATCCCATTGTTTGGCCTTCACCGCCTCGTGATGTTTTAATTAAATTTAGCATTTCAAACGCAAAGAACGCACATACCCGAGAAGTTGGTTGGAAAAGCACAGCAGCAGTCTTGCAGTGAAGAAGGATTCCGTCTAATTAATTGGGAAAATTTAGTTTTCTTCTATTCCTCGGGGAGACAAAAAACAAACTGAGCTATGCGGAAACGCATCTTCGTATTCATATTCGCTTTCGGAAATCGTTTAAAATTCGGATGTCTGCTCCCTAATGGCATTAAGGAAATGAGGAGACTCTTGGAAGACATGAATATGCAGTGAGTTTTGTTAGTTGTACGTAAGTGTTCCGTATTTGAAAAAGTTTTCATGTAAAAACTTCAACGCATAAACTTTTAACAAACTAATAGATGGCAGCTGAAATTTCACCAAGAAAGAAAAATGTTCTCGTACTCCAGAATCAATTCCAGAAAATATCTGTGCCATCAACAAATTCTTAGAATTGAATTTGAGAGGAGAAGAGTGAATTTGAGGATTTTCGAATAAACGAATAAACACAAATGTACACAAGACTTTGATCGGCTTTGCGAAATCCCTTTATAAACAAATCGATGGTCATGACAAAAAATTCAATGGTCACGATAGAATGTGAATTGTTTTAATGAATAAATTTTGCATTTCTAACTGTATGTTAACCACAACTGGCATATAAGTTATTAGTGACAAATACGTCGCAGATCATCCATATCCCACTTTAGCTTAAAGTGACAAAGTGTTCACTCGAGTTCTGTCTTGATCAGAATTACATTCAGGATTTGCAGTTAAATTAATTTAGACAGGCGTGCACCTATGGTCCCGACGCATACGCTTGAAGAGTGTTCTCCCAGCGTATAAGACATATGAAAATTGAGAGGGTCTCAATCAACTCGACGCGACGTAGTTAACTGGAGACAGCTAGGGCAATATAACCGGAAGATATTCGAGGCATGCATCAAAATGAGCAAAAATAACCTCCGTATCCTAACAGGCTTCCTAACGGCGCACTGTAGACTCAGGGAGCATCTAAGGAAACTAGGGGTATTAGAAGAAGGTCTCTGCATATTTTGTGAGGCACTAACCCACAAAAGAAAACCAAGTCTGGGCAAGTACCTACTATCAGAAGAAGAAATGCAATCACTAGAACCATCTCTCATTCTCAGATTCCTGAAGGAAACTGGCTTAGAGAGAATACTCTAGAACAAATTTCTTCACCTATGCGCAATAGGAATCCATTACCCTCAATACAACTCTGAAAAGAACTGTATTTGAGGGGAACTCGTAATTGTACTAAGGCATTGAAAGGGGGCACAATAGATCTTAAAGGTGGCGGTGCAATATACCCTCAACCATAATAATAATAATAATACTGGAGACAGCTATCAAGTGCTAGCTGAATAAGACTTACGAAAAAAATGAAGAAGATTTCTCTAGAATGATCCCCTTGTTAAGGAAAAATATTAAAGACTTTCAAAGCATTCACCATTTGACCTTCTAGTCTTTATACTAAAAGGGGATAGAGGGACTTAATTATAGGTAGGTACGTAGGTAAAAGTGGCGGTGGACATACAGATCCTGTTTTCGCACCCAATTAGCGCCATGACAGCGCCGTTTTGATACCACACCCTATGGGATACCTAATTTGTGAGATGGGGGTGAAAAAGAGTGTGTATTCACTCAGATAAGCCAAATTTTGAAACCACTTCGTGGAATTTATGAAGGCTAGCAGACCATGAATGTTTGCTTCTGAGAGATTATTAGGGGTGTTGAAGAAGGCTTTGCCCAGAGTGCGTTGTCTGACTCTAGCTAGTCCACTAGTTTTGACGTTGTGGTTATGGATGTTAGAGCCTTGATAGCAGCTTGACTATCTGAAAAGATTGCTATCCGCTGTGCTGGTTTTGTTTTGTGTTTAATTTCAAGACACGCATCTGAATTATACACTCGTCTTTTCATATCTTTTGCATAAAATTATGCTCTGCATGCCCTCAATCATACAAATGTAAAATGCTCCAATCAGTATGCACCGTTGACTTACGTGTCAGTGGTTGACTAATAAATAGCTTCCATTCACAAAAAAAAACCTAAATCTGTATATTTTCAACGAAATATTGAATTTTTCTGTATCTGAAATGGGCTTGATACAGATCTGGTTGTCATGCTATCTTACTGGGCTTTTGAATTTCAATGAAATTCCGTAAAAACATGAACATGGATGACACAAACAAAAACCGCACACATTTTTTATTGTAATTTTAATCCACTTTGGCGTTTACGGTTGCACTGTTTTTGGCAGTGATGCGATAAATTCGCGCCCACATGAAACGTACTTTTACAATGTATTTTTTTAATCGTTTATAGCATCGCAAATAAATTTGTTTCAAAATCACCAGATACACATGAATGAGAGATAATGGAGAGGACAATTGCATGCGCAACGCGAGTGGTTGCTGAAGGAACTAGGCAATGGCCCGTCATCAGTTGGCAATAGCAACATTTATAGATGCTCAGTGAATCGACGAACAAAATTCAACTTTTGTTAAAAATATGTGAAGCATCCATCAATTAAAGACCTTGATTACTATTAAATGTTCTTTTTTGCAAAAAGAATTTAGCTTTTGGTCAGTTGTAATAAAAACCAGAAACATTGAAAAAAAGTAATCAAATTTGAATATTCTGTTTTTCGTATGGTATTGGGGTTTTTCGTGAAGTATACCTGACCACTTTAAATGAACTGAGACGTCAAGCAGAGTCTCATATTAATTGGCGGTTTATTTTGCAGAACATATCAATTTATTTATTTATTTATTTATTTAATCTACCGAGTCTTTGCTCTTACAGATTACAGATTTGTGTTTAAATTTAAATTTAAATTTAAATAATTTAAAAGTGACTTTAGTTCAGATCTGAGACAACTTAAATCAGAGTCATTACATATTGAATTGTAAAGTTCTATACATTTTGTAATAGGTTCATTAAATCCATAAGAAAACATATGTACAGGTTTATAAAATAATTGTCTATGGCGAATAACTCTTTCCGGCGCATAAATGTAGAAAGAATTAAGAATTTCCGGACAAATAACCCTGTAAGAAAAAACATCGTGTACAAACAATATACAACCAATACATCTCCTTTTTTCCAAAGTTTCCAAAATTTAAACTATAACGTACCAGAATTAAATTATCTGAAAATTGATTGCATACACGCTCTTAATTATATACAAGAAAATAAAATCACATCATACGAAACGACAATTTTTGAAAAGAAGTTCACTGCCAAACCTCTCGAGGAATGTCGGTGAAAACTGTCTCATTAGTTACTCCCGAAAATGTCTTACATGACTTAATTAACGGGATTCTGGTCAGACTAGCATGAAGGATGGCTTACCATCAAGCCAATATGAAAAACATAATTTTCCAAGTCAAGACAGTTTTTCATTGGATTTGTGGTTAAAAAATCCAAGACTTGTACAGCATGTCTTTGGTAAATGTTTGCTGTTAATGTTCACTCGTTTTGCATCTTTAGAATGGAATTTTTTCAGATCACTTCAATATTCGCTTCAAACAAGCTCCTGTTCCAACGTCTTCGAGAAGGAGAGATATCCGTGCAAACGGTTTTTCAATAGGGACATGTGTTTTTGTACATGTCCTCCCATGCTCTTTTGATACAAAATACATATACTCGTACATATCTTTATTCAAATATCTTATTCATATTCTATTGTTCAGCGTCAAAAGTGAGTGAAAATTCAGTCATTTGCTGAAGGTTTATCCACTAAATTAACATTTAACGGAATGAGGTAAAACAAACTTGGATATATCAAATTAAAGCTCAGAAGTAATACTTTGAAATACGGTAAATAATATTTAACATACGTGTATATATAAAACAATCAATTGAATTTCAAAGAGAAAAGTGCTAAAAACAGCATTACAAAGTGAGTGTATATATGGTTGTGTCAGTGACTGTAAGACATAAAGGCTCGATTCTGTTAAACATTTGTATGGAAATTAAGACCGCCATATAACTGAAAAAGCGGTAAAGGCATACAAAGGACAATCTTTTTATCAATAAGATACTTTTTAAGGTTCCGTCTACAAAAACGGAACCTTTATAGTTTCGGTGTGTCCGTCCGTCCGTCGTGTTTTGTCACACTTTTTTTATCTCCGAAGTTTATAAAGATATCGGCGTGAAATTGGAATTAGGTACTTCAGGCCTAGAAACAAAATCTAAAAAGTGGGGCCATTTGGGGGTGGCTCCAGTACAAGTGAAGTTGCCATTAATTTTGAAATATTGTCGCACCCCATCGAATTATATATCAATCGACAGATCTTTTGAAATGAGGTAGAGGTTTGCTTTAACAATTTCTGATCCAAAGTACCGTTTGGGGCTCCAACGTTTTTTTTTAATGCGTCTCCCCCTGCCATTTCTAAACCAAAGTGTTTAAAAATCTGAAAAAATCACAAAAGCTTAGCTTCATTGAGTATCTTAATTTAAAAATTTCTAGCATTCTGCTCTTAATAGTTTTCGAGATATTGGCCAAAAACGGTCAATCTTCGACATGTGAATTTTGAAGATCTGAAAACGCAGTTTTGAAGACCTCAGCGTAAGCATTAAGAAATGATAAATTTCAAAATATCAATTCATGTTGAAATTTTGAGATATCTAAGATTTAAAATAATAAATATTTTCATTTTCACACATAAATTTCATTTGTGTTCGGCCACTCTATTCGTCGATGAGTGTTATCTTTTGATCTCAACCCCTAAATGCCCAACAGAAATGAACACACACACCGCAGGCATGAGCAGTGATTAGGTAGGTGTATGATGGAAGGGATTTTCTGTGTTGGATAAACTTCGATAGAGGTATAGATATGTGTATGGATGAATGTCTGTTTGTTTGGATGTATGAATGTATGAATGAATGGTTAATTTGGGTTGAAGTTAGAAGAAAATTCAACTGAAATAGTTTGGAAACGTCGTTTGATATTCAGAAATCATCCATCAATATTATGCGACGGAACCTTCCCCGTGCGAGTACAGCACTTGCCCAGTTTATTTTTAAGGAGATGTGTTCATTCACTTTTAACCCCTTTTTCGTTTGAACTAAATAAACATTTTTATGTTTACTGTTATTTTAATTTAAATATAGCTTATTTCGAAGTATGATTTTAGAGCTTTTATTTGAGGCACCAATGTCAGACATAGACCATTCCAGTCAATTTTAATTTAGAGAAATACCTTTCAGCTAATGACTGTCTACTCACTTCTGAAGCTGACTGTATTCCATTGTGTCGTCTATTATAGCGCTCGTTAGGAAAAAAGACTTTCAGAAAACCTCTTAAATGCCTTAATTTTTTAAGAGAAAAATATGCCGAATGCATGCTCAAATATTTCAACAAAATGTGTCTTAATTTTTCTAGTCAAGTCGCCTTTTGCCAAAAATAAACCAAAGTCGAAGTGAATTTAATCATTGCAAAGTTTTGTGAAAGGTTTTTCTCGATAAGCAAGATGAACTGAATGATGTAGGATATCAGAATGGAAATTGATTGTAGATAAAAATAATCTTTTCGATTTTGTAGCTGGAGAGCATTTGTTGTTTAGGTGGAGGCGCGATGTTTCACACATATAAAGTGAAAACTTTTTAAGTATCGTATGTATGTGTTGTGAAAGACATTCGTAGAAATTGATTTGGACAGCGTAGTATACATAGTCGCCGTTAGGGGACTTACGAAACAAGCCGCTTAAAAGATGCCTTTTATGTACTGTATGGCCTTTTGTTTTAAATAATTGTTGTCCTCCTTTTTTTCGTTCAAAGTTGGAAAGCCTAGGTTTCTAGGAATTCCTGTAATACCTTTTTCTACTTCTCTTATTCAGTTGGCACATGCAGCCTTGCAGGGTGGGCGCCGTGGCCGTGTGGGTTCGTGCGTCGACCCATGCGCATTAGACTTTCACAGTCTAGGTTCAAAACCAAGTTCAGACAAACAATTTTTCAAAAAAAAAATTGTTCGCGGCTCCACCTCTTTGGAGTCACTGACAATGCTCAAAGAGTATAACTGTCTAGGAAAAGCTTCTCAAATCGCCGTTCGGAGTCGGCATTAAACTGTAGGTCCCCTCCACTCGTGAGAGAACAATAGCACGCACAACACGAGTTGGTTGGTGAGAAGCTAGGCCCAGGTCCACCTCGGACTGTAGCGCCGCCATTATTATTATTATATTACATGCAGCCTTGATCAAATATATTAGGCACGCTTTAAGATTCCCTATATCTTCAATAAGCAAAAAAAAATAATGAAATGAGAGAAAAAAATAAAAATCGTTTACAACCTCAGATAGTGTCGCAGAAAACCATAAAATTCAAATTCAAGCTTCCGATAAGTGATTTGACAGCAAAGACCAAAACATAAGGATGCCTAATACATTTGGCAAGGCTGTATATTATAGGCGACCATTAATTGGAGAGCTTCGTCGAAGATTTATCGGACATTTATCTTGAACTTAAATCGAATTTAGCTTGTATTTGATCTCATATTGCATGGCATTAAAAAGCATTAATATTACACGTAGTCTAATTGACTGGACTTCATGAAAAATAACTTAAGAAATTCTAATTATTTTCTACCCCAATAGATATGATTCTACCCCTCAAATGATGGAAAAAAACATTCTCCTCACTCAACCTCTCAACCACGTCCAAGTTTCAAATCATTTATTTTTCCCTTCATCCCCGCCACACCCTCGATTTGAGTCTCGGTCACAAGTTTGATTTTCTTTTGAATTTTTCAGCATCTCCTCCCACCGCATGCTTCTTAAATTTCGCAAGAACGTGAATTCTTTTCGCGCAGTATTTTACTTTCCCCGCTATCATAGCCAGTACTTTATGGTTTTATCAGAAGTTGTTTTACATAATCCACAAGTGGATTTTCCCGGTTGAAGTTGAAGCCACAGTCATAATAAATCTAAATGAAGTCTGTAAAGGTTTTCTTTTTTTGCGATCTGTCGCACCCTGTATGTAAGTGGAAAAGTTTCACTCTCCACCATCGGATGTGTCAATCAAAACTCTGGGAACTCCTGTTACTTGCCTCTAACGGTTAAGTTTACATTCTTCCTTAGAGCTTTGTCCGTCATTATTTGATTTTTATTCCCGCGATAAGGGTTGCCCTTTTTAAGGAAATATTTGCACCAGTGTGTTCAGTATTCAGAGCTTAATTCGTGCCCGACGGTCCAACGGAATTCAGCTCGCAATCCACGTCCGGTGTCTGGGTTACCACGACTAAATCATTGTGTTCATTCGCATGAATGGATGATTTTGTTGCAAAAAAGGGTCTATCTGGATGCAGGGCGAAATCATTTTTCGTTCACCCATGAATTGGAGTTGGCCTTTTTTTGTGGGAACGAACTTCAATGTAGCCAAATGCAGAGGCATCGTCACAAAAAAGAGTCGGAAATCGGGAGAGGGAGTTTCCAATTCAGTAGATACACCACCTGTGCGGCGTTGATAGTGAAATGAAAACACAACTTTCAGTGTGCTTGCAAGTGTAACGGTATACATACGTAAATCGTCAGAGGAATGAAAATGGAACAGTGCAATTCCAAGGGTGCTTCCATCATATCATCCGGTGTCATAAATCTGGAGCAAAAAGCGATGTGGAATATTTGGGATTGGTTAGAAAAGTCTATTTTTAGCATGGTGATCATCCTAAAGGATAATTTAAAGTGGCAAGCTGGGTAGTTTCAAAGTATTGTGATAATAAAGTCGGCAGAAGTATTAAATGATGGTCATCAGAGGTTTGGACATACGAAGGAAAAAAATTCTACGAATTGACTGATGGGGGCATTGCATTCGGTTTAAAACTGAAAGAAGGCTCACATTAAAGACTGGGAAGTATCAATATAATTTCATTTTCAGCTTTCGAGAATATATCAGGTGTACCGGTATGAAGTGAGCGTTTTTTTCAGTGAAAATAAAACACTAATTTTTAATGGGAAAGTAAAAAGACATTTTATTCGAAGTATTGCCCATTGCTAGCTACACATTTTTCCCATCTTTCAGGCGATTTATGGATTCTACGCAAATAAAACTGTTCGTCTTTTGAAGTAAACCAAAAAATTCACCCAATTTTCGGCTTCCTCGTAGGATTCGTAGTGCTGCTCAGCTAATGCGTGTCCCATCTATGAAAACAAATGGTAGTCGGAAGGAGCCAAGTCTGGTGAATACGGAGAGTGGTTCAGCAGCTTCCAGCCAAGTGCTTTGGTTGTATTCTGAACCGGTTTTGCTTTGCCGTGTCTTCTGGTCCTTTCTGGTCGTTTTTCGATCAGTAATAATGATAATAATAATGGCGGCGCTACAGTCCGAGGTGGACCTGGGCCTAGCTTCTCAGCAACCACTCGTGTTGTGCGTGCTATTGTTCTCTCACGAGTGGAGGGGACCTACAGTTTAATGACGACTCCGAACGGCGAAATTGAGAAGCTTTTTCTAGACAATTACTCTCTTTGAGCATTGTCAGTGACTCGAAAATGGTGAAGCCGTGAACAAAATGTTTGATGTTTTTTTTCGAGATTCGAACCGACGACCTCGAGCGTAGGAGTCGACACACCTACCCACTACGCCACGGCGCCCACTTTTTCGATCAATGCATGGTTCAAATTGATCATTTGTTGTCGGTAGCGATCTGTGTTAGCGGTTTCACTAGGTTTTAAGAGCTCGTGGTACACCACACCTTTTTGGTCCCACCAGACACACTTTTTTGGTGGTCTTCCACGTTCTTCATTTCTCACATCAAAATCGTTATCTCTGGACCGTTGAAACCATCTTTTGCATGTTGCTTCTGATAGCGCATGATCACCATAAGCCTCGACAAGCATTCGATGCGACTTGCAGCACTTTTCTTCAAGTCATCATTTTCTGGTACAAAATTCGAAATTTTTAACACGATGATGTTTAACAATATGATGTTGTTTGCTGAATGACTTGAGGTAAGTAAACAAAAAAAAAAACTAAGGCCCGTTCACAATAAATATTCTCTTTCGAGACTAGAGTCGGACCGAAGGCCAGTTTTTCGGCCGAAGCCGAACTTCGGCTTTTTGATCACTTTCGGCCGAAGCCGAAGCCGAAGCCAAATGTTCGATTGGACTCTATTTGGAGCATATTTTGCAAGTTACATTCGCATCATTTCTACAATAATCATTTCTATAATAACCCCAAATAGATTCTTTAGCTGCCCTTTTTGATGTTCTTTCTACCTGAAGCCACTACAAATAAATTTATACAGACTACTTAATAATAATTCTTTGCGATGTATGTATGTATGTATGTTTTGAAAATAATGTAAAAGTTGTGCGTATCGATTTGAAACTCGCCAGTCTATTGCAGGATTTCTCGAAGTCTGAAAATTTAGTCTATAGTCGAATTTTTGAACTGGAAATCAAACTGGTAATCGTCGGTTAGGAAATGAGAGAATTTTGTAAGCAATAGTGAGATTCTCGATTTGAGTTTGGCAGATTTTCTCAGCTGTTTAAATTGTAATATTTTATGCTGTGGTTCCTTATTTCACAATAAAAATATGCAATTTGTACATTTACATGTTCTATTCTTCTAAATTAATTTAGAATACTTTTTTAAACATTATCCATCGAGTTCAAAGTTATGAGGGAAAGGCTCATAGTATTAATGGCTTAGTGGCTCAATGGACCACAGTTCAGATTATATTGCAAGAGGATATAAATGTTCCTTGCCAAGTACCACTCATTATCGTATTGTATCTCATAAATTGATTGTTTTACACGATTACCCATACAATCCATAATTTTTAACGGGCCAATTTACAAAATTCAATTAAAGTATACCAAGCTATTTTATGACACCGAAGTTAATTACAGAGCTCATTAAAAGCATTCCTTGTTAATGTCCACCAACTATTGTCTGTTAGTCTCAAAAAATCCTACACCACCCATGGCAACTTTAATGAAAACCCGAACAATAATAAACTATTAACCGATGCGTACCTCAGTCTCCCGGAATCCCATGATTTGTTTTCGAAAACAACTATACAACGTATGAATGCGGCATGTTGGCTGCTGAAAATGATTACCGAACACACAAGCCTTACAATTGAAATGCGAATGTGCTTCCGGGTAATTGTTGTTTAGCCACATCCTGATACGCATACTTTTGCACCCCGGAATGCCATCCTGTTCTGCCAACACTCGGTATTAGAGAAATCCGATAGCATAATGGGGGCCATAAAACGTAACGTAATTTCTGGTTGGAGTTTAATTTTCATGGCATTGTTTGTAAATCGAAGCTGGCAACTGAAATGGCTCTCTCAATTAATACAATACATTCGAGATCGAGTACGGATATGGAATTAAGTTCGCACATATTAAGCGGATTAAATTTATGATAGCTCTCTTGGGAGAGACGGCAACTTATGACGTTGAAGCTTTGTATGAGTAATAAAACGTTTTGCTCGGGATCTATGAGTTTAATGGAAAATGGTTTGATTGCTGCAATAAACAGGACTTTTTAATCTGGTCAATTGGCTTTTAGTAAAATGTCGTGTTAGTATCTAATCCTTTGTATTTGGAAAGGTTCTACTCCCGAATTAGGGCGAATTAAGCCCATTGTGATACCATAAGGATTGTGTTTTCTCCTACTATTTGGAGCTTTCAACAAAGCTAATGCAAACCGGAAAGAACTTCTCAAATTTTTCTTAAATTTTCTTCACTGTGTTATGACTAGAGTCCGACCGAAGGCCAGTTTTTCGGCCGAAGCCGAAGCCGAACTTCGACTTTTTCATCACCTTCGGCCGAAGCCGAATCCGAATGTTCAGTCGGACTCTATTTGGAACATATTTTGCAAGTTGCATTCACATCATATTTACGAAATAACCCCAAATTGGATTTTTAGCTGTCACTTTTGATGTTCTTTCTACCTGAGACCAGTACAAATAAATTGCATGCTTTTATACCGATCACTTAATAGTTTACCAACTGCAAATGCAAAATCTTTTGATTGTAAAGCTGTAAACAATCGCACTTTCAAAATACAAAATATCTGACAATAACAAAACAAAAAACACCCCGTCCTTGCAACTTCTATTTGTACACAAAACAGAAATATCAACATTCGGCTTCGGCAAAATCTTCGGCCTGATTTGGCCAAAGGTGGCCGAAGCCGAAGCCGAATGTTTGGTCGGACTCTAGTTATGACATCTAGAAACTTCTGGTGGCGCAGATGGACCATCCTCCGCGATCTCCAGACCTTAACCCGATCGAGCATTTGTGGGATTATCTGGATACGCAGATCCGAAAATGGAACATATCAAGCAAAGAGTCGTTGAAATCAATTTTAAAGGGAGAATGGAAAAAAATGCCTGTCGAATCATCTAAAAAGTTGGTTTAAAGTAGAAAAGGAAGCAGAGTTGTTTGTTTTTTAGAAAATAAAAAAAACCTTTTCAAAACATCAAATATTTCCAAAATAGGAGGTCTGGAACCCATTTTATTTGTGTTTTGATATGTTACAACATAGGTGTACATTTTCTTTTGACGCTCACAGTATGCACGGTTAGTCTCCATAGGGTTGTAGGTTGAATGAGCATGCGGGAACCAAATCCACCTTGAAATGTAGCACCACAGTGTTCAGCATTCTGATCAAAAATTAAAAATTAATTTAATTTTAATATTAAAGTTTAACAATTATTAGTCCCGTGCTAGCGCTATATTAAATTATTATTACTTTATTTAATTTTAATTTTAATTCATTTAAAGTATAATTAATTGTTATTAAATAAAACAATAAAATTATAAATTTAATGCGATTCCATCAGGTAGGCGACCGCTTTGCAGATCTAGGACGAGATGGTTGGACCAAGTCCAAACACTCGCCTGGTTGCGCTTGGGCATAGTTCCTGATGAGTTAGAGTCGATGGCGGAGTATCGAGTGGCCTGGAGATCTCTCGTGCATGCACAACCCCTTTAGTGGAACATGCGGGTCACTGAAAATGAGATGAGATAAAATTATAAAATAATTGTCAAAATAGCCTGCCTCAAGGAACTGAATTGAATTGAAAATCAAACCTCTAAACACCCTACATATTATCAGAAAAGATTTCGGCTAAAAATCAAATAAAGCCAAAAGCTACAAAGAGGTCATTTAATGAAGTGCTCAATTTAATTCAGTCTTATTAATTTAAAATTCGTAAAGAAAGAAATTCATGATGGATAACCAACAATGAAATGAGAGGGATTGTGCCCCACCAGCCCTGAGGCCATTCGTTTTTATGTGAGGGAGACTCATAAAACTGTACGGCAATAATTTAGTCTTTAGAAGCCTCTATCATAAGCTGCAAATTTCCAGGTAATCGAGGAGTTTATGGATGCGAGAGGACTTTTGGTGCTACGCAGCTTGACCAAGAGAAAAACGCATGAATGGAGAAAAAATCCGTGAAAGCGTCCACATTCTCTGGACAGACATGGTTTGTTGGGCACATATGCGTTGACTACATACCTTAAACTAGACGAAGCGTGCGTTACCATTTCAAGTAGAAAACCGTTAAAGTCTACCCCAAAGCCTGGTCAATTGGGGTCAGTAGATTGGTAGTGGGATGAAGCTCGCAGTGTTCTGAATCTCAATCTCTACACAAATCAACGTTTATTCACGAATGGTGGTACTCTAATATTGCTTCAAAATTCGTTAATGGCGAACACTACCCACAAACATAAATATATGCGGAAATATATTTTACCGCTTTAGTTCTTTTTGCGACAGCTCTGCGTTCGGATAAACTAGCTACGTCACTCATTTATTCAGTTTAAATTCCTTTGTACATTGCGCTTAAGATAAAAGATGAAAACGATCTTCATTTCTATTGATTCAATCAATGGAAGGATTGCAAAACAAAAGCCAAACCCGAAACTGAACACAGCTGCAATTCACGTACCCGAAGTAGGGTATTTGAAATCCTTTTACTTGTAAACAGAAGAGAACACCATTCAAACCAAGGAGCTGTTGGCATTCAAGTGGAATGAATGGAATTGTTTGGTGGCAGAGTGGAACCCACATGTTTGTGTATACAATTTCCGAAACCAAAGGAACAACCACAGCACAACACCACCTGAACGTAAACGTAATTGAGAGATGATTAGTTTAGTTTCGCATTAACAGCAGCGAATTCCAGTTTAATTTTAGACTAGTCCTTTCACTCTTGGGAAGTGTACATTCCACAAATGTTTTTCTAATTACCCTAACACCAAACCGCAATTAGAGAAGCTTGGCGGGAGGTGTTTTGTAGTTGATTGGGGCAATGAAAGCGATTTGCTTCTACATTGTCCTTGATAAGTTTATTGAACTCACATTGCGGTGGGGAAAATTGAGTTCACAGGGACAGGTCTAACTAAACATTGAAACAGTTAAAGTACTGTTTACCTTTCTGCACACAGTGGCCAATCGGAAGCTACTGTATAGAAGGGAAAATATTGCCTATCGACATTGTGACCACTTCCAAAACAGACAATTCTATTCTATTTATAACTGAAATCGAGAAGAAAGTTGTTTGGGGCATGTCCTGGTATGTACCTCAGAAAAGGACACCGAAAGTGGGTGTATAAAATCGTGTCACAGAAACATGTTTGTACCTAGATTGGTCTCCACATCACTATGACTTTGTATGTAACAACACAGTTTGGTGAAGGATACATAACTTTTAATCCGTCGACTGCACTGGCTCGGCCACACCGAGCGCATGGACAACAACGCTCCAGCTAAGAGGGTCTTCGAATCCGAGCCTCCTGGTTCGAGAAGGAGAAGAAGACCGAACCTCCGGTACAAAGACCAAGTCATCGCGGACGTAAGACAGCTTGGTCTTGATGACTGGAAGCAGCGTGCCCAGGACCGTCAACGATGGGAGGCAGAGATTTATCAGGCTCAGACCCTACATGGGTCGTAGGCCTACTAAGTAAATAAGTAAGTATACATAACTTTTAAAAAGCAGTAGTAATAGACAGTAGTAGTGGACAGTAGCACTTTCTAAAACATTATGTTCGGATTTACGATATAACGACATGTGCAAAAGCTAGTGCGCAACATACCATTTCGATATACCCCGTGTAAATACATGTACATATTCCTACTTATCCTGTCAAAGCCTAAAGGGTATTATTTTCAAGATAGAAAAAGCTCCTAGTTTTGTGAGGTTATAAGTGTTCGTTTTGTTTTATGGTGAAGTTAAAGGTCGACCATATGCTCCATCTTATCTGATGATTCAGTAACATAATATAAATACAAATAGCACTACAGTCAAAAAGCCAAAAAGCCAAAAGCCTGGCTAAAGGCTTTAGGAAAGGCACCCAGGATCTTCGAAATTGTGAGGGTAATCTAGTTACAGACCCGCAGGGAATAGTGGATGTGTTTAAACAGCACTTCCAACAGCTGTTTAGCGGGCCGGACCAGGAGAGAGTGATAGGGAATGAAGAAATCCCAACTCCCGTCGATGAAGTAATCATCCTACCGAGCTTTGAAGAAGTCGGCACAGCCATTAAAAAGCTGAAGAACAACAAAGCCCCAGGCTCAGATGGCTTACCATCAGAGCTCTTCAAGGCCAGTGGCAATGTTTTGGTAGGGAGCATGCACCAGATCATTTGTAGAATTTGGGAAGACGAAAGCATGCCCGACGACTGGAATATCAGCTCCATATGCCCCATCCACAAAAAAGGCGATCCTAAATCTTGCACCAACTATAGAGGTATATCCCTGCTCAACGTCGCCTACAAGATCCTGTCCAGCGAACTGTGCGAACGTCTAAAGCCATTTTGCACCGCACTAATCGGCACGTATCAGTGCGGCTTCCGGCCTGGCAAATCGACTATAGACCAGATCTTCGCACTAAGGCAAATCCTGGAGAAGACCAGCGAGTTTCAAATCGATACGCACCCTCTTTTTATCGATTTTAAAGCCGCATACGACAGCATTCATCGCAAGGAACTATTCGAAGCGATGGCCAAATTCGGGATCCCGGGAAAACTGATCCGGTTGTGTCGCACCGGGCTAACACATACGCGATGCACCGTGCAGTTCGGCTTGAGGACCTCCGAGCCGTTTGAAACCTGCGCTGGATATCGGCAAGGAGATGCGCTGTCGTGTGATTTCTTCAATTTGGTACTGGAGAAGATAGTGCGGCGGGCTGCTGTAAACACGGAAGGCACTATCTTCTACAAGTCAGTCCAACTGTTGGGATACGCAGATGACATCGACATCGTTGCGCGTTCCCAGCGAGCCGTAGTAGAAGCTCTCACGGCGATAGAGGAACAGGCGAAACGAGCTGGTCTTAAGGTCAATGAGGATAAGACGAAGTATATGCTGTCGAGGAAGAAACGATCCGCCGCACACCACCTAGGACAAAACGTTACTATCGACAGCCACAATTTTGAGGTAGTGAAGGAGTTTGTTTACCTCGGGGCAAACGTGAACTCCACGAACGACATCACAGTGGAGATCCGACGTAGAATCGCCCTTGACAACCGATGCTACTTCGGTTTGTCAAAACAACTGGGCTCAAAACTCCTGACTCGAAGGACCAAAATCATGCTCTACAAAACTCTTATTCTGCCAGTCCTGCTATATGGAGCCGAAAGCTGGACACTAAGCAGAACTGCGGAGCTGATTCTTGGTGCCTTCCAAAGAAAAATTCTACGTCGGATGTATGGTCCCGTCTGCGAGGAAGGCGAATGGAGGAGAAGACACAACCGCAAACTCTATGAGCTGTACCAGGATGTGGATGTAGTCCGGAAGGCAAAATCCGTCGACTGCACTAGCTCGTCCACATCGAGGGCATGGACAACAACCCTCCAGCTAAGAGGGTCTTCGAATCCGAGCCTCCTGGTTCGAGAAGGAGTGGAAGACCGAACCTCCGGTACAAAGACCAAGTCATCGCGGACGTAAGACAGCTTGGTCTTGATGACTGGAAGCAGCGTGTCCACTACCGTCAACGATGGAAGGCAGCGATTCATTAGGTTCCGACCCTACATAGGTCGTAGGCCTACTAAGTAAGTAAGTACGTACTACAGTCACGACCGAAGGGGACTTCAAATACTGTTTAAAGTAAGTCAGTATGATCATCACCTCGGGCAATGCCGCAGGGAAATTGAATAAGTTTTCTTCATAAAGATTTTTCTTCTCCACAAAGATACTCTCGAAGTTCATAAAAAACATTGTTAACTTAGCTTCCAGTTCAAATCGTTAAACATTCAATTTTTATATTGTACGAGTAGGCATAAACCAAAGGAATGAACGCGGTAAAAAAAAGTTATGATCAATGTTGTATAACTGCCGAAAGTTATTCATTTTTATGTCCACCATCTTCGCAACCATCTGCTCAAGTCCCTTCCCAGAGCTTAATCAGTCACAACTTTTACCGACTTTGTTATTCTTCCCCTTCTGACTTCGTAATGTTTTCCTGGACCTATGGACATTACCGTCCCAGCTATTGAAATATATTATCTCGAATTATTTTACAAATCATAAAATCTAATGTTTTCTACTAACGAGATCTATTTGAATGAACAAACAGTGCGCCATGTTTGGTATCTGGAAAGTGGCACTTTCTTGTCTTTCGGTTGTTAAGCAATAACCTTCAGCTCATCGTAATTTCCTTCGAGGTAAAATTGCCACGAGCAACCTTAGGACTTTATAAGTGGCAAGCATTTTAATAATCTTATTCGAAACGGCTCTACCCTTCAGGGTTCTGCTCCGAATAAGTCATAGACATCCACTTCAATCACCCTTTAACTCGCACTGAACAACTTAAGAGTACTCTCTGCATCCAATCAATTCAAATCCAATTTAAAGTTAAAAGAATTGCTCGCTCTGCTTATCAGGCGAAACACATCAATCTGCTAAGGTTAACCTTTTTCAAGGAAAGCACCCTCTTCTGATGACCCAAGTGCCACCATAAAACCCAGCCAGAGAACATTTCTTCATTTCCCTGCGAGTATCGACTCTCCCGAGACCGATGCTCTAATTTGCATCCTCAAGGCGACAAGGGATGCCACCGGGCGACCTTATTGAAATTTGATGATGATGGCGGAAATGTGTCAAATTTGCACTTGACGACGGAGGCGTCATTAAGTTTGAGTTTTCACTTTTTTATCGCTTTAGAATAGGCTAAATGGTCAGCTGGTGTAATGCGAAGGGATATAACAAGGCCCCCTCACGTATCCTTCGGGGGTAATTCCAGCTCATGAATAAGGCAGTGTGTTAGACCAGTTAATGAAGACTATGTTAATTTGCCACCCGAGTCTCCAGCTTGCACTGAATTAGTCATGAATGGAACTTAACTCCAATTTCGACCAATAAAACGTAACACAGGTCATCCGGAACGAGTGTCCTTTATCACCATCTCAGACACAACCACAAAACGCTTCGCATGCTCATGAATATTCCAACAAACGAAATTACGCCCCATTAGGTTTCATTTTCCCCAGATACTTATCGCAGAGGTACTCGCATTTATATCGGCATCCGGGTGTTCGGATAACCCGGTTCTATTGACTCTGTGGTCATTGTGTGGTCGTCAACGTTTGAGTGGAAAAGAAAACATAATTCAACACTTATTCTATATTTAACTGTACCTTGAGCAACTTGACGTGATGGAGGCTGTCGGAGTTGGGGCGTCTGTACGTTTAATTAAATATATTTTGTCAATGCACTCAGTGAAGGAAGATTATCCTGTTTGCTTGGTTTCATGTCGCTGCTTACTGAACTCTGAACTACACGTCAAAGGAATAGGCGCATGGCTCTGCTGAACTTAACCTTTCCGAAGGACACTTGCTTAGCATATTCAAATATAATTTCAAGGATTACTTTAGCATCTTGCCCGAAATTGCTTTCATTTACCTTTAACCTTTTGACGGGAAAAGGCAATTTGGTGTGAAAGGAAGCACGTACCGCCTTCCCTCAACAAAGACACTTGTACATAGACGCAAGTCCCCAGCGACCGCCGGCCTGCTGGTGAATGATTGATTAAATTCAAGAATTCTACTTTAAACTAAGAGAATTCAAAAATGTCTTCCGGAAATCATAAAAATATTCAGATCTGTGTACATGTTCTTGAACTTTTGTCCGCAGAACTACTGCAGTTACTCGTGTATGCGTTCGTTTGTCGAAATTTAATACAAACAATCTGAGGTTCCACTCAGGACTGCATTATTTATGAACCAGAAATGACTTTATGAGTTTTCCTGTCCTGGAAAAGGTTTCGCTGCTTAAATTTCATGCTTCTATTGTTTTGTCCTGCTTCTTCATGCATACCTCAGTGCAACTTTGAAATTCCCAACAATCTAACTTTGATTTAAGAACGACGATTTAACATTTTTTAGAGCAATAAACACACTGCAGGGATGAATACAAGTTTGAACTTCAATTTAAATCGTTTTTGTTCGTTCTTGTGGCAGTTACAGGGAAACTTTAGAGGTCAGGGTTAAGTGGTGATTTGTTGCTATTATTCCGGTAATTTAAGGCCGCCGGCGAAGTGACCAGCTTTGAAAGTTGTAATAAGCTACGAATTTTTATGCAAAACATTTAATTTTTGAATTTTAATTTCCAACTGTGTTTGTGAGGGGCTATCCAACGGTAAACTTTGGCAGACGACTTTCAAGGAATCCATTAACTATTCCCAATGAATAGCTTAGATTGTGGGAAAAAATGTAATTTAATGGGTTTTTCTGCACGGTTCGTGAAACGAAAGCTGAAATATAACCGCAAATTCTCAGCTCGTAGTACCTAAGTATAAATTTGAGAAGGTATAAGTATGTTCATCAGCTGCAATTTTTAGTTAAGTTGTTGAATGTTGCAATGTTGTGATGGACGATTTTGCCACGGACGTATGGCAACATATGACTGAGTCAGTTATTTCGAACACATTTTAAATGTCAAATCCATTTTTAGAGACTGGATGTCGCCGTTGGTTAAGTGCCTGCCCTAAATTAGAGGGGTCCCAGGTTCAAATCGCAGTGAAAGCAAAGTTAATATGTTTTTATCCGGTTTTTCAAATCTGGTCCAGTCACTATTTGCCGTTGGGATTAAATTAACGTTAATATCACTGGAGCGATCGTAGTTCAAGGTAGTAGTCTGACTGTGGGTATAACAATGGACCACATGGTCTAGGTGTGCTGGTGAATTCACTAGCTAGTTAGGGTTCTAACCTAACCTATATCCATTTATTTTCTGTCATTTACAACAGTAATCTATTACACAAAATGGGGATTCTTGCTTTAATATGTGTATCCTAGTAAAGAGTAGAATTAAAACCAACAATACGATATTTAGGTGAGGAAATCCACTTTATGCTTAGATTGTTGATTGAGATTAGAGACGTGTGAGGTGTCGCAGAGTCGACACATGACTAGGACTTTAGACCTTTTGGGACTTAGTATTATTTATCAATTATTGTAACCTTTTAATATCATTCAGTGGACGGCTTAGAAGAACTTCAATATCATCAACACATAGACAAATTTTTCAGTGCTGAATAAAACATAGAGGAGCGAGAATAGTAGAGGACGAAAGATACACCCTTGTGGTACTTCATTCTTTACGTAAATTAAGAGTGATTATTATTCACCAACAATTACGCAGTCTTGCCTTCCACTGACGTACGCACAAATTATTTTGTTGAAGGTGATGAAAACCTGAAGCCACTTTGGAGTATATTGTGCAAGATCGATTGATCGACTGAGAAGTCAAGTTGTGCTAATAATATTGGTTGGCTTTCGTTTAAGGCTCTGGTTCTTAACTGTTGGGACATGCTCCCAGGGGCGGCATGGATACCGCAAACAGGGGCGTGGATGCTGTTCGAATTGTTGAACTCCTGGTGCAAGGTATATGTGTCTGTTGTACTTTCACGGCATGAAAGTGAACAAAAAATGTTTGTGGTCAGAGGAGTATAACTGTGTAAAAGAGGGACGGTAAGGGGCGCGTTAAAGAGGTCTGTTTCGACATTCCTCGAAGAACCCAACTGTAGTACTTGGACTATATTATCAGTAAAGGAATTCTAGTATCTTGCAAATACTGTTTCAACCAATGAATTGAATTTTGCTAAAAGAATATCCAAGCCAATATGCGCTTGCGGAATCCTGTCAAACACGTTCCGCATGAATTTTGAGTTCCTTCTATTGAATTGAATGTAGCACATGGATTGTATTATCACTAGAGTAATACTATTAACACTCGCATACGCAACATGTTGTGGATTTTGTGGCACAATTGAATCTTTGATGAACGTCCTAACCAGAGAACGAACCAGAAACTAATAGCCACCATTATATAACGACGGAACTGGCAGTGGATTTACATCACGAAAGCGCGACAGCGGCATAGATAACCACGATATGCGATGGAGCAGGCTGGCCGAAGACCCGGACGCCTGAAATAAGGGACAGAACAGTGGCGAGTGTTGTGTGGCGGGTAGGGAAAAGATGAGGAAAACACGTTACCAGGATTCGAATGTGGTGCTGCGTTAGCCCACAAAGAGATTCAGGACATAATTAAGCTATCAATGTCGCATTTGGTGGTATTGAAACGGAAGCGGCTAAAATGCTTCGGGCATAAATGAGAGCAACACAAAATCTGTGATCAGAAAATGACGCATTGCATCGACGTTGTAATGGGCAACTATGCACATCATTTACATAAGCTACAGCGTGAGCAGCACTTTTGCCAATTTCGTTTGTTTCCTTAGGCTCAAAATGCAATTAGGTATAGAAACACCCTCGTACTCCAGCATTGTTTGATGCATTATATGGAAATCAAGCGAAGAAGTCTTAAGTTGAATCAAGAATTTGCGTTGATAGCGATTGGTGGGTACGTTCAAAAACTAATTATTCGCCCTGTACAGTGGCGTGTGCCTTGTCGGATAGCAACCTGATGCAAGAAGGAAGTATGGGCAATATGACGATGATAAATAAAGAACGACGAGCCATATTCAAGAGGCAGTTAATAATAATAATAATGGCGGCTCTACAGTCCGAGGTGGACCTGGGCCTAGCTTCTCAGCAACCACTCGTGTTGTGCGTGCTATTGTTCTGTCACGAGCGGAGGGGACCTACAGTTCAATGCCGACTCCGAACGGCGAGATTGAGAAGCTTTTCCTAGACAGTTATACTCTTTGAGCATTGTCAGTGACTCGAAAGAGGTGGAGCCGTGAAAAAATGTTTGATGATTTTTTCGAGATTCGAACCGACGACCTCGAGCGTAGGAGTCGACGCACCTACCCACTACGCCACGGCGCCCACCTTATTTTTAAAAACTTATAATTAAAAATTATAAATTAAGGGAGGAAGCCATGAGTAGCAAGACCTTAGGCTTATTGCTTAGAATTTAACCTTTGCATATGCAATACGGGTTTAGAAACCATCTTTTTTGACAGAATTAGGCGTAAGCTCACACTGTACTTTGATCTTGACTAGATCTCTCCTATCTGCTACTGAATGAAAAGTATCACCTTCAATAAATCTTAGATTCTACCGTATACTAAATAAAAAGGTCATAAACGAACCTGATTCGACACCCGATCACATTTTGGTCAAGAGAAAAACAGAAGCAACAAACACCATCTTTCGAAAGATTGTCCTTTAAGTAGGAGTGGATAAATCAGACCTGACGGCAGTACGCAAAGCCACCAAGCAATTCTTCAACCGGGCTAAAGCCACCAACGACATGGCACATTGCAAAGACTCAAAAATACCTGAGAATTCATTCGTGCATGCCAATTTATTTACAAACGCATTCAGAAGTTTGGGTAGAATCTTACAAGGATGCGCTTAAACTTTTGCTCGACATCTTTTCTCTGAAAAAAAAATAAATCCAACCGGAAATAGAAGTGGAGATGATGTAATTTGTGCTCGCACTGACGAAGAATCGTTGAAATGAACATCGTAACGAAATTTAAATTAGAACGGGTGGTCAAATATTTTCAGCAGCTTAACTCCCCAATTTTTTAAACTCGTAGAGTTTCTTACTTCTTATTTACTACTTTTTCGGTTGCTTTCCCGGATAGTCTGCTCCATCCTTTCACCAATTACTTGCTAAATTCCTCCATAATAAGGAATTGTGACCATATAATACTCCCCAATAGCCACAATCATTAACTAATTCTATTCAGACAATCTCCCTTTTGACTTTTTCAGCCCTTTCACAAACTCCCTCAAAACCAAGGGTTAATCAATAAAAAAAAAACCCCTCATCAGCAACGACTTAGAAGGAATCAATTACTCTCCTACTTTTTCATATCGAATCCGAATTGATTGCCCGTCTATAGTTCCTTCAAAGATAGACAGATACGAGAGCACGCAATCTGGGTTCGTGTTCAAACTTTTGCATGTGGGCTTCGTGATAGGAGATCAACCAGATGAGTAACCAATCTTATCAATGACAGTGACAAATGGACGGACGATGTTCCCCAAACCAAACCTATCCAAAGCAGACCACTTAAAGTTGAAATCAATTCAAGCATGTCAGCTTGAGATACATTTACATTCATTTCATGTTGGTTTGTTTTTATGAAAAGTAATTGTATTCGTCTTTTGAACAAAAAAGAAATTACTTTGGAAGTGGTCTCAGATTCTCTGTTAGATAGGTGCACAAAATTAACTCAACTGATAATCATAACCACTTATAGATTTCGGAAAGCGCTTTTCGATAGAATTTGGTTTTCAACTGGCATATTTGGTATTTTCAACTGAGTATCTGTACAACATGTTGAGCTACATATGTATTCTCATCTAACAAAAGACAAAGGATAGGTTATCGTTTAATCGCTAAGTGGTTGATATTTTAAATCATTCAATAAATAAATAGTAGTAACAAATGCGTCCCTTTATGCTTATGAGGAACTATAGCTTTGGTTCTACAGCAACTACTGTGCGTGCTATTATTCTCTCATGACTGAGTGGAGCGGACCTGCAGTTTTATACCGACTTCGAACGGGAGTGTTTGAGAAGCGTCATGTAACATTTGTGCTCTCGGCATACTGATTCGCATGACTCTTCCACCTCCCTCCGGCAGACATACACCACAGATAAGTGGCAGCCAGAACAACATTCAGACTAGCGTTAGTTTATTACGACTTCATTTTATTTCACAAATTAAGTAAATAAAAGTATAATATTACATATATAAAAGGTGGCGCAACATGAATTAGGTACCCGTGTACCTGCATTTTTAAATATTACCCGGGTAGCAAAGTATCCAAAGTGGATCCTTGTAAGCTATTGGGTACCCGCTTGCGAAATTTGTTCTTGTCGGTGAGTGTTGTATTTATTTATTTATTTTTTTATTAATTTATTTATTAAAAAGTTAACTTATAATTAAAAATTATAAATTAGGAGAGAAGCCGTGAGTGACATGGACCTTAGGCTTAAGTTGAGTGTTGTAATTATCGACATTACAACGTCATTTTGTTTTTTAGGAACTTTACTACTGCCGCTGTTCGTGCTTTCTAAAGCTTAACCGTAAACTAATAAGAATATGCTCAATCATGCAAGTAATCATTTGCATATATTCGTCATCACATGGGAGTATTTGTTGTTTTTGAGTACCCACTACCCGATATTGTCGGTTACCTGTCAACTTGGTCACAACCCGTATGACTCTGGTGTCCGGATACACGAGGTCTTGATGAGATGGGTGTTTTTCTTCTTAGTCCGTGGTGGACCTGGGCCTCACCCATCATGTCTCTCCAGCCAGGACGATCTCTCGCCATCTGTCTCCAGTTTCATACACCAAGCCGGCCGAGGTCCTCCTCGATTTGTGGACGTTCCCTGTTGCGTTGTCCCACAGGCTCAGAGTTGAAGACTCTTCGGGCCGGCGCTAACTTGTCCATACCATCTACATTGCCTAGCCATCTAAGGCGTTGGATCCGTAGACGCCTAGCTAGACTAATGTCGCTGTACAGCCCATATAGTTTGTGATTGAACCTTCTCCTCCAAATGCCATCAAAGCAAGAAGGAGTAAAGATCGTGCGCAGAACTTTTCTCTCGAAAAGACCAAGAGACTTTTCATCCGTTTGGGATATTATCCATGGCTCTGCGCCATAAAGCAGGACTAGGATGATCAAGGTCTTATACAGATGCACTGGGTCTTCCGAGAGAGGGCTCTATTACTTAGTTGCCCCCTTTTGAGCCCAAAAAAACAGCGGTTGGCAAGAGTTATTCTGCGCTTGATCTTGCGTCCCTAGATGGGTGTTACCGTTATAAAATAAAGAGCCCTAGCATCAATCACCTCAATCAAAAAAAGTTGTATCCGCTCGGCTGTATTGGGCAATACAGTCTGCAACTAAACTACCATAATTTGTTCCGACTCTACACACAAACACCTCCTTAAGAATTTCTTTACAATCAATATTTCCTTTAAGTTCCCTACGATGTTGTTAGCTTTTAAATACTCCGCAAAATACTAACTCAGCTTTAAAGGCACAACAGTCGTAAACAGTTTAACACAGCAATAAAAAAAAACACCCCTACACTGTCTGCCAGTCCTTTCTACAAACAAACCCGAACTCGGTTCAGTGGACACATTCATCGAATACCAACCGAGAAACTTATCTTTTCACACCTGGATATCCCATTCGTGTGCCCCACACCATAAACTGTTCCTGCAAAAGGGAATGACACACAGAATGTCCCACTTCCGTGACCAGTGTAAATTATAAACTTTTCACACATGTGATCCCAACATAGACAAAGCCACCATTTAGCCAACAAATCGAGTCCACATCCTCCTACGAGTCCGTTTCTGAATGAAAGAAAAAGAGGCTAAGAGTCTGAGAGAGAAACAAGCACAAAGGGGGTGACTTCAGCCACAACTGCAATAAATTACGCCTCACCAAAGTTTTGTGGATACCACCCTATGCACAGACACAGAGCCTGTGAGAAAAAAAGATAATAGTTCCATTGTCATGAAAGTCACAATTATCGCCTTTCTTTCTTTCCTCTGGCAGCATTCCCAGTTCTACTGTTTCAACTTCTTCCGGACCCTCGAAGAAATGTACAGCCAGTGTATCTTCTGCTGTTTTAAACTACGCAAGCAATTGCCTCTCTAAGTGGCAATCTCTGCCGTCCACCACAATGGTCTCCTGGGAAAAGATGCTCATCCTCTCTAGGTGCAGTTTCCATTATCCTGGAATATGATTCAAACGAGAGCCTTTTGATGAGTTTTCATCACTGCGGTTTGTGAAAGCCGACTCCTCCATCATGGTGGGTGAGAAATAATGCCTGGACTATCGGATGGGTTTTGTAGCGATCATTAAAAACTTCACTTTACACTTAAATTGCTTCTTTTTGCGCCCATCAACAATGGCGTGAACTACTTTTGCCTGACTTCAATTCTATTTGCCGGCGAAGAAAGTTTATGGAAAAGTGGAGCAGAACTTTTCCTATAATGGAAAATTGGATTTAAGTGCTTGACGACGGGAAAAAGTTTTTAATTTGCCTATTGGCGTCTTATTTACTCTCGAAGTGATCACTTAAAACGGTTCAATACATTACGACTAGCTTGGCTTCTGCGAAGTTTATTGCGATGGCAGTTTGTAAGTTACCGCCTTGCGATGGTTTCATTTTGCAAAGCAAGGTAAATTTGGGGCATAAAATCAAAAAGTATTACTTACGACTGAAACGGATAATGTCACATGTAAAACTTTGATGTACATTTCACTTGAAAGAATAAAGAAGCAACATTCCTTTATCCACGACGTAACTAATCTAAAATCATCACACTCGTAATAAAACACGTTTGATTTCTCAGTATTAATCTCAGTTTCTTGAAACTCGAAGAAAATGAAAACAGTTTTAAGATAGTTTACCATAAATGTGCTTTTAAGACTATCCCTTGAATTTGAATCATTATTTCCTTTGTAAGAGCTATCTTTTCACTTAAGTAAAGAGCTTACAACCAAGTCCGACTGTTGCGAAAGTAGAAATACTCTCTCAAAGAATACAGTGAACATTCTTAAAGAACAAAGAAAAACAAAGGTAATAATAAATTGCTCACTTTCATACCGCCTTACAGTAGGCTTCATGCATTATTTAAAGTATCTGCATCCTCATCATATGGCGAGCACTGTATAACGATGAGTTATGTATCCGAAAGATATAAAACATCATTTGCAAGGATTATGTTCCCTCTTCAGCCTTAAAAAGGAATCTCTTTCTCATTGGCTGCGTGCGATGGAAGGATACAAATGCAATCAAAAGATTAAATATTTAATTTTCATGCCTCGGCTGAGCATTGAGAAGCTGAGGATGAACGAGTATTTTATGGGTGTTCTCAAAATCAGACGTATCATTGAAACATAACGATGATAAGGTTCCTTTCGGGGGTAAGCATAAAGCAACTGAATGGCTTCTTAATAAGTCTGGGGTCGCACATGTAATTCGTGTGATATACGGGCATTGATGCGGTGGGGTGTGTTCATATGTGGGTTTTTTCTTTATAAATTATCGTTTTTATGGGCATGTTAAAGAAGAGGTCTTGAAATGGAAAGTGATGAAAATTGTTGTTCAGCTTTGAATAAGGTCAAAGTTTAGATTCACGTCAGGCCGTAAAACCCTGATCTGGAGCATACTCTTGTGAAGTGGGTGATCTTAAAAAGACTCCTGATTAAACCTTCGGAAGAATGAGGTTTTGACTACGATATGTGCAAAAAGCCTTTGGCAGCCTTTGCGTAAACATTTTCTTAACGTCAATGTCACACCATCACGTTATCTGTGAAGAGAAAAACAACTTAATTTTTCTTATTGTGCGTTAACAAACATTAAAAAATTGACTTGCCAGATACATCACATATAGCACAGGGATTATTTGCGGGCCCTGAAAAAAAAATGAATAATTCTTTATGTTTAAAAGACAAACTAAAGAATATATTAGTTTATCCCTAAGTGGAGGCATAAATCTTAGCCAAAAAATGACTTTTTGGACTGACAAGCGGTATTAGACTCTGTCCTACTGACACGTTAAAACTCGACCGCTTCATCAAGGATGTGCCAATCTTTAGCCCCGTCCATTATATAGAGAAAATCTATCTAGTGTGTCAATCAACATTACAGCCACAAAATGGTTCTAAAATCGAAATCAGATCGCTGGAACTCCTCGCGGGAAGAGTAGCCCACCTCTTTTTAAGCATCACAGCACACAAATCCATAATACTACGAGTATCTGTACCGACAGCCAAGCGGGAATCAGGCCATTAAGTCGGTTATAGATAGATATATAGATTTTATATTTTCGTTTATAATATTACAAAGGTTTGCCACCGCACAATTTACAATACAGAGATGTGATATAATGTTAATATCTTTCAACTGTAATAATTTAATTGGTTGTAATATATATATTAAATTAGTAATTTGGGTAATTGAAGGAAAATAAGAAAAAATCCTTCATTTATTGCAAAAAAAAAATATACAAATATATAAAATTATTGTTAAAATAAGGAAACAAAATTGAAAAAATAAATGCACAAATAAATAAATAAATAAATATATTAAGTCGGTTATTATGTCCTCTACATTGGTTAAACTATGAACTCTGTGATTGATGTCTGCTATGCTTGTCTGGAACCCGGGCGTAGAGTTTTCGTGTGCAATGAAAGAACAGCTGAGCTGGCTAAGAGGAGATCAGCCAATAACAAGTTAACGGTGAAATCCCTCCTTTTACCGGTAGGAGTAGTTAAGGGCAATATTCCTCAGAATTTTTTACGGTTAGCCAATTTCGAATGGCTAGCGAGCTGCGTCATATCAGGGCGGTCCACTACTGCCATCTACCACTCGGAGATCAATTAGCCAAACTTACTGTCCTCCAGACTTTCATCGTATATTAGCTTTCAACGTGATATCGCAGCAGAAAATACCAACAATCTGTCATCATAACATTAGTTACACTATATGGTAAGCCATATAATGTTTTTTTAAATCATAGGTTACTTTGATACTGACAGCTGTTTCTCGCTCGAAATGTTGACAAAAAGTCAGTACCATACCTCCTCAGCACCAAATTAGTCGCTTGAACAATGTTGGAAAATATAGAGAACTTATTTCCAAAGTGAGTGCTGTGTAGCCCAAACAGTGCTTTTTTTGAAAAGAAGTTTTGGTAGAAATGAAGCAGCCACCGCGACTGCTGTACGCAAGTTTCTGCAAAAAGTTCGTGAAACTGGTATGCTAGATCTCGGATTATTCGCTTACAAGGTCCCATTGACTCAGAAATTGAAGACGCGCGACCATACGCTTCGTTATTGCTTCGCAGTTTGGGCCTTGGAGCAGCTTGAATAGGGCAACGCTTTTGGGCGAAAAATCATCTTTTCTGACGAAGCGCATTTTCATTTCGGAGGCTGCGTTAACTTTGTTTGTTGACGCATCTGGGGCTCGGAAAACGAAAAACCCGCACGTTATCGTCGAGAAGCCAATGCATCCACAGAGAGTGACAGTTTCGTGCGGATTGTGAAGTGGTGGCATCATTGGACCATTATTCTTCGTAAATGAGGCTGTGAACAAAGTTTCGGTCGACGGTGGGCGTTTTTTTTACTGAAATTGAAGACATGGATTTGGACGAGCTCTGGTTTATGCAGAATGGCGCGCCATGCCACACAACCCATGTCACAATCGATCTTTTACGCACCAAATTTCCAAATCGTGTTATTAGCCGTCTTAGCGATGTCAATTGGCCGCCTCGGAGATGCGATTTGAACCCTTTGGACTTTTTTTGCGGGGAATCCTGAAGGACTGATGTTATGCCAACAATCCGGACGATTCAAGTACTTAAGGCCAATATCATCCAAGCAATCCGTAAGCTACAACCCCAAAACCATCAGCAAAGTCTTGGAAAATCGGGGTGGCGGAATGCGCTACTGCGAAGGCAGCTGAGACAGCCACTTGAACAACGTTGCATTTCATAATGAATGGGAATGTTTGTTCTTACTAATAAAATCATAATAAATGAAAAAAAAAAAATTTTACTCATCTTATTGCATTTTTAGAAAGAAACTTGTATTTGGCCCATCCTGTATGTTACAGAAATGGGTACTCTTCCCTTTCTATCTTTACATTTTTATTTAATTCAAAAGTTACGAAACTTGTATGTGCAACCAGTTAGTACGTAATTAGGTTAGTATGTACCCGGTCTGACGAGCAAAGGATTCACAAGATCTACTTACAGCTATCGTTGTTGAGCGTACTTTTTAGACATCGATGCAAATAAACAAATAAAATAGTGGACTGTACAAGAGTTGAACATTTTCTACACGTTGTACTTTCAACGTGCATCTAATTTCCCAGCCGTCTGTTGTACGGATTCGAGACTCAGTCATCGCGGATGAAGAAATATTTATTCTAGATGTTTAACGAGCCCACGATCGCCAAATTTAGAAGGTTGTATTAACTAAGTCATCAATAATCTTAAAATAATTTCTCCTTCGTAAACCACATATTTTTCTCCCTCCTATGACGCTTAAGTCTAGCGTGGACCTGGGCCTCAATCAACAGGCCTTTCCGGCAGAACAATCATTCGCTCGTTGTCTCCAATTCCTCACACGAAATTGGTTGAAGTCCCTCTCCACTTGTGTGCGTCATATTAAACCTTGACGTCCTCTGTTGCATAGAAAAACCTATATCAAGTTAAAAAGGTTTATGTTTTGAAGAGGAAAATGTACTTCTGAACCAGTAGTCCGATTGCACATTCTTTTTATGCACACACACTCAGTAAGTTAATTGAGTGAAATGTTTTAAGTACACTGGATTACTTTGCAGCCCTTCAAGAGCTAAAAGAGGGAAAAGTTCTCTTCCACCCCTAACACAATCACCATTATTTGCCTTGGTGCAATTTGTGTTTTAATTTCCCACGCAACCACTCTCTAAACGACTTACCATCACTCAAACAGAAACATTGCAAAAGTTCAATTAACGCGAACATTTTTCAGCGCAGAAAACATCACACATAGCTTCCCATCGGTTTCAATTCTTCCCTCTAAACCCATTCATCGTTCTCGCAACTCGCAGTGGTTGGAAAGAACAACCCGTCAAAATCGTGCTTCCAATATCTACCCCGGTGATCGATACCCTGATGGATGGCTCCAGTGGTCAATCCGTCAATTCTGTGCTTCCTATCTCAGGTTATCCCATTGGCAGTCGAAAAACGCAAAGAGCTCCCCTAGTTTGCATACCCCATAGAAAAAATCCATTTATCACACTCAGCTCCAGAGGCTCGTAAAGTCCCGATAGTGACGCATAAATTGGAGACAACCCTCCGCTAATCAATAAGGTCTTGTGACGGCTCGCCTAAAATAAATACCGAGGCAATTTCGGGACGACATATGATACCAATGTGGGGGGGCATATTTTTTTATGCCGATGATAAATCTTCCCCCCGAGATGACAAGTGGTGCTAGGCTGAGAAGCGAGGAAGCTACAACGTCAACGTCTCTCGATGAGACGGGGGTCTGTCTTTCTGTGTGGGGCTCCTTTTTTCCTCTTTGTGGGTTTTTTGGAGTAGGCATCCAATCCACGTTTGGTTGTCCTGAATCGACGTCATTTGCATTTTTATTATTCCCGGAATGATTTATGTATGATGGGAGTGTGAACGGATCTAGAACTGGCTGGTATGAACGCCCCAATTATCTGTTGCTTTGCTGAGTTGGGTTAGCACTTTATGTGTTTGAAAAGTCACATAAAATGGCAATGATTTTCGCTCTTCGGGATTGCGGAATGACGAATGGGGCCGGAGGGTTTTCGTTGTTTCCATATTTTGAATTGTGTCAGGGACGGAGTGATGACATTGGATTTCAATTATCTCCTGTAATGAACATTCTCCAATTATCATGTTCAATTAACTTCAACACTTCAAGAGAGGGGCCTCTTCCTAATTGAAAACTTGAGTCGAATCGAATGTCAGTCTTCCACGGTCGCATAGGGAAGGGCGATGGAGCACGTTTCAGGAATGGGATTGACATATTTGCATTTCTATACAGGCGATGAGTAACTGGGAGGGTGGGAGAAAACGGAAATTTGTTAGTAACACAGTTACCAGCATCTTTCTTCTTCGAGACAGGAAATTATCAAATTCAAACAAGTTCCCCTACATGCAACGGTTGTGTGCATTTAGGCAGACTAGCAAACTCAATTACTTGAGGCTTGTGCGCTTGTCATTAATGTGGATACATGCATATACTCAAGTTATGTTGTTGAGGAAATACGGAGTGCATGCATTAATACACACCTGATCAAAATAATAGATACACCTCCAAATACCTTACATTTTTCGTTTTTAGTGTTGCACAATGAAAGAAATGGTTAAAGTTCGCAAGAAAGGCTAATATATTTGAATTCTATACACTTTTTAAAAACTTAAGACTTAACAATATTTTCAATATTAACGTTAATAATTTTTTTTTGAAGATAAAATTATGTTAGCACATAAAGATCGTGTGATCAAAAAATTATAATTATATCATAATTTTCATAATTTTCTTTGCGAGTTTTTTGTCAAAAATGTTTAAAATATTTTATTGTAATTACTTGGTATCAAATAAGAAAAAGGAAATAAACATTTTAGGTTTACCATGGCTCGAAATAGTCAATGCAATACAGAAGAGTAAGTTTTGCTTCTTTAGCACAAAAAAAGGAAAATCTCAGCGTGAAATCGCGAAATGTGTGTAACGGTTACTTTATTTAGCGCAAAATGTTTTAAAAGCTGCACCCCAAAAAGAATTTCATGGCAGATCGAAAAAAAACGAACCCCGCGGATGATCACCGTACAATAATGCTATCAAAAAGTGACCCTTTTAAGTCATCAAAAGCTATTTCCGCAGAAATTAACAACATCTTTAGTGCTCCAAGAGTTCGTGCTGGCTTACAAAAAGCCAAACTTCTCGGACAAATAGCTAGGAAAGTTTGCCCTGACACATGCAAATAGGACGGGCGATATTGATGAAAATAAATGGCGAAATATTTTGTTGAGCAACGAAACAAAGTGTAATATCTTTGGAAATGACTGTGAAAAGAATGAAGAGATTCTCGAGCCAAGGAATTCCATAACCGTTGCATACAAAATACATTAGAACATGGAGGCGGCAATATAATGGCCTGGGGATGTTTTTCTTAGAATTTTGTTCGTCCCATATTCCAGACTACAAACAATATGACGGCAGTCGAGTACACAGACATTTTGCAAATTGTAATGCTATCAAACGCCAAAAAAAAACATGCCTCTGCGTTGGGTTTTTCAGCAGGATAACGTACCAATGAATACTTCCACACTAGTAAAAAAATGCTTTGTTCACAACAAAATCGACCTGCTAGCTTGGCCAAGTCAATCTCTAGACCTAAACTTTATTGAAAACGTGTTGACGCATCTAAAGAGGAAATTGTTTGAGCAAATATTTACCAATACAGACTAACAGTGATAATTTGTTCAAAAATCTTGTTATGAAATACCAGTAGAGACATTTCAAGCAGTATGCCGAAAAGGATGGCAAAAAATATAATGCAAAAGCGTAACTTCCCGGGGTATTAGTGGTAATTGGTTTCGCAACTAAAATAAGTAAGCATTTTAGCTCTTAATTTAAAAATTTTGGAAAAAATTACAATGTATCTATTTTTTTGATCACACATTTTTATGAACTGACACAATTTAATCTTCATAAAAAAGTTATTTACGTAAATATTGAAAATATTTTTATGTTTTAAGTTTTTAATAAGTATATAGAATAAAAATATATTAGCCTTTGTTGCGAACTTTAACCATTTATTTCACTGTGCAACACTAAAGACGAAAAATGTAAGGTGCATCTATTTTTTTGATCAGGTGTGTATGTGGTCCGAGAAATATTGTATATGGGGTTTATTGCTTTCGAATAACGCATATTAAACCGAAAATGTGTTTATCGCTGAAGATGATTTTTTGATAAAGTTCATCAATTTTTCTAAGTTCTAAGTGAATTTGATCTCGTAAAGGTGTGCAGAGTCTCCATTATATTCCTTTTTTGAATCTCTTCAGTGGTTTTACCGCGTAAAAGCAGTGCAAGACATAAAACTCACAATTTTCGATTTCGGACAAATCTCACAATTCGAGAAGTAAATGTTCGACAGATCTGTTTAATTTTGTTTGGTGTCTATGTGGGCGCCGTGGTGTAGTGGATAGGTGCGTCGACTCCTACGCTCGAGGTCGTCGGTTCGAATCTCGAAAAAAACATCAAACATTTTTTCACGACTCCACCTCTTCCGAGTCACTGACAATGCTCAAAGAGTAATAACTGTCTAGAAAAAGCTTCTCAAAAATTGCCGTTCGGAGCCGGCATTAAACTGTAGGTCCCCTCCGCTCGTGACAGAACAATAACACGCACAAAACGAGTGGTTGCTGAAAAGCTAGACCCAGGTCCACCTCGGACTGTAGCGCCGCCATTGTTGTTATTATTTTGTCTATGATACAGACAAAGATGTCAGAAAAAAATTCCTCTATGCACTCCGAGCGCAATCTTGTATCAAAATCACTGACTTATCGAACAGCCCTCGTACTTCCCTCATTTAAATGACTTTTGATGAAACCTGTCAAATGCTTATTTTCTTTCTTGCATATATTCAGTCAACTTTGTTAAATAAATACATACGTCTATCGCGAAGAAATTTCCCTCAATATTCAATATCAATATATTCTGTTGATAAAAGTCTTCAATCAGTGAATAACAAAGCACATGATATAACTGCCGTGTCCCACACCTTACCGAAATGTTTACGATTATGGTTGCTGACATTTAAGAAGATTGATGGAAAAACTGTCATATGTTTCCCAAAACTGTCACGACCTGTTACTCTTGGATTCACCCGAATGAACATATTTAAGGGCCTTGCTTTATGTCAATGCATAGCCTCTTAACCGATTAACTTACAATTCAGAAAGAAAAGTAACAAAGGGATTGCATGAAAGAATAATATGCAAAATGCACTAATCGATAAAAGGAAACTAACAAATTTGACGTACATTCTCATTCTCTCAGTATTTCGTACAAAGTAAGGTCAATTCAATTCTCATCTCGTTCATGCAGAAGCTGAGCTATACATCATCGGACGGGACAACATTAACCCAGTGCCTCCATCACGTTTTTCCTATCTTTCAAGCGTACAAAAGTTCAAAAGTTAACCAAATGATATTCTGACCTTATCTCATGAATATCAAAATTCAATTCCGTACAACAACCCTTGTGTGTGCTGTCAGTCCTTGTTTACTTGAACTTACATAACACAAAATAATGTTCTATCAAACTGCTGCTCCACTCAGCACAAATAGGGGTTATTTCCCGACGCTCTCGGTTCGGCAACAAAGTAACTCGAAGCCATCAACCAGTTAGGGTACACAGTAATACAAGTGCCTCTGGGGAGGTGCAGTCAGTGTCCTTTGATAAGGTTAATCGCTATGGGATGTTCTAATTGATTACGTCTGGTGCCAAGTAATCAATTGAGCAGCAAAAGGATCTCGGGCTTTTAATTGCTTGATGTCAATAATTGAATTGACTGTCGAAATATTGTTAAAACCCTTTTGTTGTGTGGGCAAATGTGCCTCGGGTGAACTGTAGTCGGAGAGGTGAAAACCTCATCCTCGGATGGGATCCGCCTTATTTTGTGCAACAAGTGAACACATACGTTTCCTATGGACGAGCGGATGTGGATTTTGTAAGGCCAACACATGGTAAATCACTTGCATACACTGACACCCATGAACCGTCTGTTGCCCGGAAGACGTATGTTCCCAACTAAATGCAAAGTGGGCAGGGTTGGTTTTAAGGGCAGAGTTTTTCTGTTAGTCCAACATTTTCCTCTTTAGGTGTCCTTGTGAGGCAATGCTATTGATTTTGGACTATTTGCTCATTATGAGGTTGAGGAGTATTTGCCCGAGTTCACAGATATTTAATTTGGAAACAATGCGGGACTGGAGAGGGTTGTTGGTGTAGTTGGTCAAACTTGTTTACTGTGAAGCTATCACAGAAAGAGTGTCAGTGTATGTAAATAGCAGAAGTTCAATAATTGAATTACTCTTTATGTACATATAAAACAAACATTGTGTTCAAACATCAGTCGGCATTGATATAATTTAAGTGGCACGATAAATGTTAGAGGTTGCGGATGGGGGCAACAGTTTTGTTTTAGTGTGAGTATGTATTTTTATTTTATTGTATGTATTTTACGATCTTTGGTCCTGTTTGCGTTGATGGCATTTGGAGGAGAAGGTTCAACCATGAACTGTATGGGCTGTACAGCGACATGAGTCTAGCCAGGCGTCTACGGATCCAACGCCTAAGATGGCTAGGCCATGTAGAGCGTATGGACAACTTAACTCCGGCCCGAAGAGTCTTTGAATCTGAGCCTGTGGGACAACGCAACAGAGGACGTCCATGAACAAGGTGGCGCACACAAGTCGAGGGGGACCTCGGCCGGCTTGGTGTGCGAAACTGGAGACAGCTGGCGAAAGATCGTGCTGGCAGGAGAGGCATGTTGAGTGAGGCCCAGGTCCACCTCGGACTGTAGCGCCCTAAGAAGCAGAAGAAGAAGAAGAAGAAGAAGAAGAAGAAGAAGAAGAAGAAGAAGATGAAGAAGAAGAAGAATTCAAGATAATAGTGAGTCAAATTATTAATTTTTGAAATTTCTTTTAAAAGGATTGTGTAATAAAAGGCTATTGTAACAATCTCTAATCAACACTTTCTCATTTTCTGAAGTCCACATAGACCTTGCTACCTGACACAAAATTAGCCTCTTCTTGACTCATATGAACCCTGGAACCCATCTGACGTATGCTGACTTTTTTCGGAAGCCAAAAGAAAAGAAAAAGTATTAGTTATCAAAGCGTTTTTCAAAACGTTTTAATGTTTACAAAGTTCCCTCTCAATCCTCTTTATTTAGGATTTAGTTCTGACGGCTGGGCGAACCACTGAAGTGTTTCACTCATGTGTATTGTCCCTTTTCCACTGAAACATCCATTTAGCAGTTATTATCTAGCGTATAGCCGACATGGCGTAGTGGGTAAGTGCAGTCGTACGCTCAAAATCTGTTCACTCTTAACTGTCAAATTGGCTGTCACTACGAACAGTGCTAACTATCTATGTATGTACAGTGCCTCACAAAAGTATTCGGAATTATGTTTTTTCTTGGATCCTAGTTTGTTGGATTTTGTTGTTGTTGCAGACAGAAAACATGCATTATTTTTTCTGATTTCTTGTTAACAGAGAATAAATGTTGAATTCAAACTGATGATGACTTAAGGACTATTCATATGAGCTATGAGCTGCTAACTGCGAACTGCGAAATTCGCGAATTTTGACACTTCATTCACATGGAACTCACCGGTAGCCGCAAATTGTCAGTGTGAAACTTAAAATGTTATATGTTCGTGCACAGGGAATTCGCGAAGTTTTTATTCGTGAATTTGTGGATCGAGAAAGGCTCCTTGTGGATCGTGCTCTCAGTTTGACAATTCGCGAAGAGATTGTTGATTTCGCAGAAAAAAAAGCGAAATCGATAATTTCCATACTAAAACAATACTTATTGAGTTTTTACCTTATGAAAAAATTCGATAATTCAAAACGCAAAATGTAAATTTTTCCAGATATTTCCTAAAATATGATTATGTCGAAAAATTCGCGTTTGCAGTTCTCGCCTCATATGAAAGGTCCTTTACCCTATGTCCAGCGTAAGTACGTACAATGCGGTACGTGGGTTGGGATGCGTTTAATGCAATCAGATTGCAAAATCAAATTAATGTTAATTTCGAAAAAATACTTGTGTTGCGACGTATCCACATCACACTTTTGGTTTTAAAAATTAAACAGTTTTGATTTTACCCGCAGTATCGTACGGAAAAAAAACGATGGAAGTTCTTATTTTAGAAGTTAAAAGCGGAAAGTGTCCTGCAATAAAAGCCATTCTGGCTTTAAAAATCAGAGGAGGACAACTGCAGATGTCAAATGAGATGAACTATTTTCCATTAGAAGGATGACGCCATTTCACTGAACATTGCCACTGAACTAAAAAGTTATTGACGCAACACGCATTGACGCACTATAATGTTATAATTAGACATTTCCGCATTCATGCAAATAAATGCGATGTGTGCGGAAACCGCATCACAGGCAAAACTCATGCCCGTGCGTACGCTGGTCACAGCGTTACAGTTTACTACCGACTTCGAATAGCTATGAATACTCTGAGCATTGCCAATGACTCGAAAGAGGTACAGCCATAAAATATGAAATTTGTTTGTGTCGGGAATCGATACGAACAGTGCCGACAAGTTTAGAATCAAGCCACTAGAATAGATACGCTTTATTTTGTTCTCTCCCCTCTCCCCACTAACCACAAGACTCATCTTTGTCGCTTCCTTCTCATTGCTCACAAGCGTGCCACTGACAACATGCTAGTTTATAAAGAGCTGAAGAAAGCTGTTAAATTAAAAATGAAAACATAAAACCCCTACGAACTCCCTCACACGGGATTTATGAACGTGTCCTGCTTAAATATGGTAAGCAACTGCAACATTTGATTATTTCTGGAATTGATGATGACTATCTGACACATAAAACTTATAAAGAGTTCTTCAGCATATACTTGCACCTTGGGTAGTCTGTTGAAATATTATCTGAAAAAAAGGTCAGACGAAGAACAGAATTAGGAACGAAGGTTCTACTGATAATTTATTATTACGGTACATAAATGTGTTTACAGCATAATATAGTAGACTTTTTTGGATTTGTAGCAGATGTGTGATATGCGAGAGAAGATGAGTTATTGGTAATACTTCCGAGACGAATGTCAACAGGATTTGTAGAAAATAAGAGTGTTGGAGTTCTCCTGAGTTATTCTGAAATCTCTCTACAATCAAGGTTTCAAATTTGTAAATTATTATTCAGAAACACGTATTGACTGTCGTCGAGTCATACGCACAAGGTCCAACTTCGTGCTGTGTACTGAAATCATAATTTACCACTGTGAAGTTTTAGAGATACCTTCAGTATATCTTACACGGTCTCGATTTTCCTATTCATTCAAATCTCTTTTGTTAGCTAAGATATTTATTTCGAATTTTTCATCTTTCTTTGATTGATGCATTGAAATGTAAATCACTTACCGTTAAGCACTGGTGTTATTGGTTATCTAATACATGGCTTATGCTGATTCATTGTGCGCGAACATATCTAAAGTGCTCATTAGCTCACTTGAGTTATTATGACAGAAATTAATCGTTAACCCAAGAAATCCTTTCAATTCCAAATCAACCGTTAAGGCATCTGCTACACATTGTTACCGAGCAATTGACCTTGTATAATTTTAAGTGCCCGCAACAACAAAAGTTGTGGGAGATATTGAGCAAATCATGAAGGCCTTTATTTAAACGCTTGACCTCCAACGATGGTACCTTTTTCTTCCCAATCCACAATCTTCTCCAAACCCTCTTCTTGGTAGCTAACTCCATTTGGGCAGTTAAAGATGGATAAGTTAATTTTCCATTTGTTTGCGCCACCTTGATTGTAGGCGTCGTCTTTGTCCCACAGACTCAGAGTCAAAGATTCTTCGGGATGGAAATAAGTTGTTCATGCACTCTCCAAGTTAGGTATTTGATCCGTAGATGGCTCCTAGACTCATGTCGCTGTGCGGAACTTTTCTTTCGTAAAGCCCAAGAGCTTCTCCATCCACTTTGGATACTGTACACGCCTCTGCCTCTAAACAGCAACAGGTACTGCAGTTGTTCGAACTGCTTACCCCCGATCCGAAGTAGACGAAGTCCGTAACCACCTCGAAGTTGTAGCTACCTTTTGTGACATTCTGGCTAAGTCGTCGATGAAGTTTGTCCTTTTTCGACAGCATATACTTCACCTTCCTCGTGTTGTGCGTGCTATTGTTCTCTCACGAGCGGAGGGGACCTACAGTTTAATGCCGACTCCGAACGGCGAGATTGAGAAGCTTTTTCTAGACAATTACACTCTTTGAGCATTGTCAGTGACTCGAAAGAGGTGAAGCCGTGAAAAAATATTTGATGTTTTTTCTAGATTCTAACCGACGACGTCGAGCGTAGGAGTCGACGCACCTACCCACTTCGCCACGGCGCCCACTTTATTATGCGCCATCATTATTATGATATTATTATGATTCCTCAACAATCGGCTCAGCCAAGGGGGTCTTCTGTCTTGTGAATCAAGCAAATGATTCTGAGTTTCCTTCTTGACCTCATCTGGTTCGACGGAACCGAATTCTCTTCCATCACCGTCTAAATTGATTAAACCATTCTGCCTGGCAGCGGTAATGATATGTTTGTACACATAATGATTCTACATATTTTAAGCAGTAAACTTTAAGGAGTCGACTTCAATTAGCTCCTCTTTCTAACTTTCTCAATCTCCTAACTAATTATGTTCTCCTCAAATTTCAATTCAACGTCCGTTGAACGATGACTCCTCTAATTGCTCCCTGCGGAAAAGCTTTCCACAATGTCAACCATTCAACTAACTTCATCCCAAACAAGTAGCATCCAACTAATTTCTGCAAACGAAAAAAAGGACTCGAAACCAGAAAACAAAAATACTCCAGCTTTTAATATCATTACTTCACTAATTTATTTCTAGATCAAAACTCGCATCCACTCTTCCTTTCTCCCACGTCCATGTGAATCGTGAATTGAACCCCAAGCACATTCTGCATTTCTGCATGAGTGTTCTGAGCGACGAGTGTATTTCCTTTTGAATTGTGCATTTGTACATTGGCGCACAGGATGACACCCGATGACGCTGGAGGCGAACTGAAAACTGTACTCGCATTCACCCGCAGAGAACGGATGTAGGAAACATGAAACAAGCATAAAAATAAAGTTAACCCCATGAACTTTGGGAAAGAATAATACGGGAAAAGGAAAAAGGCACAAATGTTCACGTTTCGTTGGTTGATCACTTGTTGTTACCTTCTGTTTGATGGGTGGGTTAGGGTACAAGGATCTGGTGCTGTGACGACGATGCTGTTCATAATTTCTGACACAACCGGTTTCATGTCCGTTTGAAAACGAGGGTTAATGGATCTGAACAGGGATTGACAAGGAAACATATGTCATTGAAAGAGTCCTGCGGATGCACGCTTCAATGCGAGAGAAATGTTTTGAAAGGCATGTGATGGCATGGAATTCGGTCAATGTGGCGTATGTGGAACACATTTTTTATCCATCTCCCTTATCAGATATATTTTATAAGATTTATGGGGCATTTAATGGTGAAGGGTGAGTGAAGATATTGGCTGTGTAAATTCTGAGAAAAAATGATTTTTTTGACGCGTGTGAGTAGGGCGTTATAAATCGTAAATTTGCAGAGCTTTAAAATTAAATCTGATAGTAGTAACGAAATCAATTATATAAACACTGATTTTTCTCGAAAATGTGCTTTCTTAGTATGTGGGCTTTTCATTGGAAAAAATATGTAGATGAAGAAAACTGGCATTTATTAAGAAAAAAAAACGATTTGCACTTATTCATGTACAATTAATTTAGTAAGATTTTATTATGACTGAAACACAATAGTGCGTTGCGCCAACCGACTTCATGTTGCGAAGGGAGTGCGTTGACCCACTGCGTTAATCAACTGTTCCCTCTCTCTCTCAAATACCAAATGAAAAATATTCCGTCAGCTGTTTTCATTTCTGAAATGTCAAATCATAAAATATTCTGGTCAAAAAATGTACATTACTTACTTACTTAAGGTGGCGCTACAGTCCGGGGTGGACCTGGGCCTCAACCAACAAGCGTCTCCAGCCAGCTCGATCTTTAGCTAGCTGCCTCCAGTTTCGCACGCACAGTTGGTTGAGGTCCGTTTCCACTTGTGTGCGCCACCTGAGTCGCGGTCTTCCTCTACTGCGCCGTCCCTCGGGGGTGGATTCAAAGACTTTCCGGGCCGGAGCATTGGTTTCCATTCGCTCTATATGACCTAGCCATCTCAATCGTTGGCTCTTCACCCTTCTGGCTAAGTCAATGTCGCTGAACAGCTCGTACAGTTCGTTGTTGTATCTTCTCCTCCACTCACCCTCTATGCAGACGGGACCGAAAATCACCCGAAGAATTTTCCTCTCAAAGCAACCAAGAGCAACCTCATCCGCTTTTGACAAAGTCCATGCTTCTGCGCCATATAGAAGGACTGGGACGATTAAGGTCTTATACAGGGTTACCTTGGTTGTTCGAGAGAGGGCTTTGTTTATCAATTGCTTTCTTAGTTCTTAGAGTTATTCTTCGTTTGATTTCAGCGCTGGTGTCGTTGTCTGAATTAATAGCGGTACCTAGGTAGACAAAGTCCTTGACTACCTCAAAGTTATATCTGTGTGCTGTGACGTTCTGTCCGAGACGTCGGTGTTGGCTGTCCTTTCTGGTTGTCAGCATATACTTGGTGTTGCCCTCATAATAATATAATAATAATGGCGGCGCTACAGTCCGAGGTGGACCTAGGCCTAGCTTCTCAGCAACCACTCGTGTTGTGCGTGTTATTTTTTTGTCATGAGCGGAGGGGACCTACAGTTTAATGCCGACTCCGAACGGCGATTTCGAGAAGCTTTTTTCTAGACAGTTATACTCTTTGAGCATTGTCAGTGACTCAAAAGAAGTGGAGCCGTGAAAAAATGTTTGATTTTTTTTCGAGATTCGAACCGACTACCTCGAGCGTAGGAGTCGACGCTCCTACCCACTACGCTACAGCGCCCAGCGGTGCTGCCCTCATTTACCGTTAAGCCCATCTTCGCGGCCTCCGTCGCAATACTCACCAAAGTGCCATTGACATCACGCTGTGTTCTTCCGATTATGTCAATATCGTCGGCATGTGCGAGTAGTTGGACGGACTTCTGAAAGATTGTGCCTCTGGTGTTGGCGTGCGAGTTTTGCACAATTCTTTCAAGTATGATCTTGAAGAAGTCGCATGACAGCGCGTCGACTTGTCTGAATCCTTTTTTGACATCAAAGGTCTCGGTTAGGTCTTTACCGACCATGATGGAGCAGCGTGCATTCTCCATCGTCATCCTACATAACCGGACGAGTTTGGCAGGAATGTCAAAACTAGACATGGCGCTGTATACACGCTGTCGTCTCTATACACGCTGTCATATGCGGCCTTAAAATCGATGAAAAGGTGGTGGGTATCGATTTGCTGTTCCTGGGTTTTTTTCCAAGATCTGCCGCAGTGTGAATATTTAGTCGATGGTGGATTTTCCTGGCCTAAAGCCACACTGGTATGGACCGACCAGGTTGTTGACGAATGGCTTTAGGCGTTCACACAACAAGGCAGACAAGATCTTGTATGCAATGTTCAGAAGACTGATGCCTCTATAGTTGGCGCATTTTAGAGGGTCTCCTTTTTTGTGGATCGGGCAAACAATGCTGAGGTTCCATTCATCGGGCATTCATCCGATAATCCATTCATCCTTACCAAGTCATCGCCTGCTGCTTTGAAAGGGTCAGCTCCAACAGCTTTGTTGGACCTTAGTTTAGATATAGCTATCTTCACTTCATCCATGTCGGGGGGACGGGATTGTTGATCTACATCGTCTCTTTTGGGTTGAATGGTTCAATCTGCCTGACAGCGGAATTCGGTTCTTCATCGCCGTTATACAGTCTGCAGAAGTGGTTTTTCCTCTTCAAACAATTGTACATTAAAGAAATTAATTGCGGAAAATGAATGCTAAGGAAGTAAAAAAAATAAAAAAAGTACTTCTTGTTGCTAATTTGACGTATTCATGCTTCCAAGCATACGCGGATTTCAAATTAGTTTTGTCGTTAAAATAATTTTAGTCAGCTGATTTCAATTCTCAGATGTCAGTTGCCAAAAAATTTCTCAATTTGGAAAAAAAATTCTGAATTTTGGTCTCACAGCTCGCCCCTCTGTCGAAAAATATCCAACATGTTCGATAATGACATGCGTTGAGATTAAATTTTACGTTTTATTACGATCCTCTCATCTCTCTCATTTTTCACTTACGTAGGTGGCAATATTGTGTGCATGGCCATTGAATTGTGTGCGTTGAAAGACAACGTTGACGCTGACGCAGTGTTGTGTTTCAGCCATAAGAAGCTAGACCCAGGTTCACCTCGGCCAATTTTATTATTATAAATTAACTTTATTTAAAAAAAAAACATCATCTAGCTTATGTTAAATTTGTGAGTTGACAAAAAGCGCAGCACACTAGTAGACTAAGAATATACATACAGAGTGTTTCTGCGAGGTTTGACTTTCAACTCCGCAGCAGTGATAGCCAATATGACAATTGAGAGCTGATTATAGAATCAAGGTTAAATAAACAAATTTGCTAGATCTCAATTGGGAAACAATTAGGGTGCAACTGACACACAATGTATTGGAACCAGAATCTACTGCTTGAAGGTATTTCGTGATGCTTACCAAGAATGGCGTGAAGTATGTTGATGGTCTTTGTATTGTATGCACATAGGTAAGGTGTTTGACGGAAGAGGACTTTATTTGAAAACTGATTACTAGCCCTCGAAAATTGAATATCACTTTTAAAAATTGAATATCACCCCTCATGTCAATCGACATGACCTTCGCTATCTCCCTAGGCGAAATATTGTGGGCAGGCGGACGTGTGCCAACAACAACTGGCACCTTCGGGTTCTTGACGAACCTGCATCGCCAAACGACACTGGAAGGGTGTTGTTTCGTGTTAGGGCTAAGCTAGGTAGTTTTAAGGTAGATTAGGTTTAGTATAGGTATAGTTTTAAGTTAGGTAGGTTAGTTTAGGATAGATAGCTTAGCTCTGCGAGCTCCCTTCCGGTCTCTTTTGGTGGTAAAGGCATAGACCTTGAACACCTTTCTTTTCCTCTTTCCTGTCTCTTCTTTCTCTTCTCTATCCTATCTTTTAGTTGTCCGTCAGTGGTCTGTTAGGGTATTAGGCTTTCATCTCTCTCTATCTTTTCACTTCTTTCTATCTTCTCTTAGCTAGCTACAGGCACGATATTTTTTGTTTGCAAACTGGTGGGCGCCGCCGTGGCGTAGTGGGTAGGTGCGTCGACTCCTACGCTTGAGGTCGTCAGTTCGAATCTCGAAAAAAACATCAAACATTTTTTCACGACTCCACTTCTTTCGAGTCACTGACAATGCTCAAAGAGTATAGCTGTCTAGAAAAAGCTTCTCAATCTCGCCGTTCGGAGACGACATTAAACTGTAGCACGCACAACACGAGTGGTTGCTGAGAAGCTAGGCCCAGACCCACCTCGCCGCCATTATTATTATTATTATAAACTGGTGGTGTACGAGTGGGAGGACAAGAACCGCCCCGTCCGACGAGCTAAGCCGTGCAACCGCAAGCGTGCCGCCGTCCTACTCACCGTCACCGTGGCCCAGCCAACCTAGCATGCAACAAATGGCGCCCAACGTCTCAGGAACTAATGTGGCTGCTGTAATGGCAACCACACTAATTTACCGGGACACACCGGCTAGAGGCACTATCGTGACTTCATGGGAATGATTTTCACTCTTTCTTTCCGAAGGTCATCACTTTGGATTCTCGATAGCCTCATATCTATCCAAGTAGTTTATTTCCTTCTTTCAAATTTTACTATTCTATCACTCTCTAAGTGTTCAAAGTCGTCAAAGTTTCTTTGTTTGGTCATGAGCTGAAGACGGCTGTCCAATCCTCAGGCTTAGGCTAGAGGATCTCGTGAGGTAGTCGGAGGCTCATCAAGAGGCAAAGAAGGGAGCGGGTGGAAAGGCTTAAGTGTTGACTGCTGCCCGAGAATGCAGGGTTTCAAAACCCGATTCTTTGTGAGGTGTGGACACTAAGTCTGGAAGCTTAGCTCGTGCTTGGGAGATCATCATCTGATATTCCAGCCAGCCTTTCAAACAGTTTCGACTGTTGAAAGTTGTGGTTGGGGTAGAAGAGTTGATCACCGGCACTCGTCTAGTATCCGAGGAATTAGTCCAGCCAACCATGTTGTAACAAAATATTCAAATACGACGCCTGTTTAGTTTCACAAATAACGTACTTGCGTACTTGTGTTTTCGATTTTAAATTTTTTAACTTTTAAATAATAAAGAGGTATTGTTACTAAAAAATAAGTTTATTGTTTAAATCATTAAATAACAACATTCCCACATTCGGTGACTTCAACGTTCGAGACAATGACAAGCGAGAACAAAAACATCGTCATACAAAAGAACGTCAACGAGCCTGAAATAGCGGCGACAACTAGATCCAATATACGCAAAGCTAATGATCCAAAAACAATACAGGTAGCTTATAGTGCAGTTTACAACATCGAACGACAAGTTTTCTCTGTTTTTCGATCAAGGAACAAAAGGAAGAGCTATGGTTCGCTTCGCTAGGAGCAAAATTCAAAATGCAATAGATTCTTCTAAATTTAGCGCTTTGGTTTGTAGACTTAAAAACACAACTCATGCTGATGGAAGAAGTCCTTAATCCACCATCAAAGGACAAGTACGAGCACCTCAAGAAAACAGTACTAATTCGCTTCAGAGTTATTCAGGAACAAACATTTCGCAAACTTGTCTACGGAACGGGCCTTAGTGAATTCCTGCCAGCACCATCAAACAAAAGAGTTTGAAGAGAAAGTCAATAATCTCTCCCGTCAAGTTGAACAGCTCCAAAAGAAATAAAAAAAATTTATAATTCATTTCTCCTATTCTTATTTAAATGAAAAGCAACTTTAATTTGAAACATTTGAACAAAATAAATACAAAAGCATAGAATGGAATTTGTTTTAATAATTTTGTATTTATCTCAAACCCTTGGTAGGTAGAGCTTAATTTTGTTTTATTGTAATATAATTTATTTTATATTTCAACAAAGTTGTAATAATAATAATAATAATAATAATAATAATTATATATATCGTCTATGTCCAATTCGATTTTTTGATCCAGCGAACAATTATTCTAGCTTTGAACACAGCCTTTTGCAACAACCAACCAACCACTTACCCTTAAGTCGAATATGTCAGCTGTCAATTTGACACATGAAAATGATGCACAAACGCGGTTGAAAACTCTGCCATACAACGTTTAACCATTCACGGATTTTACATACAAGATACATAAACCATTTACAAAAAGTTGCTTCATTTTTTTACGAAAAAATGGCAAAACAACTTAATACAGAAAGTAGCTCATCATCGGATTCATCAGATGAGTCCTCGAGTTCCAACGGCAGTAATTCTTCGTCAAACTCTTCATCGTCGTCGTCATCATCTTCATCGGACAGCGAGACTGAAGTCGATAACGAAAAGGTAAACAAAATTAATATTCCAGCTTCAACTGAGGATGCTTCAAAAACTGAAGAAAATGTGCAGGATGTAATCCTTAAAGAGAACGAAAGCGGGGAAGGATCTGAAAGCAAAACTGAAGAAGCTGACCAAAAGCCCTCGGCTGTCGAAGAAGTTATAGTCTCTGACGTGCCGACTGAGGCGCCAGTCATTGAAGAGCAAGCTGAACCCATTGCCAATAAGTGTGATCCTGCTATTCCCATCACAGACGAGAAAGTTCCAGTCTCAATTGAGGAACCAGATACTAAACCGGATTCAGAAAATGCAACAGTAGCAGACAAAATAGCAACCGAAATCGCAGCAGCAGCAAAAGCACCAACTGAAATCGCACCAGCAGCAAAAGAAAAATTACCCGAAGAAGAGCGGAAACGAAAATCCGATGATGAAAGGCCAGAAGAGGAATTAAAACGTCAAAAGACTGCAGAAAATCAAGCTGAAGGAGACGGAAAGCCAGAGGTTAAAAAGAAAAACACAGAAACAGACAAAACTTCTAAAAATAAAGAACCACCGATATCAAAAGAAGTGTCTAAACGCAGGTCAAAGGACCGCAGTCGCTCACCAGGTCGACGAGATAGGAAGCAATCCAGAGATAGAGAAAACCGCCAACGTCGCCAAAGAAGCCGATCTCGCAGCAAAGACCGCCGCCGAAGACGTAGCCGCAGCAGATCAAAAGATAGGGCCAGAGACAAGTCGTCGGACAGGCGAAGGAACAGATCCCCAAACAATAAGCGAGATGAGACGAAGGAAGCTGGAAATCCGAATGAGAAAATCACCGAACGTCAGCGTCGCACAGTTGATCTCCTTACTTCACGTACTGGAGGAGCATACATTCCACCAGCGAAGCTCCGCATGATGCAAGCAGAAATCACCGACAAATCATCGGCTGCTTATCAGCGAATAGCCTGGGAAGCATTAAAGAAATCCATTCACGGGTACATCAACAAGGTGAACGTTGACAACATCGGAATCATTACGAGGGAACTTCTCAAGGAAAACATCGTGCGAGGCAGAGGTCTTCTCTGTCGGTCTATCATTCAGGCGCAAGCTGCGTCTCCCACCTTCACCCACGTATACGCTGCCCTCGTGGCCATCATCAACTCTAAATTTCCGAACATCGGTGAGCTCCTCCTCAAACGACTGGTTATTCAGTTCAAGAGAGCATTCCGCAGAAATGACAAGGCAATCTGCTTGTCGGCATCGCGGTTCGTTGCTCATCTGGTCAATCAGCGAGTAGCACACGAGATACTCGCACTAGAGATCCTCACACTCTTAGTGGAAACCCCAACAGACGACTCAGTGGAAGTGGCTATTGCTTTCCTCAAGGAGTGCGGTATGAAACTGACAGAAGTCTCATCCAAGGGAATCGGAGCAATCTTCGAAATGCTGAAGAATATTCTGCACGAAGGCAAACTGGACAAACGTGTGCAGTACATGATTGAAGTTGTATTCCAAGTACGCAAGGACGGATTCAAGGATCATCAATCGGTTATTGAAGCATTGGAGTTGGTTGAGGAGGACGATCAGTTCACTCACTTACTGATGTTGGACGAGGCCACTACAACGGAGGACAATTTAAGTGAGTATTGCATGAATGTTTTGAATAAAATGTGGCTTTTTGCGGAAGTTTAGTTTGAAGGGAGCTATTAACTTCATTTCAAAACAAAGAATGTCTCCCAGTCGCTCAGACGCTGCAGCAGCTAACGTGTTCCTTCAGTCGTAAATCAAGCTTATTTGTTTGAACAGGTGCCAAATATAATTCTTTTGTCTCTGTGAATGTGTCAATGTCTTTAAGCAATATTGTCTTTCGCCCGCGACTATGCGAACTTGCGTTTATTTAAACAAGTGCGCTTTCAATTGTGAGACGAAACAAGTCAGTTATTCAGAAGTATGTAAAAATGTGAGTCGTTTCTTAACCTTTTTTCTTCGTGAAAGGTAAATGGCCATTTAATTGGCGCAACACAAAAAAATCTATTCTACGACTGCATAAGTCTTTCTTCGCCGCCTTATCCGACTTGGACGGAAACAATTGAAAGTTTGCAAAGCTTCCATAGCAAAGGAAGGGCACGCTTAATTCTATAATTGACTTCAGGGATTTCAAAAGATTCAAAAGATAACCTTCACAATTTTTTTTTGTATTTTTAGCATATCCAAATTTAGTGCCAATACAGGTTTTATTTATGTGTTTCCACTGAAATTTATCTTGGATAGTTATACATTTTTGGGCGCCGTGGCGTAGTGGGTAGGTGCGTCGACTCCTACGCTCGAGGCCGTCAGTTCGAATCTCGAAAAAAAACATCAAACATTTTTTCACGGCTCCACCTCTTTCGAGTCACTGACAATGCTCAAAGAGTATAACTGTCTAGAAAAAGCTTCTCAATCTCGCCGTTCGGAGTCGGCATTAAACTGTAAGTCCCCTCCACTCGTGAGAGAACAATAGCACGCACAACACGAGTGGTTGCTGAGAAGCTAGGCCCAGGTCCACCTCGGACTGTAGCGCCGCCATTATTATTATTATAGTTATACATGTTTACTTTGCGAAAACACCCCAAATCTGTGTTTTCTTATCTCTTACTGTGTTTCCAGTCAAGGCATACATTAGATTCTGCATCCTCTTGTGTGACCTAAGGCCTCAACTACGCTTACGCGCCATAACGTTTGATTTCTGCCAGTGGGCATAGTTTTCCCGCGCTTCACTTTTGCGTGATGTTTTCTTCTGGCTACCAGGTCTTCTTTCGTTGTGTGTTAAAGGGTTCTATGGCATAACGTGGTTAGCTGCGCTGCTGTCATGTGTTACCTCTACACTGCCATTTATGTAGTTGCATATTGGTGCCTATTGGTTCTTGACCCGTTCTCTGGTAAAGATGCTCTTTAGAGACGATGTGTGGCGTATGTGTCTATCGGCGTTTGTAACCTTCTCGCAGACCAGTATTACTTGGACCAGCGTAAACTCATTGTGGTACCTCGCCTATCGTGTATATTCTATCCATAAAACCTATTGGTGCTTGCTATAAATCGTTTAAGCTGACTGATGCTTTTCAGTCATTCATTTAGGTCGTCAAAGAAGTAGATTCACAGATGAACCTTTCTGCGGATGGAGAGAGCACTACACGTGTAGATGGGATGTTTTACTGTCTCCTCCTCGTCTGTAATATATGGGAGTACCAAACCAGAGGCATGTGTTCCGATGGCACAATGACACCGATATGAGTTCTGAGTGCTGCCCTGTTCTTTTGGTTAGACAGAATGAGCGTCTGAAGTTAAGTTAAGGCCAAATTTACTTTGCAATATCTTTGGGAGAGAGTTGCCCAAAAGTGTCTTGATTACAACCGATGGTAACGTCAGTGTGAATATAGTTGACTGCCAGAGATGAGATGTATGCTGAACTGCTTGGGCATCTCGTTTCAGGCCGTGTGGCAGGTATGATCGGTCTGTAAGCAAAAAATTACTGAATTGAGGCATTTGAAGCAGGCTGGTTGCCTTTTCTTCTCGATATTAGAACCTGTTGCATTAATAATAATATAATTTAATAATGGCGGCGCTACAGTCCGAGGTGGACCTGGGCCTAGCTTCTCAGCAACTACCCGTGCTGTGCGTGCTATTGTTCTCTCACGAGCGGAGGGGACCTACAGTTTAATGCCGACTCCGAACGGCGAGATTGAGAAGCTTTTTTCTAGACAGTTATACTCTTTGAGCATTGCCAGTGACTCGAAAGAGGTGGAGCCGTCAAAAAATGTTTGATGTTTTTTTTCGAGATTCGAACTGACGACCTCGAGTGTAGGAGCCGACGCACCTACCCACTACGCCACGGCGCCCACAAGAACCTGTTGCATTAAAAAAGTTAAATTCAAATAATTTTGAGTGTCATTGTACTCCCAAGAGTAGAGAGACCTACGGTTTAATGGCTACTTGGAACTTCTTCTCATACTCTTTGAGCATTGCAAGTAACTCGAAAGAGATGGAGCCGTGAAAATGTGGAAGGTTTTTTTCGGGAATCGAACCTAAATTTCGGGCGTATGAGTTGACACACTACGAATACCTAAGAATAGCCTTAACTATCCGATGTCAAGATACAACATGGGCCGAAGTATGAAAGGAATAGGAAATTCCAATGCACATTGGTATCGCGTGGTATGGCTAAAAAACGAATCTCTGAACTGAACTATGCGTTCGAGAGCAGGCTTAACAATAAACTGCGCCGAGCATCGGTTATCCCAGTCCAGAGGCACGGACAATATCGAAGATCGATGAAGAAGCTTCTCGTAACATAAAATTAACCCTCCTCATCGCAATCAAGTACTCATTTAATTAAAAAAAACCTTTAACGCTGTTTCATACAATTTTTTAAACAATATTCAATATTAAATTATTTTATCGATTCGGATAAGTGTGTGCGTATAACTAAATTGCATGTCTTCTGTTTTTTTAGATGCGTTCAAATTCGATGATAAGTACGAGACCAACGAGGACAAATATAAAGGTTTGAGTAAGGAAATTTTGGGCAGCGATGCGAGTAATTCTGAAGATGATGGCAGCGGCAGTGGTAGCGATGACTCCGACTCCGATGACGGCGAAGATGAAACTGCAAAAGCAGATGCCATTATTGACAATACTGAAACTAATCTTGTCGCATTACGTAGGACGATTTATCTGACCATTAATTCAAGTTTGGATTACGAGGAATGTGCACACAAGTTGATGAAGATGCAGCTCAAACCCGGTCAAGAAATCGAGCTGTGTCACATGTTTCTTGACTGTTGTGCCGAACAGAGAACTTATGAGAAATTCTACGGGCTCTTGGCACAGAGGTTCTGTTCGATAAATAAAATATACATTGAACCCTTCGAAGAGATCTTTAAGGATACCTATCAGACAACACATCGCTTGGACACGAATAGGCTAAGGAACGTGAGCAAATTCTTCGCACACCTACTGTTCACCGATGCAATCGGATGGGATGTTCTGGACTGCATAAAGCTCAATGAAGACGATACGACAAGTTCGAGCCGAATTTTCATAAAAATTCTTTTTCAGGAACTAGCGGAGTACATGGGTCTTGGTAAACTCAATGGAAAATTGAAGGATGAAGTCCTCACGGAGAGCTTGGCTGGTCTGTTTCCCAAAGACAACCCGCGCAACACAAGATTCGCCATAAATTTCTTCACATCTATTGGATTGGGTGGGCTAACAGATGATTTGCGACAGTTCCTCAAAAACGCACCAAAGAATGTGCCGGCAATTAATTCAGAAACATTGCCTGAGAGGATAGAGGTCTCAAGCACTTCAGAATCGTCTCCATCCTCGTCATCTTCATCGCCTTCCTCATCATCATCCAGCGAGTCTGAGTCTTCCGAGTCATCTTCATCCGATGAAAAGACAAAGAAGAAAAAGAAAAAGAAGCCGGTTATCAAAAAATCAAAGACTAGCAAGTTGGTATCCAAAACAAAGCAGAAAAGGAGAGAAAAAAAGAAAGAAAGCAGCAGCAGCGAGAGTGATAGCAGTGAAAGTGGCAGTAGCAGCGGTAGCAGCACCAGTAGTAGTAGCGACAGCTCAAGCAGCAGTAGTGAAGAAGAGAAAAAGAAGAGGAAGAAGGGAAAAAACAAGGCGGAGAAGGTGCCTAACAAAAAACAACTTAAACGCAAAGATAAAAAAAATATCGCTGAGAAAAGGGATAAAAAAGACAAGAACAAACGTGACGAGAAAGACGAGAGAATTTCGAATGGTAAGTCTGAAAATGGAATCGAACGGGACGAGAGAAGACGCTATCAGGAAAATCGGAATTATTATGAAGGCGGTAATCGGCGAGATAGAAGAGATGAGAGATCTCCTAACAGAGATCGTCGCCACCGCGACAACAACAATCATGGCTCTAAACGCATCGGAGATCAACGGGCTACAGGAAAATCACGGAATGGATCGAAGGAAAGAGGATGAATTACAATTTATAATCCCCGTAGGTTTTTAATATGGAAAAATAAAAAAGTTAAAGATTTTGAGGTACGATAGAGTTTTTTTCAGCGTTACAAAAGTGTAACGCTAACTTTTGTTTGGGAAAACGAGTCTCGAGCACAGGTAAGCTTTAAAGCTCCAAAACGCCGTGCAGAAACATTCGTGCCTGTTGATGGAGAGTATATTCAAGCTTCTAAGAGTTCACACAATTCCTCTTTTTGTGGGGCTACAGTCCGGGGTGGCCAAGCACGGTGTTTTGCTAGTTGTATCCAGTTGGGCATGACAAGTTTGCTGAGGTCCCTCTCTACTTGTGTGCACAACCATTGTTTTGTCCCACTGGTCCATAGTCGAAAATTCACGCAATCCCGTCTCGATTATCAGTTTAACAAACAAAATTTTATTCGAATTTCTTTTGACCACAATGTACACCAACAATTTATTTACCCTCATTTTCAATTTTATGTAAAGCGAATTTGAACGCTTCAATCGATGCTTCGTCTCCAAGTGATGTCCATTGCTTGAGCGCAACTTGCCAAAGTCTTTCAAAGTGTTCGTCGTCCTTGAGATCAAAGCCAGCCTTTGTAAATATTCTACGAATTTCATCCCTTGGTCGAGGCACAAGGAAGTCCCTATGACTCAAACCGAATTGAGTTGGAATGCTTGGAGAAATGAGGTGTTTCGCCCTAGTCTCCTCGCCCAAATTCTCAGCATTGAATCTAATCGCAGTCTTAAGGGGATACTTTGATTCCAGCACACCAGCGGGTTTGCGACAATCTACGGGGGAGTTGTGTAGGTCACCAGAGAATGCACGATAAGTTGTCACGTTTGCGTATTGTGATATTTCTTCCGGTGTTACCGTGCTGTTAAGAAGTCTTTTGACATCACATTCATCGGCGACAGTAATTCGTCCATGGATTTTGTCCGGAGGAAGGCTGATATCGATTCTGTAAAGAAAATAAAGATGTGTCTCGTAAATGAATATACGTATATGGCATGAATTTTACCTTTTTAATGCCTTTCCCAACAATGACTTATTATGCTTCAAGAACTCCTCTTGTGTTTTACCAATGATATAAGCCCGGTAGTCAGAGCTTTGGAATATACTCTTCATATTTTCCCCCGTCGGATCTGCATTTATCACTGATCCATATATACGTTCAGGATCAAAGCTTTGATTGTACCTTTAAATGAAGAAAAAGAGTCAATTGAGTACCTGAACCTCAAAGACTGTCTTAGAAATTTACCCTCTAGTCCTTCGCTCTGAAGGATAATAGTCGCCGTGACTCAGTCTATATTTATCGTGCCACCTTATGTACTCCTTCAAAACTTGATCTGGTGATTTGTTTGGTAAGGCGACTTCATAAAGTGATTCCGCCATTTCATTTGCTCGACCAAAGGTTACACTTTCATTGGTTATGTGATCTGGCTTCGAATTTGCCGGAGTCGCTTTACCTAGTGGGACTTTCTTGCAGTAAAGATTTTCATAGAATCTGTCCTTAAATTCGAGGAAACGACTCTTATTCATATCGGGTGCTAAAATATCCTTGATTTGATTGTTTCCTGGAATCACTGGTGTGGCAACTGCACCAAGTCCACTCAATTTCTTCTCTTTATCTTTCACCAGCTTTTCGGCCAATTCACATTTGGGGTAATCTTTAAGAGCGTCACCGGTACTTTCATAACGTTTTGATAATTTCCCGGCCTACATCGGAAACTCTTATTCAACTCGAAAAAATTAATTAACCAAGCACTTACTGCGCAAATAAATGGAAGTCTATCAACTGCATCTTTCTGCTTTTGTGGCATTTTTGATGAGAGCTCTATTTCTCCATCTGCCAACTTGCTTTTTTGAGAACTAAACAATTTTGCAAGTTGACATTAATTTTTTGTGTGAAATTACTCTCTACGCAAATGTTTTCGATAAATTCGTTATGGTGTAGAAATCATATGTCGCCATAAGTTACGCCTCCTAAAAAATGTTCTTAACTGTGTGCAAAGATCGGCAATCATTTCGATTAGTCGAGTGTTCCATAGGACACCACCATCCTATACCTTCCTTCACTGGATTTATTTGGTAGACAAATAGCCGCAAGCACACCTGTTTGACTTAAAACATGTGCTGTGACATGCGATCGGATTATGACACTACCCGGATATGCGGATATCCGAAGATTTGGATCCGAGATAGTTGAGGACCGGGCAGTCCGGGTAGTGTCGAATAGTGTCATGTAGTTTCGGGTATCGGAAAATACTTGCATTTCATACAAAACGTGTATTAAATTCATGTACATACAACATACATGCACTGGTACACACATTCTGAAATCTGCTTACATACATACACGCGCATATCTTTCAGTTTTCTTATTACCTACTTCCGCACACGAAAAAAAGAAAAAGAGGATTTTTTCGTCTGCCTGAAATCGCTATCCGGGTAATGTCAGTATCTCGGATGCTACCCACTATCCGAATATGTTGTTCGAATATTCGAGGACCCGAAATTTGCGGATATATCACAGCATTACTGAAAACCCTTCATCTATGGCATGATCACCATACTCGCCACTCTACTTTTTTGTGATAAATTCGAGTTTCTTCCCCAAAACACCGATCTTCTACTTCCACAATTTATCTTTCAAAAACATTTCTTAATCCGCATCCCCTCCAGATTTAACCTTTAGAGGTCTTCAGAGGTCTATTGCGACAGAGGCGACACGGATGAAGCGTTTCCTCTAATGATCTTAATATAAACATATCCCTCTATCTGCCAAAACACTGTTACGTCTTCCGAGCTAGGACTATGGCGATTAAATAGAGCCTGGTTCTATAGTCTTAATTGGGGGAGCACAGCAGCACAGAAAACTAGACACTGTGGACAATCAAAGGAGACCATCGAAAACCTATTAGTCGAGTGTCCAAATCAAACACCAAGCAGATGTAAAATAACCAGCAGATTTACATTAACAGGAACAGACTATCAGGACATTCCATCCAAAGAGATCATAAAATTTCTCAAGGTACCTCTGAAGTCCTAGAGAAACAAAAGGGGGCACAATAGATCTATTGTGGTCGCAGTGCTATGGGACTGTATAGTAACTCCCCAGTCTGGTGTTAATTGAATCTCGAGAGGACCGAAAAACTTCTGTTCATAAACAGAGCTAAAGTTAACAATGTAATAGAAGTCATCAACGGGCACTGTTTACTATATAATAACGAGTATGTAGAAAATATGGGGGCTCTCCACAATAAATTCTGCAGAGGATGCAGAGATGAGGCAGAAGAGGAAGCTTCACTAACTCAATATCTGTCCTTTTCTTGCAAATACTATGAAAATTTTCTGGCAGAAATAGACGTCAGAAGTATAAGCATATTCATTAATTACGTACGTTTACACGGCAACCAAATTCAACATTTCGGCTAGTTTCTGCATTTCAGCCCAAATACATTGCATTTCGCCATACATTTCCTGCATTCTGGAATGTTGCATTCCAGCGAAATGCAGAATTTCGTCGTTGCATTTCTAAGTTCGTCAAATCGAACAGTCCTCTTTACAAATTCAGCACCATTCAGCAGGTCATATAATGACATTTCAGCCCGCTGACATAAACAAAAAAACAGCTGTCAACAAAACAATAAATCATTTCAAGTGATCATTGCAATAAAAATGGAATATATATGTCTGAATAAGCATTTAAATTCTTCTTTAAATTAATACGCTAAATGGTTCAACCACTTCCAATTTCCAATCAGGAAAAAAATATCCAATAAGAAATTCTTACACTAGCTGTCATTTGAAATGCTGAAGTTGCAGAAATTTTTTTCCTGAAATGTTGAATTTGTGTGCGGTGTAAACGTACTATAACAGAAAAAAGTGGCTTCAGCATCACTCCAATCCCCAACTACCTCTCGTAGAGAAACCACTTATTTACTTATTTATAGCCACCTACCATTAGAGGCTCTGGGCTTGAGCAATTGCCAGCTAACATCGCTGACAAACCCGAGCTCCCTGTTGCCAAAACCGAGTCGTCTTGCATCAACGATCACTTAGCCTTTATACCGGAGACTCGGTTTCTCGAACTAGAGGTTCGGATTCAAAGATTCTCTTGGTTAGAACATTAATGTTCATTGGTTCGATTTTGCAGAGCGGAGTTTTTCTTTCCGAACTTTTCTTGGTGATGTCATCGGCTCCATTCGCTTTCCTCGCAGACAGAACCAAAATATCTGACGCAGAATTCTTCTTTCGAAGGCACTAAGAGTCAGCTTTGCAGTCTTACTTATGGTCCGGCTTTGACTCCTCATAGCAAGTCTGACAGAATTATAATTTTGTATAGCAGGATTTTTGACCCAATTTGCTTCGAGAAACTGAAGTAACAGCGATTGCCAAGGACGATACTGGAGGTCTGAAACTCCATCAATTTGATATCACAACGGAAACTGCGTGGTCTAAGTTGGTCACGGTCACGGATCTTCGCCGTGAACATCACCCAACGCAACTTAACCTATACCTCACTTACCTTGTATACATTTTGCACAACATCAACTATTAACTGTTCCGTTTCCCATAGTCCCTTATTTCTGTCGCCAGTTCATAATTTAGCTCATGCAGTACTTCTGTAATAGAATCAATGCTGCCAGACCCTACTACCGCCGTGATTAAAGTCACATCGCTGCCACACACCCATAGCCAATTCGCTGCACACACACATCCTCTCAACAAGTTATTAAAAATGTCCGTCGCAGTGTAATTGTATATACTAGGAGAAATTTTGTGAGAAATTGTTTTCAAGAATTCTCAACGAATAACTTCACGGATTTATGCTAAAAGTGCTTCTAAAGTGTCCCGCAATCCAAAAATTATCGATTTCGTGAATTTCCCATCATCCACTGGAAGATACTATCGTAAAAAATCAAAAAGGTGATCAGAGTAAAGAAGAGAAAAAAAGTTGTTAATCCATTGCAATTGTGCAGAGCGAAGCCAGAAAGGGACACAACATACTCATTAACACCGATCACAAGCGAGATGTACTCACTTGTTTCGTCCCTTATTTTTCGCTTCTATCCTATTCCTGTTCTTTGTTGAAACGAAAGAACACGAAAGAAAGAAAAGAAGAGAAAAAAAGGCGAAACAAACTCCAGTCATCGTTCGCCGTAATTCGCCGTGAATTGCCGTTTGCCATCTCTGTCACATTCATTCCCATTGGTCTCCACATATCCGTTCATTGTTCCCTTTCTCGCTTCAGAAGTGTGAAGTGTGTTGCGTCGCAATTTCTCAGCATTGATTATAAAGTGGACGAGTTTTTTTGTTTCCAAATAATTTTTTGTTCTCTTTATTTTATTTATTTTCCCCTCACAAATAATTGGATTAAATTGGATTCTCCCTCGTCCAGGTAAGTGCGGTGGTATCCCGTGTTCAGAAGTCTGGAATCCGGATGAAAACAGGATGGAAAGAGGCGAAAAAAGGTCTTTCGTTGGGCGAAATTCTGGAGAAGAAAATTGCATTTCCATTGCTGTAAAATAGTTCGCCTGTCAAACGCGATTTAGTGAGAGTGTGTGTGCGTGGGTATGTGATTGTGTTTGTTGCGATGGTATGCGTCACCGGTGACGTATCAGCTGTTTTAGTTCTTTGGTTTTTTTTTTCTGGTTAAAATATTCTCCATTTCAATGAGCCCAGTACGAAAAAAATCGCATATTTCTAATCTTTCGTCGTTTTTTCGCCTGTGGCTTTCCTATTCCATGTTTGGATCTATTTTGGAAGAAAGCTTCCGATGAAAATGATGGCATGTTTATTCAATTAGTTGCGCCTGGCGACAGAAGTGGTGGTGGTTGTTGAATTTTTCCACCCAGAACAAGGGGGCGAAAATAAGTTTTCCCAATGGCTATCGTATTCAAATTGCCGTCCAACAAAAGATAAAGAAAATGTGCAAATCTATTTCCCACAATTACCGATGAATTCTAGGTAATTAAATAAATTAACTTTCCATCACATGATCTCGCTCATCAGCTTCGCCTCTTTTTGGTTTTGTTTTTTCTTCAAATATTTTTTTTTCTTTCTGTTTTTGCGAAACTAACCTGTTTCGCTGAAGTAAGAAGAGGAGAAAAAGGTGCTGTGTATTGTAACATGTAACCGAGATTAAGGTTGTGCTCCACGGGTATAGCAGATAGTCTTATACTTGTAAATATTTTGTGTGATCAAATTAGCAACTAACGACGCTTAACAGTTGCTGACTGCGAGAAGAGTTGAAGAGAATCGTTTTTTTTAAGGTCGATAAACAATTTTTACTTGGCACACAGTCGTCATTGCTGTCTTCTTCTTGCTCTAGGCGAGGTATGAGGTATGGGGCGTTGAGTATGTGCTTAGCAATTTTCTATAACAGGTGCTGTGCACTGGAAAGTGCTTTACATAATTTCAACATCCACTTAGGCCGACTTGCTTGTTATGATTCAAAGCACGAACGAAAGAGAGGACAGTTTACTAAAAGCTAATGGAGCCTAATTAGTTTACGCATTCAAAAATAATACAATCAACTTCAGAATGAGAAAAAATAGAAGAGGCGTATGAGTGACGTTTAATCAGAAAAACAAGATACCTACAGATTGTAAACATCGAATGTATACACAAGATTTTTTTTTTATTTCATTCTTATCAGAAAATACACAAGAAAATGCTTTCCATCTTCGCGAGTCTGATAGTAAACACCTTTGACTATGAAATTGTGCTCTTGAGCATTATATTCGGACTGCAAACATTTGAGAGCGAACACAAAGAATTTGTGTTCGGTCTTTAGGCCCACCCAGCTCTGTTCCTGTTGATGATACATTTGTTTTTCTTGATTTTAAATACGAACTCCAAGGTGTGACATGGTGTGTGCTGTCTATGGGACGAGACAACGGAAGAATGAGCAAGACATGAATTCATTGAACTGAAACAAAACAAACTTCAATTGAAAATATTACAAAATAAATTCGAATGCATGTAGGCCGCACTTGTTCTCAAAAATGAATATTTATTGGGAATTCCCCCGAGTAGTTGACATATTAATAATTTTTCGCAGTCATCTGCTTTCAAATGTTGGCAAGGCGACATTTTACGTCGGAGAAATATGGTGTATTCTTTTTGTCTGCGCTGAACAACTAATCACTTAAAAATGGAGCTCTGACAATATTTGTAATGTTATCGCATTTGAAGACTCCAACACAACACATTTTTTTGGGGGTAATGAGTAAGAGAAAACGTGCTAGTGGTTGCCGAAGAATTCATTTGAATACGAAGCAATGCTTAAGATTTTTCGAATGACAGTTTTTATGGAAGGTGCAGTTGCTGGAACTACTTTGCAATTGTTAAAGCGATATCCGGTCGCATAGGCTTTCTTTTCAAGTGAGTCACTCAGTAGTTGCGGCATAATTTGATAATATGATTCCTTTGCTATGTCCATGATTAAAATTAATTCAAGAAAACAACTGTTTGCCACTGTTTGTTCCAATTGCAAGAAGCAGACAGTAAGAATGGGCAAACAGGGCCCAAGATAATTGACTGTTGGGAAACAAGTCTGGAAGAAGCAAAACGAAATATCTAGTCTGTAATTAAGTAGCTACCTATTGGATATGTGTGCATGAGTGAATGTGAGTGAAGTGAAGTAAATTATGTGTATGAAGCTACCTCAACGACAATTTCTAACTTACAAAACCTTAGTAAAGGGACACATGGTTGATAATCTTCTATATTTAAACAAAAGACCAGAGAAACCAAATTGGATTGATTTGATTATTAAAGATGTCTTGTAGAAAAAGAGGCTAAACAGGGAACGAAGGCAAATGTTGGAAAGCTGAGGACGATTGCGGTTGATACAGAACATTTCATTTTACGTGAAAAAAAAAACAACTTGCAGCATCCTCCTCAAATTCAGCATTTCAGGCAAAACATTTCAGAATCTGATTTTGCCTTCCCACTGCAACTTCAGCATTTCAAATGACAGCTAGTGTCAGAATTGGTTATTGATATTTTTTCCTGATTGGAAATCGGAAGTGGTTGAACCATTTGTCTTGTTATATTAATTTAAATATGAATTTAAATGCTAATTCAGACATATATTCCATTTTTATTGCAATGATTACTTGAAATGATTTATTGTTTTGTTGACAGCTGTTTTTCTGTTTATGTCAGCGGGCTGAAATGTCATTGTATGACGTGCTGAATTTGTAAAGAGGATTGTTTGATTTGCAACTTAGAAATGCAACGACGAAATTCTGCATTTCGCTGAAATGTAACATTCCAGAATGCGGGAAATATATGGCGAAATGCAGTGCATTTGGGCTGAAATGCAGAAACTAGCCGAAATGCTGAATTTGGGTGCGGTGTAAACGTACTATAAGAGATCATGTAGGTCGAGCTTGTAGGAGGTTGGAAAATGATAGAAAGTTTTATATTCAAATTTCTGCTAAGGCTATCTGGCAAGATACCAAGAGGATATTATTGTTGATTTATACAGCGTTAAAGTTGCAACCTATATGTGACAAAAGTTATCCGACACGATGGATCCAATCACGATCAAAGTGCGTCATGTTTTATTTATACTGCCACACTTTTGACTACGGTTGTTCTTTTCCATTTAATTTTGCCTGCTTCCGCCTTTAGCCGATATACTTGTTCAAAAACAGTTTTTGAAAGTATTTTCCAGCAACCAGTCTTGTTGGCCTTTCACAAGTGGAGAAATACAGTTTTTGTCGATTCCGAGCAAATTCGCCTGGGAAATCCGCCTTTCGCAGGAGTATCGGAGACAGAATATGTGACAAGTATGTCCACAAGTGAGGAGGTGGGTTGAAGGAGCAGAAAACAGACGTGGGTAAGGCATGTCTGTATTTATCCTATATCCATCCTTTTTCATTTGCCGATTAACTTTGAATGAATAACACCCTTATGAGCGCTGTGTCTGAATCACAGAGAATAATTTAATGCAATTTTGATATATGCGCACTGTATACATATGGTACTTCATGCAAGGATTACTGCTGCACCTCCAAAAAAAAAGCGTTTATCTGACATTCTGAAATGTTACTCAACGCGAAATAGAACATTTCTGAGTGAAAACATGATGCAAATGATCCGATTCGGGTGCTCCACATGGAGAAAACCTACTGCCGTCTTCCACCCATGTAATCACTGCCATTAACACGAAAGTTGTTTTCGGGATCGAACCATGTACCTTGAGCGTAGGAGTGGACGTAATTGCCCACTATGGCATGTAAGCCACCAACTAATTTATTTATTTTTCATGTGTTTTCACTCAAGTCCTTCAGGCATGACGTTAGACAATGCTATTTATTCGTGAAGGACTGATTAGACTCAGAAGTCCAGGAACATTTGTTGTATCCCCACGCAAAAAAAGGGTGACGTGGTATCGAAAGAATACAATGAGCTATTAGTTCCGTTCACACTATACTACATGTCGTACAACTTGGTCGTCCAACTTTGCTTGATGGACAAAATTTGTTCTATGTACTGTACGACATAGTGTGAACGCTCTTACAATAAGTCGTTGAGATCGTCGTAAGGTCGTAAGGTAGATCAACTTTTCTTGGTCGGACACGGTTTGTGAACACTTGTCTGATTTTAGAGCATTTGTTTCACTTTTGCTTCTAATTTCGATTAGACAACATCATGACGGTCAATTATCCTAAAAAAATTGTGGAAAAAAATATAATCCCTTTTTAACCCTAATTCGTTTTTTCCTTGACTCTTCTCTCATTTTCCTAGATTTTGAATCATATTCGCACTTCGAAGTTTCTGTTATAAATGAGGTCATTCAATCATGTAGTAGAGTATAAACGGAAGGTATTTGTTGGTAGTAGGACCTAGTCGTACGACTTGTATTGTACTGAACGGAGCTATTAAGTTCTTTCGGTACGCAGTTGTAAGAGTATGTGCACAGTCGTTTCAGTGGTTGTAATCTCTGAAGAATGAACCCAGTATTTCGAGTACTTTAAACGAATATATTGCCTGTCGTTTCCCGTCAGTCTCTGTTGTGATTACCCACAGTTGGATGAGGTTTCCTTAGGATAATAACTTTTATCCTCTCATAGCCCACAACTCCAAAGGAACATATGTTTTTTGCGTACATATGTTCGCATCACATCGTGAAGTGTCCATTATTCTTCGTCTTGAATGCATTTCTCCTCTTAAATATTGTATGGACAGGTTGATGTTGAAGCATTATAAAATCAAATGGAAGTATGTAAAAAGGTGCGGCCAGTGAATACAATCTATTTTATGAGCATTTAAAACCTACTTTTGTTTTCTTTCTACGATATGTTCGTCGGAGAATGACAAATGAATGTTTTATGCATTTGCTTCATAAAATTAAGCGGTAAAAATACATTTGTGATAAGCTTAACGTTTCGGAAGTGTTTTCTGACATCACACTAGAAGATTGAATGCTTAATAAAGAGGACGTTCGCATGCTGAACAATCTTAAGAATTAATTGAAACAGATTAAGAGTTACATAAATTTCAAATGAAAGCTTTTTTGACAGAATGGAAAACGCATAACGTTTGTTACAATAAGAAGCTAGGGGTTCATGTGAAAATTTGAAACTATTGGATTATGATATTTGTCGAATTTGTGCGGTCACTGAATGCAATGAGGTTAATAAAAATATTGTGGCGCTATAGTTTATTTTCTCACGATTGGAGAGGACCTACAGCTCAGTGTCGACTCCGAATGGCGAAATTTTGAGAAGATTTTACTGGGCAATTATACTCTCAGCATTGTTTTTTTCTTCTTGTGGCGCTGCAGTCCGAGGTGGGACTGGGCTTCAACCAACAAGGCTCTAGCTAGCACAATCTCTTGCTGGCTGTCGCCAAAGTTGATTCACTTCACTTGGTTGCGCCACCTTAGACGTGGACGTACTCTGTTGCGTTGTCCCACTGGTTCAGAGTCGAAGCATTCTTAGTGATTCAAAAAAGGTGAAACCGTGTCGGGAATTGACTGCAGACTTTTAGCGAAGGGGCTTTTAGCGAAGGGGCTGCCGCATTTTCATAATTTCATTTTGCTACGACGGCCACAAACAATGTAGTTAACCAATAAGAATTGACTGGTCCTTTGATCAAATCGATTCAATTTTTAGAATTATTTTTTCGCACACTTATGTTAGGTTAGGACCAGGTGGTTAGGCATCTCCTACCCTAAACCTATTGTAGTGAGGGCTATTAAGCGCCTTACTGCCTGACTGCAGCTGATGTTTTCAAACGCATTCTAGTCATCAAAGAAGTCGAGAGTGCACCGCACGTGCAAAAGATACTGCTTTGCCATCAACACAACTGTTTCCGTCTATATATCCCGATTTTGGATTAGGGCAGTCTGATAAGGCTTTGATTTTGGGAAGAAGTGATGAATCAGTTTATTTTCTTAACCAGAAAGAGAAGAAAGTACTTTGCACTTAATTCGCTTGGGCGGAGAGTGAGCGAAAGTCAGAAGTGGGTAACTTCTTGGCATGGAGCCAATACGGACCCTTTAGTTCCATTCAATTAAATTTATCGGTCAGTTCGTCGATGTTCTGGAAAAGGGAGTTTGCTTTTGTGGGTAGTGATGGCCATAAAAATGCAAATATTGAAGAAATAACCGTTAATATCCTTTAGAAGAGATTTTTTTAAGGAAAAATTAAATAAAATACCTTAAATTTTCTGTAAGAAATGATTCGACTTTGGAAATTTTTGCGAAAACACTAAAATCTATGTGGGCTTTTACTTGTGGCAAGTCTGAAGCGACAATGTGTTGGCAAGCGGGAGGAAGAATTCGGTGAGTTGCCCGTGCAGGTTAATTTGCTGACAATTTTGTACATTCGCATTCTTCTTATCGTGTTGAAGATTGGGATGGAAGCAATGCCACAAAAGAGAGTGACTAAGACTGAAAATTGCCACAACAACAGTCTACGTCAAAAGGTCGCTTTAGCAAATCACAAATCAAAAAGAATTTCGTGAACAATGGATGTACTTTATTGCAAATTAATTTATTAGCAACCCAAGGAAAAATAAAGAACAAACAGACATGCAAAGCTATTTCACGTAGCAGAACTTGACATACTTGCACATGATGTGTGCAAACTCGCAAGTAAAAGTGAATCATTGAGAACTTACGAATGTATTACTTTTTATCTCAAGCGATTTCGCTTGTTTTTAAGGAAAATTCGGATAGAATTTGCATTTGTTTCCTTTCTCCCGGTATGAATTGAATTTTGAAGTGAATTGTGAATGTGTAGAAGTGGGAAAAATCACGTATACGAAGCACGTGTTCGTGGTCCTATTTGAAAGAACTGCAAACAATTCACGCACAAATAAAGCACCATCTCGTGCCCATTTTATCGTTACCACTTCCTTGCTTTGATTAAAAACCAGGCCATCTTCTGTCTGGAGATGGATTAAATAAAAAAAAAACACTATATTCACATCGACAATTTATGTGCATGTAGTGGATGTACAAATAGGCTTTGAGCTATTTTCGAGATAACACCCAGTTCAGTTGCGCATTTTTCCCACCCGTATTTGTTGTGGTTCTCGCTCAAACAATATTTAGTTTTGCACTTTAAACCATTAGTTGAGAATTTAAGTACAAGGACAAGGAGAATTAAGACGCCATGTGGATGTATGAACCGCAGGACAAACACCTTGTTAACCATAAAAATTAACAAATGCTTGTCCATATTTTGATTCAGCACAAACAAAACGACAGTTTATCGGACTGTAACTGGGGGCGGTCACAAAGTGCAATAACAACAAAACTAAAGTGTGACTTTCTCTTTGGAGCAGGCGTCTAGTGTCATGGTGTGCCAAAGTGAAGAGCTATTGCTGTTGTTTTATTAAAAAGAAGAAAAAATCACCTCTCTTTCTTCCTCTCTTTCTCCGAGTCGAATATCAATTAGAAATCTGGTTAGAGTGTTGATTAAGTGATTTCCAATCGATTACACCGAGTGAGTGAGTTTGAGCGAGTGTGTGTGCATGTTTGAGAGATGTGTCGCTTTTATCCGTCAACAAGAGGGGGTGGAAGTTTCTCGTACATGAAAAAATGTTTTCATTATCAGCATGCGGAAACTCCCTCGTGCACTTTGAACAGCATTTTGTGTCCCGTTCGCACTTGTGCGTGGGGTTTGAGAGAAACGAGAAAACGAGAAACAATTCTTTAAATTTATTGAGTTTTATTTGCTGTAACGGGTTTTATTATATTTGTCCATTGCTGTTTGGGGGATAAGCATATTGGCCTCAGTTAAACCTAAGGTCATTATCAGCGTAATGCAAAGATAGCTGAATGTGACTAGCCCATTGACCTTGTGTGCAGTGATGAGATGATGCATTCGAAAAAATGTTAAGTGCCTGCAATGGAGGAGGAGATTGAACGCAAAGCATGAGCAATGACCGACGAGTGCCTGATATCTTCTTCTTAATTGATTTAATGAAATGACAGGAAGCAGAAATATTCTTGCTGACGATTTCAGAAAATGGAAATGTGTTTAACGGCTTTCAGTGTTGCCACGTTTTGTTGTATTCTTTGTTTGATGCAACTGGAGAAGGGTGAAGTTTTATCGCGTATTGGCTAGTTTTTTTTAAATAAACACTTTTTGAGGGACCGGGGAAATTTGCAAAAGATTAAGGCGACGTAGAACCACTTTATCGACCATCGTCTGTTCAAATATTACCTAGCTTAGATACGTGTACGCGCATATAAAAATAAAAGCCGTAGACAAGTCGTAAACAAATACAAACGTTTTTTTAATAACCGTTAAGCGTTGAAATGACACAAGCACAGTAAATAGAATATGCATGACCATAGGTAAACTCTTCGCAATCTTTTACAAGTTAAGACACTGATAACAATGTTGTAGCTTTCAGAATCCACGGGGTTGTTTCGAAAGACGAAAGATGCTGTATCATGTGCAAGTGTTATAGAGGAGAACTACACTCTGACATATTTGTTATCTGCTTTTCAGTTTTAATTTGCCCAGTACCGTTTGTAGACATTTAGCCTTCTAGTGGACGCGCGGTACTTTGTAACACTAGAAAGTGCGGTCTACGATCGTAGTCCAGCCGAGTTTGAGATCTTATAACACCGATCTCTGCATCCAGTTTCACACTCATAAATTAAGTGTTGGAAGCTACTGAAAAGGACGCGGCAAAAAAAGATACGTCTAGGTGATGAGATAATTTTAAAAAGCGTCATCTACGTTCGTCGACCGTAGACAACTTGAAGGCTAAAGGGCTTGTCTCTTATATATGGCATATGGCATATGGCTACCAGATAAAGCTATGAACAATTTTTTTGTATATTTAGATTCGTATTCTTCACGCATTCGACTGCTGGAAGGGACCTATCCCTGATATGTACCAAGAATCAGGTTCTAATTTTGCCCCCAAATCCTACAAACCCAATTGAGTGAAATTCTCGTTGGGAAATTAAAGGGAAGGTCGCAAATAATTGAACATTGTAAATAACGCTTGTAAGGGATACTCTTTACAAGATATTGAATGTACAAGAACGAATGGAGGGACAGTTTTCGGTTGGTCTATCTTTGACGGTCAATAGTCCTTCTCTGAATATTTCCCAACAAAGACTTGGGTGACACATTCATGACTTTGAATTTGCTCACCAGGTATTGTTGAAACGTTTATGTACATTAGACCGTTTATATTCGTCTCGTACAAACTTGAAATAAATCAAAAGCGATAAGAAACAAGATAAGAGAGTGAATTTAATTTTTTTTTTGCAGAATCTTAGCTCGCTACGCAACGCTCGCTGACGTAGATTTTGTCCGAACAAATGTTTCGATAACTAAATTATTTTATGGCCAAAACTATAGATTTGAGTGATGTATATCAGAAGGCGTACGAAATAGGAGGATATGAGTCATTTTCCTCTGCTTGGAAGAGATTGAACACAACTTTTGATCAAAAAGTACCCACATTTTTTCAATAAAACGAAAAGGGTTCACTTATTATTCGATATTAATTTTATTTCCTTCAAATTAATGTCCATTGCAAGCAATACAGATATCCCAACACTTCCTCCAATCTTCAAAACACTTTTCATAGACCGATTAAGGAATCGCCTTCAGCTCCTTTCGCGAATTCTCCTTTATCGACCGCTTTAGAAATCGCCTTCAGCTCCTTTCACGAATTTTCCTTTACCGTCTTAAAACATTTTTCTTGAACTGGTTACTTAAGTCGTGGGAAAAGTCACAAGGGGCCATGTCAGGCGAATAGGGAGTTTGCAGGACGGTATGCAGTTTGGTTTTGGTCAGATTGTCACAAACAAGATGAGACGTGTGAGGCGGTTCTTTGCCTTGGTAAAGAAACCAGGAGTTATTTCTTCACAATTATGGTCTCTCGCGTCGGGCGTTTTCCCACATGCACTTAATGCCGTTCAAGTAAAACTCCTTTTGTACTGTCTGGCCTGTCTGAAGAAATGGACTATCCACATCCACGAAGTGGACCACACAACGACAAAGACAGTAATCGGGCAACAAAACTTTGATTTTGACAAGCACCATTCCGATGATTGTTGATTAGTTTCGATGTCATACTCAAAGATCTGTGTCTCGTCGCCGGTGATGGTGCTGTCGATAATATTTTTGCCCAAAGATAGCATTTCTTTAGCGACAGCATTGTAATTCTATTTTTTTAAATAAATTCAGTGTTTTCGGGGCAAGTCGAGCTTCAACTCGTCTAATGCCCAGAACATGAACTTGCCAAGTTCGCAACTTCACAGCCTTTACTTCCTAAACACAGTAGCTGGGTATGCCCCTCACAACTTGTAAATTGTTGCTCTCATTAGAGGCAACTCGTGAAATAGATAACAGATGGGCGAGTGGCACTACGTGTCACACCTCAAGGATCATCTGGCCTAGGCTAGATTCCAAAAGATCTAAGGATTTAATATCTCTTCACAGATCGCATATAAGCTCAATCGTCGGTGTCATCACAGGACACTGCCTCATAGGAAACCATGCCAACAGACTAGGTGTCCCGGCTAATGATTTCTGTAGAAGCTGCCTAGATGAGGAGGAAGTGGAAAGCGTCTCACACCTCCTCTGCTCCTGTCCGGCCCTGGCGTCTATTCGACGCCAATATCTAGGGGCCTACTTTTTTGATGACTTGTGTGAACTTAGTACGGTTCCCATTAACAATCTACTTCGCTTCATTATAGGCTCCAAATGGTTTCCCTCGGACAACTTATTGGTTTGATCCCGGTCAAACCATGTGGCGGCACAATGGATCAACTCTGGTCTAAGTGCACACACATATAAGCCACATCATACCTACCTAATGCCCAGAACATCGTGCATAACACTCTGCACCGACAGCAGGATTGGCTGCTATTTCCCTGATGGTTACACGACGATCTAGGAAAACAATTGTTTTAGCTTTTTCAATCTTTTCCTCAGCGATACTGGTGGGTGAACCAGAATCCGCTGTATAGGAATTATTATCCATATTTTAGCACGTTCATACGTTCACTACATTTGTAGTTTGTCTTTCGAATGCATTGGGAAAAACAAGCAAAAGAATTCTGCACCGAATTTTGTTTGAGTACAAATATCAGAGCAATATTTTGTACCTCTGTAATAGCTTCAAGGAAGGTCAAGAGGAAGTGAAACAAGCGAAAATAAACACTTTTCTATAAATACTCTATCAAATCGCTGCGTAGCTACTTAATGAAATTACCAATTACATACTTCGCCTATGATACATGACAGCCTGTGTACATGATTACGCGAATTTCTTAAGTTTTTCCATCCACATTCGAAACTTAATTACACAAACCTTGAGTGATGAAACCGAAAGGCCAAATCTTTTTCACGCACATTCATGAAATGCGAGGAAAAAAAAGTGGGAACACTTTGTGTCTGGTATCTAATCATTGGGTCAATTTTTTTCTTTTTGGATTCCGATAGTGGTGTTGTGAGTGATTCTCTATTCAGAGTGGTGAATCATCAACCAGCTGCGTTAGTGTTTTACCGCATGACACTCAAACTTTCTTTGTGTAACAAATACCTATGTGTACACATATTCTGATGCCCCGGACGTATTGTTTGTGTTAATAATTAAATTTTGTTGTTTTTTTGTTCGTTTATTTCAGAAAGAGTATTTTCAACACTGGCGGACGAACAGTTTAACTTCTAAGCCAGTAAAACCGCCTGATATTTATCTCCTTGTTGAGAGTGATTCTCCGTCATACAAATATAAATAAAAACAAAGAACATTAGAATGGCAGCAACACCCCGTGGCGGTGGTACAGCCCAAAGACCAAATGGAACATCTCAAAATAAAACATGCCAATTTAAATTGGTGTTACTTGGCGAATCGGCCGTTGGTAAATCATCGTTAGTATTGCGTTTTGTTAAAGGCCAATTCCATGAGTATCAAGAGAGTACGATAGGTGCAGCGTTCTTAACACAAACCATTTGTATAGAGGACACAATTGTCAAATTTGAAATATGGGACACAGCTGGACAGGAAAGGTATGTTGCTTGTTTGTTTGAAACTGAGTTTTGTTGATTCAATCATTTGTTGTCATTTTAGGTATCACAGCTTAGCTCCAATGTATTATAGAGGTGCGCAGGCCGCGATTGTTGTGTACGACATAAAGAATCAGGATAGTTTTCAACGTGCAAAAACTTGGGTTAAAGAACTTCATAAACAAGTAAGTATTTTATATGCAAGCACACAAGATTTTCCAAAACATCTGGAACATACGTTCAACAATTTAAGGACCCGATACATTTAATTTCAATGCTGCATTGTGCAAAACTATATATTGTTCGACGTTACTTTATTTAACCTTCAATGTTCGTAAAAAATTGCATTATTTTGCCCGAACCGTGTTGGACTAAATGGAATTATGAATGTAAATGTATTTCGTTCAAGCCAACAAGTGCCTTCGGCAACCGATGCATGTCACGCGTGTCTCATTTCCAACTTCAACGAAAGAATTTGTAGAATTTTTTCCGGTTCTAAAGAGTGAGCAACTTTTGCATTCCATTAATAGCATCAAAGTGACCGAAGTGACTCACCACACTACCCCCGTTCATGACAAAAGCCTAATTTAGTGCCCGCGGCAAATGCAATATGTTAATCAGCATTTATACTTTTTTTTTTTCTCACGGTCGTATTAATAACCTCGACATGTTATCAACAAATTATTTTATCAACCCATCTAGAGTACAAGCAGCTAATGTGTTTGTTTGCAGGCTTTCAAGTTCAGATCTGACGTCATATTTTTATTCGAAAGTCGGAATCTGGGAATAATGAAAAATTTCTTAAGACAACATTTAGGCACGTGTGTCAAGCGATGTGTGTTTGTCCTATTGTTTTATGAATTGAATTCCACACAAGAGTTGTTGATAAAAGACTTGTGATGTACATACCATTGAGAGGTAGCTTGAACTCTGGAACTTTTCTGTGGCACAAGAAACGTCTTAAATTATCAAATTTTGCATAATTTGCAGCAAACTTTGTTCGGCAGAGCCGTGTCATATTCCCAAGTGATACATTCGTTTGTGGTTGTTGCAAATAAATTAACTTCAATGCATGTATTCAGTATACAGTCAAGACTTGGGTGCTAAACAAAAAAGCAATTTGTTTCGTCTAGGTAGGATGGTGGGATCCCTAGCGACTTCCACTTCCGGGTAACGTAGACCAACAGTTTGAGTCCATTGTGCCCATTTGTACTTCTAGGTCTAGCTCCTTTTGAGAGAAATGTCCTAAATGTTAAGAAGAACGATTGCGTAGACACGATCAGTCTTAAAATATATATAATCAGTAAGGTATCATGTGGCTTTGTCCACTGTTCTAAAGTAGGTACCTGCATCGATACTCCTACCGCAACCGTCTAGGATTGATTCCCGGTGCGGACTACTTTTATATTTTTACGGCTACATCTCTTTCGAGTTACTTACAATGTTCAAAGAGTATAACCTTCAAGAAAATGCTTCTCAAACTTTTTTGTTCGGAATCGGCATAAAGCGGCGTTGCCATTCGTAAGAAAACAAGAGCACGAAGAAAACAAGTTGTTGCTGTACGGACTGTAGCGCCATAACATGTTTATGTATGATAAGTATGGAGGCCACGCATTTAGCTCCGATTAACCAAGTTGAGTCGTCGTGAATTACTCTGTAGCAGTTGTTGCTGAGCAAACGTTGATTACGTTGATTACGTTGGAAAGATTGCGAGTGGCAAAAAGTCAAATTTTCATACACCGGTTTGGAATGCGAAACGGTGCAGAAGCTTATGGAAGTATTACAGGACAGGACAAAAGTACAATCTTTGCGTAAAGACTCATGTCTCGTTCTACGGTCCGTATATTTCGTGGTTGAATCTTTTTCTCCAATTGCGATCGACTTAAGCAAGACCAAAGATTGATCCATGGTTAAAAACCACAAATTTGGTTTTCTTGTGGGGCTGCAGTCCGCGGTGGACCTGTACTTCAACAAAAAAGCCTCTCCAGCTAGCATGATATTTTGCTAGCTGTCGCTAAGGTCCATCTCCATTTTGACTGCTCCAGAGCCGACGTAGACATGCTCTCTTGTTATCCCATTGGTTCAGAGTGGAAAAGTTTCATTAAACATTAACCATATTAATAAATAGCATGTCTGAATTTAAAAGAGCTACCTACAATAACATAACAACCAAACTGGGAACATATGGACGCAACGCATATTTATTTGTTGATTGAATGCTTGAGCCTTTGTTAGGAGTAGGCTACACTACAACTTCAAGGATGTACAAGTGATTTAATTGTGTAGCAAGTATGTTAACGGAGAAGAAGTGCTTAAGAGTGCAGATCGTAATATAATTGCATTTGAAAATATAGCTTTGTACGAGTATATCTCAAAAGTTCTTAAATTTTTCTTAATGGACCACTCGTTTTTAGGAAAATTAGACTTTCTGTTTTTTGAGTGAGCACACTTTATGCTTGAATGACTGGAACAGTTCCAGTGTGTTTGAGAGAATATTTTCAAGAAAAAAGGGAAAAAAATAAAAAAACGAAATCCAATTGCATGTACGAACAGAATATGATCTGGCTATAAAATTCTATTTGACTTTTTAAATATGATAATTGCGAGAATACTTCTAGAAATTCAATACCCAACGCACCCATTCTACAAGCATAAACTACTTGTCCTTTGTTGTCCAAAAGATTACTTGTTCATTCTGAAAAATTATTTATGTTCTATTACAGTTTCGTGCAGTTTTGGATACCTTAGATAATGTAAATACTCAAAGATCCAAAGAATAGTTTTCATTTCACATCTTTCATTAAAGTAACCGCCATTCGTGAAAGAACAATAGCACGCACAGCACGGGTCCCAAGTCCACTTTGGAACGTAACGCCACCTAAAGAAGAAGAACCTGATCTTATAGTTTATATTGATACCTAAATTGCTTTCTGAACGCAAAGTAACAGTGGTTAAAAAGTGGTTCAGACTTGATCACGGAGTTGACGTGATAAAATTCTAAGAAAAGAAATTGTCTAACTTTCCATAGCCTATAGTCACGTTTTTACACTTCCATATTGTATTAAGAATATCAGACGGAGTACGCATTTTGTTTTGTTTGTTGTCTCATTTACGCCTGGAGAAAGCTCTGAAGACTTTCGAGAAAAGTTCAAAGTCATTTATTTTTCGTCGCTTTGTTTACTACACGGATATTTCTCTTAAAATGACTGGGAACCTGGTACTGGCTGGTGGTTTAAGTGGTGATTCAATTAATTTCATTCAATTAGCACTTTAGCTCCGTTTTCATACCAATACTCGTAATCAGGATGGCAAAAAATGATTAAAGCAAACGTCAGTGAGTGACATGATCATTGAACCTTAAATATTCTGTGAGTTCTTTGACATTTAAAACTTCTGTAAGTTTCTTAAACTTCCCTGTTTGGAGTCGGAGTAAAAATTGTTGTTCTCTCCCGATTGGAGTGGGGTTTTTACTTTAATTTTTACAACATGAGTTGTTGCTGTAGCACCGTAATTTACATTTATATATATACGTATGTTTGCCTAGCTCAGCGATTAACTAGTGCCCTAGAGTAGTATCTCTGTCATCAACGGTCATGCTAGTCTGGTGGATTGTGTTAAATGGTAGCACCAACAACTTTTTACCAGTTGTAAACAAATACAACGATTTGCACTGTAACTGATCGTGTTATCCGATGTGATATGCACCTTCTAGTGCTCTGACAGAACAAATCAAAATTAAGTCCAAATGGGGGTTAATGAAGAACTTTAATGGCCGTACGGAAATAGCAAACTTTAAGCATTATCAAATTTTAAGGTGTCCATAATTGCTTATGGAAACTGAAGGAGAATTCAGCTGTACACAGACGTTAACATATGTAGAGAGCGATTCATTTCACTCCGTAGGTATGCGTAAGTAGACAGCAATTCATTCATTCATTCATAATTCACAGTAACCACACATGTTGTGCAAAAGTGAACGAACTTTTTTTGTGAATTCGATTGGTTGCTTCAAGTTTTCATACGACCGTTGTAGTTGGCCATAAAGTCAGAGGTTTTACACGGTTAGTTCTTCTTTGACCGATTATACTTTTTAAATATACATACATGAAGCAATAATATTGAGAGCAGTCATTTAAGAATTCAGGCAACTACTTGCAATAGCAGCCTTTCTAACTTCTTTTGGCGCTGCAGTCTGGGGTGAAACTGGGTCTCCTCAACCAACAAGCTTTGCTAGTATTCTTCAATGGAGCATGACGAGTTGGTGGAGGATCCTCTCCACTTCCACTCTCCACCATAGATGTGGACATCATCTTTTCATCTTCGTCATCTTTCACACTGGTTCGTCTGTAAAGAAAAAGCTAATACAGTCGCTCCAAGTTCCAAGTTCTTATGATTTACCACTATTAGCAAACTTGAAAAGTTACTAAGTTTAGCTTGGAGCGACTGTATGCTTTGGAATGCGGCTAAATATTTGACCAACAAACGTTTTTGTTTTTGTTTGACGTCAGGGTAAGAAAAAAAATAAGTCTGCAGGAAATGAGCAGCGCCGGCGCTTCTATGTATGCAAATATTTAAAAGCAAGTCTGCACGCACGACCGCAGGGATGAATTCTTGAAAGCATCGATAAACAGTAACGTACGGTATGAATAACTTTATTCATAAAATCTTTATCAGCCGTTCTGCAAAAAAAAAAAAAAAACATTTATGATTTTCACATGGTTTCATGTATATCAATATGAACGCTAGTATGGGCCTAGCGTCTACAGTAACCACACGTGTTGTGCGTGCTTTCGTTCTCCCACGAGTGGAGGTGACGTACACTTTAATGCCGACTCCGAACGGCAAAGTTTGACAAGCTTTTTCTAAACAGTTTTACTCAAGCATTGTCTGTGACTCAAAAGACGTGGAGCAGCGAATTGTGAAAATGTTTGTCTGTACCGGGAGCATAATAATAATAATAATAATGGTGACGCTACAGTCCGAGGTGAACCTGGGCCTAACTTCTCAGCGACCACTCGTGCTGTGCATGCTATTGTTCTCTCACGAGTGGAGGGGACTTACAGTTTAATGCGAACTCCGAATGGCAAAGTTTGAAAAGCTTTTTCGAGACAGATTTACTCTTTAAGCATTGTCTGCGACTCGGAAGACGTGGAGCAGTGAATTATGAACATTGTTGCCTCTGCTAGGAGCAGCCTAGGTCTTTATCGTAAGAGTCGACATATTTACCACTGCGGCACTTTCTGTTAGTGTAAGATAATGATCTGTACGACTGGATGGCGCATTTGGTTAAGTTTCCTGCCCCAAGTTAGAGGGGTCGCATGTTCGAATTCCAGTGAAATCGAATCTGGTCCAGTCACCATTTGCCGTTGGGATCAAATGACCGGCACTGGAGTAGGTTGCCACCTGGCAGTACAATGGACCAGTTTTGAGTCTGAGTGTTCCAGTAGAGATCCAAACAGCCTCCGAAAAAAAGATGATGTGAAAAGGTTTGCGCCTTTACTATAAATTATCTAATTCTTTGTGTGATTAGTGATTAGATTCTTTTCCTCCTGCCGACGACTGAAGCAACACTGTCGCTTTAAATTATTATATATTATTTCCCAATTGTCCTTTTCTCTTTTTAGTAAAAAATAATAGAAAAATAGGAAATATTTAGTTAGTGCAGTTGTTTTCCATTTTTCGATGAAGTCCATTCTATTGCAACAGAAGTAGTCCATTTTTCCTTTCTTAATAATAATAATAATAATAATAATAATAATGGCGGCGCTACAATCCGAGGTGGACCTGGGCCTAGCTTCTCAGCAACCGCTAATTTTTCCTTTCTTGTGTTATACAATTTAGAAAGTAAAGGTTATATCGTTTGTAGATCCTTTTTTGTCTGTGTGAAATAATCGCCCTGATATTTTTCCAACATTCTCTTTGTACCTAATAGTATATTCCAAGTCTTTATTCATTTTCTTCTTATCCCTTTTCAGGCCTCACCGAACATTGTCATTGCTCTAGCAGGAAACAAAGCGGATCTATCAAACAATCGAGTTGTTGAATTTGAGGAAGCCAAGCAATATGCTGACGAAAATGGTCTATTATTTATGGAAACATCAGCCAAAACCGGAATGAATGTGAACGACATATTTTTAGCTATCGGTAACTACTTCACAAAACAGTCATAAACGGAAAGTAAACTAATTAAAACATTTTCAATGCGAACAGCTAAAAAACTACCTAAAAATGATGGAGCTAATAATCAAGGTAGTGGTTCCGGACGAAGGCTTGCTGACAATGAACAAAGTAGACAGACGAATAACTGCTGCAAGTGATGTCCTTTTGTAGGTAAGAGTGTACAGAGATTGCGAGCAAAGGTTATTGCGAAAATACGTCAGCTAGACTATGTAAAATAATAAGAAACAAAAACAAAATATAATACAAAAGAAACACACTACAAACAATTTCCATTTTTTCTCCTTTTTTCCATTCTTTTTATGTTTGTTAAATAAATCCTTACTTTCAACGCCTTTACAACTTCTGCTATCTTAAATACTTTTGTCTGTGTATCTCCCATTGTGTCGACCTTAAAAACAAATCAACAAAAAAATGCAATAAAAACACTTCCTCGAACAAAACGAAAACGCAAATCCCACACTTCAGACTTCTGATCAAGAATATTTCCAATATATATATATATGCAATATATAAATATATTTAATGTGAAAATACTGAAAACTGCAAGGATGAAATTATTTAAAACATTGAGAGCGAGTAAATGTAGCAAATGTAAGATTTCGAGAAGTTAATCGTTAAGCTAAAAAAATATTTTAAAAATTACAATATATTTTGTTTCATTTTTTCTTTTGATTTAATTTTTATTGTTCTACGTATGTATAAAATTAATTGATTAAATATATGCAATTATATTATATATGATAAATAAATTACGATAAATACTATAATTGATACAAAATTTGATTTATTAATAAAATAAATGCAGCATTTATAGATGACAAAAACAAAACATACACACATTTTTATTTCCTAATTCAACCATTACGCGTCATAAAGTTGCACTGAATTGAATTGGGGGGCGTAAACAATTTGAACACCTTTCATCTTTGATTTTATAACATGGATTATGGTTAATTTCTTTTCTTAGGTTGGTTGCAAAATGTGTTCTCGAATAAAGAAGGAAAGCATTGATAAGACCTTTCTGTTCTCACTCTTATCTGGCTGAAATGGCACTGGGCAAAAGTAAGGTTCTTCTTCTTAGGGCGCTACAATCCGAGGTGGACCTGGGTCTCACCCAACATGCCTCTCCAGGCAGCACGATCTCTCGCCAGCTGTCTCCAGTTTCGCACACCAAGCCGGTCGAGATCCCCCTCGACTTGTGTGCGCCATCTTGTACGTGGACGTCCACTTTTGCGTTGTCCCACAGGCTCAAAGTCGAAGACTCTTTGTGCCGGAGCTAAGTTGTCCATACGCTCTACATGGCCTTGCCATCTTAGGCGTTGGATCCGTAGACGCCTGGGTAGACTCATGTGGCTGTACAGATCATATAGTTCGTGGATGAACCAAATGCCATCAACGCAAACAGGACCAAAGACTGCGCGCAGAACTTTTGTCTCGAAAAGACCAGGAGACTGTTCATCCGCTTGGGATATTGTCCATGACTCTGCGCCGTACAGCAGGACTGGGATGATCAAGGTCTTATACAGAGTCAAATTGGTCTTCCGAGACAGGGCTCTACTACTCAATTGACTTTTGAGCCCAAAAAAACAGCGGTTGGCAACTGATGTTGGTTACTGATGTTGTTTTTACTATTTACCGCGGAGCCGAGGCAGACGAAGTCCTTCACTACCTCAAAGTTATGGCTACATATGGTGCCGTTCTGGCTAAGTTGTAGATGTTTTGCGTCCTTTCTTGATGACAGCATATACTTGGTATTGCCCTCGTTTACCGCCAGATCTATTTTAGCAGCTTCCGATTTAATGCCAGCAAACGCCTCGTTGACGGCTCTCTGTGTTCGCCCAATCACGTCAATCTCATCCGCGTAAGCAGCTGAACAGACTTTTGGAAGATCGTGCCTCTTGTGTTGGCCAGTTATTTTTGCACGATCTTCTCAGGAATAATGTTAAAGAAACCACGTGACGGCGCGTCTCCTTGTCTAAAACCTTTTTTGACATTGAAGGTCTCGGTGAGTTCATTACCGACCTTAATAGAGCAGCGAGAGTTCTCCATCGTCATCCTGCTCAGTCTGGCGAGTTTGGCAGGAATGTCAAAACTAGACATGACGCTGTATAGCTCTTCTCTATACACACTGTTATATGCGGCCTTGAAATCGATGAATAGGCGGTGTGTCAATCTTGTTCAGGGTAGTTGCCTTAGCTTACAGGTTAAACCAAAAGTTCATTCCCATTTTTATGTGATTCCTCCTTTGTCAAATTATTGAAATATTTTAGTGCCCCAATGTGTATTCTGTGTCGATTGTCAATCTACAGCATTTATAAAATAGACCGCGTACCCAATACGGGGAGAGAATCTTTCATATGTACATACATAGATACGATTCAAGGAAAAATTGGTAAGTTACACTTCCGTGGGCAGATTCTGATTTTGTTGCTTTTGTCCATTGATATTGGTATTTCATTATTTAGTGCAGTAGTTCCCAACCGGTGGAACGTGCCCCAGCAGGGGACATGGAGACTGTCAATGGAGAGCGTGTATGCAAATTAAATTCTGAATTCTTAATGCAAGAAATACAAGCCTATTGCATTTGGAAGAAACATGATAACTCCAAAAATGAGTTTCGGTATGAGACGGTATTAAAAAAAGCCTTTACAAATCAAATACAGTAAAATCTCGAAAACATGAACGTCGCTATAACATGTTCGAGAATGTGAATGATTTTTTCCCCATCTTGCTTCCGGGCTACAGTCTACAGAGCAGTTTTTTAAGAAAAACTTCTAAATAAGTCCGTTTCACCGTTTCCGTAGGGGGCGCATTTTTCGAAAAAGGTTGGGAATGTGTTATTTAAAGCATTTTGGGTTCATGCTTAGGTGCCATTCACATGCCAAGAGCGGAAGAAAGCAAAAATGTCGAAGAGAGAGTGTATGATATTCCAAACAGTTGGAAAGGCACATCCCTTTTCGGCGATCCAACCCTTCCCTTTCCAACCCTTTGGAAAATCATACGATCTCTCTAACATTTCTGCCTTCTTCCGCTCATGTAATCAGTGTCAAGGATCTCAATATCTGATGCAGCAAATGTAAAAAAATGAACGTTTGACTTTTGAAAGTGGTTTTAATTTTTGCATTAATGAATGTAATAACACGTCAATAAGGCATAAATGCGTTTGTAAATTAACCCAATGTGCACAGATCATAGGTCTGTTAAATACTTCTCTAGCTAAAACTCAGAATTTCTCACTCAGATATAAAGATATAGATATTTTTAAGGCACTGATTTATGTTAAGTTTCGTCAAAACCCTGGGCAAATTTCAAAATGTTGGAATTTTTTCCTCTTCCAATGCTTTTTGATCTTTTGTAAATCTGAACACCTTATCATTTGTTGGACGAAATTTCCTCAATCCAAGCTGTTGACATCTTCTTTGGACGGCGCAACAGTCCAGGGTGGACCTAGGCCTCACATGCCTCTCCATCTAGCACGGTCTTGTCCTAGTTGCTGCCAGCTACACACGTTCAGCTGATTGAGGTCCCTTTCCAGCTGTACACGCCACCGAAGGCGTGGTCTTCCTTTACCGCGTTGTCCTTCGGAGTTGGAGTTAAAGACTTTCTGGGCCTGAGCATTGCTGTCTATTCGTTCTAAATAACCTAGCCATCTGAAGCGAGATACTCGAACTCGTTTGACCAGATCGACGTCGCTGTACAGCCTGTATAATTCGTCGTTCAGTCTTCCCCTTTAAACACCAACAGAACATAAAGGACCAAAAATAATACGAACTTTCCTCTCGAAGCGACTAAGAATCTTCTCGTCCGCTTTGGTTAATGTCCATGCTTCTGCGCCATATAGTAGGGCTGGGACTATCAAGGTCTTATAAAGCGATATATAGGTCCTTCGAGAGGGGGCTTTATTCCTTAATTGTCTTCCAAGCCCAAAGACACAGCGATTTGCAAGGGTGATCCTTCGTTTTATCTCCGCGGTGGTGTCATTGCTTGCGTTTACCTTGGAGCCTAGGTAGACAAAGTCTTTCACTACTTCAAAGGTATAGCTGTCTATAGTGACGCTTTGTCCAAGACTTCGGTGTTGGTGGATCGTTTTCGTAAACAGGTTGTTGTCTTGTCGGATTAGTTTCTTTTTTTTCGTTGAATGATGTCGCCATGCAAATAGTTCGAAAAAAAACTTAAGTACATGTGGATGTAATGCAATTAACTGTAATAGTAATGCAAAGCGACTGGATGGCCCAATTGATTAAGTGCCTGCCCCAAGTTAGAGGAGTCCCAGGTTCGAATCCCAGTGAAATCAAATCTGGTCCAGTCACCATTTGCCGTTGGGATCAAATTAACGGCACTGGAGTAGGTTGCCACCTGGCAGTACAATGGACCAGTTTTCAGTCTGAGTGCTCCAGTTTAGAGCTTCAAAACTAAACAAAAAAAAAATTGCAATTGACTTCCAGGAAGTGTACATAGGATATTGGTTCCACATTCATGCTTATTTACAGACTTTCACAATATCAATTAATTGTTTTTACTTCTACAATGATTAATACAGGTTGTTTTTCTCATTTTTATCATCTAATATATACTTATTAAATTTATCTCTTTTCAGAAGTGTCGCAAATACTAAATTTATAAAATTGGGAAGGAAATGATTTTTTGGGGATTTTCTATCAAAATAAACATTTAAAATTGTTAACCAAAACAAACAAAAAAAGAAACATATTATTTATGAGAGAAACAAAAAACGTTTGATTTTTTCTTTTCAAAATAAAGTCAAATCAACTAAAACTAACCCCAAACCTGCATTAATACATCGATTTTATTTTCAAATCCTTCAAACTGCAATAAGAAAATACAATAAGAGGCATATATAAATATGAACAACAGAAGATTATACTTATATCGTAAAGAATAAATATTAATCTTTATACATAAACGGAATTCAAATAAAACAAAAATAACATTCAAACAATACTACTCTAGATATTTTTATTTTGATAAAACAATTTTATTGTTTTCATTTTGGGAATAAAAGACAACACGTTATAAGAGTAAATGATAAGAGAGAAACGCTAATTTGTATGTAATTAAAGAAGAGAAAGATTAAATCATTAATAGAACATTAACACGCGAAATATGAACAGAGTTAAAGTTAGTTTCAAAAACTATAAAGAAAAATAATATGCGCAGTATATATTTAGAAAATGTAACACCTTCGACTTTCGTCCCTGTTTTCCAATGAACTCTGATTTCTTAATGTTAACTGTAGGTTCAAATTCTTTGAATGAAAACTTGTGGTAGCGTCGCGACTTGCTGCATAATTTAACTTTGATCAAGTCGGACTACACCAGTCTATGCGAATACATTCCAAGTAAAATAATTTCATCAACCACCAAACTTGAGCCCTTTTACACCGGAAGCCTTAAGGTAATAGATTTGATTTTTGAAAATACACAAAAAATGCATATATACAGTGTTTAATTAAAATACCATACGTACGTTAATGAAATCTGTTAAAAGCAAAAGAAAACAAAAACTGCACTCTATCAATTAATAACAAACATGAGAATATGAATATATACCATTTATGTATATTTTTTGGGACGTAACATGAGAGATCTAGCGGTATATAAATAAAGAAAATAAATCATATATGTAAACTTGTATTGAGAATTTCCTTTTTAAGCAAAAAAGAAAATTGCATTGTAATTGTTGTTAATTTTTTGTATTAAACTTTTACTTTTTAAATGTTTATTCTGATTTTTTAGTATGAAAATATTAAGAAGCGGCACCTAATTGTTTTATCTGCGATCTAAATATATACATACAAATTTAAAATAAAATATATAAAATAAAGAAGTACTAATTTTGAATTAAAGAAAAAAATGAAAACATGAAAAACAAAACGGTAGAATGATGGAAGTAACAACTTTGTAAAATTATGAATGAAATAAAGTTCGTATTTAAAAATATAAAATTAATACCAATGTTTTGAATACAAAAAAATTAAGATTTGGTGCTATTATGTAACTAATTCTTTTTTGGATCGTGCGACAGTCCGTGTCGACGTGGGCCTAGCTTCGAAATCAACCACGAATGGGACCTAACGAACGTCGGGTTGAATAGCGATTCTCTCCGAGCATTTTCAATAATTCGAGAGTTGTTTTGTCCGGAATAGAAACTAGACCTTAAACGTAGGAGTCAAGAACTGTGTTGTCATGTCATCGTACCCTTAAACTATGTTTCACGACACCTCTTTCGAAAGTTCACATATCACATATCATCCTTATAAATGCTACATTCAAACCACTGCCTTGTAGTCCTTAATATCTTTACCATTTGATTTACTCCAAAAATAATAAAAAAAAGTCAGCACTATGTAATGAAAAAATCGTTACCATTTTGTGTATATTAGCCGCAATTTCAACTTTCCCATCGTTTAAAAGACGTTGGGAGCCTGTTAATGAATAAAGCACTGAGCCATACTGTTCAATTTCTGTTTCATGAATGAATGTACAGTCAGCGTCAAAAGTGAGTAAACAGTCATTATCTGAAAGATATTCCTCTAAGTTAAAATGGACTGGAATGGTCTACGTCTGACATTGATGCCTCAAATAAAAGCTCTGAAATCATACTTCAAAATAAGCTATATTTAATTTAAAATAACAGTAAACATAAAGAAGTTTATTTAGTTCAAACGAAAAAAGGGGCTAAAAACCGGCGTCAAAAGTGAGTGAACACATCTCTTTAAAAAACAGTATCTTATTGAGAAAAAAATTCAGTTATCGTATATGGCGGTCTTCATTTTCATACAAATGTTTAACAGAATCGAGCCTTTATGTCTTACAGTCACTGACACAAACATATATACACTCAGTTTTCAATCTTGTTTTTAGCACTTTTCTCTTTAAAATTCAATTAATTTTTTATACAAACACTTATGTTAAATATTATTTACCATATTTCAAAGTATGACTTTTGAGCTTTAATTTGATATAACCATTTCTATTCTACCTCATTCCGGTGAATATTATTTTAGTGGGTAAACCTTCAGCAGATAATTGAATGTTGACTCACTTTTGACGCTGACTGTATACTCTTATCGTTGGCTAGGAAGTAATTACGCGTAAAAAACGCAAAAAACAAAGCAGGCATATCCATTAAAAAGTCTTAAGTTAATAAACTTATCGATAATTGTATACAACATCCAAGCTGCAAATATGTTTGTAACGTCATATCGGACACACTCACAAAAAAAGTTCAGAGTTAGAGTCCCTAAATCTACACAAAATACCTCGTTAAGTTTTCTGAGGACAAGGTTAGAAGATCAAGCCTGGAAAAAAGCAAAAATATAGATGGTTGAATTTAGATAGTGGTTCAATGACGCGAGATCTGTATATATATATAACTCTGTCAATGGTCAACAAGCAAGGACTTCCACATTTTATTCCGTCTTTACCGGAAACTGAAATGTGTACCCACGCTCTGGATGTAGGCATCGCCCACAGCGTCCACTGCAAAAGTTACAGTGACAAGGAGAAATGGAATCTGTTCCCCACCTGTTCTGCGGTTGTCCAGCTAAGAGATTACTGCTACTTACTAGGCAAAACCTTTTTTGATGAGCTGGAAGATCTATGTAAAATTAAGCTGAAAAGCAAGTCTCCTGAGCTTGTATGAAGTAAATACATAATGAACACATTTAGTGAGTAGTCCGCCGAGTGCACATGAGATCTTGTCTGGTGATCGTATCAATGAAAGGTGATTACCAAATGTTGGTGACAACAAACTGGAACATCAGCAAACTAATAACAGGCGGCGGCAAAACACACGAGTACTGCTGATAAAAAATTACCACAACAATCGTTCTTTGTTAAATTCAGTGGATTTTATTTTCTGATATGTATTAAATCCCCAATGACGAATGTCAGTTTATGAATCAATAATGTCTGCGCTTTTTATGATAAATGTATCAAATTACGGAATGAAGGCACGCACAATGTGTTGTTATTTATACAGTAGCCTTCCTTAAACAAATAAAAACCATTCAATTAATAACCAGTCTTGACATTACGGTAGCTCAGCGCACAATAACACTGCTGTGCTTGTCATGTTTAATCACTTACCATTTGACTTAATAATAATAATAATAATAATGGCCGCACTACAGTCCGAGGTGGACCTGGGTCTAGCTTCCCAGCAACTACTCGTGTTGTGCGTGCTATTGTTCTCCCACGAGTAGAGGGGACCTACAGTTTAATGCCGACTCCGAACGGCGAGATTGAGGAACTTTTTCTAGACAGTTATACTCTTTGAGCATTGTGAGTGACTCGAAAGAGGTGGAGTCGTGAACAATTATTTTTTGAAAAATTGTTTGTCTGAACTTGGATTCGAACCTAGACTGTGAAAGTCTAATGCGCATGGGTCGACGCACGAACCCACGCACGGCCACGACGCCCACCATTTGACTTACAGCTTCAATTTAGAGAATCAAGCGGTGTATTCGAACTATTATATGCAGAACTATGTACAGTCTAGCTGCTTTATGAACTGCAAAAAACTTGTCAGACTTAATAGGCTAAACATACATTCAGCCACAACTGAAATATGTATTTTCAATACATGGTAGAGGGCGCTGTTGCGTAGTGGATAAGTTCTAAGCATGGATCGATCCCGGACACAACAAGTACCATTTTCAGGGCACAATTTTTCTCGTGTCACTGAAAATGCTCAGAGTATAAATATAAAGAAGAACTTTCGACTCTGAGGCTGTGGGACAACGCAACAGAGTACGTCCACGATTAAGGTGGCGCACACAAGTTGAGAGGGACCTAAAAATGGGCGAGTGCAATTGGAGAAAGCGGACTGCATCGCCACAAGGAGAAGAAGAAGAAGGTATCGTTCACTTTAAGAGACTGCTGGGGTTATGATCTAAGACTTCGAAATCTGGGAATTAGATGGTCAGCTTAGCGTAGTGGGTAAGCGCGTCGAGTTCTACGCAGAAGTTCTATGGTTCGAATCCTGGGTAAACAAACCAAATTCTATTCTCACGACAATACTTTAAATGAGCCACTTGTCAAACTTCGCTGTTAGGAGTCCTCATAAAACGGAAGGTTGCTCCATACGACACCATACAAAATTTCAAATTGATTCATAGGTTAACGGTGTTGTTTGATGGCACTACACGATGAGAATATCCTCAGCAATGCCACCTGTTTTCATACACGGGTGATTATTGATCCACCCACAAATAGTGAAATCACCAAGAAAATGCTTATACAGTTTTTTTTTTTTAATTTAAGGTTTATGAACATCGCGAAGTCGAATTTCAAAAGGGCTACTTTTCAATATCAATGTTTTAGTGTTTTCAGTGCTTAATGTTTCTTTGCTTGAACTTCATATCCGAAAATATGACGTTGAAGGACTCGCCAAATACCTCTTCCGTTGCGTGGGCAGCTCTTATAGACAACGTCCGAACATTTCAATATTCAGCCATCTACACAAAACGGGAATAAAACGGGATTCTGGGGAAATGTAAAATAAAAATCCAGTCAATGAAACAGATCTTTCTTAAGAACCCGCTGTAGTTAACCGAGATTAATGCTTAATCGTGAAGAAAACCAGAGTCTTCCTGAAATACATCTCATCTCATCTCATCTCATCTCATTTTCAACGACTCGCATGTTCCACTAAAGGGGTCGCGGGGGCAATGCATGCACCAGAGATCTCCAGGCCACTCGATCGTCCGCCATCGACTCTAACTCATCAGGAGCTATGCCCAAGCGCAACCAGGCGAGTGTTTGGACTTGGTCCAGCCATCTCATCGTAGGTCTGCCAAGCGGTCGCCTACCTGTTGGAATCGTAGTCAAGGCACGCCTCGGAAGTCGTGATGATGGGGACTTTCGTGCCACGTGACCAAACCAATGAAGTACAGCCCTTTCCGTTCGAAGAAGCAGCTGCCCAACATCATGTTTCTCACCCTATCCCGGCGACTAATTCCCACAACAGCGCGAAGAAATCTCATCTCGGCAGCCTGTATTCGCGATCTTATTCTTTCGGTCATTACCCAAATTTCATGACCATAGGTGAGAGTTGGAACAAATACTGCGTTAAAAACCGCTAACTTGGCTTTGACACCGAGCTCGTCCTTCCTGATTACAGATCGACCAAGCTGTTTTAAAATTGATCCAGCTTGACCAATCCTACAGGAAAGCTCAGCATTATTCCTCCCATCACTCGTGAAGAAGACCCCGAGATACTTAAACTTCTCCACCTGTTTCAATGGGACTTCACTAACATGTAGAGTGCATTGAACAGGGGTTCTGGAAATAACCATAACCTCGGATTTGTCCACGTTAACCTTCATCCCAGCATCAGCACATACGGCCACAAACCTATCTAGCGCGCGCTGGAGTTCTATCTGGGAGGATGTGAGGATGACTAAGTCATCTGCAAAAAGAAGACTCAACTCTCCCAATGTGAAACATTCCTCGCCTCGACTGCGCTGTAACATCCAGTCCATATGTATAATGAAAAGGAGAGGTGACAAAACGCACCCTTGGCGAAGTCCAACGCCCACGGTGAAAGGTGTTGATTTACTATCGTTAACCCGAACACAGTTACTACAGTTTGTGTATAGAGACTGAATGGCCCTCAACAAAGAACCATCAATCCCATACTCCTGCAGAACACTCCAGAGTTTACCTCGAGGAACTCGGTCGTATGCCTTTTCCAAATCTACAAAATAACTGATCGGTTTGGCGTACTCCCAAGCCTTCTCAAGTACTATTCTTAGAGTGAAAAGCTGGTCGGTTGTACTTCTGCCGGGACGAAAACCGCACTGCTCATCTCCCATCCTGGATTCGATCATAGCTCTAGAACGCGCCTCCAACACTTTAGCGTAGACTTTACCTGGGAGACTTAAAAGAGATATGCCCCTGTAGTTGGAGCACTCTTTTTTGTCCCCCTTTTTGAAGAGAGGAACAATCACCATAGTCTGCCAATCGCCAGGTGTCTCACCGCGTTCCCAAGCCACCTTAATGACACGAGAGAGCCATAAAACTCCCTCTTTACCCATAGCCTTAAGCATTTCTGGCCGGATTTCATCCACACCGGCGGATTTGCCAACTTTTAGCGATTCAATCGCCTAAATGACTTCCTCCACCGTTGGACTATTCTCCGCCCTACTCAAGACCACAGATGTGTCCCCCTCAGTGCACTGTTCGGGATTGAGCAGCTCCGAAAAGTGCTCGCTCCATCTGCGCAAGATGTCCACCTCATTGGAAAGCAACACGCCATCTTTGGATTTGACTCCTTCGATGGTGTTGAATTTCCTTCCTCTGAGCCGGCGAATGGTTTGCCAGAACTTAAATACATGCTCATCTAAACTTCAAATTTATTCCGGTTGACTGAATAAAACAAAACTTTTCTTTTTTTTAAATGAAATTAAATTCTTTTTATTATCTCCTTTAAAATATCATCTTGTCTCTAGAAAGAACTTAAATTTGTATATACTTATGAAAACATAAAACATATGCTTTGCGTTTAATCAATAAATTGTATTGCATCTATAACAGAACAAAAGGCAGAAAATAAATAAATAAATAAGAACACGTCTAGAAGAAGGACAGTACACAAGGGCAGTTGATCGGTTTTTTTTCACTAAATAATAAATCATAACTGAACTGAACAAATTTCCGAACAAATTCACTATTTGATTTCACTTCGAGGATCTCAATTTAAATAATATAACTATATATATATCTTCATTTATAGGCTTTTACGTAATGTTGTTGAACGAACTAATTTTCAAATTTCATTACTATTTGCTGTTTCATCAACTTTTTAGTTTTCATTTTTCATCGCTTTTTCTTTTGGTTTCAGGAAAGAATTAATAGATTTCCCTTTAACTTGTAAACTTGAATTTGGTTTTCATTTTCTTCGGTTTTGTTTTGCTTATTTGGTTTTCTTTATAATTCAATGTAAACTCTTGGTGATTACAATTCAAAAGGATCTAAATATTAAGTTTAAAACTCGTCTCAATTTCATCATTATTTGGTTTTGTTTTTCTGTTTTTTTTTTCTTTTGTATCTCAGTTTAAATAGTCTCTAATATTTCTAAAAAATTTACAAAAATTTCCATTTCTTTTACGTTATTTTGTTTCATATTGTTTTTTTTTTAAATCCTAAGATTAAAATGTCACTTTATTTGTTTTCTTAGAAACCAACGTATTTACGTTAATTTCCCCGCCTTCGCATTCGTCTTCGTCTCCGGTTCATCTTCGACTTGCTGAATAAACAATATTGATTTTGTTCCATTGTTTTAGTATAATTTTGTATTGTTTTTGGTTGGTTTTTTATTTAATCTAAGATTCTTTTCATGGTTAATTAATAATAATAATGGTATAATTAATAAATTGTTCTTTATTCTTAAGTACATAATTTCCTATACAACTGGATCATCTCCATCTAAGTCACATGAGCCGATGTTCTCGCCTTGGTAGGGCGAGAAGTCGGTTATTATTGAGTTTGGTTCCGCACCGAATTGAATATCCTGCAGACAGCCTTTGAAGGGTTGGTCAAAGCGTTGTTTGGTGCGTTCACTTACTGATTCGGCATTCGGAAAACCTCCTGTTTAAAAAAAAAAAAAAAATACAATGAGATGTTAAAAAAAAGTAAAAATTAGTAATTTTATATAAAATTATAAAATGTTTCTGTTGATATTGCACGGTACGATCAGTGACAAACTGATGTGCATAGATGTGAGTCCATAGAGACATTTGTTACTAGGAAAGCAACATTACCATTTCGTACATTTTATCTAAATTTCAGATTTGAGTGCATAATGCACTTTAGTCCAAAAATGAAGCAAGTCTGCGAGACTTAATGCAAAAAATTTAATGCATAAACTTATTCAGCAAATGTTCGCATCAGTTCTGTGTAGAATTTTAAATTTATTTTTTTTTACCACTATGTCCCTATCACCGCGACCGCATTTGGTGTGAATTTTCTCAAGAAGTCATGGTCTTAGTGGATGTTTACAAACGACTGGGAAATCCGACTGGGCAGGCAAGATTTTCTGCGTGTGGAACACGCGAATCGGTTCACTTGCATCATGTTTTCACCCAGTAATGTTCTACGGAGAATTGAGTGATGCTCTCTTTTAAATTCGTATTTTTCATGAATTACGGATAAAACAATTTTTGTTTAGGTGTAGCAGCAACGTCTGCATGTAGTACTATATGTATGCAGTGAAAAAAAACATTTAAATTGCATTTAAATCGTCCCTGTGATCAATTTTCCGAAAATGCCACGTAGCATGCGTGAGGTGTTACTCGATCAGCGATCACCAGAAAATGAGGAAAACATGTCGAAAACTTTGAATCTCGAAAAAACATCAAACATTTTTTCACGGCTCCATCTCTTTCGAGTCACTGACAATGCTCAAAGAGTATTACTGTCTAGAAAAAGCTTCTCAATCTCGCCGTTCGGAGTCGGCATTAAACTGTAGGTGCCCTCCACTCGTGTCGTGAGAGAACAATAGAAAGCACAACACGAGTGGTTGCTGACAAGCTACGCCAAGGTCCACCTCGGACTGTAGCGCCGCCATTATTATATTATTCTTATTAACATAGTCATTGAGCCAAATGATAGTTATTGTGTCATGTACCGAGAGTCAACAATGCCAGTCAGTTCTTCAACTAATAACTTCAGCTCCTTTGATCTTTGACGCAGTAAATCTACAGTTGTGTTGAAATCAAATTAACTGCTTACTTGGCAAAAACTTTTTCGCGCAGACTGTAAAAACATTTTGATAAATCTTCTTACGGTACTTTGCAAGCAAAATCAGTTAAAATGTGCATATCTGCGCTTGAGTGTTCGCGGATTTTACTCAAGGAAGTGACTGCGAACGGAAAAGTGCTGTTAAAAATCATAGGAGTATTTTGCAGAAAAGAGTTTTATTTAAGTTTACTGAGTCAAAAAGTAAGAACACGCTTTTGTCATTAAAACATTTTAGGTTTTGTCCCGCGTCCCACGGGGAAAGCACAGAAATTTGGAAAAGAGTGCTCATCTGCAAATTGCGTCAATCGGGAAAATCATATAAGGAGATGTAGGAAACACTTGGGTGTAGTGTCTTGGCAATTGCTAATGCCTTACGCTATGTCGAAAAGCCAGAACCTCGGAGAAGGAAACGCAAAACGTCTATAGTAGTAGTACGCCTATCAAAAAAAAAAAAAAACAATTCAGCGGCATTTTCCAAGTTCATAGCAGACAAGATTCAGCTCCGTATTAGTGATGTAACGACTCGCAGAAGGCTGTTAGAAAATAAACTTTTCGCCTGAAGCCCACGCAAGGTCCTACTGTTGACAAATAAGTATCTGCAAGTTCGGATCAAACTTGCCAAAAATCATGCCGATTGGCCTGCGACGAAATGGTGTAATATTCTTTGGCCCAGCACAAAATATTTACCCTAGTGTACGGTAAAAACCGTTAAACATGGTGGTGAGAAGGTCATCGTTTGGGCGTGTTTTTTGTATTACGGTATGGGGCTGATACATTTGATAAATGGTATCATGGATCAACATGATTATGTAAAAATCCTTAAAGAGGTTATGCTCCCCTATACCGAGTACGAAATGCCACTAAAATGGGTGTTTCAGCAGGATAACGACCCAATGCACACAAGTAAAAAGGCAGAAGAGTGTTTTCGGGCCAAAGGCATTGAGGTCATGGAGTGGCTACCACAATCCCCCCGATCTGAATCCTATTAAAAACTTGTGGTGTGATGTTAAAAAATATGTTGCTGATGCCAAACCAACAAACTATCGACAACTTTGGAAGTTTGTTGAGGAAGCCTAGCGTAAAATTACTCCTGCTCCTTGTCAAAGTCTTGTGGACTCTATGCCACGCCGGTGTCAAGCAGTCCTGAAAAATAAAGACTTTACTACGAAGTACTAAACAACATTAATTAACTCACTAATGGATATTGAAATAACTAATTAAATTTTATAAAATATTTATGTTTTTTATGAAAGCTCCTATTATTTTGAACAATAACAATAATTAACTTGAAGTACACTTTTTTTTACATTTTGTGAGATATCGCTCTTATCATTTTGAACACAGCTGTACACTTCGTAACTTGTTTAGGTCAGTTAATGCGTATTTTGTACTTAGCTTAAAAATTAATAAGGATACCACCCTTACCTATTTCAATTGTTCCTTGTTTCTTTACCATTTATAATGGCTAAAAACTAAATACTCAAATTGTATTTCGGAGTAATAACTAGAGTTGTACCGAATAGTGATTTGGCCGGATACCGGATACCGAATAATCGGCCTGCAGCTGGGCCGGATAGCCGAATATTCGGCGGCCGGATATCTACCCAAATTAAAAGTATAATAGTTTGGTGTTCTGATACTCAAATCAGACCGGTACAAGTAAAACCAACTTAAACATGCTTTTTTCCTTCTCCTCCACAAGATATTCTTACTTTCTACACAGCAAAGTTTTTGGGACATTTTTGAAGAGGTTGCGGAAGGCAAATCAGATTGAGTTTTCTGTCAAAAAAAATACCGCCAACGAGCTTGACTTATATCTCAAAACAGTTTATTTTGAATGGAATGTGACCCTTAGGCTTGGTAGTCAGTAAAAGTTTTTTTATTTTGTTGTTTTTTTACTGAAAAAACGATTATCCGGTATCCGGCCTGATATCAAAAGACTATTCGGCTCCGGCCGGATATTACAAAAGAAGCCGGATAGGCCGGATACCGAATACTTGCCGGATATCCGTCACACCTCTAGTAATAACATACTCCAGTTTTTTGTATACCGACTACAAATAGTACACTGTACTATGACAATATATATCTCGTTAAAATTTAATATTCTCTTTCAGAAGTACAACAAATTTAGTTGAAGTCACCAAAACAGTTTAAAATGTGTTGAGAAGAGCCACAAACGAAATTTACATTAAACAAACCCCGTGAGTTTTCAAAATAAATATAATGCGGTTTTCAGTCTCTCTCTAGTTCAATCTTCAAGTTTTTGTTTTTCTCGTTAACGAACGCAAAACAAACCACTTTGTGCGGCCACCACTGTCACCTCTCTACCTGTCATCTCTGACACCAACCAACCACCTGTTAACCAACAAACCACACGAGTTTCACTCTCTCTCCTCCCCACTAACGCACCGCACAGAGCGAGATAGACACAGACAACCATTGTTATTTATTTTTCCACCAACCTTCTGACATTTCGCCCAGCGGAGCAGCACCCGTCAGCTGTGCGAAAGTTTTTTAGTTGGTTTCTGTGTCATCTTGTGGAAGACGGCCACAGCACCAGTGCAACAGTCATACACAATTCAATTCCCATACAGAGTTCTCTTCATGTTATTATTGTGAAATTTCGTCGCGTTTTGGCACACATAACAAATTAGTGAACTCTTTTGTTTCGGTCGCCGAATGTGTGCTTGTCGCGACTCGCGAGCGTGTGCGTGTTTGTTGGCGTGTTGTGATTTCTAAAAGAATTATTCTGTCGGTAAGTACCGCCATACTCACCCAAATAAAATGAATCTTCATAGGTGATGGAGGGCTCTTTGCCCCGTCTGTATGTCATCGGTTGTGTTGAGGATAGTTTTTCTGAGAATATCACCTCGCCGTCGACGTCTAATTCGAATCGGGTACGATCCAAAATGATCTTCGCAATGTGCCAGCCACCGTCGGCCATGAACCCTCCGGATGGGGCTTCGATGGTGTCATTGCTACTGCCCAGCAGATTGCTGGCGATCTTCATGTGTCCGTCTTCCAGGCCGAGACCCAAGAATTTTGTTGCACGATCTCGTTCGCTCCATAACAGCAAGCCGTCCGGTTCGATCGTTGAGAAGTTCAATGTGATTTGGAAAGCTTCACGCGGACGCATGTACATCGATGGTCCCTTTCGTTTGTCTTTAACTGGGATTCTTGGCGGCGGGAGTATTAGGTAGCTATTGCCACGGAAGCTGGGCGTCGTTGGCTTGCTCATCGCTGTAAAGAGAAATTTTTCCCGATTAGCATGTGCAGTTTGACGTATTTTTTATTTTTATTCGTATCTTGCTGGCGGTTGTGGTAAAGGGGGTATAATTGAATTACTGACGTTCGAATGTGAGAATTGAAAGTCGTGATGTGGTCACTTACCAATTTCGCAGTAGAAACCGCCCCAGCCGTTGGGGCAGCTGCATCGACCGCTGCGCAGACACCGGCCGTTGTTTTTGCACGGGATTAGTTTGCACGTTTCTGAGTATTCACAGCGCTCGCCTTTCGCGTATTCCGGGCATATGCAGTGAGGCTGGAGTTTCTCGTCCAACCAGCAGTGACCACCGGCTTCGCACGAGTCCCCACCACAGGCTGTTCCATCACAGTCCCTTATGTTGCGAGATTCTGCAATAAAAATCCTTAGACAAGTGCCGAAGAGGAGCATCGCTCGACTTACCCAGAATGTTGGTTTCATTCAAGACGATCCTGGTTCCACTGACCACGAGTCCACGCACGCATCCCCTGAAAGGTATGGGGAAACCGGAGATGGCATTGTGTGGGAGTTTGGACAGGTCTTTCAAGCCTCCAATGAAGAGAAGTGATTCTGGTTCCACGAGGACTTCTGCAGAGGGCGCCAGGGCTGAAGACGCGCTGCCTTCCACCCAAAGAGTCAGCCATCGGCCTCTTTGCGCCATCTTGATCTTGTGCCATTCGCCAATCGCAAGCATGCGCACACTCCTCACGACCGTCACGTGGTTGCTTGGGCCAGAGATTCGGAATTCCACAACGCCGCCTTGCAGCGAAAGACTGACGAATCCGATCTTCTTGTCCTGGTTGTTGTTCAGTGTTCCGAAGTAGAGCAGGAGACCCCTCTCGGACAGTGGTCGCAGCTGGAATTCGATGAAGAAGAACTGCACGCGATGATGCTCCTCGAAGCTCTTGGATCCCATCAGTGGAACTGGAGAGAAGCTCCTCTGTTTCTCGACCTCGTTGAGAAGCTTCATTACAAAGTGTTGACTTGGCGAGGAGATTGGCTTGGGGGGCATTAGTTTCTTCGTGAAGTTCCTGTAGCTGACAATCTGTGATCGCTTTGAGCCCAACTTATCGGAACGATCTGAGTTCAGATACGGCCACCGAACGGCTAGGTACGAGCGTCGGCCAGTTAGGGAGACGTCGCTCAATGAGTGGATATCTGAAATGGAATTGGGTTAGCGTGGGATTGTCAAGACATTTTGAGTGGTTTCACCTTCGTCACAGTTCTTGCCAGTCCTGCCGACCGGACAGTCGCATTCGTATCCATTGACAAGTGGAACACAAGTCGAGTCTTCGTCGCATTTGTTGTTAAATGAATCGCATGGGTTTGATGCTTGTGCGCATAGTGGTCCATACCAGCCTTCCTGACAGATGCACCTAGAAAATGAAAACAGAAGTTGATCAGTGGTCTGAAGGTTATTGAAAACGAGTGAGTGTCTCACGTAAATGTCGCTCCATGTTGCAGGCATGCTCCGTCATGCTGACAGGCGTGCCTGTGACACTCCCTCGTTCCACATTGTCCAACTCCACGGCCTCTTACACCTCGGGTTTCTTGCAGCGGCACGGTTACCTGGCCAGCCTTAAGGTGGACGTCGTATATGCAGCCCTGGAACCCGGAGTGCAGCGGCAGATCATGTGGCAGGGTATTGAAGTTCGAGATCTCGTGGCCGCCCAAGTAGAGAATCGGCACCACGTCCATCCTGGTGACACTGCCCGGAGAACGTCCAGTGATGTTGAACTTACCATCGACAGACAACCACGCCTGGCGTCCAATTCGGCCAACCTTGATCTCGTACGGAACTCTAGGGGCGTCTAGTCGGAAGTCAATGGGCTTCTGTGTAAAGATCCTTCGCGGACCTCCTCCCAAGTTCCACGTAAGCATGATGTATCCTTGAATGAAGCTAATCGCCAAGTGGTCGCTCTTCTCGTCATGATAACCGGACTGTCCAAGGAAGGCCAACAGGGAGATCTGCGACATCGTCTGTGGGAGGATCTTGAAACTCAGTTCCAACGAGTACTCCAGCGGAATAGGCACGGTGTAGGCTACAAAGGACGACAGACCATTCACGCTGCCCGAAAACGAGGGCAGGGCGACTTCCAAATCTGAAAGATCTTGAATGTAGCAGGATGCAAGAGTGTGCGGGGAATGGGGGAGAAAAAAGGACAAAAAGAGAAACCATCGTTAAGCACCAGATCAGACAGAACACACACAAACGCATACAAGGCAAAGCCACACCATCTACTTTCGACTGAGCGCGAGTATGGAAGCCAACGCACAACAACAACAGCAGCTCGCAACCAATATCATTTAAATGTCTGTGGGATGAGGAAGAGTGTTTTGAGTTCTCCACTGAATGACTGACCACAACGTGTTCCTGTCTGACTGAATGTTCTGTATGTTTGCAGTTTCTATTTCACGGTTCTGAAGTGTGCTCCTTTGGTTACTTACTGTGCTCGCAGTAGTGTCCATGTTTACCCAATGGACACAGGCAAAGGTAACCGCTGCCAGGGAACTGCACACATGTGCCTCCATACTGGCAGGGGTTATCCTCGCAAACGGATATCTCGCAGGTGGGTCCCATATATCCGGTGGGGCATTTGCATTTCCATTTCTCTGCCTTCTCTCCGTTCTCGTCAATTTCATTTGACTCGATCTTAATGCAAGCGGCACCGTTGCGACACGGACTGGACAGGCACGCCAGTGACCCACATTCGGTGATTCCAAAGCCATCAAGAGCGTCTCTGAAAGAGTGGAAAATTGGGTTAAATTTGGTCAGATAGTTTCGTTAAGCATTGAAGAGGGATGCAATGAAAAGGAGGGAATAAAAGGTTTGCCTTTTCATATCCTGTTGAGAATTTGTGGAGGGGTTCGTTATCGTTTCATGAACGGACGTCGTTGTCGTCGTCGTTCGGTGTGGGGTTTAAAAGGAGCTGGAGTCGGTTTAATTCACTGATGCGGATGGGGCATAGAATTTTATTTTTTTTTTCTCAAAATGGAGAGAAGAGCTTCACTTAGTTTTTCTACGGCGCTTCATTTAGGGCAGATTATTTGCAGAGATGGCAGAAGTTAAGGATGTCCAGGAGGATATTCATTATGAGCTGAGGCGTGGCAATCAATGACTTTCTGGTTATGTGCTTCCCTAAATTTCTTAAATACTATTGTCATTTGGGATTTGCTCTAGTATCACTAGACCATCATTAAATTGGAGTTTGGAGCAAGTGGAGACAATCTAAATAAGAAGGAGGGCAGGATTTCACAGGATGCTAGAATAGTAGTCAATAGCAAAGAAGTATTCATTGGCACGAGTGAATGCTTTAATAATGAGTTGAGTTGGGTTAGGACGTAAGCTGGGTAAGGTGATTGCCACGCGGGGACACCCGTGACACACTTAGAATGAGTGCATTGTGATGTCACATACCTCCGGGACGGTCCCGAGATTGCCAAGTCCAACAGAAGGCAACGGTTTTATGTATAGAAATCAATTCCGAGATTTGTGCGATTTTGTATCCATTTGGTTTGATCAAGGAATCTGCAAATACTTCGCCTCCCACACATTTTCGGCGGTGTCAAGATTATTCCATGTGTTCTCAGTGCAGCCTTCCCAGCTTGTGCAAGCGCAGGCCAGGTTATTCTGTCTCATATCTATAGCCTCTGCAGAAATCAATGTAGGGAGTTTCTATTCATGCATGCCTAATTGGATCATAGTCATTAGTCATAGATCTTAGATCTGATAGATGGTCTACCATCTAGTCTGATAGAGTCGTTATTTATTGAACACATGCACAATAATTGAGTTGCTTCAGGAATTGCGCTTAACCCAAATTGGAATACAGTCAAAATAGCTTATAACGACATCGGTTATAACGACGTATCGGCTATAACGACAAAATTCTTAGGTCCCGCCTGAGCTCCATTATATGTAATCTATACAATCCTATCGCTTACAACGGCGAAATTCGTCAGTCCCTTGAAGGTCGTTATAACCGATTTTGACTGCAAACTGCAATCTTTTGTTGCATACTATCTGTCCTACTCTACAAAATTTCGAAATATTTCTTCTTCTTCTTCTTAGGGCGCTACAGTCCGACTAGTTAATAGCGGTAGAGGATGATTTATGTTTATAAACTAAAGTGTGGCGAATGCTTGGCAGACCCAGGACGAGATGATTGGACCAAGTGCAAACACTCGCCTGATTGCGCTTGTGCATAGCTCCTGATGAGTTAGAGTCGATGGCGGAGGATCGAATGACCTGGAGATCTCTCGTGCGTGGGTTGCCCCCGCGACCCCCTTAGTAGAACATGCGGGTCACTAAACATGAGATGAGATGAGATGAGAGAACTCAAGTGTGGGTTCATCAAAACACTTAAACTTCACTTTTGCAATTTCTTCCAAATGATCAAAGATCTGAGTGGTTGTGATGAAAGACTGGAATGTTTCTACTAGTGAATTCGGCCTTTTTTGGGTTTTCTTATTGTTGTTAATCTCTTTTCTAAAAGGTAACTATAAAAGGGCTATTGACCGTGATGTAGTGGGTTGACTACCACGCTAAAGATCTAATAAGATCTACTCGAAGATTGGGTTCCGGCACCAGCTCTTTCGATTTAATGACGATGCTCAGAGACCGTAGCTGTCAAGGAAAGCTATCTAAATTTTTCCATTTGGAGTCGGCATAAAACTGTAAGTCCCCTACATTCGTGAGAGAACAATTGCACTCACGACAGGGTTGCTAGAGATGCTACGTCTACAATGACTGGAGCTCCACTCGAAGAACGCAGAAGAAAAGGAGGGCTCTTGCATTCTGATGGATATAATTTTTTCATAAAAATAATTTTTTCGTTCTGCGTTGACAAGGTTTTCAATTGAGGTAGTGCGGTGGGTGTGTCCTTAAAAATTGTTATTTTTTCCCCGTCAGTTAACTTTACTTGTTCATTTGTTCCGTCATAAGTAGCAAAACTTTAACAGTATAATTAATCCTTACAAATTCGAAACCTGTCGTGATGAGTGTTTGGTGAATAATGACAAAAGACTTCTGCGTGCTTTCTTGACATCTGATCAGCGTTGCCGGAAAAATATTTTTCAAAGTGCCACCAGTGCTACCAAAAAGTGCCTTAAGGCCTTGGGTGCCACAAACGGAAATATACCAACAAATTATGATTTTTTCAGCAGCGTTCAAATGAATGACAATGTCGTCTGACTTTTACAAAAAACGCTATGAGTTACTTAAATGTATAGCCATATTTTTCAATTACAGTCTGCTCATAGTTCAAATTTCAAAACAATCAACTTATGATGCGAGTAGATAACAGGTGATCGTTTTTTCTGAGGTGTGTTCAACAACTCGTGTTGGGAATGAATGCGTTCAACTATTTCGGAAGGTGGATGCAGCGATTGTTTTATAAACTTTGACGAGAATATGTTCATTTTTAAAATTTTTACCAGAGTGCCATATTCAATCTTTAAGTGCCACAGTGCCATTTCAGTGAAAAAGTGCCATAATGGCACGATCGTGCCACGTCGGCAACGCTGCATCTGATCCGATGTCTTTTCTGAGTATGATTTATAATTATTTTCAGTCGTATCTACTTTGGTTATCAACCAAAAAACTAGTCCAACTGTTCCCTTCAAGTCAAGTTGACTGACATTTCCCGTTTCTTCTGTGCTCTACCTTTGTCGTTGAATCATTTTTAACTTCCTTATATAGAGCTGTGTCAGGTTTTGTTGGATCCGTAGAAAACCATGTGCTAATTTTACGTTGCGGACGTCATAAAACAAACTGGACCAAAGATTACAATCAGTACGTTCTATAGGTCTGCATCCCGTTGAAATAATGGGAATCTTACACGAAGCCAATTTGTCCTAAAAGAAACTACTCCATCTGGTGCACTGAACATACTTATCACAATTTCTCCGCTGGGCTATATATGTTCTTCAAAAAAGCAGCAGCCTGCACTGCGTTTCGATTAAAGTTACTCCATTTGCAGATCTACATCTTAGCAAATTTTAAACCTTTCCAGACTTTGTCTGTACGTGTAGCGGACTGGACCGACCTGGAGGAATACCCTCTAGGGGGATAGTACTCTAGAGGGATAGTACTTCAAAAATGTATGTGAACTGAAGAAGATCAATTCTTACAAGTTACAACTAAATCTTAGGAGATCATCCGATCCGCGCGGGCCTAAGATGGCCTAAGTGTGACAATGCCACCAGCAGTTCACTCAACTTCAACTAATCTAACCTAGTTATTTTCTTTTTAGGAAAACACCCCCGATTCTTTCTGAACTTGGGACACTTTGGGTATCGATGGGGATGCCGCCAAGGTAAAAGTATGTGAAAACCAATCTTGAAGACAAATTTAGCGTGTTTGAATCTCTAGAGACATTCTAGAGACATTCCTCTAACTTTGCAAAAGAAATATATGGCTTTCTGTTGCAATAATCGATTGTTTAATTACTACTTCTGAGACAGGAAACAATATTCATTAGAAGTTACGTTGAAATATGTACAGGCTGGCTGAGACCGTTTCGAACACATTGTGCTGTTCCTGCCACCGGCTCGTATCGATATTCATTCGAAACATGCTCATTCAAGGCTCATACGCACACAAATCTCTAACTGTTGTGGTTACTATTGCAACCAATTGGAAAGCCAAAAGGTATTCCCTCGTGGAATACACCTCAAAATCTTGTTTTTGATCAGCTCTTGCCATTTCTCAGTCCAAATCCTCTAGGGTTTTGCATAAGTTTCCTGCATAAAGTCATGCTCTGCTCTGTGTTGCACTACTACACTAATGGTTGGAGGATATTTTTGTCCTATTCTTCGATCAAACAATGGATTTGCTTCTGTTACAGTGCCCCGCAGTCAAAAGTTCCAATTCCAAGTTATCCAGTGAAATGGCAGTCGATTCAATTGAGCTACCCGATGAGCTTCCAATCAGTGCATTGATTGGATTCATGCAATCGCATCTTATGACGTGACACAACCTTAATTGGTAACACAAAACGCCACTCTCTCACCCCAAGTGACGCAATCGCTCTAAGATGCACCACATTCGATTTGGACCGAATTGGTAATAAACTCACGACTGAAGCCATGTTGTGTAGCTTGTCATATTCATCTTTTCATCATTTTTCGATATTACTGCCGCTTATCCAATTCGTTGCCTCTGGCGTATTGTTGTCCGAACGTTTCTCGTCCGTCATCTCGGGAGTTGAACGGTCTGACAACAGTTCCATCATTTTCTCCTCTTATCCATCGCTCCGCTCGTAGATGCTGTTCATTGCCCTTCACCGAACCGGAGCTCGCCGATGTTTTTGTTTTCCTTCCACGAATGTAATTGCTTCGCGAATCTACATACGAGTATGTGTGGCTTCGTGATGATGGCGCTGATGATTATGTTGGATTGGACAGTCCATAGTAGGCCACAACTTTCAGCAACTTTCGGGTCAAGCAATCCATCTGGACTGAACGATTTTAATAAAAGTCTCGAGCGGTGCGCCTCCGGGCAGAGGTTGCGAGGAGATTATTTTCCATAACCCCGTGTGTGTGTGTTCAGTGACCGGAACCAAGTACAGTTCGACGTGAAGACAAAGTTTATTTTTGTTGACGTCATATTGGACTTGTTTTGCTTTTGTTGAAGCACTCAGTCGAGATTTATCTTCTACTTAAAGTTGGGCATTGATACGATGCAGATTCGAATTGAAATATTTGCGAGGGAGTTGGACGTAATGACCTACAGACTCGTTTATTACCAACAATGGCACACACGCCCAGTGAGCTCGTGATATGCCACGACCGACTGACTTAATTGGTTCGTTTGAAATGTTCGAAGTGGTCAATTTAGATTTGGAGGCTTTAATGAGAACCCATCATCGGGCGTTCTTTCGTTTGTGTTTATTCAGTTCGTTAACTCCCGAAAAGAGTCTCTGAGGGGAAATTAATGATCCCGAAAAATATGTTAATCATGAAAGTAGACTAACACCCGCCGAACATCACTGACAGTGTGTTTGACTGAATGATGAGGAAATGGAAAATATTCGATAAATACATTTGCAATCGGGTGAAAACAATCTGATTCGAATTAAGAGAGGTGGGACTTAAGGACACGCTTAAAACTTTTTTGAATTGATTTGAAAAATGTTTTTGTGGTAGAATTTCGGCCAAATAATGTAAAAAAATAGTGATATCGACTGTTCCCTGATTTGAACCCTTAGAATCTGCTGCTATGGAGGAACTTGAAAGAAAAGTGTACAGCAGCAAATAAACTAAAACCAAGTTGAGATTAACGTCAGGAATCTTGATGCTCTATGAGTCTCACTTCATGATAGTGTTGATATTTAACTTTTAGAACGAACTTCTATGCACGATTAGGTTGTGTTTTGACTGTGTTCATTACACGAGTTTATGTGCATATTTACTTAGCAAAGCGGAGCACGATAGTCAGGCTACAATTTCTGAATTCCAGCTTTCATTTTCGTGGCACATCTTCTGACTAAGAAGTCACTAAAAGTGTTCCCAAAATATAAATCTCATGCAAAACTTTTCGAACTACGAGTATGTCGTTGTTTTCCTCATCCGTGCCGAAACAATAGCACCCATCATATGATTGGTTGGCATTAAACAAAGGCTGTGCATGTGCTGTCGACAGAGCATTCAATTGTCACAATGAAGATCAAAAGTTAAAATTCTACAAACTGCGGTCAGTCGTATGTGACGAATTGTGGTAGAAAGAAACTTCAACAGCAAATTATTAACTGTTCCGTCAATTCGCTGATTCTCACGACGATAAACGTAATTCACCAACCGAAAAATCTAACCTTGGTTTATTTGAAAAATTTGTATCATACAAATATGAGTGCGTTGTGCGTTGTCAAGCCGCTCGTTTCGTTTCGCGATGAATAACCGCTGTAAACCAGACTCTGTTGCTCGTCGTTCTCAAGAACTTTCAACTGACTTTATGAAACCCTTTCTTATGAACCCTTTCAACTGACTTTATATACATAATTTACAAGTCATCATCGTGTTGAGATTTTCCGAAATTTGTATTGGATGGTCAATTAGATTTTGAAAATAATCCTTTTTTTTATCGTATGAGAGACTTTTTATACAGAGTGTAAAAAAAAAGTATAGGTTTCCCTGGAATAAAGGCGGCAGTAGGTTAGTCTTTTCTCTTTGGACCAACTGTGGCGTTTACTACCTCCAACAAGACTACAATCGACTCCGCTTAACTGTAACGTCAAAATGACTAAAAATTTATTTCAGAGTGTAAGCATATGCATCCCTACAATCACCGTCAATGCCTGTGTATGTGTGTGCTAGCGCTCATTCAACACCATCGACGCAAGAGTTAATCTTGACGATCGCAGCAGTCAGTTGACGCACAGGCATTGAGCGAGTAACTTAATAAAGGGCATCGAATACTTTCGTACTCCTTTGTCAAAGGGCCAAAGAAATGAGCTTGGCCTATCAATTGGAGGTTGCAAATGCAGTTAACTTCCTTACCACGTAAAAAAAGTATTAGTTCAGAGACGCTTCTGATTTAGACGGATTTACTGTTGACGACCCATCAAATGTAAAAAAGACAATGACTTTCGGTTCTAAACGTGGATTGTGACATGTACTGTACAACAATTACTCGTGTTGTGCATGCCCTTGTTTCTTCACGAGACTTAAATTCGTAACCCGAATAACATAACAACACAACTATCTGGTATCGTGTCTCTTTATTGACTAACTATTCATTCATTTCTTAAACTAACTTATGACCTTCGTTTACAATACGCTGACTCGCCAACATGATATCGACTCATCAACTTATTGCAATTAAATACCTGATGTCAACGAACGAACCTCAAGGTAATCACCAAGCTGTTTGGCTGTGCTTACACTTTGGTGTGCAATGCTAAGTTCGTTGACTAGGTTCGAGTCAGCATTTCCTGTTGTTCTGCTCATATACAAAACTCGAGTGGAGGTAGGTCCTACAATTTTTTGCCGACTTCGAACAGTGAAGTTTGAGAAGCTTTTTCTAGACGGTTATATTTTTTGAGGGTTGTGAGTGAATTAAAAGAGGTGGGCCCGTGAAAAAATGAATGTTATTTTTCGGGAATCGAACCTAGCCTTCGAGCGAAGAAATCGATGCACTTACCCACTACGTCACGGCGACTCCCATTTTATAACAATCCTTATCAAGGCTTCAATGTGCAGATAATTCATCGCACCGTGAAAAAGTTTGAGCATGAGTACACTCTCTCGACCTTAAGCCACCAACCAGACAGAAATTGGTGCGAAAAGAAGAAAACATAGTCAAAGAAGGCCCAGAAATGCCGATTGGGCGCCGGTCAGCTGAATTTGGCATCGCCATCAACGCGGCTTATTTTGCGGTTGGATTTGGGCCTGCGTCCGCACAAGATTGTGCTGACGCAAGAATTGAAGCGACCATAGACAACGCCGACAACGCTAAATGTTCCCTGGAAATGTTGGCCCGAGATCCGGATTTTGGCTACAAATCATATTCTAGGACGAGGCCTATATTTGGTTCAGCGGCTATGTCAGCAAGCAAATTTGCCCTTATTGGAGCGAACATAATCCACAAGTGTTCGAAGAAGTATCGCTGCATCCACAAATATTGACTGTTTGGTGGGGTTTATGGTATGGCGGGATTTTCGAACCATTTCGAATATCTTTCGAAAGTCATCGTTACTGTCAATGGTCTCATGTGTAGAGCGATGTTAAACGAATTTCTGTAGTCCGATATCGATAACATTGATACATTCGAGCTGTGGTTCCAACAAGATGGCGCTGCGCTACATACCATGCAAGCAACGCAATTGTGAAAATTTGGCGACTGGGTTATCTCACGGCGAGCTTTCATCAATTGGCCGCCGCGAGAATGCGACTTGATATTACTCGATTATTTTCTTTGGGGCTACTTCAAAGACAAAGGACGTATACGCTAATAGTCCAAGTAGTTTGGCCGAGCTTGAGAACAACATTCAAGACGCTGTTGCCGGAATAACGGCGCACGTATTAGACTCATCAAAAAATGAACTGGGCGCCGTGGGGAGCGTGCGTCGACCCATGCGCATTAAACTTTCACATTCTAGGTTCGAATCCAAGCTCAGAAAAACAATTTTTCAAAAAAAAAATTGTTCGCGGCTCTACCTCTTTCCACTGACATTGCTCAAAGAGTATAACTGTCTAGAAAAAGCTGCTCAATCTCGCCGTTCGGAGTCGGCATTAAGCTGTAGGTCCCCTCCACTCGTGAGAGAAGAATAGCACGCACAACACGAGTGATTGCTGAGAAGCTAGGCCCAGGTCCACTTCAGACTGTTGCGCCGCCATTATGAAGTACTGTCAGCGTGAAGTACGCTTGAAGTACTGTCATCGAAGCCGAAGCTTCCATTTGAATGACTAGTGAATCAAAATTCGTGTTTCAGATCACTGTAAAGATTTCAAAAAGAGAGAAGCCTGAATAATTGTACAGAGCTTTGATTTTAAAGCGTATTATAAGTTGAAACAATTGGAAAGTTGAAAACTTTCCGACGCTTCCAAATCCTTATTTTATTTTAAAGTAAAACGGATTGCAAGAAAATCGATTTGAAACACAAACGACATTTTATTTTTGTGGTCAATTATATTTCGATTATTTTAAATTACCCCTACAGGACGCCTTACGATCGATCAATCAAAAACAAAATGCTCTGCTTCAACTCGAGATTGCTTGGGTGTCATAGGAAAAAGGAAAATTGAGATTCAAATAAAGATTTTCTGTAGACCAAAGTTGATTGAACCTGAAATTATCCGCTTACAGAGGCTGCTCACGAACAATCTCGTAAAAAGTGCAGAACTACCTACTTCAGAACAATGCCATCTTCGCTACACTGCTCGAGAGACTCCTGCGAGTGATTCGTTTCTAAGAAATAAAATATACATCCCGATATAATAAATACAAATAAAAAAACGAATCTAGACATTCGAGACTCCTCGTCGGATAATAAAATAAAATCCAACAAAAACGATAGTAAAACTCTCGTCGTAATAGATTCTTCGTTCGTTCATTCTTCTGTTTCATTTGGTCTGGATTGCAATTTCACCGTAAAACAGGATTGAAGTGTATCAGCGGGATAAACATCACCACCCTCGCACCCAATAAATCATCAGGCTCCTTATAGAATCTCATTGTTCGGATTGCATTCCCTCCCTCGCACTCACCGGGACACACTGGGACTGTATGTCAATTCCCAACAGGAAAGCCATTGAGGACAATGCCAATGACTAAAACGCCAACTCAGACGAGTCCTCAGATTACCAAAGTTAATTGGTTTAAAATTGAAACTGAATTCAGCTGTGTTTTTATGTCCTCTGCCGGGGAATTTTCGTTTTAATTACCCATTAAAATGGCTGCCAGCGGTTCTCTGATGCAACGAGTGACTTTTTCCAAATAAGTGAAATAAGTTTATGCCACCCCAGCGCTGGGGTGCCGCCATCATTCGCCAAACACGAGTGGGAAATGTTTCACGAGACGGAAACGCTCGGACAGAACTCCATCCGTCCAATGGATGCGAGCCTGCGAAGTTGATTCAGAGTTCAGACCAATGCTGGCCCCCATGGCTAGGACGGAACTCATCCGTAGTTAATATTGACATTTAAATTAGGTATTTCATTAATAGGAAACAGCTGCGTGAGTGATGGGCGGCGATGGACGGCGGAGGGATATCCCTGTCACACCGGAGATGGCGAAGCGGCAACTTGCTATGATCAACTTTTTAATTACTTAATTTAACAGCGAACCAAATGCCATTGCCGATGTTGACCGAGCAAGGGATATAGTTAATGTCTGTCCATTGTTGCGAAGTTCGCCTCGGCTGCGGAGTCAGCAGGCCATCGAAGGCGACCCACCAAAATGGCAAACAAGGGTGTACTGTAACAAATTATATTGTTGAACTCGGAGTTCTGATGGCCCTTTGCACCGACAAAGTTATCGACGCGAGATTAAACATTAAGGGCGAAAGGGTGCGCCGAAGGACGTCTAAGAATGGTCGGGATCTCTTTAGCTTTAGCTGTCTTTCGGACTGCAGGTTCGGCGATGCTGGATTTAATTATATCTCGTGAACATTGAGTGGTGAAACCAGTAGACAACAGAGACTCTTAATTAGGTTTTCAATTGATGATTACAAACTGTGGAAACAATAAAGTTTTTCTTGACTTCTGTCACGAAACTCCTGGTTCTCTTTGTGCACGGACGATGACACTTTAAAGACTTTTGCAGTTCCTTGTAAAAATGAAAAGTTTCGGACTGAATATTCTCAAAGAACTATCAAGGCTTTGGTGGCGAAAACTTTGAATCGCAAACAGTCGGGGTCTTTGAGGTTTTCTTAAATTTGTTTGAGCGCTGTTGACGGTTAATTAACAATTCGTATTCGTTTAAACAGACGCATTTAAGACTTTCGCGATATTCGATTTTATTCACGTACACTTTCGATTGGTGTGTGCTGCTTTTGGTTCTTTGGAATTCACTTTCTGCTGACCTCCAAAATGTGCTAATTGGAATTTCGTATTCTTTGGTATTCTCTATCTTTCCCTTGCACTGCGAAGCTACTTATTTTTTCGGAACGTGTGCTCCAGGGACTGTAATAGTTGTCCAATGACGAATATGTCGAAGAACCTCTGTCGCCAACATTCGGCACCAATTGAATCTGCGATTTTGTCTTGAATTTACTGGCGCGTTTTACTTTATACATGAATTGGATCATCAGCGGTTACAATTTGAATCTGTCACTTTTTTGATTTCGTCAAGACTAATCAGCTGTGATATGTCATCAACGAAAGTACTTCTCCCAAACCATAAAAAAGTAAAAGAAGTGGATGAATGCTTTACAACAAAATAATCCATGCTTGCTTATGCCACAACGAATTCGATTGGACTGCGAACGTGTGACACATTCAGGCGCAGTAGTTGTAATGACAATAAGTGTCACTAATCTCATTCGTTGTCGTTGTCGAAAGATTGCATTCATATAATAGTCTCAATGAATTCGAAAATAATGGAGCATAAACGTCATCGTGAGCTCGTCCATTGCGTGTAAGAGTGTCACAAAGCTAATGACGTGTTTAAGCCACTCACTTTCAATGTACTGGGAAAGCAAATTAATTGGAATTGAAATGTCACGGAGCTACACGACGTGCATTAGCCGCCGGTGTTTCAGTTGTAACACGCTTATTTTGAAGTTGTTGCTTTTTTTCTCATTACGTATTTACCATACTGACGTAATGGAGAGTTGGGAAAGAACACCATGGTTTGACGTCGGAATGCTATAATCGTAACAGATCGCTAGGAACTTCGATCGAATCTCCCTGAAACTCTCTGAAAGTTCGACGTCGCCTGCAGAGACACAAGAATGGAAACGCCGCTACTGTGCTCGGTTTTACATCACCCAGAAAAAACCCTGGATTGACAACGAAAACAGGCAGGAAAGAAGCAGCATAGGGAGAACCCTACAAGGCAACGCTGCATCGAACTACGAGATCTGTTCGTGAGCTCTACGATCAGAAACGAAGGAAAGAGACCCAGCTTCTCAGGAAGAAAAAGAAAGAGCACGAGAAGCGAACGATAGAGATTATATGGCAGGAATGGAGTCCGAAAGTGTTAGGCTAAAAATTCTCAAATAGGAATAAAGTTCAGACAGAAGTCTCCCAGGACGAGGATGGACAGCTTGTAGTAGAGACGCAGTCAGTGCGGTAAATTTGGAAGAATCATTTCTGTGAAAAAAAAAAAAACACAAATACCGCTGTCAGGAAGAATGCTCCACTCCATACCAGTCTCACGAACTTTTTGCACAAACTTGCCTACAGCAGTCGCGGTGGGTTCTTCATTTTGGCCAAAACTTCTTTTTAATAAAACGCACTGTTTGGGCTACACAGCACTCAGTTTGGAAATAAGTTTTCAATATTTCCCAACGTTCAGTCGTGAAGCGACTCATTTCGTTCCGCGGAGGTATGATACTGACTTTCTGTTAAGATTTCGAATGGGAAATAGCTGTCAGTGTCAAAATAACCTATGATTTAAAAAGAAAACTACTAGGGCCATCTAGTACCCTGTATGTACATTATTTTTTAAGTGATTGTTTCCAGTTTTGAATTGAGCAGAAAACTTACTCCAGCCTAATGGGATTTGTAGGGTTAGGTTAGGTTAGGGGGCTGCTGGTGAATTCATCAGCACACTTAGACCATGTCGGTCCATTGTGATACCCACAGTCAGACAACAACCACTGATCGACCACTCCAGTGATAGTGCCGTTAATTTGATCCCAACGGCAAATGGTGACTAGACCAGATTTGAAAAACCGGATAAAAGCGTATTAACTTTGCTTTTACTCGGATTCGAACCTGGGACCCCTCTAACTGAGGATCAAAATGGGATTTGTAACAATCAGAATCGAATATTTATCGACTTTTCTGAAGCCTTTTGGCTGACCATTGTACCGGTGACGATATGTACATTTTTTATCGAAACACGCGACATTTTGCTTCAAACTGCTCCGTACGTGATGAAGTTTGGTTGAGTTTGGCTTTCTCGTTTTTAAGTTTTCGTACTAAAATGATACTAACAGACTAACTAACTTACTTCCAGGCACTTCTGGTATGTCATGTTAAACCAAGATCTCACAATTTTGTCGTTGAACGTTGCTGTTACTCGACGAAAAAAAACATTTTTCTTGTGACTATTGTATAGGCGGTATAGGCAGTGTAGGCGAAAATAAACCGCAAACACACGTGACGGATAACCACTTTTAACACCTCCGCTTGTGTTACGTGCTTCATTGTTCATATCCGGTTATTTTCAGAAATTATTCAATTTCATTGCGATTTAATTTCATTCAATCCACGGAATAGTCAAACATCTAGTTTTCTTCAGCATCCACTTATATGTAAATGGTTTAGACCGTCGCGGTCAGTGCCTAGCTCCATACTTCCATGACAGAACGTAAACAGCGTTCCGCACTGTGAATTCTGACACATTTCTTTCCCACTAAACTGTTCAAATTCGTTTCCAAAGTTACACTTCGTTCTTCCCTTCCTTCTTAATCAAATTCTTTACTTTCAAATAAAAATAGCTTTACATTCACTACAAAAAAAAAGCCGCATGCATACAAACAAATTCAAGTCTAAAGTTTAACCTTTCAAACGAGAGTTAACAGTTGTTGATTCAATCAACTGTTTGCCTGACTTATTTGGATTTAACGTAATCTATCGCGAAAAACACTTTGCACATTTTCCAGGAGCAAACAATATATACACATAACTAACTGTTGAAAGATCAAGCTTTCGCCTAACATCAACAAACATTACCGTTTCCTTCGTCTAAGGACGTTTATAACTTCCGTAACAAGTTGCACAAGTTTTGTTTATCATTCCGTAGGAAAGTGTACCTTTGCGTTGGTTTCAGTGATTTCCTCCCAGACATTACTTTGAGTTCCCTGAAATTCTTTCGAATTACGTGCAACCGCTATTGGAAGTTTCACATTTGAGAATATGTACAACCCTTAAAGTTTTACAACGCTCGTGAAGTATGTAATTAAATCTCAAAGCATGTGGATAACATTTAATCAATCACAAGATTGAAAGTAGCTGTACACGCACGAATAGCGGTACGCGAAGGCAACACTTGTGGTAGGATCCTTATGTCAACGATTTGTCACATATTCAGAAAAGAAAAATTAATTGCTTTGCTTTTCTCCTTTTTTGTTCCGATGGCGCTTCAGTTCTTCGGGTGAATTTAGGCCCAGCAACCACTCGTGGGGTGATTCAATAGCTGAATCAGAGATTTGAAATGTGCTGTTAACTTAAACCAGTCTCTTCGAAAATCGACAGACTGTGTAGGCTTGCAAAATTTGACTTCTCGCTTTTTTGACCATCTTTCAAAAGATGGGCAGACACACTCTCAAGCTTTTGTTAACGAGTAACGCCGGGATAGGATGAGAAACACGACAGTGCGCAAGGAACTCAATGTTGGGCAGCTGCTTCTTTGAACGGAAAGGGCTGTACTTCGATGGTTTGGTCACGTGGCACGAATGTCCCCCTCATCACGACTTCCGAGGCGTGCCTTGAATGCGATTCCATCATGTAGGCGCCCGCTTGGAAGACCCAGGACGAGATGGTTGGACCAAGTCCAAAAAATCGACTGGTTGCGCTTGTGCATAGCTCCTGATGAGTTAGAGTCGATGGCGGAGGATCGAGTGACCTGGTGATCTCGCGTTCGTGCATTACCCCCGCGAACCCTTTAGCGGAACATGAAGGCCACAGAAATGAATAAATGAATGAAAAAGTTTACGGCCCATCAAGAATTTACAATACTTTTCACGATGCGTTTAGTTAACAAAACCTGTTGTAAACGTGGTCCTTACTTCTTACGCCTGGTTTGACGAAGTGGCTGAATTAATTGATTTGCTTAAGGTACTCTTTCCGCATTTTGTTTCGGAGATTCCTAAGTTAAGGTATAAATCCCTGCTCCGATTTTATCCCCACGCCAACGCCGACAGAACCAGCCTCCACATAATAGAGTATGTCGGATAGGATTACATCTTTTCAGGATATTCAAGTCTCTATGTGGCTGCAGTAATAGGAATTTAAAATTTCCCCTTCAATTCCACCACACGCAGCATGTGTTTATGTAAAAATAAAATGTTCTCGTGTATCACCCCAAGGACTTGGCATCATCCACAAAAGGATGTTCAAAAGGAACGAATTAAATTTAAAGAAAAAATTGCTTTCTGTTGAATACTTACCCGAATATATCACGACCATCACCATTGATACGTAGCGAATGTAAACATCCTGTGAATCCTGTACCACTTTGTGCTGGTGGCAGTTCGATAATAAGACCGATGGGCGCTTGTGGTGCTCCACCCAAATGCAACCATGTGTTTAGGATGACATCGGGCGTGTGCAATCTTGGTGGCAGTAATTTAAGCCATGTTGGCTGATCACCGGACATGGCCAATGTGTCATTGACTAGCAGTGAGGCGTTACAATGGGTGTAATTGCGGCTAAAGTCCAATCTGTGAAATATAGAGATGTTAAGGTTAGTTGTGTACGGAGCTTGCATAAAGGAGAAAACTACTCAATGGTATTGTTTAAGTCAATAAATTTGGAGACGGGTGTGTTCGGTTTTAGTATGATGGATGGAGTTATGCTCTATGATTTATCTGTCGTTCATTGTGGTTGGTAATTAATAATTGTCATAGATACACACAAATGCTATCTTTGTGCCAGATTGTCGCCTTTTTTTTCTCGAAATAAATACGGTTTCATTATGTTGGGTAAATATTTGAAATTGATTTTGGTTAAAACAGTTCAACAGTGTGGTCATTAATTGGTTGTGATGTGTTGTCGAAATGTGACGTATCAAAGAGGATGCTCAATGGTTTTTGTGTTTGTGTATTGTGACCCAAATCTCCGCTTTTGTGAGAATGTATACGAATAAATAGTTTCGAATTATTTTGTTGAAAAACACCACCACCATCCAATTTCAATTCAAGCTAAAATTGTTATTTGCAATTATTGATAAAACATGACACAATTTCAGAACCTTCAAAAATTTATTCGTTTTAATTCAGAATGTTACACTACGTTATCGACGTATTTTTAGCTGATAACTCAAGAGGAACTGCCTGATTGGCGGCAGACGAAAACATGACAACAACATCTGTCAAGTGATGGGGATTTACTGTCAAAATTATTCTTGTCAAGCCAAAGTTATTATTGAGAAAACATGTTTATCATTTGAAAAGTGATTTTTTTTGCGTATTTTTGAAACTCTTCTGGAGCACTCAGACTCAAAACTGGTCTGATAGGTAGCAACATAGTGTCCAGTGTCGTTAATTTGATCCCAACGGCAAATGGTGACTGGACCACATTCGATTTCATTGGGATTCGAACCTGGGACCCATCGTTCTAGGGGCAGGCACTTAACCAACTGCGCCACCCAGTCGTGTTGAAAAGTGACTTGATTTTGAATTGAGCGTAGCCTTGATTTCAGAGTTGTTCTTTGGCATTGGTTTGGAACTGTCAGTTTATACGTTCTCGGCGCTAAAATAATGCAAATTCCGTTCAAGTAGAAGTAGAGGTACGCTTTGATCTAAAGTGCTATCCAGGACGAGAAACCCTCAAAAAATCAAAGCCAACAACACTCGAAAGTTCTGCTTCCAGAATGGGCTTCGCTAAACAAAAGTCCTGGTTGTCATTTGTCCAAACTGTTACCACGCTCACAATTCCATAAAATTCATATCAAAGAAATAAAACAAACCACACAATATCGCATAAAAGAAATGTTTTCTCGTTCAGTTGAGAGTATCTATCGTGCTTAATGGAAAACTTTTTATTTTACCGCATCCTTCGCTTTTAGTGTTATCCTTGGAAAAAAAAAGGGAGGACCACTCGTTATTAAATATTCAATATGATGTGCACTTTGCTGCACACACAACCAGTCTATTCTTCAGCAAGACGTCACAATTCTGTTTATGAGAAACCCTGCTCGCAGCAAACATTTGATTAAGTTTCAACACCCCATCCATAGTGGACTCTCGGATACCATATTTCTGGTTTCATTTTGCGTTTTGAAATTGCTTCACGGTTCGATTGCTTTTGCAAGGACATTCATTCACTACAGCTACACAGTCCCTTGGCTTCATATTGTCATCGCAAAAGTAATTTTGTTCCATGCGGGCATGGCAAACGGGCGTATTGCGTACATAATGCCTTCTCCTTTTGTTGGCTTACCTAATGGATATCCTTGATTGTTGTAAAAGGCAGCTCTCTTCACCTTTAACGAGGGAAGCATAGAGCATAGTTGAAAGTAAACAAGCCATCACCGTGGAAGGAATCGAAAGGGGATCCTTTTGAAGTGGGGTATTCTGTGTGTTGTGAGTCAAAAACAATCTGAATAAATGTGTTAATCTGACCTTGACTTCTTTGAACATAGACGGAGTGTGAGAGAGAGAGAGTTTCAAGGTGCTGCACAGTGTCGCATTGTTGAGGATCTCATGAAAGCATCCAAATTCATTCCCATGTGTACATGTGGAAGAATATTACTTTTAGCGCAAGTTACTTTTTGGCTTTTTGATGGAAGAATTCAGTTAGAAGGGTTTTTTCTTAAATCTAGGCATATTGTGGTGACCCTTTCATCGTGAATTCCATTACTTGGACTTCTTTTAGTTGCGATTATTTGGAACTACATATATTAGTCATTCAGATGACGTCGTCCTATCTAGCTCTCAGTCATATTATGTTGTCAATTAGGAAGTATCGTTCATAAATGGTTAATTAGTCTTGACATCGACTATTGTAAAATTTTTTACGAATGATGGGACTGAAGGTCCACCGTTGGCATTAATAACGGCTTGTAGCCGCCTTGGCATTGATCCAATTAGGTGTTCTATATCGTAGTATTTCGGTATCTTTTTCCACCTGTTTGGATTGGTCTAATTAGTGCATTTTTTGACGTAGGAGCCCGTTTTGTCACCTTTTTTTTAATTAAATGCCCACAAATTTTAGATTGGGTTCATATCGGGGCTTTGCGCATGCGTGTCGAGCACTTTGCTACAATTGTAAAGCAACCAAGTCCTGCACAAGAGTGACTTGCGTGGTCATTATCTTGGTACAACTTGTAATGCAGCTTTTGTGGGTTTTGGGGATTAATAAACCCGAAATTTGCTGCGCTTCTGGTTAACTCATTTTGGAGTATGCCCAAGTAATATTCCTTAGCCATTATTTCAGTGAAAATCCTCACCTCTCCGACGCCCTTAGATGAAATGCATCCCCACACCATGACTGACAGTTTGCCAAACTTTACTGTGGGGATAATATTTTTAGCGTGCAAAGCTGTGTTTGGTTGCCGCCACACCGTTTGAGGCTCATCATTGTAATGCAACATAATTTTTGTCTCATCGCAAAAAAATTACATCATTCCAGAACTCTGTCGGCGGTGCAATTTGATGCAGTGCAAAAGTCAGCCTTTTATGCAAATTTATCCCTGAGAGAAACGGCTTCCTGCGGGCTATTTTTTGACGAGTATTTCTTTTTGCGCAATACTTGCCGAATAGTCTCAGACCTGCTTATTGCAATTAGTTTCTACTGCCGTGGCTAATTGCCTTAAGCTGATTTGGGGCTTTCCAATCACAGCTCTGAGAATTTTGGGCACATCTCTTCGGGACAGCTTACTTGGTCGGCCTCCAGAATTTCTCAACTGCAATCGATTTTTTTTCTGTCCGATTTATAATGTTGTACTTCTTCTTCTTAGGGCGCTACAGTCCGAGGTGGACCTAGGCCTCACTCAACATGCCTCTCCAGCCAGCACGACCTTTCGCCAGCTGTCTTCAGTTTCGCACACCAAGCCGTCCGAGGTCCCCCTCTACTTGTGTGCGCCACCTTGTACGTGGACGTCCTCTGTTGCGTTGTCCCACAGGCTCAGAGTCGAAGACTCTTCGGGCCGGAGCTAAGTTGTCCATACGCTCTACTTGGCCTAGCCATCTTAGGCGTTGGATCCGTAGACGCCTGGCTAGACTCATGTCGCTGTACAACCCATACAGTTCGTGGTTGAACCTTCTCCTCCAAATGTCATCAACGCAAACAGGACCAAAGATCGCGCCCAGAACTTTTCTCTCGAAAAGACCAAGAGACTGTTCATCCGCTTGGGATATTGTCCATGCCTCTGCGCCGTACAGCAGAACTGGGATGATCAAGGTCTTAAATAAAGTCAGCTTGTTCTTCCGAGAGAGGGCTCTACTACTCAATTGCCTTTTGAGCCCAAAAAAACAGCGGTTGGCAAGAGTTATTCTGCGTTTGATCTCGGTACTGATGTTGTTTGTACTGTTTACTGCGGAGCCAAGTTAGACGAAGTCCCTTACTACCTCAAAGTTATAGCTGCCTATGGTGACGTTCTGGCCAAGTCGTCGATGTTGTTCTCGATGACAGCATATACTTTGTTTTGCCCTCGTTTACCGCCAGACCCATTTTAGCCGCCTCCGTTTCAATGCCAGCAAACGCATCATTGACGGCTCGCTGTGTTCGCCCAATCACGTCAATGTCATCCGCGTAAGCTAGCAGTTGAACAGACTTTTGGAAGATCGTGCCTCTTGTGTCGGTCAGTGAGTTTTCCACGATCTTCTCAAGAACGATGTTAAAGAAATCACATGACAGAGCGTCGCCTTGTCTAAAACCTTTTTTGACATTGAAGGTCTCGGTGAGTTCGTTACCGACCTTGATGGAGCAGCGAGAGTTCCCCATCGTCATCCTGCTCAGTCTGACGAGTTTGGCAGGAATGTCAAAACTAGATCTGCCGCAGTGTGAAGAAAGAAACCACACTGATAAGGACCTATCAGTTTGTTCACGAATGGTTTCAGGCGTTCACACAAAACGGCAGAGAAGATCTTATAGGCGATGTTAAGAAGACTTATCCCTTGATAGTTGGCGCAGTCAAAGGGATCTCCTTTCTTGTGGATCGGGCAAATGATACTGAGATTCTACTCATCGGGCATGCTTTCCTCCGACCATATCTTGCAGATGAGCTGGTGCATACGCCCTACCAGATCACCTCCAGCTGCTTTATTATAGTTCAGTCTCGATATCGCTATCTTGACTTCGTCTAGGTCGGGGGGACGGTATTCTCTTCTATCATCGTCCGTTGTGTTGAGTGGAAAATTCGACAGTTAGCAAATTCATTTTTTAAATTTCGCGATTGAGAAAACTGAATAAGCAGAAAAGACTGCGGAAGATAATAAAAAAATAAAAAAATAAAAAAATAAAACCGCATTTACGACTGATATGTAAATATGTCATTTCAAATTAAGTTTCGCAAAATAACACAATAATATATGGTTAAAATTTCATATCTTCACAAATCCCAACAATGTGTGCATGTATCTCTGTTCTTATTTATACCTGGTTAGGAATTAAGCGAGCATTTAACTTTGTTGTGGCGAAACGAAGTGGAGACTGGGTGCTCTCAAATATAGCCGAAGCAGGATGTGAGACTTTAATCAAGAACAACACTTGAAGATTTAGAAAAAAAATCAACATCTTACCTGAACACAGCATCTTTTACACGGCATCACCTCTCTAGATATTCTCACTGACAATACTCGGAGAGTGTAGCTTTCAAGAAAAGTTCTTTCAAAGTTCAGGGTCGGCATAAAACACGTCGCAAGAAACGAGTGGTTGGTGGTTCAACTCCAACCCGGATTGCAGAACTACCCAAAGTAGTAGAATAATTAGATTTTCTTACTTAGTCTTGTTCCTCGAGACATTTTATTGAGTCGGAAGCAATCAGTTTCCAGAAGATAAAAGGAAATTGTCACCTCGAACAAGATCTTTTATTTTTTTGATGTCAGTTTTTTCCTCTTGTACAGCCCAGTCGTTGTGGCAGCGACAGTGCGACCTAGAGAGATCTCTTGTATCGTTGGAGGTAACCGAATAGGTCGCCTGGTTTGAACTATTTGAGGCTATTTGGACTGACCAAAATATTTCAGCCATCAGTGTATTGTACTTGGGATCCGTATCTAAGAAATGTGGCTTCATGGATTAATAAAGCTTTTGATGAGTTAAAACAAATCTATTTTCATTTTTGTTATTTCTGTTTGAAATCCCGATTATCCGCAGACCAGTTGTTGAGGGTTGCATTAAGGACTAATGCGAAGCTTTGAAATATGAAACAAATTTCGATGACCTGTGCAAGGAATGAAAATGACCATTTTAGGCAAAAAATAAATGATTTTGGAAGAAATACTGAGGAAATCACTCATTTGTTTTAAAAGAGAAATATAAAAGCTTTTGGTTTAACAATAAAATACATTTTCTCTCCCACTGTTTACTGTTTATAATGGCGGCGCTACAGTCCGTGGCGGACCTGGGCCTAGCTTCTCAGCAACCACTCGTGTTGTGCGTGCTATTGTTCTCTTACGAGTGGACCTACAGTTTGATGCCGACTCCGAACGGCGATTTTGAGAAGCTATTTCTAGACTGTTATACTCTTTGAACATTGTCAGTGACTCGAAAGAGGTGGAGCCGTGAAAAAATGTTTGGTGTTTTTTCTGGAATCGAACCGAGAACATCGAGCGTAGGAGCCGACGCACCTACCCACTTCGCCACGGCGCCCACTGTTTACTGTTTACTGTTTACCCTATTTTAAAAAAAAAAAGTCTCAAGATCCCTTTTTAATTGCCTGCATTAGGTGCAGAGTATTGTTTCGAAAATTCATAAGCATAGTCTATTTTGTTCTTTCTTTTGTGCACACAAAACTTTCCCTCAGAATTTAGAATACATTTTTGAAAAGTTCCCTCAACGAATTCCTTTCAAAAATTCAATCTAAACTGTGCTTCATTGTGCATCAAACCACTCGTTGATTAACTAACAAACTTCAACTCAAACAAACTTGTTTCTCCCCTCTTCCATACCACACCTCTTGATACTGGTTTTAAATGTCACGCTTTCTTCTTCGACATCTTTCGTTCGCCCAGAAATATCGATTTCACTCTACTCCCCAACACCCACCTGCACCCAACAGCAGCTGTTAATAAAAATTTTGAAAATGACCTCTTTTATTTTTAACCATAACCGGTGTATTATTGCTTCCGACACTGCTGTTGATGGAGCGGTGGCTGTGGTCGCTGCCGTTGCCGGATCCCGGGCCAGGGTCCTTACCATCTCTTCTTGTTTATGGACATTATTGACCCGCACTAATTTTCCTCTTAAACGAGCATCAATAGAAATCTAACGAGCAATAAATAGTAACGAAAAAGGCTACCCCCTCTCTGCTTTCGCTGGAGGACCGCACTCGAAACTGCTTTGGAACACAGTGAAGTGCAAACCAAGGCCGAAGCCCCAATTTAATGGGCTTTAATGGCCGCACCTCGATGCCAGGGCCCGTTTGTCCGGCTTCGGTGACCGGACCATTAAATACACGGTTTATAATATGAAAAACGTAAATTCGACCGGTTCGTGGCATGACATGCTTTACGTTTGCAAGTCCACGTAATCGATTTACGAACGTTGGAGGCTTCCCGTTTTTTCTCCCCTCATTGTCCTGACAGTGACTTTTTGAAGGATTACATACTCCTGCTCATGATTAATGATGAGCTTATGCAATTAAAGTCACCACCGTCTCCTGCAATACCGACAACCCAACCCAACGCCCACCCACTACCCAATTGAAACTTACTCAGCTCTAATTGTGATTTCATTGCCAGTGTTTACGGGTGTTTCGAGTTCACTCAACAGCATCGTTTGTAAGCCGCAGGAGAATTGGAATTGCAACAATCCCTTCTGCAGGAAGAGGGCCATGTAGTGGCCGCCTTTGGTGCCCTGTGCTGCGGCCAGCATAATGAGACCATTTGTTGCACGTGTTCGCACTTTCAGCTGCACATGCATCGGTAGCACCGAATCGAGGCTATCGTGTGTCGGGATGTCCTTGTGGATGCGATGACTTACGTACGAGTCCCCAGAGAACGCCGCATTCTTTATTACAATTGGATTCTCACACAATGGTCCTTGACGATCGAATCGGCATACACACTGAAAAACAAAACGAAAAGGGATATGAAAACGAAGGGAACATGTTATTCGAGATAAAAATGTCACAGAGTGAGTGGGAGGGGTGGGCTGGGAGTTGGAAGGGTGCAAAACACAGCATGGAGGCATGTGTTTTCAATTGGAATTGGGTTTGATTATTTAAATTCTTCAGATAATGGTTAGCACATCGTGGAGAGAGTTTTATTAAAATAAAAATCTGTTCGGACGCCGCTGGGATCGTTGGCCTTAAATGAGGCGCTAAATGGAGGGTTATTGATCCCACAGAGGCGGTCATCAATTCGAATTGAATGCCAGGATGTCAATTGCTGGCAATACCTCCTTTTTCGTGGTTCAACACGACAGAGATTAACTATTTTCTAATGAACCAGAAGAAGGCAAGCAACTGATAAAGAGGTGCAGTGGTTTTCGATTTTGACTGCTGAAAAATCGAAAAATGAACAAAATATTTGCTCGTCCCATTGGCTCTTTGGTCGGAAATGGAGCTAGGCATATGTCAACAATACTCTCGTTGTTATTCTCGTTAGTTGCTTCTAACCTATATTGACATCCAATGTAACAAAAAGATACCAGCGTTGCTTGGTTTTCATGGTCTCATCTGTGCAGAACAAGATAGATTTAAAATAAGTAGACTTTTCCAGTACTAGAGAAATAGTCAACATCTTCTGTAGTGAAGATTTCGGCTCTATTCTAAGACTAGCCGTTCGATACTCATGTTATTAAATTGTTTCAGGACACCTTTCAATTAAATTTTCTTTTCTTATGAGTTCTTCTTCTTCTTCTTAGGACGCTACAGTCCGAGGTGGACCTGGGCCTCACTCAACATGCCTCTCCAGCCAGCACGATCTTTCGCCAGCTGTCTCCAGTTTCGCACACCAAGCCGGCCGAGGTCCACCTTGTTCGTGGACGTCTTCTGCTGTGTTGTCCCACAGGCTCAGAGTCGAAGACTCTTCGGGCCGCAACTAAGTTGTCCATACACTCTACATGGCCTAGCCATCTTAGGCGTTGGATCCGTAGACGCCTGGCTAGACTCATGTCGCTGTACAGCCCATTCAGTTCGTGGTTGAACCTTCTCCTCCAAATGCCATCAACGCAAACAGGACCAAAGATCGCGCCCAGAACTTTTCTCTCGAAAAGACCAAGAGACTGTTCATCCGCTTGGGGTATTGTCCATGCATCTGCGCCGTACAGCAGGACTGGGATGATCAAGGTCTTATACAAAGTCAACTTGGTCTTCCGAGTGAGGGCTCTACTACTCAATTGCCTTTTGAGCCCAAAAAAACAGCGGTTGGCGAGAGTTATTCTGCGTTTTATCTCGGTACTGATGTTGTTTGTACTGTTTACTGCGGAGCCAAGTTAGACGAAGTCCCTTACTACCTCAAAGTTATAGCTGTCTATGGTGACGTTCTGGCCAAGTCGTCGATGTTGTGCGTCCTTTCTCGATGACAGCATATACTTTGTTTTGCCCTCGTTTACCGCCAGACCCATTTTAGCCGCTTCCGTTTCAATGCCAGCAAACGCATCATTGACGGCTCGCTGTGTTCGCCCAATCACGTCAATGTCATCCGCGTAAGCTAGCAGTTGAACGGACTTTTGGAAGATCGTGCCTCTTGTGTTGGCCAGTGAGTTTTGCACGATCTTCTCAAGAACGATGTTAAAGAAATCACATGACAGCGCGTCGCCTTGTCTAAAACCTTTTTTGACATTGAAGGTCTCGGTGAGTTCGTTACCGACCTTGATGGAGCAGCGAGAGTTCTCCATCATCAACCTGCTCAGTCTGACGAGTTTGGCAGGAATGTCAAAACTAGACATGACGCTGTATAGCTCGTCTCTATGCACGCTGTCATATAGTAATAATAATAATGGCGGCGCTACAGTCCGAGGTGGACATGGGCCTAGCTTCTTAGCAATCATTCGTGTTATGCGTGCTATTGTTCTTTCACGAGTAGAGGGGACCTACAGTTTAATGCCGACTTCGAACGGCGAGATTGAGAAGCTTTTTCTAGACAGTTATACTCTTTGAGCATTGTCAGTGACTCGAAAGACGTGGAGCCGTGAATAAATGTTTGATGTTATTTTTCGAGATTCGAATCGACGTAGGAGTCGAGCGTAGGATTCGACGCACCTACCCACTACGCCACGGCACCCACGCATGCTCTCATATGCGGCCTTGAAATCGACAAATAGATGGTGTGTGTCGATCTGCATTTCTTGGGTCTTCTCCAGGATCTGCCGCAGTGTGACGATTTGATCTATGGTGGACTTCCCTAACCTGAAACCACACTGATAAGGACCTATCAGTTTGTTCACAAATGGTTTCAGGCGTTCACACAAAACGGCAGAGAAGATCTTATAGGCGATGTTAAGGAGACTTATCCCTCGATAGTTGCCGCAGTCAAAGGGGTCTCCTTTCTTGTGGATTTCTTATGAGTTACAAAAATCATATCGCATTACATCCAAGAATCAAGTGAGCGAAGTGTGATCGTATGCCAGTGTTAAGGAGTTAAGCATGCGGCTGTTTAAAAGTTCATCATACTTTCAGCAAAAAACTACAATTTTTGTCGTAGGATTTCAACGAGCAAGAATTTACCACCGTTTTCATTTTAAACTGACTCCAGATAGAGCCTTCGTGGCATTCGTGCCACAGACATTACTATATAATTTTTCTTCCAAAGTAGACTCGAGAAAATTGAATGCATTAATAAAGACGATGACAGACATCTAGCTTGAAAAAAGAATTCAGAGGCATTTGCAAATGATGACCAGATGGAGTAGATATGAGTAAATATGTTTAAGTATCAGATCATAAAATTAATCTTCCTCTCCATTTCCACATCTCCGTTTAAATCGTGATTTGAAAACGAAAATATTTATCAAAGTAAACTTAACCGCGAAATGTCCAACAAGTCCTTCTTCTCCTTCCCTCAAATCAATCAAAACAAGTTTGATTAAAGTGCCTGTAAACCGCAAGGCGTTCTCCTGCTGTTCACTTATGAAGAGGGGCAATTACTCTCATTCTCACAACAACAGCGGAAACCCCTTTTGACACCACCCACCATCCCAGCTGAAGGACTATCAACGATTTATGGGACAACAGATGACGACGTGACAAAAAAAAAGTGAAGAAAGCTGCGGGGACAAAATTAGTGCTCGACTTTAATTTGTCTATCCTTCGTTACGGTATTTAATAACAGTCGCTCGATCATGTTCCTCTGAGCACTCCCGTTGTGCAAGCAGAGCGGAAAATAGTTGGGCACACCCATACCAACGTTTGTCTCAACTTTGATGGAAAAGTAAATGTTATCGCATGAAATATATGCGCAATGATATGGGGGCGTGGAGGTGGCGGAGGATGCAACGGGGAGCGCCTGCAGGAGAGCTCCCATTGAGGAGCATATTAAACCCGGGTCGGGGGTCCCGCTGCATGCAAATTAGCTTACTTCGAATCAAGTTGCGAATGGGGAAGTTTGACGTCGTCGACGGCGGCGGCTATGATGATGCCAATGACGACGGAATGGTGATGATGCTGATGATGATGATGGGACCTGGGAATGCTGATGATACGAGGTCCCTTCGCAAGATCCCATCGCTTTTAATGAGGATATACGAGAACGAGGAATCAGCTCCCGGGCTGGCTTCCACAGAACTCCACCAACTGCAGCAGAGACCCCCTCCCGAAGAGATTCTTGTGAAAAGTTGCCGCATATCATTGCAGCGAGCGAGGAAAATCAATATTTTGTCATTGGTTCTGAATCTGAACCCAACTGAACCGCAGTGCCTTCTGAACCCGCGTAGTCCTTGCACAATGGCACCCATGCGGTGCTGCGACTTCAACTGCGAGGAACGGAAGCCAGGTTGCACGGTTGGAGTGTCCATTGCGATCCGAGTTATAATTATGCAAACTCGAATTCTAACTCCTGCCTTCCGCCCTTGACTCGACTACGTCCGGCGGGGTGCCTGCATTACGTCTGATCTGTGTCGGGGTGGTTTGAACAACAGAGCATCTGGGCACGGACTTGGGTTTGGGGGTGGACAAATGTCTGTTGTGGTTTCAGTTATGGGTCGGTTGCAGTTTGTGTGTCAATATGAGGGAACGCTAATAAGGCGATTACAAATAGGAGGCGGCTAATTGAACGAAAGTCAAATGGATTTCGTGGCACACATCAGATTTGGTTGTGGGTTAGGTAAACGGAAGGCGTAGTCAGGATGCCTTTGGGGAGTCTGGCCCTTTTTTAATTGCAAAACGTCCCAGAAGCTGCTCCAAGTGGATACAAGCGGTTAATGGGTAAAGCATGTTGTCAAAAGGCAGATTGATTGGATAACGCAACTATGTTACGTCAGAGTCAAGATGGAAGTACGGTCGTTTTGTTGAACTAAGAGCTGGATGGAATGAAAAGTGGAGAAAGAGGCAACCAGCATGTTGTTGCCACATGGAATGCGTTTGGAAATGGGAACGTTTATAGATAATCGTTTGAATCAGTGTTGAGAGGGTTAGCCTTGATTCGGAGATCAAGGATCTCCAGTAATGGCATTCATTTAGTCATCAGAAGCCCATGTTAAGTCAGCTATTGGCTGGAAATCCAAATAGAAGCACGTTTAAAATGCCTTTTTGTAGCTAAGTGAACGGATAGCAGGGAAGACAAGATGTCAAAGCAGCAACGAACAAAGGGGAGACATTTGCTGCACTTCAAAGGTCTTGGAAGAAAATTACGAGTACCTTCATTCAAACGACAGTTTTCATTATCTTTGCTTGGAGTAAGTTATCGATCAAAACGATGATGCAATGAAATACTTACTGTTGCTGGGATTAAAAAGAGCCATTAAATCACTTTTTCTTTATAATTGAAATTGAAATCTTGTTTTGCATCCGTGATTTCATTTGGATTTTTTTCTCATTTGTATTTCACGCCTGTTCAATGGGTTTAGAGAGCCCCTTGCTGACGAAGGTGAGAACGGAGAGAGGGAAATAAGGTTGCACACGGGATTCAGATGTTTTGTTCGTTGAATCAAAAAGGCAAATTCACATCCATTCGAATGGACCCGAGAGTCATCAGGGTGAACTGATGATTTTGTTTCTTGGAATTGAACTGAAAAGAAGCCAATAACATACGATTATACATTTCCCTTTTATTCCCAAAACAATAATCCTAAGCACTGGTCAAAAACAATTTTTTTTTTCTAATCCTTTATGCATATTTTATTTCTGTAAGGCTCTCTGGTCTTATTTAAGTTCACCGGATTAAATTCTCACTGCACATGAACTTTGCTGTTGAGTTAGTGTTCAAAATGAAAGCCATGGACGAAAAATCAATGAAACAGGAATTCGGTTATTCCGGATTAAGAGTGAAATCGATTTGAATTGCATGTGAGCATGAAAACTAATCTTTTTTTAAGTGAGTTTTTGGGCTTACACTTTTAAGCCTTTTCTTTAAATAACGTGTAGTTTAATCGGCTTATTCTCCATGATGGATGTTATGTACTAGTTAGTTTAAGAGAATATTTTTAACCTAATATAACAAAACTTGTTTAAGAAGCAACTTTGCCTTGGTTTTTCTTGGGATAAAACCAAGGTTTTAACTGACTTTCGTACTGTTTCAGATGTTCCTTTAAAATGGTATGACAAGATATTGTTTGGGAGATGATTTTCTCGATAGTTGACATAGTTAGAGCCCCTCAGTACTAAGCGACATGACGCATAACTCGTTCTTAAAACTGTCCAAATGGGCCAGAAGAAATGGCCTAAGTGTTATCGAAAAACGAATATTGTCCCCTCCACAAGAAAATATAAAATCCCACGCATCAACCCCCAAAACATCGACGGCAACGGCTGTGCTGGGATAGCTGGGAGTTATCCTAAATAAGTGGCTGTTTACAAGCGACTGGAAAATCCGACTGGGCAGGCAAGATTTTCTGCGTGTGGAACACTCGGATCGGTTCAATTGCATCATGTTTTCACCCAGTAATGTTCTACTGAGAATTGAGTAATTCTCTGTTTTAAATTCGTATTTTTCATGAATTACGGATAAATACAATTTTTGTTTAGGTGCAGCAGCAACGTTTGCATATAGTACTATATGTATGCAGTGAAAAAAACATTAAAATTGCATTTAAATCGTCCCTGTGATCAATTTTACTAAAATGCCACGTAGCATGCGTGAAGTGTTACTCGATCAGCGATGACCATAAAATGAGGAAAACATGCTGAAAACGGAACGAAAAGGAATGAAATTATACCTGCTTCACCCGAGAATCCGCTTTGAAAGTGGATTTTCGGTGGAAGAAGGTCGATTTTCGGCGCATCCAACCCATCTCTCTCTGGCTTGTTAAAGTCGTATATTGTGTCCCTCTTAATCCTGCCTTCTTCCGCTCATGTAATCAGGCACTAAGAGACTCAGCTGAAGGCCGAATGTCAACATTTTTTTAGAATATTTTTCTTCTTCAAATGACTTCATGACTGAGTGTATCTTTGGTCTAGCTTGCAACGCAGCGCAGCGCAACCACTCGTATTGTGCGTGCCATTGTTTCGACACCAAACTGCGAGATCTGAGAAGCTTTTTCAAGACTGTTATATTCTGTGAGCGATGTCAATGACTCGAAATAGGTGGTGCCGTGAATATATGAAAGATGTTTTTCGGAAATCGGACCTAGACTTTGAATATAAGAGTCGACGCAGGCAATAATGGGCGCCGTGGCCGTGGCGTAGTCGATAATTATACGCCACGGTGCCCATTGTTACCTTTACATCTTTTATTTTTCAATGTTGCTGACGATTCATCAATCATTCTTCTTCTTCGAGTGACGATACAGTCTGGGGTTGATCTGGCCGTCAACCAGCGTGAGAAATAGATGCAAATTCCTTCCAACCATCATATTTCCGACTATGTTGTCCCATCGGGTTAGACTCGATGACTCTCCGTGTAAAAGTTGCGTTAAACATGTCCTGGACAAAACAAAAGGAAACATTTTTTTCTAAATCTGATCTGTTGATGGTACCAAATGTGAAAACAGAACAGAAGAAGTTCTTACAGATTCTTCTGACGATCTACTACTGATGCTCGCCACGTCTAATAGTTTCCTGAAAACGATTCGATAATTTTTGAATTTTGGAAATTTACAAAAACACACGGTGGAACATTTACAGTGGCGAAAACCTAAATAGCACTCTTACAATTAATAACACTACATCCAAAAATACAATGCTGAAAGTTATATCAGCAACAATTTTTAAGTCTTAAAGTAAACATCTGTAAACGTTATCAACCTCTGTAAACACAGAATTAAACAGAATAGAATAAAATTAAGCGCTTTGAGTCGTACATTTATTTTACCACATTTGAATATGTGTTGTTAAAGGTGCTATTTATCTGTATTTGTATCTGGGTGATGCATCAAACCTTATAGATGATTGCGATCTGGCCTAGCTATGCAGGTTGTTTTTGTTAATTTTTTTTAGTAGCCACGACTTCTCACAGAAAAGGACTTTTTCAAAGCTGATTAGTGCTTAGTTTTGCTTGCCATTTCAAGTATTAAAGTCACTTAGCGGTTATTGTGCCATACGTTGAATGAAAGAGTCGAAAAGCGGATTGCTCCAAAATCTTCGGCGCAAGTTTCACACAAACGATTTTAGTACCTACAGTCTGAACTTCGACTTTTAAACACTCTATCTTCATCGCAGTTTCTGGCAGTTTTATTCACACTTCGTGTTTTTGTTGTTGTTTTGTACGTAAATGTCTGCTTAAAACTTGTAAATAAAACATGTCTGGCTGCAGAAAGTCAATTTGGATTTACTCATGCGTTTATACAAATTTCGTCTTATAAGGCTATGCGACAAAGCAACTGCGGACGATGATTTAGGTGGTGCATACAAATTGAGGGGATTTTAGACAATTTGAAACTGGTATCAGAATTGGTGGGTGCCGTGGCGTAGTGGGTAGGTGCGTCGACTCCTACGCTCGATATTGTCGGTTCGATTCCCGAAAAAAAAATGCTAAACTTTTTTTCACGGCTCCGGCTCGAGTCACTGACAATGCTCAAAGAGTATAACTGTCTAGAAAAAGCTTCTCAATCTCGCCGTTCGGAGTCGGCATTAAATTGTAGGTCCCCTCCTCTCGTGAGAGAACAATAGCACGCACAACACGAGTGGTTGGTGAGAAGCTAGGCCCAGGTCCACCTCGGACAGTAGCGCCACCATTATTATTATTATTATTGTAACGCCTTTTGTATCGAAAGCACCTTAGGCGCACTGTGTCTCAGTGGCCTTGAAATTTGCACACCAGATGTAGTAAGTGACTGATGAGTACAAAAGGGAACACAGGAATCAAATGATAAATAAGTTACAAGCAAATTACGAAAGAGCACTGACACCTTATGTTGTACAAAAAAAAATTTGCTTGTTTCTTTTTTCTATTTGGGTTCTTCTGTGGACTTTTTTTGTTTCGGTGTCCTACATTATCAAATCGCCATAAAGACAGTACTCGTTAGAATTGTTGTTATGAGTAGTGCAATGTACCAACAGATTTATGCCTAAAATCTACGTCTTTATAAAGTTCAACGAAAATTTAAAAATTTCTTTTCTTTCTTTGCAGGTCTTGCATTTTTGGTAAGTAATTTCTCCAGTAGTCAAATTCATTTTCTTGTTCATGCTTGCGATATTGAAAGGAACCAATAGAAAGTTCGTCTTTAAAATAAAGGGTGTCACAAAACTCCAATCATTCTCTTGTCGAGATAATTAATTGAGTCACAATTGTGTCAACAACTACGGGACCGAGTGGTCTTTGCGCTCTCTGCATGGTCGCATCTTTTTTCTGTTGAGGCAAACGTAAAATACTTTATAAAAATTGTGATGAAATTAATTTAAAAATAATGTCCTCTTTCAGTCAGGCTTAAGACAGACAGACATCAGAATTTGTTGTCTGCGAGAATAAGCCACAAACGATGAGTTTCGAGTTAAATTTTGAAAAATTACCTAGAAGCCGATCGCGAATTTAGTGTGAAAAACCAAAGAGGACATTTCATTTTTGAAAAATTATTGGAACGTAATTAAGAATTAATAGAAAATCACTAGAGTATCTCTTCACGTCCCAAAATATTTTCAGTTCCGAAAGAGGGTGCACTCATTGTTAGCTCCTCAGTCACCCTCTTGGAAATCATTTCAGATCTGTCTGTCCAACACCATTCACGTCTCCATTCGACTGTGACACCAGCGTCGTCTTCACTTGCTTGACAAGTATGACGTGGTCTAGAGTTTCTTCCAACATTGCACTGCTGGCAGTCTTATTCGAAATTGTCATTCCACCTAATCAATGTCACGCTCAAAAATTAAACGATTGCCAACGATTAACCATTTAAAGCGGAGCTGTAACATTTGATTTTATGTCGAACGTCTGACATTCACTACATCGGTCTTGTCAAAATTTAAAATTGATTGCTCTCCAGCGACAAGGCTGTTCCACTTGCCCTGCGGAGGGGAATTTCCACGCTTTTTGGGGAATTTGAAAAGCGCTCTCAAGAGGATCACACTCAACTGCACCTGAATACGAATAAATCCTCGATTGCCTGACACCGAAAACACCCCACTCACCCCGTGGGGGGCCATTTCTAACGCGAGGTTAAAAGGGAACTATCCGACATTCGCAGGAGTGCCTGAGTGCACACGCCCCAGCATAGGCGGCGCCGTCATTTTGTGTTAATTATTAGAGAGACAGTGCACAACATATGTACCCCTGTTTGTTCACCCTGTGCAGCGGTGTGCCTTTAATCATCGCCATCCTTGGGGGGCGGTGTTTGTGTAACAGCGCCATCCTTCTTCATTTTTATTGAAGGAGGACCCATTCAGCGGGGAGAGCATTAGAATCAGTTGCTCACCTACCATTCAAGTGGAAAGCATTGAATAGATCTTAGTCACGAGTGGGGCAGTGGGAGGGGGAGGGAAAAATAACTTTAAATGGAGCTACTAAAGGTAACAGCAGTCGGTCCGGAACAAAGGAAACGAAAAATTTATATTGAAATAGAGTGAGAGAGAGAGAGGGAGAGAGAACGTTTGCCATTACTCACCCTGGAGCCCTCCGAAGTGGTGACACAAGTACCTCCATTATAGCAACCCAATTTAATGCAATCCGGAGCGCCGGTGGTGAAGTTGTCCACTCCTCCAGATGCTCCAGCACTTCCCGTCGCACCAGTGCCTGATTCAGAGCTCTCCTCTGACGAAGATGATGATGAAATCGATGATTGTGTAGTCAGGATTGCCGGCGTTGAGGTCGGAGGTGGTGGGGGCGGTTGTGTTGGGGCTGGAGTGGTTGTGGTTGGCGGGGGTGGGGGCGGTGGCGGTGCTGGAGTGGTGGGTGGCGGAGGAGGTGGCGTGGGAGCCTGAGTCGTTGGCGGTGGAATATACTCTGTTGTGGTCGTTGGAGGCACAGTGGTCGGATATGTGACCAAGTCATCCGTGTATAGGATCTTTGTCGTGTGCTCGGAGAATGGCGGTGGCGTTGGCCGGAACGTTGGTGGTGGCGGTTGAGGGCTGCTGCTGCTCGGCCAGTAGGGCGATATGGTTGGGTATGGAGACAGTGAAGTCGATCCACCAACTTTGCCGGGCGTTGACGTCGTGATATCAATGCTGACCCCTGGTGAGTCGTAGTCATATGGAGAGACTGTCGAAGGGTAGTATGGGGTCGGTGGCCGATATGTTGTAAACCGTCCGCCGCCGGTCGATCCAAAGTCCTTTGTGTAGTCGGTCACCTTGGTGGACACAAAGACTTCGGGGTATTCGGTGAAGAATGGTGCGACCGTCGTTGTTATGCCGAAAGAGGGAGGTCGACGAGTGGTCGCCCCATACACTCCGGTTCCGCTCTCCTGGTCGTAGTCGGTGTACTCGGTTTGGATGCCGGCGCTGATGCTGGTCGTGGTGTCCGGATAATACCTGCTTGGCGGTGGCGGGCGGGTCTCCGGAATGTCTGTGACATAGCTTGGTGTCGTTGGCCACTTCCCAGTGGGTCGTCGGGTGGTGTATTCGTAGGGGAACGTCGTTTTGATAGTCGTTCGGTGATGGATTATTGTCGGGTGCGCTGTGATTGTTATTGGACGTTCCTCAGATTCCTCACTGCTGCTTGACCGGTCCGGCAATCTGGCCGTCGTTGTCTCGGATAAGTCAAACCGGGATACGGTCGTGTACTCGAGCTCGTCCGACTCCGCCGTTTCCGCCGATGAACTGCTGTCCGACGTCTGAGATTCTCCAGTGTCGTCGCTACTCTCGCTGCTGCTTTGCCCACCCCTCGCGGTGGTGTACACTGATGACGATGGCGTTGTGCCCTCCTCGGAACTCGAGCTCTCTGTGGTTGTCGTTGTGGGTGCTGGGGTAATGGGCGCCGTGTAGTTGCAGTCCAGAGAGTCTTCTCCGATCATGAGGCATTCACAAAGCATTCCCGTCAGCATCGGCGGGCACGAGCATGTAAATGTGTCCACTCCGTCTATACACACGCCTCCGTTCATGCACTTGGGTCCCAACTGACACTCATCGTATTGGAATTCGCATTTCTCCCCGTGATAGTCGGGCACACAGTAGCACGTCGGCACTCCCTCCTCCATCAGGCATAGCGCATTGTTCTGACAGGGATTATCGGAGCAAATGAGGATCTCCTCCTCGCAGTTGGTTCCTGTATATCCCATCGGACAGGCACAGACATATGCGGCCAACTTGTCGACACAAACGCCCCCATTTTGACATGGCGACGATTCGCACTCGTTGATCTCCTCCTGGCAAATGCGCCCCCTCCATCCCGGCGGACAGTCGCAGGTGAACTCCAGCCCAGGACCTTCTATACACTCACCGCCATTGTGACATCTGGCGCCCGTTCCTGCAAAGAAAAGCAAAACGAAAAACGTTAGAGTGATATTAAAGGCACTTTGCGGATTCACACACAACCGAGGTGGATCCTTGTCAAAATTAATTCTCTACAACGTGCCAACGGAAATGTAGCTAAAATCCGCTCACCTGTTTCACAGACGGCCACATCAATCTCACAATGTATACCCAAATATCCCGGTTGACAAGTGCATACATATCCGTTATCTCTGTCCCTGCAAAGGCCACCGTTTTGGCATGGATTGGACAAGCACTCGTCCACGTTCTCCTCACAGTTGGCTCCTGAAATAGATGAACAGCCCCACCCGGGGCACAGTGTAAGAGGAGGGATTTATTCAAGATGGATTAAGGATTAAACTTGTCTGGTCTAAGAGCATAAACCTTAAGTACACACACACATACACACACAGGCACAACTAAAGAGTGTACATTGCAGCCGAGCGTTATTTGAGCCATTTGACCCACTTCCCTTGTTGTTTTCACATTTTTTCCCTTCGCTTAGTTCTTTCTCCTCTTTGGCTCTAGTGTCCTTATTGTTATTCTTTGCCCTTTGGTTTTTGTGGTTAATTTGCGTTGCCCGAGTGCAAATGAGGGAGAGCGAACAGTTGGCAGGCATCGCATGACGAGCAAGGATCAAGCGAGCGGAGCAATTTAGTTGAATAAATATTATTTTTTATCTACCCAGCAGTTGGCGAGGATTAAGGGGAGGCGGACTGGGCAGGATTGATGTTTGCAATAATTGGCTCCGTCCGAAAGGATTCCCACATAACATATATTTATCTGATGGCAGTAGAGAGCGCAAATAAACGGGTCGGTTTAAAATGAAAAAGGGTGCATACGACTGTCCATACGATTCGCATATGGTTTTCTAATGAATTTGAATTCTGTTTGACAAGCCATCGGGGGTGTAGGTGACGGGATGATATAGGAATAGGTGAATTGACGTTTGAGGCGAAAACAAAACAAAAAATACATGAGTCGGGATAATCCTTGTGAAGATCTGTTAACCGCTGAGGGAGCGGAGAGGTTGGGGAAACGATTATAAAAGCCAGCAGCGGTTAGCAAGCTGAGAAATGATGTGGTCCATTAAATCTAGAGCACTGATGTCAGTTTTGATTCAAGTGGATGGATGAATGGGTTGCTGAGTCGGAGCTGAATGGAAAAGCTCTCAAAATGCCAAGATAGGATACGGCTGTAAAGGAAGTCTATTGCCTTTGTTTTTGAGCTCCATTAGCGTGCTCATTTTAGGTTTTGAATGAAATCAAGGAGTGGGTTGTGTTTTGTGACGAATTTTCTTTGAAACTCGTCAACGGTAATCAGACGGTATTCAATTACCGTGAAGACAATCTAAAAGGGATTTTGGGGCAACAGAACATTTGTCTTTTGAAGCCGCTATGGTGAAGTAGGTAAGTATTTTGTACTCGTAAATTGAAGGTCCATGGTTCGATCCCGGGCACACGAACTTTCATATGCACGCCACCACCTCTCTTTTGAGACAATGCTCAAAGAGTATAATTGCCAAGAAAAAGCTGCTTAATCTCACCGTTTGAAGCCGACTTTGAACTGTAGGTTCCCTCCACTCATGAGAGAACAATAGAACGCACAACACGAGTGGTTGCTGAGAAACTAGGCTCAAGCCCACCTCGTTTTGTAGCACCACCATTGTTATTATTATTTTATTTAAAAAAGGACTGGCTTGGTACTGACCAAGTTAAGTTATTGGAGATCGGCGTTGCCCTTCGTGAAGTGCTGGTGCCAGAGGTATAGTTGAGCTCCTTTTGTGAAACTCGTCCTTTATCTCTCTGGCCTATCATGCAAATTGTTGTTGAAATTGGTCGTATTGTTTGAAGAAAGCATGCCCGATGAATGGAACCTCAGCATTGTTTGCCCGATCCACAAAAAAGGAGACCCTCTAAAATGCGCCAACTATAGAGGCAACAGTCTTCTGAATATTGCATACAAGATCTTATCTACCGTGTTGTGTGAACGCCTAAAGCCATTCGTCAACAACCTGGTCGGTCCATACCAGTGTGACTTTAGGCCTGGAAAATCCACCATTCACACTGCGGCAGATCTTGGAAAAAACCCAGGAACACCAAATCAATACCCATCACCTTTCATCGATTTTAAGACCGCGTATGACAGCATCTATAGAGACGAGCTATATAGAGCAATGTCTAGTTTTGGCATCTCTACTAAACTCGTCCGTTTGTGTAGGATGACGATAGAGAATGCGCACTGCTTTCAGAAGTCCGTCCAACTACTCGCATATGCCAACGATATTGACATAATCGGAAGAATACAGCGTGATGTCAATGGCACTTTTCTGAGTATTGCCATGGAGGCCGCGAAGATGGGTTTAACGGTAAATGAGGGCAAGACCAAGTATATGCTGACAACCAGAAAGGACACCCAACACCGACGTCTCGGACAGAACGTCACAGCACACAGACATAACTTTGAGGTAGTCAAGGACTTTCTCTACCTAGGTACCGCTATTAATTCAGACAACGACACCAGCGTTGAAATCAAACGAAGAATAACTCTAAGAACTAAGAAAGCAATTGATAACCAAAGCCCTCTTTCGAACAACCAAGGTAACCCTGTATAAGACCTCAATCGTCCCAGTCCTTCTATATGGCGCAGAAGCATGGACTTTGTCAAAAGCGGATGAGGTTGCTCTTGGCTGCTTTGAGAGGAAAATTCTTCGGGTGATTTTCTGTCCCGTCTGTATAGAAGGTGATCGAGCTGGCTGGAGACGCTTGTTGGTTGAGGCCCACGTCCACCCCGGACTGTAGCGCCACCTTAAGTAAATAAGTAAGAGGACTAAAAGGGCATACAATTTATTTGATTTTAGTTCTTCTTGGAACACACGAACACACACAACCAGTAGCGTACCTTGGGTATAAGACTACCTCGAATTTCATTCAAGCTTGAAAACACCTGTGGTCAAAGTGTTTCATAACTCAGCTTTTATCGCTTTAGTTTTGTTTCGATAAGTTAAGTTTCTACTGTGAGAATGATGTGGAAATTAAGCATTTTGTGGTTCAAGCACAATAAAATTCGATTGTAACCAACTGAATTATTTTTCTACCATCCCCTTCATGCATCAACTGAATGACTTTGATTTTGAAAAACAAAGATTCCATTTAATTAAATATTCTACCACGCCTAGCGCATAACGCACAAACAAAATAAATTACACAGGATATTTTCTTTTGAAAGCGAATCAATGAAGTCATCCATACACGATCCAATTCAGGTGATGAAAGACTTTCAGGACAACTTCCGAAAATCAAAGTCTTTTGATTTTTATTCAAACAACTTGTCAACTTTCAATTTGATCAATTTGACTACGCTACACATGACTTAATTTTGAGAATAAACGATTGACTTGACAACTTATTTGAATTGTGTGGGGAATACTTTAGACTTAAAACAATAATTTAGTTGGTTTTATTGAGCTACACGTATGCTAGTCGATCTCTGGTTTCTAGGCTGGTAACATGTTAGTTTAAGTGTCAAGTGTTAAGCACTAATTTACGAGTATGCCTTTCGTGGAAAACTTAGTGCATTTGTTTGAAATTGAATTTCATGGCCATGGTTTAACTTTTTTCTTGAATCGAGTATTAAGGAGCAGTCGTAAGCGATTGGATGGCGCAGTTGGTTAAGTGCCTGCCCCAAGTTAGAGGGGTGCCAGGTTCGAATCCCAGTGAAATCGAATCTGGTCCAGTCACCATTTGCCATGGGGGTCAAATTAACGGCACTGGAGTAGGTTGCTTCCTGGCAGTACAATGGGTCACTTTCTGAGTGCTCCAGTGTAGTGTTTCAAAAACATACGAAAATAAAATGAGCAAGTGAGAGTTGTACTCGCACGGAAAGGTTCCGTCGCATAATATTGATGGATGATTTCTGAATATCAAACGACGTTTCTAAACTATTTCAGTTAAATTTTCTTCTAACTTCAACCCAAAACTGCTCATGCCTGCGGTGTGTGTGTTCATTTCTGTTGGGTATTTAGGGGTAGAGATCAAAAGATAACGCTCAGCAACGAATAGAGTGGTCGGACACAGCATGAAATTTATGTGTGAAAATGAAAATAGTGTTCATTTTAAATCTTAGATATCTCAAAATTTCAACATAAATCGATATTTTGAAATTTATCATTTCTTAATGCTTACGCCGAGATCTTCAAAACTGCGTTTTCAGATCTTCAAAATTCGCATGTCGATGGTTGACCGTTTTTGGCCAATATCTCCAAAACCATTAGGGCCAGAATGCTCGCAATGGTTTTAAATGAAAGTACTCAATGAAGCGAAGTTTTTGTGATTTTTTCAGATTTTTCAACACTTTGGTTTAGAAATGGAAGGGGGGGACGCATTTAAAAAAACTTTGGAGCTCCATATTTTCCAAACGGTACTTTGGATAAAAAAAGTCTTGAAAGAAAACTCCACCTCATTTCAAAAGATCTGTCGATTGATATATATTTCGATGGGGTGCGACAATTTTTCAAAATTAATGGCAACTTCACCTGTACTGGAGCCACCCCCAAACGGCTTTAATTTGGGTACATGGGCAATGACATCTTGGTCTGAAGTACCTAATTCCAAAATTTCATGCCTATATCTTCATAAACTTCGAAGATAAAAAAGTGTGACAGACACGACGGACGGACACACCGAAATTATAAAGGTTCCGTTTTTGTAGACGCAACCTTAAAAAAAGAACAGTCGTGAAATTAGGAGAATAGCAATTTTAAGGTTTCAGTCTTGCTCTCAACTAAGAAATTGATCCTTGCGTTTTTGGAAGTCCTTTGTCATTTCGACAACACTCCCGACGATGACTACTCATGTCTAAGACAAATTTACTATCGTGTAGTACATTTTTGTACAAATTTCAGCTGAATCGGATTCGTAGTTTTGTTCTGACTGTGCGTAAAAGGGGCGTGTCCGCGGATTTTTTGAAAAATTGAAAAACACCAATATCGGTCGGTGATTCGATTCTTGTTTTTGGAAAGGAAATCGCGCAGCGAAATCAAAGAACGCTTGGATGCTGTGTACAGTGACTCTTTTCTCGCTTTTCTCTGACATTTTTATGTCAGCAAGGGCATCCATTTACCTAACCTTACCTAAGGACACTGAATGATAAATTACAACTGCTGTCAATTGCTGAATTATGAGCTTTTAACGTCAAATCTAAAGAAGAAAAGTCTAGAATCTTTTTTCTTTTACCGGTTTTTGAGTGTCAATATGTTCGTCATTATTTTAAACTCAAAATGGTCTCGAGAAATTTTTAAATCCTAAATTTTATGCAACAAAAATCTGACGAAAAAAGGTTAATGAATTAATAAACTTATACTTTTCCGAATCGTTCGTTATTCCCTGTAAAACCCAACCCCCGATATACAATACACGAATGAATACACAGTTCGTCAGAATGGTTCAGTGATCCGCGTGGTAGTACAATAAGCATAAGCTTGTTAAAGTGTGACCGCACTCTGCCACTAGCACCTATCACTTATACACACTTCATCTTTCCCATTCGATGAAAAGTCTCTACCTCACACCATTGGCACTATGTGCACAACAATTATCGCCACGTGCCAAAGTCCCACGAACCATAACCGCACCAGGTGCCATACATACAACACTTCAAACAAACTAATTACCCGCCTGACCCGGGATCATATGGCTTCTAAATGTTTTTTACCCGATTCGGATAAAATCAAAACAAATTCTCCAACTCCACCGCCGGCACGATGAGTGTGTTCCTTGATGTCATAACTGAATTACCTCGTTCGACAGTCGATAATAGCCTGGAAAACACAACAAATCGCTTGGAAACCATATAAGAAGCTCCGCTCGTGTTCCTTAAGGCACACTTTCGTATTTCTTCCCCTCTCCTCCCGCCCCGCATAAAGTTCGTTCCGTAAACAAAAGGAAAATCGTGCGCGTCCGGGAATGACAGAGTGCCCCGAGGGGGAGGTAAGAAAATTATGCCATGAAAGGAAAAAAAAATCGAACATCTTTAACCACTTTCGCTTTCTTGATGTGTGTTCGTAGAAGACCTACTTTTCCGAACCAAGAAAATGGAAAAAAGGGATCCAAAGACCCACAGACCCGAAGTGGTCATTTTTATTGATTTACCCCAGCGGCAGTGGTCGGCGTGCATGCGGTTTTGGGGTGAGAATGAGTTTGGTAAATGCCAAGCCTCGGGGGTTTCGAGTGATTTTTGGTTTTGTTAGAGTAATTAGCGGTATTTTCGTTCTACGTCAGAGCAGGGTGCGAGCAACTACTATTCCAATGATGAATCAAGGGTGCGCAGTGTGTATGTGGGGGTGGAAAACTTCAGGCGCATGCAGGAAGCGAGAAAGACAATTATGAGCAGCTTAATCGAAACGACGTCCCTTTGAGTTTTACGAACAATTTAATTCTATGAGCATGCGGTGAAACCACAGTTCGTAAAAACAAGTTGTTCGAAGGCAATCAGTCGAAAATCAATCAATCAATTGGAAACGTATTGCAGGGAGTTTGAAAGGAAATGGCATTTCTGTGAACAATATCCTGCGGAGATTGGTTTGTGTCTCTGTGATGGGGACGTCGTTTGTTCAGAAGGGCTTGGTTTGGTGGTTTGGACCACAAAAAAAATGTGAATTCTTGTGTTTTGCATTGCGATTGTGGGAAACAGCTCAGACGATGAAAATTAAAAGGAAATTATCATTTAAGAGGAGAAATATCAAGTGACTGGCAATTTTGAGGAAGTAATGGAGTCTTTTTACCATGGTAGAGGTGTTAATTGTATATATGGCGCCCTATTGGGGACTCTTTCTAGAGTTATCTTTCGCAATCAAAAAAACTGACACTTGGCAACTACTATTAGTTTTTTTAAACTTTGCTGATTCGCAGAACTTATATAGATTATGGTCCACGAGCTTTAATCCGGTAAGACCGACTTAAGGTAGATATATGACAAGCACAATTCGGATCCTTTCAAGAAAAAAACTAATCGGAAGGTTTTTTTCCGACTTCGGAGTCATTTTCTAGATAGTTACACTTTTTGAGCGTTTTCGGAGATTCGAGAGAGTTGGTGCTTCAACAGTGAGAGTTGGTGTGCTGATCGAAATTTGATTCACGGACCTCTGGAGTAGGAACCGACGCACTTACTCACTACGCCACGGAAATTGCAGACTCGTGTTGAGTTGCAGTTTAATTAACTTCTTCTTCTTCTTCTTAGGGCGCTACAGTCCGAGGTGGACCTGGGCCTCACTCAACATGCCTCTCCAGCCAGCACGATCTTTCGCCAGCTGTCTCCAATTTCGCACACCAGGCCGACCGATGTCCCCCTCGACTTGTGTGCGCCACCTTGTACGTGGACGTCCTCTGTTTCGTTGTCCCACAGGCTCAGAGTCTAAGACTCTTCGGGCCGGAGCTAAGTTGTCCATAAGCTCTACTTTACGCCTGGCTAGACTCATGTCGCTGTACAGCCCATACAGTTCGTGGTTGAACCTTCTCCTCCAAATGCCATCAACGCAAACAGAACCAAAGATCGCGCGCAGAACTTTTCTCTCGAAAAGGCCAAGGGACTGTTCATCCGCTTGGGATATTGTCCATGCCTCTGCGCCGTAAAGCAGGACTGGGATGATCAAGGTCTACTCTATACAATAGTCAGCTTAGTCTTCCGAGAGAGGGCTCTACTACTCAATTGCCTTTTGAGCCCAAAAAAACAGCGGTTGGCAAGAGTTATTCTGCGTTTGATCTTGGTACTGACTTTAATTAACTGGTTTAGAATAATCTGGCAACTGCAGCCTTCTCAATCGGCAAATGTAAGCATCACCAGTGCACTAAAAACAACTCCGCCTGGGATATACGATAAACAAGTGGTGGCTTGGTCTGACTGAAGTCACACTCCTTGTGGGTTCTATTCCATAATTCTTAGCAAATTTTGATTCCTTCCTTAAAATACAAACTTCACACTCCCACGGCTTGTCTTCTCAACCAGCATTCAACCGATGGGAAGATTGACATTTTGGACCTGGATGGTCCTAAGTGATTTTTCACAATGGGATGACATTGGTCATTGACATTGGTTCATGTAATAATAATAATAATGGTGGCGTTACAGTCCGAGGTGGACATGGGCGTAGCTTCTTAGCAAATATTCGTGCTATAGTTCTTTCACGAGTGGAGGGGACCTACAGTTTAATGCCGACTCCGAACGGCGATTGAGAAGCTATTTCTAGACAGTTGTACTCTTTGAGCATTGTCAGTCATTCGAAAGAGGTGGAGCTGTGAAAAAATGTTTTTTCGGGAATCGAACCGAGAACATCGAGCGTAGGAGTCCACCCTCTACGCCATTGCGGTCCATGTAGATGCATAATTTATTCGCTTCCTCCCAAGGAAGAGCTTTCGTTGCATGACCTTAGGTTAGGTTAGGCTAGGGAGCTGCTAGTGAAATTCAGCAGCACAGTTAGACCATGTTGGTCCATTGTGATACCCACAGTCAGACTACTACCACTGATCGACCGCTCCAGTGATAGTGCCGTTAATTTCATTTCAACGACAAATGGTGACTGGACCAGATTTGAAAAACCGGAGAAGAGCGTATTTACTTTGCTTTCACTGGGATTCGAACCTAGGGCCCCTTTAACGCAGGCACTTAATCAACTGCACCATCCAGTCGTTTTTTATGATCTTAACTTCAATAAAGTTGAATGGGGCTAATTCTGCCAATCGTAAGTGGTCCGAGAGCATAACGTGCCTCAATACCAAGCAAATGTGGCCGATGCGTAACCTCAAACGTACGAGTATATTCTGCTTAATCAGCATACTGAGCATCAGCCCAGTACACAGGATAGATGTCCTAACAAGACACTGTCCAACACATTTAAACTAAGGTACCAGCCCAATGAAAAATAAAAAAAATTAATAAATGTGTCACACCAATGAACATTTTTATCCATTCACCCACTCCAATGTTGTGTGTGTTAAGCTCAATGCATTCCTTCTCATTCGTCGGTTGTGCAATATATCAAAAATATCACAAAATGAGTGACAGCACTCATAACAACCAGTCTACCAACATTCGCTATCGTTCGCAGTAATTAGACGTTCGCCATAAATCATATTGCGAAAAAAAGAAATGCATTCCTAAAAGAAACAATCGTCTTAAAATATGACTACCACGAGCAATAAACAACGCTCTGACAAACAATAAACAACGCTCTGACAAACAATACTTTAATTGCATGAAAAATTCCATGGCAGCGTCTCGTTTCGACCAGCAATATTCACTAAGCTCCTTTCGACGTCTGCCGTTTAGTGACTTTCTTTGGAATTACGAGTGACTAGAGACGAATGCCAATTACAAGACAGTCTAGGATGATGGTCGACGTGAAATTGTTGTATTACCATAGAATTTATGATGAGAATGAATGAGAAATAGCATAAATAAATTATGATAGATAATTCTGACTTGGAGGGGAAACTGGGTGTTTATGAATCTAATGTCGAAGGTGGCTGATCTATCTAGAGCACAACAACTTAGCTCAGGTACGAATAATCTTCTACTCCAAGCCTTTGGGACAACAGAGGAGGTTAACGTCTTAAGTGGAACACAGTCAATGTGTTCTCAACTGGAGACAGTTAGAAAGAGATAGCGCCTCCTGGAGAGGTCCAAGTCCGCCAGGAAAGTACTGCAAAAAAAGGTAGGTAGGTAGGTATGTGGGTAGACGGGCACAAGCCACGTCTCACTTCGGTCCTTAGGGACCCATTGTGATGCCCAAACTACAAAGAAAAGAAGAAGTCATGTCAAGAAGTTTTGTGGGTCATGGCTTCATAGGACACCCTTCTTTAGATCTCAGGATTTTTCGATCGCTTCCTTGGGTATCGCGCAGTTAATTTGTTGAATCTCTATACCTTTGGAAGCTCTGGATTAGATTGCTAACTCAAAAATTGAAGCTGGATAATCAGACAATGCCGTGAGCTAATTGGGCGCTGGGAATGTTGACTGAAGATCCGGGTTTTGGTCATGGACGAGGCCTATTTTTGGTTCAGCTGCTCCACAAGCAAAATTGTCGTAGTTGGAGCGAACACAATCCACAATTGTTGATTAAACATTAATGCACCCACAAATTTTTGATTGACTGTTGTGCGATTCATGGCATGGTGGCATAATCGGACCATATTTCTTTTGAAATGGGGAAGGAGACACTGTATAGAGCGACTTCAATCGACTTTCTGTGGCCATAGCTCGACAACGTCGATATGAGCTGTGGTGCAAACAAGACCCCGTTGAATGACATACAAGCGATAGAACCCTTGGAGTTATAATAATAATAATGGCGGCGCTACAGTCCGAGGTGGACCTGGGCCTAGCTTCTCAGCAACCACTCGTGCTGTGCGTGCTATTGTTCTTTCACGAGTAGAGGGGACCTACAGTTTAATGCCGACTCCAAACGGCGAGAGTTGTGAAGGGGAAATTTGGCGACTGGGTCATCTCATGGCGAGCTTTCATCAATTGGCCGCCGCGATCTTGCGGCTTGACACCAATCGGTTATTTTCTCTGTGGCTACGGCGATTCCTTAGTCTAGGCTAACAAGCCTTTGCACTTTGGACGAGCTCGAGACTCACATTCGAGACGTTATTGCCGAAAGAATACCGGGCCGGATCTAGTTATCAAATATTGGACCCACCGCTTGAAGCTTGAAGCACTGTCAGAGAAGCCAAGGCCATCGTTTGAATGGTGTGCTATTCCATACATAATGGCATGAATGTAGCTTCAAAACAAAGTATATGCTATCATCGAGAAAGGACGCACAACATCGACGACTTGGCCAAAACGTCACCATAGGCAGCTATAACTTTGAGGTAGTAAAGGACTTCGTCTACCTTGGCTCCGCGGTTAACAGTACAAACAACATCAGTACCGAGATCAAATGCAGAATAACTCTTGCCAACCGCTGTTTTTATGGGCTCAAAAGGCAATTGAGTAGTAGAGCCCTCTCTCGGAAGACCAAGCTGACTCTATACAAGACCTTGATCATCCCAGTCCTGCTGTACGGCGTGTACGAGGCATGGACAATATCCCAAGCGGATGAACAGTCTCTTGGTCTTTTCGAGAGAAAAGTTCTGCGCGTGATCTTTGGTCCTGTTTGCGTTGATGGCATTTGGAGGAGAAGGTTCAACCACGAACTGTATGGGCTGTACAGCGACATGAGTCTAGCCAGGCGTCTACGGATCCAACGCCTAAGATGGCTAGGCCATGTAGAGCGTATGGACAACTTAACTCCGGCTCGAAGTCTTCGAATCTGAGCCTGTGGGACAACGCAACAGAGGACGTCCACGAACAAGGTGGCGGACACAAGTCGAGGGGGACCTCGGCCGGCTTGGTGTGCGAAACTGGAGACAGCTGGCGAAAGATCGTGCTGGCTGGAGAGGCATGTTGAGTGAGGCCCAGGTCCACTTCGGACTGTAGCGCCCTAAGACGAAGAAGAAGAAGACACTGCATAGAATGATTTCAATCGACTTTCTATGGCCAGAGCTCGATAACGTCGATATACCGGAGCTGTGGTTCTAACTAGACGGCGCTTAATGACATTTAAACGGCGGAACGCTTGGAGTTGTGAAGGGGAAATTTGTCGTCTGGGTCATTTCATGGCGAACTTTCATCAATTGGCCGCCGCGATTATGCGGCTTGACACCAATCGGTTATTTTCTCTGGGCCTGCGTCGAATCCTTAGTCTATGCTAACAAGCCAAGCACTTTGGACGAGCTCGAGACCAACATTCGAGACGTTATTGCCGGAATAATACCGCGCCGCACATATTGGACCGAGTTATCAAATATTGGACCGACCGCTTGAAGCACTGCCAGCGAAGCCAAGACCATCGTTTGAATGATGTGCTATTCCATATATAATGGCATGAATGTAGCTTCAAAACTAACTCAAAATCAATTTGATATCCCACGCCATTGTTGTTTTACTTAAATATATTTTCCTGTCGTTTTTATCTGGTCACCCTTTAGATGGCTTCAAAATATTCCAACTGTTTTGAATTAAATGCAAATTTGAATTGCAAACGAAGATCGTGAATGAAAGTTGACTAAAAATTACGATGAATGCTACTTCTCCATTTATTTTGTAGCGCCACAATGCAAATTAAGTCGGGGTCCAAGAATTCAGTTAAGACGATCCCTTACGAGATGTGTCCGATTGCGCGTGAATCCAGTTGGCTGAGATTCCCCTCAATTTGTATGCAGCTTAGTCAAGATCGTCACTTGTAGCTTTGTCTAACAGACAGTAGAGAAAATAATCGCCAATGAAAGGTCCGATTACGGGATGCTGTCCAATATTGGGCCTAGCAATGTCTATGTCAAATTCGTGCAGCACATGAACATCGATCACCACATTAACGAGAAATTCATAAGGGTTCGCTAATAGGTAGCTACGCAACATATTGCAGACTCTCTGGCCTCATTATATTTCAAACGAACACCTGAATAACCAGACAACACCAACAGGAACAATCATACAACGACGGAAGGCAGTGGATTGCTCATACATTACGAATGGACAACATATACAGCCTTGGCCAAATGTATTAGGCACCCTTATCTTTTTGTTTTTCTTGCCAAATCACTTATCGGAAGTAATTAGTTTAAATTTTAGGGTTTTCGGCGACACTGTCTGAGGTCGTAAACGATTTTTATTTTTTCCTTTCATTTCTTTAATTTTTTTGCTCTTTGAAGATATAACAAATCTTAAAGGGTGCCTAATACATTTGGCCAAGGCTGTATACGGCTGAAGACTTGGCGGTTCGAAAATATACCGCACAGCAGTGGAGAGTGAACATAACCATTTTGACAAACAGGTGAAGGGTTGTTTTCCGATGCACGTCTCTCTGGTGTTGTATGTGCAGTCTTCAAGACCATTTTATTCCATCTACACTTCAATCACCGTAAATGTAATAGCTATCCTTGGCAAAATTTCCTCTTTAACCTTTGATTGAATCACTCCTTTTCCTTACTCATCTCTCTTACTCATACTCACAAGCAACCTTTCCCATCGATAACCATCTCTCAATAGCAGGAGATTCGTTGACTTTGGGTACTTCCTACCTTTCGTTACACGCTCCGAAAGCCGCAGAGTGTAAAAGTATCCCCCATCCGTCTCCGGGATAATAAATAAACAGGCACTCTATGTACTTAACACAGACTTTAGCATTCAGACAGAAGAAGGGTGTTCGCTTTAAGTCTTCCCACTTGGTCTGCAAGAAATCATTAAACTCTTAAATTCCACAAAAAGGAAAAATAATCTTTATTATTTCCAACCTAATTCGACTTCTCAGTGAACAACTTGACCGCCTGAATGGGCACGAACTCCATCCAAGAAGACCCCCGCTCAGTCTTTGTCTGGTTCACAAACGTTTTCCAACTCAGAAACTTTGAAAAATTAAAATTGTATAGCAAAGTTCGAGATGGTTACTTCGTTACTTCCAGGGTCATGGCTTCCAGTCCATTTAATTTCAATATTTCAATAAAAGGTCGTTTACTTTTGGGACGCTTCCTTTCGTTGAGCGAGTGGGAGTGGGAAGCGCCTCTCTGTGTTTTCACAGTTCGCAGGCTTTCTGGGAAAATATCAAAGGTAAGTCAACCAAGTCAAGACGATTTAAATATGAAATGGATACACAGCAGCACTTGAGAATGTTTAGAGCGCTTATTTTCGATCGGTAGAATTAAGTTGTTTGTTTTTGACGAGGGGGAACATGTGTTTGCGGGAAATCTTACGAAAATGTCTGAGTAAGCGGAAAGAGTAAACCATCAGTCGCTTTCTAGGCGGTTCGAAAAAGTAAAGAAGAAAGTTGATTTCAAATTCTGTATGACTGACCAGCTTTGGAAAATGTTGTACGTGAAGTCTACAAGAAAATATGTGACGACGAATATATCACGACTGAAAATTCGAAGAGTTCAAAAAAGTTGAACTATTCATGATTACATCTGGTTTGGGATTTACAACAAAGCTTTCAGATGGGGACTGCTTCTTGAGAAGCAACTTGTGCACCTTCATACAAAAAAGTTAATCTTTTAAACGAACTATGTGGAAGAAGACCTGTGGCAGACTGCATATTGGAAAATGGAGTACGGTTAGAGTGTATGAATTTCAAACCGTCATCCTAACGGTGTCACAATGTCAAGAAACTTGCAACCCATGGCTTTACAAATGACATCTTGATGGAGATCTGTAGTACAGGGTGACGATAGGAAATAAAATTTAAATAAAACAACAACGGTGTGTTTATAATTGATTCTGGCTTTATTTCCAATATACACTCATACCATTATGTATGGGATATCACATCACTCAAATGACCGGCTCGGCTTCGCTGGCAGTGTTTCAAACGGAAGATCCAAAGATACGTAGTAGAAGACGAAAGAAGCTTCTTCTTCTTCTTAGGACGCTATAGTCCGAGGTGGACCTGGGCCTCACTCAACATGCCTTTCCAGCCAGCACGATTCCTCGCCAGCTGTCTCCAGTTTCGCACATCAAGCCGCCCGAGGTCCCCCTCGACTTGTGTGCGCCACCTTGTACGTGGACGTCCTCTGTTGCGTTGTCCCACAGGCTCAGAGTCTAAGACTCCTCGGACCGGAGCTAAGTTGTCCATAAGCTCTACTTTACGCCTGGCTAGACTCATGTCGCTGTACAGCCCATATAGTTCGTGGTTGAACCTTCTCCTCCAAATGCCATCAACGCAAACAGGACCAAAGATCGCGCGAAGAACTTTTCTCTCGAAAAGACCAAGAGACTGTTCATCCGCTTGGGATATTGTCCATGCCTCTGCGCCGTTCAGCAGGACTGGGATGATCAAGGTCTACTCTATACAATAGTCAGCTTAGTCTTCCGAGAGAGGGCTCTACTACTCAATTGCTTTTTGAGCCCAAAAAAACAGCGGTTGGCAAGAGTTATTCTGCGTTTGATCTCGGTACTGATGTTGTTTGTACTGTTTACTGCGGAGCCAAGGTAGACCAAGTCCTTTACTACCTCAAAGTTATAGCTGCCTATAGTTCTGGCCAAGTCGTCGATGTTGTGCGTCCTTTCTCGATGAAAGCATATACTTTGTTTGGCCTCGTTTACCGCCAGACCCATTTTAGCCGCTTCCGTTTCAATGCCAGTCTGACGAGTTTAGCAGGAATGTTAAAACTAGACATGGCGCTGTATAGCTTGTCTCTATACACGCTGTCATATGCGGCCTTGAAATCGACAAATAGATGGTGTGTGTCGATCTGCATTTCCTTAGTCTTCTCCAGGATTTGCAGCAGTGTGAAAATTTGATCGATGGTGGACTTCCCGGGCCTGAAACCAAATTGATAAGGACCTATCAGTTTGTTCACGAATGGTTTCAGGCGTTCACACAAAACGGAAGATCTTATAGGCGATGTTAAGGAGACGGCGAAAGAAGCTGGTCTTAAGATTAATGAAGATGAGACGAAATAATACGATTCATCGATTATCATCCAGGACAAAACGTCACAATAGAATCTATAATCAATCGGGGTATTCCAGCACCAGTGTTAGTTACTTTGCTGCAAAATAACATATATGACGTTCCAATTCAAGGACCTTAACATAAAAAATGTGCAGTATCGACAAAAAAAAAACAGATTTACAGAAAAAAATCCAATTATTTAACACAATGTTTTCTGTGGAGTTTCGTTTGCTAAAATTGGCAAAAAGTTGGTTCAAAACTCACCAACTACGAATATATTGTTATTTAATGGAATGTGTCAAACAAAGGATGTGTTCAACTATCCCCAGCCAACATAAAAAATAACTGCTTCCAATTCTGCGAGCATTTCATGAACTAACACATTATTAAATGAGAAAATCGCGCTTTTGGCCGTTTGTTTGGAAGGATAATCGATCCGTGTCTGGCAGCAGCATCGCTTTAACCCACTCAGTGGGAAGGGCTTATCAAAACAACTGCTACGTCATTCTGTTCTATATTTAGATCAACAACAGAACAGAAACAGGACCACTCGAAAGCACATAACCTTCACGTGAATTGCAATAAAAAAAAAACAAGCAAAACACGAGAACAGTGCAATAAAAGATACGCCGTCGCTGGTCATTTTCCATTCACGGCGCAGCGTTGGCGTTTTCATGTTTTCCATCTAATGAGTTCAATTCACCAAATGTGTGCAGCGAGGACTCGCCTTCGCAACATGCGCTCGCCGTTTATACTCACATCCAACGAATTAAAGTAAAGTTCTAATGAAAATTGTGCGGCAAAGCGTGCGGGTAGCTTCCATTACTGCGGACCACCTTTGGCCTCACGTCACGTGGCGGGTGAGAGGGGCGCAATGAAAAAGGATACATTATTCAATTGCATCCGCGCACCCCCGGCCCACGCGAAACCATACGGATCCACTTCAAACAATGCTCAGCCGAAAGCGCGCGAACCCGCCAAAGAAAAATAATTACTTTCACAGTTTGCTCCTCAGCGTATCTGCGCGATGTTTTCATCTTTTCTGTGTTGCCTCACCCCCCACCACATCTCAACTCACCCGCAACCGGTGCACACACAAGCCTTATCGAATGACAGAGCTTTATTTGTTTCGTTCAGTGTAATACGGTGCATCCTTCGCCCCTCTTCGGCTTAGAGATGGGAATAGTTTTCAGTTGCCTCGCTTTGGATACGTTTTAACCGAGATAAAATTGAATTCCGAATTTCAATTTGTTTTCCTTTCCCTGTTTTTATTTTGTTCTTCCTGTCCCCCGTCCTTATTCGCCTTTTTTAATATTTCATTTGTATGCGCGCCCCCTCGCGCTCACCCCCCCGCCACCCACATGCGATCACATGTCCTCGAGGATGGTTCCCAGATGATGGTGTGTGCAGGCACACACACGCGAGCGAGAAGATACGAAAAAAGAGGGGAAAAATTAAATAATCTAACGGCAGTAAGATCCCGATGAGAGCTGGCGGGGTTCGGTGATGCGGCTCTCCTTCTCTTGACGTTGTTCTTGACGTCCTCATTGTTAATCCTCCTTGTTTCACCTTCAGTGTGTAGAGATTTGATCCCGTTCAGCGCGTACACCCCCGATTTGACAGTCTCGCCCACTCCCAAATGGAATATTGTACGTACTCGTACATCCGATTCGGGACAAGGCGAACTGCGAGTTATGCGATGACGAGTCGCTTCAATGCATTTTCATTAAAAAGGTGCAACGGCAGAAGAAAAGGGAAACAAGGACCATGGATGGATGGATGGTTGGCTAAGAGAATTGAAATTTGAATACAGAGTGCACCACATGTGACGAGGGGCACGACAAAGCAACCATTGTGCTCCAACTGCGTTGTGGTGTCATTGAAAATGACGCTAGCCGCCCTCGGAGGAGGCGGGTGAGTGGATAATTCGTAGTATTCTCGTTTTTGTGTCTTGCATTCTCGACATAACTCGATGAGAATGCCTTTCGTTAAGAAATGCTCGGTATGTTGGGGACATTGTGATGCTTGTGTGCACGATTGAGGAATACAGTGTGCTCTTGCATATTTGTGGTCGGGGGGAACTTCAGGGATATCAAACGATACGAAATGCACCTGCAATGCTTTCAGTCAACCAAAAACGTTGACGAAACATGAAAGTGTCCCTCAAGCTTCCCTCTCGAGAACACGAATGGATTGTTGGTTGTCTAGCTTTGAAAGGAGATTAAAACTAATTGAGAGTCGTTGTGAGGCCATAAGAATGAGTGGAGAGTATGACGATTTACATTTTGAACGTCAGGAGTTGTTCGTCAGAGAATTTCGAAGCTATTTACCTAAGCCATAATGTTTTCATTTCAAAGATGAGAACGAACAAGGGTCGCATTTTGTGGTCATGTCCATGTGGACATGAATTGGTTTCAGACACTACATCTTTGATGAGGCTGCAATGGGTTGCACAAAGATTAAGGTCCTTCACCTCAAATGTATTTAAGTCCGTGACCCATAGAATGTTGCACTTTTATAAAAAAAATTTAAACGACAAATTAAATGGCAATTTTCAAAAACCAAATTATAACATAATAATGGCGGCGCGGCCGAGGTGAACCTGGGCCTAGCTTCTCAGCGATCACTGGTGTGCGTGCTATTATTCTCTCAGGAGTGAAGGGGACCTACAGTTCAATGCCGACTCCGAACGGCGAAATTGAGAAGCTTTTTCTGGACAGTTATACTCCTTGAGCATTATCGAGTGAATCGAAAGAGGTGGAGCCGTGAACAATTTTTTTTTTGAAAGATTGTTTGTCTCAACTTGGATTCGAACCTAGCCTGTGAAAGTCTAGCGTGCATGGGTCGACGCATGAGCGCACACGGCCACGGCGCCCCAAAACCAAATTATAATGTAATAATGGCGCCGCTACAGTCCGAGGTGGACCTGGGTCTAGCTTCTCACCAATCACTCGTGTTGTGCGTGCTATTATTCTCTCAGGAAGAAGGGGACCTACAGTTTAATGCCGACTCCGAACGGCGAAATTGAGAAGCTTTTTCTAGACCGTTATACTCCTTGAGCATTATCGAGTGAATCGAAAGAGGTGGAGCCGTAAAAATATCAAATGTGTTTTTTTTTGGGAATCGAACCCAGACTTTGAGCGTAGGATCAACGCACTTACAGAATATGACATAGCAACCACAGAAACCGAATTACTTGTTAAAAATTTGGTTACCTATTTGGGTTTGAAGCGTTATTGGCTTGAAAATCGAAACGGCATAGACGAGTGATTTGATGTATCTTCATAAAAAATGTGCGAAAGGTTTTCAAATCGCAAGATCTTGCCAGCCAAAATCACCAATCCAAAACGAGAGATAAATTGCTCACCGAACTCATGACTCTATTGGTTGACCGATTCGCGTGCTGTTTAGTATGTAGCTTCGTCTTGTTGGAACCACATGTCGACCAGGTGCAGCTCGTGCTTCTTAGGAAAAAAAAGTTTGAAATCATTGAACGATAGCGGGTGCCAAAAATCTGGTGTGGGGAATTTTCGAGTCTAATCCGAAAGGACAATGTAGAAGGGGACGACCATAGATACGGTCGCAAGCATCAAGTATGTTTGAAACAAACGATCATTTTTAAAAGCATATAATTATATTTTAAAATAAAATAAATAAAAAGTCTATATTTATAAAAAATTGTTGTAAGTGTTTTGTGACTTTAAAACTCACGAACGGTCGAACCGAATTCGACAAAATTTGGTAGGGCTTGTTCGAATGGTCGTGTAGATGGTTTACCTAAAGTTTGCACGAAATTGGTCGACGCATTCGTGAGTTATGACTATTTATGTACACATTTGATTTTGTCCTTATGAAAAAACAACCATAAATATGGCGCTTACATATTGAGCGTGTACTGTGTGCTGAAGTCATACAGCCAAATACACGCTGTAGCGCATACACGTATACACATTAACAGCTGTCAGTGAGTGATCATGTTAAGGTTCTTTTTCATTGGACTCGCATTGTGAACGGACGTAATCGGTGAGAGTTGCATTTGATTGTTTTTTGTTGTTGTCTATTGAACAAAAAGAGTTTTGCCTCGTAAATCTGTTTTTTTTTTTTTTTCAAACTTGCAGCTGAACATCACCATAACTTAACTTAGCTTAACATTTGTATCGTTTTAACGCAATCGTGTTTAAATGTGCACATTTTATTCGCGCTTGCCGGTAAGTGTTGTTTTTTTGTTGTTTTTGGTATGCGAATAATGAGGCATGATTGAGGCAATTATGTTTAATATAGTGTGTATGCAAATCTATGTTAATAAAATCGTATTGTCTGTCTGTCTGATTGTTCGGGCTAATCTCCGAAACGGCTGGACCGATTTCAATGAAACTTTGCAGGCATGAAGAGGAGGTTGTCAAGAGTGACTTGGGTTTTTTTTCATGGATTTTTGGTTTATAAGAATTCGAGCTATGCACTCTATGTCATTATTCAAAGCTTCATATCATCATGCCAAAGCGGAAGTAGACGACTCCCAGTCACCTGAAATCACGAATGTATAAGTTCTAAGAGACGAAGTGAGCCAACCTCAATTATTAATTATTATTTTACCATTTGTATCTATGAATATAGTGGGCGGCGTGGCGTAGTAGTTATGTGCGTCGACTCCTACGCTCGATGTTCTTGGTTCGATTCCCGAAAAAAATACAAACATTTTTTCACGGCTCCACCTCTTTCGAATCACTGACAGTGCTCAAGGAGTATAACTGTCTAGAAAAAGCTTCTCAATCTCGCCGTTCGGAGTTGGCAATAAACTGTAGGTTCCCTCCACTCGTGAGAGAACAATAGCACGCACAACACGAGTGGTTGCTGAGAAAGCTTGGCCCAGGGCCACCTCGTACTGTAGCGCCGCCATTATTAGATATTATTATATAGCACCGATCGATCAGGAATCGGGAAAAATTAGATCCCATGGAAAAGAAAGGGAACATTCCCACCAGAGAGGGCATACCGAAGCACACTGGATACTCTAGTAACTAATAAGTAAAAACAAAATATCAAAAATATAATAGAACCAACAGGGTGAATACTTTCCCCTCTTTATTACACTAACATGTATCGAAGACGTCCTATCTTTGATTTATATTCTGGGTACTTCACTTCGATAATATGTTAAACGAGTGCAGCAAAGTAATTTCTCCGATGGAATCATATTTTTGAAATGATATTTGTATTTATTTTCTTTGATGTTGTACGGGCGCACCTCTCTCCACCAAACTCCCAGGTATGATTCGAATTTTAGCTCAAGATAAAATGGTAAGGACGTCATTGGTTGCTTCATTTGAAGTCACCTCGTCAAGGCAACCAGACTGAATCACTTACTATAAGTAAATCCTTTTTAATATTCGATGCCACCTGAGGGTAGAATCTCCTTTGAACAAGGTTAAGTTCTCAAGATGTTTGAACTATCACGTCTTCAGTTCATCGCAATCAGTTCAATCAAGGATATTTTTCTCCTGCCATAAGAAAAGTCAAATTTCCTGATTGCGTTTGCCTTCATAAATCGCATTCCCGCAGAGAGTTTTCCTCTCGTAATGCCTTCGCATTTAATCAGGAACATTCACCATAATAACAGATTACTACCACTTCCTCGCAGATGTTGTTGATAATTCATTTTTAATCCCTGCCCATCACCACAGAGTCTTTTATAGCCGCCCACTGCTTGCAGAACGATACTTTACACAATAAGATGCAATATCTCACAATTTATCTGTCGATACTATTCGCTGGGGACACACGAAATGAGAATCAATGCGAGCTGGGAGTGTACGTTTGGATCGTTGTCTTGTCTTGTGGCCCAGAGCAGCAGTTAAAGCGGGAGAAAAATAAAATAAATAGGAAATCAAATATTTAACGACCACCACGTCACCGAAAGATGTGCGAATCGATAAAATCGCTTGTTGGACTTTTCGGAGGACCCTTAAGCTTGCTTTAAATGTGCTGCAGGATTTCAGGTAGTAAACTGACCATGAGTGTGTATTTCGTGAGTCGGGTGTCTGGGCGTATCCTTAGCAGTGTCACGTACCTTTGTGTTCGTTTACGTAACACTTGGGGCATGCGAAAATCTCTGATGTTAAGGTCTTACTGTGAAATGCTTTTGAGTCCTGGGGTTGATTCTAGTAGTCCATAAAATATCTTAAAACATGTGCAACGGTGCAACAAAGCTAGAAGAGGAATCCTTTCAAAGAATGACAATCACTTCCATAAATTCTCAGTCAGTCTACTTGTCTGTGGTCACAACTACGTAAGTAATATTTTGAGTAATGTAACATGTGTACATGAAGTGAACCTTCCATAACTTTTTGCAACCTCTTAAACATCAGAGCATGTCAGTCGTACTCTGCGGGCTGAATTCTATTTGAAGAGCAATTATTAAACAAATCCTTTAGAAATTTGTGTGCATGGCCGGCTGTTGACTGTTCTCATCAAAAAACACAATTTTCTGGCTAATTGGTGGGATTTTCCTAATTGGTTCCAAAAATATAATCATTCATCGTGTCCACACACGCTTTTAGAATGGTGGAGGTGGGTTCGTTTTGTACACTCTTCCAGTTCTTGTAGGAGCCGAATTTTTGAATTTTGAATTTTGTGCCATTTGTACTCAAACGTCTTGCCAAGGAAAAAAAGGTAGTTTATCGAATGAAGCGATATAGGAAAGAACAACCAACAATCGTTGGCTTTGGAAAACATGTTCGGAACAGTGATTTAACTTCACTCAAAAATTCAATCAGACTGGACCTTCAAGACAGACACTTCAATGCAAAGCATGAAAGCAGTTCGAGAAAGCGTCACTAAAAGTCCAGGAACAAAAATTCCACACCATGATTAAAAATTGAACATTTCGAAAAGGTCACCTAAATCATGAGTTTGAACGACGTTGAATATTTTTGAGGGTCTTAGTCTTATCCAAAGACAAAATCTCTCTCTAAACACTCTCTAAACACCAGGCTTAATTCGCCGTTACAATTTGTGCCTCAAATCAAGTCTCGATGAAGCGACATTCTAACAGACCTCTTTCCCAGCATCTATAGGCTGTATAGAAAAAGGTCCGAGAAGTTAAGATAAACTGGTGAATTCGTTTTTTTTCTGCGCTTGGGATTTATCAGTTTGCAGTGGTTTTGCATAACTCATGTCCTCGTGTCTGGTCTCGCATCAATGATGTCTTCGTTTTAAGTGAGTGAGTGGTAACTGATTTTAACTGAAAGTTAACGAATAATTCGAACAGTCAAATTTGAACTGAGGTATACTATTGATAAAGAACCAAGTGGTTCAATACAGTACTGGTCCATTAGTCAGAAATTAACCTTATTGGTAAATAATTCAAAATTATTGTGCTGCAACGCACTAGAGACCCAATGCACGACTTAAGATCATTTTCGGCAACTGAGTTGAATTCCCTTCTACCATACATATGAAGCCAGAAAAAATACAAGAGGATGGATAGTGAATTTTTTTCTTTATAAAAAAAATATATTCAAATTAACCTCAAGACTTGGACTTTTCGAGAGCACAACCGCAGGTGACATGACTCTCCAGGATGTAGACAGACCAAGCGCATGCTCCCCAATGTCTGTAAGATATCCACGGCTTTCTTGTTATCTCTTAACAGAATAGACTGCAGACAACATATTGGCGTGCTAACGGGGCACTACAACTTCGCCAAACACCTAAGTGTGCTTGGCCTAAGTGACAAAACCCTCTGCAACGCCTGTGGAGAAGACGATGACACTGCAGAGCACTTCCTCTGCCATTGTCCCGCCTTTGCTCGGATCAGGTGGCAGTTATTCGGCGCTGATGAGGTGAGAGCTGATGATGTAGGCTCCTCATCACAGAAGCACCAGCACGTCTTCCTTCGCAGGAAATTTCAGTAAAAGTAGGTTGCTGGCTGGTAGTACAATAGACCAGTTTTGAGTCTGAGTGCTCCAGTGTAGTGTGACAAAAACATACGACAAAAAAAAAAACCTCAAGACAGAGACAGGGACAGGAAACTGTGAAGCTGACGAACTAGTCAGGAAGGGTACAATAATTATCAACCCCACCAATGTCAATTTTCTTGAAGGGCTTGCTTTCTTCGGAAAACCACAGGCATCCTCTGCCTTAATAGTAATAATAATGGCGGCGCTACAGTCCGACCTAGACCTGGGCTGAGCTTCTCACCAACCACTCGTGTTGTGCATGCTATTGTTCTCTCACGAGTGAAGGGGACCTACAGTTTAATGCCGCCTCGGAACGGCAAGATTGAGAAGCTTTTTTTGACAGTTGTACTCTTTGAGCATTGTCAGTGACTCGAAATAGGTGGAGCCGAGAGAAAATGTTAGATTTTTTTTCTCGAGATTCGAACCTTACCCCTTGAGCGTAGGAGTCGACGCACCTACCCACTACACCACGCCACTCTGCCTTAAACTCGAAGTTTAAAGATTAATCAACAAACAGACTTCAAAGACCTTAGATAAATAGTTAAGTAAGGTGACTGCACTATGCAAGGTAAGGTTCACTTAGACAAATTAGCTTCATTCTGTTGTTCATTTTGACTTGTGGGTAAATATTCAGATTTTTCTCATATCCTTACCGGATATGTCTGTCAATTTTATAAAGAAGTATTTTACTTAAGGAAGAGGATAGTGCGGGACAGCTGCAGGGATGGTACGGAGGCAGATCGTCCTCTTCCTCATATGCCTTCCACACACATATGATAATCCCAATCTTGCCACATGGTTCCCAATTGCACTGTGCTATGTAAGAGTTCCGACAAGGTTACCAAGGTTGTCCCTACCTATTTTAAGGAGGTAAATAGTTTACTATAATCTAGCTTAGTTTTAATCTCTCTTGCAAAGTAACATGTGTCTGAATTGCACCATCTCTTATTTGCCTTTATTGGTGCTAGTTTCGAGACTGGTTTTGAATATTTTTTGAGACCACTTGCAAAGAGTTCCAATTCGGTGTCTTTCCCTTCATTCAGTTCACAACTCAACTGAAGGTGCCTCACGCCATATTTTTTTTTACGGAAACCGGTCATCATTCGAATGCGAAAATGTTAGAAATACACTGAAAACTGAAAACTTAACTTGATAATGAAATCGTAACTTCCATCCGAGTCGCACTTTGGAAACACTCACTTTCCCTTTATCTCATGAATACGCCCCTTTCAACAGTTCACATTTCACATTTCACATTTTCCGATCATGCTTAACAGCGAGTGAATTTTTTAACTTATCGAGCACTAACCTTGTAGCAAGTCAAGCACATAAGCTCTTCAAATCCTCGTGTCACACACTCCATTACCATACCTACAGTTCGCAGTAAGTTAGTGTCAACTGAATGCAAGCCGGCAAACCCACAAGTGAATGTAGGACACATTTTCACTGTCACACCCCTTCCAACGCATTAACTTCGGTCGTGATTGTTCACAGCCGTACACGCGGTCCATGAGGCGGTGGCAAAGTGAAAAACTGCATAACCACGCATATGTTTCTGTTTATCCAGCTTTCCTTGCACTTCACGTCATAAAGTGCTTTCCAGGGGCTTACCAGTTTACCACCCCCACACCCTGTGTAAAATCCACTGAAATGCCATTACAAAATGGTGTTTCCGTACAAAGGATACCTCTCGCACTCGCACGTTGGGGGCATACACCAGCGGGTTCGCTTTTTGAAATGAGCAAGCAACCAACTCCAGATTCACACGTAAACGACCAACGAGGACGCCAACGTGAATGCACAAACTTTACACACATTCCATCCTCGTACACATTGTTATCGGTAAAGGTGAAGGAGAATTCACCTTTAAGGATATGCATCCAGGGAAAACCACCCCTTCCTTCACTCCAGCCGACTCCTGCGATCGATATCCTCGATGTAAGCTCGAGTGCGTCATGTACACCTGCACATAAACACAGACACCCACACACACTCGCGCAGATAACGTCGTGCTCTGGACACCACTGGAAATAGGAACGCAAGTGAGCACCATTAAAATTGAATCCACCGCCACCCCCAAAACCGCATAACAAAAGAGGAGCAAAACATAGCCCAGCGCCAGCAACAATGGGGGAGGACTCCCCCCAAAACTGCGGGTTGTAAAGAAATTCCCGCGGCACCCTCGTAAAGTGCTTGAATTTTTCATGACCGCTTTTCAATATGTTTTGTTTTCTCCCCTCTGACACCGCACAAAGGACACGAAGAAGAAGAAAAGTCTCGGCAGCAAACATCGGCATGAAAATGGAAGTTTAAGCGTGCACTGAGGCAACCCACCCTCCCATAGTCGTCTCCGTCACCGCGTTCGCTTGGGCAGACGCGGCGAATTGAGGCCTCGCCTCATTCATTATTCAGTCAGTCTGAAGTGGAATTCTTGCATAAAAATGAAAATTTTAGGGAATCGAGTAGGGAACGGGGACGTGCATGCTCTGCAGCTTGCTCAGCGGAATCCCGGGACCCAAAGACGCAGCGCTGAAAGTGGACCAACAATCGAGCGAAACAGGAGTCAAAGGACTCATTTTTAATTGCGATGAGTCATGCACGTGGCGGGTCAGAATGGCTGGCAGAGCATGTGACTGGGCCTTGGGGTTGAAGCACTTGTCCTTGGGTGGCAGATGACACTGAGAATTGATTGTACTGCCAATCTGCCGAGTAGTCCTACTTGTCTCACTGTCGCTGCTCTCACTCGGCACCGAGTCGAAGGTGCAGCTTTAAACGACCTAAAAGCCAAGTCAGACGAGCAAGCGTATGTGTGTCTCCTGCAATAATTGGCACACAAAATCAGAAAGCGTGCCTTTTAATCCGGCAGGGCATTAGTGTAGGCAGGCAGGCATTAGACACGGCGGATTTTAGAGAGGAAATAGCAGCGCAAAGCGAAATAACCTTGCCAGGAGATTACAACTTCCCCAAGAGCAAACAGCAGTGACGAGGGGATTTTCATTAGCCGTGCTCCGCTGTCGTTATCCTCTTTGAAGGCTGGGGATAGATAGGTCTATACTTTCTTTTTTTGATACTTCCTCTGCCGCTGCTGCTGCTGCTGGCGTTGCTGTTGTTGTTATTTTTGCTTATCGCAGATTTGTCTTTTACCCACCACTTGGCGCAAATGAAAGGAATACCGGTCAGGGTGGGCCACATTGGCAGATTCGAGCCGAGAGACGGAAGAAGAAGAAGAAGAGAAAAAAAAAATATTACGGTAAATTAGCGTGTCCATGTTGTTTTTGGAAATGGGAACAACTGTGTCGTTAAGCCATTAGGACACCTGTGGACTTTTATTTTCCAAGTGGCCGTACTTTGTGCTCGGAGAACGAGGACACCAGATGCCAGTCGAGGGTGGGGTTGCAATCAAATTTGGGTAAACAAGTGGACGTTGCTGCCAGTAGGCCGCTCATTAAGGCGCTAAGACCTTTAATCAAAATAAATGTATCGTGTACACAGAGATTAAGCGTTAACCCTTCGGGGAGGATTTTTCAAGTCCTCTTGGGAAGGAAAAGAGGTGGTATAGCTTAAAGCAGGCCGGTGGGGATACGTGGCGGGAGGGTGGGATGCGAATGTTGGTTTGAAAATGAGCTCAGGACAACCATGTGACAGGGATTAAGCAAAAAATCGTGTTCTGGTGACCTTCGAAGGGCAAAACTCGAATTCGCCTACAGGCACTTAACGACGGAGGAGTAACTTATCCTTGAAAATACTGAACGCTCTGACATCTGGCGTCAGGGAACGTTTAAGCAAATGGTGTGGTCTGTGCATTATTCTACATAAACGAGGTTGCCGGGCATGCGAAGGTATTCTTTTCGGGGGTATCCGAGACAGTTTGCTTATGAATGTTGACGTGTATTTGTTTTTTTTTTTCTTCTAAAGTTGTTAGACAAAAATGAGCGTAGAATTGCCTTCACCTTTTTACTTTTGCCGCTGGTGAATGAGGTTTCCTAATTGACTTCATGGCTTTTGTAAGTCTTATAGACACATATTAGGTTTTAGGAAAAGGAAACAAGGAAACCAAAACAAAAGTATAACGGTTTATAAGAATTACCGCCGAATCACCGTAAAGCGTCTTAAGGCCTTTAATTTAATTGCAGTTCCTGACTACCTACTTGATTGCCAATAGTAGGATTCAATGTGTTTCAAGTATTTTCTGCTAGCGATGGAGTCAAGAGTCTGGACGACTAAGTAGGTATTTATGTATTCAACGAAGAGATTCTACAAACAAAAACAATACAATCAAAGACATAGCAGCATTCCTTAAGCAAATGATAAAATTGTCAGAAAGCGTTTGGCCCCAACTTTATCCAGATCAACTGACCGAAACGCAACAAATAGACCCGATCAGTGTCTACTTCTTCTTCTTCTTCTTAGGGCGCTACAGTCTCCTTCGCTAAGCAACATTTTTACTGAGGTTTGCCATTTTATGACTTCAAGTTCTTAGCGTTTTCCACGGACAAGGCGTCTAAAAAAGCCTGATTATGGACATTCTTTTGCTGAAAAAGGAAGAATAACAACAAATTAGGCGACGTTCGAGTGATACACACTTTCAATAAAAAAATAAATCAGTTATGTCAATAGGCTTATTTACGGTACATTCGTCAAAACGTCCATTTGATTTCTAAGAGAAACTTGAAGTGCTTCTCCATCAAAATTACACAGACTTCACACATTGGGACGAGACATGTATTTACCTTTCATAATCCAGGAAAACGAATTGTTTTTGAATCCCCTTCACTCACAGGCTGCGTCTGCATACTATCGGTCACGGCAAAGGTAAGTTCAATATCCTGCTACAAATTATCCTCTGTCTACATAAAACACAGAAAAAATCAAGGTCTACAATCCCCTTCAATACAAGCTGTCACCAGTGAGTTTGTCTGACAATCCGTACCGTTTTCATCCTGTGTCATCTTCCTCTGACAGGCTTACGCCAATCTGACATGGATTCTGGCATCACCCCACCCTTGACAAAATGGACTCGAATGAATTCAATTGCCCCCTTTGCCCAACGTTGCGGCCATGAACACTAATCCATCATCGCTTAAGTCTATCCTGACATCAAACAAATTGATCAAGATACGAGTACTCCCTGTAGTTAGTGCGAAAATCCATTTCAAAGCAAATTCATTAATAATTCAGAATCGTCTCACCTTGTAGCTCGAGGATCTAGCGGTGTGCGGTTCTTATTCACAAGCCATTCGACTGTTGAGGATTGCCACGCAATAAAATTCCCGCGATAATTTCGTTGGCTTCCATTAAAACGAAACGGATGGCATGCCAACCCGCATCCAATTGAGATCGAAAGATACACTGCCTTCACGGCGGATGCCTTACGGACCATTATTTAGCAGAAACAATAACGCTTTATCTTAATGACACTCCCACTTGGGCCGATGCAAACCAGCAATCCACCGAAGATGCCGCAAACAAAGAAATAACATTTAAATCTGTGCCAAAGCATACCTCTCCCCGTGCGAATCGGGAGAATGGTATACGCACCTGCCGTTTGAACACCCACGCCACCCCTCCCGAGTGTGTCTAAATTTACCCAGAGAACGCACGACTGTGATAAAAAAGAAAACAGAGATGATTACGGTTCGGTTCGATTTTTTCACCATAAATCTAAATTTGTCATCAGATAAGCAGGCACACATTGCTACACTGCTGCCGCATGTGTGTGCCAGGTCGAGGGTGTGACAATGGAGGATTTTTCAAGAACCTTTCGCTTTCATCCGGTATCGTTAACAACAAAGACCTTCCCTGATGAGGCTATAAATAACGCTTTTTAATGAAAGCGCCACTCTCGTGCTGTGGATACAAGGACTCTGTGAGGTGATTTGTCATAATTCATTACGATATCCACACGCTGACAGGTGTGCTTTCTTGATTCGATTTATTCGACTTCAATCGATTTTGTAGACAATTCCGTGGAGTCGGACTGATATCGAAGGAGGCGTGTGCGTGTGAACGGAAGACGTGTGATTTCATTGTTTATTCAATTGATTTTGAGAGCAATTTTGATATGGCAGCTCTACAAATAGAGTCATATGATGAAATATGTATGTTTGAGAAAGGGTAAGCAGGTGGATGAAGAAGGATGACATTTAGGTTAAGTTTAAGGAATGCAGGCTCAGTATCATGATGGACGAGTCTGAATAGTGCAAAGTCGTATCATCTCTTCAAGGGAATCACCTGTCTTAACATAATTGCATTTTGTTGTCAGACAATTGGCCACATATCTTCGTTAGTGTCCCGTGTCTTGACGTCTTAAGGTTTTTTTTAAAAAAAGATAAGGTCCTAATGCACACGAGCAACACCATTCAACTCCATCTACGTGTTAGTTGAATCTTGACAACTGTCAAACGTTGACTGGCTAGTCTGTTCAGAAACTCACACCTTAACCAAACTGTCTGCTTATGGGGACACAACTTTGTCAGAATCCGCTGCTTTCGTAGTGTCAATCTTCTTGTCTATACACTGATCGTTTCGCCTAAAAAAAGGTTATTATTTATCAAAACATTGCCGACATTTGCCATGAGGCTAGCTAGGCTTTGACAGGTGTTGGGACTGAATTTGAGATCCCAGAAAAGCCTATTAAAATGACAGGTCCAATTCGACTATTTCTCACCGAAATCGATGATGAAGTAGGTGCAATTTTTGTTGAAGCAATAGCAAATATCCCCTAGTCTGACTATAATATCAATAAAACTAAAAACCAACGCAGTCTCGTTGCTTACGTTGCGCTTATCGCAGAGCACAGGTTGGTATCGTTGCAGACGTCTAGGTTATCATGAGTGGCATTTGGTAAACTGCATCTACTCATTAAAGTGCCACATGCCCTTAGAACATTCTGCCTAAACAAAGGCACTGATTAAAACATCAAGGTTTATGTGTATTTATGTTATGTATTACTATGGACCAAAGTTAGCGTGATTTAAAGATTTTACCAGAACGTATCAGCTGTCGGGAAGGAGTGTTGAACTTGTAATTTAATCCAACGATGTCAAAGATATTCCTTCGACGAATTAAACAAACTTTCCTCGTTGGTTAACAGTTCAAAAATCCCCGCTTTTATTCAAAAAAAAGTTACAAATGTCAAAAAAAATCAACAAGGAGCACGATCGTTCAGGCGACCAGGGAACATAGTCGTTTAGCCAACTCCAGCGCTAATATTTTTAATCTTTCTTTTTTAAAAATATAGTTTACAAACAATTAGTAACTCCCATCATTCTTCAACGCATTTTGAAAGATGGTTAGCACTTCCGTCCGTATAAAGTGCAATCGACTTAAAGAACACTGCCGATAGACCGTCCACGTCGCTTGAAATACGGCCAAATAGTCGCCCAAATGGTTGACACTGAACCTGATTTTTTGGTGCAAATTTTTATGACCGACGGGGCACACATCACACTCTCTGGCAAAATTACCGCATTTGGGGAAAGCAGAATCCATACGTGATCTATGAAGCACCATTGCATGACCAAAAAATGACTGATTGCCATCATCGGGCCATTTTTCATCTGAGAAGACAAAATAGTCGATGGGATTCGATATCGGTGGATGTTGGCTCTTTATGTCTGCCCACAAATGTTTGGAAGGGAGTCTGAATGGTTTCTGGTTCCAACAAGACGGTGCACCATGCCACACTGCAAATCAAACAATGTAGTTATAATAATATAGCAATGGCGGCGCTACAGTCCGAGGTGGACCTGGGCCTAGCTTCTCAGCAACAATGTAGTTACTGAACAAAAATTCCTTGGACGTGTGCTGTCAAAAAATGGCGACACTGACTGCCCATCCACATCTCCAGATTTGACCCCATTCGGACTTCGTTTTAAGGGGTTATTTGAAAAGCAAAGTGAACGCCAGCAAGCCTCAGACCGTTGACGAACTCTAATCAAATATTCGTGCTGAAATCATTGCTATGCCACCCCCGATGCTCGAAAAAGCGATGGAAAACACAGCAAAAAGGGCACATTATTTGTTTTTTTTTCTTGAATTTAAAAACAAGAAAGGCGACTCCTTTGACTGCGCAAACTATCGAGGGATAAGTCTCCTTAGCATCGCCAATAAGATCTTCCCTGCCGTTTTGTGTGAATGCCTGAAACCATTCGTGAACAAACTGATAGGTCCTTATCAGTGTGGTTTCAGGCCCGGGAAGTTCACCATCGATCAAATCTTCACACTGCGGCAAATCCTGGAGAGACCCAAGAAATGCAGATCGACACACACCATCTATTTGTCAATTTCAAGGCCGCATATGATAGCGTGTACATCGCCATGTCTAGTTTTGACATTCCTGCCAAAGACTGAGCCAAATGACGATGGAGAACTCTCGCTGCTCCATCAAGGTCGGTAACGAGACCGAGACCGAGACCTTCAATGTCAAAAAATGTTTTAGACAAGGCGACGCACTGTCATGTGATTTCTTTAACATCGTTCTTGAGAAGATCGTGGAAAACTCACTGGCCGACACAAGAGGCACGATCTTCCAAAAGTCCGTTCAACTGCTAGCTTACGCGGATGACATTGACGTGATTGGGCGAACACAGCGAGTCGTCAATGATGCGTTTGCTGGCATTGAAACGGAAGCGGCTAAAATGGGTCTGGCGGTAAACGAGGGCAAAACCAAGTATATGCTGTCATCGAGAAAGGAAGCACAACATCGACGACTTGGCCAGAACGTTACCATAGGCAGCTATAACTTTGAGGTAGTGAAGGACTTCGTCTACCTCGGCTCCACGGTAAACAGAACAAAACAACATCAGTACCGAGATCAAACGCAGAATAACTCTTGCCAACCGCTGTTTTTTGAGCTCAAAAGGCAATTGAGAAGTAGAGCCCTCTCTCGGAAGACAAAGCTGACTCTATACAAGACCTTGATCATCCTAGTCCTGCTGTACGACGCAGAGGCATGGACAACATCCCAAGCGGATGAACAGTGTCTTGGTCTTTTCGAGAGAAAAGTTCTGCGCGCGGTCTTTGGTCCTGTTTGCTTTGATGGAACCAAACACCCTGGTGTAATGAGAATGTCGTCTCATACGATAAAGGTCAATTGTTCGATCTCGGACACACCAACTTTTACTTTCAGGACTTTACCTACTTCGATTCTCTGATAATGCTCAAAAAAGGTGATGTGTAATAAGGTCAAATGAAAAAACGTCAAATTCGAAAAATTTCGTAATATTTTATTTTCAAAAACGATCATTATGATCTGATCTTGGTACATTGGTCTTTTTCGTCTCCTTCCATTGTATTTTTCTTAATACTGCGCTGTAAATTATGAAAGAAAAACTTAACTTAAAAAAGTTAAGGCACCGAGTAAGTAAGAACATGTTCAACCTCGACTCCGGATTAAAGGCAGGAACAAAAAAAGCGCAGGAATGAGGTGGTAGAGTGTTTAAAAGTGAGGTGGCCCAAGTCTTCAGACTTGGTTTTTTAAAGAAAAGTTTAGTAAAGAAGACTTCGCTTGTTTCATTGGCCGTGATGGAGAGTAGAGGAGAATATTCAACCATGAATTGCTTGTTTGCGAAGAAATCTCTTCAATTTCAATTTCAACAATAAACTGTACGGGCGCCGTGGCGTAGTGGGTAGGTGCGTCGACTCCTACGCTCGAGGTCGTCGGTTCGAATCACATTTTTTTACGGCTCCACCTCTTTCGAGTCACTGACAATGCTCAAAGAGTATAACTGTCTAGAAAAAGCTTCTCAATCTCACCGTTCGGAGTCGGCATTAAACTGTAGGTCCCCTCCACTCGTGAGAGAACAATAGCACGCAGAACACGAGTGGTTGCTGAGAAAGCTAGGCCAGGTCCACCTCGGACTGTAGCGCTACCATTATTATTATTATTATTAAACTGTACGATATTGCCTCGAAAAACAAAGTATTAATGAAGTCAACAATCCGGCGTAGCTGTAAATAGATAGACATAGTCCTTTAGTCACATTGGCAATGTGGGAGAGCTCTTTTAGGATGAAAGTCGAAGAAATGAAGAAATGTGTGGATCCGAAAAAAATTTGTTGCTCGAAAATGCTTCAACAGAATTGAAAAATCGCGTAATTTTGCCAACTTCTCTACGCTTTGTTAATCTTTTAATTTTCGATTTGAAAATCCAAGGAAATAGTTCAGGCTCTGCAGCACGTGTAATGAAATAAAATCACAAAAATATTCCTTTAGTGAAAAAATGCCTAAAAATCGCAAATCATTGTCTTGTAGGCGACTTCTTCGTAGCGTCAATAAAAAAATATTGTAAAATCGAAATCTTGTACCCCCTTCCTTGTAAACTATTCCCATTCCCAGCTAAATGGTTGGGAAAATGAGAATTGGTAACTGCCTGGCAGTACAATGGACCAGTTTTTGAGTCTGAGTGCTCCAGTGTAGTGCTCTAAAAACCCCCGACAACGAAAAAAAAAAAAAAAACCTAAGCAAACGAAGAAGAACACCGGGTAGCCAATAACACTGCTTGTCAAAATGGCAACACTGCCCTTCCTCATGCGTCAACCATCGCCTCGTTCCCCCCCACTAAGGATTGTTCACATTTCATTACCTACCACCAGTTGTATTAAAATTTAATTATTACACGTAACCCAAGCCTATTCCGCCACCAACCCATCGGGAGGGTCCTTTAACTCTTAGATAATAAATTATAACACAGGTTTCTGTACACGCTTCTTCAATTATGCCTGTGTGTTTGGCCTTGAATTTTAATTCGGATTACCATTAACAGCATTATCCCACCTGCCGGTACTCACCTGAAAATCCATCTTCGCACGTGCAATTATAATATGCCACGCCATCAACACAAGTTCCTCCGTTTTGACAAGGCCCCGACCAGCATTCGTCCCAATTCGTTTGGCACTGTATCCCTGTGTATCCGTCTATGCAATAACACGAGTAAGAGCTGCAAAGAAAGCACACATTCAGCCACCGGTGCAGAGACAGGAAGGACCGAAATGGGGGAAATGTGAAATCTTGCTCCTTTCCGAACGGAATTCGAATGGCATGCAGTTTGTCTTCCGCAAAAGGATACACTGAACCGGCGAAGCGGAACGGAAAAGATCCACAGCTCTTAAGGAATAAATTAAGATTCCGTTGGATGACCAGATCGATTGGGTTTAAGTGCTCGCTGCGTTGAATCTAATCGCAACAAAGTGTATCCTTCCGAAGGAATTCACACACACACACACATACATGAACAGGAACAGGAAAGGATTGAGGTCAACAGGGGGCAAGGTACAATCCGACTTACCTATTTAATCCATCAATGCAAACGCCAAACACACACGGGTTGCTGAGGCAAGCGAAACCAGCTTGTCCACCCCTCAAGATGGCCAACATCCAAAGGAGGCCAAACAGCCAGGAGTAGGACTTTAGAAAGGATGGTGTCGGTGTTGGTGCTGATGTTGCAGCTAAGGTCCGTTGGGGTCGTTTCACTTGGTTTTGCTGCTCCTGCTTCTGTTTCTGTTGCTGTTGCTGTTGTTGCTGATTGGGATTAAGGGATGCCAAAGGCGACGGTGGTACTGGTGGCGTTGCTTCTATAGATTGTTCTACTTTTCGCTGTTGCTGATGATTGTTGTGATGGTCATAGTGACGACGGTGGTGCTTGTAATCAGGACTATCCAATGGCAACGACGATGACGGTGGTGGCTCCTCAGTAGATAGGTGTCTGTATTGATTGCTGCTATTGATGTTGTTGTTGGCGTCGGAATCAGAGTCGGAAACAGAGTCGCAGCTGGAGTATCTGTGTCTACTACTAAACCTATAACTAATACAACTGGTTAGACTGGTTTCCATCATCGTGGTATCATCGACTGAGGACGTCAGCGGTTCCTTTCGTTCGACTGTAGCTGATGTTGCGGGTGGTCCGTCAGATGTTTTTCTGATTCTATCACTGATCCTGTTGCGGCTGACACATGTGTTCGGTGGCATGGGGGACGAAATGGACTTGAATCCTCTATGACTATCGCCATCATCCCCGTCTGCCGCCCTATTGGCAGTCATTGTACTGGAATTTCTTTTCCTTCAGTTTTCTTCAGTTTTCCTCGTTCTCGTTCGATGTACCCCGAAAGAAAATCCTTCCAAATGAAATCAGGATACACACAAAGGAAACTTTTTTGCGAGGTTCGTATCCCTCTCAGCGCTATCAGCAAAAACCTTGTCGGTTGCTCTTGTTGCTGGTGCTTCCGTTCTTGTTGCTGATGTTCGCTCTAAATGCAATAGTGTTGCTGCAGTTCTTTGTATTCGGTGGCATTGATTGATGATTATTTGTGGCGATGCGTTTGTGTTACACGGGCGTAAGAGTGATGTGTCCTTGCTTTGGTGTTCCTCACTCAATTACAGTCACTCAGTGCGATGGGTTGGCTGAGTGTGATGTGCTACGTTGATCCTGGCTTCCCGCTGTGGGAGTTGGCAATTAATTGGAGCTATTTTCGGAGCGTTCTCCCAACGAGAGAATAGCTTCCTGCAAAGAGAAGATGTAAGAGAACAAGCGACATTAAGTAAATGAATATCTTTTGCTGGTTTCAAGGGAATTTGGCTTGTGGGAGGGTAATTAGAAGGTTTACTTGGATGGTCGTCTAGTGACTTTAATTGCTAACTGAGTTATGGCGACAACCTTAGAATGGATGAGGTGGGCGCAGCTGTTGAGCTGAAACCCGCACTTGTGGGCGGCAAAAAGAGATTGCATGTCCAGCTGGTGGGTGTTTGGAAAAGATGGATGTTTTTTTTTTCTGGGAGAGAGGTGGAATATATCCTTGCTGAAAAACAGTTTAAAGGATATGTTTGATGAGCGCTTAAACTTAAACACGAAAACTACAAAATTTAAATGTCCTTGGAGGCAGTGACTTGTTGTTGTTGCAGCATAACCCTTAATTTGAACAAAGTGCGATGGACTTGCTCCATATTTTCATCGTTTAATGTCAGTCGCTATACCCTTGGGATGACTTCACAGTTGGCCAGATGGCAGTGACTGTTCCGTTTGATTAGGGACACAGAAACACCCAAGTGTGACAGTGATTGTCCTCCTTCATTTTGCCGGTCATGGATATATTTTCTTTTGGACTGATGGCAATAACAGATTTCAAGGAACCTTCGTTCTTAGAAAAGCTAAAGTTTATTGCAAGAAACCCAGTGTGGTGAGATTTAGGGTAAAGATTTAACTTTTTTTCGAATTAAATTGAAGTGTTTATTCTGGCATTGGGTTCTCTTTGTCCCTCTTGACAAGGGCACTTAAAGTGGTGAGAAAATTTAAATAAATTGTCTCATCGACACATAAAGCTCTTGTCTGAGATTTGTATTGTAAAATTGTATCACTATTCAAATGGAAAAGAAAACGTTCACAATTTTATTTTAAACACCTTTAGTGGAACATGCGGGTCACTGAAAATGAGATGAGATGAGATGAAAATTTTTTCTCAGTTTCCACGGGTCAGGAAACACAGTTATTCTACGTTAACATAGTTTCCAAGAAGAAAGGAAAGTGTCGACATTTAAAAGAATTATATTCATTCATGGTAAATTTTTTGAGCTCACCTTAGAAGATCTCACAACAACTAGTTATCCTTCAGAAGCTTTCAATACATAAATTTGTTATACAACAAATTTGTTGCGAGTCTTCTTGTATTTTCGTCCGCACTTGTTCATAGTGAATAGGTAAGAAAAATAAAGATAATGAATAGACAACTTTTCTACACAAATTTGAATCAATTGGTTTACGCCATCAATGAAAATAGAGTTTGGGGGTTTCATAGAGTTTCATATTTCATAGAGTATATGTTTCAAATCAAATTGTATTCAATCTGGTCGATTGTTGGATGCTCAATGAAATGAATTTCGAAATAGTCACAGTTCAATATCAAATTTTAACGGCTGGATGGCGCAGTTGGTTAAGTGCCCGCCCTAAGTTAGAGCGGTCCCAGGTTCGAATCCCAGTGAAATCGAATCTGGTCCAGTCACCATTTGCTGTTGGGATCAAAATAACGGCACTGGATTAGGTTGCTACCTGACAGTACAATGGACCAGTTTTGAATTTGAGTACTTGGTAATTTCGATACGATTTTAAAGTGTCTTAGAGAAATATTTTTTTGTGAGCGCCGTGACGTAGTGGGTAGGTGCGTCGACTCCTACCCTCGATGTTGTCGGTTCGATTCCGGAAAAAAACACCAAACATTTCTTCACGGCTCCACCTCTTTCGAGTCACTGACAATGCTCAAAGAGTATAACTGTCTAGAAAAAGCTTCTCAAACTCGCCGTTTTATGACGTTTCGTTTGCTAAAATAGCGATAAAACAATGACAAGGATAAGACATAAAAAAAAACAATGACAAGGATGAGACATTACGGCGATGTTCGAGCGAGTCTATCGACTTCGCGATATGTGGCCTAAATGTTTTATCGCTCGCTGTTGTATGTAGCAGCACTGTTGGGGGGACGCTCGCTGTTGTAGGTAGCAGCACTGTTCTCGACCGTGTTATTTGAGAAAGAGAACATTGAGACAACATTTCCTCGATAATCTTAAAGAAATAGCAAGTAAAGCCCTTTCTGATCAAAGTCAAAGAGTACAGTCTTAAAGAACAAAGGGATGGCTGGAGAATACTCAGTGATATTGCGTAACGATACGGCAGAAAAAGCCCAACTATTCTTCATCAGAGCATGGGTCCATAAGGACCTAAGTGAAACGTATCTTAGCTTCTACCCATCAAAGTATCTACCTAACTTCCCATTTCGAAATAACAGCTTAAGCATATTGAGGTGAAAACAATGCTTTGGTAATGAAATGGAGCGGAATGAAACACGTTGCAAAAACTCGCACTCAATTCGGCGCAATCAGTATTGATAACCTACATCTGCGGGCTGTTGTAGGAATTAATCACTGATGTCCACTTTAATCAATACTACTCTTCTATCTAATCAAACTTTAAAGCAATGACTGCAAATGTCTGCAAATTGTAGACCAACAGAAAGTTTTTAAATGGTTGTCCTGAATGGAATCTAACTAAGAGGGAGTTTTTGACATGATCCTGACGGGAGATAGGCTTTAAAAATGTATGCTACTTAAGGGCAGTTGTTTTCCATTTCCAGGTAAAGTCCTGCCTTTGCCCACAAAGTCGATGGGAGGAGAAATTTGTACAGAAAGATTTGGGTTATGAAAGCGGCGCTTAAAAGGAACACGCGCAAATAAGGGACGAACGACGATTAGTCATTAATAATTTCATGAACATTCGAACAATTAATAAAATGCCAAAGAAAAGGTAAAAAAAATCACGATGGTTTGGATCAATTTAGGAAGCTATCTTTACTTGGAACATATTAATTTGAGCTGATGAATGAACGTAAACAAATTTTCCGTGGGATGGCTCTTCTGTTTTAGAGAAGAACGAGCGGGCTGTTGATTACTGGAATATCCAGATATTCCGATCCCAATTCATCAGAAATGAATTGGGCGCTGTGGCGTAGTGAGTAGGTGCGTCGACTCCAACGCTCGAGGTCGTCAGTTCGAATCTCGAAAAAAAACATCAAACATTTTTTCACGGCTCCACCTCTTTCGAGTCACTGACAATGCTCAAAGAGTATAACTGCCTAGAAAAAAAGCTTCTCAATCTCGCCGTTCGGAGTCGGCATTAAACTGTAGGTCCCCTCCGCTCGTGACAATAGCACGCACAACACGAGTGGTTGCTGAGAAGCTAGGCCCAGGTCCACCTCGGACTGTAGCGCCGCCATTAAAAAAAAAAAAAAAATCATCAAAAATTCGTATGATGTCTACTCATACTTTACACTTGTTGATCCATCTAGTAGACTGTCATCACTTAAAGATAAACAAAGATCATGTTGCTAACAGGATCATGCTCCATTTTTCTATCTACATGTTTTTTTTTTATGATCTATTATACCTTGGCTTTGAGCGTTTCATCGTCGAAAAGCGGTAAAATTGTCCAATTATGGGTAAAAAGTCACTTCTAAAAAGTGTTGAACTTAATGTTTAGAACCCACCCATTCAGAATTTATAAAAAAAGGCCAACACCTGTTAAAAACCCACAAAAGCGTAAACAAAGTGACATGTGTGTAGTCTGTAGGTATGCACGCTGGTATATCCTCAAAATACCGTTGAAATGATTGCATGTTAAAACTTCCAAGTTTCAATTGACTCTTTCTCTCTCTCTTTCTCTCTCTCGCGCTCTCTCTCTCTCTTTCTCTCTCTCCATGGCGACTACTTTTGTTTTCCTTAACAAAGCTTGCCAAATCCTCACGGACACGTTTAGTTACTTCAAAGTTTCCCTGTCAACATGATAATGAGTTTTTGACAGCTTTGAGAATGTGCGGTTTGGATTTTGTTTTTCAGTCCTTCAAATTCCATTCAAAATGTATCGCTTTATTGCTCCTTCAGTCCTCTTTATCACGTTCTTTATTCCGTTGTTAAAAAAGGGGTTATTAAGCTTGTGTATAAAACCAAAATTATCAGAGCATTGGCTTGTAAAGGAACTTGTTTCGTTTATTATTCGTTCCTCCTGTTCTGCCAGGTTTACGGGGTCTCATTCTCTGCTCAAGCCATAAACGCTATTTATGTTTTAAAATTGAGGATAAAAGACTCATTTGAAGTCGCTTTATGCACTTGTTACTGTACACCATTCTGCGAGGTGCTTCGAAGAAGGGTTTTAATACAAAATGATGGAGTAATAAGATCTTCGGTGTAATGGAATGAATATCAATTTCTTAAAGATTTTTTCAGTGGCAGCTTGATTTACTTTCTTTATACGGCAATTCAAAAGCGAATGAATGCGAGATTTTAGGAGTCAGTTAAGGAGAAAGTTGTGCTAAGGGAAGGAGTTCAGGAACCTATGATTGTAGACGAGAGCGTCTGATATCACTATAGAAGCGTTCCTTGAGTGATTAAGCAAGCATCTCGAGGTAATTTGTTCAGTGATTACCAGTCTTATGCATGAAGATAAACTCAAACAAATTGGTAAATGTTGAGGATCTGCAAAACTTTTCCGAATTTCTTTTCCTGGAACGTACTTTTTAAGGCCCAAAAATTGTAATAGTTGCCATTCGTGTTGTGTTGCATCTGGAGCTCTGAAAGCTCAAGACAAATAATAAAACAGCCTTTTCATACACAAAGAATATCAGTTTTGTCCTGTTATAGTGGAGGACATCGGGACGTATTTTTTCAAAAATGATATCGGTTCGAACATTTCATTTCCATTATGGAACGTCGTTAACTAACTTTTTATTACCCGAAATAATTGCTTGGATATGGATGACGGTTAACAGGACGGATAAGTGGATTCACGTGGATGCACTATGGACATTTAGTACTGTACGCGGGTGACAGCCAAAAATACCTACATACATGCCCACCTATCTTCAAAAACCTTTTAATGAGGATGAGGCTTAAGTTCGAAGTTAATTGTGATACTTCTTCAGTGCAAGTAGAACAGCATGTTGCTTCGTCTGTCAAAAGAAATGAAATCAAATCACATTTTGTGGTGGAACTTGTTTCCACATGTTTTTGTCCGGCGTTAAAATTATTTAAAGATAACTAATATGTTCAGAATTGCTGCATTAAGTGTTGGCCGAATCTTCAAAATCCACATACTTACTTACTTAACAGGCCTACGACCCATGGAGGGTCTGAGCCTGAGCAAACTCCACGTGTTTTCGGATTAATGAAAATGCGGCAGCTGTTATCCAGATATATCCGAATAGTTTAGAGTATCCTTACTTACTTAAGGTGGCGCTACATTCCGGAATGGATGGTTGGATGTCTCAACCAAAAAACGTCTCCAGCCAGCTCGATCTTTAGCTAGCTGCCTCCAGTTTCGCACGCACAGTTGGTTGAGGTCCTTTTCCACTTGCGTCCGCCACTTGAGTCGCGGTCTTCCTCTACTGGGCTCTCTCGGGTCTCTCGAGGATGGATTTAAAGACTTTCCGGGGCGAAACATTGGTTTCCATTCGCTTTACATGACCTAGCCATCTTAATCATTGGACCTTCATAGCTATACCCACGCTTTGTTAATAATAATAATGGCGGCGCTACAGTCCGAGGTGGACCTGGGCCTAGCTTCTCAGCAACCACTCGCGTTGTGCGTGCTACTGGGGACCTACAGTTTAATGCCGACTCCGAACGCCGAAATTGAGAAGCTTTTTCTAGACAGTTATACTCTTTGAGCATTGTCAGTGACTCGAAAGAGGTGGAGCCGTGAAAAAATGTTTGATGTTTTTTTTGAGATTCGAACTGACGACCTCGAGCGTAGGAGTCGACGCACCTACCCACTACGCCACGGCGCCCACGCCTTGTTGCTAGTGGGTTTCTTTTTCGAAGATTTGGTCGATGGTCGATTTTCCTGGCCTAAAGCCACACTGGTATGGACAGACCAGGTTGTTGACGAATGGGTCTAGGCGTTCACACAACACAGCAGATAGGATGTTATAAGCAATGTTCAGAAGACTGATGTCTCTATAGTTGGCGCAATTCAAAGGGTATCCCTTTTTGTGGATTTAGGGTATTTGGATATTCGAAATACACATTGAAGCACTCGCTTATGTTATGCGTGCATTGAAGTGCATTCTGGATGAATGCCCAAGTTTTGAGTGCCCCAAACGCTCATCATCAGTCTAGTTAGTGTGACGTTTATGTGTATAACATCGTCTCTATAGATAATTCGTTCATATGAACATTGTAAATTAAAACTTTCTCCGTAAATCAAGATAGAGAATAAATTCAGTCGATAACAAACTTCAAAACCTTGGGCGTAAAAGTTGAAACTCTTCTAGGTCATATCACTACAGCAAGAGGACTAAAATAAACGATCCATAAACCATCTCATCGACAACAATGGGCCATTGTCAAACTCTTCCATGACCAACTTCAAGTGAAGGGAATGTAAAGGCATAGTAGCTCCAATTCAGTTTGTGTACAACGAAACCAGGAAAATAATGAATAAATGTGTTATGTTCAACACAGTGTAAAGAAATATTTAGTTCCGAGTGAGCTGAAATGAGACTCAAACATGCAACAAAACATTGACTTCGACCCCATCATGCTGTCGTGACTCAAGACAGTTTCAAATTCACAAGCACATTTTGTATGGATAGTCCAAATCAAGTAACGATTTTTCAGAAGAACTTTGGTCTGGAAAAAGATTTTAAAAGTATTTTAGGGACTTGATATCACTTTCTCTGTGCGCGCATGTTCTGCTGCTACTTTTAGGGAATTATAATAGAATGAGTTAAAGTGAATGACAGACCCCGTTTTAGCTTGTAGTGGGAGTTAAATTGCCACAAGGTTTGACTATTGGTTTCATTCCTGCCACCATTTTACCTTATCGATAGTGCGTTGCAGAGCGCAGTGGTTTTGACTTTTGGAATTTCGTGTCTCTACTGTAGGTTGGACTTAAGGACTTAAGTGTAGCCGCAAGAATTCTAGTTCACAATCTTACAGAACCTGACGGGAAGGTCAAAACCAGTCCAGATCAGACATAAGAAAGATTTAGCCACTTCAAGGAAGCAATCAAAGTCAAGAACTTGTGACCAAGTATTCTTTTGCAAAACACTGTGTGTCTCATGTTCTTGGGACACTCATTTTTCTCAAAATGTGATTGCATATATAATACGTATCGATTTTAAGCAAAATATCAGAGAATCACTTATTGTACGCCTTTTAATTTTAAATGCCATAACTGCTTTAAAAATCTTGTGAATAAATTCAAGCGATCCCCTTTCATCGAAATATATCTTAAAATCAGTCAACTGAAAACTACGGTACGAATTGTTTGCCTTCCAAGAAGGACCCACAAATTTAAGCTTTTGAAACACTTTTTATTGCGAAAATTGAATTTTTGGGGAGCCTCTAATTGGTAAGGATTTCAATTGAAGAAAAATATTGTTTCACATTTTTAAAAGTAATTGAAGGATGGCATTGAGTATTTCGGGGAGAAGAATGTCTATTATTTCATTGGTTCTTAATCTTGAAGGAAAAACAACCAGTAAAAGTAATTTTTATTTTAATCTGTGCGCTTATATTGCTCTCCGTGTTAACAGCGGAGTCGATGTATTGTGTGTTGACACTGGAGCTGGAGTGGATGAGTACTTAATTGACAGGAAGTTATAACCAGCAACCAGATGCCAGCATATAGATTTGTACCTAATCCTTCTTTCGTCCATAATTTCAATATTATCTCCATTTTTAGTATAGAGTTACTTCTTCGACGTTCGACTCGGTTTAAAAACATAATTGGCTTGCGATGGGTTAAAATAAGTGAGTACATTGCATATGAGTAAATTACTGTACTGGACTGTAGGTGAATATTTAAACAGTACTCGTAGGCTGCCCTAAACGTAAAGAGGCAAATGTAACTTTGTTTGACGTTTTTTGTATTGTGCAGCCAGGGCAGCAAACAAATTATGCAGCCGGAGTTCGGTGTTGGCCTTGTAGTATGGTACGATCGACTCGTACCAACTCGTCAAGAGTTGAATAAATATTGAATTTTGTTATAAACCGAGTTAGCCGAATCGGTTTCAACTCGAATTGCAACTCAGGTCTTAAGATTTGATTACGCAGCCGGTGTTCGGTTTCGGCTTTGTACGATGGTATGACCGACTCGATTTGACGAGGTGCATAAATATTGCATTTTGTTATAAATCAAGTAAATCGAGTCGGTTTTAACTCGGTTTCCACTGGTTTGCAACTTGGTTTCAACTCGATTTGCAAATCGGTTTGTAACTCGGTTTGCTTAAATTCCAAATCGATTAAACTCGGTTGGAAAATCTTTCAGTTTGGTACATCACTAATCCAGATCACTAATTCTCTATACCAAATATTTGTGATGGAATGGAATGGAAAGTGGAATGTGGTGAATGGGAGATAAAATTTAAGTTGGCAACTCCATATCTCAGAAATAACAAGACTTTGATCAAAGACCTTAGCTCTGAATGAGACCGTGCAAAATTTGCAGATGTAAGTTCGAGTATAAGAAAAATAAATGAGAATACTTTGGTCGGACGTCATGTATCCACTGAAATAATTGGTTTCGATTTTCCATTCCGGTGGGTTTTTGTCACAGAAACAGAGAAGCAATATGCAAACCGCTTAATTATAAAAAGCTTTGCGTGTTACAACACGTTGACGCACTTACCTACTACGCCACGGCGCCCACATTGCATAACGTTTGGAAGCCTACTTACACATTGACCATACCAAAAGACACAAATCAAAGACATCACGAAAATAAAAGAGTCTCGCCTTCCACATCATATCAACCCCAGACATCATCGAATTGAAGCCAGACACTGTTCGAATAAAAACGCCCACCTAATCCTTACATACAACATCATCTTCAGTTCCGTCTTCAGAAAATAATTTCAGGAATACAAAATCACTACCCGGGGCTACAATCTGTCGATTTGACCCTTTTCATCGACTTGCCAAGAATTTCATTAAGTCCCAAAGACCTTTTCTACCGCAATAAGTCTATACCCCAGGGCAGATGTTTATTTTCGAATCATAAACGATTCTCCAAAAATGACGCCCACAATCATCCCCCCAAGGGTGCCACTACCGCAAAGGATATCAACTGCATAATTCCATCTGAAAAATTCATACAGTCCTAGAGAATATTTATGATTTTCGGAAAACAAATAGATTCAGTTAGCAGTTTTGTTTTCCCACCCCATGTGTGAGGGACACGGATCCAGTCTATTGTCTACGCAACGAAGATGGGTCTGAAGCTCTTTATTTTTCAGTGCACAACTTAGGGCTTGAATGGCCCGATAACAGCACATCCTTCGCATCCTTTTCAGTGCGGCGTGGTGTTGGATGCCCCATATCCCATATCCATTCCCCCCGATGGGCGTTCAAGAAGGTGGAAATTTCGAACGCGCATATACATAAAACCCTCCGAAAAACAAAAGGGGCGCCAGGACCAGAACACAATAGAAAACGCCAACAGTGAAGGCACACAACAGAAGAAAAAACAGTAAAAACTGTTCCAAAAGTTTATCCTTCTGTGAATTTGCCGTTGTAGTAATTCTCGGTACGTGTCCCGGGTTCTTTTTCTTGTGTTTTTGTTTTCCTGCGCTTCCTCCTAATGAGATGTTCACAATCTCGCAAAGTGGAGAGTAGAGGGCTATATCCTCATGTTAAGCTTTTAGAACTGCAATTTACATTTCACATGAATTGCCACTCGCACTTATCAACTGGGGAGCCATCCTAGGCAACCAGAACTAAGACAAGGCCCCATCACCAAGGAAATGTGAGAAAGTTCGCAGTTAAACGACGACGACGCCTTCCCGCTCAAATTGTGCCTTTGTGCGAGTTTATGGGTGTGTGTGTGTGGTGGAGATGGGGGCAACAACAAAAGGGGTTGGTTATGAATGAACGCGTGTACACGCTTCGGCGACAAAATTTATTGTCACTTGATGTTTGCGTCATCGTCATGGTAGGACAAACGACAGTCGACAACTCAACTTCGTACCCTAATTTCCAATTTGTGACGAAATGCTTCCTTGTTTTACTGTCTTTGCTTTTCTTCGTTTCTTCTCGAGGCATTGTCGTTTGCCTTTCATCGTAAATTATTTCCCGCGTGGCCCCCGCCGCCGTCGACGTCACCACCACCACTTCCACCACTACAATCGCTCTGATGCCCATGTGAATTTCGCTTGTATTCGCTACGCCGCCAACTAGCGCAAACGTCGTCGCCAGGACCTCACTAGGCGACGACGCCGCCGTTGCTGCTGCTCTTCCACACCCGTCGGGTATCCCGAGGCGCACCACCACCCAACCACCCCCACGCTGTGCCAGCACTAGTTCGTGTAACCAACTTAACTCACAAATTGTGAGCGCTGCATAATGGGCAGACTTTCTAGCAGAACAACAACACCAACAACAGCTGAAGGCACACACAGCGATAGTTAACTGCGCCACCCAAACATGCATACACACGCGTGTGCCGTGAACAGTGAAGCAAGCACGAACATCAAATTCTCCCCCGAAGGGTTGGCTTCAAACAAACGAGGTAAACTTACGAGCACGAGGATACCTCCAACCAGGTCGACATTGCTGCTTTTCGTTGTCGCTGGCGGTGTCTTCGTGGTGGTGGTCGTTGTATCCAATGCCGTTGTAGTCATCGTGGTTGTCGTCGTCGTCATCGTTCTTTGTAACGTAATGCGCTCGGGAATGACTGTCTTTGTGTATGAGTGCACCCTTTCTTGCGTGTTTAGTATGCTCCTACGAAGTTCAGGACCAAGTATAATTGTCCTCCTTCTCGTTGCAACAATAACCATCATCCACCCACCCACTGGTGCTGAGCACGTCCGAAACATTGTTGGGTGCCTGGACGGATGAAGAATCAACCACCCGGCCCACCCCCAGCACCCGGAACCTTAGATTTCCTCGGTAAATGTACGTTTTGTTGGTTAATAACTACTTTGCGGGGAACACTGCGAGAAGCGCTCTGCTTTTAACGGTGCACCACACACACAGCAAATGGATTCCGCTGTTCTATTTACAGGGTGTAATGTCTTAACTGAGCAGAAAACAATTAATAACGACGAACGATGCACATAAATTATGAGTTCCGTCGGAGAAAAAAAGAAAAACTGAAAGAATGGAATCCTTTTGGACTCGTCCAGCCACGACTACCGCACCGGTGGTGGGTGGGTAACGTTTTTAGTCTAATTAAACCGATGCTCTGTGGGAGCGTCACGTGACCGGGGGAAATCGATTTCTAAGTGGATTCGGGTACTTTTTCACCATTTGCTGAGTAAACAGAGATATTGATTGTTGAGTGAAACTTATCTGGGCCGTGGCCTGGTGGGCGGTTGTTTGGGCTCTTGTAGTGCTGGTGATGATGTTTACAGAACTTATTGATTTGACAGGATGACCAAAAATAGACTCCTCGACTGTGGGGGAATGTGAGGAGGACGAATTGGCGGATAGGGAAAGTGTGGTGGCGGGATGCGAGACAAAGTGTCGATTTAATTAAGACTATTTGTGTAAGGGTGGACAGGACTGGGGATCCAATTGAAGAGGTTGTTTGTGGGTTGCTTTCGACGTTATTGCCGATAAGTTTTTATTGAGTCCAAAGGGTCAAAGGTGAACGCGGAGTGGGAGAAATACAACAAGCACTCGTACGGATGTCACACGTCAGAACCAAGATAGGAAAGGTTCGTAAACTTTATCGCAATTGAGACTTATGAGTGAGGAAGGGGAAAAGGAAAAGGATATTTGTAGGCGGTAACCGTGGCATTGTGAGCAAGTGTATCAACTCCTACTCGAAGGGTCCACGGTTTGATTGGGAGACAAACAACAACTTTTCTGTACACGGCCCCACCTCTCGCGATTCGCTTACAATGCTTTGAGAGAAAAAAACCTTCCTAACTTCATCGTTCTGAGTTATGTCATAGGAGGCGTTGTAGATCTAGTTCCATCAGCGGTCGACCTATTAATAGAGTAAACAGAGTTGTTTGCAAGGAGAGTATTACTGCCTTGCTTTTTAAGTCGCACTGTTCATCAGACACATATGTCTGAATACAGTGAGCATCAAAAGAAAATAAACAATTTTTTTTTTTAAGTTAGTTTTAAAATTGTTTAATTTGATTACATTTTTTAGGCGTTCATACCTTTAAATTTGAATGAAAGAGAAACAATACAAATTGTGATGGATGTTAAAAACTCTAATTGAAATGCCGATAAAATAGTTGCGCATAATCAGCCGTAAATTATTCGCTCTAAAGGATTGTACAGTCTCTGGGTGAAGTAATACAGCGCAGGCATTTTAAAAACTGGGAAGAGAATAGATAGGACACCGACGAGCTGACGTTTAGAACTTGTGCACATTTGAAAGAATAGAAAAAAGCAAAGCTTTTCAACTTTGCGTGGTGCGACGATGGATTTCACTGGGTAAGCTGGTGGGTATTCCAAGCGTAAGGCAAGTCGGATATTTCGAGCAATGTTTTGAAGGGAAAGAATGAAGCTGCCTTGAGCATTTTCGATGAAAGAACGTTAAAGGAGTGACCGACAGGCAGCATATCGTTAAGGTTTCACTGAGTCGAGAGACTCTGAAGTGTTACTGCCCGCTTGATCGCTCGTTATCGTCTCCTATCAAGTAGATGCAGCGAGATTTTTGGAGGCACCTGCCCTGAAGTTTAAGGTTTAGATGGATCGAATTGGAGAATGTATTTTAAACGTAGTTTGAGGAAACCTAAATATTTCGCAGTTTTCTGGTGTCTTTCAATATTTGATTATTCTGAATTTGTGGTAAACAGGTTTTCTTTTTAAACGGGGTATGCCATTATGGACGTGGGCGCCGTGGCGTAGTGGGTAGGTGCGTCGACTCCTACGCTCGAGGTCGTCGGTTCGAATCTCGAAGAAAAACATCAAACATTTTTTCACGGCTCCACCTCTTTCGAGTCACTGACAATGCTCAAAGAGTATAACTGTCTAGAAAAAGCTTCTCAATCTCGACGTTCGGAGTCGGCATTAAACTGTAGGTCCCCTCCGCTCGTGAGAGAACAATAGCACGCACAACACGAGTGGTTGCTGAGAAGCTTGGCCCAGGTCCACCTCAGAATGTAGCGCCGCCATTATTATTATTATTAGCTACCAACGCACGGCTAACTGAGTCTGAATAAAGACACCAAAACAGATAGCTGCCTTCGAAACACCGAAGGCTCGGCATGTAAATGTACAGAAAGAGGAGACACTTTGAACATTTGTCCTCATTAAACAATTATGACCCCATGAAAACTAATTGCGCCATCATGTGATTACGCACAATTGTTAGTGTTTATTGGTTTTGTCAGCACTAATTGACTACCCTTCCCAGCTATCGGACATGATAAGTCCCGAGCCAAATACAATCACCATCACCACCACCACTACCGTCACCGTCACCGGTTACATCGCACCAACTCACAGCGTTTGATGGGTGCTTAAGATTAGGCCCAGGTATCGCTGAAAGTAATTTCTGCACCTGTGATAACCTACTTAATCACACCCTAGTGTGCCATGCAGACGTCAAAAGGTAACTCTGAATACCGCCCTGGCACGCAATCTCTCTGGCTTCCCCTGCGGGATCGCCCGAAACTAGTCGTCCGCTAGCAGCACCTATCCATCCCATACATACTCCGTCACGTATCACCCAGTCATTCCGCATTATCGTGTACGTTCTGTCATAACATTTCTCGGGAACGTAAAATACGATACATTTCACCAGCCCCTCCATGCCCTAATTAAAAATCACAATGAGCACTTCCGGCAGGCACGCATTTCTGAGGCTCGTACCAGGATCCTAGTGTTCCCTCACCATGGCGCCCTAACATGGACACCATAATGGGTGATTTTACGGGCGCCATGAGCGGTTCAATTTTTCCGTTTTCCCTTTGTTTTGTCTCTGTCCTTTCTCCTCTGGAGCCCTCCTAGGACGCTGTTCGTTCGAGCGACTCGTTGTTCATAGTTTCATTGGGAGAAGAAGCGTTTATGTCGAAGCATAAAAAGGGGCGCGAGGCGGTTCTTGTTCGGCTCTCAATCTGCACGGGGGACGAGAAGTTTGATCAATGTTCGCTGCGAGTCCTTCCTTCGCCCGAGCGCAGAGAGAGAGAGCATAATTTATGGAAACACAAAATTTTTGAAATATTCATCAAATATTTACAAAGTTATGTTGTTTACTAGGCACAGTGGAGGGAATGCCTTTGTGCCGGGAGACCGAGCGATTGTGCTGCCGTGGCAAAGCGCTGGACATGATTCAGATTGATAGACTCATTGAGATAGACATCGTGGGGTGGGGCTTGTACATATTTCACGAGTAGATTGAGAGCATATTGCTGCTGGGGTAGATATTTTTGGTCGATCCGATAAAACTAAATCAACGATGAATATTTTATTGGGACGGGTTCGTGTTGTTTTGACAGAGTGCAGTGGCGAACAGAAAAAAATAAAATGTGCAACAGATCGGTGGGCGTTGAGAGTGGTTTGAAGGTAGCGCATTGTAAATATGTGCACGACTCAAACAGGATGTGGAAACTGTCGATATACAGTTATTTCGAGGGGTATCGGTTTCACTTTGGTAGTGAAACACAATCACGACTGAAACATCGTTCTTTTGAAAGAGAGAAAACACGGTTTTGTCTCACTTCCATAAGGGAAGTTATTGAAAATCAATTGAAGTTAAAATGGACGTTTAAAATTGAGTGGAACCATAGTTGAGTATGATAAAGGACAAAGATCCGTAGAAAAGTGTGTCTATATCGGCATTTATTCACACTCGACTCGACAGAAGAACTAAAAGCTGTTTCGGATATGATCTTAAATGTTAATTTCTCGCGGAATATTTTGTCCTGATTGTTTTCAAAGTGAATGACAATGAATGCCTGAAAATGTTTGCGCGCTAACTTCGAAAACTGTAGGTAAAGAGCGGAGGGAACCAACAAAATGGCCTTTTGGGGCTCAGTTAAAGCTCAAAATTCGGCTAAACTGTGAATTTTTGAAAGTCAATTCGAGAAGGTTCGATGACGGGTCTTGTTCAGTTTACTTGTTTAACTATTTGAGTTGATATTCATTTCCTTGAATCAAAGAATGGACTGCAATGAATTTTGGTCGTCGTTGCGTAGGACAAACGTTTTGAACGACTGTTTTGAAAATGTCCGAGGTTAAATTTTCAGCAAACGCCAACTTCACTTTTCCAGCAAGTGACTCACAATGTTCAGAGATTAAAACATGTAGTCATGCAGAGCTTTAAAAAATTAAACGTTTGGAAGTGGCATTAATCTGTGAGTACACGCAAAAATAATGGCTGCTGAAGAAGATACATAAAGGTGCGCTAAGATTTGGTTTTAGATTGTTTGAGTGCGAAGTTAGTCTAAAAGTGTTTAGTCACGCACTGACCAAAGGGGAAGGAATGGATTTCAAATACTTGTGGCATGGATTTCAATACAGCAAAACCTCGGCCGACTAGAAAGTCCGTGGAAAAGCGGGTTAATTCTCCACATTTTCGAGAATTTCTGACGAAAGCTAAGAACTTATAGATGAAACATAGTTATGTATTTAAACGTGTAGTTTGTGCTAGAGGCTCTGATTTAAAATGTTCCTACTTATAGTCGTAGAGAACTCTTCGACATAAGCACTATACCCAAACTTCTGGGGCAGATCATCATTTATATGACAATTTCTAGACTTGAATCCATCTAACTGTCACTGATCCAAAAGAAGATTTCTTGATTTAAAAAACAAGACGTCTCTATGGCAAAAGATATACTGTTTGCCTTAAAGGCTCGATGCGGAACTCCCTCAAAATTCTTTGGAACAGATAGTGCTATGAAGCAGGTCCCAACACTACTATTCTTAAGAAATCAGACAAGGTGCTGGACTACATATGGGGATGACATTTGCATCGTCAGCCCATTATCAAAAATCACTAAAGATTCTTTCTTTTGGTCTTATATGCTGTCGAGCAACATTAGATGCGGATATACTCGTAAACTCCTTCGGTATCTTATCATTAACTGGTACCCCTTCAATGTAGTAAAACGGTTCATCTCCGTGAAAATAGTAACTCCATAAACCACATCTTCACAGAGTTTCGATGGAGAGTAATCCACGATAAGCAATTCTAGATTCAGAATTTCCAAACAGTTGGGGCCAACACATCTAGCTCGAAGAACTTTGCAAAAACAGTATGTCGCAAACATATGGAGCTAAAGATTGGACGATTAGCAGGAAGTGGAGTTAAAAAATATGGTTTCTTCGGAAGAAAAACAAACACTGTAGTCAAGAGGAAAGGTTTGAACTAGGCAACGAAAAGTAGTAGCAATATTTTCGTGTTCTTACATATAATTCAAAATTTCTAGGGAGGAATTTTTTTCAAAACAATGTGAGGAATATTTAATCTCTTCTGATCAGGCTTCAATTTCTAAGCGTATTTTCCTGCCAAGTTTGAGTTTAACTCTAATACTTAAGCATGATCTAACCTTATGGGGCACGAACATTTTAGGATCTGTGGACTCCTAGGAATATTGACAGAATATTGATATTTTCTTTACAAATGCCCTATCAACCCGTCATATTCGTACTGCTAGAAATGTTCATCAGTTTGCGCTCCAGGACAAACAGTAAAATTCGAAGATCTTGTGAAAAGGTTAGATTCGGTTAGGGGTGAGGCTGAGCCTCACATAGGCCGTACAGATCCATAGCAAAAAACACAACACTGAATAAACCTTTTGAGTTGTTATTGAGGTAAAATGATTTGGATGCGTGTGCGAATTTGAGGAGTAGACGTGGTTTACTGAGTTAAAGAAATGTTTGCCTAACGTAACGTTGCGCATCTAGCCCTGACAAAAGCCTGGCACTCGCAGAGTAGGTGTTCTATAGTTTCACTGACCCCTGTCTCGCTGCAGTTTCTGCAGATGTCGGTGGAAATCAAGCTAAGTTTATGAGAATGGTATTAGAGGTCTGCAATGAATGTTTTGAAACCGTGATAGTATATATATATACATAAGACAATGTCCCGTGATAATAATAATAATAATGCGGCGCTACAGTTCGAGGTTTACCTGGGCCTAGCTTCTCAGCAACCTCTCGTGTTGTGCGTGCTATTGTTCTGTCACGAGCGAAGGGGACCTACAGTTTAATGTCGACTCCGAACGGCGAGATTGAGAAGCTTTTTCTAGACAGTTATACTCTTTGAGCATTGTCAGTGACTCGAAAGAGGTGGAGCCGTGAACAAATGTTTGATGTTTTTCTTCGAGATTCGAACCGACGACCTCGAGCGTAGGAGTCGACGCACGACGACTAAAATACGACATTGTTCTCTGTGTAGTGAAAAAAACTTGTTCCACTTTGTTGCAATCGAAGTCTTGCCAGAATATTTGGTTAAGCGACTAGATCTATTAGTGTTCCATAAAACACTGACATTTTTTGAGAGCGAATAGTTAAATTCCCTAAAGAAGAGCTTTATGGGTGCAGCAATGGCTATTGAGTTAGCCAGGGCTGTGACTCCAAGCTTAGAGAGTTTATCGGCTGTTTCGTTCCGTATGATACCTTAGTGGAGCCCAGATTAGGGAAAGTTCATATAGGGCGTTATAGCACTGGGTAAACACTTTTTTGTTATGGTTCCGTTCACAGAATCGGAACATTAACAATTTCGATATGTCCAGTCGTTCGTCCGTTCATCCGTCCGTCATACGGAGCTGCAGATAACTCCTACTTTTGCAAAGTTATCGACATGACATTTTCGAATTAGGTGCTCAAACCCTAGATATACATTTCTATCCATGAGTATTTAAAATGCGGGGTTATCTGGGGGCTCCAATATACGTAAAGTTAGGGTGGATTTTGAAATGTTGGCATATCCTATTGAGTGGCGTACCAATCAAAAGATTTTTCCAAATGAGGAGGATGTTCGGTTTCGAACTTTTCGGTTCAAAGTGCCGTTTGAGAAATATAAAGTTCCAAATTGGATTATATTGTGTCCCCTCTCCCATTTCTGAAAGAAAGTGTCTAAAAATCTGAAAAGAATCACCAAGAAATGGCTTAACTCGATAGTTTAGGAGCTCAACTCGCACTTAAGTGATCTTGGATGATTAGTCCTTAAAGAGAGAACCTGAAATTCACAGCATTGGGGAGATTACATAATCCACTACTCATAAATTGTTGTCTAAAACAGACTGCTAACAAGGATATGGATGCCCGAGTGCTAAAAAGCTCATGTAAGGGGAAAAACGCAGCACATTTCTTTAAACCTTCCCCATCCTCATCCTCTCAGTTCTTGTTGGAGGGGTTGTTAACTTGCGTCTTTCAGCATCGTCCAATTATAAGAAATAATGGAAGATAAACAGGACATCTTTTTATGGCTACAAAAATAAACATTCCTTTGCGCTTGCTTCCGCACATTGAATTCGTACTTTAAATTAACAAAAAGGTACACAACCGTTTCACATTCCACCCTCACCTCAAAAAATTAATGAAAATCTTGGCAACCGGAGATTATGGCAATTAAGGAAGTCTTGCTACAGTTAAGTAGAACGTGACAATTTTCACGTCCCGTTATATTGAGTCCCACAAGACCGCTTCCAACAAATCTAGACGATTCTTTACCGTCGCCCACCCCCGAATGTGTTTAATGATCGCATTTGTTGAGTGACAAAATTTGTGTTCCTTCTTACCGGTAGTAGCTTCCTGGTTTTGATGAGAACGATAATTTAAAGTGTCGTTTAATATGCACACACAATTTGATGAATAAATTCAACACACTTACTCGTTTATATGGTATCACAATTTGAAGAAAAACAAAATGAGGACTGATGTGGAGGTAGACTGAACAGCTTTTTATAGTCCATCTCCTAGGAGAACTGAGTCTATGATGGGATACAGTTAAGAACATTCAATTATTTAGGGAGGATATCTTTTGATATACCCGTGGAGTTCTTAAGTTGACACATCCTATTTAACTCCATCATCGTGCTTGGAAAACCTCTTATTCAGCGGTAATTCTTTCATTCGTCCCCATTTTATGGGACGAATGTTTAAAAATGATTCATATTCCTTTAAAAATATTTGATTACCAGTAAATTGGGCCAAATCGCCTGCAACGCGGACAAAAATCCTGCCAGTCTTGGATTGGTGGGATGAGGTGAGGTGGGCCATCTAGTGGCTTTTTTTTAAATCATAGGTTATTTTAACACCGACAGCTGTTTCCCGCTTGAAACTTTGGCAGGAAGTCAGTATCATACCTCCGCGGAACGAAATGACTCACTTTCTGCTTGAACAAAGTTGGGAAATATTGAAACTTGTTCCCAAAATGAGTGGTGTATAGCCCAAACAGTGCGCTTTTTGAAAATAAGTTTTGGTCGAAATGAAGCACCCACCGCGACTGCTGTACGCAAGTTTGTACAAAAAGTTCGTGGGACTGGTATACTAGTGGACAACACTCATGGTCCCCGGCGTCATACGGTGCGCACAGATGAGAATGTGGCTGCTGTGGCCGAGAGTGTGAGAACATCAATTCGCCATCGATCTCAACAGCTTAACATTTCACACACTAGCCTGAGGAGAATTCTGCACATAGATCTCGGATCATTGGCTTACAAGTTCCAATGGAATTAACAATTGAAGGCGCGCGACTATCCGCTTCGTTATAGCTTTGCAGTTTGGGCCTTGGAGCAGATTGAATTGGACAACGATCTTGGGTGAAAAATCATTCTTTCTGACGAGGAGAATTTTCATCTCTGCGGCTACGTTAACAAACAAAATTGCATGTGAGGCTCGGAAGACCCGCACGTTATTGTTGAGAAGCCAGTGCATCAACAGAGAGTGACAGTTTGGTGCGGATTGTGGAGTGGTGCCATCACTGGACCATTTCTCTTCGAAAATGAGACTGGGATGGGGAGCGTTGCAGAGCCATGTTAACCGACTTTTTTTTTGCTGAAATTGAAGACATGGATTTGGACGATCTCTGGTTCACGCATGATGGTGCGCCATGCCGCACAGCCCATGCCACAATCGATCTTTTGCGCACCAAATTGCCAAATCGTGTTATCAGCCGTCTTGTGGATGTCAATTGGCCGCCTCGGAGCTGCGTTTTGACCCCTTTGGACTGTTTTTTGTGGGGAACCGTGAAGAATTGATATCATGCCAACAATCCGGAAACGATTTAAGCGCTTAAGGCCAATATCATCCAAACAATCCGTGAGCTACAGCCCGAAACCATCAACAAGGTGTTGGAAAATTGGGGTGACAGAATCCGCTACTGCCTAGCCAGCTGAGGCAGCCACTTGAACGACGTTGTATTTTATAATTAGTGGGAATGTTTGTTCTTACCAATAAAGCCATACTACATGGAAAAAAATTAATCTTGTTAATTTTATTGCATTCTTAAAAAGAAACTTCTATTCGGCTCACCCTGTACTCTGGATATATCTGTACTACGGGAGTTGTCTGTGGGCTCAAATGTGGTGTTCAAATACCCTTTGGAAATGAAGCGAAATACCTCGGGATGGCTCTCGATGTAAAGCTTAAGTGGAAAGAACACGTCAAAAAGAAACGTAAAGAGCTCCAAATAAAATATAAAGACTTGTACTGGCTTATTGGAAAGTATTCCAAACTAAGACTGAAAACAAATTGCTTATATACAAGCAAGTGCTAAAACCCGTCTGGACATATGGTTGTACCAAAGAAAGTAATAAAAATATACTACAAACTTTCCAAAGCAAAGTACTAAGAACCATCGTCAACGCACCGTGGTATATACGGAACGACGATATCCGCAGAGATCTTGGAATTGCATCAATCCAGGATGAAACTAAGAACATTGCTCGTAAGCATAAGCGTCGTCTGGAAGAGCACATAAACCCTGCTGTCCTTCCAATTCTTAACGAAAGTAACGTTTTGCGCCATCTTCAAAGGACTAAGCCCCTTGACCTAGCACGGTGAATTCATCCCGCGCTTAGTTGCGCTAGCAGGAACTCTCAGTGGAGAATCTTGTAAAACGCGTCAAATTCAAGAAAATAACTGCTGGATAAGTGTCAAACTTAGTTGTAGTATGAATATATTTTATTTTATTTGAAGGGAGGTGTTTTTACTGGGTAAAAATCCCTTTCGCTATGAGGGAACGATCCCATAGTGTCTTTTGAAGATTTGCACCTACCATCGCTAAAAAAAAAATAAAAAATTCCCGCTATATATACCCGAGATTGGGTATATGCTCCGGCACCTTCTTCGCCATTAACTCGCAAATATTCCTCTCATTAAATACGATATGCAAACAGAAAGTAAAATAACGAAATCTAGGTTATCCCTTTTGGAAGAGAAAATGCATCTTCCACTCGTTTGAAATTCGGGACATCTGACTAAGTCACATTTTTGACATTTCCTTTCCTATTTTTGGTTACTCAACTCAGAGTAGAGTATTTAAACCTCTGCATCATCTTTCTCAATTTATTGACGCCACATTTCACATTCAAACGAAATAACCGACCTAAATTTGGTATTTCGAAGGATATTTCGATTCCTCGCAGTGGGTCAATAAAAATAACCGATATTTCGCAGAAATTGTAATTTAGCTTTCGTCTTCCAGTTTTTCAAATGAAAACAAAACTGTTGCTAGGAGCACACCACGCTGAAAAAAAAAAACCAAATTCGTTTCAGTTCTGGGAATACAACGACCCGCAGCGAACGATGACTAAAGCCAAAGGTAATCAAATAAGTTTTGAACTCGGTTTTGGAAGGGAACGGAATACAGAGAAGTCTTTGTGCCTTCAAAAGACGCCACTTTTTTGAGAAAACAATTCGAAAGATAGACTGGGTTGAGTGAGAATCCACTTTGAATTTGCAACTCACGTCAATTCGTAAATGAATTTGATTAGGATTCAGAAGGTCACCGCCACAAAACACCCACTCAACATCAGCCACGCTCGAAGTCATCAAAATTTCAATTCCTCAAACCAATTCGCTGGCCCAAAGCCGTCCAGGAAATCCCAAACTTTCACGTTTAACCTTAAACTCACTGGTATCGATTCGAGATATACGAGATAGAACACGAGAACGTGGCTAATCAAAGCCGAATGACTGTGACATTCGTCTTCCGAAATTGCTTCCAACACATTGATTCCTCGAGAGAGAGAGATAGAGCGTGTGCGTGCATCTGTGACAAATAGTCGTAAATAACAGTTATTCACGAGTCAATAATCACAGAAAAAGGTAATTAATTAACGAAGAAGGACATCCAACTGTCATTGACTGAGAGAGGACTGTCGTTGTGACCTAAGACCGAGTGCGGTCCTCCAAAGTCCCGGCATGATGGTGGGATCATGTTAGACATTGTGTCGCGTCCCTGCTTCCGCCTACCATTGGGACACTTAACGATAACTACCAAACAACCACACAATCTCAGTTAATCCGCAACCGGGGGACGGGCGGAGGAGGGCCGAGAACCACTGAGAGAAATAAAACTGATTTACATATTAATTGGAAGACGACCACCATCACCACCACCACCCCATCCTTTTGGCAGTCTCCCCCTGTTCAAGACTAAGCACACACGTGGAGTGGGTGGAGGGGGAAAAGGACTCGAGAGCAAGGGACTTTGTAATTTGTAGTTTGTAATTGGCTTTTTGTGGGGGGGGGAGAAAGGGACTTTGGGGCTTGGTTAAACATGAGGAGACACATACCCTATTGAGTTTGGCTTGTGGAGCGCCACCACCACCAGAAGTAGTACCCTCGTATAGGCCGCCTTCTCCAAACACAGCAGTACGTACTGTGCCTGTGTGTGTGTGTGTTGGCAGTAATCCTTTTCCGTTGTACCGCTCCTTTGTGGCTGCAAAACACTGTTCTGTATCCTTCTTTTGTTTTCTCAAGTTTTTGTGTTAAAAATCACTTAAATCATCCACTCACACTCCTCCGGCTCACGAACAAAACAAAAAACCAAAAAAACAATTATTCACAAGGATTTATTCTCTCATTCTCTTGATCCTTTCGCATTGATTTGCTTCACTTTCACTCCGGTGCTCTGCCTTTTTTCTTGCACATGTATTTAATTATTTATATTTCTGCCTTCATCTAGAGAGAAAAAGATAAACAGAATGAAAGCGATAGGCAACACCACCCGACCGCAAGGAATGATTTATCCTCCGGTTATGAGAGACACGAACGAGGCTGGCGTACAACAAACAAAAAAAAAGGAAAAACAAAAATGCACGCCCGACACACTTCCATTGCTTCAAGGATGATTTTTTTTTACGAGCAGTATTTTTTCTACATGCACTATACGAGGCAACAAAAACCAAATCAAGCTAAACACTCATCAAAACCACCACCACCAGCACACAGAGCCGTCCGCTACACACACATATCCTGCGCCTGGACTGACTCCAACCGACCGAGACTGAGAGTGGAATAATTTCACAAATAAAACACTTTACACATTTTTTTTATCGCTGTTGTTGCTGCTGTTGTTGGACGAGCTTGCTGGCAGCGTGTCCTGTATTTTTTTTCGGCGTTGTTAGGCGGCTGTGTACGGGGCGCTGGAGAGAGGGATCCCCATTGTACAGGAATGCGGCGATTTAACGCCGCATAAAGGATGAACAGAAACCATGAGATGTGGCTGCGTGCTGAAGTGTTGTCGGGTGTGGGTGGGTTGATGGCGCCGGCCTAGGCAGCTGGAGATAGTAGGTGTGTAGGTATAGAACCCTGCCAAGTCTTCATAAATATTTATTCGGTGTAAATATGTGAGGAAAATGAAAGGAAAAAACAAATGAAAAACGAAACGACTGGGGTTGGGGGAGAAAAACTGAAAATTCACTTTGATGTGGTCGGGCGACGGTCGACGGCCGCCAGTGGTCGAAGGACGAAAGGAAATCGTACTCAGCCTCCCGGTCATTCGGTCAACCATCCAATCATTCGGCACACTCCATCCCGTCTATCCGTTTTGTCCACATTTAAATTGAATTATGCACAAGGATAGTCACCTTTCATGCTCATCATTCGGACGACAGCGTCGTCTGAACGACATTGGCGTTTGCTTAGGGGCGGGCGTCTGTGTGTAATCATTAATAACGCAGACCCCTTCGGTAATGATGGGGTGGAGCAGATTAAACACACGGCCCACTGGTTAAAAATTCAACAGAAATGTAAAACAAAAAATGTAAGCACAGCCGCCTCATTCAATTTCTGCTCATCCTTCCATCCATCCAGCGCGTCCAGCGTGTCGTGAAGAGTGTATTCAGGGTTTTCTGAGTTTCCTGAATTTTCTGAGTTTTCTGAGTTATCCCAAAACCGCTACGCTGCGGTTGCCATTGTTTCGGAATACACTTGGCCGCCCCATAGTAACACACACGGCAAGACACTCGCTTGAATACCTTGAAGCCTTATATCCTTTTTCCTTTTTTCCTTCTCCACCTCACTCTCGCTCGATGTGTGTGTGTGGGTGAGTGGTTGCACTTGAATTTGTTTCTATGTTCAGCCGAAATGAAATTTTGATCAAGTCGCGCGTACGTTCGGCAGGTGAAAGCGTTGCGAACACCGGTGTCGCGTCGCTCTTATATACAAAATCGGGTTGGGGCTTTAATCTCCTCTCTTTTTTTACTTCAAAGATACAGACAGCGATGAAATCAAACAAAACAAAGTAAATTTGACGGCAGCACTTTTGCAACTCGACCGTTTACAACCAAAGCTCGCACTCTACTAGAGAGTCGATGGTGCATCACCGTTATTCAACCCTAGTGAAGTCGAATCGGGTGCGATTGTCGATGATATAATCGCATCGCAATGGTCGTGGAGTAGGGGGTGTGGGATATTTCTTACATTTCCCTTCGTCGGCTGCGGCGAATTGGTGTGTGTCTGTGGTGAGATTGCGCAGTTGGACCGGTTGCCGGCGAATTGGTAGGGCGGGTAAACAGGTGGAATGTTGTGGATGGGTTTTGTCCATTGGGATGCATTTAATGTTGTTACGGTTTTGTGATTAGCACCGCGATGGGGGTGGTATTTGTGGGGTGGAGAGGGGAGGGGAATGAGAAAGTCCTTTTTGTAGCGTTGTTGACAAATTTTTGGATAATTTCAAAGTGGAATCTATTGAGGGATATGATGCGAATTGAAGGTGTGGTTGATCTTGAAAGATTTACGGTCGACGTTTCTTTAAAGGGGAGCACGTTCTAAGAAGATGTGGCATGATATCCAATTGCATTTGTGTGACAGGAGTTGAAGAAAATCAGACACAAGAACATGGCAAATGTTCGTAAAGCGGTGTCAGGATTTTTGTGAAAACTACTCGCGGTCTTCGTGTTTTTATGTATTATGTAAAAGAAATAGTGAATAGGATACTTAGCTGTCACTTTCTAAAAGTAATCACAGCTCATTGATGTCTTTAGCGTCGTATGTCAAGTTGGTTGAGCTCTCCCTTTAAATGTGTCCTTCTTGTGGCTTGGTGTGGTTCATACACCCTACATAGGAGAGTTATTATAGGCGCCTGGATCAAGCAGTTGTGCTATGGCAGGAATGATGTCCGAAAGTCTTACCAGATGTTGATACTGCTATCGAATGGATCTAAAATTCGCTCAGAACCTGCCAGGACAAGGTAAAGTCGTAGCCGATTGTGGAAATTTGTAAGAATCATTTCTTAAAACTCTTGAACGGCGATGAAGGCACAAGTCATCTGTCAGGCAGACTGTTCCACTCTATTTGGACGATGATAGACGAGACCCCGATCTAGATGAGTTTAAGATAATAATATCGAGACTGAAGACTAACAAAGCTGTTGGGACAGATGGTCTGCCTGCTGAAATCTTTAAAGCAGCTCGAGATGATCTGGTTGGGCGCCATTCACCAGTTCATCTGTAAGACACGGCTGCGGGAGCGTCTGATGGGGCTGCAACCACCAATAGAACCCACGAACTTTGTCACACTCGGCTCTGACGCGAATGGATCTACTGAACCGAATATCAACCGGACTAGGTCTTGTGACATCGCCTTCATAGAGGAGTCGCCTATCCACTGTCCTTCGCACCACGTGGTAGATCAATGGACATCCCTCCGCATTCTGAATTAAGTCAATCCGGTCAAGGAACAAGAACAAGAAGTGGAATGAATCCACTTCGGCAAGCGTACTCATGATATGCTCCATTGGGGTAGTAAGCTCCAAATATCAGCTAATCTTCCGAGGTCAAGGCCCGTGCAACGTATCTTCGAATCAGCTTAATAATAAAATTATCCATCCTGTTTACGTTTGCTTCGTTATACAAGAACTCGTTGGGATAGAACTTCTTGTACTCAGATTCTGGTGTTCTGTACTTCTTGAGACAAGCCTCTCGAACAGCCTCATCTTTTCCATCTGGGAAGGACTCACTTGTGGGCGCCGTGGCGTATTAGGTAGGTGCGTCGACTCCTACGCTCGATGTTGTCGGTTCGATTCCCGAAAAAAAGCAAAAATTTTTTCACGGCTCCACCTCTTTCGAGTCACTGACAATGCTCAAAGAGTATAACTGTCTAGAAAAAGCTTCTCAATTTCGACGTTTGGAGTCGGCATTAAACTGTAGGTCCCCTCCACTCGTGAGAGAACAATAGCACGCACAACACGAGTGGTTGCTGAGAAACTAGGCCCAAGTCCACCTCGGACTGTAGCGCCGCCATTATAATTATTATTATTTAAGGACTCACGTTGAACCATTGGACAATCGTACGCCATGACTGGCTGGATGAGGGCCATGTAGCAGATTACCTTCACCCTGGTATCAAGTCGGTTGCTATAAAATAACTCTCTTGCTACAGCAAAGGCCTTCCTGGCTTCCATCAAAGCAGTAGCTTAATGTCTGTCGAAATATAGATACTGACCCAGCCAAATGCATAGGTACTTGACTACACTTTTCACTGCTAACGGCTCCCCCTGCGGGTCAACTATGCCGAACCCTTTTTTTCGGAGGTTTTTGAAACACTACACTGGAGCACTCAGACTCAAAACTGGTCCATTGTACTGCCAGGTAGCAACCTACTCCGGTGCCGTTAATTTGATCCCAACGGCAAATGGTGACTGGACCAGATTTGATTTCACTGGGATTCGAACCTGGGACCCCTCGAACTTGGGGCTGGCACTTAACCAACAGCGCCATCCAGTCGTCTTGCGCCAGTTTCTTTTCGTGTCCCTTGTCGTTCCAGTCGTCACAAAATCGCTGAATCTTCTCGAAGTCACGTTGCAGGAGGATGTTGATGACCTCAACCTTCGGCGCTGTCCTGTACGCCACCAAAGCTTATCGATTGATACCAATATGCGTGATGGCCAAATGTTCATCACGGCTTCTGAGATATACGTACATGATCGCTTGTAAATTTACATATTTTTTTTATAATTTGCGAGTGCAAAAAGGATTGTGAATACCTTGCCTAATGGTGTAGTAAGTACTGCAGTCCAAAAACCTCAACATGCATCAGTGACCACCACCAACCATCTTCATTGAGTTTTCTTCTTCTGTGTAAACTGTCATTGAACATTTTATTCTTTTTTTTATTTTAAAATGTTCTTCAGGTTGTGTTTATTTGTGCATTCTAGCAGCAAACGTACGGTACTGGAAACAGTTTGCATTTATTTAAGTGCATATTAAAACTTCTACCAAAATTCGACGTAAGGTGGGTTTTGAAAGATTTAATTCGTCCATACGATGACGAGTCGATTTGTTTGGGTTCTCGGTCACACTTTTGTGTACACGAGCAATGTTTTCAACTGAATGGTATTCACGAACATGTACTGATGATTTCACATTTACTATCGACACCGATTCTATGAACTTGTACACCAACTAAAAATTGTACACTCAGTTGGTTGATTTTTAACACAAAAAAGGAAGTAAGCCACTTAGATTGGTGTGAAACTGCTTTTGGCATTTATTTTTTCATGCGATCACTAAACAGCGTTGGACTTTTTTCTTAGTTTTTTGTAGGTAGGTAGGTAGTTATGAAGTGGCTTAGATGTGCACTTAGACCAGAGTTGATCCATTGTGCCGCCACATGGTTTGACTGGGGTCAATCCAATAAAGTATCCGAGGGAAACCATTTGGAGCCTATACTGAAGCGTAGTAGATTGTTAATGGGAACCGCACTAAGTTCACATAAGTTATCGAAAAAGTAGGCCCCTAGATGTAGGCGTCAAATAGACGCTAGGGCCGGACAGGAGCAGAGAAGGTGTGAGACGCTTTTCACTTCCTCCTCGTCTAAGCAGCTTCTACAGAAATCATTTGCCGGGACACCTAGTCTGCTGGCATGATTTCCTATGAGGCAGTGTCCTGTGATGACACCGACGATTGTACTTATATTCGATCTATCAAGAGATATTAAATCCTTCTTCTCTTCTGAGATCTAGCTTAGGCCAGATCATTCTGGAGGTGTGACACGTACTGCCACTCGCCCATCTGCTATTTATTTCATGAGTTGCCTCTAATGAGAGCAACAATTTACAAGTTGTGAGGGGCATACCCAAGTTACTGTGTTTAGGAAGTAATGGCTGTGAAGTTGCGAACTTGGCAAGTTCATCCGCTTTGCAGTTACCTGGAATGTCTCTATGGCCTTGCACCCAGCACAGGCAAATATTGAACTGATCGGCCATCTTGTCTAAAGATGAGCGGCAGTCTATTACAGTTTAAAAGTTTATGGAGACCAATTCCAGGGCTCTGATGGCTGCCTGGCTGTCCGTGAAAATACAAATATCACGAGCGGATATTACGTTCCATTTGGGCCAGGACAGAGCTTCACTTATCACCATTATCTCCGCCTGAAACACGCTACAGTAGTCGGGTAAGCGAAAGGAGAGACTTATATTTAGTTCGTCAGAGAAAACGCCACTACCCACCCCATCCTGGGTTTTTGACCCATCCGTGAAGAAGTGCAGGGAACTTGCAAAAATAAGTCTCTATCTGGAATCAAGGTTTTAAAGTGTCTGTCAGGGAAGTTAGTCGATTTCAAGGCCGCATATGACAGCGTGTATAGAGACGAGCTATACAGCGCCATGTCTATTTTTGACATTCCTGCTAAACTCGTCAGACTGAGCAGGATGATGATGGAGAACTCTCGCTGCTCCATCAAGATCGGTAACGAACTCACCGAGACCTTCAATGTCAAAAAAGGTTTTAGACAAGGCGACGCGCCGTCATGTGATTTCTTTAACATCGTTCTTGAGAAGATCGTGCAAAACTCACTGGCCAACACAAGAGGCACGATCTTCCAAAAGTCTGTTCAACTGCTAGCTTACGCGGATGACATTGACGTGATTGGGCGAACACAGCGAGCCGTCAATGATGCGTTTGCTGGCATTGAAACGGCAGCGGCTAAAATGGGTCTGGCGGTAAACGAGGGCAAACAAAGTATATGCTGTCAATACGACTGGATGGCGCAGTTGGTTTAGTGCCTGCCCCAAGTTAGAGGGGTCCCAGGTTCGGTTCCGAAATCGGTCCAGTCACCATTTGCCGTTGGGATCAAATTAACGGCACTGGAGTAGGTTGCTACCTGGCAGTACAATGGACTAGTTTTCAGTCTGAGTGCTCCAGTAGTGTTTCTAAAATATTCAAAAAAAAAATATGCTGTCATCGAGAAAGGACGCACAACATCGACGACTCTCGCCAGAACGTCACCTTAGGCAGCTTTAACTTTGAGGTAGTGAAGGAATTCGTCTACCTCGGCTCCGCTGTAAACAGTACAAACAACCTCAGTACCGAGATCAAACGCAGAATAACTCTTCCCAACCGCTGTTTTTTTGGGCTCAAAAGGCAATTGAGTAGTAAAGCCCTCTCTCGCAAGACCAAGTTGACTTTGTATAAGACCTTGATCATCCCAGTCCTGCTGTACGGCGCAGAGGCATGGACAATATCCCAAGCGGATGAACAGTGTCTTGGTCTTTTCGAGAGAAAAGTTCTGCGCGCGATCTTTGGTCCTGTTTGCATTGTTGGCATTTGGAGGAGAAGATTCAACCACGAACTGTATGGGCTGTACAGCGACATGAGTCTAGCCAGGCATCTACGGATCCAACGCCTAAGATGGCTAGGCTATGTAGATCATATGGGCATCTTAGCTTCGGCCCAAAGAGTCTTCGACTCTGAGCCTGTGGGACAACGCAACAGAGGACATCCACGTACAAGGTGGCTCACACCAGGGGAACCTCGGCCGGCTTGCGAAACTGGAGACAGCTGGCGAAAAATCGTGCTGGCTGAAGAGGCATGTTGAGTGAGGCCCAGGTCCACCTCGGACTGTAGCGCCCTAAAAAGAAGAAGAAGAAGTCAGGGAAGTTAGGGGTATGGTATGGTCCAGAATTCTCGTGGGTAAGTTTAAAGAACTTAGTATGGAGGAGTGGCCAAAAGGATTATTGGTCCACTGGGCAGAGGCCGTAAGACGAATAGCAGTGTTCTTTGCTAGTAGTCTGCCAAAAATGTCAATTGGGGATTGGTTCATGATCACGTCCAGCGCATCTGAGGGTGTGGTTCTCAGAGCACCTCCTATGCAGATGCAGGCTTGACGTTGAACTTTCCTAATGAGATTGTAGTGTATGGCTTTGTTTGGTATTGGCCACCAGACATGTCCTCCATACAACAGAATGGGTCTAACGACGGCTGTATAGATCCAATGGATCATATGAGGTCGGAGACTCCATTTCTTCCCTAGTGCTCTTTTACATATGTAGAGAGTCAGCGTCGCCTTGCGGGTGCGCTCCATTATGTTCGGCTTCCAGTTAAGTCTCTTATCTAGGATGAGCCCCAGATATTTAGCAGACTCTGAGAAATTGCAACTGGTGCCATCAATAGTAGGGGTGTCGAGCGAGGGGATTCTGTATTTCCGTGTGAAGAGGACAATTTCCGTTTTTGAAGCGTTAATGTCCAGTTCGTTAGCTTTGGTCCACGCCGATAGTTTGGAGAGAGCATACTGCAGGAGATCCCTTAGCACTGATGGATATTTTCCCGAGATAGCTACAGCAATGTCATCCGCATAGGCTATCACATTGCACCCTGCCTTATCTAGCAACAAAAGTAGTTCATGGACTACGATGTTCCACAGCAGGGGAGTAGTTTTTTACGTCTTAGTTTACGTCTGCTCCTGTGAAATAGTTCATTTCTCTCATGTTAACAATGCAGTCTTCGAATATTTGCATGGTCTGGATACTAATGGCCCTGCCCCTCCTTGCAATCAAGAGAACTGTGTCTTCAACTGACATCAAGAAATGAACAAACAGTCCCACTATGGATAGTCTACTTCGAAAAAGTCAAAATAAAGTTCCAGGGACTTAAACCAAAACAAGATCAAGTTCAAAAGTTATGCAGAATGTTTAGTCGGCTGTCGATAGGGGAACGAGGTTCCCAAAATTTTGTTACACCCTCTCACCAGTCCTCCTTCCATCCAAGCTGCCTGACCATTGTTGTGACACTGTTGGCAAACTCTTAAGGGAATTACTCATCTCGTAAGTGTGGTGTCAAGCAGCAAATACTATTACGGCAAGAAATTTCTGAAAATCCTGATATCCTCCACATCCTGCCTTGGAACACACACACACACACTGCCCGATGACATACATAATTTATTGATACCAACTGCATCCATATCCTTATCCCGTCACACACACATGCACACATTCTCAAATTCAATATTTATCATTTTGTATTTTCAGGAGATGCTATCCACAACTACAGTTACCTCAGATCCGGGCATCCTGTGCTTCCATCACTGTACGGTTAAAGTCTTCTGTTTCAATTTGCCAAATGTCTGCCCGAATTGCAATTCCGAGCTGGACAGGACCACACAAAAGTTTATGCCATTTCGACTGCCGTATCCTTTCATTAGAGCATCACAATACCCTTGCGGCATAGTCCTTCGACCAACAACTGGGGATTTTTTGAAGTAAGTTTGTTTGACTACCGCACCGATACCGTTAGGAACACAGTCATCGTCATATTGCTGGTTCCCAGCGTTGGCCATCAGCCTCCACAAATTCCATCATCTTTTGTTCACCTTCCGCCCAATCTCACTGGAGATGGAGCGTTTGTACACGTGTGTGTTTGATGGGGTCACGGTAGTGGCCCTATACTTTCGCAAAGTAACCCACATAACGCGCTGTTTTCTTTGTTTGTTTCTATTTCTCGGTACCGTGCATGGCTGCTAAAGTGACTACAACAACTCGACCGACCTGCACATCGGCGTTACCACTTCGCACGGCAGCATTGTGGAGTTCGACCGGAACGGCCTGCAGCGCAGATCCGACAACAATGCGTGGTGGCAATGCCTGCTCGTCGGAGACGTCCCTGATCCTTGGCACGACCTCTGGGACAGTGTCCTCATGCAGGTAACCATCTATCCCTGAAATTCATTTGAACTTAAATCACTGAAATTCGGCGTGTAATCGCATTCATGCGTTGGTGTCTCTTTCAGATTTGCAAGCAGCCCCACTGGACCGTAGATCATTACAGCGAGGAGTCGTACAACTGCTACACGTTTGTGCTGAAATTCCTGGAGTCGCTTGGCTATGGCGGGCTCAGTGAGGCGGCCCGGAGCAAAACTGTGTTTTGTGAAAAATATATTGTTCCTAGGACTACAACCGCTGGCAAATACATATCGCTCTATCGCAAGCTGAGGGAGTCTGGCGTGTATGTGCACCACGTGAAGGACGGCAGTGGCAGCGGCAGTTGTGGCGGCGGTAGCGGTGGCGGTCTTGGTGCCACCAATGGCACTCTGAATGGTAATCGCATGAAGCGTCAGCAGAAGTTGTTTACAATCGCCGAGTAGAAGCGATGCACCCGTCATGGATGGCATGACTAGATGAAGCAACCTCTTTTTCCTCAGATGAGATCTCTACTTAATTTATTATTTCGCCCGTAAGCTAGGATTAAATCGGTAGCAATCCAGTGTCCTGTACATCGAGTTGAGAGCAGCTTTGCTTGTGATTGTTTTACTTAATTTTTTGTTGGTTTTTTAATTGATTTTCAAATAAAAATTCTTAGCGGATAATCGAAGTGTACTTCGAATCGAATTTTATGAATTTTTGGTGAAAACAGGTGACCTTTTAACTTTAAGAGGCGTAGGAATCAAGGGGTAGGTTTTAAGATTTCTATGCCAGTGTTGAGTACTGTTGAAACAAACTTTCGTTTTTGGTTCCTCTTAGCTTCAGGACGAGATAGTTGGACCAAGTCCAAACACTCACCTGGTTGCGCTTGGGCAAAGCTTCTGATGAGTTAGAGTCGGTGGCGGAGGATTGAGTGGCCTGAAGATGTCTAGGGCCACTGAAGATGAGATGAGAAAATAAAACAAAAAAAAATGTTTTCATACAAAAACAATAATAAAAAATAAGTAGGCCTTAGGTCTGAAATGGACACCAGCGAAGCGAACACGTCACTGCGACCACCGATCAGTTCATTGTACTGGATCATAAGCGATACTATATATGTAAAAAGAGCATGACTTAATTTATCTTACCGTTGAATTCAATAATGGTATTGGCAGCGATAGCTATCAATATAGAGATTTTAAAAGCCTGTACTACGTAGAATTGGAATCAAATATTAACCAAATATTTTGGGATCAAATCTATTTTATGCAGTCTGTCGACGAACAAGTCGCTTTCTTTCAACAGCAAATATCTTTACTTCACAATAATCAATAAGATTCAAGCCTCAATCACCTCCTTGGTTAAAGGCGATATTCTTCAATTGATACATGAACATGATTCTGCCTATCGAAAATGGAAAAAGTATCGTCTTCTTGCCTATCGTTCCCTACGCAATAAAGTTGTCTCGAGAATAAGGACGGGCAAAACTGAATTTTATGGCAGTAAGTTGGACATCAAGTAAGTTGGCTGCATCAAGTAAGACTTTCTGGAAACAGATTCGTAAACTTGGGTTATACAAGAAAAATTCTGCTACCACTGATTGCGATAAGTTGAATGCTGACTTCATCACTGCATCCGGTTCTCCTTTAATAAAGCATCGATCTAAACACGAAGATGCCTTTTATTTCGAAAGAGTTTATCCTCTAGATGTTGTTCTTGCAATGCAATCTATTAAATCCAACTCTATGGGCCTTGATAACTTATGTCTGAAATTTATTAAATTGTTACTGCCGTATGTTCTAAAATACTTAACACACATACTGAATTGTTGCTTGATCACCTCAACTTTCCCAGAATGGAAAAAAGTTAAAATAGTCCCTATATCAAAAAATAGATCAAGAAACCTTGCTGAATACCGACCAATATCCATCTTACCCTTTTTATCCAAAGTTCTTGAGAGGTTGGTCATGCATCAAATGCGAAATTATTTAACAAGGAAAAACTTACTCAGCAACAGTCAGTCTGGTTTTCGTCCTAAGAGGAGCTGTAACACTGTGCTTTTACTAGCAGTTGAAGAAATCCGACAAGATCTAGGCAAAAATAATGCAACTCTTCTAACTCTACTTGATATCTCTAAAGCATTTGATACAGTCAATCATTCGATCCTTTGTAATAACTTTGGGTTTTCTTCTCCGTCTACTAAGCTGATATCATCATATCTTAGTGGAAGACAGCTCATCTAGCTTTATTAACGTACTAAACGGAGTTCCTCAAGGATCAATCCTCGGGTCTACATTATTTTCTTTATATGTAAATGACTTGCCTAGAATTATGAAGCACTGTAAGATTCATATGTACGCCGATGATGTTCAGCTTTTTCTAAGTCGACCTCTCAATGAAATTAATAATGCTATTACCGCACTCAATGAAGATCTATCTGAAATCTATAAATGGTCTATAAGAAATGATTTGTGACTTAATCCAGAAAAGCCAAAAGCTATTGTTATTCACCGTAAGGCATTTGACCTTTCGCATCTTCCGTGTGTTCTCCTCAATCAATGTCCTATAAAGTGGGTAACCTCTGCTAAGAATCTTGGCATAGTTTTTAATCGTACTCACTCCTGGGATACTCATATTACCACGGCTATTGCCAAGGTTTATGGCGGACTACGTACTCTTTGGACTACTCAAAATTTCTTACCCACGAAAATCAAATTGACGCTTGCTAAATCCTTACTTCTGCCAGTGTTGCTATATGGGTGCGAAATCTTTTGCAAACCTGACGAAAAGAGCATGAGAAAACTGATCGTGGTCTTCAATAATATTGCTAGATACGTATTTAACCTAAGGAAAAGGGACCATGTTTCATGTTTCTCTACAAAAATTGCCGGGTGCACTCTTCCAAATCTGCTGAAAATCAAAACACTCTGCTTTCTAAATAATCTAATCATTACTCGACAACCTGAATAAATTTTTGAAAAAATAAAATTTTTCCTATCTCCTAGACCGGTAAGAATTATACAACCCAGATACTCTTGCCTTCAGTCAGAAAGACAATTCTTTGTACAATCTGCCAGGCTTTGGAACTCTCTACCAGCGCATTTGAGAGAGATTACTAGTACGAACAGTTTTAAAGCTTCCATTTTGCTTACACGACCAGAGAACAAATTAAACTACCTTAATATTATTTTTCTTTCTTGTTTTCCTTAAATTTTCAATAGTATTTTACATGTTTTATCACTATTTCTTCTTCTCCTCAACTTCTTGTATTCTCAACTGGTATGAAATGATGGCAATTCACAGTATATTTGCACTCCACTTATGTAAATCCTTCGAAGCTTGCATTTAATCATAAGATTACATAATCTTCTTAATGTAAGAAATATTTATTACTTGAATAAACTTGAAACCTGAAACTTGAAAGAGGGCAACTCGACTTGACTTTCAAGAATTAACTGTCACACGACAAGATTAACGTGGCCAGAGCTTAGCAACGGTAAAACAGAGAAGCTTCTAGCATTGAATCGAAACTCGATCCGTGTGCTCCTAGGAGTAATCACAGGATTCTGCCTTACCTAAACCAATGCTCCGGAAATGGAATACGGAATGCAGCGATTTCTGCAGGAGCTGCGGCGATGAGGAAGAGACCGAGACGATCCAACATCTCTTTTGCCACTGCCCAGCACTCCAGAATCGGCGACTAGCTTCGTGTGTTCAAAGATTCTTCACGGAGACTGCGGACTTAGCGAATGCAGATATATCGGATCTTCCGAAATTCATAAAGAGCACGGGATGGTTTCAGCCACCACGTGAGAGGATAGGTTAATAGAATGTGTACTCCACAAATGAAGGTATTCACAACGGGCCCTATGGCCTCCGAGTGGAAGAGATGTTTCAACATCACACTCCCCTTCTTAAACCTAACTTAACCTAGGCATCTTTATACGCTTCGTTTTCTTTAAAAATTAATTTGTGTGAAGACTTTTGTACACTACTGTATAATATTTGCAAAGTATAATAAATTGATTTATGGTTAAATACTTGTTGCCTTAAATGCACCAAATTAAGTACTTTGACTGCTTTTGTCTAAGGATTGTCGAAAGGGGTTGTAAGCGATTCTCCCAAAATCGAATACCTTTCTCTTCAAAGTATTCGATTCCTTTCAAAGTAAAAGAAACAATGGAATTCTCTTTTTAAATCTCGGGGCTTTCTGTAGTCACTTAAGCCTTTCTGACGCATCTGGTTATGATGTCAAGTAGGATCACAAACGCCCCAGGGGCCGAACTCACAAACACACTGGATGGCCCGCAATTGCCTTAAGCCTTCCGGTAAACCAAGCCACAATTTTTCACCTTGCTCCTGTTTATTCAAAGAAAAATTACCCCATCCCCTCGCCGCTTCATCGCATTCTTTACAACGGGATTAAAACTGAAGCTCCACAAGAAACACATCAATTGCCCCCAGTCAAGCGCCAGTCTTTAGGCATATTTACGTTTTGTTGCGTTCCGCCTCATGCCTTTCCAATTTCAATCCAATAATCCCGACTAAGCAACGCACATTAATAATTAAATGAACGATTTGTTATTCAGATTTCCAAGGATATCCGCGCGCACAGTGGATTCCTTTACCACCACCCACGGCCCGTTCGACTAACTCTCTGCCAAAAATATATGAGAGCCGCTTTTCACATTTGCATTTGATTCTCTGAGTAAACTTTTCCCATTGTTCGCCGTACATCCTGCCTCGTCTCCTCGCAGGGCGTGCGGTCGGTAAGGTAAAGCCACCCTCTCCCCTTTGAACGGCATCCTCCGGCGACGGAATTCCTTCGAAATGAAAACATTTACAATTCCATTTTTCTACAAACTCTCATCCTGTCTCGCACTGTGTCTCTCCCCGTCGTCGGGATGCCCCGCCAGCCGCCTCCCGCTATCATTGATATTTCATTCTGCTCGGCCCGTAAATATTGCTCTGAGTGTAAACAAAAAAATGGGAAAAAAGGGGAAGTATCTCTACTCTATCCCACAATCCACCGCCATCGGTGGGTGCTTGAACGGGGGCGTGGATGCATGGCGTAGCGATTGTACTTGAGTGCTATGGATACTCCGCCGCCGCCGCCAACGCCAACGCCACCGCCACCGCCACCAGGGGAGTTGTGGAAAACTGCACCTGCAGTTCGGTCGAAGCCTTACATATCGTTGTTTGCGAGAAAACGACTAAAATGTGGAAAATATACCATTTCCGTGAGTTTTTTTTCTCATTTCCGTGAGTTTTTTTCGACTTTTTTGTGGAAGTAGAAAATAATGAGGGATGCTTGGAGAATCCCCTATTGTCACAAAGTGGAGCTGAATAGATCATCGTTAGCGTTTTTTTCGCCGACAGATGACTGTCTGTGCCCAGAGAGATGCGAAGCTCTTCGGCTCCTCTGCTCTCCTGTGAGATGGATACTAGGTATCTTTTGCAGTTTTTTTTCCGGTTATTTCAAAAAGTTTACTTTTGGCATGGCGTCAGCAGGTTTTGAAAGGATCGACAGGGAATCACATTAAGTGACTTGCTTAAAAGGAACCAATAAAAAACGTGCTTCTTTCGTTTGGATTCGGTCTTTGGGAAAGTTGTTTCTTAATTTCACAATCCCAAGTCATGAGTCATGGGTTTTTATTTTCATTTTCATTTTCATTTTTTTTGTAAAATATTCAATTTGTCGAATCAGGGATAAGGCCTTGGGACAGTGATGAAGGTGGTGGATGTTAAAGGTGAGTGGAGATGAGTTAAAGAGTTGGCTTTGGGGGGTAAATTCTGTAGCCATGGGTGAAGTATTCGCAGGCGTTCATTACGCCTGATGGCATGGAATTTTGTGTCAAATTTTGAATTCGCCCATGAAAAGGTGATAATGTCGACTGCTGAAAAGGGACAATTGGGGGAGCGTACTGCCGGTAGACTCTATCATCAACAACAAGGCTTGTGCAACTGACAGCTATAGCTACAGTTGCCAACAGATCCTTCTTGAGGCCCAGGTCCACCTCGGACCATAGCGCCGCCATTATAATTATATTAAACTGGCTCGGCCACATCGACCGAATGAACACTAATGCTCCAGCCAAGAGAGTCTTTGAATGCGAGTCTCTTGTTTCGATAGGAAGACCGAATCTCCAATATAAAGAGCAAGTAATTGCGGATGTAGGGCAACTTGGTCTTAATGACTGGAAGCAGCGTGCCCGAGACCGTGAACGATGGAAGCGGCAATAGCTCAGGCTCAAACACTCCAGAGGTCGCAGGCTTACAAATACAAATTCTTGCGATGACAGATCTTGAAATATGTGCAATTAGTAACTTCTAAGTCACTCACTCTTGACATACTTCCGTGGTCTGCAAATCCATATCCTCAAAAAGAGCTACTTAATCGACATAAACTGTGTTCAGAATTTTTAAATCCCCCATCATCTGTTCCGCCCCATCAGGCCCAGTCTGTGAAAAGTCTCTCCCCTCATTCGTACACAATTCTGGCGCCAGCACTCGCCGAAGCCCTTAAAATCCCGTCGCTCCCTCATCGCGTGCTTGTGACAAGTGGCACCAGAACCAGCTCCCACCAGAAACCCTCAGCACACCAAAATATATACCGCACAAAATAGTCCCCTCATGAGACTTCATATGGCTGCTAATCACCGACCGGATCCAGGTGAGATGTCCAACACCTGCACCAGCAGCAGCACTTGTCCAACATTTTCGGATACCATCACGTCGGCAAAGTTATTTGTGAAAATTATTCCCTCTCCAGCCGTCTCGCCCAACGAAGGCCACACAACCAAAGCCTAGGGCTTGACCCTAAATTCCAACGAACGACAAAGACCAAGACGAACCAGCCCTCCTCCTCAAGTGAGTATGTGTCTGCATGTTTCCATTCCATTTGGCGCACAACTCTCACCCCAATTGAATTACCCTCCATCGTCCCCAACATGAATCCGAATATTATGGTAAATTTACATAATTTCGGGGCACAAAAGCCGACGAAATATGCCCTCTATTGGACAGTGCTTCTGTCTCCAGCATGTGCGGTGCATTTTAAGGCGATTGCCGAGGACTGCTGAATGGGTCTGTGGAGTGGGGGCGGGTGGTGTAGACGAATTAAGGCCCTTGTCCTTTGTTACACTTCTGAATTCAATATTCGATGTTGCAATGGAATTTGTGCCTGTGATCCAATTATATGAGGTAAGAGCTCTCGAAGATTGAATACCGTAATCGGCTCCCAGTAAAGGTGTCAATTTGGGGCCTAAGGCTGACGGTCCCCTTCTTCGGGTTTTTCGGTTGTGCTTACTCAAGACCGGTCGATCAATTTGGATAATTATGAGTGTGCACGTCGAGATAAAGTTGAAACACATTACATGCTCGGATGGGTGGTGGCACAGCAACACACGCCGGCACAGCACAATCCGCAGACGGATAACGAGGACAAGTCCGTCCGCCGAGGTGGGACTGGGTAATGTCTATTTCCCTGAAAAACCTCGTTTGGTGTTATTTCCGGGGGAAATAATGAACTGCCCGCGCCATTAGGCTTTGGCCCCGACGCTGGGTGGGGGTGTTGGGCCTGAGTTATTCATTTATTCAACAACTCACCTTCCGGCGAAACAACATCGCATAACGGAATTACAGAATTCGTCTTCTGGGATGACATGGAATCGACGAAATTCAATTTCGTGAAAGCAGCACAAACACTTTTCCTACTCGTTCTCGTTCTCGTTTTCGTTTTCGTTTTCGTTCTCTGGGTCTGCGTTTGGGTCTGAGTCTCCTCATCGTTCTCCGGCTGGTAGAGCCCTTTGTGTCTCTTTGGGAAATTTGAGAACATAAAACTGAATATTTTCCCGATACACGGTTATGGTGGAGGGATGCAGGGCACGAAGTGTTTCTCCGCAACTTCTCTCTCGTGTGTCTGTCGGCAGTGGCCAGCAGTTTGAGTGGGCGACGGCGGCGGCGTGTCCAAACAGACAGGCTTCATGATGTTGAACGATGGTGGCGGGACTAAAAACAGGACCCAAGGACATGATAGCGAAAGTCAGCACACAGCGTCGTCAACACCGGCCAACAACTGTGTCGCAGTCAAAATAATTTTCAATTTGTAACGAATTCAAATGTGAAATTGTTTCCTGTCCACCTGAGGGATGAATGAAAATGAACGAGTTTTTGTGAGGTAGTCACCCGTTTTTTCCCTCTTTTTTCCCCGGGAACACAGCATCCCCATGACTGTCGACACACGGTGGCAGCATGGCAGAGGAACAGCACAGCAGCAGAGAAGCAGAGCAGCAGCGCAGCGATTTTGCCGGGAAAACATCCTCGGGACATTGATGGATTCGTCCAAATCGTGTTTAGGTGTTGCAACATTTCGGCAGTTTAGACAGACTGACGGTGTGGTGCTGCTGGATGGATGGTTGGAATTCAGTCGAGGCTTTGTAATTCTATTAACCGGAGGAGGGTGCGAGTTTTGCGAAAAGGATGCGGCTACTGAGCTGGAATAGAATTTAATTTTCGATATTTTTGGCTTGGACATGGCGAATGGATGGTTTTGACGGCTGACTGCTGGATATTTAATCAGAGATTCTGTGAATCAGTGGAGAATGCATTTAGCCGGGATCGGGTTGACTGAGGTTTGCATGTGCCAGCAAATGTGGGCTGTCCTGGGGGCGTGGACGTTGTTTGGACCAGTGCTTCAGGGAGATTCATGCATTCGCGATAATGTGGGCCGTGAGCGATAGGAGTCGGCGGGCTTGCAACTGACTGCAATCGCTGAATCTGCGGCATACAGTTGAAATCTATAATCAAAACACAAAACAGCCTAAGCAATTTTCAACCTTTTTCTGTATCGCCCTCTAGCTCTAGTAGCTAACGTGCTATTTTAAGGCGTCCAGCGGAAAGTTATAGTTCTGGCAGAAGGTTCGAAGTTGGAATGCTCTCTTAACGTAATCCCGTATTAATTTTACGACAGTGTTTCTTTAACTCCCCATTGTCTGGGGATATAAAACATTACAGAGTTGGAAACTACTTTAAAAACACTCTCATTGCTACCGCCGGCAATGTGCAGGGTGACCGGATAAGAACGATATGAAAAGAAGCTTAAATAAATCAACAAAGGTGTGAGATATACAATTTATTCCGGCTTTATTTTGAAGCTACATTCATGCAATTTTACACATAAAATAGCACTCCTTTCAAATAGCCGCATGGGCTTCGTTGCAAACCTTCAAGTGGTTGGTCCAATTTTTGATGACTCTGTCCAATATGTGGGCTAGTTATTCCGACACCAGAGCCTCGAATGTTGTCTTGTTAGTGTAGTCTAAAGGGCCCATAGAAAGTAAGCGAGTGGTGGCAAGCAGCAAGATCGCAGCGGCCAATTGATTGACGCTCGCCGTGAGATTACGCAGTCGCCAAATTTCTCCTTCACAACTTCGAGCGTTTCGGTGCGTGCTTGTTGGGTATACAGCGCCGTCTTGGTGCAACCACCGCCTGGATATATTGACGTTGTCGACCTCTGGCTACAGAAAATCGGTTAACATCGCCCCATTTGGCCTGGGATCATTGACGGTATAGGAGCCTCTTCCCTTATATTGAAATAAATATAAACTGGGCAAGTGCGAGTTGGACTCGCACGGGGAAGGTTCCGTCGCATAATATTGATGGATGATTTCTGAATATCAAACGATGTTTCCAAACTATTTCAGTTGAATTTTCTTCTAACTTCAACCCAAATCAACCATTTATTCATAAATTCATACATCCAAACAAACAAATGTTCATCCCTACATATACCCACATATATCTCTATCCAAGTTTATCCAACACAGAAAATCCCTTCCATCATACACATATCACACAATCACTGCTCATGCCTGCGGTGTGTGTGTGTTCATCTCTGTTGGGCATTTAGGGGTGAGATCGAAAAGATAACGCTCATCAACGAATAGAGTGGCCGAACACAGCATGAAATTATGTGTGAAAATCAAAATCGTTCTCATTTTAAATCTTAGATATCTCAAAATTTCAACATAAGTCGATATTTTGAAATTTATCATTTCTTAATGCTTACATTGATGTCTTCAAAACTGCGTTTTCAGATCTTCAAAATTCACATGTCGATGATTGACCGTTTTTGGCCAATATCTCCAAACCATTAAGGCCAGAATGCTCGCAATGGTTTTAAATGAAAGTACTCAATGAAGCCAAGTTTTTGTGATTTTTTCATATTTTTAAACACTTTGGTTTAGAAATGGCAGGGGGGACGCATTTAAAACTTTGGAGCTCCATATTTTCTAAACGGTATTTTGGATAAAAAAGTGTTGAAAGAAACCTCCACCTCGTTTCGAAAGACCTGTCGATTGATATATATTTCGATGGGGTGCGACAATATTTCAAAATTAATGGCAACTTCACCTGTACTGGAGCCACCCCCAAATGGCCCCACTTTTTAAAATCGCTGCATAGGCAATGACATCTAAGTCTGAAGTACTTAATTCCAAAATTTCATGCCGATATCTTCATAAACTTCGGAGATAAAAAAGTGTGACAGACACGACGGACGGACGGACGGACACACCGAAATTATAAAGGTTCCGTTTTTGTAGACGGAACCTTAAAAATGTATGTCATCCGCATAGACTGATAGACGAGCGTATTTTATAAATTTGTGAACGCCTTTAATTGACAGGATGAAAATCAGTGGACCAAGATGGTTATCCTGGGTGACCACAGATATGGCTGTAAAAAGCTTAGATACAGAGGATCTGAAAATGGATCCTGATTGATGCTCCTCAAGGTAAGATTTGATCCATGCGTAAACCCAGACAGGAAACCAGGGGTTAGGAGTTTCAATAATACAATCGCGTGCGAGATTTTATCAAAAGCTTTGCTACAACATAAACATATTTTCCGTCTTTCAATGCACACAAAGGTCTAGATACGAATTCTGTCAAGTTTGTCGCGGTTAATCTTCCCTTAAGGAATCCGTGCTGGAGTATAGAATGGAAGTGAAAAAACATTGTATCAAACACAATGCTTTTAAATGCTTAGGCGAGCAAGAGAATTTGGCAATAGGCCGGTAGTTTACAGTTCTCTTTTTTGGGACCTTTTGTGGGCACGTAACTTTTCCAGGCTTTAAAAAATACGCTTTTTGAAAGGGAGAGACGAAAAGGCGTCGCTAGGAGCTGAGATAGGTAATTTGCACAATTTTTTAGAATTTCAGCAGGAAGGCCATCGGGTCCCGCGGAATATTTTGTCTATCTTTTTCTTCACGATTGTCACGGTGATGTCGGCTGAAGTTAAAGATTTATTGACTCCATTAATATTTTCATGTTCCAAGGAGAAATTTAACCCTCTAATGCCCGACACCGCCTTTAGGTGGGGTTCACTAAAATTTATAATTGTCAAACTTAAAATTATAATTTGTTATAAAAAAGGATAAGTATATGATGGACAACGAGTGGACAAATCAACAGTATTTTTAATTTTTTGTTAGTGTAAGTTCTGAGTGCATGTACAAACGTGCAAATTATTATTTTGTAAAAGGTGGTGAAAATAAAAAATATTTGGGCAGTAGAGGGTTAAGTTACATCGTCAAAAAAAAAATAATCTCCGTACTTTTTTCGAGACAAACGCAAAGTTAAGTCAAAAACTATTTGATCCCACGAGCAACATCGACCACAACTAAATCTGATTACCTATCTATTGCCTCCTTTCTTTAAACCTTCTCTTACTGAATGACGTGAATGTGCACAACTAACAAGTTTATTCGCCTGTGAAAAGATCAGATAACTTCGGGAATTTTCGATAAGTGGTTGCAGTACTCGAACCTATATAAGAAGCCAACGTATGACATTTATTGAGAAATTAAATTCAAGAAGGCTATGGTGATAGATTTCTGCTTTTCTGTAGCAGCAGATCTGGGTATGCCAAGGCCTCTCTTCAACTTGCGCATACCTCCCCAGTCGTGGTCTTTTCCATTTACTTTCGTTTTTGCATTCAAGGTTTAAAAATCAAAAATATCATAACAAGCGATATGAACCCAACACCTTAGTTTACATGGACACCATAGGAGAACCCTCTCTTTCGATGCTGCAGAAACTTATAAGAAGAAGATATCCAGCAGTAGAAAGTGGAGAACATCGTCGATTTTGATACATCCTCTGGTTCCTATATACTTTAGTCAGACAAGCCAAAGGGCTTCGCAGGATTATTATGTATTTCAAAGTTTATTATCTGTTACTTAAGACAATAAAAATAATTGAATTGAATTTAAGTCTCAAAAGCCTTTCTGTCGTGATGCCAACTACACGATACTTAATTTAGTCTGTACATAGTTATATGTCTGGGTCTAAGCCTTGTTCACAGTAATATCCCTATAGCTCTACCTTTTAGAGACCGCCTTTTTTTTCGGACATTTTTTGAAACATTACTGGAGCACTCAGAATCAAAACTGCCAGGTAGCAACCTACTCCAGTGCCGTTAATTTGATCCCAACGGCAAATGGTGACTGGACCAGATTCAGGCAGGCACTTAACCAACTGCGCCATACAGTCGTGTAGAAACCGTCTTACACCAACCGTGCACTGACCAAAGTTACTTATTCGCCACGACAATCGTGACACTGCGAAATGTTTTATTCCATAAATAGTGCTCATACGCCACAGTGACACCCCAAAAAGTCATTGAGACATAACTCCGTGCAGTAAATTGTCGCCAAACAATGACCAATCCGTACACGAACTCGTCTTAAGTGCTCAAAGCTACCTCAACGCAAGACGACAAGAGCTCATCCATAAACATCAGACACTCCCAGTGCCCCGAAGAGTTAACCTTGAGGAACTCACTCGAGACGAAAATGTCATCCAATCATTAATCAATTTGTCCATCCCTTGGACACTCCCACGAGTCCTTCTTACGTCATCTGCCACAAGCCATTGCACAACCACCCAAATGGACGGTGATTACTCCCTGCTCGCCAACTGGACTACACCCCCGAGTGGTTGTGTGCGATTGCTGAGCACCTAATGCGAGTCACCTGCTCCTCAATAAATCGATTTGTGTTCGAACTGTGACTACACTCCTTTGTGTCCGCCACCACCCCCATCCCAATTCTCCATTCATCCCCCGTCGCCCCCTTGCGCTCTCCATTACATGACGAAAAATTGATGAGACTCATACGTGTCCCGAGGAGAATTTCTGTCCTTTTCACGTAAATCACATAAAACGGCTTGATACCTTTTCGGCAGCACGACCTTTCCCGCTTTCATCTTCTCCTCCTCGAGACGTTCGCCCGAGCAAACAAAGGAAACAGCAACCGTGTGGCGGCCTATTCTGCCGAAATAACATTAAATCTTGTGAACAAGAGGAGGAGGAGGTGGGGGCATCCCATACGACGGTGTTCTGCACACGAAAAGACCCTCGCAGCGGTTTAGGCACGACAAGAAGGTGTGTGATCTATGCGCCCTCTTCTCAGAACTCCACTCGAGCGAAGGAGCGCTGTCACGAAGCCACCCTTGAGCAGGCAGCTGAAACCGGCAGAGTGTGCTCGCATCTGACTCTCCGGCAAGTGTGCTCGTGTTTGTGTGTATCCCGTAGTTGCCTTCACAACTCGAATGAAATACAACCCGCAACAAGTGGCCGAAACACTTGGAAACCACTTGACATCGCTAAGCGTGCCTAATCCAATTAAGCACCACTAAGCAGAGGGGATTATCGCTAAACGGTTCTCATACATCTTCTCGACCATCCCCATGCGTGACCATGCCGCCGCAGTCAGCGCCAGAGCGACGTTGCAGCAACCTTGGCTGCTGCAAATGCGAGAAACGAGAATCTAGGCAACTCGGGCAGCGGGAGGCACCGTTGAATGGCTTCGCGTCCCATGCCCCAACAATGTGAACCATAATCTGGCCGCGTCGCTTTGACGGCCCTCCACCGCATGTCGCCACTTTGCATTCCGCCTGCAGCGGTCAAGAATGCAGTGCAAGGGTGGCTTTGTTTTTGGGTCGCAGAGACGGTGCTGACACCAGTCACCGTTCGCATCGAATCACAATGGACGCTGCTTCAGAGCTGACCCCATTCCGGGGCCGCAAACTTGATTCAAGACATAATTGCTTTTGTTTAGTCCCGCTGGCGGTGACGACAACAACCGCAACGAGATCCTTTCGCTTTCGCCTGCGCTGTCGGTTTTAATTAATTTCCACCGAATTGCGTTGCACCACGATGTCCGTATCTGTGTCAACACTCCCTGCGAGATGATACCTTTCTTCTTGAATAATGAAACCCTTCCCTGCGAAAGGAGGCCACTGCGAAGCGAGGAGCGTTCATACGCTCCGCTCCGTACACGTGTCATTAATTAGACGGGCATATTGGGAGCGGATGCTGTACGCTATCCTGCCACCCGTCCTGTCCATTGCCGGAGTAGATTTTTGTAATAAATTCAATTAGGGCACCGACTCACTGCCGGCCGTAGGGTGAAACTGGTCCGAATTAGCCATCTAATTGAAATTGATTCGCACAAAACACGGTGGGGTCGTATTATTATTTGATTGCGTTAATAGGCGTCTGGATCGTTGGCCATTTTTCATGATTTTTACCTTTTTCCGTTTACACTGCTCGCGTCCTATGGATATGTGAAGGCGGCTTTAGCATTGTGTGGGACTTATTGCCATCGGGTCGACATCGTTGTAGCGCTGGCAATTAATTTAGCCGGCAATAGGCCGGTGTGTTGAAATATGGGAAATGTTTATAATCCAGCGGAGTGCAGGTGAATGATTTATGCGAGAGCGGCTATCGAAGTGGTTTATGTTGTCAGGATGGCGGAACACTTGAATTTGTGAGTGGCGACACCACATGTCAATCGGTTGTTTCACGCACGGAACAAAGCCGTTTCTGGTGTTGAACTGGCGATCGAAAAATATCTAAATTATCGAGTGTCAGTGTTGACGTTAATGGAAATGAGGTTAATTTGAAAAGCATTTTCATAATCTAATGCTCTCAGGACTTGCTTATAGGGACCAAATTTGTGAATATACTGTGTACTGGCCTTTGCATGCTCGAAACCTGGCAAAGAATGCAGCTCTGGGAAAAAATGATGGGATATCAACCCTCCTGTACATGAATCCACTTCCTAAGGTTGTTAAGAGTTAAGTTTGCGCAGTGGGAATATTTGGTCGGAGATTAAGGGAGACTCGATCGGAAAAAGATTTGACGATCTCTTGCGATTGTTGCCGTCCGACGTCGAACTTCCTCACAGTATTTTCTTGTCTTGGTGGTGTTCGGGATATCCGCAACCTTACCTTGGCTACAACAAGGTGGGGGTCCGAGTCAATGTTGACACATTGAATCGTTCGGACATCCATAGTACTGGAGGAGTGCCTTGTGTCGATCGCAATCTGGTTGACGGTTGATTGATCAGGATATCTCCATGTTCCTTAGTGAATATTGAGATGTGGGAACCGTGTACTGGCTACTACCACCTAGGAACCGCTACCACTTCAGACAACGACACCAGCGCTGAAATCAAGCGAAGAATAACTCTTGCCGATCACTGCTTCTTTGGGCTATGAAAGCAATCGTCCAAGTCTTGCTATATGGTGCAGAAGCATTGACCTTGCCAAAAGCGGATGAGGTTGCTCTTGGCTGCTTTAAGATGAAAAATTCTTCAAGTGATTTTCGGTCCCGTCTGCATAGAGGGTGAGTGGAAGAGACGATATAACAACGAACTGTAAGAGCTGTTCAGCAACATCGACTTAGCCAGAAGGGTGAAGGTCCAACAATTAAGAGGCATGGTCATGTAGAGCGAATAGAAACCAATGCTCCGGCCCGGAAAGTCTTCGAATCCTTCCCCGAGGGACGACGCAGTAGAGGAAGACTGCGCCACAGGTATAGCACGCAAGTGGAAAGGGATCTTAACCAACTATGAGTGCGAAACTGGAGGCAACTAGCTGAAGATCGAGCTGGTTGAAGACGCTTGTTGGTTAAGGCCCAGGTCCATCCCATAAGTAAGTTAAGAGTTATCACGGCCATATATTCATTGGCCGAATCCAAATTGGTGGGTGGCCCTAAGGCAATCAGAGGAAGCTCCTGTAAGCTTTATTTAGCCCCACATGTAGAATTAACTAAAAATGTTGAACAACACTTGCATGCTTCTCGCAATGAAATTCTTCTCACAGCATTCACTAGCTTTTTGATGGGACCTCGGTGTGATTCGTATTTCCTATCGTTTCTGCAGCTTCTCTTGGTTAATACGAGTGTGGGATTTGACGATAGCCACGTTAAAGAAACAACACGAAGTAGGACATTGAATGTTTATTAAATAACAAATGTACTATATTATACGGGCAGCTGTTGGCTGCTGAACAAATAAAATTACTCTACACTCTGGCGTTCTAATCTCGACTCATCTACATACCTAACTCCTCAGAAGCGAAAACACACTAATCTGTTATTTGTTTGTACTGTGTGTCGTCGTCCTTGTGTGTGTTTGTGTGTTCGTCCGATTGTTGCACAGTTCGAGTGCGTGGCATTATCGTCTGTTTGTATAGTCCGCCGTTAGGTCGCCTGACCGTAACGGTTGTCTGTCATGTCGCGTGATCTGAATGTACTGTTCGCACAGTTCGTAGAGTAAGTGATGTTCTGTTCGGTCTCTCATCCCACACGAGTAATAATGAAGTCTGGTCAGCAATGATAGTTTTTCTATGTTTCAGCAGCTGTTAAAGTTACCAATGACAGTCAAAATATTCAGTATGGTTTGCTATCATCATGCATCATTTCACGGTTGCCAAAGTCCGCATCTTATTGAGATGAGAATACTATCGAAATTCCAGCAACGCGAGTTTCGTCATGAGGACGGTCGTCATCAAGTCTTCACTGTGCAGCCAATTGGTCGCACCACGGAATAGTTTGAGCGTGAGTACACTCGTTAGGATCTTCGGTCACCAACCGAGCCAGATAGAGATTGGTGCGAAATGAAGAAAGCTGCCGCCGTAGCGGCCGCTATGGAAAAAGACCCAGACATGTCGGTTCGGCGTCGATGAGCTGAATCGGACATCACCTAAGAGTCGAGCCGGGTTATTTTGCGGTTGGATTTGGACCTGCATTCGTATACGATTGTAATGACACATGAATAAAAGTCGGACGACCATAGACAACGTCGTGGGATGCCAATTGGGAGCTGGAAATGTTGGCCGCAGATCCGGATTTTGAACAAAAAATCATCTTCTTGGACAGGGCCCATTTTCGGTTCATGTCAACAAACAAATTGCCCTCATCAGAGTGAACACAATCCATAAGTGTTCAGCCCAGCATCAATTCATCCACAAAGATTGACTGTTTGGAGCGCTTTATGGCGTGGAGCCATAATCGGACCTTATTTCTTTCGAAACGAAGAAGGAGACAATGTTACCGGCAATGGTCTCAGTTATAGAGCGATATTAAGCGATTTTCTGTGGCCAGAGTTCGACAGCATCGGACAACACCTCGGATAGTGTGGTTCCAACAAGACGGCGCTACATGCCATACAAGCAACGGAACACTCGAAGTTGTAAAGGAGACATTTGGCGACTGAGCCCTATCACTGCGAGCGTTCATTAATTGGTAGCCCGCCGCGATCATGCGACTTGACACGACTCGATTATTGTCTCTTGTACTACGTCAGGTCCTTAGTCTACGCTAAACGACCGCATGGCGTAGTTGGTAAGGTAGGCTATAATAAACTTCTGTTCGTCTGTCGCCGAAAATTGGGCAGGAACTCTTGCTGATCTTCTGTACTTTCTGCTGAATTCGAAACCAACAGATTCCCGATTGGATTTGTTTGACCCTCGCTTGATTTTTTTGAGACATGCCGTCTTCAAATATATTTCGATATTACTTAGCGTACTTTTGCGGAAGAGTTTAAAAGAAAAGAGACCTTTGCCACGTGTACAGAGATAGAAATATTTTGCTCTCGAGCACTTTCCATCCGAACAGTCTTTTTTCAGCTTCATGTTCAGGCGGAGTAACCTTGTTCCACTTTACACTCGTGCTCGACAGCCAATTTGAAAAATCATAGGTGGCGTCGCAGTCAAAGTATTTTCATACTTTCTTCTTCTTTCGAACAAACGAACGTCAAAATTCCCAGTTAATCTAAAAACATGCCTACAAACTTCCCGGTAGCTCTGGGCGTGGCAATAGTCGCCAGCGGCTCATTCGTTCTCGGCCAACACCTGAACCACACCCATATCATGAGGAACCTTTCAAAATTGATGAACACCAATCCGTATGCATTTTATCTGAAAGACAAACTCCAGCGGATTGTAAGTAGGCGCTATTCACCCATCCTGCATTCTCTAGCCTCCAGATCTTTAGTTCACAGAAGTCCCAACAGAAGACGATGACCCAGTGAGCCGCATGCCAGAGATCATGAAGTTCGGCTTTCCTGGACTCGACGATCTTCGGGTCTTCTCCGACTTCGTCGTGTCTTATGATCGCCGTAATCGCGTGCCTCACTGGGTCTTCGAACACCTCACTGAGCGGTCTGTGGCACCCTGGAGCAAAGTCAACCGGAGATTAGCCGAGTTCCGATCCGATCTGGCGGTCCCGTCCCTGTTTCGTTCACACAACTACGACTACTTTCGGTCGGGATTCGACAGAGGTCACCTGGCCGCTGCCGCGAATCACAGGCTCTGTCAAATCGACTGCAACGAAACCTTCTACTTGACCAACATCGCACCGCAGGTCGGGGCGGGCTTCAACAATGACGCCTGGAACAACCTAGAAATCTATTGCAGGAACCTGACTAGCCTCTACCCGGATGTGTATGTGTGCACGGGATCGGTATACAAACCGGACGTCATTCAAAGTAACGGGCTCTTCGTGAAGTATCGGGTTATAGGCCAGGGTCCTGTGGCGGTACCAACGCACTTCTTTAAGGTCATTGTGTGTGAGTCTGCCGAGCATAAGTTCTCCGTGGAGGCTTACTTGCTGCCGAACCAGTTCATCAGTGATGACATCGACATGAAGACATTCCGCCAACCTCTGGAGGAGATCGAGAAAGCTTCCGGTTTGCAATTCTTCCAGAAGATCGATCGAAGAGAGTTCGTGTCGGTGAATGGTCGGTGAATGGCCGGTCATAGGACCAACCTCAGCAGGACAATGTTGATGCTTCAACACTCTTCCACCATCTTGATGGGATCAACGGTTGGGTATTCGCCTCCCATACGACTCATGGTGGCTGTGATGAGAACCGTCAAGGACAGCCCTGAATTATTCATCACAACTTCCAATTTCACGTCGAGTAGGTGTACTAAGTGGTCCTTGCATTGGCTCAAGCATTTACGCAGTAATAACACTCTTGTGGGTGGACATCTCCTCCCGCTCCCTGCCGCCAATGTACACAAGGGAGGTTCATAAATTTAAGTGCCCAAATAAATTGCGGTCAAGTGAACACGAGGGGAACACCGATGCGGGTCCTGAATCCACGAGAGGGCTCTGTGTGTGTACATATCCTTCAAACAGATTGCATAAGTGCCTGATGAGAGTTCAAGGACTTCTCTTTCGAGAAAATGTTTTGAAAACTGTGAAAGGAGCACGGAGTGTGTGTGCGTGTCTGTGTACGGGCTTATGCGCTTGTATACCTCAAACGTTCATTTCGAGGTCCTTTTGTGTATTTTTCTGAAGTAAATACATACGTTTTCAAAACCGAAGTCTTGGGCTTGGCGTTTGCATGAAAGTGAAAAGGAATAGCTGGTGCAGTGGCCACTAAATGATGTCAACGGGATGAGAGCATTGAAAAAAATTTGTGGACATGGTTGACCTTAAGGAGGGCAAGGATGTGCAGCTGAATGCACAGCTTGCCTTCCTTAGTGAAATCAATATCAGATTGCAGGGTTGGTTGGTGTCTGGGGTGACGTTGCAGGGAGGCGTGGTGACAGGCTTCAGTCCTTGAATGGGTTTCTGATGATGAATTGTGTTCATTTTGACTCCCTTGTGGATGGTGAACATATTTTTGGAAGGACTGCAGTGTTGGAAGTTAAAAGGAACTTGAAACGATAATTTTTTTCAGGGTATTCTCTTCTGGGTAGTTTTAAGATTGATTTTCTCACTCGTGTAGTGGATTTGAAAGCAATGAACATGAGCTTCATGAGCTACAGTCAGTCATGCTCCAAGTTCCGATCGAATGAATTTGAATCGCAGCAAAGATCATCATGAGCCTTCCGTCGGATGATGTCCGTCTGGCTCAAATGTTAAGGCCAGCAAGGATCGGAATTGCCCGCAATAGTAATTTTATTGGATGGCTACAGAGATTATATAGATATGGAGTCGAATAGCGCATCAAACTCGAGTCGCCATTTACAGCGACTGTTTGATATTCTACAAAAACGCATCCACTTATCAGCCAGGCGTCGATGGGTCTGCTTCCGGACGCATATTGAAATGGGATAATCCATGAATGAGGTCGTCCAATCAACCCCGATATTGTCATATCGACTTGTCGTCGTTAATCTTATCCCCAAGCTTAAAAACGAGGCAATCCACATCGATCGGGGAATTAACTAAAATTGTTTTCGGTTCACCACCCCCGTCAGTCAGCTCAACAAATCTAAATTAGAATTCCAATTCCAATAATTCACTTTCACCACCGTCACTGTCCGCAGAAATGAACACCATTCCCAACTTCATCTGACATTTGCAATTAATACCCTCAGCGAACCCCGCCCCCCACCCCAGAGCAATGGCAGCTGGCCGACGTGCAACGTTCCTGTGGCTCAGCCGCCAAATCCTGTGATGAACTTTTTCGGACCGGAATAAGCTCCGACATTTCACACATATACCCGTGCACGGGTCCTTTCGTTTGTTTTCCCTCGGTGCTATAAATCCATTCGTCCTCGCCATTGTCAATATTCAAATGAATGCACCCAGCCACCCTCGTTCAGCCACTCGAGAAGAAAACCCCAAGAGTCTGAAGCCAACGGGTGATGGCCGGAGACCAGCAGGCGAAAGAAAAAAACACACCCGCACACAAACGAAGCGACGGAAGCGGGCTTCATGTCAGGAATGTGATTCTCGTAGCTTCATAGCGCAGAATTCCATTCATTTAACGGTACACTTTCGTAATTCTTTTGAAAAATTTGTTGGCTGCGTTTTTGGTTCTCTCTCCTTTCACCAACCGCCAGCCACCCCGCTCACCAGGACATTTTCCTAAGTGTAAACCGCTAGTTACCGGTTGGGTTGCCATTTTTCTGCTTCGATAAGGCATGGCACAGTAGCAGCAAGCGATCCACCTCAATAAGCCACTCCAGCAGAAAGGAATCCTGCGAAATCCCCCAAGTGGACCACGGAGCACTGGTGGTGGGCTGGTGGGGTTGGGCGTTTTGAAAAATTCGAAATAGGAACGAGAGTGCAAGAAGAAACCGTCCCCACGAGGGACACTCATTCTGCCAGGCACGAGAGTAGGAGCCACTCATCGGAACGAGAGCTGCATGTGGATCGGTGTATTGGTTTCAATGGACCCGGACTGAAGGGTCGGTGTTTTCAGTTTTCGCTTCGAAGCCAAACGTGTGCCATTGACCCTAATTACGTGGACTCCTTCAGCGGTGACGATTCTCTCACACTCTGAGGGTCCTCTGCGGACAAAAGGGTTATAGGAGCCACTCCCATTCAACGGATATGGAGCATGGAATGCTTTAAGGGTGTTTCTCTTTCTTCCTAGCAATCCTCAGTCAAATGGATTGCCACCGCTTCAGCCTTCAGTGAAAAGAGTTGCTTACAAAATAACGCAACTGAGTAATCCTTGACTTGGCATGATCCTTGGCTTGTGTACGAGCACATCAATTCGGATGTGAAGGAACGAGCTTTCGTTGGATGTGTTCTGCTAGAGCGTATTGTTTTCATTTTCTGCAAAAATGCTCCATCCATCGGTTTGGTATGGAGGCCACAAAACATCTCCATCTGGAGAGGATATCCACTGGATGTCCGAAGTGTCCGTTCGGTTTGCTGCGTGCGGTGGGCCCCCCTTCCTCGGGATCCTCATTAGTATTCATGGTATCTGGACGAGGAGTTCCATTTTCGCTTGGCATTTCATTCGAAACTGGAACGATGTATTTTTGAAATTCCTCATAATTGATGGATGGTTGCGCTTCCGGCGGGAGGAAGGATGCGTTGCATAGTTCAGTCGGAGTTGCGAAAGTTCGCACTGCATGTGGACGGATGTGGGATTGTGAAGTTGGTTAGGTGATGAATGAGAAGTGTGCTTGTTGATTCGGAGAATTTGCAACTTTGTTGGCGGTTGGTTTTGAGGCAGTTCCTCTGCGAACTTCATTGATGCAAATGGGGCTTCGAATGACGCAATCGAAAGCGATTATTGTCTTCTCAAATGATGCTACTGCTGCTGGGTATGGCTATCAACCGCCGAAAGTGTTTGTGGCAACGAAGTGCAATTATGTGTCGTGTTCCGGGAACTTCGATGAATGATGTGAATTGAATAATCGTAGCACCGTTTTCCATGAAATTTCTCTAAAGTAATGGGGACGTCATATTTGCATGCACTTTTGAATGGAGAAATGCATAAATGGGCGAACCCTGATAGGATATGGTGTATCAGTGTACCAATGAATTGGTGAATCAAAATAGGAAGTGCCAGATCGGTGGACAGAAAATTTCGGATGACTCTTTCAAGAACGTGAAGGGTGTCCTATTTGTAGATTATTTCGCTGCTGGAACCAATGAAATTGTATCTTTGTATCTTAGTCCTTATTCCGATCGTTTGACGTGAAATAACTCACTAACTTGTTAGGCCTGCGACCATTGCAGGGTCTGAGCCTAATCAATTGCCGCTTCCATCGCAGACGCTTTCGGTCACGCTGCTTCCAATCATAAACACCAAGTTGATGTGCACTCGCAACCATTTGGTCTTTATACCGGAGGTTCGGTCTTCTTTTGATTCTCGGACAAAAATTCTTGGATTCGACTCTCTTGGCTGTTGTGTGTTCATACGCTCGATGTGGCTGCGCCAACTCTGTCTACGGATTTTTGCCTTCCAGACTATGTCCACATCTTTGTACAGTTCATAGAGTTCGTGGTTGTGTCTTCTCCTCCATTCGCCTTCCTCGCAGACAGGACCAAATATCAGATGTCGAATTTTTCTTTGAAAGGCATCAATGCTCTGTATTCCTAGTTATCGTCCAGCTTTCGGCTCCATATAGCAAGACTGGCTATGTTTGCAGACCATCATTTTGGTCCTTCGAGTCAGGAGTTTTGAATTAAGTTGTTTCGACGAACCGAAGTAGCAGCGGTTGCCAAGAGCGATTCCCCGTCGGATCTTTACTAAGATGTTGTTTGAGGAGTTCACGTTTGCCATCAATTAGACAAACTCGTAAATTGCCTACATGATGTTCGACTGTGTTTACACCTGTTTGCCGCACTATTTTCTCGACGACACGGCATCTCCTTGCCGAAATCCGGTGCAGGCTTCAAACGGTTCGAAAGTTATAGAATCGTATTGCACGGTGTATCGGGTTACGCGACACAGCTGCGATTCTTGCAATGAATGCATTGAGAGGTGGTGCGTATGGACTTGAAACACGCAGCTCTTTTCCACGATTTGACCGAGTGTTAAAATGTAGCTTATAGTCGACTTAGCGCACCAGAAGCCTGACGGGTACGTGCCGATCAGTGCTGTCCAAAAGGGCTTTTGGCAAACCATCTGAGCCTGTGGGTCTTTGGGTTTTCAGCTTTCTGATGGCTGTGCCCACTAGGAGGACTTCTTCATCGACTGGAGATGAGACTTTCTCATTCCCTATCACATTCTCCTGGTTGTGCTCTCTAAGGAACTGCTGAAAGACTGCTTAAGTACATTCACTATTCCCTGCGGGTGGGTTAAGATTACCCTGACAATTTCACAGAGACTTGGTGCCATTCTTAAAGCCTGTTTCCAGGCCTTTAGCTTTTTTTTTTATAAAAGGCCGTATATTCTCTTTATGCCTAGACTCATCGATATTCTCGACCTGTGAATTTTCGGGAAACCTTTTCTTTTGTTGCAGAAGCTTCTTCTCCCCCCATCTTGCAGCCCTATACATTAGGTGCATCGCTCTTTGGTATGCCTCCTCGAATTGGAGTCCTTTTTTGCTCACCCTTGCCGTTAAACCACGGGTGTCTTGTCGGTGGTGGAGGTAGCCTAAGGGGTTTTCCGCTACTTCCTGTATGTCTGAGCTGTAATGCAATCACATATTGTTGGCGTTTGTTTTTGACGTAGGCATGCCACGGAGTCTCTCGCTAAGTTGCTCGTCGTAGGCTCTGGCAATCACCTTAGGCGTCCAATGTAGAAACTCCATTTTGTTGACTGTTGCAAACTCTGAATCGTGTTGGAAACAGGAAATGGCCAGAGTTGAGGTTTGCCCCTTTGAATGTCCGCGCATCCAGAATATTTGACATGAGTCTTGCGTCAATGAGCGTCGAAGCCTGCCAACGTTACCTGAGCAATGTTGGGATGATTTGCTGGCATCCCGCCATATTAGAGGCAGTCAATAACTTTGCTTAGGATACCCAGAAATATCAAAAATTCAGAATTATTTTGTTTTCGAAATGGAAATAATGCCGAAATTTTCGTTTGGAAGTAGTGATGGCATTTGAAGGAGAAGGTTCAACCACGAACTATATGAGCTGTCCAGCGACATGAGTCTAGCCAGACGTCTACGGATCCAACGCCTAAGATGGCTAGGCCATGTAGAGCGTATGGACAACTTAACTCCGGCCCGAAGAGTCTTCGACTCTGAGCCGCAACAGAGGACGTCCACGTCCACAAGGTGGCGCACAAGTCGAGGGGGACCTCGGCCTGGTGTGCGAAACTGGAGACAGCTGGCGAAAGATCGTGCTGGCTGGCATGTAGAGTGAGGCCCAAGTCCACCTCGGACTGTAGCGCGCTAAGAAGAAGAAGAAGAAGTAGTGGGCCTTATTTTCATTAAATTTTTGGCATATTTTGGGAAACGAAATAAGACCAAATTTGAGAATTAGGCTCATTTCACATTTCACAGAAACGTTTTAAAACAACGCAAAAGGCAAAGTTATATGGGGTACGCAAGTGAGAGTGGACTTCATTAAATTTGAAACGCCTCAGTGGAGTACGGAGAAGAAGAAGCCTTAGATGCTTGGTGACGCATCCATCATGCTGCCAGCCAAGTCACATATTTATCAAATTCCACACCATCAAGGGATCCACAAGATGAATTTGAAAAATTACCTCCCGGACAAATATCCAATCGAAATGCCACCTCCCACGCCCCGTTGTCATTGTCAAATCGAAGCAATATTTCGATTTAATGTTTGTTTAGCCATCAATCCAATTTGCAATTGTTTCCATTAAGTCCACCTAATGAGGTGGAAAACTCAATTACACGCTTCGTTTAGGCCGCATTTATTTTAGTACACGATTAATTTGTTTTAAGCACTGTCCCCTTATGCTCACTGCACTCCTTCCCAAGAGGTTCAAGCCAAGGTCTGCTTCCTCTTGATTCGTGTCAATAAAGCCATTTGCTCACTATAACCGTTAGGAGTAACGCTTTCCAACAAAATGATGCCGGTTCCCACAAGTTCCCTAATTGTCCGAATATCATAAAACTTTATGCACATCTTTTTCGGTCCGAATTCCCGGAGAGGTCTTCGGGAAAAGAAATCAAATGTGCATTTTCTCACTGGGCCCACACAAATAGAAAGTGCTCTAAAAAATAAGCCTCTTCTCGTTTCCGAAAGCCTGTCAGAGTAAGAAAGAAGTCGATACGATTCTTGCCGGGTGGATTGGAATGTATATCATCGACCATTCCACTTAATCCCCGAAGCACTCGGTACTCTCGTCGATAATCGATGCCCGAAATCGAAAATTTCTTGCCCACATCATTGGGAGGGCGTTGTGTCAAGCACATGCAGACACTTCCCCTGGCGGGCGTTCTGGGGATGACGTTATAATGTCAATTTAATACATAGATCCTTTGTACTTACCATAAAAACTAACGGTAATGAATATGACCGAATTCCAGTTGAGTAGAACATGGCCATGGTTCGCCCCCCCTTCCGTTCGCTGCGAGGCAAGGACGAGCAAGGCTAGTTTGAAACAAAGGAAAAAACCGGTGATTTATGCTCATCCATGTCCGCAGCAGATGTGTGAGTTGTGAGAGTCCTTTTTGCCGGGTGTCCTGCAGTAGTTTATTGTTTGGGCGCGGGTAGTGATGGAGCGAGTGGATGGTTTGCGGTTAGTGGGGTATACACGAGTATTTGAGGACTTCAGCCATTTTATGGGTAATTAAAAAGTTTCCCCTAAAATAATGATAAACGTCGAGGCTTTGCACTCAAGTGCTTAGCACCTCATCGTTAAAATTTTATTAGCTGGCTTGAGTAGGTTCATGGTACATGAGTGGGACGAATGAGTGCGTATCTTGTGCGATGCTCATCTCATTCGCATGGGAGTTTGTTAGGGGAGCGGAGACGTGGCGAAATGGGGTTGAAGGTGGCGAAGAATATGTGGTCGGTGGTGGTATTTTTGATGAACAGTTCAAGCAGATCTTTCACCACGTGTGGTAATGACTAGGAATAATTATCATTTCAAATTCCCATGAAATATGAGCTCTTGGCAGCCCAAGGACATGCTGCCTGAACGGATTGACTTAATGTGTGCTGTGAGTACTTGCCGCGGCTTGAATGGATTAAATTTCGTAACGAATCCAGATCATTACTTCCGCTTTCAGAAAACCCTTTCAAAGGAAGTACATTAAATTAATTAAAGTCTGATCCGATTCAGAACGGCTGCATGCATCTTAAATGTGTGGTCTTTTAGCCCAGCTTAAACTTGGAAAATTGATTTTGAGGGTCATTGTTTGGGATGAGAGTTCTCCTCCGCAAGCAGACTTCGGTTTTTTGTCCTTCTACGATTTTCAATGTCATGGGTTGATAAACTCACTAGGATAGGATGTTTTAGTAGTAATTCTCTGCCAACGTTTTTTCCCTTCGCTGTGTTGAAACTGCTGGTGGATTGAGTTAATAAGGCTATGGACCACGTACTCGTCGAGTTTAGTTTCTCCTCAGGATTTGCAATTTTCGGTGCTACTCTGACTCATTTTTTATGGTTGGTAGGTGCAAAAAAACTGACCAGTAAGTGCAGTGCGTCATGCTTTTATTAGGTTTCTTGAAGCTTAAAGCCTCCTTGACTCTATTGAGGCCATGACTTGGAGTTCCTCTTGGCTGTTCTAGAACTGAACGAAGTATCATATTTTGCTGACTAATTGTTCAAATGCTGGCATGTATAATACGTATCTAAATTGGCAGAGAAGAAAAGGTACAGTAAGTGTATTTCTGCAATCCTTTTGGTTCGTGTGCATACCTTTTAGTGACTCTTTTAGCTATCCTGACACTTACATTAATTTTAACCTGCTCTGATCCCAAACAGCCTTAGAGTTGAATATTAAGCTGTTTAGGTGTACCTAGCTTGGTTGCCTATCTATCTAATCTTATTGCTGTTTTTGATGCAAAGACCACAGCGGATTATTATTATTATTATTATTCTTATATAGCATAATTTACAGAGGCATGATTTCTTATACTTACTTACTACTTACTATTTTTTTAAGTCTGTTTTAAAAAATTGACCTGCATTCATTTTTCAGAATTACGATAGAAAAGCTGCCAGCGAAATCTTCATTTAAGTGTAAATAAATTGGGCAAATTGGGAAGGTTCCGCCGCATAGACATTTTTTGAAAGAATCATTTCTGAATATCAGGCGCCGAACTCAAACTATTTCAGTTAATTTTTTTCTAACTTCAACCCAAATCAACTATTTAATTTAAGTGACCCGCATGTTCCACTAAAGGGGTCGCGGGGGCAATGCATGCACGAGAGATCTCCAGGCCACTCGATCCTCCGCCATCGACTCTAAATCATCAGGAGCTATGCCTAAGCGCAACCAGGCGAGTGTTTTGACTTGGTCCAATCATCTCGTCCTGGGTCTGCCGAGCGTTCGCCTACCTGATGGAATCGCATTCAAGGCACGCCTCGAAAGTCGTGATGATGGGGACATTCGTGCCACGTGACCAAACCATCGAAGTACAGCCCTTTCCGTTCGAAGAAGCAGCTGCCCAACATTGAGCTCCTCGCGCACTGTCGTGCTTCTCACCCTATCCCGGCGAGTAATTCCCACAACAGCACGAAGAAATCTCATCTCGTCAGCTTGTATTCGCAATCTTATGCTTTCGGTCATTACCCAAATTTCATGACCATAGGTGAGAGTTGGAACAAATACTGCGTTAAAAACCGCTAACTTGGCTTTGACACCGAGCTCGGCCTTCCTGATTACAGATCCACGTTAACCTTCTTTCAGCTTAAAGTTGCACAAATTGCAATGCCCTCCCTGTGCGGAATATTAGTCAGATTCAGCAGTTTTTCTGGTAATTTGAGACTGTTGTTATTCCTTTGATGCTGTAATCATCAGTTATGGCATTATTATTTTGTCTTTTAGCTCTTGAACTACTGCTAACTGTCTGGCTAACCTCAAAAGGGGTGCAAGGATATCAAATGGCACGAATCACTGCTCCGTAAAATAATGTTAACCCGGGAACTCTTCGTGCAATGAAGGCATTGCTGAACTGGCTGTTTGGCATGTTGCTTCGTCTTGTTAAAAACAAATGGTATTCACATTAATTTTGCCAAAAAAATGTTTGAAGTCGTTCATCATTTACGGGAATATCACTTTCAGCTACAATTAAAAACAACGGTCCTATAGATTCTTCCGTCGAAAATCCACACCAAACTGTGAAACACCGATGCACCGATTTCTCGGCAATCGATTTTCATTGAACTAATTTCGGCAAATTCGCTAACTAACGCATCCAATTGGCTCTTTGAAATATTTACCTCCTGTGCAGGCTGACGAGCTGATGTGCTCGGGCTCTTGGCCACACGTCTACGTATGTTAGTAATGTTTTCGGTTAAACGGCTTGTGCAAATGTGCCCTGATGATTTCATATAGTTGTACTTCGAATAAATTCCTCGGAACTATTGCACTGAATTCAAAGTTGGACGATTATTAACTCCCAGAAATCCTTTGATACGCATTTTTGAACGACTATTTGGGTTTCGGTAATTTCAGCAGATTGACTATAGTTTTTATTGGCGTTTTTTAATTTGCATAGGCATTTATAAAGCCCACTTGAAAGCGACTATATGCAAATGCCACCTCTTCTAAATCGTCTTAAAACCAAAATTCCGCTTCTGCTCCACATTGCGAAAACCTTGAACTAACTCCAGGATCATAACTTGCTGACGCAGACACAGGCTTTCCTAAGGTATGTACAAGGTGAGTAAAAAAATCAATTTAAATTTTAACCGAAACCATCTTGAGCCGACAAGAGTTCATCAAGGTTCGCTACCATATGGCACCAGGTACCACGAACTTTTCCCACCAACCAACAAGACAAGTTCCGAACCAGAATCTGGAATAACAAGCGTTTACACCTACTTGATATGCAGTCTTCCGCATCGTCCCACATTCACTGAGAACACATCCTGAGCAGGAAGTTCTTGCGCGTATTATTAGCATATTTCCACTCGTGGTCTCATCATAAACCGATGGATACCGTTCAGGGCAACGTCACCAACAGCAATCCATTGTGTAGTTTTGAGAATCTTTGTAGAAAATAATTCGAAGGTATTCTGAGCAGTAAGACGCTTACTATGACAAAGTGTGCAGCAATGATGAAAGTTAAATTTAAAAACTTTCCACCCACCCAGTCGCCGCCCAAAAGGATATCGATACTGGTAACGAAAACAAAGTTTTCCTCGTGCCTTGCTTGTTTCTGTTTGCCGCCATCGCCGTCACTGCCGTCATAATAGTTCCGGATTCACAGTTCGAATGCTTCGGCATCCTTTTTTGGTTTTTATTTAAAAATGCAATCAAAGGATGCAATCATGCAGATAAAATAACAAATTGCTAGAATCGCTTTACAAGGATTTGAATTGATGTATCTCCCTTTGACGGGCCGACCTTGGGGCGGATTGATTCACAATCAGATCTCGCTCAGTTGAACGACGATGTCTCAGACTCCTTGCGAGTCGGTCCAGAGGTTCCCTGTCCTTTTGCCCCGTTCTTTCCAAGTCCCATTCATGGAAAGTTCCTTAATTTCGTCTGCACAAGAGGGCAGGGCACTGGGGGCGCTGCACGACTATAATGGGAACGGAATCATATGAAATCTTCGTCTTCAGGATAACGTGCTGTGAGAAGGAGTGCATATCTGCAGTGCTCCAGAAAAGTTTCCATGTTCTCCGTCTGAGAAGTTCACGAAAAGGCAAATAGGAAAACAAAAATTAAAAAATATGAAAACTTTGTCGGAAGGATCTGGGAGAGTGTTTGTGTTGTCTGCTGCAGATTTTCCGAAAGAACGGCAACGAGTTTTTCTTCTCGGAGACTTTCTGAACCGACGGATGCGGGAACAATGCGGAAACGAATGAAGAAAACTTTTTGGGGGAAAGCGTTCATAAATTAGAATGCGTGATGGGATCATATTCGTGTGTGTTGTTAAATTTTGGGGTGAATCTGACGGTAGTAAATCTGGCATCTCTGCCCCCGTTTGCACACATTGAACTGTCAGTAAACCCAGGTGACTGATACTCCGGGGCTACTGCACGAGCTGGGGGAAGGTGTGCTTGCGGACGTGACCGGTTTGTTTCAAATGCTGCTTTGATTTGATTTGTTTTGAAGTCGTTTTCAATGACAAATGTGGGGTGTGTTTGTGATCTTTAAATTCGAAAAGTGGGTGCTGCAGGAGAAAGGGGTTGATGCATGTTTCTCTCTCCTCGAATGGCAAATTCTTAAATGTAATACGGCAGCTTTATGTCGCTGTCTGCACAGGTGGGAGTAGGCGTTGTGTGTCAGAATTTCAATAATTTTAAGGAATTTTAAAAATTTCAGACTTGTTTACGTCGACTCAAAATTAAGTGCTTTGCACCATGTTTCGTTGGAAATTGTTGAACTTAATTTATCTTATTTATGAACTTCTAACCAAGTCTTTGTTGAAAATGTGTCAATGAGTCACTGATGGGTCATTCGCCAACAAGCTCAATACATCAATATCAAGTGCTCTATCTCTTTCTTTTTTTCTTTTTTTTGCTTTTTTTTCAAACTCAAGTGAACACCACTCATTGCACTCATTTTAAAACATAACGCCAAAGACTCGCGACAAAAACGTCCAAATAAAATGCCTGCACTGGACCGAAACCAAAACATCGCGGGTTGAAAACTTCAATGGCCATCTGCTTCATCATCCTTGAAGAAGCATTCTTCGCAAACGATTCGTTGAGTCTCTCACTCACCGAACCGTAGCAAGTCTGGGGTAGGGAAATACCCTTGTACGACTATCATAAGTTCAATCTTTGCAGACACTTAGGACGATCCCTCCGCCCACCCACCGGGGAGAAAAAACAAAATACCGAAAAGACGACTGTCCTTAATTAAAGCACTTTTCAAATTCTTCCTGTTTTTCGTTCCTAATTTTTTCGTTGCTCTGGAGTTCGCGGCCATAATTCAAGGAGTAGTCGGGGGAAAAAGGAAACGGGTGACACTTGAAAGCGCCGTAACTCTAGTGAAAAGCAACAAAAAGATGAAGGAAACGTAGAAGGACCGGATTTCTCTGTTCTTCTCTGGCTTCTTTCGAACGCAAAGGTAAGACCGCCCCAAGTCAGGTTGCCTCCGCAGCAGTCTCAAAGAACCACTAAAGCGAAAGGCTGATGCTACGCGATGCTGATGGTGGTAGTTTCAAAGTTTTTTTCGCCGTTTCGCATCCCCGGCTGCCGCTCGTGCCAAAAAAGCAGAAAACACAGAACCTCACGTCATTTGCAGTTTGGGTGCTCGGTTATATTAAGAACAAAGTTGTAAAAGTAACCCTCCAGCAGGAGGCGTAGCGCGCTGGCGGTGGGTGGGCAGGGTTTGCCGAGCCAGCAGATGAAGGATTTGCGATGAGTTAATTTTTCCTGGTGGCTTTTGATGTGCCCCATTCAAATGTACCAGCTTCAAGTTTTCAGAACACCGCAGGATAATCATCTCCAAAGCACGGTTGGGTGGGTGGCTGTGCACAGCAAATATCGATTTTCGAACGTTTTAGAGATCTGAGTTACTGCATGGAATGTTCAATATTGTCCAGCGTGGAGTGGAGAGTAGCACACTCGCTTGCAAAGGCGTGAAAATGTCGATGGTTCCTGGGACGCATAATTGGGTGCAAACAGCAGTAAGCGCCTGTTCGTGGATGCCGCAGTTCGAGGCAGAGGTGCAGAGGGGGCCATGTCATTGTTGAACTGCTGACGCAGGAAGCCAAACGTAATTGCCAGCAAATATTTGGGTTTGCGGGACAACTTACAGTCCTAATTAAACGGATGGTTTTGTAATTCTCATTTCGAATTCGATTTCCATTTCGGGTTAAATCGGCATTAAAGCAGTTTACTGAGCGGACGCACTTTATTAGGTGATCAATCGACAATTATGATAATGTTTGTGAATAATTTAATTGGGCGTTGGGCTTATGTTGCCGCTGATTGTTGCAGCTTAATGTAAATAATGTTTCCCGTGGCGATGGGTGAGTGGGAGTACAGTCTGAGAACATCGGCCAGGTAGACGACCGTAGCTAGGAGTAGGTGTTGAGAAAGCTGTGCTTTTCTTTCTGTTGTCCCTGCCTTTCTTGCTTCTTTAATTGGCAAATCAGTGGCCTAGGAATAAAGGATCTCAGAAGTTGTTCCCAGTGCACATGGGAAATGTTGGACTTCGAAGGGGTTTTCAGAAATTCAATTGTCAAAGGCCCGATGTATTTTTTTTCAATTCCGCCTGCACGCCAACATTGGGTCCGAAAAGAATTTGAGTTGAGAGTGGCTACCTAGAAAGTTTAACTGCAACTATGCTGATTGACTAGGTGATCGGAGTGGATGACAGGGTAAAGGAGTTGCCTGCGAGTTATCATGAGATTTCACATCGGAGCACGGTTCAGATGTTTTCGTTCAAAAGGCATTATAAGGCGATGTTTCTTTTAAAATGGCAACAGTATGACAGTTAATAGCCAATCTTGCAGGTGACACCAATCATTTTCAGTATTTTTAGCGTAAGTTAATTACGCTTAAGGGTCAACCATTACAAGATTCAGATGTTATAAGGACTGACTGAGTGATCACTCACTGGTCTTAGTTATGAGTTCAGGGATTTTGCATTCATACTGCAAGAAATCACCGTTAAAGTGATGAAGCCAACTTCTGTTTTGAGTGGGTTTCACTTGTTAATAAAAAAAATATAGATTTGGAGTGAACTGTACTAGGACAGGGCATTATCGGGTCGTCAAGTTGAAAATGACAACAATGGCGCCCAGTACAGAACCAGTGTAAGCGATGTTATTTTTTAAAGTGCCTGAACATAATCCGCAGATGTTTCAACATAATAATACCACATATGGCAGGAACGATGTCCGAAAGTTTTACCAAAGTGTAAAACTCTTATCGAATGGATATAAAGTTCGGACAGAAGCTTGCCGGGACGAAAATGGACAACTAATAGTAGATTCGCAGTCGATACTGAGAATTTGGAAAAATCATTTGTGCAGACTGTTGAACGGCGATGAGGACACAAATACCGCTATCAGGCAGAATGTTCCACTCAACACAACGGACGATGATAGAAGAGAATACCGTCCCCCCGACCTAGACGAAGTCAAGATAGCGATATCAAGACTGAAGTCTAATAAAGCTGCTGGTGCAGATAACCTGCCCGCCGAAATATTTAAAGCAGCTGGAGGTGATCTGGTAGGGAGCATGCACCAGCTCATCTGTAAGATATGTTCGAAGGAAAGCATGCCCGATGAGTGGAATCTCAGTATCGTTTGCCCGATTCACAAAAAAGGAGTCCCCTTTGACTGCGCCAACTATCGAGGGATAAGTCTCCTTAACATCGCCTATAAAATCTTCTCTACCGTTTTGTGTGAATGCCTGAAACCATTCGTGAACAAACTGATAGGTCCTTATCGGTGTGGTTTCAGGCCCAGGAAGTCCACCGTCGATCAAATCTTCACACTGCGGCAGATCCTGGAGAAGACCCAGGAAATGCAGATCGACACACACCATCTATTTATCGATTTCAAGGCCGCATATGACAGCGTGCATAGAGACGAGCTATACAGCGCCATGCCTAGTTTTGACATTACTGCTAAACTCGTCAGACTGAGCAGGATGACGATGGAGAAATCTCGCTGCTCCACCAAGGTCGGTAACGAACTCACCGAGACCTTCAATGTCAAAAAACGTTTTAGACAAGGCGACGCGCCGTCATGTGATTTCTTTAACATCGTTCTTGAGAAGATCGTGCAAAACTTACTGGTCAACACAAGAGGCACGATCTTCCAAAAGTCCGTTCAATTGCTAGCTTACGCGGATGACACTGACGTGATTGGGCGAACACAGCGAACCGTCAATGATGCGTTTGCTGGCTGATGCGTTTGAAACGGAAGCGGCTAAAATGGGTCTGTCGGTGAACGAGGGCAAAACCAAGTATATGCTGTCATCAAGAAAGAACGCGCAACATCGACGACTTGGCCAGAATGTCAGCATAGGCAGCTATAACTTTGAGGTAGTCAAGGACTTCATCTACCTCGGCTCCGCGGTAAACAGTACAAACAACATTAGTACCGGGATCAAACGCAGAATAACTCTCGCCAACCGCTGTTTTTATGGGCTCAAAAGGCAATTGAGTAGTAGAGCTGTCTCTCGGAAGACCAAGCTGACTCTATACAAGACCTTGATCATCCCAGTCCTGCTGTACGGCGCAGAGGCATGGACAATGTCCCAAGCGGATGAACAGCCTCTTGGTCTTTTCGAGAGAAAAGATCTTTGGTCCTGTTTGCGTTGATGGGATTTGGAGGAGAAGATTCAACCACGAACTGTATGGGCTGTACAGCGACATGAGTCTAGCCAGACGTCTACGGATCCAACGCCTAAGATGGCTAGGCCATGTAGAGCGTATGGACAACTTAGCTGCGGCCCGAAGAGTCTTCAACTCTGAGCCTGTGGGACAATGCAACAGAGGACGTCCACGAACAAGGTGGCGCACACAAGTCGAGGGGGACTTCGGGCGGCTTGGTGTGCGAAACTGGAGACAGCTGGCGAAAGATCATGCTGGCTGGAAAGGCATGTTGAGTGAGGCCCAGGTCCACCTCGGATTGCGCCCTAAGAAGAAGAAGAATACCACATGCTATGACTTGTGCCTTGGTCTCTAAGATCAGGTAGTTTATTTTCTGAGGAATTAATAAAGTCGTTGGTGTACGCCTTTGATGTAGAGCGGTCTATTTCATGGATAATCACAAATCTGACCTAGACGAGAACTTCCTTTTCATACTGTCTGTGCAAAGCGTCCGTCGACAGACCGGATGAACCATGATCAGAGGAAATTTGTCTTTAATAAACATTTGTGGGCATAATTTCCAGCTTGTACAACCGCTTTCCGAAGCACTCGACAGCTGTTAGATAGAAAAGACGGTGCATCGGATGTGCACTTCGTAGCTTGTTCGCATATTCACTTAAGGGTGATCTATTTCTTTAAACAGAGGTTACTTTAAGTGAAAAAATTTATGGTGAGTTTATCGGTTAAGGAATATGATAAACAATTCTTAAAATTGCACTCAAAAGTACAACAGCTGGTCATGCTGCAGGTAATGATAATAATAATGGCGGCGCAACAGTCCGAAGACGACTTGGGCCTAGCTTCTCAGCAACCAGTCGTACTGTGCATGCTATTGTTCTTTCACGAGTATAGGGGACCTACAGTTTAATGCTGTCTCCGAACGGCGAGATTGAGAAGCATTTTCTAGACAGTTATACTCTTTGAGCATTGTCAGTGACTCAAAAGAGGTGGAGCCTTGAAAAAAATGTTAGGTGTTAACCTTACACCTTGAACGTACGAGTAGAAGTCCACGCCCCTACCCACTACGTCACGGCGCCCACAGGTGATGCAGGTGATGAGAAACGAACAAAAAATCACCAGCTGCATCAAAAAGCCTTCAAATATTCCCACTGACACCTTCCAGTTCCCATCAGTTAACGCTATTTACCAAAGTGTCACAAATGTCATCAATCCTGAGGAGCACCTTGACGAGGAAGAAGCTCACATTGTCTACCATCTCTGTGTCTCCCGAAGATACTCTCGAGTGTCAATTTTCTGCTACCTCCGCTCGTCAGCGTCCGCCCTTTGAGTGAAATAATCTGTTGCTCCCCTTCAGTTCATCGTTACCGCCCGACAAACAAACACAATTCCCATCCACCTGCGTCCCTGTAAAATGCTAAATCAATCTCCACGCCACCGCCTTCAATCATCGCATCACTCACCCGCTCATTGCGTATTCTCTCCATTTGTCATGCTTCACTTATCCACAATCATGCAAAGCGAAATTCATAACCCCCGATGTCGTATGCCGGCGCGGGGACCGTGGGGTTGCTAGTAAATAAACCAACCGTGCAAAACGAAATCAAATAACTTCTTTATTCAACGAGCAGACAGACACAGACACTGGAGTTATCAAAAGCCCTAACCCGGGAAACACACAACACAACGTCGACATTGTCGTCGACTACACCACCACCACCACCACCAGAAGCAGCAGCAGCAGCAGGAGCAGCAAGGGCAGCGACAGCGGCGGGATGGCGGTGGCGACGGCGGCGGTGTCGCAAGAGCGCCACTCTAGTCTCCAGATCTCCAGACAAATTTACAGCACAAATATTTGCGTTGCCCAAATTCCAAAATAAAAACAGCTGTTTGCCCCCCACAAATAGCTTTTCCTCCTCCCGTCAGCGATTGTCATTCGACATCCCATTCATTTCCCCCTTCCCCGTCGCCGAAGGAATGGTATCCAGCAATCCGCTGAGTGTCCCACGATGGATGCTCGTCCTCGTAGATTTGCATTAGCTCTCTTTTGTGTGCGCGCTTCAGAGGGGCTGCGGGTTAAGAGAGAAGGCAGGAGGCGGCAAGCGGCAGGTCGGAGGAAGCGGCTACCCACCAGGTGGATAGGTTGTTGCGAGGAATGCGGATAAGTTTTAAATGGCTCGAGGATGTTGTGTCCTTCAGGTGCTTTCGCCTTTTGAATATTTTATTCTGCCCCAAATTCGGTTCGTACGCAAACGGGCATCACACTTACGGTGGGAATTGGAATAAAAAACCTCCTTCGTACGGAAATTTTCTTTTTCCTTTTCTCTCTCTCTCTCTCATGTCCTGCTTGTGCCTGTGTCAGTGTGTGTGTGTGTGTGGTGCGGTCGAGTGAACTCTCATTCGTCCTGTCTCTAGTGTCTCCTTCGGTTTTTGTGAAGTGTAGAGGATATTCGCCATAAAACTAATGGGAAACTGAACCTCTTTATAGTGCGGGCTATGGAACCGAAATTGCTGTTCTCCGGGGCAGTTTGTTTGCGTCCATTTTGGTCCATTCCTCCACTTTTCCTCCATCGTCTTCTTCTGCTTATTTTTTTTCTCTCATTTTTTGTGTTTTGTTGGTTCGGTCACATCAAGTCTAACGATTATTTTTATGCTCCTCCGATTTTATTGCCGATGTTTAGCAACAGAAAAGGAAGCTCTCGATAAAATGCCATCACGGATCGTCCTCCTATCCAGGGCAAGAGGGACAGAGCGGACAAACTCGCAAAGAATGAGGACGACGACGACAGGAAGAAAAAAATACGGAAAAAGACAAGATGTCCTTTCAATGAATTCAGGTAGTAAAATATCTGCACTTTCATTAATTCCGTTTTGGGGTATCCCAGGATCATAAAATGAAATGAGTATATCCCTTGGAATGCCTCTCCTCCACACTCAGGCGTACACACAATGGAGTGCGATTAAGTCACAACAGAAAGGTGATGAAGGGACGCACACAGTACACACTGGTGCGGAGAAAGTAAGCAACTCAGCAGAAGCAACGGCGACACTCGACAGCAATTTATCCAGCTCATGAATGAGTGATATCAGTCTCGGGTCCGTCAGTTGTTGTCGACATCGTAATCGTCGTCGCCAGTGCTATCGTCGTCGTGATCGTTGTCTTATTCAACAGTTCATCATGATTAGGGGTGAATTTTTCAAGAGACTTTCGCTTGGTTCCTGGACGGACTGGAGAGCTTAGAAGCAAATAACTCCCTCGTTCATCTGCGGGCGATGACAGAACACATTCCGGGGAATGAAGCAATTTGTGCGAATGTTACTGTGCGGGTGGAAGGACCCGGACTATGTTAAACTATGTGGTTGCCCATTGGGAGGGGGTGTTAGTTTCGTTTGGAGTCCCTTGGTGGGCGCTTCGAAGGTGTGCGAGGGTTACTCGTGCGTATGTGGAACATTTCTTGTGAATTGAAGGGGTTGATATCTGATGTGGTTGTTCCTAATTGAAGATGTGCACTTTGGATGCATTAAGATTGTTGTGGTGCTATCTGGGGTATCTGAGATTGGCATTTACGATAACGACACTTTGAATGAATGTTTTTTCTGTAATTGAGGTAAATTCTTCAGTGAAAAAGATTCTATCTTTACAGGAGATAGTTTGCCAAATTGCGTGTGCTGTTGGGTATAAATGATACTGCCTAGTGAACTGCGTGATTGTTTAATTTTGAGTAAGAAGCAAATCAACTACTTTATCCAACAAAGATAGATCTAGCGAATTAAGAGTTAGGAACTGGTGACATTATGAATTATTGAGTTGTCCCGTTTAACTGAGACCTTCACCAAAAAGAGCTGTAGGCACTTCTACTTTTTGTTTTCAATGCCGCGGTCTAAGCTTGCTGGGCGGACATTTCCTCTTATGTAGCGCACCTAAATTACGAACTACAGGGTGGGCCATTTAGTAGTTTTTTTTAAGTCATATGCCATTTTAACACTGACAGCTGTTTCCCGCTCGAAGTCTTAACAGAAAGTCAGTATCATACCTCCGTGGGAAGAAATGAGGCACTTATTGCTTGAACAACGTTGGAAAATATTGAAAACTTATTTCGAAAGTACTACGTACGTAGCTCAAACAGTGCGTTTTTTGAAAATAAGTTTTGGCCGAAATGAAGCACCCACCGTGACTGCTGTACGCAAGTTTGTGGAAAAAGTTCGTGAGACTGGTATGCTAGTGGACAACACTCATGGTCGCAGTCGGTGCGCACAGATGAGAATGTGGCTGCTGTGGCCGAGAGTGTGAGAGAATCAATTCGCCATCGATCTCAACAGCTCAAAATTTCACGCACAAGTCTGAAGAAAATTCTGCACAAAGATCTCGGATTATTCGCTTACAAGGTCCAATTGATTCAGCTATTGAAGGCGCACGACTATCCGCTTTGTTATAGCTTCGCAGGTTGGGACTTAGAGCAGCTTAATTTGGACAACGGCTTAGAGCAAAATATCATCTTTTCTGACGAGACGCATTTTCATCTCTGCTGCTACGTAACAAACAAAATTGCCACATCTGGGGCTCGGAAATCCCGCACGTTATTGTCGAGAAGCCAATGCATCCACAGAGAGTGACAGTTTGGTGCGAACAGTGGAGTGGTGCCATCATTGAACCATTTTTCTTCGAAAATGAGGTTGGGAACGGTCATGTTTCGGTCAACGGGGAGCGTTACAGAGCCATTTTAATCGACTTTTTTTTACTCAATTTGAAGATATGGATTTGGACGACCTCTGGTTCATAAAAGATGGTGCGCTATGCCGCACAACCCATGCCACAATCGTTCTTTTGCGCACCAAATTCCCAAATCGTGTTATCAGCCGTCTTGGCGATGTCAATTGGCCGCCTCGGAGCTGCGATTTGACCCCTTTGGACTTTTTTTTTTGTGGGGAACCGTAAAGGAGCGATGTTATGTCAACAATCTGGAAACGATTCGAGTACCTAACTCCAATATCATCCAAGCAATTCGTGAGCTACAGCCCGAAACCATCAACAAGGTGTTGGAAAATAGGGGAGACAGAATTCAGCCGGTGCACTCACTTGAACGACGTTATATTTCATAATTAATGGGAGTGTTTGTTCTTACTAATAAAGCCATAATACGTGGAAAAGATTTAATTTTGTTCATTTTATTGCATTCTTAAAAAGAAATCTGTATTTGGTCTACCTGTTATGGGCTCTGCAGTGATATTACTCTGTCCAAGCATGTATGGATCTAACGCCTAAGAGAACTATGCCGTGTGGGTCGCATGGACAATTTAGGAACGGCCCGAAAAGTCTTCGACTCTGAACCAGTGGGACAATGCAACAGAGGACGTCCACGTCTAAGGTGGCGCACCCAAGTGGAGAGAGACCTCAACCAACTTGGTCATAAAAAATGACCAGTGCAAGTATGCGGACGAAGTTGTATCGTTCATCCAATCTGGAAGATGAGCGACACCACTCTTCGATCTAATATCCACTGCGCTTATTAAAATGGGAAAATGCTACCGGGGCATGAAGCCATTATGACGCTCCCTTTTGTGGACTAAATATGGTAGCTGATACCACATGTCACAAGTCCTGTGTGATCTGGCCAGAGCAAGATTTTAACAGCTCTGAACGTTGCTTTCACTTAAGAAATCAAAAATCGATTCAAACGTTAGGGCTCTAGGTTTTGGAAGGGGAGTGTGATGGTTAAGGCATCACTTTCACTCGGAGGCCATGGTGCCCATTGTGAAACGTTAGGGGCCTAAGGCACAAAAATTGGATTCTACTCAAATGACTTCTGAAGGAATTGCTTTGACGAAGAGAGGAGAAGAATTGTCCCAACACTGATGAGTAATCTCTACTCCGATTCAAAAAATGAGAATTTCCAATTAGTCGTCATAAATTGAATAAGAGGATAAACTTCGCGGAAATTCACTTGACTGCACAACTGACTTTTCTTGTCTTTAAAGTTCATAGTGTTCGACCGAAGTGCAAGGAGGTTGAGAGTAGAGTCCGATCGAACATTCGGCTTCGGCTTCGGCTTCGGCCACCTTCGGCTATAAATATCACCTTCGGCAAAACATTCGGCTTCGGCCAAATGAGGCCGAAGATTTTGCCGAAGCGGAATGTTGATATTTCTGTTTTCTGTAAAAATATAAGTTGCAAGGAACGGTGTGTTTTTTGTTTTGTTATTGTCGGATATTTTGTATTTTGAAAGTGCGATAGTTTACAGCTTTAAAATCAAAAGATTTTGCATTTGCAAGTTGGTTTGCAACTATTAAGAGGTCTGTATAAAAGCATTCAATTTATTTGTACTGGTTTCAGGTAGAAAGAACATCAAAAATGGTAGCTAAAATGCCAATTTGGGATTATTTCGTAAAAATGATACGAAAGCAACTTGCAAAATATGTTCCAAGAAGAGTCCTACTGAACATTCGGCTTCGGCTTCGGCTTCGGCCTCGGCCGAAGGTGGTGAAAAAGCCTTCGAAAAAGCTTCGGTCGAAAAACTGGCCTTCGGTCGGACTCTAGTTGAGAGTTGTTTTTTTGCTGTTTAACAATGCGACGTCGCACAATGTTCTAATTGTCCCCGAGTTCTTGGCAAAAAAGCATAAAACGCTCACCAACCGTACTTGCCCGATCTAGCGCCGTGCGACTTTTGGCTGTTTTTTAAACTCGACCTTGCGTTGAAGGGGAACACCCACAGGACGAGCCCTTACTAGAAGATTTCGGCTGACATCCTCAAGCCTATACGAGTACCGGCCATGCCTCGACAAGTTTTATGTTCGCTTTTTATTTTTTTTTTTCGGAGTATTTTTGAAACACTTCTGGGGCACTCAGACTCAAAACTGATCCATTGTACTGCCAGGTAGCAACCTACTCCAGTGCCGTTAATTTGATTCCAACGGCAAATGGTGACTTGACCAGATTCGATTTCACTGGGATTCGATCCTGGGACCCCTCTAACTTGGGGCGGGCACTTAACCAACTGCGCCATCCAGTCGTATTTTATGATCGCTTACATCGTTGTACTGACTCTGCGTGATTTCTTTACTTCTTCTTCTTCCTTGAATGGAGCTTCAGGTAGGGGCGGACTTGAGCCTTGGTGCTACAGTAACCACTTGTGCTAATGATCTCTCGCGAGAGGCGTGGAACTTCGACTTTAAGAGTTACTGCCAACGCACTCACTTACACGCCACGGCAGGCTCTTTTCCAGTTATATTTTGCCTAAACAAGCATTACAACCTAGGCTCAGGTATCTTTATATTTTCATCGCTGTTTCATCATCTTTATCCTCCAATTTCGTAAGCAAAAGGACTGGGATGTGTAAACATGGATTTAGTCTAATTTTGAGTCAAGCTTAGGATGACAACGACTCATAGAACCAATATTTTCATCTATAAGCCTCTAAACTGCAGACGAGTGACTGGCCTTGTCAAATCAAATAACCACAGACGCCGTGAAACGTATCACTCCGCCCACTTCGTTTCAAATTAGCTTCTAGACCCAACACCGATCCATCATCAACTTCCCTTAAGCTCCGATATCAACCATCGGCCTACATGTATCAATGCACTGAGTCTCAAATCCAATTACGATCTGCCAAGGACTTCCCAAACTTCTCCGTTCGAGCTGTTGATTAGGGAACAATTGGAAGTTATCTACAGCAACCCAATCGCCTCGGAAACTATTCACAGTTCAGTCGCAGCCAATAGCAAGTCCGCTTTCATCTGCATAAATGCACTTCGCCCCAAATCCGCCAATTGTGCGCCACCTCCCAAAGGACCTCGTTTCTTCACACTTATCGATTGGAAACATCGCTTTCATGTTATCAATTTGCCTTCCGATTCAATGGAATATAATCGTTTGCACACCATCATCCGCAGACCCAACCCCCCCGGCCAACCCTCGCCCAACTTCTCATTCACCACCATCACCGTCGCAATAAAGAACTCAATCCCCTAACGAGAAAACTTTGCCCCGGACAAATCCTATTGGGAACGCAGGTTTCCTTCACTCCTTCATTCCTTTACGCCCTTCGGTCGGTCGTCGGTCGTTGGTCGTCTTGGCCTTCGCTGCGAACTGTACAAGGCTCTCTAGTTAGTAAGATCGAAGCAATAGTTTGGCCAACTTTTTCGTGTCAATTAGTGAAGTTTAATTGAATTTTCTCGTCGACGACTATAAAGTAAACGGAAAAACCGAGCCCCAGTGCCCTGGAACAAAACACTTTTCAAAGGACGGCAACGACGACGACTATACGGCGACTACGTCGCAGAGGAGACGAAATAATCTCCTCGGACTCCTTTGACTGAACTTTCAATATTAAACTTTTTTTAAACAGAAAAAAAAGCAACGAGGTCCCGGAATACCTTTCGCCGGGATCTTGGAGTGAAAGGGGGGGATACGGTCTAGCGTTGGATGTGAATTATTCTATCGAATGTAATTTGCACGTTCGACAAATATTTGTCATCCTGCCGTAGGAGTACAAGGCGGCGATGACGGATGCAAATGTGTTCGGCCGATGGCTGCTTGCGAGCCCCATTACGCTCCCACACATCGATTGGGTGGGTCTGCTTGCCGCTCGGAACCAATTAAGAAGCTCTTATCGTCCTAGAACGGAGGACGAGAACGACTGGAGAGAAACAAGCAAATGAAGGGTCGGATCACTCCTTCCAACGCCGAAGGTGTGTGTGTGCTCGATGGTAGGGTTCGACTGTTTACTTTGCGGCGCTGGTACTGCCTTTATTGTTTGCCGGCTTGTCCCTGCGCCCATCCCATTGCTTGCACTTCATCATAATTCAGTTTGCTCTGCGTCGTTTGATGTTCTCAACCGTAAGTAGGTGCAGGTTGAGGGATTGGTTGTCTTGTCAACTACTTTGTGGGCGATGAGTGACTGTGATGAGATTGCGATTCGAGGAGGTTCCATTAGGGGCTGCAAAGTGCCTTAACGGATGTGGAATGGATATGCCTATGAGGTCGTTGCTTTCACTGTGCGGAAGGCCAGCCATGAATAAAACTGTGCAGACTGTGCAAAAAACAATTGAGTTCCAGTTCTTAGCAAACAAGAAAGGTGGTCAACTTTTAAAAATGAGTCCTAAGGCAGAGAAGGGGTCTATTCAATGGAACGATCCCTGTCGAATGCCGCGAAGATATAAGCTCCATGTTGGGCTGTTGACACACATCGTAACCTTTTTTTCTAAATTTGATGTTGAAAACTTCAACATCAGCTGATCTTCTTGACTAAAAGCTGCGGCTTTAAGGCTGGACCTCAAGTTACAATTTTTGAAAATGAGTTAGCTGCAGGGTATTCAAAACACAAAAAGTGAGGTAAAAATGTTATCAATATGAATGCGAAAGTTTAGGTTTCTTAACAAATTTAGATCTCGCGGCAAGCAGTCAGAATCGATTGGCTCGTTACAGGTAGTATCTTTAGATTGTTTCACTGGCGGGAATATGTGAGGCAATGACAATACTTAAATAGTTTCATATCCTTAGCTGAGATACACAGATCAATGTTCTTAATTAAGTAGTCAACGTTATAAGTGGACAAAATGCATATCAAAGGTCCAGATTGGCCACCTTGGGAAGTCTTCTTAAAGTAGTCGCATACAGAAATTTAAATGGGAAAGTAAAAATGTTTAAGTATATGGTCATCCAATTCGTGGTCCGGATTTCCCATCCCTAATTCAATCACATACGTAAAACGAACTATAATCTGAGACCGTGAGTGTTTAGCTTAAGGCTTGCCATTTTGTAATGTGTTTCGCTCAATAAACGCTAAGCCTGTTAAAGTTGCTACAGTTACTACAAAAAAAGCTATTCTGCAATGGGTACTTTTCGCACATGTGGGAACGTTTCGCACGAGCAGATTATGGTCGAAATAAACGCGCATCTAAACTAAATATAATCAAAATTGCGAAGAAACTACTCGAAGAGAGTAGCTCTGTTACGGAAGTCTTAAGGCATTATCGAATTGCAGGCTCTGCTGAAAACATGGCTAGTTTTAGTGAAATTTATGAAGAAGACCCAAATCTATCGATTTCACGGATGGTACAGCATTTGGGCTCATATTAGGGCACATTATGGCTTACTCTGCATTTGGATTTGCATCTGCACCACTATAAAGTCTTACTCGCTTAAGAATTAAGTCTAGCTGACTACAGAATGCGTAGAACATACGCTGATTGGGTGCATCAGCGTTTGAATGAGCTACTCGTTTGAGTAGGTGAGGTTCATCATTCATTCATCCACAGACAAAATTATCGTAAATAGGGAAGTGAAAATCCACTGTTGAAACACCATTGCATCCCAAAAAAAAAGTCACTGCATGGTGTATTATTCGGTCTGTTTGTGACATTGGTGCATACTTCTTAGGAAATGAAGAGGGTGCAACAGTCGCTGTCAATTCTCATCGCTTTAGCCAAATGTTAGCCGGTTTTTTTGGCTTTAAATCGAAGAGATGTCTTTGGAAGACATGTAGTTTTAACAAGACGGTGTCACACATCACACAACACAAAACCTTTTGCCTTTAGAGCAAACAAAAAAGATTCTATGTACGATTTCTTTCATATTTTAGTGATACACCTATGCAGCGCATTATCTAGTTTTGGAATCCCTGCAAAACTCGTCTGTCTTTGCAGAATGACTATGGAGAATACCCATTGCTCCGTCAAGGTCGGTAAAGTTGAGCGGGAGGGCAATTGCGTGGCGCCCAAAATTAACATCATACCCACGGCCACACTCCATTGAGCGGCCCGGCGTCCTTCCGTCCAACCCCAATCGATTTTAGGAAATCGCGCGGTAACACTTTGATGTCAAAAAAGGTTTTAGACGATGCGATTTCTTTAACATCTGTCTCGAGAGGATCGTTCGTAACTCAAACGTCAACACCAGTGGCACGATCTTCTACAAATCTGTGCAACAGCTCGCATATGCCGATGAGTCTTGCGGTCAATGTGTATAAGACAAAGTATATGCTGTCTACGTAAAAGGCCAACCAAGACCAATGTCTTGGACAAAACGTCACTACAGACAGCTATAACTTTGAAGTAGTGAAGACTTTGTCGAGGTAAACGCAAGCAATGATACCACCGCGGAGATAAAACGAAGGATCACCCTTGCCAATCGCTGTGTCTTTGGGCTTGGAATGAATTTCTCTCTCGAAGGACGAAGATATCCCTTTATAAGACTTTGAAAGTCTCAGTCCTGCTGTATGGCGCAGAAGCATGGACACTAACCAAAGCGGACGAGGAGATTTTTGGCTGCTACGAGAGGAAAGTTCTTCGTATTATCTTTGGTCCCGTATGTACTGATGGTGTTTGGAGGAGGAGACTGAACGACGAACTGTACGGACATCGATCTGGTCAAGCAAGTCTGAATCTCTCGTCTCAGATGGCTAGGTCATGTAGAGCAAATTAACAGCAATACTCCGGGCCGGTAAAGGAACACCACGTCTCCGGTGACGTACGCAGTTGGAAAGGAACTTCAATCACCTGATCGTGTGTAGCTGGAAGCAATTAGCGCCAGATTGTGGTAGATGGAGAGGCATGGTGGCTGAGACCCAGGTCCAACTGGGACTGTAGCGGGAGCCAATGAAGAAGATTTCTCCACAGTTTGGGGAATAGTTGCCTCCTTCAAGATATTTCGCTTTATTGGGGTCCTTTGTTCATTAATTCCTTATATTTTGGAAGTGCAGTCCACACCGCTTATCCTAACTCCTGCTGTTTTGACGTCGTAGAAGATAGAATCACAAAATGATAAGCGACAACTGAGCGTCATGGTAGGTAGGTGTGTCGACTGAGTCGAAAAAACACCCAACATTTTTTCACGGCTCCACCTCTTTCGAGTCCCTGACAATGCCTGACAAGGAGTATAACTACTGTCTAGAAAAAGCTTCTCAATCTCGCCGTTGGGAGTCGGCATTAAACTGTAGGTCCCCTCCGCTCTTGACAGAACAATACTACGCACAACACGAGTGGTTGCTGAGAAGCTAGGCCCAGGTCCACCTCGGATTGCTCTGCCAGCTTGTGCGTAATCCTTGCGACATCCTCCTTCTAGAGCCTATTAGCTTAAATTAACAAAGACAATTTTTTCATACCATTCGTCGAAATAGCATTCCCCCCACACTCAAATTTAATTTCGTCAAATTTTTAACAGAATCGTCAATCGAAACATCAAACTCATACCCGCTCGGTCACAGCCAATATTTGCCACTCCCCGAGCGTTACCACTTAGAATCAACGACAATTTCATGTAAAATGTCACGTCTGTCAAAGTGCCTATTGCTGGCACAGATTTCCGGAAAAGAAACCGGTTCTCCTTCACAAGGCATTTCCCCGAAGGTTAATCCAATAAGTGCTTCGCACTGCATTCCAAGAAGCCAAAGTCACAATCGATTCAACATGCCGCCCCCCGCAAATCCCCTTGAATTGATTGAAGAGTGCGAACAGTAAGAATGTATGGCAAAAATGTACTCCTTGTCACTGAGACTCCTTGAGCAATGAAGGGCTTTAAGCTTTTTTGGGACAAATACCAAATCTGAAGGTTGACAGGTGACATTGATGTGGGACAAGACGGAAGATCCGTGCGCCTTGGATTCAAGGCAAAAAGGAACCCGCCTGGCAAGGGTAAGTGAGCCACTTCAGGGGGGAATGGGTGCAGAAGAGCCTCAGTGTCCCAGTGTCCCAGTGTCCTAGTTCACTGATTCAATCCCACTCTAAGTGTCATTTGAAACCTTTGAAATGATAGATGGCGACCATGTCCAAGTGGAGGCGTTACCAAATCCATCAGAAGCAGACTAGCCACCATCCCCCACCCGCACTGCACCTCACATTGACACAAATAACTGAAAATCTTAGTTACACAACGCCTCACGTAAGGGTGACTGGCGCCAACCGACTAAAGAGAATTTAAAGCAGCCCACACCACATCCACCCTTGCAGGGGATGAGTTCTGAAAAGAGGAACAAGCTCTGCCTCAGCGAGGCGGGAGGGTGGTGTACCCCCTGTTCTTCTACCCCACTTTCTTTGTGGAATAGATTTCTTTTTTTCGTTTTGTGGAGCAGGGTACAGGGTGCCTATCGCAACTAAATGAGTTGTGGTGTTTCGTGCAGCCATACACATTTCGTTTCAATGCCTTTGCGATTAAATTGTTTCTCTTGCTGCTCTCGTTGCCGTTGCCGTCGGCCTGCCGCCCCATCCACTCCTATTCACACACCACCGGCAGCAGGGTGAGAAGAAGAGCCAGAGAGAAAAGAAAACCGTTTGTCTTCAAATCCGTTTAAGTTCGCTTGGAATTTGTGTGAAAGAAAAATATGTGTCTCTCTGGTATGTGCACATGGGGCGAGTGTGTGGTGTTGGGTGGTGGTTTCTGGACTAGAATGACATTCAAAATGTGCTCATACTTGGAAACTGTAACACACCGCACACTCAGCGCGGATGGCGGCGGGCGGAGGAGCGAGATGAGTTGCGAAGCTATTTCCGTTGGCTTTTAGAGGCAAAAGAATGAAAATGAACAGACAACTGGTTTCGTTTTACGTAAAGGATTGCAGAACGGGCTCTCAAATTGAGATGGATATGAAAAAGTTTAGTGAAAAGGATGCTCAATTGGTTGTCTTGCCTTTGAGAGATGGGTTTATGGATCGAGGATGTGATTGCACTTTTGAACTGCTTGGCTGTACAAAATGTTTTTTGGGGAAATGAAGGATGTGCTAAGATTCAGTTTTGCCTTGAAACACATTTGATTTGAAACGAGTTTGAGGGGAAAGCCATTTTCTTGACACTCCTTTACACGAATGAGATGGTAATTCAGAGTTACTTGTACATGCTTTGACTCAAGGCCTTCATCTGAAGTATTCCATATGAAAGTAAGTAAGACAAGTCCTGCTATATGGAGCCGAAAGCTGAACACTAAGCAGAACTGCGGAGCTGATTCTTGGTGCCCTCGAAAGAAAAATTCTACGTCGGATATATGGTCCCGTCTGTGAAGAAGGCGAATGAAGGAGAAGACACAACCGCGAACTCTATGAGCTGTACCAGGATGTGGATGTAGTCCGAAAGGCAAAAACCCGTCGACTGCACTGGCTCGGCCACATCGAGCGCATGGACAACAACGCTCCAGCTAAGAGGGTCTTCGAATCCGAGCCTCCTGCTTCGAGAAGGAGAGAAAGACCGAACCTTCGGTACAAAGACCAAGTCATCGCGGACGTAAAACAGCTTGGTCTTGATGACTGGAAGCAGCGTGCCCAGGACCGTCAACGATGGAAGGCAGCGATATATCAGGCTCAGACCCTACATGGGTCGTAGGCCTACTAAGAAGAAAGTAAGACAAAGCAGAAGATGATTTGAACACGGGTTTTGATAGAATATCTACGCCGTTGCGTAGAGATTAAGTGACACTAACAGAAATTTTCTTAATTCAGGGCTTCACTTTGTTTGAGTCACTGACATCTCTAACGCAACTTCGACCGTTACGTCGCTTCTAAGCCATGTAACTCCGCGTAATCTTATTGGAACCACAGCTCGGACATATCGATCTTGTCGAGCTCCAGCCACAGAAAGTCGGTTAACATCGCCCCAAACACAAGACTATTGACGGTAACGGTGTCTCCTTCCCTATTTCGAAAAAAATAAGGTCCGATAATGCAATAATCCCTGGATGCATTGATTCTTGGCCGAACACTTGCGGATTTGAATTCTGTTCGCTCTAAATTTTGCTTGTTGACAAAGCCCATGAGTCAAAACGACTGGATGACGCAGTTGGTTAAGTGCCTGCCCCAAGTTAGGGAGGTCCCTGGTTCGAATCCCAGTGAAATCGAATCTGGCCCAGTCACCATTTGCCTTTGGAATCAAATTGACGGCACTGGAGTAGGTTGCTACTTGGCAGTACAATGGACCAGTTTTGATTCTGAGTGCTCCAGTAGTGTTCCAAAAATCCTCCGAAAAAAAAGCCCATAAGTCAAAAATGGGCCTCGACGGGGAAATGATTTTTCGGCAAAGATCCGGATCTCCGGTCAACATTTCCTTCGCCCAATCAACGAATTCACGGCGTTCTCTATGGCCGTACAGCTTCAATTCTCGCGTCAGGTCAGCACAATTTTATATGAATGTAGGCCCAAATCCCACCACAGAATAAGCTGGACTGATTCTCCAGCGATGCCCAATTTCGACGATCGGCGCTGAATCGTCAATCCTGGGTCTTCTTTGATACTGGGCGCTAAGGCGGAGGCTATGTTTTCTTCAACCTCTGTCTGGTTGATATCTTTTGGTTCAAAAGAGTGTACTCACGCTCAAACCTTTCCACGATGCCGTGATGATGACCGAACTCAGGTTGAAAATCACGTTGCGTATTTAAATCTGTGCCGGAATTTTGATCACTTTTTTTTAATAATTTCCGCACGTTCGCAAGCGGGAAGTGATGCATGATGAAGTGGGAAACCTTACCGACTTCTTGGCAGCTGGATGTCATTGGGGAAAGGTTCATTGCTTTCTGGTCACCCTTTAGGGGCTTACGGATCCAGGTTCAAAGGAATTTTAAACTCCAAACATAGCCGCAGTTACATAAAACGGGCGATTGAATTGATCACACTATAGCTCTCTCAAAAGTCGAAACTATGTTAACCACTGTTCGACAGCCGCACTATTTTTGAAGTTTCCCAGCACATGCCGAGATGAGGAATGCTTCCATTAAGTGCTCTCATCTCAGCCGTTACTTTTATGCCGGCAGAATTTTTTCAAAATCAAAGTTTTCATACAGAACTTCAAGTGATGCCCAATCAAAGGCTCTCTTCACACAGCAAACGTATTAATTAGAGACTCGAATATCAAACAAAAACCACAAGAATTAGTTCAACTCAGCTGTTGAAGTTCATAAGTGGCCGACAAACGAGCATCGACCGCCTTTCATTTCGCAACATAACATCGCATGCCATTTGATTGGCAGCCATTGTACCACTCCTGATGGCTGCTCTCCTCCCCACCAGCAGCACTTCAAAAAACTTCACATAAACTCGTGGTAATTATTCACTCAACCGGTCAATCTAATTAGCAGACTCATCGTCAAAGAAACAGCTACCTGATTACCCGGGGCTAGAATCACGACTCATTTAATCCACCAACGGTGTGGTTCCTATGAGCTTATTACGGAGGTACGCCGCACACGTCCTTTGCGAAAACCTCGTTTCTTTAACTGCGGCTGACCGAATGAGGGGCATCCGTCCATCCAACGCACACATAACATGTCCTGCCCTCCAACTGAAGCTGTAATGAGCAATCATTGTGAAGACCGAGCCTGGAACGAATCATTACTCAATTTAATTAATTTTCCACCACAGCCAATAGAGTCGTAACTGGGGCACACTGTAGTGCGTCAGGCATAGACGCCACCCACACATGGCCCAACCGACTCCGTTGTACCGCAGCAGCTTTTGTGTTGGCCTCCGGAACGCGCTGTATCCGCAAGCAATACCCGTACTGATCCGAATGTAGTTCGCAAATACATAATGGCCCCTTGGTACTCGAGAGAGTATTACTCGTACCTGGCCGGTTACGTGTCATGTCCACACACACACATGACCACACATCCTACACACTTGCTCACGTCCGCCTTGGCCCACAAGCGAAGCATCGGAACCGAGGTAGGCCGAGCGGTGGTGGATGGGCTAAGTTTTTGCGGCCCATCCAGTTAACCCTCGTCAATTGCAGGATAGGAAGGCGGCTTAATCTACCTTTTCTCATCTTTGAACCGGAATGGTTTCCTGCACTGAAAGGGTTCACCTCGGCGAAGCCGCTTGCCAGACCTAAACTGTTATTTTACGACAGAGTATCGTTGCGGGTAATTAGGAGCACACACGGTCGCACATCTGCCGTGTGCGGGGCGGGCCGTCCCGACCGACTGGGAAGCTGTCGCCGACGGATTTCGATGAAGAACCGGAGAATTAGGGTGGCAAGTAGTGGAGGACGGAGGATGCGAATGGACGGTCGCATTAATTTAAAATTAATTGCGGGTGGCGGGAAAGTGGAAACTATATTCAGATTAGATTTCACAGATATGCGGATTATCTACATCAGGGCCATACGTGTCTGGCTGGTGTGGTGGAGATGACATGGGTCGTCTTTATCGGAGAGTTCAATGAACTTTAAGCGTGAGTGCAGACCAATGTCTAGACGATCTTCCAGTTGGATGTTCGCTGACGACGTTTGTCTTAAAAATGAGCATAAGTTGGTGGTGAACACTGAATTAATGTGAGTTCAGAGGGGTGGTGTGGTATGGACATATTAGCCCTAGTAGAGGCATCGATGGTAATTGAGAGCGACTGGATGGCGCAGTTGGTTAAGTGCCTGCCCCAAGTTCGAATCCCAGTGAAATCAAATCTTGTCCAGTCACCATTTGCCGTTGGGATCAAATTAACGGCACTGGAGTAGGTTGCTACCTGGCAGTACAATGGACCAGTTTTGAGTCTGAGTGCTTCAGTGTAGTGTTTCAAAACTTCCGAAAAAAAATGAGGTGCGTCGACTTCTACCGGAACGTCTGGGTTCGATTTCGGAAACAAAGCCCTTTAGCTCTTTCGGTTCGCTGATAATACTCAGAGATCAGAGAACTGTCAAAGGGGACCTTTCCTAATTTCGCCATTTGGAGTCGACATAAAATAGTAGACCCTCCTCCTGGGAGTGACACACTTTTTTTGACCTTAAGCCACCAACTATACAGAGATTAGAGAAAACAAAGCTGCCGTAGTGGCCAGTATCGACGAAGACCCGGAAATGTCGATTCGGCGTCGATCAGCTGAATTTGACATTGTCAGTGAGGTACAACTTCAACCCCAGGCTTCTGGTGTTATTGTTCAACAAATTCTTCAGCCTCCATGAACAACAAACGCCTTCATCGATATCCTTTACCCGCTGACCTACAAACAAAGTACCACCTAGCGGCATGGAAGAACAAGGACTAGATAGGAACTACAATGTCCTTCTGTTCGACAAACATGCAAACAGCTCGAAACTTCAATTTCCTGTTGAAAACTTTGCATTTCCAGTGAACACATGTAAAACACTACGCCGCCGCCAGCGGAAGAGCACGGAAAATAAAATCCCAAAAAGTCCCTGCATGCACGCCCGTAGCCACACTTCTCGATCCCTTCCAACGTGCAGCATCTCCCAATTGAATCCTCCGCCGTCCAGCGTCCACATGTGACCGAAGGTATTATTGTTTGCCCCCCCCCCCCCCGAGGGAGTTGTCTAAAAAGTGAAAATATTTCCCACATCCACCTCGACTGCACACAGCCTCGTCCTAGGAATTCCAGTCACCCCACCGCCTCCCTTTATTTTCACTCAATTTGTTTCCCCCGAGCAGAAACATCGAGAGTGGAATTGCTTCTCGGTGAGTTACGATGCAATTCCCATAGAATTTCGGGTGACACCAGGACACCGTCTCCCACCCAATCCACTGGCGTACATGACTGCCGGCCATAAATATTTTCATCCCGTGACAAGAGAAAAAGAAATAATCTCCTGCCATAAAAGTTGGCTTTAAATATCAGAGATTTGTTCCAAAGTACAAAATGCTCCTGCCATCAGGACATCTGCCTCCCCGGACACCCAGCACCTATCGGCCGATTCGCCATCTTAGCCCGGCGGCGGGCACATGAAGAGTTATTACTTGGATGCATTCCAGAAAATTTAAATTATACTGCTGCGGCTATATCACCGGCAAATCCCTTATTCTGTGGGAGTATCCACAGCCATCCAAGAGGATGAACACAGTCTCCCCCTCGGTTTCGCTGGAGATACTCCTATCTACGGCGGAAATGTTTAACTTGTGTAGAATTTTCCCGCGCGACATTACCCCGAGCGATAAGAGTGGGCGGAGCCCATTAGAATGATAAATACAGTGATTCTCGCGTGCAAGGACATCGCGCTATAAATTATTTTGCCGAAAATCCCGACCACCTACAGCTCGACTTCAAATTGAGTGGAAAATAGAAACACTCGAAGAGGAAAATATTCTTGTGTTCTTTTTTTTTCTTTAATAAAACTAATTGGTGTACAACTAACCGAGCGAGCAGAACGGGGCGAATCGAAGAGACGGAGAGACGGAGAGTCGACGAACCGAAGAGCCCTTGAAGAGCTCATAAAGGCACGAACTGCAACGTAATCCTGTTTAAGGTTAAGTTATTGCTTCGGTCGCTCTCTGAATTGAATTGTTAAACGTTGAAGTTTCCCCCCGACCCATTTTGAGCAGTCCAGAGGAGGGAGACAAAAAATATAGAAACGAAACGAAACGATACGAAACCAACGAAATTGTGGGAGAAAAGTTTTGATGGGCCGATGGGGGGGTGGGGGATGCGGACAAGGATAACCCATCCACCTCTTGGCCTTGTCTCGCTTAATGCTTAAACTTTCGCCTTGAAAGAAACTCTGAGTGAGTGAGAGTATGCGTACAATATGAATGCTATTACAGCGAAGTGAAATTCCAGGACAAACTTTTATCCCTGAAACGATGACTTATCACCTGATTTAGGACTTAGCCGACGAGATGGAACTTTTCGGGTGAATCCTTTAAAATTATTTAACGACTTTATTAAATCTCGCCCAGGGTGAGAGACAGGGTGGACAGCTTGAGAGTGTTCTATGAAAGTGACACCTTGTTACATGGGTCGGTGGGTTTCGGCCAGAGAACGAGGGTGGCGTTGGAGAGAGGAATAAAGATAACTCAGCAGAGGACTTGAGGCGCTATGTGGTTTTACGCAGATACCCGCTAAGATTTTGGGTTTGATTTAGGGTCGACCGGCTAAAATTTTCGCATTATTTGGCTTAATTTGGTTAGTAAATCAAGGAGGAGACTTATGAGATCCGTCAGTTGAGGGGAAATAGTAATTGATGCTCAAGAAGAGCTGTTCTTTGTTTTAGACTGCTTGGAGAGGATGGGTTCAGGCTATGGGTGCCTACCAGCTTTTAGGGCCCGGAAAATACTTCTTCCATTTATCTAGGCAAGACTTTCTTGATGGCCTCGTCCCTCTTCTGCTCGAATGAAAGGACTAGAGATTGAAGTCACGCCAAGGCGATACATTTTTGTATACTGCGCGACAGATGCACCTTTGTTCAGATTATAGAATTAGGTTAGGTTAGAAAAGGGGGTGCTAGTGAATTCACCAGCACACTTAGACCAAGTTGGTCCATTGTGATACCCACAGTCAGATGACTACCACTGATCGACAGCTCCAGTGATAGTGCCGTTAATTTGATCCCAACGGCAAATGGTGACCAGATTCGAAAAACCGGATAAAAGCGTATTAATTTTGCTCTCACTGGGAATCGAAACTGGAACCCCCCTAACTCAGGGCAGGCACTTAACCATCTGCGTCATCCCGTCGTCTGAGACAGATTATAGAGTTGGTGCCCATGAATTTTTGTCTAGTTGCCAGATAGGACTAAATTTGCGGCGTTGAATCTTTTGATCCGCAATCAGCGATATTGTCTTTTTTTTCGAAATTTTTGAAACTCTACACTGGAGCACTCAGACTCAAAACTGGTCCATTTTACTGCCAGGTAGCAACCTACTCCAATGCCGTTAATTTGATCCCAACGGCAAATAGTGACTGGACCAGATTCGATTTCACTGGGATTCGAACCTGGGATCCCTCTAACTTGGGGCAGGCACTTAACCAACTGCGCCATCCAGTCTCTAGCGATACTGTCTTACTAATCGTCTAGTAACGGTTTCATGTGGAACGATAAGTGTTATGTAAAGCGGTTCTTGTTCCCTGAGCTAGGGTCTGGGTAAACATCTGTCATCAGCGATTGGCTAGAGGTATTTTCCGCCGGAATTTGATTAAGGTGGGATTTCTTTTCGACTCTAATTAGGACCACTCCTTCGCCCTCTTAAATATTTTAACTGTCGATGGTGGGATATTTGCCGAGTTGGGTATTTTTTTGTGTTTTCCTGTATTGATCTTAGGACAAACTTCATCATAAAATAAACATAAAAATTCGGTCTCTAAAACTTCCGTCTCTAAAACTTCCTTCCTTACTTGGATCGTGTGTTGCTGTCTGTGGATTTATGAAAAGCGTGTTCGATTCGCACCATTTGTTGCATGACTATATTCTAAAAGTATAATAATAATGGCGGCACTCCAGTCCGAGGTGGACTTGGGCCTAGCCTCTCAGCAACCAATCGTCTTGCGCGTGCTATTGTTCTCTCACGAGTGGAGGGCTGTAGCGTAGTGGGTAGGTGCGTCGACTCTTGCTCGAGGTCTAAGGTTCGAATCTCGAAAAAAAAACATCTAACATTTTTTCACGGCTCCACCTCTTTCGAGTCACTGACAATGCTCAAAGAGAATAACTGTCAGGAAATAGCTTCTCAATATTCTATATACAGCCATGGCCACATAAATAGCACAAGGCGAAACAAAATGCACACCTTACATATTAACTGTTCCGTACTGTAGTCCTTTTATTTTAAACGATGCAAGGCAAACTTTTTATGCACGCTACTGATTCCCTCTAAGCTCCAGTAAATTATGGAGACAAAATTGTATCGTTATCAGTGAGTTCATATGTCAAATCTGTTGCTTCATTCTTTGAAGTGTTCTTTATGGCTGGACACCAAAATAGCACAAATCGTGGTAATTGCAATATCTCTTAAAATAATTTGAGGAGATTTAATTTTTTTATTTTATTATATTTTCGCATAGTGTTTAATTTAATTTTTTTATTACAATGGGAAGAGGTAAGGACTGCACTTCTGAAAAAAGGAGCTCAATTTATGCTCTTCATTAAGACGGCAAAATACCAGCTGAAATAGCCGAAAAATTTAAATGCTCGCAATTAAACTAGTAAAAGAAGATCAGATTCACTTAATCCGTAACAATAATAGAAGTCCAAGACCAATAGAAACAACGTTTCTGATGGATAAAACCATTATGTGGAAGAGCAAAAAGGATCCTTTTAAGTCATCTGGCGAGATATGCAATAAAATTCGAAAGGAATTTGGCTTAAATATCTCAAGTTCCATTAGAAGGAGATTAAATGAAGCTGGCCTATTTGGACTTATCTCCAGGAAGAAAACACTTCTTTCCGAAAAAAATATAAAAAATCGTTTATTATTTGCAAGAACTCATCAAAATAAGGACCTGCAATTTTGGAAAAGGGTACTATGGAGTGATGAGACAAAGGTGAATAGAATTGGACCAGACGGAAAAACATTTCTGCATCGCCTAATAAGTAAAGCCTTGGATCCGAAGTACACCCAAAAAAACGATTAAGCATGGTGGGGGTAATGTCATGGTCTGGGGTGCATTTTACTGGCATGAAGTTGGACCTGTAAGGATCAAAAGGAAAATGGACAAATTTCGGTATTCGAGTCTTTGCCAGTAAATTAGATCTTCATGCATCATTGTTATGATGCAAAGCACTCAACTAAAGTGCTGAACGATTGTTTTTTGCGGGAAAGTATTAACGTTCTTGGCTGGCCAGCTCAAACCTCCGATCTTAACACTATCGAAAATGTATGGCATGATGTAAAGCTTAAAATAAGGGAATAAAAGAAGCTTGGTATTTCATTCCGAAGAGTAGGTGCTAGAAGCTTTTAGAGAGTATGGAAAGGCGATATTCTGGCCATAGTACGAAGTACTGATAAGGTAATATCAAAATCAAAAGAGATACTGAACCATGTATTCATTATTTGTTAATTATTTGCATAAAAATGTATTTGTGCTATTTACGTGTCCAGAAGAAATTTCATATTCCCTAAGTTTTTTTCTCTCAAACATTCGCTGAATATGAACATATCCTTTTACTGGAGTAAATTTAGTTACTGTTCTACTTACGCTTTCAAATGAATAAAACTTTTTTACTATAGTACAAGTACAATTTGAAGTATACGAATATTTCTATTACGAGTCAATTTGTGCTATTTATATGGCCATGACTGTACATGTCCTAAAATCCGGTGTCAATTTCGAAAAACTCAGTATTCGAGAACATATTTCCATTGTGGTGCAGCATGACCTGACAATTTTTGCCGGAATGATGATTACTTTCATCAGTTTTGCAGCTTGTAGCAATGATTGCTGTTGAGCAAATTTTACAGAGCTTAGTGGAGTCTCAGAAAGTCACTTTCATCCTGTATCCCATATGATCGTGAAAGAGCGCATTAAGATGGACATGAAAATGTTTCAGGTACAGAAAGGCGATTTACTCAAAGGTTACAATTTAATTTTAAAATTACATCACAAATCTTCGCTTGTGTCTGAAATCAACTTTTTGTATTGAAGACAAACGTTTTCGATTGTTCAGCGAGAGTCTTAAGAAGATGGCAAATCTCCCTTCAAGTGGCACATTTTCTTCTAACCGTGTTTTACAGAGGAGCTGGTGCAAGTGTCCAACTTAATATACTCCAGCTTATTCAAGGATTTCAACAGAAAGTTGTTCATATCGGCATCTTTACTGAATCAGATGTTAACGTCGGACTGGCTGTTGCCTTATGATAAATGAACAAGACAAAAGAAGGTAATCCCGGCTTGCTTGTTGCCTGAACTTCACTGTAGTCAAAGATGAAGTCTTTAATTAACAACTCGCATAATAACTCTTACGAAAATTAAATTCTTACCAGGAAGAGGATGTACAAATATACGTACGCATTAGGGATCTCTTTGTGACTCCTGCAGACCATCCTCACATCCCTGAGCACTGTAAGTGATCATTTGCACAGCCCGGCCACATAATTCTAATAAGGGTTCGCAGAAGAAAGGATTCCTATTGTGTTACGAGCGTAATAGCGACGCAGTAATTCCACTGAATAGCTCTTTGTAATCTCAATTTTCTACCCCCAGCACAACATTCGTTCGTCAGCTTTTCCACGACCTGCAGGATGACCATTTTCTGTTATGAATTCAGGAGCTAATGCAATTCTTTGCGTCCTTTCTCGTTTAGTTACCATTGCGTCACATATGTGATTAACTCCTTTGGCAGATGCTGGTTTCAGGTTGCAAGTTGCAGGTTGCCCTTGCCACAAATCACATCCTGCCGTTGCTATCATCAGTGGAACGTGCTTATGCCGGCATTTGAAACGAGATCCAGCAAATACCGTGCACTGGCACTCGCGTCACGACTCCGTGCGATGCAGACTCACTCTGTATGCACTCACGTTGTCGGTGCGCGAGAGAAAATTACAATTTAATTATAAATGGAAATCCCGTGCCGCACGGCCAGCGTTGAGTTTTGATACAACACATCTGATGAAGCCTCACCACCCGCGCCCACCCGCCTGACAGTGTCCCGACCCGGAGCGAGGGATTTTTAATAAAAAGGACTCAGTGGTTGGGGTGAATAGTCGGGCTGACATTAAAACTCCCAGGATATGGAAATTATATTCCAAATTATGTTTTCCTTTGGAATAAAAATGAATTCCTTTGGATGATCCCTGATGCCGCATCCGTAAAGCCCGCATCTCTGGATGTGTTTGTGCGTCGAAATGAGATGTCAAGCCGGTATTAGATAACGTCGTTCTGCTGGCGCGGGTGTATCGCTCGCAGGAGCTCATTTCCAATGCGAAAGGTGTACTGCGAACGTCACTGACAGCCGCGTGCTCGCCTCCGTGTATTCTCGAGGAGTAATTTGTTTTTATTGGATATGAATACACAAGGATTTGCAAAGGATACACACGCCGCTTTTAAGGGGCTATAATGCAAACAAAGCGCTGTTGACTCTGGGGTAAGCACGCAGAAATGGATTCGTCCTCGTGAAAGGCGAAATTATGGACTTGAGATTGAGGCGGGAGAGTGTTGCCGTTGGGCCCTTATTGAGTGCTCATATGGTGTAATTTGCGAGTGCATAACTTCACGTCACACCGTGGCTCGTGTGTATAGGCGGGTGCTGTGTTTGCTGTGGGTGCGTGCCTAAAAGCCTGCGAGCCCTGACAGCTGAAGGAGTTATTTGTCGTTTGGTGTTTTATGAACCATTTGGGCGCACGTTTCGGTTGACTCACACTTGCAGTGATTCAGATATGAGCGGCTTGGGTTGACACTGTTCATAAGATTGACCTGTTTTAACAAGATTGTGCGTTGCAACCATGATGTCATTGGTTAGGTACCTGTATTTTCAAGCAACTGGCTGTGTTTTGTTATCGCGGTGGAAGTAAACGTGTTTGCCATTAAATTATGGAAGAACACACCTGAACGCTGAAAGGCAGTTAAGTCCTCTGTTGTTCAAGCTTTGTTTGTGCTTTCTTTGGATGAATTAATTAGATTTACTTTGGAGTAATAATAATGGCGGCGCTACAGTCCGAAGTGGACCTGGGCCTAGAGTCTCAGCAACCACTCGTATTGTGCGTGCTATTGTTCTCTCACGAGTGGAGGGGACCTACAGTTTAATGCCGACTCCGAACGGCGAGATTAAGAAGCTTTTTCTAGACAGGTATACTCTTTGAGCATTGTCAGTGACTCGAAAGAGGTGGATCCGTGAAAAAATGTTTGATGTTTTTTTTCGAGATTCGAACCTTAGACCTCGAGCGTAGGATTCGACGCACCTAACCACTACGCCACGGCGTCCACTTTGGAGTAAAGCTCTACTAAATTTAACACCTAGGCTCTGTGGGACTTGTCCTAATGTGTAGTCCTTATCGCTATCGTCACACTTGGGCCCTTTGTAAATTCTTCAAGAATACTATATGTTTACTAGTTTTTCGGAGAATTTATGGGCTTCTTTGGCAGAAATAGTTGCGATGATCGATAATGACAGTCCAGGGTAGTGTACCCATTGGCCATTGTAAATTTGCTAAGCCTATGCGATCCTAATACTTACTTATGTCCTGTATCTCCTTGTGGGTCCTAGGGCCTCTACTATGCCTACGCGCCATAGGATGCTGTTTCTGGAAATGTGCCTCAGCTCTCCCCAACTTTTCCCCAGTTGCCGTGCTTCCTTCTTAATTGTTCTGCGCAACGTACTCCTAGCGCATCCTGCCATCCTGAGTAAGCGGGTTCCATTGCATCGCTTAGTTAGCTATGGACCTGTTACCCTTTCGGAGAGTGTGACCAATCCATTGCCACTTTCGTCGTCGTATGTTCATGATCCGTTCTCTGATAAAGCTGTTCGTTAGAGATATGGCTTGGCCACGACTACATTGTGAAGAACAGGTGGAAGGGTCAAAGTATATGTGTCTGTAGCGACAGCCAAACTGTGCTTAAGGCTTTGCTCAACCCTTTAACCAATTCCAGGATAGTTCAGGAATGCAAGCCTTCTCTGAATTTGATCCGTAGTCTAAATTCGCTAAGTCCGGTCTTGGTCCCGGTCCACCATGGAATCACAGGAAATGAGATTGCCGATGAACTTGCTAGGCAAGGATCAGAGGAAATACTCTCAGGACCTGAACCTGCGCTCGGACTGCCCGCGTCCTTGGTTAGGGCCTCCATCGATGGTTGGACCTCTCGAGAGCACAATCACAGGTAGCCCGACTCTCCAGGACAGACAAAGCGCATGCTTCGCAACGTCTGTAAGAAATTTGCGTCATTCTTGTTATCTGTTGACAGAAAAGACCGCAGGCAACTTACCGGCGTACTAACAAGCTGCTACAACTTCGCTAAACACCTAAATGTGCTTGGCCTAAAGGTAGCCCTAAACGACGAACATGCTCGCGGAACTTGCTCGTGCTCACCGCATTTTCGTCGTGTATAGGCTGATTCGGGAGCCGCTCGCTATTGGCGAAAAATTTCGAGTTCGTTGGCTTCGATGTTCGCCGTGTAGGGCCAAGTTCGCGAGCAAGCCTAATTTTTGCTGTGAACGTCGCCGAGTGCATATCGCTGATTAGGCGCAATATCAACAGTCAGCCACGATCGACGAATTCACCACTTGCGCATCTCTATCACACATGTTGACGGTTTAAAGAAACAACACGAAATCAATGGTCGCCAAATGTGTTCGCTGTGTAGGGGATAACGCAAACGAGCAAGTTCGGCGAGCATGTTCGTCGTTTAGGGCTACCTTAAGCGATAAAACCCTCCGCGACACCTGTGGTGAAGGGATGACACTGCAGAGCACTTTCTCTGCCACTGTCCCGCCTTTACTCTTATCAGGTGGCAGTTATTCGGTGCTGATGAGGTGAGAGCTGATGTGATGATGTAGGCTCCTTATCACAGAAGCGTCTGCTGGTCTTTCGATCTTCCGAAACTGCAGCAAAAGTAGGTTGCTGCCTGGCAGTACAATGGACCAGTTTTTGAGTGCTCTAATGTAGAGTTTTAAACACCTCCGACAAAAAAAAATCGATGTTAGGTCTACAACTCAGAAAGGGGTTGAGCCAGAACTAAGACCACTTACAATTCTGGGCATGTTGCCAGCGTTTGTATGGACCAGACTTGATGCAATATGTTGGCCCTGGTAAGCAGGACATCACTCCACAGATCACAAGTAGAATCAGTGGCATTTCGTAAGACTAAGTTGACTTTCATACTTGACGTTGATCGTGTCATCGTCATTGTCATCAAGCGTTGATGACGATTCAATAGAAAGCTTCAATTCGGAAGGGTACAAGCTGGACAGCAACGTCTTCGTATCCGGTCCATAAGTTAGCTAGGTCAGATATGGACATGGGTTTGGGGTATTTTCGACTTCAATCTGTTACAAGACAAGGAAGGTGTGTAGCGTGAGATGGTGTTTAAAGGAAAGGCTTCTTGGTGAAGGCCTAGGTTAGGCGGGTTGATGCGCCACACAAGAACAGAAGCCGATGAGCTGACAACTTGTACAATGTCTTCCATTTGAATAAGCAAGTCGACAGTCCCCACTTAGCAATTGAGTTCAAACTGTAGATCCTCTCTCAATTGATCAGTGCACTTTTTTTTAATCTCCGACCTTTAGAACTCAAAATCAATTTCCTTCCCGCTGCGCTCGATATTTCGCGTTGCATAATTAGCACGAAATAAGCTCATGGCCAACTGTCGAATCATGCCCAAGCATCATTAACTCAATTATTCACATAAAAATATTCAATTTAATTGCATAACCCAGTCCGCGTAAGCCTCCTTCACGGTCTGAGTGACGTGCGAGCGCGTCAAACTCACTCCAAAAATAATCATCGCCACCGCATGAGCCAAAACAACTGACAACGTGCCGCTGTCATGTGTACTGCCGCGGTTCCATTACCAAAAGTCATTCAAGCCAGCCCGGGAATATTCCCACGACTGTCAGCTTGCCAAGGGTTTCGCCTCCTTTCGGACACTGCCATGTTGCGGCCAAACCGTCATCCATTGTTTTGACTCTCATTCACCAGGATGTGTCAATAACAATTAGTGCATGACTGACTTTGGCCGAGACCTGTCGTAACCACTGCCCGCAGTTACCATCACCTTCGCCACTCCACTCCACCCACCCGATGTGGTGTATTCAAAGTGTCAATTGAATTTATGCGTCCGATTGAATAACGGCGGTCTCGGATGAATTAAATTAACGAATTCATTTATTTCACGCCGAGAATCTGTGTGCGCTAGCGGTACACTGCTGACGAGGATAATTGCTCGTTGCCCGCAACAAAGCACCAGTCCCAACCCCAACCCCAACCGACCGGCAACCGCTGTCGCCGGTGACGAGTTGCCATTTGTCAATGGCTTGCGCGTGGATTTTCTGTTTTTTCCATTTCCCGTCTACACTTGGGGACTTTTATTTGAATTAAGGCGGGGTGGTGCTGGTGCTGGTGGTGGTGAAATGCCCGCAAGCAAGCCATGATGCAGAATTTACGGAAAGTCTCACTTACAGTCCCCACTCCCGTTCTCCAGTCTGTAATGAGAAACCAGATCCGCAACCCACTCGGGTCCCACTTCATATCCGTAATTGAATTGTTTCCGTGTAGCGTCCTCGATTGAAAATAATTCCTTCGTCAAGACTCCCAAGGATATTCAAATCCCACCCCACAGCAATGCACTTAAACTCAAACGTGATCCACCCCCCTGACGTTTGCCAGACTCACTCTCTCTCATTATGCTGGAAATTGTCTTGAAACCCCATCATCGTCATCTACTTGCGTGTCGTCGTCGTCGTCTGTCTGAGAAGTTACAATGCCGCCCGCAGTAACTAGAACCGTTTACGTTTTAACCTCCGCTGAGTGGGGCTGCGCACCCTCGTACCCTTTTGGTTGCGTTATTACAAGGATCGTTGTATCGATTATCTCGACGAGTGCATACCTGTTCAGGAATCAATCTCGAGAGACTTACCCCATCGCATCCCGTCTCGGAAGCACGGTTGCCTACGCTGCACGGGGATGTGAGGATGGGCGTAATTCAGCCGCCCGCCGCGGCTCTACGGGGTCTGCGCTTGAAATTAGTGTTATGTGGAAAGTTTCTTCATTAATTTGAAATTGCGGGGCGCCCGGGATAATATAATTTCAAACTTGCTTCAACGTAATGTAGTTCGTTATTGTTGTGACGACGCAGACGTCATATGAGCTTGTTTGTGCGGAGTGGAGATGTAACAAATTTGCAAGACCTTAAACTTTTGATCGCGTAATTAGATTTTCCTTAAAGAGAAGTTTGTTTTTTTAAGAAGTTTCGACGTGATTCTTTTCGAGGAGTTCGTCCTCCCACCGAAAGGAGTGCGAGCATCCACCCTGTTCGAATGGGGGGGGCGACACATAAATCACACAGAGAAGTTATCGCCGACATTAGCGATACAAATGTGGGTGCGAAGGAAAAAATTACATAAATGGGGTTTTCTTTTCGGCGCTCATGGGGGTGGCGAATCGTTTACCGCGTGGATTTGGTATTCAAAACGATTTTCAACGAGATTTTCGAAATGTGATCTGGCACCGCTGAGCATTGTGTTGCTCTGACATCGGCGTGCGGTGAGGGGCGGAGGGTAGGTGTCAGGGTTTTCGGTTGCCACCAGGTTTTGTCTGGCACGGAATGAGGAATTGGTTTACATTACACGCGACAGTTATGTGAAACAGCAAAAGGATGAAGGCGAGGAAGCAAATTGCGGGTGTCTGTGGTGTTGTTGTGGAGCTTACGACTCATCGAAGAGTGAAACGTGACTCTCACATTGTGTGAGCGGAAGCGCTTGAGATGCTTGTGGCGGGATTGCGCATTTCCGTTGAGGAGCATTTGACAGGTGTTAACAGTCAAGTGGGTTTAAGCGGTTTTAACTCTTGGAAGGTACCTCGGCTGTGCCTTGTAGTGTCTTCAGTGACATGAAGGAGTTACTCTGTCGGATACAAGTCAGCATCCTTCAAGCGGATTAATGTGCTTGAGCAGAATGCAACAGTTGAAGATGATGACGATGCTTGAACTGTTTGCTAGAAACGCGTCATAATCTCAAACATGATGGCTTTAGAAAAATATGTGTGTTGAATGAAAGGGACATGAAGGTCGTTCACCACCTTCATCGCGTTCGGTTTCCTTACTTGCACGATTTTTCTTGTTCAGATATAGAAACCGCAAAATCAAGAATGTGAGAATAAGCGCTAGAGTCCCGCAGGGCTTGCAGCTGGGACCAATTAAGATAATTTCCCTGTTTGCTTTTGACTCGAAATTCTTGCAAGGCTTTGTATAGGCAACTTTTGTTGAAAGTCGGCTCGAGGCGAGCCCAAAAGTCGATAGGGCAGGTCTGGAAGAGCAGTATGGGGCGATGACCAGAGAGGAGATCCGAAATCAGATAAGGGGGTTTAGGTTGTCAGCAGCCTATATAAAGGACGAGCTGGTAGGGTGCTGCTGAAGCCGAAAGGCTCTCGCTACTATGGGTAGAATTGTGGCGATTGATGAGGAAGGTCAACGAACTTACAGAGGCACAATCAATGGCCACTGCGTTTCATAAACAGAGTGTCAGGCAACAGAGCTGTGGCATGGGCGAAGATGCCCACAGATGTGCATGGGGGATCCGTGTCTGATGAATGATTTAAAGACAGGCGCTGCTCCGTAACTTGTATACAGTCAGGGATGTCACGGAAATGATTCCGATGTTCGACCACAAGGTATACCCTGGGGTATGCTCCTAAGTATGGAAGAAGAAGGTTAGAGACACCCAGAGATTCTTCACCTTGAACGAACAGCTCCTGGCTACGACTACCAGACTCGTGAGAGCAGTGAAGTAGTGACCGTTAAATCCCTGGATGAGTTCTTTTCGAAATGAAAATGATAGTAGGAGAGCACTGTGTCGAAGTACATTGTCCAGGGTATACCTAATTCTGAGTGTCAGTAGGCTTTTAGGGGTTAGGTTAGGTTAGGTTAGGTTAGGGGGCTACTAGTGAATTCACTAGCACACTTAGACCATGTTGGTCCATTGTGATACCCACAGTCAGACTACTACCACTGATCGACCGCTCCAGTGATAGCGCCGTTAATTTGATCCCAACGGCAAATGCTGACTGGACCAGATTTGAAAAACCGGATAAAAGCGAATTAACTTTGCTTTCACTGGGATTCGAAACTGGGACCCCTCTCTAACTTAGGGCAGGCACTTAACCAACTGTGCCATCCAGTCGTTTTAGGCTTTTAGGGGATTTGGGACTACTTCGCTCAACGATGTATTGGACAAGGTGCGTTGGGTCGTTGGACTGAGAGGTAGTGGGCATCGTGCGGCAGATAGGCAATGAAAAGAGGCGGAATACCGAGAGGCCGAACAAGTGCTTAGTGGTCGGAAAGCAGGAAGAGGAGTAAGGTGTTTCGGGTGTCAGCAAATTGGAAATTACAAAAGAGAGTCTTTTGTCAAATGTCCTGACGTATGGCAGTGCGCCAAACACGAGAGCTGCTTGAGGGAGAAAGCGGAACATAATACGGCCGTTGTTAAATGTAGGTATGCCAAGGTAAATAGGTCCCCAGTCAACGCTTTCCTTGAATTAAAGGGCAACTGTGTAACCTTGGGACCCTCGATCGCGGAATACGGGGGCATAAAGTATACACCAAGGACCAGAGACGTTTGAGCGGGTACGGAGGAGGAACCTGACAAACATTGGGTAGATTATTTGATGTGCGGGGGACTGACTCATTTCATGGTGGGAGGTCCTCATAGTGCCTAATGAGAGCCAGTCATAGCCGATGCTGAGTGGGTGAAAGCTGTTGGCCCAACTCCAGGTTCTTCTTCTTCTTCTTCTTCTTAGGGCGCTACAGTCCGAGGTGGACCTGGGCCTCACTCAACATGCCTCTCCAGCTACCACGATCTTTCGCCAGCTGTCTTCAGTTTCGCACACCAAGCCGGCCGAGGTCCTCCTCGACTTGTGTGCGCCACATTGTACGTGGACGTCCTCTGTTGCGTTGTCCCACAGGCTCAGAGTCGAAGACTCTTCGGGCCGGAGTTAAGTTGTCCATACGCTCTACATGGCCTAGCCATCTTAGGCGTTGGATCCGTAGACGCCTGGCTAGACTCATGTCGCTGTACAGCCCATTCAGTTCGTGGTTGAGCCTTCTCCTCCAAATGCCATCAACGCAAACAGGACCAAAGATCGATTTTCTCTCGAAAAGACCAAGAGACTGTTCATCCGCTTGAGATATTGTCCATGCCTCTGCGCCATACAGCAGGACTGGGATGATCAAGGACTTGTATAAAGTCAGCTTGGTCTTCCGAGAGAGGGCTCTATTACCCCTCGCCATTGAGCCTTTTGAGCTCAACAAAAACAGCGGTTGGCAAGAGTTATTCTGCGTTTGATCTCGGTACTGATGTTGTTTGTACTTTTTACCGCGGAGCCAAGATAGACGAAGTCCTTCACTGCCTCAAAGTTATAGCTGCCTATGGTGACGTTCTGGCCAAGTCGTCGATGTTGTGCGTCCTTTCTCGATGACAGCATATACTTTGTTTTGCCCTTGTTTACCGCCAGACCCATTTTAGCCGCTTCCGTTTCAATACCAATTCCAGGTTATGGTCGTCAAAATGCATGCCTCCATCTCGATCACGGAATGCACAGTAGAGATAATTGTAGCAGAAAGATGCTCAGAAGGCTACGAGACGGTTCACCAGCCTCAGCGAAGTACTTCTGACGTCGATGCACTAAGCCGGCAACCAAACGAAGACGAACAATAGGTAGATGAACCAAATTCCGAACGGAAGAAGAACGGAAGACAATCGCACCAACCGATACCACGCAGTGGTAGGATTCAAAACTACGCGGCATGATCTCCACAATGAAGACAATCGAGTTGACACCGTCGGCAAAAAAAACTGCTGCAAAGGACTTTGTCTTACGAGGATGCCGTATTTTCCATAAGGTAAATGGAACTGAGATGTAGGTGGTCCCCAAAGCAATACGGAGGATGATCCTTAAATTCAGCCACGATAGTGACGACTGAAAATCAAAGAACCTGTAATTACCTCTTAATCACCGAGTATGAACTGTCAACGCACTAATTACCTCAGCAAATATCACTTGTTACTTCAAAGAGTGTCCTTCGGTTAGAACTGAAGCCCTTAAATTTCACTAGTCGTACACCCGTACAAACATCCGATTCGCACTCAATTCATTTAGTCACTCCAACAAATTGGTTGAAGTCCCGCAGCGCTGGATCCATGAATCCATTCCGACCGCTTCCCAGCATCGTTTCCAATGACAACCTTGAGCGGCACTAATTGCAATGCAATTCAAAAACCTCGTCCTGTCGGGAACAAGTGGATTGAATTAATCTCATCGATTTTCGAAAATCAAAATCAATAAATACTCATGAAGCGGATGGATTAAATTTATTTGAAACAATTTCCCGTGGCGGGTGGGGATGCGATTTAGATTTACGCGATTGGCATTCTTTGGGTGGTGAAATTCAATTGCCATCGAAGCGGTGCGTGGGTGTGTGAGTATTTAAATAATTAATTTAGAAACTCATTTTGTTTTTAGAGGATTTTTAGTGAAATCTATTGTAGGCTTTGTCATGTCATTCCAATTTTCTGTAGATGGCGCTACAGCCTGTGGTGGACTTAGGCCTAGCTTCTGCAGCAACTGCTTGTGTTGAGCGTGCTGTTGTTGTTTCGCGATTGGAGGGGATCTACAGTTTCATGCGGACACCGAACGGCTAAGTCTGAGAAGCAGGTTAACTCTTTTAACATTCTCAGAGACTCCAGAGAGGTGCTGCCTTGTAGGGGTGTCCGAAGTCGAACCATAGACATTTAGCTTTTAATATCTGTATGATATCAAGTCCCACCCATGCAGTGCAGTTTAGGCTCGAACGATATCAGTGCATCAACTTAGAGTGGATGCAGGAAAACTTTTCGTCCTTTCTGAGGTCTTTAGGTTCAACTTCTGGACCATCAAAAACCTAAATCAAGTGCTTAAAGTGGAATTTATTTCGCATCATGGTCGCAAGTCAGTAGTTGCTCCTTTTTGCGCCACAATTAGGACCCCATTCCTCATCCCCGCCGATCCACCAAACAAAAGCTCAATTCGATTTCCTATTTATAGACAGTGAAACCTCACCCACTGTCTGTCGCAAGGCAGGCGTGTCATTATCGAGATTCGAATTACCGCTCGTAGGCGGGATGTGAACATAATTTCCTCGCACTTCACGGGAGGGCGTTCTAAAAATACGATCCACTTACCGATTAAGAAGAAAATCACTACACTTGGTGTCTTCCATTTTGCAGAGTATTCCGGGAATCCGTCGCCATTCCACAGTAATCCCCTCGATGAGACGACAAAACACCCACCCCACGCTCAGCATGGATCCACTTTCAGTCAGTATTTTCACCGCTAGAAGAATTTAGGTCTCGGATTAATAGGAATAAAATTATCCTTAAGGATTTCAATATAAATTTCCAATGTCTTACACCGTCTTCTCCATCACACACGCTCACCCTCGCACGGCAAATATGAGTTCGGCGAAAAACCAAAAACGTATTCCAAACCTACCCCTAAACTACGTGATGAAGTGCCTTAGCTGTGAACCCGTCGCGTAGTCGAATGGGGTCGGGGTCTCTTTTTCTTCTTCTTCACAAAAAAAAGTCAAGGCCCTGAAGCGACTTCTTAAAAAATAACGCGAGGTAATTGAATTTCAAAGAAGGTGAAGGCATTAAGGATCTTAAGGATATGCCGTGGAGAGTGTGTATGAGGCGTTTATACATGCTGCGCGGTGATCTCATCAATGGCGGCTGTCATAACTTGTGGGCGCCCCACTGGATGTCGGCGATGGTGGCGTGAATTTTCATATAAATTATGCCGACAAGGAGAGCAAAAAAAGAAGTCCCAAATGGCATCATTAAATGGGACTCGATGCTGGCGCAAGGAATCTCGGGCGCGGTATCGTAATTGAATCAGCCGCACTTTCAAAACGCGCACCACCGCTGGGGGAGTGTGGGCACTGATGTACTGTGGCTGCGTCAAAGGTGAAGATGGTGTTCTATTTTCAACCGAGGTGCTTCGCTCACTTCCTCTGTGCTTTGTCTGTGATGAGGTGGTGGCAAGGGAGACTGGCGTGGAGATGCACCTCTTACACTTGGTTGATGGTGAAAGACGAAATGAGGTTAAAGCGAACACAACAGAGGATTCAAGGTCTTGTTGACACAAATGTGGAATCAGTGGATGGGGATATCAGTGATAGTCCGTGTTTTCGCTGGAAACGGATGAAGAAGTGCCGTGTGACCTTGCGGGTGCGTGAGTACTTCATGCAAGTTCATTAGGGCGGTTGATGAGGGCTTAGGTTTCTTGAAAGATGTTCATAAATTATGCGAAACTCCCAGGGTTCCCAGTAAGCGGTTAGACTTGATCAATGGACGCCTGCAGGAAAACATCTCAAGGAAATGTGAATTGATGATACTTTTTGAGGCGGGTTATTAAGTTGAGATATCTAATATCATTCGGAGTTAATTCAGTATACAGTTTATTGAAAAACTGGAGGTTGTCTGGATACGAAGAGCTGCGAGCTACTGGTGAACTCTTCGCAATGATTTGAAGTATTTTATACCGAAATCTTGGGGAAAATCGCTGAAAGATCCTTCAAGTGGTCCAAGACGTAAGTCTCCAGATGGTCTTCCCCGTGGGTAAAGAGTGCGCTGCATGTGCAGGGGATGTTTGCAAGAGTTCCCTCTTTCCCAGAAGTAATTGTATAGAACCATTTGCGCCAATGCCGCAATGCCCTGTAATAGCGACGACGAGAGTCTGAAACGCTAGTCTGTTCTTTCTGTTTAAGCAAAATGAGTTAAGTTTACCGTAGATTTGCTTTGCTCTGAGACGCTTATTGCCTTCGGATTATTGGATCTAATCGTTTAGAAGCTTTGATTGTAGCAAAAGGCATGAACGGTAACCCCAAATTAGGAGGTGATGAGATCTTTCCATCTCTGGCGAGTTCAACGGTTTCTAAATATTCTGAATAAAGTGGCTCGTCACTTGAGGTCGATGTTAAAATGCTCGGCCATCTCATCAAGAGACCGACACCCTTTGAGGGTTTGAGGAGGTCTTTGAATAGCATGTGACCGAGCTCAGGGATTTTATAGCAACCGGGCTGGCTAAAGTTGATGAAAAAGTTTCTCTTGAACATAATTTTGTTTTCATTTCTTGTCAGACATAACATAGTCTCTGCTTGCAAGACGCTATAGAGTTTCGGAAGGCGAAAAGTTATGTTTATACCTCAGAGAAGATATTCCCTCGTACGCCTTGAATGTGAAAATTCTCAGAGGACCAGCATCTGAAGGTTAGACTTACAATCAAATATAGAAGGAATGCTGGTTACTTACTTACTTACCTGTCAGACCTGCGACTCCTGTAGGATCTTGTGCCCGCGTTATTACACCTTTCCATCGCTGACAGTCCCGAGCACGCTGCCTTCGGACATCAAGACCAAGTTGTCTTGCATCCGCGATCAGTTAGCCTACAGAAGGTTCGCGTCTACTTCTACTTCACGAAAAAAGAGCCTCCGATTCGAAGACTGACTTGACATTGGTGTTCATTCGCTCGATGTGGCCGAGCCAGTTTCGTCGACGAATTTTTGATTTAAGGATTATGTCCACATCCTTGTACAGCTCGTATAGTATCCTCTCCCCCAATCGCCATCCTCGCAGACAGGACCACATATCAGTGGCATGATTTTTGTCAAAGTCACCATGAGTTAGCTCTGCAGTCCTGCTTGTCATTCAGCTTTCGGCTTCATCTTGGGAGCATATCTCATCTCATCTCATTTTCAGTGACCCGCATGTTCCACTAAAGGGGTCGCGGGGGTAACTCACGCACGAGAGATCTCCAGGCCACTCGATCCTCCGCCATCGACTCTAACTCATCAGGAGCGATGCCCAAGCGCAACCAGGCGAGTGTTTGGAAAATTGACGCAGCTTGACCAATCCTACAGGAAAGCTCAGCATTATTCCTCCCATCACTCGTGAAGAAGACCCCGAGATACTTGAACTTCTCCACCTATTTCAATGGGACTCCACTAACGTGTAGAGTGCATTGAACAGGGGTTCTGGAAATAACCATAACTTCGGATTTGTCCACGTTAACTTTCATCCAAGCATCAGCACATACGGCTACAAACCTATCCAGCGCGCGCTGGAGTTCCATCTGGGAGGATGTGAGGATGATTAAGTCATCTGCAAAAAGAAGATGACTTACCTTCAACTCTCCCAATGTGAAACATTCCTCGCCACGACTGCGCTGTAACATACAGTCCATATATATAATGAAAAGGAGAGGTGACAAAACGCACCCTTGGCGAAGTCCAACGCCCACGGTGAAAGGTGTTGATTTACTACCGTTAACCCGAACAAATTGGAGTGTATGCTGGTCAAAAAGTTTTTCTCGAAGAAATACTGAGCTCTATCCAGAATATTAGAGGGTCCTGACTAGGGCTCTTGATTTTACCCGGGTAATACCCAATTCTGCATTTTACCGGGTACCCGGGTATCAAGAGCTCTAGTCCTGACATACGTCTTAACTCTACTTGTGCTTACAGTGTTCATTGTATAATATGTGGTGGAAAATTATGTTCAGTGCAGCAGGCGACGTTGCCTTCGGCGCTTCATTGTCGCAAGTGGATTCCGACCTTTGTCCACGGTTCAGAAGGTTGCAGTTGATAAGTTAGTGAAGAGTTGTCCACAATAGTGCGACTCTGCACATTGAGATAGATCTGACTTTTGATGTCAATGCGCGGTTGTAGGCGCCAATAGATGGATACCGTGGAGTTGTGGGTAAGTCCTCTTTCTTCTTTTTTTTTCGGAGTATTTTTGAAACACTACTGGAGCACTCAGACTCAAAACTGGTCCATTGTACTGCCAGTTAGCAACCTACTCCAGTACCGTTAATTTAATCCCAACGGCAAATGGTGACTGGACCAGATTCGATTTCACTGGGATTCGAACCTGGGACCCCACTAACCTGGGGCTGGCACCTAACCAACTGCGCCATCCAGTCGGACGGGTAAGTCCTTGGTTCGATCCCGAATACAAATCTCTGAATTTTATCGCACCACCTCTCTCGACTCAGTGTCTATACCCGGGCAATATAACTGTCCAAAAATGTCTTCTCAAAATAATAATAATATTACAATAATAATGGCGGCGCTACAGTCCGAGGTGGACCTGAGCCTGGCTTCTCAGCAACCACTCTTGTTGTGCGTGCTATTGTTCTATCACGAGTGGAGGGGACCTACAGTTTAATGCCGACTCCGAACGGCGAGATTGAGAAGCTTTTTCTAGACATTGTCAGTGACTCAAAAGAGGTGGAGCCGTGAACAATTTTTTTGAAAAAAATTGTTTGTCTGAACTTGGATTCGAACCTAGGCTTGAAAGCCTAGCGCGTATTGGTCGACGCACAAACCCACACGGCCACGGCGTCCACCCTCAAAATAAAAATAATAAAGTTAGTGGTAAGCCCCACCTTAGGCTGTAGAATTGTAGGACATATCACCCGAAAAAAAGTGGTCGAAAACAGCAAGACGCTTATTTGGCTTGAAACGGAAGCTGCTAAAATGGGTCTGGCTGTAGATGAGGGCAAAAGGAGGGTGAACACCATCAACGAATTGGCCAGAACGTCACAATGGGCAGCAATTGATACGAGATAATAAAGAGCTGTGTCTTGCTCGGCACCGTGGTAAACAATACGAACAACATCAGCAAGGAAATCAAACGAAAAATAAATTTTGCTAATCGCTGCTTCATTGAGCTTAAGAAAAGAACTATGTGGTACCTGGACATCTCTCGACAAACCAAGTTGATTTTATAAAAGGCTCTGATTACCCCAGTCCTGCTTGAAGGCAAAGAGTCATGGACAAGGTCGAAGTCAGCACAAGATTCAAGTGAAACGATCTGCGAATGACCTTTTTGATTTGATGTCGATTTGGATTTGAGGATCCAAGGCTTCATGTTGCTGTGCCATATGGAATGTAAGGACAACTCCACTCTGGCCCAATCTGAAGTCGCTGCGCTTGCTGTCCAGTGGAACAACACAAGTTTACGGTTAATTTGACACACACAAGTTGCTATAGACCTCTATTTTATTTATTGAATTTGTGTGTGTGTGTCCACCTCCGGACTGTCGAAACAGAAGAAAGTGAAGGGTCAGGTTTAATCCTGTTCCACCCCCTGTCGACGTCTGTCTCTGATAAGTGCTGCAATTGAGGATCCTCCATTACAGTAAAGCCACACACTCTCTTCTGAAATATGATTTCCCCCGCTCTAAGCCAAGTTCCCACCTCATCACAGTGATACACAAACCCATTGGGCGCTGCTTAATATTTTTAATTAACTCCCTTCCGCTCAGCTTAAATTTCCACATCCTGTTGTGACCCAGTGGTGGTGTGAATCCCTGAAAAGCATACAAACGATACTCCAGTTTTTTGTTCTTGCCCAACACACCACCACCTGGCCGTACTTGGCACGAATCCAACATCAATGTAATCAGGTTAAAAATAGGCAAACAGGGCCCTTTTCCTTCCAGGATATGCAAATATTTTCTAAAATATCACATCGGACAGGATAGCCGTGCGGTTTAGTCATGGACGGTTGAAGAGATGACAATGTGTGGTGTTGAGAGGAAATCTCCTCTAACGTTCCTGCGGTTGGGTTTGGTTCGGTGGCAGAAGGACGATATGCAACCGCTCCACCTATTTAGAAGTGCATCGAGGACGGGCATTAAGTTTGTTTCTGGTTGTGAACATATGAGGACATGCATGCTCTGCTTGTGTGTGCAGAGTAATGGTTGTTGGCTTGAATGTCCTTTGTTTGCTTAATGTTGGAACTTACTTGTTAATTTATCCGCAGGAGATAAGTGTTTTCACTAAAAATGTTATCTTAACAAACATTATCCTTTCAGAAGGGTTGTGTGCGTGTGTGTGAGAGGAGAGGTGTATAATTTATTATTTTGTTCGTAATGAAACGACTGACAGTAAAACACTTGAATGAGAGTTAGTATAATGAAACGACTTGTGGAAGTGAATAGGAGAAACTGACGGGGGAAACCAGTCAAAAGGTATTCATAAGGATGCTGCGTTGAGCACTGGGACGATACAAGTTTTGCGAATAGGGTAGTTTAGGAACTTATTAAAAGGTTTTCGGTGGTTAACTAAAAGTTTCAAACAAAAGATTAAGCAATAGGAAATTTTCTAGGTAACGAGGGTTGGTTTCCCACGCAAACGGTGTTGCAATAGCAGTATCTGTCAAATGGTCTCCACACTTAGGGACATTATACAGAATGCCTTTTTTAAACTTCCCACATGGACTAGAGCCTGCGGAGTTGGAGTCAGTACGAAAAAAATGGACCGCTGATTAGAACCGCCCAGTTTGTTGTATATATCTCAGGAGGTGCTTCAGCTCTACTTGGTTCAGATCCTCCAGCTCGTCGAAGAAGTCACTGCCTAGTGTTATTAGTCTCCTTCCTCGTACGGCTAGACAATCGCATCGCAGGGGGCGGACTCTATTTTCTCCTTGTCCCTGCAAACTTCTACAATAGTTGCTATGGGAGATACCTTACCTTCTGGCATGGGTGCCTATCGAACAATGTCCGGTGAGAACTTCCACCACCATCCGTATATCCTTGCCACTTATGCTAATCACTGATAACGATTTCTTCCTGTTCAACACCGGCCATAGGCCTCTCGTCGTTGACCCAATGTCCACATTCAGCCATCGCTCATTTGCTCTTTCTATGGCTTCGTCCTTTATTTCTTTCCTTAGGAAACTTAACGGCATGTAGACATAAGGTAGTGCTAGAAATTTATCTAGCTCTGAGCCATCCTTCACTGTCTCGTTTCCTTGAACTCCTGTGTGTCCCGGTACCCAGCTGAGAGTCACCGTGTTACACTGGATATTTCGCTGAAGTTCTGTCTGCATAGCTTGACTAGTTTCGACTTTATAATAGCCGACTCTATGGATCTTATAGCCGCTTGGCTGCCGGAGTATCTTACTTACTTTCTTAAGGTGACGCTACACTCCGGGGTGGACCTGGGCCTCAACCAACAAGCGTCTCCAGCCAGCCTCCTCCAGTTTCGCACGCACAGTTGGGTGAGGTCCCTTTCCACTTGCGTGCGCCACCTGAGTAGCGGTCTGCGTCCTCCTTCGGGGGTGGATTCGAAGACTTTCCGTGCCGGAGTATAGTATTTCCATTCGCTCTATATGACCTAGCCATCTCAATCGTTGGATCTTCACCCTTCTGGCTAAGTCAATGTCGTTTAACAGCTCGTACAGTTCGTTGTTGTATCTTCTCCTCCACTCACCCTCTATGCAGACGGAACCGAAAATCACCCGAAGAATTTTCCTCTCAAGGCAATCAAGAGCAACCTCATCCGCCTTTGACAAAGTCCATGTTTCTGCGCCATATAGCAGGACTGGGACGATTAAAGTCTTGTACAGGGTTACTTGGGTTGTGCGAGAGAGGGGTTTGTTTACCAATTGCTTTCTTAGCCCAAAGAAGCAGCGATTAGCAAGAGTTATTCTTCGTTTGATTTCAGCGCTGGTGTCATTGTCTGAGTTAATAGCGATACCTAGGTAGACAAAGTCCTTGACTACCTCAAAGTTATATCTGTCTGCTGTGACGTTCTGTCCGAGACGTCGGTGTTGGGTGTCCTTTCTGGTTGACAGCATATACTTGGTCTACGCGCATATACGCGGCCTCGGTCGCAATACTCACAAAAGTGCCATTGACATCACGCTGTGTTCTTCCAATTATGTCAATATCGTCGACATATGCGAGTAGTTGGACGGACTTCTGAAAGATTGTGCCTCTGGTGTTGGCGTGCGAGTTTTGCATAATTTTTTCAAGTCTAAAACATACAACTGAATAATAAACTTAATAATGCGCGTCCACAAGTTAAAATCCACTTGTCTGGTATTGATAGCACCACCAATGTAGCCTCATACTGACTCCCTCTGTCAAACCTCCGACATTCCAAACCCCGGTTAAGTCAAAAAAAAAATGAATAAACGAATGCTGAGCGTATCCTAAATCATTTTTGCACTCAATATCCGCAATGTCCTTCCGCATGAACTGCTAAACAATGACGCAGAAGAAACACGACTGTCTCCGACACAGCCTAAGCCAAGGGACAATAAATAAGCATCCCCACGGGACAGAGCAACTCTGTCATGCATTATGAACCAGCACCGTCGGCCGGCACACCTGCTACCGACTTGTTGACATGGGGGGTGTCACTCCGTCGTCTGCGACATACAAACCCACGTATTCTTAAACACCGCGATCAAATCCCAACCTTCTAACATAATTACAATAAATTAAATTCCCCGCTTAATGAGCCGATTAATTTTCACATTTTACGAGCTCCAGACCATGGGGGCTGTGGGACTGGGGGACTGGGTGAGTGGGGGTGTGGTGCCCCGTCATCGTTGCGCCACTGCCAGCAACAACGTCTCGCATCATTCGAATGTGGTTAGCCTGGTCCTGGCACACTCTGGCATGCTTCCCAAATGTGCGACGTCCCCCCCCAGGACCTCTGGCGAAATACCTGTGGGGAATATTTATGTGACACAGATTCCAGGCACGTAGAACTTACGACATGGCCTTGCTAGCAGCACACAAAAGCAGAAGAATCTCGAGTCGGGAGTACACAAGGTGATAAAGCAACCCGGCTTTCCGGGTCCTGTGGAGCGCTCGCTGCTCGAGCAGAAAAACACAAAAATAATTCTCACTTTTCGGATTGCACTCACTGAGCCAGTGGGGGGTGGTGGAGTGCGAGCGTATATTAGTATTCGAGGAACGTGCAGACCGTGTTGAGTAGAGCTTGCTTGGTTTTTGCGACAGCGACGTGGTGGAATCTCGAAGATGCGATGTGACAATCGGCACACACGCAACACGCCACACACCCCAACGGTGGCCGAACTGTGCTCGAGATCGTAATTAATGAGGGGGATTAAATTCACCGAGGACCACAATTACCATCCATTTTACTTTTGACGCTGTGACATGGGCGACGGCGACAATGCTATCACCGCCAGAGGATCAACCTGTTGGGCAAGCAGCAGACGGGGCGCTCTGGCTTACGTAAGGTATGCATGCCAAGGCATAACTCATGAATGACGCCGTAACTCCCTGGCATATTTCAGGCTTATTCACGAGCGATAAACCATTAATGGCCGCACAACCCCCATCGGCGGACAAATCATATTCAAATGGGCATTTTTCGCATTTCACTAATGGATGTCGTTCGACCGTACGTATGATGTCCTGTGTTGTCCCCATACGCCAATAACCATGACTGATCCATTTGCTCTGCGCTGATGGCGGTACACGCCTGCGGGTGGATCGGAGGCGGAAAGTGCTCTTCTCTAGCGTGGTTGACAACAACGGCACTCAAATATTTATTGCAATTTTCACACGTGAATATTAAACGTTCATTAAACAAAAATGTCCTCAGCTTCCTGCCACGTCGTTCTATCGCCGAGTGCGACAGAGTGGGTGTGGGGGCGAGGTCGATGGAGCGGGCCGGATACATGACGTGTCGGTGTTTATGGCTCTCTCTCCCTCAGCGTGTTTGCTTAGATTCAATATTCGCATAAAAAATACAAGCTCCCACAATGATTTATCGCCGAGAGGTTGCCACTAAAATTGTCATTTGCATACCCACCGATGACTGGCACTGAAGCACTAAACCGTAAGTGGACCGTGTTGGCTTTATTTTGACTACACTCCCGCATGGGACAAGTGCGCCCGGTGCAGGGTGCGGTGTGGGGTGTGTGGGGGAAGCCTTTTTCCCATTTATATTTTATTGAAATATTTTGTTGCGAGATGAGGCAATCCCATGGCTGATGAGATCTCTTCAATGGAATAAAACGAAAGGAATTCTCTTTGGCAGAGAAGAAAAATTGTATTTGAGATACTTGTACATTTCTATCTCAACGATCGGAATGGCTGAAGTGAAGCAAATAAACAGAATGTGAAGGGGGCGCGTGAAAGGGATGTTTTACTACACTCGCATGTGAAGTGATTCAATTTGAACGGTTTTTCTTTTTGCCATAACTTGCAAAAGAGGGGAGAGTGAGAGAGAGAGAGAGAGAGAGAGAGAGAGAGAGAGAGAGCGAGGTAGACAGAATATGTAGATGTAACTAAATCAGTTAGGGTGGGGGCGTATGGAGGAGGAGCTGCATGAGTGCATGATGAGAGTTGTTGCAGCGGGAGTGTGTAATGCGAGTTTATATCCTTTGGCAAAAATTTAAATTGATTTCGAGGACTGGAGAATGAAGTCGTCCTGCTCTGGCTTGTTGGTTAAAATGTCGAATTCAACTGAGCTTAGTGCCACGTTGTTATGTGAAAATTATGCTTAAAACACGAAAAATCTGAACTTGTTATCCGAGTGTTCGATTTTCTCACGTGCTTCTAAGGTAAGTGGACGACATGGCCGTGTGGGCTTGTGCGTCGACCCACATGCACTAGACTTTCACAGTCTAGGTTCGAATCCAAGTTCAGACAAACAATTTTTTCAAAAAAATTGTTCACGGCTCCACCTCTTTCGAGTCACTGACAATGCTCAAAGAGTATAACTGTCTAGAAAAAGCTTCTCAATCTCGCCGTTCGGAGTCGGCATTAAACTGTAGGTCCCCTCCACTCGTGAGAGAACAATAGCATGCACAACACGAGTGGTTGCTGAGAAGCCAGGGCCAAGTCCACCTTGGACTGTAGCGCCGCCATTGTTATTATTATTTTGAGGTAGTTGACGTACGATGCTGAACAATTCTGCCAAAGCTGACTTCGAAAAATTCAATCGCGACTGCATTATTAGCTTAGATCACTGGGATATCAAATTCGTGCAAAACAAGTGGCAAACGAATTAACGAAGGGGGAACAGGGATTGCTTGCATAACCTCCATACAGGCCATTTCAACATTCTTGGTAACCTCGAGTTTCTACCTCATCTCCTCTTTGAGAAAAACTTCTTTACCAGCATACCCTCCAGGTCAGACTGGAAGTCTGATTCTTAGACACTGGACGGTCCTCTTCGTATTTTCACACATGGATCCAGGACCGACGAGGGAGTATCATTATGTGTCTACTCCAAGGATATCAATTTTAGCATATCCCTCCATCTTCCAGAACATTGTAGCGTATTCCAGGCGGAGACGATGGCAATAAAGGCAGCTCTATCCTGGCTCAAGAACAACGTGATATCCATGAAGGAAATCACCATCTGTTCGGACAGTCAGGCAGCAATCAAATCCCTGAACTCGGTCACTTACTTCTCCAAGATCTCTTTGAATTGCCGCCTATCTCTTAACGAGATGGCTGAGCATTTTAGTATTCACCTCATGTGGGTGCCGGGACACAGTGACATTCCAGGGAACTGTGAAGCCGATGATCTCGCCAGGCGTGGAACGGTCTCCACAAACCTTTCTAATGGAGAGCCTCCGCCCATGCCATTCGCTTCAGCTAAACTTCTTTTAAAGAATCATACTTTTAACAACATCAACCTAAGATGGTCAGACGGCACAACGTGCCTTATCATAAAACAAATTTGGCCTAAGGTAGGTAGGTAGGTGACATCATTTATCTCTCATCTTTGACATGCAGTCCTCCAATTATGATGTATTTGGAGTAACATAAAAGTGGTCCTAAAAAGGAACCCTAAGGATTGTCAGCAAAGGTGTGTAGGTAGGTGATAGGGTGCTCTTGCGACCGGGTCGCGGCTCAATGAGACCAACAGTTGGGTCCATTGTGCCCCATGCGTGGGGGGTGTACCCCATGAGACCTACACTTTTGCTGCTTATTAGAACCACTCAGATTGTTGTATATATCTCAGGAGGTGCTTCAGATCTATTTTTTTCCAGATCCTCCAGCTCGTCGAAGAAGTTACTGCCTAGTGTTAGCAGAGTCCTTCCTCGTAGGGCTGGACAATCGCATTGCAGGTGGCGGATGGACTCTATTTCCTCCTCGTCTCTGCAACTTCTACAATAGTCGCTATGGGGGATACCTTACCTTCTGGCATGGATGCCTATCGAACAATGTCCGGTGAGAACTCTCACCACCTTCCGTTTATCCTTGCGACTTAGGCTAATCATTGATAATGAATTTGGCCAAAACTCAATTTAAAACGTTCATTCTATGTTATTAGAATGAATAGGTCATCTTTAAGGGGCTCTCATCGGCGTTATCACAGGACGCTGTGTCATTGGCACATGCGCCTTAAGAATGGGACTCCCTCATAACAACTTCTGCAGAAGCTGCAGAGACGAGGAAGAAGAGAAGAGCATAACGCATCTCTTCTGAACCTGTAGCACTCTATCCTCCCGCAGGAAGAAACACCTTGGAGCCTATTTCTTCAACGACTTGAGCGAACTACACACCGTCGGCATCCATCAAATAAGAAGCTTCTTGGCCAGCACCAAATGGTTTTCTGGATAGGTGAATAGACCAGTTGGCCTAAGTGTGACTGATATCTGCAGTCAGCCATCTAAACCTAACCTAATCTCCTTGGCACAACATTTTGTTTTGTATAGTTTTCAGTTTGTTGTAACTCTGTTCGTTTTGAGATACAAAAATAGATGACGGACTTATTTCACTCAACTACGTATCGGTAATGTTAACGTTCAGTATTCTTCTTCTTCTTCTTAGGGCGCTACAGTCCGAGGTGGACCTGGGCCTTACTCAACAGCACGATCTTTCGCCAGCTGTCTCCAGTTTCGCACACCAAGCCGGCCGAGGTCCCCTTCGACTTGTGTGCGCCACCTTGTACGTGGACGTCTTCTGTTGCGTTGTCCCACAGGCTCAGAGTCGAAGACTCTTCGGGCCAGAGCTAAGTTGTCCATACCCTCTACATGGCCATCTTAGGCGTTGGATCCGCTATCTTATACGCCTGGCTAGACTCATGTCGCTGTACAGCCCATACAGTTCGTGGTTGAACCTTTTCCTCCAAGCGCCATTAACGAAAACAGGACTATAGATCGCACGCAGTACTTTTATCTCGAAAAAAAAACGAGAGGCTCTTCATCCACTTGGGGTATTGTTCATGCTTCTGCACTGTAAAGCAGGACTGGGATGATCAAGGTCTTATACAAAGTCAACTTGGTCTTCCGAGAGAGGGCTCTACTACTCAATTGCCTTTTGAGCCCAAAAAAAACAGCGGTTGGCAAGAGTTATTCTGCGTTTGATCTCGGTACTAATGTTTTTTGTACTGTTTACCGCGGAGCCGAGGTAGACGAAGTCCTTCACTACCTCAAAGTTATAGCTGCCTATATTGACGTTCTGGCCAAGTCGTCGATGTTGTGCGTCCTCTCTCGGTGACAGCATATACTTGGGTTTGCCCTCGTTTGCCGGCAGACCCATTTTAGCCGCTTCCGTTTCAATGCCAGCAGACACATCATTGACGGCTCGCTGTGTTCGCCCAATCACGTCAATGTCATCCGCGTAAGCTAGCAATTGAATGGACTTTTGGAAGATCGTGCCTCTTGTGTTGGCCAGTGAGTTTTGCACGATCTTCTCAAGAACGATGTAAAAGAAATCACATGACGGCGCGTCGCCTTGTCTAAAACCTTTTTTGACATTGAAGGTCTCGGTGAGTTCGTTACCGACCTTGATGGAGCAGCGAGAGTTCTCCATCGTCATCCTGCTCAGTCTGACGAGCTTGGCAGGAATGTCAAAACTAGACATGGCGCTGTATAGCTCGTCTCTATACACGCTGTCATATGCGGCCTTGAAATTGACAAATAGGTGGTGTGTGTCGATCTGCATTTCTTGGGTCTTCTTCAGAATCTACCACAGTGCGAAGAAAACGAAATGGCAGAGAAGATCTTATAGGCGATGTTAAGGAGACTTATCCCTCGATAGTTGGCGCAGTCAAAGGGGTCTCTGGTTGACGGTTGAATGATCAGAGGACCGCTAGGCCCCTGTATGGATGTTGAGGTGTGGGAACCGCGTGATAGCTACAGAGAGGTTTTGCCCCGTATCAAAGTCCACCAGTCTAAGTCCGTTCTCGGACGTGGTGTCGTGCAGGCCGTGTTTACCGATGACTCTAGCAAAGATGTCCTCTTTACCCAGCTTAGCGTTAAAATCTCCTAGAACGATCTTGGTGTCGTAGCTGGGGCCTTGATCGTACGTTCTTTCTAGGAGATCATAGAAGTCATCCTTGCTATCGTCATCCTTCATTCACGTTCAGTATACCATATTTAATCTGATTTTTTATACCAAAACTTTTTATTTATGAACTTATATGATAATTTTCCCTAAAAATGAAAAAAAAAATGCACTAAACAAAATTTGGGTAATAAGCTTTTAGTATTTTTTTTATTTCTATTATTTTTAATTTTAATTTTTTAAATAGAAAACGTTTTTAAATGACTATATACAGTGGGATTGTCCTATTATTTTTTTAATTCAATTCAAATCAATTTCCACCTTCGCAAACGTGAACTCTCTCGCAAATTTGAACTGACTTGGTTTTTATCTCGTTATCGCAAGTCTACTGTAGTTAGTTCCCTCGAAAAGCAGATTGAAAAATGTTTTGCTCCCTTTTTTCTTCATGATAACATACGTTTACGTTAGTTTCAAATTACTTCGTGTTTTACTCTCTCATTCTTTTCACTGATTTTTTGTGTTTTAACATCTGTTTTTCTTATGTTCGACACTATTTTACTTTTTTTTGTTAATTTTCAATTTAAGTTTCCTGTATCACAATGGTTCGGTTATTAATACGTTCGTTCTTCATCCTTCTCTATACCCACGCGAAAATCACGCCTTTAATTAATATCGTTCCACATCTTCCACGCAGATCGCAGTAAACCACTTCCGAATAAGCTCTTGCCATCACGCAGTTTTGTTGCAAACTTAACTCTCTCTTAATTTTCCACCCACAAAAGATAAACCTCTCATCCTAACGCCCTTCGAACGCCATCCGACCAGCACCTACATCCAATTCACTCTCCCACAGACTGTGACGAATATTCCGAACTTTTCCCTTTAAACACCATTTCCCAGGCAAGTGTTAAACATTCAAATTCCACTCAAGACCTCAAGTGCATTCAAATGAGTTCAACTTTACGGCCACCCAGCGCACCACCCTGGGGTGGGGTAACATTTCGACCAAGTTGAGCTGAAAAAACCCACTCATCTGTGAATTTGTGTTCACCTAATTCCAGCAAGAGGCCAGCTCCCATTACGACAAGCACTAACTTCGAACTTGTTCAAATACAAGTGATAAGGACCTTTGCATGCCGGGCTGTTCACAGCCGCCACCGAAGTGTGCACACTCAAGTGCACACAATTACATCCTTATTCGCATTCCATCGAATTAAAGAGCGAGCAAACCACACAGCCACCGCTTTCCCCTTCAGTTTCTGTCCCCTCCTTGCTGCACACAGCTGGTTATCCTTATTTAGCAGACCGAAGTGGAGCGGGATCGGAGAAAGGCAATTCGGGCAAAGGGGACACACAAACAGAAGGTGCTAGCTGCTGCCATTGTTCCGTTTCGCAATTTCCCCGAAGTGTACGTCCTTTGGAGATTTTTTCCTTTCACCGAGTCCTTGTTAATGCAATGAAAACAGCGGACAAAGTAGCAGGGGTTTGTGCTTGACAAACAGAGCGAACAATGCTCGAAGAACCCGCTCGCAGCGACGAAGGGCTGCCGACATCGGGGCAGCCTTAGAAAGGATCAAATCATTGGAAATAGAAATTGCACTCGAAGGCAAGGTGACGTTGTGATCCTTGCAATTGCAAACACTCACTCCATCCTCCGTCGATGGGCCGTCCATCATGAACTTAATCAAGAGCCCAGCCAAGCGCTTTGTTTCTGACGAGCTGAGTGAGCACAAGCACTCCCACGCCCCGAGCTATTGACCTTCGCCCAGAGGGCGGCTGCAACTTTGCAAAACACTGTTATCCTTTTATGCTGCGCTTGTGTATTTCATTTGTGCATCTCATTCAATTGTGCAATCAAATTCTGGCTGACTGCCGGGTGTATTCCTTTTCAATAAAAATCAACCCGACTGCAGACTCTGGTGGAAGTGTGTGTGTGTGAGCAGCTAAAGCCCCAGCTCCAGCTCCGGATACGGTTATGAAGGATAGCACTTCAATTTGATCCTGCAACTAAAGTGGTCATAAAAAAATATGTAGGTATGTATCCCTTCCCGTCCCCCGCACCGGGCGGCGCTTCCGAAAATTTGAATGCGGATCATTGGGAATTTATGATTTCTATGAGCCGAATGGGAAAATGATGCTCGGTCGGGGCGGGGCTGCCCAATGTGTTGTGGAATTCATATTTCGAATTTTCTGATGGAAATGACCACTTTCGGGGGTGAGAGGTGTACTTCTGTGGGTACGAGTGAAATAAAGTGGTCTTTTATTGCAACGGTAATGGATTTCAAGTTTCATATGCATTTGAAGCATACCGACATGAAATTTTTTGAATTTCTGATCAAATATTGATTTAAGGTGCTTGTTGTTTCAGACTATCGGTTGTGGTCGTGCGATGGGTTTCTAGCAATCGAGTAGGTATTCATTGGAAATTTTTGGAACGAAAATACACCTCCAACGGCAAACCCTAAATCGGAAAAGTTAGAAAACTGGAAGGAAATTGCAGAGAATTGAATGGAATCTATGCCGTTCGGGGACGGCGCTTGACTGCGTTGTATTCAAACTAGCCGCTACAGCGATATGCATTAAGTTGGACATTGTTATGATCACTGTCAATTTTGATACGGTTTTCAATCAATACCTTGAATTGAATTGAATTGAAGAACATGGGGTGTGTCAAGTATGTAACACTAGTACTGCGACCATAAAGATCTATTGTACCCCCTTCCTTTGATCTAGGATTTTAGTGCTGCCTTTAAGAATTTTACAACATCTCTAGATGGGATTTCTTGAAAGTCTTTCCCTGTTACATTTGTTTGGTGTGTCATTTTAAATCTTTCTCGGGCAAGACTTGGGCAGACGGTCAGTATGTGTTCCATAGTTTCTTTGGCCTGTCCACATCGCCTACAGATTTCTGTGCTGCTAAGACCCAATTTGTGAAGGTGGTAGTTGCATGCCCCATGTCCTGTTAGTGCTTAACATAGAACTTTAAGGTCTGCTTTGTTAAGTTCTAGAGCTTCTTTGGCTCTTTTGGGATTGTGATTTTGTTCCATGAACGTTCTTGAGTGTTTAATACCCTCTTGGTTGTTCCAGAACTGACTCTTTTGTTTTATAACCCATTTGTTTATGTGTACGTTTGTGTCCGAGTTATTGAATCCATAAAGGGGTGAAGGCCCTGTAAAAGGTACCTGAGCACCTTTCTTGGCTTGTATGTCAGCCTTTTCGTTCCCTTCATGGTTTTCATGGCCTGGCACCCAGATCAATTTTAACCTGTTGTTACCTGCCACTTTGTTTAGTATATTGTGGCATTCCCAGACAGCCTTAGAGTTGAATGTGTAGCCCTTTAGCGCTTTAAGAACCGCTTGACTGTCTGAGAATATGTATATTTTGGTATTTGTGGGTTTTCTGTCGTTAATGCGGTGTGCTGCTTCATTTATTGCGAACAGCTCGGCTTGAAATATTGTTGACTCATTACAGAGAGGAATGTGTAGGCTGCATCTTGGTCCTATCACTCCAGCCCCTACCTTGTTTCCCGATTTCGACCCATCTGTATACCATTTTTGGGCTCCATCATTCATCCACGGGGGGTTGTTGTTCCATTCTTCTCTGCTTGGTATGAGTACTTTGTAGTGTATTTTGAAATTCAACTTTGGGAGCATTAGATCACTCACTCGTGTCAACTCCCAGATATTGTCTACTTTCCTGAGAATCTCTAGATGCCCCACAAGGTCTCCTTCTTTGTATTTGTAGTTTCTTTGTACTGTTAAGGCTTGTCTTGCAGCTTCAGCCTTTATAGCAGTGTGTAATGGGGGAATGTTTAATAAAGCCTCCATTCCTGCAGTTGGAGTCGTTCTCATTGCACCGATAGTGCAAATGCACGCTAGTCTTTGAACTTTATTAAGTTTGTTAATGGCACTTTTTTGTTCACATTTTTTCCACCATACGGCAGCGCCATAGAGTATGGTTGGTTTAATCATTTGATTGTAGATCCACAGGCTCATTTTTGGGTTTAGTCCCCATGTTTTGCCTACGAGTTGTTTTAAGGACCAGAGAGCTTTAATAGCCTTAGAGTATGTTTCGTTTATGTGTGCATTCCATGTGAGTTTTTGATCCAGTGTTATGCCCAGAAACTTTACCTCCTCCTTCAATGAAATGCAGGTCTCTTTGATTTTTAGGGTTTGAAGTTTGTTAGTCCTTCTCTTTGTGAAGCGAATTATGTTTGTTTTGCTGGGATTGATGGAGAGTCCCTCTTCATCGCACCAGTTCCAAGTTATTTCTAGGGCTCTTTGCATAAGGCTTCCTATAGTATCTTCATGTTTACCTCTTATAATTATGGTTATATCGTCAGCATAACCGATGGCTGTAAAGCCATTATTATTAAGTACGTGGAGAAGTTCATCTACAAGAATTGACCATAGAAGTGGGGATAGGACACCCCCCTGAGGACAACCTCTAATAGTTTTTATAACTACCTCTGATGTACCTAATTTGGCTGTTATTTGCCTTTGTTTTAGCATGACGTTAATCCATTTGATTATAAGGGGATCGACATTTTTTCCGCTAAGTGCATTTGTTAGCGATGAATGATTTGCATTATCAAATGCTCCTTCTATGTCCATGAAGGCGCCAATCGCGACCTCTTTTGCTTTCAGTGATTTTTCTATTATATCCGTTACTTTATGGAGGGCGGTAATTGTAGATTTACCCTTTTGGTAAGCAAATTGTAGTTTATGGAGTGGTGCTTTTTCCAATGTTGATCTAATGACCAGTTCTATTAGTTTTTCCGTCATTTTTAATAGAAATGAGGAAAGACTGATTGGTCGGTAGGACTTTGGATTTTCGGGAGGTTTGTTACCCCCTTTGGGTATAAATATTACCCTTACCATTCTCCATTTACTTGGAATGTATTTATTTATTAGGCTGATTCGGATGATTTTGACTAATAATGCCTTTAACTTGTTGGGTGAATGTATTAGGAGAGCGGGAAAGATACCATCTGGTCCAGGGGCTTTAAAGGGTTTGAAGCTATTAATTGCCCAGTCGACTCTTTCATATGTAATGTAGTCATTGACGTTAGTGTTTCTGCCTTTGTGGAAGAAGGCATTAGCCCGTATGTCGTCTGTAGTGTCGGTTTTTATAATACACCCAGGAAAGTGAGTCTTTAATAGTACCTCTAGGGTGTCAGTAAAGTTGTGTGTCAGATTTCCCTCTTGGTCTTTAAGTAGGCCAAGTGAGTCATGGTTACCTTTGGAGAGCGCCTTATAGACTCTTGCCGTATCAGGAGAGTCTTTTAGGTTCTCGCAGTAGTTTTTCCACGATTTCCTCTTGGATGATCTGAGTTCTTTATTATAGTTTGTAAGAGCCTCCTTATAAGCCTGCCACTCGCCCGTCTTTTTGGCCCTGTTGAATTCTCGTCTTGCCGACTTTCTTAGTCTGCTCAGGCTAGAGTTCCACCAGGGCACTGACTTTGTGGTGTTCTTTTCTTTTAAGGGGCAGCTATCATGGTATGATGATATCATTGTGTCCGTTAGGAGTTCAACAGAGTTGTCTAGTTCCTCAGGAGTATTTGTGTTTAGGTGTAATCCTACAAGTTTTTCGTCCAGTAGGGATTTATACATGTCCCAGTTTGTGGCTTTGGGCGATCTATAGTATACTAGAGCCTCTTTCCGAGGGCCTGTGTTTATTTTGAATTTTATGTGGTTGTGGTCTGAGAAGGAGGGTTCTTTAGATACCTGCCATTCTTTAATAATGTGAGATACTTTGTTAGTAACTAGAGTGAGGTCGAGAACTTCCCTCCTAATGGAATTTTGGAAGGTTGGTTCTTTACCTTTATTTGCAACTTCTAGGTTGGTGCTAACAAGGAAGTCTACTAGGGACTCACCTCTTGCGTTGTTGTCGCTACTACCCCATAGCGTGCTGTGGGCATTGGCGTCGCATCCTATAATTAGGTTTTTACCTTTCCTCTGACAGAATACTGTGAGGTCTTTGATGATTTGTGGTGGAGCTTCGTTGTCCTCACCCGGGAAGTATGCTGAGGCGATTACTACCTCTGTGTCTGCCGTTTTGATTAGGATTGACACCGTATCTCTATCTGTGAACTCTGGAATGAGAAGAAATTTAATGTCATTGTCTATTAGTATGACAGCTCTCGGTGTGACTGCCGATCTGTCATATATTAACTTACAGTTTTTTGTGTACAGTCCAGCTATTTTATTTTTGTTAACCCAGGGTTCTTGAAATAACCCCAGGTTAAACGTTCCTCCAGCATGTCTTCTGCATATTTCGGCTGATGCGATTTTGGCATGCTGGAGGTTGGCCTGAAGTACATTAATCATAATGCTGTTTCGAGGATGTGTTGCCATCCTCTTCAGCATTTTTGGACGTCTCTTCCGCGTCGAGGGTTTCTAGATCCTCTATTGATTTGTCTGTGTTATTTATTTTCCTTAGGCTGATTTGACCAAACTTGAAGCATATTCTGTTGCCTCTCTCCTCCAGTGTCTTGGATATAGTTTGGTCCATTGACAGCACTAACATGGCTGATGTACCCTTGTTTACTCTTTTTAGAGTCCTCCACGAGTCAGCCTTTAGACCTGCATTCTGTGACTGTATGAGGTCGAGTATTTTGTCGGTGGTTGTGCCGGCAGCGTTTGGGAAGTAGCCGACTAGGGTACATGGTTGAGGAATGGATTCCTCTTTAGTAGCCCAAAGCTCAGCACCTTCCCAAGGCTTCAGCATCGGTGCGGTGATTTTCAGCCACTCCACCGTACTCTCCGTCATACAGTTCAGGGTGATGAACCCTGCTTTGAAAGTGCAGCTTAAGAACGTGGTTTTACGCTGCTATCTTTCTGTCCCAGGACTTTGTCAATGATGACCTCTTGTAGCGAGGTCATTTGTGCTGTAGTGAGGGTGGTGTTCGGGTAGTCCTTGGCTAAAACAGCCATCTTGGATCCTACGCATGCCTCTTTGTAGGTGGTGTCAGGTCTTCTCTTGCTTTGCACTTTAGAACCTGCTACTTTGGTGCACTGTCGTTTTTTGTTGGTGTTTTCTGGAGGCGATTTTTCCTCAGATCTTTTTCTTTTTGGAGCCGATTTGACATCTCCTCTTATTGGCTTTAGTGCCTCTACTTTGGCCTGTTCTAGGCTCATGCCCTTTTTTAGGAGGAAGGAGAGCCTTTTCCTTGCTGCTCCACTTAGCCTTTTTTGTTTATCTTGGACACTTAACTTGTCCATTTTGTTTTGGATGTCCATACTGACAGTGCTAATAGCGGAGGTACTGGGCACCTCTGCGCTTATAGCCATACTGCCACTTAAGGTTTCTTCAACCTTTTTGTTGGTGAGACTCTTAGGGCTGTCTCCGCCCTTGTTTTTGTTGATTTTAGAAATTTTGTTCCCACGAGTACCGCGAGTCTATCTGTCATTCGAACCAGAGCTCCGGAATAGCGCGAATGGGCATTGATTAAAATGGAACCTCGCCAGGGCATCCCAAGTCCGCATATTAGCGACTAGTTAACTCACTAGCCATTCATCCTTCGGCATATGCTGTTCCACCTTGGATTTAGGGGTTTTTTCTAAGGAGTTATCCTTCTCCTCGCCCAACTAGATTTAGCCAGCATTCCAGCAGAGACATGACCGTACTGAAATGTTTGTTACCGGCGACCACCACGAGGAGGTACTAGTTGCACTACCATGATTTGAGACAGTTACGGCACGTGCACTCCGTGGAGTAGCTACATGTTTTTCCCCCTGCTCAAATGCATGGCCGGCCGCCAATCAATACCTTACACGGTCGGCCATCTAGTGGATTTTTTTAAATCATAGGTTATTTTGACACTGACAGATGTTTCCCGCTTGAATTCTTGACAGAAAGTCAGTATCATACCTCCGCAGAACGAAACGAGTCGTTGTACCTCTGAACACCTTCGGGAAATATTGAAAACTTATTACCAAAGTGAGTGCTGTGCTGTGTAGCCCAAACAGTGCGTTTTTTGAAAAAAAGTTTTGGCCGAAATGAGGCAACCACCGCGACTGCTGTACGCAAGTTTGTGCAAAAAGTTCGTGAGTCTGGTATGGTATGTTAGTGGACAATGTGAGTGCACCGTCGTCGTACGGTGCGCACAGATGAGAATGAGGCTGCTGTGGCCGAGAGTGTGAGACTCAAATCACGAACATCAATTCGCCATCGATCTCAACAGCTCAACATTTCACGCACTAGCCTGGGGAGAAATCTGCACAAAGATCTCGGATTCTTCGCTTATAAGGTCCAATTGACTCAGCAATTGAAGGCGCGCGATCATTTGCTTCGTTATCGCGTCGCAGATTGGGCCTTAGAGCAGCTTGAATTGGACAACGATTTCGGGCGAAAAATCGAGGCACATTTTTATCTCATTGGCTACGTTAACAAACAATTGCCGCATCTGGGGCTCGGAAACCCTCACGTTATTGTCGAGAAGCCAATGCGTTACTACATAGAGAATAACAGTCTGGTGCGGATTGTTGAGTGGTGGCGTCATTGGACCATTTTTTCGAAAATGAGGTTAGGAACGGTCATGTTTTGGGTCAATGATAGGCGTTACAGAGTCATGTTAACCGACTTTTTTTTACTGAAATTGAAGACATGGATTTGGACGACCTCTGGTTCATGCAGGATGGCGCGCCATGCCACACAGCCTATGCCACAATCGATCTTTTACGCACCAAATTCCCAAATCGTGTTATCAGCCCTCTTGTGGATGTCGATTGGTCGCCTCGGAGCTGCGATTTGACCCCTTTGGACTTTTTTTTGTGGGGAACCGTGAAGGACCGATATCATGCCAACAATCCGAAAACAATTCAGCCACTTAAGGCCAAAGTCATCCAAGCAATCCGTTGTTGCTGCAGCCCGAAACCATCAACAAGATCTTGGAAAATTGGGGTGACAGAATGCGCTACTGCGAATCCAGCCGAGGCAGCCACTTGAACGACGTTGCATTTCATAATTAATGGGAATGTTCGTTCTTATCAATAAAGCCATAATACATGGAAAAAAAATTAATTTTGTTAATTTTATTGCATTCTTAAGAAGAAACTTCTATTTGGCTCACCTTGTACTCTGGATCTTTACTACGGGAATTGTCTAGGAACGATTTATGATCCTAACCAATGCATCAGTGTAACTCTATTCCCATTAGTTGCTCTTCAAACTTAAGTGAAGAACATAACTTTATCACTCGTTCGATCTCGATCTTCTCACGCTTTTATTGATCAGAACCATTTAAGTGTCAGTTTCAGGTCGAAGTGCGGAAAGGAATCACACGGCAGACGCGAAGATCACTGCCGTGGAGTCATAAATCACAAGCGTTTATCGCATAACCCCCACCGACACAATCCTACAACTTCAATCGCCACATCTCTCTTCGTTTGTGTCCAACTCAAGCGCCTTTCATCCACATCAACTTTTCCGGCGAGCGCCATAAATCCTCCTTCCAGCACACAGATCCGCTCTCACAAGTATCACTGGACTATGCCTCAATCAAAATTTCAATTAATTCCTCAGCCAAGCTGCCATTACTGCTTGGCAGGCCGTCAGTTGCCCCCAAAAGCACTTCAGCGGGGCACTTCAACGATCAAACAGAGTCGCCGCAAAGAGGATGCTGTCATGCTCTATGGCCCACTCTAATCCTTTCACAGCACACAACAAAAAATTTAAAGACCCCACCAGTAACAAGCTACTGCACCCTGCCGAGCAGATAAACTTCCACCGTCATCGTCGGCATCGCAGTCACGAGTACATCAGTCATCCTTTGACGAGCTCGAGCAGAGCTGCACCCTCGACTGGCATCAATCGTCCCGTTCACAGGGGAACAGTACTTCAACCGGTTAGCAGTCCATGAATATAAATACGCTCACAAGTGGAGGAACAAAGGCTGTACGGGCCGTGTAACTGCAGTCATGTCAGTCGTCCTTCGTCAGACGTCTCACATCACAAGTGCTTGCCGGGCGAGGGAATCAAATGTTCGCTCGGCTCGCGTGTGACGTATGATTATCGTCCTTCAAAGGCCGACTGCACGGCCCCATCTCTTTCGAGTGACCTGCTTTGAATATGAATTACACCGGCAGCGGACCTGAAACTTGTGCTCGACTGTATCCAAAATGTGCAAGAGCCTCTAAGGATGCGAAAGGATATCTCGCTTTGACTCACGACGAAAATTTAATTTAGTTCGGGGCTAAGCATGTGCACGCCCTCCGCACAGAAGAGCCGAGATGATCCCTGCCTCTGTGGTCCTTATGTGTGCGCTTTTCTTTTGACTTAGCCCCCGCACACAATGCACAGAGGCGAGCACGAGCTCAAAGGCAGCGCAGGGAGTAGCAGGTCAAATTAACATCCACCATGGTCGAGGGGATTTAATCTCAGCTTTTCGGTCGGCTCTGCCCCCGAAGACGGAAGATTTTAATTTATTCAAATGCACGTCCTGACCCGTACATGTAATAATTGTGTCCTGTCTCGTCCTGCCGGCCACTCTCGCTCGCCCGCTTGCCCGCTCTCCTTTACAGCAATTATTCTGCTCGTATATAAGGCTTAAGATTAATCCTCTTGGCTTGTAACGAAAGCCTTTGTCGTCACACTGCTGGCCGGGGACTGTCGTGGAGCTGGTGCAGCCTTCCTCCGTTGATGGCTCGGCTGCAGGGCCGACGTGGTGACGTGGTGACCAGTTTATCGTTGTTTATTACATTTTTAAAGCAAACAGTCCGCCCCTGGCTACCGAGCCGAGGAGTGTAGTGGTGTAGCCTCGACTGTGCGGTCTCATAATTGCGTACAAATTTAATGTCCTTTGGTGGACGGTGACGAGGTGGTTAGTTAGTTTCCCTTTAAGTAAGCAGAAGGCATTCCGAGGACTCTGGGGAGGCGGAGAATGCTATGCATTTTGCTTGCACGAAGGAGTGCAGCGTTTGTTTGTGCCCGGAATGGTATTTATGTCCTGCTGGCAAGACGAACTGATACGGCCGCTGGACCTACGGAAGGTACCGGAGTTTGCGTTGTCGACAGGATAGCAGATTGTTTGCTGATGTCTGTTAGCATTTGCTGGTGTTGATTTTATTCGTCTTGTTGCGAGAGGATGGTAATGACTGTGTCAGCAGTTTGGTGCAGAGTTGCAAAGTAGCTGGTTGACAGGGTTGCAAGCTGGTGGCGAGGCACTGCAGTTGACTGAGCATTTCTGAGGGAAACCGATCTGCTTAGATTATATTGTTCGATGAAAGGATTAAGTGAATTAGTCGACACAAATTGTTGTGGGCTCAAGCTAAGCAAACTGAGACTGAGAAGAAGAGGAGATCCGGAAAAGAACGCAAATGTGTTTCTCCAAAGTTTTGTTACAAGGATTGACAGCCCGGGGCTGTGTATGTAGCTTTTGATGTCGAGGCGATTCAATAATTTCACAAATGCTGTCATGGACGGTTGAAATCAGAAACTTTTTGGAATCAAATGGCAAACCATAGCCTCATCAACTACGAAAGTATTGATTTGATCAGCTACCAAAGAAAGGATATACCAGTAGAGTCTTCAGCAAACAAGTAAGAACATGAGAGAGGATAAAGGCATTTCTGGTGGCACTCAAGACAGGACATGTGAAGCAAGTTATTAAACATTTTCAAAATTGTTGGGGATATCCTATAGAATCCCAAGGTGATCCAAGCTAAGAGGCAAGCACTTCCTTTTTTTGCTCAGTATTTTCGAACCACATGGCCAGTGACTAAAACCACATGACCAGTGACATCATATGTAAAGTCTTTTTTGCCGTTTTGGGAAACGTCTGGCTCAGTTTGTCAATAATCTGACAGACCCTTTTAAGTGTCGTTTTATCTCAGGGATGTACGTTTTAAAATGAACGTTTAATTGTTCAGTCTAGGTCTTAGGAAAACCCCAAGAAATTTATATCGATACAGACTACCTTTTCATCGATTTTAAAGCCACACAGCGTGTATAAAGACTAGCTGTGCAAGCTATATCAAGGTTAAACATCCCTGAAGAATGCATCATCGGACATGTAGCTATAACATCAAGATCGTTAACGATCAACGATGTCGAAAAAGGTCTTAAGGTCTGCGACTCGTTATCACGCGATTTTATGATTATGCCTGGAAAAATCAAAGCCTCGTACCATAACTAATTAAGAAGGACAACATTGGCATGATTGAGCAAACACAGCGGATCGATTGCGATGCGTTGACAGGTATTATAATGGAAGCGACTACTATAGCAGGGTCGGTAAACGAAGTCAAGAGCAAATGTATGTTGTCATCAAAAAATAACATCGCCCTGCAGTAGAAAGCACAAAAAATCCATTAAAAAAGATCAAACGCAAAATCCCTAAGAGGCAGTGGCATTATAGAGCGCTCTCTAAAGACTAAAGTCTGCAGCTCTAAATAAGCCTTTGCGTTCTCCTGTAAGACGTAGGGGCATTGACAATATCGGATGAAGAAGCCCTTGTTTGTTTCGCAAGAAAATGTGGACATAAGAAGGTGGTTTATTCATTAATTGTACGGGCAGTAGTTTAGCCATTTATTTACGCTTAATACAAGCAAGGAACATAAACAATCTAAACTTAAATAAACTGGGCAAGTGCGAGTTGAACTCGCACGGAGAAGCTTCCGTCGCATAATGTTGATGGATGAATTCTGAATATCAAACGACGTTTCCAAACTATTTCTGTTGAATTTTCTTCTAACTTCAACCTAAATCAACTATTCATTCATACATTTATACATACATCCAAACAAACAAACATTCATCCATACATATACCTATATCTCTATCGAAGTTTATCCAATACAGAAAATCACACATACCAATCACTGCTCATGCCTGCGTTGTGTGTGTTAATTTCTGTTCGGAATTTAGGGGTTAGATCCAAAAGATAACACTCATCAACGAATAGAATGGTCGAACACAGCATGAAATTTATGTGTGAAATTGAAAATATTCATCATTTTAAATCTTAGAAATCTCAAAATTTCAACATAAATTTATATTTTGAAATGTATCATTTCTTAATGCTTACACTGAGGTCTTCAAAACTGCGTTTTCAGATCTTCAAATTTAGGGGCCATTAGGGCCAGAATGCTCGCAATGGTTTTGAATGAAAGTACTCAATGAAGCCAAGTTTTTGTGATTTTTTCAGATTTTTAAACACTTTGGTTTAGAAATGGCAGGGGAGACGCATTAAAAAAAACTTTATAGTTCCATATTTTCCAAACGGTACTTTGGATAAAAAAGTCTTGAAAAAGCCTCCAGGTCATTTCAAAATATCTGCGACAATTTTTCAAAATTAATGGTGACTTCCCAAATTGTCCCAAATTTTTAAATTTGGGTGCATGGGCATTGACATCTAGGACTGAAGTACCTAATTCCAAAATTTCATGCCGATATCTTTATAAACTTCGGACATAAAAAAGTTTGACAGACATGACGGACGGACACACCGAAATTATAAAGGTTCCGTTTTTGTAGACCATTTGATTGAGTACACAAACAGCGTGTCTTCCCAAAAACATAATGCTTGACCATGAAATCCATTAAAGATATCTCGCAAACTCATACTCGAACTTCTGATGTGAAATGAATCCTTTTCATCAACTTCAATCAGCAGAGCTGCTTGTCTAGGATTATTTTTATCTATTCTAATTACTAACCTAATAATCGGGTTATCCCACTCGCGACCGGTTGTTCTGAATCTGCGGTGACAGACTGCGGTCTTAGATTTCATTGTATAGCGTGATAAGATAAACCACTTGATCAACTATCACTTCCGTCTTCTCATGATTTTCCGGCGTTCAGATGCCAGCTCTTGAACATCAATAGCGCTGATTACTTGTAAATAAATCAAACTAGTCCCAGAACCAGAAAAGTCACAAGTAGTTGATTATTTTCTTCAAGAATGAATGAATCACGGTTACTGAATGACAAGCTAATTGGCTTCACAGGGACAAGTTGAATATTTTAACGTTTTTGTTTGAACAACAACCATTCCAAGAAACTGATTACTCCAAGCTACAAGCACAGAACCTATGCTCCTTCCCGCAGTTTTTATCGATTTCTTAAGACTGACAATGCTGGCAAATGTCGAACAAGCAACCAATCGCAAAGGCGTTTACTGAGCACGACATTAAATAAAGGCTTCCATTCTGTTTACGTCCGATTGATGGTTCTGTAAACATTGAGGGCATAAGTCAAAGGTTCTATCAGCCTTCCCCGGATATGGCATGAATTATGCTATTCCTCTCGTAAAGCAAAGTAGCTTCACTGAGTAAGAAACTAAGATTTAATTTCGATTGTCAGCAGAAAAATCTAAAAAAGCAAAAATTATGAAGCCGAACAATTATTCGCTCTCTTCAACTTACAACAGACATTCAGCACCTAGTCAGAAAAGTCATTTCAATGCCCTACAGTCTAATGGGTTGAAAGAAGAAGTTCCTGCACCTTTAAGTTAAAACTTACACAACACAACCACACACGTCTCTTTAACCGCACGCCACAATTGCCTTCAACTGCAGGTTGGTGAGGATTGAATGATATCAATTTGACAAGAGTTACTCCTCCCACCCTAGACCCAATTGCCAATTGCCCACGAGGCACTTTCCAGGAAGTCATCATATTGACACCCGTAATCGATTGAATTGTTTACCCATTCTCTGGTAACCGCCGGCCGAGGTTTGCTTTTCTTCCTCGAACTAATTAAAGTCTGATTAAATTCCCCAACAAGCCCCACCTCCTTTGGTGGGGTTTATGCTAATGCAGGGCATCATCCAGCATCGCCACACGGCAGCCGGGATTGATCGGCCTCACAGTGTTTATTTATGCAAATTGCATTAGGAAACATAGGAATACTAAGAGGAGTCAACTTTGACACTTTATTACTGCATAAATATTCATCAGCAGAACACAAGGATTGCTCAATAAATTCAGTGACGACGCAGTATCCTGTCGAACTTAAAATCCAATTTCGCTTGGGGAAAATTACGAAACCCTTGCTGTGAAGTAAATTCGACACCCACGCCTCATCCCATCGCTGCTGTCCCTCAGACGTGGTGTTTAATGCTGTTCTAAAGTATCCCCTCCCTTTGAGGGGGTGGAAACCCCTCCCACCAAGTGCGTACCCAATTAATTGGAAAAGCAATCACTGTGAGTGTTGAAATCTGAACCGGAACCAACCGCTCAAACAGTCATTTGCGTTAAGGATTCATTGGGCATCCTTGAAACAGTGCTCCTTGCGCTGTTTAAAGCCTCGAATGCACCTCGGGACGTACACGTCAAAGCAAGAAGTTCCCCTCCCTCTCACAGCGGGTGAGGGTGACTCAGCCCAGCCCAACACTGTCATCGTGATTGTTACCCCCACGGTCGCAGTACACGGGCTACAAGGCTGCAAGTGCAGCCGGGTGGTGAATTGTGAAAATTTCTCCGCCATTTCGCTCCGTGATAAAACCTGCCAGCGATAAAATTAATGGCGTTGTTATTGTTGGCAGGAGTGCTGCTGTAACACGGGTCCTGGTGCTGTTGGTGGAGCTGACGCTGGTGCTGGTGGTTGGTGGCTGTTTTAAGGTCTGTTGACGGAAGGGCAAACGGTGTGGTGCCCCCGCGGCGGCCTGGTTTGAAATATGTCTCTGAGACGTTCCCTCGTTGGTCGGACAGTAATTCAGGGCGACACGGCGAGCTGTGGATGCCGTGTAAGATGCAGCGAAGACGAAGTTAATGTCATTCCATCAACATGGTAATAGATGTTGATACTGTTGCAACCCCGGCGCACATATCCGTGTGTCCCCGGGGGTGGTCGTAACTCTCAGCTGGCGAGATGAGGCTGTGTGCGCTGGATGGTGGACTTTATCTGTTCATGTTGGAGACATAAAGTTTTTTCTTCGTTCTGAGGACATCACATAAACTTCGGAGTTTGTTGCATGTGGGCGGGTGGGTCAGAGGATTTAGTGAACCTTAAATGATCCCTGTGACAGGAGTTGATGTGTGTGGATGGCAAGAAAGTCTATAAACGTGACTTTGATGGAGTTTTCGTTTGAATTCCTTGGTTGCGCGAATTAGCTCAACAAACTCGTGGTAATTCGCTTGAATGTGGTGTTGGCAAGAAAACTTGTGTGGGCAGCAAGGGATGATGAATTGATGGGAGGGGATCTGTCACATAAAAGTGACGTCACATTAACACAGTCAACAGTCAACAGTCAACAGTCAAGAGTCAACAGTCAACAGTCAACGGTCAACAGTCAACAGTCAACAGTCAACAGTCAACAGTCAACAGTCAACAGTCAACAGTCAACAGTCAACAGTCAACAGTCAACAGTCAACAGTCAACAGTCAACAGTCAACAGTCAACAGTCAACAGTCAACAGTCAACAGTCAACAGTCAACAGTCAACAGTCAACAGTCAACAGTCAACAGTCAACAGTCAACAGTCAACAGTCAACAGTCAACAGTCAACAGTCAACAGTCAACAGTCAACAGTCAACGGTCAACAGTCAACAGTCAACAGTCTACAGTCAAAAGTCAACAGTCAACAGTCAACAGTCAACAGTCAACAGTCAACAGTCAACAGTCAACAGTCAACAGTCAACAGTCAACAGTCAACAGTCAACAGTCAACAGTCAACAGTCAACAGTCAACAGTCAACAGTCAACAGTCAACAGTCAACAGTCAACAGTCAACAGTCAACAGTCAACAGTCAACAGTCAACAGTCAACAGTCAACAGTCAACACTCAACAGTCAACAGTCAACAGTCAACAGTCAACAGTCAACAGTCAACAGTCAACAGTCAACAGTCAACAGTCAACAGTCAACAGTCAACAGTCAACAGTCAACAGTCAACAGTCAACAGTCAACAGTCAACAGTCAACAGTCAACAGTCAACAGTCAACAGTCAACAGTCAACAGTCAATAGTCAACAGTCAACGGTCAACAGTCAACAGTCAACAGTCAACGGTCAACAGTCAACAGTCAACAGTCAACAGTCAACAGTCAACAGTCAACAGTCAACAGTCAACAGTCAACAGTCAACAGTCAACAGTCAACAGTCAACAGTCAACAGTCAACAGTCAACAGTCAACAGTCAACAGTCAACAGTCAACAGTCAACAGTCAACAGTCAACAGTCAACAGTCAACAGTCAACAGTCAACAGTCAACAGTCAACAGTCAACAGTCAACAGTCAACAGTCAACAGTCAACAGTCAACAGTCTACAGTCAACAGTCAACAGTCAACAGTCAACAGTCAACAGTCAACAGTCAACAGTCAACAGTCAACAGTCAACAGTCAACAGTCAACAGTCAACAGTCAACAGTCAACAGTCAACAGTCAACAGTCAACAGTCAACAGTCAACAGTCAACAGTCAACAGTCAACAGTCAACAGTCAACAGTCAACAGTCAACAGTCAACAGTCAATAGTCAACAGTCAATAGTCAACAGTCAATAGTCAACAGTCAACAGTCAACAGTCAACAGTCAACAGTCAACAGTCAACAGTCAACAGTCAACAGTCAACAGTCAACAGTCAACAGTCAACAGTCAACAGTCAACAGTCAACAGTCAACAGTCAACAGTCAACAGTCAACAGTCAACAGTCAACAGTCAACAGTCAACAGTCAACAGTCAACAGTCAACAGTCAACAGTCAACAGTCAACAGTCAACAGTCAACAGTCAACAGTCAACAGTCAACAGTCAACAGTCAACAGTCAATAGTCAACAGTCAACAGTCAACAGTCAACAGTCAACAGTCAAAATTTGAGAGAAAGACGTTTTATTTTTTGAAAAATGAAGTGTTACCTCAAAATTTTGTTTTATGGGTTTCTACTATTTTGGCAATGAATGAATGTCGCTCTGAGGCAACTAGAGCATGGTTACACTTCGAAATTGTCATTTTATTCAAGTATTTCGGGCCACCCTTCATACTGTTGTTTGTCCGAAAGCATGTGTCACCGATATCCTACCTTAAAGCTTTCAATTAAGAACAGATCTGATTTGTTGAATTTCATTTTGATATGTGATTAAATTCCTGAGGCAAACAGACCACAGAATCCTTTAAGGATTCCATTCTGTAACCACCGAGAAGCATACTTCGAAAAGCCAAAATGTTGAAAATATTGAAATATCCCCAACAAATCATGTGAAAGGCTCTTCAAGGGAATTGGTAATAAATTCCCTTTCCAACCAAGTCACCTAAATAAGCCAAAGGACATGTGATGTCAACGACTTTGAGAATTTATTTCCAATTAAACTTTGATTGCACTCAATCGGGATCGCCGGCAGTCAATCAGACGCATTCTATCACTGATTCCATAAGCAAATATCCGATACATTCATTACCCCCCAAACACGCCCTACTCCTCCCAAGTAAATCCCTGACAACTTGCAATTATACAGAGCCTGCCATAAATTACCCAGTGTCCATGTGACCTTTTATTAAACTGACTCATAGTCCATTCGGTGCCGGAAACCGCAAGGCTTACCAGTCGGAGTTTGTAAATGGAATGGAATTCGATTGCATTCGACAGGATCCTAAATCTAAATCACCTTCCATACGACCTTCCCATCCTGCCTCCCTCTAGAAACGGGCTGGTCCCTGTGGTGATGGTAAAATTCAAATTCACTTCGGAACCAACAAAAACTGTTCGTTTTAATATCGACAAACATTTCGGTCAATAAATTATAAATTTATAGTCACACCTAATGGGCGTTTAGGTCTTTCATGTATTCCATCCGATAGGAGGTCCGTACGGGTTACATGTTGGGTTTCGATGTAGGACTACAGTGAGGTGCGAGGGTTTGCTACCGGGAATGGTTGGTAATAAAGTATTGTATGAATTTCAGATGAAAAGGATTGAATGCCAAATGTTATCGAGTAACACGCAACAACAGATATAACCGTTGACATAGGAGACTTGAAGAAAAAAGAGTTAAGCTTCTGAGTTCGATTTTGGCGTTGATGCCGCTGGATTTTAAGAATATCTCTACAGGCCTTGAAAATGAGCGTATGCCTGTCTATCAATTTAAGGTTCAAAGCATGACATCACCTTCTACAGAAATCATTGGGATTTTTGAGCATTTAGCAGTTCTCTTATGTGCTTTCTGGTATCGTCCATAATTGATGATATTGATTGAGTTAAGTAGTGAGGTGTCACTTTCAGTTCTTTGGATACATCAACAGCTAACCGTTCAGAAGCTTGCTTTACGTACTTCGCTTTCTAAAAAACAATACTTTAAACATTTCTAACATAAATGTTTGTCGAAGGTGTCCGCTAACGCAGTTTAATTCACAGGATTTTGTTCTTCGAGGACGCTGCGAGTGGCCGCCTTAATAACGTGTAGTAATAATCAATTTCTATACTTTTGTCCAAGACCCTAAACTTCATTTGCGTCAAGATTCTTAGGTCTCTGATGTAATCTGTCTTTCTGATGATGTCAACGTCGAAATAACGAATAGGTTCAAGGACATTTCATTGCCTTTCACTCGGAGTCTTTTGTCTTAATATGTGCTTATGCTCTTTAGTCGTTACATTTATTTCTGTGGAAATAACTAACGCCCTGAATGTATTTCCGTGATGAACTCCAGCATAGAGCACTGATAACCAATCCGTGGTTTTGAACCTAGCTGTTACCACATTAAAATCTAATTACGATACTGCCTTTACATACTACATCCCCAGAATTCTATGAATATATAAAATTCTCATATCTGTACCATGTTTTAGTACTAATACCCAGTAGTTTTCATAAACGATGAAGAGAAATGGACCCAATATCGATCCTTGTGGAACGCCATTTAAAGACATTTTTTTCCCTCATCTTACCTAGATTTCAACTGGACGTTTTCGAGACTCTTGTACAGCCCGTGATCGTCCCTAATCCCAATATCCCAGCATTCTTTCTGCTGCGAAATGAAAAAGGTCTGTAAACCAAGAGTTTTTGTCAGAGTATTGCTTTGCCAGACCTTTGGTTTCACATTTTAGAGGTTATTTGATTTTTTTGCTTACTTTGGAGACTTTGCAGAGGAGGCTGCGAACAAAAACATTGAGCATCAATCAATTTTGCTGTTGTTTCACGTCACCTATGGGGAATTTCCAATTACTCACCAGCAGAGTTTTAAATTTAAAACTTAGCGATGCTGCTAAATGTAGTTTTGCAGGTGGTTTTTCATTAAATAAATCTTAACGTTTCTCACGGGCCACCCTGTATAACATCAACAGCTTGTTCGAAGATGCGTGTATAGTTTCTCTTTAAGACTTCCCTAGATTCTTGAAGGTACAGTAAATTTCATTAACTTAAATGAAGTGTCACCTTAAAAGAAATTTAACACACTATCGACACCTTTTTGCCCCCCACTGTTTTGCCCAATGGAGCGTGCATCTTTTACAACCCTCTCTATCTTTAACCACAAGGTTGACAATCGTCGTCGTTAAAACACGTAAATATGAAAACTTCTCGCTGCCCTAGATACATTTATACCGTTATTAATGAAATTTTAAACTTTTTTTCTCCCCAAGCAGTTAATATGCGGTACATTGCCAGTGAATAATGTGTTCCGGGATGTCCACCACATCCATCCTCCTCCCCCGCACACACAAACACACACATCTTCGCTCTGAGGACACAGCGTCGACATGTAAATTAATGGATCCGTCCTCCATTATTCCGTAACTCGAAGTTGATAACATTTTAATAATTTATGTATGTCGCCCCAGAAAAAGGAGGAAAACAACACTGTGGCTACGTGAGTCAGCCAACCAGTCAGTCGACAACAACAGAAAAATAAATATTTTTATAAATTTTTTAGCGGTAAGTTTAAGAGCCGGTGGAAAGGTGGACGGCAAAAAATAGTGCGCACAGGAAGTTTATCTTTGCGGGACAATCTGTTGGTTTAACTTTTCTTCCGCACGATTGATGTCATTAATATTTACTGAGATCGGAAGGGTAGTTGTTCACAGTGGTGAGAGTACGGATTGGCGTTTTAAATATAAGCATCTGCTGATTCTGGTTAACTGGAGCTTTTCATCCGAAATTTCGGGACAAGCAGTGAGGAAATAGTGAAAAGTCTGCGATAACCTTCAATTATTAGGATTCTTGAATAGCGGCGCGGCGATGGGGTGACAGAGATTCAGTGGAATGAATGTCTTCGTCAAAACTTGCGATTTTTTGTTTCGATGAGGGGCGTCAGAATGTGTTTGAAATAAAGTTTAAATTTGGTGTAAGACCTCACCTGCTGGATATCAGAATTATCCTTTGAGATTCTTAAGAACCTTACCGAGAGACTCGACGTTTTATGGGCAAAGTTCGTCACATTTTTAAGCCACATTAATTGGGCACTGGAACCGTAGTTGAAAAATAAACCCTTGGAAATATAGAATAAATAGCGATCGTGTTGCAAGGGCAAGGGAGGACCTTTCTTCTTTTTGGAATTTATAAAGAAGCCTGTCAGAATTGATATGGATTCATCTAACTCGTTTAACACTACGTAAAGCTCAGCCACCATTCAATTCGTGGTCCTGTTTGACATTCCTGTCCATACCAATTCTTCTTCTTCTTCTTAGGGCGCTACAGTCCGAGGTGGACCTGGGCCTCACCCTACATGCCTCTCCAACCAGCACGATCTTTCGCCAGCTGTCTCCAGTTTCGCACACCCTGCCGGCCGAGGTCCCCCTCGACTTGTGTGCGCCACCTTGTACGTGGACGTCCTCTGTTGCGTTGTTCCACAGACTCAGAGTCGAAGACTCTTCGGGCCGGAGCTAAGTTGTCCATATGCTCTACATGGCCTAGCCATCTTAGGCGTTGGATCCGTAGACGCCTGGCTAGACTCATGTCGCTGTACAGCCCATACAGTTCGTGGTTGAACCTTCTCCTCCAAATGCCATCAACGCAAACAGGACCAAAGATCACGCGCAGAACTTTTCTCTCGAAAAGACCAAGAGACTGTTCATCCGCTTGGGATATTGTCCATGCCTCGTACACGCCGTACAGCAGGACTGGGATGATCAAGGTCTTATATAAAGTCAGCTTGGTCTTCCGAGAGAGGGCTCTACTACTCAATTGCCTTTTGAGCCCAAAAAAACAGCGGTTGACAAGAGTTATTCTGCGTTTGATCTCGGTACTGATGCTGTTTGTGCTCTTTACTGCGGAGCCGAGGTAGACGAAGTCCTTCACTACCTCAAAGTTATAGCTGTCTATGGTGACGTTCTGGCCAAGTCGTCGATGTTGTGCGTCCTTTATCAGCGATATACCTCGTTTCCCGGCAGACACATTTTAGGCGCTTCCGTTTCAATGCCAGCAAACGCATCATTGACGGCTCGCTGTGTTCGCCCAATCACGTCAATGTCATCCGCGTAAGCTGGCAGTTGAAAAGACTTTTGGAAGATCGTGCCTCTTGTGTTGGCCAGTGAGTTTTGCACGATCTTCTCAAGAACGATGTTAAAGAAATCACATGACAGCGCGTCGCCTTGTCTAAAACCTTTTTTGACATTGAAGGTCTCGGTGAGTTCGTTACCGACCTTGATGGAGCAGCGAGAGTTCTCCATCGTCATCCTGCTCAGTCTGACGAGTTTGGCAGGAATGTCAAAACTAGACATGGCGCTGTATAGCTCGTCTCTATGCACGCTGTCATATGCGGCCTTGAAATCGACAAATAGATGGTGTGTGTCGATCTGCATTTCTTGGGTCTTCTCCAGGATCTGCCGCAGTGTGAAGATTTGATCGATGGTGGACTTCCCGGGCCTGAAACCACACAGATAAGGACCTATCAGTTTGTTCACGAATGGTTTCAGGCGTTCACACAAAACGGCAGAGAAGATCTTATAGGCGATGTTAAGGAGACTTATCCCGCGATAGTTGACGCAGTCAAAGGGGTCGCCTTTCTTGTGGATCCCCTTCCTTGTCCATACCAATTATATGCGTCAAATCAAACTGTCACCCAAGAACGTATAGCGTAAAATTTTACAATTTAATCGTCTGTTGTTTCCCTTTGAATTTGATTACAGTTACTATTTTTATAGTAAATTTTAATAGTTTCAACACATTCAGCGATTGTTAATCGTTTAATCGTTTAACATAGTTTCAACACATTCAGCGATTGTTAATCGTGTAATCGTTTAACAATCGCTGAATGTGTTGAAGCTATTAAAATTTACTATAAAAATAGTAACTGTAATCAAATTCAAAGGGACTGACTGTGTAACAGGAGTCTTAAGGCCTTTCAATCGTCGAAATGCACGCACCGCTGTAAATACAGCTGCCGTCGGTAGATTAAATTTACTACTGACAAAAAATACAACATTACATGGTAAAAATCAATATTATGACTAAATCAAGATTAAGGTGTTGGCCTCCCATCGTGCCAAAATCAGACCGCACACCCGTCAGCAGAATCAAATTCCTTCCTCAGGGGAAATACCAAAACAAAACGTGCTTTAATCCTATTTATTTTCTTTCAACCCACAAGGCATTCGATGATTTTAATTAGGAATGAGCGCGATGTGAAATACAGGACGCGAAAAAATGTAAATTTTTAACTTCGCGTACCTTTCCTTAAGAGCGTCCCGGATGTGGCTAAGTTCTCATTTTTGAGCCCTTTTGAATTTGGAATAAAATTGTATACAGTCACATTAACACCCATACCGCAAGAAGGCTGTAAAAGATAGTCATGGCTGTACTTCAATGTTTATAAGCAAACTTCAGCAGATCGACCTTGCTCATTGGCAAACGAATAACAAGAGTAAATTAACAAGTTAACTGCATCCGTGTAACAATACATTCCGAATGCCTGTGGTAATCAAATATTCGGCGAACTCAATTGGAAATTCAGGCCAATCGGCAGCAGTTTCCACCGAGCACTTGCGTGAAGACTATTCCATTTCAGTACGGTTAAGCACATTCATTCCATTACGCATTTATACCCTTAATCCCGCCTGCCACTCGAATCAAAGCCACAGCTAATCCGAGAACCACTCAACACCAGTCTGTGATCCACGCTCCGTCTAATGTAATGTGTTGTTGCTGTGGTTCAACCTCTCCCATTTCAATTAACACAATTCAACAATACTTCCAAGGACCTCATTTGTGAGAATCCCCTCCATCAGTCGAGACCTTCAGCCTTATCCCATCCAACGCCCCACATCAGCTGGATCCAGTTAATTACTTGTTGACAATGAAAACTCCCCCGAACGGGGGTTGCCCCCACTAATTATGTAATTGCATGGATTATATCTAGCGTGCTAATTGCAGGGAGCCCCATTCATCGTTGGAAGGGAACGACGAACGAACTCGCAAATCCCTTCAACGGCCGTCCGCTCCAGTGAATCTGCAGCGAGGCTTGCCCAAGTACCTGTTTATCCAAACACAGGTTTGCTCCTTCGCCGCAACGCTGGAGTTTCTTGCAACCGACTCTAAGGGAAAATTCAATAAATGCACCAGAGACTGCTCCGCAGAGCTGATTAATTGGATTCCAATTGAAGCGTGCCTATGCATCAGCTTCGGCGAAGCATACCCTCCCCAAGCCCGGAAATGTCACCGCCAGATCCTTCTCCGGAAACGACATCATCATCATCGTCGGCATCATCCATCCAGGGCGAGCTCATACAAGCAATTAGCAGGAGATACCCCGGCACATGCACGCCAACAATGGAACCACAATGACGGGACGAGGTGCAGCAGCCATCCACGACCAACACAACAAGTTTGCTAACTAAATTAGCTCGTCGCTGGGGCCGGCCCAGCACCACGGTCCCCGCCGAACGCGCGGTAGGCCGATCAATGGCCAAAATCGCCGCTGATTGTCAAAGCGAATTAGGGATATGGGACGTCCATCCTGTTTGGCGGTCGGTGGTGGCTGTGACTTTGGGATTAGTTGTCATTGTGCCGTTGTCAGGCTCTTGGCCGAGTCAACACGTGTTTGCTCGCAACACCAAGCAAACATGGGGAATCTGGTCGGCGGCCAGGATTCAGGGCCACCCACAGAAAACCAGCAGAACCTCGATGATTATGATGCGTATGCACGAAATGGAGGAAAATGTCCTGGAGCCACACTGAAATGCTTTCCGCGGCGTTGTCGCTGTGTAAACTTTTGCCTCGGCCTGTCCGCACGCCTCGACGTCGTGCTCGCCGTCGTCGTTTTGCGGCGGAAATCAAACCCTTCGGGAGGGATGAGGGTATTAATTTCAACTGACAGTGTAATCAATTCTGGGGAAAGCAGAGACACACGAAGGAATCGAATTCAATTGGGGGAAGAACATTTTTTTTTCTTTTCCCGCCCCACGCGCACACGAAGGACATCAAAAGGATTCACTATGACGACGCCGGGCAAGGAGTACAAAATTAAAATCACTTCATTTATCACGTTAAGTGCCTCGGCCGGTTGTCGGTTGTCGGTTGTCGTCTGACGGCCAGGACGGCAGAGGATTGAAGGAGAAACGAAATGGATCTTGGCGATTGATTAATTGATTCCAGTGCTTCAACGGGGGGGATCTGGTACTTTTACGGCCATTGCTGCCGGCGGGGGTGCCCGGGGTGCCTTTTGACGACGGCAAAAGGTGTTATTGAATTAAAAAGGATGTCACTCGGACAGTGAGACACGGCGAGATGAATGGGAAAATAATAGCTTCATGCTGTCCGTCGTGATTTCGACATCGGCATTGATTTGCATAGGGACCGAGAGGGGGAAAGCGAGTGGATGCTTGTCATTCCCTTCGAGGCGGGTGGATGGGGAAGGTGTGATTACGGAGTGTAGTCGTTTATCAGTGAATGGAAATCCATTAGTGGGGAATTTTATTTCCTTTGTTGGCCGATGGTTCATTAGGATGTGGAAGCGGGGTGGGTCCGAGGTGGTGTAATGGGAATGACCGGTAATAAAGGACGAAAATAGGGGAGAATATGGAACTTCCTAATGGTCGTCCTAATGCGTTTATGGAAGACGTGAGAATTCCTTGTCGGAAATGAGTATGTAAATGCGTTTCGAGACAATGGGTGAACATTGATATGTGGGTGGGGTGGGGTATTTCATCAGAATTATTCCATTCAAGACAAATGTGATGACTGAATGGGAAAATATTAACTCTTGATGGTTGAAAGCAATTAGGAGAGCACAACAAAGGCGTCCGTACTGACCGGCGTTATGATATGGCACGGATGAGGCATTGTTGCCCCAACAACAGAGTTGGTGTACGATTTCTTTAAAAAATTAGTCAATCATCATCAAAACTCTTGGTCGTAAATCATGGCCAAACATTGTTATCATCTTTTAAACTAACTGACATTTAGCATGATCAGCTTTGATTTCTACCCACAATCCAAGCTAACGAGCACTTGTTTTGTTGTTTCTTTAAGTGCCCGCCCTAAGTTAAAGGGGTCCCAGGTTCGAATCCCAGTGAAAGCAAAGTTAATATGCTTTTATCCGGTTTTCAAATCTGGTCCAGTCTGCATTTGCCGTTGGGATCAAATTAACGGGACTATCACTGGAGCGGTCGATCAGTGGTAGGTCTGACTGTGGGTATCACAATGGATCAACATGGTCTAAGTGTGCTGGTGAATTCACAAGCAGACCCCTAAAATAACCTAACCTTATGATCAGACTCCTGTTTTTTGGGTGACGGATGTCATTGTCTGTAGAAGTCGAAGACGCTCACTAACTCTCTAGATCCTACTTACTAAGCCGTTGTTGACAAAGCTCTTCAAAGACATTTGGCATACTGACCGCAAGTGCCCCTCAGAATTTCGACACGTCCGTCTGTTATCATTTGATAATCTGTTAAGGGAATTCCAGGCGGGCTTTAGATCTGGCTACTCAACTGTCGAGCAAGCACATTCATAAGCCGCAATAAAAAACTCTACGCCTTCTTTGTGGACTTCAAAGCGGCCTTCGATTCTGTGAACCGAAATGCCTTATTTTATAAGTTGTATAGTATGAGAATGTCATCAAAATCCGGAAGGGTTTTACAAAACCTTTATGAGATACCAAGGTAGCTGTTTGGAATGGGGAGACGCTATCAGAATGGTTTCAGACGGTATCAGGAGTAAAGCAGGGATGTTCGCTGAGCCCAAGTCTATTTGACCTCTTTATAGACGATATAGTGTACTTTCTCCCAGGAGGAATAGAAATTGCAGGGACTCTCATTAAAGCCCTTCTGTTTGCAGATGACATTGTACTGTTGGCAAGCTCACCGGAATCTTTGCAATTGATGATTAACAAATTGTAAGAGTACTTCACGGCGATTGAAAAACAGGCGAAACGAGCTGGTCTTAAGGTCAATGAGGATAAGACGAAGTATATGCTGTCGAGCAAGAAACGATCCGTCGCACACCACCTAGGACGAAACGTTACTATCGACAGCCACAATTTTGAGGTAGTGAAGGAGTTTGTCTACCTCGGGGAAAACGTGAACTCCACGAACGACATCACAGTGGAGATCCGACGTAGAGGATCCCGTCTGCGAGGAAGGCGAATGGAGGAGAAGACACAACCGCGATCTTTATGATCTGTACCAGGATGTGGATGTAGTCCGGAAGGCAAAAATCGACTGCACTGGCGCGGCCACATCGAGCGCATGGACAGCAACGCTCCAGCTAAGAGGGTCTTCGAATCCGAGCCTCCTGGTTCGAGAAGGAGAGGAAGACCGAACCTCCGGTACAAAGACCAAGTCATCGCGGACATAAGACAGCTTGGTCTTGATGACTGGAAGCAGCGTGCCCAGGACCGTCAAGGATGGAAGGTAGCGATTCATCAGGCTTAGACCCTACATGGGTAGTAGGCCTATAAATCAAAATCAATCAAGAGTACTGCAGCCTATGGTGCCTGGTCGTGAATTTGGATAAATCTAAAATAATGATATTCAAAAAGAGAGGTGGTAGACTTGCTTACAACGAAAAATGGCGCTTGGAATCTTGGAATCCTTTTAACAAGTAGCCTTAGTATGAACAGACATCTGAAGGAGAAACTCACGAAATCTGAAACCGTCATCAATGTAGTGTGGAAAAACTGTTTCAGCAACTCACAGATTGTGCACAGCAGTAAATTCAAAGTATTTGAAGCTGCGTCGGAAGCAGTAATGCTCTAAGCGGCGAAAGTATGGGGGTATAAGCCATATGAGGAAGTTGAAAAACTACAACGTTTTTTCATTAAGAAAACATTCCACCTCCCTCCAAAGGCTCCGAATTATATGCTCATGCTGGAAACAGGCCTATCTCCACTATTTATTAAAACACTTAAGTTGCAGGTAAACTACATACTAAGGGTTATAAACATGTCAGACAACCGTCTTTCAAAGATAATGGCCTTGTACGAGATTCGGAACAAAAAAGGATGGTTCGAAGAATGCCTGGAATTAGCTCGCAGTTGTGGTGTAGAGCTGAATGCGGAAACTATGAACTGGAAGAACTCACTATACCAGCTCATAGCGAGAGTTGATGAAAAGGCCAGAATGAAGTTTGTAGAAGAAGCGACGGGATCACTGCATCGTAGTACGTATAGCCAGCTAAATCACAATCTTGAGGATAAAATCTACTTCAAAGACATCCATAGCATTCTTGAAATATCAAGAATGTTCAAACTCCGTGGAGAACTCCTAAAACTCAATTATATCCCCCATAGAGAAGATCTTCCTATATTCTGTAGTTATTTAGAAGACCGAGCAGATATCATGCATTTTCTAGGCAAGTGCCCAATCCTAAGGGAAACAAGGAGAAGTTTCTTTGGGAAAGACTTCTTATCGGAGCAAAAAATTATATCCCTTCTCAACGAAGTTAACGTCACTAAGCTATATAGGTACTGTAAATTAATTAAAATATAGAGAGAGTATATTAGCAGGGCACTTCTAAAAATGTTTGTAAATGTACCTAAATAAATGCAATCCTTATTATTATTAGTTCTATAGTCAATCTGGCAGATTTTGTATTATTATTATAATATTATCATATTATTACTTTAAATAAATCTAATCTAATCTAAATCATAATCTGTTATCATTTGTCAACGAATGCCTTTTCACTTTCATCCAAACTTAAATGATTTCGAAACCTTCCACTCAAAAGTCCGTTCCAGTGAATCAGCGAATAAAGACCCTTCGAAAATCAAACTAAAAAAGAAAACTCTTAAAATTTTTTAAAAAAACCTCGAAATCCTGCCGAGTGCTCTTCTTTCATAAAGAACTCACTCCTCCCATCTGCAACCGGTCTTTCAAAGAGCATCCCTCTTGGGGATTGATACCAAATTCCACCGAAAAACTATATAATCAAAGAGCTGGATCATCGCACCCCCCGCGAACATCGCTGAGTATCCGTCCAACATCCCATTCAATGCAAATTCATCTGCAAAGCAGTTTTTAAACGCCGTCAATGGACAACAGAAAGTCTGCTGACTCACCAGAACGGATAAAGAACTCAAGCCTTTCATCGCAGATACAACATAAACCGCAGAAACAAAAAAGAGACGCAAAAATTCTCATTTTATTGAAGCAACCCTCCCGCGCGATGACTTGAAATTCCAACACCACTTCAATCATTTAGCCTTACAGTGTCAATGACTTCACAAAGCAAATCCCCACTGAACGTTCTTTTATATGTTTTCCCATTCAATGGAAACGGCACGAACTGCTTCAGCTCGCAGCCAGCCAGCCAAGAGCCGCAGAATCCTTCAATGCCCCTGCAACACTATGTCAATCCTTTAATTAAAAAATGAAAAAAAAAAGAAAACACAAAATTCAAGGCAAAAAATATAAATCCTCGTCTACTTGAATGCTTCGTCCACTGATATAAATGCTGAGTACATTTCATCCTTTCGTCCTTTCGCACTCTTTTGCGGCTCACCAAACTGTGCCGTCGTACGTTTTATTTCACTTCGTTCGTGGTCGGCTTAATGCCTTAGAAGGTCTCTGACCTCCCTTCCAAATCTCCTCGCTGCTCGGGCGTTTTATTAAACCCACCGCTCCAAAGGCGGGGAGATAAGTACTTGATGGGCCCTAACGAGACCCTTCATTGGGCCAGAGTCTCCATCTATGCATGTACGTTTATCCACAGCGGGCCGAATTGCGGTGCAGCTAGTTTTGGTCTCACCTTTCCGGGCGCACTTCACCACGTGGGGCGCAAAACGAAGTTGAGGAGAAAATTAAAAACAAAATCGCACCGCAGAACCCAGTTGACCTTGTTGGGGTGCACACATCCTCCCCTCGCAGCCCACTCCAACAACACTCGGCGGGATACATGGCTCTCCGCTTTCATACAGCGCCTCGCAAAGTGCCTACACGTTGCAGGATAAGACTATTAAAAACTTTCCTCTCTCAGTCACTCCGCTGTTCGCTCTTGTAAGGATTCAACTTTATTCGTGCTGTCCTTGCCCCGGTACAACTTCACTCATTAATTTTGTAGGGCACCCGAAGAAAAAGAATCCTCTTCCTTTCCTGCCGTCCACTCCAGAGGGGGATTGAGACAGACCGAGGAAAAGAGAACAAGAATTTCCCAAGTAAATTAGGCTCCACATGCAAATCATCTCCGCAGGCTGGCGGCGTGGCGTTGGAGAGGTGGTGGTGGAAATTGTAAACACCGGTCGGGCTGTGCTTAGCAACTTCGTGGCGCAATGTGCGAAAATTAGCGTAAACTTTTTGTTGACTTCAAGTTTTTTGTAGACTTCTGCCGTCCTTATGTTTCCCGTTTTCGTTTTCGTTATTCTTCTTCTTTTCTTCTCATGTTTCATTTAGGTAACATGGCTGTGTGGCAAGCTCCTTGAATTGGCTCATCTCGCTGCGGTTAAGTGGTACCTACGGAGGGTGAGATACATGAGTCAAGGTGGCTCGGGGAAGTTCTTGCGTGCGCCTAAAGGGGATTTGGAATACGAGATCCCGACTTGTGTACACAGAAAGCATGGATATTGGTTTGATTTACGAACGAGACTTGTCAACTTAGAGGTTGGTGATTGGGGGTCATTAAAAGTTTGTTTCCCTGTTTTAACTTCCAAAAACCATTGCGTCAGCGTAGAAGACATCATAAGGCTACTGAACATACTTCTTCCACTTCTATTTCAAGGCTCGGTAATCTACTAGGTCTAAGTAAATCCAATCTATATGCTTGCTGTACACGTCGCAGTCAACTCCACGCTATCAGATTTCAACTTGCCTCTCATCCTGTGCTTCATTCGTGGACAAGCCTAGTTTCACATTCACGTTAAGCCGTTGGCGACGAGACCAAGGTTGACCATGTAATTAGCCCAAGCAGGGAGAAAGTGGGCCATCTAGTGGCTTTTTTTTTAAATCATTGGTTATTTTGACACTGACAGTTGTTTCCCGCTCGAAATCTTGACAGAAAGTCAGTATCATACCTCCGCAGAACGAAACGTGTCGTTGTACCCCTGAGCAACTTCGGGGAATATTGAAAACTTATTACCAAAGTGAGTGTTGTGCTGTGTAGTCCAAACCGTGCGTTTTTTGAAAAAAAGTTTTGGCCGAAATGAAGCGCATACCGCGACTGCTGTACGCAAGTTTATGGAAAAGTTCGTGAGACTGGTATGCTAGTGGACACCACTCATGGTCCCCGTCGTCGCATCGTGCAAGGATGAGAATGCTGTGGTCGAGAGTTCGAGACTCAATTCACGAACTTCAACTCGCCATAGATCTCTACAGCTCAACACTTCGCGCACTAGTCTGAGGAGAATTCTGCACAAAGATCTCGGATTATTCGCTTACAAGGTCCAACTGACTCAGCAATTTGAGGCGCGCGACCATCCGCTTCGTTATCGCTTCGCAGTTTAGGCCTTAGAGCAGCTTGAATTGGACAACGATTTTTGGCGAAAAATCATCTTTTCTGACGAGACGCATTTTCATCTCGGCGATTACGTTAACAAACAAAATTGCAGCATCTGGGGCTGGGAAAACCCGCGGCTTATTGTCGAGAAGCCAATGCGTTACTACATAGAGAGTAACAATCTGGTGCGGATCGTGGAGTGGTGGCATCACTTAACCATTTTTCTCCGAAAATGAGGCTGAGAACACAACGTTTCGGTCAACGGTGGGCATTACAGAGCCAGGTTAACCGAATTTTTGTGTACTGAAATTGAAGACGTTGACTTGGACGACCTCTGGTTCATGCAGGATGGCGCGCCATGCCATACAGCCCATGCCATACAGCCCATGCCACAATCGATCTTTTGCGCACAATGCGCGGACAATCGTGTTCTCAGCCGTCTTGGCGATGTCAATTGGCTGCCTCGGAGCTGCAATTTGACCCCTTTGGGATTTTTTTTGTGAGGAACCGGAAAGGACCGATGTTGAAATGAAAGAAATGGTTCAAGCACTTAAGACCAATATCATCCAAACAATCCGTGAGCAGTAGCCCGGAAACATCAACAAGGTCTTGGAAAATTGGGGTGACAGAATGCGCTACTGCGAAGCCAGAACCGTCCTTATTTTCCCGGTTCTTACTCTCCTTATGAGAGTAGATTTTCCACTTCTCGGTTTCGAGGCCAGGGTTCTGGATATGAAGTCGCGCCAGCACATCTGCCGTTTTCCTGAGTTGCCTCGGAATCCAGCAGACAGCGCGCGTCAGTTTTGGCGGCCTGAAAGCCTCAAAAGTTATGGTTCCCAAGAGGGGGGATTTTCGGCACAGATTTGCTCAGCCATTCAAGGGTTTGCTGGGTGGACCACTTCAACACAAAGGTTCCGTTTTCCAAACCACAGCCCTCCACTTGAAAGCAAGCATTCTCTGCCGTTGCTAGCTCCCACAGTTGATCTTCGCAGTGTTTGCACTCAGCGCCGGTCATACTGTCATCATTGCCAGCTTTCCCAATTCGGAGCGCCAAAGAGGAGATAGCAGCTCCTTGCGCTCGGTTCTTCTTCTTCCTCTTTGCGGTTTCTCCTGCATCGGCCAATTTCCATCCAGTGGTGCTACAGCCATTGCTGGTTGTAGCACCTGTTTCATTTGGATCTTGCGCCCAGGAGGAGTCGCCAACAGGAGTTGGGATACTTCTGTTAGTGGATCTTCCCGCGTCATTCAACCTCCGTCCGCCAGAACTGCGTCCTTTGAGGGTTGCAGCACTAGTTTCATCCGGACGTTGTGCGCGGGGAGAGCCGTCATCAGAGGGATCAGGAACGCTTGAGACCTTCTTCGTCTTGATCCTGTTCGAATCAGCAGAAGAGGAGGTAGCGTTGGCTCTAATAGACTGATCGGTTTCGGTTGGAGTTACCTCTGCCGACCTGTTTCTTTTTGCCGTCGCCACCAAGGGGGTGCGACTCTCAGCACTTGCGCCTGACAGGAATCTTCGGATTGGGTACCAGCGATTCCATGGTCAGCGCCCCGGGGGGTGGAGGGAGGGGGTAGTATGATGGTTGGGGCCTCCAGAATCCTTGCCCCAGGTGGATTTTCGCTGGCGCGAGTACAACCTGGAGTAATTTCCAATCTTTGTTTGTCCGTCACTTTTTTTTTTAACTTGTTTATTGTCAAAGTCAAGACGTTTCTGGCTTTTGGTTCGATGTCTCACCTGGGATCTTTGGAACCGAGGTTCTTTGACTCTTAAGCCCTCCCGCCACGACAAGGCAACCAGAAAGGGAGATCCAAGCTCTTAGACCAAGATTAACTGGATGGCGCAGTGGGTTAAGTGCCTGCCCCAAGTTAGAAGGCTCCCAGGTTCAAATCCCAGTGACCATTTGCCGTTGGGATACGATTAACGGCACGATTAACGGCAGGTTGCTTCTTGGCGGTACAATGGAGCAGTTTTTGAGTCTGAGTGCTCCAGTTTAGTGTTTCAAAAAACTTCCGACAAGAAAAAGAAAATCTCTTAGACCATTTTCCGCTTCTTCTGCTCGGTACCCAACCTTTCTCTCAGCTGAATAAAATTTATTTCATTACTGCTTGCTTTGAAAAAACGTTTTTTTGGAATTTCATTTGGCATCGGAGTCTGATTTAAATCCAAAAACAATTCTGACTGCCGGCTTCTGTAATTGCTTCTCTACCTCCAAGTCTGAGAACACCTGTTTTAATCCTAGTCATGTCCCTAAAACGCCCCTCTTCTCCCTTCTCCATGACTTTTTGTCAATTTTAATTAAAACACTTATCGTGTTTGTTTTAATTCACACACCACTTGGCGCACCTCTCGTCAGACTTCTTCACAATTTTCTAACGACCCTGCCCGCACTCGACAGTTTACACAGAAAGTCCGCAGTGCAGGCCGCCAGACATCTGTCCCTCGTCCGATACAAGCCCGGATCCCTGCAAATTTCTCAAAAATTACACCCGTCGATGCCACAAGGTCAGTGCCAACGATGCCCACTCCTAGGCAGCACTTCCTTCACAAAACAAACAAACATCTGTCTCCCGCCCAACAGAACCCATAATAAACTTCTCCTTCATTCATTCCCTATTCGCCACCGCCACCGCCCCAGAACTTCAAGTCGAGTGGATCGGCTTTGTTTTACTCTGTACTCATGCACCGAAGAGCAGGCACAACTCCTAACTCCTAGACTTAACTTTCTCCCGTATGTTCATTGAATCGAATCGCTACACCGAACTCAAGTTTAACCGTCGTCGTTGTCGTCCTCTTCCTCGTCCTCCTCCTCGTCCTCGTCCTCGTAGTCGACGTAAGTGTGCAACAGCAGGAGGTTAACAACTCGAAACAATAGAAGCAAACTTTTCCACTTGGCTTGAGCTCTGTATCTTTCCGGTTTCAGTGGAGGACGAGGCACGAGCAGTGAGCACAACAACAACAAGAAACAAAAAAAAACTCTCCAACAAATTAAACGTACGTTAAAACAAATGGAGACTCCTGTCGTAGGAAACTTTAGCTCTGTTTTGGAACAATATTGAAATATAAATCTTTCTGCCTCCTCCCTGGTCCCGCATCCAGCCACCAATCCCATCGGATTCCGTCTGCGGTGAGGGGGGGAGAGCACAAACTCCTATTGATTCATCCACTACGAGGCGGTAATTAATTGAAATTGCGTTTCCTTGGCCCGCCGCGTCGCCACATACGCCGAGATTTGTTTCAAGAACTCAATGCATCCCCAAGATCCACCGCCCCGTCCACCAACCGATAAGTTTCATCCGGAAAACTATCGACTCACACGGAGCTTAAGGAGCTGGAGCAGGAGGTGGGGGTCCTTACGTTCAAAGTCTCCTTTGTTCCTGGTTTGTCCTGGTTTCGCCCTTCTAATGAGATATGTAATCTCAAAGCCAAGGAGTGGGTGGGTGGCTGTTGGCTCCGGAACGATAGCGATCCTCGTCTGTGTAGCTTGCCATTGTCAATGCTCTTTGTCGACGTCGTCATCGTGCTCACAATACAAACACAAGGTTGGGCAATTTTCGCGTCGAACAATGTGCAAACGGTGGGAGGATACCTGAATGGAAGAGCATGGTGTAAGGCTTGCCTCCAACGGGCCACATGAAGTAGCCTTTATGATGGGGCCGAGAGTGGATTTTGAGAGTGTTCACATCTCTGTCGCTGCACCGCCTGTGGGGAAGGGGAGAAGGAGACTTGTAAGCTTTGAGGTTATGGAAGAGCCTATTTCGAAAATTATCCTTTGTGCTTGGTAACGTCCCTCTCAGAGATGGCTTTGTGGCCAGAATGGAGAGAACTTAAAAAAGGTTTTTTGTCGATGACCCTGGTATTTATGGGGATGTTACTTTAGTTTTCCCATTTAGGTTGTGTCGAACAAAAGGGTTGGTCCGGTGGGGGATGCTTTTGCTTTGAGTTTGCATCCGATTTGGCTTGATGATACGTAAAATGGCCAAAGAGGGCGGTTGATAAGTACGACAAATTGTGAAATAGGGACTACACTTTGATTAGATACGTTATCTACGGATTGTTAAGGAGCGGGCGTGGGATGAGTGAAAAGGAGTGAACTTAAGGGATCACTTTTAGTGTTCCCATGCTGGCGATGATAATCATTGACCTTGGTGTGGTATTGACTATTGAGATAGATTGAGTGGTAGTGATGAGCTGAGGGCGTAATTTGTGTGGGGTTGCTGGCCGTTAGGGGTGCGAACACCACCTGTGTTAGATACCGAAGGTGCAAGGACATTTAGAGTCGTTTTCTGCCGATTGTTGGAAGCAGTTTGCTGCGTTTGCAGGAACGAGTGTTGAATGGAGTCATGTTCGAAATAAGTTACCTCGCTTTTGTGCATCTAGGACTATTTTTCTTGGTAGTTATACTCTTCGAGTATTGTCAATGTTGTTGAACCTATACCTCCAGCGAAGCAGTACGCCACAGCGGTTAGTTTTGACTTTAAGAAATATTTCCGCTAAGATAATTCAAAATGAGAATGCGAACGCCTCGAAACATGAAATGGATTTCGGCAGCTCTACAAAACTCTTATTCTGCCAGTCCTGCTATATGGAGCCGAAAGCTGGACACTAAGCAGAACTGCGGAGCTAATTCTTGGTGCCTTCGAAAGAAAAATTCTACGTCGGATATATGGTCCCGTCTGCGAGGGAGGCGAATGGAGGAGAAGACACAACCGCGATCTTTATGAGCTGTACCAGGATGTGGATGTAGTGCGGAAGGCAAAAATCCGTCGACTGCACTGGCGCGGCCACATCGAGCGCATGGACAACAACGCTCCAGCTAAGAGGGTCTTCGAATCCGAGCCTCCTGGTTCGAGAAGGAGAGGAAGACTGAACCTCCGGCTTAAAGACCAAGTCATCGCGGACGTAAGACAGCTTGGTCTTGATGACTGGAAGCAGCGTGCCCAGGACCGTCAAGGATGGAAGGTAGCGATATATCAGGCTCAGACCCTACATGGGTCGTAGGCCTGCGAAGTAAGTAAGTCTTGCGAAAAGAAGAACGTTAGAGCTGATTTTCCATTCATGAGAAAGAAAAGTTCTACGTTGAAAGGCGAATGAAGAAGAAGATAAAATCGCAAACTGTACTCGCTTTATAATAGTCCGCAAGTCGCAGACCTCTCGCATACACTGTTTTGAATACCATTCGATCGTGAACCACAATGATCCGACTAAGAGAGCATTCATATCCAAACCTTCTGTTTCGAGAACCTGTGGTATAAAGATGTCACTTGGTCTTTACAACACAAGTTAATGTCGACAAGTGGGAGCACTTTGCCTGGTTCTTCTTCTTCTTTTTCTTAGGGCGCTATGGTCCGAGGTGGACCTGGGCCTAGCTTCTCAGCAACCACTCGCGTTGTGCGTGCTATTGTTCTGTCACGAGCGGAGAGGACCTACAGTTTAATGCCGACTCTGAACGGCGATATTGAGAAGCTTTTTCTAAACAGTTATACTCTTTGAGCATTGTCAGTGACTCGAAAGAGGTGGAGCCGTAAAAAAATTTTTGATGTTTTTATCGAGATTCGAACCTCGAGCGTAGGAGTCGACCCACCTACCCAATACGCCACGGCCCCCACATTATCCTGGAGAAAACTACATTGAATTCCTATGAATTCTCTTACAAACAAAGGTCTATACATTACAAGTCATACTTGTCTCGTTCTTCAGTCATATGTCCTCAATGCAGGTTCTTCCAGAGTCCAACATTTGCTTGTTAAAAATCCAGTTTTTTAGACTATCGTCTCAGGAAAAAGGAAAATCCTATATTATTGACCTAACCAAGTCCACAGAAACTCCACAAAGTAACACGACGTTCTCTCGGATGCATTCCCACGGACGGAATTTAGTCATTTCTCAAAGCAAGAGGAATAGTGACCTGATTGTCGTCCAATGAACCACTTAAAGCATCTTGTACGTATTCTTGACATTGCTGTCATATCCAATGTCACTGCCTTCCAAGCCACTAGTTCCCAAGAACAACAGTCAACATTTTTTCCAAGTACCCACTGGACAACTGAGCCCCAAGCCCAAGAGGGCAAGCAAACGTCCTGAACGCATTCATAACCGAATGAACTCCTCCCCATGTCCTGTGTCCATCAGACTGTATTTGCTCTGACGTTAGCCTTTTGAATATTTAAAGGCAACCTGCAGGGCTCCCACCTCGAAGCAGGCATGCACTCGCAAAAGTCAATAAACCACTCCAAGACGGGTCCCCAACAAACCAAACAAATTGACATTTGTGGCCATAAGACGAGTGCCACCCCTACGACCAACTGCCTTCCATAAACAATCGATCGCCCCCTGATAGTCCGCCCCACAAATTGTTACTTTCGTCGTCGGTTGAGTGAAATTTGGTCACAACACTGTTTGTCAACGCAAATAAGTGTCGCCGTCGCCTGGCAACTTATGTAACCCAAACACTGTCACTCTCGCCGCAGACGAAGGGCTTCAACCCGTCTCGTCTTGGCAGCCGCCTGCCGATGGGTCCTGGCTCCTGGTCCACCGTGTAGTGAGAAAGCTCGCTCTCTACTGGAGCGCTCTGACTTCCGAGTCTGCCATCGACCCTCCAAAGTCGCGAGAAAATTTCCCAGATGCCTTCCCCCGTCGATGGGACATTCTCTGCCGTGGTGAGCAGGCGCAGGAGCGTTGTTTTCCTTACTCTTGTCAGTCGGGAGGGGGTGAGTGCATGCAAGTCGGTGTCGAATCACCGGCACAACGACAATGTGACAAATTGTCTGATGCTACTCTGGCACGCGTGGGACTGTGGATACTCCACTCGGGGGGCACACGTGGTGCGGCGAGATTGTGCAGACAAGGTGCATGGGATGCATGCTTAAGTGTATCCGAGATTGTCGGTGTAGCGAATAGATATGGGTTGCGATAATTGAGTGTTTATGGATGACATACTTAGCTGGGGAGGGTTAACTTTTGCAACACGTTGTTGAATTTGATTTAAAGGATTAGGCTGAGCAGGAGAGTGGCGAAAGGGTTTCGCTGTGAAGTGTTTTCAGGAAGTCCTTTGACACGAGGAGGCTCAGTTGATGGGGGTGCCGGATTGAATTTGTCTCCATTGAGTGGGTAAATGGAAGGTGAACTGATGGTGGAAGTCTCTTAAAGGATATGTTTATTGATTAACTGATTCGATTGCCTGCGGCTGTCTGTCGTGGAGTGGAGTGGTGGAGGTCAAGTGGTTCGCCTCGTGAACGATGAGAATTCAACGAATTCTTCAAATAAAGTTCAACAAGACGGCACGTGGTGAATGTTAATGAATTAATGGTTGATTTTCAAAGGAAACCAAATCTTTTTCATCTTTGTATGAACTTTTTAAGGAACTTGCTAGGCTTGGGGACCCTAGATTGATGCTTTAGGGTGTTCTGTGATAACTTTTCATGAATGTGGATGATGTGCTGCAAAGCTATTCCCCTATTCTGTTCCATTAACGTCCATATCAATATTTTAGGGAAATCAAATCTGTGAGAATTGGTCGCATTGTTTTCGATCATTGCATTGATCCTCGAAGTTGAGAAGGTTGATCAAGTTGATTGTTATCCCATTGAATCACATGCAGAAGGAAGTTTATAAACAAGTGAGGTCTTACGCCAGTTTTTATTCGTTGGTAGAGGGTGTTACTTCCATGCGCCCTTAGAAAAGAAAACGCACTAAAAACTCTCCAGATTACAAATGTTACTCATCCTGGAATAAATAATAACGGCACGAATGGAAGGTAGGCAGGTAAGTTAAAGGCCGGTCGTCCGACTAATGTTGCGGCTCACTTAGACCAACAGATTGGGTCCATTGCGCCCTAACAGAACACGAATGAAAACGAATGGGAACAAGTTTAAGTTCCATTTAGCCGAGGCTATATTTTTATCAAATTTACATCAACCATAATGAATTTCACGGTGGATGTTTTCGACGTCACTGACAGATATACGTTTCATTCAAAACCATAGACGTCACCAAAGCCTTATTTTTTAATGCTGTTACTTACTCCTTTAGGTCCAGAAAGCGTCTGCATTCGAGCTATGTCCGTTTTCCAGCCTAGAAGGTCATAGATGCGTTGTTTCAGAGAAAAAGCTTTTTTCTCTCGAACTAGGAAAAAGGTATTCAAACACACTTCTGGCCAAACGAGTTTTTTGTATAATTTGTAATGTCGACTAACTGTTACTACCTAGGATTATTTACAAGTATTCGTAGAGCTCGAAGAGTACACCTTTTGTCTAAAGAATAATCATGCTTTTAATTGGACTCTTTTCAGCAAGTTTATGGGGAAATGAGCACGTGCATTGGTTCGATGGGACAAAGACCAACTTTTCATTCCATAGCCAGCTAGTGGCAATACACCGATAGCACCACCGACTTGGAAAGCCTATCATAACTGCAGAAGAATACGAGCACTGTTTGATAAGTCAGTGACACTTTGGATTTCCCGCACAGTAACTTTAAATACAACACAGCCTCCTCAACTGCCATCTATAAATAGACTGTCAAGTTTTAAGCAAGCCGCGACATTTAGTTTGTGTCTGGCAGCAATTAAAAGTAGACAACCGTGTCAATTTTAACGACGATGGAGGTAGGTGAATTTGGTTAGCTGATTGATTAAGAATGATTAAGCGATCTTTGGTCCTGTTTGTGTTGATGGCTTTTGGAGGAGAAGGTTCAACCACGAACTGTATGGGCTGTACAGCGACATGAGTCTAGCCAGGCGTCTACGGATCCAACGCCTAAGAAGGCTAGGCCAAGTAGAGCCTATGAACAACTTAGCTCCGGCCCGAAGAGTCTTCGACTCTGAGCCTGTGGGACAACGCAACAGAGGACGTCCACGTACAAGGTGGCGCACACAAGTCGAAGGGGACCTCGGCCAGCTTGTTGTGCGAAACTGAAGGCAGCTGTCGAAAGATCGTGCTGGCTGGAGAGGCATGTTAAGCGAGGCCCAGGTCCACCTCGGACTGTAGTGCCCTAAAAAGAAGAAGAAGAAGAATTTTAGGATCCTTACTGAAGCAAACTGTATGTTCATAGATTCCAAGCTCAAAAAGTATGTACTGTGTTTTTGGGTTCGACAGGCAACTGTCTAATAGAGCCATCTCTTGAAAGATCAAGGTGACTTTGTACAAATAGCTCCTGGTATTTTCGAGAGAGTTCTGGTTATGATCTTGTTGCTCTTGTTTGCGTTGATGGCGATTGTAGGTATCACCCACCAACTATTCGGGCTGAAGTGCGACATGTGTCTGACCAGGAGTTTACAGATCCAACGTCTTAGGTGGCTAGGCCATTTAGAGCGCATGGACAACGTAGCCTCGGTACGAAGAACATTCGTCTCTAAACTTGTAAGACAATAGAGGACATCCCCGTCTAAGGTGCCGCATACAAGAAACTACACACTGCTTTCGAAAAGACTTCAAGAAACTTTGATCACATCAAAGAAGACTCACCCGATGTTACGAATTTTATCTAACCACATAAAAAAAAACGTCTGGTCTGCACAGAAGTACGAACATTGAAATAAGGGGCATTCAAATTGAAAGCTGCATAGAAAGACGGCTAGGATTTGAACCTAGACTTGAGACTCTAGTGCGTATGGGTCGACGCACGAACCCACATAATCATGGAACCATCATTTTTTTTAGTTCTTTCAACCGATCTATCAAAAAAAAAACTCGATTACTGCAGTGACACCAGTGCACAAAACTCATTTCCAATCGACCCTCACTGCCAATAAATGTGCCAATGATTGGTTTAAATTCCATAAAACGGTGGCTTTGTATTAGTATTCCAACCAGATTAGTGGTTTACATTTCACAACAAAATCGAAGCCAATCGCTCCATCGCTTTCGTATTCCATGTAACAAAGGATGCTTTTGATGAATTATTCCTAGGGATTTTCGAAAGATTTAATCCAATCTGATTAGAGCGTCTGCTCCATACTTAATGACCCCGCAAACCGCTGCCCCAGCGTGATGACTACGAACTTGTCCCCCTGCCATTTGCAGCCCCATTTTTGACACAAACATGCCCCATTCAGCTTAATCCAGACTATCGACATCCATGCTGATGGCAAATAGCTCCCCTCGATCCACAAGTGTGAACAGCGTTCTGTTGTTAAAACTCGACCTCGATTTTTTGTTTTGTTTGAAAATACGTCCCACTCATCAAGCCCATAACAGCAGACCGCAACCAGCTAATCAACCAAACAACAAGCCCGGTCCCCAGTTAGCTAATCTTAATGAGCCCTCAACGCCAGCCCATCCGATGTCCTGTCAAATGAACTCTGGCCGGATGTTAATTTCCCCTAATGCAAGTGCGAAACTCTCTGCGCCACACATTTCGAGTTTTAAGCTCCATAATCCACTGCTAGGTCACAATAATACCCCATTAAATTAATCGACCGAAATTAACTCCAGCCGGCAGTGGGGCCAAAGCCGAGCGGGGACCGGCCACATCAATGCCACCATAATCCACGCGGATAAAAACTAGACCGTGCTTATTTTCAACAAACACAAAACTTTGTAATCCCCCGGACTTAATCATGTTACCCCCTCGCAAGCCGCTGCCTTTCGTCCATTGAAGGGATTCCCGATTGGCCGTCCTCCTTTAGCCACCGCGCCGTGCCGCGCCGTCCTGATTGAGTTCCGTAATCGAGCGCGCGCCAAGTTGAAAACGAGGCCAACGTTGTTAACAGAATAGCACCCCTGTTCACAACAACGGCGATGGGGGTGCGAATGGGAGGCGGCAGGTGCCCAAAGAAATACTCTGCCGGCTTAACAGTCCGGTGCGCTCTGCCACTGCCACTAATTACACTCTAAACTAAAGAAAGCATAATTCGAATGGCCTTCGTTTCGGAATAAGGCACGGAATCATAGCTTCTGCAGCGACTGGACAGGGTGGGACGCAAATTGGCTTTGCCCGGATGGGTGGATGGCGGCCCAGTGACGTCCGCAGGGTGGTGTGTTTGCTAAAACAAATAATTTCAACCAAAAAGTCAGGCCACAGACAAACCAGAATCACTCAACCACTGCCCACAGCTCGCCCGCAGCCCTCATCCTGTCGCCCTACCGCTTTGGGGTTTAAATCAAAGTGAGATGAAAACGGGGCGAGAGAGAAGGAGAATGTGAGCTTTTATTTGTGTTCGCTTGCACTTGCTGCAGGGGGTGGGTAACCCATAAAAATGCGGCCCTCCGCCAACAAAGAAATGCAATTAAAGGGTTCTAAAACTGCCACGAATTGATTTCGCCTCCTTTTTGTGTTGCTTCTCTTTTGCCACCCCCTTCCACACACACTCATACGTGCGCTCTTGGAATGCAGTAGGTTTTATTGAATTAACAGTGCTCAAGGGGGCGAGAGAAATGATTCGTTTCGACGGACTGCTTGGTGAGTGTCTGGTTTTTTCTGCGTGGTCGTCATATTCGAACAAATGGTGAAAAGTTTTTCATTTTCCATTGGGGTTTTCTTTTCTTCATTCCACCCACGCCGAAGTGCAGAAGGGAATGAGGGAGGGGCGACAAGCGAAGAGCGAAAGAGATTTGTGGTAAATTAAAAGTCCCTCAGTCACAATCACAGCCACGTCTGAGTGTTCTGGAAGAATCGTCGATTCCTCGATTCGATGGCGTTTTTAATCAACGCCTCCGGTCGTTGGCAAACGTTGGCATGGAGCAAATCGGACAGCGAAATGACTTTGACTCGAAGCGAGGAACGCTACGTGCTGGGATTAACTAGTGGGTGACCAATCAGATGCTTAACTCCTAATCTTGTGAAACTTGTAGGGATTTGCGAAAGTGGCTCGTGAAGGGAGAGCGATGAGCAGAATAGGTTTCAATCTTGAATTAACTTGCCTGGCTTTGCCTGGGGGGGTGTTTGGCAGTAGTCGGTTGAGGAAAACGGCGCAATCATCGGAAGAAAGTAATTCGTGGGTGTGTTGATTGAGTAGCGACCGAGGGAATAAAGGAGCGAGGCTTTAAAGAAAACTATGGTTGAAAGATTACAGCGAGTTGTGTCGTCGTTAGTGGATTCTGACCTCAATTAGAAACAGTTTCAGATGCCGTCCATCTGGACCATTTTGAGACAAAAGTTAGGACCTCTGAGCTTCTGCTTTCCTGACTCTTAACATTCTTAAGTCTTGGCATCACAACCAAATTGAAGGCTGTCCCCAGCTAACAAAGGATTGCAATGGGTGGAGATGTGTGTCAGTTAAGGCCTTGGTTCACGTCAGACTATGGAACTACTCGAAAACGAAGGGTGTCATATCACAGTCGGAGGTGGACCTGGGCCTCACTTAACATGCCTCTCCAGCCAGCACGATTTTCGGCCGGCTGTATCCAGTTTCGCACACCAAGCCGGCCGAGGTCCCCCTCGACTTGTGTGCGCCACCTTGTACGTGGACGTCCTCTGTTGCGTTGTCCCACAGGCTCAGACTCTTCGGGCCGGAGCTAAGTTGTCCAAACGCTCTACATGGCCTAGCCATCTTAGGCGTTGGATCCGTAGACGCCTGGCTAGACTCATGTCGCTGTACAGCCCATACAGTTCGTGGTTGAACCTTCTCCTCCAAATGCCATCAACGCAAACAGGACCAAAGATCACGCGCAGAACTTTTCTCTCGAAAAGACCAAGAGACTGTTCATCCGCTTGGGATATTGTCCATGCCTCGTACACGCCGTACAGCAGGACTGGGATGATCAAGGTCTTGTATCGAGTCTGCTTGGTCTTCCGAGAAAGAAGAAGTAGAGCCTACTACTCAATTGCCTTTTGAGCACCAAAAAAACAGCGGTTGGCAAGAGTTATTCTGCGTTTGATCTCGGTACTGATGCTGTTTGTGCTCTTTACTGCGGAGCCGAGGTAGACGAAGTCCTTCACTACCTCAAAGTTATAGCTGCCTATGCTGACATTCTGGCCAAGTCGTCGATGTTGTGCGTCCTTTCTTGATGACAGCATATACTTGGTTTTGCCCTCGTTTAACGCCACACCCATTTTAGCCGCTTCCGTTTCAATGCCAGCAAACGCATTATTGACGGCTCGCTGTGTTCACCCAATCACCAATCAATGTCATCCGCGTAAGCTGGCAGTTGAACGGACTTTTGGAAGATCGTGCCTCTTGTGTTGACCAGTGAGTTTTGCACGATCTTCTCAAGAACGATGTTAAGGAAATCACATGACAGCGCGTCGCCTTGTCTAAAACCTTTTTTGACATTGAAGGTCTCGGTGAGTTCGTTACCGACCTTGATGGAGCAGCGAGAGTTCTCCATCGTCATCCTGCTCAGTCTGACGAGTTTAGCAGTAATGTCAAAACTAGGCATGGCGCTGTATAGCTCGTCTCTATGCACGCTGTCATATGCGGCCTTGAAATCGATAAATAGATGGTGTGTGTCGATCTGCATTTCCTGGGTCTTCTCCAGGATCTGCCGCAGTGTGAAGATTTGATCGACGGTGGACTTCCTGGGCCTGAAACCACACCGATAAGGACCTATCAGTTTGTTCACGAATGGTTTCAGGCATTCACACAAAACGGTAGAGAAGATTTTATAGGCGATGTTAAGGAGACTTATCCCTCGATAGTTGGCGCAGTCAAAGGGGACTCCTTTTTTGTGAATCGGGCAAACGATACTGAGATTCCACTCATTGGGCATGCTTTCCTTCGAACATATCTTACAGATGAGCTGGTGCATGCGCCCTACCAGATCACCTCCAGCTGCTTTAAACATTTCGGCGGGCAGACTATCTGCACCAGCAGCTTTATTAGACTTCAGTCTCGATATCGCTATCTTGACTTCGTCTAGGTCGGGGGGACGGTATTCTCTTCTATCATCGTCCGTTGTGTTAAGTGGAACATTCTGCCTGACAGCGGTATTTGTGTCCTCATCGCCGTTCAACAGTCTGCAGAAATTATTTTTCCAGATTCTCAATATCGACTGCGAATCTATTACTAGTTGTCCATCCTCGTCCCGGCAGGCTGCTGTCCGAACTAAAATACTACGTTAAGAAATGATGTCGTTGTTTCTTTTCCATATTCCATGGTTGTTGGTTCCTTCGTCTTCGAAAACGTGTGAAAAGTCACCAACTTCGTAAAGCAGATCGTATTATAAAACCCAGTTCCGCAATATCCGACATCAAGTCGAGGGGGACCTCGGCCAGCTTGGTGTGCGAAACTGGAGACAGCTGGCGAAAGATCGTGCTGGCTGGAGAAGCATGTTGGGTGAGGCCCAGGTCCACCACGGACTGTAGCGCCCTAAGAAGAAGAAAGGAGAAAAAGAAGAAGATGTAACCTTGTGATGCTCATTTCCGATGGAGATTCCTTAAAAAGGTTCATCCACCGTTCCCAAAGTCTTAATTTCACTTTCTTGCAGTAGCTCTGAAGTTAAAAAAATACATCATGTCACGTTGTGGTTGCTGCCGAATCATATAAAACTATTGAAATGATTAGAAAGAGCCACATACAACACTGCTTCATCGAACGGTTGACTTAATGATTCCGGAATGTGAACTTCTCATGTAACGGCATTAAATAAACCCCCGCAATCTCGTAACGAAGTCATAATTGAAATTAAACAAATAAATTCGCTAAAATGTACACATCCACAATGTCAGATGGTGGGCAATCCCGAAAGCGCCCAAAGCCATCAAGCAGCCTTATCGTGGCTCACATTAATTGGTCTATAAATCCAAGAACTGCCTGTAACCCCAGACCCGCGCAGAAAAACAACCCGTTTACTCCGTACACAGGAACTCATTAAAAGTTTGCTCGTCGCGACAAATTGCAACAACTTGTCAGCCGGCTCGTTGGCTGCCGTTGTAAACGCTCCAAACACGCCATCGCCGCGTACTTTAATGTTTAATTTATACAAATAATTATTTATCGATGTTCAAACGTTAATTAATGGCGGCTTGAATTTTGAACGAGTGAAACAGAAACCTGCACTCGTCGTCGCCGGTGAGACCAGAAGCGGAAACAAAGCCAATTAACTGAAACGTTGCATTATTGCATTGCATTCGGTTTTTTCACGCTTGCATAGCATTGTATCTGTATCTTTTGTGTGATGTTGTCGAGTTAAGGATGCGCTTTCGTTAATCCTCTGCCGGTGGCGTAATTATTTTCCACAGACGTGGGGGAAAATTAAATGGAATCCACTCAATAAGGTGCGAGACAAACGCGTTGGCGGCTTAACTTTGTCCTGATGGGAGCGTTGATGACGCCGCCTAACTGCTTTCACACTGCCACCATTCACGTGGGAATGCGTTCGTTTGTTTTACTGAAATTTCCGCGAATAAGCTCGCCCGCGGGACCCACTTGCTTTCAATTGAACTCTGAAGCGTCATCCGCGGGATTAACGAAAATTATTAATTAACATGTTTAACCGGAAGCTGCGACGCAATTCGCACTTTGGTGGCGTTATGTAAATTAATACAATAAGCCCCGGCTTTTGAAGTTTCACGTGCGACAGGTGACCTTGGCGCGGGTAGGAGTCACGTGGTTTAAGTAGGCTCAAGTGCGTATCCGAGTGACGGATTCCAATCAATTTCAAAGAAGAAATGCACTGCCTAAGGATCTTTCACTCGAGTGCTCCCGCGAGTCCATGAATCGGTGAATCTTTTCAATTTCTAACGCTGGCGCTGCAGACTGCGCCTCAGTGCGGCTCCATTATGCCTGGCATTTGGAGTTTATTTTTTTCATTTCTATGAGGTTGTGTACACTCATGCACAGTCCCGCAACGCAATCTCCATCACATCCCTGCATCTCCGGCAACGATGGGGCTATTGTTGTCGAGTTGCTTTGTTGTGGCAGTCGACGGACGAGGGCATGAATGAGAAACGGATTTCGCGCTGCAATTATCGCATTGTTCTCGGTTTATTGTATCCAAAAGTGGAGCAAATTGTTTTGACCAATTTTTTGAATTGCACATCATTCAGCTGCAGATTGGGGGGGGGGGGAGTTTATGAAGGGGCGGTAAATGGCAACCATGCAAACAGAAGGAATACTAATTACGCTCAGGGTCGGGCCGCTCTGATTTGCACTTGTTGAGTTTCGAAATTAAGTTTTTGATGGTCTCTCAAGGATTTGGATGTAGGGCGTGTTTAAGGGACGATTGGTATGGGGTCTAATTAAACGGAGATTTTTAAATAGTTTCCCCCCCAAGTTTGTTGTATTTAAATGGTGCGTTGGTTTTCACTGTCCTTGTTTCGGTGGGGTCAAGCATTAATAGCGTCCTCTTCTGAGTTTCAGTGGAGACGCTAAAGGCATTATTCGATCCAGTAGGAATAGTAAGTGAAACGATTGGAGTTTAATTGCTTAATTAATTATTTTTGTTAAATCGAGAACAATATCAGTCAAGTTGTAGCCGTCAAAAATGTCGCCTTAATTCTATCGATTAGACAAGGCCGCCACAGACATTGCTGTACAATTGATAAAAGACTGGCTGGTGTCTACCGGCCTAGAGCAGACCAATCTTAAAGCAGAAATTTTCTTAATAACTATATGCAAGACCATAAAGTTCGTCAGTTCAAAGGTTGAAACCACACAATCAGATTTTATTGATGCTCGACATCCGGCTAAAGTTGAATATGCCAGCAAGGAGACATTGGTGATGCAAACATAACTCTCTCGAAGAAGGATGCTGACCTTGTCCTGCTGTCCAGGGTAATCACTCCAATCTTTAAGAGTGCCACCCCGATTTGGCCGAGCGTGATGAAAAAGTGCAGAAGATAGTTTTCGTCGGCAACTAGTGTTGGATAACGAGATGACCGCGGCATGTATTGTACTATTTTAACACACACAAAACAATCGCATTCCCGTCATTGACCAGGAAAATTGTTGGCTGTACTAACCTACCAGCTTATGCTGTTCCTTTCCGGACAAGGTCTTTGGGCAATATCACGATAGCTTGCCTGGTCAAAAACGGCTGGATGGCGCAGTTGGTTAAGTGCCTGCCCTAAGTCCCTGGTTCGAATCCCAGTGAAAGCAAAGTTAATATGCTTTTATTCGGTTTTTCACATCTGGTCCATGCACCATTTGCTGTTGGGATCAAATTAACGGCACTATCACTGGAGCGGTCAATCAGTGGATGTAGTCTGGCTGTGAATATCGCAATGGACCAACATGGTCTAAGTGTGATGGTGAATGCACCAGCAGCCTTACCTAACCGAACCTTGCCTCTATGTTCAGAAGATGAAAAGCATGCTTAGTTCTTCTTCAAACGTATTGAAGACAACGGGGTTCTCCTACCCTCTTTCGGGCCCGAAGGATCTTGTTAGTCCCATTACGAGATTAGCGTTTGACTGGCGTCCAACGAGTGCAGGACGAGCCGCGAAGAATCAAATGATCATTCAGCTGTGTGTAGTCTTAAATGCAAAACGTTGAATCCGACATCATTGAGGATTCACGCGAAACCCTTTCCTCTCAAAAGCACTTAGATCCGGGAAAGCCGAACATTTTTGTTCAAGAGATGAAAATATGTGGCTGCCCAAAAAGCCTCCAACAAAATGAAATGCCTTTAATTCATACAGTAACCATTTCCAAACAGACATTGTACAGTCCACGATCTCATTGGTTTCATTAAAAAAAATCACGGGCTGCTGCTATCAAATTCTCATAAATACTCGCAATGATCTCAGAAAGTTTTCTTTACGAAGAATATATGCGTTTTTAATAAACCTCCGAAGCCTTTGCCTGCATCCGACACTTCGTATGAAACACTACACCACAGCATGTGGCAAGCCGAGAAATCCTTGAAATACCCTTGGCTTTGGAGAACTGAGAAACACACACTCGAAAATATTGCCGTACACCGATGTGAATAAGTTTCATGAAGATACAGTGCCTGCAAGAACCTCCACACCATCATTGGGCCACAATTCAACCGAAGTCAGGTGAGAGCAACATTTTGCCAGGACACACTCATAACTATCCAAAGTAATACATGCATTTATTAGTACCATCATCAACATACTCGTACTTACATCACTTTGCAATATGAAACACAAAATGAGAGTCAAGGCAAACACGGCTCACTCGCTGCACACACTCGACCCCCGCGCACTTGGCCTCAGCATCAGCCTGCTTGTCGTCCTAGTCAGCGATTGAGTGCTCGGTTCTATTTTATTAAACCATCTGCCACGAACATGTGCTGAGTACGTCGAGAATATTGAATAATAAATCACGACACGGAAAGAAGGCAATCTGCGCACACAAAAGCCTGAAAACCTGAAAACCTACTTGTTCCTCACGTCACATGTAAATTTGAAAAAAAAAAAAAAGAAAAGCAAGACTCCCCTCAATCGTTTTGTCCTAGCGCCAGACGGGACGGCATCTCCGTCGTGGAAACATTCCTCGGATCTCCTCCGAAACTGTAGGCACTGTTGTTGCCTGTCCGTGATGGCATCGGGCGAGAGGAATTGGAGGATATGCTTGTTGTGCCAACCCATTTAGGGAGAAGCACACGTTAGTCCTGCGAATGAGCGTCACTGCTCTCGATGAATGGAGCATCACACCCCCTGGATAAGGCGAGGGGAGTGAGGGTAATGGAGGAGGATAAACTCCTCAAGCTCAGTCTCATTGACCAACAGCCGTCTGGAGCGGAATTCATCCCCAGGGAGCTTTCGAAAATTCATTAGGGTGCTAGACTATCGGTCTCATGAATCTTTAAAGTAACCGTCACGGATTTTGATTGAAATTCGCCTTCCGGCTGGTGGACGACCAGGTGGAATGAAAATCCCCATCCAACCCCCAGACGATGTGGGTGGTGGCAGAGGTGGTGCTGTTGGCACGTACCTGCCTCCCCCGGGCTCTCAAAAATTCCACATAACTCGATTCAACCTGTCTGCAGGCACTTCCGGTGTGTTCCGGATTCCTAAGCAACCCGAGAATGCTCCTGTTTACAACCGAAGATAAATGGCCAAGTGGATTTCTTTACGGCTTTTCCATTTCTGCGATTACACTCCTCTCACCCGGACGCTCGAAGACGGTATCTCAGTCAATCTGTTAAGTGCATAGTTCTGATTTGATAGCAGGTTGCTCTTAATCAAATCCAGATTCAATTGAATTGTATCTAGGGGTGGTGGTGGGCCGCGGGTGCGCCCAGCCGAAGACATGCAAAGTCGGTCCACCCAAAGATGGAGGGGGCGGTGGAGTTAAAGCACGAAACACATGTGTTTTCGGGTGAAAAGAACGAGAGTAACTTCTGCAATCAAATCGAGGAGTCGTCGTCGGTTGGAATCGATTGAGCAGGAATGGATGTTACTTTGGTTTGGTTGGCTGTCAGTGATGCTGATGGTGATGCTGGTAGCCGTCGGTGTTGCGGATCCTGTCTACGTTCTAGGTTGTTGCAATTTCCGAAAGTTGTCAGACAGGAAAACTTTGTAATTCGTTTTCGTTTTCGTGTTTTTCTGTCGCTTTCGGTACGTTGTTACGTTGTTTTGGGACCACCCACTCCCACTCCCACTCGCACTCCCCTCTGCTTCGACATTCGACTCGGGAGGACATTTATTGGGAGTTCAGTCTGAAAATCCAATTTCGGTTCGTTTCGTCGATGGATTGAAGCTGCTGGGCTGATGGGGGGCTTTTCAACTCGTGTCTAATTAGATATCGCTCGAGAGGAGCCACTGTGCATATTGATTGCGTTCACCTTTAAAGGGTCGGGATGCGGGGTGGTTTGATGAATAGGCCCTGATGGTGTCTATTGAAAGAAGGATGCTGCTATGCAGGTGTGCCTTCCGAATGGATACCAATTCAAAGCACACGGTTTGAAAGGGTCTTTGAATTGATTTCTATCCTCACTCCAAGTGGCTCCATGTGGGCTTACAATTTCAGATTTGCACTTAAGTATGGGTCATCCTTTTACATTCTAATGTCTTTGAAATCACTCAGGGAGATCTACGGCTTCAGATTCTACAATCCATTGAGGGCTATCAGGTCCGAACTACTCTTCTCCACTCGTTGTTCATCTGGTCCGGGTGGTAATTAGCTATTCCGTGCCAATGAAATTGGCAGAACAGTTTGCTGAGCTATTTAACTGCAACCTTTTGGGAATAAAACAGATTCTAATCTCCATTAAATTGTGAATATCGGCTCCTGACAGAGAATTAATTGCAATTAGCGACTAGAACGAAAAGACATGAAGTGATACTTACGCATATTTGAGCGAAGTTTGAGAACCAGTTCTTCATGAAAAGGAACATAAAATCATTTGATTTGGTTATACTTACTTACTTAAGAGGGCGCTACAGTCCGGGGTGGACCTGGGCCTCAACCAACAAGCGTCTGGCTGGAGACTCGCACTCGATCTTTAGCTAGCTGCCTCCAGTTTCGCACGCACAGTTGGTTGAGGTCCCTTTCCACTTGCGTGCGCCACCTGAGTCGCGGTCTTCCTCTACTGCGCCGTCCCTCGGGGGTGGATTCGAAGACTTTGATTTGGTTATAGTAATAGCAATAATGGCGGCGCTGTAGTCCGAGATGAACTTGGGCCTAGCTTCTCAGCAACCACTCGTGTTGTGCGTGCTATGGTTCTCTTATGAGTGGAGGGGACCTACATGCCGACTCCGAACGGCGAAATTGAGAAGCTTTTTCTATATCTCGTGTGGATAGATCGCTAGTGTCCACTTTTTAAAAAAAGTGCTGTAAAACATTGTCGGAGTGATGTTTTGAGACTGAGTCTTTGCTACCAGTGCAAGCAACAGACCGAAGCAGTGCAATGCGAAGAGCCACACAAAATGGCGGAGAAACTTCCATAAAACATTTGTGAGCATCTCAAATCAAAGTTTGATAACTAATAAATCGAAAATAAACAGTCACACTCCGAGAAAATTCATTTCAATACCTGTCACAAGTAAACAGATATCGAGATCCTCCCAGATTGCATCCCCATGTGCGTCTAAGTAGCTGCAGTCAAAACTACGTTCTTGTCGAACAGTGTGTACATTCTCACATCAGCATGTCATGCATACTCCATCCTTCAGGACACAAGCACTCCATTCCCATTGCCACAGAGCACCGCTCCTCTCCCTCCTCTCAGATATGTGTGACAAAAACTTTTTGAATTATTGCGTTTCCGATGCAGACAAACTTAGATTGAAAAACTTGAAAAAAAGTAGACCGTCACACGGAAAAATGAAACATTTTTTCATCCAACTGAACACATCCTTCCGAGACGTGGAGCAATGTCAGGGAATGAGTCAATCAGTGAAGAAGTCCTTCTTCTGGTTGCTACCTCAGAAGAGTTGAATTTGATTTGTGTATCGACTGGAATCCTCAGACAGAACCCCGCCAGCGGCCAGACTGCAAAGTCCATCGCCACCACCACTGTCCTCTCTGACCAATCTCCCTGGGGGGATAGTTTTCCATGAATAGCAAAGCGACTCGGAGATGCTCCGTCCCGGCTGGCATTATTCCAATTTCCTGAAAAATATGAGAGGTTATTGGGATATTGGAATCGATCGCAGGAGTCACATAGAAGCACATGTAACCGAGCGCAGGGCTGTGAGCTGTCCTCGTAAACTGTGTGTTTTGGTCGACAGGAGTGGTCGCTTGGTCTGCCGTTCCCCCCGGCCCCACGGCTCATCCGATTCCTTAAGCCAGACACACAAACACACCCACATGTCGGTAGGATGGTGGTGGAACTTTTTCGGTGACTTCTATTTGAAATCCAATTTTCTTCGTATCACGGTCATATTCAGTAGTCTTGAGGAAGACTTTCAGGACGTTTGGCGACATTTACCCAAAGAAATGTTTTATCGTCTGCGACGACGAGCTTGTGGATGAAAAATGTGAAAAGTTCCGGTGGGGAAGCGGGTCTCTTGAGGATGATGCTGACTGGTTGATGATATGAGAAGTTGAGTAGTTGAGTGGTTGAGTGGCTGAGCAGCTGAGAGGCTGAGCGGCTGAGTAGCTTGTTAGGTCACAAGGATATCGCATAACTGAGGCCTAGGTTGGTGCTGAAAATAGATCCATTTCACATGTCTTTGGTTGAGTTTAGTTGGGGAGGAGTTCTGCAAGGCCATTCGATTTCTTTGTGGAATTTATTTGCAGAAGGATGTATTAAAGACTGTGAAATACTTGCCGCCAGGAATATCATCTGAATGGGTCTTGCGTCTAGGGGATTGGTCGTTCGTCGCATTGGACTTATAAAGTCTTAGAGAGAGCGAAGTAGCTCAGAAAGAGCGTTGTGCAAAGTAGAAATGCAGGTGACTGCAGTGTGCATAAGGGAAGCGGGCAATATAGTTGCAATCGCTTTCGATAAGCATTTAATGTTTATCTGTTAGGATATCCGTTTTATTCCGACTTCATGAGGCCTTGAATGTTGCCCACCGAAAGAGTACATAAAAGGATTACCATTGTTTTGGAAGGCAGACAAATTATAAAAAGCGTACTATACTCAGCTGGGGAGAGGTTAATCCAAAGGGATGGACTCAGAGTTATTTTCAACTAAGGGCGCTTTTTTTAGCCTCTCTAAAGAAAGGTTGTGGGCACCGTAACCCTGCGGGCTTGTGCGTCATTCAAATCCCAGCTCAAGCAACATTTTTTCAAAAAACAAAATTGTACCCAACTCCACTTCTTTCGAGTCACTGACAATGCTCAAAAAGTATGACTGTCTAGAAAAGGCTTCTCAATCTCGTCATTCGGAGTCAGGATTAAACTGTGGGTCACTTGTGAAAGAACAATAGCACGCGCAACACGATCGGTTGCTGAGAAGCTAGGCCCAAATCCACCTCGGACTGTAGCGCCATCTCATAAACAGCTGACGATCTGGTCTAGTCAATCTCTCGCAACAGTGTGTCAAAACGGAAGAAACGCACGCAAGATCTCCAATCCTCCGCCATTGACACTACCTCATCAGGAGCCTTGCCCAAGCGCAACCAGGCGAGTGATTGGACTTGGTCCAACAATCTTGTCCTGGGTCTGTCAAGGGGTCTCCTACCTGATGGAATCGCATTCAAGGCACGCCTCGGAAGTCGTGATGATGGGGACATTCATGCCACGTAACCAAACCATCGAAGTACAGCCCTTTCCGTTCGAAGAAGCTGCTGACCAACATTAAGTTTCTCGCGCACTGCCGTGTTTCTCACCCTATCCCGGCGAGTAATTCCCACAACAGCTCGGAGAAATCTCATCTCGGCAGCTTTTATTCGCGATCTTATTCTCTCGGTCATTACCCAAATTTCATGACCATAGGTGAGAGTTGGAAGAAATACTGAGTTAAAAACCGCTAACTAGGTCTTGAGACCAAGCTCGGTCTTCCTGATTACAGATTGACCAAGCTGTTTTTGAATTGACCCACCTTGACCAATCCTACGGGAAAGCTCAGCATTATTCCTCCCATCACTCGCGAAGAAGACCCCGAGTTACTTAAACTTCTCCACCTGTTTCAATGGGACTCCACTAACATGTAGAGTGCATTGAACAAGCGTTCTGGATATACCTATAACCTCGGATTTGTCCACGTTAACCTTCATCCCAGCATCAGTACTTGGAGCACGCGCTGGAGTTCCATCTGAGAGGATGTGAGGGTGGCTAAGTCATCTGCAAAAAGTAGATGACTTACCCCGAACTCTTCCAATGTGAAACATTCCTCGCTCGACTGCGCTGTAACATCCAGTCCATATATGTATATAATGAAAAGGAGAGGTGACAAAACGCACCCTTGGCGAAGTCCAACGCCCAAGGTGAAAGGTGTTTATTTATTACCATTACCCCGTACACAGCTGCTACAGTTTGTGTCAAACTGAATGGCCCTCAACAAAGAACCATCAATCCCACACTCCTGCAAATTTTACCTCAAGGCACTCGGTCGTATCCCTTTTCCAAATCTACAAAACAATTGTAGATCTGTTTGGCATACACGCAAGCCTTCTCGAATATCATTCTTAAGCGAAAACCGCACTGTTCATCTCCCATTGGATTTCAGTATCAATTAGTATCAATGACTGTGTTATTATTGATATATCCACATTCTCCCCCCATATTTTACTCGACCTATCCCTTAACAATTCCTGGATAGCGACATTGTCAGCCTTGTATCAATCTTCCGTTTCCCAAATTACGATCGTTTCAAGCTCTTAACAAGGAGGCCTCATCGTATCGGGCGTCGCCGTTGACTAGCTGTTTCGAAGCTAGAGATCTCTTCACCGAGAAATTTGAAAAGTCAATGCCAGTGTGAATGCAGCACATACTAGTAAGTGTCTTCTTCTTCTTCTTCTTTTTAGGGCGCTACAGTCCGAGGTGGACCTAGGCCTCACTTAACATGCCTCTCCAGCCAGCACGATCTTTCACGACCAAGCCGAAGTCCCCCTCGACTTGTGTGCGCCACCTTGTACGTGGACGTCCTCTGTTGCGTTGTCCCACAGGCTCAGAGTCGAAGACTCTTCGGGCCGGAGCTAAGTTGTCCATACGCTCTACATGGCCTAGCCATCTTAGGCGTTGGATCCGTAGACGCCTGGCTAGACTCATGTCGCTGTACAGCCCATACAGTTCGTGGTTGAATCTTCTCCTCCAAATGCCATCAACGCAAACAGGACCAAAATTGGGCGCGCAGAACTTTTCTCTCGTAAAGACCAAGAGACTGTTCATCCGCTTGGGATATTGTCCATGCCTCTCCACCGTAAAGCAGGACTGGGATGATCAAGGTCTTATACAAATTCAACTTGATCTTCCGAGAGAGGGCTCTACTACTCAATTGACACTAGTAAGTGTCTACCCTCCATCATATTCAGCCCCGGTCCTAGCTAGATGAGCGCCCTGTGCATAGGGATGCAAACATCGTTCTTAAAAACATCGATGTTTGAAACATCGATAGTTCCAGGACAAACATCGATGTTAAAAAAACATCGGTATCAACAACGATACATCGATGTTTTTCCGATGTTTTATTTATATTCTACATCACACGAATTGTTGGCTATATTTACGATATACATACTAGTCGTACCAGTTTCAACCCAAAAACCTTCTCCGTCTTCCGTTTCGTTGATGATTGAATTTTTACTTTGTGGCTTATCGGGCCAACGAAAAACCCAAAGTAACGTTGGAGGATTCTACGATTCGGGATTTGGGTTCCCGAGCGGGCCCTTCATGCACGTTTATATAGCGAGTCGCTTGCTCAAAGACCGACACCGCTCCCAGCCGCACCCCGTTGGCGCTAGTTTGGCTGTTGACACAAGGTCTGCCATGCTTACGCATCCAGCCAATACATGACGAAACATGAGCCCTCTCCGATTGTCCCACAGTTCCATAGGAGTTGTATACCCGGTCTCCTTCAGGGTTGCTCGATGCCCAAAGTAAATCAACTTGGAGGTTCGGAGTAGGATATTAAAAAAGGAGAGGCTAAGATATGCAAAAAGTTACATTGTATTGCGCATCTCTAGCAGGTGTAGGTGTAAAAGATTACACCCCATTATTATTACAAGAATACAAGCACATTTTATATATAACACATTTTAGGAATGTTTAACGAAATGAATGAACGATGTCGATGTTTGACAATTTTGCCGTCGATGTATCGGCGATGTATCGGTTAGCAAAACATCGATGTATCGTTTGCATCCCTACCTGTGCAAGGCCTATGTTTAGCGCCCCTACTCAAATGAACCCATAGGAACTGAGGATTGAGGGCTTTTGACGCCCTGTGCATTTGCACATCCTGCACATATGGTAGGACCGGCCCTGATCATATTACAGCAATCCACACAAAACCCTGTGGCTATAAATTGACACACACCACTCCATATCCATTTCTTGTGCCTTGTAAGACCTTGACATTTTCGCTTTCGTTGAAATAGAACGACGGCTTGTTGTCGTTTTTACGGAGAGCTATAAAAACGTCATCAAATCAAAGTCAAAGTCCATTCGGAGCAGTCAACATTTATCCTCCACAAATATTTTCAAGAACAACCAGCTTCCTCTTTGATTGCCTCGACCTTATATCAGTGGCCACTACCTATCAATCAAGCGATTGACACAACCCTAAGCACGTACACTAGAATCCACTTAGTGCAACACTCTCCACCGGAGCACTTGCGCAAGTCCTTCCACATCCGTCAGGTGAGCGAACACCAACTCACTTAACACAATCCATTTTTGAAATTAATCAAATCATCCAACATGCAATTAACAGACTCTCCTACACCTGACGAGGTCATCCCTTGTGCTGTGATTGCTTGCAGCCAGGAGACGAGCTCTTATTCAAATGCCAACCGTGCAAAGCCCACCGACAAAGAGACGAACCCTTTTGATTTGATTGCATCGGGTGCCAAAAAAGGAACCGATTCGCGAACAAATCCCAGGTTACACCGCACCAAAGTCCTTCAACAGCGAAGGGGATAAGCCCCGACTTAAGCCATAAATCCCTCCATAGTCGCATTGCCTGTGCCAGCAAATTTGTTGCCTGTATCTCTGATGTCGCGGCTAGGAGCTGTGTTGAGAGATGTCCTTTGCACTTCGCACCGCCACAGTACAACAATCCCACCAATCCGATGTGCAATTACATTTCTTTTTATGCCCGCAATGCCTGAATTATTTATGGCGATGTCCTTGCGCGAATCGTGCACTGCCAGAGATAACCCGAAATGCCATCATTCCTCCTGCGCCACGCCCGCCTGCAGCTGCCACAGCCTGCTTTCGGCATCTTATCAACGAGCAGCCAGCTACAGAGACTAAATGCTCGGCACAGCAGCGTTCCGTTGCCTTGTTTGCGGCCAAATCGCAGCGATCATCTGATTCCCACCCGCACCGTCCATGCCGCACTCCGCGCCAGAAGAACGTCGTTGCATCTCGTCGTCGAGATATAATTTCGTAGTTTTGGAGTTCCTCCAAATAATAATTTCATCCTTTGTTATCCTTGCGAGGATTTGAATATTTCAGTCGGGATTTAACAGTTGCATTCAATTTCACGTGTTTGTCTTATCAGAGAACGGGGCCGTCGAGAGTGTCCTGCGAGAGGAATTGATGCTGCTGCCTGCCAAGTCGCAAAACACCGAGACGAACTTTGTCTGTGAGTGGAATTTCATTTCGAAAGCCCCACCTCCCACCCGGCCCTTGTGCACTCGTCCTGTCGGATGAATAATTCGGAAGTTTCCAGTTGAACTGCATTAATGCATCTTGAGGTCGCTCGAAGGCTTAAGGAGAACCCAGATTATGGATCTCCTGCCTGATCCTTTTGGGACTTTCTAATCAAATTTCTCAGCTCAAGCACTTGGAGTGCCTCGGTAGGACATGTGCGGTGCGTGTGTGCGTCTCAGAGAATGTGGATAAAGTTGCAATGAGAATCGGATTGCAATTCCAAAACGAGATTAAACACTTAGGACATTGAGTCCTTGACAGAGTATGTGTGTGTGTCAGGAGCAATCAGGTAGACAGGATGGTCACCCGAAGGTGCTTCCCTGTAACTGTGGTGTTTAAGTATCCTCTTGATTATTTTATTGAATTCGATTAGATTAATTCTGTATGTGAATGAAGAGCCAAGCTCGTCCTTGTGCTGAGTCCTGGGTGGATGTTTTGTGGAGGCTGTCTACTCACTTAATCAGTTAATCTTGGGACTTCTAGAACCATACTCATCGAAGAACGGAATGCAGGTTTGTTGAGTGAGAGATGGAATCCTTTGGAGAATTACGTCACATTGCATTGTTACGAACACAACATATTCTTGATGATATTTTACCGAGTTTTTCTAATCTACGTGCTTAACGGGGTGAGGTGTCTGCCAGGAATGACTTTAATTACCTCTTGGTGCGTACCGAGACGATAGTTAAATCGTTTTGAAATTATGTTTAAATGAGTAATGTTCACATTTTTGGCAGATATTGCCGGGAACTGCTATTGTACTCCGAGTTTACAACCATTTGGAGGTGTCGAGAGCGACAGTAAAATTTGAAGCCCTAAAGAGATGGGTAAACCGGGAACTTTGAAGTTTGGTAAATGACCCAAACTCCGATGTGCTTATAATACGTGACATTTCCATTACATTCCCACACGACCAATGGATCGATAAAAAAAAAAGTAGTTAAGGCTAATCTGGGTATCCTGGCACTACCGAGAAGAGAAGACGATGAAGGATATAGTAAGCATGTCAGAAGACGTTGAACTGAACACTAGGATAGAATGATGTGTACTGAGTCAGGAGTAAGAAGAGGAAGCATGTAATGTACAAAACTCAGAGACATCGAAAAGTCGTGCCAATTTTGAGGGTAAGAGTGTTCTCCTTAACTCCATAAACGATGTGTTAAAGGACATCCGATGTAGAGCCGCCCTTGGAAACCGCTGCTACTTTGCTTTGTCGAAGGACCTTAAGTCACAACTATTGACTGCTAAGACCAAAGTCATGCTATTCGGAACCGAATGCTAGACGGTTAACAGGAATGCGAAATCGATTTGTAGCGCTTTCGAAAAAATTCTACGCCGGATATTTGGTCGTCTGGAATAGGAGAGAAGGTGGAACTACGAATCCTACAAGCTGTACAAGGATGTGGACATTTTTGTTTTTTTTGTATGTTTTTTTTTGAAACACTACTGGAGCACTTAGACCCAAACTGGTCCATTGTACTGCCAGATAGCAACCTACTCCAGTGCAGTTAATATGATCCCAACGGCAAATGGTGACTGGACCAGATTCGATTTCACTGAGATTCGAACCTGGGACCCCTTTAACTTGAGGCAGGCACTTAACCAACTGCGCCATCCAGTCGTAGGATGTGGTTGTGGATATAGTCCGGAAGTCAAAGATTAGTGGACTTAATTGGCTGTGCCAAATCGATCGCATGACTACCGATGCCCAGGTTCAGAGAGTCTTGTTGTTCAAATGTTATGCTTCTAGAAGGAGAGGAAGAGCAAACTTCCTGTATAAATATCAAGAGATCGGGGAATGCTGGCAGCTTGAAAGCGGCCTGTCTGAGAACATTATGAATAGAAGGCAGCAACTCAAGCTCGTCCCTCCGTTAATCTGTGAAGCAAGTAGGCAAAGGAAGAAAACAAGTTAGAAATGGAAGCGATATTACCTATCGCCGGTATTCGACGAGTGACTTTGATTCTTAGCACGTCATTCAAGTGTCTGGTCTATCTTTAATGCCTTCAACCAGCCTTCGTATCGTGAATTCCCACACCGTCTTCCAATTTCAAGTTGGAAAGGAGGCACGTTTCTAAGGACAGATCAAAACTCTTTCTTTATTTGACAAAGCTTTCAGTTCGTGGTTCATGGGACATTTTGCAAGGGACATTTGCAGTTTTTGAACTTTTAAATCTCGAACAATGACATATCAGTCTCTGTCTCTGTCTTCTGTTCTTATGGTCATTTTGAGTCCAACGTAACAATTCAGTCCTGTTTAGATGATCGCTCTCTTATCATGGCTGTGCAAATGCCATACAAAGCGAAAGATTGATCAGTTGCCCACCTATATCCCATCATCAGCATCACCAACGTCGATGTTAAGGCGTTCGAAAGCAAATACACTCTTTTTCGAATGTGAAGAACCCCAAGCAGATATGGATCATTCCACAACTGAAATCAGCGGAACGGTGTGTGCTACTGAGACTTTACACCAAAAATTGTTTCAAATACGATTTTGAGATGATATCGTACTTGCCATTGACCTGCAACTGCTGGTTCAAGAGAGGCTCTTGAATGACATGACGTGTCATAGCAACTCTCGCACCATCCCCTATGGGCTTATAATTTATCAAAAATTCCGCCCAAGGTTTCGATTGAGCAGCAAACAACAGCCGTTCAGTGTAAATGCCTAAGCTTCAGTAACCATCAACTGACGGGCTTTACTGCTGTAGACGACAACTCTCACCCTATTGAAACTGTCATCAAGTTTACCCCCGACATAAAAATGCCAAATTAAGGGTAGTTCGTAATGGACCAGCTTGGTGTGACTAATTTCAAACAACCTCCACCAGCAACTTAAATCATAATTCAATGGGTGCTTACCGACATTTCCCTTTCAAACAATTGCATCCACACCCTCTATTCCAGTCTCAAATGTCTCGAATATCCTTAAATTTATTCAAAATCAACCACCCACCCTCGGCAAACCAACACATTTTGTTGGAAAATCAAAAACTCCCGAAAGCAACATCCAATCTCTGATAATATCCCTGAAATACACTCCCAATCTCGCTCGCAGTCGGAAGTAACGTAAAACTTGTCACCATTACGGGTCAATTGCCCAAATCTGTTGCCAGAAACTTCGAATACAAATATCCCCAGCATCGGATGGCAGAATGATTCCACCGCCAAGAGAGCGCAGAAGATGACCCCACCGCCAACAGCCAGCAGTGCTTCGTTTTCATCATTCCAGTCACGTTCCTTATTACAAACCAGGAGAGGCCATCTGGAGGAGCAACCAGACTAGCGTCAGCATCAGCGCACATTGCATTTTGGCCAATTCATGCCAAATTCGCCATCAACGCGCGAGCTCCTAGAAAAGTGAATAAAGCACAAGGCGTCCCCACCGCTCTCACAGCGAAGGAAACGGAAAAGAACCAAGAGGTTTCAGCTCAAATTCAACACGAACAAATGAAATTAGTCTGAAGCGTTGGAGCGTACTTGTGTCAATGTTTCCTGGCCCCGAGTGCCACTCTCTCTCTCTTCGGTCGTGGTGCTGCTACGGCTGCTGCTGGTGGTGATGGTGGTGGTGGTGACGAAGCGCATTCAGAAAACATCCACACCAGCGGAAAAGTTGTGTTCGTGTTGGCCGACACTGGAGCTTAGAAGCGGGTGGCTCGTTGGCCGAATGGCAGAGCAGCAGAATGGCGCCACAAGGCGAAAACTCGACGGATCCCACTATGCAAGGGCAGCCAAATTGGCAGCGTACACACTACACTTTTGAATGTGTTTCCAAGGATAATTTGATGAAGTCTAATGGCATTAACGGATGCTGAGTGGGCTCCAGCTGGAGGTGGATTGTGGTTCATCTCGCGCGGTGGGGGGCTCCACGTCTGCGGGCAGATTGATTGAAGTCGATTTAAATCTGGACGTAGGATTTTTGTATCGAATTCGCTCAAAGGAATTCATTTAACCACTTGTCCGATTGAATCCGTGATGAGAGGGTTGTGCTGACTGGCTTGTAGCGGCCATTCTGCAAAGTGCGCGCAGGAGTAATTAACGAGAAGATTAAACAGTTGCGGTCGACGGTTGAGTGTCAGTGCAGGTCACGGTGGGTCGAAAAAAATGCACCAGAACCGTGTATTGATTGGATTCAGGCCGTTCGCAGTGAATGAGGGAGGCTGCGTTCAAAAAGATTAAAAAAGCTTTCGACGAAAACAAATTTGATGAACAGAACCTGTTGTCCGTTTGAGTGAAGCAATCATAACCACGTCTGTTTCGAGTGTGTTCTCCGCCAGGCAGTTGTTCGGATCTGGATTACTTCACTTTGGGTGTGAATGGATTTCCCTCTGCAGGCTTTTACGGGTCAATGGCTTTTTATTTGCTAGCCTCTGGACTTTCTAGGAATCTGTTTGTGGCTTTCGCAGAGGATTATCCGGAATTATGTAAATTCCCTTAAATTAATGGATTTATAGAAGCACGTGGACATTTGCAGACATTCAGCTAAGGCGTTGAGACATGGTGGCCGGTGGAATGGAGAAGTTGGCTTTGGGCTTTTCTTGTTATATTTTGAATTTAAATTCGAAGCCATTTCATTCCCCCTTGGCTGAGGGCTTCCTACACTTCTTGGAATTGCTTAGATCCTTGAAGCCATCTAACATCGATTTCATTGAGAAAATAAGTCCTAGTTCACAAGAATAGTAAAACAAATTGTTTCGGTTCCTTTTTGGAAATCTTTGATGTCAAAAACTTGAAGCTCTTATGAGCTTTATGAGTTTTCCAACTAATTTTTCCGACAATCTATTTTTGAACTTTCCTGTGGTTATTGGTACTCCTACTTTCGTTTGAAAGTTTATAACTTTCACAAAATGGTATCAGCGATGGAAAGAATTCTACATATCGTCGAAATGACAATAATGTTATCCTCAGCCTCGTTATGACATCATCAAGACAGATATGTTTTGCTGAACAATCGATTGAAACAGTAGGGGAACTCTTGTTTTATGGAAGTACTCTGCCTTATGAAGCAAAATCGTACGAAACAAAGTCCATTCTTAGAATTCTGTCCAAAATGTGGAGAGGCAAAGCTATCTGCCTGACTATCAACTTGAAATTGTTCCGTCCTAGACTTTAATCAACCCCATTAATAATAATAATAATGGCGGCGCTACAGTCCGAGGTGGACCTGGGCCTAGCTTCTCAGCAACCACTTGTGTTGTGCGTGCTGTTGTTCTCTCACAAGTGGAGGGGACCTACAGTTTAATGTCGACTCCGAAAGGCCAGATTAAGACGCTTTTTCTGGACAGTTATACTCTTTGAGTATTGTCAGTGACTCGAAAGAGGTGGAGCCGTGAAAAAATGTTTGATGTTTTTTTCGAGATTCGAACCGACGATCTCGAGCGTAGGAGTGGACGCACCTACCCAGTAGCGCCACTAGGACAGTATTTAAGATGTTTCCTATTTCATTGACTTTCACCGAAAAGCTAACTCCATACGACGACGGGATTTTCGACAAAAGTTTGTCTCCTGCATAGTTAACCAAGCTGACACATGATAAATGGTTCACCTCACCACGGCTTGAATGGAAATGAAGGTAGTGAAGAGTAAAGCACGGCCGTTGAGGAAAAGGTGAAGGGTTTTGTGACACATTAACCGAAATCGAACACAACATAGTTAGCAGCCAGGCAACGAAGAATGAATAAACCGGGCAAGCGCGAGTTGTACTCTACTGCGTGACGAAATTTCCTGGTCGTATGGACTCAAGAACATTTACAAAAAAAAAACTCTAATTTGTCACGGGGGTTTACATAAAAGAGCGAATGTTGAATTGATCTCTGATGGAAAAATGTTCTTTACGCAAAATTGAAAGTTCGCTGAGGCTACTCCGAGAACTTTAATGAATAATGTATTTTTATTATTTTATTTATTTTTTTTACTTTTGTTTTAAACTGAATTAAGTACATTTTTAAGGTTTTGTCTGGAAGCGTCAGGTGGCTTCGGAAATTTCTCTATTATTGGCAAACAATCAATAGTCAGAAAGTCCTATGTACGGTCTAAGCGGAAGGCGCGTTGACGTTGAACATTTTCAACATGTCATCCAACAAATGAAAGATACCAATTTTTCTATTTGTGATCTTGTGTGTATGGTCATTTGGAAGTATATCAGACCACATCCTGAATAAGTTATTTTGAAAATTAGTTAAGTCAAAGTTCTCCTTCGCAGAACCCTCTGAACTTTTGCTGAATAGGTTAGAGTTGGCTTCTAAGAAAGAACTATTGAATGAATTTAATATTTTTATGTTAACTTCGATTAAATTCCGAATGTCCCATGACAACGCTTCAAAGAGGATCCTTGTGAAGACTGAATTAAATTACCCGTCCGATTCCATTATGAATGTTCCTCTTTGCATGCACTCGGCCTTTGTCTACCGAAACTTCATAAACTGACACAGTTAAATGGAAATTCAATTTCCCAACACATTTTCGTACATGGCCAGGCCAAGTGCCAATAAATTCGGCTCCAGTGCACTTTTGCCAAGAAATGTTTCCGTCTTCACAGTTGCAAGGCGTTCATGTGTGTGTCCAAAGTTGGCACAGCAAGGCGAAAGTTTTCTCTCCATTCAAGAAGTCCACCGATGGATTTGTCATACCCACTCTCTCACCCCAGAGGTCTCGAAACTTTCTCCACACCCGAAATGTCCTGAAAAAGCGCTCGATATGCAACGAACTCCCACTAGTCAGAGCCAGAATTTAATTCGGTTCCGCAGTTAAATTCTCCATCAGAGTCGCTTCTGTCCCCCAGGGAGCACTCTCCGACCGCACAAAGTGGTCATAGTCGTGGCTAGCTGCAAAAAAGTCACAAAAATCAAAATAAATTCACTGAGTGGTTACAGTCGTCATTATCGCCCGGCAACAACCCGCAGATATTATTTTTTATGCGCAAAAATAAAGTGATTTCATTACAGATACAAATAGGATGCATCTGCCAGCAGCAAAAAAAAGCAAATTTTCCCCATCAATGGACAAATGAAACATATTTCATGTAGCGCACTCAGAAGCATTACAGGAGCATATTACAACTCAAAAAAAGGACTTGTGCCGCTATCGAACCGTGTAATTAAATTTTCACATCTCATTAGGCGAATTTAATGAAATTTTCAAAGGCACTAGGTACTCCTCCAATCGACCAGTCGACCAGTCAGCAGCTGAGAGCAGCGGCACTGGCGGTGGACGACAATGAAGAGGATGTGAAAATTTTATCTCGAAAATGCATTGTTTCCGCTCGAAAACAGAAACAGCAACAAGCAAAAAAATAAAAGTGAAGGCACGCGCGGAAAACTATGGTAAATTAAATTTTAAATTCATCAAATAAAAAATCAGCTTTGATATGCCGCCCTCGCTTCCCGTTTAATAAAGTCGACAAGGGCACTCGCCAGTCGCCCGTCGCCATTCCTGCGCACTCTACACAAAGCCTTTGGCAATTTGTTGGAAATTTATTAAAGTAATCATGTGAGAGTCCTTGGACAGAGCAAAAAAGTGGGAGGAAATTGGTTGCTGTTTGATAGACGGCAACTGATGAGTGTGGGATGACAGGCAGAGACTGTGACGTTCTGAGGAGACTAACCTACATGATATCTCAAAACAACGAGGCGCCTTTCTATTAAAATAAATCTGATCCTTGACGAACATCCTCGGGGTAGCGGATGAAAGCAGTTCAGGTCGGAGTAGTTCCGAGTGAGTTTCCAATTACCTCGCTCATTTACCAATTTCTTCCGGTTTAACAGTTCAACTTTCCACACAATTGGCCTCAACTTAGATCAAATTCGTCTTCCTCTGGATGACCGGACCTCTGATTTGGAGCCAAAAGTCTAGTAATCAATTTTGAGTGTTCTTCATTTTGAAATATAATTTGTCGACTTTGTCTTGTACAGATGATAGTGCTTAAGTTTCGGTTCAAATGACTCATTACAGGCAGCAAATAGCTGTCGAATGTCCTGATTCTTTCGGTTTCTTATTATTCTGAGCATTTAAAAGCAGCCTATCACTTGAAAGTCGTAGTAATAATAATAATAATAATGGCGGCGCTACAGTCCGAGGTGGACCTATTAATAGCTTCTCAGCAACCACTCGTGTTGTGCGTGCTATTGTTCTCTCATGAGTGAAGGGGACCTACAGTTTAATGCCGACTCCGAACGGCGAGATTGAGAAGCTTTTTCTAGACAGTTATACTCTTTGAGCATTGTCAGTGACTCGAAAGAGGTGGAGCCGTGAAAAAATGTTTGATGTTTTTTTCGAGATTCGAACCGACGACCTCGCGCGTAGGAGTCGACGCACCTACTCACTACGCCACGGCGCCCACTGAAAGTCGTAGTAAGTACTCCTGAACTTCTGAGCACGAGATCTGCGGAGACTCACACAGCAAGAGGCATAACAAAAGTCGACACAGCGAGAGGATGCCCGCAAAGCATCTTCTCTCATGTGGAGCTTAGTTGTAGACGAGCTTCTAGAGATACTGACAAACCATGGCATCAGATGTCAGGCATATGCCGATGTCATGGTAATCATAGCCAGAGGCAAAAAGGAGGAGACCCTAAGCGATATCATCAAATGGGGACTAACTTTATCTAAGGAATGGTGCTTGTTAACTATGCTAAGCCTAAATCCGGTAAAAACCACCATAGTACCTTTTACAAGAAAATGGAACTGGAACGACTGAAACCAATAAGTCTGTCGGGTACAACACTGCCAGTGAAAGAAGTTAAATATTTTCAAGCAGAAATTAATGCCATAGACAGATGCGTCCAAATTAATTTCGACAGGAACTATACCAACCGCGATATAGCAATAATGTCAGATAGTCAAGCTGCTATAATGGCACTAGACTACTCCATCAAAAATAAGCTCGTGTAGTAATGCCTACAGAAGCATAAAAAGTTAAGTAGAAGAAACAGAGTAAAACTCTGCTGGATACCTGGGCCATACAGGGATAGGTCGACTGCCTGGCAAGAAAAGAAGCATTAGAACCCTTCACAGCCATTAAGAATTCTGCGCTGTAGGAGATCCTGTCCTCAGAGAAGAATTCAGGGAATTAGAAAGAAGGAACCGGACAGGAAACTGGAACAATGCTCATGGGATGAAGCAGGCCAAGAAACTCCTAGGGCAATACACTTACTTACTACGACCCATGTAGGGTCTGAGCCTGATGAATCGCTGCTTTCCATCGTTGACGGTCCTGGGCACGCTGCTTCCAGTCATCAAGACCAAGCTGTCTTACGTCCGCGATGACTTGGTCTTTGTACCGGAGGTTCGGTCTTCCTCTCCTTCTCGAACCAGGAGGCTCGGATTCAAAGATCCTCTTAGCTGGAGCGGTATTGTCCATGCACTCGATGTGGCCGAGACAATGTAGTAGATTTTTGCCTTCCGGACTACATTCACATCCTGGTACAGCTCATAGAGCTCGCGGTTGTGTCTTCTCCTCCATTCGCCTTCCTCGCAGACGGGACAATATATCCGACGTAGAATTTTTCTTTCGAAGGCACCAAGAATCAACTCCGGACTAACTAACTTTTTTTAAAAAGTTTCCCTGCTGAAGAAGAGTTGAACGTCAACCAAATTAGCTTAGGTGCATCAAAACCATGTGCTCGAAATTGCCGAAAGACACCGTCTACTGACTTAAAGTTCCAAAAAAGTCAGAAACTTGTTTTCCAAAACTGACAGAAGGATTTCATAAATGTCGTTACCACTCTGCATGGACTCGATTTTAGCGAAGGAGTGGCTTCTCAGCTCAATCCATTCGCTTTCAGTTTGTGCAACAAAAAGACCTGATCCCCTTCCGACACATTTTGGTGCGGAGTTTTGGAGCGAAAATCCCCCTGAATATTTTTCGAAGAAAAAATCAAAACTTTCAAATCCAAGGAAAAGTGATCCCACCACAGGCAGAACATTGTTCTTGGAAAAGTCCCAAGTTTCAATTTTCAGGAAAAATCGTCCGCAACGACCACCCCCTTAGAGCAAACAATAATTGCAGGACGATATCCCTTCGTCAACTCACCAACACTCACCCTTCCGGCGTCATAGTGAAAGCACTTGAAGTTATTAACACGAATCCATGCTTAATGTCCCTCCGGCCATGACTAGTCATCCACCATTAATTTTTAAATTCAATTTTAAATTGATTTTCCGCCAGCTCCATCCGAACGTATCCAACGATGAAGTACAACAGCCCGAGTGAGTGGAAAAAACCAGCCAACTGCCCACCCGACTTGTGAAAGTTGACGCTACGCCCCCTCGCCAGTCAGTCAGCCACAACCAAGCGCTGAGTAACCGCGACGTTAAAGAGGATGGTGGTGACTCTCCATGCGGAACCCGAGGCGGGTTTTTCTTCGCTGCGAATCGTGCCAGCGACAGTTGAAGAACCTCACTGCCGTCGCCGGGAGGCAACAGCTCATTCAGCCCTCAGGGCCCCACTTGGCATTTTAAAACGTCTCCCACTCCCACAGCGCTGGGAGGGGTGGTATTAAAATTACACCATTTGTCACGCCGAGGACGTGGCATGGGGATGCTCTCGCTGGTGCTTTTTCTCTTGATTGCTGCGAGCGCCACTTCTGATTGATTAATTGATGACGAGCGCCGGAACATTCCACTTGCCTGGTACTTAACTGGAGTATCTTGTGAGAATTCCTGCGTTACATTCTCCGACTTTAATTGAGGGAAGTGGCTTTAAGTTATGACCCCCCCGAGTGCAGGCAAACTTCAAATTCCAAGGATCAGTGGGGAAACTTTTCCCTCAAAGGAGGAACCGCTGGCACAGGACGCAACCGAAATTGGGTCTCGCCACGACAAATGACGAAAAAACGAGTAGCGCCGTGGCATAATGAAGGAAAACAGTTTCCTCTTGAATAAAAGGCGAACCAAGTCTGTATTATGCGGAAACTTCGTCGAAAAAATGCTGATGGTGGAGAGGACCAAGTTTGGAGCCACGGCTATGACTTGAGTTTTTCCCCTTTCACTTTGCAGCCGGTTCTTTGATGGATTTCCTTCAGTCGGTCAGCGTGCGAGGTGGCCATTCTTGAGTGTACTGCGCCCCCCTGTGGAGCGGGCGTGTTTGTTTAGGACGGTTCCGAAAGAAATGCAATGATAACAATCTGCGAAGTGGGTCAGCAAGCAGATTGAAGTTTATCTGGGTCTTGAGTCGGTTTCGTTGATTGTCTCCTCAGAGTACGACGGGCGGTGTGTATGCGTGGACAAAAACGTGGCAATATACGTGGGATACAACGAGTTGATGAAAGATGAAAAGCCGAGTCTCTGTATTTTAGTGAGGAAGTTTTGAATGGAGCAAGAAAAGATGAAGAAACTGCTGAGAGCGTAAGCAGTGGACGGGCGATAGAGTTCAAACGAAGTGATCGAGGACGGGCGGGTAGCCGACTAAATATAAGCGAAATGAAAAGGGCGGCCACACTGACGGGGAGGTATTAACGACATAAACGAGAACGAATGGATAGACGAACGGGTAGACGGCCGGGTGGACGGACGGGTAGTCGGACGGGTATACGGACGAGTAGCCGGGCGGGTAATCGGACGAGTAGTTGGGCGGGTAGTCGGACGGGTAAACGGACGGGTAGACGGACGAGTAGTCGGACGGGTAGACGGACGGGAAGACGGGCGGGTATACGGACGGGTAGACGGACGGGTAGTCGGACGGGTATACGAACGGGTAGACGGACGGGAAGACGGGCGGGCAATCGGACGGGTATTAGACGAACGGGTAGTCGGAAGGGTAGATGGACGGGTAGACGGACGAGTAGTCGGACGGTAGACGGACGGGAAGACAGACGGGTAGTCGGACGGGTAGTCGGACGGGTAGTCGGACGGGTAGTCGGACGGGTAGTCGGACGGGTAGTCGGACGGGTAGTCGGACGGGTAGTCGGACGGGTAGTCGGACGGGTAGTCGGACGGGTTAAAAGCTGTTAATAAACCTCTTCAAACTCTGCCGTTCAAAGTCAGGATACAAGTGTATGTCCTCTCGCGGGAGAACAGTAGCACGCACAGTACGAGTATTTGCAGTAAAAGCCGGGACCAAGTTTAATCTGCATTCTTACGCCATCCGAAGAAAAAAAAATACAAAATCTAGAATAAGGGTTAGAGAACGGAGAATGCATGAGAAGTGAACAGACGAACGACCGTCAGCGAACATACAATTAAGTCGATGACGGGTTCAATTACATCAAACACATGCTCATGCCCTAAGAGCCCAGACCAGATTGATAGAGACACTTCTCGTGCATCCTCCGTACAGCACATGTTCCTTCCACAAGAGCACAGCGTTCGAAGAAAATCCTCATCCCAGTCGTACTTGTTGTGCCTTCTTTTCTCTTCCCCCAAGCAAGCTCCAAACAGCTTCAATTTCAAATAATCCATTCAATTTCCCTTATCGCAATCCAGCCAAGGAGCCTCAGCCTGCCTCCCCAAAACCACTTAACAATTCACTCAACTCTAGATTATGCAAAACATTGCAAATAATTCTATTAATGGCGCAATTACCCTCGATCTTCTGCCCGCCCCACCCTACGCTCTCCCAGTGGATTCCGTTTATCCGGCGGAACTGAATTATTTCGAGCAATTGCCGCTTCAAGGAGCCATCGGAGGGGGCATCCAGCCACTCCTTCAACCGTCTTCTGAGCACTGCTGCTTTGTGGTTGCCTGCAATCGGAGAAATCTTCTCTGTCTGGAATCGGTTTGATGTGGTTGGACCGCCGCAGGATTAGACTGCGGCTGGGAGGCTATGGCCTTTCCGCTCTCGGGACGGCACATATGCGACGCAATAATCGCTGGCCGTGTCTATAAATCAAAGTAACTTGCACGCAGAAGGACCTGATGACACATTCCGCGGCAGAGTCAAGTCACTGACTCACTCCCTTCGAGGATCAACCACTTGCGGTTCGGCGAAATTAATTCATACATCACTGGCAGGACGATTTTCTTTCAGCTCCCCAGTGGTATTCAAATGAATTCACACTAAAAGCCAACCACTTGACGAGAATAGTATTTGAACTGTGCGACCTCCAGGGCCGACGTCCTCCTCTCCTTCAGGAACACTTTAGAATCCTTCTGCAAATGGTTTCCTTTTCGCCCACCCACGCCAGTGCCTCGCCAGGTTCTCGGAAAAGCGGTTGAGTGGCCACTTTTCCGCTAGCCTAGTTGAGTGGCAATCTCTTGTGAATTAACTGCCATGGCAGTGGAGTAATGTCGACTCTGACTACGGGCATTGCTGCCTGCTGGCTAAGGGAACGTAGCATTCCCGCAGGAGATTGACAATTCTCATTTGTGGTTCGACTCGATGGTCTGCAGATCGATTGGAATGAGATTCTGCGGCGACAGCAGCAAGAACGACTGTCGAGACGGTGTATGCCTCGGGGTGAGAATGAAAGGCTTCGGAGTGACAAGCAGCAACCGCACTTGCTCCGCCGTTCAGCTCTGATGGTGTCGGGGTGGTACTTTTTTCCATTTGCCCTTTGGAATCGATTGTGCGACAGTTACAGGAGCCGATGGTGAGCAAAAACTTGCTGTCACATCAATTCAGGATTACAAATTGTATGCCTGCGTAGGGAGTACTGGTGACAGTGAGTGGTTTTTTGTTTTCTAGTCGATGTCCTGTAGCTTGGGTTTGATATTTTTTGACGGATCTCTGACATGGAACATGCAGGCATGGTAAACGTGATGTGAAGAGATGGGCAACTCATGCGTGCAGCGTCAATGGTGAGTGAAATCAATTTGTATCTGTGAAGTGTTCTGACATGGCAGCTGCAAGTGCCATCCATTGATGAATGCTGAAGCAGGGGACCCTTAGGGCGGTTTTCGTGGCAATTCTTTCGTACGCACAGGAGCTGTGCTTTTGGATTTCATCTCGGAATTGAGTTGGCTCTATGTCAGTGAGACTTCAAGGTGTTTGTTGGAATTCGGTTTAAAAGTCTGAGCCAGGAGCAAGTGAAATGGAATAAGCATTCCCTTGATGGAATCAGCGCATCCTGTAGAAATGTCAACCGGTGATGTTGCACCAACAGGGCTGATAGAAGAGATTTGAAGTTATTTCAATTTTACAGGATTTTTCATCGGGAGATGATTTTAGAATGTCAGGTGCTTTTCAATGGAGTGGATATTTGTCGTCTTAAGTAGCGCCCGCCGTGGTGTAGTGAGCAATAGCGTCGACTTCTATGCATAAGGTTCACTCCGGGACACATCAACCTTAAATTTCACGCCACTATTTCAAAGAAATCGTAAAGTGAGGATCGAGTTAAGAAGCTAAGCGTTAAACCAAACGTTCTTAGTAGAGTCAGACCCATGCGATCATGACATAAGTGGTGCGAACAGGTCCAGTTACAAGAACTACCTTATACACATGCCACTTTTCGAGATTTGACCACATCTTCGAAGCTAGGTTTCGACGGAGTCTTTCTAAACATCTTCAAAAAAATAGAATGGAGACAAATGCAGGTGAGCTCTTTGACGGCATAACTTCTTCTTCTTCTTCTTAGGGCGCTACAGTCGGAGGTGGACCTGGGCCTCACTCAACATGCCTCTCCAGCCAGCACGATCTTTCGCCAGCTGTATCCAGTTTCGCACACTAAGCCGCCCAAAGCCCCCCTCGACTTGTGTGCGCCAACTTGTACGTGGACGTCCTCTGTTGCGTTGTCCCACAGGCTCAGAGTTGAAGACTCTTCGATCCGCAGCTAAGTTGTCTATACGCTCTACATGGCCTAGCCATCTTAGGCGTTGGATCCGTAGACGTCTGGCTAGACTCATGTCGCTGTACAGCCCATACAGTTCGTGGTTGAACCTTCTCCTCCAAATGCCATCAACGCAAACAGGACCAAAGATCGCGCGCAGAACTTTTCTCTCGAAAAAAAGAGGGGGGTTCATCCGCTTGGGGTATTGTCCATGCCTCTGCGCCGTACAGCAGGACTGGGATGATCAAGGTCAAGGTTGTATAGAGTCAACTTGGTCTTCCGAGAGAGGGCTCTACTACTCAATAGCCTTTTGAGCCCGTATAAACAGCGGTTGGCAAGAGTTATTCTGCGATACTGATTTCGATGCCAGCAAACGCATCATTGACGGCTCGCTGTGTTCGCCCAATCACGTCAATGTCATCCGCGTAAGCTGGCAGTTGAACGGACTTTTGGAAGATCGTACCTCTTGTGCCGGCCAGTGAGTTTAAAACAATCTTCTCAAGTACGATGTTAAAGAAATCACATGACAGCGCGTCGCCTTGTCTAAAACCTTTTTTGACATTGAAGGTCTCGGTGAGTTCGTTACCGACGTTGATGGAGCAGCGAGAGTTCTCCATCGTCATCCTCTATCGTGCTCAGTCTAACGAGTTTGGCAGGAATGTCAAAACTAGACATGGCGCTGTATAGCTCGTCTTTTGATGGCATAACAGAAGATTTAAAAAGGAATCAGCTCAAAATCGGTTCATTATTCAATTATTCAGACACAAAGATTATATCGAAATTTTTTTCATGTTCGAAATGCGCCCAGTGCTTCAACAATTTACCGATTGGTCCAGCGATTTCAGCAACAAGGGCCTGTTGTCTGTAACCTTCCGCGTGCCGTAAGACCTCGTACAGTTCGAAATTATGTCAACATTGCTCGGGTGCAAGCAAGTATTGAAGAAAACCCCGAAATTTCCACCAGCCGACGTGCTCAGCTGTTGGTGATGTCTAGGCGGTTTTTGCAAACAATTTTAAGTCAGTTACACCTTTATCCAGATAAGATTCATTTGGTTTATGAGTTAAACTCGCACAGCTCGTCCAACTATGGCTTTCTTGAGGGAAAGTTTTGGTGACGCCTAATAATTCAACTGTTTTCAAACATTTTTCGATGTGCTCCAATTTAACAGCAAGATCATAGATGGCCACATTCATCACTGTCCGATGTAGGCTGTTTTATCTACGAACTGAGGGACTCAGAAGACACACAAAGGCAGCGAGCTTTAAGCTACAACAACAACTTCAACAGAAAGTGGTAATGGAACGTACTTCGACTGCGTTAAGACTAACATCCGTGCACTTTCAAAGGGCTATACCCGGATAAGTGAAAATGAATACAAATTTCAATCATGAATATTTTTCAAAATTTTATACGAGAAATTTAATTTGTATTACAAAACTCCATCATTCCTCGGTTGCCTTTCACGCGTACAAGTATGCACCCATTCTTCCCAAAGCATAAGGAGGTTTCGATTCAGTCTTCACATAGAATGTTCCATTTTTCGGTTGGGAGGGCTCGCCACCCATTCGATACTCCTTGCCCTTTTGTGGGCAGCTCCATGAAAAGAACTTCTTGTGGCAGAGCGTTCCCCAAAACCCTCTTGAACTGATAATCGACTCGGCGAAGTACTTGTAAGACCTTCTGTGTGCACAGCCGTACACCAGGCACCCTTGATAGATACCCTTGTTCGGGAAAAACGTTGCATGTCCGACTGGTTCGCCAACCCCCAGAGAGTTGCTTGTCTGAATTGACTCGACGTACTTGGCGTCGGTTGCGTCAATCACGGAGTCCATCGGTTTTCCCCTGAATGCCGGTCCAGCCGGGTCCAAAGCGAAGATCGTGTTGAATTTTTCTGGCTGAATCAGTTTGCCGGCACTTCCGGCAATGTGCGCACCTATGCTATGTCCAATCAGATAGACGTTGTCATAGTCGACGTCCATTGTGGTCCTTAAATGTTTGGCGAAGTTTGCCACTGCCTCTCCGATGTCCTCCACCAGCTTAACGACTTGGTAGTAATTAATTGTGTGCGAAACCATGCTCCAGTCGACCACAATCACGTTGAAGTCACCAATCCTTAGATAGGCATCCTTGACACTACGACTGAACTCTGCGGTACTCTGGCTCATCCAGCCGTGAATCAGAATTCTATAGGAAAACAGCATTTGAACTATGAACAAGGATAAAAAGTGTCATTTACCTTGTTGGATGCGATGCATTGAAGCCGGATATCAGCACAGATTCATCGTCCACACGAACATCCTTGCCGCAGTCACGGAATTCCTTCTTGAAGATATAGAACCGGACGGCTAGTTCGGGACTCACCGTCTTCTTCTGAAAGAGATTTGTCAATATTCTCCAGTAGAACTTCGGGTCTTTGAATTTGCTCTTTTTGCTCGTTAGGCCGTGACAGTTACTCTCCACGATCCGTGGGGCTTCAGTGTGCAACGATACATGCTCAACATCGAGACTCCATTCGTCTAGTGGTGGTTCGGAAGTCTCCGATCTCACTGAAACTTGTGGAGGTTAGTTGCAAGGGTGTCTTCTTACGGAATCTTACCAAAAAGTGTCACTGATGCCACAAGTATCGCGATATTTCTTAGTCTCATGGGAGCGTGGATCAAAATGTTCCCTTCCTCGAACGTCCAACTTGAAGATTTGAAGAAATGAGCTCGAGTTTTTTTCGTTTTTATAGCCAATCAGTATAGTACCCGTTATTGATTCATTAAAGACTTTATCTTCAATTCCAGTGTTGCCAGACGCGACAGATTTTTTTCTTGTATCACGTGATCGGCCGCGGTACACATGGAATGACGGAACCCAAGCTCATGATTGGCAAAAATCAAGATAACATCTTCCTGCTTGAAACTACATGGCAACACTTATCGCGAGCTCGATTTGACTCATAGATAACATAATTTAATTTTGGGAATGACAACAGCACGTATGAATGCCGACCAAAATATGCTGTCACTGGTGTGAGGCGAGCGATCGTTTGCTGAAGTTGGCCATGAAGTCGGGTGGATTCACATTGTCGTCGTGGACCTTAGATTAAATGAATCGAAAGGTTACTGAATGAAAAGAGAATCATGATGCTGTAGGAGTGCGACTGTCGCCACTGGTCCAGAAGGTTGTGACAGGTTTAAGGGGATTTAAATCATTTCAACTTTCCCTGCAGATATTTCGACTTGGCTTAAGAGGTGAATGACTTTGGCTCATCTTATCGCACATATCAAATTTAAATTTTCTAGTCCAACCAGAGTACTTTCACTAGAGAAGGAGTTCCATGGGATATGCTGGGGTATCAGAAATCACCCTGATCTTCAAAAGCAACGTTCGATTATGATTCATCAGACGGAGATTAACTATTTGATCATGAACTTTGAACAGAAATATCTTGAATGATCTTAGGCCAAGATTCACAGACCACCAAAATTGTGCATATCAAAAAAAAGTGGCACTGAATTGAATAAAATCTGCGAATCAAACATTAGGACACACACAAGCCGGTGGATGACTTGAGCCCAGCTTCTACGGCAACCACTCGCATCGTGCCCGGTGGTCTTATGCAAACAACCGAATGGCGAAGTGTTTTAGAAAATCTTTTCTTGGCAGTTGTACTCATTGAGCATTGTCAGTGACTCGAGAGAGGTGGTGCCGTGTAAATGGTAGTTGTTGTTGAAGTTCAGCGTATGAATCAACACACTTACTCATTGTATAACGGCTGCCTCTGATTAAACCTCATTTGATAAAATTTCAGTTGCATTACTTGCTCCCTATACCGAAGGTTCGGTCTCCCTCTCCTTTTGAAACCACAAAATTCAGACTAGAAGACAGGGCCAAATATACGACGCAGAATTTTTCTTTCGAAGGAACCAAGAATCAGCTCTGCAGTCCTGCTTTCAGATCCATATAGCAAGACCGGAAGGATTAGGATTAGGTTCTTACAGGGCATGATTTTGAATTTCAGCAGTAAGAAGTTTTGATTTAAGTTGTTTCAAAAACCGAAGAAGCGGCGGTAACCAGTTGCTGTACTGAATTGGGCCTCCAACAAGATGTCGTTTGTGGAGCTCACGATTGACTGAGGTGGACAAACTCCTTAAATACCTTAAATTTGTAACTATCGATTGTGGCATTTTTCGAGATTATGGACGGCGGATTGATTTTTACTCGACAGCATATCATCCCCCCTTAAGACCAGCTTGTTTTGCCTGTTCTTCAATCATCGAGAATGTTTCTGCAACGCCACGCTGGAAGCGCACAACAATGTCAATGTCATCTACTGGATCGATTTGTAGAAGACCGATTTGTAAAAGATCACCTCACCTCCAGGTGATCTGGTAGGGCGCATGCACCAGCTCATCTGTAAGATATGGTCAGAGAAAAGCATACCCGATGAGTGGAATCTCAGTACCGTTTGCCCGATCCACAAGAAAGGAGATCCCTTTGACTGCGCCAACTATCGAGGGGTAAGTCTCCTTAACATCGCCTATAAGATCTTCTCTGCAGTTTTGTGTGAACGCCTGAAACCATTCGTGAACAAACTGAATTCTTATCAGTGCAGTTTCAGGCCCGGGAAGTCCACTATCGATCAAATCAAATCAAAAAGACCTTCAATGCCAAAAAGATTTTAGACAATGCGACGCGCTGTCATGTGATTTCTTTAACATCGTTCTTGAGAAGATCGTGCAAAACTCACTGGCCAACACAAGAGGCACGATCTTCCAAAAGTGCGTTCAAATGCCAGCTTACGCGGATGACATTAACGTGATTGGGCGAACACAGCAAGCCGTCAATGATGCGTTTGCTGGCATTGAAATGGAAGCGGCTAAAATGGGTCTGGCGGTAAACGAGGGCAAAACAAAGTTTATGCTGTCATCGAGAACAACATCGACGACTTGGCCAGAACGTCACCAAAGGCAGCTATAAGTTTGAAGTAGTTAAGGACTTTGTCTACCTTGGCTCCGCGGTAAACAGTACAAACAACATCAGTACCGAGATCAAATGCAGAATAACTCTTGCCAACCGCTGTTTTTATGGGCTCAAAAGGCAATTGAGTAGTAGAGCCCTCTCTCGGAAGACCAACTTCACTTTGTATAAGACCTTGATCATCCCAGTCCTGCTGTACGGCGCAGAGGCATGGACAATATCCCAAGCGGATGAACAGTCTCTTAGTCTCTTCGAGAGAAAAGTTCTGCGCGCGATCTTTGTTTGCGTTGATGGCATTTGGAGGAGAAGGTTCAACCACGAACTGTATGGGCTGTACAGCGACATGAGTCTAGCCAGACGTCTACGGATCCAACGCCTAAGATGGCTAGGCCATGTAGAGCGTATGGACAACTTAGCTGCGGCCCGAAGAGTCTTCGACAACAGAGGACGTCCACGTACAAGGTGGCGCACACAAGTCGAGGGGGACCTCGGCCAGCTTGGTGTGCGAAACTGGAGGCAGCTGGCGACAGATCGTGCTGGCTGGAGAGGCATGTTGAGTAAGGCCCAGGTCCAACTCGGACTGTAGCGCCCTAAGAAGAAGAAGAAGAAGAAGAAGAATAAGATTTGTAAAAGATGGTCCCTTTCGTGTTTACACCTGCCTGCCAAACTAATTTTGCTAGAACTAGATTCAAGCATCACACAACAGCGTATCTCCTTGACGAAATCCAGTCCATGTTTCAGAAATTATAGAAACGTGCTGCACACCAGATCAAATTTCGCTGAATCCCGAATTCGGCCATTACATCAAATAGTTCTTTGTGATGAATGCTGTGCTATGCGGCTTTAAAAATAAACTGGGCAAGTGCGAACCCCATAGATTAGAAGCTGTGACAATCAAAAACTAAGACCCTTAATGTAGGATATGGCACGAAGATAATATTCAAATGGTCTGTCCCTGGTGGTCCAAGAGTATCGTTTCCATGTAAAAAATGAATAACTCTTTTATTTGTAGAAATTTTGGGAGAGCTTGGGAGATTTGACATGGAGCACTACATGATCGCATAGAGAACACAATTCGTCGTATTATTTTTGGAAAATAGTCGGTCAATAATTTACACTGAACGTGCCTACCGGCAATTTCATGGAGTTTGAAATGCTCGAACAGCTCCCACTATTCGTGCAATAATAGCCAAATTTGAGCAATATGGGAACGTTGGGGATGTGAGGCGTATCAGTAGACGTCGTTATGGACGATCGACCGAAAATATTCAGGTCGTTTGTGAAAGTGTTGCTGCCGATCCAAAAACATCGACACGACGACGTTCAACACAATTAGGTTCATTGCGTGGCACGATTCGTCGGATTTTGAGGAAAGATCGTTATGGACCTCGTTATGGACGATCGTTATGGACGATCGACCGAAAATATTCAGGTCGTTTGTGAAAGTGTTGCTGCCGATCCAAAAACATCGACACGACGACGTTCAACACAATTAGGTTCATTGCGTGGCACGATTCGTCGGATTTTGAGGAAAGATCTGCCTCTATACACTTACAAAATCCAGTTGATCCAACAACTAAATCCTGGTGACCCAGAAAAACGTTTGGAGTACTGCAGAAGTGTCTTTAACATCGCCGAAAATGACCATGAATTTTTGGGGAATTTTATGATGAGCGACGAGGCTCTCAGTGGAGCAAAATTACTGATTTTGGGGCACACAAAATCCCAAATATATCCATCAACGTCCCTTACTCGTACACTCACCTCGTGTTACTAGATTACTGTTTGGTGTGGAATAATCTAGCGTAAGATTTATGGGCCATATTTCTTGGAAAATGATGCGGGTGCAAGCGTTACAGTTAATGGGCATCGCTACAGAACAATGCTTTAGGACTTCTTTTTTCCCCTCAGGCGAGCAGACAACAATGTTGAACTCATGTGATTTCAAAACGGAGCTACCGCTCGTGAGAAAATAAACTTATTCCACGAAAAATTCCCAAATCACATTATCTCAAAAAAACTGTGATCTATCGGCTCAAGACTTTTTTATGGGGTTACCTGAAGGTGGGCGCCGTGGCGTAGTGGGTAGGTGCGTCGACTCCTACGCTCGATGTTTTCGGTTCGATTCCCGAAAAAACACCAACAAATTTTTTCACGGCTCCATCTCTTTCGAGTCACTGACAATGCTCAAAGAGTATAACTGTCTAGAAAAAGCTTCTCAATCTCGCCGTTCGGAGTCGGCATTAAACTGCAGGTACCCTCCACTCGTGAGAGAACAATAGCACGCACAATACGAGTGGTTGCTGAGAAGGTTGGCCCAGGTCCACCTCGAACTGTAGCGCCGCCATTATTATTATTATTATTACCTGAAGGAAAAGGTTTACATTGGCAAGCCACACACTATGGAGGAGCTAGAACTCAACATTAGAGAAGAAATCGCGCAAACTACGTCGGCAACACTTCAAAAAATCATGGAAAGTGCTATCAAAAGAGCCCAGGAGTGCCTTCATTCTAATGGGGACCACTTAACCGATGTAATTTTCCATACAAAATAACAAAAATGTCCATGAAATAAACTTTTATTGGTAATTTATTTAATTAGTTTTTATCTTTCCTTGTTTCAGATTTACACAGAAAAGGAAAGGAACTTTTGGCCCACCTTGTATTATGAGGATCCGAGCTTGATACCGATACATCATAACGTAAGCCCTTGTATCATCTTTATTGCTGATCTTCACCCTGAAATCAGTCAACCTATGGTCTGGTAAACATACCCTTCGTAGTCAATACCTTCAAAGGTCTCCTTAAGATTCTCTTCAATCTCGTCTGCTCTATGGACTCTGATATTCAAAGTGAAATAACGAGAAGCTCATTCTTCATCTTCTTCGGGTAGCGCTAAACTTCAATCAAAGCCCGACAAAATCAGACAACTGTATCATTTCATTTCACAGTTCTTGAGAGACAAATTATGAACCCTACCCACTAATTGCATTGACGTCATTACACATCTCACTTACGGTTAATTATGTTGAGCGACAAATTTGCATGGCTTTAGAACAGCAGAAGGCGTGACACCCTCCCCCAAATGCTATCCCATTTCAAATCAATGTGCCACTGCGGCCCGCCGCTAAGGCCACCCGGGTGACATTTTATTACCTCCTTATGACTCAGCAAAGGCCAAATTCACATTCAGTCTGAGAACCAAGCTAATCGCACGTAATCCAAACGGATCTCCATATATTCAAGGCAACGGCCATCCTGCTTAGCAGCGTCCGTGGTTCATCATCCATCATTCCCAAGGATTACAGCCGCATCATCCAAAGAACATTTTTACTGCCACACCCTCCGGTCTCAAAATCTGCTCCCATCCCGGCCACATTCTGTTTGCATAATGACGTAACGGGATATTAATCCGATTTGACGTCCCAAATTCAAATTAATTTCTTCGCCACTTCCGACAGATTCCAGCGCAGACCCAGAACCCCGGATTGTGCCCGAGGCATCGCAGCATCTGACCGAAGGTATCACGGACTGCTGTGCTGAACACAAGCAGGCGATGGATGGAGGTGTGCAACTGAAGGTGTAGTGACAAACATCACCCAACTTAGGGGTTGGTGGGGTTTAAGTGTTCTCAAGCGAAAGCCCATAATTTAATTATTGGACATTAGGGGGGCGTGTGCGGTTGACTCATTCAAGCGCCTCCAGAGGGGTTGGTCGGTTGGCGCCCTACAAGCGATTTCCCACACAGAGCGACCTTGATTTAGTGGGGCAACAACGACGGAGCATTTCTTTGGTGAACTGGAGTGGAACATTGACATGCGACTTGAAGGAAACTTTTATGGTTGCTGCCATAGTAGCAGATTGCCGGAGAGTCGCCGAGCAAGGGATACCCTGCCATAAAGAGCGCGCAACATACAAAACTTTTTAATGCTCGATTTATTGTTCTTTTATACGTCTTTCGTACATGGCTTGTCTCTGGGTGACAGCAGTGTTGAATGTAATGAACTGGAGCATTGTATGGGTCACTGGGACTCAATATTTTAAGCTTTCGCGAGTAAGGGTGCCACCGCACAAGTGATTCAACCAACAACACTGAGCTCATAAAGATTCTACGGCTTTGAAGGTGAATGTAGATGGGGATTTAAATGGTGCCCATCGACTGAGTCTGAGATTTTGTTGACAACAAGATAAGAAGGAAACAGACTTCTACCGGGTGTCAAAATTCGATATATCCATCGACAAGATGTTTGAACTTTGGGGTCGATTTTAGAAAGAGTTAATTGAAAAACTTTGGTCCAGAAGCTTGGGGGAAACGGATGAAGTTCCTCAGAAGGAATCTGTCATCGGAGTGGCCGTCAATTTAGTTTCACGTCGAATAACTAGCTTAAGGTTAAGGGAAGTTATTTTCGTGAAGATAAGCCCGCCAGGGTAATAAAGGCAGTAGGAGGCTACTTATAATAATAATAATGGCGGCGCTGCAGTCCGAGGTGGACCTATTAATAGCTTCTCAGCAACCATTCGTGTTGTGCGTGCTATTGTTCTGTCACGAGCGGAGGGGACCTACAGTTTAATGCCGACTCCGAACGGCGAGATTGAGAAGCTTTTTTCTAGACAGTTATACTCTTTGAGCATTGTCAGTGACTCGAAAGAGGTGGAGCCGTGAAAAAATGTTTGATGTTTCTTTCGAGATTCGAACCGACGACCTCGAGCGTAGGAGTCGACGCACCTACCCACTACGCCACGGCGCTACTTACGGAGGCTACTTAACCCAGTTAAAATTTCAAGTAAGCCGATGGGAAGGTTAACGACCTTAGTTTAACCAGAGTAGTTTTGATCAGTACAGTAGTGAGTTGCTCACTTTTAAGGTTCCTGTCCAAAATGTCCAGTAGCTTTACCTAAGAACGAAAAAGATATTGCTGGTCGAAGGGTTTTGTTATTGCCATAAGTTACCAAAAATTGAGGTCGGTAAAGTTGTGAACTGCATTAATTAACAAGAAGTAACACTGGAAAAAGAATGTAATTGCGTCACACATTAAGGGGAAGTTTAATTATTTAGTTTATATTTCAAAAAGTACTCTCTTGAGGCAGGACGATTTTCAGGAAAAGCACCTGCGGGAACCGGCGTTAAATACGGTTAAACGAAGAAAGAACGAAATTCATTGAAGTCAGCGCACAAGATTTCTCATTTCAAAAGTTTGGAGTGAGGCATGGTTGCAATGACCAAAAAAACGAACACATAGTTTTGGAGCAAAGTTTGTTACTTCATGGTCTACGCTTGACGATACCATGATACCAGGAAGCATTCAGCGCTGCTCTAAGAACCTTATTTTGAAAATTCGTGCAAATAATCTGTTCCTTGCTTCGATCCAACTATCGTATGTCCTTTTAGGCTTAACCACTAGCTTATACAAGTTGGCGCTAAATTAATCATCCGATTTTGTTTTTGAATTACTTTTTTACTAAATAAAACAAATGATTTTCAGTTATGGAAATCTTTATTTGGACATTTAAAATTTTGAAAAAAATATGATATCCGCCAATTGGCTGCCGCCAGTGTTGATACACATTTATGCCCGTTTCATCGCATTTTCCACGACTTTCCAGACGATTTTCGGTGATAACTGTTCGCATTCCTGTCGAATATTCTCGTTAAGGGCTCCGATTGTCTCAGGCTTGTTGGCATAAACTCGCGACTTCAAGTAGTCCAAAAGAAAGAAGTCCGGGATGATTAAATCAGGCGATCTTGCTGTTCATGACAAATCGCCAAAACTGGAGATTACGCGACCAGGAAACGCTTCCTTCACAATATCCATTGTGGCTCGTGCTGTGTATGCGGTTGCACCGTCTTATTGAAACCACGTGTTCACCAAGCACCGCTCGTCCAATTCCGGCAGTGTGAAGTCGCTGTAGGGTCCATCTGGTGATACCCTATTGCGTCTGTTTAATGTTTCTTCGTTCTCAGCGACATCGGCAGCCACAGCGGCGATATTCTCGGCCGAACGACCAGTCCGGTGGCGGCCACGCCCTGCATGGTCTCATGTGGTTCCAGTCTGTTCGAGTCGAGTAGCTATGCGCCGGCATTCACGCTGCGCTAACACCACCGACCGATTATTGGTCAAAAAAATTGACACAATTATTCCACGCTCTTGCGGAGTATAGCGCTCCATATGAACGGATTTGGCTTTATTGGGTTCAATTCGCCAAGTGTTTGTCCATTCGTACCCGATCAACAGCACGTTGCAATTTTCTAGTTGCCTCTTCGATCGTTTTGGCAGTTACCAAAATGACGGTGTCATCAGCATATGTGCCTAGTACAGTGCCAAAGTCTTGTTACAAAAAAGTAAGTAAAGGAGAGGATCAAGAACACTTCCTTGGGGTACTCCAGCTTCTATAGATTTCCATAGCGAGTATTCTTCTCCATGTTTTACACGGAAGATTCTATCAATTTGACGATTTGATGATATTAAGTAAAGTTTTCCCGGGAAGAATTGTCTCAGTTTGTGGTTCAAGCCTTCGTGCCAAACCTACAGCTGAACAGACTTGCTCTTGTTCAAATGTTTTGTCTTTAACATCAGCTATTCGATGTAATTGATGTCCCTTTGTTTTTTTGTAACACAATAGATGTTGCAGCTGATTTTAAAATGAAACTAAATTGATAATCACTCTAATCCCACGCCGCATTTAAAACTGATGACCTTGTTGAGCTGAACTACAGTCCAAGAACAAAGACTACACGGTGAAGCTTTATTTTGTATTGCTACGTACGACTGTATATCAATAGCAGACCCAATTAATCATTTCTCATGACGTGCGATGTGTGATATTGTATTTCCTGAAAATTGTGTTTTTGTGCGACAGAAGCTGAGCATCACATTCAAGACCTCGCCTGTTCCCCCGCAATCTTCTCCAGCAACTGAATTCTCAAACAACTGACGCTAATTACTTTCTTAAACCATCGGTGTTCGGTGTGTGGCTTGGTCTGTTCTATACTGCGCACAATTTGTCTTTGAATGTGGGATTGATAATAAATTCAAATGACAGTGCATAGAAACGAATCCATTCTGATGGAAATTAAGAATATGTACAGTTGAAGACCGCGCGGAGACGTTAAAATAGTACAGTGCAACGGACTTGTGTTGGTCGACAAAAGTGAATTACCCGATATGACATGAGAATTGACCCGCAGATTGCAAAGTGCAATGATTTTACATGCATATTTCGTTTAATTGCCTTAATTGCTATCACACGGGTACAAGTGACACATATTCTATTTATGAACAAAAATACTTTAAGATGACGAACAAGAAAACAAACATTTTGTAATTATCACAGGAATCTTGGGTTTTTATGGGCAACATTCAAACTTTATCAGCAGTTGAAGACATCCTCAACTTCTCAACCTCAACCTCAAACTAAAAAAAAATAATAAGGTTTGCCAAGGCACTTAATCGTTGTCACTTGACCATCTCACAAGCATTTAAAAGCAACGAGCTCCACCCTAACTCTGTACTTGGCCAAGGTATACACACATATTGATACACTGCAGCCACCGTGGCGTAGTGTCTAAGTGAGTCGGATCCAACACTCAAGGTCCATGGTTCGATCCCCATCACAACACAGGCTGTAAAAGTTAAGCCCAAATCCATCCCGGACTGTAGCGCCTCCCGAAAAGAAGAAGACGAAGAAGAAGCCCCTCTCTCTGAACTTAATTAACCACCGTGGCGTAGTGTCTAAGTGCGTCGGATCCAACACTCAAGGTCCACGGTTCGATCCCCATCACATCAAAGGCTGTAAAAGTTAAGCCCAACTCCATCTCGGTCTGTAGCGCCTCTCCGAAAAGAAGAAGACGAAGAAGAAGACTCTCTCTGAACTTAATCACTCCATCGCACAATTAAAAAAGAAAACAGGGCAACAAACCTTAAATTCATCGTTAATATGAGAATCAATCTTTAACAAGCTCGTGCTCTTAGTCTATTCAAACAGCCATCCGAATGAAAGCCTGTGTCACCCTGTGTAGCTCTAGGCATACAAATATTTACTCATCCTTCCCAAAGCATACGGTGAACTGGATGCGGTTTTGACATAAAAAGTTCCATTCTTCGGCACCGAAGGCTCTCCGCCCATCTTGTACTCGGTGCCTCTCTCCGGACACTCCCACTTCTTCTTCTCCTCATAGCACATGGTTCCCCAGAAGCCTCTGATGCTGGTTATGGACTCCGCGAAGTACTTGTAGGACTTCCTATGTGCACAACCGTACACCAGGCAACCTTGATAGATTCCCTTGTTCGGAAAGAAGGTAGCATGTCCGACGGGTTGGCCAACTCCCAGAGAGCCACTCGTCTGAATTGATTCGACGTACTTGGCGTCGGTTGCGTCAATCACGGAGTCCACCGGTTTTCCCCTGAATGCCGGTCCGGCCGGGTCCAAGGCGAAGATCGTGTTGAACTTGTCCGGCTGAATCAGTTTGCCGGCACTCCCGGCAATGTGCGCGCCGAGGCTGTGTCCAATCAGATAGACGTTGTCGTAATCGACGCCCATTGTGCTCTTTAAATGTTTGGCGAAGTTGGCCACCATCTCCCCGACGTCTTCCACCAGCTTCGCAGCCCGGAAGTAGTTCGCCGTCTGTGAAGCCACGCTCCAGTCAACGACGATCACATTGAAGTCGCCAACGCTGAGATAGGCGTCTCTGGTGAGGCGACTGAAGCCCGCCTTGCTTTGGCTCATCCAGCCGTGAATAAGGAATCTGCAAACAGACAAAATTAAGCCTCTCTCCCAAACCTCAGCCATTACTTACCTCGTCGGATGCGATGCATTGAAGCCGGACCTCTGCACAGAATCGTCGTCCACTCGAATGTCTTCACCGCACAAGGGGAAGGCCTTCTTGAACAAATAAAACCGAACAACTAACTCCGGTTGGGTCTTATTTTTCCCAAAGAGATCTCCGAAAACCCTGCGATAGAACTTCGGGTCCTTGAATTTGCTCCCCTTGCTCGCCAAGTCATGGCAGTCTCGCTCCCAGATCCCCTGCGTCTCTGCCTCTGAGTCTGTATCTGAGTCGTCAAATGAAGACTCAGTTCGCTCCAATGCATGACATCTCACCAAAACTGAGATAACGAATAGATTCGATTACGATTTCTGTGTTTGGAAACCAGTTTGCGGTTGGCTCACCGAAAAGTGTCGCTAACGTCACTAGTTTCACGATATGCGCTGTCCTCATCGCAGCGCTAATTAAAACAGATACTCTCGCGAACGATTCAGTAGCGTAACTGAGACAAATTAAATGTGCCTCAACTGTTTTTGTAAGCGACGCTATTTGCTTTCCCACATAAGTGCGACTTTCGACTCGCCATTGTCACACTCTCAATTTCGATGTGGAGATAACCTCCGGTGTGTTCAACAGCTCGACTTGGTGTGTGGGACTCCCGCGGTTGATCGTGTATCGGAGGGGGAGTACTTGAACGTTTTTCTTTGTTAATAAAGTTTGCTCGGGGGTTCTCTTTTTCTGTCAAATACAGTGTTGCCAGCTGACGGAGGAACTGAGAGGAGTGAACAGTTGAATTAGTGAAGAAATGATTGATGTTTTTAAATCGATTGTTGCTTTTGGGAGATGAGTAAGATGACAATCTTTGACCGCCAAAGCGGCTTTCCAGGTATCAGTTGAAGACTACGCAAAGACTTGAAGAATGCGGCAAAAAAAAAGTCTGCATGCAATTTTGGGTCCCGACGATTATTTCGATAAGAAATCCCGACTAAAAACTCTACGGGTTCTATAGGGGGAAGAAACTAGACTGGCGTCTAAAGATAAAGCGTCAAAGGTAGCTTGGTCATGTAGAACGTTCAGGCAATATAAAGCCGGCACAAAATATCTTCGACTCCAAACCTAAGTCCCACCAGTAGAGGACAGCGCCGATGAAGTTGATGGTTAGAAGTTGGAATAGGAACTCATAGATCAGTGGGGAAGTAAGAAGAGATCGTGCTAGTTTTTTTTCTTCGGATGATTTTTGAAACACTACTGGAGCACTGTACTGCCAGGTAGCAACCTACTCCGGTGCTGTTAATTTGTTCCCAACGGCATATGGTGACTGAACCAGATTCGATTTCACTGGGATTCGAACCTGGGACCCCTCGAACTTGGTGCAGGTACTTAACCAACTGCGCCATCCAGTTGTTTTTGTTCGTGCTAGTTGGTGAGGTTTCAAAGCCCATGTTCCACCTTGACTTTATCGCCCCCTCCTTGAAACGGCCAAGACTAATCAATCAAGTGCTCCTAGAAGGCTGTATAAATCAAAATTTACGAACAAGCAGGCCTGGTCTGTGACATGTGTTGGGCTCCAATACTGTTCAATTATTGGGAGTACGAGTACCACAAACTAATGGAAAAAAGTGAAAACTGCTGAAATTTAGCACTGGTTCCATAAATCGGCTGCCACAAAACATTTCTGATATAGACTAATCTCTAGGCGCCAGACAACTGTGGGCAAGTGCCGCCATCTCCGGTGTTAATTTATTTTCTAAAAAACACTAAATCAACACTGGTAAATAAAAAAAAGTCAAATTCAGAACATTTCACTAGTCAAAGGTACGCCGCCGTCTTTTAAAAAAAATTGCTTTTAGAATTACTTAAATTTATTGTATAACGAACTGTATATTTAATAATATTTAATCTTTATTTAGTATACTCAAAACAATACAATACAACTTGTACGTCTGTCTTCGTCGACTGCTATACTTCGAATGCCCTTCTGTTCTCCTTCTTCGTCGGGGTATCTTTTCGCCGTTACAATTGGAAGGCAATTAACTCCTTCCCTTTTTACCGCAAACCTACTAGGATTCTAGTCTAAATAGGACATGAATATCGTCTATACTTCGGTCACTACAAAGTTTAGAGTCAAAGAACTTCTAGAAGCCGCCCTAAAATGTGTAAATTATCATCATCTTTCAGGCAAAATATCACGGCATTTATTACAAAGTCCATGGTGAATACAGTAATCTGAATGTTTCCACTATGGAACCTCTCGTTTTGAAATCTGACCATAATCTGCCACAGGAACATGTAGGAACAAAGAAGTAGAAAACAATGCTCCACTTTTGAACAAATGAAAAAGTGTAAAATAATCTAAATAAAAACCGGGTTTGGGGTTTGAACTTAATTAATAATCCACTTAATTAATCACAACAATTAAATCAGCTTTTAACTCCGTAAAATCAATTCCTTTGAAACTCCCCGATGGCAACTCTTATCAACGATTCTGTTTAATATTTTCCATCGATAGATTAATTTAATTTTAGACATGAGCAGTGTTTGTTGAAATGGGACATTACCCCACTACGAGCCTGGAACAGCTGTTCGTTATCTGATCATGTTGCTGACATCGCTTGCATTTCTGTTTCGTTAAAATGAGTTTTACGAAATGATTTATTCACTGACTAAACCGATCAATCTTGTTATCATCGTAAATGCCCCCAGAAATTCGCGGAAAAAATTATTGCGAGACTATACCCACAGCTCAATGCCAACAACCTCGAACTGAGATTAAGCATGACTCTCAAGACCCCCAGAATCTCGCATCTAAGCACCTATTCAGATGTGTGTGCTGGGAGGGGAATTAGAGAAGCGAAGGTGAATTTGCGAGTGCGGAGATTAACTCTAAAACTTGGTTCCAAGTTTGTTTAATGAGTTCGAATTGTTGGATACTTTGTAGCAAAATTCAGGCAACATGTCAAAAGAGAGCTGTTCAGTCTAGAATTTTAACTTCGATTTATCTAGTTTAATAATAATATAATAATAATGGCGGCGCTACAGTCCGAGGTGGACCTGGGCCTAGCTTCTCAGCAACCACTCGTGTTGTGCGTGCTATTGTTCTCTCACGAATGGAGGGGACCTACAGTTTAATGCCGACTCCGAACGGCGAGATTAAGAAGCTTTTTCTAGACAGTTATACTCTTTGAGCATTGTCAGTGACTCGAAAGAGGTGGAGCCGTGAAAAAATGTTTGATGTTTTTTTCGAGATTCGAACCGACGACCTCGACCGTAGGAGTCGACGCACCTACCCACTACGCCACGGCGCCCACTTACCTAGTTTGCAAGCAGCATAAACTCAGCCATCACTTATTTAACGTACGAACACAGGATGGCTGGGGATCTCAATTTTAAATAAACGAGGAGATCATAGATACTATGCAAGGAAGACAAAATGATCACTGTGTTTTTTTTTAAAGGGGGCTACAGGAATTTTTCAATAGACTATTTGAACCGCTTGTTCTTAAATTCAAAATATGATTTTTAAGGAGCTCGAGTAAATCTACCGAAGATTTAAAATCACTTTTAGTTCTGAAACTGTGATGGTCGAAATATTGAATAGCCTCCCAGCTAATCCTTCTTCTCCATTTGAAAATTCATAGCAAATTTACACTCCAAAAAGTTCCCACTTCTCTTAATAAAATCAAGAGTCTCACAAGGTTCCATCCTGGGACCCGGCTTATATTTTCTATTTACAACCGACATCCTTCTTCTTCTTCTTAGGGCGCTACGGTCGGAGGTGGACCTGGGCCTCACTCAACATGCCTCTCCAGCCAGCACGATCTTTCGCCAGCTGTATCCAGTTTCGCACACCAAGCCGGCCGAGGTCCCCCTCGACTTGTGTGCGCCACCTTGTACGTGGACGTCCTCTATTGCGTTGTCCCACAGGCTCAGAGTCGAAGACTCTTCGGGCCGGAGCTAAGTTGTCCAAACGCTCTACATGGCCTAGCCATCTTAGGCGTTGGATCCGTAGACGTCTGGCTAGACTCATGTCGCTGTACAGCCCATACAGTTCGTGGTTGAACCTTCTCCTCCAAATGCCATCAACGCAAACAGGACCAAAGATCGCGCGCAGAACTTTTCTCTCGAAGAGACTAAGAGACTGTTCATCCGCTTGGGATATTGTCCATGCCTCTGCGCCGTACAGCAGGACTGGGATGATCAAGGTCTTATACAAAGTGAAGTTGGTCTTCCGAGAGAGGGCTCTACTACTCAATTGCCTTTTGAGCCCCAAAAAAACAGCGGTTGGCAAGAGTTATTCTGCGTTTGATCTCTGTACTGATGCTGTTTGTGCTCTTTACTGCGGAGCCGAGGTAGACGAAGTCCTTCACTACCTCAAAGTTATAGCTGCCTATGCTGACATTCTGGCCAAGTCGTCGATGTTGTGCGTCCTTTCTCGATGACAGCATATACTTGGTTTTGCCCTCGTTTACCGCCAGACCCATTTTAGCCGCTTCCGTTTCAATGCCAGCAAACGCATCATTGACGGCTCGCTGTGTTCGCCCAATCACGTCAATGTCATCCGCGTAAGCTGGCAGTTGAAAAGACTTTTGGAAGATCGTGCCTCTTGTGTTGGCCAATGAGTTTTGCACGATCTTCTCAAGAACGATGTTAAGGAAATCACATGACAGCGCGTCGCCTTGTCTAAAACCTTTTTTGACATTGAAGGTCTCGGTGAGTTCGTTACCGACCTTGATGGAGCAGCGAGAGTTCTCCATCGTCATCCTGCTCAGTCTGACGAGTTTGGCAGTAATGTCAAAACTAGACATGGCGCTGTATAGCTCGTCTCTATGCACGCTGTCATATGCGGCCTTGAAATCGATAAATAGATGGTGTGTGTCGATCTGCATTTCCTGGGTCTTCTCCAGGATCTGCCGCAGTGTGAAGATTTGATCGACGGTGGACTTCCTGGGCCTGAAACCACACCGATAAGGACCTATCAGTTTGTTCACGAATGGTTTCAGGCGTTCACACAAAACGGTAGAGAAGATTTTATAGGCGATGTTAAGGAGACTTATCCCTCGATAGTTGGCGCAGTCAACTAACTGTGAATCGGGCAAACGATACTGAGATTCCACTCATCGGGCATGCTTTCCTTCGAACATATCTTACAGATGAGCTGGTGCATGCGCCCTACCAGATCACCTCCAGCTGCTTTAAACATTTCGGCGGGCAGGTTATCTGCACCAGCAGCTTTATTAGACTTCAGTCTTGATATCGCTATCTTGACTTCGTCTAGGTCGGGGGGACGGTATTCTCTTCTATCATCGTCCGTTGTGTTAAGTGGAATATCCTGCCTGACAGCGGTATTTGTGTCCTCATCGCCGTTCAACAGTCTGCATACATGGTTTTTCCAAATTCTCAGTATCGACTGCGAATCTACTATTAGCTGTCCATTTTCGTCCCGGCAAGCTTCTGTCCGAACTTTATACCCATTCGATAAAAGTTTTACCTTTTGGTAAAACTTTCGGACATCATTCCTGCCATAACACCTCTCCATCTCCTCGATCGCGCGCTTCTCGTGCTCTTTCTTTTTCTTCCTGAGAAGCCGGTTCTCTTCCCTTCTTCTCTGTTCGTAGAGCTCGAGTTCCATTCCGGATTAAAACACCATAAGTAAAAAAATCTTTTCATAGTGATCGACCAAGGATTTTAATGTTAGGCTTACGTTTAGATCTCATTCGGTCTGTGAGGCGCAACGTTTACCCAATCTTTTGCAATGTTTTAATAGGGAATGTAAAGGAATGTTAAGGGATTGGAGAGTTAACATTGTCCGAAAAACGATTAACAGTGCGTTAAAGTGCTTTCGAATTCATGATTGAAAGCAGAACAGTCCCACTGTTGATTTTGTTAATTGACTTTTGTAATTGTTAGGTGATCCTAAAAGTAGACACTTGTATGCATCCCATGTTCGACTTCATAATTATTCAATGAAGCATCATCAACGGCAAGCTTTAAAGCTTGCCTTCGGATTGGCGGTTGCAGTCAATCACATTCTCTCTTGTATGTGTCCGAATTCGGTTAAGAGAGCCATATCAAGCCAGTCACCAAGACAGAGTCTTGACTTTTTTTTCCTCTCAACCCGTAGAGAGTTTTTTACAGAAGTTTATTGTGCTAATTACTTAATTCTTCCGGTAGCGATAAAATCTGCTACTGTGAGGTAATTTTCCATTGAAAGTGGCCCGTACTTGATCTTCGATAACGTCAAATGAAGATCCGGCGTTAATGCATTTGCAGTGACACACGTAATGGCTGCAAAAATGCATCAGATGGCGGTGAATTTTCCCAACCCCGCTGAGGGTTATTTCACTGCAAGAGGTTTAGAAAACAACGTCTATCACGAACAAAAGTGTGACTAGGTCTTTCACACAGTAATTGTGACTTAGGAAAATTGTATGTACAAACTTCAGGGCAACCCGGGATCAAAATAGATGCCCCTAAAAAGAGTGAAAATGTATGAACACTTCCGGAAACAAGTTGAGTACCATTTTGTTAATTCAGTTCGAAGTTCTTTTTTGCATGGAAATGGAAATTTTTAAGTGTGCGACCTTTTTTACATTCAATGCGTTTACAAGTTGAACTCATACACTCAAATTGAAGCGTGTGAACTTACTCAACAAAATGATCGTTAATTCAAAACCAGTTTTGCAAATTTATTTCCTACTGAGAAGAGAGGGAATGATAGTTGCCGCAAATTTGGATGTACTTCAATTTGATTCGTGATCACTGAATTGTTAAGAGCGAGAGTCTTTTAACTTTATTGTAGTTTCTTCCTTATTCGCAGTTTGCAGTGAATCTCATTTGCATTCAACTGCGGCTGGAAGTGGGGATACGCAACTGCAACGGGTTAACACTGACAAGCAGTGATCCAATCAACTAGAGACAAATTGCGTTGAGGATTGACATACAGGAATGATTTTTGAAATACAGGTGGGCGTAACGACGAACAGCGAAATGAAATGGAGTACGGAAAGCCAAGCCACTATTTGCTCGGTCCGAGCACTCCTCGGACTTTGTATTTTTTTTCTTCGAAATTTGTATAAACTCCTGAAGTTAAAGCGAGCAATATTGAATGAGGAAATTTTCAACTAAGGCTTTTTGCCGAAATAGGGTGAATCAGTTTTTCATTCTCTCTACTTCTCTTGACAATCATAATAATGTATTCTAAGAAATTTCGTCCTGGTGGAACAAATTTAACTCGGTTTGAACTCGTTTTTATACGGATTCCAGCTTCCTGGCGCCTACTTGGACTACAGTCTGTTCTTATAAGAATTTTCATAAGTACAGGAAACAGAAAAATAAAAATATAATAATAATAATAATGGCGGCGCTACAGTCCGAGGTGGACCTATTAATAGCTTCTCAGCAACCATTCGTGTTGTGCGTGCTATTGTTCTCTCACGAGTGGAGGGGACCTACAGTTTAATGCCGACTCCGAAGGGCGAGATTGAGAAGCTTTTTCTAGACAGTTATACTCTTTGAGCATTGTCACTGACTCGAAAGAGGTGGAACCGTTAACAATTTTTTTTTTTTTTGAAAAATTGTTTGTCTGAACTTGGAATCGAACCTAGACTGTATCTAATGCGCATGGGTCGACGAACGAACCCACACGGCCACATTTACATAAAACACATTAAAGTCCATTGAATACTCAATCAGGGCAGTTGAGAGCAAGTTGTTCGAACGGTATGTCGACAATAACTAAGCGAAAGTTCGGTTACCTTCTGCTGTCTCTAGTTCATCGGCGTTTACTACCAAGTTCAGTTATAATAATTCAATATTATTTAAGAAACACAATCTCGTGTAGTGCCAAGTTGTGCATTCCATGTACAGTAAGCGTCAAAAGTGAGTGAACATTCAGTCATCTGCTGAAGGTTTATCCAGTAAATTAATATTCACCGGAATGAGATAGAACAGACATGGATACATCAAATTAAAGCTCATAATTTAAAATTGTGTATACCATTTAACATAAGGGTAAACATAAAAGCATTAATGAAATTAAAAAAAAAAATGTGCTGAAAAGTGCATTCAAAAGTGAGTGTACAAATGTTTGTGTCAATGACTGTGAGACATAAGAGCTCGACTCCATTAACACGTTGAGTGCCACCATACAATCCGAAAAACTGTCCCCACAGGCCACAGGTTTTTTTTCTTATTGACACTTCGATTTTAGGTATTATCTATCGGAAAATGATTTTTGATAAATTTATTTGCGTGTTTATACTTGCATTGTGGGCGCCGTGGCTTAGTGGGTAGGTGCGTCGACTCCTACGCTCGAGGTCGTCGGTTCGAATCTCGAAAAAAACATTAAAAACATTTTTTCACGGCCCCACCTCTTTCGAGTCACTAACAATTCTTCTCAATCTCGCCGTTCGGAGTCGACATTAAACTCCACTCGTGAGAGAACAATAGCACGCACAACACGAGTGTATGCTGAGAAGCTAGACCCAGGTCCACCTCGGACTCTAGCGCCGCCATTATTATATTTAAGGAACAATTGCCAGGCGTAGACCATTCCGGTCAATTCTAATTTTCTTTCTTTCAGCAGACTTTCAGTAAATCACTGTTTACTCACTTCTGACGCTGACTGTATGCATGTTTGCTTCAATAAATTCTTGCGAGTCGCGCCATCTCGTTTAAACCATAAACCATTGACATGTAATTAATTACAAATATGAATGTGGCCAGAGCACCCCTGTCTGTCCAGTTCTTACAGCAACAACTTGTATTGGGTATATTAGCGTCGTGTCACAAGTAGAGAAACCTTCAGCATTATATCAAACCCGAACGGCGAATTTTAGGACTACCAATGTGCGTTAATTTTGCTTATTGACGTACCCAGAGAAATACAACCACCATCAAAACATCAGGTAACGAGGCAAATGAAAACTCACCGAATTTATGATGCATCACCCGGTACTAAAGTAGTTTAAATGTTAACAAATGGTTAAACAAACTGTCACTAGCTGTCGGCAGTCAGCTTTTAATATAATTATTGTCAGAAAACCGTCGCCAAAGCACCCATAAACGCCTTCTCTGCGTGTCACATTTGGTGCCGCATCTAAGTACATATGTGCGGAACTTGTTAAAAAAATAAAAGCAACTCAGCCTTGAAAGACTGAAAAAATGCTTATGGGAAGAGAACAAGAAAATGTGTCAAGCAAGGGGTATACTAAATTAACGCCGTGACAGATAGTCACATAAAATCATAGCGTCCCACAAATAAACGCTTAGAAGGTCGAAATAACACTAAAATAAAAATGAAAACGAAGCTTAAACAAAAAGACAAAAGAGATTAAGAAAAATGATCAATTTATCTTTTAAAATTTTGTGAAAAAATTCGAAACTATGAAACCAACAAGCAATACATCCATGTGGGTATTGCTGTAAAGCTATGAAGGAAATTAGCTCAAGCAAATCAATCACCTAGTCTGTTCGTGGAGTGTAAAGGAATCAAAGTGTGCAACTGAATACTAGCTTCGAAGAGTAGAGGAAGCGCTTTCGTACAACTTACCAAGGGAAACTCTGAATAAAAGCAACAAAAAAAATCTACCATCGTTCTTTAACATAAGAAGAAGAATACTGCAAGCGCCCACAACCGGAATGATCTGCCAGTCGTAAGAAAAGATGAACTGATCCTCACATGAACAACCGGCTTTGATAAAGACAAGGCTAAGTCAGCTGAATCAACGTAATCAAGGAGGACATAGCCGCAGCAGCAGAATCCAACCCCACCCAATTCAACAGCAGCAATTAAGCAATTTCAACAAACAACGCTGTTTTCTAGTGCAGTTATAGCAGAAGAAACAAAAAACCGTCTTAGTTAAGTGATTTTAAACCAATCCGAGTCAAAAATGCTTCTATTGGTGTAGCTCTGGTGCCCAGCCTTCTAATACACATATCTCTGAGTCTTACTGACTTCGATCGAGAAGCAATCACCGTCATGCCTTCATCCTCAACGGTGGCTCAGTATCGCCTACGGTTGTCTATCAATTCCAACAATTCTTAATGAATTGATTGTACCACTGTATGGTGTAAAAAATGAGCGCGTTCATTTGAAAGTTCTCATGAAGTCGAGATATTTTCAAATTCCTCTTCTGATAAGACCAACGACCAAGGGTGGATCTGAGTGAGAACTAGACTCACCTTGATTAAATCTACATATATCTTATACCAGAAATTTAATCTTCTTCCCCTTCTCGAACTAAAAGCACAGACTTCGAAGGCATTCTTGGTCAAAACATTGCGTTCCTTGGGCTCAACTTAGCCACACGAGTGTAAACATTTGTTTTACATTTAAGGCTTTAATCACATCTTTGTTGCAGAGTTCGGAACCTCTTGATCAGCTCGATGCAAAATACATCCACATTGATAAAGCAGCAAACTCGAACATAGACCTCGGCATAATTAGTTACAAAAGCAGCAAATCTTCTAAAATTTAACAAAAAACCTTTAGACTTACAATAAATTTATTTTTCTTACATTACAAAGCTCTATACACCGCTATCTACAACGTTGCACTCTTCATCTTCGAACCCCTTTGCTGCAGACGTAGTGCAGTCGGAAGACGTCGAGAAGAAGAAACAGTGTCCAGAACGACTGCATCCCTGCGGTCGCCTTTGAAACAAAACACAGAACGTGGTCTTTCTCAGTCTTTCTTATTAAGCATTAGCATCGTCGTTATACCTGCCTAACGCGTAGGGAGAGATGGCTCTAGTCTTAACATAAAATGTTCCAGTCTTTGGTTGTGAAGGCTCTCCGCCCATTCTGTACAGTTCCCCCGTTTCGGGACAGTTCCACTTCCTCTCCGTCTTATCGCACAGCGTGCCCCAAAATCCAACCGGGCTCGTGATAGACTCAGCGAAGAACTGGTACGCCCTTCGGTGAGAGCACCCGTAGCCCAAGCACTTCTGGTAGACACCCTTGTTGGGAAAGAACGTAGCGCTTCCGACCGGCTCCAGAAGACCCAAATTCACACTCGTCTGAATGGACTCCACGTATTTGGCGTCGGTAGGATCGATCCTGCACTCCATTGGCTTCCCTCTGAAGGCGGGTCCCGCCGGGTCGAGGGCGAAGATTGTATTGAACTTCGCCGGGTAGATGAACTTCCCTGCGCCGCCAGCAATCTGAGCCCCCAGGCTGTGCCCCACCAGGTATATGCTGTCGTAGTCAACCCCCAGGGTGCTGTGTAGGTGCCTTGCGAAGCTGCCGACAATCTCGCCAAAGCCTTCGATCAGTTTCACGACCTTGAAGTAATTGAGGGTGCTCGATACAACGCTCCAGTCCACAACGATCACATTAAAGTCCCCCAGACTGAGGTAGGCGTCCTTTATGTTCCGATTAAACGAAGTCTTGCTCTGACTCATCCAGCCGTGAATTAGAATTCTGAAAAGACCAATTAAAGCGAAATCAATCAGAGGCGGTCGTAAAGGTTTCATGACTTCGCTTACCTCGTTTGGTGGGTCGTGTTGAACCCTGACTTTTGGAGGGAGTCGTCGTCCATGCGGATCTCCTGACCGCAGTTGGGAAATGCCTTCTTGTACAAGTAGAACTGCATATTCAGGTTGGGCTTCTTGAAGGGCACCAGATTCCGGACGAACTTTCTCAGGAAATTGATGTCAATCAGCTTGTCCAGGCCAGTCGGTTTGCTCAAGTCGTGGCCACAGTTGTCCCACGTCTCGTTCTGACAGCTGACTGTAACTGAATGGGGTGTGTTAGGAAGATGATCGAGGGTGAATCTTACGAAAGGTGATGTACCTAACTGCCAGGCCAGAAGTATGCCAGTGATTTGTAAAATTTTCATGGCTAAGCCTTAGTGAGCTGAATATTGCGCTGAGGAATCTGAGTGAGGACTGTTTAAACTTGAGTTGAGAGCAGGTTCTTTTATATTCCAGAACATGTCGGACCTGTAAATGCAGTCAGACAGATGTGGTAATTGCTCTGAAAGCGAACGCTTTAGTCATCTGAGCTCGGCAGTTACGTTTAACGATCGGAGAGTGTCACGAATGCGATTGATTGGACATTGGAAGTGATGCATTTGAGCCTTATTAATTCAGTGACTAACTACCGGTCGGTGTGGATGTGGTTGGTAACAGAGAATGCTGATTGAACGAGGAACCTTTGTTACAGAGAATGCTGTGAGAAATGTGGGCTTAAAGGTTTCAATGAGCGATCGTGTGATCGTGAATTCTAGCCAGAAAGGAGTTTGGGTAATCAATTCTACTCAATCCATTGTTCTGCAGTTGCAAAGAAAGAAATGAAAAGACTCCCTATCTTTGATCTACAAAGTGAACAGATAAGATCGAAAAAAACAACAACGGTGTGGGATGTAGAACGGATTCTGGCTTTATTTTGAAGCCACATTCATTCAAAAGATTAAATATTAGGACGGCCTTGGCTTCGCTGGCAGTGCTTTAAGCGGTCGGTCCAAATTTTGATGATTCAGTCCAATATGTGCAGCGTTACTCCGGTAATCGAATGTTGAGCTCGAACTCGTCCAAAATAGTTCAGCTGTTAGAGCAGACTAAGCCTCAGTGAAAATAATCGGGTGGTGTTAAGTCGCATAATTGCGCCGGCCAATTGATGAACGTTTGCCGTGAAGACCCAGTCGCAAATTATTTCCTGCACAACTTCGAGCGTTGTGTAGCGTCGCTTATATGGCATGTAACGTCGTCTTGTTGGAACCACAGCTCGGATATATCGATGTTGTCGAGCTCTGGCCACAGAAAGTCGGTTAATATTGCTCTATACCTCACACCATTGACGGCTACGGTATCTTCTTCTTCATTCCTAAAGAAATAAGGTCTACCAAAGAGTCAATCTTTGTGAATGCATTGATACTTGGTCGGCAATTCTGCTTGTTGACATAGGAGCTGAGTCAAAAACTGTCATCGTCCCAAAAGATGATTTTTTTGTAAAATCCGGATATCCGGTTAGCATTACATTTTCAACGACCAACAAGCGAACTCACTGCCTTATCTATAATTATCCGTGTTCAATTATTAAATCACCACAATCTTATACGGATGTAGGCCTAAAACCAACCGCAAAATAAGCCGGGATGACCTTGGCGATGCCCAATTCAGCTGATAGGCGTGGAATTTCTGTGTCCTTGATATAGGCTGCTCTGGCGGCTATGTGTTCTTCATTTCCCAAAACAGTGTGCCCGCGCTCAAACTTTTCCACGGTGCGATTAATCGCATGCACACTGTAGCCATGATGACGGCCGACCTGACGAAATTTACGTTGCGTATTTACAACTGAGACGAAATTTATTTTTTTAATAATTTCTGCACAGTCGGTAAGCATGAAACGATGCATAATGAAATGACAATTTTTACAGTACATTTGGACAGCTGGTAACTTTGACAACTGTTGATATTTGGATATTGCGTCTGCTAACGTGAAGAATACATGTATAAATACAATAATACTTGTCACTTATACCTACGGTGACCATTTTTGCAGATGCAAAAAAGAGGACAATCTTATCATTTCCAAGAAACAAGCTAAAAGCGAAGAGAATGTCATAAAAATGTATCAAATGGAGTTGGATGACAGTTTCCGATTCATTCACAATAGCAAAAACCAGATGGCACAACTGAATTATTCAAACCAGTGCTGTTTGTGTTTAACTAATTCAATACTTTGCTGTGTAGATCATAGAAAAAAGTTTTCAAAGAAAACAAACGACGTTAAGAGGACAATTTAATAAAAAGAGGACAAATTACTAGAGTTGTACCGAATAGTGATTTGGCCGGATACCGGATTCCGAATATTCGGCCTGCAGCTAGGCCGGATAGCCGAATATTCGGCGGCCGGATATCTGCCTAAATCAAAAGTATAATACAGTGCGACATCAATAAAAGCAACTAATAGAAATTAGGGCAGTTGCTTTTATTGAGTTTGTTGCAATAATCGAGTCAAAAAATTGTAGGTGCCAAAAATGAGACAAAAAGTTAAAAACGTAAGAATAGTATTGTAAAAAGAACGTGTTTTCCATTGGTAAGCAGATCAAAACTGATAATTTAATTTAATTCATAACAATAAAAAAATTCAAACTTTAATTGTTTTTTTTTTAAATTGGGACACTTCATGAGCATCATTTTCTTCAGCTCATTGTAGGCAAATGTTTAGTGCTCGAATTGCAGCCTCTGCTTCAAATTCTTTTTCGTCATCACTTTCGACTTCAGATTCCGGATTACTACTAGTCGGTTCCAAATTGGATTCATTTTCGGCAATCGAATCAGTTATGTCCTGAGAACAGTCAACTCTTGAAACAAATCGTTAATCGATGATATTATTTTGGGTTCTTTTAGGATTTGGGCCCTTATAAAAATATTTATTCATTAGTTCATGAAACAATAGTTGCTTTTATTGAGTCGCCATTTTTTGAAGAGTTGCAATTACTGAGTCAGCAATGGTAATATTTAAGGTGTGGCTTTTATTGAGGAGTTGCACGTATCGAGGGTTGCTTTCATTGAGGTCGCACTGTAGTTTGGTAGTCTGATACTCAAATCATACCGGTACAAATAAAACCAACTTAAACATGTTTTTTTTCCTTCTCCTTCACAAGATATTCTTACTTTCTACACAGCAAAGTTTTAGAGACATTTTTGAAGAGGTTGGGGAAAGCAAGTTAGATTGAGTTTTCTGTCAAAAAATACCGCCAACTTCAATACTAATGTCGTTCCTAAGTTACACTCCATACCCAAAGAACATAGAAAAGAATTTGGAAATGGTGACACCTTTCCGACCTACCTTAATACTCAGAAGATCCTCCAAAAAAATATACCCACCAAAAACTTCATACTCAGTCATTGGTCACAACACTGACCACAATTAACGACTCAATTTGGTGTTATTCCCCGCATTTTAAAGCGAAGAGTCAACACATTTCGAACTGCATCCACGCTCCCCCATTCTACGCGCGCATCCACAAGTTCCACTCCTCCAATCGCAGACATAATTCCCTTTAATTTCACCCACGTTCTGAACACGAGATGATTCGCTGAACTTCTGTTCATTCGGCGCTTTGTTAAATATCATTCAGTGGCCTACATGTCTGCTCCGAACAGGCCTGACGTTGTGGCAATTGTATGCGACAACACACGGATTACTCTTGACATCTCACAGATTACGTCGCTGAGTAATGAGCTGTCATTTGTGACGACATTTATTTATCGCATACCGCTTGAGCTGCGTATGCCGACGAACATTCCTCTTGTTAATTGGTATAATTAGGCGAGCGAATTGTTATACCACTCGGAAGACCATTGTTCCGATGCTATGCGATCTTTTATTTGTGCTTAAACATGGGAGGAGGCGGTGGAGGGAGGTGACTTAGCTCTACAGATGGTAAACAATTAGTTTGAATGGGTTCATAACCGTTTGACAGTTGACAGTCAATGATGCCAGACTGGGGGATGTGAGTCAAGCCTCTGTTACAACTGGGAGTTACTCCGTTTAATTGATTCCTGGACACGAGTTGTTTACTCGGGGACCGCGACTGAGTAAGATTCTTAAATTATTGAATTTAATTGGGCTACCTAAGGTGATTAACGGAATGAATGGGAAGAATTTTGGGTAGACAACGTGGAAACTTCCCAAGGAAACAAAATTCTTCTTTTTTTTCCTTTTGATTTCATTGGAATCCACTCATTCTCATGGCAAGGAAATCCATTTTTTTATTAGGGTATTGTTGCTTTTGAAAACTGTACCTGTCATGAGTTGTTAGGGAGAATAAACATTTGAGAGCCTTGTCAACGAGCGATTCATGCTCCAATAAGGAGCTATCAGATATCAGATTAGAGACTACCATCAATGTGTGAAAGTGGGAGCCGTGGAGTAGTTGGAATATGCGTCGACTCCAACACACTAGAACTTTAGCCTAAATGCAATTCCCAACACAGAAAAAATAATTTTCGGATCCACCTTGGTCTATTGACACTGCTCAAAGAGTGTAACTTTTTCGAAAAAGATTCTCAAACTCGCCATTCGTAATCGGCATTAAACTGTAGGTCGCCTCCACGCATGAGGGAACAATAGCACAGACACCACGAGTGGTCGGTAGAACCTAGTTTCAAAAATATTGAAAGCTGATTCCCTGTAACTGGTATCGCCTCCTCCAGTGGTGTACTGGTTTCTAAATGGTGACCGGATAAAAACGATAGGAAAATAAATTTAGATAAAACAACAACGATTTAATCGTAAGGGTAAAATTTATTCTGGTTTTATGTCGAAGCCAAGCTGCCTCGGCTTATTAAGGTAATAGCGCCTCGAGCTCGCCCAAAGTAGTTGGTAGCATAAACCGAGACCTTGACGTAGCGCCAGAGAATATAACCGTTGCATGATCGCGGCGGCCAATTGATGAACGCTCATCGTAAGGGTCATCTCAGTCGCCAAACTTCTCCTTCACAACTTCGAAAGTTGCCTCGCTTGTATGGCATGTAGCGCCGTCTTGTTGGAACCACAGCTCGGATATCTCGACGTTGTACCGTTTTGGCCACAGAAAGTCGGTTAACAGCGCTCTATACCTGAGACTATTGACAGTAACGGTGTCTCCTTCCTCATTTCGAAAGAAATAGGGTTTGTTGGTGCCAGGTTTTCTTTGATAGCGGCCTCTACGGCAGCTTCATTTGAACAATTTTCGCATGAAACGATGCATAATGAAATATCAAAATTTACTAAACATTTTGATAGCTAATGTCCACCAATTGGAAAAGCGATGGTATCTAATAATATATATATAATAATGGCGGAGCTACAGTCCGAGGTGGACCTGGGCCTAGCTTCTCAGCAACCACTCGTGTTGTGCGTGCTATTGTTCTCGCACGAGTGGAGGGGACCTACAGTTTAATGCCGACTCCTAACGGCGATATTGAGAAGCTTTTTCTAGACAGTTATACTCTTTGAGCATTGTCAGTGACTCGAAAGAGTTGGAGCCGCGAACAATTTTTTTGAAAAATTGTTTGTCTGAACTTGGATTCGAACCTAGACTGTGAAAGTCTAATGGGCATGGGTCGACGCACGAACCCACACGGCCACGGCGCCCATGGTATCTGGTCACACTTTATTATATGTTTTTTTTTCCTTCTAAAGGAAAAATTATCTTATAAGGAACTTTGCTAAGAACCTAAGAACTTTTTTTTTTGAAACACTAGACTGGAGCACTCAGACTCAAAACTGGTCCATTGTACTGTCAAGTAGCAACCTACTCCAGTGCCGTTAATTTGATCCCAGCGGCAAATGGTGACTGGAACAGATTCGACTTCACTGGGATTCGAACCTGGGACCCCTCTAACTCAGGGCAGGCACTTAACCAATTGCGCAATCCAGTCGCTTCGACAATCTTAACAAGTCTCTTTAACTGCCTTGGTTTAGGACACAAAGAAACTGACTTAATATCAATGTTATACTTTAAAAAACAAGTTAAGACTCGAACTAGTTCGTTTTGCCGAGCTTTCGTTTTTAATCTAAATCTTAACCTCATCGATAGCTCTCTGTGATGGTACAAACACGCCAATGTCATCTGCATATGCAATCAATTGTAAAACCCTTTGAAAAACCGTGCCTAGCGACGCACAAAGAATTGTACACGATTTTCTGAAGCACGATGTTTTAATGTGTGAGTATGTCAGCTCGCCTATTAACTATTTTGACCAACAATTTGTCGATGAGTTCATTATCGTTCTTGATTAACTAGAAAAACTATCCATCCTTCAAATAGAAAGCAGGTTGTAATCTAGCTCGTCTCTATGAACGTTGATATATACTGCCTTGAAATAATGTGGCGGTTTTGTTTTATATTTCTTAGGTTTGATAGGATTTTACTCAGTATAAAAAATTGATCTATGATGCATTTGCCTGACCTGAGACAACACTCAAACCAGTTTCAAGAATTTCAACAGAATGCAGCTGCCAGCGATGTAGAGGAGTCCAAGGAGTCTCCTGCAGCTTAAATCGAGAAAACGTTACTGACTTGATGTTCACCGGAATCCAAAAAATAGTCCATGAAAATGCCTTCATGTATCTTATTTTGGTCAAGAGGTCTCATATAGATCAAAGCTTGTACAATATTACACAAACCTCTTTGTAGGATGTAATTAGCCAACCCACTAACGACATTTTGTATCCTATGTAATTCTGAAGAGAAAGAAATGGGATAAGGAATTGTAGTTAAATGCCGGTAAAAAGCATTGGGACTCCGAAAACTTACCATGGCACTTGAAAAAAAATAAGTTTTGACAAGTATATAATGGCCGTTGTGGTTTGTAATGGACCAGTTTTATGCAAAATTTGCTTAACGATAAATCTTTCAAAGTTATATTTCGCCGTTTTACTAAAGCACTAAATCTAAAGACACGAATCTAGGTTTGGTTATGTGTGAGTGGCGTTCAGCTAGAAATATGCCGGTCAAGCACAATGTATGCGGTTAAGATTACTGTTAAAAACTCTGAAGCAAGTTCCTGGACGGGTTGACAACTTACGAACAACTTACGAACGAAGTGGGTTAATGGCTTACGATAATAATAATAATAATGGTGGCGCTACAGTCCGAGGAGAACCTGGGCTTAGTTTCAGCTACCACTCGTGTTGTGAATGCTATTATTCTCTCACGAGTGGAGAACCCTACAGTTTAATGTCGACTCCGAACGGCGAAATTGAGAAGCTTTTTCTAGAAAGTCTTTGAGCATTGTCAGTAACTGAAAAGAGGTGGAGCCGCAAACAATTTCATTTTTTTGAAAAATTCTTGCTTGTGCTGAGATTCGAACCTGGACTTAAAAGTCTAGTGCATACGGGTCGGTGCACAAACCCACACGTCCACGGCGCCCACTTACGATAATCTAATAATATATGCAACATTAGTTACGTCACCGTGCATAAACGTGAAGCTATTTGCCTCCTTTAGCCTCAGAGTCGAAAAAACATGAAGAATTTGGCCCATTTACAGTTATTTCAGCTTCTCTTTCAAATTCCCTATGTCCATCAATCAAGTTAATTTGTTTAACTAATCAAATAACAGTTTCATTCACGTAGCTCCCCAAGATAACCATTTAATTTGCATTAGCATCGAACATGCTATCATATCGTGGTCTTTCACAAAACATAAACAAAACATCGCAATTTCAATAAAGATCAAACCCCGTCTCAAATAAGTTCAAATTACGACGAAGATCGAGTACTATAAGACAAATGCCATTCAATTTCGAAATTGCTTTGTTTTCATCAACGATACGTCAACAAGTTCAATAAACCAAAACGGAATTAACCTTAATGTTGTTTATCAAAACCGAGGTCGTTAAAAACCAATTCCGACTCATTGCATCGTAAAGTTTTGAAAATGATCAGCATTTCTATTTTTATATGAAAATTTGACACAAAGAGAAACTGATAGAGTCACGGTGGGATGTACCTTGCAAAGCGAGTGCTTCCTGCACCGAGGCTCCTTGCCAAAACGATTTATTTCTCTGAATGATTCACGTACGGTCGACGTCACGGGAAGATTTTGCAAATCATATGCATCCCCCCTGCAGCAAGGGTTTTGTGAAGTCCCCAACGCCTTATGACCTCACTGCAACTCTGCAGGACTCAGGAATGCTTCACGAAACAAAATTAGAAGGCACATAATATTCGGCTGCCTTTGTCTCTAAATTTTGCCACACTCTCGCCTCCACACAACATTTTCTCAAAACAGCACTTCCGAGGCGTCTTGCGGTAGGTTAGTCATTCCACATGAAATCTCACATTAAGTCTGAAAATAACCCAGAATCGTGCTTTGAGATTCTATTAGTAGCCACCGGAAGACCATTTGACGTAGAAGATATCAAAGTCGCGTGGTCGCGCAGAGACCCAAATAATTTCTGCGAATTCGGTGCTCAAGTTCAAGTTCGTGTGAGTAGCTCGAGTAGTTTATGATAAATACTAGGAGGTTACTCGCGTACATTTTCGGGAATAGAATCTATATGGAATTTGCGAGTGTAATTTTGGGTGCGTTGTCATTGATTTACTACGGATCTACTTCATTCATAAACTTGTGAGCTTGACTATTTCAAAACATGATTCTGGCAATAGAAAAATGTGTTCTTTGTTCGTGTAGACGAGTGGAATGATCAGAATGACAACCCAGTAAAAGTTTTTAGAAGAGTAAACTGTATTTACTTACTTACTGAAACCTTATCAGTGTGGTTTCAGACCCGGGAAGTCCACCACCGATCAAATCTTCACACTGCGGCAGATCCTGGAGAAGACCCAAGACATGCAGATCGATGCACACCATCTACTTGTCGATTTCAAGGCCGTATAGAGACGAGCTATACAGCGCCATGTCTAGTTTTGACATTCCTGCTAAACACGTGAGACTGAGCAGGATGACGATGGAGAACTCTCGCTGCTCCATCAAGGTCGGTAACGAACTCACCGAGACCTTCAATGTCAAATAAGGTTTTAGACAAGGCGACGCGCTGTCATTCTTTAACATCGTTCTTGAAAAGATCGTGCAAAACTCACTGGCCAACACAAGAGGGACGATCTTCCAAAAGTCCGTTCAACTGCTAGCTTACGCGGATGACATTGACGTGATTGGGCGAACACAGCGAGCCGTCAATGATGCGTTTGCTGGCTGATGCGTTTGAAACGGAAGCGGCTAAAATGGGTCTGGCGGTAAACGAGGGCAAAACCAAGTATATGCTGTCATCGAGAAAGGACGCTCAACATCGACGACTTGGCCAAAACGTCACCATATGCAGCTATAACTTTGAGGTAGTGAAGGACTTCGTCTACCTTGGCTCCGCGGTAAACAGTACAAACAACATCAGTAACGAGATCAAACGCAGACTAACTCTTGCCAACCGCTGTTTTTCTGGGTTCAAAAGGCAATTGAGTAGTAGAGCCCTCTCTCGGAAGACCAAGACCTTGATCATCCCAGTCCTGCTGTACGGCGCAGAGGCATGGACAATATCCCAAGCGGATGAACAGTCTCTTGGTCTTTTCGAGAGAAAAGATCTGCGCGCGATCTTTGGTCCTGTTTGCGTTGATGGCATTTGGAGGAGAAGGTTCAACCACGAACTGTATGGGCTGTACAGCGACATAAGTCTAGCCAGGCGTCTACGGATCCAACGCCTGAGATGGCTAGGCCATGTAGAGCGTAAGGACAACTTAGTTCCGGTCCGAAGAGTCTTCGACTCTGAGCCTGTGGGACAATGCAACAGAGGACGGCCACGAACAAGGTGGCGCACACAAGTCGAGGGGGACCTCGGCCGGCTTGGTGTGCGAAACTGGAGACAGCTGGCGAAAGATCGTGCTGGCTGGAGAGGCATGTTGAGTGAGGCCCATGTTCACCTAGGACAGTAGCGCCCTAAGAAGAAGAAGAAGAATTACCGTTAACATGGGTCAGGGTACACCAAAGTAAGCCTTTCCTTAAAACCCTTTTAAATAATATAAACATTTTAGAAGAGCCCATTTTTAATTAGGACATACCCAAAAATCATGTCCTAAAATATTATTAACGAATTGAGGGATACCCTGTAGGGAAAACAGAGTTACACAGATGCAGAGCTGCAGTTTTTTTTTAATCACAACAGAGTCGCTACACAAGAAAAACATCTCTTAGACCACACTTCCTTACAATTGCGGCTTTTGTGGGCCTTTAGAAGAATCTCAGTTTTTGATGTGGCTTAGAAAACCTTAGTACTAGCTCAAACAAATACAACATTTTCCAGATATTCCTTATGATTTATTGAATTTTCCCATAGCGTAGGGAGAACTTCCTCTTGTCTTAACATAGAATGTCCCCACTTTAGGCTGCGATGGCTCACCGCCCATTTTGTACTCAGTATCATCTTCTCCGTGACAATGCCACTTTCTCTTCTCATTGTCGCACTTGATGCCCCAAAACCCCACCTGACTCGTAAGTGACTCGGCAAAATACTTGTATGCCCGAGTGTGGGAGCAGCCGAAGCCCATACACTTCTGGTACACACCCTTGTTGGGAAAGAACGATCCATGGCCAACGGGTTGAATGAGACCCAAGTTCACACTTGTCTGGATGGACTCAACGTACTTGGCATCTGAGGGGTCTATGCGGCACTCCAAGGGTTTCCCTCTGAAGGCCGGACCAGCTGGATCCAAGGCGAAGATTGTGTTGAACTTCTCAGGAGCGACTTGCCGACCGGCACTGCCAGCTATCTGTGCTCCCAAACTGTGTCCGACGAGGTACATGTTGTCGAAGTCAACTCCCAGGCTGTCGTGCAGATGTTTGGTGAAATTAGCAACGATCGTGCCAAAGTCCTCAACCAGATTCACAACCCGGTAGTAGTTGAGGGTACCCGAAGCCACGCTCCAGTCAACGATGATGACGTTGAAGTCGCCAATGCTGAGGTAGGCATCCTTGATGTCGCGTCCAAAAGGTGACTTGCTTTCGCTCATCCAACCATGGATGACGATTCTGAAAGGGAACACAGGATCGGATTAGCTTGGGGCCTTCTGCCGTCGAATAGGCTTTGCTTACCTTGTGGGATGTGATACGTTGAAACCGGACTTCTGAAGCGAGTCATCGTCAACCCTTAGCTCCTGTCCACACGACGGGAACGCCTGCTTGTACAGGAAGAAGGACATTTTCATTTCGGGGCGCTTGAAGAGGTTCAGTGTCCGGATAAGCTTCCGGAAGAAGTTCGGGTCAGTTTGGTTATCGATTCCTGTTGGCTTGCTGAGATCGTGACCACACTTGTCCCAGTTGTCATCCTGACATCTTGCTAGGCCTAGAAAGGAAGACAGCTATGAGAATAGAGCCGGGAAGACCTTTTGAAGGCAACGTACCTAGTGCAAGAACGAGAATCAACAATGAAACTGCTTTGAAACCCATGTTGGTGCTTATGGCGGTTATTTGACTTTTAAGTGATTGAGCTTGATGCTACCGGTAGCGTTGTTCCGTTAGAACTCTGCTCTTGTTGTGACCGCTGGTCCATTATATACTTGAGAACTTTAACTTATCGGTGAACTCCCAAAAGATAAAATCAAGATTTTTTCGCTCGGCGGGTGTTAGTCATGTTGAAGAGCGAGTACGTCACGAGATGCTTGCAGTTAGAATATATGGTTATGCTCGTGTCGTCGTGGGTAAGGCCAAGAAGAATCATCTCTCGGTGTGTTCTGTTACAATTTCGAAGAAGGTAGATAGGTCTGCCTGTGAATTAGGGTTTTTCCTCAAATGTAACTCGTGTCGTAGGCACATTTTGTAATTGTTTTCGTGTAACATAAGAACGGCTGCTGTCGTGACAGGTCTATCAATCGCTTTAGCGTCACTTTTTCATATGGAATTTACCCAATGAGGCTATGTTTACAAGAATGAACACTTCAGTGTTGACGTTATCTCCACAACCCTTCTCAGGGCCATAAAATAACATCAATTGTTTGCGGGTATTCCAGCATAAAGCAAATCCAACTCAATTTGAATTCCATCCACCTCCAGACATAGGACATGTGGCAGCGGTGGTCAAAACAGCAAAACTTTTCAATCACCAATGCCACCCGCCGCCACAGAGCCCCCTCCGGACATGTCTCTGCTAATGGACGCATCCCGAAATGCTTCCGACAGAAACTTTCCGGTAGAACCCGTCCATCCATATCATGATTATTAATTAAAATTTTCATTCGTAAATTAAACAAATGCTCCGGGAAAGTTCAAATAGGACGAGATGTTAAATTAATTTAAAATAATTAAAACGCTGATGGCGTTCGGATTGCGGTGCGAAGGTTGCTGCCGGTCTCGGTGTTGGCCTTCGTTAAGGAGAAAGTTACAATTACGCATACGTCCTGCTGGACAAAGGGGGGACCTCCCGTCCGGACTGTGTACGGCTGAAACCTGTTTGGGAAAAGTTTTCCTCAGATACGGTCGTTTTAATTGGATCATTCATATTTAAGGGAGATTAGACTGATGAAAGTATAATTCTATTGGACGTGGTGTAATTTCAGTTGGAAAACACAAAGTTTTTCTTCTATTTGTGGCTGGTTCATGCGAACTCAAACGAAGCTTGGATGAAGTGGAGGTTTAACTTGATCGTTGTCCACTTTTCAAAAACCATTTTGTATTTCATGTCTTAATTTATAATTCATTAACCAACCATTTGTCGTTAGGTAAAGTGTTGGATAAGTCGTCCTTGAGCACATGAGTATTTCAGGACTGCAAGTGACTATACATTTTTTGAATCCTGAACGATCGCCAATTTCCGTAAATCTTTGAGCTTAGAAATGCAATTACGTAATGAAAAAAATAACCGCACAATAATCGTATAACTACTTTTGCCACTTACCTCGGAGTCCCTTTCTATAAATTAATGCCAACTGTGCAGGATTGTGGCCCAAGATCACCCCGAACTTTAGCGCCACTTAAGTAGGTCAACGAAGGAAGGCAGAGATATCTCATGCTCGGACCCTCCATGTATCGTAGGTCTGTTAAGTAAGTATATATGTAAGTAGGTTGATGCGATGAAAGGTAATAGTGGCCGACTTCCCCATAGGACCAACGCTCTTACACCAAAGAAGACCCATCATGCTGCCACTTAAATATCCGAGACGTTTATCCCCTTATGAAAACCATTTGGGGCTTTCAGTGAAGTGAAGGAGCTTTCCGATAGGTACATAATTACGATGGCAAAAATTACACCAGAGATCTTAGATCTTCCTCATTATTTGAATTCCTATCCAGTAACGGCACGGAATCAATTTTCATCTGCACCCCAATTCAGGGAATTGTTACAATATTTGTGCCACAGTCTCTTCCCTCTTCAGGCTCTGTCTACAAATATCATCTTCTAGAAACCCTATCTTCTTCGGCGTATATTTGAACTAGCCCTGACTCGTAGATAACTCCACCACCCATCTTAATGTTCATCGCTTCTTACTTAGAACTTCTTACTGGGCAGCGGTTGATTATATTTTTACTGCCATCTTAGCCCATCTAAGAACGACTACCACAGATGCGCTTACAGTTATTTTGCACCTTCTACCTCCAGATCTACACGCAACGTTCATAGCCACATGCAGTGCACTTAGACTCAGAGAGTCAAACTGCTGGAATAGCAGAACTTATGAACATGGTAACAGCCTTAACTCACTACCACAACAGGCGATACTGAGTCATACTGACTACCTTATTCCAAAGCTAAATTTCAATAAAAACTATAGGGTATGCTTTCCAACTGGAACTGAGAGGAAAAGCGATAGAGTCATCCAAACCCATGACATAGCCATCTTCACAGACGGTTCGAAGATGGACTCTGGTGTGGGCGCTGGAATCTTCTCCGAAGCCCTCAAGATATCAAAGTCACTCAAGCTACCAAGCTTTCAAAGAATTTTCCAGGCAGAACTACTAGCAATATATGATGCGCGTCTTGAAATTAAAAACAGAACAGAACCAGTACAGCGGATAGCAATCTTTTCAGATAGTCAAGCTGCTATCAAGGCTCTAGCATCCATAACCACAACGTCAAAACTAGTGGATCGCTGCTGCAAGGAACTATCCATTATAGGTGAACGGAGCCCAGTCTCTTTGATCTGGGTTCCCGGGCACACGGGTATAATAGGAAACGAAGCAGCAGACGAGCTAGCCAGACAAGGATCCAAACTCGATAGTCTCGTTGTGGAACAAATCCAGGCTCCACTAGGCTTCGTAAAAAATAACATGTACAATCACTTCCTCAAGATCGCCAACGAAAGATGGACCAAGTTGGAAACATGTGTCCTATCCAGAAGCTGAATTGATGGGTCTGAATAAATGCGAGAAAAAGTCTATACTCCTTTAAGAGCTGATGCACACAAAGGTTAAGACATATTTGGACCAAAGACCGCAAAAGTCATCTTTTCGAATATAACCGCCTCTAGACTATTAACCTTTCTTGTAAACTCCTTTCGAATACATCTCCAAATAAGCCAATCTTTTAGACTTCCAGATCATTGTAGTGTTTTCCAGGCGGAAACTACGTCTATTCATGAAGCCGCTCAATGGCTATTGATGAGAACGATATCGGCTGAGAGCATCGTCATTTACACCGATAGTCAAGCAGCAATTAAAGCACTCGAATCACCACTTATAGGAGACAGTAATATCGCGAAGTCAATAGACTCGCTCGAACATCGCCGTAATGTCTCATCCTTGTCATTGTTTTATCGCTATTTTAACAAACGATGCTCAAGTGAGTTAGCCAATTGCATTCCTCCCCTCCATGAATTCACCCGCAATACTCGTCTCGCCAGGAATGCTCATCAGTTCACCCTCAAGCCTGTTTTCGGACGTACAGTTAAGTTTAGAGAGTCGTTTTTTAGCCGCACCACACGAATATGGAATGCTCTTCCCAGCCTAATATTTCCCACTCACTACAATCTACAGACATTTAAGACCAATGTGCATAGGTACCTCCTTTCAATTTCTCCCTCTATACCTTCGGCCCGTGCTGTGTCTTGATTCCGGACACTTAAGGGTATTCGTAACCCCTTTTGCGCGCGCAAATTATAAAAAAAAAAAAAAAAAAAAAACTTTTAAGATCTAGATTGGTAAGAATCTGTCATATGTCTCTCAATGAGATATCGAGACAATGCAGCTTTATGGTGAGCTGGATACCTGGGCACAGAGATATTCCAGGAAACTGTGAAGCAGACATACTAGCGAGGAATAATAATAATAATAATGGCGGCGCTACAGTCCGAGATGGACCTGGGCCTAGCTTCTCAGCAACCATTCGTGTTGTGCGTGCTATTGTCCTATTGCTCTGAACGGCGAGATTGAGAAGCTTTTTCTAGACAGTTATAGTCTTTGAGCATTGTCAGCTATTCGAAAGAGGTGGGGCCGTGAAAAAATGTTTGATGTTTTTTTTTCGAGATTCGAACCGACGACCTCGAGCATAGGAGTCGACGCACCTACCCACTACACCACGGCGCCCACCATCCTCAGCCTTAGCAGGAATAAATTGGGAAACTAGACTAGGCCTGCCATACAACGACTTCTGCAGCAGATGTATGGATGAAGAAGAGGAGGAAACACCCTCGTACTTTCTCTGCAACTGTCCTGCTATCGCCGCTATGAATTAACGGGCATATCAGAAATAAATATCAAGAATATCTGGATGTTCATCCAGAAAACAAGAAGGTTTCAAGAGTAGCGGTTGGAAGGCGGCTCAGTGGCATTACAATGGATCCTTTGGGTCTAAGTGAAACCTTCACCTGTGGGGGAAGCCACCTTACCTACCTACCTAAACAAATTTCTGAAAGAGCAACATCTTTAAAACATAAATAACTAATTCCCAACCTTCAGCCATCTTCATTTCCCAATTCACATGCTGCCCATTGCCATCCCATACCACCTTCACTCGAACTTGAACTTGAAGACCGAATTCGCAGAATCAAATTGGGTCTCCCCAACAGCACGCGATATGGAATATCCTATGTATGTCAAATCTTGTGCGCTGGCTAAAAATAGATATCACGAGCATTGTGTGAATGAATTTATTCACTTCCTCGTGGCGATTGTACTTCACCCAGAACGCTTAAGAAGCATGCCGATATGCAACGCTTCGTGATAAGTTCAGTAATTTCATAGTTTTATGAAAGACTTTCTGTGTGATGACAATGGTCGTGTGACGAAAAGCAGATGATTGAGTTTGAGTTGCGGTCACTGGAGTGACGACTTCGCTATGGCGCGGGATTTCATGTTACGAGTTCACTGACTCTATGTCCGCAGTGATTTAGCAGAGATGATTATGAATCGGTCAAAAGGGGGAAGATTCCCGCCAAAAGTGTGCTTTACTCCGCATAAAACTTACAACTGTGCAGTGCTCGGTACGATGCTGCATGACTCTGAACGAGCATGTTAAATTTATATGCGCTGGTGCTTTTTCAAAACCGAATACGTAGACGCGACTATAATGAATAAGTGAAGTTTACTCAGAAGAACAGGGGTTTTCTGAGTAAACGAATCAGCCTTTTTTATGACAATTTGTACTACGCTTCATTAGAAAGTCCTTACAATGCTTTTATCAAACACCACATTTAAGTTAAAGTCTCTTTTTAAGGACATTCACGATAAGTCAAACCAAGCATTTTTAAGACATATTTACAATCTGCCATTCAGTTCATTGATACCCAACTTGAGGAGATTACATTCACGACCTGATGCTGTACAAGATGCAATCAAGACTAATGAGTCTAAAGTCTAGTCCCTTGATGCTACTTAAACGAATTGTGTAGCCAAAAATCAACTTATTAATTAAGTCAAATACAAAAAACATTATCCTTTATGTCAAATTTCAAAAAAATCACATCAACAATTAATCCTCTCACTCACCTAATATAAAAAGAATTCATGTGTATTCACCAAAAGATCTTAGGAAGGCTTACTGTCAACCTTTCGTTAAAATGACGAATTGTTAGAACTGCTCCTCTTATCATAAGAAAAACCCGTTCCAATTAATTCAAACAAATTTTGAAGATGAAAAATCCAATCAGTCATTAGGCTTCACTTTTCAAATAAATTCTTCAAATTAATTCCTCCGACGTCACTTACGATTGTAAACAGAAGCGTCGTCGCATGGAAATTACAACCCGATAACACGTGCGATCCAAATCGGTTTTATCCTAAATCTTGTGCGACGCACGTTCGTCGATATGACCACTCCAAAAATCGCATGTCGTCACACGCAACTGAGCTCGAATCGAGAAAACCCAAATGTCTGCTACTCTCGATCGTCTATGAATGGACTGGTTTAGGAGCTGCGTAATAGTTCTCCCAGCATTTGAAGACAGAGTGTGGAGATTACTCGCATAGTTAGCGACGAATCGTGAACTCACTTCTTAAGAACCCACACGTCACAGACCTGTTTCATCAAATGTCAACCGACAAACGACTTCTGTTAGATTCTAGTTCTGTGGAGCGAGACTCCGCATGCGATTTGCCTACACGGAGCGTCGGAGTCAAGTGGAAAGTACTTCCCCTGTATGCACTCAGCCTGCAATTAAAACCGGGCAAAAGAAAAACGAATGTGTGTCACCCAGCGCAGCATCAAGTGTCAATGCGAGCTGGGAATTAATTCCCAGCCACACCACGCACCTGATTTCGATCTTACACGACGCAGATAATTAATGACGTCTAATGGAATAATTAATAAAGCGCACACTAATTATTCCAATTAGCGCGAAAAATATGGTCTCTGTCGAACCGGTGTCAAACAAGACTTCATCTAATTAATGGCCTGACAATGCTCGTTCTGCCAGCAAAGGCTGTGGGCGGTGGGCGATGGGCGTGGGGAGTGTGAATGAATCCATCCAAAACGAGTGCACTCTCAGTGACGTGGACCGGATATACGTGTATCTTCACAAACACCGCAGCGCTCCATTACTCACTGACTACCAATTCGACCCACGTAAGGTTAAACGTAATCAGCCGATAACTACGTGTGCGATAGTTTGACACCGCTACGAGTGAAGCCACATTAAATGTTAATTAAAACGGCATAAAACCATCCATCGGATTCCCAGAATCGCATGGGAAAATGCTAAAAATAGTTTCTCAGTTGTTGCGCGAGGTCGGGACTGGCTGCGGAGGAATTCTCGTATTTCTGCGTCTGGTTGTGGAAAGAGTTCAATGTCGCGTGCTCTTGCCGACAGCCGAGGCACATATTTCTTGTGGGAATTCCGTCCCTCGTGCCCGTGTCGGATTTAGGGCACGTCACACGCGAACTGAAACTGGTTTCAGATGCTTGGCCTGGTGTTGAGCTAAGTGGTGATTAAGAGACTCGTTGGCATGGCTTAAGAGATGTTTCGCGGCATGACAGTTGTGTTGTGTGATTGACATGACGAACGGGGAGATAATTATACAATTTTTGGCGGTATAAGGGTTGCAAGGGAAAAAGCTCGTAATGGAAAGACGGGGTTTTTAATCAAATGAATCAGTTTCAACAGAACTTGTGAATAATTTGTGAGATGGGCTGTAAGTGGCTGGGCGGTAAGACATACTTGCATTGAAAGGGGAACTCTTTTTTGGGTTTTGCATCACGGGAGTAAAAAGGGGGAGGAGCGCAGTCATTAAGTCTGACAAGGATGCATCCGTCATTTTGACGGATTTGGTGGATTTAGAAAAAAAAAGTCCATGGGGGTGGTTGCTATATTTACCTTGTCAGTCATCTGGTACTGGCGGTATCTTTTGAAAGTTCTGTGTCATACGTCACTTCATGTTTCGGATGAGGACCCAAAAAGAGTTCGAAATCTTCAAAGATCCGGTCGTCTCAGAAGTCTTCGAGTGCTATCGAATCTAAATTTAGACAGAACCATCACACAATAAGCTAAATTTAGCAACAATTTATATTCAGCAATATGGATAAATATTTCAGTTTACTTCGAAGCGCGCTTTGAATATTTATTCATAGTCTCATTCGGACAAAAAATGCAAAATTCTGTGCAACCGGTTAGCGATGTTCAGATATCTATGAATACGACGATCGGCACTGCTTTGGATGATGACGAAATTTCTCGAAAATCATTTCATGGGTCGAACACAGCAACCTTTCAAACTCATAATGGTCCATTTCACTAAGATGCCGTCACATTCATTCAGACGTTCTATAGACTGGGGTTTTTGTTTTCACCCGGGTAACACCCATCCCATCAATTCCCCATGTATCCGAGTGCCCGGTCCAAGCGGGTAATGACCAAGTTGACGGGTACCCGACAATGTCTGTTATCGTTATACTCGAGTACTCAAAAACAATGAATAATACTATTTAAATTCAAAAATGTATATAAATGTACACATTTAGTGGCGAATATAAAGGAGCCTCTAATTGGCACCCTACGACCAAGCTGTCAAACAGTCAAGCTGTTTGGACAGAACATCAACGAAATCTCCCGTGTAAATACGGTGATACTGCTGGGTACCGGGACACACAGGAGTTCAAGGAAACGAGAGAGTGCTGGCAAAGGAGGGCTCAGAGCTAGATAAATCTCTCACTCGCACTACCTTATGTCAACATGCCTTTAAGCTTCCTGAGGAAAATTGAAGACGAAGCTTTAGAGAGAGCAAATGAGCGAGTGATGGCTGAACATTGGGTCAACGACGTGAGCTCTATGGTCGGTGTTGCGCAGGAACAATCATAATGATGAGCATAAGTCGCAAGGATATACGGATAGTGGTAGAAGTGCTCACCGAACATTGCCCGATAGGCACCCATGCTAGGAGGATGGGTATCCCACATAGCGGCTATTGCAAAAGTTGCACGAGGAGGTAGAATTCGTCCGCCACCTGCTCTATGACTCTACAGCTCTAAGAGGAAGGAGCTTACTAACACTAGGTAGCAACTTCTTTGACGAGTTGGAGGATCTGAACAAGATAGAGCTGAAGTACCTCTTGGGATATATACAACAAGCCGGGTGGTTCTAATCAGCGGTGAAAAATGTAGGTTTTATAGGGTATACCCTATCTATAGGGCACAATGGACCCAACTGTTGGTCTAAGTGAGCCGCCTTCACCTACCTAACTTTCAATGTCGAAACATTCAGAAAAATCAACATTTTCTTCATGGGGAATTCACGAACGAGGAGGAATATTTAAAATTTATTACGAAAGTTCTGATTCAATGGCGGCAACTTTAAGAGCGTTGACGCCAATTTTTGGTGATAACAAGCAAGTCGTAAACTATTAAACAACTTGGAGTCTGGATTCTTGCTCCTGGATGCTCTGGTGCCAGTGAGACTACGGGTTGGTCGAAATGCTGAAAATGTTGCTGCCTTTTAAAGTGTCCGTCGCCAACGAAAACAAAACAAAACAGACGATTCCACGGCGTTCTTACGAAATGGGCAACGCTAAGACCACATTATGTGGGTATGTGGTATGTGGGCGCCGTGGCGTAGTGGGTAGGTGCGTCAACTCCTACGCTCGATGTTATCGGTTCGATTCCCGAAAAAACACCTAACACTTTTTCACGGCTCCACCTCTTTCGAGTCACTAACAATGCTCAAAGAGTATCACTGTCTAGAAAAAGCTTCTTAAACACGCCGTTCGGAGTCGGCCTTAAACTGTAGGTCACCTCCACTCGTGAAAGGCCAATAGCACGCACAACACGAGTGGTTGCTGAGAAGCTAGGCCCAGGTCCACCTTTTTGTGAAAGGATCTTAGCATGCATCCTTATAAGATAAAGTTAACTCAAGAGCTAAAACCACTCGATCATATGAAGCGATGTACTTTGTCGGATTGGGCTCTAGAAATGTTGAAATAAGATGACCACATCATCTTCGGTAATGGCTCAACAGCTTCGTCAACAATCAGAATATGCGTAATTGGTAAGCTGAAAACCCTCATGCCCTTCAAGAGACACCACTGCGTCCACAAAAAGTTACTGTATGGTATGTTTCTCATGCCAGTGTTATCATTGGGCTGTTATTTCTTTCTTTGATGGAAATGGTGGTGGACATATTAACGACGTCGAACTCCATACATAAATGTTTTGTCTGTACTTCAAACAATTTTCGAGAAACCCAAACGGTTTGCATTTTATTTAAAAAAAAAATTGTCAAGTCCTTTTTGAAAAACCCGGTACATGTTTACCCATCTGATTAAAAAAACCTCAAACCTAAAACCCAACTGTAGGTTTTAAACTTCGTTCCAAATATTTTGAAAATGTGCGCTACTTTCTCTCCACCAGTCTCTCGGTATCATATCGAGTTATACCCGATACCTGGGTATCGCGAGCTTTAGTACACACATTGCCTCTTAACTAAAAAATTTTCGCCAGTATCCTTTCAACAGTTACTAAAAAACGGTCAGTATTACAGGAGAGCGGCGATGTAAAAGGTCAGATATCAAGTCGATTGAAAATGTGTCCGTTTTAGGAGGCATTCTCTGCCTAACTTAACACTGAATTATTGATTATTTAACAAAATGCTTGAGGTCCTCAAACTGAACTCTCAAGTACCTGCATAGTCAGAGCTGAACAAGATCAGAGAAATTCGAACAATCTCCCACCCCTCTTCGTCTCAACAACTTCCGCACAAGTCTTTAGAGAAGAGTAGGCCTCTTCTGTCATGTAATCCCAAGATTCAGTGTCCTGCGATAACAGCCAACTTAAGATGTCCTCAATTGAATACATTACATTCTCCTGTATTCAATTATTATATCATTCTGTCCATCTACCTAACTCCTCTCAAATCACAAAATTAATTTTCACAACTCAAACACGCTGAGAGATGATTCTTCTTGGCCTTACCCACGACGACACGAGCATAACCATATATTCTAATTGCAAGCATCTGGTGACGTACTCGCTCTTTAACATGACTAACACCCGCCGAGCGAAAAAATCTTGATTTCAACTTTTGGGAGTTCACCGATAAGTTAAAGTTCTCAAGTATATAATGGACCAGCGGTCACAACAAGAGCAGAGTTCTAACAGAACATCGCTACCAGTAGCATCAAGCTCAATCACTTAAAAGTCAAATTACCGCCATAAGCAACGACATGGGTTTCAAAGCAGTTTCATTGTTGATTCTCGTTCTTGCACTAGGTACGTTGCCTTCAAAAGGTCTTCCCGGCTCTATTCTCATAGCTGTCTTCCTTTCTAGGCCTAGCAAGATGTCAAGATGACAACTGGGACAAATGTGGTCACGATCTCAGCAAGCCAACAGGAATCGATAACCAAACTGACCCGAACTTCTTCCGGAAGCTTATCCGGACACTGAACCTCTTCAAGCGCCCCGAAATGAAAATGTCCTTCTTCCTGTACAAGCAGGCGTTCCCGTCGTGTGGACAGGAGCTAAGGGTTGACGATGACTCGCTTCAGAAGTCCGGTTTCAACGTATCACATCCCACAAGGTAAGCAAAAGCCTATTCGACGGCAGAAGGCCCCAAGCTAATCCGATCCTGTGTTCCCTTTCAGAATCGTCATCCATGGTTGGATGAGCGAAAGCAAGTCACCTTTTGGACGCGACATCAAGGATGCCTACCTCAGCATTGGCGACTTCAACGTCATCATCGTTGACTGGAGTGTGGCTTCGGGTACCCTCAACTACTACCGGGTTGTGAATCTGGTTGAGGACTTTGGCACGATCGTTGCTAGCTTCACCAAGCACTTGCACGACAGCCTTGGTGTGGACTTCGACAACATGTACCTCATCGGCCACAGTTTGGGGGCGCAGATAGCTGGCAGTGCCGGTCGGCAAGTCGCTCCTGAGAAGTTCAACACAATCTTCGCCTTGGATCCAGCTGGTCCGGCCTTCAGAGGGAAACCCTTGGAGTGCCGCATAGACCCCTCAGATGCCAAGTACGTTGAGTCCATCCAGACAAGTGTGAACTTGGGTCTCATTCAACCCGTTGGCCATGGATCGTTCTTTCCCAACAAGGGTGTGTACCAGAAGTGTATGGGCTTCGGCTGCTCCCACACTCGGGCCTACAAGTATTTTGCCGAGTCACTTACGAGTCAGGTGGGGTTTTGGGGCATTAAGTGTGACAATGAGAAGAGAAAGTGGCATTGTCACGGAGAGAATGATACTGAGTACAAAATGGGCGGTGACCCATCGCAGCCAAAAGTGGGGACATTCTATGTTAAGACAAGAGGAAGTGCTCCCTACGCTTTGGGAAGACACAATAAATTGTAAAGAATATCTGGAAAATGTTGGTTTTTTTTTAAAGATATATCCTATATTTGGGAAACTTTTTTCTGGCCAAATTTGATGGATGTGGAATCTGCAGAAAGAAGGAACAGTGGTCTAAGAAGATTTTTGAAATTATTTGTCGCCTCGATGAAATTGTTGATGGAAACTGGTTTCGGGCATTCACACAAAAAACGGAGATGTTCTGGAATTCGTTTATGAGGCCAATGATCCTTGAGCATTTCTTCAAAGTTCAAAGTCACACTATAGTAAAATAAACTGGGCAAGTGCGAGTTAAACTCGCACGGGGAAGGTTCCGTCGCATAATATTGATGGATGATTTCTGAATATCTAACGACGTTTCCAAACTATTTCAGTTGAATTTTCTTCCAACTTCATCCCAAATCAACTATTTATTCATACATTCATACATCCAAACAAACATCCATACATATACCTATACCTCTATCGAAGTTTATCCAACAAAAAAAAAACGAAACTATTAAGGCCAGAATACTTGAAATTATTTTAAATGAAAGTACTCAACGAAGCCAAGCTTTTGTGATTTTTTTCAGATTTTTAAACACTTTGGTTTAGAAATGGCAGGGGGGACGCATTTAAAAAAACTTTGGAGCTCCATATTTTCCAAACGGTATTTTGGATAAAAAAGTGTTGAAAGAAACCTCCACCTCATTTCAAAAGATCTGTCGATTGATATATATTTCGTGATGTGGTGCGACAATTTTTCAAAATTAATGGTAACTTCACCTGTACTGGAGCCACCCCCAAATGGCCCCACTTTTTAAATTTGGGTGCATGGGCAATGACATCTAGGCCTGAAGTACCGAATTCCAAAATTTCATGCCGATATCTTTATAAACTTCGGAGATAAAAAAGTGTGACAGACATGACGGACGGAGGAGCGGACGGAGGAGCGGACGGACAGACGGACGGACGGACGGACACACCGAAATTATAAAGGTTCCGTTTTTGTAGATGGAACCTTAAAAATATGTGTATCTCCTGAGTGCATGAGGAAAGGTCTTCCATGATTACTAATGGTAGCGGGAGTTGAGCAAAAATCTAGAATTTTCATTGGTTAACCTTAGCTGCAAGAATGAACGAGGAAGCGTGATAATAGCCTGTTGTGCGATTGCTCAACTCTAAGAAGAAGAAGATTGTAGCTATTAGGCAAACATTTCTTTAACGAGCTGAAAGATCTGAATTCAATGAGTTTAAATGCCCGATTTCCAAGACTAATCTCGTTACCAAAGTATAAAAGAAACATTTTTATGAAGAATGGACACATCCCACCTCCCGTCGATGAAGTGGTTCAATACCCCTAGCACTGCAGAAGAATTTGTAATTCTCAAATTTGTCTTAACTTTTCTTCACTGTATTATGACATCTAGAAAGTTCTGGTGGTGTAACTGGATTATCCTCCGCAATCTCCAGACTTTAACCCGATCGGGCATTTGTGGGATTATTTCGATCCGAAAACGGAACATATCAAGCAAAGAGTCGTTGAAGTGCATTTTAAAGGAAGAATGTCAAAAAATTCCTGTCGAAACGACTTAAAAGTTGATGGAGTCAATGCCAAGATTACTAGAAGATGTTTTAAAGTCGAAAGGGAAACAGAATGAGTACTATTTTTGAGATTGTTAGGTTTGTTTGTTAAGTGTACACTTTTATTTTGACGCAAACAAAATTAAGTACTTTAGTTATTTTTTTATTGGATTTTTGTTATTGTTATGTTTGCCAAGGCGTTTTGTTTTGTTATTAGAAAATAAAAATACCTTTTCAAAACATCAAACATTTTCAAAATCGGATGTCTGGAACCCTTTTTATTAGTCTTTTAATATCACCACATAGGTGTACACTTTCTTATGAGGCTCACAGTAGAGTGGCATAGAGATGAACTAAGATTTCCACCAGTTTCTATGTTGGAGTGAAACAAATCGCACATCACATTATATTACATCACATCACATCACATCTCGACACATCACACATCGGCACCTCAAGTCACCTCACATCTCATATCTCGTCACCTCTCGTTACCTCACGTAACCCTCTCGCCACCTCACGCCAACCTCACGTCACACTCACGCCACCTCACGTCACTCTCACGCCGCCTCACGTCACCCTCACACCACCTCACGTCACACTCACGCCACCTCAGGTCACACTCACGCCACCTCACGTCACACTCACGCCACCTCACGTCACCCTCACGCCACCTCACCTCACACTCATGCCACCTCACGTCGCCCTCACGTCACACTCATGCCACCTCACGTCACCCTCATGCCACCTCACGTCCCCTCACACCACCTCACGTCACACTCATGCCACCTCACGTCACCCTCATGCCTCCTCACGTCACCCTCACACCACCTCACGTCACACTCACGCCACCTCACCTCACACTCATGCCACCTCACGTCGCCCTCACGTCACACTCATGCCACCTCACGTCACCCTCATGCCACCTCACGTCCCCTCACACCACCTCACGTCACTCTCACGCCGCCTCACGTCACCCTCACACCACCTCACGTCACCTCAGGTCACACTCACGCCACCTCACGTCACACTCACGCCACCTCACGTCACACTCACGCCACCTCACCTCACACTCATGCCACCTCACGTCGCCCTCACGTCACACTCATGCCACCTCACGTCACCCTCATGCCACCTCACGTCCCCTCACACCACCTCACGTCACTCTCACGCCGCCTCACGTCACCCTCACACCACCTCACGTCACCTCAGGTCACACTCATGCCACCTCACGTCGCCCTCACGTCACACTCATGCCACCTCACGTCACCCTCATGCCACCTCACGTCCCCTCACACCACCTCACGTCAAACTCATGCCACCTCACGTCACACTCACGCCACCTCACGTCACCCTCATGCCTCCTCACGTCACCCTCACACCACCTCACGTCACACTCACGCCACCTCACCTCACACTCATGCCACCTCACGTCGCCCTCACGTCACACTCATGCCACCTCACGTCACCCTCATGCCACCTCACGTCCCCTCACACCACCTCACGTCAAACTCATGCCACCTCACGTCACACTCACGCCACCTCACGTCACCCTCACGTCACACTCATGCCACCTCACGTCACACTCACGTCACACTCACGTCACGTCACGTCACATAACATCACATCACATCACGTCACGCCACGTCACGTCACGTTATGTCATGTCGTGTCACGTCATATTACGCCACCTCACGTCATGCCACTTCATGTCACATCACATCACATCATTCCACGCCATGTCACGTCTTCCACGTCTCGTCACTTCACGTGGGGTGCAGTTAAGCGTGTTGTATGTATACATGACAATTTCGAAGACTCCCTCCATATCGAAATTCGTCATGAATTATTTGTTCTTAATTTCCGTCTATGGCCAATAAAACATTGGCAACAAGAAGTGAAACCAAGAAATTTCTTCAAATTTTTTTTCAAAGGCATAGAATCCTATATATATTCTGAAAAGTCTGTACTTCTAGTTTACAAAAATCATAATAATTTTTTAAATCCTCTAAAAAATGGAGTACTTTGGGTGGACTTGAAAATGTAACCTCTAATTGGTGCGCGACAAAACATTGCAACTTTTAATTGTACGAGTAATTACAGGGAAACTACTAAAAATCAATTTATAGTGGCAAATAATTGTCTTCGATGACTGTTTTACACCTTGGCATTAGGTGAATTTAATTTAGCATAGAATTTAATGAATTAATGGTACATATGGAGCCGATATTCCCGTCGTCGGGTATGCTATGAAGCTGACCCAAAATATCCGCGCGCAAGCGGTCATTCATCGAGGATCGCGAACGAGAGGTGAAAAAAAAGAAAGGAAAAAAGGGTTTCGTTTGTTATTATAAACGATGGCATTCCAGCATGTTTCCATGCAATTGTATATCCACACAGATCATAAAATTGTTTTTATCTCGACCCACAAATTGTAGGCTAACCCGACCAACCGTAAACCAACCGACGAAACTGACCCAAAATCAATATTTTGAAATTTATCATTTCTTAATGCTTACATTGATGTCTTCAAAACTGCGTTTTCAGATCTTCAAAATTCGCATGTCGATGATTGACCGTTTTTGGCCAATATCTCCAAAACCATTACGGCCAGAATGCTCGCAATTGTTTTAAATGAAAGTACTCAATGAAGCCAAGTTTTTGTGATTTTTTTTAGATTTTTAAACACTTTGGTTTAGAAATGGCAGGGGGGGACGCATTTAAAAAAACTTTGGAGCTCTATATTTTCCGAAAACCAACTTCACCTGTACTGGAGCCACCCTCAAATGGCCCCACTTTTTAAATTTGGGTACATGGGCAATGACATCTAGGTCTGTAGTACCGAGTTCCAAAATTTCATGCCGATATCTTCATAAACTTCGGAGCTAAAAAAGTGTGACAGACACGACGGACGGACGGACGGACGGACACACCGAAATTATAGAGGTTCCGTTTTTGTAGACGGAACCTTAAAAAATCTCTTCCGGTGTTAACGTGAGTTACAGAAAGGAATGTGTTTTTACCGAAACTGAGTAATTGAGTACCTTCAACTGTCAAAATTGACTGTACAGTGTGACAGTTATCAATCAAAAAGAATACCCGCCATAAAATTGTAAGAATTTGACCCTAAACCACCATCATGTGTACACCTTTGCATTCTTCTCCCACTTCCCCCTGTTTCAAAATGCACACCTCTACAGCTTCAACCGTCACTTTCCTGCAAATGTATAGAATGTAACTTAAACTGTCTACGAAATCAGCTTACCTTCGCCAGAATAGGATTGACAAACTCCCTTCGCTAATCCACCTGCACAGCACCTGATCGTGTAGAGACTCCTTCACCGCCCTCAATTCTGATCCTAAACGCAAACACTTTTTGTCTCCTCAAACCGTTGGAGTCACATGAAAAATTACAAAAGTTCTGAACGAACAGTGTTCAGAACTTCCCCCATAGTTACACCTCCTCCTCGGTTAAGGACAAAGAATGAGATGAAACTTACACTTGGGTAAGCAATGATCCTTCAAAGAGGCGGCAAAAAAAAAAACACCCACAACGAGAAACTTAAAGAATGCAACTGCATCCGAAGGAAGTTCCCCATCCTCCCACACCCCTCCACCACGAAGAGTGACGAAACAATCCGTAAATTCATCCGTCATGGCAAACAATTGAAGTCATTCATTTCCAGCACCCTCGCCCAGCCCACGGAGCAACATGCACCGGGGCACCACTGCACCCGACAAACCTCAGGAAATCCAGTAAAACATTCCCTTGTGCAGCCGTGCATCACCGCTGCCTCGTGAGCCGTTTAATAGATTGTGCGATCAAAGAACATCGTGACTTGACACCTTTCGTATCTGTGAGATGGTTTTTCCCCTTGGCATACACTCCATTTAGGATAACATCCTTTTTGTCATGCCATGCCTTGCGTCTGTGGCTCGGCTCCGTGTGTGCGGAGGTCGGTCTGGGTGGACCGGCAGCAGAAGATAAGATGGAGAACGAGGAGGAGTTCGCCTTGGGAACTTGGAGGGCGGATGTCAAGCTCAGTGTGTTCCTCTTGGACGACTGGTGTACTGGGTGAAGTTTGACTAAGCACAATGTGAAGAGTGATTAAGACTGATTCTCTGCTGTGGCCACTGCTGACACAAAGAATCGTCTGAAATTAGTTTGGTCACTCTGCGGACTGGCAACCTAATTACCTTACTCCAGGGAAGGACTAGGAGGTGGACACATTCGCAAATTCGAATGCGAATTCGATTGCCAGGACATTGATGGACCGGTACACAGCTCAGCTGATTTCCATTTGAATCTCCAATCGATTGAAGGTAAAGGGTTAAACAGCGAAGATAAATGCGCTTCCCAACTCGACGTCAGGACGAAGCAAGGCACAAGGACATGGCTGGCAAAAAAAGGGGATCGGCAAGAAAGAGAGCACTTAAAAGACGGGACCCCTACACGGCCAAGCAGGAATTTAAATGGGGGTCTGAATATTTCATGAATATTACCTGAACACCGGCCCAAGACACATCCATGCGAGGGCCATTAGTGGGAGTACGTGGGCGGGTGAACGAGTGGGCCTACCTCCCCTTGGTGGATAAATTAAAGGAATTCGAGATGAGATGCGCGCATGTTTGCAATTCAAAAGGAATATGTGTACGGCTGCATTATTTATCCAGTCCTGCTTGGGATGATGGGAAAGGGGATTTTAAACATTTGCTCTTGATTATGGATGATGCTAGGAGATGGACAGCAGGTACGATGGTGGTCGTATGATTTTGATTTAGACCAAAGCGAATATATTTCAAGGTGATAGTGCTTCAGGCGAAAAGGGTTGGACTGTCCCTCATTTTGAACTGTTTCATGGAAATTGAGGTCTAGGACAGACCGACTGGAAACCTTTTTTGCTGATTCAAGGACCCCAAAGTGGGTAAGGCATTCAATTTGCATTCGAATTGGAAACATTCTCCGAGTGGCTATTTTTAGACTCCTCTCACTTGGTAGTCTGAATCACCGAAGGATATTGATGTGGGAAAATTAACACTGGACAAAATCCTAGCTGGACGGAAATCTTGAAGAGAGTTTAATACTTTATTAGAGGTTATTTCTTCATGCAACACAACTGCTGGAGCTTTTCAGTTTCTCTGTTTCTTAGGGAAAGAGGAATGGTACTTTAATCCAAGGGAATTAATCGACGAACAAAAGGATCCTGGAAAAAGCAAAAGTTTCATCGAAATGTCGCCACAGAGATTCAGTTAATCAAACTTCAATTATTGGCAAAAGTTATAAAGCTCATAAGGGTACTTTAGGTCCGTGTTTGTGCTAGAAGTATTTGTGTTATGCGTTCTGTTGCCATCTCATAAGTGGAGCGGACCTATAATTCTATGAAAACTTCGAATGACGAAGTTTGAAAAACTTCTCTTGACAGTCATTTATTCTGAAAGGTTGTATGCCCGAGATCGAACCATGGACTTTTAGGGTATGAGTCGACGCATACAACCACCACGCCACGGTAAGTTTGAGTGACAGCCAAAGCCTCACACAGATGAGTGTAGGTCCATAGCATTACCTCTGGAAATCTGGACAATCTACTATTCTTAGTGCAAATCTGCTTTTATTGCACAAAATGACATTAGAAACTGCATACAGAAATCATACTCAAAACTTCCTTCTGTTCTATAAGGCTTGAGGCTCAAATGTAAAAGCTCTCCGTGAGGCTTGAAGATTAGGGAATCGTATGTGCACTGTTTTGCTCGGTAAAATAATGTTTGTCTCCGAGATCAAACGAGAACAGGCCAGGAATCCTTAGGCACCACTATTCAACGGCGCAAGTGGTAATGGATTGGTCATACCCCTCAAAAGGCGGCAGTTCCATAGCAAAACATGCGATGCAGTGGAGCCCGCTAATCCAAGACGGAAGAACAGCGTGTCCACCGAGAAGTACATGGCGCAGAACAGTAGAGGAGGACTCCCGACAGCTGGGGAAGAGTTAGAGACACCTAAAATTCATTGCGAGAAACCGTACACGATGACGTGAAGGTGTAGTAGAGGCACTAAGACCAGCGAGGGGATATACAGTCAATTTTCAATTTCAATTTAGTAATATTCAATAACATCTCTGTACATTAAGTTACGATAAAATTTTTAATTTGCACAGGCTACTAATTAACAATACAATTAAAAATTTATTAATTGAAGTCATGATTATGCTAAGTACTGCGGCTATAAAAATCAATTAATTCTTGTCTAAAGCGATTCTCATTGTTCAGGTTTTTTATTCTCGGAGGAAGTTGATTCCATAGGTGAATTGCATGAATAAAAAACTGACGGGTGCTGATCAAGTATTTATGCCTAGGTGCAATTAAATTGTACGTTCTTTGCGATCTCACAAATTTCAGTTTTGAGTACAAGTATACTGGTGTTCTGCTGTTTATTTCTTTAAACAAAGCAAGAACAGTGCGAACCTTCAACAACACATTTAGTGAGCAGCCAAAGATTTGCTTCACATAGGAAGTGACGTGATCGTCGTAGATTAAAAATATATCTGGCACAGTTATTGAAGACTACATTTAATTTCCTGGCGGATTCAGAGTCCAGATTGGAGAAGAGTTCACATCCATATAAAACTATAGGTAAAACGAATGCCTTTACTAATTTCAATTTTACTACCGTAGGTAGATAAGGTCTAGTTGGGCTTAAACCTCTAAGAATACCATATATTTTCGAAACGATGTGGTTTACGTGGGTGTTCCAATTTAGACCCTCATTAAACAATACTCCCAGATTTTTAAACTTTTGTACATAGATGATGGCAGTGTTATTGATTAGAAGTTGCGGTGCCGTAGAAACTGAAGGTATTCTATTAAAACGCATTGCTTAGTTTTTGATGGGTTTAAATTGAGATAATTTTGTTGAGACCAGATATAGATAGCATAAATGTCACTATTCAATTCATCAATAGCCGTTAATTCGTCAGATTTAGAAATACTTTTTAAGAGCTGTACATCATCTGCATAGATATGGAACTCACACATTTTAATACAATTTGCTTTATCGTTTGAATATTTTTTAATTACTTCTTAAAATATTTAGATACTAAATAAAGAAAGAAAAATAAAAAAAATGCATAATTACAATAAAATAAAATAAAATATGATAGAAAGAACAAAAATATAGGAACATTCAATTTCATACTACATAATTGGCTTTTGGTCCGTGTTTGGTTATTCGAACTAATTTGTTTGTCCAGATACTCCCATAAATGTTCTATCGGGTTAATATCTGAACTGTGAGGTGTTTCCATCACTTTGGGGCAGTTGTATATTCGCACCAGCAAAGACTTATGCATGGGGTGAATGTCCTGGTAAAAATGGAAAGTGTTTTCTGTCCCCAATTTTTGAGCACTATGAACTAATTTTTTTTTTAGATTCCTAAATACATTTCTTTGTTTATTCTTCCATCAATAAATTCCAAATTTTCAACTCCTTCATGGCTCATGGAACCCCATACCATCATTGACTGACCACCATGCTTAGTCTCATCTCATCTCTCATCTCATTTTCAGTGACCCGCATGTTCCACTAAAGGGGTCGCATGCACGAGAGATCTCTAGGCCACTCGATCCTCCGCCATCGACTCTAACTCATCAGGAGCTATGCCCAAGCGCAACCAGTCGAGTGTTTGGACTTGGTCCAACCATCTCGTCCTAGGTCTGCCAAGCGGTCGCCTACCTGATGGAATCGCATTCAAGGCACGCCTCGGAAGTCGTGATGATGGGGACATTCGTGCCACGTGACCAAACCAACGAAGTACAGCCCTTTCCGTTCGAAGAAGCAGCTGCCCAACATTGAGTTCCTCGCGCACTGTCGTGTTTCTCACCCTATCCCGGCGAGTAATTCCCACAACAGCACGAAGAAATCTCATCTCGGCAGCTTATATTCGCGAACTTATTCTTTCGGTCATTACCCAAATTTCATGACCATAGGTGAGAGTTAGAACAAATACCGCTAACTTGGCTTTGACACCAAGCTGGGCGTTCCTGAATACAGATCGACCAAGCTGTTTCAAAATTGAACCAGCTTGACCAATCCTACAGGAAAGCTCAGCATTATTCCTCCCATCACTCGTGAAGAAGACCCCGAGATACTTGAACATGCTTAATACTAGTATGAAACTGAATGTTCCTGACTGTAGGATCTAAGAAGATTCAGAAGGTCATAGATCAGTGTACGATATGTGCTTTTATTCAGACTACAGTAGTAGTTTACAGTGAGAGTGATGTCATGTTCGTAGCATAATCTATCCCGTTTTCTAAAAAACAGTAACTACTTGGGTGAGAAGATTTTGCGGCTATATGCGGAAGACAGTGATTGGGAAGAAAAATTAATTTTGACATGTACATAAAGTGCATTTTAATGGTAGATGTGAGCTAGATAGTACCAATATCGTTGTTTGTCTTCAGTCTAATTATCATCGCCTACAGTTAACGAAACCTTAAAGTCTGCAGCAGTTTCTGAACTAATTTGTTCTAGAATAAACAATTTCTTACCAAACATGATGAGTAAAGTTGCTGAAGTCCGTAAGTGACCAGAGAGTTGTGGTGACAGCGGAGCACTTATTTGAATTCAATCACCATTATAAGGAAACCTTCTAATGCGATCCTGTACTTTAGCATTGTTGAAATTATGGCTGCGTTCACCCCAAACATCTACAAAAGAACTATACTTTGAGCACATTTTTGTGGATAGTCCAATTTGGTCTTCAAATATTTGCAGATTATACTCCAGTTCCCAGGACAAGACCTTCGAAATAGAGCTCTCCTCTCCGAATAATTATTCAGACAGACTTCTCCTCCCTTCCACCGTTACGCCCGCATTTAAATCAATTCTGCTTCAAACAATTATGACGCAAATAGATGTTCTCTTTGAGGAGTACATAAGTTTCACCGAAACCTGACCACATCGTTAAGGACCCCTCGCAGAATGCCAAATCTTCCGCAGCCTCATGGTCTCACCAAGCACCGCGCATTCCTGTGTAGTCCTCAAATACAAGATCCACCATCCCCCCAGCCTGCCCAGAGCGTAACTGCCTCCAGAGCAATGGCCACGCGAAATGGAATTTTATTACCTTCCTTCGTTCGGCTGGAGTTTAAGTGTAGAACGTGTCGCAGTCTTACGTGCTCTGCATGCTGAAGCGCCTTGCCTCCGCCGCACCGCACCACACCGAGACACAGTGGCTCTCCCCTCAGTGTCTACTTATGCCTAAAGCTCACCGATTGTGGCTCGTAAAAGTGCTTGCAAATTAACCGGCTCATTTGGCAAAACATTTAATTTATTGGTCCCGCATAATTGCTCTGCTCCACAGATGAGTGCTTCCGTTAATAATTCATTCTATTCTTTCTGTTTCGCTCTGTTTTTTTTTGGTTAACCGTTATTTACATATTTTGATTCAGCCGATGCTGAGGTGAGGGTTGCAAGAGCAGCCTCAGATGTGTGCCATCGCGGTGCTCCCTGTGGTAATAAAAAATGTTCAACGAGATGCGAATTGGTTTCGGGGGTTCAAAGTCCATATGTGCTTTCAGCCCGCCAGCATCCCCCGGAAGCGAACTCCATGCGGGTTGTCGCGGAAACCGCAGCAATATGTGAAATTGCAATTTTTTGCTCAACGGAAACACTATCAAGGTTTTCGAGAGGCTTTAGAAGCGGTTTTTTACTGGTTTAGGACTGGAGGGAGGCATCGATTGAGGTGTGCAATGGGGGGAGACTTGTCTTCGAACCGCTCCTGCTGTGGTGTCAGTTGAATATGAACTCCTATAAGTTCATTCCAATATGTGCACACGAGGGTTCTGTTAACCATTTGTTCGCAACCATGGTACCTCATGATGGGAATCAAAAGGTGCTTGGAATTGGGTCCATTTATATTGACTTTTACGTTCAAAACTGATCCAAATGCTTTTTTTTTTTCTTTTTTCTGAGCTTTTGGTAAAGCTCGACATGTACAGGCTGAGCAGATAGTTTAGGTTAGGGGGCTGCTAGTGAAGTACATTTATAACATGTTGAATGAATCTTGCAACTGGCGCTCAGGCACCACCGGACATGCAAGTATTCTTAACAGACTTGCAGTATCAAAAGTCGAGAGCGACTATAGGCTCCCATACCTCGACTTCGAGAGACCCTTCAAATGCCAATACCCCACCAGAGAGGAGTGGGCGTCCAATGAACTCATCAACAACTCGTCAATAAAGGCATATACCGACGGGTCAAAGATGGAAGCAGGCACAGGCGCGGGCATTTTCTCCAACGAGCTAAACTTGCACTGCTCAATCAGACTCGCCATAATCAGGTATGGCAGTGTGTTTCAAGCGGAGGCCCTGACGGTCAAGGAAGCGGCCAAAACGATATCAATGATGGCGATACCACCAGCTGATATTACCATTATCATTGACTGTCAGGCGGCCTTGAAAGCTATATCCGCAATAGAAGTCAAGTCCAAGCTAATCGCAAGCTGTCGCGAAGATCTAAAGGCTCTTGGCTCACAGCACTCGATCAATCTGTGCTGGGTCCCAGGACATAGGGACATAGCCGCCAATGAGATAGCTGATGAACTTGCCAGAACAGGGTCAGTGACCGACGCGTCACAAGCAATTCATGGTATTCTCAGAGCCACTCTCAGAGCTGAGGAATAAGGTGGATACAAAGATCATTGAAATGGCAAACAGTAGATGGCGCGGTCTATCTACATGTGTGACTACTAAAGCATTATGGCCCAGATACGATCGAGCAAAAACCGACAAGATGCTTTAGTGCGACAAAGAGTTGCTAACGATGGTGGTTGGAGCTCTCACTGGCCATAGTCATCTTAGAAACCATGCCATGAAAATGGGACTCTCCAACGACAGCATTTGTAGGGGCTGCGGTGACGAGGAGGAACTAGAGGACACTCCCCACTACCTTTGTCACTGCCCTAATCTTTGTCAGTTGCGTCATAGAACACTGGGAGAATTTTTCTTCTAAGACTTACAGGAAATTTCAAATATACCTGTAAGATCTCTTTGCAGGTTCATAAGGAAATCGGGATGGCTCCGGCACAGCGAAGAACCATGAGTGGGACAAGGGTTAAAAGAGGACACTATTCCCCAATTGGGCATCACAATGGGTCCCTAAGGACCTAAGTGCGACGTGGCTTGTTTCCGTCTACCCACTTACGAGTACCTACCTACCTACCTAACTTACCTACTAAACAAGTGTTCCCTTCCTTTAGTCTCACCAGCAATTAAATTAATGCTTTGTCTTTTTGGGAACCGAGTCTTTGTGTGACATTTGAGAGATTCAAGCATTGATTTGAATAGGGCTCTCAATAGTCATGTTGTTTTCGAAATTCGCAATTTAGTTCGACGCCGCTCCTCTTAACTCTATTCAATTTCGCTCCTGTGCACGCCATACTCTTGACCAGCAGGTAAACAATTTGCCCATAACGACCAACAATTCCTTATACAACCGATTCATAAGAAAAAAAAACACAAACCGTCAAAGGAAACGAAGGCAATCCTCTAAGCCAGCCAACTCGCGTCGCCACCTACACAAGTCAACACGAAATATTAAAAAATTCCTTCACTACAAAAATTCTCACTCAAACTCGACAAAGATATGAAATTCTTTAACAAAAAAAAAAAAAACTGAATTCATAAAGCTTTGCCCAACTCCAGTAACCTAAATTCGTTTCCCCTCCAGTGAATCTTCCAAAAAACATTCAGAACCGAATCCAGAGGCAGTGAGAGCCAGTCAGCTCCACTTAATCCCTCGCATCTCTCACGTTCCTTACAGTACGCTGTGCACAACGAGAATAATTAATTAAAGCGAACTCATGAAAGGAAAACGCGAACATTTTTCATTTTTCCTTGCTACCAACCAGCCCACGCCCCACTCCACCGACTTCCTTTAGCCAAGGATTACAGCTTTACGGTGATTTATTTGAATGATGGTGAATAGTGAATTAGTCCTTACACACTCGGTAAATCATGCGAGTTGACATTATGAATGGCTTACATTGTACTCGTGCGCTTCGTAGATGTGTGCAAGGGGGATGGATTCTTGTTCTGTGTTTCTGTCGTCAATTTTACAGTTAAAACTCTGCCAGTGCGGCACTCTCAGCCACAGAGAGAATGAAATAAAAGAGAAAGACTAACCATATATGACCATTTAGCCAACCACAAATGACTGGCCTTTGGTGGATGTTCCCTTGCAGGAGGAATGCGATGCAGTTGTTTTTTCAGGGGAGAAACGTTTGTGTTTTCTTGTGGTGGGGTTTTAATATCGACGGGCGGAGAATGCTTTATTTTGAGAAACAGTTGCTATGGATGCCCTATTCCCTCTCATTTTGATGAAGAACCACGATTAATGGCTGCCTTTGGTCAGCTCAGGTCAGCGACATCTAGTTGTGAGTTCTCAAATATATCCTTAGACACACAGTTCGTCTACGTTTTTACTGCAGTTTCCATCTCTCTGTCTGAACGATAATCATTTTTGAGTGCGCACAAAACACACTGTTTTCTTGCACCAAGTTCGTTTCTATTTTTCAAAAAGTTTTCGTTCCGTAGTAAGTCATCCTTTTTTCGAACATGGGTGGCAGATTGCACTTCTGTCAGATTCGTTTTGGTCCTAGATTGATCATCAGGGATAATCGGAGTTTTCGTTTGCAGAATGGTCCCTGCATATCTCGATGAGCACTTTTGAAAATAGGATGACCAGATAAAAACGATAGGAAAAGAGGTTTTAAAAAAAAACAACAACGGGATGAGATATAAAATTGATGCCGTTATGTATGTATGAAATAGAACATCATTCGAATTTGCGCCTCGGCTTCACTGGAAGTGCTTCAGTCGGTTGGTCTAATTTTGTTGACTCGGTCCAATATGTGCGGCGTTATTTCGGCAATAACGTCTCGAAGATCTCAACGTGCATAAATCCGCTGGCCCGGATGGTATACCCCCCATACTTCTGAAGAGGTGTTCTTCTACGCTGGCAAAACCTCTGCGTAAGCTTTTTCATCTGTCCTACTCTTCTGGTCTCTTTCCGAGTGGATGGAAAACAGCATTTGTCCAGCCCGTCCCTAAAAAGGGCAAATCTTCGTCACCCTCCTCCTACCGACCCATAGCACTAACGTCCCTTCTTTCCAAGGTCATGGAAACGCTGATTAACCGTCAGCTTATGAAATATCTTGATTCGCGGAAGCTTCTTAATGACCGGCAGTACGGTTTCCGCAGCAACAGATCCACTGGTGATTTGATGGCATATCTCACCGAAAAGTGGAACCAATCCTTGCACAATGCTGGAGAAAGCAAGATCGTTGCGCTTGATATTTCAAAGGCATTTGACAGAGTTTGGCATCAAGCTCTCTTGTCGAAAATGCGTGCTTATGGCATCGATGAGTCTCTTCTTCAATGGATTAGAAATTACCTTTCGAACCGTTCAATTCAAGTTGTTTTGGATGGGTTCAAGTCTGATATTCACCAAATTAATGCTGGTGTTCCACAAGGCTCTGTTTTGTCTCCGACTCTCTTTCTCATTTTTATAAATGATCTCCTGTCTGCTACTTCTAATCCAATCCACTCCTTCGCTGATGACAGTACTCTCAGCTTTTCATATTCGTTCCAAGACTCACGACCCTATCCTTCGGCCGTAGAATTGGAGCGGCAGCGTATGTTAAGCACATTAAATTCCGACCTTGACAGCATGCTGCTTCCAAAACTCAATGCTGTCTACTGTCACTCAAGCGATCCCAAAACAATCAGCCATTATCCCTGAATGGCACTTGCATCGAAGAAACCGGAAAACTTTCCATCCTCGGTATGTGTATCAACTCAACACTTAGTTGGAATGATCACATATTTGAGGTCGCCAAAAATGCTGCGAAATGTCTAGGTTTCCTAAAGCGATGCAAGAAATACTTCACCCCCTCTGATTTGGCTTCAATTTATAAGGCCTTCATTCGCCCCAAGCTTGAGTATAACGCTCATATCTGGTCTGGTGCTCCTAAGACCTCCCTGCACCTACTTGATAGAATTCAACAGCGAGCGATAAAACTTATAGGAGACAGTAATATCGCGAAGTCAATAGACTCGCTCGAACATCGCCGTAATGTCTCATCCTTGTCATTGTTTTATCGCTATTTTAACAAACGATGCTCAAGTGAGTTAGCCAATTGCATTCCTCCCCTCCATGAATTCACCCGCAATACTCGTCTCGCCAGGAATGCTCATCAGTTCACCCTCAAGCCTGTTTTCGGACGTACAGTTAAGTTTAGAGAGTCGTTTTTTAGCCGCACCACACGAATATGGAATGCTCTTCCCAGCCTAATATTTCCCACTCACTACAATCTACAGACATTTAAGACCAATGTGCATAGGTACCTCCTTTCCATTTCTCCCTCTATACCTTCGGCCCGTGCTGTGTCTTGATTCCGGACACTTAAGGGTATTCGTAACCCCTTTTGCGCGCGCAAATTATAAAAAAAAAAAAAAAAAAAATGTTAGTCTCCAGCAGTCCAGTATGTGCGGCGTTATTTCGGCAATAGCGTCTCGAATGTTAGTCTCGCGCGGTCCAATATGTCCGGCGTTTTTTCGGCAACAGCGTCTCGACTGTTGGTCTCGCACTCGTCCAATGTGGTTAGCTTGTTGGCGTGGACTAAAAGCCATGAAAAATAATCGAGTCGTGTCAAGTCGCATGATCGCGGCGGGCACTTGATGAACACTCGCTGTGAGATGACCAAGTCGCGAACATTTTTCCTTCACAACTTCAAGAGTTGCCTCACTTGTATGGCATGTAGCACCGTCATGTTGGAACCACAGTTCGGATATATCGATGTTGTCGAGCTCTGGCCACAGAAAGTCTATTAACCTTGCTCTGTACCTGACCATGGAGTCTCCTTCCTTATTGCGAAAGAAATTATGCGCCACGTCATAAACTGCACCAAACAGTCAATCTTTGTGAATGCATTAATACTTGGTCGAAAACTTGTGGATTGTGCTCGCTCCAATAACGACAATTTTGCTTGTTGATATAGCCGATGACCCGAAAAATTGGCTTTGTTTGAGATGATGTTTTTTTTTGGATAATCCGGATATGTGAACATTTCCACCGGATTTGGGAACAAATCCATCCGCAAAACAGACAAATAAGTCGTAACTGGGTTGAGTCTTTGTCAAATTCAGCTGATCGGTACCGAACGACAGTTCCAGGTCTTCTTCGCTACTGGCCACTACGGCGACTATGTTTTCTTCATTTCGCACCGATCTCTGTCTGGTTATTGTTTTAAGGTCAAAAGTGTACTCATGCTCAAAATTTTCAACGGTGCGACTAATTGCCTGCACACTGAAGCCATGACGACGATCGACCGTATGACGTGATTCACGGTGCGTGTAAATACGCACAACTGAGCTGACATTTCGATACATTTTTTATAAGAATTTTCGCACATTCAACAAGCGTGAAAGGATGCAGTATGAAATGGCAAGCCTTTTCATAGCAATTGAAAAAACTATCATCGTTATCTAGTCAAAAACGACTGGATGGCGCAGTTGGTTAAGTGCCTGCCCTAGGTTAGAGGGGCCCAGGTTCGAATCCCAGTGAAATCAAAGTTAATACGCTTTTATCCGTTTTTTCAAATCTGGTCCAGTCACCATTTGCCGTTGGGATCAAATTAACGGCACTATCACTGGAGCGCCATGACCGTGTGGGTTCGTTCGTCGACCCATGCGCATTAGACTTTCACAGTCTAGGTTCGAAACCAAGATCAAACAAACAATTTTTAAAAAAAAAATTGTTCGCGCCTCCACCTCTTTCGAGTCACTGACAATACTAAGAGTATAACTGTCTAGAAAAAAGCTTCTCAATCTCGCCATTCGGAGTCGGCATTAAACTGTAGGTCCCCTCCGCTCGTATATATAGCACGCACAACACGAGTGGTTGGTGAGAAGCTAGGCCCAGGTCCACCTCGGACTGTAGCGCCGCCATTATTATTATGCGTAGGAGTAAACGATGCCAAGACCACCCGCTCAACCGACATCGAGGATTAAGAACTAGAATACCTCTCAGAATTTTCGGTTGAATTTAAAGTCCTAGGGGGAAAACAAAAACAAAAAAAATTAAGTCCTTAGTTTGACATAATTAGCTTCCCCTTTTTAGATTCAATAACTACCTACTGACGTGGCTACAAGTAACAATCGCTGAATAATCTTCTTATTGTCTTCATCTTTCATATCTCACGAATGACTGCAAGGATCAAACACACACCATTGCTCAATAACGATACGCTTTCCACCATTATGCCCACGATATGAAGAACGATTGCTCTAGGCCTTGGACTAGAGTTACATGCTTCTTAAAGAGACTTCGAATTTCTGTAAATATGCTGAATAAACACAAACTTATAGAGATCCTTGTTTCAAGAGAAAACATTTTCCTTCTCGGAGAAAAAATGTACAAAACCCATCAGCGATTGTCGTTATAAATGATTGCAGCGAACGAATGCTGAACTAATTGCCTCTGCTCTTCACCTCGCGTGGAATGCTCCACACCACCACCAACTTGAGATAATCTCGGAATTCATTGACTGCGACGCCCATTAGGGGCACGAAAATACTCGTAAGACCCCGAGTATTTCCTGTGTTTCGTGTCAAGTGTGGCACTTAAGAGTTAAAATTTCCGCCTTCCTCTTCCCTCCTTCCTGCACATAAGCAGCATTTCTTAATGCCTTCGTTAGGGTTGCACAAATTAGGTTAAGGGCCTACATCCTTTCAATAATAAAAGTTAAGCAACTGAATTAACTCCCTTCCCAAAGCCCCCGTCACCTCCGAGAAGCACGCTCGTCAAGTGACACTGTTCATGGCAGTGCAACCGTTGCGGAGTGCTTACGACCCTCATCCTAATTTCGAATGCATTCTCCACAGCCCCGCACCTTTGGTGTGATAAGTTTACCGCAAACCAACCAGAAGTGTCACCGAAAAGTCACAAACTCCTTCAATTCAATTCGTCCTTCTGTGAGTGCGGAATAATTTGGATTTTTCCTTGAACCGAATGAAGAAGCATCAAACTTTTACACTTTCAAAGGGATCCAGGCGTTTCGTCAGCCATGCATGCGCCGAAAAGCGCCTGATGGAGACAGATCACCATCGTCACCGAGGAGGGTAATTTCTCAAAGAGCCCTCATGTGGGTGGCTGGAGTGTGTGTATGTGTGTGTGTGCCCTAAGCCGGTTCACCACTGAGAAGTCAGCTTCTGTGTTCTCGCTTTTGTTTGTCTTCCAGATGACAATGGGGAAACACATTTTTGCTGAGAAGAAAAGTAAACCGTACAACAGTGCTCAAGCTCACATGGTTGAGGATCCATGAAGGGCGTTCGAAGTTGAGTGCGAATGGGGCGGTGGGATGTGAAGGGCTGCTGAAGTTTACATGGTTTCCTAATGAATGAGAGGGCATAATCCCATGAATTCTCATTGTTTCCTCATGGTTCTCGGTGTAGCCTTCGACTGGTTAGTCGTTGTGTGTTTTGTGAAATGTATCTTGTTCCTGCAAAGCAAAAAAAAATAGTTTGCCACCACCCTGTGCTGCAGATGAATCGGTTTTGAAATTCATGGTGTACTGGCTCCGGATGTGAAGGTTTTTTTATTCAGCCTAAGATTATGCAATGTGTGGCGAAGTGAATGTTTCTTATACACTGAACTTATGAGCAGGTTTTGGTGCACTGGTGATGATCTTAGGCGCAATGTGGTTATGAAAGTAGCTGTGTTACCATTGCATTCATTACTGGTCTGCAGGGGTTTAGAAAAGAGGAAGAGAAGGAGAAGGAAAATACATTTTCGCATGAGTTCCATTTGGCCCTCATGATTTAGGTCTAAAGTACTTAATAAATAAAATGATTCAAGGATACACAGAATACATTATTGATTCCTGAGAAAAAAAACTACACCAAGAGAAGGATGCAGAGTGATATCAAGCGTCAAGCGGGTGGGTGGGTGTGTGAATGTTAACTCTTACCTCCTACTATCAGAACATTGTTAAGAACGTGAGTCTTGGCAAATCTCTGTTAAACAAACAAAACTGAAGTCGAAAGTAAAGTAAAGCAAAGTTAAGAAATGTACTCACTTATTGCGATGTCCAGTATTTGGTGTCCACTCATGGCATTCAGTTTGTGAGGAGATAGAGGATTGTTCTGGTCGAGTACGTATATTTTTTTTACCTTCAGTTGGAACTTGGATATTGTGGCAGAATGTACAGTGCTTTCTTGAAAGCCCACATTTTGTCTTTTGTGATGTTTTTAAAATTTGTTCAAAATAAAAAATGAATGGTATTTAATGATGATAAATGAAGCCAGGCTCTTCGAAATTGCGAGGGTAGTCATCCTACCGAGCTTTGAAGAAGTCGGCACAGCCATTAAAAAGCTGAAGAACAACAAACCCGCAGGCTCAGATGGCTTACCATCAGAGCTCTTCAAGGCCGGTGGCAATGTTTTGGTAGAGAGCATGCACCAGATCATTTGTAGAATTTGGGAAGACGAAAGCATGCCCGACGACTGGAATATCAGCTCCATATGCCCCATCCACCTCTTGCACCAACTATAGAGGTATATCCCTGCTCAACGTCGCCTACAAGATCCTGTCCAACGTAATGTGTGAACGTCTAAAGCCGTTTTGCACCGCACTAATCGGCACGTACCAGTGCGGCTTCCGGCCCGGCAAATCGACTATAGACCAGATCTTCACACTAAGGCAAATCCTGGAGAAGACCAGCGAGTTTCAAATCGATACGCACCATCTTTTTATCGATTTTAAAGCCGCATACGACAGCATTCATCGCATGGAACTATTCGAAGCGATGGCCGAATTCGGGATCCCGGGAAAACTGATCCGGTTGTGTCGCACCACGCTGACAGCGATGCACCGTGCAGTTCGGCTCGAGGACCTCCGAGCCGTTTGAAACCAGCACCGGATTTCGGCAAAGAAATGCGCTGTCGTATGATTTCTTCAATTTGGTACTGGAGAAGATAGTACGACGGGCTGCTGTAAACACGGAAGGCACTATCTTCTACAAGTCAGTCCAACTGTTGGGATACGCAGATGATGAGCAAGAAACGATCCGCCGCACATCACCTAGGACAAAATGTTACTATCGACAGCAACAATTTTGAGGTAGTGAAGGAGTTTGTCTACCTCGGGACAAACGTGAACTCCACGAACGACATCACAGTGGAGATCGATTTGTCAAAACAACTGGGCTCAAAACTCCTGACTCGAAGGACCAAAATCATGCTCTACAAAACTCTTATTCTGCCAGTCCTGCTTTATGGAGCCGAAAGCTGGACACTAAGCAGAACTGCGGAGCTGATTCTTGGTGCCTTCGAAAGAAAAATTTTACGTCGGATATATGGTCCCGTCTGCGAGGAAGGCGAATGGAGGAGAAGAAACAACCGCGAACCCTATGAGCTGTATTTCTCAAATTTCTCAAAAACAAGAACTTTTAAGAAAAGATTAATAATCATGCCATTAGCATCGAAATTATTCCCAGATACCAGTTTGATTGAAGTATGAATTATAACCAAATTACAAGAAATGGAAAACAGGTCAGAAACAAAGCTTTGAAAGGATTTTTGATTACGTTTGGCATGTTGTCCATGTTGATCATGGAGGTAAAGCTGGACTCTTTATTCCGTATGTTGAAGTATTTTAGACCTGTTTAAAGAACTGAAGGTATAAAATCCATCTTCTTCTTCTTCTTCTTAGGGCGCTACAGTCCGAGGTGGACCTGGGCCTCACTCAACATGCCTCTCCAGCCAGCACAATCTTTCGCCAGCTGTCTCCAGTTTCGCACACCAAGCCGGCCGAGGTCCCCCTCGACTTGTGTGCGCTACCTTGTACGTGGACGTCCTCTGTTGCGTTGTCCCACAGGCTCAGAGTCGAAGACTCTTCGGGCCGGAGCTAAGTTGTCCATACGCTCTACATGGCCTAGCCATCTTAGGCGTTGGATCCGTAGACGCCTGGCTAGACTAATGTCGCTGTACAGCCCATATAGTTCGTGGTTGAACCTTCTCCTCCAAATGCCATCAACGCAAACAGGACCAAAGATCGCGCGCAGAGCTTTTCCCTCGAGAATACCAAGAGACTGTTCATCCGCTTGGGATATTGTCCATGCCTCCGCGCCGTAAAGCAGAACTGGGATGATCAAGGTCTTATACAAAATCAACTTGGTCCTCCGAGAGAGGGCTCTACTACTCAATTGCCTTTTGAGCCCAAAAAACAGCGGTTGGCAAGAGTTATTCTGCGTTTGATCTCGCTACTAATGTTGTTTGTACTGTTTTACCGTGGAGCCAATGTAGACGAAGTCTACATTTACTACCTCAAAGTAATAGCTGCCTATGGTGACGTTCTGGCCAAGTCGTCGATGTTGTGCGTCCTCTCTCGATGACAGCATTTACTTTGTTTTGCCCTCGTTTACCTCCAGACCCATTTTAGCCGCTTCCGTTTCAATGCCAGCAAACGCATCATTGACGGCTCGCTGTGTTCGCCCAATCACGTCAATGTCATCCGCGTAAGCTAGCAGTTGAACGGACTTTTGGAAGATCGTGCCTCTTGTGTTGGCCAGTGAGTTTTGCACGATCTTCTCAAGAACGATGTTAAAGAAATCACATGACAGCGCGTCGCCTTGTCTAAAACCTTTTTTGACATTGAAGGTCTCGGTGAGTTCGTTACCGACCTTGATGGAGCAGCGAGAGTTCTCCATCGTCATCCTGCTCAGTCTGACAAGTTTGGCAGGAATGTCAAAACTAGACATGGCGCTCGTCACTATACACGCTGTCATATGCGGCCTTGAAATCGACAAATAGGTGGTGTGTGTCGATCTGCATTTCTTGGGTCTTCTCCAGGATCTGCCGCAGTGTGAAGACTTCATCGATGGTGGACTTCCCGGGCCTGAAACCACACTGATAAGGACCTATCAGTTTGTTCACGAATGGTTTCAGGCGTTCACACAAAACGGCAGAGAAGATCTTATGGGCGATGTTAAGGAGACTTATCACTCGATAGTTGGCGCAGTCAAAGGGGTCTCCTTTCCTGTGGATCGGGCAAACGATACTGAGATTCCACTCATCGGACATGCTTTCCTCCGACCATATCTTACAGATGAGCTGGTGCATGCGCCCTACCAGATCACCTCCAGCTGCTTTAAACATTTCAGCGGGCAGACTATCTGCACCAGCAGCTTTATTACACTTCAGTCTCGATATCTCTATCTTGACTTCGTCTAGGTCGGGGGGACGGTATTCTCTTCTGTCATCGTCCGTTGTGTTGAGTGGAACATTCTGCCTGACAGCGGTATTTGTGTCCTCATCGCCGTTCAACAGTCTGCAGAAATGATTTTTCCAAATTCTCAGTAACGACTGCGAATCTACTATTAGTTGTCCATTTTCGTCCCGGCAGACTTCTGTCCGAACTTTATATCCATTCGATAAAAGTTTTACCCTTTGGTAAAACTTTCGGACATCATTCCTGCCATAACACCTCTCCATCTCCTCGATCGCGCGCTTCTCGTGCTCTTTCTTTTTCTTCCTGAGAAGCCGGTTCGTAGAGCTCGCCAACAGCTCTCATGGTTCGATGTAGCGTTGCCTGGTAGGCTTCTTGCTTTGCTGCATGTGCCTGCCTGCACTCGTTGTCAAACCAGTCTCTGACTTTCTATCAAGATCAATAATAGCCATCCATGAAGTCAACAGGGTCGGTGCGATCGACAAAATGCGATCGTTTCAGACTAAAGCCTACATTTATCAGATCCATTTTCATACTCAAGACCCAAGCTTTAATAAATGTAAGGAAGGAATCAAAAGAAAAGAGCTACACAGAAATTAAGTCATTTAAACTTGCAGTTAAGACCTGGTCAAGAACTTCACAACCGAGAAGATTGATGATTATTCATACGGAGCATCATCCTCACAAAACTGAAGCTCAAGAGAGCAGCAAACTGCCGTATGGACAACCGGATAAAAGTTTTATGCACCCTTAAACTCATCGCTCAGCCAGTGACCGCAAAACTGAAAGATTATATCTTCTTCAGAAAGATGTGCTCCAGAAAGTTCAGAACGATACTCACTGCAAAACCCATGGCAGAGCTTGATGAATAAAATGGACCATGAAGCACATCAAACCAGCATCGACACTGGACACAACTGATTTTGGAAACAGCCCACCAGTCCACATCCAAGTACAGGAGCATCCTGTTTGAAAATATGTTGAAATCGACTCCAACAAAAAACCTCCTTCCCTGGTGCCTCAGGTTTATTTGTGTCCATCATCAACGTGACAATGGCCAGCGGAGTGTATCAAACAATTCCCATGGGATGTTATTCTTGAAATGGAAATTATCCATGACATGGGCAGACAGACTAACGAGCTTAGCGATAGCCTGCTCACTAATTACGTTCTGTCTTGATGAGATGCAGAGATTCAGAGAATCAGAAAATCAGAGACGCACTGTGGAGCCACTTCCGGGAGCCACAAGCCATCAAGGAATCTCTCGTTAAATCAAAGAATCTCATTCCTTGGCATTGTTTGTCCCCAATTAGTGATCGTAATCTCACCAATGAAATGTCTTCCTCACATCCTTGTGAATTCATTCTCAATAACGACTAGTCTCCGTTGCAAACCACAAATCCTTCGGGCCGGCAACTGTGTCCGTCCCTCCTGCGTTGCAGTTTGTCAGGAGAACCCAATGGGGTGTTGAGGAATACCTTTTCCTGTCTCACTGCCTGTGTCCCTTCGCTCCGCTGCAAGGACATGGGCGGACTCATGCCGGGCGATAATGGTCTCTGATCTGTGTAGATGTTTGAAAACATTTCGGTTTGACTACTAGGTGGGTTCCTCTCTACATCTGACTTCAAGGATGAATCCTCGGAGCAGTGGCGGCGGCGTTTCTCGGACCGACGAAGACTCTGTTGTCCTCCTGGTTGGTTCGTCTTTTGTGCACTTCCTTTGAATAACATCCTTGATGTTCGTTAATTGCCACCCACCGGGCATTGAATACCTTTGTTTTACCTACCCGCCTTGACACAACTGAGGCACTGAGACACTGAGACACTGGGACACTGAGACACTCAACCTAATTTCAGAGAGATTGGGAGCTAATGGATTTGCCATGCCCGGTGAGTGAGACTGTTCGAAGAATACCTGCTGACAGTGGCCCTTCCATTTGGATACAAAATGAAGATGTCAGCCTCCTGCTCGTCTGTCGATTTAAGAATGTCCCTTCGTCGGGGCGCTTGATATCGCGTGGATACGCGGATGCGCAGCCACGCTTCACAACAGGAAGCCAATAATTGACTCCTAACTACGTTCAAATAGAGTGATAAATATTTTATACCTTTACCACGGCCAATAAATCTCGCGAGTCCTTCGAATCGGGCAGCATCCATCCTGGCGAGAGTTCCTGCTGCTGTTAGCCAGAAATTCCAACAAGGGTCGCACCGAAAAAGTCATCGTAGTCGCTGTCGTCGTCGTCAACTTCGAAGCAGACCCATTGTCTCAGCTATCAGTGACCGTGAAATCTGCCTTGGAACTAGTCAAAGGACCTTTTAGGATCTTTGCTCAAAGGAAAATGTGTTTATGAGCTGTCTTTCGAGAATCCCAGGTAAGGCCGTCGTAAATTTTCACTCACGTCGACGATGATGAACAAATAAACAATTTATTGGTGTCGCAGCGCGCGATTTTCTCATTCTCTCCGAACGACTCACTCGCACACTGTCTCTCTCTCTCGCTCTCGGCTGTCCTAGACACAGGACATCCATGGATTTCGCGCAATTCGGATACAACGCCGAATATTTGTTTTTTTTTTCAGAACGAAGTGTCACCGCGGGGAACTACTGTACAACAGACCGTGCTAAGGGCATCATAATTGTCATCCTGTGCAGGGAATTTTCGTCAATGGCCCGATCTGCTCTTGTTGGCGATTGCCTGCGTGTGTATGTGTGCGAAGTTGGAACCGAAATAGAATACAAATTAGCTCCGCCTCCATTCCCGGTTTGGGAATTCGGAAAGAGGTAGTGGCAACTATGGCGGATCGAATTTTTAATTTCGTTCTGGTGGCGGAGTTTTCTTGTTTCTCTGTTCCCCTCCCATGGAGGCCACCACCAACACCACCACCACCACCACCGGCACTGCCACCACCAACTGATGGCTCTTGTGGTTCGTATGGTTTTCTCAATTTTTGGTCACATTTTGGTTTCTGGGCTTCATTGGAATTTGCGGTCTCCACGGAATTTATGCTGGTCAAGGTTTATTTGTGTTTTATTGTCAAGACCAATCGCTGTGGCCTTGAGTGAGCAATTTCGATTGGTTTGGGTGTAAGGTGATTGTGCGTGATTGCGTCAAGCGGGAACTTCTTGATGGTTGCATAACACCGTGGAGGGTATTTGTTGTTCTTGACTTAATCAAGCTGGGGGCAACGGATAAGGCGGAGTCTCACTTCGGTTTTACGCCAAGGGTGATACAAAATTTATGAATGAATGTAAACCATTGAAAGGAGGAAGAGGGCGTTGAGCAAAAGCGTCGAATTCATCATTAATTATGCCCGGTGGCAGCTTGAACACGGTGAACTCAAGCTTTTTAATTCTAACATTGAGTTACATATGTTTTCTTTTTAGGAATCTGTTTGGAATATGTACATACATGTGTATCCTGGGTTTCTTGGTGAGGTCTCAATGAAGATTGTCATTAATTCAGTGGCAGTCAAGATGAATAACGAGAAGTTACTTCAGCACGATTGTAAAGATTGTCACATCGATCTGAGCTTAATGCCTATCCCTCTTATTATCAGTTCATTAAGTCGAAATGCATCGAGACTAACACCATTTTTGCTTTAACTTGGAAATTGTATTGAAAACGCTTCTTTTCACATCGCCTTGAGGAGATACTGGTCTTGTTGTCAACGAGTCAATGGAGTCGACTTTATTAAACTTTCCGGATAACCCTACAACTCAACTCAAACCAAAAAATTAAGGATTTAAAGAAAAAACTTTAGTGCAGGGCAACGTTGAAATTACTAATTTTTTATCAGAATTAGTGTAGACATATTTTCGTGGACTTAGCCTTAGCCTTTCAAGTTTTGAGCTCCAACTTGATTTGACGGATCAACTGGAGCAAGACGGACATGCAAAATAGCTTCATCATACGAGCAGGTGTAGTAGTTCATCAGAAGTTTATGTTGTGTAACAGTGCCAGACTGCAGTCACAACGAAACCAAATTCAATGCAAGCATGGTCTCACTGTCAATTTTCCATTATTAAATCAAGTGTTGTCGGCTTTCTAAGCGTTAACAAGCGAAACATACTCTCACTTCAACGTGGTGAAATCCGGGAGCCGACTACCCTCGACAGAAGATTGGGTAACCAAAACCCGTGGGACGTCCGGGCTGCTGCAAACGAGAGAGGGGGAAGTGTGAGTCTACCAGGGCTCAACACTCTTTTTAGGATGGCGGCGGAGGAGCTGATCAACTGAACGGCGGCATCCACAACTCCAGTCAGCAGGAGCTACCTGGTTTCTATGGTAAGGTCGGGACCCTGGAATAGAGATGGGTCCTTCTCTTAGGGCCATCGGCGGCGCTCACAGCCTGCAAGAGGCTACCGACACCGGATCCTTCCGGGCCCCTTTGTCTGGGGGCTTAAAAAAGTTTACCTGTCCTCCCAGTTGGAGGTTGTGCGTACGGTTAACTTCCTCACCACGTAAAACAACTCTGAGTTCAGAAACAACCACCTGCCTCGGAAATGGACAAGTGTTGTCACATTCACTTTTTTACAAGAATTAACACAAATCTTGCAGGACAGGAAAAAATTTTTTAAAAAATAATTGTTCACAGCTCCATATCTTTCGAATGACTGTTAATTCTCAAAAAGTCTAGAAAAAGGTTCTTAATCTCGCCGTTCGGAGTCGGCATTAAACTGTATACGTCTCCCCAATAGCACGCACAACAAGATTGGTTGTTGAGAAGCTAGGCCCAAGTACACCTCGAATTGTAGCGCCGCCCTGTTATTAGATGGTAAGTCATTGATGAACACCCAGAAGAGTCCTAATATTGATCACTGTGGAACACCTTTTTTTATTTTTTTTATTTATTTGTTTATTTAATTCAATACATTATATATATATATACAGTTGCGGTCAAAATAATAGCAGTGCTGCTGTATATTTTTGAGTATAATGTGAGTAATCTATTACTCATTAATTCAAGTAATTTCAAATCTTCACCATTTTAAAATTATTTTTGGTAGTGGAAGATTATGTCCAAGTTCCCAAGAAAAAAAATGTTCTCTCATATAACGGTTTCTTTCCAAATGTCACTCAATGCATTCATAGCGTGGTGGATCCAGCATAATGGTATGGGCTTCTCCTGCTATGGTGTAGGTCCCATATTTCGCACAAATAGTTTGATGGATCAACATGCTTACGTGAATATACTGCAGGGAACTATGCTACCTTGCGCAGAGGAGGAAATGCCACTGAAATGGGTCTTTCAACAAGACAACGACCCCAAACATACCAGCAAAAAAAGCTAAGGAATGGTTTCGGATCAACAACATTAACGTTATTGACTGGTCTTCCCAATCACCTGATCACAATACCATAGAGAATCTTTGAGCTAATGTAAACAAAGTGGTTGCAGCTTCAAAGCCCCGGAATAGTAATGAACTTTGGGTCACAATGAAGAGAGCATGGCAAAACATACCCTTCGAGAGATGTCAGGCTTTGGTGGCTTCTATGAAACGGCGATGTGAAGCAGTTCTAAAGAATAAAGGGTCTACAACAAAATACTAACTAATTTTAGTACACATTTTCTAAAAATATTCGTTCATTTTGTAATATTATTTAAAAAATATGAATACTGCTATTTTTTTGACCGCCCTTTTTCAGTACATTGAAAATATCATTATCTTTCTTATTTATTTTTGTTAATTGAAATAAATCTCTGTAGCTTAAATTTAGTTTTCTTCGTCCACAATTTCAATATTATTAAATTTAATCAATAAATAAAAATATTTTAAAACGATTTATGGATGGTATATATTTATGTTATTCAGTTGCTTCGTTTTTTGTGTCGTACTGCTATTATTTTGACCGCAGCTGTATATAGGCACAAGTTGAGAATAGATATATGAATACAAATTCCATTACTTCATTACTTTACAATTAGATAAAAAAGCATGTACATATAATAAATATCAATAATTACAAAGAAGTATTTTTCACTCTGCATTGCATAATATATAGATACATTCTGTAGTTGTAGCAACTAGTATCGAATGTATCGAATCTGTTAATTTCATTATAGTATATATATTTTTTGTTTTAAATTGATAAGATAAAGTGTAATGAAGGCCTTTCTCTATTTCCATAAAGATGAATCGCTTTCAGCCATTATGACTTTTTGTGATCTCGCAGAGAGAAAACTTCCCATTTATCTGACCGCACTACCATTAAAACCAAAGTTGTTCTGTAGTTTCCAGCAAAAGATATCATGATTTACTTTCTCGAAATCCTTCGAGATATCAAGCAGAAATGTTCTTCTTTTTTCAAGAGGGTTACTCATGGCTTTGGAGGAACTGTGGAACTGAGGAACTGCCCTGCATCCAATTACAGTAGACGCTCGATATAGTGAACATCGATATAGTGAACAATCCAATGTAGTGAACACACACAATTTTATACAGGCTATTCTAAATAATAATAATAATAATATAATAATAATAATAATAATATTAATAATGGCGGCGCTACAGTCCGAGGTGGACCTGGGCCTAGCTTCTCAGCAACCACTCGTGTTGTGCGTGCTATTGTTCTCTCACGAGCGGAGGGGACCTACAGTTTAATGCCGACTCCGAACGGCGAGATTGAGAAGCTTTTTCTAGACAGTTATACTCTTTGAGCATTGTCAGTGACTCGAAAGAGGTGGAGCCGTGAAAAACCTCGAGCGTAGGAGTCGACGCACAGCCAGCACGATCAGCACGCCGAGGTCCACCTCGACTTGTGTGCGCCACCTTGTACGTGGACGTCCTCTGTTGCGTTGTTCCACAGGCTCAGCGTCGAAGACTCTTCGGGCCGGAGCTAAGTTGTCCATACGCTCTACATGGCCTAGCCATCTTAAGCGTTGGATCCGTAGATGCCTGGCTAGACTCATGTCGCTGTACAGCCCATACAGTTCGTGGTTGAACCTACTCCTCCAAATGCCATCAACGCAAACAGGACCAAAGATCGCGCGCAGAACTTTTCTCTCGAAAAGACCAAGACACTGTTCATCCGCTTGGGATATTGTCCATGCCTCTGCGCCCTACAGCAGGACTGGGATGATCAAGGTCTTGTATAGAGTCAGCTTGGTCTTCCGAGAGAGAGCTCTACTACTCAATTGTCTTTTGAGCCCAAAAAACAGCCAAAAAAAACGGTGACAAGAGTTATTCTGCGTTTGATCTCGGTACTGATGTTGTTTTGTTCTGTTTACCGTGGAGCCGAGGTAGACGAAGTCCTTAACTACCTCAAAGTTATAGCTGCCTATGGTGACGTTCTGGCCAAGTCGTCGATGTTGTGCGTCCTTTCTCGATGACAGCATATACTTTGTTTTGCCCTCGTTTAACGCCACACCCATTTTAGCCGCTTCCGTTTCAATGCCAGCAAACGCATCATTGACGGCTCGCTGTGTTCGCCCAATCACGTCAATGTCATCCGCGTAAGCTAGCAGTTGAACGGACTTTTGGAAGATCGTGCCTTTTGTGTTGGCCAGTGAGTTTTGCACGATCTTCTCAAGAACATTGCGCTGATTTACAAGCTCAAATTCGAAGATTACGGTTAAAGTTAAGACACCAAGACAAAAAAAATTTAGAATACCTACAAAATGGTATTAGTTTTTCAATGATCAGTGAGGTAGCAAGAAACTCGGGACGATCTTCAATATTCGCATTTCGAGGATGACTTGCGCACAAATGATTTCCGTTTTTGAAGAAAGTCTTTACATATCTTAGGTGTGGTTTTCTAAGATTCAGTTCACTTCACATAAGTTGTATGCTGAATTGGACGCTGAATCATGAATCGATACTGAAAGTATAAATTTATACTCAACACCCAATAGATTCCGAATCTCTTCTCTGTCCGAAAATACGTCAGAGTTATCTAAACAATGAAACGCCTTAAATACTTCAAATGCCTCAAACTTTTGCAACTTTAAAGCCCTGCCTGTCAGAACATTTCTTTCGCCACCTTTCAAAATCAATTTCCTTCCTTCACATTTTTTTGTCCAACAAAGACTATTCATCCGGCTCCATCAGAAGAAGGAAGTGTCTTGCGGAAGTGAAATTGATGAACCATCGCCGACCGAAAAGTTGGCCTCCAAAAATTCCCACGAGACACGAGATAGCTCTCACTCTGCGCCGCCTCGTGATTAATGATCCAACCTCAACCTGAATGCGAGATGAATTCTTCACTTTTCGACATCCGACAAGTGTTTCACTTCACTCCGCTCTCCAGCGGAAAGGTATCCAAGTCAAAACAAAACAAATCGATCCCGCGGCACAGATGCCTCGATGCAGTGACGTGCCCGGACGAGCCAAAACGGCCGATTGCCTTCTGTTTAATGGTCACCTTTCTCGACACTTAATGACGTCTGAAAGGTGGGTGTGGATACAATTCATCGTGAACCGTGCAGGTTTGATCCGCGCCGCTGAAGAGGACTGTAATGGATTTTTCCGAACCAGATTCAGCTGGCACTCGCGCAATAATGGAGAGTCCTTAGCGACGGCAGTAACCTAATCATCGTCGAACGTCAAGCGAATTCGTGGGAATCCGCTGGAAAGTGGAAAGTCGTTCGCACCACAGGTGGCGTGTAGTTCGTCATAAATATCCTAAAGACCTCTAAGTGACCAATTCTGCCATCATAGCGTGAAGCCTCATGTCAGTGACGCGAAACTATACACGTCATGCAACGGAGGGGACGCAGCAGATCCGCTTCGAAAAGATTGCCTTTCTGTTCCTTTCTCTTTGCTGGAACAAAACGAACGGAATTCCGAAAATCAGCTCCGAACAATCGGGAGATTTTATACGTTTATTGACCCCACAGGAGGTGATGTCGTAAATCTCGACGTTCTCGTTGTCTGTGCTGCGCCCTGCGAGCTCTGTGCGTTCTCCTCCGCTCGTCCTTATGTCAAATATAATCACTGTTCTGAACGTTGCTGCTTGTATCTTATTTCTAGTCATCCTGAAGAGTCCTTTTTCCGCGCACGGCGATGTAGTGAGACCACTCCGCTTGAATGGATGACGTTGCTACATGTTTGCGCAGTGAGTTCTCCTCGCTGCGAACGGGCGTACCAGCGAGCGGAACAATGCCGCGGCAACCATGTCCTGTGTTGTCTCCCTGACATGAGGGATGTGTGTTTTGTGTCAATGTGTCAGAATCGCCCTAAATATTTTCATCGGTGGTTGGGTGGGTGACACGGTGGTTTGGTTGATTTTTTTCGTAAATCGATTCCGCCCGCATCACAATGGCGATGCGATAGTATTGATCATTGCCGACGATAGTTGGGGGACGGGATGGTGACTTGACAACGAGGAGCTCCCTTTCGTAATTGTATCACTGGAGCAGAGAACATTTTTCAAGCTTTGGGGGAGATGTGTACAGCGTCTGTGGAGTCATGTTATGCTGTGGCGTATGTCCATCGTTACGAAGCGCTGCGTAACATTTGTTTGGATGGATTTATAGTTGTCTGATGCTTGGGTGTTAGCGAAACAATGCAAAAAAAAACTTCCAGGGAGCAAATTGGTTTTTATTAGACTTGGTTAATATCCTTGTTAAACCTGAAGGTCATGTTTCAGCAGTGCTTATGTTCGTTAGTAAAATTATTCCCTTTGGATTAAAATAGATTTAAAGACTACCATGCGATCCCAACGAATACACTGTTCGGTGCGATATATAACTCCGCAACATTCCGCCTATACTTTTTCAAGAATGAATCTACACCTTGAATGCCGCTTCGTACAAGATGATGATCTATGATTTTCGCAGTTGTCGCAGTTTGGAGCGGACAAGCCTCCTGCCAACAGCAAAACAGGGTCGGACTTTATCCCATTTTAAGATCCTTGTTACCCATGGCCAAAAAAGACAGACTCCTCAACCTCCAAAATTTTTTATGTTGTTTTAATGTCCCTGCGGTGCTCTGAGAACCACACCCTCAGATGCGCTGGACGTGATCATGAACCTATCCCCAATTGACATTGGACCAATAATCCCTTTCGCCACTCCTCCATACTAAGTTCTTTAAACTTCCCTACGAGAATTCTGGACCATGCCACACCTCTATACTTCCCTGACAGACACTTTAAAACCCTGATTCCAAATAGAGACTTCTGGAATGATAATCCTAAACATTTTGCAGGTCCCCTGCACTTCTTCACGGATGGGTCAAAAACCCAGGATGGGGTGGGTAGTGGCGTTTTCTCTGATGAACTAAATATAAGTCTCTCCTTTCGCTTACCCGACTACTGTAGTGTGTTTCAGGCGGAGATAATGGCGATAAGCGAATCTCTGTGCTGGCTCAAATGGAACGTAATATCCGCTCGTGATATTTGAATTTTCACGGACAACCAGGCAGCCATCAGAGCCCTGGAATTGGTCTCTTCTTCCTCTTCTTAGGGCGCTACAGTCCGAGGTGGACCTGGGCCTCACTCAACATGCCTCTCCAGCCAGCACGATCTTTCGCCAGCTGTCTCCAGTTTCGCATACCAAGCCGGCCAAAGTCCCCCTCGACTTGTGTGCGCCACCTTGTACGTGGACGTCCTCTGTTGCGTTGTCCCACAGGCTCAGAGTCGAAGACTCAGCTAAGTTGTCCATACGCTCTACATGGCCTAGCCATCTTAAGCGTTGGATCCGTAGATGCCTGGCTAGACTCATGTCGCTGTACAGCCCATACAGTTCGTGGTTGAACCTACTCCTCCAAATGCCATCAACGCAAACAGGACCAAAGACCGCGCGCAGAACTTTTCTCTCGAAATGACCAAGACACTGTTCATCCGCTTGGGATATTGTCCATGCCTCTGCGCCCTACAGCAGGACTGGGATGATCAAGGTCTTTTATAGAGTCAGCTTGGTCTTCCGAGAGAGGGCTCTACTCCTCAATTGCCTTTTGGGGCAAACAAAAACAGCGGTTGGCAAGAGTTATTCTGCGTTTGGTCTCGGTACTGATGTTGTTTGTACTATTTACCGTGGAGCCAAGGTAGACGAAGTCCTTTACTACCTCAAAGTTATAGCTGCCTATGGTGACATTCTGGCCAAGTCGTCGATGTTGTGCGTCCTTTCTCGATGACAGCATATTCTTAGTTTTGCCCTCGTTTACCGCCAGACCCATTTTAGCCGCTTCCGTTTCAATGCCAGCAAACGCATCATTGACGGCTCGCTGTGTTCGCCCAATCACGTCAATGTCATCCACGTAAGCTGGCAGTTGAACGGACTTTTGGAAGATCGTGCCTCTTGTGTTGGCCAGTGAGTTTTGCACGATCTTCTCAAGAACGATGTTAAAGAAATCACATGACAGCGCGTCGCCTTGTCTAAAACCTTTTTTGACATTGAAGGTCTCGGTGAGTTCGTTACCGACCTTGATGGAGCAGCGAGAGTTCTCCATCGTCATCCTGCTCAGTCTGACAAGTTTGGCAGGAATGTCAAAACTAGACATGGCGCTGTATAGCTCGTCACTATACACGCTGTCATATGCGGCCTTGAAATCGACAAATAGATGGTGTGTGTCGATCTGCATTTCTTGGGTCTTCTCCAGGATCTGCCGCAGTGTGAAGATTTGATCGATGGTGGACTTCCCAAGCCTCAAACCACATTGATAAGGACCTATCAGTTTGTTCACAAATGGTTTCAGGCGTTCACACAAAACGGCAGAGAAGATCTTGGAGGCGATGTTGAGGAGACTTATCCCTCGATAGTTGGCGCAGTCAAACGGGTGTCCTTTCTTGTGGATCGGGCAAACGATACTGAGACTCCACTCATCGGGCATGCTTTCCTCCGACCATATCTTACAGATGAGCTGGTGCATGCGCCCTACCAGATGTTGTTGCAGTTTAGGGCGAGCAAAACAGGGTCAGACTTTATCCCATTTTGAGATCCGTGTTACTCTTGGCCAAAAAAGACCGTCTCCTCAACCTCCAGAAATGTTGATGTTGTTTTAACATATCTTCCACCTCCCGGTTCGACACTGCTGAACTAACCCGGAGAATACCCTCAGCGCTCTGTGTTACAGTGCGGTCTTGGTTGAGTCGCCTACCCACAGCTATGTGAAAGATGAAGGACAACGTCGTTCAGACCACACTTCGTTGCGTAACTGTCTACCCGTGCTGTCCAAGAACTAAAAATTTTCAAATTAACGAAATAATGGTTGGTATCCGCCGAAGCCTTAATGACATACTTTCAAAAAATGATCTTTGATCGAAGTAGTTTCCAGTGAAAATTACTGAATTAAACCATACGACCAAAAGTATGAGAAGTCGGTACACGACTGGATGGCGCAGTTGGTTAAGTGCCTGCCCCAAGTTCGAGGGGTCCCAGGTTCGAATCCCTGTGAAATCGAATCTGGCCCAGTCACCATTTGCCGTTGGCATCAAATTAACGGCACTGGAGTAGGTTGCTACCTGGCAGTACTATTTAAACTCGCAATTGTATAATAAATGCGTATGCATTTATTTCGAGTTCACACAAAATAAACAACTCAAATTTCAATGCCACTTGGAATCGAACCTCTTCGGAGTTCATTCGCTTATGACGAAATGCAAGTTCAGCATTATTAAAGGATTGTTTGTAAGCCATTATTTTGCAATGTATGCTTACATTATCGAATTTATTTGTAGTATAAATAAGAGGAATGGAATAAAGTAAAACCAGAAGCTTATGAACAGTGACACAAGACTTTTTTCTCTTCAAGTGAGTCTGCTTGAAGCAATGTTTTAGCTTTTCCGTGCAATCGATACAAGAATCTACTTGTACAATCACCAAAAACAGATCTAGGTTTATGCACCTACGATCACTCACTCACAGGTTGGTTAAATTAATCCAGGCCTCAACATTTGGCGACCGTGACAGGACACGAACCCCGCAATCTTCGGATGCGAAAAATGCGAAAGACATTTTGACAAAACGTTTCAGCGAGACAAGCAGAGTGGAAGATTCGTTGTACACTTGCCTTTTGCACGCCAATCATCAGAATTAGGTGACTCTCGAGCCGAACGCCGATTCTTCGCTATAGCGAAAAAATTAAGTAAAGACAACCATCTGAAAACCCAATATGTCAACTTTATGGAAGAGTATCTACCATTAGGACACATGAAAGAGGTAGACTTAAGCAACATACAGTCACCTCACTATTTCCTTCCTCATCATGGAGTGCTTAAGCCCGACAGTACTACGACTAAATTAAGAGTTGTATTTGATGCATCCATGAAAACCTCGGCAAATATTTCATTAAACGACTTACTACTGGCAGGCCCGACGATCCAGGATGATATTTTCTCACTATTATTGCGCTTTCGAACACCGCGTTTCGTGTTCACTGCCGATATCGAAAAATTGTATCGCAAACAATTGTGAGGGAAGAAGATAGAAGATACCAGATGATCTTCTGGCGGAAAGAAATGGATCAAGTTTTGAAGTTTTACCAGTTAAACACGGTAACATATGGAACCACATCCGCTCCCTACTTAGCAACACGCTGCCTCAAGCAACTAGCTAATGAAAATACACATCAATATCCATTGGGAGCTCAAGTTTTGGCAAACGGCTTATCCGTGGACGACGTCACGTCCGGCTCAAACAGTTTGTCGGAAGCTCTGGAGATGCAAGGGCAACTAACTCATATTTTACAATCAGCTCCTTAATTAACCTTAGGAAATGGTGCAGTAATACACAGCATTTGCTAAAGGATATTCCAATGAACGACCAAGCCTTGCAATCCGATCTACAAGATAAAGATTCACGATCACTAAAAACGATGGGCCTCATCTGGAATCCACAGACAAATGAGCTCCGGATCAGCTCATCTTTACAAGAATTGCGTTATCGGAAATTGCACATATTTTCGACCTATTAGGCATCGTCAATCCCATAATAATCACAGCAAAACTATTTATTCAAAAGCTATGGAAATTAAAAATTGACTGGGATGCCGCACTACCGATGGAGCTCCACACAACTTGGAACAATTTCCGAAAGGATTTAGAGAAGGTAAAGGAATGGACTAGTTTTGAGTCTGAGTGCTCCAGTAGCGTTTCAAAAATCCTTCGAAAAAAAAAAGAAAATAAGAAGTCGATAGCAATTTTTGATTAAAAAACAGTAGATTGCTGCCTGATAGTACAAAGGACCAGTTTTTGAGCCTGAGTCCTCCAGTGTAGTGTTTAAAACCCTCCGACAAAAAAAAAGTAGTTTTTAATTTCCATACTCAAGAGGAAAAACCAGACGCTTCAAGAACTTCATTTAACTTGACAGTATGTACGACCGCAAGAGAAAAACTCCATAAAATCCACCATGAACATGTGATATCCTTAAAAAGCGTGGAATTCATGACCCACGCTTTGTGGAATCAGAGAATCATTTGACAGTACCGCCCATTCATGAATTTAATCAATGCTCCTTATCTTCCGCTGACTGATTGACATAACGCGACATAACCAAATAAAATGGTATCAAGTATCAAACCAAATAACATTGACTGCAGAGTGCTTAATTAAGCGACGACAGCAGCAAAGTCAATCACATGTTCCATCGTTGACACTTCTCTGCAAGGGGCCACAAGCCAACCTCACTTGCGTACCCAACATCGCGTCACCCCCATTCAACCAATTATCAAATTACAAACCCTTAAACAACTGCTAATCGCATCTCCGCCTTATTTGCATTCTCCGGCATTCCAATTTAATTGACATAACACAAACAGATCAATTATTCAGAAAGTACCCCACCCAGTCGGGCCCGCAAAAGTTTACGATGATCTTGAACTTTGTCAAGTTTCCGTCCAACGCCCCACCATGCACGAGGCGAAGGGCTGAAAGTAATGAATTCCTGTTTATTCTTCGTCTCGACTTCCCCCAAAACGGCAAGGCTCGGATCCCCTCACACAGACGTGGGATTTGACTGGGTCAAATCAAGTGGCAATTTGCGGATGGATGGCATCCACGCGGGTCGACTGAGGACGGGAGGCACTTGCTCGTCTTGCGGTTATTTCGGGAAATTCGTGGAAATCAAACCTCTCCACCCGACGCCAGCAGACTAATGGACTCCATTGATGGGACAAACCGAGTGAATGATGCTGCTCCAGCTAAAGCGGTACTCAAAGTTTAATGACGCAATAATTAGCAACCACTCGCTACCCGTTTGTGTACTCGAAAAGCGCCGAAGGACTTCATACACCGCTTGGCCACGACTACAGGGCCCACCCTAGAGGCCGACGTTCCGGGAACTCTGCGCTCCGCGTCGACGGGGTGTGGGGAAATAAAACGCTCATTTATCATTTCACCCTCAATTAATTCACACACCAGCCAGCAGATCCGTCGTCACACCATCGCCTCCGTCACCATGCCTAATTGCCAAGTACTCAATTTCGCCCCAAATGACACAAGACAGCAGCGTTTCTGTCAGTTTGCGTGAAATTGCCCAAAAAGATGACACACAGATGCACCAGACGCTCTCGTTTGAGGTTCTGCTTTCATCCCCCCCCCCCCCTCACCGAACCGAGGAATAGAGCTACCTTTGGGCCACCTTCTAAGCAACGTCCCAAATGCGTGCAACGATGCATAAGTTATGACATCCGAATTAATCATTCCAAGCGAAAAATATTTGGAGTGCGCTGCGGCTCCTGCTGGGAGCCAGTCACGAGGTCCCCCAGATGCTGGCAAAGTTGAGAGTGAAAACAGAAAATTGGTCTGGTCCTAGTGAATGACCTCTGCGGCCGGGTGGAGTGAAACTCATCTCCTCCCAACTGGGGGAGCGTATTTCCCGGGCGAAGAAAAAACCGGGGGTGAATTCCATTTAGTAGTTTGCAAACTTTTTTTTCACAGGTACTTGGCGCGAAGCCCGGCTGTCTCCCCGCAGCGGTGGGCCACCATTTGGGGAGGGGGGTTTTTCATGTATCGTCATTGGGGGTTTTGTTGCGGTGGGTTTTATTGCGAAATGCTTTTTGCGGTGTGTTCGTCCTTTAATGCGGGTGAAGAGAACTCGCTTTTATGAGTCTTTGTGGGTGGGTGTGCCGAGAACACCTTTTGACATGTAAACACGTTCGTGGGATCTAAGGAACACTGAAACTGAACTTATTAAGCGCGCTTTTCACTTAAGGATTAAAGGGACGACCTTGTGAGGGTAAAGTTCGATTCAATTGTGGATCTTTCATATCCGTGGGGCGTAATGATTAGCAAACTATGAATTGTGTCATTGGTGTAGCTTGGGGATTTTTGTAGATAGATGTAATTTTAAGGATTGGTGTAGCTCTTTTCATGAACATTTCATTTAGCTGGCTAGACTTCGGAGAAAACTACTCGTTTTGTGCTAATCATCGACTAAAAAGTGCCGAAACTTTCTAAGCTCAGTGGAATCTATTTCAATGGCCACTAAGCCACGCTGAAGATTCATGGTTCGATTCTTTCAGGGTACTTCCTCTCTCGGGTCACTGACAATGCTCGGAGATTATAACTGTCATGTATGTACTCGTAAGAGCTTCTCAAATTTCGCTATTCAGAGTCGGCATGAAAATGTAGATCCTCTTCACTTGTAAGAGAGCAACAGCACGCACAACAATAGCGGTTGGTGTAGAAGCTAAACTTTAGTATCGTCACCGGAATAAAAGAAAACTCACCCAACTGTTCAACCATCTCCCTAGCCAAGTGGCCGTGACTATCCTTTCAAGTGTCTGATTGTTCGAAGGTGCTTGTCCGCGGCTATACAGGGTGGGCCAACTAGTTTTTTTTTTTAAATCATAGGTTGTTTTGAAACTGACAGCTGTTTCCCGCTCGATAACTTGACAGAAAGTCAGTATCATACCTCCGCGGAACGTAATGAGTCGCTTTACGCTTGAATAACGTTGGAAAATATTGACAAATTATTTACAAAGTGAGTGCTGTGTAGCCCAAAGAGTGCGGTTTTTTTTTCAAGTTTTGGCAGAAATGAAGCACCCACCGCGACTGCTGTACGGTACGCAAGTTTGTGCAAAAAGTTCATGAGACTGGTATGCTAGTGGACAACACTCATGATCCCCGTCGTCGTACGGTGCGCACAGATGAGAATGTGACTGCTGTCGCCGAGAGTGTGAGACTCAAGTCACGAACATCAATTCGCCTTCGATCTCAACAGCTCAACATTTCACGCACTAGTCTGAGGAGAATTCTGCACAAATATCTCGGATCATTCGCTTACAACGCTTATTGAACTCAATGAAACCAAATCCGTTCATATTAATTTTACATATAACAACGTGAATAATTTGCCCGTGTTTATAAATTGTGTTCAAATACCCTTTGGAAATGAAGCGAAATACCTCGGGATGACTCTCGATGTAAAGCTCAAGTGGAAAGAACACGTCAAAAAGAAACGTGAAGAGCTCCAAATAAAATATAAAGACATGTACTAGCTTATTGGAAAATATTCCAAACTAAGTACTGAAAACAAATTGCTTATATACAAGCAAGTGCTAGAACCCGTCTGGACATATGGTATACAACTACGGGGTTGTACCAAAGAAAGTAATAAAAATATACTACAAACTTTTCAAAATAAAGTACTAAGAACCATCGTCAACGCACCGTGGGACATACGGAACGACGATATCCACAGAGATCTCGGAATTGCATCAATCCAGGATGAAACGAAGAACATTGCTCGTAAGCATAAGCGTCGTCTGGAAGAGCACATAAACCCTGCTGTCCTTCCAATTCTTGACGAAAGTAATGTATTGCGCCGTCTTCAAAGGACTAAACCACTTGACCTAGCACGGTGAATTCATCCCTAGCGCTTAGTTGCGCCAGCAGGAACTCTCAGTGGAGAATCTCTTCTAAAACGCGTCAAAATCAAGAAAATAAAACTGCTGGATAAGTGTCAAACTTAGTTTTAGTATGAATATATTTGATTTTATTTGAAGGGAGGTGTTTTTACTGGGTAAAAATCCCTTTCGCTATGAGGGAACGGTCCCCATAGTATCTTTTGAAAATGTTCACCTACCCTCGCTAAAAAAAAAAAAAATAAATTCGCTTACTCGCAATTGACTCAGCAATTGAAGCCGCGCGACCATCCGCTTCGTTACCGCTTCGCAGTTTGGGCCTGAGCTGAGCAGCTTGAATTGGACAATGATTTTGGGCAAAAAATCATCTTTTCTGACGAGGTGCATTTTCTTCTCGGCGGCTACGTTAACAAACAAAAGTGCCGCATCTGGGGTTCGGAAAACCCGCACGTTCTTGTCGAGAAGCCTATGCATCCACCGAGAGAGAGTGACAGTTTGGTGCGGATTGTGGAGTGGTTGCATCATTGGACCATTTTTCTTTGAAAATGAGGCTGGGAACAACGTTTCGGTCAACGGTGGGCGTTAGAGAGCTATGTTGACCGACTTTTTTTTACTGCAATTGAAGACATGGATTTGGACGACCTCTGGTTTATGCGGAATGGCGCACCATGCCACACAACCCATGCCACAATCGATCTTTTGCGCACCAAATTTCCAAAAATTGGCAGCCTCGGAGGTACGATTTTACCCCTTTGGACTTTTTTTTTGTGGAGAACCGTGAAGGATCGATGTTATACCAACAATCCATAAACGATTCAAGCACTTAAGGCCAATATCATCCAAGCAATCCGTGAGCTACAGCCTGAAACCATCAACAAGGTCTTGGAAAATTGGGCTGACAGCATGCGCTACTGCGAAGCCAGCCGAGGCAGCCAATTGAACGACGTTGTATTTCATAACTAATGGGAATGTTTGTTCTTACTAATAAAGCTATAATACATGGGTAAAATTTAATTTTGTTCATTTGACTGCATTCTTAAAAAGAACCTTGTATTTGGCCCACCCTGTACACTGGCACATCTCACTAGAAGATGAGGCAATAGGAAATGCCAAATATTTATATAGAACCGCCATACAGTCTAGAATGAGAAGGCTACGTTGAGTCGTTGGAATAGAAAATATGAAAGGAAAAGAGGTTCCTAGAAAGGTCAAGTTTCAGAAGGGAATATACCTTATCCCTCAGATCTTAACTTCACTCAAAGAAGAAGCTAACTATCCTCATTTTTTGTTAAACCAACGACCCATGAAGAGTCTGACCCATCAGCTTTCAAAGGAACAATAAGAGTGGAAACATAGCCCAAATCTAACTGTTCAACCAGACCCCGCTCACTTTTACTGCAGTCAACGCTAACATCCGCTTCAACAAATTCATCACACTTCTCCCAGCCTCCCATCACAGTGTGAGCGGTTTTCCCAAGTGACTTCCCAGCATCTCAGCCCTTTAAAAGTGCCAATCTGGGCGGATATTCCCATTGTCTCAGCCAGCTACTGCCTAAAAAGGATCTTTAAAAGTAGTTTTTCAGTTCATTCGCTTGTCCTGTCTGCACAGGAGATCCACTCCTCCAACTCACTCTCTCTCGGTTAACCGCACTCACATCGACAACACACTCGGATTCCTAGAGAACACATCCATGCCAACCGCACTCCAGCAACCGGGCAGCGGTGCTAAATAATTTCTGTGGCCAACTGCCGAACCATGAAAAATTTAAATTTTCCCTTAACCACTGTTCGCCAGAAGTGTCGTACCAACAAAACATCCCATAAACGCATAATCCTTCGATTAAGTCCACCGTGGCAGCGAAAAAATGGGCGCGACTCAAAGGCGGTGTGTTGGGGGTGGGACCAGTCACCGGACGTCCAGGTTCGCTATACCTGTACGTGTACCCTGGTCTGGTCGGCATGCGAAATGCGAAATGCGAAATAAATGCGATTACGGTGCCTTACTGGAACCGGTGTCGTTTATGCGTTTACAAGTGTTGATCAATAAAACTTCATGATTTGTCCTTTTGAATGAGATTATCCTGGTTAATGGGTTTAATCTGTTGAACTAGGATGCAAAATATTTGGGATCATCGGTAGCCGCTTCTGTTTGAAATGTTCGTTTTATGACGGTGCTGCTTTGTATGGTTAAGCCGGCTTTTGTCTTCGCCTAGGGGGAGTGCAGGGAGTGAGGCACTTACCGAGGAAATGAAGGATTCGTTGGTAAACAGTTGGATGTGATGGTTATGATTCCGCGAAACGAATGCGGTGGGTATTTCAAATTGAATCGTGCCACATGTTTATGGGCGAAATGTTAAACTTTTGTCAAGATTTGTCAAAAATTTGTAAAACTTATTGTTTTACTCGTGAGTTTGCAACGGTCTGAGGTCGCAATGGTTTCAAGGTATTTTTGCGTAGAAAGAGTTTTCTTTTAGGTAGACGTTTGCTTTGTTTTGCTGCAAGATGAATTGACGACAGTAGTGCATGATGTTCGAAAGGGAAGACAATTTAGGTCTTCTGAAGAAATCCATCGGGAGCTATTTATTATCGCGTGCCATTCGAGAGGTCTACTGAAAATGGGAAGGACTTTTCAACGATAGAGAATGGAGGAAAAATTAAGTTGGACCAAACCAAAAACTCCAAACCGAGACTCAAATGCATGCATGTTGGCGTCGGTTTGATCCACTACTCTTGATCAGGCTTGCATTAAGTGAAAATGATCTCCTTGAGAATTTGTAAAACAAATGAATTGCGTGCCTTAGATAAACAATTGAAACCTTCTTGGGGGGAATATGGAACTTGTCTGATGATGCACGCCTTGCTCTAGGCAGTGCCGTGAAGGAAGTAGAAATTCTTAATCTAAAAACCTCGTACTATGCCATCTGACGTTAAGTGACCCATTGTGGCCGGATGGGTGCCAATTAGATCGTGGGGTGCTACTAGACCTGTCTCATTCATTCTTCAATACCCCACATCGAGCTGGTTCCAAAGGGAATTTTTGAAGACTTTGCGAATTCCAGCGGGACTATTCTTCGACTATTTGGGTCATGCTTATATGGGCCATACACTACACTACACAAACACGTTTGCGCATTCAAATATATTTTGTTGTTGCCCACTTATTTGTGCCGTCAGTGTATCGATGTTGTCTGCTTGCACCGATAGTTTGCGCGAATTCAAAATATTTTGAAATTTTCTTTTTTGCGCATTCATGTACTGTGCTGTGTATGGTGAAGTTGGCACTAAAAAAATTGTGTTCTGTCGTTGTCGTCATTTTTCATCTGAGTCCTTTGTGTTGTGACCCCTAGAACGATACAAATTGAAGTTTGTGCAGACTGTATGTACAGTGTGCCTGATGAGTGGAATCTCAGGATCGTTTGTCCGATCCACAAGAAAGGAGACCCCTTTGACTGCGCCAACTATCGAGGGATAAGTCTCCTTAACATCGCCTATAAGATCTTCTCTGCAGTTTTGTGTGAACGCCTGAAACCATTTGTGAACAAACTGATACTCGTAGGTCCTTATCAGTGTGGTTTCAGGCCCGGGAAGTCCACCATCGATCAAATCTCCACACTGCGGCAGATCCTGGAGGAGACCCAAGACATGGGATCGACACACACCATCTATTTGTCGATTGCACGGCCGCATATGACAGCGTGCATAGAGACGAGCTATACGCCGCCATGTCTAGTTTTGACATTCCTGCCAAACTCGTCAGACTGAGCAGGATGACGATGGAGAACTCTCGCTGCTCCATCAAGGTCGGTAACGAACTCACCGAGACATTCAATATCAGAAAAGGTTTTAGACAAGGGGACGCGCTGTCATGTAATTTCTTTAACATCGTTCTTGAGAAGATCGTGCAAAACTCACTGGCCAACACAAGAGGCACGATCTTCCAAAAGTCCGTTCAACTGCCAGCTTACGCGGATGACATTGACGTGATTGGGCGAACACAGCGAGCCGTCAATGATGCGTTTGCTGGCATTGAAACGGAAGCGGCTAAAATGGGTGTGGCGTTAAACGAGGGCAAAACCAAGTATATGCTGTCGTCGAGAAAGGGCGCACAACATCGACGACTTGGCCAGAATGTCACCATAGGCAGCTATAACTTTGAGGTAGTAAAGGACTTCGTCTACCTTGGCTCCGCGGTAAATAGTACAAACAACATCAGTACCGAGATCAAACGCAGACTAACTCTTGCCAACCGCTGTTTTTGTTTGCCTCAAAAGGCAATTGAGTAGTAGAGCCCTCTCTCGGAAGACCAAGACCTTGATCATCCCAGTCCTGCTGTACGGCGCAGAGGCATGGACAATATACCAAGCGGATGAACAGTGTCTTGGTCATTTCGAGAGAAAAGTTCTGCACGCGGTCTTTGGTCCTGTTTGCTTTTATGGCATTTGGAGGAGAAGGTTCAACCACGAACTGTATGGGCTGTACAGCGACATCAGTCTAGCCAGACGTCTACGGATCCAACGCTTAAGATGGCTAGGCCATGTAGAGCGTATGGACAACTTAGCTCCGGCCCGAAGAGTCTTCGACTCTGAGCCTGTGGGACAGGTTCAACCACGAACTGTATGGGCTGTACAGCGACATCAGTCTAGCCAGGCGTCTACGGATCCAACGCCTGAGATGGCTAAGCCATGTAAAACGTATGGAGTCTTCGACTCTGAGCCTGTGGGACAACGCAACAGAGGACGTCCACGTACAAGGTGGCGCACACAAGTCGTGGGGGACCTCGGCCAGCTTGGTGTGCGAAACTGGAGACAGCTGGCGAAAGATCGTGCTGGCTGGAGAGGCATGTTGAGTAAGGCCCAGGTCCACCTCGGACTGTAGCGCCCTAAGAAGAAGAAGTATGTACAGTGTAACGCAAAGGTATGTTTGCATCTGCAAATGCACAATTTTGCAGGGACGTAATTGCGCAGTGTACGGTCCCTATAAGGGCTGCAAGCACCATGCAAAAATATAATATTCACTGGTCCACTCAAGAAGCCAGTAAACCAGAAGTGCTTAAGGCCTTGCTCAACCCTTTAGCCCCGTCCAGGATAGTTGAGGAATGCAAGTCTTCTCTGAAATTGAATAGTAGTCTAAATTTGCTAAGACTTGTCTGCGTCCCGGGCCACTACGGGTTCACAGGAAATGGGATCGCCGATGAACTTGCTAGGCGAGTATCAGTGGATGTATTGCGTATTGCAGGACCTGATACTGCGCTGGGACTGCCTGCGTCCTTGGTTAGGGCTTCCATCGACTGCTACACCTCTCGAGAGCACAACCGCAGGTGGAGAGTTATGCTCCAGGATATAGAAAGACGAAGCGCATGCTCCCCAAAGTCTGTAAGAATGCTCGAAAATTATGTTGAATTGAATTTGAGCTGGTTTTGAAAATAAATTTCTAAAATTTACAAGCAGCCACTATAAAGTGGTTTAACTTCCACGCTGAAGGTCTTCAAGATACAACAACTTTTCCTCAGAGAGCAAAACTGTCAAGAAAATCTTTTCAAACTACGTTTTTTCTAGTCAGCATAAAGCTCTAGGTGGGTGCCGTGGCGTAGTGGGTAGGTGCGTCGACTCCTACGCTCGAGGTCGTCGGTTCGAATCTCGAAAAAAAACATCAAAGATTTTTTCACGCCTAAACCTCTTTCGAGTCACTGACAATGCTTAAAGAGTATAACTGTCTACAAAAAGCTTCTCAATCTCGCCGTTCGGAGTCGGCATTAAACTGTAGGTCCCCTCCGCTCGTGACAAAAACAATAGCACGCACAACGCGACTGGTTGCTGAGAAGCTAGGCTCAGGTCCACCTTGGACTTTAGCGCCGCCATTATTATTGTTATTATAAAGCTCTAGGTTCCTCATCAATCGTGAGAGAATAATACAACACACAGCGGTTTCTGGTTAAGTTGCGTCCCAAACAGATCTGTACAAAAAGAAGAAGAATTAGTTAGTTTTGAATCTTTTCCTTGTTCAATTGACTGTCATTCAGGCCCCTATCTTTGGTTGTAGATAATGAAACTTTCCCCCACCCTCTTACAGACATACTTCAAGACCAAATGAACCAATTTTGGACAACAATGCTTGTACGCATTCAAAATCATAAGTTAAACTCAAGTTATTCTACAAGTCTGTAACTACATCGTTTCCATTTCCAAAGAAACATGCACAAACAAATCTGTAATTTCTTCACTCGGAAATTTGAGTCAGAATGAGTTTGACGCTCACTTACTCATCGCTCTATTTTATTCAGTACGAGAGCTGTCAAGTGCTGTCAACAAACCCCAGATGACAGAATAAACACACTCATTTCGTTCCTATGGAACAGCGATCCTCAAGGACACACACAGACCGATGATTTCTTTTCGAACAAACTAAATCACAAGGTCACATCGTCAGAGAATGTTCATGTTGACAGCTCCCTACCAGGCGTGAATTGTCTGCGAAATGTCATCCGGAGGAGAATATCTTCGCATCCACTGAGTGCGGCCAAACAGTAGACCGGCAAGGATGTGTTTTCTGTGGGTTTCTGTTTTGTCTCTTGTCCCATGAGAAACTTTCGCCCAAAGAGATCTCCAAAGAAGTTGACATCTTCGGGTAGATGTCCATTAACTAGTCACAGACATCCGCAGAAGCGACAGCCGAAAAAAGAAAGAGTTATTCTGGCAGCGCTGTGAGGCCAAACCCCAAGTGGGCCGGAATTAAAATATCGGTCACTCATGCATTTCCATGAACGTCGAGCAGGACAGAGCCGCAATTCCATTGTGATACCTTGGCCCAGAGAGCGAATGATTAATAATTCCTTCGTCCGTCAGGCGTCAGGTAGCACTGGAGTAAATTAGAAAACCGCCAAACGCTTTGTTCATAGTTTGTGCGCACCATATGCGGAGGGCTATGCCGGGCCGACAAAAGGATATAAATAATACAACAATTGGGCCGCGTGTTGTTGCCCCATACCTCCTCCGCTCCTTCGCTCCTTTGCCGCCGCGGTGTGTATGTGTGCGCTGGTGGGATGGTGCGGTGAGTATCGCGTGAATTTGATTAATGATAAAATTTCATGGAACAACTGTCCGATACAGCAATTAATTAAGTCCCCATCTCCCTGGGTCCCGGAACGCCATAGAAGTTCATATGAAATTGATGATGACTGCGCGATGCAATGGTGGCTGGGTGTGCAAGAGGCATAACGTTCCGTTGTATGTGCGACTGCCTCTCCTCAACGCTGTCAATTGCGTGTGATGAGTGAATCAGCGGCTGATCGATATCGATATCGATATCAATTTGATTACAATTGCAGTTCACCTGTTTTTTGCTGAATGGGCTACGGCAACGTGGTGGGGGTGAGAAGATTTGAATTTGCTGAACCTATTGTCTGTGGGTCAGGCCGGAAACAGAATTTATGTTGTTACCATTCATGAATCGCTGTAATAAATGCTAATTGGTGGCAGTTATGTTAGTTGAGCCATCAATCCGAGATTAGAATCCGAAGTGAATGCATTTGTTATTTATAAGATTTATGTTCTAGGACTTGCCACCTTTAGGAGAATAAATAGGGGGTATGCGGGGGCATTGTCTACCGGTAGTTGGTTCGAATCTCGAAAGAAACATCAAACATTTTTTCACGGATCCACCTCTTTCGAGTCACTGACAATGCTCAAAGAGTATAACTGTCTATAAGTGTAGTTAAATCTTAACCAAATTTGTGCGCGAATCTGGAGATATCGAATAGTGCTAGCTGAAGACACTTGTTGGTTTAGGTCCAGGTAAATATACATAAGTATATACGGGTACATTTCCTGACAGTTTAAAATGTGAAAAACTTTCTACCAACTTTTCAAAAGGCCAACAAAAGAGAAAAAAAACAACTACAGGCATGTTTACTACTTTCTTCTATCTCGACAATATTTGGAAAAGCTGTCAAAAGGAGAATTCTGCGGTTCCTGTCTACGAAAGATTCGCTTATGGGTTTCTGTTCACATATAAATAAATGACTAGGCTCGAAAAAAGCTGTGCCGGTATGTATTTTAATGTTAACATAACCAAGCCTTTTGATATGGTAAACCATAGCATTCTCTTGAACAAATTGGGTCGTGCAAAAATAGAAGTCAAAAAGTAAAGGTTTGAGACTGTTTTAGTTATAATATGATTATTAAACTAGGGGTACCCCTCTCTTTTTAGGCTCTACTCTCTTCCCAATTTACATTAACTCCTTGTTCCTTCAATCTTTTGCAGGTAAAGTTACGGATTTTGCTGACGATTTTGGCATCGCGTACGATTCTGAATGCCACCTTCAGCTAGTGGCTGATATTAATTATGATGTACACCTACTGACAATGTGGTTCGCTAAACATAAGCTTATTGTCAGCAATAAAACCAAACTAATGTTCTTCAGCCTTAGGTTGCAACGTGTACCGGACTTTGATCTTTATTTCCACGCCGCTACAAAGAATCGGTTTACAAATATAATGAATATTCTTCGGAAACTGTGTTTAATGTGGATTCAGCTTGTCATGTGAACTGTTTTAAAATTGATATTGTAAACAACTACAAGTACATAGGTGTTATTATTGACCAAAATATGAATTGGTTTGATCATGTTACAAATATGAAACAGTATTTTCGTTCTTCTAGCCGTTTACCGGATACCGAATATTCGGCCTGCAGCTAGGCCGGATAGCCGAATATTCGGCGGCCAGATATCTGCCAAAATTAAAAGTACCAAACTATTAGGTGGTCTGATACTCAAATTAGGCCGGTTCGAGTAAAACCAACTTAATCATGTTTTTTCCTTCTCCTCCACAAGATATTCTTACTTTCTACACAGCAAAGTTTTTGGGACATTTTTGAAGAGGTTGCGGAAGGCAAGTCAGATTGAGTTTTCTGCTTGACTTATATCTCAAATCAGTTTATTTTGAACGGAATAGTGGCCCTTGGACTTGGTGGTCAGTAAATGGAAGACAGTAACCAATTTTGCTTAAATTTGCCAAAACTTATTTTCCATCTCCATGTATACAGTATACAGTGAGAGACTATCTTCTGAAGCATGCATCGTATACGAAAACAAACGTAATAAATTATTGCCTAATTTTCATTAATCATAATTTGGCTTTAGTGAACTTCCAATATTAAATTGTTTTTTTATTTTGTTGATATTTTCCTGAAAAAACAACTATCCGGTATTTGGCCGGATATCAAAAGACTATTCGGCTCCGGCCGGATATAACAAAAGAAGCCGGATAGGCCGGATATCCTTCACACCTCTAGTTATTTCACTACAAACTACAATATGGTTTAGTATGTTGGGGACGTGCTTGCTGCCCGAAAATCCAGCCTCAAATTGTGCGACATTAGAACGATTTGTGGAGCTCCCCGTCTCAGCCATTCCATGGCCTGAAAATCTTGTCGGTTAGACACCTGTACTACAACAAGGTGTCAAAAATGTTCTTTATGAGAAGTTGTTATTTGCAAAGCCCGATGTCTGATACCCGCAGTTTACGCAGCAACTTTGAATTCCTGGCAAACATAACCTCATTTCGTACCACCCACTTCAGAGACTTCTACTCCGTCATTAGCTGTAAACTATTCAATCGTCTTCCTGTTTTGATTCGCATAGTTAAACACGAACATCTTTCCTGAATAAAATCAAAGAATAGCTTCTAAATTTTGATCACAAGCAAATTGAAGTTCTGCTGTCTTAATTTATTTACTTAATTTTATTTAAAGCTTAATTTCTAAACTTTCTTTTTATAGTCTCTCTTTCTTGTACCTCCATTCCTCCTTTTTGTGTACAAACCTCAAAATATCACTTCTATCTAAATTATGTTATCTACAAATAATGAAATCTTTCTGATGTGGCATTTAACTCTATTTGAATTGTAAATACGAATGTTAATTCTTCTTCTTATTCTTATTCTTCTATAATAAAGTCCACTTTGCTAGATTTTTCCAGCATTTCCTGTACAAGGAAAAAAAAATTGCTTTTTTAATACATTCCAGCAAATGTTCCATTGAATTCCTGTGATAAGAATTAACATGAAGGAGAATTGAGCTGAAGAATTGCTACCACTCTACTTGTAGCCCCAATGTCATTGTCATTTTCAAAACACGTCCGTGATATCAAATGTGTGACTGTTGACAAATGCTCCGTGAGCTAAACAGATTTTCCATTTCAATGGCAATTTTCACCACCTGTTTGAATTGGACCCTACGCATTTATATCAAATCCGTTCAAAAAATCAATTGTAATGCTTGTCAGAGACTCAAGAGACAAGTCCCATCAATCGCCTGTGTAAACGTAAATATCACACGTTCCACGTCGCTCCCAATTAAACTTATTAACTACAACACTTCTCACGAACCCAAACCTCAGGTTCCATATCACACACAACACACCATCGAATACAAGAAGTTCCTCAAAATTCATTTGTTCCGCAACTGATTGCAATGGACTCGTCAATTTCACCGAAATTGACTTCATTATCGCCGTTATTAGTGAAATAAAAACGGTGGCAATAAAATCGTATATTCAAACAAATTAGCACGTCATATACTGGCCGGAGTCCCTCATCAGCCAAAGCAAACACCAGCCACCGGGGTACAATAGAAGGCGCGAGAGGCTAACAAACTGGTCGAACATCCACCGCAAGAAGGCGGTCCGAACCCGCAAACGAGTCCGAGACAGCCCCACACCACGCTTCGAGTCAGAAAGGGATGCCAGCACACAGACCGTTTCCTATTGGTCGGTTTCGAGGCGACTACCTCTCATGGACGACATCTTGACGAAGGGAATGCGAATAACAAAAGGAAGGCAACGTCTCACAGAATCGATGATCTCGACGAAAGATCAGCTGAGTAGTCAGTCAAGAAAGTTGCTTGCATCGGAAAGGACGTGTGCGGTCCAAGGAGTCGAAACTCGAAGCGTAAATCTAATTCGAAGTGAATTTGCGAAAACCGAACATTCACCCGTTGAACTAACAGTTATTCGAAAAGAAAACAAAACAAGTGGCAGTGATTAAGTGTGAACTCAGACGACATAAAGTGATAGAGTGATCAATTTTGGATTATTTGGACAGTTCTGCATAAGATGACAGTCACTACCTACGCAGCAGCGATGCACAGGCCTTTCTTTTTGCAAGGTAAGTTCTAGTTTCCGTCGTTTTGGTGACTCCGTTGTACCTGCGTCGGACTACGGCGGTCGTAAATCTCCGCGCAACAGCCCTGATCAGGTAGTCCGGTCAGAGAATCCTCAAAAACGAAACATCAATCCTCACTGCTCGATGCTCCTTGATAACAGATTCCTTTGCCTTTTTCTTCCAGCAGACATGTCAAATGGACAGGGCCGCGTCAACCAACTTGGTGGAGTCTTCATCAACGGGCGCCCGTTGCCCAACAACATCCGGCTGAAGATAATCGAAATGGCCGCCGAAGGAGTTCGGCCGTGTGTCATATCGCGACAATTGCGCGTCAGCCACGGATGTGTGTCGAAGATCCTCAACAGATACCAAGAGACTGGCTCCATCCGCCCGGGAGTTATCGGGGGTTCAAAGCCTAAAGTGGCGTCACCGGAGATCGAGAACCGTATCGAGGACTACCGACGGGCGAATCCTGGCATCTTCTCGTGGGAGATTCGCGACAAACTTATCAAGGAGGGAATTTGCGACCGCGCCGCAGCTCCGTCGATATCCGCAATCTCACGTCTGCTCCGTTGCAGAGACAACCATCCCGATGAGGAATACAAGCAAAAGCCCACGAACTACCACAGCCAACAACAAGGAGAACCCACAGCGAAGCCATCCGAGGACGAAGATCTTTCCGACTGCGACAGTGAGCCAGGCATTCAACTGAAACGCAAGCAACGCCGCTCCAGAACCACCTTCACCGCCGGCCAGTTGGATGAGTTGGAACGAGCATTCGAGCGGACTCAGTACCCCGACATTTACACACGTGAAGAGCTCGCTCAACGCACCAAGCTCACCGAAGCCCGCATCCAGGTTTGGTTCAGCAACCGACGCGCTCGTCTGAGGAAACAGCTCACTTCGCAGCCATCCGCAACTCCGTACGGTCCTGGAATGACCGCAGCCGCCGCTCAGAACATGTGCAACAACTTGTACCAACCAATGATGGGCGCCGGATCGACTCAAATGCCAGATCCCGCGGCCTACACACAGAGCCACATGTACGACTTCTACAACAGCCACACGGGGTCACCGGCAACATCGGCCTCCGTCACTCCCCCGCATCAGATCTACAACCCGTCGGCAACATATCCCGGTCACCACCACGAGCACCACTACCCCCATCAAACCGCAGCAATGCTCCCGTCCATGAACCCGACTTACATCGACTCTGAACCAAGTCCGATCACTTCGCGCAATGAAAGCCCATCGGAGACCAACAACGGCTACTCGTGCGCAGTCCAGCTCCCACCGACTCCAAACAGCCTCTCGAACGCCATCGGACCAAACTCCATCAACGGAAACAGCAACGAGGATATCCATACCGCAACCAAGCTGGAGGAGGTTGTAACTCCAGGAATTCATCAGCAAGCCCAAACCTTCTCGCCATGGAACCCCATCTCTGCAACAGCAACAGCGAACCCCCGTCCGAACACTTCGACTTCGCCGCAGGAGAACGCCAACACCCACAACAGCAGCAACAGCTGTTTTCAGCCTCAGGCCCCTCACAGCTACGGAGCTCACCATTCCCACTACCCCCACCCGTACATGCCCATCCACCCCAACCCACCGGCCTTCATGCACTCAAACTTCACCTCAGCCTTCCCATCGCCGTCGAAAAACTTCGGCATGCCGCAACCGGTCTACCCGTTCTACTCGTGAAAACCCTGCTGCGCTTCCGGCTAAGAGAGAACGATTCGAAAGGAGTATATATTCCAATTGGCAAAGATTGTAAATATTTAAGATTGAGATCTAAGTTAGGTTAAGATAGAGGCAACAAGTCTACCTTCTTGCATAAGCTAATTTCGTCCATTTGTTCGCTCTTGTAACCTTTTTGAGAATTAAGTTAATAAAATTATTTTGACAGTTTTCGACGAGTTTGACATTCAATTGACGTTTGCAGATTGTATATGATTGTGAGGACTCGCAGAGGGGTAACATCAGTCAAATGATGGCTTTTTAAAAGGAGATGACTAGGCGCTCGAATAGCTCAGTTCTGTTTTCTTGCTTATCATCCAGCTTTTGTTAGCACACATCAAAACAAGTTATTCGTCCTAGTTTTCCCTGAGTTAGAAGTTGTGCGCAGTTCTTGTTGTTTGGACAGACTGAAGTTACAACGGGTGATAAGTGTTATTCTCCGTCGGACACCGTGCTTGCTCCGAGGAAATGAGCTCCTTAACTAATTCAGTGTGTACTTAGCAGCCTGTTATCCGGCATTATTCTAATTGGTAAGCGTCCAAAGTTTTATCGACACCATATACTTCTCTTTAAGAATCGTTCCGATTTTCCTTTTTGTTCTTCAATCGCCGTAAGAGTCTTCAGCTTCTACAGAACGCAGATGATGCAATCAATGTTATCAGTCTACCCCTGAATGGATTTATAGAAGTTAGTGCCTCCCGTGTTAATGCCCAACCAACGCACGATACTTATGAAATTGTGTATATTCTAGAAATCGCAACGAAAATGTATCGTATCTCGTGCAAGTTTCGAGAGTTTCAGAAGTCATTGCACAGTACATTGCGTACTGATCGATTTTTTGGTAATCTCGAATTCGACCCAACCGTATACAACTCATGGCGATAAGTGGTGATAAGTTTGAGGTCAAATAGAAACGGCACGTTTGCGTGCTCGGTCTTGGACAGGGATTTGTACATCTAAAGTCGAGTTTACGAGCATTTTATGTCAAAACGAGGTAACCTCAGTTTTTCAAATCTAAATGAGCTACTCGTGCGTACATTATTTTAAAGGTTTTGTTTGAAGTTTAAGCTCTGCAGCCTTTCCCAGGATTTAAAATTTTCCAGTGCCTATTTGCCGGAAGTGTCAAAAGTGTATGCGGTGCAAAAATACATATTTGACCGTTTTCTTTAAATAACAAAGATAAATTTGTCTGTCTTAGCTATCAATCAAGACGACACGGTTGTGCATTTTTGATTTTTGAAATACCACATCCTAACTATTTTTTGTTTCAATTTGGGTGTCGAAACTAAAATTGATCCGCAGTCCATAATATTCGCGATTGTGGCTGTCCCTGTTTCCAAGCCTTGCATGGAACAGGTTTTTTTTTCTGTTTATGAGTGAAAATCCATATTTTCTTTCTTTGGTTAACGACCCATAGAAGGCCTGAGCAAAGGTTATTGCTACTTAGCATTGACGATCCAGGACATACTATCCCTTCTTCCATCTGCGATGACTTAATTTTCATCTCAAACCAGAAAATTGAGATCCGAAGACAATATTTATAGAAACAATTCACGCACTTGACAAGGCCGAGCGCCACTTGAACATGAATTGTACTGATAAAATCAAAAGTTTGAGTATTCTGCACACGTCATAACAAGTGTCTTACATCCACCAGTACCAAAATCAATTCCTCCTTTTTCTCGATAGCATTCCTTGTGTTCTCGTTCAGAATCTTCAACCGTAATATCATGATTTGTTTGCAACCAGATTAAGATTAGCAATTGATTTTAAATTTATTGCCTTTATTTTGGAACAGTTGTAAAATTGGTAGAATCATGTTTTTAGTTCAGTCCTCTGAAGAGTTTTTCCTGGACTACAGCTTATTTTTATCTAACACCATAACAAGGACGTTTTGTTAAAATCAAAATTCGAGATCTTTCATAGCCTGATAACATAGCCAATGCACTCGTCAGATATTTTTTAATAAAAAATATTCATATTCTCATTTCGGTCTCTTGACTTCCTTTCAGAATTCTGACAGTTTCGCCCAAATATCAGACAGTTGGGTTTCAAAGACTGTTTAGCATAGAAAAACTGGAGCTTTTTGGTATTCAAGCAGTGAGTTAGATTCCTGCAGATTTTAAATTTGAGACAGGTTTTGAAAACTTTTTTGATTCAAACTACAAGGCAGACTTTATGTATTGATGCTTGTAAATTGCAATTTAACCAAAAACTCGACCATCATTTTCTAAACTTCCAAATCGATGCGAGGATTTATGCGAAAAATAACATTTGCTTCAGTAACGGATAAGTATGGTCCAAAATTGTTGAAACTGGAAAACCTACGTGCACCGACGATGGGTGCCAAATCACCTCAGTCGTCAATTCTTGATCATACTCACAGAATTAACAGGGAAAAAATCATTATCTTGATCCGTCCCGCTGTTGAGTGCACCAAAGAGCTTGCTCTTCCTTATTCTTCGGCTGGCGCTACAGTTCCAAATGGACCTATTCCTTACATAAACTATTCTTGCAGAGATTTCTTTGACTTTAGATCCTGTCTTTATCTCGTTAATGCAACAGGATTGTTTATTCCAGAAATATACGCGGAGTTACACTAAGATCGACATAGACACCCAACAAGCCAGTCTGGGAGCAACCTTGATTCTTATATCCCACCTCTACCTCTGAAAGTTTTAGAAAAAAGAAAAAGAAAAACAGTAAAATCCTAATTTCTTGGTATCGTGACGAATACGAATACTTCCAGTATGGATTTAGTTTTAGTTTCAGCCTAGCAGTAAAATATAAGTCGGTGAAACTTCTTTATCGGTTTTAAGCAGGTTGATGACTTTTTCCTGCGTCTTATGGCGAATCCTCTGCTTTACGCTTATATATCATCTAACTGAGGCTTCCTCACAGCAGCTGGCTAAAATCGAGCTTTGGTCAAAAGTTCAAATGTTTCAAAAACAGTGCCTCTGTAAAATGATTCTCTTTACTTTTTTCGGTTAGCAGCACAGTCTTTAACATACATATATGTAGCTATGATAACTTTTCAAACAATTGTCTTCTGAATGTATTTTGGGGCCCAGAAGCAGCAACATCTGAACCACAACAACAGAGCCAACAGAGTCAAGGTAACAGTTTTCAGATCAACAGATCCTTGTTTTCCTCATTTCTAGCTTTTTGACTTTAAATCATCTCCTCTCGGCTAGAGATAACCCAGGCACTATCATTTCTTCCTTTGAAATCAAAATCCTGGCTAATAATTTAACAAAAATCTTTCTACAACCTGCTGTGGTAAAAAAAAAACCTGCATAACTTCGTCAAATAGATAAAAGGCTTCATGTAGAACCACAAAAATAATTCCCCACCTCTGCCTGCTGTGGTCAAATGATCAACAGACTGACCAAGCAAACATCCTACTCGTCACTTCCTTCGAAACCTCAAACAATGAATGGCCCTCTTATCCTTTAATCCTGTTACACTATCTGAACGTGCACATTTCACTCAAGACACGAAAATTTAAATTTTATGAGTCCCCGCTATAAATCAGCGTTTTAACAGAGGACACGACACGAAAAAAAAAAGAGAAAAAAGGTTAACACAAAGCAACAGGAATCATTCACACTCCACGGGAGTCACCCTTTCGCAAGGCAAATTAACTTGTTCCTCTCAACGACTCTCCCGTTCGCAGGTAGACGTGCATCGCACTCATTCGCAGTCATTATCCTCGTAGTCCTCCCGGGTTTATCCTTGACTTATGTATCGACTCCAAGAATCCTGATTTTGGGCGATGGCCGCTACGGAAAATGATGGCCATTAACATGGATAATCTCATTCAATAGGGACATCATGGAACTTTTATTGATCAACATTTGTAAACACAACTCGCTCTCGGGACGAGCTGTGCATGTGTGTGAGTTCAAGAAATCCCATGACAACCCTTCGTCCTTTCATCGGAAAGGAAACAGACTCCGAGAGCCATGGAAGTCAAAGTGCGAGTGCGAAAGAAAGGATACAACAGACTGCATGTAGCACACACAACAAGACTGTTTATGGCCTCTTGCAACTCCTTCCAACCCGAAAAGGATTACTCAAGCAAGGGTTCGCTCGAAAAAGCGGTGTTCTTATTCGCCTGTTGATTGACCTTATTTTCGCAAGCAAAACGCTTCAGGTTTTATGGACGATTTGCCACAGGATTTGCGAGCACTACCTGTGTGCGTCCGGTGTAGCGCTACTGCAGTGCATTCTGTGTGGTGGTGAACGATGTCATAGACTGAAGGAACCGATAACTTTTATGATTGCGGGGTTTCACAGCGAATTTATTTTGAGGTCGGTCTGAGGTAAGTTCCGTCGCATCGTCATCTTCCGAGCGCGGCAAGGGTCTGAATGTGAATTGAGAGTGAGATTGGGTTGCGACACTGGGCAGGGTTGTGGAGTTAGCATCAATTTGAGTTAAAGGATCCAGGGGATTATCTGGCTGGCAGACACCTAATGTTGGGATTAGACGAAGTCGTCGACGTATTTCGGTTAAGTGTTCACACCTAAGCAAACAAGACTTGGGTAATCCTTTGTTGGTGTCCCTCATAATTGCATGTTCGGGGATAATATTTTGATCTGATCTACTTTTTGATCTACTAATGGCATGATTGTCTGGCCAGAGGATGGGTGAGGGTCAATGTTTGTGTTGTTTTTCTGACGAAATCGGCAACTCGTCGGAGGGAGGAGATACGATTTTACAGATCAAAACTGATATGAAACGGCAGTGAGCATCTACATGGAGATGAGAGTTCACATTTTTGTCACCCATTCTCTGAAATTAGTTTGAGATGTGAACTGCTTAAGATGTTAGAACATCAGTTGGCCGAGTTTTATTCGGTAACATTGATGTTGACCAGGGAGAACTTAATTTTCTGGTACGTCCTATTATAGATTTCTATTTAAATATTTTCATTAACGTCAAAATTGCAGTTAATTTGTCAATAGCCGTCATAAATGATCATTTTGAAAACACTTGGATGAACAAAATGATACTTTGGACTAGCCGATATCATATCTTTTGCAGCATTCACTTGGAAACTGCTTCGCTTTGCTGGAAAGGTGTAATTCTTGATGAACTTTGAACATGATATGATTTGCTAAGATCTTCTATCTGGGGTTTCGCAAAATTTTGGCATGAGTCTATACCTTAGCCAAAAATTCTTTGCTTGGTTATTATTTGAAAAAAAAAAACCGAATCTTAAGAAAATCGTAGGCTAATCGGCAAGAACTAATGGAATTGTGTGTGTATTTTTTGCATTTTCGACTCATTTATTCATCGGTGAACATGGTTGCCTTAAGGAATGGCTTAACAGAAGATCTGAATCCTTTTATTTCACCGTGCCTTGAATTACTACAGAATGTACATACACAATATAAATAATTTTGCACAACCAATTTCTTTTGAAGGCTTTTAAGGTTAAACTTATTTAGGATTAACAAGCAATGATCTTCATTTATGTCGTTATTAAAATATTAAAAAATGAAAAAAAATAACTTTTTTTTGGAGGAAATAAATTTAATACTCAGTGAACCCTAAGGGAACTTCAAAACTTGCTTGTTTTGTTTATACTATACTCTATTCTATGGTTTCGTGGGTGCCGTGGCGTAGTGGGTATTATTATGATTATTATTATGGTTGAGGGTATATTGCACCGCGACCTTTAAGATCTATTGTGCCCCCTTTCAATACCTTAGCACAATTACGAGTTCCCCTCAAATGCAGTTCTTTTCCGAGTTGTATTGAGGGTAATGGACTCCTATTGAGCATAGGTGAAGAAATCTCTTCTAGAGTATTCTCTCTAAGCCAGTTTCCCTCAGGAATCTGAGAATGAAAGATGGTTCTAGTGATTGCATTTCTTCTTCTGATAGCAGGTACTTGCCCAGACTTCTTTTTCTTTTGTGAGCTAGAGCCTCACAAAATCCCAGTATATGTTCTGGAATTTCATTAAATTCTTCACAAAATCTGCAGAGACCTTCTTCTGATACCCCTAGTTTCCTTTGATGCTCCCTGAGTCTGTAGTGCCCCGTTAGGAACCCTGTTAGGATACGGAGGTTATTCTTGCTCATTTTGATGCATGCCTCGAATCTCTTCCGGTTATATTGCCCTAGGAGTTTCATGGCCTGCTTCATTCTTTTTCGTTATTCCAGGTTTCAATCCGATTCTTTCTTTCCAGTTCCCTGAATTCTTCTCTGAGGAGATGGTCTCCTACAGCGCAGAATGGTTCAGGGCGTGTGAAGGGTTCTGATGCTCCTTTCTTTGCCAGGGAGTCGGCCATTTCATTGCCTTCTACACCCTTTGGTCAGGTATCCAGCAGAGTTTTACTCGGTTTCTGCTACTCAACTCTTTGAGCTTTTGCAAGCATTCCCATACAAGTTTGGATTTGATGGTGTAGGAGTCCAGTGCCATAATAGCGGCTCGACTGTCCGACATTATTGCTATGTCGCAGTTGGTATAATTCCTTTCAAGATTTATCTGAACGCATCTGTCTATGGCATGAATTTCCGCTTGAAAGATGCTGGTACAATTGCCCATGGATTCGAAGTATTTTGTCCTGGGTCGGCGTAGTGGGTAGGTGCGTCGACTCCTAAGCTCGAAGTCTAAGGTTCGAATATCGAAAAACACCTAACATTTTTTCACGGCTTCATTTCTTTCGAGTCACTAACAATGCTCAAAGAGTACAACTGTATAGAAAATGCTTCTCAAAATCGCCGTTCGGTCTGTAGGTCCCCTCCACTCGTGAGAGAACAATTGCACGCATAACACAAGTGGTTGCTGAGAAGCTAGGCCCAGGTCCACCTCAGACAGTAGCCCCGCCATTATTGTTAATATTATTATTATTACACACTATTCTATCATCGTATATATTAGCAATGTCTCGGATATGACGACTAATTTTCAAAAATAAACAATCGCTGTCGTCGCTTATAACGGCGGAGTAAGGGAAAACGAAAGAAAACAACTTTTCTTGTTAATTTCTGTGAATTTGCATTGAATAGCACTATTAATTTGTAAAGTCTCCGACGCGACGTTGGTTTCAAACTGTGCAGTGTCTATTTGATGTGTCTGACTAATAGCTGCGTTCAATTCTATCTATTTAAAAAAATCAGCGATTATTTTGTCAAAATTTCAACACAAATTTGATTAATCCATGAATTTAATTAAAAAATTATTGATGTTTATAAAGGAATATACAGTCAAAATCGCTTACAACGACATCGATTATAATGAACAAATTCTTAAGTCCCAGCTAAGTTCCATTATAATCCCACTGAATAACAAATTGTTTACAACGACATCGCTTACAACGACAAAGGCCGATTTTTCAATTTCTTAGAAAAATATTGGTAATAACGACAAAAATCGACGTAGCTGTTGGTGCGACCGCATTTTTTTCTAACCCGGTAAACTGTTATCTGTAGATGCGATGTATCTGCGTACATAGAATTTTGGATATGTTACAGCTTACCGTTCGTTGACATGTTATTCTTTTGTTTTGAGTTTATTATTCGCTGATATTATTATTGAAGATCGTGTCTCTGGTGTTGACGTTTGAGTAACGCACGATCTTCGTAAGAATGACATTACAAAAATCTCCTTAAAGTGCGTCGCCTTGTCTAAACCCTTTTTTGACATCGAAGGTCTCGGCGAAGTCTTAACCGACCTTGATAAAGCAATGGCCATTCTCCACCGTCATGCATCATCATGGTTAATTGGGTTTAGAAAATTGGCTAGCTTACTTTCCTCACCTGAAACCCATTTTCAACTTTAGAAGAGGCTTAACAAGACAAAATCAACCGCATTTCGCTGGAGCGATATACTTCTTTTGTTGCATAGTAAATATCCCACAGAATTCAAAAACTTTGAAGTATTCAAATTTCTTCGGTCTATCAGACATGAATGATTGACCACTTGTACTTACATTTCTTCCCAATAAAATCACCCACACACCAGCTAATCTCCTTTGCCGCAAAATTCCATTCCATTCTTAATTAGCAGCCACCCCCATTGTCGCATCCTTATCGGTTACACGTCCCCACATACAATACGCGCGTCTCCTCTAATTGCCTGTCTCGCAGCAATCTTTCCACTTGTCTGAAACGAATCCATCGGTCACATCGGTTGCATACTCGTTATCGTCACCTGCAACGAGATCGTTCCAATTCGGCGCCAACACATCTCGTCCCAATCGAATCCTTAACGCTGATAAACCCTCCTTTCATTTTGTCGCCAACTAAAGGTCTGCTGCAACCTAACATCCCCTCGGAGGACAGGACCACGTCTTTGACGATTCGTTTCGAACTCCGTGACACCACATCGATCGTTGAATTTCCGGTCATTGACAAGTGGCTACGTCCATCTGACCAGGTTAACTGCCGCGAATTCGATTTGGGGGCGCGCAACTAATTCGCTTAATTTTCGGTAGCGCATAACTTCAAAGATTAATCTCTCCGCGACGTGGGGATCTGGACCGCTGCCGCCCAAAAGCAAAAACAATAAAAGCCATAAACAGGAAAAAACGAAAACAATTCTTCAGCAGACAGCTTGGGGTCTCCCTGATGGATTCGAGGCGATTTAATTAAAGCCGAGGCGCTTTCATCTATCGCCCGTGCGAGTGTGCGAATGCGCTACCTCCGTCCCGGGTACCCACAGAAGTCTTTCCGAGCGTCGAATGATTAATGGAAGTTCCTCTTCCGAGCCTTTTCGAGCACGGAGTGAGGAAAAACACAACAAAACGCCGACAACAGATTATTGGATGATCCAACATTTTGTAGAACATGACATAAGAGTTGCTTTATTGTTTCAGGAACGGAGGCGAATGGAGTGCATCTTCACACTTCCCGGCGTGCATTGCTGGGAACACCCCTAGATTAGATTTTCGGCTACAGTGCCAGCTACCAACACCTCGCTCTCCCATATGGCCTGGAATCTGGATGGCATGCCAGCCGCTCCGGCGTTCCAAATTAATGATGACCTCCGTCTTGCGGGTGTGAGACAGAGCGGCCGAGTCAGAGTCAGAGAGACCGCGAGTGTTAATGACTTTTTATCCGCCAACACGACGAGCAGTGGATGATTAATGGGTGACTGCGTGCTTTGGAGGAGTCCTTCCCTCCAAACACACACCCGCACTCGCACTTGGACGCTCAATACACCCTCATATCGAACAAGTTTTTGTAATCTGTGTGAGCTCCTTAATGGTTTGCTAGGCCTTGAGCATATTGACTCGATGTTCCAGTGAACTCCAGGACACCATTATCCTTGACACCTTTAAGTAGCCGAATCCGGGTACTCGATGCAGAGGGCACAAAACTTTTTGGCATATTGTGATCCCTGCAGCCATCCCTGCTGTGTCCTCCGACAACATCTTCCCCGAAGAAGACACTCATAAACTGTCATCACGTTGTTGCCGAACTCAGGGTTTCCTTGCCGATTTCTGGAACCCCCGGGGGTTGGTGTCTGCATCTCTGACTTCGCCGATTATGGGGTGTTAATTTGTTTGAGTTGTCGAAGGAGGCCTCCTTGGCGATAGGTGTTAATTGCCGGGGTATGACCCTCAATCATCAGACTTTTAATTTGTCGACAACAGGAAACAAACAAACGAAAGTCTCCAGCATTGTGTGCACGTCCGGAGGGGTCTGTCGTCGGAGTGCTAGTGGTTTCTGGGAATTGGTTGTTGATGTCGCTGCCGTTTGCGGTCCATTAAGTTTCACGTCGTCCCGGGATGACGTCGTTGAGTGTTGCAAATTTTATTGGAATCCGTTACGCAACTCTTAATCCTTTCGCATGATTGTTGATGTCGGTTAAATATTTTGTCAGGTGCACACGTCGCATACAGTGCAGTCGAGGATGACGTGACATCGTTAATGAGTGTTCGCTTTTCTCGGGCAATAGTGCTTTTGGGCTGGCAAGACACTTGTCTTCTCGGGTAACACGCTTTATGGAGGGACACATGGGAGTGTGTCTTATTGGAAATTCATTTCCCATCAACTGTCGACGGTCGGAGACGGAAGACCAGACAAAGGAGAGTCCTTAAGTCTGTTGTTTTTAATGCTTTGAAATCTCAATTTTTTTGGTTGGTAGATGATTATTGGACATGTCATCCATTGATACTCAATTATTTTTGCGTCGCCGGATACTTGGTCGTATCTCTGCAGAATTTATACCTTAAAGACAGAACTTGGAAGCTGTACCATGTAGACCTGACAAAACATGGACTTAAACAGGTGGTATTTCAAGGGCACTCAGAGGCGAACGATTAGCTGATCTATACATGAATAGGAGCATAATTGTACATGTTCGCCTCGTCTTCTCATTTAAAGATGTCGTCACATTTGTGTTCCAGATCTTCGTCAATCAAACCTGCGAGTGCTAAAAGTAATGGCTTAAGGAAGAACACACGGAAAAGGAAAAGATGATGAGTGCGAGGTAATGGACATTCGTTCCTTAAAATCGCCAAAAAAAATGATGAGACTAACAAAATTTGGAAAAGATTGTTTAAGATAAGACACATGGTGGTCAATACACCAAGAAACGAATATTTATCCAGTCGCTTTATTAAAGAAAGACGACGAAAGAGATGGCATCCAGATCGAGAGCATACATCGATTTTGATGTACTTCCTTGACATGAGGTTACTTGTGTATTAAGGTATTCCTATCGCCGGCTATCCTTCAAATCCCTGTCATACCGCAGGTTTAGTCGGTTGGTTATCCTTCTCGTGACCAATCGATCATGATCGGTATCAGCTTGGTTCTATAGGACTGCTAACCTCTAAGACTTTCACGAATAGACTCCAGTATAGACACATGAATGGTGGTAGTCTTATTTCTAACTGGCTCATCTATGGACTGAAGACTTTTCTGTTGAATTTCTAATTTGCGTGGTTTTTAGCGATTCAGCGGCGTTTTTAATGTCATTTGATGTATCAACTCCCAATTCTCTTCTTAGGTGGCCTACAGTCATAAGTTCTTTTTGGACCTTAACCAACAGCACCCTCCACAGCTGCTGCCTAAATGTTTGCACAAAAAATTGGTTGATATCTCTCAAGCGCCATTTTAGCCATGCCTCATGAAATATGTTCATAGTCAAAGATCACACGGTGCTCATTTCGAAAACGCCCGGCTGCGGCTGTATCGCTATTAAGTCTGTGCAGTTAGTTATTGGTCGCTCTTCGTCAAATGCCATTAGAGCAAATTTTGAAAAGATTACGCAAACAACTTTGTTGGCAAAACATCAATTCATCTGATACTATGTCCTTGAAGCATGGAAAAAAAATAATCTTATAACGAGACAACTTAATAATCTATCAAGGGAAAATGTTGTAACTCCTTGCCCCAACCACAAAGCGATTAGCGTGGGTGACTCTGCGTATGGTCTCTACGCATTCATAGTTTTCCTTGTTTATTACGGGTTCAATGAAAACAAAATCGTTTCTTATTCTCCTTTGGATGACAGCACACAACCAACAACTGACGTGAACCAAAACCAACAAGCCTCTATAGCTGCTAGCATGATCTTTTGCCAGCTATCAACAGTCGCGATTACCAAGTTTTTTAAAATCCCTCACGACTTGCTTGCCTCACTTACGTAAATCAGGGTCGTTCTCTATTGGATTGTCCCACAGGCTCGGAGTCAAACAATTGTAAATGACTCGATAGAGGTGATGACTTGAAAATTTTTTGATCCAAATTCGAACCATAAACCTTCGTCATCGGAATCAACGCATTATTCGTGATCGGAATCAAGAAAGTTCAGAGTTTATTTGAAGTATTTCTAACCTCCCAAATGAAGGCTTTAGCTCTTGTAGAGTTTTCGGAATATAGCAAAACGGTTTTACGCTTATCGAGTGTGGGTGGGCCATCTAGTGTTTTTTATTTAAATCATAGGTTATTTTGACACTGACAGCTATTTCCCGCTCGAAATCTTGAGGAAAAATCAGTACCATACCTTCGCGGAACGTAATGAGTCGCTCTCCGCTTGAACAACGGTGGCAAATATTGAATACTTATATTGAGTATTATATAATAAAGTTAGTGCTGTGTAGAGCAGTCCATTTTTTGAAAATAAGTTTTGGCCGAAATGAAGCGCTTACCATGAATACTGTACGCAAGTCTGTGCAAAAAGTTCGTGAGACTGGTATGCTAGTGGACATCACTCATGGTTGAGAATGTGGCTGGTGTGGCCGAGAATGTGAGACTCAATTCACGAACATCAACTCGCCATCGATCACAGCTGCTCAACATTTCACGCACTAGCCTGAGGTGATTTCTGCACAAAGATCTCGGATTATTCGCTTACAAGATCCAATTGACTCAGCAATTCAAGGCCCGTGACCATCCCGTTTGTTATCGCTTCGCAGTTTGGGCCTTAGAGCAGCTTGAATTCGACAACGATTTCTGAGGAGGCGCATTTTTCGAGCCATGTTAACCGATTTGAACGATTTCTGGTTCATGCAGGATGGCGCGCCAGGCCACACAACCCATGCCATGAAGTTTTTCAGTGAATCACGTTGCACCCTCGGACTTCTTGCAATTGGTGGAATTGTTCGCATCAAGCTTTTTTAGTTACTAAGCTGTTAACCCACCGCATAAAAGGAAGATATTCCTTCGGGAAGGATTGGAGACACTCTATCATGCCTATCGAGTTCGTCATCTTTGCAATTTTCTAAAATGTCAAAGTTCCTCGTCACCCTCCAAATATCTTAGGTCCTCTTGAGCATCAAATTGGATAAATAAATATGTCTTACCTTTTACAACTGCACAGCTGACCGAATTTGCTGTCAGTGGCTTGAAGGAAATCGCACCTTACCAACTAAAACTTCAGCTCTTCCACGTAAAGCAACCACCAAGCATCTCAAAAGCCTCATTCCGCCTTCACTATTTAGAAAAAGTCAAAGAAACAAAACTTCTGACACGCATTTCGCCGAGTGTGTGATGAATTACAGGCCCAGACTAAGTTCGTGATGTCAAGTAATTTAGTTGAACACTTGAGTGTTTGATTAATGGTTTGTGGGCGCTCCGTCCTCGATTTGGGGAAACAGAAGTACACCGCAACCTCACCCTTGGCCACTGACGAATGCTATTGACCTCACCACCCAGCAGTTGACTTAATTAACGCTATTTTCCCCTGGAATCATTCGAAAATTTACACCACCACCATCAACACCGAAAGGAACCCCTAAAGACCAAACTTTCGGTTCATCCAATTAAATGTGGTTCCCAACTTCCAACAGCCTGGTCGCTCCTCCCCCGCGTTGCCAGTCTGAAAAAGTTTTCCTCGACTCTTGTGGTCTGCACTTTACAACACAACATCGGGTGGACGACACATCGCTTCGCTGGACACAGTTTCCTCTCGGCTGGAACTTCCAAGGCTCACTTATTAGCTTAAGCATACACCCAAAAAGGAAGTCCCCGTTCGGGTGGTTTTTGAATCAACTAACTTTGTTTTGGGACTCCAAGCACTACCAGACGCAACTTTCCTTCTCCCCCTCCTTGACCTTACTCTCGTGCTCTCCCCCGACCTGAGCTTAAATAAATTTTGAAGGGATAGACGTCGAAAATTCATAATCAGAGTCCTCTGACAGCTGGCGTGCAGGTTGCTGTGGTTTCCCTGCACAACGAAACTGTCTCGTCTGTTACGCCACAGCAGAGACAGAAAGAGGGAGAGCCCTTAAGGAGCCTCTTGCTTTTGATACGAATCCAAACAGTGGTTCAAGTGACAGTGTCAATAGAACAATTCGATTGACATCTCAACAGCGTCCCTGTTCACCTCCTCAAGGATATCACACCCACTGAGTGACAAATCAACAATCTACACCATTCTTCCGAAGCAAATCAATTTAAGAGATTCCACAAGGAAGCTGAAACCTGCCCAAACAGGAGACGCACCACACACACAGGACATGCGGGAACCGACCAAGCGATGAAAATCAGTTTCGATATCCTTTATTCATGATTGCATCGTCCTGGAACCCAATGACAGTTCAATTCACCGACAGAGACAGCCGAGCGAAAAAGAAAAGAACTCACAACAAATCTCCCCATGGGTGGTTGTGTATCAGATACAAAACCATTTTCACAAACACTAACTCCGAGCAGGGACTTGGCGGATGGGTGTCCTTGAACGGGACATGACTCCAAGGTGATGGTAGTCAAACCAAAGCCAATGTTTTCCAAATATTTTCAAAGATCAAACGCAATTACAGTGCGCAGCATGTTCCAGTCCATCCGGTAGACATGTTGCATCGGGAGGACACGAAAAGAACGAAAAGCGATTAACTGCAGTGTCCTTGAGGATCAGTTTTGCACTGCAAACTGTTCGTTGAATTGTGTATCGCACAGACAGTGTCATAAATCTTCGATCATCTTTTTACTCTCGCCTATAATTGAGCTGTGTGTGTACAAATTGATTTTGTTGTTGTTGTTGTTTAAGGAGACTCGGACAGGACAGGGCGACCCTTGCACCGCGAGTGAGAGCGAGAGGTACGAGTAAGTGAATGTTTGGATTACTTTCAAATTGGTTTAACGGACATTTCAAGGGAAATTGGATGAGAGTTATGTCAGTTAAGAGACTACATCTGATCTAGTTAGACTAGTTCCAGATTGATACCATTAAGCGACGGCGAAGACTTTTCTGGATCATTATGAAATGTTGCTTTTGGTTAATTTTCAGTTCCTCAGAAAGTTTGTGTTTGGTTACATTCACATCAGTTTCATCGATTTGAGTCAGTGGCAGTCAAAAACCAACAGTCTAGTTAAATATAAACAGTCTCGCCATGAATGCAGACGTCGTCGTCGGCAAAATGTTACATTTCTCAAAATGGAATAAAAAAGCAAAACAAATCAACCATGACCTTTACCCTGCATCAACACACATCGCCAGGACACAACAGAAAGAACAAATAAAACTACCACACAATTTTCGAGAACAAACTTTAACATCTGTGCTCAAAAACGAAAGGTCACTCGAAGCGTCTTTCATCGCAAATGTCAGCTTGGAACACAATGCGACAGAATCGGTTGAAGTACTCCTGCTCTAACCTTCCCCCGCTGGCCGTTGTTATCACCCTTTGACTTTAATTACTCACCCATTAGACAAATATTTATACATTTCTCAGTAAAGTAGCACTCAGTCTAACTCAATGGAGCCAAACACGTCAGAAGTTTCATTTAGAACAAAAGTCGAACAACGATCAATCACTCGCTTTGAAAGTTTTTGATTTGTGTCAAGGCATGAGTGCGGCTACTGGTTGGGCATCAATCATTTTGATTTGCAGGTGAGCTTATGAACACAGGCACAAACACAAGTCTGTCTGGTAATTTCGACCTCCAATGGGAAAATCAGTTTTCCTTTGGATTGCTTATGATTCAATACATTCCTCCTTTGATTATCCTTTGTTTGACGTCGAATTGAAGGCACTGCCACGTTGACTTGGAATAATCAATTAGCAACTTTTGGCCGACAATTAGTGGCCAATTACGAATAATTGCGTTCAAATAAGTTTTTGGGCCGCGCCCAGAAGTGTGCGAGGACGTACATAATTTAATTTGAGGAAATTGCATGCGAACACAGAGGCGGCTGCAGGGCTTAAGGATGTTTAATGTGTCCAGGGTTAAAATTATGTCTGCAGTTTTAAATGAAAGTCTAGTCTTTCATTCTTTAGATAATTCTTAAAATTGTATGCTCTTTTCATGAAAGCAGATGATCCCATCCAGTTAACAAAGCGCTAAATTTAAAACGGGATAATGCCAGCTTGCTAAGGATCCACTCTATTTTTTGGGAATCGATTTGAAATATGAAAGCAAAATTTGGAGATATTGATGGAGAAGGCATGACTGGAGATAGGGATTCCAAGAGAAAAATGTAATGGTTTGGTGAAGAAGGGCGCTACGCTACAGACAATTAAAGAGCGAAAATTCAAGAAGTCATAGGTGTCATCACGCTTCATGGCACAACTGCTGAAAAAGTACGGTGTAAAGCCATTGAAATTAATTTCCTTTGTCTGGGCCTTGGAAATCAATTTCCTAGCTTGTTGGTCACAATATCGGAAACACCTTGTGTATTAAAATATTCTCCAATTAAAGAAAGTCAATGCCGCTCAAACGACAAACCAAACAATCAGGATCTGTCTTAAAACTAATGGCAGGCAATATTTTCAAGTGTTAACTTACATTTTTATCAGCGGTGGTCTTTCTTCATTTATGAGCTTTTTTAAGCTGTGTTCAGTGGATGTGTTCAGAACTTCTTCTTCTTCTTCTTAGAGCGCTACAGTCCGAGGTGGACCTGGGCCTCACTCAACATGCCTCTCCAGCCAGCACGATCTTTCGCCAACTGTCTCCAGTTTCGCACACCAAGCCGGCCGAGGTCGCCCTCGACTTGTGTGCGCCACCTTGTTCATGGACGTCCTCTGTTGCTTTGTCCCACAGGCTCAGAGTCGAAGTTCGGAAAAGTTGAGAATAACTTAGCTCACCGCATTTAACGACCCTCTATAGTAACTATTGTTGCGCATGCTATTGTTCTCACATGAATAGAAGGACCTGCAATGTTCTGACAATTAAGTACAGTGGACTCTCCCTATGTCGAACTCCCCCTAAGTCGAATTTATCTCTAATTTTGTCGCCATATTTTTTTGGCATTCCCCTCAATTTTCCACACAAAAAACTATCCTCTAAGTCAAACTCGCTCTAAATCGAACTAATTCTGATGTTCCGTGAAGATTCGACTTAGGGGGAGTCCACTGTACTTGATTATCAGGCCTACGTCCCATGGAGAGACTGAGCCTGAGCAATAGCTGTCTACCATTCCTGACGGTCTCAGGCACACTGCTTACAGTTGTCTAGGCCAAGCTGACTTGCGTCCACGATGACTTGGTCTTTAAACCGGAGGTTCGGTCTCCCTCCCCTTCTCGAACCAGGAGGCTCGGGTTCGAAGACCCTCTTTCCTGGAGCATTGTTGTCCATACGCTCAATGTGGCCGAGCGAATGTAATCGACGGATTTTTGCCTTCCGGACGACATCCACATCTTTGTACAGCCTATGGAATTCATGGTTATGCCTTCGCAGATAGGTCCATATATCCGACGCAGAGTTTTTTTTTCGAAGGAACCATGAATCAGCTCTGCAGTTTTGCTTAGTGTCTAGCTTTCGGCTCCGTAAAGCAGGACTGGCAGAATAAGCGTTTTGTAGAGCATGATTTTGGTTCTTCGAGTCAGGAGTTTTGAGCCCAGTTGTTTAGACAAACCGAAGTAACAAAGGTTGCCAAGGGCGATTCCCCACCAAAATGTAGTTTGTGGAGTTAACATTTGCCCCGAGGTAGACAAACTCCTTCCGTGGCGTAGTGGGTAGGTGCGTCAACTCCTACGCTCGAGGTCGTCGGTTCGAATCTCGAAAAAATCATCAATCATTTTTTCACGGTTCCACCTCTTTCGAGTCACTGACAATGCTCAATGAGTATAACTGTCTAGAAAAAGCTTCTCAATCTCGCCGTTCGGAGTCGGCATTAAACTGTAGGTCCCCTCCACTCGTGAGAGAACAATAGCACGCACAACACAAGTGGTTGCTGAGAAGCTAGGCCCAGGACCATTTTGGACTGTAGCGCCGCCATTATTATTTTTATAGACAAACTCCTTCACTACCCCAAAATTATATCTGTCGATCGTGATGTTTTGTCGCAGGTGGTGTGCGGCGAATCGATTTGAGCTCGACAGCATATATTTAGTTTTGTCCTCATTCACTATAAGACCAGCCCGTTTCGCCTCCTCTTCAATCGCCGTAAAACTTTCAACAACGGCACGCTGGGAACGAGTGACGATGTCGATGTTATCAGCGTAATCCAGCAGTTGGGCAAATTTGGAGAAGATAGTACCTTCCGTGTTTGTACAGCGACATGAGTCTAGCCAGACGTCTACGGATCCAACGCCTAAGATGGCTAGGCCATGTAGAGCGTATGGACACCTTAGCTCCGGCCCGAAGAGTCTTCGACTCTGAGCCTGTGGGACAACGCAACAGAGGACGTCCACGTACAAGGTAGCGCACACAAGTCGAGGGGGACCTCGGCCAACTTGGTGTGCGAAACTGGAGACAGCTGGCGAAAGATCGTGCTGGCTGGAGAGGCATGTTAAGTGAGGCCCAGGTCCACCTCGGACTGTAGCCCCCGAAGAAGAAGAAGAAGAAAGTCAGAGTTCGTCCAGAAGCATTCTATGCTGGGACCACAAGCAACAAGAACTACTGATTTTGGTTTGATATTTATACGATCGATATGCGCACCAAACTCCTGTTGTCAATTGATTCTGTTTGTTGACAGGGTTTTCGTCATCGTAGGACTGTAGCCCCCTAAGAAGAAGTGTTTACACCCGGCGCACTAACTGCTCCAGCGCCAGATTGAAGAAATCACACGACAGCGCATCTCCTTTCCGAAATCCGGTGCAGGTTTTAAATAGTTCAGAGGTCTTTGAACCGAACTCCATGGTGCATCGCGTGTCCTTAAGTGTGGTGCGACACAACCGGATTAGTTTTCCCAGGATCGCATCGTATTATTATTTGCGATGAATTCTGTCGTATGCGGCTTTGAAATAGATGAAAAGGTGGTGCGTATCGATTTGAAACTCTTCTTCTCCATTATTTGCCTTAATGTGAAGATCTGGTCTATAGTTGATTTGACGGGCCGTAAGCTGCACTGGTACGTGCCGAGTAATGCAGTGCTTTAGACACTCACATAATACGCTGGACAGGATCTTATTCGCGACATTAAGCAGGTATATACCTCGATAATTTTTACAAGAGGTAGGTTCGCCCTTTTTATAGATGGGGCACATGGAACTGGTATTCCAGTCGTCGGGCAATTAACCATTGCCAGTAACTCCGAAGTGAAAAGTTAGTATTTGCATCATTAAATCGAATCATCAAGGGTCAACGCACACATTACTGTGTCATGGCGCGAGAAATGTTCACTGTCAAAAAATATTGTTGCTTGTGTTCAGTTAAAATATCAGATTAGCTTAGAACAGTAAATTATTCTTGACTTAAAACTGACTGTTGGAGTGTGTTCATAGGTGTCATTATGACATTTAACTCACATAATTTATTTATGTTCAGATGGCTTTTAAAAAAACACTTCCATTTTAAGGTTGGTTTTGGAAAGGTCTCTTCTCCCCTTTTTTGCGTAGCAGAACCTTACAGTTGTCTCCCTTCGTCATCTCTAAACTGTGCTGAACTTTTTTTTCATCACTCGTCGACACAAAAACTTTGCACACACAGCCATCCTCTGGCCCTTGATTCTCTCTAATAAATTGACAACATGTCGACCTCCTAAAATTATGCAATATAATGAAAATAATCTCGTCTTAACTCTGTACTGCCCGACACTGCCTTTAGGCGGTGCTCACTAAAATTTATAATTATCAAACTTAAAATTATAATTTGTTATAAAAAACGATAAGTACATGATGGCAACACTTTATATTTTCACATGTTGCCTTGTCTTTGACAAATCGACGATATTTTTTAATTTTTTGTTAGTGTAAGTTCTGAGTGCATGCAAAAAAAGGTGGTGAAAATAAAACAAAATGTGGGCAGTAGAGGGTTAATGTCGTCATTTAATTACCAAAAGAATCTGATTCTGATATAAAATATTAAGTCACTTCGGACTGATTTGAGTTTTGCATTTTATAAAATAACATAAATTATTGCGTGGGAGCTAAACTTTTCATATACAACACAAGCAAAAGGGTCCGTTAATTGCCCTAAATCAAATGCATCGTGACCCAAAGGCGTGTTGAAAAGAAGATTCCCGGGCGTACTGGCTTTAAATGTTTGAAGTAAGTGAGAAATATTTGCCTGGAAGAGCATTCAATATTCGTGTGGGTCGCCTAAGTAGGTAGGTAAACTGTAGTGGCTTAATAGGGCACTTAGACGTGTGCTGGTTCATTGTGCTGCCATACGGGGTACCCATAGGTTAACCCATTCGTCCACTTGTGTTAAACCATTTGTAGCTTTCTATGACGTGTGTGATCGTTTGACTATGGTGACAAGTTTTGTCGAAAAAAAGCTCCCAAATCTTTGCGTTTAAGTGACGCTAGAGCCGAACAGGTGCAGAGTAGGTGCGGAACATTTTCCTCTTCGTCCAGACCGGTTCTACAGAAGGCATTAGATGGAATTCCAAATCTTCATGCATGCTCATCTAGTAGACAGTGTCATATAATGACACCTGTCATAATGCCAATTTCTGATCTGCCAAGAGAGATCTAAATTTTGTTTGCCTTGGGATCTATCTTAGGCTAGATCATTCTATAAGTGTGGAACGTTGTGACTTTCACCCGTTAACTGTAGCAAATTTTTAGATTTTGTTTTCAATAAGGAAAGAGTGGGCGCCGTGGCGTAGTGGGTAGGGGCGTCAACTCCTCCGCTCGATGTTGTAATTTCGATTCCCGAAAAAAAAAACCAAACATTTTTTTCACGGCTCCACCTCTTTCGAGTCATTGACAATGCTCAAAGAGTATAACTGTCTAGAAAAAGCTTCTCAATCTCGCCGTTCGCAGTCGGCATTAAAAAAACTGTAGATCCCCTCCACTCGTGAGAGAACAATAGCACGCACAACACGAGTGGTTGCTCAGAAGCTAGGCCCAGGTCCACCTCGGACTGTAGCGCCGCCATTATTATTATTATTACTATTATAAGGAAAGAACGTCGGTAGAATCCTACATCATTTTACAAATAGAAAAAATCGACTACTATTCACTACAATACCGAGCACACTGATACAATCAGTCATCGATTAGATATCAACATCTAGTGGTTCACGCAAATAAAGAAAATAAACCGTAATTAATAAAAAATTCTTTTCCACCCTTAAGGTCTTTCAGTCCGTTCACCCCCAAACAAAATCTAAACTCTTCCACACAACGATGACTAAACAAAAATCTTGTCGATTTCCTTGCATTGATTGACCCCAACAAACGACGCACAGTATATAAACAACGTCTTTGCGGATAAGGCCAAGACCAATTCTTCAAGGTTTCCACCAACCTCCCTAATTTCACTTGCAAAGTAGTTCTGATTATATCCACAAATCGCTTCACCTTCCTTTGATTGAATTCTCCTCGCGGCACTCTCTGCCGGCAACGAGCGCCTTTAATGTTCCCTCCAAACCGCCACTGGTTAACCTCATTCCCCGCTGCCCGGACATATATTCACCCGGGTAACCCGTTTTCATTTCATTTTCCACACCCAGCCGCTGTGAGCGCCATAACAACAAATATGTCTCGAATGGTAATTGCCGCCGCATAGCCGCAGCCTTTAAGTGGTGTAACAATAATAACGGAATATTTTCGGCGTTAATATGGCTGGGGAATAGCGGTGGTTTTAGTTAATGAAACTGTCGTGCCCGTGGCAGAGGGTTGGCAACGACATCCGGACGAGGTTGTTCCGTATGTTCAGTTGTTTTAAATGTCACCACGCATTGAGGACGCACACGTCCTGGTTTGTTTGCTGCGATTTCATTCATGACCAGCCTAAGAGTATGCGATTCTCCGTCATCATCGTAGCCCCCTGGGGTATGTGATAGACAGAAGTTGACGCACCGCGTTTACACTTGTGAGTATATCAATCAATTCGATGACAATTGTTCAAAATTTTTCGTTTCTCTTCTGTTTTCAAGAAAATGTCCTTCAGGAAATCTTTGGCTGCTCCAACTCCCAAGTACTCTCAGAGAGACATCTCTGCATCGCCTGCAGACTCTACCACCACACAAGCGGGAAACTTGAACGAATTGCTGCTGATAGAGGATTTGGATTTGGACGATTTGGATGTGAGCCCGCAATCGTTGAGGACTTGCAATCGGTCAAGTGACGAGGTTTGCGACGACGACTATCCGGAACCGGAACCTAATGACATCTTCGGCGAACATGTGCCGGCGGTGGTGTCCGAAACGAGTCTTATGAACGACCTCTACATCCTGGTGAAAGTGCCAACTAATTCCCGAAAATACATACCGACTTCGAACAAAGCCTCCCAGACTCTCGCGAAGTCTTGCGGACCGTCACCGAATACATCGGAGAGCAGCAACCGGAAGATATTTGCAATTCAAGAGGAGGAGGAGGAGGAACACTCCGTGCCGGAGCCAAAAAGCCAAATCCCGGTACGAACAACATCAGCAACTAGGATTCCCTGCTGGGTCAGGGAACATGATGATCTCGAGCAGTTTCCCTCGAAGACACACATCCTTCGCTACAGCGGTGTCACTTGCCTGCCTAACGAAGTGCCTGAGCAGATCGAAGAACAGCCTCTAGAGAAGCCCGGTCAATCGCGTGTACCCACAACGCCACCTCACTCATGCCATGACCAACTGGAACTGCAAGAGATCAACTTCAACTCGGCACGCATCAACGGCCGCCCCAAGTTTTCACTGGATAACTACGGTATCCTGATAACGCCCACGAAAACGCCAAAAACTGAAAATCTCCTCGTCTTCCAAGTGGACACTAAGCAGAAACCAGAAAAGTCCACATCTGGCAGCGCTTCCTGTTTCGGATGGTTCACCAAGTGTTTCCGTCGGAAGCGACGAAGAACTGACCTCATGCACGCCACGGTCTATAAGACATACTTCGTGAAGTGGAAAAAGTGTGCCGAGTTGACTGAGTGCCCTCGATGCCACTGCAAGGCGAACAGGTCCTTCCGAAGGAACTCAACTTAGTCCTTATGCATATGCTTCGATAAATATTGTATTTATTTTAACGGGAAATAAATAAAATGAAATTGAAGCTGTTGATGGCGCGTTTGATTTTTTGGAATGGTTCTTGAATTCAACGGGTAGTACTTAGATATCAGTTGTGCCTCGGAAACTTTAAAAAGCGTGGACTTGGGCCTGTCTTCTATAACAACCATTGGTGTCGTCGGTGCTGTTGTTCTCTCACGGGGAGCTATAGATTTAAGGACCAATTATATTGGCCTTGGGGAAGCTTAAGAGAACTGAAGTAACTGAGAGAATACACAAAAATGATGCACTGTGGCTGTAGTAATAGTTTCGTTAAGTTCGTTCACTTTTACCTACATACGCGGAAGTGAAATGAATCGCTCTCTGCGCATGCAAATGTCAGTTGACAGCTGAATTCTCCTTAAGTTTCTAAAAGCAATAATGGACACTTTGACGAAACTTTTGGCTACTTTCGTTTGGCTTTGACATAAGGTTAAGTTTTCGGACGGCTATTATAGTTGGCCCCTTTAACCCACTACGAACGTCAAAGTTTGAGAAGCATTTCAGTAAAACTCTCTGAGCAATGTCAGCGGCCTGCGGGAGAAGATGCGGTGAAAATGAAAGTTGCGGTGCCTGGGATCGAACCATGGACCTTTAGCCTAGGAGTCGACGGACATAGTCACTACGCCCCGGCAGCTAAATACTAGATTTTAGACATCACCACGACGCGATTCGCGATGGGATTAAGTTAAGCATGACACAACTTCAAGTTCTTTTACTTCGGCTCTAAATTAACCTCTTTTAGGCTGCATGCAGTCCCGTTTATGAACGTACTCGTTTGACAATTGCTGCAAAATTTTGCTCCAGTTTGGGTTCCAATTCAAAGCACAAATCAAAGACCTTCATTTGTTTAACAATAACGGTTACAAGAGACTTTATATTTCATCGCACCCTATACAAAAAATATTCTACAAAACTGCACCTAACCTAGCGTAAATTGCTTCATTGCTCCTTCATCTCCTGCGCGCTAATGCTAATGGCCCACTTAAACTTAAACACACAGGAGCAGTGTAGAACCTCTTTTAAAGATCAGAATGCACACCACTGTCGATGTAGTCCTTCAGCATTTCGGCGCAGCTCCTTGGCAGATTCCTGCAAACGTTGTTCAGGTACAGAAGTCCCCGAGGAATTGTGGCCTCCACGATGTTCGTCCGTTGCGCTTCTATTATGGCGGAAGCCACCTGCTTGGGATCCAGCAAGCCCAGGATTGAGGGGAACTTCACCTTTGGCCGCTTGCACAGTCCTGTGTTCGTCATGTACGGATAAATCGTCGTGGTCTTGATCTGCAACAAGAGTATGAGTCTGCGGTGGACTACCAACCGATCAAGGACTTACCAAATTCCTATGCGGTCCCTCGCGTATCTCCTCCTGAAGAGCCTCCATCAAGCCTCGGACGGCGAATTTCGAGCCACAGTACGGCACCAAGTTGGAGAGGCCGACCACTCCAGCAATCGATGAGATTGCCACGATGTGGCCACGGTTCTGCTGCTTCATGTGCGGCATGAATGCCTCCAGCGTCCAGAACTGTGACATCACGTTGATATCGAAGGTCCTTCGAATATCCTCAGGCGTTTGCTGGTCCAGGCGGCGTGTGGGCATGATGCCGGCATTGTTCACCAACAATGTAACCGGACCCACTTCGGCCTTAATCCTTGCGGCCAGATCGAGGACCATTTCTCTGTTCGATACGTCGCATCTGTGCACGAGACAAAAATTAGATTCAATGGGTGAAGGGAGGAGGACGGGATTTTCAATGAATATGAATGAAGGACTTGTGTCAGAATTGATTGGGGGTATTGAAACATTAATCCGTACGTGTATGCTTGGGCGGTTCCCCTCCGCAGTCGATTGCAATCTGCCACTGTCTGTTGATTGCCATTCTCGTTGATGTCCACACAGACCACTGTTGCACCCAGATCCGTGTACTGCAGTGCCAGCTCCCTACCGATTCCGTGTCCAGTTCCTGTAATCTGTAACCCGTATGCAAATGTGATAAGGCATGAGTGGTGGTCCTTTTTGTTGTTTGTGGATTGAATTCATCGTCCACGTCTGCATGTTACTCACCAAAACAATTTCGCCACTGACGTCCTTCGGTTGGGTCTTGGAAAATTGCTGTACAGTCACGACGAATACTTCGAGGAGAGTTCGAACCAGAAGGACAGTGAACTCGAAGATATCCTTTAGTACATTGTAAAGACGAGTTCCGATGTGCTGGGATCTGAAAGGATAATAGACGAATTAATTATGGCCAACCAGGATGTGTGCAGTTATTGGAGTTTTAAAGTGGAAATTTCGATTGTGACCACATAAAAGAGCTCATCCTTCAAAAAAACATTATGGATTTGATTGCTTACAGAATGCCGAAGAGCAATGGCAATGATACGCAATGACAGCAGTTTTAAGGTTTCCAGTGGTTCAACCAAACGACAATCCGTAGAGAAGATCACGTGGACCATTGTAACCAAATTAGAATTCTGCGATTGCAGGCTTGTAGGTAGTTGAGCAAAATCAGAAACAGAAGTTTGAGGTGCATGCAATGGCCAGTGATCCAGAATGTGAGATGGGAAATTTAGTCAACAGTACGGTGAAAGAAGAGAAGGGAGAAGGGTCATAGAAGGGAATTTCAAAATTAAATTTTCGATACAGTCTTACATTCATTTACAATCACAAATTTGATTACAACTCTAACCGCACTGTAGTTCAAAGCCAAGCCAAGTTTGGAAATACCTGCATTGAAGTTCTTGGCAGTTGATTTTCAACTGAAATTGATTGCGTTTTGATTACGTTGCCTTTGACATATTTGCTTCGTTTGCTTCTGAATATTTTCTGCCTAAAGAATAGAAAGAATCGGAGAATGAGGTCCTGTATTTTTAGACTAGCGCAGGAAGCCTTTTCTCAATATAGTTGTTAAATAAATTACAATATGTGTCTGACCAGCATAAGATGAAAAAGGAAATGTCGGTCAATGATTCTGATTTGTTCACAAAAAAGATGGGTTTCATGAACTGTACAAATGTTGGGCTTCCACCTTATTTTATGGTCGATAATGAGATACCAAATGTTGCTTTAACTGTAAAATGCAGTTTTATGTCACAGTGAGAGGAGGTCGAAGAGGGGGAATTCTATATCTCATCGTTAAGAGCAGGGCCGGTCGTACGATATGTGCAGGATGTGCAAATGCACAGGACGTCAAGTGCCCTCAATCCTCAGTTCCTATGGATTCATTTGAGTGGGGCGCTAAACACTGGGCTTGCACAGGGCGCTTATCTAGCTAGGAGCGGGCCTGGTTAAGAGTACGGTTTGTATGGATTAAAGTCAAGTTCCTATGCATTAGTCCATGCGGCAATCTCTCTAATACGACTTGAATACGACCTCCAGCAAATTCACCGAAAATTACTGTTGCAACATCGTCCGCATAGGCAATCACTTTGCATCCAGCTCCTTCTGATATCAACAGCGGTTAGTTTACTTCAACGTTGCAAAGAAGTGGGGAAAGTACACCATATTGCGGTGTACCTCTATTAACAATTCTGCGGATTCTGGATTTTTCAGTTTTTCACTCTGTTAGTAGCTGATGATTTACACTGCGGCAGATCCTGGAGAAGACCCAAGAAATGCAGATCGACACACACCATCTATTTGTCGATTTCAAGGTCGCATATGACAGCGTGTTTAGAGACGAGCTATACAGCACCATGTCTAGTTTTGACATTCCTGCCAGACTCGCCAGACTGAGCAGGATGACGATGGAGAACTTTCGCTGCTCCATCAAGGTCGGTAACGAACTCACCGAGACCTTCAATGTCAAAAAAGGTTTTAGACAAGGCGACGCGCTGTCATGTGTATTCTTTAACATCGTTCTTGAGAAGATCGTGCAAAACTCACTGGCCAACACAAGAGGCACGATCTTCCAAAAGTCCGTTCAACTGCTAGCTTACGCGGATCACATTGACGTGATTGGGCGAACACAGCGAGCCGTCAATGATTCGTTTGCTGGCATTGAAACGGAAGCGGCTAAAATGGGTCTGGCGGTAAATGAGGGCAAAACAAAGTATATGCTGTCATCGAGAAATTTCAATTTCAATTTCAATTTATTTAACTTAAGAGGTATGTACATTAAGATTTACATCTTTTTTAGTACTTAGTAATTAAACTCAAATAAACAGTTTAACTTAAAATTAGTACAAATATTTCTTAAACTTAAAGGATGAGAGGGGTGAGTTTTTATGGGAGAGTGGAGAAATGAAGGGTAATTGCACTTTTTAAATCTCTGTAGTTGGATATGGATTTTATATAAGTAGGTAAGGAGTTCCATAATCTGATAGTGTGAATGAAAAATAAACGAGATGAATTTAAATAGTTACTGCGATAAGGAATTATGTTTATTGTCCTATTTGAACGGGTAAAATTTAGCTTGTTAAATAAGTATACCGGACTTCGACTGTAAATGATTCTGTGAAGAAAAATACAGTTTCTGGTGTTGATATACTGTTTAAGACTGCATCCAACCAAGTCCCTAGTGTAAGCAGAGATATGCTCATATCTACGAATACCGTAAATATAGCGTATTGCATCATTAAAGGCCACCTGTAGCTTGTGCATGGATAGCGAGTCAGGATTACAATATATTAACTCACCGTATCTAATGAAAGGTAGAATGAGGGCAATTACGAGTTTTTTGCGTGTACCTAGCGGAGTGTAATAAGCACTGATCCACAACTTGCGAAGGCATCCATAAATGCGACCAACCACCATATTGATATGATCATATCCAGATAGATCACTGCTTATTACATACCCCAGGTTAGTTGTTTTCTCTACGGCTTTAATTTTAGACGTGTTTAGATAGAGGTTAGGGAGGTGGTCTAGATTAAGTTTTCGTTTAGAAATAGGGATTATTTGGGACTTGATTGGATTTAGTTGCAAACCATTAGCTCTTGACCAACCGTAGATACGTTTTAAGTCATCGTTCATGAGAGACGCAAGTTCATTAAGATTTGAAAATGGTTTGGCTAGATGCAATTGAACATCATCAGCGTACATGTGCACAGAAGAATGCTTGCACACGGATGGTAAATCATTAATGAACATGCAGAAGAGAATCGGACCTAATATTGAGCCCTGCGGAACACCTTGCTCTACTTCCATAAGGGATGACTCGCTTTCACCCATTACGACTTTTTGTGATCTCCCGGAGAGAAAACTTCTTATTAATCTGACGGCATTATCGCTAAAGCCAAAGTAGTTATATAGCTTCCAGCACAAGATATCGTGATTTACTTTGTCGAAAGCCTTCGAGAAATCCAGCAGACACAAAAACGAGATGAAACCTTTGTCGAAAAATGTTCTTATTTCTTCAAGAACGTTAATCATGGCTGTGGAGCAGCTGTGATTTGCTCTGAACCCAGATTGCTGCATATATAGAAGATCATTATCAGTCAAGTGTTTTGTAATCTGATTTGCTATTACTTTCTCGAAAACTTTGGATAAGCAGGGCAAGATACTGATTGGCCTAAAGTCGGCCGTAGACGCTGGGTTGGTTTTCTTTGCTATGGGTATAATTCTAGCAATTTTCCACGTCTGCGGAAAAGTCGATGTAATTATGCACCAGTTGATCACATGCGTGAGATGGGAGATGATTAGTGGTAAAACGAGCTTGACAAAACGTATTGGTATGCCATCTTCTCCAATGGAGTCTGATTTAATACCATTTACACATTGGAAAATTTCGTCTTCTGAGGCTACTACGAAATCATCCAGTCTTAAAATTGAATTGTCTGCGGTATTATTAAATTCGAAGTCTGTTGGACCAGGTTTTTCCCCCGAAAAGGCATGATTAAGTTCATCCGCACTAAAGTCACATTTAGAGTTGTTGTTACAACTAGATATGCCAATTTTTCGTAGGTTGTTCCAGAGTTTTTTTGGCGGGAGAGATGCACTTAGTTTCGATCTGAAAAAGTTCTTTTTAGAAGTACGTACTACTGCGGTAGCGTAGTTACGTGCCGCCTTGTATGATGACCAATTGGCTTGAGTTGGGCTTTGCTTCCATTTACTGTAAAGCCCGTTCCTTTTTTTAATGGCGTTAACAACTTCAACCGTATACCAAGGGCATGCTCGATTTAGGATCTTGACAGTTTTCATGGGTACACAATGATCAAACAATTGCATCAGGATTTCTTGAAAGATAATTATTTTGTTATTGGGATCAGCCTCATTACGGCATTGCATCCAAGGGGCAGAAATAGTGGTAGCTTGGAGGTTGTTTAGGTCAATGGCACTAAAATCTTTGAATGAGAAGGTATCAGGCACAACAGTTTTTGACAGGTTCAGATCATAGGTACAAAAAAGAAGATCATGGTCGGAAAAACCAGACGATAATTGGTCGAACAGTAAGACGAGAGACGGAGAAGAGACAAATATTAGATCAAGAAGGCTCGGTGTGCTATTTTTAGCAAATCGTGTAGGATAGTTGGAATTTATTATTTCCATTCCAGCTGAAGAAACTAGGTCCTTCATTTGAAATGCTAGTGAATCAGATTTCCTTATGTCTATATTAAAGTCTCCACAGATGATTATATGCTGGTATTGTGCACAATAATCAGATAGGGTTGCAAAGAAAGGAATTGGTGAGCATCTCCTATTATTATTATATACACAAGCTATCATACATTTCGTATTGCAGTCGGATATTTGAACCATAAGATATTCAATTCCACTGTCACTGGATTTAGAAACAATTTTACAATTTAGTCCGGATTTGCAATAAATTGCTACTCCACCACCCGTAGTATCTGTCAATCGATCATTTCTAAATAATTCATAATTAGTTATATTATATTGTAAATCATGCATGATTGGCTTGAACCATGTTTCACTGACACAGATAACATCAACAGAGGATTGAGAGAACAAATACTTTAGGTAATCTAACTTACAGTCGTTTAAGCTACGCGCATTAAGACAACAAATTTTAAGACCTTCATAGCGTTTACAAAGTACATTTATCATAGTGGACGTTGACTTTTCATTCACACTGTACCTTATGTCATCCATTTAAAGAGAATAAAATTATGTATACAAAAAAGTGCAATGACACTAGAAAGGAAGAAAGAGTAATTTGGTAGTTGATTAGAGAGGAGAGGAGCAAAAGGGGAAGGATGTACAATATGTATAAAAAGAAAAAAAAAAAAAAATTAGAATAGTAAGCTTACGAAAAAAGAAGGAAAAAAAGATATATATATATTCATTGTTGTGTCACAGCCGCCGCAAGCAGATCATTAGAGCTTTCAATGAGGAAGCTTTTATCATTCGCCGACCTCTTAACATACACCGATCCATATTTTGTGTAAACAGCTTGTAATTGTTTCTTCCGACGAAGACCGAGAGCGCTGTTCAGGAGAAGTCGTGTTCGCTTCGTTAGGCTCTCATTTAAATAGCAGTTGTTGGTAGACTCCAAGCCCAGGTCATGGAGACGGAGGTCCCTCAAGTGTTGGTGTCGAAAATTCGCTGCAGACATCAAAACGGCATTCCTCTCTTGTGTGTTAGAGAATTTTAATACAATAGGAGGAGATGCGGTGCTTTTGTTATTGTTGAGTTTTTTTGTCCGGAAGATGTTTACCAAGAGAGGCGGCTTGCATTCAATGGTGTGGCAGAGCCGATTGAACAAGCTTTTGAGATTCTCGTTGGGGAGTGCCGGTACTCCAAAGAGTACGGCGTCGCTGGCAACGTCTTTCTTTTCAAGAGTATCACATCGTCGTTGAAGATCGGTCATTTCGGCATTGTTCATCTCAGTTTTTGTGCTAGTTCTCTCATCAAGAACATCAATGCGTTGACTCAAGCTGGTAATTTTATTGTTTAGATCTTCAAATCGCAGACTCCAAATTGTTTTGAGTTCTTCAATCTTTTGGGAGAAATCACTCTGCAGCTTGGCGAGCTCATTTGCGAAGCTCAAGCGCATGGTTTCAGCCTGTTTCGTGAGATGTTCCTCTAATATCTTGGCGGTGAGGTAATTACTGTCGCCATTAGGCTGCTTCACCATGGGAGATATTGGCTGTGTTGATACTGCTGGCGATGATGGTGGCACTTTTGATGAGGTAGCTTTTGATCTCAAGTTGAGAGCAGACATGACTTAAGAGAGATTCCCTTTAAATGATGTTAACAGTACAGCTCAAATATCTCAAATGGTCAGTGTAAATGAAAAATAAAAAAAAAAGGCACGGAAAAATATTTTCTTAAGCGTTTTAGATTTTTCATTCACAAGTTAATGAGTATAATGCAGTACTGAAAGTAATAGCGAATTGTTTTCTTTTCCGGATAACACACCGTATTTGTTTACTTCGGCCGAAACGACAAGGAAACGCGTCTACTCTAGCTTACTACACATCACACACAAAGGACGCACAACATCGACGACTTGGCCAGAAAGTCACCATAGGCAGCTACAACTTTGAGGTAGTGAAGGAATTCGTCTACCTTGGGTCTGCGGTTAACAGTACAAACAACATCAGTACCGAGATCAAACGCAGAATAACTCTTGCCAACCGCTGTTTTTATGGGCTCAAAAGACAATTGAGTAGTAGAGACCTCTCTCGGAAGACCAAGTTGACTTTGTATAAGACCTTGATCATCCCAGTCCTGCTTTACGGCGCAGACGCATGGACAATATCCCAAGCGGATGAACAGTCTCTTGGTCTTTTCGAGAGAAAAGTTCTGGGCGCGATCTTTGGTCCTGTTTGCGTTGATGGCATTTGGAGGAGAAGATTCAACCACGAACTGTATGGGCTGTACAGCGACATGAGTCTAGCCAGGCGTCTACGGATCCAACGCCTAAGATGGCTAGGTCATGTAGAGCGTATGGACAACTTAGCTCCGGCCCGAAGAGTCTTCGACTCTGAGCCTGTGGGACAACGCAACAGAGGACGTCCACGTACAAGGTGGCGCACACAAGTCGAGGGGGACCTCGGCCGGCTTGGTGTGCGAAGCTGGAGACAGCTGGCGAAAGATCGTGCTGGCTGGAGAGGTATGTTGAGTGAGGCCCAGGTCCACTTCGGACTGTAGCGCCCTAAGAAGAAGAAGAAGAAGTAGCTTATGAGTGATTCCGAAATTGATAAGCGCAAGTGTAAATGTCTTTGTTTCGATATCATTAAAGGCTCCGTCGATGTCCAAAATTGCTACCAATGTCCACTCCTTGTGCTGTACCACCCTCATCTCTAGGTAGGTATGTAGGTAAAAGTGGCGGTGGACAGACAGATCCTGTTTGTCGCACCCAATTAGCGCCTTGAAAGCGCCGTTTTGATACCCATCCTATGGGATACCTAATTGGTGTGAAGGTAGTAAAAGGAGTGTGTGATCTCTCAGATTTGCCTAATTGTTAAAACCACTTTGTGGAGTTTATGAAAGCTAGCAGTGTTTGAGTTTAGACTATGAATGTTTGCCTCCGAAAGGTTTTTAGGGGTGTTTTTAGAGGTTTTTGGTTTGGCGATTACATGCTTGTAAAGTAGAGCACATTGTCGTCTCGTCTCTATATACTTGCTCTTGTTATGCTCGTGTTGAAACGAAAGTCTCCCAAATGTAATAGTACTTGTAATATGATGATGATCTATCAGCTTTTCGAGGGTTTTTAGACGAAAAGGGAAGGGCTGATAACTCTAAGATCGTAAGGTTGAATGTTCTAACATTTTCCTGCCTTGGATATAAATATTACTTTGACTTCTTTCCTAGAACAAGGAACAGGGCCTAGGTTCAATCAGCCGGAAGGACTGCAACTCTTTGAAAATCTGCAGTAATGATGTAAATGTGGTGCTGACTCCAACTTCGAATCAGATCGAGAAACTAATATCATGCGCTCCAAATTCGAATTTAAACTCCAGCACAGCTAAGTATACGTTTCTTCACAAGAGACACTCTGATTTGGCATTGTCAGAAAGGGAAGAGTCATTCGCCTTTCGTTCATTCGTTTACGCCGATCGCATGAAAGGTAATAGTCGATCAAGAGTGTCTTCTGTCGGTCTTCTGATTTAAGAAAAAAGGTACAACCGGCGATGTCGAGACCAAGTAATGATGGATGTGAATAGGAATAAATGACTGCAAACAGTGACTCCGGCTCTATGTGAATGTCTACAAGGTTAGGTTAGGTTAGAAGGGCTTTATGCTGTTGCCAGCAATTACACTCAGAGGCCGTTTAGGTCCATTGTGTATGCCCTGTAAGGATTGCATGTTTTCCCAGAATTAACACAGGGTCAGCATGCAATTACTAAAACCACCCCGTTCTAGTTAAAAATGTCCTTAGATCAGTGATCTGTACCTTCGCCACATCGTTGAGCTCGTGAAAGAACAAGCCTCAAACTTTTGAGTTTTCTTATAGCAGTGCACAGCATCTTCTCGAAGAAAAATGTATCATAAGCGAGAAAAAACCGACGAGATGCAGCTGCTTTTTTGACTCTGTCCCTCTGCATTCTGAAGCAAATTCAGAAGTTTTCTCAGTTCTTACCAACGACCTTGTACCTCTATGACTGATAAAATTATAAACACACTGCGCCATTGGCCCTGTCAATTTTTTCAACAATTTGCTTACAAAAATTCTTTTGACACGACTTAACTCAAGTTCAACGTCCGAATCGTATAAACAGCGTCTGGTGTAAATAAAGTTATCCAAATATTGAAATGTACCGTGATTTCGATCAAATACTATGCAGTCATACCTGGCGTTCAAGTTTATTTTGCTTAGGCATTAGCCAAACCAGTCCTCTTTTGCAACAAAAAAAAATCGCACCTCACTTCGCCTGTCAAAATCTTGTCAAAATTAAGCAGTTATGTGTTTTATTTATTTGTATCTTCATCTTCAGTGAACAACGAGTTCAAAAACCTCCCAAAAGTCACACAGCTGGCCGTACCGGTATTCGGTCTTGACTTGTCCTTCCCAACCACCAACGTGATTGTGATTTAAATTCATCTCGTATTTCGCCCTGACACCGCATTCCGTGCGGGAAACCACTTGACCACGTCTTGTGGTCTACAGACTTCCGTTTTTGTCACCAAAACAAAGCCGTCGCAGCTCAGCAAACCAAAAGAAGATTCACTTTCAACCTTAACTGACCCTGGACAATGCTTCAATTTAGACGTTACGTTCTGTTGCGCAACTTGCCCTCGTTCATTTAGCCGCCTCTTTGCCTCTTCGTTTATTCGCTTATTCGCTTCTTCGCTTCTTCGTCTCGTTTGCTGTTTCGCTTCTCCGCACGCTCCATTGAAATGAGTTTAGCAACCGATCGATCCACTTGCACCGCACCGTGAATCCATGAATCATACGTGTCGTTTGTTTGTGTACGGTATGCACGCGTCGTCAGACGTACGGTTGTCACGCTGAACTTGAATCTCCTCTAACCGACCTTCTTCACTCGATTCAAGTGTTTACAGACGATTATCAAAGACGTGCTAATTGGGACTTTAAATTCAGAGTCGAGAGAGTGTTTGATGCGTCAAACGAAGGGGGAACTCATCTTGTCAAGTGTCAGCTGTCGCCAGTCAATATTTGAGCTCGTAAATCGACGGCTTGCAGCCGATTGGCTTCAGTGTTGTTGGACGGCAATTGCCGCCAGAGTTCAATTGCCCATCAATTGAAGCATCCTCGGCCTCTGCGCCGCACAGCGTCTTCAGTTTGAATTGAGCAATCACACAGTGCACATGTCGTGGCAACATCTCGTCGTAATTACATTCAACGCTGTTGGAACCGATCGTGGGAATGTGGAAAGATCAAATTGACATATGCTTACTGTGTGTCAATATGACATGGCGTAACCAGAGATTTAAACAAAAATGGCGACAAAGTGACTGATTGCCTACACCTGGGATTGTTGACATGTCAGCGAAAAAGGGGGGAACTTACCTAGAACTTAAAAGCTTTTGGAAATTTTTATTTGTGAAAGGAATGATACAAGTATGATTGAAGTTTCAACTCCTTCATTCTGGCGGCATGATTGACAAGCGCACAAAGGGGCGCATCTGAATGTTGGTCGAGATGGACTGACAGTTAATTTTGTCAATAAGTAGCGGGTAAAGTTCTTAAACAATTAATGGTGCACGGTCAATGACCGCACGGAGAACTTTTCTATTAAAACGACCACGTGTTTCTTCATCAGATTTTGATTTTGTTCATGCCACCATGCAGTAGGGCAGGACTGGGCTATTCAAGGTATTATACAAATCCCCTATTTGAGGAGAGAGCTCCATTTGAGCCCAACTGAATATTGAGTGGAAAGAGAAATTCCGTGTACATACGCAGTCGAGGCAGACGAAGTTGTAAGTCCCTATTACAGCTTTCTGGACATGTCGGCGATAGTGTACGTCATTTATACAAAACAGTACATACTTTGTTTCGCGTTCGTTTGCCGCCAGACCCATTTAAGCCACTTTCATTTCAATGCCAGCAAACACCACCGACGGATGGTGGGTGTCGATCTTCCTTTCCTTGGGTCTTTTCCAGGATCTGCCGTAGCGCTAAGATTTTGTCTAATGTGGACTTCTGATTGGTGACGAAAGGTATCATCCCGCGATAGTTGGCGCAGTCAATGGAATCAACTTCCTTGCGAATCGAGCGAACGATGCTGAGATTCCACTCATCGGACACGCTTTCCACCGACCATATCTCACGGATGAGCTGGGCAAGCAGATCATCTCCCGCTACTTTAAATATTTCAGCAGACAAACCATCGAAGGAGGTCCTGTGCCTCGATAACGATAATTTCTTTCTTGTGAATCGATGTATAACAAATACACGATACAGTAAAGTTTGGAATTCCATCGAATCAAGCACTTAAGTTGGTGTTCGGTTCGACAAAGTTCGGCTCAATATAGAAGGATTGGCAGGAGAGGTGTTTGGTGGAGGATGATTTTGGCCCTTTGAGTCAGGAGTTTTAAAGCAAATGGTTTCGACAAAACGAAGTAACAGCGATGGCCAAGGGGCTTCTACGACGGATCTCCACTAAAATGTCGTTTGTGAAGTACACGTTTGAGCCAAGGTTGACAAACTCTTTAACTGTCTCAAAATTGTTGCAGCCGATTGATTTTTTTCCTATCATAGCTTCTGTTTCTAACGACAAAGTTGGAGAAGATTGCCTTGACAACCTTTATCTCGGAGTATTACCAATGCATGATCGGTGGTTTCATAGCAAAATGAAAGTTGTTGTTTGCCCTCGTGGAGAATTGAACCCGAGTCCGATGACCGAGACCACAACAATTTACACCCATCATCACGTAACCAAACTGCGACCACAAAACAATGTAGTGTATGAGTATATGCTCGTGTGAGTTTGTCAGTAAAATAAATTCGAATCATCATAGCATCAAAACGATCTCATTTATTCTATCTTTTCCGATGTATGTATATACTTTCACAGAATCAGTCAGACCACCAAGAGAATTGTTTTGATGGAGTCAAAGCCATCGCGAAATTCCTCCTTTAGCAAGAACGAATCAATTTTGTTGATCGTACCTACAATCTTCTGAAGGCGTGTAAAATATAACCTGGACTCAAGTAATAATCATTTTGCACTGTAACATTTCGACTAAGTCTCTGAAGCAGTTACAAGACGATCCAGTTTTTTGGAAAAATCTCTCAAATCAAATTAAAGTTACAATTTAAAAATGCGCATCTCATTAATACCCAAAATTAAGGCTCTAAACATTGATTCTTACAAGTTTAACTGACGTTCGAGAAAACAAAGACGGAAAGATAAACGCACTGAATGCTGTCAAATGTCAATCCCTCCCATCGCTTGTTATGTATTGCAAGCATTCTAAATACTGTTCCTAATCTCTACTTCTCCTCATTTAAGTTCGCGCCAAATTGGGACACATAAAGTAGCTGTAATTCAGTTCGAGAAACAGATCTTCTTTTTTAACGATTCACAGTCGCAGTGTTCCGCCAAAAATCCAACGATAATTTACTTGACTTTTACAGTGTTCGCAATCTGTGTCGTCTTTCCAAGAGAAAGAAAATGTCACAAACATAACTGCCAGCCCAAAAGCAACGTATTTTATTGCACTTTTTCCCTCTCTTAATTCCCAAACGTAATCCCTGAAGCCATAGTCCTAAAAAGTCCATCAACTTATTTCGCGTAGGCGTTGTTAAAACTAAACGCCACTTCATGACTTTTACGAAACTTATGTCTTACTCTGCATTAAAAGTGCAAATTCAAGTTCGTGACGTTCTGTAAGACGCCACCAAGTGGTTACAAAACCATTACATTCCTCCAAGCGCCATAAAGCGCCCTCTACAACAGCAAAAACAAACTAAACAAAGTTTATACCTCGCGATAGGGCAGGGCACAGGGAGCTGTCCACAAAGACGTTTTGACACGCTTCGGTGTCGTAAAAAATTTAAATGCCATTCGTTTCCGAAACATAAAATAGTTCTTAATGAGTCGAGTCACAAGAATTTCTTATTCCGTTGCCGCACCGTTATCGTATACCTTGGAATACAAATGCCCAAGTACACACACTTTCCAGTGGCAACAGCAGCGGATAAGAAGCCATCAAACGAGGCTTGCATGACATGTAAACAAATTGTTGACATTTGTTTATTGCCATCACACAATCGATTGCAAGGCGGTTAGACTTTGTTTCCCACCTTAAAGCGCATACAAATCGATTGATTGGCGTGTAATTGATGGAAAAACTCATTTGTCTTGTAGATAATTTCCACATTTCGGTCAACTGACAGGAGTGACACAAATATAGGGCTTTCCAATTTTCAACGCGTGCCCTATGCTGCTTCCAACGCAGCAAACTCTCGCTGACATTTGTACGGGACCGCGTGATGCCCCTGCGACCAAGGCACCAAAAATTCGTTTTAAATGCCGTCGACTTGGACGTTCTGTCGCCTTGGACTGGTTAAAGGCTATCACCCGTTCGGCAGAGGTTAGAGGCCAGTCAGTACAGTAGTGTCCATACAAAGCGCACCATTGACAGCAACAGAGTAATTGCGCAAAACCATTCGATTGTTTATCACTCATTAAGGCATTCATTTACGCGCCCAAATCGAGACTAGGCGTGAACGCGCACACCTCTCTCTTGAGCCGCGGATACACGGCAAAGTTAAACAGCGAAATAATGCGGCATTTATATGCATGCTATCGGCGCTATCTAAGCGATAGCTGTCCGCTGTCCTTGTGGCAGAGTGGTGCACTTGGTAGTGGCGGTTATCGGGTTATCGGTTCCCGGTGAAACATCGATTGCATACGAATAAGTTAATTTTCAGTTTGTCGATGGTATCCGATGGATGCGCGTGCTAACGAAGGCAATTTGAAGCAAATTGGATTTGAGAAATATGAGGGCGACTACGGTATGCAGTTTTAGGGATTCCCTTTGTGGTATTCAGAGCATGGTCGGAAGGGTGCAATTCATTTGTGTAACATCGGTTTACAGCGATGCTAATGGGAGCTAATGCCAGTGGGGCAACTAGACCAATTGAGGTTTTAAAATTTCCAAATGCTATAAACGGAGGTTTCCCAATGCGTGTGACAAATATCGAATCTTTGTGGCAGTGACTGCAGGGAGAAGGTGACTGTAGGGAGAAGTGACGCAATTTTGGTGAGGAAACAGAAATTCGTTCGGTGCTTGAGTTCAAAAAGTGTGGAATGGCGTTTGGATTGAACACGAATCTCTTTCATTTTCTTATGTTTGAAATTCTGTCGTGGGTGCTTATTTCATTTTATTTGGACATAACTGCGTTCGTCAAGTTAATTTTAATTAGCTTGGTGACAACGTAGTAATCCAACAGAAATTTGTAAGGCTCCCGATTGGGTCTTCAGTGTGACTGTAATGTAAACATGGAGCATGCAATTTTCCATACAACAGTTGTGCAATAATCGAATAGATTTTGTGTAATAAACGACAATTGTGTCCTGTGTGTCCACCACCGAAGGTTGTCCTGATATCGTACGGTCTTAAGCTCTTGACCCTGTATTGAATGCCAACAAAATTCTCCATGTATGGGATTCGCAGGCTGATTGCATAGTGCGTTTGCGTACAGCTGTTGGACCAATGTCAGTGCAACAGAAATTGGTACAACATCGTCGATCTTCTTCTTCTTCTTGTGGCGTCACAGTCCAAACTTCTCCAGCTTGCACGATCTTTTGGTAGCTGTTGCCAATTTCGCACGCCAAGCTGGTCGAGGTCCCTCTCCACAGGTGGGTCACCTTAGACGTGGACGTCCTCTATTGCGTTGTCCCACTGGCTTAAAATCGAAAATTTTCGGAGACGTCGATCTATTGAATTATTTTCTTAAACATTTTGAATTTTATCGAACGAGGTTTAATTGGCCGCCGTGACGTATTAGGTACAGTGGTGTGCAAAAAAATTGGTCCAAGTATCAAGTATCATTTTTCAGAAAACTTGCAAAGAAAACTGAAAACAAATTTACGAAATACAGCACCGCGTATATCCCATTTGTCCAATGTTTACAAAAACAGCAACCGCTACTTCGATTTTCTGCTCCCGTTATAAATTATCATGTGATGATTAAGTGTGTAAAAAAATGCGTGCATTGTATGAATTTATCATTAAATTGTGTTTGATCGAACTGGAAAGAGATGAATATATTTCTGAGACTTGTATTTCAGCTCGTTTATCCAATATTAAAAAAAGAGATAAACATCAGTGATATTAAAATTGGACGCAAAAGCCGTTGTACTGAAGTGGTATAAAAACAAACACCAATAAAATGGGTGAAAAGAGAAAAACCTCCAAATCTATTGTAGAAACAGTTGGATGTTCCTAAAACGTCTTAACCAATGCCTTCAACTGCCACAAAACCAAAGAAACTCGAGGCAAACAAGACCAACGACATCTAACGCCGATCGCCAAATGTTAACGGTTTCTAAAAACGAGCTATTTAGCACATCGATTCAAATAAAAGAAGAAAAGACTCTGGGTGTAAACACGTCAACAAGAAGAAGGAGTCTTATTATGAACATGAACTTCCTGGTAAAAGCCTACGAAAGCGTCCGTTGCTAACTACTCAGACTTCTTCTGGAACCAAACAAACCTAACCTAACTTCTTAAGCGACTGGATGGCGCAGATGGTTAAATGCCCGCCCTAAGTTAGAGGGGTCCCAGGTTCGAATCCCAGAGAAAGCAAAGTTAGTACGCTTTTATCCAGTTTTTCAAATCTGGTCCAGCCACCATTTGCCGTTGGGATCAAATTAACGGCACTATCACTGGAGCGGTCGATCAGTGGTACTAGTCTGACTGTGGGTATCACAATGGACCAACATGGTCTAAGTGTGCTGATGAATTCACTAGCAGCCCCCTAACCTAACCTAACCTAGCCTAACTTCTTGACATCATCATAGACGAAAACTCTTTACCGAAGAGCACTTTAATAAGCCAACTGCAAAATGGCAAAATTCCTTATAGTCTGATAAGTCACAGCTCAATATTTTGGAGCAGACAGTTTGTGCGAAGACCACGTGGAAGGAGACTTATTTATGTTAACTTATTCTAATTTAAACGAGTTTTAAAAACCTTTTATTTGTACACCATTGTACGTCCGTCAACTCCTATGCTGCATGTCCATGATTCGATCCCTGACATAACATCTTTTATTCATGACCCCTGACACAACATCTTTCATTTTCTTGGCACCACCTCTCTCGACAATAATAAGGGATCATACTGTAACAAATGTGTTACGATAGGCTGAACACACTCCGAACTAACTTTCAAGTCTAGGTCCAAATCAAAGAACAAGCTAAATCTTTTCAAAAAAAAATTACTCAAGGCTTCACCTCTTTCGAGTCACTCACAACGATCAAAGAGTATATCTGTCTAGAAAAAGCTTCTCAATCTCGCCGTTCGGAGTCGGCTTTTAAAAACTGTGGATCTCCTCCACTGAGAGAACAATAGCACGTACAACACAAGTGGTTGCTGAGAAGCTAGGACTGCAGCGCCACCATTATTATTATTATTGTATGTCTCGAAATGATTACAGTAGAGCGTCGCTTATCCGAACTAATTGGGACCGAGGATGGTTCGGATAATCAAATTTTATCAAAAAATTCAGATAATCGATCACATAAGCGAATCGTCCTTTTTACTTTTAATTTCTCTAGATTTTTCAATACCAAACATCTTCGCCAGCGGAGATCCATTTTCACGCTTTTCCAGTCTCTTAATAATTTCTATCTTTCATAAAACTTTTCGCTTCCTTTTTCTTGTTGACGACATTTTAAAAACTGAATTTCTTAACTGAACCACAATTCACGAATAGTATTAACAATGTTTACGTGGAGCACATATGAATATGCACATATGCATGTGTTAAAGTGGACCGTTAACTCAGGAATACCCCGTTAGTTTTTATTTTCTCCTTTTACGTACATTTGCTTCCGCTGTTGCATTCGGATAACTGACGTTTCGGTTAATTGACGTTCGGATAATCGACGCTCTACTGTATTGTGTAAGTAATAGTTTGCTTCACAGAACTATGCATATTTGACAAGTATGCCCTTGATACTCCAATTAAAGTTGCCGCTGTAATGCTTCAGATTTATAAAGTACTCACATTAAACATTGTGATGGAAACTTATTCAAAACTCTTGAAGGGGGTTTTATTGATAGCCTGTTATTTAACAAAATCATAAAAAAAATCTGTTGGCAACCCTTCCTAACCAAAAACAAAAAAAAACTAACTTCAAACCACCAAAAATCCCCGAAGAGACAAACTTTGCAATGGTTTTCAATCTCCAGCTACAGTTAACAGCCCTGAGTGAACGGGATTTGTTACTATCGATTTATAAGTTTCAGCTTAAATACAACGAAAACCGATACTGACCGAAATACAATGCAAACCAGCACAGTCGATACATTAATCATTCCTGTTCGGGTAGACCGCAGTGATATTGTTTTTCTTGTCACTGCTGACAATTGAAACAAGACGCTACACTTTGTGTGCACAAAGGGGATTATGAGGACACCATATTTGCCATGAATTCACACATGAGCTCATAATTTATGAGCAGCAGAAGTTTAGCCTGCTCAATGGGTTGAAATGGGCTAATAAATGACAGATGACATTTGTGAAAAATTGCAAATGTCATCGCCTTGTTCCTTGGCGTGGGAACTTTAATGTTCCCTGTTACATTACTTTGCAAAATTATTGTTGAACTTGAATCACATTCGTGCCAATTCTATATCAACTCAACTGATTCATGGCACAACTTAAATCTGAAGCTATTCCGGCATTAAAAACCGCATTTAATCGACACCTTCCTCGCATGTGCGTTGATATCAACCGCAATGAAAAAGCGATGTACGAGTATCGATGAACGCAAACATCAATCTGTGGGTATTCCCGCTTCGATTCATGTAAACACTGTCGGCAAATGTGTTTTCGAAAATCAATAGCGACTGCTTGCCTAAACGCGTTTAGGGACCAGACAAATCGTGTCGTTTGTTTCAAAATTGTTGGGGGAATTATCGGAACAAAAATCAGCTGCATGTACGAAAGTTGAATTGTTTTGCTTTTATAAGTGATGGAATGGAAATGTATTCACACTTTCAAACTGCTGTGAGCTAAGGGCAATTTTAGAAATGTTTTGTCTTTGGTGCGTCCTCAGTGGAGAAGTATTTTTAGACGTTTTTCAATTGAGTTTTAAGTTTGAAGTATCTGAATGTGAGTAAACTTACATATCACTTGCAGACCAACTTTTTAAGGCATTTGCTGACTCAATGTGACGTAGGACAACAACTCATTATGCAGCTCATGCAACACCTAAATGCAGTATATTTGCTAAATCCTTGTACGAGGGCACTACAAATATAACGATGAGCCCCTTCGGCTAATAAAATCTGTTACTGATTATCCCCAGTGGTACACCTTCCACTATCTTAGTCACGTACTGCTGCTTTGGTGTATGATGTCCACACGATCTAAAGGGCCATCTTAATCAATGTAATCAAAAATGCCCAAATACACCGATAAAGCTAAACACTTAACACACTCCGCCTCCATTTTCATCAATTTTGTTCCACAGTGTCGCATACAGAATTTCGTTGTTAAAAGTGAATTGGGTTCATGGCTCCGGTTAGAAAACCAAGACTAAAAAAAATTATGCTTCCCTTCTATTTTTTTTATTTTAAATTAAATTTTATTGTAATTTTGAATTAAATTTAAACACGGAAGAACAAGAACGTTTCGATTAGAAAGCAAATGTGTCAATACAATTGTTGTAAAAACCGCTGTCGAATGAAATCAAGGGGCAAGCTGAAGTTGCATATCTGTTTACTACTTGATTTCTGGTTTAGAAGACTTATCGAAGTCTGAGTTTCTGGAACGTAATTCTGGGACTATTGAATTATAACAAAATTCATTCAAAAAATGTATGTATGATTCAATTTGTACAGAACAGCATATTGTCATCGGCAACACTGGACAGCTGAACGAAAGACAGTCAGAGCCGAGAAAGTAGAGAGGGAGGACGCATGCTGCGCAACGTAACTTGGAATATCTTGGATAATAATTAATTTTGTGTTTATTTCGTTAAAATAAATAAAGAAAAATCAAAGTTTCAAAGTTTCAAAATTATTTACTTGGTCATCTTGTCTTTGTCTTTGTCTTTGGCTTTGTTTTTGTCTGGTAACATGCACGAAATACTCAGAATTTCGGAACTACTCAAATATGAAAGAAATTTACATATCACGTGAACATTGGAACTTCATAAAACCATCCGCACTCTCCAATTGCAAGTAAGTATGTCTTCAGGCAAAATTGGTGGACGGACCAGCAGAAGTCTGACAGTTTAAATTCTTGGCAATCAACAAAATTCGATGTTATCAGACTGTCAATATACAAACCGACTATATCTAGGTCATAAAATCAACTACAACGAGAGCTGCCTTGGCTAACGCCCTTTCGCACAACTCACAATTCGCCTGAAGGCTGAGTCGATGTTGAGCATATATCTACGAGCATTCCACAGCCATTTAAAACAAGACTTTGTCACTTAACATATCCAGAAATTCTACTTTGTACATTAAACCCTTTTGTGGCTCTCCTTGGTTGTCCACTCGTACTGTTCATTTAAAGTCAAAGCTCTCATTAGTCTCCGACAAGTTGGCAGTCCCCGACCCATTTTGTCCATACCACCGAAGCAGAATTTTCCTGTTGTCAGCTCAAGGATGATTTCTGCCACTCGCTTAATTGACTCTTCAGTGCAATCAGGACTCAAACTCCCTACGACCAGTCACATGCAAAAGTACATATGCACAGTCACGTTTAATTGTTTTTGAGATTCGCAGAAGGCGATGATTAATCGTAAATATATTTTTAAAGCGAGGCTCTTTGTGCGATATTAATCACCGAGTGACATGTTTATGTCAGTCTGAGATAAAAACGGAGCCATTAAATGCAATGTTCTGCGCTTTAACTTTTACCGAAAATGCGTCCTTAATTTTATTGCTTCATGAAAAGATGGAGCATGTGAATGGGGCATTACCTGAACTACGGACGGTCAAGTAAGTTTGAATTACAGCTGTGAAAACGTGATTAAACTGAATGGTGAGTAGTGGCGAGCTAATGGATGTTCCTGACAAAATAATTACGGGTGAGTCCTTGAGAGGTTGGCAAAAAGTTGGCTTATTTATTTAAGGTTTGTTTTTTGGAGATAATGCGATAAAAAGAAGTTAATAGTAGATGATGTTTTAGCGAGTCATCGGACTTCCAAAGGTTAGCTTTTTTTTATTGCTGTTGAATTGTATTTGACTAGATGTTGACATTCTATTTAATCTGGAGGCAGACTGTTTAGCAAGTAATGATAATATTCAGCCTACTATCCGGACAACCCTCTAATATCCCTAAAATATGCACACCTATTCTGTTTTCACATAAATGTAAGTGAAATAATAACCCATTCAAGAAATATGTTCTTTGTTTTATTTTGTTTAAGCCCCTAACAACCGGAAAAATCGGTTATCCGAGAGGCTGTTGGTACTCTGAACGAAACTTTTTATTTATTTAATAGATTGCCCCATCCACAAAAAAGGCGATCCTACCTCTTGCACCAACTATAGAGGTATATCCCTGCTCAACGTCGCCTACAAGATCCTGTCCAGCGTACTGTGTGAACGTCTAAAGCCGTTTTGCACCGCACTAATCGGCACGTACCAGTGCGGCTTCCGGCCCGACAAATCGACTATAGACCAGATCTTCACACTAAGGCAAATCGTGAAGAAGACCAGCGAGTTTCAAATCGATACGCACCATCTTTTAATCGATCTTAAAGCCGCATACGACAGCATTCATCGCAAGAAACTATTCGAAGCGATGGGCGAATTCGGGATTCCGGGAAAACTGATCCGGTTGTATCGCACCACGCTAACACACACGCGATGCACCGTGCAATTCGGCTCGAGGACCTCTGAGCCGTTTGAAACCTGCACTGGATATCGGCAAGGAGATGCGCTGTCGTGTGATTTCTTCAATTTGGTACTGGAGAAGATAGTGCGGCGGGCTGCTGTTGGGATACGCAGATGACATCGACATCGTTGCGCGTTCCTAACGCGCCGTGGTGGAAGCTTTCACGGCGATTGAAGAACAGGCGAATCGAGCTGGTCTTAAGGTCAACGCAGATAAGACAAAATATATGCTGTCGAGCAAGAAACAATCCGCCGCACACTACCTAGGACAAAATGTTACTATCGACAGCCACAATTTTGAGGTAGTGAAGGATTTCGAAGCGTTAATACGCGAACCATGCAGACACAAGCGTCTGCACCTAGCCTCTATTAACGAACTCCTACTCTCACCTCCCCGTGGTGAAATCCGGGAGCCGAGTACCCTCGACAGAAGATGGGGTAACCAACCCTCGTGGGACGTCTGGGCGGCTGCAAACGAGAGAGGGGGGAGTGTGAGTCTACCAGGGCTCATCACTCTTTTTAGGATGGCGGCGGAGGAGCTGGTCAACTGATTGGCCAACGGCGGCATCCACAACTCCAGTCAGCAGGAGCTACCTGGTTTCCATGGTAAGGTCGGGACCTTGGAATAGAGATGGCGGCGGATGAGCCCTTTTAGGGCCAACGGCGGCGCTCACAGCCTGCAAGAGGCTACCGACACCGGATCCCTCCGGACCCCTTTGTCCGGGGGCTAAACAAATGGACCTGTCCTCCCAGTTGGAGGTTGTGCGTGGGGTTAACTTCCTCACCACGTAAAAAAGTAAGGAGTTGAGAAGCAACAATATGCCTCGGATACGGACGGATTTACTGTTGACGACCCCAGCAAACGGAATAAGGACAATGACTTTCGGTTCTGCACGTGGAATGTGAGGTCCCTGAACAGACCACGTGCAGCCGATGAACTCGCGGAGGCCCTAGACTGCTATAAAGCAGACGTTACCGCAATCCAGGAAGTGCGATGGGATGGGCCGGGCAAAAAGAGGATGAAAAACTGCGATATCTACTACGGCGACTGTTACAGAGAGCGAAGGCAGCGATTATTTGGATGTGGATTTGTTGTTCGAGGCAGACTTAGGCAAAAAGTCTTAAGCTTTAAGTACATAAGCGAGCGCCTCATAACAATCCGCATCAAGGCTAAATTCGGCAACATCAGCCTAATCTGCGCCCACGCCCCAACGGAGGACAAAGATGACGATAGCAAGGATGACTTCTATGATCTCCTAGAAAGAACGTACGATCAATGCCCCAGCTACGACACCAAGATCGTTCTAGGAGATTTTAACGCTAAGCTGGGTAAAGAGGACATCTTTGCTAGAGTCATCGGTAAACACAGCCTGCACGACACCACGTCCGAAAACGGACTCAGGCTGGTGGACTTTGTTACGGGGCGAAACCTCTCTGTAGCTAGCACGCGGTTCCCACACCTCAACATCCATAAAGGGACCTGGCGGTCCCCTGATCATTCAACCGTCAACCAGATTGATCACGTTGCGATCGACGTCAGACACTCCTCCAGTATTCTTGATGTCCGAACTTTCCGAGGCGCCAACATCGACTCGGACCATTTCCTTGTTGTAGCCAAGGTAAGGACACGGATATCGAGAGAAGAACGGAGTCGAGGAAGCCAACCACGGTTTGACGTCGAAAAGCTACAGTCGCAACAGACTGCCAGGAACTTTGCCGATCGAGTCTCCCTGAAACTCTCCGAAAGTTCGACGCCGCCTGCACTAACAATAGACGAAGAATGGAAACGTTGTCAAAGAGCCATCAGAGAAGCCGCTACTGATGTGCTGGGTTTTAAAACCCCAACAAGGAAAAACCCCTGGTTTGACAACGAGTGCAGGCAGGCACATGCAGCAAAGCAAGAAGCCTACCGGGCAACGCTGCATCGAACCACGAGAGCTGTTCGTGAGCTCTACGAACAGAGAAGAAGGGAAGAGAACCGGCTTCTCAGGAAGAAAAAGAAAGAGCACGAGAAGCGCGCGATCGAGGAGATGGAGAGGTGTTATGGCAGGAATGATGTCCGAAAGTTTTACCAAAGGGTAAAACTTTTATCGAATGGATATAAAGTTCGGACAGAAGCTTGCCGGGACGAAAATGGACAGCTAGTAGTAGTTTCGCAGTCGATACTGAGAATTTGGAAAAATCATTTCTGCAGACTGTTGAACGGCGATGAGGACACAAATACCGCTGTCAGGCAGAATGTTCCACTCAACACAACGGACGATGATAGAAGAGAATACCGTCCCCCCGACCTAGACGAAGTCAAGATAGCGATATCGAGACTGAAGTCTAATAAAGCTGCTGGTGCAGATAGTCTGCCCGCCGAAATGTTTAAAGCAGCTGGAGGTGATCTGGTAGGGCGCATGCACCAGCTCATCTGTAAGATATGGTCGGAGGAAAGCATGCCCGATGAGTGGAATCTCAGTATCGTTTGCCCGATCCACAAGAAAGGAGACCCCTTTGACTGCGCCAACTATCGAGGGATAAGTCTCCTTAACATCGCCTACAAAATCTTCTCTGCCGTTTTGTGTGAACGCCTGAAACCATTCGTGAACAAACTGATAGGTCCTTATCAGTGTGGTTTCAGGCCCGGGAAGTCCACCATCGATCAAATCTTCACACTGCGGCAGATCCTGGAGAAGACCCAAGAAATGCAAATTGACACACACCATCTATTTGTCGATTTCAAGGCCGCATATGACAGCGTGTATAGAGACGAGCTATACAGCGCCATGTCTAGTTTTGACATTCCTGCTAAACTCGTCAGACTGAGCAGGATGACGATGGAGAACTCTCGCTGCTCCATCAAGGTCGGTAACGAACTCACCGAGACCTTCAATGTCAAAAAAGGTTTTAGACAAGGCGACGCGCTGTCATGTGATTTCTTTAACATCATTCTTGAGAAGATCGTGCAAAACTCACTGGCCAACACAAGAGGCACGATCTTCCAAAAGTCCGTTCAACTGCTAGCTTATGCGGATGACATTGACGTGATTGGGAGAACACAGCGAGCCGTCAATGATGCGTTTGCTGGCATTGAAACGGAAGCGGCTAAAATGGGTCTGGCGGTAAACGAGGGCAAAACAAAGTATATGCTGTCATCGAGAAAGGACGCACAACATCGACGACTTGGCCAGAACGTCACCATAGGCAGCTATAACTTTGAGGTAGTAAAGGACTTCGTCTACCTTGGCTCCGCGGTCAACAGTACAAACAACATCAGTACCGAGATCAAACGCAGAATTACTCTTGCCAACCGCTGTTTTTATGGGCTCAAAAGGCAATTGAGTAGTAGAGCCCTCTCTCGGAAGACCAAGTTGACTTTGTATAAGACCTTGATCATCCCAGTCCTGCTTTACGGTGCAGAGGCATGGACAATATCCCAAGCGGATGAACAGTCTCTTGGTCTTTTCGAGAGAAAAGTTCTGCGCGCGATCTTTGGTCCTGTTTGCGTTGATGGCATTTGGAGGAGAAGATTCAACCACGAACTGTATGGGCTGTACAGCGACATGAGTCTAGCCAGGCGTCTACGGATCCAACGCCTAAGATGGCTAGGTCATGTAGAGCGTATGGACAACTTAGCTCCGGCCCGAAGAGTCTTCGACTCTGAGCCTGTGGGACAACGCAACAGAGGACGTCCACGAACAAGGTGGCGCACACAAGTCGAGGGGGACCTCTGCCGGCTTGGTGTGCGAAACTGGAGACAGCTGGCGAAAGATCGTGCTGGCTGGAGAGGCATGTTGAGTGAGGCCCAGGTCCACCTCGGACTGTAGCGCCCTAAGAAGAAGAAGAAGAAGAAGGAGTTTCTTTACCTCGGGACAAACGTGAACTCCACGAACGACATCACAGTGGAGATCCGACGTAGAATCGCCCTTGGCAACCGATGCTACTTCGGTTTGTCAAAACAACTGGGCTCAAAACTCCTGTTCGAGGCCCAGTGAAATCGAATCTAGTCCAGTCACCATTTGCCGTTGGGATCAAATTAACGACACTGGAGTAGGTTTCTACCTAGCAGTACAACGGACCAGTTATGAGTCTGAGTGCTCTAGTAGTGTTTCAAAAATACACCGGAAAAAAAAAAATTGTTATAAGAAAGCAAAGAGCCGAAATACACGTGTATGCAGAAACACGCGATTTTTAACTGCCCCACATGGTTTTTACAGCTTGTGCTGATAGTACTTAAATAATGGGAGCAATTAACTAAGGATTGAGTATAAAAAATGTTCAATCACTTGTCATAGAAAATACGTAGCATACATAATCCATATTTAATTTATCTCTCTGGCAGATTTACGATTTGTACGCCTATAAAGCACACGCAAATAAACAGATACGCTTACATTTATGGATATCCGATTCAATTTAATTCATCTCGTTTCATGTGTTTATTGGATTTTGATGCACTTAATCATAATGACATCATGGCCGGCTAATACAGCAGAAAGTGCTTAATTTTACGAGACCCATTCAACACCCATCCGAATGTCAAACAGAAATCAGTTGATGTCGCATCATTTTGCGGATACACAGATAAATGCTTTTATCGATCGGGTATGACTCGCCAAATGAACACAGCTGCCAAGTGGTGACAATGCAGTGGCGTCACTTTGACATTGAACCTTCAACAGTAAAAACAGTGCTATCGATTTCGGTTGAATTTACGAAAATAAATAAGCTTGAAATAAGGAGTGTCTTGTGCAGAAATTGCTTAAGTGGTGATTCGACGTGTATGATGGGACTCTATTTTAAAGGACAATATGTGCTGTTAGAGATTTCGGTTTTATTCTACGACGGCTGTTCGAAAAGTCAATGATTTTGATGCCAGATGACGCTCGGATTTCATGGAGGTTATTTTTTTCCTGACATTCTTGTTCCTATCTGGGCATAAATAAAAAAAAACAATAGGTCTCTCAAATACTTAGGTTTCTTACAGTAATCAAAAGAACATTGGCTTGTGAAATTTGGTCAAAAAAAAAAATGAGTAAAACATAACCTTTTGCGGTAAAGCTCTTTAAGTGACTGAAAACAGACCTTAAAATAGTATGGAGACCTTACTCCCTCGCATGGAATGGTGTACAAGTAGTTCACTGAATGTTGTTGTGGTCGTGCGAGCACAAAGATACGGAGCATCGAGAACGTCCAAATGACGTCACAACGATCACCGATGAATGCTGCTTTTGATTACGGTGAACCAAAAACGGATTCGGGTAAAGATTTCAAAACAGAATTTTAAATTCTTCAAGCCCAATTCAAGCGAATTCTTGTGGCGTTTCGTACCAACTGATGTAGCCTGGATACACATCTACACACCAGAAATGAAAGAACATTAAAAACAGTAGACTTCTGCAGGCGAACGTGCTCCAAAAAAGGCAAAAACGCATATTTTGCAGAATTTGGAAAACCATACTTTTTAGAAAAGTTAAATAAGTTGAAATGTTGTTGGGAAAAGTGTATTGCTCTGACTGGAGACTAAGTTGAAAAATAAATTCGATTTTGAAAAAAAAAGAGTATGTAAAACGAGTTAAAAATGCAACTGATGCCTTAAATTTTTATTGATTTCTTTATTTGCTTCTTCCAGTTGATCTCCTCGTTGATCCGTTAGTCAGGCTGGTTGTACACGAACTCCCAGATGATCCTTTTCCTTTTTACTACGGCCATTACTTTTTTAAGTTAGCTCCACTTTGCGATCTCGTCAGTGTTCGACTCAAGAGGGCGCACTGTTTACACCAACTTCACATCGGCCTTACAAATTATTATTACAAGTATTTGATTTCAAACTCGCTGACTTATCGAGCAACTCTCCTATATCCTCAGTTGAAGGTCACAATCTCTGACAGTTGTTTGAACGCCGAAGGATAGACTGCTCCCAGAAAATATAACTTATTATGGTAACGTCATTAGCTACACTCTCGGCGAATTAAATCGACTTCGGCATATAACATTAGACCCCAAACAAGATCCCAGACAGTTGTAGCGCCTTCAAAACGTGTTAACGTTACGCGCAGTAATAGAGACACTTATGAAACCAAGTAAAGTCACGACCGATTCTAACCCAAGAATGTTAATTAATAATGCTGAATTCACAGTCAAGGTTTTTTAAACCTAGTCTCGGCGAGACTGTCTATAAATACTACTTAATTCACTGCCAAGGTAAAACTATTATTCTCACGATCTCACGACACACTTATGAACTGTTACGAGATTTATTTTGTATCGCGTATTTTTTTCAGTGTCAACAATTTTCTAGTACAAAGCCCAGGCAACAAAAGTTGTTACCACTGCTAATGACCTACCGATTATAGCCAAAAACTTAACCGGTATTCTTTTGTGTTTCACTGGAACACATTTCATGAGTGACTGTCATTTTTCTCGTTTATCTCAATGAAATGCTTAAAGAATATCATCAAAAGTTGGTCGCACTGTTAAAAAAACACGCTAGCACGACGGTATGACGGCCAATTACCTTCCAGGCCTTTTGGCTATTAACTTACTAACCAACAACTTCATCGTACATTTTTGGCTCTGCGATGCTTGCGTGAGTGTTTTCAGAGAGAAAAATCGATGTTTTTTCAATAATAACAATTGATACTGTTAAAAAAAATGTAATTAGCTTTTGGCATGAGAGTTGGAATGGTTAGAATGAATGGTTAGAGGCAGTCAAAATTGGTCGAGGACATTCCAAGCCATTTGGGAAAAATTATTTTTTCACATCAGCAAGCATGAGAGTTTGCTATGTCGCGAAAACGTTTTTACTAAACCCTTCTTCAAGCAAGGCAAGTTACATGAACTAAGTTAAGGCATCATTAGATCAGCAACAAAATAGTTAGGCCAAGTAGAGCCTATAGAAGGATCTCGGTTTTCTCCGATTACGTGGAATAACGTACCAAACAATTTATGTGACGCACGAAAACAAAAAGGAATAAGACCCAATTTGGCATTTGGTATTAGAGGCAAAATTTACTAAATTCTTCCAACGGAAAGGGCTGCATTTCGATGATTTGGCCACTTGGCACGAATGTCTCCTTAATTACGTAGGAGGCGTGCCTTCAATGCAATTCCATCAGGTAGGCGACCGCTTGGTAGACCCAGGTCGAGATGGTTGGACCAAGTCCAAAAACTCGCCTGGTTGCGCCCGGGCATACCTCCTGATAAGTTGGAGTCGATGGCGGAGGATCGAGTGGCCTGGAGATCTTTCGTGCATGCATTGCCCCCACGACACCTTTAGTGGAACATGCGGGTCACTGAAAATAATGCTGATGATGATAGGTTTTTTTCATTGACGCCCAAACTGTTGCCGTCTCTAAATAATTAAATTACATCATCAAAATGCTTGTATGTTAAGAAGCCTTAATCTTATTGCGCATTAAATATCCATCCAGGTTTAAGATACAGTCAAATGGTCAGTTAAACTTAAGTATGTTATACTTGGGTTTCAAAAAATTAAATATCCTAAGTTTGGCCGTAGTTAATGTCAGCCCTTAGCACATCACATCTAACACATCATGGAAGTCACCTAGTCACTAATACAGTACCAATCGAGTGTACCTAAATTTAAATTCCGAAAATTGTTGACGTAACTGACAGTTATTCATTCACTTCGATCAAGGAAAACAAAGAAGGGACAGACTTGTAAAAGAGAAATCAGAGCTGCAGAAGGACAAATATGATTTCAAGGTTAGAAGATGAGCCTTAGAAAAACCGAATAAGTGTTTACTTAATCTAGACATTGGGTCAACGACGCGAGCCCTGTGGCCGGCCTTGAGCAAAAACAGATTATTATCAATGGCGAAACTCAGTTTTGCGGTGAAGAAGCCTGTGAAATAGGCACCCACTCAATGAGTATAGGCATCGATCACAACGACTACTGCATAAGTTGTAGGGATGTAGATGAAACAGAATTTGTTCATCAACTGCTTTTCGATTTCCAAACTTCAATAAGAGATTGCAGTTATAAGACGTCTTTGACAAGCTGATAAATCTGATTAACATTAAACTGAAATGCCTTGAGATTTATACTTCGATTCTTCAATACATCTTCTTCTCAACGGAAAAGTATAGGTCTTACGATGGTAGTTTTCTTTTTCCCTCCGTATTCAGATGACTCCTAGTCATCCGTGTTGAATGCTTTAATAAGTGTACAGTTAGGCGCTTTAATTGTCTAATTTTATTTAAGACCAATTCAGATGTACGAGCAGCCAAAAGACCAAGAACAACAGTTTGCCGCATCAAATGGCCGTTAATATTTGAATGTTATTACGCATTTGGAAGAGGATTATTTGTAAATGCAGTCAGCATCAAATTGAGGGTTCACTCATTGGGTATGTGTCCACTAAATTAGAATTTACCGGTCAAAAAACAAGCGTCAAAAATGAGTGTACATCTGACTGCATAGGTAATTGTCAGACATAAAACAAGTACTATTTGTAATATAAATTACATTTATAAATGAAAATGCAACGGCAAAATTATTGCATGATAATAGCTAATACCTTGTGCTACTTTTAAAAAAGATGTTTAGTCTTGCAATCAGTGTTTTAAAACTGAGCAAAAATGCAAAGTCGTCAAAATTATTAAGACTCATAAAAATACTTTTTAAGTATGATTTCAAAGCTTTAGTTTGAGTTATCAATCTCTGGTGTATATCATACCGGTCAATTTTTATTTAGAGGACACACTTTTACTTCTGACGTTGACTGTATATATCATCTACAGTCAAAACCGGTTATATCGACCTTCAAGGGACTGACGGATTTGGTCGTTATAAGCCTTTTTGACTGTGTTTACCTTTCTTTCTTTTTTTTCTTATGTCGTGTATTTCGTTCAAACTGCGCACTAAGATTTTCGAATATTTAAGGGTACTTTCGCGACCGCCTTGGCGTAATGGGTATATGTAATGGGTATATACAGACAAATAATTTTCAAATTTCACCGCTTTATCTCTTTCGAGTCATTGACAATGTCGTAGAAGCTATGCTTAAGTCCACCTCGGGCTGTGGCACTACAGCATCAAAAGCGATTACTGCTTTAGTGGCTTTGCTTGTTTGGTAACCTGTGGATGCTTTCAGATAAGTCTTGAAAAATGTGCACTCAAGTACATTTGTGGTGCGTACATAAGTAATTTCTAGGTTTTACGTGATCAACATGTTTTTGAGTCCACTCTTTTTAAGCCGCCATCGTCGTTATTTTCTTGTCTACGGATCCACTGATTGTCAAATGATTCACCAAACTGCCTGATCTTCCGTGAACAACTCTAATGCGTCAAAAGAGATACCGAAGCAGCCCAGCTGAGTTGACGTACTCGACTTAATCATCTCATCTCCGCTCTACCATGCCAAACCTGATGATATGAGATTCAAAATTAATTGTGGAATTACATTACCTTAATAACCACAAGATTGGTCAAAACAAAAATGTGTGTATTTATTCTATCCAAGTATGAATAATTTCCATACGTTATATGGAGTTAATTTTTTATATAAGAATTCGCTAGACACCTTTTATTATTCATTAGACTCAACTTGTTTCTAGAGTTGATCCTAGTCTAGTCAGAGAGCTTAAGCATTTAAATGCAGATGCAACGTTTTCCGCATAAACAATTGCCTCTCAAGGTTGTCAAGAATACCAAGTGACACTGTCAACTGAATAGATGTAGCTCTACCACTTGAAGAGTGTCACCCTGTTAAAAGCCACACCTCATTTTGGATTGATATCATTAAATGACGCAGCAACGTTATAAAGTAATAAAATATTTACAAATGCGCGTTCTCATTCTCAGGCTAACCACAAAAACAATGAAGCGCAATTATAGAGTAGATCTTAAATGTGCTGCGTACTTCTTAAATCAAGAAAACATCAAACTGAATTATAAACCCAAAGATGAAAAAACCAACGACGAAATATCTGCGACATATTACAACTTTAACCCGGTCTCTTGCAATCAAATCTAGTTATAAATGTGGAGACTTCCTACAATAGGTAGCTGTCACTGTAAATGGGTTTTTTATGATTGTCTCAAACTAGATTAGACGGCAAATAAACAGAAATGTCTAAATTTAGTCATCACCAAAAGAAGCTGGAAACGAATACGAGCCCAAGAAGTGCGCATTAAAGTTTAGACCGGTTTCAAAAACTTGAGTTGAGCTCATTCATCTACTTGTGGCATATACCACAGACTTTGGGCAGAGATTGAGCTTAATGTAACAGCGCTGAAAAAACAATTTTCGGTGAATTAAATTATAGCCTTCTATATTAGTTTTTGAGCAAAAAGAATGTAGAGGGAGGGGAATGGGCAAATAGAGTTTTTCTTTCCAATAGTTTATAATTGTTGTAGTTTAATACCGGAGTTGTCTGTTTCATGGCGATATCTGTGAGCAACAAAAGGTCGTTCCTTTCCTAGATTTTACTAAATGAACTGCCAAACTGTGTGGTTTCAGGACCGGGAAGTCCACCATCGATAAAATCTTCACACTGCGGCAGATCCTGGAGAAGACCCAAGAAATGCAGATCGACACACACCATCTATTTGTCGATTTCAAGGCCGCATATGAAAGCGTGTATAGAGACGAGCTATACAGCGCCATGTGTAGTTTTGACATTCCTGCCAAACTCGTCAGACTGAGCAGGATGACGATGGAGAACTCTCGCTGCTCCATCAAGGTCGGTAACGAACTCCCCGAGACCTTCAATGTCAAAAAAGGTTTTAGACAAGGCGACGCGCTGTCATGTGATTTCTTTTACATCGTTCTTGAGAAGATCGTGCAAAACTCACTGGCCAACACAAGAGGCACGATCTTCAAAAAGTCTGTTCAACTGCTAGCTTACACGGACGACATTGACGTGATTGGGCGAACACAGCGAGCCGTCAATGATGCGTTTGCTGGCATTGAAACGGAAGCGGCTAAAATGGGTCTGGCGGTAAACGAGGGCAAAACCAAGTATATGCTGTCATCGAGAAAGGACGCACAATATCGACGACTTGGCCAGAACGTCACCATAGGCAGCTATAACTTTGAGGTAGTTAAGGACTTCGTCTACCTCGACTCCGCGGTAAACAGTACAAACAATATCAGTACCGAGATCAAATGCAGAATAACTCTTGCTAACCGCTGTTTTTATGGGCTCAAAAGGCAATTGAGTAGTAGAGCCCTCTCTCGGAAGACCAAGTTGACTTTATACAAGACCTTGATCATCCCAGTTCTGCTGTACGGCGCAGAGGCATGGACAATATCCCAAGCGGATGAACAGTGTCTTGGTCTTTTCGAGAGAAAAGTTCTGCGCGCGATCTTTGGTCCTGTTTGCGTTGATCGCATTTGGAGGAGAAGATTCAACCACGAACTGTATGGGCTGTACAGCGACATGAGTCTAGCCAGACGTCTACGGATCCAACGCCTAAGATGGCTAGGCCATGTAGAGCGTATGGACAACTTAGCTCCGGCCCGAAGAGTCTTCGACTCTGAACCTGTGGGACAACGCAACTCCTTTCTTGTGGAACGAGTCAATTTAAGAAATTAAATTCTCCGCCTTGAAGGAGCAGCGTTTCCATTCTCTATTGTCATCCTGCACAGTTTGACGAGTTTGGCATGAACTAGACATAGCGATGGTTAGCTCGTTTCTATTTGCGGTGTCATATGCGGCCTTGAATTCGACGCAATAGATGGTGAATATCTGCCTGTGTCGTGACCAAACAATGGCATGCACAATACGTGTGCACTTCAGGATGACGATCAACATTCGAAATCAAACGCGAAAGTCTGCGATTACTCAAAGGCGTCAACCGCAGCATTTGATTGCCACTAGTGATAAAGTGAATTGAGTGGCGTTCCCATATTTGTTGAGGCCAAACCGATGAACCCTACAGATATAGTCTAGTGTAGGAATGCAATAAAATGAGAGAATTATGATCGCTTTATCGGCATCAGAACTCCGCCGAACGGAAATGAACCGAGACAAAGAGACTCATTTATGTAAAAAAAAGATAATGAATTTTGTTGGTCCCATAAGATTACACTTAAGTCACTCAGTGTCAACCATTATGAATACTTCTGATACTGTGAACTGTTCTGTCACTCGTTATTGTTATTGTTTATATTTGAAACAAGTGCTTAGCCTTCACTTCACTTGGACGAGAAGAATGTTTCGTGCGTGACATAATCCACTTCAGACTTACTTTAAGGTTAGACACACGAATCAAAGTTAAGATCACATATAACCGTTAACATGAACAAGATCGAGCTCTAGAATCACCACAGAGATTCAAAGAGTTTAAAATATCTTTAGACCACAGATTAAATACAGGATCATATCGAAATTTAAGGTTACTAGCACGTAACATCCAACGATTGAGATGGCTAGGTCATATAGAGCGAATGGAAACCAATGCTCCGGCCCGGAAAGTCTTCGAATCCACCCCCTAGGGACGGCGCAGTAGAGGAAGACCGCGACTCAGGTGACGCACGCAAGTGGAAAGGGACATCAACCAACTGTGCGTGCGAAACTGGAGGCAGTTAGTTAAAGATCGAGCTGGCTGCAGATGCTTGTTGGTTAAGTATGTAAGTAAGTAAGTAAGCACGTAAGGTCGTCTATGTGGGTTGAACAGTGTTATGAAAAAAATAAGGCCAGTATTCAGAAGACTCTAGAGAAACTTGACAGAAAAGACAAAGAGCCTTCTGAACATTCCCAAGTTGTGAAAAATTCCAAGAGAACTTATTTGAGAAACAGAAGAAGTGTAACGACCGTACCACAGACAATGGAAATTTAAGTTTTCAAGTTGGGGAAAGGTTGGAAAGAGTAGGCATAATTGATTTCATACCGCTAAATGGTGAAGGTGGGCGCCGTGGCCGTGTGGGTTCGTGCGTCGACCCATGCGCATTAGACTTTCACAGTCTAGGTTCGAATCCAAGTCCAGAGAAGCAATTTTTCAAAAAAAAAATTGTTCGCGCCTCCACCTCTTTCAAGTCACTGACAATGCTCAAAGAGTATAACTGTCTAGAAAAAGCTTTTCAATCTCGCCGTTCGGAGTCGGCATTAAACTGTAGGTCCCCTCCACTCGTGAGAGAACAATAGCACGCACAACACGAGTTGTTTGGTGAGAAGCTAGGCCCAGGTCCACCTCGGACTTTAGCGCCGCCATTATTATTATTATTAATGTACGATAACCTTGAAAAAGAAGAATTTGCATAAAGCAATAAAAAAAATTGCAATTTACTCTGCTGTAGATTGCTTTTAGGTTTATTTATTTGCACTAAAAATTAGGATTAATTTGAGTCACGATTCTGTGATGTCTAATTTATGTACATAAAGCGTTCCACACTGGAGCTCACAAAACAAATGAAACTTCTACAAATTAAATAATAATCGAGGGTGATAGTAATTATTAATGATTCTGCGGCGCAAAAACGTCAGCATTGAATTGAAGGTCAAAAAAATCCTAATCCAAAATCTTATACAAAACCTTTTAATTTAGGAGACGCACAACTAAAATAGTCTGAAACAAATTTGGTTGAAAGTAAAAACCGAAAGCAGTTCGGTGTGGATATCTCAAGGCCAAATTTAGATTTTTAAAGCAAGAAATAATTTGACATACAGAAGTTTCTGAAAGCTGACACAAGTCTCATTTTTGAACACATCGTCCTGACTTCTTTTCTGATCATCTAACGAATTTTTGATATTGCCAATCTTGCAGAAATGTTAAACATACTGATTCTGGTACTAAGGGATAGAAAAGCAAATTTAGCTAACTCAAAAATTGAATTTAAAAAAAATTAAAAATTTTCGGTAGTAAACAAATGGAAGAGATGCTTTATTGAATGAGACTACATAGGCAGACACTACAGGAGGACAGAATAATTAAATCGATTAAACTTAGATATGTCGGATTTTTGCTCAGAGGGGAATATCACGTGCATTGATTTAATTTCCATATCACTGTTCATATTAGAGTATTTTTTCATAATAGGTGTACCAGTTAATTCGTGCGGTTTTACAAACGATGGCGTAACTTGATTACAGTTCCAGTGAATCACCTTTGCAAATATTCGTTACAAAGCTACTGTTATGTAGTTTCAGAATCAGTATGTGTCATTTAGTTGAAGCGTATACAACAATACCTTTTTTTTAGTTTAGTTTCTTTATTGTAGCTAAAATGTTACATTTTTATTAAAAAAAACTATATTGCACAATTTACAGAGATGTGGTATGAGCTACCTTACTACTGAAAAAGCATTACAAGTTACAAGAAAATATATCACTATTGATCTTTGAGAAACATTTGAAGGAAAAGCTACAGAAAAACCTTCATTGATTAGCAATACTTTTTAATTCACTGAGTATGTCGAGTTTCGTGAAAAATAAAGTGTTTTTGCGGGGAGTTTTACTTCTTTATTTCAATATGAAGAAAAAAGCAGCCGAAAGCCATCGCATTTTGGTGGAAGTTTATGGTGACCATTCTATAGCTGAGCGAACGTGTCAGAAGTTGTTTAAATGGGTTTGAAAGGTAATTTTGACTTCGAAGAACGAACTTTTGACTTCAACAAAGTTTGAAGATGAATAATTAGGGGCATTGCTCGAAGAAGATCCGTCACAAACGCAAGAAGAACTTGCAAATACACGTTGGGTCGCTCAACAAACCTCGGAAATGGTTTGTTCGTTTAAAAACTGAATTGAAGACAAGAGACGTTAAAAGGCGATTTTGCATGTCTGAAATGCTACTTGAGTGCTATAAAAAGAAATAGTTTTTGCATCGGATTATGACTGGTGATGAAAAGAAACGCTGAAATGGGAAGTCCTACGCCAACCGCTGTATAGCCCAGACCTTGCGCAGTCACACTACCATTTGTTCCGCTCAATGCAACATGTCCTGGCTGACCAGCACTTCTCCAATTATGATGAAGTCATAAATTGGATCGATTCGTGGATAGCCGATAATCCGACCAATTTTTCTCGACACAGAATTCATCTCTTGCCAGAAAAATGGGAATAAGTTGTGTCCTACAATGGACAATACTTTGTATATTAAATTTGTAATAATTTTTTCTAAATAAAGTATGGATCTTTGAAAAAAAACCCACGAATTAACCGGTCCACTCACAAATTAATACTTATTAGGTCTGTTGCCGCACTTTCTGCACTAAAATTCACACATTCTCAATTTACAAAGAGCGAGGACGAACGTCCTCATCTCTCACAGAGATGAAGAAACCCCAAAAAAGGACGAGAACTCCTATGCTCTTTTATTATTGCCAAAAACATATTTTTGAATTTAATGAATTTGTGAATTGTGATTCCGAAAAACGGAAAAACGGATAAATCGACCAAATTATGCTTTGAAAAATTTGTGTCGAATTTGTTGTTTTTATCCATTGCTTCTGTTAAATTGTTATTTATTTGCCATCACAAATCCGTATCCAATTTGGACATAACAACAATTGATTGATGTCAGCTGATTTAACAAAGTTGAACAAATAACAAATAGTCTGTACAGCAATATGAAACTAGACCACTGGCATAGTAGAGCACATGTGCACCACAATTTTGACTTAATACAAATTCCGGAGGGACCTTTTAGCATGCGACGATGATTGGTGGCGGGCATACACAATTGTAATGTTTATTTAACTAACAACAACTATCGGACGTTTTCAGCTGACAAAATATTGTGCAAAACATATGAGCTCATTCTTTATAGCTTGCGTCGACCACTCGATGAAGGGGCATTAAAAAAAAAACAAAAAACCTACTTGCCCACAAGAAAACCAGTATAACGGTAAAAAGATTCCGCCAGAACTAATATTCAAAGAGGAAGCGATAAACGGAAGGGGATCTAGAAATCTTCAAACATTTTTAACAATTAAAAAAACATTTTGGAAAATTTTTTAATTATAAACACATAAACGACACAAAAAACGTATTTATTAGAACGACGCTATAATCATCTTTATCACTTGCATTTTCATTTAAAAGGATCGGTATTGTCTGTCATAAAACAGGTTATTCTTTATTTATTTAAAAGCTAACGTTAAATTTAAAAATTAAAAGTTAGCTGTTAAGCCAGAGCAACAAAGCCTTAGGCTATAAAACAGGTTAACTTTCGAGAGAATGTTGTTTAATACAACGCAAATCCTGCCCGAACCTCAAAATTCACAAGCACTCAATCGAAACGAAACGAAATTCTTTTTAAGGACATCTTGTCATTTTTATAAAAAAAAGTCGCTATAAAATGTTTGCCGACACCCTTTACTCCTTCATTTTAAAATATTTTCACAAATCAATACTCACTCTATAATCTCTGTTTCAATCATTTTGAAACGATGACGTTTAAAAGCAGCTAGACAGAAAAATGAAAAACACCGCAATCGCCACAAGGAAGCACTTTTCTTTTCCAACAAGAAACAGGAAGACGATCAGCTAATGCAGGCGACGACGACGACGACGACGACTGCGACGATGATGACGAAGTTGCGCGGCACTTTCGATTTCACTTTTCCTCCCGAAGCTGTCTCAGATTAGACTGAAAATGCGAGTATCTATCTAGTAACTGCAGTGTTACGTCAGTGCTCAGAGTGCAGCGCCAACCACCAAACTATCTGTATTTGTGTACAACAAAAACAAAAAAAAAGCACAAACCACAAGTTGTTGCAACGATATGCCGCACACGCCAGACCAGAAGCCACCGAAAGGAATCGAAAGAAAGCCAAATAGCGACTGACTGCAACCACAGAGGGAGGAGGGCACAAAACACTGAAAAATGTGGAAATGGACGAAGAACTAGTTTCGTGCCTACAAGCTGACTCTATGGGGAGTGAACTTGTTGCAAAAATAAAACAAAAATAATCGAAGACGTTTTGTATCCGCGGAAGTGTATCGCAATCAGACTAGACCGGAGCAAAGAAGATCTTGCACGACGCACCGAAGTGGATAATTGTAGACTGAATGGATAGATGCGGCTGCGGATGATTACAGCCAACAATGTCCCAAGTAACAGAGTCACACACTGGCCGGGGGATAGATGCGAGAATTGTTTTTTTCCCAATTAGTATGCGCGCTCGAAATGCTGTGTTGTCTGTGTGAGTGGCGGGGTGTATCAGTATGGTATGGTTTTTGTATCTCGCACTTCGTCCGACTGTGAACTGCGATTGTTTACAACTGAACTTGTGGGCTATCAGCTTACGCGACTTAAACTAGCTTTGTTCGATGGTCTACTCTGTCTCAAGTGTGGTGGTAGCTGCTCCCCCTCTCGCCCCACATATCCCGAACAGCTGTTCGTTCGGATGAAGATACACACTTTGTCGTTTCGATACGCGATGGCATTTGGCATTTGTGTGGTTGTGATATCTTTCAATCAAGTTCAGATGCAAAAAGATGCAAATTCGTCTGTGGCTTTCGGAGGGATTTTCGTAAAACCGTGCGGCCTAACGGAGTTGTGACCATCGGCATACAATTAATTTTAGATGCCATGAGCGATGGAAAGGTCAACGAAGACATGATAACATGATTTAACGATTGCCGAATATCCGAGTGACTGAGAGAGAAGCTTCGAGATCTGCTTCCTCCATTCAGTGAAGGATGCCAATGCTGGTGTAGTGCAGTGATTCACTTTTGTTGCGAAGAGTTTTGACTATGAATATGAAAAATTCGATAATCATAAGATGACAGACTAACGTAGCAACGACTGGTGTATGTGACAGAAGCTGGGACAAATATAATTGCATTTTTCTTCAAAAGATAAATCAGTTTGCGTCATTGGGTTTCACTCTGTCTATAGAGTGACGAATTAATTTGTGCTAAATTGGCCTTGCATTCGACCTCTTGTTTCGAGAAGTATCAGCTGTTGCCGCAAGATTACATTAAATCGTACAAACCGCTTTTAACAGATGAGACTGGAGAATGCCAGTCACTCGCATTTATTTCAATATGTCCAAGTGTCTTCGCGAGAGGCTTGTAACGACAAACGTCCGCAGTGGCAATATTACATACACAGATGGACAAAAGTTCGGTAAATAGCTGTTGCTAGTACAAAACGCTCCCACATTAAACGCAGGCGTCCTCTGTAGCGTTCTTCTACAAGCTGGGAGTTGAAGATTCTTCGGGCTGGAGGCAAATTGGCCCTGAGCTCAACATGACCAAGATATATTACACATTACATCCATAGCAAGGTTAGACTCAAATCACTGTACAGCCCATACAATTCATGGTTGAATCTTCCTTCAATCATCATCAACGCAAGCAGGACATAAGCCTTCTACATCCCCTGTCTCTGCGCCACAGAGTAGGATAGAGATGGTCAAATATTTGTATAAAGCTAACTTAGTCCTTCGCGAAAGGGCCTACTAGGTACTCAGCTGGATTATGCTGGATTTGAGGTCGCTTCTGAAATTGGAAGTACTGTTCACCAGAGAGCCGAGTTAGACATATTCCTTGACTCGAAGTTACAACTAGCTACCTATTGTGAAGCTCTGATCAAGTAGTCGATATTGTAGTCCTTTTATGATGACAGAAGACCACAAGGGCGTTTTGCGTCCGTTTTTTTCTTTTTCTTTCTTGTACAACCCAGCCGTAAAGGCAGCGACACTGCGATCTAGAGAGATCTATTGTATCGACGGGTTGGAGTTAATCCAAAAGACGTACTACTTCCCTTATGTAATATAGTATATCTTTTGTAGTGGAGTTTTTTTTTTAATTCCACTGAAGTATGTATCATATTTCCCTATGAAAAATACGTTTCCGTAACCAGTGTAGTGCCTTACATTCACATAAAATGTGTTCGGATGCTTCGTACTCTTCTAGGCATAACCTACATTTCTTATTCTAGCACATGTTCATTTTGTTAAGGTGGTAAGTATTTCAAGCTGAAGTGGCCAGTAAGAAAGCTAGTTAGCTTTCTAATACTTTCCTTGTCTAGGTAAAGGGCTATCCTTATCCTAGGGTCTGATTAATCGTTAGGATTGCCTAAGATCTAGGCGAAGTTTATTTTCCCATTTGTTAATCATCGTTGTAGCTATTGTCCAATTGACGCTACAGTACGGTTTAGGACCTGTGAACGCATTTTCTGAACCAACCCTAGCCCAGCCCAGAGAGTTCATCTGCAGATTCGTTGCCTTCAATCCTTTTGTGTCCAGGAACCCAGCCAAGTTTCACTTTGTTGTGTTTTGCGAGGGATTGCAGTGCATTGTAGCAACATTTGACAGTTTTTGGATCCATTTGGTTGAACGATAAAGTGCTGCCTGGTTATCCGAAAAAAAATTTATTTTTGTGCCCTTGATACCCCTGAGGAGGTTGTGTATGGCGCCGATCTCAATGGCGTAGATTTCAGCTTGAAAACCAGTAGGACTCTACCCCATAGGCACGGAGATCCTAGTGTTGGGTCCAAAGACTCCAGCTCCAACTCCAGAATCCATTTTCGATCCGTCTATGTACCATACTAGACTTCTGGGGTCTGTTGTTGGAACACCACTGGACCAGTCTTTGCGCCTGTTTACTGCTGGACCCAATTAGACAAATTCACCTCTCAAATGTCTTCAGACAAATTCACCTCTCAAATGTTTGAATAATTGTTTATTTTCTTTCCTTATGCCAGGCCTACTAAGATAAATTAGCCTCTTGGTCCAAATACTTTGTTAGGATGTTTATGAATATCATTCTTCCACCACCGGAAGACGCCTAACATCTCCCATACCATAACAGAACCCCGTCCTTGCTTTACTGCCAATTTCTACATTTTATGAGCAGAATGTTATCATCAAAAAGATGCTAAGTATTTTGACACGAATTGAATTGGCGTCATAAATTGTATCATTAGGTTTTATGCGTTACGTTACGCTCACATGAATGCGTAAAATGTCAACATGCCCTTAAATTAGTTAGCATCTTAGGTTTAACTAGAGTTAATTTAGGTGGTAATTATGATTTTTTTTTAAAAAAATTCACTTTTTATAATTTTAACTCAATTATCCAGGGGCCGCCGTGGCGTATTGAATGAGATACTTTCAATCTCCAGCATTGAAAACAATTTTCGAGTTTTCGAAATTCGACAAATTTCGAGTCGCTGACAATACTCAAAGAGTTTGTCTAGAACAAGTTTCTCAAATTCGCCGTTTGGAGTTGGTGTAAAGCTGTAGATCCCCCAGACAACAGTTATTGGTAAGCCGTTTTCGTGTAAATATTATTGCAGTTTCCGTGCTAACTCCGTTGGTGTGCGAATAAATACTGTTTGGCTAAGCCCTGAATTTAGATAGCGTGATATCGATAAGCGTGAAGCACTCGCAAAATACAAAAAAAGTAAAAAAGCCCACTGCACAAATATTTCGCAAAAATGAGTGACAGAGAACCTCTGTAATAATCGTACATTGGTCTGGGCGAGTGATTTATTAACTGATCGTTTTTTATTTGGTGAATCACTGATAGCCTGTGATTAAAAATACATCAGATTTAAATGAGTCGTCATGGAGTGTGACTTTCAAATTGCATCCAAGCCGGAACTGTAGAATGGTTACAGATAAATAAAGATTATGAGGACAATACATGGTGGATTATGGAAATCAGAAATAGAACCCCATCAAGAAGTCATCATCATCATTGGAAAAACTCCACATTTATTTGCAGGAAACTGAGCTAAATGCTTCCACATTGAACAGAAATATGACAAGTACAGGGTGAGCAAAATACAAGTTTCTTTTTAATTCAATAAATGAAAAATATTAAATTTTTTCCATGTATTATGGGCTTAAATAAAAACATTCTCATTAATTATGAAATACAACGTCGTACATGCACATACAACGAGTGCCTCGGCAGGTTTCGCAGTAACGCATTCTGTCACCCCAACTTTGCAAGACCTTGTTGATGATTTCGGGCTGTAGCTCACGGATTGCTTGGATGATATTGGCATTAAGTGCTTGAATCATTTCCGGATTGTTGGCATAACATCGATCCCCACAAAAAAAAGTCCAAAGGGGTCAAATAGACGGCTGATAACACGATTTGGGAATTTGGTGCGCAAAATATCGATTGTGTACCATGGCACTCCATCCTGCATAAACCAGAGGTCGTCCAAATGCATGTCTTCAATTTCAATAAAAAAAAGTCGGTTAACATGGCTTTGTAAAGCCCACCGTTGACCGATTGACCGTTGACTGTTCCCAGCCTCATTTTCGAAGAAAAGATCGATTGTGGCATGTCGCGTCATCCTGCATGAAACTGAACCTGAAACTTATCCGCCGCGAATGCCTTGAAAACCGTCTTTGCCGATTTGCTTTTCCTCCACCAGTTACTTTCCGGTCACACTGATTGTCCCGCTCTACTCGAATTGGTTTCCCTTAGCACCAATCCCCACAATCTAAGATCCACATCGCTCTTCCGTGGTAGATCACATCGTACCAACTATTGGTTCAACTCACCTATGCCCAGAATGTTACGTGCGGCTAACACTATGGAGTACTCATTTAGCTTTTACCTTAATAAAACATCTCTTCGCAATTCACTCCAGACCCGTTCTTTTCCTCCTTAGCCCTACCTTAGATTAAGTATTAGTTTTTATGTTTAGATTAAGTTCCAAGCTTGTATTAAGCGCAATAAATGGAGGTATTGCCCCCAATAAATTAAAAAAAATTAAACTAATGAACCAGAGGTCGTCCAAGTCCATGACTTCAATTTCAATAAAAAAAAAGTCGGTTAACATGGCTTTGTAAGGCCCACCGTTGACCGAAAGGTTGTTCCCAGCCTCATTTTCGAAGAAAAATAGTCCAATGATGAAACCACTCCACAATCCGCACCAAACTGTCACTCTCTGTGGATGCATTGGTTTCTCGACAACGTGCATAACGTGCGGGTTTTCAGAGTCTCGTTGCGGCAAGTGCGAAAGTGCAAGTGCGAAAGTGAAAGTGCGCCTCGTCAGAAAAGATGATTTTTCGCCCAAAATCGTTGTCCAATTCAAGCTGCTCTAAATCCCAAATTGCAAAGCGATAACGAAGCGGATTCATTTGCTGAGTCAATTGGACCTTGTAAGCGAATGATTCGAGATCTTTGTGCAGAATTCTCCTCAGGCTAATGCATAGAAAGTTGAACTGATCGATGGCGAGTTGTTTTCGTGAATTAAGTCTCACACTCTCGGCCACGGTAGCCACATTCTCATCTATGCGCACAGTACGACGACGGGGCCCATGAGCGTTGTCCACTAGCATATCAATGTCACGAACTTTTTGCACAAACTTGCGCACAGCAGTCGCGGTGGGTGCTTCATTTTGGCCAAAACATCTTTTCAAAAAACGCGCTGTTTGGGCTACACACCACTCACTTTGGAAATATGTTTTCAATATTTCTCAAAGTTGTTGGAGCGTAAAGCGACTTATTTAATTCCGCGAAGGTATGATACTCACTTTCTGACAAGATTTCGAGCGGGAAACAGCTGTCAGTGTCAAAAAAAATGATTTAAAAAAAACACTAGATGGCCCACCCTGTACAACCTCTACTGCAAATGATGGAAACCTTTTGTTTCTAGGCAAACACACACTTTTTAAAACTTTTTTAAAATTGTTGTCGAACTTTTTCAGGTTCCGTCTACAAAAACGGAACCTTTATAATTTCGGTGTGTCCGTCTGTCCGTCGTGTCTGTCACACTTTATCTCCGAAGTTTATAAAGACATCGGCATGAAATTTTGGAATTAGGTACTTCAGACGTTATTGCCCATGCAACAAAATTTAAAAAGTGGGGCCATTTGGGGGTGGCTCCGATACAGGTGAAGTTGTCATTCATTTTGAAACATTGTTGCACCCCATCGAGTTATATCAATCGACAGATCTTTTGAAATGACGTAAAGGTTTGCTTCAACAGTTTCAGATCCAAAGTATCTTTTGGAAAATATGGATATCCAAATTTAATCCGTCCCCCCCGCCATTTCTAAACCAAAGCGTTTAAAAATCTGAAAAAATGACAAAAACTTGGCTTCATACTTTCATTTAAAAGAATTTCGAACATTTTGGCCCTAATAGTTTTGGAGATATTGACCAAAAACGGTCAATCATCGACATGCGAATTTTGAAGATCTGAAAACGCAGTTTTGAAGACCTCAGCGTAAGCATTAAGAAATGATGAATTTCAAAATATGGATTTATGTTGAAATTTTGATATATCTAAGATTTAAAATTATAACTATTTTAATTTTCACACATAAATTTCATGCCGTGTTCGACCACTCTCTTCGTTGATGAGTGTTATCTTTTGGATCTCAACCCCTAAATGCCCAACAGAAATGAACACACACCGCAGGCATGAGCAGTGATTGGGTATGGATGGAAGGGATTTTCTGTGTTGGATAAACTTGGATAGAGATATAGGTATATGTATGGATGAATGTTTGTTTGTTTGGATGTATGAATGTATGAATGAAGGGTTGATTTAGGTTGAAGTTAGAAGAAAATTCAACTGAAATAGTTTGGAAAGTTCTCTCGAGTTCAACTCGCACTTGCCCAGTTTATTTTTGCTTTGTTAAGCTACAAAAATATGCCTTTCTTCTCCTAAGGTCTGCCTTATAACGGTTTAAAATTATTTGCTCTTAAACGGAAACTGCACAAAGTAAGGAGAGGATAACAAAATAAGAAAATTTATCTCTTTTGCATCTCCATGCCAATATTTGTAATGAGTGCGTCCAAGTTTTTCAAAAGGAAAGGTTACAATGAAGTCCATTTGTTACCTTCGTTGTGTAGTCAGTAGCGCACTAACCAAGTATTTTAAACTATTTCCAAAGGAATAGTCGTAGTAGAGCGGTAGCTCAGTACACTCTGACTTGGCCTCACCACCTCTCCCAAATCACTGACAATAGGCCAAGAGTGTAGCTGTCATTAAAAGCACTTCTTTTGTTAGAAAAAAACTAACAAAGCCACTAAATTGGCTTAATTGCCAGATTTACATTACAAATCGTCCTCGTCCAGATTGATACCATCACACGGTGATCGCAGATAGCTCCCATTCGTAAATTATTTGAGTCATAAAGAATAAGTACCTAGTCAAGTTCCAAATACAGCTCTAAACCAGAATTAGCCGATGCCCACCTAGTCGCATGTTCAAGCAAATATGTGCTCGTAATGGTTAATGTTTTGGTCACGAACAATTTGTGGATATTATCTTTCACGGTCGGCATAGTGTTTCGCGACCTTAGCAAATACTTAAAACACTCTACCTCAACAGGTGTTCGACGTACACCCCTTCAAATTGGTTGCGATTTAGTCGAAATACGCTGTTAGATCGATTGATTTCAAAAAGGGTCACGTTTCGATTTGCCTTCCACATAACAGATGCGAGTAATTTGCATCCCTTTACAACCGCTCCATGCATAAATTCCAAATCGGAGGCTTACTCTACGAAATCTTATCGCAATCGGTGTGATTTACGACTTCGATGCCACTTGACTGTTTTGTATTCGTTAAGGTCTCTCGTTATGCGTTATGGGGAACCTTCGTTATCAGTGTTCCAAATTTGGAAAAAAAAAAAAACAAAATTCAAACGCAGCTGATAGTGTTTTGTCGGGGCAGCAAACAACGCTGAGGCTCGTTGAGCTGGTGGATGCTTATGAAATGCTACTACGGAGGAGACCCATTTCGGAGTGAGACTAATGAACTGATTATTTATGGAATTAGTCGTATTGCTTGCTAGAGTTTAGTGCGTGGGGTTTGTAGGGGTCTGCCAGAAGAAATCGTTGAACCGGAAAAAATATTGCAATACAAGTAGCTCGTTCCGATAAGGATTGGTACTCCAGAGATTGTGGAGGACAGTGTTTTGGAATAACAAGACATTAATTGGCAAATCTATTTAAAGTTCAAATTATTTGCCATGGTTTTCAAATGTGACGTGCAAGCTTAAAATAAAATTCAGAAGTTCAAAACAATCGTATTTGGAATATCATAGTTTGTAGTCTCTAGGAATGCCACAAGAAATGGAACTAACGTTCTATCTCGAGATGCTATCTCGCACAATATTTCGTCAAGGGATTATAGGATAGACGGGCCAGTGCTAACAACATCCGGTTCTTGACAAACTTTCATCACCAAACGGTACTGGAAGAGTGTGGCTTCTTGATAAGCCTAAGGGAGGTAGTTTTAAGGTAGATTTGGTTTAGATAAGTGTTAGTTCTCAGTTGGGTGGGTTAGTTAAGGCTAGCTAGCTTAGTTCCGTGAGCTCCCTTTCGGTCTCTTTTGATGGTAAAGGCATAGGCCTAGAACACCTTCCTTCTTCCTTTTCCTGTATTTTGTTGCCTGTCCGAGGTCTGTTAGGATATTAGGGTTCCTCGTCCTTCTATCTTTTCACCTCCTTCCACCTGTCTTATCTAGCTAAAGACACGATATTTTTTTGTTTGCAACAATGTGGTGTATGAGTGGGACGGACGGATAGTCCCGTCCATCGAGCTAAACCGTACAACTGCAAGGGTTCCGCCGTCACCAAAGTAGGAGTCGACGCACCTACCCACTACGCCACGGCGCTTTGTTATAACTTTCTATCTTTCTTTCAGTTATATCTTACGAATGATCTAATGCAAGGTTATATTAAATGGAAAGATTCGGACATTTGAGAGAGATGTCTTAAAGTTTTTTTTGGGTATTACTAAATTTAAGTCGAAACAATCAGTACCTTACAATAACTCCGCTTTAATATACCGTCAAATTTGTCATAGAATCGACTACAGACCAAATTTTCAGACTCCGTCAAATCCTGAGAAAGACCAGCGAGTTTCAAATCGGTACGGACTACCTCTTCATCGATTTTAAAACCGTATACGACATCTGGGCAGGGTACACAGGACAACTTAGCTCTGGCCCGAAGATTTTTCGACTGTGGGACAACGCAACAGAAGACGTCCATGAACAAGGTGGCGCACACAAGTCGAGGGCGACCTCGGCTCGCTTTGTGTGTGAAACTGGAGGCAGCTGATGAGAGATCGTGCTGGCTGGAGAAGCATGTTGGGTGTGGCCTAAGTCCACCTCGGACTGTAGCGCCCTAAGAAGAAGAAGAAGAATACGACAGCTAGACCACAAGGAACTGTACGAGATGACCGAATTCGGGATCCCGGGAAAGTTGAAATACACGATGCACCGTGAATACGAATGGAGGAAAAGGCACAACTGCGAACTCTGCGAGGTATACAAGGATGTGAACATAGTAGCTCGGTCACATCGACGAATGAACACCAATGCTTCAGCTAAGAGAGTCTTTGAATCCTAGCCTCCAGGTTCGAGAAAAGAGGAAGACCGAATATTCGATATAAAGACCGAGTGATTGAGGACGCAAGACGACTTGATTTTGATAACGTTAAGCTGAGTGCTCGGAATCATCAGCGATGGAAGCTGGCAATAGCTTAGACACAGACCCTTTAGGGTTTTGTTCGCCTGATAGTAAGTAAGCAATTTTTCCTGTAATCATGTGGCGACAGGATTATGCATCGATCCTGAGGCTAACTTAGTTGTTTCTTCTTCTAGTTTTACTCAACAGAAACCCACGGCTATGTTCAAACGATAGCAATATCCACCATATTGTCAGATCTGTCAGTGAAAAATTTGTACCAAAAGTCTTACAAACGTGTAAACTTACAATTTCGTCTGATAAATTTTTCCAAAAAACACATTGTCAGATCAGTGTCAGACCTTCCTCTGCAAATGAAATTGCCAGACAACTGGCAATGGTGTGGTCACATAATTTGTGCCATTGTCAGACGTTGAGGACATTTGCACACTGTTTTATTACATTCGCAAAATTTCTTCATTGTCAGAGGGTTAACTGTCATTTTTAAACGGGTAAAATGAAATTTCCCGTTTATACGTTTTAAAGTTTTATTTGATTGTGAAAATGGGTGATTATGAAGATTTTGCCACAGAAAGCGATTCAAGTCACACCGCGTACACAGACACCAACGAAGTCGCAAACTGGAAAGAAACCCAGAATTCAAAAATCAAATTGGAATAAAGTTGAAAGTGAATGGTCCCAGAAATAAATTCGGAAACTCATTAAGGAAATCGAATGCGTCTCAATTCCTGGGATGCTGAATGCGCAGAGTATAAACTGCTGAAGGAAATTTTCTGGCTGGAAGTCGTGGACGCCATCCATATAAACCCTAATGACTATAAGGGCAAATGGTCGAATCTCCACACCACTTTCAACAGCAACCTTGACAAATGTCGCAAAAAAATCAAGTCAAGATGCTAACGAATCACTTTTTATAACCTGGCAGCATTTCAAACCGATGTTTTTTGGAAGTAGTCTATCTAATCTACTTTGTCTTTGAAATTGGTAACTAGTTTTTTTCATGTGTTTCATTTTCTGAACTCTGCTGTCGACGATCATTAATCATCCTCCTCCCAAAGCAGTACATTCTGATTTATTTATTTATTTTTCTTTTTTTTTAAATTTCTCGAAAATTTTAATTTGTCTGAAAATTCCTGTCAACGAATCCGCCAATATTTTCTACACAAGCAGCTGTCATCCGTGTAAACTGCCAATTTTCAACCTGACAACGTTGTCAGACAAAGTATTGCCAGGCCAAACATCTGACAATGAGTTTGGGACAAAATCTGCCAACCATGTGAATTGACAACTGAACCAGTGATGTTAACCGTAGTGGTTCGGTTCGGTTTGTTTTTATTTTCCTAAAACGTAATTGATGTAATTTTTATTTATTACAATTTCAAGCCGGTATCAAATTCAAAGCCTGTCAGTTCATTTTTCCAAGCAAAACAGATAGTTAAAAGTATTGAAGGGGAAGTACACAATTTTGAAATTAAATTAAGTACATATATTTCTCACAGAGCATAACGTCGCTCTCCAAATTGTGGAATATTTGCTTCCACTTTTTAAGGGCATTGTCCCAGATTCAAAAATTATACAAAATTCGAAGTTGGGGAGAAAAAAATGTACCAGCATTATAAAAAAATGTTTAAAAAACCACGTAGTGGGAATTGTAGGGGAAATTTTGCGAATGTGTAGGGAGAAGTAGGGATTTTTTTCATTGCCGGTAGGTACTTTTTCTTTTTTTAGTTACCATCACTGAAATGAACGTTGTAAGGAAGTTCGCAGCTCATTAGAAGAAGAAGAGATATTGTTGTATCTGGCAATCATCTAAACATAACTTTAAAGATTCAATCGATGAAGTCCTTGTAGAGAAGAATTTTGGGAGGAACAGAGAAACTCGTAGTAGCTGGACTTTTTTTTTATCAAAAATTGGGCGCAACTCCTGTAATCAACAAAGACTACTGAAATAAATGCCTGAAGCACATTTTAAATGTGCAATGCAAATATGACCAAAATGACGTTGCAAAGGTTTAATACAAAATAATTACTTACTTAGCGGGCTCCCGACCCGTGAAGGGTCTCTGCCTGAGACACGGCAGTCTTCCATGACATGCGGTTCCGTGAACGCTGCTTCCAGTTATCCAAACCAAACGTTCTGGCTTCCGCGATTGCTTGGTCTTTGAACCGGAGTTTTCCTTTTCGGGCTATGATTCGAGCTTTATTGTCCATTCGCTCGATGTGCCCGAGCCAGTCACAGTGGCTTTTTGGACTACATCCTCATCTTCTCTACAGTTCGTAGAGCTCGCGGTTATATCTTCTCCTCCATTCGCACTCCTCGCATTCGGGACCGAAATTTCGACGGAGAATTTTTCTCTAAAAAGTACCCAAAATGTGCTCTGCTTTCCTGCTTATCGTCCAACAGTCGGCTCCATATAGTAGAACTGGCAGGATTAGTGCTCTGTGAAGCATGCATTGGTTTCGCCAAACCGAACCAGCAGCGGTTTCCTAGGATAAGTCTTCGTCGAATCTCCAATAGGGTGTCATTCGCTACTGTTGCCAACAGTGGCGTTCTGTCCTAGGCGGTGGACTGATGATTCTTTGTTTGTTAACAGAAAATACTTGGTTTTGTCCTCATTTACTTGAAGACCAATTAAGAGAAAATACAATTCATAAATTCACAACAACATATGCATTTATATGTTCCTTAGAATTATTATTTTCTTACTCAAAACTTCAATCGTACTTCAACTATAACTAGTTTGTGTATTACCCTGCAATCCGGTGTGCGTGTTGTTGCACACCAATTACACAGTTTAATGGCCTACGTCAATGCAAACCGATACTTTAAATGAGCCGTCTTTGCATTTAAATGCTATTTAAGCAATTTAAGCAATTCAGTTGTGTAAGTCTGATCCAAATTGTTTTGGTTTTAAGTGGTAATCACATTTTGTACTTCCATACTGTTTATCATTAGGAATGAATGCTTGTGGATGAGTCTCGTTTCAACACTCTATTCTCTTTATCTCTGTATAGCTGTCGAAGGGCGTGCAAAAATTGCTCCTTGTCGTTGATTTTTCTGCTACAATTCATCTAAAGACAAGCTTTCAAAATTAACTCTCACCTTTTTGCTGAAATTTTAAGATAGTAAAATGTCAACATCAAACCGACCTGCTTTCCCCGCAGCGGTGTAAAAGGGCTGGCCAGTTCAAGGCCGACTCCAAAGCAACGCGCATAAGTTTCGGCATATTATGTCGTTTCAAGTGCCATTCCACTGGAGACAAGACATCAATGACCTGGTTAGTGGGATTTCAGCAGTCGCCAAATTGATTCTACGAAGTCAAGAGGAACCTTCAAGTACCCCTCCTACTGACATTGCCACACATTGCAGTTGCGAGGCACGACAGCAAATTTCCTACTCAGTTCCATTAATTGTGATGTGAGGAAACGCAGTTCAAGACCCAAATACCAGAGGTCATAGCACGCACTTTTATGACTGATGTTCATTTGAAACTGCGCAACATAAAGTGGTAATTTCATGCGCTAGCAGAGCTTGTTGGATTCCAGTTGTGACTCGCGGTCACTTAAAAATGAAAAAAAAACACGACCAGTTCGTATCAAGTCTTGGACCGGGTGAAGTTCTCAAGTTACAAGCCCATGCACTTCTGCCCTCATTCACTTCAATGACAAGTTACCAAGCTCACCTCGCGGCTCTTAATCGGCGCCTTCATCTGTTTCCCTTACCCGCCTTTGGTTGTCTGGCAACCAATAAACATCCTCGTGTGATTGCAATAAGGATAAACAACTCTGGCGGCGCAGGCTGAACGCTGGTCATTCATGCAACAGCCGAACGTGGTAAACGTGACTACACCGCGATGAACGGCTAGTTGTTGAAGGCCTTGATGCGTGACAGGAAATGCATTTAATCCCAAGACGTACTTGAACTCATCATGTGCGTGCAACTCACACCTTTCATTACTGCGTTCTACAAGACAAAGCGCCATACAAAGCCTCACCCAGACAAGCCTGCAAACGCCACGATGTCGACGTTATGAGAGGCGCGTGAACTTGAACTTAAAAATGCCTTAAACAAGTTTTGTTCGATTCTCTGCCTTTCCTCTTTCTTTCTTTCTTTCGGCTCGTCGCTGGTGGTGGTCTTTGTTTTTATTGTGGTCAGTCACCAAACACTGTTCTGCGGACGACCTTGAAAACAAACAAAATTCGTCAACTCAGCGTATCTCTGCTTTTAGAAACAGTCGAAATGGCTGGGCCACCTTTTTCGGCCGCGATGTAGGTCAAGCACGCCACCAGAGGATCACCATTCAGAGTCAAAAATGTCGTTTACTATGTGTGATGGGCTTTGTTTTTTTCTTTATTGGATCGTAAAATGTTAATATTTAATATTAGCTGAACACTTTTGTGCATTTAAGGCCGGAAGGCCGGCTGTTACGTAACCAGATCACAGTAGTCTTCGCTTGGGCATTGGGCCTTCCGCTCTGAGCAATGTTTCCTCTCGTACCTGCTGATTTTGATGGGCATGCTTATCAGAAGTTTAAGGTTATTCAGAAGTGACAAGACGAATGGTGCTTGGGATTTTTTCTTAAATTTCTTTTTCTTTTTCGAAGACTTGGGCTTGGAGGTGGGTTTCTTAGCGATACTTGTCTCCTCCTTTGCAGATGTTTGAGTTTCCTCGGCAGGTGTTTGAGTTTCTTCCGCAGGGATTTCAGTTTCTTCTGTAAGTGCTTGTTCCTCCTCTGTAGAGGGCTCCTCCGTTGCTTCTCTTGTATTAAAATATTCTTCAGTCTCGTCTTCATGGCTACCATCCTGTGGACAATGAAATATCATCAGTAACAGTTAAGTCCACTAATATGTACATCCTTACCTCTGCACTAACAGTGGTCTCCTGAATATCGTCTTCGTCTTCATGTGGTGGATCAGTTACCGCACTCGCCAATGCGTCCGTGAATCTTTTAAAGAATCTCCCAGTTTGCTGCAGGGTATCATCCAAATCGAACTCATACTTTGCGTGGTAGATCTTCTCATCAGTCTTGACAAAGCCTGGACATGGAACGCACTTATCCAACAGAACAAAACTCTATTCTATGGATTTACCTTCTTTCCTGTTCTGAAAGTATGTCTTGAAGAAACCATCCTGACATCGCCCATGATCTACATGCAAGACAGCTACGAATAGAACGGTAAATATCCAACATTGATGGTTTCTTACCAACAGACACATTCTTACTGACTTTGTTGTGGATGTTGTTGGTACCAAGCATTCTGTTTAACACGAATTAGAGACTTTTGCTTAGTAGGCATAAATTGTTCATATTCTTTTGTAAATGATTGAGGTCTTTGGTGGCTTTCACACATTCTTCTGCACACATTCACTATTGGATTGCGTTTTATATAAGGTTAAAAGAGGAATGGCTAATGCTATGTACGAAGGAGTAACAGATCTTAAAATGTTGTCGGAGAAGTAGGTTAATAATGAGTCCTAAAAGTCTTACATCGTGTGGTGAACTTCAGACCTTGGTCTGACAAAGTTGTCAAAAAATAAAACTGTCATGTCTCTGCCAATCGTGCGAACTGGCAGTTTTAAGTCTGAAAACGTTGTGATATAAGTGTCGTGTGACCGTCATCTGAAGACGCTTTCCAACCGTGTCTCATTTCGGACACAGTCAGACTGACTTTATAATGACAGATCTGCGGAGCGTATGACATTTAACGACATTATGTGATTCAAAAAGTGGGGGTAAATTTTACAATATTTTACTGTATGCAACGGTAAAACCAAAACAAATCTTCAATTAGCCGGTTCGCTGTTGTTCTTATTAGGTGACCTATTTGGTTTACGATAGGGGCGCCCTGGCCGTGTGGATTTGTGCGTTGACCCATATGCAATAGACTTTCACAGTCTAGGTTCAAATCTCAGTTCAGACAAACAATTTTTGAAAAAAAAATTGTTCACGGTTCCACTTCTTTCGAGTCACTGACAATGCTCAAAGATTATAACTGTCTAGAAAAAGCTTCTCAATCTCGCCGTTCGGAGTCGGCATTAAACTGTAGGTCCCCTCCACTGGTGAGAGAACAATAGCACGCACAACACGAATGGTTGCTGAGAAGCCCAGGTCCACCTCGGATTGTAGCACCGCCATTATTATTATTATTATTATTTGGTTTACGATTTGCCAGATGTGACAGTGGCAATTTGTGTATCTAGACAACTCACGTGCAGATGTCAGCACCATCGACTAGAACTTCAACACCACTAGCCTCACTGCGTCAAATCCAAGAAACCCTATATTCATACATTTTAATTAATATTTGTAATATATAACGACGCCAGAAAATAAGACCATTCTAGAGAGTCAACCGCGCCCATAACTGTGTCCATAAAAGTTAAAGAAATTTCAGGGAAAAAATTCGCACCAGATTTCTTACTCTTAAGCACTTCCTTACATTTTATAATAAATTGTAACAATTCGCGAACAAACCTATATTTACTGTCAGGATTTTGTTTACTATTTTGTATATATATATATTATACCTACAATAACATATGGTGCAATAGCATGGACCAAGAGAACCAACCTGATCAGCGCGAGGGAGACACTCAGCAAAGTTCAAAGGTTGGCATGCCTCTGTATTACAGGAGCCATGAGAACTTGCCCAACTGCGGCCATGGAGGTGCTACTGGAGCTGACTCTTTTGCATCTAGTGATAGCAGAGCGTGCAAACAAAACAATCATGAGAATGACAAAAGAAGGCAGTCGAGGCAATTCGACGCACTAGTCAAAAAGCTACCACTCCTGGCCATTCCGAAGGATGACGTCATTAGGAAATTCAATTTCTAAAAGAAATTTACCAGCAAGCTCAGCACCAAAAGGGACTGGAGCAATGAATCCATGGTCCACAGACTGAGCAGCAACACGGTAAAATGGTATACAGACGGATCAAGAACTGATGAAGGAACTGGAGCAGGAGTTTTTGGACCCAGGACAAAATACTTCGAATCTATGGGCAAATGTACCAGCATCTTTCAAGCGGAAATTTATGCCATAGACAGATGCGTTCAGATAAATCTTGAAAGGAATTATACCAACTGCGACATAGCAATAATGTCGGACAGTCGAGCCGCTATTATGGCACTGGACTCCTACACCATCAAATCCAAACTTGTATGGGAATGCTTGCAAAAGCTCAAAGAGTTGAGTAGCAGAAACCGAGTAAAACTCTGCTGGACTCCTGGCCATACGGGGATAGAAGGCAATGAAATGGCCGACTCTCTGGCAAGGAAAGGAGCATCAGAACCCTTCATAGGCCCTGAACCATTCTGCGCTGTAGGAGACCATCTCCTCAGAAAAGAATTCAGGGAACTGGAAAAAAGGAATCGGAAGGAAACTTGGAATAACGCTCGTGGAATGAAGCAGGCCAAGATACTCCTAGGGCAATATAACCGGAAGAGATTCAAGACATGCATCAAAATGAGCAAGAATAACCTCCGTATCCTAACAGGCTTCCTAACGGGGCACTGCAGACTCAGGGAGCATCAAAGGAAACTAGGGGTATCAGAAGAAGGTCTCTGCAGATTTTGTGAAGAATTTAATGAAATTCCAGAACATATACTGGGATTTTGTGAGGCACTGGCCCACAAAAGAAAAAGAAGTCTGGGCAAGTACCTACTGTCAGAAGAAGAAATGCAATCACTAGAACCATCCCTCATTCCTGAAGGAAACTGGCTTAGAAAGAATACTCTAGAACAGATTTCTTCACCTATGCGCAATAGGAGTCCATTACCCTCAATACAACTCTGAAAAGAACTGCATTTGAGGGGAACTCGTAATTGTGCTAAGGTATTGAAAGGGGGCACAATAGATCTTAAAGGTCGCGATGCAATATACCCTCAACCATAATAATAATAAACAATTCGCGAACGAACCTATTTTAAGCGAACGGACCTATATTTGTGTACTATTTTGTAAATAGGTATAGGCCTAGGAGAGAGATTGAAATTATTTTGGTAGCAGCAATGAAGTAATTTATGCAACATTTTGAGGAATTCAGTATCTTCCGTAGTCGTCAACAAAAAACAAAGTCCTGCAGGAGCTTATTTTGCCAGTTTAAAACGAATAATACATATATGATTTGTTCCAATGCTTTCTCAACAAATTCTCAAGGAGTGGGGGTAAAATTCCCTCATAGAGAGGAAGAAACAATAAAAGTACGGGACCAACAAGTGCAGATATTCTCTTTACCAGCTAACAAAAACAAACAAGAATTCAACGCAATTAATACATTAAAAAGAATTAAAACCTCAGGCATTATTAAAATTCACTTCAAAGCAAAACCTCGAACAATAAGGGATCCCTAGGAAAGTTTTCAATGTAACATCGATTTATTTCCAAAAAATATGACATCATGAAGGTAATGGCAACTTACATAGCCTGAAACTCCTTTATAAGTGCAATCTCGTCCGAATCGGAATAATGGTAAGACAAAGAAGTCAAACTTCAGTAGTATTACGAGAACTGATAATAAAGGATTTTCAAATTAGAAAATCAATTCGCGATATAGTGAAATATTGTGGATCGGAGCCATATAACATAACAGCTCACTATATTATAAAACGTTTCAATGTTTCGCAAACAGTTCAAAAACGAAAGAAATCTGATAACGTTAGATTCAGAAACTGGGTTTTATTTTTGTACTATTATATATTTACAGAAGGCTGTCCGAGTTTCACTTTGAACCACTGTCCATTTCCTACCAATTTCTTGTGTGAAAATATTTTTTTCTGCAAATTACGTTGATTCTTGTTGAAACTTGTTGAAACGCTATTCATTACTTCTTCAATGTTTTCAAAATAAATATTCGTTAATTCGACGAATCTCATTCCCAGATGTCGCCCCCATACGTAAGAAGAAATTTATTACCACAGCTGTTCTTCACTCAATCTGTCACTATTGACAATTGCGTACGTCACTTTAGATTTCTTTGTGATGTTTACAACGAATTCCACTCAAGAATTTGTTTTTAGAAAAACACTAATAATTTATGTTTCAGCCCTCCTTAAGTATTAAATTGCACAAAATCATCATAATCCCCGCATAACAATGGCGTGCGAGGTGAAAACATTCGCCAGTATTAAGGATTTGAAAAAAGTACAAGAATTCTTTGGATTGGCTCATGGTAAGTCGTCATTTGACTTCATACCCTTTTGGGGAATTAATTTCGAATCTCGAATTTTATTTTTCTTCAGATGAAGGGTGGCTAAAAGCGGTCCATTATTCGGTGTCACCAACAAGTGAACTTATAGCGTTCGCGATGGGGGAAAAATTGGCTCTGCTCTCCTCTGTTTGGGACAACAAGAGACAGTTGGCCACATTCGCACCGAGTTGGTCCGAGGAAATTGTTCATTCGAATGAAATTATATCAGCTGTTTTGTGTCTGCCCATGTACGGCAAAAGTGTCAGTTCCGGACCGGAATGGACGTGTATTGCTGTGGGCCTTTCGTCGGGAAACGTGATATTCTACACAGACACTGGAACTAAGCTCTTCTCTCAAATGTAGGTTGCACTCAAGCATGTATTTTGGAATTGTTGGCGTATTGCTCGCTCAATTTTTTGCAGGTTCCATGACAGCGCAGTGTACGGCCTGAAATCCTTGCTAAAGCGTGAGTCGGAAGATTCCATATTCTACATCATCTATGACGTCGGCGTTTGCATACTGAAAGGTGATGATATTTTCCCGTTCCTCACCAGCAAAAGGAACTGTGCCGGTCATAGCAGCGGAGAAGCTTACGGAAGCAAATACTTCGGAGATTTCGAACCGGTGGAACTGATTCCATATCAAAAGTTCAAGTATCCCAAAGACCGCGATAGTGTTATAAACGACACTGTGGTGGCGGGACCTCAGAGACCCTGTACCTTCGACCACATAGTTCAGCAAAGCTTGAGCTCTGGGCTGTTCGCCAAGGTTCCCGATTTTCCCACTCAAAGCTCCCTCGTACTGTCGGTCGGTACAGACCCCTACTTGGGACTGTATTATGCCGAGGAGGGCTACCGCACCATATCTGTAGGAGAAGTTGCCAAAGACGTCATTGGAAGGGTGTACAAAAACGTATTTGAAGGTCTTTTTAGCGCAAAATCCACTCCGAAGCCGCCAGAGGAGCAACCCCCGGGAAAGGAGACAACCATGAGGTCTGGCAGCCGATTTTATGATGGCAAACGCGATGGTTGCAACATCTGGTTGGCCCCAGGGAATCAATTGGCTGCAATAGTTGACAATCTGGATCGAGTAATTTTGCTTGACTGCCTAAGGGGCGTCGCTCTGCGGGTCTGGAAGGGCTACCGTGATGCACAGTGTGCCTTTGTCAAGATAAAAGAAAAGACCCTCAAGGGGGACAAAAACGCACGGCGAAAAGCACTCTTTCTGGTTATTTACGCCCCACACATGGGATGCCTTGAGATCTGGGGTCTTCAAAACGGCCCGAAAGTGGCTGCCTTCACTGTAAGCAAGAATGGTCAGTTGGCCTACAGCACGCATGGCCTGATGGGAATAGTCCCAGGCGCCAGATGTAAAGCTACAGTGAACTCGTGTCTCTTTCTGGATCCGTCTGACGAGAGTCTGAAAGAGATCACCATTCCATTCCACTTTGCGCTGCGCGAGGCGAACTCCAAAACTGCCAGAGACATTCATCTGCTCCGTCGGCTGAAAGGAATCCTCCGTGACGATCCAGACAGTTGCAGTCTGGACACCTTGGCCGAGATCTGCACTGACTTTCAAACCGACGAAGTCCGTTTGCAGTGCTTGGAGATTATGGTGAAGAACAAGAAAATGCCACCGGAATTCTTCAAGGTTGTGGTTGACTCATTCACATCCGAGTCAAATGAAAAACTCGAGCATCTGCTGGCGTTCTACCGCAGGCTTACGCACTTCTACATTGCCATGAAGGATCCGCCAAAGAAAACTGAATCGGTATCGGAGTCATTGGCCCTTTTGGACAGCGATCTCGAGACTATCGAACAGATCATGGAACTTTTGGGCGATCGGCAGTCACCGACCACACTTGCGAGTCTCTCTAAAGTCACTTTCCAAGTGAAGCATCAGCAAGACGGTGAATTTGTCGAATACCTCAGGATCTTCATGAACTCTGATGGCTGTCCGCACTTAAATCGCGACAAGACTGCTCTCTTCGGGGTCATAAGCGAGAACTTGTTCAAGGAGTGCTTTAATAGCAGCTTCTGTGCGGATTATTTCAAGGACGCCGTCACAGCCGCAGACATATCCAGCGAAGACATTATTGTTATGGCTTTGCACTTTTGGCTGGAGAAGCCATTCACGTATACCTCGAGGTAGGCTTCCAAACGTGGGAATCCATGGATGTCTGTTTACGATCCTTTCATTTCAGGGAAGAGGTTATCAACGACATGATGCATCTGGGGACAATCGTTTACGCGATATGCGACCTGGCCGGGGACAAGGTTAACAGTTCGACTTACAACTCCATATGTCCCTGGTGGCAGGCCGTGAGAGAGTTACTCCTAGAGAGTCCACGTTCTTTGAGTTTAATGGTGGCAATCGTGTGCAGGACCATTGCCATTGCGATCCGGCGTTCGCAGACAGACGTGAGTGAGCCTATCCGCCTCACCAAGGAAAGATTAATTTTATCTCAATTTCAGGGTTCGTGTGAGGAAGGTGACGAGGAGGTGTGGGAGCAGATATCCCAGGACGAAGCTCAATGGTCGCTGCTGATCGGAAAATTGGACGACATCGCTGTTCTGGGCGCAATTCTCGAGTGAGACGGCACCTAAAAAACCTCAGATCCTCCATTGACTACCATTCTCTTTTCAGGTCGCCCATGTTAAGTCTAGACCCAACAATGCCTGAACTTCCGTACGACGCGCCCGACTGCAGCCTGAAAGCAATCGTAACCAAAGGAAAGGGAGTCGTCTCCGATCTCGCAACAAAGTGGCTCCTTTATTCCCGCATTCACCCAACCAAGATTCTTGAGAGAGAAAAGACAACCGAGCAAGATGAGCCCGTTCCCAAACGCCTGCAAGTTCTTCGACAGCACTTCCCCTTCAGTTTGGAGTCCGGTGTCATCTTAAGTCTCATGTCCTGGGAGTACATGGTCCATTGGAGCAAAGATCTGCAAAGCCTTGATCACATGAGAGCCAGCCTTATCTGTCTGGACACATACAAAGAATCCGACTACGCTCTGAAGCATGGAATGTGTTGCATGATCTGGAATGCCACCATCAAATATCCTCTCCAATCAACCATGAAAATGATCCAGAAAGCTGGACGACTGCCAGACGACAAGACCTGCCAACAGGAGGTTGGGGTATCTGCATCAATGGTCGCGGAATTCCTTGATCTCTGTCTGGAGTTCCTCCAACATTTTGACACGTCCATGAGCCACCGCAAGAGAGAATTGAAGTTCGAGGAAATTCTTGCCGACGGTCAACTGCCGCTTCACTACATTGCACTTCAGAGGAATCACGCCATTCAAGAGGTTCTCCAGCTGCACATTGAGCAGTGCAGAGTGCTGCAGTTCATTGCTTTCTTTCAAATCAAGTTCCCGAAACCAATCACCACTCTGTTCGACGCCATGGCCAACAAGACGTTCTTCGCCGAAATAAACAAAGAACTGTCCTATAATTTGCCCGTCGCCGACATGGTCCTGCAGAAGCATCGCGAAAACTTCCTTTGTCAGGTGATAACGGCTTCAATGGACCTTATCCGAGAAGATCTGGAGCAGCTCTATACACTGGAGCACTCCGGATGGATGGACAAAGTCTGTGAGCTGGCCGATCTGTGGGGACTTGAGAAAGAGGGCATCAAACGTCATCAGGTGAGTAACCCTCTCACACCAGAAACCAAGCAAATTCCTTAAACCGCCTCTCTTTGTAGGTTGTTGAAATGTACGCCCATGGTTGGGACACATATGCCAATGATTTGCTCGACGACATCATCGATAAAATGGAAATGGGCAAACTCCTCCTCGAAATCGCTGGTCGCCGAATGAACCTCTATTCAAAGACCTCCGGTGATCGTTTCTCAAAGATCGCCTCTGTTGGCCAACAGCTACTGCACTACCTTGACAATTTAGTAAGTGTCGCTGGCGTCTACTACCCGCAAAACTGAAACTCCCTCTGACAACTCGTGAATTTCTTTCCTCTATTGTAGAATGAGAACATGTCAAGTGGAATTCAGATCAGTGCGACCAGCCCGGATGAAATTGATCTTGTTTCAATGACCAAACTCACCACTGTTGCCTACGAGTGTTTGTCCAAGAAAGAGAGTAAATTCTTGCACATTGCTGGACAGATGTTCGACGCCTGTAGTGTTCTGCAGGAATAGGTGGTGACTGTCGTGTGCACGTATTCATAGGTTTTTGTTTCATTCTGTAGACGTAAGGAGAAATATACATATTTATTATTTTATAGAGCATGTGATGTTATTTGTTGTGGAATCGTCTCGGTTTCTTTTGGCCCCACAAATGTTCATTAGTTGAAAATAAATTAGTAAGAGATAATCAGTTTTTTGTTTACTTTTTTTTTAATAGTCTTGCCGTTGTCCGCTACGTCGTCGGTTTTTGTAGCGATCTTAATCAAAAATTTAAACGTTTCTCTGCTTTGTCAAGAATAATTCATCAGGCTGGTGGACTCCGTCACGCAGCGAAACCTCTCTGTAGCTAGCACGTGGTGTCCACACCTCAACATCCATACTGAGACCTGGCGATCACTTAATCGACAATCGTAGCAGACCACTAGGGACTTTGCCGACCGAGCCTCGCGTAAGGTCTCTGAAAGCTCGAAGCCGCTACTGATGTGCTGGGTATTACGACACCACATAGAAAAAATCCCCGATGACAACGAGTCTATGCAGGCACAAATCAAGAAGCCTAGAAGACAACGCTGCATTGAGAGAGAGAGAGAGAGAGAGAGATAATTTGGAATAATCATTTCTACAGACTGTTAAACGTCGCTGAGGACACGAATACCGCCATCAGGCAGAATGTTGGACGATGATGGACGAAGAATTCCGTTTCCCCGACCTAGCTAAAATCGAGACAGCAATATCGAGTCTGAAGTCTAACAGAGCTGCTGGGGCAGATACAAATTTTGCCTGCTGAAGATGATCTGGTTAGACGCATGCACCAGCTCATCTGTAAGATATGGTCGAAGGAAAGAATGCCCGGTGAGTGGAATCTCGGCATCGTTTGCCCGATCCACAAGTAAGGAAACCTCTTCGACTGCGGCAACTATCAAGGGATAAGTCTCCTAAACATCGCGTACAAGATCATTTCTGCCACCCTGTATGAAAGACTGAAGCTTTTAGTCACCAATCTGATACTATCAGTGTGGTTTCAGGTTAGAGAAGTCCACAGTAGACCAGGTCTTCGCACTGCGCCAGGCGACGTCAATTCGTCAATTTCAAGGTCGCATATGACAGCGCCATGTATAGTTAAGACATTACTGCCAAACTCGACAGATTATCCAGGATGACGATGGAGAGACTCGCTGTTCCCTCAAGGCCGGTAATGAAATCACCGAGATCTTCAATGTCATTAAAGATTTTAGGCAAGGTGACGCGCTTTCATGTGACTTTTTGAGCATCAATCATAAGAAGATCTTTCAAAACTTGGCCAGCATACGCGGATGACATTGACATGATTGGTCGAACACAGCGACCGGACTCCCGCACAACAACCTGCTTAGGAGTAGTGACGCCAGTGTGACAATTGGACTCAACCGCGTATCTGTTCTTAAACGGCTTTTAAACCTGCCAACCATGTGTACAAGTACAGCCACACCAGATGTCAAGAGGACTGCAGGATATCTAGCTATGATTCAATCTCAGATTACACCAAAACCTGCAAACAATAGCAACAAACGTTTATGCGACCATGAATATGGCGAAATGTTAAACATGTTAGATTTCAGGAAATGGCACTATCACAACTGATATGAACCATTCTGTGTTCTTCGAAATATATCGGTGGACCTGTTACAGAGCCAAAAGCTAAACGGTTCACAAGAAAGGGAACTTATTCTGGAGAGATGTCTTGTCTTCTGATGTCTTCGACTCTGAACCAGTGGGACAATCCAACTGAGTACGTCCACGTCTAAGGTGACGTACCCAAGTCGAGAGAGACCTTAACCAACTTGGTGTGCGTAATTAGCAACAGGTAAAAAAAAATCGTGCCATCTGGCGAGTTTTTTTGCTTGAGGCCTGGACTGTAGCGCCACAAGAAGAAAAAGAAGATGTTGGAACAATAAAAATTCCAAATGGCAAGCAAAACATGCAGCATCTGCGTTTCATCTCCCCAAGGTCTACTCTATTTCCCAAATATCAGAGATATCATCTGATTTTCGTTCAAGCTCTGAATCAATTCAGACAGAAGCCTGTATCACAAAAAAGTACGTCTTCATCTTTAACAATGTCGTATGGATTCAGTCTAAGTCAAGGAAATTCTAACAGAATCTTTCGACCATCCGTATCCTCTTACGCGACACGAGTCGAAGAACGCCCCGAAAGACTTCACGAATGGCTGCGATCGGATGAAATCGAAAGACTGCATAGGGTCTTTAAGGACCACCCAGAGCAAAAACTCAATCACAGAGAGCTTCGCGAAGCTCTTCGTGGTTTCAATTTAACCTTCACCGACGATGAGTTCAATCGGCTGTTCCTGAAAATCAATCAGAACAAGGACTACAAATGCGACTGGGATGAGTTCGTGTCGCACTTGATTCTTGGCTTCCAGGACGACGACACCAACAATGAGAAGGAAACGCTCATCAAGCCAATTTCTGGAACACCCGCTATTAAGAAATCCGAGCATCGAACACCGGTCATCGCGATTACATATCTTAAGAGTCTTGACAAGGTGAAGTCTCCATTAGCTGCTCCCAGATTCCTTATCTGTGAATGTCGTTGCAGGCTGACGACACCTCAGAATCCAAGGGCATGTACCTGACCGCCAGCAAAGAGGGATTGATTAGATTCTGGACTCCAGAGCTCGAACCAATTCGCCATGGGGTATCAGAAAGCCGTGAGTGAAGTGAGCAACGGCCATGGCAACCTCAAGTCATTGTTCTGTTTCAGATTTCCTGAAAATGCCCACATGGATATTATGCATGCAAGCTCTGTCTGATGTGGCCATTGTCTGCACTTCGTCCACTGAAAGAGAGATTCGCTTCCACGAGACAATGGCTTCGAACTTCAGTCTTCGCATTGTTATCCGCAGCATGCCATTCGCTGTCTACTGCATGGCATACCGATACGATGAGACTGAGAACTCGCTGTCTAAACTTATTTTCGGAGATATCGGAGGAAACGTAAGGATTCTAGAATTCTCACCAGTCCTACGCGGACCATTTCAGAGCAAGCCCGGTACTGCTTTGGTTGAGCTCTTCTGGTCAGACATCCTTAAGGGAAAATATGCAGCATTCAAGCCGAGAGAGTTTCTCAATCTTCATACGGAGTTGATTCAAAAGGTTTACTATTCCTACAGGATGAACATACTGCTGGTATCTGCAGAGTATCGAAATTCGAAGAAATACAAGGGACGCTGTCCCGGACTGATTGCAGTCGATTGGAAAGAGGGAACTCAAACAATATTTCGGATTCCATTGGTGAGTGACATTTCACAAGAAAAATGTTTTAAATTTTCCGTTTCAATCACAATCCGTTTCAATGGTGGATAATCCATAATCTTGTATGTACTATATACCGCGGAGCCGACTTAGACGAAGCCATTCACTACCTCAAAGTTATAGCTGCCTATGGTGACGTTCTGGACAAGTCGTCGATGTTGTGCGTCCTTTCTCGATGACAGCATATACTTCGTTTTGCCCCCGTTTACGCCAGACCCATTTCAGCCGCTTCCGTTTCAATGCCAGCAAACGCATCATTGACGGCTCGCTGTGTTCGCCCAATCACGTCAATGTCATCCGCTTAAGCTAGCATTTGAACAGATTTTTGGAAGATCGTGCCTCTTGTGTTGGCCAGTGAGTTTTGCACGATCTTCTCAAGAACGATGTTAAAGAAATCACATGACAGCGCGTCGCCTTGTCTAAAACCTTTTTTGACATTGAAGGTCTCGGTGAGTTCGTTAACGACCTTGATGGAGCAGCGAGAGTTCTCCATCGTCATCCTGCTCAGTCTGACGAGTTTAGCAGTAATGTCAAAACTAGGCATGGCGCTGTATAGCTCGTCTCTATGCACGCTGTCATATGCGGCCTTGAAATCGATAAATAGATGGTGTGTGTCGATCTGCATTTCCTGGGTCTTCTCCAGGACCTGCCGCAGTGTGAAAATTTGATCGATGGTGGACTTCCCGGGCCTGAAAACACACTGATAAGGACCTATCAGTTTGGTGACGAAAGGTTTCAGGCGTTCACACAAAACGGCAGAGAAGATCTTATAGGCGATGTTAAGGAGACTTATACCTCGATAGTTGGCGCAGTCAAAGGGGTCTTCTTTCTAGTGGATCGGGCAAACGATACTGAGATTCCACTCATCGGGCATGCTTTCCTCCGACCATATCTTGCAGATGAGCTGGTGCATGCGTCTAACCAGATCACCTCCAGCTGCTTTAAACATTTCGGCGGGCAGACTATTTGCACCAGCAGCTTTATTAGACTTCAGTCTCGATATCGCTATCTTGACTTCGTCTAGGTCGGGGGGACGGTATTCTCTTCTATCATCGTCCGTTGTGTTGAATGGAACATTCTGCCTGACAGCGGTATTTGTGTCCTCATCGCCGTTCAACAGTCTGCAGGAATGATTTTTCCAAAGTCTCAGTATCGACTGCGAATCTACTACTAGCTGTCCATTTTCGTCCCGGCAAGCTTCTATCCGAACTCTAAACGCATTCGATAAAACTTGGCAAAACTTTCGGACATCATTCCTGCCATAACACCTCTCCATCTCCTCGATCGCGCGCTTCTTGTGCTCTTTCTTTTTCTTGCTGAGAAGCCGGTTCTCTTCCCTTCTTCTCTGTTCGTAGAGCTCACGAACAGCTCTCGTAGTTCGATGCAGCGTTGCCCGGTAGGCTTCTTGCTTTGCTGCATGTGCCTGCCTGCACTCGTTGTTACTGTTACTGGTTACTCAGCATAAATTTAGTGCTGTTCTGTTAGTTACGAGTCTTGAGTTCTTAGCGACGTCCTTCTACTAGCTTGGGCTTGATTTCCATTTCGCATGACATTCAATAAATAAGATAATATCAGCTGATTGTATCGTCAACATTGATTATTTTAGCTGCCTCTTTAATTCCGATGACCGCCGCTTGAAAAACCACAATCAATTTGGTTGAAGTTCCCATCAACTTCTGCTTGCTAACTTAACCGTCCTAATCTTACACTACTGCTACAAGCCAGAGGTCTAGCTTTCTCCACTTTTACACCGGATCTAAGCTTTTAGTGCAATCTGCATAGCCTAGCTACCTTAGGCGTTGGATCTGTAGACCCAAGGGTAGACTCATGTCACTGTGCAGCCCTTACAATTCATGTTGAATCTTCTCCTCCAATCATTGCAACGTCACCGAAGATCACACGCAGAGTTTTTCTTCAAAGACCGTGAAATCTAGATTTTGTTAATACAAAATCCGAACCTATATTTATCTTCCTTTTAAGGGTGTTACAGGATTCTTCCTCGACGAACAAAACCGGATTCTAGCAACTGGCGGTCCGGACACGTACCTCCGCATCTGGGATCCATATATTCCATCAAAGCCATCAGCGATCCTCACCGGTCACAATGGCGGAATAATATTCGTCTTCATACAACCCGAAGAAAAGAAGGTCTACAGCGTGGACTACCTGAAAATAATTAAAGTTTGGCATCTCACAGAGCAGAACCTTATCCAAACCTACAGTGATCTCAACCAAATGGTGTCGAAGAGTGAAACCGAATTATCATACTACTACGACAAGTATTCACGACATCTGGTTTGCGGAGGCCGAAAAGTTATCAACATCAAGTGCAGTCCGCGATTACGAATGGATCTCACTGATGGCAACACGCATGCTGCACCGGTCTCGGTGGTTCTATATAATAAGCTTTTTCGAAATGTTGTCACATGTGGTCTGGATAGTTACATCATTGTATGGGATCCATGGACTGGCCGAAGACAGATCATGCTCAAGAACTGTCACACACAAAAGGTTTACGGAGAGCTGATAGATATTGAAATCACAGCTGCTTGCTTTGATCCACTCGAACAGTTCCTCCTGACGGGCGCACGGGATGGATCCCTAAAAGTCTGGAACTACAACAACGCGGTGTGTGTTCGAAATATGAGTATCACACCGGAATGTGAGGTTACAGCCGTGTCCTGGATAATTGATAGAATCTTTGCTGTTGGTTGGGATCGGCATGTCACCGAGTTCGCAGACGTCGAGGGCAAAGAGTACAGTGACCCAAAGAACTGGCTGACATTCCATGGAGATGATATCACCTGCTCCGACGTGAAACTTGGTGAGGGCTTAGTAACCGGCACATACTCCGGCGAGCTAATATTTTGGAAGTTGGAAACTGGACAACCTTATCGACGATATAACGTTCAAAATCCAAAGCAATTTATTGAGGTTAGCGAGGTTGTTTTCCAACTTGATGGTTTTGTGGCTAATGTGTGACATTTTCAGCTGATTTACAAGAAAGAAGAAAGACCCCAGATGGAGTCGCACGCAAACAAAGCACAGATACGGGTCTCGCGTCTCGTTCGGAAGTCACTTTCAGCGCGCACTCGCATTATAGCGAATGATCCTGACGATGAAACTGAACTCGAAGAACACCCCCATCGAAGCATAGGTGCCTTGCCACTATCCGTACAAGCTGTCCTGTTTCTGCAGACACGACCGATGGATAAACTACATGGTGTGCTGATATTGCTGGCGTCTTATTTATATGAATTTATTTGAATTTGTTTTAACCCTCCAGGGAGTCTCCTGGTTGCCCTCGATAGTGGAGTTATTCAAATGTATTCCCATCATCAGGGGGGAGGATATATCAATGAGTTCAATGCAGTTCACAAGACTGGTGACTGTATACTTGCCATGGACACGGACAAGAAGAATCGATACCTGTTCACTGGAAGTGCTTTTGGATACATCAAGGTTTTTCTTATTCAAAACTATTGGTAAGCACGTACGTATGGATAGAACGGTATTTGTCTTGAAAGTGTTACCAATGATGGAAGCAGAGGTATGATGGTCTTAGACAGGGGAATCTATTTAGAATTCATGAACAAATCAAATTCCTAGCAGAAAAGTTGAAGAAAGCAGTGAACTTGTAATTCCAGTATCAATTTAATTTACCGAGCGGTGTTTTTGAATGAGAATCTTCTCTTATGCTTTAAAATTTTGTTGCACTTCCGAAGTAAAGTTTCTGTCCAACGGAATATTTAACTTTTTCTATGGTTTACAAGTCAAATTCATTGTCATCATTAAAGCTGCAATCTCATCAAGGAATTAGGCAACATTAAAAGGCTTCAGTTTAGATCTGTAGTGGTCGTGGCAAGTTGCGGTGCTCCTACGCACAAGGTCCTGAGCAGAAATCAACTAAATCCCGCATTCGGAGTCGGCATTTAACTGTAGGTCCCCTCCACTCGTGAGAGAACAATTTTTTTTTTTTGCGATGGTAGGTGAAAATCTTCAAAAGACACTATGGGGACCGTTCCCTTGAAAAGGGATTTTTACCCAGTAAAAACACCTCCCTTCAAATAAAATATTACAATACTACAACTAAGTTAGTCACTTATCCAGCAGTTTACATTTCGTAATTTAGAGACATTAGGCAGGTGACTCTCCACTAAAAGTTCCTGCTTACACCGCAAATACACGTGGGTCGATTTCACTGTATTAGATCAAGTGGTTCAGTCCTTTGAAGACGGCGAATAGCATTACTTCCATTAAGAATCGGAAGAACTACAGTGTTAATGTGCTCCTCTAGGCGGCGCTTATGCTTACGAGCAAAAGTCTTAATTTCATCTTGGACTGTTGTAATTCCAAGATCTCTGTGGATATCGTCGTTTCTTATATACCAAGGTGCGTTGACGATGGTTCTTAGAACTTTGTTTTGAAAAGTCTGTAGTATATTTCTATTACTTGGTTTGGTACAACCCCAGAGTTGTACACCGTACGTCCAGACAGGTTTTAGCACTTGCTTATATATAAGCAATTTGTTGTCAATACTTAGCTTTGAATGATATCCAATGAGACAGTACATATCTCTATATCGCTTCTCTAGCTCTTCACGTTTCTTTTTAACGTGCTCCTTCCACTTAAGTTTAACATCGAGGGTCATCCCGAGGTATTTCGCTTCATTCCCGAAGGGTATTTGGACACCATTTACGAAAACAGGTAGGTTATTTATGTTCCTGTATGTAAAGTTTATGTGAACGGATTTCGCTTCATTAAGCGCGATTCGCCAAACTTTTGTCCATTCGTATACCCGATTTAGTGCACATTGCAATTTCCTTGTTGACTCTTCAACCGTTTTGGCTGTTACCAAAATGGCAGTACCGTCAGCAAATGTGCTTAATACGGTGCCCTCGTCTTCCGGTATATCCCTGGTATAAAGTAGGTAAAGGAGAGGACCAAGAACACTTCCTTTATAGATTTGAATACCGAGTATTCGTTTCCATACTTTACACGGACCAGGACCGTCAACGATGGAAGGCAGCGATTCATCAGGCTCAGATCCTACATGGGTCGTAGGCCTACAAAGTAAGTAAGTATACTTTACACAGAACATTCTATCTGAGAGATAATAATAATAATAATAACGGCGGCGCTACAGTCCGAGGTGGACCTGGGCCTAGCTTCTCAGCAACCACTCGTGTTGTGCGTGCTATTGTTCTGTCACGAAAGGAGGGGACCTACAGTTTAATGCTGACTCCGAACGGGGAGATTGAGAAGCTTTTTCTAGACAGTTATACTCTTTGAGTAGTGACTCGAAAGAGGTGGAGCCGTGAAAAAATGTTTGATGTTTTTTTTCGAGATTTGAACCGACGATCTCGAGCGTAGGAGTCATCGCACCTACCCATTACGCCACCTATCTGAGAGATAGTTCGCTGTAATTCTAAAAAAATTTCCCGAAAGAAATTGACTTAGTTTATGTTTCAAGCCTTCATGCCAAACTTTGTCAAAGGCTTGAGAAACATCAAGAAATGCAAATATATTTTTGTTCCAGTGCCTTTTCTACATCAGTACTACATCAGTTATGCGATGTACTTGGTCGATAGTAGACTGCTTACTTCTAAAGCCGAATTGGTGGTGCGGAATAAGGCGTTTTTCTTCCACGACCGGACTTAAACGTCTAAGTAGAATTCTTTCGAATACTTTAGACATTATCGGAAGAAGTGAGATCGGTCTATCTGACTTTTTATCAGTTGGCGTTTCCCAGGTGTACCATAATCACTTCTGCCACTTTCCATTGACTAGGAACGTGTTCTAGTCTAAGGGCAGCATTAATGAGATACAGAAACTTAAGAAGCGCTTTCCTGGGCAACGCTTTAAGAACTTCTCCTGTGATTAAATCGTATCCAGGAGCTTTTTTCGGTTTGAGTTTATTTAATTCTTCTTTAAGTTCCGTAAACGTAGTGAGAGAACAATAGCACGCAAAACACGAGCGGTTGCTGAGAAAATAAGGCCCAGGTCCACCTTGGACTGTAGCGCTGCTGTATTGTATTATGTACTGTATTATTTTAAAGAAAAAAGATTCATGCAAATGTATTATTTCCCGTCTAATAAAAAATACAGGAAAAAACTGGTTTAGTAAACAGATAGTCGACATTTAGTCGATGTCCATGATACTTGTCATATACCAGTTCTTACTGAAATTGTAGCAATGCATTGGAAATTTCGTAAAGATTTTTTAAATAAAAAATCACTTTAGAATTTGCCTTACAATCATTCCAGGCCAATCGCAACGAACTAATAAATATGGCTCGCAAAAAATCCGTTTCACTTCAACCAATAACTAAAGCAATAACATTAAACCATCTTGACAAAGGTAGGATTGGAGGTACCCCTACACCAATCAGCCCCATTTTTCAACCTCACCTAACAAATTCCATCGTTTATCCAGTTACCTTAGTTGCTTAGCACAAAAAATTTGCTTCACAAACCCAGGGAAGGGTTACCATCAAAAGACAGACATCAACAATATCAACTCTAAGGGAAACAAGTTGTATACAACTGAACCACTCACGCCACCCACAAATATTCAAATCAGATAAAGAAATAGTTTCGCCAAAAGTTTTTGTGACACAGACACGAATCCGAATGAGAACTTTGGCAAAATCATAAATTCCCCCCCATACCCCAACATTTTTCCAAATTATTCTCCCGAGCAATGCTTCCACCCACCTTCCTGCCATTGCATGTCAAATATGGGTTAAATATTTTGTTTCCCTCCGAATCAGTGGAAGGCCTCCTGGCACACCGCAGAACCACAACAGCCACAAACCACCAGCCGAACTCCATTACTAATTAAATACTAATTCCTGAGGCTGTTCCATGTCATGTTGACATTTTTATGGGGACTTCATCGATTAGTGGGAATCAGGGTTATTAGCTCCAAGTATGTGCTTCGAGGCAATTCAGAACTCCCACTCCAGGGGTATGCGTTTGCGAAGGAATTCACTTGTTGACTCGTTTCAGTGTTCCCAACGAAAGGAAGACTCACGTTTGCATGCCCAAGTTGAGGTTGCAATTCATATTTCTGCGCAAGGAACGATTCCTGCCACGGCCAAAGAGAATCGTGCGCCACCAACCCGATCCGATGCTCGTCAATTCATTCAAGGCGCACGTAAGGGCAATCACTGATATTGTTTACGTTAACCAGCCAAAAATTATTATATCGTAAGTCTCGGAACGTCTCGGAACGTCTCGGTTTGAAACGGACGACATTCTCATTCATTTGATTCTTTTTCACCTCTCAGTGGAAGTCACGATTATTCGTGCAGACTGTGGTCAATAGGAGGCAGATACCTTGGCACGCTTGGAACTCCGTTGAAGTGGAATCGTCTATCTCCACTCGAACCCGTTGATGAAAGCTTGACCTACCGCCTGCCACCCGATATCAAGAAGGTCGCCAGTTCAACGACACTTAAGGTTTTATCTGGAATTTACGTGGATACAATAAAACAATTCCACGAGACTTCGAGAATGGGAGAGAAATACCAGGAGACCGTCGAATCTGAAGACCTGAAAGGCAAGTGCTATGGAAGACCACTGCGTCCACCGATTTTGGGCAAACATTTCAAGCTACCCGGAAAAGCATCTGTGGTGCAACCCCCGATCTTGGATACCACGCTCTCCTACATTCCTGTCTATACCCACTTGAACATTCACGAGGCGAAACCTATCGAACGACCACCGACTCCAGAGGCGCTTAAAAAGATCAAGAATATAGAGTTCATGGAGTACTTCGATGAGGCTCGGTAGAACGTTCGATGGTTTTGTTATAGATTCATTTAAATAAATTCTTTAATCACTTTAATTATTGATTGTGTGCTAATTTGAAGTGTTGATTACATTTGTGTTGGAGATTAAGTATAGTTTTTTGTGTGAATTTATTTGAAACTGTTGAGCAACGGTATTGTTAAAAAAATCATTCGAATTAATTCTTCTTGTGGCATTACGTAAAACGTTTAATATTTCAGTTGTGTTTTTGGCTTCTCTTTTTCTACTCCCAAGAATCTGATATAATTAGGGTTCATATTTCTGGAACGTCAGGATTCCATAACGTCTACTCACCTAAAAAATTTGTTTATATGAGTAGTAGAAAATTTTAAAATATACGATGTGCTGTAAAATGTAAGTAAATTCGTGTGTTTTTTCGAAGCGAACAGAAATTGGGAATTCATTGTCTACTTCGTAACCAAATGTTTACTTTTATACATTAGGATTTTGTTGTTTAGACTGTTCTGTTCTATTGAATGTAAGCGTTTGATTTTCACCGCAGAAGTGACAAAGCGGGGACGTTTCTTTAGTGATGACATGTTTGTGTATTATGTTGGTGTGGCCCATTCGCAGTCTAATATATATTTTTATCTTTTTATGTGACAAACCTTTAGGGTATTTGGCTTTTCCAGCGTTAGGGTTGAATTGAGTTTATATGCCCTGCCTATTAAAAGAACTAAATCGGGAAGGAATCAAAGTTGTTGCGTATGCGGACGATGTTGTGATTTTAGTATCAGGCTGGTTTCTCTCAGTGATTAGTGAAATCATGGAGGGGGCGTTGCAAAAGGTTAATAGGTGGGCTACTAGTTGCGGCCTAAACACGAACCCAAGCAAAACCGGATTGATGCTTTTTACGACGAAACCAAAATACCAAACTTTCCCCTTCCTAGACTAGCCAATCAAACCCTCACTCTGTCTTCAACTGCCAGGTACTTAGGGACTATTCTTGACCCAAAACTAAATTGGAAAGCTAACATAGAGCAAAGAGTTAAAAAGGCATGCATAGCCTTATACGCTTGCAACAAAACTCTTGGAAAAAGCTGGGGACTTCGACCGAAGATAACACTTTGGATGTATACTGCTGTAATACGTCCTATTCTTACCTACGGCTCCTTAGTCTGGTGGCCAGCTTTAGCCAAAGCGTACAATATCCCAAATCTAAACAAGGTACAAAGAACTGCATGCATACGGGCGCTAATTGGGTGCGAAAACAGGATCTGTATGTCCACCGCCACTTTTACTTACCCACCTACCATGTGACAAACCTTTAGGGTATTTGGCTTTTTCAACATTAGGGTTGAATTGAGTGTATATGTGTTGATAGTTAGTTTCCGCTTTTCATTTCCGTTTTTCCATGGTGACCTGGGACCCAGGCGATTTTTAGTTTTCCGCTCCTGGGGATGAGTTTATCGCGAATGGCTTCCATAATTTCACTATGATTTTTTATGTTTTTAATGGCTGTAACAGTGGGCGCCGTGGCGTAGTGGGTAGTGGGTCGACTCCTTCGCTCAAGGTCGTCGGTTCGAATCTCGAAAAAAAACATCAAACATTTTTTTACGGCTCCGCCTCTTTCGAGTCACTGACAATACTCAAAGAGTATAACTGTCTAGAAAAAGCTTCTCAATCCCGCCGTTCGGAGTCCGCATTAAACTGTAGGTCCCCTGCACTCGTGAGGGAACAATAGCACGCACAACACGAGTGGTTGCTGAGAAGCTAGGCCCAGGTCCACCTCGGACCGTAGCGCCGCCATTATTATTATTATTATAATGGCTGTAACAGAGGACAGACTGTCTGTGAAGATTATAGTCTTTTTTTCGAGTAGTCAATTGCAGTGCGAAGGGCAAAGACTTCAGCTGTAAATGTTGAAGTGAAAGCTGGGAGAAGTCCTTTGGAAATATGTAGTTGTTAAGTCTTCAGCGACAACAGCGAATGATGTGTCATTTTGCGATTTTGAGTCATCTGTAAACAAGAGGTTCCATCCTTGTTGCTTGTAACTTTCTGTCATTTCAAGAAAAATGACTTTAAAAACGTCGTTACTAGTTGTCTTGATGGAGTATTTGCTGAGGTTGAGAATTATGGACTCTTTTGGCAAATTCCAAGACGAGTAGAGCATTGAACTAAATTTGTTAATGACAATGGGTATGTCAAGACCTTTGGCTGACGTAAGACCGGAGCTTAGAGTTGATTGAAACCTTGGTTTTTTCTTCCTTTTTATATTTTTGGACTCGTTATGAATGGGTGACCTTCTGGAGCAGTTAATTTTGTTTATAGTGCATGCAGTAAGATGTTGTATTCCAGCGTCTGTTAAGAGGTTCCGAATTGGAGTAGTGCGTAATAGTAGAGTAGAGTAAGCCCTTCTGATGGCATGTTTGCAAATATAACATTAAATTATACAAAACGTAATTTTTAGGGTCAGATAAACCCGTCATTGATACCAAATAGACCGTAAAGACCTGTCCTATTTTCTATTTCTGCAAAACTCGTCGAACTAGACAACTTTGCAAAGGATGATAGATGGTCCATAGACAGCTCCACAAAATGCGGATTGAGAAGATTATGTAAAACGCATTGGCCAAGAACAGTAGATCACCCGAAAGCTGGTGAAATGAGTCTGGCGATGTAGACTCCACCTAACCTCTCTCTCTAAACTCCTACTCTTACCTTCCCGTAGTGAATTCCGAAAGCCGTGTGCCTTTAACAAAAGACGAACGCCCATCGTTACCGGCTGCAAATGAGAGAGGTCTGTACAATAGCTCATCTGACTTTTAGGATGCCGGCGGAGAAACTAATCAGCTCATTGGCCAACGACAGCATCCAGACCTCCAGTCACCAGGACTTACGTGGTTCATAATCCTTTAAGAACTACTCCAACATATTTCGGAGCCCAAGTCTGTCAGTGGACACCAACCAAAATGATGGACATAAGTTTTAGTCATGGAAATCAAATAGCAATCTCCGGTCCAGACTATTCACATAAGAATAAGAAGATGCATGCTTCTTATTAGAATGTAAATCCACTGCAGAATTAAATAGGTAGCGGAGATTATCCGTAGGTTACCTCATTCAATACCATGCTTATACGTATACTTAAACAATGCAGGTAGAATTTGTATTCGTTTTGGCGTCTTAATCTTGGAAGCGATTGAATGGATACAGGTAACCAAGTCCCATTTCTATTAATGGCCATTCACGATGAAGGCTCAGCGCATTTTATAGAACATTTTTATTTAAGACCAGGTTGTCGCTTTGTTCATCGTTCTATCCCAAAAGGTTGAAGCATTACTAGAACCTAATAGTATACTTCAAAGTATCCCAATTAGAAACTTCCTTAAAAATAAAGTGAAGAAACACAACAATTTAATAAATGACTTTATTCTCAAATCATACCACTCCGACGAGCAGTCTATTCTTCGGTGTACAGTTTTCTGGACGCAGTCGCGTCAATATCACTTCATACCCAGCTTCCTCAGCGTAGAACTTCCTATCGGAGTCTACGATGTCCATGCACATTTGGCCTTGATATGTTGTCTCCGGTTTGCAGTTCAGTGTTCCTAGCTCATGAGCCTGATCGGCGGCATGTGCTATGTGTAGAAAATCCTTCTCACTCAACACCGATCGAAACCTCTTGCTCAGCGGATAGCTTATGTGCGGCATCGGTTGAATGGAGCCATAGCAACAGGGACAGCAGACAAATTTCGCCCGGCTTCGCAAACACTGATTCAAAACAATGTCTGTGGCAGTTCCGCAGGCATGGAGCGATGTGCCGATGTCGAAAATCCCTTCAAAATAATCAATGTTGCACTGATAGAAGAGGCAATTGGTCAGTCCCAATTCCTCTACTCGATTTTTCGCTCTCTGCAGCGATATTGCTTTATTTTCTAGAAACATGATTGTGCACTTTGGGAGCGTCAGAGCTAGGAGGATACCTAGGTGGCCAGTGCCGCTACAGAAGTCTATCACTCGGTCTCCATCCTCCGCCAAGGATTTTACAGCATTTGCCACGTTCTCCAACTGTTGACGCTTCCTGTCAAGTCTTTCTTTGGGAAGAGCACTACTCTTGCTTTGGTCTGGCTCAATCGCATTCCAGTCGATGGGAGTGTCGTAGGCAGTGTTCGCTTCACTTGAGCACTCAGCTAGGATGTTCGATAGTTTACTGAGACTAGAATCAATTTCGCTTTGTTCAGTAAATATCCTGTTCCTTGGTTTGTAGCGCTTTGGGTCGCTCTTGTACAAGCTGGAGTGCTCGTATTCGGGAATCTGGTACGTTTTGTGCGTCTTCTTTGATATGTTTACTTCTGGAAAGAGATCTTCGAGGACCTGCTGGCATTGTTCATCAGTTGACTCAATCTGAAATGTAAGTCCATCAGATGTTGATTCAGTGAGACGGTGGAAAGCAGCAGAACACTTACCTCCTTCATCCAGCAGTGTAAGCGAGGAAATGCATCCGCGGTGACTAAATGTACAGGAATTTGTCCTAGGATCAACCTGAAGCAGGGATACAGCATCAGGTCGGCAATCGTAAATGTGATTCCCTCCGCAAATCTATGCTCAATATCTAGGGTTTCCTTCGGCGTAGTGCACTCGATGATCACTTTCGAACCCTTCCCTGATTTTTTGTTCTTATTAGCATTATCTCTCGCTAACTTATAGATATTGTGCATTCTTACAGGTTCCCCCATGTGTCCTTCAAATCTGGGTAACTCCTTTGGCAGCACATACACTCCCGACTCCGATACCGATTGACCACTGAGTACATCTTCCAACGCTTTCAGAATATCGAGCTCGCAGAAACGCGTCCAAATTGAACACTCTGCAGGGGCCAAAAGACAACTCTCCTTGAAACCCAATAGTTCCCGGCGATTGGTGTCAGCATTTCGATTCACAATTTCCCTGCACACCGCACAAAGTCCAGAAATAAACGAATTTTTGTCCTTAACGTACGCGGGCAGTTTGAGATCTCTGATAGCCTGGATTGTGCTCTTATTCTTGCAAATTATCTTATCATCGTTTAGTTCTGCTAATGCCTCTGTATTCAGTCTAATTTTAGCGTGCTCGTGGAAGTATGTCTTCACGTAGTTTAGTCTTATATTGCTTGGCTGATTCAGGTACTTGTACGTGTAGAGAGCGATAAATGAGGGTATAGTGGTATAGATTTCCGTCACATTATCCCTATTGATCAGTTCAATTTCCACAAATAGTTGATCCATTATATGGTGTGAAAAATATATGCAAAAATCACTTTACGGGAACGAACGAAATACAGAATAATCAGAGAAAGTGGAAGTGAAGATTTGTTTTTGATTACTTCTCTACTTCTTGACAGCCAGCAGTTAGAAGAAGAAATTGACAATTTTGCAAAAATGATGGGGTATGTTCGAGAGTTGTTTTTTCGTTTACATTATTTTATGTGCATTTCTAATATATTCTTACTTGACGCAGTACCTTATTCAAGGAAGATTCATATTCATATGATTTTTGAATGTATGGACAACTTTGGTGGACCTAATTGCCTCATAATACAGTATGTGATTGTTACATCATTTATAATATGTCCAGAAACCATTTTGTAAATATCTTCGACGTAAGAACTCACATTGTAAATGAGATGACCATTAAGAAGAATTGGATCTTACTTGACAAAGCTTTATTTCTGAAAAAAAAAAACTTTTTTTTATGATGGTGCGAATGTACCTTTACCGAAGTATTTTGGACATAAATAACTGGTACTAACTTCGCATGTATTTATTTCAAAAACTGACAGTTTCTTGTAATTCAGATTTGACATTTCTCTACCTTTCATTTCCACACGTGTTTACAAGTGGGTATATTTTTCATCGAGTCAATTAAGATTTTACACAAAAATCATGTCGGACAAGTAAGTAATTAATTCAAATACTCTAGCGAAAAATTAAACATTCATAATTTTCAGATATGCGGTTTCCAATAAACTCCCTGGCAAAACAGTGTCGGTTCTTGCGCATCGCAAGCGAAGAATCCTGCAAGACAAATCTGTTGTCGAACAGAGACGTAAGGAGCGTGTAAAGAAGGTTGCCAAAGCCAAGGAACATCATAAATTCCGTAGAGCAGAATCATTTGTCATGGCCTACATTAAAGCCGAGAGAACAAACAAACGCATGAAACAGACAATTCTACGCACAAATTTCACCAAAACCGAGGACACAAACGAGAAGTTGCTTTTCGTGATGAGACATGCTGGGTAAGATTATGCATTCGATTAGTTTTGTTTTTATTCTGCTCACACATTGTATATACAGAAAAAAAATCTTTGATGACACAACAAACAAAATTTTCAAATCATGGAAAATGGTCAAACGTCATCAAGCTGTATTTATGAAAAACAACAAAGAGAACCAAATTCTTCTCAGACTGGCCGAACCATTTGTTTGCTATGGATATCCAACGTTAAGTTCCATCCGTGAGTTGTTGTTTAAAAAGGGTTTCGCCGTTATTGATGGAAAGAAGGCGCCAATTCAGTCAAATACCATGATTGAGGAACAACTTGGAGAAAAGGGAATAATCTGTTTGGAGGATATCATTCACGAGATTTTCACAGTCGGTCCTCATTTCGATGAAGTCACATCGTTTATTAGCCCGTTTATGGTAAGTTTAATTGTTCAATTCTAAGAGTATGGCTAATCTGAAATTGTTTTAGCTTTCAAATCCAAAGGACGGGTGGCAGAAGAAGGTCAGTGTGAGCTACAAGCGCGGCGGAGAATACGGCAACAGGAAGGAGGCGATCAATGAATTAATCGCTAGATGTCTGTAAACGCGTGTGATTTTTAGTACTGTGTAGAATTTAAGCTTGATCGTCGATGAAAATAAAAAATAAAATATTTTGAAACACTGCCTTTAAATGATTGCCTTCTAAAACGCGACGAATATGAAGGAAGGGGGGCAAACCAGAACTACTGCGGTGATGTTCTGGGGTATTAATTTGCGTATTTGGAATGAAGGGCAGGATCTTTTTTTTCATAGTTAAAGTTTTGCTGAGCGATTGCCAATGACAGCTGAATTATAATTTTATGCAAGACAAAGTTTCACTATTCTTTGGTTTCTGAGCTCGAATTTGCTGTTTGTAGCGTAGTGAACTATTGCAACCGATTTGATGAAACTTTGTGGTATGAAAAGGGAGTCGAGAGTCGAGGGAGAAGAGAGTCATTGCGCCGACAAGCAAATCATGTGTATCTCGCCTCTAAGCCTAACGTTATTCGTAAGTGAAGATGAAAGGCATTGTCTTTAACTCCAATGCTAATGTTAATTAGATCCTTGAAAATAAAAACGGTCGGTCGACAGATAGTATTGGCGAATATCTCGGTCAGTTTTTAGTAAACTGTTATCCTATTCTTATAGCTAGCTGTGAAAAATTGCTCATAGGGACGCGGTAGACCATCCTAACTGCGCAATAAGACTGCTACATCATGTTTGCGAACTGGTGCAAGCTAACAGAAAATATCAATACCAAAAAATAAGTTTTAAAGATATAATTTGTTGTTTTCAAAATAATGCTTCAAATTGAGATGTATTCGTTAATGTCCATGACCATCTCGATATGTAGGCTTTATAAGTGAAAGTGCTTCACCTACAGCCAGACTAGAATTTAAATAATGACAACCATATTTGTTCGCGAAAACAAAAAGATCCATTGTTTTGAAAATTATCTATTAATTGAAATATTGTTTGCAAAAAAATAACGTTTATATTGCAGAAAAACTTGTTATTTTAAGTGTACACTGTAGCCCATTTAAATGTTTTATAATATGTAAGTCCTTCTTCTTCTTCTTACTGTGCTACATCCTTGAGTTGACCTGGATCTCAACGATACATAATTCCTAAAATTACGAGTTCTTTCTAGCAACTTCCACACCACACGTTCTTTGTTAAAGCACCCTGTAAACTTCCCCTAACATTACATGAACTATATTGGTAAGGGATCTTTCAATGTCTCCATTAAAAATCTACCACACACATTCCTCTCTCTATCATTCAGTGACGTTTCTCGGTCGAGCAGAGAAAGAGGAATAGTCGAAAAAGTGAGAAGTTCTCCAGGCGAGGACACATCAAGTGAAAAAAAAACACATTTTCCTCATAAAATACAAGAAAACTTTTGCAAACACTCGCTTTATTATTTCACATTATCAATCATTATTCATGCGAAAGTATTTCTCATCCATCTCATCCAAGAATAAGTGCGATTTTTTTCCAATAATCGATCCGCAGTGTGGGCGAGACGCAAACAAAAACAAAAAAAATCCCCAAGAAATGTAAATTTTTCGCAGACCCACGAAAATTAAGAGAATTAATCTGCAAAAAGCCACACCAATTCCGCCATGAAGCACATTACAGTGCTAGAAAAGTGATGCAAGTGGTGTATTTACGTTTATTCTTTAGAAATCTCAATCGTTTCTCGCCAGCGGATTCAAAGTGCGAATTGTGATCGAAGTTTGTGCAATTTCGGATTATCTTCGCTTCCAATCGGAAAATTGAGGAAAATATGCAACATTAGTGTTTCCAGACTGCACTGTTTTTGGTTTTTATAATTTTATTAGCTTTTTATTTGTTTTATTTGCTATTAATTTGATTAAATAGAGGCAGACAGCCGAGAGAGAGAAAATTAAAAGAAAAAACGTAAAACTCTGATCAATTTGGAACAGAGTGCATGTACGACAACGACGTCGGTGACAAATACATACATATGTGTGATCGTTGGCTCGGGTTTAGTAGGTAGTGCTTAAAGGAATTACAGTGGAAATAGGGGGTGTAAACAGTGTTGCCACCCACGCTGAGAAGCACTTGAGAGAGGAGAAGTGGATTAACCGACAACGACAACGAAGGTTAATCCTCGAAAAGTTTAATCCGGTATATACACGGCGCGTGTATACGAGACGAATCGAGTTCCAGATTTCGAGCACTCAACGCAAACATGAAGAAGATATTCTCAAAGTTCGACAAAAACGAGAAGCTCGAAAGCAGCACCACCACCAAGGAGACGAACAGTTTCGTTGGCAAGGTGTTCGTTGTGGGTCGAGTGACTGTAACGGTGGAGGATGTTCTGGCTGAAGGTAAGTGCTTTTTAGACATGAAATAATCCAAGTTCTCCCCATCTCCGTACAGCAGGTGGTTTGTTTTTTGGTTTTGCAATTGTTATCAAATAGAAACTTGAAGTCATTGCCAGAAGTGGCGATTAGATAAGACTGCCTATGTGATGGAATATTAGATGTTTTCAAGACTTGGAATTTTTATCATGAGGTTAGCAATAAGTTTCTTCCTACAACGTGTATACTTGACGTAAGTTGTGTCATTCGTCTTGAAAAGGCCGATTGTCTTCATTTCGAATGCAGTATGACGTGCTAGGAATAGACGGTATTGTTAGAATCGAGATGTCTCCCTGCAAAGCGCACCCCATGGCAGTTGTATGTCCTTCCTCCTAAAATAGTGGTCAACGTAAGGCGTGAGTGACGACCACAGTTACACTTCCGCTCGCCTGGAGATTGTTGTATGAGCTGGGGATACCCTTGAAACGACTAAATTTAATGTGTACTCAATGTCCTTGGTAGTCGACGAAGGAGAGACTCTAAACGAAATTTTAATTGATTTGAATATTTTAAAACCTGCACAGCGTCATGCAATTCATTTGAATGAGCTGTTTTGAGTCATCGGCTGTATGCGACATGCCTCGGGAAATCCTGATACGTTTATGGTTTCCATTCCTATGTATGTGTGGGTATGAGAAGAGTTGAGATGTAGGGAACAGTGGGTCAGTGTAAAATCGATGCCAAATTGCTTTCTTTCTAAGGAACTAATGGAATAACTAGTGGGTAAATGAATACTTGGCAGATACACCACATGAAAGAAAAAAAAATATAATCTCTAGGGGCCAGATATGTCCGGTTTCCTTCTATGCACTCACGAATGGAGAGAGTTTATGCTGAGTAGAAATGTTTGGTGTTTTAATTTCTTTTCTTGGAACTGAACCGAAAATGTCTTATGCGACAGTCGACGCAGTGTCTACTGCACGTCTTGTGTCCCCCAGTCATGTGAAATGACCGTCTCCTGACCTTTTGATCTTTCTGTTTATTGTCAGCAATTAACAATTGTTTTCTGTCTTAAAGATACGAAATAGGTACAGCTTTGGACTTTGTTTGAAATTTGTTTAGCTACCGCTTCAATCAAGTTTAAGTCAGCGGAGGTAAATGTGACGTATTCACACATGTGTTGCGATACACGTGGTATCGAATAGACTGAAACGCTTAAAATTTACTTCACAGCAAAAAGTCATTTGAGTTATTTACAATACTACAGTAGAAGGGTTAAGTATTCGACTGTCTTATCTTGAATTCGGATGTCAACGTGATAGCTTAAGTTACTCAATTCGTCGAACTGAGGGCGCTTATCTAGACCTTCACAAAATTTTATTTGATTCTTCGAATAGATATATCTTTCTTGCCAATCACTGTCGCATAGTCCCCTGTTCAAAATATGAAACGTGAGAGAATTTGTAGACAACGATTATGCACATGTACGTATTTGAATTATGTTGTGTCGTATAAACTGAAAATTTATCTAGATATCGAACGAAATTATTGCCGTCTATTAGCGATTTGAAGTTAAACAAATTGGTATCAACGTCATTGCCAGCTAAGAGTTATTTAAGGCTAAATAAAATGATAGCCACGACATTGCCAGCTAACAGCGAATTAAAGTTAAATAAAATGATAACCACGTCATTGCAGGCTACTAGCGACTTGAAGTTAGGGCACTTAATCAGATGGCGAAATTAAGTATCTGAACTTTGAGAACATTGAAAACTTTGACAACAATGTCGGACCTAAGAATATATTGAAATATCCGTCAGTATTGTCCATGGGCGTGGGCGCCGTGGCGTAGTGGGTAGGTGCGTCGACTCCTACGTTCGATGTCGTCGGTTCGAATCTCGAAAAAAACATCCAACATTTTTTCACGGCTCCATCTCTTTCGAGTCACTTACCATGCTCAAAGAGTATAACTGTCTAGAAAAAGCTTCTCAATCTCGCCGTTCGGTTTCGGCATTAAACTGTAGGTCCCCTCCACTCGTGAGAGAACAAAAGCACTCACAACACGAGTGGTTGCTGAGAAGCTAGGCCCAGGTCCACCTCGGATTGTAGCGCCGTTATTATTATATTATTATGGTCCACGCCTAGAAGGAAGATAATGATACAACATAAATCCTTCCAGGAAGATAAAACGCCCTTCCTTCTCGAATCAGGAGGCTTAAATTCGAAAGCTCTCTTGACTGGAGCATAGGCGTCTACGGATTTTTGTCTTCCGGACTATGTCTACATCCTTGTGCAGTGGTTGTGTTTTCTCCTCCTTCTCACAAAGAATTTATCTTTCAAAGGTACCAAGAATAAGTCCCGCTTAACGTTCATCTTTCTGGTCCATATACATCGTGACCAGATAATAACGATAGGAAAAGGAATTTAAATACAGCAACAACGGTGTGAGAAGAGTAAAAATGATTCTGACTTTATATTGAAGCTACATTCATGCCATTATGTGTGGAATAGCATAGGATTCAAATAACCGCCTCAGCTTCACGGTCAGTGTTTCAAGCGGTCGGTCCAATTTTTGATGACTCGGTCCAATGTGTGCGGTGTTATTCCGACAATAGCGTGTCGAATGTTACCCTCGAGCTCGTTCAAAGTGTTTTGGATTGGCTTGCTAGCGTAGGCTAAGGACTTGATGTAGCCCCACAGAAAATAATCGAGTGATGTCTAGTCCCACTTCGACTCTGAGCCTGTGGAACAACGCAACAGAGGACGTCCACGTACAAGGTGGCGCACACAAGTCGAGGGAGACCTCGGCCGGCTTGGTGTGCGAAACTGGAGACAGCTGGCGAAAGATCGAAGATCGTGCTGGCTGGAGAGGCATGCTGGGTGAGGCCCAGATCCACCTCGGACTGTAGCGCCCTAAGAAGAAGAAGAAGTCTAGTCACATGATCGTGGCTGCCAATTGAAGAACGTTCGCCGTGAGCTGACTGTGTTGTCACATTTCTCGTTCACAACTTCGAGTTTTGCCTCGCTTGTATGGCAAGAAACGCCATCTTGCTGAAGCAACAGCTCGTATATATCGACGTTATTGAGCTCTGCTTACAGAAAGTCGGTCAGCATGGTTCTATACTTGAGAGCCTTCACGGTAACGGTGTCTACCTCACTTTGATCATCGAGTTGAATCTCAGCTGATAGGCGCCGAATCGACATTTCTAGGTCTTCTTCGATTCTGGCCTCTACGGCGGCTTCATTTCAAACCAACAATCTGTCTGCTTGGTGGCTTCGGGTCCAAAAGAGTGTACTTACGCTCAAAATGTTCCAGTTCGTCACGAATTGCCTCCACACTGAAGCCATAAAGACGACCGACCTAACGAAGAAATACACGTTGCATATTTACAACTGAGCTGGTAATTCGATTTTTTTTAAATAATTTTCGCACGTGCGGCAATAGTGAAACTATGAATGATGGCAAACCTTACTGAAAATGTTGAGTGCAGGATGTCATTGGTAACTTTGACAGCTGCTAAAGAAAAAATAACAATTGGAAAACCTCTCATTGTTATCTGGTCACCCTTTAGCAAGACGGGCAGGATTAGAGTTTTGTAGAGCGAGATTTTGGTCCATCGAGTCGGGAGTTTTGAGTTGTTTCAAACATTTCAGATATTCTAAAATCGTACTGCACGGTCCATGGCGCATTTTTTAGCGTGGGATGGAATGATTGTGCATTCCATTTAAAAATAAGAGTGTACTCTGGTGCACTCCTTCCAAGTACAATCAAAAACTAAAATCATAAAGACTAAAAGACAAGAACGAAAAACAAATCGAATCAAAAACTCAAAGACAAAACGGAATTAGTTTTTGTTCGTTTTCATATTGTTTCGACTCTCATCACAGGAATCAGTAACAAGAGTGCATTGTCTAGAAAATTCAATTTTGAAACACTCAGTTTCGACTGCTGGGCAATGCAGACATCACATTTCACAATAATCGCAGCTGTTGCTGAGTAAGTAACCACCAAGTAAAGAAAACATTTAATCTTACCCCCGTAATCATTTCTATATGACGTCTGGATTAGTAACAATGTTGACTATTTGCAATAAATATCCCCGGAACTAACGTCATAACGTTGAATAAATGTGAACAATATTGGTACATACTAATTTTAGAATCGTTGAAAACAGTTGGGATATCAAAATGCATTCCCCGGCGCCTAACCGACTACATGAGAAAGTGATTAAACTAGCGCAGCCTTCGATAAGAATGCTGAGGCATTGACGTACATTGATTTTGAGAATCTCTTCATGATAGTTAAATTCCAGAAAGCATAAATCATGACGAGATAAGATGTAATATATAATAATAATGGCGGCGCTACAGTCCGAGGTGGACCTGGGCCTAGCTTCTCAACAACCACTCGTGTTGTGCGTGCTATTGTTCCCTCACGAGTGGAGGGGACCTACAGTTTAATGCCGACTCCGAACGGCGAGATTGAGAAGCTTTTTCTAGACAGTTATACTCTTTGAGCATTGTCAGTGACACGAAAGAGATGGAGCCGTGAAAAAATGTTTGATGTTTTTTTTTCGAGATTCGAACCGACGACCTCGAGCGTAGGAGTCGACGCACCTACCCACTACGCCACGGCGCCCGAGATAAGATGTGGTACAACAAAATAAAATCTTATTCTTCCTGGGCACCGAATCTGAAACATGATTAGCACATGTAGGGTTTTTCAATAAGGACTTGAGTTCGAAATACAATCAAAAGATTTAGATTCGTTGAACCCAATTTTAGATGACTCGGCCACACAGTCCTCTAGCGACGCCGGCATGTTGGCATAGACCAATGATGTAATGTAGCCCCATAAAAAAGGGGAGTTAAATCACGATCTAGGTGGCCATTTCTCGATATAACACGTTCATCAATTGAGTTTTCAATAAGTCTGTTGTTAAACACGCCGTGTGGCTTGTGGCACTGTATTGTTGAAACCACATTTTATTAATGTCTAGTTCATGCAATTGACCAAAGTAATAACGTTACAACATGTCTCTGTAGCGATTATGACGTGACTGTCATTTTCATCAACGAAAAAAAAGTCCCAATGACAATGAAAATCGCACCATACTTTTATTTTTTGTGGATGAAGTGGCGTTTCTTGAAGCACATGGCCAATAACGCATATTCTGTTCGTTGACGAAGCCGTTTAGCCAAAAATGCGCTTCATCACTGAAGATTTTGCGACGAATTTGATCTTGTAGTTGCAGTTCTTCGTTCATGAATTTCACCATAAAAATGTTGTCTTTTCTGAATGTTTTGACATTGACAGTCTGGTCACTGGTTTAAGGGTGCGTTCACAGTGAGAACCCAAAGTTTTCAAGTCCCAATTGGAAATTCCTGTTGAATTGCAGTATTGTAATGCTTTATCCTCCTGTTGCTGTAATATAGTGCATTAAAAATTCAAACGATTCTTTGATATTGTTTGCATAAATTTATCAAAAGCATTTTACTGAAATATTGATTATTTATTAAATAATACAACAAAAAAAGATGTGTAAAGGTGTTTTGTCCGCGTTGACCTCGTATCTTTTGATTTATTATTTTCCATAAAGAATTACATGGCTAATAAAAATACTGAAACGTTTATTTAACTATAAATCTTTCAGTAATTTATAAGCAATGACAACACTTCACGGCTTGTGCAAGTTTTATGTGCCAAGTTCGATTACAGATTTAGAATATAATCGACGACGGGATTTGAATAATAAGCAGCAGCATTGCTTTGATTCAATAAGAATAACCGTATCAGCATGAGAGTTTGGTAAAAAAAAAGGTTTGTTCCGCTTTGATGATCAGTGGGAAAGGAAGGATAACTTTTTCAGTAAATGTAATAAATTATGCTCATTGAATTTTGTGTTTGCTGTTGAAGGTTGCTGACACCTTTTTTTTTTATGGCGTTACATTCTGGGATAGACCTCGGCCTCTACAGCTGCCATGAGCAAAGATTGAACGGAGAACGCAAATTGCAGGCACCAACAGGAGAATAAAACTCGATTTTATGCCTCGAAAGGAATAGAAAATAGGCAAACTAAATAAGTATTAAAAAGAAAAATCGACTAACTCGGTAGTTGTGCGATAAAATCCCAACTGCATCCTCACGTAGAGAAATCTTGCAATCCCTGACAGATGTAGTCAAGTGGCAGTGCGTTATTGGAAAACACACCAGTATAATGGGTCTTTCCGCCAAACGCCTTCTACCGGAGCTACATATCTGAAAAAGCGAAGAAAACCTTACTTCATATTCTCCGTTCGTGCAGTGCTCTTTCGTTCTGCAGAAAATGTACTTGAGTTCATGCTTCTTTAATAATCTAGTCGAGTTAATTATTAATCGCCTCAATTCGTGTTAAAAGAAATTTGGTGTCAGTATGTTCCTAACTAGGCCTAAGTAGAGCTGTTTTGAATACAGCCTGGCACTAAAACCTATCCTCATATACTTTAGGAAATAATATATTCCAATTAGTTTATAATTGGTCAATTATTCATCAAATAAAGGATCTCAACAGCTTTTGGAATATTCCAATAAACTTTGGAAAAGCCGTACATGACCCGAGGACCATTCTTTAAGTAACTTACAATACATAATATGGTAGAGAGTAAACTTGACGAAGTGGGCGCCGTGGCCGTGTGGGTTGGTGCGTCGACCCATGCGCACTTGACTTTCACAGTTTAGGTTCAAATCCAAGACCAGACAAACAATTTTTCAAAAAAAAAAATTGTTCACTGCTCCACTTCTTTCGAGTCACTGACAATGCTCAGAGAGTATAACTGTCTAGAAAAAGCTTCTCAATCTCGCCGTTCGGAGTCGGCATTAAACTGTAGGTCCCCTCCACTCGTGAGGGAACAATAGCACGCACAACACGAGTGGTTGCTGAGAAGCTAGGCCCAGGTCCACCTCGGACTGTAGCGCTGCCATTATTATTGACGAAGCTGTCATTTGCCAGATAAACGTCATAGCACGCTATTTTACAAAACGCAACATTTACGAAGCTGCCTTTTGTTAGGTATCTGATATAAATGGAACCGTCAATTCTTTTCAGTAATGATTAGTATTTGTTAAGAGATTTGCGCAAAGCAGAGAGATAACCACCGACAAAGAACTTTCTATATTGAGAGAAATAAGTTTTTACTACTGAGCTTAAAAGTCAAAATTTCGATTCCTCCATCTTCTTGATCTCACCTTCAGCTGTGTTTTCAAAGTAAATATTCTTCGAAATGAGACAAAACTAAATTCTTTTAAAGGTCTAACTGCTGAAAGCATATAACAAAACAAAAGCTCTTACAATTGAGGTAATCAGTTCTTGTATATGAAACTCTATCACCAAGGTTGTTGATCTGGAGGCAAACAGATAAGAACCCCACCGTCGCCGAGTTGATAAAATCTGAACAAGTTGTTTTCGTTTGATTTACAAGCGATTAATGTTTAATCACTAAATCTTCTCTTAATGATTTGTTGTTCTTTGTCTGTGATCGTTCAGAGAACAGGAAAATAATGTCACAGTACTCTCTCAGGAAACCAATGACGAACCAACAACGCTGATAAAGTGAAGCGTTATTTTTGACCTTACCAACAGATTCGGATTACTATAATTTCGGAGTTTAAATGATTTTTGTGACTATTTAATTTGCAATCTTTGGGAATAATTTATTGATTAACTAAATTGGTTTAGGGAATAAGAGTCTGTTTAAAAGGAATATTTGTTTTTTGTACAGTTTAATTTGGTGTAAAGGGCCCTGGGACCAATTTAATTTGAACGAGCATTTTTTTAAAGAACTCATTTTTTTTAAATTCTTTATTTCGGAATCTCCTCTAACAAATTCAAAAATAAGAATGTTTACAACGTTTTGCTGTCGATTCGTTGATAGTAGTTGAGTTGGTTGAGCCAAATGGGAAGCAGAAAACATACAATAAAACTTATCGGAGACATTAATAAATTCCACGATTTTATTTTAACTTCGAAATATCATCGTAGTCTTAGCCGTCATAGATATTTTACCAACAGAGCTTGGGTAAATTGATGATCAGGGAAGGGATTGTTAAAATTGGCGATATTTTGTCTGTCTGCCGTCGGACGTATAGTAAAGTTTAAATACTTTTATTTGAGTCGAATCACACGGGTGTAGATCATGATTCCTTGTTTATTTGACTCCATGTGAATTCCCGGTGCACAGCGGTAGTAAGCAACCATGGACATATAAATAGACTCCAGAAACTACGAAACAAAGGGATGAGGGCAATATTAAAATGCAACAGAATGACTGAACATAAAGCAAATAAATAAATAAATAGACACCCTATTAGTTGTTTTCAATATTTTTATGTTAACGTGTACTTAAAAGACAGGGTCAATCGGATTGGAGAAGATCAGCCTTGCCAACCACGGAAAGCTAATGACTACAGACTGGAAATAACAAGGACAACAAAATCTCAAAATTCATTGATGATAAAGGGACTGAAATTATTCAAAAGACTACCAAATGAATTGAAAACAGAAGCAAATCGCGGTTTATAGTGCGTTTACACCGCACCCAAATTCAACATTTCGGCTAGTTTCTGCATTTCAGCCCAAATGGATTGCATTTCGCCATACATTTCCTGCATTCTGGAATGTTGCATTCCAGCCAAATGCAGAATTTCGTCGCTGCATTTGTAAATTCGTTAAATCGAACAATCCGCTTTACAAATTCAGCACCATTCAGCACGTCATACAATGACATTTCAGCCCGCTCACATAAACAAAAAAAACAGCTGTCAACAAAACAAATCATTTCAAGTGATCATTGCAATAAAAATGGAATATGTATGTCTGAATTAGCATTTAAATTCATCTTTAAATTAATATAACAAGCTAAATGTTTCAACCACTTCTGATTTCCAATCAGGAAAAAATATCAATAATCAATTCTAGCACTAGTTGTCATTTGAAATGCTGAAGTTGCAGTGGGAACGCAAAATTGCATTTCGAATTTTTTTTTCCTGAAATGTTGAATTTGGGTGCGGTGTAAACGTACTATTATTCAAAGCAAAGTGTATACAATTATTAAAAACAACAAATCTATGAATTGTATTTGAATTGAATTGTTTTAAACGTTGTAAAATTATGTATTTTAGCAATGTTTTTGTAAAAGTATATTATGCTAAATAAAAAAGTAGCAAGTTATGTTATGACAGAAAACCTTAAATCACATTTTCCCAAGTAGTAAAATACAAATAAGAAAACTGATCTGTTAATAGACTGGAGAACGCAAGATCACATTACATGCTTTGTCAAAAGAAGTACCTGATTAACATTCTCAATTAATTTGTGCGATACAACTGCAACTGTATGTGTAATAAGACCACAACTCCTGTGGCTAGTTTCTTGGTCTAGCTAAACAACAAATGTGGCTACAAATCAGGTTCTCACAGCGGTCAGTAAAGGTTAAAATAATCTATTCCCGGGGTCACTGTAACTGTGAGAGAAAGCTAAAGAATTCGCTACTGTGTGCAAAATAGAAAATGTTTGTAATTTTTTTCATGAATAACTTGCCTACCCTGCTTTGTTAAGCATCTTAAATGTTAAGCTTTTCTTTTGTGTCGAAACAAAGTTGCAAAACCACCTTATTTGGATTCAAGCTTCTAAGAACTAACTTGGAATAGGTCTGGTTTTTTTTAAACTGAATTCATTTGAAAAGCGGTGTTAGTTTTTCAGCAGATAAAAATGTTTGACACCGTGAATTTTGCAAAACTGAATGCGCCTCGTTGATAAGGAACATCTTCGGAAAGTTTAATTGTTTTATCAGGAATGATACCACTCAGGATATTTATGGGATTTTATTTATTATGTCGTCTGGTGAGAGAATTTCGACAGAAAACTGAACGAATCCTTTTACGAGAGGTGATCTCAATTAATTTGAGTTTGTTAGTATTATACGCGGGGTAATGTGCTTTATATTTACGTCTTGTATTCGACAACGAGTTAATCAAACGCACCCAGGAAAGACTGACAACATTCAGTGCTATAAACGAGTCCCATCAGACGGAGGTCTCGTAATGTGATGATAACGAACAAACGAATACTGCATACTTCAGAATTTAATGGTTAATGAGGGAAAATGATTTACCAACGAATTTGGCTAAAATCCGCGAAGTCGAATTTTTTATCGTTATAGAAATTTGGCGCTGAAATGGATTCTTTATGACATCGTTAACTTGTTTAACTCGCACAGAGATATTAAAATTTAAATAACACTTCTTTATACACTACCCCTCGTAATTATTCTTACAGTGTGTGTAACATAATCAACCAAAGTGTAACCGAAGAAAGGATTTTTTCTAGATTGGGAAAATAATGGAAAATGGATTTGTGAAGTAAGTCCTTTTTTTATAGGTCCATGAATTACTATTTGATTAAATTTAGATAAACTTATTGAATCTCGGGTAGGAATTACTGTTAAGTATTAATTTTTTTTTTTTCACTTTCATCTTATACATAAGCAATAAAAAGATAATTTAAAACAAACTAATGATGTGAAAAGGAGAAGCATGGGATATTTTATACCGTCAAAATAGTGGTTAATGTCTCTTCAAAATAAATTTACGAGGATGACGTGGGGTGTAAGATGAGAAAAAAAATTAGATATATAACTTATTAAAAAAATTCAAAATATTAAGTTAATTTTCCAGTATGGGTTTAATTTTTTATCTCATCAAAAAAATCTACAAATCAAAAATGTAGGTCGGGAATTTAGCGCTAAATTCTTAAACTGATGTATCTACATCTGATGAAAGGCCTACGCTAATTAAGCTTGCGGAATAACATTTATTACTTCACTGAAACATTCATTTCTCTTTATATTAGTTTAAAATAATGTTTAACGAAAAATTGAGGAATGCGAACGCTCACGTTCCATTTCATTGAATTTTCATCAATCACCTTTTGTCATTGAAATCATGGAATGTGAACCTCGATATTCACATTTCGGTGGTGAAAGAATTGAATATGCATTGAAAAGAAAAGATGAAATGCAAATAAAACCATATCTACAATAAATTAGTGAAATTCAATTCGATGACATTTGCCAATGACATGCTTCATTGTTTTTAACGTATGCTTTGCTTACGAATTTAGTCAACACTTATCTTTGGTGAGAAGAAAAGAAGTGGAGTTTGGCAATGTTTATCGATACCTACTTATTATTCGATAGAAATTTACCAATACTACTTAGGTTTTGATTTAAATTCTAAAGCAAAGCAGGTAAAGTAACATAGAATTCCTAAGTAAGATGAGAAAAACGAAACAATCTTAGTCAAGAAACCACAATTTCAACTTTTTAAAAACATGTAGTAGTATACTGGGACTGCACTTTAGTGTTTCTTATCTCCTGATTAAATGATAAAGCAGTTCAATATTCACCTTATGTGGTTGTCGGAAAACCGTCACTTCCAGAATAACAAAACCGATGAACTAATCATGCAAAACTTTAAACAAAGAGTATGCCACTCTAAGTTATTTATCCTTTAAGAAGACAAAATCTATGAAGCAAATTATATCTTCCTCGCATACTTGATTTGCAAAGTGGGACTAATCATTGTCCAGAAGTAATTTATTCTTAGAAGAAACTGTTCTTTTATTCTAATGGTTGTCAATAAATGACTGGCGGGGTGGTTCTCGAGACAGTGATTGGCAGCACGCACCGAAACGAATCTTTAACTGTCTAGAAGTGAACTTTTGTTGGCCCCTTGCGGTGTTCATTTCTTAACGAAAACATGAGTTTTGCCGTGATTTCGATTTAATACTAAGAAACCCTTATGGAGTGGATGGCGCAGTTGGTTAAGTGCCTGCCCGAAGTTAGAGTGGTCCCAGGTTCGAATCCCAGTGAAATTGAATCGGGTCCAGTCACCATTTGCTGTTAGGATCAAATTAACGGCACTGGAGTAGGTTGCTATCTGACAGTACAATGGACCAGTTTTGAGTCTGAGTGCTCCAGTGTAGTGCTTCAAAAACCACGAAAAAAATGGTGGTCTGCAGTGTTTGCTTACGCATTTAATACTTAAGTATCTTAGAATCGAATTTACAGCAATAGTACTCGATTGTGTAGGTTTTTTTTGGAAGGGGAGTGTGATTTTTAAGGCATCACTTTCACTCGGAGGCCATGGGGCCCATTGTGAATACTCGATTGTGTAACTACCAAAATACTGAGAGAATTAATTATAACTGCTATCGTCTTCCAGAAAAGGACAAAGATGGCACTTTTGCCAGTTGTCCCCACCAGCCAGCAGGCCCCTTTCCACTTGTGTGCACCAACTCAATGTCCTCTGTTGTGTTTCTCGCAAATTCGGAATCGAACTTTCTTGGGGCCGGTTGTTCATGCGCTCTACATTACCTAACCATTTTGAGTGTTTGACCCGTAGACATATGTCTAGGCTCATGTCGCTGTTTAGAATGTATAGTCGTAGTTTAATTTTCTTCTCCAATTGCCACCAATTCAAGCAGGACTAAAAATGGGAAGCATAACTTTTCTATTATCCATACCTCTGCGTCGTGAAAAAGGGGTTGGGATGATCAACGTTTTGTACAAATTCAGCTTGATCTTCCTAAAGGGGGTTATGTTACTCAATTGTTTCTTGAGCCCAACGAAAATGTGATTGGCATGAGTTATTTCTCGTACTGTTAACCGCGGAGCCGAGGTAGACGAAATTGTTCATCGTCTGGAACATTCTGGCCAAATCATCGATGTTGTAAGAAAACAACATATAACGTCTTGCCAGTGTCAAGAGTTGTACGGACTTTTAGAAGATCATGACTCTAGTGTTGGTCCAGTGAATTTTGCATGATCTTCTCAAGAAAGTTGTTGAAAAAGTCACATGACACCTTTTTTGGCCTTGAAAGTCATTAAAGAAATTAAGCATTTGCATGTTTTATTTTTGTTCCGCCTTTTTCTCTTTTGAGTTCTATAAGTTTAAATTTGTTCTTTTGAAGATCAGCTTCAGGTCATACGACTTTTTCAAATTCGGCACATCAACGAAATATGAAGCATGAAGAGGGATTTTCCAGTGAGTTTGCTTGTTGAATGAGCCACCATTTTCTTTGAAAACAATTTAAAAAAAAACAATCTATTGAAGGCTACTCATCTTCAGAGAGTTTGATAAGAAAAAGTATTCGAAGGTCCTCGACGAATTCTTGTGTTCTTAGTCTGTACTCATCGAGCGTTCCATTTTTCATAAAAAATGCATTAATTGTCGACTGCCAGGTTTTGCTAATGGGATCGGTTCCCTGAATTCGAACATAGCACTCAATTAACAAAACTATGACGGTGCAGCGTTTCATAAATGTCTCCTCAATTCCTCAGACATTAATTTCCTTTTATGACAAACAATGCTAGCAGTCGTCTTTTTGCTCATTCCCTCTTCAACCAAAACGGCACAGTTTTCAAAGCAAACAGCACAAGCACCCTTCAAACGCATCTGCAAAGGAGTCCAAGGCATTGTGTGTGCAAATACTTTCAAGCAGTACTGTGTGCATTCAAGTACTTCAATTTCAAATTGTGCTTAGCTTTGCTTCAATCGCTGTTTGCAGACTTAAAGCTAATACACTCCGATTTGCAATTAAAAATACGTAACCGGTTTGGCGAATGCAAAATCACCTCCCCTCCCATATTCAAATGGCATTCAAACGTTGAGAGCTGCGGTTTTTTCTTTAAACAATCTTCTGTTTTATTTACAATTGTTTATCATCGTGTCAGGGCCGGCACGGCGCTGTGCAGGGCATGTGTTTCGGCACTGGTATTTCGCTCGAAAAGCGACCGAACACTTCGATTATTCTAATTTATATAAATTTTTTTTCCAATTATTGGATTGAAATTGACAGCGGAGTGAATGAACCGTAATCGCTTGACGGCATCGCAGAGCTTGTTGTACAATAGATACATTCATGCATGTGTGTGACTGTGTAGTTTATTTATTTTGTTTTCTGTTTTGCTTGAATTTAGCACGCTTCTGTGGCAGTCGGAGTAAACGGGTTTCATGCTTTTGCCTGAACGCCTGCGGCCGTGCTTACAACGGTGAGTCAGCTGGTTCCGCTGGCTTGTGTCCCAGTTTTATTACTGTTTTTCTTTTCTTCTATTTTTCCTCTTTATCAGGTTTACCTATTTTCCATGCATACTCGCATACAGCTTTTGTTGTCTTGCTGCTGCCTTATTCGTCCGTCCTGCGGGCTTTAGCTCTCCGCGCAGTGTATCTCAGTTGTTTGTTCAACACTTGTTCTTTTGAGAAATACAATGCAGAGGTATGGGGCGAGAAAAGTGGTGTCTGCTTTTCTCGGCGGACGTGAGGAGAACTTCAATGAGCCTAGTTTGCTGTCAATCAGCTGCTAAAGCGGGACGTCTACACTGCATGACTTTGGATTGGGGAAATTGGTTTGATATGGTGATGATGCACGATGTGGATGGGTAATGAGCACTCATGAACTTGGCGGGTGATATCAACTTTTAATGAAGCATAATTAGAACCGAAATTGCTGGCACCTAAAGGCGAGTGAGTAAGCTGCTGACGACAATATTTAGTCGCATAAGGGTGTTCTTTTAATTAAATGAACGCTCATTATAATAATTTTAAGATTATTTACGCTACTTCTAAAAGAAAGTCAGTTAATGAATATTTAAATCCTAACGTTTTCCGTTAAAGGTATTTTTGAATTGTAGAACGATGTTGAATAGAATTGTTTATTAGTTCAGCAAACTATTCAGCACATACATTTTCTGTTTTATTGTAGCTTTTACTTTTAAATAATAATAATAGTAATGGAATGGCGACGCTACAGTCCGCACAACACGAGTGGTTGCTGAGAAGCTAGGCCCAGGTCCACCTCGGAATGTAGCGTCGTCATTATTGTTAGTATAACTGAAAAAATTAATAAAATATTTCAGTCTCCGCTCAAAGCTTTCTTCTATTTTATGTACACTGCAGTGTGGCACCAGAAATACGAATGTAAGATTGGTAGACTAATTATCTTGAACGCCAACTTTTAAAATTATCGTTGTGAGTTTTCTGTTTATCTGTTTTACTCCTTCGACCACTTGCAGTGATCGCTTATTTTTCATCCGGGAATACAAATTCAAGTTTAGGAGTAAATTTTGATCTGAATAAAAAGAAAATACCTTCACCTATTTGTTATTTTTCAGTTTAAACACAACCATTTCATGCTGTATATTTGAATATACAAAAACCACAGAAAACCACTTTTTGACAAAGCAAAACATGGGGAAAAGTTCAAATTACTCAAGAATTCCCCGAAACTGAAACAAATAAAATTAATCGTCAAGCTTTCAATCATCGTTCCCGGCGACAAGTTTAATGGGTTATCCAACTCACAAAAAAACATCCAATTAATCACAAGACATGCTCAAGCAGATTATGGTGTGAATCATGAGGTTCAATCAAACCAAGACTGAAAAAAATTAATTAAAACTAACAGACGTAACGTTACGCCCTCACAGAAAGAAAAGTGAAACCTAAACTGAATTCCATTTATTACTAGGTGTATACAAACTTACATATGTATGTATGTATGTATTTATGCTTTGTGGAGACAGGTAATTTGCATTTTTTGTGCAATTTTTAAATGACACATTTTCTGAAAATTGTTCGCTTTAGTAAATTGTGTGGTCAGGGTAAGTTGAATTAATTTGCGAGGTGGGTTAATTCGAAACCTCAACGATGCATGTGTACGGAATGTTGCAGTTTTTAAGACAGTATTTTTGTATATGCAAGTTTATGTATCGCCAGAATGACAATTTTTATGTGATTGTAAGTTTCAGTAAAGGAAGAAGGAGAATTTATATGGTTGATCAAAGTTTGTTATTCTTAAAGGTCTCCTTTGTTGTAGATTTTGGTATACTTCTTTTAAGGTAACCAGAAGTTACGAATTGTTTCTATATCATTATAAACCTCGAAGAAGTCTAACAACTCTTGGAGAAAACTTCACTTTCTTCAGAAAAAGTAATCCGGTTAGACAGTTGATCGCGCCATATGTTGTTGCATTCTTTAATGTTCTGAATTTTAAACGTTAACATTTTTATTTGAAAATAATTAAACCAGCTAATTAGCGCTATTCATTAACGACAATTTATGTACCTAACCGCTGTCGACAGCTGCAAAAAAGTCGCAAAGATGGTATTTTGTTGGTATTTTTAGAGATCAAGATCAAGACAGGTGGAATCTTAATCTGGAATCTGTACTCGCACGGGGAAGATTCAGTCGCATAAATAATTTTTGATGGAAGAAAGGGAAAAGCACGGTCATACGCTACCTGACTTCAGTTGCGCATACCAAGCTGGCTGAGGTTCTTCTCCCTTGTGTGACCACATTAAGGGTTGGGTTTCTCAATTGGATTGTACAACAGGCTCGGATTGGAAAATAAGTACAACTCGTATATGCAAATGAGCAACGTTTGGTGAATATTAGTTCTCCAATATCAGGCACAAGGCAACTTCAAGTTAGAAATGCTTGTTTCTGAACAAAAGTTTTCACAAAGATATTCGCTTTAAAAAAAAAAAATGTCTACAAACAGAGACGTAATCTTTTATGTGTGTATATGAACATTGCATTTTACTTTTAAAAAAACAAACGATTTTCATATGTGAGGTATTAGTTTGGTCTTTTAAATTTATTTGAACTAGTTTTTGAATACAAAACCAATCAAGTGGACGCGTCTATGGACCAAAGCGAATTGTACCCTTTTTGTAGTGTTTTCCTTCACTTTGCCAATGAGCCAACATCCACTATTGTTTCAGTGTGAAGTGATTCATTGTTAAAATTGTACGTTTTTCAAACAGTATACTCAAGTCAATCGAATGATAAATGTCATGGTTTTTCAATGCTAACCCACCGACATAAAAGATGGTGCACCCTGCATATACATATATGCCTTTGCCAAATTCAAGGAAAATTGATTTATTACATTCATAATGAAAATTTAGCTTTTAATGAAATCCGAATCCGAATCTAGTCCAGGAAGACTTCATTTTTTTTTTAATTTTTTAACCGGTTTTTCGCTGCTGTGATTTTTCACGCTTTAAATCACAGCAGCAAGGCGGAACTTTAATGTGTACACAAACGTGACAAACCAAAATGTTTATCTTTTTTTGTTCACAAAATTCCCTCTTCTTCCTTTTGATAATCGCCAGTGTTTTGGTCTTGAATATCATAGCATAGCATCAAGATGGGTGTGTTCAAAGTTTTCAACCGTTGGCACTCACTTTGCTTTGTATTTGTGAAAATGAACTGCCTTTCGACATGGCGACCATTGAAACGCAAAAGAAGGAGTGGCTATTTGTAATTGAAGCTATTAGTTGCTGTGTTTGAAACTCTTACTTCGAGCTCAGGTCATAAATAAAAGGCTTGAATGGTAGCCAAATGACCTTTAATCGGTTTTTGTCATTGAATTAGAAGATATTACTTATTTGGAATTCAACATTGAAGGTTGAAATCGGTTTGTTATGAACTTTATTCATAAATTGCTTTTTTATTTAACTCAAAAGCTAATTAATTTGTCGATAAGTAATATCCCAATTCCGTGTGTTCCCCATCTTTTCATCACTTTCCTCGGTCGATTTTTCTTGGTGGCCCGCACTGAATGATCAGAAGGTTCTCCGGAATCTTTCACCAAGTTAACCACGATTGCTCGATTATCGTCAATTAATATTTATTGTTTGATAAATTTCATATGTTCCAGCTCGCTGAGTTGGCTTTTCATGCGCATTTTCCTTCAAAGACACGTACCTATAGGGAAAATCAATTTTCTCATTATTTGTAACCGAATATCTACTCCACCTGGATTGACATAAAGCACCATTGAATGTGGCACACATTCCTCTTTGTATAGCAAAGAATTTCAACTTAATCAAATCGACTCCGACGAACATTCTTGGTGTCATACCACGGCATACATGTCTTCAATTCATGCGGTTGTTCCATATCGTATACGTGTGAAAATTGTGGCATACGATACACATTTTGATGTCGTGGTCATCGACGTGACGTTATAGGGAAAAATGGATGACCATTTTCAGTTTATAAGCCTTCCCGTGTTATGCATTCTCAGACACACTGTGCCCAGTAATAAACGCCCTCCTCCGCATCTGGAATTTGTGTTTATTAAGAAAATATGACCTCAGTCGGTTAACCTTGCAAATTGGTTTGAATATTTTAAAATCTTCTAAGACCGTGGGTGGGAGGAAAAATCAATCTCAAGCCATAACGCCGAACATAAGGAAAAGCTTCACACAGAGTGAATCCAGGAAGGCACTGTTCCCCAACCGAAACACCTTAGTCCCAATTCGAACGAATTTTCTGCGCAGTTAATTAATTTACATAAAACATCAGCTTCTCCCCCCCAGTCCAGAGGATTGATTCGTATACTTGAAAGGCAAATAATTCAACACTCCCCGGCATAGATACAGATACAAAAGCGACTAAATGAAAATATACGACAATAACAAAGCTAATTGAGTGCAATGAATTGTAATTGAAGACCGTGGCGTTAGGAGAACGCAATAACCAGTGTAAGGCACTCGAACACTAACACCGGGGTGGTTTTCGGGGATAAGTCGGAATATACACATCTGTGACTACGTTTAGTTATCCTCGAATCGAATCAGTTGGAAATTATGCCCCGCCGATCAATAAAAAGTTAGTTAGTGTGCCACCTTTTGCCTTATTCTCGACGTGGAATTATTGGGAGCGAACATGAACACCGTCTGCATCGTGTGGGGCAGTAGTATGCCACTCCAATCAACCACATAAATCTATGTACGTATACATATGAAAGGAAAACTAAGAACAGCAAGAGAAAAAAGATGTCTATTCAAGGCTCCAAGTTGTCTATTCCTTGACTCACATTCTTGTGCATTTTTTGTTTCCTTTCTTTCCCTACATTTGTTCCCATTGTCTGGACTTGATTGTTGTTGAGATTGAATGTAGGGTAGGGGTCCTGTGTTGATGCGGCTGTGGTGAGAGCCATTGTTTGGATGGACTGACTGCCGTGTTCCCAATTGTATTTGGACGCGCATACATTTAAATTAAAATTAAATAACAACAAAAAAGGATACAAATGCAGTTGTGAATAGAGTCTGCAAAGGTATTGAGAGCTCTTGGGTGCATCAGCAAATTGAAAGTAGAGTGCTCTAGAGTGGAATGATTCAATTTGCACTGGTTCGGTTAAAAATCAGGGAATGGCAGTTTGTTGAGGAGAACACGGAAGGAAAATACTTCAGTTTCTCGGCAGACTACTGACGCAGATACATGTTCGTGAGCAATAAACTGGCGGGACTGCTTTGAATCGAAAGTAGTACTGTTTGGTTATGCAGTACTGTAAAAGGCTGACCAATTCTTATTTGTTCATTCACACACGGATAGGCATTGTCGTTAAAACCCACTCAACTTCTTTGTCTCGAGCTAGCACTACTTTGAACAGACAATGCCACCCCCAGAAATAAGGAAAAGGGACAATAATGCTGGTGGCGTCGCACTGAAACTCTATGCTGTAATTAAGGTGCTAGAAAACTGAGGACATATCAAATAACTCTTACATTCGGCTGATTGTATTGCAGGGGAGTACCATCCATCATATACGAGTATTCTCCGTAGTCTGAGAATAAGGGAACACTGATATCCTAAGTAACAAAGGAGGTGTTGGGCTGTGAATGACAAAGTCCCTCACTTTCCGTTCTGCTACAATCCTATTAGGGTTTGTCAATAAAACAATTGCTAGTTAAACTACCTAGTGCTGGGTTTAATTTACCGCCTCATAAACTACGGGCCTACATTCCAATTTCTTGTGAGGCTTGGTCAAAGTTATGCATGACCTCTTTCTGATATCACAAAGGGCAACTACTATGAGATTAAATTGTGCACTATGAGAGCGGAATAAAGTTGTTTTGTTAGTGATTTTCTAAAAGAGTTCTAGAGCAAACTCAAATTGAGTTAAAACTAGCATTTGTGTTATTTCTTATTCAAGATGAATTTTTTTTTTATCAGCTTAAGTTTCTACGATGATGGACCCATTGTATTGTGGGCTCCCATAAGTTTTTAAGTATTAAAAGAGGAAAAAGGAATAAAAGCAAAAGGGAATCTAAGAAGGCAAGGCAAGGCATTTATTTAAAATTTGTCGTCGCAGTAGGGATGTGAATAAGTCGCAGATGCGCCAACTGTGATTTTCGCAGCACCAAATCTCTCGAGTCCCTTACAATTCTCAGACAGAACAGTCACAACACGAGTGGGGTTGTTGCAGAAGTTAGGCCCGAGACCAACCTAGACTATAAGACTATCTGAAGAAGGAGAAGAAAATTTAAACGTGTCAAACGATATGCAAAATGCAACGGAAACTTTTAGTAAAACAGTATCCCGATGTCAGTTAGATGTCTAATATGGTGCTTTAAGGGGGTGTCAACACTTTTTGCCCCTACAGGGAATAGTCATACGCAGGAGTGTGTAGAGAATCTGATGGAATGGGGAGTAAAGAAAGAAAAATAAAACAAAATTGTTTTTGTACTTTTAATAATAAACTTCTAAAATAATTTAGGATTACATTCAAATTAGATCTTGAAGTTATGTTTTTTTATGTAAACGTTTATTCCTTGAATAGACTTTTATTATATGATTGTTGCAGCACGTTGAAGACTCTAATAAACGTCTCTCCCGCATTGTTTCTGCCTTCCTCCTGCCTTATAGAAACTCAATATTGTTTCGAACAATATGATTAAGTCCGCTCATTGTGTAGTAATCAATTTTACAGGACAAGAATATGTATATACAGTACCTTACAAAATTAAACATATACCGAAAAGAAAAAAATGTTTTTTTTTCCTTAAAAAAAAGTAGTTTTAATTGTACATTCTATAAAGCAACAAAACATTTAACAAAACAAACTATTTCTTAGCGAATTACAAAAAAAGTACTTAATTTTAACGCACACAATTTAACATTAAACTGAAAACAAAAGCTAAAAGTTAGTTCAAGTTATGTCTAAAACACTAACTAAAAATAATAAAAAATCATTTTTCAGTATCGGGTACCACGTTTAATGGTGGCTTTTAACCGCCGGTGAATGGATTTTACAAGTTTTTCCACAAAAGTCGACAGTGCTGCTTATTAAAGAAGGCATTTTCTTTAATCCTCAGTTTTTTCTCATTCCGTAGTTGATCAATCGTCTTAAACCCCCTGTTACTTAGTGGTTTGAAACAATGAAACCACCGAAGCGAACAGTGTTGCTGCAAAATGAAGTTGATCTCGGAGTAGGTTCTACTGATTCTGTTCACTCTTCTGAATCTGATTGGGACTCTAATAGTACGTTTACACCGCACCCAAATTCAATATTTCAGGAAAAAAAATTTGAAATACAAATTTGCGTTCCCATAGCAGCTTCAGCATTTCAAATGACAGCTAGTATCAGAATTGATTGTTGATATTTTTTCCTGATTGAAAATCAGAAGTGATTAAATCATTTAGCTTGTTATATTAATTTAAAGATGAATTTAAATGCTAATTCAGACATATATATTCCATTTTTATTGCAATGATCACTTGAAATGATTTATTGTTTTGTTGACAGCTGTTTTTTTTGTTTATGTGAGCGGGCTATAGTGTCATTGTATGACATGCTGAAAGGTGCTAAATTTGTAAAGAGGATTGTTCGATTTGACGAACTTATAAATGCAGCGACGAAATTCTGCATTTCGCTGGAATGCAACATTCTAGAATGCAGGAAATGTATGGCGAAATGCAATGTATTTGGGCTGAATACAGAAACTAGCCGAAATGTTGAATTTGGGTGCGGTGTAAACCTACTATAATGATAAAATTTCACTAGCGGTGATAAGAGCTAGACAATGGGACTGCTTTACAGCTAGGACAAATGATAATACATACTGTGATGTACACAGCTGCCATATTTCTGCACATCCTTCCACAAGACTTCATGGATTTGATTGCGTTTCAAACCAATTTATACGCTACTCAAAAATCGGGTGGTTTTCTTCCATGGAGAAAGAATAATTTCTTTTGAGTGAATGTATTTCCATGAAATCTTAACCTAAGTTCTTTTTACATGACTCACACTCTTCTATGTTCTGCAAAATGAAGCTGAACTTCAAACATATTTCCAAACCTTCAGAGAGAAACTGGAATCAAATTTTATTATGTTGGTGTCTTATCAGACTGCGGCGATCTACGAGTATGTAAATATTTTCCACTTAATTAAAAATCACCTCTTCTCTACGCACATTGAAGCTTTATTATTTATCTTTTGATCGAAACACCCATAGGCCAAAATGTCGTCGCCGCTTAAAAAAGGTTTCATCTGTTGAAGTGATTCTTGGTTAAATAAGACTAATTAGATGCACCCAATGTCCTCCAAAAAAGATCAAAGAACACATTGGCTGTCTTGGATGATTATCTAATTAAAATCTTCGACATGAATAAGGAGTCAGCCCATAATAAGACAAAAATTCAACCAAAGGCCTGTGTCATCACCTACATTTTCCTCTTCAATCCAATGTCAGGCCTATTTCACCGTCAGCTTTTCACTTCGTCACTGAATCATAACTTCAAATTCCACGGGACAAATTTAATTCACCTAAAATCAATCGCACTTAAATGCCATACCGGAAAGGTATACATTACACTCGGTCCCCGGAATCTCTCCTCCATCAAATGGTTCCTCCCATCTAGAGAGTGTTTAAGATTTATCCTTTGTTAACATTTCATTTAGTTTCAATGAAATTTACAGCAAACCCACAAAACACTTTCAATTAACGCACAACAGCGACCCTTCAGTTGGCGAACCGTATTGTCGGCATTTGCCCCGTCTTTCAACCGCAGAAGTTGACAATAACAAATAAATTAAGACGGTGATGGCCCCAACGAAAGGTATTCCTAAGACTATTTGCTTTTGTTCGGAGTCTTTGAGACGTTACACGTGCGTTCGGAGAGGATTTTGTTGTTTGGGGAAGTTTGTTTTCTGCTAAAATGTTTATTGCTTTTGGATGACCTTCAGACGATGGTGCTTTAATGTCATTGGCTTATTGTATGATTGACATTAATGCCGGGCGCTTTTTTTCTGTTTCTGGAATTAATTAGATTGTTCATGGCAATTGTTTTATTCCAGCACACATCGCTTATGGGTTTGGCTTGGCATATGCTGAAACAATTACACGGTCTGTGGTCTGTCATTATTTTATTGAAGAGTGCTGTAATGATGGGAGGAAGGTGCAACTTTGTAAGAACAGTATGGTTGGTTGCTGGTGTTTGGAGTTGATGGTTGCAGGTCGATGAGTATGTCCTAAAAGGAACATATGTGGCAGAACGTGTCGTTGAATGAGCGTAATAACCATTGTCTACCCTGTTATTATTAGAAGCACAACTTGTACCAGTCCGGTTGGAGGATGAGACAATTTAACAGTCGTGTTTTATGACTGCGCTTAGAAAGTAATTTAACTCGGCTTAAAGTATGAGTCTTCTCTCGTGACTGTATCGATTTATGGACTATGTATTTAAGTCCCTGTTTAACAGAATGTTTCTGTCTTAATAGTCCCCAATCTTGCAAGAAAACCAAGTATATAAAGGGTGGTTTTTTAAGCGTTTTGTTTTAAATTGTCAAAAAACAGGAAGATTGCAAAAGTGTACCATTTTCTTTTGAGCTGACAAATCAATGCTTGCCATTTACTTTTTAAAGATTATTTCGCATAAATGTTCAACACCAAACAGAGCATATTTCCGGGTGTATTCCAGGCCTAAAGTTGCTCATCAGACAAAATACGAGAGTTTTGTTTATTATCATTCCCCTTCCAACAGAAATGAGCTTCGTTGCTGACAATTTTTCGATAAAAGAGGGCATCTTCTTTCAGCTTCTCTAAGGCCCAATCACCGAAATTCGACGCTGTGGCAGGCCGTTTGGCTTCACTGTGAGCTATACTTTGTAATGTTCTAGATCAAGATCCTTGCGTAACACACGTAGCCAAGTAACACAATTCCAATGGCTGTGAATGGCGACGAATGAACAAATCACGGACTTCATTAACAGTGGCCGACAGCAATATTTACCTCTGTACCTGTACCTGTTGTCTTGATGTCCACGAGCTGTCAAAAATAAAACACTGAAAAACCAAATACCAAAAAAATGTCCCTTCACATGCTTTTACATATGACACAAAAATTCAACTCAAGCTAGATATTCAAATAGAGAAATAATTGTATTTCCTTCAGCTTACCTCCCGATTTTTGGATTAAATTTAAAAAAATCTGAAAAAACCGGTTGAAGAGCTAGGATTAGTAGTCAAGACTTTCTTTTGTGTGGAATCACCCTTCGTGGGGGCCTGGATCTTAACCAACAAGCCTCTACAGTAAGATGATTCCGGCCATTACTGGTAAACCTTTTTTTTCCCCAAAGATGGCTAAAAGAGGTTTATGGTCTGTATGCAGCTCGAAACGAGTACCCAAAAGGTACTGGCGCAATTTTGAAACACTATTACTGCCGGCATGAATTGCTTCTCCAGCAATATCATTAGCTCCTGGTATGACTTCGTCGACGGCTTAGCCGGATGACACAGACTTCGCACGAGCGCGTACGCTTCAGCTCTGATGCACTTTAGCAGGATAGCCTTTCTTGTTTTTTCCTCCTCACAGTCTATCTCATCAAAGTGTATTTCCAGCCGCTCCTTCCACAATTGCCAATTGTCTCTGCTGGGGTTGAACTCCGTGGTGGTGTGCAGCATTTTGACCACCGATGAAGCTTCGGAAATGGTAATGTTCGCCGATTCATCTGCTGGCATCGTGTGTTCGAAGAACTTTTTTTACTTATTTTCTTAGTGAAACTTATGATGGTAGCTTTTTGCCACACTCAATATTTTATAAAAATTTTAAGGCAAACGTAAAACAAACCGAGAAAAACGCGGTAAATTATTTGCTGTCTGTTTGCACAAATCCTCGTCGCCAATGTGATGTATTGAGAGTGATCGCTTAGACAGGAAAAAAGGAACACACTTATTGATCTCTTTCTTTTATACTCCATTATGCTATAATATGTTATAGTACTAGATGTACTAGATTATAAACATTACAACTATCAATCTACAATTGTGCACACCAAGTTGTTTAAGGTCCTTCTCCACTTCTGTGAGCCCTTGTAATTTTTCAATGGGCACTGAGTCGATGATGCATTGGGCCAGAGCTGAGATGTCCATACTTTCTACGTGGTCTAGTGACCTAAACCATTGGGTATCTACACATGGCGTTGTACAGTCCCTACAATTTGTGGTTGAATCTTTTTCTCCAATAGTCATCAACGCAACGCTCTATCACTCACTTGGCTCTTAAGACAGAAGAAATAGTGGTTGACAAGAGTTACTCTGCGTTTCATCTCGGAACAGATGTTGTTCATGGTCTTTTCCATGCAGCAGTGAAGTTCTAAACCAAGTTCACCGTTTCGACTATGACAAACAGCGTATACTTCGTTGAGCTCTCATTTATTGCCAGACCCATTTTGTGTCAATACTATATATGCCTGTCATCACGCCTAAATAACAGAAAAGGGACCATACGTATTAGAAACTAGAAGAGTGAACTAGGGTGCAGGATATGTGAAGAACTTTTAAACGTTGAAAAGCTATAACTGCCAACGATACACTTTGTGTGACTAATAAAAGTTAGCAACAAAAGCTTCACACCTCAGTCCACAAATTCTCTTAACACCATAAATCATTGATTATTTGACAGCACACTGACCATCCCTGCTGAAAATAAATTCACCCATATTCGCATAATAAAAATTGACGAAATCTCAGTTAGTCGTGTTTCACCCTAGCATCAGTCTACTTTATTCTTAAAATAGCAAGGCGAACAAACATTGATAATAGTGGTCTATCGAAAAGATAAGTATATCTCTTTTAAGACTTCCTGGTAAGATTCATGCTAAAGTATTCGAATCGCGTTTTAGAGATAGTTTTGGCTCAGCAGGGGTATAACGGACTGGATTTTTAATAGGAAAATGGTATTTGAAAAAGCTAGGGAGTATGTCGATCATATCCACAGTTTTTTTTTGAATTTGAAGAAGGATTGAGTCTCTCGATCCTCGGAGGTTAACTCTGGAATGTTTTATAGGGAACGTTGCTCGTCCTTTAAAAACCAATCACTCAATATATGTGTACAAGCTGCAGGAGATGTATTGGTTGAATAAACACCTTTGACAGTAGGGGTTGGACTTGTAAAGGAAGCGTCGTGTTAGCGTCGTGTTACCTGTCCTTTTGTATAATATGGATAGGTGTTGCAACGCAGCTGTGGAGGATTGAGACTAATAGTACGTTTACACCGCACCCAAATTCAACATTTCAGGAAAAAAATTTCGAAATGCAATTTTGCGTTCCCACTGCAACTTCAGCATTTCAAATGACAGCTAGTGTCAGAATTTATTACTGATATTTTTTTCTGTTTGGAAATCGGAAGTGGTTGAACCATTTAGCTTGTTGTATTAATTTAAAGATGAATTTAAATGCTAATTCAGACATATATATTCCATTTTTATTGCAATGATCACTTGAAATGATTTATTGTTTTGTGGACAGCTGTTTTTTTGTTTATGTCAGCGGGCTGAAATGTCATTGTATGACGTGCTGAATGTACTGAATGTATTGAATGTACGTACTGAATTTGTAAGGAGGATTGTTTGATTTGACGAACTTACAAATGCAGCGACGAAATTCTGCATTTCGCTGGAATGCAACATTCCAGAATGCAGGAAATGTATGGCGAAATGCAATGTATTTGGGCTGATATGCTGAAAACTAGCCGAAATGTTGAATTTGAGTGCGGTGTAAACGTACTATAAGTCATCGTCTTTGTGCAGATGACTTAGTTAATCTCACAGCACTTGGCTTTGTGTTCTCTCACTGTGTGAGGTGACCTCGCCTATGCTAACTCCGGCGAATTTTGAAAGCTTTTTTTGACTGTTATGCTTTGAGCATAGTCAGTGTCCATGTAGTGCCATGGATGAGAAAGTTGTTGTGTTCGGAGGATTAACGTGGACAAATATGAGGTTATGATTATTCCCAGAACATCTGTGACGCTTCCTATTAGAGGAGTCCCACAGAAACAGGTGAAGAAATATAAGTGTTGAACAAATAGGATTGTCCAAGCAGGATCAATCTTTAAACAGTTGTTTGGTTCAACTCCCTCCGAAGTTCATTTGAGGGATCAAGGGAATAAGATCGCTGCTGAAACGAAATAAATTTCTTCGTGCTATTGTAGGAGCTCATCGTGTGGTAGCTACTTCTCCGAACAAAAAGGGATATTTCATTTCATAGGTTGGGCCAAGTACGACAACTTTCATGGGCTTGCTTGAACATCGCTTCTGATAATTTAGAGTCGTTGGAGGAGGATCGAATAACTTCGTTCGCACTTTTCCTCGTGACCCTTAAACGGATACGCGGGTTCATATTCACTTGATGAATGTGATAATGAAAGCAAAGTCGATTCCGTTTCCCAAATACTCTATCGTATTTCATTTCCGGTATTGCGGTGACTAACAACTTTTGTAAGATACCTTCTTAACACTTCCCGTGTATGCATGTTAAATAATTCTTTGCAGTTCATTAAAATCAACGTAATTTTTCTGCAAATAAGCCAAAGAGTAAATATTTGTTTTAGAATTTTGCTTGAATTCGTAGGCAAGTAGTACAAGCAGTAATTCATGCAACGGTTGGTTGATAATTTGTCCGCAGTCTTGACATAGAATTGATAAAGGAATACGGTTAAGCAGAAATGTGCAGGAAGATGACACATGAGTATTTTCACCATTTGCTTAAATCGTATTCACTGTGCGTAGTGGTTGTGTGTGTGTCGACCGACATCTGCCGCAATGAATAAGTGAAATGAATGAATTCCTGACGGGAGCAAATAAGACTACAGTAGACGCTCAAATATAGGGAACACACATACTGCAGTGGGCAGTATCCATACAATCGTCCTAATTTACCGTTTGTATATGGTACACAGTTTGGGGCTTGTTGATTCAAGCTTCAAAGATTAAAAAAAAATACAAAGCGCGCGTTGCTTGTACGTGATATATTTTTTTTGTTGCGTCTTACATTTCGTTTGTTTTTGTTAAAAAAAAAATTATTTCTTATGAATATTGGCTTGTTTTTTAGTAATTGCGAAGAAAAACTTTAATTATATTCTATTTTTGATAAATTGTACTTCAAAATATACGCATTTTGATGAAATTTGCTCCAAGCAGACCACGCTCGTTACAATAAACAATCTCGATGCAATGAACAGGCCCGGATTTTATTAGTTCACGTCTACTGTATTTTCATTACAGCAACTTCTGTCGGCTGTGATAGATAGTTTCTCGTCATTTAAAGTCTTTCAGAATTGCCAGACCTAACTATTCGTGGGAGAATAAAAGTGTTAAGTTAGTTGAAGCTAGTAGCGAAGTTACTTAGTTGAGTTAGTTGAAGCTAGTAGAGCGAAGAAGCTGCATAATCACTTAAGTCTATTATCTAAACTCAACATACACGCTTTTATTTCTGTCAGACTTAAATGGTGGTTCAATCTAAGCCTTCTCTCTTAATTACTTTACCAAAAAGAAAACACATGCTTAGTCAACTGTATCAAAGCCAACAATTACTTTTGAAAATACAAAGAGTGTGTTGTTAGTTTATCTACTTGAATGGCAAGAATGTGTGTTAGTGTTAACAAGAATTTTTTGGTGAACCAAACAGAGAACTCGTTTCGTGCTTACACAGCCAAGTGTCATGTTCTATTTTTGTCATAAGAAATCTGCTTTGTACTCGCACTTCAACGTACTTCAAGTTCAACTTCCAACAGACACGCTTCAATTTCCCAATAGAAGAAGGAAGCAAAATACGCAAACATGACTCCGGCAATCTAATGCCAGCTGCTGCCTGCATGCTTAGTCATACTCCTACAATCTTATGCAATAAATATCGATCGTGGCCTCTTGCAGCCGACGACAGCACAGAGAAACTCCACAACAAACACAAAGAGTGTGTGTTTTTTTTTTCGCACACATATTTAATGTTTTTAAACGAAATTCTTCTATCCATTAAGTTTTCCAATAAAATTACTTGGTCTGGCAGGGACTTATGGTCAGGCAGTGTGCACGCTGCAGCCTGCAGTCAGTTTTGCAGTCACCGCAGTCAATTTTTAGAATTTTCCTCTTTTAACCTTCCAGAGCTGAGTGCTTAAATGATGTCCGTAGTGTATGCGGCGTGAATTTTCAATATTGCTAGTTCACTCATTCATCATCATCGTCTTCATCATCATCATGGTAGATGGGTGATTGGCGGCAAGAACCACTTCCGCTTTCCGCTTCCGATAAATTTAGTTTGGTTCAGGTGCTGTAATGCATGCATGAACTATGGAAAGTGTTTCCTTGTGCCCGGTCTCCTCCTACTTGGTTATTTTTAGAACTGTCCGATATAACAGGAAAACGAAGTATGAAGATTGGAAAATCGAATTTTCGGGACAGTAGGAAGGAAACGAAAATTGGATTTTTAAAGCACTGAAAAGAAAGTCACATATTTGGTTGGATTGATTTACAACGACAAGCTTAACTTTTAATCCATCCACTCCAAGGCGTTAAAATTCTCATTTCGACTGGCTTTAAGACGTATTAAAGACATTTCTTTTTAGCTGCTGGTTACGTGGAAGGTATTCTAAAGTGGAAATAAGTATTTAACCAATTTTTGTGGTGGAGAGAAATAATCCGCTAAAGCACTTACACCAATAATAGGATCACTGCGGAGGGCTTACTACTGCTTTCTTTTCTTCGTTTTGCTGAGTAAAGAAGTGGAATATTTCGTGGAATTGAAAGCACACACAAAAAATAATGTTTTGTGGTTTTTAACAAAAAATAGTATAAAACTGTGAAAGCTTATTTGGTGTAACTGTACCTTATCCAAGTGATTGATTGAAGATAGTTGGGTGGGGACTAAAAATAGTCCATGGACTGCGACCATTATAGGATTATTTTTATTAATCTAGGACTTGATTCCTATTTTTAGAAAGCTAATAACCTCACTAGATGGAAGGCTTTGAAAGTAATTCTCTATTAAAATTGTCCTCTTTAATATAAATCTGATTAGTTGCATTATAATAATAATAATGGCAGCGCTGCAGTCCGAGGTGGACGTGGGCCTAGCTTTTCAGCAACCACTCGTGTTGTGCATGCTATTGTTCTCTCAAGAGTGGAGGGGACCTACAGTTTAATGCCGACTTGAACACTTTTTTAACTTAATACTCTTCTGTTTGATGTTTTTGGATCCCATCGAGTATACTTACTTTACTTAGTAGGCCTACGACCCATGTAGGGTCTGAGCCTGATGAATCGCTGCCTTCTATCGTTGACGGTCCCGGGCACGCTGCTTCCAGTCATCAAGACCAAGCTGTCTTACGTCCGCGATGACTTGGTCTTTGTACCGGAGGTTCGGTCTTCCTCTCCATCTCGAACCAGGAGGCTCGGATTCGAAGACCCTCTTAGCTGGAGCGTTGTTGTTCATGCGCTCGATGTGGCCGAGCCAGTGCAGTCGACGGATTTTTGCCTTCCGGACTACATCCATATCCTGACACAGCTCATAAAGTTCGCGGTTGTGTTTTCTCCTCCATTCGCCTTCCTCGCAGATGGGACAATATATCCGACGTAGAATTTTTCTTTCGAAGGCAGCAAGAATCAGCTCCGCAGTTCTGCTTAGTGTCCAGCTTTCGGCTCCATATAGCAGGACTGGCATAATAAGAGTTTTGTAGAGCACGATTTTGGTCCTTCGAGTCAGGAGTTTTGAGGCCAGTTGTTTTGACAAACCGAAGTAGCATCGGTTGCCAAGGGCGATTCTACGTCGGATCTCCACTGTGATGTCGTTCGTAGAGTTCACGTTTGCCCCGAGGTAGACAAACTCCTTCACTACCTCAAAATTGTGGCTGTCGATAGTAATGTTTTGTCCTAGGTGGTGTGCGTTTCTTGCTCGACAGCATATACTTCGTCTTATCCTCATTGACCTCCCATCGAGCATACCTTTTCAATATTTTTGTTATGGATGAAGACAGTCCTGAAAAAGGCTACTTTCATTAATTTATCGAAATCACTTTGAAGGAGTAACAATGGATTATAAAATTATTTGAGATGTATTTTGACAGCCAGTTGAGGCAGCCTCTCGAAGACAATAGTGAATCGATCTATTTTTATCCACTAGGATGATACTGAAATATTGTCTTTATTTTTATATTTCTTCACCACCACTATCACGGCAAATATAATTATTTCTATATAAAATTCTCTACCCACACTGCAATGTATTATACTTTCCGCCTCCGTAAATTGTTCCACAAACCCAATAGTTTTCCATATCACACAATCTTCTTGATAACTCATTTTCTTTTTTCTTTCTTATATTTCAGGTGGATTTGCCATGGTATTCCTGGCAAAGGCAAATTCTGGAAATGCGAGGTACGCCTTGAAGCGCATGTACGTCAACAATGAACATGATCTCAACGTTGCTAAGCGAGAAATTCAAATAGCTGTGAGTAGCCTGATCACACTCGAGAAACATTTCGCAAATAATTACTCATTTATTCTTGATTTCATTAGAGCAACTTGAGTGGCCACAAGAATATAATCGGTTATGTGGACTCCAGCATTACTCACACCGGCAACGGTGTGTGTGAAGTTCTCCTCCTGATGCCTTACTGCAAGCATCACATGCTGGCCATGATGAATGCAAGGTAAAATGAATGCTGTCCAAACATCACACAATTAATTATCACGCGATGTATTTCCTCGACTATTTGCAGACTTCAGGTTGGCTTCACCGAATCGGAAGTTTTAACCATATTCTGTGATATCGCTGAGGCAGTCTCACGGTTGCACTATTGTCAGACACCAATTATTCATCGCGATCTCAAGGTGGAAAATATACTGCAGAACGACGCTGGGAACTTTGTTTTATGTGATTTTGGTTCCGCTACCGCAAAGGTCTTAAATCCCACAACACACGGAGTGACTGCAGTGGAGGAGGAAATCCAAAAGTACACAACATTGTCTTACCGTGCACCAGAGATGATTGACTTGTACAGCGGAAAGCCTATTACGACAAAGGCCGATATTTGGGCATTAGGCTGCTTACTGTACAAGTTGTGTTTCTTTAATTTACCCTTCGGCGAGAGTACACTCGCCATTCAGAGCGGTAATTTCTCAATACCGGACAATTCGAAATACACGAAAGGAATGCATCAGCTGATCAAGTACATGCTGGAGCCGGATATGGAGAAGAGGCCAAATATATTTCAAGTATGCGAGATTGCGTTCAGGCTGGCTGGCAAGGAGAATTCAGTACAAAATTTGCACGTAAGTAAACGAACGATTCATCTGATTGTTTTATTTGTCAGCATTGTGTATTTTCTTAATGAATCAATTCCAGAGCAGAGTCAACAATCGGCCTAAGCCACTTCTTGATTGCTCTAAATTCCCGCCAATATCGCTTTCATTCATGTTTGAAATCTTGTTTAATCAAGCCGAATGGAGGGAGCGAGCATTCATAAATTGGGAGCTCTGTGTTTGCCAGAGAGTTGGGGAAATTGGTTTAAACTTGTTTTTTCTAGAATTATGACTGTCGGGCATTTGGTTACATTTGTTTATCCTTGAGTTTAATTGGTGTTCTCAAAATTCAGTGTGACTATGTTTCTTATTGATTCGAAGGCATTTAGTTGCGTGCATGTCGATTTATTTATCATTCTCGATGCAATTGTGAATTGGGAATACAAATTTCTTATGAAATTTTAGGTCAGGTTGCATATTCTGCGTTCAAAGTTTGCAGAGTATAGCCAATCCCTCAGGTTGACTCTGTGTAAAATCCTGATCATCGTTCTGTTTGATGGCTCATAGGCATCGATGCAATCAAAAGCGAATAAAACGCTCTTTGGCCGATATGGAAGAAAGATTTTCCTAGATTCGTGGATCATATGAAAACGCAGATCCAGCCTGTAGAATCAAATTGAATGGGACACTTCTTCTTTTCTTGTGGCGCTACAGTCCGGGTTGACATGACCTCAATCAACATACCTATCCAGCTAGCACGATCTTTTGCTAAATATTGTCAATTGCGCATGCAAAGTTAGCTGGGGTCATTCTCCACTTGGTGGACGTCCTCTGTTGGAGTTTCCCACTGGTTCAGAGTCGAAGATTCTACCGGTCTGAGACAACATGTCCATGCGCGCTCTACATGACCTAGCCATCGTAAGCGTTTAATGCGCGGGCGCCTGACTAGACTCATGTCGCTCTATAGCCCATACTTGGAACACTAGTGCTTAATTTTTAGCTAATGAAAAAGATGGCCACAGGCTTGTCGAACGTGATTGCATTCAGAGTGAGAAGTAGAACGAGCTGCTTATTTTTTGTCAGTCAACGATCTTACTTTTTGATTAATTTACTAAACTTACAAGGCACTGAACCAAAGCATGAATGAAACATGTGTTAAAGCTAAAATAAACATATAATCAAATAATCATTAATTCAATTTTGTCTTTTCAGAAATCTCCTCTACCCATACTAGACCAACTGCCAGTGCCTCCCTTCGAGTCAGAATTTAAGCGCATCAATAGTGCTGCGTCCATTAAAGTGAAACCTCAAAGTGTACCTATCGTGGAATCCGGAACAAGTGTTGCACCCCGACAAAGACCTAAAGGCAGTTCAGCACACAGTCAACATCCATTGTCTTTAGGCCTGCCACCTAGTCCTTCACCACGAAACAACATTACTTCACCACAACCGGTTGTTGAACAGTTTCAGGCAAATTTTCCAGCTATAACTGCTCCAACCCAACCACCACCACCAGCACACCTGTCAGCTGCTCCAGTTCCGCAGCCAACACCAGCAGTAACCACACCAGTGCAAGCATTACAACAAGCTATGCCGGCAACTCATTCGCAGGCACCTTTGCCAAATAGCAAAGCAAATTTGGATAGTCTTTTTGAATCAACATACCCTGATCCGTTTAGCGAGGCGGCTAGTATCGCTGAGTCGGCTGCTTCGGCCGAAAACGTTCTTCCCGAACAGCCAATGTCTCTTCCACAGGATATGATTGCTGCATTGGGCACACCTACCAAGACAATGCTTACTCCACCAAAGTCGAGCGGTGGGCATAGGCGCAATGTGAGCGACACTTCAGCATTCAATAAGTAAGTATGGCCTCTTTTCTTTGCCCTGCATACTGATCCTTCGCAAAACTGAATTGGTTTTCAATTTTTATTTCGTTGTTTTTTTTTTATTTTTTTACTTTTATTTCGTGGCTGCTTGCTGAATGAATCGACCTGCCTACTTGTTTGTTTCCCCAATAAGAACTTTTGCAAACGAAACATCCCAATTCCTTGCCCCCTACGATCAATCCGTGAAGAGCCGCAGTGGCAACGTTGAATCACCACCTAATAGCGCTGGCGGAAGCCAAAGCTCCAATCCTGGACTATTCCTATCCGAACAGAATATGGCCAATGCACGCTTGCAATCGCAATCGATTTCTGCTTCCATTTCCAATACAGAGCTTTCTAGTTTGCCAGCAAATACGACTGGAACGTCGTTAGAATCAGCCGCAGCCACAGCTGGAGCATCGCTCACCTTGGAAGCCCGCGTCGATGCATGGAATCCATTTGAGGAGCAGCCATTCAGTCAAATGACTGAGGATCATATTTTCGAAGTAGAATTTGACAAGATTCGTCAACGTGGAAGTCAAGGAAGTGAGTGCTTTCCTATCTCCCCTCTACCTTTCAACCATAATATGAATTGTTCTATCTTCCAGGTATAACTGCAAAATCTGGTTCCACTGCGTCAACTTTGACACCGACTGAGAACAATCATTGCAGCGGCACTTCAACTCAATTGCAGTCCACACCTATATCCGTAGTACCTACTCAACCGGTTGTGGCCGCCACACCCGCTGTAGCCACAACCGCAATCCCTCCTGGCGCAGCTAATGTTGCGATTCCCGAGGATCCGTTTGGCTCGGCACCGTTCAGTTTGCCGCCCGGACTGCGTGAGAAAGCTTCTTCACTCAGAAAAACCGGAGGTAAAGCATGAAATTCCTATATTTTTAAATTTATAATTAGCATAACACAAAAATCGCACACGCAGACGATAGAGATGACGTGTCGATTACCCAGTGCAAAGCAGAAGAGGAGTAGTTCCATTTAAAGTCTAGTTGTATTCTTCCCCAACACATAGTAACTCATCAGAAAAATATAGATGTCTCTTCACAGGAGTAAACCAATATAGAAAAAAAAAACAAAAAAGAATTGTTGTTCTCATTCTTGCAGTGAGTTGTTGTTACGAGAATTCGGTTGTGGATCTTTGCAAGCCTGTGCTCTGTAGGATTGAGACGGTGTAGTAAAACCGGAAAAGGGATAAAATCAAAACGTATTGCATATCAAACTAAATGTTAGATGTTTTCGTGTGATTTACTCGTTTAATTGGTGTATCTAACCGATTGGTTAAGGAGCGGACTGCGAACGGTTCGCGTTTTAAACCGGACGAAACATGAATATAGCAATATTGTGTTGTGACTAACCGTGTATTCTTTTAAATTGACTTTAGATGTTGTCTTGTTGTACGGTAACAGACGTTTACAAGTCTTATTGTTCATTTTGCTGTGGTACAAAATACCCCTTTAGTGGAACATGCGGGTCATTGAAAATGAGATGAGATGAGATGAGACAAAATAAATTTTAGAAAAATGGGTATGAAAATGGGAAATGAATACTTATTTGAGAATGTGGCGTTGCAGTCCCTAATTCTGGTCTGCTTGCACCCATCTCGAAGGACGAATATTGTTTAAATATATTTCCTCTTTCATGCGCCAGCTTATATATTGTATTTATTAACTACACAGGGCGCCGTCGCGTAGTGAGTAGGTGCATCGAGTTCTACGCTCGAGGTCTCAGGTTCGAATTTTGGAAAAACACCTCCTTCGAGTCACTGACAATGCTCAAAGAGTATAACAGTCTAGAAAAAGCTTCTCAAAATCGCCGTCCGGAGTCGGCATACAACTGTAGGTCCCTTCCACTCGTGAGAGAACAATAGCACGCACAACACGAGTGGTTGCTGAGAAGCTAGACCCAGGTCCACCTCGGACTGTAGCGCCCCATTATTATTATTATTATTATCAAACAATGTAACAGTACTCGACATGGGCAAAGTTCAACGAATTCAGCTTGTTCAAAGAACAAAGTAGAAATGCCTACATAACATTACACAGTTCGCATCACAACGCCGAGTATGAACTGAGGTGGAGTATGTGGTGTTTCATTTAGTTTTAGTGCATGTTTAAATTATTTCTGGGCAGGTTACTGTGTCGTCAACATCTGATATTAAAGACAAATCTTTGAAATTAAACCACGATTGTATTCTTAGCAATATTTCTTGTAAACGATTGTATTCTTTTTAATTTATTTGTCATTAGAAGCATAACTATAAGCAGAATAAAACAAGACTGAAATTGAACAGATCCAATCCAGGATTCTCGTAACAACACGTCACAAAGTATCTTTCATCGTAGTTAAATGTGTGGAAACGTAGTTAATGAGTGTAAAATAAAGCAAAAACAAAAAAAAACAATATTACCTTGAAGAAATTGAACTTAAAGCAAACAGAATTAATAACTATTTTGTTTTATGTTCTATGTAGTGTACTTAAAGCTTTCCTCTATCAGGATGTTTCAGCAGTACGCAAATAAGAGAAAAAACTAAAACAATTCAAAGCAAACCTTTTTTGACTTATAGACAATTGTTAAATCTTATATAAATATAAATGTAAATACATAAATAGACAAGATAAGACAGGTTTTAAGAGGGATTTAGTCTTTCGTTTATTTTCTTTTAAGTGGAAGGTGATTGTTGTTAAATGTGGTCTTGGTTAGATATTAAATTTTCTTTATTTGGTTCGATTTAAACATTTGTTATTTTTGTATCAAAATCATTCACCTTTTTGTTTAACTTTTAACTAACTCCCCACACTTTTTTTTTCAGCGTTTAGTTTGTTTTATTTGTTAGTTATTTATGCATTTCGGAAGAAGGTCATTGATAAAATCATGCATTCGATCGGTCATTAAGAATACACTGGAAATTATTTCATAAGATAGAAATGTTGGATTGAGCTGCATAAACCAAGATAAATATAAAAAAGCTACATCATAAGATAAAACAGAATTTATTTAAACGTTTCATATCGGTCACACTATTTAGTGCAAGCATCTATAAATCGCGTTTAATCATTGTTTTATCAAAATGACAAATATCTCCTCGTACCGACACATAGTACTAAAGTCCTTTCTTTCCAAGGTCATAAAAAAGCTGATGAACCTTCAGCTTATGAAATATCTGAACCGCATAAGCTTCGTAATGATAAACCAGTACGGTCTCCACAAACAACAGGTCCTCTGGTGATTTGATGGCATATCTCACCGAAAAGTGGAACCAATCTTTGCACGATTTAGACGAAAGCAAGACAGCTGGCGAAAGATCGTGCAGGCTGGAGAGGCATGTTGAGTGAGGCCCAGGTCCACCTCGGACTGTAACGCCCTAAGAAGAAGAAGAAGATAGTTGCGCCTGATATTTCTAAGGCATCTAAGACAGAGTTTGGTATCAAGTTCTTTTGTCAAAGATGCATTCTTATGGTATCGATGAATCTTTTCTTCGGTGGATTAAAAATTACCTTTCGACCTGTTCAACTCAAGTTGTTTTGGATGAGTTCAAGTCTGATATACACCAAATAAATACTAATGTTCTCCAAGGCTCCGTTTTGTCTCCCACTTTCTTCCTCATTTTTATTATTCGTTCTTAGACTCACGACTTTGTCTTTCGGCCGTAGAATTGGAACGGCAGCGTATGTTAAGCACATTAAATTCCGACCTTGAGAGCATAATGAAATGAAGTAAAAGTAATAGAGTGGAATTCAATCCTTTTAAAACTCAGTGCTGTTTACTGTCACTCAATCGAACCCTTATCCATGAATGGCGATGATGATGTATCGTTGAAAGGCTTTCCAACCTTGGTATGTGTATCAATACAACACTTAATTGGAGTGATTACATATACGATGTCTAGGTTTCCTAAAAGATAGAATAAAAACTTCATCTCCTCTGATTTGATTTTGGTCCAGGTCCACCTCGGACTGTAGCGCCGCCATTATTATTATTATTATAACTCGCCAACTTAGTTACTTACTTATAAGATCACGACTTCTGAAGAGTCTGAGCCTGAGTAATTGCCGCCTTCCATCGCTGACGATCCCTGGCACACTGCATTCATCAAGACCAAGTTTCTGCGACCGCCATCACTTGGGCTTTGTACCGGAGAATGGAAAAGAGATGGTCTTCCTCTTCTTTTCGAACTAGGAGGATCGAATTCGTAGACTCACTTACCTGGAGCATTGGTGTCATTCACTCGATGTAACCGAACAAGTTTAGTCGACAGAAGGTAAAAACCTTCCGGACTACATCCACATTCTTGTACAGCTCGTTGAGTTCGCGGCCCTCAATTTGACTTTCTCGCAGACATGATAGGACGCAGAATATTTCTTTCGAAGGCATCAAGAGCAGCTCTGCCATTCCGGTAATGCCCAGCTTAGGGCTGACAGAATTAAGGTTTTGTCGAGCATGATTTTGGCCCTTGAATCAATACCAATGTTACCAAGGACGATTCTACGTCGGATCTGCATCAAGACGTCGTTTGGGGAGTTTACGTTTTCCCCTAAGCGTCTCTCTCTGACTCTCTAACTACCTCAAAATTGCAGCTGTCAATTGGGACGTTTTGTCCTAGATGATATATACTACTCCTAATTTACCTCAATCTGTGGGCGCTGTGGCGTAGTGGGAAGGTGCGTCGACTCCTACGCTCGAGGTCGTCGGTTCGAATCTCGAAAAAAAGAAACATCAAACATTTTTTCACGGCTCCACCTCTTTCGAGTCACTGACAATGCTCAAAGAGTATATCTGTCTAGAAAAAGCTTCTCTATCTCGCCGTTCGGAGTCGGCATTAAACTGTAGGTCCCCTCCGCTCGTGACAGAACAATAGCACGCACTACACGAGTGGTTGCTGAGAAGCTAGGTCCAGGTCCACCTCGGACTGTAGCGCCGCCATTATTATTATTATAATTTACCTCAATACCTGCTTGTTTCACCTGTACTCCAATCCCAGTGAATGCTTCTACAACGACCCGCTGTGAACGCCCAACAGTTAATCTTTCTTGTAGTTAGCGACTGGATAGCGCAGTTGGTTAACTGCATGCCCTAATTTAGAGCGGTCCCAGTTTTGAAAGTTAATAGGCTTTTATCCAGTTTTTCAAATCTGGTCCAGTCACCATTTGCTGTTGGAATCAAATTAATGGCACTATCACTGGTATGTTCTATCGGCACTATCACTGATATTGTGGACGCCGTGGCGTTGTGGGTAGGTGCGTCGACTCCTACGCTCGAGGTCGTTCGGAGTCGGCATTAAACTGGAGGTCCCCTCCACTCGTGAGAGAACAATAGCACGCATAACACGAGTGGTTGCTGAGAAGCTAGACCCAGGTCCACCTCGGACTGTAGCGCTTGGTATGGTATGATCAATGGTAGTAGTTTGACTGTGGGTATTACAATGGACCAACATGGTTTGAGTAAGCTGGTGACTTCAGTGGTAGCCCCCTAACCTAACCTCGTCCTTCAAAGTAATATTCTCTTGTCATGTTCTAAATGTAATTCCCTTCTAAATGTCTTTTCAAAAAACTCAATTGGCCAACATTGTATAGTTTTGTCATCTAAAGTTCCTTGTAGTGTTACGAATTTAAAAGCTCTTCAATAAGTTCATACATTCGCACGTGCATACATTCAAATATACATGCATTGAATAATTAGTTCAGTAAGGTGTAAACATAAAATTATATTGCTTCACATACACATACACACATAGCTTTTGTAACAGAATTCGTCCTCAGCCGTCATCATCAGAAACATTCTCTCAGTCCTAGAATTCACAGGAATGAGCAGAAGCATTAAGAAAAATCATAATTTCCCTAATTTTCTTTCTTTCACATTGCTAGGTACAAAGCCAACGAGATATTACTTATCCATACACACCACTTACACTTATCCTTTATTCTATATATGCAACAAATGTAAATAACTTTTAATACCGTATTTTCAATCAAGTGTACAAGTTTGAGTGTCAGATAGAGTTTTAAAGCAAACAAGATATCATTTGCAAAATAAATTTATTAAACAATTTGTTAATCAAGGGTTCAAACAATATTTGAAATAAACTAAACGAAAAGAGAAGAGAAGAGTAAAGTTTTAAATTTTGATGTCAAATGCAAATATACATACGATACATAAATTAATATATTCACTAAGCTTAGAATTAAACAAAAAGATTACAAACCTATGAAAGATATATAAATATATAAATATATTTATTTTAAATGATTAATAAATGCAAATACTATATATTATGACGAATGAATTTGTGGCACTATTTAATTTTCTGTTTTTGTTTCTATCGCATTGTAACATTGATTTGTTATTCTTTCTTCTTTCTGTTCTGTATGCATCTTAACACTCTCGTGTATTCTGTTTTTGTTTTATTTCGATTTTGGTTTTATCTCTTTCGTTCACTTAAACGAATTCGGGTAGTGTCTATCTATCACTTTATTCTGTCTTTTTCTTCGGGGTCTCGCTGTGGAAGTAAGCTTACTAATCAAAACTAATCCAAATTAAGCTCCATATTCTTGTACAAAGCATTTGGTGCCTGAGCATTGAGATTGACGCACTGCACTGACGCAGAACAACAATGGTGATGGTTTTGGGGGGTAAAAATGTGTATACATATCTCTCTATCTCTCTCTATATGTCTCTCTTTGACCATTCAATAAATGCTTAGTAGTTGAACTTAAACCTACACTTATGATAAAAAAATAAAACACACACACACTCACTCAATTTTTATACTGCATAAAAGTCCTCGATTTATTTCAGCTCAACGCGGGATCTGTGCCGTAAATGTTCCGCCAGGCTGTGGAACGACATCGTCAACATCCTCGAAATGGCTTCTGTCCCCGACACTGGAGGTGATCTCCAGCGAGGAGAAAGCTTCGCTACTCAACAATCTTCGGTCAGACTCTGAACGTGATGGGGAGGGTGCAACTATTGCTGGAAGTTATGTTAAAATTCCCTTGGAGGACCGCAACAAATACGAGAAACTCCGCAGTAACGACAACCCTACCTCGGATGATTCTGATTCGGAATTCTTTAACGAGGACTACGGCAGCAAGAAGGCCATCTTCAAACACATTGTGACAAATAACATTCCAGAGAAGATTCATAAGATACAACAGGCTGCTTACAATAAGGTGGATCGCACTCAGATTAAGGTTCCAATTGTGAAGAAACTGAAAGCTTCAACGAAATTGAAAAATTCCGCTCATCACTCAGCGAGCGACAAGAAGCAGGCAGAATCCACCGGCTCGAAGGTAGAGACGAAAAAATCAGCAGAACGTGATGAAGATGCAGACTCCATTGGATCGGCGAGTGATTTGCGCGCCGAAGACGATGACTTTTTCGATGAGAACAACATGAATTCGGCAAATAGATTTAAGAAGCCCGTAATGGATGACGGTATAAGCGAGAGTGTGAAGACATGCAGTTCGTCCGCATATCATGCTGAATGCGAAAGTGTGACCACTCATGAGGACGATGTTAGTCGAGTGGTTGTCAAAGTGCGCATGAGGAAAAAGGATCGCATGGTTGAGACCAACAATGTTGTCGATGAGAGTGAACTCAGCCCGTCTTCCAATGATTTTCTTCATAAATTTGGCGATAAACCACTCTTATTGGACGATGAGCTCGACTACGGGTCCGGGGACAGTGATTCAAAGGGCAAAAGTGAAGATTCGCCAGAGGCGCCCAACGAAGAGGAAGAGTTGGATGTATTCGCCATGGCACCGTTCAAAATGCCAGCAGCACTTCCGAAAAAGAAGAGCCGTCGTGCAAAGAGCTTGCCTGTGGTGGATATAAAGAAGGAGGAAGAAATTTGGACATCTACTCCAATAAAGGACGGTCGTCATGAAATTAAGCGTAACTCTTTCGTCACATACCTAGCGGAAACAGTACCGACACCCCAGGCAACCATTGCACAACGTTCAACCATTACTCCAAAGCCAAATGAACAACAACTCGATGAATTCAATGAACCAGTCTTCAATCCCTTCATCGATGGTGTAGCACAAATGATTCCACCAGCAATTCCACCTAAGCCAACCGTGTCGGTTCCATGTAAAATTCAAAGTTCCTCAGATTTCGGTATGGTGACGGTGATCTCCACACAGTCAACCGCAGAACCACCACCGCCAACTAATGGGTGTGATCTGTTTGGCTCTGAACCATTTCCACAGGTAATTAGTAAATGTGTCACCCCTGATAGCCAATTCACACCTGATCCAGTTCAACTTGTTACCGTTAACCACTCGATTATAATCAATAAAACCCCAGAACCGGTCCCGATTCACCATCAACAGCAACCGCTACCGCAGCAACCACAGCAACAGCTACAACAGCACAAAATCCAACAGCAACAGCAGCAACATGCACATCCAATAATAACACAACCAACTCCCTCCTCATCCTCTGCTCCATTTGTAAGTTACCCCGTACCCAGTGTGTCGTCTTTGAAAACCCCACAAGAGTTCTATCCGATTGCCGACAATGAATTCATTCAAATCGCCCAAGATCACTGCTCCGACTTCACCCCGGACGATGAAGAAGAACCAGTGGTAGCTGCAAGTAGTACCAGCGTCAATAGTAGTAGTTCCTCGAAACCGAAAAAAGAAAAATCTCACCTCGGTGTGAGAACTTTGCCCGCGAAAATATCGCAAAAAGTCAAATCGAATGTGGGAACCTATAAGAAGGTTTCATCATCAAAAAGTAAAAAACAATCGTATGATAACGACGAAGAAGAAGCCGGCTACTTTAAATCGAACACAATTCAAAGCTCAAAGGCCGGCTTCAGTAACATGAGCTTTGAAGATTTTCCCTCTGATCAAGAAATTGATCGTATGTCCAAGACGATCCCCTTCGAAGTGGTTCGCAACGAGAAAATGCTCTTGGAGGCCGAGAAGAAATTCGGCTCGTTGAAGAGACGGAGTAACCTGTTCTCCTAGAAGCGAATTTTCGAGACTAAAAAGTCTTTAAAGAAAGAATTCAAGCAAGTGTTGCAAAAGTATTTTTAAAACGACAGATGACAGATACCCAAGGGTTTATCGTGACGAATGTTTAGGTCTGGGCAAAATTTGTGTAAAAGAAATAAAAACAGAAAATGTTGAAGGAGTTACGAGTATGTAAAACAAAAGTGTCAATTAAAAAGAAGGCAGGATGGAGTGCTATGGAATGTGTCTTGTAGACGCACCTTTCATACCTCCCAGCACTTCAACAGCAAAATTAAAAGAAAACAAAATCAAATCAAACTAAATCATATAATTGTGACGAAAGACTGAAAGAAGTGAGAAAAACTTTGTAAAAACTAACTACCACGGGAACGTAACAATATGCAATAACGAATCGAAACTGAATTTCATACCTACTGTCTCCTGTTCTCCCCTAAATGTTTCAACCTATCCAGTTTTTAAATGAAACACGTAAAAGATAATTGTTTTGTTAGTCTTATCTCAATCTTTGTTTGTTTTTATTTCAGCATTTTCAATGAAAAACCAAACTCATTAACAAATTATTTCACAAACAAAAAATACACAAAAATATAATAGATTTACATGAAGCATGAAAAAACTGAAAAGATATTTTTAGAAGAATTTATTGAAATGTATAAAGTTGTATTACGAGGTGAGAGAGATGTTTGAAGATCGAAATGTTATAAGTCTTGTAAATAATGGAATACAAAACGAGAAATGAATTAAACTTATTCATGAATGATTGCGTTAAACTTTTGGTGATTGTCTGATGTTTATGATATGACGAGAATAATTCTGTTCATTTTGGAGATATGATTGCGGAATAGTTGAGATTGTATTTTAAATCAACAACGATAGACAAAGAGATGCAATGCTTGAAACCGATAAATTATTTATACTAAGAGCTTAATTTCTATTAGTAGGGTTCAAACTATCTGATGGCTGTACGACTGTCCAAATTGTACAAAATGAACGCGTAAAGTCATCAGATTTGCCGTGTGGCAGTTACACTTTTTAACTTTTTTAGTTGCTTGATCTTTGACTTATTGTATGGTGTGAACACTTGTCTCAATTTCCATTGTGTAGTCCATTATAAGAACCGAAGAAAAAGCATGCACCGTTATGTTCACACTTCACATGAAGTTGCTGTCATAAATGATCTCATGCATGTAGTACAGTGTAAACGCAAGTCATTTTTTGGTACTACGATCGTGTTGCACGAGAAGTCATATATTCTGAACGCTGCCATTCTCACTACTCAAGTTATTTACACACAGTAAACTCTGCATTAACTTCGAAGTATTAAAATGGGATTATATCAATCAGAAGTATTTCTCCTTAGGGACCAACTATGATGACAGTACGAAGAGAACTGAACGAATCCACAAAACTAATACACTGTGATCACAATGACCGCTTAGCTCAGTTTCGTTGAGTTAGTTCACTTTTGCCTACTTACTTATCAGACACGTGATCCCTGGAGGGTCTAAGTCTGAGCAATTGCCGCCTTCTATCGCTGACGAGTCATCAAGACCAAGTTGTTTTGCATCCGCGATCACTTGGTCTTTATATCGGAGAATTGGCCTTCCTCTATCTTGGCTGGAGCATTGGTTTTCATTCGCTCGATGTGGTCGAGGTAGTTTAGTTCACTGATTCTTGCGTTCCGGACTATATTCCCATTATTGTACAGTTCGTAGAGTTCAAGTGTCTTCTTCATTCAAATATCCGCCAAAAATGTTAGCTCTCGAATCATCCTGCCTAATGTCCAGCTTTCGGCTCCATCTACCAAGACTGGCAGGATTAGGGTTTTGCAGAACATTATTTCAGTTCTTGTCAGGAGTTTTGGGCCAAGTTGTTTCGATAAATCGAAGTAGCAATGACAATTCTATGTCGAATCTCCACCAAGATGTCGTTTGTGGGGTTCACGTTTGCCCTGAGGTAAACGAATCCCTCTACTACCTCAAAATTGTAACTGTCGACTATGGGGTTTTGTCATAGATGATGGGGATTTGTTTGTTTCACCTGTTCTTTACCCACCGTGAATCCTTCTATACTTTCTCGACTTTTTTGCCTAATTACGCGCGGCTGAATTGAATCGCTCCGCACGTATGCAAATGTAAGTTGACACCTGAATTCTCCTTCATTTTCTGTTAGCAATTATGAAGACTTTAAAATTTGACGGTGGTTTTGGCACAAATAAGTCACATAGAGATAATCTTCTCTTGCCCCTTGATTTCTTTTGATGGGTTTTTTATAACACATTCTGAGAATACGTGTGAGCTATTCTGAAAAGCTGATAACTTTCTCGTCCAAGCTGAAGTTGTGAAATACGTATAATCGTTCTTTATATGAGCGGAAAAAGTTACTTTTCGTTTGCTTTTGACATAAGCATACTTTTTCGTACGCTTTTATAGTTGGCCCTTTACCCAATTTTAGCCTTAAGGGCCAACTATAATGACTATTCGAAAACTTAAGAGATTGGAAGCAACTAAACGAATACACAAAGTTTCGGTAAGTTCGTTCACTTTTGCCTACTTATGCGAAACCGAATTGAATTCTAAATGTGACAGTTGAATTCTCTTTAATTTTCTATGAGCAATTATGGGAACTTTGAAATTTGACAGTGCTTCTGATTTATTTTTGTTTGCTTTCGACACAAGCTTGAGTTTTCGAATGGCTCTTAGTTGTCCTTTTACTCAATTGTGAGGCCTCATTATTATTATTATTATTATTATGGTTGAGGGTATATTGCACCGCGACCTTTAAGATCTGTTGTGCCCCCTTTCAATACCTTAGCACAATTACGAGTTCCTCTCAAATACAGTTCTTTTCAGAGTTGTATTGAGGGTAATGGACTCCTATTGCGCATAGGTGAAGAAATTTGTTCTAGAGTATTCTCTCTAAGCCAGTTTCCTTCAGGAATCTGAGCCTCATTCTTCATTCGTTAAGAGCGTCCGCGTCATTCATTAGTAATCTCATGTTTTGCCGAGAGAATTTAACATTTGTTTCGATCTCTTGGGTTATCTAAAAACGAATTCTTTGTTTCTTTCTTTCTGGCTGACGTTTCAAAATTATTTAATTTTAATGTGAATGCCATCAAAACAATTCCAATTTATAAGCGATTTGCTGACCTTTCGCCATTTAGGAAGATTTGTTGGGTGTGGCAACGAAAGATCGACAACTGGACATAATATTCGCTGAGTTGTTATTCGAGTCGCCTATGCTATATATAGGAAAATCATGAGAAATGAATTTTCAATATTGAAATGGGGCATAGTTCCGGAAAGATGGAATATGTAATTTTCCTTAGAATTATTTTTTGTAATTATTTCTGTAAACTCGAACATATTGACTGAGGATAGATGCGAGAGTTGTTTGGTTACGATAGAAAGTCAAGTATTCTATTTTTTTTTTCTTTTCTTAAATACGAAATACAGGATAGAGTGGCTGTACCGAATTGCGTTCTGCTGATAGTGGCCCAACTGCTGTGCATTGTTCACAACATACAATCTATGTGAAATTTACGTACAACAAAGCATTTTAATTAGTAATTTTCTAACAATTAATTCGAAATTACTTGACCTTAGCATTAACCCTCGACTAGAGCAGCCGAAACAAAACTGAAATCGATACAACAAGTAAATGGGCGAATGCCCACCATACAATTTTCATACAATCTGTCGCATGCGAAAGTGGTTGTATACTCAAGAGCATGCGACAATGGACATCCTCTGTTGCGTTGTCCCACTGGTTCAGAATCATGGCCTAGCCAACTTAGACGTTGGGTGTGTAGACACCTGGCTAGACTCATATCTCTGTACGGCCCACACACTTCGAGGTTGAATCTTCTCCACGAATGAATGCAGACAGGACCACAGATCGCAGGCTTTCCTGGAAACACACAATACAATGGTTGTACACAACACTAAATTTGTACAACCGTTGGTACAACGACTGTATCATGTATGTATGTCGTACTTATGCCTTATTCAGATCGAATAATAACATTTCTTAAATGTATTTCATATACTTCTCGTTTCCATCATCTGAACAATATCCGTTTCTCAAACGACAACCTTCCCTTTGATAGGCATGCAAATATGTATTGTATATATTCGGAGTAGTCGGAACGCCTCACGTCACACGTAAAGAGCGACTATTTATCAAAGTATAAGAGCATCTCGAAATTGACAAGCCTTTAATATTTCGATCTTGCAAATGGTTTTAAACAAATAATCCATACAAAAAAAAAAACAAAACATCCATGTTGCAATTTGAAATTGCCTTAACATGATAAAATACTTATAAGATGTAGAAGACATACCAAAAGTAGAAAAAAAACATGTGAAGACAAAAAAGAAACAATATTTTTGTAGGATCGAGGAAACCCTTCATTCGTTTGTAGTTAACCAAAGTTCTCTCAAAGATTCTTCGTTTGTTTTGTCGTTTATTTGTTGTCATGTCGTAAAAGTGAAATGAAATATTGATTATAAATATATATGTATGACAACAAATTAGTTGTGATTGTCGCGAATATAAAATATATTTATATCTTATACTACCACAAGCATTTTATACACATTAAATACTTAGTTAAATAAAAAACAAAACAAAAAACATTCCTTCTTGGAGACGCAGCAATTAAGAGAAAAAGAACAAACAAGCAGATATATGTAAACCATACACACGTCCACTTAACAATAAATTACTAACAAAACAAACAGAAAAAATTAATAAATTCGCTTTAAAGCACACTAGGCTAAAAAGAAATCAGGTAAACCTTTATAACTAAGCAACAACAACATGAAACACACATTCTATTGAAAAGCCTTCACATCTACTGCTCTTGAACTGTAAACTCACAACGAAATGCTTTTATTTTGTCTGATCGTCTGATATTTTGTCGAATTTTTATTTTTCAATGAACTGTATTTTTTATCTACCAAGCAGCTGTACCATTACTCAATCAAATTTAGAGAAAAAAAAAACAAAATGTTTTACTTTGATATGAATGAAATTTATTTACAAATAAACATACAAAAGGACATAATAATTAGAGTATCAACTGAGAGAGAAGGTACCAGAAAATACCTATATATTGTTATAAACTCAAATAAATTATACATAAATAAATAAATATATATACACTAAATATCTACTATAATATATTGTACAATAGTTATTATTCAGTTATTTATGTACTATTACAAACAAAAAAAAGTTTAAATATTATTTATTGGAAACAAAATATATATATACGACTAAGCATTTATCGAATGGTTTATTTTGTTTGTTTTGTGTTCTTCTGTGGTTTGTTTCATATTCTTTTTTATCCTTTTCTCTTGTCATCTGTTTTGAATCGTGGAAGGCGTTTACACATCCATTATCTCTGTTATCGTCTATTCGCTTTTGGAACTCGGTCGATTCAATCTTCATATTGTTCGGTGCCTAGGTGGAGTTTAGAGAAAATGTGTCCATGTTTTATTCTTTTTTTTACACTTGTCCGCTGCATTGAGAAGTTTTTTGCGAACAAAAAGGTCAGGGTTTCAGGTTTTGAGTAAAGTGAAACGTCAAAATGACTGGATGGCGCAGTTAGTTAAGTGCCTGCTCGAAGTTAGAGGGGTCCCAGGTTTAAATCCCAGTGAAATCGAAACTGATCCATACACCATTTACCGTTCGGATCAAATTAACGGCACTGGAGTAGGTTGCTACCTGGCAGTACAATGGACCAGTTTTGAGTCTGAGTGCTCGAGTGCAGTGCTTCAAAAATCCACCGAATAAAAAAAAGAGAAACGTCACACGCTAGGGGTAAGGCTAGAGACATGTAGTCCGGTGCACTCTAGATTTAAATGATTATTGGTTGAAATATAAATAATTAACCAATAACTGGGTTAAGGATTCTCATGAATGAAAGTAACGCATCCCATGCTCATAGTCTGGGTTTTGATTAAATTTTTCTCCATCAACTTTCTTATAAAAAAAATCGTTTTTGATTTCAAGCGGTCTACTAGGTCTTTCTTTACATGGCATTGACTTCCGGTAGTTGTACTTTTATCTGGCACAGAAAATCCGTTTAGTATATTCAGATCTATTATGAATAAAACTCCGCCCGAACTTTTGCTCTCTTTAGGAAACCTAGTATTGTGAACAATGTTCGAAACGGAAATGAAAAAGTTCTCATTATTGTGAACAACTTTTCGATGGAAATTTTCACGTTATTTTCCATGAACTTTTTCAGTTCTTTTTAATGAAAAGTTTGCATATTTGTCTGGTTTCCATCATCTGAACAATATTCGTGTCTCAAACGACAATCTTCCCTTTGATAGGCATGCAAATATGTATATATTTGGAGTACTCGGAACACCTCACGTCACACGTAAAGAGCGACTATTTATCGAAGTATAAGAGCATCTCGAAATTGACAAGCCTTTAATATTTCGATCTTGCAAATGGTTTTGAACAAATAATCCATATTTGTCGTAAGATCTTAAAAATGTAAGTACCTACCTTTGCTTGAATTTCGGTGAAAATATTTATGAGCATGCATGTATTTATAGGTCAAATGCAGCAAATTAAAGACATAGTGAGGTAGTAAATAGCTATATGGAGAAACACTCAAACGTTGCTAACGGCTCCACTAGGCGACGTAATAAAGAGCAGAGCGAAAGAGCTGAATATCTATTTTCCTTTTCCTGTTCCTTCATACTTAGTAGCATAGCACTAATTCTAAAGATTATCTTTATTTCTTTTTTCATAAATAAACACAATGATTCATAAAAGAACACCCTAATTTCCGATAAATGACAGCAATGTTCGCTGTGAATTCCAATGGAAATTCACTGGAACTTTTTTAAGGAAGAAGTTCTCTGGGAATTCGTAGTATTAATGAATGTGTCATTTCCAATTGAGATTTCAGAATGTTTGCATACAGTACAATAGCGTTGTTTAAGTTCTTCTGTGTTTTTCGGTGAGACATATGAGGACAAAGGTTAAGCAAGCCTTATTTATGCAGCGGTAAGTAAAAATATAACCTTTTAAAATATCTCCTATATGAAGCAAAATAATGACGAAATTTGTTAAGGAAATTGTCAAATTACCCCATTATATTACAAAACAGTATACAGCCATTAATCAAAATTGTGTATCAGTATCACTTTTGAATAAGACGGTCTACTTTTATTTTTTATTTTCAAAGTTGGTAATAATTACATAATTACACCAGGGGCATTATTTGGTATTGCTATAATATATATAAGACTGGGGTCTTATATATATGTATGTAAAAAAAAATATCTCAACTATTTATTATTTATTTTATTTTTATTTAAAGTTAGTAATAATTACATAATTATTATTTATTTGGTATTGCTATAGTATATATAAGGCCCTAGATGTAAAAAAATGTCTCAACTGTCACTGAGTCAAATGAGGAAACTCTTAATAATAATAGTAATGGCGGCGATCCGCAAGAAAGAATACTTCTTTGACTGCGCCAACTATCGAGGGATAAGTCTCCTTCTCTGCCGTTTTGTGTGAACGCCTGAAACCATTCGTGAACAAACTGATAGGTCCTTATCAGTGTGGTTTCAGGCCCGGGAAGTCCACCATCGATCAAATCTTCACACTGCGGCAGATCCTGGAGAAGACCCAAGAAATGCAGATTGACACACACCATCTATTTGTCGATTCCAAGGCCGCATATGACAGCGTGTATAGAGACGAGCTATACAGCGCTATGTCTAGTTTTGACATTCCTGCCAAACTCGTCAGACTGAGCACGATGGAGGATGACGATGGAGATCTCGCTGCTCCATCAAGATCGGTAACGAACTCACCGAGACCTTCAATGTCAAAAAAGGTTTTAGACAAGGCGACGCGCTGTCATGTGATTTCTTTAACATCGTTCTTGAGAAGATCGTGCAAAACTCACTGGCCAACACAAGAGGCACGATCTTCCAAAAGTCCGTTCAACTGCTAGCTTACGCGGATGACATTGACGTGATTGGGCGAACACAGCGAGCCGTCAATGATGCGTTTGTTGGCATTGAAACGGAAGCGGCTAAAATGGGTCTGGCGGTAAACGAGGGCAAAACCAAGTATACGAGTATGCTGTCATCGCGGAAGGACGCACAACATCGACGACTTGGCCAGAACGTCACCATAGGCAGCCAGAACTTTGAGGTAGTTAAGGACTTCGTCTACCTTGGCTCCGCGGTAAACAGTACAAACAACATCAGTACCGAGATCAAACGCAGAATAACTCTTGCCAACCACTGTTTTTATGGGCTCAAAAGGCAAGTGAGTAGTAGAGCCCTCTCTCGGAAGACCAAGTTGACTTTGTAAAAGACCTTGATCATCCCAGTCCTGTTTTACGGCGCAGAGGCATAAACAATATCCCAAGCGGATGAATAGTGTCTTGGTCTTTTCGAGAGAAAAGTTCTGCGCGCGATCTTTTGTCCTGTTTGCGTTGATGGCATTTGGAGGAGAAGATTCAACCACGAACTGTATGGGCTGTGCAGCGACATGAGTCTAGCCAGGCGTCTACGGATCCAACGACCAAAGATGGCTAGGCCATGTAGAGCGTATGTACAACTTAGCTCCGGTCCGAAGAGTCTTCGACTCTGAGCCTGAGGGACAACGCAACAGAGGACGTCCACGAACAAGGTGGCGCACACAAGTCGATGGGGACCTCGGCCGGCTTGGTGTCCGAAACTGGAGACAGCTGGCGAAAGATCGTGCTGGCTGGAGAGGCATGTTGAGTGAGGCCCAGGACCACCTCGGACTGTAGCGGGGCCCGGACATAACGCCAAGCGACATAAGGCCAAATTTTAGCATTTGGTCTTATGTCTCTTTCTCAAAGTGACATAAAGCCAAATTTAAGAATTTGGTCTTATGTCGCTCGACAAAGCGACATAACGGGTAAAAAGTGGAGTATGAGGGTTCATGCTGCCCCCTGAAAACCCCAGCTTGGTCGCAGATAAGATTTGGGATAGGTGCGAGGTTGGTGGTATCCAATGTTTCCTTATTTTCATATTTAGAATGGATTTGAAAAAGTAACATATATCCAACTTTGCACCTACCCCAAATCCTATCTGTGGCCAAGCAGGGGGGTTGCAGGGGGGCAGCATGCCCCCCCAAACCAATTTCGCTTTTTACACGTTTCCTCTTAAATGTCTCAGAATGTTTAATGTAAGGTATGTTTTAAAAAGGTAAACTTAAATCAGATATACAGCGGAAAGCGACATAAAGCCAATTGGCCTTATGTCGCTTTGTGAAAGTGACATAAGGCCAAAGCAAAAATTTGGTCTTATGTCACTTTGATAAAGCGACATAAGGCCAAGTTTTAAAATTTGGCCTTATGTCGCTTGGCGTTATGTCATGGCACCGACTGTAGCGCCCTAAGAAGAAGAAGAAGAGAATGGACTTGGGCCTTGCTTCTCAGCAACAACTCGTATTGTGCTCTCACGAGTGGAGTGGACTTACAATTTAATGACGACTCCGAGAGGCGAGATTGAAAAGCTTTTCCTTGACAGTTGCGTTGTCAGTGACTCGAAAGAGGAGCCGCGAACAATTTTGTTTTTGAAAAATGTTTGCTTGTGCTGGGATTTTAACCTAGACTGTGAAAGTCTAGTGTGTATTTGGTCGTCGCACGAACTCTCACGGCCATGGCGCTCACGCACAAACTCTTACAGTATAAATTAATAACGAAACAGAAGATGTAGAAATAAGACTTTTTTTTAAAACTATTCTTGCATCAATTTTGGGCGCGGTGGCGTAGTGGATAGTCGCGTCGACTTCTACGCTCGAGGTCTAAGGTTCGAAAAGACATCTTACATTTTGTTCGCGACTCTACCTCTTTCGAGTCACTGACAATGCTCAAAGAGTATAACTGTCTAGGAAAAGCTTCTCAATCTCGCCGTTCGGAGTCGGCATTAAACTGTAGGTCCCCTCCGCTCGTGACAGAATAATAGCACTAGTGGTTGCTGTGAAGCTAGGCTGAGGTCCACCTTGGACTGTAGCGCCGCTTATTATTATTATATATTATCTTGCGAATAAAAAGCGCCTATAGTCAGAGAAACCAATTAAAATTTATCCTAAAACGTGCAACCTGATTGTCTGCTGAAGAAGCCTCGCTATTCATAAGCGTGTTTTATTTACGTGTGTACAGCACGCTCGGAAATCATCGTAAAATCATCGTCTATCATGCTCACTTAATCTCAAATGTTATAGTCATAGCTACTGTTAATGGTATTTATGTCAAAACCATTTTTTCAGATGTCACCATGCCAAGAAAAAAGCAAAAAATTCCACGATTTTATTGACAATCTCAAGTGGATAACTTAGCAAAAGAAATAAAAATAACAAATTATTTCTAAAATTCAACTAATTCAACCTTTGTATAATATTTTTTCAAAATATCAGAACGGCATCTGGCAGAGAATCGTTCTAGCCGGCAAAAGCAAAAGTGTAACGAATAGTCAATCGTAAACAAATGGCTTCAGTGATGTCTTGACTTTGAGTTCATTATCTTCAGCTCACTTTATGACACTTCTGGGGTTTGTTGATGTTTAATGCGTAAAAAAATTGTTGAACCTGCTTCACGTCCGTAAATAAAACACGCCTCATATTAGTCGAACGTGTCATCACCACCACAAGTCCTGTCCGATTCAAACCATGGTGAAACAGCGCGTTGCTTTCGTTCTTCATAGGGGGTCACACATACCACCGCTTGGTCGGACTCAATATAAATATGCGGTGGTACAGGATGAAAGATTCAAATGCGTAACACTCCGGTAAACCATACGCAAATCATGCGGTGGAGATTCATGCACGCATCGCTTTTTTAGCAGTCATCACAATAATCTAAGAAAAAAATATCCAAACACCGCATAGTGCTTAAATTGGTATGAACGCATAAATGTATGTATGTATCACATGTGTTTGCAGTCAATGCGATGGGAGAAAATTTTTTATGCGGTATCAATGAGACAGAGTAGTAGAATGATCAAGTAAATAGGCGTTGTAAGTAAGTTGCAGTGTATCGCTGCAGATCTCTGATTCAAATACTTCAATGTGAGCCGGTATTTGCATGTACATATCCAAGACATCAAAAAACTTCCGTCATGTGGCATGTGTTGAACAAGCATTTTCAGATTCCATTTAGTTAAATATCTTGCCTTGGTTTTGGTAAAAGAAAGTCATGTCCAAAAGATTCGCTATCATTTTCTGTTTATTATTGAGCTGCAGATGAGCTAAAGATAAGCTTATGATTAAAAATATTAAGAAAGTAAATAAAATCAACAATCAATTCCAATTCTGTACTTCCTTTCAAAAAGTTTTCGAAATAATATCACGTATACGCCACCCTCTCCTTCACATCAATCACAAATTCATTACACAGACGAATTTCAAAAATCTAAAGGAAACACGTCACTGCAGACTGCAGCATTAAAGAGAGAATATTTAAAAGCAAACAGACTCTCCTCAATATCGATACATTTGAAACAGAAAGCAACACCGAAACGGTACTCTTTAGTCGACATTGTTATCGAGTCTCGACCGAATAACCAACCCATATTCAGAGAAAAGCTCTCAACCGATGACACTTACTGCTTTCATTCTATTGTCAAGGTTTGTTTTGACTGTTTCCAATTATTTTCTCCAAATTGACTGCAGTGCGGAAGGTAAGTTCTTGAATATTTCTTTTTTCTCTGATGTGTATGTCATCATAAAAAGTGACTTCAGAGAGTGAAGGCGCAAAACTCTCGCTCCACGAATAAATTGTGTTCATAATCGTGCATATTACCGTGAATCTATTGTTCGTTTGTAGAGTGAATATGAATCAAAAGGGAATCCTGGTGAAATGTGGAGGATTCGCAACACAATTGGCCAAACATGTGAACGAAGCCATCGATGGTGATCCCCTTTGGAGTGCACGATACGATGCCAAAAATCCCGACGCAGTTATTCGGACACATTTGGATTTCCTAGAAAGTAAGTGCCATGTCAAAACAATGTTGCAATTCTGTGTTTATCACACACAGTCTATTGTTGTGGAAGAGCACTTATGAGCACGAACAGAAACAACGAAAAAAAAAAAAAAAAAAAAACTGCACGATTTACTACGTGCATTGCTGGCTTTTGTTCATGTCCATCGTTGTCTCATTCTCACGTTCTTACACAAGCGGAAGAAAAAATAAATCAAAAAAGTGAAATTGCTTCCGTTGCTCGTCGCAGACGCGAGGTCGCCGTGGCACATAGGAATGTGCGATGAAAAGCTTTTGTTTACATATCTCCCAAATAAATTATTAATTGAGCCTGCACTCTGGTCAATAATGTAACTTGTTCGTTTTCAAATTTAACGGTCGAACTAAGTCAAATTTGAATTTCGATTATTTTATGTAGATGGCGCTCAAATCATCCTCTCGAATACCTACCAGGCGAGCGTGGAAGGCTTCATGAAGCATTTAGGATTAACCCGTGAGGAGAGTATTGAGGTGATGAAAAACAGTGTCCGATTGACGAAAAAAGCAAGAGAAATCTACTTAAGTTCAAAACCCGGCAGCGAGGAGACACCTAGTAAGTAATTGATTCTAATCTGAAAATATTGGGTATCTTGTTTGAAGTTAGTCATCGCTACGTAAGTTTGAGAATTTTGCGAAATATCGGTGTCACGTTTAACTGATTAACGGGTTGTTTGTGAATTCGTAACTGATTCAATCATAATTTTGTGTGGAACGGTCGTTCTTGCGATGAATATTTATTAGAAATTTGAGAAAATTCTAGTGGACTCTAATTTGTGACGTATTAAGATTAACAAGCCAATCGATGTGTGTACATACACATACGCTCTCTTATGTATGCATTTAAATTGAAAACCCGGTAGCTCCTTGTTTCATTTTATAAATAAAAACATTTGGTGGTGAAATATTGTTTGGAGAAAGTAATCAGCGTTGTCGCTGATTTCTATCACTAACAATTTATTATATTCTATAAACATGTCAATTTCTTTAAAATCTTTGGGTGATTATGTCGGACACAGCTAGAAACAAGGCCCAAGTGCACCCCGGACTGTAGTGCCACAATATTATTATGCCAGACTCATGTAATTGGAATTAATATTGCGTGACAAATCTAACTTACCACAACGAACAACCTAATTTCACCCCAAAAACCTACACTTATTGACTCATCTCTGGTAATTCATAAAACGAAAATTCAATGTGATTAGTTGTCAGCTTGTAAGACTTGTCCAGCAAGTTACAGTGAAAACAGTCGGAGAATTTATTTGGTTTGCTGTGGAAAAATCGATTTAAATGTAAATTCTTGTTGCAGAACACGTTACAGTCTCCTCTCAATCAAATTCATTTAAAATTTCATACGACTCCCCTTTTCTTTTTCACTCTATAGGACTACCTCTTGTAATGGCATCCATTGGTCCATATGGAGCTCACTTGAGCGACGCATCAGAATACAGTGGTAGCTACGATAAATCGGTGACAGCAGACGTTATACGAAATTGGCACAGAGTGCGTATTGTTGCGTGCTTAGAAGAGGGTGTTGATGGACTAGCGATCGAAACAATCCCATGTCAAGTGAGTGGAAAATACGTTGAGAAGCATTATTCTCTCCGACCGCTTCTTCTGCAACTTCTCTTTAATTTCCTTCAGTTTGCATGATAAATCTTTTTTTTTTTGCAGTTAGAGGCAGAAACTGTGGTTGATTTAGTTTGTGATGAGTTCCCTGGCACCAAATTTTGGGTTTCCTTTCAGTGCAAAGTAAGTTCCCCACTTAATCAATCAATTCATATACCCTTTTGAAGTAAATTCTACTTTAAGGATGAAGAACATCTGGCACATGGTCAAAAGTTCCGAGACGCTGCATTATCCATTTGGAATAAACTGCGAGACAAATCTGCCACAGATAGTTGCATTGCTATCGGAATAAATTGCGTCAACCCAAATGTAAAATCCAACATCCCTAACGTTTTTCATCTTTATTAATTCACAATTTTTAATTTTCAGCTAGTAGCACCACTCTTTAAGACAGTCCAAGGAAATAACATTCCTCTAATTGTGTACAGTAACCGCGGTGAGATCTTCGATGGACAGAACGGCTGGACCGGTGCAGAAAAATGCATACCTCTCTACACATTCGTCCCGGAATGGGCAAACTTGGGTGCTAGGGTTATTGGCGGATGTTGTCGAGTCTATCCAAGTGATATTTCAAGTATTAGAAAATGCGTCGATAAGATGTTGAAGCCTTCCTGTCGTTAAAAGGAAGGAATTTTTGTTTCTGTGGTTGTTCTTGTACTTGACTTTTATATTTTAAATAAAAATTACGTTTCCTGTTCGTGTGAAGTGTCTGTATTTATTACTAGACGCCGTACAGAAATCAGGGAAATATTGAGCAGATTAAAACTTTCAGAGGATTAAACGAATACGAATGTTCTCAATTGCTATCTGTTACAACAACTGCTAACTTGTGTAGAGCGGCACATCTGTGGCAGAGGGTTATCAGAACCTGATATCACTGGTGAAGATTTGTACTTAGTTGAGTGTTGGTGAACCGGTTCAAAGACAAAGATGTGATTCATTTGAAATTATTGTAGATAAGTGAGATGATAAGGTGCTTGGTAAGTATAAGCTTCTATTAAAGTGAATCTCCCGAAAGCAGGGAATGCTTAATGTGTGAAAACCCGTATTAAGGCAGTTGTATCAGATGTAGGCCTTTTGTTCAGCGGATTTAGTGAATCCAGATAAAATTCATGACATGTAGACATGCTTACAGAGGTATTCATTGTGACAACCCTATGAATATTATCGAAGGATATACAGTACAAATACAAATCGATTTACGTAACTAATAGAAATTAAGGCAGTTGCAATAACCGACGTTGTAGTTAGTGTTGCGAAAATCAAGGAGTTGCACGAATCGAGGGTTGCTTTAACAGAGTTCGTACTGTATGGATGTAAATCAGATCAAAGGGTCAGGGCCCTTACTCTGTATCGATATTCGAATAGCACAAATATGCGAAAATGCTTTGCGATTCTACTTCTAATCGGTACTAATTGTCGTTATCCGACGATGAGAGTGTTTGGTCGAAAAAAAGTTGAAATAGACTGCTTAAGTATTTTGATGTTTGATGTCAGCCTACATCATCATATTTTGTAAAAATTTAAGGCAAATGATATATTCGTCGTAAAAACAGTACTCGTTCAGACAGGACAAATTAAAAATACCTACAACAAAATTAATTTCTGAGTTAAAGAAGATGAAAAGGTATTGTTTAATAATATTTCATATATAAATCATTTTGTAACTATTTCTATTAAATCTAAATTTGAATTCTGTTTGTCATGTCATTTATTCCTTCATAACGTTACTTTCTAAACAATGTACTTTGAGTTAATTGCAAGAAAAACGTATGTACACTCGTTCATTTGGATTTCGACCAGCAGAGAGATAAGTACCAATAAAACCTTTTCGCTCCAAGCGTCTCGTTTTTTCTACTCTGTACTTTATTCAAGTGCTGGTCCTTCTTTGTGTCATTACAAAACAGGTATTACTCTACGGCACGACGGCCACCTGATTAAACGTAGGTTGGGTTCGGGTGGCTGACTGCAAACTACAGGGTGAGTTCCTAATCGCAGTATTAGCGCAGTACTGCAACGTCAAGTGTTCTTAATTGCAAGCATATGGCAATGATGCTTTGCATCGCGTTCTAAAATGTAACATAAAAGCAACTACTGCGCAAACAAAAGCAACCAGCGCATCATAGATTTTTGTAATGCGATGCATTTTTTTCATTTTCCGACTCAATTGTCTCTTTTTTATATCTTAAATGTAATCAAGTATGCTGGCATTGTAATTGCCAACCGAATTATTTAGAAAAATTGTCGCCAATTTTTTTGACATAAAAAAAAAAGAAACAGTTGGCACACCAAACAATGAGCCTTTCCGAAACTCCAACAAAATTAAAGCATTGTGTGCATCGCAGCATCGTTGCGTCGATCTCATAGGCAGTGAAATTTACGCGATGCGCATTTTTTTTTTGAAGTTTTCGAACTCAGTCACAGTCTCACTTAAGCCAACATTAGCCCATTGTAGCATCACGCGGGTATCTACTATCCATAAAACCATTTAGAGCTTGTTATAGAGCGTTTAATTGACTGATGTTGATGTTGTTCAGATCATCGAAGAAGTAGACTCCCAGATGAGCTGAGCTGAGAAAGCCACTGCACGTGCAGAGGAAGTGTTACAATCTATTCCCCTCTCTCGTCTCTGCAACTCTGAGAGTCCCATCCTAGAGGCATGTGTGCCAGTCTGTTCGTTCTGATTAGATAGAGTGAGCTCTATCTTTGTCCTTTGGCCAGATATTCTTTGCACTTAGGGACGTCTATAATAAGTGGTTCTAATTGTATCAAGTTTGAAAATATGTTTAGCTGTAGCACATGCCGTAACTCTCCACTATGCAAAAGTGATGAGACCGTTCCCTGCCTGACAAGTTTTCGGCTTCGCAATATATTGGAATGTCATAAAGTCCCAACACTCTCATGAGATGAATGTTAAAATGCTGAGTTATCCCAGATCCACAGGATATATCCCGGAAGTCTTTAAATGAAATATGGTCAAGCCTAAGGATATAATTGCGATCTGGCTGTACGAACATATTATGATGTCCCTTTTGGACATCACCTTGTTTTGCCACGTCAGAGCATTTTTATTGCCATAGTCTTAGCTTAATAATAATAATAATGGCGGCGCTACAGTCCGAGGTGGACCTGGGCCTAGCTTCTCAGCAACCACTCGTGCTGTGCGTGCTACTGTTCTCTCACGAGTGGAGGGGACCTACAGTTTAATGCCGACTCCGAACGGCGAGATTGAGAAGCTTTTTTCTAGACAGTTATACTCTTTGAGCATTGTCAGTGACTCGAAAGAGGTGGAGCCGTGAAAAAATGTTTGATGTTTTTTTCCGAGATTCGAACTGACGACCTCGAGCGTAGGAGTCGACGCACCTACCCACTACGCCACGGCGCCCATGGGTTAGGTTAGGGGGCTGCTAATGAATTCACCAGCACACCTAGATCATATTGGTCCATTGTGATACTCACAGTCAGACTACTACCAAAAGCGTATTAACTTAGTTTTCACTGGGATTCGAACTTGGGACCCCTCTACTTTAGGGCAGGCACCTAACAAATTGCGCCATCCAGTTGTCCTCCCTAACTTCCTTGTAGTAAACAGCAGAGTCTTTCCTTTTATGCTGATGAAAACCAGATAACTAATATACAATCTTTGTATCCCAACCTTTTACCGGTTCAACAATTTTTTTTATCTTTTAGAATTATTATTGACCCTCAGGAATCGACATCAAATTGAATTATCTGTGCATCACTAACACACTACTGCCGTATCACGGACAGATCATAAAATCTCTTACTTAATCAACATCGTATGCGCTTTGCTAGATATTAGTGACGTCGTGGCATATTGGGTAGGTGCCTCGACTCCCACGCTCTAGACACTCTAGATTCGATTCCATAAAAACATCTTTCATTTTTTCACGGCTATACCTATTTCGAGTCGCTGAAAATGCTCAAAGAGTATAACGATAGAGCCTTCTCAAAATTCACCATTCGGAGTCGTTATTAATCTATAAGTCTCCTCCACAAGTGGCTGTTGTAGAAGCTGTGTGCAAGTCCATTCCGGACTGTAATTCTATTTTCCACGTGAAATTTGTCAATGTAAATTTTCAGACGTACGATTTCAATAGAAATACAAAACAAAAAATGCAATATTTTAATGAAAGTACAGAAAGCAAGTTATGTTCGACCTAAGGCAATATGTGTCTGTAAGTATATGTGTAGGTGAATGAAGCATATTGCAGGAAAGGGAATGCGAACTACTTTCTAGAACAATGGTAAGATAAGGGTATCAAGACAATATTCCACATGTAAGTAATTAGTCTTCCAATCACCACCATTATCTAACGAATCTGTAATCAGATTACAAAAGTGAAATTGTATTTGCACTTGAGACACAAAAGAAATGCAATCATCAAGATTTAATTGATTCTGATTGAAAAATGAAAACGGTAAACTCCCGCTTAGGTAGGACAACTGGATAGACGTTTTTGGTGGCTGGAAAGTAAAAATGTGTTTTTATTAGAAACTTCTTTGGTTTCTACTAACTGGAGTTACAATATTATTTTGCCAAATTACCAAGAAGGCAGTTAAAAGATCTTCATAAGATGCTATATAATAAAATGGACTTCAAAGAGTAGGTTGGGCTGATCACATATTCTAGGTCGCCAAAAAGACTGCCAAATGTATAGGTTTCCTTAATCAATCAAAATTCACCTCCTCTAATTTGGTTGATCCACAAGAAAGGATACCCCTTTGACTGCGCCAACTATCGAGGGATAAGTCTCCTTAACATCGCCTACAAGATCTTCTCTGCCGTTTTCTGTGAACGCCTGAAACCATTCGTGAACAAACTGATAGCTCCTTATCAGTGTGGTTTCAAGCCCGGGAAGTCCACCATCGATCAAATCTTCACACTGCGGCAGATCCTGGAGAAGACCCAGGAAATGCAGATCGACACACACCATCTATTTGTCGATTCCAAGGCCGCATACAACAGCGTGTATAGAGACGAGCTATACAGCGCCATGTCTAGTTTTGACATTCCTGCAAAACTCGTCAGACTGAGCAGGCTGACGATGGAGAACTCTCGCTGCTCCATCAAAGTCGGTATCGAACTCACCGAGACCTTTAATGTCAAAAAAGGTTTTAGACAAGGCGACGCGCTGTCATGTGATTTCTTTAACATCGTTCTTAAAAAGATCGTGCAAAACTCACTGGCCAACACAAGAGGCACAATCTTCCAAAAGTCCATTCAACTGCTAGCTTACGCGGATGACATTGACGCGATTGGGCGAACACAGCGAGCCCTCAATGATGCGTTTGGCGTTTCTGGCATTGAAACGGAAGCGGCTAAAATGGGTCTGGCGGTAAACGAGGGCAAAACCAAATATACGAGTATGCTGTCGTCGTGAAAGGACGCACAATATCGACGAATTGGCCAGAACGTCACCATAGGCAGCTATAAATTTAAGGTAGTTAAGGACTTCGGACCTCGGCTCCGCGGTAAAAAGTACAAACAACATCATTACCGAGATCAAACGCAGAATAACTCTTGCCAACCGCTGTTTTTATGGGCTCAAAAGGCAATTGAGTAGTAGAGCCCTCTCTCGGAAGACCAAGTTGACTTTGTATAAGACCTTGATCATCCCAGTCCTGCAGTACGGCGCAGAGGCATGGATAATATCCCAAGCGGATGAACAGTGTCTTGGTCTTTTCGAGAGAAAAGTTCTGCGCGCGATCTTTGGTCCTGTTTGCGTTGATGGTATTTGGAGGAGAAGATTCAACCACGAACTGTATGGGCTGTACAGCGACATGAGTCTAGCCAGGCGTCTACGGATCCAACGCCTAAGATGGCTAGGCCATGTAGAGCGTATGGACAACTTAGCTCCGGTCCGAAGAGTCTTCGACTCCGAGCCTGTGGGACAACGCAACAGAGGACGTCCACGAACAAGGTAGCGCACACAAGTCGAGGGGGACCTCGGCCGGCTTGGTGTGCGAAACTGGAGACAGCTGGCGAAAGATCGTGCTGGCTGGAGAGGCATGTTGAGTGAGGCCCAGGTCCACCTCGGACTGTAGCGCCCAAAGAAGAAGAAGAATTTGGTTGAGTATAACGCTCATATCTGGTCTGGTGCTTCCAAGGCCCCCTTGCACCTACTAGATGGAATAAAATAGCGAGTGATAAAACTAAGATTAATATTGCGAACACCTACGTAATGTATCTTCTCTGTCACTGTCTTTGCGCTATTTTAACAAACAATACTCAATTGAGCTGATCAATTGCATTCCTTCCTCCTTCCCTCTATGAACTCACCCGTAATAAATAAATTCGTCTCGCCAGGTATGCTAATCAGTTCACCCTTAGTGGCTGTTTACAAACGACTGGGAAATCCGACTGGACAGGCAAGATTTTCTGCGTGTGGAACACGCGAATCGGTTCAATCGCATCATGTTTTCACCCAGTAATGTTCTACCGAGAATTGAGTAATGCTCTCTTTTAAATTCGTATTTTTCATGAATTACGGATAAAAACAATTTTTGTTTAGGTGCAGCAGCAACCGTTTGCATGTGGTTCTATATGTATGCAGTAAAAAAAACATTAAAATTGCATTTAAATCGTCCCTGTAATAAATTTTTCTAAAATGCCACGTAGCATGCGTGAGGTGTTACTCGATCAGCGATCACCAGAAAATGAGGAAAACATGTCGGAAACGGAACCCATCTCTCTCTGGCTTGTAAAGGTCGTATATTGTATCCCTCTCAATCCTGCCTTCTTCCGCTCATGTAATCAGGCACTTAGACGTCGTTTACATGAGTGAAAGAAATGTGTTGGATCGCCGCAAACACATCCCTTTCCAAATGTTTGGAAAATCATACGAACTCTCTTCGACATTTCCTCCTTCTTTCGGTCATGTAATCATCGTCTTAAGACGGCATTTACATGAGTGGAAGCATGTGAACCTCCCTTGTTGGGCTGCCCCACAAGCTCATGGTCGAAGGGTATCCAATTCAGTATTTTAAATTTCCATTGAACTTGTTAAAGTTTAATTTTTGAACAAATAAAAAAAGTGCAACAGTCACTACCTAAGTAAATGAACTATCGTAATCCGTTTACGTGCCTTGAATACAATTCCATCAGATAGGCGACCGCTTGGCAGAACCAGGACGAGATGGTTGGACCAGGTCCAAAAACTCGCCTGGTTGCGCTTGGGCATAGCTCCTGATGAGTAAGAGTCGATGGCAGAGGATCGAGTGGCCTGGAGATCTCTCGTGCATGCATTACCCCCGCGACCCCTTTAGTGGAACATGCGGGTCACTGAAAATGAGATGAGATGAGAGATGAGACATATATTAAAAGAAGGAACAGCAAAGGAGATATTTAAAAAAAAATGCTCTCCAAATTGAGTCTTAAAATGGAAAAGGGTGAATTAATAAAATGAGCACGGCAGCAGTTTAATGGGTAATTTCAGCCATGTACATACATCTTTTATGCTCATTCACCCAAAGGATAGTTATTAATAGATGGGCTTGTAAAAACAAAATTTAAGTTGGATGTGTATGTATTGTGAAAAGCTCATACGCATGTACATAATATGTAAACATGAAATTTGTGTTAAACTAAATGTGAACAATTCAATCTACTTTTATACTCCTCTGCTACATCAAGTGCTCCCGTTCCACATCTCATCTCACGACAAAATTTGAATTCGGATCTGTAACCACCAGCATGTGTGCGTTTACAGATAAAGCAGCTCAACAACAGAACAAATCTTCATTTAGTTCATTGAGTTCATTAAGACAAAAAATATATCAATATATCAAATCCTGAATAACTTAAAAACGAATCAGAACAGTGTACTGTACTCGAATAAATGTTCTGATGTTGCCGGGTTAACGCCTGCACCTTTGCACGTAGTCCCAGTATGATGGGAGATACTGGAAAAGGTTATCTGGGTCTCTGCTATAGCCCTGTTTATGCCGGTACCACAAGTAGCACAAATCTCTTTCGAACCACAGATTTATATAACATACGTATCTCTAACCAATCCTCGCAGTAATTTAGGTCAGTAATTATTTTCGGTTGCCACTTGCCCACATCAGTACATAATATTTGCAATTAGTTCAAGATCGCTTCTGGTACCAAAAAGCGACAGATCCGTCTCCAAGGACTACCCCCCTCTCCGATCGGGCACCAATACAACAAAACATTCAACCTTTGATAATGCTGAACGCCGCGACACTGATAAGGATGCCTGTTTGCTTGGCCGCCTGCTCCCAACCAAAAACAACATCGAGTGTGTTTTGTTTTCAACCTGTGATTTGTGATAGCAAATAACATTTGACAGGGCGAACACAGAAAAACAAACGCACACGGGTGCACATTTCCCAGTGAAAGTCCAATGACCGATGACAACAAATATAAAAGCCCAAGAACTCTAGGCGGCTATCAGCATTCAGTAGGAAGACGCGAACACATTCGGAGTGTAGAAAACTAGCAGCAACACCAGCCGCAGCAAAAACAAAGTGATTAAATTTATTCAAGCAGTTTGAGGAATATTAATTTATTCGAACGGATACACATTGCCATAAAGAGAATCTAAAGATTGTGAGTTTAATTTTATTAGTATCCGACATAGATGCAAGTCAAGGCAAGACATCCAAACTCGTCACAGAAGTTTGGCCACCATTAGGCCATGTGTCACAAAAGTGTTTTGATTCGATGCCAATGTAAAGACTTTTTTCGTAAACAATCTATTTTTAGAACGTATCTAGAGTGTCGTTGTAACTAAATCGGCTGGGGTTTCATTTGTCGCCGACAGTTCGGCTGGAAAAAGTAAAAAGCTACTGATTGCAACAAAGTGTCAAAACAAGTTAAAAACATTCGCTTCTAGACGCCCGCTTTGTTTGTGTGAAAAACAAACGAACCTCCCAAATGAGAATTGAGCCAGACCATAACAGAATGCCTGTGTGTTTGTGCAGATTAGATTATTGTGTTAAATTTTATTATCCATGAGAACGAAGAGGCAAACAAAATTTTTGCTCGATATCGTGCGTTGTTTTTACGACCGGGGTGGTGACAAACGGTGCTTGTTATGAAAAGTTATTGTTTTTCAAAGATTTATATAACACGCTCTTGTCCAGTACAAAGATAACACCCCAGATCGCTGAAATCTTGACACACTTTCAACCGAATGATCACAATTTTTTCGGCCTATAGCAAGGTATTATCTGCGTAATTGTATAACGTCTTGAATGCAATTATTTTCAAAACTTTGATATCTCGTCTTGATTTTAATGAAACTGCGTTATTTCTTAAATATATCTAAAAATACATCTGCCATTCTGCACATGTGTGTGCCTTGAGATTCTGAGGTGTACGACCTATTGTTTATCTACAGCGCTGTGTGTATTGATTAATCTTGTTGTTTTTCAAAAACACATAGTTCGTGTGGCTTAAATTCCACCACATACTAGCGGCATCGCATTTGTTGTACGTGAACGGTGTACTGAAATTACGCGATTTTTCCGAGTCAATATTGTTGTAATCTTCACTGTAAGTGATGTGTGAGAGACAATTTGAATTGTGTGTATTTATATTGCTCTGCTGACACAATTATTATTTTTGAATTCATTAATTTTTACTGGTGATGTGTGTGCGATACATATGGCAACACAATGCTTCGGCCTTCAGTGGAGTACAGAGTATCAACGTTCTTTTTTAATTGTGTCTCATAAGCGGACGGTTGTTGTTTTGCTTGATTATGTGATCGTCAGCATATGTATGCCAATCGTCGCCTAATCAAAAGACGCCGTCTTCTGGATCAGATTAAAGTATTTAATTGTTCAACGGAAATTTAGATAATTTTATTCCTCCAAATTCAGCTAGAATCAAATTTCTTATCCGATTCTAGATCTTCTGTGTAGATTTTGTTATTTTTTTGGGGGGTGACCACCCGTCCTCTTTTTTAGAGGACAGTCCTCTTTTTCAGTATCGTGCCTTTTTTTTTGTTTTCTTGAAGAGGACAGTAAATTGTCCTCTTTTTATTAATTTGTCCTCTTAATGTCCTTTTTTTTCTTTGAAAATTTTCTTCTATGATCTACACAGTAAAATACTTTCTTCAGTTCTAAATTCGTTAAACATAAAAAGTCGACAGCACTGGTTTTAATTCAATCCTATGCACGCTGTCATATGCGGCCTTGAAATCGATGAATGGGTGGTGTGTGTCAATTTGCATTTTTAGGTCTGTTTCCTATTATATATATTACTAGGCAAAGATTTACAACACTAGAATTCTAGCTGTAGATTTATAGCCCTAAAATTCTAGCCCTAGAATTCCAGCCCTAGACTTTTATCCCTAAAATGCTAGTCCTAGATTTATAGCCCTAAAATTCTAGCCCTAGACTTATAGCCCTAAAATTCTAGCCCTAGATTTATAGCCCTAGAATTCTAGTCCTAGATTTGTAGCCCTAAAATTCTAGCTCTAGAATTCTAGCCCTAGATTTATAGCCCTAGATTTATAGCCCTAGATTTATAGCCCTAGAATTCTAGCCCTAGATTGTCCCCTTTTTTGCATCAGCAAAAATGGTCACCGTAGGTATAATGGACAATTTTTTCAAAAAAAAAAATTGTTCGCGGCTCCACCTCTTTCGAGTCACTGACAATGCTCAAAGAGTATAACTGTCTAGAAAAAGCCTCTCAATCTCGCCGTTCGGAGTCGGCATTAAACTGTAGGTCCCCTCCACTCGTGAGAGAACAATAGCACGCACAACACGAGTGGTTGCTGAGAAGCTAGGCCCAGGTCCACCTCGGACTGTAGCGCCGCCATTATTATTATTATTATAACGTTGTAAAGGGTGCTATTTAAAGGTTTAATGTTCAGTTTGGCAACACTTTTTGTAAGCTCCAGATTTTAAGCGTACATTTTTTTGACAGCTGAGATTTTTTGTCAATAGATTAGTAAATCCGGAAGAATTCTACTGATATAAAAATATACTCATATTTAACGTTTCAGCCTTTCTTGCAGGAATATATCAATTTTGAGGAGACTTTAATATAAATTACTTAGCCCAGAAGCGGCCATTAGTCTCGTTGATTTGACCTTGATTAAAATTAGAAGGGATCTTTATGTAATTCTTCTACTTCTTCCAATTCTTTCGCTTCTTTTTTCCTTGCATTGTACTACAGCCCGGTGTGAATCTGAGCTTCAACCAACAAAAATCTCAAGCAAGCACGATGTTTTCCTAATTGTCTCCAGTTACCAAGTTGATTAAGATCATTTTCCATTCGCATGCTCCACCTCAATCGTGGAGGCTTCCTTTTACGGTGTCCTACAGGCTATGATCCTAATTCTGATCCACTTATGCAAATGAAAACAAATAAACCGTCATGGTCTTACACTTTTTAGCCACCCAACATTTTTAGGTCTGCGTAACAAAAAGCCTGTCTGATTAAAGAATTCACTGACCCCAGTTGCATACGTCTTTCACAATTCTATCGTATAATGAGTCGAACAGAGGAGGTACTCTTAGGACCTGAACCTGCGCTGGGACTGCCTGCTTCCTTCGTTAGGCTTCCATCGTTGGTTGGAACTCTCAAGAACACAACCGGAGATGACATAACTCTCCAGGATGTATACAAACCAAGGGCTCTTGATAGAAAAGACTGCAGACAACTTAACGGCGTACTAACGGGCCGCTACACCTTCGCCAAATACGTAAATGTGCTTGGCCTAAGCGATAAAACACTGCAGAGCAATTCCTTTGCCAGGTAACAGTTATTTGGAGCTGATGAGGTAAGAGCTAATGATATAGGCTCCTCATTACAGAAGCCTCTGCTGGTCTTCCTTTATTTAATAATAATAATAATGGCGGCGCTACAGTCCGAGGTGGACCACTCGTGTTGTGCGTGCTATTGTTCTCTCACGAGTGGAGGGGACCTACAGTTTAATGCCGGCTCCGAACGGCGAGATTGAGAAGCTTTTTCTAGACAGTTATACTCTTTGAGTATTGTCAGTGACTTGAAAGAGGTGAAGCCGTGAAAAAAATGTTTGGTGTTTTTTCGGGAAAGTTATTACTTTATTTAATTTTAATTTAACAAATTTCACATTTTTGTGAGATCTGAATGGGTGTGCATATGTTCCGGATGATAGAGTGAAAATTACAAAATGCTTGACAGAATGCCGAATATTAAAGTTTGCCTGTCATTGGAGTTCCGAATAAAAGATATTCAACTGTGTTTTTAAACTAAAAATATTAATTTTACCCCAGATGCAACTTATCCTGTGTTTTGTGTGAATTACAATAGTCCACAAACTAGAAATCAGATTTTTTGCATTATTCTCAATCCAGTCTAATTATAGATCACAGCACACGAATCGCAAATACAAATGCATTCAAGATAATTATACTCGTACATTTCCAAGACAAGTCTCAGAGAATTGTTGCTACGGCACGGGAAGCTATCGACGACCTAAGCTTATCGTATTGCACAGATGTTGGAAAGAAAGTAATTATTTGATGAGATTCGAAGCTCTAATCTAATCTGCGTCACTTGCTGTTTGACTCTGCTGCTCTGAGGTCTGACAACACTATCACAAGTGAAGGTCTGGTCTGTTATTTAATTTCTGTTAATTTAGTTAGAATTTATTCAAGTTTTCTCAGAATTTGATGGTTTTTTTTATTACTAATCTGTAGGGAACACGATTAAGTTTTAGATAGTCTAATGAATAGATAGTCTAATGAATAGAAAGACTTTTTTGCAATATAATCGTGGGTCACATAGAATTTGAAATGCAGCCTCCAATACTGAATGAGACCCGTTTATCGATGGTTGGGATTCATATTGACTTGCTGCATTAAAAGAGATTCAAAGGAGTAAGCATCATAGATACCTATATATAGGACAGGAAAAGGCCTATTTAACAAGTGTAGTACAATAATACACAGCAAATATCCGATATCTTGATTAAATGGCAATGATTTCTAGTAGATCTAGATGATGACTTTGACATGACACGCTTCTACTCTATGAGATAGCGTTTATAGCCCCGTAAGATAAAGTTAACACTCAGTATCATTTTATTGATGTAATGTTTGTCTGTCTGCTGTCGATTAGTTAACGTTGCTCTTACGATCTTTTGATTTATCAAGGGCACTTGATTGATAAATAATGGTGAGGCTTAATTATTATGATTACGAGAGACTCGGGAGCTGTTCAGAAACAAAACACTTGTTTACGTCTGAGGCATTTTCAAATAAAAATTAATTTTATGAAGCGTTGTTGTCGATGTCTGATTTATTTGTAGAAAAACTCATAATATTCATTCTTGTGACGGTGTTTATGTTTGTTTGAAGAGACAGATCGGTGGATTAATGTTTTTGGGGGATTTTCCATTCAAGATTTAATATAATTTCGGTTTTGGAATGTGTACAATTCAACTCACACAAGAATTGTTGCCAATTTTAAAATCACATAATCATATATGTACATACATATGTTCGTATGCATGTAATATATCTCTGAACTTTAGTATATAGAGTGAGTGCACATTTTTTGTGGATGAAGTGGTGTTTCATAAAGCACATGAGGCTTTTCAACTGACCAATAACGCATATTCTGTTCGTTGACGAAGTCGTTTAGCCTAAAATGCTGAAGATGATTTTGCGTGGAAATTGGTCTTCTTTTTGTAAAATTTCTTGAGCCCAATCCGAAAACGTACGTCGCTTCATATGATTGAGTGGCTTCAATTCTTGAGTTAACTTCATCTGATATGGGTTCAGGCTTAGATCCTTTCGCAAAATTCGTCATAGTGTGGTCTAACCGATGCCCAATTGTTGATAACGCTCTGGAATCAACTGTTTTTGTTAATTTGAGAAGTATCCTCGGCCCTTCAACGAATCTGTTATCCAGTAAGCACAGGAACGTCCAGCAGCGAAAATTTAGACTGAAATTTGTTCATTAGGCTAGGAATTGCTAGTTGACTTGGTCGAAAATTACGACCAAAAGTTGGCATTAACGTTAAGTTACCGTCACTGACGTGGAATATATTTTAATTATTTGCAAACAGTGAAAATATTGTTTTAATTGAATATTTTGACATTTATAGTTTGGTCATTGGTTTAAGGGTGCGTTCACAGTAAAAGTTGCCAAGTCCCAATTGAGAAACCCTTTACAATTACAATCTCACTCTAAACTGTATCAATTGCAAATGGCTCCTATAATTTTCTAGATTTAAACCGTTTATTGGAACCAGGTCAACATCATGGCCTTGTGACCATACCAAAGCTTCTTAAAATCGCCGTTCGGAGTAAGCATTTAACTGTAGGTCTCCTGCACTCGTGATAGAACAATAGCACGCACAACATGAGTGGTTGCTGAGAAGTTAGGCCCATTTCCACCTCGGACTATAGCGCCGCTATTATTATTATTATTAAGTTGCTCTCGTGTAGTCCGGAAGCAGATCCATTTTAACCTCTTCGTTAGGAAGATAGCTGCCACTTATGCCATTATACTGCAGCTAGAATATCAATTCAAACCAGGTGACCTAGTGGGTCACCTTAGGATACTCAACTCAATCCCTAATAGAGACATGTTTTGTACAATGCCGGACACTATGGTCAGGCAGAACTGTTTCGGCAAGTTATTTGATGTTGAACTATTGGACCGGGAAGACTGGTCCAATGGTGTTCCAACACTAGACCCCAGGAGTATAGTTTGGTACACAGATGGATCAAAAATGGATTCTGCAGTCGGAGGTGGTGTCTGTTGACCCAACACTGTGATCTCTGTACCTATGTGGGGTCTAGTCCCACTGTGTTTCAAGCCGAAATCCATGCCATTGAGATCTGCACTAGACATAATCTTGATAAAGGCGCAATTATACAAATCTTTTCAGATAGCCAGGCAGCACTTAAGGCCTTATCGTCCAGTCAAATAGACTCCAAAGCCGTCAAATGTTGCCACGATGCTCTGCAATCCCTAGCCAAACACAACAAAGTGAAACTTGGCTGGGTCCCTGGACACAAAGGGATTGCAGGTAACAAATCCGCAGACGAACTCGCTAGAGGGGGTTCAAGTACTGCGTTCATAGGTCCTGAACCGTACTGCAGTGTCAATTGGACGACGGCTGCAGCGCTGATTAATGAATGGGAAAACAAACTTCGCCTAGATCATTGGATCAATGGGTCAGGTCTCAGGCAATCCAAACAATTAATCAGACCCTATTCCTATAAGGAAATCCTTAGCTTAGATAAGGAGAGCATAAGAAAGCTAACGGGCTTTCTTACTGGCCACTGCGGCTTGAATTACCACCTTAACAAAATGAACTTGTGTCAAAACAAGGAATGTAGGTTTTGTCTTGAAGAAGACGGAACATCCCAGCACATTCGATGTGAATGTCCGACACTACATTGGTTAAGGAAACGTATTCTCCATAGGGAAATACTGACTTCAGTGGAATTGGAAAACTCCACTACAAAATGTATACTATTTTTCATAAGGAAAGTGGTAAATCTTTTGGATTAACTCCAACCCGTCGATACAATAGACCTTTTTAGGTCGCAGTGTCGCTGCCTTTACGGCAGGGTTGTACAAGAGGAAAAAAAAAAAAAACTCTTTGTAAACTTTTTCTTTTCTTAAACTAAAGTGCCCCGATATTATCTGACAATTAGTCGATTCAACAACACTTGTGAAGAAGTTAAATTTGGTCGGTATCTGTTACCATTTGAAGAAAGATATCTGGGGTTACTGGGAACTGAAAGTCGTATGAATCTACGAATCTGCTCCTTTTGACCCTCAAGGCCTCTGTCACTCTTTTCAACCCTCGTTATGATCACTGTAACTCAACCTTAAGCCTTCGTTATGACCAACGTACTACGCCCGTGGACACGTTTTTTATGAGATAGTGGAAAGACTAAATGCTGAAGTATACAAATTGAACTAAATTGAATAACTTATAAATACATTTTATATCGCATTGGATCACTTCTATATACCGTTTGAGTTGCGTTTCCAAGTGCTATTCATTTTCGACGAACTTCTTCAACTTCTTTCTTTTATACTTTTATACTTACGGCACGACTATCTCACCCGATTATAAAGTTGTTTATTTCCTGATGAGGAGACAAAGAAAACTTCATCAAGAAGTCAAAAATCAATCAAGATTAAAAATCGGCACACTTGTAATCCATTTTTATGAGTGTGATAGCCTCCAAGATGCACGCTTCTGCTCCCAATAAAGCTCTTTGTTCAAAGCTGTTGCTATGCATATGCCCCCGTCAATAATTCATCAGATAATTGCAACTCTGTGGAGCAGTAGCTTATCGCTGCACTTCCTAGACAGTATTCGTCATTCCAATAATCAGAAGTTTTCTAAACAAACGTCCAAACTCATCGATCCATTCATCCCCTATTCGCAGCTATATCAAACCCAGTCTGATGGTTACGTGAGACTTGGGGCCTTTATCTGGCGGCGATTGCAAATCAATTTAACTTGTTTGTCTCTCTGGGTTGATTAGAAGCCCACCTAGACTCTGGCACATGTTGCCACTCGATGTATTAGTGCCTTGGGCGTCTAATAATACACCGAAACTCAATAAAACAGAAGTCAATGTACGACAAACCGCCTTATCACCCACACCCCCCACACTTTCGCACACTTCGCGTCGGTTTGTTTTAAAATTAATTTAAATTTGTATTCTTTGTTTGTGGAAATAGTTTTATTAGCGCTTCGAAAACGAAAACGCGTTGCCTGACCTTGAATTTGTTTTCTTTTTCAGATCAGAGATGGGACGCATCCTTATCAAAGACGGGGGGTTCGCCACACAGCTGACTGTGCATGTCGGCGATCAGATTGACGGCAACCCGCTGTGGAGTGCAAAGTTCAACGCCACAAATCCAAGCGCAGTCATACAGACCCACTTGGACTTCCTGCAGAGTAAGTGATTGTCATGCTGTGTCCACTTGTGCGGCGATATGACTGATTTTGATTTGTTTAGGCGGCGCAGACATCATCCTGACAAACACTTATCAGGCTAGTGTGGAGGGTTATGTGGAATATCTTCACATGGACGAGGAGCAGAGCATTGAACTGATAAGACGGACAGTTCAGTTTGCTCATGTTGCCAAGGAGAGATATCTGCGCGAGTGCTACCAGTCTAATGTTGTTGTGGATGAAGGTTAACAGCAGACATCTCAGTTCATGGATCAAATGGGGTACTAAAGATTATGTGTTTTTAGGTTTGCCCATGATAATTGCATCCATCGGACCGTATGGGGCTCATTTGCACGATGGTTCGGAGTACACGGGCGCCTATGCGGACTACGTGAGCAAGAAGCAGATAGCCCAATGGCACAGAACTAGAATCGATGCGTGTCTTGAGGCTGGCGTTGACGCTCTAGCCATTGAGACCATTCCCTGTCAAGCAGAGGCTGAGGCTTTGGTTGACTTGCTCTGCGATGAATACCCAGAAGTCAAATTCTGGATTGCCTTCCAGTGTAAAGTGAGTCATTCAGATCCAGACGCTGAACTTCAAGTTTCAATATTTCCATTCTCTTCTAGGATGGAGCGAGTTTAGCTCATGGTGAAAAGTTCCGCGATGCCGCTTCGTACATCTGGGAGAAGTTGAGAAAACGGAATGCTCTTGAAAACTGTTTGGCCATAGGAGTGAACTGCTTGCATCCACAGGTAACACATCAATTGATCAACAAATGGGAGCTTGGAAATCACATCATTTCCACTTTTTCCACAGTTCGTTTCTCCACTATTCCAAAGCTTAAATGGCAATCGTCTAGAGAAGGACAGGATTCCACTTGTCGTCTACCCCAACAGTGGAGAGGTGTACGACGTCAAGAACGGCTGGACTGGAAAAGAGGACTGTGTCCCCCTAGAGTTGTACGTTCCTGATTGGGTACGTTATGGAGCAAAAATCATTGGGGGTTGCTGTAGAACCTACGCCAGAGATATTCGTCGGATCGGGGATTCCGTTGGAAACATGAATTTGTAAATACTGTTGTGTGTTCATAATTAATAAGTTTACATTATAGAATAAGCATTTTTTTATAGTTTACCTTTTTTATAATTATATGTAGTTAATAAATTTAAAAAGACAAAAGACAAAATGTTGGATTTTTAATTATTGATACAAGAGGAACGGTCTTCCAAAAGTCCGTTCAACTGCTAGCTCACGCGGATGACATTGACGTGATTGGGCGAACACAGGGAGCCGTCAGAACGTCACCATAGGCAGCCATAACTTTGAGGTAGTTAAGGACTTCGTCTACCTTGGCTCCGCGGTAAACAGTAAAAACAACATCAGTACAGAGATGAAACGCAGAATAACTCTTGCCAACCGCTGTTTTTATGGGCTCGAAAGGCAATTGAGTACTAGAGCCCTCTCTCGGAAGACCAAGTTGACTTTGTATAAGACATTGATCATCCCAGTCCTGCTTTACGGCGCAGAGGCATGGACAATATCCCAAGCGGATGAACAGTGTCTTGGTCTTTTCGAGAGAAAAGCTCTGCGCGCGATCTTTTGTCCTGTTTGCGTTGATGGTATTTGGAGGAGAAGATTCAACCACGAACTGTATGGGCTGTACAGCGACATGAGTCTAGCCAGGCGTCTACGGATCCAATGCCTAAGATGGCTAGGCCATGTAGAGCGTATGTACAACTTAGCTCCGGCCCGAAGAGTCTTCGACTCTGAGCCTGTGGGACAACGCAACAGAGGACGTCCACGAACAAGGTGGCGCGCACAAGTCGAGGGGGACCTCAGCCGGCTTGGTGTGCGAAACTGGAGACAACTTACGAAAGATCGTGCTGGCTGGAGAGGCATGTTGAGTGAGGCCCAGGTCCACCTCGGACTGTAACGCCCTAAGAAGAAGAAGAAGAAGAAGATATTTGAGGCGGGAAAGTGAAAATTTGCCACGGAAGGTAAATGGGACATTAAGGTTTTTCTATATGAAGCGTTGGAGAATGGACAAAGAGAACGAACTGGCACTAGTGGCATTGGGGTTTCCTCCACAAACGTGAACGCGATATGTTGCACAACATATGGGCCTATGCACCCAGGGTAAAGTCGGTGATTGATCTCAGTCTGGAGAGATGCCAGCAACGATTCCTGTAAATGCACGGATCAAGTTGACATAAAGCCTCCTCGTGGCGCCCACTGGATAGCATCTGCAGCCATCGCTTAGAGGTGCCCCTCTGTCTAGGGGGATAAATGAGGACCTGGTATTCCAGGTTCGGGAACTTTGCACTGGAGTAACTTCCCCACCAAGTAAAAGCTTTTAATAACGAACCGATACGGATGACTTTCATGCTGACGACCATGAACAACGAAATAAAGACAATAACTTTTGGCTTTGCACGTAGAATGTGAGACCACGTGTTGTTGATGTACTTATGGAGACACACAAAGATGACGATTGCAAGGTTAACTTCTATGATCTCCTAGAAGATGCATACGATCAATGCCCCAGCTATGATGCCATCATTCTGGGGTGAAATCTTTGCTGGACTCATCGGACAGCATATTCGAAAACCGACTCAGGCTGGTAGACTTTGTGAAGGGGCGAAACCTGTCTGTAGGAAGTCTGCGAATCCTTCAACTTAAATTTACAAAGGGACTTCTGATCAATCATCCGTCAACCAGATTGATCACAATGCGGTCGACGTAAGTCTCACTCCTCCAATATTTTCGATGTCCGAACTTTCCGAAGAGCCAACATTGACTCGGACCATATCCCAGTGGTAGCCAAGTAACCTAGAGCAAGACCTCAACAGTTTGACGTCAGAAAGCTGTAATCGCAATTGGCCACTAGGAATTACCGATCGGGTCGTCCGATCATTCAGATTCAGAAAATCCAATTCTGTCAGGCGAAAAAGTGGACGAACAGTGGAAACGTTACCAAACCTGCATCAGAGAGATTTCCTCTTATGTGCTGGGCTTTAAAACGCCACACAGAAAAAACCCCTGATTTGACGACGAGTGCAGGCATGCACATGCAGCGAACCAAGTAGCATATAAGGTGACGCTGTATAGAGGGATGAGAACGATTCGCAATCTCTACGAACTTAAATGAACGGAAGCGACGCGGATTCTGGGAAGGAAAAATAGAAGGGAACGAGAAGTACGAAAATCGAGGAAATGGAGATGTATTACGTTAGGATTAATGTCCGAAAGTTCTAACAAAAGATAAAACATCGTGTAGTTACCATCAGAAGATGAAGAAAACGTTAAGCTAACAAATACCTCACTCATAAAACTGATCTACAGATAAACAACAGCGGGCATTCCATATCTACAATTGTTTAACAAGTCAGTCAACACTTCCATCTCATGATACACGGAATACATTCTATTCTGTGTATCATGCTTTCATCTAATAATCATATTTATGCACTTCAGTAAATCGATAACACTAGATCGCATTACCCCACCGCACATCTCTATGAAAAAAAACTTTCTATCAATTTCTGTCATCCAATGCGCAGCTTTCAAAGAAATCTCGTCAACGAGACTCGCTGCATTTGACAGATATACGGAGCTGACAGATACAACATTTTCGCACAAACTGTCAAAAGACAACTTAGCAGAGGAAAAGCGGCTTTTTCGCAAAGTAATTTAGAAGAAAGAAATTCTCAAATCGGGATTATTTATTTTTTACAACCCAACACAGAACCAGAACAAAAATGCTTATCAAAGTGAAGGTAACCCAAATGAGTTTCCAGAATGCTCTAGATTTTCCATTTCCTGACTCATTCTGAATAACTTAAAATAATTTTTTTCTCATATTTCGTGAATCCATGGCAGACTCTAACTGGAAAGGAAATTGAAATTGATATCGAGCCCACAGACAAAGTAGATAGAATAAAGGAACGTGTTGAAGAAAAGGAGGGCATACCACCACAACAGCAGCGTTTGATCTTCTCTGGAAAGCAAATGTGAGTGAGACACAAAGTCTTCTAAAGGATTTCGTCATGATACATAAGTTGTAAAATTTTGTTCGTCATCCGCAGGAATGATGACAAAACAGCTGCAGACTACAAGGTCCAGGGTGGGTCCGTTCTTCATTTGGTGTTAGCACTTCGTGGTGGATTCTAAGCAAGATCACTTTAAGTTATTTAAATTTCTTTTCCTTTTTTATACCATGTAACTCACCTTGGTCATAGTGTAATGCAGATTGTATCATACATTGAGATGTGTAAACTTTGAATAAAATGAATCGTCAGAAGGATTAGAGTATGTGTTAAATGCATCGAATGAAATAGAGGAAAAATCAACAGCAGATTGGATATCGATTTTACTAATTTGCTGAAGGATTTTGAGAGCTTGAAGTGGGATGGTTAATGAGTGGCATAAGTACTCACGAGGATGGCTATTGTATTCGGCGGTCTTGAAATCATAATTAGGCTTCAATTATAGGAGCTACATACGCAGAGAAGAACAAATGTTGGCTCCACAGAGCAAGTTTTAATTCAATTTGGTCCCTTCTTTAAACACGCTTTGTTTGGACGATACATGAAAACTTATTGTATGGCATTGTTCTTAAGTGCCTAGTCGAAGACAGCAAGACTTCAATAAAGCGCTTGCTGGCATTGAATCGGAGGCAGACGAATTGGATTTAGCGGTGAATAAAGAAAAAACTGAAATAAAATAAACTGAATCTCGCAAGCGAAAAGTACGGATTAAGAATCAAACTGGAATACTTAGGGCATATACTCAGGAATAGCAAATACCATCTACTGCATAATATTTTACAAGGAAAAATAGAAGGAACGAGAGCAAGAGGAAGACAAAAAAACAACATGGAGTGCCAACCTGAGAGAATGGCTTAATCTCTCAACACTGCAAAAATTAAGAGGAGTAACAAATAAGAAAACGTTAAAAATGATGACCTCCGAAGCGGAGAGTACCTTAAGAAGAAGAAAGAAAAAACGAAGTATATGCTGTCTTCAAAGAAGGACCCACAGTCGACTACTTGGTCACAACGTCACCATAGTTAGATATACTTTTGAGGTAATGACAGACTGTCTGTCTCGGCATCCAAGTAAAAAGTACGAATACCATCAGTACCGAGATCAAAAGCAGAATAACTGGCCGACCGCAGTTTCTTTAGACTTAAAAGGCGATTGGGCAGTAGAGCCCTCTTTAGAAAGCCCAAACTGACTTTATACAAAACCTTGATTATCCCTGTCCTGCTCTAAGGCTGGGAGACATGGACAAGCTAAAGAGCAGATAAAGACGCCCGTTCAATCTTTGGTCCCGTTTGCGTTGAGGGAATATGAAGAAGATTCAACCACGAACTGTGTGGGCTGTTCACGATTCACAGTCTGACGCGTCTACAGATTCAATGCCAAAGATGCCTGGGCCATGCAGAGCGCATGAATAACACTGGTCAAGCCCGAACAGTCTACGACTCCGTGCCCGTGGACACTGCATTAGAGGAAGCCTACGAAACCTATGGCGCACACAAATGGAGAAGGACATCAGCCAACTTCTTATTTGGACATTTAATTATAAATGTGGGCGCCACGCGTAGTGTGTAGGTGTATCGATTCCTACGTTCGAGGCCTAAGGTTCGAATCTCGAAAAAACACCCAACATTTTGTCACAGCTCCACCTCTTTCGAGTCCCTGACCATGCTCAAAGTCCAAAAACAGATTTTAAAATGATGCAGGGATTTTAGTTTTTCCACCTTAATATCCTGGCTAAAATTATATTCTAATTTTAATCTTCAAATGGTCCAACAATTGTTAGCTTTCCCTAAACCTACCTATTGCAACACTGAACGAGACTGTAATAGAAGTACGTTTCGAGAAAACATGTTCCAAATACCTTCTACTCAAGATGAACGCTGCCGTTTGCCGATTAATATAGCAATGAATGCTTTGAGAAATACGTTCTGCTGCGGAATCGTTATTTTTCCTCTCACGTTTGCGGTTGTTTGCAATGTTCTCCCCGAGCTGACTTACTTATGTATTAGGCTAGCGAACTATGGAGGGTATGAAGGACCAACTACAATGGCTGTAAAAAAACTTAAGAGAACTAAAGGAACATAGCGAATACACAACAGGCAGCCTAGCCTTGTCGCATTCTGTCGCCGATGGCACACTGCCTCCTGTCATCAATTCCAAGCTGTGTTGCATCAGCCATTACTTGGTCTTTATACCGGAGGTTCGGTCTTCCTGTCCTTCTCGAACCAGGACGCTCAGAATCGAAGACTCTCTTGGCTAGATCATTGTTGTTCATTCGCTCGTTTGGGTCGAACCTATTTAGTCTACAGATCTTTTCTTTCTATATTATATCCACAGCGTTGTACACCTCATTGAATTGAGAAATATTATATCTGTCGAATGTGATCTCTTGTCAATTGCGTCTTCATAACAATCTAGTTTTGCTTTGCGACATGAACCATTTCAAAATCTGATGAAAAAGCTTTTCATTTCGTTGAGAGAAGAGTACTGCGTGTTGTTAACCAATTTGTACTTGGCTTGTCTACGTTTTGTTGAATATTTTATTTGGAAAGCTGAGCAAATACGAAAACGTTGATCATCGCCATGCAAGTAACCTATATTAGGGGAATAATAAGTTATAGTAACTGTCACGATATAAATCGACCTTGACCCCTTTAGGTCTTAGTTGAATCCATTGTGCTGAGAAATAATACTTTGACGAACTATCTATGGAATACAAAAGGCATCTAGAGGTACATGGGGATGAAAGAATATGACGTCAATGTCTATCTCACACTTTAGTGATTATTTATAGATACCCGGCCAAGGTAAAACATCTTTGTTGCGAAACATTCGTGGTCTGACTATCTAATCGCACATCTTTACAGATTTCTTAGAATTAACTTTTTTTCAGAATTACTTACGTCCCAATTTTTGTTCAGTATGTGCTCCTTTCACGCTTCTCTTTATCACTGATTTCATTAGAGTCTGTAAATAAGAATAATCTTTGAAGATTAGTATTTTGAAAACATGGTGAAAAATTTAAAACTTCTTTCAGTTTGTCTTTTCGCCTTTTCTACAAAACGAAGTGGAGAGTTTTCCCATCTCATTTGCCCATTAAAGTTCTTATCACTCGTTCCCCATACTTTCGAGTATCGAATCAAATGTCAACAAAGAACTGTCAAGAATACCATAACAATTTTCAATCGAACTCGAAATTTATTTCATCTTCAGCCCAAATTTAATAAACAAATCCAGACATCAAATTAAATTAATTTACTATGTCAAATGTGCCAAAGTACTTGTTGGCCTTGGAATCAATTAATCTCATCCCCGCTGAGAAGGATGGTAGGATGGCTCTTTGCGCTCCAAGAAACATCATGTGTCTTACTCTCAGTTTCTTTCAGATTTGAGCAGAATTAGGAAAAACATTGAAATTCTTGATGAATACATCGGGTCGGACTTAAAGGAATCCCCTGTAGATGAACTTTCTCATACATCATTTCTCGAAGTTAACGATCCTGAATGGAAATATTCTCTCTGCGTCTATCAACTCATCATTTCCATCATCAACGGCGTAAAGTTTGATAGTGATGCGAAGGAGGATCTCATATCCACAAAACATCTAAACTTGCTGACTGAGTCTATTCAGGATGTGTCTGTATATGGGCTACGCGCAAATCTTCACTCATTATTCCGAACACATCGCGTCTTTGGTCCAATTCTCTCCAAAAGCCCAGCCAGTACGGATCACCTTAAAGTTTCATTGAAAGCGTTTCGAAAAGTTCTTGGTATACGACAATTGCAGTCTGCCGGAGCACTTAACGAAGTAATTCGTGACTACATTGCCGGAATCCTCTCAATAATCGAAAGTGACTTAGTGAACGAAATCCAATTAACTGAAGTGGAGAGGAAGCTCTATCAAAGTGATTTAAATGCGGTCTGGAAGGAAACGTCGAAATGTGAATATTTCAGAAACATTCTTCTCTTCAAGGGTTTGCCAAATCTTCCACCTGCTCTGCAGAAACGCTTGCATTCTGAGCTCTTAAACAAACTGATGTGCAAAGGTGGGTTCACGAACTTTGTAACCACTCTTCTCACACAGAGAACAAAAGCCGATCTTCCCGAAAGTGAATATTTTGAAGTTGTGGCGAACATTGTTGCCCACAAAGGACACTCGCTCAAGTTCCACAAGTGCCTGATAGAACAGATTTTTGATTTTCTTAAAGTTTGTGTGACAAATGAAAGCATGGCCACTTGCATGGGTGCGGGCTTACTAACACTACGGAGGTTGTATGAGTTGAAGAATGAAACTCGAGAGGCGGTCACGGAGAAGGTAAACGAACTCTTCCGAAAGCTCTCAGCGCCTGAGGATGTCATAAGTGGATTAATCGTCATGGAGTACAGCGAATTTGTGTTCTTTTGCAAATTTTTGTTTACTTGCTTCTGCACCTCATCCGTGGAGTGCCTTCCAAGTGAACTGCTTACCAATTTTCTCCCTTTGCTCCTCAGTGTGTACAGCTACATTCCGGATAAGTTTGTAGAGAAAAAGCACGTGAGGGGGACGATTGTACGGTGTCTGGCTAACAGAAGTCGCACAGAGTTGGAGAAGATTGTGACTAATCTCGTTGGGAGGCAGTATCCGGAGAATTGGGTAGACTTACACCCAAGAGTGTCTATTCGCAGCGATGAACAATTTTCTCAGCTAACAGTGAAAATCATAGCGCCAGACGCTCAACTGGAACCTCTTAGTATTTCAAATGTTCTTCCAGAGCTTCTTATCTCTTCCAACCATAACATCCTAACTCACGTGGTTTTTATGTGCCTTCTGAGCATGATGCAAGAAGTCGTTTTGAAGAACGACGAACCTACGAAAAGGCGAATTGAACTTCTGCAAGACGAACAAGAATTGATAAACTTCTTAAACACAGAGTATCCGGTGAAGGTTGAGATCGTTCTCTGTTTGAGCGCACTAATCGCACATCCAAACCTCAGAGCACAAATAAGCGAAAATTCAGGAGAATTTCTAGACCTCTTACGCACATTTATTCAACAGAGAAGCAGTCAATGCTTGTCAAATCAAGAGAGCATCGATCACACACTTCTCCTGATGTTGACCATCACCCAGGAAATTATTGAGAACTCAGACATTCCCGAGAAGTTTCGTGATTTCTCTAAGGTCCTGCGTGAATTGTTGAAACAAACTCCGAATGAATTGGTCATCCATAGGATCAACAAGCTACTGCAACTTCTGGAGGGAGGACTGAAGGCATCCTTTGAAAACAAAAGTAGTCAGTACAATGTGGCAAGGGATTTGATAAAGGAGCAAGAAACGCACTTGAAGGTCTATGGGATTAATTTGATGATAGAAATGCTGCGGCGGAAAGACAAGGATGCAACGGCAAATGTACATGTGACGTTGGCATTAGCGTTGCATGTGCTAAAGGACAAAGAGTCATACACGTTCTTAAACTGCGTTCGTCTGCTTGTGGCGCTTGTGCATATGATGGAAGCTGAGGTTCTGGAAACTTTGTCAGACGAGTACTTAAATAAGGACAATAAAATGGATTATCGTCTGCTTGTGGGAGAAGCTATGCTTAAAGTCACTATAGAATTGAGTAAGACAGTCTATTCTGAGAGGGAGCAGATTCAGATTTCATTTGATTCTTTGCAGATCAACTGTCGTACAAATATAAAGACGTTCTGTTGAACTGCTTTATGCAAGGCTGCCGATCGGAGATTGATGAGTTCCGGTGGTCGAGTTTCTCAAATTTGGCAACTCTGTGTCGAACGCTAACCTTTCAAGTTCACAATTTCTTCCAAGAGGTGGTTACATACGTTTTCTGTAGTTCTGTAGTTCAGATCTTCTGACTTCATCCACGATTTTACTTCGCTTGTTATTTTCTCTCTTTCACAGATGCTTCTCCTGATAGAAAACGAAATTCAAACCGGTACATACCTCCCGGCCAAACGCGCTGCAGTGCTCGTCCTGAGTGAGCTTTTACTGGGAATCGAAAACCTTCTCGATCACGAGGAATACCTCCTTCCCATCTACAGAGTTCTGAAGACTCTCTCCACCGAGTCCGATGATGAGAAGATTCGAATCCACGCTGCAAACGGGTTGAAAGCTCTCGGAGATAAATGCAAAAAATTCCTCATACCCGATGAGAAGATGGAGAAGGAGATCAAAATTCTCGGCATCAAAGATCCGCCGAGTAAAAAGCCCTCAGGACACATCTTAGAATTGAATTAAGTCAAACTTTATATTTTATTTGTATATTTCATTGTTTCACTTAGTTCTAAATACAAAATTAGTTTAAGCCTTAAGGTGATAGAGTTTTATATATTTCTTGTCTAGGAATTCTATGATACCGTTTACTTAGCCTAAAGATCTACAGATATCAATGTGTAGGAGCACCTATGCTCAGTCATCTTGAGTCGAAGGGAAGAGGGACAATGTGAAAAGAACGGATTCCCTTCGACAAGACAAATAAGCGTAGCATAAGAAAGTCTTTTAGATAGCCTTAGTCTATGGAGAAGGAGTAAAAAAAAATGTATGTAGTTTACACTCCTGAACGCTGGCTGGATTACGGGCTCTTGGGAAGTGGCTGGAGATTACGTCTCGACATCGTTTGTCGCCGGGATTCACGGAACAGAACATAGACAAATACCCCTACCATAATCACAGACAATGATACTGTCAACACCACACTTCCAACGTTGCCGGCAAAGTCTTTGAAATCACCTGCAACGAAAAAGGAGAACATTTTTGAGGACTCCCAGCATGACAAGGAGAAAGGAAGTCATACCCCTTTTGGCGGATCTACCCTGTGATGTCCCTCGTTCGTCTTCCATTTGATGAACAAGCTTTGCAAACTTCGCTTGACGAAAGACCTTAACTGGTTGCACGTTGACAGTGCTCTCCTCTGGTTCTTCACTTGGTTCGTGCTTGATGTCAACTTCATTTACTCCAGGAATTATGTCCTCAACGACCGCAACTGGTGGTTCAGTTCCAGCCTCCGTATTGGGCTCTTCGACACTTGTCTCCTTCAGAATTAAACCACTTTTGTCGACAAAATTCATCTGCCGGTGTTCCCTGCTCATTCGATCGGGTTCGAAGGGATCATTTTCCACGGCAGCAGCAACCCCTCCCTTTCCGGGGACAGTGAAGCTTGCCCTCACAGTTTGCATTCCCGACTGAAAGCTGCACACAACTACAAACCGTCTGGTGCTATGAGTAAAAATGCCCAGATTCTCCTGAACTGTAATGAATGTCTCCACTGTATTTGTCTCCGGTTTGACCAGGCTTCCACACATTTTGTGATCGATCCTCATCACATATTTGTCCATGACATCCTTGGGGTTGCCCTTGATGCCGCAGTTCCCGCCATCGACTACGATCTTTCCACCAAAATACGGGCCGGTTTCGACCTCGATTTCTGAAGCGTGCGGTAGACACTTTGTGGCCTGTGCTGAAACTGAAAATTGGGTTAGTAAAGTTCGCATTTGATGAGCCAGTGAAAATACTTACAGCCCTTGGTGGGGATAACAATGGTTTGACCTTGAAACAAATCATTTTCGATTTCATTATCCATCAGCTCCGACCTTCCACTGATCTTGGGATTTCTCCTCTTCTGCTGGGGCTTAATGTGGAAACTGTACTTCGTAGCCATTCTCAGGTTGTCCACTCTTGCCGTGTAATGCCTAATTGGCCTGCAAATTAAGCTCATAAATACGATTACTTATGCAAATCTTCGTCATTCTCACTCATTTGTCTTTTCCAGTTCGCCGTATTCGATGACTTTCGACCTACATCGGTGCGGTCCGAATGATTGCATCTCACAGTAGAAGATTTGAAACGATTTCGGAGGAGGCAGTGCATCTGTATCATTTGTCGCCGACACAAGCTCCACTTCCCACGTGAGGTTGACGGATTTGTAGTTTGGCTCTCCGGAAACGGCACGAATTTCTGAAAGAAGACAACAAAGAGACGCCGATCAATATGAGATCCGGACTGAGTCAGCACTTTGTATAAATTATGCCTTGTTCGTTAACGAATCGGTTACTGAATTTGGTCACAAACAGGTTAGGCGTCGTGAAGAGCCTGATCATTATTTGCATAGCATTCGCCGTTAATTGGGTCACATTTTGTTCCCATATAGGAATGGAGTATCGATTCCCCATTTGCATTTGTGTGTGCTGGCAACATCTGGAATTACACAAGCCATTAGGCTGTGCCGCCTAGTCATTCAGTTTGCCCAGCTGTTCCTCGATCCCCCATCTGAGACGTTGAAATGGAGTTGGGAGTGGGAAGGGGTGGAAGAGTCTGAAAGTAGAATCCACTGCGAGGAGAAATTTATGAGAGAACCTAAGTAATTGTGGTAGTTTTGGGCCAATAAAGAGAATCGTGCATCGTGTGGCCAGGCTACGGAGAAGAGATCTTGCTCACGTCGCGGCATGAAGCCTTTTACGAGCTCTCCATTAGGTATTTTGTGGGCAAAGCGGTGTCATCGATGAATGTAAATCACTTGGTCGTACAACTGTGCAAGTTGGTAACGAGAAATCGTAAAATTAAGTAGCAAATGATTGTCGTTAAGATTGCAATAAAAATTGTTGTCATTTTCCGAGGAGATATACAAAGTTGTTGATGGTAATGACAACAGACAGCGACTGACAAGGAATATGCTGTGAATGGGCAGTAAGGTAAAGGGGTTGTGGGATGTCAGGCGATTGTAAATGGCTAGGAGGGAAGGATGATGATGATGTTATGTAAAGGCGAACTCAAAATTTAACGATTTTGTAGATGACATCAATGTCTTTCGACGGCAAAGTGACTGTTATTAGTTGGAACGGCTCCCATTCTACAGCGCTGAAGAGGGTATGAATCGGAAACAAATCCAGTTATTAAAGAATGAAACTAGCTCAGTACGAAAAATAATAAGAGAATGTTTTTTTTTACAGTAGGCGATCAGCATTTTGTCGACAAATTTAAATTTGGTTCTGTTCTATTTTATTCTATTATGTTAAGCATTGCGTTCGGAAATTCATGAAATTACGCAAATATAAAAACCAAGTTGGTTTTGACTGCTTTTCACAAGATTTGCTTTGTAAATTTAGCATTTCTAAACAGGCCTGAACAGTATTTTTAAGGTTTCGTCTGCAAAAACGGAATCTAATGTCTATAGAAAACTGTTTCTTCGCCCCTTCTAATCAAACCTGGAAATGTGCTTCAACTAAAAACTGTAGCTATTTCTAGTTCGTTAACATGCAGCATGCAGAACGGCCAAGGGAGAGCTGATTCATTTATAGAGGTCACATCAAAGATGACTCGAGCTCTATGTTCAGTCTTGCTCTTCATCTCAAACCAGGAGCTCGAAATTCGAAGGCATTCTAAGGCGGAGTATAGCTTTTCATACACTCAAATTTATGATCTTCGGATATTCTCGTTTCATTAACAGGACTGGTAAAGCAAAAGAAAAGACAAAAACTTATACAGGGTGGCCCATCTAGTGTTTTTGTTTTAATCATATGTCATTTTGACACTGACAGCTGTTTCCCGCTCGAAATCTTGACAGAAATTCTAGATTTACGCTTGAAAATGTTGGAAAATATTGAAAACTTATTTCAAAAGTGAGTATAGCTGTATAGCGCAAACAGTGCGTTTTTTTGAAAAGAAGTTGTGGCCTAAATGAAGCACCCACCGCGACTACTGTACGCAAGTTTGTCCAAAAAGTTCGTGAGACTGGTATCCTAGTGGACAACACTCATGATCCCCGTCATCGTACTCAATTCATGAACATCGACTCCCCATCGATCAACAAGAGCTCAACATTTCACGCACTTGGTATTTTTTGATATTTCAAAGGCATTTGACAGAGTTTGACATCAAGCTCTTTTGTCGAAAATGCGAGCTTATGGTATCGATGAGTCTCTTCTTCTATGGATTAGAAATTACCTTTTGAACCGTTCAATTCAAGTCGTTTTGAATGGGTTCAAGTCTGATATCCACCAAATTAATGCTGGTGTTCCCCAAGGCTCTGTTTTGTCTCCGACTCTCTTTCTCATTTTTATAAATGATCTCCTGTCTGCTACTTCTAATCCAATCCACTCCTTCGCTGATGACAGTACTCTCAGCTTATCATATTCGTTCCAAGACTCACCTCCCTGTCCTTCGGCCGTAGAATTGGAGCGGCAGCGTATGTTAAGCACATTAAATTTCGACCTTGACAGCATTATCAATTGGGGTAAAAACAATAGAGTGGAATTTAATGCTTCCGAAACTCAATGCTGTCTACTGTCACTTAAGCGATCCCGAAATAATCAGCCATTATCCCTGAATGGCACTTGCATCGGAGAAGCCGAAAAGCTTTCCATCCTCGGTATGTGTATCAACTCAACACTTAGTTGGAATGATCACATATTCAAGGTCGCCAAAAATGCTGCAAAATGTCTAGGTTTCCTTAAACGATGCAAGACATACTTCACCCCCTCTGATTTGGCTTCAATTTACAAGGCCTTCATACGCCCCAAGCTTGAGTATAACGCTCATATCTGGTCTGGTGCTGCCAAGACCTCTCTGCACCTGCTAGATAGAATACAACAGCGAGCGATAAAACTTATAGGAGACAGTAATATCGCGAAGTCGATAGACTCGCTCGAACATCGCCGTAATGTCTCATCCTTGTCATTGTTTTATCGCTATTTTAACAAACGATGCTCAAGTGAGCTAGCCAATTGCATTCCTCCCCTCCATGAATTCACCCGAAATACTCGTCTCGCCAGGAATCCTCATCAGTTCACCCTTAAGCCTGTTTTCAGACGTACAGATAAGTTTAGATAATCGTTTTTTAGCCGCACCACACGAATATGGAATGCTCCTCCCAGCTCAATATTTCCCACTCACTACAATCCGCAGACATTTAAGACCAATGTGCACAGGTACCTCCTCTCCCTTTCTCCCTCTATACCTTCGGTCCGTGCTGTGTCTTGATTCCGGACACTTGAGGGTATTCGTAACTCCTTTTGCGCGCGCAAATTATAAAAAAAAAAGAAAAATTAAAAAAAAGAATTCCGCAAAATAATTACGGATTATTCGCTTACAAGGTCCAATTGACTCAGCAATAGAAGGCGCGCGACCATCCGCATCGTTATCGCATTGCAGTGTGGGCCTTAGAGCAGCTTGACTTGGTCAACGATTTTGAGCGAAAAATCATCTTTTCTGACGAGGCGCATTTTCATCTCGTCGGCTATGTTAACAAACAAATTGCCGCATTTGGGGATCGGAAAACCCGCACATTATTGCCGAGAAGCCAATACATCCATAGAGTGACACTTTGGAGCGGGTTGTGGAGTGCTGGCTTCACCGGACCATTTTTCTTCGAAAATGAGGCTGGGAACAACGTTTCGGTCAACGGTGGGGGTTACAGAGCCATGTTAACCGACTTTTTTTTTACTGAAATTGAAAATATGGATTTGGACGACCTCTGGTTGATGCATGTTGGCACGCATTACACGCAGCCCATGTCACAATAGAATTTGCGTACCAAATTTCCAAATCGTGTTATCAGCCGTCTTGGCGATGTCAATTGGCCGTCTCGGAGCTGCGATTTGACACTTTTAGATCTTTTTTTTTGTGGGAAACCGTGAAGGAGCGATGTTATGCCAAAAGTCCGGAAACGATTCAAGCACTTAAGGCCAATATCATTAAAGAAATTTGTGAGCTACAGCCCGAAACCATCAACAAGGGCTTGAAAAATTGTAGTGACAGAATGCGCTACTGCGAAGCCAGTAATTTCCTTCATTTTATTGCATTTTTAAAAAGAAACTTGCATTTGGCCCACCCTTTATTTGTCAATTGCGTTAATCAATGTGGCATAGCGGCGTCGCAGCGCATTTCATGGCCTAATCTTTGCCAATTCTTTAGGTAGACAAACCTCTTGACTACTTCAAAGCTAAGGAAGTCAACGTCGACATCAATTGCCGTAAATCCTTTTCACGGTTTGATGTGATTACACAATAAGGTAATTGCATACAACGTAGTACGCGATGGCCCCATCTTTATAGAAGGGAGAGCCTTGTCTAAATTAAATACCTCGCACAACATGATATGTAGTGCAAGTTTGGAATGGTTAGCCATCAGCTTTGGCCGGTATTGTTAATAGAGTTTTTGCATCCCTCACAACGTCTTCCACCGCAACTGTAACGATGCAGCAGAAAGAAAAACCACGCAATGGAAAAAATCCTTTCCAGAAACAGCTTCTCAAAGTGAACCATCAAGTAACTATTAGTCGTCTTGCAATCCATGCGGTGAATTTAGTAATTTCGATAACAAACCATCATAACCACTTACCAGACTTGTGGTCTCAAAACGGTACATATTGCTTATTTGTTTTTCTTTTTTTGTGGAAGCGCCACCTAACACACACGCCCGCAGTTCATTCTGCGATAATCACTGCTTGCTTACTGTATATCCACCTACATTCTCTCACGGAAGCTTTGTTCAAATTATAAGAACTTGGCAGCATTCGTCACAGTGTGCCAATCTTCTGATTTAAACGGCAATTCATGTCAATTCTTGGAATCTCATTTGGATAACACTTCAGCACTGTCATTGCCTCACCTCACAATTGCACACGTATCAACCAGCCATTGCACTTTGTCTTCCCCAAAAGTCGGCGAATCGGAGAACGGGGATCGGATACCATCTGATGGATGGGAGCCTACATACCAATCAATCAATTCCCCGCTCACAATAAATCAGTCAAGTACGACATGCCAAAGAGTCTATTCCCATGGACAAGCTGAATTCATTACGTGGGCAGAGCATTGTATCACTTGTAGGCATATTGGAACATCACTCTCTCTCACTCTCAGCCCATAAACTAAGCTGGCAGTTCCCTATTGGGATATCTGATCCCCCACAGCCGAAGACTCATCGAATTTCTCCGATTCTAGCGGAAACATTTCGCATTACTCAGCGTACAACTTGTGAAAATAACCTGCCCATAGCCATCGTTTATATCAATTGCTCCATCCATTCCACCCCATCCATCAATCAAGCCGGCTACACCTACTTAGCCTCCGTGTTCGAGACCAATTTGCCGTTCAAGTGGCCGCGCCATTGAGCAGTGCGCAGTTCATGCAAATGAAACTGCCATTTTGCTAAGGTAATACGATAATGACGCCTTTGACTGGGTGTTCCCAATTGTGTTCCGTTCGAGTTCAAAACTGGAGCAGACTAGTACTGAGCTCTCCTTTGCAAACATCCCGACTCCATATTCAAATGCGGTGCCCTCCCGCCGAAGGCGTGCAAGTTGTTGTGAGCGAACAAACAGCAGTACCTTCCCGCGGGTAACTGCTGCTATCCGTGGTAATCACGAACTCACCGACGCGATTTGAATAACACAACAAAAGTCAAATGAAAACACGGAGAGTTACTGCTCCGGCTGGCTAACTCTCTTATTCCCTAAAGTGGAACAAGTCAGAGTTTATCTAGATGCGCATACCATCACAGCAGTAGCTGGTGCAGATGGCACTCGTATAACCAGAGAACGAGGCGGAAAATGCCAAATGGAACTGCAAGCAGCCACGAAAATCGTGCTGCCACTGATTGATTGCGCACAGAGCAGCAGAAGGAGAATCCCTCCAAGCTTCAAAGAAATTCATTTTCTCTGTCAGAAGACAACGAAGGTACTCAAGATCATGCGAGTGCCTATGAAATGAAAATTTCAATGCCTCCAGCCAGCTCCGGCAAGTCATAAAGTTGGCAACCGGACTTAAACACGTTAGTCGAATGAGACGGCAGTTTGAATTTGGCCACAACACAGTCGACGACATTTGACATAGATTCCCCGTCAGAGAAATATTAAACCATACACAACGCAAAGGGTTGCTCGCGATTGGGTCAGACGTTGGTGACTAGTTACCGTGGACATGGTTCGAGGTTGGCCTGGAAGTGTTGCGTAAGAGTGTATGATGTCACGGAAATGAGTGAAACAGTATCTATACAGGTGCTGGGGTTCCCTGGGGCCAGCAGTTCATTGCAATTAGACCCAACAGGCCTCTTGGCTATAAACCAAATGAACACGACAAGTTTTGTTGAGCCTAAAGAGAGAGAGAGTGAGAGAGAGAGATAAAGAGATAGCAAACATGTGTTTACCGACAAAAGTGAAATAGTGGGGGTAGAAAGTTTTGCGTCATCAATTATATAATGCTTCCTATTTTTGTAAGATGTTTAGATTTTAAATAAGCAACGTGGAACGAGCGTGGCTCCATAAGTTCTGGTGGCAACGGAATGAAGGAACTTGCTCCTTGACCTGTTTGGATCCAGGGAAGCAGTCGGGAAAGCGTAGAGCTCTCAAGAAATACCTCGAAATAATGAAGTTTGGTGTTTCAATTAGAAGACATAGAATAGATGAAATTAACAAACGTATAAAACAAGGCTACCCCCGGCAGCTGACCTTCTCGTGGTGGGGGGCGGGCAACATATGGTGTGCATATTGTACGCCGCAAGCCTGGCTAACGAAGCGCAACCATCTCGGATGACCAGAAGAACACAGACAGCCTCGTATACCGCCTACCCTGGTGTGCCAGGGCCCCATTCGGAGCCAGGCCTGAATGGTGGCAGTATGCGAGCGTCTGGTGGCCGGCCTATCCCGCTCGGCAGCCGGTCGGGCTCAGCCCCAAGGAGTTACGAGCCACCCGGCAGTGGCATCGTGAGCCTCTACGGGGGTGGGAGGGGGATCACGCCATGCACTCTCTCTCTCTCTCTCTCTCTCTCTCTCTCACCCCGCGACCCCTTTAGTGGAACATGCGGATCATTGAAAATGAGAGAGAGATAAAACAAGGCTTCAACCACGTCGCGCATTCGCTCCAGAGCCATGCATTTAGTATCGCGTAACTCTTGTACCTATTTGTAATAGCCCAAACATGCAACAACATTTTCGACAACTACTGTTTCTCTTTGCCGACAACTGAATGAATTGAAGTAACAATGCCCCCATCATCCTACTACAAGGCAATAATCTCCACTAACCCCATCAACTTCAGCAACAACATGATTATTGAGACAAAAGCTCCAGCCACAGCAAACCAAACAGACCCATCTTCAGCTTCTCCTTCACCAGCCGGTGTTGTCTTCCTGGTTGTGCTCGTACTCGTACTTAACGTGACTGCGTCGCTCGTCGGTCTACGGTTGACTCCGCGTTCTTTGTGTACCTTGCCACGACCTACAGTCGAGGTTGTGATTTTTCGCAAATAACTTAATCAACAAAATTGGATATACCGCTGGGCATGGCATTCCGTCGCCGCATCCATGGGCTACACGATCCTCCAACATTGCAACATAGTCTCGCCGCTCAGCAGCATCTCGCGCGCTGACAAAGATGTTGTGTTGCACACGGCTCGTTAACAGCCCCAACACCGACGACATAATCACCATCACATTTCGGATTCGGCTTTCGCTTTAGCTTTGGCTTTTTGTCATCATCCATCTCCTGTACGTCGTATATCTACGAGTACTCGTTGTCGTCGGTTAACTGTTACCGGGGAAATTAACTTGCGAAACTATCGTATAATTGCTTGAATGGCGTGCGCGCTCTTCCAGAGCGTCATTAGGCATCGGACATTTCATAGCGCATTCCGTGTGCGATTACCAGCCGGAGTCAGGGAGTTCAGATCAGGAAATAAGGACGTTCCACTGGGTCGTAAGTCAGTGGAGCATTCACCACATTATGGCCATTGTGTGTCATGTGGGAGCAATTACGGCAAAGAAACCATCGGGTTCCTACGCATGGTCATTGCGAGTGTTGTCCACAATCAACTCTCCATATGGCCGGCATAGAACCGGCACGCGTCCCACTAACGATACGCCGTGAGTTCGCGTCACACAAACCGGTCCTCTGCTGCGGCCGAGATGAGTCCAACAATCCCATAGGGGCCAATTGTTTGTTCGAGAGATTTTCACAAGTTGCGGCCTCGTTGCAGGTGGCCCATTGCATAATCCATGAAAGCGCTAACAAACGTAACAATGACGACCACCGTTTTATTGCCCCAAGCAGGGCAGGCGTTGTTCCCGCAATCAATCGAGCCGATATCGGCATCCGAATACCTTCGGCCAATAGGGGGGGCGTTGTCCCTTGTTAAGGCGATCGATGGAGGCTGTAATTGAAGAGCCACAATACTTTGCGGGTAATTACAGAGAGAGCTGGAGCAGAGAGGAGCCTCTCAGCGGAGTTCATCAAGATTGAGGTGATAGGGAGAACTCGTTGAGTGCATAAAGTAATCAGATAAGAGAGGCTTTAGGTTGAGTGGCTTCTAGCCCGTTTTTGGTGAGGACTAATGGGCACAGGTGCGTCGGCGAATCGCTTCCGTGATTGCCTATTAATTCCTTGTAAGTGTTTTTTCACGGTCGCTCAGTGAGCGTATCACTCATCGGATGTTAAGTCTACAGAAGGAGGAGAGACCAGCACCAGATCTGATGGTATCTCTGGTGATGGTGGTGGTGGTGGTGGTGTTGTTGTTGTTGCTTGGTTCGTTGAGGTGCATGGAGTACACGGGTGAGATAAGAATGCAAAGAGTTACGACACCTTGACGATGTGCGCGTTTGTTGAACGGGTTGACAAGTTGTTTGAGGAAAACACAAGATTACTTCAAGTTGCTGTGTCCTCAATAGCTTCCTTTTGATATGCTAATCTTAGTGGTTGTGCGTTGCGTTATCGCGAGGAAGGCAGTGCGCCCACTAAGCCACTGTTTCATTCATTTCATTCACTTCATTAAAGGGGAACTGTCCTCAGTGATGAATCTCTTTGATTGTTGCACTTAGTCCGACGGAAAGATTTCTCGGCAAAGTTGAGTTGAGGCCACAGATTGAATATCATTCTGTTTAAAGACTTTGTCAACATTCATTTCAGATTTGTGCGAAAATTCATTGTTTTTCCTCGTTTTGTTCGCACAGCGAACTCTTAATTTGTTTTTGCTTAAAAATTGCGAAATGCAGTGGGGCACAGCCACAAAAAAATTAAAACGTTTTCCCACGAAGAACCAGATAATAACTAAAAATGAAAGACAGACAACGTGTGAATCGTTGATTACATTTTAATTATGCAAAACAGAAAGAGACTAATTCAGTTGAGAAAACAGAAGAAAACGATCTAACGAATTCCATCTCAGTGAAAATAGTCCATAATTATTTCAGTTAAAAATTATTAATGGAAGAAGTTTAAAGTCTATTAGTACGTCGTTTGCTTTCTGACTGAGTTCAAGTTATTTTTGGAATAATCGGGGCTAACTTTCTCGCATTCCTCTAAGACGCTTTTGCTTGAAAAATGATGCTTCCGATTTTCATTCATTTTAAGCCATGAGTTCTCTATTACTATTAAGTCCGTTGATTGTGATGGTTCCAAGGCCGCATATGATGGCAGGCAAACAGACGAGCAGTACAGCGATATGTCCATTTTTGACATCCCTGCCAAGGTTTTTATGTTGTATTTTATTGTATAGTTTGGGGTCACTGTCCCCCGATCATTCAACCGTCAACCAGATTGATCACGTTGCGATCGACGTCAGACACTCCTCCAGTATTCTTGATGTCCGAACGTTCCGAGGCGCCAACATCGACTCGGACCATTTCCTTGTTGTAGCCAAGGTAAGGACACGGATATCGAGAAAACAACGGATTCGAGGAAGACAACCACGGTTTGACGTCGAAAAGCTACAATCGAAACAGACTGCCAGGAACTTTGCCGATCGAGTCTGAAACTCTCCGAAAGTTCGACGTCGCCTGCACTAACAATAGACGAAGAATGGAAACGTTGTCAAAAAGCCATCAGAGAAGCCGCTACTGACGTGCTGGGTTTTAAAACGCCAACAAGGAAAAACCCCTGGTTTAACAACGAGTGCAGGCAGGCACATGCAGCAAAGCATGAAGCCTACCGGGCAACGCTGCATCGGACCACGAGAGCTGTTCGTGAGCTCTACGAACAGAGAAGAAGGGAAGAGAACCGGCTTCTCAGGAAGAAAAAGAAAGAGCACGAGAAGCGCGCGATCGAGGAGATGGAGAGGTGTTATGGCAGGAATGATCTCCGAATGGATGGTCTTTTATCGAATGGATATAAAGTTCGGACAGAAGCCTGCCGGGACGAGAATGGACAGGTAATAGTAGATTCGCAGTCGATACTGAGAATTTGGAAAAATCTTTTCTGCAGACTGTTAAACGGCGATGAGGACACAAATACCGCTGTCAGGCAGAATGTTCCACTCAACCCAACGGACGATGATAGAAGAGAATACCCCCCGACCTAGACGAAGTCAAGATAGCGATATCGAGACTGAAGTCTAATAAAGCTGCTGGTGCAGATAGTCTGCCCGCTGAAATGATTAAAGCAGCTGGAGATGATCTGGTAGGGCGCATGCACCAGCTCATCTGTAGGACATGGTCGGAGGAAAGCATGCCCGATGAGTGGAATCTCAGTATCGTTGGCCCGATCCACAAGAAAGGAGACCCCTTTGACAGCGAAAACTATCGAAGGATAAGTCTCCTTAACATCGCCTACAAAATCCTCTCTGTCGTTTTGTGTGAACGCCTCAAACCATTTGTGAACAAACTGATAGGTCCTTATCAGTGTGGTTTCAGGCCCGGGAAGTCCACCATCGATCAAATTTTCACACTACGGCAGATCCTGGAAAAGACCCAAGAAATGCAGATCGACACACACCATCTATTTGTCGATTTCAAGGCCGCATATGACAGCGTGTATAGAGACGAGCTATACAGCGCCATGGCTAGTTTTGACATTCCTGCCAAACTCGTCAGACTGAGCAGGATGACGATGGAGAACTCTCGCTGCTCCATCAAGACACCTTCAATGTCAAAAAAGGTTTTAGACAAGGCGACGCGCTGTCATGTGATTTCTTTAACATCGTTCTTGAGAAGATCGTGCAAAACTCACTGGCCAACACAAGAGGCACGATCTTCCAAAAGTCCGTTCAACTGCTAGCTTACGCGGATGACATTGACGTGATTGGGCGAACACAGCGAGCCGTCAATGATGCGTTTGCTGGCATTGAAACGGAAGCGGCTAAAATGGGTCTGGCGGTAAACGAGGGCAAAACCAAGTATACGAGTATGCTGTCACCGAGAAAGGACAAACAGCTATAACTTTAAGGTAGTGAAGGACTTCATCTACCTCGGCTCCGCGGTAAACAGTACAAACAACATCAGTACCGAGATCAAACGCAGAATAACTCTTGTCAACCGCTGTTTTTTTGGGCTAAAAAGGCAATTGAGTAGTAGAGCCCTCTCTCGGAAGACCAAGTTGACTTTGTATAAGACCTTGATCATCCCAGTAAGGCGCAGAGGCATGGACAAAATCCCAAGCGGATGAACAGTGTTTTGGTCTTTTCGAGAGAAAAGTTCTGCGCGCGATCTTTGGTCCTGTTTGCGTTGATGGCATTTGGAGGAGAAGATTCAACCACGAACTGTATGGGCTGTACAGCGACATGAGTATAGCCAGGCGTCTACGGATCCAACGCCTAAGATGGCTAGGCCATATAGAGCGTATGGACAACTTAGCTGCGGCCCGAAGAGCCTTCGACTCTGAGCCTGTGGGACAACGCAACAGAGGACGTCCACGAACAAGGTGGCGCGCACAAGTCGAGGGGGACCTCGGCCGGCTTGGTGTGCGAAACTGGAGACAACTTACGAAAGATCGTGCTGGCTGGAGAGGCATGTTGAGTGAGGCCCAGGTCCACCTCGGACTGTAGCGCCCTAAGAAGAAGAAGAAGAAGGTTGGGGTCACTGTCACAGTGTTGAACAACCGTGACTCACTGTTCGGTATTTGTTACCCTGCATTCCTCTTTAACAACCAAAAGTACCTATTAGAATCTTAGTCGTTCATCTTATAGTGTTTCACTGTGTTTTTGGGTTACAGCCAATTCGATTCCTTAGAAACTTGACCATTTCATGGATCTTAGTGTTTCACTATTCTTCTATGCAAGCGACTGGATGGCGCAGTTGGTTGAGTGCCTGCTCCAAGTTAGAGGGATCCCAGGTTCGAATCCCAGTGAAATCGAATCTGGTCCAGTTACCATTTGCCATCAAATTAACGGAACTGGAGTAGGTTGCTACCTGGCAGTTTAATGGACTAGTTTTGAGACTGAGTGCTCCAGTAGTGTTTCAAAAATATTCAGGAAAAAAAAATATTCTATTCTGAACGAGTATTTGCGTAGCGTTATTTTTCTAACTCTTCCAAGATCCGGACAGATGCCGACGTAGTGTATGATTGTCGTCCCTACCCATGTGCCCTAAATGCAGTTACCGGTTATTATGCCTACGACATTGCTAATTTCCTTTCTTACTTATTGCTTTTCTAAAAGTATGCCCTAAATGAAGCTGCCATTGAATGCCCATAAATTCCTCCTTCTCCAGATCGAGAGACTTTCATTAACAATCGCTGCATCCAAAAGTGTTACTATGTGACACCATTTGAGACTCCGCCTGGAGTTGTTTAGAGTTCAAGTTAAAACATCGACACCGAAATGTAATCTAGGGCATTTCAATTAAGTAGGTAATATCTAGACTATCCCACAAAAACTCTCCCAATACTGAGAATACCACACACCCGCTCCATCACTTATGACCCCTTTTCAGCGAATTCACAACAATAAAACCGCCTGCACTGTGCATTTGAAAGCAGCACCCCACTCGCTTGTCAGTGTGACCAAAACCCAACCTGAACTGGAACACACACCGAATGACACAACGCAACGCAACTGTTCTTGATCATTAAGATAAATTAAATCAGAGGCGTACTCGAACGAACGCAATAAACTCTAAAGCGTCAAGATTTACACTCTCGACATTGCGTTGTGCATCCATGATGAGCAACCGACTACTCATAGTCCGCAAAGCAAACGTGTCGCTTGTCAAATTCCCAACCGGCAAACTTCCATTCATTTCTATTCCTCCTCTGTTATTCGAGCAGAAACTAGACCGCAACAATTGCAGCCGTGCGGGTATCCCATCTCACATCCTCCTTCGGGTACAGTTGTCAAAATGTCGCTCCCAGCAGAATGAGGAAAATTAAAATAATTTTATAACCGCTTAATGTTGTAATTAAAAGAAGCGGCGATGCAGTTTAATTACACCACGGGACACACCGCACCATCGCCGTGACACGGCATCCGAGCTGTGGGCTCTTTATGCGTCGGTGTGTGTTCTGCGTTCTTTAATAATTCATGACCCCCCTCCAGTATCGTGTTCCAAAGTGATCATCAAGTGGGAAGCGAGGAACCTAGTTTTGCCCAAACAGCGGTTGCCCACTTAGAACAGAACAGAACAGAACCGGGTTCAAATCATCGAATTTGACCCCGACGTGTATGATTGAAATATTAGAAAGTTCAGACCGCAACAGCACGAAACGAATGATCTCCACTTAGCGAGGCACTCATGGAATCCACTTGGAATTCATTTATCCATCCATCCATCCAGCATCTTCCTCGGGCGCTTCGGAGAGTAGCTACTTCCATTTAATTTGTGATTTGTAACACGATCCGTTTGGGATTTCATCTGCGGACGACGGTGATGATGATAATGGTAATGGTAATGGAAATGGAGGAACTCGCCGGGGAGCCAGCAATGATGGAATGGTAATGAGGGTCTTATTGGCGGCAGCTCGAGATTATAAGTGACCGAAATGGAGCGGTTGAGATGTTTTCATAACAAATGAACGATTGCTTGGCAATCAGGCGCCTTTGTGGACTCGCAAAATTATAGGTCATCAGTAGGCTGATTGTTATCGAATTATGCACGTGAATTGACTTCGAAGCAATCGAGGATAGATCTGAGCTAGGTTCTGGTGAAACTAAGGCAACCGATCAGATGTATAACGCGTCTGAAGATATGCAGCAACTTCTCAAGACATGGAAATGTGGTGGTTTCTGTAGTTGAAAAGCGATTGAAACTCTTAAACTGGTTAAGGATGTAAAGAGATTATGGTATGTTGTTAAATCAGAGCTAATCACAACAGAGGAAGACGAAGATTGGCGCCAATTTCAATTAATTGCGGCGATCGGCTCAAGGTCAAGCTGAACCACGCACTTTCACCCTTAACAACACACGCATCACCCGTGGACCATCACCCGTCTACTAAAGATAGAACGAAATGCAATCAATTAACCGCATCATCCCAAGTGAAAGCAGGCAACCATTCATTTAAATTGTTAATTTTTATGAAAGCATATCTTCAAGATGAAAGAAACCCTCAAATAATCATTATTCAATCTCTTTGGCTTTGTACTATCACCGAGAAGACTTCAAAGTCTGAGAGGAACTTTTACTCATTCTTCCAGCGGAAGAGGGCCAGTGAGATCATCCGTCCGTTCGGCCAAAGTCAGCAACGCACCAAACACACTCATGATGGGTGAGCTAAATAAAGAGCATAATTGAAATAGAACAGTAAAGCATTCATCGAATCGGGTCAGGGCAGAACAATGAAACCAATCCACAGTACCACTCCACTCCGGTGACGATGATGGTCGTGTATCACTTCTTGACAAAAATACACACACAGAAAAACAAAAGAGTTGAGCTGCGAACTTGCAAGCATTTCATTTGTTATGCAAAACGACCCAAATTTTTTTTATTCTGATTATTTTCCCAGATCCAAGCAACTCGCATTTCACACTCTCTCTCCGAGACGGATGGCACCGATGAGTGAGTGTGCACATCGCATCCATGTTGTGTCACGGAGAATCACAACATCAGACATCGGGTACGCGAGTAATCTGTCTTAATCGCTCTTGAATCTGCGGGCCTTCGACCCACTTGCGGTGAGTGAAGACGGGACCGACATGCAAATGCTTGGTCCTCTCGTCATTAGCACGACTGCAACGCGCAAATTAGACCAGAACCGAGCGGCGAAGAACTGCGAGGAATAAAAGTGAAAATTGCCTAGTTTGTGCTTGCGTTTCACTGACACTCTGACCACAAATTGTCAGTGCGGCCACTAAGCCGTTAAGCGGCGGTGGTCGTAGCATCGAAACCTTTACACTAATGTCGTCATATGCGTTTCCAGTGATCTAGTTCTTGGCATCAGTGGCATCTTCTGGCTTTGACACAATAGTCTTCTTGTGCATAGCCAGAACAGTCCTCACTCGCGACAGGCGAGGAGGCGCGATGTCATTAGACTCGGCGTGAGCCATTGCGCAGTGAATGTTACAATTTGATATGCGACTACAGTCCTATGGGCTCTCATCGTTGACTGTAGAGATGCTGGTTTGTTTGGTCTCTACTTGTTTTTCGGGGCCAATTAAAATGGCAGACCCAACTAGGCAGCCAAGCGGTGATGTACCAGAGTGTGTGAATCTTTTCGTTTGGCTGATTCGTTTCACTGTCCCAAATCGTGTGTGTGTGTGTGTTCGGTGGTAAAAACGGTCCCTTTTTGCTTTCTTCAGTAACTGTATGTGTAACAGAGTGCAGTTTACTTTTTCCTGCTGCGGATGACAAAACGGATGCGATAATTGGAGAAACGATGGAGAAGTTGTCGTGATTTATGCGACGGGGGGCATAGGGTTAGACTTTTTGATGAGCTTCGGCTCTTGTGTGACCACGATTTACAATTTACGATGGCCTAGATGACGATTTCCGTTACATTGCAAATAAATTCAGATATTTTTTTTTGTTTTGCTTTTATGCAACAGATGATGAATCTAGTCGCACATAGCATTTCCTGAATTGAACAGCATGAGCCTACATATGATGGACATTATCGGATCTCTTGCTGTATGCATTGGCCACATTTTCAAATCTTTTGCTTGTGGAATGGTGTTTTGAATAAGCAAAAGATAATCTGCATATTTTTTATGAAAACAGATCCGCGAAAATTGTATGCATAAATGAATTTGTGAAATGTATCCAAAATAACGTCCGGTTTGGAAGCAGAGTGCCAGGTATGTGCACAAAAAAATTGATGTACATGAGTAGAAGTCACAAACTGACAGCAAAGTTTTGGTTTTGATGAGGCTTGGAGGGCCTACAAATCTAAGACAACTTATCCATTGTGAGATGGACTGTGTTTTGATGAATGATTGCAAACGGAAAATGTAACTAAACGCGTTGAGAATAAACAACACAAATGGTATAAGAAGAGTACACGTGGAGGAAGTTGGCAAAACTGTTTGACAGATCTGAAAAGTGACGATAAGTCGCTGAATGAAATTGATTACAGCATGCAAACCTTTTTTAATCTCGAGAGCGCTGCCTACTTCGAGACACTTCGAAATTTTTCGTGTACGTAAAAAGGCTTTTCGAAGTACTCGAACAGATATATATATGTACAAGCATAGAACTCTCTACGAAACGAAGGTTGGACATCCGCAAGCGTAGATTTTTACATATATGAATACCCACCACTTTGGCAGTAGCAACAATTTGAAAAAAAAAACTGGGCAAGTGCGAGTTGTACATAAAACAAAATTTAGATATTTACCATTACTTTATGCATTTGATCAAACCTACAAAACTTCGTTTTCAGATCTTTAAAATTCGCATGTCGATGCCTTACCGTTTTTGGCCAAGATCTATTATGGCCCGAATGCTTGTAATTAATTTAAATGAAAGTACTCAATGAAGCCAAGTTTTTGGGATTTTTGTTTAAGCATTATTTTAGATGGAACCTTAAAAAATCGGAGGAATGTTTATCATGTTGTAGCCAAGGTAAGGACACGGATATCGAGAGAACAACGGAGTCGAGGAAGATAACCACGGTTTGACGTCGAAAAGCTACAATCGCAACAGACTGCCAGGAATTTTGCCGATCGAGTCTCCCTGAAACTCTCCGAAAGCTCGACGTCGCCTGCACTAACAATAGACGAAAAATGGAAACGTTGTCAAAGAGCTATCAGAGAAGCCGCTACTGATGTGCTGGGTTTTAAAACGCCAACAGGGAAAAACCCCTGGTTTGACAACGAGGGCAGGCAGGTACATACAGCAAAGCATGAAGCCTACCGGGCAACGCTGCATCGGACCACGAGAGCTGTTCGTGAGCTCTACGAACAGAGAAGAAGGGAAGAGAACCGGCTTCTCAGGAAGAAAAAGAAAGAGCACGAGAAGCGCGCGATCGAGGAGATGGAGAGGTGTTATGGCAGGAATGATCTCCGAATGGATGGTCTTTTATCGAATGGATATAAAGTTCGGACAGAAGCCTGCCGGGACGAGAATGGACAGCTAATAGTAGATTCGCAGTCGATACTGAGAATTTGGAAAAATCTTTTCTGCAGACTGTTGAACGGCGATGAGGACACAAATACCGCTGTCAGGCAGAATGCTCCACTCAACACAACGGACGATGATAGAAGAGAATACCGTCCCCCCGACCTAGACGAAGTCAAGATAGCGATATCGAGACTGAAGTCGAATAAAGCTGCTGGTGCAGATAGTCTGCCCGCTGAAATGATTAAAGCAGCTGGAGATGATCTGGTAGGGCGCATGCACCAGCTCATCTGTAGGACATGGTCGGAGGAAAGCATGCCCGATGAGTGGAATCTCAGTATCGTTGGCCCGATCCACAAGAAAGGAGACCCCTTTGACAGCGCCAACTATCGAAGGATAAGTCTCCTTAACATCGCCTACAAAATCTTCTCTGCCGTTTTGTGTGAACGCCTAAAACCATTTGTGAACAAACTGATAGATCCTTATTAGTGTGGTTTCAGGCCCGGGAAGTCCACCATCGATCAAATTTTCACACTGCGGCAGATCCTGGAGAAGACCCATGAAATGCAGATCGACACACACCATCTATTTGTCGATTTCAAGGCCGCATATGACAGCGTGTATAGAGACGAGCTATACAGCGCCATGTCTAGTTTTGACATTCCTGCAAAACTCGTCAGACTGAGCAGGATGACGATGGAGAACTCTCGCTGCTCCATCAAGGTCGGTAACGAACTCACCGACACCTTCAATGTCAAAAAAGGTTTTAGACAAGGCGACGCGCTGTCATGTGATTTCTTTAACATCGTTCTTGAGAAGATCGTGCAAAACTCACTGGCCAACACAAGAGGCACGATCTTCCAAAAGTCCGTTCAACTGCTAGCTTACGCGGATGACATTGACGTGATTGGGCGAACACAGCGAGCCGTCAATGATGCGTTTGCTGGCATTGAAACGGAAGCGGCTAAAATGGATCTGGCGGTAAACGAGAGCAAAACCAAGTATATGCTGTCATATATGTCTTCTGCGCGCGATCTTTGGTCCTGTTTGCGTTGATGGCATTTGGAGGAGAAGATTCAACCAAGAACTATATGGGCTGTACAGAGACATAAGTCTAGCCAAGCGTCTACGGATCCAACGCCTAAGATGGCTAGGGCATGTAGAGCGTATGGGCAATTAACTCCGGCCCGAAGAGTCTTCGACTCTGAGCCTGTGGGACAACGCAATAGAGGACATCCACGTACAAGGTGGCGCACACAAGTCGAGGGGGACCTCGGCCGGCTTGGTGTGCGAAACTGGAGACAGCTGGCGAAAGATCGTGCTGGCTGGAGAGGCATGTTGAGTGAGGCCCAGGTCCACCTCGGACTGTAGCGCCCTAAGAAGAAGAAGAAGTTTATCATCCATTCCCATTGAGGGGAAGATTTCTTAAGTATTGCCAGATTTAGACAGTATTGTGTCCACCGTGCTACAGATCAAGTCCACTGATACAGTCCTGTACGAGGCCGTGCCAGATTCTCTCTGGCTACCTTTCCAGACATAAAAGGAGCTCTCAACAAGGTCCAACTTAACCTAACCTGGAGTCCTTCATGAATTTGGGTGTGTGGCTTCTGGTAAAGGACTATGATCTGGTGAGATTGCACAGGGCATGGATAAGTTGCAGCTGCGTTCGCGGACGATGTAGCGGCTTAGGCAAGTTTCTCTGTGTAATAATCCAAATCATGGGTAAAGTGATCTCCATGTGAATATATTTAAACAAACTTAAAGGGATCAAATTGATTGCTTTTCTTCCTTAATTTGTGGTCCTTAATTTACGAGCCAAATTTGGAAATTGCGGTTCAAGATGAGCCTTCTTTAGCAATCATTCGGCTTGTATGTACTTTTGTTCTCTCACGGAACTTACTATGAACGGAAAAGTCGCACTTATCCGATAAAACAGTGATCAAATACTTAAGAGGATATGTTTGCTCTCATTTACATTCATACGAAATTCTTATTGAATTCTTTTCCAGTTGCTCTCTCTCTTTCTGTAATCTTAAGGCATGCAACAACAATAAGGTATTGGGCTATTGCTTCCGGGCTAAGACAGTGTAAACATTAACAAGTCTTAAAAGAAACTCTTTGAATTGGGAGGAAAATGCCTGAGAACCTAAGGTTTGCTTTTATGTTTAATTTTTTCATTACGTGATTTAACACCTTTGTCTGTGTTTGTCTGGAGGTTAGCTTTGCATATCGATGTCTACAACATATTTTTCAAGCTTTCGTATGTTGTAGACATCGATATTGTCAACTTCTTTTCTTCTAAAGATGGTTGATTTTAGTTCTAGTTGTTGGGATCAAGTAGCAAGCAATCGCACTAGCTGAGGAGCCTGAGTTTCACACAAAATTGTAGCGACACACTAGATGAATAAGTTGTTTGGGCCCATGGTGTGTTAACCCAAAAGAAATTGTGTTCCTTTACGAAACACAAAACCTCGCTCAAGATTGATCAATCTCCACGAATGTTTGTACCTCGCATGTAGCCAAACCCAGATGAACTTTGTTCTACCTAGTCTTTGTATGAATAAACTAACAATTGTTCGTTCTTAAGATTTCTTTGTTGAGAAAGTCCCTCAGCGCGTACACTAATTATACCAAATAAATTAAGGCTCAACTGGAGCGCGAGCAAACATCAATTAGGAAGACCCCAGCCCAATGTGGGTTAATTAGAAGAAGCCCCATCGTTCACATCCGCTGGCCGAGGAACCCACTGAAACGCTCAAACTCTCTTCGTGTGTGATCCCACTCATTAATCACCGCCAGATAAACAATGACTAATTTCGGTTTCACGCAGATTGAGTGTATCAAATTACAACCTTCTAATTGCCATTCACACGATTCCTCATTTTATGTCTGGTCTACTCTTCCATTATCCATCGGACTAGCGCCAGTTGGGACGGAGACTAAGACGACGGTGAAGACAACAACGACCAGAAGAGCACCAATTTGCTTAGGACAAAGTGGCACATCGCATCACACTTAATTTATAGTTTCTCTCGGCAGTTCTTTGATTGCCAGCTGTACTGCGAAATTCACTTAAGCACTCCAAATTGCCCACGTAATTACAGGGACCGTAGTTGATCAGGCAGGGATCTGCATTCTTTTCCCTTACCTTCGTGGCGCATCATCGGTAATAACCCGGCATTAAGTGCAATTCGTTGTGACTAAGTGGGTCTCACACCGTCTATGCAAAAACAGAGCGAAATGCGGCGATCTGGTACTGCACCGTGGCGATGAGTGAAGAGGTTTCACTGCGTGCATAAGGCGTGTATTCCCATTGTGTCTTCACGCTTTCGTAACTCGGAAAGAGATTTAGTTTTAATGATATGCTCAGGTGAAAGATTGGCCCACTAGTTTCAGTTTTTACTGAGGCTAAGGCTGAGGCTAGGGCTGTTTGCTGGGTGACATGCAACAGTGACCTGGACTTGAGATGGTAATCTGAGGAGTTCGTGTGTGCTGTACAAATTGAGGTGATTTTCACTTGAAGATATGTGTGGCTGAAGGGAGAAACAAGGAAGCCCAAGTGGACAGTAATGGATGCTTTTTTGTAATCACCTGTGCACGGTGTGCCTTGTTGCATGAAACAGTGGACTTATGCTAATTGGTTTCTCAGTTTCGCTGCAAGTGTAAGCGATGCACTTGAGCAGGCACTGTGTTTAAGATCATACATGGATAGATAGGGAAGCTAGCTTAACGTTTTTTTCTTATTTATTAAAATTGGTGAGGGAAGGGTGCATACTTAAGTATGCAAGTGTGAATTTTGGTAATCTTATATCATGGCCTAAACGAATTACGTTCAACTGGCTTCTGAAAATTGCTCATAGAGTCGAAACTTGAAATAAACATCCATGCAGTTACATGCAAAAGTCAATCAAACAGAAAAACATCATGTACTAACGGTAAGGTGTTTATGTTTTTAAGTGTCATTCACATCAAGCGTGATTCGCGACCTGCAATCGCCGAAATTCTTAAGTTTTAATGTTTTTCATCTAACATTTCATTTTTTCCGTCAGTAAGAAACGTGGCCGCCGTGTCGTAGTGGGCGGCTCCACCTCTTTCGAGTCACTGACAATGCTCAAAGAGAATAACTGTCTAGAAAAAGCTTCTCGATTTCGCCGTTCGAAGTCGGCATTAAACCGTAGGTCCCCTCCGCTCAGACAGAACAATAGCACGCACAACACGAGGAGTTGCTGAGAAGCTAGGCCCAGGTCCACCTCGGACTGTAGCGCCACCATTATTATTATTATTATTATTATCTGGGCACGCAGATATTTATATTTAATCATGTATGAAGATAAACAGAAGTTGACAGAAGCTATGTGATCTTCTCATATCTACATTCTCATATAATTTGTTTTGTATACCTTCTCTTCCTTGTAAACAGAATTAAATTTTTGTCGAAGACAATTTGCTGCGGGAGTGTCCAAATGACCAAAACACCGCAAAGTTTTGCCTTATTTTCAAGCATTCACCCAGAATCTAAAGTAGCCCAGCTTAAAACACGTTATGTTCTGAATGGCAAATTTTCTGCATAATTGAGAGTATGCTGTTATTTTACCTACATACTTCCTAAGCGGTAAGTGAATTTAGCATTCATCCCCTCAATGCATCTATCCACAGTACGCAAGATATGATGTCATTTAAATTGTTTTTATTCCAGACAAGACTTAATGCCAAGAGATTTTTCGAATTAATTTTAGAAGTTTATTGCGTTACCCATGAACCTGATTACCCATATCACATAATATAGTAAAACAGAAAAACAATCAATTTTAGACTTGCATCTTTAAGATACTGTGAGCGTCAAAAGAAAGTGTACACCTATGTGGTAACATCTTAAAAGACTATTAAAATGGGTTCTAGACCGATTTTGGAAATATTTGATGCTTTTAAAAGGTTTTTTAATTTTCTAATGACAAAACAAAACGGCTTGATAATAACACAACAAATCATCCTCCGCAATCCCCAGACCTTAACCCGATCGAGCATTTGTAAGATTATCAGTCGAAAGGGAAACAGACTGAGTTTAGTACTCATTTGAGTTTATTTTGGTTGTTTAGTATACCCTTTTTTTTACGCGAAAAAATGAAGTATTTTATTTTTTATGGAGTTTTTATTATTGTATTATTTGTCAAGCCCTTTTATTTTGTTATTAGAAAATAAAAAAAAAAAATTTCAAAACATCACATATTTCCAAAATCAGAGTTCTGAAGCCCTTTTTCTCAATGAAAACTACTTCCAAACTTCAGTCTCAGACTGCCTTTTTACATCTTTTTTTAGGAAATTCAATTTCCAAAAGAAATTTACCAGCAAGCTCAGCACCAAAAGGGACTGGAGCAATGAATCCATGGTCCACAGACTGAGCAGCAACACGGTAAAATGGTATACAGACGGATCAAGAACTGATGAAGGAACTGGAGGAGGAGTTTTTGGACCCAGGACAAAATACTTTGAATCCATGGGCAAATGTACCAGCATCTTTCAAGCGGAAATTTATGCCATAGACAGATGCGTTCAGATCAATCTTGAAAGGAATTATACCAACTGCGACATAGCAATAATGTCGGACAGTCGAGCCGCTATTATGGCACTGGACTCCTACACCATCAAATCCAAACTTGTATGGGAATGCTTGCAAGAGCCCAAAAAGTTGAGTAGGAGAAACCGAGTAAAACTCTGCTGGATACCTGGCCATAGAAGGCAATGAAATGGCCGACTCCCTGGCAAGGAAAGGAGCATCAGAACCCTTCATAGGCCCTGAACCATTCTGCGCTGTAGGAGACCATCTCCTCAGAGAAGAATTGAGGGAACTGGAAAGAAGGAATCGGATTGAAACCTGGAATAATGCTCGTGGAATGAAGCAGGCCAAGAAACTCCTAGGGCAATATAACCGGAAGAGATTCGAGGCATGCATCAAAATGAGCAAGAATAACCTCCGTATCCTAACAGGCTTCCTAACGGGCCACTGTAGACTACAATACAACTCTGAAAAGAACTGTATTTGAGGGGAACTCGTAATTGTGCTAATGTATTGAAAGGGGCACAATAGATCGTAAAGGTCGCGGTGCAATATACCCTCAACCATAATAATAATAATAAAACACATAATTTTTTGTGAATATGAATGAAATTTCCTTCCTGTTTCAGAACTCTGTGAAGATAAAAATGTTTGCATATTTTAAAAATATTTTCAATTTCTCCATACACCAATTTCGATTGATTCTTAAAAGCGCAAAAGTCCATTATCCACGAGGAGTAAGAAATATCACCTCTCTTTGGATGAGCTACTTCCAACACACATCTAGGTCCAAAAAACCACTCACCTTCAACATTGCAAACCAAAGTCAAATGAAAGGCAGATCTACAAATTAAAACCGAAGCAGTCCACTTGCCACACATCAAACCGTCGCAAATGTGAACAACCTGAACAACCTCGGACCACTGAACTGGGATCAACGTTCCACTGAGAGAACATTTCTAGATCGTCCGGGGCACGGACCTCAACCACACATAATCACAATGCGGTCACTTGCCGAAAATCGTCGACAAATAGGTGACTGACCTATAATCCACTAAAGCCTCACGACAAACCAGTCCCAAAGGCATCTCGAGCTCGAGGTGGCCTAATCTCCCTCCGCATCCAACATCACTTAACACATCGTCCACTGTTATTGATACACTTTCCCCATCATCGCCAAGATTGATCTAAATAACTTCCTCTTGTCTATCCATGTCCATTAGTGCGTAATGCTCAGAATACCAAACACGACCAGAATTCCTCCTTGTCCACTACAACTACGAGTCGTCCACACGGAGCACCCCTTTCAGCAAACAATCATCATTTAGCGAACATAAATCATACAATTCGCGAAAGATACTTTCCGTGTTAAGCTCGCATTTGTGAGTTACACACAACAAGTACACGGTCCCAAGCTGCCATTTTTCACTCCATGATGGGACTCTCTACACTTGGCAGAGCATCTTCCCAAAGAGCGGCACCAGAATCAGGGGCATCCGGAGCAGCCACAAAGAACGAACGCCGATCGAATGCGAAAGACCTTGCGCGAGGTGATTACATAAGGAATTACACCACAAAAGGGAATCCAAGAGAGAGACGACACAAAGCGCTCGCACATCCATCAACGGGAAGCCTCATCCGTGCAATGGTCTGGACTGTGTGGAGCAACCCTCCCTGGGAATGATCATCGGGCACACGAAAGTCATTGTCATGTCAATCTGGACGACGGACGCGCGCGACGAAGGCGACGATGGCGGTGACTCCGAGGAGAGGAGAACGACCGAAATGCTGGAGCTGAATAATTGTGTAGCGCGGCGAAAGACCGCCGCGGAACATGCCCACAATTGTCATATTAGGAGGTATTCCGCGGAGGATTAACCAGCCGCAGGAGGAAGTCAACCATGGAACGAGCCGAACATGCGATGTCAACTCGATGTTGATGTTCGGTGCGGATGCGGAACGCTCCGTGTGTGAGCCATTGTATTGTTTTGAATTTGCTTGTGTCTTTTTTCATTTTTCTACTCGCAATTTCCAGGCGAATTCAAGTCACGCTTCTTTGGCGGTTGGCTGAAAATTTGTTCACCCTCCGCCGTCGTCGGATAGTGGGATAGTCGGGCCCAGGTTCAATGGACACGAAACGATTCAATTTGAGATGCTTATGATTAGCGCCTTGCAGCGCGTCCGAGAGAGAGTAGAACACGAGACACTGGACAGCAAATTAAAGTGGCACTCAGTGTGTGTGTATGTTTTGCTGGACACACTCTCGATCGGTACCGGTTCTGCGATGGCGGACGCAGCTACGATGGCCAGCGGCGGTGTTAACAGCAAGAAAGAACGCTTTACGACGATTCTAATGCGTTTGTGTACAACGAGAACGAGTTTGTTTTTCCCCGACGAACATTGTCTTCATTTTTTGGACGGGAACGAAATGTGCAGCATCTGGACGCGTCGGGTGGTACCTCTTCCCGACCGAACGGGATTTAATAATCTAGTCTCGTCCAAGACCAGATCTGTGGCTTCATATGCAAATCTCTCCCATAGTTGGCCTACTGATATGGTTTCACCTCGTGGAGGAACAGTGCGTGAAGTGGAGGGGGACTCTTTACCGGTCACGGATTATCGCGATCAGACGCCCTTGTCTATCGGCCGATCGGTGAATATGACATCAGGAAACTGGTCATCAATTTAATCGAATAGTTGGACGGATATTTATAGCCGGGTTGAGCTGCGATTGGAAATGGGAAAGTGGAAAGGAGGAATGCATTTTGTTTTGGTTAAGAACTGCACTCGAAACTGGTCTGAGCGGCTATCAATGACCCCGAGATCCAGGTGGCAGATTAGGGTTAATTGTGTTTGATGGATGTCTCTGGGGGTTAGATTTATATATCTTTTGTAGGCCTATCTAGGTCATCGAAATTGTAAGTTTCAATGAAATGAGATATTTGTTAGGAGTCGAAAATGAAAAGAAGTGAGTCAACAAAGTCCCAATGCAGCCTGGTCACGGTAGCACGAAGAAATGGAACATTTTGACTTTGCGGGCTTAACGGAAATGAATGATGTTTTTGACCTTCAAAATCTCAACACGGGGATAGTTAGTTGCGAAGAAATTAATTAAATTGAGACTGAAGATTATTAAGGAGTGAAGCCATGCCATGAAACTGGATCTTATAAAGGTTGGGATCTGAAACGATTTAAATTGAGAGTTAATGTGCGCAGGGCATGCGTCAAATATCCTGGATGTGCAAACATTCAAGGGGCCAAACGTCGACTCTGGCCATTTCCTCGCAGAAGTAAGATTCAGAGCTCGACTGTCCAATGTCAGAAAGCTGCTCCAGCCAACAAAGAGGAGCCACACCTGCGCACGCTGAAGATTGCCAGAGCCTACGAAAAGCAATTAAGTGAGTGACTCTCCGGTATGCCTATGTCGAACATAAACGCCAACGATATGTGGTTGCACTCCCGCTTGGCAATCAAAAAGGTGGCTGAAACCACTTTGGGCTACCTAATAATAATAATAATGGCGGCGCTACAGTCCGAGGTGGACCTGCGCCTAGCTTCTCAGCAAACACTCGTGTTGGGCGTGCTATTGTTTTGTCACGAGCGGTGGGGACCTACAGTTTAATGCCGACTCCGAACGGCGAGATTGAGAAGCTTTTTCTAGACAGTTATGCTCTTTGAGCATTGTCAGTGAATCGAAAGAGGTGGAGCCGTGAAAAATATTTGATGTTTTTTTCGAGATCCGAACCTTAGACCTCGAGCATAGGAGTCGACGCACCTATTCACTACGCCACGGCGCCTACTTTGGGCTACCCCCACAAGAAACCCGTGGTATGATGCCGAGTGTGAGCAAAAGAAACATGCAATCGACGAGGCATACCAAAAGGTGCTGCAACGAAAAACTAGAGCACCGCGTGAGGAGAACCGGGCTAGAAGACGGGAGGAGAAAAAGCTTCTACGCCTGAAGAAAAGGTCTCTTACAATCTCCCAGCTCAAGGATATCGAAGAGTCTAGGGACAAACCGAATTCAAGATCCTGGGAAAACTGATGCGGTTGTGTCGCACCACGCTGACACATAAGCGATGCACCGTGCAGTTCGGCTCGAGGATTTCCGAGCCTTTTGAAACCTGCACCAGATTTCGGCAAGGAGATGCGCTGTGGTCAATCAACTGTGCGTGCGAAACTGGAGTCAGCTAGCTAAAGATCGAGCTGGCTGGAGACGCTTGTTGGTTAAGGCCCAGGTCCACCCCGGACTGTAGCGCCACCTTAAATAAGTAAGTAAGAGATGCGCTGTGGTGTGATTTCTCCAATTTGGTACTTTTTTTTATATAATTTGCGAGTGCAAACGGGGTTACGAATACCCTTAAGTGTCCGGAATCAAGACACAGCACGGGCCGAAGGTATAGAGGGAGAAAGGGAGAGGAGGTACCTGTGCACATTGGTCTTAAATGTCTGCGGATTGTAGTGAGTGGGAAATATTGAGCTGGGAAGAGCATTCCATATTCGTGTGGTGCGGCTAAAAAACGACTCTCTAAACTTAACTGTACGTCCGAAAACAGGCTTGAGGGTGAACTGATGAGGATTCCTGGCGAGACGAGTATTGCGGGTGAATTCATGGAGGGGAGGAATGCAATTGGCTAGCTCATTTGAGCATCGTTTGTTAATAATATAATAATAATAATGGCGGCGCTACAGTCCGAAGTGGACCTGGGCCTAGCTTTTCAGCAACCAATCGTGTTGTGCGTGCTATTCTTCTCTCACAAGTTTGTTAAAATAGCGATAAAACAATGACAAGGATGAGACATTACGGCGATGTTCGAGCGAGTCTATCGACTTCGCGATATTACTGTCTCCTATAAGTTTTATCGCTCGCTGTTGTATTCTATCTAGCAGGTGCAGAGAGGTCTTGGCAGCACCAGACCAGATATGAGCGTTATACTCAAGCTTGGGGCGTATGAAGGCCTTGTAAATTGAAGCCAAATCAGAGGGGGTGAAGTATGTCTTGCATCGTTTAAGGAAACCTAGACATTTTGCAGCATTTTTGGCGACCTTGAATATGTGATCATTCCAACTAAGTGTTGAGTTGATACACATACCGAGGATGGAAAGCTTTTCGGCTTCTCCGATGCAAGTGCCATTCAGGGATAATGGCTGATTATTTCGGGTCGCTTAAGTGACAGTAGACAGCATTGAGTTTTGGACGCATTAAATGCCACTCTATTGTTTTTACCCCAATTGATAGTGCTGTCAAGGTCGGAATTTAATGTGCTTAACATACGCTGCCGCTCCAGTTCTACGGCCGAAGGACAGGGACGTGAGTCTTGGAACGAATATGAAAAGAGTCAGAGTACTGTCATCAGCGAAGGAGTGGATTGGATTAGAAGTAGCAGACAGGAGATCATATATAAAAATGAGAAACAGAGTCGGAGACAAAACAGAGCCTTGGGGAACACCAGCATTAATTTGGTGGATATCAGACTTGAACCCAACCAAAACGACTTGAATTGAACGGTTCAAAAGGTAATTTCTAATCCATAGAAGAAGATACTCATCGATGCCATAAGCACGCATTTTCGATAAAAGAGCTTGATGCCAAACTCTGTCAAATGCCTTGGAAATATCAAGCGCAACGATCTTGCTTTCTCCTACATTGTGCAAGGATTGGTTCCACTTTTTAGTGAGATATGTCATAAAATCACCAGTGGACCTTTTGCCGCGGAAGAGGGAAAGGATAGTGCAGCGGGCTGCTGTAAACACGGAAGGGACTATCCTCTACAAGTCAGTCCAACTGTTGGTATACGCAGATGGCATCAACATCGTCACCAGTTCCCAACGCGCCGTAGTGGAAGCTTTCACGGCGATTGAAGAACAGACGAAACGAGATGATCTTAAGATCAATGCGGATAAGACAAAGTATATGCTGTCGAGCAAGAAACAATCCGCCACACTCCACCTAGGGCAAAACATCACAATCGACAGCTACAATTTTGAGGTAGTGAAGGAGTTTGTCTATCTCGGGGCAAACGTGAACTCCACGAACGATACCACAGTGGAGATCCGACGTAAAATTGCCCTTGACAATCGATGCTACGTCGGTTTGTAAAAAAAAAAAAACTGGTCTCAAAACTCTCATGCTCTATCATGTTCTACAAGACTCTTATTTTCCCAGTCCTGCTATATGGAGCCGAAAGCTGGGCACTAAGCAAAACTGCAGAGCTGATTCTTGGTGCCTTCGAAAGAAAAATTCTGCGTTGGATATATGGTCCCGTCTGCGAGGAAGGCGAATGGAGGAGAAGACACAATCGCGAACTCTATGAGCTGTACCAAGATGTGGATGTGGATGTGGATGTAGTCCGAAAGCCAACAATCCGTTGACTACACTGGCTCGGCCACATCAATCGCATGGACAGGAACTCTGCAGCTAAGAGGGTCTTCGAACCCGAGCCTCCTGGTTCGAAAAGGAGAGAAAGACAGAATCTCCGGTATAAAGAGCAAGTCATCACGGACGCAAGACAGCCATGTCAATGCTCAAAAATACATGCCTACAAAAAGCTTCTTAATGTCGCCGTTTGGAGTCAGCATTAAACTGTAGATCCTCCCCAATCATGAGAGACACACAACACAAGTGGTTGCTGTAAAAGTCTTAAGTTTTCAATTGAAATTATCCTTATCTTGCTAAGACATAAAACGGAGCATCGTACATCAAGATCGTTATGCTCAAGTGCAACTGAAAATTAGATCATCTGTTCCACCATTGAGAAATCTTTGCAAATCTTTAAATCACTGAGCTGAGCACTAACTCAAGGAACACCTCTAGCAAGATCATCATACATATTCGTGGTCACATCCACCCCGCTGATACCTCAAACAGATACCAAATGCAAAGGGTTCAATTAGGTCTCGAACGGAAACCCATGGCCCATTTACTATGCTCTGCTTCGTATCCTCTGCAGCCACAATCTATCCCATCAAATCGGAGATGCATTGACGATCTATAATCTCCCGTCAATGCTGGTCTACTCCTCTGCAATAAGGTGAACTTACAATTTCCGTCTTCGAACGGAACCACACCACACCACTGTCATGGTAATTCTCTTAAGCCGTCCGAAGGAAATTAGATCCAATTACAGCTCAAAGGCACCTAGATGCTGCATCCAGATCAACTGGTCAACGTACTTTTTATTGAAACAAATTGCTAATAATTATTCCCCGACAAGATTTCTCTTTCCACAGCATCTGCAGCACCTGAAGGGTGTCCCCTCATCCGAAGGTGGGTCAGGCGATAGCAGAACCCTCTGCGCCAGATCAATGCACGCAACGGACTACCCTTTTACGTGCCGGCTAGGCACTGGGATGATTAATCTGAAACCGTTTTCTGCACCTAAAGAGCCGCAATTTGTTGCAGCACCATCACAGCAGTCAGCGGTAGCATTATCCATGCGGCACGTGGTATCGAAAGCCCAGATTCGAACAGTACCGATCCTGGCCAAAGGCATAGAACGTGATGCTCTCTCTCGTTCTCGGCCAGATGCATTTTCCCTCAACAATATTTTACGTGAGGGGAATGTGATGATCGATGTGGGCACTGTCTTCAGGTACGAGGAAGTGAAAGAGAGCTCGGGGCTGAGATGAAGATGTATATCGGCTTCCGCCTTCATGAAAAGTAATTAAATCGACAACGACGTCTTCATTTGAGAGCCGGAGATGGAGACGATTCGCGCCAGCGTTCTCAAGAAATTTATGAGTTACCTCGAGAAGCGGTATAAGGGAGCGAGACAATTAGAATCTCGCTCTCCGATAAGACCTCCTGAGAACATGGAAGACAAAGTGAAATGGGAAAGCAATTAGAGAGGAATGCATCTAGGTGTGCGTCGTCTTCAATCATACAATCAAAAGCTCATGTTAGTCATTTGCGTTGTTAAACGGGAAAAATGCTGGCGGAACAATGGATGATAGACCCACAGGAGTGGGCGAAATAGAGTAATTACACATTGGGATAACTATCTGGGTTAGTAGGTGTGTACGTGAGTACCGGCCTGAGGAGCATCGTTGGGCAATTGATAGATCAACGAAAAGATCTTCTCATAGGAATGGTTCTTAGGAGGCTGACTAATGAAATGAAAGTGGTTTTAGAGAATTGAAATGTTTTAGCTTAGCTCTGGTGCTGATTTTCAATCGCCTGATGGGAATCTGTAAGATGAAAGGAAAATGCAACAGTTCTTGGTTTCAATACTTATTTTGGTACACAGAGGCATCATCGGTGGAGGAATTTAATTCTGAAGATCAGGCAAATGATCCCACTCTCCTTCTCGACTGGTTGTAGGTTTTGTCTTATGAGAAAGTGTTTACCACAATATTCTAGACCGTTATCTTCGCGAACAACAGCGAAAGCGTATTTTTATGGGAAAGGTTTGGATTTGTTTGCTTTTAACATCTAATACAAGCAATTTCCTAAGATGTACACAAGATAAATTAAGGAGAAAGCAATTGTTTCTGGTTTCAGTGGCTACAGCTTTATTGAGATAAATTTCAGAGCCCATCCATTTCTGTATATAATAAGGAAATCATTTACAATCGAGGCCTGTTCGCAAATGTGCATGAAAAAAAACTTTTTGAATGTAGGTTTGAAGACTGATTAATAATTAGATTATAAATCTTTGCAATATAACATAATGAGTCCAACCTTTCAGGCTTTGGTGAGTCAGCGATGAAAGTAACCGAAAAATATCATAAAATTGTGTCGATAGGATATACACAAAAATAACCAATGGACTGCACAACTGGATAATAACCTGGATAAGAAACACCTCGTTAGGTAAATTTGTATCGGTTTTCCAAGAGGAAACCTATGCAATCCTAACGGCTTCGAACTATATTGTGAAGAATAGGTGGGCGAAGTATTTGCTTTGCTTAAGGCCTTGCTCAACCCTTTAACCACTTCTAGGATAGTTCTGGAATGCAAGTCTTCTCTGGATTTGATCGGTAGCTTAAATTCGCTATGATTTGTTTGGTCTCCGGGGCACCACGGGATCACAGGAAATGAGATCGCCGATGAACTTGCTAGGCGAGGATCAGATAAGGCATTCTCAGGACCTGAACCTACGCTGGGACTGCCTGTGTCCTTGATTAGGGCTTCCATCGATGGTTGGATTTCTCGAGAGCACAACCGCAGGTGGCAACCAACCTCTGTAAGAAATCCGCGGCTTTCTTGTTATCTCTTAACAGAAGAGATTGCAGACAACTTACCGACGTAGTAACAAGGCACTACACCTTCGATGATGACGATGACACTGCAGAGCACTTCCTCTGCCATTGTCCCGCCTTTGCTCGGATCAGGTGGCAGTTATTCGGTGCTAATGAGGTGAGAGCTGATTATGTAGGCTCCTCTTCACAGAAGCGCCTGAAATTTCTTTAAAAGTCGGTTGCTGCCTGGCAGTTTTTGAGTCGGAGTGCTTCAGTGTAGGGTTTTAGAAACCTCCGACAAAAAAAATCGAATGCGAAGAATTTTTGAATTCATACGAGAATGAAAACATCGCTTAAAACGACATGTGTAAATGTAAGCAGTCAAATAGGGTTCTAGTAGCCACAGTAGCTTAGTTGATAAGTGCATCGAGTCCTAACCTGAAAGGTCATGGAGCGATCCCGTCCACATCGACTGTCATTTTCACAGCACCACCTCACTCAAGTCATTGATAATGCTCAGGAGTATAGCTGTTTAGAATATGCTTCTCAATTGTCGTCGTTCGGAGTAGAAAACTATAGGTCCCTTCCACTCATAAGAGAACAATAGCACGCACAGACCAAGTAGTTGGTGTAGAAGTTAAGCCCAAGTCCACCCTGGACAGTGGCGCCACCCAAAGAAAGCAAGAAGAATAAAGCTCTGTAAAGCTCTGTAGTAGGTTGTATTTCTAAGTTACAATTCTATCTCCTAAGCAGTTTAAACGGTTCTAAATGGTTCTTAAATATGGTATATACAATTTTGTGCTCACAGATTAAAATTTGTATAAGTTCGCAGTAAAATAAAAATTTAAATAAAAGAAATTGCATTAATTTGTGTAGCAGACAAATGTATGTCACTCTCGGCCAAATAAATATTTTCCTTAAACTCATCTCCCATTAACCGCTAATAACCACCGAATTCAGCGCAAAGTTTTTACTCTCCAATAAGAATGACTCAATTATAGAGTTTACTTTACGAGCATTTCCTATTTCATACGATTGACATAAAATTTACGTAACTCAACATTTTTTCCATTTCCGGAAATTTGTCTGCGCCACTCTTTCGAAATCGTTGCATCAAATGGAATGAGATCCCCAACCTGTTTAACAGCAACCAACATATGACCGAGTTAATTGGCCTTGACGCTAATGTCTCCGTTCAATAGCAAAATGTAAAAGAATTTTACAGGTAAATGACATAAAAATTACACATCATGAAGTTCATTTTTGATAGTTCCCGATAAAAACAGTTTTCCTCCTCTCGGCGGCTGTGTAACAAATTGAAAACGAAGTACTTTGCGTCAGCAGACCACAAATTCAATGAACCAATCGACAATGTTCACGCCCATTTCGCATAAAAGTCTGCCCATAAATTGCTGCTTAGCACAAATAGGCATTCCAGCCAATTAAGCATTCAGGTTAAGCCCCAGAGAGCTGTAAACGATAGGTCCCAGATAAATTACCTGCACCTGAGCCATTAATTTAAATCAGATTTGGCAGCACTCCCGTACTTACACTTCACGTGCCAATCAGTTATTCATTATTTGACTGACATTTGAAAAATCACCAACTTGTAACATTCGCTAGGCTGGTGCAGTGTTAAGTCATAGCAAGCAAGAGCTTACCCGCCCTCCTCCTCCAGCTTCCGTCAACAAACCTCATCTTAAAAGTCATATTTAGGTCGCACATATCGGATCCTCCTCGCAAACAAAAAACCGTCAAACAGTTAGCATAGAAATACCGCAAGAGAAATATGTGTCAGAATGCCACCACAATAGACTCCCAGCAGTCTAAGCGCGCGCCGAAGCAGAAGTCAAAGAGACAAACCAAAAAAATAAAAAAAAAAAAAAAACGAGAAGACGGTCCACCACATGAGCATCTCAGTATCTATGCAATTATTTATCGCAACGATTACTGTGTCTGCAGAATAGAACGACCAATCGGCAAGCAGGCAGGCAGACAGACAGACAACAGAACTTAACCCAATACCTCCGAATCTCTAATGAGGCGCGCATTCAATTGTAAGGGGGGAAAGGAAGAAGGGGAAGAGGAAACCAGCAAAATGCGACCTTCCGCACCGCACAATACCCAAGAATTGGGTCAAACCAGAGCGAAGACACACATGGATAGACAGCAATTCGAATAAGAATCGGAAACCGTACAACCGATACTCGATGAAACTTTATGATACTCGAACGGATCGTATTCTGCTGGTGGACGTAATTAGGCAGAGACTCTTGCTGTGGTTGTGGCCAGGCTACGTCCTCGGGTTCAGCGAGCTAATGCACAAGTCATAACTCACGGCCTGACTCTGAGGCGAACTCTGAGATCGACTCTCAATTCGATTGTGAAGCCGGACGGACTCCCTTTGCCCAGCGGAGCTGTTCACATTTGGACGACAACACGGATATAACGATTGAATAAGAAGCGAACGCTTCAGCACACGACAAGCGGCCATTGACGTCGACGCTGGCTATGGATGTCGTCTTCGTGGCTGTGTGACTAGGAGACGAGGGCCACCAACAGACAGGCAGTCACTAGCCAACAGCTACCGCCACCACCACTCGGTTCGATAATCATCGTTAGCGGTAGATTTATGACAAGGTTAACGCTTGTTGCCTGAGAACCATTTGGGGTTTTGAATGCTCCTCCAGCCGTGCCTTATGGAACGAGACAAGTGACTGTCGATGAACAGTGGAAGAGTGCATGCTGCAGTACAATGATGCACCGCATAATGGGATTTACTACCCATCGACTTCGCGCCGACACCGCACGACTACGGAGAAGTGCTCGAAACGAAACCATGGAGTAATGGGAGGTGGGGGCGCATCGTAAAGTGAATTACGTAATTAGAAAATCGATTTCGTTGTAATGGTAATGGTCCGGGATGGGGTACACCTTCGAACCTAATGATCATGTGAAGAAGCTGCGGCAGGCTTCATGGGTGGTGTGAACGTGGTTCCTCGGTGGGCAGGCAATTAACTTCCTAAACTTTTCCCTAGCTCCGTCTGTTTATGGAGCGTTGAGAGTTGGCGATGGATTTAATGATTGACTTTAGTCCCCCAGTGGTTTTTACGGCTATTTCAATTGTTTAATTGTTTTTTGATTGTTGTGAGGTAAGACGTTTAGCACTTGGCACTGTCTGCCTGCCAGTTTGCTGGTTCCCAGGGTAAATTTATAGATTCGAATCTTGGTGTAGGGACAGTGTCTTATCGTCAAAAGTGAAACTTTTGTATGGTTCTGAGGTTCTGCGTATGCTCGAGAATGACAACAGTTTATGGTCGCATCTGGGAAACAATTTTCATTTAGAGGTTCGCACCGACTTTGGATTTCAGTTTCATGTGAAACATGTCCGGGGGCGGTGCATGAAAGTGAAGGACTATGAAATCGTTGATGGATGGCAATAATGTTGGCTGATGTAGATTAATGGTGTGACGTTGGTTTTAGCTCAGCCGACACTGACAAGCATTAAACATTTAAGAGCGGCTTCCATCACAGAGAAAGTGAGTATGTAGATGCTTGTCGATCATAATTGCAACTTGGAAATTACTGCTTTAGGGCTGTTCGAGAGAAATTGTTAAATGCTTCAAGCACACCAGCATTGAGTAATGAGATTTTTTATTCATCTGAACGTCACAAAGTATGCATGTTGACGTTGTACAACAGAATTTCGCACTTCCGGCCTTTGTGGTTTGAAATTTCTTCAGATGTGCTTATTTCTGTCATTTCAATGAACTAAAAAACATGCATGCATGTTGTAAAGTAGGTAAGTTTGGAGGCAGAAGACACGTCTCACTTAAAGACCCAATTGGGGATTTGTATCCTTACTTCTGTGTTCCATGTCTGTAGTCATTCCTCAGCCATCCTCTTCTTCTTCTTCTTCTTCTTAGGGCGCTACAGTCCGAGGTGGACCTGGGCCTCACTCAACATGCCTCTCCAGCCAGCACGATCTTTCGCCAGCTGTCTCCAGTTTCGCACACCAAGCCGGCCAAGGTCCCCCTCCACTTGTGTGCGCCACCGTGTACGTGGACGTCCTCTGTTACGTTGTCCCACAGGCTCAGAGTCGAAGACTCTTCGGGCCGGGGCTAAGTTGTCCATACGCTCTACATGGTCTAGCCATCTTAGGCGTTGGATCCGTAGACGCCTGGCTAGACTCATGTCGCTGTACAGCCCATACAGTTCGTAGTTGAACCTTCTCCTCCAAATGCCATCAACGCAAACAGGACCACCATCAGTTCACCCTCAAGCCTGTTTTCGGACGTACAGTTAAGTTTAGAGAGTCGTTTTTTAGCCGCACCACACGAATATGGAATGATCTTCCCAGCCCAATATTTCCCACTCACTACAATCCGCAGACATTTAAGACCAATGTGCACAGGTACCTCCTTTCCCTTTCTCCCTCTATACCTTCGGCCCGATTCGTGCACTTAAGGCTAATTGTATCCAAGCAATCCGTGAGCTACAGCCCGAAACCATCAACAATGCCTTGAAAAATTGGAAAGTCATATCTAAATTTAAAAAATTTAATTTTGTTGCATTTTTAAAAAGAAACCTGTATTTGGTCCGCCCTGTATATTTTGACAGCTGGTATAGAAAATTTTGAGATTATAGGCAGCACTTTTTGATTGGTGCCCTTTCAAATATGAAAAGTGAGGCCAATATTTAAATTCCATACATTGACAAAATTCAGGTGGAAATTGTACATTTTACCAGACGAAAGTGTTTGCCATTAGAAAGGTTTGTAGGAACCTTCTGTTGAATTTAACGCCAGAAGGAAAATTCTCATTATTATTCAGTATTTTGACAGAAAGTTAGGCTGCTTTTATTCAATTGAGTCAACTTTAAAACTAAGTATACAGTGTGCAAAGAAGTCTTGAAACTTTACCGCTTAGGCATCTGAAAGTCTTGCCAAAACGACACCGAAGAGAATGAATGAGTCTATGTAAAGCCCAAGAATCTCTTATTTGAGGAAATATCCTCAATATTCGTCCTGTTATGCTCTAATGAATAGGGGAACTAAAGGATCAACTATATCAGCCGTTCGTTAGACAAATACAAACGAAAAGTTACCAAAAGCATCGTCAAATTTTAAAATGTCCATAATTGCTTATGGAAACTTAAGAATTCTTCTATCAACTGACATTTGCATACGTAGAGAGCGATTCATTTCTCTTTGGTGTAAGTAAGCAAAAGTGAACGAACTTAACGAAACTGAGCGAAGCGATTATTATAGTCTCAGTGTATCCCTTTTGTGTATTCGCTTGGTTGCTTCAGTTTATATTCTAGCATTATAGTTGGCCCTTAAGAATTATTGTTGGTAATTTGTGACACAGTAGAATGAAATTTGGTGTTTGCCCCAGTCCGGAATCAAACCAAGATGTCACCAAGCCACCACCTACATTCACGTACCATTTAAATAATTAAATGAGACAGAGACTATTTTGCACGCATGTTATCTTCAGCTGTCGAAATTGTCGGGAGTAGAGTGATTGAATTCTCTGTAAGACAGAGACTGTACTTGCATTGTAAGTCAAACCCAGTTTGCCTTGAAAGCTATCGAGTTTTAAAACGGGAAACCTAAAACATCGATCGAATTTGCAAGCTTCACCCATTTTTAATGGTTTTGAAAGCGCTCTATACCCAAATGTGTAGTTTCAATTCTGAATTACGTAACCAAAAACTAAATTCTGTATGAAAAAAAACACTACATTGCAATGATTTGCAATATTTAAGAAATATGTACGTCCGAACCCATCGAACCCAAAAGACCCAGGTTTCTATTCATTAAGTTATTTATAAGAAACAATAAAAATGGGAATAAAAATAAGTTATACCTGTGAAGCTAACAAGCGAAATGACGGGGAGAATGTCTATTAAACAACGTGCGAATGATCGTTGTAGCTTGTTCGTTGCCATTAATCTTTCATAGTTATGATGTCATTAATCGACTCACACCGCTAACTGTGTTTTGTTTGAGGTCAGCCTTCTACTAATTAAAGGTGTAACATCAATCTATGTTTACAAAGTCCGCGTCGGAAACAAAATAACGACCTAACGATGCTATCATCGCTTTCTCGAAAACGCCTAATAAAACAGAGATGAGCACAAAGAAGTTAATAGCCTTAAGCCTTTTGCTGAAACTTTAGATAGATACGCTAGGGCTCGGCTTTACAATTTCGATTGTTAGTGGACTTTCGGTTTTATTCCGGTTTACACTAGTATGGTTTACATATTCTTGGAAAATTGAAAACATTTGTGAAACTTTTTAGCATATATGCATTTTGGCATTCTTCTCTCACACGTGGAGGGGACTTACTGTTTTATGTCTAAACCGAACGTCAAGTTTTGGAAAATCAGTAAGACCGGGTAAGTGCGATGACTACTGTATTAAAAGCCTGGGTTCAATTCCTGAAGCAACAACTTTTTTTACAGTACCGCCGGTATCTTGAGTCACTGACCGACTGAGTCTGAGAGAGTTATAAAATCTAACCAACAATAAGTGTGAGCACTTTTTATGACTAAGAAAACCATGCACGCACTTTTAAAAGTCTGCTGTATTTTATAATAAAAATAATAATGGCGGCGCAACAGTCCTGTGTGGACCTGGGCCTAACTTCTCAGCAACCACTCGTGTTGTGCGTGCTATTGTTCTCTCACGAGTGCCGACTCCGAACGGCGAGATTGAGAAGCCTTTTCTAGACAGTTATACTCTTTGAGCATTGTCAGTGACTCGAAAGAGGTGGAACCGCGAACAATTTTTTTTAAAAATTGTTTGTCTGAACTTGGATTCGAACCTAGACTGTGAAAGTCAAGTGCGCATGGGTCGACGCACGAACCCACACGAGCACGGCGCCCACTGCAGTAGTTTGCGAGGTAATTTTATTGAGTTCGATGCCATTTGCATAAACAGGCAAACCAGATGTGACAATCGTCCATCGTGTATTTTTTTTTTTTTTTCCTCTTGTGTAACCCTGCCGTAAAGGCAGCGACATCGTGTAATTTCGCGTAACAAGAAATTGTTGCAAAAGCTTCATACATTTCACTCCACTTTCAAGTAGAAAGGAAGAAAGGGATCTTCAAGCAAAAGTTTTCTCAGAGGTCTGTGCAAATTCAAAATTGTTGACATAGCTGACATAAATGTGAAGCCTCATTTATCCGAATGTTGAAGTAAGAGCTACAGTGGTGTGCAAAATAATAGGTGCGAATCCTTTATTCTAAAACTACCATTTTATTTTCTAAAAACTTGCAAAGAAAAGCTGCAAACAAATTTGTAAAATGCAGTACTGCGAAGTCTGCACTATATATAAACACAACAACCTCTACTTCGGTTTTTCGTTCCCGTTATAAAATTATCATGCGAAACAAATTTGGTGCGTTATATGAAATTGTCATTAAATTGTGTTGAATCGGCGAGTGTTTTGTTAAGACTAATAATTTAGCTCGTTTGTACAATAATAATAAAAGATTGGCATCAGAGATTTTAAAATTTGTTGCAAAATGCATTGTACGGAAGTGGTAGAAAAATCATCAATAAAATGTAAGAAGATGGAGAAACATACAAATTTACTGTGGAACAATTGAACGCTTAAAAGACATGGTGATCAATGCCTTAAACTGGCACAAAACCGAAGAAAAGCAAGAAAGCGAGAGATTTAACACAGATCGCCAAATTGTAAACCCAAGCAATTTTCCACATCAACGCAAATACAAAATAAACTGGGCAAGTGCGAGTTGTATTTTGAATTGATATTTTGAAATGGCCCCACTTTTTAAATTTGGGTGCATGGGCAATGACATCTAGGTCTGAAGTAGGTACCTAATTCCAAAATTTCATGCCGATATCTTTATAAACTTCGGAGATAAAAAAGTGTGACAGACATGACGGACGGACGGACACACCGAAATTATAAAGGTTCCGTTTTTGTAGACGGAACTTTAAAAAAGACCTGAAACCAGGTGTAAACAAGTTAACAATAAGAAGTAGGCTTATTAACCACGAACTTCGTAGTAGAAACCCACGAAAATATCAGTTGTCATCTTCTCAATCACACCAGCCAACCTAACCTAACTTCTCGAAATCGTCAATGACGAAAACTTAAATTAGTCAGCTGAAAAATGGCGTGTCCTTATAGTCTGATGAGGCAAAGTTCAATATATTGGATATATCGGTTCGAAGGAAAAAAAGAGAGAGAATTTATTCGGACTAAATAATAATAATAATGATGGCGCTGAAAAGCGACTGGATGCGCAGTTGGTTAAGTGCTTGCTCCAAGTTCGAGGGGTCCCAGGTTCGAATCCCAGTGAAAACGAATCTGGTCCAGTCACCAGCGTTGCCGAAAAAATATTTTTCAAAGTGCCATCAGTGTTACCAAAAAGTGTCATTTTAAGGCCTGCACAATGTCGTCAAAAACTGCTATAATTTACTTAAATGTATAGCTTTCTTTTCAATTATAATATTTTATATAGCTAAACTGCTCTTGCTCATAGTTTAAATTTCAAAGCAAACAAATTATGGCGTTCAACTATTTCGGAAGGTGGATGCAGCGATTGTTTTATGAACGTTGACGTAAAGATGTTAATTTTTCAAATTTTTACCAGAGTGCCATATTCAATCTTAAAGTGCCATAGTGCCATTTCAATGAAAAAGTGCCATAATGGCACGATAGTGCCACATCGGCAACGCTGCCAGTCACCATATGCCGTTGAGATCAAATTAACGGCACTTGAGTAAAGTTGCAACCAACAATGGACCAGTTCCGAAAAAAAAATTATGGCGCTTCTTCTCAGCAACCATCCGTGTTGTATCTGCTATTGTTCTCCCACGAGTGGAGGTTACCTGCAGTTTTAATGCCGGCTCCGAACGGCGAGATTGAGAAGCTTTTTCTAGACAGTTATACTCTTTGAGCGTTGTCAGTGACTCGAAAGTGAACAATTTTTTATACCGACTTACAAATTTAATAACGCACCTGTTATTTTGCACACCACTGTACATTAAATTAAATTTAAATTTAAAAAAACTGGGCAAGTGCGAGTTGTTCTCGCACGGGGAAGGTTCCGTCGCATAACATTGATGGATGATTTCTGAACATTAAATTAAATTCAAATTTAAAAAATTAACCGTCAGCAGTGCCAGCAATCAATTAACAAGCGAAAAATTAAATTCCATAGCATTCTGTTGTTCGTTCCTTCCTTTTTCAAAATTCACTTTTTCTGTGTTGAGACGTGAGAGAAGTGACTTTTTTTTTTACTGAATTAGGTGTGCTTCTTATAGAAAAGTGTTTGAAGAACACATTAAAGCGCGAAAAACGTGATGGACAAAGTTAGCATCTGTCGACGTTGCTAAAAAAAAGTCATCTCTAAAATAGATAACAAAATGCGATGAAAACAAAAGGAAATCGGAAGCACCAAACCTCGTGAATAATGAATGTTGAGTTCTCACAAAAGATCTTGTAAGGGAGGGATTGACAAAGTACAAGTGTGTACCGAAGTAATTGAAGGACGTATATGGTACATGGTCAGATAGTTAACTCCGACTTCGGCAGACAATTGAAACAAGAAAACTCAAATTAGCGAATAAGAGTGGCGTTCGTTGTTGCCTACACTTGGTTGGGACGTTTCCGAGCATCCACTGTATAATTTTGAAAGTCATTTGTTTTGAATTTTTCAGCGATTCAGCTGTGACTTCAAAACAAACCTTAAAAATATTTTAACCAACACATCACAGAAGTTTCTCACCGGTGGCTTTAAGGTTTAGTTCGAAAATGAAGAATTTGAGCGAATCTGATCAACGCTTTATACATCACGTCTAAGGGTTTGACTCAAATCTATTGACTTCCACTTTGTACTTTCAGAAGGCAGCATTAAAAACGCTTACACATGCACTCTTTGTAGCCGATTAATCTTGTAGCAAGCATAAATTCTACATAAAGATCAAGGCCAGTGAGATGCAAAAATTTTAAAAATCTCGGCCTTGCTGTGAAAGCCAATTAAAACCTTTTTCCCCATCGTTAAGTCATGGCCAATTCCATGCAGTCAGAATTCAAATCAAGGTACTAAACTATTTATAGCTCAAATAAGCAAACTCCCAAAGAATGCACCATCCACTTGAAAATTACCTTTCACTCCATCTAGCGAAAACAAAATATGCCAACCATCGTTAACCCAAATCCCTCTAATGAGATCAGTGGCTACAGTACTTCATTGCCTTCCCAAATATGCAAAGTTCTAATGGCGTCCTTTGGTCGAAGCCCAGTGAAAGTTACGACCAGAAATACGGGAGCCCATAGCCCGTGACCAGAACTTTTGTTCACGAAACTATTCCGAGCACTTTCTCACTCCGAAGACCTTACCCACCCAACTCCAGATGATCTTTCCGGCTTTCCCAAAACTCCGACCCAGCCAAGCGTACCGCCCCATCTAGCAAACACCATTACCTTCAATTGTGGGCAATCCACATATGTTCCGGCTACCATTTGGTTAATTGGGACTCATAGTGTTCCCTTCACAATGCCGGACACAAGACCATATTCGTGCTCACGACCGCACACTTGCAAACAAAACAAAGGTACCTTTGCAACCATACAAATATGGTGTAGACTGATTTCGATTTTCTTCTAAATTTCTGCCTCGTTACGCTTTTCTTTTTCATTTCCATTGTGCTTCAGCAAACACTACCACCAGCAACAACGACCAGACAACGGCGGCTCTAACGGGGTAATAAAATTCCATACCGCTCTTTGAGTGGCAGCACACTAACACGATTGTGATCCATTAAAAAAGTGAAAACAGGCGCACACCTTCCCCGGAACTATACTGCTTCTTGTGGATCCCAAACTCAACAAGCGACGCATGCGCACACAAGATCATCCGCAAAATGACGGTAATTAATCCTCAATTGTTAGTTAGTCTTGAAGAATGTGTTGCAGCCGCAAGTACTCCTAGCTACAGGTGCGTAGTCCGTAATCTCCCCCAGACCGTGGCGAGATCGATCATAAATCATTCAAACGATGGGTCAACAAACCTGGAAAAATCCACGAGGCAGGTCCAAACAAAACAAAAGACCGTCGAAGTCCCCTCAGTGGAGCAGAATTTACGACGTCAACGTGTGGCCATAAATTGTTGCGATCGCAAAGGTTTCCCTGATCAGCATACATTTGCATGAGCGGAGGTTGCAACTTATGCAGTGCACCCGTGTGCTGCTTGAGTACCTTACGTAAGCTGTATGGGGCACAAGAACGGTCCTTATGTCGAGGACGGACGGACGGACGTTCCGAATTACCGATGACAACCATAAATGGCACACACTGCCGCCTGTCAAGCGTTTAATTACTCGCGACTGCCAGGGGACGCCTGAAACCGATATGGACGTGCGCTGTCCTGTACCTGTCTGGGTGTATCTCAACCGATTTCGTGACAAAATGCAATTAGAATTGCTGCGCAGTTCATTCCAGCGATATGGGATACGGGATACTCTGAGACTTACCGTAAGACCCTGCATCCGAACTGATGTTCTGCTGCTGCTGTTGCTGCTGTTCCAACGGCTTCTGATTGCCACCGCTCCGAGTCGAGGAGGCATCAACGAAACTGGCGGGAGTGGCAGCGGTGAATACGGCATACTGCACGGCGAGGATGCAAATTAAAATTGTTAAGTGTGAACTAAGCTGATTGCAGCCGAGGGTCTTGGATCCCAGCATGATGCTTGGTGTTTCGATTGCTTGTGTATCTTTTACTAAGTTAGCGGTGTTAACACTCTGTAATCCATTAATACTCGCGCACAGATAAACACACACAACACTGGGGGCACACAGCAGAAATACGTAGTACGCGTCGCGATCAGAGATGCACTCACTCACTGGAGCGTCGTTCGTTGCTCAGGCACACTTGAGCTTTGCGATGTTCAAACCGTCTCGGCCCACGACTAGACTCTGACTGATTCCAGATTCATTTCGCCGCTTTGCTTTCCAGCCAAGTGAATGCCAATGTGGTTGGGTCTCCGGTGGCCCGGTGCCCGTGCAGAAGGCAGAAGACGACGAAGAAGAACTCGCCTCAGGAGTTAATGGTGTTTGTGTGCTCTGCTGAGGTTTGCTTTTGGTTTGGTTTGGTTCGGTTCTTGTGTGCAGCAGCACTTCGCTGAAGGCTGATGGCGACGATGGCGATGTTGATGGTGCTCGTGATGGGTAGGAGGATGGTGTATTAAGCTCTTCGAGTCCACACTTTTCTGTTGAAATTCCTTCATTCCACGGCTATTTGGTTCGTGGTGTTGTACCGGGGAGCTTCTGCACGTCCATGACCATGACTTTGCCTTTGACCATTTACATAGCTGTGTGAATTATTTTCGTGTTATCGGACAGTGGGGCCAGAGAGATTACCAGTGGATTATGGTTTCAGTTTGTGGCTACAGTTGATTTGAAAGACGAGCGATATTCCGAAAGGTATTGAGTCGAAAATGGCTAGAAAACAGTCCGAAATCAATGAATGCGGAGTAAAGTGTGCGTTGTTATAGAGATATCCAATAAGAGGTGTCATTTTGAATTTTGCATCATTGGTAAACTGTTAATCTTTCGTCTTTAATTGCGATGACATGAATGAAAAGTACAAACCAGGAAGTTACGAAATATGAGCAGATACACACTCGCACAATATGTTGGAATAGTGAAAAATCACAACGAAAGCGGTGAAACAATCGTCTGCTTTTGATCATCATCAAGCGATTTCTCGCACAATTATAGCGAATTCTATAGATATCTTTGAAAGTTTCCAACAGATAGGTGACGTGAAGACTGGCGGGAACGTTAGCTCAAAATATCGCCGTCAAAGCCGAAAATGTGAGTGTTCATGTGTTCATTTCTAGGTGGGTCTATCCGCGAGCAGAGTATGCGGCTTTTTGCGTACAGATCCTGTTGACATAACAATTGAACCCAGTTGACCACGGACAGCGCTGTACTTTCGTTGTTTGAGTCCTGAAATTGAATGAGCAGGATCTTAATTTTTTCGTTAAAATTATTGAGTGATCAGACTTACATCCAAGGAAATGGTTTAACCACGAACAGTTTGGAATCCGTGGGCGCCCTGGCGCAGTGGGTAGGTGCATCGACTCCTACGCTCGAGGTCGTCCGTTCGAATTTCGAAAAATCAGGAGAAGAGTGACAAAACTTCCTCTGGCTCGAAAATAATAAATTGATGCTATTTTTTTAATGACATTGAGATGAATTAGTCTTCCATTAAAATGAACTCTGCTTCATTTTGCCTAAATTTACCTTTCAAATAAATTATGAACACATCCACAAATTTGTAGATACTATACATAAGTCAATTTCGTATAGCATGACGAATCCCATCATTTGTCTCGTCCAGAACCAGAACATCTTCAGCACTCCGTGCTTGTCAAGAGGAGCAATTTATGCGAAAATCCTTCATTCCTGCCTCATCGCCCAATGGCGACTTGTCCATCCTTTCGTGTGGCGAACTCTCAGCACTGCACTTCAGAACAGAACAAAACGACACGGATGTGTCTGACTAATGTCAGACAAACGACCGGCACGACGGACATGCCATGGCTCCGAGCAGCGTCTTCAGCCCCTAATGACGGGTTATAAAGCATATTTCATGTTCGCTAATTTGATTCCTCTGCAGCACTCGGATGCGTCTTGGGCTGCGTTTTTCGCTGAAAAGAAAATTATTGTTGCGATGAGATGTCTTATTGCCTGAATCCTTTGGTGGAACCGGTTTGCCCATTAACCAGATGCACGTCACATTTAATGGCGACTACTGTTTGTTCTTCGGCTTTCATCAGCTCACCCGTTCCAGATTAGATTGGCACAATTGCCCGTGTAAACACAGTAGTCTTGTGGTTAAGGCTAATTGTTGATCTAAATCTTAAAGACCACTCGATGGCGCTGCGGTTGGTTGCACAAGGAAGCACTCTTAAACGGTCCGGAATCGATGTCAGCTGCCCGAAGAAGAATTGTCCAACTGTGGTCGTCCTCACCCAATTAATACGCCAATTACATACACTCATCTGAGAGGAGACTGTGATTAGCATCTTATTACAAGAGCTCAAGAGGTATCTTTATGGAAGCGGCATTGTCTTGTTGCTATCGATGACCATCCTTGAGTGAGGCCGGAGAAAGTCCGACAAAACGATCAAAAATTGCTCACACCCCTGGGATGGGCTAATTGAATCTCTGATTGAGAATGGACGTCCGGAAACTATGCTTGTTGACAGTGAAGGGGTTTTGGTTAATTACCTGTTTTATTGCTTCCGTCTGTGGCGCTGGGTGCATGCAGGTCGCAGAACTGACACAACAATGGTCAGAAGGTTTATTGTCTTGTCTAGACATGGGAGAGCCGGGTAGTTGCGTCATGTCCCTCTGTTGACCAAGTTTAATCAGGAATTTTAAATAGTCGGAAACGAACTCTCAGCAGTGCAATAGTGACCTATTACATTTGCCTGGATGACAAGGGCTTCACTGGCTAGGTTCGTATGCGTCTACTTTTTGCTGTGGCAAATTGTTAACTTTGATGAGTCTGTTGATAGCCTGATAAATGATGTACTTGACTGAGAATAGATGGGTCATGCATGTTCCCAAGCAAGAATAGAGAAGGGATTTTATAGGGTCACACGTTATCGACCGTTATGTAAGCTGTTTAATTAGTTTGTAGACTTTTGACTCTACTATCAGTCTGTCTATGTCTGATCTAATTGTATGGCCTTTCTACAGTTAGTGGTCTGTAGGATTGCGTAGAAACGAAAATATGTGAGTAAAGTTTTCTGGTTGAAAAATCGACTATGGTTGCGTGACCTTTAGTACATGCATCTAGATATGATATCTAGAGTCCGACCGAACATTCGGCTTCGGCTTCGGCTTCGGCAGAAAAACTGGCCTTCGGTCGGATTCTAATGATATCACGTTGGCGTTGTTTTTTCACGCTGTCGTGAGAATTCCCAGTGATTGGGGTTATGTTAAATGGCCGCCATTTTCTTTGAATACGCAACATTTATTTGGACTTAAATAAAAAACGATAATAACTTCAACCAAAGCTTAAGTTTCTGTTTAGCCATTTCTTCTTCTTCTTCTTAGGGCGCTACAGACCGAGGTGGACCTGGGCCTCACTCAACATGCCTCTCCAGCCAGCACGATCTTTCGCCAGCTGTCTCCAGTTTCGCACACCAAGCCGGCCGAGGTCCCCCTCGACTTGTGTGCGCCACCTTGTACGTGGACGTCCTCTGTTGCGTTGTCCCACAGGCTCAGAGTCGAAGACTCTTCGGGCCGGAGCTAAGTTGTCCATACGCTCTACATGGCCTAGCCATCTTAGGCGTTGGATCCGTAGACGCCTGGCTATACTCATGTCGCTGTACAGCCCATACAGTTCGTGGTTGAATCTTCTCCTCCAAATGCCATCAACGCAAACAGGACCACAATTGGGCGCGCAGAACTTTTCTCTCGAAAAGACCAAGAGACTCTTCATCCGCTTGGTACAATGTGCATGCCTCTACGCCGTAAAGCAAGACTGGGATGATCAAGGTCTTATACAAAGTGAACTTGGTCTTCTCTATTACTCAATTGTCTTTTGAGCCCCAAAAACCGAAGATGATTGGTTTCTTGATTTTACTCCGTAATAACTCTTGGCAAGAGTTATTCTGCGTTTGATCTCGGTACTGATGTTATTTGTACTGTTTACCGCGGAGCCGAGGTAGACGAAGTCCTTTACTACCTCAAAGTTATAGCTGCCTATGGTGACGTTCTGGCCAAGTCGTCGATGTTGTGCGTCCTTTATCGATGACAGCATATACTTTGTTTTGCCCTCGTTTACCGCCAGACCCATTTTAGCCGCTTCGGTTTCAATGCCAGCAAACGCATCATTGACGGCTCGCTGTGTTCACCCAGTTACGTCAATGTCATCCGCGTAAGCTAGTAGTTGAACAGACTTTTGAAAGATCGTGCCTCTTGTGTTGGCCAGTGAGTTTAGCACGATCTTCTCAAGAACGATGTTAAAGAAATCACATGACAGCGCGTCGCCTTGTCTAAAACCTTTTTAGGTCTCGGTGAGTTCGTTACCGACCTTGATGGAGCAGCGAGAGTTCTCCATCGTCATCCTGCTCAGTCTGACGAGTTTGGCAGGAATGTCAAAACTGGACAAGGCGTTGTACAATAATAATACAGTCCGAGGTGGACTTGGGCCTAGCGTCTCAGCAACCACTCGTGTTGTGCATACTTTTGTTCCCACACGTGTGGAGTTTAATGCCGACTCCGAATGGTGAGATTGAGAAGCTATTTGTAGACATTTATACTCTTTGATCATTGCCAGTGACTCGAAAGAGGTGGAGCCGTGAAAAAATGTTTGATGTTTTTTTCGAGATTCGAACCTTACACCACGAGCGTAGAGGTCGATGCACCTACCCACTACGCCCATCTTGGCGCTGTATAACTCGTCTCAAAGCACGCTGTCATATGCGGCCTTGAAGTCGACAAATAGGTGGTGTGTGTCAATTTGTATTTCTTGGGTCTTCTCCTGGATCTGCCGCAGTGTGACGATTTGATCGATGGTCGACTTCCCTGGTCTGAAACCACACTGATACGGACCTATTAAAAGGTTTCAGACGTTCACACAGAATGGCTTAAAAGATTTTGTAGGCAATGTCAATGGACTTATCCCTCGATAGTTGGCGCAGTCAAAGGGGTCTCCTTTATTGTGGATCGGGTTAACGATACTGAGATTTCACTCATCGGGCATATCCTCCTACCTACTACTACTTTCCTACTAGTTTCCTCCTACCATATCCTACAGATGCGTTGGTGCATGCGCCCTACCAGATCATCTCCAGCTACATTGCTACATTTGAGCAGGGAAAGCACCAGCAGCTTTGTTAGACTTCAGTTTCGATATCGCTGTCTTGACTTCGTCTAGATCGGGGTGACGGTATTCTCTTCTATCATCGTCCGTTGTGTTAAGTGGAACATTCTGCCTGACAGCGGTATTTGTGTCCTCAAGCGAATATTTCACACAAATTATTTCGAATTCATGCTTCAGATGTGCCAACAGGGTATCAATGGATAATCATTTCAGTCCAGATCTATAGGGCACTCTTTAAAGAAAGAAGGGAACATTAATAGACACATTTAAAGAATCTAAACCCGTGTTTCCGACTTTCAAAGTCCTTATTTATCAGGCATCCTAATCAATTCTATTCTTTTTTAATGCGAAAGTTTTCAATTAACTTTTAGGGCAAGTTCAACGGACGTTGTCATAACTCTTCCAATTAGGGAGTAAAATCAAGAAAGCAATCATCTTAAATTGCAACGGACCATAGGACAACCGATTTACACCTCATAACATGCATGCACACTTCCACCTTAGACCGGATCCGTGCTTCGTCTAACGCGCACATCTTAATCAAATCTATTCACTTATCCTCCGTAATCAATCCGCTAGAGACTAAAGGATGCTCTGCAACTTCCCAAAACTAGTTTACCTTCATGACAACCTGCGGAACCAGCCGACAAATCTCAAATTTGTTACCAAGCCATCGACAAGCCTTGCATAACCGCACTTTCGTTGCAACCGACGGACGAGTGGAATGTCAATTAATTCTGCACTCTTCAACGTGAGGTCCAATTCAGCACACCTCGTCGAAGGCGCCCAACCGGATCCTTCAACATTTCCTACACACATCCATCCGCGGGCGAAGCCCCGAAGCCATCAGCTCCCAGGCCACCGCACGGTTTTGTCTGCGGAAGATGTATTCACTTCTGTTCTGCTCCTGCCAGGCCTGTCACAAAATTCGATTTTTCACAATGAAATACATCCCCGACCATGAATGGGACTGCGACTCTGCAACGACGACGGTACGGCGAAGACGCACGGTTCTCTTCCTTCGTTCGTGGCATGTTCTCCCTAACGAAACGACACCATCACGCTCATGTCCGCTGCGCTCGATCCTCTTCCTGATTGGATGTGTTACCGCGCCAGTGACGTATGAAACCGGATAGTTCCATGTTACTGTATCACGATCTTCCCATCTGTCCTCCGGCTTATTGATGAGCCCCGGCATGCATTGTCTCGCGATGTCTGTGTATGACATTGTTCGACCTACAAATGGACATGCCCTCGCCTCGTGTAGGAAGCTCTGTCGAAAAAATAAGACAAATGACTTCATTTGAGTTCATAACTGTTCTCACGCTGCACATGATCGCACATCACAGTTCCCTGAACGAGGTGTGAACACGACGATGCCATTCAGAGCGAGTGAGTCCGGAAATTACATGCCTATTTGACAAACACACAACAATGAGTGCCGAGACTGGTTTGCAAGCACCTATGCCGTCATTAGCATCCGACAAGTGATCAGTGAGCAACGTGATCTGCGATAAACGGATTGCAGAGTTCATTGGGCACATTAAGGCTGACAGCCCACTTCACTGTCTGATTTGGACCGCAATAAGTGCTTTCTCTAGTATCGTTCGCCGCTAATGACCGTTGGGGCAGATCTGCATGCCGACCTCCGTTCAGCGAAGATTCCTATCTGCTGGGTCGTTGTGGACGACGTTGTGACATTTAACTTGGGGTGTCATAATTTCAATTAGTCGCTAATTTCAGGTGCAAAGGGTTTCCCTTTTCGTTGTCAAAACAAGCGAAAGTGCGGAAGGCCAGAGTGGGTCAGCCAGACGTGCCCAGCGAAGACTGCGCTCTGGACATGCTACCGAATTCATGACGCGATAATTAGCAGCGCAGCCGTACGAACGGGGCGCTCATCACTCATTTATCGCATGGGTGATTGGGAGTTCGAAGCCGCTTCAGTAGTCTGCGTGGCGAAGTGTCTCGCAGCGGTGGTGTGCGGCCGACGCGACGGAGACTGGCCGCCAATGCAACGTGCATATCCAGTAATTAAACACTAATTGAACAAACGGTCTGCCATTAGGCACTTGCGAGTGCTTTCGTTTTCGTCACGAGACATCTCAGCGCGGCTTTGTTGTGCGAGTGATGCAACGAGAGTTGTTCGATGGCCGGGTGGTCATTAATTTGTTGCTTTACACGCTGGCGTGGCTTTGGTTGGGCTGGCAAACAACTTTCTTTTGTCATGTTATGCATTTGAAAGCCATTTACGTGTGGTTGCACTCCAAAAAAAATGAATCTAATTGAGTTGTGCGATGCGAATAGATATTATGCGTGCAATGAAGAGCGGATCTTAATGAAGTCGAGTTCAGTTGAAGAGATGATTGGCATCCAAGCTCGACAGGTATGATTGATTGCACTTTAAACTCTCTAAATTCGTGTAGTCGCGTCAATAAACTTTAGTAGATATTTTTCTTAAATGTCTTAACATCAGGCGGGCTGAAAAATGCCTGCAATGGCAAAATCCTCATAAAATTATCTGACAAAATATACGAAACTAAATCAAAAGCTAAATCACTCCAACGTTTGCTGAGTGCTTTTCTAGTTTAATGCATCAGGAGATGGTTATTTATGTGAACAGGCAGAGAAAGCTTAGACTGGATCCAATCTTGTGGCCTACAAGGTACACTTTCGCTTCTTTAGATAAATTACACACTCCTTAAATTTCGTTAGCGATTGTGTCATGATGTGATTCGCATTTCTAATGTCGTAGATCCCATTAAATAGATCAATCTCCTTGAAAATGAGTAGGGGAGTGTTCAAATTCAATGCATTACGGCCCAATTAATGGAACTGAATCTGAACCTTAAGCTAAGCGGCATTTTGACTGAATTCATGGATGTATTGCTAGTTTTGGAAAAGACTCAAGACATGTAGATCGACCTCTATCAGCTATTTGTCGATGCATAGAGACGATTTGTACAGCGCCGTGTCTAGTTTTGGAACTGCAGCTTAACTTGTCAGGCTGATAAGATAATTATAGAGAACTCTCTCTTTATACAAAACTTTGGCCATCTCAGTCCTGCTCTAATGCGCAGAGGCATGATGTTCCAAGGGGTTTGATAGGACCACTAAGCCAGCTTCGGTGATGGTGATTAGGACGGCGACACGCCTGCGGTTACACTCTCGTGCCTTTATCTACCTAAAAGACACAGAAATAGGTGAAATAGAGAGGTGAAAGCCTAACAGAACACCATAACAGACTGCGGACGGCCAACTTCAAGATGCAGTCCAAACAATCTAAGATGGATGCACCTATTGATCGACCTACAATAACCTATGATGCAATAGCATTTACCAAGACAACCAATCTGATTAGCGCGAGGGAGACACTCAGTAAAGTTCAAAGGTTGGCATGCCTCTGTATTACAGGAGCCATGAGAACTTGCCCAACTGTGGCCCGGGGGTGCTACTGGAGCTGAGTTCTTTGCATCTATAGTGTGTGTTTGAGTGTGCAAACAAAACAATCATGAGAATGGTAAAGGAAGGGATAGGAAACGACAGGTGCATTACAGCGAGGCAACTCGAGGCACTAGTCAAAAAGCTACCACTCCTTGCCATTCCGAAGGATGGCGTGATTAGGAAATTTAACTTCCAAAAGAAATTTACCAGTAAGCTGAGCACTAAAAGGGACTGGAGCAATGAACCCATGGTCCACAGACTGAGCAGTTATGGTCATACGGGGATAGAAGACAATGAAATGGCCAACTTCCTGGCAAGGAAAGGAGCATCAGAACCCTTCATAGGCCCTGAACCATTCTGCGCTGTAGAAGACCATATCCTGAGAGAAGAATTCAAGGAACTAGAAATAAGGAACCGGACAAAAACCTGGAACAACGCTCGTGGAATGAATCAGGGGCCTTATTTTGTATTGCTATAGTATCGGAAATCTATTCGAAAATCGAAATTGGTATTTTGTACCTCTATAGCAAATACACACAATTCGCATTCGAAAATTAAAAGTTATGCCAACTCGTTTACGGAAATTTGGTATTTTGTATTTCTTACGGATTTTCATTCGATAACTATTTTGCTATCGGATTGTGTGTGCTAAGGTTGTTTTGATTAATGTATTTAAGTTTTTCACGCAAAATAGAAGCAAATTAAGACATTAATAATAAATTTGAGCAGTTATTGTCCAAATATGCAGGTCTTACCAAAGGATTTCTTCAATCTGCAGATGCAAGTCAGAAATCCAATTAACTTTTGCATCGGCCGATGCGGGATATAAACGGCTGGGGGAGGCCAAACAAATACGTACCGCTCATGCCACTAAAAGAAAAGTGATATCAGAGATAATAGATCTCACTTTTGCCATAAGTGGCACTTCAAATGCACCATTGTTTGGAATATCACCCACCCAACCACGCAAAAGCTTGAAATATGCTGGCGAAATGGAAGATTTCATCTTAGCAATGTCGACAGTTATAGACAATGAAGAATCCTCCTGTTCTGAACCATCTTTAAGAACTAGAAACCGCTAAACAACAAATAAACGATATGTTAAACTGTGAAGGAATAAAATTGAATTCAATTTATTTGCAACTGACTTATATTTGAATGATCATTTTTTCATTTGACAGCTTCATTTTCGGAAATTATTCATAAAAATTTGCCAGCATTCAAACCCAATCCGAAAGTGATACAAAATACGAATTGATTTGAGTATCGGATTTGATTTCCGAATCCGAAAGTGATACAAATAAAGGCCCCGGAACAGGATACTCCAGGCTATATAACCGAAAGAGGTTCGAGGCATGCATCAAAATGAGCAAGAATAACCTCAGTATCCTAACAGGCTTCCTAACGGGGCACTGGGGAGTATCTCAGGGAGTATCTAAGGAAACTAGGGGTATCAGAAGAAGGTCTCTTCAGATTCTGCGAAAAATCTAATGAAATCCCAGAACACATTCCGGGATTCTGTGATGCACTAGCTCACAAAGGACGAAAATGTCTGGGCAAGTACCTATTATCAGAGGAAGATATGCAGTCACTGGAACCATCCCTCATTCTCAGATTCCTGAAGGAAACTGGCTTAGAGAGAATACTCTAGAACAGATTTCTTCCACCTGTGCGCAACTGGAGCATAACCCTCAATACAACTCTGAAAAGAACTGTGTATAAGGGAATCTCGAAGGAGAGCAAAGGTATAAAAAAGGGGGGCACAATAGATCTAAAGGTTGCGGTGCAACATAATAATAATAAAAATAATGGCGGCGCTACAGTCCGAGGTGGACCAGGGCCTAGTTTCTCAGCAACCACTCGTGTTGTGCGTGCTATTGTTCTCTCACGAGTGGAGGGGACCTACAGTTTAATGCCGACTCCGAACGGCGAGATTGAGAAGCTTTTTTAAGACAGATTTCCTCTTCGAGCATTGTCAGTGACTCGAAAGAGGTGGAGCCGTGAAAAAATATTTGATGTTTTTTTCGAGATTCGAACCGACGACCTCGATCGTAGGAGTCGACGCACCTACCCACTACGCCACGGCGCCCACGGTGCGCGGTGCGTGGTGCAACATACCCTCAATAATAATAATAATAATCATAATAATAATACATATGAGTATCTTCTCCTGCTTTTGCTCGAGCCGTCTCGTCGCACTTCCTGAATAACGCTTTAAAGAAGCCTAGGGCCTACCCAAGTTAATCGGCTACACGTCCACTCAAAGTCAAACATCAAGTCTCCATCTCCAAAAATAAATTGTATCTATTATCTGCTGTTTTATAGGCCTTGCGAATTGAAGGCATCACTTATTCAATTTTCTCCACACCACGGGATTTTGATTCCCATATCAATCCCACGATCCCCTTTTTTCATCGGGATATGTTTTGATGTGCATCATCTTTCCGTTATACGCACTCATCATCTCACTTTATGTGACACCTACCCTAGTTCTCGGATTCAAATGTGACTTGATGACCACATGTTGCCTTGCAGCAGATAGCCACATACTGGACTCGTTTCATTTGACTGCTGCAGGCTTCGTAGATCAGAGTCTTCGACTGCGTTTGTCCCACTAACTGCCACAAACAGTTGGTTCATATTGGTACATCCTAAGGCTTTCCTGGAATTCTTTTCTGTTACAAAAAAAAAAGACAACTCCGTCTTTTGGTTCATTCATGCACCTGTGGCAAGAAGGTACTTGTTGAACACGATCCTAAACCTAATTAAAACGGTTCTCTCGCAGCCCGGCCGTGGTGGTGACCAGCAGATGAAAGATACAAGAGTCAAGGAACAGGTCGGTTCCAGATGGGTGCCCAATTCTATGCAACTTGCGCGACCGTGACAAAATGACACTTGTTTTCAGACTCGTACCAAGGTGATCAAACAACATTGATAAGCTGCAGAGAGTGCGCGCAAAGCGACGAACGGGCCACAGAGCTGGGACCTTTTCACACGCACACTGAGAGTGCGTATGAAGCTGCATTGCATTGCGGACAGGTGCTGCTTTGTGGACACGAACATGGAGACACGGAGGTGGTTGTGTAAACTCTGCCACGAGCTCGTTCCAAGTTTGGGTTACGCAATTCCATATATAGACTAACGACGCATACCTCGGGGGCATGCACGACTTGGTGTAGGTTGGCATGGTGCGCTGCGCACCAAGGAAAAGAGTTCTCCTCCTATTGTGCTGATGTTCTGGGAGATACTTTGTATATGCCAGGCGGAATCGAATTTTCCGCGTTCTTATCTGTATATGGATGGATGACATTGTTTTGGGGACAAAAGGTTGCCCGGGGAGCTGTGACTACTGCAGATGGATACATTTGGACGGGTGTGCACTTTACGTCTCAAGTTAAGTGAGTGCACAGCCGTCGGTAAGTGATTCTCAGAAATGGAATGACATTTGAATTGGGTTGCGTTCGCGATAAAATGATTGAATGAGGTGTCATTCCTTTTGAGCAAAAAGTGCAGATGTCGTTATCGTTTTGTGTTGAAATAGGCAAGTTAAGTGCTACAGATCTCTCAAGTAACAAGGCGTTTCTGTCATTGGCGAGATTATTTACTGTGCTCACAGCGGATACAAACTCGCATCGTTTTCTCATTGTGCAGGTTGACCAGATAAGAATGATATGAAAAGATATTTAAATAAAACAACAACGGCGTGAAATATAAAATTGATTTTGACTTTATTTTGAAGCTATATTCATGCCATTAGCACATCATGGCCGCCTCGGTGTCGCTGGCAGTGCATCAAGAAGACGGTCTAATTTTTGATGATTCGGTCCAATATGTGCGGCGCTATTTCAGCAGTAACGTCTCGAATGTTGGCATCGAGATCGTACAAAGCGGTTGACTTGTTAGCGTAGACTAAGGACGTAGACAAAAACGAATGGATGGCGCAGTTGGTTAAGTGCCTGCTCCTAGTTCGAGGGGTCCCAGGTTCGAATCCCAGTGAAATGGAATCTGGTCTAATCACCATTTGCCGTTGGGATCAAATTAACGGCACTGGAATAGGTTTGCTACCTGGCAGTACAATGGACCAGTTTTGAGTCTGAGTGCTCCAGTAGTGATTCAAAAAAAAATCCTCCGAAAAAAAAGGACTGTACATAGCCTATGGGGAGAACAATCGAGTTGTGTTAAGTCGCATGATCGCTGTGGCCAATGGATGAACTCTCGTCGTGAGTCGTCGACCCAGTCACCAAATTCCCCCTCCACAACTTCCGGCGTTGCGTCACTGGCATGTATGCCATGGCATGTAGCGCCGTTTTTTGGAACCGCAGCTCGGATATATCGATGTTGTCGAACTCTGGCCATTGATTATTGACGTTAATGGTCTTTTTCACTACGAAAAAAATAAGGTCCGATGATGCCGCCTTGCCATAAATCGTACCAAGCAGTCAATGCTTATGGATGCATTGATGCTTGATAAAACACTTGTGGATTTTGCTGCTTGACATAGCCGGATTGACTCTTTGGCCAACGAACCTACATTTCTGGGTCTTCTTCGATACTGGTCGCTACGGCGGCTATGATTTCTTCATATCGCACCAATCTCTGTCTGGTTCGTTGCTTATGATGAAAACAAGTGTACACACGCTCAAACTTTTCTCCGGTACAACAAATTGCCTGAACATTGACGCCATGATGACTACCTCTCGACGAAGTTCAAGATCGTCGTTCAAGGAGATCCGGAATTTCGATAACATTCTTTAATAATTTCCACACGTTCGGCGAGTATTAAATGATGCATGATGAAATTGCATGCCTTTTTTTTTCTCTTATACAACCCTGCCGGCAACCGGCAGCGACACTGCGACCTAAAAAGGTCTATAGTATCGACGGGTTGGAGTTAATCCAAAAGATTTACCACTTTCCTTATGAAAGATAGTATATCTTTTGTAGTGGAGTTTTTCAATTCCACTGAAGTCAGTATTTCCCTATGGAGAATACGTTTCCTTAACCAATGTAGTGCCGGACATTCACATAGAATGTGCTGGGATGTTTCGTCTTCTTCAAGACAAAACCTATATTTCTTGTTTTGACACAAGTTCATTTTGTTAAGGTGGTAATTCAAGCCGCAAAGCCCGTTAGCTTTCTTATGCTCTCCTTATCTAAGCTAAGGATTTCCTTGTAGGAATAGGGTCTGATTAATCACTTAGATTGCCTGAGACCTGACCCATTGGTCCAATAATCTAGGCGAAGTTTGTTTTCCCATTCGTTAATCAGCGCTGCAGCCGTCGTCCAATTGACACTGCAGTACGGTTCTGGGCCTATGAACGCAGTACTTGATCCCGCTCTAGCGAGTTCATCTGCGGATTCGTTACCTGCAATCCCTTTGTGTCCAGGGACCCAGCCAAGTTTCACTTTGTTGTGTTTGGCTAGGGATTGCAGAGCATCGTGGCAACATTTGACGGCTTTGGAGTCTATTTGACTGGACGATAAGGCCTTAAGTGCTGCCTGGCTATCTGAAAAGATTTGTATAATTGCGCCCTTGATACCTTTACCAAGATTATGTCTAGTGCAGATCTCAATGGCATGGATTTCGGCTTGAAACACAGTGGGACTAGACCACATCGGTACAGAGATCCCAGTGTTGGGTCCACAGACACCAGCTTCAACTCCAGAATCCATTTTCGATCCATCTGTGTACCAAACTAGACTCCTGGGGTCTAGTGTTGGAACACCATTGGCCCAGTCTTCCCGGTCCAATAGTTCAACATCAAATAACCTGCCGAAACAGTTCTGCCTGACCATAGTGTCCGGCATTGTACAAAACATGTCTCTATTAGGGATTGAGTTGAGTATCCTAAGGTGACCCACTAGGTCACCTGGTTTGAATTGATATTCTAGCTGCAGTTTAATGGCATAAGTGGCAGCTATCTCCTAACGAAGATGGGTAAAGGTGTCAGCCCGATAATAGCTTCGAGCTATATAATTGCATGCCTTACGGAATATTTTGACAGCTGGATTCCATTAATAATTTTGACAACTTCTGGAACACAACAATTGGAAAAACTATCATTGCCGTCTGATCACACTTTAGTGTTGGATCGCATCATCGGGTCCACCCAAAACTCAGAAGGAGGAGATAGACGGCGGCAGAGAAAACGGAAAGACTGTCAAAGAGGAAGTTAATTCATATGATTCACTCATAACAGGGACGACAGATAGACCAACTGTAAGACTGAATGACTGATTTTCCCCAAGGTGCAAAGATCCTCTAGAGAATTTTTATTTACTTAATAAAAAATATGTAATCAATGTTTTTTTTGGGGGAGAATTTACAATGTTTTCTTTGATCAACAAATGTTTACAATTAACTTAATATATTTTTTTGGTTTTTAACTTAATTTAAAAGTAAAAAAAAATAAGGGGGGAATTAATGATAATTTCTTTTGGCACTGAAATTGAGAAATCTAAATCAAACCTTGTGTTACACCTATGAAATTAATTAGGAATTTTTAAAATTAAAAAAAAAATCTATCTAAATAAGAGTGAGTATCCGCGAGGCAAGATGCGAGGATATGGGACTAAAATTATTCTAGAAGACGTTTCGTGTGCGCAAACGATGTGTAGGTGGCTTTTGTATATGAGATACCTTGGCTCATATGTATCTGATTAAAAGGACTTGCATTTCTGATTTCCTGAAATTATTGCAATATTTTTTTTTCTTTTTTTTTCATATAAATAAATAATTAAAACCATCAGTCAAATAAAACGTGAATCAGTCAATTTGTCTGTCGTAGCTGTCGAAGCTGAACATTTGCTTTTTCATGTTTTCGGTTTTGGATAAACTGTAGGGCGACAAGACCATCGGCAGGAAATCGAATGCCTTAAGTTCTGGAAGCTTTATGTTAAGCGAACTGATTTTTGGTGAACTCTCACTATTACTATTCGCCCAGATCGGATCAATCCAAAAGGGCATGTTATCCGACGGAGGAGTATCCGGTTTGGGCGGCTCGTAAACCGGATGCATACACATATTTATACTCAGGTGGAAGAGGCAGCTGGCCTGATCTGCGTTCAGGTTTGCAGTACTATTGCAGTAGGTCGCTTTGCGGCGATCCCACAATCCGGTGAACCCGACCGGACTGGTGCTGTTGAAACATCCGATGCTCGTGTTCGGATCGGAGAGAGAATTCAACGACGAGTTGAAGGTCGTGTTGAATCCGGATTTGTTCTCCTTGTTGCTGGACGATGTGGATGTCAGGTTCAGGGGGTTGCTCATGCTTAGGTTTAGGTTGTTGGTAGTGGTGTTGTTGTACCAAATAAGGGGTTGGGCAATGTCTGCTCGAATGACTAAACTTGCCGACGCCTGTGGCTGCTTGGTGGGAAGTGCCATTGCCACTGGGACTGGCTGCGGCTTCTGGAAGAAGTTTGGGGCCATCTTGTTCGATAGCTTTTTCTGCGCGACTCCTTTGGATTTCACTGCGACGTTGGAGCGATTGTTTTCGGTGAGAGGCAACCATTGGGAACGTATTTTGGAGGGGAGTTTCTTGCTGCAGGTCTTCTGAATGATCGGCTGTGGGGCGGTCGCATTGCGGGAGATCAAGTTGAGCGCCAGCTCTGAGCGCGCAATCAGGGCGATCTCACAGCGCTCTTGGGAGGTTCCCAGATTGGGAAAACCGTACTGGAAGCCGTGGTTGCACTCCATGTTGAGGGCGCTCTTTATCTCCAACAACAGCATCGTACGGTGCTCTATGAACTGAACCACTTCCATGAGGAACTTCATGAAGCTTGAGACCTTGGCGAACTTCGCATCGTTCTCGGTGATGATCTCAACTGCATGCTTCATGGCAGCGACAGAGCTCTCGCGGTACTTCAGGCTAAAGGAATTTATGAAGTCATTCATAGGAAATTGATCCTTTCCGTGCTCTTGGATCACACTGCAAGAGCGATAGCACTGAGTGCGGTAGACTGCATCGTCGTTGTGGCAAATGATCCAAGTGGTGTTGTCGTTCTTCAGAACCTCAATGTACGGCAGCAGATTGACTCCCTCGTGGATGTCGGTCACACCCAGAGCCTGTGGTTGTATATTGTATCCAAACTTCTTTTTGTGGAGCTCGAGAACTTCGTCCAGCTTCATGCAGGTCTTTGATGAGCCAGTGAATTCCCGGATCAGCTCTTCCAGTTGCTAGGCAAACACTCGGCAGGCGACTTTCGCGGAGAGGAACTTGTTGATTGAGGTCCAGGTCCATGCAGGACTGTAGCGACATAAGGAAAAAAAAATAAGTACAAGGATGCCCTTTTACCTAATGCAAGCGATATAAATGTAAGGCATGTCGCCTTGGAGGATTATTTGTTCCCAGTCAGATGCATAAATCATGAATCCAAGGCCTGGATTTCTGAAGCCGTTGAAAACACAATCTCTCAGTCACGACAGATGATTTTTTCACTTATTTTGCAATATATTTTCGGGACAGTTCTCATTTCACCCCTTCAATTGTGTTTTTTTTTTCTCCATTGACATTTTGAAGTAACTTCGCTCCAAACGTTCACTATCGCGTACCAGATCGAATGAGTTAATCTTCGTAAATTCGGTGAATACATGCACGTGCTACATGGTTTCTCTGTTAAAGAATCCCAAGCTGACACTGAATTCTCCGGCCCACGTTAATTTCTTTAATCTCCATCATCCGACCCTTTCCTTCCGTTCCGCAGGGATAGAGTCACGGTTAAATGATGATAATCCTCTTACTTCATCCTCATCTCTACTGGACGGATTGTAAGGTTCGTATATTGCGTCTCTAATCTGCTACCTTTTCTTCTCTACGGCTCGCCTATCTTTCAGACCATATGTTAAAACCCAAAACTACCTTAGAAGTGCGAATGAATGTATAACACCGAGGAGATCGTCATTGAGCCATGAAATCATTCCCAACAAAGTAAATGATTAGCACACGACTGCTTCTTTCTGTTTTTTCAAAGTCTCTCTTTGAAATAGTTTCAATCGTTACGCTTTCGAGAAGGAATCGGATTCTTAACGAATACGAAAATTCCGAAGTGTCGATCTTGAATGAGTTTATCTCCTCATCGCAGATGGCCTATTCACAAAGCCGTCGGTTTTGCAGTTGCAAACGCTTGCGCTGGTAACCCAACACGGCGGCTGGATTACATCAATGGTAAGTGAGCCACTTCGCATTATCAGAGCTACGATTTTCGCTCCATTTTGCATCTACAAATGGCAATCCAATGCAGATGTGAAGAAGAAGATGCGTGAACGCATCTCGCATAGTCCAACTTATCTGGCAGCAATGACCTGGAGCGAATGGAAGGAGAGAGCTCCTTCTTTCAAGCACACCGACCGATGTACCATTGCCTTGGTCACTTCAAGTGTAATCAAAGAAGTGTTATCTGTTATGATTCATTATTGTGCCATAGAAAATTGATTTGGAATTCAGTTACATTGGCTATCATCTGCGATGCGCTGAGGTGTGTGGAGAGACGACGGCTACTTTGTAAGAAATCACTTAACTGCGTGTGGAGTGCCTGTGGAATTGAAACTATTTTCTGGATCCGATAAACACCCCGGGAAGATGAAGTTTCATTTGAAATCGAATGGAGTAATGGAATTCCTGTAGCCAAGTGAAAAGACGGCCTTTGTTGGGGAAACATCAATTGGTGATGCAATGAAGTGAATGTTATGAAGAAACTCTAAATTGCTCGCAATTTTGTTGTTATTGGCTGAACTTAAGACCATAGGATGAGTTAGATTTACCGTATCCGGAAAACGATTATGAGATATTCGCAGATGGTCTGAGGGCTCAGTATGAAATAGGGACCAGGTTATGCGGAGCTCTCGGGCAATTAAGTGCTGCAATGCTAAGGGTCATCCTGTGGATGTGAAAATTCAACTAGGTGCCTCAGCTAGATGGAAACCGTCTGTCTGACAAAAAGAAAATAGGAGAAAGAAGTTATAGAAGAATAATCTCAGAATAAACTCAACGTCGAATTAACAACTCTACTGAAATATTGCTTAAGAAAGTAAAAGATTTCGGCACATTAGCAGTAATTGAGGTAGATACGTAAGTTTTAATGCCCGCCACCCAGTAGAGGCCAAGCACTAAGACCAGGAAATCTCCATTGTGCAGCCACATGATCCTCCCAGGGAGTACATTCATTAACCCACTGTTTGAAAACCAATTGGAGCCTTCTTTCTATGAAGTGGAGTAGAGTTCTTTTCGAAGGTGGTCTGAAAAAATTCCGTCACAACAAAGATGCAACACACTTTTTTAATATTTTTTTTTTATTTTTCTACATAGTCTACTTGTAAGTCTACACACTTCTCCTATCTCTTTAGCCCGTTCAAAAAGTATTCGGGATCTTTGTCTGCAGCATAGCTGTTTAAGAAGGCGATAGCATTCTCATTTCACGAAAATATCCACCCTTCGAATGCAATTTTCAAATTAGGGAAGAAAAAAAGTAGCTTGGGGCTAGATCTGGTGGGCAAGTGGGTTGGTGAAGCAGTTCAAACCGTAATTAGTGAATTTTCCCCATGGCGTTGGAAATGTTCATTTGAACAGGTTTTTGATCTCACGTGAGCAAATGCGGCACTCTTCGCGCAGACAGCTTCTCATTGCTAAATGTGACAAACACGTACTTTTGACCTTGTACGACATTGCATCTGCTATGACAGACTTTCACCCCTATTGCGGTTGTCGATTGTTGATCAAATCGACAATCGCTGAGTTCGTCGATTGATTTCATTTTTGGTATTGTGTAACTCAATCGACAAAGGACAGTGTTATTGTGAATAACCTCACGCATGTTGTCACGTTTGGCAGTTGCAAACCCCAATTCTCTTGAACTTTGTTTACATGAGCCAGAGAATGCAATATAACCATCTCACTCTTTCTCTTGGCTTTTTTTTGTCGCTCTCTCATTCAATGTAGAAGGCGCTTGTGCTTGTGACAGCACACGAATACAAACAAATCATAAGTGCAAATAATTTTTGCCATCGGGATTTTCGTGCATACATTTTACAAGGATTTTCATGTGTTTTTTATTTGTTATTATCTTTAGGATGCAAAACCAAATCTCTTTAGAATTGTATTTAAAATACAACAATCTGAATAAAATTACATTTCGATCACAGGAAAGTGTTTATTTTTGTAGTTTTCCCAACAGTCGATCAGGAAATTCTTCACAACAAAATTCGCTCGGCAAATCGACGAGAGTCGATCAAAATCGACAATCACAATACCAAACATAATCGACTATCGACAACCGCAATAGGCATCTTTGATTCGACGGTCGTTTAGCATCGTTTTGTGCCCTTGGGCAATGTTTTCTTCAGCGGTAAAAGGTCCAAAAAATATGCCCCGAACATGGTTTGTCTCAGTGAGCAGTGTCTAGGTTCACAAGATCTAACTCATCTTTGATTTGTGTAGGCACATGCCTTTCAAAAACAATTATTTGGTGACTGCTCAATGCTAGATTTTTTCTATTTCACTTATAGTACGTTTACACCGCACCCAAATTCAAAATTTCGGTTAGTTTCTGCATTTCAGCCCATATACATTGCATTTCGCCTTACATATCCTGCATTCTGAAATGTTGCATTCCAGCGAAATGCAGAATTTCGTCGCTGCATTTGTAAGTTCGTCAAATCGAACAATCCTCTTTTCGAATTCAGCACCATTCAGCACGTCATACAATGACATTTCAGTCCGCTAACATAATCAAAAAACAGCTGTCAACAAAACAATAAATCATTTCAATTGATCATTGCAATAAAAATGGAAATATGTGTCTGAATTAGCAATTAAATTCATCTTTAAATTAATATAACAAGCTAAATGGTTCAACCACTACTGATTTCCAATCAGGAAAAAATATCAATAATCAATTCTAACACTAGCTGTCATTTGAAATGCTGAAGTTGCAGTGGGAACGCAAAATTGCATTTCGAAATGTTGTTCCTGAAATGTTGAATTTGGGTGCGGTGTAAACGTACTATTAGGTCGACTCATTCAAACGATCGTAGAACAAAAACTGCGAGGCCAAAATGACTGAAGTTTTGTTTGAGTACCTGTCAAAAGATCTGCAACTACACTCTCTGGCTTTTATTGACGAGTGTTGTCATCTTCACATGTCGGAAAGTTTTCAGACCGTTCAGACTGCTGAGATTGTTGAGATTGTTGAAAAAGTAGCCTCCTAAGAGAGGACGTCTAAGCGACACAAGAGCCGGACAGGTACCTACATAAAAAGTGAAAACAGATTTCAGATAAGATTCCAAATCTTCTGGCATGTGCTTATGTGGCAGTGTCCTGTGATTACACCAACCATTGTACCAATTTCTGATCACTTTCAGAGAGAACAAACTAAACAAACGGATCTAGTTTGACCACCACATATCATCATCAAAGAAAAACAAAAAAATTTACATTTATATGTATAAAATATCGAGTTTTATTTGTTTCATTATTTATTCTTCTTGCGGTAAGTGTAAACTTTAAAAAATATACATTACACATAACACATGTGTGTTTGTTTGTTAAAACATAAAAATACTTGAGTTATACATTAACATTAACGATTAATATGGCTATTTTCAAGATTTCCATTTGCTCCATTATCTCCATCTGTTCGAGAGCAAAAACTAAGATACAGTGCTACTTAAATCCATAAAACAAAACAAATTTAAACATAAACAAAATAAAAGTCTCTCGTTGCATAGGATATCTCAGTGAAATTTGTGTTTCATTTATTTATTGATTTCTCTCTTCGTTTCTCTTTTCTTTTACTTTTTTAAAATAAATTGAGCACAAAATTAACAAAACTTAAACATGAAAAGTATTGTCGACAAATTTTTGGTATAATGTTGTGTAGTGAGTGAAGAAGTAAAACAAAACAAAACAAAACAAAACAAAAAAAGTGGAAGAAAAACTAAAATTAAAAAATAATTAAATAAAAATTGCTCTAAACTAGTAGCTGGATAGCTGAATTTAACTATTTGCTTACATCATTCAAAGGTTCTAACGTGTTATCTATTTGTTCACATAGCATTTTGCATTTGTTTTTGTTTTGTTTCGAATAAACTCTGCTTTTCATTTAGTTTATCTTTTCGCGAAAAGACATATGATACACACACACAGTACAAGTTAAATAGAAGTGTGAGAGATAGACAGATACTACAATAAATTGCTATTAACACAGCAACACACACACAGATAATAATAATAATAATAGTAATAAAATTTTACACATAATTAGAGATACAAATAAAAATGTAGGCAAATGTAGAAAACAAATCAACATTTGGAGCTGGTCGCTCCGGTTGTTTCCAAATGATTCATCAGTAGCTGCTGTAAACTGTCTCGCAGTGCCCTTTCTTCGTTCATCTGGACTTTCATTTGTGCCATGTCCTGTTGCATTTGCTTAAAGGCTGTCCAAAGTTGACGTAACGTTGGTGTCATATCTTCATTCTCTAAACCTGCAATTGTGGGCGAAGATTTTGGTTTGTTGTTGTTGGTTTTTGGGTTTTTGGTTTTTGTTCGGTTTGTATTCAATTGATAGAGGAAATAATATAATTGTGTTGACGAATAGAGAAAAAAAAAGATAGAGGAAAGAGAAGAGAATAAATACAAAAGGAAAACTAAAGCATATGACTAAATCTACAGATGGACTAGTAAATGGAGAGGTGGCGCTTGTATTTTGATTTGATTTCAGTTTCAAAACTTATCTTTGGACATGTTTACGTTTAAATACTATACACTTTCTAAGAAATAAGCTGCATTTGTTTTATTTTTTTAAGCACACATGTGATTCAACGAGTATAACTACAAAACTCAACCCATTACAATCTACTCATTCAAAAACGAATAGGATCTATCGTCATTTAATGAATATCCAAACTAAATTACTTCAATTTAAAAATGTATAGACCTAAAATGAATTTCATCGAAAGATGGATGCTATTTTTAGAGAACTACATCAAAATTGCTCATACTTTCCTTCACTAGAAACTTGAAATATCTGACTATATTCTTTATTCGATTGCATTATGCTACTTAGTCCACATAGACTCTGAATCTCGGACTACGCATTTTTTAAATCTTACGAAAGTTGACTGTAAAAGGTAAAGTTTCCAATACCAATAGCAGAGACAGTAAGACGAGTGGATGGTACAGTTGGTTAAGTGCCTGCCCTAAGTTAGAGGGGTTGGTGTTCCAACACTAGACCCCAGGAGTCTAGTTTGGTACACAGATGGATCAAAAATGGATTCTGCAGTCGGAGCTGATGTCTGTGGATCCAACACTGGGATCTCTGTACCTATGGGGTCTAGTCCCACTGTGTTTCAAGCCGAAGTCCATGCCATTGAGATCTGCGTTAGACATAATCTTGGTAAAGGCGCAATTATACAAATCTTTTCAGATAGCCAGGCAGCACTTAAGGCCTTATCGTCCAGTCAAATAGACTCCAAAGCCGTCAAATGCTGCCACGATGCTCTGCAATCCCTAGCCAAACACAACAAAGTGAAACTTGGCTGGGTCCCTGGACACAAGGGGATTGCAGGTAACGAATCCGCAGACGAACTCGCTAGAGCGGGTTCAGGTACTGCGTTCATAGGTCCTGAACCGTACTGGAGTGTCAATTGGACGACGGCTGCAGCGCTGATTAACGAATGGGAAAACAAACTTCGCCCAGATCATTGGACCAATGGGTCAGGTCTCAGGCAAACCAAGCGATTAATCAGACCCTATTCCTACAAGGAAATCCTTAGCTTAGATAAGGAGAGCATAAGAAAGCTAACGAGCTTTCTTACTGGCCACTGCAGCTTGTATTACCACCTTAACAAAATGAACTTGTGTCAAAACAAGGAATGTAGGTTTTGTCTTGAAAAAGATGAAACATCCGAGCACATTTTATGTGAATGTCCGACACATACATACATTGGTTAAGGAAACGTATTCTCCATAGGGAAATACTGACTTCAGTGGAATTGAAAAACTCCACTACAAAAGATATACTATCTTTCATAAGGAAAGTGGTAAATCTTTTGGATTAACTCCAACCCGTCGATACAATAGACCTTTTTAGGTCGCAGTGTAGCTGCCTTTACGGCAGGGTTGTACAAGAGGAAAAAAAAAGTTAGAGGGGTTCCAGGTTCGAATCCCAGTGAAAGCAAAGTTAGTACGCTTTTATCCGATATTTCAAATCTGGTCCAGTCACCATTTGCCGCTGGGATCAAATTAACGGCACTATCACTGGAGCGGTCGGTCAGTGGTAGCGGTCTGACTGTGGGCATCACAATGGTCTAAGTGTGCTGGTGAATTCACTAGCAGCCCCCTTACCTAACCTAATACCAGTATTAGTAGGTTTGAACATTTGTATGAAAAAAAGGTGAAAAAGCTGGTTTGCTATGCATTGTCCTTCACGGAATTCGACAGCTCATGCAGAACATTTATCTATCTTCCAAGGCAACCGTTCGTGTTTTGCTGAACGACGACCCTTAAGAAACTTTCTATACCAATAACAATATATTCTCGGAACCCTTATAATCGAATTTGCTGTCTCTTACAAAAGGAACTTGGAAAGTTGTACGTGAAGCTGCTACATTTACCACGACAATGCGATGACATGCAGTATTACAGCCTTGACCAAATATATTGGCACCATTTAGGATTCGTTATATCTTCAAAAAGCACAAAAATTAATAAAATACAGTCCGCTTGAAAAGATCGTATACGGCAAAACTCGTCTATGAAAAACGGTTTGGAAGTGGCATTTGCATTAGCAGATAAAAAAATACTTCAGCTAAGATGCTTTGAATAAAAAAATTTAAAGAGTGTTAAATTTTTGTCAGAGGCTGAAGAACTTTAAAATGAGTGTCGCGTTTGCATCACGTTATGAAGCAGTATTCTTGTGAACGCATCCAAAAAGACCGAAAATGTCATACGGAGCAGCTGCTAAATACATGAAAAAGTCGAAAGCATTTTTCAGCAAGTGGGTGCACCGTTATTCCCAAGTTAAAAATGTGGATGATTTGCCGGATCGTGGGTCTACGCCAAAAACAACAAAAAAAGCAGGACAAAATGATTCTACGCGTGTTTAAAAAAAATCCTCTTCTATCGTTACGTGGAGGACAAGGGATTTTACGTAAAAGGGGTCTAAATGTGTGTTGTAATACGACACGAAGGCGTTTACTAGCCAATAATGTAAAATTTCGAAGCACAATAAAGAAACCACTACTGTCAAAAAAACACGTAGAAAAACGACTCAGTTGGGCCAAGGAGAATTTGGACAGAGATTGGAACAACGTTATTTTTTCGGATGAAGCTTCTTTTTGGGCATGGTCTCCTATCACTCATACCTGGTGTACACAATCCAATAAATTAGTCCAGCGGACCGGCAAACACCCGGCAAAGGTGCACGTTTGGGGATGCTTCTCAAAGCAAGAATTTGGCAATTTGTTCATGTTTACAAATAACTTAAACGCATCCAACATGGTCAACATTTATAAGAAGGCTTTATTACCATCTGCCCAAAGGTGGTTTAAAAGAAGGAATGAGAATTGGTTACTACAAGAAGATAATGACCCGAAACATGGCAGTCGTTTGTGCAGTGCGTGGAAACAAGAAAATAACGTCGATGTTTTAGATTGGCTATCACAGTCGGCGGATGCAAATCCCATTGAAAATGTTTGGGCATTCATGAAGCTAAAGCTCCAAGGAAAGAAGATCTCGACGGTCAAACAATTATCACAAAAAATACGAGTTTTATGGAGATCTTTGCCTCAAGATTATGCTATAAGATTAGTAGAAAGCATGCCTCGAAGACTCCAAGCAAATATTGATAAGGAGGAGAGTGGATAACATATTAATTGAAAAGCATTCAAGTAAATAAACAAAATAAACCAGTACAATTGATTTTTTTATTATTATAAGTTCTTCTTTAATTTTTGTCTTGCACGATATTATCAAACAGACTGTGTTATAGTTGGGCCTTTAAGTCATAACCATGTTTTATGAAAAAATGCAGAGGATACAAAAAATGGACAAATAGCTTATGAGAGATGAAACCAAGCAAAATCTTATTGAATTAGATGGTAAAATGAGTGCCAAATGTCCTCAAAGACAGAAATCTTCCAAAATACAACTCTTTATTTCATGAAGTAGAACACATACAGGAGAAGTACGTGATAGCGGTAAATAATCCTTTTGCGCTAAATATGGGTACACAATTGGGGCGGAATATCAAATGCGGGACTTTGGTATTGCACAGTTGACCGCCTTGTACCGCGTATCGCAGTTCAAAATGTGTATGGGAACATTAATTGAATTAGTGGAATTAATTCGAATAAAATTTAGTTTTACTCATCCACAAAACCCTCAGGGTGAACGGACAAGCGGTTTACCGCTACCGCATATTACCGTCACACACGTCGCACACTACCGCTACCGATCCAGTGTGTAACCTCCTTTACTTTTAAATACTTTGACATGCAGTAAAATCTCGAAAACATTCACCCTTATTACGACTGGCGTTGAACGCCTTGTCGAAAAACGACTGTACGAAATCAGGATTATAGCTGGCGTTACGCTAGTCGTTATACGAAAAATTACGTTTTACGTTTGTGGAACGTAATTCTTGCTTGACAGTTTGAATTTAAGTGATTTTATCGGTATTCTGGTTGTCGTTATAGTGTGGCGAAACGCCTACTTAAACGCCTATTTCTGTCGTGAAGGAATTTGTTAACGCCAGGAATTAAAAATCTATTTAAAAGGGGTGTTCCACAAACAACTCCGCTGAAAACTGAGTGGGAAGACGTAGCTGCTATATTAAATAGCTTAGGACCACCAATACGAGACGGTAAAGAATGGCAACAAGTACGTATAATAGATAAAAAATTAGAGAAAACCACTAAGATTTATTTCATATATACCTAGGTTTGGTGCAATGCAAAATTTGAAGTAAAAAAAGATAATTTTCAACCAAAAAGAAGTAGGAGCCACAGGGGGACGACTGTTCAGACAAAAGTACTTCAATGAAACAGCTATAGTAAAACTATTTGCCCTGAACGAACTAGTCGTATCTGTGGGAAAAGGGTTTGGCGGCATACGAACTACACAGAGCAAACAAAGTTCAGTTTGTTTCCTCTTCATCATCACTACTCCACTCCATAAACATCAAAATGCTGTCCATATTTTTCACAAAATTATTTTTCAATATTACCGACGACTTACTTTTGCACTTAAATAAAAAAAAATATAAATCTGTCAGTTGCCAATTTTTTCTGTGGAATATATGTGGAACATAAGTAAAACGACACTCAAGGCGTTTCGCTTCCGTAATACCGACACTAAAACGCCACTTAACCGCCTCGACTCAAAAAACGACAGGAGTCGACCAACTTAAACGCCAGTCGTAATAAGGGTGATTACCTTTCCAAGCATATTTTCTATAACATGAACAATTCGGAAAGTTGAAGAACGACAATCTACTGTAGAGCAGTTCCTCAAGAGAAACGTCAAAAAAGTGAATTATCTACCTCGTATGAACAGTTGTTTTTATTGCTTTTTTTAAATAAAATAAGTTGTTATTTTGATAATAATAAAGTAAAAAAAATAATTCGAAAAGATGACCGGAGCCTATTTTATGTCTGTTAATATTTTAGAGATTCTACTATATTTTCAAAATAAAAAAATTAATATACCTCAAATTTAATGGCTACCACCATATTTCTTCAAAATATTTTTATCAGAATCTGGTTGATGAGTAAATAATTATTGGACTTATTCATTTTCAAAAGCAAAATATAAGACAAAATCCTGGTTTTAAATCAATTAAATATTGATGCATAATATTCCAAGTACTAATGAAGATAAAATGTCTCTCAATGAAATCCCATAGCATGTGACAATAAGCCCTTAAGTGGAAAGCAAAAGAATAATAAGTTTGTAATTGTATTTCTAAAATGAGAAGATATCCGTTACATATCCCTAAAAATGCATGGATACGATGCATGTCTTGAATCCAATTACTTCCGTTCAAACAACTTATGTGTATGCCGGTAAGAAGTTGTCCAAAATTGCGAAAACTCGCTTCTTAACTTGCAGAATTCTAGACAAATACAAGAAAGCGCCACCTTCTCTCTCCCAACACATAATAACTGTGTAGCAATTACAGAAAAAAAAACTAAAATCAAACATTAAGCACACTCTACTGCATTAATTTCTCAACTCTACAAGATGCAAACAACAACAAAAAAAACTTAAATAGATATTTCAGCTAAGCCAAACTCTTTGTTTCTTCTCAAATGTTGTACAACTAAAACAATTTACATGAAAAAAAATCAAACGTTTAACTCAATCCTAATAAATGTTCGTACAAAAGTGAAATTTAGTTTATAGCAAAATAAAAATAAAATTCAGCTGATTTAGAGTGATGTGACACTAAAATTTAATTAATTAACTAAAGAATTTGCTCTCATTGAAAACAAAAAAACAACAAAAGACATAAAATAAATAAATTTATGTACGCAAAATTTCCTTTGTTACACTTTACGACTTATCTTATAAATATATATATATATTTTTATATTTTATTTATAATGTATATTTTTTTTATACAATCATAGTTTTGCTCATTGTCTTATATAAAAAAGTGTTCTTCTTAAATACTATATGGCATCGGTTTTACACAAACGAAAACAGAAGTAATAAAAGTTTTGGATGTATTGCACTGATTTGAAAAAGGTAACTATTTGTGCTGAACTAGGAGTTTGTTTTCTTCAAAAATCGTTATATTCTATTGCATTTATTAACATTTAACTGCTTGCTAAACAAAAAATGGACTTTTGTAGATATACGTAGCCAAAAAGCGCTTTCTTCTTACATATGCTTACAACAACTATTTATTATCAAGGTTTGTATATATATATATTTGTTTACAAAAAATTCGTGTCTCCCTATGCCTGTCCTACGCGTCATTTCAAGTATCGTCTTCATCAAGGCGCTTGAACGAATTTACATACAAGTCTAGTTATGAATTTCTTTTTCGCTAAATTTGATTTACTCATCACAGGGTTATTTACGAGTATGAAAAAAACAGCGCGATGTGTTTTATTAGTGTCGCACGTACGTATGTATATGATGTATATATATATCGTGAATAGTTAAGTAAAATGAGTGAGTTACGAGTTCTAGGACAAAACGTATGCCATATATCTTTGTTATTGCACATACAAAATTTACATTCAGCTCCGCTGAATTGTTAGGAATTATAAATACAAATACTTCAGAGATACACAAATCATAATTATTTTCGCTCAGACAATCTGACTATACTATAATTTACAAGAGGAAAAATATTTTTCGCAATTATTAATAATAAATTTTGTTTTTTTTCTTCCGAGTGTTTGTCAAAAAAAAATAAAATACAACCAATTTTCAAATTGAACAAGGTTCTGATCAAACTACTACATCGATGAACAAAGAAGATGACTATGATATCGTATCACAAAGCCACGGCTGCCTTAGTATAGTCCCAATTCAGCTCTGCTGAATAGCTCATACATGCGTGTCTGTTGCCATTTCAAACCCCAATCTAATCGAATTTCTTTGGAAATCAATAGTTGTTTATCTTACGCCACTGTTTCATAACGAAATTCCCACAACACCATGTTGCTGAATGTCTCTGACTGTCTGTGTCGGTGCCTCCATCTTCGCCGGCCAATTGTGGAGTGCTTCGCCGCAGTGTTGACTGCTTCATATAGCCCTGTTGTGGTGTCTCAAAGGATCTATTAAGCCGACGATCGTACAATCCCGGCGCGGGTGATTTCTCCGCTTGCTCATCGGCTGAATGATTCCGGCAGAGTGGTGGCGGTGTACGTTGATGCGTTTGATAGGAATTTTTCAAATTCTTCAGCTGCTGCTTATTCTTTCGAGGTAGCAATGGCGTCATAAAAATATTATCATATCCCGATCCGGTTTTGAAGCGATTCAGCGATTTTCTAGTGGCACGCTCCTCTGACATCGCTCGATATTCCGCCGGTGAGGGCGTGTTGTTTACGTTCACTCCACACGCCCCACTCAGTGAGTAACGGTAGGCCGTATTCAACGATGACACCGATGTCGAATACATATTGAAATTGTTCGGACTGGCCTCACGCCATATGTACGATGAGTTCAGACTGTTGGTGGAATTCTGTTGAGCCTGGGCGGCTGAATTGGCATACGAGACGCCACCACTGCTGCAGAGGAACGGCAACTGCGGGTTGGAGGTGGAAAATGGTTTACTCGTTTTCAATTTTCCTCCCCGTATAGGCAGACATGGTGTCCAGGGTTGAAGGGCTATAGTGTGAGAATGAAATAGAAAAAAACAGACAAGAAAAAAAGGAGAAAGAAGAAGAGAGCAAGAGAACTAGGACATAACACAAGACAACAACAAATACTTTTGTTTTTTTGTTTGTTTTTAATTTTTTTTTGTTTCATTTCTGTGTTACGCGAGCGGGATGATAAACGAGTAGATAGACATTACGTTACAACATAGGACGATGGTAACAATCAAAATCTGGCCGGGATGTGGAAGTGAACTATATGGGGATTCAATCTCAAACACGGCATAAAACAGGACTCAAAGGGGATGTCAGTGAGAAAATGATGAAACAGATACATATAAGTGTGGCATGATGTGTGGCGTAAACATGTGTGTGTAAGTATTGATTTTGTTTTTCAGTGTGTTTCTTGTTGATGCTGATGTGATGAGACAATGTTGCGATTCTTCCAAAAGGTATCAATCATTAAACAAAACTATAAATCTAATCATGTACTATTAACAAACAAAAAAAAAAAATGTCATTAATCAGCTGAAGGAGATTGTTCGTTTTTCTCTTTTCCATTAATTTAATTAACAAAAATGATTTAACGAAAAATAAAATAAATAAATAATTAATTAATTGTTTTAGTTGTGGCAAATTAATAATTAGAGAAAAATAAATAATAAACTTATATTAGAGGCATCGGTATACAATTAGCTTTTTTTTTATTTGTAATTCTCAGATACATACAAAGAGAGAACACAGAACAGGGATGTCCAACTCTTTAACGTTAAAAACCAATTATCATTAATTAATGTCATTACCAACTAATCTTACGGATGCAAGTAACTTCAGCGCAACCCAATTGATTATTTTTTGTTTTAAATAAATACTTTTAAGAGTAAAACAAAACAAAAAAAAAAAGAACGATTACAATGTAATTAAATGGACACCGCAATTAACTCAAAAAATAAATAAAGAAAGAACGAGAAAGAACAAAACCAATGTGATGTGTTCATGTGATATTTACCTGAATGAATGGTATTTCTGGCGTTGTTCTGGTAGGCAGCGCAATAGGCTTCAATGACACGCAACACAAGTGCATCCTCTTCAAAATTTGGTTGATTTTTACGACTGTTACAGTAGCTCGACAGTGCGTTCGAGCTATTGCCAGTGGTGTTTTGACTGTTTAACAAATTTGGCCGTAATGGTGGCGCCGGTCGTAAATTGGTTATACTCCAGTTAGCTGCAAAAGTAAATAGTTCATCAAGTTAATTCTTTAAAACAGCAGCAAGTATATGTGATTGATTGAAATTAAAAATGAATATTCACGTTTCAGAAGTTTTCAAATCAGACATCAGACTTCTCCAAATAGCCGGACATTCAAATCTAAGAATCTACGATCAAATTCTGTACTCTATCGATACTTATTGCATTTTGTGCCAAAGTACTTAAAGCTGGAGATAAAAAATTGATGGATTTTTACTTTTGTATTCGAGAATTGCGGACAAGGTAGCCTTAATTACAATATAGTCTAATGTTTGAGACTTCTATTAAGTGGTAAGAAATGACAATCGTAACGGCTTGTTAGTTGTATTTTTTTATTTTTTTCTGTCTGTCGCTTGACGAATATAGAATTTCGCTGGAATGTCGCATTCCAGAATGCAGGAAATGTATGGCGAAATGCAATGTATTTGGGCTGAAATGCAGAAACTAGCCGAAATGTTGAATTTGGGTGCGGTGTAAACGTACTATTACGCTTAAAATAGGCTTCAGACACTTTCAGAAAAAACCTGTACGGTTCAGTTTTAAGCCGTCTGTGTCATCGGAAACATGAAATGAATCTCAGGACAATTAAAGACACTAATCATCGAAGGATAATCTTAAAAAATTATTAATCTGAAAAAAAAAATTTACTACGAATGAATGTCAAATTTCGTCGCTAGTAAGAGAAACTTCGGGCGCCAGTGTTAAAACTGCAAATTTACTACAGGATGCTGGAAAATGTGAATATTGAACTCAAACCGTTTTTGCAATGAGCGTCAATTTAAAAAAGAGCATCAAAAATACGATTACGAAAATACGTCATAAAATGAAATAAGAACATTCATGTGGTAATAGCTAAGTGCTTCGAATGTAAATCAGAAAAAATCGAATCAAACTGACGAAACTCTGATCGTGCCAAGTTGTTTCACATCACAGAGCCATCAAATTTGAATTTCAGTTTGAAGGATATGTTAAATGTTTACTTTATGGGATACTTTACATTGAGGTGCTTATGGTTCATTCGAAAAACTGTGAGCGACGAGAATTTGGAATCAAATTATTTTAATCAATTTAGCGAATGGATCGTACGTTGCATTGAACTGTAAGCTGAAAGTCATTATTCTTAGAATCTTCGCTATTATTACAGAATAAGGAAGACTTGTGAGGTAGTGCAAAATGGATTGCAGTTTACATATACAGGGCGGCCTATCTAGTAGTTTCAGTTTCGAACAACGGAGCCATGTTAACCGACTTTTTTTTACTGAAATTGAAGACATGGATTTGGACGACCTCTGGTTCATGCAGAATTGCGCGCCATGCCACACAGCCCATGCCACAATCGATCTTTTGCGCACCAAATTCCCAAATCGTCTTATCAGCCGCCTCGGAGCTGCAATTTGACTCCTTTGGACTTTCTTTTGTAGGAAGCGAAGTTATGCCAACAACCCGGAAACGATTCAAGCACTTAAGGCCAACATCATCCAAGCAATCCGTGAGCTACAGCACGAAACCATCAACAAGGTCTTGGAAAATTGGGGTGACAGATTGCGCTACTGCGAAGACAGCCGAGGCAGCCGCTTCAACGACGTCGCATTTCATAATTAATGGAATTGTTTGTTCTTATTAATAAAGCTACAATACATGGGAAAAAATAATCCTGTTAATTTTATTGCATTTTTTAAAAAAAACTTGCATTTGGCCCACCCTGTATAGTTTGTACCATGGCCTTCTGTTTTTGTTTCTCGGGTAAGATAAATATTTATCCGCCATGTCCGTGTTGTTAGAGAATATAGTCTGGGGTTTAATTTAAAGTTTTATTGTCTTGTTGTTGACTGATGCATTTTCAGCAGACACAAAAATAGACTTTTTGTGTTTTACTCATCCCTGCTCTTAATTTTTTCAGCATATAACAGTTTACACAGAAGTACTTACTACGCAACACAAGAGACAAGAATTAGGATAACCCATGGAATTAGGTTAGGTCAGGTTTAGGTTTAGGGGGCTGTTAGTGAATTCAACAGCACACTTAGACCATGTTGGTCCATTGTGATGCCCACAGTCAGACTACTACCACTGATCAACCGCTCCAGTGATAGTGCCGTTAATTTCATCCCAACGGCAAATGGTGACTGGACCAGATTTGAAATATCGGATAAAAGCGTACTAACTTTGCTTTCACTTTGATTCGAACCTGGGACCCCTCTAACTTGGGGCGGGCACTTAGCCAACTGCGCTATCCAGTCGTTCTAACCCATGAAATTACTGACAAACGTGAGAGCATGAGATAAGATTACACAGATAAGATCCTAAGATAGGTTCTACCAAAGGTAATCAGAAAACCCAAAACGAGTCAATGCCCCTGGCTTTGATTTTTTGTTCGCAAGCTCACCTTTTGTGCTTCCGATCCTTCCGCTTAGCACCATGCCCTGATGGTTTGCCACCTGGGCTGCTGCTGCCGCCCCTATGCCGACCGTATTTGTCATCTTGGAAATACTGTTCGATGTCTGGACTAAATTTGATTTGTGGCTTGGCCCCAGTAGATGATTTTGTTGACTTAGTGGTGGTAGTTGATGCTGATGATGTGGTTGATGCTGAGTGTGATATTGATTGTAACTGAGATGATGATTGAACGACAGGCTCCGTTTGTGTTGTGACTGTTGATGTATTGGGGGCGTTGTTCGATGGTTCGCTAGACCGAATCCTAGGCTTGCTGGCGGTGACATCTAAAATACAAATGTACAACAAAACGTCAAAATTAATTTCACTAGTGCTCGCTACACAACAGCTACGTGATTAAATCTAGTTGCATCAGGCTTTGCATTTGCAGCTGAAAAAATAAATTTTGACTAATTTTGATTCGTGGTGTTAGTGAATTGATTTTTGTGCATTTTATTGTGGCGCGTTCTGTTTGATCCGAGCATCCAAAGAGGACAAAACGTAACAAAGACAAAAAAAAACAAAATAAATTAAATTATACTTAAAATTAAATGCAAATTGATTTGATTAAAGAAGGGCTCAGGCAATGCGATGAGAGAATGCATTTGGTTAAGTTTTGATTCTGATCGTTTTGATTGATTTTTTTTGTTTAGAGTCTCGTTTTGATAAGATGATGATTTTTAGGCAGCTAAAAGGACGAATGGTTGTTTTTTTTTTTATTAACAAGACAGACAGCCAACTGCGAACTGGAGCAGTGGTAACGTTCGACACTTCCACTTCGCAATGGCGGCTTAGAAAAAAGCTTGAATAATTACAAAAAGAAAACAAAACAAATAAAAAACACAACACAAGATTTAGTAACAGAGAGAAAATCCAATGAATGGTTTTATTGTGAGGTCTCAGAAGGTTGATAAATTCTAGTCCCCATTAGATTTTTTTGGAGAGAAGTGGAGTTGAAAGTGAAGGAGGCTTTCGAGCCACGTAGAGTGGAACCATGACGTCAATTCACTTGGAATTTTTCCGAAGATATCTATAGAAGTACACGTCAGTGTTGCCAGATTGTGGAGATTTTTTCATGGGGAATTTGGAGTCTAAAATTTGGTAAAAGCGGCAAAGGGGATTCTATTATCCAATAGAAGAAAATATGGGGAAAATCAAATAAAATCTGACTTACTTCTAACTACCAAAACGAAAAAAAATAGAATGTCATGATTTACTTAAAAATATGCGTAAATTATAGGGTGCCGTGGCGTGGTGGGTACGTGCGTAGAGTCTTACACTCGAGGTCTGAGGTTCGAATCTCGAAAAAAAAACACCTAACATTTTTTCACGGCTCCACCTCTTTTGAGTCACTGACAATGCTCGAAGAGGAAACCTGTCTTAAAAAAGCTTCTCAATCTCGCCGTTCGGAGTCGGCATTAAACTGTAGGTCCCCTTAACTTGTGAGAGAACAATAGCACGCACAACACGAATGGTTGCTGAGAAGCTAGGCCCAGGTCCACCTCGGACTGTAGCGCCGCCATTATAGAGCCTACAACTGGTGATAAATTAGTTTATTTATATCAGTTCATGGGTTCATTCATCGGACTTCATGAACGACTGTCAATCAAAGTTTGCCGAACCACTTGGGACCAATGCTACAAACTGCAACACAAAGCCTGCCACTCAAGGAATAGGCAATCAGCAGAATGATCTTGGTAGCTTCAAAAGAAAAATCCTAATGCCACAAACGATATTGAAGTGCAAAACACGCTAAACAAGAGTAAGAATATACCCGGAGAGATTCACTGGCTAAATTACAGCCTTAAGCATTAGTTCCTCAGTTGAATAAGAAGATCGAATCTCTGTTTCATTGACCATCCCTACCGAGATCATGAAAAAAAATGTGGGTTCCGTTTTTACAAAGCAGCATCGTGTCGTTTATTCAAAAGCTGGTGTGGTGATCTTCAGTTGTAATACTCGTACGGTTTTGCATTGACACAGTTGATAACTAAGATTCAGGCATTTACGTAGTTCAAAGTGGCTTGCAGTGCACTTACACTTAGTTCAGACTATGTCCATTGTGTTGTTTCAGTTATTTTGGATCAGACCTTCGAATAAAGCGAAAGTTGTGACATCGCTCGACAAGGAGACGATTAGAATGTGTATCGAGCTCAAGGAGGCTTACTTAAAAATAATGATGAATTTGGATAATACCGAAATTGTTAATCGAAGAATTGATGTGCGGAATCTATGGAGAATTGCATCAGAAAGAAAGGAGAAAAAGGGGAATTCACTTTAAATATCTGGCAACACTGGTACACGTTCATAAATTGGAATAACTAATTAGGCAACTACTGAGAGAATCTGAATGCGTTAAAGAAAGCCTATCGAATTTGAAAGACAAGTAAGTTGTGGACATGCATATTTCACATCAACAGAAGCCAATACTTATTGAGTTAATCTCACAGGTCTGTCAACACTGAGCTTCTCCTTTAAGAAAGTTTGAAACCACGTTAGGACCGGAGGAACAGGACTCCTTCTTGACGAAATTCGAAACCAATCAAATTTTAGAAAAAATGAGGTTACTATAATTTGACTATAATAATAATAATGTGAGGTGGGCTTAGGCCTAGCTTCTCAGAAACCACTCGTGTTGTGCATGCTATTGTTCTCTCACGGGTGGAGCGGACCTACAGTTTAATGCGCCATCTCTTATCTCGGTATGTAACCACTGAATAACTTCGACATTTATCAATGGATTGCCTTGAGTAGAGATATTTTTGAAACGTAAATTCAGTACAATTTTCACTATGAATCGCATCACACTGAAACAACACGCAGATGCGTGCTGTACAAAATAGTCGTTCAGTTGTATTAACTCAAATATCGTGGCCAACAAGCACCATCTGAAAACACTATTCGTCGTTTGGTGTCGAATTTTGTTGAGCACGGGACGGTGGGAGATCGTCGACATGCCATTCATTAAGTAAGAGATAATGTTGGGGAGGATCCATCATATGTGTCGTATTGTCACCGCGATCATTTTGGCGTCAGTGGAACCACCTTGCGGCGCGTTTGGGAGAATGATTTGAATTTGTTTCTATATAAAGTGCAAAGAATTTTGCCGATAGACCGTCAACGTCGCTTGGAATGCGGCCAAACTGAAGATCGAATGGTTGACCGTTGAATCTGAATTTTGGATCCAAATTTTAATGACCGACGAGGCCCATTTCACATTTTTTAAAGTCGTTAACAAGCAAAATATTCGAATTTAGGCCTCGGTTCCCCAAATGCCATACCGGATCCATGAAACATCATTGCAGTGACTGTTAAGGCTGGCGATTACGCCAAAAATAAATGAGTGGAAGTTGGCTCATTATGTCTGCCCACAAATGTGTGAAAAAGGTTTGGACGGTTAGTGATTTCAACAAGACGGTGCGCAATGCAAGACTGCAAATCAAACAATGCAGTTTCTGCAATGAAAATCCCCCGGAGATTGACTGGCTACCCAGATCTCTAGAGTTGACAGGTCCGGATGTCTTTTTGTGGGGTTATTTGGAAAGCAAAGAGTACGCCTCAGATCATTGACGAGCTCAAGACGAATACTCGTGCCGAAATCATCGCGATACCGCCCGAGGTGCTCGAAAAGTGATGAAAAAAACAGCAAAAACGACACATTTGCTTTGATCAATAGAGGCGGCCATTTGATTGATTTTACAGTTAAATGCCGACACTGAACGGCGACTTTGAGAAGCTTTTTCTAGACAGTTATACTCTTTGAGCATTCTCAGTGGCTCAAAAGCGGTGGAGCCGTGAAAAAATGGTAGATGTTTTTTTCGACATTCGAACCTTACAGCTCGAGCGTAGGAGTCGACGCACCTACCAACTGCACCACGGTGCCACTAACCATATCGACATAAAATATGACGCACCTTGTATTATTTCCTAAAATTTCAGAATATCCACCAAAAAACCCGCTCACCGGTGGGAAATTTTGGTTGGTCGGATGGAAACAGAAGAAAGCAAACCTGTGATTGGAAGAAAACATCCCAACTCTTTAAAACTTGAATAGAACACACAATATTTGTGAAGTACATACATCCTTAGCCCAGACACAAGTCTTCATGAGCAAGGTTACAGTCATCGAGTTTATATTCCCACACATGTATCGAGGATCTACCAGGCAATTCTCCTGAACGTTCCTAAATTTGCACCACTTTCGCTGATCTAAGTAAAGAAAGTTAGAAATGCTATTCTATCTGCAAGTCACATCGCATCTATCTTCCAATTTATGTCAGATACGAGAATTCAAAACATTCAAAACAAAACAATCTAGCTTTTGACTGATAACCGCTTCCAACTCAAAAACTTAGTCGTACCCCGTCTGGATTGCCTTATCTCACGAATCTCATTAAAAGAACTTAACAAACATTTACCATACCCTCACGAAATCAAATGGGGATGTAAAGAAAAGAACCCTTCCCTCAACAAGAAAACCACCCTTTGGTGATGATCTGCAAAAAATTAAATTCGAACAAAAAAAAAAGAAAAAAAAAAAAAGAAAACTTTGTTTTTACAAGAAAACCAAAAAAACGTGCACACTTTCGCTTGCCTGAGCCCAAACTGCCGCCAATGCCTTCAGCTGTGCCACCACCATTGCAGAGCGGACAACTTGACGTCGATAACGATAACGACGACGATGAAGTAGTGGTATTCGTTGTCGTCGTTGTGGCTGGATACTCTTGACAACTGGAGCAATATCCTGTTCCACAGCTGCACGTACAACAACTTGCTTGGGAATCATTGCTGGGTTCTTTACTGTATGCGTACACAATTCCGCGAACGATTGCGTTTGGAAGTTTCTCCTTTTTCCACCAATGTGCATACATTCCGCTGCGAAACATACCGCAATTCGCCTCCTCTCTGGATTCATCATCATTACACATGTTGCCGGGGGGAAAGGATTCAAAGTTTGGTCTTCTGCCAATAAAAATGCTTTTGGTATTGATTTGAACTCTAGGCGGATGTGCATTTCTACCCTCTTCGAAGTTTGACTCATCCCTGTGGGGGTTTCCATCATCTTCATCCTGAGTTAAGAATTTATTGCGGAACATTCCGCAAACATCAAAGCGCGCCAGATCCCCACTGGATTTGGAGTGCCTTAAGTTTGATTCGCCTACCTGTGCTCCTTCATATGGATAGTATTCATCGTTGTTGTTCATTGGCGGATCGGGAGAAGATATTGTGCAACTGCCAGCCATACCCGAATCACTAGACCGCGGACTGGGACATTGTGAACTTTCGCAGCATTTACATTTTCCCCCCGTCGATGTGGTTTTCGCCTCTCTGGGGGGAGATTTTCTTCGATGTTCTGAAAAGTTTTGTCGGTCACCACCCATTTGAACGTACTGGTAGCTAATGCAACGCCGAATCGATGACGATCGACGAGATTTGCTACTCGCAGTAGGCTCGCTGGGTGTGGAGATCTTTTTATCGGAATTAAGAGAATGTTTCTTGAAGGGCGAAGCTTCGCGTGGAAGGCTTATTCTTTGCTCTTCTATAGCAGGCTGCACGCTGTCGTCAAGATTGTACAGAATTTCAGCTGTAATACTATCGGGCGCCGGCATTATCGCTGGGAGATCCAATGAACTGGAATGTGTTGCAACTGAATTGTCTTCATCGTCTCCCAAGATGCTGTGTTGACTCTCGCCGCTGAGGGGTAGCGTATCCTGGCGATCAAGACTTCGCTTGCGGCCTTTCCACGACGGCACATACACTTCAGTCACATCAGACCGATTGAAACGGTTGCCCACAAATATGTTCGGCATACTGTGACGCTCCGTTGGAGAGCTTGGTAGCAGCTGTTGAATGGGATTATTCAATTTGATTTGAGCTTCGTCGTCCATGTTTGCGAGATTTTCACAAGCCACATAGGCACCGCCAACTCGACCATCACACGTTGAGATCTCTGAGTTTTCGGAGAATTGATGTCTCATCTGTCCAAGATTCAAATGGGCACTGGAAGTGTGAATGACTACACTCTGCTCGGATGACATGCGGTTCAACACCCTAACCGCTTTCGAACCAAGAATCAATGAATCCTTTTGATTAGGCGTGGCATCTACGGAGCTCCCTGAGCTGAGATTGATCAAGTTCAAGGTGGAACGATGACGCTTCTTCAAACTCCCCGCGGCGGAACCGTGATCAATGAATGTGTCTGTCGTACCAGTGGAATCCTTTTTGTTTGAACAGAACTTTATGTACTCAAACGGACTGCTGTCACAAGAACTATGCTCGCTCTCCGAATCAGTTGGTAACTCGAATGCATCTTGCCGCGACAAAGCTGCCATCTCCTCAGCCCTTCTTGAAACATTCACCGATGATTTGTGCCTCCGCCTCATGGGGATTTCCTGAAGATCTACGCTTTGCCTCGCCTCTGGATACAACAAAATCCTAACAAATGACCGTCGCAGAAGTCCCTGTTTCACGAGTTGGCAAAAATGTGCACTTAAATTAGTATACGGAGCAGTTGGCGGATAGTTTTTTGGTGGAAGTGTTACACGAAAGTTTGGCGCATCGATTTGGTATGCGCACAGTGAAAAACGGGCGCAGTAGCCGCGTGTATCAAGAACATAAGGAGGTGACTATTAAGATGCACAGACAAGAAATGTATTAATTTGAAAAAAAAAAATATTCATATTTATCAGTTAGAGTGGCTAGCAGCATGTGAGGTACTTACGTGAGCTGGTAGCTGTGGAGCATTCATCGATGAATTGCTCATGTTTCGCTTTATGTTTACTGGCATTGTGGGATTAGCAGCCTTAAGTAAATCAACCCATCTGTTGGCTTCGTTGGGTCCTTGGCACACAGCAACAATGCGTTCGATTAAGGGACCACTTATCTCGAAGGCATTCTTGAATGTCTCACTATCCTCGAGACGATTCACTACGATGTTGGTGAGGGGGAGTTTACCCTGAAATCAAAAGGGAATCATACAGATTTGTGGAAAGTGTGATTTAAATGATTCTTTACCTCGTATATAAAGGCACTCATTCTTTGGCTAACACTGAGAATGAGAAGAGTCTGTGGAAAGAGGACGAAATACCGATCTCTGTGATCTGCACCAACAGCTACGCTGCCCATGTGGATGATTTCACCTAGAATTGAAAGAAGTTTGTAAAGGAACTCATGAACAGTCTTTCAAGGATCGAAAGCTCACCTAAAGTGCTTAGTTCCTGTCCTTGCCAGCCGCGAACTGGGCCGGTTAGCACTTGCAGTTCCAGTTCCTTTTGCCTTCTTGTCGCTGAACACGTCGCCTGCAAAAAAGATGGGCGATGTAAAACCTGCTTCCATATGAATTCAATATTTTTACAGCAATATCTTTGTACACAGCCACACTACGCTGTGTGTCCCCACGGTCTGGATGACTGCTTTCCATGTGCCTTTCCAACTCCTGCAGCATAGCCGAGTATTTATCCAATCGCCGGAAGGGTTTCGAGAGACCTGTCGTGAGGACTAGAAGACCTGGAGATGCTGCTCCTTGCCGCTCCATATACTTCTCCAGTTCGTCTCTAAAAGGAAAGGGAAGGGAAATCGGTATTCGTAAGCATTCAACCAATTCGTTTGTAAAACTCACTTGTGCTTGTCGAGAATGACAATAGCTCGAGGATGGGCCGCACAATAGGCTTGATGAACGGATTTCATGATAGGAGCTTTCGTCAGAAATAATTTACCCACACGATCGTTGCATTCCTCCAAGCTGCTTAGCAACTCATCGTGCGTCTTCACAACCTCTACAAAATTGCACATCAATTGAGCATATTCATCGTTTGTTAAACTGAAAAAAAGATAAATAGACAATGCAAGAGATTAGTTTTATTGTGTGCAGATAGGCAAAGTCATCTTACTCACATTTGTGTGGTTTGAAGCGGTTCGAGAAAATTCTCAAGTAATCCTTGTATTTCAGCCACATGTGCTTTCTCACTGTCCAACAAATCCTTTAACACAACCGAACGATATTCCTGTATCTCTTCGGGCGGACGTATCGCATCGGACGGTGGTAATGGTGCCTTATATTCATTAACATAATTGCTGGGAAACCAGCCAGTCTTATCGTTTAAAGTGCCCTCCCACCAGCCGCCCTCTTCACGTTGTGTTACTGTAATGAGGTCGCCCTTCTTGAAGCACAGCTCATCGTTGTTTCCTCCCTTGAATGAGTATTCAGCCTGAACTATCAGCGGTTGATCCATCTTTACCTTTGAACAATTCCGTCCCTGGTGGTATCAACCTTTCAGTTCTGGACGCCTCGCCGTTTCTGCAATGACCAACAAGAGATACATACATTCTAGTGAATTTGATTTGATAAAAACAACAAAATGTCAAATATGTTTGTTTCATGGACGCTTGCCAACTTTGCCAAAAGTGTATGGGCGGTGGCGGCAGTGGCGGCGCGGCGCGGCACTGATGGGCATGTTCTTTAGATGATCATTCATAAAAAAAAAATGTATAGACGCCACCGGGAGAGAGGGAATGTTCGAGAATTCTTATCGAAAGCAGATTGTAGAGGAAAACTGTTACTTTATTATTTATGGGAACATTAATTCCAAGTCGAATGGTCTGGACATATTTGCGTTGTGTAAACAATTTATGGAAAGTATTTATTTCTGAATTCTGGATTAAGCAACGAAATTGTTTGGCTGTTTGCTGGTCAAATGCGAGTACGAAGTGGAGAGCAGCATTTTGGGTGTAGGAGGATGGCAGGCAAATGAAAATAAACCGAACCATTAAACTCGAAGAGACTTCTATCACTCATTATCCGCGCAACGAAGACACATGTGTGATTTTTTGAGAATTTCTCCTTCATCCTTAATGGAATATTTATCTTTCAGCAGTGGGTTGTGAAAATTTTGAAATGAATGCAATTAAATCTTGAAGGCGAGGTGATAGCTCCACTGAGAGCGCGAGTGTAGAACCGAGATGGCTACAGTTCTGCAATCCGACCAGCAAAATTGGAATTGTTCGTTTGTCGACACTCCCCGGGTGGGGAGATGAAAATTTATTTTCATTGTTCGGAAGTGTGGGGTATAAATCCTCTAAATCCCCTACGATCGGGATAACATGACGGTTGTTAATTGAAAGCGACGTTTCCTCCGTCGTTCACGATTTCCTTTAAGATGCGATTCAGTTGCGAATTCCCTTTTTAATTTAATTTGAGATCTCGAAATGAGTTTATGATATAAATGTTTAATTAAATGATTTATGTCCGTGCTGTCACGAGGTGATTTGGTGTTTTTTGATGTTTTATTGTATTTTTTTAGTTCTTCCAGATGAAATTGAATGGGTCTCGACACGGGGTAGTAAAATGCGCTAGGTAGCATTCTCCTCGAGCGAATGCTAGAGACTGCTGGCATGAGGAACGGAGGTGGATATATTTTGGGGGATGGTAGCAATAACAGAATTGGACAAATGGGTGCAGACATCCGTCAGTGTTTAGTCTCTCGCGGATCTAATTCTTGTCATTGACACCCCGAAAAATAACTGAATAGAGAACAAATTAATTCAGACACCAACCGGAGTTAGTCACATAAGAACAGGATACTGACTCATTCTGTTAAAAATAGATGACACACCGAACACACGTTATTGTTCGTTTCTTTGCTGAACCACTTAACAATTGGTGAGTGTGATGTCATAGGGATTAACTATTTTGAATAGGAAATCTGCTTTAGGGGGATAAGTATTCCGTTTGAGTGGGGTTTAGTTATTCATTCGGTTTGCTTTCAACAAGTTGTTTAATTCCTTTCGTGACCACATGTTGGCATTTGATTTTTCATCCATTTTTTCAAATGGAGGCCCCAATTTTAACATAGTCCGTTCATTGTCGTTCTTCTTTTAGATTTCTGCTCAAGGGTATATTGAATTTATTTAAGACTTGGAAGAGATTGGTGAATGTGATCTTCAAAGAATACATTTCACAAGCTGTTTAAACAGACATTGTTCAGTCTATTTCTCATACAATTAAGATATTTTCTATAGAACCACTATCATCCCAACCCCTGCTTAGAAGATTATATGCTGATAAATGAAAAAAGGAACCCTTGGTTGCAGGCAAAAGGAGATGATATATCCTTCAAGTTGAATAGGGTCATCTAATTTGTTGTTCGGTAGGGAATAAAAAACATTAATAATTCAGATTTTGATCAAAGTTTTATTTGGACATTGTTTGGACCTTGGCATTATGAATGGAGTCTATCCTTTTTCAAATGCCCTCCACGGAAGTTTTTTAATGACTCGATTCTGACAAGGAAACTGTCGATGACTTTCCCACACTTATTGGCATAAAAGGCCAACTATAACGGCCGTATGGAAACTTAAGAGAACTGAAACAACCAAGTGAATACACAAACATGATACACTGTGACCACAGTAACCGCTTCGCTCAGTTTCGGTAAGTTCGTTAATTTTTGGATACCTACGCGGAAGCGATATGAATCGCTTTCTACGTATGTACATATTTAATTGCCAGTCGACAGCTGGATTCTTATTTTGAAGTTTAATTTAATTTCGTTTGCCTTGACATAAGCTTAAGTTTTCATTCGGCTATTATAGTTGGTCCGGGGGCCTATTCTTCATTGTAAGTAAGCCAACGTTAAGGGTAACAGGTTCAAAAGACATTCCTGGAAACCGCAAAGCGGACGAACTTGCCACCTACGCTACCACCCCGCCACGAACAATGGAATACAGGAATATAGGTATGCCTCTTGCTAGTTGTAAACTGTTGTTATGATAGGATATATTAATATAATAATAATGACGGCGCTACAGTCCGAGGTGGACTTGGGCCTAGCTCCTCAGCAACCACTCGTATTGTGCGTCCTAATGATCTCTCACGAGTGGAGGGGACCTACAGTTTTCTAAACAGTTATACTCTTTGAGCATTGTCAGTGACTCGAAAGAGGTGGAGCCGCGAACAATTTTGTTTTTGAAAAATTGTTGCTTGTGCTGGGATTCCTGTAACTATGAATATTAAAAATAATAAAATACAAAAAATGTGCTCAAGTTAACGCGGGAGTATTTATTTCGATAGAATATTTGTTTTATTGCGCTTTGAGTATTATACTATGAAACGAAAATAAAACGACATCACGTCGACCAAGACTAAACTAACAGAAAGGACCCCCAAAGAACTAAGCGTGTAGCATTGAAGCCAAATGGTGAAGGACAATTGACAAAGAGGCGTGGTTAGTGGAACCCTGATTCTAAGAGGAAACTAAGATATTTCAAAATTGATTCTGATAAAGCTTTCATGTAAAAAAAATTAAACGAAAATTACTTCGCACATCAAGTTAAATCGAATTATTCTTCTCCAAAAACAGTTCACCAATTTAAAAAATAAATAAATAATTAAATAAACTTAAGTTATTTTCTTACACAGGAATTTCCAATACGCGACTGATATACATTAAGAAAAAAGAAAAAACTTCAAACAGGATATATGTTATACAAAGTATGTTTGCTTTTTCTTCTTTTGTAAATATACCATCAAGTTAGTGTTTTTCTTGCCACTTTTCTACGTCAGTTTGTCTTGTTTTGATGGTTTTATTTGTAAATATGCCACAACGAAAGTGTGAAGAATTCAACGTTTTACGAAAGAAATTAGAGAACATTAGGAATTTCTTTTCGCATTAGAATTGAAAATCAAATGCGTCAACCTTCATCCCAGCATCAGCACATACGGCCACAAACCTATCTAGCGCGCGCTGGAGTTCTATCTGGGAGGATGTGAGGGTGACTAAGTCATCTGCAAAAAGAAGATCAACTCTCCCAATGTGCAACATTCCTCGCCTCGACTGCGCTGTAACATCCAGTCCATATTTATAATGAAAAGAAGAGGTGACAAAAGGCGAAGTCCAACGCCCACGGTGAAAGGTGTTGATTTACTACCGTTAACCCGAACACAGCTACTACAGTTTGTGTATAGAGACTGAATGACACTCAACAAAGAACCATCAATCCCATACTCCTGCAGAACACTCCAGAGTTTACCTCGAGGAACTTGGTCGTATGCTTTTTCCAAATCTACAAAACAACTGTAGATCGGTTTGGCGTACTCCCAAGCCTTCTCAAGTACCATTCTTAGAGGGAAAAGCTGTTCGGTTGTACTTTTGCCGGGACGAAAACCGCACTGCTCATCTTCCATCCTGAATGTCGACATCTTCTTCACAAAAATGTCTACAAAAAAAATGTGATTATTACTTTTTTTGAACCCTACTATACCCTTTCAGAGAGTTTCAGTAGGCTACAACATAACCCTGTGCAAACCATTCCATTCAATTAAACCCACAGAAGATCTTCACCGATGGCATCATGATTCTACCCAAATTAAGCGAAACATTTCCAATAACTGTTTAGAATAAATGAATTCATTCACTCTTACAAAAAACTGTTGAATTCTTGTTCGAAAAAAAGGTTTTCCCTGCCCAAAGTAAACAAAATCGTCAAATATACAATCAATTCGATCGAATGCGCTTCACCTACAATTAAAAAAAAAAACTAGTCATTAACAGGTGCTTCTGTGAAGAAGAAAAAAACAATGTATCCCCTCTGCTTTGCATACTGCAACTACGAAAGTATTCACAGAATGCACTGAACCATAAGACAAACTTCCGGGGTCGTTTTATGCATGTCGTTAAATTAATTCACAAAACTCAACTGTGCGTTAATTACGAGTATGAACAATCAAAGTTGAGAATGAGTGAATGAAAAATTGCAACTGGTAGATTTGAGTATCTGTTTATGTTAATTAATGCTTCAGCATTCTTTTTTTTCCTGCAATGAAGCATAATTAAAGCAAGTGTAGTGTTTTTTTTCTCCTTTGCAAGCGAAGCCCTTTCGTGGTAATTACGAGCTGAAAGTTTTCAAATGACTCGAGCTCGAGCAAAAAGGACAAAAGAAATGAACAGACAAGAATGAAAAAACCGCTCAAATAAAACTTCGAATGTGAACAGGGAATAAATGGTTGGTAAGTGCCATTGAACCGTGTTTGTAAATATTCTGTTTAATATCTCCCTCTGCAATTTACACACATTAACTTTCGAAGTACTGACCTTTATCGGTGTACTTATGTATGTTCGAGTACGTGATTGGAAAAAAAAGTCGACGTGACTGGTTCCGTTTCCCTTTAGACGCCTACGTGGAAGCGGAGACATGTTTTAGGAAAGAAGCATGCAAACGGAAATCTAAACCAAATAAATTTAAGACGTGTGCATGTACATTCATTCCCTGGGCATTTGCCTAAAATCATGTGGAAGTTGGTCGAAAAAAAGGGTTGTACGGACGTGAAATGAACCAACCACAAAGTTATGAACATAGAGGAAGCGGAGTTGAGTTCATATCTTCAATTTGCCTATGAGACACATGCAAAGATAATGACACAATTTTATGCTTCCTGGCAGTGCCATGAGACACTTTTCACTTTTGATGGAAAAGCTAGAATACACTTTGAGCCGTTTCAGAAGAGTAGAGGCGCCGGTAAACCACATACACATGTTGTATCTGGGCAAGAAATTATGTACAATATTGCAAATGTGAAGAGTCGAGCATGGGGCTGCCAATTACCTGTTTCCATTAAGCCATCCTTTCCCATTGCACAACGTCATGAAGGCGACTAAGAAATTGTTGTAGTGCAGTACTCGTAATGTGCCTTGGCACTGGGATGAAGGTCAGCATGACTTTGACATTGTTGTGAACCTTCTTTGCCGTTTTTGGCATGAAACATTTTAAGTACTCAATTCCAAAGGGCATTTGTGTACCGCTTCCACTCGAAATCCGCATTCTCTTTAAAAAGTTAAATGCAGCAGTTTGTGTTGACAGATCTTTTTGACAAAAACAAAAACTCAATGTCACTCAGTTGCTTTCTTCCTCATTAGCTGTCTGTCGGCGATCAACAGGTGTTATAGACAAACAAAATGCAAGCATAACACATTCATCTTAATTTTTTTTGGTGAGGGATCGATAATCTTTTGGAATAATAATAATAATAATAATAATAATGGCGGCGCTACAGTCCGAGGTGGACCTGGGCCTAGCTTCTCAGCAACCACTCGTGTTGTGCGTGCTATTGTTTTGTTACGAGCGGAGGGGACCTACAGTTTAATGCCGACTCCGAACGGCGAGATTGAGAAGCTTTTCCTAGACAGTTATACTCTTTGAGCATTGTCAGTGACTCGAAAGAGGTGGAGCCGTGAAAAAATGTTTGATGATTTTTTCGAGATTCGAACCGACGACCTCGAGCGTAGGAGTCGACGCACCTACCCACTATGCCACGGCGCCCATAATCTTTTGGAAGGTAGGTAAATATGTTGAAGTGACTGAAAGAGTACATATAGACCAGAGTTCGCCCACTTTTTCCAGTCAGGTGCCTCACTGAAGTCACCAATGCTCTCTAAGATGTAGGTCACCAAAAAATATCGTCGGTAACATGCCAGCGCCGGGCAGTACGGAAAAGATGTGGAATTTTGTTCACTTCGTCCTCGTCCAAACAGTTTCTGCAGAAACCGTTCGTCAAAACCCCGAGTCTTCGTGCATTACCATGATGTTGATTTTTGATCTTTCAAGATCATTTAAGATCTTTCTGGATCGTTCTGGAGATGTGGCATCTATTAGTCGTTTTTTGAGTTGTAACTTATCGTGGGCGGCGTGGCCGGGTGGGTTTGTACATCGAACCATACGCACTAGACTTTCAAATCTATGTTCAAATCCCAGCACAAGCAACAATTTTCCAAAAAAAACAAAGCTGTTCGCGACTCCACCTCTTTCGAGTCACTGACAATGCCTTAGAGTATAACTATCTAGAAAAAGCTTCTCAATCCCGTCATTCGGAGTCGGCATTAAACTGTAGGTCCCCTCCACTTGTGAGAAAACAACAATAGCGTGCACAACACGAATGGTGGCTGAGAAGCTAGGCCCAGATCCACCTTGGACTGTAGCGTCGCCATTATAATTATTAAAATTCTTGTCAATCCAAATATATTATTGGAGTCAAAATGCAAGCAGAGAAGTGAACAATTCCCCATCGTGATTTTCCCAAAAATTAAGGCCGAACTGAGAACTCTCTGTATTAACACCAATGAAGGCGAATTTGAACACAGCCCCACAACCACCTGTGTTAAGTTAGCGATAAATCAAAAGTCCCAACTGACAATTCCAATCCATAAACTTTACTCCATCGTATTATAAAATCTTGTTTTATGCATGAAATCATCCCAAGGGATCGCCGTTCTTAAATCACACTTCCTCCTGTAGCGAAATATAAACGAAATGAAATTTCGAAAATATATGACGTGTCCTCCTTTCATTGCTCTCCCAAAAAATGGATGACCTCTCACCCAGAAGGGTCCTCCTCTCTTCACTGTTTGCAATCGCCTTTAGTACTTCTCCACCTTTATCTTGTTATTTATTTTCATTCATGTCTATCCTCAATTGTCTCCGTCGTGCCAAAAAATACTTTTGCCGTAGCACTACGGCATAGCCTTCCGCCTGACCGTACACTACCTTCACATCCACCTTGATGGCGCAGCCTGTCCTCGTCCCTTTGCCTATAAATTAATTTTAGCCAGCACCCTGGGATGCATAAAAGGAAAGATAAAATGACTCAGCTGTGGGCTACCGTCAGAGGTCATCCCATAAACTAAGTGTTGACCCAAAAAATGTTCCTAATTGAAAAAAAAACCAACAGACACAACCGAAAAAAACAGAAAACATTCACTTCCTAACACCACCATCACCGCCACCGCCACCGCCGTTGCGCTACTCGCCAGGCACAGCCTGAATTTCGCCCAGAAAACCAGACCCGAACGTTGGATGTCAACACGTGTTTTGTGTCCACTTATTTATTGGCAACTTGCCACATTCATGCTGACAAAAACACAAAATTGCCAATGCCTCTGAGTTATGGTACAATAGAGTAAGGGCACTCTGCGGTCCTTACCGTACTGTAACTCCCTCTGCATGCACCCGGTGCGCTGCTGCCAGGCTATGACCCGATGTCACACCACACCACCACCGACTGCTGCCACTGCACTAGGGGAGCCACAAAAAAACTCGAATATGTACCTTTGTTGTCAGTTTTGTGACAGGAATTCGCGAAGCGAAATGGAAATAGCCGTTGGACAGCGCCCTCCTCTTTGATCTCGACATTCGGAAAATTACTGCTAACCGGCAACAACAAAACACGACAACCATCTAAATTTAACTCGGTGGCAAATCGCCGGAATGGAATTTAAAGCGTCGTTGTTTCGGCTCTTGACGTCTTATTCAAAAAGCAGAATACAAAATCCATCCAGACGTTCTTTGGTCCGGCGTCGCACCGAACATGAAACAATAACCAGGTGAACGCAAGTATGTTTGAGCTCAATTCAATGGGAGAGCGATGCCTCGTCAACTGCTCCTCGGTGTGGATATCACTTTCAGCAACTCAGTCAGTCAGTCAACAGTCCAGTGCTTAGTGCTGACGGCTTGACATGCACCAGAAGCTGAAGTGTGAAGAAGTGCTGATGTTGCTTCTTCTCAGGCGGCAGAGTGCAGAGGAGACTGACCCTGTCTCATTCTGGCGTCGTCGTCAGAAGATGAACGATGTCAGTTCCACTTACAGTTTCCTCTAATTAGTTTTTATTTTTATCCTTTGCGAGCGAGCGCACACTAAGTCGAAAAGTATTTCCGTCAACCTGTGTACGTATCCATCTCTTCTAAGTACGCCCGAGTACGTGCAGATGCTTCTAATTATACCCTGACATGGGTTTTTCGTTCCTATTTGGGAAAAGTACTGATTCCCGGCGCTGAGATTTGTGATAATCGCAGGAATTTCAATTTCAAGTTCATTCGACAAATCTCAGCGCAGATTGCACGAGGAGAGCAGCAACAGCAGTCGTCATGCATTACGATTAAACGGTTGATGTACACTCAGCGACTTTTTCTTTAATCACATTTTTTTTGAACTAAGAAAAGACATCGTTTGGTAGAAAATGAACATTTAATTAATATACTTGTATGTTGTTATAAAGTTTTAGGCATATGCCATGAGGATAATATCGCAAAGGGGTATTTATTGCAAATTAAGAAAATATCTTCGATACAAACATTTTAAGAGAAAAAACATATTGAAGATAGGTATAAGATTTTACGAGACGAGCTGTACAGCGACATAAGTCTGGTCAGTTTTATATACATCCAAAGCTTGATGTGGATTGGCAATACAAACTGTATGAAAAACTGAGCTTCAGCCACAAGAATCTTCTGCTCCGAGTTTGTGCAATATCGCAACAGCGAACGCAACGAGCACTCAAGTGAAGAAATAAATAATTGGTGCACAAAATTGGAGACAGTTAGCAAAGGTTGGTGTTATACTATGTTCCCACCAAATGAAATCGCGAGGTTTCGTCAAATTTATCCAAACCTCCGAGGTTTCGCCGAACATTATCGGGGTTTCAAAACCTCGCGGTTTCAGCGAAAATCTAGTTGAAACCCCCTTGAGTTCATCCGTCCGTGAAAGGTTGTCAACCCAAACATGCCTACAGCGTGAGCTTCAGCTTATTTTGATGTTCATTCTTTGTGCCGCGAAATCAGCCGCTACAACAACCTTCTTTTTAATGTCTGCAGAAGCCATTTTCACTTTTTTCTTCTCAACACTATTATTTGTTTTGACAGGCACTTCAAAATTGACAGCTGATGACATTTGATGGACCTGGGCCTAGCTTCTCAGCCAACCACTCGTGTTGTGCGTGGTATTTTTCTCTCACGAGTGGAGGAGACCTACAGTTTAATGCCGACTCCGAACGGCGAGATTGAGAAGCTTCTACTAGACAGTTATACTCTTTGAGCATTGTCAGTGACTCGAAAGAGGTGGAGCCGTGAAAAAATGTTTGATGTTTTTTTTCCGAGATTCGAACTGACGACCTTGAGCGTAGGAGTCGACGCACCTACCCACTACGCCACGGCGCCCACTACGCCCCGGGTGACCAGATAGCAATGATAAATTTTCAACTTGTTATGTTTTAGCAGCTGTAAAAGTTACCAATGACAGCAACCTGTCAAAATATTCCATAAAGTTTGCCATCATTCATCGGAAATTATTAAAAAAATATTATCGAAATTCCGGCTCAGTTGTAAATATGCAACGCGACTTTCGTCGTGAGGTCGGTCGTCATCATGGCTTCAGGGTGCTATTCGTCGCTCCGTGGATAAAGTTTAAGCATGAATACACTCTTTTGGACCTTAAGCCACCAACCAGACGGATTTTGGTTCGAAATAAAGAAAATAAGACTGCCCTAGCGGCCAGTATCGAAGAAATGTCGTTTCGTCGCCAGTTAGCTGAATTGGGCGGCGCCAAAAAATCAAATCGACTTATTTTGCGGTTTAATTTGGGCCTAAGATTGTGCTGACACAAAAATTGGAGCTAAACGACCAGAGACAACGCCGTGAGTTCGCTAATTGGGCGCTGGAAATGTTGGTCGGGATCCAGATTTTGGCCAAAAAATCATCTTCTCGGATGAGGGCCATTTTTGATCCAGCGGCTTTGTCAAAAAGCAACATTTCCGTTATTGGAGCGGACACAATCTACAGAGATTGACTGTTTAGTGCGGTTTATGGTATGGCGGCATCATCGGAAATTATTTCGTTTAATATGAGGAAGGATACACCATTGCAGCTAACGGTCTCATGTATAGAGCGATGTTAACCGACTTCTTTGGCCAGAGCTCGGCAACATCTTTATATACAGCTGTGGTTCTAACAAGACAGCGCTGCATGTAATACAAGCGGTGCAACGTTAGAAGTTGTGAAGGAGAAATTTGGCGACTGGGTTTTTTTATGGCTATGGTTCATCGACTTGACACCACTCGATTATTTTCTCTGGGGCTACGTCAAGTCCTTAGTAAACCCCTATCAGACAACCACTATTGGCGAGTTCGAGACGCTATTGCCGGAATCACGATGCACATATTAGACGGAGTCATAAAAAATAAATTTTACCGACCGCTTGAAGCACTGTCAGGAGGCCGACGCGACCTTTTGAATTATTTTCCATAATGGCATGAATGTAGCTTCAAAATAAAGCCGGAATCAATTTTATACTTCACACCGTTGTTGTTTTATTTACATTTATTTTCTTACCGATCTTATCTGGTCACCCTGTATGTGTGGTGTAAAACCATAATAACTAATTTGACTGAAAACCTAAACATGAACTGAAAGTTTGTAAAATATTTAAAATTTCTTTTCAATTCGAATTGCTTGTCTGAGTAGTAGCGAGTTTGCGAAGGGCAGTCACTTTAAGGGCCATTTTGTTTACTAAAAGTTGAACACAACTTTAGGATTTTTCTTTTCAACTTCTGAATTTGCTTTCATTTACTCAAATTTTATGATTTCAACTTTCAATTTTCAACCCGTGAGTTTATCAACTCCCGACTTTCTCAACTTACGGAAATAGCAGAAGTTAAGGGAGAAAACCAGTGGTTTTGTTCTGTCTCTTTTCTTTTATTATCGTAGTTGCCTGGTCGTTTTGCACACATGTTCGCATACAATCTCCAGGTCGAAATGATGCAGATAATTTTAGAAATCACAAGGGATGGTTTTCCCTCTCTACATCAAATTTGAAAATAAACGATATGGTAGTTCGTTGCCAGGTAGATGCTCTTTGACAACGTTCGCTCTCAATTAGTATACGTATAAATGCACATATATATGCCTATCTACCGGAATTCAGTTCACTCATACATAAATTAAAATTACATTTTATGTGCAATTATCAAAAATATCCCAAGGGAAATTTTAAAACTAAAAGTTGGAGAACTTCTGGAGTTATAATGGTGAATAAAATCAATTTTCAACTCTCCGGTTAAATCTTGATCTTGAAGTTGATCAACTCTCAAGTTTTCAGCAAGTTGAGCAATAGTGAACAAAATGGCCATAAGTTGTTCAGTTGAATAGATGTGCTGTTTTTTTGTTTGCTCCGTTAATTAAAACACCCAAATATCCTATACTTTATAACTCAATTTTGACTTGACATTCCTGCAGTTTTGACCAGAAGTTTCTGAAAATAGCATGAGCAAATTAAAAAGAATGTTTTGTGTCCAATTAATTTTAGAGCCGCCGGAATTATTTACCAGAACATTTAAATGAGGAATGGCAAGCAAATAATAACCACTCATTTATATTTAAAATACCTTCAAATTAAGCTATGTCATATGGCCAACCGGGGTGACTAAGCATATGTTCATTTTTCCTCAAAATGGCGACGTAGAGCTTAAATCTTCACTCAATTTTATGTGAACGTCAAAAGCGATAGACTGCACAACAAGAAATTATTGGAACATATTGTGATTGGGAAGACCACGATTTGCCACTTCTTACAAAGAATTACGCAAATATCTAGAACAAACGTAAACATCATTAAGTTTTAATAGGATTAATAGTGTAGACACGTCTGATTGTTTTGGCACGTCGAAGAAGATATAAAAACTCTTTCCTGTAAGACAGAGAAATTAATTAACAAACGTGTGGTTTTGTTTTTGTTTTCGACATTCATTTCCAAAATAACTGCTTGTACCTGTAAAAATATCGCCCACTGTAGCTACACATTAACCACTGGGTGTTGTCTCATCGTGACGGTAAGACAAAAGCCGATTGTTCTGTGTAGATGTGAAAATGATGACAATAATACGCGTGTATTTTCAATTTATTTTATATGTTTTACCCAACACAAGGGGAAGACTGCGACGGCTGCGATAAGTGGAGACGCTCCAAAAATATTTTCTGTCACAAGGTCAAAATTTGTGGGTTATGGTGCGACGACAACGCTGACAGCGATACCGACTACACTGAGCGAGAATGCATATCGTACATCCGCTGACAATTTATGGAAACAATAAAGCGAAGCGATAACAATTAGTAAGAAATGGAAGTGCATTCATAGAACAAGCAACGATGCGAGTGAACACATCCCGAATTGGAGGGGTGTTGCTAATGCCTAATGCCTTCAAATGGATTTTTATACACTTCTGTGGATATATTCGGATTAGACTCAAGTGAGTAATGGGCCATTATTTGCAGTTCATTCCATCAACACTCGATTGAAAATAAGCCCCGAGGTTTAGAACGCAATATGTTACAGCTTAGTTAGATAAATAGGTCAATTTATGGGGAAAATTCATGACACGTCTGTCCCATGAAGGGGCTTTGAGAGTGGTGAAACACATCAAATCTTTATTAGGTGCACTCCGCTTTCAAGATCACCCGCGCTCTTGTGGTGGCTGACCAAACTTGGCCTTACAGCCCTGACACGGAAGCAGATCTGTAACAAGATATCTTTTTACGACAAGCCCCATAAATGGAGGAACATATCTATTTTTATGGTCTATGGCGCATGGAACCCTACAAAGCTTGCGATAACAATCGACACGCATCATTACTCATGCGGCCGATGTCTGTTCCATATTTGGCGGCAATCTGCTTGTGTGAATGAATGAAATAACCACTCAAGTTGAGCTTATCGAGACAGTTGCAATATGATTTAATAATTTTATTTTAGAAACGTGTCTGGGAATAGAGATTTTTAAAATCTTACAAGCCATGCTGTGAATAATATCTGGAGATAATTTATTACTCCATTTTTTCAACACAACGTAAGGAAAGAAGCAAGCATCGACTGGAAAAAATATGCAGGGTTTTCCAATTGGGACTTGGCGACTTTGAACTCTTTTTTTCTGAACGCACTCTTAAAACTATAATCAAACTGTTAATGTGGAAACATTCAGAAGAAACAAAATTTCTTCCAAGGTTAAGTACACGAACAAAGAGCGTCTACATATAATTAAAATTTATTACTAAGCTTCCGAGGAGGTGACGGAAACGTTAAGAGCGTTAACGCCAATATTTGGTAGTGATTCTAGCCCCGGTAGACAAGCAATTCATAGCTTAGATAACGGGTTGTTCCAAGTGCAAAGAATACTACTGTTTTAAAAGGCAGTCCGTCGCAAACGAATCAACAGTCGATTCCACGGCGTTCTACACTATGGCGAATTTTGTGAAAGGATCTTGACCTGCACCCATATAAGATGAAGTTAACTCAAGAATTAAAGTCACTCAATCATATGAAGCGACGTACCTTCTCAGATTGGGCTCTAAAAATGTTGTAAGGAGATTACCAATGTCATCGCAAAAATCATTTTTAGTGGTAAAGCGCATTTTTGAGTCTTTTTCGTTGATGAAAATTACCGCCATGTTACAGTCAATGGAGATTGCTATAGAGAGATTATTAACATTACATCACATTACGACAATTGCATGGACACAGTGCGCGAAATAATTCTATGGTACAAGCAAAAAACTTATAAATGAACGTATTTTAAAATTTTTTTTTTTTAAAACTTTTTTTTATTTAAATTAAAGGCATAAAACCAGGAAGAAATCCACACAAAAAATTAAAGTTTTCTATTTAAAAAGATAAACGAAAATTAAATTTTGTCTTACTTCAAACGAAATTAGTATAACAGACAAGAACTTTGATGTCCATTCTAGATACAAACTAGATAACATTTTTTTTAAATATTTTGATGTTTTTTAATACTTTGGAGGAAGACTCTTTTTCCCTTTATAACTGCTACTAAGCGACGAGGCATTGAATCAATTAAATTTTGTAGAGTGAATATGTTAATTTTTAGACATTCTTCCTGAATAGCGGTTTTTAGCTGTAAAAGCGATTTGAATTGTGGTCCGTTTGAGTAAACCCTCTTCGACAGTTTGCCCCATAGGTTTTCTATGGGGTTTAAGTCGGGACTTACTGCAGGCCAACGAAGAGTGGGGATGTTATGCGACTTAAGAAGTCGTGGAACGTCCAGTTTTCTCCCCACAAACTTTCACCAAAATCAATAAGAACACTGTCCAGTAATTCCACATACTTCTCCGAATTCATTTTATGGGAAACAAACAAATTGGAGTCTTTCCTTGATAACCGAAACAAGCCCATTAGAGAGTCTTCTTGAAAGTTTCTCGAGTGCCGAGTTTCACACTCCTGGCGTGTATCTCTCCAATATTTCTGTCTTCCATCAGGGCCATCCTTATTAAATTTTTTTTCATCACTGAAAATAATGGATTCCCATTCCGTGGTCCAAAATTGATGTTTTCAGCAAAACTCAATCTTGCCTCCCTATGCCGTGGAAGCAGCTTGGGTGTCGGTAAGCGCTTTTGATATTTAACAAATGTATAATAATAATAATAATAATAATGGCGGCGCTACAGTCCGAGGTGGACCTGGGTCTAGCTTCTCAGCAACCACTCGTGTTGTGCGTGCTATTGTTCTCTCACGAGTGGATGGGACCTACAGTTTAATGCCGACTCCGAACGGCGAGATTGAGAAGCTTTTCCTAGACAGTTATACTCTTTGAGCATTGTCAGTGACTCGAAAGAGGTGGGGCCGCGAACAATTTTTTTTGAAAAATTGATTGTCTGAACTTGGTTTCGAACCTAGACTGTGAAAGTCTAATGCGCATGGGTCGACGCACGAACCCACACGGCCACGGCGCCAACAAATGTATACTCCCTTAAAAGTTGTTGCACTCTTCTTGTTGTTATTTGTTTGTTTACCGCAAGGCGCTTAATTTGCATTTTGGCTCTGTCGTCAACTTTTGGTAAACAACCAGATCTCTTTTGTTTCCCATAATTTCCAGGATCTTTTAAGAAATTTTTGACAGTGTTTTTATTCCTGTGTACTTTCTCCGCAATTTGCCTAATGAATAAACCATTTTTTCTAAAATTAAGGATTCCTATCATCTCGTGAACAGTAAGTGCTTTGGCCCCAGGCATTTTTCATTGATTACAAAAAAAATAAGGCTTATTTGATTAAAACTTAATGTTATCAATAATATACCAAAATTTCATTTAATTTGTCCCTTTAAAATAAATTTTTCCACTTAAACGTACGGCTCAAACTCGCGTCTGCTATATTTATTTCGCATAGCAAAACTGACAGCATAGGAAAGAATAACCCGAAACAAAAACATAAGGACATTGATAAAGTTAAAAGTACCGTTATGTTACACTATCACACATCCTCATTCAATACACTAAAAAAATTATCCGTTAATTTTGATTTTTTGTTTTTTTTAGAAAATGCAAATGAATATGCTTGTCCCATATAATTATTTCGCGCACTGTATATTCAATTCGATGAACGTTTATATCGAGAAATGGTTCTGTCGATTGGCAACCTAGATCGTGTGATTTAACACTTCTAGACTTTTTTTATGGGACATCGTCAAGTCATTGGTCAATGCCAACAAGCTGATGTCGTTAGAGGAGCTCCGAGTCAATATTGAACGAGAGATAGCGTCCGTTTCTGTCAAAATGTGTGGCCGAGTCATTGAAAATTTGGCTGCAAAGGTGACCGTGGTGAATAAAAGGACGAGGTCAAATTCTATGCATAAACATTTTGGTTGTACATCAGACGAACAATTAAAATAACAACAAAATGTTAGACCTGCAGTGGTAAAAACAAGAATAAAATACAGTGTACAGAATCCGCCTAAGTCGAACTATCCCTAAGTTGAATTTCTCTTTAACTCGAATTTTTTCGCCATATTTTATTGGCATTACCCTCAATTTTACATATAAAAGACTATCTTTTAAGTCGAACTCCCTCTAACTCGAACTAATTTTGATATCCCGTGAAGATTCGACTTAGAGAGAGTCCACTGTAAATAAAAAAAACCAAAAAAAAAGTAATAAAAAAAAATGTTTTCATTTAACTTTTTCAGTTAAACTTTGGTATTCCTTAAATACTTCTTTTTCTTTGAAAATGACTTTGTGTGAAAACTTTTGTCCACTATTGTATCTCAAATGGATTGCGTGTTTTGTGAAAAAACTTATTTTATCGGAAAACCCGATATGTCGTGTCACAGACAATCCTGACTACGCCATCTCTCCACACTTTTAAAAAGCGAATAAAACCTTATCATTCTTAAAAATGCAACATCCTCAAGTGCCAAAAAGTTGTGCACAAAAGAGTTGCGATAAACTCTCCAGCGATTGATGTAAAGTTCTGGTAATTTGAGCAAAGCTTGTGGAAACGGAAATATAAATCCCACATTGTTCCGATGAAGTTATCCTCATTCTCTTTTGTCCGTCAGCAGTGCGCACGTGGAAGCATTCAGAAGTTGAACCGTTGAAATCACAAAAGAATCGCTTTTTTTTAACTGCTCAACGTAAAAGTGGCGATGTCTTGCGGTCCTTAAAACTTCCTGATGCTAAAATCCAACAAAATTTCCAACTTGCTCTCACCGTCACCAGTGCAGTAAGGCGATTGCTTTTATCAAAATCCCCAAACGCTTTTATTCCACATCCCTCCGTCAGTGGGATTATAACTTTTAACAAAATCGTCCTTCGCATGAATAAAAGAAAATGAAAAACTTTCTATGTATGTGATTCCGAATGGCTTTAAGTCTTAACCCGTTTTCCGCTGCACAATGCCTGCACATGCCGGTGGTTTAAGGTCCCTGGGAACTATTAAATTTGAAGTTTGTTTGTGCTCCATCCATCCCCCAGAGCCCCCGGCTACTCAAAATGTACACAATGTTCCCTTCTTCACATACTCAAGGAGGTATCAAACTATGTTTGTATCACGTTCATAAAATCCATCTTACACATGATCCACTTCAACTCTGTTAGACTTATCACCGTCCCAAGCATCTCGAAAATAATGTATTCATATTCGTTGAAGGTGTCCATCGCACGTAGACAATGATTCACTCTCTGAACTGGATCACATATGCGCCATCAACTGGATAGCAAAATATCCTACATCCTAGAGGGTGCCGAAAACTTAATCAGTCAAGAAAGCAAATACTGTGCTCTGCACCGCACAGTTCAAGGGGAAACTTTCTACAATATTTGGATAACCACTCGAATTAATAAACCTGTCAACCAATATTTACTAACTCTGCAGTTGAGCAGTGCAATTACTTTATCCACACATTTTATAGGCGCTTTTTAAGCGCTCAATTTTTTAATGGCTTTCAGTTTGTTTTTGTCACACATTCACACCACGCACAGTGGTCTGGATGTATTTAAATCTGATTGGATTTAATGGCATCCTAAAAACGTTTCATTGACGCCAGAGCTCGTCAACAAATCGAGTGTCTGGCCAACTGTAACGGTGAAATTATATGTACGTATTCAACCGATGTCTAAGCAGATGATGTCCAAATGAATTTATAGTCAGACACTTCAAGAGTTTATGTGCCTCATCACAGCACGAGAGCAACGCGAACAATGGACTTCTGAGACATTGGTCTCTAATGGAATCTAGAGCATTTATGGGCCACATCCCCCTAATTGAAAAGAAAAACTTTGCAATATCTTTCTTTTGAAGACATCGTTTGTATCTATTAGTCGTTAGTGGGTGGGTGCTACGATAGTACTCACAAAAGTGACTGAATTCAACGACTAAGATAATTACTTGGGTGCGAACATTAAATGAGCGAACGACATTATGCTGGAAATCCAAAGAATATCACCCTGGGCAATCCAGGCAGTCTATAAAAGCACAGGGAATGATGGACAAGGTAAAAGTGGTCAAAACCATACAAGCAAGAAATTAACGAAATACTCGTAGGTAAAGGGATTTCGGAAGCCATAGACAGTGAAATATGAAGAGAAGTTTTCATTTAGGCTCAGGATTTTCAAGGGCTTTTGAGCTGATTACTGTAGGAGGGCCAAAAAAAACAAAAAACAACTCTTCACTCTGCGTGTAATACTGCTTTATTGAGTGCCGCAATCGTGTTACATGATCTTAAATAGACTGAGGTAACCGGGAGAATCGCGCGATCAGGGTTCAAATACCTTAGGCTCGAATTAACGGTGGCTTATTTATTGAGAGAAATATCATACCCAGGGTGTGCATATGTAAATTATGTAAATTAAGACCAGGCTTATAGCAAATAGCACATTTTTTGAAATCGCCTACATTGCTTAACTCGTCAATAAAGATAAAACAAACCAAAATGGAATAATAGGCATCCAACAACAAATATGAGATACTGTAACAAATGTGGCATTAAGTTACTGGAAGAATGGAATAATGCTCTCAGCTCTGATGCGATGACTTGCTGGGGCCATGAAAGACATTTTTCTTTACTGCACGGACGTATTGTTAAGAATTGTAAAGGCAATAAAAATGAACACGCTTTTAAAGTACTTTATTTACAGTTCCTTTTCCTCAACAAGTTTAATTACATTTAAATGCAAGGAAAAAAAAAACATTCGTTTTTTTTTTAATTCTGTAATTTCTGTTTCGATGAAGACAATCTGAAATGTATGTAGAATTAAGTGTAAATCTCTTTGTTCTTCAGGTGGCACCACAGACCGGCCAGACTTGGGTCTTGTGTAACATCCTGTTTTGCGTGTCATTGCTTTCCAACGAGTGGTGACTTAACGTTTTATATTGAATCCAAACAGTGAAATTTGACAGTTACAATTCATGAATCTTGTCAATGACTTGAGAGAGGTTTTGCCACGAAAAATGAAAGTTGGTCTGTCTGGGATCGAACCGTGAGTTTCTTATGCACTTCAAATTCAGTCAAAAAAGTTCTTGTGCGTTGCAATTGACAATTTGCGCAGTCATGCGGCCACATATCTTTTTGTACATTTTAAAGGTATACAAGAAAAAACATTTTCTGTTGCTTGAAGCGATTGCAGTTTAAAATAAAATATTATTACATTCTTTAGTCGTGTACATTCTTTAGTATGTATGCGGATTTTGAAGCGTTGACAGGCGTAGCATGCAGACACAACCGTCTGTACCTAACCTCTGTTAACGAACTCCTACTCTAACCTCCCCTTGGAGAAATCCGGGTGCCGAGTACCCTTGACAGAAGACGGGATAACCAAACCTCGTGGGACGTCTGAGCCAGTGCTTCCAGTATTTTTAAGCAAAAAAACACTGGAGAAGAAAAATTACCATATCACATATAATAAGCTATGAGCATTTTTTTTGCAAATTCGGAATTTATAAATATTGTTCTTTAAAAGAGAACCGAATGATCTCTGCCATGTTAATTGTGGCATTATGCTTCGTGAAGAAAACTTTTTATTTCACCTTATTTCATTGTTTGTCCCTAGAGAAGGTGTTGGACTGCATTTGTATTCTTTTAATGTTTGCTTCCTTCACCGTGCTTTATTATTTCTGATTCTTAGCTCTTCTTTTTAGGGCGCTATAATCCGAGGTGTACCTGGGCCTGCTTCTTAGCTCTATAGCTCGCTTTTTTTTGTGGCACAGGTTTCAGCCTTCTTTTCAACCCAGAGTATTCCAAACATAGATTTGTTAGAGAACACAACCAAACGGAAGGATATTTGTTGGAGAAGAAATTTACTCTTTTCTGTATGAAAATACCTTTTTGCCAAATGTGTGGAATGGGATTTGAAATCTCGCACGAAAAGGTAAATTTACCATAAACTGGCAGCACTGGTCTGAGCGGTTGCAAACAAGAGAGGAGGGAGTGTGAGTCTACCAGGGTTTATCGCTCTTTTTAGGATGATCAACTGACTGGCCAACGGCGACATCTAGAACTCGAGTTAGCAGGAGCTACCTGGTTTCCATGGTAAGGTCAGGACCCTGGATTAGATATGACGGCGGATGAGCCCTTCTCTTAGGGCCAACGGCGGCACTCACTGCCTGCTCACAGTTTGAGGTTGTGAGTGGATTAAATTGCTCACCACGTAAAAAATAAACTGGGCAAGTGCATTAAAGCAACATTCGTACACAAGCATCCCGCTCCGAGAAGAAGATTAAAACCATGGTATAAATACGAGTATCAAAGTAAAACAAGACGAATTGATATAAAAAACTGACCTCGGGAAAAATTATTAATTGATTCCTTAATTCTTTTCCCATCTCTCATTTCATATGAACAATTTCGTAAACAAATAAATGCGACAAGTGCAGCGATGAAAGAAACACAAACATCTCGGCACTTAGTTAATTTAATTATTTCCTTGCGACTGAACAGTGTACTCGTATGTGCAGAAAACACTTGTGAAATAGTCCAAAGCGATGAAAATCTTGCTCCGGGCGAGCGAGAAATTGCTCCAGATTTATCGCCAACTGAGCGAATTTTTCCGTCACTGAAGGGACGGTTATTAGTAGCACTACTAATTGGCTCGGCAAAAAGTTGATACTCGCTTCCGCTGAACATACTTTTTTTCCATTGACTGGGGGAGGATTTAATACTCCAAATAGTTTACGATTCATTTCTCCGTTGAAGTGGAATATTGCTGTTCTTTTGTTTTGTGGGTTATTTTTTTTATGTCATATTTTGCTATGTAAGTTGCCATAAAGTTGGAGGGAATAATGTCACACCTACAGCGTTACACTGTTCTGCTGGTGTGTGTGCCATAACACTTTTCGATGCCTTCGAGGTGTGGTGGAATGATGCACCAGATGAACCATTTCAATTTCCACATAAATGGTAACATCCTTTGCCTGCGGGAGCAGTCTCGTTGGCGTATGGAGCTCTTTAGAAGTTGAATGCATGAATGCATGATTAGTTGGCTGTTTTTGATACACGGTATGAATTGGGTCAGGAAAGATCTCGAATTCTTGGTGACCAGTTTAGCAGCAGCTCAGGAGGCGGTATTCTTCTAAACCCAACGATATACATATACGATTTTGATTCTAGAATACAAATTACAACTCGAACAACACATTCATCCTTTACTCTTAGTCCTCGTGTGGAATTCAAAGGGGCATGACCTCGTTCACGAACAATTGCTATCCGTCGTTCCCATTCGGTGCATGCTCCCTTCAGTCATTCTTCTCCGGTCGATCTCGCGAATCTTTCTCTCGCACTGAGCACTGAAACCTTGACGAGAAACATTTCCGAATCTTGTTTCCTTTCTGCGACTCCATCACTTGCAGCTGTCTGTTAAGAAAGAACATCGCTTCACGAATTGGTCTTATTTTTTTCAAAAGATTTACAAGTACACATCTAGGTCACATCGTCAAAATACGTTCAAGTAAATGACGGGCAGATGTGGCACTTAACTAATTAGGCCTATATTCCGTGTTCAGTTGGCACTAAAAGCACACATAGCGAAAGAACAATTTGCTGCTACAGGATGATGGGTGCTCAAACGAAAAGAAAAAGGATTCTCACTGAGATTGCCCTCATTCGCGCACACAGACAACATTCAATTGTGACATCTGGCCATCTAAGAGAAGCAAACAGGGATGATGGCTCGTCATACAAACCAGTCCACATTCATGCAAGCATTCCGCGTGGAAGCAGTCCCCATTAAACGAGGATAATGAGGCACTGGCTAAGAGACACATTCTTCAAATTCATCAAATTGCGCTCCGCACTGCTACACCCAAGCACATGCCGCATCTGATCGATGGGTGCCATGAGAATCGCAATTCATACCCCGGAACTGGTGAGGACAAATTGTATTTCCTTTCTTCACTTCACCATCGTGGGTGTGAAGCGTAACTCCTTTTTTGCAGTTGCCCAGGTTGAGTGGGCTCCTTTTGCCAACCACGTGTCTTAACCTCGTTTTCAGTGAAACCCATTTGAACTGCTTCCGTTTTCATTACTCACGAGGCCACAGTGTGGCTTAATGTATGCCACCGGCATATGCAAGTGGTTGCAGAGATTTCTGATAGAGTGCGTCCCCGCTGTTGTCTTGTTGTGAATCTCATTCATTTAAGATTTCGTGTTTAACAAGTTAAATGAGTGTGGGCGCCATGTGCATGGAGGGTATTGTGACATGAAGTGATTTGATGAGGTCATTACCGCGCTGTGTGTGTTGTGCGTTTTGACAGTTCACTTGGGATGCAAGGGCTGCCGCTGCTGCTGTTCGTCAGTTAGTCAGATATTTTCTTTTTTGTTCTCTTCAGTTTGCGGTGAAGCGAGATTCCGCTTTTTATCTCAATGTGGTTTAGAATTGTTTTTATGATAAACGAAGTGGTGTGACGCAGTTTGTTGCAGAGTGCTTCTTGATGAACACTGTTGCGTTGGATTGTTTTTTTTCGTTTATGTATTTCCGGGGCTGGTGGCATTCAAATTCAAGAAGTGGTTGTTGTTTATTGTCGTTTTAGTTTTAAATTGATTGTTTCAATACTTCGTGGAATTAACATTTGTTGTCATTTGAGGTTGGATTGGTCATTTATTATATAATTCTAGTAACTTTGTGGAATAATAATAATAATAATGGCTACAGTCCGAGGTGGACCTGGGCCTAGCTTCTCAGCAACCACTCGTGTTGTGCGACCTACAGTTTAATGCCGACTCCGAACGGCGATTTTGAGAAGCTTTTTCTAGACAGTTATACTCTTTGAGCATTGTCAGTGACTCGAAAGAGATGGAGCCGTGAACAATTTTTTTTTAAAAAATTGTTTGTTGAACTTAGATTCGAACCTAGACTGTGAAAGTCTAATGCGCATGGGTTGACGCACGAACCCACACGGCCACGGCTCCCATGCGGCCTTGGAATCAGTAAATATGTGGTAGGCGTTGTTCCGTATTCCGTGGATAATTTCCACGGTCTAATGAGGACTACCTTGGCCTGAAACCGTACTAGTATCCTATCAGATTGCGGCTGAAAGGTTTCAGGCGTTCCCACAAAACATCCGACAAGGCCTTGGATGCGATGTTTAGGCGACTGATCCTTTGATCGATAATTGGCGTAGGTCAAACGGGTAAATGTTGAAATGCTGGACATTCTTATTGAGAGACAGACGATATATTATTCAGCTTAAATATCTGCACAAATGATGAGGTCGGTCTTACATACCGGGTTGTGCTTAAATCATGGTAAGTATTCTTTATTCGCCACTCTCCACTTGAAAGACATTACAAATCTTAGGAATGTCGTCTCTAAGGTGAGTGCAATATTCTGAACTGCAAAAGGAAAAAAGTTTTCTGAAGGTATCGAATTTGGATATTTGCATGTTCTAAGTCGAGTAATCTGCCATCTTATGGGCACGGTGGTGTAAACCATTCAGTGGTTGTTATGAAGCCTTAGACTAAACTGACTGCTACTGATGTTACTCAGTTCATTCAAGTTATCGAGAAAGAATGCTTTCAGATGGACTTTAAATATTTTACAGTTGCCTCCTCGTCTGTGAAACTTCCACAGAAGTCATTCTATCAGAATCCCAACCTAGATGTGGCGCATTTTCCCTAAAAAAAAAAAACACCGGTGAGACTCCTAGGTGCTGGTCTTTTCTATCTGATTGAGCAAAATGAACGCTTAGAGTAAGGTTTAGGCCAGATTTGCTTTGCAAAGAGACACGTGGAGCCTTTGAACCACCTTCGCTTTGTGAATCTAATCGTATGAAGCTTTTATAGATGTTTGGCTGTTTTGTTGCTGTACCAAACACTGCAGCACCGCCATTGACCCACCCGTGAAAATTCGCATCTTTAATTTATGCGAAATCCCGAGTGGCAATCCTTTGAACTCTTTCCACAGACACGCAATTATCCAGCATTGTCTTCTGCGCTTTTGTGGTTTTGCCTCTGAATTACTGTGTCGCATCTTTCAAGGTTGCGGAGAGAACGCAATTTAGAATCCCCCGAATGTCACAGCACCTTTCTTCTGTCTTTTGTTGAATACAACTTCTACAAGTGTGTTTAAAGTTTACTTGTTCCAAAATGTTTCCAGTGTTAACGGACATGTGAATATTTTGAAATCCCGCACATACACAACGCACCTGTTATGACTATTTTCAGAACGACCTCCAGGCGCTGAATCATTATCAAAATCTCCGCGTTCCGTTGACTCACTTGTTTTCACCGAAAGAATACACAAAAAGAAAAAAAACACTTACAACAACTTTACAAAACATATTCGATTTCAGGAAATTCCGACATCTCCGCACCACCGACACAAGTTGACATTGAGTGGATATCTAATGCAAGTGGATGACCCATATAAAACATATCTTTCACACACCCCAAGTGGGTGGCATTCAATGTCTTAATTATTCCACACACTCAGAGATCGCAAGATTCACAAATCCCATGAAAGAAAGCAACAACACGAGAAGAATGAAATGCAAAAAAACAAAACAAGCTTAGAAGTGGGCAGGCAGTTCGATAATGAAAGCAAAACAAGAAAGAAGCCAAGATGTGTGCACAAAGTACACTCGTCGATCGTTAGAGAGTCCAAATGTAATCCCGTCACATCGCCCCTGCCGTGAGATCAATTAAAACAACTATCACGACATGAGATGTGAGTTCTCAGCGGCGGCACCAGTCGAGCAACAACAACAGCCAAACTGCCAGTGGACATCGGGCACTGCTCGAGCTCGAGTATTTCCTCTGGCACACCGCCAAATATATGTTTTTGTTCTTCGTTTTGTTGGCCAAATCGAAGTAATCAAATTAAACTCGTCCCCCTGTGGGCTTCTCTCCTCCGCGTATTCACATTAGATCAATAATTTGAAGAACAATTATTAAAGTAATAGCAGATAGAAGGCGGGCGGTCTCCACTTGAGCTGAAGCGTCTCACTCCCTCTTCGAATTGACTTTTGATCGCGCACATCAGTTTGTCGGGTGGCAATCATTCTGTGTATTGTGTTTGATTTCGGTTTATGATGCGCATTGCTAAATTTGCAGGAAATTGACGCAATATCTTTCCACTGGGAATCTATCTCAGCCTCACACTACCGTTGTTCGGTGGTATTTTTAGTTTTCTCTGAAATTCTGCGATGCGATGCGATTGTTGACAACACTGAAACGACGACTGAGGAATGCTGTAAGTCGTCGGTGATGAGATGCACTTGGTAGCCGCCAAGAAAACTATGAAATTCGCGGTCAATGGATGTTGCCTCGTGTGACAGCTGACTTCCGGCAATCGGAAAAGCGCTCTTGAGACGAACACCGTTCCATTGAATGTGTCCGCCTCCCAGATGTAGAGTGGTGGTTTTAATCAATAATGTGGAGCACGGCAGATAAGTGTCCCCAAAATACACGAAACGGCGAGTATGAGGGACTTTGAGACTGGTTGCTGCGGTTGGCATTGCTCGCAGAGCCAGCTCACCGTGACATTCAACCCACATTGTTGAATATTTTCATTAATTTGTCGGCATCGCTCAATGATGTGTGCGTTTATTTTGTGTTTTTCTCTACTTTTTTCTTTCTTCTTGTGTAGCCTGAGGTATTCACTCCCACCACTTCCATGGCTTAAATTAGCAGGCGGGTGCCTATTATGGCGGAATTCAAGAGATGAATGGTAATCGCTCGGCAACTGCGGCACATTCTGGATTCAATGAGACGGCACATTGTGAGAGATTTTCATTCATTGATTCATTTGTTGTGGATGAAATCGAGCCGGGGGCATTGATGATGATTTGTTCTTGTGGTGTTAGGTTTTTAATGTTGCGAGAGAAGTTTGTTTTTGTATTTTTTTTTTGTGCGTTCTTTCGCTTTGTTTGAGAGCATAATGGATCTTGGATGAATGTGATTATTGTTTTGTGGTGCAAAGGACTTTCCCTTTTCGTTGGGATTCCACTCGATTTGAGTTCTTGATTGTTTTGCGTAGCCCGTGAAGCAATCAATCACTTTTTTTTTTTTTTTTTTTTTTTTTTTTTTTGTCGTAGGTTTTTGTCACACTACACTGGAGCACTCAGACTCAAAACTGGTCCATTGTACTACCAGGCAGCAACCTACTTTTACTGAAATTTCCTGGTCTTCCGAAGGAAGACCAGCAGGCGCTTCTGTGATGAGGAGCCTACATCATCAGCTCTCACCTCATCAGCGCCGAATAACTGCCACCTGATCCGAGCAAAGGCGGGACAATGGCAGAGGAAGTGCTCTGCAGTGTCATCGTCTTCTCCACAGGCGTCACAGAGGGTTTCGTCACTTAGGCCAAGCACACTTAGGTGTTTGGCGAAAGTGTAGTGCCCCGTTAGTACGCCAATAAGTTGTCTGCAGTCTTTTCTGTTAAGAGATAACAAGAAAGCCGCGGATTTCTTACAGACGTTGGGGAGCATGCGCTTGGTTTGTCTACATCCTGGAGAGTCATGCCACCTGCGGTTGTGCTCTCGAAAAGCCCAACCATCGATGGAAGCCCTAACCGAGGACGCGGGCAGTCCCAGCGTAGGTTCAGGTCCTGAGAAGGCCTCATCTGATCCTCGCCTAGCAAGTTCATCAGCGATCTCATTTCCCGTGATCCCGTGGTGCCCGGGAACCCAGACAAGTCTTACCGAATTCAATCTACCGATCAAATTCAGAGAAGACTTGCATTCCTGAACTATTCTGGAAGTGGTTAAAGGGTTGAGCAAGGCCTTAAGCACAGCTTGGCTGTCGCTGCAGACACAAATACTTCGCCCCTTCCACCTATTCTTCACAATATAGCTCGTAGCCATTAGGATCGCATAGGTTTCCGCTTGGAAAACCGACGCAAATTTGCCTAACGAGGTGTGCAGTCTAAAGTTGTCGCTCTCCACGAAGGCACCAGCACCAGATCCTTCACTGGTCTTGGAGCCGTCCGTGAAAATTCGACTACATTCCTTTCCTGGCTCAGATTCTGGCCAGAGCCAGTCCTGAGTACACGGAAAGTCGACTTTGTATGTTCGTCGCAGCTGGAGTACTGGTGTCCGTGCGTCAGACGGCATATCCATAAGACTGGGGTCAAAGGAGATGCGGTGCGCAAGGTCATCGAAACTCCAGTGCGAGTTGTACCAATAACCACTTCTTTTTAAACGGAAGATGGCCTTGAGAGTGCACCCCATGATATGGACATCTAGGGGGGGGAGATTCAGCAGGGCATCAAGAGCAGAGCCAGGCGTGCTAGGGAAGGCCCCCATGCAGCCGAGACAGACCGTTCTTTGAAGCTTGGTGAGAGCAGCAGTTACGTATTTACGCGAAAGCTTATTCCACCAAACGACCGATGCATAGGAGAGAAGGGGTCTGATCATAGCCGTGTAGATCCAAACGGATCTTTTTGGTGATAGACCCCAGGTTTTGCCGAAAATTCCTTTACACTGCCAGAAAACTGACAGTGCCTTCGCAATTTTCGTTTCAATGTGTTTTTTCCACAGAAGCTTCCTATCTAGAATGACACCCAGATACTTAGCTTCATCGGAAAAGCGGATAGTGACACCTTTTAGTACCAGTTGAGTCAAACCAGTCAATTTCCTCCTCCTCGTAAAGAGGACAACCTCGGTTTTAAGAGGGTTGACTGAAAGCCCATTTCTGGTACACCAATCGTCGATCACGTCTAGAGCTGCCTGCGCTTTTGAACACACATCCGCTAGGCATGATCCGACAGACAGAACAGCTACATCATCCGCATAGGCCTGGGCGTAGATGTTGGGACTATTAAGAGCATCGAGCAGAGAGTCAACCAGCATGCACCATAGCAGAGGAGACAAGACACCACCCTGCGGGCAGCCCCTGTTTACCCCCGCCATAACATACTGGCCACAGTCCGCGTCCGCAATAATAGTTCTGTTCATCAGCATTGCTTTAATCCAAAGCACTAATGATTCATCTACACCGTGTTCTCTGGCCGAGTTGCACATGCCATCAAAAGTCGCATTGTCAAAGGCACCCTCTATATCAATGAAAATGCCCAGCGCGTACTCTTTCCTGTCGAGTGCACATTCAATTCTGCCAACGAGATTTTGAAGCGCAGTCTCGCAAGATTTTCCGCGCTGATAGGCATGTTGCATCTGAGACAGAGGATGAAATCGCAACGCGGTTTTGCGCACATGAAGCTCAACCAGCCTTTCCGTGCTTTTCAGCAGGAAAGAGGTTAGACTGATAGGTCTAAAGTTCTTGGCGAATGAGTAGTCCCCCTTACCGATCTTTGGTATGAAGGCTACCCTAACTGTACGCCAAGGGGTCGGGATATAGGCGAGTGCCAGGCTGGCTGTGAAGATTCTTTTCAGAACCGGCAGCAACTTGTCTATACCCTTTTGCAACAAGGCTGGATATATGCCATCGGTACCAGGCGACTTGAAACCATCGAAGGACGCGACTGCGTATTTGATAGCTTCATCTGTCACCACGAGCGATGAAACAAACCAGCATCGTCGTGTTACATTTATCAGCTCATCCTCAGTTCCAGGGATAGGAACTGGTTTTGAGCCGGTTGTAATCCGGTTACCTGGAAAATGAGTCTCTAGCATGAGACTAAGCGTTTCAGCTTTTGACTCAGTGTAGGTACCGTCTGGTCTTCTGAGTGTTTCCAGCTTGGTTGGTTTGTCCCTTTTAAGAACTTTAACCAGTCTGCTGGTTTCACCGAGTGTTTCGATCTTTCCACAAAAATCCCTATAGGAGGCACTTTTCGATATCCGAATTAACCTCTTATATTCTTTTTGTTTTGATCGGTACAGGTTCCAGTCCTCTTCCAAGTCAGTCTTGAGAGATCTGTTTAGAAGTTTCCTGGTTTCCTTGCGAATTGTCTGCAGTTCTGCGTTCCACCATGGAACGGGTGATCTGCAGGGGGTATTTCTAGCTGGACACGTCAGTTCAAAACATTGGGTTAGAGTGTTGTTCAAGTCTAGAACGGCTTTCTCTACCTTCTGTCTCGTTCTGAGCTTAGGGAGAGGTTCAATACGATTATCTAGCTCATCCCTAAACTGTATCCAGTTAGTTTTTCTTGGATTCCTCCTCTTCAGCAAAGTTGTGGTTTCGCATTCGATTCGGAATTCAATGTACCTATGGTCTGACAGGGACACTTCCGACAGAACCCTCCAGTCTGTAATCTCCTTAATGTATCTGTTGGATAACGTTAAGTCGATTACTTCCTGTCTCCTTGTCGTAACAAAAGTTGGTTGGGAGCCAACATTGTTGATGTCCAAATCAGACGATAGTAAGAAATTCAGAAGATCATTCCCTCTCTTGTTGCATTTGCTGCTGCCCCAGAAGGTATTCTGAGCATTAGCATCACAGCAGATGATTAGGCCTAATTTTCTGATTTCACAGTACTCTACGAGTTCCGACACCGCTCTTGGTGGTGGCGGCAGAACAGAATCGTAGGGGAAGTAAGCTGACGCTACGACGAAATTACGCCACATTCCATTCGCTTCGTAGCTTACAACTGCAGCAACCAAGTCTTGTCCACAGAACTGTACAAGCTTGGTTGCTGAGAGAAATTTCGGCACAATAAGACAAGTTCTCGGTCTTTCAGACCGCTCGTCATAAAGTGGTGAGAAACCTCGCAAGCCACCAAGACCACAGATGCGATTTTTCCACACCCATGGTTCTTGAATGGATGCGATATGTAGTTTTGTCTTCAACATGGAAAGTCTGCTACATAGGAGGGCAGTAGCATCCTTGGAATGGTGAAGGTTGATCTGGGTAAAAATTATTTTGATGTTTACCGTGGTTTTCGTCCATTATCCGCACTACTTGGAAATGAAGTGGAAATTAATCCTTCCAAGATGCAGATAAGGACGGGAGTCATACCTAGAACGGATGGTCTCAACCGAAGTTTCGTCTAGACCCACAATGAGAGAAGAACCGTCCTTATTTTCCCGGTTCTTACTCTCCCTATGAGAGTAGATTTTCCACTTCTTGGTTTCGAGACCAGGGTTCTGGATATGTAATCGCGCCAGCACATCTGCCGTTTTCCTGAGTTGCCCCGGAATCCAGCAGACAGCGCGCGTCAGTTTTGGCGGCCTGAAAACCTCAAAAGTTGTGGTTCCCAGGGGGGGGATTTTCGGCACAGATTTGCTCAGCCATTCAAGGGTTTGCTGGGTGGAGCACTTCAACACAAAGGTTCCGTTTTCCAAACCACAGCCCTCCACTTGAAAGCAAGCATTCTCTGCCGTAGCTAGCTCCCACAGTTGATCTTAGCAGTGTTTGCACTCCGCGTCGGTCATACTGTCATCATTGCCAGCTTTTCCAATTCGGAGCGCCAAAGAGGAGATAGCGGCTCTTTTGTAGGGCCGCAATTCTCGCTCCTTGCGCTCGGTTTTTTCTTTCTTCCTCTTCGCGGTTTCTCCTGCATCGGCCAATTTCCATCCACTGGAGCTACAGCCTTTGCTGGTTGTAGCACCTGCTTCATTTGGATCTTGCGCGCAGGAGGAGTCGCCAACAGGAGTTTGGATACCTCTGTTGGTGGATCTTCCCGCGTCATTCAACCTCCGTCCGCCAGAACTGCGTCCTTTGAGGGTTGCAGCACTAGTTTCATCCGGACATTGTGCGCGGGGAGAGCCATCAGCAGAGGGATCAGGAAAGCTAGAGACCTTCTTCCTCTTGATCCTTTTCGAGTCAGCAGAAGGGGAGGTAGCGTTGGCTCCAATAGACTGATCGGTTTCGGTTGGAGTTACCTCTGCCGACCTGTTTCTCTTTGCCGTCGCCACCAAGGGGGTGCGACTCTCAGCACTTGCGCCTTCAACCTCCTCCGGAGTTTCTTTGCGCCGTGCGATTGTCGCTAGCCTTTTTCTCCTCTTCTTTTGACTCTTAGTCAGGGGCCCTTCAGAGACTGCCTCGTTTGGAGCCCGTTCAACCTGTTCGGCATTCCGGGTCGTACCATCAGAAGCAACACTCTGATCAGCCACTTGACTATGTGGTTGGAGATTAAGCGTATCAGGCAGAGCCTCTCCGCTACATTCTCCAACTTTCCAACTCAGTCTATCGAACTTGTCGTAGAGTGAGTGGCAGGAATCTTCGGAATGGGTACCAGCGATTCCATGGTCAGCGCCCCGGGGGGCGGAGGGGGGGGGTAGTATGATGGTTGGGGCCTCCAGAATCCTTGCCCCAGCCGTAGTCGAGAAGACTACGGGTGGATTTTCGCTGTCGCGAGTACCACCTGGAGTAGTTTCCAATCTTTGGTTATCCGTCATACTTGTTTTAACTTGTTTATCGTCAAAGTCAAGACGTTTCTGGCTTTTGGTTCGATGTCTCACCTGGGATCTTTGGAACCGAGGTTCTTTGACTCTTAAGCCCTCCCGCCACGTCAAGGCAACCAGAAAGGGAGAGAATCAATCACTTTCCTTCTGATCCTGATGGAACTGCTTCCGTTAATCTGCTTCTAATGCGCTTGGATGGATGATGTTTTTATGATTTCTTCCCCTCGATGTGTTTCTGCCTATGTACAGTACTGATTTGAAACTTGAGAAAGTTCTAACGTGTGATTCTCCGAGAAAGATAAAAGCGTTTTCATAATTTTTTTGCTTTGCTTTGTTTGTTCTTACCTTGCGCTTGTGTGAGGGCTTGAATGTCGTTGTGAAAGTGAAAGAAAGTGCTCTGCCAAAAGATTTTTCGTTTATATTTGGCAAAGAATGCAAAAGAATTTTATGATCTGAATCAATTGTTTGCTTCTTTATTCCCCGGGTATTTTTTTGCTTCAAATAATTGGGTTTTAGACTTTATTCAAAAAACAATGATTTCAATAGAAATTTGTGAAAAGAGAGTAGAAATTTGTGATCAAATATTGCCCAATGTAAAATGGTGGAACTTGTCTTCTTCGCATTTTACAAAATCCAACTATTTTCTATTTTCGTAGGCGCCGTGGCGTAGTGCGTAGGTGCGTCGACTCCTACGCTCGAGGTCGTCGGTTCGAATCTCGAAAAAAAACATCAAACATTTTTTCACGGTTCCACCTCTTTCGAGTCCCTGACAATGCTCAAAGAGAGTCTAGAAAAAGCTTCTCAATCTCGCCGTTCGGAGTCGGCATTAAACTGTAGGTCCCCTCCACTCGTGAGAGAACAATAGCACGCACAACACAAGTGGTTGCTGAGAAGTTAGGCCCAGGTCCACCTCGGACTGCAGGGCCGCCATTATTATTATTATTATTATAACTATTTTCTAACTATGTCTTACAAATGATATCCGAGTAAGATAAATTTTCGTGCGTTGTCACAATAACACGTACAAGACATTTAAGCCAGATCATTCCATTAATGTTGTGCCTACGCATTCGTCATACGAATGATTTGCAGAGTTATGCAACTGCAAAGCAGTTCTCTTGACCATCACGCCTATTGTACGAGATGTTATGCCGCACAATAAACGTTGTGTTCAAAATATTTGACAGCGCTGCTTGATTTCTTTCAATGGCAGCACTTCAGCTCAGCAACAATCAATTTCCAAGTGAGGATTGAGTGAAATAAACTTACAAACAATTAATCCTTACAGACCCTAAGGTCTTCACGACTGGATGGAGCATTTGGTTAAGTGCCTGCCCCAATTTGGAGTCCAGATTCGAGACCCAGTGAAATCGAATCTGGTCCAGTCACCATTTGCCGTTGGGATCAAATTAACGGCACTGGAGTAAGTTGCTACCTGGCAGTACAATGTACCAGTTTTGAGTTTGAGTGCTCCAGTGTATTGTTTCAATAAAATCTCCGAAAAAAGGGCTTCAAAGACAATCACTAAATTTTTTTCGGAAATATTTTTGATAAATGAGGTTCAAGGTCTAACCTTGATCAGAGTCGTTTGAAGATCTTTCTGCAGATCGTTGGAAAAGAAATTTGTGGACACACATGTACAACTAAATTTTCAAAATTCACGGCTGTACCTCTTTCGGTTCACTGATTGTCAGTGGGGGGTAATAGCGGGTAAGTGAGTCAATTCCTACGAACATATTATGGTTTCGAATCCTTAAGAATGCCTTTCATAGTACAGGGTGGACCAAATACAAGTTTCGTGCGTGCGGGTTTTCCGAGCCGAGATGAAATGGCGCCAGAAAAGATGATTTTTCGCCCAAAATTGTTGTTCAATTCAAGCTGCTGTAAGATCCAAACTTGATGGCGAGTTGATGTTCCTAAATTGAGTCTCACACTCTCAGCCACAGCAGTCACATTCTCATCTGTACGCACCGTATGACGACGGGGACCAGGAGTGCTGTCCACTAGTATACCAGTCTCACGAACCTTTTACACAAACTTCCGTACAGCAGTCGCGGTGGGTGCTTCATTTCGGGTAAAATTTCTTTTAAAAAAAACCCACTGTTTGGGCTACACAGCACTCACTTTGGAAATATGTTTTCAACATTCCCCGTTGTAAGCGTAAGGCGACTCATTTCGTCCTGCTGATACTGCTACTGACTTTGTGTCAAAATTTCGAGAGGGAATCAGCTGTCAGTGTCAAAATAACCTATGATTTAAAAAAAAACACTATATGGCCTACAGGGTGGACTATAAAGTCTAAGGTTCCATAAAACAAATAAATCCTTGAGCACACTGATGCCGGCCGCAATTCAATTTTATTTTTGACCGCGAATACAAAGAATGCCCGGAATGTGTTGTCATTGATCTATTTCTGTTACAGTTTCATTTGTTTTCTTGATTTTGGCAATTCATTCACCGACTATCCGGTAAGGTCAATCCCTTCCACCCGAACTAAATTGATTAACGCAAGCTGTGGTATGGGGACAATTCATTCAAAGTCACTGACTTATCGAACAGCCATCACGGGGGCATCACTCAACTGGACTCATTCTTGTTACAGAAATTAATACCATCCGAATAACCCTGTCTTTAAATGGATTTTTGGATAGATATATGACATATTTGTTGAATATTGAAGTTCACATTTAAGGAATATTAGATTCTGGTAGTAATACCAGACTGAAAGTTATTAAAGAAAGACCAGCAAAACTTTAAGAGGAGGAAAACTTTGTTTATACAGGAAAACTTTACGCAGTCAAAAGGCTGCGGAAGCGCAAACAGCAATAAGACCAGGATGCAGAATAACTTTTACTGCCATTCTTGCAATAGAAACAAAACGCTGCTTTTTCATAGCGAGAAACTCGTGCTGTGTACAAAAGATGGTAATTTACATGAGTGTTCTTTTTGTTTTCTTGTGAATACACACTTTTGATGTGTCACCAGAGGAGAAAGATAAAAAGTAAATTGCATTAAAAATGAAGTGTTGAAGTAAACAACATGAGTGTATAGTGAATATTAAATTCGTCATTACACCTTTAGAACCTAAGTAACAAACTGGTTACCTTAAAGAACCAATCACACTTAGTACTTAGTATAGTTTATAACAGACATGATCTACATACATCAGATTAGGGAAGCAAAGTAAAGCTAGTCTCGTTAAGAATGAGGAGATATACAACAAAAACTGGGACGTCAGTAAACTCGTCAAACAAATTCATAAGAAAAAACACTGTGAACTTCGTTTATAGGAAAAAAGGTTCAAAATTAAATCTGGATGACTTTTATGGCTGAAACACAATAGTGCGTTAGCGCTAGCGTTGTCTTTCAACGCATACAATTCAATGGCCATGCACACAATGATGCGTCGACCTGCGTAAGTGGAAAATGAGAGAGATGGGCTGATCGTAATAAAACCTAAAAGGTAATCCCAACTCATGTCATTATCGAATATGTTGGATATATTTTGACAGAGGGGTGCGCTGTGAGACCGAAATTGAGAATTTTTTCCCAAATTGAGAGTATTTTTTCCCAAATTGGGAAATTTTTGTGGCAACTGACATTTGAGAAATGAAAACAGCTGACTAAAATTACTTCAACGACAAAACTAATTTAAACGAATACGCCAATTCACTCTAAGAATGGTATTTGAGAAGGCTTGGTAGTACGCCAAACCGATCTACAGTTGTTTTGTAGATTTGAAAAAGGCATACGACCGAGTTCCTCGAGGTAAACTCTGGAGTGTTCTGCAGGAGTATGGGATTGATGGTTATTTGTTGAGTGCCATTCAGTCTCTATACACAAACTGTAGTGGCTGTGTTCGGGTTAACGGTAGTAAATCAACACCTTTCACCGTGGGCGTTGGACTTCGCCAAGGGTGCGTTTTGTCACCTCTCCTTTTCATTATATATATGGACTGGATGGTACAGCGCAGTCGAGGTGAGGAATGTTTCACATTGGGAGAGTTGAGGGTAAGTCATCTTCTTTTTGCAGATGACCTAGTCACCCTCACATCCTTCCAGATAGAACTCCAACGCGCGCTAGATATGTTTGTGGCCCTATGTGCTGATGCTGGGATGAAGGTTAACGTAGACAAATCCGAGGTTATGGTTATTTGCAGAACCCCTGTTCAATGCACTCTACATGTTAGTGGAGTCCCATTGAAACAGGTGGAGAAGTTCAAGTATCTCGGGGTCTTCTTCACGAGTGATGGGAGGAATAATGCTGAGCTTTCCTGTAGGATTGGTCAAGCTGGGTCAATTTTGAAACAGCTTGGTCGATCTGTAATCAGGAAGGCCGAGCTTGGTGTCAAAGCCAAGTTAGCGGTTTTTAACGCAGTATTTGTTCCAACTCTCACCTATGGTCATGAAATTTGGGTAATGACCGAAAGAACAAGATCGCGAATACAAGCTGCCGAGATGAGATTTCTTCGTGCTGTTGTGGGAATTACTCGCCGGGATAGGGTGAGAAACACGACAGTGCGCGAGGAACTCAATGTTGTTGTACTTCGTTGGTTTGGTCACGTGGCACGAATGTCCCCTTCATCACGACTTCCGAGGCATGCCTTGAATGCGATTCCATCACGTAGGCGACCGCTTGGCAGACCTAGGAGGAGATGGTTGGACCAAGTCCAAACAATCGCCTGGTTGCGCTTGGGCATAGCTCATGATCAGTTAGAGTCAATGGCGGAGGATCGAGTGGCCTGGGGATCTCTCGTGCACGCATTGCCCCCGCGATCCCTTTAGTGGAACATGAGGGTCACTGAAAATGAGATGAGATGAGAAACTAATTTGAACGAATACGCCAAATTAGCAACAAGAAGCCCTTTTTTAATTTTTTTTTTACTTTCTTAGCTTTCATTTTAATTTTCAATTAAAACGTACAATTGTTTGATCAGAATATTTTTTTGATTTGACATTTCAGAAACGAAAACAGCTGACGCAATATTTTTCATCTGGTATTTGAGAGAGAGAGACGGAATAGCTGATTAACGCAGTGTGTCAACGCACTCCCTCCGTAACATGAAGTCGGCTGGCGCAACACACTATTGTGTTTCAGCCATTATCCTTAACGGAAATGAATGGGTCTCACGATGGTAGTTTCTTTCTTCTCATCCTTAGGGAAACAATGGATAAAATTTAAGGGTTAAAGTGAGACACGACTGAAAGTCACACTGGCACCCACCGTGTGACTTCCTATTTCGCTCCTCACAACTGTTGCTACAAATGGTCCGTATTAGAAAATAGATAATGCCGTTTGACTTTAAATGTTCCAGTCGTTTTCAGAAAAAATAAATTCAAATTGCACCAAGATTGTTTTCGCCAGACGACATAAAAATGTACACAAAATGATTAGTAGCGGATAGACAGATGAATGGGTTCATAAATGAGATGCTCAAAATAGAAATACTTTGGATTATTTTTTTTTAATTGCAAATTTGTCTGAAATCCATCAAAGTTTATTCATGATAAATAATCTAAAATTAACAAGTTATTGCGTGATTCTAAAAACAAGTCTAAGACAGAATAACGAAAGAAATAGATTGTGTTATATCTTATTGGTCCATTTTTTTAATGGTAATGCTGACTGGCGTGTATAAAGGCCACAGCCAGAACGATCTTGCTTGCTATCTCAAGTGGCGTACACCGAGTTGACTGATATCCTCTTACTTGTGCCTCCTTAATCGTGGACAGAACGTCCTGTTGGGTTGTCTCACTGACTCGTAGTTTAAGATTCTTCGAAACGGAGCTGAGTTGTCCATGTGCACAACATGTCCAGCCAGGTTCGGCGTAGGTTCGTAGACTCTGGCTAGACCCTCTATTACTATAAATATTATATAGTTCTTGATTGTCTCTTTATCTCCCATCACCAGACACATTCAATTTGATTAAAAGAAAAAGTTTAAAAAAATGTTGGTTGTTTTTTATTAATAGTTAGCCGCTGGGAACAATATTCTCAAGCAAAACATAGAATTGTGAAGACAAACAAATCGATGTAGCGATAAACGCATTTCCTGTCTTTGACTCGAATGTACTCCCATAGAAAATTGTTTGAAATCATGAACCTGATCTTCCGTTTGCAAGAAAGGAAACGGCAATACAGGTATTGGAGTGTACCTTTTGTGCGTCACACAGCACATAAATTTGTAAAAGGAGGTTCATTGTGTTCTTAACGTTACATTGTTCATAACATAAAAGCTGTGAAAAATGTAATTTTAAGAATAGGTATAAATTGTTGCTTTTTTAAGGATGCAGCTGTGGAAAGTGTGTCGGTTTATCTGTCGATAAAGACAGTTTTACAATAGGATAGCAACATAGCGAGCTTGAGTCGTGATTTTGATATAAAAAATGACAAAAAGCCCACAATATGCCCGATATATCTTTTCATTGCAGCTTATGTTCGCAATTGCATATTGTTCTAGGTCATAATAAATGGGGCTAGTTCACTATAGCTACAAGATATTACAGTACGAACTCAGTTAACGCAACCCTCGATTCGCGCAACTCCTAGATTTTCGCAACACTAAAGTCGTAGTACGTCTTGACTCTATAAGTGATACTTTTCAATAATGTTACCTCGATTAGTGGAACTTCTTGTGTTCATTCACGTCTTTTTGCATGTTCTCCTTTTGAAATCAATGATTGACTTCACGGGAACGTTGAATCCTCTGCAAATTGTAAGAATACGACAGAAATTGAGAGCACAAAAGAAAGTGAAGGTGAAGCAGCCCCGGCCCTCTTTTTATCGAAAATTAAAACAGAAATTGCAGTTCGATCCTTAGATATATGTTTACAATGGGCCGAAGAGAACAACATTCCAGTCGAAGACATTTTTTCTAAACAAAAATGTGTTCAACAATAACGATTTCTTTTGGTTTCAATTGTTTTTTTTTTATAACATTGTCGTTATATCTAAAGAAATAACCCGTTTAAGCTATGATTTTCTATTTAAAAAAACATAACCCAGTAAGTGCAACAACCTCGGTTATTGCAACTGCCTTAATTTCTATTAGTTGCGTAAATCGAGTTTGTACTGTATATTTAACTTTCTGAAAAATTTCATCAAATTTATCAGAAACTAATTCCCCCAAAATTTACAACTCATAATCTCTTTTAAACTATAACAGTAATTTGTAAAGCTTAAAATGTCAAAAACTGACGCCACATGACCGGAAGTGAAGGACGTGAAAAACAAAATTTAAAAATTCATACAAAATTCTTTCCTTGAAATAATTATAAGTGGTCTTTACAGTTTTAAGACACTAGACAGTAATTTATAGAAAATAACTCACAAGAAAATCATCAATTCTTAAGTGGAGATATAAAATTTCAAATCTATTTTGCCAATCCGTTAACAGACACCCTATTTCGTGGCCATTTCAATTGATATTGCGTGAATAATATAAACTTTCCGTTCAGTCTATAAATCCAAGGTCGTCACAACACTCGAGACGTTAAAACTAAATTAGTCTAGATTTCCAAAGTCAACAACGCCTCCGAGAGCGGCCAAAAACTGTCAAGAGCCTCCATTGTTCCCACAAAATTCCGACCATCTCAGACGTTTCAGTCATTCTCCCAAAATATCAACAGAAGAAAAAAACACCAGAAAAGACGTCACATAGGTATGCTCATAAAGCAATATCTTTCCGAAAACATTTTCCCAAAGCACAGCGTTTCCACTTTCAATTAACTTCTAAACATACGCTTTCTGCCATTTGGTTTCATAATTAAATCGTCAGCTAATAAAAAACAACAACCGATTCGACAGAGAAGCACAGCGACAACTTTACGATACGACAACAAGAGCAGACAGACTGACGAACGAAAATAACATCCCGCGCGACGGGAACAGACCGACAATTTGTACACGAAAGCCACTCCGACATCCGAAATCCGAAATCCGCTGCCAAAGAGAGATTCAGGACCAATTTAGAACATAAATCAAACTGAATGCGGTGGGGGCACAGGAAGGGAAGAAAAGGTGTGCGGAGGGGCCACAGGCGAGAGACGAACATTTGGAGACATTCCGTCGTGATACTCGTGTCCCTGTGTCGACTCCGCGCGTTTGCAACATGTGGGTGGGCTGCGGCCGACTTTGCGGCATTCAGTCGAGGATTTTGTTATGCATTGCATGTCAACTGAAGCGGACGGCAGCCCTTAATCCAATTCAACAGACCTATCTGTCGGAAGCTGAGCGATGAATTCAAATGATAGCTGCTGCCGAACGAATGACAATTTGAGACGAATAATGAATGCAGTCAGACTGGAGCCGATACACATAAAATCGTAATCTGTGCACTCCTTGGATGTGACCAGACTCAATTTAAAGATTTTACTGCAAACTAAAGGGTTTTTGTGCGGGCGAATCCACTCCATCTGGCTTAAGGGCTTTTCAGTTGAGCAAAGGGAATGATGCACACACTTAAAGTTCCATCAAGGAACAATTAACGTTGTCGCGACGCGGATAATGGAATGCATGCTTCAAGCTTTTAATTGCACCTCAGTCAATTCCCTCACTAAAGTCGACACCGCAGGCACTTCCCTGCTACTGCGTGTGCCATTTGAGACGGCGGACAACGATATGCCTAAGCTCGTTATGGTTTCATTCACTTTCCTTTGCCTGCACCCGGATTCCCATTTGAGCGATTAATTTAATTTCAGTAACAATTGTTGCTTCAGTCTAGACTCTAAGTGGATCATCCTATTTAAGATTTCACACCCCACCCTCAAGCCCCGGTATCAATATGCCTTCATTTGTATGCGCATAATGCCGACGGAGTGTATGCATATTTGTGGCGTCGTGTTACTTTTTTAAATCAGTTTTCGAGCTGAACCTAAACAAGAGCATTAAATTGAAATGCTGAACATAACTTACTAACCTCGGACAACACAAGTTGGCTTTTGCTTTCGCGTTACTCGCTTGAACTCGGTTGAACCCCCTCAGCGAAATGTGCTTACGATCGTTTGTTGTTTGTTCATCGACGAGTTCAGTGTACTGTGCTCTACCGAAACAGATGGCATTGCCAATGGTAATTGAAGTGTGTCCAGATGTGCCTCAGTGGGGCAAGTGAATAGTTCGTCTTCGAAGCTTTGAGGGAACAGATGTAGGTGTTTTTTTCAATTCAAGAGGTTCTGTACGTTCTGAAGTGGTTATGCAAGCAAAACATTGTCAGTTGTGTAACATCGTCGTTGTTTTGAAATGATTATGCAGAGGGCTGCACAAGTTGAGATTAATTTAACTGTAGACCAAGTAGACCAAATTATATAAAAGTAGTTGCAATGAGGATGACAAGATTGAGTATAGGCAGAAGATTGCTGACTAATCATGCAAGTTTGTGTAGCTGTACACAATTTGTGAATCATTAAGCAGTCAATTCAGACATTGTCCAAAATGTTAAATTGAAGTTGAAGGTCGTTGTTTTTTACTACTAGGGAAAGACTATAAGTAAGACGAAAGGGTAGGATGTGCTTGTGGTCAAAAAATGTGTCATACATAAAATGACCTCAATGACAGAGTCTATTAGTAGCCGAATAGACCCAACATTTGTGAGTTTTTGAACATACCCCATATGTGTCTTCTTCTTCTTCTTGGGGCGCTACAGTCCGAGGTGGACCTGGGCCTCACTCAACATGCCTCTCCAGCCAGCACGATCTTTCGCCAGCTGTCTCCAGTTTCGCACACCAAGCCGGCCGAGGTCCCCCTCGACTTGTGTGCGCCACCTAGTTCGTGGACGTCCTCTGTTGCGTTGTGCCACAGGCTCAGAGTCGAAGACTCTTCGGGCCGGGGCTAAGTTGTCCATACGCTCTACATGGCCTAGCCATCTTAGGCGTTGGATCCGTAGACACCTGGATAGACTCATGTCGCTTTATAGCCCATACAGTTCGTGGTTGAATCTTCTCCTCCAAATGCCATCAACGCAAACAAGACCAAAGAAAAGACCAAGACACTGTTCATCCGCTTGGGATATTGTCCATGCCATTGCGCCGTAAAGCAGGACTGGGATGATCAAGGTCTTATACAAAGTCAACTTGGTCTTCCGAGAGGTCTTCCCCATATGTTCATAATCCCCATAATTTCATAATTTTTTACAAAAGCGAGAGCGAGAAATTTCCCCTTGCTAGGGATTTCATTCCAACAAATTTCCTTTGAATGTTTGATAAGTTCTGTCAGTTCTGGAATGGGATTTGGAAACTCCCACGAAAAGGTAAATTTCCAAGCAGCTCTGGTGTCTACACCAAAGACAAATACTTTTTAAATTATTAAGGAGGTATACGCGAGACACAGTCTAGAAAAAGCTTCTCAATCTCGCCGTTCGGAGTCGGCATTAAACTGTAGGTCCCCTCCGCTCGTGAGAGAACAATAGCACGCACAACACGAGTGGTTGCTGAGAAGCTAGGCCCAGGTCCACCTCGGACTGTAGCGCCGCCATTATTATTATTATTAATGTTAATATATATGGCTATAAGTTTTTCTTTACCCAAATTTCGATGCTGTTTTATATCTGCTCATCTTTTCGAGACTCCGCGAACTAAGTCAAAAACCGATCTTAACTGGTGACGTTTTGATAATTACTGTTGAAGTCCCCGAAAAAAAGTGAAATAAAATATGTATTTCGCAATCGCAAAGTTCAGAGATCTTAATGAACACTCAAGATCGCGCGATCTCTGCACGCGTCGAATTTTTTTTTATTTTAATTTCCTATATGTCTAGTGTAGGCGAATAAATACCGAACGATTTAAGATCTTAAACAGACAACATTAGTTGCGTAATTCAAAATTTTTCAAGCGATATATTTGATAAAGTGATCAGAAAATAGGCCTTAAAATACTTTCAATTGAATGAGGCCGACATTTCTTTAAAAAATAATCATAAAAAGTATTGCCATTGAATTCTTGTATAGAAAAATAATTAACACATTTTCACTGTTCTTTTATGTCAACACTTTGGCGACCTAATTCTTAAGATTTTGGATATGTGTCAACAATAATATTTATGCGACTTTTTACGCATTAAGTATGATATGTAGTTTATCACGTTTGACGGAGCTTATAACTCAAAATCTGTGTATCATCGGTCAACACCATCTTTTTAATGACACCTAGGGTTGTTTTTGACAAATAATGCCTATGTAATGCGATTGAAATGAGTACGGAGGAAATATATAGTAAACACAGCCCAAGATGTCGAGTTAGAAGATTTCAGTCTTCGCAATCAATCAGTGAATTTTCTGACGCATTTAAAATCCTATATAAATAGTAAACCAAGAGAAAACAAAAACGTTCGTTAATTTTGAAAACTGTCGTAATTGCTTCATAAAAATTGCTCAAATATATGTAGATTGTGACTTGCAAATTCCTGACCCATCTGGTCTATTTGTCAAATTCGGTTTACTGTCAGCTAGAGGAGGAAGAAGAAATTCGTCATTACATTGGGACCTACCTTGTTCTGTTTTTGGATGCACTAGAAAACACGATAGGGACATTTTTATTATAGAATAATCATCGACTGTGGACGATAAGTGGCTAAGTGACAATAATAAACAAATAACTCCTTAAGGAAATCTTGTTATTAGTAGCTTTTTTCACTTATAGGTTTTTGGATTTTTAACAGTCGCGAGGACAGGCACAACGATGTGATATGTGATGCTACAAAGTACCTGCCAATTGCCTAAATGACAGTCACAATTACCTAACTTAGCCTAACCTTCTGCTAGCTTCCTATTGTAACCTGAAAATACATCTAGACAGTGAATTTACAGAACTATTTCAGAAAGCATAAAAAAAGCTTTTCAGATGACTTGATGAATTTGAAAATATTTTCGTGCCAACGGTAACTTTAAGAAAAAAATCATTTCCCGTCGAATATCGCACTCGTTAGAAACAGAATGGGATACCTGTGGGAAAGATTTAATTAATGATATTACTGAGTGAATACACTTCGTCTAGAAAGTAAAAAAAAACTCCTATTGGGACTCAAAAGTTTATGAGCATAATTGGCTAACTTCCCATATTCTATTAAAATGATCCGTTCATTTGAAATACATCTTTGGATTTGAATTTCATCAATTCATACTGCAAAAGTTCCCCATCTATGAGATAGATTCACTTATGTACATTTGCGTGGGCATTGTGGTCGGTTGGAAAAGACCGAACATTTTATCACGTTGCGGCTACATGCGAATTTCTGAAAATCATTCAAGAGTACAACTGGGAAATGAGATCAAAAAGATCACAGAAGAACACAGAAGTCACTGCGGTTAGCTGATGTTTATTTAATTCTAAATTTCAACCGCAGTGGTCAGTGGCAGATGAGATTATTTTTATTTCTTTTATGTTTTTTTTCTTAGCAAAGCGCTTTTAAGAGGAAAAAACATGTAGAAGTGTGCAAGATGCAAGGTCATATCTGTCTTCAATACCGTTTGAGGTACGTTATCACGTCGAGATCAAATTGGCAAATTCATTTCTCATCTGTCGTTCTAAAGAGGAATGTTTTACTCATATTTAGTGGGCATACCGCTGATGCTCACATACGTGCTAGCTTATAAAATGCAGCCACACTTAACAACTGGATGGCGCAGTTGGTTAAGTGCCTGACCTAAGTTAGAAGGGTCCCAGTTTCGAATTCCAGTGAAAGCAAAAGTAATACGCTTTTAGCCGGTATTTGAAATCTGGTCCTGTCACCATTTGCCGTCTGACTATGGGTATCACAATGGACCAACATGGTCTAAGTGTGTTGGTGAATTTCTAGCATCCCCCTAACCTAACCTAACATACCCTAGGCCAAGGAAGGCTAATTATGACAGTTTAATGCTGACTTCGAACGGCGAGATTGAGAAGCTTTTTCTAGACAGTTATACTCTTTGAGCATTGTCAGGTTTAAGTGCATACTTTCGGCAATAGCTGAAAATGTGTCTGTTGAGGAACACTAGAATATGTTCAATCAGCAAACGAACTTTTTTCAAAAACCCTGCGTACACCAGCTGCAGTTGGCGCATTATTTCGACAGAAATTTCTTATCAGAACTAGCACTGTTTTTTCACAGCATCCACTTTGAAAGGAACTTTGTAATATTTCCCAACATTTTTCAAGCACAAGTCCATTCATTTGGTACATTGAAAATACAATACTGACATTTTGTAAATTTTTTGAAATCGCAAGAGCTATCGGTGTCGAAATAACATGTGATTCAAAAAGACACTAACAGATGGCCCACCCTTTAGTTTCCATCTTACTCGTGTAATCTACCGACCAAATTTCATAAAGAAAACTAAACATTTTGAAAGAAAATACAATCTTTACGTCGTTATGTTACACTATGTTGCAATGCTAGGCAGGGCTACTTGGACAGCTTTATTGCTGGAGAGTAGGACGACGTAACACCTGCGGTTGCCAAACTCGTCGAATGGGGCGGTTTTTGTCCCATCATATATCACCAGACTGAATCAAAAAGCTCTACCATAAGCTAAGAAGATGTAAAAGGAGGTGAACAAATAAAAGGAGAAAAAGGCCTAGTTCCCTAAGATAAACGACCTCGGACGAACAACCATAAAATATAATAAACAGAAGGGACAAGAAAGATCAAAAGAAAGGCCGCAACAATTAATTTAGCAGTTGATTGACACACAATGAGCCTGTATCTCGTGAAATACCACGCTGGGTGTTTAGATGCGTTCACCACAATTTAACACACTTCAAATTCCTCTCATCAAATTTCTCAAATCGGATTAAATGAGAAATTCTATTAAAGCTGACTTATTATCAGAAATTTATTTCATAATGAGCCAATTAAATTCTTACCGCATTGCAAACGTAAGCTGATACCTCATTTACTTTAATTATTTTCCATAACTACAGAGCCACATCTCGCAGCCATCTGTGCAGACGTTTTCTTCTTTTGGGAGACGGATAATTAAATGGCAATCAACATTCTTCTCCTCCAGCGCGCACACACAAACTCCTGCGCACAAAGTAAATAAAAAACAAAAACCAATTGCATCACAGTGGAATCCATCCTTTCAAGATGCCATTCAATACTTTTTTCTCATTTCTTACATAAGCCATTGGGTCCTTTTATAAGAACCTGTTAGCCCTTATCAGGCTGTCGTCGTAGGAATGTTTACTTTGGAACCAGATACTCCACAAATTGAACTTGCCCCCAGGTCCTAGGAGATGAAATGGCAATGTTGGCATCTCCAAGGAGCTTTGCTTAGTCGATTAAATCGAGAAATTGCTATTTGCTCATCATCCTCGAACATATTTTTATGATGTCCCGCCGCTTGTGGTTGTTGATGGAAAGGTACTTTGGTGGTCTTGAAAGCAAACATGAGAGTAATATGTCATCACTTCACTGAACTCCTTGCCCATGTAGGACACAAGGAGATTGGTTTGGTGCGCTCTAGAAGGGCGTGAGTTTTCACCTTCTTTTCTTCTGCTTTTCACAGAATTTTCCGTTGCCTCGCAAAGTAACAGGACTGGTTGAACGTGTATTTGAGTAATTTTCATTCTTGATCTACTCTGGACAAATATTTGAGCAACTTCAGGCGCTTTCATCATTTGATTTAAAATGTAAGTCGTTTGTCTAGTGTCAAGGTTTGTTTGTACCTTGTATGCATATGAGATGATGGTTTACTTGATTATATCAAGTCTGAATGCAATGAATGACGTTACTTCTGCACATTAACAACTAATTGATTGTATTAATATTTATGCCATCAGATTAGTTGGGACGTGGCTTAATAATACATATTATGTATAAATTCATTCCAGAACAAAAACATTACATGGCCCAGACACATTTAAGAGGCTAAACTGAAGTGGAAAACAACACTAACCAGCTAACTAATGCGGCATGGGAGACTATCTGAACTATTAAAGGATCGTACCAGTTGAAGACGCAAGTTGTTTGGCGCAGATACTCTACGCCACCGTTTGAAACCTAACGTGTGCATACATGTGCATTGGATTTTATAACTACTGAACAAACTACTTTCAACCAGGCTATTAAGTTTCTGGAGATACAAGATCTTAAATAGCCGCGGCAAAATCATTTACCACAAACCATAACTCCTTATCACTGTTGGCGGCTAGTATCTGCGAATTGCAACCCAACTGAACAAGTAGAAAATGCACATTAACCTACTGGAAAATAATGAAAAAATAATGAAAACATGAAACAGCATTATTATGATGGTTGAGAGTCTTCCTAAGAAGCAGCAAAAGTGAAGTTGCAAAAAAATGAATGCGGTGCAGACAGTGGAGAAGCATCAGCGAGCCTGTGGGTGGGAAGTATGATAGCTTAAATAATTCAAATTAAATCTCAAAACACTTGACGTAAACAAAAAAGGTTTCCACGAACAATTAATTAAAAATGAAGCACTATTTTATACAGGTTATACAATTCATTTGATTTGAAGTAAGAGGATGATTATTCGTTATGATTTGGCAATAGGGAGGAATGTGTCAGCCATTAAGCGTAAAGTACTTAATGTGATGTGCCTTAATTTGGAATACTATTAGTGCATAAATATAAATCGTCTGTCCAACTCTCTCTTGCTTTTTTTTGGGCTCAAAAGGCAATTGAGTAGTACAGCCCTCTCTCGGAAGACCAAGCTGACTTTATACAAGACCTTGATTATCCCAGTCCTGCTTTACGGCGCAGAGGCATGGACAATATCCCAAGCGGATGAACAGTCTCTTGGTCGTTTCGAGAGAAAAGTTCTGCGCGCGATCTTTGGTCCTGTTTGCGTTGATGGTATTTGGAGGAGAAGGTTCAACCACGAACTGTATGGGCTGTACAGCGACATGAGTCTAGCCAGGCGTCTACGAATCCAACGCCTAAGATGACTAGGCCGTGTAGAGGTATCACTGGCGGTTTGTATTTCTAGGAAAATAATAGTCACTCCAAAGTGTTGGCATATTTTATGATATCTCCACGTATTAAACCTTAGCACTGTTCTAGTTTAACTCTAGTTGAAAATTGTGTACCAAATGTGAAACTTGTTTATTCGGATAATTCTTATATCCGGCAATCTGCTGTGGAAGTATTTTGTTGAAATTCATTCCATTATCCGGAGAAACAGTTAATATCCGAACCCATTCAGATTTCACAGAAATGTGTTTTTTGTTTAAAACAAACCGTAGATTTATTTTTATTCAATTTTTGTTTAAACCTCTAACAACGGGAAAAATTGGTTATCCGGAAGACTGTTGGCCCTGAACATTCCAGATAAACAGCCGCCCTATCAAAATGTTTTTCTTAGTTCGATTTTAAATAAAATGAATGTATGTGCACTTAGCAATGACAAGATAAAAATTAGCGGACCAAGTTGGCTACTCTGGAGGACCCCGGATGTGTCTGTAAAATGATTAGATACAGTGCAGTCAACTGTTTTGACTGTTCTTGCATATCTGACGTGTAGTAGTGGATCCATGTTATGTCAACTGTCACAAAACGCCCTGACAATTCTTTTTGGATTGCGCTTAAAAATGTTCACATTGAGTTCATTAAACCTATATTTTGGTGGTCATCATGAAGTACAGGTACATGAACGGCACACAACCTCACTTTGATCTCCTCACACGTCTCCCCATTCAAAAAATGTAATCGATTCACTGATCGATATTGCCCTTTCCCCACGGTTGCAAACAAACTCGGACTTCACGACTTTCGACTGCTATCGATAAATCTGTCTGTCTGACATCTGACAACTGGCATTTAAAAGATAGTCTTCAATGATGGTAAACACATTTTGCAAACAACCTTCATGTATAATCAGGCATTGTTTTCACCAAATTATGACGGTTAAAAAAAGGAGAAAAATATTAATTAATATTCGATGTCCATTAAAGTTCAACGTCTGCAGACAGATTCAATTTAATTAATTTAAATTAAATCAGAATCTTGATTTTACAAACAGTAGACAACAAGCACGAATAATGTGAATGTGAATCTCAACTAACTTCGCTTACGTCAATGGTGACAAGGAGATTATGACGTTTGTTAGTTGAGTACCAGGTTCATTCAGAATTGTAGCGGCACCTCGCAAGAAAAAGTCAAGGAAGTCTCTTGTGAGGTTTTCTCTTTGATTTCCCTTTTATAAAAGTTCAACACGCAATGATAGAGAAGCTTAAAAACTTAATTTCAATTGCAAAAACAATGAGTTTCTTGGAAACCCCGAAGGTACGAATATTACTATCACAGTACACAACAAAAAAAGGAAAAACATGAGTTGACCTTTTCAGGAATTCAGTGACTGTTGGTCGTGTCTGCAAGCAATCACTGTAAAACAATAAGAACTGAGAGAAATTCAAAACACGATACCACACTAAAAAGAGAATTTCAGAGAATTTTTCCAAAAACTACGGCAAACTAGTATAGACAGAATATGAAACATTCTTATTCTAAATGGCTGAGCAAGTTTTTTTTTGCTAATAACTTTTACTGTACGCAGCAGTGCTGCCAGTATTTTAAAGTAAAATTTACCACAGTGGAGAAGAAAAATTACCATATCACTGAAAATGTACCACTTCCAAAAAAGTGAGCAGTGAAGTACTATTTTTCTTCGCACATTCGGAATTTATAAAAAAAAATACAATTTTAAAGGGGGAACCGAATGCTCTGTCATGTTAATTGTTACATTATGCTACGCAAAGAAAACTATCAAATTTATTTCACCTTATTTCCTTGTATCTTTTGGGTATTCTTTTCATGTTTGCTTCCTCCACCGTGCTTTATTTTTTCTGCATCTTATCTCTGCAGCTCGCTTTTTGTGGCACTGGTTTCAGCCATCTCTCATGGTATTCCAACCATAGATTTCTTGGAAAACACAAACAAACGGAAGAATAGTTGTTTCAAAAGAAATTTACGCTTTTTTGTATGAAAATACCTTTTTACCAAATTTATGGAATGGGTTTTGGAATTTCCCACGAAAAAGTAAATTTACCATAAACTGGCAGCACTGGTATGGAGCCGAGTGTTGGATGATAAGCAGGAAAGCACATTTTGGGTACTTTTGAGAGAAAAATTCTCCGTCGGATTTTCGGTCCCGTATGCGAGAAGGGGGAATGTAGGTAGAGATACAACCGTGAACTCTACGAGCTGTACCAAGATGTGGACGTAGTCCAAAAAACCAAAAAACGACGACTACACTGGCTCGGCCACATCGAGTGAATGGACAATAACGCTCCAGCAAAGAGAATCTTCGAATCACAGCCCATAGGTTCGAGAAGAAAAGGAAGACCGAACCTCCGTTTCAGGGACCGGGACCGCCGAGCATGGAAGGCTTCCGTGTCTCAGGCAGAGACCTTTCATGGGTCGGGAGCCCGCTAAGTAAGTAGCTACAGTTATGTGAAAGGCGACGTCGCTCGCTAGACATAAACTTGTTGTAAAATCATCTAATTTTCACAATCGATTGATAAATTTACTACACATTTACCTGCAAACGAATTATTGCATGTCTAAAAGCTTAAATGTCTATGGGTAACCAATATCCATCATTACTTTCAACCTTTATATCCACTGTTCTACAACGCACTTTGATGTCAGTCGTCAACTTAACCGAAATAACTTCCGTTGACTGGTCTTCAGACAACATTTAATTCACGCAACATTTAAAAATAAATCGAGCCAAAATACAAACAAAAAACAATCATTACATTAAAGACTTCGCGGCATAAACTCCATCGTTTAGAAGACATCAAATGACTGACTTGGTAAGCAACCAATAACTTGGGAAAAATGAAGTTTAATGGATTGCGAAACACAGGGCACAATGAGAAGTTTCCAGCACTCCATTATTAGTCATATTCCACAGAGTAGCTCAATAAAATCCTGCCTGCTCCCATCGAAAATCCAATAAAATCATCCCATAGTCTCAATTAAAAGCACAATAAAACCCACTAATTCCCATCATCGGAAACACCAAAGAGAGCGCCTACCGTAAACCACTCCCAATTCCCTCAATCTCCATTAACCGTCCTAAAAGTCTGTTACACAAGAGCCTATTTTTAACACCCGCCATCGGATAGCAGGTCAATAGCTTTTACGCACGTGGATACAATGAGACGAAGACACTACTTATGTATTTCTTTTTTATTTTTCTTTTGTATTTATTAAATTAGTCGTCTGCGCGAAGGGGGCATATGCATAAGCTCCTCAACTCTGTCGGCTCTATCTGTCGAGCATTTTTTTTTTTTTGTTTTGTTAAGTGTCCACCCATTGGAAATTAACACTAATTGTATAGGTTAGACCATGAATCATGTATACCCCGACTAATGGCGTAGTCTTTATCATATTCATGTGTAGCAGCAATTAAATACGGTCTTGGAAAGAGCATAAAGCAAACAGAAAAAATAGCGTATATGAGTGGGGTACTTAAGGAGCAAGCTCAAAGCACGTGTTTGCAATTTTTCAAGGTCATTAACAACCGACAATACCGTTGATGACATCACATGCCCGTCGGGAAGGAGAATTCATTTATGTATATGATAGATACGGATGTACTCGTATCTCTGCGCAAGACTTGAAATTGTTTTATTGTTAACGAGACAAGTTACAGACGGAAGGCATTTTGCGATGTACACTGGCTTTTCGGTGTCCTCTAACGCAAACAGACAACTTGTTGCCACTTGGAGGTAGACACTTTTCGCTTCGCCATTTGACGTTAGTTAGATGAAACCGAAAGACAAGGGCTCAGTGAACCGTGCAAGCAGCAACAGTAGCAGGCAAACGTACGAGTATATTTGCATTGCAAACAGGCGACGAAGGCATTCGTCTTTGACGCAAAGATTTAATGAATATTTGTAGACACTAGTTGGACAGTTTTATGTGTTTGTTTGTGCTTAACAATCACAATTAAGTTTTGTGTGCAAAGGAAGTTACAATTGGTTGCGAAAGCTACTGAATTCCGTTTTACAAATTTGTGAATCGAAAATGGCAAAGTCTGCAGCGACTCTTTGAAAGTTGAGAACTGAAAACAGAAAAAAGGCAATGAAAGAAGTGGCCATTAAATCAGATCTTGTTAACATTGGAATTTAAAGAGAGCTATTCAAAATGGCTTGACTATGCGGAGGCACTTCTCGGAGGAAGGCGAATGGAGGAAAAGTGTGGATATAGTCCAGAAAGCAAAGATCCATCGATAAGGTTTTCTCGGCCACATCGAGCGTATGAAATCCAATGGCCAGGCTTAGAGAGTCTTCGAATCAGAGCCTCCTGGTATAAGTATAATAATAATAATAATGGCGGCGCTACACTCCAAGGTGGACCTGGGCCTAGCTTCTCAGCAACCAGTCGTGTTGTGCGTGCTATTGTTCTGTCACGAGCGGATGGGAGCTACAGTTTAATGCCGACTCCGAACGGCGAGATTGAGAAGCTTTTTCTAGACAGTTATACTCTTTGAGCATTGTCAGTGACTCGAAAGAGGTGGAGGCGTGAACAAATGTTTTATGTTTTTTTCGAGATTCGAACCGACGACCTCGAGCGTAGGAGTCGTCGCACCTACCCACTACCCCACGGCGCCCACGGAGGAGTGGTAGGATAAAAAGTATAAAAATCAAGTGATCGTGGATTGCAAGACAATTTGATCTTGATGACTGGATGTCAAGGATGGATTGCAGCACTAGCTCAGGCACAGACATTCCATGGGTCGTTGGTTGTAAGAAGTAAATTTGCAGAGGCACCACTCTGTAGCTTAAATCGTGCAGATCTTCTCGAACGGACTGAAGCAAGCTGTTTCAAGGGTCGCTCTCCGATCCATTGTAATATAACAAGAGTGACTTCATCCATTTTACGACAAGGGGACGACTTTTGTCATTGTATCCGTTCGAACAGTTCGTCAATGAATCATCTTCCGTTTGACGCTATTCATTTTGAAAGTTAATTATATCAAGAGATCCTTGCAGTAGTTTTATCGAACCGGTTGCAAGGCTCCAATAACCCTACAAGGACTGTTTTTTTCAAAAGACCAAGTTTTCATATGCTTCAAGCATTTCCAAAGAAAGGAAGTTGACAGAACATGGTCATAGCAACGAAGGCTTTTATTGACATTAGATAAATTTATTTGTTTTATAAGAAAAAAATTTATTAAAACAACTGATTTCAGAGATTTTACCAGATCTTTATTTTTCTTCCCATGGCAGGACTTGTCGATCTCCGGCTACAGCAAGAAGTGAACAAAAAACATGATGGCTTCTAGCCTGTCAAAATGGTCGAACCCCTAGCGAAGTCGGCTGCGGTTTTCTTTCACCAGTACCACACAGCCGACATTAGTACGGGCGCGTCCAGCACAACGCTCCTTGATATTTCACTATAATTTAAATTCTATTGATTGATAGTCGAAATACCCCACAAGGACGTCATTAATTAGCCGACCAACTAAGCACATATGTGAACTGGGTTAACATTTAATCGCCTGCCCAATTTTTGACGTTTCCGCCGAGGTGAATAAAATTTTATATTTTTGCTGTTGTGAAGATTTAAACTATAAGAAATCGATTTGAAACAAATCGAATTGTAAATATTCCGGCTATCTTTATCACAACTTCACAGCTTAATGCAGCCCCTGAGCAGGTTAAATTTTTTATCTACATATTCAACTCATAAGTGTCAAAAATTAACCACAGTATACAATTCTAACGCAGTTCATACACGGCCTTAAAATCAGGCATTTAGTTGATTTCTACTTAGAATTATTCTATACCAACATAAAACTGAGCTCATTGCATCATACTTCTACTACAAATAGTTCACCACACCACAGCAAGATACATTTTTAACGTCTTCACTCAACCATTCGAACGCAGATTACTGCGTAACTTGCAACTCATTAAGTCTGTTTCAATTGTCGTAAAAAAGTAATTTTATACCCCAGCACCTTTCACAAAGTACACAGCATCCTCCAAGAATACAACTGTGTGAGAACAATAGCACGAGCATTACAAATGGTTGGCAGAAAACTTCAACAAAAGTACCTCGATAGACTGTGCAACTGTGAGATATACACTCTGTCACTCTTTCGGAATGCATTGACCTTTCTTTGATAACGTTTTCAGAACCCTAAATTTAACGACAAAGGGGTGGAGGATTTATTTTTATTTTTATTTGTTGACATAGCCGTTGAGTTGGAAGATTTGTAAACAAAGAAAAAGTTTTTGAAAACAAAATCGATACAATACAAAGAAATGAAGTTGAAGGTTGGTTATGGTCAGTTTGCTTCAACTTTGCGAATGGATTGGAAGTTATTGGGACAGATCCAAATCCATTGGATACCACATTATGCTGACTTAAGGACAAATTATATTCCATTTTACTGATGTGACAAATATTTGTGTTGTTGTTGAGTCTGCAATTTTTATTCAAAATCAGCAACTTAATTATTTTTTCGTTATTTCATGATGATTGCACGCAGAGGGAGCGAGAGAAAAAGCACGTTGATTTTCTCTTTAGTTGCAAACATATTTTTTTGAGGAAACAATGTGCATAATGTCAGATTTTTTAAATTACAGATTTGACACTCAAGATGTCAATTGTTCACAAAATGGGAAATATATTTGACTACCCATAGAGGCCTTCAAAAAAGAATTTAAGTAAAATACCAAAATTTGGTTCACACATTTTCTTGTTTCTGTATAACGCAGACGGATTACTATTAAATTGTAACCTAAATTAAAAATAAGTCATACCCGCCATATTTCTCAAAAACGTTTGCCATAAATATTTTAATAAAATTTTGGTTATTAGTGTATCATCACTTTTTTACATTGTGTACACTAAGAAATCACTGCTATAGCTAATGTCATCCTTCTACCAAATAAAATCCGTACGTTAAATTGGCGCGATCTGCAAGTTCGTAACCCGCGATTTATTTGATTGAGTTGAAATATTGTGGTATTTTAAAGTACAAAACTAATCTCGTGTTGATCTAATGTGTCATTTTTCCTAAGTGCGATTACCGCAAAGAATATATCGATGTAAAGGCTACTAAATTTCAGACGCAAAGCAATATAGTACCGTTATGATGGCAGTTTGCATTCTGCATTGAAATTATCCAATCGGTAAAATAATGAGTAATCGTGTCCCAGAAATCGTTTAAAATTATGTTGTTAATCACGTCATATACATTTCCTATAAAAACAACCCAACCGATAAAATTTGCGACATCTCTAAGTGAATTGTGTATAAGTGAGCCGCAAATGTTTACGCGGAAGTAGTGCTTGTAAATTGGCCCTTTGGATTTTGATCGTTTTGTAATCCCTCAGATTCGCAATCAAGCACTAAAACGGTGATATCCCAATCAAATTTGATCAGTCCCTTAATCTCGGAACTTTCATTCATTAATTTATCAGATTACGTGGGTTGCAATCACATGCCACTACAAACGGAAACTGAAAAACAATGTTCAACGTTTTTCTTCTTCGTACAAATCAACACACTCTGCGCCTGTGCGGGCACAACTTGAAATAATTACAATGACGAGCGCGAAATACCCGTACAGCGGATATCGAATGCATTATTTTCGAGCAAGAAACCATGATCGATTGCCAAAAGCACGAAAGCAGCAGGCAGTCAACGGTCTCTGGTGAACATTTGTTGCTGAGATCGCAAATGATGTCGTGCTTGATAGCTTTGAACTAGAAAAATTCCTCAATCTCTGCTGAGGTTCGCCTCACCTTGTACTTGACTTGTACTTGACTTGTACTTGAGATGCCATGTGTGAGGAGAAGGAATCAGTTATTCCATGAAAAGTGAATGACGAAGTGGAAGTTTGGAAACAAAAACGTGAAGCAACAATTTTGAGAAATTATGTGCTCAGGTGTACATTTATGCCGCATCGCACTGTTGGATTGATGTACGTAACAGATAAAATTGCGAAAAGCATTCTACACTCACATTCCTTGCCATATCTCGACAAAGCCAGTTCCAAACTGTTGCTCTTACAATTCACGTAGTGACAGGTGAATCCACATACGAGTCCATAATTAGATGATCAGCTTGTCACATTAACAAGTTTTTTCGTGAACAAAAAAAAAAACGAAAACCAAACAATAACAAACAAACAACAAGTAAACAGCTTTCCGTCTCCGCTTGAACTCGAAGGAGGCACAATCAATATCAGGCACAATCGAATGTTGGAACGAGCGTAGACCCCAAAGTAAAAGCAATTTTTTATTTTTTTCATCAGTCGTCAGCTTCATGGGCAGAGATTATACATTTTTCATTTATTTGTTGAGCGCGGGGCAGCAACAGCAAAGAAAAGCGATCGAATTCTTTGTCGCTGTCACTACACTGGCCGCTAGCTATGAAGCGTCCGTCCCCAGCAGTCGACGCTCCACCGCTCGTCTATTCGCAAACAACGCTCGCCAAATTATTTCAAGTTTAAAAATAAAAACTCATCGCTCATAAAAATAACAGAGGAACCTCTCGAGAGCACACCGAAATCGCCAGCAATAGGAATTCAACGTGAAAATTCAATTTTTCTTTTCCCCCATCTATGCAACATTTGCTTCGTCCAGCTTACCACAATAAATCCCGATGGTTTTTCCCAGCCTGATCCAGATTCCTTTCGGTGGCTGTAGTTGCTTTGTTACTTGAGATAAATTGAACAAGTGAAATAAAACAGATTCCCAAATGGTCAACTCGTAGCGAAACACTTCACATTTTCTCACGATACGGGCGTGTTATCACTTTTCTTCTTCACTCCTTGGCTAGAATTTTTCACAAGAATTTCTCGGAATATCTAAATTCTTTTTTGTTTCTTTTGTTTTCTTTCACGGAACGAACAATTTAGCAAACGGCGCGACTTGAATATTCGAGGATATGAAAAAAAAAAATGGATTATGTGTGTTTTTTCGTCGTTTACGTTTACGAGGCGAACAGGAAAGTATTCATTTTGAAACGCAACGAGTTCTTAAAATAAACTAAAGTCACAGGCGACGAAGAATCCACAATCTCGTTGGAAGCAAAAACACAAATCCGTGCCTATGACAAAAGAGATACCAATTTGCGACAAATTCTCAGATGACGGACGAGGACTGACGAGAGATGAGGGATATTTTTTCTTTCATTGTGTATGGTTGGTATGCTTGATGCAGTGTGGTGGGTAGACGGTATCAGAAGTGCTCAAAATGTATTGAACTAATTTGCAATAAATAAACGTGAAATTGAAATTTTTGTATTTGTTTGTCAACATTCCTTGCCATTGATTAAATATATTTGCTCACAAGTCTGCAGTGAAGACCTCGAACACTAGATTTTCTGGGGAGCAAGTCTGAAACGTATAAATTGCACGGGAATCTGCACCCAATTTAGAGTGAATACAATAAAATCAGAATACTCACATTTGTAAGAAAACAAGAAATTGGAGACGGAGGATAATTGAAAGACGTAAAATCAAAACTACCTTTTCCTGTTCTTGTATAAGCATTAAAAATGAATTATAAGATGGCACAGAACTAAATCAGATCCAAAAGTTTTTAAGAACTTGCCTCTTTAAATTTATCAAATCAGTAACAAACAGAATTTCAAATCAAACACCTCTCACTCAAACTCATCACATTTTCATTTGACACACGTGTCCAGTTGACAGTTGATATCGGTTCTGCGTGCTAAAGGAATAATAAACAAACCCCATCTCAGCTCCAGTTAAGCATACACACTAGAATTTTTCATGAAAAATTAACCGAGATGGACAAATCTGGAAAATTTCTTTTACCATCTCCTAAATTCCTTAAATTGGAGAAAACACCAGCACCTGCACCACATTTCCTGTCACCACAAGGTATGTTGTTGCCAAAGGAGCAACAACCGCCACCCATGTATGGACCTCGAGGTAGTACGGTTCCTCCAAAGTTCCTAGGACGTCAAAACTCTCCAAATACTCGCAGTCAATTCGAAAGGACACCGAACATCCGCAATCAAGCAGAAAGAACACCGAAGTTCTATTGTGACCCCTGTGAAGCAGAGTTCCACACATCGACAGATTTTAAGGTGCACAGAAGTGAGCATATTCAATGCGAGATTGACAACTGCACGTTCCGGGGACATCCATCGTTCATGGACACACACATTGGTCTGCAACATGCCACGGGACTTTATGATCAGCTGAAGAAACTAAGTACGCCAGAGGAGATTGCCCAGTGGAGAGCTGAGCGAAAGAGGAACTATCCTACGGTGGCTATAGTGCTGCAGAAGCAAAAGGCACGTGAGCAAAGGATGCTGCGTGGCGAGAAATTGGAAGGGAAAAAGAGTAGATTCGGAAATCGCGATGATCGACGGCAAATCAGAACGGAGCAGCAGAGTGAAGCGGGTGAAACAGGTGTCAAGAAGAATTCTCGGAAGCACAATAGAAAGCGGAATAGAGCAGGGAAACCGATAGCCGAGAAGGAAGTTAAAAAGGATGAAGGGGCTAATTTGGTGTCAGGGAAAAAGGAGGACAGTGCCGAAACATCTGTTTGCGGAGGGCTGAAGATGTTCACAGGAACTGGGGGAATGGCTGGCTACAGAAAGGTGAAGAAGGTTGAGTCGCATGCATTGACCGGATTGTTAGGTATGTACGGTTCGGATTCGGAAGAAGAGGAGGAGAATAGTGAACAAGACAAAAAAGAGACGATGGATGAACCCGGGACAGATATTCTGTTGAAATCCGTCAGTGAGGAGACAAGTCTCGAAATAGAAGATGTGCCACAAAAACCACTGACCATTGTAGATGAGGAGGTCGAAACTGTTCCGGAAATTCAAACAGAAGCCAAGGAAATACTAAACACATGTGTCCCCTCTGCTCCGCGAGATAGTGACAATGAAGCCCCGGAAGAAGCTCCCATAGCAAAGACATCGCATATTCCTCACAAACCTGAAGCAGTGCAGGCCGTTCAGACTGAGGTTAAGGAAGCCTCTGTAATATCTACACAAGACACACGTGACCCATCTGCTCCACAAGATAGTGACGATGAAGCCCCTGAAGAAGCGCCAATAGCAAAGTCATCGAATGTTCCTGACAAACCACAGCCCTCGGCGCCACCGAAGAAAGCGAGGAAGCTGCCACCAAAGAAGAAAGTTCGCAAATCCGGTTTGGATTACAGAAAACTCCGTGTTGGCCGTCAAAACACCATGCTGGAGAAGCTATTAGAACCTGACATTCGTCATGAGCGTAACGTACTCCTGCAGTGCGTTCGATTCGTAGTTGAAAACAAGTTCTTTGGCATTGGATCATCGACAACCCAATCACAATCCTAAACTATTTTTTATTTCTAAGATAATCTGTAAAAATCAGCACTAGTAGTCTTAAGTAAATAAAATCATTGTTGTGGATAGAATTCGCCTTGTCTTTGTTGCTGCGCCTGTCGAGCAGCTTGGGTGTACTTTGTCTTGGAGTCTTCAAGCTCTCGGACCCTTGAACGGGCATGGTGGATACGATGCCAAGCCATTTGCAGAACTTTTGCCGATGCGTAGCCGGACCCCTCATGTGGCTGACCAGTAGACACTTGAGTGAGGTAATTTATTTGCTCGCTTAACTTGGATTCAACGTTTGATAGGGATTTCAGAAACTGCTGTGTCTGATTTTCGGCATTCTTTTGTGAAGATTTCTCCTTGCTGAGCTCTTGAAGAGCTTGTCCTACGGGAGGGATGGATGTTTCAATTGGGATTATACAAATTTCGAGAGGGGTTTACCTGCACTTTGGAGGCATGTTATGATTTCTTTTTCGATAGCGTCTAATGCGTGAATTTTATCAAGAGGATTATGAGCCATTTCGATAGAAAAGTAAAAAAATTGAGAAGTTTGCCGGAATAAAATGTTTATTTTGGCCAAATAAGACAGAACTGTCAAAAGTTGACTGATGGGTAGCATTCAGGATAGAATTAGAACTGTTGGCGTTCAGGCGGATAGTAAAAACTTTTGTTGATACAAGTCGATGCCAAATGAGTGGCATGGGGTCGGAGATATTATTTTAATCAAACACTCTCAACAAATTATAAAACAACATAAAAAAAAATAAAGAAATATAGATATATGGATAAAAAGCTTATTGCAACTTTGACCATATGCTGTCTGTGAAGAAGTATTTCCATTGCCACTAAGCTGGTCTCCATTATGGAGTCAACAGAAGGACGTCTCGTTAGCATTAATACAAAATTGATGGCTTTATGGCACTAAAAGAGTGTCTAAATATTTTCATCATTTTTTACATGTTACAACCTTACAAATTGTCATTTTCCTTACTCAATTAATGTGCGCTTAGGTAGGCAAATAAGGAGTCAAGTTCAATGGTTTTTGCTTAAAAATGATTATCGCTAATAAAACGACATTTCATAAATATCATTACGCAGCTGTTCACAAAATCGATTCATGCACTCATGCACGTATCATGCTCATGCACGTCTACGGTCAAAGACTTTCAATTCATAATCAATAAGGAATCCATAATTTAAGTTGAAATCATTTCTAAATATAGACCATGAGTCAAATTAGGTGACGGCAAGCTCTTGCCTAAACTCTTCCACCCATATCGATAACATCGATAACATGGACCACCATTTCAAATATCGAGGTACTTTTGACATTCAACCATCTTTTCATTTTCAATTTGTTTGACATCACCACCGGCGGTTCAAACGTGTTAGCAGCAAGTTTTTTCACCACGTGCTGTTTAATAAATTTCTCAAAAACATACATTTACTGCGAATATAAATCTCCCACCAAAAAGGTAAGTGGCGATAAAAACCTCAAACTTGCATCACCTATGAATCATTTTGGAAGCGACACTTAAGCAAGCATTAACCTTCCTCACCCGCAGAAAGTGCGTTCATTATGACTGACGTCGCCGAGAAACCCCAAGAAACTGCAGCCGAAGTTGTTGAGAAAGCAACAGAAGACGAGCCTGTTGAAGATGTTGAGGACAGCAAGGACGAATCATCAGAAAAAACAGACACAGAAACCACCAATGGTGACGCATCAAAATTAGAAGGCAAAATCATTCGTCAAGTCGAATATTATTTCGGTGACGCTAATTTACACCGTGATAAATTCCTTTTGGAACAGATCTCAAAGAACGACGAAGGATGGGTACCATTCGAAGTGTTGTTGACATTCAAGCGATTGGCTGCATTAACCACTGACGTCAGTGCAATCGTCGAAGCATTGAACAAATCCGATGAGGGTTTGGTTGAAGTGCATGAGGATAAGACAAAACTTCGCCGCCATCCAGAGCGGCCCATTCCAGAGCACAATGAAGAGAAGCGCAAGGAGATCATGTCTCGCACAGCATATGTCAAGGGTTTCCCACTAGACGCTGAGATGTCCGATTTGATTGAATTCTTCAGCCCGTTCGAGAAAATAGCCAACATATCCATGAGAAAGTATTTGGACAAGCCAACGAAGACCTACAAGTTCAAGGGTAGCGTGTTTGTAACATTCACCAAAAAGGAACAGACCGAAGAGTTTATCAAAAAAGAAAAAGTAAGCAAGTGGCTTCATTCCCGAGAACCGTATGTTATTGAGTGTGTATTTGTTTTTCAGGTTCAATATAAGGAAAGCGATCTCATACGTAAATGGCAAGAAACATACCTTGAGGAGAAGAAAGAGGAACGTAATAAGGTTAAGAAAGGCAAACAAAACAAAAAGCAGGAGGAAGATAAATTCCAGCTGCCCAAAGGAACAGTGTTGTTCTTCGAAGGAACCAAGGATGATACCACCCGTGAGGTCATTCGCACAGCCCTCGAAGCAATTGAATGTGAACTTGCATACATTGACTACAGCAAGGGCGAGAAATCCGGACACATTCGTCTTCAGAATGAAAACTCAGCTGCTGGCTTCCTGGAGAAGCTTGAAGACAAAAAGGTAAGTCGCTAGTCTATCACTTTCCGCCGGCAATCTTCATTGATTGTGTTTTCTCGTTGAAACAGTTAAAACTGTCAGATTCCACTGAGTTGACACTGCGTTTGCTGACCGAAGACGAGGAGAAGCAGTTCCTCGCCAAGGCTGTGGAGCACATGAAGAACCGACGAAGTCATCAGAATCGGCACAAGGGGGGTTTCAATCGCAAACGTCGCGGTGGTGATGACTCCGAATCAAAGAACAAGAAGAAGAGGGATGATTAAGGAGGGAGCTTTTCGCTTTGATAAGCTTGCAAAGTGTTTTCTTTTTTCTACTAACCAAAGGAAAAACAAACTCCGAATGGACTCTTGGCTCCTGAGACAATTACATTTTTTGACTGTGTTGCTACATAAATATTTATGTAAAAATTGAGAATGAATACAATACAATCTATTGAATAGAATTTTACTTAAAAAATGTTTTTTATTTTATCAGTTGGTGTGAGACACCATGACGTCATCAAACGTTCTGAGAATTACAAAGTTCTGTATTTTACATTCTTTAAAGTCTTCTCTCAAAGGACAATCGGTAGAGAGGTTACAGACTATGGAGGAGTAAGATTCTACATGCTTCACTCTTTTTGATGAATTGGAGTACCTTCCACACGTCAAGTTCTCCACTCTGCCCCATACTGAGACAGGAGTACGATTGGGTGTCTATTGTAGTGACTTCAACATTTACGTCTTTGTGCGCTTTCCTGGGAATTATAGTTTTTTCCTTCTTATTCTTAGTGTTTTCCTACAATTCGTGGTGGACCTAAGCCTAAATCAAGAAGCCTCGCTAGCCGCACAATCTTTCTGTGTGTTAGACTAGGTTATGTTAGGCTAGGTTAGGTTAGGTTAGGATTAGTGCTTGCCACGCCATAAGTCAGCCGTGACACACTAAGATTCTAATCTTTTGCTAGATGTCTCCAATTGCAAACACCGACATGGTTGAGGGCCTTAACCACATTTATCCCTTGATACGTTGTCCCGCAGACTCGGAGTTGAACATTTTTCCTACGGCCTAGTCATCTTAAGCGTTGTATCCATAGAAACTCATGTCGCAAGGTAACCCGTGCATATTACGGTGGAATCTTCTCTTCGAGTTGCCAAAGAGGACCAAAGATCACAGGCAGCAGCTTAGGTGTACTTTGTCTTAGAGTCTTCAAGCTCTCGGACCCTTGAACGGGCGTGGTGGACACGATGCCTCTCTCTTCGAGTTGCCAAAGAGTACCAAAGATCACAGGCAGAAGTTTTCTCTCGAACTGACTAAATGCTTCTTCAACCACCTTTGATATTCCATAGAACAGGACGATGACGATCAAAGTGTTTCCCAGACAGAAATAATGACGATTAAGAAGGCGCTGTTGTGGACGCCGTGGCGTAGTGGGTAGGTGCGTCGACTCATACGCTCGAGGTCTAAGGTTCGAATCTCGAAAAAACACCTAACATTTTTTTGCGGCTCCATCTCTTTCGAGTCAACTCGAGTTGTACTCAATGAGTATAACTGTCTAGAAAAAGCTTCTCAAAATCACCGTTCGGAGTCGGCATTAAACTGTAGGTCCCCCCCACTCGTGAGAGAACAATAGCATGCCCAACACGAGTGGTTGATGAGAAGCCAGGCTCAGGGTTGCCCTAAACGACGAACATGCTCGCCGAACTTGCTCGTACTCGTCACATTTTCGTCGTGTATGGGCTGGTTCGCGAGTCGCTCGATTTTGTCGTGTTCGTTGGCTTTGATGTTCGCCGTGTAGGGCCATGTTCGCGAGCAAACCTCATTTTTCCTGTGAACGTCGCCGAGTGCATATCGCGGATTAAGCACAATGTCAACAGTCAGTCACGATTTTAACGAGGAATTCATTGAGCTCTTGCAAAAGGAAAATGCGATATGGGATTCAAAGAGTGAATTTTATAAAAAGGAAAATTGAAAAAAATAAATTTGTTTTGTTTTTTTTTTCTTTCACATAAAGATATAACCAGAAGCGCAACCACTTGTGCTTCCCTATCTTGCCTTGACGGTTTGAAGAAACAACACGAAAAGAATGTTCGCCAAATGTTTTCGCCGTGTAGGGGATAACGCAAACGAGCAAGTTCGGCGAGCATGTTCGTCGTTTAGGGCTACCTTCAGGTCCATCTTGGACTGTAGCGCCGACATTATTATTAATTCCGGGACACAGTCAATTGACAAATTTGCTAAGAATCTCATAATCTCCCCCTTACATTCTCATGGACAGAAGTCGTGCCATGTATTCACTAAAGTTCAATGCTCCAGACTCCATCCCCCGTAGGTGTTAAAATCGCACCTCGTGCCTCATGTTCCACCGAATAAAATCGGCTTGCCTCTGAATCTTTATCACTCACTGTTGCATGCGGCCTGGGCCTCCTCGCTAATGTTTTCTACCAAAGATTCGGAGATTAAGAAGGAGCTTCACGACTGCAATCCGTCACCAGTCTCATCTCATCTCATTTTCAATGACCCGCATGTTCCACTAAAGGGGTCGTGGGGGAAATACATGCACGAGAGATCTCCAGACCACTCGATCCTCTGCCATCGACTCTAACTCATCAGGAGCTATGCCCAAGCGCAACCAGGCAAGTTTTTGCAGTTGGTCCAACCATCTCGTCCTAGGTCTGCCAAGTGGTCGCCTACCTGATGGAATCGCGTTCAAGGCACGCCTCCGAAGTCGTGATGATGGAGACATTCGTGCCACGTGACCAAACCAACGAAGTACAGCCCTTTCCGTTCGAAGAAGCAGCTGCCCAACATTGAGTTCCTCGCGCACTGTCGTGTTTCTCACCCTATCCCGGCGAGTAATTCCCACAACAGCACGAAGAAATCTCATCTCGGCAGCTTGTATTCGCGATCTTATTCTTTCGGTCATTACCCAAATTTCATGACCATAGGTGAGAGTTGGAACAAATACTGCGTTAAAAACCGCTAACTTGGCTTTGACACCAAGCTCGGCCTTCCTGATTACAAATCGACCAAGCTGTTTCAAAATTGACCCAGCTTGACCAATCCTACAAGAAAGCTCAGCATTATTCCTCCCATCACTCGTGAAGAAGACCCCGTCACCAGTACCAAACTTAACCTCACCTAATTCATCTGCAACTTGTTCAGCCCCAAAATCAAAACAAATTTAACAACTATACATGAAGTGTCTATTTTATTCCTTGGTTTAATTTAATATATACAACAAATATATTTATGGATACAGATCCTTCCAAGAACCGATATACTCGTAAATTATTCAAGAAGATCCTTTAAATTCTTACTAAATACCCTTACACATATTCATATATCAGTTAATTAAATTAAAAAAGTAAATAAAAACTAAATTTCAATATTTAAAAAATAGTCCTTACACGTAATGCACTTTAACTTAAGTTAACCTCAAAAAATGATTTTCATAAAAAAATTGTTCAGTTAAATTGTCTGTCTCACAAGGAAGATGCTGGTGAATGAATGAAAATTGATTTAATTTTATTTATCAACAGTGAACTTGAACATTTGTATTGTATACTGTATAACCGTATAGTTTTCAACAATTAATTACTCTGTTTAGATGTATCTATCTAGAAAAAGATTCAAGAAGTCCTCGGGCCTGCCTGGCATCCCACCAAATGATAATTTATTTTCTAGGAAAACACATTTCTCCTTTGCGTACGCTTTTCTCTTGAAAATATGAATTTTAGTTTTACTAAAATATATATATATATCTTTTTATGCATGTCTGTATACTATATTCTAATTTAATATATATATATGATCTGTGTGCTTTGTGGATAAATACATGTAATATATAAATGTGTGTTAAAATGTTTAAACTCTGTAGTAAAACAGGTAATTTTTAGTTTTGATTACAATTAGAATTTTAAGAGGAAGCCATTCAAACAGTACTTTCACAGTTGCTTAATATCTCAAAGAAACGAATTTCTTTTTTAGTTTGGCCCTCTAGAAACATTTTTATTTTTTTTTTCGGAATTGCTTGTTCTCTCCCATGGCCCAGTGCACGGTTCCAGCAACGAAAATCCTCCGTCGTTCGAGTACAAAATTACAAATTAACTACCAACTAAATGGGGAAATAAAGTACCTAACTAATGATATGTAATGACTTCAACAAGGACTACCGTAAATAACCTAAGCAATACTTTAAGTCTTTATTCTGAATCCCAATGCACATAAATTGAAGCAGAACCTTGGTCGTTTTTAAAGTTCTTTAGATCAAAAGTCTGCCAAAATGTATATGCATTTTAATAAAGTCAACTGCGCAGATATGTTTGTAACACGAATCACGTGTGACATATTTTTGGTCTGAGCACTACATACGTCTAGAGAAGATTTTGAAACAAAAAAAAAACATCCAGGCAAAGTGATAAACAAAACAAAACAAAGAGTTCTGAAATCCTCCTCGGTCTCAGAGCTTCATTTTTTTTAGACATTCAGACAAAAGCTGTTTCATTTCTAAATTTTTGCTCGTGAAAATTTAACAATTGTCCTAAATTTAAAATAACAGTAAATTCATGCAGGTGCACGAAGTCTTGTTCAATGATGTCAGAACAGCTTGCCTCAACAGTTCTTTCCTTTTCAGTTAAGGGCTCAGGAACAGGACCAATGTACCAAATGTAGCAGTCATAAATAGTACTAAACAACAACGCCAAGAGAAGAAAAATGATAATAAAACATATTTATAATAATAATAATGGCGGCGCTACAGTTCGAGGTGGACCTGGGCCGAGCTTCTCAGCAACCACTCGTGTTGTGCGGGCTATTGTTCTCTCACGAGTGGAGGGGACCTACAGTTTAATGCCGACTCCGAACGCTGATATTGAGAAGCTTTTTCTAGACAGTTATACTCTTTGAGCATTGTCAGTGATTCGAAAGAGGTGGACCAGTGAAAAAATGTTTGATGTTTTTTTCGAGATTCGAACTGACAACCTCGAGCGTAGGAGTCGACGCACCTACCCACTACGCCACGGTACCCTCAAACAGATTTACCTTTAAAAATTAATCTGTTTGGTTTAATTTTTTACGGTTTATGGGTGCTTTTAAGAATCCAGCCGGATGCTCAGATCTTGCAGTATTTTCGCAGATGACTATTCAAATATTCAGGTCTGAAGGCATCTGCATGCAGCTTTCAAATAATCAGGCAGATGTCGTAGCACTTACGGATAAAAAGTTTGTATATTTCAATTGTTTTTTTACGCAGCTTACTATTCAAATATTCAGCAGGAGACCAGGATATTTTGGCTGCAAATAGGCAAACATCATAATTTTGTTTGCAGACAATCTGCTGCGATGCATTTACTGCATTCTTGAAAGCACCCTGTGCATGTTTATTCAAATTACCCGACCTAGCAGTATTCAGACTGAAGTCAAATGTGTAGGTGGACTGTATGCTAACATACAGTTCCGTCTACAAAAACGGAACCTTTATAATTTCGGTGTGTCCGGCCGTTCGTCGTGTCTGTCACACTTTTTTATCTCCGAAGTTTATAATGAAATTTTGGAATTAGGTACTTCAGGCCTAGACGTCATTGCCCATGCACCTAAAATTGGGGCCATTTGGGGGTGGCTCCAGTATAAGTGAAGTTGCCATTAATTTTGAAACATTGTCGCACCCCATCGACTTATATATATCAATCGATAGATCTTTTGAAATGAGGTAGAGGTTTGCTTCAACAGTTTTGATCCAAAGTACCGTTTGGAAAATATGGAGCTCCAAAGTTTTTTTTAATGCATCCCCCTGTCATTTCTAAACCAAAGAGTTTAAAAATTTGAAAAAATCACAAAAACTTTCCAGCGTTCTGGCCTTAATAGTTTAAGAGATATTGGCCAAAAACGGTTAATCATCGACATGCGAATTTTGAAGATCTGATAAATTTCAAAATATCGATTTATGTTGAAGTTTTGAGATATCTTAGATTTAAAACGATAACTATTTTCATTTTTACACATAAATTTAATGCTGTATTCGACCACTCTATGCGTTGATGAGTGTTATCTTTTCGATCTCAACCCCTAAATGTCCAACAGAAATGAACACACACACCGCAGGCATGAGCAGTGATTAGGTAGATGTAAGATGGAAGGGATTTTCTGTGTTGGATAAACTTATGCGACGGAACCTTCCCCGTGCGAGTACAACTCGCACTTGCCCAGTTTATTTTATTTCAAATTACCCGGCCTAGAAGATGCCATAGCAGTATTCAGACTGAAGTCAAAGGTGTAGATGGACTGTATGCTAAAATCTTTAAAACAGATGGAGACTATCTGGTTGGAAACGTATTTACAGTCTTGCCCAAATGTATTAGGCCCCCTTATCTTTTTGCCTCTGCTGCCAAATCACTTATCGGAAGTTATTACAGTTACAAGCCATAGCGTCGGATGTTGTAAAGTCGAAACTAGTCAAGCTATGCAGACAGAACGTCAACGAAATCTCCACGGTAAACACAATGACTCTCTGCTGGGTACGGGGATACAAGAGAGTTCAAGGAAACCTTTTGGCAAAGGGGGCTCAGAACTAGATAAATCTGTAGCACTACCTTATGTCAACATGCCGTTAAGTTTCCTAAGGAAAGAAATAGAGGACGAAGCCTTAGAAAGAGCAAATGAGCGATGGCTAAATCTGGACATCGGGGAAAAACCGAGAGCCCTATGGCCGGTGTTGAACAGGAAGAAATCATTATCAATGATTAATATAAGTCGCAGTCGCATGCGTTTGCTGGCATTGAAACGCAAGCGGCTAAAAGGGGTCTGGCGGTAAACGAGGGCAAAACAAAGTATATGCTGTCATCGAGAAAGGACGCACAACATTGACGACTTGGGCAGAATGTCACCATAGGCAGCTATAACTTTGAGGTACAAACAGTACAAACAACATCAGTACCGAGATCAAACGCAGAATAACTCTTGCCAACCGCTGTTTTGATGGGCTCAAAAGGCAATTGAGTAGTAGAGCCCTCTCTCGGAAGACCAAGCTGACTTTATACAAGACCTTGATCATCCCAGTCCTGCTGTACGGCGCAGAAGCATGGACAATATCCCAAGCGGGTGAACAGTCTCTTGGTCTTTTCGAGAGAAAAGTTCTGCGCGCGATCTTTGGTCCTGTTTGCGTTGATGGCATTTGGAGGAGAAGGTTCAACCACGAACTGTATGGGCTGTACAGCGACATGAGTCTAGCCAGGCGTCTACGGATCCAACGCCTAAGATGGCTAAGCCATGTAGAGCGTATGGACAACTTAGCTCCGGCCCGAAGAGTCTTCGACTCTGAGCCTCTGGGACAACGCAACAGAGGACGTCCACGAACAAGGTGGCGCACACAAGTCAAGGGGGACCTCGGCCGGCTTGGTGTGCGAAACTGGAGACAGCTGGTGAAAGATCGTGCTGGCTGGAGAGACATGTTAAGTGAGGCCCAGGTCCACCTTGGACTGTAGCGCCCTAAGAAGAATATAAGTTGCTGGGATATACGGATGGTGGTGGGACCGGACATTATCCGATAGGCGAGAGGAATAGAGTCTGTCCTCCACCTGCTATGCGATTGTTCAGCCCTACGGGGAAGAGTCTGCTAACACTAGGCAGTAACTTCTTTGACGAGCTGGAGAATCTGAAAAAAATAGATCTGAGGCACTTCCTGAGATATATTCGACAATCTGGGTGGTTCTAGCAGCAAAAGCGTAGGTCTCATGGGGTACACCCTTCACACATAGGGCACAATGGAGCCGCGACCAAGTCCCAAGGGCACCATATCACCTATCTACCTACCATGCACACAGCCTATTTTTATAGACATTCTAAAACAACGGCTTCCCCTTCTTATTTATGTCTACTGAATGAACCCCAAAGTGTTTCTTTACTGACTCTTCAACCTATATGGTGGATAGAAATTAAATAAAATCATAAATCAAAAACAAAATAAATGATTAAAAAAGAGAAACAAAAACAATAACTTTTGGAATTTGTTTAAACTTTAATGAATTTTCGATTCGTATAGTTTTTTTTTTGATCAGTATAGTTTTTTGTTTTATTTGTTTTTTATAAATAATAATACATTATACAAGAATTAAACATAATGGGATAACTTTCAATTTAGTTGTAAATATGTATATATTCAATGTGATGGGTTGATGGTTGGTGTTTTTTTGTTTGCTCGTGTAGTTTTATAAATCAATTCGAATTTAGTACTAAATAATAATAATTACTACGTACATCAGTATTGTTTGTAAATTTTACACTAAACAAAAGTAAATGTCATCTAAATAAACGAAAATAGTTAAACGTAAATATAATAGCAATAAACAGGGATTGGGGAAAGTTTGCCTTGCGTTGGTCAGTGCAAACGCCCTTGTAAAACAAAACAAAACAAAATTCCTTGCGAAACGAATTCTCGAATGCGGAGAGTTGCCTTTCAAAATTATCTCAATCGCGTGGCTTAAAAGGACTTCTTCATAAAAGCTTCTCTCTCTTGACTCTCGTGACAGGGAGCCAGGAGTCACCTTTGAACAATTACTGCACGAGATATGTGAGTAAACATGGTATACATACTTAACCGATACTTCATAAAAACAAAGTTCTGGAGATACAGACAAAAGAAAATGATTTAGGTAATGTACATTCAGTGATAAACGATTAACCTCTCGCGTTGCCTCAGTTCCTCTGGGTCTTAAAATATCATAAACACATTATGCATCTGAAATTTTCAAAATTTTCAAATTTTAAAAGTAAATAAGAAATACTCGTTACTCAAACACTAAAACGGATTGGAGCTCAAAACGGTACGGTTCTCTAGTGATAGCCTAAATATATACAAATCGATGGTTGGGGGTGGGTAAATTAATTTAACTGGATGATTTGTTGCTGGAACTATCATTGGGTTCTCTTAAAGTAAAACAGAAAACAACAAAAAAAAAATATAATAATTTACAAAGACCAATTCGCGTCTTCACTTTTGAATTGCTTGATGGAGGAGGAGGAAGTAATTCATCGCTTGTAGACAGGCGATATATCCAGAGTGAGATTTTTGAGAGCGCGATTTCTCGCTGATGATCTGGTCTGCTTCGAGGATCGGATGATCTCGAGCAGAAGACCTTCGCAGTCGTTGCAGACTGCTGTTAGTTCTCCTCGGAGGTTCTCCTTTTGATCGGAACTAAGATGTCCTGACGAGGATAGTGTGAATGCACGAGCGAATTTTGTTCTGAAAAAAACATAAGAAACTCACTTTAGATTATTGGCTAAGGGACGCAGGAGGGTGTCGACTTACTTTCTTTCCAAGGTACTGCTATTTGAGTGAGTTCGTGCTGGGCTAGAAACCGGCAGACTTCGTGGTCCTTCAACGCTCCGTGACATTATGCTGATGTTCTTGTTTGTGGCACTGCCATTTTGTTGATTCTCTTTGTTGTAACCATTGACACCATTTGCGGTTGTTTCGGCATGTGAAGCTGTGATCATTGACTTTGTCATTTCTTGTGGTCCAGGCCCAGAGCCTGGTGTGCTTATGTTCGATCGTTGGTGTTTGGGTGATGATGGAGCACTGCCAACTGAATTACGAGTCTGAAAGAAAAACGGCGCATTTGAAACATGCTCAAGATCAATTATTGTTTTTGTCGTACCTTCCTCTCTGACTCAGAACGAAGTAAACGTTCGATCAGGGACTTCGGGAATGACTCATCCAAGATACTTGTGGAAGCATGTGCGGCATTGATGTGCGCGTGATGGGAAGGTGATGGAGTGCTCGAACCAGCCGGGCTTGATAGTAAAGACGGCGAAATCAGCACCACCGGTACATTGCGGAAATGTTCAGTTGGTATTCGCATCTGAAACATAAGAACGAATAATTAGGGATCTTGTTGGACTGTGAATGTGCGTGAGCTTACCTTTGTGTAGCATTTCGAGCAGACAGTTCTTTGGCATAGCTTGCACTGTATTCCCCACTGCCCGAAAATGCTGAAACGCGTTCGCAGGCACAGAAAGCAAACTTTCCGTCGCTCCACGTCCTCTTTGACACGCACCCCAACCGGAAGACCTTCCAACTCCGCCTTTGTCATCACAGAACGGATGTGCACAATTTCTTCAAGTGTCAACGACAAACGATCGTCACCCCTCTCGCGCCAATGTTTCTCATCCAAAAACGATTTGGTCCATGCCCCGATCGATGATGATCGACTACTGTTGCTACTATCGCCACCTGGGCTCTGATCCAAATTATTGTTGTGCTGTTGAGGTTTAGAAGGATGATGAGTATCGTGTGCTGACTTGTGTTCTGAACATTTCGTGTACGAGGAAGAAGAACAGGAAGGCGGTTGTGGCCTTTCCTTGATAATGGACTTTACCTGATGATGTGGCTGATGTTTGCTGCTGCTCTCTGTGCCGGCGATCGACTGCACATCGGACTGCCGGGAATCAGGACGAGAAGCTGGCATTGAATGCGTTTCATCCAAATTACTTTGACATCCGACGATTGTATGCCGCCGCATCGAGGCACGCCTCGATTCACACTGCGTTGCAAGGTCGTATGCTAAGAGGGGAAAACAAATCAAGTTTAGAGCGAGAACATTAGACGCAATTGAGTTTAAAGATGCGTCAGAACAAAACAGGCTTAAATTTAGGCGAATGAGTATCATCACATTGGTTATCATGAGAGTACAAGCGCAATAATTTTGATCTCGATATAATTTTGATGAAGTTAAGCATGGCATGAATGATGCAAACAAGAATTTTGATGCGAAAATAAAGCAGTTCGTATGTGCAAAGCATGACAAAGCATTCAACTGGCGTGTTGTTCATATATTTACATTCCAGAGCGTTGTCGAAAAACCTGTGGTACTCGTCTTCGGTAATCGTATCCTCTGTGCGCACGCAAGGAAGATGTAAAGAATTCCAAAAGTTAATTACACCCCAAACAATGTAAACAACACAAATGCTTAGCATATAGATACAGAGATGCGATCTCCCATTTTTTTTATTCAAATCAAAAACTTCTCATTTCAATCAAATTTGAAATAAATATCAAAATATAAGTAGTCATAAAAAATGTGTTAAGAATTAAAATATCGAGACTGAATTTAAGTTGGTGGATCTAGGAGTACATGTACAGGGTGACTATTTTACAAGAAATTATTTATATCTTATTTTTGTATGGTTTTTGAGAGGGGGAGAGAGATTTTATTTTTCATTTGGCTGTGTTGTTTTGATTGCTTGTTAATGTCGGATGTGTGTCGGGGGGAGGGGGATTAATTGTTGCCTCCACCATCATAACCACCCAATCAACCATTGTGTTATTCAAATTTGGTCTTAAAAAAGATGAATAAACTCAAATGCCTTTTGAACCAAAAACATAAAAAACAAAAGAGAGAGAAAAATAAACAAAAATTAAAAACCAAACTGAGGGCACACGTATTTATCGTTTTTCTAAAACATTTATCTGTGAAATGCACTTGTTGACGAGGAGCGCTTTACTTACTTGTTCGTCTCATCACTCTGGTCGGGTTGAGGTTGCTGGATGGTGGTAGCGCGGTGGATGGCATGTAGCCACCGATTGGATATGGAGGCATTTTTGGCTGGGAACAAATCGATGATGTGTGCGGAATGATGGACGATGATCCAGATGCTGGCGAATCGTCAAAGATTTTGTCATCCTGTAACATAGAGTGAATTGAAAATTAGTCGGGTACTGAATTGAACGTCTTGGGGTGTGGTTATTTTCGGTGCAGGTTAGTCCAACGAGGGGGAAATAACTCGAGTCTAGATTAGGTTTCATTCATGTTAGGTTGTCGCAAATGCTTTGCATCGAGCAACGGGGAGTTAAGAGATACATAGACGGTATTAACAAAGGCCGAAGAAGGCAGAAATGTGGGTGAGAGGGCGTATGATTTTTCAAACAGTTGAAAAGGGGTGTATTTTGGGCAATCCAACTCGCTTCTTTCCAACCTTTATACGATCTCTCTCTCTCTGACATTTCTGCTTCTTACACTCATGTAAACGCCGTCATAAACACTGTTCACACGTGTGTAAGGATTTTCATAACATTGTCAATTCGAGGAAGTTACTTGGTTATTTTGAACGCAATGAAAGTTAGAATCTTTGATGTGGAAATGTTTTCATGTACACATATTTACATAAGCGATTTCATGTCAAGGGGTCTACCCTTTTCTGGTAACGGTGTGAATTCAAGGAACTATCATTGTTTAGGATGTTGTACATGTACAAGATAAGAATTCAATTCAGCTACATTTTTTTCCCAATCTGTGAGGAAGGCGAATGGTAGAAAAGACAACCGTGAAATATACATAAAGTCTGGAATCTTTCGTTTAAAAATACCACATTGAGCGCATGAACCAACACTTCAGCTAAGAGAGTCGTCTTCCTGGTTTGAAAAGACAAGCAAGACTGAACCAACTGATACCGGACGCAAGACAGCTGTGACTGGAAACAGCATGTCTAGAATGGAAGGCAGCATTGGGTTAAGCTCAGACCCCACCATGGGTCGCTGGAGAAGTTTGGCTGAGTTCGTAAACGTCAACGAAATGCGCATCGCGTAAGCATCACTGCCTATGTGATGCGATGCAACGATTATTTGATGTTGCGATGCATTACGATGCATTTGTTGGAGTTCTTGAACGGCTTATTGATTCGTGATCCAATTGGCGTGATTTTTCTAAATAATTTGGTTAATAATGTTGGCAATTACATACATCAATTACATACAACAATTACATCGCCGACATACTTGAAAATATTTCAGACATGAAAAAAGAGACAACGGAGTCGAAAATTAAAAAAAATATGTCATCGAATCACAAAAAACTATGATGCTTTGGTTGATTTTGTTTGCGCAGCGGTTGCTTTCGTGTTACATATTAGAACGCAATGCAAAGCACCATTACCAAATGTTTGCAATTAAAAACACTTGACGTTGCAGCCAGTTTTTCGGCCGAAGCCGAACTTCGGCTTTTTCATCACCTTCGGCCGAAGCCGAATGTTCAGTCCGACTCCATTTGGAACATATCAAGTTGTTTTTTTTGCATAACTTTTACGAAATAATCCCAAATTGGATTTTTAGCTGTCATTTTTGATGTTCTTTCTACCTGAAGCCAGTCCAAATCAATTGTATGCTTTTATACAGACCACTTAATAGTTTACCAACTTGCAAATGCAAAATCTTTTGATATTTTAAAGCTGTAAACAATTGCACTTTCAAAAAAACAAAAAACACACCGTTACTTGCAATTTCTATTTTAACAGAAAACAGAAATCTCAACATTCTCATTTGACCGAAGCCGAATGTTTTGTCCAATGTGACATTCATAGCCGAAGGTGGCCGAAGCCGAAGCCGAAGACGAATGTTCGGTCGGACTCTACTAGTAGGTCTTATATACCAATTCATCTGCAATATATGATTCAAGTTCGAGGAAAGCATACCCGATATGTACTCGTAGAATCTCACGTACGTTTGAACACAGCAAACCGTCAATTAAGCGTTCGCTGGCATTGGATCGGAGGCGGAAAGAAGAAATTTAAAAATACAATTTTTCACGTCTGCAAAATTTTCGAGTCACTGACAATGCTTAAAGAGTATAACTGGAAAAGCTTCTCAATCTCGCCGTTCATTATCATCATCATTAAACTTTACGTCCCTTTCACTTGTGAGCGAATAATTGCACGCACAACACGAGTGGTTGCTGAAAAGCTAGGCGCAAGTCCATCTCGGACTGTAGCGCCACCATTATTATTACTAAATAACTTGATGGCCGTGGTATTACAAAGGGATTTAACTGACCTCAAAAAGACTGTTACATGCAATCTGCGATTTAATGGCTAAATATATAATTTGGAAGACACTCAATAAAAGTTTCACAGCAAGTGAGAGTTGATCGCTTTCCAATTGTAATTCTGCGAAACACCTAAATTGAGTGAAGGGTTATTTATGATGATTGATTCCAGAACGTTGCGTGAATCTGAACAGGTTTAATATGAAATCGAAGAGCTCAAATATATTGATTATACAATAATATGCGAAGAAATGTCAAATAAAATTAAATAAACCCCTGATCACATTTCCTCAATCCAACGCCGCCGCCTCCTTAAGCAAATTTATGCTTACAAATCAATTGTCTACAAACGAACTGCGAAGCCTTATAATTTCGCAAACCTAATCAACCGGCAAAAAGGAATAAATTTAAATGTGTGTGTATCAAGTTGGGTCGGGCCGTAAGCCCTGAGTGTCTTTTACAAAAAAATGGAAACTGTTCGAATAAGCCGATCACTTTCTTTCTAAACAAAACCGGCGTGCGTTACGCGAACCGACCAAATAAAATATCGAATTTATTTTTATTACCGTTATCGTATCAGTTTTTTAATCTGTTTAATTTGGCCACCTCCAATTAATCACACTTGTCAACATGTTCACGCTGACACATGCATAAAATCAAACAGATTTTTGCATCCATAATGAGGATGGCATATCGCGCGAACGAGAGTGAAGCGGCTTTCTAGGGAGTATACAAAGTTGGCATACGGCATAAAATATTTTACATAACTCGCAGCTAATGAATTAAGAAAGAAAAAGGGGCTTGCCTGCGCCAAGTTGGCTGTGTTCAACTGCTGAAAGTTGTGTTCGATTTTATGCAGATTCATCTTTTACGGGGTGAAACAAAAATTTCGCAGGGAGCTGTAATTGATACGCTTAATCAGCAGAAAGTAAAAGGATTGTGTCTCCAGGGAGAAGATAATTGAAAATTAGTTAATAGATGCGGGTGAAGTTACGACTGTGAGACTAAATTGGGGAAGATATTGTGTCTGGGAATGCTTCCGTTTTGTCTTTGACGTGTATTCAAACAAAGGTAGCGTGGGCTGTTAAATAATAATAAAATGTTTATAAATAGAAAAGCAGAAATGGAGGACACCATTGGAAAGCCATTAAAAGAAGCGCACGAACTGTGTGCCCTTTAAATGTGTCACGACAAATGGGGAAGTGTTTTTATCTTTCTAGTCCATAGCTTCGGTGGACTATAGACAGAGTCACGAAATTTTTTAGGGAGAAGTTGTCTAGACGGATAGAAGATGAAATATCTCTCTCTTACTATAGTTCTGCGAGGGAAATTGTGGAAGATCAACGTTTGAGATGGCATTAGAACAGTTGTAATTTTAAGGCGAATTGCAGATATTCGCCGACTCAAGGCTATTTTTTTCCTCTTGTACAACCCTGCCGTAAACGCAGCGACACTGCGACCTAAAAAGGTCTATTGTATCGACGGGTTGGAGTAAATCCAAAAGATTTACCACTTCCCTTATGAAAGATAGTATATCAACCCTAATCCTTTCAGTCTTGCTATATGGAACCGAAGGTCACTGGATCGAGTCCCGATTAATAAACCAACTTTAATGTTTACGGCACCACCTCTCTCGATTCACTGACAAAGCTTAGAGAGTCCAGTTGTCTAGAAAAGCTTCTCAAACTTGACCTATACTACGTATAATAGCCGTGCGAAAACGTAAATTTATGTCAACACCAGACGAAAAGTAAACCAGAAGCATCGTCAAATTTCAAAGTGTCCATAAATGCTATAGAAACTTAACGAAAATTTAGCAGTCAACTGACATTTGTGTACGTGTAAATTTTGCTTGCACGTAAGTAGGTAAAAGTTAACGAACTTACCGAAACTTAACGAAGCGGTTATTATAGCCACAGTGTAGCATTTCTGTGTATTCGCTCGGTTGTTTCAGTTCTCTTAAGTTTTAATACGACCATTATAGTTGGCCTTTTAGACTTTAGGAGCCGGCATAGAACTGTAGGTCCTTTGTGAAAAAAAAATGGAGGGCACCCGCAAGGCGACGCTGGCTCTCTACATATGTAAAAGAGCACTAGAGAAGAAATGGGGTCTCCAACCTCATATGATCCATTGGATCTATACAGCCGTCGTTAGACCTATTCTGTTGTATGGAGTGCATGTCTGGTGGCCAATACTAGACAAAGCCATACACTACAACCTCATGAGGAAAGTTCAACGTCAAGCTTGCATCTGCATAGGAGGTGCTCTGAGAACCACACCCTCAGATGCGCTGGACGTGATCATGAACCTATCCCCAATTGACATTTTTGGCAGACTACTAGCAAAGAACACTGCTATTCTTACGGTCTCTGCCCAGTGTCTTACGGTCTCTGCCCAGTGGACCAATAATCCCTTTGGCCACTCCTCTATACTAAGTTCTTTAAACTTCCCCACGAGAATTCTGGACCATACCACACCCCTATACTTCCCTGACAGACACTTTAAAACCCTGATTCCAGAAAGATAATCCTAAAACTTTTGCAGCTTCCCTGCACTTCTTCACGGATGGGTCAAAAACCCAGGATGGGGTGGGTAGTGGCGTTTTCTCTGATGAACTAAATATAAGTCTCTCCTTTCGCTTACCCGACTACTGTAGCGTGTTTCAGGCGGAGATAATGGCGATAAATGAAGCGCTGTCCTGGCTTAAATGGAACGTAATATCCGCTCGCGATGTTTGTATTTTCACGGACAGCCAGGCAGCCATCAGAGCCCTGGAATTGGTCTCTATAAACTCTAAGACTGTAATAGACTGCCGCTCATCTTTAGACAAGATGGCCGACCAGTTCAATATTTCCCTGTGCTGGGTGCCAGGCCATAGAGACATTCCAGGTAACTGCAAGTTCACGACTTCACAGCCATTACTTCCTAAACACAGTAACTTGGGTATGCCCCTCACAACTTGTAAATTGTTGCTCTCATTAGAGGCAACGCATGAAATAAATAGCAGATGGGCGAGTGGCACTACGTGTCACACCTCCAAAATGATCTGGCCTAAGCTAGATCTCAGAAGATATAAGGATTTAATATCTCTTGATAGATCGAATATAAGTACAATCGTCGGTGTCATCACAGGACACTGCCTCATAGAAAATCATGCCAGTAGACTAGGTGTCTCGGCTAATGATTTCTGTAGAAGCTGCTTGGACGAGAAGGAAGTGGAAGGCGTCTCACACCTTCTATTCGACGCCTACATCTAGGGACCTACTTTTTCGATAACTTATGTGAACTTAGTGCGGTTCCCATTAACAATCTTCTACGCTTCATTTTAGGCTCCAAAAGGTTTCCGTCGGACACTTTATTGTATTGACCCTGGTCAAACCATGTGGCAGCACAGTGGATCAACTCTGGTCTAAGTGCACATCTAAGCCACTTTATACCTACCTACCTTGTGAGAAAACATTAGCACGCATAATACCCGTTGTTTCCACAGAAGGTAGGCTAGGTCCACCTCGAACTGTAGCAACACGGTGTTTCACTTGACGCTGGTTTTTGTCACATTACTATTCTTATTATTCTTGATAGACTGCAGAAAACCGTTCTGGTTTTATTCATGTCTCACCAACTTGTTTTTTTAAATTAATGAAGTAACTAATTGGAATTTTTTTTAATTTGGCAATACTCTCACTGAAAATTGTGTTCTCTTAGCTCTAAGCCTATGCATTATAATAAAGTTAGTTGCAGTGTGTTATTTCTCCAAGTCAATCGTTTTCTTTTGCGCTCTTTTTTCACTAGATTTCCTGGGGATATTTTACTTTCAATTTATAATAATAATAATAATAATAATAATATAATAATAATTGGTCACGATATTTGCAAGAATAATTAAGTTTCCAATGTTACAGAAAGTTAGATAATTTATTTAGGTTTTGACCAGACTACCGTCCATCAAAAAGACGAACTTAATTAAAGTTCACATGATGTCACAGTTAATACGAGAAAAGTTTGCTCAAATTTATCCCAGCCAAATGTCTCTTCTCACTCCTAAACAATAGCAAATTCAGCAACATTCAGTTCTCAGTTTGTGACTTTTCTGATTAAATATTTTCAAAGCATAATATTTATTTATTCTAGGGAGAAAAAAGGGAATAAAACTGCTTATGATACTTATTTACAGACATGGAGTCAGACGTCATCTTGTTTGATGTGTGCAACATTTGTATACGCCAAGGATGCTTCTCCGAATAGGTTTACGGCTATAAAATGAACATATTTATTCTTTATTTTGACAGTTTATTTTATGTATTTTACTATCTTAAGAACCCGTTAAATTGCAGTAGTAGACGACAATAACGTGATGGAAGGAATTGGAAGGAGTCATTAAACTTGACGAATGTCATTTTATGCGAGTAGCAAGAGAGCTATGAATGCAGGGGGAGGCCTCATTGGAATGTTGCGCCATGTGATGAATGAGTGAATGAATCGAAGTAAATACAGGGTGGGCCATCAAGTGTATTTTTTTTCAAATCATAGGTTATTTTGAAACTGACAGCTGTTTCCCGCTCGGAAACCTTGACAGAAATTCAGTATCATACCTCCGCGGAACGAAATGAGTCGTTTCACGCTTTAACAATTGGGAAATATTGAAAACTTATTTCCAAAGTGAGTGTTGTGTAGCCCAAACACTGAGTTTTTTGAAAATAAGTTTTGGCTGAAATGAAGCACCCTCCGTGACTGCTGTACGCAAGTTTGTCCAAAAAGTTTGTGAGACTGGTATGCTAGTGGACAACATGTGAGCGAGAGTGTGATACTCAATTCACGAACATCAACTCGCCACCGAATTCACGCACTAGTCTGAGGAGAATTCTGCACAAAGATCTCGGATTATTCGCTTACAAGGTCCAATTGACTCAGCAATTAAAGGTGCGTGACCATCCGCTTCTTTTTCGCTTCGCAGCTTGGGCTTTAGAGCAGCTTGAATTGGACACCGATTTTGGGCGAAAAATCATTTTTTCTGACGAAACGTATTTCCATCTCGGCGGCTACGTTAATAAACAAAATTGCCGCATCTGGATTTTGGAAAACCCGCACGTTATTGTCGAAAAGCCAATGCATCCACAGAGAGTGACAGTTTGGTGCGGATTGTGGAGTGGGGACCATTTTTCTTCGAAAATGAGGCTGGGAACAACGTTTCGGTCAACGGTGGGCGTTACAGAGCCATGTCAAACTACTTTTTTTTTTACTGAAATTGAAGACATGGTTTTGGACGACCCCTGGTTCATGCAGGATGTCGCGCCATGTCACACAGCCCATGCCACAATCGGCCTTTTGCGCACCAAATTCCCAAATCGTGTTATCAGCCGTCTTGGTCATGTCAATTGGCCAGCTCGGAGCTGCGATTTTACCCCTCGGACTTTTTTTTGTGGGGAACCGTGAAGGAGCGATGTTATGCCAAACAATCCGGAAACGATTCTAGCACTTAAGGCCAATGTCATCCAAGCAATCCGAAAGCTGGAGGAGAGTGGGCGCCGTGGCGTAGTGGGTAGGTGAGTCGACTCCTACGCTCGATGTTGTCGGTTCGATTCCCGAAAAAAACACCCTACATTTTTCCACGGCCCCACCTCTTTCGAGCCACTGACAATGCTCAAAGAGTATAATTGTCTAGAAAAAGCTTCTCAAAATCGCCGTTCGGAATAGGCATTAAACTGTAGGTCCCCTCCACTCGTGAAAGAATAATAGCATGCACAACACGAGTGGTTGCTGAGAAGCTAGGCCCAGGTCCACCTCGGCCTGTAGCGCCGCCATTATTATTATTATATTAATCTGAGAGCTACAGCAGTGTCAACTCCTGCGCTAAACGTTCATGGTTCGACTTCCATGTCCCGCCCAATTCCCAGAGACTGAAACTGATAAAGAAAGCTTTTCAAACTTTGCATTTCATTGCCGACATAAAAATGAAGGTCACTTCCACTCCTGAGATAATAATGACACGCACAACACAAGATGCTGCTGAAGAAGTTAAGCCCAAGTTCACCCTTCAGAAGAAGAAGAAGACAGTGATATTCATCAAAGTGGTGAAGTGAGTGAGACAGTGGTGAGATTGTTGTGTTGAATAATTGTTTCCTCAGTTTCTAGAGCGTAGAGTCTTATAAGATCGTAAAACGTTATTTTTCTGGATGGATCGACGGTCCTCAAAGGCAATAGTGCCGTTGTGCAATCCCAAATGTCTACAGTGATGTATCAAATAATATTTCCCAAATTTTTTTTACGTCAAAACTAAACTATCAACATTACAGATGGTTTAGCAGAATCTATTACTATAATTTGGCGATTTTTTTAACCTAAAGTACAGTCTCCTCCTTCACTGTTCTCATTTTTTTGCACCGCACTGTATATATTTTTCTTTTGGTAGCTTTTCGATGAACAGTTATCGAATTGTGACAAATACAGGCGGATGTGACCGCCTCTCAACAGGATATACATCATTTATCAGGATATTGTGACCGATTTTGATTCTTATGGGAAATTATCTTGCAAATATTGGAACTAAGTTCAGATTTGTACAAGTATTCGGCACAAATTAGATTAGTTACAACCAGCTTGTCGGAAGAAATCTACTCCACTCCGCTCCCTTGAACCAAAACCAGAAACTTGGATACACCAAAGCCAGTCTGTGAATCCATTTGACTTCGTGTTCCACTTATGGATACAGTAAGCGTGAAAACACATCTCAAGGACATTAGTTCGAGGCAAACGCACATGCTCAAGCATAAAACACGTTCCGCTTGCACACTCATATCGAAAGTCAAGGGCAAGGATTCACATTCAAGTAATCTTCTTCCTCCATGAGAATCCAATCCAATATTATGCGAAACTGAATGTATACCACTTCCCTTCTTGTCTCATAAATATGAATGCATGTGTATCGCATTGCCACCTCGCCATAAGCGACTGTAAAGTGCCAAGGAATGGTTTACGATATTAGCACATATGAAGGAGCCTACGTGCTCTGATTTGCCTGCCTTTCAATGCGTGTGTGTATGCGCACACTTTATCCTTAATCCATATTTAGAAATACCACTCCACAAGGTAAGCTCCACAATTACGTTAACAAGGAACCGATGTTCCCTCTCATGAATTTCGACGATAAACCAATGTCCTTGATGGTGCGTATCCTTTATTGACTCAGTCCCCCCAAATTGCACCCGTTTTCCAATTATCGAAAGATATGATACCAAATTTAAAGCGAAATTGATAACAAAGAGCATAAATGACGGTATTGTACAGTGAGGCACGCAATTACCAAGGGTAATTAAATCATTTCGCTGGTGGGTGTGTTCGTTAAACATTGTAGCACACCCACGTGCATACACACGTGTAAAACGGCCTCCAGTTCCCATTGTGTTTTTGCCGTTGATGGCCTTATTAAATTATTTATCAACCTGCTTCCCACAATTGAGTCCTCAATGAAGGTGACAATAATCCGCGTAATTCTGGAACAATGTCGGTTTCGCTTAAAAATAAACGCGTCTCTACCCACTAATCGATTAAAGTAAAAGTTAAATGTTAGATTTTAGTTTCATTGCATTCAAATCACACTCAAAACAAATACAAAAACAAACGTGCATCAGCTCTCGTTACTTAGATAGAGATACTTTTTAGTAGTCAAACCATGATACGAAAATTAAGGTCATTCGTCAAATATTGGATACAAGACAAGAAAGAGAAAGAGAAATATGAAAGAGGGAGTTTGTTTATTTTTTCTTTTTTTTTGACGTGACTTCACGTGGAAAATTGCATTTTCTAAACTAAGAGTATGTACAACTTGCTAGGCACGCTAATTACCTTTTCACTTTTTGATTTGGTTTTTGTCTTTTGCGCTATGTATCCGGTGATTTTCTTTGACGTTTGTATTCTACTTTCAGTTGCACAGTTTTTACAGATTTTTAGAGAAATATGAGAAGATTTGAAGAGCTTGTATATGTGGGTGAGGGTGTACGGAATTGTGTGGGGTTTCCTTAAACCTTTTTCCCAGAGACCTTTAGATAATACATTGACCATAACCAACAGAATATCATCGCAAAAAACTGAAAATATGAAATGTGTCAGAGAGAAGAGATGTTAGATAAAAAATGAAAATAGGCCAAGAGAAAATGAGAAGCATGGTCAGCAAAAAGTAGGGCTTTTACTATTGACAAGGTGATGATGACTTGAAGTAGAACTGATACAATCTGCAAGAAAATGTGTTGAAGTCAAGTGCTTTTCTCGTTGGACTTGGAATGAGAGTGAAGACCTTATTTTGTCTAATTGACAGAATAATTGAAGCGAGATTGATAAGGGCTCTAACCGCGCGAATTTGTCAATCATCTGCTCATACCTTAAAAAGTATTTTGTTTTCGCTCTGTCTAAGCGCAGTTTGTATTTTCAATTTTAAAGAATATGCTTAACAACCTAGAGTTAATGGGGACAAGATTTCACTGATCGCGGCAATGCACTAAATTAGAAACATTTGTTTGAATGGACCCACGTGTCCAAGTTCTGCGTGCGATATTTGGTCCTGTTTGCGTTTATGACTTTATGAATTTAATTCAATGTTGCAAGTGGAATTGCAGAAAAACAGTCGTAATTCCACATACTCACGGACACAATTGCAGGAAAAGAAAAAGAAACATCGTTATTTCGCAGGAAGTCATCTCGCGTGTTACTGACAACTCGAGCAGATATGTAACTGCATTGGGAAATAACTTGAAATCGCCGTTCAAAGTAAGTTCGAGTGGATGTTACAAGAGGCAAATATCGTACGGAAGCTGAAATTGACTGATAAAGACACTGTACTGTACTGTACTCTTTAATAATATATAATGTTCATCTTCTTTCCTTAACTTCAAGTAAATCGAATCAAGTTAATCCAGAGATTTGTAAGTCTTAGAAAATATTAAGGATATAACCATCAACTGACTAGTTATGTGGTCTGAAGTTGTATTTCTCTGCTGGAAGAGTCAATATTTTTTATGAAGGCACAACTTTGAATGGTGGAAAATACCCTAAGGTTAGTTGGCTCACCTATGCCGGTACAAGTTGTGTTGAAAAAAATCAAGCCATTGCATGGTGTATTGCTTGAAGTTGAAAGGAAGCGATAGTTTCTTGACGTGTCTAGAGAGCATTAAAGGAGCACCATAATAGCCGTACGAAAAGTAACCAGAAGCATAGTCAAATTTCAAAGTGTCCATAATAGCTTATGGAAACTTATGGAAAACTCTCTTGTCAACTGACATTTGAAATCATAGACAGCGATTCATTCTGCTCCCTTGTAAGTATGCAAGAGTGAGCGAACTTATCGAAACTGAGCGGAGCGGTAACTATGGTCGCAGTCTATTGTTTTTGTGTATTCGCTCGGGTGACTCAGTTCTCTTAAGTTTCCGTTCGACCATTATACTTTTATAGTGGAAAGTAAGAACAGTTAATTTTGAGAAGTTACTGAAGAGGACGGGCCAAAAATAAAAGTAGTGATATCATAATAAAAAGGATGGTCTACCATCGTTCACTGCGTGACCTCTGGAGAGTTGCAATTGAAGGGAAGCGATAGCTTCTTGACGTCTTTACAAGGAATAAGTAATTATGACGTCTCATCGAGAACATAGAATACTACGTCTGTTTTTGGTTTAGTATGTGACCTACCACAACACTATGGTGCTCTTTCAGTGATTGGAGGCTCTACTTAAATATGTTTCTTTGTACAGTCATAGAGAGTAACACTTCTGTTTGGTTTGGCCAGAAGACACTACAAACAGTAACAACGTAAAGTCGTTCGTCGGTAAGCTTAAAATATTAAGTTAATTTAAGCTTCATTTGTTGGATGGATGGAAATTGATTGCATTTACGTGTTACTTCCTAGACTCTCTTAACTATCATTAACTGATCCACACTACAAATCAACGATTAAAAATTCGTAGCGATACATAATCACTAGAAGACATCGTTGTTAGAAGAGACTTAAAATACGCCGCATCCAAAACATCCTTAACTGATATTGGCAAAGTCGTTTGAAAATCTATATTAAAAGTCTAAAACTATGATTCATATTTCCAAGCGGCTTGAATTCGACCTTCTGTTTGGTTATAGATATACACCTACCTCAAATGTTTATTACCAGTTTTCGACTGACTTAAAAGTCACTTTATCTGATTTCTAGAACAGGATGCTTAAAGTTGGGGCTTTTATTCTAAAAATGGCCAATATCTTCCACCTTTTAAAACAGCATTGAAACTCAAAATTAGCTTAAGGAATAATGTTTCGGATGGAAAAAAGATTGCCTGTCATCTTTGTTTCTGAAAATTAATCATGATTGTTTTACGATGTTGTACCTTTCCCACAAGCAAAAATACTCATATCTAATTCTCCTCTACATCAACTTAAAAGAGACTGCAGAGATTTGTGTCATTCGCAGACGAACTCAAATGACAACTGCAAAACCCACACACGTTCATCTAACCCTTTTCCCGTGTTGGCATGACACAAATCCTTCTTTTTTCACATCATTCATCATCACTACTGAGTTGCTTGCAATTATTTATGTACGTGTGCACTCCTCGCCGCTTTACCGCAGCCAGACGATGCAGGCTGACTTGAGAAATTATCAAATAAGTGAGTGCTCGTATCTGTAAACTCATTCCATTGAAGGGAAACCCATATCTTCCGGGATTCGATTTGCACAATTCATTCGCTGCCAACGGCGGCGGGGAGGACCACTCTCACAGATCTGTCCGCAAAACTGCATCCGAGACATATCACCTATCCGCACGTAGACATCGTTGTGCACTGCCTATTGCATTGCGGTTTTTTCATCTCACCGATGACGACGAAAGGAGACACAAATGTGTCGCAATAAGTCACAGAGTTATGCTACAACACGACGACTAGCTGGGGTATGCTTACCTGGAGCAATGAGAAGTCGACTTTGATTAGCCTCTGCTTCGATCTGGGCGAGCATTGCGCTTCGGACTTCTCCTCCTTCTTGAGCGTCTCAACGGTCTGCGATGATGGCGGTGGAAGTACTGCAAATAGAAAGAAAACGTAATGTCATTGTATCTGAATTAATTAGGTGAGGAGGCGCGGATAAGCAAAACGGCATTATAGGACTACGACTGCGGTTTTCTGCGGCACTTAGTGTCTGATGGTGTGTGTCGGTTGCACTCCATCTGGATCTGGGTTATGTAACGATAATTACGTGTCTTTTTTCATCAAGATACGCTCGAGGATGTCAGCTGAGATTGAGTTTATTTTTTGCGCCTGCAATTGCCGCAGAAATGGGATAGAAAGTGGGTGAGCAGAAAACGGATTTTGCTCTTAATTACTGCCTCCTCCTGTGAGTCGGAAGCGAAGGGCTGGGATTTTGTGATTTCTCTGAAATTCCTAACTGCGCAACAAATCCAATGACCCAGTTCGGATGGGGTTTGAATTTGTTGAATGGGACGTATGCTTCGGGCTGTTGATGGGGGATTTATGGGCTCGTGCGGCTTGCGGAAAGGGTAAATGATTATCCAACTGGGAGCGAAATGTGTACCCGTATATTCAGGTGCAGATGGATTTGCATACATTGTACGAGTATTTCGCAAGCACGGCGGGCGGGTCTCCGCACACGGAGAAACATTTGTACAAACTTCAAGACAGACACTGTACACACGGGAGTCGGAGTCAAGCCGCTGGATTGTGATAAGCAAGTTGCGTTAAATGGAAGTCAATAAAGGGGTTTTGAAAGAATTTTATTCAAGGCATAAGAGGCATACAACAGTATTTATGATTCGAATGACTTGAAGGGAGTTGAATCTATTTGGAAATGGACATTTTGAATTTCAAAAGCGCAAGCAATTCTGTTCGGTGTTAGACCTTCAGGGACTGAGGGAAATCCCAGATAATAGGTGCGTACTGCAATTTAACCGGAAAGGGAAAGGTTTTATTTTGTGTGTGTGTGTTCCATTATACCTTGCGTGACTTTAGGTTGTTTGGTGGGCTTCACAATTCTACGAACGAATTGGAAGTGCAAACGATTTATTTTTAGGGCTTAAGGGGTGATTTAGGCTAAGATACCTTCATAATTTGTATCGATATCTAAGTTGTAAGTCTGGACGAAATTTTCTCTAGGGATTGGGATCTGTGAAAGTGCCTTACTGGTGGTTATACAAACAGTCGGTGTCGGAAGTGAGTGAACATAAAATTGAAATTCATCCAAATCATACTTTAAAATATATGGTATCTTACTTAAAATTAGCGTAAACATAAAACAATTTAACAAATTAAGAAGAGAGAAGTAAAAAAAAACTGCAGTCAAACGTGAGTGTACATATGATTGTGTCAATGACTGTAAGACATGACAGAGTGTTTTCATTAAATATTTGTAGGAAAAATTAGACCGGCCGGTACAACAACTAGAAAGATTGCTAAAGCCACAAAGTTGCATCTTTATTCAAAAACAAATATTTTTTTAGAGGCAGGTGGGCACTCACTTCTGACATATTTTTTTAGCCCTTTTTCCTTTTGAATTAAATGAACTGCTTTATGTTTGCCGTTATGTTAACAAATCTATCTTCAGAGCTTTTATTTTGAGGTATCAATGTCTGGTGTAGATGATTCCCGTCATTTTAAATTTAGAGGACAAACTTTTAGTTAATGACTGTTCACACACTTTTGACGCTGACTGTAAGAACAAGGTGGCGCTAAATTAATAATTTTTGCAAATGGCGTCGTAGCTCAATCATATTTGACATTTGTGAACTAGACAGCTGCAGTATACAAACTTACAAGCTATGGAGCGCTTTTCTCCGCAAGAGCATGGAATAATTGTGTCGATTTTTTTGACCAATAATCAGTCGGTGGTATTAGCGCAGCGTGAATTCCGCCGTCGATTTCCTAATCGTGTTGCGCCAACTGGGCAAACATTTCGCCGCTTAGCTACTCGACTCGAACAGACTGGAACCACAGGCGACCAAACAGGGTGTGGGCGCCATCGGAGTGGTCGTTTGGCCGAGAATATCGCGGCTGTGGTTGCCGATGTCTTTGACAACTAGGGTGACGTGCTCAGACGACGGGCCACGCAATTGGGCATCGTGAGACGGTCCCTACAGCGAATTTTAGTGAAAGACTTACACATGTTCCCATACAAAGTGCAAACAGTACATCAGTTAATGCCTCCTGACCGTCAGTCTCGTGTGGATTACTGTCAAGCCATCCTTAGTCTCAACAATGGAGAGGACGATTTTGTGCCGAAAATCATCATGAGCGACGAGGCGGTTGTCAATAAACAACATCTTCGTTTAAATAAAGATTTCCATCACTCGAAATCATTTTTTTATTTGGTAAAAAAGTAATTCAAAAACAAAATTGGATGATTAATTTTGCTACACCTTGTATTATTGACACAAATGAAAGACGTAGAAACACTCAGTTCTAAGCATTGTTCCTTCGTTTTTTAAGGTTCCGTCTACAAAAACGGAACCTTTATAATTTCGGTGTGTCCGTCCGTCCGTCCGTCGTGTCTGTCACACTTTCTTATCTCCGAAGTTTATAAAGATGAAATTTTGGAATTAGGTACTTCAGACCTAGATGTCATTGCCCATGCACCCAAATTTAAAAAGTGGGGCCATTTGAGGGTGACTCCAGTACAGGTAATGTTGCCATTAATTTTGAAACATTATCGCACCCCATCGACTTATATATCAATCGACAGATCTTTTGAAATGAGGTAGAGGTTTGCTTCAACAGTTTTTTATCCAAAGTACCGTTTGGAAATTTTTTTAATGCGTTCCCTCCTGCCATTTCTAAACCAAAGTGTTTAAAAATCTAAAAAAAATCACAAAAACTTGGCTTCATTGAGTACTTTCATTTTTTAATAAGCATTTCTATTCTTTCCGTCAGTTGCAATAATTTTGTGGCTGAAATAGTACGTCCGCAATTTATACGAAACGTGGATAGCGTGATATGTCAGCGAAAGAAATGGATTTTATTCAGTTCCTGTCACGATTTCGATTTGCAATTCCTTTGACAGTTATGACAGATTCATTCAGTTCCTGTCACGATTTTGCAGGTGCTGCAAAAATTTTACAATTGCTTTGACAGGTATGACAGATGGCAGTAAGTTTATCGTGAAATGAATGCAGATGATTTTTTCTTAAAGTATTTTTAAAACACTACTGGAGCACTCAGACTCAAAACTGAGTCCATTCTACTACCAGATAGCAACATACTCTAGTGCCGTTAATTTGATCCTAACAGCAAATGGTGACTTGATCAGATTCGATTTTACTGGGATTCGAACTTGGGACCCCTCGAACTTGGGGCATGCACTTAACCAACTGCGCCATCTAGTCGCTTAATGCAGATGTTACTTTAAAGACTGATTAGACAGATATTTTGTAAGCGATTGACAAACTTTTGCTTTTTGCCCTCGAATTAGAGAGCATTTCCAGATCAGATTTTTATTCCCATTCCATTTTGGTCTACAAGAGGGTTTCCAATTGTAACCTGACAACTTTGAACTTTAACCGTGAACACACCCTTAAACCAATGACCAAACTGTCAATGTCAAAAATTCAGTAAAAACACCATTTTCTCAAATAATTAAAATTTGCTACCAAATTGGTTGAGGATTAGTCATTTCTAAGCTGATTTCTAACAAAAGCTGTCAATGATTGAATTTTTTATGAATAACAAAATGTTCAGCTTGAGGCTTGGCTTTCTGGGGACCAAAAGGTTGCTATGGAGTGGAAGCTTCGTTCTTATTACAAAACCCATAGGATTTTGAGATTATTGTCCCTAGCAGCAACGAGTCTACATCCTGTTTGATCTCTCAAATTATAACAAGTCCATGATTACAACGAAGACGCGCTTCGAGATATTTCCCCATAATAAAATTGAACGAAGAAATTGTCACATCGTGAGAAACCCAAGTCCAAACACCATCAGTCAAGGCATTTGACAAGGTTTTGCTTAAGTGAACATCAATTCAACCTAATCGATGGCACCGCACCTATCGAGTGACACTTGCAGCTCTCAGTTGCTTTGACACATCAAGGTTGTACACTTACACCTGAAGACTAATGCTATGACAAACCAGAACCAATTCACCTCAACAAATCAGTATCTTTTTCGACTTCATGGTGAAATATGAGATTTTCGCATCTGCTCCCACCAGTGCGGGCGAATTCCAATGCAACTGAGCCGGGCACATTCTCAATTCAAAGGCACTGCCATATTGAATGTCATTGTTGACAGCTCTTCGACAGAACAACAATCGAAACAAGAACAATTAAAGAATTTGACATTTAAAGACCCCAGGAGCTAACCAGTTTGAGCAGATCGTGTGACCGGGGAGGAGTCAATTCACGAAAACAACAGATTTCCGCGAGGCAATGTACTCTAAGTCTTGTTTACATAACTGCTACAAGTCCAGCAATTAACGACATTAACTTCCCGAGACGTCAAGTCACATTTCGTGTTAACTCGTCGCGTCAACAATGCGAGCCAAAGTGTTACGCGTGTGTCATCCGCAACGGTCACCGTTTAGAACACACAATCTTTGGCAATGACAATTCGGTGTGCCATAGAACACGGGAACCATAGATGAGTGTCCCACGTGGGAACGAACTTGTGCGTGAGTAATGTGAACGGGAGGTTGGATGGGGCCAGTTTTGATGTGTGCACGGTTACCCATTTTGGAGACAGTTCTGAGAAGTGGTTCACATTTTCGGTGAGGTTAAGCGTCGCGTCGGTGACTGACGCTGCGGTAGACCTTGGGAGCTGTGAGACGGTTCGTATAAGCCCACCTCCAAGAGATTGTGAACGTGATCTGCAGAGGAAACAAGTTCTCCAGACGTCTAACAACTTTATTCATTTCGTAACATAATTTTAGCACACACACAAGACGTCGAGGGGCCTTGTGTTTTGTTGCTTTTGTTCAGAAGCTATGTAGCTGCTGTTGATGAAAAGTGAAAGACAATGTCGGCTTTGAGATGAGAGTTTCAATGGGAACCATCCAGACACGGATTATGTGAGGGGGAAATAATTAACTCTTTTGTGTGGACATGGTATCTAAAGGGGCGAATCGTGCTCTGAAGTGAGTGTAGATAGATGCGGTTAATTGTTTGTCAAAGCAAATGGATGTAGACAAAAGATACACAAGTCGTAAATTAAATTTGTCCAAGGCTCCGCAATCTGTCTCGCTTGTGAGGAATTGGCGCAGAAAATCGACCTTATCATTGAGGTTTTGTTTGTGCAAAAATACCACTAGGAGATTGTTTACTTGATATTGTCTGCAAATAGTTTGTGTTGTTGTCTGCAAATTATAAGCCATTGCCTGCTGGGACTTGAAAGAATTTGTATGAAGGTCGAGCAAAGACCCAAATCGTTCTTTTGTGTAATCAGAGAGCAAAAAGGAAATTGTTAGGCAAACTTTTGTTCGGTCAAATTTGACTTCAGTTCGAGATAGGAGACGTATTATGGATGTCCACATAAAACATTTTAGTATTATTAATCGTCATAGAAAGGTACATTTACAGCAAAATATCACAAGATAGCTGTAGTGTCTGAACTCTGCCGCTTTACTAACTGTCAACATGACAGTTCCCAACGAAGATCTGACAGAAAACCACGGTTGCGTTAGTTAACTTCGTTGTTATATACTGAACGAGAATAGCAGAAATTATGCTGCCAAGTGAAATCTACTGCAGATTAAACGTCAAAGCATGGTTCAACTTGGAATATTCACCAGACATTGTTTTCACCACGACTACCATTTCTTCCGGTCGATGACACATGGCCTGTCAAAGAAGCACCTTATTTCTTACGAAGAAGCCAAAAATTAGGTCGACTCCTGAATCTCTTCAAAAGAGGAGGATTTTTTCCGACGCGGAAAGCGTCCAGAATCTACTGCCAGAAAGATGGAGAACATTTTTGCTGACAATGTCCAGTTTTTTTTCGAACGATTTTTGAAGACACCACTCAGACTCAAAACTGGGTCATTGTACTGTCAGGTAGCAACCTACTCCAGTGCCGTTAATTTGATCCCAACGGCAAATGGTGACTGGACCAGATCGATTTCACTGGGATTTGAACCTGGGACCCCTCTCACTTGGGGCAGGCATTTAACCAACTGCGCCATCCAGTCGAGCTTGACAATGGACAATACTTTGGATAAAATATAGGGTAAGCCATCTAGTGGGCGCCGTTACATGGTGGGTAGGTGCGTCGACTCCTACGCTCGAGGTCGTCGGTTCGAATCCCGAAAAAAACATCAAACATTTTTTTCACGGCTCCACCTCTTTCGAGTCACTGACAATGCTCAAAGAGCATAACTGTCTAGACAAAGCTTCTCAATCTCGCCGTTCGGAGTCGGCATTAAACTGTAGGTCCCCTTCACTCGTGAGAGAAGAATAGCACGCACAACACGAGTGGTTGCTGAGAAGCTAGGCCCAAGTCCACCTCGGACTGTAGCGCCGCCATTATTATTATTAAGCCATCTAGTGTTTTTTTTTTAAATCATAGGTTATTTTGACTCTCACAGCTGTTTCCCGCTTGAAATTTTGATAGAAAGTCAGTATCATACCTCCGTGAAACGAAATGAGTCGCTTCACGTTTGAACAACGTTGGGAAATATTGAAAACTCATTTCCAAAGTGAGTGCTGTGTAGCCCAAACAGTGCGTTTTTTGAAAAGAAGTTTTGGCCGAAATGAAGCACCCACTGCGACTGCTGTTTGTGCAAAAAATTCGTGAGACTGGTATGCTAATGGACAACACTCATGGTCCCCGTCGTCGTACGGTGCGCACAGACCAGAATGTGGCTGCTGAGGCCGAGGGTGTGATACTCAATTCACGAACTCATCAACTCGCCACCGAATTCACCAGCTTAATATTTCACGCACTAGCCTCAGGAGAATTCTGCACAAAGATCTCGGATTATTCGCTTACAAGGTCCATTCTACTCAGTAATTGAAGGTGTGCCACCATCCGCTTTGTTATCGCTTCGCTGTTTAGGTCTTAGAGCCGATTTTGGACGAAAAATCATTTTTTCTGACGAGACGTATTTTTATCTCGGCGGCTACGTTAATGAACAAAATTGCCGCATCTGGATTTTGGAAAGCCCGCACGTTATTGTCGAGAAGCCAATACATCCACAGAGTGACAGTTTGGTGCGGATTGTGGAGTGGTGGCGTCATTGGACCATTTTTCTTAGAAAATGAGGCTGGGAACAACGTTTGGGTCAATGGTGGGCGTTACAGAGCCATGTATACCGTCTTTTTTTTACTGAAACTGAGAAGACATGGATTTCGACGATCCACAAAAAAGGAGACCCTCTAAAATGCGCCAACTATAGAGGCATCAGTCTTCTGAACATTACATATAAGACCTTATCTGCCGTGTTGTGTGAACGCCTAAAGCCATTCGTCAAGAACCTGGTCGGCCCATACCAGTGTGGCTTTAGACCAGGAAAATCCACCATCGACCAAAAATTCACACTGCGGCAGATCTTGGAAAAAACCCAGGAACAGCAAATCGATACCCACCACCTTTTCATCGATTTTAAGGCCGCGTATGACAGCATCTATAGAGACGAGCTATACAGAGCAATGTCTAGTTTTGGCATCCCTACCAAACTCGTCCGTTTGTGCAGGATGACGATTGAGAATGCACGCTGCTCCATCAAGGTCGGTAAAGACCTAACCGAGACCTTTGATGTCAAAAAAGGATTCAGAAAAGGCGACGCGCTGTCATGCGACTTCTTCAACATCATACTTGAAAGAATTGTGCAAAACTCGCACGCCTACATCAGAGGCACAATCTTTCAGAAGTCCGTCCAACTACTCGCATATGCCGACGATATTGACATAATCGGAAGAACACAGCGTGATGTCAATGGCACTTTTGTGAGTATTGCGACGGAGGCCGCGAAGATGGGTTTAACGGTAAATGAGGGCAAGACCAAGTATATGCTGTCAACCAGAAAGGACACCCAACACCGACGTCTCGGACAGAACGTCACAGCAGACAGATATAACTTTGAGGTAGTCAAGGACTTTGTCTACCTAGGTACCGCTATTAATTCAGACAATGTCACCAGCGCTGAAATCAAACGAAGAATAACTCTTGCTAATCGCTGCTTCTTTGGGCTAAGAAAGCAATTGATAAACAAAGCCCTCTCTCGAACAACCAAGGTAACCCTGTACAAGGCCTTAATCGTCCCAGTCCTGCTATATGGCGCAGAAGCATGGACTTTATCAAAAGCGGATGAGGTTGCTCTTGGCTGCTTTGAGAGGAAAATTCTTCGGGTGATTTTCGGTCCCGTCTGCATAGAGGGTGAGTGGAGGAGAAGATATAACAACGAAGTGTACGAGCTGTTCAGCGACATTGACTTAGCCAGAAGGATGAAGATCCAACGATTGAGATGGCTAGGTCATATAGAGCGAATGGAAACCAATGCTCCGGCCCGGAAAGTCTTCGAATCCACCCCCGAGGGACGGCGCAGTAGAGGAAGACCGCTACTCAGGTGGCGGACGCAACTGGAAAGGGACCTCAACCAACTGTGCATGCGAAACTGGAGGCAGCTAGCTAAAGAACGAGCTGGCTGGAGACGCTTGTTGGTTGAGGCCCAGGTCCACCCCGGATTGTAGCGCCACCTTAAGTAAGTAAGTAAGGATTTCGAAGACCTCTGGGCCATGTAGGATGGTGCGCCATGTCACAATCGATCTTTTGCGCACTAAGTTTCCAAACCGTGTTATCAGCCGTCTTGGCGATTTCAGTTGAGCGACTCGGAGCTACGCTTTGACCCCTTTGAACTTTTTTTTTGTGGGGAACCGTGAAGGACCGATGTTATGCCAACAATCCGGAAACGATTCAAGTACTTAAGGCCAATATCATCCAAGCAATCCGTGAGCTACAGCACGAAATCGTCAACAAGGTCTTAGAAAATTGGGGTGATAGAATGCGCTAATGCGAAGCAGCCACTTGAATGACGTTGTAGTTCATAAATAATGGGAATGTTTGTTCTTATTAATAAAGTCACAATACATGGAATACACTTAATTTTGTTCATTGTATTGCTTTTTTTAAAAAGAAACTTGTATTTGGCCCACCCTTTACATTGTACCAAGTTTAAAGATTAAATTATGATTTTCTGCTACCTTGAGCTGCACGAAATGAAAGTTCCAGAAATTGAATCCTCATTTCAAATCGTTGAACATCACAATTCCCATCGACATGTCTGAATGGGATATCAATGTTTCAATACCGTGCCGGTGCTTGCAATCAATTTACCGGAAATATTAAGTTAATCCCTCGTTTCTTACTGTCAGCGTTAAATATTGACCACATATACAAATGTAAACCCCAACTGAGCCTTGAGCAGTAAGCAGGGAACACAATTAATCGCATAAGCCGCCGCATGTAGGTCCCAACGACGACGGTGACAGGGGCAATGGTGCGCTTAATCGGCCAAAGGAGAAACGGGCAAAAAAATGTCACGCTTTTGTTTAAACATTCTTTCAAATTCCGCACTCACACATGCCCGTCCAAAATCAATATGTCAAAACACACACCCACACCAGAGGCATCCCCATTACGTCCACCACTGTGGACAGCGTGTGGATATGTTGGACAGAAAATACACTGCCAGTCTCCACTTAACAAAGTTTTAACAAAACCTGAAATGTAAGCTGGTGCTTACGCCTCCATCAACTTCAAAGCACATCAAACTCCTTCGCTCTTCTCGCCTTTCATTCCCGACACCACCACCACGACCAAGAAACACACAACAATGGGAAGTGTAACACTGCTTCCGGGGAGTCGAAATTGGGTCGATATACTCCATACACCAAAAAACGAACAAAAAACGAGTGCGACAGCGTGATGTGGTCGGGCCATTAAAAAGCCGAGTTCTTTAAATCAATAAAAACTAGAACACACTGCAGAAGGCGTGCGGGCACAAGGCATAGACCACAAGGGACCGTTCCCAGCCCAATCACAAAGAATGAGCCGACATGGGAAAGAAAACTAAATGAAACCCAGATCGATGGCTCTCTCCCTCGGGCAGTTTTATTTTCGGACACCTCTGCACGAGGTATCCACCATAATCCGGAGCTAGCATAACATTGCATTGAATCCCATGGTGGTGAAGGAAGATGGGGGTGGGGAGTGGGGAATGAAGAAAATCAATTTTCAAAATGCACGCAGAGCTTGGAAGCTCACGACACGAAGTAGTTTGCGACAACAACGACGACAGGGACGTCGTACTCATTGCTTGGAGGCCTTGACAAGCACACAGATGCAGCAGCAATCGTACTGCACCAGGCGCCACGAAAGACATTTTGATTGTTTGAGTTTACTCCGACGGAGAGTGGAGAGTTCCATCTTTCATCGGTAACACCGTTAATTCAATTTGCTTCGGTCTTTACGAACAGAGCCCGACATCTCGCACCCAAATTGGAGTGTCTCTTCACAAGGTTACGTGGGATAAAAGATTATTCGGAAGCACTGCGTTGAAGGTCGAATTCCAAGATACTTTTGTTCGGGGCGAAATTCCATTGAAAAACGTGCAAACGAGGAAGAGGGGAAAAGCGCAGAGGAAATGATTAAAGACCAAGAGCTGGGGGAAAGCGAATAATCGCCCAAAGACATGTGTAATGCTGATGCTTCCAGTGTTGGCTTACTCAAGGCAAGAGAGTTGCCACACTTTGCATACTCCACGCTGTTATATAAGCCCTCCCTGCCAAGAGGAGGGAGATCTCTGATCGTTTTGGAAAAACGCTTGTGAAGTGCTTTGGGCGTTTCTCGTCTTGTCTTGAATGCCTGTTTCGTAATTCGTCGTGACGATGGGAGCACTTAACGTACAATTAAAAAGATATATTTCTTCTTCTTCTCGCTAGCGTCCATTCCAAAGAGGAAGTGGGCTATCGGTTCGTGTAAGCCCATCTGCAGAATCGTGTGAGACGCTTGGCTGTAACTTTGGTGCATTGCTTTCAATAAAATAATTCCTTTTCCATGGCACCTGTCCAATGTTTACAAAGTCATTTGTGCCCTACATTTGTGCTCCAAATTTGTTTTTGAAAAGGACTTTTCACTTGCATTATTGAGTCCCATGCACAGGCACCATCATCAACCTCGTTTCTAGAAGAAAATCCATTTTTAACTACGATGGTGGCAACCAGCCTAACAAAGGATTTCGAAATCCAAAGAAACAAGTCAAGTCATAAATCGCTGTTCAGTAAAAAGTGTGAGGGCGGCTTACCTCGAGGGGAGGTTTCTTTCTCGTTTTGGGTTAAGATTATTTTAAGGACGTCATGCACGTGAATGCGAAATTTGGACAAACATATGAAAAAACGAGTCGTTGTGTTGTCGGTAAATAAACAACGAGTAATAACGATATTTGAAAGCATTTTCTTACTCCTTTTGGAGCCAAAACGTTTTTTCCGTGGCCGAAAACTCGTAGAGCACAAAGAAAATCTTCACTGAAGTTGATAAAGAACAAATCAAACAGATGCGACTTAAACAGTCTGACTAAGAATACACAACATATTCTTAGAGTGTGGCCTTCGGGACACCTGACAGAGGATCGCGTTGTCTGGAGAGGCATTTTGGTTGAAGCCCAGGTTTATACTGGACTGTAGCTCCAGTCGAAGAAGAAGAAGGAGATCTTTGAGATTAAGGGGCTTGAGAAAAACAAAGTGAATACCTGAAAAATTTGTCGCCTTAATGACTTATTACAAGAAAAATATGTTTGATACTTATTCGTTTCAGCCACAGAAGTCATAACTGTAAGTTTTTCAAAGTGAGTTAAACTGTGTTTGAAGTTAAGCAAACCGACTTGGGCGCCGCGGCGTATCTCAGAACCTAAACCGAACTCCAAGCAGATAATGAGTCGGGTAATACAATTTGAGTCGTATAAAGTAGTATACGTGTGTATCACATATCTTATAGTATGTTTACACCGCACCCAAATTTAACATTTCGGCTAGTTTCTGCATTTCAGCCCAAATACATTGCATTTCGCCATACATTTACTGCATTCTGGAATGTTGCATTCCAGCGAAATGAAGAATTTCGTTAAGTTTAAGTTTAAGTTTAAGTTCGTCAAATCGAACAATCCTCTTTAAAAATTCAGCACCATTCAAAAAATATCAATAATAAATTCTAACACTAGCTGTCATTTGAAATGCTGAAGTTGTAGTCGGAACGCAAAATTGCATTTCGAAATTTTTTTTCTGAAATGTTGAATTTGGGTGCGGTGTAAACATACTATTAAGCAAACGAAAAGGAATTTTGTTTTCAAACGGAGTAGAACAGTCCACAGGTTTGACATTTGATCTGTTCTTTCCATCGCTCCGAATAGAACGATCGGAATAGCAACTCGTTTCGCCAACTTGGGTTGATAAAAATGTTACTCGGTTTTAACTCGGTTTCGATTCGGTTTATGAACTTTAGTTGACGTATGACTCTGCACACGACCTCGCAGACGACCTTACAATTTAGTCAGAACCTCTGTAAATCCAAGAAAATACAATGCAATTTGACCTTTAGTTAATTCGAAACTTGAAAACAAAACCTCTTTAATTTGAAAATAATGGCTTTTTTCTTTTTTCTCTATAATTCGAAGTCAAGTTAATTAGTTTTTCTTCAACAACTGTCACAAAAATGAGAGAAATGTTTTTTTTTTTAGTTTCCATAATTCAAAATCCTCGTGGGCGCCATGGCGTAGTGGGTAGGTGCGTCAACTCCTACGCTCGAGGTCGTCAGTTCGAATCTCGAAAAAAACATCAAACATTTTTTCACTGCTCCACCTCTTTCGAATCACTGACAATGCTCAAAGATTATAACTGTCTAGAAAAAGCTTCTCAATATCGGCGTTCGGAGTCGGCATTAAACTGTGAGAGAACAATAGCACGCACAACACGAGTGGTTGCTGAGAAGCTAGGCCCAGGTCCGCCTCGGACTGTAGCGCCGCCATTATTATTATTATTATTAATTAGAAATCCTCTGTAATTCGAACTTTTTCCCTGGTCCGATGTAATTTGTTCACTGTACTTCCTGGCGTTAATTTTGTTAGTCATCGGAGTAGGCCTAATATATCGCGTTTAAAGTGATTTTCTATGTCGAACGCATGATTTGATTTACATTTAAATGAAACCATTCTGGGGCGTTCTTTTATAAAATTTTGTACAAATTTCTTCAACCTTTGTGGGGAAAACTTGTATTTTCTCGCCTGCTTCGACATTCCAGTCTTGATGCTTTTATTAAATTTCATATGTTACACCATCGCATTCATTCTCTTAGCCGATGACAGTCCATTAGCTCTTGATAAAATGAACAGATCTTGAAAATTAAAAAAGAAAAGAAAAGAAAAGTGAATAAGTCAAGTTGTCACTGACCTTACATAAGTTCCTTGTTGCATGAATGATTTTATAATAACTATCTCAAAAAACGTCTAGATTGAGATATGATTTCATGCATCAAGCGCTATAAATCAAGAACCATGCGGCAGAAGAAGCCAAAGAAAATTAACATTTCAATACAGTCGAAGCAGATGTTATCGATTTAATTAATGTTAATCGCTTCAGCACAGAAAAGAAGCCTCTGTTCAGAGGCAAACAATTTTTTTGACTTAATTGGTAAAGTTAAACAAACATGCGGCCACATGATGTATTCGGAGCGAAGAAAGGATGGGAAAGAAAAGAAAAGAAAATTCAATCAACAACAAAAACAAAAGTGACAAGTTAAATGACCCACAAATGTGTCATTAATTGGCGGCGTTATCATATGACAAATGATCGTTTTAAATTTCGACTTCCAGATGCATAACGCGACACAGTTATTTAATTATTGCCGGTTTTGTACGTGCTTGAGATGGAGATTTCTGGTTTGGAAAATTTAAGGTTTTTATGGTTTGTATGTGCAACACACAAGGACACAGAAATCAACACTTTGCACAAATGACGTGCGGCATTAAATTTTTGTTGGAATCGACATTTTGAAATTAAACTGGTGACATTTTAAATTGGATTAATAAAGTGGAATACGTTGGAGAAAATGCAAGAACTAAGCGACCACCATTCCATGAACACAAGTGGATGGGACCTACACTTTAATGCCGACTCCTAGACTGAACTCACTACGCCACGGGTCCGTCGGGTTTATTGCATGCTCCAGGTCAACTGAAGCAACTTTTATTTTATCAGGACCAATCAGTGTCCGACACATTCGTCAAATCACATGAAGGCTGTTAGACCTGAATGGAGAGAGTTCATCATCACCATTCATTTATTGTGGCATAAAGTGAACAAGAGAGATATGGTAAAATTACCTTACTACTATAATATAAATACAATTGGTTAAAATAATATCACATGAATTTTTCAAATTTAGAAGGAAAAGCCACTAAAAACCTTCATTTAAACGGAATGGAGAGAGAATTAATCGCATTCCATTCCAAAATATCGAAGTAGGTTTCTCGTGCCCTAAAATTCTGTTCAGAAGAGTTCGACTGTATAGAGTTTTGGAGTCCCACCCTGAGAGATCATGTGACAAAGAAAATTGCGCCTCGAGTGTCGTAGGCTTCTGGGAAGAGACCTTTCTCAGCTGGTTATGAGGAAATAGAAGCATCTATTCAAAAACCGGGCTAGGTGCAGAGGTACAGTGGTGTTCAAAATAATATGTAGTTAATTTTAAAAGTATCATTCATTTTTCTGAAAACTTGTGAAAACAAGTTTGCGAAACGCAGTACCGCAAATTTCCCATTTGTCGGTTATGCTTACACAACAACCGCTACTTTGGTTTTTAGCCTCAGTTTAACATTTTCCAGAAGACTATTTCAAAACGATTTCAGATTGATTTGAGCCTTATATATATCGGCAACTATAACCGTTTCAATTGCAGAGAACAGAGATTTGATTGTTCCAATTGCAAAAAATCCTAAAAATTCAAGGGGGTTTTGATTCAAGGTTCATGACTTGGACCAATTAATTTTTGATCAGATACCGGGTGTGAACTTTTCGATCTTGAGGGGATTCCTGCACATCTGGCAACGCTTCACCTGGATCCACCAACAGTAGTACATCAATCTGTCATATCCCAGTAAATAAAAGCCGTGATGACTAAGAGTATGAGTCTTCATATTGCCAAAGAAGTGTTGTCGTGGAGGATGTTCGATAAATTAACATTCCTTTCGCTGAATCACAAATGTCTCAAAAAACGACCAAAAGCCTTTTTTTGACTTGTCTTTATTAAGATTAATTCAAGAACAGTGAACGTCCTATCGAATCGCAGGTACAAAAACGATTAACAACAATTAAGTAGGTCACCTTTGGTGTACCACTTTCCATTAAAAATTAACCACAAGGTCGTGCCTACTTTGCCGGTTGACTTTCCCTTATGCTTCGGTCCCTTTCCTCTACTCATTATGCATCCCAAAGCATCAGATTTGGGTTTTAGAACCCAGCAATAAGAAAAGGGCGCCACTTTGAAGTGGCTACTGGGAGACGCAAACGGAAAATAAACGTACAATTCCAACGAGATAACGTTTTTATGGAACACGAAACGTGGTTTGAATAATAAATACCGCTTTGAAGCGCGAAAGTTCATAAAAAAAACTGGAGGTGGATGCGTCATTTCGTTTTTCCTTCAAGCCAATCCATTAGGCATGGACTGTTGTGTGTCATTTGTCATGTATCAAGCGAACGGGGCCATGCCGTGCGTTTATCAGTCAGTCATTTGTCAGTCATCCCTCGGAAGGTTCATCTCCAAATGCCAGAGAAGTGGCATCACTCGTCCAGCTGGCAGCAAATGAAAACTGCTCTCAAACGCCACTCGGGCTCTGTTTGTTTTTGAAATTGAAGTTCTGCATTCCCATATGGAATGACAATCAAATTAATCTCAGTTGGGTATTTACGTCCCACTCCAACGCTCCAGAAGGCATGTGCCGTCGTGCCTGTCGACCGTTTAAAGTGTTTACCACACCATCACCGGATTGGACTGTGAAAGCAGTTAATTATTCAATCCTCGTTCGCTGGAAAGGACGTGTGCTTCAACTACAACCTGCACACTGTCTGTTCACTTGACGTCGTACCATCGCAGTGGATCCTTGAAAGATTTGCACGGCAGTAGACCACGTAGCAAGTCGCAAACGGGCTTAGACAAGGAGACAACAACTTTTTACGAGCGTCGGGCTCCAGCCTTGCCTGCCGGGTGAGTGTGAGAGGCACAAGAGTACTATTTTTAATTTCATATTCCACCCTCAAGCTACACATAAAGAGGTAATCGACCCGCAATAAATCGAGGTCAACCCCTGGCTTAGCACCGTTCCATCCATTCATTCCAATTCGTAAAACTACCCCCAATCCCTGGCGCACACATGTGCATTGGCGTACAGACGGAGAACGAGGTGGTAGAGAGAGTGAAAGACTCACCTGAACGTGGTTTTGGTGTGGGTGGGTTACCGCGTGGAGCAGGTCTCGGTGGTGGCTGAGGCTCCTGAGGGCAGTACATTGAGTCCCTAGCAGCATCCACTGCATTATTGGGATTGGAGTCCTGTGGCGACGTCAGCCCAGTTGTTGTCATTTCACGTTCGTCTCGTTTCTTTGCGTCCCTTTGTTTATGTATCTTAAGAGTGCACAAACACTAAACAATGTTACAGCACGCGCGTTTGCCTTTCAACCCTTCCGCGAGCGCTCCATCCAACACACGAACACAGCGATGACACATCGTTTGACGGGATATTTCATTGCATTTCTGATTTTCCTTCGTTTGTTTGCAGTGTTTGCGCGTTTGTTTCACGGGAGAGTCTGGTCCTGACACATGGCTGCACCTAGAACTGAATCACTGGCAATATTTTTTCCCCCGCACTGTGTTCCGTTTTTCACTCTGACATTTGCAACCCCCTAAAGGGCGCACAACAACAAGAAAAAGAAAAGAACACAAAAAGAGTACTCGCCACTCGCAGTGGCAGTGGGTATCGATCGATTGTGAGCGAGTAGTGGTGAGCGAGGACTGGAAAATGCGATTCCGTTTGTGGAAAGGAGCAAGTGACACACAATAACAGATGATGACGTGGCGGGGGTGTATACACGGGGGTGGAGGATGGATCCTAATGATGATGTGGAAGAGGGGACCCCTTTTTCAATGACCGTGAATCTCGAGGTATGAGGAGATGACAAAAGGTGAAGGATACGGGATGTTGGGGCGGGATTTTCCACCCAAAGGATGTTCCTTTGTAGTTTGTCCTTCAACTGAAACTGCCTGCAGCACCGCACCGCCTCTTTCACTCACACTTAGCACGCACTTCACTGCACAAAAGTGTCACTCGCTACGCACACGGTTTTGGCGAAGAAACGACACGCGAACCGATTGCTCTCGATGCTGGAGCTAAACTGAACTGAAAAAAACCGTCTTCTGCTTGTGGCCATGAGCTCTGGGTGTCTGCTCTGCTCTGCATTCTCTGAGACTCGACTCTCGTTCTGCTGCAATCCGCTCTCGGTCGCGCTTCTACTTCCATGGAACTTTCGCGTTGCGCACTACGTTCGAGATACTTTATGTATCTGGTGTGAAACAAACTGGTTCCCATTCAAGCTACATCAACATTAATGACGTCAAAAAAGACGTCACTCATTTGCTGAACTGGTTTGAGCACGGTGGCTCTGCATGGTGCGCCATGCTTGTGATGTTGGAGCGAATCATGCAGAGCGGAATGTGATGAAGCTGAGCTTTGGACATGCGCTTCTGTAACCGAAGACGTCGCGCGGTGTATCCGGCGACAGCCCAGAGGTACACGTCGACATAATCATTGTTTCTAGAGTGGTTTGGGACAGCTCTGGGAAGCGGTTGGAGTTTATGTGAAGCGATTGTTTGAAGATATAGGGGGAGGTACTGTTGTCGCCCCCACTTCCCCACTCCCCCGAGATGGGATTATTCAACGAAATTTCGCAAGGTTCAGGTTTTTGACTGGCTCGGGGGTAGGGAGGTAGGTAGGTCAGTTGAGATTTGGCCCGATACTTTCGATTTTCGGGCGGCAATAAAAGGAGATTTATGAAAGGCACGTAGTATGTGTATCTGTGGGATTAAGGTGATTGGAACGTCGGGCAAAGTGTTTGCAGCCTTGTACAATGGATCCATGGCGAGCGGGGACTCTGGCTATGAATGCGACGGATTGATTTATGCGAACACATTTTACGTGGATAGCATGTAGAGTTGTTGCGAATAATTGAGTAGGTTGCGCATAGAAGAGGAGAGCAGAGGTTGTGAAATTGTGGGAGGGGACTTGAGAACCGAATTTGGAGTAGGCGACTGTGTAAAGATAGCCATCACATTCTCTGAATTTAGACCATGTAAACGAGACTGCCAGGGATGGGTCTATTTTGATAAGAGATTTGCAGACGGTTTCTGGATTACGTTGGCACTTTAGTTGGAAGAAAAACTAAGATTGATTTCGGCCGATCAAAGCTGTCTGTCTGGAAGATTAGGATTCATCTCGAAGGCTACCAATCGACGAAGAAATGATTAATAATGCGACTGACGTCTAAAGGGATGAATCCAAATTAACATTTGTTCTCAATAATGATTGAACCCACTTCGATGATTTGGGAAAACGAATGGTCTGCAGACATTGGTTATGAATTCAAAAATAGTTCAGGTTCATTAAAGAAACGAGGGTTGGTCGGGAAAGAAAATATTCGAACTGGTTGCGACTAGAGGATGGTTAGCAAGTTTGTTTGAACATTTCTATCTTTATCTCCGAATATTCTATGTTCCACGTTTCTGTTCCACGCAGAGAAGGAGGCACATTTAAAAGGTGGATAGAATGGAGAGGTAAAACGAGGAGTAGGCAACATCTTGGGATTGAGACAAATTTCTGACATGAATTTTAAACAGCAAGTAGGACTACGAGGTCTATTTGAGATTGAAGACCCATCAGAAAAAGACGAATACGTATAAAGTTTTTGGGAAAACGGAGTACTGAAAGCATATTTTTGAGATAAGACCTTATATTTTTGAGATAAGACCTCATATTTTTGAGATAAGACCTCTTTCAATCCAAAGACCGTGATGTCTGCTAACCAAAACCGTTCAATGAGCTTTTTCTTGCACTATTTTTTGTCAATTTCAAGACGTTGAAGTAGACGATGACGACGATAAAGAACTCCAGCTGATTCAATTAAATCGACATTTATCTCGAAAATTTAGTGGGCAACACAAGATGTATAATAATAATAATAATGGCGGCGCTACAGTCCGAGGTGGACCTGGGCCTAGCTTCTCAGCAACCACTCGTCTTGTGCGAGCTTTTGTTCTCTCACGAGTGGAGGGGACCTACAGTTTAATGCCGACTCCGAACGGCGAGATTGAGAAGCTTTTCCTAGACAGTTGTACTCTTTGAGCATTGTCAGTGACTCGAAAGAGGTGGAGCCGTGAAAAAATGTTTGATTTTTTTTCGATTCGAACTGACGACCTCGAGCGTAGCAGTCGACGCACCTACCCACTACGCTACGGCGCCCCAGATGTATGATTGTCTAAATTCATCATCATTACGTTGCGTATAAATATTGCAGCTCGGATGAATAATTATTGAATTTATTTACATTATTAAAAACGACGTTGGACACGTGCTATGTGTGAAAGTTGGTACGCCAAAATTTATTTCGGTATGTAGACATTGAATAACTTTGACATTTATCAAACAGTTGACTCGAGTATACATGTTTTGAAACGTCAATTCAGTACAATTTTAACCGTGAATCCCTTTACACTGAAACAAAACGCCAAAAGAGTGACGCTGTACACTAAAAATAATCTTTCAGTTGTCTTCAAAAATATCGTGGCCAACAAGTACCGTGTGACAACACTATTCGTCGTTTGATATTGAATTTTGTTGAGCATGAGAGAGTGGGACAGTTGAGCGTCGACAGGCCATTGACCCACGATATACAGAATACAAGGTATTATATTTCTCTTATCTGTCAAATTCATGTGACGTAACACGTATCAGGGCAACTTCGCATTGAATTCAAATTGTATGGAGAAAATCTATACTTATTCACTTCAATGATTGCTTATATACTTTCTGTAGCATTAATTAAATGAAAAACGTTGGTTATAGTATAAATAATAGAAATGATTTTTGTTATTATTCGTGCTACAACCAAATACTGCACAAACTGCCATTTTTTAATCAAACTTTTCACAAATTTCACAGAATTAGTCACAAATGTTTTCACAACACTGTTCATACGTATGACGTCACACGCAGCACAAGTCAAAAAAATAAGTGACGGGAACATAATACCTTGTATTCTGTATCACACTGCACTGGAGCACTCAGACCTAAAAACTGATCCATTGTACTGCCAGGTAGCAACCTACTTTTGACAACTGGATGGCGGAATTGGTTTAGTGCCTGCCCCTAGTTAGAGGGGTCCCAGGTTCGATTCCCAGTAAAATCGAATCTGGTACAGTCACCATTTGCCGTTGGGATCAAATTAACGGCACTGGAGTAGGTTTGAGTCTGAGTGCTCCAGTCTAGTGTTTCAAAACTTCCGACAAAAAGTAAACCTACTTTTACTGAAATTTCATGGTCTTCCGAAGAAAGAGCAGCAGGCGCTTCTGTGATGAGGAGCTTATACCATCAGGTCTCACCCCATCCGAAAAACTACCACCTGATCCGACCAAAGGCGGGACAATGGCTGAGGAAGTGCTCTGCAGTGTCATTGTCTTCTCCACAGGCGTCGTAGAGGGTTTCATCGCTTAGGCCAAGCATACTTAGTTTTTTGGCGAAGGTGTAGTGCTCCCTTAGTACGCCGGTAAGTTGTCTGCAGTCTTTTCTGTTAACAGATAACGAGAAAGCCGCGGATTCCTTACAGACGTTGGGGAGCATATGCTTCTGTCTACATCCTGGAGAGTCATGCCAACTGCGGTTGTGCTCTCGAGAGGTCCAACCATTGATGGAAGCCCTAACCAAGGACGAATGCAGTCTCAGCGCAGGTTCAGGCCCTGAGAATGCCTTATCTGATCCTCGCTTAGCAAGTTCATCGGCGATGTAATTTCCTGTGATCCCGTGGTGCCCCGACCTGTGATCCCGTGGTGCCAACTGACTGAAGGAATATTGCCGACAGACTGTTCACGTCGCTTGGAATATGGCCAAACAGTCACTTAGAAAATTGGGAAGACTCTGGAAGTAAAGTGTTCTTAATATTTTGCATAACGCTGTATGCATAAGGCATGTTTAGAGAAAGAAAACTCCATGTCAGTCGATGAGATTGTACAAGATTCAGAGAAGATGGAAACCTTAATGAATCTTTTTATTGTCTCATGCTAACCCGATGAGCTTCACAACTATGCTCAAAGTTTGCGCAAAGTCGGTTGAGCGACACTTATCACTTTCGATGCATCTCTTATACACACTTCCTCCGTTGAATTTCATAAGAGTATTCAAGCAAGTGCTCCGAAATTTATTTACATTATTCTCAGGCTTTGTTCAGAGATCAGATTGAATATCATGCCGAAAAATTAGATAAACAGGGAATTTAGTTGCAATGAAAGACAAGCGAACAGCGTGCAGAAGCTAAGCACAAACGGAATGATAGGAAGAGTAAAGTGAGAAGAACGATGATTGGAGCGGAATGACCTTTGCTCGTAAGAGAACGCACTAACTTTTGACTATCGCTAAAAAACCTCAGAAAAACAGAAATCAACCCTGTGCCCAGCGTACATAAGTACGTGCAATTTGGTGCGTGCGTTGCAATGCAATCAATGCGGGCGGATTACCAAATCAAAGAAAGGTTGGGATATTTTAGTTACCCAACTAAAATAAAATAAACGTGCGGTGCGGCATCCGTGGAAGGATTCAGCGCAAGAAAGCTGGTTGAAGCCTAAGAAATACTGAAATATGTCGTTAATCAGTGTTCAAGCAGTTACTGGAGAGCTATTGGTTCAAACAAATCAAACGTTCACGGGCGTATTGTATTTTTCAGGAAACACACTCATTTGGAATTAACCAGATACCGTAAAGACGTCGTCTTCTATGTTCAAGACTTTGAAATTAAAGGTGCAGAATGGAGGCAAAGAGCTATATTTACAAACTCATCCTTTACAAATAGCGGTAAGGAACTGTTTGCAAGCGGAATCAATGTTACACATTTCTCTATGTGTGAATATTTGATAGGGAAACATGGAAACAAACCAAACGTTTCAATAATTAGACTTTACTAAAAACTTTAAAAAGTTGAATTTATGTTAAAATATTTACTTGACGACATAAATCCAACATGGAGCTACAAGATGTATGCTCTTCTTTGCAACAAGTTCAGTGACCTTTCCCAACCCATCAGGCGACCTTAATCCCTTGCATTTTCCACACCCCAAGAATTTGCGGTATCACCTTACAGAAATTTGTATTAAAAATGCATACTCCCCAGACTGAAACAATAACGCGATATACTCTATGTACACAGGATATGAACTCCCAGGAATGCGTCCGTACACACCCACAAATGAAATCACCATCCCCTTCAAGTACACATCATCTCCCAGTAGACACGAATGTCTGGAAATTGACTTCAACTCTCATTTTCCTGGCACCAGCTTTCAAAACACAGTCGTACAATATTTTTCTTTGTATTCGGTTCCTGTTCTTCGGAATGTCTATGATTGATTGTCTGCATTCATAAGAACCCCAACGCACAGACAGACCGCATTGTCCCTGTCTGGATGAAGATCTCGACGGAGACCTCTAGAAAGTGTTCGTTGCAATCTTATGCTAATGCAGTCCGAAGTCCTTTTAAGTGGAAGGGGAATTGGAGATGGGGCCAGATGGGTTCGTTTGGGATCCCAAAAATGGAAGTGAATCACTCAGATGAATAAGGAATGAACTTCGATGGGAGGGGGAGACTTATGGTGCGTCATGAGTTTGGCCCATAAATCCTTAAACAAGAACTGAACATAATTGGAAATGCCACATCGGGCGTGAAGTGAGTGCTGGTGAATGTTTTATCAAGCATGTGCTCCCTAATCGCGTTGAAGCTTTCATGTTGTTACGGATTACAGTCGATTCTCATTAATAAGGGATCCTTCGATGGGTTTTAATTAAATTTTGTCGAATAAACCTGAAGCATGGACCCTTTTCATCGTGGTTCCTCATCGGAGGGAATCTATTTTTATTCCATTCCAACAGGCAGCGTGCTGAAGACACGACAACATTGAATTTCATGAGTTATCGATTGAATTTTATCGATTTTTTTTGTTTGGTTAATTGACATTTCAGAGAATGCCGATTGATGAATGCCATCGCTCAGAGCTGTCAATCAGATGGTATTTGTGTTGATTGTGTGGTGATGTGTCGGCTGATCGGAGTGAGGATGTCAACGAAATGTCACTGCTGTCAGAGGGTAGGTGACTTACAAGGACTTTAGGCAGTGGTGGAAGTTGTCTTCGACTCTGAGCCTGTGGGACAACCCAACAGAGGACGTCCACATAAAAGGTGGCGCACACAAGTCGAGGGGGACCTCGACCGGCTTGGTGTGCGAAACTGGAGACAGCTGGTGAAAGATCGTGCTGGCTGGAGAGGCATGTGGAGTGAGGCCCAGATCCTCGGACTGTAGCGCCCTTAGAAGAAGAAGAAGGAAGTTTTTTGGAACAGTTTTGGAACAGCAAGTGATTGGCCAATTTGGAAATGGAGCAGACTAAGGATCGTAAGGTCAAGAGTTGTTAGGATTATTTTCCCTCAAAAGTGGCCTCCTTTAGAGAAAATAAAGGAAATATCAGGGAAATAATGCAGAGACTGGCTAGCGGTAGAGAGACACGACTGGATGGCGCAGTTGGTTAGGTGCCTGCTCCAAGTTAGAGGGGTCCCAGGTTCGAATCTCAGTGAAATCGAATCTGGTCCAGCCACCATTTGCCGTTGGGGTCAAATTAACGCAACTGGAGTAGGTTGCTACCTGGCAGTACAATGGAGTTTGAGTGCTCCAGTAGAGTTTCAAAAAATCCTCCAAAAAAAAAAAAAATTGGTACAGAGACCAGGGAAAATAGTATGAGATCAGAGATGCACGAAACAAGGATGGATGGCGGTGGCTTTTGAATAAGGCTTAAAGTGTTTTATCTCCACACGAAATTATGTATTTTAGAACAGAATGAAGGATGAGAGTATGCAAAGAATTGAGGCAAATGGATGTTACCAGGTCACATTTGTTATTGGACAACGAAAACATCACGGCATCTGTCAGTCAACGCTTCTGTCTAATGATGCCAATTTTACAGTAAGTGACATTCAGCAAAATGGTGACAAGTATTTGCTAATTGGGTAGAGATGCTTATCGTTGAACGCTAAATAACGCCAACGTCAAAAAAATAAAAGCCAACGTCAGTGAATGACAGAGAATTCAGAATATTTGACAGCATCTTTCAATTAAAGGCACAGTACCCTGAACAATCAACAGTAAATAAAAATTCAACAAGAAACTAACAAGTATTTGTTAAATGCGTAGGGACTTTTGCCGTTGAAAGCAAAGTAACAATTGGAACAAACGACATAGAATGACAGATCATTTGACAGGAACTTGACAAGAGCTGTCAACTAAAGGTACAGTTTCACAGTTATTCATAAATCTTCCAATAAATTTGACAGTTATTGACGAATTTTCCAATAAATTTGACGGTTGATGATGAATGCACAAATATTTCCTCATTTTCACTCACACTAATTTGGATTCATCATTACCCCTCGATTTGTGGTTCGTAGCAAAAGCTACAAAAATACTAAAACTAGGAGTTCCTCACGGCAGAAAACAACTCTTTTTTTACAGTGAAAAAAAAACTTAACAAAGCCTTGTCATGCTCAAGCCAGAATTCCATATCTAACAAACCGACTGTTCTGTACCATAAGACTCGCCGCAGCGTTAATTTCGTTCAGATCGTTTATCTCCTACAGTCAATGACATTTTAATTGCATCTTAATGAGAAAAACCTAAAAGCCGAGCAAAGCAACAAAACAACAAAAAAACAAGAACCGAGGAGTCATCATGTAGAGAAGAAGTTCGTTCGGTCGTCATCGAAGACGCCGCCACAGTTCCCCTCGCCCGTTTGCTGGCAACAGTGTAACAGTTGAGTACTTCCCCAAGATGTACCCATCTATGATTTTTTCCAGTCACTTAGACATGCGGGTTCACCTCATTCGTGTGCTCTTGGGGACTTTACCGGCTGACCGATCAGCAGCCAGAGCGTGAAACCACAACACGTCCGACAATCATTTGTGTCTCTGGACCATAATAGGAGGCGCTGCAACAAGACGCATGAAGCACCTCCAGAACCCAGCACGCTGACTTTCACCATTACGAGTTCCGGCAACGTGTTCATGTTTGTCTTCGGGAATTCTGCCACCTCTCCATCTCCATCACCACCTGCCGCAAATGAATTAAGCCCATTTGACCCGGCCACACTGGGAGCCAGCTCACAGCTCACAGTCTTGTCGATTGTTAACCTGATTACACCGGTTCGCTGTGCCTCCTCCTACGGAACACTGTTGCTGGCGCACTCGAGTCTACTTGAGAAAACTCATTTGACTGCTTCATCGCCCCGCAGCCGCCGCTCGTCTTTTATCACTGAACGAGTTGAAAAGGAAATTGAAATTTAATTTCGTTTCATCCATCACGACGGGCGCAGCAGGAGAGAGAGAGACTCCTCTGCTGCCTTACGAAACACCTCCGACCTGCCACCGAAGGTGATAAGAAAAGCTTTCCCCTTCGGGGAGCACGTCCCCATTAATTTGATTAAGCGACACGGTGAAGTCATCATCACGTAGCAGGACTTTCAATCAATCTACACAAATGTGGGCTGAAAATTACAGATCTACGGCTCACCTCCGGTCGCCTCCATTGATCGGCTGGTCCGTCCCTTCGCTGCACCCTCCTGACGGACAGTGATTAAATTGCGCGCACTAATACCCACATAATGACCGTTAATTCGATTATCAAGCGGCAATATGAGTAATCACAGGATACAATCACACGCGTCTGTGGCGTACTATTCACTCCCAAAGGACACACCACACCAGACTAGGTGTATCTCATGCAAATCGGATCCTCCCGACCGCCGAATTCTTGCGCGAATTTATGACACGTCACACTGAAAATATCCAGGATAAGCCCCCCAAGCCACGACGCGCTTACGGGGAAGAGAAGGCGAACACCGTATGAATTATTTATAATCATAAACAAACTCCTGGTACGGAGGCAAGGAAGAGTGTCTCCTCCACTTCGCTGGAGTCCAACCGCACCGAACGAGATTTTCACTAGAAATGAAGACGGAACTTTCCTTGAGTTCTTGGTCAGGTTCAAACTCTCTCTCTCTCATTTTCGCTTTGCAGAGCAGGCAGATGTGGGAGCTTTGCGCAGAGCTGCCACTGTGAGTGGGAAGTGGTGGTGGATTAAGTGGTTTTCTTGGAAAGGAATGTCGTGGTTGGATTGTGTCGGTTGGTGGGGGGTGATTTTTGAGAATGAAATTTTGTTTGAATGAGGAGAGTTGAGACGAAGACAACGCCTTAGAAATTCATTCAGCTACTGGTTCAATGATACTGTCTTACGACTTGCTAGTCGAAGCCGTTTTGGAGGTCGGAAGTATAGAGGACGTAACTGAGGAGATTATTATCAACGGATTATAACGCTTCAACTGCAGAAATTAGGACTATCGTGGGGTAAGTGTAGGTTAAAGAAGTTGTGCTGAGACTTTCAATCAAGTTGTGGGCTAGTTGTAGACATTTTTGTCAATAGAGAGGCCTATGGACTCAGCCTTTAATTATTTTGTTTCAGCAGACCGTCTAAAGTTAAGTTTCAATTTTCTCGCCTTCAAGAGATGAGACCCAAAATTCGAAAGTACCAACGTTTTATTCAAAGACCTGGTTATCTATGATTACGTCTGGAGCCTAAGACGTAGTATCTGTCAAGAAAGACAAGGAGACAATTAGATTAAAGAGAGGTGTACGTTTTGGCCCAATCCTTAACTGCGAACCCTATCAAAAGTTCTTAGATGTGTAGACCTGAATTATGCAGGATTCAGAGAAGGAATGACTCAGTTAAGGAAGGCTTGAAATTAGAAAATGAAGCTGTCATTGTTACGACCGCACCTCTACCAAGAAATTCTGCTTATCCGGCACAGATTTTGGATGATACTTACTTACTTAAGGTGGCGCTACAGTCCGGGGTGGACCTGGGCCTCAATCAACAAGCGTCTTCAGCCAGCTCGATCTTAAGCTAGCTGCCTCCAGTTTCGCACGCACAGTTGGTTGAGGTACCTTTCCACTTGCGTGGGCCACCTGAGTCGCGGTCTTCCTCTAGTGCACCGTCCCTCGGGGGTGGATTCGAAGACTTTCCGGGCCGAAGCATTGGTTTCCATTCGCTCTATAGATTTTGGAAGATATCTCTGCTTTATGCCCAGTCTTCGGCATATAAGAATACGTGATATATGCGTTCAAAACCACCTTATCCTGGCCGTACAAAGTGAAAGCCTGCCTCATGGAATATCATTTAAAACTAGTTTCGGAAGATATGATAGGGACATAAGTACTGCGAGGCCAGACCACAGCAGAATACCCTCTCTAATCAAAGAACAATCTTAAAACAACGGTAACCTATGATTTGTCCACCGTCATTCCAGTAACAATACAGATGCCTCGAGCGTTTCTGACGATAACTAAGTCATTTGCAAAAAGAATATGTCTTATTCCCAGCCTCGCCACAGTTGCGCTGCAGATCTCAGTCGCAAGCAGGACGAAAAGAATAGGTGACAAGATGCACCCTTGACGAAGTCCAATGCCCACGGTTGATTTAACACTGCACATATGAACACCCGCTATGAATGAGCTATGAATGAGTCTCTAAAGAGAATCATTCATCTTGTACTCCTTTAGATCACACCAGAGCTTTTTTTTGTCGCAGGTTTTTTGAAACACTGTACTGGAGCACTCAGACTCAAAAATTGGTCCATTGTACTATCAGGGGTAGCAACCTGCTCCAGTGGCGTTAATTTGATCCTAACGGCAAATGGCGACTAGACCAGATTCGATTTCACTGCGATTCGAACCTGGGACCCCTCTAACTTGGGGCAGGCACTTAACCAACTGCGCCATCCAGTCGCTTACACCAGAGCTTGCCTTGAGGTAAACTTTTCCAAAATTTACAAAATAACTGCAGAGGATTTGGCGTTTTAGAATTTCAATTGGTTCATTTGATGACATGACATGAAGGCGGCGCTACAGTCCGAGGTGGACCTGGGCCTAGCTTCTCAGCAACCATTCGTGTTTGTTTTGTCACGAGCGGAGGGGCCCTACAGTTTAATGCCGACTCCGAACGGTGAGATTGAGAAGCTTTTTCTAGACAGTTATACTCTTTGAGCATTGTCAGTGACTCGAAACAGGTGGAGCCGTGAAAAAATGTTTGATTTTTTTTTCGAGATTCGAACCGACGACCTCGAGCGTAGGAGTCGACGCACCTACCCACTACGCCACGGCGTCCATTTGATAGCATTTTTAAAAAGAAACTTGTATTTGGCCCACCCTGTATTATTCTTTCTTTCCTTCTGATCTTCATAACCGGTCTCCAAAGATTAAGCGTTTTATATCGACGACATCTCATATGCTATTGGAGCATTTTCGAAGACTTGCAAGAGGTGGTAAAGTTGGAAACGCGAACTATGAGCATCGTTGGTAGGAGTTGACGCAGTCACCCCCAACGATACCGTCCTAAATTATAGACTTAGCGGGTTATTGCTGCTTACAAGTCCATAAACATGTCTTTTAGCTTTGAGAGTACTGTGGAGGACGTTAAATTTCTGCAAGAATTTGCTGCGTGCCATTCAGAGGTCAAAACAATTTGTTCCTTGAAAGGCAAGTGGTGGCATCAAAAAATTCCAAGTTAAATTTACACATTTCTCACTTTTTAACCCTTTCCTATCTGACGGTACTAGTTAGTACCGCCTACTTCTCCGCCAAATATTTCAAATACCCGACCGCGTAAGGGACAATTATCATCGTCGATCCTTAAATGTACCGTTTGGTAAGCCAATGACAGCACATTATTCGAATTCTGGCGAAAAATAAACAATCAGTGAAGCATGCAAGTTGGGATAAAAAGTCAAGGTTTTGTAGTACTTCGAACTCAAATAAAAACCTAAAAAAAATATATGTTGTTCCTTTTATACCATTTTAAAAGATTTTAATGTAAAAGGGTTAATTTTAGCGCTTGTCAAATACGAATAAAGTACGCAACTCAAATTCACCTCTACCATGGCAACACTAAACACACTCAAGGGAAACCAACTACAATCAGAAAAGCTCTCTCTCTGCCTTGCTAACAAAAGAACAAAAAAGTTCACCACAACTTTGGTTTATGTCTTTGATGTATTTGTCTGCACGTGTATTCAATTTCCCTTCAACATCGTTGCATACTTTCAGTCAGCAACAGCCACACTCAAGCGCGGCAGTTCACAGTTCGCATTTCTCCTCTTCATCCGTTTTCCAAGCCGTTTCCCTTTCATCGGTGCCGCACACTGCGGCGGTAAATGGCCACGAGATGCATCCGAAACTGAACAATAATTGGCGGCATACCTTAGAGACGCCATCAGCACCATTAGTTAGTAAAATTATACCCGCCTCTCTGATTGTATCGCAGCGAGGGCACTGCACGAAAATGGTAAAATACCAGCCGTTCGTCGCGCATGGGCGATTTCACTATCCGCCAGATTCGCAGAAATAGAAATTGCCAACATCCCACCAGCGGAACATCAGGAATGTGTCCCCAGATAGTGGCCACTTTTGGTCGGGGGAGCGTGTATCTTGGCGACATTGTCATCGAGCCAGGGCAGGATAGTCCATGGTGCAACAATGAAATTCTTTCCCCCCCAATCATAGCTTCAGGTACATGCTGTGTGCACGAGTTCGTGGTCACTTCAGGGGCCGAGCTGGAGAATCTAAGTTGCGCGCGCATTTAGAAAGCAGCCGAAACCCCTCGAGGGAGCGACAAACCCAGTCGAGTTGCCGCGGAATGTCCGCCTCTGTGGCGCACATCCTACTGCAAGTGAAACCGAATCCATTTCGACGTCCGCGACGACAGCCTGAGCACATGCAAAGCCTGCAAATTTATGAGCTGGGAAACTGTCGTCCTCGTCTCGCCGAATCATAAGCCGATACCTCCGATCTATCTTGTGAATTAATTTACTGAATTTCTACCTCATCTCGGGATGCAGACGCGCAACCTGTTCCGATGACCCAGAAACAGACACGGGTACACATCGTTTATCGAATGGACGCAACGCGTTTGGCAGTGCCCGGTGATCGTACATCATTTCGCGGGACAGCCGAAAGGAATGGACGCAAGTGCCGCCTCTGAGGCTCGTTCGGTGAGAGTAGTTTGGCTCACTGGCGACGGGGATATTCTTGATGTGAATGGAAATGTGGACTGATTTTCGTTGGCGTGTGGACGGCGGCTGATGCGACAGATTTACGAAGTATCCTCGCAATGAGAGTGAAAACGAAATCTAGACCAAGTTTGGGATTCATTTGAATGTTTTACGGGCGCTTCGATGAAAGTTGCTTCTGGAGGTTCCTCGAGCTGCTCTAAAGGAGGAGAGGGAATGGTGTGTAGCTGAATAAGCTGAATAACCTCTGGGTGATTTTTATAGCGGCATGGAAGCATTGGAATTGATGAGCATGTGGTGATGTAGCATGTGTCTAGGAATGAGATCAGGTGATTTCGTTCACGAACGAGTTTGATGAAGGCGCTCAACAATAGTTTCTGGCGAATGTTTTGCTGGTATTAGGATATACGGACGGTGGTGTGAGTTTTTACCGGACATTGTCCGATAGGCACCCATGCCAGGAGCTTAGGTATCCCCAATAGCGACTGTTTTAGAAGTTGCAGGGACGAGGAAGAAATAAAGTCCGTCCGCCACCTACTCTGCAATTGTTTAGACCTACGGGGAAGGACACTGCTTACACTAGGCAGTAACTTCTTCGAGGAGCTGGAGGATCTGTATAAAATAGAGCTGAAGCACCTCCTGGGTGGTTCTAATCAGCAGTAAAAGTGTAGGTCTCACGGGATACACTCTCCACACTCAGGGCACAATGGACGCAACTGTTGGTCTCTATGAGCCGCGACCCTATCACCTACCTACATACCTTTGCTGGCAATCCTTAGGGTTCCATTTTAGGACCACTTTTATGTTACTTCAAATACATCACAATTTGGGGGGCTGCATGTCAAAGATGGACGATAAATGATGTCCTGCGTTAACAACAAATCAACTAAAACTTGATTTTGAGAGGAATTTATAAGAAAATGGGTTCAAATTAGGGAAACGAATGAGCGGTTTCAGAATCAGAGGAGACGTATACGTTCTGATTAATGTTATATCTCTGTGCTTATATTTCAAAATCTTTGAAGATTTCAAGAGCATTCCAAGTTGAACTGCTTACTTATCAGACCTGAATCAGAGCTATAGCTGCCTTCCACCCTTGGCGGTTTCGAGCGCCCTGCGTCCAGTTGTCAAGACAAGTTCTCAAGCGTTTTGCATTCGCCCATACTAGAACTATAGTGTTTCTCTTCTTTAATTTGAAAAGGAAAGAAAGTCTGGTGAGTGCAGTGAGGTGCAGAAACATTTTGCACGGCGCATATCCGAAGGGTTTGAGCAAATTCCAACTGCTCCATCGCATGTAGAGGACGAATGGCGACTGTTTTCAACAGCTGTCATTGCTTCTGCGCGTGATGTTTGTGGCATGAAGCGGCTTGGTGTGGCGGCTGGTGGTGAGAAAAGAACTGCGTGGTTTAAAACACCCGGAGTTCAAGAAGCCATCAGAGAGAAAAAGAAGACCTATAGAGACTGGATTCTCTTGGGGAACTCCGATTCTCATGACCGGTACAGTGAGGCGAGACAAATTGGCTGTGCGAGCAGCTAAAGAGCAGAGTTGGAAGGAGTTCGGCGAGAAGTTGGAAAGCGACCATAGATCTGCGAAAAAGGTGTTCTGGCAAACCATTCGCCGGCTCAGAGGAAAGAAATTCAACGCCATCGAAGGAGTCAAATCCAAAGATGGCGTGTTGCTTTCCAATGAGGTGGACATCTTACGCAGATGGAGCGAGCACTTTTCGGAGCTGCTCAATCCCGAACAGGGCACTAAGGGTGGCAGACCTGTAGCCTTGAGTAGGTCTGAGAATAGTCCAACGGTGGAGGAAGTCATTTTGGCGATTGAATCGCTAAAAGTTGGCAAATCCGCCGGTGTGGATGAAATCCGGTCAGAAATGCTTAAGGCTATGGGTAAAGAGGGAGTTTTATGGCTCTCTCGTGTCATTAAGGTGGCTTGGAAATGCGGTGAGACACCTGGCGATTGGCAGACTGGAGTGATTGTCCCTCTCTTCAAAAAGGGGGACAGAAAAGAGTGCTCCAACTACAGGGGCATATCTCTTTTAAGTCTCCCAGGTAAAGTCTACGCTAAGGTGTTGGAAGCGCGTTCTAGAGCTATGGTCGAATCCAGGATGGGAGATGAGCAGTGCGGTTTTCGTCCCGGCAGAAGTACAACCGAACAGCTTTTCACTCTAAGAATGCTACTTGTGAAGGCTTGGGAGCACGCCAAATCGATCTACAGTTGTTTTGTAGATTTGGAAAAGGCATACGACCGAGTTCCTCGAGGTAAACTCTGGAGTCTTCTGCACGAGTATGGGATTGATGGTTCTTTGTTGAGGGCCATTCAGTCTCTATACACAAACTGTAGTAGCTGTGTTCGGGTTAACGGTAGTAAATCAACCGTGGGCGTTGGACTTCGCCAAGGGTGCGCTTTGTCACCTCTCCTTTTCATTATATATATGGACTGGATGTTACAGCGCAGTCGAGGCGAGGAATGTTTCACATTGGAAGAGTTGAGTGTAAGTTATCTCCCTTTTGCAGATGATTTAGTCATCCTCACATCCTCCCAGAGGGAATGTTCTGATGTTGGGATGAGGGTTAACGGGGACAAATCTGAGGTTAGTGCTATTTTCAGAATGCCTGTTCAATCCACTCCACATGTTAATGGAGTCCCATTGAAACAGATGGAGAAGTTCAAGTATCTCGGGGTCTTCTCCACGAGTGATGGGAGGAATAATGCTGAGCTTTCCGGTAGGATTGGCCAAGCTGGGTCAATTTTGAAACAGCTTGGTCGATCTGTAATCAGGAAGACCGAGCTTGGTGTGAAAGCCAAGTTAGCGGTTTTTAACGCAGTATTTGTTCCAACTCTCACCTATGGTCATGAAATTTGGGTAATGACCGAAAGAATAAGATCGTGAATACAAGCTGCCGAGATGAGATTTCTTCGTGCTGTTGTGGGAAACACGACAGTGCGCGAGGAACTCAATATTGGGCAGCTGCTTCTTCGAACGGAAAGGGCTGTACTTCGTTGGTTTCGTCACGTGGCACGAATATCCCCATCATCACGACCTTCGAGGCGTGCCTTGAATGCGATTCCATCAGGTAGGCGACCGCTTGGCAGACCTAGGACGAGATGATTGGACCAAGTCCAAACACTCGTCTGGTTGCGTTTGGGCATAGCTCCTGGTGAATAAGAGTCGATGGCGGAGGATCGAGTGGCGTGGAGATCTCTCGTGCATGCATTGCCCCCGAGATCCCTTTAGTGGAACATGAGGGTCACTGAAAATGAGATGAGATGAGAGCAACTTTGGAGGTCCACTGGCCAGTTTTTCGACTGTGCACTTCATAGAAGAACATTTGGCTCCATTCCCAAGCGACGGCTCAAACTGCGCATAGTTCTGATCTTCAGAAAAGAAACGTCAGGTTTATTCGAAATCGAAATTCGAAGTTGTAAAACTTCATTATGACAGTTATTGTCATTGTCATTCATGAGAAGTGACGTCGTGAAATAAAACAGCATCTTGTTTCTCGTTTCTCCAGCATTTAAGCCCAGTCGGCACTAAACTCGTGACAGAACAATAGCACGCACAACACGAGTTGGTTGGTGAGAAGCTAGGCCCAGGTCCACCTCGGACTGTAGCGCCGCCATTATTATTATTATAGCATTTAAGCCCAAAACCGACGCACTAAACAACTGCATCACAACTTCATTAAAGAAATGCCAAAATCAGCGTAATAATTCAGAATATTTGACGTCCCTGAATAAACGCGTGAATAAAATTCGAACTTCACCTTTGTCGGTTGAGTAAACTTTTCAGTAGTTCGCAAATTTTGAAGGACATACGAGTATGGCCAGATCATGATTTCGTTCTATTTAATAGCACGTCAAATTCATCAACGGGTTTTACTGCCGATGGATAAAAAATAGAAAAGCTCTTTGAACACTTTAATCTGCTACTGCGAATTGAGTGTTATGCTATTGTCGAAAAACCAGTTGGGGATCGTTGGCAGATTATCTCTCGATTGATTGGAGCTGTTTTATGTAAGGTGAAAGGTATAGTTCTTTGGTTTGTAAGTTGGAGATCGTATGATTTCGGCTGAGAGTCGACGTGGAGCATTTTAATCAAGGTGTAACTAGCTTCATAGAGGTCAAATAGAAATGTCAAGTGCTGTTGGTAGTGAGTGTGTAGTTTGTTGCAGAAATTAATTACATATAACGAGTGATTCTTCAAACGAAAACTTCACTTCAATGGTTTGTGCGAAAAGGCTGTCAGCTGTTGTTAAATGTCAGTTAAATGTCAATGGAGGTAAGAGTTAAATATCTCTATGTGAGTGATTGCTGTTCTTTTGCAAGGTTTCATTACATTTTAAGGGATGGCTCAGAAAGGAATGCTACCAAAAGGAATGCGACTGCAAATATCCAACCCGTTAGGTAGGTGAGCCCTTTCTGGTGTCTTTAAAAGTAGCATTTTCTCTGGGAAACTGTTTTAAAATTAGGCTAATCTGAGTGAATACACACTCCTTTTCACCCCCTTCTCACAAATTACCTATCCCATAGGATGTGGTATCAAAACGGCGCTTTCATGGCACTAATTGGGTGCAAAAACAGGATCTGTATGTCCACCGTCACTTTTACCTACCTACCTACCTGGGAAACTGTTTCCTGACCAAGCAAAAGAAAAGCGTGGCCTTGCCTTGTTCCTTGGGTTTGGAGTCGAAGATTTTTTCGGCCGTCGCATTGATGTCCATTCGCTATACTTGACCCATCCATCGGAGACGAGATCTCGAATTCGTTTGACCAGGTCGACGTCGCTGTTCTGTCGATTCCTACATTGGTTTGGACATCGTAGTCCTTCGAAAATGAATCAAAACCCATCGTCTCATCCGTTCCGAATCTATTTGTAAAATAATCGCAGAAGACTTTCCAGCTCAAGAAAGCTTCCAGTAAGATTTAGAGAAAATGGTTATTAAAATCCATTTCTGGAAGAAAATTTTAGGCAGTTTGAAGAGAATGTTGAGAGCATTAGAAGGCTCGGTTCGATGACTTGTCCATAAAATGAATGAAACGAATCGAACAGCAACAACAGGATATGCTGCTGCTTGTTTACAATTTATGTCGAGCGGAGAAAGGTAGAGAAGTATGCTAAGTGCAGCTGATAGGGTGTTGATAGTGTGTTTTTTAATGCCTCATAAATGCCGAAGTGGACGTCGTGGCGTAGTGGGTAGTTGCGTCGACTCCTACGCTCGAGGTCGTCGGTTCGAATCTCGAAAAAAAAAACAACATCAAACATTTTTTCACGGCTCCACCTCTTTCGAGTCACTGACAATGCTCAAAGAGTATAATTGTCTAGAAAAAGCTTCTCAATCTCGCCGTTCGAAGTCGGCATTAAACTGTAGATCCCCTCCACTCGTGAGAGAACAATATCACGCACAACACGAGTGGTTGCTGAGAAGCTAGGCCCAGGTACACCTCGGACTTTAGCGCCGCCATTATATATATATAAATGCCGAAGCGTATACATGACTACCTTTGATTTGTTAACAGCGGTCCACCAAATAGCGTTGTCGTACATTCGTTTGGATCTGACTACTGATACGAATAGCCCGTGACAGCAATCTCCATTTAAAACAAAATGGCCTTCTTACAACAGCTGAGTGTAGTTGCCTTTTTGATGCATTCAAAATTGTTGGGCTTCCAACTTAATTTTCTAACTACGATGAGGTCCAGAAATTTTACTTTATCAGTGAGTGGCGGTATTGCGTGACACAATGAGAAAGTCTCGAAGGATGAGTTTTGTATTTCCTTGCAAACTTGTATTCTCCTCGTAAAGAATACCCGTTATGGGCGCCATTAGCGTTATGGGTTTCTGCGTCGAATCTGTTTTTTTTTTGTTCAAATTTGAAGCTATACAATTAGCTTAACTTTTTTATCGTTAAACATAAACCTACATGTGCACATTTTATTTGCGCTTGCCGGTATCTAAATATATGTTAATAAAATGTTCTGTCTGTCTGATTGTTCGGGCTAATCTCCGAAATAGCTGGACCGATTTCAGTGAAACTTTGCAGGCATGAAGAGAAGGTTGTCAAGAGTGACTTGGGCATTTTTATGCGTTTTTGGTTTATAAGAATTCGAGCTTTTTCATTATTCAGAGTTTCATATTCATTACGCCTAAGCGAAAGCAGACGACACACAGTCACCTGAAGCCACGAATGTGCAAGTTCTAAGAGACGACGTGAGCCAACATCAATATTTAATTATTATTTTGCTATTTGTATCTATATAACTATATTATATACTGTTTATATAACACTGACGGTTCGTTTGTATGTATGTACCAGAGAGGTCGTACCGAAGCACGCTGGATATTCTAGTAATGAATAGAAAAATACAATGAGTCCACAAAGGTCTGCTTGTGACGACGATGCAGACAAACTATTATCATTGTATCTTTGAGTCAGTTATGTCACCCACTTATTTTAAATTTTAAATTAGTTCATAAAAATCCTAAACGTCGCTGTTATTGTCAAGCTGACGTTCTGTGCTGCAAATTCTTAGATTCAAATGCACACGTCTTGGATTTTTTCATAAACACTCGTTTCGAGTACACTATTCTTTTCCTTTGAAGTCTCTAATCTCTTCTGATAAAAACAGAAACAGGTGCACACAACTTCTCCCCACCATACCAATAACGGTGTCAGAAAACAAATAACAATTTGCAACTACTTTCATTGAAACCCCTCACCATGATGGATACGTTTGAGTGAATGACAAACTCAATTCAAACTTTAAAAAGGACAGCGACCATCAGAGCGAAAAGTTGCGCAATACCATTGAAAAGCTTCCAAGCATTTTAATTAAGTTCAAAGTACTTGCTGCTCTGTGTTCAAAATTCGAAATTCAATTTGGGTCGTCGGAGGAGGCCGGGCCGCATCGAAGGAGCCATCGATTTAATTCGATGGGACATGTTGTGGAAAGGAGATCATCGAAAGGACAGGTATCCTCGTTTTTAAATTGTGTCATCCAGGGAAGTCATTTTTTCGTTTTCGAGGACGGACAATGCGGACGTTGGTTGTCCTGTGTGGTTTCGCAGTGCATTACTTATTCGAATTTTGACACGTTTTGACACTCGAAATTGATGACCAGTTGGGCATGAATGAGTTTCGTTTATGTTTGCAAATACAAATGAGATGTGGCAGCACTGACGCAATGTTTGGTGTGAAACGACACGGCAAATGACTTTCTTGTTGAAGGCAAATTCAATCTGTCACTTGGTTTTCAAGTTGCAGCTGGATACAGTGAGTGATTGGCGAGAAATTACTAAAAGCCTCGGGGGAACAAGGAGAAAGGATTGACGACATCCAAGAGAGAATGTGTGCACAAATGGAATGACGAGTGTTTTAGAGTGCCGCTGACTTGGGGAGCTGAACCGTTTACTTGTGACGGGCTCTGACGCTTTTGAGGTGATGAATATGACAAGTTTGACATGTCGACAAATAAGGAGTGGGACCTTTATTTTAAAAATAAATATAAGCTTAAGACGTTATGAAATGACTCTGTGACTTGCAGATGTTTTAGCGGAGATGGCGGGTGATTTTTGTCAGAGCATTTTGACATTTGTGATGAAGATTAGGCTAGGACGGGTGTAAGGAAGACAAGGTGTGAATGACAGGTTTGCCGAGGCGGCGTTATCATGTGTGGGTGCATGCCAATAGAAAATTCACTTTTGCACATTTTTTCCATGAAATCTTTTACATATTTCAGCTGGTGCTACCTTTTGCTGCATATCTTAGCATTTTTCTAAATAATACGTTTATTCTTCTTCTTAGGGCGTTACAGTTCGAGGTGGACCTGGGACTCACTCAACATGCCTCTCCAGCCAGCACGATCTCTCGCCAGCTCTCTCCAGTTTCGCACATCAAGCCGGCCGAGGTCCGTCTCGACTTGTCTGCGCCACCATGTACGTGGACGTTCTCTGTTGCTTTGTGTCACAGGCTTGGACTCGAGGACTCTTTGGGCCGGACTCTACATGGCCTAGCCGTCTTAGGCGTTGGATCCATAGACGCCTGGCTAGACTCATATCGCTGTACAGCCTATAAAGTTCGTGGTTAAACCTCCTCTAAACGGCGTCAACGTAAACAGGACTTTTCTCTCGAGGGAAGGATAAGATTGAACTGGTTGTCAATAGTCGTCGACATGCCTGTGTCACAAGTGGTACCGTTTCCAACTCAATACACTATTTTATGCTTCGGCTTTTAATAACATATACGGCCATCGTCTGGCGGCCTAAGTCCCTACAACGCAAATTAGTAGAAAAAAACTGCAGAGGATTGCCTGTCTTGACATAACAGGCGCCTTGCGCACTTGCCCCACAACAGCTCTAGAAACTATCGTCGAGCTAACGCCCTTGCCCATCTTCGTGAGGAACATACCTGCAAATTATGCTATTAAACTGCAGATAGAATAAAAGTTCAAACCGGGCGAACAAGTGGGTCACCTCAGCCTGATAAATCGCTATCTTCCATCGTTAACGGTGCTGGGCACGCTGCTTCCAGTCATCAAGACCAAGCTGTCTTACGTCCGCGATGACTTGGGGTTTGTACCGGAGGTTCGGTCTTTCTCTCCTTCTCGAACCAGGTGGCTCGGATTCGAAGACCCTCTTAGCTGGAGCGTTGCTGTCCATGCGCTCGATGTGGCCGAGCCAGTGCAGTCGATGGATTTTTGCCATCCGGACTACATCCACATCCTGGTACAGCTCATAGAGTTCGCGGTTGTGTCTTCTCCTCCAGACGGGACCATATATCCGACGTAGAATTTTTCTTTCGAAGGCACCAAGAATCAGCTCCGCAGTTCTGCTTAGTGTCCAGCTTTCGGCTCCATATAGCAGGACTGGCAGAATAAGAGTTTTGTAGAGCATGATTTCGGTCCTTCGAGTCAGGAGTTTTGAGCCCAATTGTTTTGACAAGTCGAAGTAGCATCGGTTGCCAAGGCGATTCTACGTCGGATGTCCACTGTGATGTCGTTCGTGGAGTTCACGTTTGCCCCGACTTCTTAGGTGAACACCTTTAAAAAAATGTACCTCTGACCCAAATATGGATGTTATGAACGAGAAACCTTTGGACATCTTCATTTGCAGCTCGTTTGCCGTGAGATTATTATAGTCACGGTAATTTCCCCAACGAGACATGCATCTATCTAAGATTTGTACTCGAAACTCATCGGTTTCGTGGGAAAATTCCAAAAAAAATGAGGCCAAAGAAGACCTTCGTCGCAAGCACAGCATGTGCACCCTGATTGCTCTTTGGCGTGAGCTTTGAGCCCTTTCATCACTCAACAGGTCATAACAAGACCAATTTCTCTAAGAATTCCCCCGTTCAAAGTCGCTCGGTCTCAGACAATCAGTGAAAATCAAATTACAAGACTTTGTGTACTTACATCGATCTTTGAGACGTGGTTGCGCTGGCGGCTGTATGTGCTTCAATTGTTGGCCCTTCCGGATGGAGTCCATTAGTTGCTCCCGTGGCGATGGGGTTCTCTTGATTGGTGGCGGTAATTTTCTCTCCGAGGCCTACATTTGGAAGATATTCCAGAATGAGTAATCGTCACTTAACGCTGACGCACGCTCACTTACCTTTTTCAATGGCGGCCGTGACCTAATGAACTCCAGTATCAGAGCGTGGGCATCTTTCTTCACCCGCGGTGGGATATCACCATTCACCATGACCTTTCGCAGATTGTACTTTCTATTGGGACGTCCGGGATGGGTAATGAGCATAACTGGCAAATTGAAAATGCACTTACCTCGATCGAATATCTTCCATGAGAATTTCGTATGGCGTCAATTCAAACTCAACCGGCGTCCTTGAGAAGTTGTTCTTCTTCAGCCTTACACCTCGTCTTAGTTCGTCCACAACTTGCACCCAAAACCTAGCCTGCAATCGAGAAAAATCTCATAAATCTCGCCGCATCTACAACCGGAGAGTCAATTAAAAAACTCTTAAGATACAATCACGGAACAATAAAAAATAATTTCATGCTAGAGCCATGCAGGAATGTATCTCCAAAATGAAATGGAAAAAAAAAGGAAAAAAAAGTACTGAACAAACGTAACGAGCAAAACCAAAACATTCCAACCATTAGCCGTGCCGTGTCTATCTGCGTCTCTGCTCTGGCGTGGGATTACTGCTCTATTGACCTTATCGCATACCGCAGAAATTAGCTATGAATTAACGGTAACAACGTAACATAAATTAATTAACTTGCAAAATTCGCATTCAAACTCAAAACGAAAAAAGACAAACGACAAGACAAGCCAATGGCAACTCTCTTGTGTTAACAAACAAAACGAGAGGAAGAAAGGCAAAAAAATTGAGAAAAAGACTGAAAGATACAAAAGAGGCCCAAACGAAAAGAAAAAAAAAACGTTTAGAGGCAGGAGTGTGTGTGCTGTTATGTGCTTTTGGCGTACTTGAACTGCCCTCCAGATTTCCACGTCGTTCTTTGTTGAATGTGACCCGCGGGATTGATTGGTTTTACAAGAGGTGTCGAGGCGATGGTGCAAAATGGTTAAAAGAAACGAAAAGAGAAACAAAATGCAAATAGGTTAGCGTTAGATGTATTCGCCGCGAAATTGGGTGTAACTAATCAAACTGAAAGTGTACACATCGCTCATTGTCTTGAGAGGGATGTGACCTTGTGCGGAAATTGATTTAAAAAAAAAAATGCCACAGAAAATTGAGATGGCTTGGGGAGGGATTGGATTTGAAATGATTGCAGTCGGATGGCAATGACTGATGAGAGTCTTAGTCGAGTGGCTGTCGAAAGGAGCGATAGGAAATTGGGAAATAATAAGGGAGTTACCACATTGAATTTCAGAAGGAATTATTATTTTTTTGCTAAAATGTGATGTGTTTGGTTAAAATTTGACGATTTTTGCCAATTTAGCTCGTTCCTTAGGTGAATTGAAAAATACCTGAATAAATCAGATAGGGGCTTGGAGAACAAGAAGAAGGCAGTTTCTCAGGTTGACTACTTGAGTGTAACACATTGAATCTATTTCTCTTTTTGTTTTTGTTTTTTAGTGTCAGAAACCAAGAAGAATGCTTTTTCTGTAAGACAATGGACTGTACATAAAATGTTTTTTTCCAAAACGTGGTAACGAACATTGCTTCATTGTTGCAAGGACAACTATTCTAGAATCATGCCATTTAATTAAGGAACAAAATTGTCAAAAATCATGAATTTATAGAGAAAACATAGACGCCATGGGTAGACGTGTGGGTTTGTGCATCGATCTATATGCACTAGACTTTCTAGTCTAGGTTCAAATCCAAGATCAGGGAAACAATTTTTCAAAAATAAAATTTCACGGTTCCACCACTTTCGAGTCACTGACAGTGCTCAAAGTGTATAAATGTCTAGAAAAAGCTTCTCAAAGTCGCCGTTCGGAGTCCGCATTAAACTGTTGGTCCCCTCCACTCGTGAGAGAACTATAGCACGCACAACACGGGTGATTGCTGAGAAGCTAGGCCTGGACCTGGACCTGGGCCTCACTCAACATGCCTCTCCAGCCAGCACGATCTTTCGCCAGCTGTCTCCAGTTTCGCACACCAAGCCGACCGAGGTCCCCCTCGACTTGTGTGCGCCACCTTGTTCGTGGACGTCCTCTGTTGCGTTGTCCCATAGGCTCAGAGTCGAAGACTCTTCGGGCCGGAGCTAAGTTGTCCATATGATCTACTTGGCCTAGCCATCTTAAGCGTTGGATCCGTAGACGCCTGGCTACACTTAAGATCAGGACAGGACCAAAGATCGCGCGCAGAACTTTTCTCTCGAAAATACCAAGAGACTGTTCATCCGCTTGGGATATTGTCCATGCCTCTGCGCCATACAGCAGGACTGGGATGATCAAGGTCTTGTATAAAGTCAGCTTGGTCTTCCGAGAGAGGGCTCTACTACTCAATTGCCTTTTGAGCCCAAAAAAACAGCGGTTGGCAAGAGTTATTCTGCGTTTTATCTCGGGACTGATGTTGTTTGTACTGTTTAGCGCGGAGCCGAGGTAGACGAAGTCCTTCACTACCTGAAAGTTATAGCTGCCTATGGTGACGTTCTGGCCAAGTCGTCGATGTATAATTTTTTGAAAGGGTTAAAAACTTGGAATATTATTGATATCGCGCTGAAAGAAGATTATAATACAGTCAGAGGCGGACTTGGGCCTCAGCAACCACTCCAGGGAAATGTGGAGCCGATGATCTCGCCAGGCGTGGAACGGTCTCCACAAACCTTCCTAATGGAGAACCTACGTCCGTAAAGATGCATGCTTTTAACAAACACCAACATAAGATGGTCAGATGCCACTACGTGCTTCATCACAAAACAAATTTGGCATAAGCTGATGGAAGGATCTACCTTCTACAACCTCATTTCAACCTTGTCGTAGAACAGGAACAGAAAACTAAGGCTAAAGCTAGACTTTAATCAACATCTTATTCTTTCTTGTGATACGCTCCGATTCTCACAAAAATTAACAACCACCTTTCGTTGGCTGTCCCCTTCCAGGTGCTTCTATTTTTGACAACACAAATCTCACCTTAACAACTCTTTGTACTTAAATACGCGCCCAGAAGAACGTCGGGCCGTAAATTGTCATTGATTGATGATGACAGTCAATATTGTAAACAGCCGTGCTCAAAAGTGTGTGAAAGAGTGCAAGGAAAAAAGAAACTATTCGACTCAGTATCGCTCATAAAAAGTTGGGTGTCATCAAAATTCTAGGGTGGTTCGAAAAATATTTTATTTATATCGATAGCATAGCAGACAAACCGTCTGTTCATTGCTTTATTGGAAAATTCTGTTATTCAGCACAGAAAGTTGCAACTTCGTGAGAAGAAGATGATTATTTTGATCCATGATTTTATTTAAGTTATTCAGAGATGACTACGTGAAGAGGTTTTCGTAGTTATCTTCATCTCTTCTTCTTCTTTGACTAGTGCGACAATCTGGGTTGATCTTGGACCTAGCTTCTGTACCAACAGCTTGTGTTGTGCCTGTTATTATTCTCTCAAGATTTTAAGGGGCCTACATTTTGAGAAGCATTTTACTAGACAGTTGTACTCTCTGAGCATTCTCAGTGACTCGGGGCACTACGCCTTAACAATGAAAATTAGTGTCGTTCAGGATCGAACCCTTAGCATAGAAGTTGATGCACTAATGCACTATGGCACGACGGTCATCTGTGTCATTGCTGGAGTATGAGTTTAACCACACTGTCTTTGTGGCTTCGGAAACGACCAGATTTTGTGGAAAATAATTCTGAAAAATGTTCTTATTCTAGACTAGGTTAGGTTAGGTTAGGGGGTTGCTACTAGCACATTTGGACCATGTTGGTCAATTGTGATACCCATAGTCAGACTACTACCACTGATCGACCGTTTCAGTGAAAGTACCGTTAATTTGGTGCAAACGGAAAATGTTGCCTGGACCAAATTTGAAAAATTGGATAAAAGCGTATTAACTTTGCTTTCACTGGGATTTGAACCTGGAACCCCTCTAACTTAAGGCAGACACTTAACTTAACAACTGCGCCATTCAGTCGAATTCTAGACTAAGGTATCCATTTATGACTGCTTACAGTAACTGTAATGAGTAAAAGTGTCCTGCTATTACTTAAAATTATCAACAACTCGTCACAATAGATTGCATTGAATAACTTCTTTAACTACTTGCATCATATATTCAGATTCACGAACGCTTTTCGTGCTGCGCAGATTTTGTCTCACAAAAACCAAGAGCAATTAAATGCGATAGATGATAGACTTTCAACTTAAAGTCTATAGCTTCATAACAGTACAAGTTCAATTTCAAGGCAATATATACAATGAATCATGTTGTAAACAATAAGAAGCGATTTGCGACACAATAGTTCGAGAGGCATCTTGAAGCAAGGAAAACAATTAGAAAACTTCAAAAGACGATGATAAAGAAAGTTACGATACCTCATTGAGTCTTATCTCTCGAACCTATTCAAAAAGACTTGAGTGTAATGAGAGTGGGAAATGTGTTGTGGATTCAAACGAAAAAAAGTTCTCGTTGTCGTCAGATGTTATGCATCGGTGAGCACACAGATAAGATAAGAGCGCGGATTGTGAAATACACAGTTTTGATTAGACTTGTTAGACAAGGTTAAGTTTATATAGCTATCATTGGGAAATGATCTAAGAGAAGAGGTTCTATAAATCATAGCCAAGGACGGGAGACAGGTCATATTGGCAATTTTGTAGTTAAGCGGAAGGTTGTTAGTCTGCGGTCACAGAAATTGGAGCGCGTACAATTCTTTGTTAACTGCAGTAAGAAGACTAAAGATGGATTCATTGAGTCTCTGGCTCTGTCATTCAGAATTTCAGACTCAAGCTAAATACTGAGTAATGATCCTCGTTTTTAACTACGTGACTTCTCGCTACCTCACTGAACTGGTGACTAGAGATATATCTGCAAGTGCAGGGTATCCGAACAATTATTCGAGATAGTTTCGAACGCACAGAAAGTATGTGAATCTATCTACCGGTTCCCATCTATCTCAGATTATAGTTTTATTATCCGATCGGATAACTGGATACCAGGATATTATCCGATCGTATACTTGGATATTCAAATAGTCTCACTGTCCGATTGGATAACTGTATATAAGGATAGTTTCATTATCCGATCGAATAGCCGGATATCAGAATAGTGTCACTATTCGATGGAATGCCGCAGCACTACTGGCGAAATCCGCGGCAATGCCAATGACAATTGTAACACAATCCTGGGCACTTCATTACCAGCAATTCCAGTTGTCAAACTGTCGCTTAAAATAAGAAAGGAGGCGACTGTTTTGGGTACAGTCTGCAGCCTCCATTGCGTACGTCGCGTTTGGTAATAAATTCATTGGGTTATCGCATTCTGTAGCAGAAACTACAGTTTTTTTTGGATCTAAAGGCAGCCACCGGGTCCTATGTGTCTGGGACTTACATTCCTTGACCTTTTGGCAATTTAAACCCGCTCATTTTGACACATTTTTTCACTAGGGTCGATTTCAAATGCAGCCATTTCAAAATAAATTGAAATTAAACTTTTATCGCTTTCACGATGGAAAGTAGTTCTAACCAGCGAATATTGCCATTTCCGTTGTCGGAGCATCTCCGAATGGCTACAATGTAAGGAAAAGCAATAAAAACGGCAATCAACTGCCACAGGAATGGCCCTGGGGAGACGCTAATAAAAGGAGGCTTCTTTTCAATTTTGTATCATTCTCATCTCCATAAGATTAGAGTCCTTGACTTCGGCGACGGATGAAGTAGGACCCCTACACCTACAGTCTTTGCCAGACATTTGAGGCAAACAGTCAACCCCCAGCCCTTATTCTGCACAACGAACATTAGAGGATTCTCACAGAACTGTTGCTTTTCACGACTAACAGCTAATTATTGGGGCCAACTCAAAGGAGGTTCTCAAGTCTCATATGATAATCAGGACACCCTTCTGCATAAAAATACACTTTTTCAATAACCGCTTGTCATTCTCTCCGAAAAATGAATTTCCCCCATGCCATCACTCCTTCCATCAAAACTGCCAGGCCAACTTCCTGTCCAACGACAGGCCGTGTATGTTTTGCTTTTCATTTCCGTGGCCTCCATCTGCATGGCACGTTGTAAACAAGGCAGCTTTTGTGGCGCACTCAATTCATGTGCATTCGAGTTCGCTTTACCTAATAAACAGTTCCAAACAAGCACTGACAAGCAAATAAACCATCGTTCCATGACAACACTTCCTGTATTCAAATCACTGGCGTCCCTGCATGCGGCCCGAGTCCATGCCCCCGTAGCAGGTCTGTTCCGAAAAGTCGATCAATTTGCCGGCAGCTACGCACGTTGCGCCTCTCGGTCCATCTGTCTGTTTAGGCAGACAACCGTGCGCCTATCTTTGGCTCCATCGATGCATGTCAAGCAAACAAAACGGCGAACATCCACCACAACAAAAAAGTCGCGATGCATTGTGGTGAACATAATGCGAAGACCATATCACCGTTATATACAAGGTGGAGCAGACCCTAGTCTCATTTGTGGTGCAGTGGATATCACTGGAGCAACACCAGCGCGAATGGTATCATCTGACTCAACGCTTGACACATCGCAAAAATTGCATAAACATCACTTCGAACGCATCTCGTCGCGTCGCATCGTCTTGGTTTGAATGGTGGCGTTCGGTTGCTCCACTCAGGCTCATTCATCTGCATGTTGAAGAGATGATTATGCCGCTGATGATGACGATGATGGCAGAGGAGGAGATGGTATGTTACCGTTGGCAGTGATACTCAATTAGGAACTGGGAGGGAGTGCCTTGCACTGGTTGCAGTTAGCGGCGCATGGGACGATTGCAAAATCAAGACAAATCACTTTTCTTGCGGCTTCTTGACTCGCATAATGGTGCTTCCCTCGTCTTTGTGCTGTCGTCTCTCGATGTGATTATTCGGAATCATTGAGTGACTTAAGTGCTGTGGTGCTTTACTGTTTCATGCTCGTGCATAAGGTGCGCCAGTTAAGGGCTCAGATTTCGAGAGGAGTGCAGTGAATGCTTGTAAGTTTGAATTTGATTAGGCGTTGTCACGTTAGTGGGAGATGAGTAGTTCTTTCGTGTTCTAAACTGCAGTGTCTGTGGGTTCGTGCTCTAAGTGATATTGGACGATTGGCAACTGTTGAGCGATCTCCATAGCATGGTGCTCCCATCTGAAGATATACTCACATTTGTTCGGGAAAAAATGCAGATTCTCTAATTTTAGAAAGAAAAAAAAGGATTGTACAAATGAACAGTTCTGTTGTCACCAATGAAAAGATGGAGAACTCCTAAGTTTGATTTGCTCACTGTTACTAAGTTTGATTTGCTCACTGATTCCGACCCGAATGCGAGTTTCAAGTTGCAAGCAGCTCTTTAACGACTGAAAACACGGTTTAGTAAAGTGGTTGGATGATGGAAGTAATTTTGTCTGGAGTAGACAAACCAATCATTTGGGCTCGGAAGAGATCGTCTTGTATTTTCTGCAGCAGTTTCGAAGGCAAAAATTCGTCAAACCGAAACACAGTATAATTTTGAGTACTGGAAGATGCCATCCGACGCTCTCCAATTTGTCTTTGGCGTTATTTGCGATGGAAGTAGAGAGTATTATGCAAACTGGATAAGTAATACAGTGACATGTATTATAGGTACTCGTAGGTAGGTATCTACGAATACAGCGACTAGGATAACTACGTAGGTTAAGTAAATGTTGTCCAGAAATGAACTCAAATTTATCCGCGTTAGAATTTTTTGGGTAGGTTTCTTTCAGACTAGGGCTTATGTGAATGATCACCAACGCTTCATCACGGAATTTCGCCATGGAAACTAAGGAGCAGACATGTAAGTATGACATGAAGGTTCAGAAATAGAAATCTTTAGCTCTGACCTATGTAAATACACCGTTAAGTTTTCTAAGAAATGAGTTAGAAGATGAAGCCTTGGCGATGTTTGCATATACAGAGTGGGACATCCAGTGTTTTTTTTAAATCCTAGGTTATTTCCCGCTAAAAATCTTGACAGAAAGTCAGTTTTAAACCTCCTCGAAATGAGTCGCCTTAAGCCTGAATAACACAGCGAGCCATCAATGTTGCGTTTGCTGGCATTGAAACGGAAGCGGCTAAAATGGGTCTGGCGGTAAACGAGAGCAAAACAAAGTATATGCTGTCATCGAGAAAGGACGCAAAACATCGACGACTTGGCCAGAACGTCACCATAGGCAGCTATAACTTTGAGGTGGTGAAGGACTTCGTCTACCTCGGCTCCGCGGTAAACAGTACAAACAACATCAGTACCGAGATCAAACGCAGAATAACTCTTGCCAACCGCTGTTTTTTGGGCTCAAAAGGCAATTGAGTAGTAGAGCCCTTCTCGGAAGACCAAGCTGACTCTACACAAGACCTTGATCATCCCAGTCCTGCTGTACGGCGCAGAGGCATGGACAATATCCCAAGCGGATGAAGAGTCTCTTGGTCTTTTCGAGAGAAAAGTTCTGCGCGCGATCTTTGGTCCTGTTTGCGTTGATGGCATTTGGAGGAGAAGGTTCAACCACGAACTGTATGGGCTGTACAGCGACATGAGTCTAGCCAGGCGTCTACGGATCCAACGCCTAAAATGGTTATGGCCATGTAGAGCGTATGGACAACTTAGCTCCGGCCCGAAGAGTCTTCGACCCTGAGCCTGTGGGACAACGCAACAGAGGACGTCCACGCACAAGGTGGCGCACACAAGTCGAGGGGGGCCTCGGCCGGCTTGATGTGCGAAACTGGAGACAGCTGGCGAAAGATCGTGCTGGCTGGAGAGTGAGGCCCAGGTCCACCTCGGACTGTAGCGCGCTAAGAAGAAGAAGAAGAGAGGTTATTTCCCGCTAGAAATCTTGACAGAAAGTCAGTCTTATTCTTCTTCTTCTTCTTCTTAGGGCGCTACAGTCTAAGGTCAGTCTTATACCTCCTCGAAATGAGTCGCCTGACCAACATTGGGAAACATTGAAAACTTATTTCCGAAGTGAGTGCTGTGCAGCCCAAATAGTGCGTTTTTTGAAAAGAAGTTTTGGCCGAAATGAAGCACTCACCGAGACTGCTGTACGCAAGTTTGTTAGACTGGTATGCTAGTGGATCCGTCGTCGTACGATGGGCACAGATGAGAATGTGACTGCTGTAGCTGAGAGTGTGAGACTCAATTCACGAACATCAACTCGCCATTGAATTCAACAGCTCAACATTTCACGCACTAGCTTGAGGAGAATTCTGCACAAAAATCTCGGATTATTCGCTTACTTCCGATTGACTCAGCAATTGAAGGCGCACGACCATCCGCTTCATTATCGCTTCGCAGTTTGGGCCTTAGAGCAGCTTGAATTGGACAACGATTTTGAGCGAAAAATCATCTTTTCTGACGAGACGCATTTTCATCTCGGCGGCTACGTTAACAAACCAAATTGCCGCATCTGGGCCTCGAAAAACCCCCACGTTATTGTCAAGAAGCCAATGCATCCATAGAGAGTGACAGTTTGGTGCGGATTGTGGAGTGGTGGCATGGACCATTTTTCTTCGAAAATGAGATAATAATAATAATAATGGCGACGCTACAGTCGGAGGTGGACCTGGGCCTAACTTCTCAGCAACCTGTTGTGCGTGCTACTGTTCTCACACGAGTGGTGGGGACCTGCAGTTTAATGCCGACTGCGAACGAAGATTTTGAGAAGCTTTTTGTAGACAGTTTTACTCTTTGAGCATTGTCAGTGACTTGAAAAAGGTGGAGCCGTGAAAAAATGTTAGGAGTTTTTTTTCTGGAATCGAATCGACAGCATCGAGCGTAGGCATCGACGCACCTGCCCACTACTCCACGGCGCTCACGAAGAGCCATGTTAGCCGACTTTTTTTTTACTGAAATTGAAGACATGATTTTGGATGAGCTCTAGTTCATGCAGGATGGCGCGCCATGCAGCACAGCTCATGCCACAATCGATCTTTTGCGCACAAAATTCCCAAATCATCATTCGTCGTTATCAGCCGTCTTGGCGATGTCAATTGGTCGCCTCAGAGCTGCGATTTGATCCCTTTGGGCTATTTTTTTGTAGGGAACTGTTGAGGACCGATTTTATGCCAACAATCCGGAAACGATTTAAGCAATTAAGGCCAATACGTTCAAGCAATCCGTGAGCTACAGCCCGAAACCATCAACAAGGTCTTGAAAAATTGGGGTGATAGAATGCGCTACTGCAAAGCCAGCCGAGGCCGCCACTTGAACGACTCTGTATTTCATAATTAATGGGAATGTTCGTTCTTTTTGTTGCAATTTTAAAAAGAGACTTGTAATTGGCTCTCCCTGTATTTACACTCTCTGTCTCATGCAACTTACTAAAGTTCAAAAGAGGTGTTCACGTATCGCAGGAACGTTAACTCTGTTAAAATTAAAAAAAAAAATTGTGAAATGTTTAGGAAACGTCAGTTGAGTCGTCTCATTCTGCACTTCGACTGAACTAGTTCAAGGAGCATCTTATGTTGCACTCTAAACTAATATCTCCGCACTACGAAAATTGTGAGGTGATCGAAAAGAGACTTCTGTTGGACACATATCTAGGTCCACGAATCAACCATTATGAAGGTTCAGTTTAGACTCGATTAGAGATAGTTCTTTTTTCAAGAAAACCTCTTGCCCGAGCTCATCACACCGTCACGCTTCACTTTATGAACTTTTCCGTCTTAATCGATCTGAACATTAATAAACTCCGGCTACACCTTCTCCTCAAAGATTATGCTGCCTACGATGCAGGAAAGACTGCAATCAGTCTAAGTGAAGAGCTGCCATCCAATTTCTGCGAATCGCCACTTAACAGATAAACACCGTCATTTCCAGAGCTACGTCCCATACATACGTGCTAATCGCTCCGCCAGCCAGTATCAATTACAATCTGCGGCTATAATTGAATATCGCTGGCGTGGAGTTTCCTCTTGTCACGGCTGGCCAATGGCTCTCCGCATTCCCAGTGGACTCACTACCGCCGCGGCATTGCCGCATTAATTATCAGCTAACGATCGACGTTTCGTTGAAAATTACTTTCACTTGGATGGCTTCTCTTGCCGGACGTTTTTAAGGATCTCTGCGAGTCATCATTAGGAGATGAAACCCCCTTGACAACAGTACACTTTCGGTGAATGACTTCCCATGTGGGTGTCGACCTCACGCGACTCAACTCACCCATTCGTTCGGAGAGATTACGATCGATGGTCAAGGTGGAGGTGAAGGTTAGCTCGTGTCCCTTCAAGCCCTAGGTTCGTGTGTAAAAGAGACACAAGTGAAAATTCGAAATCGCCTGCACGGCCGGTCATAGCGGACGATCATTAGCCCGTCAGTAAAGTTGTAAAGTTTTCGCTGTCGCAAGGCGTCCGCGCTGTCATGTGATTATCACTCGCGACACCCGCTGATAGTGTTTGGGTGTGTTGGTGCGACTCTAATAAGCTCGCCAGATCCGATAATTGGCGGCTAGGTCGACGTAAATTGATTGGAAGTGCAGTCTGTTGGTGGCGTTGAATATAATCGTACGGTTGTGTCTTCTGACTTTATGAGCTTCGCACTGTTTTATGGCGCAGACGCCAGCACAACGCAAGAGCCACGATAAGATGGACGGCCGACTGCTGGTGCTGACGCTACTGCTTGCACGTCAGTGGCGAAGTCGATGTCGATGTCTATGATGATGATGGCATTCACAAGGTCGTATCGTTGGCTATTTTCACGTACTCTGGCGAGGAGTTGATAAAGAAAAAGAGTTTAGGGGCGATAATTGAGCAGTGAGAAAAACAACGAAAGTCAGTGTCAAAGGAAATTAGCTTCGGCTTTACGACACGATACTTGAGATGGGAGAGTCGATTGAAGAGTGTCTAACTTTCGATTTTTGCATTTAAGAAGTTCATTGCTCCATCTCGTGCTGGTGGCAATTAATGATTGGTTCTCGGTTGCACTCGACGGGAGCTGGGGACGCTGTCTCTACAGGTGTTCGGGTCTGACTGGTTGAGTGTCGGGTTATTGTGGACTGTTGGAAAGCCCGTTGGCGGGTGTTATCTTCAGCAAGGCTTTACGAGTAGTAAGATTAAGAAACCAGGAAAACATAAAAAAGATTATAAAGTGCTATCTTCAATTTTCGTTTTTGCACGTAATACATAACGAGTGAAATTTTGAAAGAAAGCACTATCCGGGAATAAGTAAGGTACCAAATGGATTTCTTCCAGACCAGATGGCGAGGCCTAGAGTACTACGAGTTTAGATTGTGCGTGGAATCAGCATAACGCAATAAACAGATCAAACAAGGTCAGTGAACTTGGAAAAGTAAACACATTAAAAAACAACGCCTGCGGAGTTCCGATGCAGACACCTGCAGACGAAGAGGATCGATTTGACGCAGTCTAGAAAAATGAGCGATATGATATTTTGTCCTGTTAACCTAAGAGAGTTTTAAACATTTCTAGCAGAACATGCAAATATTCTTGGAACAGTTACCGCTGTTGGATAAAATCAGGGCAAATAACTTTGATTATACTCTTATACAGGGTGGGCCATCTAGTGTTTTTTTTTTAAATCATAGGTTATTTTGACACTGACAGCTGTGTCCCGCTCGAAATCTTGACAGAAAGTCAGTATCATACCTCCCCGGAACGAAATGAGTAGCTTTGCGCTTGCACAACGTTGAGAAATATTGAAAACGTATTTCCAAAGTGTGTGCTGTGCAGCCCAAACGGAGCGTTTTTTGAAAATAAGTTTTGGCCGCAACGAAGCACCCACCGAGACAGCTGTACGCAAGTTTGTGCAAAAAGCTCGTGAGGTTGGTATGTTAGTGGATCCGTCGTCGTACGATACTCACAGATGTGTATGTGGCTGCTGTAGCTGAGAATGTGAGACTCAATTAACAAACATCAACTCGCCATCGATCTCAACAGCTCAACATTTCACGCAATAGCCTGAGCAGATTTCTGCACAAAAATCTCGGATTATTCGCTTACAAGATGCCATTGACTCAGCAATTGAAGGCGCACAACCATCCGCTTTATTATCGCTTCGCTGTTTGGGCCTTAGAGCAGCTTGAATTGGACAACGATTTTGGGCGAATATTCGTCTTTTTTGACGAGACGCATTTTCATCTCGGCGGCTACTTTAACAAACAGAATTGCCGCCTCTTGGGCTCGGAAAACCCGCACGTTATTGTCGAGAAGCCCATACATGCACAGAGAGTGACAGTTTGGTGCGGATTGTGGAGTGATGCCATCATTGGACAATTTTTCTTCGAAAATTAGTCTGGGAACAACGTTGCGGTCAACGGTGGGCGTTGAAGAGCCATGTTAATAATGATAATAATAATGGCGGCGCTACAGTCCGAGGTGGACCTGGGCCTAGCTTCTCAGCAACCACTCGTGTTGTGCGTGCTACTGTTCTCACACGAGTGGAGGGGACCTACAGTTTAATGCCGACTCCGAACGACGATTTTGAGAAGCTTTTTCTAGACAGTTATACTCTTTGACCATTGTCAGTGACTCGAAAGAAGTGGAGCCGTAAAAAACTGTTTGGTGTTTTTTTCTGGAATCGAAACGACAACATCGAGCGTAGGAGTCGACGCACCTACCCACTACGCCACGGCGCCCACGAAGAGCCATGTTAAACGACTTATTTTTTACTGAAATTGAAGACATGGACTTGGACGACCTCTAGTTCATGCAGGATGGCGCGCCATGCCGCACAGCCCATGCCACAATCAATCTTTTGCGCACCAAATTCAGTCATTCATCGTTATCAGCCGTCTTGGCGATGTCAATTGGCCGCCTCGGAGCTGCGATTTGACCCTTTTGGACTATTTTTTGTAGGGAACTGTGAAGGAAGTATTTCATAATTAATGGGAATGTTTGCAATTTAATTTTGTTCATTTTATTACATTTTTAAAAAGAAACTTGTATTTGACCCTCTCAGTAGTAAACGAATATTGAAATTACTTTTAAACGTCAGTCCATGATAAAGTCCACTAACGTTTTGATTTTCAAAAGACCCATTTTAGTTTTCAAAATGCGTAACAGCATCACACAGCAAACCCTTGGCATAACCGATAACATGACACGACTGACAAGATGACACTGGAAATTTACCAGCAAACTCAGCACCAAAAGGGACTGGAGCAATGAATCCATGGTCCACAGACTGAGCAGCAACACGCTAAAATGGTATACAGACGGATCAAGAACTGATGAAGGAACTGGAGCAGGAGTTTTTGGACCCAGGACAAAATACTTCAAATCCACGGGCAAATGTACCAGCATCTTTCAAGCGGAAATTTATGCCATAGACAGATGCGTTCAGATAAATCTTGAAAGGAATTATACCAGACAGTCGAGCCGCTATCATGGCACTGGACTCCTACACCATCAAATCCAAACTTGTATGGGAATGCTTGCAAAAGCTCAAAGAGTTGAGTAGCAGAAACCGAGTAAAACTCTGCTGGATACCTGGCCATACGGGGATAGAAGGCAATGAAATGGCCGACTCCCTGGCAAGGAAAGGAGCATCAGAACCCTTCATAGGCCCTGAACCATTCTGCTCTGTAGGAGACCATCTCCTCAGAGAAGAATTCAGGGAACTGGAAAGAAGGAATCGGATAGAAACCTGGAATAACGCTCCTGGAATGAAGCAGGCCAAGAAACTCCTATGGCAATATAACCGGAAGAGATTCGAGGCATGCATCAAAATGAGCAAGAACAACCTCCGTATCCTAACAGGCTTCCTAACGGGGCTCTGTAGACTCAGGGAGCATTTAAGGAAACTAGAGGTATCAGAAGAAGGTCTCTGCAGATTTTGTGGAGAATTTAATGAAATTCCAGAACATATACTGGGATTTTGTGAGGCGCTAGCCCACAAAAGAAAAATAAGTCTGGGCAAGTACCTACTATCAGAAGAAGAAATGCAATCACTAGAACCATCTCTCATTCCCAGATTCCTGAAGGAAACTGGCTTAGAGAGAATACTCTAGAACAAATTTCTTCACCTATGCGCATAGGTGAAGTTCTGAAAAGAACTGTATTTGAGGGGAACTCGTAATTGTGCTAAGGTATTGAAAGGGGGCACAATAGATCTTAAAGGTCGCGGTGCAATATACCCTCAACCATAATAATAAAGATGACACTGGACTCCGTCGACATAATAACTTCTGTCTGTAGGTTTTTCCTTATTTCAAGATGCAAAATTCGATATACGAATAAGAACATATTTGAAAATTTCACATTTCTTCGAATTGTCCGAATTGTTACGTAACTCTCCTTTTAATGCCACTGTTGTGTCAAACTGCGTTATCTTGATAACATTATTTGAGCTCGTTTTTCTCAAGATAAAGAATGGTTCGATCAAGTCTTTTCGAGATTTGTCCCTTTTTTATTTTGTTCCTCTTTGAAGCTCATCTTTTGGCTTATTTGGTTCCACAAATCACCAACTCTTTGTTCCATTTTTTAAATAACTTGTTTTCTGCTATCTCCATCTATTTAAGGTAAAAGAAATAATTAACTTTCCCCACATGGCGTATCACTTTCGATTCTGTCAAAATTGTTCAGTCGACAATAATCTTTGACAGCTGAACTCAAGGGTGACAACTTTGACCAATATAGCCATGATGTGAGTAAGTGCAAAAATTCCACTAAGCCAGATATGGCATTTACACACTTCGATACGACCGATAAGACCGTTAAAACAAAGTAAAAGTGCGTAGTTCGGGTATTAATTTGATTCGAGATAACTTTCTTCCAGTTTTTGGTGACTCAATGTATATTCTTTCGATTTATTTTTTGAATGGTCTCTTGAACAATGCAAACAGGACTGTCTTCCGAGACGCTTCTTCCGAAATCGAAGTTTTATCAAAGTCAACAGTCTCTCTTAGTCACTCGACATACTGCAAAACTGACTCAGAATGACAGATAAACTTCTGTCAAAATCCGAACACTTGACAAATGTGTACGAAATTCTAACAGCTACTGTAAAAAAATATTTAATAAATTTTATCTCTATCAACGAAACGCCGTCATTGAGTTGCTGAATGAGTGGCAGCTGTCAAATAAGCATATCTCATGTCACCCCGTCCAGAATTTAATTAACAAACAACAGAATCAAACAAAAACTCATAAATGAGGTGTAACCTCTGAATGTGAACACACCCATTGAACGGTAAACAAAAGACGACCATTAATCTTCATTCGCGATACCAAATTTGACTCACAACAGAAGAAATGCCAAATTGACCCCTGACCTTATAGGAGGTGAAAACAAAAAAATTTAAGGTGCCACCAGGACGCACACAATGTTCTCCTCCGAATAATGACACAAAACACGCAACTTAAGGGTTGCCCCTTCTACTCACAGAGTCATAACTTCTGTCCTCCTCCATTTCTGCACATTTTTCAACACACAACAAATCAAACAGACTGATGTCACTCTTAAATCGAAACGAAACGAAACTCAAACTAAGACGCAAATCCAAATGCCAAGAACGAACTTACCCAGTCATTGAATCCCAGTTTCGCAAGCTCCTGCTTTGACGTCTGAGAGTCGGCTTTAATTCGTAGCGCTTCAGTATCTGTCAACGGGGGACGCAATCACTCAGATCAATCAATTTTCGTTCATGTGACACTTCTCTACTTACCGCCAGTGAAGACTTTCTGTAAAAATATTCGTAATTCTAAAGCTTCGGTCACTAGTGCACGACAAACGGCTTTGTAGTGGTCTTCAGGTACAGTTGGCTTGACATGATTTGTGCAGGCCTGTTGGAGAAACAAAACAACAAACAAATCGATTACAACGTGTTAACAAGTTGACAGTGACAACGATAGGAAGTCTAGTGGATAGTGGTGATCGGGAGACCGGGAGATGCATCTCACATTTCGCGTCTGTTATCTAATTCAAGACGCCGGGGCTTCGGGAAATTTTTCCAAGTGAGTACCCCTCTCTCTGGCCGATCGGTAACTCGAGTTGGAAGTGATTATGTAGCGCAATTGACACTGCCAACCGCCACCGCCCGCTGGCACCACACCTGTCACGGAGCTGTCAGTGAGTGGATACATACGGGCACAACACACGGTCGACTTAACCTTGTTCAAGTGGGAAGAAGTGCGATTTCATTCCGATGGGTCCAGTGAGTCCGATGGGTCGGGATGGAGGAGCGGTGCAGCGAGGTGATTGGAGATACCATTTTGAAATTGGCCAGAGCGCAGGAAAGTGTTGAGGTCAAGTGCTGAGGCGAAGCTGTGGCTGTGGATCACGTTTGCAGGTGACTGGATGAATGGTTGCGGCTTGAGTGGATTGTTTGTTTTGAAGTGCAAACCTCTGGGAGATGGATCCGCGGCGGAGGTTAGTGGCAGGTCGTTGATGGAGTACGATACAAGGTTTGATAATTGAAATTTCTCCAGCGACAGTCATTTGGAAGTCAAGTCGGCGCTGTCGAAAGTTTAAGTGGAGTACACGATGTGGAACCGATTGCTGGTGGCGGGTTGCATTCCGCTGAAGAAGGTGGTCTGCGCTTTGACGTCAAGTGAACGAGACGATTGCAGGCTGATGAGCATATGCATCGACAATGCATGTGGGCTAGATATGAGTGCCTCATGGGAGATTGTCTTGTTTGCTTTACTGACATTGATTGCTGTGACTTTGGCCTTGGGTTTAACCATTGAGACCGATCGAAGCGTGGATGCTTGAGTGCACGACGGCTTTGCTCAATGAAAACTTTTGCAATTGCGCTTATGGACTAGGGGAGTGAATGTGGGGATAAATAATGAAGGAGTGGAATCCAGTGCAGATTTCACTAAACCTGCCGTGTATTCGAGGCTGCAAATGAATCCTGGTGTTCGACTGTCGGCAAGGAAATGCCATGAGCGTTTAGTTTTTCCCCGCAACTCCTGGATTTTCGATTCAAAGACGACGTAATCGTGTGCCTTTTCGGGGTAAACATAAGACCATAGCTTTCTAATTCTCTCAGAACTGCAGCAAACACAACAGCAGTGGTTATGTAGTAGTATATGATGGTCTTTGTACTTCTTCTGCTTCAATTCAGTTAAAAAGTCGGAATTTATTCTCAACTTCAGTCGGGCGCCACTTGGTAATCAGCTTGGAGAATATAGCAGACAACAATCGCCCTGTGAAATCTTGCATGATGAATACGCGTACTGAGCGTGTGAGTTCCTATTGAAGTCCTTAGAAATCAATTTCCTTTCCAGAGTAAGCTGAAAAGGCAAGTAAAGCCAAGATGGTGGCCATGACTTGATATTGACGTGAATCATCAACTCATCTTAAGACTTGCTTTCATCAGTTTTTTCTTGTTACGAGTGTGCCTCCAGATCCATTATCATGAGATTAATCACCGCAAGGGAAAGAGTCGCTGAACTGCAAAGACTTAAAAGACCACTGGCAGTTATCTTATTGGGTCTAAATTTTCAAAAACCCCTTCGATCTTGTGACAATCAGCACGATCAATCCTTTTTGATTCGCGGGTCGCAAGGAATTTGTATAAGTGTCTGATCTGTTATTTACATTCTGGCATTGTCTCCTTCTTTGTCAAAGTAATGGGCTTATGTCGTTCTGTAAAGATCGGTTTTGATCTTCATACTCATCATTTCAACACCATTTTCCACTTTCCATTGTCCAATGATATCACCACTCCACAATCCGCACCAAACTGTCACTCTCTGTGGATGCTTTGGCTCCTCGACAATACCGTGCAAGTTTTCCGAGCCCCAGATGCGGCAGTTTTGTTTGTTAACGTAGCCGCCGAGATGAAAATGCACCTTGTCAGAAAAGATGATTTTTCGCCCAAAATCGTTGTCCAACTTAAGCTGCTCTAAGGCTAAGGATCTCTCTAAGGATCACGCGCGTTCAGTTGTTAAGTCCATTGGACCTTGTAAACGATTAAACCGGCATCTTTGTGCAGAATTCTCCTCAGGATAGTGCGTGAAATGTTGAGCTGTTGGGATCGATGGCTGAGTTGATGTTCGTGAATTTAGTCTCACACTCTCGGCTGAAGCAGCCACATTCTCATCTGTATCGTACGACGACGGGGACGACGAATGTTGTCCACTAGCATACAAGTTTCACGAGCTTTTTGCACAAACTTGCGTACGCGGTGGTGCGGTGGGTGCTTCATTTCGGCCAAATCTTCTTTTCAAAAAACGCTCTGTTTACACAGCAATCACTTTGGAAATAAGTTTTCAATATTTCCGAACGTTGTTCAAGCGCGAAGGTATGATACTGAGTTTCTGTCAAAATTTCGAGCGGGAAACAGCTGTCAGTGTCAAAATAGCCTATGATTTAGAAAAAACCACTAGATGGCGCACCTTGTTAGTCAACGTCGCCATTTACACTTTGAGTGAGTGAGTCCTTGTGTATCTTTCTTCCAAAGTGTCAAAATTGTCGATCTTTCACGATCAATGAATATTCCCTTTAAAAAATTGCTTTCGTTAGGTGATTTTAAGTTAGGTCAGCTGAAGCGATTTTCAAGGAGGAGGTGCATAATTGGCCCCGTGATGTTCTTCTTCTTCTTAGGGGGCTACAGTCCGAGGTGGACCTGGGCCTCAACCCTCATGTCTCTCCAGCCAGCACGATCTTTCGCCAGCTCTCTCCAGTTTCGCACACCAAGCTGGCCGAGGTCCCCCTCCACTTCTTAGGGGGCTACAGTCCGAGGTGGACCTGGGCCTCAACCCTCATGTCTCTCCAGCCAGCACGATCTTTCGCCAGCTCTCTCCAGTTTCGCACACCAAGCTGGCCGAGGTCCCCCTCCACTTCTGTGCGCCACCTTGTACGTGGACGTCCTCTGTTGCGTTGTCCCACAGGCTCAGAGTCGAAGACTCTTCGGGCCGGAGCTAATTTGTCCATACGCTCTACATGGCCTAGCGATCTTAGGCGTTGGATCCGTAGACGCCTGGCTAGACTCATGTCGCAGTACAGCCCATACAGTTCGTGGTTGAACCTTCTCCTCCAAATGCCATCAACGCAAACAGGACCAAAGATCGCGCGCAGAACTTTTCTCTCGAAAAGACCAAGAGACTGTTCATCCGCTTGGGATATTGTCCATGCCTCTGCGCCGTACAGCAGGACTGGGATGATCAAGGTCTTGTGTAGAGTCAGCTTGGTCTTCCGAGAAGGGCTCTACTACTCAATTGCCTTTTGAGACCAAAAAAACACAGCGGTTGGCAAGAGTTATTCTGCGTTTGATCTCGGTACTGATGTTGTTTGTACTGTTTACCGAGGAGACGAGGTAGACGAAGTCCTTCACTATCTCAAAGTTATAGCTGCCTATGGTGACGTTCTGGCCAAGTCGTCGATGGTGTGCGTCCTTTCCTTTCTCGATGACAGCATATACTTGGTTTTGCCCTTGTTTACCGCCAGACCCATTTTAGCCGCTTCCGTTTCAATGCCAGCAAACGCTTCATTGACGATGCACTGTGTTCGATTAATCTCGTCAAGCTTGCATTTCTACGGATTTTTGGAAGATCGTGCCTCTAGTGCTGGTCAGTGTGTTTTAAACAATCTTCATACCACCAGACCCAGCAAACGCTTCATTGATGGCTCGCTGTGTTCGCCCAAACACGTCAATGTCATCCGCGTAAGCTAGCAGTTGAACGGACTTTTGGAAGATCGTGCCTCTTGTGTTGGCCAGTGAGTTTTGCACGATCTTCTCAAGAACGATGTTAAAGAAATCACATGACACCGCGTCGCCTTGTCTAAAACCTTTTTTGACATTGAAGGTCTCGGTGAGTTCGTTACCGATCTTGATGGAGCAGCGAGAGTTCTACGTCTTCATCCTGCTCAGTCTGACGAGTTTGGCAGGAATGTCAAAACTAGACATGGCGATGCATAGGTCGTCTCCATACACGCTGTCAAATGCGGCCTTGAAATCGACAAATGGATGGTGTGTGTCGATCTGCATTTCCTGGGTCTTCTCCAGAATCTGCCGCAGTGTGAAGATTTGATCGGTGGTGGACTTCCCGGGCCTGAAACCACAGTGATAGGGACCTATCAGTTTGTTCACAAATGGTTTCAGGTGTTCACACAAAACGGCAGAGAAGATCTTATAGGCGATGTTAAGAAGACTTATCCCTCGATAGTTGGCGCAGTCAAGGGGGTCTCCTTTCTTGTGGATCGGGCAAACGATACTGAGATTCCACTCATCGGGCATGCTTTCCTCCAACCATATCTTACAGATGAGCTGGTGCATGCTCCCTACCAGATCACCTCCAGCTGCTTTAAACATTTCGGCGGGCAGACTATCTGCACCAGCAGCTTTATTAGACTTCAGTCTCGATATCGCTATCTTGACTTCGTCTAGGTCTCTCGTCTAGGTATTCTCTTCTATCGTCGTCCGTTGTGTTCGCCTATCTCGGTTTCTTTTACTTACACAAATTTAGGCGGGATCGATGCTATCACTCTTGACAGTCGCACGATAAAACAAAAAAACAAACAAGCAATAATCTGCTCAACTTATCTGAAGTAATTATGGTTATTCTTTGCTTTTACGAAACTACTCAATCGCCATGGGGTAAGCAAGTGATTTTGTGAACCTAAACCTAAACTTTTTAAGTCATTGCTCTTCAAAAGCATAATGTGCCATTCTCGACAGAGTGTCTCGATTTTGTGAGCGCTACAACTGCCGCACTTATCATTTCTTTCATTCTTGAGGTAGAATGTGTAGTGATGAAATTATTTTTCATTTATGTGAACCTGAGATGTTTCTATGTTCGTCGAATATCACGACCATTCCGGGGGCGGCCACGCCCTGCATTGTCTCTTGTGGTTTCCGTCGTTTCGTCGTCGAAATTCCACCGACCGATTATTGGTCAAAAAATTCGACACAATTCTTTGACGTTCTTCGCTCTCACAGCGCTCTCTGTCAAAATTTCTTCGACATGTTCGATAATGACGTGCGAACGTAATCCGTTTTACTTTTCCTCTCATCTCTCTCATTTTTCACGAACGAAGGTCGACGGAATATTTTGTGCATGGCCATTGAATTGTGTGCGTTGAAAGACAACGCCAGCGCAAACGCACTATTGTGTTTCAGCCATTAATCTATTTTCAGTTTGGTTTTACGAAAAACTGCAGTTTCCGACTTTAGACCTTTTTGCCTAAGTTTAGAATTTTGATCATTCGACGACATTTCGATTTTCGACTAAAATTTAACTAAAAATGCATCCAGATTTTGTTATGATTTCGTAACATTTAAAAGGTAAAAGACCGGAGTTCTTCACATTTTCCGTATTTACAACCCCAACGATAAGCTGTCTCCATGTTTGGAAAGTTTGCGTAATGTTTACGATGACAAGGATGTCACTGCCAGAGACGTTTTTCAAAATTGCTGGGTTTGTTTACTCTTTTTGATGACGCACAGCAGTAAGGAAGGCTGTAGGAAATAATGACTACAAAAATTAGGCAACCACCGAGTTAAACAACACGAGAGATTGCAAGACGCCATCCATCATTGCAAGTGGTGACTGAGATGAAATATGTAAGTAGACGTTGATTTTGGATGAATCAAGAACTCGAGGAAGAGAGTGTTTATTTCTGGAATAAGCTCATTTTCCATCAGTTATTATGTGTTCTGGAGATGGAATTAATAATAATAATAATGGCGGCGCTAAAGTCCGAGGTGGACCTCGGCCTAACTTCTCAGCAACCACTCGTGTTGTGCGTGCTATTGTTCTCTCACGAGCGGAGGCGACCAACAGTTTAATGCCGACTCCGAACGGCGAGATTGAGAAGCTTTTTCTAGACAGTTATACTCTTTGAGCATTGTCAGTGACTCGAAAGAGGTGGAGCCGTGAAAACAATTTTGTATGTTTTTTTTCGAGAGTCGAACCGACGACCTCGAGCGTAGGAGTCGACTCACCTACCCACTTCTTCCGATAGGATGATTAATTTTGCGCCACCTTGTAAAAGATCATCCTCTCACGCACATGTTAAATTTCGGATCACTCCACGGACCTTTTTTCTGGCCCTGATTAGGTTTAAACTACGAACATCTGTTCGGTAGCACAATTCTTCTTCTTCTTCTTAGGGCGCTACAGTCCGAGGTGGACCTGGGCCTCACTCAACATGCCTCTCCAGCCAGCACGATCTTTCGCCAGCTGTCTCCAGTTACACACACCAAGCCGGCTGAGGTCCCCCTCGATTTGTGTGCGCCACCTTGTGCGTGGACGTTCTCTGTTGCGTTGTCCCACAGGCTCAGAGTCGGTAACATAATATAATATTTTAAATTATTATAGTATCCAACGTGCTTCGCTATGTCGTCTCTGGTATGCGTGTCCCCTTCTTTTTCTAGAGGATCTAGTTTTTCCCGGTGTTCTTTACATGTGTGCAAAATTTCATAATTCTCCGTCCAGTGTTTGCGGAGAGATGGGAATTTCTGTATTTCCTATAGCCTAACGCGTGGTCCAATTTCGTGCAAACTTTAGATAAACCATCTACATGACCATACGAACAAACCCTAAATATTTTATCGAATTCGGTTTGACCGTTAGTGAGCTATAAAGACACAATGCACTTGCAAACATTTTTTATACATATAGATTTGGTGAACAAAGCGGGACCTCTTCCTCAACCACATTTTGCAGATAACGATCCTGGAGGTATGTCTTTTTAGCTCACAGCCGAAATTTATTTAAATTGCTGCCAATTATTAATACATAGCACAAGTCTCCTGCTTTCCATGTTCAGAGCTGTTGTTGGTGCAGAGCTATTAGGTTATTTTGGCACCATTTCGCCTGTCGGCAGCGTGTCTCGTCTCTTCTCTTTTTGAGGTTGTCTGTCGTCTGTCGTCTGTCGGCAGCATGTCTCGTCTTTTCATTTTTTGAAGTGTCTTGCGGAGGCCCATTTATGAATCGACCCCTTCAGCTTGCTTAACAAGTTAAACACTTCTTCCTCTGCAACAACATCTGTCTTTTCATTGCCTTCGATGAGTACACATTCTACAACCATTGCCATCAAACTTCGCATTTGCTTGCGTATAATAAGACACCAAGTCGTCCATACAGCGGCGAAGCCTGTATTACACTCTAAACATATGTTAAACCTGTCCAACTACATCTGTAAGCAATCACAACGCCAATCAATTACCAGAGGTGCCATATGTTCACCGCAAGCACTCGCTCCCCCCACTATTCAAACTTCCAAACAATTTGCACCACCAAATCGTATTCAATTTACGATTGAATTCCCTGAATTCCATCGATTTTTTTCTATCATCTGCTCCAAACAACGACGACGTGTGCTGTATGCCAACTGTTCCACACGAATCTCCGCTAAAAGAGCAAAAAACAAACGAAAAACTGCCTAAACTCGTCTGTGGAACCCCGGCGGAATGTACAATTTCACTCGAATCCGGCATTCGCACGAGACTCCCTTCACTTTTGCTACAACCAGCTACAACGTAATAAATATCTGTGAGATCTCATCACATCCGATTCCGAACTGATACCACACAAATTGTTTCAATTTACGATGCACACAGCTCGTCGTCCATTCGAAAGGTCCCGCCGCCGCCGGCGTCGTGCTACTGCTGCCGCACTCTAATTTCTCGTGCAATTTAGAGTCCAACGTCGTCGCCGGCGAATTGATTGATGCGAGCGGCAAAAGGTCGATGTGTTCACATGCAGAGCACTGCTCGCCCATCAGCGACTCCTTGACCATCGCAAAGGTGTGGCGAAGCCAAAGGTCGTCAGCTTAACCTTTAATTAAGTGAACGCTTCAAAAGAACCAACCAGAGGAGCACTGCTCCAATTCGAAGGCAGCCAGTGGTGCAACCATCGCGCAGGGTGGGCTCCACCTTCGCCATATGTTCTGGATTCACGCCACGCCAACCGCCCACACCAGGCCGCACTAATGAACATTCGCGGAGCTGATGATCTTTATCTCCCTCGTCTGCACTCGTTCGCGATTAGGGCATGGGACGCTCGTATGCGAATCGTAATGGGATTTGTTGTGCAACCACTGCTCCGTGGACGAGGAAAAATCGATAGCCCCGGGCGTAGTCTTCAAGGAAATCGATGCAACCCGGTCGGTCTACTTCCACCCCACGAGGAAACTCTGACAGGTGGCAGGTGGGTGACTGATGACGGTTCGATACTCACCTCTAGAACATAGTCCAAATCTTTGGTTTCGTTGTTGTTGCATTTCTCATCGTTCATGCATTCAGATTCATCATCCCATCGCTTGTAGCCCTCGTCAATGCCTTCGTCAATACAGTCGTCGTCGGCATCTGGAAGCAAGAAAAACACGGAACAAGTCAGTATCAGAGTTTGGCATCTGTTTGACAGTCGCCTCTGTGGTGCTGTCAAATCTAACGCGCGGCGAAAATTTGTTACCGTCAACGCGCATTAATCGCGCTCTCTCGTCGACGGTTGCGAAAGACTGGAGGAGACCTATCCCACTGAGTGGCGGATGCATTTGCATCCCGGCTCCGAACGAGCTCCACTCCAAGTCAAGCCCGTCAGCCGCTCGCAGTCGCAGTCGCAACATGTAAAATCCGAATTAATTGCGAAATTTCATCACTCGCACTGGGAGATCGGCGAACTGACATTTGGATCTCGTACGATCGGATGAACACACTTTTGGGGGGACGGCGGCGGCGGGAGCAGCTGTGTTCATAACTCTTGTTGTTTGTGCTTGAGTTTTGATTGCTGTGCATGCTGGTGTGTGCCCACCTCCCGCACACCTGGGGCACAGAGTTTTTGTGCAGCACCCAAGGACGGTGGCAGAGGTGAAGTACCTCGTTAGAGTGTGTAACGAGTAACAATTGCGGCGCCGCTGTCGCAGTAAGAATGGATGCAACCAGCCATCATTATGGAGCTTGTTCATGTAAATGAGTGGAGAGCTCATGCAGATTGTGTGATGCACGCCAACCGCATTTTGTCGTTGGATAGGTGCCTCCGATTGAGTCTTTTAATTTGGTAAACATGCGCAGTTTGACCTCTTGCCCGCTGAGGGGAGTGAAGGGCGAAGGGGACAAGTTTATGACAAGTTTAGACACATGAAATTGGCACTCACACGACGAGGTTTTGATACAAAACGGAGTTGCACACACGTTTTTAACGAGCTTTTTGGACGAAACCGCAGTGGATTGCACTGAGAAGTGGACAAAGGTTGAAATATCCGAGTGCAGTGTGGACTACCTAGACCTTTTCGGTGTGATTTAGGTAATGTTGGGTGCGCAAATGAAGGAGAGCGGGATCACATCAAATAATGCTGCAACTAAGGGCGACCTCGGAGGTGGTTAAAAGCTAGGTCTTGGGGAAGACTTGAGTTGGTATTGTATTGGGTCATACCGATTTGTCTTTGGAATCACAGTCCGAGGTAGACTTGGGCCTAGCTTCTACAGCAATCACTCGTGTTGTTCGTTTTTTCACGAGTGGAGGGAACCTACAGTTTAATATTGACTCCGAACGGCGAGATTGAGAAGCTTTTTATAAACATTTGTATTCTTTGAGTGTTGTCGGTGACTCGAAAGTTTTTTTTTTTAAATTGTTGTTTGTTCTGTAATTTGAACCTAGACTTGAAAGTTTAGTGCGTAGTGGTCGCGCTTACCCAATACACAACGGCGCTACTTTAGTCTTAAAAACCAAGTTAGAGACAAGGGACTTAAACCAAGTCATTTAGGACGTGCGATCCTTCACCCTAGAACCAATTGTTGAACGATAAGTAGGAGTGCCGAAACGTTCTTGGATGACTTCAAGTCGTTGATGGTGATACGTGATTGGGAATGAACACAGTGAGTTGTCAATAAGACGTTAACAGTAATTGACACATTTATTTAATCTTTGCAGGTTTATACGACTCACCGGATGGCTGGACAATATCTAGTAACAGGCTCACGTTGTGAAGTGGAAGATTTGATTCCATTCCCTCTGGGGCATCACAATGGATCCACATGGACCTAAGTAAGACATGGTCTTACCCTGATGCAATTGTTCGGGCTCTAGACAAAAAGGAAGTAAACCACACAGTATCGAAATGGATGTATGAACTCCTGAACACAAGATCGGAGACTCACACACCAGGAGGCATAATAAAAGTCGATACAACAAGAGGATACCCACAAGGAGGAGTTCTATCTCCTCTCATGTGGAGCCTAGTTGTAGACGAGCTTCTAGAGATACTAACTTACCATGGCATCAGATGTCAGGCATATGCCGATGACATAGTAATCATAGCCAGAGGAAAAATGGAGAAGACCCTATGCGATATTATCAAATGGGGGCTAACTTTAACTAAGGAATGGTGCCTGTCGGCTGGGCTAAGCCTAAATCCGGCAAAAACCACCATAGTACCTTTCACAAGAAAACGACTAAAACCAATAAGTCCGTCGGGTACAACACTGACTCCGGTAAAAGAAGTTAAATATCTGGGAGTAATCTTGGACAGCAAGCTCATCTGGAAAAAAACATACAGAAGAGATAACCAGGAAAGCGACGAGTGCTCTGGTGATTTGTCGAAGCTTGGCGGGCAAATCCTGGGGATGCAGTCCAAGTATTCTAAGATGGATGTACATCTCTATTGTTCTATTGTAGTCAAAAAGCTACCACTCCTGGCCATTCCGAAGGATGACGTGATTAGGAAATTCAATTTCCAAAAGAAATTTACCAGCAAGCTCAGCACCAAAAGGGACTGGAGCAATGAATCCATGGTCCACAGACTGAGCAGCAACACGCTAAAAAGGAACTGGAGCAGGAGTCGTGAAAATATATTAGGTGTTTTTTCGAGATTCGAACCTTACAGCTCAAACGTAGGAGTCGACGCACCTACCCACTACGCTACGGCGCCCACCGGCTTAACCAAACCTAATTGAGAAATGGTTTGAGGTAATTTACGGCAAGACGGAGTACATGATATCATCAAGCAAGGACGTGTAACATCGACGATTTTGCTAGAAGGTCAAGATATAACCTCGGTCTTTACCTGTCTCCGTCCCACAGCAACCACGGCATAGATATCAAGGGCAGAGTTACTCTGGGATTTAAGAAGCAATTAAGTATCAAAGTCCTCCCGTGCAGAACTAAGATGGCTTTTTATAAAACCCCAATCATCCCGGTTATGCTTTATGGTGCAGAGGCATGGACCTTGGTAATAGGAAGCCCTTGGTCGGCTCTAGAGGAAGGAACTACGTAGCCGTTTGGATTGACGCTGAATGGAGGAGAAAATTTAACCACGGGTTATAGGACGACACTGGCCTTTCAAGTTACCTACAAATGAAACTTTTAAAGAAGCTACGCCATGAAGAGCATATGTACGCTACAGTTTAACGCAGCAGTGGGTGACAGTTTTGGAAGGGACCTTAACTAGACGCAAGTGAAGACGATTGGATGGCACAGTTGCTAAGTGCCTGTTCTAAGTTAGAGGGGTCCCAGGTTCGAATCCCAGTAAAAGCAAAGTTAATACGCTTTTATCCGGTTTTTCAAATCTGGTCCAGTCACCTGCTGCCGTTGAGATCAAATTAACGGCATTATCGTTGGAGCGGCCGATCAGTGGTAGTAGTCTGACTGTGGGTATCACAATGGACCAACATGGTCTAGGTGTGCTGGTAAATTCACTAGCAGCCTCCTAAACGACTGACTGGCGCAGTTGGTTAAGTGCCTGTCCCAATTTAGAGGAGTCACAGGTTCGAATCCCAGTGAAATTGAATCTGGTCCAGTCACCATTTGCCGTTGGGATCAACTTAACAGTACTGGAGTAGGATGCTACCTGGCAGTACAATGGACCAGTTTTGAGTCTTGAGTGCTCCAGTAGTGCTGCAAAAATCCTCCGAAAAAGAAAAAAAAAAGCCTCCTAACCTAACCTAACCTAACCTAAGGCCAATGCTTCAGCCAAGAGAGCCTTCAAATCCGCGGCTCTTGGTTCGAGAAAGAGAGGAAGACCGAATGTTTGATATAAAGACCAAGTGGTCGCGGATGCGATGATGACTGGAAGCAGCGTAGACGGGACCTTCAGCGATGGTCAATAGCTCAGGCTCAGACCCTCCAGAGATCGTAGGCCTACAGTTACGCAGAAAAATTCTACAGAATAAATTCGGTTCATCGGTTTGGAGAAGTTTTTGTAGACTATTACAACAACATTGTGGATGCAATGTCCATGATGGTAAGTCCATGTAAGCTACTCTTGGACAAGTACACGGAATGTTGGCTGATTCGGAAAAGGAACATTTTTTTCAATGCCAAAAGTGTACAGAAGCGTTTATGAATTCCCCTCTTGAGACTGACTTTAGGTCAGATATCTTCCGTCAGTTATGTTGTCATTCCTCCACTCAAGTTCTAAAGTCGTTCAAGGCTAATCTCCTTCCGAGACGACAGAGTCTTAAACCGAAACACAAAAACGAGTTACACTGTAGAATCACGTGTGTCCTCAATAAATTAGTCTCCATATCTCCTCACTTTCGCAACCGATCTCCGACGATAATGCTTAAAGTGATAAAATGAATCTGAAACTTACCATCGGCTGTCATGTGCGATATAAGTTGCTCCAACTCTTGTGACATTAGGCACTCAAAGTCTGCTTGCAGGTTGTAGTCCAGCGCAGTGTAGACGATCATTCCGAGTTGGCTTAAGATCTGTAAAGACACGAAAATACCTCATTAGTTAGTCTGAATACGAGAAGCTTGACGCAGATACAATTAATCACACGACAGAGAGACAAAAGCCAACCTTGACTGGCGATCAAAATATTTCTTCCATCTGAGTTGGAACTTTCGCTTTTCAGCTGCAATGCAGTCGCCGCCACCGCTAGCGCCGCCAGCACGCCCACATTTTCCACATTTTCTGTGAAGATGACAAGCGGCAACGGCAGCGGCAGCGACGGCGGAATGCCTTCGCTTCTCAAATGCCACGGCATGTGGTTCAACCAGATCAGAGAGGATGGCAGCGGGAGTATGATAATCCAAGGCACGGTGAGGCGGTGGATTAGGGGAGTTGATCGGGTAAGGCACAAGTGGTTTCACCTTGTACATCCTGCGGCGGTATGCGAGTGCATGGGTCTGTCTGTTTGAATGAAAGGATCGGCTTTAGGGGGTGGTTCGGTGGTTCGGTGGGTCGTTGAACCCGGGGTAAGCGTTTAATTGCGACTGATTGTGCGGAATAATGAAACTGAAAGGTGAAATGCTGCCTGAGATTGATACGCAAATAAAAGTCGGAATGCCGTCCGTTCGTCCGTTCGGAAGAAGGTGGCAGCCGTGTTTCGGAAGACTGTCACGTAGTGCTGGAGGAAAGTGAAAGGATTCGGACTGAGGCGATTGCTGTGGTAGGCATGCAGTTAGTATTTGTTTTTTTTTTTTTGATTGACAGTTCGAAGTGAACGTAACGAATGCCATAAGAGTGTGAGTTCCCTGTTTGTTGACCTTGGTTATGGCGATCGTGGAATGTTTGTATTAGGTTCGGGTAAAGGAATGGTTACGAAATATCCAAGGTGAAGGTGATGCGGGGAAGATAAAAACGAAGGCTCCTCTTTGAGTTTCATTATGTATCAAGCAGATGTCACTTACGCATGAAGTTCAAGGGAGGTTGATGACTGAAGCCGTGTACTGGACATTTGGGGTTTGAGTTGCTATTGCAGTCACTTCGCACCAAACTGTGATTCTCACATATTGACCTTCTTCTTGAACCTGGACCTCACTCAACATGCCTCTCCAGCCACCACGATCTTTCGCCAGCTGTCTCCAGTTTCGCACACCAAGCCGGCCGAGGCCCCCTAGACTTGTGTGCGTCACCTCTGTTGCGTTGTCCCACAGGCTCAGAGTCGAAGACTCTTCGGGCCGGAGCTAAGTTGTCCATACGCTCTACATGGCCTAGCCATCTTAGGCGTTGGATCCGTAGACGCCTGGCTAGACTCATGTCACTGTAGAGCCCATACAGTTCGTGGTTGAACCTTCTCCTCCAAATGCCATCAACGCAAACAGGACCAAAGATCGAGCGCAGAACTTTTCTCTCGAAAAGACCAAAAGACTCTTCATCCGCTTGGGATATTGTCCATGCCGCTGCGCCGTACAGCCTGACTGGGATGATCAAGGTCTTGTATAGAGTCAGCTTAATCTTCCGAGAGAGGGCTCTACTACTCAATTGCCTTTTGAGCCCAAAAAACAGCGGTTGGCAAGAGTTATTCTGCGTTTGATCTCGGTACTGATGTTGTTTGTACTGTTTACCGCGGAGCCGAGGTAGACGAAGTCCTTCACCACCTCAAAGTTATAGCTGCCTCTGGTGACGTTCTGGCCAAGTCGTCGATGTTGTGCGTCCTTTCTCGATTACAGCATATACTTTGTTTTGCCCTCGTTTACCGCCAGACCCATTTTAGCCGCTTCCGTTTCAATGCCAGCAAACGCATCATTGACGGCTCGCTGTGTTCGCCCAATCACGTCAATGTCATCCGCCTAAGCTAGCAGTTGAACGGACTTTTGGAAGATCGTGCCTCTTGTGTTGGCCAGTGAGTTTTGCACGATCTTCTCAAGAACGATGTTAAAGAAATCACATGACAGTGCGTCGCCTTGTCTAAAACCTTTTTTGACATTGAATGTCTCGGTGAGTTCATTACCGACCTTGATGGAACAGCGAGAGTTCTCCATCGTCATCCTGCTCAGTCTGACGAGTTTGGCAGGAATGTCAAAACTAGACATGGCGATGCATAGGTCGTCTCCATACACGCTGTCAAATGCGGCCTTGAAATCGACAAATGGATGGTGTGTGTCGATCTGCATTTCCTGGGTCTTCTCCAGAATCTTCCGCAGTGTGAAGATTTGATCGGTGGTGGACTTCCCGGGCCTGAAACCACAGTGATAGGGACCTATCAGTTTGTTCACAAATGGTTTCAGGTGTTCACACAAAACGGCAGAGAAGATCTTATAGGCGATGTTAAGAAGACTTATCCCTCGATAGTTGGCGCAGTCAAGGGGGTCTCCTTTCTTGTGGATCGGGCAAACGATACTGAGATTCCACTCATCGGGCATGCTTTCCTCCAACCATATCTTACAGATGAGCTGGTGCATGCGCCCTACCAGATCACCTCCAGCTGCTTTAAACATTTCAGCGGGCAGACTATCTGCACCAGCAGCTTTATTAGACTTCAGTCTCGATATCGCTATCTTGACTTCGTCTAGGTCGGGGGGACGGTATTCTCTTCTATCATCGTCCGTTGTGTTGAGTGGAACATTCTGCCTGACAGCGGTGTTTGTGTCCTCATCGCCGTTCAAAAGTCTGCAGAAATGATTGGCCTTAAGTGCTTCAATCTTTTCCGGATTGTTGGCATAACATCGGTTCTTAACGGTTCTCCACAGAAAAGAGTCCAAAGGGGGTAAAATCGCTGAGCTGCGATCAATTGACATCGCCAAGATGGCTGATACCACGATTTGGGAATTTAGTGCGCAAAAGATCGATTCTGGCATGGGCTGTGCAGCATGGTGCGCCATCCTGCATGAACCAGAGGTCATCCAAATCCATGTCTTCAATTTCAGTAGAAAAAAGTCGGCTAACATGGCTCTTCGTGGGCGCCGTGGCGTAGTGGGTAGTTGCGTCGACTCCTACGCTCGCTGCTGTCGGTTCGATTCCCGAAAAAAACACCAAACATTTTTTCACGGCTCCACCTCTTTCGAGTCACTGACAATGCTCAAAGAGTATAACTGTCTAGAAAAAGCTTCTCAATCTCGCCGTTCGGAGTCGGCATTAAACTGTAGGTCCCCTCCACTCGTGACAGAACAATAGCACGCACAACACGAGTGGTTGCTGAGAAGCTAGGCCCAGGTCCACCTCTGATTGAAGCGCCGCCATTATTATTATTACTTACATGGCTCTTCAACGCCCACCGTTGACCGAAACGTTGTTCCCAGCCTCATTTTAGAAGAAAAATGGTCCAATGATGCCACCACTCGACAATCCGCTCTAAACTGTCACTCTCTATGCATGTATGGGCTTCTCGACAATAACGTGGGGGTTTTTCGAGGCCCAGATGCGACAATTTTGTTTGTTAACGTAGCCCCACCGAAATGAAAATCCGCCTCGTCAGAAAAGATGATTTTTCGCCCAAAATCGTTGTTCAATTCAAGCTGCTCTAAGGCCCAAAGTGCGAAGCGATAATGAAGCGGATGGTCGAGCGCCTTCAATTGCTGAGTCAATTGGACCTTGTAAGCGAAAAAACCGAGATCTTTGTGCAGAACTCTCCACAGGCTAGTCCGTGAAATGTTGAGCTGATGAGATCGATGGCGAGTTGGTGTTCGTAAATTGAGTCTCACACTCTCGGCCACAGCAGCCATATTCTCATCTGTGCACATTGTACGACCACGGGGACCACGAGTGTAGTCCACTAGCATACCAGTCTCACGAACTTTTTGCACAAACTTGCGTACAGCAGTCGCGGCGGATGCTTGCTTCATTTCGGCCAAAACTTCTTTTCAAAAAACGCTCTGTTTGGGTTACACAGCACTCAATTTGGAAATCAGTTTTCAATATTTCCAAACTTTGTTCAAGCGTAAAGCGATTCCTTTCGTTCCGCGGAGGTATGGTAGTGACTTTCTGTCAAGATTTCGAGCGGAAAACAGCTTTCAGTGTCAAAATAACCAAAGATTAAAAAAAAAACACTAGATGGCGCACCTTAAACACACTTCTTGAAAGGATAACTAACTGCATGCCTACCACAGCAATCGCCTCAGTCCGAATCCTTTCACTTTCCTCCAGCACTACGTGACAGTCTTCCGAAACACAGCTGTCACCTTCTTCCGAACGGACGAACGGACGGCATTCCTACTTTTATTTGCGAAATTTTAAGCAACCTTTTCGGAGTTGATTGCCTCTAGAAATCCGAAGTTGACTTGATGACCTATCATGTCCAATTAATTATTCCCTACAAATTTGTATCAATACTCGCCGTTGTATCAGAAAACGGATCAATTTCCTTCCGTTTTGGCATCCTTGTCTGGCGCCTCTTTGCCGGTTGCACTTAAGATTCTTAAAGGAAATCTCTGTTCAAGACCCTAAACTCGAAAGTATTTTATCCCAATTGACGAACTCTCTCTCTTCCTTGCTTTTCACTCGAACATAAGAACTTCACTGGCTTGTGAAGCTTTCTCTTATCAAAAGACTGCCTCGAAGACATTAAGAGCTGTCGCTTGTCCCCACAACACTGACAACATCTTTAGACCAACCTTTACCCTGGGGGTTTCCAAATGACTACCTCTCACAAGCCTTAATTGCTTATGACCAACGTCCAATTCCTCGCCACAAAATCAGTGCAATTGGTTGCAAAAGTTCGACATTCCTCGACCAGCCCACTTTGGACAGGCTCATTAAACGATAATTGCCATTTTGTTACCTTCAAAATGTCACCGAGTTCACGTTCAACTGCAGAGCCAGCAATTCGAATGCACTTTCGCCCCGAAAACGAACGACAGAAGGACCACAACCCAGATCACTGATTTGGGTCATTCCAACATGTCGCCGCCGGCAGCAATCGCATCTTGTCACCTGAGTGCTGCAGTGTCTCGGCGACACCACCAACAACTAAACCATGTTAATTATTGGTGAACCAATTAAATTTTTACCTTTCCAAATGCAAGTGGCAACCAGCCAAAGCCACCACCTGTGAAGCGCACACAGCCGCAGAGCTGCATAGAACGAGTTTCGCATGCTCTAGCTTCGCAAGGCAGCAGGCAGTCTCCTAGAGAACAGCGCCGCATCGCATCGTTGCGACGAAGACGAGTTTTTCCATCGACCAGCACCACCAGCACCTCCATGGGAACTGACAGGAGGGAGTGAAATCGCTATTTAGTGGGTGCATTAATTACATGGGTTATTAGATTCTGCATCGCTATCGCGTTAATTAAATTGTCGAGTGTCTGGGGGCTGCTCCTCCTCGGGGCTGATCCACATTCCGTGCGCTGGGAAAGGTGTGCACACTGGCGCGGCTCAAGACAATATGCAGCTCTTCCCACGATTTGTCTCTCGTATCCAAGCCTAATTCTGCTTCGCGTTGCCGTGTAAGTGGACGGACTCGTGAAAGATCACTGCGTGCCTGGGAACATACACGCTGTTTACATGGCCAGGCTATGAGCACATGCATAATTGAGTGCAGTGCACTCCGACGTCCCTTCCCTGGAGGAGACTGCAGAACAATCGGATTCCTGCAGGGTCCATTCAATTGTCTCTCCCACTAGTCGAATCTGTTCTCGACTGAGGAGTGAAGTCACACAAATCCACTGTCGCCGCATGGCACTTGTGCGAAAGGCGACCCTAGACCAGATCGATCCGGCAGCCAATCAGTTTCACAATCGATCAACTGTGGTGGCGGGTAAGAGATACGTTCACAGATACACCGATCGCAACCTGCTCCGAACCGTAGAGTGACGAAGTCGATTGCAGCGGAGCGGCATGTGCTCCGTGCGCGCCATTATCAAGCCATTAGAAGCGATTGTGAATCGCTGGAATGATTTATCCCGTGACGATACAGATACGACCGCCGAGCATGCCGCAGGATCGTGTGTAAGCCCGATATATCTCGAACTATTAATTTGGTGCTTTTACTTTTCGATCGCGCGCTGATATCGGGCTAGCAGGGGCCTGAGACTGGAACCCAGCGGCATTCGGAGTGAACGTTCACCGCAATCTTTCGAAAATATTTGCTTTTCTTCCCAAAGCCAACGCGAGAAGCTTGGCATTTACTGGCGTGCTTCCAGCACAAAGACGCGACGGGTGATGTAAGCCGGGCCACCACCAGCGGATGGTGCTTGCTCGCATTTGCTTATGACACGAAATTGCACTTAAATGATTGCGGGCATTTCGAAAGCGACGGAGTTGATAAGTGAGACGGCACTGGATGGGTGGCAGTGTGTAGTGCGCAGCCCTTGAGAAGAGTCAACAGAGGCGCGCACGGGACGAGATTGGATTTTAATTAACATTTTATTTGAAACAAATAGAGGCGATAGTGGATGGAGTGGATGGGGAGGTTGGGAAATGCCCCATGGATTGGTGCACGCTCGAATTGGTGGAGAATATTTGCGCTCTAATATTTGACGGCGAGATGGGGGGAGGTGATAGAGTTTAATTGAATTTTTTGCTTACGAATGTGTTTGCGTTGAAGTGACAAGTGGCGGTGATTAGAGTGGCTAATGGCGGTGGGATCTTGGGGCTTGTTTGCAGATTTATGAAAATATTTTGATGTTGACGACAGAGTTTTGTTTGTGCAAGTTGGGAAGGTTGATTATTGGGAGTGTCGATCCATAAAAGGTCATGGACCTTGAATCTAATGGAGGAAAGGAGTGTGTCAATGGATGACGGGATGATGAGAAGGTCAAAGTCAGATTGGTTATAGTTTGCAACGTTAGAGAATGGAGATGGTACTGGGAGGAAAAGAGAAATTCTGCTGAGTTTTGAAGCAGAGGAAATTGTAAGTTCTACGTTTGGCGATATAAGATCCGTGAATAAAAAGGCAGCAATATAAACACTGTGGGCACCGTGGCGTAGTGGGTAGGTACGTCGACTCCTACGCTCGAGGTCTAAGGTTCGAATTTCGAAAAAAACATCAAACATTTTTTCACGGCTCCACCTCTTTCGAGTTACTGACAATGCTCAAAGAGTATAACTGTCTAGAAAAAGCTTCTCAACCTCGCCGTTCGGAGTCGTGAGAGAACAATAGCACGCGTGTTGTGCGTGATTGCTGAGAAGCTAGGCCCAGGTTCACCTCGGACTGTAGCGCTGCCATTATTATGACTAACAAACAAACACTACCGCTGTTTATGTTGAATTATTCTTGACGACTTCAGTAAAAGATAAGAAGACAAAAACAGACAGTGAGAAACTATTTGAAGTCTGAAGCGCCTTCTTCTTCTTCTTAGGGCGCTACAGTCAGAGGTGGACCTGGCCCTCACCCAACATGCCTCTCCAGCCAGCTGTCTCCAGTTTCGCACAATAAACCGGCCGAGGTTCCCCTCGACTTGTGTGCGCCACCTTATACGTGGACGTCCTCTGTTGCGTTGTTCAACAGGCTCAGAGTCGAAGACCCTTCGGGCCGGAGCTAAGTTGTCCATACGCTCTACATGGCCTAGCCATCTTAGGCGTTGGATCCGTAGACGCCTGGCCAGACTCATGTCGCTGTACAGCCCATACAGTTCGTGGTTGAATCTTCTCCTCCAAATGTCATCAACGCAAACAGGACCAAGGATCGCGCGCAGAACTTTTCTCTCTAAAAGACCAAGACGCTGTTCATCCGCTTGGGATATTGTCCATGCCTTTGCGCCGTAAAGCAGGACTGGGATGATCAAGGTCTTATACAACGTCGACTTGGTCTTCCGAGAGAGGGCTACTCAATTGCCTTTTGAGCCCATAAAAACAGCGGTTGGCAAGAGTTATTCTGCGTTTGATCTCGCTACTGATGTTGTTTGTACTGTTTACCGCGCACCCAAAGTAGACGAAGTCCTTAACTACCTCAAAGTTATAGCTGCCTCTGGTGACAGCATATACTTTGTTTTGCCCTCGCTTACCGCCACGCCAGACCCATTTTAGCCGCTTCCGATTCAATGCCAGCAAACGCATCATTGACGGCTCGCTGTGTTCGCCCAATCACGTCAATGTCATCCGCGTAGCTAGCTGTTGAACGGACTTTTGGTAGATCGTGCCTCTTGTGTTGGCCAGTGAGTTTTGCACGATTTTCTCAAGAACGATGTTAAAGAAATCACATGACAGTGCGTCGCCTTGTCTAAAACCTTTTTTGACATTGAAGGTCTCGGTGAATTCGTTACTGACCTTGATGGAGCAGCGAGAGTTCTCCATCGTCATCTTGCTCAGTCTGACGAATTTAGCAGGAATGTCAAAACTAGACATATAGCTCGTCTCTACACACGCTGTCATATGCGGCCTTGAAATTGACAAATAGATGGTGTGTGTCGATTCGCATTTCTTGGGTCTTCTCCAGGATCTGCCGCAGTGTGAAGATTTGATCGATGGTGGACTTCCCAGGCCTGAAACCACACTGATAAAGACCTATCAGTTTGTTCATCACTTTTCTACTCTCTATCAAACAAACAATGCACTCCATCTTCCACTGAATCGATTACTTCTCTTCCTCCTCTTTATTCACTGTCCTCGAAAATAAATATTCTACCTCTCAATCCACAAACACGAAGTACAGATTCATCCGAACGGAAATCAAATTGCAGCTGATGATAACGAATTCATTGGATATTCGTGCATTTCTTAAAATAAATCGAAATTCAAAACAACTTCCATCGATAAGAGACGACCTTCACAGTACACACTGAAGCGAGTGATAAGTTTGAGAGTTCAGAGGCGCACGGCTAAATGACAAAGCGGCGAAACTGATAGCGAGACAGAAGCGGTGTTGAATAGTGAGCAATCTAGAGATAGACCCATCGAAAGCGACAGCGGACGTGTTTGAAATTCTTCAAATTTAAATCAGTTATCGATCAAAAGTGACTTTAAAAAGGAATGTTAAGCGTGAGGTTATGGTAATTTGAGGTGGCTCAAAAATTGGGCTTTGGATAGCAAATTCTGCTCCAAAGGAGTACGTATTTGACTGATTTTTGATTCACGTGAACGTTGTCTGAGATTTGCTTTGTCGTTGAATTTTCGAATTTGCGAAAAATGAAGGATTATTCCAAACAAATGACGCGATAGTTAGTAAACATAACGACTGGATGGCGCAGTTGGTTAAGTACCTGCTCAAAGTTAGAGGGGTCCCAGGTTCGAATCCCCGTGAAAGCAAAGTTAGCACGCTTTTATCCGGTTCTTCAAATCTGATCCAGCTACCATTTGCCGTTGGGATCAAATTAACGGCATTATCAGTGGAGCGGTCGATCAGTGGTAGTAGTCTGACTGTGTGTATCACAATGGATCAACATGATCTAAGTGTGCTGATGAATTCACTAGCAGCCCCCTAATCTAACCTAGCCTAGTTAACAAGAAAATACACTTTTCTCGAAAATCGATACACGAAATCTTTGGCTTTTAAACGACTTTTTGGTCTTGTAGTTTTCCAGAAAAATATCGTGCTAGTTGGAGATGTCTGTTGGTTGAGGCCCAGATCCACTCCGGACAAGACATTTTTTGTAGAAGATCTGGTGACATTTCAAAGCGCTATGAACATATTCAGTTAAGAAAAACTGCTTTCCATAAACAAACATTTTCCGTTCACTTAACAAAATTCTCGAAATCCCCATCCGAACCTTAACCTGCTTCTCCTGAAACCTAGATATTCAACGAATGTCTGCGTTGCTTTATCTGGTTGACAAAAATGTCGCCATATTTCTTTGGGATTAGTGCCAAAATTCTTGGTAGTAACGGTTTGGGTGCATCGAGCGTGCATTGCACATTCTTTCACGCATGTGCCCTGAATATGAACACGTACGTGATGATATTATGCAGCAAACTTGAGTAAATGATCACTGTTGGCGCGATTTGGCTGATGTTCGGAAATGTGTATGCTGATCTGATGGAGGAGTTAACCACAAATGCAATGTTGCGGTTTGCGGAGAAGAACATTTCAAGGAATTTAATGCAATTTTAAGTCATTGTGTGCTGATTCGCTATTCCCAAGGCAAACAAGAGACTTTGTTCGGCAACGCTGCAAGTGATGTGCTGGGAGTGTTGGGAAGATGATGAATTGACATGTGAATTGAAGACTTTACTTCATGAAATTTGACCTCATCTGTTAACTTTACGAGTTAGATTCTAATTTCGTCGGCCAATTAACATCGCCACGACGTGAGATAACACGGCCATTGAATTTCTCGCGCAAAAGAGCCATTGTTTCGTTTTTCTGTGTGGCCAGTGGCACCATCCTTTTGGAAGCACATGTCATCCAGATCCATATCCTCAACTTCTGGCCACAAGAAGTCCGTTATCATCTCGGGATAGCCAACCCCATTCACGGTAACTGGTTGGCCGACCTCATTTTCGAAGAAGTACCGCCCAATGACGCTGCCAGCCCATAAACCACACTAAACAGTCACTCTTTGTGGATGCATGTTTTCACATTTCCTACGGACCCGGTTTGCTGAAATTTGCGCACAATTATAACGATTGTGGACACATTTAGTCGATTATGATGACCAAAAAAATCACGAAGTGCACGAAATGCATTTTGATTTGAACGCTCATTTTCGTAAAAGGCTTCAACAATCTTAACGCGCTGCTCAATTGTGTACCTCTTCCAGTAGACTTCAAAAACTTCAAGGCAAAGGAATGAGGGCAACACTACAGTGCAACAGAATGATACCGATAACATATATATTAGAGTGCTTCAATGACATAAAACATAAAGCAAAGACTACAGCTGAACACCCTCCTAGAGGCTTACAACATAGAAATAGGTAATGCACCAATATATTTAACAAACAAGACCGCTCGGGTCGGTGAAACTCAACCCTACCAACTTCGTAATGCAAACAACTACAGGCTGGAGAAAACAAGACCAACAAGATCTCAAAACACTTTGATGATAAAGTGTCAAACACTGAAACAAAGAAATGTCAAAATTAAGTTGGGCAAAAAAACTTGACGTTAAGGTGTGACTCACAATTAACATCGTGCATTATGGTTAGACCACCCTTTATTTTGCTATGTCTAGTTTTGACATTCCTACCAAACTCGTCAGATTGAGCAGGATGACGATGAAGAACTCTCGCTGCTCCATCAAGGTCGGTAACGAACTCACCGAGACCTTCAATGTCAAAAAAGGTTTTAGATAAGGCGACGCACTGTCATGTGATTTCTTTAACATCGTTCTTGAGAAGATGGTGCAAAACTCACTGGCCAACAGAAGAGGCACGATCTTCAAAAAGTCCGTTCAACTGCTAGCTTACGCGGATGACATTGACGTGATTGGGCGAACACAGTGAGACGTCAATGATGCGTTTGCTGGCATTGAAACGGAAGCGGCTAAAATGGGTCTGGCGGTAAACGAGGGCAAAGCCAAGTATATGCTGTCGTTGAGAAAGGACGCACAACATCGACGACTTGACCAGAACGTCACCATAGGCAGCTATAACTTTGAGGTAGTGAAGGACTTCTTCTACCTTGGCTCCGCGGTAAACAGTACAAACAACATCAGTACCGAGATCAAACGCAGAATAACTCTTTCCAACCGCTGTTTTTATGGGCTCAAAAGGCAATTGAGTAGCCCTCTCTCGGAAGACCAAGTCGACGTTGTATAAGACCTTGATCATCCCAGTCCTGCTTTACGGCGCAAAGGCATGGACAATATCCCAAGCGGATGAACAGCGTCTTGGTCTTTTAGAGAGAAAAGTTCTGCGCGCGATCCTTGGTCCTGTTTGCGTTGATGACATTTGGAGGAGAAGATTCAACCACGAACTGTATGGGCTGTACAGCGACATGAGTCTGGCCAGGCGTCTACGGATCCAACGCCTAAGATGGCTAGGCCATGTAGAGCGTATGGACAACTTAGCTCCAGCCCGAAGAGTCTTCGACTCTGAGCCTGTGGGACAACGCAACAGAGGACGTCCACGTACAAGGTGGCGCACACAAGTTGAGGGGGACCTCGGCCGACTTGGTGTGCGAAACTGGAGGCAGCTGACGAAAGATCGTGCTGGCTGGAGAGGCATGTTGAGTGAGGCCCAGGTCCACCTCGGACTGTAGCGCCCTAAGAAGAAGAAGAAGAAGATATGAGCGAGTGTAGGGCAGTTTCCACAGATTTGCCATGCAGTGAGCATATTTGGAGGCTGATACTTGGATTGATCAATGTTACATCGAAGACAGACGCCAATGAGCAGTCCTTTGAAATTTGGATAAGGCTGGAGTGTTATTTGGAGACAATCATAGAAGACAGAGCTTCAGTCTGGAAGAGGGGCAGCAACAAAAAGGAATTTCGTGGTGGAGGGAGGGAGGGACAGGGACTCCGAAAAGAACATCGGTAAAAATTAACCTTTTCATTCTCAAAACAAAATTCGATTCACTTCTGAAAAAATGTCTCATTGAAGCCTGATTTTATAGTAAATTCTTCTGTCCCTGTCCTCAGTCCTAGAATGCAAGACAATCCCACTCCCCTCTCAAGCAATCCACAGTGCAACAGTCCGTGAAGGCGTTACACTCCTAGAATGCTCCATTCTATGCTGAACTCTCCGACTCTTTTATCTCGCAGCAATAAATTCGCCGCTCAACAAAGTCTTCATCTATCCCAGCGATTGCGGTGTCTTCGGCGATTCCCGGCATTTATTCTGCAATTAGGTGAATTCATTTACCTTCTAGCAAGAGCAACAACATCCCCACATCCACTTCCCACACGCAGAACATCGCCGAGCTACCGCTAACGCGAACCATCCATTTTGAGCGGCAATTTGCGGCGAATTAATTGCATCGGTCAGCTGGTTGCCGCTCGTGTCAGCCCGCGGAACAACAGAGATAAGAAGAGCGAGAGAGAGAGAGAGAGAAAGAATCTATGCCAACCAAGCGCAGTTCCCCTACCAATCCTCCCCCAACTTCGGCCATTGCCGCAATCGGATTGAAGAACGAGAAACCCACACAGCAAACATGGACAGAGCCAGAGCTGCTTGGAAGTCGATGCAATAAGGAAGCAGCAAGCAGTTGTGATTTTCCGCTCCAATTCGCCAATTCCTAGAGAAATATGTAAATTCCACGTTAATAGGTTTTGCACTCCGGCTCTAGCTTCGGCGCCGATTCACGAGGAGGTAGCCACGCAAAGTGGTGTAGTCGCCGTGGCCGGACGGTTGTTTCGACAGACGCCCGCTGGGAGGAGTGTGTTCCAATTTTGGCGTGTTTCCTTCCAGTCTTCCTAATCAAAGTTAGCCTTTGACCTGGTTCCCGAGGAGTGCGAGCCTATGGCCGCACGGCATGGCGGTGTAGCACCAAAACATCATGTCATGTCACGCCAGAGCCATTAATTTCGATTTTGTGCGCCTTGTGCTTGCGCGGAAGGTTCGTGATAACAACTCTCAGCTTCGCTGGTTCAAGCGAAAAGGTCATCACTCCGTCTGCAGAGGTGTCAACGGGGGGGAAGGGAGGTTCAATCACGTCAGACAATTACTTTTCCCAAAAGTAGGCATCGCGTTCGAGCGAGGGAGTCGTCTTGGCGCGGAAGATTTTCATTAGAGTTTCACTCTCATCGCGACGGTGATTGGGTTGCTCTGGTCGCTGGTTACCGCGATGGATGGCGGTGTGTATGGCTAGTGTTGGATTTCATTACGGTTGGTCACGAATTTTATGAGAAATTTTCGCTTACTCCACCGGATGCACCGCAGAGTCTGACTGATGGATGAGGTCTGTTTTAGTTCTTTTATTAGGCATGTGCTGGGAAGTGATTGTTGCTTCATTAGCGGCGAGGATCTTGCCTGATACTGACAAGTCGTGTCTAATGCGCTGTTAAATGCGGGTTCTTTGACTGGGATTTGAGTTGTGCAGCCGAATGGAAAGGCATTGGGTGCAAAATGGAAAAGATGGGAGTGTTTTTTTTATACGGAAATGGGTGTCGTAGTGTTGCCTTCTTTGTGGGGCTTTTTAAGAATGCCCTACTGTTGCAGACTTGTGTCATGGGTAAGTGAGGATGTAGAGCGTATGAACAATGCGAAGAATTTTTGATTCTGAGCCTGTGTAACAACGCTACAAAGGGCATCCACGTCTAGGGTTGCGTGCATACGTTGAGAGGAACCTTAACCAGCTTGGTGTGCGAAATTGGAGATATCTAGCGAGGGATCGCCCTAGCTGGAGACGCATGTTGGTTGAGGCCCAGGTCCCCCGTAGACTGTAGCGCCACACAAAGAAGGAGATCGTGTATATGATATACGTGGCCTTGTATTCGTGGACCTTGCGTTGCTCGTTAGAGAGTTTCTTGTTTAATTCTGGATCTAAAAACTTAGGGAATAAAAAAATAAAAACACAATAAAAGGTGACCCTGAAAGCTGGCTTTCGCCCTCGATGATCCCGTGAATTCTGCGTCCAGTCATCAAGACCAAGGTGGATTGCATCCGCAATCACTTATTCTCTGTACTGGACGTTTGATGTGGCGCTCGATGTGGTCAATTTGGTCGACAGATCCGGACAGATCCATATCCTCATCCTTGCGCATTTCGTAGAGTTATATTTTCTCCATAATTTGCCTTCCTCGCAGATTGGGAATATACCAGATTGGCCAGTTACCAAACCCAGAAATCTTTTTCGAATGCACCAAGAATCAGCGCTGCCGTTTAGCTTTTCAAAATCTTAGCCATTGCATTTACATAAGGATCACCAATAGTTTTAGGAATAGCATCACAATCAGCGTCAACTCCTTTTTCGGTCATTGATTCAGTATCATCCTCAGCTTTAGCTTTGGGAACAGGGCTATTAACAACACTAGCACCTTAGAGACTGGCCAATCGTCAATATTGTATGTCCTTTGTCGAGAACAACTTATTTTTTTTTGTCGGAGGTTTTTTGAAATACTACACTGCAGCACTCAGACTCAAAAGCTGGTTCATTGTACTGCCAGGTACAAACCTACTCCAGTGCTGTTGATTTGATCCCAACGGCAAATGGTGACTGAACCAGATTCGATTTTACTGGGATTCGAACCTGGGATCCCTTAAAATTGGGACAGACACTTAACCTACTGCGCCATTCAGTCGCAAGCGGAGAACCACTTGCCTACAAAACAACCAGATGCAGTTGCTCTCGTTCGTACATTAAGCGCTTCAGAGCGTGAGTCAAAGAGTTAAGAACAGATCAACTTTACGAGCCTTCTGAAAATGAACAGCAATCATTTTGAAGTGACAAGTAAATGAAGGAACATCCATTAAAAATCCATATTTTCAAAACGGAAACCCATTCCAAGGCAATCTTTTCCCAGAAGCACTCTTCAAAGGGAAAGCACGGGAAAAGCGAACAAATTCCCGTATTCAATTACCGTCAAGAACTCATTTTCAATTAAATTTACCTCCCGACCGACTATCCAGCCATCAGCAATCATCTAAACGAAATTAAATTTACATCACGGGCCGCGCAAGACGTGTACCCTTTCTCTCGGGCCCATCCAATTGACACCCCAAAACGGGGACAGAGTTCTGCACACTCATCCAGAACTAATTGGTTTCGTTCTTAATCAACGCGATTGTTCGCCGGGAGAGAAAAAAAAAAAACAGAAAAACACGTAATAAATCTATCAGATACGAAATCAACTAGCCTCAGGTGTGGTAATTGATTTCAAACCTCTTCAGCTGACGAGCACTCTTGGCATTGGACCGACACTTACGTGAGAAAGTTCCCAAGCCCAAGCTCATTTGAGTGGTCCCTCCGCAGTCGCCCCCTTCGTGTGGTCGCTTTTAATCTCTCGTGTGGCATCGGAAACCACTTCAGAATGAAAAACAACACCGAATCCCGATGAGAATCATACCGGGAACAACTCAATACGAGACTTGTGTCACCACTTAATCCCGGATTAGTGTGTCCCCGTCTGGCAGGAGGAACGTTGTCATCCAACAACGAGAAGTATCTCAGAATCTTAATTGGGTAATTGGCCCAACGAATATCTTTGCGCATACCAATCGTACGCGCGACAGACATCCGATAGGTGACCATACCACACACACACACACACACACAAACACACACTCTCCAGTCCCGCAGCAGTCGTGATCCCCTCGAGCGGTCAAGCGATTCATTCATTTTCAACTCTTAGTTGGACTTCAGCGCAGGAGGAGTTCCACAATATTCACTCGTCCATTCTAAGAGAAAGACTCCAGTGATGGTGCTGGAGTCGTCTCTATTTGCTTTTTTTTTTCTTTTTTTGTTTGCTTCTCCAGCGACTTTCTTGGTGGCGCGAGATCGTCACTCGCCGAAGAATGAAAGAATCACACTTGGAGAGGCGACGAGATGGGGTTCATAACCAGTTCTGGATGACGACTATGGTGGCGGAGTGGGCTGGTTGAGTGCTCAGGTGTACACCTCGCCGTGAGGTGGGGGGGGGGGGGAGAACTATCAATTTGCATTAGCGGAGTTTGGCACACTTGGGGTTCGCCATTGAGCAGATGGGACCTGAAAAATGACAGTTGGGTGAGGAAGTTACACAACACAGGTTTTTTTGTGGAATCAGATTAAGGAAGAGGCCAAGGATTTTGTAGCATCTCTTCAATGGATAAGTGACGAATCGAAAAGTGCTTGCAAAAGTTGTCAGCAAACCGTAGAGAACGAAGTCTCTAGGGATAACTAAACATAAATAGGAGACAAAGCCCGAAAAAAGGAACTAATGGAAGGTACATCATTGGAAAATAAGGGTGCTAGAAGATTGTTTGTTAAGAAGGTCGGAGTTTCAATTGAAAGTCGCTTCATTGCCGTAGTCTATCATTATCTGTAGAATACTTGGATTGTGAAATTTGATGAACTGTCAAATAATTTGCAGCAGTAAATGGCATTTGCGCCACTTGCAAGAGATGTGCTGACGTGAGTCTATTCGAAAGATAATGGCAAAGTATACTGACAACAATTCAACACTCAAAGTCAAACACTGCCAAGTCAAATATTGTTGATGATTGTTGATAAGAGCCAAACATTTTTGCATTTTAAGTGAAATCACTTTGTTTCAAAATTGTACACAAGCCGAGAACACTTGAATAAATAAAAATCCATCAATTTCTGAACATTTTCTGAACATTTCTGAACATTTTCTCAACATTTTCTCAACATTCCTGGATATTTTCTGGACATTTTCTGAACATTTTGGAAAACAGTTTAGAAAAAAATGGTTGATGGCCAAATTATGATGTTGATTCTTTGCTTACTCCTCCGTACTTGCTTCCTTATTTCAGTCCAAAAAAGGAACATCCATCACAGATCACCTCAACTAATCGCTCTCTCTCTTTCACTCTCTCTCTGTCCGTCTCTTTCTCTCTCTCCCTCCTCTCTCACTTTCTCTCTCTCTCTCTCTCTCAATCTCTCTTTTTCTCTCTCTCTCAATCTCTCACTCTCTCTCTCTCTCTCAATCTCTTTCTCTCAATCTCTTTCTCTCCCTCTCTCTCCTCCCCTCTCTCTCTCTCTTTCTCTCTCTCTCTCTCTCTCTCTCCTTCCTCTCTCTCTCTATCTCTCTCTCTCTCTCTCTCTATCTCTCTCTCTCCATCTCTCTTTCTCTCGTGCAATAAAACTTTTCTGCACCACTGTAATTGACAAGTCTACCCATCGATCGAGCATCGCTTAGACCCCTCTTCCACTCTGCTTCCATTTTTATTAGCACAGCTCACCGAGCGAGCACGAGGTACCGTTCATCTAAATGACTTCTTCACCTTGCAGGCAGACTGGTTGGCCTGCCTGTCGATAGAGACGGCTCAGAATAGAAGACGAAGCCAAAGAAGATTATAATGTTGCTCACTGCGATGATGCATGCAGCATCCAGCATCGGCCATCGGGCCGGTTTGCAACAGTTCCCCTCCCCACCTGCTGGAGGTGGATACACACAGGAAAAGCTGTGCCTATCTACGTTCGAGATCTCATGCGCCTCGTGTGCCATGACATGAACATTTTTCACTAGAAACCCCACCGCAGCCCATCCCAGAGCCAGTATGCGACTATCGCCGACCGTGATCCTCGTCAAATTGATTGGTTTGACATGGACTTGGACACAGTCAGAAAGAGGGGGGTGGAGTGCGAGCGCCAGCCAGAACAATTTGCTCGACGGATCACTCCATCCATGATCGACGTACGGTACACGCAGCCCCAGGTGACCCCGGTGGCACGGAGGCATCGCCATTGCGCCGTTAGGTCTGAATCTCAATCCATCGTTCACCACCATCCCCGATAAGCGGCTCTGACAAAAGTTCTATTGAAATGATTCCATCGCACCCATCTCGCCAGCGAGCGAGAGAGGGCGTTCACATTGCGACCACGGCGCACCATCATCGGGAGCGATTCTGGGAAGGCATCTACGATGCAAGCACCAGGAAATAATCGCACTCGTCTCCCTGCCGCCTGCCTCGCGCCAGCTCGATGATCCGTAACATCACCTCGCCTGGGTTTGGTTATATCACAGCCATAATGCAAAATGCACTGACTCGCTCGGCGGGATCAGGTTGAGGCTGCGGTGGATCCAGTCCCAACCGCAGAATCCACCTCGATCCCTTGCGCACATAAACGCGGCCACATATGAGCCTAGCAGTTCCTTCCTCGGTGAATTCGGGACCGAAGGTATCCCACGGTACCCACATATGTACGTACCGTCTTCGGAGTCGGAGTCGGAGTCGTCGCGGTCGGCGTAGTCGTTTCCCGTCTGACAAATAGCCTCGTTCCTCTCGAGCCGCTCAGATGCAGCCTCCGGCTTGTATCTGTCGTGGATATTCAATCGACCGCAGTGCTATTAAGTAATAGTCTGCCTCGCAGCTTGTTTCCCTGTGTTGCAACCCCCCGTTCGCCGTTGTCTGTAAATTGAGAACAACAACATGGATCTGCCACCGAATGCAAGCATGACGACGACGGTGGTGGTGGTGGTGGTGTTGTTGTCGGAGAACGTACAACAAAAGGTCAGAACGATTTTCGCGAATGTTCCGTGGGTCAATTCAATTGAAGTCAAAGGTACACGCGAACACGTCGACATGTCGACACGTCGCGCCGCCGACCGTTCCCATTTATCGGCGAAGCACACTCATTGTTTCGCGAGCTCGCCATGCCAGTCCGAGGCAGCGTCGGGGAGTGACCTTAGCAATGAATCTATCGCCGGATTCGGTGCTGGTAATCTTAATCAGTTTTATTGCACGGCCAGTGGCCATGTACTCGTATGTGGGGTGCATGGAGAACTTCGGTTCCTCCTCCGCGTGGTACTTCTTGTTTGCATGTTACGGGCGTATAATTAGGCGGCTTGCGTGCCACCGGGGGGTTGGAGGATATTCGCTTCGATTTCCTGTGCTGCTGCTTTGGCAATCGCACAAAGGAGGTTGTTAACACGGAGATGGGCGTGCCATGGTGGCTCTTTGATGTCGAAAGGAAGTCTTGAAAGTGCTTTGCGCCGCGTAATCCCTTAATGCGACTAGAACTCATTACGGAATCGTTAAGAGGTCGCCGCTCGACGAATAGGGAAAGCGGGAAGCTGAGCAAACACAGAGAGAGAGATTCATCAAATCACTGTGGCAAGAACCGACGCCAAAGTGAGAGTGGCATCTGTGCGTGACAAGTAATGGAAAGTTAATTCGGTTTGGCCAAGTTTTGAAGAACCACAACAACGCTGATGAGAGGTTCTAGGCTCGAGAGTTTGATGTGAAAAGCCGCTTAATGACCGAGGCTCTTAAGTGGTCCCGAGTAGACATGGTCGAGAGGAGAGGAAAAGCACACTTGTGCCATGGATTAGGCACGATTCCGAGAGTGATCAGAAAAGTTGAGGGATTTTGTATTTGTGGTGGGTGAAGGTCAGGTTTATTTATTTTCGTTGGTTTGGGTTCTGAGCACTCAAGAGAAAGTGAGTTATGAGCTGATGATGATGAGATCGATCTCTGCGACCCAATAATATCCAGGTCAGTATTGGGGCAATGAAGTCAAGCATGAACCATAAATTACCCACGAATCTGTGAACAAGCTCATCTACTCTCAAATCCACCGGTCTTTCGAGTCACTGAGACCTAGCTTCTGTTGCTCCTAGACTAAAAATGTTGCTTGGGGAAGGATTTTTTCTGAAAATTACACTCTCTAACTACTCGTAGCATTGGACCATTCAGAACTCCTTGCGATAGTATCTTCAGCGTCTCAAGGAGCCCCTTATTGTGGCCAATTCGTGACCTTCGAGTGACAGATTTACAAGAAACATGGTTTTCCACACTTTTTTTGTTCGACAAAAGCTTAAGAGAACATCTTGGTTTCTGAAGAGAGAGAGAAAACACCCGAACACGGAACACCATTCTTTCTGGAAATACGTGGAATTTCGAACTCCAGCAATTCATGATAATTCCAGCTTCTTCAGTAGATAGTCGTGTTGTGTTCAGACGGATAGAGGGACCTGTAGTTTCAAGAAGTTTGAGAAGATTCCCGTGAGAATTATTCTCTCGAAGCATGAATTATTTGCAAGAGAAAAGGTTGGTGTTTAATTGAGTCGGAATCGAACTTAGGGCTTTATGGGTAGTAGACTTTACCGCGGCTATGTGTGTTCTCGCACTTTAGCAGGGCTTTTTGGGCCGACTGTTTGATGAAAAGGTTTTCGTCTAATCGCGAGTATAAACGGTATCCGTATGGTATAACTTCTTTCAAGCGACTCTGTAAGCCAAAACTTCTTGTCATGAACTGAGGCTAAGGTGAGGCTGACTTTGGTGAATGTGAGCAAAAACCCATATTGGTTTCAAGACCCGTTTGTTTGATGTGATTGTGAAGCATTTGTGTTGATAAGCAGTCCCTGAAATGGTGGTGGTTATAGCAATTTTTGGAGAAACTGGATTTTAAATAATAAAGCAACTATGTCGAATCTTTGAGTCTTTTAGTCTGCAACGTATTCAATTCCAATTCCAAGCAATAAACTGATAAGTTTGCATGAGCTTACCGTGGCGTATGTTGGATTCGGGACACAAAAACGTTCATATTTCAAGGTGCCACCGCTCTCGCTCTCTCACTAACAATGCTTAAGAAGCTTCTTAAGCTTCTCCATTCGGCAAAGCCACGCAGGCTGTGTCATACCCACTGCTTATGGCCCAAATACGATATCAACAAGACCAAATCCCTCATATCCAACAATAAAAACAATCATACACTTTTTAATAGGGTTTCTCACTGGCCACTGGACGATAGGTGCAATGGCTAAGAGACTAAACCTCCCGGCGAACGATTTCTGTAGGAGCTGCAGAGATGAAGAAGAAATTGAATCAGTGGAGCATCTCCTTTGCCACTGCCCTGCTCTATTATGTAGAACGACAGCTCACTCACTTAAAACCAAGGTTCTTTCACGAGTTCAGCGATGTGGCGAAGTTTCAGATCCCTGACCTCAGGAAAATTATAGCAAGAACGGGGTGGTTTTAGCAATTGCATGGTGACACTGCGTTAATCCACGGAAAACACGCAATCCTTACAGGGCATACACAACGGGCCTTCACGGCCTCTGGGTGTACTGGCAACAGCTAACCTAACCTAACCTTCTCCGTCCGGAGTCACCACAAAACTGAGAGTCCCCTCCGATCATAAAAGAACAACACCAGTGGTTGCTGTAGAAGCTAGGTCCAAGTCCTCCTAAGAATATGAGACAATTGGTTATGAACCTTCCAAAATCCTATTTCGTGCAATTTGAATATTAGCAAAAGCAAATGAATAAAAGTGCTGTTTCCTTATGTTTTGAGTAAAGCTCAGACATTCCAGGTACATCACTACCAAGTTGATAAACTCGGAAAAAGTGTTACCATCTCTTCATCTAACATCCCAATGGAGGATCATTCATGCCTCTCTATTGAAACTTTCAATACCTCTCTTCGCAACAGAACCCTTCACGAAAACTGGGCAGAAGGCATCACGAGTGTGAGTTGGTGTTCAAGAAGTTGATCGTAGGAAGATTGGGGGTTAAGTAGGAAATAGGATGCACTGTCACCAAAGAAGTTAATTCATTGATCTCGGTCTTGAGTGCTATCTTTGGAAATTTTATGAACTCCCAAGATGGGATATAAGATGGTGTTCCCTCCTAAAGTGGCCTGTTTGCAGCTTTTTGAGTTACCTGGCTGGAATGGGCACCTTTGGATTAGTCTTGAAAATTCTTATACCACATAAATTTTCGAGTATCTAATATCGAGTTATTTGGCTTGCGCGTCAGCCTTATATTTAAACCTGACTCTGACTCTTACCAACTTTACCGTCTTTGTTAGCAAGGGTATTTAGTAATTTGTGACATTACTAGACAGACTTAGTTGAAGACACTAAGTCTTACAGAGAATATCGAAATCTGTACATTTGGGAGATGTCTGTTACTGAAGTAGCAGGCAACTTCCTTCCTCTTTACGGAAGGGAAAGTGCTTGTGGCATTTTGATCTAACATATCCCACCTTTACTCAACTGTTAAGGACCAACTAACATATCTGTACTTAAACTTAAGCTTATGTCAAAACGAAACGAAAGTAACCGGAAGCATCGTCCAATTTCAAAGTATCCATAATTGCTTATTGAAACTTAAGGCCAAACCGCAAAGGCGCGCTTAGGTATTAACAAGAATACGCCGGCTACTGACATCTGCATGCACAAAAAGCAATTTATGTCGCTCTCGCATAAGTAGGCAAAAGTGAACGAACTTACCGAAACTGAACGAAGCGGTTACCATGGTCAGTGTTTCAGAATTGTGAATGCGCTCGAACAGTAAAATTGTAGAGCTCGACGTCTGCTTAACTTTGGCTCAACAAGTGGATGAATTTACTTCGTGAACGACTTGATGCCAGAAATACTGTCAAATACTGCCACAAAACTTCGTAGACTTCACTTTTCATTTTGACGACCGTTAAGTGAGTCGATTTTGCTTGACATTTTTCAATGACCAGACAACGATCTCTCTCTCAGACCGCTTAAGTTCTAAATTACTGCCTCCTGACTTTCACCTTGTAGCTCACGAAACCCCACCTCAGACTGCCCGCTGATGTGCCCTCAAATCTTTGTAATTAGTTCTAATTGCTCTAATCATCCCGACCCCTTCAATGGCAAACACTCGGGAATGTTCCCATGCACTTCCCATTGTTCTAGGCCTCCCCCCCACGCCCAGTGCATCCATTCCGTGTGATCGCTTCCTCAAATGTAATTGAATCATTTTTCCACGAAACTCTTAGGAGCACATCACTCATGCGTAGAATGACTCTTTCCTGACCAGCCCTTTGTTGTGATTGTCACTCGCTGAAGGAGTGGCCTCGTTCCGATATGAAATCCTTCCAGAACTTCTGGAAAAAAAGAACAACACCCAAATTAACACACGTACTCGAACCCAACCAAATCCACTTTGTATTGTCCGTGGTTATTAGCGTAACACAAAACTTAATGACCCAGAGCAAAGGTTCCCGCTGTACGCGAAGCAGCCGCCCATGCCTCTGGCCCGAGACCTTGTCCGCGCCCGGGACAGTGGTCATAGTGAATAAGTCTGTTAATTTGTTTCGTTCTACGACACAAAAACGAAAACTCATCTGCGCAAGTAAGTGCTAAATGGCCCTCGGTCCGGGAGCCGACTGAGGACTCGAACTCACCTTTTTATGAGATGCTATGGTCGTGGAGTCGTCATGATCGCCATCTGCAATGAGACAAAGAAGAGGAACTAGTTAATAACTCGATCAGTGCTTACTTCACAGACAAACGGGCAATTTTTGAAAAACATAAAACAAGAGGGGAGCAGGCAAAAAATTTTCGATTCGGATTGGGATCTTGTGGAACCACCTGATGCGGAGGGTTTGGCGGCGTTTTACGCTCGGCTAGGTGTCGCTTGGAAAAATGCAAATGAACCGCCGTTGCCGCGACAACTGCTCAAAGGAATGCTGTCTCTATTCGCGGAGTTGATACCTGCAATTCATGAGATACAAATTCTTCAATGTGTGCGTGTGTGTTTTTGTGTGTGCATGAGGAGGGTTATGTAAAAATTGGTATATCGCTAGTGGAACTTGTTTGGCGTAGATTCGGGCGAATTGATTTGTGGATATCGCCACCGTTGGCGACGGGTGGCTGACGATGTGGTTTTTGGGTCACTGCGGTGGGCTCCCACGGATATGCCACCGCTCCGCAAGTGGAATGAAAATTGAATAAGCCGATTATGTTGCACTCAAACCTACGATCGGAGTTATTTTTTTGATGACTGACGGGGATATGTAACCGTTTGACAAGTTGTAGGTATGCAGAGTCAAATTTTTGTTTTTTGTAATATAAACTGAAGCGCGACGCAAGTGGAAATATCTGGATTGTGGGACCCGTCTTGGAGTGGGAGTTAGACATTTTTGGATTTTTTAATGCGGAATGCTGTGGTCGGAGTTTATGGAATGAACAGATGGTTTTCGCTGGTTTTTGGTACTTGGATATTTATCAGAAGGATATTATTCTGAAGAGAGATCTAGAAGTTCAAAAGGAGTGATCTAGGTCTTGGACATGAAGGAAGAAAGGAACTGATCTTTCTTTAGGAATGCATAAGTAATGCCGTCATTAGACCAGACGTCAGAAGACCAGACGGTACCTACACTGAGTCAAAAGCTGAAACGCTTAGCCTCATGCTTGAGACTCATTTTCCAGGTAACCAGATTACAACCGGCTCAAAACCAGTTCCTTTCCCTGGAACTGAGGATGAGCTGATAAATGTAACACGACAATGCTGGTTTGTTTCATCGCTCGTGGTGACAGATGAAGCTATCAAATACGCAGTCACACGACTGGATGGCGCAGTTGGTTAGGTGCCTGCCCCGAGTTCGAGGGGTCCCAGGTTCGATTCCGAAATCGGTCCAGTCACCATTTGCCGTTGGGATCAAATTAACGGCACTGGAGTAGGTTGCTACCTGGCAGTACAATGGACCAGTTTTGAGTCTGAGTGCTCCAGTAGTGCTTCTAAAATCCTCAAAAAAAAAAAAAAAATACGCAGTCGCGTCCTTCGATGGTTTCAAGTCGCCTGGTACCGATGGCATATATCCAGCCTTGTTGCAAAAGGGTATAGACAAGTTGCTGCCGGTTCTGAAAAGAATCTTCACAGCCAGTCTGGCACTCGCCTATATCCCGACCCCTTGGCGTACAGTTAGGGTAGCCTTCATACCAAAGATCGGTAAGGGGGACTATTCACTCGCCAAGAACTTTAGACCTATCAGTCTAATCTCTTTCCTGCTGAAAAGCATGGAAAGGCTGGTTGAGCTTCATGGGCGCAAAACCGCTTTGCGAATTCATCCTCTGTCTCAGATGCAACATGCCTATCAGCGCGGAAAATCTTGCGAGACTGCGCTTCAAAATCTCGTTGGCAGAATTGAATGTGCACTCGACAGGAAAGAGTACGCGCTGGGCATTTTCATTGATATAGAGGGTGCCTTTGACAATGCGACTTTTGATGGCATGTGCAACTCGGCCAGAGAACACGGTGTAGATAAATCATTAGTGCTTTGGATTAAAGCAATGCTGATGAATAGAACTATTATTGTGGACGCGGATTGCGGCCAGTATGTTATGGCGGGGGTAAATAGGGGTGTCTTGTCTCCTCTGCTATGGTGCATGCTGGTTGACTCTCTGCTCGATGCTCTCAATAGTTCCAACATCAACGCCCAGGCCTATGCGGATGATGTAGCTGTTCTGTCTGTCGGATCATGCCTAGAGGATGTGTGTTCAAAAGCGCTGGCAGCTCTAGACGTGATCGACGATTGGTGTACCAGAAATGGGCTTTCAGTCAACCCTCTTAAAACCGAGGTTGTCCTCTTTACGAGGAGGAGGAAATTGACTGGTTTGACTCAACTGGTACTAAAAGGTGTCACTATCCGCTTTTCCGATGAAGCTAAATATCTGGGTGTCATTCTAGATAGGAAGGCACTGTCAGTTTTCTGGCAGTGTAAAGGAATTTTCGGCAAATCATGGGGTCTATCACCAAAAAGATCCGTTTGGATCTACACGGCTATGATTAGGCCCCTTCTCTCCTATGCATCGGTCGTTTGGTGGAATAAGCTTTCGCGTAAATACGTAACTGCTGCTTTCACGAAGCTTCAAAGAACGGTCAGTCTCGGCTGCATGGGGGCCTTCCCTAGCACGCCTGGCTCTGCTCTTGATGCCCTGCTGTATCCCCCTCCCCCCTAGATGTCCACATCATGGGGTGTACTCTCAAGGCCATCTTCCGTTTAAAAAGAAGTGGTTATTGGTACAGCTCGCACTGGAGTTTCGATGACTTTGCGCACCGCATTTTCTTTGACCCCAGTCTTATGGATATGCCGTCTGACGCACGGACACCAGTACTCCAGCTGCGACGAACATACAAAGTCGACTTTCCCTGTACTCAGGACTGGCTCTGGCCAGAATCTGAGCCAGGAAAGGAATGTAGTCGAATTTTCACGGACGGCTCCAAGACCAGTGAGGGATCTGGTGCTGGTGCCTTCGTGGAGAGCGACAACTTTAGACTGCACACCTCGTTAGGTAAATTTGCGTCGGTTTTCCTATGCGATCCTAATGGCTACGAGCTATATTGTGAAGAATAGGTGGAAGGGGCGAAGTATTTGTGTCTGTAGCGACAGCCAAGCTGTGCTTAAGGCCTTGCTCAACCCTTTAACCACTTCCAGGATAGTTCAGGAATGCAAGTATTCTATGAATTTGATCGGTAGCTTGAATTCGCTAAGACTTGTCTGGGTTCCGGGGCACCACGGGATCACGGGAAATGAGATCGCTGATGAACTTGCTAGGCAAGGATCAGATGAGGCATTCTCAGGATCTGAACGCTGGGAGTACCCGCGTCCTTGGTTAGAGCTTCAATCGATGGTTGGATTTCTCGAGAGCACAACCGCAGGTGGCATGACTCTCCAGGATGTAGACAGACCAAGCGCATGCTCCCCAACGTCTGCAAGAAATCAGCGGCTTTCTTGTTATCTCTTAACAGAAAAGACTGCAGACAACTTATTGGCGTACTAACGGGGCACTACACCTTCGCCAAACACCTAAGTATGCTTGGCCTAAGCGATGAAACCCTCTGCGACGCCTGTGGAGAAGACGATGACACTGCAGAGCACTTCCTCTGCCATTGTCCCGCCTTTGGTCGGATCAGGTGGCAGTTATTCGGCGCTGATGAGGTGAGAGCTGATGATGTAGGTTTCTCATCAGAGAAGCGCCTGCTGGTCTTCCCTCGGAAGACCAGGAAATTTCAGTAAAAGTAGGTTGCTACCTCCTAGTACAATGGACCAGTTTTGAGTCAGAGTGCTCCAGTAGTGTTTCAAAAATCCTCCGAAAAAAAAAACCTAGCCTAGCCTAACCTTGATCACAATTTCAAGACTCCTTTCAAATGCGTAAAAGAACATATACCGAATGTAGACTAACCTTGATAAACCCTCTTCTAAATTGCATCAATTTTGCCAAAGTTATTGCTCCCAATTAGTGACCGAGAACGGCTTGAAAGTAGAACTCTGTGTCACACCCTCTTTGTGAGTAGATTTCTCCGCACTCTATGCCAATTCTCTGGAACCATCTAATTGGCGAAGACTCATTTTCCACCCCCAAAACCATCTGAACGGCATGAACTAGCGAAATAGACTCCGAAAACTCTTTGTTCATGACATTGATCTTTGACACACTTCGCGAGTCATCATCCTTGGATGACCTCTCTCCACAAAAGAAGAAAAAACCCAAACACCAGCACAACGAAATCACTCTGAACTGAACAATAAAAATGATCTCAACCCACTCACCAGAAGCACCATCGTCTTGTTGCGATTCCAAGAACCCCATTCAGAGAGGCATATGTCGCCGCCAATTGCCAAATTGCCAGCCGCCCATAATCAGCTTCGTTAAACAAATTATTCTGACAGCAGGCAGCCAAATTTATATGCCCTGGTGCACAGAAGGCGTCAAAATGAAGAAGCTCTCCACGCGAGAATTCCTTCCCGTCGGAGGGTGGCACTAAATCACCACAAAAGTTCGTTACAAATGACATCAGCCCGGAGGCCGAATGCGAACCGATCGAACCGAGGATGACTTCATTGAGGCGTCTGGACAGAATTAAAATTCCCCCTACGGTGCCATCTGATGATGACTTGAGAAATTTTTATTAATAGCCCTCTTGGATTTGATTAGGCGCACTCGGGAAAGCACCTAATTGTGTGGCGTTCGGCGCAAGAGGAGCGTGCGCGGGTGCGCGCATCATTATCCGCATCATCTAACCGCATAATATGCGAATTTCTTCACAGATTTCTGATTTCTCCGCGATTCTGGTGACTCCCAAAGTCCCCTCCGAAGTCGACAGTGATTATGCCCCAGCCATTGAGCAATCTCTAAGTAATTGGGCCTGAGACTGCGGCTAGGACTGGGGCTGGGGGCACGCCAAAGACGGCAGACACTGCGAGGAGAAAACGCAACGCAACGCAACTTGCTGCCGTTTCATCCGATTACCAGATAAGCGTAATTATAAGACCAGAATCCGTTTAATTTTGTAGACGCTTCTCCGCCAGTTCTTCAGCGCTTCGGTGGGTTGGTGGACGCGGACGTGGGCGGCGGCAGTGACAGTGGCGGTGGCAGAGGCCAACGGTTTAGCAATAACAGTTAAGGGAAAAAAGTACCTCAATTAGTTTCGGAGAGTTACTTACGACGACGATAACGAAGACGATAACGAAAGCGGAGCGGTGAGTTGTGTAGATTGAGCGTTTGTTTTGTTGACGGCAATTGTGTTATCATGCATCAAGTGGCCATCAATACACTTGAAGCTTGAAGGGCAGGGCTGTTGCGTTGGCGTTTGGATTGCACTTGAATGCAGTTTCATAGCTGAAGGTCGACGTGCAGTAGAGCATGTTTGAAGTAACGTTTAGTGGACAAACGAGAGACGCTGGGTGGAAGGGCGGCAGCTGTGTACACTCTATCAAACTTGTCTAAGCCCTTTTGAAGTGGTTCTCCTCCGCATTATGTGTGTTTTCCATTAATGGCAGGTGTTGTGTCATATCAACAGACGTAGGAACTGCTGTTTAATAACCTGCTGTGCTTTGCGGTTTGAACATTGACCGCAGGAAGTACGAGTTTTCGGAAATCTTTGAGGGAACATCATCAAAAATGGCAACAACTGCATTATTTTGCATTAAAAGTTGACATGTTTGTCTAGCTGTGGTTCACATTCACTGAATGTTACAATTTAATGGCTGATTACCCAATTTTTATACCCAAACAATTACTAGACTCCAAGTGAACTCCCTACGAGGCATTTCCGTAATTAAGCCAAACACAATTCAAAATCTACTCCAAACTTCCGTCACAACACCGACGAGGTTATCAAAACTAAAGTAAAGCTGTCAGTGTAACGGTCCCCAACCCTAATTAAATGTTGAAGGCAATTTTGTTTCAGAGCGAGGCAAGGTTGTGAAAATATCATCAGATATAGGGTGTGCCAATGACCATTCATGCCATAGACTTCAACCGAAGATGCGACTGAACGTAAGAATGATCGAACATAAAACTTATAACGGTAATTACAATTTTCTAAATTCCTTCCTGATGAGAAAACACACATGAACATACCTCTCCACTCCCAGATCTACGGCAAACAACCAGAATACTTGCGCGGAAAAAAAGAAGAAATAATTAAAAGACCTCAGTACTTCATGGTGAATTCCTTGCACTCTCACGGATATTCCCGCCAGCCAACGTGCATCCATCCACTCACAATCCCCCCAAGAACACCGCTAAGTAGTCAATAAATCAATCCAAGAACTTGATAGAAACTCATTACAAGCCATGAAATCAATAAGATACAGGCACACACGATGCCTCTTTGATACCGAAGAAAACACTTCCTCCTCATCAGCGTCAGCGCCTTATCCATACCATCTCATGAATTATTATCTCTTCAAGTTCTCGGAGTGAAAGTGAAACCAATAATAAACCCAACAATCGTGCACGCTTTTATTTTGCATAATTTATCGATTCCTTATCCGCAGAGGCTTTGTCTACGAACCTCCAGATATACATCCGTCAACGGTCGCATCTATCTGATCGAGCAACCGAAATATCATCAAAGAGCACGCTAGTGTCAGTTAAATCCAATTAATTATTCAAACTTCACACAGATTGTCGAAAATTTATGCCAAAATCCAAGCCAAAGTCACGGTGAAGTGGCAAAAAAAAGCACGCACACGAAAACGACGATCTCGGGGATTTTAATTATCGTAACGGTCAATTGCTATATTCGGTGTCTCAGCTCTTTTGGAATTCCACAGATACTCGAGAGAAAAAAAAAACTGATAAATTATACATTTTACCGTGAAGTTAAGGGTTTAACGGCTTTTCGATTGAAATCCGAAAAAAATGAAAATGCTGTCAATGGAGATGGCGAGATGTGGGTGGAGGTGCTGGACCTAACGCCTATCCGTCGTGCAACGAATCGATCGGAATTTATTGGGGTGTTGTTGTGAAATTCTTGTATTTTTCCACTTTTTTCCCAGTCGCTGGTCGGTGTGTGATTCCGGTCAAACCACGGCGACAAATTGTATCTCAGTGGTTTATGCGTGTTGCGCTCCACTTAGATCTGAGACTGAGACACAAAAGCGGTGCCACCGATGGAGGGAATCACAACCGACACTGACCACTGGAGAGTATCATCCAACACCAGCATTGGATACAAATATTTGTTTTGTGCCAGCAGAACGGAAATTGTCTGATTATCGCAATTGTATCACGAGTGAGAAGTGTTAACCGCAGAATGTAATGATTTTTATGTAAGTCCAACTTGGCGTCGTCGAGAGGTCGTATTTAATTGTGGACTCCGATTACCGCCGCCATGCAGCGACATGGTGCTGGTGCTCGTTGTGTTGATGCAAATAATGGGCGGCCTTATGGCAGAAATTGAATCTGTTAATTACACATTCGAGCATATTCGAAGGGGGGAGAGAGAGTGACAATTTTGAATGGCATTTGGATATAAATATGAATGGTTTATGGACACAGTTGTTGGAAGCCGTTGGGATTCGTTGATTTCATTTTGAATTTGGTTAATCGTAAGTGATTACGTGTTGCGTGGACTGAAAGGAAGAGTTGGAGTGGTTCATTTTCGAATTATGTCACAACCTTGTGCATTGGAATTGACCACTTTTGTACTGATTTGCATTGTCTCAGAGATAGAGCTGAGATTGGAATGTGTCATCTAATCGTCTAATGCGTCAGCAATGACCTGTTATTTGGAAAGGGATCTTGAATTTTAAAAGTTTCGATTTAAAATCACATCTGACCATGGTGCGACTCTATCAAGAGTAGTTTTGGTTACATTCTCAAAGACTCCCGGCCTCGTATTGATAATCGATTGTTTTTTTTTAGAGAATTTTTAAGCTTAACGAAGGTAATGGGATTGGATGTTGGGGTTGGTCAAATTATACAAAAGCCAGACAACCAGTTCATTTTCTTCAATTGGGAATAGTTTCTTCCAAAATGTTCCAAAATGCATGAGTGATGTGGTGTGGAGTGGTGGAGTGATGTTGAAAACACCATTAAGGCATAAGAATAATTTTCATGGTGACTAATTCCTATCGTCGACAAAGAAATTACAGCCCAAATGACGCACAGTACAGTCATATTTCAAGGGTGAAATTAACAATCAGTTCCCAAGGCCATTCATGCCGAAATATGCGTCATCGCTCATCAATTTCTTTACAGGAATGTCTATAAGGAGTAGTTTACAGCAACTTTTCGTTAATCGTTTTTTTCAAATAGAGGGCACGTTTACAAGAATTCTGCCTCACAGCTGAGTGAGTTTAACAATGAATATGCGTTATGGTGTTCGATTATCTTCTGGCAATTTATTTCTTCAAAAGGTAATTGAGTAGAGGAGCCCTCTCTCGGAAGGTGGCTCTGTATAAGACCTTGATAATCCCAGTCCTGCTTTACGGCGCAGAGGCATGGACAATATCCCAAGCGGATGAACAGTCTCTTGGTCTTTTCGAGAGAAAAGTTCTGCGCGCGATCTTTGGTCCTGTTTGCGTTGATGGCATTTGGAGGAGAAGGTTCAACCACGAACTGTATGGGCTCTACAGCGACATGAGTCTAGCCAGGCGTCTAAGATGGCTAAGCCATGTAGAGCGTATTGACAACTTAACTCCGGCCCAGAAGAATCTTCGTCTCTGAGCCTGTGGGACAACGCAACCTAGGACGTCAACGTACAAGGTGGCGCACACAAGTCGAGGGGGACCTCGGCCGGCTTGATGTGCGAAACTGGAGACAGCTGGCTGGAGAGGCATGTTGAGTGAGGCCCAGGTCCACGTCAGACTGTAGCGCCCTAACAAGAAGAAGAGTTTATTTCATCCAAACAAAGTTTCTCGTATTCTTCTTCAGCGCAACAGTTGTGTGTGGACTTGGTTTTGAACCAACATGGCTCACCAAACTGCGTGATCCTCTGCCAACTCTTTTCAACTTCGCACTCCAAGTTGGTTAAGGTTCCTATCAGTCTGTGAGAACACCGCTTCTTTGACTGTAATCTGCTATATTCTCTATTCATTTTTGACATGAAGACTGTCCGGCCCTTGCTGGTTGGTCTACACCTTTTACATGGCCTTTTCACTTAAGGCATTAGATCCGTAGACGTCAGAAACTCGGGTCGATTTTGCTGTACAGTCCATATGAATTGTGGTGGAATTTTCTCTTCAAAGTAAATAAAGGATCTCGTACTCGCCTTTAGTAATATTAAGCACCACAATACCAATACAGCAAAGTTATTAGCCTAGTGGTCAGATGGAATGAAATCCCACGTTAAATAGTCAGAATAAAAGATCTTTTGGGAAATGATTTCCTTTATATATCCAGCCTGTTGATCAATACGACTACCATCATACAACGCTTTCAGAATTTGGTGCATCATATATTAGCGTGGACGCCGTAGCTGTGTGGGTTCGTGCGTCGACCCATGCGCATTAGACTTTCACAGTCTAGGTTCGAGTCCAAGTTAAAAAAAAAATTGTTCGCGGCTCCAGCTCTTTCGAGTCACTGGCTCAAAGAGTATAACTGACACCTACGCTCGAGGTCGTCGGTTCGACTCTCGAAAAAAAACATACAAAATTGTTTTCACGGCTCCACCTCTTTCGAGTCACTGAAAATGCTCAAAGAGTATAACTGTCTAGAAAAAGCTTCTCAATCTCGCCGTTCGGAGTCGGCATTAAACTGTAGGTCCCCTCCACTCGTGAGAGAACAATAGCACGCACAACACGTGTGGTTGCTGAGAAGCTAGGCCCAGGTTCACCTCGGACTGTAGCGCCGCCATTATTATTATTATTATTAACTAGAACATTTCAAAGAACTTGAGAAAATTCCCAACCATCAAAAATACGTCCCATAATTTACTTTGAAACCGGCTCAAGAAGAAAAATTGAAGTCTATTCTGTCAAGGATTTGTATGCAGATTGTAGGCACTTCCTACAAAAAAGATCAAAATTGACACGATTCGGTACAAATATGCTTGCATGCATGCATGTATGTTAATCGCGAATCACCGGACAAATATATTATCAAGAATCCATAGCTGTTCGCTTTTCTGTTTTCAGATTCATACGGGAGCAAAACAAACTCTTTGACGTAGGACTGCGTGATCAAGTGGTTGGTCATTTGTTTGGTCTAATTCGTGAATCGATGCTATCGCTGGACTGCTTTGCCAATGACACCATCGTTTGACCACAGGCACGATATATTGCTCAAATTTGTTTAAACTACTCCAATTGAATGCCATGCAAATTAGAAAACAAATAATAACAGACATGTTGCACTGAGAGTTGAAGTACTTGTTTTGAAAATCATATCCGATGATGATGTCAGCTGGCTTTCATTGCAGCTCTGAAAGGCACACGAGTCTTCTGCGTGGTTTATCTGCCATTCCAGATGCAGAGAATTTGGCTTCCCCTCATTGAATGGATTTAGGAGTTAATTTTGTCGAATTAGCATCATTTTTTTCAACAACAACCAATTAGAAGCTGATTTGTATTCATTTCACAACGAATTTCATCACAAATTGAGTAGCGCCAAAGCAACGCTTGACATTTGTCCGAAAATGATTCAGTTTTCGGGTCAGAATATTTTCTGCGCAATTAAATTGACATCAAAGACGACTGGATGGCGCAATTGGTTAATTGCCTGCCCCAAGTTAGAGGGGTCCCAGGTTCGAATCCCAGTGAAATCGAATCTGGTCCAGTCACCATTTGCCGTTGGGATCAAATTAACGGCACTGGAGTAGGTTGCTACCTGGCAGTACAATGGCCCAGTTTTAATTCTGAGTGCTCCAGCAGAGTTTCAAAAATAATCCGAAAAAAAAAAAAAATTTACATCAGCATTTTGACTAAATGGCCGTGATAAACAGATTTGTCGCACTTGGGTAAAAGAAAATTCACAAGAGATATTTTCCTGGTGAACTTCTTCTCCTTCGTTGTGTGGGGCAACAGTCAGAGGTGGACCTTGGCTTGGAGAGCTTAATTGAACGAAATCATTGAATCATACCATAGGTCTTCAAAAATGATGCCGATCAGAGCGTTACGGTTAACGGATAGCGCCATAGATCTTGATTACTCACTTTTTTATACTCCAATTGAACAGCATTTATGTGTTCTTAACAAGATGATACAGCAGATCACAAAGTGCGTCCCACTATCAATCTTTTTAAGGAAACATTAAATGACAGTTTAATTTTGTTTATGGACTTATGAGTTTGATTCCAAGATCGTGCGATGATTCACCTATTAATTTATTAATCGGGCAGTGCGCGAAGAACTCAATGTTGGGCAGCAACTTCTTCGAACGGAAAGGGCTGTACTTCGGTGGTTTAGTCACGGTGCACGAATGTCACCATCATTACGACTTCCGAGGCGTGGCTTGAATGCGACCGCTTGGCAGACCCAGGACGAGATGGTTGGATCAAGTCCAAACACTCGCCTGGTTGTGCTTGGGCATAGCTCCTGATGAGTTAGAGTCGATGGCGGAGGATCGAGTGGCATGGAGATCTCTCGTGCATACATTGCCCCCGCAACCCCTTTAGTGGAACATGCGGGCCACTGAAGATGAGATAAGATGAGATATCCAGTCTTCTAAGTGCAGCACTTCTATGGGGAAAGCAGTCCTTAACACTTAGAAGGACTCTTGTGAATTCTAGAGTGAAGAGAGAACTCTGGGTCTGCTTAATTTGCAAGAAACTCTTCAAAGTTAGTTGGGCAAATTATTTAAGTCGAACTTACCACAGGCGGCTTCTACACGAGGAATTCTTGAGCAATTCGTTTGCTCCTAATTTAATCTTATCGATTGGAAGAGTGAGATAGAAATTATCTCTAAAGGTAAAAGCAGAAAGCAACATAAAAAAAGAATAACAGACAATTGAAGCAAATCGGTTGTCCGTATAGAAGACATCTAAGGAAGAGGGCGCCGTGGCGTAGTGGGTAGGTGCGTCATTCCTACGCTCGATGTCGTCGGTTCGAATTTTGAAAAAAACATCAAACATTTTTTCACGGCTCCACCTCTTTCGAGTCACTGAAAATGCTCAAAGAGTATAACTGTCTAGAAAAAGCTTCTCAATCTCGCCGTTCGGAGTCGGCATTAAACTGTAGGTCCCCTCCACTCGTGACAGAACAATAGCACGCACAACACGAGTGGTTGCTGAGAAGCTAGGCCCAGGTCCACCTCGGACTGTAGCGCCGCTATTATTATTATTATTAAGGAAGAGCTTTGGTACAATAAGAATACCTTTTTAGCCAGGGACTTGTGTTTCAAACAGCACTTGCTTCTACGCTGTCAATCTTCTACTCGCGAACAATTGTTGTGATTCACCATTCCATTCTCGTACGTGGACCATTTTCTTTCAATGACCATGCAACACAACGGGGCTGTTAACACTGTCCAATAAACTTTTCGCTCTCAATTTTCATCGAGATTATTTTTGTATCCAGCTTCCACTACCATATTTTCTTCCACAGGTCTAGAGTTTCAGAATTTTAAGAACAAATACTTACTTAGGGGGCTCTTGACCCGTGAAGGGTCTTTGCCTGAGAAACGGCAGCTATCCATGCTCTGCGGTCTGCAGACCAAGCGCTCTGATATCCGCGATAGTTTGGTCCTTGAAACAGAGGTTCAGTCTTCTTCGAAAAAAAAAAATGGGGTTCAAAATGTCGGTCATTTCCTCATTCTGGCAACATATTTTGCAGCGTTGTATAGCTTGCTAGTTAACGGCTCGATGTAAAAAAAACCCCACCACAAAACCGATGCAAGTTAATTGAAACCAACGAGTTGCACGCAAACTTGGATAACGAAAATCTCGAACCACTGTCGACTTCTCCTTCGACGTCTTTTAATCCAGAAAGCATTGTCTCAATAAAGTGACCACATAATCCGACTCATTTAACAATTTTTCCCTATTAAATAAAAAGGACTTTATATAAATTCAGCAGATTTCTCTTTATCTCACGGCCACTTGCTTCCAAGGTTTGAACATTTACGGTCCACAATTTCATGATTGGCTACCCCTAAAAAGGATCCCCTTAATCTGTAATCCTCTACTTCCAACACTCCAACAGGATAAAAAGTCACCCAATACCTCCTTTTGTAATCCAAGTTAACCAAACAAGTGCTCATCTTCGTAAACAATCCCAACCCAAGACGCAAATATTCAGTTCATCGTTCATAAACTCTTCCCATCGATGACACCGAAAGAGGAAATCGATAAATTTAAGTCAAGACCAAGTCCGTTGAACCTTGCCATCCATAATTCACAATCAGGCAAAAAAATACCCATCAGAAGAGCTTTAAAACCTCAGTTCAATGGCATTTTTAAAGGTCACTTTCAGCGCCTCCAGGCTCCAGGCCCGCGGCGACTCCACTCACCGCGTTTGTCGGAAGGAAATGTTTACCTCTTCAACTGTTTAATTGTCATAATTGAAGACCGTTCACTCGTTTTGCAACTAAACCTGTAAATTGCATCTCAATCTAATTTTAAACGCGAGTTGAAGTAAACATTTTTTTTTCATTCATTCAGTTGCCGCCAGTCAGCTATCCCGCTCATTTGCTGTCTTCGAAGACAATCAATCTGCGGGAATGATGGTAAGCGATAGCCAATCCCCAATCGATTGTACGGCTGTGCTGAAGATATCGATATCCATAACCACTTAGCCGTGAGATTCGAGTGTATCGAGTGTGCATCGATTGATTTATGGTGTTTGGAATTGCAAATGACGAGTATATTCTGCGAGTGTGTGTGTGCTGGCACCACTGACGCCGGCATAGAGTGGCACAGCTGGAGGGAGTTTGCGAACAAATTTGCTTACTTTTGGTGGTTAGGCTGAATAGATGTGGAAGCATTTTGCGTAAATGGGATTTAAAGGAATTGAATGTCACCCGGAACGGAGGAAGATAAGGAAGCTTTGGAAAGAGGAAATCATTTTGAGGTTATGGGGTGGAGATTCGGAATCAAGCGGAACTCACTTCTGGAAAAGCAAAATTTATATTTTAGAGTCATTCGATAGCAAGGTGGGACTGGGTCTTTAGGAAGTCGGGAGTCAATAGATTTCTCGTCAAGACTGTGTCTTTTGTGAACATGTGATCAGATCTTAAACAAGTAATGCGCAATCGCAGCGCTTTATTCGAAAATGTGCAGTTGGCACCACGTATTTGTCGGAATTCCGGAATTCCCGTCACTATATTTTCTTCCTCCAAGTCGAGTTTGAGAGTTTTTGTCAAAAATTTCGACTACTTTATCATGCTGGCAACGCTATTTGCAATACTCAGTTGGCACCTCGTATTTGTCTAAGAATTTTAAGGATAAATATTTGGCCAAAATTTGGATCATTTTAACGACAAAAATTTGGTCCAAAATTTGGATCACCCATTTAGCACCTCGCATTTGCCTTAATTGTTTCACCACCATATTTTCTTCCGCATGTCTAGACTATCAGATTTTTAAGGACAAATATTTGGCCAAAATTTGGATCACTCACTTAGCACCACGTATTTGTCTTAATTTTTCCACCACCAAATTTTCTTCCGCAGGTCTACAGTCTAAGAATTTTAAGGACAAATATTTGGCCAAAATATGGATCATTGTAACGACAAAAATTTGGTCCAAAATTTGGATCACCCATTTAGCACCTCGCATTTGCCTTAATTGTTTCACCACCATATTTTCTTCCGCATGTCTAGACTATCAGATTTTTAAGGACAAATATTTGGCCAAAATTTGGATCACTCACTTAGCACCACGTATTTGTCTTAATTTTTCCACCACCAAATTTTCTTCCGCAGGTCTACAGTCTAAGAATTTTAAGGACAAATATTTGGCCAAAATTTGGATCATTGTAACGACAAAAATTTGGTCCAAAATTTGGATCACCCATTTAGCACCTCGCATTTGCCTTAATTGTTTCACCACCATATTTTCTTCCGCATGTCTAGACTATCAGATTTTTAAGGACAAATATTTGGCCAAAATTTGGATCATTACATGATTTTGGAAACAATTTTGGTCAAAAATTTGGATCATTCCGTTGTTCTGGCAGCACTATTTGCAGCACCCAGTTGACACCTCGTATTTGTCGTACTTTCTCTATCACCATATTTTCTTCTTACACGTCTAGAGTTTGCGAATTTTAAAAACAGATATTTGGGTCAAAATTTGGAGCATTCTATCATTCTGGCAACGCTATTTGGAGCCACTTGGAACTTCAAATTTGTTAGTTATTTTTCCACTTGGAACCTCAAATTTCTAGCCAGTTTTTCTTGCAGTTCAAGAAGTTCAGAATTTTACCCAAAATATTTGGTCCAAAATTTCACTTTCCAAAATTTGGATCATTCCATAACACAATTTGGAGCACTCACCCACTAGCCAGTTTTTCTTGCAGTTCAAGAAGTTCAGAATTTTAACCAAAATATTTGGTCCAAAATTTGGATCATTCCATAACACAATTTGGAGCACCCACTTGGAATCTCAAATTTCTATCTATATTTCCACCACTAAATTTAATTCTTGTAGTTTAAGACGTTCAGAATTTTAGTTGAAAATATTGGGTCCAAAATTTCGCTTAAAGCAAACCATTAAACAGTCATTTGAACGAAATGAAACGAAGCAAATGGCGCCTTTGCTTATGTCAAAATTTTTTTGACAGCCACCGTAAGTCGGAACCCTACAATTTTGGCACGAAAGTATGTCAGACATTACTTTAAACGCCGCCAATAGAACTTAACCGAAAATCTTTCAAAAACAATATTTTTCAGGTCTTCCTGTCAGCTGTCATCAAATGTCACTACTTGACATTTTGTCTAAGTTCCCAAACTCTTGCTGTCACTATGAGCCAAATAATCCCATTGAACATCTTTCAGTCGTCTGTCAATACTTTAAAATGTAGTTCCTAGACATCTCAATTTTGCCCACTGTTACCGGAGTGCTTAGAGCAATGATGCATGAATAATTTCATTAGATGGTAATTGCTCCCTTTTAAAATGCAATTCCACGCGATGGAACAGCAGTGTGGACGACAACGATAGTGTGCCGATGAGACATATGCAAAGTGATGTGTTATGCGGATGCGAACAAGCGGCAGCAAATTGAAATTCTGACGTTTGCTTGTCAGACTGTCAGTGACATTCCTTTCTTTTTCTCTTCTGCTGTTCTTTTTTCCACTCGTCTGAAGAAGCAGGGAAGCAGTGATTGCACGAGTTATGTGAAGTGTTATGCAGTGGCGGTAACTGACCGTGTGTGTGTGTTTGTGTGTATACGCGCCATCCCTGAAGTTAAAGAGGGTATTTAATTACAAAGTAATTGCATCCACAAAAGGGCCGTGAAGGGATCGTTTGATGGAGATGAATTGCCTTCTGATACCTTGTTGCGTGCGTGTGGATACACAACACTTTTACCGAGTTGTGTAAGACGGTAGATATGCAGGTGTGTGTGCGCATATAAAGTTTTCCTTTCAGTAATGTCAGTCAGACAGAGTCCGCACGTAGTGTAGCGGGAGTACAAGACTCCAAAGTGGCGACGACCATTGAACACACTGTTCTGCGGTTAAAATTTATTTGTTTTCATTTTGTCTCGTGTAGTTGAAGTTCGAGAGCAACAAACCGAATGACAATGATTTATGTCAGACAATTGGCGAAAAGAAAGAAATTTTAATTTCAGATGAATAATTGAAAACACGATTTATCAGAAGAGACGAGAGCACTTTTGCATGAACGATCAGAAGTCATTAGTCTCTGTCCGGTTAATTAATTGACAGAATGTTGGCACTGAAGGCTTTTTGAACTGTTACATGGACTCGGACGTGTGGACGTGATATAATCGTTTGCGTTGTTGACATGAAAGGACCAGGAATTCAACTTTCGGTTTCACTTTTTTGGATGGGAGTGGAAATGGAATGTAACATGATTTTTTCTTTGAAATTATTGAATTGTCGTAGGCTAAGCGTAAGCGAAAGAATGTGAGCAGCTTTAAGGCGATAACCCAGTGACTGTTGTTTTGAATTGTTTGGAGTCAAATTTGGCTTCGATTAAGGGTTGGGATGCAACTAATTTTCAGTTTGTTGCGACTATCTCAAAATTAATTTTTAAGGCTATGGAAAATTACATACAGGGTGGGCCAAATAGAAGTATCTTTTTGAAAATGCAATAAAATGAACAAAATCAAATGTTTTCCTTGTATTATAGCTTTATTAGTAAGAACAAATAATCCCATTAATTATCGTTCAAGTGGCTGCATCGGCTGGCTTCGAGGTAGTGCATTCGCCAAGACGGCTGATAACACAATTTGGGAATTTGGTGCCCAAAAGATTGATTGTGGCATGGGCTCTGTGGTATGACGCGCTATCCTGCATGAACTACAGGTCGTCCAAATTCATGTCTTCAATTTCAGTAAAAAAAATCGGTTAACATGGCTCTGTAACGCCCACCATTGACTGAAACGTTGTTCCCAGCCTCATTTTCGAAGAAAAATGGTCCAATGAAGCCACCACTCCACAAACCGCACCAAACTGTCACTCTCTGTGGATGCATTGGCATTGGCTTCTCGACAATAACGTGCGGGATTTCCGAGCCGCAGATGAGGCAATTTTGTTTGTTAGCGTAGCTGCTGAGATGAAAATGCGCCTCGTCCAATTCAAGATGCCCTAAGGTCGCAACTGCGAAGCGATAACTAAGCAGATGGTCGCGCGCCTAAGTCAATTGGACTTTGTAAGCGAATAATCCGAGATCTTTGTGCAGAATTCTCCTCAGGCTAGTGCGTGAAATGTTGAGCTGTTGAGATCGATGGCAAGTTGATGTTCCTGAATTGAGTCTCACACTCTCGGTCACAGCAGCCACATTCTCATCTGTGCGCACCGTACGACGACGGGGATCATTAGTGAAGTCCACTAGCATACCACTCTCACGAACTTTTTGCACAAACTTGCGTATAGCAGTCGCGGTGATTGCTTCATTTCGGCCAAAACTTCTTTTCAAAAAACGCTCCGTTTGGGCTACACAGCCCTCACTTTGGAAATAAGTTTTCAATACCAACTTTGTTCAATCGTAAAGCGTCTCATTTCGTTCCGCGGAGGTATGATACTGACTTTCTGTCAAGATTTCGAGTGGGAAAAAGCTGTCAGTGTCAAAATAACCTATGATTTAAAAAAGAAACCAATAGATGGCGCCCAGCTTTAAATCTCAAGAAAGTCCTGAATACACCTCAAGCATAAGTCAAGAATCATGAAAGCTTTCACATTCAATCACATCGTATTTTATAACCCTCCGCATATCATTAAGCAGTTGACCATGAAATCCCGTGGAACAAACAGCGCTTCTTCACCTGCTCGTCCCATTTCGATTACCATCAATACTCATCTGTGAACAGCTTAATTATGACGTAAATCACAGCCCGAATGGTAATTCACTTTAACGAGATAATTTATCATCGTGTGTGGGTCATGCAAAACGGCCGCGTCATACCGTACTGCCGTACTCCATCTACCCACATTCCCCCTAAGACCAATCTAGGTCCCCTCTAATTAGCAATTTAAAGAAATTTAGACCGCGAAATTGAAAGAAATCTTTGGTCGACGACGACGCTACCTCAACCGCACCCTGTGAAACGCTGATTAGAAAAGATTCAAATTCTTTTTTACTGTCTTTTTTTCTTCTCCTTTTTTTTGGCAAATTGAACTCGACAAGTTGAACTCCCTAGACGTGGCGTGAACTTGCGTTTGTAGGTTTGTGTCTCAGTTGTGTGGGAAGAGAAATTTACGCAAATGTGTTGCACTCTCGAAAGTTTACCATAAATTAATCGCCCCGAAACCCGGCGGGTGAGGGTGAGGGCGAGGAAGCCGAAAATGAAGAGAAATAAACATCAACAAACAATAGGTGGTTGTCGGCGGTCACGCAGTTAGCAGAACAAAACAAACTTCTTTTTTGGATGCGATACAAATCTGCAGAGCGTCTGAGGCTCGTTTGTGTGTTTTTCTCTTTTTTGAATTTTTGTTTTTAGCGATAACCCAGTGAGGTGGGATTTTCGCGGAAACGCAGACGTGAAGCAGGTTGAACGTGTAAAAGTTCAATTATACAAGAGGAATGTAATTTCTAAGCTGGGCACTTTTGGGGGGCCTAAGTCGTTCGTTTCCTGTTGAGTGGCGAAGGGAAAGCTGGGAAGTGGGGGTATGGCGAATTTTATTGATGCTGTCTGGGAGTTAACGATTTTGATGATTGCCGGTGGTTATGCGAATGGCTTGGACATTCTTTTGAGCGTTTGTCAGAAGAGTTTCACATTCGGGTGGCAATATGAATAAAGGAATAAAATGAAAGCAATTAAATTAAGTCAAGTAGAAACTCCTGAAACAAATTATTACCTTGTTTCCGGGGGTTTTGCGAACCTTAAGAAATGCGAAGAGAAGATGGAAGAATGCGAGATTTTTCAGTTTTTTGATTAGCATCAGATGTTTGCTGAGAAATAACATCATGTATGATCTGAATGACAAAGTGAGACCGTGAAACGGTGGGTGGAAGCAAGTCAACTCTCATAAGAACGAGCAACGCTTTAAACAGATGTGCATCAAAATGCGTGCAGTAAAATTAAAGAACATGGCTTTAGGTGGACTAATGTGCTTACTGCACAGTCACGCGTTAATGCAAGTTGTCCCTATTAATAATACTGATTTAATCCACACGGAGTAAAACTAGTACAATTTGGTACAATTTAGAATTTGACGTTTCATGTAGGTGACTGTTTAGAAATTAAAGTTGACTGTGAAAACAAAAATGGAAGAGAAGTTAATTGGGTTACGGCTTTTTACAGAATTTGTTTGTTGAAATTAATTCTTACTTTTCGCAATGAAAGCAAACGAGTGCGACGAGATGTCAGAGTTTACTCCACATCTGTTTCGTTTTGCATTCCCGCACGCATCAATGCATGTAGTATTGCTGCACATCTATTCCAGTCTTAATTCTGTCGAGCCATAAGATTATAGATATATAATCGAAGATTATAGATATATAATAGGATTCAGACAAGACTTCAATAAGAAAAGGAAAATTAAAACGTTTTCGGGCTCTTTAATAATAATGGCGGCGCTACAGTCCGAGGTGGACTTGGGCCTAGCTTCTCAGCAACCACTCGTGTTGTTCGTGCCATTGTTCTATCACGAGTGAAGGGCCCCACAGTTTAATGCCGCCTCCGAACGGCGATTTTGAGAAGCTTTTTCTAGAAAGTTATACTCTTTGAGCATTGTCAGTGACTCGATAGAGGTGAAACCGTGAAAAAATGGAGGAGGCTCTTCAAAGTTTCGCTCAACGATGATAAATTGAAGTTCCTGTACCAAGGAGCACGATCCACAAAAAAGGAGACCCTCTAAAATGCGCCAACTATAGAGGCATCAGTCTTCTAAACATCGCTTATAAGATCCTATCTGCCGTGTTGTGTGAACGCCTAAAGCCATTCGTCAACAACCTGGTCGGTCCATACCAGTGTGACTTTAGGCCAGGAAAATCCACCATCGACCAAATATTCACACTGCGGCAGATATTGGAAAAAACCCAGGAACAGCAAATCGATACCCACCACCTTTTCATCGAGTTTAAGGCCGCGTATGACAGCATCTATAGAGACGAGCTACACAGAGCAATGTCTAGTATTGGCATCCCTACCAAACTCGTCTGTTTGTGTAGGATGACGATGGAGAATGCGCGCTGCTCCATCAAGGTCGGTAAAGACCTAACCGAGACCTTTGATGTCAAAAAAGGATTCAGAAAAGGCGACGCGCTGTCATGCGACTTCTTCAACATCATACTTGAAAGAAATGTGCAAAACTCGCACGCCAACATCAGAGGCACAATCTTTCAGAAGTCCGTCCAACTACTCGCATATGCCGACGATATTGACATAATCGGAAGAACACAGCGTGATGTCAATGGCACGAAGATGGGTTTAACGGTAAATGAGGGCAAGACCAAGTATATGCTGTCAACCAGAAAGAACACTCAACATCGACGTCTCGGACAGAACGTCACAACAGACAGATATAACTTGGAGGTAGTCAAGGACTTTGTCTACCTAGGCACCGCTATTAACTCAGACAATGACACCAGCGCTGAAATCAAACGAAGGATAACTCTTGCTAATCGCTGCTTCTTTGGGATAAGAAAGCAAGCCCTCTCTCGAACAACCAAAGTAACCCTGTACAAGTCCCTAATCGTCCCAGTCCTGCTATATGGCGCAGAAGCATGGACTTTATCAAAAGCGGATGAGGTTGCTCTTGGCTGCTTTGAGAGGAAAATTTTTCGGGTGATTTTCGGTCCCGTCTGCATAGAGAGTGAGTGGAGGAGAAGATATAACAACGAACTGTACGAGCTGTTCAGCGACATTGACTTAGCCAGAAGGGTGAATATCCAACGATTGAGATGGCTAGGTCATATAGAGCGAATGGAAACCAATGCTCCGGCCCGGAAAGTCTTCGAATCCACTCCCGAGGGAAGGCGCAGTAGATTAAGAGTGCGACTCAAGTGGCGCACGCAAGTGGATAGGGACCTCAACCAACTGTGCGTGCGAAACTGGAGGCAGCTAGCTAAAGATCGAGCTGGCTGGAGACGCTTGTTGGTTGAGGCCCAGGTCCACCCCGGACTGTAGCGCCACCTTAAGTAAGTAAGTAAGTACCAAGGAGCATGGTAGCCCACGAGACCGCCCCGTGATGTTATCATAGTTAATTCAGCGAAGACGTCAAAATGTGGTGGATGTGGTCCAGTTGACAGTTGTCGTAAATGTCATTGGGAAAATCTGGTGGCAACCCGAGGAGAGACCTAGTTACTGTCTGTAATTTTTTGTGTTTAATTAAGTATTTATTTCATGTTGATGAACCTATCGAAGGGATCTCGAAAACTTCGCTAAAAAGAAGTCGATAATGCAATCATATGGTATGGCGTCTAACCACATAGCATAATTACACGGTAGATGTAGTTAACTTAGGAAGTTACAAATACGACATGTTGTACAGCAACTCAAGTAAATCTTTATTTTTTAAACTTTAATTATTTATAAAAAAAAGTATAAAAATTGACAAATAGTTTCAATTTTTTCCTCGTGTCATCCGTCCAGCTTCAGCGTCTGTCAAAGAAGGGAAGAAAAAATCAAAGGAAAGGGACTAGACAATTGAGGATCTGCCCGAAGTTGGCTGCGATCCCCGATCGTCAAGTTCACTTAATTGAGTGAGACACAGAGGGCGCTCACTCGGGTTTACTAATAGATTACTAATAGATTACAATTTTAAAAGCTCTAATGCCAACCAGCTTAACTCGTATCATTCTAGCGTTCTATTGGAACGGTGTCTGTTTAATTTTCTACAAATATTTCTTGAACGCGTAAAATATTTATTTTAGCATTCTGGCATCACTAATAATATTTGCTGTCAAAATAAGCTATCGTTGGCGTCACTGACAACCACTCAAAGTTTCTCTGATGAAATGTTTTCTTAATATTTAGTACAAAAAGTACATTCTTCCACTGCTAATCTTCATTGATGTGAACTTGAGTAGTCTTCTGCGAAAGTACCAAAATTGATCATTCCTTAAAGTTAAGATTCAACAATCAAAGTCCAAATGGAATTCATTTGAAAAAAAAATGTTAATACCAACTCCTTTGATGGTAATTTTGGATTCGATTTCTTCGATTTCCCACTGTCTTAAGTGTGATTCTGATTATTTCCTCATAAATGGCACCCTATTAAGAAGCAACGAAAGTAACTTACACTTTCAAATTACTTAATGAATTCAGTGCTAGGTTTTTATGAGCGATTTGGTGTGTCCCGTATTTGTTTTGTTTACGATCAAAGCTGCGTAAATAGAAAAGGCGTCACATTCATTTTCGCTTAGAATCAAGTTCTTGTTCTTCTTTATGGATTTTCCGAGTGTTCTTGGCGGTTATGTTGTTTCATTAAATTTGCAAATTACTTCACCTATACGCACGCAAATAGCAAATAAAATAAAATGGAAAGTTACAAGCAAAATTAATGATTGTCGAATTCTTTTGGTCTGTTTCTTTGAAATCTATTTCAGAGGGCCTAAAATAGGTAAACATTGCCACAAGCACATGGAGTTTGTTCCACACCGCTTTCGAACAGCTTCATTAGAAGTTCCAAGGCGGGATTCGTAGAAACTCTTTGACATTCATTAGAGCTTTTAATGGCAGAACAGGTGCCGCTTATAGGGATTGCTTGCAGTATAGGAAATACTACATGTAAACTCTAGTGCCGTGCGTTTTATTGTTTATTGTTGTTATTGTGCGTCAAAGTTTAAGTTTTACGTCAGAATTGTATTCTCGGAATATTAACAGTAATTAGAAGAGCGTAGTGCCCTGCAAATGGAAGAATGGATTTACCTCGAAATTGCACCCTGTGCCTCCTAAAGTTGAAGTCGATGTACAGGGTGGACCATCTAGTGTTTTTTTTTTAAATCATAGGTTATTATGACTCTGGCAGCTGTTTCTCGCTCGAAATCTTGAAAGAAAGTCAGTATCATACCTCTGCGGAACGAAATGAGTAGCTTTACGCTTGAACAACGTCGGCTAATATTGAAAACTTATTTCCAAATTGAGTGCTGTGTAGCCCAAACAATGCGTTTTTTGAAACAAAGTTTTGGCCGGAATGAAGCACCCACCGCGACTGCTGTACGTAAGTTCGTGAGACTGGTATGCTAGTGGACCCGTCGTCGTGCGGTGAGCACAAATTAGAATGTGGCTACTGTAGCTGAGAGACTCAATTCACGAACAACAACTCGCCATCGATCTCAACAGCTCAACATTTCACGCACTAGCCTGAGGAGAATTCTGCACAAAGATCTCGGATTATTCGCTTACAAGGTCCAATTCACTCAGCCATTGAAGGCGCGCGACCATGAGGCTGGGAACAACGTTTCGGTCAACGGTAGGCGTTAAAGAGCCATGTTAACCGACTTTTTTTTTACTGAAATTGAAGACATTGATTTGGACGACCTCTGGTTTATGCAGGGCGGCATGCCATGCTACACAGCCCGTAGCATAATCGATCTTTTGCACACCAAATTTCCAAATCGTGTTATTAGCCGTCTTGGCGATGTCAATTGGCCGCCTCGGAGCTGCGATTTTGAACCCTTTGGACTTTTTTTGTGATGGACCGATGTTATGCCAACATTCCGGAAACGATTCAAGCACTTAATGCCAATATCATCCAAGCAATCCAGGAGCTACAGCCCGAAACTATCAACAAGTTCTTGGAAAATTGAGGTGACAGAATGCGCTACTGCGAAGCCAGTCGAGGCAGCCACTTGAACGACGTTGTATTTTTTAATTAATAGCGTGTTCTTACAAATAAAGTCATAATACATGAAAAAAATTTATTTTTGTCGTTTTATTGCATTTTTAAAAAGAAACTGGGATTTGGCCCACCCTGTAGTTACTCATGGCGATTTTGGAAAGCTTCCAGCAAAAACTGTCCAGCAAGACTGACGATTCCTTTTAAAAATGATCATAGAAGGTTATCCAGTCAACGATAGACATCTATTTTAACCAACAATCACCTTCAGCAAGCACGATGTCTTATTAACACACATTGAGCGTCTTAACTTGCTTAAGTTGTTGTTCAATTTGTATTAACTTCTGGAGCTCTGATGTCCATAGCTGTAAATGTCCAGTCAATTTGAGACGAATTTTAAGCTTCATATTTTTCTCACTTATTCCTCGATTGGCGCTTCAATCCAAAATTAACTTGGGCCCACGAGTGCACGAGAACAACTTCGAACGGCGGCTTTTCTGGACAGTTATAGTCTCTGAACATCATGAGTGACTTGAGAGAGGTGGCGTCATAAAAATTATTGTTATTTTATTCGGGATTGAAACTTCAGCTTAGGAGTCGACGCACTTTACCACTTTGCCACGGAGCGGCGGCCACAAATTATCTATCTATCTCAAACTGATTTAGAAAAATTGTGTTACATCAACAAATAGTAGGATAAGATCGGCATATTTAAGAAAACCCTTCGGTTAGGTTAGGTTAAGGGGCTGCTAGTGAATTCTCCAGCACACTTAGACCATGCTGATCCATTGTGATACCCACAGTCAGACTACTACCACCGATCGACCGCTCCAGTGATAGTGCCTTTGAATGCCTTGACACCCGGTAGACTCTCCTTGTGGTGCAAAATCATGCCTGTATGCCTTATTGTTCGAAAGAACATACTCCTCATCAAAATCCACAATTTTTCAAAAAGTTTCGGGAAAAATCGACGTAAATTTGTGCATCGTATTCTCCGTGCTTACATCAGATGAAGCTCCAGTTCAGATTTGAGTTTTGTAAAAATGTGACATCTTATTCGTCTTCAGTACAGAGAAGTGCCCTAAATGCAAACTGATCACACGTAGACACCTGCAAACCAAGGCAAGGTACAAAAACAAAAATGTTTCTGACAATTCCATCAATTCCGTTCCAACGCCAAGCTTGCTAACATTTAATCGCGCACCAACGTCCCACTTCGACTAAGCCAATCCTTCCTCAATCAAATCACACATAATTTTCTATAATAAATCACAGCCGTCCACTCAGCCTGAGATTAATAAACATTCAATACATCATCTGCCCGTTTAAGTCACATCATGAGTTCATGCGTCCAAAGTGTAATTACCACTCGAACACTAGTGCTCGTCTTATCAGCGTACTCGTTGTGTGCACACACTCAAGATAGACGACTTGTATCAAACGCGCCTTCTCATTCTGTTCGCAAACAAGTGATCCAATTTTTAAAAATAAAATTTCACAAGTTTGCACTCCAAGTGCCCGCGCAGCTCTTATCAGGAAAACCCCACGATGAAATACGGACAAAAAAAAACAATTGAAGCTACCGAAAGATGAGCATTATCTGGTGTTTGATTTGGAAGTGGAAGTGTGTCAGCAGCAGCGGCTTACATCGGTTGGCGATGCATTGGGCGCACTCTCACCCAATTCGGATCAAGGTAACTCGGTCAGCGAGCAATCCACACATCAACCACATGCTCGTCGTCTCATTTACAAATTACCCTTGAACGGGTCGTAATCAAATGCTAACCACAGCCTCACGACCCACCAGCTCCCAATGGTCATCGCATCTTGACTCTGTCGAACTCGGAGATGGGTTCCCCCCAGCCCAGAAGTGCCTTGTGGCAATCGGTGTTTGATGTTAGATTTCCTCTCCGCCGTTGGCGCTGGCTCTTGGGCAACGGGCACTTGCACCTGACTCGCTCGTATGTCTTCACATTTCCGCTGTCGAGTGTGCCGTGGCCCGTGAAAATCCGAAATGAAGCTGTCAGAGCAGCGCGGCTTCTGATGAAATATCCGCCCGACAGATGACAGACCCATTTCCCTCGAAAGAGAGTTTCTAGTGCGACTTTTGTTCCACTAAAACAGACGCGGATGACATTTGGAACTAATGATGATGGGAATGGGTACCGGTGCCCAACCTCTGGAGAAAGTCACGAGTCAGAACGGTAGACACGCTAATCTCTCACCGATTCTCGTTTTGATAACACATCGCCGGCATGAGTAACCACCGCGTGGGGTACTCTCTTGCGTGTTGACACCTCTCCTGGCCATTCTGGGCTCCGCAGCGGGTCTCGGCTAAAGTGCGCCAATTATATTCGGACGACGTAATCTCATTTCGATTTACACCTCGTCGCTGACGTTGGTTGCCGGGTGTAACGAGATTTCTCGTTTGTTTTCCGTCAGATAGCATTGAGCGATAAAAGTGCATTTGTATCAAAAAAAAAAACGGAGACTGTGAGATACAACTCTGAACGAGCATGAGTTTATGTGTCAAGGGCGCTGGCAGACCGACTGATGTGCACATACTCGGCTGTGTACTTGACGGCGGCGCTATGATGTGCGGCTGTTGCGGAGCCCAAACAAAGACGTAATCTATGCTTCGATTCGATGTACTGCAGTGCGGCTACCGATGGCGGTATCTGTTCGATTTTGTCATATCAATTGATTAGGGTTTTATTGGATTTAGTTTGAAATGGAAAAATTATAAATAGAAGATATATGGGCCTTGGGGCGGTCTTTGTTTTCAGTTGTATTGTGTTTTGAGCTTAGATTGGTCGGGTGTTGCGAGTTCGGGTCCATGGTGTATCTATAACTCACGTGAATCGGACAAGATGTCAAGGAAGCAGACAACAAGAGTTCAGCTGGACGTGGATAATGGATGAGGAGAGCAAACAAAGCGGCCAATTCACATGCTTTGCAGTGGTTGTTGTGAAATACGTATCTATCGCGAAGATAAGATTGGCGAACTATAAAACTTGAACGAATACAAAACAGAATTGCTAAGAAGTTTATAGTTTTTGGTTCGATTAGACCTTTCAGGTGACTAAACCTTTTGTGGACTTTGGAGTTTGGGACATAAAAGGAGCCAGAAATAGACGCTGAGTGGGGAACCGGATTTTAATGGTTTTATTTTCCGCTACGTTTTTAGACTTTTTGCTTCCGAAAGTGCTTGAAGAAGGTTACGGTTAGGAGGAACACAATTAACGTGTTTAAAGATTAAAGTTTAATTAAATTGAATATACACAAATTGAAAAATAAATAAATTTGAAATAAAAATAAATAAATATAAAATAAAAATAAAATAAAAATAAAATTAAAATTAAAGATTAAGAGATTAATTTCTGTATGAACTAAATTTGTATGCTTAACTTAAACCATAAATTGGGTAATTGAGCGATGAATTTGATTTATCAACTTTAATCCGAAAAAACACAAATCAGTCGTTCACCCTACGGAGGATTCTGGAATATACTACGATTCTCAAAGCCGATAGATACTTAATTTTTTTTTTACTTTAGAATGACGATGACGATGATCAAGACACTTGACATAATAAAACTGTCTCGTTGCTCCTCTGTCATGTAATAATAATAATAATAATAATGGCGGCGCTAAAGTCCGAGGTGGACCTGGGCCTAGCTTCCCAGCAACCACTCGTGTTGTGCGTGCTATTGTTCTCTCACGAGTGGAGGGGACCTACAGTTTAATGCCGACTCCGAACGGCGAGATTGAGAAGCTTTTCCTAGACAGTTATACTCTTTAAGCATTGTCAGTGACTCGAAAGAGGTGGAGCCGTGAAAAAATGTTTGATGTTTTTTTTTTGAGATTCGAACCGACGACCTCGAGCGTAGGAATCGACGCACCTACCCACTACACCACGGTGCCACATCCTCTGTCATGTACCTGAAGAAATTCATGCGGAACGTGAAATATAAAGTAAATGACATAAAAGAATCAAACTTAAGGTAACTGGTTCATGTGGTGCAAAAATAACGGAGACGCTTAAAATCCTTGTTAATGTGTCTCCACAGAGGATCTCCAAGAGGAGGATTTCGTAACATTACACAGCTAGCAAGAGATCGTGTGGATTGCTCTGCCTATGCTCTGCCTGTAGGACCACATTAGTGGGAGGCTCAACAAGGCATTCTATATTGAACTGCGTATCTGCATGTTGTTTCAACACCCAAAAGCATAAAAGAGTGCAGATGTAGTGCGATTTACAGCGTTGAGAGTATGGTGAGAAGAACTCACATCTAGCGACTTAGTTGCTGAGGACTTGTAGAATGAACGAGCAGCATTTCTCTGGCCCAGAGATCTCCAAATTCGTTTTAGAGGGGAAAAGGTGGTGAAGAAAGATTTGATCTATGATTTGATGTTGTCCTCCCTCTTATGGTATGGACGGAGCTAGATAGAGTTGAAGAGATGAAGATATTCTTCTTCTTCTTCTTAGGGCGCTACAGTACGAGGTGGACCTGGATCTCACTCAACATGCCTCTCCAGCCAGCACGATCAGCTGTCTCCAGTTTCGCACACCAAGCCGGCCAAGGTCCCCCTCGAGTTGTGTGCGCCACCTTGTTCGTGGACGTCCTCTGTTGCGTTGTCTCACAGACTCAGAGTCGAAGACTCTTCGGGCCGGAGCTAAGTTATCCATACGCTCTACATGGCCTAGCCATCTTAGGCGTTGGATCCGTAGACGTCGCTGTAGAGCCCATGCAGTTCGTGGTTGAACCTTCTCCTCTAAATGCCATCAACGCAAACAGGACCAAAGATCGCGCGCAGAACTTTTCTCTCGAAAAGACCAAGACACTGTTCATCCGCTTGGGATATTATCCACGCCTCTGCGCCGTAAAGCAGGACTGGGATGATCAAGGTCTTGTATAGAGTCAGCTTGGTCTTCCGAGAGAGGGCTCTACTACTCAATTGACTTTTGAGCCCAAAATACAGCGGTTGGCAAGAGTTATTCTGCGTTTGATCTCGGTACTGATGTTGTTTGTACTGTTTACCGCGGAGCCGAGGTAGGCGAAGTCCTTCACTACCTCAAAGTTATAGCTGCCTATGGTGACGTTCTGGCCAAGTCGTTGATGTTGTGCGTCCTTTCTCGATGACAGCATATACTTTGTTTTGCCCTCGTTTGCCGCCAGACCCATTTTAGCCGCTTCCGTTTCAATGCCAGCAAACGCATCATTGACGGCTCGCTGTGTTCGCCCAATCACGTCAATGTCATCCGCGTAAGCTAGCAGTTGAACGGACTTTTGGAAGATCGTGCCGTGTTTTCCAGTGAGTTTTGCACGATCTTCTCAAGAACGATGTTAAAGAAATCACATGACAGTGCGTCGCCTTGTCTAAAACCTTTTTTGACATTGAAGGTCTCGGTGAGTTCGTTACCGACCTTGATGGAGCAGCGAGAGTTCTCCATCGTCATCCTGGTAGGAATGTCAAATCTAGACATGGCGCTGTATAGCTCGTCTCTATACACGCTGTCATATGCGGCCTTGAAATCGACAAATAGATGGTGTGTGTCGATCTGCATTTCTTAGGTCTTCTCCAGGATCTGCCGCAGTGTGAAAATTTGATCGATGGTGGACTTCTCGGGCCTGAAACCACACTGATCAGTTTGTTCACAAATGGTTTCAGGCGTTCACACAAACCGGCAGAGAAGATCTTATAGGCGATATTAAGGAGACTTATCCCTCGATAGTTGGCGCAGTCAAAGGGGTCTCCTTTCTTGTGGATGGAGATATTCAGATGAGTCAATTATATGTACGTATGTATGTATTTTTTCCTTTCATTTCATTAAATTTTTTGCTTTTTGAAGATATTATTGATCTTAAGGGGTGCCTAATACATTTGGCCAAGGCTGTATGTAAAGGTAGAACTGCATGTTCCTAAACATTATGGTTATGCACTATAGCGCAACTAAATGAATACACATCTCAAAATGAAGCAGATGTTGGCGTTAACAAGATGAATCAATATCAGAGAATAACTGTGGAAAGAAAAGAGTTTGGAGTGCCTTAGCCGGTAAGTGTTAGTCCCCTATCTTATTCTTTCTTCATGCTTCTTGTTTCTGGCAGAGTAAGTCATTGAAGTAGTGTCCGGGTCTAACATTCTACCTCTTATCATTGACTGTGGTCAGCCATCTGATATTTTTTTAGTCTGCGTATAAAACATGAAACCGTCATGTTTCAAGACTACAGCGAAATGTTCATCATATTTTTTTAGGAGAAAAAAAGAATTCCGACACTTCTTTCCATAGTCGACTATTTAGTTTCAGTTCAGCGTTCATAGATGATTCTATGAGGGTCAGTTGCGACGGCACCGTGGCGGTGTGGGCTTGTGCGTCGATTCATACGCATTGGACTCTCAAATCTAATCCCAGTTCAGACAAACAACTTGTTCACTTCTCCACCTCTTTCGAGTGACTGACAATGCTCAAAGAGTATAACTGATTAGAAAACCACAATCCACTCGTGAGAGAGCAATGGCACGCACAGCACGAGTGGTTGCTGAGAAACTAGACCCAGGTCCACCTGACACTGTGGCGCCGCCATTATTATTAAACTAATTCAAAGGTTTTGTGGAGGTTATAATTGATTCCCACAAAAGGTTTCCGTTTGTTTCTGACTCATCCAACAGTCTGTTAACAGTTTCTTCGATATGTCTCTTTGTCGCTTAATGAAGTGAAAAGGTTGGAAAAGTTGTATAGTTCTATTTAAGATGCTGAGCTTAAGTAAGGCGAACGAAAACCAAGAGATGGAAATTGAAGAGTTAACTAAACAGAAAGATAAGTGTGTTCCTATTACTTTGTATTCCATATTCAAGTTCATCAGACATCGTGTAGTACATAAGGTGCAATGGGTAAGTGGGTTGGTTAACTAATCCGCAGTAACGTACTCTCCGTGTGTTCATTTGCCATTTTTTCTTTTCAATCGTTACAAGCTGCCGGGTGAGATTTCTTCGTGCTGTTGTGGGAATTACTCGCCGGGATAGGGTGAAAAACACGACAGTGCGCGAGGAACTCAATGTTGGGCAGCTGCTTCTTCGAACGGAAAGGGCTGTACTTCGTTGGTTTGGTCACGTGGCACGAATGTCCCCATCATCTCGACTTCCGAGGCGTGCCTTGAATGCGATTCCATCAGGTAGGCGACCGCTTGGCAGACCTAGGACAAGATGGTTGGATCAAGTCCAAACACTCGCCTGGTTGCGTTTGGGCATAGCTTCTGATGAGTTAGAGTCGATGGCGGAGAATCGAGTGGCTTGGAGATCTCTCGTGCATGCATTGCCCCCGCGACCCCTTTAGTGGAACATGCGGGTCATTGAAAATGAGCTGAGAAATGAGATGGTTGTCTGCGCGATTGGCTGGTTATCCCAAGACGTAGGACGATTCTCCTTAATTGTGTTACATGCCTGAACCTAATTCTAAAACCATAATCCTTCAACGCAATTGGTAACGTAAATAATCGATGTCCGTTTTAGCATCGCCTAGACTCACCTAGATGAATGAACCCAAACTTCAGAGCCAACATCTCCTAACAAATATGAGAACTCTTCAATGATTTCCCACTTGCGATGGCGCAAATGAAGACAAAGCATCATCTCAACTGCGTAAACAGCATTCTCAGTCGCAAATGCATTCGAAATCCCATACGAATCCGCAGCGCTTTCTCTATCCACTCGGTCTTTTCTTCGGTCATCTCTCGATACAAATATGATCACATTACCATTCCAACTATAAAACGATTTATCATGCTTAAGACCACGCTATCTCCGGATCGAAGTCATGTAAAGTGAAATCCATGGCCTCTGGGGCTTTCCCTTACGCGTTTTCCGCAAAAACAAATTCACTTTTCGCAGCACTACCACTGGAACCCCCAGAAGAACTCAAGTTCTTCTCCCAATTCTAAGCTAGTGACAGTTTCACTGAAAGATATCGCCTGTGTTTCTGGGTTTAACGACGATATCTCCACAATTTTACGACTCCCATACGAAATGAAGCCTTGTCGTTCGGCAGGTAATTAACAAAACAGCTCCAGAAATAGATTCCGCAATTAAGATCTGGGTCAGTGGCCGTTTGGCTGTTTCCCAGCTCAGCGCGCAATCCGCTGTGGTGGTTTCACTTGAATGCACCTCCTCAAGTGCAAGCCAATTTGTATGAACATCGAACGCCAGCAGGAGGGGATTCTCCGGCACGTCGTCGTCGTGCTGAAGAACACTCTTGACCCGCGCTTAGGGCTATCGATTTCCTATACCACGCGACCGTCCATTCCCCCATCACTTTCTCTGCACTCTTCCTCGCTTAGAATCGTATTCCCAGTCATTATCTGATTACACAACTTGAACAAAGCCCCCCCTCCGGGTGGGCAACCAAAGATTTATGGTTCTGCCATTGGGCGACTTAGAATCCACGCGAGAGAAGACGAGGAGAAGACAAAAGACCAAGCGGAAGATACATGCGTTAGCCACTGACATTTGAATCCGAAAACGAAAAGAAATCATTATCGGTCTGGACCGGTGCGGCAGCTTGCCTGTGACGCAGGTTGCTCCATTGAAGCCAAACCACAGACCGAACTGATGGATGTGCGAGGAAAAGAAATGCACTCGGAGATCGACGGCTGACGGACGTTTTCTGGGTCAAATCGAGAAGAACGCCGCCGCTGACTTCACTGATACCGATGATCGTGGAGATACGAGGTGAAGATGGCGATGGAGATGATGTTGGTCAAAGCGGTCGGCGGTAGCAGAGTAAAAGTGAATGTTTTGTCACTGGATTTTAATGGATGGTGTCTCGCGTGCGAATTTATAGAAATCTCCTCCGAGACGTATTCTGTGTCGCTTGGGCATTCTGTGTGGAACTTTCGGTTTCCATATGCAAATCTGGTAGAAACTGTGGCTTTACAAGACTCGGGATTAAGACGGTTTCTAAGTGGATTTCACTTGAAAAGTTACATAAAATCAACAAATTTGCATTAAAAAAGCGTTTCGTTTCAATGCGGAGTGGAGAACTATAGGAGTCTGTAGGCGGAGGCTGATCACGGAGAGAGAACACCCACATCAGTGAAACGGTCAATGATATCGAGCAGATATTGAAATGATTCAGATGAGATATGGCTTGCGGGTCTGATGGTGATGGTCGATAAGTTATAGGCAACTGACATGTGGTATGGAAGTGATCCTGGGAGGACAACAGGATCTTCGAGACAACAGGAGACTGTTCAGTCTTCCAATCCATCACCGAGTATGCTCAAATCGATTCGTTGGTTGTTTGCTATTCCCTCAAACATTAAAAGACAGTCCGTACTGGATAGTCACTGTGTTCTCATCAATGACTCTTCATCGCCAATAAAGCTTTGGATCTCTGCCGGCAGATAAATCGTGATTTCCATAATGTCTCTGCTGCCATTGAATTGGATTCGATGGGAAGTCGGTCACTTCGAAGGCGTGTTTACTTGATCTGTTATCATTGAGTCGTTCCAGTTCTTTCGGATCAAGTTCAATCCTCTTCGGAGCAGGAGACGCACCTTATTTTCGGCGTCTTTGGTTATATTTAATTTGTGTGAAGTCATGGAACTCTGACTGCACCTGTTTACGACATGGAGTTGTGAGATTAATCATTGGGATTTGTTTTGATTAGTTTCTGACAAAAGAAAATGTATGTCAAAAAAGTGCTGCCAAATCTACAACATTATTCAAAAGAACGAACGATGAAATTAAGAACAAAATTCTGGAAATACATTTTAAATCAAAATCAAAGAACATACATATATAAAAAATAATAAAATTTCGATCCTTGATCCTGATCAAAATTGTGACATGGTATAAAATATCAAATTGTGAAGTAGTTTTGCGTGAAGTAATGCCAAATCTAGAAATGAAATTCTCCAAAATAAAAATTAGAAAAATAGTTCTTAGTCCAGGCACATAAAGAAGCTGCGTCTAAGAACAAAAGTCTTCGTTTTTCAACATTTTCGAAATTTGGCTTTTGACAGCTGACTTAGAAAACACGTGTCTGTTAGCTTGTGCATAAATCATAATATTACAAAGTTCTGAGTACTTTCTTCTATTATGTATCACATTCTACTATGTATCTCAGGCTTTTTGAGAGCCTTTAATTCAAGGATTTTTCTCAAAAAATAATAAAAAAAATAAAAATGAAATGTCAAAACTCGCAAAAAAATGCTCTCAATTTGTATGGGAAGTGTCAAAGCGGATACAAATGTTTCAACATGTTGAAAAATTGTGAAAATGTGCGTTGTTAGGGGATATTACGTTGCTCTTATTGCCTGCATTTTTTAACAAACATTAGATCGCTAGCACAGCATATTGTGCCATTGTATTGCTTGGGTTGGAAGCTAAACAACACTCGAAGGTAGAACCTACGCATTATTGTGTTTCAGGCATTAAAGATGCCATCATACTCGTCACTTAAGCTAGCAACATTTTGGAGATTTACTTAAGGGCTTGCTTCGAAGAACTCCGGAATTTGAGTTGGAATTTAACTCTACACATTCTGGGATCCTTTTCAGCCTGATTACTTACTTACTTACATGTAAGGCTAACAATACTTGGAAGGTCTGAACATGAATAACTGTTTTCATCTTTCCTGGTTGCGTCGCTTCAAGCTAGAGAGAACAAATTTACTGAGATCTGCGATTACTTAATCTATAAACTAGACGTTCAGTCATCATTCTCTTGACAAACTAGGTGGCTAGGAATTATTCTTAGCTGAAGCGGTGTTGTCTACGAAATCGACGAGCCCGAATCAGTGTAATCGTTGAATTTTCTCCGTTTGGAATTCCTCTAAGTGACGCCAAATGAATTAAGCCCAAGTTTACAATTTTTCTGTTTTTTCGTTTCCCAAATCGAGGCAAATAGTGGACGCCTTGACGTAGTGGGTAGGTGCGTCGACTCCTACGCACAAATCTACGAACTGCAGAATCAAACAAAAGGAAGGACGTTTAACAAAATTTGTTGTCGGCTTGTGGACATGACTTTTTTAAAGCGTTTTAAAAATCTATGGGCACCGCGGGCGTATGGGTTTGTGCGTCGACCCAAACGCACTTGACTTTCATAGGCTAGGTTCAAATCCCAATCCAGACAAAACAATTTTCACAAAAAAGAATTGTTCGCGGCTCCACCTCTTTCGAGTCACTGGCAATGCTCAAATACTGTCTTGGGGGAACCAGCAGTTGTTCGGAAAGAAATTTTGCACAAATAAACATTCCCCACGATTTGGTTCTCAAACACGATTCTACCCACTAGAGCAAATGCACTGTAAAAATGCAGAAATTTAGGGCCATTCTCGAAGAAATACCTTTAACAAATTTATCTAAACCTTTAACGTGACAGCTCTAGGCAAAATGTATCGACAAAACCAAAAATACTTCAGATTGCTAACAATAGAGTGAGATTTCTTAGCCTTGAAGCTATAAATTCCAAACAATCGTCGTAGATAATGATTCTTTCACAAACATTTGACAGCTGACAGTTGACATGTGACAGTTTTTGATTTACATACCAACAGCCAGCCAGCCATTGTGACGGATGCATTTTTCAAACATCGCCGTGGTCACTTCAAATTCATGTGTCATAGAAGGGAAACATTGACAAATATTCTCACTATCTTCTGTCATTTTCCGAAAGGGTCTTAACGTTTATTTGCCACGTCAAATGTTATCCTTATAAAACAAATTTGTAAAATAAACACACACAGAGCCTCCATGCTGTAGACGATGAATTAAGTGAAAATGTCAACACTGTCAGCAGGCAGGTAGTGTCTTGACAATATCCAACCTTCAGATAAGATAATTACCTGTATATCTACGTCTTTTTTTCAGTTTTTGCAAGCTTCTGCAATGAACTTTGTATGCGATTAGGATTTATCAGACTGTTAACAGCCGATTGTAAACGGATTGAGGGAAGCAATAAGAACATTTGATAAAACGCAGTAAACCAAGGAAACCCTACACTCGGTGCCACCAATTTGAAAGAGGACCTCAATTGCTTTATGACTTCAGACTTGTCAAGGAAATTTCAAATGATTATTGATATTGCCTTGCCAAATGTGACTAGACTCTTATACAAATAACTTTTTTGGCGAAGGATAACATTTTATTGGCGCTAGACAGATGGTGTTTGTTTTGAGGAAACAAATTTTAAGAACAGGTCAAGAATAAGGTTTGTAATGTTTTACACAACTATAGCATTGCCAATCTTGTTATATGAAGCCGAATACTAGGCGATAAGCAAGCTTTGTAGGCAGCTACAGGCAGAGTGTCGAGGAACAAGGCCAAATGAAATAAAGCCAAATTTTAAAAATGTTGTGTTATTTCAATATCAAAAGCGAAATAGTGCAGATTTCCAGTTTTGCATTTTTTTCATTTGGGGACGTGAAATTTTGTCTTATTTCCATACCAAAGTTAAAAGTATTTTTGAAGTGAGTGGAGGGATTTACTCCAAAACTTCGAACCAAACTGGAACACCATTTTTATAGCAAGCCTTAGATTATTTATGGTGCCTCGATTTGATAATAATAATAATGGCGGCGCTACAGTCCGAGGTGGAGTTGGGCCTAGCTTCACAGCAACCATTCGTGTTGCGGGCCCTATTGTTCTCTCACGAGTGGAGAGACCTCTCACAGTCTAATGCCGACTCCGAACGGCGATTTTGAGAAGCGTTTTCTAGACAGTTATACTCTTTGAGCATTGTCAGTGATTCGAAAGAGGTGGAGCCCTGAAAAAATGTTAGGAGTTTTTTAGAGGTTCAAACCTTAGACCTCGAGAGTAGGAGTAGACACACCTATCCACTACGCTACGGCACCCTTAATGAAAAGAAATAAGGAAGACAATAAAAAGTGCAGCCAAAAGCCTCGGTACCGGCGTTTGATGAATAAATCAAGAACTCGCAAATGAATTGGTGATTTGGACGAGTTCCCGACGTTCGACAGAAAAGGATGAAAGGACAAGCCTCCTTACTTAATTTTTAAGGAAGGTGAATGGAATAGAAAACACAACCGCGAATTCTACAAGCTGTTAACATAATCCGAAAGGGAAAAATCACTACACTAAACTGACTCTGCCACAACCAGCGAATGAACACCAATGTTCCAGCCAAGAGGGTCTTCAAATCCGTGCGTCTTCTTCCCGGTATAAAGACCAAATGATTTCAGATGCAAAAGAATGGAAACAACGGATCCGGAATCGTCAGCGATGGAAGGCGGAAATTGCTCAACAAACGACCCCTGGAGGGTCTGCCTGATAAGTAAACGACATCTGAGTAGAAATCAGAACCCAAACAGCCCAGGTAACCACTGCTTCTTCAGTTTATTCAATTCAAACTCATTGCTTGAGTGACCAAACAGTCTATACAAAAACAGGCATCCCAGCAGTCTTGGCTTTTGAAGCCAAAAGCTGGACCATACACCGGGCGCCAGATTATCGCTACCTTCGAATGAAAAAATTCTACAGGGAAGAGGAATGAAGAGGAACCCTAGTCAAGGCAATCGACTAAATTGACTGGAGCAAATTGTGCATCAACATAACCAATGCTCCGGCTAGGATAGCCTTTAAAATCGAGCCTCCTGATTCAAGGAGGATATGAAGACCGAATCCCCGGTAAAAAGACAAAGTGCCTGAAGATGCAAGAAAATTTACTTTTGGCGACTGAAGGGAAAAGCGCAGTTAATGAGGGAAAGGAGCATTAGCTCTGGGTCAGTAAGAAAATTGCTCCGGTGTCGCCATCTCAACAACCCCCTTCATTAGAACTGCCTTTAACCACGTCTCTCTCTACTATCGTTGCTCTTAGTCACAATCCACACTTCACCAAACTTATTACCACACAACAAGACAACAAGCGAGATAACACGCAATAATACTGATATCTTCCCGAATTCTTTGTCGAATTCCAAACTTTTCTCGGGGGAAAAGAAAAATTCCACGACGAAGTTGCTGCAATCCTTACCCAGAGATAAAGGGGTCTTCAAGTTACAAGAACAAACAAAACCTTGCATTCCTCAAAAGAACTAAAATCTTATCTCTCGCTTCGTCTATTTACCTGTTTAGGTATTTTTTTACAACTTCGAAACTCGTCAGATACTTTTTAGATCTACAAAGCTCATCAGTGACTGCCCTCTCACCTGCACCCGCGTCACGAGCCACCGCAATAAGCCGCTTATCAAAGCAAAGAATTCAAAGAAAATTAGGAACACATACACTCCGTGGGTAAACATTTGGGGCTCATCCAGAGCAATTTGAGGTTTCACACCAGTCATCGGGAGGGAATTAGGTCCGGATGATGGGAGTGAAGCTATTGGCGGCGTGGAAAAGTAGGTCGCGTTAATTGCACCCACATACCGAGCTGTTTACTCGTTCCTAATCGGCTCTGCCAGAACTAGAAGTGTCTGCGATTCGCCGGAACAACCGTTTCGGGTGCAATGCTTTTTACGAGCACGTGATTCAATCCGCTTACGCGTGTGCGTGAGAACAACTCAACCAGGGTGGTCCCCAGAGCTCGTTAGGAGAAAAAAAAATCTAAAAAAAGTCGAAAAAGCCATTAAAGGAAAAAATATGTTATGTAAGCCACCCCGCGTTAGTCAGCCTGCAGCCGGCCTGATGCACGGTGAATTTGTGTTCCGTGCGTGGTCATGACTTTTTATCGCCCGCGCGACTTAATTAATCAATTAAGAGTGAAACGTAATGCTCGCGATAAGCATTAGATATGAGAACCCGTTGGCCGGCGCGCTGCGGAGGTGGACAGTGCTCCGCGTACCTGTCATACATCTGTTGCCATTACTCACCACTATGCGGTCGTTACCTGCCCACAGCTCCCCCTGTCACAGGCGAGAGAACTGAAACAAAAAGTAAAACCAGCAAAAAAAAACAAAATCACTGGTCGAAATTAACGGTGGGAACAGTGACGTGCCGTTTGGCGGTCTTCGCCGCTCGCGGGCTTATTGTTGTTTACAAATTCACTTAAGCCGAGCAACATGTGTTCTCTGTTTGCGCGACGTGATTGATCGGACGGTGGCGGTGTGAGCTTTTGGGTACAAAAAGAAGGGTTTCACTTGCTCCAGTAATTAGCGGTAAAAGAAATTTTGTTTTGTTCCTAATCATTGAGCGTTGGGTGTTGTCCACGGGGTGGACATTGTGAAATAACAAGCAGACTGAGGGGGAATTCAATTCGCTTGTGATTACATGGCACATTGTTGGGTTTATGTGGGTTTTGTTTTGTGCCCACAATCGCGCCAGCTTAACAGATTTCTATTCTAGCGCCACTTGGACTATGTCAGGGTTCTTCAATGCAACCGGGAACACCCTTGGTTTGAATTACACCAGACGGTGGATGAGTGGGGGAAGTACACTATGGGATGAGATTTTGACATATCCGGAACTGACTCAACCAAGCTTGAGCATTACTAAGCTTAGCTGGGAACTGAGTTGGCATTGGACTCAAGGGAAAAGGGCTTTATCATGGAGACAGTGGGACATTACGGGTCCTTAGTAAAAAAAAAGAAGGATTCCTAAAACGAAACCCTGCGCCGGTCCATAAAAACTCAGAATTTTGACAAGGAAATGGTTTTCAGATGCTGCCACAAAAAAACAGTAAATGAGTCAATAACCCTTCAGTTTAATTGGCAACCGTCACCTTCTTGAAGAAACGAGTGATATGTTTCAAAACTTGCCACTTGCAAGGACACAACTAAATGGATATCACACTGTAGGCTGTCACAAATCTTCTCCCAAAGGAGAACACGAGACAGGCACGATACAAACACCACCACCCCGTTTTCAAGGAAACATTCCAGCAAAAGAATGCTCAGAATCCTTGCCAGCCCTCCTCTCAGTCAATCACATCCGAAACATCTTTTGAAACATTGCCAAAACCGAATCCTCTTGACATATTGTGACATCTTTCTAATCAATGTCTCTCCTCTTTCTGACAGCTGTCATCGTCAGCTATCATCATCCAATCCACCGTGTTATGACCTTGACTTAGTGATGAGTTCATGTAACTGCCCACATATTCCACAGCCACTAATCAATTCTCCACTCTTGACCACACGGTAATTGTCGAAAGCTAATTGAAATCTATTGTTGTTCCGGCTTTCATAACCCTGACATTGCATATTCGCCGCCGCTCGCATTTGGGCGACGCAAAAGCAAATTACACAAACACGGGCCGCACTCTAAGCAAATCACCCCTCAACAAGGGATAATCCTCCACCATGCCACCCCCAACAGATTTTGTGTTGTGCTTTTTCGAAACACGATTACCCACATTCTCGCGGGGGTACACTCTTTAATTGGGAAAAATTCCCATTTACTCTTTCGAGTGCACTGCCTTACCCTCACCTACGACAACAAAACCAACGCTGAGTTGCCGAAAGCGTCCAAAGCGCATGTCTTGTGACCTTCAACACACTCCGACGAACGGGGAGAGAGAGAGAGAGAGAGAGAGTGTGAGAGAACAGATGATTTACTGAAACTGAATGGAATGCCAAACGATGCGGCACTTTTGCAATCCGCTGAGCTCCCGGCCATCGCAATCGGTTGGTACAACATCTTGTGTGCTCTTGTTGAATGCCGAACACACCCGCTTATGTTACATTACAAGTGACAGCTGTCAGATTAAGGGGAAAAAACTGCTGCATAAGTTGTTATAAATTTTCATTTGTCAACGATGGCTGGGAATTTCAAAACTCCCTCCATCCATTCCCACCGCTCTGTTTGGCGATCCCGAAAATTCCGAAAACAAATTACGAAAATCTATTATGATTCGGATAATAGGCCAGCCCTGGCCATTGGCCACCATGGCGCTCCACCGCCGCCGGTTGCATCTCTCAAACTCGCTAGCTGCCCGGCGGATGGGTTGGATGGTTGGTTGGCCGTAATGGCCCGGAATAACCTGTTGGCTGGGCCAGCGGATGGGCGCTGAGCGCGGTGAGGTTCCAATTCAAATTAGACAAAAATGAAAGTTAATTTTTGTGGCATCTTACGGATACATTCGGAATGCCTTCCTCCTCTCTGGGTTTGGCTGGGATCCGCTGCGCTCTAGGGAGGGAAAATTGAGCCGTTACAGTGAATAGAAGTTTCGGATATGGAATGGGATTTCCTTGCCGCAGATACTCTCTCTTTGCCGCGACTGGAATCAATTTGTCATCGCCCAACCGCCGTCGGCTGCTTTCAGTGATTCTGGACGGTCAGAACTGGTTCTTGGCAGCGGCTTCAGTTCAGTGCTGTCATTAACTGTGGGTTCTTTAATCTATCTTCCTCTCGTTCTCGGTTTCTCCGAGTTCTCCGAGTTCTCCCGGTTGCTTTTAACGGTTGATGTGCATGGACGTTGTTTGTTTTGTCTGCATATGGGCTTTTAACACCTAGGGTTCTGAGCCGAGAACAGTTGCCTGGCCATTGATGGGTTTTTGAATGGCAATCGGTGGAGATGTCCGGACTTTAACAGTTCATTAGGGCCATGATTCAGTCGTTGGGTGTCGGCTTTATGTTCTTGAACCCCGAAAAGTGCATCGTGTGGAAAGTGTGAGACAGACTAAGAGAATCTCATGAATGGCATGGATTTGGTGAATTTTACCGGAAGCGGTATTTGTCATTTCTCTGGAATCTCGCCGACGAAACTGTGCTGGCACAGAAGAAGACGCATCGAAATGTAAATCTTCGGACGGAGTGCAAAGAAATGCCTCATCGATTTCCGAAGCCCATTGGGTGAATGCATTAGAATTCATAAATTTTTGTCTGTGTCAGGTGTCGCCGTGGCGAGAGAAAGCCTGTTACTGTTAGACAACGACGTTGAGTGACTTGTGAGTGAAACATTATTGTGTTGCTCTAATGAAGGGGTCTTGTCTATAGATAGATGGAATTTTATCTACGAAGCGGTGATGCAGATGAGGTGTTTTATCTCTTGCGGTGACATCAGATCAGATTTAATTGATTTTAAAGAACTGTAAATCCGAAGATGGAATGGCTGTGGCTCGAAATATGGCCCAATAAAAGGTTGTTGTTAACAGGCAATCTCAGTGATTTCAAATCAGTTATCTTTTAGTACCCCTGCGGGATAAGCAACTCACACCCCGGTCGTAGTCAGAACATAAACCGATAGAGGCAAGATTCAAGACAGATTCATTTTTTTTATTAAGGCGACACAATTTCAAATGGAGTCAAATGGAGTTTACGATCAAGAGCCTTACAGAGTGCATCGAACGTCGAGCATCATCAAGATGCATCAAGCATACAGTCTTGACCAAATGTATTTGTTATATCTTCAAAAAGCAACGAATTAATGAAGCGAGATGAAAACACAACCGTCGTGTCGCCGAAAACCATAAAATTTAAACTAATTGCTTCCTATAAGTGATTTGGCAGCAAAGATAAGGATGCCTAACATATTTGACCAAGGCTGTGTATCGATAAAAGGAGCCCCACAATAATTGGGACTCAGTGGTGATCACACGATCTCGGGAAGGATCTTTTCGAGCAGCAATCGAACAAATCATAACTAAATTAAAACCGATTTAGTTATTAAGTCGAAATTAAAAATGACAGCCGCACTCGCGTCGAGCGAGACAAAAGTTTAAACGATCAAATTGCTCTTAATGTATCAAGTTACTGTTAATTAAACAAACACGATAATTCAATCAAAAGCCATGAACCTTGAGTTTTGTTTTGGTGATGAAAGCCTCAAAGTGCTGTTGGAAGTCAATCATAAACACACGCAAAATCAAGGGATGATTAATTGCCTGAGATGACAAATCACTTGAGTGCAGCGGAATGTACATACTTGGGATATCAGAAAGTACCAGGGCGGGGGATTTTTTTGTATGTGACATGATCGCCCGATCGTGACCACAAAATGCGATAGATGATGAATAATTTCAAGATCAAAGTCTTAAAAGTGATCTGAGATCACCGGTTATCTTGAAACTATGTGCTGGGATGGAATATTCTGGACTTTGAATGAAAGTCAAGAATAAAGTCGGTAAAGTCTACGTTAAGGTGTTGGAGGCGCGTTCTAGAGCTATGGTCGAATCCAGGATGGGAGATGAGCAGTGCGGTTTTCGTCCCGGCAGAACCGAAAAGCTTTTCACTCTAAGAATGGTACTCGAGAAGGCTTAGGAGTACGCCAAACCGATCTACGGCATACGACCGAGTTCCTCGAGGTAAACTCTGGAGTGTTTTGCAGGAGTATGGGATTGATGGTTCTTTGTTGAGGGCCATTCAGTCTCTATACACAATCTGTAGCAGCTGTGTTCGGGTTAGCGGTAGTAAATCAACACCTTTTACCGTGGGCGTTGGACTTCGCCAAGGGTGCGTCTTGACACCTCTCCTTTTCATTAAGTACATGGACTGGATGTTGCAGCGCAGTCGAGGCGAGACATGTTTCACATTGGGAGAGTTGAGGGTAAGCCATCTTCCTTTTGCAGATGACTTAGTCATCTTCACATCCTCCCATATGGAACTCCAGCGCGCACTAGATAGGTTTGTGGATTCGCACTGAACTTGGATTCGAGCCTAGACTGTGAAAGTCTAATGCGCATGGGTCGACGCACGAACCCACACGGCCACGGTGGAGAAATTGTACTTAAACTTGTTGGGAGAAATAATGCTGAGCTTTCCTGTAGGATTGGCTAGGCTGGATCAATTTTGAAACAGCTTGGTCGATCTGTAATTAGGAAGGACGAGCTTGGTGTCAAGGCTAAGTTAGCGATTTTTGACGCAGTATTTGTTCCAACTCTCACTTACGGTCATGAAATTTGGGCAATGACCGAAAGAATAAGATCGCGAATACAAGCTGCCGAGATGAGATTTCTTCGTGCTGTTGTGGGAATTACTCGCCGGGATAGGGTGAGAAACACGACAGTGCGCGAAGAACTCAATATTGGACAGCTGCTTCTTCAGACGGAAAGGGCTGTACCTCGCTGGTTTGGTCACGTGGCACGAATGTCCTCATTACCACGACATCCCAGGCCTGCCTTGAATGCGATTTCATCATGTAAGCGACCGCTTGGCAGACCCAGGGCGAGATGGTTGGACCAAGTCCAAACTCTCACCCGATTGCCCTTGGACATAGCTCCTGATGAGTTAGAGTCGATGGCGGAGGATCGAGTGGTCTGGAAATCTCTCGTGCGTGCATTTCCCCCGCGACGCCTTAAGTGGAACATGTGGGTTACTGAAGATGAATACAATGAAATCAGGTTGATTGATTTTTTTTTTGTTCAAAAACTAACCACACTTCAAAAATTAGGTCAAAATAAATCTGCGGAAATCCGTTAAGTGGCAGAGGCAATATCAACAAAGATTTTCGTCCCAAACTCCATTTAAGCTACAGAAGTCAAAAATGTATAAAAAACTTAGCACATGGTTCCAAAAAGACATGAATTCATTTGGCACATATTTGCAAAAGATGCTAAACATCTATGTTCCATAACAAATCTTAGGCTAGCTCTGAACTGACCTCATTTTGAGAACCTGTTCGGCGCCTTGCCACTTGACAATCCAAACAATGAAGAAATGTGTGAATTATTGAAAAGATCACTTAAATGGTGACAACATTGTCTTGGGAATCCCTACGGTAACAAATATAAATCCCCTTTTAATTGTTCTCTTGTCCTTTTGTATTATTCGTGACTAACTTGTCAATTCGAAAGTCGCTAAGGGTAATTTCCTACCTGAACCTGAGGACTACCCACTTCTAATGAAATGACTCACATAATTCCACAGACCAATAATTGCGGAAGCAGGTGAGGGATCTACCTATATCAATTATCCTTCGAGTGACGTCAATGACATTGAAATATCGAATGGATATCCTAAATTACTCGATGATTGAATCATCAGACGGGACTAACCAAAGGTTTGAGGAGCAATGTAATGATGTTTGATTTGTTGTCTCATTATTACTTGAATATTTGGACAATTCAGACCTCTCCTCAAAAAAAAAAAAAGAGTTACACTTTCGACAAGGACGGAAATAGTGAACAGTCATGAATCCATAAATGTGCTCAAAAAAGGAAAGGGACATAAACCAATAAAAATTTGTTCGGTCACGTTGTTCCGAATTGTTCTGAACAGAAAATTACATGATTTTGGGCTCACTGAACAAATTTGTTAGTCAGAAACTGTTCTTCTTTGTGTTCCGAATATTCTAAGACACAATTTTGTGATTTCAAAAATTGTTAAGTGGTAGTGGTGTAAGACTTAAAACCTCAGAATATGTAGATCAATTGAGATCTGTTTGATTGTGAATCCCGAAAAAGCCAAATCACGTCCAATTTTTTTCTCTATGAACAATGCTCAAAGAGTGTAACTGTCTAAAAAAAAAGTTCTCAATTTTGCCGTTCGGTGTCGGCATTAAACTGTAGGTCCCCTTCACTCGTGAGAGAATAATAATACGCAAAACACAAGTGGTTGCGGAGAAGCTAGACAGGGTCCACCTCGGACTGTCGCGCCGCCATTATTATTATTACGCAGCATGCTTCTTGCGGTCCTCTAGAATTTGGGGCTATTCCCAAAGAAACGCGGACTTTAATGATTCCTTTCATTTTGTTGACACCTCCGCAATGAGTCAGTCGGGAATGGGAAGTCGTTCGGAGTCAAAACTAGGGAGTAAGGAGATCACTAGTACAAATCGTGGGAAAAGTGATCATGTAGAAATCGTTCTACTAATAGATCTAATAGATTATGAAGCTGATCTGAATCCTGTCAAAATATTTATCTATTGACACCGCCTGCAGAAGGGGACAAAGTTAATTTGGAAAGTCAGAAACTTTGCTGATTGATCTTAACGCCATGATCATTAACCCTCTAACGTTCAAAACCGCAATTTTGACGCAGAGTCGGGAATTTTTTTTCTGATAAACCATGGGCTTATAAATCATAATCTGAAATCAGAATTCGAAAAAATTCTTTTAGTGGACCTCCAGTTACAAAATAGGTAAGGCGGCCTCAGGGCAGCTATGAACGTTTAAGTCAACGTTTTTTCCCTCCACTTTGCATCGAAAATCATTGATTTCATCGTTTTACCTATTATTTCAAAATAAGAGCAGATTTAAAAGCTTAATAAAAGCAAAATGCTTAATCTATCAGGCTTTTTTATTGTTTTATTGAAACAGGAAGATAATGAATAGTAGAAAATGAAAGAGAGAATTACTTTTTGACAACGGTAAAAAAAAAAACAAAAAAAAAATGTTGGCGTAAACGGTCATGGCTGCCATCAGGCTGCCTTCGTATTTCTTTTCTCAAACACGATATTTTAATTTTTTTTATTATTTGTTTTCTTATTATGAAAGTACATGAATATATCTACTTGCTGTAAAATTCCCGACTCATTCGAAAAATTGGAAGTATTTTATTTCTTTATGAGAATTTTTTTTTTACGTGCACTAATTTTTTTGTTCGCTCACTGATTTTTTACATACAAGTGACTACTACAACGAGACAAAACTTCGCAGTGTGCTGAAATGTAGTTCAAAATATGGCGTGAAGTATAATTGAAGGCATGGTAAACCGTCATAAAAATAAAAAATCTTACATGGAATAAATGGGCAATAGGCGATGGCTGCCCTGAGGCAGCCTTAACCGTTAGAGGGTTAAGTGACTAAAGATCCCCTCGGAACGTGCAGCAGTTGATATCGAACTGTAAGTTTGACAGGGATTTTTTCTTCTCGGAGGGTTTTAGAAACACTACTGGAGCACTCACATTCAAAACTGGTCCATTGAATTGCCAGGTAGCAACCTTCTCCAGTGCCATTTATTTGATCCCAACGGCAAAAAAAAAGGATATGACGCAGCCTGGGTGGCTTTGCCACTGTTCGTTTGCTGATCACACAGATATTTGCTCAATGAGTCTTTTGGCTGAGCTAAAAGGAGGGTGGATAGTATTGTCAGCCGATTCTGCGTCTGAACTTGAACCTGTACGTGCCAGTTCGTCTGCCTTTTCGTTACCTTCAATGCTGGAGTGTCCAGGAACCCAGCACAGAAAAATTTTGTGGCGGTTCAGGCTTTTAAGCTCTTTAATGCAGTCCTTGGCGGATTTGGAGTTTACGAGATGGGAATTCAATGCCTTTAAGGCCTCAGTCGCTAAAATCACAATCAATAAAGCAGGTCTTTGTTTACGAATTATAAGTCCATCAGGTAGGCGACCGCTTGGCAGACCTAGGATGAGATGGTTGGACCAAGTCCAAACACTCGCCTGGTTGCGCTTGGGCATAGCTCCTGATGAGTTAGAGTCGATGGCGGAGGATCGAGTGGCCTGGAGATCTCTCGTGCATGCATTGCCCCCGCGACCCCTTTAGTGGAACATGCGGGTCATTGAAAATGAGATGAGATGAGAAGTCCCTTTTTTAAGCTGTGAGACTGCTGGACAGCGAATGAGGACTTTCAGTGTTTTTTTTTTGAAGACGAACTGCACTTTTGTTTTAGTATTCTTTTTCCAGGCTTCAATACGAGTATAAAATTTTTTGTCTGAGTTTTTTGTCAACACTTCGCGCTAAATATTATCGCCCATACAAAAAATCTACGAATTTAGTGAGACAATATAATGTTCTGTCAAAAATGTTCAACAAAATTGAAGAGATTTGTTCTGATGTATTAACTGTCAAACACTTTTCTGGTCGGAAGCTCAAAATTTATCCGATCGTGGTGAAAACTTTTATGGATATAAGCGGCTGTTTACAAACGACTGGGAAATCCGACTAGACAGGCAAGATTTTCTGCGTGTGGAACACGCGAATCGGTTCACTTGCATCATGTTTTCATTAGAGTCCGACCGAACATTCGGCTTCGGCTTCGGCCACCTTCGGCTATAAATATCACCTTCGGCAAAACATTCGGCTTCGGCCAAATGAGGCCGAAGATTTTGCCGAAGCCGAATGTTGATATTGCTGTTTTCTGTAAAAATAGAAGTTGCAAGGAACGGTGTATTTTTTGTTTTGTTATTGTCGGATATTTTGTATTCTGAAAGTGCGACAGTTTACAGCTTTAAAATCAAAAGATTTTGCATTTACAAGTTTGCAACTAATAAGAGGTCTGTATAAAAGTATTAAATTTACTTGTACTGGTTTCAGGTAGAAAGAACATCAAAAATGGTAGCTAAAATGCCAATTTGGGATTATTTCGTAAAAAAGATACGAAAGCAACTTGCAAAATATGTTCCAAATAGAGTCCTACTGAACATTCGGCTTCGGCTTCGGCCGAAAAACTGGCCTTCGGTCGGACTCTAGTTTTCACCCAGTAATGTTCTACCGAGAATTGAGTAATGCTCTCCTTTATATTCCTATTTTTCATGAATTATGAATAAAAACAAGTTTTGTTTAGGTGCAGCAGCAACATTTTCATGTAGTACTGTATGTATGCAGTGAAAAAAACATTAAAAGTCCCTATAGCCCCTGTAATCAATTTTTCTAAAATGCCTCGCAGCATGCGTAAGGTGTTACTCGATCAGCGATCACCAGAAAATGAGGAAAACGTGTCTGAAACGGAACGAAAAGGGATGAAAATATACCTGCTTCACCCGAGAATCCGCTTGTGAAAGTGGATTTTCGGTGGAAGAAGTCCGATTTTCGGCGCATCCAACCCATCTCCCTCTCGCTTGTAAAAAACGTATATTGTATCCTCTCAATCCTGCCTTCTTCCGCACATGTAATGAGGCACTAAGTGAGTTCGTAATCGCAGTATTAGCGCAGTACTGCAACGTCAAGCGTTCTTAATTGCTAACAATTGGCAATGATGCTTTGCATCGCGTTCTAAAATGTAACATGAAAGCAACCAAAAGCAACCAGCGCATCATAGATTTATGTGATGCGATGAAATTTTCAGTATTTTTCGGCTCAGTTGTCTCTCTTTCTTGACTAAAATATATTTAAGTACGCTGGCATTGTAATTTGACAGCATTATTAACCAAATTTGTTCGAGAAAATGTCGCAATTTTTTTTTAAATTTTTACAAAAAAAAAAGAAGCAAGAAGCCGTTCAGAAACGCCAACAAAATGAAAGCATCGCGATGCATCGCAACATAAAAAAATCGCTCATCACACAGGCAGTGAACGATAGTGATGCTTTCGTACGTATACGTACTTCGTATACTACAAAGCTCAGAATACAGTTGAAATCGGTTATAACGACCTAAGAATTTTGTCGTTTTTGACTGCATTTTAAAAATATGAAAAAAATAGATTGTGCGAAACTGTAACACATCTACCGTTTTCGGCATGACATTCCCCTTAATAAAATAAATCCTAAATCCTTTCTGTACTCGAATTTATGAACATAAACCAATAAAGAGACTGAATCCGTTTCCCGATAAACTAAATTTTGCACACATTTTGTCCTCCGTCGAGAATCGTCACGAACAGTACAGTACCTCGTTCCACATGCGACACTTAAATGATCTCAATAAAGACAAAAAAAACTCCACATAATTATAAATCCCAGACAGGGTATTCCTCAAACACCTCGTCTACTGTGCAACACCGTCAAAACGAGCCCATAAACTCGCACAATTACACGAGAGGTCAGGTCGTAAATATGTCGACACAGCCACGGGACCGAAGTGAGACACAATTTATTTCAGGCCTTCCGTGGAAAGCCGCTGACCAACAGAGTTCTCTCTGAAAACCCTATCTTATCAGAACAGACTTTTAGATTTTCCAATTAATCGTTCGGACGTCACTGTGAACGACAGATATCTTATCAAACAACGAACAAAAACCCCAAAAGCCACTAGACAACAAACTGGGAGTTGCAAGCTTACGTTTTGTGTGACAGCTAACATGAATAGCTCCATCGTTGTGCACACTGACATCCTCTAGCTTCTCCGGTATGTCAGCGTCTGTAAAGACAGCATCCTTCATGAGTTCCTGGTCCTTGTAGAGCTTCACCATTTGATAGATCAGCGCCCATGCCTGCTCCTCGGACAGTGGCGCATTGAAGGAGTGTAGTATGTCCTTCAGGCTAATGCATGCTTCTGGATTGGTGCACTCACGGACGTGTGAGGGCACGGGCACAGCACTCTCCACATAGATACCCTTCGAAATCGAAGCAGCAGCAGCAGCACCACCCGCCGAAGATAATTTCTTGGACCTGGTGCCGCTGTCCACTTCAATGGCTGTGGTCTCCACTTGCTGTGGCATTGTGCCTTTGTTCGTGTTGTTCTCCTTCTGTTGCTTACAGGTTGTCATTGTCCTTGTTGATGCTGTTGTCGTTACTTGCTGCTGGTGCTGGTGCTTTTGATGTCCACTGCTGACTGTCTCCGTAGTGATTTCCTCTGCCATGTCGCAGCACGCAACTCTTTGTCCCTGTCAATGTTTATGACACTTTCCCCGTTTCGTTTCTACACACGTGTGCTGGTGCTAAGGACAACACTCTCCGCTTGATCATGTAACATTTGACATACGATACATATTTTCAACAAAACAGAAATCACAACAACAATTGAAACGAGATAAGTCGATGATCAGGTGGCGGTGGCTAAGATTCGCGTCGACCAACTATCAATCTCTCGTCGGATTTGTATTTCGCGATATTCCGTAGAGTAAAAGAACGGAATTTTCACAAAATTTAAGCCCAAAAAATACGGAAAAATAAAAAATAAGGGGAAACAAAATTTCGGCCACACACGGCGATTCAGAGACAAGAAAACATTCGACGAGAACTTGCGAGCAAATAACCGTTAGTATGTCAAAATCGAATTTTATTTTTGGCACTGTCACTGACTGACAGGTGTTTGTTTACTTTGTTCAACCGAGCACGATATTTCGTAAAGTAGAGTAAAGATCAGCTGGACGTCGAAGCCCGCGTATCCTTGTAATCCTGATTTTTGTTGTTTTCTCTTTTAAATGGGGTAAGGGGTTGGTTGTTTGTATTGATTTTCCACTTTGACACTTAAATCGATTTTCAGGGGACACACACAGGCGTTACACTTCTCTTCTCTGGGAATGAAGGACTCGCAGAATGCACTGGCAACCTTGACTCTCCGTTGTGGGTGGTTGCAATGGAACAAAATGATGGGAGGTCGAAACTACAAAAAAAAGGCTCACTCTCTCTCTCTCAAACGCGCACTTAATATATTCTTTTCCACTACAGGTTTTCAAAAAACACAAATTTTCACAAATCGTTTCGGTTTTCCTTTTTTTCAATTTCTTCTTAATTTTTCTGTGGAACATGTAAACCGGACTTTCACATCGAAACACTCACTATGTTTACTCATTCGTTACTGATTCCCGATGCCACTTGCTAGCGAATGGAGGTGCCTGCCTCGCCAGTTGCGGTGCCATGCCAATGCTAGTTGTGTTCAGTTCAGTAGCGCTCACTGGTTCGATGCGGTTGCGTTGAGAGGAGAAATGTGAGTTGTGTTTGGCTGCGAACTTAACGAATGTGTGCGGTGTTGAGTGTGAGTTCGATGCGTTATCAGCGGAATCTCTGGTTCGTTGCCGTCTACGAGTTAATTCGTTTTGAAGTTCATTTACTCTGCGAATGTAAACAACAAACTTTGAATCTCTCCAAGTGGTCGTGTGGAGAGTTTCTTCTGTGCGTCGATGCAGTGGTTTTGGTTGGGTCTCGTTAAGTGTTTGAGGTTCGAGCGCGGTGGGCATGGTTGAGAGACTGTGATGCATTGTGCATTGGGGGAGCATGCAGCAGTGTTCTAGGAAAACTAAATCTAAATCAGTGGAGTGGAGTGAAGAGAATACCAGTGGAAGACGGCGAAGAAGTTACGTGTCATCGTTCTTAGAAATCGTGACGTAACTTTGCTCGGTTTCAAAGTTTTTTTTTTGTTATGATTGATTCCGTTGGGTGGGCTTAGGAACACACTGAATGGAAAGGAGTGAGTGATCGCAATCAGCCTAGGGCTGATGGAAGATTGAATGAAGCCACCCAGAAAGACGGAGTTTCATATGATGGCGAAATCTGTCTTGGGGGTGTGTCCATTAACGAAGCATTTGTTGTGTCAAAATACGTGAACGTCTTCTGGGATTTTTTTTGTAAGTTTTTGTAGTTCACTTGGCCATCCATTCATTTTGAGTTTGATGAAACTCCCGAGACTGCTTAAATTTGGGGAATCACAGATTTAGACTCATTCACTCGGGATCGTATTTTTTAGAGGACGCCAACGGCAATTCGGTCACTATTACTGGCGAAGGCTACAGGGCCATGATAAACGACTGGACAAGCGGTGCATGGTGAACATGTGGTTTCAACAAGACGGTGCAACCGCACACACAGCATGAGCCACAATGGATATTTTGAGATAAGCGTTTCCTAGTCGCGTGATCTCCCGTTTTGGCGATTTGACATGACCAGCAAGATCGCCAGATTTAACCATCCCAGACTCTTCGACTCTGAGCCTGTGGGACAACGCAACAGAGGACGTCCACGAACAAGGTGACGCACACAAGTCGAGGGGGACCTCGGCCGGCTTGGTGTGGGAAACTGGAGACAGCTGGCGAAAGATCTTGCCGGCTGGAGAGGCATGTTGAGTGAGGCCCAGGTCCACCTCGGACTGTAGCGCCCTAAGAAGAAGAAGAAACCAAAACTCCTAGGTTTTTGAAAATCTCTAGTACGGTTTAATTTCTCACGTCTCTTGCTCTGGAATATTAAGCAAACAATTTGAATGTCTTTCCTTGTGAGCCTTCAAGCCGATGTACGCATCCCACGCTGCGCCGTATTAACACACTTTCGGCATGATTTGTCTTTCCTGAGGATTTATTTTTAATTTCCTATGCACCGAGTGCTTTCAACGGTCACAAGCATCCGCCTCGGTCCCCTTCTCAACCATTGTCTTGCCTTTTAAAGGCTTCTCCCATAAATACCTTCGGGTTATACTCTAAGAGGCCTCTTCAGTCTGTCAATCTTCTTGAAATAAAAGAAATGCGCCGGTAGCTAAAAGTTATTGTCACCTGTCAGCCACCATTCAACTCTCTCTCCCGACTTCCATTGTCAACCCATAAGAAGATGCAACTGCCCACTTGGGCTCTCGCAGCTCTTGAAATTCAATCCCATCTCCGAGTACAATGACCTGTGCCGCATTTGAGAATCAATCCTCCCAACACCGTAGACCATAGCTTCGCAGCAAATCATAGAAGTGACTATGCCAAGCCGCATACACTTCTAGCTAATAAAATCGTCCAATCCACTGGAACACATTAAACGACAGATACCCTCTGGCCACTATGGAACCGGTCATCGCCGCCCAAAGTCGATGTAACAACCGAAAACCGATCGACTGAGCATAACCCCAACGAAGCGTGACGCAAGCTAAATGCGCGTCGCTACTGCCCGCTATTAGACGGGCCACCGCGGCCGACATGATGCCAAAGGTTGTCACACCGGATATGCATATCCGGACGACTTTGGGTGCAATAAATTCGAGAAAATCAATTGTTCGCCGGCACTTAACTCAGGCGGCCAGAGACGTCGATTCCGTGCTGCTGACACAGCGAAACCCGTAGCGGAACGCGGACACACCGCCGCACAGTGGCGCGGTGTGCACTGAATGGTGAAAACACAAATCACTTTGGACCGCTCGTCTTGTTGCGGGTTTTCCAGGTGGAAAACTCTGTTTCATCATCGGCCATGTCAGAGAGTATTACGAAATTTGACGAAATCTCTTGGGCTCCTAATTACCATAAGCTCGCATAACCGCATGCCGCACGGCATCAGGCATCAAGGAACCGCCCGCACTGGCGCTCCGCCACCGCGATGACGGGTGTTTTGCTGGAGCATTAGGAAACGTCATGGTTCACGCATCCCAAAGCGAATAGCCAACGCCGGATGCTGCACATCACGGGCCAGTGCCAAAAAAATTCGCCAATCGGCGGATGGAGAAATGGCAAACCCTAGGCGAATTGCCTTCGCGCTCGACGGCGTGGAGGAGCCGGGCAGGGGTGATCAACAGATGGATAGACATACTCAACTTCGCTTTCTTTATGACCTGTCTGCGCGGTTTGTATTTATCTTCGCTGGCGAAGCAGGAGGTTACCACAATGATGCGCACCGGCAGGTCGCCGATGATAGCGAAAACGAAAGAGCCCCGACTGCGGTGCACTGTGGACGGTTGCGTCTTCAATTGTCTTGTCAGGCCGGCGTACGGCGACCAAGAGGTAATACCAGTAGTGGCTAATGAATTGCAATGGTCCATAAACTGTGGTGTGCCATTCCGGCTTCTTGGGCAGTGAGAGATGGCGGCGCGCAAGAGCCCCGTGGACAGGATGTGAATGCAAGAAGGAGATCTGCTTCTCTTGCAATTTGATGGTGGTGGTGGAGCACAGCATCATCGTCGAAGATTCAAATCGACCAAAGTTATGAAATATGTTTCTTTCAGCGGAAGAAAAGGTAAATCGTTTTTTTTTTTACTTTAAGACGTGTAACGACTGGATGTCTGTCAAGACAGTTATGATGAATTTGTTGTTAAAGGTGTCTGTTCGTGGGTGCTAATTGGAGAACCATCACCTCCCTAGGTGCCTTATGTTGCACATCAGTTCTGTTGCAATTAATACCCGGAAGCACCACAACTCAGGCAAATCCGAAAGCAAAACCTTCTATCTCATCTTTACCAAAAACTGAAGGCAAAAACCCCAAAGAGATTTTGAACGCATACGATTGTCAGCAGTCAAATGAGCTACTTAAGATGTCTAAAGAGTTAACATTCAAAAATGTTTTTTTTTGCAGATCTTCAGTGTCCTGCGGCTTAGGTTAGGTTAGGTTAAAGAAGGGGAGTGTGGTGATAGAGACATTACTTCCACTCGGAGGCCCGAAGGCCCATTCTGAATCTCTCTAATTTGTGTGATACACAAATTTATAAGCCTATCATTTCACATGATGGATGAAACCATCCCGTGCTCTTTATAAATTTTAGGAGATCCAGAAAGTCTGCGTTCGCTAAGTCTGCAGTTTCTATGGAGAATTTTTGTCCCAGCGAGGCTAGGCACCGGTTCTGAAGAGCTGGGCAGTGGCACAGCAGATGTTGAATCGTTTCGGAGTCCTGCGACTTAGAAAGTGTGTATCGAACTACGAATTTTTCCTAGAATGCAAGATATCGTCAAAAGGCATTTGCGTACTGAAATAACTCCCAGCTGTGTAATCTTAATGGAGATGGAACCCACTATTAAAACATAAAACCTTGTCACACAATAAAGTAAAAAAACGCAAGCAACAAGCCTTGGCGACGAACTTTACTCACAGACCAGAATATAGTGCAGTTCCAATATAGGCGATGCGATCCACAAGAAAGGAGACCCCTTGACTTCGCCAACTATCGAGGGATAAGTCTTCTTAACATCGCTTATAAGATCTTCTCTGCCGTTTTGTGCGAACGCCTGAAACCATTTGTGAACAAACTGATAGGTCCTTTTCAGTGTGGTTATTCTTGTTTTCGGAAAACACGCTTCCCTTCATTTCTCTGACTTCTGTCTTGCAGCACACATTGTCTCCTCCGTGCACTCTCGAGTCGCAGCTCACTCCTCCATCGAGAAGAGAAAAATGCGTGTTTGCATACCCCGGCACCATTTGCATCATAGGTGAGCGCACCTGCATTACTCTTCCCCGCCATGGATGTCCATTTTCAGTTTTGCCAGCCTGCCTACCAGAATCCCATTCAAATGCCAACCGTCCTCCAGCTTTCGATTTCCATGGACCGTCGTTGTCACCGCGTCGGTCGCATCTAGAAAGTGGCGTACCCGTGATGGTGTCTAATTTTAGCCACTGCCATACCAGTGTGACAGCTACTGGCCACTACAGCCAGCGTCTCTGGGGAAAGTCGGATCGCTTGCTTGGGACGCCATTAAGACACCGCTATCGTGCAGCGCCTGTCGTCCTTCACCCGTTCAGTCGATTAATTAGTCAACAACGCGGCGAAAAAGGAATCCGATTGAGGAGTGCGCGGGTTTCGTGGCCCGCGTCTGATCCTGCGCTTGAACTGCGCACCCATACACGCGCTCCGCGTTCAATTAATTATCGATTTTTATTGGAAATATTTTATGGAAGATTAATTAAATTTGAAAAGTGCACGTCGACGATTTATTTCGTTAGGCAATCGCAGGTGCTGTGCGTGCGGCGCGAGTGTGCGTGAATTACGTGATCTTGACTCGGGTGACTCGGGGCGGTGGCAGAAAGTGCAAGTAGCGAGGTGTTGAGAAGGATCTTAGGCCGTAAATCGCTGCCGGATTGGGAATTAATTGCCGACTCAATAGACCGGCTCATATTTCTTTAATCTTTATCGGTCGATCGTGCCACTGACATCCTGTGATTCATGTTGCGGCGCGGTTTTCGGAGGCACGCGGAGCCGATTATTTAGGAGAACCCAGAGGACCGGTTGGTTATGTGTTTCTATTTGTCATCTCGTTATCGTGAAACGTGTTGACTGCTCGTAGGGGACAGGTTCTTGAACTCAAAAGCGATCACTCGTGGGGAGTTCTGCTCGCTGTGGGGCTGGAGGAAGCGCATTGCGGATCATGTATCGGGCTGATTCGCATCATTAGCACTAAAAGATGAAACACGCTTTCCACACTGACTCCCTGCCATTTGTCATTGGAAGGGATTGCCAGCGAATGGATTTCGAAATGATTTATACGAGGCCGTGGCTCAACTTCGGGCCTTTCGATGGTTATCGGTGGCATTGGCTTGTTAGGTAGCTCCTCTCTGTCAGCTGAGATAAATTATGTTGTCAAGGCAAACAGATTCGATGCCGGTTGTCCTAGTAGCCAATAGAGGGGGCACAGGGAGTAGATGCATGTAGGATGGTAAGAGAACTCAAAAACGTTCGAAATCTTTGTTAAACTCCCTTGACTGTGTCCACTACGTTTGGACCACAGAAGAAGAGTGTGGGAAACACCTTCCTTCAACAGCCATCGAGTGGCAAGATGTCTACTCCTCTTGCTTCAGAAGAATTTCAGAATTTCATCCGACCAAGTGGAATGCCATCGAACAGGTGGCACTTATGACCATTCACTCATCGCACTCAGAAGCCAAATTGTTCTGTTTAACCCCTCGACTCGAGCACATAACTCCAAACAGTTTCATAACCAATTACATCATGGGAATCTCTGCATCGCTGAGTCCAGTTAATCTGCTTACAATCCACTTATCGACCGGCTGTCGAAGTAGCATTGATGGATTGTAAGCCTCCGCGACCGACCGCAAAGCAGAACCCGTTAAACAAATCGTTCTTCGTCCATCATTCTAAGTCGATCGCTTGGAATTCTGTAATACCGCTCAAGTGGCGGAGCACTTGCATCGGCTAGCCAGACAAACCGACTTCAAGAGCCTCCACCGGCGGAGTGCCTAAACCAACATTTCCCATGTCAGTTAAGTAAACAGAACCACCCCGACTTCACGACTCCAGTTGAGGGGAGTGCACGCAGTTTCGTAATGCGTGCCTGAGAGTGGAAAATAAATTGCATAACCCGGCACACCGCTGGAGACCGTGCTCCAGAACACCCACCACCAGCTAGCTGCACCGCTGCACCGCGCTCCGATTTATTTATGAACACCCAGTGGTCCACTTTTTCGTTGTCTTCGAGTGCGCATGCGCGCAGGAGATTAATCCTCCACGCGTTTGCGGGCAACAAGTTGAATGCGTCTCCTTCGTGCCGTGGATGTTGGAGCGATGTGTTTTTGCTCTTGCCACAGAGACGGAGTGGTCGTGTCTCCTCGACTCGTGGACTAAGGTGACATCTGTAACGGGCACGCAGCACGATCTCCATCATTTAGTGAAACTGAAAATCTCTAAGTGTCGCATTTACTTTGTTGCGCTTCCGTAAACCCAAGGAACGTGTTTGCGTGCAGCTTTTTGTGGCCACCGTTGGACGCAGGACAAACGAGAGCACTTGCCGGCTTGGGGTAGGCAGGCAGGCTTTCTTCGGCTTCTCGTGCGTTCGGGCTTGAATTGTTTCGGTGTCCGATTTGTGGGACACTTTATCTTAAAATCGACCGAGCCAAGGTGGACGTGAGCGTTGTTTCCTTCGGACAGGAATTTTATCGGGAATGTGTTTCGGCGGCGAACACAAAAACTGATACATCGATCGACTTTCACTTCCTTCACACAGCGACTGGGTGATCAGTTGGATAATCCAAATCGCATCGAGTGTATCCGAGAGGAATGAGGATACGGCTGAAAGTTTCCTGCTCTTGATGGGTTTGCATTTTTGATTTCGTTCAAATATCCCCTTGTGTCGCGTTATGATTAATGAAAGGATTGTTAGCTGATGTCTTGCATCTGACAGATGTCACGACAGCAGTGTTGGCGGACGGGTTTGATCAATGGACGGACGTCTTGTCAAACTTGTGGGCAATGTGAAACTTTGTAATTGCTTTGCTTTGCTTTAGCTGGTTGTATAATAATCTCGTGTAACTGGGAGGACTGTAGCAGCCGATCAGTAGTCGATCGGCTAATTGACTACGACAGCGATCACAAATTCAGTTAGCGGGAAGTATCTGGTGCACCTAAGTAATATTGCGTTCTAACGTTAAGTCTCATTTACATGAACAGTGATCTGGGATCGCGATTTTTCAGAAATATTCACTCTTAAGCAAATATAAATAAAAGTTGGGCCCTTATAATAATAATAATAATGGCGGCGCTACAGTCCGAGGTGGACCTGGGCCTAGCTTCTCAGCAACCACTCGTGTTGTGGGTGCTAGTGTTCACTCACGAATGGAGGGGACCTACAGTTTAATGCCGACTCCGAACGGCGAGATTGAGAAGCTTTTCCTAGACACTTATACTCTTTGAGCATTATCAGTGACTCGAAAGAGGTGGAGCCGTGAAAAAATGTTTGATGTTTTTTTCGCGTTTCGAACCGTCGACCTCGAGCGTAGGAGTCGATGCAACTACCCACTACGCCACGGCGCCCACTAGTTGCGCCCTTAGTTATGGAATTTTCTATCGAAAAAGAACTCAAGGAAATTAGTTAAAATATCAAAATGAACAATTTTACTATTTTTTACGATTCAAATATTCTATTTGCGACTTGTCAAATTGAGATCGCTATCCACAACGTGCAGATTTGCTACCGAAAAAATGTGAAATGTGAGTGTTTGCGACTTATGTGAATGAACTGTTAACTAGTAACTGCAAAGCGGATGAGCTTGCCAAGTTCGCAACTTCACAGCCATTACTTCCTAAATACAGTAACTTGGGTATGCCTCTCACAACTTGTAAATTGTTGCTCTCATTAAAGGCAACTCGTGAAATAGATAGCATATGGGCGAGTGGCACAACGTGTCACACCTCCAGGATGATCTGGCCTAAGCTAGATCCCAGAAGATCTAAGGATTTAATATCTCTTGACAGATCGAATATAAGTACAATCGTCGGTGTCATCACAGGACACTGTCTCATAGGAAATCATGACAGCAGACTAGGTGTCCCGGCTAATGATTTCTGCAGAAGCTGCTTAGACGAGGAGAAAGTGGAAAGCGTCTCACACCTCTGCTCCTGTCCGGCCCTAGCATCTTTTCGACGCCTACATCTAGGGGCCTACTTTTTCGATAACTTATGTGAACTTAGTACGGTTCCCATTAACAATCTACTACGCTTCATTATAGGCTGCAAATGGTTTCCCTCAGACACTTTATTGATTTGATCCCGGTCAAACCATGTGGCGGCACAATGGATCAACTCTGGTCTAAGTGCACATCTAAGCCACTTCATACCTACCTATGTGAATGAAGTGCCAAAATTTGCGATTGCAGGTTGCAGATCGCGGTTCATGTGAATGGCACTTTAAACGCGGAGTGTAGGAAGACGAAATCACTGACAAATGATTGTAAAACGATTTTGGGCCAAGTTTTTGCGTCGGTAGCGAGAGCCAAGCTGTGCTTAAGGCCTTGTTCAACTCTTTAACCACTTCCAGGATAGTTCAGGAATACAAGTCTTCTCTCAATTTGATCGATAGCCAAAATTTGCTAAGAGTTGTGTGGGTCCCGGGGCACCACGGGATCACAGGAAATGAGATCGCCGATGAACTTGATAGCCAAGGATCAGAGGAGCCACTCTCAGGACCTGAACCTGCGTCAGGACTCCCTGCGTCCTTGATTAGGGCTTCCATCGATGGTTGGGGAAGGATCAGAGGAGGTACTCTCAGGACAAAGCGCAGGTTACGCTGGGACTTCCTGCGTCCTTTGGGCTTCCATCGATGGTTGGACCTCTCGAGAGGTGTCTGACTCTTCAGGATGTAGACACACCAAGTGCATGCTCCCCAACGTCTGTAAGAAATCCACGGCATTCTTGTTGTCTCTTGACAGAAAAGACTGCAGACAACTAACCGGCGCTCTTATGGGCAACTACACCTTCGCCAAACACCTAAAGGTGCTTGGCCTAAGCGATGAGATCCTCTACGATGCCTGCGGAGAAGACGATGACACTGCAGAGCACTTCCTCTGCCATTGTTCGGCCTTTGCTCGGTGTTATTCGGTGCCGATGAGGTGAGAGCTGATGATGTAGGCTCCTCATCACAGAAACGCCTGCTGGTCTTCCTTCGGAAGACCATAAAATTCCACCAAAAGTAGGTCGCTGCCTGGTAGTACAATGGACCAGTATTTGAGTCTGGGTGCTCCAGTGTAGTGTTCAGAAACGTTCGAAAAAAAAACTGGTTTCCGAGGAACTGCTACGGGGGTTGTATGATAAAAAGAACAAACTGCGTGTTTGAAGCCACATTTTGCATTGCATAATAGCCTTGAGACTTAAAAAGTAAAGCGCTTGATGTCAGTGTATAACCTCGTGTTCTTGAGTTGTTCAGTGACACTCTTAAAAAAAAGATAGACTTAGAAGTTATAACCATAAACCTGCAGTTAGTCTTGTGCGATTTACAATGAGCACCGCACGCACTAGGGAGTGTTTATAACACTCAGTGAAAATGATCATACCGCAGCAGAGAATCAAGCACGTTCTGGTAAGACCTTTACATTCAGGAGTGTTGCAGAACCATTATCAGGGAATGGGCAGACAGGGTCAACATTTGCACTGAAGATGCAGTGAGGAACTGCTGATTACATCACAATAGCGCATTCATTTCTTGGCGGAACATAGCGCATCGTTAGGCTCCATGCACTGCCATTACAACTCTTCCTTGATAACGGCTGTAAAATGGACCATATTTCAGATGGATGCATGGAACGTTGCCTATATTTTGCAACAGTCACTGATGCTCATGGTGTGCGTGCTACCCTAACCCTAATGAAGCGACTTGTGCGTGTTCAAGTAGTTTACACTGCGCTGCACAGTAAAAACACTTAATTTCTTAGTTGGAATACGAATGTAGACATCGTTAGCAGTTGTGCTTTTTTATTTTTTAAAGATCCTTTACATGTCTTTCTACATACTTACTTACTTACTTAGTAGGCCTACGACCCTTTCTTTCGTACATAACCGAGCTAAGTTATGACTTAGGGAGTATTGTAAAAGTTTTCTGCCGAGTGATTGGACAATAGGGTATCTCAAGGGAGTTTTAAAATAAATTTTAGTCTGTTTTGACTTCTCTCGAAACCCTATACAAATCTAGTGTTCTTTTTTTAAATCATAGGTTATTTTGACACTGACAGCTGTTTCCCGTTCGAAATCTTGATAGAAACTCAGTATCACACCTCCGCGGAACGAAATGAGACACTTTACGATTGAATAAAGTTGGTATTGAAAACTTATTTCCAAAGTGAGTGCTGTGCAGTCCAAACAGTGCGGTTTTTGAAAAGAAGTTTTGGCCAAAATTAAGTACCCACCGCGGCTGCTGTACTCAAGATTGTGCAAAAATTTGTGGACAACACTCATGGTCCCCGTCGAAGTACGGTGCGCACAGATGAGAATGTGGGTGGCTGCTGCGGCCGAGAGTGTGAGACTCAATTCACGAACATCAACTCGCCATCGATCTCAACAGCTCAACATTTCACGCACTAGTCTGAGGAGAATTCTGCACAAAGATCTCGGATTATTCGCTTACGAGGTCCAATTGACTCTTCAATCGAAGGCGCGCGTCCGTTCGCTTCGTTATCGCTTCGCAGTTTGGGCCTCAGAGCAGCTTGAATCGGTTAAAGATTTTGGGCGAAAAATCGCATTTTCATCTTCGCGGCTACGTTAACAAACAAAATTGCCGCATCTGCTAGGAAAACCCGCACGTTATTGTCGAGAAGCCAATGTATCCACAGAGAGCGGCAGTTTGGTGCGGATTGTGGCATCATTGGACCATTTTTCTTTGACAACGAGGCAGGGAACAATGTTTCGGTCAACGGTGGGCATTGCAGAGCCATGCTAAGCGCCCTGAAATTGAAGACAAATTTGGACGAACTCTGGTTCATGCAGAATGACGCGCCATGTCACACACCCCATGCCAGAATCGATCATTTGTGCACCAAATTCCCAAATCGAGTTATCAGCCGTCTTGGCGATGTCAATTGGCCGCCGCCGCGGAACTGCAATTGCATGCTGTTGCGAAGAACAGTTCTGTGGTAAGTTGCATAAACCAATTCGCATACACGCATTTTTAGATGTTTGTTTGTTCATTACAGTAACTTAACCTAGCAAAAGTCTCTAAAGACTCCATGCCCTGACACAACTTCAAACAAAAATATATTCCTGACATTCCATCATCATTGAAAAGCGTGAAATGCCAAACTAAAGTAAGATTTATGACTTCACAATCTAAGCCAAAACTCGGCCCTGTAGCATCTGTTAGCATAAATCATTTAAGAATGATTGAAGTAAATGATTCCTGACAACCTGCGTTGGGTCTTGAACAATCTTTTATAGCTTCAGCATGTGGGGCACATTCTTCTTCTATTCGCTAATTTTCTAAATTACTTCATTAAAATTCAATTAAACACGGTTTAATAAACAGCAAAATATTTTTAAGAAACACTATTTGAACTGATGAGCTCAGGATACATCTACCAGATGCTCTCATGAATTTTTATTGGAATGGATTTTCAAATTCAAATACTCTTCAAACTCAAAAACTGAGCCAAACAGTTTTCAAAATGTCTTTGTTTAATTGAATCAGCATGAAAGAATCTGAAGGTAAATGGAGGGGATGCCTTCCGAAATTGCTCAGGCGGAACCCATTGGGACTACTGCGTGCCGAATCGATTCAAAAAGTAATAGCGAGGAACTAAATCTAACTTCCTTCTTCTTTTCATTACAGGTCGAGGGGTACTTGGACTTAACTTCTCCGGCAATCCTTTTGGACATACAGCTTCAAGCCGACTCCAAACGGCGAAGTTTGAGAAGCTTTTTCGTGGGAGCTATTCTCATTAAGCATTGTCAGTGACTCCAAAGGGGTGAAGCCGGGAAATATTAGAATTGTTTTTTTTTTAATGGAACCTAGACTTTTAGCACAAGGGTCGCACTTATCCACTACGCGATGACGACGATCTTTCACATTATACTTTGTAATTATCAATCGATCGATCTTGGTGGCTCCTACAATTTCTACAGCCAGACGGTTCGACGGGCTCATATTTCGTAAAGAGCCGAATAAAAGGAACCGAATTTTTGGAAATCCTTTGAGGACCATTGTGTGCCTTTGCCAGAAATGACACTTCTTCTTGAACAAAAGTAGACTGTGAGGTCGTGGACGCAATTTGGAGAAAAGAGTTGACGATTTCGAATCCACTAAAATCAACCACAAGTTTTTTTTTTTCAAAAGAGGGATATACTGAAGTGTACCAGTACTATTACTTGATTTTATTTAAAATTTTCCAAGGACTAGTTGGCCTGCTTTAAAATTTTAATCGACTTTTCTGGTAAACGAAACGACGAAATTAGAATAATTTACCAATTGTCAGGGTAGGGTTTATAATAATAAAAATAATAATGGCGGCGCTACAGTCCGAGGTGGGCCTAGCTTCTCAGCAACCACTCGCGTTGTGCGTGCTATTGTTCTCTCACGAATGGAGGGGACCTACAGTTTAATGCCGACTCCGAACGGCGAGATTGAGAAGCTTTTTCTAGACAGTTATACTTTTTGAGCATTGTCCGTGACTCGAAAGAGACCGTTTTTTTGAAAAATTGTTTGTTTGAACTGGGATTCGAACCTTGACTTGGAAGTCTAGAGCTGGGTGGTGGATTGACGCACAAACCCACACTGCCACGACGCCCCAGAACTCATTTACTCGTGTCTTATTCTTGTAAATCGTAGGTATCTTATAAATCCAACGACCACTCACGTTACATTTTTTTCGAAATAACGCTTCACTTCGTCTTGCAATAAATGGGATCGTATGATACCAACTATGCGACACGTCGGCAAAGTCTTGTGAAAAAACTCATGCACACATTAGACATTTGAAAATATTCCAATTTCATATTCCGAAGGCGCGTGCCATTGACAATAACGTGATTTTCATGTCCGTCTTCGAAGAAGAAGGCCTAATTTCGCCTTGAACCCGAAGACCACACAACACAGTTATTGCTTGAGGATGTTGACTCATCTGAAATTGAACAAGTTGTTTTGCAACAAGATAGGAAATGAATTCATTACCTGCTTCAAAGGCACGTAACGTCTGGCGAATAAGTCACGAAAAAATCGGAAAAAAAATTTAAAAAAATTTAAAAAAATGTGTGCGTTGTTGCTTAGAATATTTTGTAAGTTTTAATTTGCTACAACAAAAGTAAATCCTCGAGTTTATCCAGGCCCTGCTCGAACGTCAGCCGATGACATGAGGTAGCAACAGCAACATGAACTTGAAAGACCAACAATAGGCGAACTATGTACCTGTCAAGCGTCCAGATTGATCTTATCGATACTAGATCTTAAACCTTCAAAACATCTGATCTCTCAAGAGATCGAAAGATCCTGTGGCATCACAGGATACTGCCGCGAAGATGCGCATGTGATTTTTGATGTGCCTGCACGAAGGTCTAAAATCATCCTTCGTTAAAAACTCAGCCATCTAGTCAAAAATATAATCGATCTTCCGCCGGACTAACCACGCATAAAACAGTGACCGAATCTTACTTTAAGGGATCCACTAGAGGACGATCACCGCCAGTCTGTTGCCCTAGAGTTTACTGCCCTAAGAGTGCCTTCAGTGCTTCCACACACGATGATTCACCACGTAGAAAGTACGCAAGCACTCAAACGTCCAATCGTAGACCTTACGCAAGTAAAACTCCGCGCCGTTGAAAACAAAATCTTCCAAATGTCATCCGCTGTCGAACATTTGCATGCATCGCAATCTGCATCAGCCTTGTAAGGCACTCAAGGAAACTGTTAAATACCACGGAACACAAAGCATCCTCCCCACTTGTCAGTTATTTTTTCCCCCAATTAACGACAAATTGAAGTCCAACAAACATTCGTCCATTGCCTCATCACCTCACCAAGTATTCAAAGCACGCAGCTTCGAAATTCCAGCGCTGGCTTGGACGTTACATGACTTCTGGTTCGTTTCCAGTGATACGGATCGCGATTCAACGCGCGTTCCACTGCTCGAATTGTGTACTTTTCGTTACACATTTGCATACTGTCCTCGTCATATCCACTCACCTTGACATTGACAGAAGCTGGGTGACCAGCCAACCGTGCGACTTCCTGTTTCGCGATATAGAATTTCATACGCTGCCCTCGCACATCGTGCACATACCGGTCCGTAGTGTCGCTGCATTGTTCTGCTCGGCAGACACCTAGTGACACTGGTTCGCATTCTGTCCCGTCCCGGCTGTCAGCCATTCATCATATCATTGCCCAACCTGTGCGTGCAATGGACCCGATGGACGCGCTGGATCGGTGGACGTTTCGCAGAATCCCGATCGTGATTAGAATACGGCCCGGCAGCCAATTCCCCGATCAATCAATTACTTCAATGTGCCATCAGATGTCGCAATCGTGTAATAAAAATCGCGATAAAATTGCCCATCACTGCTGTCCTGATCCTTTGATCATTCTCGGATTGGCGCAGTTCGCCGGATCGCGGAGCTCCATGCGGGCTCATTAATTTATATGTAATGGTGACTTGTTTCCGCGAACTATGCTGCCGCATTATAAATGCCCGAACGTGGCTGGCATGGCGAGTGACTTCTCCTGGACAATTGGCTCCACATTGAACTTGCACTGGCTCGGGATGGCACGGAGCATGGAGAACGGCGAGGCCCACTGGAGAGCTGCTTGGGTACGTTTCGATCGTTGTACAGCGGTACTTAAACCATGTCGTTCGATCTCTTCGTTGGCGAGTGTTCGGTCCTCCACGGCAGCAGCGCCAGCCAAATGGCTCGTGAAAATGTTTAGCAGCGTTCAGCGGCGCAAGCATTCGTCCATTGGTCGTGTGAACTTTGGTCGTTCGCGCTGCCAGGTTGCAGGAAGGGGAGCGGTGGCTGTTTAGGAATGTTGCAACCAGAAGACGCTGATTGGGAGAGCGAGGGCAGCGCTACTTCGTGACCGCTCTCAAGAGAAACCCGCGCCGCAGGTGATCATACGGTTGCGAGCAATGTTATGATTTACAAAGGTCTTCGGGCAATTTCACCTTATCTCGAGGATTAGAGGACTTGGTGAGAGCATGGAGGGGGGATTGAGTGTTGTGACGCTGAAATGCTCATGGGTGGCTATAGTGAAGTCAGGAGAAGGACGGTGTCACCACGGATGATCTATGTGGGGGGCTCGATGACCGACGTGGAGTTTTATGGTCATGAGGATCTTTTCCCGTCTTTAATGATATGAATGAGCGCGCATCTCTGCCTGAGGGAGAAGATGACACTCGACCTTTTGAGGCGATTGTTAGGAAGGAAGAGGTGGGATCAGAACAAGTGGGCAGGCATTAATGCGGTTCTGTCAAGTGGTTTTTGCTTTCGGTGGCTTATGAAAGTCGACATCTGCGACGATAGCAGTGAGGACAGTGCGGACTGGGAGAAAGTGTGCTTGGTATCCGCTGAGTGAACACATGTTTCAATTGGACTCACTTGTCTGGAAACTGAGGTATCCAACATTTTTAGGTCAGAAATGTACAGGAACTGGAAGATTGATATATTGGTACCAGAAACTACGAGTATGTGATAAAAATAAGACACAGGGGCGGATGCGGAATATAAGGTATTAAGCGGCGTAGAGAAGAGTACAGTCTAGAGAAACTAGATAAGTTACTGACTAAGCACACCCCCACGAGTGGAGGGGACAGTTTATTGCCAACACCGAACAGCGAGATTGGGAACCTTCTTCTTCACAATTATACTCTTTGAGCATTGTTAGTGAATTGAAAGAGGTGGAGCCGTAAAAATTGTTGTCTGTGCTGGGAATTGAACCTGGGCTCGAAAGTCGAGGTACTAAATTACTATGCCACGGCGGCCACAAAATCACTGCACAAAGAGTTTAGAAGACTATGGTTTCAAACATCGTATTGAAATGCTTACGACGAATGCTTGTTATTGTTTCCATCATCACACAGAGCCTGTTTGGCAAGAATCTACGCCGGTGAGGGTTGTTTGATCTCTTGGCGATTAAGATGTAAATGTAAGAGGTGGGCCAGCCAGTGTTGTTGTTTTTAATCACAGGTTATTTTGACACTGACAGCTGTTTTCCGCTCGAAATCTTGACAGAAAGTCAGTATCATACCTCCGTGGAATGAAATGAGCCGATTTACGCTCGAACTACGTTAAAAAATATTGAAGACTTATTTCCAAAGGGAGTGCTGTGTAGCCCACGCAGTGCGTTTTTTTAAAAGAAGTTTTGGCCGAAATGAAACACCCACCGCTACTGCTGTGCGGAAGTTTATGCAAAAAGTTCGTGAGAGTGGTTTGCTAGTGGACAACACTTCTGGTCCCGTCATCGTACAGTGCACACAGATGAGAAGATGGCAATTTTGGCCGAGAGTGTTTGACTCAATTCACGAACATCGACTCGCCATCGATCTCAGCAGCTCAACATTCTTCATTTCACACACTAGCCTGAGGAGAATTCTGCACAAAAGATCTTGGATTTTTCGCTTAAAGTTGCGCGACCATCCGCTTCGTTATCGCTTCGCAGTTTGGGCCTTAGAGCAGCTTGAATTGGACAACGATTTTGGGCGAAAAATCATCTTTTCTGACGAGGCGCATTTTCATCTCGGCGGCTACTTTAACACACAAAACTGTCGCATCTGGGGCTCGGAAAACCCGCACGTTATTGTCGAGAAGGGAATGCCAATGTATCCACAGAGAATGACAGTTTGGTGCGGATTGTGGAGTAGTGGCATCATTGGACCATTTTTCTTCGAAAATGAGGATGCGATCAGCGTTTCGGTCAACAGTGGGCGTTACAGAGCAATGTTAACCGACTTTTTTTTTACTGAAATTGAAGGCATGGATTTGAACGACCTCTAGTTCATCTGCATGAACATGATGGCGCGCCTTGCCACACAGGCCATGCCACAATCGATCTTTTGCGCACCAAATTCCCAAATCGAGTTATCAGCAGTCTTGGCGATGTCAATTGGCCGCCTCGGAACTGCGATGTCTCGACCCCTTTCGGCTTTCTTTTTGTGGGGAACCGTGAAGGAGCGATGTTATGCCAGCAATTCGGGAACAATTAAAACAGTTAAGGCCAATATCACTCAAGCAATCCGTGAGCCACTCAACACAACGGACGATAATAGAAAATAATACTGTCCCCCCGACCTAGACGAAGTCAAGATAGCGATATCGAGACTGAAGTCTAATAAAGCTGCTGGTGCAGATAGTGTGCCCGCAGAAATGTTTAAAGCAGCTGGAGGTGATCTGGTAGAACGCATGCACCAGCTTATCTGTAAGATATGGTCGGAGGAAAGCATGCCCGATGAGTGGAATCTCAGTATCGTTTGCCCGATCTACAAGAAAGGTGACTCCTTTGACTGCGCCAAGTATCGAGGGATAAGTCCCCTTAACATCGCCTACAAGATCTTCTCTGCCGTTTTGTGTGAACGCCTAAAACCATTCGTGAACAAACTGATAGGTCCTTATCAGTGTGGTTTCAGGCTCGGGAAGTCCACCATCGATCAAATCTTCACACTGCGGCAGATCCTGGAGAAGACCCAAGAAATGCAGATCGACACACACCATCTATTTGTCGATTTCAAGGCCGCATATGACAGCGTATATAGAGACGAGCTATACAGCGCCATGTCTAGTTTTCACATTCCTGCCAAACTCGTCAGACTGAGCAGGATGACGATGGAGAACTCTCGCTGCTTCATCAAGGTCGGTAACGAACTCACCGAGACCTTCAATGTCAAAAAAGGTTTTAGACAAGGCAACGGGCTGTCATGTGATTTCTTTAACATCTTTCTTGAGAAGATCGTGCAAAACTCACTGGCCAACACAAGAGGCACGATCTTCCAAAAGTCCGTTCAACTGCTAGCTTGCGCGGATGACATTGACGTGATTGGGCGAACACAACGAGCCGTCAATGATGCGTTTGCTGGCATTGAAACGGAAGCGACTAAAATGGCTCTGGCGGTAAACGAGGGCAAAACCAAGTATATGCTATCATCGAGAAAGGACGCACGACATCAACGACTTGGCCAGAACGTCACCATGGGCAGCTATAACTTTGAGGTAGTGAAGGACTTCGCCTACCTCGGCTCCGCGGTAAACAGTACAAACAACATCAGTACCGAGATCAAACGCAGAATAACTCTTGCCAACCGCTTTTTTTTGGGCTCAAAAGGCAATTGAGTAGTAGAGCCCTCTCTCGGAAGACTAAGCTGACTTTATACAAGACCTTGAGCATCCCAGTCCTGCTGTACGGCGCAGAGGCATGGACAATATCCCAAGCGGATGAACAGTGTCTTGGTCTTTTCGAGAGAAACGTTCTGCGCGCGATCTTTGGTCCTGTTTGCGTTGATGACATTTGGTGGAGAAGGTTCAACCACGAACTGTATGGGCTGTACAGCGCCATGAGTCTAGACTGGCGTCTACGGATCCAACGTCTAAGATGGCTAGGCCATGTAGAGCGTATGGACAACTTAGCTCCGGCCCGAAGAGTCCAGGTGAACAAGGTGGCGCACACAAGTCGAGGGGGACCTCGGCCGGCTTGGTGTGCGAAACTGGAGACAGCTGGCGAAAGATCGTGCTGGCTGGAGAGGCATGTTGAGTGAGGCTCAGGTCCACCTCGGACTGTAGCGCCCTACGAAGAAGAAGAATCCGTGAGCTACAGCCCGAAACCATCAACAAGGTCTTGAAAAATTGGGGCGACAGAATGCGCTACTGCGAAGCCAGCCGAGGCAGCCACTTGAACGACGTTGTATTTCATAATTAATGGGAACATTTGTTCATACTAATAAAGTAATAGTACGTGTAAAAAATTTAATTTTGTTGATTTTATTGTATTTTTAAAAAGAAACTTGTATTTGGCCCACCCTGTACAATCCTTTAGAAAATTTACTGACGCCCTTCAGACCCGGCATTAAACTGTAGGTTCCCCCCACTCGTAAGAGCAATATCACGCAAAACGCGAGTGGTTGCTGAGAAGTTGTTCCTCATTTGCCGTTAACGTTATCCCAACAGCCAGATTCTGATTGAATGTAGGTGCATGAAACACCAGTGGATCCTTATACGACAAAGAATGTCTATCCCTGAATGGACACAAGCCAGAGCAATCAAACATTTTCATGATTTGTGGTTACTTAACGGTCATCTAGAACTCTGAAATTCAAACCCTTATTAATGAACATTAGCTATTCGCTTCCATTCACTGATCTCTACCTTCATTATTCATTCCTCTAAATAATCTCGAGACGTAATCCTTTATCTTGATGAATCGTGTTTCTGGTTAATCAACATACATTCTGCGCTCTATTCGCTCGGCTCCCATTCTGGGGACGTGCCTGGACTCCTAAACGCACTCGATTTAATGGGCCTCATAAAACTACGCTGATGTTACACAATACTAAACGAAATACCGCGAAGGTGGATGCCTTCTGTCAAATAGAACTTTCTCTGCTCGTTGGGGACTGTATTTTGAGGTTATTTTGAATCGGTCTACATACTGCTTGCTTCTTCTCTTAAAGACTTTAGTCTTTCGCATTCTCGTGTCACTTACAGACGCTTGTTGGGATGAATGAGGGGGCAAATGGGGGACTAAAAGTTTTCCTTGTCTCCGTCTAAGTAAGACTGTAGGCAACATTGTAGACCCTCTGGTTGAGTTTCCTTGAACAACAAAACGAATTGATGTTCTTTTCATGTCACTCGCTTCGCCAGCCCTCAGCATCGCCCTCAGCAAAGAAAACAATCAAAAGTTGAAGACACCTAAGAACACGCTTCACGAAGCATCCGACAAACGCCAACAACCCCACCGTCGACATCTTCCCAGAGCGCAGTTCGGTTTAGCGTGCTAAGCCTCGCACTGTTACGCTTCCCTGACCATGGATGTCAAACATGTGATCCGCTTCCAGAGGCACCTAATGTCGTGTCAGTCTCCCGTCTGCAGCCCCCACCTGTGAGAGTGAGTGCGCCCCGACTTGGTCTAGTTAGCCCACCAACTGCCACGATGACGACGAACGATGACAGCGGTCTGAGTCATTATTATCGACCACCGTATCGCCTCCGGGTGGCTCCCACTGGCTATGTTCGCCTTTATTATGATATATGGCCTGGCATGAGGGCACGAGAGCCGCAAAAGGTGTGGCGCAACCACGGTGTATCGCATAGAGTCAACAACGTGTAAAAAAATCCATTAGGAGACAACAAACGACAGACGACAGACGATGGAAGATAGACGACAATGGAGGAGGCAGTGGCACTGCCAGTTTCCTCGTTCGGATTGAGTTACTCTCTCTGTGTGCCCGCACCGAACCCACCTACCTAGCTCCGTAGCCTGATTTTCACTCTCCAGCGTTTGGTGTTTCCTCTTTGTGCGAGTATCTGCATCGCCCTGCTCTGTGTGACCCATTCCGATTCCCATTGAATTTCGCCTTCCGATGTGTGGAAGTGCTGACTCCCTTGCGGGGTCTAGTTCATTAAACCGCTCGGTGCGCGTAATCAAACCACTTAATGGAATTGGTAGGTCTTTTAATTACGCATCCGTATCTGTTTGCGTACTTCCAGCTCTCGGTTTTAAAATCGATTCTTAGAATTGCTCGCTTTCAAGCGGCCTATCGAGTCGACTTAATCGGCCGCCTGGACACATAAACCCGCTCTGAGCCTCCCTGTCGCTGTGTCGGCAGCGGAAATGGGATGCATCAGGGGCTATCATCACCACGGTAGCCGAAGCCATTCAGGCCTGAGGCCGCAGGAAATTATTAACCCTCCGGCTACCAGTCATTACCCAGGAGATGAGTATCGACCCCCTTCATGGGAAAATCCAATCACACTTGCGCCTGCCGCTCGTCCGGCCGTCTTCCGATTTCAACAAGTTAGCACCTCGTCGACTTAGGAATTGGAAAACATCTCAGCCCTCAGGTGTTGATTATTCAATCGGAACACCTGTCGTCTTGGCAGATCCATCCCATCGAGGCGTCCGTCGTCTATTTGTCTCCCTTGTGACTTAATCTGATTGCACAATCGCATCGATTCCAGGGCCGGGATTGGACGCGTTCAATTACTACAGTGTGCACGTACGCGCGTTGGCCCATTAGAGACGAGAAAGATTCCCTCCCTGCCGCCAAACGCAACGAAACGTACGTAATTGTAAATGGAAATGAAAACGAGATGAATGAGTTTTCTGGCGTATCTGGTGGCTTTCCGGTTTGCGTTTATCTCCGTCGAGCCCGATTCGGTGTTGGCTTGAGTGGAGGGTCTCAAATAAAATAAATTAACGCAGACATCGATTAGCATAGCCGATGATCGGTGATACTGATTGTGGCGGCTGGTTCGTCGTTCGTGGTTCGTGATTCGTGGAGTTACAGTGACTTACGGAATCATGGTGAGTTCGGGTTTTGGAATTTAGGGTATCTGGAGATTCCAATTGGCGAATCTACATCCGCGATGTGCCGTGGAGATGGTGCGTTGGGATAAGTTGAAATTATCTAACGCCACTGGGCACTTTTACTTGTTTATGCAACTTTGTGTTGCTGGGGGTGGTGCATGGGTCTTTGGTGTGTGTGTGTGTGTGTGAGGTTGAGGGAAGAGATTGGCCCTTCGGTTGGAATGCTGTGCTCAGAAGTGTTCGCGTAAGTCCAGAGATTATGACGGGACGCTGACATAACGATAGGCTTTAATTGAATCATCAAACCAGTTCAGTGGTTTAGAAGATAATACCCTCTCACGTGAGGAATCGTTGAGTACTTAAGCCTTTTTGATTCGAAAGTTGTTTGATTATGACAATTTTACCTTCAGTCTTTTTCCGGGTTTTACTGGGTCTCGGTGATTATCAAATGTGTGACTCCTGCATTCTTTTCGTTGCGATAAGCTTGATGTTTTCTATGACACTGTCTTTTTATGAACACCGTTTACATAAACGCGTAAAAACATAAATAGAAAACCTGCTCATATATGGCAAAGGGAGAATTCTATTCTAGACCAAATCTATTAATTGCGGCAAGTTTGGCAACCTTTTAAAAAGTTGACGGCTCATTTCGCGAGATGATGCACACTTTGAATTTACATCTGTGTCGGACATTGGGTGGCACCATTTGACGTCTTGTTAAAACCAGTGCCCTTTCACGTCAATCGGAGAACTAACAAAATCAATGAAGCACACAATGGCCACCGAACAGTGCGAGAGCGTCTACATACAGTGCCTCCCACAAATATTCGGAATTATGTTTTTTTCCTGGATCCTAATTTGTTGCATTTTGTTGTTGTTGTAGTCAGAAAACATGCATTATTTTTTCTGATATTTTGTTAACAGTGAATAAATGTTGTATTGAAACTGTTTTTTTTCATTATAATTATAATAATTATTTGTTAATTAACAATACTAAAATCGAGGGAAAAAATATAATTCCGAATACTTTTGTGACGCACTGTATACTTCTTCTTCTTCTTAGGGCGCTACAGTCCGAGGTGGACCTGGGCCTCACTCAACATGCCTCTCCAGCCACCACGATCTTTCGCCAGCTGTCTCCAGTTTCGCACACCAAGCCGGCCGAGGTCCCCCTCGACTTGTGTGCGCCACCTTGTACGTGGACGTCCTCTGTTGCGTTGTCCCACAGGCTCAGAGTCGAAAACTCTTCGGGCCTGAGCTAAGTTGTCCATACGCTCTACATGGCCTAGCCATCTTAGGCGTTGGATCCGTAGACGCCTGGCTAGACTCATGTCGCTGTACAGCCCATACAGTTCGTGGTTGAATCTTCTCCTCCAAATGCCATCAACGCAAACAGGACCAAAGATCGCGCGCAGAACTTTTCTCTCGAAAAGACCAAGAGACTGTTCATCCGCTTGGGATATTGTCCATGCCTCTGCGCCGTAAAGCGGGACTGGGATGATCAAGGTCTTCTACAAAGTCAACTTGGTCTTCCGAGAGAGGGCTCTACTACTCAATTGCCTTTTGAGCCCAAAAAAAAGCGGTTGGCAAGAGTTATTCTGCGTTTGATCTCGGTACTGATGTTGTTTGTACTGTTTACCGCGGAGCCGAGGTAGACGAAGTCCTTCACTACCTCAAAGTTATAGCTGCCTATGCTGACGTTCTGTCCAAATAGTCGGTGTTGTGCGTCCTAGATGACAGCATATACTTTGTTTCGCCCTCGTTTACCGGCAGACACATTTTAGCCGCTTCATGTCAATGTCATCCGCGTAAGCTAGCAGTTGAACGGACTTTTGGAAGATCGTGCCTCTTGTGTTGGCCAGTGAATTTTGCACGATCTTCTCAAGAAAGATGTTAAAGAAATCACATGACAGCGCGTCGCATTGTCTAAAACCTTTTTTGACATTGAAAGTCTCGGTGAGTTCGTTACCGACCTTGATGGAGCAGCGAGAGTTCTCCATCGTCATCCTGCTCAGTCTGACGAGTTTAGCAGGAATGTCAAAACTAGACATGGCGCTGTATAGCTCGTCTCTATACACGCTGTCATATGCGGCCTTGAAATCGACAAATAGATGGTGTGTGTCGATCTGCATTTCTTGGGTCTTCTCCAGGATCTGCCGCAGTGTGAAGATTTGATCGATGGTGGACTTCCCGGGCCTGAAATCACACTGATAAGGGCCTATCAGTTTGTTCACAAATGGCTTCAGGCGTTCACACAAAACGGCAGAGAAGATCTTATAAGCGAAGTTAAGGAGACTTATCCCTCGATAGTTGGCGCAGTCAAATGGGTCTCCTTTCTTGTGGATCGGGCAAACGATACTGAGATTTCACTCATCGGGCATGCTTTCCTCCGACCATATCTTACAGATGAGCTGGTGCATGCGCCCTACCAGATCACCTCCAGCTGCTTTAAACATTTCTGCGGGCAGACTATCTGCACCAGCAGTTTTATTAGACTTCAGTCTCGATATCGCTATCTTGACTTCGTCTAGGTCGGTCTCTTCTATCATCGTCCGTTGTGTTGAGTGGAACATTCTGCCTGACAGCGGTATTTGTGCCCTCATCGCCGTTCAACAGTCTGCAGAAATGATTTTTCCAAATTCTCAGTATCGACTGCGAATCTACTATTAGCTGTCCATTTTCGACCCGGCAGGCTTCTGTCCGAACTTTATATCCATTCGATAAAAGTTTTACCCTTTGGTAAAACTTTCGGACATCATTCCTGCCATAACACCTCTCCATCTCCTCGATCGCGCGCTTCTCGTGCTCTTTCTTTTTCTTCCTGAGAAGCCGGTTCCCTTCCCTTCTTCTCTGTTCGTAGAGCTCACGAACAGCTCTCGTGGTTCGATGCAGCGTTGCCCGGTAGGCTTCTTGCTTTGCTGCATGTGCCTGCCTGCACTTGTTGTCAAACCATTGGTTTTTCCTTGTTGGCGTTTTAAAACCCAGCACATCAGTAGCGGCTTCTCTGATGGCTTTTTGACAACGTTTCCATTCTTCGTCTATTGTTAGTGCAGGCGACGTCGAACTTTCGGAGAGTTTCAGGGAGACTCGATTGGCAAAGTTCCTGGCACTCTGTTGCGATTGTAGCTTTTCGACGTCAAACCGTGGTTGTCTTCCTCGACTCCGTTATTCTGTCGATATCCTACCTTATTTTAATTTTCACACATAAAGTCCGTACCGTGATCGACAACTCTAGATGGTTATGAGTGTTGTCTCTCGCATTTATTTCAAAATTCAACAAGGAATGAACTCTTCTAACGTAACATCGGAGATCAAATCTAAAACATTGAATTGGTGAATCAAACATCCAAGACAAAGCTAAAGTGGCTAACCCAGATGTTTGACGTAATTCCATCAAGCCAATGGTCAAACTGCATCTGATTGAAATCAAAGGTTAAATTTCATCCTTTGGCCAAACGACTCTGCGGCAACAGCTAACAGCTGACCCACACTCACTTTCGTGAAGGCAAGTGCTAATTGAGCCACATTTACTATCTCAGTCACAATTGCCATCGAATCGGGCTGGGAAGTGTGCCATTAAATTCGCACACTCTCGTGGGAGTAACGAACACCTCCTCCGGCCTTGACTCACATACAGCGCACTTTCGCGTTGTCGACGCTCAAGTAAAAGTAATTCACTAGCGGATTACCAAACAAATCCCAATCCATATGGTCAACACTTGTGAGAATAATCACCACCCAGACCAATCCCCCGAGTCGCTTGTGCGCACCAACACGGTTCCGAGTGCTCTCCTAATCCAAAATTGCTATTTCATCACCGCAATCGAAAGTGATTCACATTAAGTAACCGACGTCGGTGTCGGCAAATAAATCCGTCAGATGGAAAACGAGAAATTAACTCGTCGCTCTGTCCTCGGTCACCAGATGCTCTCACTGCGGCGGGTTTGGGACCGATACTCCCGCATTCTCAAGGGGGAAATCGCGGCACTTTCCCTTTCCGCTTCTAGCCACCTACGCCGGATGGGATGATCCCATCAATCTGTCGCCAGCACTCTCACACACTCATAGGCCACTCAGACTCCCAGACTCTCGTGGGCCCAGTCAAGGGGCCACTTGGACAGAAATTTGAAGAAAATAGAAATTAGCTCTCCAGAGGGAACGACACACGACAACTTCGTTTGGGCGTCACGACCACGGCGATGGCCGCGGAGCGCACTTATTCAAATCGTGCCCAACGTAAACAGCACGAAGATAGTGCCTAATCCATTATTCTCCCCCGAGATGGGTTCCTCCGTTTAGTGGACACGAAAGCTAGTCGTAGCAACGAACGGAGGGGACGTCCGTCGTCGGGTGACGAGTGTGAGAAGCGATCGATTGGGCATCGAATTCGACTGCGGTCGGATACTTCCTGGGGATTCTGAGAAGAATTCCTCAGCCAAGATGTGTGCTGCGCAGTGCACACGTAATCTCGAGAGGTGCACCATGGAGCAAGCGATGGAGCTCTTTCTCTCGAAGAGAGTGAATGGCTCTTATGCTGACCCACATAGCATAACACACGAGTAGGGCTTCGCCAGCATCTGAGATGACGACTGTCGACTGACGGTAGGTGACGTCGATGACGACGGTGACGACGGTGACGACGACGACGACGACGACGATGTGCAACAAGTATACGCAACCGTGTGTACTGATGCACTCCATTTCGATTTGATGCTTCTTTGTGCCCGCCTGCCATCAGAGAAGGACCGAGGGAAGAGTCCAAGTGCTTCTTTGGGAGATGAGCGCAACAAATGCGTTTGCATGTAGAAGTACATGTTTCTGGGCTCCTAGTAACCCATTTTTTTGAATGCGATCCACACCAGAGTTGGAGTGTGGAGTCCCTGCGCGCTGGAGTGGGCCGACGGGTTGTGACTGTGCACGTACTTTTTTGCGTAAGGCAAATTGTAATGGGAGCACATTACCGAGTGAAGGGTCTCTGTTGGCATAAGGACACAGCTCAAAGGCGGACGATTGAAACAGAAACACACTTTGACGAAACTGGTGGAAGGTGTCCCCGTTTGCCGAAGGAAGCGTGTTGCTGCCTCCTGTGTGTGAGTTTGTTTACATACTTTTGGGCGACGTGTGCGAAATCAAATGGAACCATTTGCGTTGCCTTGAGCTGCATGATTTCAAATGCTCAGGGATGAGATTCTCTGTAGCAGATGGAGGAGGTGGCGATGCCATTTGTGAACAGATGCCAAAGGAGTGTCCCCTTTCTGATCGCTTGTTCTGTCAAGGGTGGGTGAAGTTTACCAGTTCTGTGCTGAAATTTGGACTTTCTCCTTTGATACCGTGGACAGAAAATCGATTTTTGTTCTTTGATTATCTGATGGAAGGTTTATTTACTTTAACCTTCTGGTGTATTCAGTCAAGTTTTCAGTTATTTTGCATCGAGAACTCTTGCTGGGTTTGAGGTAGGTCTTAACTACGGTTGCTCTTACGCATTGTGATCGACAACAGACATCCTCCACCTTTCGATCCGAAATACCGGCTTTTTCCCCAATCTTATTTTCAATTTGTTCAGATTGAGGATTTCTGTTTTCAGAGGACAAAAAAGTTGAATAAAAAATGTGCGGCTTGATAATCGAGTCTCCCGAGAACTGAACAGACCGACTTTACCCGCCCTGACAGGAATTAGTACATTGGTAGATAGGAAAGTTGCCTTCCCTCACAGGTGAAGAACTCACTTAGACCCAGAATATCCATTCTGATGCCACTGAGCCGGCTTCCAACCGCTACTCTTGAAACCATCTTGTGTTCTGGATGAACCGAAACCAAATCTACATGCAACCTTTTTGCAAAGTTTTTTCAGTCAAACTATAATATTGACATTATACCGAATACTGAAAACCTTTATTCTGATCTTACTTCGATAATATACTTCGACATTTTTTCTCTTTCGGATCAAGAAGTCTATGATGGTTTAACTCAGCTCGATTCAAATATTAAGGCAGGGGTTGATTCGATACCACCTCTTTTATTATCAAAATGCGCGGATTCGCATTTCTATCTCCGCTGACTCGTATGAACTTCAAATGGATTTGAAAACTTTTTCGACTTGGTGTACAAAAAATGTTCTTGTTCTAAATGTTTCAAAATGCCAAGCTATCACATATTCTCTTAAGCGCCTTTCGGCTACCCCTCAAACTTATTTTATTGGTGACGAACCCGTTCCCACAGTTACTTTACTGCGTGACTTAGGTGTCATTTGCGATAGAGAACTTAACTTTCGTCCCCATATCGAAAATATTATTAGTAGGGCTAATTCTGCCCTCGGTTTCGTTAAACGCTGGTCGAAAGAATTCTCGAACCCTTACGTAACGAAGTCCCTCTACTGTACTTTTGTTAGACCGATTTTGGAATATGCTAGTCAAGTTTGGTTACGCAAAAATATCGAATCGAGTGTGTCCAACGGAGATTTCTTCGTTTTGCTCTCCGTGGACTACCTTGGTCCGACATTTATAATCTACCCCTTTATGAGCATCGGTTGTGCCTGTTGAGCATGCAATCACTCGAAAAACGTAGAAAAGTTGCTGATGTATTATTTGTACACCAGTTATTATCGGGCATCATTGATTGTCCTGCACTGCTTCAAAAGATATCTTTCAACACCAATCCTCGTTCCCTTAGGGTAGTGCCTCTCTTCCTTCTCAAGTACCATCGTACTGATTATGGGCGAAACGAACCTATGTCGCGAATGTTGCGTATATCCAACGACGCCCTAAACACGTTTGATTTTAATACAAACAAGAGCTCACTAAGACATTCCCTTTCCTCCTTTCCTCCTTTCCTTAGAAAATTGTATATTTCAAGTAGGTTTAAGTAGTCTTAAGCAAAATATTGTAAATAATTTAGTCATAGTTGCCTACGGCTTGTATTAAGTTTGTGAACAAATAAATAAATAAATAAAATATATATGGTTGGGATGATCTCTCTCGTAATATATTCCAAAATCACAAAACAGATCGACTGCTAACCGCTCTTTGATGCAGACAGACAGGAACTAGTCCGACAAAGTGCTATCCATGATGGGAGTAAGGACGCCAACCAAGTGACTTACAAGGCTTTTGGGTGCGGTTTGAAGTTTGGACAAAATCGTGGCGATGTTGAAGAGCTTATATTGAAGAGTTTCCGCAATAAAAACTCTTCAACATCGCCACGATTTTTTCCAAACTTCAAACCGCACCCAAAAGCCTTGTAAGTCACGATTTTGTCCAAACTTCGAACCCCACCCAAAAGCTGAATCCTGTCTTCTTACAACGTTCATCACCTTTCGTTTAAAACCTCTACTCCACAACTCTTCACAGGCTAATACAGAATATTAGGTCACCCCCTTCCAAAACCATCTCACTTATTGGATACTCTTCCCCAAAGTACCGAAAAGCCATCAACATGCGATCATGCTACAGTCAGCCTCTTCAAGATGAATAACATATGCAAAGCCGGAAACCCCAATAGTTGACGTTGCCATCGTCGTTTCAAAAGCCTCAACGACCATCCCATGACTTGCCGATTAACTCACAAATACGTACCTAACCGGGAGGTGATCGTCAAGACAGCACCACCAATTACCCCGAATACACAGCGATGAAGATCTAACAAAGAGTCCAGTTAGGAGCAGACAGCTCCATGAATTCAAGGCAAACAATAGCCTCCCACAAAGCGCCAACGATGCTGCTACCGTCTTACGTGCGGCCAACATCAGGAGCCACCTATCATCGCGGGCCATTGCCTCCGCCGCCGTCACCTCTCCACATGCGCCGAATCGTCGAATCTTAAAGCCAATTTATTTCCATGATTACAACGACAGCTGGGAGTGGTGGAACATCGTGACCAGGCGCACCAGGACGCTGCCTTGCCGGCGAAGAGAAGAAGCTGAATTGATTAGGGGCCTCAAAAGATATCGTCTTCGTCTTCAACTTCGACTTCGACTTCGACTTCGACTTCCTAGGTTATTACGTATGGAATTTCCACCACTTGGCCATTGTCGTTGTCGCCAGTGGTAAAGCGGGGGGTGGGGGAGAAGAGGAATCACTGATCAAAAGGAAAGTGCATTCTTTCAGATGCCACCGTGACCACTTTCTCGTTGGCATTCTCATTCGCGGACGTCTGAACCTCAAAAAGCGTCGATTTATGCGATCGTCTTCCGGGTAACTGGTCAAAAGCAAGTGCACGCCACAGGTACGGACAACTTTCAGTGCAAGACAACAGATCATACGGCCACGCATAATCGATCCAGATACTCAGTTGTCGCGGCCATAAACCTGTATCCCGAACCAGAGCCAGTGCATGTACAAGATACTCCCGTTATCCTTTTCATTTCGACGTCGACGACGATGACATCGTTCGCAACGAAGTCGAGGCCCAAAACAAAAGCCACTTTCTTCTCGTCCGACTGGGCCAACTAAAACAGATTCACTGATTCCGCCGGAGCTGGAGGTGGCACAGCAGGTTTCGTGTGCCCCCGCTTTGTGGAGTTTTCCAATTCATTTTAATTACCGTCATTTCTGCGCGAGCAATGAAAGGAGGCAAGCAAAGTGAAATACGTACACCACGACGTCGGTCGGCCACAGATTCTGGGTCAAATCCACAGAAGCGATACCTCACTGGACCGGTTCCCATAACTCATAGTAGCACACGTCTCAACTTCAGCCGGGCTCTGTAGGTACAAGTGCGACGACACGAAATTTCACAAAAAACAAGCAAAATTCTCGAGATTCGTGCTCATGGATAGCAGTCGATCGAGGAGGAATTCATCTCCAAGCTTAAGGCAAGTGAAGGTGAAACTAGGAGATGCTATCTGGGATTGAATGATTCTCTGGATGGGTTCCGCCGTGTAGATCATGTGACATGCGTTGCGTTTTGCGGATTTTCTTTTTTTGGACGACGACACGGAATTGTAGGCCAATGTCTTGGCGGCGATGTCAATGAGATGAATATGGGTTGCGCCGAGATAGATGTGAACTTCTGATTTTGGATCTGCTGTCACCACAAGAGGAGCCGTTAGTGAATGACATGATTTGAGGTTTTACAACGATCCATGTGAATAGAAAACTTGATGGTGATTTGTAACCTGGATTTCTCTGCTTTTGGGGCACTCTTGTCAGCTTTCCTTCGACTATATCATATCAGCTGTGGTTACTGTCCTTAGCAGCATTTTGAAGTAGACTAGAAGCAGTGTATGTCTGTATGTCAAGAGGATGGAAAGCAGCACAGGTGAACCCTCCAGGGTATGGATGCAGTCCAAATCTCAAAACATGTACAGGGTGATCTTTTTTTTAAATCATAGGTTATTTTGACACTGACAGCTGTTTTCCGATCGAAATCTTGACAGAAAGTCAGTATCATACCTCCGTGGAATGAAATGAGTCGCTTTACGATTGAACAGAGTTGGCAAATATAGAAAACTTATTTCCGAAGTGAGTGCTGTGTAGCCCAAACAGTGCGTTTTTTGAAAAGAAGTTTTGGCCGAAATTAAGCACTCTCCGCGACTGCTGCGCGCAAGTTTGAGCAAAAAGTTCATGAGACTGCTAGTGGACAACACTTATGGTCCCAGTCGTCGTACGGCGTCCACAGATGAGACTGTGGCCGTGACTGTGAGACTCAATTCACGAACATCAACTCGCCATCGATCTCGATCTCAACAGCTCAACATTTTACACACTAGCCTGAGGAGAATCCTGCACAAAGATCTCTGATTATTCGCTTACAAGGTCAAATTGACTCAGCAATAGAAGGGGCGCGACCATCCGCTTCGTTAATGATCGCTTCACAGTTTGGGCCTTACAGCAGCTTGAATTGGATAACGATTTTGGGCGAAAAATCATCTTTACTGACGAGACGCATTTTCATCTCGGCGACGAAATTGCCGCATCTGGGACACTTTATTGTCGAGAATCCAATGCCAATGCATCCACAGAGAGTGATAGTTTGGTGCGGATTATGGAGTGGTCGGATCATTGGACCATTTTGCTTCGAAAATGAGGCTGGAAGCAACATTTCGGTCAACAGTTCGGTGGTGCGTTACAGAGCTATTTTAGCCGATTTTTCTTTTACTGAAATTGAAGACATGGATTTGAACGACCTCCGGTTCACACAGGATGGAGCGCCATGCCACAATCGATCTTTTGCGAACCAAATTCCCAAATCGAGTTATCAGCCGTCTTGGGGATGTCAATTGGCGGCCTTGGAGCTGTGATTTTTTTTTGTAATTTGCCCGCGCAGGGTATAAGAATACCCTTAAGTGTCCGGAATCAAGACACAGCACGGGCCGAAGGTATAGAGGGAGAAAGGGAAAGGAGGTACCTGTGCACATTGGTCTTAAATGTTTGCGGATTGTAGTGAGTGGGAAATATTGGGCTGGGATGAGCATTACATATTCGTGTAGTGCGGCTAAAAACGACTCTCTAAACTTAACTGTACCTCCGAAATCAGGCTTAAGGGTGAACTGATGAGCATTCCTGGCGAGACGAGTATTGCGGGTGAATTCATGGAGGGGAGGAATGCAATTGGCTAACTCACTTGAGCATCGTTTATTAAAATAGCGATGAAACAATGACAAGGACGAGACATTACGGCGATGTTCGAGCAAGTCTATTGACTTCGCGATATTACTGTCTCCTATAAGTTCTATCGCTCGCTGTTGTATTCTATCAAGTAGGTGCAGGGAGGTCTTAGGAGCACCAGACCAGATATGAGCGTTATACTCAAGCTTGGGGCGAATGAAGGCCTTATAGATTGAAGCCAAATCAGAGGGGGTGAAGTATTTCTTACATCGCTTTAGGAAACCTAGACATTTCGCAGCATTTTTGGCGACCTCGAATATGTGATCATTCCAACTAAGTGTTGAGTTGATACACATTACCGAGGATGGAAAGTTTTTCCGTTTCTTCGATGCAAGTGCCATTCAGGGATAATGGGTGATTATTCTGGGATCGCTTAAGAGACAGTAGACAGCATTGAGTTTTGGAAGCATTAAATTCCACCCTATTGTTTTTACCCCAATTAAATATGCTGTCAAGGTACTAATTTAATGTGCTTAACATACGCTGCCGCTCCAATTCTACGGCCGAAGGATAGGCTCGTGAGTCTTGGAACGAATATGAAAAGCTGAGAGTACTGCCATCAGCGAAAGAATGGATTGGATTAGAAGTAGCAGACAGGAGATCATTTATAAAAATGAGGAGACAAAACAGAGCCTTGGGGAACACCAGCATTAATTTGGTGGATATCAGACTTGAACCCATCCAAAACGGCTTGAATTAAACGATTCGAAAGGTAATTTCTAATTCATAGAAGAAGAGACTCATCGATACCATAAGCACGCATTTTCGACAAAAGAGCTTGATGCCAAACTCTGTCAGATGACTTTGAAATATCAAGCGCAACGATCTTGCTTTCTCCTGCATTGTGCAAGGATTGGTTCCACTTTTCGGTGAGATATGCCATCAAATCATCAGTGGACCTGTTACCGCGAAAACCATACTGCCGGTTATTAAGAAGCTTAAGCGAATCTAGATATTTCATAAGCTGACGGTTTATCAGCGTTTCCATGACCTTGGAAAGAAGGGACGTTAGTGCTATGGGTCGGTAGGAGGAGGGTGACGAAGATTTGCCCTTTTTAGGGACGGACTGGATAAATGCTGTTTTCCATCCACTCGGAAAGAGACCAGAAGAATAGGACAGATGAAAAAGCTTACGCAGAGGTTTTGCCAGCACAAAGGGGGGATACCATCCGGGCCAGCGAATTTATGCACGTTGAAATCTTTAAGTACTCTTTCAACTGTACGAGTGCGGAAATGGATTTGTCCCATGGTTCAATCGACGCTCTCAACTACAGGCGGAGACAAAGTCGAATCTGGCAGCGTTGAGCTGGTCGCGAAATGCACAGCAAGCCGATTGGGCTCGTCTAAAGAGCTGACAGCTGGAATGTCATTGCAAATGAGCGTGGGACTTGAAGATGAGGCTGAATTCCTTAAATTTTTAACAAATGACCAAAAGTTTTTGCTACCCTTGGTACATTGTAGCACTTTTTGCCTCAACTTTTGGTCATATGAGAATTTCACACGTCTTTTTAGTGAATTGCAGTCATTTCTGGCCCGTTTAAACTTTTTTCGGTTTTCCTCAGTAGGGTCGGCTTTGTAAGTCCGGAAAATCAACTCCCTCAGCCTGATAGCCTCTTTGCAATTCGAGTCCTACCACGCATTTGCTTTGGGTTTGATACTTTTCACTCTGTGAGGAATGAAGGATCTCATACCCAGCAGAATGATGTTTGTGATCGTAGCAGCAGCGGCATCCACGTCACTATCGAGGAAACATAGTGACCAGTTAAAATTCCTAAAGAAGTCGTTAAGGTCGCTCCAATTGGCTTTCTCGTATAGCAATACAGTTCTCTTAGAAATTTGTTCTCTAACTGTGTGGAGTGAATACGAGAAATTAGCTGATACGACACAGTGGTTTGTCGAGCCTAGAGGCGACATTATGCCAATGGAATATTTATCAGGATGCGAGGTGAGAAACAGGTCCAGGGTGTTGGCGGAATGGTCTGCAATGTCAGATATTCGTGTAGGCTCATTCACAAGCTGGGTCAGATTATTTACCTCAGCAAAGATCTCAACATACCGTCCTTCGGGTGTTGTCTGTCCTGAATGTCGAAGCCAATTCGAATTGCGTACATTGAAATCGCCCGCAATGGCAATTTCAGTTTGAGGATATTTTTCTAGACAGTTATACTCTTTGAGCATTGTCAGTAACTCAAAAGAGGTGGAGCCGTGAAAAATTTTTTGAAAAATTGTTTTGTCTGAACTGTGATTCGTACTTAGATTTGAAAGTCTGGTGCGTATCGGTCGACGCACAAACCCACACTGCTACGAAGCTCTCTGTATTAATCAACCAATACTTCACAGTGAATGTGAATGTATGAACTTTTCTGGATTGAACTCATATGCGTTTCTCTTACAGGGCATTTGCAGGGAGTCATTAACTTTGTATGAACTCCTTAATTATACCTCTTTTTCTAACATAAATTCCCCCCGCCGTCTCTAGACATAAAATGAAATCCAAACCCAAATATGTATTTGCACGTGAGTTAGTTGATGAATGCTAATAAATACCTCAAGGACTCGTCAAAAAAAACATAAATGCTAGTCGCTCGCATGCTTCATAAATCAATCGAATGTGAAATCCATAAATTACATGCCCACACAGCACAGACGTGTGTCTCGCAACAAGGGCGTTCATCGGAAGGATTATGTTAAATTATTCTCTTGCTGGCCTTAAGGAACTTGAAGGGACCTTTGAATGTGAATGAAATTGTGACTTTAATTCAGGCTGTGTTCTAGAAATGTAGTTTTCGATGCCACCGATGGTCTAGGAGAGCTTCACAAAAAACCACAACATTTTCCCACCAAAAACGGTGACAATATATTACAAATACCTTCAACAAAAATAAGAAATAAAAATAAATCGGATCCTAATGTCTATTTTTCCGTAATCTAAGTACGACTAACATCCTGCTCACATCTGTTCATTTGCTCTGCGAAAAAAGGCGGCAAGCCTCGTCGTGTAGGACACTTCTTTGCTGGGATAGCCTCCGTGAGGCGCTGCGAACATTCTCAATAATTTGGGACACCTGCAAATGCGCAAGAGTCCTTAAAGTTTAAAGGTCACTTGATGTGTGCATTCAATGCCTTACGGGATCATTGGAAACACTTGCTACGCCTGAATAAAATCCGGAAGGACTACACAAACTCTGTGATTGGTTGCTGAAATGGAAACGTCTCAAGCAAGGGACTCTTGGAAATGACGATTCTTCAGTTTACCCCTTTTGGCCTCTTAAGCGCTCTATGACTTGCAGCAGGTCTCGATTGTCGGACTCCGTCTCGTTTAGTTTGTCCAGCAGATTCTGTTTATCCTCGAGTATATCCCTGCATACAAGAGAGAGAGAGAGAGAGAGAGGGTGACTAGACTGAGATGATCTGGGAGTGTCTTACTTACTTGAGGTGATTCTCGTACATCTGAATCTTGCGGAAGACCTGCCGTTCACTTTGGAGCTGCTCTTCTTTCCAGGCTTTCAACGCCCTTATTTGATTGGACTTTTCCTGTTCAATTTGAACAACTTTTCTGAAAGGATTCAAGAAACGATGGGGTAGAAAAAACACCCGAGTGAGTGGGATGCTTCCACTCACTGATATTCTTTGAGGACATTGTTGTACTCCTCGACTAGATTGTTGTACTTCTTATACATATCCGCCTTGAGCTCTGGGAAGCGCTTCGCTTCCTCGCGATAAAGCGAATCGATGCGATCCTTTAATTGTACGGTTTCTTGTAGTTTTTCTTTGGCAGCATAGAGTTCGGTCATTGTCCCTTGAAGTTGAACTTGAAGGCTTTTCTCTTTTCCAATTTGTGCGGCTTGTGTTTCTTTGAGTGCGATTAATTCGATCTGCAGGAGCTCTCGCTGAAAAGAAAATTGAAACGTTATGCTTTTGAAGAAGTCTGTCGGTGGGGGACTCTTACCTCTTTGTTAAATGTCTCCTCGGCTTGACGCAGATCATCGACTTCCTGCTGAAGGTAGCTGACCTCTTTAAGCGCCTTCTGAAGGGACTTTGACTTTGCCTTACACTCATCCTCGGCAGCAGACAATCTGCTTAATAATTGCTCGTCATTTGCCTTCTCGACTGCAGACATCACTCCACGTCTCTGAAGGAGTTTCATCTTAGCTGTTGAAAGAGGAAAGTGTAGAGAGGTATTGAGAAAACTCTGAAGGGATCGGGATTTTTGAAAAGAAAAGTTGGGATCCAATTCGTGGAAAACGACAGACCATGGACAAATGCCTTAAAAAAAATCAAGGATTTTTCCTGTTCCTCTTTTTTAATTAGTTTTATTAGAAAGATGGCTGGATGTTGTAGGAATCGGGTAGGCACTGATTGGCGTCAACCTGGCGATGCCCAGTGTTGTAACTTTTCCTATACATCAATTGTGCTTATCGACCAAATATTCACACTGCGGCAGATCTTGGAAAAAACCCAGGAACAGCAAATCGATACCCACCACCTTTTCATCGATTTTAAGGCCGCGTATGACAGCATCTATAGAGACGAGCTATACAGAGCAATGTCTAGTTTTGGCATCCCTATCAAACTCGTCCGTTTGTGTAGGATGACGATGGAGAATGCACGCTGCTCCATCAAGGTCGGTAAGGACCTAACCGAGACCTTTGATGTCAAAAAAGGATTCAGACAAGGCGACGCGCTGTCATGCGATTTCTTCAACATCATACTTGAAAGGATTGTGCAAAACTCACACGCCAACACCAGAAGCACAATCTTTCAGAAGTCCGTCCAACTACTCGCATATGCCGACGATATTGACATAATCGGAAGAACACATCGTGATGTCAATGGCACTTTTGTGAGTATTGCGACGGAGGCCGCGAAGATGGGTTTAACGGTAAATGAGACCAAGTATATGCTGTCAACCAGAAAGGAAACCCAACACCGACGTCTCGGACAGAACGATATAACAGACAGATATAACTTTGAGGTAGTCAAGGACTTTGTCTACCTAGGCACCGCTATTAACTCAGACAATGACACCAGCGTTGAAATCAAACGAAGGATAACTCTTGCTAATCGCTGCTTCTTTGGGCTAAAAAAGCAATTGATAAACGAAGCACTCTTTCGAACAACCAAGGTAACTCTGTATAAGACCTTAATCATCCCAGTCCTGCTATATGGCGCAGAAGCATGGACTTTGTCAAAAGCGGATGAGGTTGCTCTGGAAAATTCTTCGGGTGATTTTCGGTCTGCATAGAGGGTGAGCGGATGAGAAGATATAACAACGAACTGTACGAGCTGTTCAGCGACATTGACTTAGCCAGAAGGGTGAAGATCCAACGATTGAGATGGCTAGGCCATATAGAGAGAATGGAAACCAATGCTCCGGCCCGGAAAGTCTTCGAATCCACCCCCGAAGGACGGCGCAGTAGAGGAAGACCGCGACTCAGGTGGCGCACGCAAGTGGAAAGGGACCTCAACCAACTGTGCATGTGAAACTGGAGGCAGCTAGCTAAAGATCGAGCTGGCTGGAGACGCTTGTTGGTTGAGGCCCAGGTCCACCCCGGACTGTAGCGCCACCTTGAGTAAGTAAGTAAGATCATAATTTTGGTTCTGAACATTTAGCGATTTTCTTCAATAATCAATTTCTTGCAATGTTCAAGTAAAATGCGTTCATGCCAAACAAAAAGCACTCAGCACGTCGTCTTCAATTCAATCAAAACCGTGAAATTTTTGATTTCATCATCATCACACCCCTATTCGCTGTTTTGCAGCTTCAAAAACAAATTTCATTCAATAGACCACGTCTTAAAATGTCAATTTAAAATAAGATTTATGTACCTCATCTGCGAAAGCAATTAAATACAAAATTTGGACACTGCTAGTTTATATGAACATCTGGTGGCATAAATCAAACATGATTGCCCGAAGCAACCAATTTGTAACAGGCTTGATGTCAGCCTTGCGGGTGTTCTTTTATGGCCCTATCATGGATTGCAGACATTTTTATTGGACAGATGTCTGCATTCTTTCATTAAAGTCGAATAAAATTTGATTCACCAAATATCCAAATATTTTTAAAAAACACAATTTAAAGGCAACTTAATGTCTAATTGAGCCACACAGGCTGTCGTCAGCTTGAGGCGTTTTATTAAATGTTTGTGGAAGCAATGAAAGGGTGGAGTTCTGCATAGGCATCTTCTTCTTGTAATCACGCTCCGGTCCGGAGCTGTAACTCCTCTAAATATTTTAATTGTTGAGAGCTTGAGTCATTCTCTTAGGTTTGACAACCGTGTGGACCATAGGCATAAAGGTTCTGGAATTTTCAAGTTGCTTTTTTGGCTATTTGCGCCGAAAAATGTTTTAAATTTTCACTTCTGACATGTTAATCTAACGGTTTATATATCACTGAGAAGATTGTGTGTAACTGAAACGTCAACACCCTAAGCACGATCTTCCCCAAATCTGTGCAACTGCACGCATATGCCGACGACATTGACATCATCGGAAGGAAACAGCAGTGGGTCTTTTGTGAGTAATGAGAAGGAAGTGGCTAAGATTGGTCATGAGTTGAATGAGGGTAAGTCAAAGTATATGCTGTCTACGAAAAGGTCCACCAACAACGACGTCTTGGACTCCAACTCAACGGAACAACGCCGCAGAGGAAGGCTAAGCGCCCGATGCCGTACACTGCTGGAAGGGGACCTCAATCAGCTAAAACTCAGAAGCTGAAAGCCAGCTGAAGAGAAAAAACCTAACGGTAAATCGTTTATCGTTTAAACACAAACGTACATGTGTACATTATATTCGCGCTTGCCGGTGAGTGTTGTTGTTTTGTTGTTTTTGGTATGCGAATTATATTTAATATAGTGTGTATGTGTGGGCGCCGTGGCGTAGTGGGTAGGTGCGTCGACTCCTACGCTCGAGGTCGTCGGCTCGAATCTCGAAAAAAACATCAAACATTTTTTCACGGCTCCACCTCTTTCGAGTCACTGACAATGCTCAAAGAGTATAACTGTCTAGAAAAAGCTTCTCAATCTCGCCGTTCGGAGTCGGCATTAAGCTGTAGGTCCCCTCCGCTCGTGACAGAACAATAGCACGCACAACACGAGTGGTTGCTGAGAAGCTAGGCCCAGGTCTACCTCGGACTGTAGCGCCGCCATTATTATTATATATATTATTATTATAGTGTGTATGTAAATCTATATTAATAAATACGTAGTGTCTGTCTGTCTGATTGTTCGGGTTAATCTCCGAAACGGCTGGACCGATTTCAATGAAACTTTCCAGACCTGAAGAGGAGGTTGTCAAGAGTGACTTGGGTTTTTTTTTGCATTTTTTGTTTATAAGTATTCGAGCTATGCAATCCATGTCATTATTTAGAGTTTCATATTCATCATGCGTAAGCGAAAGTAGACGACACACAGTCACCTGAAGTCACTAATGTGCAAGAGACGATGTGAGCCAACCTCAATTTTTAATTATTTTACCATTTGTATCTATATATATAACATTGAAGGTTCGTTTGTATGTATGGGATACATTTCAAAACAATTGCATCGATCCTTATGCAATTTAGGACCCTATTAGCACCGATCAGTCAGGAATCGGTTATAGGCTAAAGAAAAAGCAGAAATTCGCATCTTTCAGCAAACATTTGGCGGAGAATTGTGAAATTTTGTAAAGAATACCAGACAAAATTAGATCCGCAGGAAAAAGAAGGGGACACGCCCACCAGAGAGGGCGTAGCCAAGCACGCTGGATACTCTAGTTCTTAATATAAAACAGTGCAGGTACTCTAGATCGAAAAAAATGAGACGCGTTGTTGTCACTGGAATTTGTTGCAAAATTAAGACGCGCAGCTCCACATCTTTGACTCTGAGCCTGTGGGACGGACTGTAGCGCCCTAAGAAAAAGAAGAAGCTCTACAGGTACGTGTCCACTTCTCAACATAGTTGCGAGTACTTTGTCATGCACAACAGGTGCGGCAGCAGCGCCGCCGCATTAAATAACAATCGAATAACACTCTTTCAAGGACTGAAAAATTCTAAAACTATCATTCGAAATACAAGTCGAAAGCAGACGGTTTGACTGTGATTCAACGGTCCGATGAATAAGAACCAAAAAAAGAAACATTCACTTCACTTACCCTGATTCCTTCTCGTTTCTGTGAGCTCCTCATTCAGTCTGGCATTTTCGCTCTTCAAGTTTTCGACCGTTTTGCTTCTTCTTCTCAGCTCATACTCCATCTTTTGAAGTTCCTCCATGGAATCAGGCCGGTTCTCGTCTCGCCGAGGAGTTCGATGTGAATTATCCATCTGACTTCTGTTGCCACAAGTCTGACAAGGCCTCTGCCGCAACTGATGCAACTGATTTTGCAAATCACACAGTTCCTCTCCCTGCGCGCACAATCTGCTCTTCAGTTCCTCATTCTGAAAGAATGAAATTCATTAGTGACCCCTGTGATCAACAGTTGACGCCGAATTCATGAAAATGTTAACTTGTGCCTGCAGGGTACGTTGAATAGTCTCACGCTCTTCGATGAGACTCTCGACAGCCGATTGAAGGAGATCATTCTGCGTTTCGAGACCCTTCAGAGAGTTCTCGAACTGCTTTGCCACCTCATCACCAGGGAAATCCCTTTGAACCATGTTGACTTGGCGCGACAATGTATTCAATTCAGAACTCAGATCATCGATGATTCTTAGATACTCGCTGTGATGTTCCTGCTCTGTACCTGAATTCTCCTGATACTTTTCTGCCTGAACAGTGGGACTTATTAGGACGCACAAATGGAGGGACTTTGCTTACCATTTCAGAAGGGCAACACACTTAAGGCCGAATAAGGGCTTAACTCATTCTAGAATATCCGGTGGAGACCGACACTGGGTTGAAATGGTAAAGGGAGCCGCACAGGACACAGAAACGTCATCGCATGTCTCGTGTGGATAGAGGCTCCTTCGAGTTCAAACCTTAAAAACCAATCAAACTAAATTCATTTCGACGTCCAACTCTCTCTCGGAATTCGCTCTCTGCCCGCTGTAATTGTATTAAAACTCATCAAATGGATATTTCCGCGGAGTTTACGGCGCGCGGTTGCAATAAGTTTGCAGTTTTAAGTTTCAACGTGACAGTGAACGATTTGATTTTATCCTTAGGGTTCTTCGCTTGTTTTGATGGCTCCTTGTCACGACAGCGGTGTGTTCGGCTGAGATGTTTGCCACGTTTACCACGGCCAGCCACCGACTTTCTCTCTCTCACTCTCTCTCTCTCTCTCTCTCTCCTCCACCTACTCCTCCTACGCTAGACTTGTTTGCTTCGGCACATCTATTCTGCCTTGTAACTTCCTCTGCTGAAGGGTTTATTAATTTCCCTCTTCCTCTTCCAGCTTCGTTCTGCCGAACAATTATCCTTCGACAAGAAATTAATAACTCAATATCCTGCGGTTATTATTAGGTGCGTTTGCAAGCGCAACTTTTATCCTGCGCGACTCCAATCCGCGATTGTAACTGCTTCCAGTCACAGATTGCCTGATTGGTGTGAACAGGGGGAGACAAGGCTCTGGCCTATTGCATGTGTTCGATTTATTTTTATCCTTCAACTTTCACTTCGAGTTTGCTTCACTTCCGCGGGACAAAGGGGCTATGCAATTGCTTTGGTAATAGTTTTTCACACTTTCAAAGTTGACACATTCGCACTGAACTTAGTAACTTGTCACAGACACAGAAATTGAACGTGTCAACCGAGGGAAGGAAAACGTGGTGGAAATTTCAGTGTTCCCGCGCTTAAGTTTCAAGTTCACTTCCGTCTGACACAGCACCCAACCGACCGCAAGGAAGCTACTCAGGTATCTGAGAAGGCATTGAAAGGCACAAACTCACGACGACGTCGTACCCCTATGGTTAGTGAAAGTAAATAAGAACTAGGTTTCAGTATGTTAGTAATCTCCCCGCCCATGACTTCTATTTATGAGGACTATTGAATGATAGATAGTAAAATTCGAAAGGCGGTTACACATCAGGAGTTACAACACTACGCTGAACTTTGTTCTCACTGAAAGTATTTTTTTGGGGTTGTAAACATACAGGGTGGACCAAATACAAGTTTCTTTTGGATTGCTTGGATGATATTGGCCTTAAGTGCTGTGCTTGAATCGCTCCTTCACGGTTCACGACATTGCTAAGACGGCTGATAACACGGTTTGGCAATTTGGTGCACAAATGATCGATTGTGGCATGACGTGGCATCCTGAATGAATCAAAAATCGTCCAAATCCCTGTCTTCAATTTCAGTAAATAAAAAAGTCGGTTAAAATGACTCTGGAACGCCCAACGTTGACCGAAACATTGTTCCCAGCCTCATTTTCGAAGAAAAATGGTCCAATTATGCCACCACTCCACAATCCGCACCAAACTGTCACTCTCTGCAGATTTGGCATTGGCTTCTCGACAATAACGTGCGATTAGACAATGCATGACATGCATTCAGTAAAAAAATGTTGGTTAAAATGGCTCTGTAACGCCCACCATTGACAGAAACTTTGTTCCCAGCGTCATTTTCGGAGAAAATGGTCCAACGATGCCACCACTCCACAATCCGCACTAAACTGTCACTCTCTGTGGATGCATCGGCATTGGCTTCTAGACAATAACGTGCGGGTTTTCCGAGCCCCAGATGCGGCAATTTTGTTTGTTAACGTAGCCGCCGAGATGAAAATGTGCCTCGTCAGAAACGACCAAAATCGTTGTACAAATCAAGCTGCCTTAAGGCCCAAACTGCGAAGCGATCGGTAACGAAGCGGGTGGTCGCGCACCTTCAATTGCTGAGTTAATTGAACCTTGTAAGCGAATAATTCGAGACCTTTGTGCAGAATTCTCCTCAGACTAGTGTGTGAAATGTTGAGCTGTTGGGATCGATGGCTGAGTTGATGTTCGTGAATTGAGTCTCACACTCTCATCTACAGCAGCCACATTTTCATCTGTGCGACGACGTGGACCATGAGTGTTTTTCACTAGCATACTTTTTGCACAAACATGCTTACAGCAGTCGCGGCGGGTGCTCTATTTCGGCCAAAAATTCTTTAAAAAAACGTACTGTTTGGGGTACATAGCACTTACTTTGGAAATAAGTTTTCGATATTTTTCAACGTATTTCAAGCGTAAAGCGTCTCATTTCGTTCCGCGGATATATGATACTGACTTCTGTGATGAGGCGTATACATCATCAGCTCTGACCTCATCAGCGCCGAATAACTGCCACCTGATCCGTGCAAAGGCGGGACAATGGCAGAGGATGTGCTATGCAGTGTCATCGTCTTCTCCACAGGCGTCGCAGAGGGTTTCGTCACTTAGACCAAGCGCACTTAGGTGCTACAACCTGGAGAGTCATGCCACCTGCGGTTGTGCTCTCGAAAAGTCCAACCATCGATGGAAGCCCTAACCAAGGACGCGCGCAGTCCCAGCGTAGGTTCAGGTCCTGAGAATGCCTCATCTGATCCTCGCCTAGCAAATTCATCAGCGATCTCATTTCCCGTGATCCCCCAGAACTCAGACACCCACCCTTTACAAACAGAGCTATTGTCATACACACGCGAAAGATTCGAGTTTTCAAATAAAAAAATGCGACTGTAGTCGAATTCGACTGTCGGATACGACTTGCCCAATTGGAATAATTCGGAAAAATAACTCGGAGCTTGACAATGCTCAGAGCATATAACTGTCTAGAAAAAGCGTCGCTTCTCAATATCGACCTTCGGAGTCGGCATTAAACTGTATGTCCCCTCCACTCATGAGAGAACAATAGCACAATACGAGTGGTTGCTGAGAATAGGATAGGATAGCAAAATTAGGCTTGTCAACTCCCGACGATCTGAAGATTCTCATTAAAGAAACCTGCTTTAAACATCTTCTCCTTTTAAGACCATCCCTCCTTAACAACAAGTTTCCCAATCAAAGTTGTTTAAGTGAGTGCCCCCAGTTTAGCTCCGTGTTGCTTCAAATTCACATTTTTTCCTTTAAGCAGCTCATTACTTCCAATTGACACTTAACTCCGTCATGCCGGAATATCACGTGCACTGTCACAGACTTCTGATTTCCACACTCTGTTCGCTGTTGATTAAAATGATTCTTACACTCAATTCCACGCGAGAAAACCGTTGTTGACTTCGCTTCCTTGTAACCTTATTGCAGTTGAAGAATTCACACCTGTCAGTGGGTTGGCTGGAGCCGCCAACGTCGACGGAGACGTGAATTAGGTCGATTGTGATATCCTAAAATAGGTGGCAATAACAAAATGAAGGCATAGGCACATAAAATCCCCTAACGGATGGCATGTGTGTGCACGTATTCGTAATCTATATTTTACTTTGCTGCGAGGACCTTCGCATGGAGTGCTCCTTACGACAGGTCTACACATGGGACATGCAACTTTTTTTGTTTGGGACTCCCCGCATGTGAATGACTTCCACTGTCGAATGGCGAACGTCGATAATGTGCTGGGGTGGTCCGATTGTATATGTTGTGTCTGTGGCATAATGCATTTAAGGCCACGATTTCGTTTTCCTTTTTCTTTTCTGCTTCTTTTTTTCTTGATTTATTTTTATTCGGTTCTGATTTGAGTGAGATTTCGTGTTTCCGATTGCTGACTTTCCAATGGAATCCCCAAAGAGTTTCATTTATTTTTACATTAACAACAGAGCGCCCGACAAACATGACGGTAAATGATCGAACATGGAGGTTTACTTCTTAGACTTACTTGCAATTCGGTTTTGAAATCTGGAACGCAAAATTGGGTTTCGAAATTTTTTTCTTGAAATGTTGAATTCGGGTGCGGTGTAAACGTACTATTAGGCCAAGCATATGAAATCATGTTTTGTAATTTTGCTGCACATCTGTTTCAACTTACATGTGGAAATCAAAATCTGTAACGGAACAGTACAAGGACTGTCGGCACTATCTTTCTAATAAACCACAGAAAATTAACGTCAGTTGAGACGTACATAATGCTAACAAATAAATGAAACGTTTGCATATGATGCTCCTAACAATGATCTGCCTCAATAATGTGCCCGAAATAAAAAGAAGGAACTGCTCAATTTAACAGAATTTTAAGTGTCTACCGAACGTAGAACATACCTGCTTGAGTAAACGTTTGCAAAATTCCTCGTTCCGCATCAACCTTCCGCAGCAATCAGCCCGCGTATGCGCGGACATCTGCAATCAAAGATCCTAAATTAGTTCAAATGCAAGTAAGTGTGGTTTTATTTCGATACAAATACAAACAACTACATAAGCTTAATTAACGATTACTAATTGTCTACGTTTCTAAGTTGCATGGCCTTACAGAAGAATATGCTTAAAAATGGACCATACTCTTATCTTAATCTGTATACAAAATCTAAGCTTAAGAACAAGTTAAGTACAAAGTTTAACATAATAAATCAACAATAAGAACAAATGCACAAGTGTTTGACGGAAGCAATCTAAGCAAACTGGTAAATTCATCTACAGTGTCAGTGTCAAGATGTGTGATAGCTCTCATACCGATTCCTTGATGTCACACAACTCCGTCCCCAGTTTATCGATGCCGCTCTCCAGTTCTTGGTTAATCCTTCCCGTATTCGAAATTTGCTTTTGCAACTCAGAAATCTATTCAAATACGCAAACATGTTCATATTTTGTTATAAGCTTAGCTTGGGTTCGCTTACAGTCTTATCTTTGTCCTTTAAAGTCTCGATCAACTCATCGACAGCCTCGACAATCGGATTCACGGACACGTTCTGGCAGTCTCCAAAGATTTTATCATAGGCAATTGGTTGGCATATCTTGTGTCAAAAGTGGCCTGTCAGTTTCATGAGATCCGTGTTTGGGGCAATTACTTACCGCGTTTGTCAGTGCGTCAACGACTTCCCGAAGCGCTTTAGAGGTTTTATCCAAAAGTTCTGATTTTGCTACTGCCCGACCGTTGGCATCTGAAAAGATTGATAAAAAAATTTGTGACGGTAATTTCGTATCGAATTTTTTTTTATAGACAATTTTTTGAATTCAGAGTGTCGACATGCTTAGTGAAGGAAGTAAAGTATAATGCAGGGGGCTCTTCACAATAAACACAGGGTGACCACACAAGAACACACACCCTAGGCAAGAGGATGCATATCCACCCCGACCAGACCGGCGGTTGTGCGGAGGGCTAACAACCCGCCCACGGAAAAAAAGATAGTGTTATGGAAGATAATCCTGCCTCGGATCAACGGACGGACATTTAACATCGAAGACACGGAACGAAAAAGGACTACGATCTGCGAGTGGCCTCCTGGAATGTCATAAACTGGAAAACATCCTCACGCAGTACAAGGCGGATATTACTGCGATCCAGGAAATACTCTGGATAGGACAAGGGATAATGAGGAAGAAAGAGTGCGACATATATTACAGCTGTCACAGAAGGTTGCACATATTTGGATGCAGATTCGTCGTGGGAAAGCGGTTAAGGTCGAAGATCATCGACTTTAAACCGATAAGTGATCGCCTGGTTGTGATCCGTATCCAAGGCAGATTCTGTAACATCAGCGTGATATGTGCACACGCCCCTACCCACGAGGCTGAAGACTCTGTCAGAGAGGACTATTACGACCTCTTGGACGGTGCCTACGGAGCCTGTCCGGAGTACGATGTCAAAATCGTGCTCGGAGACTTCAATGCCAAAATCGGTAAGAAAAACATCTTTGGCGGAGTGATCGGAAAGCACAGCCTCCACGACACGACAACAGATAACGGCTTCCGACTCACTGATATTGTGACAGCACGTGGTCATAAGAAGCACGAGGTTCCCTCGCAAAAGAATCCACACAGCAACCTGGCGATCTCCGGACGGCCGAACCGCCAACCAAATCGACCATGTGCTCATTGACGCAAGGCATGCGTCAAATATACTGGATGTGCAAACATTCAGGGGGGCAAAAGTCGACTCTGACCATTTCCTCGCAGCAAGATTCAGAGCTCGACTGTTCAATGTCAGAAAGCTGCACCAGCCAACAAAGACGAATTTTAACATTCGACGCCTGAGCACACCGGAGATTGCCAGAGCCTACGAAGAGCAATTAAGTGAGAAACTCTCCGGTATGCCTACTTCAAACATAAACGCCAACGATATGTGGTTGCACTGCCGCTCGGCCATCAAAGAGCTGGCTGAAACCATCCACAAAAAATGCGACCCTACCTCTTGCACCAACTATAGAGGTATACCCCTGCTCAACGTCGCCTACAAGATCCTGTCCAGCGTACTGTGTGAAAGTCTAAATCCGTTTTACACCGCACTAATCGGCACGTACCAGTGCGGCTTCCGGCCCGGCAAATCGAGAAAGCTTCTCAAACTCGCCGTTCGGAGTCGGCATTAAACTGTAGGTCCCCTCCACTCGTGAAAGAACAATAGCACGCACAACACGAGTGGTTGCTGAGAAGCTTGGTCCAGGTCCACCTCGGACTGTAGCGCCGCCATTATTATTATTATTATTATCGCGGACGCAAAACAGCTTGGTCTTGATGACTGGAAGCAGAGTGCCCAGACGATGGAAGGCAGCGATATCTCAGACTTGGACCCTTCATGGGTCGCAGGCCTGGTAAGTAAGTAAGTAACAACGATCTGAGATATCAAATTCTGCCTATATTTTGAAGCTACATTCATGCCATTATGCATAGAATAGCCCATCGTTCAAGTGACCGACTCGGCTTTGTGACAGAGATTCAAGCAATCGGTCCAATTTTTGATGACTCGGTTTTAGGCAGAGCCATTAACCGATTCGGCCGAAAATTCAGTTTGTGTTGATAGTTGTTGAATGAAGATTCAAAAACGAACTATGCGGTCTAAATGGCCGTAGACCCGACCCGAACAATCTTCATTTTCGAAGACATGGACAATCTCAAGAGCAGATGTAGAAGCCCTTGGCTTTTTGGCGTTCTCTCTGTTCTGCGTACAGTCTTTGGTCCTAATTCGTTGATGGCATTTGGAGAAAAAGATCTAACCACGAACTCTTTGAGACGTATAGCGACATGAGTCGACCCAAGCCTCTACGAATCCAACGCCTAAGACGGCTAGGCCATGTAGAGCGTATGGATAATACAGCTCCGGCCCGAAGAGTCTTCAACTCTGAGCCTGTGGGACAACGCAACAGGGGACGTCCACGTGGTGGCACACACGAGGGGGAACTCGGCCGACTTGGTGTGCGAAACTGGAAATAGCTGGCGAGAGATCGTGCTGGCTGGAAAGGCATGGACAACACTGCTCCATCCTGAAGAGTCCTTAAATCCGTGTCAGTGGAACAACGCAGTAGAGGACGCCCACGAAACTGATGGCACGCACAAATAGGGAAGGCCTTTAGGCAACAACGAAAACATTATGTTTTCGCTCGATTGCTTCAGTTCTCTTAAGTTTCCACACCGCGATTATAAGTGGCTCTTTTTTTTTTTTTTTGTCGTAGGTTTTTATCACACTACACTGGAGCACTCAGACTCAAAACCGGTCTATTGTACTACCAGCAACCTACTTTTACTGAAATTTCCTGGTCTTCCGAAGGCGTTTCTGTGATGTGAAGCCTACATCATCAGCTCTCACCTCATCAGCGCCGAATAACTGCCACCTGATCCGAGCAAAGGCGGGACAAGCACAAGCACACTTAGGTGCTTGGCGAAGGTGTAGTGCCCCGTTAGTACGCCAATAAGTTGTCTGCAGTCTTTTCTGTTAAGAGATAACAAGAAAGCCGCGGATTTCTTACAGACGTTGGGGAGCATGCGCTTGGTCTGTCTACATCCTGGAGAGTCATGCCACCTGCGGTTGTGCTCTCGAGAAGTCAAATCATCGATGGAAGCCCTAACTAAGGACGGCAGGCAGTCCCAGCGTAGGTTCAGGTCCTGAGAATGCCTCATCTGATCCTCGCCTAGCAAATTCATCAGCGATCTCATTTCCCGTGATCCCGTGGTGCCAGGAACCCAGACAAGTCTTAGCGAATTCAAGCTACCGATTAAATTCAGAGAAGACTTGCATTCCTGAACTATCCTGGAAGTGGTTAAAGGGTTGAGCAAGGCCTTAAGCACAGCTTAGCTGTCGCTACAGACACAAATACTTCGCCCCTTCCACATATTCTTCACAATATAGTTCGTAGCCATTAGGATCGCATAGGTTTCCGCTTGGAAAACTGACGCAAATTCACCTAAAGAGAGTTTCAGTCTAAAGTTGTCGCTCTCTACGAAGGCACCAGCACCAGATCCTTCACTGGTCTTGGAGCCGTCCTTGAAAATTCGACTACATTCCTTTCCTGGCTCAGATTCTGGCCAGAACCAGTACTGAGTACAGGGAAAGTCGACTTGTATGTTCGTCGCAACTGGAGTACTGGTGTTCGTGCGTCAGACAGCATATCCATAAGACTGGGGTCAAAGGAAATGCGGTGCGCAAGGTCGTCGAAACTCCAGTGCGAGCTGTACCAATAACCACTTCTTTTTAAACGGAAGATGGCCTTGAGAGTACACCCCATGATGTGGACATCTAGGAGGGGGGGGGGAGGGGGAGATTCAGCAGAGCATCAAGAGCAGAGCCAGGTGTGCTCGGGAAGGCCCCCATGCAGCCGAGACAGACCGTTCTTTGAAGCTTGGTGAAAGCAGCAGTTACGTATTTACGCGAAAGCTTATTCCACCAAACGACCGATGCATAAGAGAGAAGGGGCCTAATCATAGCCGTGTAGATCCAAACGGATCTTTTTGGTGATAGACCCCATGATGTGCCTTCGCAATTTTTATTTCGATGTGTTTTTTCCACAGAAGCTTCCTATCTAGAATAACACCCAGATATTTAGCTTCATCGGAAAAGCGGATAGTGACACCTTTTGGCTCTTAAGGCTAAACTAAATTTTCCAACAATCCGTCATTTCTTCTGCAACTTCTCCTTCAATATAATAGAGAACCAGTGAAGTGAAAGTTAGCCTACTATCTGTTCCCGTTGACTATCAAGATTCTCGCAAACAGCAGAAATGAGCTGGTTCTGCTACCATCTCCCAGGGTATCTGCAAAGTTCTTACTAACCTTCATATTTAATCTGCATGCTCTGTTGCTCTCCCATCAAGCGTTGATTCTCCTCCATTAAACAAGTAAAACGCCCACGAACGGAATTTATAATCTTAACATCCACATCCGAGTCCGAGCTAATGCCAGAGTCCACATCCGAACAATTGGTCAAAGTCCTACTTGACTGGGGTATTTCCAGAACTAAAAGTTCTCGTCTATAAAACTTCAACTTTTTCTGAAAGTCCGAGTTACTCATCAACTGAAAGGGGAAAATTAAAAAATTAGGCCTCACGAATACCCTTAACCTCAAAACATCTCACCAACTTGTCAACCATATCACTCAATCGATCATGTTTCTCTTCGAGGGCTCGTCTCTGCTCGTCAACATTCTGATCATAGTTTCGTCGCATTTCGAAAAGTTGAGACAACTCCTTCTTGAGGCACTTCACGTACTCCTCCACCTTGTCGTCATCATCGGAAAGACTTATGTTGCACACGTTGCCTGACCCACAATTCAGAGAGTTGATCTGAAAGCGAACAGGGTTCTTCACAATCAAGTTTTCTAGCTTGATGAGGCTGTTCCCTTACCGAGTCCCTGTTGCTGAATGGCTCACCAGGTATGCAAATAGCTGAGACGTCAGTTGCAAAAGATTTGATTGACATTTTAGGTGTGCAAAGGTTTGATGGTGTTGGTTCAACTACTCTTACCCCCCAGAGATTGTTACACTGCACAAGGATTGAGAGATTTTATTGATATTTTTTGGACGAAAGCAGAAACAACAAACAAAAAAAAGATAGAATTGTAAGCGAGCTCTAAGATATGAAAGCTTGATTTGGTTTTGAAGAGTAGGAGATCTAGGAAGGTTTGATTGTGATCTGCTGGAAGGAAGTTAACAAAGTGATTCAATTTTGGGGGTTGGTTAGAGAAAGAAGGCAGAGAAGGGTACAAAGGAGGTACAAGCCATACACCGGGTCACAGAGAGTTTGACAAACCTTTGGAAGGGACTTTAAGTCGTTACGCAACTCTTTAATGACGTCGTCCTTCAGTTGGATTTTCTTCTGGGCCTTTTGAATCTCGTCCTCCATGGACAGAATTTGCTTCTTAAGGTCACGAATTTCATCGTGCTTTTCGGCGACTTCGAAGGCTAGAGCTTTGACATTGGCGGTAAGCTTTGAGTTTATAGAGATGGGTGAGAAAATATAATTGATTTGCATGCAAATTGATGGTTAACGGTGCAGACATGTGATAGGCATACTAACCTTAGCTTTTTGGCACTCAAAATTCACTTTTTCATCAATGGCACATGCGGGATTGGTGGCTTCCTGAAAGAAGAATAGGAAAGAACAATTTTGATCAACTATGTTATCGACAGAAAGTCTATCAAAGGAAGCTTTTATTAAGATAATTTTTACGTAATGACTACTCCTATCGAAGGTAAACTTCTTCTAAAAATTTGTTTGAATCCTTCTACAGCCAAAAGCAGAGGCAGCATCTAAGTGCCTGGAGAGAGTCTTTAAGAAATCTTTCCAAATATTGACTCGGAAAATGTAGGCTTTGATATATTGATTGTTGTATTTACAAAAAATTCGTCCTTAGGCATTCGAGAGGTTGACAAATGTTTGAGTTCATTTTAAGGCTCAAATTTCACAAGTATCTCAAATCATAATTTTGACTTTAAGTCATCAAATAAAGGCTGATCCAACCATAATGTACGATGTGAGTCACACCTTAACTTAATTTTGACAAACTTAATTTGACATTTCTTTGTTTCAGTGTTTGACAAATTCAACCAAGGAGAGATATACAATTGAGCAGCGCGTTAAGATTGTTGAAGCCTTTTACGAAAATGGGCGTTCAAATCAAAATGCATTTCGTGCACTTCGTGTTTATTTTTGGTCAGCATAATCGAGCAAATGTGTCCACAATCGGTAGAATTGTGCGCAAATTGTCAGCAAACCGGGTCTGTAGGAAATGTGAAAACACCTGTGCATGCTCGCCCAGTAAGACAGGTACATTACATCGAGGCAATTCGACGCACTAGTCAAAAAGCTACCACTCCTGGCCATTCCGAATGACGACGTGATTAGGAAATTCAATTTCCAAAAGAAATTTACCAGCAAGCTCAGCACCAAAAGGGACTGGGGCACTGAATCCATGGTCCACAGACTGAGCCGCAACACGCTAAAATGGTATACAGATGGATCAAGAACTGATGAAGGAACTGGAGCAGGAGTTTTTGGACCCAGGACAAAATACTTCGAATCCATGGGCAAATGTACCAGCATCTTTCAAGCGGAAATGTATGCCATAGACAGATGCGTTCGGATCAATCTTGAAAGGAATTATACCAACTGCGACATAGCAATAATGTCGGAAAGTCGAGCCGCTATTATGGCACTGGACTCCTACACCATCAAATCCAAACTTGTATGGGAATGCTTGCAAAAGCTCAATGAGTTGAGTAGGAGAAACCGAGTAAAACTCTGCTGGATATCTGGCCATACGGGGATAGAAGGCAATGAAATGGCCGACTCCCTGACAAGGAAAGGAGCATCAGAACCCTTCATAGGCCCTGAACCATTCTGCGCTGTAGAAGACCATCTCCTCAGAGAAGAATTGAGGGAACTGGAAAGAAGGAATCGGATTGAAACCTGGAAAAACGCTCGTGGAATGAAGCAGGCCCAGAAACTCCTAGGGCAATATAACCGAAGAGATTCGAGGCATGCATCAAAATGAGCAAGAATAACCTCCGTATCCTAACAGGCTTCCTAACGGGGCACTGTAGACTCAGGGAGCATCTAAGTAAACTAAGGGTATCAGAAGAAGGTCTCTGCTGATTTTGTGGAGAATTTAATGAAATTCCAGAACATATACTGGGATTTTGTGAGGCACTAGCCCACAAAAGAAAAATAAGTCTGGGCAAGTACCTACTATCAGAAGAAGAAATGCAATCACTAGAACCATCTCTCATTCTCAGATTCCTGAAGGAAACTGGCTTAGAGAGGATACTCTAGAACAGATTTCTTCACCTATGCGCAATAGGAATCCATTACACTCAATACGACTCCGAAAAGAACTGTATTTGAGGGGAACTCGTAATTGTGCTAAGGTATTGAAAGGGGGCACAATAATAATAATAATAATAATAATAATAATAATAATAATAATGCTCGCCCAGTTCGTTCTGCGGAAAAGATTGCTGTTGTTCGCGGTAGTGTGGAAGAAGAGCCGTCAAGCAGTTACCGTGAATGGTGTTCGCTATAGCGAGATGATAACGGACTTCTTGTGGCCAGAAATTGAGGATATGCACCTGGACGACATGTGCTTCCAGCAGGATGGTGCCACTTGCCACACAGCCAACGGCACAATGGCTCTTTTGCGCGAGAAATTCAATGGTCGTGTTATCTCACGTCGTGGCGATGTTAATTGGCCGCCACGATCATGTGATTTGACACCGTTGGACTTCTTTCTTTGGGGATATTTAGAAAAAGTCTACGTCAATAAGCCAAGAACAATTCAAGAGCTAAAGGATGAGATAATTCAGCACATTAATGTCATTAAACCTCAATTATGTCTCAGAGTCATTGAAAATATGGACCATAGGATAGATAGAGGTCTTCGACTTTGAGCCTGTGGGACAACGCAACAGAGGACGTCCACGAACAAGGTGGCGCACACAAGTCGAGGGGGACCTCGGCCTGCTTAGTGTGCGAAACTGGAGACAGCTGGAGAAAGATCGTGCTGGCTGGAAAGGCATGTTGAGTGAGGCCCAGGTCCACCTCGGACTGTAGCGCCCTAAGAAGAAGAAGAAGAAGGATAGAGGTATGCCACCGAAGCCGTGGCGAGCATTTGGCCGATAATTTGTTTCACACGTAATTACGAGGGGCGTTCGATATATTCTCGGTATCGGGGTGAAGCTGTGGTTGTATATATAAATTGACTTATTTATCAAGTAATACTATTATTTTAGTGCATTCATGTAAAATTTCATATAAATGTGATTATTAATTCGCGTTTTATTTCTAGTTAAACAGAATCATAATGGCAGCAGAGACGATGATGATGAAAATTGAGCATCGCGCTGTAATTAAATTTCTCACTAAGCAAGGAAAAAGTCAAAAAACTATTCATGAAGAGATGGTGGCTGTTTACCAGGGTTCCGCACCTTCATTATCAACTGTGCAAAAGTGGTCAAGTGAGTTCAAGAGAGGCAGAGAGAGCATTGAAGACGACCCCCGCTCCGGCGCCCCGGCTACTGCTTGTACGGGAGAAAGCATCAAAGAAGTCGAAAAACTTGTTCTTGAGGATGCCCGAATAAAGGTGAAAATGATGGCAGAGATCACCAAGCTTTCAATTGGTACCATTCATACCCTTCCTCATGACCATCTTAACCTTTCAAAGGTCAGTGCAAGGTGGGTGCCACGAATGCTCACAGCGCCTCAGAAAAAAGTGAGAATCGCATGCTGTAGAGAGCTTTTGGAGATGTGTAGTGAGAACGCGGACGGTGTTATGGATCGAATTGTTACTGGTGACGAAACATGGGTCCACCACTATGACCCTGAAAGCAAACAAGAGTCCAGTGGCATAAAAAAGGAACAGACCCCCCGAAGAAGTTCAAAGTCACTCTGTCTGCCGGGAAGCTCATGGCCACAGTTTTTTGCGACTCAAAGGGAATCTTGCTCATTGAGTACAAAAAAAAGGTGAAACCATCAACGCCACATCCTACGCTTCCACTTTGCATAATTTGCGGGAGGAAATTAAAAAGAAAAGACGGGGTAAACTCGCAGCGGGTGTGTTGCTTCTTCATGACAACGCTCCTGTTCACACGGCGCGGGTTTCCAAGGCTGCTGTGCGAGATTGTGGTTTCGAAGAAATCCAACACCCACCGTATAGTTCAGACCTTGCCCCTAGTGATTATTTCCTGTTTCCGGATTTGAAAAAATGTCTCTTCCTCAAGTCGGCAATAAATGGGTATTTTGCAGAGAAAGAGGAAATTTATTTTTTTGAGGGTTTAAAAAAGCTTATCTCAAGATGTAACAAATGCATTGATGTTAGGGGAGATTATATTGAAAAATAAAAACAATTTAAATTGAATTCACATTTTCCTTCATATCGATACCGAGAATATATTGAACGCCCCTCGTATATAGATCCTTCTATCATAATAAAAAATATTAAGATAATTTTCTGAAAACTTTTTGGGTTTTGTACAATTATCATCTTGCGTTTTCGTTGGACCACCCTTTAGAATGATATATGCCAACGAATCTGATCAAATCGAGCACAATTTCTTTAAAATGATGACGAAATGTACTCCTATCCGAAATTTTTATTTTCAGCAAAGTAGAGGAATGTCCATTGACGATGATTGTATGCGATATGAAAAACTCGGAGAGAGAGCGTATGATTTTCCAAACAGTTGGAAAGGGATGTGTTTTCATCTCTCCAACCTTTTGGAGATCATAAGATCTCCCACCAACATTTCTGCCCTTTTCCGCTTATGTAATCATCGTCTTTCATTATGTCATTGTTCTTATAAAATGTTGACACTAGTCAACTTTTCAATTTACTGAATATCATAAATGGTGTACTCACAATTTCAGGCTTCATCGGTGGGTCACAATAAGATGATTCCTACAAGCGAAAACAAAAGATATAAAGAAAAGAAAGAAAGAAATAAGTTTAGTAATTTAATACAACCAACTACACAAAATATTAATTCACATTGCCGAATATATCACGTTCGGTGATTGTCTCAAAATGAAGTTTATCCACACTCCAGTCACCGCTTCGTCTACCGTTTCGTACCAACTGTATCAATCCTGCCACGTCATTACGGTACTTGTTCAATTCACTATCCTGGCTGAAGCGACAATTTGAACCAACTTTACGTTGTAACAAGGATAAACGTTCAGAAGTTTCACGTTCCAATTCTTGGATATTCACAATCAATGTCTTATTGACCTGCCGCAACATATCAATCCATTCAACGTACGTGACTTCCTTTAGCTGAAATGAGACAAACAAGTTCGAATCATTTTAACATGAAAATGAATTTAATTTAACGTGTAAATGCATTCAAATATGAAATGTTGATCATTACTGTACCACACAGTATCGCCTCACATCCCTGTGTTCTGTGAAAATTCTCCCATGAATGCAACAGCTGTCAGATGACGAAAAAAAAAAACTCAAGAAAAACATTAGATCCCAATGTCAACAAATCTCTATCCTTCTACGCACACCCCCTTCAGCACAAATATTCTAGAATAAAGTTGCGAAAAGAATTCGAATATTTTTATTTACACTCACACTTGCATCGCCATCTGTTTGTTGCTCGATTTCAGCAATACGCTTTTCATAAACTCCATTCAGTTGTTCCTCAATTTGAAATGCTGGTGTGCATAGATCCCCGGGTGGCGGTGGTGACGTTGGAACCTGTGTTCTATTAGTTGGTGACCTGGTCGATGACCTATTTACGCAACTACTATGGCGCGGATTCTCGCCCATTGCAAGAAATGCTTGTTTGTTTGGCAAACAACGTTGAATTCAATGTTAACTTAATCACTTGCCGATGATAGGTAAACAAACCGAATGCTAGTTGGGATTCAATTTTGGGGGCACAGTTAACGAAAGTAAAAGTAGCGCACACACTAAAAATTCGACTGTGTTTTGAAGCAAAAACGACGTGCTACTATTTCTGCTGAATTACACACAAGAATCACACACGATACATTGTCCGAGGAGAGAACGCTAGAACGCAGCTGGGCTAGCTGGTATACCGCACAGATGCTACTCTATACAAAGATCTAATAAAACTTGAATCGGTTAGATGTGCGAGCACTCGAACATGCACGTCAAAGGTGAAGTTTATGATGTGCAAGATCAAATGTCTTCATCACACTCAGGGAACCCCTCTGGAAACGAGCAGCACCAGAAAGTAATACAACGATTCGAAATCTGATATCGCTCTCGGTCTTAGCTGCGAAACGAAAGCACTCCAAATCATAACTTATACTCGCTCGCCATTGGTACAAATGAAAAGTAAAGATCTCTTTATAAAACACGAAAAGCTTTTGATTCGCGTTGAATGTCGTGTGGTCTGGTTGCTTGCTTTTGCCGACGCAGATACGATTCAAATGGATTAAGTTGTGAAACCTCACGCAGAAAACACCGACTGCGTGAAACAAACAGTGGCAAATAGTCGCTAGACGCACAAATGCCTTGAACTTGAGGGGAATTTAATAAGTTTTTGAAGGATTTTCTTTCGGTTTCACTGGGCGGGGTTCGGTGGAGGCGCACACATCGCGGGTAAACACTGTTAATTGGGTGCAAATATTACGTATACGACCGACGACGCTGAGTTACCGCTTGCCAGAGAGCGTGCTTTGTTTTGATCGCAATCGCGTCCACAGATTCACAGTGAGGACTTTAGAAAATGAACTCATGGCTTGTTTGTTTGTTTCGTTATCACACTGAAAGGGATTACGCACGTGAGCAATTATTGTTCATGGACTGCTGACCGCGCGTTCTAGTGATGTTTGCCTTGGGGGTGATTTGTTTAAATTGTAATTAATGATTAATCGGTTATTTATCATCCATAAACTGACTTGTTCTATGACGCTTGCGAGACTGAACGCCTTTAACCAGAGGCAGTCATTACGTAGAGACCTCCACTCCCAGTCAGTTAGTGGATGATTGGGTGTGGAGTGTGTAACACGATTTTGGAGGCTCGGTCTTCTACGGTGGAGTGCAAAAAATTAACAAGATTTGATATCGATTTGGTGTCACACGGAATAAGATTTATTTTTGTTGCCAAAAACAGAAGTCGTGCATCAACACGGTTAGGTTTTGCTGTTCACATCGTTATCATGGATTCAGGAAATTCCTTTGCTTGCGTACGTCGTTGTAGATTGTGGTCCGTAAACTACTTTGTTCAGCAGAGCTTCATATGTAGAGCGATTATGATTTCATTTACTCGCGACGCATACTTTCGTTGTGTAGTGATATGAATCAGAGGAGGAGTAATATCGTCAAGGTCTTTTTGAGTATATTCAAGAAGGTGTACTTTATGTTAAATCTGGAGCATGCACGCATATGGTTAAGGTGACAAATGTATGGGCGTAATCAATTACTGCCTTTCAACTCTTTTTGTAATTTGGCGCCTTAGGGATAGTGTGGCGCCTTGGGGAAAATTTGGCATCATTTGGGAACCAGGGAGTGGGGGTTTGGAACTGGCTTAAGAACAGTTTTTAACACATTTGACTGCTCAGATTCAATGGAAAACTGTTTGATCTTTGGCCCCGCGACCCCTTTAGTGGAACATGCGGGTTACTGAAAATGAGATGAGAGATGAGATGAGAATTCTAACCTAAACTAACCTATGTGCTGCTTGATATCAGCGCAGATATAAACTGTTATGACCGAATCAATATCTTTCAGAAACAGATAGTAGAAAAGTTAAACCACATGGTCAGTATTCCATATTATGATGAAATTGTTTATGTCGAAATGTAGATAAGTGACCCCTGTTTTGATTCTTAAAGGGAGAATTTTAATATTGATTGTCTTGTACTACAGTCCGCACGGAGGTTGAGGTCCACCTCTACTTGGGTGCGCCTGGCTAGACACATATCGCTGTACAGCCCATATAGTTCCTGGTTGAATCGTCTCCTCCAAATGCCATCAACGCAAACCGGATAAAAGATCGCGCGCATAACTTTTCTCTCGAAGAGACCAAGCGACTCTTCATTCGCTTGGGGTATTGACCATGCCTCTGCTCCATAGGGCAGGACTTGGATGATCAATGCCTTATACAAAGTCAGCTTGGTCTTTCGAGACGGCCCTAACCTCTGTTGCCTTTTCAGCCAAAAAAATAGCGGTTGTTTGTAATGCTTACCACGGCGGCGACTTGAGACGAAGTCCTTCGATGTTGCCAATATCTGCCTAGTTTTGGCCAAGTCGTCGATGTTCTGCGTCCTTTATCGATGACAGCATTTACTACCTTTTGCTCTCGTTTACCATCAGACCCATTTCTACCGCTTCCGTTTCAGTGCCCGCAAACGGTTCATTGACGATGCACTGTGTTCGACAATCTCGTCAAGCTTGCATTTGTACGGATTTTTGGAAGATCGTGCCTCTAGTGTTGGTCAATGTGTTTTAAACAATCTTCTTACCGCCAGACCCAGCAAACGCTTCATTGACGGCTCGCTGTGTTCGCCCAATCACGTCAATGTCATCCGCGTAAGCTAGCAGTCGAACGGACTTTTGGAAGATCGTGGCTCTTGTGTTGGTCAGTTAGTTTTGCACGATCTTCTCAAGAACGATGTTAAAGAAATCACATGACAGCGCGTCGCCTTCTTCAAAACCTTTTTTGACATTGAAGATCTCGGTGAGTTCGTTACCGACCTTGATGAAGCAGCGATAATACTCCATTGTCATCCTGCTGCAGAAATATCAAAACTGGACATGGCACAGTACATCTCGTCTCTATATGCGGCCTTGAAATCGGGTCTCTCCTACCCATTAAACTATTTGGTGCTTGCTATGAAGCTTAAGGTTGACTGATGCCGATGTTGGTCAGCTCACTCAAGTCATCGAAGAAGTATGCTCTTAGGTATGTTTTCCTACGGGTGGAGGCTGCTACATGTGCAGAGGAGATGTGTTACAGTATCCTCCTCTTCCTTGTATCAGCAGCTTCCGCAGAAGTTGTTGTGAGGGACTCCCAAGCTTGAGGGGTGCGTTTCCCGTGATGTCCCCATATGGAGTGTTTTAAGATCACCTGCCTATTTTGATTAAATAGATAAGCGATCTTCGACTCTGAGCCTGTGGGACAACGCAGCAGAGGACGTCCACGTTCAAAGTGGCGCACAGTCGAGGGGGACCTCTGGCGGCTTGGTGTGCGAAACTGGAGACAGCTGGCGAAAGATCGTGCTGGCTGGAAAGGCATGTTGAGTGAGGCCCAGGTCCACCTCGGACTGTAGCGCCCTAAGAAGAAGAAGAAGGTTAGAAGTGGCTACAGTGTGCACTTAGACCAGCACTGATACATTGACCTGCCACACAGGTTGACTGAGGTCAACCCAATTGTTCTGTTGCGGTAAACCATCTGGAACCTCATTCGCAAATGCTATCAAAGACGTAGGCTCCCTGATGTTGGCGCCAATTAGAAGTCGATTAAGCTGGACATTATCATAAAGCAAAATGTTGCTTGGGTATTATACGGGCTGTTAAATGCCAATGCATGTAATAAACTGACGAAAACTTTGATTTTTTTTTTGATTTTTATTTAACGGTTTTCATGTTTACTGTCGCCTGTAAAGTCAGGTTCAATTTCTCCAGAGAATCAGAAGCCATTGATGACGAGAGAATAACTGAATTTAACTTATAAAATAAGTTTTGAAACCTGCATTTAGAAAATCATTGCCCGACGACTTACTTAAGGTGGCGCTACATTCCGGGGTGGACCTGGGCCTCAACCAACAAGCGTCTCCAGCCAGCTCGATCTTTAGCTAGCTAACTCCAGTCTCGCAAGCACAGTTGGTTGAGGTCCCTTTGCACCTACATGCACCACCTGAGTCGCCGTTTTCCTCTACTGCGCCGTCCTTCGGGGATGGATTCGAAGACTTTCCGGGCCGGAGCATTGGTTTCCATTCTCTCTATGATCTAACCATCTTAATCGTTGGACCTTCACCCTTCGGCTAAGTCGATGTCGCTGAACAGCTAGTACAGTCCATATCTATATCGTCCTCTCCTCTCACACTTTATGCAGACTGGACCGAAAATAACCCGAAGAATTCTGCTCCCAAAACAGCCAAGAGCAAACTCATCCGTTTTTGACAAAGTCCATGCTTCTACGTCATAAAGCAGGACTGGGACGATTAAGGTCTTATATAGGGTTACCTTGGTTGTTCGAGTGGGCTTTGTTTATCAATTGTTTTTTAGCCCAAAGAAGCAGCGATTGACAAGAGTTCTTCTTCGTTTGATTTCAGCGCTGGTGTTATTGCCCGACGACAGCAATCGAAAATTTCTTCACACATCCGGAGGAGGAGCACAAAAACGGCCTGAACTTTGTTGTGATGTTGCAAACTGAGTGAAAGGGTATGGGACTTGTCACTTTACGGACTGGAAATGGTCAATGTACGGACGAACATGAGAAATGAGGGTGTTCACGGCACCCCATTGAGGTTAGTCACCGGGATCAATCACCACAAACCCCTAAGCCTGGTCACAGAAACCTGAAACTGTTCCCCGCCTGAAGCCTTGCATCAACGGTTAGTCACCCAGGTCAATCCCCGCAAACGCCTTAGCCAGGTTCCTCTCCAGAAACCTTAAATCAATGCCTCGCACAAAATAAGTCGACACGTGTTGTCGGGAAGAAACAAAACATTCTGTTTGAAGTCTTAAAATATATCTCAATATATTTCCATTCTTATATTGATTTTCATTTATTAAAACGCATAATTAATTAGTAACTAAGTTTAAATATATATATATGTATTTTTTTAAATAAAAAAATAAAAATAAACCAAGGAAAACAATTAATGAAGCAGAACACGTTTGTTTCATCTTGCAACGACGAAACATTCATATCTTCGATCTCGAGACTCAACTACACATTTTTTCCATTTAATCAATGGTACACGAATTGTGACATTTTTCAAATGAAACCTGTCTGCACTCGGCCTCCACGAATCGAAGAGGATGCGTCATCTCTACACAAGTACGTATTTTTAAATAAAAAGATGTATACACACGGTCGATGAATGAATAACAATGCATTTCTAGGACTTAAGCAATGACGGTGAATATGTTAAGTGGAGGCGGAGGAACACTGTACGGTGTAGGTGTGTGTGTATTTATAGAAATAAATTTCATTCATTTTCATTCTCATTTTTATTCTTCATTTTGTCTAATCAAAAATAGGGTTTTGGAAAATATTTGTTTGAATACAAAGGAGGAAAAAGACAATTACATCGTTTTTTTTGCTTTCATCGAATTACTTTTGAATGTCTTTATGTGTCTGAGAGGTGGACTTGGGTTTGCAGAGAAAAAAAAACAAAAAGGAAAAATAGAAACGTCCTATGTCTGTGGAAACAAAAAAATTGTTCAACTTTCTTTGCTTTCATTTTTGATGAAGTTAATTTAAACCAAGTATATGTAAACTTTTCGATCTTCTGGCGTTCGTGCTAAATACTCCCTTTCGATAAGGTTCTCTATTCGCTTCTTAATAAATACGGGTGAGGGTAGAAATCTTGAATTAAGGTGAGACGTGACGTCCGACACCAGGAGGTTATGCTGAAATGAATGCAAAAACAAATGGTGATCAGTCTTTTAGGGGATCAGCTAATCCACGGATGGAACCTACCGTCATGCGTTTTCTGGCTTTCATTATTCTTACAATTGTAGCCTCAATCTCGTGCTTACGATCATCGTCGACTTTACCGAGGGTCTCTCGTCTCTCCGCCTCGGATTCACCCTTTGCAGCAACGGTTTGTATTTTAACCCTACAATTAGGATGGAAATGATGCCAATGGGAATTAGTGATGATGAGGTGGTACTGACCTATGGAATTTCGATATGAATGCATCATTAATATGAAATTCATTAGTGGGTTCAATGTCCTTTGTTTTGGGATTGCGTACAAGGAGCCTTTGCGCGGATTTACCCATTGACAGTGATTGTAAGGCTCTAATAAGTTCTCTTTCAGGAATATCTGTTTCTTGTTGTATCTCCTCGTATGATAAGCGTTCACGGTTGTTAAATAACATCAGGACGCACATCTGTAATCAAAGTGAAATTCGTAAATTAGGAAAGTTAATCAAAATTGTTGAAGATAGATAAGTCAAGACTGCATTTGTAATGAACGTGTGTACCTTCATAAATTAGTACTCTCCCTACACGATTGATTATATCGTAAACTTATAGAAGCTGTCGTCAAATGCAATCGAACGACAGCTTAAGTGATATGTTATATCTTGACTCAGGTTAGGTTAGGTTTAAACTGGGCGGAGTGTGCACTTAGATCCATTGTGCTGCTACACGGATTCACTGAGGTCAATCCAATTGTTTAGTTGCGGGAAACCACTTGAAGCTTAAGATGTAGCGCAACAGAATGCTTATCAGAACCACAATAAGTTCGCATAAGCTATCAAAGAAGTAAGCGTCGAAGCGATGCCAGAGCCAGACAGGAGTGGAATGCTCTCCACTTCCTACTCATCTAGGAAGCTTCAGCAAAAATCATTAGCCAGAGTTAATATTCTTTTGGCGTGTCCTGTAATGACACCGACGATTTTACTTATGTTGGTTCAATCAGAGAGATTATTTCTTAAGATCTCTTGAGGTCTAGCTTGGGCCAGATCATTCTGGAGGTGTGTCACGTAGTTATTTGTTTTATGAGTTGCATCTGCTAGTAGCAAAAATGTACAAGTCTTGAGGGGCATAGGTGGCGAGCTTGGCAAGTTCATCCGCTTGCAGTTGCCCGGAATTTCTCTGTGGCCTGGTACCCTTCTTTTTCTTCTTAGGGCGCTACAGTCTGAGGTGGACCTGGGCCTCACCCTACATGCCCCTCCAGCCAGCACGCTCTTTCGCCAGCTGTCTCCAGTTTCGTACACCAAGCTGACCGAGGTCCCCCTCGAATTGTGTGCGCCACCTTGTACGTGGACGTCCTCTGTTGAGTTGTCCCACAGGCTCAGAGTCGAAGACTCTTCGGGTCGGAGCTAAGTTGTCCATACGCTCTTAGGCGTTGGATCTGTAGACGCCTGGCTAGACTCATGTCGCTGTACAGCCCATACAGTTCGTGGTTGAATCTTCTCTTCCAAATGCCATCAACGCAAACAGGACAAAAGATCCCGCGCAGAACTTTTCTCTCGAAAAGACCAAGACATTCTTCATCCGCTTGGGATATTGTTCATGCCTCTGCGCCGTAAAGCAGAACTAGGATGACGAAGTCCTTAACTACCTCAAAGTTATAGCTGCCCATGGTGACTTTCTGCCCAAGTCGTTGATGTTGTGCGTCCTTTCTCGATGACAGCATATACTTTGTTTTGCCCTCGTTTACCGCCAGACCCATTTTAGCCGCTTCCGTTTCAATGCCAGCAAACGCACCATTGATGGCTCGCTGTGTTCGCCCAATCACGTCAATGTCATCCGCGTAAGATAGCAGTTAAACAGACTTTTTGAAGATCGTGCCTCTTGTGTTGGCCAGTGAGTTTTGCACGATCTTCTCAAGAACGATGTTAAAGAAATCACATGACAGCGCGTCGCCTTGTCTAAAACCTTTTTTGACATTGAAGGTCTCGGTGAGTTCGTTACCGACCTTGATGGAGCAGCGAGAGTACTCCATCGTCATCCTGCTCAGTCTGACGAGTTTAGCAGGAATGTCAAAACTAGACATGGCGCTGTATAGCTCGTCTCTATACACGCTGTCATATGCGGCCTTGAAATCGACAAATAGATGGTGTGTGTCGATTTGCATTTCTTGGGTCTTCTCCAGGATCTGCCGCAGTGTGAAGATTTGATCGATGGTGGACTTCCCGGGCCTGAAACCACTCTGATAAGGACCTATCAGTTTGTTCACGAATGGTTTCAGGCGTTCACACAAAACGGCAGAGAAGATTTTGTAGGCGATGTTAAGGAGACTTATCCCTCGATAGTTGGCGCAGTCAAAGGGTCTTCTTTCTTGTGGATCGGGCAAACGATACTGAGATTCCACTCATCGGGCATTCTTTCCTCCGACCATATCTTACAGATGAGCTGGTGCATGCGCCCTACCAGATCACCTTCTGCTGCTTTAAACATTTCGGCGGGCAGCCTATTTGCACCAGCAGCTTTATTAGACTTCAGTCTCGATATCGCTATCTTGACTTCGTCTAGGTAGGGGGGACGGTATTCTCTTCTATCATCGTTCGTTGTATTGAGTGGAACACGGTACCCAACACAGGTAAATATTGAACTGATCGGCCATCGTGTCTAAAGATGAGCGACAGTTAATGACTACTTTGGAGTTTGGCGGGACCAATACCAGAGTCCTGATAGCTGCCTGGCTGTCGGTGAAAATGCAAGTATCACGTGCGGATATTACATTCCATTTGAGCCAGGACAGAACTTCACTTATTGCCATTTTCTCCGCCTGAAACACACAGCAATGATCCGGTAAGCGAAAGGAGAGACTGATGTTTAATTCGCTGGAGAAACACCACTCCCAACCCCATCCTGGGTTTTTAATCCATCCGTAAAGAAGTGCAGGGATCCTGCAAAAAGCTTACGAATATGGTTCCAAAAGTCTCTGTCTGGAATTATTGGTTTCAAAGTTCCTATCAGGAAAGTATTGGGGTGAGGCGTGATCTAAATTTCTAATCGGAAAGTTTAAGGAACTTAGTATTGAGGAGGAATGTTGGTCCACTGGGACGAGGCCAGGAGATAGCGGTGTTAATTGCTAGTTATCGGCGAAATATATCAAGTGTTGTAAGGTTGAGGATAACGTCCAAGGCATCAGAAGGCGTAGTTCTCAATACACCTCCTATGCAGACGCAGGCTTGACGTTGAACTTTCCTAAGCATATTGTAGTGTATAGCTTTGTCTAGAATAGGCCACCAGACATGCACACCATGTAATGATTCGGAGAATCTACAACTGGTGCCATCAATGGTAGGGGGGTCGATGGTAGGAATTTTGTATTTCCGTGCGAAGAGAACGATTTCCATTTTAAGAGCGTTGATGCCAAGGCCTTTTGCCTTGGTCCACGCAGACAATTTTGAGAGGCATCCCTTAGCAGCTACAAATCTACACCACAAATTATGGAAATTTGTTCACGCAAAGTTCGACAAGGTTAAGGTGAATATCGATATCCACCAACGCACCATGAATTGATTTATTGTGCGGAACACTTTCTTTAGTGTGAATACATCTCGAATGATTGAATGTTCTTACCTGATACGTAGAGACTTGGAGGATGTGTTTTCTTGTTGTCGTTGGACCCCCATTGGAGCATGATGATAAACTAGAACTTGGTCCATCCTTATCCTTATCGCACTCCGACTTTGTTCCAAAGAAAACAGCATTAATGTACGCAGTACCTAAACAAAAACAAGAACAATTCAATCAAAATCACTTTTGAGAGAGAATAAATCATCGAAGCGTACCGATTTGTGGTTGTAATGTCAGCCGCCGACCCGAGTGTTTATCTAAGTAGAATTTTTTAAATGTCTCGAATGCAGTCCGCGGCGCTACCGGTATATTACAATTGGGTGTTGCAGTCTACATACGAAATGGAACAGATAGTAAATCTCATGCGGTTTCAAATGAATTCAAAACCTACTTGTATTGGCCAGGAGCCTGTTCTTAATATTCGGACTGTTAGCTCGACGCCCGATAATGATAGCTTATGAATATTTACATAGTTTTTAAATTCCTCCATTATTGTATTTGACACGGACATATCCTTAAACATTACTTCTAATTTTGAGGTAAATTCAGTCTGGAAACGAAATGTTTGGTTAAATGATTGTCACTCTCTCGTGTATGATAAGAGGTTAAACCTTTAATTTTGATATCATATTCTTTTCGAAATCATCTGAGACTGATTTGTTCAACAATAACCGCTTGGCTAGATGTGTTTTGTAGTAGCGTTCGAAAACATCCGTCTCTGACAGGAATCGGAAGAGTACCATGGTCTTGTCCAGAATTGTTACAATCTCCTGTTCCGTCATCTAAAACAAACAGACAAACGAGGGGGTGATCGGATGTGATTTAGTGAAATTTGAGGTTAAGTACTTACTCCTTTGCCACCTTTTTTGAGTTTGTCATCTATGAAGAGGGACAGATATTCGGGTGATTTGCTGTTTAGATTGAGAAAATGTTCAAAATCCGATGAAATCATGTTTTTGAAGATCCTGTCGTTGTTGAATGAATTGTGCAGGAAGTGGTCGAAACGATCTTTGAGGTCGAGCAGATTTTGCACAAACGTTATCGGATTGGTGCCGTTCTCCTCTTCTTTCACAAGCAGTCGACCTTGTTCGCGAAGGTAAGCGGACACTGCATCAGCGATCACCTTTAAACCTTTCTCTTTGAGGCGGGAGAACAATTTATATGTACAAGCTAGATCTTCAGTTATTGAATTTTTTATCATATAAACCACGCCAGAGTTTTCCATTTCCACAATGGTGCGCATATCGTGCTTGATGAGTTCGTCTTCGACGACCTTAACAATGCGCGGTACGGTGTCCTTGTCGAGATACAATGCAGCACGAGCTGATTCTTCTTGAATTCGTGCCTGAAATTCATCAAAACAAAAAAAACATACATATCTTTGAATGGATCTTATCCCAAGCCATGCTTACCTCAACCTTCTTGATGTATACACCAGCATCGTTTTCAGCTAAATATTTTTGGGACTCTACTTTGTAAAACGATGCCGTTTGTTTTAGGAAAGTCACTTCAAAGTCATCCTCGTACACTGACCTCGTGTTGATTCCAAGCGACATCAACATCTGGCATGCATTCTTGATTGCTAAGTGATTTATAGCCTTACCGCTCCTTTCGAGTAACACCATACCAAGTAACGTCTCCCGCAGGTGCTCCTGAATGACGGGATGTCGGACAATCTAAGCCACAACGAACACACAAAATCAATGTCAATCTATCGGCGGATTTGTAATTTGTGGATATACCTGCTCCTTAAATATAATCAATCCCAAATTGTATACGTTCTCTACTTCCCGCTGCTGCACAAACACTCGATCCATGTACATCAGGATGTCGCGAATCATGACCATGGATGTCTGATGGTCATTCCACGCCTGATTCAACTTCGGTAGAAAATTATTGTGTAAACTGTCCAACACCTCCGGCCGCACCTTGTTCTCCAAGTGATCGGACACTACTTCCCTCAGTCCAAAATACAATCGGTTACCATGCTTGTGCAGTACCATTGTGTATGCATTGCGATATAGCTCCTCGAAGGACAGGCCAGAATTGTTTTTCTTCTGGATCTCTTGTATGGCATTCTTCAGGCTGGCCCAGATTGTCTCTACATACATTTCATCCATGGAAGTCTGCGGGAGGAAAGCAAATCGTTTGATTATGAAAATGAATCAGGCCCCTAGGGAGATTATTTGACAACTCTCAAAAACTATTCATACACCCATCAAAACAAAACCATACTTGAAAGCCAGTTCTATAGTGCGGCAGCCAGAGGGGGTACAAACGGTATATTTCAGTGATTGAAAGGTCTTTCGACGGGTCATTGCGAAAATGTGATATTCTTCGAGGCAGTAGAGAATACTTCAGAGCTTTTCGAGTCTTTCGCATTGTTGGGAAACAGTTTCACCGAGTGATACTCTCGAGCACGTGATGTGCATTTCCATTGAACTCTGCTGTCCACAGTCTCAGGTCTCTGATTTGCGTGCACAAAGAAATTTCAACTAGCTCCTTCAGCTTGCTTTACTAATTGATTTTTATTCAAAGATTTTAGTTGTCGAAAAGGGAAAGAAAACAAAAAAAATGTAGAAAACAATTCGAAGGATAATGAATGCGCCGAGTCAATTGACGCATTACAGAAATGTGTTTTGTAAATGATCCTTGGTCAATGAAGGGTGCAAATGTTCACAATTTTCGCCTTCAATTGGACGCATCTCATGTGGCTAAGATTGAGAATAAATGAATGGAGGTCCAAAAATTTGCACTGAACTTTGTACTAAGCTGTCGATTTAATCTTTGTCATTTAGAGCTTATAAAGAGTGACCAAATGGCAATGAAAGCTTTTTCAATTGTTTCAGCAGCTGTCAAAGTTACCAATGACGTCCTTCTTCTTCTTAGAGCGCTACAGTCCGACGTGGACCAGGGCCCCACCCAACATGCCTCTCCAGCCAGCACGATCTCTCGCCAGCTGTCTCCAGTTTTGCACACAAAAGTGGCTGAGGTCCACCTCGACTTGTGTGCGTCACCTTCTACGTGGACGTCCTCTGTTGCGTTGTCCCACAGGCTTAGAGTGTATGTATGTATGTGTATAAACGTCAAATCGAGCGGACGCGATCCCCGAAAATGTGGCGAATAATATTAAATTACAGTGAGATAGTGACTCTAAATTATAGAAGTGATTCATATCCTGTGCGGTTTTTGATAAGCTAACTTATTAAAAATTATCTTTTATTTAAAAGAAAAAAACACCATTAAAAAGATTTTTCCAGTATTCGGATTTTTTAATAAGTTAGCTTATCAAAAACCGCACAGGATATGAATCACTTCTATAATTTAGAGTCACTATCTCACTGTAATTTAATATTATTCGCCACAACTTCGGGGATCGTATGTATGTATGTATGTATATTTATTGAGATTTTCTTTTCATAACAAATTGATTGATCTTAAATTTAATACATGTGAATATATTATAGCACTAGGGAATTCATAAATACTGCCGACTTAGAAGTGGTCTGGCTACTCATTAAAGAAAAAAAATAATTTATTTTTTGCTAAAATATGGCAAAATAAATAGAGTACAAAGAATTTATCTACAGTTTTTGAAGTAATTCGTCCACTCAACAAGACGAATAGCGATAAGAGAGAACTTAACCTAAAATATAACAAGAGAGAACTTAACCTAGGGAAATGACAGGAGGACAGAAAGAGAGAAATGGTGATAGAATAACAAGAGATAGAGACGATTATAGTCGTTTCTTTAAATACAGATACATAAAGTTTTGCTTTAACACAGTTAGAGTTTGATTATAATACTAATCTTTGGTGGTATTTTTATTGAATGATTCATGAGAAAACACAGCCATTTATTTTAATAGTAAGTACATATTTACATCAGTCAAAAGTTTTAAAATCTAGTATCGGGGATATGTAATATCGGTCGTTAATCGACCATTCGATGTTTTCCCCGAAAACGTTTCGAAGAATGGGGTTATCATGGTTTTGGAGAGCTGAAATTCGTTTTTTTGCAAGAGTGGTGAAATATTCAAGCATTGGTGTTATTCCCGAGTTTTGGTATAATGTTTTGTTGTGATGCCATTTACCAGACGGCCTTCTTCTTTTAGAGATGCAATTTCGGATGATTTTCCGTTCGAATCTTTGCAACTCAAGGGCTAAGTTAGGAGTTATTGAGAACCATATGAGGAAACCGTATGCGATCAAGGGACGGATCAGGGTCTTGTACATAAGCAGTTTTGTACTTTTTTCAACATTTTTGGAGTTGATAAGTAGCTTCAGTTTGGCTGCTGCGGCCTTGCTGTTGTTTAAAGCCTTTCTAGCATGAGGGTTCATTTTAAGTCTTTCGTGCATGTGTATGCCCAGATATTTAATCGACTTTTTCAAGGGTATCAGATTGCCCTCGATGGAGAGTCTGATGTTCCGGCTCTCTCTTACTGCCAGGTGGTGGCCTCTACCGGATGCGTTCCTGAAACATATCAGTTCACATTTCTTCAGATTTAAGTCGATTCCCCATTTTTTGTAGTAAGGTATGAGCTCGTTGAGGTGACCTTTAATTTCGTTTAGCCCTTCGTGCGGTCTTTCATGTGAGCTGAATAAAATTGTGTCGTCAGCATATAATATGGCTTCGGAATTATGGTGTTGGAGAGGGAGGTCAAACAGGTAAAGGTTGAATAAGAGTGGCCCGAGAATGGATCCTTGGGGGACCCCTGCCAAAATCGGTATGTGAGGGGAGTTTTCATTTTCAAAATGAACGGACAGACTACGATTTGAGAGGAAACTTTTTATTATTTTTATAAAATTTGGAGGGAAATTTAGTTGGAAAAGCTTGTAAAATAGACCGTTGTGCCATACAGAATCAAAGGCCTTAGTTAAGTCGAGGGCGCATGCAATAGTACATTGCTTGGATCTTAATTTGTTTAGAATTCTATTTTGTAGGACTAGTAGAGCGTGTTCGGTGGAGTGCCCTCGTTTGAACCCGAATTGCTGAGCTTGTGAGAGCTCAGTGCCCTCAAAACTGTTTTGGATTTTTAAGATAATGACTTTTTCGAGAATTTTTCCCAGGTTTGACAGCATCGAGATTGGACGGAAATCATTAATATTGTTGGGACTGTTCTTTTTTTTAATTGGAATCAGTTTTGCGTTTTTCCAAGCAGTGGGAAAGTAGCAATTATTAATACAGTTGTTGATAAGGGGGGTTAGGTGCTTGGCTATTGTCTTTTTGGATTTGCGCAGGACGAAGTTGGAAATATTGTCTAGGCCTGCCGATTTTTTGTTGTTTAAGGAAGAGATTAGAAACTCTACAGCGTTTGTAGTGATGAAATTATCATTGTTCGTCTCATTCGATTTGTTAAAGGGAGAAAAGTTCGTTAATGTAAGGTTTTGGTTCCAGATAGCAAAAGAGCTATTGTAAGTTTCAACAATGAGGGAATTAATAGGGTCAGATGAGGGGATTTTTAGGGAGTATAAGTCCGTGTAGTATGCTCCAAAAGCTTCTAATTTCTCAGAAGGTGTTGTGAGAATTCTGTCGCCATATCTTAGTTCGCGCTGGTCCTCGGCCGTGTTCTTTTTTCGGCCAGTGATCTGATTGATGATTTTAAAGACGTTAGATGAAGGTTTTAGGCTCGATAGTTTGTTCCTAAACTGCTCATTGAGTTCAGATCGGACCTTGTCTTTAATAATTTTACTTAGGCAGCTTATCCTCGAGGATAGTTCTATATAGCTCGGGTTATTACGATCGCCAAAATGATGGAAAATCCTTTTTAGGCGTCGTTTCCATATTTTTCTTGTCACGAACAAACTGAGAGTGTGCTCTGAGATTCTTAGCCAGTTGGGTCGGTGGGATATATTCTTACTGTGCCTTTCGATGCAGTTGGATAAGATGGCAGTCATTGAATTTATTGCATTATCAATTTCGTCGTTGGACAAGTTTCTATTGGCAGGAATGACTAGGTTGTTAAAATTGAAATTTAGGGAACTATTGAAATTTGTCCAATTTATATTTTTGAGGGAGCTGGACGTTTGGGGGAAAGCCGGGAAAGTCGCGTCATGCTGTAGCTGTAGGCACATCTGGACTGCGAAGTGATCAGAGAGAAGATCGGAAGTAACGCAAACTATATTATCGGCTGCACGGAGGTTGGAAGAAATTATGAAGAAGTCTATGTGGGACCCTGAACTGGGACGGGTGGGACCAGCAGCGGTTACGATGTCAAATTCGAAGACGTGGTTCTGGAACCATTGCTCTAGGTGGACGCCATTAATGTTGGATTTAAAGTCACCCCACAGGGGGTGTCTAGAGTTAAAATCCCCGCCTACGATTATATAATCGAATGCGAGGAGTGTGTTGAAGAGGTCGTCCAGAGCTGTGTGGATAGCCACACCAGTGTTGCAAGGTACATAGATGGATACAAGGGCCAAAGTTTTGGATATCTGTTGGGAGTGAACTGGAATTAGGGCTATTGTCGCCGAAATTGCGTTGTTGGAAAAGTGTTTTTGGTAGGATCGGATTGAATTCTGGATAAGGATTCCCGTACCGCGACCATCATTATTTTTTATGAGGTCATAGTTGTTATTAAAACAGCACTTATTCGGGTTTTTGGATATGGATGTTTCCTGGATTAACATTGCTGTTGGGGAGTTAACTTTTAGAAATTCATCAATTTCAATGTATTTATCTTGGGAAAGGGAGCAAATGTTGGCGGTAATGACGTTTATGTTCATGGAGAGGGATGTGAAAGGGAAAGTAAAAATGATAGATACGCTCCTTTTTTAAGGCTTTCGTCCATTTTAATATAATTTGGCCAAAAGGTTTTGATCTTGGCGAACAGTATATCGATCGGCATTCCAAAGAGTCTGATCGACTCTTCCATAAAATTGGACACCTCACCGCAGGAATGGGAGGGACTGGGGAGGGGGTTTGGCGCTTTGTTACCTCTTACCGCATCAGCGAAGGATAGCGCAGTCTGAGGGAATTTATTGGTAGCGTTTACTACCGCGCTACGCATTACTAACCTACTATTGCGTGTTGCCGCTAGCATGGTTTCTTTTTTTTTAAGGAACTCTACCCATTTTGGGCATCCCCTGTAGCTAGCAGGGTGCCCCGGTGAGCCGCAATTTACACAACAGACCTCTGAAACTTCTGTTTTTGTACTTATATTACATTGACCCGCCTCGTGAGAGGACAGGCATTTCACGCATCTTGGCGGAGAAGAGCAGTAGGCTGCCATATGGCCGAAGCGCTGGCAACGGAAGCACTGCTTGACGCCCGAGCTTCTCATCGCCTCCCATTTGACTCTGTGCCTCAGAACCGATTTAATTTTTTTTATTTTTAATAAGCTTTCCCTGTCCTCCAAGGTGCAAATGAATAATTCCAAAGGAATGTCTGTCTCCTTAGACCATTTGGTCTCAAACCTCTTCACCGTCACTTTCAGCGAAGGATCCGTTCTCGTGAGCGCATTTTGTACCTCTGAAGGAGAGAAAGCGCTCGCGACTCCCTTAAGTACCACATTAAATTTTTTTAATTGTTTTGGGGTAAATGAGAAAGCCTCTATTCCCTTTTTCTTAAATGTATTTAAGAAGAAGCTGTGCAGCTCAACATCCCTAACAAATATTTTTAGTTTTCCTACGCCGTTGGTGGAAAATTTTATATCGTCTTCATTAAGCTTAGCTTCACGAATAAATTCCAATATTGTTTTCGAATTTACCTTTTTGGCGAATATTGGTGGACACCAGGGGTTCGGCTTAGCTAGCGTGGGAGCCGTTGATTTGTTGTTGACACTGCTGCTGTTGTCTCTGCATCTGTTGATGTTGATACCACTGTTGTTGTTGCTGCTGCCCGTGTTGTTGTTGTTGACGCTGCTACTGTTGCTGAGGTTAATATTGGCTGAGGAGCTCAGGTTGCAATTGTTGCTAGAATACTCTGCTGTATCGTCGGTGTCCTCTTCAGTATCCAGCAGAGCAAATCTATTTTGACTCGTTGAGTCTACCGCAACTTTTTTGGCGACTCTCGAGGGCTCAAATTGTTTCCTTTTGCGAACCACCATATTCATATTGGCAAGCATATTGTTGAGCATTGTTTCAGCCTTCTCCTTAGTATTTCTTTGCGAGATATCGGTATTTCCGATAAATCCCACATGGACGCTATTTCTTAATTGCTGCTGATGACTAGCTGTCCTTTTCGCGCAGGTAGGTGAATCGCTAACGGAGATATCCATGTCGGTGGCGTCGCTTGCCAGCCATTCCTCCGTTACGCGATCTATTATTTTTTTTTTTTCATTTTTCCTATCTGGAGGCACTAAGTTTGTATTGGGCGTCGGCCCATTTCCCTCCATCTTAGGAAGATGCACAAGCAAATAAATATACTAGTTACACTAATTAACACTCAGTAAAAACTCGGAGCACAAACTAACACGTCTTGTCACCACGAGTTCACCACAGAGAATGAACTTCGGGGATAGCGTCCGCTCGATTTGACGTTTATACACATTACTAAATACTATATCACTAATATCACACAGATCGTTTTTGTTTTTAGCACGTATTGTTTTAGATTGCGCCACATATCTTTTTGACTACCGGATTTTTCAATTTTTTGTTTTATAAACTCACTTTTGCACTTTTGTATTTCTGACCTGTATTTATTTCTGTGGGCTCTGTATTGGCTCCAGTCATTCATTGCATTTGTTATAACCGCTCTTTTGAAGTATTTGATTTTTTTGCTTTTTAGTTCAGTAAGTGTTTTACCATACCATTTATTGACCTCAAATCTCTTAAACTTTGTTCTTGTAAATTGAGTAACCACTTTTTTAACACTTTCTTTCTATAGACATTGGCAGGGACAAAAAATGCCGCTACGTGGTGCTGTGCCTCAATGACTTCGCGTCAATATCTTATCTTATCTTATCTTTTATTTAAAAGAAAAAAACACCATTAAAAAGATTTTTCCAGTATTCGGATTTTTTAATAAGTTAGCTTATCAAAAACCGCACAGGATATGAATCACTTCTATAATTTAGAGTCACTATCTCACTGTAATTTAATATTATTCGCCACAACTTCGGGGATCGCGTCCGCTCGATTTGACGTTTATACACATTACTAAATACTATATCACTAATATCACACAGATCGTTTTTGTTTTTAGCACGTATTGTTTTAGATTGCGCCACATATCTTTTTGACTACCGGATTTTTCAATTTTCTGTTTTATAAACTTACTTTTGCACTTTTGTATTTCTGACCTGTATTTATTTCTGTGGGCTCTGTATTGGCTCCAGTCATTCATTGCATTTGTTATAACCGCTCTTTTGAAGTATTTGATTTTTTTGCTTTTTAGTTCAGTAAGTGTTTTACCATACCATTTATTGACCTCAAATCTCTTAAACTTTGTTCTTGTAAATTGAGTAACCACTTTTTTAACACTTTCTTAAAACATTTCACTCATTAACCCTACATCCATGTTGTTATTAATGTACTTTATGTCACTATTTGTCATTGCATTTTGAAAATTTCTGTTATTCGTATAAGTGTACTTCACCCATTTTCCCACCACCTCTCGTTTCTTTTTTGCGTTTATTTCAATGTTCACAGTTATCGTTTGATGATCACTTATTGTTAAGTCACTATCAACCAATGCTCCAATATTATTTGAGTTTGTAATGACATAATCAATTAATGTTCTTGACTCTTCTGTGATTCTTGTTGGAGTTTTTACCACTTGTTTACCACCATTATCACTAATAATTTTGGACATTTTTCGTCTATAAGTTTCAGTCATATTATGCCAGTCAATATTAAAGTCCCCCATTATCACATACTCTTTCTTTTCTCCTGCAAGGTCCTCCATCAGTTTTGCGAACTCCTCACAAAAGTCCTTTCTTGATGAATTTGGGGATCTGTAAACACCTACCACAATTATTGAAACGGCACCAACACTGATTAAGTTCACTATCCACCACATGTCCTTATTTTTCGAGTAATTAGCAATATTCTCCGTTTGTATTCCGCTTTTCGTGTAAATAACAACTCCACCTGTATGACTGGATATACTATTACACCTGACCATATTGTAATTTGGAACTCGTATTTCCTCGTCTAAAGTGTTTTCGGTGACATGTGTTTCTGACAGTACTATTACATCACATTTCTCATTAATTATCAGATTCTGCACTTCGTCATAGTTAGATAGTTAGACTGGTGGTTCATTTTTTAATAAATCAGCATATGACACTTCACTTTTCTTTCCACACACTCTTTTTATTTCACTTAAAACCTCTTTCTTTTCATTATTTAGCTTTTTTACATTAGATAAATTTTGTTCAATATTTTAATTTTGTTTTACAATTTCGCTTTTTACTGCACTATCCTTATTGTTATCTACGGACACATTTTCACACTTTTTTCCACTACCTTTTTAAAATCCTCATAAATTCTAACACTATCTTTTTTATGCTTTTCCATAAATTCACACATTTTCTTTATTTGGTTCTCTTGTGAAACTTTCAAATTGTGAATTCTTTCCATATATCTATTTTTGATTGCTTCCAGTAGCTGTTTCAATTCACCTTCATTCTGCTTTAAGGAATCATCTAATCCAACTTTGTACTCCTTCAAATAATCATTATTTCTCTTCATTTCTTGTTGCATCTCCTTTAACGCTTCATCCACATTTTGTATATACAGCATGCAGTCATCACAAATGAACCTCACTAAGTTATTAGTTCCCATTATATTAATCGAATATTGATCCATTCCACTACACTTTGTTGCCACATGATACTGCTTCCCACATATGCCTTGGCACTTCAAACCAGACTCCCCTCTAATAGGAGTTGGCAACACTGATCTGGCAAGTTGCCAAGTTGCCCATGCACTTCCTATGTAATCTTTCACTGTCACTGACAGCTCAGTTGACACATTTTTTTGTAGCTACCGGGGAATATAGAATTCTGACAGTTCAACGGCGGGAACAAATTTATATTGAAACTTGAAATTTGGTGGAGAAATAAATTTGTAAAAGCTAACATAAAATTGTTAGTTTCAAATACAATTTATTATGGAATGTCGAGTAAAAATATGTGTCTTTTGATATTGTTGGTTGTGAAGTGTTTAGAAGTGATACATTATACACAATTGTGCCTTGAAAAATGCAAGAAAAACACGTGTGTTCGAGGAAATTTTATATGTTTTTCATGTTCAATTGAATTTTAAGTGACTAGTACATAATGCAAACTGTGTTTGTTGATCAATTAAATAAACAAACGCTGTATTAAAGAAGAAAAAACAACAATTTCTTCTTGCCACAAGTGCAATTTTCACACTTTTCAAAGCACTATTATACTTGAACTGTCTCTTATAATCACTTGACAACCACTTAAATCCAGACTTTGGTACATGCTTTCAACATTAAAACATTTACTGTAGTTAAAAGCATTCATTTTCTAATAGATAATATCGTCAATTGACGCGAAGTCATTGAGGCACAGCACCACGTAGCGGCATTTTTTGTCCCTGCCAATGTCTATAGAATTCTGACAGATCGTAAGCAGGAACAAATTTCCATAGAATCTTCCAATTCGGTCGTGATTTAAAACGATATTATCTATTAGAAAATGAATGCTTTGAATTTGATTGAAGGAGATCATTTTGCGTTTCGAGACCCTTCAGAGAGTTCTCGAACTGCTTTGCCACCTCATCACCAGGGAAATCCCTTTGAACCATGTTGACTTGGCGCGACAAAGTATTCAATTCAGAACTCAGATCATCGATGATTCTTAGATACTCGCTGTGATGTTCCTGCTCTGTACCTGAATTCTCCTCCTGATACTTTTCTGCCTGAACAGTGGGACTTATTAGGACGCACAAATCGAGGGACTTTGCTTACCATTTCAGAAGGGCAACACACTTAAGGCCGAATAAGGGCTTAACTCATTCTAGAGAATCCGGTGGAGACCGACACTGGGTTGAAATGGTAAAGGGAGCCGCACAGGACACAGAAACGTCATCGCATGTCTCGTGTGGATAGAGGCTCCTTCGAGTTCAAACCTTAAAAACCAATCAAACTAAATTCATTTCGACGTCCAACTCTCTCTCTCGGAATTCGCTCTCTGCCCGCTGTAATTGTATTAAAACTCATCAAATGGATATTTCCGCGGAGTTTACGGCGCGCGGTTGCAATAAGTTTGCAGTTTTAAGTTTCAACGTGACAGTGAACGATTTGATTTTATCCTTAGGGTTCTTCGCTTGTTTTGATGGCTGCTTGTCACGACAGCGGTGTGTTCGGCTGAGATGTTTGCCACGTTTACCACGGCCAGCCACCGACTTTCTCTCACTCTCTCTCTCTCTCTCCTCCACCTACTCCTCCTACGCTAGACTTGTTTGCTTCGGCACATCTATTCTGCCTTGTAACTTCCTCTGCTGAAGGGTTTATTAATTTCCCTCTTCCTCTTCCAGCTTCGTTCTGCCGAACAATTATCCTTCGACAAGCAATTAATAACTCAATATCCTGCGGTTATTATTAGGTGCGTTTGCAAGCGCAACTTTTATCCTGCGCGACTCCAATCCGCGATTGTAACTGCTTCCAGTCACAGATTGCCTGATTGGTGTGAACAGGGGGAGACAAGGCTCTGGCCTATTGCATGTGTTCGATTTATTTTTATCCTTCAACTTTCACTTCGAGTTTGCTTCACTTCCGCGGGACAAAGGGGCTATGCAATTGCTTTGGGAATAGTTTTTCACACTTTCAAAGTTGACACATTCGCACTGAACTTAGTAACTTGTCACAGACACAGAAATTGAACGTGTCAACCGAGGGAAGGAAAACGTGGTGGAAATTTCAGTAATCCCGCGCTTAAGTTTCAAGTTCACTTCCGTCTGACACAGCACCCAACCGACCGCAAGGAAGCTACTCAGGTATCTGAGAAGGCATTGAAAGGCACAAACTCACGACGACGTCGTACCTCTATGGTTAGTGAGAGTAAATAAGAACTAGGTTTCAGTATGTTAGTAATCTCCCCGCCCATGACTTCTATTTATGAGGACTATTGAATGATAGATAGTAAAATTCGAAAGGCGGTTACACATCAGGAGTTACAAGAGTACGCTGAACTTTGTTTTCACTGAAAGTTTTTTTTTTGGGATTGTAAACTTACAGGGTGGACCAAATACAAGTTTCTTTTGGATTGCTTGGATGATATTGGCCTTAAGTGCTGTGCTTGAATCGCTCCTTCACGGTTCCCCACAAAAAAAAGGGAAAAACATCACAATCGACAGCTAACATTTTGTGGTAGTGAAGGAGTTTGTCTACCTCGGGGCAAGCCTCCCCCATGAACGACATCACAGTGGAATCGCCCTTGGCAACCGATGCTACTTCGGTTTGTCAAAACAACTGAGCTCAAAACTCCTGACTCGAAGGACGAAAATCAAGCTGTACAAAAGTCTTATTCTGCTAGTCCTGCTATATGGAGCCGAAAGCTGGACACTAAGGAGAACTGCAGAGCTGATTCTTGCTGCCTTCGAAAGAAAAATTCTGCGTCGGATATATGGTCCCATCAGCGAGGAAGGCGAATGGACTCTCCCTTTCTGGTTGCCTTGACGTGGCGGGAGGGCTTAAGAGTCAAAGAACCTCGGTTCCAAAGATCCCAGGTGAGACATCGAACCAAAAGCCAGAAACGTCTTGACTTTGACGATAAACAAGTTAAAACAAGTATGACGGATAAACAAAGATTGGAAACTACTCCAGGTGGTACTCGCGACAGCGAAAATCCACCCGTAGTCTTCTCGACTACGGCTGGGGCAAGGATTCTGGAGGCCCCAACCATCATACTAATGTGGCGTAATTTCGTCGTAGCGTCAGCTTACTTCCCCTACGATTCTGTTCTGCCGCCACCACCAAGAGCGGTATCGGAACTCGTAGAGTACTGTGAAATCAGAAAATTAGGCCTAATCATCTGCTGTGATGCTAATGCTCAGAATACCTTCTGGGGCAGCAGCAAATGCAACAAGAGAGGGAATGATCTTCTGAATTTCTTACTATCGTCTGATTTGGACATCAACAATGTTGGCTCCCAACCAACTTCTGTTACGACAAGGAGACAGGAAGTAATCGACTTAACGTTATCCAACAGATACATTAAGGAGATTACAGACTGGAGGGTTTTGTCGGAAGTGTCCCTGTCAGACCATAGGTACATTGAATTCCGAATCGAATGCGAAACCACAACTTTGCTGAAGAGGAGGAATCCAAGAAAAACCAACTGGATACAGTTTAGGGATGAGCTAGATAATCGTATTGAACCTCTCCCTAAGCTCAGAACGAGACAGAAGGTAGAGAAAGCCGTTCTAGACTTGAACAACACTCTAACCCAATGTTTTGAACTGACGTTTCCAGCTAGAAATACCCCCTGCAGATCACCTGTTCCATGGTGGAACGCAGAACTGCAGACAATTCGCAAGGAAACCAGGAAACTTCTAAACAGATCTCTCAAGACCGACTTGGAAGAGGACTGGAACCTGTACCGATCGAAACAAAAAGAATATAAGAGGTTAATTCGGATATCGAAAAGTGCCTCCTATAGGGATTTTTGTGGAAAGATCGAAACACTCGGTGAAACCAGCAGACTGGTTAAAGTTCTTAAAAGGGACAAACCAACCAAGTTGGAAACACTCAGAAGACCAGACGGTACCTACACTGAGTCAAAAGCTGAAACGCTTAGTCTCATGCTAGAGACTCATTTCCCAGGTAACCGGATTACAACCGGCTCAAAACCAGTTCCTATCTCTGGAACTGAGGATGAGCTGATAAATGTAACACGACGATGCTGGTTTGTTTCATCGCTCGTGGTGACAGATGAAGCTATCAAATACGCAGTCGCGTCCTTCGATGGTTTCAAGTCGCCTGGTACCGATGGCATATATCCAGCCTTGTTGCAAAAGGGTATAGACAAGTTGCTGCCGGTTCTGAAAAGAATCTTCACAGCCAGCCTGGCACTCGCCTATATCCCGACCCCTTGGCGTACAGTTAGGGTAGCCTTCATACCAAAGATCGGTAAGGGGGACTACTCACTCGCCAAGAACTTTAGACCTATCAGTCTAACCTCTTTCCTGCTGAAAAGCATGGAAAGGCTGGTTGAACTTCATGTGCGCAAAACCGCGTTGCGATTTCATCCTCTGTCTCAGATGCAACATGCCTATCAGCGCGGAAAATCTTGCGAGACTGCGCTTCAAAATCTCGTTGGCAGAATTGAATGTGCACTCGACAGGAAAGAGTACGCGCTGGGCATTTTCATTGATATAGAGGGTGCCTTTGACAATGCGACTTTTGATGGCATGTGCAACTCGGCCAGAGAACACGGTGTAGATGAATCATTAGCGCTTTGGATTAAAGCAATGCTGATGAACAGAACTATTATTGCGGACGCGGACTGTGGCCAGTATGTTATGGCGGGGGTAAACAGGGGCTGCCCGCAGGGTGGTGTCTTGTCTCCTCTGCTATGGTGCATGCTGGTTGACTCTCTGCTCGATGCTCTTAATAGTTCCAACATCTACGCCCAGGTCTATGCGGATGATGTAGCTGTTCTGTCTGTCGGATCATGCCTAGCGGATGTGTGTTCAAAAGCGCAGGCAGCTCTAGACGTGATCGACGATTGGTGTACCAGAAATGGGCTTTCAGTCAACCCTCTTAAAACCGAGGTTGTCCTCTTTACGAGGAGGAGGAAATTGACTGGTTTGACTCAACTGGTACTAAAAGGTGTCACTATCCGCTTTTCCGATGAAGCTAAGTATCTGGGTGTCATTCTAGATAGGAAGCTTCTGTGGAAAAAACACATTGAAACGAAAATTGCGAAGGCACTGTCAGTTTTCTGGCAGTGTAAAGGAATTTTCGGCAAAACCTGGGGTCTATCACCAAAAAGATCCGTTTGGATCTACACGGCTATGATTAGACCCCTTCTCTCCTATGCATCGGTCGTTTGGTGGAATAAGCTTTCGCGTAAATACGTAACTGCTGCTCTCACCAAGCTTCAAAGAACGGTCTGTCTCGGCTGCATGGGGGCCTTCCCTAGCACGCCTGGCTCTGCTCTTGATGCCCTGCTGAATCTCCCCCCCCTAGATGTCCATATCATGGGGTGCACTCTCAAGGCCATCTTCCGTTTAAAAAGAAGTGGTTATTGGATTTCGAAGCGTTAATATGCGAACCATGCAGGCACAAGCGTCTGCACCTAGCCTCTATTAACGAACTCCTACTCTCACCTCCCCGTGGTGAAATCCGGGAGCCGAGTACCCTTGACAGAAGATGGGGTAACCAACCCTGGTGGGACGTCTGGGCGGCTGCAAACGAGAGAGGGGGGAGTGTGAGTCTACCAGGGCTCATCACTCTTGTTCGGATAGCGGCGGAGGAGCTGGTCAACTGATTGGCCAACGGCGGCATCCACAACTCCAGTCAGCAGGAGCTACCTGGTTTCCATGGTAAGGTCGGGACCCTGGAATAGAGATGGCGGCGGATGAGCCCTTCTTTTAGGGCCAACGGCGGCGCTCACAGCCTGCAAGAGGCTACCGACACCGGATCCCTCCGGACCCCTTTGTCCGGGGGCTAAACAAATGGACCTGTCCTTCCAGTTGGAGGTTGTGCGTGGGGTTAACTTCCTCACCACGTAAAAATGAACGAGTTCAGAAAACACAAACTGCCTCGGATATGGACGGATTTACTGTTGACGACCCTAGCAAACGGAATAAGGACAATGACTTTCGGTTCTGCACGTGGAATGTGAGGTCCCTGAACAGACCACGTGCAGCCGATGAACTCGCGGAGGCCCTAGACTGCTATAAAGCAGACGTTACCGCAATCCAGTAAGTGCGATGGGATGGGCCGGGCAAAAAGAGGATGAAAAGCTGCGATATCTACTACGGCGATTGTTACAGAGAGCGAAGGCAGCGATTATTTGGATGTGGATTTGTTGTTCGAGGCAGACTTAGGCAAAAAGTCTTAGGCTTTAAGTACATAAGCGAGCGCATCATAACAATCCGCATCAAGGCTAAATTCGGCAACATCAGCCTAATCTGCGCCCACGCCCCAACAGAGGACAAAGATGACAATAGCAAAGACGACTTCTATGATCTCCTAGAAAGAACGTACGATCAATGCCCCAGCTACGACACCAAGATCGTTCTAGGAGATTTCAACGCTAAGCTGGGTAAAGAGGACATCTTTGCTAGAGTCATCGGTAAACACAGCCTGCACGACACCACGTCCGAAAACGGACTCAGGCTGGTGGACTTTGTTACGGGGCGAAACCTCTCTGTAGCTAGCACGCGGTTCCCACACCTCAACATCCATAAAGGGACCTGGCGGTCCCCTGATCATTCAACCGTCAACCAGATTGATCACGTTGCGATCGACGTCAGACACTCCTCCAGTATTCTTGATGTCCGAACGTTCCGAGGCGCCAATATCGACTCGGACCATTTCCTTGTTGTAGCCAAGGTAAGGACACGGATATCGATAGAACAACGGAATCGAGGAAGACAACCACGGTTTGACGTCGAAAAGCTACAATCGCAACAGACTGCCAGGAACTTTGCCGATCGAGTCTCCCTGAAACTCTCCGAAAGTTCGACGTCGCCTGCACTAACAATAGACGAAGAATGGAAACGTTGTCAAAGAGCCATCAGAGAAGCCGCTACTGATGTGCTGGGTTTCAAAACACCACCTAGGAAAAACCCCTGGTTTGACAACGAGTGCAGGCAGGCACATGCAGCAAAACAAGAAGCCTACCGGGCAACGCTGCATCGAACCACGAGAGCTGTTCGTGAGCTCTACGAACAGAGAAGAAGGGAAGAGGACCGGCTTCTCAGGAAGAAAAAGAAAGAGCACGAGAAGCGCGCGATCGAGGAGATGGAGAGGTGTTATGGCAGGAATGATGTCCGAAAGTTTTACCAAAGGGTAAAACTTTTATCGAATGGATATAAAGTTCGGACAGAAGCTTGCCGGGACGAAAATGGACAGCTAGTAGTAGATTTGCAGTCGATACTGAGAATTTGGAAAAATCATTTCTGCAGACTGTTGAACGGCGATGAGGACACAAATACCGCTGTCAGGCAGAATGTTCCACTCAACACAATGGACGATGATAGAAGAGAATACCGTCCCCCCGACCTAGACGAAGTCAAGATAGCGATATCGAGACTGAAGTCTAATAAAGCTGCTGGTGCAGATAGTCTGCCCGCTGAAATGTTTAAAGCAGCTGGAGATGATCTGGTAGGGCGCATGCACCAGCTCATCTGTAAGATATGGTCGGAGGAAAGCATGCCCGATGAGTGGAATCGCAGTATCGTTTGCCCGATCCACAAGAAAGGAGGCCCCTTTGACTGCGCCAACTATCGAGGGATAAGTCTCCTTAACATCGCCTACAAAATCTTCTCTGCCGTTTTGTGTGAACGCCTGAAACCATTTGTTAACAAACTGATACGAGTAGGTCCTTATCAGTGTGGTTTCAGGCCCGGGAAGTCCACCATCGATCAAATCTTCACACTGCGGCAGATCCTGGAGAAGACCCAAGAAATGCAAATCGACACACACCATCTATTTGTCGATTTCAAGGCCGCATATGACAGCGTGTATAGAGACGAGCTATACAGCGCCATGTCTAGTTTTGACATTCCTGCTAAACTCGTCAAACTGAGCAGGATGACGATGGAGTACTCTCGCTGCTCCATCAAGGTCGGTAACGAACTCACCGAGACCTTCAATGTCAAAAAAGGTTTTAGACAAGGCGACGCGCTGTCATGTGATTTCTTTAACATCATTCTTGAGTCCGTTCAACTGCTAGCCTACGCGGATGACATTGACGTGATTGGGAGAACACAGCGAGCCGTCAATGATGCGTTTGCTGGCATTGAAACGGAATCGGCTAAAATGGGTCTGGCGGTAAACGTCACCATAGGCAGCTATAACTTTGAGGTAGTTAAGGACTTCGTCTACCTCGTCTCCGCGGTAAACAATACAAACAACATCAGTACCGAGATCAAACGCAGAATAACTCTTGCCAACCGCTGTTTTTAAGGCAATTGAGTAGTAGAGCCCTCTCTCGGAAGACCAAGCTGACTTTATACAAGACCTTGATCATCCCAGTCCTGCTGTACGGCGCAGAGGCATTGACAATATCCCAAGCGGATGAACAGTCTCTTGGTCTTTTCGAGAGAAAAGTTCTGCGCGCGATCTTTGGTCCTGTTTGCGTTGATGGCATTTGGAGGAGAAGATTCAACCACGAACTGTATGGGCTGTACAGCGACATGAGTCTAGGCAGGCGTCTACGGATCCAACGCCTAAGATGGCTAGGCCATGTAGAGCGTATGGACAACTTAGCTCCGGCCCGAAGAGTCTTCGACTCCGAGCCTGTGGGACAACGCAACAGAGGACGTCCACGAACAAGGTGGCGCACACAAGTCGAGGGGGACCTCTGCCGGCTTGGTGTGCGAAACTGGAGACAGCTGGCGAAAGATCGTGCTGGCTGGAGAGGCATGTTGAGTGAGGCCCAGGTCCACCTCGGACTGTAGCGCCCTAAGAAGAAGAAGAAGAAGGTTATTGGTACAACTCGCACTGGAGTTTCGATGACCTTGCGCACCGCATCTCCTTTGACCCCAGTCTTATGGATATGCCGTCTGACGCACGGACACCAGTACTCCAGCTGCGACGAACATGCAAAGTCGACTTTCCGTGTACTCAGGACTGGCTCTGGCCAGAATCTGAGCCAGGAAAGGAATGTAGTCGAATTTTCACGGACGGCTCCAAGACCAGTGAAGGATCTGGTGCTGGTGCCTTCGTGGAGAGCGACAACTTTAGACTGCACACCTCGTTAGGCAAATTTGCGTCGGTTTTCCAAGCGGAAACCTATGCGATCCTAATGGCTACGAACTATATTGTGAAGAATAGGTGGAAGGGGCGAAGTATTTGTGTCTGCAGCGACAGCCAAGCTGTGCTTAAGGCCTTGCTCAACCCTTTAACCACTTCCAGAATAGTTCAGGAATGCAAGTCTTCTCTGAATTTGATCGGTAGATTGAATTCGGTAAGACTTGTCTGGGTTCCCGGGCACCACGGGATCACGGGAAATGAGATCGCTGATGAACTTGCTAAGCGAGGATCAGATGAGGCTTTCTCAGGACCTGAACCTACGCTGGGACTGCCCGCGTCCTCGGTTAGGGCTTCCATCGATGGTTGGACTTTTCGAGAGCACAACCGCAGGTGGCATGACTCTCCAGGATGTAGACAGACCAAGCGCATGCTCCCCAACGTCTGTAAGAAATCCGCGGCTTTCTTGTTATCTCTTAACAGAAAAGACTGCAGACAACTTATTGGCGTACTAACGGGGCACTACACTTTCGCCAAACACCTAAGTGTGCTTGGCCTAAGTGACGAAACCCTCTGTGACGCCTGTGGAGAAGATGATGACACTGCAGAGCACTTCCTCTGCCATTTCAGTAAAAGTAGGTTGCTGCCTGGTAGTACAATGGACCAGTTTTGAGTCTGAGTGCTCCAGTGTAGTGTGACAAAAACCTACGACAAAAAAAAAAAAGGCGAATGGAGGAGGAGACACGACCGCGAGCTCTATGAGCTGTACCAGGATGTGGAGGTAGTCCGGAATGCAAAAATCCGTCGACTGCACTGGCTCGGCCACATCGAGCGCATGGACAACAACGCTCCAGCTAAGAGAGTCTTCGAAGCCGAACCTCCTGGTTGGAGAAAGAGAGCAAGACCGAACATCCGGTATAAAGACCAAGTTATCATGGACGCCGTGGCGTAGTGGGTAGGTGCGTCAACTCCTACGCTTGAGGTTGTCGGTTCGATTCCCGAAAAAACACCTAAACATTTTTTCACGACTCCACCTCTTTCGAGTCACTGACAATGCTCAAAGAGTATAACTGTCTAGAGAAAGCTTCTCAAACTCGCCGTTCGGAGTCGGCATTAAACTGGTTCCCTCCACTCGTGAAAGAACAATAGCACGCACAACACGAGTGGTTGCTGAGAAGCTTGGTCCAGGTCCACCTCGGACTGTAGCGCCGCCATTATTATTATTATTATTATCGCGGACGCAAAACAGCTTAGTCTTGATGACTGGAAGCAGAGTGCCCAGCGATATCTCAGACTTGGACCATTCATGGGTCGCAAGCCTGGTAAGTAAGTAAGTAACAACGATCTGAGATATCAAATTCTGCCTATATTTTGAAGCTACATTCATGCCATTATGCATAGAATAGCCCATTGTTCGAGTGACCGACTCGGCTTTGTGGCAGAGATTCAAGCAATCGGTCCAATTTTTGATGACTCGGTACAATATGTGCGGTTTTAGGCAGAGCCATGAACTGGATCAAAATAAGATAAACCCATGACCGATTCGGGCGAAAATTCAGTTTGTGTTGATGGTTGTTAAATGAAAAGATTCAAAAACGAACCATACGGTCTAAATGGCCGTAGACCCTACCCGAGCAATCTTCATTTTCGAAGACATGGACAATCTCAAGAGCAGATGAAGAAGCCCTTGGCTTTTTCGCGTTCTCTCTGTTCTGCGTACAGTCTTTGGTCCTAATTGCGTTGATGGCATTTGGAGAAGATCTAACCACGAACTCCTTGGGACGTACAGCATGAGTCGACCCAAGCCTCTACGAATCCAACGCCTAAGACGGCTAGGCCATGTAGAGCATATGGACAACACAGCTCCTGCCCGAAGAGTCTTCAACTCTGAGCCGGTGGGACAACGCAACAAAGGACGTCCACGTGGTGGCGCACACAGATCGAGGGGGAACTCGGCCGTATTGGTGTGCGAAACTGGAAATAGCTGGCGAGAGATCGTGCTGGCTGGAGAGGCATGGACAACACTGCTCCATCCTGAAGAGTCCCTAAATCCGAGCCAGTGGAACAACGCAGTAGAGGACGTCCACGAAACCGATGGCACAAGCAAGTGGGCAAGGCCCTTAGCCAACATGACTTGCATCTTTGGAGACAGCTGACTAAAGATTGTGCGAGCTGAAGACGATTTTTGGTTGAAGCCCAAGTCATAGCCGGACTGTAGCCGGACTTCTGTACCATCAGAAGAAGAAGAAGGATGGGCGACTAAAGGAAAACAGTGAATTAAACGAAAAACATATATGATGAAAAATAGTTCTGAACGAAGAAAAGGGTCCAATCTTTGATCAAAGAAACAGAAAATCCGACTATAATAGCCGTATGAAAACTTAACCCTTTCATAATTGGAGCGTGTCTAACATTTTTTTAAGGATATAGAGTTGTTAGTTTGATCCTATGTATCCTGGTTTAGCCGTTATGAAATATTGCCTATAGGCAACATTGGGCATGAAAGGGTTAAGCTTATGTCAGAACTAAACGAAAAGCAAACAGAAGCATCATCAAATTTCAGACCATCCATAATTGCTTGTAAAACCTTATAGTACTTTTACACCGCACCCAAATTCAACATTTCAGGAAAAAAATTTCGAAATCCAATTTTGCGTTCCCACTCAGTGCTGCCAGTTTGTGGTAAATTTACCTTTTCGTGGGAAGTTTCAAATCCCATTCCACACATTTGGTAAAAAGGTATTTTCATACAAAAAAGGGTAAATTTCTTCTGAAACCAATATCCTTCCGTTTGGTTGTGTTCTCTAATGAATGCAATACCCTAAATTCAAGGGATGGCTGAAACCTGTACCGCAAAGAAGCGAGCTGCAGAGCTAAGAAGCAGAAATAATAAAGCACGGTGGAGGAAGCAAACATTAAAGGAGTACAAATGCATTCCAAAATTTGTGAAAAAAAATGGTATAGCTTTTTTGGAAGCGGTCAATTTTGAGAGGTATGGTAATTTTTCTTCTCAAATGTGGTAAATTTTACTTTAAAATACTGGCAGCACTGTTCCCACTGTAACTTCAGCATTTCAAATGACAGCTAGTGCCAGCATTTCTTATTGGATATTTTTTTCCTGATTGAAAATCAGAAGTGGTTGAACCATTTAGCTTGTTATATTAATTTAAAGATGAATTTAAATGCTAATTCAGACATATATTCCATTTTTATTGCAATGATCACTTGAAATGATTTATTGTTTTGTTGACAGCTGTTTTTTTGCTTATGTCAGCGGGCTGAAATGTTATTGTATGACGTGCTGAATGGCGCTGAATTTGTAAAGAGGATTGTTCGATTTGACGAACTCATTTCGCTGGAATGCAACATTCCAGAATGCAGGAAATTTATGGCGAAATGCAATGCATTTGAGCTGAAATGCAGAAACTAGCCGAAATGCTGAATTTGGGTGCGGTGTAAACGTACTATTAAGGAGAATTCACCTGCAACTGATATTTGAATTCGTAGAGGATTCATTTCGCTCTCACATAAGTAGGCAAATGTGAACGAACTTAACGAAACAGAACGAAGTGCTTACTATGGTCGCAGCGTATCATTATTACGTTTTCGCTCGGTTGCTTCAATTCTCTTAAGTTTCCATACCGCGATTATATATGGTTTTTAAGGCTAAACTAAGTTTTTCAGCAATCCGTCGTTTCTTCTGCAACTTTTTCAATATAATGGAGAACCAGTGAAGTGAAAGTTAGCCTACTATCTGTATCAAGATTCTCGCAAGCAGCAGAAATGAGCCATCGGCCGACTATTGCTTCTACTAGCATCTCTCAGGTTATCTGCAAAGTTCTTACTAACCTTCATATTTAATCTGCATGTTCTGTTGCTCTCCCATCAAGCGTTGATTCTCCTCCATTAAACAAGTAAAACGTCCACGAACGGAATTTATAATCTTAACATCCACATCCGAGTCCGAGCTAATGCCAGAGTCCACATCCGAACAATTGGTCAAAGTCCTACTTGACTGGGGTTTTTCCAGCTCTAACAGCTCTCGTCTATAAAACTTCAACTTTTTCTGATGGTCTGAGTTACTCATCAACTGAAAGGGGAAAATTAAAAAATTAGGCCTCACGAATACCCTTAACCTCAAAACATCTCACCAACTTGTCAACCATATCACTCAATCGATCATGTTTCTCCTCGAGGGCTCGTCTCTGCTCGTCAACATTCTGATCATAGTTTCGTCGCATTTCGAAAAGTTGAGACAACTCCTCCTTGAGGCACTTCACGTACTCCTCCACCTTGTCGTCATCATCGGAAAGACTTATGTTGCACACGTTGCCTGACCCACAATTCAGAGAGTTGATCTGAAAGCGAACAGGGTTCTTCACAATCAAGTTTTCTAGCTTGATGAGGCTGTTCCCTTACCGACTCCCTGTTGCTGAATGGCTCACCAGGTATGCAAATAGCTGAGACGTCAGTTGCAAAAGATTTGATTGACATTTTAGGTGTGCAAAGGTTTGATGGTGTTGGTTCAACTACTCTTACCCCCCAGAGATTGTTACACTGCACAAGGATTGAGAGAAGATTTTATTTATATTTTTTGGACGAAAGCAGACACAACAAACAAAAAAAAGATAGAATTGTAAGCGAGCTCTAAGATATGAAAGCTTGATTTGGTTTTGAAGAGTAGGAGATCTAGGAAGGTTTGATTGTGATCTGCTGGAAGGAAGTTAACAAAGTGATTCAATTTTGGGGGTTGGTTAGAAAAAGAAGGCAGAGAGAGGTACAGAGGAGGTACAGGCCATACACCGGGTCACAGAGACTTTGACAAACCTTTGGAAGGGACTTTAGGTCGTTACGCAACTCTTTAATGACGTCGTCCTTCAGTTGGATTTTCTTCTGGGCCTTTTGAATCTCGTCCTCCATGGACAGAATTTGCTTCTTAAGGTCACGAATTTCATCGTGCTTTTCGGCGACTTCGAAGGCTAGAGCCTTCACATTGGCGGTTAGCTTTGAGTTTATAGAGATGGGTGAGAAAATATAATTGATTTGCATGCAAATTGATGGTTAACGGTGCAGACATGTGATAGGCATACTAACCTTAGCTTTTTGGCACTCAAAATTCACTTTTTCATCAATGGCACATGCGGGATTGGTGGCTTCCTGAAAGAAGAATAGGAAAGAACAATTTTGATCAACTATGTTATCGACAGAAAGTCTATCAAAGGAAGCTTTTATTAAGATAATTTTTACGTAATGACTACTCCTATCGAAGGTAAACTTCTTCTAAAAATTTGTTTGAATCCTTCTACAGCCAAAAGCAGAGGCAGCATCTAAGTGCCTGGAGAGAGTCTTTAAGAAATCTTTCCAAATATTGACTCGGAAAATTTAGGCTTTGATATATTGATTGTTGTATTTACAAAAAATTCGTCCTTAGGCATTCGAGAGGTTGACAAATGTTTGAGTTCATTTTAAGGCTCAAATTTCACAAGTATCTCAAATCATAATTTTGACTTTAAGTCATCATATAAAGGCTGATCCAACCATAATGTACGATGTGAGTCACACCTTAACGTCAAGTTTTTGCCCAACTTAATTTGACATTTCTTTGTTTCAGTGTTTGACAAATTCAACCATGGAGAGCTACCCAATTGAGCAGCGCGTTAAGATTGTTGAAGCCTTTTACGAAAATGGGCGTTCAAATCAAAATGCATTTCGTGCACTTCGTGTTTATTTTTGGTCAGCATAATCGAGCAAATGTGTCCACAATCGGTAGAATTGTGCGCAAATTGTCAGCAAACCGGGTCTGTAGGAAATGTGAAAACACCTGTGCATGCTCGCCCAGTAAGACAGGTGCATTACATCGAGGCAATTCGACGCACTAGTCAAAAAGCTACCACTCCTGGCCATTCCGAATGACGACGTGATTAGGAAATTCAATTTCCAAAAGAAATTTACCAGCAAGCTCAGCACCAAAAGGGACTGAGGCACTGAATCCATGGTCCACAGACTGAGCAGCAACACGCTAAAATGGTATACAGATGGATCAAGAACTGATGAAGGAACTGGAGCAGGAGTTTTTGGACCCAGGACAAAATACTTCGAATCCATGGGCAAATGTACCAGCATCTTTCAAGCGGAAATGTATGCCATAGACAGATGCGTTCGGATCAATCTTGAAAGGAATTATACCAACTGCGACATAGCAATAATGTCGGAAAGTCGAGCCGCTATTATGGCACTGGACTCCTACACCATCAAATCCAAACTTGTATGGGAATGCTTGCAAAAGCTCAATGAGTTGAGTAGGAGAAACCGAGTAAAACTCTGCTGGATATCTGGCCATACGGGGATAGAAGGCAATGAAATGGCCGACTCCCTGACAAGGAAAGGAGCATCAGAACCCTTCATAGGCCCTGAACCATTCTGCGCTGTAGGAGACCATCTCCTCAGAGAAGAATTGAGGGAACTGGAAAGAAGGAATCGGATTGAAACCTGGAAAAACGCTCGTGGAATGAAGCAGGCCCAGAAACTCCTAGGGCAATATAACCGGAAGAGATTCGAGGCATGCATCAAAATGAGCAAGAATAACCTCCGTATCCTAACAGGCTTCCTAACGGGGCACTGTAGACTCAGGGAGCATCTAAGTAAACTAGGGGTATCAGAAGAAGGTCTCTGCTGATTTTGTGGAGAATTTAATGAAATTCCAGAACATATACTGGGATTTTGTGAGGCACTAGCCCACAAAAGAAAAATAAGTCTGGGCAAGTCTGATAGTAGGTATCAGAAGAAGAAATGCAATCACTAGAACCATCTCTCATTTTCAGATTCCTGAAGGAAACTGGCTTAGAGAGGATACTCTAGAACAAATTTCTTCACCTATGTGGAATAGGAGTCCATTACCCTCAATACGACTCCGAAAAGAACTGCATTTGAGGGGAACTAAGGTATTGAAAGGGGGCACAATAATAATAATAATAATAATAATAATAATAATAATAATAATAATGCTCGCCCAGTTCGTTCTGCGGAAAAGACTGCTGTTGTTCGCGGTAGTGTGGCAGAAGAGCCGTCAAGCAGTTACCGTGAATGGTGTTCGCTATAGCGAGATGATAACGGACTTCTTGTGGCCAGAAATTGAGGATATGCACCTGGACGACATGTGCTTCCAGCAGGATGGTGCCACTTGCCACACAGCCAACGGCACAATGGCTCTTTTGCGCGAGAAATTCAATGGTCGTGTTATCTCACGTCGTGGCGATGTTAATTGGCCGCCACGATCATGTGATTTGACACCGTTGGACTTCTTTCTTTGGGGATATTTAGAAAAAGTCTACGTCAATAAGCCAAGAACAATTCAAGAGCTAAAGGATGAGATAATTCAGCACATTAATGTCATTAAACCTCAATTATGTCTCAGAGTCATTGAAAATATGGACCATAGGATAGATAGAGGTCTTCGACTTTGAGCCTGTGGGACAACGCAACAGAGGACGTCCACGAACAAGGTGGCGCACACAAGTCGAGGGGGACCTCGGCCTGCTTAGTGTGCGAAACTGGAGACAGCTGGCGAAAGATCGTGCTGGCTGGAAAGGCATGTTGAGTGAGGCCCAGGTCCACCTCGGACTGTAGCGCCCTAAGAAGAAGAAGAAGAAGATAAGCGATTATAGTTGAGTTTTGTCGAAATTTGTTTTGCAGTAAGACACGGACCATTGGTAATTCTTTTTGTGTGCTATTATAACAGATCTTTATCTGTAGCAAACGACATGAGCGGTGGTTTTCCACCAAACCACACCCGCCGAGTTCATGGGCTTTCCAATTCAAAGGAATGTCATTGTGTCCCTGGCACCCACATGAATGTTAAAGTGCTCAGCAATCTCGTCAAGGTCAGGAAGATCTTAAAATAAAAAGTAACCGAATTTAGGAACTCAATCCCGGCTTGGCTGTCCGAACATATGATGACGTCCTTCTTGAATATCACATTGTTTCTTTGACTCTGAACCAGTGGGACAACGCAACAGAGGAACTCCAGGTACAAGGTGGCGCACCGGAGTGGGACTTCAACAAACTTGATGTGCGCATTTAGCGACAGCTAGCAAAAGATCGTGCCAGCTGGCGAGGTTTGTTGGTGGAGACCTAGGTCCGCCCTGGACTGTAGCGCCTCAAGACGAAGTATCCATTTACTGATAGGTGCTAGCCTGGAAGACGCTACAATGTTCCGGAGGATGGAGGGATATATTAATATTAGGGACCTTTTCCTACCCCATTGCCCGTCTTAGATTGATCTGTGAGTGATTGTCAGCTTTCCAATCATCTCTGGAGGGATAAATAATAATAATAATAATGGTGGCGCTACAGTCCGAGGTGGACCTGGGCCTAGCTTCTCAGCAACCACTCGTGTTGTGCGTGCTATTGTTCTGTCACGAGCGGAGGGGACCTACAGTTTAGTGCCGACTCCGAACGGCGAGATTGAGAAGCTGTTTCTAGACAGTTGTACTCTTTGAGCATTGTCAGTGACTCGAAAGAGGTGGAGCCGTGAAAAAATGTTTGATGTTTTTTTTTTCGAGATTCGAACCGACGACCTCGAGCGTAGGTCGACTCCTACGTACCCACTACGCCCACCTCTGGAGGGATACGACTCCTTTAAAAAGAGAGGGGTAGTAGGAGGCCAGATCTTGGAGAAGGAACTCGAATTTGTCGATAATCGAGTGGTGGGATCGGTTTGGTATTCTTTTCACAGATGGAGTATTTTAGGTTAGGTTAGGTTAGAAGTGGATAAAGTGTGCACTTAGACCAGTACTGATTCATGGAGCTGCCACACAGGTTGACTGAGGTCAACCCAATTGTTCTGTTGCGGGAAACCATCTGGAACCTCACTCGTAAATGCTATCAAAGACGTAGCATTTGTTGGCGTTAATTACAAGTCGATTAAGCTGAACAACATTATCATAAAGCAAAATGTTGCTTGGGTATAATACGGGCTGTTAAATGCCAATGCATGTAATAAACTGACGAAGACTTTGATTTTTCTTTGATTTTTATTTAACGGTTTTCATGTTTACTGTCGCCTGTAAAGTCAGGTTCAATTTCTCCAGAGAATCAGCAGCCATTGATGACGAGAGCATAACTGAATTTAACTTATAAAATAAGTTTTGAAACCAACATTTAGAAAATCATTGCCCGACGACTCACTTAAGGTGGCGCTACAGTCCGGGGTGGACCTGGGCCTCAACCAACAAGCGTCTCCAGCCAGCTCGATCTTTAGCTAGCTACCTCCAGTCTCGCAAGCACAGTTGGTTGAGGTCCCTTTGCACCTACATGCACCACCTGAGTCGCCGTTTTCCTCTACTGCGCCGTCCTTCGGGGATGGATTCGAAGACTTTCCGGGCCAGAGCATTGGTTTCCATTCTCTCTATGATCTAACCATCTTAATCGTTAGACCTTCACCCTTCGGCTAAGTCGATGTCGCTGAACAGCTAGTACAGTCCATATCTATATCGTCCCCTCCTCTCACACTTTATGCAGACGGGACCGAAAATAACCCGAAGAATTCTGCTCCCAAAACAGCCAAGAGCAAACTCATCCGTTTTTGACAAAGTCCATGCTTCTACGTCATAAAGCAGGACTGGGACGATTAAGGTCTTATATAGGGTTACCTTGGTTGTTCGAGTGGGCTTTGTTTACCAATTGTTTTTTAGCCCAAAGAAGCAGCGATTGACAAGAGTTCTTCTTCGTTTGATTTCAGCGCTGGTGTTATTGCCCGACGACAGCAATCGAAAATTTCTTCACACATCCGGAGAAGGAGGAGCACAAAAACGGCCTGAACTTTGTTGTGATGTGGCAAACTGAGTGAAAGGGTATGGGACTTGTCACTTTACGGACTGAAAATGGTCAATGTGCGGACGAACATGAGAAATGAGGGTGCTCACGGCACCCCATTGAGGTTAGTCACCGGGATCAATCACCACAAACGCCTAAGCCTGGTCACAGAAACCTGAAACTGTTCCCCGCCTGAAGCCTTGCATCAACGGTTAGTCACCCAGGTCAATCCCCGCAAACGCCTTAGCCAGGTTCCTCTCCAGAAACCTTAAATCAATGCCTCGCACAAAATAAGTCGACACGTGTTGTCGGGAAGAAACAAAACATTGTGTTTGAAGTCTTAAAATATATCTCAATATATTTCCATTCTTATATTGATTTTCATTTATTAAAACGCATAATTAATTAGTAACTAAGTTTAAATATATATATATGTATTTTTTTAAATAAAAAAATAAAAATAAACCAAGGAAAACAATTAATGAAGCAGAACACGTTTGTTTCATCTTGCAACGACGAAACATTCATATCTTCGATCTCGAGACTCAACTACACATTTTTTCCATTTAATCAATGGTACACGAATTGTGACATTTTTCAAATGAAACCTGTCTGCACTCGGCCTCCACGAATCGAAGAGGATGCGTCACCTCTACACAAGTACGTATTTTTAAATAAAAAGATGTATACACACGGTCGATGAATGAATAACAATGCATTTCTAGGACTTAAGCAATGACGGTGAATATTCTGAGTGGAGGCGGAGGAACACTGTACGGTGTAGGTGTGTGTGTATTTATAGAAATAAATTTCATTCATTTTCATTCTCATTTTTATTCTTCATTTTGTCTAATCAAAAATAGGGTTTTGGAAAATATTTGTTTGAATACAAAGGAGGAAAAAGACAATTACATCGTTTTTTTTGCTTTCATCGAATTACTTTTGAATGTCTTTATGTGTCTGAGAGGTGGACTTGGGTTTGCAGAGAAAAAAAAACAAAAAGGAAAAATAGAAACGTCCTATGTCTGTGGAAACAAAAAAATTGTTCAACTTTCTTTGCTTTCATTTTTGATGAAGTTAATTTAAACCAAGTATATGTAAACTTTTCGATCTTCTGGCGTTCGTGCTAAATACTCCCTTTCGATAAGGTTCTCTATTCGCTTCTTAATAAATACGGGCGAGGGTAGAAATCTTGAATTAAGGTGAGACGTGACGTCCGACACCAGGAGGTTATGCTGAAATGAATGCAAAAACAAATGGTGATCAGTCTTTTAGGGGATCAGCTAATCCACGGATGGAACCTACCGTCATGCGTTTTCTGGCTTTCATTATTCTTACAATTGTAGCCTCAATCTCGTGCTTACGATCATCGTCGACTTTACCGAGGGTCTCTCGTCTCTCCGCCTCGGATTCACCCTTTGCAGCAACGGTTTGTATTATAACCCTACAATTAGGATGGAAATGATGCCAATGGGAATTAGTGATGATGAGGTGGTACTGACCTATAGAATTTCGATATGAATGCATCATTAATATGAAATTCATTAGTGGGTTCAATGTCCTTTGTTTTGGGATTGCGTACAAGGAGCCTTTGCGCGGATTTACCCATTGACAGTGATTGTAAGGCTCTAATAAGTTCTCTTTCAGGAATATCTGTTTCTTGTTGTATCTCCTCGTATGATAAGCGTTCACGGTTGTTAAATAACATCAGGACGCACATCTGTAATCAAAGTGAAATTCGTAAATTAGGAAAGTTAATCAAAATTGTTGAAGATAGATAAGTCAAGACTGCATTTGTAATGAACGTGTGTACCTTCATAAATTAGTACTCTCCCTACACGATTGATTATATCGTAAACTTATAGAAGCTGTCGTCAAATGCAATCGAACGACAGCTTAAGTGATATGTTATATCTTGACTCAGGTTAGGTTAGGTTTAAACTGGGCGGAGTGTGCACTTAGATCCATTGTGCTGCTACACGGATTCACTGAGGTCAATCCAATTGTTTAGTTGCGGGAAACCACTTGAAGCTTAAGATGTAGCGCAACAGAATGCTTATCAGAACCACAATAAGTTCGCATAAGCTATCAAAGAAGTAAGCGTCGAAGCGATGCCAGAGCCAGACAGGAGTGGAATGCTCTCCACTTCCTACTCATCTAGGAAGCTTCAGCAAAAATCATTAGCCAGAGTTAATATTCTTTTGGCGTGTCCTGTAATGACACCGACGATTTTACTTATGTTGGTTCAATCAGAGAGATTATTTCTTAAGATCTCTTGAGGTCTAGCTTGGGCCAGATCATTCTGGAGGTGTGTCACGTAGTTATTTGTTTTATGAGTTGCATCTGCTAGTAGCAAAAATGTACAAGTCTTGAGGGGCATAGGTGGCGAGCTTGGCAAGTTCATCCGCTTGCAGTTGCCCGGAATTTCTCTGTGGCCTGGTACCCTTCTTTTTCTTCTTAGGGCGCTACAGTCTGAGGTGGACCTGGGCCTCACCCTACATGCCCCTCCAGCCAGCACGCTCTTTCGCCAGCTGTCTCCAGTTTCGTACACCAAGCTGACCGAGGTCCCCCTCGACTTGTGTGCGCCACCTTGTACGTGGACGTCCTCTGTTGAGTTGTCCCACAGGCTCAGAGTCGAAGACTCTTCGGGTCGGAGCTAAGTTGTCCATACGCTCTTAGGCGTTGGATCTGTAGACGCCTGGCTAGACTCATGTCGCTGTACAGCCCATACAGTTCGTGGTTGAATCTTCTCTTCCAAATGCCATCAACGCAAACAGGACAAAAGATCGCGCGCAGAACTTTTCTCTCGAAAAGACCAAGACATTCTTCATCCGCTTGGGATATTGTTCATGCCTCTGCGCCGTAAAGCAGAACTAGGATGACGAAGTCCTTAACTACCTCAAAGTTATAGCTGCCCATGGTGACTTTCTGCCCAAGTCGTTGATGTTGTGCGTCCTTTCTCGATGACAGCATATACTTTGTTTTGCCCTCGTTTACCGCCAGACCCATTTTAGCCGCTTCCGTTTCAATGCCAGCAAACGCACCATTGATGGCTCGCTGTGTTCGCACACTCACGTCAATGTCATCCGCGTAAGATAGCAGTTGAACAGACTTTTTGAAGATCATGCCTCTTGTGTTGGCCAGTGAGTTTTGCACGATCTTCTCAAGAACGATGTTAAAGAAATCACATGACAGCGCGTCGCCTTGTCTAAAACCTTTTTTGACATACAAGGTCTCGGTGAGTTCGTAACCGACCTTGATGGAGCAGCCAGAGTTCTCCATCGTCATCCTGCTCAGTCTGACGAGTTTGGCAGGAATGTCAAAACTAGACATGGCGCTGTATAGCTCGTCTCTATACACGCTGTCATATGCGGCCTTGAAATCGACATAGAGGTGGTGTGTGTCGATCTGCATTTCTTGGGTCTTCTCCAGGATCTGCCGCAGTGTGAAGATTTGATCGATGGTGGACTTCCCGGGCCTGAAACCACACTGATAAGGACCTATCAGTTTGTTCACAAATGGTTTCAGGCGTTCACACAAAACGGCAGAGAAGATTTTATAGGCGATGTTAAGGAGACTTATCCCTCGATAGTTGGCGCAGTCAAAGGGTCTTCTTTCTTGTGGATCGGGCAAACGATACTGAGATTCCACTCATCGGGCATTCTTTCCTCCGACCATATCTTACAGATGAGCTGGTGCATGCGCCCTACCAGATCACCTTCTGCTGCTTTAAACATTTCGGCGGGCAGCCTATTTGCACCAGCAGCTTTATTAGACTTCAGTCTCGATATCGCTATCTTGACTTCGTCTAGGTAGGGGGGACGGTATTCTCTTCTATCATCGTTCGTTGTATTGAGTGGAACACGGTACCCAACACAGGTAAATATTGAACTGATCGGCCATCGTGTCTAAAGATGAGCGACAGTTAATGACTACTTTGGAGTTTGGCGGGACCAATACCAGAGTCCTGATAGCTGCCTGGCTGTCGGTGAAAATGCAAGTATCACGTGCGGATATTACATTCCATTTGAGCCAGGACAGAACTTCACTTATTGCCATTTTCTCCGCCTGAAACACACAGCAATGATCCGGTAAGCGAAAGGAGAGACTGATGTTTAATTCGCTGGAGAAACACCACTCCCAACCCCATCCTGGGTTTTTAATCCATCCGTAAAGAAGTGCAGGGATCCTGCAAAAAGCTTACGAATATGGTTCCAAAAGTCTCTGTCTGGAATTATTGGTTTCAAAGTTCCTATCAGGAAAGTATTGGGGTGAGGCGTGATCTAAATTTCTAATCGGAAAGTTTAAGGAACTTAGTATTGAGGAGGAATGTTGGTCCACTGGGACGAGGCCAGGAGATAGCGGTGTTAATTGCTAGTTATCGGCGAAATATATCAAGTGTTGTAAGGTTGAGGATAACGTCCAAGGCATCAGAAGGCGTAGTTCTCAATACACCTCCTATGCAGACGCAGGCTTGACGTTGAACTTTCCTAAGCATATTGTAGTGTATAGCTTTGTCTAGAATAGGTCACCAGACATGCACACCATGTAATGATTCGGAGAATCTACAACTGGTGCCATCAATGGTAGGGGGGTCGATGGTAGGAATTTTGTATTTCCGTGCGAAGAGAACGATTTCCATTTTAAGAGCGTTGATGCCAAGGCCTTTTGCCTTGGTCCACGCAGACAATTTTGAGAGGCATCCCTTAGCAGCTACAAATCTACACCACAAATTATGGAAATTTGTTCACGCAAAGTTCGACAAGGTTAAGGTGAATATCGATATCCACCAACGCACCATGAATTGATTTATTGTGCGGAACACTTTCTTTAGTGTGAATACATCTCGAATGATTGAATGTTCTTACCTGATACGTAGAGACTTGGAGGATGTGTTTTCTTGTTGTCGTTGGACCCCCATTGGAGCATGATGATAAACTAGAACTTGGTCCATCCTTATCCTTATCGCACTCCGACTTTGTTCCAAAGAAAACAGCATTAATGTACGCAGTACCTAAACAAAAACAAGAACAATTCAATCAAAATCACTTTTGAGAGAGAATAAATCATCGAAGCGTACCGATTTGTGGTTGTAATGTCAGCCGCCGACCCGAGTGTTTATCTAAGTAGAATTTTTTAAATGTCTCGAATGCAGTCCGCGGCGCTACCGGTATATTACAATTGGGTGTTGCAGTCTACATACGAAATGGAACGGATAATAAATCTCATGCGGTTTCAAATGAATTCAAAACCTACTTGTGTTGGCCAGAAGCCTGTTGTTAATATTCGGACTGTTAGCTCGACGCCCGATAATGATAGCTTATGAATATTTACATAGTTTTTAAATTCCTCCATTATTGTATTTGACACGGACATATCCTTAAACATTCCTTCTAATTTTGAGGTAAATTGACATCCACATTCAGTCTGGAAAAGAAATGTTTGGTTAAAACATTGTCTCGTGTATGATAAGAGGTTAAACCTTTAATTTTGATATCATATTCTTTTCGAAATCATCTGAGACTGATTTGTTCAACAATAACCGCTTGGCTAGATGTGTTTTGTAGTAGCGTTCGAAAACATCCTTCTCTAACAGGAATCGGAAGAGTACCATGGTCTTGTCCAGAATTGTTTCAATCTCCTGTTCCGTCATCTAAAACAAATAGACAAACGAGGGGGTGATCGGATATGATTTGGTGAAATTTGAGGTTAAGTACTTACTTCTTTGCCACCTTTTTTCTGTTTGTCGTCTATGAAGAGGGACAGATATTCGGGTGATTTGCTGTTTAGATTGAGAAAATGTTCAAAATCCGATGAAATCATGTTTTTGAAGATCCTGTCGTTGTTGAATGAATTGTGCAGGAAGTGGTCGAAACGATCTTTGAGGTCGAGCAGATTTTGCACAAACGTTATCGGATTGGTGCCGTTCTCCTCTTCTTTCACAAGCAGTCGACCTTGTTCGCGAAGGTAAGCGGACACTGCATCAGCGATCACCTTTAAACCTTTCTCTTTGAGGCGGGAGAACAATTTATATGTAAAAGCTAGATCTTCAGTTTTTGAATTTTTTATCATATAAACCACGCCAGAGTTTTCCATTTCCACAATGGTGCGCATATCGTGCTTGATGAGTTCGTCTTCGACGACCTTAACAATGCGCGGTACGGTGTCCTTGTCGAGATACAATGCAGCACGAGCTGATTCTTCTTGAATTCGTGCCTGAAATTCATCAAAACAAAAAAAACATACATATCTTTGAATGGATCTTATCCCAAGCCATGCTTACCTCAACCTTCTTGATGTATACACCAGCATCGTTTTCAGCTAAATATTTTTGGGACTCTACTTTGTAAAACGATGCCGTTTGTTTTAGGAAGGTCACTTCAAAGTCATCCTCGTACACTGACCTCGTGTTGATTCCAAGCGACATCAACATCTGGCATGCATTCTTGATTGCTAAGTGATTTATAGCCTTACCGCTCCTTTCGAGTAACACCATACCAAGTAACGTCTCCCGCAGGTGCTCCTGAATGACGGGATGTCGGACAATCTAAGCCACAACGAGCACACAAAATCAATGTCAATCTATCGGCGGATTTGTAATTGGTGGACATACCTGCTCCTTAAATATAATCAATCCCAAATTGTATACGTTCTCTACTTCCCGCTGCTGCACAAACACTCGATCCATGTACATCAGGATGTCGCGAATCATGACCATGGATGTCTGATGGTCATTCCACGCCTGATTCAACTTCGGTAGAAAATTATTGTGTAAACTGTCCAACACCTCCGGCCGCACCTTGTTCTCCAAGTGATCGGACACTACTTCCCTCAGTCCAAAATACAATCGGTTACCATGCGTGTGCAGTACCATTGTGTATGCATTGCGATATAGCTCCTCGAAGGACAGGCCAGAATTGTTTTTCTTCTGGATCTCTTGTATGGCATTCTTCAGGCTGGCCCAGATTGTCTCTACATACTTTTCATCCATGGAAGTCTGCGGGAAGAAAGCAAATCGTTTGATTATGAAAATGAATCAGGCCCCTAGGGAGATTATTTGACAACTCTCAAAAACTATTCATACACCCATCAAAACAAAACCATACTTGAAAGCCAGTTCTATAGTGCGGCAGCCAGAGGGGGTACAAACGGTATATTTCAGTGATTGAAAGGTCTTTCGACGGGTCATTGCGAAAATGTGATATTCTTCGAGGCAGTAGAGAATACTTCAGAGCTTTTCGAGTCTTTCGCATTGTTGGGAAACAGTTTCACCGAGTGATACTCTCGAGCACGTGATGTGCATTTCCATTGAACTCTGCTGTCCACAGTCTCAGGTCTCTGATTTGCGTGCACAAAGAAATTTCAACTAGCTCCTTCAGCTTGCTTTACTAATTGATTTTTATTCAAAGATTTTAGTTGTCGAAAAGGGAAAGAAAACAAAAAAAATGTAGAAAACAATTCGAAGGATAATGAATGCGCCGAGTCAATTGACGCATTACAGAAATGTGTTTTGTAAATGATCCTTGGTCAATGAAGGGTGCAAATGTTCACAATTTTCGCCTTCAATTGGACGCATCTCATGTGGCTAAGATTGAGAATAAATGAATGGAGGTCCAAAAATTTGCAGTGAACTTTGTACTAAGCTGTCGATTTAATCTTTGTCATTTAGAGCTTATAAAGAGTGACCAAATGGCAATGAGAGCTTTTTCAATTGTTTCAGCAGCTGTCAAAGTTACCAATGACGTCCTTCTTCTTCTTAGAGCGCTACAGTCCGACGTGGACCAGGGCCCCACCCAACATGCCTCTCCAGCCAGCACGATCTCTCGCCAGCTGTCTCCAGTTTTGCACACAAAAGTGGCTGAGGTCCACCTCGACTTGTGTGCGTCACCTTCTACGTGGACGTCCTCTGTTGCGTTGTCCCACAGGCTTAGAGTGTATGTATGTATGTGTATAAACGTCAAATCGAGCGGACGCGATCCCCGAAAATGTGGCGAATAATATTAAATTACAGTGAGATAGTGACTCTAAATTATAGAAGTGATTCATATCCTGTGCGGTTTTTGATAAGCTAACTTATTAAAAATTATCTTCTATTTGAAAGAAAAAAACACCATTAAAAAGATTTTTCCAGTATTCGGATTTTTTAATAAGTTAGCTTATCAAAAACCGCACAGGATATGAATCACTTCTATAATTTAGAGTCACTATCTCACTGTAATTTAATATTATTCGCCACAACTTCGGGGATCGCGTCCGCTCGATTTGACGTTTATACACATTACTAAATACTATATCACTAATATCACACGGATCGTTTTTGTTTTTAGCACGTATTGTTTTAGATTGCGCCACATATCTTTTTGACTACCGGATTTTTCAATTTTTTGTTTTATAAACTCACTTTTGCACTTTTGTATTTCTGACCTGTATTTATTTCTGTGGGCTCTGTATTGGCTCCAGTCATTCATTGCATTTGTTATAACCGCTCTTTTGAAGTATTTGATTTTTTTGCTTTTTAGTTCAGTAAGTGTTTTACCATACCATTTATTGACCTCAAATCTCTTAAACTTTGTTCTTGTAAATTGAGTAACCACTTTTTTAACACTTTCTTTCTATAGACATTGGCAGGGACAAAAAATGCCGCTACGTGGTGCTGTGCCTCAATGACTTCGCGTCAATATCTTATCTTATCTTATCTTTTATTTAAAAGAAAAAAACACCATTAAAAAGATTTTTCCAGTATTCGGATTTTTTAATAAGTTAGCTTATCAAAAACCGCACAGGATATGAATCACTTCTATAATTTAGAGTCACTATCTCACTGTAATTTAATATTATTCGCCACAACTTCGGGGATCGCGTCCGCTCGATTTGACGTTTATACACATTACTAAATACTATATCACTAATATCACACGGATCGTTTTTGTTTTTAGCACGTATTGTTTTAGATTGCGCCACATATCTTTTTGACTACCGGATTTTTCAATTTTTTGTTTTATAAACTCACTTTTGCACTTTTGTATTTCTGACCTGTATTTATTTCTGTGGGCTCTGTATTGGCTCCAGTCATTCATTGCATTTGTTATAACCGCTCTTTTGAAGTATTTGATTTTTTTGCTTTTTAGTTCAGTAAGTGTTTTACCATACCATTTATTGACCTCAAATCTCTTAAACTTTGTTCTTGTAAATTGAGTAACCACTTTTTTAACACTTTCTTTCTATAGACATTGGCAGGGACAAAAAATGCCGCTACGTGGTGCTGTGCCTCAATGACTTCGCGTCAATATCTTATCTTATCTTATCTTTTATTTAAAAGAAAAAAACACCATTAAAAAGATTTTTCCAGTATTCGGATTTTTTAATAAGTTAGCTTATCAAAAACCGCACAGGATATGAATCACTTCTATAATTTAGAGTCACTATCTCACTGTAATTTAATATTATTCGCCACAACTTCGGGGATCGCGTCCGCTCGATTTGACGTTTATACACATTACTAAATACTATATCACTAATATCACACGGATCGTTTTTGTTTTTAGCACGTATTGTTTTAGATTGCGCCACATATCTTTTTGACTACCGGATTTTTCAATTTTTTGTTTTATAAACTCACTTTTGCACTTTTGTATTTCTGACCTGTATTTATTTCTGTGGGCTCTGTATTGGCTCCAGTCATTCATTGCATTTGTTATAACCGCTCTTTTGAAGTATTTGATTTTTTTGCTTTTTTAGTTCAGTAAGTGTTTTACCATACCATTTATTGACCTCAAATCTCTTAAACTTTGTTCTTGTAAATTGAGTAACCACTTTTTTAACACTTTCTTTCTATAGACATTGGCAGGGACAAAAAATGCCGCTACGTGGTGCTGTGCCTCAATGACTTCGCGTCAATATCTTATCTTATCTTATCTTTTATTTAAAAGAAAAAAACACCATTAAAAAGATTTTTCCAGTATTCGGATTTTTTAATAAGTTAGCTTATCAAAAACCGCACAGGATATGAATCACTTCTATAATTTAGAGTCACTATCTCACTGTAATTTAATATTATTCGCCACAACTTCGGGGATCGCGTCCGCTCGATTTGACGTTTATACACATTACTAAATACTATATCACTAATATCACACGGATCGTTTTTGTTTTTAGCACGTATTGTTTTAGATTGCGCCACATATCTTTTTGACTACCGGATTTTTCAATTTTTTGTTTTATAAACTCACTTTTGCACTTTTGTATTTCTGACCTGTATTTATTTCTGTGGGCTCTGTATTGGCTTCAGTCATTCATTGCATTTGTTATAACCGCTCTTTTGAAGTATTTGATTTTTTTGCTTTTTAGTTCAGTAAGTGTTTTACCATACCATTTATTGACCTCAAATCTCTTAAACTTTGTTCTTGTAAATTGAGTAACCACTTTTTTAACACTTTCTTAAAACATTTCACTCATTAACCCTACATCCATGTTGTTATTAATGTACTTTATGTCACTATTTGTCATTGCATTTTGAAAATTTCTGTTATTCGTATAAGTGTACTTCACCCATTTTCCCACCACCTCTCGTTTCTTTTTTGCGTTTATTTCAATGTTCACAGTTATCGTTTGATGATCACTTATTGTTAAGTCACTATCAACCAATGCTCCAATATTATTTGAGTTTGTAATGACATAATCAATTAATGTTCTTGACTCTTCTGTGATTCTTGTTGGAGTTTTTACCACTTGTTTACCACCATTATCACTAATAATTTTGGACATTTTTCGTCTATAAGTTTCAGTCATATTATGCCAGTCAATATTAAAGTCCCCCATTATCACATACTCTTTCTTTTCTCCTGCAAGGTCCTCCATCATTTTTGCGAACTCCTCACAAAAGTCCTTTCTTGATGAATTTGGGGATCTGTAAACACCTGCCACAATTATTGAAACGGCACCAACACTGATTAAGTTCACTATCCACCACATGTTTGTTTTTCGCTTTTCGTGTAAATAACAACTCCACCTGTATGACTGGATATACTATTACACCTGACCATATTGTAATTTGGAACTCGTATTTCCTCGTCTAAAGTGTTTTCGGTGACATGTGTTTCTGACAGTAGTAATGTGATGTAATAACATTTCTCATTAATTATCAGATTCTGCACTTCGTCATAGTTAGATAGTTAGACTGGTGGTTCATTTTTTAATAAATCAGCATATGACACTTCACTTTTCTTTCCACACACTCTTTTTATTTCACTTAAAACCTCTTTCTTTTCATTATTTAGCTTTTTTACATTAGATAAATTTTGTTCAATATTTTAATTTTGTTTTACAATTTCGCTTTTTACTGCACTATCCTTATTGTTATCTACGGACACATTTTCACACTTTTTTCCCACATTTTCCATTACCTTTTTAAAATCCTCATAAATTCTAACACTATCTTTTTTATGCTTTTCCATAAATTCACACATTTTCTTTATTTGGTTCTCTTGTGAAACTTTCAAATTGTGAATTCTTTCCATATATCTATTTTTGATTGCTTCCAGTAGCTGTTTCAATTCACCTTCATTCTGCTTTAAGGAATCATCTAATCCAACTTTGTACTCCTTCAAATAATCAATCCACATTTTGTATATACAGCATGCAGTCATCACAAATGAACCTCACTAAGTTATTAGTTCCCATTATATTAATCGAATATTGATCCATTCCACTACACTTTGTTGCCACATGATACTGCTTCCCACATATGCCTTGGCACTTCAAACCAGACTCCCCTCTAATAGGAGTTTTGCAATGGCAACACTGATCTGGCAAGTTGCCAAGTTGCCCATGCACTTCCTATGTAATCTTTCACTGTCACTGACAGCTCAGTTGACACATTTTTTTGTAGCTACCGGGGAATATAGAATTCTGACAGTTCAACGGCGGGAACAAATTTATATTGAAACTTGAAATTTGGTGGAGAAATAAATTTGTAAAAGCTAACATAAAATTGTTAGTTTCAAATACAATTTATTATGGAATGTCGAGTAAAAATATGTGTCTTTTGATATTGTTGGTTGTGAAGTGTTTAGAAGTGATACATTATACACAATTGTGCCTTGAAAAATGCAAGAAAAACACGTGTGTTCGAGGAAATTTTATATGTTTTTCATGTTCAATTGAATTTTAAGTGACTAGTACATAATGCAAACTGTGTTTGTTGATCAATTAAATAAACAAACGCTGTATTAAAGAAGAAAAAACAACAATTTCTTCTTGCCACAAGTGCAATTTTCACACTTTTCAAAGCACTATTATACTTGAACTGTCTCTTATAATCACTTGACAACCACTTAAATCCAGACTTTGGTACATGCTTTCAACATTAAAACATTTACTGTAGTTAAAAGCATTCATTTTCTAATAGATAATATCGTCAATTGACGCGAAGTCATTGAGGCACAGCACCACGTAGCGGCATTTTTTGTCCCTGCCAATGTCTATAGAATTCTGACAGATCGTAAGCAGGAACAAATTTCCATAGAATCTTCCAATTCGGTCGTGATTTAAAACGATATTATCTATTAGAAAATGAATGCTTTGAATTTGATTGAAGGAGATCATTTTGCGTTTCGAGACCCTTCAGAGAGTTCTCGAATTGCTTTGCTACCTCATCACCAGGGAAATCCCTTTGAACCATGTTGACTTGGCGCGACAAAGTATTCAATTCAGAACTCAGATCATCGATGATTCTTAGATACTCGCTGTGATGTTCCTGCTCTGTACCTGAATTCTCCTCCTGATACTTATCTGCCTGAACAGTGGGACTTATTAGGACGCACAAATCGAGGGACTTTGCTTACCATTTCAGAAGGGCAACACACTTAAGGCCGAATAAGGGCTTAACTCATTCTAGAATATCCGGTGGAGACCGACACTGGGTTGAAATGGTAAAGGGAGCCGCACAGGACACAGAAACGTCATCGCATGTCTCGTGTGGATAGAGGCTCGTTCGAGTTCAAACCTTAAAAACCAATCAAACTAAATTCATTTCGACGTCCAACTCTCTCTCTGCCCGCTGTAATTGTATTAAAACTCATCAAATGGATATTTCCGCGGAGTTTACGGCGCGCGGTTGCAATAAGTTTGCAGTTTTAAGTTTCAACGTGACAGTGAACGATTTGATTTTATCCTTAGGGTTCTTCGCTTGTTTTGATGGCTCCTTGTCACGACAGCGGTGTGTTCGGCTGAGATGTTTGCCACGTTTACCACGGCCAGCCACCGACTTTCTCTCACTCTCTCTCTCTCTCTCCTCCACCTACTCCTCCTACGCTAGACTTGTTTGCTTCGGCACATCTATTCTGCCTTGTAACTTCCTCTGCTGAAGGGTTTATTAATTTCCCTCTTCCTCTTCCAGCTCCGTTCTGCCGAACAATTATCCTTCGACAAGCAATTAATAACTCAATATCCTGCGGTTATTATTAGGTGCGTTTGCAAGCGCAACTTTTATCCTGCGCGACTCCAATCCGCGATTGTAACTGCTTCCAGTCACAGATTGCCTGATTGGTGTGAACAGGGGGAGACAAGGCTCTGGCCTATTGCATGTGTTCGATTTATTTTTATCCTTCAGCTTTCACTTCGAGTTTGCTTCACTTCCGCGGGACAAAGGGGCTATGCAATTGCTTTGGTAATAGTTTTTCACACTTTCAAAGTTGACACATTCGCACTGAACTTAGTAACTTGTCACAGACACAGAAATTGAACGTGTCAACCGAGGGAAGGAAAACGTGGTGGAAATTTCAGTGTTCCCGCGCTTAAGTTTCAAGTTCACTTCCGTCTGACACAGCACCCAACCGACCGCAAGGAAGCTACTCAGGTATCTGAGAAGGCATTGAAAGGCACAAACTCACGACGACGTCGTACCCCTATGGTTAGTGAGAGTAAATAAGAACTAGGTTTCAGTATGTTAGTAATCTCCCCGCGCATGACTTCTATTTATGAGGACTATTGAATGATAGATAGTAAAATTCGAAAGGCGGTTACACATCAGGAGTTACAAGAGTACGCTGAACTTTGTTTTCACTGAAAGTTTTTTTTTTGGGATTGTAAACTTACAGGGTGGACCAAATACAAGTTTCTTTTGGATTGCTTGGATGATATTGGCCTTAAGTGCTGTGCTTGAATCGCTCCTTCACGGTTCCCCACAAAAAAAAGGGAAAAACATCACAATCGACAGCTAACATTTTGTGGTAGTGAAGGAGTTTGTCTACCTCGGGGCAAGCCTCCCCCATGAACGACATCACAGTGGAATCGCCCTTGGCAACCGATGCTACTTCGGTTTGTCAAAACAACTGAGCTCAAAACTCCTGACTCGAAGGACGAAAATCAAGCTGTACAAAAGTCTTATTCTGCTAGTCCTGCTATATGGAGCCGAAAGCTGGACACTAAGGAGAACTGCAGAGCTGATTCTTGCTGCCTTCGAAAGAAAAATTCTGCGTCGGATATATGGTCCCATCAGCGAGGAAGGCGAATGGACTCTCCCTTTCTGGTTGCCTTGACGTGGCGGGAGGGCTTAAGAGTCAAAGAACCTCGGTTCCAAAGATCCCAGGTGAGACATCGAACCAAAAGCCAGAAACGTCTTGACTTTGACGATAAACAAGTTAAAACAAGTATGACGGATAAACAAAGATTGGAAACTACTCCAGGTGGTACTCGCGACAGCGAAAATCCACCCGTAGTCTTCTCGACTACGGCTGGGGCAAGGATTCTGGAGGCCCCAACCATCATACTAATGTGGCGTAATTTCGTCGTAGCGTCAGCTTACTTCCCCTACGATTCTGTTCTGCCGCCACCACCAAGAGCGGTATCGGAACTCGTAGAGTACTGTGAAATCAGAAAATTAGGCCTAATCATCTGCTGTGATGCTAATGCTCAGAATACCTTCTGGGGCAGCAGCAAATGCAACAAGAGAGGGAATGATCTTCTGAATTTCTTACTATCGTCTGATTTGGACATCAACAATGTTGGCTCCCAACCAACTTCTGTTACGACAAGGAGACAGGAAGTAATCGACTTAACGTTATCCAACAGATACATTAAGGAGATTACAGACTGGAGGGTTTTGTCGGAAGTGTCCCTGTCAGACCATAGGTACATTGAATTCCGAATCGAATGCGAAACCACAACTTTGCTGAAGAGGAGGAATCCAAGAAAAACCAACTGGATACAGTTTAGGGATGAGCTAGATAATCGTATTGAACCTCTCCCTAAGCTCAGAACGAGACAGAAGGTAGAGAAAGCCGTTCTAGACTTGAACAACACTCTAACCCAATGTTTTGAACTGACGTTTCCAGCTAGAAATACCCCCTGCAGATCACCTGTTCCATGGTGGAACGCAGAACTGCAGACAATTCGCAAGGAAACCAGGAAACTTCTAAACAGATCTCTCAAGACCGACTTGGAAGAGGACTGGAACCTGTACCGATCGAAACAAAAAGAATATAAGAGGTTAATTCGGATATCGAAAAGTGCCTCCTATAGGGATTTTTGTGGAAAGATCGAAACACTCGGTGAAACCAGCAGACTGGTTAAAGTTCTTAAAAGGGACAAACCAACCAAGTTGGAAACACTCAGAAGACCAGACGGTACCTACACTGAGTCAAAAGCTGAAACGCTTAGTCTCATGCTAGAGACTCATTTCCCAGGTAACCGGATTACAACCGGCTCAAAACCAGTTCCTATCCCTGGAACTGAGGATGAGCTGATAAATGTAACACGACGATGCTGGTTTGTTTCATCGCTCGTGGTGACAGATGAAGCTATCAAATACGCAGTCGCGTCCTTCGATGGTTTCAAGTCGCCTGGTACCGATGGCATATATCCAGCCTTGTTGCAAAAGGGTATAGACAAGTTGCTGCCGGTTCTGAAAAGAATCTTCACAGCCAGCCTGGCACTCGCCTATATCCCGACCCCTTGGCGTACAGTTAGGGTAGCCTTCATACCAAAGATCGGTAAGGGGGACTACTCACTCGCCAAGAACTTTAGACCTATCAGTCTAACCTCTTTCCTGCTGAAAAGCATGGAAAGGCTGGTTGAGCTTCATGTGCGCAAAACCGCGTTGCGATTTCATCCTCTGTCTCAGATGCAACATGCCTATCAGCGCGGAAAATCTTGCGAGACTGCGCTTCAAAATCTCGTTGGCAGAATTGAATGTGCACTCGACAGGAAAGAGTACGCGCTGGGCATTTTCATTGATATAGAGGGTGCCTTTGACAATGCGACTTTTGATGGCATGTGCAACTCGGCCAGAGAACACGGTGTAGATGAATCATTAGCGCTTTGGATTAAAGCAATGCTGATGAACAGAACTATTATTGCGGACGCGGACTGTGGCCAGTATGTTATGGCGGGGGTAAACAGGGGCTGCCCGCAGGGTGGTGTCTTGTCTCCTCTGCTATGGTGCATGCTGGTTGACTCTCTGCTCGATGCTCTTAATAGTTCCAACATCTACGCCCAGGTCTATGCGGATGATGTAGCTGTTCTGTCTGTCGGATCATGCCTAGCGGATGTGTGTTCAAAAGCGCAGGCAGCTCTAGACGTGATCGACGATTGGTGTACCAGAAATGGGCTTTCAGTCAACCCTCTTAAAACCGAGGTTGTCCTCTTTACGAGGAGGAGGAAATTGACTGGTTTGACTCAACTGGTACTAAAAGGTGTCACTATCCGCTTTTCCGATGAAGCTAAGTATCTGGGTGTCATTCTAGATAGGAAGCTTCTGTGGAAAAAACACATTGAAACGAAAATTGCGAAGGCACTGTCAGTTTTCTGGCAGTGTAAAGGAATTTTCGGCAAAACCTGGGGTCTATCACCAAAAAGATCCGTTTGGATCTACACGGCTATGATTAGACCCCTTCTCTCCTATGCATCGGTCGTTTGGTGGAATAAGCTTTCGCGTAAATACGTAACTGCTGCTCTCACCAAGCTTCAAAGAACGGTCTGTCTCGGCTGCATGGGGGCCTTCCCTAGCACGCCTGGCTCTGCTCTTGATGCCCTGCTGAATCTCCCCCCCCTAGATGTCCATATCATGGGGTGCACTCTCAAGGCCATCTTCCGTTTAAAAAGAAGTGGTTATTGGATTTCGAAGCGTTAATATGCGAACCATGCAGGCACAAGCGTCTGCACCTAGCCTCTATTAACGAACTCCTACTCTCACCTCCCCGTGGTGAAATCCGGGAGCCGAGTACCCTTGACAGAAGATGGGGTAACCAACCCTGGTGGGACGTCTGGGCGGCTGCAAACGAGAGAGGGGGGAGTGTGAGTCTACCAGGGCTCATCACTCTTGTTCGGATAGCGGCGGAGGAGCTGGTCAACTGATTGGCCAACGGCGGCATCCACAACTCCAGTCAGCAGGAGCTACCTGGTTTCCATGGTAAGGTCGGGACCCTGGAATAGAGATGGCGGCGGATGAGCCCTTCTTTTAGGGCCAACGGCGGCGCTCACAGCCTGCAAGAGGCTACCGACACCGGATCCCTCCGGACCCCTTTGTCCGGGGGCTAAACAAATGGACCTGTCCTTCCAGTTGGAGGTTGTGCGTGGGGTTAACTTCCTCACCACGTAAAAATGAACGAGTTCAGAAAACACAAACTGCCTCGGATATGGACGGATTTACTGTTGACGACCCTAGCAAACGGAATAAGGACAATGACTTTCGGTTCTGCACGTGGAATGTGAGGTCCCTGAACAGACCACGTGCAGCCGATGAACTCACGGAGGCCCTAGACTGCTATAAAGCAGACGTTACCGCAATCCAGGAAGTGCGATGGGATGGGCCGGGCAAAAAGAGGATGAAAAGCTGCGATATCTACTACGGCGATTGTTACAGAGAGCGAAGGCAGCGATTATTTGGATGTGGATTTGTTGTTCGAGGCAGACTTAGGCAAAAAGTCTTAGGCTTTAAGTACATAAGCGAGCGCATCATAAGAATCCGCATCAAGGCTAAATTCGGCAACATCAGCCTAATCTGCGCCCACGCCCCAACAGAGGACAAAGATGACGATAGCAAAGATGACTTCTATGATCTCCTAGAAAGAACGTACGATCAATGCCCCAGCTACGACACCAAGATCGTTCTAGGAGATTTCAACGCTAAGCTGGGTAAAGAGGACATCTTTGCTAGAGTCATCGGTAAACACAGCCTGCACGACACCACGTCCGAAAACGGACTCAGGCTGGTGGACTTTGTTACGGGGCGAAACCTCTCTGTAGCTAGCACGCGGTTCCCACACCTCAACATCCATAAAGGGACCTGGCGGTCCCCTGATCATTCAACCGTCAACCAGATTGATCACGTTGCGATCGACGTCAGACACTCCTCCAGTATTCTTGATGTCCGAACGTTCCGAGGCGCCAATATCGACTCGGACCATTTCCTTGTTGTAGCCAAGGTAAGGACACGGATATCGATAGAACAACGGAATCGAGGAAGACAACCACGGTTTGACGTCGAAAAGCTACAATCGCAACAGACTGCCAGGAACTTTGCCGATCGAGTCTCCCTGAAACTCTCCGAAAGTTCGACGTCGCCTGCACTAACAATAGACGAAGAATGGAAACGTTGTCAAAGAGCCATCAGAGAAGCCGCTACTGATGTGCTGGGTTTCAAAACACCACCTAGGAAAAACCCCTGGTTTGACAACGAGTGCAGGCAGGCACATGCAGCAAAACAAGAAGCCTACCGGGCAACGCTGCATCGAACCACGAGAGCTGTTCGTGAGCTCTACGAACAGAGAAGAAGGGAAGAGAACCGGCTTCTCAGGAAGAAAAAGAAAGAGCACGAGAAGCGCGCGATCGAGGAGATGGAGAGGTGTTATGGCAGGAATGATGTCCGAAAGTTTTACCAAAGGGTAAAACTTTTATCGAATGGATATAAAGTTCGGACAAAAGCTTGCCGGGACGAAAATGGACAGCTAGTAGTAGATTTGCAGTCGATACTGAGAATTTGGCAAAAATCATTTCTGCAGGCTGTTGAACGGCGATGAGGACACAAATACCGCTGTCAGGCAGAATGTTCCACTCAACACAATGGACGATGATAGAAGAGAATACCGTCCCCCCGACCTAGACGAAGTCAAGATAGCGATATCGAGACTGAAGTCTAATAAAGCTGCTGGTGCAGATAGTCTGCCCGCTGAAATGTTTAAAGCAGCTGGAGATGATCTGGTAGGGCGCATGCACCAGCTCATCTGTAAGATATGGTCGGAGGAAAGCATGCCCGATGAGTGGAATCGCAGTATCGTTTGCCCGATCCACAAGAAAGGAGGCCCCTTTGACTGCGCCAACTATCGAGGGATAAGTCTCCTTAACATCGCCTACAAAATCTTCTCTGCCGTTTTGTGTGAACGCCTGAAACCATTTGTTAACAAACTGATACGAGTAGGTCCTTATCAGTGTGGTTTCAGGCCCGGGAAGTCCACCATCGATCAAATCTTCACACTGCGGCAGATCCTGGAGAAGACCCAAGAAATGCAAATCGACACACACCATCTATTTGTCGATTTCAAGGCCGCATATGACAGCGTGTATAGAGACGAGCTATACAGCGCCATGTCTAGTTTTGACATTCCTGCTAAACTCGTCAAACTGAGCAGGATGACGATGGAGTACTCTCGCTGCTCCATCAAGGTCGGTAACGAACTCACCGAGACCTTCAATGTCAAAAAAGGTTTTAGACAAGGCGACGCGCTGTCATGTGATTTCTTTAACATCATTCTTGAGTCCGTTCAACTGCTAGCCTACGCGGATGACATTGACGTGATTGGGAGAACACAGCGAGCCGTCAATGATGCGTTTGCTGGCATTGAAACGGAATCGGCTAAAATGGGTCTGGCGGTAAACGTCACCATAGGCAGCTATAACTTTGAGGTAGTTAAGGACTTCGTCTACCTCGTCTCCGCGGTAAACAATACAAACAACATCAGTACCGAGATCAAACGCAGAATAACTCTTGCCAACCGCTGTTTTTAAGGCAATTGAGTAGTAGAGCCCTCTCTCGGAAGACCAAGCTGACTTTATACAAGACCTTGATCATCCCAGTCCTGCTGTACGGCGCAGAGGCATTGACAATATCCCAAGCGGATGAACAGTCTCTTGGTCTTTTCGAGAGAAAAGTTCTGCGCGCGATCTTTGGTCCTGTTTGCGTTGATGGCATTTGGAGGAGAAGATTCAACCACGAACTGTATGGGCTGTACAGCGACATGAGTCTAGGCAGGCGTCTACGGATCCAACGCCTAAGATGGCTAGGCCATGTAGAGCGTATGGACAACTTAGCTCCGGCCCGAAGAGTCTTCGACTCCGAGCCTGTGGGACAACGCAACAGAGGACGTCCACGAACAAGGTGGCGCACACAAGTCGAGGGGGACCTCTGTCGGCTTGGTGTGCGAAACTGGAGACAGCTGGCGAAAGATCGTGCTGGCTGGAGAGGCATGTTGAGTGAGGCCCAGGTCCACCTCGGACTGTAGCGCCCTAAGAAGAAGAAGAAGAAGGTTATTGGTACAACTCGCACTGGAGTTTCGATGACCTTGCGCACCGCATCTCCTTTGACCCCAGTCTTATGGATATGCCGTCTGACGCACGGACACCAGTACTCCAGCTGCGACGAACATGCAAAGTCGACTTTCCGTGTACTCAGGACTGGCTCTGGCCAGAATCTGAGCCAGGAAAAGAATGTAGTCGAATTTTCACGGACGGCTCCAAGACCAGTGAAGGATCTGGTGCTGGTGCCTTCGTGGAGAGCGACAACTTTAGACTGCACACCTCGTTAGGCAAATTTGCGTCGGTTTTCCAAGCGGAAACCTATGCGATCCTAATGGCTACGAACTATATTGTGAAGAATAGGTGGAAGGGGCGAAGTATTTGTGTCTGCAGCGACAGCCAAGCTGTGCTTAAGGCCTTGCTCAACCCTTTAACCACTTCCAGAATAGTTCAGGAATGCAAGTCTTCTCTGAATTTGATCGGTAGATTGAATTCGGTAAGACTTGTCTGGGTTCCCGGGCACCACGGGATCACGGGAAATGAGATCGCTGATGAACTTGCTAAGCGAGGATCAGATGAGGCTTTCTCAGGACCTGAACCTACGCTGGGACTGCCCGCGTCCTCGGTTAGGGCTTCCATCGATGGTTGGACTTTTCGAGAGCACAACCGCAGGTGGCATGACTCTCCAGGATGTAGACAGACCAAGCGCATGCTCCCCAACGTCTGTAAGAAATCCGCGGCTTTCTTGTTATCTCTTAACAGAAAAGACTGCAGACAACTTATTGGCGTACTAACGGGGCACTACACTTTCGCCAAACACCTAAGTGTGCTTGGCCTAAGTGACGAAACCCTCTGTGACGCCTGTGGAGAAGATGATGACACTGCAGAGCACTTCCTCTGCCATTTCAGTAAAAGTAGGTTGCTGCCTGGTAGTACAATGGACCAGTTTTGAGTCTGAGTGCTCCAGTGTAGTGTGACAAAAACCTACGACAAAAAAAAAAAAGGCGAATGGAGGAGGAGACACGACCGCGAGCTCTATGAGCTGTACCAGGATGTGGAGGTAGTCCGGAATGCAAAAATCCGTCGACTGCACTGGCTCGGCCACATCGAGCGCATGGACAACAACGCTCCAGCTAAGAGAGTCTTCGAAGCCGAACCTCCTGGTTGGAGAAAGAGAGCAAGACCGAACATCCGGTATAAAGACCAAGTTATCATGGACGCCGTGGCGTAGTGGGTAGGTGCGTCAACTCCTACGCTTGAGGTTGTCGGTTCGATTCCCGAAAAAACACCTAAACATTTTTTCACGACTCCACCTCTTTCGAGTCACTGACAATGCTCAAAGAGTATAACTGTCTAGAGAAAGCTTCTCAAACTCGCCGTTCGGAGTCGGCATTAAACTGGTTCCCTCCACTCGTGAAAGAACAATAGCACGCACAACACGAGTTGCTGAGAAGCTTGGTCCAGGTCCACCTCGGACTGTAGCGCCGCCATTATTATTATTATTATTATCGCGGACGCAAAACAGCTTAGTCTTGATGACTGGAAGCAGAGTGCCCAGCGATATCTCAGACTTGGACCATTCATGGGTCGCAGGCCTGGTAAGTAAGTAAGTAACAACGATCTGAGATATCAAATTCTGCCTATATTTTGAAGCTACATTCATGCCATTATGCATAGAATAGCCCATTGTTCGAGTGACCGACTCGGCTTTGTGGCAGAGATTCAAGCAATCGGTCCAATTTTTGATGACTCGGTACAATATGTGCGGTTTTAGGCAGAGCCATGAACTGGATCAAAATAAGATAAACCCATGACCGATTCGGGCGAAAATTCAGTTTGTGTTGATGGTTGTTAAATGAAAAGATTCAAAAACGAACCATACGGTCTAAATGGCCGTAGACCCTACCCGAGCAATCTTCATTTTCGAAGACATGGACAATCTCAAGAGCAGATGAAGAAGCCCTTGGCTTTTTCGCGTTCTCTCTGTTCTGCGTACAGTCTTTGGTCCTAATTGCGTTGATGGCATTTGGAGAAGATCTAACCACGAACTCCTTGGGACGTACAGCATGAGTCGACCCAAGCCTCTACGAATCCAACGCCTAAGACGGCTAGGCCATGTAGAGCATATGGACAACACAGCTCCTGCCCGAAGAGTCTTCAACTCTGAGCCGGTGGGACAACGCAACAAAGGACGTCCACGTGGTGGCGCGCACAGATCGAGGGGGAACTCGGCCGTATTGGTGTGCGAAACTGGAAATAGCTGGCGAGAGATCGTGCTGGCTGGAGAGGCATGGACAACACTGCTCCATCCTGAAGAGTCCCTAAATCCGAGCCAGTGGAACAACGCAGTAGAGGACGTCCACGAAACCGATGGCACAAGCAAGTGGGCAAGGCCCTTAGCCAACATGACTTGCATCTTTGGAGACAGCTGACTAAAGATTGTGCGAGCTGAAGACGATTTTTGGTTGAAGCCCAAGTCATAGCCGGACTGTAGCCGGACTTCTGTACCATCAGAAGAAGAAGAAGGATGGGCGACTAAAGGAAAACAGTGAATTAAACGAAAAACATATATGATGAAAAATAGTTCTGAACGAAGAAAAGGGTCCAATCTTTGATCAAAGAAACAGAAAATCCGACTATAATAGCCGTATGAAAACTTAACCCTTTCATAATTGGAGCGTGTCTAACATTTTTTTAAGGATATAGAGTTGTTAGTTTGATCCTATGTATCCTGGTTTAGCCGTTATGAAATATTGCCTATAGGCAACATTGGGCATGAAAGGGTTAAGCTTATGTCAGAACTAAACGAAAAGCAAACAGAAGCATCATCAAATTTCAGACCATCCATAATTGCTTGTAAAACCTTATAGTACTTTTACACCGCACCCAAATTCAACATTTCAGGAAAAAAATTTCGAAATCCAATTTTGCGTTCCCACTCAGTGCTGCCAGTTTGTGGTAAATTTACCTTTTCGTGGGAAGTTTCAAATCCCATTCCACACATTTGGTAAAAAGGTATTTTCATACAAAAAAGGGTAAATTTCTTCTGAAACCAATATCCTTCCGTTTGGTTGTGTTCTCTAATGAATGCAATACCCTAAATTCAAGGGATGGCTGAAACCTGTACCGCAAAGAAGCGAGCTGCAGAGCTAAGAAGCAGAAATAATAAAGCACGGTGGAGGAAGCAAACATTAAAGGAGTACAAATGCATTCCAAAATTTGTGAAAAAAAATGGTATAGCTTTTTTGGAAGCGGTCAATTTTGAGAGGTATGGTAATTTTTCTTCTCAAATGTGGTAAATTTTACTTTAAAATACTGGCAGCACTGTTCCCACTGTAACTTCAGCATTTCAAATGACAGCTAGTGCCAGCATTTCTTATTGGATATTTTTTTCCTGATTGAAAATCAGAAGTGGTTGAACCATTTAGCTTGTTATATTAATTTAAAGATGAATTTAAATGCTAATTCAGACATATATTCCATTTTTATTGCAATGATCACTTGAAATGATTTATTGTTTTGTTGACAGCTGTTTTTTTGCTTATGTCAGCGGGCTGAAATGTTATTGTATGACGTGCTGAATGGCGCTGAATTTGTAAAGAGGATTGTTCGATTTGACGAACTCATTTCGCTGGAATGCAACATTCCAGAATGCAGGAAATTTATGGCGAAATGCAATGCATTTGAGCTGAAATGCAGAAACTAGCCGAAATGCTGAATTTGGGTGCGGTGTAAACGTACTATTAAGGAGAATTCACCTGCAACTGATATTTGAATTCGTAGAGGATTCATTTCGCTCTCACATAAGTAGGCAAATGTGAACGAACTTAACGAAACAGAACGAAGTGCTTACTATGGTCGCAGCGTATCATTATTACGTTTTCGCTCGGTTGCTTCAATTCTCTTAAGTTTCCATACCGCGATTATATATGGTTTTTAAGGCTAAACTAAGTTTTTCAGCAATCCGTCGTTTCTTCTGCAACTTCTTCAATATAATGGAGAACCAGTGAAGTGAAAGTTAGCCTACTATCTGTATCAAGATTCTCGCAAGCAGCAGAAATGAGCCATCGGCCGACTATTGCTTCTACTAGCATCTCTCAGGTTATCTGCAAAGTTCTTACTAACCTTCATATTTAATCTGCATGTTCTGTTGCTCTCCCATCAAGCGTTGATTCTCCTCCATTAAACAAGTAAAACGTCCACGAACGGAATTTATAATCTTAACATCCACATCCGAGTCCGAGCTAATGCCAGAGTCCACATCCGAACAATTGGTCAAAGTCCTACTTGACTGGGGTTTTTCCAGCTCTAACAGCTCTCGTCTATAAAACTTCAACTTTTTCTGATGGTCTGAGTTACTCATCAACTGAAAGGGGAAAATTAAAAATTAGGCCTCACGAATACCCTTAACCTCAAAACATCTCACCAACTTGTCAACCATATCACTCAATCGATCATGTTTCTCCTCGAGGGCTCGTCTCTGCTCGTCAACATTCTGATCATAGTTTCGTCGCATTTCGAAAAGTTGAGACAACTCCTCCTTGAGGCACTTCACGTACTCCTCCACCTTGTCGTCATCATCGGAAATACTTATGTTGCACACGTTGCCTGACCCACAATTCAGAGAGTTGATCTGAAATGAGAACAGGGTTCTTCACAATCAAGTTTTCTAGCTGATTGAGGCTGTTCCCTTACCGACTCCCTGAACGGCTCACCAGGTATGCAAATAGCTGAGACGTCAGTTGCAAAAGATTTGATTGATATTTTAGGTGTGCAAAGGTTTGATGGTGTTGGTTCAACTACTCTTACCCCCCAGAGATTGTTACACTGCACAAGGATTGAGAGAAGATTTTATTGATATTTTTTGGACGAAAGCAGAAATTCAAACAAAAAAAGATAGAATTGTAAGCGAGCTCTAAGATATGAAAGCTTGATTTGGTTTTGAAGAGTAGGAAATCTTAGAAGGTTTGATTATGATCGGCTGGAAGGAAGTTAACAAAGTTGGATTTTGGGGGTTGGTTAGAAAAAGAAGGCAGAGAGAGGTACAGAGGAGGTACAGGCCATACACCGGGTCACAGAGACTTTGACAAACCTTTGGAAGGGACTTTAGGTCGTTACGCAACTCTTTAATGACGTCGTCCTTCAGTTGGATTTTCTTCTGGGCCTTTTGAATCTCGTCCTCCATGGACAGAATTTGCTTCTTAAGGTCACGAATTTCATCGTGCTTTTCGGCGACTTCGAAGGCTAGAGCCTTCACATTGGCGGTTAGCTTTGAGTTTATAGAGATGGGTGAGAAAATATAATTGATTTGCATGCAAATTGATGGTTAACGGTGCAGACATGTGATAGGCATACTAACCTTAGCTTTTTGGCACTCAAAATTCACTTTTTCATCAATGGCACATGCGGGATTGGTGGCTTCCTGAAAGAAGAATAGGAAAGAACAATTTTGATCAACTATGTTATCGACAGAAAGTCTATCAAAGGAAGCTTTTATTAAGATAATTTTTACGTAATGACTACTCCTATCGAAGGTAAACTTCTTCTAAAAATTTGTTTGAATCCTTCTACAGCCAAAAGCAGAGGCAGCATCTAAGTGCCTGGAGAGAGTCTTTAAGAAATCTTTCCAAATATTGACTCGGAAAATTTAGGCTTTGATATATTGATTGTTGTATTTACAAAAAATTCGTCCTTAGGCATTCGAGAGGTTGACAAATGTTTGAGTTCATTTTAAGGCTCAAATTTCACAAGTATCTCAAATCATAATTTTGACTTTAAGTCATCATATAAAGGCTGATCCAACCATAATGTACGATGTGAGTCACACCTTAACGTCAAGTTTTTGCCCAACTTAATTTGACATTTCTTTGTTTCAGTGTTTGACAAATTCAACCATGGAGAGCTACCCAATTGAGCAGCGCGTTAAGATTGTTGAAGCCTTTTACGAAAATGGGCGTTCAAATCAAAATGCATTTCGTGCACTTCGTGTTTATTTTTGGTCAGCATAATCGAGCAAATGTGTCCACAATCGGTAGAATTGTGCGCAAATTGTCAGCAAACCGGGTCTGTAGGAAATGTGAAAACACCTGTGCATGCTCGCCCAGTAAGACAGGTGCATTACATCGAGGCAATTCGACGCACTAGTCAAAAAGCTACCACTCCTGGCCATTCCGAATGACGACGTGATTAGGAAATTCAATTTCCAAAAGAAATTTACCAGCAAGCTCAGCACCAAAAGGGACTGAGGCACTGAATCCATGGTCCACAGACTGAGCAGCAACACGCTAAAATGGTATACAGATGGATCAAGAACTGATGAAGGAACTGGAGCAGGAGTTTTTGGACCCAGGACAAAATACTTCGAATCCATGGGCAAATGTACCAGCATCTTTCAAGCGGAAATGTATGCCATAGACAGATGCGTTCGGATCAATCTTGAAAGGAATTATACCAACTGCGACATAGCAATAATGTCGGAAAGTCGAGCCGCTATTATGGCACTGGACTCCTACACCATCAAATCCAAACTTGTATGGGAATGCTTGCAAAAGCTCAATGAGTTGAGTAGGAGAAACCGAGTAAAACTCTGCTGGATATCTGGCCATACGGGGATAGAAGGCAATGAAATGGCCGACTCCCTGACAAGGAAAGGAGCATCAGAACCCTTCATAGGCCCTGAACCATTCTGCGCTGTAGGAGACCATCTCCTCAGAGAAGAATTGAGGGAACTGGAAAGAAGGAATCGGATTGAAACCTGGAAAAACGCTCGTGGAATGAAGCAGGCCCAGAAACTCCTAGGGCAATATAACCGGAAGAGATTCGAGGCATGCATCAAAATGAGCAAGAATAACCTCCGTATCCTAACAGGCTTCCTAACGGGGCACTGTAGACTCAGGGAGCATCTAAGTAAACTAGGGGTATCAGAAGAAGGTCTCTGCTGATTTTGTGGAGAATTTAATGAAATTCCAGAACATATACTGGGATTTTGTGAGGCACTAGCCCACAAAAGAAAAATAAGTCTGGGCAAGTCTGATAGTAGGTATCAGAAGAAGAAATGCAATCACTAGAACCATCTCTCATTTTCAGATTCCTGAAGGAAACTGGCTTAGAGAGGATACTCTAGAACAAATTTCTTCACCTATGTGGAATAGGAGTCCATTACCCTCAATACGACTCCGAAAAGAACTGCATTTGAGGGGAACTAAGGTATTGAAAGGGGGCACAATAATAATAATAATAATAATAATAATAATAATAATAATAATAATAATAATGCTCGCCCAGTTCGTTCTGCGGAAAAGACTGCTGTTGTTCGCGGTAGTGTGGCAGAAGAGCCGTCAAGCAGTTACCGTGAATGGTGTTCGCTATAGCGAGATGATAACGGACTTCTTGTGGCCAGAAATTGAGGATATGCACCTGGACGACATGTGCTTCCAGCAGGATGGTGCCACTTGCCACACAGCCAACGGCACAATGGCTCTTTTGCGCGAGAAATTCAATGGTCGTGTTATCTCACGTCGTGGCGATGTTAATTGGCCGCCACGATCATGTGATTTGACACCGTTGGACTTCTTTCTTTGGGGATATTTAGAAAAAGTCTACGTCAATAAGCCAAGAACAATTCAAGAGCTAAAGGATGAGATAATTCAGCACATTAATGTCATTAAACCTCAATTATGTCTCAGAGTCATTGAAAATATGGACCATAGGATAGATAGAGGTCTTCGACTTTGAGCCTGTGGGACAACGCAACAGAGGACGTCCACGAACAAGGTGGCGCACAAAAGTCGAGGGGGACCTCGGCCTGCTTAGTGTGCGAAACTGGAGACAGCTGGCGAAAGATCGTGCTGGCTGGAGAGGCATGTTGAGTGAGGCCCAGGTCCACCTCGGACTGTAGCGCCCTAAGAAGAAGAAGAAGAAAGATAGAGGTATGCCACCGAAGCCGTGGCGAGCATTTGGCCGATAATTTGTTTCACACGTAATTACGAGGGGCGTTCGATATATTCTCGGTATCGGGGTGAAGCTGTGGTTGTATATATAAATTGACTTATTTATCAAGTAATACTATTATTTTAGTGCACTCATGTAAAATTTCATATAAATGTGATTATTAATTCGCGTTTTATTTCTAGTTAAACAGAATCATAATGGCAGCTGAGACGATGATGGTGAAAATTGAGCATCGCGCTGTAATTAAATTTCTCACTAAGCAAGGAAAAAGTCAAAAAACTATTCGGGAAGATATGGTGGCTGTTTACCAGGGTTCCGCACCTTCATTATCAACTGTGCAAAAGTGGTCAAGTGAGTTCAAGAGAGGCAGAGAGAGCATTGAAGACGACCCCCGCTCCGGCGCCCCGGCTACTGCTTGTACGGGAGAAAGCATCAAAGAAGTCGAAAAACTTGTTCTTGAGGATGCCCGAATAAAGGTGAAAATGATGGCAGAGATCACCAAGCTTTCAATTGGTACCATTCATACCCTTCCTCATGACCATCTTAACCTTTCAAAGGTCAGTGCAAGGTGGGTGCCACGAATGCTCACAGCGCCTCAGAAAAAAGTGAGAATCGCATGCTGTAGAGAGCTTTTGGAGATGTGTAGTGAGAACGCGGACGGTGTTATGGATCGAATTGTTACTGGTGACGAAACATGGGTCCACCACTATGACCCTGAAAGCAAACAAGAGTCCAGTGGCATAAAAAAGGAACAGACCCCCCGAAGAAGTTCAAAGTCACTCTGTCTGCCGGGAAGCTCATGGCCACAGTTTTTTGCGACTCAAAGGGAATCTTGCTCATTGAGTACAAAAAAAAGGTGAAACCATCAACGCCACATCCTACGCTTCCACTTTGCATAATTTGCGGGAGGAAATTAAAAAGAAAAGACGGGGTAAACTCGCAGCGGGTGTGTTGCTTCTTCATGACAACGCTCCTGTTCACACGGCGCGAGTTTCCAAGGCTGCTGTGCGAGATTGTGGTTTCGAAGAAATCCAACACCCACCGTATAGTCCAGACCTTGCCCCTAGTGATTATTTCCTGTTTCCGGATTTGAAAAAATGTCTCTTCCTCAAGTCGGCAATAAATGGGTATTTTGCAGAGAAAGAGGAAATTTATTTTTTTGAGGGTTTAAAAAAGCTTATCTCAAGATGTAACAAATGCATTGATGTTAGGGGATGTTAAGTTGAATTCACATTTTCGTTCATATCGATACCGAGAATATATTGAACGCCCCTCGTATATAGATCCTTCTATCATAATAAAAAATATTAAGATAATTCTCTGAAAACTTTTTGGGTTTTGTACAATTATCATCTTGCGTTTTCGTTGGACCACCCTTTAGAATGATTATGCCAACGAATCTGATCAAATCGAGCACAATTTCTTTAAAATGATGACGAAATGTACTCCTATCCGAAATTTTTATTTTCAGCAAAGTAGAGGAATGTCCATTGAAGATGATTGTATGCGATATGAAAAACTCGGAGAGCGTATGATTTTCCAAACAGTTGGAAAGGGCTGTGTTTTCATCTCTCCAACCTTTTGGAAATCATAAGATCTCCCACCAACATTTCTGCCATTTTCCGCTTATGTAATCATCGTCTTTCATTATGTCATTGTTCTTATAAAATGTTGACACTCGTCAACTTTTCAATTTACTGAATATCATAAATGGTGTACTCACAATTTCAGGCTTCATCGGTGGGTCACAATAAGATGATTCCTACAAGCGAAACCAAAAGATATAAAGAAAAGAAATAAAGAAATAAGTTTAGTAATTTAATACAACCAACTACACAAAATATTAATTCACATTTCCGAATATATCACGTTCGGTAATTGTCTCAAAATGAAGTTTATCCACACTCCAGTCACCGCTTCGTCTACCGTTTCGTACCAACTGTATCAATCCTGCCACGTCATTACGGTACTTGTTCAATTCACTATCCTGGCTGAAGCGACAATTTGAACCAACTTTACGTTGTAACAAGGATAAACGTTCAGAAGTTTCACGTTCCAATTCTTGGATATTCACAATCAATGTCTTATTGACCTGTCGCAACATATCAATCCATTCAACGTACGTGACTTCCTTTAGCTGAAATAAGACAAACAAGTTGGAATAATTTTAAGATAAAAATGAATTTAATTTAACGTGTAAATGCATTCAAATATGAAATGTTGACCATTACTGTACCACACAGTATCGCCTCACATCCCTGTGTTCTGTGAAAATTCTCCCATGAATGCAACAGCTGTCAGATGACGAAAAAAAAAACTCAAGAAAAACATTAGATCCCAATGTCAACAAATCTCTATCCTTCTACGCACACCCCCTTCAGCACAAATATTCTAGAATAAAGTTGCGAAAAGAATTCGAATATTTTTATTTACACTCACACTTGCATCACCATCTGTTTGTTGCTCGATTTCAGCAATACGCTTTTCATAAACTCCATTCAGTTGTTCCTCAATTTGAAATGCTGGTGTGCATAGATCCCCGGGTGGCGGTGGTGACGTTGGAACCTGTGTTCTATTAGTTGGTGACCTGGTCGATGACCTATTTACGCAACTACTATGGCGCGGATTCTCGCCCATTGCAAGAAAAGCTTGTTTGTTTGGCAAACAACGTTGAATTCAATGTTAACTTAATCACTTGCCGATGATAGGTAAACAAACCGAATGCTAGTTGGGATTCAATTTTGGGGGCACAGTTAACGAAAGTAAAAGTAGCGCACACACTAAAAATTCGACAGTGTTTTGAAGCAAAAACGACGTGCTACTATTTCTGCTGAATTACACACAAGAATCACACACGATACATTGTCCGAGGAGAGAACGCTAGAACGCAGCTGGGCTAGCTGGTATACCGCACAGATGCTACTCTATACAAAGATCTAATAAAACTTGAATCGGTTAGATGTGCGAGCACTCGAACATGCACGTCAAAGGTGAAGTTTATGATGTGCAAGATCAAATGTCGTCATCACACTCAGGGAACCCCTCTGGAAACGAGCAGCACCAGAAACTAATACAACGATTCGAAATCTGATATCGCTCTCGGTCTTAGCTGCGAAACGAAAGCACTCCAAATCATAACTTATACTCGCTCGCCATTGGTACAAATGAAAAGTAAAGATCTCTTTATAAAACACGAAAAGCTTTTGATTCGCGTTGAATGTCGTGTGGTTTGGTTGCTTGCTTTTGCCGACGCAGATACGATTCAAATGGATTAAGTTGTGAAACCTCACGCAGAAAACACCGACTGCGTGAAACAAACAGTGGCAAATAGTCGCTAGACGCACAAATGCCTTGAACTTGAGGGGAATTTAATAAGTTTTTGAAGGATTTTCTTTCGGTTTCACTGGGCGGGGTTCGGTGGAGGCGCACACATCGCGGGTAAACACTGTTAATTTGGTGCAAATATTACGTATACGACCGACGACGCTGAGTTACCGCTTGCCAGAGAGCGTGCTTTGTTTTGATCGCAATCGCGTCCACAGATTCACAGTGAGGACTTTACAAAATGAACTCATGGCTTGTTTGTTTCTTTCGTTATCACACTGAAAGGGATTACGCACGTGAGCTGTTATTGTTGACCGCGCGTTCTAGTGATGTTTGCCTTGGGGGTGATTTGTTTAAATTGTAATTAATGATTAATCGGTTATTTATCATCCATAAACTGACTTGTTCTATGACGCTTGCGAGACTGAACGCCTTTAACCAGTGGCAGTCATTACGTACAGACCTCCACTCCCAGTCAGTTAGTGGATGATTGGGTGTGGAGTGTGTAACACTATTTTGGAGGCTCAGTCTTCTACGGTGGAGTGCAAAAAATTAACTAGATTTGATATCGATTTGGTGTCACACGGAATAAGATTTATTTTTGTTGCCAAAAACAGAAGTCGTGCATCAACACGGTTAGGTTTTGCTGTTCACATCGTTATCATGGATTCAGGAAATTCCTTTGCTTGCGTACGTCGTTGTAGATTGTGGTCCGTAAACTACTTTGTTCAGCAGAGCTTCATATGTAGAGCGATTATGATTTCATTTACTCGCGACGCATACTTTCGTTGTGTAGTGATATGAATCAGAGGAGGAGTAATATCGTCAAGGTCTTTTTGAGTATATTCAAGAAGGTGTACTTTATGTTAAATCTGGGGCATGCACGCATATGGTTAAGGTGACAAATGTGTGGGCGTAATCAATTACTGCCTTTCAACTCTTTTTGTAATTTGGCGCCTCAGGAATAGTATGGCGCCTTGGGGAAAATTTGACATCATTTAGGAATCAGAGAGTGAAGGAAAACTGCCGGGCTTATGAAAAGTTTTTAACACATTTGACTGCTCAGATTCAATGGAAAACTGTTTGATTTTTGCTGGGCAAAGGCATGCACGCATATGGTTTGCTTTTGGATTCTTAATTCTAACCTAAGGGCATAGCTCCTGATGAGTTAGAGTCGATGGCGGAGGATCGAGTGGCCTGGAGATCTCTCGTGCATGCATTGCCCCCGCGACCCCTTTAGTGGAACATGCGGGTCACTGAAAATGAGATGAGAGATGAGATGAGAATTTTAACCAAAACTAACCTACATATGTGCTGCTTGATATCAGCGCTGATATAAACTGTTATGACCGAATCAATATCTTTCAGAAACAGATAGTAGGGAAGTTAAACCACATGGCCAGTATTCCATGTAGTATATTATGGTGAAATTGTTTATATCGAAATGTAGATAAGTGACCCCTGTTTTGATTCTTAAAGGGAGAATTTTAATATTGATTGTCTTGTACTACAGTCCGCACGGAGGTTGAGGTCCACCTCTACTTGGGTGCGCCTGGCTAGACACATATCGCTGTACAGCCCATATAGTTCCTGGTTGAATCGTCTCCTCCAAATGCCATCAACGCAAACCGGATAAAAGATCGCGCGCATAACTTTTCTCTCGAAGAGACCAAGCGACTCTTCATTCGCTTGGGGTATTTTCCATGCCTCTGCTCCATAGGGCAGGACTTGGATGATCAATGCCTTGTACAAAGTCAGCTTGGTCTTTCGAGACGGCCCTATCCTCTGTTGCCTTTTCAGCCAAAAAAATAGCGGTTGTTTGTAATGCTTACCACCGAGCCGACGTGGGACGAAGTCCTTCGATGTTGCTAATAGCTGCCTAGTTTTGGTCAAGTCGTTGAAGTTCTGTGTCCTTTATCGACGACAGCATTTACTACGTACTGCTCTCGTTTACCATCAGACCCATTTCTGCCGCTTCCGTTTCAGTGCCCGCAAACGCTTCATTGACGATTCACTGTGTTCGACCAATCTCGTCAAGCTTTTTACTAGCATTTGTACGGATTTTTGGAAGATCGTGCCTCTAGTGCTGGTCAGTGTGTTTTAAACAGTCTTCTTACCTTCATTGACAGCTCGCTGTGTTCGCCCAATCACGTCAATGTCATCCGCGTAGTCTAGTAGTTGAACAGACTTTTGGAAGATCGTGGCTCTTGTGTTGGTCAGTTAGTTTTGCACGATCTTCTCAAGAACGATGTTAAAGAAATCACATGACAGCGCGTCGCCTTCTTCAAAACCTTTTTTGACATTGAAGATCTCGGTGAGTTCGTTACCGACCTTGATGAAGCAGCGATAGTACTCCATCGTCATCCTGCTGCAGGAATATCAAAACTGGACATGGCACTGTACATCTCGTATGAAGCTTCAGGTTGACTGATGCCGATGTTGGTCAGCTCACTCAAGTCATCGAAGAAGTATGCTCTTAGGTATGTTTTCATACGGGTGGAGACTGCTACATGTGCAGAGGAGATGTGTTACAGTATCCTCCTCTTCCTCATATCTGCAGCTTCCGCAGAAGTTGTTGTGAGGGACTCCCAAGCTTGAGGGGTGCGTGTCCCGTGATGTCCCCATATGGAGTATTTTAAGATGACCTATCTATTTTAATTAAATAGATAAGCGATCTTCGACTCTGAGCCTGTGGGACAACGCAACAGAGGACGTCCACGTTTAAGGTGGCGCCTACAAGTCGGGGTCGACCTCGGCCGGCTTGGTGTGCGAAACTGGAGACAGCTGGCGAAAGATCGTGCTGGCTGGAAAGGCATGTTGAGTGAGGCCCAGGTCCACCTCGGACTGTAGCGCCCTAAGAAGAAGAAGAAGAAGATAAGCGATTATAGTTGAGTTTTGTCCAAATTTGTTTTGCAGTGAGACACGGACCATTGGTGGTTCTTTTTGTGTGCTATTATAACAGATCTTTATCTGTAGCAAACGACATGAGCGGTGGTTTTCCACCAAACCACACCCGCCGAGTTCATGGGCTTTCCAATTCAAAGGAATGTCATTGTGTCCCTGGCACCCACATGAATGTTAAAGTGCTCAGCAATCTCGTCAAGGTCAGGAAGATCTTAAAATAAAAAGTAACCGAATTTAGGAACTCAATCCCGGCTTGGCTGTCCGAACATATGATGACGTCCTTCTTGAATATCACATTGTTTCTTCGACTCTGAACCAGTGGGACAACGCAACAGAGGAACTCCAGGTACAAGGTGGCGCACCGGAGTGGGACTTCAACAAACTTGATGTGCGCATTTAGCGACAGCTAGCAAAAGATCGTGCCAGCTGGCGAGGTTTGTTGGTGGAGACCTAGGTCCGCCCTGGACTGTAGCGCCTCAAGACGAAGTATCCATTTACTGATAGGTGCTAGCCTGGAAGACGCTACAATGTTCCGGAGGATGGAGGGATATATTAATATTAGGGACCTTTTCCTACCCCATTGCCCGTCTTAGATTGATCTGTGAGTGATTGTCAGCTTTCCAATCATCTCTGGAGGGATAAATAATAATAATAATAATGGTGGCGCTACAGTCCGAGGTGGACCTGGGCCTAGCTTCTCAGCAACCACTCGTGTTGTGCGTGCTATTGTTCTGTCACGAGCGGAGGGGACCTACAGTTTAGTGCCGACTCCGAACGGCGAGATTGAGAAGCTGTTTCTAGACAGTTGTACTCTTTGAGCATTGTCAGTGACTCGAAAGAGGTGGAGCCGTGAAAAAATGTTTGATGTTTTTTTTTTCGAGATTCGAACCGACGACCTCGAGCGTAGGTCGACTCCTACGTACCCACTACGCCCACCTCTGGAGGGATACGACTCCTTTAAAAAGAGAGGGGTAGTAGGAGGCCAGATCTTGGAGAAGGAACTCGAATTTGTCGATAATCGAGTGGTGGGATCGGTTTGGTATTCTTTTCACAGATGGAGTATTTTAGGTTAGGTTAGGTTAGAAGTGGATAAAGTGTGCACTTAGACCAGTACTGATTCATGGAGCTGCCACACAGGTTGACTGAGGTCAACCCAATTGTTCTGTTGCGGGAAACCATCTGGAACCTCACTCGTAAATGCTATCAAAGACGTAGCATTTGTTGGCGTTAATTACAAGTCGATTAAGCTGAACAACATTATCATAAAGCAAAATGTTGCTTGGGTATAATACGGGCTGTTAAATGCCAATGCATGTAATAAACTGACGAAGACTTTGATTTTTCTTTGATTTTTATTTAACGGTTTTCATGTTTACTGTCGCCTGTAAAGTCAGGTTCAATTTCTCCAGAGAATCAGCAGCCATTGATGACGAGAGCATAACTGAATTTAACTTATAAAATAAGTTTTGAAACCAACATTTAGAAAATCATTACCCGACGACTCACTTAAGGTGGCGCTACAGTCCGGGGTGGACCTGGGCCTCAACCAACAAGCGTCTCCAGCCAGCTCGATCTTTAGCTAGCTACCTCCAGTCTCGCAAGCACAGTTGGTTGAGGTCCCTTTGCACCTACATGCACCACCTGAGTCGCCGTTTTCCTCTACTGCGCCGTCCTTCGGGGATGGATTCGAAGACTTTCCGGGCCAGAGCATTGGTTTCCATTCTCTCTATGATCTAACCATCTTAATCGTTAGACCTTCACCCTTCGGCTAAGTCGATGTCGCTGAACAGCTAGTACAGTCCATATCTATATCGTCCCCTCCTCTCACACTTTATGCAGACGGGACCGAAAATAACCCGAAGAATTCTGCTCCCAAAACAGCCAAGAGCAAACTCATCCGTTTTTGACAAAGTCCATGCTTCTACGTCATAAAGCAGGACTGGGACGATTAAGGTCTTATATAGGGTTACCTTGGTTGTTCGAGTGGGCTTTGTTTACCAATTGTTTTTTAGCCCAAAGAAGCAGCGATTGACAAGAGTTCTTCTTCGTTTGATTTCAGCGCTGGTGTTATTGCCCAACGACAGCAATCGAAAATTTCTTCACACATCCGGAGGAGGAGCACAAAAACGGCCTGAACTTTGTTGTGATGTGGCAAACTGAGTGAAAGGGTATGGGACTTGTCACTTTACGGACTGAAAATGGTCAATGTACGGACGAACATGAGAAATGAGGGTGCTCACGGCACCCCATTGAGGTTAGTCACCGGGATCAATCACCACAAACGCCTAAGCCTGGTCACAGAAACCTGAAACTGTTCCCCGCCTGAAGCCTTGCATCAACGGTTAGTCACCCAGGTCAATCCCCGCAAACGCCTTAGCCAGGTTCCTCTCCAGAAACCTTAAATCAATGCCTCGCACAAAATAAGTCGACACGTGTTGTCGGGAAGAAACAAAACATTCTGTTTGAAGTCTTAAAATATATCTCAATATATTTCCATTCTTATATTGATTTTCATTTATTAAAACGCATAATTAATTAGTAACTAAGTTTAAATATATATATATGTATTTTTTTAAATAAAAAAATAAAAATAAACCAAGGAAAACAATTAATGAAGCAGAACACGTTTGTTTCATCTTGCAACGACGAAACATTCATATCTTCGATCTCGAGACTCAACTACACATTTTTTCCATTTAATCAATGGTACACGAATTGTGACATTTTTCAAATGAAACGTGTCTGCACTCGGCCTCCACGAATCGAAGAGGATGCGTCATCTCTACACAAGTACGTATTTTTAAATAAAAAGATTTATACACACGGTCGATGAATGAATAACAATGCATTTCTAGGACTTAAGCAATGACGGTGAATATTCTGAGTGGAGGCGGAGGAACACTGTACGGTGTAGGTGTGTGTGTATTTATAGAAATAAATTTCATTCATTTTCATTCTCATTTTTATTCTTCATTTTGTCTAATCAAAAATAGGGTTTTGGAAAATATTTGTTTGAATACAAAGGAGGAAAAAGACAATTACATCGTTTTTTTTGCTTTCATCGAATTACTCTTGAATGTCTTTATGTGTCTGAGAGGTGGACTTGGGTTTGCAGAGAAAAAAAACAAAAAGGAAAAATAGAAACGTCCTATGTCTGTGGAAACAAAAAAATTGTTCAACTTTCTTTGCTTTCATTTTTGATGAAGTTAATTTAAGCCAAGTATATGTAAACTTTTCGATCTTCTGGCGTTCGTGCTAAATACTCCCTTTCGATAAGGTTCTCTATTCGCTTCTTAATAAATACGGGTGAGGGTAGAAATCTTGACTTAAGCTGAGACGTGACGTCCGACACCAGGAGGTTATGCTGAAATGAATGCAAAAACAAATAGTGATCAGTCTTTTAGGGGATCAGCTAATCCACGGATGGAACCTACCGTCATGCGTTTTCTGGCTTTCATTATTCTTACAATTGCAGCCTCAATCTCATGCTTACGATCATCGTCGACTTTACCGCGGGTCTCTCGTCTCTCCGGCTCGGATTCACCCTTTGCAGCAACGGTTTGTATTTTAACCCTACAATTAGGATGGAAATGATGCCAATGGGAATTAGTGATGATGAGGTGGTACTGACCTATGGAATTTCGATATGAATGCATCATTAATATGAAATTCATTAGTGGGTTCAATGTCCTTTGTTTTGGGATTGCGTACAAGGAGCCTTTGCGCGGATTTACCCATTGACAGTGATTGTAAGGCTCTAATAAGTTCTCTTTCAGGAATATCTGTTTCTTGTTGTATCTCCTCGTATGATAAGCGTTCACGGTTGTTAAATAACATCAGGATGCACATCTGTAATCAAAGTGAAATTCGTAAATTAAGAAAGTTAATCAAAATTGTTGAAGATAGATAAGTCAAGACTGCATTTGTAATGAACGTGTGTACCTTCATAAATTAGTACGCTCCCTACACGATTGATTATATCGTAAACTTATAGAAGCTGTCGTCAAATGCAATCGAACGACAGCTTAAGTGATATGTTATATCTTGACTCAGGTTAGGTTAGGTTTAAACTGGGCGGAGTGTGCACTTAGATTCATTGTGCTGCTACACGGATTTACTGAGGTCAATCCAATTGTTCAGTTGCGGGAAACCACTTGAAGCTTAAGATGTAGCGCAACAGATTGCTTATCGGAACCTCAATAAGTTCAGATAAGCTATCAAAGAAGTAAGCGTCGAAGAGACTCTGAAGTCTAATAAAGCTGCTGGTGCAGATAGCCTGCCCGCCGAAATGTTTAAAGCAGCTGGAGGTGATCTGGTAGGGCGCATGCACCAGCTCATCTGTAAGATATGGTCGGAGGAAAGCATGCCCGATGAGTGGAATCTCAGTATCGTTTGCCCGATCCACAAGAAAGGAGGCCCCTTTGACTGCGCCAACTATCGATATAATAGTCTCCTTAACATCGCCTATAAGATCTTCTCTGCCGTTTTGTGTGACCACCTGAAATCATTTGTGAACAAACTGATAGGTCCTTATCGTGTGGTTTCAGGCCCGAGCAGTCCACCATCTGTACGAGGCGTCCACGGATCCAACGCCTAAGATGGCTAGGCCAAGTAGAGCGTATGGACAACTTAGCTCCGGCCCGAAGAGTCTTCGACTCTGAGCCTGTGGGACAACGCAACAGAGGACGTCCACGAACGAGGTTGCGCACACAAGTCGAGGGGGACCTCGGCCGGCTTGGTGTGCGAAACTGGAGACAGCTGGCGAAAGATCGTGCTGGCTAGAGAGGCATGTTGAGTGAGGCCCAGGTCCACCTCGGACTGTAGCGGCCTAAGAAGAAGAAGAAGCGTCGAAGAGACGCCAGGGTCAGGCAGGAGCAGAGGGCAGGACCACTTCCTCCTCATCTAGGCAGCATTTGCAGAAATCATTAGCCAGAGTCCCTAGTCTTTTGGCGTGATCTCCTATGAAGCAGTGTCTTGTAATGAGACTGATGATTTTACTTATGTTGGATCTATCAAGAGAGATTATTTCAAAAGATCTTTTGAGGTCCAGCTTGGGCCAAATCATTCTGGAGGTGTGGTACGTAGTAGCTCTCGCCCGTCTGTTATTTGTTTTATGAATTGTATCTTCTAAAAGCAACAATTTAAAAGTCGGAAGGACCATACCCAAGTAGCTGTGTTTCGGTAGTAATGGCTGTGTGGTAGCGAACTTGGCAAGTTCATCCGCTTTTCAATTGCCCGGAATGTCTCGAATATTGAACTGATCGGCCATCTTGTCTAAAGACGAGCGACAGTTAATGACTACTTTGGAGTTTAGCGGGACCAATTCCAGAGCCCTGATAGCTGCCTGGCTGTCGGTGAAAATGCAAATATCACGTGCGGATATTCCATTCCATTTGAGCCAAGACAGAGCTTCACTTATTGCCATTAACTCCGTCTGAAGCACGCAGCAATGATCGGGTAAGCGAAAGCCGCCTGAAATACGCAGCAATGATCGGGTAAGCGAAAGGAGAGTCTGATGTTTAATTCGTTGGAGAAAACACCACTCCCAACCCCATCCTGGGTTTTTAATCCATCCGTAAAGAAATGCAGGGATCCTGCAAAAAGCTAGGAATATGGTTCCAAAAGTCTCTGTCTGGAATTATTGGATTCAAAGAGGTCCTATCAGGAAAGTATTGGAGTGAGGCGTGATCTAAATTTTTAATCGGCAAGTTTAAGGAACTTAGTATTGAGGAGGAATGTTGGTCCACTGGGACGAGGCCAGGAGATAGCGGTGTTGATTGCTAGTTGTCGGCGAAATATATCAAGTGTGGTAAGGTTGAGGATAACGCTCAAGGCATCATACGGCGTAGTTCTCAATACACCTCCTATGCAGATTAAAGCTTGACGTTGAACTTTCCTAAGGTCATTGTAGTGCATGGCTTTGTCTAGAATAGGCCACCAGACATGCGCACATATAACAAAATGGGTATTGCGATGGCTACGTAGATTAAATGGATCATGTGAGGTTGGAGACCCCATTTTTTGCCTATATCTCATTTACATACGTAAAGAGCAAGCGTAGCCTTACGGGCACGCTCCATTATATTTTGCTTCCAGTTTCGCCTCTTATCTAGGATAAGTCCAAGATATTTGGCAGATTCGTAGAATCTACAACTGGTGCCATCAATGGTAGGGGGGTCGATGGTAGGAATTTTGTATTTCCGTGCGAAGAGAACGATTTCCATTTTAAGAGCGTTGATGCCAAGGCCTTTTGCCTTGGTCCACGCAGACAATTTTGAGAGGCATCCCTTAGCAGCTACAAATCTACACCACAAATTATGGAAATTTGTTCACGCAAAGTTCGACAAGGTTAAGGTGAATATCGATATCCACCAACGCACCATGAATTGATTTATTGTGCGGAACACTTTCTTTCGTGTGAATACATCTCGAATGATTGAATGTTCTTACCTGATACGTAGAGACTTGGAGGATGTGTTTTCTTGTTGTCGTTGGACCCCCATTGGAGCATGATGATAAACTAGAACTTGGTCCATCCTTATCCTTATCGCACTCCGACTTTGTTCCAAAGAAAACAGCATTAATGTACGCAGTACCTAAACAAAAACAAGAACAATTCAAGGTCACTCTTGAGAGAAAATAAATCATCGAAGCGTACCCATTTGTGGTTGTAATGTCAGCTGCCGACCCGAGTGTTTATCTAAGTAGAATTTTTTAAATGTCTCGAATGCAGTCCGCGGCGCTACCGGTATATTACAATTGGGTGTTGCAGTCTACATACGAAATGGAACGGATAATAAATCTCATGCGGTTTCAAATGAATTCAAAACCTACTTGTGTTGGCCAGAAGCCTGTTGTTAATATTCGGACTGTTAGCTCGACGCCCGATAATGATAGCTTATGAATATTTACATAGTTTTTAAATTCCTCCATTATTGTATTTGACACGGACATATCCTTAAACATTCCTTCTAATTTTGAGGTAAATTGACATCCACATTCAGTCTGGAAAAGAAATGTTTGGTTAAAACATTGTCTCGTGTATGATAAGAGGTTAAACCTTTAATTTTGATATCATATTCTTTTCGAAATCATCTGAGACTGATTTGTTCAACAATAACCGCTTGGCTAGATGTGTTTTGTAGTAGCGTTCGAAAACATCCTTCTCTAACAGGAATCGGAAGAGTACCATGGTCTTGTCCAGAATTGTTTCAATCTCCTGTTCCGTCATCTAAAATAAAAACAGACAAACGAGGGGGTGATCGGATGTGATTTGGTGAAATTTGAGGTTAAGTACTTACTCCTTTGCCACCTTTTTTGAGTTTGTCGTCTATGAAGAGGGACAGATATTCGGGTGATTTGCTGTTTAGATTGAGAAAATGTTCGAAATCCGATGAAATCATGTTTTTGAAGATCCTGTCGTTGTTGAATGAATTGTGCAGGAAATGGTCGAAACGATCTTTGAGGTCGAGCAGATTTTGCACAAACGTTATCGGATTGGTGCCGTTCTCCTCTTCTTTCACAAGCAGTCGACCTTGTTCGCGAAGGTAAGCGGACACTGCATCAGCGATCACCTTTAAACCTTTCTCTTTGAGGCGGGAGAACAATTTATATGTACAAGCTAGATCTTCAGTTTTTGAATTTTTTATCATATAAACCACGCCAGAGTTTTCCATTTCCACAATGGTGCGCATATGGTGCTTGATGAGTTCGTCTTCGACGACCTTAACAATGCGCGGCTCGGTGTCTTTGTCGAGATACAATGCAGCACGAGCTGATTCTTCTTGAATTCGTGCCTGAAAATTCACCAAAACAAAAAAACATACATATCTTTGAATGGATCTTATCCCAAGCCATGCTTACCTCAACCTTCTTGATGCATACACCAGCATCGTTTTCAGCTAAATATTTTTGGGACTCTACTTTGTAAAACGATGCCGATTGTTTTAGGAACGGCACTTCAAAGTCATCCTCGTACACTGACCTCGTGTTGATTCCAAGCGACATCAACATCTGGCATGCATTCTTGATTGCTAAGTGATTTATAACCTCACCGCTCCTTTCGAGTAACACCATACCAAGTAACGTCTCCCGCAGGTGCTCCTGAATGACGGGATGTCGGACAATCTAAGCCACAACGAGCACACAAAATCAATGTCAATCTATCGGCGGATTTGTAATTTGTGGACATACCTGCTCCTTAAATATAATCAATCCCAAATTGTATACGTTCTCTACTTCCCGCTGCTGCACAAACACTCGATCCATGTACATCAGGATGTCTCGAATCATGACCATGGATGTCTGATGGTCATTCCACGCCTGATTCAACTTCGGTAGAAAATTATTGTGTAAACTGTCCAACACCTCCGGCCGCACCTTGTTCTCCAAGTGATCGGACACTACTTCCCTCAGTCCAAAATACAATCGGTTACCATGCTTGTGCAGTACCATTGTGTATGCATTGCGATATAGCTCCTCGAAGGACAGGCCAGAATTGTTTTTCTTCTGGATCTCTTGTATGGCATTCTTCAGGCTGGCCCAGATTGTCTCTACATACTTTTCATCCATGGAAGTCTGCGGGAAGAAAGCAAATCGTTTTATTATGAAAATGAATCAGGCCCCAGGGAGATTATTTGACAACTCTCAAAAACTGTTCATACACCCATCAAAACAAAAACATACTTGAAAGCCAGTTCTATAGTGCGGCAGCCAGAGGGGGTACAAACGGTATATTTCAGTGATTGAAAGGTCTTTTGAGGGGTCATTGCGAAAATGTGATATTCTTCGAGGCAGTAGAGAATACTTCAGAGCTTTTCGAGTCTTTCGCATTGTTGGGAAACAGTTTCACCGAGTGATACTCTCGAGCACGTGATGTGCATTTCCATTGAACTCTGCTGTCCACAGTCTCAGGTCTCTGATTTGCGTGCACAAAGAAATTTCAACTAGCTCCTTCAGCTTGCTTTACTAATTGATTTTTATTCAAAGATTTTAGTTGTCGAAAAGGGAAAGAAAACAAAAAAAAGTAGAAAACAATTCGAAGGATAATGAACGGCTGACTAAGCCGAAGGCGTTTAAAGTGCGCCGAGTCAATTGACGCATTACAGAAATGTGTTTTGTAAATGATCCTTGGTCAATGAAGGGTGCAAATGTATACAATTTTCGCCTTCAATTGGACGCATCTCATGTGGCTAAGATTGAGAATAAATGAATGGAGGTCCAAAAATTTGCAGTGATCTTTGTACTAAGCGTTTTTTTAGCTGTCAATTTAATCTTTGTCATTTAGAGCTTATAAAGGGTGACCAAATGGCAATGGGCGCCGTGGCGTAGTGGGTAGGTGCGTCGACTCCTACGTTCGAGGTCGTCGGTTCGAATCTCGAAAAAAACATCAAACATTTTTTCACAGCTCCACCTCTTTCGAGTCACTGACAATGCTCAAAGAGTATAACTGTCTAGGAAAAGCTTCTCAAACTCGCCGTTCGGAGTCGGCATTAAACTGTAGGTCCCCTCCACTCGTGGAGAACAATAGCACGCACAACGAATCTAGGCCCAGGTCCACCTCGGACTGTAGCGCCGCCATTATTATTATAAATGGCAATGAAAGCTTTTTCAATTGTTTCAGCAGCTGTCAAAGTTATCAATGACATCCGTTTTCTTCTTAGAGCGCTACAATCCGAGGTGGACCAGAGCCTCACCCAACATACCTCTCCAGCCAGTACGATCTCTCGCCAGCTGTCTCCAGTTTTGCACACAAAAGTGGCTGAGGTCCACCTCGACTTGTGTGCGGCACCTTCTACGTGGACGTCCTCTGTTGCGTTGTCCCACAGGCTTAGAGTCGAAGACTCTTCGGGCCGGAGCTAAGTTGTTCTTACGCTCTACATGGCCTTGGATCCGTAGACGCCTGTCTAGACCCATATAGTTCGTGGCTGAATCTTCTCCTCCAAATGCCATCAACGCAAACAGGACCAAAGATCGCGCGCAGAAATTTTCTCTCGAAAAGACCAAGAGACTGTTCATCCGCTTGGGATATTGTCCATGCCTCTGCGCCGTAAAGCAGGACTGGGATGATCAAGGTCTTGTATAGAGTCACATTGGTGTTCCGAGAGAGGGCTCTACCACTCAATTGCCTTTTGAGCCCAAAAAAACAGCGGTTGGCAAGAGTTATTCTGCCTTTGATCTCGGTACTGATGTTGTTTGTACTGTTTACCGCGGAGCCAAGGTAGACGAAGTCCTTTACTACCTCAAAGTTATAGCTGCCCATGGTGACGTTCTGGCCAAGTCGTCGATGTTGTGCGTCCTTTCTCGATGACAGCATATACTTGGTTTCGCCCTCGTTTACCGCCAGAACCATTTTAGCCGCTTCCGTTTCAAACGCATCAGCCAGCAAACGCATCATTGACGGCTCGTTGTGTTCACCCAATCACGTCAATGTCATATGCGTAAGCTAGCAGTTGAACGGACTTTTGGAAGATCGTGCCTCTTGTGTTGGCCAGTGAATTTTGCACGATCTTCTCAAGAACGATGTTAAAGAAATCACATGACAGTGCGTCGTCTTGTCTAAAACCTTTTTTGACATACAAGGTCTCGGTGAGTTCGTTACCGACCTTGATGGAGCAGCGAGAGTTCTCCATCGTCATCCTGCTCAATCTGACGAGTTTGGCAGGAATGTCAAAACTAAACATGGCGCTGTATACCTCGTCTCTATGCACGCTGTCAAATGCGGCCTTGAAATCGACATATAGGTGGTGTGTGTCAATTTGCATTTTTTGGGTCTTCTCCATTGACCAATGACATCCAGCTGTCAAAATATTGAGTAAGTTTTGCCATTTCGTTATGTATCATTGCAGGCTTGCTGAATGTTTGAAACTTCTTAAAAAATGTACCGAAATTCTGGCTCAGTTGTAAATACGCAACGTGAATTTCGTCGCTAGGTCGGTGGCCATCATACCTTCAGTGCGCAGGCAATTTGTCGCATAGTGGAAAAGTTTGAGCGCACGTGTCTTGGACCTTAAGCCACCAAACAGACAGAGATTGGTGCGAAATAAATAAATCATAGCAGCTGTACCGAATAAGACCCAGAAATGTCGATTCGGTGCCGATCAGACAAATTGGACATCGTTAGAGAGTCATCTCGACTTATCTTGTGATTGGATTTGGGCCTACATCCGTATAAGATTGTGCTGAAGCAAGAATTGAAGCCAGTTGATCATAGACAATGCCGTGAGTTCGCTAATGAGTGTTGAAGATTTTGGCAAAAACATCACATTCTCGGACGATTCCCAGTTTTGGCTTAGCGGATATGTCAACAAGCAAAATGTCCGTAATTGAAGAGAACACAATCCACAAGTGCTCAACCAATCATCAATGCATCCACAAAGACTGGCTGTTTGTGGTATCAGGTATAGAGCACTAGAATCGTCGACAAGAAGTGGGGACTGAACCCCAAACCAACCTGTGAATGTACACAGCTATTATTAGACTTATGGTCTAGCGCAGGCAACATTTAAAGTCGTAAATTTAATAGCATTAACGAAAGTACAGAGACTTGTACGTATGGACGTTATTGGTGCTATCAGCACCACTCCAACAACTGTCTTGGAAATAATTCTTTGCTTGTTACGTTTGGATCTTTTTATGCAGACATCAACCGCTAAGAGTGCCATGAGAGCCAGTCAGTCTGGAACTCAAGCACCACGTGTCATGAAAACAGGTTAGACAGGCTATTAGTAGATGAAGCGGAGTGGTTATAGATTACCCACGATTTTGAGAAACATTTTAATGGGATGAATGGGTGGCAAAAGATCGTGCTGGCTGGAGAGGCATGTTGAGTGAGGCCCAGGTCCACCTCGGACTGTAGCGCCCTAAGAAGAAGAATGGGTGGTAAATTAACCCAGCCAATAACACAACCATAAAGGTATATACCGATGGGTCGAAGATGAAACAGGCACAGGCGCGAACCTAATCCCCAAAAGAACTAAACTTGCACTGTTCAATTAGACATCCTGACTACCGCGTTGCTTTTCGAGTTCCTAGCGGTCACTAAAGCGGCCAGAATGATATCAATGTTGACAATATCTGGAACAGGAATAAGGTCCAAGCTAGTTGCCTGTTGTCGCAAAGAACTGAAGGCTCTTGGCTCTCAGCACTCGATAAGTCCATGCTGTGTCTCTGTTCAGAGAGACATAATAATAATAATTATCGCGGGGCTAAAGTCCGAAGTGGACTTGGGCTTAGCTTCTCAGCAACCACTCGTGTTGTGACGGGTGGAGGGGACCTATAGATTAATGCTATCTCCGAACGGCGAGATTGAGAAGCATTTTGTAGTCAGTTACACCCTTTGAGCATTGTCAGTGATGAGGTGGCGCCTCATCTCATCATTGCGCCCCGCGACCCCTTTAGCGGAACATGCGGGTCACTGAAAATGAGATGAGATGAGAGATGAGAAATCAGTAAGGGGTCTTTCATTCATGAGAGAAAAGAAGCACGTGCAACACAATTGGAAGACATGCAAAGCTGTACTGCTTGTATTCATTTTATACAAGATATCCGATTACGACCACTAGCCACCATGTGCTTACAGGAAAATAACACAAATTAGATGATAGACGTAGATTTGTGTGTACCCCAATCGACTTAGCAGGCTACACTAGAGACAGCTATCAAAAGATTGTGCTTGTGTGTGGCTTGTTGGTAGAGGTTGAGGTCGTCCTTAGATAGGGTATGACCTAAAGGAATTTCCCATCACAGCTTAGCACAGTAAACCAGGAAAATTATTCCAAGCAACTGGTGATGGAGGTCTAAGTGGAGTATTAAACAAAGATAAGGCTGAGGACTGCTTTAGATTCCTCCTCACTGGTATGGGGGGCGAATATATAAAAACAGTGAGGTAGAACATAGATGTTCTTGACCAAAAAAAAGGACTACGTGGGTTTAATGGAGTCAATCCAATTACTCGAGAAAAGATAGGCTAGGTTGAATGCGGCTACCCTTGTCAGGGGAAAGCACATAGACCCATTGTGCAGAAAGAGATAAAGAACAAGCAAACGGTGCCCATTAAATAAAACGATAAGTCTAGTTGAATATCATTTGCTCGTCTTATCAGCAGTTAATTTGGGAGTCTTAGAAAAAACTTTAAATTGGTTTCAAATCGGCAGGGAACTACATAACAAGATAAGTGGTGTGAGTTGCAAGAATGATCTCGATATTAATCACATTGCATTACCATCGACTTCAAACCTGCAGCATTAAAGTCTTTAAACGCGTGAAAACTATGACTAATGCCCGCACTAGTTTGAAAGCATGGCAGGTCGCACTCTGCTTCAGAATATTCAATGCGAATATGACAGGATTATAAACACAAAGAGTATGTCGTAAACATTGCCTAGCAAGTGGTAATGTGTTGTTGACCCCGGCAAGCCAAATTTTAGTGAATTCCTACAAACAATTGGGTTATGAACTAAAGATCAATGCACTCATTAACAAATATACTCACCGGAAAAGCGCGTATACGCATCTTTCCCTCCTTCTTGGGAGCAGTCCCCCTTATACTCATGTTCTGGAGACGTCTGCAATTCTCCTCCACTTTTTCCAAGTTCTCCGCAACAAAATCACTTAAAGCTTGCTGCTTTGCAATGTCACTACCAAAAATGTATTCTCTTTAATATCCACTGTCTTCGATTCGATTTTTTTTATCCTGATAATGACACTCCAGTCAATGTTCTGTGGTCCACTGTCTACACGTCTTCCTCCTCGTCCTCAAATCACTTCAGATGATCACTAGATTTTCCTCGTATGCATTGAGTCTGTAAGATGTTTGTCTTCTCTCCGTGTGACCGTATCTGTAAGACAACATAAAACAAATCAAAAAAATTGGAAATTCAATTCAACACTAGGTCTTCTTTGGTTTGGTGAGCTTATGGCTTTTTTTGTTGTGTAAAACAGAATTTCACTGCGATTATGAATAATGGAGATGTCAAGTAGTAGGCGGATATGAAATGGTTACGCGCTACCTTCGCAACAAAAAGATTTATTTTTGATGTGCTCGTCAGGGACGCTTGGAAAACAATAATTTTTGTTGTAAGTTTCCTTGTTGTTTCTAGCCGATTAAACAACAATGGACACAGCAATGGATGGTCTTGTGTGCGGATCTTCTCACTTCTTTGGCGACGTCGATTTCTGCTGAATCCTATTTTTTCTCCTCTGGCTAGAGCGAGCGAATTTTGTTTGTTTGGTCGTTTGGGTCGTCGGTGAAATTTACAAATTGTATATTAAATGCAATTACATTGTTTTTACTGTTTTTTTCTATTCCTATTCTACTGATTTCGATTAAAATCTTATGGATAAAATGGAAATTAATTTTTTCCCCTTTTCTATTTTAGCTACTTTGCGGCAGAACACAGGGAAAAAAGACACCACCGTCAAAATACGCACACAAACGTGAAAAATGCACACATACAGTGGTATTCAGTGACTCCACACAATGTAAAGGCGAAGGCGAAAGCAGAGATGAATTCATCTCCAACGAAAGTGCACTTTATTTTGACAGCTTGGGTGTTCGATGAGATCTGATACAGGGATGTTCAATGTGAGAAGTTCTTAATTAATTTATTTTATAAAAAAAAAAAAAGAAACGTGAAAGAGAGAAACTGGAGAAACTGCAGTTTTCTTTAATGTAAGTAAAAGCAATTAAAACATGACATCAGTCACAGATAAGCCCTTTATCGCTAATCATGAAATTTTTGATTCCAACCGCAAATGTTTGGAAACTTAATTCGGATGTAATTTAAATGATCGACAAAGTCCCACACTAACCGCGAATGAGATCATGATCTTGGATGGAAACACATTCATCAGTCAGACGATAAGTTATCGCAAAATCTTGACCACAATTCTGTCCCAGCTTGTCAGATAACTGATGAACTCTTTGATGACAAGTGATTTCTTATCCATAGTGGACATTATTATTCACAAACTTACAAAGACACCCCAATAACAGGCTTCGAATCCCCCAAAAATTGGGTATTCACCTTCAACAGAATACAAAAACTGCCAATTTGACATGACAACGCCGGTCAGTGTCACATACAATCGAACTTCATCCATCCCGCAAGGTGAATACACGCACAAAAAATGGAAAGAAAAAAGAACAAAAAAACAAAACATCTGGTAGGCAGCACTACTAGCCTTTATACCTCTCGAACCTACCCTGTATTCACACAAACAAAAAACAGCCGACAGAACTCCGAAACATTTCACAAGATGTCAAAATTTTTTTTCATGGAATTTCCACAATGAAAAAAAGAAAATTTTCTTTACCAACTTTTTGCAATGAATTTCAATAGAATTTTAGTGAAATTGCAATCGTTATGACACAGAACATATGCGCATTTACCTTTATTCATGAGAAATTAATCCGAAAATGGAAAATATCGCCTTAAAAATGAATCATTTAGCACTGGCACACTTCACAAGCAGTTTTGTGTTCTCGGATGACGGCAAAACTGTGTATGAAATGAGCACATATGATATTTCGAAGCACTTTTCGCGAAATTCGTATGTGGTTTTCTTGATTTCTTTTTTAATTTTTTCCCGAGATTTTAACTCGCAGAAGCGTAAATATTCACTATCGATGACGTTCAACAGCCCAACATGACTTTTCCCTTTGCCATCATATTTATTTTTTTTCGGAGTTCGTAAGGAGATTCTATCTCTTTCTGTTGCATGCAGTTGAAGGGGGTATAAGCCTTGTGTCATAATGGGCATTGCCAGAGCGAAATTTCGCTGATAATGGACTTAAAAAAAAAATAGAAAATGACAAACAGCTTAAATTTTTCAATCACAAAGGGTAGAGAATGTAGTATGTCTCTTTCAAACATTTGATCCATATTACATAACGAAGAATATATTACCAGCTACTGTCTAGCCCGTCTACACTGTATCAATTTATCCTTGTCGCATATTATTTGTTCAATTCGTTTACAATCCCAGAACTGAAGTTAATATCACCAGCAAATTTCGCGAATTTTTTTCTCTTGAATTTATGGATCACGAACGCTAGTGAATTGCGAAGAGATTGTTAAATTCGAAGAAAAAAAGCGAAATCGAAAAAATTCGATGCCGAAAAGTATACATTTTCGCTAATATTTCCTGAAAAATGGTTATTTCGAAAAATTAGCGTTTGCAGTTCGCCGTTCATTTGAAAGTCCCTTTAGGTTTTCAGACTACACAATGTATAAAGGGATGTTACAGCTTAGGGTTAATATAATAATAATAATGGCGGCGCTACAGTCCGATGTGGACCTGGGGCTAGCTTCTCAGCAACCACTCGTGTTGTGCGTGCTATTGTTCTGTCACGAGCGGAGGGGACCTACAGTTTAATGCCGACTCCGAACGGCGAGATTGAGAAGGTTTTTCTAGACAGTTATACTCTTTAAGCATTGTCAGTGACTCGAAAGAGGTGAAGCCGTGAAAAAATGTTTGATGTTTTTTTCGAGATTCGAACCGACGACCTCGAGCGTAGGAGTGACGCACCTACCCACTACGCCATAGCAGCTTTTAATGTTGCTTTTAAAATATCGGCACCGGGAGCTTAGAAAATCTTCCACAAATTTAGTGAAAAATTCTCTAGACTCCAAATAATTTAAGCAAAGATTCGCCTAGATTTGTGATGCGAATTTTATAGGCTATTGAAAGAGGAATCTAAGCAGCCTTCCTAAAGTCGCAAATTAAAGTCTAAACATTGCTCTCTTCAAATAAATAACTGCAAGCAAAAGATTATGCAAACCTAGCTCAAAAGTATGTCATCTTTCAAAGCCACTTTGTTCGAAATTAATGCGTCATGATCGTAAGTTAACTTTGTGTCCTCGCCGATTACCGGAAAATCTTTCTCGACAATTATGCAAGAAAGAAATTAAATGATTCTATCATGAAATGCTGACGACCATGCAATAATCTTCCCGAAGAGGGACTTATTTCTCTAGGTCCCCACGCTCATCATTTTAATTGACATCCTTAACAACACAAGGATGTAGTAACCCTTATCTCATTTAGCGGAAGTTCATCGGTCTCGATGATAAATTTGTTCGTTACTCTTCCTAATTGCCGAAATGGATCCATCAAAATCCTTCCCGTTGATGAGGACTTCAACAAGGACCTCGTTAGACATTAGCAAATATCGCGATGCCCCTGCCATCTGTCGACAGTCGTTGGTACACTCATAAATTCTCAGCGTCTCACAAGCAGTCTGCCAAATTATTCGTTCGCGTCATAAAATAAACCGCTTTCACCATCACCTATGCATCGGAAATGGATGAATGGATGGAATGGGATGGCAGAGGGAAGCACTTCCAGAGCGGGATGAACTCGTTGGTTAGCAAATTGCGTGTCACGTCGCTTGTTATCCTCCGCGAATCAATCTTCCACAGGCACAGGATGTGCTCACAAACGAGTGTGAGTGTGTGTGTGTGTGAAAGTGCGACGATGACGTTTGCCGGGGTTCAAGGATTTTGATTGATGGTAAGAGGAACTGTGTGGTTTGGATAATTGGCTGTTCGACGACGTTAGACAGGTGCCCGGGACATAAAAAATGAACTCATTAAGCGTGAACTGTTTGCGGGTAAGTAGAATTGTGTAACTTCGTTCGTAGATACATTTTCCCGAGTTTGTAGGCCGGTTGAGGGGGTTTCGAGATGACCTTTGCGAACTGCACGCACAGCAGTCGCGCAACGCCAACACCGTCTATGCTGGTCGACGCCGTCTTGGCCAAACCACAAACGTGCACAGGCAATGTCCACCATATGCTTGAATTGGCTGCGCTCTTGTTCGTTCGAATTTTACTGCGGAACGAGCCGAAGGGAAGCGCAGCTCTTGTGGTATTTTTATTACACGATCTGTGAAGTGAAAAATGGTTATGGGCATAATGGCTCCTATGTCGGATGGACAGCGAACGACCCTGCCGCAGTCCCATCTCGGAATGTTTTCATTAAAAAAGAGCGAAAGTCCCATGTCGGTGGCGATTGTTGCGCTGCTGTGCAGAGATTAAGATTTCTTCAGCACCCCCTGCTCTGGCTGGCAGAAAAGAATTTCGCGCTTCCCCCTAGAGGTCCTTGATTTGAACTCGAACTACGTCTGGGTCTACGTCCGTAGCCTCCACTGAAGCGCAGAGATAAGTTATGCACAGATAAATTGCAGCTTAACGTGACTAACACGAAATCAGATCGCACACTATGCGTCCCTGCTGCACCACACCGCTATCGGGAGTTTATCTATGCGCATCGTCTGCTGCAGAATTGCTGCTCTAAGGGACAGAACCTCTGAGTTTGGCCAATAAATTGCCCGTCCTTACGGATTCGGCTGTGTCAAAGTATAGGGCAGAGGCGCAGGCCCTTTTGCGCGATCATTATTTATGGACGATCTCGTTGGCGAGAACACCGTGTATACACGGGTAAGGACGCTCTACCCGGGAAGAGGCAAGCGGAACAAAGGGTCATTAAAGGGAAACGTGCGTGCCAATCGGTAAAAAGGATGAGAGCAAGTTTAATGAGGATTTATGAGTCAATTTTCCATCTCGAGGCGCACCGACAACATGGTGAGTCGATCTCGTTTGTTTTTATCGCGCGACGATCTTGTGGGCTTTTGCACGATGTTTAGCGGTGATAAGATTGAATTGATTCAAATTACCGCCGACAAGAGTTATGGCACATTGTGAACAGATGGGACATGATCGTCTAAACTGAAGTCGGTTTGTAAATTAATGGTGAAGCTATTTTCTCTAAATTACTGCATAAACGAGGGAACTGCATATGTGTGTGTGTGTATATGTTTCCAGGAATGCAATGGGTGTTGTTAGAATGTGAACAAAGACGAGGAAATTAAAAAGAAGGACCTTCTGCAGCATATGTCGTATGAAAGTGCTTTCAAAAACGTTCAACGTTCAAAAACTTGTGTCGAAACACAGAAACGGTGTTCCGGGTGTTTGGTTCTAGGATTTCTAAATGGTTTCAAACCTGCAGCAAATTTCAGCAAAGCGATGCTCTGTCGTGCGACTTTTGCTATTGTGGTTGGCAAGTGCATAACGAAGACACCATCTTCTACAAATCGGTCCAAATGTGCGGTTAAGCAGAAAACGTCGACATTGTGGCGACTTAAGGTAGATGAAGTGAAAAAATGTATACGCTGTCGGGCGAAATTCGATCCTTTTCTCTGGGAAAAAACGTCACTATTGCCAGCTACAACTTGCTACAATCTGCTACATCCAAACAACTTGGGTCAAAACTTCTGACTCAGAAACCCTTTTTCCCCGTCCTGCTATATGGAGCAGAAAGCTGGAAGAAAAGCAAGACGAAAGCCTTCGAAAGAAAAAGTCTGCTTTGGATATTTGGTTTTGTCTGGAAGAAAGGCGAATGGAAGTGGATAAATAACAGCGAACTCGTCTTGCTTTTAAAGATGTAAACATCGCCCGGAAGGTAAAGATCAAGCCACAACAAGCGCATGAACAACAACGCCCCGAATAAAAGAATCCGAGACTCCTGATCTGAGAAGGATGGAAAACATCCACTGCAAAGACCACGTGATCGCAGATGTAAGACGGCTTGGTTTTGACCGTCCTTAAGCTCAGACCCCCCCATGGGTCGCTGGAACGAGACGAACTTGGATAAGCAAGGGCTGTTGAGAGATAGTTCTGCGAATTGGCAAGTCGTACTCATCTTTCATATAACTAATCGCATCGAGTTGAAATCTCCACTCCCCCATTCGCATGCTATATATCCGACTTCTTGAAAAATAGAAAACAACTCATACAAGCATAGCCGTGTAAACATCAAGTTGGCAAAGCAAACAAAGGAAAATGTAAACACAAAGGATATGATGTGGTTTTTATTTGATGAATGAGAAATTACGAAGATGACGTTTGCCAGTTATTTTGTGGTTCTACTTTAGTTTGCTTCTTAAAAAGTGTATTTCTCTCATCCTGATCATCATGCTTATGCAGACGACGTAGTGTTGATAGCTAGAGGCAAATTCCTACCGAACATAAGTGAAGTACTTGAGGGCGCTATAAGTATTCTACCTAGACGGGCAAGAAACTGCGGACTGGGTGTTAACCCAAGTAAGACCGAATTGGTTCTTTTCTCCAATAAAAGAGTAATACCGCAATTCAGGCTTCCAGCTATTGAAGGATCCACACTGACGCTATCCGACAGTGCTAGATACCTAGGTATCATTCTTGACAAAAAACTAAATTGGAATCTTAATGTCACTGAAAGGATCAAAAAGGCAACATGCGTTTTTTATATCTGCGCGAAAATTGTCAGTAAAAAATGGGGACCAAACCCCAAGACCATCCTATGGATTTATACCGCTATTGTCAGACCCATCCTTACGTATGGCAGCGTATTCTGGTGGCAGGCAGCATTGAAAGCCATTAATCTTAAGGCATTGACGAAAATACAGAGACTTGCGTGTATGGGAGTTACTGGAGCAATCAGCTCTACCCAAACAGCTGGACTGGAAACGATCCTACACATGCTACCGCTTGACATTCATATGCATATGCAATCGCCGCTAAAAGTGCTGTGAGAATCAGTCAATCTTGCAACTGGCGCTCAGGTACCACTGGACATGCAAGTATTCTTAACAAACTTGCAGTATCAGAAGTCAAGAGCGGCTACAGGCTCCCATACCTCGACTTCGAGAGACCCTTCAAATGCCAATACCCCACCAGAGAGGAGTGGGCGTCCAATGAACCCATCAACAACTCGACAATAAAGGTATATACCGACGGGTCAGAGATGGAAGCAGGCACAGGCGCGGGCATTTTCTCTAACGAGCTAAACTTGCACTGCTCAATCAGACTCCCTGATTATGGCAGTGTATTTCAAGCGGAGGTCCTGATGGTCAAAGAAGCGGCCAAAACGATATCAATGATTTCGATACCACCAGCTGATATTACCATTTTCATTGACGGTCAAGTGGCCATGAAAGCTATATCCGGAATAGAAGTCAAATCCAAGCTAGTCGCGAAGATCTAAAGGCTCTTGGCTCACAGCACTCGATCAATCTGTGCTGGGTCCCAGGACATAGGGACATAGCCGGCAATGAGATAGCTGATGAACTTGCCAGAACAGGGTCAGTGACCGACGCGTCACAAGCAATTCATGGTATTAAACCGCCACTCTCAGAGCTGAGGAATAAGGTGGAAACAATGATCATTGAAATGGCAAACAGTAGATGGCGCGGTCTGTCTACATGTGCGACTGCTAAAGCATTTTGGCCCAGATACGACCGAGCAAAAACCGACAAGATCCTTCAGTGCGACAAAGAGTTGCTAACGATGGTGGTTGGAGCTCTCACTTAGAAACCATGCCATGAAAATGGGACTCTCCAACGACAACATTTGTAGAGGCTGCGGTGACGAGGAGGAACGAGATGACACTACTCACTACCTCTGTCACTGCCCTAGTCTTTGTCAGTTGCGTCATAGAACACTGGGAGAATTCTTCTTCCAAGACTTATATGAAATCTCAAGTATACCTCTTAGATCTCTTTACAGGTTCATAAGGAAATCGAGATGGCTTCGGCACAACGAAGGACCATGAGTGCGGCAAGGGTTAAAAGGGGACACTATTCCCCAATTGGGCATCACAATGGGTCCCTAAGGACCCAAGTGAGACGTGGCTTGTGCCCGTCTACCCACATACCTACCTACCTACCTTCATCCTGATTTACCACTTTCATGCCTCTATATTTTAAAGGAGATACCGCGGCGATGTGTAAGCCAAATCGGCGAGTTGAATTTTTTACTTTTACAGGGTGGGTCATCTAGTGTTTTTTTTAAATCATAGGTAACATTGACACTGACAGCTGTTTCCCGCTCGAAATCTTGACAGAAAGTCAGTATCATACCTCCGCGGAACATAATGAGTCGCTTCACGCTTGAAGAGTGAGTGCTGTCTAGCCAAAGTGAGTGCTGTCTAGCCCAAACAGTGCATTTTTTGAAACGAAGTTTTGGCCGAAATGAAGCACCCACCACGACAGCTGTTCGCAAGTTTGTGCAAAAACTTCGTGAGTCTGATTTGCTAGTGGTCATAAGTGTTCGTGGTCCCTGTCGTCGTACGTTGCGCACAGATGAGAATGTGGCTGCTGTGGCCTAGAGTGTGAGACTCAATTCACGAACATCAACTCGCCATCGATCTCAACAGCTCAACATTTCACGCACTAGCCTGAGGACAATTCTGCCAAAAGATCTTGGATTATTCGCTTACAAGGTCCAATTGACTCAGCAATTAAAAGTGCACGACTATCCGCTTCGTTATCGCTTCGCAGTTTGGGCCTTAGAGCAGCTTGAGTTGGACAGCGAATTTGGGCGAAAAAGCATCTTTTCTGACAAGGCGCATTTTCTGACGAGACCCATTTTCATCTTGGCGACGTTAACGACGTTAACGAACAAAATTGTCGCATCTGAGGCTCGGAAAACCCGCACGTCATTGTCGAGAAGCCAATGCATCCATAGAGAGCGACAGAGTGACAGTGTTGAGTGGTGGCATCATTGGACCATTTTTCTTCTAAAATGAGGCTGGGAGCAACGTTTCGGTCAACGGTGGGCGTTACAGACCCATGTTAACCGACTTTTTTTTAATTGAAATTGAAGACATGGATTTGGGTGACCTCTGGTTCATGCAGGATGGCGGGCCATGCCACACAGCCCACGCCACAATCTATATTTTGCACACCAAATTCCCGAATCGTGTTAATAGCCGACTTGGCGATCTTAATAGGCCGCCTCGGAGCTGCGATTTGACCCCTTTGAACTTTTTTTTATGGGGAACCGTGAAGGACCGATGTTTTGCCAAGAATCCGGTGTTAATGAATGTTAGGGCCAATATTATCCAAGCAATCGGTGAGCTACAGCCCGAAACCATCAACAAGGTCTTGGAAAATTAGGGTGACAGAATGCGGTACTGCGAAGCCAGCCGAGGCACCCACTTGAACGGCGTTGTATTTCGTAATGGGAACGTTTGTTCTTACTAATAAAGATAATAATAATAATAATAATATAATAATGGCGGCGCTACAGTCCGAGGTGGACCTGGGCCTAGCTTCTCAACAACCACTCGTTGGGCCCTATTGTTCTGTCACGAGCGGAATTTTTTTAATGTCGACTCCGAACGGCGAAATTAAGAAGCTTTTTCTAGACAGTTATACTCTTTGAGCTCGAAAGAGGTGGAGCCGTGAAAAAATGTTTGATGTTTTTTTCGAGATTCGAACCGACGACCTCGAGCGTAGGAGTCGACGCACCTACCCACTACATCACGACGCCCACAAAATAAAGACATAAACATACAAATTTAATTTTGTTAATTTTATTTCATTTTTAAAAAGAAACTTGTACTTGGCCCATTCTTTACAAGTAAAGTCGGAAAACTTAGGGCATCTTCAGAAAATTGGAAAGATCTTTAAGTCTGATATTCAAGTCCAATGCACATAAATGACAGCAATCCTTCAAGTCGTGCAAAAACGAAACACAGTACATGGAGCGCTAAGAGAATGTTTTAAAAAACATCATATTTATATGTCACACACAGACACAAATAGTCTACTGCCTCCTTCTTCTTCTTCTTCTTCTAGTGGTGCTACAGTCTACTGCCTGACATTGAAAAATTACAAAAAGATCTCCTTTACCCCATATACCTACAATTGGCACATCATCCGCTGAGACGTTACACATACCTATTCATCTGCTTCTTTCATTATACAATTCTCATTGACAGCTCCCCGTCGGAACCGTGCAAACGATGAACGAAATGTCCTTGAAATTCGTCAAAAAACTTGCGTCTGAGTGAAATTTTTTTCTCCCAACCTTCCCAAGCTTGGAACTTTGAAACATCCTCTGGGACTCAACCAACGTCACTGCTTCTCCCTCGATCCTTAGCAGATGTCTCAAATTCGACCCATTTGTGGTTTTTCCTGTGTTTTTTCTATATTGAGTCAAAAACAAGAGAAAACTGAATAATTCATGACGAAGCCTCGCCTCGCCACCGCGCACTACATCAAGTATTCGAATTTACTAAATTGGTCCTTCGAGCTTGCACGCTTGCCACCTGCCTTCGGTGGTTGGTGTGAATGACCCATTTGCCGGATATCAGCGACCAAGTGTACATGACAAACGACGTCATTACTCCTCCCCCCCCCTATCAGAGCGATAGACGCTTTAAAGGATACTCGGTAAACATTCGTGAGAAATCTCCTCTCGCATCCGATTTTTTGCTTGTCATAGATAAATTCGATTTTTATTCTAAAAACAAATCCATTCCCAATCAAATTCAAGCATGATTCCCGAAAGCACGTAACGCCATAAAGAACAATGCTCGCTCCCCACTTCACGCCGATCAGAAAATGTTGCTACGGACGTCACACAAAGGGACTCTGTGCTTCCAGAGGTGTGTATTTCAAGGACTTCGTCGCAATGCAATGAAAACAATAACATCGTCACGTGGTAGCCGTATTCTATTCTAAAATTTTCAAAGTGTGGATAAGGTGTTCGTACAGTCGTATTGGGGATTGAGTGTGACTATGTAGGAGTATGCCTATGCTCAAAGGAGGCATGACAAAGGAAGACGCGTAGGATACATAACGGCGTAAACAGTTGCACTGTTGCAAACCCCAACGGAACACGTGCTTTTGGGTATCCTCGTGAGCCTGAGGATGTGAGAGCCTTCGAATGCGTCTGCGTGTTGCGACGTGAGAGTTGGGACACGAGAGAATGCTCGAAATGCAAGAAATGGTTATTATTTGCACTGGTAGGGGTGGAAACAGTGTTCCCAATTTACTTAGAACAAAAAAAATAATCCTTTTTTTTAAGGAGTGACAAACTTTAAGAGTGTAGTCGGTACATTGAATCTTCATACATCTTTGCCTATGAGCTTGTAGGACAACGCAACAGAGGACGCTCATGATCGTGGTGACCCACAAACGTAAAGAAAGACCGCAAACCCATTTGAGGTGCGAAACTGGAGACAACTGGCAAGGAACCGTGCTTGTTGAAAAAGCTTGTTGGTTAAGACTGAGATTTACTCGGATTTCACAGCCATACGAAGAAGAAGAAGGATGCATTGCAAATTTGTTACGCTTGTAACAGTTTAAAGCTGGCTAATTTATCTCATTCATCCACTAGAAAGGAGACCCCCTTTGACTGCGCCAACTATCGAGGAAGAAGTCTCCTTAACATCGCCTATAAGATCTTTTCTGCCGTCTTGTGTGAACGCCTGAAACCATTCGTGAACAAACTGATAGGTCCTTATCAGTGTGGTTTCAGGCCCGGGAAGTCCACCATCGATCAAATCTTCACACTGCGGCAGATCCTGGAGAAGACCCAAGAAATGCAGATCGACACACACCATCTATTTGTCGATTTCAAGGCCGCATATGACAGCGTGTATAAAGACGAGCTATACAGCACCATGTCTAGTTTTGACATTCCTGCCAAACTCGTCAGACTGAGCAGGATGAAGATGTAGAACTCTCGCTGCTCCATCAGGATCGGTAACGAACTCACCGAGACCTTCAATGTCAAAAAAGGTTTTAGACAAGGCGACGCGCTGTCATGTGATTTCTTTAACATCGTTCTTGAGAAGATCGTGCAAAACTCACTGGCCAACACAAGAGGCACGATCTTCCAAAAGTCCGTTCAACTGCTAGCTTACGCGGATGACATTGACGTGATTGGGCGAACACATTGGGCATTGAAACGGAAGCGGCTAAAATGGGTCTGGCGGTAAACGAGGGAAAAACCAAGTATATGCTGTCATCGAGAAAGGACGCACAACATCGACGACTTGGCCAGAACGTCACCATAGGCAGCTATAACTTTGAGGTAGTTAAGGACTTCGTCTACCTTGGCTCCGCGGTAAACAGTACAAACAACATCAGTACCGAGATCAAACGCAGATTAACTCTTGCCAACCGCTGTTTTTTTGGGCTCAAAAGGCAATTGGGTAGTAGAGCCCTCTCTCGGAAGACCAAGCTGACTCTATACAAGACCTTGATCATCCCAGTCCTGCTGTACGGCGCAGAGGCATGGACAATATCCCAAGCGGATGAACAGTCTCTTGGTCTTTTCGAGAGAAAAGTTCTGCGCGCGATCTTTGATCCTGTTTGCGTTGATGGCATTTGGAGGAGAAGGTTCAACCACGAACTGTATGGGCTGTACAGCGACATGAGTCTGGCCAGGCGTCTACGGATCCAACGCCTAAGATGACTAGGCCATGTAGATCGTATGGACAACTTAGCTCCGACCCGAAGAGTCTTCGACTCTGAGCCTGTGGGACAACGCAACAGAGGACATCCACGTACAAGGTGGCGCACACAATTCGAGGGGGACCTCGGCCGGCTTGGTGTGCGAAACTGGAGACAGCTGGCGAAAGATCGTGCTGGCTGGAGAGGCATGTTGAGTGAGGCCCAGGTCCACCTCGGACTGTAGCGCCCTAAGAAGAAGAAGAAGAAGAAGAAGATTCATTGCTGGAAGGCACGATGACCACTTTGAGATCGAAGACATCGCTTTGGGTGATCACCCAAGGATGCACACCTTCGTCAATGTCTATTTCGCTGCCTATGTGATCAGATTTTTTGACCAAAACTTAAGAACTCACCATGATGGCTGGATGGCGTAGTTGGTTAAGTGCCTGTCCTAAGTCCATGGGGTCCCAGGTTAGAATCCCAGTGAAAGCAAAGTCAGTACGCTTTTATCCGGTTTTTCAAATCTGATCCAGTCACCATTTGCCGTTGGGATCAGTGCTAGTAATCTGACTGTGGGTATCACAATGTACCAACATGGTCTAAGTGTGCTGGTGAATTCACTAGCAGCCCACTAACCTAACCTAACCTGAGAACTCATCATGATCTGGCGTTAGCTGCTACAAGAAGCTTCGATATCTACGTACAAACTTATACAGTCATTCCGTCCAGAGTGGATTAGGACCTCTACCTACAAGTCTTCTCCACTTCTAGCCAAAGCGGTTATTGAGCTTTTTTCGAATTTTTGGGTTCCACTTGGAGATGGTGCTCTGCAACAAAAACTGACATGATTTTCAGTGTATTCTCCATGTGGCTCTGAGTAAATTATCCAGCAGTCTTTTGCCGGATTTTGGCAAAAAGCTTTAGAACAGAGAGAATGAGACGCTAATTTCATAAAGTTCCCCCAGTTGTTGAAGCAAAGAATACCATCGCACGATCTTGTGGAATCACTTTACTTTGGTCTGTTTTTGAAAGAGGTACTTGCTGTTTGAGAGAATAAAGCACCCACTCATCTGCTCCACCAGTTAAGCTAAATCTGGACAAGAAAAGTCTCCCTTAGTCTGTAAGAAACTTACCATGATGGTCTCGGTTTGTAGACTAAATTTTAAAAAGAAAAGCAGCACCACTATTCTTGTTTTTCAAACGAAGGCTAATTCGCCAGACTTTGGGTCTTGCCTCGAAGAAGGGGATTAGAAATATCTTGTGTGAGTTTATATGTAAGGATCGTCAACATAAACTGAACGGGTTATATGACCACAGTCGTTTTATCATTTTATCAACCGCATTCTGTCACCCCAAATTTTCCTAGACTTTGTTGATGGTTTCGGCCTGTAGCTCATGGATTGCTTGGATGATATTGGCCTTAAGTGCTTGAATCGTTTCCGGATTGTTGGCATAACATCGCTCATTCACAGTTTCCCACAAAAAAGAAGTCCAAAGGGATCAAATAGCAGCTCCAATTGACATCGCTAAAACGGCTGATAACTATTACTTCTACTTAGTATGCCTACGACCCATGTAGGGTCTGAGCCTGATAAATCACTGCCTTCCATCGTTGACGGTCCTGGGCACGCTGCTTCCAGTTATCAAGACCAAGCTGTCTTACGTCCGCGATGACTTGGTCTTTGTACCAGAGGTTCGGTCTTCCTCTCCTTCTCGAACCCAGGAGGCTCGGATTCGAAGACCCTCTTAGCTGGAGCGTTGCTGTCCATGCGCTCGATGTGGCTGAGTCAGTGCAGTCGACGGATTTTTGCCTTCCGGACTACATCCACATCCTGGTACAGCTCATAGAGTTCGCGGTTGTGTCTTCTCCTCCATTCACCTTTCTCGCAGACGGGACCATATATCCGACGTAGAATTTTTCTTTCGAAGGCACCAAGAATCAGCTCAGCAGTTCAGCTTAGTGTCCAGCTTTCGGCTCCATATAGCAGGTCTGGCAGAATAAGAGTTTTGTAGAGCATGATTTTGGTCCTTCGAGTCAGCAGTTTTGAGCCCAGTTGTTTTGACAAACCGAAGTAGCATCGGTTGCCAAGGGCGATTCCACGTCGGATCTCCACTGTGATGTCGCTCGTGGAGAATTGTAATAGTAATGTTTTGTCCTAGGTGGTGTGCGGCGGATCGTTTCTTGCTCGACAACATATATTTTGTCTTATCCTCATTGACCTTAAGACCAGCTCGTTTCGCCTGTTCTTCAATCGCCGTAAAGGCTTCCACTACGGCGCGTTGGGAACGCGCAACGATGTCGATGTCATCTTCGTATCCCAACAGTTGGACTGACTTGTAGAAGATAGATAGAGAAGACGGCTGATAACATAAGTCGGAAATTTGGTGCGCAAAAGATCGATTGTGGGATGGGGTGTGTGGCATAGCGTGCCATCCTCCATGAACCAGAGGTCGTCCAAATCCATGCCTTCAATTTCAGTAAAAAAAAGTCGGTTAACATGGCCCGCCGTTGACCGAAACGTTGTTCCCAGCCTCATTTTCGAGGAAAAATGGTTCAATGATGTCACCACTCCACAATCCGCACCTAACTGTAACTCTCTTCTCGACAATAATGGGCGGGTTTTCCGAGCCCCAAATGCGGCAATTTTGTATGTTAAGGTAGCCGCCGAGATGGAAATGAGCCTCGTCAGAAAAGATGATTTTTCCCCCAAAATCGTTGTAAAATTCAAGCTGCTTTAAAGCCCAAACTGCAAAGCGTTAATGAAGCGGATGGTCACGCGCCTTCAATTGCTGAGTCAATTGGACCTTGTAAGCGAATAATCCGAGATCTTTGTGCAGAATTCTTCTCAGGCTAGTGTGTGAAAGATTGAGCTGTTGAGATCGATGGCGAGTTGATGTTCGTGAATTGAGTCTCACACTCTCGGCCACAGCACCCACATTCTCATCTGTGCGCACCGTACGACAACGGAGACCATGAGTGTTGTCCACTAGCTTACCAGTCTCACGAACTTGCTTACAGCAGTCATGGTGGGTGCTTCATTTCGACCAAAATTTCGTTTCAAAAAACGCACTGTTTGAACTACACAGCACTCACTTTGGAAATAAGTTTTTAATATTTCCCAACGCTGTTCAAGCGTAAAGTGGCTCATTTCGTTCCGCGGAGGTATGAAACTGACTTTCTGTCAACATTTCGAGCGGGAAACAGCTGTCAGATTCAAAATAACCTATAAATAAAAAAAAAACACTTATGTAGTGTGGCGCTACAGCCTGAGGTAGACTTAGGCCTAGCTGACACAACCATGTGCTATTTTTCTCTCACGAGTAGACGAAAGCTTCAGTTTAATGCCGACTCCGTATGCCGAAGTTTTGAGAATGAAATCGATATTTATGCGGGCTTTATAAAATAGCCATGTCACCGAATCAAAAAATTTAACCGTACAAGAACACACTACCGTGCGTTAGGAGTGTTCTCCAACGAAGAGCTATTACATCAAAGTGGCAACACTAATCTCCAAGCAACCAATCTCGCATTGCAAGGCATTGTAAACAAACCAAATTGGCTTGGACATTAACTCCGCGCTGCGTGTAGACTGGAAGCAATTCACATTCCTCAGCACTGGCTGCATTGTGTTTACGAACCATAGATGCCAGTGCAGCGCAATTCCATGGAAGCTGTTAGATGCACGTACCCGTACTTTGATGGACTGCACTGTCGCACGCAACTGTATAATCCTGTTCATGATCGCCCCGCTCCACTCGGAGTACTCTCGCAAATTGAGACCAACAGGCTCTGCTGCACAAAGTTTGTCCTACAAAACAAAAACCGGCCTCTAATGCACTTTGTGCCCGAATGCCACTTCGCCCCCCTCGTCGTCTAATGCATGAAAAGTTAGAAAAGAGAACAAGCATAAAACAAACGAAGAAAACTCTCCACTCGACTGGAAAGTATCTACGAGTGTGCTGCCCCGTTTGTCTCCTCTCTTTCGTTGGAGATTATTCGTGTGTTTTTTTTTTTCTTTTTGTTTTCTGTTGGATTCCTCCAGCACTGACTTTGGCCCATCATCACCACCACCATCCAGCAGCAGCAGCAGCACCGATTCGCCGACCATCAGCAGAGTCAGAGGCAGCAAATGATTCCGGTGAAACATCTCAGACGATTTAGTCACCTGTAAAGGTTCCAACGTGCCTCATCGTACATGGTGGTTGGCTCTCGCTCTCCTTTGCGTTTATTCGTTAGATATTGTGTTGTGTTTGCGTTGTTCGTTATCGTGTGTCTCCTCTTGTCGTGTGTTTCATTTCCCACAAAAATTTTGTTTTTTATTTCCTCGATTTTTTTTTCTCTTGTACGTGTATTCGGTTATGAATTAGAATTTATCCGTAGTACCGTCCGCCGTCCCTCTGAACCGGAGAACCTTTTTTGTTCACACCGTACACCTCTTGGTATCGAAGCCACAGCCACTGTTCACATCGCTCGATTAATTAGAGGAAAGATCTAAGAAATACAAAATACAAAGTATCTAATATTCCTTGGTGCGCGACCGACTGCGACTTGAGATAGCGAGAACCCGGCGATTGGATAGTTTAGTGAAAATTTTCTCTCTCTGCATTGTTTTTGAATTTCGAGTCTCGAATTGGAAATGTAATCCATCCAAAATATTATTAAAGGAAAATTAATTGTAATACGATTCGTTCTTCTATTCCTGCAACGCTCACTCCCCGCACCAACTTGCGGTCTTCTTGTAGTATCCGTTAATTTTTAATTGGCAGTTTGTTTTGTTCGAGTATCATCGCCCAGCCGCTCTCTGTACGTTCGTTCTTCCGTGGCACTTGGCCTAACAGTTTTCTTTTGGTTTTTCGTTTTCATACAAGTATAAATTAAATTGTTTTGCTTCTAATTATCCGGGAGTTCATCGTTTGTTTGATTGATTGAGAAAGTTTCAAGGAAGAGATACAGATACTGTGCAACGAACAGGTGTCAACCAATCACCAAGGATACCCCCAGCTGCCGGGCCACATCAACAAACGCCTATCGCGGACAAGCCGCCAAAAGGGAAACTCAGCGCGCAAGAAGTCCGATACCGCGAACACTGCTTATCGTGACTCAATCTGGAACGAGGTGGCACCCTAGGCTCGAACAAGGTGCGTACAATTTTTTGTTCTCTTTTTTTTTTCGCTGTTGTGCGTCCAGATGGTGTGGGACCATTCTTCGTTTTTTCGTGTTGATGAGACCAATCGTTGTCGTGTCTCCTTCGATGTGACTCAGGTGAGAGGACAGCGATGATGGTCGTGATGGCGGGCTTAAGGTGATACCACCACCATCAGAGGTCATTCACTGCCGTTGGTTATCATCGTCACAAAAATAAAAAAAAATGAAAAAAAGAAGAAATTCAATTTCGTGGTCGGGTTTTCCTGTTTTGTGCTGCGGCCTCCCTCTTGTTTACGTTTTGGTCTACACTCGGATGCCATTCATAAAGAATCGGTGTCAGGGTGTCGTCGTTCATCGTGGTACTTGCTTTTGGGAAATTAATCACTTTTGGGACACATTCATCTCTTCTTCCGCTTCCTCTGTCTTCTATCTGCGATGTCCGTTTTCGGCGAAAAAAAAACGACGCTTGTGCTTGTGTTTGGAAAGCCAATTAAGCCTAGACTTCAAGTTGACGGTTTTATTGCCCTTTGGCAACTGTTTCTGATCTATTTTACATATCAGATCAGTTCTTGAGATCCCCTCTGGCTTCCTGCAAGTGGAGGGAAGTATTTAATCACGACGTTTACTCGACTCTATCACACAGGTGTGTGCATAATCACTGACTGGGGCTGCATTCTTAGGAAAATCTCAAATATTTCTGTGAAATGGACACACTTAGTTTTTTTCCGAGGGGGAGAAATGGTTAAATCGTTCGCTACGGTCATAAACTTACGCTAGACGGGCGCAATAAAAACCTGTTGACCTACAAACTTTTTTTCCCCCAAAAAAAATACAATTTATTTATGGTCGTTCAGTTACTAAGTTTTATTCACCGAAATTGTTTTGCAGAAATAATTAACTGAAGCCCCGCACTGGTGCCCCGCTGTGGTGTACGGGGGAATTAAGAAAAAATCATTCTCGCATCTCACGGATTTTGACTTTAATCGATCAAATCACGAATATGCCCTTGAAGTTGAGTGCTCTTTGGGGTTTTCTAATTAAAAAGTGCTTCTGAATCCTTTGTTTGTCTTTAATATTCGTTCTTGAGCGTGAAAGTATCTAATCTTCTTTTGCCTCTGTCGAAAGTTTTTTTTTAGGGTTTTTCTAGTAGCTAAGTGGCCCATTCTGCGATTGATCTTGATCTTCAGCAGCATAAGGCTCTTGTGAATTGTTTACCAAAGAACCCCATTTCGAGTGATTTGAAATCAATCTTCAGTCAGTTAGAAATGAAATGTCAGGTGTTTTGAGGGAAGAAAAAGTGCCAAGAAGTGCATGCGGATTTGTGAAATCTTTTGAGCAAATATTCTCTTTTGTGGTCAGTGGTCAATTTGGGGCTGTTTCACTTTCTAGAATCTTTACTTAAAGAATTTGCGCTAAGCATTATTTTCTAAAGAGACAGACAAAAAATTTTTTTTTTTATTTAGAAAAGAAAATTTTAAATTTTCCTGTATGCAGCTTTTTTCCTGAATTTCAGACAAGTACAAGGTGGCGCAATATTAATCATCCAATTTTGTTTTTGAATTACCTTTTTACTAAACAAAAAAAAATGATTTTGAGTGCTGGAAATCTTTAATTGGACCTTCATAATTTTTTCTGTTAAATGGAAAAGATGATATCTGCCAAGTGGTTGTCGCCAGTGTTGATACACTTTTTGTTTTTTTTTGCGAGGGTGGGTGAAAATCTTTAAAAGACACTATGGGGACCGTTCCCTCATAGCGAAAGAGATTTTTACCCAGTAAAAACACCTCCCTTCAAATAAAATATATTTATACTACAACTAAGTTAGTCACTTATCCAGCAGTTTACAATCCGAGGTGGACCTGGGCCTAGCTTCTCAGCAACCACTCGTGTTGTGCGTTCTACTGTTTTCTCACTAGTGGAGCGGACCTACACTTTAATGCCGACTACGAACGGCGAGATTGAGAAGCTCTTTCTAGACAGAAATACTCTTTAAGAACTGTCAGTGACTCGAAAGAGGTGGAGCCTTGAAAAAATGTTTGATGTTTTTTTCGAGATTCGAACCAACGACCTCGAGCGTAGAAGTCGACGCACCTACCCACTACGCCGCGGCATCTTGGAATGTTGTAATTCCAAGATATCTGTGGATATCGTCGTTTCTTATATACCAAGGTGCGTTGACGATGGTTCTTAGAACTTTGTTTTGAAAAGTCTGTAGTATGTTCCTATTACTTGGTTTGGTACAACCCCAGAGTTGTACACCGTACGTCCAGACAGGTTTTAGCACTCGCTTATATATAAGTAATTTGTTGTCAATACTTAGCTTTGAATGGTATCCAATGAGCCGGTACATATCTCTATATCTCTTCTCTAGCTCTTCACGTTTCTTTTCAACGTGCTCCTTCCACTTAAGTTTAACGTCGAGGGGTCATCCCGAGGTATTTCGCTTCATTCCCGAAGGGTATTTGGACACCATTTACTAAAACAGGTAGGATATTTATGTTCCTGTATGTGAAGTTTATGTGAACGGATGTCGCTTCATTAAGCGCGATTCGCCAAACTTTTGTCCATTCGTATACCCGATTTAGTGCACATTGCAATTTCATTGTTGACTCTTCAACCGTTTTGGCTGTTACCAAATGTGCCTAATACAGTGCCTTCGTCTTCCGGTATATCCCTGGTATAAAGTAGGTAAAGGAGAGGACCAAGAACACTTCCTTGTGGTACTCCAGCCTTTATAGATTTGAATACAGAGTATTCGTTACCATACTTTACACGGAACATTCTATCGGAGAGATAGTTCGCTGTGATTCTAGTTTTCCTGGAAGAAATTGACTTAGTTTATGTTTCATGCCAAACTTTGTCAAAGGCTTGAGAAACATCGAGAAATGCTGCCAAATAAATATATTTTTGTTCCAGTGGTTTTTCCACTACATCAGTTATGCGATGTACTTGGTCGATAGTAGAGTGCTTACTTCTTAAGCCGAATTGGTGGTGCGGAATAAGGCGTTTTTCTTCCACGACCGGACTTAAACGTCTAAGTAGATTTCTTTCGAATACTTTAGACATTATCGGAAGAAGTGAGATCGGCCTATATGACTTTTTATCAGTTGGCGGTTTCACAGGTTTCGGTACCATAATCACTTCTGCCACTTTCCATTGACTAGGAACGTGTTCTAGTCTAAGGGCAGCATTGATGAGATATAGAAACTTAAGAACCACTTTCCTGGGCAACGCTTTAAGAACTTCTCCTGGGATTAAATCGTATCCAGGAGCTTTTTCGGTTTGAGTTTATTTAATTCTTTTTTAAGTTCCGTAAGCGTAGCGATCCTAATCGCATAATTGCCATCTGTCACTTCATAATAATAATAATGGCTGCGCTACAGTCCAAGGTGGACCTCGGTCTAGCTTCTCGGCAACCACTCGTGTTATGCGTGCTATTGTTCTGTCACGAGCGGAGGGGACCTACAGTTTAATGCCGACTCCGAACGACGAGATTGAGAAGCTTTTTCTAGACAGTTATACTCTTTGAGCATTGTCAGTGATTCGAAAGAGGTGGAGCTGTGAAAAAATGTTTGATGTTTTTTTCGAGATTCGAACCGACGACCTCGAGCGTAGGAGTCAACGCACCTACCCACTACGCCACGGCGCCCACTGTCACTTCAGTCCTATTAATATTTTCAAGTGGTGTTAATCGATCGAACGGTTGAAAAGTAATTTCTGGATAATTAGCAAAGAGTTCCGCTTATTCCTTATCGTCGTTCGCCCATTCCTCCTGATTTTATCTTATTGGTGCTACATGGGCTTGGGGTTTTCTCACGTCTTTAAGGGCTTTCCAGAGCGAGTAGTTCGATTCCTTTTTAGCAGACAAGCTAACTACGAGTAAGTATGAGTTAAGAATATTACTTTTGAATGCCCTAATATTCGCCTTCAATTGGTTGCATAACTGATTGAAACGAGTTGATACACATTTGTGCCCGTTTTATCGCATTTTCCATGACGTTTCACAAGATTTCCGATGATAACTGTTCACATTCCTGTCGAATATTCTCCTTAAGAGCTCCGATTGTCTGAGGCTTGTTGGCATAGGTCTGCGACTTCAAGTAGTCCCAAAGAAAGAAGTTTGAGATGGTTAGGTTAGGTTAGGGGGTTGCTAGTGAATTTGCCAGCACACTTAGACCATGTTGGTCCATTGTGATACCCACAGTCAGACTACTGCCACTGATATACCGCTACAGTGATAGTGCCGTTAATTTGATTCCAACGGCAAATGTTGACTGGACCAGATTTGAAAAACCGAATAAAAGCGTATTAACTTTGCTTTCACTGGGATTCGAACCTGGGACCCCTCTAACTTGGGACAGGCACTTAACCAAGTGAGCCATCCAGTCGTCCACCTGAAATGGTCAAATCGGGCAAGAGCTGGCCATACGAAATCGCCAAAACGAGAGATTACGCGACCATGAAACGCTTCCTTCACAATGTTCATTGTGGGTCGTGCTGCCTGTGCGGTTGCACCGTCTTGTTAAAACCACGTGTCACCACCAAGCACCGCTTATAGAATTCCGCTAGTAAGAAGAAGTCGTACTTTGCCTAAAAAGGCATTCGTCAGTCGTGAGAATCTCGCCTGACTAAACCCCATTTGTCCCAGTTCCCTGCCATCTTCCTCCAGTTATTGCTTTCATGACCTTTCTCACGAATACCTAATCCAACTGTCATTCATTCAAAACAAATTAGAACATTACCATTTCCATGTACCACCAGAACTTCTATACAATTAATCACCTCCTAAGCCCTTAATTTCAAGGTGGTCATGGAATACGTACCAACACCCACAACCTTCCACAAGTCACTTTCAAGATGAAAAATGCAATGATCCACTTCTTTCGTAGTTTCTAATCAATTTCTGTGACACTCAATATTTCAGAACGATCTCAACTCTGATTTGACCCCTCTTAGAAATGATCTCGTAAGTGAACTAGCACAATCGCATTAGGGTTTTAATCGTATTACTCTCGACATTAATTGAACAATTAGGTTCACTGTCAATGAGTGAATGTTTTAAAACGTTTGATGGATTTTCGATGACAAAGAGCGGGTGCTGATCTAATTCCTAGAACAATTCAACATGGCGTTTAGTTTTTGTATTGCTTTGAACCTGTGGGAGAAGAAATTGGAGATGAATGAAAACAGGCAAACTAGATAAGGTATTTAAGGTACGCGTTCATTACCCAAATCTTCTTTTCATCAGAGATACATACTCGTGTAGCTACGATCTTAACTATTTAATCATTAATAAAAGTACACTAGATGTACAGGGTGGGCCATTAAGTGATCAAAGTGAATAAATCATAGGTTATTCTGACACTGACAGCTGCTCTCGCTCGAAAACTTGACAGAAAGTCAGTATCATACCTCCGTGGAATAAAATGAGCCACTTTAGGCTTGAACAACGTTGGGAAATATTGAAAACTTATATCCAAAGTGAGTGCTCTGTAGCCCAAACAGTGCGTTTTTAAGGTTCCGTCTACAAAAACGGAACCTTTATAATTTCGGTGTGTCCGTCCGTCCGTCGTGTCTGTCATACTTTTTTATCTCCGAAGTTTATGAAGATATTGGCATGAAATTTTGGAATTAGGTACTTCAGACCTGGATGTCATTGTCTATTCAGCGATTTTAAAAAGTGGGGCTATTTGGGGGTGGCTCCAGTACAGGTGAAGTTGCCATCAATTTTGAAAAATTGCCACACCCCATCGATATATATATATCAATCGACAGATCATTCGAAATGAGGTGGAGGTTTCCTTCAACACTTTTTTATCCAAAATACCGTTTGGAAAATATGGCTCCAAAGTTTTTTTAAATGCGTCCCCCCCTGCCATTTCTCAACCAAAGTGTTTAAAAATCTAAAAAAAATCACAAAAATCAAAAATCACTTGGCTTCATTGAGTACTTTCATTTAAAACCATTTCGAGCACTCTGGCCCTAATGGTTTTGGAGATATTGGCCAAAAACGGTCAATCATCGACATGCGAATTTTGAAGATCTGAGAACGCAGTTTTGATGACCTCAGCGTAAGCATTAAGAAATGGTAAATTTCAAAATATCAATTCATGTTGAAATTTTGAGATATCTAAGATTTAAATTTAAATTGAAATTGATTTCACACATAAATTTCATGCTGTGTTCGACCACTCTATTCGTTGATGAGCGTTATCTTTTGGATCTAACCCCTAAATGCCAAACAGAAGTGAACACACACACCGCAGGCATGAGCAGTGATTAGGTAGGTATGTATGTATGTATGACGGAAGGGATTTTCTGTGTTGGATAAACTTGGATAGAGGTATAGATATGTGTATGGATGAATGATTGTTTGATTGGATCTATGAATGTATGAATGAAGGGTTGATTTGGGTTGAAGTTAGAAGAAAATTCAACTGAAATAGTTTGGAAACGTCGTTCGATATTCAGAAATCATCCATCAATATTATGCGACGGAACCTTCCCCGTGCGAGTTCAACTCGCACTTGCCCAGTTTATTTGAAAATATAGCACCCACCGCGACTGCTGTACGCAAGTTTGTGCAAAAAGTTCGCGAGATTGGTATGCTAGTGGACAACACTTATGGTCCCCGTCGTCCTACGGTGCCCACGGATGAGAAGGTGCTTGCTGTGGCCGAGAGTGTGAGACTCAATTCACGAAAATCAACTCGCCATCGATCTCAACAGCTCAACATTTCCGCACTAGCCTGAGGACAAAGATATCAGATTATTCGCTTACAAGGTCCAATTGACTCAGCAATTGAAGGCGCGTGACCATCCGCTTCATTATCGCTTTGCAGTTTAGGCCTTAGAGCAGCTTGAATTGGACAACGATTTTGGGCGAAAAATCATCTTTTCCGACGAGGTGCATTTTTATCTCGCTTTTATCGGCTACGTTAACAAACAAAATTGCCGCATCTGGGGCTTCGAAAACCCGCACGTTATTGTCGAGAAGCCAATGCCGAAGCATCCACAGAGAGTGACAGTTTGGTGCGGATTGTGGAGTGGTGGCATTATTGGACCAAATTCCCAAATCGTGTTATCAGCCGTTTTGGCGATGTCGATTGGCCGCTTTGGAGTTGCGATTTGACCCCTTTGGGCTTTTTTCGTGGGGAATCGCGAAGGACCGATGTTATGCCAAAAATCCGGAAACGATTCAAGCACTTAAGGCCAATACCATCCAAGCAATCCGGGAGCTACAGCCCGAAACCATCAAGAAGGTCTTCAAAAATTGGGGTGACAGAATGCGCTACTGCGAAGCCAGCCGAAGCAGCCACTTGAACGTCGTTGTATTACATAATTAATGGGAATGTCTATTCTTACTAATAAAGCCATAATATATGGGAAACATTTAATTTTGTTCATTTTATTGCATTTTTAAAAGGAAACTAGTATTTGGTCCACCCTGTACAGTAATTGTGGGGCTACCACCGTTTTTCTTCGAAGAAACGGAATGCTATTAACTCTGACAGAAACACTCTACAATGATCGGAAAGGCGAACGGAGATTTTGATGCCAAATTCGCAAAATTAGAAACCACTGCCCACTCCCTCCGCGGTTTTTGACTCTTCCGTAAAAAAAATGTACGAGGTCATTCTATGAGAGGTGCTTTAAGTGCATGTTCGCCTATTCACAAAACTCTGTCTGACTTTGTGAGAATCATAAATTTCGTTTCGTCATGGAACCTTCTTCTCAAATATCTACTCACGCAACCAAAATAAAGATCAGTTTCAGTGCTTATCTTTGGAAGGGCCCAAGGGCTTCTTCACCCGATTTTTACATGCTCTAAACGTCTAAGCAAACGCACTTAATTGCCAGACAAGGATGGAACGAATCAGAACGACCACAGCGTAAAAAAAATGATTTATATGGCCCGATCTGCCTTCATGTTTGCGCTGCTTAAGTTACGAGTACGATGTGGTTTTCAAGATTAATGTGTGTGCCTAGCTCTGCGGGTGAGGTTACATTTTTCTCAAGCGAAAGCTATCACAGCCGAACCCACTGCACGACTCGTATTCCGAAATCCCGTTGGTCCAATCAACCACCGTTTTACGAGTTTAAAGACAAATGTCCACCTCGACGATTTCCAAGCAAAAAAGAGAATAGTTCTAGTTCCCTCGGTTTTAGTGGAGGACATTTTTATAACCCGTAAAGGATAAAAGCAATGAATTGCAAATGGTTTGGCACACAGCGCACAGGATGTAGAAATTGTTTTTGGTCTTTTTTGTGTGTCGTATCTTTATGCCTCACACTGTTCGTGTTGCGCACGTTAACGGTGAGTGAGCGAGTGGTACGTCGTTCTTTATGTGAATGACTTTCACCAAATGGACCTGATCACAGGGCATTACAAAAGGGAGTCATTTTCAATTGGTTAAGAGTGTGTTAACAGGAATTACTTGATTGTGACAACGTTCTGAAGGATTGAGGAGTTTGGTTGCCTTATTGAATTTCCTTTTGGTGTTCGATGTGAAGTTTGTTTATTTTGAAATCCTTTTGGGGGACTGAAAAGATTGTGTAAAGAGCAGCAGAATTGCTTCTGGAAAAGGGGGGCTTAAGTCTGGCTTTGTAGAGCATTTGTTTTCAATTTATCGTGGGAAATAGCCGTGCAACATCAAGTGCTTTTGTGACAAGTGATGCACAGGACGGTTTGTAATTTTGTTCCACAGAGAAATAACGATCACTAATTCCAGGTGTGGCTTTGAGAAGAACTTTGCGTTGAAAGTAAATCCTATTGAATAGTGAATTTTTTTTTCCCCCGTAGAGTTTCCTTCGAAATTTAGTCCTAAAAGTCAGTCCTTTCTAGCTGAGGAATGTTAAATTCTCTGGTTCGTTTCAAAGTCATCGATTTAATCGAGCACTCAGAATAGATTTGGTTGAATTGATGCTTGGGATCTTTCAAGATTTGTAGATGATCCTTATTCGCGCAGCAAACATCTGTTGTACAAAACGATACTGAGAGTATGCACTGGGACAATGTTCTGTGTGGTCTGTGATGGACAAAGAAAACAGGCTCTGCAAATTTGTTGATGACTGATGAAAAAGGGATGTGGCTATGAGTTTTCCTAGATTTAATCTGTTTGATTTTAAGTGGTTTCTGCAGCTTTGGAGTTTAAGTCCAAAACACTGTAGTGCTTTTGATTCCAATGACGAAATTGCAGGAAAATCGTAAAGTAACAAAATGCGACTCAAGTATAACGAATGTCTCTGAAAAATTACACGACTCCTGCTACCCAATTCAAGCAGGCTTTCACCAAAACACGAATCTTGAGGAAATGTTATAAAATTTGGAGAAGAAGTCAAACATTGTGAGGCTACAAAAAAAACATAAAAGATCCTGTAAATTGTGTTATCGATCCCATTAGCTTGGGGTCCAATGTTGAATCTGTGCTCCTATGAAAGACCTAGAATCTTAAGTTCTGTTTACGTTGATGGCTTTAATGGACTGAACCACGAACTTTACGGGCTGCATAGCGACATGAGTCTAGCCAGGCGTATACGAATTAAATGCCTTAGATGGCTAGACCATGTAGAAACAACGTACAACTTAGCTAGAGGAATCTTTAAATTTTAGCCAATGAGACAATGCAACAGAGGACGTCCGCGTTTAATATGGTGCGCACACAAGTGGAGAGGGACCTCAACCAACACGGTGTGCAGGGTTGGAGATAGCAAGCGAATGATCGTGCTAGCTGGAAATGCTTTTTGGTTCAGGCCTACGTCCACTCGAGACTGTAGTGCCTCAAGAAGAATTGTAAAAAGCAAAGCGCGATCGTTGTTGAAAAGTTGTTGTGTGCTGAGTCACATTGCTAGGAATTGTACAGGCACAGTAGAGGCCTTGGGATGAAGGAAAAATGTTGAAAAGGAAACTCAACGTTGACAGCATATACGGAAGATAAGGAGCACACAATTCGGATGCAAGTGTGTAATTGGACTAGGAGGAGACGCTGTCGTCCTACTTTACTCTTTTGGTAGCGTCACAGTCCGAGGTGGACTTTGTTTCAACCGCAATAGCAAACAGTTGTGTTGTGCTCATGTGTTCTCTGAGGGGACCTGTACTTTTAAGGTGTCAGTGACCCGAGAGAGTTCGTGCCGTAAAAATGATGCACGGACTTTCGGTGTAGGGGTCGACGCGCTTCTTCACTACGTCACGCCAGCCACACATTTATAAAAAATAACTTTTTCATGTTTTTGGACATGAACCTTTACAGAATATAACTTCGTCCCAATTTCACTGAAAGTCCATAATGATAATTGGACGTGCTATAAGAATAAGAATGACTTCCTTCGAATCACCGAGTCTAGCGAATTCCTCATTGATTTTCTGGTTCAGTCACAGAGTTTCAAGCTCAAAAATTTGTCTGCAATTTCCTTTTAAAAGTTTAACTGCCATTTCAAGGAAAAACATCCACTGACACCTCTGCCTCTTCTCTGTTCCTATTTTTCCATGGCAACCTCTAACTGTTATTACTTTGATATGCTCCCCAGCACCGGTGTGAAAGAGAGTTCACTCAAGTAGTACTTTCCTGGATGCATTGTGTTACGATTTTATGACTTGTGATTGTGCTGGATCAACAATTGGACAGCAATCTGTTCAGTTTGCTGGTTAGATGCTTGACTCTAGTCACTGTTGTGCCAAACGGAGGTTACATTGTTGCCTTCGTTCCAAGTACTTTTCTCCTTTCACAAAATAATTCGTCTGTCATTTACAGTGGTGTGCAAAATAATAGGTGCGTTTTTAAAACTCGTGTTAATCCGAGGAAAACGATGAAGAAGAAGACGAAGAAGAAGAAGAAGAAGAAGAGAAAGAAGAAGAAGAGAAAGAAGAATAACAAGAACAAGAACAAGAACAAGAACAAAAAGAAGAAAAAAGAAGAAGAAGAAAAGAAAGAAGAAGAAGAACAAGAAAAAGAGGAAGAAGAAGAGAAAGAAGAAGAAAAAGAAGAAGAAGAACAAGAGAGAGAGGAAAAAAAAAAGAAAAAGAAGAGAAAGAAGAAGAAGAAGAAAAAGAAGAAGAAGAGAAAGAAGAAGACGAAGAAGAAGAAGAAGAAAAAGAAGAAGAATAAGAAGAATAAGAAGAATAAGAAGTAGAAGATAAAGAAAAAGAAGATAAAGAAGAAGACTCCTTTCCCCGTGGGCCTCGCACAAACTGCATGCCACTGTCTGCTCCCAATATATTCCACATTGACTGATCAGACTAGAAGACATTTCTTCATTTTGCAGCTGCCTAACTTAAATCCTCTTTGGTAAAGAGTTTTTGTCTTTAATGACGTCTAGAAGTTAGGTTCGGTTCGGTTGGTGTGAATGAGAACTCACAATCAGAAAGTTCGTAGTTAATAAGCCCGGTTCAAGCCCCACAATTCGGTGATCAACGTGAGATGTCGTTTTCCATGGCCTACTTCGCGTTTCTTCGGTTTTGTCTCAGTTTTGGTTACTTGTACGGTGCTTCCTTTCTCTCGCATTGATGATTTTTCGTACCTCGTTATAATACCTTTTGCTATTAATTTTAATACATATTTTGATGTCTATCTTTCCTTAATATTGAATAAACGAACTAAAATGTGAGCATTAGCAAAACACTCACCACCCACACCAGTGCGATCCAATACAATTTTCATTCATTGCACCAATTTTTTTGTACACCACTGTATGTTTTATGCAAAAGTTATGACTAGCTGTTAAACAGTTCTATCGGTAAAATGATTATTTAAATATCGTATTTTGAATGCTGAAATTTATCTCATACCTATAAGCAACAAAAGAAGGTGTACCCTCTCTTGCTGCCACTCTCTTGATAAGTTCAAAATCATATCGAATTTCAGTAGAGTTTTACGCCCAGGATCTTGAGAACTTATGAGACCGTACATCAAGGTTAAGACCTTATCACAATTGGTAAATAATATATGCGGAAGCATACGATATTTCGATGCCACCTAGCCAAAGTCAACGAAAACAGACCAAATTACCACCCTGTCTCCAAAATCAAAAGAACTAGTGATTTCCATTCAAAACTTATTTTATTTTTCACAATCAAATTATTTATTCTTGGTTTAAACCACGACATCCCTTACACTCTGCCGTTTCCATTGCGATGCCATCCAGATAATTCATCCAGTTCTCATTTTGCATCCCACCGAAAAGGATACCATCCGCCTTCCTAGTCGCCTTGTCGGTGTACTTGATTATGTGCATATGGAAGAAACCTTCATCCGGATACATTACCTCATCGACCACATTGTAAGCATAAAGCGGTTGAAAGATACCGAAACCGAGGTGTTCTTCGTTCCTGTAGATTCTGTTGAAATACGGAGCAGACTCAATACGAAACAGGGGCTTTGGTTGGTTACTTCTTCTACGCTTGACCAGTGTCGCAGCATCGCCAATAAAAGCTTGCGTTTCTTCGGGAATATAAAATTTAACTCCACATTTGGTGTTCTCATCATCAAATGGAATTTTATCCCATACTTCGAAATCATGCTCGTGGAAATGGAAATCCGCCCGATCGGAGAGCATCGAATCATTGTAATGATTTCGAATCATGTCTAGTCCCCCATGGGGCAGGGGACGTGCCTTATACTCGGCCTGCTCCGTGATCTTCAAGTCTACCGTAGATATGCAGCAGTGTTCGCGCCGCCTATGAACATGGAGACGTGAGGCAGAATAGCCTGGATGAAGCACGATATTGTATGTCGGCAGATGAGTGCGCAGGGCACAAGCAATTTGTTCACAATTTTCACAATAAATTGGGTGCGCGTGCATGATTAAAATTAAATATATTAACGATCACTAGACAATACAGAAAACAAAAGACTGCTTCGTCTGGCAATTGCACTTGAACTGGGTAACGGGAATAATATTTTTATTTAAACATCACATAAAAGTGCTGACAAATCAGTGTTAAATAGTTTTGGAAGAACAATTCCGAGTAAACTGTTTTTTTTGTTTAATTCGCAGAAGCGTTCAGTCGACATGTTGTTTTTAAAATTTAATAAATAAATAAGTAAAATAAATTAATATAATCGTTAGAACTCAAAATAATTATTATCCTTACTTTTTTGCTTATTAGAAGTCGATCACATGCGTAAGAGACTTAATGCTTCTCAATTCCATATTTTCGTTGTGTTCTTTGCATTTTGCGACACCACTTAAAAACAACTTTTTAACACAAATCCGTCAGGAGATGTTTCTTGGTAGAATCCGGCCTGGACGGAGCACCACATAGAGAAGAATTTGAAGAGGAAGCAAATTGCTGAACAGTTTTCCAAAATAAATGATCTCAGTGATTCTAGATCATAATCGTAATCAATTCACATTGACACCTTTTTTTAATTCATCTATTGACAAATAAGCTGGCAGCACTTTTCGATGTGCCAAAATTATGAATTTGATTTCTGAACATCGCATTGACAGACAAAACTGTTTCTTTTGCTGGCAGAGGCGGGAAATATGTTTCACTTTACTGAGGTGCTGCATTCAGACAGTTAAAAGAGCCGTTTATTGAAGCATTTATTTCGTACACGTTTGTTGGGTATAGGGTGCACAATACAATACATTTTTGGTGTAAAAATTTCGAACATTTTTAAATAAACCGGGTAAGTGCGAGTTGTACTCGCACGGGGAAGGTTTCGTCGCGTAAATCGGTCTTGATAGACGCATTTCTTTGACTTTGGCACTTTCTTTTCTTTTTTCCCTTCCTACGTATTTAACTGACAACGTTCGACACTAAATATCACAAAATGAATTTTCTGGCATCCGCTTTTCCAAATTTCCGATTTGCTCTCGTCTGAGCAGGCTCATTTGACGATGCCCAGCACTCAAATGAATAAATGTTGTGCGGGCGGTATCCATACGCTATATATTTTTTCAATAAATACCAAAATTACTATGATTTTTGCAATATATTGCACAGCTTTAAGATATAAGACACATGCTCTTAATAATATTGTGCAATACCAAATAATAATAATAATAATGGCGGCGCTACAGTCCGAGGTGGACCTGGGCCTAGCTTCTCAGCAACCACTCGTGTTGTGCGTGCTACTGTTCTCTCACGAGTGAAGGGGACCTACAGTTTAATGCCGACTCCGAGCGGCGAGATTGAGAAGCTTTTTCTATACAGTTATACTCTTTGAGCATTGTCAGTGACTCGAAAGAGGTGGAGCCGTAAAAAAATGTTTGCTGTTTTTTTCGAGATTTGAACTGACGACCTCGAGCGTAGGAGTCGACGCACCTACCTACTCGTACTACGCCACGGCGCCTAGCGACTTTGGAGCTCCATATTTTTCAAACAGTACTCTGGACCAAAAAGTGTTTAAGTAAATCTCAAATTCATTTTAAAATGTCTGTCGTGCGTCGTTGTTTCAAAATCCATGACAACTTCAGCCATACATGAGAAACACCCAAATTACCCCGCTTGATTTCCAGACCGAAAGTAGTACCTAATTCCAAAATTTCATGCCGATATCTTTTTAAATGTAGGAGACAAAAAAGTGTGACAGACGGACGGGCAGATATACTGAAATTATAAAGGTTCCGTTTTTGTGGACGGAACCTTAAAAACGAGTCTCTTTATTAAAAGAGCTTTTATTGTGTTGGAGGCTGCCGTGACGTAATCTCGTGCACAGACTCCTGCGCTTAAAATCCATGGTACGAGCCCGGACACACCAAGTTTAATTTTCATCGCACCACTTCTCCCGAGTCATTGACGTGTCCGGAGAGTATAACTGACATGTACTTCTTCTTCTTCTTAGGGCGCTACAGTCCGAGGTGGACCTGGGCCTCACTCAACATGCCTCTCCAGCCAGCACGATCTTTCGCCAGCTGTCTCCAGTTTCGCACACCAAGCCGGTCGAGGTCCCCCCTCGAATTGTGTGCACCACGGAACCGCGGAGCCGAGGTAGACGAAGTCCTTTACTACCTCAAAGTTATAGCTGCCTATGGTGACGTTCTGGCCAAGTCGTCGATGTTGTGCGTCCTTTCTCGATGACAGCATATACTTAGTTTTTCCCTCGTTCACCGCCAGACCCATTTTAGCCGCTTCCGTTTCAATGCCAGCAAACGCATCATTGACGGCTCGCTGTGTTCGCCCAATCAATCAATCACGCCAATGTCATCCGCGTAAGCTAGCAGTTGAACGGACTTTTGGAAGATCGTGCCTCTTGTGTTGGCCAGTGAGTTTTGCACGATCTTCTCAAGAACGATGTTAAAGTAGTCACATGACAGCGCGTCGCCTTGTCTAAAACCTTTTTTGACATTGAAGGTCTCGGTGAGTTCGTTACCGACCTTGATGGAGCAGCGAGAGTTCTCCATCGTCATCCTGCTCAGTCTGACGAGTTTGGCAGGAATGTCAAAACTAGACATGACGCTGTATAGCTCGTCTCTATACATGCTGTCATATGCGGCCTTGAAATCGACAAATAGATTGTGTGTCGATCTGCATTTCTTGGGTCTTCTCCAGGATCTGCCGCAGTGTGAAGATTTGATCGATGGTGGACTACCCGGGCCTGAAACCACACTGATAAGGACCTATAAGTTTGTTCACAAATGGTTTCAGACGTTCACACAAAACGGCAGAGAAGATCTTATAGGCGATGTTAAGGAGACTTATTTCTCGATAGTTGGCGCAATCAAAGGGGTCTCCTTTCTTGTCGAACCCGGACACTTTAATTTTCAACGCTCCACCTCTCCCGAGTCATTGACGTTGTCAGAAGTGTGTAACTCTCATGTACAGCTTCTCGAATTCCGCAAAAATTTGTTGGTCCTTAGTTTAGAACATTAGTGCGTAAAGCATCAGTGATTTTTGTAAAAGATAGGCCCAAGTCCACCTCGACTTGTAGAGCCACCAACAGGAGAAGATGTAAGTAAAAGATCAACGAAATCAAGTTTACTTGTGTAGCAGCTTAAACTACCTTTCGTCGGTAGAGTTATCAAGGAACTTTCCAACTCAATCGAAGTTCGTTTAAACTGGTATTCCAACATTAAAATCATCAGTTTCCATCGCCTCTCATATCGTGGAGTGTGAAGCAAAATCACTGAACTTTCAAAGAACTGCGCCTGCAAACGAGCTAATTTATAATGAACGCATGAATGCTCACCCCCATTTTACACCCTGTTCTGCACAACTTCCTGGGAAAAAAAAACTACCCCACTCAGAAGTTACAAGTCAATACCCTATAAATGTTCCATACAAGGGGGGAAAACCCAGTCAACATGCCCACATACACTTGAGGTGACTGCCATGAGGTTGATAACTTACAAATTACAACATTTCCCATCAATGACTGCTTATCCTTGCTCCACTTTGTTTCTGATTCGAAACCCCCGCATCCATCCCTCCTGCCACTCTCTCAACCTCAACAGAATGCAAAAACCCATACCAGCATCTCATAACCGCAAGTTTTCAAGGACCGTTCATCTTCCAAAGAACTGTCTCTGCCATAACGACACCCGCTCATTCTCAAGATCATTTCTTAGAAATTATTACCATCTCACTATCGCTCTACAAAAGCGTCCCAAAAGCGTACATCACGCCGTCTCGTACATCCTCCCCGGCTATCAGATTACGTGTCAACGAAGTGCTCCATCCTTTATCTTCATTTTAGCACACAAGCCCTTTGCAGAGAGACTAAGAGACTAAAAAAAAAAACACCAGAAGAACTTCGTCCGACGACTGCCTCGCCCCCAGCCGAGAGTGGCCAACCAGCCGATGTTTGTTCAGCGAAATCAGCGAACGCTGTTTCGCATTTAAATAACCTTAAAGCGCCCCAACACTACACTCCACACATAACCCGCCACAAATCAAATACGTGTGTGGCATGTGTACTCGCTGCCGTACTCGTAACGAGCACTTTTCATGTTAACTCAATAATTTATTCTATTTATCGCTAGGAAATGCCTCCAGGTCCTCGGCCTCAGAGTTTCACCTCAGGAGCGCCCCTTCGCCACCGCTGCCGCCGCCGGCACTCCCATTGACACATAGACCCTAATGAAAAAAATTGCAAAAAAGTCCTTAATCCAATTTGCATCGGATATTTGCACTCAAACTTTAGACGCCCCGCTGCAGGCCGCCCTGTGCTTAATTAAATATTTAAATGATAATTTCATAAGGGCTTTGAGGGCTTTGCATTCCGCTCGCATTAGCCGTTGTGTTCGGGCTGGAAATCTCACCCCAAACACGAGTATCCTGCCCCCGGTTGTTGCAACTGAAACTTTTCCGTGTGAAAAGGACTCTCCGCCGAACTATTTTCTTCTTCATCTTTTCAACGTCTTAACCGTGGGTCTTCAGGCATTTCAGCTGCATCGACAAGTGCCGATGTCAAGAGGAGAGCAAGTCGATCCGCGAGCCAGGATGGCGGTGGAAATGGGTGGTTGAATGGAGTTACTCTGCGATTATTCATCTCCGTCGACGGCGTGGAGTTTGTGTTTCCCTTGAAGGGGATAATTCTCAGCGCCACTGGCGAAGAATGGTCGACAAGGTGACTTATGAAAACGACTTTGACTGAGATTTGTGAGGCCGAGACAAGCTGCATCCACGGGAAACACCCGAAGACATACAGTGCGAGTGAGTCCTTGACGACAGGTCGTGTCCATCACAACTTTCGTGCCACGGGTGGATTGTATGGCAAAGTCCGTGACTTCCAGACCGAAGACAAGCATCGACAAGCGGAAGGACACCGCCAGCAGTGCCGGCAAAATCCCTCCAGCACTCAGTGTGTATTAAAAAAAAAACCACACACATACGGATTAAGGGGAAACTAGAACAAAGCCACAATCCTGTTCATCTCCGTCGTCCTTGTTGAGAATTTGCATTTTTAATTTTTTAACCTCACACGTGGCGCTGCTACGTCTCCAATCCACCGACAATCGTTGACCCCAGTCAACCGACAGAGAGAGAGGGAGAGAGAGACGGGCAAGGACGAACGGAACGCATAGAATCAAGTTTTATGACTTCACCACGAATCCATGGCGCATCCTTTGAACGAACCGACCGGTTACACTGAAGACAACTCAACCAGCGCCGTACAATTACAACGACAACTGACGGTGAATAAGGCACCCCCGAGACAGCGTCGACAAACAAATTAAAGGAAACGTGACGTAATCTGTTTTGTTGTACAATTATGATATTACCGTTGACTCCGCACTGCATTCCCATGCTTTTTTTTGCGCTGGTCGCATCCTTGTTTGCATGACGAGTGAACCATCTATTCCTGGACGACATGGGGTGAATGGGAATTTGTAAGGATTCCCCTTCAAAACGCAGCAGCGACAGGTTGCACAGAGCGTCGCACATGTGCGCCGTGTTGTGGGGGGGAGGTCTCTTTTATGGTTTGGTTGTGACATTTCACCGTGAAAAGGCGCCGGAAACACGATGATTTCCGTTCTCCCCTCAACCTTTGCTCGCTCGCAGGATGGCGCTTAGAATAATTTCGTTTATTCGTCCGTTTGAAAGAAAGTGGGTTTTTGTGTGCTCGTGTTTTTGCAGGTGCCTCCACGTTGAAGGGGAATGCCTGTAATTAGGTGCACAAGCAGTTTGTGTGCGGCAGGAAGATGCAGTCATGCGTTTGAAGGCATTGCGTTTTAATTAGAGCACAGAGGGCGAGAGAGAGAGAGTGGCTTTGTCTGTTATTCAACTTTGGTTTTGCATAAAGATAATGCTCAATGTCAAAGTCAGGCAAACGATTTACGAAACAAATTGAAATGTCTGCTGTCCATTTGAGGACTCAGATGGACTTAATGGGAATGCTGCTTCTTATTGCAAGCAGTCAGCTGCTTTGTGGAGTTCTCAAAAGCGTCTGTCTGAATGAAATTTGATTCTTCTGTTGATGGCCAAGGTTGACCTGCTTTGATACAGATCTGTTTGATCCAATTTGGTGCATTTTGAAGTTTCCAAAGCGGAAGAGATTGTTTTTTGAATCACAGCAGGGTGAGCTAGAACCATAAGTTCTTTGCTATTATCCCAGCCTAGCAGCAGTTGATGCAAGCACTTCAATCCCCAACAAAACTTGAGGCAAGTTAAAACGTCGTTTATGACCAATAATTGAGTTCTTCCTGAGGTAAGGATGAACCGCTGTAAAATTTTAAGAAGCTCACTGACAGTCTTTCTTTCGGCGCACTGTCAGCGTGATTTATAATAATAATAATGGCGGCGCTACAGTCGTGCGTGCTATTGTTCTCTCACGAGTGGAGGGGACCAACAGTTTAATGCTGACTCCGAACGGCGAGATTGAGAAGCTTTTTCTAGACAGTTATACTCTTTGAGCATTGTCAGTGACTCGAAAGAGGTGAAGCCATGAAAAAATGTTTGATGTTTTTTTCGAGATGCGAACCGACGACCTCGAGCGTAGGAGTCGACGCACCTACCCGCTACGCTACGGCGCCCACGTACGGTTATTATAGTTGGTCCCTAAATTACTTGAGGTGGCGCTACAGTCCGGGGTAGCCAGCTCGATCGTTAGCTAGCTGCCTCCAGTTTCGCACGCATAGTTGGTTGAGGTCCCTTCCACTTTCCGGGCCGCAGCATTGGTTTCCATTCTCTCTCATCTTAATCGATGGACCTTCATCATTCTGGCTAAGTCGATGTAGCTGAACAGCTCGAACAGTTCGTTATTATATCGTCTCCTCCATTCACCCTCTATGGAGACGGGACCAAAAATCACTCGAAGAATTATCTTCTCAAAGCAACCAAGAGCAGTAATGACCGAAAGAATAAGATCGCGAATACAAGCTGCCGAGATGAGATTTCTTCGTGCTGTTGTGGGAATTACTCGCCGGGATAGGGTGAGAAACACGACAGTGCGCGAGGAACTCAATGTTGGGCAGCTGCTTCTTCGAACGGAAAGGGCTGCACTTCGTTGGTTTGGTCACTTGGCACGAATGTCCCCATCATCACGACTTCCGAGGCGTGCCTTGAATGCGATTCCATCAGGTAGGCGACCGCTTGGCAGACCTACGACGAGATGGTTGGACCAAGTCCAAACACTCGCCTGGTTGCGCTTGGGCATAGCTCCTGTTGAGTTAGAGTCGATGGCGGAGGATCGAGTGTCCTGGAGATCTCTCGTGCATGCATGGCCCCCGCGACCCCTTTAGTGGAACATGCTGGTCACTGAAAATGAGATGAGATGAGATGAGAAGCAGCCAAGAGCAACCTCATCCGTTTTTGACAAAGTCCATGCTTCTGCGCCATATAGCAGGACTGACACGATTAGGGCCTTATATGGGGCTACCTTGGTTGCTTGAGAGAGGGCTTGTTTATCAAATGCTGATGTCGTTATCTGAATTGATAGCGGTTTCTAGGCAGGCAAAATCATTGACTACCTCAAACACTGAATTGGCCCCTAACTTCTTCTTCTTCTTCTTAGAGCGCTACAGTCCGAGGTGGACCTGGGCCTCACTCAACGTGCCTCTCCAGCCAGCACGATCTTTCGCCAGCTGTCTCCAGTTTCGCACACCAAACCGGCCGAGGTCCCCCTCGACTTGTGTGCGCCACCTTGTACGTGGACGTCCTCTGTTGCGTTGTCCCACAGGCTCAGAGTCGAAGAATTGGTCCCTAACACTTAATACAAATATTCAAGTGAAACCTCATTCCAATCATTCTGTTCAACGGTCAACCCAACTCAATTAAACTTGGAAGTAAAATTTAAAAGACCTTTAATTTTGAGATGCCACAATCAATTGCATACGACAAACTACTCGTATGAAATACGTCGAATTTTGAAAAATTAAATTCTCAACCACTGAAGCACAAATAGGTTGTCATGTATGAGAATGTCTTCAGCACTTTGCTCCCTACGAGCCATATTTTCCAACATGGATCACTGTTCCTTGACAGTGCCAACCTCTCAAAACTTTTTCCAAAAATCTCTCTCTCTCAAACTCTAAAAGTTTGATTATGACTAAGAAAATTGCCTCACAAATGCAATTCGCACAGACAGCTCCAAACCACACGACAGACTTCCGAAATCTCTCAATTCCCGGTCAAAGACCTTCTCCAAGCACTTCCCTCAAGGCTTTTAAACAGGATAATTTGCCATATCCCACAACTATTCCCTGGTCCAATGTGTCAGGCAATCAGTTGACACCAGCATTAATCATCACAAACATTCTCGACATGAATGACCGACCAAGTTACCCACAATCATGGGAACTTCTGAATGGAAAACCATTTGAAAACTTCACCCAAGACGCACTCACATCTCATGTGTGTGCCGTGCGGGCAAGTTTTGAAGTTTTTGCCCCAAAATTGAAACACAATTAAAGTCGGAAATATGGGATCTTACTTCTGAAGCAATTCTTATTGCCTTGGTATTCAATTTTCAGTTTTGTTGTTAGCACTGCGGCCACCCACTACAAGTTGTCCACAACAATCTCAAGTAAGTTACTTAAATAAATTGCATGCACTCCATGTGTCATGTTGAGTGCTCGTATCTACCGGCAGATAGAGAGCACACATTAAGTTACTTCTGCAAGTTGTTGGAAGTTTTAAATGAAACAGATCAAGAGCTCTTAGAAATACATTTAAGTGTTGTGAGTGGGGCCTGTGGTTGGGGGAAGGTGGAGCGAACTTTTTTCAATATTTTTTGTATGAATATGTGTGTCTGAAATCATGTGAGAATTTGTATCCAGTTTCTCGCTGCATCCCTGGAGGTATTTCTTTTCAGCTGATGTGTGTGGTGGTTGAATTTTTATACATATTTTTACAGAGAAGGTATAACGGGTAAAGAATTTGTTGTATAAGACTCCCCTCGCTGTGGAATGCAGAGAATATTCCAAGAGACTCTGTGCGACAGTGTTGCTGAGATGCAGGTAGATGCCTTTACTCTGAGGACCGCCTGAAGAGCCAATCACTTAACCCACTTAAAGAAAATATGTTTTAAAATGTTGTCCCTAGTAAAGAAACTAGTTCAAGGACTTGTTGATAAAACAATCTGGCACAAACGACACTCTATCATGACATCATATTGGTTTTAAACAACGAGACTGAGCGGTGGCTAGTTTTAGACAACGAGACTGAGCGGTGGCTAGTTTTAGACAACGAGGCTGAGCGATGGCTAGTTTTAGACAACGAGACTGAGCGGTGGCTAGTTTTAGACAACGAGACTGAGCGGTGGCTAGTTTTGGACAACGAGACTGAGCGGTGGCTGAATCTGGACATTGGGTCAACGACGAGAGCCCTATGGCCGGTGTTGAAAAGAGAGAAATCATTATCAATGATTAGCATAAGTCGCAAGAATATACGGATGGTGGCAGGAGTTCTCACCGGGCACTGTCCGATAGGCAACCATGCCAGAAGGTTAGATATCCCCCATAGCGACTATTGTAGAAGTTGCAGGGACGAGGTGGAAATAGAGTCCGTCCACCACCTGCTATGCGATTGTCCAGCCCTACGGGGAAGGAGACTGTTAACACTAGGCAATAACTTCTTCGGCGAGTTGGAGGATCTGAATAAAATAGAGCCGAAGCACCTCCTGAGATATATACAACAATCTGGATGGTTCTAATCAGCGTTGGAAATGTAGGTCTCGCGGGGTACACCCCCCACACCCAGGGTATAATGGACCCAACTGTTGGTTTCTCTTGTCTCTAATAATAATAATAATGGCAGCGCTACAGTCCGAGGTGGACCTGGGCCTAGCTTCTCAGCAACAACTCGTGTTGTGCGTGCTATTGTTCTGTCCCGAGCGGAGGGGACCTACAGTTTAATACCGACACCGAACGGCGATTTTGAGAAGCTTTTTCTAGACAGTTATACTCTTTAAGCATTCTCAGTGACTGGAAAGAGGTGGAGCCGTGAAAAACTGTTTGGTGATTTTTCGGGAATCGAACCGACGACATCGATCGTAGCAGTCGACCCACTACACCACGGCGCCCTCTGTTGTCTCTGTTGGACATAATTTCATGAGGTTCCGATTTGATGAGTCAGATCTGTTCTGAGTTACAGATCTTCTTGTGCCATGCGATATGCCTAACTGTGTTGAACGTCGTCGTGTCGATGTTTCAGAACCGGCTGCAACACTTTCTAACTAAGGACCTGAATGTTTTCGGTCGATACTCCATAACGAGGTCTACCAATACGCCTCATATCGCCAATGTTCCCATAATGCTCAAGTTTGGCCACTGTTGCACGAATAGTGGGAGCTGTTGGAATATTTTCAGCTTCATAAAATTGCCAGTAGGCACATTGAGTGTGAATTATTTGACCGACAATTTTCCAAAAATAATACGACGATCTGTGTTCGCTGTGCAATCGTGTAGTGCTCCATGTCAAATTTCCCAAGTCTTATTCTGCAACAAAAAAAATACTCAAAAATATCTATAAATAAAAGAGTTATTAATTTTTACATAGGAAAGAGACTTTTGGCGCACCCTGTACATCCAAATATATGACTAGACGCACGATCATTGGCTTAAAGCGCTTCCCGTTTGTTACAACACAGGTTAAAATAGTGTCTCATCTTGCTTTGCTATTTTTAGAAGCCTTACTCAAGAATATGCTAGAATTGATGCTAATGCCACCGCAAAAATCAACGAAAAATGACAATATGCCTCAGGCATCACCTTCTTTGTATTCATCATAGGTGGTCAGAAAACATATCAAATTACGTCTCGTGTGAGCGAAATTATGAAATAGATTGACCCTCTGATTAGGAGATTTGTTTATGAATTCTGTGAATTCCACGAGGGTCACTGCCAAAGGCAGTCAAGTGGACGCGAACATCCACGTGCCGGGAGTACTGTTATTTGCTTCTCATCAGAAAAACCATCTGAAAGATTTCTCAAAGTTTATTTTCGTTGGTTACAGCAACTTGTGTGAATAAATAAACGGCCAGGCTTTTACAAAGTTCACCACGAACGAAAGAAACGACAAGCCTTACCTCTTCATTTTAGGTGATGACTTGAAAGAAAAGACAAGCCTCACCTCTTCATTTAAGGTGATGACTTTACCATCGCCTAACAGTCACCCATGTACTTTAAACCGATCTTGCTTTTGCATCACTCGATGATCTCTTCTTTTTGAATGAATATGTTGAATAAGGTCGGCTTGGTGTGCGAAACTGGAGACAGCTGGCGAAAGATCGTGCTGGCTGGAGAGGCATGTTCCCAGGTCCACCTCGGACTGTAGCGCCCTAAGAAGAAGAAGAAGAAGAAGGTGAATAAGGCTGAATAAGGTGGGCGCCGTGGAGCAGTGCTTAAGTGTGCCCTTAGTCCTTACCGCATGGTATCAATTCTTCCCTGCCTCCTTATATCCTTAACTTGATCTCGTTTAAGCCTGGCATTTCCGCAACACATTTCTTTTGACCCCAGTCTTATGGATATGCCATCTGACACGAACACCTGTTCTCCAGCTGCGACGAACATACAAAGTCGACTTTCCATGCGCTCAGGACTGGGTCTGGCCAGAATCTGAGCCAGGAAAGGAATGTAGTCGAATTTTCACGGACGGCTCCAAGTCCAATGAAGGATCTGGTGCTTGTGCCTTCGTGGAGAGCGACAACTTTAGACTGCACACCTCGTCAGGTGAATTTGCGTCGGTTTTCCAAGCGGAAACCTATGCGATCCTAATGGCTACGAGCTATATTGTGAAGAATACGAGTAGGTGGAAGGGGCGAAGTATTTGCGTCTGTAGCGACAGCCAAGCTGTGCTTAAAGCCTTGCTGAACCCTTTAACCACTTCCAGGGTAGTTCAGGAATGCAAGTCTTCTCTGAATTTGAACGGTAGCTTAAATTTGCTAAGACTTTTCTGGGTCCCGGGGCACCACGGGATCACGGGAAATGAGATGAGCCGATGAACTTGCTAGGCGACGATCAGAGGAGATATTCTTAGGACCTGAATCTACGCTGGGACTGCCCGCGTCCTTGGTTAGAGCTTCCATCGATGATTGGACTTCTCGAGAGCACAACCGCAGGTGGCATGACTCTTCAGGATGTAGACAGACCAAGCGCATGCTCTCAACGTCTGTAAGAAATCCGCGGTTTTCTTGTTATCTTTTAACAGAAATGACTGCAGACAACTTACCGCCGAACTGACAGGCCACTATGCCTTCGCCAAACACCTAAGTGTGCTTGGCCTAAGCGACGAAACCCTCTGCGACGCTTGTGGAGAAGACGATGACACTGCAGAGCACTTCCTCTGCCATTGTCCCGCCTTTGCTCGTATCAGGTGGCAGTTATTCGGTGCTGATGAGGTGAGAGCTGATGATATAGGCTCTTCATCATCATCAGAAGCGCCTGCTGGTCTTCGTTCGGAAGACCGTGAAATTTAAGTAAAAGTAGGTTGCTACCTGGCAACACAATGGACCAGTTTTTGAGTCTGAGTGCTCCAGTGTAGTGTTTCAAAATCTTCCGAACAAAAATCCTGCCTTAAGGCTCGTCTGAATCTCGGCTCAAATCTTGCCTTAGTCTCATTGCTCATATCATTTCAGCCTGGTGTCAACTCTTTTTCGGCCTCCTATTTGTCTTGGCTTGAACTTGTCTAAGCCTTGCTTAAGTCTCATCTCAGGTCCGCCAAAATCTCATCTCAACATCGCCTGAGGCTCGCCTTGTTCTCGTCTTTTGATTCCATTTAACCTCGCATAAACTCGTCTTCGACTCTAAGCCAGTGGGACAACGCAACAGAGGACGTCCACGTCGAAGGTGGCGTACACAAGTCGAGGGAGACCTCGGCCGGCTTGGTGTGCAAAACTGGAGACAGCTGGCGAAAGATCGTGCTGGCTGGAGAGGCATGTTGAGTGAGGCCCAGGTCCACCTCGGACTGTAGCCCCTAAGAAGAAGAAGAATTTGTCTTGGCTTGAACTTGCCTAAGCCTTGCTTACGTCTCATCTCAGGTCCGCCAAAATCTCATCTCAACATCGCCTGAGGCTCGTCTTTTGATTCGATTTAACCTCGCATAAAAACTCGTATTCACTTCTTCTAAGTCGTGCCTCGATTAGATATAAGCCTGGCTTAAGTCTCGCATTTGTCGCCCTTAGCCTTGTCACACTCGTAAGTGCGCCAACTCCTACGCTCGAAGTCTGGGATCAATTCCCGAAAAAGAGACGGGTTCCACGTCTTTTAAGTCACTGACAATGCTCAGGGAGTATAACTATGAAGAAAAAGCTTCCAAAATGAGTCCGTTTCTTAATTCATATTCAAACACTTCCCTTTCACAGATCAGCCTGCCAGGAGATAAACTCCCCGATTAAAATCGTTCAAAAACTCAAACCTTACCGAATCAAGTCACAAATTGAGAGCATAATCAAAATCAACCCAAACACATGGCTGATTTTGTCGTAAAAAGAACGTCATTTACCCCCACTTCCTTCGACGTAAGGCAGGCACATGACAGGGACATAAAGCATCCGATAAGCTTCATAATTTGTTGCCCAATCGCCCGCACATAAAAACGAGACGCCACGAATCGAAAAAAATACCGAAATAAATTTCAATGTCCTGCCACTCGTATCGTTATCTCCTGCGACTTCTGGGAAATTGTCTTCCGCCCCCAGTGACAGACCGGAATATAGGTCAACGCCTCCCATAGGCAACGACCAGGATTAGGACTTCGACTTATTGAATTCGTTGGTATCTCAGGATCGACCACAATCCCACTCCATGTGACATACGTCCAATGACCATTAATCAAAGGCCATTCTGGAATTATTTACTGTCCCTGACACCATTTCAAACAAAACCGCCTTGTTCTCGTGTCATGGTCAAATCCTTCTCCAAGCTGGTGTAGGCTAATTCTCTACAACCTGCGTTCCTGCCCAGCGAATCAATCAATCAATTTATCTTCCCTTTTCTTTCACAACGGGTGCGGGGATGGAGGACTAAAAGGATAACGCACACTGCCCTGATTCACTAAGTGAACAAATAGACTTTTAAATAAGCAACAAAATGTCCACAAATTGTTTCGTTGTTCGGGCCAACTGCCACGTCCACCTTCCATTATCCTGCTGCGCGGCTACTCCATCACATTTTATTCTGACAGTCATAATGGCAAATGATTCATCCGCTCTAATTGTACTTGAAGTGGGGCTCATTCCCTCCCACCCACCGGCAGCTGCTGCTGCCAAGCACCTTTTCTGCCGAACCACAGGTGGCTAAGCACAGCTCCGGAGCTTGTAAATTGCAGCGCAAAGGACGCCAACCAGAGCGCGAAACAACACAAACCCTTACCCTCACCCTTACCCCCTACCAAAAAAAAGGAAAAAACAAAAAGGATCTCAAATTAAAATAAAAAATAAAACTTAATTAGCCTCAAAGTGTAACGCGCGGGTGCTGGTGCTGGTGGTGGTCCTTTGCCTTGGTGGACCACCCGCAGAGGGGACAGACTTTAAATGGATGATTTATTACATCCTTAATATATCGTGCGGTGTTCATATTTTTTTTTATTTTTCTTGCCAACACGCAGTGACACACAGCCACACGGCCACACAGAGCGGAGACAGCAATGAGTGAAGGAATTACTGCAGCAGCAGGATGTCGGCCGTCATAACTCAAGTTTTGTTATACTCGTAGGTTGGGGCACTTGTAGTCCTTGCGTTGTAGTCGTTGGTCGTGTCGTCTGCCGGTGCTGTCCTGCTACGCCTTTTGTTGTTATTATATCACTTCCAAGGATTTGTATTTTGTCAGCAAGAAGCTTACAAAAGGGTGTGCTAATCGTGTTGCTGTGTGCAGGTCCTGCAAACGGGGTGGGGTGGTGTCCTAAAATTAAGAACATTTATTACTTAGCGCGGACCGTTGGCAGGAAGAAATTGTTTCTTCTTTTTTCCGGTGCAAGAAATGTCACAGCGAAGGAGAACAGTGATGCCACTGTGATATAAGATGTTGATGCGTGCGAATGGGATGATCTTCACGCGGGGGAAATGGCGAGGGATGACTGCCGGAGCGTGGCGATAAAGCTGAAGGCTATGCAAATTTTACGAGCAATTGAAAACGTATAAAAAACCGATTGCCTCGAATTGGGTTGTAAAAGGGCTCTTCTGAGGGATTGAGGAGTGCAAAGATGCCCGGAATTTGTGTCTCTGACAAAGCGCTCTTAAATTTTGAGAGTGGGCGCCATATGGTAAATGAATGCCTTTGCGCACGACGTACGTTAATTAAGTTGTACCGAAGAGGGTCTGGAAATTGATGAAGCAAATGACGCGATGATGATGATTTATGTGATTTGACACAGATTTTTGTCAAGCAGCGTCGTCAGTGGGCTATAAAATCCGGTTAAATGCATAAGGAGTCATTCGTTCTCTTAGCAAAGGAAGGGAAATGAAGGACGTTGGTAGTTGGAGGATTGATCATTATTGAAATTTATGAATTGGAGGAGTCGCTACTTAAGAAGACAACTAAGTTTTTAAACAATGCCTAGGGGAGGTTATAAAACATGGATTTCTATAGCCAATGTTGACTCTGGTGCAAAGTCACGTTTGAGTTCTCTCTTATTAAAGAAAGTGGAAAGAGTAATTTTCGGAACTTTCTCTGCCAAACGTTACAAGCTAAGACGTTCGTCCATGGCTAATTAATAAATGCGTCATTCTTTTGGTTTATGACATGCTAGGTCGGTATCCTCGGTCTGCTTCTATGCAGCAATTTGGATAGCTGGCGTAACTGGTGGGAAGAATTTGTAGATCAGAAACTTAACTTGAGACAGTAAGGACATTATCTTTTTTCATCATGAAAGACCCGATACTCTCACATCTCAATCTCGCCGTTCATAGTCGGCATTAAACTGTAGGTCCCCTCCACTCGTGACAGAACAATAGCACGCACAACACGAGCGGTTGCTGAGAAGCTAGGCCCAGGTTCACCTCGGACTGTAGCGCCGCCTTTATTATTATTATTAGTCCCGGCACTCAAATTTAAAACAGGCAAATTTCTGCGACAGCTTGGTTCCTGAAAACCCCTGGTTTGACAACGAGTGCAGGCAGTCACATGCAGCAAAGCAAAAAGCCTACCAGGCAACGCTGGACCGAACTACGAGAGCTATTCGTCAGCTCTACGAACAGAGAAAAACGGAAGAGAACCGGCTTCTCAGGAAGAAAAAGAAAGAGCACGAGAAGCGCGCGATCGAGGAGATGGAGAGGTGTTATGGCAGGAATGATGTCCGAAAGTTTTACCAAAGGGTAAAACTTTTGTCAAACGGGTATAAAGTTCGGACAGAAGCCTACCGGGACGAGAATGGACAACTAGTAGTAGATTCGCAGTCGATACTGAGAATTTGGAAAAGTCATGTCTGCAGACTGTTGAACGGCGATGACGACACCGATACCGCTGTCAGGCAGAATGTTCCATTCAACACAACGGACGATGATAGAAGAGAATACCGTCCCCCCGACCTAGACGAAGTCAAGATAGCGATATCGAGACTGAAGTCTAATAAAGCTGCTGGTGTAGATAGTCTGCCCGCTGGAATGTTTAAAGCAGCTGGATGTGATCTGGTAGGGCACATGCACCAGCTCATCTGTAAGATATGGCCGGAGGAAAGCATGCCCGATGAGTGGAATCTCAGTATCGTTTGCCCTATCCACAAGAAAGGAAACCCCTTTTGATTGCGCCAACTATCGAGAAATAAGTCTCCTTAACATCGCCTATAAGATCTTCTCTGCCGTTTTGTGTGAACGTCTGAAACCATTTGTGAACAAACTTATAGGTCCTTATCAGTGTGGTTTCAGGCCCGGGTAGTCCACCATCGATCAAATCTTCACACTGCGACAGATCCTGGAGAAGACCCAAGAAATGCAGATCGACACACACCATCTATTTGTCGATTTCAAGGCCGCATATGACAGCATGTATAGAGACGAGCTATACAGCGCCATGTCTAGTGTTGACATTCCTGCCAAACTCGTCAGACTGAGCAGGAGGACGATGGAGAACTCTCGCTGCTCCATCAAGGTCGGTAACGAACTCACCGAGACCTTCAATGTCAAAAAAGGTTTTAGACAAGGCGACGCGCTGTCATGTGATTTCTTCAACATCGTTCTTGAGAAGATCGTGCAAAACTCACTGGCCAACACAAGAGGCACGATCTTCCAAAAGTCCGTTCAACTGCTATCTTACGCGGATGACATTGACGTGATTGGGCGAACACAGCGTGCCGTCAATGATGCGTTTGCTGGCATTGAAACGGAAGCGGCTAAAATGGAACTGGCGGTAAACGAGGGCAAAACCAAGTATATGCTGCCATCGAGAAAGGACGCACAACATCGACGACTTGGCCAGAACGTCACCATAGGCAGCTATAACTTTGAGGTCTACCTCGGCTCCGCGGTAAACAGTACAAACAACATCAGTAGCGAGATCAAACGCAGAATAACTCTTGCCAACCGCTGTTTTTTTGGGCTCAAAAGGCAATTGAGTAGTAGAGCCCTCTCTCGGAAGACCAAGCTGATTTTATACAAGACCTTGAGCATCCCAGTCCTGCTGTATGGCGCAGAGGCCTGGACAATATCCCAAGCGGATGAACAGTCTCTTGGTCTTTTCGAGAGAAAAGTTTTGCGAGCGATCTTTGGTCCTGTTTGCGTTGATGGCTTTTGGAGGAGAAGATTCAACTACGAACTGTATGGGCTGTACAGCGACATGAGTCTAGCCAGGCGTCCACGGATCCAACGCCTAAGATGGCTAGGCCATGTAGAGCGTATGGACAACTTAGCTCCGGCCCGAAGAGTCTTCGACTCTGAGCCTGTGGGACAACGCAACAGAGGACGTCCATGTACAAGGTGGCGCACGCAAGTCGAGGGGGACCTCGGCCGGCTTGGTGAGCGAAACTGAAGACAGCTGGCGAAAGATCGTGCTGCCTGGAGAGGCATGTTGAGTGAGGCCCCGGTCCACCTCGGACTGTAGCGCCCTAAGAAGAAAAAGAAGACAGAGCTTATGAATGTCAAAGACTGTCTAGAGCTCAGCTGGTTCTCCAGATTGTGGGACGTATCTATCAATATTTATCACCTTGTTAGCTTTCAATAATAAAATATCGTTCCATGTAATAAGAAGCATGTTAGAGTTCTGTCAGTTCATCAAGGTATTCATTTAAAAACTCAGTAAAAAATTCACAAGAAGAGAGGAATATTAAGCGGCAAAGAATAACATCGACTCTAATCGTGTCAATACATATTTTCTGAGAGATAAACATTCGTTCGAAGTGTGAGACATTGCCGAACTGCCTGTAAATTCACAAGTCTTGACCAAGTTTTTAGATTATAAATCTGTAAAGCAGGGGAGACCTTAAAACCCTTCTTTCCTTTTTCCGAATAACTTCGTTTGTCGCAACTTTCATGCCGCATTCGAATACCTCCCGCAAACAACTCAGTTTGTGTGGTAAACTGCTGCGAATGAGGAGTAGTTTTTTTTTCAACTCGAAGTGCACAATAAAAATAAGCCACCGGTCATTCAATTCGTGTGAGAAGTTTACACGCACAACACTAATGCTTGCGAGACACGAGACGACGGCGGCGGCCTTGAAAGGGTCAATAAATGCTAAAACGCATTTTAACTGTTCACCATTAAGTAAGCAACCTTTTCTCAATCAACATAAAACCTGAAGTGTCGAACACAGGTCCGCACACATTCCTCAACTGACTTGATGAGTAATAAGCATACAAAGCAAGCCTTGAAGGCTTACCCATCTCCCATCGCTTGGCACTGAACTTTAGATTAATTTTCTCAAAAAGTGGTAACCCTACGCGCCCAGAATTTCTCAACTGGAGCCGCACCGCAAACTCAAACGAATTACATCATTAAAAAAACTTTCTTGCGGTCATGGCCCTGCAGAGTGCTAGTCCGAAAGAAACGATTCCCTGCAGCTGTTGCAATGAGGAATCCTTGCTCCGCTGCACTGGAGTTATATCCTTTTAAGTCCACGTGAAGCCATAGTTTTTCTCCATTATCTTCACTCCCGCCAGCCGACAGCCGACAGCCGACAGAAGGCAGCATGCAGCAACTAGCAGCCGGCTAAGAAAAGGTGTTACATCAAAACATGGATTACCGGCGGATAGTGGAAAATTAACCCCCACCCCAGACGTACAAGCCATGGCCAACTTTGCTCAAACTTGCACAGCTTAGGTATATGAATTTCCCTTAACAATTTTCCGTCACTTTAATCCACTTGCACATTCCATCAACCGCACCCTTACCCATCGCCATCACCCAGCCCAGCATCAATTCTTAATCGGAACCCATTGGAACTAAATTAACATATTCCAGGACGTGGGGCACACCACTCGCCCTCCCCCTGGGGTAATCATCTTTAAATCACCATTTAGCTGCGATGATGATTAGACCACACGGATGTGGCACGGGGATGATTGGGTTGGGTGGCTGTGAGTCCTTCCAAGTCCCAATACCCAAATGAACACTTAATAGCGCCTTTGCTCCGCAAATTGCCTCCGTAATTAAATCGACAAACATGACCACCATGCCGAGCTGAGGACAGTGGAACGGGGGAATGCACAAGGGGATCTGCTGGTCGGAAGGCTTGGTCCAATCACTTGTCATCGGGAAGCTTTCAAACAGCCGTGTGGTGAGTACGTGTGTGTAATTAAAAATGTATTGCCCTCGAAAAGAATAAAGACCAGGCCCAGAATTCACACGGCTCTCTGTCCCGTTTTTTATGCTCCACGAGTTTTATTACACCGCCCAGCACGGCGATTCAGTCCCATTTCGGAACCCAATTACATTCGTCTCAAGTGTATCGCTGCTCATAATCGAATTATGCTGCTTAAATGGCAGCCCGTACCTGCCCTATCGGCGCTCGATGGTGTGTGTGTGTGATTTCCCGAAAATCGGCCAAAATTGAAATCAGTGTAATCGGGCATTAGCCCAGTGAAAGAAGATCGGGCCGGTACGGCACGCCGGCGCGCACGGTGTTGGTTTGATTTCATTTCGGAGACGGAAAAGTGAAATTCTTAGAAAGTATCTAGATTTCGGCGAAACAGTCGGCTGGATGAGGATGAGGAGGTGGAGAAGGAGGAGGCGAGGGCGGAGGGACTGTCGGTCCGATTTAACTTGTGCATTTGTCACTTTGATGGAATTTTAATTGGAGAGTGTGTGTGCGCGTGTGGGAGGTTAGATTTCTGCGATAGATACTCGTATCTCGTTTTTTATGAGCAGAAGTGAAATTATGTTGTACGAAAGATAGAAATTAATTTAATTAGGAAATCACTTTGAGATGGAAATTAATGAATCGTATTTGAGTCGTATTTGAGAGATTGATTGGGTATTTTTTTTTGTTCATTCTTTCCGGCGACTTTCCCTATGACGTTCAATGAGCAGACCTCGACTGACCTGAAGACTGTAACGAGGGCGATCAAATGCTAGTTTTGGGATTATGTGCATGACTTTTGCATTTAATGGTGAATGCGAAGATGCGAGGTATTGGGGTCAAGGAGTTTACTGACGGCAGAGGCGTTTTGATGCAGCACTGCGACTGCTGATGTATGAGCTTGTGGCTTGATCGTTGATTCGATTTGCAACGAATCAAGGTTGTCAGAGCTGGTTATGAATTAAGACAAGGTCGCATTAACTCGTTACCGACTGTTATAATTTAAGGAATTTGAAGGTGATATGCAGATCATTGGATTGGTGAAAGATCGATGAGGTGCGGTGAACCTGATTGTAACAACGCATTCTAAAAGAGGGGAAGTGGTTATAAGCGAGAGCAGACTGTCTGTGCTCGGGGGACATACCCTGAAGATATTTGTTAGCAGTCTTCTTCTTCTTCTTCTTCTTAGGGCGCTACAGTCCGAGGTGGACCGGGGCCTCACTCAACATGCCTCTCCAGGCAGCACGATCTTTCGCCAGCTGTCTCCGGTTTCGCACACCAAGCCGGCCGAGGTCCCCCTCGACTTGTGTGCGCCACCTTGTTCGTGGACGTCCTCTGTTGCGTTGTCCCACAGGCACAGAGTCGAAGACTCTTCGGACCGGAGCTAAGTTGTCCATACGCTCTACATGGCCTAGCCATCTTAGGCGTTGGATCCGTAGACGCCTGGCTAGACTCATGTCGCTGTACAGCCCATACAGTTCGTGGTTGAATCTTCTCCTCCAAATGCCATCAACGCAAACAGGACCAAAGATCGCGCGCAGAACTTTTCTCTCGAAAAGACCAAGACACTGTTCATCCGCTTGGGATATTGTCCATGCCTCTGCGCCGTACAGCAGGACTGGGATGCTCAAGGTCTTGTATAAAGTCAGCTTGGTCTTCCGAGAGAGGGCTCTACTACTCAATTGCCTTTTGAGCCCATAAAAACAGCGGTTGGCAAGAGTTATTCTGCGTTTGATCTCGGTACTGATGTTGTTTGTACTGTTTACCGCGGAGCCAAGGTAGACGAAGTCCTTGACTACCTCAAAGTTATAGCTGCCTATGGTGACGTTCCGGCCAAGTCGTCGATGTTGTGCGTCCTTTCTCGATGACAGCATATGCTTGGTTTTGCCCTCGTTTACCGCCAGACCCATTTTAGCCGCTTCCGTTTCAATGCCAGCAAACGCATCATTGACGGCTCACTGTGTTCGCCCAATCACGTCAATGTCATCCGCGTAAGCTAGCAGTTGAACGGACTTTTGGAAGATCGTGCCTCTTGTGTTGGCCAGTGAGTTTTGCACGATCTTCTCAAGAACGATGTTAAAGAAATTACATGACAGCGCGTCGCCTTATCTAAAACCTTTTTTGACATTGAAAGTCTCGGTGAGTTCGTTACCGACCTTGATGGAGCAGCGAGAGTTCTCCATCGCTCAGTCTGACGAGTTTGGCAGGAATGTCAAAACTAGACATGGCGCTGTATAGCTCGTCTCTATACACGCTGTCATATGCGGCCTTGAAATCGACAAATAGATGGTGTGTGCCGATCTGCATTTCTTGGGCAGTCAGGCATGTTAAAACGCATTTTCAGCTTGACGCAAAGAACGTTAAAGAACTACTCACCAGTGATTATTATTATTATTGTTGAGGGTATATTGCACCGCGACCTTTAAGATCTATTGTGCCCCCTTTCAATACCTTAGCACAATTACGAGTTACCCTCAAATGCAGTTCTCTTCAGAGTTGTATTGAGGGTAATGGACTCCTATTGCGCATAGGTGAAGAAATCTGTTCTAGAGTATTCTCTCTAAGCCAGTTTCCTTCAGGAATCTGAGAATGAGAGACGGTTCTAGTGATTGCATTTCTTCTTCTGATAGTAGGTACTTGCCCAGACTTCTTTTTCTTTTGTGGGCTAGTGCCTCACAAAATCCCAGCTGCTTGCTCTGGAATTTCATTAAATTCTCGACAAAATCCGCAGAGACCTTCTTCTGATACCCCTAGTTTACTTAGATGCTCCCTGAGTCTACAGTGCCCCGTTAGGAAGCCTGTTAGGATACGGAGGTTGTTCTTGCTCATTTTGATGCATGCCTCGAATCTCTTCCGGTTATATTGCCCTAAGTGTTTCTGGGCCTGCTTCATTCCACGAGCGTTTTTCCGGGTTTCAATCCGATTCCTTCTTTCCAGTTCCCTGAATTCTTCTCTGAGGAGATGGTCTCCTACAGAGCAGAATGGTTCAGGGCCTATGAAGGGTTCTGATGCTCCTTTCCTTGCCAGGGAGTCGGCCATTTCATTACCTTCTATCCCCGTATGGCCAGGTATTCAGCAGAGTTTCACTCGGTTTCTCCTACTCAACTCTTTGAGCTTTTGCAAGCATTCCCATACAAGTTTGGATTGGATGGTGTAGGAGTCCAGTGTCATAATAGCGGCTCGACTGTCTGGTATAATTCCTTTCAAGATTAATCTGAACGCATCTGTCTATGGCATAAATTTCCGCTTGAAAGATGCTGGTACATTTGCCCATGGATTCGAAGTATTTTGTCCTGGGTCCAAAAACTCCTGCTCCAGTTCCTTCATCAGTTCTTGATCCGTCTGTATACCATTTTACCGTGTTGCTGCTCAGTCTGTGGACCATGGATTCATTGCTCCAGTCCCTTTTGGTGCTGAGCTTGCTGGTAAATTTCTTTTGGAAATTGAATTTCCTAATCACGTTATCCTTCGGAATGGCCAGGAGTGGTAGCTTTTTGACTAGTGCGTCGAATTGCCTCGATGTAATGCACCTGTCTTTACCTATCCCTTCTTTTACCATCCTCATGATTGTTTTGTTTGCACACTCTGCTACCACTAGATGCAATGAAGTCAGCTTCAGTAGCACCTCCATGGCTGCAGTTGGGCAAGTTCTCATGGCTCCTGTAATACAGAGGCAAGCCAACCTTTGAACTTTGCTGAGTGTCTCCCTCGCGCTGATCAGATTGGTTCTCTTGGTCCATGCTATTGCACCATAGGTTATTGTGGGTCGAACAATAGAGATGTACGAGTACATCCATCTTAGAATACTTGGACTGCATCCCCAGGATTTGCCCGCCAAGCTTCGACAAATCATCAGAGCACGCTTCGCTTTTCTGGTTATCTCTTCTGTATGTTTTTTCCAGATGAGCTTGCTGTCCAAGATTACTCCCAGATATTTAACTTCTTTTACCGGAGTCAGTGTTGTACCCGATAGACTTATCGGTTTTAGTCGTTCCAGTTTTCGTTTTCTTGTACTATGGTGTTATGGTGTTTTTTGCCGGATTTAGGCTTAGCCCAGCCGACAAACACCATTCCTTAGTTAAAGTTAGCCCCCATTTGATAATATTGCATATAGAGTCCGACCGAAGGCCAGTTTTTCGGCCGAAGCCGAAGCCCAAGCCGAACTTCGCATAGGGTCTCCTCCATTTTTCCTCTGGCTATGATTGCTATGTCATCGGCATACGGCTGACATCTGATGCCATGGTTAGTTAGTATCTCTAGAAGCTCGTCTACAACTAGGCTCCACATGAGAGGAGATAAAACTCCTCCTTGTGGGCATCCTCTTGTTATGTCGACTTTTATTATGCCTCCTGGTGTGTGAGTCTCCGCTGATCTTGTGCTCAGGAGTTCATACATCCATTTCGATACTGTGTGGTTTACTTCCTTTTTGTCCAGAGCCCGAACAATTGCATCATGGGATGTGTTGTCAAATGCTCCTTCAAAATCCAAGAAAGCACGTATAACTATTTCTTTCGCATCAAGAACGCTTTCTATAGTTTCTGTCAGTCTCTGTGGATCTGCCTGCCCTGTAAGCATGCTGACAGTAATGAAGAGGGGATGTCTGTAGCTCTTCCTCTCTTATGTAGTTATAGACAGCCTTTTCCATTGTTTTGAGAAGAAACGATGTTAGGCTGATCGGTCTGTTTTCATTCGGTTCTGACGGAGTCTTAAGTGTCCTTAAGTCAATAATGGTTGGCCCTTAAGAATTTGTGAATAAACCTAAAAAAAATCATTGTCTTGGCTCTCAACTGCAAGTTCAGATTCATTCGAATTCGAACTGTTTTTTCCCCCTCAGCGCTTTAATTCCAAAATAAATTCTGAAAAGTTGGAAGTGACATTTTTACAACGGTCAGATTTCTACTAAACTTAAGGGATTCTTGTGGATTCAACTGCGAACTGAATTGGTTCCTAGTGCCGCACGATCTTGAGAGACTCTTCAAAATACACTTCTTCAGGAAATCTCATTAATTTGTCCATAATTTGGTCTTTTACAACGCTTCGGAGTCTGCTAACACCTGTCCTTCATCGTCAGAAGGTAACACATGAGGGTCTCATTTGCAGTTGTTGTTACACGCTTCCGATCCATCCTAAGCTGATCGAGAAATAGGCCTTTTCATTCTCCTCAGTGAAGTGACCATGGGAATTATGAAAACTTCAGTCATTGGTACGCCCATAGTACGCACAACCAACAGCAACAAAGCGCATAAACCCGTCTGTTTAATTTCAAGTGATCATGGTCATGATCCCTGCCCACACAGCAGATCGCAGCACCAACAGACAGCTGACATAAGTAAACACAACCTCATGCCATGAACCACACAATTTCAAGCAACATCTCCATTTGAACTTAAGGTTACACTACCACATCATTTTGACAGCTTCATTGCTCTAGGCCACCGCTCTGTACGTACCACTCCACTCAATAAACGTCGAAGCACTCTTCAGACTCACCGCCGAGACTTCCCATCTTCAAAGCGGCGTACCTGCACCAAATATCCGATCCAGTGATTGATTGTTACAACTCCACGAACATCCTCCCCACACTGCGCACTCGTGTCAGCCAGCAGCTGGATCATCAACCTGTCCTAAGTGCATTTACATAAATGTCAAGGCAGCCGATGGCAACTTAATGTATGCGGAGTGTAACTTAATCACTTTTCACCCATAGGGTCATGACTAGCATGTGTGCATGTGCTCTAGGGTCTGTTGACCTCGAAACACCTTCGTTCTGTGTGCGGACCCACGAACAATTCATCAGATAAGGTCACTCATCAGAGTCTGCTCTTGTAACAAAGCCTACTTACAGGGTGTCCCCCGAAGCCAACGCTGGCCACTGCCGGAACGGACAATCGAATTCAAATTTATGTGTCCATGCGACGATTTATTGTTTTGTTGACAAGGAAAGTTTAAGTTTTTACGATCCCCACTGAGTCGCAGGGTAGGGGTCTGTCCAGAGACCTTGAATTTGATTTTATTGTGATGAGGCAGAGTCATAAAAATCAAGCGAAAATACTGTGCTTAAACGAGGCTTTTGCTGGGCTAAAAGTTTTTCAGTTTACGGCTTGTTGTGAGTATGATAGTGGGACTTGGCCTGAGGACGATGGTATTTCGCTCTGAATTTGGCGGCAAACACTTGTTGGATTTATCGGTTTTTGATGGCTGTTTAGTTCGGGTAATAGGTTCCAGTCCGTTTTGTGTGGAATTTCTCCAAGAGAATCCGTAGAAAGCAAACCTCTTCTCACTTTTAACCAAAGTTGGATTCTTTAAATATTTGATTTGTTTTTTTTAGTTGTGAATGCTTAAGTGGTGCTGTATTTCCGGCTCTCCAGTTTTGACATCTATCATGACTTTTTTGGTGTGGATTCCTCATTTGTTTGAATTCCTTTTTGATGAATGTGATTGTTAACAGGTCGAATGGTCACGGAATATAGACGTGGCAAATTTATTATGTCAAAATGTTGAATAAACCAAAGGGCCTTTTTGGTTTCAAGGTGATTTCCGGTGGCTTCTCCCAGATGATTGGAGTGCAATAGACCACTAAAGGTCCACTCTGTCGATCACCAGAACTCAATCCACCGTTCACTCTAGGAGGACTTTATGAGGAGTTTCCTCCTCCTTCCTTCTCGCTTCCTTCTCGCTGAGATCGTAAAAAGTAACGAAGTAGTTGGCTCCTATATGCATTACGAGCGGGCCAAATACAAGTTTCTTTTTAAAAATGCAACAAAAATGAACAAAACTAGTTTTTCCATGTATTGTGACTTTATTAGTAAGAACAAACAGTCCCATTAATTATGAAATACAACGTTGTTCAAGTGACTGCCTCGGCTGGCTTCGCAGTAGCCCATTCTGTCACCCCAATTTTCCAAGACTTGTTAATGGTTTCGGGCTGTAGCTCACGGAATGCTTGGATGATATTGGCCTTAAGCGCTTGAATAGCTCCCGGATTACTGGCATAACATCGCTCCTTCACGGTTCCCCACAAAAAGACGTCCAAAAGGGTCAAATCGCAGCTTCCAATTGACATCACCACGATGCGACGGTTTATAACACGATTTGGGAATTAGGTGCACAAAAAATCGGTTGTGGCATGGGCTGTGTGGCATGACGCGCCATATTGCATAAACCAGAGGTCGTCGACATCCATATCTTGAATTTCTGTTAAAAAAACAGTCGCTTAGCATGGCTCTGTAATGCCCACCGTTGACCGAAACGCTGTTCCCATCCTCATTTTCAAAGAAAGATGGTCCAATGATGCCACCACTCCACAATCCGCACCAAACTGTCACTCTCTGTGGATGCATTGGCTTCTTGACAATAAAGTGCGGGTTTTTCTAACCACAGATGCGGCAATTTTGTTTGTTACCGTAGCCGCCGAGATGAAAATGCGCCTCGTCAGAAAAGATGATTTTTCGCCCAAAATCGTTATCCAATTCAAGCTGCTCTAAGGCCCAAACTTTGAAGCGATCGATAACGAAGCGGATGGTCGCGCGCCCTCAATTGCTGAGTCAATTGGACCTTGAAAGCGAATAATCGGACATATTTGTGCTGAATTCTCCTCAGTGCGTGAAATGTTGAGCTATTGAGATCGATGACGAGTTGATGTTCGTGAATTGAGTCTCACACTCTCGGCCACACCAGCCACATTCTCGTACGTACGACTACGAGATGTCGTACATGAGTGTTGTCCACTAGGATACCAGTCTCACGAACTTTTTGCACAAACTTGAGTACAGCAGTCGCTGTGGGTGCTCCATTTCGGCCAAAACTTCTTTTAAAAAAACGCACTGTTTGATCACAGCACTCTGGAAACAAGTTTTCAATATTCCGTTCGAGTGACTCATTTCATTCGGCGGAGATATGATACTGACCCACTTTCGAGTGGGAAACAGCTGCCAGTGTCAAAATAACCTACGATTTAAAATAAAACCACTAGATGGCTCAGCCAGTACTTCTTAGAAAAGCCAAAGCCGAACATGCCGAACAATGCTCTGGTAGACTTGAGAGATTTGGCGTATCAAGCGCATGATGGTTACATCCTTTAAGGACTGAATGTACTGAGTCAGAAGATTGTTCTCATCCTTCTCGATGACGTCGATTACAGTCTGAACGCGTTTGCACAGGCTACGGGGGTTATATACGAGTATGTTCACGATTCCCGTACACAACTTGTTCGTCCTAAAGCAACATTTTCAAAAAGTAAAATGATGTGGACAGCAAATCTGTTCGAGGTACAATAAGATGTATTCTCTTAAAGAATTGACCAGTTAGCATCCACATCCAACGATGCCATAATTGACTAGCAAATAAGAGTTCTTAATCTTCGTTTAGACCTCTGAAAGATGACCCAGCCTAAATAATTTGTATTCAAAATCCACAGTTAAAACGATTCAGCATTTTGTCAGCGGTGGACCACAATTGGTAACCCTTAATTCACGGTCACCCAACGGACTCGCAGTGGGTTACTGAATACGGTTCGAATGGTTATTGGTCGTCTATTAAAATAGCGTTAAAAGAGAAATTCGATGGGATTGTTCAAGCTCCGCAATTAATTCCCAATCAATTCACTACATGCTGTCTGCTAGTTGGAAGCTGAAGCGCATAAATAATTTTCATCAGAGAATGCTGCCACCAATAGATATCATAACTTCTGATGGAGCCGTCCTCATTCACTTTTGAAAAATGTTGATATAAGCTGAATGTTGTTAACTTGTGGGTTGGTTTAAGTGGCAGAGCGACAATAAGCTCATACGAGTAGAACACAAAAAGCGCATTGTCGCAGTTTTGATGCCACAGCGCGCCCAGGACCGTCAACGATGGTAGGCAGCAAAATCTCAGGCTCGGAACTTCCATGGGTCGTAGGCCTGTTAAGTAAGTAAGAAGGAGAGTGTCTATATGTATTAGACCTTGGCTTTGTCGCACATTAATAGCGGTTCGTTGTGGTCCTGCCAAACGCGTTGCTCTAAGTAACGTCTCTTGTTATGGTTTGAGTCAAGGTACTTTATATTGGATTGTCAGCGACTGCTAATTAAGTTTAATTGCGCTACGATTCATGGTAAACCTAGGTTATGTTAGGGGGTTGCTAATGAATTCACCAGCACACTTAGACCATGTTGGTCCATTGTGATACCCACAGTCAGACCACTACCACTGATCGACAGCTCCAGTGGTAGTGCCAATAATTTGATCCCAACCGCAAATGGTGACTGGACCAGATTTGAAAAACCGGATAAAAGCGTATTAACTTAGCTTTAACTGGGTTTCGAACCTGGGACCCCTCCAACTTAGGGCAGGCACTTAACCAACTGCGGCATCCAATCGTTCTGGTAAACTTAAGGTGGGCTTAAACCGAAATGCCTCTCCAGAAACCCCGACGCGAAGATTTGACAGTTTCCTACGATGCCAAACTACAAATAGTTCGACGTCCCCTAGCAGAGTCTTCCACTTCTAAGTTGAACTCGATTTCTAGATATCAAAGTTGTGAATTAAGAGTTTTCCAGTTTGGTCTTCAAACTCTACTGTGGATGGTTGACTAGAGTTTATTGCCTTCGCTGCTGTAACGATAGACTTAATCCCAAGAACCAATTTGTACATTAACAAGTATTAATCACAAAAATGTAGAAAACTGTGTGGAGTCGCAATTGAAAAAATAAGTTTTTGACAATAGCTCGGCGCACTTATAGAAAGTTTTTAGAAACTAAACCCCAGGATGTTTGTTCCTGAAGAATAGTTGAAAAGTTTTCATTTTATTGCCTACCCAAAGAGGATTTTGGTGAGAGGCCAGCCACAATTGCTGGAGCTGGAGAGTCATGTTGGACGAGACCCAGTTCCCCTCCAGTCAACCGCAGAAGAAGAAATACGAATTCTCGCCAAAGTGCACTCCAAATGTAACCACCCGCCGAATTCCACTCCAGACCAATTTCAGCGAGTCCCAGTTAAGTATTCATCCTCACACTGAAGCAACACTCATGCCCTTAACTTTTAAGTCAAAATTCAGTTCTTCCCGTGGCATGAACCCTTATTTGGATTGGACCAAGTCCAACAGAGACGCACTCGCGCAAAGTTTCTACCCTCAAGTTTTGTCCGTGAATTTTTGAAATTTCATTCGACACACCGTCCATGTGCCAATTTGTTTTGCTGTTATTCGAAATCAACATCACATTCTGCTCTGCACGCAGAACACATTCGCCGAGTCAATTCAGTGCCAAATTGTTGCTCGAAAACTTTATCCTATCCACCGGCGGCGTGCCAGTCCGTCCAAATAGGATCATGGAACTGAGAAACTCTGGCGTGCGTGTGCATTTTAAAATATGTACTCTTTCGATATGTAACACCCTCATCCGCTCAGGCCCCTTGACGGTAGCAACGACGAACAATGGCTTCGACCGCCAAACTGGCCAAGATACATATTTCAAATCGCTTGTAACCAATCCGGACTACGCTCGTACCCTGAGTGGTGTGCATGCACGAGTGTGTCCTGCCAGGCAAAAGTTGAGTGGTGTTGAATTTTAATTAAAACTCTCATCAGAGGGAATTTTAAACGTTTTTACTCGAAAATTCAACTTGAAACCATATGTGCAGCTGGCCAAGTCCGCGTGTGATACCACAAATTGAAATAAAGTTTTGCGCACCTCCTCATAGATACACGCGATACACCGCAGGTGCATTTGTATTTGTGTTATTCTAAATGAGCGCCGCAGTGTGCGAATGCCGGAGCATGCCGGAGCGAATGAGACTGAGCCCTAGAATCAACAAAAAGAGCGAATGTAATTAATTTGCCACCCCCTCTCTCCCTCTCCCTCCCCCGCAACACCCATCGTCCCGCTCTAGAGCACGAGGCCAATGCATCATCCTGTGAAACCACCGCCATCGCGGCAGCCGACAAAAGAAATCATTATCGCAATCATTCAGCGTCAAACGTGAATCCATTACACACGTGAATGCGAAGAGGAAGGATGGACGCGGCTGCGGCAGGGGCTATTAAAATGCAATCATCCCCTGAGATGTGTCTTTGCATGCACATGCCAACTGGAGCGCAGCAGTGGAGGGACACGTCATCATTATCCGTGTCACCTACAAAGCAGCGACGAGGCGGCGGGCGGCGGGCGGCGGTGGCGGCGAGGTGAGATAAAGAAGACCGATGAACCGATTTAGCCATCATTGTTAATTCGATGTAAAGGAGTTGCCACCTCCTCCCCCGAGCCGACACCACCTGGGCAATCTCATGTCGATTGCGGCAGAGCGACAACTTGATTACCTTCCCTTTCTTTGGCTGCAACGTTCTTATGGGTCGTTGCAGGGCAAAGACAACACGAAATGCCGACATTTGCTTCTAGGATTGTCTCACATCGCATTCCTTCTCGTTCTCCGCAACCACGTCGTCGTCCGGCAGCTTTGCTCGCGTCGAACTATGAACATTTTTACCCGACATTCCGGTGCAGATGGGAACAGGATGAAGGCGGTGGCGGTGGCGGCGGCAGTGGCGGGCGCACAAACAAAAAGGACAAAAACTGGCAACTTAAACCGCTCAGAATATCCAACAAAGTCTTTTATCTCGCCTCTTGTTGCCACGTCGTGGGAGATGAGAAGAATGAAACCCTTTATCCTGTCGCTATCCATGAACTTTGTTGCCCCTCTCTCTCTCTGCCGTTCCCTTTCCTTCCCTCTGTAGGTGTGTGTTTGTGTGCACGCATTGCTGGCATAGATGTATGGCAACAAGTCATTTGACATTAACATTCCTCAGATAGTTTCACTCTGTCCCATCCACTGCTTGTCGGTTATCTCAATGAAGAGTTACACACAACTAACTCGCTCCGTCTCTGATGAGTTCTTGTAGCCCCCCCCCCCAAAAAAAAAAAAACAGGAGAGAAAAATCCTGCACAGTATCCCTTCGGGAGCAGTATATCTCAGTCAAGGAATGGAATTCGCCTCTTTGATGTGTCTGCAGTCGTTTTCGTTTGGCATTGTGCAGGGTCATGGCTGATATTAAATTCCAACAGAAACGGTTCCAATTTCCGAGCAAAGACAACGTCTCAACGCCCAAGAATGTAGCTCAAATGAAGTTAACGCCTCTCCATCTTCTCAATCTCTTCCGCTCGCCGCAATGATCCGCGTCGTCCCAACGGCTGGCATTTGCAACCACGAAATAGGCGAAAAATGGAATAAACCATTCCGCTTGGAGGTGTTTTTAATGGCCAAGGCGGAAAAATCGAGTAATTTCTTGCCCCATCATCAGGAGGCGTTGCCTCCCCTTCTCTCTCACTCCAACCATCATCGTCTTGTAACCATGCTAACCACGACTGGATTTGGTCGTAAAAATTTCGTGCCTGGAGGGCATACTCTCTGCGGAGGAATAGTCGACGGTTCTGTGGAGTACATGGCTAAGCTTGTGACGAATGCGAGCGAATGTGTAGATCAACCGTGGTTGCGGGGGTGAAGGGTCGGTGATTCGCAAGTAAATAGTGAAACGTTGATGGAGAGCAAGCATTTTTGTCAGCCAGCCAACTTCTGAGCGTTAGAGTTGGAGGCTGTCTACATCGTGGACGTAGCCATCGCCTTGCTTGAGAAGTGTTGCCATGGGGTGGCTAGGGTACTACTTTGCGCAAAGCACACTTTTCCTCTCTCGAAAGGAGAGCAAAATTAGACGCCCACTTTTGAGGAGCATTATTGCCGGTGGCATGATTAGTTTGTCTGCTTACAATCTCTTGTTAAAGCAATGGAAATCTTAGCCGCTAATTTAGGGAATAGGCATCTGTTGAATTTCAGGCGACCGACAAAGTCCATGTACGATCGAAGGTCGATCTTAAGCGAACGGGAGGCAAATACATTTGCACATGCAACAACTAAACAATCGTGTAACATCATCCTATCGGAAGATGTTATGATTTTTGCAAAGGGCGTCGTACGTCAATCATATTTGACATTTCTGAACTAGACAGCTGCAGTATACAAACAGACAAGCAATGGAGCGCTATACTCCGCAAGAGCGTGGAATAATTGTGTCGATATTTTTACCAATAATCGGTCGGTGGTGTTAGCACAGCGTGAATTTTGACGTCGATTTCCTAATCGTGTCGCGTCAACTGGGCAAACATACAGGCGCTTAGCTACTCGACTCGAACAGACTGGAACCACAGGAGATCATGTAGGGTGCGGGCGCCTCAGGACTGGTCGTTCGGCCGAGAATATTGAGGCTGTGGCTGCCGATGTCGCTGAGAACAAAGAAACATCAACCAGACGACGAGCTACGCAATTGAGCTTCACCAGACGGCCCTGCATACAGCGAATTTTAGTGAACAGCTTACACATGTTCCCACACAAAGTGCAAATAGTGCATCAGTTAATGCCTCCTGACTATCAGTCGCGTGTGAATTACTGTCAAGCCATCCTCAATCTCAACAACGGAGAGGACGATTTTGTGTCGAAAATCATCATGAGCGATGAGCCGCATTTCTACTTAAGCGGATACGTCAGTAAATAAAATCTTTGTTTCTGGGGCACTGAAAATCCGCGTGTGATGCACAAAGACGCATTACATAGACTCAAAGTCACTGTGTGGTGCGTCGTTCACGCGGGACGAGTGCTTGGGACGTATTTTTTGAGATCTTGTAGAAAGTCATGGAAAATGCGGTAAAACGGGCACAGGTGTGCAGCAACACTGGCAGCAGCCACTTGGCAGATATTATCTTTTTGGTCCAAATAAAGATTTCCATGAGTCAAAATCTTTTTCTTTATTTAGTAAAAAAGTAATTCAATAATAAAGTTGCATGATTAAATTTGCGCCACCTTGTACGTTAAAATTCTAAGATGGCAACATTTAACTGGGAGAAACCGCTGATTTTATTTGGTTGATAAAAATTAGGCACATGCGCTACAGCTATAAATCGTTATGCCCAGTCTACGACCAGAGGAGATTTACCTATATCTTAAAACTAAGTCGAAGGGATATTCAAACAGCCTTTGGGGTCGTGACAGGGCACTGCGCGATAGGAAATCACACAGCACGGCTGGGAATACCCTGGGAACTTTTGCGCTTTCCTAATGGTGATCCGTTAACCGCCACTTCCGTATTTTTCTGGGTGTGGTCATCGATTTTTGGCATGTTCTTTGGTAAAGATATCCGCCAGTGACACAATTACGTCACAAAATCTGGTGACGGTGACCAATGCTTATAATTTTCTTGTGAAAGTGGTGGTTACTCTCCATTTACGAGTAATACTTCACCCATAAAGATTCAATGGGAAACAGTTTCAGTTTGGTGCTTAGGTTGCTTGCATTGCTACGCCAAATGTCCCAAATCTGACTCTCCCCTAGTGATTCTTTTGGCAATTGCCAATTTGGCCTGAAAACTGCATTTTCAGACAGAGAAACTTCGACTTGAACTTCGAGTTCAGTTCTGCCACTGGTTGAGGCGGTATTTTCATTTTACTCATTCAACCGCTTGTCCAACAATGCATATCTCCGCCAATCGAGCTGCTGTAAAGATAAACACATTTTGGTTCTAAATTTTTGGTTTGAAGTCAAGGTCCAGCCCTAAAGAGCTTCGATTTATTTTCCAACAATAGCAAGCTTAATTTTGAAAGACGGTTATAATCCCAAATTCTTTAAAATTCAAATTCATTCAACAGAATAGTCTGGAAGGTAATCGATATTTGTTTCATATTTAACCAGATCCGCTTTGGTGATTCATCACCACTTTCGAAAGAAATTTGTAAGAATTATTCGACGTTGTAGCCAAAATCGTCGTACAGAATTTCAAATTTCCTACACTTCCCCGGTCGTCCAATTGACATCTTGCCAATGCACTCCTAGTTCACCGTTTTCTCTCTGATTTCCACCGACAAATTTCGCTTGCCCATGCATTCCGTGAGCTTCTCCACGGAAATTCATGTAATTAACTTGCCATAAATGTCACCGACCACTTTCCCAGTTTTGTACACGCGTTTGAAACCAAATTTTCCCTTTAACACCGTGGCGGTCTTGACATTTAGTTGACTTTCTTGGGCATCAGCACTTGACTTATGGCACGAGGTAAACGACAACAACAAACGAGCACGCATTGAGAGCACCATTGCTCGCGACGAACTCTAGCTGATTCACGAAAGTCGTCAAACACAAACGCACACTCAAGTGATAAACCGAGATCAAGTCAGCAACACCAAGCACCTAAAAGCGCTTAGACAAATTGTATTGCCGAGGCATTGACACATCAAGGTCATGACAAATGACACAGCCCGAAGTGATGCAAGTCGATGTCACTACGTTCAAGGAACGACACCATCGTCAACACTGAACGATGGGGCAGGTCGTCCGTCTCCATCTACATCTGCATATCTATTTCTGGAGGTTTTTAAGTAGCGCTTGCCACCCACAACTGGTTCACTCGGTTCTGGATCCGGTGTATCTCCGGCATTGTTGACGGTGTCAGTGGGGACGGACTGGATGAGTGGTGGTGTAATTGTGGATTACGCTTGAAGAACGCGGACAAAGAGAGGAGAATTGAGATTTCACAGAAATGACACAAAAGCGCGTTGACATAGTTTTATGCTTTCAGTTCGTTCCTTAGTTGCATGCCGTGCCTGGGCGCTTACTAGAACACATTTCATTAGAGTCGTTTGGATGCTTCCACACAGGATGCATGCAGTTGTAAAAGAATTGCAAATTTTCTCCAGCCACCAGTGGTGGGTGGATGGTTGACGGGGAAGGAACGTCTTCTGCGAGCGTTCGTCGACGTTGGTTGTGCTACCTTTCCGCACTAAAAACTGAAATAAACATTTTTCCTTCTTCCGTTTCTTTGCAGCAACTGGAGACCAACCGGCAATTGTTGCAGTTGATGCTTTTGCAACGAGCTCCTTTCTGCTTGAAATTCCGTTTGTCCTTTTGCATTCTGTCTGTGCAAAAGTATTCACTGCGCCTTTGGTGATAGTCCATTGACGTTGGCTTTACTTACTCGTACAGTAGACAAAAAGCGCATATTTCCTGATTCCGAAAATTGGTCACATTTTCGGAGTGAAATGGTTTCTTCACCAGTCATTAGGGGATAATGGGAATGTGTGGGAATGTGTTGCGGTTGAAGTTGTAAATGATTGCGGACAATAGCTTAAGTGGGCTTTTTAGTAGTTAACGCTCTCTGAAGATTGTGGTGGAGATGTGTTCTGTAGGTTTCTATTGTAGAGTGTGTTTGGTGGCACAGTAATTTGACTTAAAACTGCAAATGCTACACAAATCACGTTGATTTCTGATCCCGGATAGTCTCAAAGTTGGTCTGCATCGTTGTCTGCTTTTTACATTTGTATCGGGCGCTAATATTTGTTTCAGTCCATACGCAAGGATTAATTTTGGTTTATTATGGGAAATATGCGTTGTCAGTTACATCAGAAAAGTCTTGAATCCCGAAATTGATTAAGGAGTTAAGATTAGGGATGTAAACGATGTTTGCAAAGCATCGATGTTTTGTTCATAAATACCGAGGTTAACATCGATGTTTTGATAACCGATACATCGCCGATGCATCGACGGCAAAATTGTCAAACATCGACATCGTTTATTCATTTCGTTAAACATTCCCAAGAAGTGTTATATGTTGTATAAAATCTGCTTGTAATAATAATGGGGTGTAAAAGAGCTAGAGATCCGCAGTACAATGTAACTTTTTTATATCTTAGCTTCTCCTATTCTAACTAGAGTCCAACCGAAGGCCAGTTTTTCGGCCGAAGCCGAACTTCGGCTTTTTGCTCAATGTTCGCATGTTTGGATTTTTAGCTGCCATTTTTGATGTTCTTTCTACCTGTAACCAGTACAAATAAATGGAATGCTTTAAAACAATCCACTTAATAGTTTACCAACTTGCAAATGCAAAATCTTTTGATTTTAAAGCTGTAAACAATCGCACTTTCAGAATACAAAATATCCGACAATAACAAACCATAAAATACACCGTTCCTTGCAACATTAATTTTTACAGAAAACAGAAAATTCAACATTCGGCTTCGGCAAAATTTTCGGTCTCATTTGGCCGAAGCCGAATGTTTTGCCGAAGGTTATATTTTTAGCCGAAGGTGGCCGAAGCCGAATGTACGGTCGGACTCTAATTCTAACATCCTACACCGAACCTCCAAGTGGTTTACCTTGAGTATCGAGCAACCCTCAAGGAGACCAGGTATCCAACTACTATGGAACTGTGAGTCGGTGGCTAATCGGAGCGGGTTCATGTTTCTGCATGTATTGGCTGGATGCGTAAGCATAGTGATCGTAGACCTCGTGTCAGCCAAAAGCGACTCGTTTTATAGAAGTGCATGAAGGACCCGCTCGGGAACCCTAATCCCGAACCGTAGGATCCTCCAACGTTACTTTGGGTTTTTTGTTGGCCCGATAAGCCACAAAGTAAAAATTCAATCATTAACGAAACGGAAGACGGAGAAGGTTTTTGTATTGAAGCTGGTAACACTAGTATGTTTTGTTGTTTAGGTACAGTACATCGAAAATATAGCCAATAATTTGTGTGATGGAGAAGATAAATAAAACATCGGAAAAACATTGATGTATCGTTGTTAATACCGATGTTTTTTAACAACGATTTTTGTCATGGAACCATCAATGTTTTTAAGAACGATGTTGCATCCCTACTTAAGATGCCACTCCAAAGCACTAATATTGCCTTGAAACTAACGCTTAAGACAATCTCGTTGTACAGGGTATGCCAAACTCAAATTTCTTTTTAAAAATGCAATAAAATTAACAAACATACATTTTTTTTCATGTATTATGGCTTTTTGGTAAGAACAAACATTCCCATTAATTATTGAATACAACGTCGTTCAAGTGGCTGCCTTGGCTGGCTTCACAGTAGCGCATTCTGTCACCCCAATTTTCCTTGTTGATGTTTTTGGGCTGTAGCTCAGGGTTTGCTTGGATGATATTGGGCTTAACTGCTTGAATCTTTGGCAAACCGGATTGTTGGAATAACATCGATCCTTCACGCTTTACCACAAAAAAGGTCCAATGATGCCATCACTCCACAATTCGCACCAAATTTCACTCTCTGTGAATGCATTGGCTTCTCGATAATAACATGCGGGTTTGGTTTTCTGAGCCCCAGATGCGGCGATTTTGTTTGTTAGTGTAGCCGCCGAGATAAAAATGGGCCTCGTCAGAAAAGATGATTTTTCGCCCAAAATCCTTACCAATTCAATCTGCTCTGGGGTCCAAGCTGCGAGGCGATTATTAACAAAGCGGATGGTTAATATAATAAATAATGGCGGCGCTACAGTCCGGGGTGGTTGGGCGTTACAGAGCCATGCTAAGCGACTGATTTTTTTTAACAGAAATTGAACATATGGATTTTTACAACCTCTGGTTTATGCAATATGGCGCGCCATGCCACACAGCTCTTGACACAACCGATCTTTTGTGCACCTAATTCCCAAATCGTTTTATCAGCCGTCGCATCGTGGCGATATCAATTGGCCACCCCGAAGCTGCGATGTGATCCTTTTGGACGCCTTTTTGTGGGGAACCGTGAAGGAGCGATGTTATGCCAGCAATCCGGGAACTATTCAAGCGCTTAAGGCCAATATCATCCAAGAAATCCGTGACCGACAGACCGAAACCATTAACAAGTCTTGGAAAATTGGGGTAACAGAATGCGCTATTGCGAAGCCAGCCGAGGCGGCCACTTGTATTTCATAATTAATGGGACTGTTTGATAATAATAATGGCGGCGCTACAGTCCGAGATGGATCTGGGCCTAATTTCTCAGCAACCACTCGTGTTGTGAGTGCTATTGTTCTCTCACGAGCGGAGGGGACCTACAGTTTAATGCCGACTCCGAACGGCGAGATTGAGAAGCTTTTTCTAGACAGTTATACTCTTTGAGCATTGTCAGTGACTCGAAAGAGGTGGAGCCGCGAACAATTTTTTTTTTTTTTTGAAAAATTGTTTTTCTGAGCTTGGATTCGAACATAGACTGTGAAAGTCTAATGCGCATGTGTCGACGCAGAAACCCACACGGCCATGGCGCCGGCAGCGGATGGTTATGCGCCTTTAATTGCTGAGTCAATTGTAAGTCACCTTGTAAGCGAATAATCCGAGATCTTTGTGTAGAATGCTCCTCAGGCTAATGCGTGAAATGTTGAGCTGTTGAGATCGATGACGAGTTTATGTTCGTGAATTGAGTCTCACACTCTCGGCCACCGCAGCCACATTCTTTTCTGTGCGCGATGTACGACGACGGGGACCATGAGTGTTGTCCACTAGCACACCAGTCTTACGAACTTTTTGCACAAACTTGCTTACAGCATTCGCTGTGGATGCTTCATTTCGGCCAAACTTCACTCTCCGCTGTTTTCCGCCAAATTTTCTTTTGTCCGCCAGTTCTTGTACCATCCTGTGTTCCATTGTATAGCACGTCGTTGGATGATGGTACCTTCTGGTTCCTGATCTGTTCTCTGATAAACTCTTTAAATTAGTCCCATGCCGTACTCGTATTACCGCCATAAAATTGACTTTGAAATTTTAACATTTATGGTAATACTTACCCAGTCTGATGCATCAGGCAATCAACTTCGAAGGAGAAATGACAATACTGCATCGTTTCATTGCCCTAGCAATAGCGACCAGAATTTGCAGTCACATCTTGCGGCAACTTTAAAATCTCAGGAATTTCTTGAGCTTTGGCCATAAACAATCAAGCCTCAATCCTGTTTCCACGACTGTCGCCATCACACTCAACAATCAGTCAAATACGTCAGTGAACCAAAAACGTATCATCGGCTCCTGCCCCATCATCGCCTTCCACATCCCGCCAACCACACACACAAATCTTGCTGGATTTTCCTCCACACTGCACCACTGTGTCATTCGTGGAGCCTTTGTCGTTGCCGTCGTCGTTATCCTGCTGCTGCTGCTGTACTTCGAATGTTCCACTTTTTATTGCTCCCCACTCGCCCCCGGGCGAACAAGGAGCATGCACAGCATGCTGTTGACTCTCTGGTGAATTGTTTGACTTGGTTTCTAGTTTTGTGTCATTTTTTCCCAGATGCGGTGGTTTTCCAGACTAATTATCCTGACGTGAAATCTTTAAATCACCCAATCCGCCCAGGCGCAATGAATTAATCCCCAGGACGATTGCCCTCCGCCCGCTGGCCACCCTCTGTTTGTTCTTTGTGCGATCTGCCGATGGAACACGAGTAAAACACTGCACCGAATCCAAGATAACAACCAATTACGGGCCCCCACCAGAGGGGGAAACCAATAAATAGATACAACTACAGATACAGATCTCCTTCGGAAATCTTATCCTTCTCAATCCGTCCCGTGCGCCACTCGTCTCGTTCGCCTTTCCCAGTTGGCAGCGATCGCAGGCAATTAGGACGCTTCGAGCTGACTGGATACACGTCCGATTGGCGGGCGCATCAAAGCAACGTCGGCGGCGGCTAGTTAATTGCATTTCATTCCTTTCCATCTATTCGGTGGCCGAACAGTAGTTTTTTGTGCTTAGAAAGACACTTTTCTATTTCTGTATCTTATCTAGCACGGGTACGTATCGTCGGTTCGGTCCTTGATTTAGTCTCGACAGTTGCTCGGGCAATTTAGCGTTCAATTAAAATTTTATTAATTGCGCCCGAGACGTTCTAGGACTACCACTACACACATACCCATCGAAGGCGCATCGCTTTGGTGGCCATTTATACGGCGCGGATACGATTCAGTCAGGTCCAGGTTACAGGGGATCCTGGCGTAGGGCACGACTTCGAATAGGTATCGCTTAGGGAATCGTTGGCAATTAATTTCAGGGCGCGTTGCTGTGTGTGGTGCGGTGCTCGTTTTTTTCGATTCAGGACCGGGAGTGGTGTGTAAATGGTACAACAACTAGTATTGAATTGGTTTATGGTCGGAATTGCTTGTTTCAGAGCGCTGTTGGGTGCCTCTTTCGTAGTTCGTTGGTTTTTTTTACGACCGCGCGTCCTTGAGGTAGTCCACGGAGGAGATGTTATGTTTTATGTGCGAGCGATGGCCAGGAATGCGAAGGGTCTATAAACTGCTTTGCACAGGGCTTGCTTGTGGTAATAGATTGAATGGGACCGGGGGGATGTATTAAGTCCGCCAAGGGAACGCGAAGCGGAATGCTGTGTGAATGAGTGCGGTGGCATTTGTGGGAGTTGATGGGAAGGCCTGCTTGCGGCGAGAAGGGAGTTACCTGTAGACGCCTGAAATGATGTGACGATGATGAGTGAGTACAGTCATTGGAGGCAGTCGTAGTTGGGTTCACCAAGCTCTGAGGAGAACTTGCACAGACTGGGAGACGATTGTGTACTCCATTCTATGCCATAAAATGCCAGAGGCGGTGCTGGTTATGATGTAGAGTCTATTCGACTTGTCGGCAATGGACGAGTAGATGAACACTTCTCACATCATCGACAAGAGGAGTAAATTGATTGAGTAATGAAAAGGTGGCTTCATATATCTGACTTGGGTATTTAATGGAGTCTTTTAGGCAACGGTTTTAGCAGAGGTTCGAATGGAGACAGAGGACAGGAACAATAGTTTGCTGCAATAGCAGTAGAAACTGCCATTTGTAGCGTCTGCTTGCAAAGAACCTTTTTAAGGAGCAAATTTGGTCGAAGGTGTTTTTTCTCCTCGTACACAACAAACGACAAACTTACGGACGGAAGGATACAACGAAATTATAAAGGGTCCATTTTTGTAGATGGCACGTTAAAAACGACAATAACAGCAAAAGTTAACCACTTAAAGTTTTAGTCAAGCAACGTAAGCCTTTTTCGATATCTCTGTAAATGATGGCTTTTGAAGAACTGCCCGCTTCACAGTCCTGCTTTTCCCACATTTCCCAACTTATTCCGGGGTTTGACTTACATGAAATATTTCAAAATAGTAACCAAATAACAAATGACAATCCAGATTGAAGGCCCCAGTAACTTATCATCAATTGCACACTCGTCCATCATCATTCATTGATTTCAATTTCAACTTGCGGCCTGTCATCCAATGGGTTAAGATTTAATTTACCACTCCAATAAATCAAAGACACAACCACAACATTGCGGTCTACCACAAATTTGAATTCTGTCATTGTCTCCTGAATTTGACATAACAAATTATTGCACACTGGTTCTGCTTCAGTCAGCAGCGAAGAGTGCAAATGGCATGCAACATTGCACTCCTTCTCCATGCCCTTCGAAAAACTATTTCAACTGTGATAAAATTCTGGTTCTTCCTGAGTTCACATTACCCCCATTGGGTTCCATCCGGCAGACACACACTCCCGGGGATCGGTTAGCTTCTCGAGACGAGGACTCATCAAATAAATGTAAACTATCAGTTAAACCCAATAAATTGCTAATCCAACGGTAATAAATCGGGACATCATGGGAGCACTTGCTCTTGCTACTGAATTTAACATTCGCATGCCACCATATCCCATTTGGTACGAGTATGTGCCGAAGGACGCAACCCTCAGAAAGTACGTACGTTGAATTACAAACTGGGTCAGGTTTACCGATCCCTTGACTGATGCAATATAAATATACGCTTCTAGTTGACAAGTTAAAGTTCCGTTAACAGGAAGAAATAAACGAAACGAACCAACACACTGGCGTCTCTGACAAAGTTGGTGCTTGTTTTTTATCGGTTCTCTAAGGGTCAAGTATTGGTTTTTCGACGAAAGTGTTTGATTTGAACAGATGATGGAAGGATGCGTATGATGGAATTGACTTTTGGATGATTGTGGTTTAGATTATGGGGGCTGGGCAGTAGTCTTTGAAATATTGGTGGGTTATAATGTATCGGAATGAACAGAATAAAATTTCGCAGAGATTGGACAGATCTGAGCGTCTAACAACAAACAATTTGACCAAGCGATTTAATTAGTTTGTACATTTTATCAGACACCGAAGAATTTATTCTCATAATCCGTGTAGCTCACGGATTGCTTGGATGATATTGGCCTTAAGTGCTTGAATCGTTTCCGAATTGTTGGCATAACATCGGTCCTTCACTGATCCTCACAAAAAACGTCCAAATGGGTCAAATCGCAGCTCTGAGGCGGCAAATTGACATCGCCAAGACAGCTTATAACACGATTTGGGAATTTGGTGCACAAAAGATCGATGGACTATGTGGCATCGCGCGCCATCCTGTTTGAACCAGAGGTCGTCAAAATCCATGTCTATAATTTCAGTAGAAAAGAAGTCGGTTAACATGGCTCTGTAACGCCTATTGTTGACAACATTTTCAAAGAAAAATAGTCCAATGATGCCACCACTCCACAATCCGCACCAAACTGTCACTCTCTGTAGATGCATTGGCATTGGCTTCTCGACAATAACTTCTCGTTGTCCAATTCAAGCTGCTCTAAGGCCCAAACTGCGAGGCTATAACGAAGCGGGTGGTCGCGCGCCTTCAATTGCTGAGTCAATTGAACCTTGTAAGCGAAGAATCCGAAGTCGCGGTGGGTGCTTCATTTCGGCCAAAACTTCTTTCCAAAAACACACTACACTGCACTCACTTTGGAAATATGTAAGTTTTCAATATTTCCCAACGTTGTTCAAGCGTAAAGTTACTCTTTGAGTTTCTGTCAAGATTTCGAGTCGGAAAAGCTGCCAGTGTCAAAAAAACCTACGATTCAAGAAAAACCACTAGATGGCCCCCCTGTACATTCAAAGCCCTTGTCGTATTTTAGATTGTAAAATTCTGAATTGTCATTTTGACCTCAAAAGTCATAGCGACTTGTGCTCTGTGGGAGTAAGAACTGCCCAAGGTATCGTTTGCCTCCTCATGTAGTTGAAATAAATCATTTTAATGCTTTTGTTCGATGCATTCAAAATTTGAGTTCCTTAAATTCACTCATAATCACATAAACACTATCCATTTGGCAAAGCAGCAGAATCCTTAACGCATTTTAATTCAACTTCCCACAGGTCTTCTAATTCAAAGACAGACTATATCAAGCAAATGCCCTCCAAATAATAAAAGAATGAAACACATCCCCATTCACGATCCCATGAAAACCTATCAGCGACAACATACGACACTCACATCACCCTCACTCCAATTCCCCTCCGACAAAATTTATTTACTTTGTGCCAAAAATTCAATTCGCTATCGAAAATCCATCACACACGAGGAAGGGGAGCGAGCCAAATTGCCAACGCATTTGATTTACCTAATGCACACGTCAAGCTAGCTCTGACGAGTCCCCAAACAATTTCAAGTGGATTCCTGTCCCCATCGACGTACGCAGCGCGATATCCTCTGTGCTCTGTGGCCATTTCTCTAAGCTACTTCATAAGTGCGATACGATGTTCGTGTGGCGCTCGTCATTTTGTCATTCAGTTACTTATGCTACGCACAGTGATAATAAAACGCCACTTCCACTTCCACCTCCGCCCCGCCTGCCACCTGCCACTCCACCGCAACGACACCTTACTGAGATCAATATCAAGCGATTTCTCCCGCCGCACCGGGGTTGCACGGGGAGCCTGCGGAAACCCCAAGCGTTCGCCGAGGACCAACAGACCGATGACATCGTGTATTACGACACCTAAATTGGTGCGGCACACACCAGGGCGACGACAAAAACAAAAATCGATTGTCTCTTGTTCCATCATCATCGCTTCGCCATAAACCAACTTAACCCGCACCGCAGCCGCTGGCATCTCATCTCCAACCACCAGCCAGTCCCTTTTGACCGACAGACGAACTTTCTCCATTACGCAATGGCAGCGCCGCAGAACATTTGGCCCACAGCGTGGCGGCGGATGGGGGGAGACTTTTCAAGAGCCATTCCCCAGTTCATTTCGGCCCACTGAATGTATTGTCTTCATGTGAGAACCATGAAGCAGGGCATGACCGAAAAGGACATCACCCCTTCGTGTTCGCTGCAAGCTCCTAACCTAAGCCCGACCTCGCCCGACCTCGCCCAGCATGTTCTCGGCCTAAACTAACAATTTTATTCCAGGCGACACGTCGTCAATTGGCATACGTGCAATTACGGTTTCAGCATTTTCCCCCATGGAGTGTCGTCCTCTCGTATTTTTTACGACGACCGACCGTAAGTATCCTTTTTTGTTTCCACCCTGTTCCGGTTTTTTATGTGACACCGAGAAGTGGGGTTATAGTGCATCTGGAGATTAAGTATTGCTCGTATAACCTTCGGAGCTTTTACCATTGTGCTCCGCTTCTGATAGGATATGAGTGGATAGGATAACGTCACGATTTCTCCTCGGTTTTCCTCGGCATCTCGGCATCTCCTCCGACGTTGTTATCATCATCATCAGCATCATCGATGGCGGCGTCGGTGCTCGGTGATGTGTAATACATCTTCCATCGATTTATTAGGTAAGCACTGTGATCCTGCACCGGGGGGCGTGTGTGGGGAATGCATTTATTGGTTATAACCTGTTTACTACCACGAGGTACTCGTAAATATTATATTGAATAGGGACCGCGTTGGTGCTTCACGGATTTCATAACTGCCGGCTGGGCGACGCACGGAGGGTGGGATCCTTTTTCAAATATTAAAGAACATTTTGCTGTGCACATCGGAGAGGACCGGGACCGTACGCGGGTGCATCTTTCAGCAGTTTCGTGTCCAGCATTCCAAGAAGGCGAATGTGCAGAAGGGTTCGTCGAAACTTTGGCTGGCTTCCCTAAGTTGTTTGAGATTAAATTTCATGAAGAAACTCATTGGATTCAAGTTTCTTTGATGTCTCTCGGTAAATGTTTGAGGTTAACTTCCGCCTAGCGCAAGCAAAAGCTTATGGGTCGTGTGTACGTGTGCGACTAGAAGCAATTGGATGCGACAATTGGATGATGAGATGATGGAGGAAAAATATTTGAGACTAAGAAATAATCTGTTTCTCTTTAAAGGAGGTATTTGCTTACTTTCTTTTAAGAAGATGAAGAATCGCCCTATTTGACGGGTGCAGTTTTGTTTTCTTTGGGACTAGCTAAAAAGTAAGGTGTATGCCAATAAGCCAAGAACCATACAACAGCTTAAGGCCAATATTCGAGAAGAAGCGAGGGCGCTGGAACCTGAAATTCTAAGAAAAGTAATCGAAGCAAACAATGAGCACCTTTTTAGAAGACATTATCTTTAAAACGTAATGTGAACATATTACCAAATCATAATTTAAATTTTAATAAATAATAAAAATAATAATGGTGGCGCTACAGTCCGGGGTGGACCTGGGCCTCAACCAACAAGCGTCTCCAGCCAGCTCGATCTTTAGCTAGCTGTTTCGCACGCACAGTTGGTTGAGTGCCCTTTCCACTTGCGTGCGCCACCTGAGTCGCGGTCTTCCTCTACTGCGCCGTCCCTCGGGACTGGATTCGAAGACTTTCCGGGCCAGAGCATTGGTTTCCATTCGCTCTATATGACCTAGCCATCTCAATGGTTGGATCTTCACCCTTCTGGCTAAGTCAATGTCGCTGAACAGCTCGTAGAGTTCGTTGTTATATCTTTTCCTCCACTCACCCTCTATGCAGACGGGACCGAAAATCACCCGAAGAATTTTCCTCTCGAAGCAACCAAGAGCAACCTCATCCGCTTTTGACAAAGTCCATGCTTCTGCGCCATAAAGCAGGACTGGGACGATTAGGGTCTTGTACAGGGTTACTTTGGTTGTTCGAGAGAGGGCTTTGTTTATCAATTGCTTTCTTAGCAGCGATTAGCAAGAGTTATTCTTCGTTTGATTTCAGCGCTGGTGTCATTGTCTGAGTTAATAGCGGTGCTTAGGTAGACAAAGTCCTTGACTACCTCAAAGTTATATCTGTCTGCTGTGACGTTCTGTCCGAGACGTCGGTGTTGGGTGTCCTTTCTGGTTGACAGCATATACTTGGTCTTGCCCTCATTTACCGTTAAACCCATCTTCGAGGCCTCCGTCGCAATACTCACAAAAGTGCCATTGACATCACGCTGTGTTCTTCCGATTATGTCAATATCGTCGGCATATGCGAGTAGTTGGACGGACTTCTGAAAGATTGTGCCTCTGGTGTTGGCACACGCGTTTTGCACAATTCTTTCAAGTATCATGTTGAAGAAGTCGCATGACAGCGCGTTGCCTTGTTTGAATACTTTTTTGACATCAAAGGTCTCGGTTAGGTCTTTAGCGACCTTGATGGAGCAGCGCGCATTCTCCATCGTCATCCTACACAAACGGACGAGTTTGGTAGGGATGCCAAAACTAGACATTGCTCTGTATAGCTCGTCTCTATAGATGCACCTATATGCGGCCTTAAAATCGATGAATAGGTGGTGGGTATCGATTTGCTGTTCCTGGGTTTTTTTCCAAGATCTGCCGCAGTGTGAATATTTGGTCGATGGTGGATTTTCCTGGCCTAAAGCCGCACTGGTATGGACCGACCAGGTTGTTGACGAATGGCTTTAGGCGTTCACACAACACGGCAGATAAGATGTTGTACGCAATGTTCAGAAGACTGATGCCTCTATAGTTGGCACATTTTTGAGGGTCTCCTTTTTTGTGGTCAATTGGACCTTGTAAGCGAATAATCTGAGATCTTTGTACTGAATTCTCCTCAGGCTAGTGCGTGAAATGTTGAGCTGTTGAGATCGATGGCGAGTTGATGTTCGTGAATTGAGTCTCACACTCTCGGCCACAGCAGCCACATTCTCATCTGTGCGCAACGTACGACGACGGGGATCATGAGTGTTGTCCACTACCATACCAGTCTCACGAGCTTTAGGCACAAACTTGCGTAAAGTAGTCGCGGTGAGTGCTTGATTTCGGCCGAAACTTCTTTTCGAAAACGAACTGTTTGGTCTACACAGCACTCACTTTCGAAATAAGTTTTAAAATTTCCCAACATCGTTCAAGGGTAAACATAAATTCATTTCATTCAGCGGAGATATGATACTGACTTTCTGTCAAGATTTCGAGCGGTAAACAGCTGTCAGTGTCAATATAACCTCTGATCTAAAAAAAAACACTAGATGGTCCACCTTTTACAAGCTTAGTTCAAAGAATTTAGAAAATTCAAAAACCTATTCTTTCAAAAAACTAATTTAGGAGTTAATAATAATGGCGGCGCTACAGTCCGAGGTGGACCTGGGCCTAGCTTCTCAGTAACCACTCGTGTTGTGCGTGCTATTGTTCTCTCACGAGTGGAGGGGACCTACAGTTTAATGCCGACTCCGAACGGCGAGATTGAAAAGCTTTTTCTAGACAGTTATACTCTTTGAACATTGTCAGTGACTCGAAAGAGGTGGAGCCGTGAAAAAATGTTTGATGTTTTTTTTTCGAGATTCGAACCGACGACCTCGAGCGTACGTAATTCGGAACGACGAACCTTCCCCGTGCAAGTACAACTCGCACTTGCTCAGTTTATTTTTTGCTCGTAGAGCTCGAGAGTGAGTGGAGAAGTTCAAGTATCTCGGGATCTTCTTCACGAGTGATGGAAGGAATGCTGAGCTTTCCTGTAGGATTGGTCAAACTGGGTCAATTTTGTAACAACTTGGTTGATCTGTAATCAGGAAGGCCGAGCTTGGTGTCAAAGCTAAGTTAGCGGTTTTTAACGCAGTATTTGTTCCAACTCTCACCTATGGTCATGAAATTTGGGTAATGACCGAAAGAATAAGCTGCCGAGATGAGATTTCTTCGTGCTGTTGTGGGAATTACTCGACGGGATAGGGTGAGAAACACGACAGTGCACGAGGAACTCAATGTTGGGCAGCTGCTTCTTCGAACGGAAAGGGCTGTACTTCGTTGGTTTGGTCACGTGGCACGAATGTCCACATCATCACGACTTCCAAGGCGTGCCTTGAATGCGATTCCATCAGGTAGGCGACCGCTTGGCAGACCTAGGACGAGTTGGTTGGACCAAGTCCAAACACTCACCTGGTTGTGCTTGGGCATAGCTCCTGATGAGTTAGAGTCGATGACGGAGGATCGAGTGGCCTGGAGATCTCTCGTGCATGCATGGCCCCTGCGACCCCTCTAGTGGAACATGCGGGTCACTGAAAATGAGATGAGAGATGAGCTCGAGAGCAGTTTACTATCTATTCGAAAGTTTTGTACAACGCTGAATGAGTGACTGCCTGAGTGTCACTAGTCTATTTGACGTTTGCTTTCGATATGTCCCTTCATGAATGTTATGAACTGCATGCTAGCTATCTAGAGATGTCGCCAATAAAGTGCAATAACTCAAGTTCGTTTTTGTAGGCCTGCTTAAATAATAAATCTAACATCAGCAGAAACGTCTTCTTGTTCGGTGAGTTGTCGAGTTCTTTCTGATGTCGTAGTTAAGTCATTGGTCAGATGTTCTTTTATGAAGGCTAGCCCCGCTGCTATCACTTTTTCCTTCTTTATGATCATGAACGCAAATTAGGCTGATGTGGGTGATGAATGGTTCAAGGCTTTCTCTTATGTGACCAAAACCTATTAAGGACTGTCTTCTGTCCCTTTCACAGATGTAAAGCGTCACATTTAAAGTCCTTATTCAGGCGACAGAAAAGGAGTTCAATCTGATTGAAACTGAAAAGTTAACTAAGGGAAGTTCCTCGTTTTTGATTGGAAGCAAACGACTGCTAAACCATGAAACTCTAAATGCGCACTATTTTAGACCTTCAGCAATGTCCTCCGCAATCCACTTCCATACGTCAGTAGGGTGCCCTTCAAACCCGAACGTGACTATTTTTATGAAATCGATACCACGTCAAATTGTCAAACATTATCGCTTTATTGCCTCAACGGCTGAGTGTAATTAATGTAATTGTTGTATCCGTCAGGATCGTGATAAAGGTATTGGTTGGTTACAATCAAAAAAAGGAAAATCTTTGCAATCATACTCATGAACATCTTCTTGTCGATGGCGAGCGCCCCACACAATCGAACATCCATCTCAATCATGCTGAACTCGATCCGGTGGTCAACATTCTTGAAAGAAACGAGATGCTAGACACTGTCGAACTTCAAAAACAACCTTACCTTGTTGAAAAACCGTGATCTGTCGCTTATTTCATCGGCCACCATCATGAGTGTCCGCATCCTGTTGAGGGTTGATGCGGCCAGGAAGAGCATCGATCTCATGGGGTAGCACTCCAGCTTAATGGTCACTATCAGGACCGACAGCATGAAAAAGTCCATGAAGAAGTGCAGGAGAAAGTATCCGCAAAGGTACCTGCTCAACTTCTCCGTGAATCGATGCAGTTCGCAGTAGACCTTGACGATCTTCTTGGACTTTTCCATCTGCTTGCTTGTCAGTTTCTCGTTCAGGTTCTCGTACATCTTGGCCACGGTGTACAGAGCTATGTACACCGAGTGGTGAAGCATCTCCACCAGGACATCCGGCAGTACCTTGATGGTAATAAGTAGGATGAACAGGTGAAAAGGCGGTACCGAAATGATGACGTTGAACAAGATGATTAGCATCGGGACAAACTGCAGGACGGAGCGAATGCCGAACATTCTGCTGAAGACGATCTCGCGGTCCGTGACTTTGTGGACGTGGCTCAGGACGATCGGAAACTCATTCAGCAGTTTTATTAGCTGTTGACTGTAGAACCGCTGCAGCAGTATGATGAACATGAGGTTGCATTGCACTCCTGCGGTGGATAAGAGGAAGATGAGGAGCTTGCAGCTGTGAGGCCCGTCAAGGAGTATTAAAAAACTAAGAAGAGCGACAGGGAAGTAGAGAGTGGCGAAGAACAAGCCGACTGTTCGTCGCCACCTTGCGGTCTCGATGCACTTCTTCTCATCGTTGTAGGTGAAAACCACAAATCCGCAAGCACCGCAAAACTTCAAATACGCCCGGAGCAACTGAACAACCCTTCCGTTGAGGTATCGCCCCATTGCGATGCCAGCAGAGAACTAAACGCCCAATTGACCGGAATTTTTTTTGTCAGACACCACAGAAATCGATAATTAGTTCATCGCACACATTGACTGCTGACGGTGGCGTGGGGGTGAGTGGGTGTGAATCAATAGATCCATCTTCGTTATTTCACATGTGACCTTTGAAGTGGGGGTAGCTGAGTGCGACTAGGTTCCGGAGACAAATAACCGTTGGGGCGGACTACAATTGCACAGATGATAGGTGTCGCCACCCACTGTCGCAATTGAAGAGGGGGGCGGTGGTGGCGTCGTCCCACAAAAAAGGCAATTGGCCTAAAAATATCTCAATGAGATGTGGTCTATAGTTAGAAGCGGCACAAGGACGTGGTGTCGGCACAGTGTGGGTTGATTGCATTTGGGTTGCTCTGCTTGAACTCCTCCTACTCTTGGCATTGAAACTTTGTGCGGAAAATGTTTTTTTTTGTATTCTTTGAAGATTTTGTTGAAACAAAGAGTTTGTGTGTGTATGGTGGGAGTTCTATTGTTTGTAGAAGAGACGAGGACGAATTGGCAGAGGTTCCCGGGAGGAAGAGTCTTTTGAGCTGAGTTAGGGAAACGTCGGAGGGGTATTCGATGGTGATTATGCCGAGCAAGGCGAGTGAGGTGAGGGAGGACAGTGGGCGAACGCTGGAGAAGGAACTTTAATTGAATGTCACTTAAAAAACTTATTCCCCGACTTTTTTCAATTCGGTTTACAATTGCACAGACTGCAGTATGTCAGTGCCTTCATTCCTCTGATCGAGCACCGTCTGACTGTTTCCTTAACATAAGCTTTAAAGAAAACACCAATAGAATGAATCCTACCATCCCTTCCATAGCTTCGATCGAGACTCTCAAGGTTTTTCCGGTCCCTGCGAAAATGTGATACTCTTTTGGACAGTCGCAGCCAAATTCGTTCATGATATTAGTCCAGAATTACTTAACAGACCTCGCGGCTCTTCACTTTTTAGCTTCAAATCCCATACACCTTTTATCCGTAATCGCCTTGGCCACTCTTGACCAAACTTACTCCAGACAGCTTATTAGCTTTTTACGACAGTTAACTTAAAGTCTTTAAGAAGATGATGAGAAGTCTAGCCACTTGCATACAGTCAAAATCGGTTATAATGACCTCAAAGGGGACCATTTTGGCTGTACATATTTATTTTTTAAGCCAGAGACAGCCTCGGCAAACTAGTGGCTTAAGGAAAATATTTTACCCTTACCTTACCTAAGCCCAATCCCAACTCATTCAGACATCAGTTGAATAAAATTCTCAGGAAACCAGCCAAGTTCTTGTTGGAGGATATCTGGAGTTGAAGGACTTAAGCTGTCTAAACGAAATGTAAATTCTGACACCTCCAACATTTTCTGTCAGATGTCCATAAGTTTGGATTCCGATCTCGAGTAAAAGAGTACCAACCTCGAGTACTTCCCTCTCTGGACAGAGGTGAATTCTTCTTCTTCTTCTTCTTAGGGTGCTACAGTCCGAGGTAGACCTGGGCCTCACACAACATGCCTCTCCAGCCAGCTGTCTCCAGTTTCGCACACAAAGCCGGCCGAGGTCCCCCTCGACTTGTGCACGCCACCTTGTTCGTGGACGTTCTATATTGCGTTGTCCCACAGGCTCAGAGTTGAAGACTCTTCGGGCCGGAGCTAACTTGTCCATACGCTCTACATGGCCTAGCCATCTTAGGCGTTGGATCCGTAGACGCCTGGCTAGACTCATGTCGCTGAACAGCCCATACAGTTCGTGGTTGAACCTTCTCCTCCAAATGCCATCAACGCAAACAGGACCAAAGATCGCGCGCAGAACTTTTCTCTCGAAAAGACCAAGAGACTGTTCATCCGCTTGAGATATTTTCCATGCCTCTGCGCCGTAAAGCAGGACTGGGATGATCAAGGTCTTGTATAGAGTCAACTTGGTCTTCCGAGAGAGGGCTCTACTACTCAATTGAGCCCAAAAAAACAGCGGTTGGCAAGAGTTATTCTGCATTTGATCTCGGTACTGATGTTGTTTGTACTGTTTACAGTAAACAGGACAGAGGTGAATTACCGAATTCAATTTCACCACAAACTTCTGTTGTATCAGTGCGATTTCTCCCCAAGTCTGTGGTGTAACTGCGCCCTTATCGGATAAACGCAAACTCATTCAGTAATGCCTTCAATTCATTTGCCAAATAACTCCCAACAGCTAACCACTTAAATGCAACCTTTCATCAAATGCCACAGACTCCACAGAACAAGTTCTGTGTCGTGACACGTCTCACCATCATCTGCAACCCGATTTGCAAGATCTACTCTAATTGGATACATAATCGCAATCAAGAAAAATTCCTTCTTCCACGGCCAGCCTCTCGTTTATTATGTCAGCATTTAAATGCCAACTTTACAATCGGCTCGAAGAACGCTGTCGCGTGACCCAACCGCATTCACCTTCAGTCACCACCACCGCTTCGGCTCTCGGCCGCCAGCTGGCACACACGGAAGCCTCCCGGGTATCAGCTACTTGCCATTTAAGAGCGCGCACAGTCCATAAACCACTTGACACTTAACCTAACCTAAAAAAAAAAGACTGAAAGATCTTCTTAATTATAATTCATTCATCTCTTCTCTCTCTTTCTCATTACAGTTCTACCCATTCTCCCGCCAGTTGCCATTTGGATCGGAAAACGGAACAGGTAATTAATTCAGCGCCACTCAATAGCCCTAGCGTCTGTTTGGTTCCCCAATGCGCTTAGCCGCCCGCCCCAGACAATCAAGCCGAGGGCTTGCAAAATCACCTCGGCGAACACTGACAGACACTTTCAGCGATAAGCGAATGCAAATTTTCTGCCGCCTCCCAGAAAGTGGGACACGGCTAAAGCCGGTCACTCAGTCAACCAAGTCAATCTGGCGGAGATGACTTAGAGCCACGTCCATCGCAGCACTCAATACATTCACGCGTTGCCGGTTGTTCGACAGGCAAGCTGGATCCGCAGAACTTTCTCTGCCCGCTGCCGCTGGGGCTGCCCATTTGCATATGATTCTTCGGCGCACCACACTCTGCCGACGAGTCTCGAGGGGGACGTGCGACCATTAGAGATGCATAAAGCATAACTGTTCAATTTAAGAGATGGATTCTTCCAAAAAGCCAACATACACGCTCACTCTCTGACGGCAGCATCTGGGTTTTAAATATGCGTCCGTCCCTGTTTCGAATGCGAGCGGTACTATGCCATTCCCGGTCTAAGCGATTATTAACGAACTCGAAGATGACGACGTTGCGAAGACGCCGTGGAAACCCTGGTGGTGGATCACCTATTTACATTCAAATGAGAGCCATAAAAGAAATGGACTGCGACGCGGGTCTGGACTGGGCGCTGAACGCACGCCGCCGCCGCCGTCCGAGAGATCGAGACAGAAACTCCGTCCGACACGTTTTGTATCTCTCCGCCGCCGGTCTTCGGTTGTGTGCTACGATTTGCTTTGTGAACATTTTAGTAAACAGATTCCGTTAGACGCGATGCCACTGCCGGTGCATGGTGCTGGAGCTGATGCAGAAGAAAACTTGCGTGTGTGCACCTCGGAGGTGCACATTTTTATGAGTTTCTATGTCTTTCCTCTCGTCCGTGGTCGCTCATCATTTGCGTCTCGTCTCGCCACCAAGCGTGCCTCGTTGTCATTGGTATAGAGCGCGTTGAAAGCTCCTCAGATTTGTATTATATTCTCCCTGGCGTCGCGGTACTAAGTGCTACTTCTTCGAATTGTTTCGTGCTCAGATGAGATTAGTTTATGGCAATGTGCTCGAATGGGGCGCCGCGACGCCGAGGGAAAGACGCTAGTAGAGCTCGTCGAGTGCCAAGTGAAATAAGAGGTTTCAAACTGCAACTGTACTGTTATATGTATGATATTTGTTGGTTGCAAGGACAACGTTCATTAATATCAACGTCAAGCAGTGTTCTTTTTTCGACGCCATCGTGCTGATTTTGAGATTATCTCTGATGAAGTATGAAGCTTCGTGATTTCCAGACAAGTTTCTCTTTGGCGAGGGAAGGGAGTGGCACTTGAAGAAGATTTGTGGTGGAAATCGATTCGGGTGCAGTTAGTCAGTAGACCGTGATTAATGAATGGTAGGAGCTTTGCAATGTGCTTCCTGAAACCTTTGTGGGGCAGTTGAGAAGCGCAGTCCCAGAAGTTGAGACGGCTTCAAGGCTGGTTTTAAGTCTTTTATATAGGTCAGCCTAAATTTGTTCCAGAATCTTTCTTCATAACCGTTTTATTTGTGGACGCAAGGCCATGTTGCCTAAATCGATGGTAGGGGATTTCAAGGAAATGGATGTGTCAGTTCCCCAAACTTGTGTACTTGCGAATCAGATCATAAATTTGCGTACCACTTCACCGATTGTGGTACCAAATGGCTCGGTTTCGCTTGGTGTGATGTTCCTTACGTAGGCCAAACAGCAAATTTTGTGCTGAAACAGCGTTCTGGTATGCATAGACCAGCTTTCTCAGGAGCTGGATAGGCAGATTGCTGACATACACTCCGTGGTTGAAACTTCCTCTTCAATAGCACGAAGTGTGCGAGTATGTGTTTCAAATTATTTCAAGTATTCGGCTCATCCGATCTTCAGAGGAGGCATGAAACTGTTATGATTTGCCGTAAGGCCAACTTAATCTTATCAACATCCCCTTGAGTTCAAGAAAAGAGTGAGCAGCAAGAATGGTGCTGCGAGAGATTCCTGTGAGATTCTGTTCGTGGAATTGATTCCGGAGCTGAAAAAGGAGGATACATTCGTGCACATTGAGCGAATGATTCATACTCCAACTAAAAAAGTCTTACAATTCGATACTCCTGGTTGGTAAAAAGACCAAGTGCTCGTGGTTGCAAGACAACTTAGTCTTTATGAATCAACGTGCCCGGGACTGTCAGTGATGGAAGGCGGCAATAACTTAAGCTTAGACTCTCCAGGGTCTCTGCCCCGGAAGCAAGTTGTGCATTTAAGCTTTTAAACAAAACAAGGAAAAATTTAAGTTTCGTACGGTCCTGTTGGACTCGATTGAGGGTTAACAGCTTTAAACTTGTTTAAGCTGCAAAATGAGAACATTTATTTATTCTTCTTTGCGTGGCCATACAGTCCAGGGCGGGCTTTCTAACTTCTACAGCAGGGCACATGTTGTGCCTGCTTTTATTCTTTCATGAGGGAAGGGAACCTATAGCCTAATGGCACCCCCGGGCGGCTAAGTTTGGGAAGCTTGCATGATTTGCATTCTGAACATCTCGAATGAGATGGTGCCGTAAAAATTAAAATTCTTGTGTTCGGAATGTACAAATTAAATTATTTTAACACTGTTTTGTTGTAAAAATCATTTATTAAATTAAACTTTATTTCTCTATGAAATCTTTTGTATAATAATATTTTGTTCCTCTATGAGGAATCCGTTGCTTAAATATAATCGCTCGTAAACACAACGTTCTTGGGTTACCGACTCCACAAGACTGACCAAGACTGAGGCTGCATTAAGTCGCTTCCCTTAGACCAAGCGTCTTCGGAGTTGTTTATCCTTTTTACCATGGGTGGTGTGATGTGGTTTTCGGAGTTAACTCGCAGAGCTCGAATGGCGGGATGTTAGTTGCGTTGTTGTTGTTTTTTTCGCAGAGCTTCGATGGCGTGATATTGGTTCCGTTATTTTTAATTCACAGCGCTTGGGTGGCGTGATGTTGACTGCGTAGTTCTTGAGTTTGGCTTGGCTTTGTTGTGTTATTCCATAACTTACATTCAGTGTCGACGCACTTACTCAAAACGGGCATGGTCATGGATATTGTGTCACGATGCAGATGAAATAAGAGGAAAAATCCGTTTACAACCTCAGATAGTGTCGAAAACCATAAAATTCAAACTAATTAATTCCGATAAGTGATTTGGCAGCAAATACAAAAAGATAAATTCGCCCAATACATTTGGCCAAGACTGTACGTGCATGTTAGGTGCAACTTATTTTAAGGATAATTGTCTCATAAGCAGCACTGGCATTGGTACGCATTTTTTTTTTCGTCTTATTTTTGAAACGCTACTGAAGCACTAAGACTCAAAACTGATCCATTGTAGTGCAAGATAGCAACCTACTCCAGTGCCGTTAATTTGATTCCAACGGAAAATGGTGACTGGACCAGATTCGATTTCACTGGGATTCGAACCTTGGACCCCTCTCACTTGGGGCAGGCACTTAAACAACCATCCAGTCGTGTTTATTACGCATACTGTAACAGAAATTTATGCACAAGCCGGGCTTAAAGTTCTCAAAAATAATACTGACCAATCTAAGCCGGCTTCTTATTTTTATTCTCTCTTTCAAGAGCAAAGCACCAACAGGAAATTTTGTTTCTGGGTCCAGGACACCTAAGTATCTTCGCGAAAAGAAAGAGCTGATGAACAGGTCAAGTTAGAGTATATTTCACAACAGCGCCTGAACTGCAAGGAACACCAAACAATAGACCGGACACGAGTATTTTTGTCAAACTATGTGCTATTTGCCTCAGACCATATGCCACATAACCAAAATATATTCCTTCCTTATCTAAACTGGACTGGAAGAAAATTAGATTTTGAAACAAGACCCAGTCCAATTTGATACCATGCACACAGTTTAGGACGATCCTCGTACGACTCATGTAGGAACTGAAGCGATCCGAACACTGGACTATGTTCTATACACATGTCCAGCATTCCCCAAGACGAGGGCAAGAACACTTGGTTAATACATCTTCTACGCCCTCAAGGACGTGACCAATGCCAATTTGCACAATTTAATTAGCTTCGCACGTGTTTCGAGATAGTTCTGTATACCTAAGGCAGTGGTAGTCATTCAACCTGTATTTTCCAGAGAGTTGTGATGCTACTATGGACCCGCGCTGTTTTACCTATACGAGGCTTATCCACCACCCCCAACCTAATCTACTAAAACACCTTTCCTGCTACCACGTCACTGTATATCCCCAAATTACGTGATTCTTCTTCGTCGTTAGAAGTCATTCTTCTTTTTTCCTTACCGAGCTCAGGTGTTCGAAGGGACAAGGCCTCATATTTTTCACTTTCTTTCGAGGGGATGATATAAATCTCAGCAGCATAATATTTCAACTAGTTTCCCTGTTGCTTTTTTAACAAAATTCCCAATCTTCGTCCAAAGTTTATGTAGGCAGCGATGGACTTCTTCAAATTTGCATTCTTACTCCGGACCAATTTATTATTATGGTTGAGGGTATATTGCACCGCCACCTTTAAGATCTATTGTGCCCCCTTTCCATACCTTAGCACAATTACGAGTTCCCCTCAAACTCCGGACCAAAGTTGGCGGCGTTCTCAACATAAACACGAACGGTTGGATGTGGAGCTTGACCAAGAAACTTCGTATCAACTGCGAAGGATGCCACAATCAGATCTCAAATTGGATTTCCCAAGAACTCTTGTCTTAACCCACTCATTCCCAAAATAAACATCGAATCCCCTAAATCGGCTTTGCAACTCGAAACCGGTATGCAAATCAGTTCATCCGATCATCGTCGAGGAGCTGCAGTTCATTAAGCAGATTAATATTTCCCGTGCAAAGTTTTTCCAAATACTATGCTAAAATTAGGCCCGGCGTACACTCTAGTTCGAATAGTTTCTCCATTCCAGTTGGCAAGCGATGAGCATAACAAGCTCAAGAGCCATTGGGGCTGAATGTTCAATTTCACTGCTCACACTTCAGGCACTTTAAAAGTGCACGCAACAGCCAGAGGCACTTGCAATCTGCTGACTGGATGCTTTCGTTTTCATGACGCTGCCGTTACGCAAACCGTTCCAAGTCTGATTTATACGCTCTTTCTCCCTCCCACTCGTCATTCCGCCCCCGGCCAAACTCATCTGAATGCACATATTGCACTCAATTTCAACGCTATCACCTTCTTTGCCATAATTAGCCAATTTAATTGCAACATGCAACCCAATTACTCCCCCAAAGTTATCTACCTAATGTTCATGTAAACATCATTATCCGGCCCCCGAACCCCTGACATGGGAAAACTGAAATGATACCCGTGGCCGCCACCACCACCGACCGACCATCGTCAGCCCACTGGCCCACATCTCGTCACGTTTTGCCGGGCTCTCTCTGATTATTATTTTTCCATCCCCAGAGGAGATCACGATTTTTCGCAGTAGAATCGAAAATTAAATTGAATTACAGGACCAAAGGAGCTAAAGCATCATCAGTCCGGTGTGTGGCTGTGTGAGGGAGGGGGTACCTCCCGCCCGCCCCTGTGACCGAACCGAACTTATATTAAATTTCCAAAAATATCCTCGCGCCGGAGAGCGGTCGGCAGTGAGCCCATTCATCCTCGTGTTGTAACAAGGATTTTCCTTAACTCCTGCCGCAGTCAGATAAATGTCAGTGGAGTTCGTGTGGATGTGGGAGAAGTACCTTGCAGCAGGTGATTATAGATATGAGGACCTTCTTAGCTCTCTGATTCCCTTTCAGCCGAGTGAATGGGAGGATGTAGCTGCTCCACGGCACATAAGACACATGCGAAGTTCGGGGGACTGCTGGATGAAGATGGTGACACCTTTAAGGAAATGAAATAAAAGAAATGCAATTCTTTTTTCAAGGATGAGGATTATGCTTCTTTGATTCACTTGGTATCGTTGGATGTACGACCAGAATGTGACACCTCGGATGACTACTTGTCGGATGTGAAGCACTTGAAGATGTTTGAGGGAGGAACCTTCGCACTTCGCATCGTGCCGTTTGAAGAGCATCAATGAGTTGCCTCATTTCGATATCAAGAGCTCCAAAGTGAGGGTGGGAATGGGAGTGGAAAAAGAATGAAAAGAACTGAGAAGGATTTGATTCCGAGTTCGAATGGATGGCGGGTCTATGAACCTGTCTTTTGTGCAGTGCTCCTTAATCATGACTTCAGTTTTTTTTTTCAATTTTCCTCATGGAATAGATGGGAGCAGAGTTTGGTGGTAAGCTGAACCCCTGGAGTTGATGAAGTTCGTATCTATTTTGGTACAACATGAGGAAATGCATAACAAAAGTACTTGTGCTTCCATTTCGAAAGATGAGATTATTCTGCGAGCAGGAAAATGGAGTAAGGCATTGGGTGGGTGGGCGCCAAAGTGGCAGTGATCAAATTAAGGAGTCTCTTAGAGGTCGTAACATTTGAGAGCGCTTGGCATCGACTTGGAGACAAGGACTTTTTGATTTATTGGAGAAAGTAAAGTGGTTACTTTGTTTCTTCGAGGGATAAGCATCACCTATTGTGAGTGTTTAATAGAACTTGTGGACACGTCAGACTTGCATCTTAAAAGTGTCCACGGATATAACGAACTTAAGAACATAACGAACGATGTCGCTGCCGGTTTTTCTTTGTAAAATTAACTCCAATCGTGGGCGCCGTGGTGTGATGGGTAGGTGCGTCGACTCCTACGCTCGAGGTCGTCGGTTCGAATCTCGAAAGAAACATCAAACATTTTTTCACGGCTCCACCACTTTCGAGTCACTGACAATGCTCAAAGAGTATAACTGTCTAGAAAAAGCTTCTCAATCTCGCCGTTCGGAGTCGGCAATAAACTGTAGGTCCCCTCCACTCGTGACAGAACAATAGCACGCACAACATGGAGTGGTTGCTGAGAAGCTAGGCCCAGGTCCACCTCGGACTGTAGCGCCGCCATTATTATTAACTCCTAAAGGGTTTTTTTGAAGGAATAGGTTTTTGAATTTTCTAAGTTCTTTGAACTAAGCTTGTAAAAGGTGGACCATCTAGTGTTTTTTTTAGATCATAGGTTATATTGACACTGACAGCTGTTTACCGCTCGAAATCTTGACAGAAAGTTAGTATCATATCTCCGCGGAATGAAATGAATTTATTTTTACCCTTGAACGATGTTGGGAAATTTTAAAACTTATTTCCAAAGTGAGTGCTGTGTAGACCAAACAGTTCGTTTTCGAAAATAAGTTTTGGCCGAAATCAAGCACTCACCGCACTACTTTACGAAAGTTTGTGCCTAAAGCTCATGAGACTGGTATGGTAGTGGACAACACTCATGGTCCCCGTCGTCGTACGTCGCGCACAGATAAGAATGTGGCTGCTGTGGCCGAGAGTGTGAGACTCAATTCACGAACTACAACTCGCCATTGATCTTAACAGCTCAACATTTCACGCACTAGCCTAAGGAGAATTCTGCACAAATATGTTCGATTCTTCGCTTACAAGATCCAATTGACTCAGCAATTGAAGGTGCGTGACCATCCGCTTCGTTATCACTTCACAGTTTGGGCCTTAGACTCCAGCTTGAATTGGACAATGATTTTGGGGGAAAAATCATCTTTTCTGACGAGGCGCTTTTTCATCACCGCGGATACATTAACAAACAAAATTCCCGCACCGCATCAGGGGCTCGGAAAACCCGCACGTTACTGTCGAGAAGCCAATGCCAATGCATCCACAGAGAGTGACAGTTTGGTACGGATTGTGAAGTGGTGGCATCATTGGACCATTTTTCTTCGAAAAGGGGCTGGGAAAAACGTTACGGTCAACGGTGGGCGTTACAGAGCCATGTTAACAGACTTTTTTTTCCTGAAATTGAAGACATGGATTTGGACGACCTCTGGCTCAAGCAGGATGGCGCGCCATGCCACACAGCCCAAATTCCCAAATCGTGTTAACAGCCGTCTTGGCGATGTCAATTGGCTGCCTCGGAGCTGCACTTTTGTGGGGAACCTTGAAGGAGCAATGTTATGCCAACAATCCGGAAACGATTCAAGCACTTAAGGCCAATATCATTTAAGCAATCCGCTTGAAACCATCAACAAGGCCTTGGAGAATTCTTCTTCTTCTACTTCTTCTTAGGGCGCTGAGTCTGAGGTGGACCTGGGCCTCACTCAACATGCCTCTCCAGCCAGCTGTCTTCAGTTTCACACACCAAGCCGGCCGAGGTCCCCCTCGACTTGTGCACGCCACCTTGTTCGTGGACGTTCTATATTGCGTTGTCCCACAGGCTCAGAGTTGAAGACTCTTCGGGCCGGAGCTAAGTTGTCCATACCCTCTACATGGCCTTGGATCCGTAGACCCATGTCGCTGTACAGTCCATATAGTTCGTGGTTGAACCTTCTCCTCCAAATGCCATCAACGCAAACAGGACCAAAGATCGCTCGCAGAACGAAAAGACCAAGAGACTGTTCATCCACTTTTGATATTGTCCATGCCTCTGCGCCGTACAGCAGGACTGGGATGATCAAGGTCTTATACAAAGTCAACTTGGTCTTCCGAGAGAGGGCTCTACTACTCAATTGCCTTTTGAGCCCAAAAAAACAGCGGTTGGCAAGAGTTATTCTGGGTTTGATGTTGTTTGTACTATTTACCGCGGAGCCAAGGTGGACGAAGTCCTGCACTACCTCAAAGTATAGCTGCCTGTGGTGACGTTCTGGCCAATTCGTCGATGTTGTGCGTCCTTTCTCGATGACAGCATATACTTGGTTCTGCCCTCGTTTACCGCCAGACCCATTTTAGCCGCTTCCGTTTCAATGCCAGCAAACGCATCATTGACGGCTCGCTGTGTTCGCCCAATCACGTCAATGTCATCCGCGTAAGCTAGCAGTTGAACGGACTTTTGGAAGATCGTGCCTCTTCTGTTGGCCAGTGAGTTTTGCACGATCTTCTTAAGAACGATTTTAAAGAAATCACATGACAGCGCGTCGCCTTGTCTAAAACCTTTTTTGACATTGAAGGTGTCGGTGAGTTCGTTACCGACCTTGATGGAACAGCGAGAGTTCTCCATCGTCATCCTGCTCAGTCTGGTGAGTTTAGCAAGAATGTCAACACTAGACATGGCGCTGTATAGCTCGTCTCTATACACGCTGTCATATGCGGCCTTGAAATCGACAAATAGATGATGTGTGTCGATCTGCATTTCTTGGGTCTTCTCCAGGATCTGCCGCAGTGTGAAGATTTGATCGATGGTGGACTTCCCGGGCCTGAAACCACACTTATAGGGACCTATCTTGGAGAATTGGGGTGATAGAATGGGCTACTGTGAAGCCAGCTGAGACACCCACTTGTCAATTTCATAATTAATGAGAATGTTTGTTCTTACTAATGATGTCATAATACATGGAAAATATTTAATTTTGGTAATTTTTTTGAATTTTTAAAAAGAAACTTACATTTGGCCTTCCATGTACCTGCTGTGGTGATGAAAAGAAACGAGAGAATATTCCTCAAAACCTCTGCCATTACCTGAATCTGTGGTAGTAGAGAGTACCTACTTCTTTCAAATAAATCTTCGTCATATCTTTTGAGGTTTATAAGATCAACAGGACGGATAAGGGGATGGAAATCCTTCATTGGGCGTCACAATGGGTCCTCGAGGACGCGAGATGAGGCTTCTGCCCCTCTACCAACCAACCTACCTTCCTTCTAGTATCATGCAGGTTTAACCTAAGGGGTTAATGAATAATGAAACAAGCGACTTAAGCTAAGAAAGTTGACAAGTCATAGAGGAACGTCAAATAATACGAAGACAAGAAGAGGAACTGAGATTCTCCTTTTCTCAAAAGGCAGGATATAAGCTATCATCGAGCAAAAAGTGTAGGCGATACTTTTGATTCTACTTTCGATTCTACTCCAGCCTGTTCACAAAATAAATTCTGAAGCAATTTCTGTGGCTTCTCCTAGACTAATTAAAAACAGTTCTTCTTTAAATTCTAAAATGTTTACATCGACCAAGTGATGGAAGAGCAATCAGTTAAAGTGAAAAATCGAACATTGGCCTAACCAAGCTTGCGTTGCATCACCACAATCCCTACGGCAACCAACAAACTGGTGAACGATATAACCCGTCAAATTAGTGGCAAACTTAGACGCGGATGTTCTGTCAAGCACTCATTGTAAAACCCTAACTCCATCCAATTCCAACACGAAGTTGGAATTAACATAATTTTTCCAGATTTAAAGCATTTTCCCTCCTCAAAGACATGATCTATGAGTAACCTCGAATCAGCCAGCCCAGAGTGCAGAAATAGACTCAACCACTAAACAACCATCGCACCCGAACATGGACCAGCATCTGTTCAACTGCCAGCAGCACATTATGCCATTCGGTGCCTCCATTCCTGACATACTCACCCCGAAACCCAGTGAGAGCATTCCCCTCCAGGCAAACGACCAAAAATTACAAACTCTACACGGCTGCTGTTGGGCAATTTGTCTTTCCAACGTCCGCCCATTGAAGCAATCCACAAGCAGAAAGTATTTTAATTACACATACTCTGCAATCCGCCGCTACCTTGAATACAATTAATCAACTCTTTGGCACGCCGGCAAATAGACACACCGTAGCGCATCCCGACATGTACGAGTATGTAGGGCCCGATGATTACTCCTCTGGCCGCTAAAATAGCATCAATATCCCGATAAAATATCTCGTTTCAATTGAATTAAACGATTTCACCGTGCATTTGCTAATTAATCTCGAGCTCCGTCAGCCATCAGCCCTTCTGCGGGATGATGGTTTTATCGGCGCTCATCCTCGTCCTGCGCCCCTGGCAGAGGAGTTAATAAAAAATAAATCTGCAGCCGACCATTGAAACGGCATAAATATTAAATTAAAATGATTAAGTGGATTTTTTTATTATTATTTTAGCACTTGTTTCAGATTCTTTCTTTTTTTTCTGCTTTTCTGCAGCCCATTGTCCTGATCGCCAACAGTGAGGACGTGTGCAAATTGCTAAATTGGCGAATTGGAGTTTTTAAGGGCTCCGCGGCGGTTCTATGGCCGCTGTCGGTTTGCCATAAGAGGCAATTGAATTGGAAAATTAATGGTTATACGGCTTTTTGTGAAGTATCGGTATCTTTTGCGCATTTGTCTCGATGGGACTTGTTTTTTGTGCGGTTTGTTTCAGTGGAAACGAGTTCGAGGCGAGTGTGGGTTTGATTTGTGATATGGTTTTGGCGCGAAGTCTGATACATCGTTTGGACTGACATTCGGGAGCGACTACTTTCAGTTGACACACCGCCGAAAAGGGGAAAAGACACAAGTATACACGCTTATCTGCGAGTAGCAGACTTGGCCAGATCTCCGACCGACCGAACTGCGTAGTTGATCTGTTGACTGGTTATGCAATTAGGTACATATGTGGAATTCCATTCGCTCGAGAGGTCTGCTGGGGAAAGGCGTTCGACTTCCAGTTTTCGCAAGCGATCCGCGGCCCAGGGGAGTGGTGGACTTGGTTAAGTGTCATGGATTGCGAAACTGTTAATTGAATCATTTGAGACCATTCTAGGCGGTCTCTGCCGCGGGCAGTCCGATCGAACAAATATTTGTCAATTCAATTCAGCGCTTGACTGACAAGCTACTCCATGCGCGATCGAATTCCATGCCACACCTAAGATTTTTTTTCACGCAGTCAAGTCTCGGTAGGCATTTGACAGACTTTACCAGGAGTTGGGCTTCAAAATCCATTCACGCACAAGAAAGACATCGTAAAAATTTTGCGACTGTTTGTTGGCCCGTTTTTTATTCCGATCCATTTGCGATTGTCTGCTTTGTTATTTCATCCGCTAGGCCTTGTCAGATTTTAATGAAAGTGTCATTTGTTTTGACTATACACCGGAGTTGATGAACCTTTTATGACTGATCGCAAATGCCACGATCAATGCCAATCGAGATACATCAATCATTTGTTGAAATCCGTGGGATTATGCAAGGAATTCAAGACGCCGCAGTTGTCGGATTATTCGTCTGTGATCTATGCGGAGATTGTGAAATATGTTGTTTACGCATTTGAATGGCGATTAGTACGATTTCTTTGCTGTCATCAACGATGAAATAGACTTAGATTTATCTGACAGGTAATAATTTATTCAGTTTGTGTGGCTTGTTGGAATGGCGAGTTAACCAAGTGAAGTGCAAGAAATGAAAATGTCATAAGTTGAAGGCCCTTGATTGTTTAACAAACAGCGTTATTATTTATTGATTTTTACTCTCGTAGCAGAAGCACAGTGGACGTTGTCGTATGGTACGCACTGATGAGAATGTGGCTGCTGTGGCCGTGAGTGTGAGACTCAATTCACGAACTAGCCTAAAGAGAATTCTGCACAAAGATCTTGGATTCTTCGCTTACAAGATCCAATTGACTCAGCAGTTGGGCGCGCGACCATCTGCTTCGTTACCGATCGCCAAATTAGAATGTGGCTGCTGTCGCCTGGAATGTGAGACTCAATTCACGAACATCAACTCGCCATCGTTCTCAACAGCTCAACATTTCACGCATTAGCCTGAAGAGAATTCTGCACAAAGATCTCGGATTATTCGCTTACAAAGTCCAATTGACTTAGCAATTGGAGGCGCGTGACCATCCGCTTCGTTATCACTTCACAGTTTGGGCCTTAGACTCCAGCTTGAATTGGACAACGATTTTGGGGGAAAAATCATATTTTTGCATTTTTATCTCGAGGGAGATGCTGCCGTGAAAATGAAAGTTTGTGCGTTCGGTATCAAACCATTGATTTTCAGCGTAGAAGTCAACGTGCTTATCATCTACATCACAGCGACCATTCTGACTGCCCAAACTTTTAGAGGCTTTTTCAAATCTGTCTCCAATTGAATATTCAAAGTGAAATAGAAGAACAATCTCGTTCTCATTGTCATCATTCATCAAAGACACAACCCGACTTGAAAGTCAGTCAACTTCCGAATCGAAGTCTCATCCATCAGCGCCACTCTCCCTTTTCCAGATCAGTCAAACAATAAATTTGTGCCATAAGACAAATTCATAAACGACAACACCTTTTGTTTTGATCTCCTAACCTAACCCAACCCACAAACAAAACCTGACATCGATTCGTTTGAAAGTGGTCGTCTCAGATCCAATCTGCTCCACACTTGACTCGAAATCTTTTGTCTTTCGGCAGAAAAGTGAAAAAGGTTCAATTTTTGACATAAAGCATTTTCGACCATTCCTCATCACTCCACTCTGACCTCCATTGGGGCACAAAAAAGCTCTGTTATAAGCCTGGACAAGTAACGTGACTTTGGCTCACAACCGGCCCAATTCATTTGAATGAGAATTATCAGCTCGGGAATAATCTTCTGCTTCCTTGTCCGAGAATCTAATTTATCCATTCAAACCGATTGGAATATGCAGATGTGGCCATCGAAGATGTCGTGTTAGTCGGTTTACTTTCGATTTGGAATGTAAATATGAGCTCGGTTCGAGCGAACGGGCTTTGTTACAGAGATTGTCTTGTCGTGCCGCACTAATCGAAAGTTATTCACTATCCAACCACGAGCGGGTATCTAGCCTTGATGGATATGGAAATGAAAATAAAAAAAAAACCCAACAGTACCGGTTTCGGGACATAATTGAATGATAAATGGCAGCGGAATCTGAAATTCGAATTTGTTGTCTGACAACGCCGCGAGAACCGGTCGACGGAATTAAGTTCAGGATTTAATTGAGTTGTAGGCTAAAAGATGCACCGATCGAAGAAGGGGTTGGGCACATTGTGAGCTTACATGCTCTAAGATGCCAAGATGTCTGATAAAACAGACTAAATGATTACCGAGATCGACCACCACTGCATCACACCGTGTCTTCTTTTGTTCGTGAGGATCGAAACGGAGCGATTTATAGCCTTCAGAGCAAGAAATTCAGTTCAGATAACTCTGTAAGGCGATCGGAATTTAGGGAGCAAATCCCGCAACTTGTGTGGCATGTGACTAGTATTTTGACATTCATCTATCACAAGGAAGTACTCGTAGTTAAACGTAGAGGTGTGACGGATATCCGGCAAGTATTCGGTATCCGGCCTATCCGAGCTTTTTTTATAATATCCGGCCGGAGCCGAATAGTCTCTTGATATCCGGCCGAATACCGGTTAGTCGTTTTTTCAGTAAAAAACAACAAAATAAAAACACAATTTAATATTGGAAGTTTACTAAAGCCAAATTATGGTGAATGGAAATTAGTTTTTCTGCAGTCAGATGCAATATTTTATTACGTTTGTTTTCGTATACGATGCATGCTTCTGAAAAGAGTCTCTCACTGTATATACTGCTACATGGAGATGAAAAATAAGTTTTGGCAAATTTGGGTAAAATTGGGTACTGTCTTCCATTTGCTGACCACCAAGGGTCACTATTCCGTTCAAAATAAACTGTTTCGTCAAGTCAAGCTCGTTGGCGGTATTTTTTTTGGCAGAAAACCCAATCTGGCTTGCCTTCCGCAACCTCTTCAAAAGTGTCCCAAAACAGTTGCTGTGTAGAAAGTAAGAATATTTTGTGGAGGAGAAGAAAAAAAATTTGTTTAAGTTCGTTTTACTTGTACCGGTCTGATTTGCGTATCAGACCACCAAGGTTAGGTTAAGTTAGGTTTTGGAAGTGGAGTGTGATGGTTAAGGCATCACTTCCACTCGGAGGCCATGGGGCCCATTGTGAATCCCTTCAATTGCGGAGTATGCAATCTAATGACCTATCCTGACACGCGATGGCTGAAACCACCCCGTGCTCTTTAGGAATTTTAGCAGATCCGATATGTCTGCCTTCGCTAAGTCCGCAGTCTCTGTGAAGAATCTTTGGCCCAGCAAAGCCAGGCGCCGATTCTGGAGAGCTGGGCAGTGGCAAAGCAGATGTTGGATCGTCTCGGTCTCTTCCTCGTCACCGCAGCTCCTGTAGAGATCGCTGGACTCCGTATTCCATTTCCGAAGCATTGTTCCGATGGGGCAGTGTCCTGTGATCACACCGGCGAGCAAACGGATCGACTTTCTGTCCAATGCCAAAAGCTTCTTTGTTTTGCCGTTATTAAGCTTTGGCCACGTTGATCTTGTCGTGTGACAATCATTTCTTGTAAGCCAAGTCGAGATGGCCTCTTTTTGTATTGTTTCGCTTATGATCCGGTATAATGCACTGATCGGTGGTCGTAGTGACGTATCCGCTTCGCTGATGTCCACATCAGACCCTTGTCTGGCCAATTCTTCCGCTCTCTCGTTCCCTGCGATTAAGCTGTGGCCTGGGACCCAGCTGAGTTTGACCTTGTGGTGGCTGATGGACTTCAGTGAAATGCGGCAATTCATGACAGCCTTTGATCTCGTTGTACAGGATCCTATTGACTTCAGTGCAGCCTGGCTGTCTACAAAAATGGTGATATCCGATGGTGGGATATCGGTTGCTTGTAAGTGTTTAGCTGCCTTCTCTATTGCCAGGATTTCTGCTTGGAAGACACTACACAAGTTAGGGAGTCTAAATGATTCCTGTTTATGAATCCGGCCCCCGTACCTGTGTCCATTTTTGATCCGTCGGTGAAAAGGGTAATCTCGTGGTCGTTTATAACGGCATTCGATAACCACTTGTCTCTGTCGGGGAATAGAATTGGTATCTTGAGGGAGAAGTCATTATAGGGAGATATATAATCGGTTTTAGCCACGAGGCTACTAGACCCATGTTTCCTTCCCAGATCGTCTATTGTCTTGATTATGGCCGCATGTCCATAGTTGGCTTGTTTCCACAAAGAGGACTCCCTTAGTCTGAGAGCACTTTTAGCGACGCAGCCTTTTATGAATAAGTCCAGGGGAAGGAAGTGCAGTATCATATCCCACCCTGCTCCCGTTGTACAGACAGCGGCTGACATTTGTACTTTGTTGAGCATGCTCATATAGCTTTTTTGTTGCTAGCAGTCCACCAGACTAGGGCCCCATAAGTTATAATAGGTCTGATGATTGCTGTGTACATCCAGTGAATGATGTACGGTTGCATGCCCATTTAATCCTTTTTTCCTCCTTTCCTCCAAGTTCCTCTTCCAGGAAAGTTTGGAGTCGAGAATGATGCCTAAATATTTGGCCTCCGCTGTGAGGTTGAGTGGAGTTCCATCCAACTTGGGTGGAACAAATATCAGGATTTTCCTTTTCCTGGTAAACAAAACTAGTTCAGTTTTAAGGGGATTTATCCTCAGACCGTTCTGTCGTTGCCCACGAGGAGAGTTCTTTCAATGCAGATTCCATTAGTTCACTGATGGTTGGTAGGAATTTACTTTTTATCAAGATAAATAGATCATCTGCTAATGGTATGCTTTTTATGCCTTTCTCCATGAGGATTTTAAGGATTTTGTTAACTGTAAGAAGCCACAATAGTGGGGAGAGAACTACCCCCTTATAGAGATGTGTCCAATGTCTGCGTTGATAATTCTGCTATATTACCAATCCAGTGTACTATGGATTTGTCTACTTTCATATCTTCGAGAGCTGTTATTATGGCTAATCAGACCACCACACTATTATACTTTTAATTTGGGCAGATATCCGGCCTAGCTGCAGGACGAATATTCGCTATCCGGTATCCGGCCAAATTACTATTCGGTACAACTCTATTGTAAACGATTTTCAGTTTTTCCTCTTATTTCTAGAGTCCGACCGAACATTCGGCTTCGGCTTCGGCTTCGGCTTCGGCTACCTTCGGCTATAAATATCACCTTCGGCAAAACATTCGGCTTCGGCCAAATGAGGCCGAAGATTTTGCCGAAGCCGAATGTTAAGATTTCTGTTTTCTGTAAAAATAGAAGTTGCAAGGAACGATGTGTTTTTGGTTTTGTTATTCTCGGATAATTTAGGTTTAAAATCAAAAGATTTTGCATTTGCAAGTTCGTCTGGATAAAGCATGTAATTTATTTGTACTGGTTTCAGGTAGAAAGAATGACAGCTAAAAATCTAATTCGGGGTTATTTCGTAAAAATGATGCGAATGCAACTTGCAAAATATGTTCCAAATAGAGTCCGACCAAACATTCGGCTTCGGCTTCGGCTTCGGTTTCGGCTTCAGCTTCGGCTTCGGCTTCGGCTTCGGCTTCGGCTTTGGCCGAAGGTGATCAAAAAGCCGAAGTTCGGCTTCGGCTTCGGCTTCGGCTGAAAAACTGGCCTTCTTTGGCCTTTTTTGCTTTTTGAAGATATCACGAATCTTAAAGGGTGCCTAACACATTTGGCCAAGGCTGTCTGAAACTATTCGATTATCCCACTCGTTGGCAAGGGAACAAGAATCCTACTGTGCTATCCTTGGTGTTCTCACGCAAACTGTGCGTGGTTGCGTAATGCTTCAAAATTATCTTCTATCGACTTGTTCCTAGTATTGGACCCGCTGTCCTATTCACTATCGAATAGCATAACTTGTCCATGAGCTGCTCCAACTCATCTTTATTTTGTGCGTTCAAGTCGCCACGAGTTTACTATCTTGCCACATGACTATCCATTCCAATGAAATGCTACCACATCGCTTTTCTTAGGTTTGCCAAAAATAAAAGTGCTCCCTACTTGTCCTTCTCTCATCTTAACGACATGCCCATCCCATCGTTAACTACGTGACTCAATCATCTTAATGAAACTCCTCTAATTCCTGATTAAGAAGTCTTCTTATTTCACCCGTTTCTGCATTTTCCATCAAAGATTTTTCGAAAACCTCATTTTTTTCCGAAGTTCTCCCACTTCAACTTTCAACTCAAACAAATTTGTATTCATATTCCTAGTTTTTGTGCTGCCCAATCCATAGGAAGTCCCCTCAAATTATCTATCCATGGCGGCGCAAATCTGCCGCACCAATTTCTGCAAATTTGTGTTTCCATTTATCCTCATCCACTATCTCATGGGACAAAATGTCTGTCCAATCAAATTCCAACCTCACCTCCGCCCTCTACTCCATCAGCAAATGTCCCAAATTGCAATTGCAAACATCGGAACGATAGCACCAAAATCTAATTCAATCCGACCGCCGCCATAAACTGTTTTATTTACTCCCGATCCATGTCACACCGCATCATGATGCGAACAAATCCCATATCCAAACACCATATCATTCTTTGACATCAGCATACCAAAGTCAATTAGCACCATCGCACGGATGCGAGTTCGGATTCAGTTTCGGACTCAGATTCAATGGAATTCCCACAGTTAAGCACGTACCCAAATTCACGCAACTAAATGGCGATAAAACCGAAACAATCCTAATATGGATCTAATTTGACACCACATTATCTAACAGATACGACGCGACAACGACAATACGAGTATCTCCGCCTCCTCATCCGAAAGCACAGGCCACACACACACAATCTGACAAAGGTCACTGCACACCCCAGTGAATCCATTTAATTCTCCATCCATCGCGCACACAGCACAGATGCGATCTGTACAGTTTTTCTCGCCCATGAATCTCAAATTTACTGTGACGACGGACACCCATATTGTGTTGACTTCGGAGCCAGGGGCAGAGCCAAAGTCGGAGGGTCGAGTCTCGATGTCCGTCAAACCCAAGGAGGCAAAGTGAAGAGCAGAGAGCAGGGCAGATATCTATGACAATTTATGAGGTGCGAATACGCGTGAATATTTCACGGTTCCACGAACCCATTAGTCGCCGTAACACACGCAATAATTGCCTCTGTGTGTATTGCCGGCCGGATACTGTGTCGATGTCTAATGACATGGAAATGCTAAATGGCTTCCAACTGTCCCGCTGTCCGGAGATATGCCCCTGACGATTTATATTTCGCAATTTATTGTATAATCGCGCTGCAGAGACGAGGTGCGGAGCCAAACGGGACGGTGCACACTTGCTTTGCATATCTCTCGATCTCCAGAGATCAGGTTTCCTCTCCTTCCATCGGTGGCCACGCGGCGTTGCGTTGGCACAAACCCGTCGTCGGAACCTGTCTCCGCGGAGGGAGCGCGCTTACTCCTGTGTGACGGACACCTCATTGCCGTTTCGGGAACTTGTTCCGAAATTGGGTCAACGTTAGATGAAAGAAACGCTCTTGATCAAGGTAATTGCCAAGCGGACCAGTTCCCCAGTTGGTCGATGGTGTCTCTGCGGCTGATGCCAGTGAGTGTGTGAACCCGTTCGTAAACCAGGATAACGACACAGCGAACCGCTATGATTTACATTCCACAATCCATTGTACACACAGACTGAGCCCGATTGATAGCGAGCTCAAAGGACCGGGCCAAATGAATTGGATGCGTGTGCGGGCTTGTTCTGTGTAGGAGCTCGGCTGTGGGGCATCCTCGTGGATTGTTTAATTGAGTTTTTGTAGCGAATTACGACTGCACAGTCGTGCACAAAAGCGAATCGCGTGAATGAACCACGAAAAAAAAAATAACTCTTTTTCCGGCGGTTGAAAGGAATGCACCTGCGGCCGATGCAAGAGATGCCCCCCGCTCGCAATCGCAGTGCGCCGTGAATGCCTTTTACTATTCAACTGGAAGCCATCCCGGGGAGACGGTGGTAGCTGTGGCTTTTATTTATTTATCTACGGTTTTTCTCTTTCGCTGCCGCAGAATCTGAGTTCAGTGCACCCTGTGTGTGTATCGGAATGGCTGAGGCAGAGAGTTGAAGTCGTGAAGTCGGCGGTGAGATGACCTACTGGCACATCATCGCGGTGGCGTTATCCCAAAATCGCGGAGATCTTTGCTGGGAAGTTGTGGAATTGACTCTGAATCAGCAATGGAACCGGCACCTGCTAATGGAGACGGCTGGGTGAAGTAAGAGTTGAGGTGATTGTTATCTTCCCCTTGATGGAGTGACTCGTACTCTGGGCAATTCAGTTCCCAAAAGCACAAGTCAAAGGCTGATATGATCAGCAGAGAACGGCTTTCGTGAAAGGGCATTCGAAAGAAAAAAACTTCTCCATTTGACGTTAGATGGAAGCAGAACGACAGGTACAAGAAACAAACTGTCAGGCAGGCAGTATACACCGAATGGAAATGTCGATAGGAACGGGTTGTCAATTAGGGAGACCCATTCAGGAAGAAGAATGCAGCTCATAAGCAGGACTTCATTCCATCTTTCAGATTGACGAATACTTATGAGGAATAAGTGGCAGAAGTTGTTCTTCTGAGCTGCAATTAATTTTTACAACTGCAGTGCCGAATGAAGACGTTTGGGAACTTCGAACCGCTGGAAAAATTTGCCAGATTTTGGCAGGAAGGTACAATGCTTTGTGACTTCTTCAATATGGAACTGGATTAGATACTTCAGACGGCAGGTGTCAAAGCGAAAGCCATTGATCAGGCTAGCTTTGGTCATACGCAGACGATAAAAAACAAATGAGACGAGATACTCTTGAGTTAAATGAATAAGTAGCCCCTTGAGCCCAAAGAAATAGCGGTTGGCAGGAGTAATTCACCGTTTAATCCAGGCACTGATGGTGTTCACACCAAGCCGGCCGAGGTCCCCCTCGACTTGTGTGCGCCACCATGTACATGGACGTCCTCTGTTGCGTTGTCCCACAGGCTCAGAGTCGAAGACTCTTCGGGCCGGAGCTAAGTTGTCCATACGCTCTACATGGACTAGCCATCTTAGGCGCTGGATCCGTAGACGCCTGGCTAGACTCATGTCGCTGTACAGCCCATACAGTTCGTGGTTGAACCTTCTCCTCCAAATGCCATCAACGCAAACAGGACCAAAGATCGCGCGCAGAACTTTTCTCTCGAGAAGACCAAGAGACTGTTCATCCGCTTGGGATATTGTCCATGCCTCTGCGCCGTACAGCAGGACTGGGATGATCAAGGTCTTGTACAAAGTCAGCTGGGTCTTCCGAGAGAGGGCTCTACTACTCAATTGCCTTTTGAGCCCAAAAAAACAGCGGTTGGCAAGAGTTATTCTGCGTTTGATCTCGGTACTGATGTTGTTTGAACTGTTTACCGCGGAGCCCAGCTAGACGAAGTCCTTAACTACCTCAAAGTTATAGCTGCCTATGGTGACGTTCTGGCCAAGTCGATGTTGTGTTGTGATGATGTTGATTGATGTTGTGCGTCCTTTCTCGATGACAGCATATACTTGGTTTCGCCCTCGTTTACCGCCAGACCCAGTTTAGCCGCATCCGTTTCAATGCCAGCAAACGCATCATTGACGGCTCGCTGTGTTCGCCCAATCACGTCAATGTCATCCGCGTAAGCTAGCAGTTGAACGGACTTTTGGAAGATTGTGCCTCTTGTGTTGGCCAGTGAGCTTTGCACGATCTTCTCAAGAACGATGTTGAAGAAATCACATGACAGCGCGTCTCCATGTCTAAAACCTTTTTTGACATTGAAGGTCTCGGTGAGCTCGTTACCGACCTTGATGAGGCAGCGAGAGTTCTCCATCGTCATCCTGCTCAGTCTGTCGAGTTTGGCAGGAATGTCAAAACTAGACATGGCGCTGTATAGCTCGTCTCTATACACGCTGTCATATGCGGCCTTGAAATCGACAAATAGATGATGTGTGTCGATCTGGATTTCTTTGAATTTTTTCAATAATTTGATTTTCCCGGCCTAAATCCGCACTGACAAAGACCTGTCAGATTATTCACCAATTCACCAGGCGTTCATACAAAACGGCAGAAAAGATCTTAACGACGATGTTAAGGAGACTTATCCAAAAGGATATCAATCTCATCCCCACATATGTACGCATCATAGTGGGTGTCCTTCCGCACACTGTGCAGTAGGTACACACGGAAATTGCTTAGGCACGCAGCGACTACTCTAGAAGTAGCAGAGACTTTGCAGCTGGAAATTGCAAATAATAGGCAAAAATATCTTTGACGAGCTTGAAGGCCTGTATAAACTTGAGCTGGGAAATCTACTGAAATTCGTCCTAAAATTTGAGTGGTTGTAAACTCTTACGAAAAACAAGCTCTTCCCGCGGTGTTGAGCCGCGACTGTTATTCACTAGAGCTCCCATTCACCTCCATATGTACCTACATACGTAGGCAAACTGCACTTTTCTGACAAGGAAAATGATACCGCAACTCACCTCTGTACCAGGCCAAAGTCTGCTTCGCCGGACAACTAAAATGCGATGATAAACTGCGTTTCTAACCTACAAAACGCTTGTCAGACTCTATTAGGAAACACCTCACATCCGCAATCTGATTGCCACCCGCAACTATTCGATACGATGGCACCATCTTAGCGCGCTACTCAATTAAACGAGCACACGTTTCTTTTCCGAGATCAAGCCAAATACAGCCGAGATACGAACAGAAAATCCCCGGTTTATGTAGCGGCTGCTATTGGCCATGGTCATGGCCGGGCACGTACACGTTTTCCTAGTACGCAATAGAGGATAAGATCTGCTCATTTGTTTATTGCTTATCAATAACGGAGGCAATTTGGATCAAGTGGCAATAAAACTGTTTTGACCACATTCAAGATCGCGCGAGAGATGCGCTGCCGCGAGTAATTCACAGCACGTAAGCTGGGTTTGATATTCCTATTAGAAGTTTCTCACAGTCGCCTTGAGGCGCGGTACATTTGGGGAGGATCCGTAGGAGTTTATATGATCCGCACGCTTGTGGGAAATTATAGTTCTGGTTTGTCAGTGAATTAATCGTCTGTTCGAATGCGTGTGCATGGGGAGAATGTGATTGACAAGTTATGATCGAACTTTGGGCATGAATTCCAAGAGGAATTCCTGAGCCATTAACGATCAATTGGAAGTCGGTGGAGATGAGCACTTAACCTTGTTTGAGAAGTTCGTGTTGAAGGCTGAGAAATGTAATGTTTTATGGAGTATTACAGACTAAACTGTTTGTTTGAAGCAGGTTCTGATTCGAATTTTGGAACGGGATGGAAGCCGCGGAAAAATTACTATTTGGGACTTATCCAGGTACAATTAATATTTTGGGACCAGAACAAGTCGTGAAAAAAACATACGTGTCGGGTTTTAATTTTTATGTTGGCTTACTCGTTGAATTTAAATTTTGGCTTACTCGTTGTTGTTAGAGTTTCATGGCCAATTTTGGTATTTTGTCTACAAATGTTAACCACAGGCAACAGACTCTATTCGAAATGTTTAAATTTGACAATGTTATTGGGCGAAAAATCATCTTTTCTGATGAGGTGCATTTTCATCTCGGCGGCTACGTTAACAAACAAAATTGCCGGACCGCATCAGGAGCTCGGAAAATCCGCATGTTATTCTCGAGAAACCAATGCATTCACAGGGAGTAACAGTTTTGTGCGAATTGTGGAGTGGTGGCATCATTGTACCATTTCTCTTCGAAAATGAGGCTGGGAAAAAAGTTTCGGTCAACGGTGGGCCTTAAAGACCCATGTTAATAATAATAATAATGGCGCGCTACAGTCCGAGGTGGACCTGGGCCTCACTTAACATGCCTCTCCAGCCAGCACGATCTTTCGCCAGCTGTCTCCAGTTTCGCACACCAAGCCGGCCGAGGTCCCGCTCGACTTTTGTGCGCCACCTTGTACGTGGACGTCCTCTGTTGCGTTGTCCAACAGGCTCAGAGTCGAAGACTCTTCGGGCCGGAGCTAAGTTGTCCATACGCTCTACATGGCCCAGCCATCTTAGGCATTGGATCCGTAGACGCCTGGCTAGACTCATGTCGCTGTACAGCCCATACAGTTCGTGGTTGAACCTTCTCCTCCAAATGCCATCAATGCAAACAGGACCAAAGATCGCGCACAGAACTTTGCTCTCGAAAAGACCAAGAAACTGTTCAGCCGCTTGGGATATTGTCCATGCCTCTGCGCCGTACAGCAGGACTGGGATGATCAAGGTCTTGTATAGGGTCAGCTTGGTCTTCCGAGAGAGGGCTCTACTACTCAATTGCCTTTTGAGCCCAAAAAAACAGCGGTTGACAAGAGTTATTCTGCGTTTGATCTCGGTACTGATGTTGTTTGTACTGTTTACCGCGGAGCCGAGGTAGACGAAGACCTTGACTACCTCAAAGTTATAGCTGCCCATGGTGACTTTCTGCCCAAGTCGTTGATGTTGTGCGTCCTTTCTCGATGACAGCATATACTTTGTTTTGCCCTCGTTTACCGCCAGACCCATTTTAGCCGCTTCCGTTTCAATGCCAGCAAACGCACCATTGATGGCTCGCTGTGTTCGCCCAATCACGTCAATGTCATCCGCGTAAGCTAGCAGTTGAACGGACTTTTGGAAGATCGTGCCTCTTGTGTTGGCCAGTGAGTTTTGCACGATCTTCTCAAGAACGCGTCGTCGCGCGTCGCCTTGTCAAAAACCTTTTTTTGACATTGAAGGTCTCGATGAGTTCGTTACCGACCTTGATAGAGCAGACCTAACGAGTTTTGCAAGAATGTCAGAACTGGGCATAGCCTTCTATAGACCGTCTCTATGGTCATTATCGATCTGCCTATCTTGGGTCTGAGAGACTCTGACATTTCTGACATTTTGCTTTTTGTGAACCACTGAGAGAAAATATTGTATTCGACGTTAGGTTAGGCTGCTAGTGAATTCACCAGCACACTTAGACCATGTTGGTCCACAGTCAGACTACTACCACTGATCGACCGCTGCAGTGATAGTGACGTTAATTTGATTCCAACGGCAAATGGTGACTGGACCAAATTTGAGAAACCAAGATTCGAACCTGGGACCCCTCTAACTTGGGGCAGGCACTTAACCAACGGCCCCATCCGGTCGTCTGTTTTCGATGTTAAGGAGTCTGATCTCTCAATGATTTGGGTAATCAGGGGATCGCTGGTATCAAAACGGCGCTTTCATGGCGCTAGTTGGGTGCGAAAACAGGATCTGTATGTCCACCGCCACTTTTACCTACCTACCAGGGGATCACTTTCCTTGTGAATCGGGCAAACGGTACCTACTGAGGTTCCATTCACCGGACATGCTTTCCTCGGGCCACAACCTATAGCTAAACGCTCAACCTAGTCATTTCCAGCCTTTTAAGATTTCAGCAGAAGTTCATCATCGCCAGCAGCTTTATTTGACTTTAGCCTCGATATTGCTGTCTCGGCCTCGTCTAGATCGAGAAGACGGAATTTTCGTCCAGATCGAGTGGAATATTCTGGATAACAGCGGTATTTGGATCCTCGTCGCAGTCCACAATCTGCAGAAAGAATCCCCTGTATCGACTGTGACTCTACTAATGGTTATCCATCCTTTCATGCGTATTATAGTCTCTTCAACGAATTCCTGATTTGTTACTCCACCAACGGTCTGTTGAATGAAACTATACACGTTCACATTCTTTTATCGTTGCCATCCAAAACATTCCAAGCATTTGTCACCTACTCGGTTATTCATCGCATCACATTTTTAACGAGTTAATCATCTCTCTTTCACAAAACCGAATATTCTTGTAAAACAAAGAAAGTGAAAACGCGAACGAAATCTTCCAGATCGCTCCTCAGATTTCATTCAAAAGACAACAACTTTCAGTTAAGGAGTGTCACCAAACTCACTCAAAATTCCTCACTTTGATTTACATTTACATCATAACTTCTTCGAAATCCACTTCAGTGGGCCACTCAGGGTCACTCGTCTTCGCTTGGGGCATAAAAACCCGGACTCTAGCAGAAACTCGACCAACAACCTCTGAAACAAGTATTATCAGTAAAATCTTATGCAAAATAGACTCGAAACCCAGATTCCCTCCACAGATCGATAGCTAGCGCCCACTACGCCAAAGAGTTAACCAAAAATGTTGTGATCTGCCGGTGGATCGAGCACATCTCGTCGAGATCAACGTGCTTGATCGGCGCGATACACGCACAAATACCATCTTTCTTTTCTTTTTTTTTCTAAACTCATTTCAACTCACCACTGATTGACTTTGGTTTCTTGTTTCTCGTTCCAGGTGCTGCAACCACGGATAAGGTAAGAGATTCCCACGAAATCGATCCATACGAGTGATAGTCCGGATTTCACAAGACGCCGCCGCCGCCACCGCCGCCACCGCCGCTGTCGATGTCGATGTCGACAAATCACACGATCGATGAGCCTGCAACCACCGAAACCCATAAACACAGCATTGGCAGCACGGCATCTAGATGCAAGTCTGGTCAGTGACTAAGACCGATCGCATCAAGGGGCTCATTGCATCGAGGCTTGCAAAACCTTATGTTCGCATTTCGATTTATTAGCCACGCTGGGCCGGCCGCCGATTCGACTGTGAATTACGGTAGCGTCTCAATGCACCCATCGGGCAGCAATGCAATGCACCCCACATGGGGCAAGGGTTCAATGGCTGAGCGGGTGTTTGTTGAGAATTCCAATTTCATTACACTTTTAATTGAGGTATTTACGGGCACAATGGCGAGCGAAGTTGTTCATGTTGCGGGGGCGGCGAGAAGCTGTTGCTTCCGAATGTAGTCGCTGCGAGAGCGAACTCTCGTAATTGTTTTATAGTTTGATAGTTTCGAATGCGAGTTGGAAGTTATTGCAAAAGTTTTTCGTACAGCTCCAACGGCGGCGGCTGCGGTGCCAGCGGGAGGGGCATCGGAGTAAGCGATGTATTGTGTCTCTGTGTGTGCGGAGTGTTAGGGGATTTTTTTTTAATTTAGATAGTGAATTGGCAACAAAGTCTTGGGTCGGTTGTCTGTGGGGAAATAGTGGAAAAGTGCATTCTTTGTGCTCGTTCAATGGAGGGTTATGTAAGGACCTGAAGTTGACCCAAAGTTGGGACTTAATTTGTTTCGAAAAGTTCGATTCGAATACAATATGTTAAAGTCATTGTGGGTGGATAGTTGAACACGCTCATTGAGTCGGACAGGGAGAAGTTTAAAGGACGTCAAATAGTGGCATCTGTGACCATTGTTAATGACAGGAGTTGGTTGTGTGGGGGGTTTTTCGGGGCGTCAGAAACAGCTTTCGTGGATTTTTGAATCCCCATGTGGGATGAAAGTCGCTGAGATGAAACGCAATTCTCTTAAATCATCCCATTTCCAGAACAGTCAGATAAGAGCAGCTTCTTCTTTGTCCGTAGATTGCACCATAATCTTGCACTGAGCAAAGAGCAAAGAAGAAACAGCTGCAAGCTGACTGTTCATATATCGCACTATAATCTGTGAGCACACTGTGAGTCAAATCGCAGCTCCGAGGCAGCCAATTGACATCGCCAAAACGGCTGATGACACGATTTGGGAAGTTGGTGCGCAAAAGATCGATTGTGGCATGGGTTGTGCGGCATGGCGCACCATCCTGCATGAACCAGAGGACGTCCAAATCCATGTCTTCAGTTTCCGTAAAAAAAAAAGTTGGTTAACATGGCTCTGAAACGTTGTTCCCAGCCTCATTTTCGAAGAAAAATGGTCCAATGATGCCACCACTTCACAATCCGCACCAAACTGTCACTCTCTGTGGATGCATTGGCATTGGCTTCTCGCCAATAACATGCGGGTTTTCCTAACCCCAGATGCGACAATTTTGTTTGTTAACGTATCCGCGGTGATGAAAAAGCCCCTCGTCAGAAAAGATGATTTTTCGCCCAAAATCGTTGTCCAATTCAAGCTGGAGTCTAAGGCCCAAACTGCGAAGCGATAACAAATCCAAACGGCAAATGGTGACTGGACCAGATTCGATTTCACTGGGATTCGTCGTCTAGCTGTGCACGTTGCTCTTGTCCAAGAAATCCCTGATCAGTTCTTTCAGAATCATTAAGGGGAGTTAAAATAGCCGAGAACGACATCTACAAGAAGTTTGACCCGATACTTGGTCTCACAGAAGCTCTGTGTGGACGGATATGTATACGTGCCCCTGGAACGAGAAAAAATATTCATTTTATCCAGCTTATTAAGCTGTGTGATAATAATAATAAAAATAATGGCGGCCCTAAAGTCCGAGGTGGACCTGGGCCTAACTTCTCGGCAACCACTTCTGTTGTGCGTGCTATTGTTCCCTCACGAGCGGAGGGAACATACAGTTTAATGCCGAGTCAAAACGGCGAGATTGAGAAGCTCTTTGAGCATTGTCAATGACTCGAAAGAGATGGAACCGTGAAAAAATGTTAGGTGTTTTTTCGAGATTCGAGCCTTAGACCTTGAGCGTAGGAGTCAACGCACCCACAATGCCACGGCGCCCGCTGTGTGATACAACTAGATAGTTCAGCCTCTTAAGTTAATAGGCTCCTTCGGAAATCTTTTGCTGCTTTTTCTAGTCCAGTAAAATCACAATTTTTCAAACGTTCTCGACAGACGTTAAAAGTCTTGTTTTAAAATCTTCAAGATAATGATTGCTTAGACTGTCTTAGATTTAATTTTGTAAAAGTAAACCAATATTCAATGTTCAATAGTTTTGCAGTACCCACTAACAGGCCACTGTCAAAAAAACTCCACAGAATCTACGCTCGGCATTGGTATTTAACGGTGGGTTTTATCGTTGATGTGTAAATTGAATGTATGTAGTCGCCGTGCAATAGTGGGTATGGCTAGATTCATGCTCATGACAGAAGATTTATGATTCCGAAGCAAATACCAATTTTCACTTTCACCGCACCTCCTCTCGCGGGGAAGAGACTTCAAATGCTTGTAAATTATGCCTGAAGGAAAAAGTGACTGCGCCATACATATTGTGCCAATAGTTGATATTGGAAAAGCAGAAGGAAAGCGATTGATGGGAATTCAGACAGCAAACCGGATCTCTTCCTTCAGCCGGTAGTGGCAGAGCACGAGAAATCGAGGTCAGAGAAGAACTATGAAGAAATTCATAGGATCTTCCAGGCTAAGATGAATAGTGGAACAGAAAAGACCTCTGATATCTCTCGAAACATGTATACACACAACACAGCACAACAGACAGTCCCTGGTAACTGTCGCAAGGGCGATTTTCAATACGCACTCGATATGAAGTCCACAAAGCATCCTCTCACCAACGCTCGATCCTGAGCCAACTCATAGACTGTCACACGAAATGACATTTAGTTTGAAATAAACTAGACGTTCCCATGCCAAACAACTTTTCAGATGAGACACCATAAGCATATGTATGGATTTCAGGGCCATTTAAAACATCTCCCATAATGAATGGTTTAACCGCGCTCATGAATATCTCCCGCATGGCGACACCCACAGTTGCATAAGGTCCCTGTCAAATGCACTCCGGGGCTCGCAATTAAGATGTAAATGCCCCGCTCTCTGTCGCGATAAACTTCCCTTATCCGCAAACTTTAAATACGATTTCCAACTCGTTCGGCAACTCCTTAAAAACTGAAAACTTCTCGTCAACTTAATTTCGCTCGAAATTAATCTAAAGACAATGAATATTGTCGTCGCAGCCAAAGTGCTTATTTAACTTTACAGAGAAAGAACTCTTTGCTTTAGCCCCCAGACCCACAATCTCGCCCCGATTGAGGGAAAGTTCCCGCACAGAGGCGCACGAAAAAAGAAACAGAGGAGAAAAACAAAAACCTCGCGTAAACGAATTCCACCTCGCCTGCACAATGCAAATTGGATCATTAAGTGCAGAAATGATTTAATTTTGCAGTTTTCCAAGCCGAAAGCATAAAAAACAGTGGCCTCGTCCTCTGCACCTTCTTCCACGGACTGCGCGGTGTGATTGTTTGAGATGCTCCCACATCTCCTCACATGACGGCGGTTGGCTGTTGTTGCCACAGGCTGTTGATTTCACAGATTGTTTGCTTCCATGCCACCATTTGTCAGACGTCGGTTGATTCCTCGTCCTCATCAGCCTCCCCTGAACATACACCTGCATCTACTGGAGATGCATTTATCAAGTCCCTTCATGTGGATGCTTGTAAGTCGCCTTATCTCCTCTGTTGGATCAGGTGTGCCAAATGTTAAATATTAGGATTCTCTCCGAGATAACCCAGAGCCCGAGGGGGGCAAAAACCGATTTGCCTTATCTCTCTAATTCAGTGAGAAAAAACAAGAAACGAGAGAAGAGATGAAAGACGTAACTAGACAATTACAGGCCTCCAAGGGTTGTTTAACCCTACTCCGAGATGCATATCGCTCCGGTCTGGTCGGAGGTGGCTGCTGTGAGTGTACTACACTCTCATGATTACCTACCTCCAGAGTTGGCCAATCTATTCATTTGGACAATTGTCACGTAGGAAATGCGATTTAAATAATTTATAAAAATGATACTTGTCGAGCAGTCCTGGCACGTTCCGAGTCGTTTCGCTCGTTTCGTTCATTTCGCTCTCCCCATCCAAACCTCAGCTGTGACATATCGTACCCAATGCCCGTGACATTGAACTGAAGTCAAAGCTATTTTTGGCCAAAAAAAAAATAGTTGCACTCGTCATCAGTCCAACACCGTTTCACCGCCAATCCAGCTTCACTCGCGCAAGCCGCACCAGTCTCACCAGTCTCACTCGCCATCCGCATCATTAATCATTGACAGATCTGTTCGTTTTCTCTCACTCTGTATGCGTGCGTTTGTGCCTCTCTATTCGGTCTGTCAGACTTGGAATTGAGATTTTATGGAAATCAAGCAGGAGTCGGTACAGCACTGCTCCGAAGTGCTTATTACGTAGTCATTAACAATTTGTTCGACAAAAATGAGATTGTTTTCAAAAGCCGACGGACCTCCACTGACAATTGCATTCACAATTGAACAGACAATTCCACTGGCATTTGATTTCTTAGTCCCGTTACGGTTTACATGTGAAACATGACAAATTGCCGTTGCATTGTAATTTGACTTTTCATTCACTCTCGATGTAATCGCACCTCAGATCGTACCAGATTTTTGATTAAAACTCATTTCTCACTCGCTTGTGGTCTGTCGAAAATCTAACAGATTGCTGACTCGTAAATAACGCCAAACGCTCGAACGAAACAGATCTCCGTTTAAATAGGTCTCGTTTCGGTTTGCTTGTTCTTTCTGCAAATTTATTTGACAGGTTATGGCATCCGAGGGGGCAAAGTGGCATAATTCCGCACTTAATTCATTCACAGATGAATCTCGGATGTCCTCGGGGCATGACTCGTAAACAACAAAGTGATTTTGCTTCTTTTGGTTTTTCTAACAATAGCTCAAAATTCTTCTCCTCTCCGCGCTTTGAATGGAATAATTAATTACGGGCTTGATGTGAAGGCTTCGCGTTTGAATATGCTCTGCGCCCACTTCGAGCGTGGCAGACATTGTTGTCTGTTTGTTTGTTTGGTGCGGTGAAATGCAGTCAGCGTGTCGCTTGATATTTCGTTTGAAAATGTCAACTGAAGTCTCTTGTCGATGAGGGAGACGTCACGTACGGCGAAAGACACAATGCTGAGGAATTCGTATTCTTTGAAACGGCGTGCACCTGTGACTTGGATATAAACTCGGTGATAGTGATAATTACCTGCTCCTACTTGGGAGCAGTCATTCTTTGTTCAGTGAATCTCTGGCACACGTTTTTTATCAGCGTTGTTCCATATTTCATTGAAATTTATATTTCGGATCTATGCCTGTTGGAAGGTTAAGATTTTGGAAAATTCTCTGGTGTTAAGGGAGAGCGGATCTGACAGGATACCAGATCATTACATTCTGTCAGAATTGACGCTTCGCTTCTTCGACTCTGAGCCTGTTGGACAACACAACAGAGGACGTCCACGAACAAGGTGGCGCACACAAGTCGAGGGGGACCTCGGCCAGCTTGGTGTGCGAAACTGGAGACAGCTGGCGAAAGATCGTGCTGGCTGGAGAGGCATGTTAAGTGAGGCCCAGGTCCACCTCGGACTGCAGCGCCCTAAGAAGAAAAAGAAGAATTGACGCCAAGAGGGCCTCTATTTAATTTCTTAACTTGCATTTCATACTATCACTCCAGAAGAAAGAATCATAGAGCTGCCCTGAAGCTGCTCCTTTATCCATGCAGACTAAGCTTAACTTTCTTAACCCCCGATGATTATGCATATTTAACGCACACTTAGAGCTAGTCAATTGCATTCCTCCCCTCCATGAATGCACCCGCAATACTCGTCTCGCCAGGAATGCTCATCAGTTCACCCTTAAGCCCGCTTTCGGAGGTACAGTTAAGTTTAGAGAGTCGTTTTTTAGCCGCACCACTCGAATATGGAATGCTCTCCCTAATCCGCAGACATTTAAGAATAATGTGCACAGGTACCTCCTCTCCCTTTCTCCCTCTATACTTACGGCCCGTGCTGTGTCTTAATTCCGGACACTTAAGGGTATTCGTAATGCTTTTGCGCGCGAAAATTATCCCATCTCATCTGATCTCATTTTCAGTGACCCGCATGTTCCTCTAAAGGGGTCGCGGGAGAAATGCATGCACGAGAGATTTCCAGGCCACTCGATCCTCCGCCATCGACTCTAACTCATCAGGAGCTATGCCCAAGCGCAACCAGGCGAGTGTTTGGACTTGATCCAACCATCTTATCCTATGTCTGCCAAGCAGTCGCCTGTCTGATGGAATCGCATTCAAGGCACGCCTCGGAAGTCGTAATGATGGGGACATTCGTGCCACGTGACCAAACCAACGAAGTACAGCCCTTTCCGTTCGAAGAAGCAGCTGCCCAACATTGAGTTCCCCTCGCACTGCCGTTTTTCTCACCATATCCCGGCGAGTAATTCCCACAACAGCACGAAGAAATCTCATCTCGGCAAAACGTGAGATTACGAGACAAGGAAACCCTTCTTTCACAATATCCAGTGTGGCTCGTCCTGTGTGTGCGGTTGCACCGTCTTGTTGAAACCACATGTTCATCAAGCACCGCTCATCCAATTCTGGCAGTAAGAAGTCGTTTATCATGGTCCTGTAGCCAGTAACAGTGACCGTATTGCCGATATATAATATAATAATAATGGCGGCGCTACAGTCCGAGGTGGACCTGGGCCTAGCTTCTCAGCAACCACTCGTGTTGTGCGTGCTATTGTTCTCTCACGAGTGGAGGGGACCTACAGTTTAATGCTGACTCCGAACGGCGAGATTGAGAAGCTTTTTCTAGACAGTTATACTCTTTGAGCATTCTCAGTGACTCGGAAGAGGTGGAGCCGTGAAAAAATGTTAGGTGTTTTTTTTTCGAGATTCGAACCGACCACCTCGAGCGTAGGAGTCGACGCACCTACCCACTACGCCACGGCGCTCACTTTGGAAATAAGTTCTCAATACTTCCCAACTATGTTCAAGCTTCAAGAATCATTTCGTTAAGTGGAGCTATGATACGGACTTTCTGTCAAGATTTCAAGTGGGACAGCTGTCAGTGTCAAAATAGCCTTCTTCTTCTTCTTCTCCTTAGGGCGCTACAGTCCGAGGTGGACCTGGGCCTCACTCTTCTTCTCCAAATGCCATCAACGCAAACAGGACCAAGGATCGCGCGCAGAACGTTTCTCTCGAAAAGATCAAGAGACTGTTCATCCGCTTGGGATATTCTTCATGCCTCTGCGCCGTACAGCAGGACTGGGATGATCAGGGTCTTGTATAGGGTCAGCTTGGTCTTCCGAGAGAGGGCTCTACTACTCAATTGCCTTTTGAGCCCAAAAAAACAGCGGTTGACAAGAGTTATTCTGCGTTTGATCTCGGTACTGATGTTGTTTGTACTGTTTACCGCGGAGCCGAGGTAGACGAAGTCCTTCAATACCTCAAACTTATAGCTCACTATGGTGACGTTCTGGCCAAGTCGTCGATGTTGTGCGTCCTTTCTCGATGACAGCATATGCTTGGTTTTGCCCTCGTTTAACGCCAGACCCATTTTAGCCGCTTCCGTTTCAATGCCAGCAAACGCATCATTGACGGCTCGCTGTGTTTGCCCAATCACGTCAATGTAGTCCGCGTAAGCTAGCAGTTGAACGGACTTTTGGAAGATCGTGCCTCTTGTGTTGGCCAGTGAGTTTTGCATGATCTTCTCAAGAACGATGTTGAAGAAATCACATGACAGCGCGTCGCCTTGTCTAAAACCTTTTTTGACATTGAAGGTCTCGGTGAGTTCGTTACCGACCTTGATGCAGCAGCGAGAGTTCTCCATCGTCATCCTGCTCAGTCTGACGAGTTTAGCAGGAATGTCAAAACTAGACATGTCTAGTCTAGTTCACAAATGTCAAATATGATTGACGTACGACGCCATTTTCAAAAATTATAACATCTTCCGATAGGATGATTAATTTTGCGCCACCTTGTATATACCCACCGATTTCAAATTGTATTATCATCCTGAAAAGCACACTTATAGACCATGCCTGCACCTCCACTGCTTTCAAATGCTCCTTGCGGTACAGAAAATAGAGGTGGTACCCACAAGGAAAACAATGAATTCGTCAGCCAGACATCCTCATGAACACCAGCACAATGAATTCCTCCTGTCCACGTACACGCATCATACAGGTTCAAAGCCGAAACAGTCCAGCAGTCACTTAATGTCTTAACTTCATTCCTTAAGCAAACACTCACATACCACATTCCCACACCGACCTAACTCTGGGTAGTCTGGGTGGCAAAGGCTTGCAGAGATTTGTGCAGATCTGTGTAGATTTGCCAGGAATGTGTGTGCAATTAAGTGTGATCCGACAAAATCACCCGAAGCCACACACAACTATTTACCTTCGAGCAGCCTTCCAAAGCGCAGACCTGTCCTTCCCCGAAAAATTCTTCAGAGCCACATCTTGGTTATCGTACAAGAAACATGGACAACATTGCAGGGAATTTAATTAAAGCCTAAAATTTGCTCAAATCAGGTGCAAGGCCTGGCCCTATCGGCAGTGCCGATCCACTTTCGAAATCCGACCCACACACCGACCACCCAGTGAATGCACGAAAAATCAGAACATTCAAAAATGTGGACACATTCCATTAGTACAAGTGTCACATTGATTAAAATTCACTCCGGAGGTGCATGTAATATGCTGCCGCCCCTTCTCCCGCTCCTGCTCCCCTTGTGTCGGTCCAACTGTGCGCACATCGGAACCAATGAGGGTTGCTGCTGTCAGGAAGGATATTTGCATTTCGGTTTTTGCAGGATCCGCACTGATTGCCGTGTGTGTGTGTAATCATTCTGTAAGCTTATTGCCAGCTCAACAGCGTCAGTCCGACAACAGCCAGGGGCTAAGCTAACGACAAACACCTCTGCTGACATATGTTCCGGAATACGCATCGTTAATTGGGTTGTTTTCCGATTTCGACAAGAGTAAAGTTTTGTGATGCAATTAGCAGGATTTTTGTGGCTCATAATTTGGTTGGAGGCTGGCACTGTTCATCGCAGTGCAGCTGCAAGCGGACATAATGCACTTAACACCACACACCGACACGTGTGACAGAGGCGCGGAGGGGAATTGTGGATTACATAAGAAATGACGCTGGGCTTGATGATCGTCACCATCATCTGCACCGTCATGATGGAGGCTGTTTGGTTTTGCTTCGCTCTCCCGTCCCTTGCTCGGTTTTCACGACGCTAATGGTCCCACAAGTGATGCAACCTTCGTAAGTGCTGCAATCAGTGATGGTGATGCCAGACGGTGGCTGGCGCGATGGTGTAGCAACATGAATGGATGCCCTAATGAAGTCGAAGACAATGGCTCGTATCAATCAGAGACAACGCACGTGATCCGTGATCCCTCGATCGTTTTCCCAATTACTTTGACATTTAGTGCGGTTTGATTGAATAATTTCTGTTTACGGTTCGTTTTGGACGCACTGACTCAGGCTAGGGCCGTGACGGACGATGCACGTAATCCGTAAATGAACACTGCCATGGGGACCTGTTTCAGCGGGTTATTACATTTGGTTTTGGACAACAGATTTCTCTCACGCAAGAGGTGGTCGGGCGAACCGGCTTCAAGCGAGGGAAAGTTATATGCGCCGGAATTCATGGATGTGCAATACTCCAGCGTGGCGGCAGGTGTAATACGTCTCGTCGGTGATACGATGAAACTGCTCTCGGGAAAGGGTGCAGTGGGAGTATTCAGATGCATTTTCTGTCCATCTGTTGTTCGAATCTGCACGTCGCAAATGAGTGAATTGAATGATGCGTTCATTTTCGGATTAGCAGTTAATTTATCCTGTTAAGGCGGAAATTTTATCTTTAACTTCATTTTGAACCCAACTGAAATTATCGTGGGTCATCAGAACCCTAACGACGTACAAGAACCGTAAAGGTCGAGTAACTTCTGACTTTTTCAGACTCGAATTCGAGTCGTCTACTCGACAGAACTCGAAGCCATTCGAGGCAGAAACCGTAAAATCTGTTGGAGAACTGTGTTATGTCCATCTCAAGTCGAATTCGAGTCGTCTACTCGACAATACTCGAAGCCATTCGAGGCAGAAACCGTAAAATCTGTTGGAGAACTGTGATATGTCCATCTCAAGTCGAATTCGAGTCGTCTACTCGACAATACTCGAAGCCATTCGAGGCAGAAACCGTAAAATCTGTTGGAGAACTGTGTTATGTCTATCTCAAGTCGAATTCGAGTCGTCTACTCGACAATACTCGAAGCCATTCGAGGCAGAAACCGTAAAATCTGTTGGAGAACTGTGTTATGTCCATCTCAAGTCGAATTCGAGTCGAGGCAGAAACCGTAAAATCTGTTGGAGAACTGTGTTATGTCCATCTCGAGTCGATTTCGAGTCGTCTACTCGACAATACTCGAAGCCATTCGAGGCAGAAACCGTAAAATCTGTTGGAGAACTGTGTTATGTCCATCTCAAGTCGAATTCGAGTCGAGGCAGAAACCGTAAAATCTGTTGGAGAACTGTGTTATGTCCATCTCAAGTCGAATTCGAGTCGTCTACTCGACAATACTCGAAGCCATTCGAGGCAGAAACCGTAAAATCTGTTGGAGAACTGTGTTATGTCTATCTCAAGTCGAATTCGAGTCGTCTACTCGACAATACTCGAAGCCATTCGAGGCAGAAACCGTAAAATCTGTTGGAGAACTGTGTTATGTCCATCTCAAGTCGAATTCGAGTCGAGGCAGAAACCGTAAAATCTGTTGGAGAACTGTGTTATGTCCATCTCGAGTCGATTTCGAGTCGTCTACTCGACAATACTCGAAGCCATTCGAGGCAGAAACCGTAAAATCTGTTGGAGAACTGTGTTATGTCCATCTTAAGTCAAATTCGAGTCGTCTTCTCGACAATACTCGAAGGCTTTCGAGGCAGAAACCGTAAAATCTGTTGGAGAACTGTGTTATGTCCATCTTAAGTCAAATTCGAGTTGTCTTCTCGACAATACTCGAAGGCATTCGAGGCAGAAACCGTAAAATCTGTTGGAGAACTATGTTATGTCCATCCCCATTTTTCCGTGTCTTTCGTCTCCCCTCATCATCATCATCTATCCACCAATCTCAATGATCACTTGAAACCTCGCATTACTTGTACTTCCTTCATCGAAGGATGAGGCATCATTAGTGAACTGAATGTAATCGGAGAAACTACGCCCGCCCCAAAGCATCACTACTCATTTAACGACGGGCCTGCCGGCTTCAGCGTTCATTAACAGCCCCTTGATTGAATAGCTCTGCTCAAGCACTGTTCAGTTGGTGAATAAAATTTGAAATTCGCCCTTTTCTGTCGTCCCCGCCTCAATCCGCCCTATCGGAGGCGTAGTGTTGGTTCACAGTTGAATCCCTGCAGAAGGTGAATGGAAAACTTTCCTAATTATCGTCTGTAGTAGGCTTGTCAGAGCAGTGGAGACAATTAATGCAAAAAACAAGAAAAAACTCTCAGCAATTAGTAGGAGTTCTCCTTGGGGCACAAAGGCAGCCGCAGTTGATGGAGTTATTTCACAAAATGCAACAATAACACTTGTGCCGCTGCAAGCAATCCTGTGGTTTCCTTGTGCTCCTCCATCATCTGGAGACACTTGAACACGAGACGGAGACCGTAACGCAAGGATATACGACTCAAGGGTTAAAATATATCATTCGATCACTAGATGAAAACAAGCCACAACCCCCCCGAACTCTAGTTGGGTCACTTAAGTGTAATGACTTTTAAATGTGATTTACAGTGGTTTTCAAAGAGCTGCATGTGATACGGAAGAGAGCAATATACATGCATGCACACTCGGTTACGCATTTGAAAAGAGTTATTCGGATGTGGGCTACAGTGGGGGCCGTTTAAGTTGCGCTCAAAGGAAACAAAAGTGAAAAACGAACTAGGAGGCTCTAGGCAATTGTCACTGTCGGCAACGTTTGATGGAGTTTTGCGAATGCAATGCTGTTGCTTGAGTCGCCCAAAGTTAGTGGAAATTGTGATAATTGCTCTTCAAAGTAAGGGATTGAGTTCGATGTCGTTGAAAAAAGAAGGAAAGCAAAGTGGAGCCCTTTCGGGACTTCTGAAAAGTTTATAATTCTCTTCCTCTGACAGCTTCATTTCCGTGCAGTTTATGTTTGAAATCTACGTTAGTCAACATGAAATAGAGAAGTTGTCATAGAATATAGTCACTTGAAGCCATAAATGAGTTGCTGCTGGGTAGCTATTTTCTTTAGTACCAAAGCGTTCATTGAACTGACTTCAATAAGTGCCATTGAATTAATCATCTTGAAGTTGTTTAGTTTTTCACAAAGTTCTAAACACAAAGTCTAGGACTTTCCAGTAAAAAAAGGTGGATTAGTAAATATTCTCCTGCTGTGTAAGACCCAAATTGTCTTAAAAGCCTAGAAGCCTATTACGGAGATTGAGCTCAGCCCTTATGTCCATCTTATTTCAACGTGACGATACAATATTTCAGAATTTCGTCAACTTCTCCTACTTCTCCTCGCTCTTTGGCAAATGGGATTAATCGCAATCATAGAGAAATTTGGTAGATTTGAAATCCTATTAACGAGGCGCTATGATTAACTTTTTTCGAAATCATAGCTTGTTACCGCTTAATTTGGTCATAGCCCCAAAAATTACAAATTGACAAAAAGTCGCTCAGACCGGTTTCACTCCATTAACATTTTAGAGGTATTCGAAATACTTTTGCATCGTCGTTAAGGATCGGTCTTGAAAAATGCTTCATATCTCATCATAACTTTGATTTTATGAGGGCGGTCCAATAAGTACTAAGCCGATGGCGCCACTATCGCAAGGGAAATAGAACATTCTTGTCAAAATTTCAGACGAATCGGACTCGTAGTTTTGCTTTGACCGCATGTGGAAGTGGGTGTGCCCGGGGATTTTAGAAAAATGGAAAAAGAGCAATATCGGTCGGTGACTCGACTCTTGCTTTTGGAAGGGAAATCGCGCAACGAATTCAAAGAGCACTTGGATGCTGTGTACGGTGACTCTTCTCCTTCGATGGCAAGCGTCAAAAATTGGTTTAACGAGCGCAACCGTGAGACCACTTCAGAGCAGTGTTTGACGCTGTTTAAGCGCAATCCGATGTTTCGTGACCATCGGGGAAACATGGATCCACTGGTACCAGAGACCAAGGAACAATCGAAACAGTGGACTTCACCCGGCGAACGTGCTCCGAAGAAGGCGAAGACTGTCCTAACGGCCGGAAAGGTGATGGCCACCGTTTTCTGGGATTCACAAGGTGTGATGTACATCGACTACCTGGAGAAGGGGAAAACGATGCCGAATTATTGGGCCGATTCGACGCCGAATTGCAGAAAAAACGCACCGGCTTACACAACGGCGAGATTGAGAAGCTTTTTCTAGACAGTTATACTCTTTGAGCATTGTCAGTGACTCGAAAGAGGTGGAGCCGTGAAAAAATGATTGACGTTTTTTTCGAAATTCGAACCGACGACCTCGAGCGTAGGAGTCGACGCACCTACCCACTACGCCACCACGCCCACTTTGGAAATAAGTTCTCAATATTTCCCAACTATGTTCAAGCTTAAAGAGGTATGATAGAGGTATGATGATTAAGCGGAGGTATGATACGGACTTTCTGTCAAGATTTCGAGTGGAACAGCTGTCAGTGTCAAAATAGCCTTCTTCTTCTTATTCTCCTTAGGGCGCTACAGTCCGAGGTGGACCTGGGCCTCACTTAACATGCCTCTCCAGCCAGCTGTCTCCAGTTTCGCACACCATGCCGGCCGAGGCCCCCCTCGACTTGTGTGCGCCACCTTGTTCGTGGACGTCCTCTGATGCGTTGTCCCACAGGCTCAGAGTCGAAGACTCCTCGGGCCGGAGCTAAGTTGTCCATACGCTCTACATGGCCTAGCCATCTTAGGCGTTGGATCCGTAGACGCCTGGCTAGACTCATGTCGCTGTACAGCCCATACAGTTCGTGGTTGAACCTTCTCCTCCTAATGCCATCAACGCAAACATAACCAAAGATCGCGCGCATAACCTTTCTCTCGAAAAGACCAAGAGACTGTTCATCCGCTTGGGATATCGTCCATGACTCTGCGCCGTACAGCAGGACTGAGATGATCAAGGTCTTGTATAAAGTCAGCTTGGTGTTCCGAGAGAGGGCTCTACTACTCAATTGCCTTTTGAGCCAAAAAAAAAACAGCGGTTGGCAAGAGTTATTCTGCGTTTGATCTCGGTACTGATGTTGTTTGTACTATTTACCGCGGAGCCAAGGTGGTGTCGATGTTGTGTTGTGATGATGTTGTGCGTCCTTTCTCGATGACAGCATATACTTGGTTTTGCCCTCGTTTACCGCCAGACCCATTTTAGCCGCTTCCGTTTCAATGCCAGCAAACGCATCATTGACGGCTCACTGTGTTCGCCCAATCACGTCAATGTCATCCGCGTAAGCTAGCAGTTGAACGGACTTTTGGAAGATCGTGCCTCTTGTGTTGGCCAGTGAGTTTTGCACGATCTTCTCAAGAACGATGTTAAAGAAATCATATGACAGCGCGTCGCCTTGTCTAAAATAAAAAAAAAAGTCAAAATAACCTATTTCTCTTTCGAGTCACTGACAATGCTTAATACTCTTTAAGCATCTGTCTGGAAAAAGCTTCTCAATCTCGCCGTTCGGAGTCGGCATTAAACTGTATATCCCCTCCACTCGTGAGAGAACAATAGCACGCACAACATGAGTGGTTGCTGAGAAGTTAGGCCCAGGTCCACCTCGGACTGTAGCGCAGCCATTATTATTATTATTATATAACCTATGATTTAAAAAAAACCACTAGATGGCCCACCCTGTACAAACCATCTATTGTGGCAAGCATCGTAATTCTTTACTCTCATTGGAGGCTGTCTCTATTTCTGCAATCAAGAGAAACCATCGCTCGTTTAGCTTCTCTCGAATGGGTCACTTTGGCTGTCCGCCACTGTGTTGCACAATTTGCACTACACAGACTCAGTGCGTTCTGGAATGTATGTCATTTATCACCCACCAGACTTTCTGAAAAGTGCATCACACGACCATAGCACCATTTGTCCAATTTTGGAAAATTTGCAAGTGTACCCATTTGCATGTTCTTCACCCAGAGTCACTCCCCCTAACCCTCCGGCACAGTCCATATCAACCACCACCGGCCTCTGGCATTTGAGTTCATTCCTCAGAGTGGACAAAACAAAAAATAAGCACAGCACATCCACCGATGACAGCACGACATGGAAATGCCAAAGTTTAGGGTATCCGGAGCGATGGTGGAGATTGCGTTAGATTCGACTCACCCGACCTCCCACTGAAGAAGATTTTCGAGACAAAAACAGCAGACTCACTCATGTGAGTGTGGGAGCTTTGTGGCTCTGCCGATGGCAATCTGATGGAACGTAATTGAAGGAGTACCTGTTTAATTGACATTCCAAGAGACCTCTTTTTGTCGGTCGGCTTATCTGGGCCGATGAGCAAAAAAACAACGAATCTGAGGTGTGCCAACAGCCGAGATGACACCACCATCGTAGAGGTGACGAATCACATTCATTCGGATACGAGGTGGAATGTCTTTCAAAACAGTGTCCCTGATTGAAATCGATGCAAAGCGGGGTGTGTGTGTCGTCGGACGTGGCTGGCAGGAAATGAGTGAAGAAACGGCTTAATTATGATTGGGTAGGGGATTTGACTGATCCGGCGGCTCTAGCGTCGGATTATAATTATTGGCGCGCATTTGAACCAGCCTATTGGAGCCAATTAATAGCTTCCCACAGTCTGTGAGATCGATGATGTCAAACTAGCGGCTGAGTGGGGCATCGGCGGGAAGGGGAATGGCGCTCGAGTTCGAACGAGGAAGCGATTGTTTGTGGCCGATAGCTTTGGGCAATTAGCACTGCGGTATCTCTTTGGCGGCAATGGATTAAATATTTTTGTTGATTATTTTAGGGGAAGTGAGTCTGCAGGGTGGGATTAGAGAGAGGTCGTCAGTGGAACTTTTTTGGGTGTCTAAGTGGCGTCAAGGCAACATTCATTGTGCTCTAAAATCGGGGATGGACCATGAAATTTAATTTGGAAGAGGGAATGTCATTTTCTCAGCCTTCTGTTTGGGGAAAATTAGAAAAAAAAAAACTCCCCTCAGTCCTTAGTCCTTACTGGTGAGAAGTACAACAATGAGGTCGGGTGGAGAGAATGAAAATGATTTCGGTGTAGTCTCCTTGTCTACATGCACAACTCTACAGGCCAACATCGGAGGGTGGGGACAGTGTCATACTGTGTAGTATGTCAAAACTTTACAAATGGGTACTTTTTTACGAAAGCACCTTCGAGTCCGACCACGTTCACGATTAATGTGCAGACAAATGGAGACAAGTGGTCAGACAAATGGAGAAGAACCTCGAATGGTGCTACCAGGTCCACGCCGGACAGTAAATTCACACAAAGAAGAAGAGTATTGTTCTAAGTAATTCTTAGCAAGCGTGTCATTTCGGTTTTTTATTAACAAACAGGAGCTAGTGTAATAAATCCTGCATCACCAAGCCATCTTAATATTTTTGACCATTCCCATTTTGGTTACAGATTCTTTACGAGCAAACGGATATCACCTGGTCCCACTGTGTTGCTATAACCGCCGTGATCGGGTTGGAATTGCTTCCCACACATTTTAAGGAGAGCAATCCTTAGCCGATCGCTTGGCAGACCCAGGACGAGATGGTTGAACCAAATCCAAACACTCGCCTGGTTGCGCTTGGGCATATCTCCTGATGAGTTAGAGTCGATGGCGGAGGATCGAGTGGCCTGGAGATCTCTCGTGCGTGCATTGCCCCTGCGCCCACTTTAGTGGAAGATGCGAGCCGCTAAAGACTAAAGATAATTCCTCAGTATTCCTTCATTCCTCTTCTCATCATTATCTGTCCACTGGATTTTTTAGTTTGAATCATTTTACTCAACAATATGTTTCTAAAAAAAGTGTAAACTAATGTAGAGGTATACTTTTTATTACCAGATCTTTACGGAGAGGAAGTATTCCCAAAGCTAAATCGTGGACTGTATACACAACTAAACCGGTCCTTTACTTACGCACTTGCAGTGTCTGTAATTGGCAAGCGTTGCAACGCCGCACTCTCCCAAATGAAGATTTAGTGCCTTTAGACTTGCTCCTACGGCAGATTACGTTGAAGAAGGTGATAATCTTGATCACATGGATTCCAAACGACCGGTACCCCGTCCAGATGTAAACTTGTCTGCCAACATCTTGTTGTCCAGAAGTTTTAGTGGGCATCTCCTTCTTTATATGGTCCAAATCTGTTCAAGATATTTTCTTTAATTACTCCATCCAGTGCCGGCTTTTTTGCATTATGAGTCACAGTGGTTGGTCTAGTCGGTCTGTTTGTGTGATGTCAAGAGATGCTGAGTGCCCAGACACCTTGTCGGCAATTTATTTTACCTCGACTTCATTATGTCCTGGCGCATATCGTAGAGTGACATTGACCTAACACCTTGTAGTTTTATGCTACTGTATGCAGTTTTAAATGCGAAGTAAATGTGTACCGAAACGTGTAAAGAACCGTGAAATCAAATTGACTGTAGGCAAAGTTCCTTTTGGCTGAGAGACACTGACGCCTACACAAAATAATAGATCTTTCTTTTTTAAATTATATTTCCTTCCTCGATTTGTAAGGAAATTTTAAGCCAAATGCTTTGGTTAAATGAAATTTTGCTATTGTTTAGAAAGAAACTAATCTCCATTTTTCTTTTAAATTTAATTCCATATATGTTCTGTGTTAAAGCTTGTACAGGGAGGGCGAAATACAAGTTTCTTTTTTTCCAAATGCAATAAAATGAACAAAATTAAATTTTGTTGATGGTTTCGGGCTGTAAATCAGGGATTGCTTGGATGCTGTTGGCCTTAAGTGCTTAAATCCTTTCCGGAGTGTTGGCATAACATCGGTCCTTCATGGTTCCCCACAAAAAAAAAGTCGAAGGGGGTCAAATCGCATCTCAGAGGCGGCCAATTGACATCGCCAAGACGACATGGGAATTTGGTGCTTAAAATATTGATTGTGGCATGGCCTGTGTGACATGGCGCGTCATCCTGTATGAATCAGAGGTCGTTAAAATTCATGTCTTCAATTTCAGTAAAATAAAGTCTGTTAACATGGATCTGTAACCCAGACTGTTGACCAAAACGTTGTTCCCAGCCTCGTTTTCGAAGAAAAATGGTCCAATGATGCCACCAATCCACAATCCGCACCAAATTGCCCATCCTGTATAACCCGAAATAAGAAGAAAGAAGAAATTTATTAATTTTTATTTCGTTTTCAAAACATTGAATGTGAGGCTTATTTGCTCACTTATTTGCCGTTGTTAGATCTGTTCAGTCGATTTGAGCCTTTTAACACCGAATCAGATCCGAGCCTAGTAGTGCCTAGTAGTGCAAAGGATTAAGAAACTGGTTCTTCCGTCTGTCATAAACTTTGATTGATAGATGCAATTTACTTCATTTAAAGAAAAATTTAAATGCTAGTTCCCATTTTTCCGAATGCTTAGCAGATCTCCATTTACAAATTTGTCAAGAAAACCGTCATTTTCGAAGTACAGTCGACTCTCTGTAATTTGAAACTGAAGGGACAAGGGTTCAAAATAACAAGGGTTTGATTAATCAAATAAACAAGAATTTGATTAAAGTTCGTGATTTTTCAATATTTTAATTTTCTATAGAATTTGGTGTAGAAGCGTAGTGTAGTAAGAGATCTTTTTGCCTCGCTTAATGTGACTGGAATTGGCGGTTGTTCTTCGCTGCTTTCTTTCTCGTCTTCATCCAGAGGCGTCAAATCCAGCAACTAAGCGTCGGTTGGGGCACTGTGGACACTGATGTCATCATCGACATGAGCATAATCCTTGAATGGTAATAGTCCATAATTAGGCAAAGTCAGAATTTGCAATTTTTGGCAACCCTGATGACCGCACGTTTTCGGTTTACTTAAACAGGTACTTTCTTTAAATTCACTTCAAATTATAGAGAGTAGGGGAAGTCCAACCTCAAATTATTGAATGTTGGCGGGCAAGATACTTTTCCTTTAACTTCAAATTACCGAGGGGACCAGTTAATATTGATTTTATTCAATTTTTCGAGTTTTTTTCAAGGGACCGAGGAAAAATTTCAAATTATTGAGAGACTCAAATTAACGAGTGTCAAATTATCGAGATGCTTTAAAGTCACTCACTGTCACTAAATCTTTGACAGCTCAAGTTATCTCATTTCAATTCTTAAATAATTTGCTCGCATTTCGGTTAATCTTCCACAGAGATTCGAATGCGTTCGATATTAATAAATTGTGGTGTTAGGGTACCCTACTCTTTCTTCAAAAAAGCAGCTGTTCAGCTTGAATTTTGTTCCAGCAGTTCCAAATTTTGCGCCGTGGCGTAGTGGGTAGGTGCGTCGGCTCCTACGCTCGAGGTCGTCGGTTCGAATCTTGAAAAAAACATCAAACATTTTTTTTACGGCTCCATCTCTTTCGAGTCACTGACAATGCTCAAAGAATATATCTGTCTCGAAAAAGCTTCTCAATCTCGCCGTTCGGAGTCGGCATTAAACTTTAGGTCCCCTCCACTCGTGAGAGAACAATAGCACGCACAACACGAGTGGTTGCTGAAAAACTAGGCCCAGGTCCACCTCGGACTGTAGCGGCGCCGCAATTATTATTATTATTATTAGTTCCAAATTTTGCAACCAACTGTATCTCAGAAACATACATTGCCTCCCAAACCAAACCCTTTGTGGTGTTCGATTTCTGTTTCTGCGGCCTACACAAACCTCTTTTTCTACTAATGATTTCCCAATCCCAAACTTGTGGTCTACATCTGCATACGAAGCATTTATTTTAAACTCTTTACATGGGCGGAGTCTCTATAAATCTTCCACATTTTTGGTCAATTTGGCCCAACCCGTTTAGGTTAACAACCTGCTTACAATAAAAACTTCATCAATCGGTCCGTTGACTACCTGTTTCCGAAAGATCCATTATCGCACAACATTCATCGCTTCTGCCCACAGCGCATTTGAGCAAAACCATAAGACACTATTTTCATGGCCAACACCGCGACAGACGTGCCATTAAATAACTCAACTAATTGCGTTCGTCGATAGAGCCTCATCAGAGCATCCATCCATCTAGGTGACCTACGCCATGGGATCCTCCGTCCCAAAGAGAACGTTAGCTTATCCATGGCTCCTTTGAAGATATGACAACCACTTTGCCTTAATTCGCTGTGCGCCGGAGTTCACTTTTAAAATTGATTAACTTGCCCACGGCTCACATTCGCAGCAATCCTGCGAGGGACACTCGGTCGTCGGTGCGGAACGATGATATCTGGTCTCGCAAAAACACAGAAAATACGAGTAGATTGATGACAAGGACTTAGTTAGCTTTGGTCTAAGTGCCTCCGCCCGTTGGACATAAATCGACGAATCCATTGACACTAAGGCAGCTTAGTTGATTGGTTCGGGAGTTCGAGAGATGAGTGTATTCATCGCCCATCCCCCGGCAGCCCATCAAATGCTCGTGTGTGACAGCAGCAGACACCAGAGCCTCACTGAAGGTCTGTCGAGACGTGTCATACGCGGGGACGGCGCTGGTGACAAAAAAAGGAAGAAATATTAAGCAAACATAAATCTCACATTACGAGACAGTTGAGTGTTAAAAGAGCATGAAGCATGGAGCACGGAGCACGGATGCCACCCCCGCCCGGGTGGGGAGTGCACGTCAAGATGGATCACACGCCGAGCGCCTGGATGCCAATGATGATGTTGGGCCAAATGGCGATGAGTGGGGGGCCGCTTTTTGTAATTCATAAACGAATGTCGCATCCTATCGTCGTTTGCTCGATCTCCGCGTCGTTGCCGGGGTGTCCTTGGCCCTTATCGCCTCGTTATATTGCTAATGCATGACTTCTGAAATTTTTCAGATTACACGACGATGACGACAGCGGCAGAGTCTGTCAAACAGGAAACACTCCTCCTTCAGACACACACGCACTTCGCGCACGCACTGCCGACAACAACGGTACAGCGCCTCTCAGATTATCCTCGCATTATGTCGTATTTTCGCCGGAATCGGAATTCCTCCTTAGCCGGGCTAATGTAATTTGGCACAATCCAAAAATACATTTTGTTCAAAAAGATTAATACTCATCCCTGCGAGCTCGGCGGCGGCGTGATGTGCTGTCGGGATTACTGGGAGAGGGTGTCGTGGGATATGAATAGAAATGTGTGCTGGCGGCACTCTTCACAAAAAAGAAACACGTCTAATCGAGGGAAAGAAGTGTGAATGCCTCAGTGAGGATTGACCCGCAGAGGACGTTGTGTGCATTAGTAGCCTTGACGATGGATTGGAGAGGGCGACGGTTTAGGACTTCAATTCAAAACATGGTTGACGGAAATTACCTCTCCTTGGAAACGTCGTCGTTAAAGATACGGAAGGGGTGCATGAAAGGAATCGCGTGAAGAGATCGAAGTTATGGCCTTCGAAGGGGTTTAAAGATAAACGAAAGCATAAGCATCTAAGGTGTTTCGATGGAGCAGAATTTGATGAGGGGAATGTCCTTGAATTTGTTGAGGATGCAATGAAAATTATATTACAAGGCTCTTAATGAGGGAACATCAGCTTTATCGGTCTAATTTTATTCGATTCTTCAATTTTTTTGCTCAAAGATGTTCAGATAGGGTTAGTCATAGCCCTGTTTTGTTCTCCTGAGGAGAGATAGAATGCTGGATTACACTTTCCACTGATTGTTTGAGTTCGGGTTAAATAGAATCCTCTTCGTAAAACTAAGGACTTTCTTTATCCCAACGAAATTTGGGCTTTAACGAGTGCGTAGCATTCGTTCAGTTAAAACGCTTGTTGTGAGGCTGTGGTTTCACACTCAAAGGAGAGTGACACGGAATTGTCCTTGTCGTAGTTCCAGCCACATGATGCCTGTACAGTGCGCGAAATAATTATATGGGATAAGCATATTCATTCGCATTTTCTAAAAAAAAAGCAAAAAATCAAAATTAACGGATCATTTTTTTTAGTGTATTGAATGAGGATGTGTGTTAGTGAAATATAGCGGTACTTTTAACTTTTTCGATGTCCTTATGTTTTTGTTTCGGGTTATTCTTTCGTATGCTGTCAGTTTTGCTATGCGAAATAAATATAGCAGACGCGAGTTTGAGTCGTACGTTTAAGTGGAAAAATTTATTTTAAAGGGACAAATTAAATAAAATTGGTATATTATTGATAATGTATGAATATGCTTAGTTAAGTTTTAATTAACTAACCTTATTTTTTTGCAATCAATAGAAAATGCCTAGGGCCAAAGAACTTACTGTGGACGAGAGGATAGGAATTCTTAATTTTAGAAAAAATGGTTTAACCATTAGACAAGTAGGAGAAAAAGAGTAGGCAGGAATAAAAACACTGTCCAAAATTTCTTTTAAGAAATGGAAATTATGGGAAACAAAGGAGATCTGGTCGTCCACCAAAAGTTGACGACAGAGCCAAAAGGCAAATTAGGCGCCTAGTGGTTAATAAACAAATTAGTCCTTCCCAGATTAGGCTCCAGTTATCTCTTCCAATATCAACAAGAAGAGTGCAACAACTTTTAAGGGAGGACATATTTGTCAAATATCAAAAGCGCTTACCGACACCTAAGCTGCTTTCACGGCATAAGGAGGAAATACTGAGTTTTGCTGAAAAGCATCAATTTTGGACCACGGAATGGCAGTCCATTATTTTCAGTGATGAAAAAAAATTTAATAATGTCCTGATGGAGGACAGAAATGTTTAGAGATATACGCCAGGAGCGTGAAATTCGGCACTCGAGAAACTTTCGAGGAGGCTCTCTAATGATATGGGCTGGTTTCGGTTATCGAGGAAAGACTCCAATTTGCTTTGTTTCCCATAAAATGAATTCGGAGAAGTATGTGGAATTAATGGACAGTATTGATTTTGGTGAACGTTTGTGGGGGGGAAGCTGGACGTTCCAGCATGATAACGCTGCTATACATGCCTCGGCATACACAAACGACTTCTTTAAGTCGCATAACATCCCCACTCTTCGTTGGCCTGCAGTAAGTCCCGACTTAAAGCCTATATACCTGTGGGGCATACTGTAGAAGAGGGTTTACTCAGGCGGACGACAATTCGAATCACTTTTACAGCTAAAAACCGCTATTCAGGAAGAATGGCTAAAAATTAACATATTCACTCTACAAAATTTAATTGATTCAATGCCTCGTCGCTTAGTAGCAGTTATAAAAGAAAAAGGAGGAAGAACAAAGTATTAAAACATCAAAATATTTTTTTAAAAATCCCAGTTTGTATCTAGAATTGATTTTAAAGTTCTTGTCTGTTATACTTATTTCGTTTGAAGTAATACAACATTTTATTTCCGTTTATCTTTTTAATAGAAAACTTAATTTTTTTTGTGTGGACTTCTTCCTGGTTTTATGCCTTTAATTTGAATAAAAAAAAGTTTTTGGAAAAAAATTAAAAAATACGTTTATTTTTAAGTTTTTTGCTTGTACTGTACTGTTAAGTTATTTCGCGCACTGTACTGATTATGGTTTGTTCTGACTCCACAGAATGTAGGGGCCAATCTTTTGCTACCCACGAGAAAGTAAAGGCGACTGAATGACGCAGTTGTTAAGCAAAGTTAATACGCTTTTGTCCGGTTTTTCAAATCTGGTCCAGTCACCATTTGCCGTTGGGATCAAATTAACAGCACTATCATTGGAGCGGTCGATGAATGGTAGCAGTCTGACTGTAGGTATCACAATGGATCAACATGATCTAAGTGTGCTGGTGAGGTCACAAGCTAACAATGCTCAAAGAGTATAACTGTCTACAAAAAGCTTCTCAATCTCGCCGTTCGGAGTCGGCATTAAACTGTTGGTCCCCTCCACTTATGAGAGAACGCACAACACGAGTGGTTGCTGAGCTAGGCCCAGGTCCACATCGCACTGTAGCGCCCCTATTATTATCTCTGATATAAATGTTCAGGTCTGAGGAGTGAAATTGTCGAATCAGGAAACGAAAAGGATGACTTTAAGAAAGAGCTACCTTGGCATGAAATCCAAATTTCTGCAAACTTCTCCTTTATCAATTTTGGGTTTAAACAAATAACGGTTACCTCGAAGTTAACAGATGTTAGACCACGTCGAAGTGAGACACCTAGGTTATTCTTTTCCATCCGTCTAACTCAGTTTGAGTTATCTAACAACTTTTGTGGTCGTTACAGCACTTTAGTTATGAAACGAGAAATATTTGGCAATCCTCTACTCAGAGCATTTCTTCAAATTGCCAATAATCACTTTATACGTTATTTACAAAGCACTTAGATAATTGCGGAATGGGTGGCAGAAAACTTGATTCGCGCATCTGAGCAGTAAACCGATTCCCTAAAGAACAAATGAACGAGTATACAACAGACGATGAAAGTAACTTGTACAATACTTCAGTAACCTTATGGTTGGACATGGACGCTTCAGGGAATCATTTTTAAAATGATTGTACATGTGAAGTATTATCCTTGTTACATGCGGAAATGGAGGGCATGTATATTTTATTATCTCTGACAAGAGCAAGACTCTCCCCTCAGGATAAATTTCCTGAGGGAGAGTGATGCACTCTAGGGACTATAATTAGTTCTGTGTTTTAAACTGTTAAAGACGTTTTCAACTGTAAGACGACGTTTATCACGAGTCATGGCGAGTGTCAAAATTAGTTAGTTGAACCATTTCAATCCTTACGTGGTTCTGGTAGATAATTTTTCATTTGTACAGGGAGGGCCAAATACAAGTTTCTTTAAAAAAAACAATAAAATGAACAAAATTAAATCTATTCCATGTATTATGGTTTTATTAGTAAGAAAAAACATTCCCATTAATTACGAAATACAACGTCATTCAAGTGGCTGCCGAGCCTGACTTCTCAGTAGCGCATTCTGTCACCCCAATTTTCCAAGACCTTGTTGATGGTTTCGGGCTGTAGCTCACGGATTGCTTGGATGATATTGGCCTTAAGTGGTTGAATCGTTTCCGGTTTCTTGACATAACATTGGTCCTTCATGGTTCACCACAAAAAAAAGTCCAACGGACTCAAATCTCAACCTCGAGGCGGCCAATTGACATCGCCAAGAAGGCTGATAACACGATTTGGGAATTTGGTGCGCAAAAGATCGATTGTGACATGGGCTGTGCGGCATGGCGCACCATCCTGAATGAACCAGAAGTTGTCCAAATCCATGTCTTCAATATCAGTAAAAAGAAAAGTCGGCTAACATGGCTCTGGAACGCCCACCGTTGACCGAAACGTTGTTCCCAGCCTCATTTTCGAAGAAAAATGGTCCACTGATGCCACCACTCCACAATCCGCACCTAACTGTCACTGTCTGTGGATGCATTGGCGTTGGCTTCTCGACAATAACGTGCGGGTTTTCCGAGCCCCAGATGCGGCAATTTTGTTTGTCAACGTAGCCAATAAAAGCGAGATAAAAATGCGCCTCGTCGGAAAAGATGATTTTTCACCCAAAAGCCTTATCCAATTCAAGCTGTTCTAACGCCCAAACTGCGAAGCTATCGGTAACGAAGTGGATGGTCGCGCGCCTTCAATTGCTGAGTCAATTGGACATTGTAAGCGAATAATCCGAGATCTTTGTACAGAATTCTCCTCAGGCTAGTGCGTACTGCCTGTAGAGCTGTTGAAATGGATGGCGAGTTGATCTTCGTTAATTGAGTCTTAAACTCTCGGTCACAACAGCCACCTTTTCATCTGTGCGCACCGTACGACGACGGGGACCATGAGTGTTGTCCACTAGCATACCAGTCTCATGAACTTTTTGCACAAACTTGCGTTCAGCAGTCGCGGTGGGCGCTTCGTTTCGGCCAAAACTTCTTTTCAAAAAACGCACCGTTTGGGCTACACAGCACTCAGTTTCGAAATAAGTTTTCAATATTTCCCAACGTTGTTCAAGCCTAAAGCGACTCATTTCGTTCCGCGGAGGTATGATATTGACTTTCTGTTAAGATTTCGAGCGGGAAACAGCTGTCAATATCAAAATGACCAATGATTTAAAAAAAACACTAAATGGCCCACTTTGTGCTAACCAAAATTGCGGTGCTGTTGTTTCTGTAGAAGCTAAGGCCAAGTTGTAGGAGCTAGAAATTTCAAGGTTGAAACTTTTTTTCGAAGACTAATCCGTCGTTTTCATATCCATTCCTAAACGCTGAATCTTGACCTAAAGTTCAGCTCGAGACTTGGCTCTTATAACATTATTATCAAATTTAAGCAAAAATAAATATTGTCTTTGGTTAGTCATCTTCACAGTTCGAAATCAATTTAATTTGCATAATCCAAAACTGAAATTAAATAGCATTGAAAAGATCCGCAACCCATCTCCAATAAATTATAGATTTCTTTCTGAAGCCTCACAAAGATCTCTACCGCTTGCATCCGCTTATTTATTTTTAACTACCCCGTTCAAGCAAATTCCATTTGCGAAATCCACAACAAAATAAATATTGCTCGCTGCGAAATAAATACACAGCGAAGCCTTGAATTAATGTGCGTCCTCCTCCTACTTAGCCACCTCCGAAGACAACTCGCCTTCGCCAGCATCCAGCCATACTCATCGCGCTTCTAAACACTTGCCAATCACATTGAATCTCTGACTCACTGATCAGATGAATAAACATCTCCACATAAGACGCAGTATCATCTCCAATTGTATCGCATCTTAATCGAGATGAAATATCTTTTCAAAGACCGGTTGGATGTGATTATGGAAATCTCGATACGTAGGCGTTAACTATGTTCCTCTGCAATGACAAATGAATGAAATATTTTTGAAATTTTTGAATAAAAAAGAATGGCACCTGTTCCCAGATTCAGGGCCACCGGAAAAGTGTGCTCGAAGATCTGCATTCGTTTGCGATTCTGGTTTGATTATGTTGCGCGTGCTTGTTTTTGATTTTGTTCAAATAAGTTCCGGAATATCGAACGTAGTTGCATAAGTTTGCGAAAATATCACAAGCAAACAGGTAAACAAACAGGCGAACAAGTCAAGGAGAAAGTTTTCAGATTTTGACACATTTATTGAATTTTTGTGCAAATCATCAAAACGAGTCGTTTTAATTGTTTCTGATTGAGGACTGGTTAGTGAGGAAGACGTCCCGAGATATAAAAGCGTCATATTCACATGACGAGTGGATATAATTAATGAACTGCAAAACAATTGGCATTTTGTCTAGACATTTTGGGGCAAGACCGAAGGAGTTCAGTTACTGATACCTTGATCCGATTTTGCGTTTAGAAAATCACAATTTTAATTCGATTGCACGCATTTTATTTTAGTTATTTGCAATGGACTTTTTTCTATGCCTTGGATACACATAGAAGCATGCTGCAATAACTTTTGATCTGCAAACCAAAAAAATGTTGGGAATGTGGTTTGCAACTCCGCCGGAGTAAGTCCCTAGTCAATAGAAAAAATGATACTCACTCAGTCAGCTATTTCTTTGATCGTAACTCGACATTCCAGAGGTTCTGTTTTGGTCAAAACGGGTATCTGATTTTTATGATGTTTTGATGTTTTGTTGAAGCATTGGTTTCCACTCACAACCGAGGCCACAGTCGTTAGTGATAAACTTGTATTAATTGTAAATTTATTTATATTTGAGAAAACAAATAATAATAACCTTCTTCACCGAGAAATCATTAAGGTTTTGTATGAAATAGGATGCAGTAAAATTTGTTGGCTCTTGTCTTTGAAAAAAAAAATGTCATCTACGAGAAATTTAATAGTACAGTCAAAATCGGTTATAACGACCTTCAAGGGATTGACAAATTTGGTCGTTGTAGGCGATATGTCGTTGTAAACCGTTCATAGTGCTTTTAATATATAAATAATTTTGTCGTTATAACCGATGTCGTTATAAGCGATTTTGACTCTAATAATAATTGTAGCCAGGATTATGAAGTCCCATTGTCTAGCTTCTACAGCTACAGAACTTCTACGTAGAAATCGAAACACTATGGCGCCCAAAAGCCTTTGTGAGAGCAATAATTCTGTAGATAAATTCAAACAAATACAGGGTGGGTCATCTAGGTTATTTTGACAATGACAGGTGTTTCCCGCTCGAAATCTTAACAGAAAGTCAGTATCATACCTCCACGGAACAAAATGAGTAGCTTTACGCTTGAGCAACGTTGGAAAATATTGAAAACTTATTTCCAAAGTGAGTGCTGTGTAGCCTAAACAGTGGGTTTTTGAAAAGAAGTTCTGGCCGAAACGAAGCACCCACCGCCACTGCTGTACGCAAGTTTGTGCAAAACGTTCGTGAGACTGGTATGCTAGTGGAAAATGTGGCTGTTGTGACCGAGAGTGTAAGACTCAATTCACGAACATCAACTCGCCATCGATTTCAACAGCTCAACAGGCAGCACGCACTAGCCTGAGGAGAATTCTGCACAAATATCTCGGATCATTCGCTTACAAGATCCAATTGACTCAGCAATTGAAGGCACGCGACCTTCCTTCGTCATAGCTTCGCAGTTTGGGCTTTAGAGCAGCTTGAATTGGATAAGGCTTTTGGGTGAAAAACCATATTTTCTGATGAGGCCCATTTTTATCTCGGCGGCTACGTTAACAAACAAAATTGCCGCATCTGGGGCTCGGAAAACCCGCACGTTATTGTCGAGAAGCCAACGCCAATGCATCCACAGACAGTGACAGTTTGGTGCGGATTGTGGAGTGGTGGCATCAGTGGACCATTTTTCTTCGAAAATGAGGCTGGAAACAACATTTCGGTCAACGGTGGGTAATGCCCAGAGCCATTTTAACAGACTTTTTTTTACTGAAATTGAAGACATGGATTTGGATAACCTCTGGTTCATGCAGGATGGCGCGCCATGCCACACAGCCCCTGCCACAATCGATCTTTGCGCATTAAATTACCAAATCGTGTTATCAGCCGTCTTGGCGATGTCAATTGGCCGTCTCGAGGCAGAGATTTTTGTCCCGTGGATTTTTTTTTTTGTGGGGAACCGTTCAATCGGGAAACGATTGAAGCACTTAAGACCTATATCATCCAAGCAATCCGTGAATTACATCCCGAAACCATCAACAAGGTCTCGAAAAATTGAGGTGACAGAATGAGCTAATGCGAAGCCAATCGAGGCAGCCACTGGAACGATGGGAAAGTTTGTTCTTTTTTTTTTTGTCGTAGGTTTTTGTCACACTACACTGGAGCACTTAGACGCAAAACTGGCCCATTGTACTACCAGGCAGCAACCTACTTTTACTGAAATTTCCTGGTCTTCCTTTGGAAGGCAGGCGCTGAATGCCACCTCATCAGCGCCACCTGATCCGAGCAAAGGCGGGACAATGGCAGAGGAAGTGTCATGCAGTGTCATCGCCTTCTCCACAGACGTCGCAGAGGGTTTCGTCACTTAGGCCAAGCACACTTAGGTGTTTGGCGAAGGTGTAGTTCCCCGTTAGTACGCCAATAAGTTGTCTGCAGTCTTTTCTGTTAGGAGATAACAAGAAAGCCGCGGATTTCTTACAGACGTTGGGGAGAATGCGCTTGGTCTGTCTACATCCTGGAGAGTCATGCCACCTGCGGTTGTGCTTTCGAAAAGTCCAACCATCGATGGAAGCCCTAACCAAGGACGCGGGCAGTCCCAGCGTAGGTTCAGGTCCTGAGAATGCCTCATCTGGTCCTCGCCTAGCAAGTTCTTCTGAAACTCTACCAGCTCAGTCCGCTAAGGAGACACAATAAATAATCGGGTCCTACAAACTCATATTCCAACAGGAGAAACCTCCTATCTGATTGTAAGATGAAGTTCGTCTGTCTAGTGAGAGGCCATAAGATAACTTAACTTTCCAAATAAACGAAAGGAACCCACAGAATCATATTAGTTAGTGAGTTCTGAGATTGCTATGCAGTCACAGAATTGTGAATTTACAGCGCTACTTTGTTTGTATCAACGACTATGCCTTTTTGAAGGGAACGTAGCCGTACTTTAATTAAACAGTCGTAATGCCTAAAGAGCAAAACTGCATTGGGGCTTACGTCGAGTGACGCTTAACTTCCAACACAAGTAATACAAAGGTCCAGCCCGAAATAGTGCGTTGTGCTATCGTTCTTACATTTATTTTAAAAATGGGGGCAACACAATCTCCTGTCACAATGAACTCTTTCACGTCAAATTTGCGTGCGTTTTGACAGTTCCCATACAGATTAAGAGTTTCTTCAAGTTTCAAGTTTAAGTTTATTCATTTTTTTCTTGTGTGTTTTGATATTTCCTTTTAAAATTTAAGAAATGAAAACCGCTGAAATTTTCGTTGGCATTTCAAAGTATGCCAAAAGGAATTCCTAGGTAACGTAAAAGTAGAATGACGTCCAAAATCAGACCTGCACTGAAAAAAGTCAACATTTTGGCACCAAAGACGTCACTCTACAACTAGGAGATGGGTTGTCTGACTAAAAAGCCTTTTCATCTTTCCTTAAACATAAGAAATTGTCTCCAAGGAAAAGCGAAGACGTTGCGAAAGTATTGCATCACCATTAGTCGAAATTTCAGAAGTTATCCACCTCTGCTAATGGATAGAAAATCTTATTATTCGCAACAAGACCACGCTAAGGATGTAAACTAACAAAACTGTGTCACGGAATATCAAACACTTTACATCATCTCATATCAAATTCTGGATACTTCTTGATTCCTTCAGTTGAACACACGATACCACACGTAATTTCGGTTGAAATAGGCCACTAGCGGTTTGCGCAATACAAACATCCCTGACATGATCTAGATGCCTCTCTCAGATTTACGAGACTCACAAAAAATCTCCTGTCACTCAGTTGACCTCAAAACAATCCAACGACCGTGGGTGACTAAACAGTCAACGATTTATGCGAACATTTCAAATTCCTCGCATACACGCAGCCCGCTCAAAGAAGGCGGCTAAAACCCCATGCCAACGGTATCTTAATTGCTCCAACTCCATACGGTTCTGCCTCCGTGTGCGTTATACTCATGAAGGCGTCACCGCGCACCAGCAGCGACCAAGAGTCGTGCACAAATTTGACACATCCGGAAGATGTGCGAATTGGAATTCCAATCACAGAACACACATCTCTCAGTCATCGAACCAATGTCCAGGCCTAAATGCGGTAAAGGGGTTAAACCGTGCGTTGAATGGAAGCCCCCGCGAAGCGTACCGCGTCTGTGTCGGTGTCATGGGCAATTTAAGAAATGAAATTAAATAACACGTCCATTGTTGCGGCCTGGTCAAGCGGACGAGGAGAACATTCTTGCACTTACCCCAGGCGTACTGTCAGGTTGAAGAACCTTAACGGTCTCGTGGACATCGCATCCATCCAGCACAACGTCGACTGTGTTAGACAAACATTATCGTAATCGATTGAGTGCCTTTTGTATTAGCACCTTTGATGGTGGCTCCACCGGTTACCCACCTGAATAAAATTTCATTTACATCATCGCTGCGCACACGGTAGCTGTTTGAAGAAAAACGCGCGCGCAAACACAGGCACGGCACGACGACGAAACAGGTCTGCGGGTCGAGCAACGACGACGACAACGACAAAGACGGCGACGATTTCATACAGCTCACCGGGGTGCGTTCGCTGATTGAAACGCTTTTTCATGGTTCGGTATCGGTTTGTGGTTTGATGACTCGGCAAACGAGCAGCGGTGCGAATTCCGATTCGATGGCGAAATGTACGAGTATTTCCGCAAAGACGCAACATCAAGGTTGGGACGATGCCTTAAGAAGTTCAAATCCACTCAAGTGCGTCTGTGTGGGGAGAAAGTTGACAGATGAATCAGCTGCGAGGCGTGTTTGAAGCTGTGTCCCACATTCGACGAGGCGTCAAGGCCCTGTAATCACTGTAAACAATGATGTTGCTTGCTCAAGAGCTGGCAATTAATTACAAGTTGACTGTTCGCACCTTTGCATGCACAAGAAGTTAATTGAAAGCTCATTTACATCAGAGCAGCCACCCGAGGGGCGCTGCAGAACGCCAGAGTTCTTGCAGAGACTTGCATTCTTGAATCTGTGCGGCACGATATTGCCAATTTACATGCTGCACCTTTTGCTGCCTCCATCCGTGCACTCCTCCCTCGATCCCACCGTGATGGCCTGCTTACAGCGAGCGCACGTCAGCGAATGTTTACCGAACAGGTCTGCTGCTATGGCGTCACCATCAGCACCAACAGCAGCAGCAGCAGTAGCAGCAGCATCTGCAGCCAGAGTAAGACGCTGAAGTTTCTGGTCGCAAGAATACTGGCTAAGCAATGTCAACACGGCCTTGGGTTTGTTTTTGTTTTTCTGCTTCTTCGTGCCGCCTGCTCCCGATTTCTGTCTTCGCCTTTTTTGCGCGCCCTAGAGGTGTTGTAATTAAGTTTAGCGTCCGCTTCAACTCCAGATTCTGTATCTGCGCTGTGACCTAATAAATTTCTTCTTTTGCCGTCGAGATGCATCGCACAAATCACTAAGGGGATGTGTTTGTTTGCTATTTCACAAGAGTCTTTTGTGCTATGTTTTGTCTTTTTTTTTCTTCTGCACTTGAATGAATGGAGATTTTAACGGTGTTTTTTTGTTCTTTTCCTTTTTCTTACAGACGACTGTCAAACCTAGATGCAGTGGTAAGTTAAACAAAAAAACCACGTGTTTGTGCATGAAGGAGGTTACAGCAAACGTATGCCAGTTGCAATGCACGAGTAGCTTGCCTTTAAATTTAATTGTTGGCATTCGAGCAAAGGGTTGTGCATCAGAGTGAAGATTTTTTTAACTTTAACGAAACCCTATGGAGGATTTAAGCAAAATCTGTCAGAAATTGTGACTCTTTGAATCTTTTATTAATTTAATATAGCAGAGATGCGCTTTCATCCGCGTCAACGAATTCAAAATACTTCTGCGATGTCATGCTGCTGAGTCATCTAACGACATTTGATATTTTAGACGTACGTAAAGTTAAGAAAGATACTCCCCCATTGGATAAAAATTCAACCAAAAGTGAGAAAATATATTGTTCGAGACTAATATGCGAGAAAGACAGTACTGCATTGGTGCCACCATTTTTGCGTCACGCTGATAGTCCTTCAGGCGTACTTTGAAACGACAATCTAAATTTAATAACAATAATAATAATGGCGGCGCTACAGTCCGAGGTGGACCTGGGCCTAGCTTCTCAGCAACCACTCGTGTTGTGCGTGCTATTGTTCTCTCACGAGTGGAGGGGACCTACAGTGTAATGCCGACCCCGAACGGCGAGATTGAGAAGCGTTCTCTAGACGGTAATACTCTTTGAGCATTGTCAGTGACTCGGAAGAGGTGGAGCCGTGAAAAAATGTTTGATGTTTTTTTTTCGATTTCTTACATCCTACTATTCTACATCCTACTCCGAACCTCCAAGTGGGCATCGAGCAACCCTCAAGGAGACCGGGTATCCAACTCCTATGGAATTGGGGGTCGGTGGCTAATCGGAGAGGGTTCATGTTTCGGCATGAGTTGGCTGGATGCGCAAGCATAGCAGACCTTGTGTCAACAGCCAAACTAGCACCTATTCACCAAGGAGGTGCGGCTGAGAACGGGTGTCGGTCTTTGAGCAAGCGACTCGCTATAAAAACATGCATAAAGGGCCCGTTCGGGAACCCTAATCCCAAACCGTAGGATCTTCCAACGTTACTTCGGGTTTTTCGAAATGGAAAACGGAGAACTTTTTTGGGTTGAAACTGGTAGAACTAGTACAGTCAAAATCGGTTATAACGACCTTCATGGGACTGACGAATTTGGTCGTTATAAGCCATGGGTCGCTGTAACCAATAACTCGAAGATAGCACATAAAGAACGGAGACCCTCTAAACTGTGCCAACAACAGAGGGATGAGTCTCCTAAATATCGCATATCAGACCTTCTCTGCCGTCTTATGTAAGCGCTTGAAGCCCTAGGTGAACAGTCAAATTGGTCAATATCAGTGCAGGTTCGGGCATCGACCAAATATTCACATTGCGACAGATCTTGGAAAAGACACAGGAGCATCAAGTCGATACCCACCATCTGTTTACCGATTTTAAGGGCGCGTATGGTAGTATTTTGAGAGACAAGTTATACAGCGCATTGTCTACTCTTAGCTTCCCCGGAAAACTCGCCTGTCTTTGCAGAATGACGAAATGATTTTAGAAAAAAATGCGGTCGCATCAACAACTGCGTCGATTTTAGTCGTTATTACCAATATTTTATCCAAAAGAATGAAAAAATCGGCCTTTATAAGCGGTATGTCGTTGTAAGCGATGTCGTTGTAAATGATTTGTTATTCATTGGGATTATAAAGGAGCTCAGTCGAGACCTAAAAATTTGATGTCGTTGTAAGCGATTTCAACTGTATATTTTGTTCCTTAGGTACAGTACATCGTAAATATAGCCAATAATTTGTGTGATGGAGAGAATAAATAAAACATCGGAAAAACATCGTTGTTAATACCGATGTTTTTTAACATCGATATTTGTCGTGGAACCATCGATGTTTTCAAACATCGATGTTTTTAAGAACGATGTTGCATCCCTACTGATAACACGATTTGGGAATGTGTAGCGCAAAAGATCGATTGTGGCATGGGGTGTATGGCATAGCGCGCCATTTTGTATGAACCAGAGGTCTTCCAAATCCATGTCATCAATTTCAGTAAAAAAAAGAAGGTTAACATGGCTATGTAACGCATTTTTTCGAAAAAAAAATGGTCCAATGATGCCACAATCCACAGTCCAAACTGTTGCATTGGCATTGGCTTCTCGACAATAACGTGCGGGTTTTCCGAGCCCCAGATGCAGCAATTTTGTTTGTTAACGTCGTTAACGCCGCCGAGATGAAAATGCACCTCATCAGAAAAGTTAATTTTTTGCCCAAAATCGTTGTCCAGTTCAAGCTACTCTAAGGCCCTGCGAAGTGGTCCTTCAATTGCTGATTCTATTGGATAAGTGAATAATCCGAGATCTTTGTGCAGAATTCTCCTCAAACTAGTGGGTGAAATGTTGAGCTGTTGAGATCGATGACGAGTTGATGTTCGTGAATTGAGTCTCACACTCTCGACCACAGCAGCCACGTTCTCATCTGTGCGCAACGTACTACGACGGAGACCATGAGTGTTGTCCACTACCGTACCAGTCTTACGAACTTTTTGCACAAACTTGCGCACAGCAGTCGCGGTGGGTGCTGGCTTCGTTTAGGCCAAAACTTCTTCTCAAAAAACCCACTATTTGGGCTACACAGCACTCACTTTGGAAATTAAGTTAATTAAGTTGTTCAAGCGTAAAGCTACTCTTTTCGTTCCGCGGCGGTATGATACTGACTTTCTGTCAAGATTTCGAGCGGGAAACAGTTGTCAGTGACAAATGGACCTATGATTTGAAAAAAAAAAACAACTAGATGGCCCACCCTGTTTATCACACATTCTTTACCAAAAAAGCGGTCCAACGATGGAAACTTGTGGGGCACCTGAAGTTATGGAATAGTCTCTTTATACCATTGAAGTCCTGTTTACTGTACTATGAAGTCAAAGGTTGAAATAACTCTCCAGTGACGTGTAGCATCCTATGATGCATTCTACACGTCATTGATGTCAATACCCCTTAAATGACTTTACCACAAGCCCACAAAACTTTATCCTGCACGAAAACTTGTTCGTTCTAATTTCAATATGCCCTCTTAAACTCCCAAAACTCCGTCGTGAATGCAAGCGATACCGACCTCAAAGCCATAAAATAGGGATCAGCACCACCGCAAACTGTAGGTAAGGAATTAGGTCATAAACCATCCATCGTCCCACCATTGACGTCATTCCATCACAGACCACACACACAATACATCGCTTAAACGATTGTCCTCAAACCTGATACCCAGCACACTCCCGTAATAAACCTCAAATTTGCAAATCATTTCGCGATTAAATGAAATATGCATCCATCACCACGCCCCGGCTGAGGAGCCTCAAACTGAATGGAAACTCCGGCGTCTTCAATTGCCAAACACTCCTCATGCCGCATCTGCATAAATGCCAAATTAGATTCATCCTGCTGCGTTCCATTTGTGAATTTTTCATGAGCACTTAACAACCCCCTGGCAATGCGGAACGTCTCAATCTTGACGGAGGAACCCTCCATTAATGCGCCAACAAAAGGATGCCCTTATGAGTCGAACACACACACACACTCGTGTATGGGAGCGCTCTGTGCCGCTATTGTTCGACTCAAAAGGGACCTCGTTACGAATTCCCAATAATGAAATAATCAACCATCGAACCCATTCAGCTTTTAAAGTTTTCGATTGCTCCAGCGAGCCGGTACCTACGTGAGCTTCATCTAATTACTGGGCCTCTCCACACCACTCCGGCAGGAAGGTCCTTCAGTGTGCATATTCTATTACAAATACTCCTTCAATTCCCCGTGCCGGGCGTATTCAAAAATCCAAAGGCTGACTAATTAAATATATTTATTATGCAGGCAAGCACCACTCATCTGAGGGCGGTCAGGATCGTCGATCTATTGAAGGGACGAGCCAGTGCAACACTGCAATCGACGGTGAAGAGAGCGCACCTGGTTAGGTATTGCCATTCATTTCGAAATGGACACATCTGCGGGATGCGGTGGACTTCGAAACATGATTTCGTCCTTATAAATTCACAATGCGCGCATAAAAATACACACCCCCCCTCGCAGATACACGGTGCAGTGCTGAGCAGCGACTGTCGGCTAGCGGCTGTCGGCTGTCGGCTGGCATCCTGACGGCAGCGTCAGTGGGGATACATTAAACAGTTTAATATTTAAATATGGAATCGACCTCAAATTGAAGAGGGGGGGGGGGGGGGGTTAGTTGGCTTGGTGCCGCTTGCGGCGAGACGTGGGCCGATGGTGGGTGGTTGGTGGTGGAGCTTCCTCGTTTATGCCATGCCGGTTATTTCATTTTCCGTCGTAGCAAATGGGGAAATTTCCTTAATTCCGAGGCGAAGGACGAAAGGAAAATCTAATCTTTGCATTCGAGTCTGGGACCCTTTCTCGAAATTATTTCCGTAATTTTTGCATCCGTCTTCCGTCGTCATCTTGCATTCGCTCTCTGGCTGGTTTCCGTTCGCCCTCGATGCTTCGATTTGCTCGTCCAGGTACGAATGTTTTCTGCTTATCCTAGGATTTTAATTTTAACTCAACGCATACAAGATATTGAATGGGATTTCTGCTCAAGAAAACTGGAAAATGATTTGAAACTGATTTAACAGTGTATTTATATCCTTTCTATGGGTAATCCTTTCAAAGAAACATGGTATTCTTTGGCAGCAACAGCTGAGTCTGGAGTAAATACGCTTCAATGGGCGAGGACTTCACGGCATCGTGAGGGTTGTGGTTTATTGAATTTGATGAGTTTCCACCTGAGAGGAGTCCATGGAGTTATGCATAAAATAAACTAATAACTTTGAGCACAAGTACTTTCCTGAATTAGAGACACTTTGCTAATCTGAAGATGTGTAGATGGGGTGCTGTGGATCCTTGGGGGAATACCAAACCACGCATCGGAATGAAAACCTCAATTCTGATGGGATTGCCTGGCTCATCTTAGTAAACACCAAATGCTCTACTGGACGAATGCCTCTCATGGAAACACAGACAGAGACGGAGTCGTGTCCGGAAACACGCAGCGGTCCAATATACGAAGCCATCGTACCAAAGGGACTCTCTTGCGAGGAGACGTTAAAGGGAGTTGATGCTTCAGACACTTGCAGACCTCTTTGTTATTGAATTTCCTTCGGTAATTAGGTTTTCTTTTGGAAAAGGAAGAATGAGCCAAAAATGTACACAGTTGTGGAAGCATTTTCCCCAATCGTGCTCCAGGCTCGCTTCATGTTCGACCGTCTCCCATGTCGGTGGCGTGATTTTGTTGGATGTGATTTATTTTAACGCAACTTAACCGTATTATGACCGTACATACCCCAAATTCCGAGCGAACCTTTATTTTTTATTATCGGTCGTCTGGAGCACGAAAAGTTCACGACCTCGTTTTGGGGGCAAACCGAAAAAGGAGAAAATCATAAACCTACACATAAAGTCGCGGACAATTTTAGACCTGTCAGCTCCGGTTAAGAAGGCCGTTAAGGTGAGAGATGAACAGGCAATGCCCAGATTTTTTATCGGTAAAAATTTCTTAGAAGACAGAGTGAAGGGAAACGTGAAGGCAACAAAGAGAGGGAGAGAACACATGAAAAGATAACGAATGACGATAACTGTTTTGAGATCCATGCGGCAGATAAAAATAAAATTAGATTCTCCTTATTCCTTTTGAAGGTCTTAGTACATATGCCATCATTTCAGGTGAATACAGAACACAATTTTTTGCAGTATTCACCGCAAATGGGGGTCTCAACCTCGAAGAGTCTAACCCAGTGACTCATTTTCACAGAAGATGAACGCATATCTTGAGCATAAAAATACCCAACGTCAAACAGGGAATCGCTCAAGGACATTTATTGAAGTAATCTGTGAGATGCAAAATCGGTAGATGATCCTTAGTCGGACATTCGGATTAGTGATGTGCCAAACCAAAAGTTTTTCAAACCGAGTTAACTCGAGTTGGAATTTAAGCAAACCGAGTTGCAAACCGACACCAAACTACACCTAGGTATAGAATCATGTGGTAAACCTCGGTTTGTATAAAGGAAGAGTGCTTTCAGGAGTTCAATCAGTAGAGCAGACGTAAAATATTCAGGAAAACTAGCTTTCAAATAATAAGCGAGATCTACAGGGTTGGCCAAATACAAGTTTCTTTTTAAAAATGCAAAAAAATTAACAAAATTAAATCAATTCCATGTATTATTGTTTCATTAGTAAGAACAAATATTCCCATTAATTATGAAATACAAAGTCGTTCAAGTGGCTGCCTGGGCTGGCTTCGCAGTAGCGCATTCTTTCACCCCAAATGTCGAAGACTTTGTTGATGGTTCCGGGATGTAGCCCACAGATTACTTGAATGATATTGGCCTTAAGTGCTTGCATCGTTTCCGGATTGTTGGCGTAATATCGCTCCTTCATGATTTCCCACAAAAAAAAGTCCAAAGGACTCAAATCTCAGCCTTGAGGCGGCCAATTAACATCGCCAAGACGGCTGATAACACGGTTTGGGAATTTGGTGCGCAAAAGTTCGATTGTGGCATGGGCTGTGTGGCATGGCGCGCCATCCTGAATGAACCAGAGGTTATCCAAATCCATGTCTTCAATTTCAATAAAAAAAGGGTTCTGTAACGGCCACCGTTGATTGAAACGTTATTCCCAGCCACATTTTCGAAGAAAAATGGTCCAATGATGACACCGCTCCACAATCCCCACCAATCTGTCACTCTCTCTGAGTGCATTGGCTTTCTGACAATAAAGTGCGGGTTTTCCGAGCCCCAGATGCGGCAATTTTGTTTGCTAACGTAGCCGCCGAGATGAAAATGCGCCTCGTCAGAAAAGATGATTTTTCGCCCGAAATCGTTGTACAATTCAAGCTGCTCTAAGGTCCAAATTGCGAAGCGATAACGATAACGAAGCGGATGGTCGCGCTCCTTCAATTGCTGATTCAATTGGACATTGTAAGCGAATAATCCGAGATCTTTGTTCAGATTTCTACTCAGGATAGTGCGTGAAATGATGAGCTGTTGAGTTCGATGAAGAATTGATCTTCGTGAATTGAGTCTCACACTCTCGGCCACAGCAGCTACATTTTCATCTGTGCGCAACGTACTACGACGGGGACCAAGAGTGTTGTCTTCTAGCATACCACTATCACGAACTTTTTGCCACAAACTTGCGTACAGCAGTGGCGGTGGGTGCTTGGTTTCAGCCAAAACTTCTTTTCAAAAAACCCACTGTTTGGGCTACACAGCACTCACTTTGGAAATAAGTTTTCAATATTTCCAAACGTTGTTCATCCTCAGTAAACTTCAGTCTCAATAACACTATCTTGACATCGTCTAGGTCGGGGGAGACGGAATTCTCGTCAATCATCGTCCAAGTTAAGTGGACCAGATGCAACGGTATTTATGTCATCGCCGCACAGTGGTTTCATTTGTATGGGAGGGGCGGTCAAAACTCAAAATTTAATTTTAAATGATAGAAAATAAAACAAATAGTTCAAAAAGTGAGTAATTTTATATATTATTTAATGTAATTAAAGAATTTAACCTTTAATAATAAATTCAAAATATTCTTAGACAATGTCGATTTTTGTGTTTTCAAAAATTCTCGTTGGGATTCTATAATGCGTTGGGCAGTATGAAAAAGGCGTCCCTAAAGGGTAACTTAGGCCAATGAATCGAAAATTTTTATTGTTTCAAGCTCCCTATCAATCTTCTTTCGCTTTAAGAATCTTAGCATAGCTTGGAAAAATTTCAACTTTAGTCTTTTGGTTAACCAAGTTCCTAATAACTTGGTACTGATGTTTTGACAATTAGCTTCAACCAAAAGTTTCAAAGCATCATTTGAATCAAGTTGTTTGGCTTGAAGATTGTCTGTTGATTGACAATGTTTTAAAACACAGGCAATATCTGTGTATCCCCCATCCCAATCGGGGGCAGAAAATCCTAATGCAAGTGGACAAGTCTTTTTACACTGAATTTTCCTTCAGTTGTCATCAAATACAGACCACGTGCGGTTTTGTTGCAAATCAACATCATTCTTCTTTCACAAGCAGACACATACATCTTTTATGTTCGTACATTTTGTTTATTTTTGGACATCGTTCTAATGCGCCGTGGATGAGGACGAATTTTATGAGGCTGTCTGACCTTTTAAAATTCCCCTGAACACCAAGATAATCATTTTTTTTGTTGCTTTTATTGCTCAGCTGAGGGAGCTGTGTTTGAATTGACTTTTTAGCGGCATGAATATTTCACAGAAGTGCAAGATGGAAGAAGCGCCTTAGAAAACTGAAAATGTCAAATTTTTGATTGCTCGTGTAGGAGGAAACCAGTGAATTCTGTTGACAGAGACTGAAGGGACTCCTAGCATTCGTCCTTTTCAACAGAAGGAAACCAACACAAGTTTAGAAACTTTCAAAACAATCTTTTACTTTTTTTTTTTCGGAGGTTTTTGTCGCACTACACTGGAGCACTTAGACTCAAAACTGGTCCATTGTACTACCAGGAAGCAACCTACTATTACTGAAATTTCCTGGTCTTCCTTCGGCGCTTCTGTAATGAGAAGCCCACATCATCAGCTCTCACCTCATCAGCACCAAATAACTGCCACCTGATCCGAGCAATAGCGAGACATTGGCAGGGGAAGTGCTCTGCAGTGTCATCGTCTTCTCCACAGGCGTCGCAGAGGGTTTCGTCACTTAGGCCAAGCACACTTAGGTGTTTGGCGAAGGTGTAGTTCCCCGTTAGTACGTCAATAAGTTGTCTGCAGTCTTTTCTGTTAAGAGATAACAAGAAAGCCACGGATTTCTTACAGACGTTGGGGAGCATGCGCTTGGTCTGTCTACATCCTGGAGAGTCATGCCACCTGCGGTTGTGCTCTCGAAAAGTCCAACCATCAATGGAAGCCCTAACCAAGGACGCGGGCAATCCCAGCGTAGGTTCAGGTCCTGAGAATGCCTCATCTGATCCTCGCCTAGCAAGTTCATCAGCGATCTCATTTCCCGTGATCCCGTGGTGCCCCGGAACCCAGACAAGTCTTAGCGAATTCAAGCTACCGATCAAAGAGAAGAAGAGAGAGAAGAAGACTAGACAGAGACAGAGAAGACTTGCATTCCTGAACTATCCTGGAAGTGGTTAAAGGGTTGAGAAAGGCCTTAAGCACAGCTTGGCTGTGGCTACAGACACAAATACTTCGCCCCTTCCACCTATTCGGTGGATCGGAAACCTTTCCGCTTTGAAAACCGACGCAAATTTACCTAACGAGGTGTGCAGTCTAAAGTTGTCGCTCTCCACGAAGGCACCAGCACCAGATCCTTCATTGGTCTTGGAGCCTGTTGCAAGCTAGGTTGGCTGGGCCACGGTGACAGTGAGTAGGACGGCGGCACGCTTGCGGTTGCACGGCTTAGCTCGTCGGACGGGGCGGTTCTTGTCCTCCCACTCGTACAACACCAGCTGTCCGTGATTCAGCAGGGCATCAAGATCAGAGCCAGGCGTGCTAGGGAAGGCCCCCATGCAGTCGAGACAGACCGTTCTTTGAAGCTTGGTGAAAGCAGCAGTTACATATTTACGCGAAAGCTTATTCCACCAAACGACCGATGCACAGGAGAGAAGGGGCCTAATCATAGCCGTCGAGATCCAAACGGATCTTTTTGGTGATAGACCCAAGGATTTGCCGAAAATTCCCTTACACTGCCAGAAAACTGACAGTGCCTTCGCAATTTTCGTTTCGATGTGTTTTTTCCACAGAAGCTTCCTATCTAGAATGACACCCAGATATTTAGCTTCATCGGAAAAGCGGATAGTGACACAAACTTTTAGTACCAGTTGAGTCAAACCAGTCATTTTCCTCCTCCTCGTAAAGAGGACAACCTCGGTTTTAAGAGGGTTGACTGAAAGCCCATTTCTGGTACACCAATCGCCGATCACGTCGATCTATCTCTTACTTACTTTACCACCTCTCAGTGCACCTCCATCCGGTAGTGAATTAACACCAGTCAGCGAATTACCATCCGTCAGAAAAAATTGACAGCCCTCAACTGTCATTTAAACTGTTTGGACAATACTTCCGAAAAACTATCCCTCCCAATTCCTCTCAAGCGTAAACGAAGCTCGTTAAGCCAATTTCAGATCAGCCAAAAAATTGCCACAACATCGTAACCAACGTCAAAGTGACTTGGGATCTGTTTCATAACCTCAACTATTCTGTGAGGCATTTCCCTCACAGTTTCTTTCCTCCCTAACGCCATTCTTCCGCTCTCTAAGCTGAGAGACCGAATTCAAATGTATTCCCAATGAATTTCCATTCTGATTTATTCCGTTGAATCATAAATGTTTGACAAGGGAGGCGGGCGGTGGTACAAATGTCATCTCATTGCACAATTTTCAATGATTAAGGAACGACAGAAGAACGAAGAACACCGAGCGACAGAGAGAGAGAGATTTTGAAAACACAAAATACAAAACTCGAAACACCACACTTGTCAAAACATATTATTGCCAATCATCCCTTCCACAAGAGCCACCAAGGAAGCCCACGAACACGTTCGCTCTCCTCAGCGATTGCCATTGAAAAACTATGGATAGTGAGGAGCCCTCAAGGCACAGCCATGCACAAATCAACGTGCACGGTCTCGTTCTTGTTTGCCTGACAGCCAGCCAAGGAAAGGATCTTGCAAATATGTATGCAAAGTTATTCCGTACATCATCATCGTCATTCTCAACCTCATCGTCATCGTCATAGACATCGTCATCATCATCATCGCCAGCCCTCACTAGTGTCGCCCTCTTTGTCGTTGTCGTTGCCGTCGTTGTCTTCGTCGTCTTGTGCTCATCCACTGCTCATGTCGACTGGCTTTGCTATTTTTAGTTAACCGAACCTCTTCGACTGACGCAAGCAGGCAAGAAGCTACGTCGCGTGGCGTTGCACAAGGACCACCGTGCATCGTGGAATGCATAATAAGGACGAACATGACGAACACTCCCTCAGCCGCTCCATGTGCTCTCTGTCCAACAGCGAGAATATTGATAAATTAAAAAGCGCTTCAGTTTTAGTTTAGGGTTTCGGCGATGGTCTCGCTCCCGGTGTCGGTTTCGGTTTCGGTTTCGGATTCTGATTCTGGCTCTAGGATTCAGCGAAACAAAAACGACACTCGCACAATTGGAAGATGATACCCGTACTTTGTTGCATATCAATTGGGGGATTGTTTAGCGTTTGTGTCTGCTCCATTGTGAGAATGGCAACGACAGCGATGACGATGGGGACAGGGCAACCAGGACCGACAAGGCTGATGAATTATTCAGTTCCAGCTTCGGTGCACTTGCATTTGGAATATCAATAACTGCGCTATTACTTAATGGTGTACTAATGCCACAGTCCCCTCCGCTCACACTCGGGGCAACGAGGAGCACAGATGGCAGGAATTCGCGAACAGACAGCTGGGTTTGCCCCCGCTGAAGTTCATTAACCACACACAGAATGATACGGCTCGAGGGACCACATTGCAATTGCATGGTCCTCATTTTAATTAATCGCTTGAGTCTGTTGCTGTGCTAGAGCTCTGAAATTAGCCATACCTGCTGGTGGTGATGGTGGCGGTGCTGGTCTTGATTCCATGCTTGAGGAATTACACGCTGTGAACCAGAGGTTTGGTTTGGATTGTCCATGGCACCAGCACCAGCTTTTCCTTTCGTCTTATGACGATTAGTGAGCTGTAGAGGCATAAACCGGAATTGCAGCAGCGAGGTTAGGGTAAATTATGAGTGGAATCTGTATGTACAATTGGGAAGGCGGCTGGCTTTTAAGTGGACAGCTCTTTAAGATGAGGGATCATTGTTGGATTACGGTCGAGCACTAAACAGTACTTACCGACGCCAATGGGAATCCATGGCTAAGATACCTGCCGATGCGATTGAGGGAAAGGTGCTCTTGCTTGTGTGCCATTAATTGGGATCTGTGGATGTAATTGGATTTGGTCTCGAGCTTGCATCATGATGAGCGTAGCTTTTCGGTTCGATGGCTGACGACAGGTTAGGTGTGGTTTCCTTTACCTAATTGGGTGGGTTTCGGTCGATTATGCTGTCGACATTCAAGCAGAGCATCGTTGAGGTAAGAAGTTGAGAGAGAAATAGTGTCTGCCGACCAAACTGGTGAATTGTTTTCGTTTTGATCTGGAGCGTCTGCCCAAGTATGTAATTGATTTCGAAAACGGCAGATAAAGGTTTGTGTCTTTAATCGTTGTCATTCGAGACTTTGGATTTCTACGTGATTTAATGTGGGCATTGATTGTTGAATGTTCTCAGATGGTTCTTAACTGTTTTGAGGCAAATTTACACAGGGTTCTGAAATTGAATTCAAAACAACTGCTTTGAGTAGTTCACAGGGTGGGCCAAGTACAAGTTTTTTTTTTTAAATGCAAGCAAATGAACAAAATTAATTTTTTCCATGTATTATGGTTTGATTAGTAAGAACAATCATTCCCATTAATTATGAAATACAACGTCGATCAAGTGGCTGTCTCGGCTGGCTTCGCAGTAGCGCATTCTGTCACCCCAATTTTCCAAGACCATGTTGATGGTTTCGGGCTGTAGCCCACGGATTGCTTGGATGATATTGGTCTTAAGTGCTTGAATCGTTTGTGGATTGTTCGCATAACATAGATCCTTCACAGTTCTCCACAAAAAAATCCAAAGAGGTCAAATCGTAGCTCCGAGGCAGCCAATGAACATCACCAAGACGACTGATAACACGGTTTGGGAATTTTGTGCGCAAAAGATCGATTGTGGTATGGGCTGCGTGGCATGGCGCATGGCATCCTGCATGAACCAGAGGTCGTCCAAATCCATGTCTTCAATTTCAGTAAAAAAAAGTCGGTTAACATGGTTCTGTAACGCCCACCGTTGACCGAAACGTTATTCCCAGCCTCATTTTGAAAGAAAAATGGTCCAATGGTGTCACCACTCCACAATCCGCAAGAAACTCTCTTTCTCTGTCTGTCACTCTCCGTGGATGTATGGCTTCTCGACAATAACGTGCGGGTTTTCCATTATCCGAGCCGCGGATGCGGCAATTTTGTCTGTTAATTTAGCCGCCGAGATGAAAATACGCCTCGTCAGAAAAGATAATCATTCGCCCAAAATCGTTGTCCAATTCAAGCTGCTCTATCGCCCAAACTGCGAAGCGATCGGTAACGAAGCGGATGGTCGCGCGCCCTCTATTGCTGAGTCAATTGGACATTGCAAGCAAATAATCTGATTGCAGCCACATTCTTATCGACGAAGGGGAGCATGAGTGTTGTCCACCTGCATACCAGTTTCACGAACTTTTTGCACAAACTTGCGTACAGCAGTCGTGGTGGTTGCTTCATTTCGGTCAAAACTTCTTTTAAAAAAACTGGGCAAGTGCGAGTTGTACTCGCACGGGTTAGGTTCCGTCGCATAATATTGATGGATGATTTCTTAATATCAAACGACGTTTTCAAACTACATTCAGTTGAATTTCCAAAATTCGCATGTCGATGATTGACTGTTTTTGGCCAATATCTCGAAAACTATTAAGGCCAGAATGCTCGCAATAGTTTTAAATGAAAGTACTCAATGAAGCGAAGTTTCTGTGATTTTTTTCAGATTTTTAAACTCTTTGGTTTGGAAATGGCAGGGGGGGATACATTAAAAAAAGCTTTGGAGCTCCATATTTTCCAAATGGTACTTTGGATCAAAAACTTTTGCACCCCCAAATGGGTGCATGGGCAATTTTTGGGTGCATGGGCAATGACATCTAGGTCTGAAGTACCTAATTCCAAAATTTCATGCCGATATCTTTATAAACTTCGGAGATAAAAAAGTGTGACAGACACGATGGACGGACGGACGGATGCACCGAAATTATAAAGGTTCCGTTTTTGTAGATGGAACCTTTAAAACTACTAGATGACCCACCCTGTGTATAAAATTATAAAGCCATGTTTTATTATTTTGCCACAAGCATTTTGGTATACGTTTGTTTACTGTTTTGAGCATTATTCAACATTTTATCATTGCTACCTCACACTGATGCTACTACGAATTGAAGGCAAACAAAGCTGCCAAGTTCTTTCCAAGTTATAAGTGAAGACCGTTTTATTTAAATTACAGTATTTTAACAATTTTTTCGATACGGGCTGTAGCAAAACTCAACAAGTAACTGTCTGATTGGAATTTTAACTTAACTTTGAATTATATTACATTGGTTAATTTTTTTACTGTGCCATCTCGGTGACTTTAATGTGATTTTTATTGCTATTCTATCTTTCTCTTCTGTTCACCCTGTATTTCTGTCTACCTTGTAGCAATTCCCGGGCACTCCCTTTGATCTTTTAAAGTTGCACTGGCCTGTTAGGCTATAATCTAACTCCAGCTAGAAGTTTTTCACTCTGCTGCTGTATGCAAAATCTAGTTTTTTTCTAGACTCCATAGCCTGCATTATTTAGGAACACCTTGCGAGTGTAACACATGGTAATCGTGTATTAATGCATTTAAGTCATCCTCCCAAGGAGGCATTGTAACTCAATATGACCGATTAATTGGCCACAAACGACTGGACACTGACAAGAAAGACAACCACAAATGTTGACCGTCCGGAGAAATCAATAGCCACTGGCAAACAGAACAGCTATCGTTAACTATCGCACTTATCACGTCTTCAAAGTCCCCCCACTTGAATCGGTTCCAATCACTTCCTCATGACAGCACGAGTTGCATTGAAAATTTAGAGCTACTTTCAGCACGAAATCACTGTCATTTCGTTTGATGTTCAATCGTCCATCGAAGTCTGCCAGTCACTGGCCCCACCACAAGTGCAACAACACGCTTCAACAGCAGCACATGTACAGTATCTCAATCATTTCACTGAATTGCAAAGAGCCACGCAATTTAAACATCTTCGTTTGACCTATTCTCGTTCTCCGCCACGTTCCACTTGCCGCCACACACACACACACCAAATGACTGCAAATCATTATCTGGTTCAATGAAACTGCACCCCCTCCTCGACGGGAGCTGCAGAGAAACACAAACACACGTCTCGTCATCGATAAACCGTTCAACCTTATTCTTTCCGTGAAGCAAGAGTAAGATGTCTTTTCTTCTGCTCGGCGAGTGCCAAACACTTTCGCTACACCTGCCGCTGCCGCACCAGCACCGACTTGAGACTCGACTCGACTCGACTCGACTCCAAGCGAAAGGCAGTTCCACTTTCTGCATTCTCTGCAAAACATCGAAATAAATGTGGTAATTATGTGCTTTGCGTGCGACAGCCAACAAAGGCATCCCCTTCGCCCCTGGGGCACTTGGGTGCTGAACGGATCCTTGACGGTGCTGAGGTTTGCTCAGGGTGCACCGAACAATGTTGCAAAGTGCTCACCGACGTCGCCCTTAAGTCGCACAGATTGTGTGTCAGGAATGCGTGTTGACGCGGCCAAGGGAACATTTAATGGCAACCCAATTACACAGTTTTTGTCTCAAAGTTGAGCTTTATTTCCAATCACCGTTACAGAGTAAATGAGAAGGGGGGATACATGTGAAAAAACATTTTTAGAACTTAGACGAAGGTTGTGTTCTCGGAGAATGCTCCGCAGAGACGTATGCGGCTGCCGCTTACGATTGCACGAACGAACTGTGGCCCAGTGGTGGTGGACTCACCTTCGAGTCGGATGACGTACTCCTTGCTTGATGGCGGAGGAAGGATCTGTAAGGTGAAAAGAGAGGACGTCAGGGAAGGACACGTCAAGTGAATGAGTTTTAGTTTTTGTGGCACGTACCTCTCCACTGTCTGAGGAGGCCACTTCAACGCGGTATTTCTCAAGAACCCTTCGTGCAAATGTATTCCTAGCCGCCCCTGGCAGGAGTACTTCGTCTCCTGTGAGCGACTGAATGATGATTTTTTCCTCGTGCTTGTTAGGTGGATTCTGTGCGGGGAAGAGCTTCTCAAGATTCTTGTACTGGAATAGAGATGCCTCGAGGTTTTGAATTTGTGTCAGCGTCTCCTGCACGGAGCCTTCAGGGACGAGTTCACTGTCACGGGAGAGCTTGCAGAGGTCCGAGAGGATTTCCTCGATTTGCTCGTTGAATGCTTCCAAAATGTTGGAGTATGCTATGACGTCCTGGAAAGAGAACTGGGATTTAGAGTGCATCGGAGAAATGTTAGAGCGGGTTTACCTTCAACTTGAGGACGGCGGAATGCAGAAGTGTGACCACTGACAACTCATACAGTTCACCAATCGTACGAGTCTCGAGATAGTGAAGGACCTTCAGGGCTTCGTTGGTGTCGTCAAAAAGGCGTTTCTGCAACAAAGACTTAATTTGTACGGAACTTTGGAGATTGTACCGGGAACTCACCTGCCGATAAGCGGGAATTGGTTCCGCCTGCTTCCACACACTTTGCCAGGTGTTGTCCTCAGCAGTCATTCGGGCACTGAGCTTGCCAGTGACCTTGCCATCCTCTAGAACATTCAAATCAAATAAGAGCTGCTTAAGAGCGATTCCCAACTCACCATCGGTTTCCTCCTCCCAGTCTCGTGGGCTGTACCACCGAATGAAGTCCTCGATCTTGCCATTTGGATTGGCTGCCTTGAAGCTCTCCATGTCGGACCTCAGCGAAGAGCACATCATCTGAGTCGAAAGACCTACGAAAGAATGCTGTCACTCAGGGCTCCGCCATCACAGCACATACCATACCCGAACCAGGACCCAGTTTCAGCATCACCTCCGCATCATCCAGCAGCTGGTCCTCAGTCTTTGGCACCGGTTCCTGTGTGGCCGGGACATACAAGTACTCATCGGAATTAATCAACTTCATGTCACCCAAACGTGACTGTCTGCCCTGTGGTTTGGGCGGGCTGCCACCATTTCCGCCCGACTCCTCATCCGAACAATCGAAAAACTCATCATCCTCCTCAGTCAACTCCTCGTCATCATCATCCCCCGCAACCACTATCGGAGCGACTGTCTTCTCTGTCACCCCAAATGGTAGCCCACATTCGCGGATGCGACGCCGTTCCATGCAAATGTTCAGCATTTGAAGTTTCTGATGCAGAAGACACGTGCGCATATCAGGAAATCCTGGAGCAACCCTGCAAAATGGGAAATTATTTTTCAAACCATTAATCAATCATATCCCACAGGTAATTGCAAGTCTTAACCCTAAGTCCTCGTCATTCTCTCGTCAAAATCGATGACAATGCATCCTGGCATCCTCATTCACTTCACCCGTCAGCAGACGAAGGAAACCTCCACCGCATCTACCGGCAAGTGGATTTACTGAAAAGGATATTGCACCCTAATTCCATTGACTTCACGTTGGCAGTCAGTGTTCGCCGCTGGAATTCTGATGGGAGGATGATGGGACGGCTTTTGACTCTGCTGCATTTAAGTGGAGATTTCTTCTATTCACCGCGAAGGAAGACGACGAAAATTCAGCGAAAATTCATTCAATGGCCAACGCATAAAGGATATTAATTCATTGTGTTTGAACCTCATGAATTTCCAATGGCTGCGGATTCGCCTCTAATCGCAGTCCTTACAGATTTTTATGACCATTTTTTGTTCTGTTCAACGCCAAACAAAAGACTTCCCGTCATTAACGTGGCGCAGATAATAAAATTGTTTTGTGCCAGATAGGGATATGACGGCAGAGAGAGAGAGAAAAGGACATTGAATGACAAAATTAATTGCCATCAAGACGGCACTTAAAATTTAGCCGAATCGGTAGATTCGAATTGAATTTGTGATAAGGACCTCATTGTCTGGGATGTTTTTCTTTTTCTGCTCTGGTAAAATGAAGAATTAATACAACAACAAAATGGTTGCGAATGACATTTATTCTATTTATGCTTAAACAAGAGTTAAGCTGCGTTCAAATCCATCAGGGATCTGTTCGTTTACTCAACCGAAACAGAGAATTTATTTTTTTTTGAAAATACAATGATCTCGATTGTTTGTGCCATTTTGAGGATTTGATTGCATCACAAGCTGTCATGGCAATGAAGGGGTATGACTTAAGGGATTTAAGGCAACCACGTTTAAAGCTGAAGCCCATAGCATCAAAATATTAGACGTCAGAAAGTTTGACGTTAGAATATTTGAAGAAACAAGCTTGTGCCATTGATTAACACTGTTTTAAGACGTGGTAGGAACTGCGTTTGGTTCCCAACTGGACTAAAACCGTTAACTTATTTCATGCCAAAAGATGCAAATTTTCAGGATGTCTAAATTTAAGGTTGGAACAAAATCCTAAACGGAATATGTCAAAGTGACGTTTCGCCTATTGGCACATTCAACCCGTCATCATCGATGGAACCACTAAATTCGAATATGTCAAAGTGACGTTTCGCCTATTGGCACATTCAACCCGTCATCATCGATAGAACCACTAAATTCGAATATGTCAAAGTGACGTTTCGCCTAGTGGCACATTCAACGCGTCATCATCGATTGAACCACTAAATTCGAATTTGTCAAAGTGACGTTTCGCCTATTGGCACATTCAACCCGTCATCATCGATAGAACCACTAAATTCGAATATGTCAAAGTGACGTTTCGCCTATTGGCACATTCAACCCGTCATCATCGATAGAACCTCTAAATTCGAATATGTCAAAGTGACGTTTCGCCTAGTGGCACATTCAACGCGTCATCATCGATTGAACTACTAAATTCGAATTTGTCAAAGTGACGTTTCGCCTATTGGCACATTCAACCCGTCATCATCGATAGAACCACTAAATTCGAATATGTCAAAGTGACGTTTCGCCTATTGGCACATTCAGCCCGTCATCATCGATAGAACCTCTAAATTCGAATATGTCAAAGTGACGTTTCGCCTATTGACACATTCAATTTGTCACCAAGAATCAATTACATTTTTTAGTTCTGTCTTTAGTTGAATAAGAAAGCCTAATATTCCACAAAATCTCTGGTTCAAAGCCGCCCCTTTTGAGCAACAAATTCAATGTCAAAAACGGCGAATGATACATAAGTCAGACATTATCTCATTTCAAATGTCAAAAACCCATCCAGGCACATAACCTTCTAATCATCTCAAGGTTGCCGAATACCCCTCGAAAATCAAATAAACCCCAAACATTTTAACAATGATTGCCATCTCCAAGAGCACACGTCACTGATAGACCCACTGAGCAATCTGTCAGAGCATGGTAATGAATCAAATTTCGCACGATTCATCTTCAAAACTAGCACCTATTGTTTCTTCTCGCATTCCCATCGCATTACGTCAAATCAGTTGTAAGCTGATGTACTTCTTTGGACCCCCCACAGATGGCATTGTCCAAATGCAAATTTTGGTTCATAAATCTCACACGTCATTTGTCTTGGCAGCACCGCAAGCCGCTTATCGTCTCTGAATTCGCAATTTGACTGCTTTAAAATGCAATTACGTCATGTAACCCGTTGATGGTCATTTGTTGTTGCCGATAAATTACACCGTTAATGAACGAACGATGAAAAACAAAACAAAACAAAAGAAAAACGAAAATAATTGTTCGTGTGCTGGCTTTTTGATTAAATCTCCCGCCAACTGCCACTGTGAACGCTTGCACCTCACGCAATTAAGAATTTTAAATGCACATCCTTTACGATTGTAATTAAGTCCCAAATGTGCTATCATTCCGCTCCCGCACAAGCTCATTTTGTTGAACACAAAAGCAGCAGCATGCCACGCGGTGTCCAATTGCAAGAAAGACTTTAAAATTCAAGTCCATCAACTGTCATCCTAATTGAAATTCATGCAGTGACAGAAGGGGACGCATGTGTCACTTGACTACTGTTACTTTCAAAGAAGTGTGCCATCAGTGCTCGTTCGCTCCAAATGAGGGCGCTCTAAAACCACCACCGCCGCAAGGTAATCATTGCAAATGAACGAGCGGCCAAACGGATGGAGTCTTTTTTTTTTGGGGCGTGCGGGGATGATGTCTTCACCGGTACACGAGTTTGGAGCGGACCATATAATCGATTTCCGCTGGATGTGTTCCGTTTCGTTGACACCTGGCGGGTCGTTGTCGTGTTCGAATCATTATTCCCTAACAGCTAGTTCGTGTATAATTGTATGTGTGCGTGTGTGTGCGGTCATGACTCCGCTGACAGACAACGTTAGGCGGCAGTCTCTATTTGACGGCGGAAAGTCACAACTAGGACCGAAGTGTCTATCCACACCCAATTCGTGGTTATGACACAGTCGCACACCGGCCGTTTTGTGTTCCACTTGGCCAAGTTTGAATGGCCGTGGAGGGTCCTCAACGCGAGGGTGGGTGGTGTTGGTCGGCGGTCGGCACTGGGTAATGAGCACCAACACACTACCTGGCTGATGTGCCTTGTTAGCAGGATGTTCTTGATTGTTTCACATGACACGGCGAGGACAAGAGCAAGTTCCGTGCACCACTATACCGACGAGAGCTAAGTGCTGCGAATAAATGTGACCTAGATTTTTGAGGCGCTTCCGAAATTGGGGCTTTTAGTGGTCCATTTGCGTTTTTATATCTCGTATTCATTATTATCATTATTTTCCGTTAATGGGCACAGCAGTGCAGGAGCGACACTCGGCTCGCACCCCCCCCCCCCCCCCCCCCGTCCGATGACCGTCGTGATGGTGGGTGGGTGGATGGGGTGGGGCAGCGTGTATGGCAAACATTTGAGTTAAAAATGTCCTTGGAAGGGTGGCTCTGATGATGACAGCGGTGGGAGTTGCCATTATTATTGCGCCGCACAGCTACTGTGGTGTGGCGACTCTCATCTATCATTATCTTGGCGGTTACGGTGGCGGAGTGGACATTTAATTGCTTCCCGAAAGCGAATCCCTTTTGTCCACAGACAGAGGCAGCAACACAAAAAAAAAGAAAAACAGCATTATCCTGTTAAATATCATCGAGGGATTTTATTTCGTGGACATTGGCGAGCTTGGGTGTGCTTGGTCGTGCTTGGTCGTGCTTGGTCGTGCTCCTCTGTTTGCTTTTTTTTGCGAAAATCAACGAGAAAAATCATTATTTACAGTGGAGCGGTTAGCCGGGCTTTTTAATTGTCCAGGCGCAATTAAATACGCATCCTGCACAAGAAGGGAAATATTCTGTTTGTCCAGCATTAGTCCAATAATTGATGGCCAAATAAAAAGCAATTTTATTCGCAGTCGGCGGGCGCAACGCGTCGTTCATTTAATTGAAGGAATTGCCATTACATTGAATATTGTATGAGTCATGCAATGGTCGGGTCGTTTTACCGACTGTTTGCCTGTCCCTGGGATGGGGATGGTGTTGGACATTTTATTAAGTGAATTTGATGGTAAATGGAAGTGAGCAAAATTGAGGGAGACCAACCGGAAGATTGCTGTCATCATGACCTATGGTTGGGAATGTCCGTCTGACAGAATAATTATGGAAATCACAGTCTGATTGGAATCAAGTTTCAGATTTGCTTTGACATCCTTCTTGGGCTGTCGTTTGCTGGCAGGGTTGGCTTGCCACATCTTCAGGTTTCTCTCCTTTGTTCAGTCGAATCCCCTCCATTTTTCAATCCTGACCTTTTGTTCGTTTAAATTGCCAGGTGTGTTTGGCCAAGCCGCACCAAAAGTCATTTGATTTACGACTAATTGAACAACACAAAAAAGGAAACAAATCAAATCCGCATTATCCTGCTAATCCTTTGAAAAAAACAAAACGCGCTGTAAAAACAACCCACTCTCGTTAATTGCACGTGACACACAAGTGGATGAACTCGTTACGACCATAACCAATAAATCAGAGAAAGCTGTTCGACCGCCCATACTCGAGCGGATTAACAAGCATGTGTGTCCAGATACCAAAAACAGCAAAAAAAATATAATTTATCGAGTGACATCAGAGATCAGAGATGTCGAACCCTTAGTTATCCCCACACGTGTGTAACTGCACTTGCATCGGTAACCTAGTTTCCCGCACGATGCAGATATGACACGGGGCTTAACCATGCAGAACCTGTCAAGCTGTTCGATTCTGGTTTGCGCTGCAAAATCCCGTTCTGTTCTACTCCAGATTCTATTGTGAATGCACCATCTAATGTCCGATGCGTATACCCTCCGGGACAGGGACACAAAAGCCGTCAGCAGTTCGACATTCTCCTCAAGATTCTAGTGGCAAGTGGCGCGCATTTGGAAAACCCACTCTGGCAAGACGGGTTCGCATCGCAATCTGCCGCCGCATGTGGCATGCAATTGTACGCGAGCAGAAGTCCAAGAAAAACAACAGTTTCTTACAAGTTTTTCGCAGCCAACAGCAGGAGCAGCACTTCATCTGGTTTCTGGCCGCCGTCGCCACGCCATAGCCACCACTTTGCTGGCAAATTACAGCTTAATGAGTTGTCGGTGCACACATGTTGCATGCAACCGTCGGGGTTATTGAATCTGATTTTCTTTTTCTGCCGAAGAGTGCTGATGTGCATCTCCACAGCATTGATTTAATTTCGACGCGCAGCGCACTCGAGATGAAAATGGAGAAAGAAAGAAATCTGAGGCGCCCGTGGGGATGCTGGGGACATTCAAGCCAGCAGCGGTACAACCCAGGAGAGGAACCCATTAAATTTCCATAACACTACCAGTGGGTGGGTAGCTGTCGTCGGCACACATTTCACGCCCGCAGCCCCATTTCACTGAGTTAGGGAATTCCCCGATCATCTATCTCTCCGCAGTTCCTGTGCAGAGGACGCATCAACGCTCTAGCCATCCTGTTATGCTGCATCGTTTCAAGTCAGATCAAATAACTGGGATATCTTTGCGAAAAAAAATGCCCGCCCCCCCCCCCAAAACAGCATCCCTCGCATGCAGAAGGGTGGGCAAACGCGTTCTCTCATCGTTCGACAATAATATTCGAAAAGTTTGCACAAAAGAAAATCCATTTTCACTTTTCCGTGAAGCAGGCTCCGTGGGTTGGGTCAGGTGGCAAGGGGAATTCAATACCAAGTTTTCACTTTGATAGTTTTTTGTGTGTTTTCCTTTTTTTTTTTCTTTGTTTTTCCGTGCACTTGGTGATCGCCGTCGCCGTCGTCGTCGTTGTCCTTCGCTCCATTCATGTGGAGATTTTTGGACAGAAAACTTTTATTTTAGAAAAAAAAAGAAAAATGGTGGGCACTAGCATTCTTGGAGATGACGACTGTTGTTTGGAATTCATATGTGTAGGGTGAGGCCGGAGTGAAGTGAGTTTTGAAAGCACTCGTCCGTATGAGGACGAAATTGGATGGCACTTAGAATGGCAGAGGTGTGCATGACAAGCTCTGGAACTGCACATGGATTTGTACGGATTGTGTGTCCTTTTCGTTACCCAGTGGTTGGCAAATAAGGGAATCGCTACAAGCGGATACATGGGGCTTTATGTCAATATAGACAGAAGGGTAGATCCAATGTATTGAGGTGATTGTTTGTAGATTTGAAAATGATTTGAACGTTTTACTTGTACACGATTTCAACTACTGTTTCAATTTTAAAATGACTCGCGATAAAAGCTTACTAACTCCCGTGAGAGTCTTAGAGATTTCAGACGTATAATACAGGGTGGGCCAAATACAAGTTTGTTTGTAAAAATGCAATAAAATGGACAAAACTTAATTTTTTTTCATGTATCATGGCTTTATTGGTAGTAACAAATATTCCCATTCATTATAAAAAATAAAACGTAATTCAAGTGGCTGCCTCGGCTGGCTTCGCAGTAGCAAAGGGGCTTAACTGATTGCTTAGGCCTGAACTTCAAAGAAAGGTGTATCATTTCTTATCTTCTTATGATTAAGAAAGGAGTTTTTAGAGTAAGCAACGAGTGCAGCATCGTCGTTTTTTTGGTATCTCATAGTGTTTTTATGAACAGAGTATATATTCGAAAAATAATTTGGGTCCACTTCTCCAACCTCAGCTTCTTCTTCTTCTTCTTAGGGCGCTACAGTCCGAGGTGGACCTGGGCCTCACTCAACATGCCTCTCCAGCCAGCACGATCTTTCGCCAGCTGTCTCCAGTTTCGCATACCAAGCCGGCCGATTGGTCCCCCTCGATTTGTGTGCGCCACCTTGTACGTGGACGTCCTCTGTTGCGTTGTCCCACAGGCTCAGAGTCGAAGACTCTTCGGGCCGGAGCTAAGTTGTCCATACGCTCTACATGGCCTAGCCATCTTACGCGTTGGATCCGTAGACGCCTGGCTAGACTCATGTCGCTGTACAGCCCATACAGTTCGTGGTTGAGCCTTCTCCTCCAAATGCCATCAACGCAAACAGGACCAAAGATCGCGCGCAGAACTTTTCTCTCGAGAAGACCAAAAGACTGTTCATCCGCTTGGGATATTGTCCATGCCTCTGCGCCGTACAGCAGGACTGGGATGATCAAGGTCTTATACAAAGTCAACTTGGTCTTCCTATACTTGGTTTTGCCCTCGTTTACAGCCAGACCCATTTTAGCCGCTTCCGTTTCAATGCCAGCAAACGCATCATTGACGGCTCGCTGTGTTCGCCCAATCACGTCAATGTCATCCGCGTAAGCTAGCAGTTGAACGGAATTTTGGAAGATCGTGCCTCTTGTGTTGGCCAGTGAGTTTTGCACGATCTTCTCAAGAATGATGTTAAAGAAATCACATGACAGCGCGTCGCCTTGTCTAAAACCTTTTTTGACATTGAAGGTCTTGGTGAGTTCGTTACCGACCTTGATGGAGCAGCGAGAGTTCTCCATCGTCATCCTGCTCAATCTGACGAGTTTAGCAGGAATTTCAAAACTAGAAATGGCGACAGCCTTATGTTACAGAGGCCGAAATTCGGAAATTTTCGAACTTTTAAGACTATGGTTAGATTTGGTTGCAAAGTTAAGAATTTTAGAACTACGTTGTCTTTTTACATAATTCTCCATTATTAACTAATCATAAATTCAAAATGTCGTTGTTTTCGGTTCAAAAACAGCTTGTACCAAATATAGCTCTGTTTACTAAGACTGCGTTGCCTAAATCAAGTGCATCCGAGTTACCATTTCCTTTTTCTTCCCTATTTACGGGAAATCCCTTTCGAGAATATGTAAAACATTTTTAAGTAACCAATATCCTTGTGGAGGTGTAAATTCAAAAACAAATTTCCACACAAAAAAATACGAAACTATTCAAGTCATCGAGTCAAAGGGGTTTACCCTCAAACTTAACACAACACAAATCAAATCGAATGGCAATACATTAAATCTCGCACGGAGAATCGGATAACATCCTGTCGCACGCGTGAAAAATACACACGAAAACCCTTAAAACATTTCAATTCATTCGTGATTCAGATCGGATATTTCTCCATATACGCGCGCACTTCAAAGGGCTTTCAGACTCTACCCACAAATGGGTCAAATGTAATCGGAGGTCGGCGAGATAATCTCCCCACCGGCGTACACCTCCCATCTCGACTCCTGAGCTATTTTTGTGAAAAAAAACCCGAGGTAAAACTTCATCTTTGCCAACTCCGAGTGCAGGACAGACAGGGCACGCAGAGGAAGGATACATACTCCTTGTGCACATTAAACTTTAAGTGCGATTCCTCGGGATAATTTGTGTGCAAAAGTGGGATGGGATTTTCCTAGATTTTCACAGATTACTTGTGTATTTTTTTTTTTTTTTTTGCGGGGAAATGTTCGGAGATTATATCTCTGAAAACGAGCGCAAATAGATGAGATTTCAATAGCCGCAGGTAACGCTACCACACCAGTCGACTCGAATGTGGTGCGAGTGGGGTGGCGACAATCAGAGTTGCTACGTTACAAATGCCATCACCATCATCATCGTCCCCTCATCGTCGAGGACTGCCACACAAACACACACAAAATCGACGAGAAAAGGACTGGAAACAAGTATCCAGCTCTTTATATGACTATTAGCCGCCTTTGGATGGCATTGTAAATTTCCACTCTTATGGTTTTTGGCATGATGACTGGCGGCGGCAGCGGCATTTGACAACCGTCTCCCCTTCTCTCTCATGGGTCTGGTGCAGTCGTCGTCGGAGTGAATGCCAAATTCGACGTTCAGGAAACCACTTGAGTTGGAATTTGGAATTTCGGAGTTTATCGGGTTAGGCAGAGGGACAGAGAAATCTCTTGTAATCCACTTTCGATTGGCACTTCCCATTTGAACGTGCAAGGACAGTGGGGAAAAAAAATTGAACGAACATCCATTTTAAATTCAGGGGAGGAGGGGGTGTGATCAAATTACTTTGAAGGAGGCACGATGATGGGCGGGTGAAGATGATCTGATTTGTGGACAACGTCAGAAGTCGTTAAAAGCTTTTGGGATTCAATTTTGGTTGCTGCAGCTGCAGTGATGTGGAAAGTGGGCTCTATAACGTTTTTTCTTACGATGTTTTTTTTCGTAAAAAATAGGATACTCAACTCTTTAAAACAGAGACTTGCAAAATGTTGGTCGAGTGCTTACAGCTTGATGTTCTAACAATAATAATGGCGGCGCTACAGTCCGAGGTGGACCTGGGCCAAACTTCTCAGCAACCACTCGTGTTGTGCGTTCTATTGTTCTTTCACGAGTGGAGGGGACCTACAGTTTTAATGCCGACTCCAAACGGCGAGATTGAGAAGCTTTTTCAGCGACTCGAAAGAGGTGTAGCCGTGAAAAAATGTTAGGTGTGTTTTCGGGAATCGAACCGAGAACATCGAGCGTAGGAGCCGACGCACCTACCCTTTACGTCACGGCGCCCACGAACTTGATGTTACAGAGGCCAAAAATTCTGAACAAAGGAAAGAAATTGTTCAAAATGTGCACGCCACTTAAATAAGACATGCAAAATATTGGTCGAAGGCCTACGGTTTGATGCCATAATATAATAATAATAATGGCGGCGCTACAGTCCGAGGTGGACCTGGGCCAAACTTCTCAGCAACCACTCGTGTTGTGCGTTCTATTGTTCTTTCACGAGTGGAGAGGACCTACAGTTTAATGCCGACTCCGAACGGCGAGATTGAGAAGCTTTTTCTAGACAATTATACTCTTTGAGCATTGTCAATGACTCGAAAGAGATGGAGCCGTGAAAAAATGTTTGATGTTTTTTTCGAGATTCGAACCGACGACCTCGAACGCCGGAGTCGACGCACCCACCCACTACGCCACGGCGCCCACTGAAATTCTAATAAGGAGAAGGAAAGTGTTCAAAAATGTACACGCCATTAAAATCCGACGCACAAAAAGTTGTTCGAAGGCCTACAGCTTTATGTTACAGAGGTCGAAATTTGGAAATGAAATTCTGATACATTTGCACAGAAAAATATCTCTGACATTTCTGAACAACCGATTGATCCAAAATAATTTTGATCAAAACAAAAAATTATTTCAGTTCGAAAGATTGAGGTTACCCTCTAATTAATATAAAATCCAACGGAAAATTGCTGCAACGTAAGGTTACGGCATTCAGTTGGTTCAAAAAAGTTCAAAAGTTTCGTCAAAATTTGGTTCGAAGATTCTGTAATTTTTTTTCAAATTCAAAAAGTCAAATCTTTGATGCATTACAACGACTGGATGGCGCAGTCGGTTAAGTGCCTGCCCTAAATTAGAGGGGTTTCAGGTTCGAACCCCAATGAAAGCAAAGTTAATACACTTTTTTTCCGATTTTTTAAATCTCGTCCAGTCACCATTTGCCGTTGGGATCAAATTAATGGCACTGTCACTGGAGCGGTCGATCAGTGGTAGCAGTCTGACTGTGGGTATCACAAGGGACCAACATGGTCCAAGTGTGAATGCACTAGCAGCCCCCTAACCTAACCTAACCTAACCATTACGAGTGCTCTATTATCTCAGCAATCTCAGTCAGAATACGAAAATTCGTAAAGCCAAACAAAAATCCGATAAAACAATTGAAATGTAATCCATTTCAACTAGCCGGCAAGTGATGGATTATCCTGCATCAATGCATTCGAATATTTCATGAAAATCGATGAATCATCCTTAACTTTGAATAAACGCAAACGCTTATATCGAAGATGAGCCACCTCAAAACTCCAAATATTCCCCATCGTCTATTGAATAATTTCCCCATCTGTTTGGCTGAAGTACGTACCTCAGGCGAGCACTTATCATCGAAATGGAATAATTTCTTCGCCCATTACAACTGTCCTGCCATCAACTAAATCCTTATCGGAAAACCATTACGACTATCTTGCTGAAGGTAAACAGATTTACATATCGAAAGGCAGGCAATTGAATGGAATTTATCGAAATACCCAGAAGAGATCCACTCCTTTCAATATCCTTGATTAACTCGTTAAAGCATCAATTTAATCAATTAATTCCCAATAACTCCGACTTAAGTACATCCTTACGAGTCATCTCGTTCATTTTTAAGCTCAAATCCATCCACTTCCACAACTCAGACGGAAAAGACAAAACCACTTTAGTTTAATAGTCCACGATGCGGGAAGAAGGAAGAAAGCGAACTAAACAGACAATACAACCACCATCGTCCTATTAAACTTTACGACACTCGTAAAACAATATTCCTGAAGGATATGTACATAACTGTCTTTGTATTGCTAACTCCTGTTTCTGTTCCTTATCCTTAACCGTGCTGCTCTGTTCAAAAGTGAGTGCATTTCATTTCGAGAAGAGGAATGGAGTACCACAATCCACGAGAACTCCATTCACTCGCAATCGAGACCCAACCACGCAGCCAAACAAAAACACAGAAGAGTGGTAAATTTTTAAACGGATTGTTATCCTTTGCCTGCAGTCCCTATTTCTCTTTCAATCCCATGCAAGATGGGAAATTATTTATCCATATCCATCTTGAGGTGAGAGGGCGCCTCGGAATCTCGCCCCTCTGCAATGATAGATAACAGCCGAGTTGGGGCCAAGAGGCGAATTGTATTTATGCGCTCTTAAGTGAAATGGGAAACCGCCCTGAGCTGCATTCTGGGTGACTCCAAGTGCACTTTTCCTTGCCACTACAGGGGAGCTTTGGCCTCGTCTCTGTGCTCTCGACCGCTTCCCTCTCATAAACCAGGAAAAAAAAAGGGCAACTTGTCGTCGGAGGTGTTTTAAGTCTGCCGAGCGCGGCTGAAAATGTTTTTTCCCAAACCTCCTGTTTGTCGAGCTGAATTAATAATTCAGAAGAAAGGATCAACATGATTCCGGTGTTGTTGTTACCCTTTGGGGGAGGATTTCAAGTTTTTTTTTTGTTTTTGGCTTTCACCTGCAATCCTGTGTGTGTGAGATGGCTTATACCGCGTGGTCTCCATTTGAAAATGTCGGGCGGGAGGACTAGAAAAAAAAAAAACGATGGAGCGGACACCACCAACGCCCGGCGCTGCTGACATTTTAAGCACGACACAGGACACCGGGGGACATGGGTTGGAAAATTTCAATTCAATTTTAGCTTTGGGGTGCCGCTGCAGTGGAAATAGGAAAAAAACAAAAACAAAAAATGTCCAATGGACCAGGCCAGGTAACGACAACATTTCTATAAATAAGTTAGAAAGCATAGATAGTTTTTAGTGACGTTTATGTTTGAACGGGATGGCTGCGTGGAGGTGAGGCGGTTGTGCATACTAAATGGTTGTCTAAATTTTTGATAAAGAATTTCGTGTATAGCGAAGTTTTTTAATTGAAACTCTTGCGCTGTCCAACCAGGGATGTTAACTAAATTGATTCAATCAATCTCTCCCAATTGGTTTGGCAAATTCTTTATTTGGATTTTTAGTTTTGGTGAGGGGCGTTGGGGTTTTTGACAGTGTTTTACGATTATTTGGCTATCGATTATTCGGTTGACTCTAACAAACTTTGATTTAGTTTTTCAAGGGTGACACATCGTATCTTCGTTAGGGTTTTTTTTTTTGATCAGTTGAAGCAAAACAAAAAAAATGAAACCACTCGTATTATAAAGTATTGACTGCTTTCTATTTTAGTGTTGAGGGTGAAGTTCTCTCAATAATTTTTTTCGATTTTCATGCAATGGAAACTGTGTCGAATTTTTAAAATATGAGTACAGAATGAAAGGGGGGCTTATATTGCTTTGGATCGTTAGGAAGCACATTTAACGAATGAGCTCTTGGGCTCGCTTTAAGTAAGGAAAAGGCAACTTGTTGACTAGAACAAGATTTTGAAAAATTGAATGGAATTTCGTAACTTTTTTCAGAAGCACATCTGTTTCTTCCATTTTTAAACTGGCTGCTGCCTGCTGTTACAAATTCTTGGACTTGGTATATTCGGAGTCTCTTAAGCACGCCCTTATTCATTTAAAGGCATATTTATGAAACATTCCAAGTTAAGACACATCGCACGTTGGATGTGTAGAGGTCTCGTGGGAGTCCCATACCTGACCTGAGCTCTTGAATCAATTCTTTACTCAAGCTTTAGGGAAACGTAGGCCTTGCAAATTTAAGTTAAATCAGGTAGGTCTCCTCTAGAATGTTCTTGACAACTTCGAATTTGTGTTCATTCGGACTAGATGTTTCTTAAAATAGTAAATCTGAAAAAGTCTTTCGGTTTATTCGACACAGGTACTATACATGGATAATAATAATGGCGGCGCTACAGTCCGAGGTGGACCTGGGCCTGTCTTCTCAGCAACAACTCGTATAGTGCGCGCTATTGTTCTCACGCGACTGGAGGAGACCTATAGTTTAATGCTGACTCCCTACTGCGAAAATGAGAAGCATTTTCTAGACAGTTATACTCTTTGAGCATTGTCAGTGACTCAAAAGAGGTGGAGCCGTGAACAATTTTTTTTTGGAAAATTGTTTGTCTGAACTTGGATTCGAACCTAGACTGTGAAAGTCTAATGCGCATGGGTTGACGCACGAACCCACACGGTAGCGGCTCCCAAAATTTAAAGATTAAATGATTAAATTATCGTTCGAAATATGATGAACCGGTTTGAGAAATGTACGCTCCTTCCCGTCCTGCTCATCGGCAATCTTGAAGAATACACACCAATTTTTGACGCGAATTTTGTTGACGTACTCGTATATCTCGAGTTAAAAGTTTCAACTCAGGCTGAACAAATGAAGTCAAACCATCAAGAATCCAGCCAACTCCAGTTTTACCAAAAAATGCTATGTCAGAAAATACGTTTTTTTAGCTTTGGAGTCGAAAGTTCCTCCAAATTTACAAAGTCTTTATTAAGCCCTAAGTCATCAATGGTCGTCCCGAGAAATGAACATTGGAACAAAATCGTTCCAAAATCTAGATCTGCCCAATTTGTGTGAACGTCAACCACCTCATTTCCTTTCGTCTGCTGAAGTACAAAACCCTGATCAATGTACTTCCTTTGGGTGTGCCATGAAATTGGATCATCTGCCGCCGCTCATACTCACTCTCATCAACCAACATCACGTACCATCTCACATTCTCTTCCTTCCCCCCGTGCCAGTCCGTAACATGTCACAATCTTTTCCACGCAAATTTCCTCTATAATCCTCCGTCGACGAGAAAAAAAAAAAAAAAAAACAATCCGCTTTTAATCTCTCGAGAGCGTCGGGTGAAAAAGAGCAAAAAATAAATAGCAGAAAACAACCATAATACGATCCGCATCGTAAAGTTTACGCTAAAAGATTAGAATCTCCACATATTTGAAAAGTTCCTGCACCTAGATGAGTCACCGTATCGCATCCCCGCCAGTGTTTCCATCACCAGAAGTAGGTGCCCATATCCATACATCAGGAGGCGCAAACTTTGTTTCCGAAAAGGTGAAATTTCATTAATCTCTTCGGATACACCTCTCTCTCGCTCTCTCTGTCTCTGTCTCTCTAAGGGCGCCCTCCAGAGTTAAGCAGCCCACTGACGACGACTGACTGCACTTTAGACTTAGTAAATTAATGAAATACACTTAGCCCGAGTGAAATTGTTGCCCTTCTCTGTGCGATTCACTCAGTCTCGGGGCTGCTCTTACTTCAGCCTGCTGTCTACCTCCCATCCAACCGTGCATCGTTCCTAGTGAATTAATCCAATTAGGCTCAAAATATTCCCCGAACCATGCGCCTTCGCCGGGTCTTGTGTGAAATGGGATTATTCCGGCTTTTCTCTGTTTTCTTCTTTTTTTTTTTATTTTCATTCAGTTGTTTTTTGTTTTGGTTTTTCTGCCTCGTTTGTGCAAAGTATCTTGTGTTGTTAGTTGTATCTTGTTGCGAAAAATTAAATTTCTAGAATCAGTTCTGACTTCCGAGGTGCCCACCTCTGGGGAGGGGCGCTTCAACAAAGGAGCTTATATCATCTTTCTGGGTTTGGTTTAGTCGAAATTGGATGAGAAGGTGGGATGTTTTTAAGGGTGAACGTGGTGAAATTTTCCTCCTTTGCAACCCAAAAAGCGAATTTTAAGTAAGACCTGTCCCACTCAGTTTTCTCTCTCCCCTGCAGAGAGTTGATAGTGAGAATGGAATTTAATTATTAATTTTGTGCAAGACAATCCAAGGTACAACTCCTGAAATGCATATCCACCCACCGGGTGGTGCTCTACTGTCACCCAACCCAAGACTGCTTGCTCTTGATGGTGAAATTTTTCCATTCTCTCCTGTTTGGCTCATTGCACTCTTTCGTTGGAATTGAATTTAATGGTCCTCCACGAGAGTGCCAGATGGGAGATGAAGTTTGAGTCAATTTTTAACCCCTTTTTCGGTGTTGACCCTGTCTCGGATGGGCGAATGAGCGAATGGGGGTGTGTGTGAAAAATTTTAAGATGCAAATAATGGTGGTCGTTGTCGTTGCCGTAAAACTAAAACATTCCACCGGCACCGGCACCACCATCGCCACGGACACCACCGACAGCACGAGCAGAAGCACACTTAATGGGTGAACATGTTCGACCACACGCTCAAAGGTATCTTCCACAGCATGGCGGGTTCGTAAAACGAATAACGGTGTCGTACAGTGGGGGGTGAAAAAACTTTTCACCACATTTCACGTGTCCTTTTTGTACATTTTTAATTAAGTGGCTTCTGGTAACAATGTTATTTAAATGAGTTTATTCGAGATGGCAAAACGAGGAAGAAGGTGTGTACACGTGATGCAAAAAGAGGAACCGGTTGCAGTTCGCAAAATTTTAACAACCAAATGCCGTTATTTGGATTTTTATGTGCAACATTCCAACAAAAATGTATACGGAATTTATGTACGAATTCTGAAACTATTTAGGCGGAGATTAATGCAGATTTTCGAACTTGGAAATGCTGAAAAGTTTGACTTTAGTCTTCAAAATCAATTCATTTTTACAAAACGAAAGCCAACCAGAAGCATCATCAAATTTCAAAATGTCCATAATGGCTTATAGAAACTTAAGGAGAAGTAAACTCTCACCTGACATTTGCATACGTAGAGAGCGATTCATTGCACTCCCGCGTAAGTAGGCAAAACTGAGCGAACTTAACGAAACTTAACGAACTTAACGAAACTGAACGAACTTAACGAAACTGAACGAACTGAACGAAACTGAACGAACTTAACGAACTTACCGAAACTGAACGAAGCATTTCTTCTTCTTAGGGCGCTACAGTCTGAGGTGGACCTGGGCCTCACTCAACACGCCTCTCCAGCCAGCACGATCTTTCGCCAGCTGTCTCCAGTTTCGCACACCAAGCCGGCCGAGGTCCCCCTCGACTTGTGTGCGCCACCTAGTTCGTGGACGTCCTCTGTTGCGTTGTCCCAAAGGCTCAGAGTTGTTGTTCATATGCTCTACATGACCTAGCCATCTTAGGCGTTGGATCCGTAGACGCCTGGCTAGACTCATGTCACTGTACAGCCCATACAGTTCGTGGTTGAATCTTCTCCTCCAAACAGGACCAAAGATCGCGCGCAAAACTTTTCTCTCGAAAAGACCAAGAGACTGTTCATCCGCTTGGGATATTGTCCATGCCTCTGCGCCGTACAGCAGGACTGGGATGATCAAGGTCTTATACAAAGTCAACTTGGTCTTCCGAGAGAGGGCTCTACTACTCAATTGCCTTTTGAGCCCAAAAAAAACAGCGGTTGGCAAGAGTTATTCTGCGCGCGATCTCGGTACTGATGTTGTTTGTACTATTTACCGCGGAGCCGAGGTAGACGAAGTCCTTAACTACCTCAAAGTTATAGCTGCCTATGGTGACGTTCTGGCCAAGTCGTCGATGTTATGCGTCCTTTCTCGATGACAGCATATACTTTGTTTTGTCTTCATTTACCGCCAGACCAATTTTAGCCGCTTCCGTTTCAGTGCCAGCAAACGCATCATTGACGGCTCGCTGTGTTCGCCCAATCACGTCAATGTCATCCGCGTAAGCTAGCAGTTGAACGGACTTTTGGAAGATCGTGCCTCTTGTGTTGGTCAGTGAGTTTTCCACGATCTTCTCAAGAACGATGTTAAAGAAATCACATGACAGCGCGTCGCCTTGTCTAAAACCTTTTTTGACATTGAAGGTCTCGGTGAGTTCGTTACCGACCTTGATGGAGCAGCGAGAGTTCTCCATCGTCATCCTGCTCAGTCTGACGAGTTTAGCAGGAATGTCAAAACTAGACATGGCGCTGTTTAGCTCGTCTCTATACACGCCGTCATATGCGGCCTTGAAATCGACAAATAGATGGCGTGTGTCGATCTGCATTTCTTGGGTCTTCTCCAGGATCTGCCGCAGTGTGAAGACTTGATCGATGGTGGACTTCCCGGACCTGAAACCACACTGAAAAGGACCTATCAGTTTGTTCACAAATGGTTTCAGGCGTTCACACAAAACAACAGAGAAGATCTTATACGCAATGTTAAGGAGACTTATCCCTCGATAGTTGGCACAGTCAAAGGGGTCTCCTTTCTTGTGGATCGGGCAAACGATACTGAGATTCCACTCATCGGGCATGCTTTCCTCCAACCATATCTTACAGATGAGCTGGTGCGTGCGCCCTACCAGATCACCTCCAGCTGCTTTAAACATTTCAGCGGGCAGACTATCTGCACCAGCAGCTTTATTAGACTTCAGTCTCGATATCGCTATCTTGACTTCGTCTAGGTCGGGGGGACGGTATTCTCTTGTAAAATTCTCACGACGAGCAAATGCAAGCGATGCATTTGTCTGCGGATCGAAAAGTGTTGACACCTTACACCACAAACTTTAGGAGAAGTAAACTCTCACCTGACATTTGCATACGTAGAGAGCGATTCATTGCACTCCCGCGTAAGTAGGCAAAACTGAACGAACTTAACGAACTTACCGAAACGAACGTTTACTGTATAAAATTGTTGTCTATTCGCTTGATTGCTTCAGTTCTTGAGTTTCCGTACGTCCATTCCGCGCTGCAAACACAAGAATCTTATTTTGATCGCTACATTTTCACTTTCATATCCAAACAAATTCTTCTCTGTCGTCACGCTTCATTAAAGAATTCCTTCAAAAGCATCACAGCTTGGTTATGTTTCGAATCAATTTTTCCACAATGCGATAGAATATTAAATTTTTTCAGTATCATTCAACACAGTGCCGAAAACCTTTAAATATCTCAAGCATTTGAAGAGTTTTTTCGCATCATTTTCATCCTGGAACGAAAACTCTTCAAAATCTAATTGAAGCAATCGCATCCCGTCAGAAATAGGACATCATTTCGATCTGGGTAACTCGTAAGCTCCCGATCAGACCTCTAAACCTAAATTCCAACCGACTGAAAATTGAAATAGTTTCTATCGCATTGAAACCAAAAAAACAACTTAAGTGTAACGCATTTCCCCGCATTGGCGGCATGGTGAAACCTCATTTCTCCATTACATCTCGCTGATTTCCAACGACATCCTCCTCGCACAGGAGCAATCCTTCTCTCCTTTATCCCCGATGAAGGTTCTGCAATTGCACGTTTCCATTTGACGTGAACTCAAGCGCAAACTTTCCGCAAATTCATACTCTCACCATAACCTTAAGGAGCGGAGCCACGACTCGTCCACCAGACAGCTGGCATGTCCCACTACAACTTCAGAGACAAACCACAAAACCACTAAGAAATCAATTTTCAGTTGAACTTAATTCACCCAGACTACGAGTGAGTATCCGTATCTGTTTGTTCAATCTATCCGTGGTTATCCTGTACAGCTCCCTTCACCAAGAGTTGACGGCGGATGGCGGAGGGGCCGTTTCATACAAATAGTTTTTGAAAGGATATCGGGTGCATTCGGGGAGAAAGAAATCACTGGTGTCATTACAGACAGGAATCTATGCCCACTAGGCTTTGCCAACACAACCAGCCATCCAGCGAGAGGTAGGCGGTGTGTGTCGTGTCGTGTTCAAGTCGTCATCATCATCGTCATCGTCATCTGATGTGCCTCCACAGCAGCAGCAGCAACAACAACAGAGCATCACTATTTGCAGAAATAAAGCAAACTCATCTAAGCGGAACGTGGATTGTAAATGTGTGTCCGAGGGAAAAATCTTTACAAAAACTTTTCCTTCGATTTTTTTAAATTCTTTTTTTTTTTTGCCGTCGGCAGGAGAAGGAGAAACTTTTGTGGCGTGTATCTATTTGAAACGATAAATATCCATTGGAGACCCTGACGTATATTTGGGCAGGATAATTTCAGTACATTGTCCATCGAATGGATATGGATTTTGAAGTTTGTTGTGTTTTTTTTTCTTCTCTTTTCTTTTTTTTTGTCGGCGTCGTGACACTCTTGATCAGGAACAATATTCCAATTTTAAAGTTCGCCATGGGGTTGGCGTTGGCATCGCTTAGGTTTTCGGGAATTGGGTCAGATAAATCTGCCGAAAGTCTTTTATCCGTGTTGGGATGATTGGAGGCGGGGACTTGGGTGTGTTTGGGTTAGACAAACTCACTCTTCTTTCTGGCGTAACCCTGAAACGGAGGATATAGATATTTTTAGTTTGGGAATCGCTACACCCTGCAGCGGAAAGTAAACAGGATATAGAAATTGAAGGCTGCATTGCGGGTTTAGGATTTTTTCCAATCGCTATGGAATTTTTTTTCAGATTTTGGTGGGGTATGCCTTTGAGTAAATTTCAAAGGGGTTTAACTGATTGCTTAGGCTTGAACTTCAAAGAAAAGTGTATCAATTCTTGTCGTCTTATGATTGAGGAAGGAGTTTTTTAGAGTAAACAACGAGTGCAGCATCATTTTTAGGTCTTTTTCTTTTGGTATCTAGGAGAGTTTTTCTGAACAGAGTCTATATTCGAAAAATAATTTGGGCCCTACCACTTCTCCAGTCTTTTCTGATACAATCCCAGTCAAAAACGTCGTTCTAATTTACAGTCGTAACTTGGCCGTCTCTACTAAAACTGTTTATGAGACATACGAGCAAAATTGAAAATTGAGCATCGCGCTGTAATTAAATTTCTCACTAAGCAAGGAAAAAGTCAAAAAACTATTCGGGAAGATATGGTGGCTGTTTACCAGGGTTCCGCACCTTCATTATCAACTGTGCAAAAGTGGTCAAGTGAGTTCAAGAGAGGCAGAGAGAGCACTGAAGACGACCCCCGCTCCAGCGCCCCGGCTGCTGCTTGTACGGGAGAAAGCATCAAAGAAGTCGAAAAATTTGTTCTTGAGGATGCCCGAATAAAGGTGAGAATGATGGCAGAGATCACCAAGCTTTCAATTGGTACCATTCACACCATTCTTCATGACCATCTTAACCTTTCAAAGGTCAGTGCAAGGTGGGTGCCACGAATGCTCACAGCGCCTCAGAAAAAAGTGAGAATCGCATGCTGTAGAGAGCTTTTGGAGATGTGTAGTGAGAACGCGGACGGTGTTATGGATCGAATTGTTACTGGTGACGAAACATGGGTCCACCACTATGACCCTGAAAGCAAACAAGAGTCCATGCAGTGGCATAAAAAAGGAACAGACCCCCTGAAGAAGTTCAAAGTCACTCCACATGGCCACAGTTTTTTGGGACTCAAAGGGAATCTTGCTCATTGAGTACAAAAAAAAAGGTGAAACCATCAACGCCACATCCTACGCTTCCACTTTGCATAATTTGCGGGAGGAAATTAAAAAGAAAAGACGGGGTAAACTCGCAGCGGGTGTTTTGCTTCTTCATGACAACGCTCCTGTTCACACGGCGCGAGTTTCCAAGGCTGCTGCGCGAGATTGTGGTTTCGAAGAAATCCAACACCCACCCTATAGTCCAGACCTTGCCCCTAGTGATTATTTCCTGTTTACGGATTTGAAAAAATGTCTTCGTGGAAAAAGATTTTCGGATGATGAAGAACTCAAGTCGGCAATAAATGGGTATTTTACAGAGAAAGAGGAAATTTATTTTTTTGAGGGTTTAAAAAAGCTTATCTCAAGATGTAACAAATGCATTGATGTTAGGGCAGATTATATTGAAAAATAAAAACAATTTAAATTGAATTCGCATTTTCCTTCATATCGATACCGAGAATATATTGAACGCCCCTCGTAACATATGATAGTTCCTTGACTTGAATTATATAGGAAACCTGTGCTGCGATATAAGAAGACTGAGTTGTAACTAAAAATTTAGGAAGCTTACAAAATACCGTGAAATTTATGTCACGGCACGCCGAGTTTTACTCATGGTTTCAACCAACTATATGATTCCCACCAGTGGGCGCCGTGGCCGTGTGGATTCTCGCGTCGACCCATGCGCATTAGACTTTCACAGTCTAGGTTCGAATCCAAGATCAGACAAAACATTTTTCAAAAAAAAAAAAAATTGTTCGCGGCTCCACCTCTTTCGAGTCACTGACAATGCTCAAAGAGTATAACTGCCTAGAAAAAGCTTCTCAATCTCGCCGTTCGGAGTCGGCATTAAACTGTACTCGTAGGTCCCCTCCACTTGTGAGAGAACAATAGCACGCACAACACGAGTAGTTACTGACAATCTAGGCCCAGCTCCATCTCAAACTGTAGCGCCGCCATTATTATTATTATCAAAGGCGGTGCTACCATCCGCGATGGACTTGGCCACAGCTTCCCAACAGCTTCTCTCCTGGATCGAGCCAAGAACCTTCACCATAAGAGTCGACACACTTATCCGCTAAGTCAAGACAGTTGTAAGATAACTTACCACGTTCAATATCTTCCACCCCTCAGCCGCTAAAACTAAATTTTCTCCAAACACCGTCATTTTGTCACACTCCCAACAAGCAAAACGTTCATCTATCTACCCAAATCCCACCGCCACGAACGAACATCTTTCTCTTCTGTTTATTTTTTCCCAAAAACCCATTCGAAAGCAAAGTCATTTTCCATCATAATCCCAGACCGCCTCTTGTCTTTATCCGAGCATGCAACCAAAGCAATCTCCAATGTCATTACCATAATGGTAAAAGCACCTTAATGACCATTCCCCTGTGCACAAACTCAACCACCGACCGACCGCGCTGACCACCGTCGTGTCCACTTCACTGCTCCCCATCCAGCAGCAGGTACATACCCGTCTCAGATTGACCATCAATCTGGCTAAAGCATAACAACAATCCACTTGATTAAAACATTGACTTCTTCATTTCACTTGGCATGCTCTGCCTCCACACGCAATAACAATATCAACATTGATGCAATTAACGTCAACTCTTACGCACAGCGCAAATGTCAAGACTCCACAGATCGCCAGATAGTTCACGTTTCACTGGCCGTTGACGGTCGCTGCCGGTAGGTGAAATGACGACGCACTTATCTGGTTTGCGAAGCTCGATTCAACTACAGTTGCTTGTCACCGGTGCGATGTGGGAGGCGAGGAGCCGACCAAGTGAAAACAAAAGAAACCGTTTCAAGCAGCAGTTGACCTAGTAAGTCTGATATTAATCAATCCACCCCAGAGATGGGAGCCCCATTCACAAACAGGCGACTAGGAGTGGAAGTAATTTCAATGCAACGACGATACTGTTTCACCTGTCCAGGGGGACGAGAGATAACGTCCAAGTGGATGTCTGTCTATTAACTCCTTCCTCGGCGGGCGCGTAAGGGTTGCTTAATGGGCGGCACATCCTTCTTTCCTTTTAATTAATAAGACTCCTCGCAATCGCCATTAATCACCTCCTTGTCATTATCTCCGTGGATCCTCATGAACATTCTCTCCGCTTCATTACAGACACCCTACACATTATGAGACGACAGCATACGTGGATAACAATGTCGAGAGGCGGGACTGAGTTAGTCAAGTGGCTACTTGGAGCCATTGTAATCGCTGCGGCACTCAGTTCGGCCACGGCACAGTGCCCATGGCAGAAGGAACCGGAGCTGGAAGAACTACAGTCGACGTGCATTTGCTCCTACAACCTGGGCAGGGAGCTCTCCGTGCAGTGTGACCAGGTAAGCCATTGGATCTCCTCACTCATTGTGGGGTGGTGAATGAAATTTATCGCTTCCCCCTATCCCATTTCAGGTTGACTTTCCACTGCTGCTAGATGCGTTGAATAAGTTCGCCCGGAACAAGCCCATCGACCTGCTCTACGTCAACAACTCCACAGTGGAGAGCTTGCCCGGAGAGATCTTCGTCAATCTTCGCTTGCACAACGTCCAGTTGAGCAGCTGCAAGATTAAGGACATCAACGATGACGCATTTAAAGGTCAGGAGACAGTCCTGAAGAACCTTAATCTTCAGGATAATCTTCTCGACACGGTGCCGATTGAAGCACTGAAAGTCCTAACGATTCTCAACTTGCTGGATATGTCCAAGAACAGGATTGTTTCCATTCCGGACAATGCGTTCGAGGGACTCAACAAGCTGTCCACCCTGAAGTTGAACGACAACAACGTCACTCTTGCGCCTGGAGCGTTCAATGGCCTGGAGAAGAGCTTAAAGAACCTAAATCTCAAGGGCACTCGACAGAAACGAGTTCCTGAATCGATTCGAGGGCTCAAGTCTTTGGCGTTCTTGGATCTGTCGTTGAATGGAATCAAGGAGCTTCCGGGTATCGGAGGCACACGTACATTCGAGGGCTTGGACTCGCTGACGGCGCTGAACCTCGAGAGAAATCTCATCCAAAACTTGGGAGAAACGGCATTCGCAGGAGTGCGTAAAACACTGAGCTCACTAAGCTTGCTTAACAACCTACTGGCTGAGTTCCCAGTGGGCGCTGTACACTCCCTTCGAGAGCTCCGCGTCCTTGACATCGGTTTCAATTTACTCACTGCCCTCCCAGAAGTTGCCTTTCGCGGCAATCCAAGCATAACGCTCCTCGCGCTTGACGGAAATCCACTGCCGACGGTTCCAGAAAAGGCATTCATGCACCTGAACTCTACCCTCAGAGGGCTCTCGTTAGGCGGACGTTTCCTACACTGCGACTGCAAGTTGCGTTGGGTCGCCGAGTGGATTAGAAATGGTGACCTCCAGGTAAGCATCCCAAATCCGTCATTTACACCAACATCTCTTGACCGCACCGTATTGCAGGTAACATCCCGTGAAAGGAACCCACAATTCTGTGGCACCCCGAGCCGCTTCAGCGACCGAGGGTTCTACTCAATCCAGCCGGAGGAATTGACCTGCCCCGAATCGGAAGTCGATTTGAATGGGCCCGTCGGTGTTGTGGACTCACTTATTCCCCGTGTAAAGCCAACTATTGCGGCAGTCACGACTACTACCACACTCGCCACCACTTCGACGACGCCGAAGCCAACCGTTTCAACAACCATAACTACCACGACGGAAGCTCCACCACAAGTAACCGACAAAAGGACAACCGCGTCTCCCACCACATCCACAACCATTGCCGCCCCTACAGCAGCAGACTCATCGAGCACGGGCACGACCACCACTACCGTCCGGCCAACTGCAGCAGCCACTTCAATCAAACCCCCCAGCCCGTCCACTACACAGCCCAGCTCCACTACCTTGGGCACGGTAAGCACTCCAAATTCCATTTATCCCTCTCCCACCCCATCACAAGCAATATTTCTCGTTTCAGTCGAAGGCACCACCCCTGAACAACCAAGTTCATCAATCCACGTCTTCATCGACCGGCACTGCACCGATAGCTACCAAAAATCAGGCGCTGCCCGCTTGGCGTCAGCAACAACCAGGAGGCCTCGGTGGCGGAGCCGCCGCTTCATCAGCCTCTGGCACATCACACAAACAGCAGCGTCCACCGCTGGTGCTGGGCTTCCCACCACAGCGCGGCACCCGCATCGACGATACCAACGAGGTGCAAGTGAAAAATGCCTTCCGCCAGGACAGTTCGGTCATAATTCAGTGGGACTCTGATACCGCCAACATCCTTGGCTTCCGTGTAGTCTATCGTTTGTTTGGCGAGAAGAGCTTCAAGCAAGGCCCACCACTCGAGTCCAGCGAACGCGAGTTCAAGATAAAGAATGTCCCCGCCCAGGAGTGCATCATTGTATGTGTCATCTCGCTGGAGGAGCTCCACGTCACCCCTGAGACAGTGCCCTACCAACAGTGCCGCGAAGTACGAACTGTCGCGTCCCAAACATCGAACATGGACAAAATTACAATAGCCGCCAGTGCAGCCATTTGCGGAACAATTATCGTCGCGGTAATTGTGTTCATCGCAGCTAGCAGGTTAAACGATTTTCAATCAGTTCGCCCCACGACCAGTCTGACCTTACTCTCTCTCTCTTTCCCTCTCCCCCAGGCGATCAAGGAAGCTGCAGACGTCACAGCAAAAGAGTCCACTCCCCATCGGTGGTTTGCCGGTGAACTGCTGCGGACCAGCTGGCAGCCCGGGACCATTGGGATCGATGGCCACGTTGTCGGCGTTCAATAACCATAAGGTGAGTTCTGGAAGCGAAACATTCCATAAAACATGCACCGTTTGGGAGAGATACAGACCCGTGTTCTCGGGGCATCGAAGCAACGGTTGCAATGGGTCATTAAATTGGGTTTAAGTGAAAAAAAAATGTACATCCGATCCCGGTAGCGTGCCCGACTGAGGAGAAGAAAAATGAGGATACGGGATTAAATTGAAATGTTCAGCAGTGTAGAGGTCGAGAACAAATGGCGCAAGAGTAAACATGGGATGCATGTTTTTGAGTGACATTAAGTGCCTTTTTTCCCGAACCCTCTTTCTCCGTGTCCTTCCCGCATGCACCACCCACCCACACAGCACATGTCTGAGATACTCTTTTTCCGCAGAGATTGTCTTTATGCTGAAGGTTGCACTTAACGATAAATCATGTGTCAATTTATAAAGCAGTGTTTGCCTTTTTGAGTGACCTGCAGGTGATGTGCAGTGAAGTGATGCTTTAAACTTAACATGAAGCAATTAATGCGACTTTTTAATGGAAAGCAAATTTAATTTTTGGACAGTCTAATTGGCGGCTAGTTCCTTTGCGTTTAACTTTCGACTTTTCAAGCTAAAGTTGTCAAGCGGTAACTGTATTTGTCTTCAGAAAAGGACTTTTTAGTCTTTTAATATCAGCCATTCTCGTTCACCATTTGAATCACAGTTTTCCAAAGACGTACTGCTTACTTTATTCCATTTCGTTAAGTTTCGTTCAGTTTCACGCACCATAAAAATTCAAAGTGTCCATACTTGCTTAAGGAAAATTCAGCTGTCAACTGACATTTGCATGGATAGAGGGCGATTCATTTTCCTCCCACTCCCGCGTAACTAAACGGACTTACCGAAACTGAACGAACTTACCGAAACTGAGCGAACGAATGAAATGAAACCACACCAATTGCGCCTTACGAGTGCAAAATTGACAGCTACCGACAAATTTTGCTTCCGTTGCCAAGAGCACTTATGGACACATTAGAATTTGACGAGTTTTTGCAAAGTTTTCGCTCGATTTTGACACATGTTTAAGGTCTCTTAAATTAGGGATAACCCTTAAAATGAAAGCTAAATGCTTCTTTCGAAGTGACAGAAGCACCGCTCGGGTGATGTCAGAGGGAAGTCAGTTTGTCATATTTTTTGACATTCGATTTTTATTATAATTTTGACATCTGTCAGGAAACACTTTAGAACGAAAAAATTGTCACATGTCATATGGAGATAGCGGACGACGTCATACAAATATCTTATCGGTCAACTTATCAAAACTTAAGTTTATGTCAAAAGCAAACGAAAAGTAACCAGACGCATCGTCAAATTTCAAAATGTCCATACTTGCTTAAGGGGAGTTCAGCTGTCAACTGACATTTGCTAGAACTAAACGGACTTACCGAAACTGACCGAAGCGGTTGCTATGGCCACAGAGCATCATTTTTATGTACTCGCTTGGTTGCTTCAGTTCTCTTAAGTTTTCGTACGACTATTATAGTTATTTATAGTTAGCCCTTTGCTGTCAAGTATCCGTCCGACATTTCAGTGAGTAGCAAAATTTTGTATGAGAGTTTCAATCAATGCGAACTAGTCCAATTCTTCCACGCTCGTCTTTTAAAACAAAAGTGTCTTCAATTCATTTGAACTGTCAGACAGCTGTCAGCTATGCTTCTTTTTTCATGAACGGCCATTTTCTATGATCACTTACAACATGAAAGTCTATCAAGACAGACTAGCTAACCCGTTAAAGTGTTTATCGAATGAAGCCTTCAGCCAGACATGTCAAGACTGTCAATCTTGACATCACCCACAAAGAAGCGTTTAGCCTGATATGTGAAGACTGACAAAGAAGCGTTCAGCCAGACATGCCAAGACTGTCAATGTTGACAACAAGCGCAAAGAAGCGTTCAGCCAGACATGCCAAGACTGCCAATGTTGACAACAAGCGCAAAGAAGCGTTCAGCCAGACATGTCAACACAGTAAATTTTGACATCAACCACAAAATTTCAATCGTTTTCCTAAAATTTACCACCTATTTGCATCTTGGACAAATAGCATTAGAATCTATAAAACGAATCTCTGAACTTACACAAGATGTCAATTTTCCACTCGAAGCGATTATTACGCGTTCATTCATGTAGCTGTGTTCCCTAATTACATTCCCACAAATCTTCAATGCATCCCCCCTCAACTGACAACTAGAGTGAAGCATATGTCAAAGACACGTTAATCAAACATCACCCAACCCACTGAACACACCCCTTCGTTGCCAATGATGCGTGTATGCATGTTTATTCGCTTAGCGTTCAAATCCCGCCTGACAGACCGCCTGTCGTCTGCAGCAGTCAAGATAATTGTCAAACAGACCTTCTCTGTATAAAATCAAATCCATTCGGCAACGACAAATTTGCATTTACCTACATGGTTGTGAAACAGTAAACAATGAATTTGATTCACATTCATTCCCCCAAAAGACTTTCTTCAGGACGCCCGCCGCCACCGGGGAGGAGGACACCAGCCACGCAGAAGGCATTCATCGGAAAAATCTATTTCAATCTTAATTTCGATTTGTATTGTACGCTCCTGTGAACAATTCTCTCTTTCTTTCGACAGGAATGGGATCAAGTATCGGCATACAGCAGTAGATCCATACCAAGGCCTAGGATATATCCAATGGATAATCAGGATGATTTAAGGAGTCACTTCTCGGGCATGCCAGGAAAAGTGAGCAAAGCAAGGTGAGTACAAGGTGCCGGTGCTGCCTGCTGGAATCAAACGAAAAAAAAAAAAAAGAGTCGAGGAGTGACACACTCAAATGTCGAAAGTGATTATCATTTACATTCATTTAGTTATTCTTTGAATTTAATTTGATTATTACGCATGACACTCTATTTTTTTGACTTTTGCGGAGACATGTCACATGAATTCATTTGGCATCCCTTATCATAACGCACAGAAGACACACAACACACATAACATTCATACAAACATGCCGCCAACTCACTCATGACATAACAATCATTTCTTCAGGTCCATTGCGGATGGGCAATCGCAGCACAGCTTTTCTAACAACTCACATCGCGGATACTTGGGCAGTGCGTTCCCAACGAATTTGGTAAATTCCCGACCGGAACTACGACAGTCACGTCAATCTCTGGCGGCTGCATCTGAACGTATGTCGCGTGCATCATACGCTGGCTCAATTCATGGTCCAACTAGCATTGCGTCTAGCTCAAGACGTTCACGGCCGCGTTCTAGATCACGTGATCACCTCAATGGACCACATATTCACAGTCATCGACCAGGAAGTCGGTAAGTGGGCTGACTGGATTCAGATAACCGCCACGTTACCGCACCAATAAAAAAAAATACCTCTACTGCTCCTCCTACTGCTACTAAACGATTAACACTTAAGCAATTAATTCCAACCACTGTACAACAATGATGAAAAGATAATGAAGCATCTACAATCAAACAAACAAACAAATAATTAACTATTTAACAACTAACACGCTTTTTAATTTCTGTTCTATTAATTACCACCGCTACTGTTCTATTTCTCATTTGGGTTTCTTTTCTTATTTTTTTTTTGTACTTTTTTGTTTCACTTTGGTGCTCTCCTACTCTCTCTCGAAGCACTTTCGTTTATTTGATTTCGAATTTTGTGTTAAACCATCACTTCACAAGTGTGTAGCCTCTACTAACCTTTGTGCCAACTGCCGTCGTCGGCTGGAGACTGAGTTAAGGGCTAATAAATTTGTATTTTGTGCGAATCCCCATCTAGATACTCGACGGCTGGATCGACACACACGCTCAACAACTACTGCGACACATCGGATAACTGGACTGAGAACGACATGGACATATACATGGCGAGGAATCCAACGACGCGCAATGGACTGGTTCCATTATGAGGGCGGGTTCTGTTATCCTGATATTTCGATGTTGTATTAAATTTGGATGAGATTTTCTGACGGTACGTTTCTCGGCCACGACTAAGCGTTCGGCCATACAAGGATGATCGCCATCGACATCGGCATCACCCACAGCACCCACATCAATACCATAATCACCATCAACAGCAGCAGCACCAGCAGCAGCCGCAGCAGCAACAACACCAACTGGAGCACCAGGAACCGCAGCAATGGAGACAACGACAACAGGAGAGGTTTCACCGGCACTACCATCACTATCATCATCACCACCACCAGCAGCATCATCATCATCTTCAACGGCATCATTCGCCATTGCCGGCACGTTGCACATCACCTCCAGACGTTGTGCCACGTCCGACATCATTTGTTACAGCTTCCACAGCACATGCCTTTACCGCTGCCAATGACGCCCCCACTGCTGCATCTGCCGCTGCTGTCGATGATCATCAGCTAGGTGAGATCGTGGTCGAGAATTATTTCGATGAGTATGACAGACAGGAAATCCGCCATTTACGTGCGATACAATTGAAACGGTTTGACATTTCAACGATAGAGTCACACAGTAGTAGGAATAATCTTAGGCTTAGCGATAGTTTAAATGATTTTTTGCATTCCGGTACTAATAGCGGTAGTAATATAAATATAAATATAAATACTAACGTCACTTATGATAGGCTAAGCAACACTTCCAATACAAACTTCGAACCTTTTAACAAAATTAGCAAATCCAATTTGAACGAATTCAATGATGACGACACGTATATTTAATAGTAGTCTGCAATAATTGATTTAATTATCTTATTCTTTGTTTGTGCAATAAAAACTGTTGAAGGAATGCAGTGAAGTGGAAGTCACGGTTTGAAGGGCAAAGTGACAGATGAAGGTGACACGGTTTGAAGGGCAAAGTGACAGATGCAGGTGACACGGTTTGAAGGACAAAGTGACAGATGAAGGTGACAGGAGTTTTTTTTTTTTTTTTTCTGAATTTTTGGGGGTGAATGGATTTTTGAAGAAGTGTACCAAAAACCGTCAAAAGCAAACCTATCTGAAATTGATTTCAAATTGTTTATAAACTTGTATAGACATTTTTGGACATACTACTGCCTTGGCCAAATTTATTGGGCACCCTTTAAGATTCGTTATATCTTTAAAAAGTAAAAAAATAATGAAATGAGAGGATCAAAAATCGTTCACAACCTCGGATAGTGTCTCCGAAAACCATAAAATTCAAACTATTACAGACTAAACAAACTATTACTTCCGATAAGTGATTTGGCAGCAAAGACAAAAAGATAAGGGTGCCTAATACATTTGACTAAGGCTCTATATTACAATGGCTTGTTCAATTCTGAACAGAAATCCCTCAAAACGACGTATTTTTTGATAATTTTGTGACATTTGGTTTTTGCTCATGATTAATTAGAATAACTTTTCAAGAAAAGAATTTTGACTGGAGCTGCTTTGGAAAGCCATTCCATTCTTTGTCAGAATTTTAGGTCTTTACAAAAAAACCAGTGGTCAGAGCAGACAAGATTTTAACGAATTGAAATCGTTTGAGGACAATTTTCAAAGATCCACGAAAAAAGGAAATTTATGACTTTAAGAACTGATCAAAAATTCATTGGTGTCAAAAAAAATGGTGAAGATCAGAGAAATTCTGAACTTATTTCTACACAAGTGATCTTGCGTCAATTATATGAATACTAAGACTTAAAAGTTAAGTAGACAATTTTTAGATCCAAACCGCTTCATTGGAGATAGTGAGTAACAAATTAAAAAAATATCCAAATTCTTGATCAGCTACTGTCTTGGCCACAAATGTGCCCATACCCCTAAAACAGCCTTAAAATCGAATGCGAATGTCCTCAAAATTGGGAAATTTAATTGGAGTCATAGCATGAACAGAGACGTGGAATATTTTATACTTCTACCTTTAATTGAGGTACCAAAATATTGCGATTCTTTGATCCAAAATTGTTCTGTTTTATGTTTAAATACTTCTGAAGCAAAACTAGTTTAAGATCGCAGGAAAATATCCATTTATAACGAACTGTCTATTTAATTAAATAAATCTTTATTTAGTATACTGAGAATACAACAATTCTACACTTTGCTCAATTTGTACGTCTGTCTTCGTCGACTGTTATACTTCGAATGCCCTTTTGTTCTCCTTCTTCGTCGGGATATCTTTTCGCTGTTACACATTGTAGAGAATAACTGTAAGACATTGTGTCTTTCAAAATTTAGAACTTCTTCTTCTGATGGCGCTACAGTCCTGCTGTCAAAATTTGGAGCAAGCCCAATTAACCCTCTACTGCCCAAATATTATATTTTTTTATTTTCACCACCTTTTACAAAATAATAATTTGCACGTTTTTGCATACATTCAGAACTTACATTAACAACAAATTAAAAAATACTGTTGATTTGTCAAGACGCGTTGTCCATCATATACTTATCGTTTTTTTTATAACAAATTATAATTTTAAGTTTGACAATTATAAATTTTAGTGAACCCCGCCTAAAGGCGGTGTCGGGCAGTACAGGGTTAATATTGACAACTGGTTAAGTTTAGGATCAGTTCGCATATTCTCCTAAAGCTGTAAATTTTTATCAAGTTTTATGAGAATTCTCGAAATTTAGGAGAAATTTCGTAGCGAGTAAACAATTTCTCCATGTTGCGAAATTTAATTCAACAAATCTCTTTGCGTTCACTTATGAACTTGTACCATTTTTTTTTTTGATTTTATGTTTGACGTTCAATTATGTGTTTTGTTCTTTAAAACATTCGTTTGCTTTTTGACAGTTTAACCGTCACCTATGAACAAAATATGAAAAACTAAGAACATTGGTGTAAACAGTCCCCAAACCAAACTGCAAGTGCTACCAAAACAACAAATAACCTGACATCTGTCACCTGTCACATTCAAATACACTCAAAACCTTCCTTTGAATTTCGTTCGAATACACTGAAAAAAAAAACACTCAAGAAAATCATACAATTCGTAGGAGTATGAAATATTAAATTCTAATCAAAAAAGCTATGTATTATAAAATGTAAGGACATATCCTAGTGTAGCATTGAAAGAAACAAAATAAGAGATCAATTGATTCTTAGGCATATGTTCGAATTAACTAAACAAAAGCAATTAAACAAGAAAAAAAAACTAATTAGTAGGTGCTCTTCAGATAGTTAACACTGAAAATGATTTGTTAACATTTAAACAAACAAAAAAATAAATAAAATACTTCGAGTAGGTATATCAAACACTAGTTAAGTCAATTTATAAATAAACCCAGATATACATGCATATACATAGAATATAAACTTTAGAGCTTAATGTAGGATTCTAAACCAGAGATACAATTTTTTTTTTTACTTTATCCCCTATCCTTTTTGGTATATTTTTTATTACTTTTATTTTTATGTTTTTTTTTTTTTGTTGTTGTGTAAACGAGAAAGGAAATAAAGTTTGTATTTGTAGTTTTGTTTTTCTTTCGTTTTCATTTGTCCTCCTCCATATCTCTCCGCCATTTTTGTTTTCTAATTTAGTTAAGAACTTTGGTGAATGCATAAACATGCCACTTAGATGCAACTTGCCGCCCCTCAATAAAAGCAAAAGTTTGTTCAACAGATGTTTGTCCACGCCATACACAAATTCCCATTTGAAAAGACACAACACACACATGAAGACTGAGAGTAAAGGATATAATAATTCTTTATTATTTTGTCAAAAGATAAATCGTCCTTGTGTGCAAAGTGTGTGAGTGAGCAAACAAACAACAACAACAAAAAATAGTTCAAAGGAATTCCCATTAGTCCTGCTTTTCTCGGTCAAAAAAGGGACTTTTCAAAGACACAATGAAACAAAAACTTTACACATCGTTGGGCATCACATTTCTCAATGGGACGACACAACGTACAACGGTAGTAGCAAATGGCACAACCAGGAGATGCTTCACAAGGAACAAGAATAAACGATGCAATTGAAATAAATGTTAATAAGTGAATGCATCTGGGACGGGGAAAAGGGAGCCAACTCAAATTATGCTGCCAACACATCCTCTGCGCTGCGCTGAAATGTTACCGTACACCACCACACCCCGAGCACACACAATACATTTTCAAGGACTTTTCTCCCTCAGCATCCCACATCCCTGCGTTTTATGTTTTAATTTGCTTGCATATAGAGAGTGTGAGAGAGAGAAAGAGTTTGTAAATAAAATAAAAAGAAAAAACTTTTAGTCTTAAGTCGAATCGATTGGACATGTGTAGAGGAAAGAAACAAAGATTTCAACGTCCAATCGCATTCAAAACAAATGAACACAGTTGAGAGTTAACGTTAACATTAATAAGATATAGATAAAGTAAAACCGTTAAGGAATATACATTCATTCTAAACGAAACTTGTAGATAATCAATGAAATCATCTAGAATTAGTTAGAAAGGACACAGTAACACACTTGCAACCACATGCTACTACAACTTAAAGGGAACAATTGAGCAAGTAGTACCAAATTTGCCAACAAACATAGCTCTTAAGTCGAAAGCCGAATGAGAAAGTGCTTTGTATATACGTAGATGTTTAGTTATAGCGTACCCTAGGACTACATATACATAAAATATATCGCAAAGAAAAAAAACTGCCTTAGCACGAGCATAGTCTAGAAAATTAAACATAGAAATTCATAGACTAGTTCTCGTAACCGTACACAGCAGATACAATATGTAGATAAATTATTGTTTAAAAATTGATTGCATTAGGTTCGTTTTGAAATTTGTTTGCAAAGGTAACCATCGTTCGTAGGCACTAATTGCAGCGCAGGTGTGAGTCGGAGCGATGCCTGTACGAATGCGTGCATAGTATACTTAGAGAATCCATGTAATTGATTATGAATATATTTTTAATAAATGCCATTTATTTTTTGTGGTTATTTGTGTGCGGATGTGGTTTGATTTACCCTTGACACTGATGGATGATGGGACGGGGATTATTCAAATGAAATGCGCAAATTGACTGCAAATTGAAAGGTAATCATTAGAAAATGTTCACAGCTAACCATATTCAAATGAATCTGACCGCTTTGTAATGATGCTTAATTTATACACATTTTTGACTTAAAAGCAGTAAAGTATTCATGAAAAATGCAGGTTTGTTTTATTTTTACTGCATCCTGAAATAGCACAGCGCGTACCGAGGAACACTGGTCTTAAACACTTGCACTGGAAAGAGGTTTTCAAATTCATGTGCTGTGCTGGAAAGAGGTTTTCAAATTCATGCGGTACGGCTAGGATCTAAACTTTAAGTCCGTAAACAGACTCAAGGGTTAAACATTTGAAGAGGAGGAATACATTTGACGTTATTCATTGAAATAGCGGTAGATTGTGAGAGACGGAGGAGACATTATGACTTTCAAAAAAACTGTTTCCTGCAAGTTCTATCAGCCGCTTTTGAATCTAGAAGATGCAGAGAAATTTTGTGACCCTTATTTAGCTGAAGCCGAATATTTTGCTGAAGGTGATATTTATAGCCGAAAGTGGCCGAAGCCGAAGCCGAATTTCGCTGTTAATTTCATGATTTTATTTTTATAGGTTTAGGTAGAGACGAATACATCATCTGCTTGCCTGATATTATATCGGACTTTTTTTTTAAAGGTGTTATTCTTGTGATATACCTGCGGGCGGTCGGGCATTCTTACTTTGCTTCAATTCACCCAAGTCTACCTAGATGTTAAACAGCTTATTAGATAAGACTAAGACTGGCCGCCCTCAAAATCAGATGGGTTTCTGTCTTTTTTTTATAATTTTCGCGCGCAAAGGGGGTTACGAATACCCTTTAGTGTCCGGAATCAAGACACAGCACGGCCGAAGGTATAGAGGGAGAAAGGGACAGGAGGTACCTGTGCACATTGGTATTAAATGTCTGCGGATTGTAGTGAGTGGGAAATATTGGGCTGGGAAGAGCATTCCATATTCGTGTGGTGCGGCTAAAAAACGACTCTCGACTCTTAACTGTACCTCCGAAAGCAGGCTTAAGGGTGAACTAGTTAACATTCCTGGCGAGATGAGTATTGCGGGTGAATTCATGGAGGGGAGGAATGCCATTGGCTAGCTCATTTGAGCATCGTTTGTTAAAATAGCGATAAAACAGTGATAAGGATGAGACATTACGGCGATGTTCGAGCGAGTCTATCGACTTCGCGATATTACTGTCTCCTATAAGTTTTATCGCTCGCTGTTGTATTCTATCAAGCAGGTGCAGAGAGGTCTTAGGAGCACCAGACCAGATATGAGCGTTATACTCAAGCTTGGGGCGAATGAAGGCCTTATAAATTGAAGGGAGTGAAGTATTTTTTGTATCGTTTTAGGAAACCTAGACATTTCGCAGCATTTTTGGCAACCTCGAATATGTGATCATTCCAACTAAGTGTTGAGTTGACACACACAGACCGAGGATGGAAAGTTTTTCGGTTTCTTCGATGCAAGTGCCATTCAGGGATAATGGCTGAATTTTTTTGGGTTGGCTTAAGTGACAGTAGACAGCATTGAGTTTTGGAAGCATTAAATTCCACTCTATTGTTTTTACCCCAATTAAATATGCTGTCAGGGTCGGAATTTAATGTGCTTAACATACGCTGCCGCTCCAATTCAACGGCCGAAGGACAGGGACGTGAGTCTTGGAACGAATATGAAAAGCTGAGAGTACTGTCATCAGCGAAGGAATGGATTGGATTAGAAGTAGCAGACGGGAGATCATTTATAAAAATGAGGAAGAGAGTCGGAGACAAAACAGAGCATTGGGGAACACCAGCATTAATTTGGTGAATTTCAGACTTGAACCCATCCAAAACAACTTGAATTGAACGGTTCGGAAGGTAATTTCTAATCCATGTAAGAAGAGACTCATCGATACCATAAGTACGCATTTTCGACAAGAGAGCTTGATGCCAAACTCTTGTCTTGATCCTGCTAAACGAATTTGAACAATGAGGGGTATACTCATGTGCCCTGAAACACCTTAGTTTCAATAACTTCAGAGGCGATACTTTGACTAATTTCGAGGATATGGTAGCCGAACCAATTGCCAAAGCAGTTTGGCTTTGGGCAATTTAGCTATATTCTGCCTGCGTCTGGTCTTCGACGGGCAGAGTATGGTGCTGTGTGCTGGATGAAAGTAAGGGAATTGTCCACCATGAGTTACATACATAATCATTCTGTTGGAAGATGTTATAATTTTTTATAAATGACGTCGTACGTCAATCATATTTGACATTTGTGAACTAGATAGCTGCAGTATACAAACCGACAAGCAATGGAGCGCTATACTCCGGAAGAGAGTGGACAAATGGTGTCGGTTTATTCACCAACAATGGGTCGGTGGTGTTAGCGCAGCGTGAATATCTACGTTGATTTCCTATTCGTGTCGCGCCGACGCTTAGGTACTGGACTCGAACAGACTGGAACCACAGGAGACCATGCAGAGCGTAGCCGACGCCAGACTGGTCGCTCGGCCGAGAATATCGTGGCTATGGCTGCCGATGTCGCTGAGAACGAAGAAACATCAACTAGACGACGCGCCACCCAATTGGCCATGATAAACGACTTCTTACTGCCGGAATTGGATGGGCGATGCTTGGTGAACATGTGGTCTCAACAAGACGGTTGTCTACTGCATAGACATATAAAACCACTTAATGAGGGCGCTTCTCGCCACTCAAGTTTTACAATTTTATACAATTAATTATTTGAGGAGTGCGCGTCTCGCATCTCAAATTGCTTGTTTAAATAGGTGACTGCGACGATGAGTGTGTATCGAGATGTTCACCTGCAATTTGGTATAATTGAAATCAACCAAAAATAAAGGCAATTACGATTTAATAGTAGAACGGAACGGTTGTTTTAATTTATATCGAATCGGAGTCAATTCACGGTGCAACCGCACACAAAGCACGAGCCACAATGGATATTGTGAAGGGAGCGTCTCCTGGTCACGTAATCTCTCGTTTTGGGGATTTGACATGGCCAGCAGGATCGCTCGATTTAACCATCACAGACTTCTTTCTTTGATGTTACTTGAAGTCGCGGGTTTATACCTCAGACAATCGCAGCCTTTAAGGAGAATATTCGACAGGAATCCGAACAGTTATCACCGGAAGTCTTGTGGAAAGTCATGGGAAATGCGATAAAACGGGAAAAAATGTGCATCAACACTGGCGACAGCCACTTGGCGGATATCATCCTTTCCACTTAGCAGAACAAATTTTAAAGGTCCAAATAAATATTTCCATCACTCAAAAACATTTTAATTTATTAAAAAAGTAATTCAAAAACAAAATCGGATGATTAATTTTGCGCCACTATGTACTTTCGAGGTATTCAAGGAGTTGATCTACCTTATAATAATAATAATGACGGCGCTACAGCCGAGGTGGACCTGGGCCTAGCTTCTCAGCAACCACTCGTATTGTGCGTGCTATTGTTTTGTCACGAGTGGAGGGGACCTACAGTTTAATGCCGACTCCGAACGGCGAGATTGAGAAGCTTTTTCTAGACGGTTATACTCTTTGAACATTGTCAGTGACTCGAAAGAGGTGGAGCCGTGAAAAAATGTTTGATGTTTTTTTCGAGATTCGAACCGACGACCTCAAGCGTAGGAGTCGACTGCTACGCCACGGCGCCCACTTCGTCTACCTTGGCTCCGCGTTAAACCGTAGGAATACTATCAGAACCAAGATTATATGCTCAAGAGATATTTGAGTATTGTAGGCCTCTCTCGAAAGACCAAGCTGTTTTATAGAACACATTGATCACCCCTGTCCTGTTCTACAGCGCGGAGACATGGAAATCTCAAGAGCAGATGAAGAAGCCCTTAGTCTTTTCGAGAAGAGAGTTCTGAGTTCAATCTTTGGTCCTGCTTGCGTTGATGGCCTTTGTAGAAGAAGATTCAACCACGAGCTGTTTAGGTCATGGTTCTAGCCAGGCGTATAGGGATTTAACGCCTAGGATGGCTAGGCTATGCAGAGCGTGCGGATAACTCCAGGAATGTAGGACATACCAATAGGGGAAGCCCACATAACCGATGGCGCAGACAAGTGGATTAAAACTTCAGCCAACTTAGCAGATGGCTAAAGATTGTGCCAGCTCGAGAGGCTTGTTGGTTATTGCCTAGGTGCATCCCGGACTGTAATGCCATCAGAAGAAGCAGGAGAAATGTACTATAGAAGTAGTACAAAAAAAAGGAATTCATTTCGTCGGACAGTTCCGACGAGAATTAAGTTTAACCTGTTTCCGTGTGTACATTTATGATTTGCATTTTTAAGAAACGAAACGCATGTAAAGCTTTGATTTCTTCCATACGTCTGCCCCTCTATCGTCTTTTTTTAATTTTCGGGGGTTTTAAAAACACTACACTGGAGCACTCAGACTCAAAAACTAGCCCATTGACGTACAATGCCCCTTAATAAAATATACAAACAGTAACTTGTGAAAGGATTGCCTTTTCAAATAAATTGCCTCGCAAATATTTCACAGTTCGAAAAACTTTGTGGTCATCTGCGATTCACTTGTGAAATGCAATAAAACGGAGCCACTTTTAAAGCCAGTGATGAAAAATAAGTCACGTACAACAATCGGATACGTCATGGATTATGAATAGAGAATGGAGAGCCAGAAGCAGCGTTTACGAAGCTAAAAGTGACGGAGCAGAAGATAATACTGCGTGCGTGATGAAAGTGGGAGGGAATTGTCCACCGTGAGATACATACTTCCGTATGGTCGGAGAGTTCATTCTCATCTCATCTCTTTTGTAAACAACTCGAGAGGTTATTCATTTTCGAAACTATTGTAAACAACTTGGAGGGTATGGCAAGACAATGGATAAAAATGGCACCCATTCACCTTGACAATGCACTGTCCTGCTGACCTTTTAGAGCTACAAGTGCTTGGTTGAGAAGTTGCGATGCACACATCGTATTGTTTAAAGCATCATAATAGGTATTAACCAGAACCTCGAAAATAGCTTACTGTGTCCGCTAAGAAACTAATTTGTATGATATTATGAATCCTTTGCGATACCTTGGCTCTATTAATTTCCAATTTAGAATATATTCCTGAAACTCACCCTGGAATCTGCAAGCAATTGTCCAGACGATACCTCAGCTCCATTGTGAAATTCGCCCAAAGTTGTGCCATGCCGCTCTTTCCTCCAAAGTGAGCGTGGCAAGTTGCCAATAAACAACTCAGTCTGACGACCAGTGAGTCCGGTCCAGCTGACTTAATCCTCATTGGATCGAACTAGAACGTCAAGACAATCTTTGAATGACTGAACACAGACATGTAGCTTCCTCCACTCACCTTAGATTTTTCAGCTTTCTTTGAGTATGGAAACAATGATTCCGGCTGCATGTCGGGGAAAATGTAACTAATCATCGCAAGTAATTCGTTGTCCTTAATCGGGCCCGCAAACTTCTTCTGTGGAGTCCACTTCCGGAAATGTGCTGCACCAGGAACAAACTTCGTCTTGGTCAGTAGGTCCAACGGATTAGGTTCATCTCCAGCACCCAATGCACTACCATAGTTGCGGCCAACATAACTCTCGACGGTCAGAGAATTCTTCTCAAGCTCTAAATAGTCTTCGAGTGCACTTGACAAGTAGCTGCGAACCTTGTTAATCACACGGATAGACCACATGTCGGCCTTTCTTGGAACCAAGTCCGAGTAGTTTGCTGTATCCACAGCGACATTTTCGGCAATGTCTGGCCAACTGCAGTGAATCAAAAGTTCGGTCCTGGAATCACTAAAATAACCGTATGGCAGTGCCACAAAATAGGTTCCATCCATTTGCACTTCATCACCGGCTTCGAGTTCGGTTGCTGGGTTTATGAAGAACGGTACCTTCATGCGATGCGTGTACTTTGTGATGTTTCCCAAAGCGTAGGTTTGGCGAATTGACACTGTAGCAGGGCCAGTGTTGCCACGCAACTTCTCTTTAAACATTGACAACAGGCCTGAAAGATATCTGAGTGTGGCTGGAGCGGTTTCCAGAGCCACGACATCGAAATTCATCCTAACAGATTGTCCCACCCACACGCCCAAGAAAAAATTCCACGACGGATTAAAGACGGGCACAAAGATCGGCACTGCAGAGTTGGTCTCAGCAGCCACAACACTTGCAGAACTCAGAAAGAAACTGCACTCGCATGCGTTGGATATATAACCCTGGTCCGGTTGAATGATCACGAACCGCCTGAGGCCATACCACTTGGCCAGGAGATGAACATCGGTAGCATCGCCTGGACAGAATGTGTTTTCCAAGCTCATCAAATCCGTGAATAGCTGCGGTTGGGAAGCAGGAGCCGCCTTTTCATTCTCTGGCGAATCTTCAATGACTGCCTGGTAATAGGACGCGGTAAATTCACGTTTTCCTAGCTTCAGCTTTTCAACCTTGATGTCCCAATTAACCGTGAACAGCTGGTCCTTCTTAAGGGATGGACCGATGTCGGCCGATGAGAGATTCCAGTCCAGGATAATCTCACCCAATTGGGCATTAAATGCTTCCCAATCAGACTTTGTGCTAAAATCCTCGCGATAAAAACCGTTTTCATCGATTTCCTCTGCCATCTTAAGGCTGTCTTTAACGCTTTAAATTTCGTGAACAATGAACAAGGAAAACTGAAAACGCAGACACAACAAACAACACTCAATTCAACTGTCAACAATAACAGCTGTAAGGGGAACAAAATAAATTCACCCCAGTCACTCGTCAATAGGGGGAAATTTTGTGTATGTCAACATCAGCTGTGTCAACAAGAAATACCGCTGATTGGGAAATTTGCCACGTTCATCGGAGAAATGATTCAGACTGCGCAGTAAGCAGAGTTCAACGATTCTTCCAAAAGTTTTGTTTACAAATTCAATGCCAGATATTTCCATGAAATTCAGAGTTTATAATAAGTGGTAAAAAATATGCTTAGAAAATGATTTAGTACTAATCAGTGAACTCTGGTTAAATTGTGGTAAGAATAAACGTATCCAATGTCAGTCTTATGCAAACAAGAAGTGAAATAACAACCAAACGACCAATGACGACCCGGGTAACATTCGATTAGTGAAGCAATAAAGTGATAATTTAACAGCTATCAAACAGTAAATTAGAATTTTAGGGTGATTATCTGTTTAAAGCGCATGTAATTTTTCCAGATTTGATCACATTAAGATTTCCCACAAGAAAAATTCACCCGCCATTCATAAATTATAAAAAACGAAAGAATCCAATGGACAAACACATGCTGATCTAATCATTCCAAATGATAATCGGCCACAACTAATTTATTGAACACACAACTTTCATTTGATTATCATGTCACATCGCAGTTTCAAAAACAAACATAACTTTTGTTGCGTATATGAACACATCCCATAGCCCAACAAATCACGGCCATTTGTACAAAAACCCACACTTGACAGATATGTCAAAAATAGTTTTGTAGAAAATAGATTTTAGAGTTTATTTTCTCAATCAGAATTAAAATCCGTATATTTTTATAGAAACAAAAATATGAAATAAATCCAGCCAATTGAAAAACCTGACACATTCTTCCGAAATTCAAGTGAGTAGATTGTGCGTCGCCCGCACACGGGTGTTATTTTGCGCGCCCAACCCCCCGGGAGACTAGGCTCTGCCGTCATCCCCCTTGTTCAAGTCCACACACTAAAAGAGAAAAAAAAAAAGAAAAGCAAAAAGCGAAAATTCACGTCTAAAAATGGACGCGTGCGTTGCCATTAGCCATCACGGTTCTGTGTGTTTACCCTTGATTTTTTGTACATTTCAGGTGGTGACGCAGGCAAAATGATAAAATCTTCACAGGAGCAGGGCTTTCGCCTGCGACCCAATGAGACAACAATCGCAGCGGTGGACACATTGAAAACATCATTTCTGCCAAACCTCAGCATAGACGCTCATTTTTGTCCGATGTGCGGTCGGAGTTTCCAGCAGCAGAACCTGCTTACGGACCACATGCACGCTTGCCATCCATCCGAGATGACAGGGCTGTTCTCCGCCAACAACCTCAATCGAATCGAGTATCCATGCCTCAGCTGTGATGAAAAATTCTCTTCCGGAACCGAACTGGATGAGCACAACCGCGTCGCTCATCAGGCATTTCGTTTTACGCGCTGCATATCATGTGGTCTATATGGGATTGCCACCATCGATGGCGACTATAAGTGCGTCCACTGTGGCAATACGAGCGGCGTGACACCAACTATGCCGGGTGCTGGTCAACCCGTGTATCTGGAGCAATCAATGAACAACTACCCGCCTTTGGTAGACGAAGACGAGGACGAAAAGGATCTAGACGGTGAACCAAAAGTCCCACCGCTGACGATACGATTGTCAAAGATCAAAGAGGAAGCTGAAGAGATCAAAGAAGAATCGGTTATCCAGGAGAACCCGTCGCTTTTCCTATCATCCGCCCTGGAAGTTGAAGATAAGCCCCAGGTGACGACGCCCCCAACGCCGCCTGGTAAAGTGCGACACAAGTGCCCCGAGTGTCCGCGAACGTTCAAGACCCAAGGCACCCTAGCCATGCATCGAAAGATCCACAGCGGGGAAGCAGAGTGAGTTAGGATACATCCCAAAGTCCCCCTTTCATATTCATCCCCCCTATCTAATAAATTTCTGTTCATTCCACAGCTACACGCCTAAAGAGCGACCGTACTCGTGCTCGTACTGCGGCAAGTGTTTCACACAGTCGAACACGCTCAAACAGCACACTAGAATACATACAGGTGAGAAACCATTTAGATGTGGATATTGTGGCAGGGCGTTCACTGTTAAGGACTACCTGAACAAACATATCACAACTCACACGGGTGAGGAATATAAAAACAAACATTTTACAAATTTCAACTTTTATATGTCGTATTGTTAAATGTTAGCTACATTCAGTGACTAAGATGGATTGGATTGAGTGCGGTGTGCTGTGGTGCGTTGGCGTGGATTGGCGGATGTGTCATGCATCCGCACCACAATCACGAACCATTGGGGGAAGGGTCGGCTCTTGTGTGCGTCAGTTTGGGAGTTACATTCCTCGTGTGGATTTGTGTGTTGCTCACGGCTGCTCATCACTCATAAACTTCTCAATATCACGCAACGTAACTGGGTCACCAGTGGCATTAGGTGATAGAGTTGTTTCTAAGGTTGATGACCTTCAGCGTGACCTTGGTTGATGTTACATTTGGCGAACTCAGCGTTGCTCAGCGGTTTGTGATTTTGGGTGTGTTTTCTGAGTTTCGGTTGACTGGCACAGCAGGTGAGATAGAGAACGCCCGAGGACGAGTGCCGCTTGGATTCATTTGGTTGGTTCTTCTCTGATTGATCTCCACTAATTGCGAGTTGCTCTGATTGTGAATGAATTGGATATGACCGGAAATTTGAAAACTTTGTGTGACTTTTTGTGACTGAATTGCCTCCTCATGACCTTGAAGAGCCCGAGGGGAGAGGGCTTCGCAAAGTGTGACGTGATGCGATGTCAGGTGGTGGAGGAGAACTAGACGTTTCGCTGGTGACAGGTCAATTCGGTTTTCGGAAAATCAATACGGTCGTTATTTTGAAAGATAAACGCCGATGCTCGTGGCCATTTGACGTCTTCGTCTTCTTTTTGTTTTTGTAGCTATAGATTGTTGCTTTGCAGGACCGGGGAAAAACTGTGTACCTATTTTGCGGCCGATGCTGGGGATGACGAGTTTTCTTTTCACAGAAAGTGTGTCCCCCCACAGTTTTGTTTACAGCTTAACAGGAATTTTGTGTGGAGGAGATTGTGGCCACTGGCTTTGGTTTGTGCCTGCTAGAGGTGATTGTGTGACCGCAATAAAATGTATGACCGGAAGCAGCAATCTGCGTGGACGAGTGCACAGTGCTACTGTTTCTCAGAAGCCGTATGTAGCTGTGCTGTGTGGTGAATGGAATGAACTCTTAAATGCGTTATTCATTGAAAATAAATGAGTTTAGTGTTTTCATTGCACATCAAAGTATGAGGACTGCAGAAATTAGCAAATTGTTCCTTTCGATTGTAGAGGCATTGTGATCAAAATCGTGTGCTTGCTCGACGGGCATCATCAGAAACAACAATTTCTTTGTGTCTTAAGATAGTTAAGGGTCTCGGTCATACGTTCACCACCAAGTTGGACTGTTTATTTTCGTCGTAGAACGAATGTTTTACGCATCCTCGATTCCAGTTCATAATGTGGTTTGTCGTGCTCATAGATTGCCATCAGGGTATCAAATGTTCTTATAAGAGAATCGACTTAGAAGAGAAATCATCTAGAACAAGTGGATGAAGTCCTATTTCCTCTTATTGTATCCACTTTTCCTTTGTGTTCTTCGTCAATTGGTGCCACTGAATTTTTCAGCGGCGAAAACTTCAGCTTTCTGCGAGGAATCATCAATTTTGGCTTCACTAAAGGTGATGTTCATATATGTCACTATGGGGACTCTTGTACACATCCGGATTGTTGATTTCAAAGAGGATATTTTTAGACTTACGAATAGCACACGATTGACACTCTGGATTTGTTTCAGTTAGAGCTGTATTTAGCGACCGAATCGTCCATTGATTGGTTTCAAAATTGATTCGGTAATTTCAATCAATCATCCGCTGGTTTAAAGAAGAGACCAATTCATTGTATTCGTATGGATCTTACTTACTTAAGGTAGGATCTTACTTACTTAAGGTGGCGCTACAGTTCGGTGTGGACCTGGGCCTCAACCAACAAGCGTCTCGAGCCAGCTCGATCTTTAGCTAGCTGCCTCCAGTTTCGCACGCACAGTTGGTTGAGGTCCCTTTCCACTTGCGTGCGCCACCTGAGTCGCGGTCTTCCTCTACTGCGCCGTCCCTCGGGGATAGATTCGAAGACTTTCCGGGCCGGAGCATTGGTTTCCATTCGCTCTACATGACCTAGCAGGGCGCCGTGGCGTAGTGGGTAGGTGCGTCGGCTCCTACGCTCGAGGTCGTCGATTCGAATCTCGAAAAAAAAACATCAAACATTTTTTCACGGCTCCACCTTTTTCGAGGCACTGACAATGCTCAAAGATTATAACTGTCTAGAAAAAGCTTCTCAATCTCGCCGTTCGGAGTCGGCATTAAACTGTAGGTCCCCCCGCTCGTGACAGAACAATAGCACGCACAACACGAGTGGTTGCTGAGAAGCTAGGCCCAGGTCCACCTCAGACTGTAGCGCCGCCGTTATTATTATTATTTATTATTATTATTACATGACCTAGCCATCTCAATCGTTGGATCTTCACCCTTCTTGCTAAGTCAATGTCGCTGAACAGCTCGTACAGTTCTCCTCCACTCACCCTCTATGCAGACGGGACCGAAAATCACCCGAAGAATTTTCCTCTCGAAGCAACCAAGAGCAACCTCATCCGCTTTTGACAAAGTCCATGCTTCTGGGCCATATAGCAGGACTGGGACGATTAGGGTCTTGTACAGGGTTACTTTAGTTGTTCGAGAGAGGGCTTTGTTTATCAATTGCTTTCTTAGCCCAAAGAAGCAGCGATTAGCAAGAGTTATTCTTCGTTTGATTTCAGCGCTGGTGTCATTGTCTGAGTTAATAGCGGTGCCTAGGTAGACAAAGTCCTTGACTACCTCAAAGTTATAACTGTCTGCTGTGACGTTCTGCCCGAGACGTCGGTGTTGGGTGTCCTTTCTGGTTGACAGCATATACTTGGTCTTGCCCTCATTTACCGTTAAGCCCGTCTTCGCGGCCTCCGTCGCAATACTCACAAAAGTGCCATTGACATCACGCTGTGTTCTTCCGATTATGTCAATATCGTCGGCATATGCGAGTAGTTGGACGGACTTCTGAAAGATTGTGCCTCTGGTGTTGGCGTGCGAGTTTTGCACAATTCTTTCAAGTATGATGTTGAAAAAGTCGCATGACAGCGCGTCGCCTTGGCTGACATCAAAGGTCTCGGTTAGGTCTTTACCGACCTTGATGGAGCAGCGTGCATTCTCCATCGTCATCCTACACAAACGGACGAGTTTGGTAGGGATGCCAAAACTAGACATTGCTCTGTATAGCTCGTCTCTATAGATGCTGTCATACGCGGCCTTAAAATCGATGAAAAAGTGGTGGGTATCGATTTGCTGTTCCTGGGTTTTTTCCAAGATCTGCCGCAGTGTGAATATTTGGTCGATGGTGGATTTTCCTGGCCTAAAGCCACACTGGTATGGACCGACCAGGTTGTTGACGAATGGCTTTAGGCGTTCACACAACACGGCAGATAAGATTTTGTATGCAATGTTCAGAAGACTGATGCCTCTATAGTTGGCGCAGTTTAGAGGGTCTCCTTTTTTAGTGGATCGGGCAAACAATGCTGAGGTTCCATTCATCGGGCATGCTTTCTTCCGACCATATTTTACAGATGAGTTGGTGCATGCTCCTTACCAAGTCATCGCCTGCTGCTTTGAAAAGCTCAGCAGCTAGGCCGTCAGCTTCAGCAGCTTCGTTGGACATTAGTTTAGATAGCGCTAGGATCAGGAAAACACAAATATCCCCTGCATTTTACTTTGTTTCCACATGTTTGCAAAGGAATGAACGATTTAGTGGCTGTTTGCAAACTACTGGGCAATCCTGGGTCACCAAAAAATGAGGAAAAGATGTCGAAAACGGAACGAAAAGGGATGAAAAAAGGTATCCACATTGAATGTGAATTTTTGGATGAAGAAGGCTGTCTTTTGGCGCATCCAACCCATCTCCCTCTCGCTTGTGAAAATCATATATTGTGTCTCCGGCAATCTTGTCTTTTTCCGCACAGTCTGTTGGAGAAGACGCCGCATGTCCTAAGAATGCAAGAAAGGAAGACGAACAAAATTTCAACAGCAAACTGGAGGCGAGGTGGCCTCTACTTAGTTGACAACGTTGAAGATTGCCATCTCAACTATCCGAGTGGGTAGCTTTAACAAAAATATGACGTACGAGTATACAACATATGCTCGATAAAAATAAACTCCCTCTTAACAAAAGCCCTAAGCTCTTAGCCTCTTTTGTTTGTTCAAAACAAGCTGAAAGTTTTATATTTGTTTGTCTTGGCGGCATTAAAACTCACTTAGCACCTGTTGTTTGTAAGCAATTAAGTGACCCACCATAAAATACATGACACCTGTTTGTTTTACTTGGTAATATTCCGTACACCACTCAGTCAAACATCTGTGTACAATTTTCTTAGCTGGAACTTAACCAGCGAGTATTCTCCTTCTCTTTATTCTTTTCCTTTTTCTTCTGGCGCTACATTCCGGAATGCACCTGGACCTCTATCAAAAAGCCCTTCCAGATAGCACGATTTTTCAGTTGTGAAGTTTCGATAAGCAATCTACTACGGTACATCCTAAACTCCAAATGGTTTCCCGCAAGTGGACAATTGGATTGACACCAGTTAATCCGTGTGGCAGCACAATGAATCAACACTGGTCTAAGTGCTTTTTGACTATATGACTGCGTTGTTCTAAATGAAATACGTAAGTTTCCACCGCACCAAACCATGCCTATAAGACAGATTTCAGGATTTCAAGATATTTTGTCCCAACCAAGCAAAAACTTCTTTGTGATCAAAGAGTAAACGGATTTAAAAAGAAATGCAATTATTATTCAATATTCAGTGTATTCCCCTAAAAGTCATCTCCAATGCTTCCTCTAATCTTCAAAACACTATTCATAGGTCGATTTAGAAATATGTATTTTGTTAAAAACACAAGATTTCAGACAAAGTCTAGCTAACACGCAAAAATTCCGACAGACGGCGCTCAAAAAATATATGAGCTTCAGATGACTGAGCTTAGATGACCAACTTAGGAAAAAAATTGTTTTGACAATATCTCAAGTTCAGTTCGTTTTAATAGCGAATTCCGGGTACTTTTTGATCAGAAGGTATGTCTGTTGTTGTCTGCCTGCTGTTAAACAAGCACGGTCTTGTTTGGACAATCCCAGTATCTGTCTTTCTTCCAGACCTTATTTCTCGTGTGGTAACATATCTTAGACGTAACACACCCAAGTGGGGTGGGTCTTTAACCAACTTAGCGTGCGCTATTTGCGACAGTTAGCAAAAGATTGTGCTCACTGGATAGGTTTGTTGGTTAAGGCCCGTGCCCACCTCGGATTGTAGCGCAACAAGAAGATTTAGAAAACACGACTAGCTACAATTTCTTCTTCTTCTTAGGGCGCTACAGTCCGAGGTGGACCTGGGCCTCACTCAACATGCCTCTCCAGCCAGCACGATCTTTCGCCAGCTGTCTCCAGTTTCACACACCAAGCCGGCCGAGGTCCCCCTTGACTTGTGTGCGCCACCTTGTTCGTGGACGTCCTCTGTTGCGTTGTCCCACAGGCTCAGAGTCGAAGACTCTTCGGGCCGGAGTTAAGTTGTCCATACGCTCTACATGGCCTAGCCATCTTAGGCGTTGGATCCGTAGACGCCTGGCTAGACTCATGTCGCTGTACAGCCGATACAGTTCGTGGTAAACAAACGCAAACAGGACCCAAGATAGCGCGCAGAACTTTTCTCTCGAAAAGACCAAGACACTGTTCATCCGCTTGGGATATTGTCCATGCCTCCGCGCCGTACAGCAGGACGGGGATGACAAGGTCTTATACAAAGTCAACTTGGTCTTCCGAGAGAGGGCTCTACTACTCAATTGCCTTTTGAGCCCAAAAAAAACAGCGGTTGGCAAGAGTTATTCTGCGTTTGATCTCGGTACTGATGTTGTTTGTACTGTTCACCGCGGAGCCAAGGTAGACGAAGTCCTTAACTATCGCAAAGTTATAGCTGCCTATGGTGATGTTCTGGCCAAGTCGTCGATGTTGTGCGTCCTTTCTCGATGACAGCATATACTTGGTTTTGCCCTCGTTTTGCCCACCGATTTCAAATTGTATTATCATCCTCAAAAGTACACAAATAGACCATGCTTGCACATCCACTGTTTTCAAATGTTCCTTGCGATACAGAAAATAGAGGTGGTACCCACAAGGAGAACAATGAATTCGTCAGCCAGACATCCTCATGAACACCAGCACAATGAATTCCTCCTGTCCACATGCTTGACAGATGATGTCGCCAGACTGCGCAAATGTTTGACGCTTCTGTACTCAGACTACGCCGGCAGCTCAATAACTGACTACAAATAAATCCCTTCCTTTATTCGACATAATTGACTCAATGATATATCAAGGTTTCGTCAGATTAACCGCAAATCCTAACAGTAACTGGTCACGCTCGATTCTATCCCCAAACTCCGACAACGCACAAACCTAACCTCCCCAAATGAAATGTTCCCCAACTACCACTGGGTTTTCATCTTTGTTGTCTTCTACTACCTTCTACTCATCTAAATGTATGTTAGTTGCTTTTTGTGATCACTGACATTTCTATCTCATTCCATTAAGTACTCATCCATTCAAAACTTACTTGCAAACGAGTGATGTCAGTCACTAGACAAGAACAACTCGAAAATCAAAAAAAAAAATATACATCAAAACACGCACATTACACACGTCATCACTTAATTGTATTTTATTGAAAATTGCATTCATTTCAGGGGAAAAGCCTTTCCGATGTGTCTACTGCAATAAGGCATTCAGCGTCAAAGATTACCTCACCAAACATATTCGCACTCACACGGGAGAGAAGCCATACGCCTGTCCGTACTGCGACAAGCGTTTCACCCAGCGGAGCGCACTAACCGTACACACGACCAAACTGCATCCTATATAATGAACATTAAAGAGCAACCACAAACCAGTTAACGCCCCCCTCGAGAAATCATGTCTTTGCCTTTCAATTATGTTTCGAACTCAAACATTTCTATTTCCAAACGGACGGAAGGGATTCCTCAAACCCACAACCAATTAGAATCTTTTGCACAATAGCCAGACGTGCACACGAAATAGGAATGACCACGGTGTGTGGATGTAGATCTATCAATTATTGTGTTTTTGTAAGAATTTAAATTATTAATCTTGTTTTTTAATAATACTTTGTTTTATTTTTTTATTATTGCTAAAAGTAATTACCTTGAACAAAGTCATAATTTTATTAATATTATTAAAAGTACTTTTTAAAGTATAAAAGAAAAGAGAATAAAAAAAAGAAAGAACAGAGAAAGAAAAAAAAAAAACAAAAATCTAGCACAATATGTAATGTATAACTTTTAAGTTGAAAAACAATCAAACAAAACAGAATAAGTAAATTAATGAGATTTGTGAAAAGCAATACTTAAAGAAAAAAGTTAATAAAAACAGAAAAGAAATGATCTTAAAGAGAGATTTAAAAAACATGCAGTTCTCTTTTGTTTTCTTCACGTGCTGAAACTGTAGATTTTAATTCTCACAAGAAAGGGGACCCCTTTGACTGCGCCAACTATCGGGGGATAAATCTCCTTAACATCGCCTATAAGATCTTCTCTGCCGTTTTGTGTGAACGCCTGAAACCATTTGTGAACAAACTGATAGGTCCTTATCAGTGTGGTTTCAGGCCCGGGAAGTCCACCATCGATCAAATCTTCACACTGCGGCAGATCCTGGAGAAGACCCAAGAAATGCAGATCGACACACACCATCTATTTGTCGATTTCAAGGCCGCATATGACAGCGTGTATAGAGACGAGCTATACAGCGCCATGTCTAGTTTTGACATTCCTGCTAAACTCGTCAGACTGAGCAGGCTGACGATGGAGAACTCTCGCTGCTCCATCAAGGTCGGTAACGAACTCACGGAGGCCTTCAATGTCAAAAAGGTTTTAGACAAGGCGACGCGCTTTCATGTGATTTCTTTAACATCGTTCTTGAGAAGATCGTGCAAAACTCACTGGCCAACACAAGAGGCACGATCTTCCAAAAGTCCGTTCAACTGCTAGCTTACGCGGATGACATTGACGTGATTGGGCGAACACAGCGAGCCGTCAATGATTCGTTTGCTTGCATTGAAACGGAAGCGGCTAAAATGGTTGTGGCGGTAAACGAGGGCAAAACCAAGTACGAGTATATGCTGTCATCGAGAAAGGACGCACAACATCGACGACTTGGCCAGAACATCACCATAGGCAGCTATAACTTTGAGGTAGTTAAGGACTTCGTCTACCTTGGCTCCGCGGTGAACAGTACAAACAACATCAGTACCGAGATCAAACGCAGAATAACTCTTGCCAACCGCTGTTTTTTTTGGGCTCAAAAGGCAATTGAGTAGTAGAGCCCTCTCTCGGAAGACCAAGTTGACTTTGTATAAGACCTTGTCATCCCCGTCCTGCTGTACGGCGCGGAGGCATGGACAATATCCCAAGCGGATGAACAGTGTCTTGGTCTTTTCGAGAGAAAAGTTCTGCGCGCGATCTTTGGTCCTGTTTGCGTTGATGGCATTTGGAGGAGAAGGTTCAACCACGAACTATATGGGCTCTACAGCGACATGAGTCTAGCCAGGCGTCTACGGATCCAACGCCTATGATGGCTAGGCCATGTATAGCGTATGGACAACTTAGCTCAGGCCCGAAGAGTCTTCGACTCTGAGCCTGTGGAACAACGATGGGATTCTCAAACAAATTAATATCCAGAAACTTCACTTTCCGCTGGCCCTCAAGGTCACCTGATTTGACTGCACCAGACTTTTTTATGGGATTATGTCAAACAAGATGTGTACAAAACGAAACCAAGGAATTTGACTGAACTAAAGCAGTCCATTAAAACAATAACTGAGGCGATTTCGACTTTAACCCTGCAGGCCGAAGTGAATAATTTCCTCATCAGGTGTCGCATATGCGTGGATGAGCGTCTGAATAACACTGACACCAGATGCGACGAGGAGACAGACGAAATTCGCCAACAGAGCCCCACAGCACCAAGACGGACTGAACAACATAAAAGAGAAAATATTGTCAAATGAACAACCTGTTTAAAGAGCATAGGCGGTTTTTACACACGGAAATTCAGTTGCTTTAATTCTCTGTCATTCTCTATTGCGATTGCTTCACGCTTTTACGTGTTCACATGTATTTTTCTGTTTCTGTCTCACTCTTCCACATGATTAGAAGAGAAAAAAGCACAAATTTGAGAGCAATTTACGCAACGCGGCCTACCCACCGCACTTTTCGACCGCTTGCCAACAAATTGCCAAGTTGCGGCAAAAGAATTGCCTGCGAATTAATTAATGTATTGTAAAAGCCCTCATTCCAACACCACTTCATAAATACCAACAAATGTCCCAAAATCCAAAATAAAAATCACAAACTTCAGTCCAGTCCAAGCTGCGACTCTTCAATTACTCACCTCCATGCTTTTGAAAAGGAACCTCACAAAAACTGCAACAAGTATTTCAACACTTCAACACATTCGGGTCAAACTATTAATCATAAATACACAAGGAGAATACAATCTAAATATAAAATAACCCAAACAAACCGAAAATCCATAGAATAAACGATTTTTTAGCAAAGATCAGCTTCCTATTCCATTCTTGGAAGATTCGTTAGGATCAATGCACTGCTTTCATCTTGATAGAACTTCGAAAACTATGATAAAAAATATTCATATTCTAGAACTCATCAGCCCATGATGACTCTTGATCATCATCATTCTTAGCGTCCTATTTCGTACTTTCCAGAAGTATCCAATGAAGAAGACCAAGTTTTACCATTGTCAAAAGTAATTCGCTCTTTCATTTTCTACTATTTATTATCTTCCTGTTTCAATAAAACAATAAAAAAAGGTTGATAGATTAAACATTTTGCATTTATTATGCTTTTAAATCTGCACTTATTTTGAAATAATAGATGAAACGATGAAATCAATGATTTACGATGCAAAGTGGAGGGAAAAAACTTTGACTTAAACGGTCATAGCTGCCCTGAGGCCGCCTTACCTATTTTGTGTCTGGGCCCTTACTCTGTATTGCTACAATAATATGAAATTCCTCGAATTCGCAAAATTGGTACTCTCTAACTCTAATAGCAAAGTCACATTTTCGAAAATCGAGTAGTGTTGGGTTGCCAACTTCGACACTCTTTGTTTTCGCAAAATTGGTACTCTCTATTGCTTAATTTAATGTCAGAACCACTCGAATTCGCATAATTCTGTTCGATAATGGGTTGGTTGTAGAATGATGAACAAAGCAAATAAGTTTTGTTTGAAAATGTAAGTATTTTGTCATAAAAAAGACTTACAAATATGTTTTTGTATATGATAACAAACGAGAAAACTTTTCTCAATAGTAAATGTTACTAAAATATTTAAAAATTACCCATTTAATGCCAAATGCTTTTGGATGAAAAATGCTATATGCGTTATGTGTTTTCTTTCTATTTGTTTTATAATTTGTTATTATGTGTTATAAGCCTGTTGAAGACGTACTAGAATATACATAGAAAATGTTTTCATGTTTTGCAGTGCGGTAAGGCTTTCAAATATATGGTCCTAAGGGACAACCTAAATTATATGCATGAAACGTAGATACTATCAATTTTCAAAATTGTTTGTATTTATATTTTCCATTACTTATTTATTACTAGTTACAGTTCATACAATGTTTTTAGTGTCCCTTCGAATTGGATGCAGGTAGCCTTTCACTGCCAAGAACTTCAACGTACCAACCAATTTGATCATATATATGTATGTACTTTGGCACTGCAATTCGTCGACGAGAACCTGTCAATTCATGCTTTATGCTATTTAAAACAAGCATTAATGTATCCTCACGTAGACAAAAGACTTCTGAAATTATAGACAAATAAATATAAACAGTTGTTGCTTTTATATTGTTGCAAACATTTTGTTTACCTCTCAGTATTTACCTGCATTATGTACCACCTGTCGACGTTAAATTCTTCCAACCTCAATATTTTCTTCATTAAACCAATATGCAACACAGTTTTATTACTTTATATTCATTATTTTCACATTTTAAAGCACAAATTCATTTAATAAAGCCAAACACATTAACTTTTTAGAAATCAAATTGTTCTCTGCTTGAATTTGAACTGTCAGTTTAATTTTTTTCCTTCGAAGTTAAAATTCGAAATTAGCAAATTGGTGGATGCAATTGGCAACAGTAGCGCTCGATTCTACTTCCATACAGAGTATCAATTAGAAGTAGAATCGCAAAGCATTTCCGCATTTTTGTGCTATTCGAATATCGATACAGAGTAAGGGCCCTGGAGGTCCACCAAAAGAATTTTTTCGAATTCTGATTTCAAATTATGATTTATAAGCCCATTATTTATCAGAAAAAAAATCCCGACTCTTTTGCATCAAAATTGCGGTTTTGACTGTTAGAGGGTTAAATTTAAAAAAATACAAAACAACTTAAACTGCTAATTTGAATAAAAAAATATCCGCAGAACTTGCATAAACTTTGTGGAAGTATACACAAAATTCGATGGAATACGTTTAGTAGTGAGGGTTTAACATTTTCTCCGTGGTTGCTGTAAATAAATGAATTTAAGTTTACACGACTTCAACCATGATTTAGACAACCAAGGATATTCAAGCTCACAAAACAAAGTTCAAGTTGTGTGTCTGCTATTCAAATTCGATGGATCTTCTCTATTGGTTCCTGCCATATTCCTTTTGGGGGTTCGAAGAAATTCTCCGATACGTGATCTAAAACAAAAACAAACAGACATGCAAAAAGTGTAATCATACAAAAGTCCATGTCAAGTTTTGTTTTTATTGTTCCACATTACGGTTGATTTTTCTTATACTTGTATTTAACAACATTTTGTTATATTATAATCATGATTTTGTTTTTTGCTTTTTCATTTATTCATATATATTCTATTTTTTTACATACGATTATCACACTTTTAAAATATTTCTTCATATTTCTTCTTGTATTTTTGTTTTATTTTTCTATTTCTTCATGTTCTTTAAAACTGTGACATTTTTGTTTATATAATATAATAATATATAATATTTATATAATATGTATATAATATATATATATATATATATTTCCATGTAAAATATTTAAAAATACTTTACAAATGTTAATCTGCTATTATTACAGGATGTGCGTAAATGCATCAACGTCGTTCGCCCAATTTTCAACTTCGACTCAAATCCGTATTCCTTTCGAATTGAAATTGTTTTTTTTAAAAAAAATGTAATATCCTGCAGTTGCTGGTAGTCTGAAAAACATTCAGAATTCTCTCTGATCGTCTGAGTAGAAAAATGAAAATAAAAAGTGTACATTTTCTTACAGAAATTCATGTCGTTCGTGTGTTGAGAAGAGGGAAGTGTGTGTTCTCTGTTTGTTAAGTACTCCTAGTGTGAGGGCTTATTATTTTTTCTTGGGTCATGTTATTCTACCGAACGGATTCATGTGCTGGTCTATGGTTCAAGAAACTTCCTAACTAGTATTAAATATGCTGGTGCTTTTTCATTTTTTCTGGTTAAGGCTTTTTTTTATGATTCAATACATTTTCATCTTAAAAAGTAACCGTGTGGTATGTTTTTTTTTTGTCCTTGCATTTTGTCCTAACAACAATTCTTTATAGTGTTTGTCTATTTATCATCTGGGTTTCATTACAATATTCTATCCAAATCGTATTTGTTTTGCTTATATTCTTGGCGGTTAAATATTTTATATTTTACTTTTTAATCTTTCCCATTGGGATTTTATTATTTTCTTTATATTGATTTTTTTTGTTCACTCGTTCGTCTTAACACAAAGGTGGGACACAAGATAAGTGTTCGGTGTATTTGATTTTATTTTTGTATTATTTTTGAATTTTTTTTGTCATCGCTCAGTTGCATTTCCAAAATTGGCTTGCTGGGAGATGTGGTGCGGTGGGTCTTAAAAGTTCAAATCTCGTAAGCTAATGTTCTTGGTGAAGAAGGGAAATCAAAAGGTGTTTGCAATTTTGTTGGACCATGGTATCCAAAAATTGTATCTACAGAATTTTGCGGGATAGAAACAAATCCTGGAAGTGAGCTGTTCAAGGTGCCACAGAGCATATTGCTTGGAGCATTTGTTAAACACACTATTTAAGCAGAGTGCCTCACATTTTATTTGACTAATTCACGTCGAATCGAAATTCTAGGAGAGGAAGCCCAAAAGTCAGAGCTTCCACTGTAACATTGGAGAACAAATTTTTCTTTACCCAACTCAAAATGGCTTCAGCAAGGACTATAATTACAAGAAGACTTCTCTTCGCAGTATGTCTCAGTATTTTTATATATTCTTAACCAAATATCTTTCCATTTCCTGCTTAATAATAATAATAATAATAATAATGGTGGTGCTACAGTCCGAGGTGGACCTGGGCCTAATTTCTCAGCAACCACTCGTGTTGTGCGTGATATTGTTCTCTCACGAGTGGAGGGGACCTACAATTTAAAGACCAAAGAAAATGTTGTATTCATTTCGGCCTTTTGGTCGGTAGGTTGAAGTGGCAGTTGAGAAGATCCGTTTTGTACCACGACTATTCTGATTTTTAATTCGTTTTTCTACGGGGCTACTAAAATCAACTTGTGGAATTTAAAAAACCTTATGTTTCTTAAATCTGAGCTGGTCCTAGAGTGAATGAGGACAAAACAAAATATATTCTGTCAAGTACAAATCGATCACCTGGGAGAAAACATCACGACCGACTGCTACAATTTTGAGGTAGTGCAGGAGTTTGTCTACCTCGGGGCAAATGTTAACTACGCAAACGGCATCCTAATGGTGATCCGACGCAGTCGCCCTTGGCAACCGTTGTTATTTCGATTTGTCTAAACAGCTAGGGTCAAAACTCGAAGGACCAAAGTCATGCTCTACAAAACCCTTATTCTGACAGTCCTGCTTTACGGAGCCGAATGCTGTTATCGTCCAGCAGAACGGCAGAGATGATCCTTGGTTCCTTCGAAAGAAAAATTCTGCGTCGGATATATGGTCCTATCGGCGAGAAAGTTGAATGGAGGCATAGCCGCGAAGTCTATAGATCGTACCAAGATGAGGACGTGGTCCGGAAGGCAAAAATCCGTGGACTACATTGGCTCGGCCACATCTAGCGAATGGACAATGCTCCAACCAAGAGGGTTTTCGAATCCGAGCCTCCTGGATCGAGAAGGAAATGGAGACCGAACCCCCGGTTTAAAGACCAAGTCATCGCGAACGCAAAACTACTGCCTCTGATCCGTATTGATCAGTATGATCAGTTTGCGATATCCGTTTCAGCTCGTCTAAGATCACAAGATTTTGTTTTGTTGTAATTCGCTACGAAAACAATTCGTCTTTAATAAGTTTCTTGTTAAAAACCAAATGAAACATAAGTAGGTACATCTTTACGTTAAAATACAGAGTATTATACAGAATCCAAATCGTGTAAATAAAAGTCCCGCTCCAACAGAATTTTGACGGAAAGCGCAGTTTTTCTACTATACTCTACCGCAGTACTTTGCTCTTCCTCATGTCAGCTCTCTAGATACATGAATATTCGAGGAAACGAAGTTTAAGTAGCATTCACAGGAAAGTTTCACAGGGCTGTTTAGCGAGCACGGACAACAAAAGACAAACCATTGCCGATGCAGCTTGAATTAATGTCCATCACTCGCAAACACCAAAAAATGTTCCGTTCCTCTGCCTGTATACTTGAACGACAGAAACAAATGACTTAAATACTTTTGATGCGTTTTTTAAAATTTGTATCGACACGAAAACAAATGAAAAAGAAGGCTATACTATTTCGTATTTCCTAAATTAACTTTGCCTTCACGGTCAGTAAAACAGAGACACTTCAAATTGTTTTAAAAAAAATGTATAATTAATAATTAATTTGATAAAATTACGAATTAAAAAAAATAAAAAATGCCATAATAATATTTTAAAAAAGTAAATATTTATTAAAAATTTATAAAAAATTATTTAAAAATTATGATATAAAAATATATATATACTTTAAAATTAAAAAAGAAATCTAGAAATAAAGAGAATGTTATGTAAAAGCCATTGTCAAAGAAATTCAAAAATCTCCCTCTTTATGGTTTTTTTTCTGCGCTAAAGAATTCAATGAATTCATCGACCCAGAGATGTAAAATTATTTTTTATCAGAATAACAAAATGTCATATCTATTCTACAAATATTCGATTTTTCGACAAACTTTATTAATGAATATTGGTTCTGTTTTCACGACCAAATAAAACGGGAATCTTCCGAATTTAATACTTTCTTTAAATAATGTTATGTCGAAACAACTGGGGTCAAAACAACTAACTCGAAGAACCAAAATCAAGCTCTACAAGATTAATCATAATCCTGCCAGTCTTGCTATATAGAGCCGAAAGCTGAACGATAAGCAGGACGGCAGTGCTGATGCCTTTGAAAAAAACATTCTGCGTCGGATATGTGTACATATAGACCTGTTTCTAAGGAAGACAAATGGAGAAGAATACACAAGCATGAATTCTACGAGCTGTACAAGGATGCGAATATAGTCCGGACTTACTTACTCGAGTGAATGAATACAAATGCTCCAGCTAAGAGAGTCTTCGAATCGAGAAGAGGAAGAGCGAAACTTCGGCATAAAGATTGTTTTGGTGAATAAAACCGAAGTCTTATTTCATTTCATTTCATTTATTTGTTAATAAGTATCGCTGTACAATAAGAATATTCTATTCTTTAATAAGTTTATTCTTATGTTTGAATCCCAAGCTTTCCTCGAAAATGGTGCAGCAAAAGAATAATGTTTACAAGCAAGCTACAAGCTACTAAAGATCCAGTCAATTCATTACAATAATATTGATGAATCTGATGAATGTTTTTCTTAGATCGGTGGCTCTCACTTGAATCGGCTTGAATCCACTTAAAGCACAAGCAAGTAAGTTCAGTATTCTATTCAGAATACAATGCAAAACATCCCTGCTTTAATGTCTGATTTTTCTAGTCAATAATTTTTCAGCGGAATATGAACTTTTAATTTTAAGCCAAAAACGCACCTCGCGCTTTGTTTTAGCTCGCCTGGTTTCCCCTTTGTTTTTCCACTCCAAAAATACGTTAAATTCTTAACCAGAGATCATTTCAATCACTTATTGCTGTGTGAACATCATTTGATCAGATCTTTGTTTTGTTTTTCAGCCGTAAATAAGAATCCATTGGTTCTCCGTACATTTTAAATTTCAATAATTGCAAAAATTTCCCAAGTACTGAAAAATTAGCGACGAATTAATGTACCGAACATATATTTTCTTAACCAACAGTGTAGACTTTTTATCGGCACTGATTAAGAATTTACGAGTAACTCGCGAAAAAGATACTGTATTGCCAAATTCTCAAAATTCACTTTGTAGACCTTTTTGTATGAGAGATAACATTTTGCTCGGAGTTTAAAATAAAATTGAATTATAAAAATGAAAACGTCATTTGTAATTTTATTTAAATTTTTTTGTTTTATTTGTTGTAGACGGCAAGAATTCAAAATTACTTTCAGAACTAATTCCAAGTATATTTGATGTTTTATTTAACTTTTAATTTTTCCGTCACTCCCTTTCGAATAAAACGTCACCATTTATTCAATTCATCCATCAAACTCAACTCATGTTTGAAAAAGTACAAAAAGCGGGTCTTAATCTTCGAACATCCCCAAACCCACAGCACACCATCCCCGCCAAACACGCCCCGATGCTGTGTGAAATGATTCCAATGACTTCAGCAACAAATGCATTTGTTTGCTTGTTTCCAAGTATTTATCTAAACTTAGACCTACGATTTTGTTTCATGATTTTTGTTTTGTTTTGTTTCTTACACAAACTCTCGTTTTTCTTACGGTTTTTGTTTTTGTTTTTGTCAAAGAAATGATTTTGTTTTAAATATACAGTTACATATACATTGTTTTATTTTTGTTTTTGTTTTTGTAGTTTGCTTAGCAATCAATAAATAGATAATATTTTACTTTCACCATTTTACTCTTTAAATAGCGTTGATTATGATAAATTGTTTAATGTGTAAGTATAACGTTTTTTTTTGGTTGTTTGTATTTGTTTTTAAATGTCAAGTACACATATAGTAGATGTTAACATTGAAATGAAGAGTTTTAACCTTACTAAGTACGTAGTAGTGTGTTGGAACATTTTGAGAAAAAGTTTTACAAAATCAAAGGGAAAAAGAACACCCTGTGGGCGGGTGAGGAGAAGAGAATGTTTATGAAGCAAAATCAGAAGAGTTGAGGTGTTGCTAAGCCGGGAATGGCTCATTTCGAGTGTGAGACCATGGAATGTGACAGCATGGAGTGAGATATTCCGGATACTTCGGCGTCAGTTGGACCTTCAGCGCTACACACTGAATCCTCAGGAGTTCGGGATGGCTCTGCTTCGGTGATCTCGACGTCTTGGTGATGTTTGTTGCGGTGTTTTGCACTGAGCGCCTGAAATGAGACAAATTAAAGGAACGTTAGGACATGCAGGGCTAAGGGAAGTGGAAACTGCCAAACGGTGATGGTGCGAACAAAAGTGCCAAAAATTGACGAAAGCATTTAAGCATATGAAAAGTACGTTACTTAAGTGAATACTATCTAGCTAGAATTATATACAAGTTTTTTGCATTTTTCTACACATGCAATTTTTTATTCTACGAATGTGCAAGCGATCTATTTTGGCAGATGCGGTGGAATTTGCGTTGAGTTATTGTAGCCTGTTGGTTTAAGTTATCCTATGGGAGGCTATCTTCGGACAGAGGGAATTAATCGAGCGAAATATTGAAAGATAATCGTGGATCAGAGGAGTATCGGGCTAGAAGAAGAAGCTTCTGCGCAGTTTTTCGTATCCTCGCAGTTCAAGGATATCAAGGAGTCTAGAGTGAAAAAGAAAATACGTGCTTTTTATAAAAAAAATCAAGTCTTTAAGGAAAGCGCCGAAAGTTGGACGATAAACAGAACTGCGGATATCCTTTTGTTTGTTCCTTTTTTTGGAATTTGGATTAATATCAAAACTCTGCCACCCTTTATTTGTTTCTTCCAAAACTTTATCTACTAAGGTCTTCTGTAGGAAAATTGGCGGGGAACAATTAAATGCGAGCAGTGGCTGCTTTATTTTTCTCTTATTCCAAATTTCACAGCATCAATTCCATGGACTATACTGGACTATACTCCTCTGATGTATCGAAAATTCGCTTTTAATGCATGAGACGCTATTATATCCTCTCAAAGTCACTCGGTGTGGCGCGTCACCATCGTGACGTTTACGAAGGAAAAGCGATGAGTCCATATTTCTTCGCCATTTCAATACACCAAAACCTTGCTTTGCGTCGTGAATTGAAACCAGAAAAACACGACGCAATCCGAGATTTTGGTGTACTTTGACAGGCCCTGGTGAGGGTTATAGGAGCTTGATTAACGATTTCTTAGTGCATTAAGTTCACAGATTGTGTTTGGAAAACATGTGTTTCCAGCAGAGCTGTGAAACTACATATACTCGTACAGCAAAAGCAACTGTGGACATAGCGTTTCCGACCGCTTAATTTTGCGATTTGCTCTAGCCCCTTAAGATACATAAGTTGATTTGCTCACTCGGAACTTTTTTTTCGAAGTTTTTTTGAAACTACACTGGAGCACTCAGACAAAAAACTGGTCCATCGTACTGCCAGGTAGCAACCTACTCCAGTGCCGTTAATTTGATCTCAACGGCAAATGGTGACTGGACCAGACTCGATTTCTCTGGGATTCGAACCTGTTACCCCTCTAACTTGGTGCAGGCACTTAACAAACTGCGCCATCCAATCGCTCTCCGAACTTAGTTTTCTTTTAAAGTCACACGAAAACCAAATAAATGAAACCACAGACGGTTTTTCACGGCTCCACCTCTTTCGAGTCACTGAGAGAGTCCGACCGAAGACCAGTTTTCCGGCCGAAGCCGAAACCTAAGCCGAATGTTCAGTCGGACTCTATTTGGAACATATTTTGCAAGTTGCTTTCGCATCATTTTTACGAAATAACCCCAAATTGGATTTCTAGCTGCCATTTTTTATGTTCTTTCTACCTGAAACCAGTACAAATAAATTGGAGGCTTTTGTACAGACCACTTAATAGTTTACCAACTTACAAATGCAAAATCTTTTGATTTTAAAGCTGTAAACAAGCGTACTTTCAAAATACAAAATATCCGGCAATAACAAAACAAAAACACACCGTTCCTTTCTTGGCTCGTCGGTCGAGCAATTACTGCGTAGATGTTTGTGTCGGAAAATAAACTTAGACTTTCAGCGTGAAGTCAAATCACTTACCAACGGTGGCTAAACATTTTTTTCAAAGTGCCACCAGTGTTACCAAAAAGTGTAATTTTAAGGCCTTGGGTGCCACAAACAAAAATATACCAGAAATATATACATAAATGTTTTCAGCAGAGTCCAAATGAATTACGATGTCGTCTGATTTGTACAAAAACCGCTATGAGCTACTAAAATGTATAGCCATCTCTTTCAATGCTTCAAAGCAAACAAATTATGACAGATAACAAGTGAGTTTTTTTCTGAAGTGTGTTCAACGTTTTTGAGAATGAATGCGTTCAACTATTTCGGAATGTGGATGCAGCGATTGTTTTATAAACGTTGACGTAAATATGTTCATTTTTCACATTTTTACCAGAGTGCCATATTCAATCTTAAAGTGCCACAGTGCTATTTCAGTGAAAAAGTGCCATAATGGCACCATCGTGCCACATCGGCAACGCTGCTTTTGACGCCCCTCAAGAAAATAAGAAAACAAAACCTTTCCGCAGATAGCCTCGCCGCATTTTTAACATTGGATTCCATTTCTACTCATCAGAATCCGAATAAAAACGAACACATCCGTTAACCACTATCTGTTCCTCTTGACTCAGAATTGTAGATAGATTTCAAAACACAAGAAAAAAAAATTAAAAAAAGAAGATCGACTAGTGTGGTGACTCATTTGCTGAACAAACAAAAACATTAACAAACGTGAGTAGGTAAGCATTGCTGCCAGAACCCAATTAGTATACTGATGAGCTGTAGTCTTACCTTATCCTTGCTTCCTTTCTTCTAAAGGTGTTGCAATAAACATTAAAAATCACAAATTTAACAATTTAACCCAAAAAAACAAATCAATATTTTCGTCAATCAAAGAAATAGTAGTTTTACGTTAGAAGAAGCTCTCAAATGTAAGTAAGTCACTCTCAAAATGAACAAAGGTCTTGAGGTACATAATCATTGTTTGAATAGATGAAATCATAAAGAAGACAGACTGAAGGATGAACGCAAGTCTGTACAAAAACTGTTAACTGAACGAAGCGGAAGTAAAACGAAAAACAAAAAATCAATGAAACTCAACTCATGGAAACTTCAACCCTAATTTGAAAAGTACGAGTATGTACAGTTTAATCGCACTCAGATGTACATGTCGTCCACTGGGTGGGTGGCTTACCTGTAACGAGAATCTTCGGTGTCCAGCCTTTCGTCCGCCACGTCGTTTGCTAATGTGCGGATTGTCCTGCCGCAGGGTTTTGTTCTTTAAGATTTCAAGTTGTGTATACAGTCTGAAAGGCAAGAAATGTGTCATATGTCATGATGATGAGCGAGTGGATGGGGCAAACCTTTTAAGTTCAGCTCGGATATCTTCGGGACTCATTTCGGATATCGTTAGCTCACCGATGTCTGGATCGCCTAGGCAGAGACCGGCATAACCACCACCCAGGTGATGTCCAGTATCGTGGGAACCCTTGAAAGCATCCACAGGTAAGCGTAATGATAGATCATGGGCAAGGGAACGTACCTGCAAGCTATGAAGATGCAACGAACACCGCAAACCACACAGACAGAAAGTAAACGAAAAATAATTGGAGGGGAAGACAAACAAAAAAGAATGAAAGGAAAAAAACAAAAAAAAAAACGTACAGACAGAACAGAAAAATCAAAGTAAACACAAACGGAACCGGAAGTACACCAAAGAACTCTCAAGGACTTAAATGGAAAGTACGCTGGCTACGTAATCAACAACGAAATAAAGAAAAAGAAAAATAATTAGAAAACTGAGGGTTGCGGTTGTCGTATGCCGGATTAATTTACTTTTCATTTTTCTCTTTTAATAAACCGAAAAAGTTTTTGAATTTCTTTTCGGGAACTCGGCAACCGCAACCCAAAGATTCGTTTCAGTAAATTTAGCGGTGTAGAAGGTCGTGAGGGTGGTCTACGTGGTGTGTGTGTGTGTATGCGTGTTGGAGGGTGAATGTACGGTCTAGTGATTTGTGTGACAGTGAAGAGCGGTGGAGGTACGGCAGAGTATTTGTTTTTACAAATAAGGGAAACACAATTAAAAGTGAAATAATTAAAACTCGGAAAGAGAACGGAAACGAAGGAAAGTAAACGAAATATTTAAGAAACGTCCTAACATTTACCTGAGAAGTTTCTCTAATAGAATAATTTCTCTAATCACAGTTAGTTTTAGATGAGTAATGTCATAGTATGAAGACAGGAAACAGATTTTTGTATAAATATTTTACAAAGCAAAAGATGATTATTTGTAATAAGAAATATTCACGTAATTAAATAGATACAGAAAGAAATAAATAAATCGAAAGCATTCCGAAAGCGAAAAGTTGCATTGTTACGTGTGTGTGTGAGGAGAACTCATTCGGTGCTGCCGTCACAGGTCGTGGAACATGTCATGTGCGTGGGTGAAATGTCACTTCAGATGCGTCAAACAGTCACGTTTACAGTGAGCTAAATGTCACATAAGAAACAATGTCAGGTTTTCAATAGAATGTTTGAAGTTCCACTCATGAAGAGAATGCCAATTTTTTTAAAGAAAGAAGTTAACCTTTCAACAGGTCATTGCATGGAGTGAGTTCTCCTCGAGAGTAGAGAGAAAATTAAGTGTATCAATCAAACTTTCTAAAAATAAACTGTCAAAGTCGTAGAATTGTGTATGTACACTATTTTAGATATCATGGGTTTCAGTCTACACTAGATTAGAGTTGCTCTGTTTAATCTATGATGCCTTCTACAAGTTTGACGATGCATAGGCAATCGATGATAAGTCGGCAAATTTTCGAAATAACCAAGCAAATTTTTGGACTAAAGTGAAGCAGGTATATAGGCGCGCTATTGGCCTAACTGCTCATGCTCACTTACATGCTTAACAAGATAGTTATGTTCACTGGGCATTGTCAGTGACTCGAGAGAGGTGGTGGCGTGAAAATTAAAAGTCGGTATGTTGATCGGGACTTGACCCATGGACCTTCGGTGTAGAAGTAGATGCAATTACTTCTTACTCTTGTGCCGATAAGGATATAAAAGCATAAGGATATAAGGAAATAAAACACCACCTATTCATTTCCGATGAGGAATTAAATAACCCTACAACAACCACTTATCTTGTAAGTGCTATTGTTCTGTTCTGTCACGGGTCGCACAAACCTCCAAACGTCGAAATGTGAAAAGCTGTACGTGACATTTATAATTTCTGGACTTTGTCACTGATTCCAGAGGGGTTGTGAGTGGAAACGAAAAAGACTGGGATCGATTAGTGTGCCACAGGGAACAGTTGACTTTCATTAATAATAATATAATAATAGCGGCGGTACAGTTTAGTGCCGACTCAGAACGGCGATTTTGAGAAGCTTTTTCTAGACAGTTAGACTCTTTGACCATTGTCAGTGACTCGAAAGAGGTGGAGCCGTGAAAAATTTTTTTTTTGAAAAATTGTTTGTCTGATCTTGGATTCGAACCTAGACTGTTAAAGTCTAATGCGCATAGGTCGACGCACGAAACCACACGGCCACGGCACCCACTGACTTTCATTATTACTTAATAATTTGACAAATGAATTATCACGCTTAGAAATTTCTTAGAGGATTCTTTTGAAAATTATTCACATTTTGTGGTGTTGATTTATAGACTTTTTTTTATTTTTAAATCTTTTAAGGGATTAGTACAAAGAATTTTATTGTTATCAAGGTCCCAAATGTTACCAGTCGGTCCTTGTGGTCAGTATTGAAATCGGATAGCTTAGTACTTAGTACTTCATTCTACGTTTAATTTTAAATGTGATTTGCGATGTTAATAGTTGGACGAAGAGAAGATCACCGGCGAACTGGATGGACAAAGCGGAAGCATCAAGCTAAAGGTTCTATGGATACAGCGTAGAGACAATACAATTTCAAAATTGTATTGCTTCTCTGGATACGGTATCGGTCCAACCCATCAAATAAATGGAATTATGGATCGTTTCGTGTACAAGGACATGCTTGAAAGTGTCATGCTCCCTTATGCTGAGGAAGAAATGCCTCTAAAATGGACATTTCAGCAGGACAATGACCTGAATAATAATAATAATAATGGCGGCGCTATAGTCCGAAGTGGACCTGGGCCTAGCTTCTCAGCAACCACTCGTGTTGTGCGTGCTATTGTTCTCTCACGAGCGGAGGGGACCTACAGTTTAATGACCCGAAGCATACCGCAAAAGTGGTCAAGGAGTGATTTAGGGTACAAAAGATTGATGTTATGAAATGGCCTGCGCAATCTCCGAATCTCAATCCTATCGAGAACCTCTGGTAGATTGTAGACAGGAGAATTGTACTTGGGAGTTTCAAAGCCAAGGTTATGCTTTTCCAACAGGTTAAGGAAGCTTGGGACAGAATTCCGCAGTCAATTTTAAACCTTTTGGAAAGCAAGAAGATGCGCTGCTGTCATCAGAAATAAGGGTTTTGCTACTAAATTTTTGAATTTTTAAGTTTAGTTGCTTTAGGTCCAATCCACACGGAGTAACTGGGAAAAAACTAAACTGGTACGCAACTCGGGTTACAGACCAGTTACGGACTCAGCGGTGACTTGACTCGAAGCAACTGGAAAAAAAACTGATCGAAGCAAAAACTAGTTTCCTTTGAGTCATCCCCTGTGTAACCAAATGGGACACCGAGCACGACGCGGTTTGCGATTCACAAAAACCAGTTAGTAACCAGTCGACTGTTGATTTGCATGTCGGGTTGCCTATTGATTGCAGTTTCTAGTTCGTCGAAGATAAGAGAACAACCGACCAACCGGTTGCTGGTAGGTGAGGTTGAAATATATTCTATTTTGTTCAATTATTACCTTCTCGGCTATTCGAAGGAAAATGAAACAGAGAAGGCGTGAATAGAAGTCGCAAATGTCGTAAAATTGGCATGTATCTCAGCAGTAACAAACAAACGGTTCTGAAAATTGTTTTCAACGTATGGGTGTACCCAAAATATTCTTACTATTCTTCTCCTCCCGGATTTCGAAGCGTTAATACGCGAACCATGCAGACACAAGCGTCTGCACCTAGCCTCTATTAACGAACTCCTACTCTCACCTCCCCGTGGTGAAATCCGGGAGCCGAGTACCCTCGACAGAAGATGGGGTAACCAACCCTCGTGGGACGTCTGGGCGGCTGCAAACGAGAGAGGGGGGAGTGTGAGTCTACCAGGGCTCATCACTCTTTTTAGGATGGCGGCGGAGGAGCTGGTCAACTGATTGGCCAACGGCGGCATCCACAACTCCAGTCAGCAGGAGCTACCTGGTTTCCATGGTAAGGTCGGGACCTTGGAATAGAGATGGCGGCGGATGAGCCCTTTTAGGGCCAACGGCGGCGCTCACAGCCTGCAAGAGGCTACCGACACCGGATCCCTCCGGACCCCTTTGTCCGGGGGCTAAACAAATGGACCTGTCCTCCCAGTTGGAGGTTGTGCGTGGGGTTAACTTCCTCACCACGTAAAAAAGTAAGGAGTTGAGAAGCAACAATATGCCTCGGATACGGACGGATTTACTGTTGACGACCCCAGCAAACGGAATAAGGACAATGACTTTCGGTTCTGCACGTGGAATGTGAGGTCCCTGAACAGACCACGTGCAGCCGATGAACTCGCGGAGGCCCTAGACTGCTATAAAGCAGACGTTACCGCAATCCAGGAAGTGCGATGGGATGGGCCGGGCAAAAAGAGGATGAAAAACTGCGATATCTACTACGGCGACTGTTACAGAGAGCGAAGGCAGCGATTATTTGGATGTGGATTTGTTGTTCGAGGCAGACTTAGGCAAAAAGTCTTAAGCTTTAAGTACATAAGCGAGCGCCTCATAACAATCCGCATCAAGGCTAAATTCGGCAACATCAGCCTAATCTGCGCCCACGCCCCAACGGAGGACAAAGATGACGATAGCAAGGATGACTTCTATGATCTCCTAGAAAGAACGTACGATCAATGCCCCAGCTACGACACCAAGATCGTTCTAGGAGATTTTAACGCTAAGCTGGGTAAAGAGGACATCTTTGCTAGAGTCATCGGTAAACACAGCCTGCACGACACCACGTCCGAAAACGGACTCAGGCTGGTGGACTTTGTTACGGGGCGAAACCTCTCTGTAGCTAGCACGCGGTTCCCACACCTCAACATCCATAAAGGGACCTGGCGGTCCCCTGATCATTCAACCGTCAACCAGATTGATCACGTTGCGATCGACGTCAGACACTCCTCCAGTATTCTTGATGTCCGAACTTTCCGAGGCGCCAACATCGACTCGGACCATTTCCTTGTTGTAGCCAAGGTAAGGACACGGATATCGAGAGAAGAACGGAGTCGAGGAAGCCAACCACGGTTTGACGTCGAAAAGCTACAATCGCAACAGACTGCCAGGAACTTTGCCGATCGAGTCTCCCTGAAACTCTCCGAAAGTTCGACGCCGCCTGCACTAACAATAGATGAAGAATGGAAACGTTGTCAAAGAGCCATCAGAGAAGCCGCTACTGATGTGCTGGGTTTTAAAACCCCAACAAGGAAAAACCCCTGGTTTGACAACGAGTGCAGGCAGGCACATGCAGCAAAGCAAGAAGCCTACCGGGCAACGCTGCATCGAACCACGAGAGCTGTTCGTGAGCTCTACGAACAGAGAAGAAGGGAAGAGAACCGGCTTCTCAGGAAGAAAAAGAAAGAGCACGAGAAGCGCGCGATCGAGGAGATAGAGAGGTGTTATGGCAGGAATGATGTCCGAAAGTTTTACCAAAGGGTAAAACTTTTATCGAATGGATATAAAGTTCGGACAGAAGCTTGCCGGGACGAAAATGGACAGCTAGTAGTAGATTCGCAGTCGATACTGAGAATTTGGAAAAATCATTTCTGCAGACTGTTGAACGGCGATGAGGGCACAAATACCGCTGTCAGGCAGAATGTTCCACTCAACACAACGGACGATGATAGAAGAGAATACCGTCCCCCCGACCTAGACGAAGTCAAGATAGCGATATCGAGACTGAAGTCTAATAAAGCTGCTGGTGCAGATAGTCTGCCCGCCGAAATGTTTAAAGCAGCTGGAGGTGATCTGGTAGGGCGCATGCACCAGCTCATCTGTAAGATATGGTCGGAGGAAAGCATGCCCGATGAGTGGAATCTCAGTATCGTTTGCCCGATCCACAAGAAAGGAGACCCCTTTGACTGCGCCAACTATCGAGGGATAAGTCTCCTTAACATCGCCTACAAAATCTTCTCTGCCGTTTTGTGTGAACGCCTGAAACCATTCGTGAACAAACTGATAGGTCCTTATCAGTGTGGTTTCAGGCCCGGGAAGTCCACCATCGATCAAATCTTCACACTGCGGCAGATCCTGGAGAAGACCCAAGAAATGCAAATTGACACACACCATCTATTTGTCGATTTCAAGGCCGCATATGACAGCGTGTATAGAGACGAGCTATACAGCGCCATGTCTAGTTTTGACATTCCTGCTAAACTCGTCAGACTGAGCAGGATGACGATGGAGAACTCTCGCTGCTCCATCAAGGTCGGTAACGAACTCACCGAGACCTTCAATGTCAAAAAAGGTTTTAGACAAGGCGACGCGCTGTCATGTGATTTCTTTAACATCATTCTTGAGAAGATCGTGCAAAACTCACTGGCCAACACAAGAGGCACGATCTTCCAAAAGTCCGTTCAACTGCTAGCTTATGCGGATGACATTGACGTGATTGGGAGAACACAGCGAGCCGTCAATGATGCGTTTGCTGGCATTGAAACGGAAGCGGCTAAAATGGGTCTGGCGGTAAACGAGGGCAAAACAAAGTATATGCTGTCATCGAGAAAGGACGCACAACATCGACGACTTGGCCAGAACGTCACCATAGGCAGCTATAACTTTGAGGTAGTAAAGGACTTCGTCTACCTTGGCTCCGCGGTTAACAGTACAAACAACATCAGTACCGAGATCAAACGCAGAATTACTCTTGCCAACCGCTGTTTTTATGGGCTCAAAAGGCAATTGAGTAGTAGAGCCCTCTCTCGGAAGACCAAGTTGACTTTGTATAAGACCTTGATCATCCCAGTCCTGCTTTACGGTGCAGAGGCATGGACAATATCCCAAGCGGATGAACAGTCTCGCGGTCTTTTCGAGAGAAAAGTTCTGCGCGCGATCTTTGGTCCTGTTTGCGTTGATGGCATTTGGAGGAGAAGATTCAACCACGAACTGTATGGGCTGTACAGCGACATGAGTCTAGCCAGGCGTCTACGGATCCAACGCCTAAGATGGCTAGGCCATGTTGAGCGTATGGACAACTTAGCTCCGGCCCGAAGAGTCTTCGACTCTGAGCCTGTGGGACAACGCAACAGAGGACGTCCACGAACAAGGTGGCGCACACAAGTCGAGGGGGACCTCTGCCGGCTTGGTGTGCGAAACTGGAGACAGCTGGCGAAAGATCGTGCTGGCTGGAGAGGCATGTTGAGTGAGGCCCAGGTCCACCTCGGACTGTAGCGCCCTAAGAAGAAGAAGAAGAAGATTCTTCTCCTCCCTCCTGAGATATTAATACATCATCATCATCGCTCGAGTCTTCCGAAGACATTTCATGCCCGGTATCCACGACGACACTAAATGAACTAGAGATTTTGATTGGTGATGAGTTTCCTCGTGTATGCAGTCAAGTCACCGCTGAGTCCGTAACAGGTCTGTAACCCGAGTTGCCAACCGGTTAAGTTTTTTTTCCAGTTGCTCCGTGTGCATTGGGCCTAAGAGTTTCATTCGGATGCCATCTATAATTGAGCATCGGCCCATGACAATGTAGACTCAGGGAGCATCTAAGGAAACTAGGGGCATCAGAAGAAGGTTTCTGCAGATTTTGTGGAGAATTTAATGAAATTCCAGAACATATACTGGGATTTTGTGAGGCACTAGCCCACAAAAGAAAAATAAGTCTGGGACAGTACCTACTATCAGAAGAAGAAATACAATTACTAGAACCATCTCTCATTCTCAGATTCCTGAAGGAAACTGGCTTAGAGTGCACTAAAAGTGCACGACTGGCTTTACTTGTGACTTTGAGCGGCTTAAAACTTAGAAGTGTACAGAAGTTGTATGTGAGCGAATAATTTGTATTTTTTTTCCATCGTATCCATATTATTAAACAATGAAACCACTTTCCTTGTTCATAATAGACTTATTAGCAGAAACAACAATATTAAAAATAGCAATGAATGATGACTATATTTACAATGCTCTTAGTTCTACAGATCTACTTAGCATGCAGAATATTACTCAAAAAGAATAATCCTTGAATCCTTGAATCGAAATCAAAAATAGATTAGAAGAATAAAAAAATGAAAACAATTTTGTGTTTTATATACAAAAGGATACAACTGAATTAAGGATGAAAATGAGGAAAAGAAGATAAACCCCAACCAAGTGCAGTCAAGGAGTCATAACAAGAAATCCCAAAATTATCTTTTTTTTACTTGCAGCAACTTCATAGCTCGGCAAATTTTGTTAGAATTTTACTTAAATACTTAATTATATTTATGTATCGTATTTAAAAAAAAAACAAGAGAAAAAAATATAAGGAACAAAATATTGATGGTTTGCTACAAAAATCGTTTCCATTTCAAAATAATTAAATTTAAATATAAATTTGATATTCTTTTCAGTACTAGATACTCCGTGTGTGTTAGGCAAAATATTATTATTTTTTGAGTTCGGTTTTGACCATTTAGTCATTGCTGAATGCTTCCATTTAGAGATGGCGTTTCATAGAAGGGATGGTAGAGAAAATTTCGCATAAGTGGATGAAACGCGGAGATCGTATTTGCAAGTTCTGCGTGGAAAAAACCTACAGTTCGTCAAATTACTAGGTTAACGGAGCAACGGTGGAATATTTCAACCAATTGAATCAAAAGGAAAAATAACCGATTTATCCCTTGGACAAGATTCATTAAATTTCAAGGTAGTTCAACTTTCGTCTGCGTAAGGTGCCGGACTATAAAGACATTCCAGGGAACTGAAAAGCAGACGACTGCCTCTATCAACACGGCAATGTGGGAATGTCCTAACCCACTTCCAAATTCTTGTTTCGAGAAGTCACAACTGCAAAAAAAGAACACTACGTGTCTACTCCATCCCAAACACTTTTAAAATTTTATCTCTCAACCGCATCAACGCCATCTAGTGTTTTATTTTTTAAATCATAGGTTATTATTTCCCGCTCGAAATCTTGACAGAAAGTCAGTATCATACCTCCGCGGAACGAAATGAGTCGCTTTACGCTTGAACAATGTTTGGGAAATATTGAAAACTTATTTCCAAAGTGAGTGCTGTGTAGCCCAAACACTATGTTTTTGAAAATAAGTTTTGGCCGAAATCAGGCACCCACCGCAACTACTGTGCGCAAGTTTGTGCAAAAAGTTCGTGAGACTGGTATGCTAGTGCACAACACTTATGCTAGTGGTCCCCGTCGTCGAACGGTGCGCACAGATGAGAATGTGGTTGCTGTGGCCGAGAGTGTGGGGCTCAATTCACGAACATCAACTCGCCATCGATCTCAACAGCTCAACAGGCAGCACGCACTAGCCTGAGGAGAATTCTGCACAAAGGTCCAATTGACTAAATAAATGGCGCGTTGCGCGTTCCGCTTCGTTATCGCCTCGCAGTTTAGGGGTTCGAACAGCTTGAAATTAACAACGATTTTGGGCGAAAAATCATCTTTTCTGATGAGGCGCATTTTCATCCCGGCGGCTACGTTAACCGTTATCAAACAAAATTGCCGGCTCTGGGCCTCGGAAAACCCGCACGTTATTGTCGAGAAGCCAATGCATCCACAGAGAGTGACAGTTTGGTGCGAATTGTGAAGTGGTGGCATTATTGAGCCATTTTTCTTCGAAAATGAGGCTGGGAAGAATGTTTCGGTCAACGGTGGGCGTTACAGAGCCCTTTTTTTACCGAAATTGAAGACATGAATTCAGATGACTTCTGGTTCATGCAGGATTGCGTGCCATGCCACACAGCCCATGTCACAATCGATCTTTTGACCCCTTTGGACTGTTTTTTGAGGGGAAAGAACCGATAATAATAATAATAATGGCGGCGCTACAGTCCGAGGTGGACCTGGGCCAAGCTTCTCAGCAATTGTTCTCGCACTTCTCTCTCTCTCATTGTTCTCTCACGAGTGGAGGGGACCTACAATTTAACGCCGACTCCGAACTTTTTCTAGACAGTTATACTCTTTGAGCATTGTCAGTGACTCGAAAGAGATGGAGCTGTGAAAAAATGTTTGATGTTTTTTTTTCGAGATTCGAAGCTGAGACCTCGGGCGTAGGAGTCTATGCACCTACCCACTATGCCACGGCGCCCACCATCAACAAAGTGTTGGAAAAATTGAGGTGACAGAATGCGCTACCGCGAGGCCAGCCGAAACAGCCACTTTAACGACGGTGTATTTCATAATTAATAGGAGTGTTTGTTCTTATGGTTGTAAGATATGGTCGGAGGAAAGCATGCCCGATGAGTGGAATCTCAGTATCGTTTGCCCGATCCACAAGAAAGGAGACGCCTTTGACTGCGCCAACTATCGAGGGATAAGTCTCCTTAACATCGCCTACAAAATCTTCTCTGCCGTTTTGTGTGAACGCCTGAAACCATTCGTGAACAAACTGATAGGTCCTTATCAGTGTGGTTTCAGGCCCGGGAAGTCCACCATCGATCAAATCTTCACACTGCGGCAGATCCTGGAGAAGACCCAAGAAATGCAAATTGACACACACCATCTATTTGTCGATTTCAAGGCCGCATATGACAGCGTGTATAGAGACGAGCTATACAGCGCCATGTCTAGTTTTGACATTCCTGCTAAACTCGTCAGACTGAGCAGGATGACGATGGAGAACTCTCGCTGCTCCATCAAGGTCGGTAACGAACTCACCGAGACCTTCAATGTCAAAAAAGGTTTTAGACAAGGCGACGCGCTGTCATGTGATTTCTTTAATATCGTTCTTGAGAAGATCGTGCAAAACTGACTGGCCAACACAAGAGGCACGATCTTCCAAAAGTCCGTTCAACTGCTAGCTTACGCGGATGACATTGACGTGATTGGACGAACACAGCGAGCCGTCAATGATGTGTTTGCTGGCAAAGAAACGGAAGCGGCTGAAATGGGTCTGGCGGTAAACGAGGGCAAAACCAAGTACATGCTGTCATCGAGAAAGGACGCACAACATCGACGACTTGACCAGAACGTCACCATAGGCAGCTATAACTTTGAGGTAGTTAAGGACTTCGTCTACCTTGGCTCCGCGGTAAACAGTATAAACAACATCAGTACCGAGATCAAACGCAGAATAACTCTTGCCAACCGCTGTTTTTTTGGGCTCAAAAGGCAATTGAGTAGTAGAGCCCTCTCTCGGAAGACCAAGTTGACTTTGTATAAGACCTTGTCATCCCCGTCCTGCTGTACGGCGCAGAGGCAAGGACAATATCCCAAGTGGATGAACAGTCGCTTGGTCTTTTCGAGAGAAAAGTTCTGCGCGCTATCTTGGGTCCTGTTTGCGTTGGTGGCATTTGGAGGAGAAAATTCAACCACGAACTGTATGGGCTGTTCAGCGACATGAGTCTAGCCAGGCGTTTACGGATCCAACGCCTAAGATGGCTAGGCCATGTAGAGCGTATGGACAAGTTAGCTCCGGCCCGAAGAGTTTTCGACTCTGAGCCTGTGGGACAACACAACAAAGGACGTCCACGTACAAGGTGGCGCACACAAGTCGAGGGGGACCTCGGCCGGCTTGGTGTGCGAAACTGGAGACAGCTGGCGAAAGATCGTGCTGGCTGGAGAGGCATTTTGAGTGAGGCCCAGGTCCACCTCGGACTGTAGCGCCCTAAGAAGAAGAAGAAGAAGTTTGTTCATACTAATAAAGCCATAATACATGGAGCAAACTTAATTTTGTTCATTTTATTACATTTTTAAAGAGAAATTTGTATTTGGCTCACCCTGTACACATTATTAAGAAGCCTTAGTTGAAGAAGGACTTCGAAATGCGATCGAATTCAAGTCATAATACTTTATATGTTGTATAATACATTGATCCAATGTCAATGATGTCAAGGCTGTGCGCGTAGTCACCAAACTAACAGTTTTTTGGTAAAACTTTAAGTAATAAAATACCTATGGACCAAACCAGGGATCGCGCTTGTTTGAGAAACTTGAGGTTTGAGGGCTTTATTTTTTTTAACCATGGAGAGAGTTATGTCCTACACGAATTATAGCACAATCTATATATTTTGTTTGTAATTTGGTCCTATTAAATGTTTTTGGTTCAAAAATCGTCCTCACCTTAAACATCTAATCTATTATTGAGCTTTTTGTGCTTATTCTCTAAACTCTATAAAAAATTATCTATCATCTATCTTGACTTTTTGTGCACACCAAATGAGACTAATGATGACGAATTACAACACACGATTGTGCACACTTCAAACTACAGTGCAACAATGACTAAATCGTCAAAATCCAGAACCTTGAATCAAAGTTCTCATGTCCTTCGTGAGGACCTTTCACTTTCACAAAACAAATTGAAAAAAAAAAAACAAAAAAAACTCAAAAACAAAACATTTCACGAACAGATCTCAAACCAGTCATACCTGTTTATGCTGATACCATAATTTTGGCACAAATACTAACCCCAGCGTGACCGTATTTGTCAGCTGGGATCGTAGGAAGAGCGCTAAAAGTATTGCTCCTGGACTCAATTCGGGTAGATAAATTACCCTTGCTATATAAAAACTAGACGATACAATAAACTCTATAAGTAGTGATGCAACAAGGAACTGCCTTTCCTACAAAAATCGAGATCAAAAGAAGAAAAAAAAAATCAAAAGTGTTGAGTAACTTTTGTATGAGACTGTGCAGAGCAGAGAATGAAAATAACTTACCCTAAACTGTGTATTGGCATTCCGACTGGCCACCGCTAGGTTTAATCCAAAGCATAAAATTAAAATTTCACTAATTTGCGTCACATATTCCCATTTGAGTGGATGGCATGTATTCGTCCCCTCCTCACGTAGTCCGCTCAATTTGGCGGTTTCGATGAGGTCCAAAGATGATGCCGTAAATGCGGCCATATAACAAGTCACAGCGAACACCATTGTTCCTAGATACTTTAACAAATCGACATCGCGCAATACCCAACGATGGGCCTTGCGAGTGCGAAAATCCACCAGATGGCGATACAGTTTGAGAATGATGGCACCGTAACAGGTAATGAAACCCAATTCACGTAGCCACGGCTCGATGAGACATCGTTCGGTGGATGCTTGAAAGAATTGAAGGGCAACCTGAAATGAAAGTTGAATGAATGGCTCAGTACAAACTTGTCTTTTCAGGTGTGTCTTGGGAATATAAGTTTCAGTCTAATTTTGTCTATTTCTGCTTCTGTACTACATGTCTCATGTAACAAATGGTAAATATTAAGCGATGAATTGGAATGGGGATGCTACGAGTACAATACGACCATCTTAGATGGCAGATGTCCAAAATGGAAGATGGTGCCATGCGAGGGCTTTTCCTGAAAAACATTAACGCTGGATGTCTCAGGTTTGGGAGACATAAAAATCGAAAGGCTGTTCAATAAGTCAGTGATTTTGAAGTAAAATACAAGAAGTCATCGGAGAGAAGAAGACCTACAGAGATTGGATTCTCTTGGGGAACTCTGATTCTCTTGACCGGTGCACTGAGGCGCGAAGAACTTGCTAATTGGCTGTGCGAGCAGCTAAAGAGCAGACTTGGAAGGAGTTCAGCGAGAAGTTGGAAAACTACCATAGATCTGCGAAAAAGGTGTTCTGGCAAACCATTCGCCGACTCAGAGGAAGGAAATTCAATACCATCGAAGGAGTCAAATCCAAAGATGGCGTGTTGCTTTCCAATGAGGTGGACATCGTGTGCAGATGGAGCGAGCACTTTTCGGAGCTGCTCAATCCCGAACAGGGCACTGAGGGTGATAGACTTGTAGTCTGGAGGTGGAGGTGGAGGTGGAGGAAGTCATTTTGGCGATTGAATCGCTTAAAGTTGGTAAATACGCCGGTGTGGATGAAATCCAGCCAGAAATGCTTAAGGCTATGGGTAAAGAGGGAGTTTTATGGCTCTCTCGTGTCATTAAGGTGGCTTGGGAACGCGGTGAAACTCCTGGCCATTGGCAGACTGGGGTGATTGTCCCTCTCTTCAAAAAGCGGGACAAAAAAGAGTGCTCCAACTACAGGGGCATATCTCTTTTAAGTCTCCCAGGTAAAGTCTACGCTAAGGTGTTGTAGGCGCTTTCTAGAGCTATGGTCGAATCCAGGATGGGAGATGAGTAGTGCGGTTTTCGTCCCAGCGGAAGTACAACCGACCAGCTTTTCACTCTAAGAATGGTACTTGAGAAGGCTTGGGAGTACGCCAAACCGATCTACAGTTGTTTTGTAGATTTGGAAAAGGCATACGACCGAGTTCCTCGAGGTAAACTCTGGAGTGTTCTGCAGGAGTATGGGATTGATGGTTCTTTGTTGAGGGCCTAGTAGCCTCATGGCTAAAACCGACCATATATCCCCCCATAATGACTTCTCCCTCAAGATACCAATTCTATTCCCCGACAGAGACAAGTGGTTATCGAATGCCGTTATAAACGACCACGAGATTACCCTTTTCACCGACGGTTCAAAAATGGACACAGGTACGGGGGCCGGATTCTACTCGGACACTTTGCAGAAACAGGAATCATTTAGACTCCCTAACTTGTGTAGTGTCTTCCAAGCAGAAATTCTGGCAATAGAGAAAGCAGCTAAACACATACAAGCAACCGATATCCCACCATCGGATATCACCATTTTTGTAGACAGCCAGGCTGGACTGAAGTCGATAGGATCCTGTACAACGAGATCAAAGGCTGCCATGAATTGCCGCATTTCACTGAAGTCCATCAGCCACCATAAGGTCAAACTCTGCTGGGTCCCGGGCCACAGCTTAACCGCAGGGAACGAGAGAGCGGACGAATTGGCCAGACAAGGGTCTGAAATGGACATCAGCGAAGCGGATACGTCACTACGATCACCGATCAGTGCGAAACAATACAAAAAGAGGCCAACTCGACTTGGCTTACAAGAAATGATTGTCACACGATAGAACTGCAGCGCGCGCTAGATAGGTTTGTGGCCGTATGTGCTGATGCTGGGATGAAGGTTAACGTGGACAAATCCGAGGTTATGGTTATTTCCAGAACCCCTGTTCAATGCACTCTACATGTTAGTGAAGTCCCATTGAAACAGGTGGAGAAGTTCAAATATCTCGGGGTCTTCTTCAAGAGTGATGGGAGGAATAATGCTGAGCTTTCCGGTAGGATTGGTCAAGCTGGGTCAATTTTCAAACAGCTTGGTCGATCTGTAATCAGGAAGGTCGAGCTTGGTGTCAAAGCCAAGTTAGCGGTTTTTTAACGCAGTATTTGTTTTAACTCTCACCTATGGTCATGAAATTTGGGTAATGACCGAAAGAATAAGATCGCGAATACAAGCTGCCGAGATGAGATTTCATCGTGCTGTTGTGGGAATTACTCGCCGGCATAGGGTGAGAAACACGGCAGTGCGCGAGGAACTCAATGTTGGGCAGCTGCTTCTTCGAACGGAAAGGGCTGTACATCGTTGGTTTGGTCACGTGGCACGAATGTCCCCATCATCACGACTTCCGAGGCGTGCCTTGAATGCGATTCCATCAGGTAGGCGACCGCTTGGCAGACCTAGGACGAGATGTTTGGATCAAGTCCAAACACTCGCCTGGTTGCGCTTGGGCATAGCTCCTGATGAGTTAGAGTCGATGGCGGAGGATCGAGTGGCCTGGAGATCTCTCGTGGGTGTATTGCCCCCGCGACCCCTTTAGTGGAACATGCGGGTCATTGAAAATGAGATGAGGAAATGAGATGAGATACAAAATACCAGTGCGTTGCTATGGCCGAAAAAGTTATTGGCCCATATTTCTTCCAAAATAAGGAAGGATTTAGAACGCCAGAAACGATCTCCAGAGCTTCTTCCAAAATAATGATAGACAACTTCCTAACATCCTAATTTATGGTTCCAAAAAGACGCGCACACTGCTGGGCAAGCTATTGACCTCCTGCGTGAAAGTAATAGTTCTTATTTGGCCCATTCTGTAGTTTCGGCACCTCTATTTGATATGAAAGTAACTCTGTTCAATTCGGTTTGGATGTAACTCGGTTTGACCCGGTTTATGAACTCGAGTCCACACATCATCTGAAGAAGATGTGTCTTCGGGGGACGAGATCTGAAGAAAACGACCCCGCATACACTGCTCCGAAATAGTGTCCTTACGGGTAAACCAAATTGTCTTCAACTGGGACAAAATCTTTTGATTCACCGTTGACACTGAAAATCTGGCAGTTTCTTACAATTTAAGCTTGAAGAATAAAAATAAAAAAGTTCTTTATAATCAATTCGCGCCGTTTTTTCAATTCCCTGGCGTAGTCTTTCTAGTTGTTCACAGTAGAGTTGAGAATCAATCGTCTGACCAACGTAGTACCTCATACTGGAGAATTCCCTTCCAGTCCCATCACACACACGCGCTTCCGATTGTGAAACGTGTCCTATGGACGTTTCAATGGCTCGATGTCATTGTGTTTCGTGTTAATTCAGTGTATCATGTTTCTCGCGCTGTCGCTGCGATCTGTGTTTCGTGACTTATTTGCCATCTGCTGAGAGAAACGCCACGAGCTTTATCCCAGATCTAATTTACCTCCACAACTTCTCTGCAGCTAGTCAAAACCACATACATTTGTAGAGCTTCGCCTACATTTAAGCCGCTTATGCAAGACCTAAAACTAATTCAAATAACATCGTTCTTCATAGCCCGACAAAACGTTTCGCTGCGAAGCCATAAGCACTCGCCAAAATTGGCACATGTCAGCTTCAAGAATCCAACCCGATTCCCATTTCATTTAAAGATCATAAAGGAATCTAATTTACCAGCATATGGGCACGAATCAGAGATTTTATTTCCATCCCCAATTGATTTCACCCCCTTCCACGCGTCTGCAGCGCAGATGCAACTTACCGATGCATAGAGGAGTATGATCCCAAGAAGTATGGTCTCCAGCACGGTCCACATTCCCGATGCGATTGCCTGAAAGTAATAAGGGAAACACGGAATGAGACATTTCATACATTGCCACCATGCGGAGTCGTCGTCACACTTTTTCACACACAACCGGAGACGTACATACCTTGCATTTCCTGTGCTGGAAAACTGCCACCGCCAGTGCCAAACAGCAGAGAATGCACGAGCCCAGCATTGATCCCACAGAAACACGCAACAGATTCTCCATGGATACAGCCTCCTGGGGCTCGCCGAACAGGCAAACACCACTCTGGTCGCACGTTGTGCACCCGCCGGGGCATGGAATGCACGAGAAATTGTCATAGTCTAGGCTTGTTTCCACCGTGTCGCCGGGAAAGCCTTGCAGGGACGAATTGGGCAGATAGTACGAGTCCTTGCATATGCATGTGTAGCCGTCACGTGTTGTCGATGGCTTCGTTTCGGTGAGCAAACAGAAGGTTGTGTTGCGGTCACAGCTGTGTGGTATATTTATGGGAGTCCATTATGAATTGAGCAGGGCTTCGTTCGATGGTCACTCATACTCACCCATGTCGGCGCCCGAAAATCTCCTCCAATGCATCATTACAGAGGTCCACGTCGGCGGCAATAAACGCAGCTGCCACAATTCTGCAAAAGAGAGACAGAGAAAGAGAGTGAGATGGAGGGAGAGAAATCGATTGAAGCCGTGGTGTTAGCGTTAGCGGTGGGGTTACTCAAGTTCAAATTAGGCGATTGGTTTGGGGGTGGGCGGAATGGCACACAAACTGGATGAGGTTTTGATGAGATGTGTGTTCGGGGGGACAAAGGATATTTATAGAGAGATACATATTTGATGAACATCAGAGTCTGAAACTAGCATCGACTCATCAATCATTGTCCTTATGCTGGCTGAGTCTGTCGTCGCCACTGATTGTGTGGGTGAATAGTTTTGCTCTCGAGTATATTACTGGGGGATCGGGTGAACCTGCAAGTGGCAGAGTGGGCATCACACAGCAACTTTGTTAATTGAAAGAAAATGTACTTGCTGGAGAGTTTGGAACAGTGCTGGGGCAAATCGTTTGGTGTTTGAATTGCAAGATGCATGAGGAGCACTTCCCGGACAGAATTGCGTTGGTTTCCCAGAGGATATGCTTCAAGCAGTCAATGATGAGTGCGGAAACCGGAAACCAGAGGAGGGACTTTTGAGAAGGTCGCCTTTGATTGGTTTTGAAGATTGTTCCAAATGATGATTGAATTGTTTGGTATGGATGTGTGATGTTGGGATAAATCTTAAGCCATTCATCACTGGCTTTAAGAGATGTCACTTTGTAAGGGTATTCATGCAGGAGCAAGCTATTTCGGATTTAATTGAAAGAAATGGAGAATATTTCAAGGAGTTTCAAAGTCGGTCTTAAAAGCATGAAGAGCACGGACTATAAGGCATTTGCGGTCCTGTTTGTCTTGACAAAGATTGGAAGAGAAGATTCAGAACTATAGGGATTTTGCAACAACATGAATCCTATCAGGCGTCTGGGATACAACGCCTGAGGTGGCTAGACCAAGCAAACAAGAAAAAAGTTTGCTCCGGCCAGACTCCAACCCTGTGGAACACCGTAACAGAGAACATCTACGACTAAAATAGACAGAGAAGTGGAGAGAGATCTCAAAACACGTTGTATACGCAACTTGAGGCAGTTGACAAAAGCTCCTTCTCTATGGTTGTGGTCCAACTCCTTCCTTGCCACAAACCATTACCCAATCAGTAGAAACATCTATCTATTCGCAGACCGTCGTTCCAAATCCCCCTTAAATGCTTCATAAATCCAGTCCATTTCCGAGAGACTTCAACAATCTAAATCACAATCTTCTGCTGAACTGATTATCGCACTCTAACCACATGGAACTGAAATGGAATCACATGGAACTAATTCATTCCGATAACCCACAGTCCCTGTGAAATGTCGATATCATTAGGGATTTCAACACTCACTTTATTCGAGACTCTGCAAACGATATCCGGAACGGCCACAGCCAACGCCCCTTCAGTAGGTTACAATCCCTAAATGGTGCACTCCACTCCTGCGTTCCGTCCGTGCTATTCCACGCCAAACCAAGCTCCCGCCAATAGCTTCCAAGGAATGACTTATTGTGAACTTCGTGCGGTGGTATCTGCAAAACAAAAAAAAAAAAAAACAGAATCGACATTAAACGATTTACAGCCGTCGATACGACGGAAGCCACCTACCGTTACATTATCACGAAACTTCACCACAACCGTATGAATGCTAGGTGCGGCAATGGCGAAGGCCAATAGATTTTCGTCCATCTGAAGAGCATCGGTGGCCAGTTTGTTGGCACGTCGCCTCACCTCGTCCCGCAGCTGTTCCGTGATGCTCAACTCCGTTGCCGTTGGGAATTTCGACGATAAAAACTCACTAAACTCGCGGGCGGCGTCCTCAACGATGTCTGTGACATCATAAAACTATCGAAGGGAGAGACCGAAATGAAAATTTAATTAGTCCAACTGTAATGCGCTCCTCCAACATCCCCCCAACAAATAGTGGTGACAAACAATGAACAAGCACAATAATCAAAAAACTATTTAATTGGTTAAGAGGGTGCGGGACTCCCATCCTCCCCTCGGTTCAAATGGTAAACGGTGGCAATAGCGGTAGCATCGTGACCTAATTCGAATTCATTGAGGGATTTCCTCTTTGGCCTGGCGCAAAACCCCTCTCCACAGGAGGGTGGCACTAGTGGTGGCGGGCTGTTTCGACGCCAGCAGGAGTCCCGTGTGCGTCGTGATGAAAGGGACTGGGCCGGGTCGTCGTAAGAAAGTCAAAAACGAACATTAGTCGTCGACCTGAGTGCTCAAGGGTGCACAGACCACCGTCAGTCCACTTACAGTGACTGACCGATGGTATTCCTCTAGAGATCAGATGGCGATTGTGTCCAGTTGTGGTTGAGTCACGCAACCAAGTGGCGGTCTGCCTAACCCTCACTCCAACCACAGATTTGCCTTGGAAAAATGTGGCATACAACACAGACTTACGCCAGGAATCGAATGCTCCCCCGCGTGGGAAAGGTAATTACATCTATGACGTGGATCCTTTGTAAAGGACACATCAGTCCATTGTAGCCACATCTCCATACATCATTGCAGCCAACTGGCTTGTTTATTCTTTTTTGTTTGTAGATTTCCCTCCAACAGTCCATGTACGTGGGGAGTGGTGGCGAACGATGATGAAGCGTGGGGGATGTCCTGCAGCCAGAGGACATAGTAATTTATAGCCGTGTTTACTTAAAAATAGCATCACACCATAGAATAGCAAAACTAAAAGTGGCCCTCACAATCTCCGTGGGTGGACGAGAGGACAAAAGGACGAGCGAACGAGCGAACGAGGAGGTGGCGGAGCAGAAGCTGTGATGTATTGTGGAATCACTTTAAAGTGGCACGCGGCATGGTCGGGGATGTAATGAGTCTGGAGTGTGTGCAATGTGCATCGTGTCGTGTATCGTGTCAGGCAATAAGAGGAGAATCATTAATTGGAAAAGATTGAAAAAGGGACTTTGTAGAATTGATTAAGGCAGTGACAAGTGAAAATGTACATACCGAACGTGTGTCATGAGTTAAAATGTCACGTGCTTATAACTTCTGTCAAAAGTGATGCACTGATTTGTACTGTTTGTAGGTGGAAAGGATTGTTCATTTTTGATGAACGTTGACTTCGGATAAATCTACATGTGACGTATGTACATAAGTGAGATATGTACATCTGCTGAGTATCATCTGAGCCATTTTGGGCTTGAATATCGGCTTGGGGTTTCAGACAACAATGTTTACCAATAGTATCTCTAAGTATATATGTGTATATGTGCATTCCTCGACATCGAGGGTGCTTTCGATAACACTGGCTACGACTCGATCGCAAGAGCGATCAGTAGCAGAGGTATCGAAGAATCGACTAACAAATGGATCAGAGCCATGTCGTTCGATTACTTCTTCCTCCGGAGGAGTGTCGGTTTCTGTAACCGCGACAAAGGGTTGCCCACAATGGGGGGTTCTTTCCCCCTTATTATGGTCACTAGTTATCGACAAACTGTTAGTAGATCTTCAAGGATCAGGCTACACCACAATTGGTTATGCTGATGACCTAGCGATTGTTATAAGGGGTAAGCACGACACGACTATTTGCAATATGATGCAAATGCAAAGTGCGCTACTGCAAGTCGTTGAATGGTGCAACGCAGAGGGTTTATCGATCAATCCCTGCAAGACCGTTCTAGTGCCCTTCTCAAGGAGGACTCGTGTCAACCTTGAACCCATAATAATCGGCAACACCACACTAGTTTATTCCAGCGATCTAAAATATCTTGGAGTAATCCTGGACAGACGACTTAACTGGAATTCATATATTAAGTCCGCCATAGAGCGAGCTACCAGAGCACTGTGGGCCAGTAGACGTCTTTACGGTAGGACTTGAGGTCTCTCTCCCAAAATTATTCATTGGTTGTACACAATGATGGCGAGACCCATTATCACATATGCGGCCATCGTATGGTGGCCAAAAACCCTTCAACAGTCATCGGCAAACAAACTGCAAAAACTGCAAAGGGTTGCCTGTCTTGGCATAACAGGTGCCATGCGCACCTGCCCCACAACAGCTCTCGAAGCTATTATCGGGCTGACACCTTTACCCATCTTCGTTAGGAAGATAGCTGCCACTTATGCCATTAAACTGCAGCTAGAATATCAATTCAAACCAGGTGACCTAGTGGGTCACCTTGGGATACTCAACTCAATCCCTAATAGAGACATGTGTTGTACAATGCCGGACACTATGGTCAGGCAGAACTGTTTCGGCAGGTTATTTGATGTTGAACTATTGGACCGGGAAGACTAGTCCAATGGTGTTCCAACACTAGACCCCAGGAGTCTAGTTTGGTACACAGATGGATCAAAAATGGATTCTGGAGTCGGAACTGGTGTCTGTGGACCCACGACTGGGATCTCTGTACCTATGGGGTCTAGTCCCACTATGTTTCAAGCCGAAATCCATGCCATTGAGATCTGCGCTAAACATAATCTTGGTAAAGGTATCAAGGGCGCAATTATACAAATCTTTTCAGATAGCCAGGCAGCACTTAAGGCCTTATCGTCCAGTCAAATAGACTCCAAAGCCGGGATTAACTCCAACCCGTCGATACAATAGACCTTTTTAGGTCGCAGTGTCGCTGCCTTTACGGCAGGGTTGTACAAGAGGAAAAAAAATAATAACAGCTTCGCTAAGTTTCGTTAAATTAGTTCCCTTTTGCCTACTTACGCGGAAGCGAAATGATCCGCTTTTTTCGTACGCTCATGTCAGTTGACAGCTGAATTCTGCTTCAATTTCTATAAGCAATTATGGCTACCTTGACATTTTATAAAGCTTCTTGTTACTTTTTGGTTACTTTTGACACATGCCTACGGCTATTATAGTTGGCCCTGTAGAGTTCTTTGACTTGTTAAAAAGTGTTTCAAATTTGGGATTCTTAGACTTTTTCAAAATGTATTGCCTTGATCCATTGTTTTTGTTAAACTGTCTTTCATTTTTTATCATCACACTTAATATCCAATTTGACGTACACAACGGTTGACTTAAGAAAAGTTGACCAAAATGCTCAAATAAATGTGGGATTTGACGACCGCCACATTAAAGAAATAACACGAAGTAGGATATTGAATGTTTATTAAATAACAAATGTACTACATTATACGGGTAGCTGTTGGCTGCTGAACAAATAAAATGACTCTACCCTCCGGCGTTCTACTTTCGACTGACTACATAACTAACTCCTCAGAAGTGAAAACTCCCTAATTTGTTATTTGCCTTTACTGTGTGTCGTCGTCCCTGTGTGTGTTTGTTACATAGTGCGACTGCGTGGCATTATCGTCTGTTTGTATTGTCCGCTGTTGGGTGATCTGCATGTACTGTTCGCACAATTCGTAGAGTAACTGATGTTCTGTTCGGTCTCTCATCCCACATAAATTTCTTGGACATGGAGATATTTCATACTCTCTCGCAAGCGCTTTCTTCTACAAAAAAAACAAGGCAATTTTCCAGTACGGGAACAGGATGTCGTAGTTTTGTGTAGTTTTTCGTAGATTTTTACTGTTTTCTACAAAAACTTTAATTGCAAACGTGTTTTTGTAGAAAACAGTAAAACAGTGGGCTTGTTATGCAAAAAAAAAATCATCTGCGAAACTCCTATCTTTTAACATGTTGAAACATTCTTTGAAGGTCTGCCTCCGTGACGCAAAAATGTTGGCACCAATCCAGTATTGTGTTTCTCGTATAAGGGCGTCCTTAAGTTATTTCGTTTCGGACATGATTAAGTGAAGAAAGCAGATTTCTAACTTCACTTTTTTCAAGGACACCATTGGCTTATCATCAAGCAACTAACGCTTGTACAAATAAATTGGTTCTCCTACACCATAAGTCCATAAGAGTGTTTTATGCGATAGTCCCTCCTTACTTGAGAAACCACCGCTAGGGAATTGTTATTTGCAAAATAAACATTTTGCTTGAAATTGAAGTCTCTTAAGTACAAAGGTAAATCCTCGTCGTGGTTTGAATATCAATGCCTATTGTGTACAGATATCTTCCCATCGTTGTAAGTGTGGCAAAGTGAGAGTTTCACACTTTATTGGAAATAATATCTCACGGGAATTGGAGAATTTCTGTACCCACTTAACTTATTTTATGCGGCTAACCAGCGACGGTCCAATTGAAGACTCCTTAGAGTCACAGAAACCCGTTTCTGTTTATAGTCGCCTCTTCTACACACTCAACCAGTAACTCGGGTATATACCACAACGTATCACGTTTTTTGAAAATTGTGAAAGCAATGCAGATGGAGTTATTAGCCACTAAAGGACAAATACGGTGAAGTTTAGAATTCCTTTTAAGTTGCCATCTTATGGCGAACAATTTAAAATGATTTATCACGACGAATTTTGAGGCTTGAAGCTGTCAACACCGTGAGTTTTTTTGGTATGACAAAACCATGCCGTGAAATAAGGCCAAATGTTAAAGGCGAAATAAGAACGAGTTCTACCGATGGGCGTTTTTTCATGGCAACGACAAAGTGTCAACCGATCGTAGAAAAATTTAATTCAAGTTGCCATCTCATTTCGGCCAATTTTCTTGTCAGAATAAAAGAAGCCGAAGGACGATCAGAAAAATACTGACGACAAGAAATTAAGAACATTTTACGGTAATTTTAACCTCATCTATAAGGCGTGCAAAAAGCGCGAAAATTATTCTGTGTACTTAGGCGAATGTAGACCCATGTTTTGTGGCTTTCGTACAGGAGGCAACGAAAATATGTTCGCATAAGTCTTTCCGTTGAAATTACTGCTCAACAAAAGTGATAAGAGATCAGTTTTTTTTTTTAAACATTATTTTATTTTGACACTGAAAGCTCTTCCCTGCTCGAAATCTTGACAGAATAGTTAATATCATACCTCCGCGGAACGAAATGAGTCGCTTTACGCTTGAACAACGTTGAGAAATATTGAAAACTCATTTCCAAAGTAAGTGCTGTGTAGCTCAAACAGTGCGTTTTTTTGAAAAGCAGTTTTGGCCACAATGGGGCACCTATCGCGACTGCTGTTGACTGCCCCTTCGCAAATTTGTGCAAAACGTTCGTGAGACTGGTATGCTAGTGGACAACACTCATAGTGGTCCCCGTCCTCGAACGGTGCGCACAGATGAGAACAATGTTTCAGTCAACGGTGGGCGTTAGAGAGCCACGTTACCCGTTTTTTTTTACTGAAATTGAAGACATGGATTTGGACGACCTCTGGTTCATGCAGGATGGCGCGCCATGCCACATAGCCCATGCCACAATCGATTTTTTGGGCACCAAATTCCCAAATCGTCATTCGTCGCTATCAGCCGTCTTGGCGATATCAATTGGCCTCCCCGGAGTTGCGATTTGGACCCCTTTGCACATTTTTTTGTGGTGAACCGTGAAGCCATCGATGTTATGCTAACAATCTTGAAATCCGGATTGAAGGCCAATATCATTCAAGCAATCCGTGAGCTACAGCCCGAAGCCATCAACAAGGTCTTGGAAAATTGGGGTGACAGAATGCGCTACTGCGAAGCCAGCCGAGGCAGCCACTTGAAAAACGTTGTATTTCATGATTAATGGGAATGTTTGTTCTTGCTAAGAAAGCTTAGTACATGAAATGAAATTTAATTTTGTTAATTTTATTGCATTCTTAAAAAGAAACCTGTATTTGGCCCACCCTGTATACTCCGTTTGGCATGTTTTTAAGGAGTATAGAGAATTTTCAGTTTCATGCCGACTCTGATCGGCGAAGTTTCAAGACCTTTTCTTGATAGTAATACTCTTGGAGCATTATTATTAGCTCTCGAGTGGTGCCGTGAAAATGAGAGCTACCACCTTGAGCACTAGATTCGGTCATTGCACTATACATCTCCTAGCGATAAATTAAATTGTAAACGACTTTGACTTTCTCCACCGATTATCTAATGTCTCTAATCTACGAATTCCTCGCTAGAACTCTTCGCATCTTCGAAAAGAACTAACTACTCATTGAAAAATGTGTGAAAAGATTCTGAAAGAAGGTCTTAAAAAGATTCAATTACGAGAAACCAAAGCCGGACTTTTTAACGATGATGACAACACTGGACGCAGCGTGCCAGGGGCCGTCAGCGATTGAAGGCGGCAATTGCTAAGGATTGAACCCTCAATGGGTCGTAGGACTGCAAGGTAAGTAACCCTGAAAATTTAATAACATCTCAGATTATCAAAAGAAAATATGGAGCACAACAAAAGCTTAAAAGCCTGACACCATACTGTAGTAGACTTAAATCACGTTAAGATGGAATACAGATTCAAAAGAATTTGAAACTATCTAGAAAATGAAGGAAATTCACTGAAAGAGAGAGCAACAGCTGATGATACCACATCCTGGCTTCCATTGCGTGTTACTCAAAAAAATCTACCGTTAGCGTTAAAAAGCCGATAATTATTTTAAAGAATATCAAACCATTACCGGTTGAAGTGTAGAAACTCCCTTAATCTCACATAAATTAGCTCTGCGTCGGCACAAGCCCCAAGCCAATCTTCCCTCGATCCTAATGGACGTCCTCATTGTTCACAACACCAAGTGCAGTCTCGAATGCACATGGGAAGTGCCAAAAATAGAATTCACTTCATAACTTCGAAATGCCTGCCTCCCAATGGGAGCCATTTTCGGAATGTGAGGATGCCAACGCAAAAGTTTTAAATTGAATTCTCCGGATGCAAACGAGGCATTCCTTGAATAAGTGAAAAATGCACTCATACGCACGAGTCAAACGGGGACACAGTTGCGAGGATCGCACCCAACCCACCGGAGTCCTGTTCACACACTCGTAACGCTGCCGCCGAACGCCTCCAATTAGAATGCTAATAATGGCGTCTTTCATTAAGTTTAATCATTTATTTATTAAAGCGTAAACTTTGCATCGCATTCCGTAGCACAGAGACGTGCCAACGCGCCGCCCGGAAAAAAAGTAATTAACTTGTTAATTTGTGGATTTTTGTAATCTGTCCTATTCGGAGGCGGCACAATCGTCGTGGGGTGGGGCGGTACATATGACATGCGAAGTGTGCTCGGATAATAGGACAACTTAATTATGAGAATGTAATTAATTGGATTTGACTGGCTGGGGTGGGGCTGGCATTGAACCGAAGGAAGTTAGCTTCCATCAGCGGCACCTAGCACCCAGCAGTCAGAAGCACCTCCGGGGGTTACGGGGGGGAGGAGAGTAGCTGAGGGAGAAGATGCCAAGGCATTAATCTTTCATAGGGGTGTGATTAATTTTTAGGTGCGGGCAGACGGGGCTCGGGTGGCAGATGTGTGCGACAGGAAATTCCGGAGCTGCCATTAGCAATTTTCCTCCATCTTCGCAGCACCTCCACCGCCTCGTGGTGCTGCAAGGAGGTACATGGGATAATGAGGTGATTTACCTAACTATTTTTGTAAATATTTAATTTAGTTTATGCCCGGGGTTGCGGTACGGTTGTGGGCTGGTGGGTGAGTGGGTGGTGAATGGGTGGATAGGAGTGGTTTATCTTGATTAAGGTCCCTCTCGCCCTTCGCTCGAAAAGCAGCTTCAACGCGAGGAGCAGTGGAAAATTGTGTACTTTCGAGTCTTAACGACGACAATACGTTGAAGGTGACGGTGACAAAGTGAATGTGTCAAACCAGGATGGGCTGCCCCGTTCGGTATTGTTTCATGGTAATGAGATTGAAGGAGCGCTTAAATTCAGGAGGGTTCGCCCGCGATGCCAAGCAAAGACATTGCGGCTTATTTGGATATTGGGTTGAGATTTGAAATGAGTTGTTTGTGTTTCCACCGAAGATTCCAAATCGGATAAAACAAATAAAAAGCAGGGGATATTGTGGGGCAGTTGAAAGTTGACAACGAGTGCAGGCAGGCACATACAGCAAAGCAAAAAGCCTACCAGGCAACGCTGCATCGAAATACGAGAGCTTTTCGTGTGCTCTACGAACAGCGAAAAAGGGAAGAGAACCGGCTTCTCAGAAAGAAAAAGAAAGAGCACGAGAAGTGCGCGATCGAGGAGATGGAGAGGTATTATGGCAGGAATGATGTCCGAAAGTATAAAGTTCGGACAGAAGCCTGCCGGGACGAGAATGGACAGCTAGTAGTAGATTCGCAGTCGATAATGCGAATTTGGAAAAATCATTTCTGCAGACTGTTGAACGACGATGAGGACACAAATACCGCTGTCAGGCAGAATGTTCCACTCAACACAACGGACGATGATAGAAGAGAATACCGTCCCCCCGACCTAGACGAAGTCAAGATAGCGATATCGAGACTGAAGTCTAATAAAGCTGCTGGTGCAGATAGTCTGCCCGCCGAAATGTTTAAAGCAGCTGGAGGTGATCTGGTAGGGCGCATGCACCAGCTCATCTGTAAGATATAGTCGGAGGAAAGCATGCCCGATTAGTGGAATCTCAGTATCGTTTGCCCGATCCACAAGAAAGGAGACCCCTTTGAATGCGCCAACTATCAGGGAATAAGTCTCCTTAACATCGCCTACAAAATCTTCTCTGCCGTTTTGTGTGAACGCCTGAAACCATTCGTGAACAAACTGATAGGTCCCTATCAGTGTGGTTTCAGGCCCAGGAAGTCCACCATCGATCAAATTTTCACACTGCGGCAGATCCTGGAGAAGACCCAGGAAATGCAGATCGACATACACCATCTATTTGTCGATTTCAAGGCCGCATATGACAGCGTGTATAGAGACGAGCTATACAGCACCATGTCTAGTTTTGACATTCCTGCAAAATTCGTCAGACTGAGCAGGATGACTCACTGGCCAACACAAGAGGCACGATCTTCCAAAAGTCCGTTCAACTGCTAGCTTACGCGGATGACATTGACGTGATTGGACGAACACAGCGAGCCGTCAATGATGCGTTTGCTGGCAAAGAAACGGAAGCGGCTGAAATGGGTCTGGCGGTAAACGAGGGCAAAGCCAAGTATATGCTGTCATCGAGAAAGGACGCACAACATCGACGACTTGGCCAGAACGTCAGCATAGGCAACTATAACTTGGAGGTAGTGAAGGACTTCGTCTACCTCGACTCCGCGGTAAACAGTACAAACAACATCAGTACAGAGATCAAACGCAGAATAACTCTTGCCAACCCCTGTTTTTTTTGGGCTCAAAAGGCAATTGAGTAGTAGAGCCCTCTCTCGGAAGACCAAGTTGACTTTGTATAAGACCTTGTCATCCCCGTCCTGCTGTACGGCGCAGAGGCAAGGACAATATCCCAAGTGGATGAACAGTCTCTTGGTCTTTTCGAGAGAAAAGTTCTGCGCGCGATCTTTGGTCCTGTTTGCGTTGATGGCATTTGGAGGAGAAGGTTCAACCACGAACTGTATGGGCTGTACTGCGACATGAGTCTAGCCAGGCGTCTACGGATCCAACGCCTAAGATGGCTAGGCCATGTAGAGCGTATGGACAACTTAGCTCCGGCCCGAAGAGTCTTCGACTCTGAGCTTGTGGGACAACGGAACAGAGGACGTCCACGTACAAGGTGGCGCATACAAGTCGAGGGGGACCTCGGCCGGCTTGGTGTGCGAAACTGGAGACAGCTGGCGAGAGATCGTGCTGGCTGGAGAGGCATGTTGAGTGAGGCCCAGGTCCACCTCGGAATGTAGCGCCCTAAGAAGAAGAAGAAGAAGAAGATGAAAGGAATGAACGATTTATTACATGTTCGGAATCTTTTCATCGGGATTTCCTTGGAACATTCTGGAGTTGGCATACACAACCTTGACCCATGTTCTGTATTAGAACAAGGTTGTACCATGGTGTATACAAGAAGTATGCTTTCCTTTGTTGGAGTCGCTACAGAAGCTGCAGATTACAGAAGGTTTCTGAAAGCTCTGTACGACATAAATAAATTAAAAGTAACTCCGGATTGGCAATTGGTCAAATATTTCTAGCGACTGACCAGTAAAAAAATTTTTAGAATATTCCACTCAACTTGGAAAATAACAGACGATATCGCGTTTAAAATCTCCTCTGCCGTTTGGGATCACCAATCTGATACTTACTTTACTTAACAGGCCTACGACCCATGGGGGGTCTGAGCCTGAGATATCCCTGCCTTCCATCGTTAACGGACCTGGGCACGTTATATAATAATAATAATGGCGGCGCTACAGTCCGAGGTGGACCTGGGCCTAGCTTCTCAGCAACCACTCGTGTTGTGCGTGCTATTGTTCTCTCACGAGCGGAGGGGACCTACAGTTTAATGCCGACTCCGAACGGCGAGATTGAGAAGCTTTTTTCTAGACAGTTATACTCTTTGAGCATTGTCAGTGACTCGAAAGAGGTGGAGCCGTGAAAAAATGTTTTGATGTTTTTTTCGAGATTCGAACTGGCGACCTCGAGCGTAGGAGTCGACGCACCTACCCACTACGCCACGGCCCCACGACCTGGGCACGTTGCTTCCAGTCAAAAAGACCAAGCTGTATTGTGTCCGCGATGACTTGGTTTTTATACCAGACGTTCGGTCTTCTTCTCCTTCTCGAACTAGGAGGCTCGGTTTCGAAAACCGTCTTAGCTGGAGCGTTGCTGGTCATTCGCTCGATATGGTCGAGCCAGTTGACGGATAGGCCCTTATTATTGCAGTTTTAGGCCAGGGAAGCATGGACTTTATCAAAAGCGGATGAGGTTGCTCTTGGTTGCTTCGAGAGGAAAATTCTTCGGGTGATTTTCGGTCTCGTCTGCATAGAGGGTGAGTGGAGGAGAAGGTATAACAACGAACTGTACGAGCTGTTCAGCGACATTGACTTAGCCAGAAGGGTGAAGATCCAACGATTGAGATGGCTAGGTCATATGGAGCGAATGGAAACCAATGCTCCGGCCCGAAAAGTCTTCGAATCCACCCCCGAGGGACGGCGCAGTAGAGGAAGACCGCGACTCAGGTGGCGCACGCAAGTGGAAAGGGACCTCAACCAACTGTGCGTGCGAAACTGGAGGCAGCTAGTTAAAGATCGCGCTGGCTGGAGACGCTTGTTGGTTGAGGCCTAGGTCCACCCCGGACTGTAGCGCCACCTTAAGTAAGTAAGTAAGCATGATACGGTAATTGGGACTCGCTACACAGCGCTCTGGGCTATGGGCATCGTAGGTAAGTCGTCTTTTACGCTCGAAGTTTAAGGTTCGAATCTCGAAAAAACACCTAACATTTTTTTCGGCTCCACCTCTTTCGAGTCACTGGCAATGCGCAAAGAGTATAACTGTCTAGAAAAAGCTTCTCAATCTCGCCGTTCGGAGTCGGCATTAAATTGTAGGTCCCCTCCACTCGTGAGAGAACAATAGCACGCACAACACGAGTGGATGCTGAGAAGCTAGGCTCAAGTGCACTTCGGACTTTAGCGCCGCCATTATTATTATTATACAGCGCCAAGTCTAGACGTTCCTGCCAAGTTTCTCAGACTGAGCAAGATGACGATGGAGAACTTTCGCTGATTCATCAAGGTCGGTAACGAACACCCTCAACCAGCTTGCAGCTTTGTTGGGCCCCTACTTCTTCAATTTTCACTATCAAAGCCCACAATAGCAATGACTTCTGCCCCAAGCTAACCAAAGGGATGCTTGCAAAAAAAACAATTAAAATCGGATTTTCCAATCTATCCAAACGGAACTTTCTTACCGGTGCAAGGGAAATGTACTTTTGTGAGCTCCTTCAATGCGAATCCACGTCAAAGGTTCACTGTAACATATTGCACGCGCAGCAACTTCTTCGACCCACCCGTCAACTTTCCCCTTCCAATCACCCTCGTAGCTCTCGTCACGCGTCGCTGATGATGCAAGAAGATGAAGAACGAAACTGAAGGTCTTCACATGCAGCAAACTTCTAACCACGTCATAAATATTCATACGCGCATAACATTCCTAAGCAACGCCCTACATGCCCATTCCCAACGACCCTCTGCCGCTGTCAAAGGCTTTTAATTAATCCTTGAGAACTAAAATGATTAGAAAACTTCAAGGAACCAGGAGAACTTGCGAATCCAAAATCAAACACACACGGGTGTACGAACTCTGTCATCACATCTCCGGGGAACGATGTCACTTCAAAGGACAAGGGAGAAACGTCTTATCGAGAATACGCTTGCCCTGATTCACTCGTTTCCTATTTCCAGGATTCTTCTTTTTCGAAGACCACCTCCAAAGCACGCCCGTCCTTTTCTAAGAATTTGACACATGCACACACAACACAGCACTCATACATTCAGACAAACTCAGAAATACTCACTGGATCGGGCGGAATCTCCTCCAGAATTTTCGGTTCACATTTACTTGGCGCTGACGTTGTTGGAGCTGCCGTCGTCGGCGTCGTCGTCCTCGTCGTTGTTGCACCAGGGACAATGGCAGCTGCCGCCGCGGACGATGTCGATTTTGGTGTAGTGGTGGCCGCTTCTGGGATGTCCCTCTGGCGATGACGATGGTGCGGCTGCTCCTGCTGTCGGTAGTATTCGAAAAATATTCCATTGCTTATGTCTAACTCTAAGGGTGGCTCTATTATTGTTGTTGTTGCTGTTGCTGTTGCTGTTGCTGTGGCTGTTAACGTTTTTAATTTGGCTGCTGCAGTCGTTGTCGTTAGGTCGGTGATGAGGACGAGGAGAATCACAAAAAATGTCAAAGCTACGGAAGTGCTTGCAGTTGTGGTGGTGGTGGTGGTGGTGGTGATGAAGTTTTTCTTCTTCCTCTTTGGAGTCCGATGTTTTGGGCCGACGTTATGTAACCCAATTCGGTTGTTGTTGACGTTGGTGGAGCATATTGAAAATGACAGCGATTCTATAGCTCCTCCAGCCTCAGTTGATGACGCTGATGCTGCTGCTGCTGCTGCTGCTGCTGCTGATGGTGATGGTGAAGATTGTGGTGAAGTGGTGGATGTTGAATGTTGATGGAGTGAGTTCCCTTTTCGACGAGAGTGTGGTCGATAGTTACTCGTATTTTGGTGGTGATCGGTGGAACAACTTTCGTCCATATCACCGGTAATAGTGCCCAGTCTTCTGCTTCGGCTGGAGATTTATCTTCAAAGTTTCAGGAAACATCTGAAAGAAAAGAGAGAAGTTGTGAGCTCTTAGCTTTCAAGTCTGGTTAAAGTGTGCACGTGACCCATTCAAAAGGACTTCAGTTTCAGTCTCGGCATTGTGGGGGGTCACCAAACGAAAATGGGGGGGAAACTGAAGGGAACGACCGTTTTTATGGCACCAACCAGTCAGCCACAGCTGGTCATTGTTCTGCGAAATTCAAAAGTTTCCACACTTTCCGACAGAATGGACGGTGTGGCGTATGGCGTGTGGCGGCGGAGGTTGCTTCGTTATTCAACCAACAATTGAGGTTAAGCATCAGCCTTCTACGCGCCGTTTACTCCTTCACTGATTGAAGGGGAGTTGTGTACTCCACATTCAGGTGGACTTGCCTTTCACACAAACGGCGGAAGGGTATAACAACAACAATTTACCTTCAGTTGGAACTGCTGCCTGCCTGGCCGATAAGAAATGGCGTAGCGGCTGTAAAAGTTTGTGTTTGCCTGTTTATTTGCCCGATCCACTGGCACACGCACACATCGCCGGATATACTCGTACACAACAGGGACACGTAGTCCTTGCCGAAAAGCAAATAATTACTCATCGCATAAATGTTATGAATGGCGGAATAATAATGAGGCGCGTTTCCCTAACAAGTTAGAGTTTCCTCCCTCCGCCAACTTCGCAATCTCTCGCTTATTGCTGTATCCTGATTCTACAGGACCCATGGAGCACGGGGGGGCGGCGACACACAAAGGTGTTATCGATCCGAGAGTGTTTTCTTTCTTTTTTTTGCTTTTTATCGTCGACAGAATGACTAGACGTGAGCATGGGCGGGATTGTACCAGAATTTGACAAAAATGAGACCAAAGATGGAGGTGGAAGGGAAGAAGTTCGGTAGGCTTTTTAATTTAAAGTTTCATTGTGTTGTTTTATGTGCTAATTGCTGAGAACACGGAATCGCTCTTTGTTCTCCTTGGAGGGACGCTATTGGAGTGTGTTATGATTTCTGAAAAAAAGCCACGTTTTTTCCTTAAAACAATAGGAATGCTTCTTGTGCGAGTGTTTGTTTGTTTGCCTTCGTGGGATGGGAGTTGTAAGGAACATTTCGAATGGTATCTGTGGAAAATAAAGAAGTTATCGTGGATTGTTACCTCGACAAAACCGTTGGAGATGTCCCACCCCAATCATCGAGGAAACATTAGAGACTAGGGTGACCCCACTTTTATCTGGATTACGGTACAATCTGACCCCCATTAGACCGGGGGAGGGTTCGTGTTCATTGTTCGAAAGACAAACAGAATGGATACGCAGGGCAAATGAGACATGGAAGGGGTCAGTGTCAAGTGGATCTTTATCGGTCTGCTACCTCGTAGATTTTGCTCTAATTTGCGATGACTATGCTATCTGCTGTGGGGATTATCTGTGTGAATCTGAAGTCAATCTTGTGGATTTTATCTCCTTCCTAAGTTTCCAAAGAAAAAAATCGTGATAAACTTCGCAGCAGAATTGAAGCTCTTGAAGTGAGAACTCTCCGCAGCAGACTTTGCAACTCTGATTGAAGGGATGTGCGCGGGGGGTAGGATTAGGGACAGGGAAGAAAAAAAGAATAAAAAGTATTGTGGGTTTTCCCGGAAGATAGTCAGCAGAAAGCACCACCTCACTGATTTTGTTGCAGCGCATAATATGATGAAGAGATTCACGAGGATTTTGCATGCAAAAGTTTCACTCAGGAACTTGGTAAATCCATAGATGATGGAACAAGCGACTAAAGGGAACATAAAATTGAATATTATGTATGGAATATGTTGCATATGTTGCATGTGTTCTCGAGTTTAATGCGAGAGAAGAGCTTTAAATTTTGAAAGAACTGCAGAAATACTTACATACAGGGTGGGCCAGATACAAGTTTCTTTTTAAAAATGTAATAAAATGAACAAAATTAATTTTTATAGCTTTATTATAATAATAACAATGGCGTCGCTACAGTCCGAAGTGGACCTGGGCCTAACTTCTCAGCAACCACTCGTATTGTGCGTGCTTTTGTTCCGAACGGCGAGATTGAGAAGCTTTTTCTAGACAGTAATAGCGGCGCCCATAATAGCTTTATTACTATAGCTTTATTAGTAAGAACAAACATTCCCATTAATCATGAAATACAACGTTGTTCAAGTGGCTGCCTCGGCTGGCTTCGCAGTAGCGCATTCTGTCACCCCAATTTTCCAAGACCTTGTTGATGGCTTCGGGCTGTAGCTCACGGATTGCTTGGATGATATTGGCCTTAAGTGCTTGAATCGTTTCCGGATTGCTGGCATAACATCAGTCCTCCACGGTTCCTCACAAAAAAAAGTCCAAATTGACATCGCCAAGACGGCTGATAAAACGATTTGGGAATTTGGTGCGTAAAAGATCGATTGCGGCATGGCGCGCCATTCTGCAAGAACCAGAAGTCCTCTAAATCCATGTCTTCAATTTCAGTAAAAAGAAAGTCGGTAAATATGGCTCTGTAACGCCCACCGTTGACAGAAACGTTGTTCCCAGCCCAATGATGCCACCACTCCACAATCCGCGCCAAACTGTCACTCTCTGTGGATGCATTGGCTTCTTGACAATAACATGTGGGTTTTCTGAGCCCCAGATGCGGCAATTTTGTTTGATAATGGTTAACGTAGCCGCCGAGATAAAAATGCGCCTCGTCAGAAAAGATGATTTTCTGCCCAAAATCGTTGTTCATTTCAAGCTGCTCTAAGGCCCAAACTTTGAAGCAATAACCAAGCGGATGGTTGCGCGTCATCATTTATTTAGTCAATTGGACCTTGTAAGCGAATAATCCGAGATCTTTGTGCAGAATTCTACTCAGGATAGTGCGTGAAATGATGAGCTGTTGAGACTGATGGCGAGTTGATGTTCGTAAATTGAGTCTCACACTCTCGGACACAGCAGCCACATTCTTATCTGTGCGCACCGTACGATGACGGGAAGCATGAGTGTTGTCCACTATCATACCAGTCTCACGAATTTTTGCGCAGACTTGCGTAAGCAGTCGCGGTGGGTGCTTCATTTCGGCCAAAACTTATTTTCAAAACACGCACTGTTTGGGCAACACAGCACTCACTTCGGAAATACTTACTTACTTACTTAAGGTGGCGCTACAGTCGGGGGTGGACCTGGGCCTCAACCAACAAGCGTCTCCAGCCAGCCAGATCTTTAGCTAACTGCCTCCAGTTTCGCACCCACAGTTGCTTGAGGTCCCTTTCCACTTGCGTGCGCCACCTGAGTCGCGGTCTTCCTCTACTGCGCCGTCCCTCGGGGGTGGATTCGAAGACTTTCCGGGCCTGAGCATTGGTTTCCATTGACCTAGCCATCTCAATCGTTGGATCTTCACCCTTCTGGCTAAGTCAATGTCGCTGAACAGCTCGTACAGTTCGTTGTTGTATCTTCTCCTCCACTCACCCTCTATGCAGGCGGGACCGAAAATCACCCGAAGAATTTTCCTCCCAAAGCAGCCAAGAGCAACCTCATCCTCTTTTGACAAAGTCCATGCTTCTGCGCCATATAGTAGCACTGGGACGATTAAGGTCTTATATAGGGTTACCTTGGTTGTTCGAGAGAGGGCTTTATTTATCAATTGCTTTCTTAGCCCAAAGAAGCAGCGATTAGCAAGAGTTATTCTTCGTTTGATTTCAGCGCTGGTGTCATTATCTGAGTTAATAGCGGTACCTAGGTAGACAAAGTCCTTGACTACCTCAAAGTTATATCTGTCTCCTGTGACGTTTTGTCCGAGACGTCGGTGTTGGGTGTCCTTTCTGATTGACAGCGTATATATATATCCAGGTCGGGGGGACGGAATTGTTGATCTACATCGTCCCTTTCATTCGGGTTGAATGGTTCAATCTACCTGAGAGCAGAAGTGGTTCTTCCATAGCCTCAGCATCACTTCGGAAATAAGTTTTCAATATTTGCCAACGTTGTTCAAGCGTAAAGCGACTCATGTCGTTCCGCGGAGGTATGATACTGATTTTCTGTCAAGATTTCGAGCGTGAATAGCTGTCAGTGTCAAAATAACCTATGGTTTAAAAAAAAAACAATATATGGCCCACCCTGTAGATCAACGTCACTTTTGAAATAATGTCCAATGACTCAAATATGAACTGACTAATTAATGACAGCAAAACGAAAATGAGAGAAAATCACCATAAAATGCGGTCTATACAGTCATTTGATTGAATATTCTCATCTCATCTCATTTTCAGTGACGCGCATGTTCCACTAAAGATGTCGCGGGGGCAATGCATGCACGAGAGATCTCCAGGCCACTCGATCCTCCGCCATCGGTTCTAACTCATCAGGAGCTGTGCCCAAGCGCAACCAGGCGAGTGTTTGGACTTGGTCCAACAATCTCGTCCTAGGTCTGCCAAGCGGTCGCCTACCTGATGGAATCGCATTCAAGGCACGCATCGGAAGTCGTGATGATGGAGACATTCGTGCCACGTGACCAAACCAACGAAGTACAGCCCTTTCCGTTCGAAGAAGCAGCTGCCCAACATTGAGTTCCTCGCGCACTGCCGTGTTTCTCACGGCACGAAACGAAAATAAAGCCGCGATATAGTCTGGACGAACTAAAATCATGAACCAGCCAACAGAAGAACATAATTATCAAGAAGATACATAAAACTCCACCATTGATTGTTTAAGTACTCCGCGCCCTCCCATGTCATATCTACAAAACAATAGATTACTCAACCAATCACATTCCTTGGGGATATTCTGTCAGAAGATTACAAACCTCATAATTTATAATTCCCTAGAGCACCGTGTATGTGCGTATTTGTACACATGCAGAAGCGGAACAATAAAGGACTCGAATCCCTTACGCTGAAGAAAATTACGAAAATTTCACCCATAATGCCAATCAATGACAACGAACACTCGCACACACAGATATCGGCACGCAGAGAAGAACGAAAGGAATCATTTCATCTCAAAGATAGCTCGTGAGTAATCTAGCTGATTAACTTTCACTTTGGGCACTCTCCGACAAAAAAGCGCAACAACAAAAAAAAAAAAAACATAAAAACAAACGAACAAAGAGAAAGAAAAAGGGAACCGAAACAAAATCGAAATGTATCCTGTATTCGGCATGTCCCCACCACCGTTTAAGGGGCCTCCACACTCTCGTCTATTTATCTTCCCTCGTTCCGTTCAGCTACCCTAACTAACTGCCTTGATCCGTCATTATCTGACGTTTTTAGTCGGTAAACATTTTGTTGGCCTCTCTCCCATCCAACCCCCGGAAGGACGACGCTCTGTGTACGATAATAACAAGCTCTCCTTAATATCGATTTCCCCGTGTCTCACATCTCCCCTCGCATCCACGAGGGTGAATCATTTCAACACGGGGCCGAGAAGGCGGACTGTGTTATCTGATGTAATGTTCCGTATACGCCTCGCTTACCCCGAGTCGCCCCCGCAACAAGACAAGATGGACTCCAGGCCAAAGTATTGCTTTCATGTGAAGAAAAGTGTAAAAACACCCAACAATGAATTTAATCGAAGCACTATCCACCCAGGCCAACCTACCCCGACCGACCGGCCGGGACTCGCACACAGAGACACAAAGCATCCCCTTCTCCATTCACCACCACCCACTAGCTCACCATCTCATCTGATTCACTGCAGGATGCTTGACAGCTTGACTAAGAAGATGAAAATGGGTTACAAGTGCAAAACGGTTAACGCGCTCAACAAGCGTCTCCTTGGCTATGAGCTGACACTGGTTGGGGTCGGTAGGCACTTCTGAATTTTCTACATTTTTTTTTTCTTTTTCTTTTGCTTCCTTCACTTGATAACGGAAAAGAGTCATAAACTGGCTCGCAAGGACCTACTTTCCTTTCTTTTCATCCCTCAATACAATTTTAAATCCTTGAGTGTGCCCTTAGCGCCTTGAGAGTGCAGAAAGGCAGAACGTCCTCTTGACAGGAACACTACTTTATCCTAATTTGTTCCGTGTGAACGTGCTGGTATTGTTTGGAGGGAGTGAGGCATGCTCCGGCTCCCTTACCTGGAGACGACATAATTGCTCGACCGATGCCGATATTTGAATTTAGGAAGGAGCCCAAGCATTCCTTTCATCATCGTCGCATGGGCCGGGGATAAGAGGAACGAAGAGAGTCGAGGAGATGGTGTAAGAGGATTTCCGATTCGTAAATCATATCACAAGCCCTAGAGGAATTTCATACTCTGACAATTGGGAGTGATGAGGGGTGGATGAGATCTGCCTCTATTCAATTCACACATTCCAGCAGACACTTCAGCCCACCACTGCGCCTCCCCTATTGATCTTCCCCATCCATGAGTAGCCCTGAGTCTCGATGACAACGGCAACGACGACGACGACGATGAAAACGACTAAAACGACGATGTTAACTCGACGTGGAATCATGCGAGAGAAACTGTGGCTCGTTTTCGTTTCATCAAAATATCACTTTCAGGGCAGTAGCAGGTAACATTTTGCCAGCACACTCAACAAGAACTTTCACCAGATCTCCCTTGTATCCTGCGGCAACTTGGTCCTTTTTTCGTTTCCCGCACTCTGCCCTGCCCTGCGCCCCCGTTCCCCAGTATCCATCTCGTATTGCACACGCTTACATCTTTAACTCATTTGAAGGGTGGAGCAACTCATCCGCTCAACTGGAATAAACTTTAAATGCTATGATTTAAATCGGGCTCCTGCAGACCTCACCGCTCTGCTCCAATTGCTGATCCAATATTTATAAGGCGAATATTGGAATATCCTTCGAGGGAGAGCTGGCATGGATGTGATGCGGTGTACGTGTACAAATGATTTTTATTTATTGCTGCCACTGCTTTTCTTCGCCTTTCGAGACTCGCAAGAATCGAACCAAAAAGATTGCCATTTACGATTTCCGGGCGGAGTGCAGAGGGACCTTTTTCAATTCAATTAAAGGAGTTTTTCCCCTGGTCTCCTTGGATTTTTCTTTTTCCTTTTTTTTTTGTTTGTATGATGCACTTGATGATGCCACACATCTCCTGTGTCAGGCACTTCCAGGGAAGCAGGGCGTGGGATAGAGATTGCATTGCTCATGACAGACTGATATATGGACGTGTACATGTTAAGGGTGAATCATGAAGCCCAGCATCTGCGATGATTGAGTCGATTTCGATTTCCTGTGATAGCAAATAACCGACTCAAGGAGTACATGAGAGGAAGAGAATTTTTCTGAGAAGCAATTTGAAAATGACTGGACTGCAAATGTTTCTAATGAGAGGGGAAACCTTGAGGAGACTGAGTTGCTTTTCACAGTTTATCAGCCAAGCACAAGGTTTGTAAAATAATTTGTCATTCCAATTACTCAGCAAGCATTCAATAAGAGTCGCAAGTCAACAGTCAGCTATACAAATTGGTTCTAATCACACACTGTACGTGGTCATTTTGAGCAGTTCCTGCACTGAACTTGTCTTCAATCTCGTAGCCAATGATTAAGGCAGGGTAATCTTAAAAAAACTACTACAGTACTACAGTACCGAGATCAAACGCAGAATAACTCTTGCCAACCGCTGTTGTTTTGGGCTCAAAAGGCAATTAAGTAGTAGAGCCCTCTCTCGGAAGACCAAGCTGACTCTATACAAGAAATTGATCATCCCAGTCCTGCTGTACGGCGCAGAGGCATGGACAATATCCAAAGCGGATGAACAGTCTCTTGGTCTTTTCGAGAGAAAAGTTCTGCGCGCGATCTTTGGTCCTGTTTGCGTTGATGGCATTTGGAGGAGAAGGTTCAACCACGAACTGTATGGGCTGTACTGCGACATGAGTCTAGCCAGGCGTCTACGGATCCAATGCCTAAGATGGCTAGGCCATGTAGAGCGTATGGACAAGTTAGCTCCGGCCCGAAGAGTTTTCGACTCTGAGCCTGTGGGACAACGCAACAGAGGACGTCCACGTACAAGGTGGCGCACACAAGTCAAGGGGGACCTCGGCAGGCTTGGTGTGCGAAACTGGAGACAGCTGGCGAAGGATCGTGCTGGCTGGAGAGGCATGTTGAGTGAGGCCCAGGTCCACCTCGGACTGTAGCGCCCTAAGAAGAAGAAGAAGAATCTTAAGGAAACTGCGAACATTTCTTCTATTCTTACTTATTATGATTGTCTGAGCCTGAGCTATATTCTTAATCAGCAGGCTGCTGATCATGCGGTCGAGGGATTGCAGTCTTCGTATTTTTGCCTTCCTGGCTGAATAAACACCCTTGTACAACTCTGAACGCTTTTATTAAAATTTTCAAAAAAAAATGAGCTTATACAATGTGGCGCAAAATTAATCATCCAATTTTGTTTTTTAATTATTTTTTTTACTAAATAAAAAAAAATGAATTTGGGTAACGGAAATCTTTATTTGGACCTTTACAATTTTTTTTTTGCTAAGTGGAAAAGATGATATCCACCGTATTGATACAAATTTGTGCCCATTTTATCTCATTTTCCATGACTTTCCACAAGATATCCGGTGATAACTTTTCGCATTCCTGTCGAATATTCTCCCTAAGAGCTGCGATTGTCTGAGGCTTGTTGGCATAAATCCGCAACATCAAGTAGCCCCAAAGAAAGAAGTCTGGAATGGTTAAATCAGGCAATCTTGCTGGCCATGTCAAATCGCCAAAACGGGAGATTACGCGACCAGGAAACGCTTCCTTCACAATATCCATTATTGTTCGTGCTGTGTGTGCGGTTGCATTGTCTTGTTGAAACCACATGTTCACCAAGCACCGCTCATTCAATTCCAGCAGTAACAACAAAAAAGGAGACCCTCTAAACTGCGCCAACTATAGAGGCATCAGTCTTCTAAACATTGCCTACAAGATCTTATCTGCCGTGTTGAGTGAACGCCTAAAGCCATTCGTCAACAACCTGGTCGGTCCATACCAGTGTGGCTTTAGGCCAGGAAAATCCACCATCGACCAAATATTCACTCTGCGGCAGATCTTGGAAAAAACCCAGGAACAGCAAATTGATACCCACCACCTTTTCAACGATTTTAAGGCCGCGTATGACAGCATCTATACAGACGAGCTATACAGAGCAATGTCTAGTTTTGGCATCCCTACCAAACTCGTCCGTTTGTGTAGGATGACGATGGAGAATGCACGCTGCTCCATCAAGGTCGGTAAAGACCTAACCGAGACCTTAGATGTCAAAAAAGATTCAGACAAGGCGACGCGCTGTCATGCGACTTCTTCAACATCATACTTGAAAGAATTGTGCAAAAGTCGCACGCCAACACCAGAGGCACAATCTTTCAGAAGTCCGTCCAACTACTCGCATATGCCGACGATATTGACATAATCGGAAGAACACAGCGTGATGTCAATGGCACTTTTGTGAGTATTGCGACGGAGGCCGCGAAGATTTAACGGTAAATGAGGGCAAGACCAAGTATATGCTGTCAACCAGAAAGGACACCCAACACCGACGTCTCGGACAGAACCTCACAGCAGACAGATATAACTTTGAGGTAGTCAAGGACTTTGTCTACCTAGGCACCGCTATTAACTCAGACAATGACACCAGCGCTGAAATCAAACGAAGAATAACTCTTGCTAATCGCTGCTTCTTTGGGCTAAGAAAGCAATTGATAAACAAAGCCCTCTCTCGAACAACTAAAGTAACCCTGTATAAGACCTTAATCGTCCCAGTGCTGCTATATGGCGCAGAAGCATGGACTCTGTCAAAAGCGGATGAGGTTGCTCTTGGCTGCTTTGGGAGGAAAATACTTCGGGTGATTTTCGGTCGAAGATACAACAACGAACTGTAAGAGCTGTTCAGCGACATTGACTTAGCCAGAAGGGTGAAGATCCAACGATTGAGATGGCTAGGTCATGTAGAGCGAATGGAAACCAATGCTCTGGCCCGGAAAGTCTTCGAATCCAGTCCCGAGGGACGGCGCAGTAGAGGAAGACCGCGACTCAGGTGGCGGACGCAAGTGGAAAGGGACCTCAACCAACTGTGGGTGCGAAACTGGAGGCAGCTGGCCCACCCGGGCCTGTAGCGCCACCTTAAGTAAGTAAGTATTTTTTTTTTCATTTCATTTATTGTGGCATAAAGTGTACAATAGATACAATTTTAAATTATTGTTTTACAGAGATATGGTAAAAGTACCTTACTACTATAATATAAATACAATTGGTTAAAATAATATCACATGATTTTTAAATTTAGAAGGAAAAGCCACTAAAAACCTTCATTAAAACAAGGTAAGTAAGTAACAACTCGTTTATCATGCCCAATTGCGTGGCCCGTCGTCTGGTTGATGCTTCTTCGTTCTCAGCAACATCGGCTGCCTCAGCCGCGGCCGAACGACCACCCCAGTGGCGGCCACGCCTTGCATGGTCTCCTGTGGGTCCAGTCTGTTCGAGTCGAGCAGCTAAGCGCTGGAATGTTTGCCCAGTTGGCGCGACACGACGTCAAAACGTCAAAATTCACGCTGCGTCAACGTGAAACGTTCACGTCAAAATTCACGCTGCGCTAATACCACCAAACGATTATTTGTAAAAAAAAAATAGACAATTATTCCAAGCTCTTTTGGAGTATAGCATTGCTTGTCTGTCTGTATGTTTCTTATTTTTCGGAGGATTTAAATCCTATTGGAAGTAAGTAGCTTTGACCTTTTTTTTCGGAGGATTTTTGAAACACTTCTGGAGCACTCAGACTCAAAACTGGTCCATTGTACTGCCATCCTACTCCAGTTTGATCCAAATTTGATCCCAACGGCAAATGGTGACTGGACCAGATTCGATTTCACTGGGATTTGAACCTGTGACCCGTTGTATTAAATCTCGCTTGTTCTTCAATCGCCGTAAAAACTTCTACAATAGCCTTGGTGTCTTTACTTTGGCAATTCGTAATGAATGTGAAATATTCGAAGTCCTCATTAATATCCACGCTCATTTACAATGACATTCCAGCTATCACCTCCATCGCTAAGGTCAATCTGCTCGCGGCCCACTTTGTAACCAATTCGTTACTCGCTGACTGCACCTTATCTCCACCTGTACTAGAGAGCGCAGTTTTCTGAATGGGACAAATTCACTTCAGCACTCTGTAGAGTCGTGAAAGATCTTAACATACACAAATCCGCTGGTCCAGATAGTGTCTCCTCCCAAGTTCTGAAGGGGTGTTCTTCGATCGTTGCGTGAGCTTCTTCATCTATTCTACTATTCTGGACTTTTTCCAAGAAGACAAGAAGATAGTAAACTGTATTTGTCCAACTCGTCTCAGAAAAGGTCATTCCTCCTCTCCTACCAACTACCAACCCATTGCACTTACGTCCTGCATGTAAACACAATCAGCTAAGGAAATATCCCGAAACACGAAAACTCCTTAATGAGCAGCAACATCGTTTTCGAAGCAACAGGTACACTGGTGATTTGGCGGTATATCTCACCAAAAAATGGAATCATTTTGTCAAAAATGCGTCTAAATGCACGTCCAAAATGTCGATGAGTCGTTGGATTATTAATTATCTTCTGAACCGTTCAATTTAAGTTGTTTTGGATAGATTCAAGTCTGATATCTTCAAAATAAATGCTGACCGTGTCGGGCTTCACTGAACACTCCACGAAATTTTGAATAGTTGACTTGCATATCAAATAACAGCCTGTTTTGACGGCATCTCCTTGAATCTCTCCCTCAAATTCGTTCTCCAACCCTGACCTGTCTCCCAAAGCCTACCCCAATTTACTACCCGCCCACTCTCCGAACAATTGTTAGTAATTCCCTTCATCACGCCCTCGCATGTTCATAATTCTGTAGATATGCCCCGCAGCTAAATTATTAAAATTCTATTTAACCTTATCTTGCTGTGAAAACACTTTAATTTGCAGTCTCATCACTAATTCAGGCTTTACATCGCTTCCCTCCTCAGCCCGACACGATGTTCAGTGAGCGGAAGACGAGCAAAAAATCAATAATGCAAGTCCGCCCTCAGACGAGTGGCCGTAACTCGTCGTCGGTTGGGGCAATTGCATGCAGTTAGCTGTTGGTGTTACCATTTCACCATTGCCGGCTTCATAAAATATTTACCGTTACATTTGTATAGCCGACAATTACAAGAAGCTCAGGCCGCCTCCAGATATGCACAGAGAAAGAGAGAGAGGGAACAATCCCCCACTACCAGCAAAATGGGCAATTTGTTTCCCCAGTGTTCATGGTGTTCATGGCCAGCAAGGGATAACTATTCAACGCTGGTCTCGTTTGGTCCTGAATCATGCACACACTTGAGCTCATTATCTATTTATCGTGTGACAGTTGGCCCTACGAAAGGAGAGGATTTACACAGACGACAAGCACACAGCTGGAGGCATGCATTTTCCAGAGCTAAGCTGCTGCATCTAGGCCCACGGCTTTGCAGGCTGTCCGGCCCCTCCGCTCGGGGTGTTTATTTGTGAGTCAAGGTGAAGGGGGAGTGGACGAAGGCAAGGGACACCCCTGAACCATCGCTACTAAAAGGTGAGCTAACCACTGGATAGTGCAGACGATACGGCGATTGTGGATAGCGTGCCAGGATTGCATGAATTCCACGTCACCGGAAATATTAACCATGCTAAGCGCTGAATAATGGCTTCTTGGGAAGAATGGCTTTACGGCTAGACCACGTACACATCCACAGCCACATTCAAACGAAATTTATGTATTTCTCTGTGTTCTGCCGTCGTTTTTATTATTTATTCGTTCGACTTGGATTTTCCCATGTGGAGCAGCATTAAATTTGTGTTTTCTTTCTTGAATTCTTTGTTTTTTTTTTTGTGTTTGTTCGTTCGAATCACAAACGGGGAGCGGAGAAGTGGAGGCCTTCTGAATTGGCAGAGACTCAAAATCTTGCTGCTGACGTTTGAGTGTTCTGACTTTTAAGCATTCCAGAAGTTGTGAAAGCAGCATGTCGTGTCCTGCGGCAATTAAGAGCGTCATTAAGGGTAATTAATTCAAGGAAGAGTTCTAAAAGGACTTCCTCTTGTTCCGGGATGGTGTGTGTCTGTGTGTGTATGTGTTGCAGGGAGCCAGTGATTGAGGAGGCGGTTGGGTTTTACTGCAGGGTCTCAATTGATTGGCGTCAACTGGCAGACCATTCACCAGTCGGTGGCTTGGACGATATTTGTAAACAACCGCATTAATCTCTAGTGAGGTCTTGATTGTAACTAATCACCATTACCCACTGCGAGTGTGAGTGACTAAAACGCCTGCTTAATTGAAGCACTGCCGCTTGAAATGTTGACTTTTTACATGAAGTCATTTTGGATTCCGGGAAAGGTTCATACAGTTTTTTTGTGTATACAAGCTCCAGGCAATAAAAAGAAAAATAGCCAGTCACGAAAAGTGTTCGTGAAGTGAGAGTGACGCAGTTAAAAATTTGCGTGATCTGTCAAAGGGTTGTCGCCACAACTAATTGTATGATTTATTGGCTCGAACTACGGTTAGTTGCATGCGACTGACATCTGACATTCATTGACACATAGTCTATATTTCATTTGGCAATGGGCAGTAGTAGGTGGTCAAATCCTTATGAATCTTGGTTTAAATGTGGGGACTAGTCTGATGAACTAGTGCAATTTTGAGATTTGGTGAAAACCACAAAGTAGTTCATCCATAACATCATGGGAACAAATTCAAAACATTCAGTTATTATTACTGTCAGGAGTGTGGTTTTTCTAGAGTATATTCTATATTCTATATTCTATTCCATATTTTATTTTCTATGTTCCATGTTCTATGTTCTATATTCCATGTTCTATGTTATATGTTCTATGTTCTATATTCGATATTCTATATTCCATATTCTATATACATACTATATTCTATGTTCCATGTTCTATGTTATATGTTCTATATTCGATATTCTATATTCCATATTCTATATACACACTATATTCTATGTTCCATGTTCTATGTTCTTTATTCTATGTTCTTTGTTCTATGTTCTTTGTTCTATGTTATATGTTCTATGTTCTATATTCCATATTCTATATTCCATATTCTATATACATACTATATTCTATGTTCCATGTTCTATGTTCTTTGTTCTATTTTCTATGTTATATGTTATATGTTCTATATTCTATATTCCATATTCTATATACATACTATATTCTATGTTCCATGGTCTATGTACTTTGTTCTATGTTCTTTGTTCTATGTTATATGTTCTATGTTCTATATTCTATATTCTATATTCCATATATGTATATAGAAACATACTATATTTTATGTTCCATGTTCCATGTTCTATGTTCTATGTTATATGTTATATGTTATATGTTATATGTTATATGTTATATGTTATATGTTATATGTTATATGTTATATGTTATATGTTATATGTTATATGTTATATGTTATATGTTATATGTTATATGTTATATGTTATATGTTATATGTTATATGTTATATGTTATATGTTATATGTTATATGTTATATGTTATATGTTATATGTTATATGTTATATGTTATATGTTATATGTTATATATTCTATATTCTATATCACACGCCGTGGCGTAGTGGGTAGGTGCGTCGAGTCCTACGCTCAAAGTCGTCGGTTCGAATCTCGAAAAAAACATCAAACATTTTTTCACAGCTCCACCTCTTTCGAGTCACTGACACTGCTCAAAGGGTATAACTGTCTAGAAAAAGCTTCTCAATCTCGCCGTTCGGAGTCGGCATTAAACTGTAGGTCCCCTCCACTCGTGAGAGAACAATAGCACGCACAACACGAGTGGTTGCTGAAAAGCTGGGCCCAGGACTGTAGCGCCGCCATTATTATTATTATATTCCATATTCTATATACATACTATATTCTATGTTCCATGTTCTATGTTCTATATTCTATGTTCTATGTTCTATGTTCTATGTTCTATGTTCTATGTTCTATGTTCTATGTTGTATGTCCTATGTTCTAATAATTTTATGCTGTCGTCTAGAAAGGGCGGCACAACATCGACGGCTTGGCCAGAACTTCACATTGGGTAGATATAACTTCGAGGTAGCGACGAACTTCGTCTACCTCGGCTGGAAGCAGTGGTAAACAGTGTAAACAACATCAGTAACATCAACCGTTGTTTCTTTGGGCTCAAGAGGCAATTGAGTAATAGAGCCCTCTCTCGGAAGATCAATCTGGCTTTGTATAAGGGATTGATCATCTCAGTCCTGTTCAATGGCCCTGAGACATGGATAATATGACAAGTGAATGGCGATTGAATGAGAAGATGCAACCACGTATTGTACGGGCTCTACAGCAGCATGTGTCCAGCTAGACGTCAACGAATCCAACACCTATGATGTCTACGCCATGTAGAGCGCATGGACATCTTGGCCTTGTCCCGGAGAATCTTCGACATTAAATCAGTAGGATAAAGCCACAGAGGACGTTCAAGTGTAAGATGGCGCACCCAAGTGACTTTAAATAATTTAGCGTGCGCAATTGGCGACCGTTGGCAATAGATCATGCTATCTGCAGAGGCTGTTGGTTAAGGCTCAGGTCCACCCGGACAAGGCCAACAAATGTTATGTTGACCACTTTGGATTAAGGTGCCGTTCGGTGTTCCTTCGCTCATTAAGAGCAGTTGCCTCCCAGATTAGTTGATTTATCGGATCATGACATTCTATGGAACACTTCGTCACTCATGAGACTATGAGAAGTCCAGGAAAGATGTTTAACAGATCCAGACCAAATCCAGAAGAAGTCGGAATAAGGCTTAATGGCGAATTGTAGTTGGTCATCCAGGTATGAATATGAAGCTATGAATTGGTCACAAATATACAGTCGACCGTAAGTACACACAGACTTCAAAAGTAAAGGCACCTGAACCAGGTGCTTAAATCATAAGACATACTCGTACACTGGAAATCTGTTCACACGATGGAAACTATTAAATTCACTGCACCAAGCCCAGCAAACGGTATCAATAAGACGCTCGGTATGACCATGCCATCTGTTGCAAAACAGATAAAACCGACAATAACCTCAGCAATCGCCGCAGCCATAGCAAGCCACATTTATATTCTTCGCATAGTTTTTAATTAAATCCAACGTGCTTTCAGGTCTGCTCCTGGACCACTCCACTGCCCAACGCAAGGGGAACATCGGAGCTTAACCTTATGTGCAGGCATGCCGTGGTAACGATCGATAATTTCTCATTAAAAATGGTCTGCAGACGATGCGATTTGAAATTAATACCAATAACGCTGCCGAGGACGAAGCGCCACTTAATGCGTTGTTGTTGCGCCATTTTCATTCCCGATGCCATTTCTGCTCCCGTTGCCATTCCCATTCCCATTTGCATTGCATTCCCGGCAATATGTGCTTGGCGAATTCTTTTATAATCGACTTATCGATTCATTCTATCTCGCCGTACCAGATACATTCCAAGGGCTCATACTTGTACAATAGCTCAATAACGTTCAGCTAAAGTAAACATAATGGCAGGGACAATACCGTCTGCCTGCCATCCGCCCCTGAGCCGGAATCTTTTTCTTAATACGTACATCGCCGGGCAGGTCGGTGGGCCGGTGGGTCGATACAGGGTCGTAGGCGTCACATTCCTGTGAATGTAATTACTCTGGACGTCCGGGTAAGGGTTGCGTTGGTTAAAAGCCGAAGGAACTTGAGCACCCTAAGAATCAGCGATGCTTTGTTCCCTTGCCGCTGCAGACAATAGAGACTGCTCCACAAACATTCCCACACACACACCTCGTATCTGCCCACCAAGAGTCACGGGCAGACGCTACGTGGGAGACGCTGTTGGGTAAACATGGGTAATGGTTTCATATATTCATGACATCTTCTGGGTAAGTTGATTAAGTGCCTTTATGAGTATCTTTTTAGAATTAAGGCGTTCTTCAGTGGATGGTAATGCCTAACTATAAATCTCATCCAGATAAGAGTAATTTCTTTTGAAAGTCCTAGAAGGGGCGACCTTGAGCAGAAGGGCTGTACGGTGCGGAACTATTCCAAGGTAGTAAATTTTGTATGACCCAATCTAATTTATTGTTGTGGGCACGTTCATCAGATATGAGAAAAGATGGCATAATTTTGATTGAGGTTAAGATGAATGTGCGACCTTCAATGGGGAGGGGGTTGATTTTAAGGACTTTCTTGAGGCTCTTGAAACTTGTTGGTGCTTAGATAGTTTCCCTCATATTTGAGTGAGATGAAGCGGAATAGAATGAAAAGACATGTTGCAGTTGTGGCACTCTCCGAGACCTTGACATTTTGAAAGATTTGATGATAAACGTTTCGTTGTCTAAACTGTTGGCTTGTACGCTTCCGCAGGCAGATATGCAATACGGAGACTGGGGAATTGCTGATGGTAGACTTTGTGGCAGATAAGACAGCTCTGCTCATGAAAGCAGCGTAGACAACACCTCTAAAAATAAGTCAATAAATGGATCTAAAGACACTGCAGGATTTACAGCACACAGATTCTCTTTTAAAGATTCATTGATCAGTATTCTGTTTTTAAGTGATGACCTAATCCATAAATCGAAATTTGGCGGTTTAACAATGGCGCGAAATTTATAATGATACCTATTGTTGAATGGCCCTATATTAATGTAGGTATGAAATTCACCGGGGCGCCGTGGCGTAGTGGGTAGGTGCGTCGACTCCTACGGTCGAGGTTGTCGGTTCGAATCTCGAAAAAAAAACATCAAACATTTTTTCACAGCTCCACCTCTTTCGATTCACTGACAAGAAAAAGCTGACTGTCGAGAAAAAGCTTCTTAATCTCGCCGTTCGGAGTCTGCATTAAACTGTAGGTCCCCTCCGCTCGTGACAGAACAATAGCACGCACAACACGAGTGGTTGCTGAGAAGCTAGACCCGGTCCATCTCGGACTGTAGCGCCGAAATTATTATTATTATATGAAATTCACCGAAATACAGGGTAATCCAATTTCTGCTTCCGAAAGCAAATAAAAATAAAAGGTATTCATAATTTAGATTTCAATCACATTTTTATTTGAATCTAACAGCACAATCTAACAACTACCGGCTTGTTCTACAAGTTTATAAAAGTTTATTCAAAAATTCGTGGTGGTTCGATTGGGAGTGGGGAAATCTCAATTTTCTTCTTCGCATGAATCCGAGATTGAGAAGCTTTTTGTAGACAGTTATACTCTTTGAGCATTGTCAGGGACTCGAAAGAGGTGGAGCCGTGAAAAAATGTTTGATGTTTTTTTCGAGATTCGAACCGACGACCTCGAGCGTAGGAGCCGACGCACCTACCCACTACGCCACGGCGCCCTCGTTTATCGACAATAACATAAAATTCGTAGAACATATAACATAGAACATTGATCATAGAACATAGAAAATAGAAAATATAACATAGAACATAGAACATAGAAGATAGAAAATAGAGCATAGAGCTTGGAACATATAACATAGAACATAGAACATAGAAACTAGAACTTAGAAGATAGAACATATAACATAGAAGTTCGTTTTGCCCCCGTTTACCGCCGACCCATTTTTGCATTCCTGTCAGAGCATTTACCAACTGGAACTTATAATCGAAGTTTTTGTGTAAAATGCAGTGCGAACAGGACTGATTTCTATGATTGTCTCGAAATGGTCACAACAGTGTTTTCAATCAACCTCTTAACCAAGGTGACGATGTTCTTTCACCACCTTTACGAGACATTAAAATTTATAGATTAGCTTCAACAAAGCTGTGCGAGATGATAATGACCAAAAGCAGTACGAACTTACATAACGTTTCCACGGCATTCACCGATTGTGTAATGATTTTTTACAATACGTTGCGCGGATGTGTATCGATCTATATTTAATAACCTCCTACGGACCTATCAAAATTCAACGCAATGATAGTTGAATGTTGACAGCTCAACAATTGCTCGAAACATCTTGTTGTATGACTCTATACTTTCAGAAAGGATTAAGGACTAAGTTGTCATTTAAATGAAAGTTGATCCTTCCTGCCTCTTCGAACAGACGTCCCTCACCGGCTGGAATTCAGAAACAAACTTGTCTTGATTCTTTCAAAAGGAGGACATTTTTCCAAAAACCATAATTTGAAGAAAATATGAGCTGGAATTATGTACAGAAAACTATCTGGGTAAACACAAGATATTAAAGACAATGGAAGTTGTCAAAACATCATTTAAATTGCTCCAGAAACACTGCAGGTCTGAATAAAAACACTTGACTTGAGAATGATGTAGGAGACAAACTTTTACGATGTCGACTTTTTAACAGATCCATCTTAGCTGCAAGCATAAAAAATGAAATAAGGAGAATGATGTACGTAATGAACCAGTGGGTTAATGTCAACAATCACAGAAATTAGAGCACATCATCAGTCACAGGAAATGGCTTAACGATTGAAAGACAACACACCCACATGGTCCTTTGAAAAGAGCTCATACATCACCCCAATCATCCACCTACGACTGACCGGCTATAAATTTCTTCCTTCCGAACGTCCTTCCTCGAATCGTTCACACATGATTTTTTCTTTTTCAAATCAGAACCAGCACATTCGAAATGCCCAAGGATACAGCAGTCCTCAACGTTCTTTATGTAAACATTTCTATAAAAACGAACGTAACCATTCCTTCTGGCTGCTCCAACGAACCCATCGTGACCCAGCGAATTCCGAATTTAACTCGAATGGAACTATTTAAATCCACCACCCCCGTTCCCGGGAGTAAAAGGGCAAATTAATGGTATAGAAATAAAAATTCAATTTCCACTCGAGATGAGATCCACGTTATCTCTTGTCCGCGCCCTCTATAGACTCTTCAGCAGTCCTCCAGAAATATGCGAAGAAGCGATTTCATCTAAAAATACATCTCCCCGCCGCCTCAATTGCCTCTCATCCAGATGGAGGACTAGATGTTTTCGACAATCCAATGAAAACAATCACAGGACCAAAGAACTATTTGCGATATTCTCCTCGGAACGAGGCAAGAAAAAAAGAAGAAACGAAACGGAGGACTAAGAGCTGTGTTCACAAAACACAAGAAGTAACCTCGTTGGAATAACAATGCACAGACCGAGGAATCCGTGGCTCACTCTCCACGATCTCTTCTTGTAAAGTGCTTCTTCGAGTTGAATGGAAATTTTATGAAAGCCACTGATTTCCCCCGTCCTGTCGTTGCCCCCCTGTAATGACAAAATCGATCACAATTTCTCAGTTCCGCTCGGAGCACACACAATCCGACTCCAAAGTTGAAATCATTCACGCACAGGGAAGAGAGAAGCCTATCCTCGAAGCACCAACCACAGCCCGCCAGGGCGCGTTTGATTTTTTCTTCGATAATAAATTCCGATATGAACTACATTCCACCACGGCAGGGCGTACAACGGGACGGTAAAACCCCTCAAAGGTGTAGAGGGAAGAAACTCAGCTCTTGGATTTGCTGCCGAAGAGCAGGCACTCCCACCACACAACGAAAAAAAAAAAAACCGTCGAAGATCGTTGACCTAGAATCCGAGGCATTTCTGCTTGATACATCCCGAACGTTTTCCCATTCCTGCCCCGGTCCTGCCACCAGCCACGCCATGAAATTGGCGCAGACATTTTCGCTGATATAAAAAAATTATTATTTCATGTATGAGAGAGTCTGCGAATTGAGGGGTGGCGCGTACGCTGTGCCAGATTGCAGGGGTGGCTAAGTAATCCGAAAATGTATTCATCGATTGAATTGATGCTGATGCCGGGATACACACAGCCCCAATCTGTATCTCACGAATGTTGAACATTTGCAAATCTGCCAGGAAATGAAATCGATTTTACATGTGACAAACAGTGGGCACATTGGGAACGGCGCGTTTGAACAGAGAAGTGAAAGGATCTGGATGTGGATGTGGATTTTGTTTTGCCTTTTCTCTTCCTTTCGTTTGATTATTATTCGGGGCACCTTTGGCCCGAACGCAGAAGCAGCAGTTCGGCTTAGTGTGGAAGGAAGTGGAGGAAGTGGAAGGTTGGCAGCCGTTGGTGTTTTACTTTTGAGGCGTCATGGAATCAATTGTGGGGATAACCTTAAATTTTTGTGGTTGTTCTTTGTGAGGCTATTAAATTTAATTTAATGACTTTGGTCAGGAGTGGGGGGAGGAGTATGTTGAAGGTTTCGCCCTTCTCCACGCACCATCACACAGCTCGCGTGTGTACGCACTAATGTACGTGCATGTGGCTGCGGCGCACGCTGTCGTGTGAGGGGAATACGCAACTCATACATATATTCACAAGAAATTGGGTCAATTGTTATTTAAAAGGCGTTTGAGTGTTTTTTATTTCGATGAGGCTTTTAGTGGTTAACGTCCTTAGCCTCTTTAAGGTATTATGGTGACTTTAAAAGTTCGAAACATTGAAGGGTGGATTTTTAATGTGGTGGTTGCAAGTTTTGCAGTATCTGCTCGTAAAAATCGAGGTCAACGATGACCACGTCGTTGGTTGGTTGGGTGGCAATGAAGTTTCTCTTGAGTTGTGTTTAAAGTCATGCAATATGCGAAATAACAGATGTCAAATTGGAAAAGTTTCCTCATCTGTCATAGGGCAGAATTGCCAGCAATTGACAATCGGAGTTTAAACTATGGAAAAAGGAATTTGACAGCTATTTCGACAAAGTGAGTGCGAAATCTAATCTTTGGCGGTAGCATAATCCGCTTTTTGTCTATGTTGGTGATAGCTGGCAGTTAGTCAAAAGGTGCCGCTATAGGGCGGGGCTTATGTTCATGCTGTAATCGTTTACAATTTTGGTTTCCTTTGAAGGCTGTTCGCAACTATACAAATTCGGGTTTATTGGTTTATCTTCTTCGGACGCATGAACAAACTTCAACAAATCACCAATATCTTCAAAGGGTGTTTTTTTAGTGGTAAGCTTCAAAATGAAGAGAGCACATAAAAGTTGTTGTTATGGGTTATGGTATTGGCTTTACTGGAAAGATATTTTGGTTATGACCTGTTATATGTCCGCCGCGTTTGCTTCGAATGAAGCGCATTCTTCAGATGCAACTTTTCTTTGACGCGCCATGTCACAAAGCACATGCCACAATCGCCGCCTCTGAGCTGCGATTTAACCCCCTTGGACATTCTTTTTTGGTCAGCATAATTGACCAAATGTGTCCACAATCGGTAGAATTGAGCGCAAATTTTAACAAATCGGGACTGTAGGAAATGTGCAAATACCTGTGCATGCTCGCCCAGTTCGTTCTGCGGAAAACATTGCTGTTTATGGGCTGACGGCGTCATTGGGCCGTACTTCTTCGAAAATGAGGTCGTCCAAGCAGTTACCGTGAATGGTGTTCGCTATCGCGAGATGATAACAAACTTCTTCTGGCCAGAAATTGAGGATATGGACTTGGACGACATGTACTTCCAACAGGATGATGCCACTTGCCACACAGCCAACGAAGCAATGGCTCTTTTGTGTGAGAAATTCAATGGTCGTGTTATGTCACCTCGTGGCGATGTTAATTACCAGCCACGATCATGCGATTTGACATCGTTGGACTTCTTTCTTTGGGGATATTTAAAAAAAAAGGGTACGTCAATAAGCCAAGAACAATTCATGACCTATAGGATGAGATAATTCGGCACATTACCGACATTGAACCCCAATTATGTCTCAGAGTTATTCAAAATATGGACCATCGGATAGAGGTATGCCACCGAAGCCGTGGCGAGCATTTGGCCGATATTTTTTTCACACATAATTGTCATAGATCCTTCTATCATAATAAAAGATATTAAGAAAATTCTCTGGAAACTTTTTGTTTTATTTACAATTATCATCGTGCGTTTTCGTTGGACCACCCTTTATAAAACTACAAGGTGTTGGGTCAATGTCAATGTCACGATATGCGCCAGGACTAAATGAAGTCGAGGTAAAATAAATTGCTGACAAGGTGTCTGGACACGCAGCATCTCTTGACATCACACAAACAGACCGACTAGACCAACCACTGCGACTCATAATGCAAAAAAGCCGGCACTGGCTGGAGCAATTAAAGAAAATATCCTGAACAGATTTGAACCTTATAAAGAAGGAGATGCCCACTAAAACTTCTGGACAACAAGATGTTGGTAGACAAGTTTACATCTGGATGGGGTACCGGTCGTTTGGAATCCATGTGATCAAGATTACCACCTTCTTCAACGTAATCTGCCATAGGAGCAAGTCTAAAGGCACTAAATTTTCATTTGGGTGTGTGCGGCGTTGCAACGCTTGCCAATTACAGACACTGCAAGTGGGCAAATGAAGGACCGATTTAGTTGTATATACAGTCCACGATTTAGCTTTGGGATCACTCTCTCCAGAAGACTTCCTCTCCGCAAAGATCTGGTAACAAAAAGTAATGTAGAGGTATAACATTACTTTACACTCGGTGCACTATTTTTTTTAGAAACATATTGTTGTGTAAAATGGTTCAAACTAAAAAATCCAGTGGAAGGATAATGATGAGAACAGGAATGAAGGAATACTGAGGATTTATCTTCAGTCTTTAGTGGCTCGCATCTTCCACTAAAGGGGGTCGCGGGGACAACGCACGCACGAGAGATCTCCAGGCCACTCGATCCCCCACAAACGACTCTAAATCATCAGGGGCTATGCCCAAGCGCAACCAGGAGAGTTTTTGGACTTGGTCCAACCATCTCGTTGTAGGTCTGCCAGGCGGTCGCCCGCTTGATGGAATTGCATTCAATACAAGCCTCGGAAGTCGTGATGATGGAAACATTCTTGCCACGTGACCAATCGGCAGCTTGCTTGTATTCGCGATCTTATTCTTTCGATCATTACCCAAATTTCATGACCATAGGTGAGAGTTGGAACAAATACTGCGTTAAAAACCGCTAACTTGACTTTGACACCAAGCTCGGACTTCCTGATTCTTGCAGGAAAGCTGCAGCATTATTCCTTCCATCAGGACGACTGAATGGCGCAGTTGGTTAAGTGCCTGCCCTAAGTTAGAGGGGTCCCAGGTTCGAATCCCAGTAAAAGCAAAGTTAAGACGCTTTTATACGGTTATTTAAATCTGGTCCAATCACCATTTGCCGTATCAAATTAACTGCACTATCACTGGAGCGGTCGATCAGTGGTACTAGTCTAACTGTGGGTATCACAATGGACCAACGTGGTCTAAGTGTGCTGGTGAATTTACCCTAACCTAACCTAACCTTGGTCCCTAAAGTTGATCCTTCCGCGTCTTGCGCTGATGCACTCGCCTAGTACAACACACCGACAACACTGTTACATTAACATAATTATAGGATTCTGTTCTTTACGATTGATTGGAATCATTTGCCCAACATAATGATGCGAAGAACACGGTTTTACTGATTTTATTTCAGCAACCTTCGACTCAACCACTATGCTCATATGCAGAAAATCAACATTATTGCAAAAAATGATGTCTCCCAGCAAGATAATCTGGCCTTCTACTCATTTTCTTTACGTTCCATTCCGCATAAAAAAACACCCCATATTTATTTAGCTGCTAAATATAAATTAAACTTTGACGTGTCTGTGTGAAGAAAACGGCGTTCGCACTTGAAACAGGTCACCCCATTTTTTCTTTTGACTTTTTCAGAAAAGGAATTCTAAAAAGCCTCGCATGGTGGGCTCACTCGGCCCGATGTGAATTCGAAAAAGAGAGAAAAAAGTCACGTAAGATATTAAGTCACTTTAGCAACATTCTCACAAGCTACTCATCTATTTATTGTAGAACCCCATCTGGTATTTCTTTTAATTCATCTCTTAAAGCTGAATAAAGCACGAGAAGAAATTTCCAAGAAGATGAATGATAATAATCATAATAATAATGGCGGTGCTACAGTCCGAGGTGGACCTGGACCTAGCTTCTCAGCAACCACTCGTGTTGTGCGTGCTATTGTTCTCTCACGAGTGGAGGGGACCTACAGTTTAATGCCGACTCCGAACGGCGAGATTGAGAAGCTTTTTCTAGACAGTTATACTCTTTGAGCATTGTCAGTGACTCGAAAGAGGTGGAGCCGTGAAAAAATGTTTGATGTTTTTTTCGAGATTCGAACCGACGACCTCGAGCGTAGGAGTCGACGCACCTACCCACTACGCCACGGCGCCCACACAAAGCAAACGAATAAAAGCCCCTTCCTTTAACTTGAGCAATTTTCATCACAAAAACTAAATCTAAATCTCACTTGACTTAGAATAAATAAATCACATCTCATCCTGCAGACGCTATGCCACTAGACGACGGACCAGTTGTTGTCACCTTCACATTTTCAATGCCAAAATTAAGTTCTGATCTGAATGGAAATTGGAAAATGCTCTAAAAGTGCACAAATACACACAACCCCACATAATTTCAGCACTTCAGATTTGATTTGGTGCTTAAGAGCCAAAGGAGATGGTGGTGCTTCAAGACTGTTTCGGAGACATTCAAATCACTCACGCAGTGAGGTCCATCCGCAGAGGAAATGGAAATTTGTTGAAGAATAATTTAAGAAGAATTCAATTGAGAGGTAAGAGATGAAGACTTTGTGAAATGCTCACTCGAAATCGAACAATCCTGAAAGTGAGGTTAGATTGTACAACTGTGAGCAGCAGCAATTGGTGGTAACTTGAGGAGAATCGATTGAAAAGGTTGCGGCGTACTTCAGTTTTGAAGTAATTGTTTTGGAATGGGAAAGAGCCCCATTTTCGTGTTTGACTTTGCAGTGAGCGATAGTTGATTTAGTCCTCTCAAATGCCTTATCTTACGATTAAGCATACATGAATAAGTTAAATTGGATAAAGATTGGTTTGATCTTCTCCTCAAAACACCATCAACGCAAACAGAATCAAAGATCTTTAGTGGCACAACAATCTTTTAAAAGTTCATATAAAACTAATGTGTAACAAAATGCATTCATGCCCACATTATCTGAGCTGGAACAGTGTTTTTCAAAGCAGATCAAGTCAAATAATCGGATTATATGACACATCAGCCACCATGTCACCACTTTCCGACCAAACTGTAATCCATAAACCATTAACAACAGCAGATTCTTAATTTCATTACATGTTCCTCCCAGACTTCACAGGGACATTACTTGATTTATAAAATGAAAACGTTGTGAAATCAAGTAAAAAACTTCAAACAGTACACGCAACACACCACTCACAGCACCATGTTGTTCCAAATACTACATGACACACCACCCCTGCTCCTTTTTCATCCATTTTGTTGGCACATTGGCGCATTCTGTGTCATTAGAAACTTTCAGTGTAATCCTTTCAAAAAAAAAAATCGAAATAAAAAAAAAACACGAAAAAACATGAAACAGTAAAACACGAAAAAACACAGAAATCATCAACAACATTGTAAGGACGGACGACGGAGCTTTATGCTTGACGGGTGATGGTACCCATCTGCCACAAGGCGTCATCCACACAAAGCCATGATAAGTATCTCTTTTTCATTTTATATATTTTTTTTCGCTGCTCCCCCATTCATTTTCCTTGGTGTTCGTCACTCTCCCAGAGCTTGGCACGGACCCACAGAAAGCTTCACACAGCACCCGCCTCGCAATAAAGAGGAACTCCCCTCCCAGGTCCATGCAAATCCCCTTAATAACAGATTTTAATTAAAATATAATGGAAATTATGAAGCACAGCCCTTTTTATCTGAGAGTTCAAAACAACGGCCTTGGGTATTCGCCAAGCAACCTGCCGGGTTGGTAATAAAAGCTCCCAAATTTATATGCTCCATCACTTATCCAGTGTGAATATTTGGAGTGTAATGACGGGCGGTGGAGCGGGTGGTTGCTCAGATGGCATAGCATGGGGTGGAGTCCGCAAGAGGACATGCTAGTGAACATCGTCGCGATGACTCCGAAAGCGCTGGGGGAAGCCATAATTAATGTTTCATTCCATTGGAGTAATTATTCTCGAGAGCGCACACCCAAAACGGTGCGGGTGATGTTGTTGGACAGCCAAGCAAACGAGATGATCATCATGAACGGTTGTGGAAGAATCTTATTCAAATTCTGAGGAAATGGCTGCGGCTAGTGGAAAACGCTGTTCTTGGTAGTAACTTCTTTACGACCCAAGGGGTCACTCACCTGTGGCGACATGTGAAAAGGTAGTGTGACGGAGCTTACGAGGTTGTAAAAATGTTGTAAAAGAATTAATTATGCAAACGTCATCTTATACCCCTTATGGTTTGACAGAAGCTGACTGACTGATTCATGTTTGTTTTTTCCTTTTACTACCGTTTCGGCATAGACACGGGCCTGGCCATGGGTGATGGGAGATAATCAGGCAGTTTATGATGGTCCTGCAGGCCAGCGCAGCATCAAATTCACACATTTCGCTTCGCGTGAGTGAACTGAGGTTTGTGAGCACTAAAGAAACAGAGAAGAACGCTGAATTTTATAAGAAATCACCAAAAAAAACATAACTTTTCCCAGGCATCACCCATCAAATCGTGAATTAAGAGCTCACACAATTTGAAAAATACTCACGCTTTTAAGGTTTCAGCTCAATTATTTATCTAAATTCGACTCCAACAAAAACGGACACATAAATACACTGGAACACTGAAAACCCTTACTGGAATTTTTATTTCTTTTAAAATATGTTCAGGTCTACCCAGAAATGTTGGCGTCTGGCACAAGGAAGGTGTCACTCTGTTTGTAACACAGAGTGTAGGTGGAAAAAATGTATCATTTGTTTGCGAGTAAAACAGTGTATATGACCATAAAGGGTCAGATTGAATTTATCGTAATCTCTTCTCTATATATAAAAATCAATGTTTGTTTGTTTGACCTTTATAGACTCTTAAATGGTAAGAGATAGAGCACTGATCTCTTTGGCAACTTTGTTCAAAATTCTGTGGAAAAGGTTTTTGTACAAAAGTAGGGCCATTGGGGTAGAGTTGCCATTGATTTTGAAACATTGTCGCACCCCCTCGTGTGATATATCAATCGATAGATCTTTTGAAATGAGGTAGAGGTTTGCTTCAACACTTTTTGATCCAATGTTCCATTTGAAAAATAGGAAGCTCCAAAGTTTTTTTTTAATGCGTCCCCCCCTGCCATATCTAAACCAATGTATTTAAAAATCTGAAAAAATCACAAAAACTTGGCTTTATTGAGTACTTTCATTTAAAATAATATCAAGCATTATGGCTCTAATAGTTTTCGAGATATTGGCCAAAAACGATCAGTCTGAGAACGCAGTTTTGAAGACCTCAGTGTGGGCATTAAGAAATGATAAATATCAAAATATCGATTTATGTAGAAATTTTGCGATATCGAAGATTTAAAATGATAAATATTTTCATTTTCACGCATAAATTTCTTGCTGTGTTCAACCACTCCATCCGCTGATGAGTGTTATCTCCTACTACGATCTCAACCCCTAGATGCCCAACTGAAATGTGCACACACACACACACCGTAGGTATGAGCAGTAATTGGGTGTGATGAAAGGGATTTTCTGTGTTGGATAAACTTGGATAGAGATATAGGTATATGTATGGATGAATGTTTGTTTGTTTGAATGAATGAATGTAGTAATGAATAATTGACTTGGATGTAGTTTGAAGAAAATTCAACTGAAATAGTTTGGAAACGTCGTCTGATATTCAGAAATCATCCATCAATACTATGCAACGGAATCTTCCCCGTGCGAGTACAACTCGAACTTGCCCAGTTTGGATTATAAAAATGTATCCTTGATAAGTTTGATTTGTTATTATAATTGTAACAAGACTGCAAAGACAATGACCCGAAAACCATATTTCGGGCACTGAGTGCCCAGAGTCGAATTTGTATGCTCATAATTGCTATCAATATGATATCGTTACTGCGATGACAAAAACAAATTTATTTATGAGTAGTTTCCGGTCGCGAGAGGGGAAAACTCGATCATTAGGTTAGTAATTAGAATAGATAAAAATAATCCCAGACAAGCAGCTCCGCTGATTGAAGTTGATGATTAAGTAAAACGATTCATTTCACACCAGAAGTTCGAGTATGAGTTTACTAGAAATCTTTAATGGATTTCATGGTCAATCATTATGTTTTTGGGAAGACGCGCTGTTGGGTGTACTCAATCAAATGGCAAAAACGTGGATTGCCGCATGCACATATTTTGTTTTGGTTATTTGAAAAAATCACGCCAAATCAAATTGACCAAGTCATCTCAGCAGGAATATTGTACCAAATGCCGAAGTTGATCCAGGCTCATTTGTAGTCGTTACCAAAAATATGATTCACGGTCCATGTGTCTTACGGAACAATGATTTGACATGCATGTCTGATGGGAAATGCACAAAACGGCACCCAAGAGATTTTGTTGCGGAAACTGTTACTGGAAACGGCGGATATTCACTTTACCGTCGACGATCGACTGAAGATGGTGGCAAATCTATCATTTCGAAAGTGAAAAACAATCATGTTAATGTCGATAATCGTTGGGTTATGCCGTATTCGCCGCTACTCACAAAGACATTTAAGGCACATATCAACGTCGCAATTCTGTCAAATCGATCAAGTACATTTGCAAATACGTCAACAAAGGAAGCGATATGGCGGTTTTTGGAGTTGGAAACGCCACTGCTCCTATCGATGAAGTCAATCAATATCAACTAGGACGCTACATTCGTAGCAATGAAGCAGTATGGCGCATTTTATCATTTCCAATCCATGAACGACATCCAACAGTTGTTCATTTGGCAGTTCACCTTGAAAATGGGCGCTGTCCATTTAACAATAGAAAGTGTACAAGCAAGGGCATTGTCACCGCCGCCAACAACTTTAACTGAATTTTTTGCATTATGCACGCAAGATACATTTACGAGAACGTTACTTTACCCCCGAAGTACCGAAATATCTAAACAAAATAAAAAATAAAAGTGTTGTTACTTCTTATTTTTTTAAATTTAATTTTTTTAATATGCCTGGCAACGTGCGCCGGGTACAGCTAGTAGAAGATAAAAACGAGAGTCCTACGCGGTGCCATACACACGAGTTCTGCTTAAATTCAGAGTGGGCTCCAAAAATTCAACTTTATAATAACAAAATACGACTGTAGTCGATATGACTTACGTGAATGTTTCAGTTCTGGCAGATAAACTATCAGCATTATTCGAAAACATTTTCGATCAGTGCGAAACGAATGAAAATAAACAAAAGAGCGTTCAAGCAAACAACATGCCTGACAAAAATTTTGATTTGATTCGTTTGCTTACGAATTTGTAGCGAAAATTTCAAAGATGCCTATCGTCATCAAACATCGTTAGGTCATCCTTGATGATGCAATTAACGATTTCTTTGGGAATGAAGATTAACCTAAAATCCTTCTTTTCCTTTCTTGGAGTGCATAATGAGAGAGAGGGAGAGATCATATCCCATCATATAAATGGGGAACGCATAATAATGCCCACATACCCAAGCATATAGCTTCATTTTTTTATGGTTCACAACTTTGCCCAACACTTCCATACCTGATTTATGATTGTTTTTCCACACCAAGGAGAAGAAATCTTATTCCTACCATGGAATCCTTTAAAACTGCAACTTAAATTCCGGATTCCACCTAAAACTTTTGAACGCGTAGAATATTTCCAGACTACTGTCGACATGATGAGCTGCAATCTCAAAATATTCCACCTACTGAATACCTCACCTGCTATGTGAGCAGAGTAATGAGATTTAAAAAATACCCTCTCAAGGATTTAAAAAAACGCTTTAAGTTTTCAACTCAATCCCGGCACATTTCATCAATTATGAGGGCAAATCCTCATTACCCCGAGTCTGGGGATTGAATTTTACGCCCCAGCTCTGGTGGGGGATTTTAAAAAATTCATATTTATCACGCTTCCACCACAACCACCTCGTTCAGCAGTCGATAACCTTCCATACTTTTTCAATATTGCATCCGCCGTGCGTCGTCGTCCAGAACCCATTCACCTCCCTTTTAGATCCTGGTGGTTGTGTGTGCGTTGAATTTTAACTCGCATTTTTTTCTTTTGCGAGCAGGAGTCTGGTGGAATTTTTGTGGAAATAAATTATCGTTTGGCTCTGCATGTGAGCTGGATCTGCGATGATCAAATCCCGTCCCCAGTCCCCATTGCCTCGCACCCAATATGGATGTTTAAATGAGAGCTCGGAGCAATTTCATTCTCGTTTTCACTAAACTAACGACAAAAAAGGACTCATTCGCAGTGTGTCGTCCTTCTCCACTGGCACACAACACTATGCAATAACAATGGAAGGGAAACAAACAAAAAGAACGCGCAAAAAGGCGACGAGAAGTAATAATAATAAGGACTCGAGAACACTGCGAATCCCAGAGCATCCCACAGCAAACACCCGCAAGAGATATCATCCCAGCAAGGATGCGAGAGTATATTCAGTTGAGAATAAATTGGATGCTATGTTGATGACAGAGAATTTCGAATTTCTGTGTTTTATTTTTTTCTCCCCCTTTCGTTTCATCATCCCGCCAGCTTTACGGCAAAGCCACTACTATCCAGAAGAGCCGGGCCAGCGTCAAGCAATAAAAAAGGGATACCCTGAACCGCTCCGCTCAGTGATAAATGTACAATCAGCGCCGAGAATCCCTAAATCGTATATCTTTTTCCAGCCCTGTGGGTGCGTGTGGGAGGGTGAGCACTTGCGCCTTCCTCGACTTCAATTGCATGGCGCCACTATGAGCCAAGAGTGGGTGGAGGATGGGGCAAAAAAAAAAAACGGGAGCGGAAACGAGCTTCCTTGGCAGCTGCAACTATATTTTCACCTCTCCCAGTCTCTGGTTTGGCAATTCATTCTAGACCATCAGCAGCACCACTTGACAATGGCGCCAGGTTCCATATTATTTTCGATTTGCAAGGAATTAAAATCCTGGCCCCCATTAAGGCTCATCTGCATCGTTGGCGTCCCGATGAGAGTACCCCTCATTTGGTTGAATTAGCCTAATTGAAAGGACATTGTCGGTGCTGACAAATTAACATGAAGTGGAGGTACGAGTAACGTGATTTCGGTGTTTGTTCCTGCTGCCAGGAGGAGCAAATTTAATTTCATTTCCGCTGGCAGGACGAAACAATGGATGCTGGTGCGACTAGGAAAAAAATCACATCGAGCTGGAGTAGAGTAAGGGAACTAGGAGGAAATGACTTTTCATAATGAGATGGTGATGAATGGGGCGTGGAGGTGGAGATGAGCAGGAATGCAGACTGCAAGAGGAGTTGAATTTTATGGGGCAACTCGGGGATGCCTCGCTGTGTGTACTCGGAGTAGAACAACATCTCTGTTTGCATTCAGATGAGCGATGTTTATAAATATCCTTGGAAATGCAAATTAGGCTAATATGTGGGTATTATGCAATCATTAAAATGCTTGCCTTTGTGCTTAAGTGCAACGGAATGGGTGTGGGTGTGGGTGTGGACTGGGAGGGAGTTGGGGCAATGTAATCTTCAAGTATTTTGGTGATTTGAATACTGGTTCTCGGGGAGAGAGGCGTTGCATACATTAATGGACGAGTCAACAACAAATTATGGTATGTTTGTGTTCTCTTAACCGTGATGAGGCGATGGAATGTTGTGCTACAGCTGGGGCACACTGAGTCTGATCAGTTGAAAAAACAAGACAACAAGAAAATGTCTTAAAATACATTCATCTGTCCTCGACTTCATCCTCTTGGTTTAAGTTTTGTTAACATTGTATTTTGGGAATACGCAAAAGCAGAGGTGCAACATAGAGCTGTTCATGTGAAAAGACTGGAGACTTTAAAATCATTCCCAGAATTTCGAAAGGCAAGACAGATGAGTTCTCTTGGGGAACTCTGATTCTCATGACCGGTACACTGAGGCGCGAAGAACTTGCTAATTGGCTGCGCGAGCAGCTAAAGAGCAGACTTGGAAGGAGTTCGGCGAGAAGTTGGAAAGCGACCATAGATCTGCGAAAAAGGTGTTCTGGCAAACCATTCGCCGGCTCAGAGGAAGGAAATTCAACACCATCGAAGGAGTCAAATCCAAAGATGGCGTGTTGCGAGCACTTTTCAGAGCTGCTCAATCCTGAACAGGGCACTGAGGGTGACAGACCTGTAGTCTTGAGTAGGGCGGAGAATAGTCCAACGGTGGAGGAAGTCATTTTGACTGTAGTAGCTGAGTTCGGGTTAACGGTAGTAAATCAACACCTTTCACCGTGGGCGTTGGACTTCGCCAAGGGTGCGTTTTGTCACCTCTCCTTTTCATTGTATATATGGACTGGATGTTACAGCGCAGTCGAGGCGAGGAATGTTTCACATTGGGAGAGTTGAAGGTAAGTCATCTTCTTTTTGCAGAGGACTTAGTCATCCTCACATCCTCCCAGATAGAACTGCAGCGCGCGCTAGATAGGTTTGTGGGCGTATGTGCTGATGCTTGGGATGAAGGTTAACGTGGACAAATCCGAGGTTATGGTTATTTCCAGAACCTCTGTTCAATGCACTCTACATGTTAGTGGAGTCCCATTGAAACAGGTGGAGAAGTTCAAGTACCTCGGGGTCTTCTTCACGAGTAATGGGAGGAATAATGCTGAGCTTTCCTGTAGGATTGGGTCAATTTTGAAACAGCTTGGTCGATCTGTAATCTGGAAGGCCGAGCTTGGTGTCAAAGCCAAGTTAGCGGTTTTTAACGCAGTATTTGTTCCAACTCTCACTTATGGTCATGAAATGTTGGTAATGACCGAAAGAATAAGATCGCGAATACAAGCAAGCTGCCGAGATGAGATTCCTTCGTGCTGTTGTGGGAATTACTCGCCGGGATAGGGTGAGAAACACGACAGTGCGCGAGAAATTCAATGTTGGGCAGCTGCTTCTTCGTACGGAAATTCTGTACTTCGTTGGTTGTGTCACGTGGCAAGAATGTCCCCATCATCACGACTTTCGAGGCGTGCCGTGAATGCGATTCCGGCGACCGCTTGGCAGACCTAGGACGAGATGGTTGGATCAAGTCCAAACAGTGGAACATTCGGATCTTTGAAAATGAGATGAGATGAAAAGACAGATGAGTTTTTAGTCTTCAATCACCTGTTGGCGAAGATAGAACTCAAACGGATGCCTAAATACAAGCAGAACATTAAAGTGCGACCGGTGATGTACTTTTTTATATCCTGGAGCATTCTGTCAGGTTGAGAGAGTTGAACTTCCGGACTTGCAAAGCCTGAGGAAAACCGGAAAAAGTTTAAACGGGCCAGAAATGACTGCAGTGCATTAATTAGACGTGTGAAGTTCTCCTATGACCAACAGTTGAGGCAAAAAAAGCTACAATGTCCCAACGGTAGCAAAAACGTTTGTTCATTTGTTAAAAGCATAAGGAATCGTCTTAAATTCCCACGCTCATTTGCAATGACATTCCAGCTGTCAGCTCTTTGGATAACGGCAATCTGCTTGCTGCGCATTTCGCGGCCAGCTCAACGCTGCCAGATTCCACTTTGTCTCCGCCTGTACTCGAGAGCATCGAATATACCATGGCACAAATCCATTTTCGCACTCGTACAGTTGCAAGAGTGTACTTAAAGATCTCAACTTGCATAAATCCGCTGGCCCGGGTGGTATCCCACCGATACTTCTAAACAGGTGTTCTTCTGCGCTGGCAAAACCACTGCGTAAGCTATTTCATATGTCCTACTCTTCTCTCCTCTTCTCTTCTTTCCGAGCGGATGAAAAACAGCATTTGTCCAGCCCTTCCCTAAAAAGGGCAAATCTTCGTTACCATCCACCTACCGACCCATAGCACTAACGCAACGTCCCTTCTTTCCAAGGCCGTGGAAACGTTGATAAGCCGTCAGCTTATGAAATATATTGAATCGCGGAAGTTTCTTAATGACCAATGATACAGTGTCTGCAGCAACAGATCCGCTAGTGATTTGATAGCATATCTCACCGAAAAGTGGAACCATCTTTGCACAATGCAGGAGAAAGCAAAATCGTTGCGTTTCATATTTCAAAGGCATTTAACAGAGTTTGGCATCAAGCTCTTTTGTCGAAAATGCGTGCGATGAGTCTCTCCTTCTATGGATTAGAAATTACCTTTCGAACCGTTCAAATCAAGTTCTTTTGGTTGAATTCAGGTCCGATATTCACCAAATAATAGTTGGTGTTCCCCAAGGCTCTCATTTTTATAAATGATCTCCTGTCTGTTACTTCTAATCCAATCCACTCCTTCACTGATGACAGTACTCTCAGCTTTTCATATCCGTTCCAAGACGCACGACCCTCTCCTTCAGTCGTAGAATTGGAACAGAAGCGTATGTTAAGCACACTGAATTCCGACCTTGACAGCATGATCAACTGAGTTTAATACCAACCTTGATGGATCAGCGAGAGCTCTTCACTGTTATTCTGCTCAATCTGACGAGTTTGTCATGAATTTCAAAACTAAACATAGCGTTGCACGCTGACACATGCAACCTTGAAATCGGCGAAAAGGTGGTGAATGTCGATCTCTATTTCTTGAGTCTTTTGCAGGATCTGCCGTAGTCTGGAGACAGCTAGCAAAAGATTTAGCCAGCACGCCTGGACAGGCTTGTTAATTGAGGACCAGTTTCACTCGGACTGTAGCGCCACGCAAGAAGCAAAAAGAAAAGTTATTTTTAGGTACATTTGGATAATTAAGTTGGTCGAATTATTGACCTCAGCCATCTGCAATCGCTTTGTCACACTCATTCGATTCAACTCAGTTAATTTCATGATTAACAGGAATTTCCATTATTATATTGTCCAGAAATCTTATTGACTTTCAATTTCCAATCAACTGCTCTCCCATAACTCTCACAGATCACGCACCACCATCAGCATTTCATTTCCACTTCAGTTGACAATTTCCCCCAAACCGTAGCAACGCTTGGACGTTCCTTGGATTACATAATATCACTTTACCCCGAACACACCCAGACCTCCTGCTGAAGTTGTAAAACAAATATGACGTCGCCAAGTGTGGCCCGAATCAACAGAGAGTTCCCGTACACATAGAGTAGGTACGGGTACATATGTACATCCATACTGGTGGGCACGTCAAAAACAAGGGAAGCACTTAAATCCTGTTGAATTACATCCGTTCTCATCCGTGGATTCCTTGTAATCAACATAATTTTCCGGTCTCCATTTCCTGACGTTGTCCTTTCATACAAGAAAATCCACATGCTCAAGGATCGCACCCGTCCAAGTCCCTGAAAGTCCGTCCATGGGACGGCTGAGTGAGTGAATTCAAACTTAAACCGTGTCGGAGATGCTTGGTCCTTTCAGTTGAGTTTATTTTGTCGTTTTTGTATTTTTTTTTTCTTCCGGAAGTCAGAATATGGGGACAAGTGCAAGTGTAATCCTCTTGTTTGGTTGGCATCCAGACGAAACAATACATCGGTGGCACTGGAGCTTATGGATTAAAATTTAAACAAAAGACTGGCGCGCATTCATTTGCTGGGGAGCAACTGAGAGCAAAGGTCAGCTTGAGAAGCTGTCTGCTTCAGAGATTGCTTGGTGGGAAATGGCGTTGGGGCATGTCAAAGTTGGGAATGACGTGTGTGCGTGTGCTTTTGGTTTTTGCTGGGTGGCCAACGCTATTAGAAGATTAGTTCGGGAGTTGCGTGAGTGATATGAATCTGTGCCAAGACTCGTAAAATAATTCAAGGCAACCGTATTAAGGAGCTACTTTTGACCTTTAAGCGTATTTTTAACGTGAACTCTAGTAGCAATTAGTGGAATTAACAGCAAGGCGTGAGTAGTCGGTTACTTTTGCCCATTTTGTGAATGAAAGGAGGTGTGATCTTACCGAAGTCTCAACAAGGTCAAGATTTTGATTTCAATTTAAAATTATTTTTTCAACATGCTTCCTGATGTTTTGAAAACCTTTAAGAGCAATTTTGTTTTCAATTGTCGGCACATTATAGACTTCTAGGTTGATATGTCGATGGTAGGAGCTTATGACTTTTTCGTCGCCATCCTTTTTTGAAGTCCTTGCCTTTTCCTTGAGGCAAATTGTCGATTTCTGACGTCAAATGCACAATCTCTGCTGACAAAACCCATAACTGAATACTCCTTATTTCTTCTACAACTCGGTGCATTGCATGTGCTAAGCAAGTGACGTGCAACAATTTCGGATGAAAAGAAAATTTGGATAATCTAGTCAAGTTCATACATGCAGATTTGTTTATATAGTACATTATAATGTGGGGTTGGAATATCGTTCAAGATTATAAAATGAATAAGAGAAAAAGATAATAGTTTTAAGCTTCGTTTGCAGTGATATAAAAGGGATATACTTTTACTGTCTAGTTAAATTTTTTAACAATATGCTCTAAAAGTATGAATTTATTATAAAAATATGCAAAATATGACGAAAATTATGACTAAAGTCGAGTAAAGCTTCCTGGCCTGTCTGCAGAACTCTTTAAAGAAACTGGAGATATGGTGGTAGAGCGCATGCGCAACTCAGCTGTAAGACATGGTCGGAGGAAAGCATGTCAGATTAATGTAATCTTGGTTTCGTTTGCCCGATCCATAAGACGAGGCGACCCGCTGCCATGTGACTTTTTCAATACTTTGTCCAATACAAGATTCACGATCTCCCAAAAGTCCCACGCAACTTCTGACATTCGCGGACGATATTGGTGTGACTGGTCGAACACAGCGAGCCGTCAACGAGGTATTGGCTGGTGAGTTTGAGTTTAACGCTGAATAAGAGAAAAACAAAGTATATGCTGTCTTCAATTAAGGAGACACAACATCGACGATTTGGTCCGAACCTCAAATTTTGTTGGGTGTTTTCATTCCCTTACGCCGAATAATTTGAATACCTTTAAACTAATATGCTAAGCAATTTAAGTATTCTCCAAGCAAATACTTACTTACTTAGTAGGCCTACGACCCATGTAGGGCCTGAGCCTGATAAATCGCTGCATTCCATCGTTGACGGTCCTGGGCACGCTGCTTCCAGTCATCAAGACCAAGCTGTCTTAAGTCCGCGATGACTTGGTCTTTGTACCGGAGGTTCAGTCTTCCTCTCCTTCTCGAACCAGGATTCGATCGAACTCGACGGATTTTTGCCTTCCGGACTACATCCACAGCTCATAGAGTTCGCGGTTGTGTCTTCTCCTCCATTCGTCTTCCTCGCAGACGGGACCATATATCCGACGTAGAATTTTTCTTTCGAAGGCACCAATAATCAGCTCCGCAGTTCTGCTTAGTGTCCAGCTTTCGGGTCCATAGCAGGACTGGGAGAATAAGAGTTTTGTAGAGCATGATTTTGGTCCTTCGGGTCAGGAGTTTTGAGCCCAGTTGTTTTGACAAACCGGAGTAGCATCGGTTGCCAAGGGCGATTCTACGTCGGATCTCCACTGTGATGTCGTTCGTAGAGTTACCGTTTCACCCGAGGTAGACAAACTCCTTCAGTACCTCAAAATTGTGGCTGCCGATAGTAATATTTTGTCCTAGGCGGTGTGCGGCGGATCGTTTCTTGCTCGACAGCATATACTTCGTCTTATCCTCATTGACTTTAAGACTAGCTCGTAGTACAGACTGTAGTTTACGTATTTAAATATTTATAAAAGTATCGATAAATAGTATGTTCTCTTAAACAAATAACTTCTTCGAAAGATATCTTTTCCTCAATTCTCCCACATCGCTGTTCTGATGTCATTGTTGATCACATCGTTAATTTTTAATCAGCTTCATTGCCACCATGTAACAGAATATTAGTATGAATTCCCAATTCAGATTCAGTCAACTGAATCAACGCCTAAAATGGCATCCCAAACTCCATCATAAAAGTATACCAAACCCACCACTAATATTAAATGCAACATGTTTACAGCAACAGTTTCTTGAACAACCACTTTAATGAGATAATTGCATTACAGTCCATAACACTTGCCACGATGTCCCTTCCAAAACAGCAACAGCAGTAACACCCCAAAGCCTAAGTCCCCTTCAAGGGAAAAAACCAATCAGCAAAAATCACTTCACCTTCAGTTCACACAGGATGGTCCTTGTACTCGGAACGACAGTGTGCTTCCATTTTCCCCTTTTTTCCTGCAATCTGGCAGAAAGTACTCGCAACCACTGTGTCAAATTAAATAATGCAGGGCTTGACTAAAAGCAACCTCCAACTGTCACCGACGTCTATGTAACAAGGACGCACACACGTGCTATGGGGATGGGGATGTTGACTCCACATTGGTTTGGAAGTGGAATTGGAACTTGTACAGAAAGACGCGACGCGTAAATCAAAAGGATGTAATGTCACCTCAATCAAATAAAAAGCTTCGCAATTGCCAATTCACCATAAAATTGTGTATCGCACTCGTATCTCATGTTGAACATTCGTTACGGGCGCGCACACACGCACCCACATGTACGTCGAATCGGAAGGGTAAGTGATTTATTCATGTTCCGCAGCAAATACAATACGAGTATGAAGACGATGTGGGTACTCGACGTACGTACAGTCACATGCGTGCAATGGAATTTCTTTTTGTCTATTTGTCTTACATATTTTGTCCTTTGTCTTCCGCTAACACTCCTAGAGTATAGAATTATTTGAATGAAAGCCAGTACTGTCACTTGACGGGGTAAATATTGAAAATTTAAAAAATTGCTGAGAGCAATTAAAGGGCCAACTATAATGCAATAATAGCCGTACGTTTATGACAACTCTTTGGTTTAGAAATGGCAGGAAGGGGTGCATTAAAAAAAACTTTGGAGCTCCATATTTTCCAAACGGTACTTTGGATCAAAAACTTTTGAAGCAAACCTCTACCTCATATCAAAATATCTGTCCGTCCGTCCGATTGATATATAAGTCGATGGGGTGCGACAATGTTTCAAAATTAATGGCAACTTCACCTATACCGGAGCCACCCCCAAATGTCCAAAATTTTTAAATTTGGGTCCATAGGCAATGACATCTAGGCCTGAAGTACCTGATTCCAAAATTTCATGGCGATATCTTTATAAACTTCGCAGATTTATAAACTTCGCAGAAAGTGTGACAGACACGACGGACGGACGGACACACCGAAATTATAAAGGTTCCGTTTTTGTAGACGGAACCTTAAAAAACAGCTGTCAAGAAAACAATAAATCATTTCAAGTGATCATTGTAATAAAAATGGAGTATATATGTCTGAATTAGCATTTAAATTCATCTTTAAATTAATATAACAAGCTAAATGGTTCAACCACTTCTGATTTCCAATCAGAAAAAAAAATATCAGCAATCAATTCTAACACTAGCTGTCATTTGAAATGCTGAAGTTGTAGTGGGAACGCAAAATTGCATTTCGAAATTTTTTTATGAAAAATGTTAAATTTTGGTGCGGTGTAAACGTACTATAAAGTTTATACGAAACTGGTCGACACGTTCGTGAGTTATGACTTTTCATGTCAAAATCTGATTTTGTCCTTATAAAAAAAACAACAACAAATACGTAGGCGCTTATGAGCGTGTGCTGTATGTATACTGTGTGCTGATGTCATACACATGGCAAATACATGCTGTAGCGCATACACTTTGACAGCTGTCAGTGAGTGATCATGTTAAGGTTCTTTTTCATCGAACTCACATTGTGAACGGATGTAATCGGTAAGAGTAGCATTTTAGCATTTGATTTTTTTTTTTTGTTTATTGAACGAGTTTTGCCCCGTAAATCTGTTTTTTTCTCAAACTTGCAGCTAAGCATCACGATCAATTTGCTTAATTTTGTTATCGTTTAAACACAAACACACATGTGGACACTTTATTCGCTCTTGCCGGTAAGTGTTGTTGTTCTGTTGTTTTTGGTATGCGAATAATTGAATGATTGAGGCATTGATGTTTAATATACACACAGTATGTAAATCTATGTTAATAAAATCGTAGTGTCTGATTGTTCGGGCTAATCTCCGAAACGGCTGGACCGATTTCAATGAAACTTTGCAGGCATGAAGAGGAGGTTGTCAAGAGTGTGTTGGGCTTTTTTGTGCGTTTTTGGTTTATAAGAATTCGAGCTATGCAACCTAAGTCATTATTCAGAGTTTCATATTCATCATGCCTAAGCGAAAAAAGTGGGCGCCGTGGCGTAGTGGGTAGGTGCGTCGACTCCTACCCTCGAGGTCGTTGGTTCGAATCTCGAAAAAAAAACATCAAACATTTTTTCACGGCTCCACCTCTTTCGAGTCACTGACAATGCTCAAAGAGTATAACTGTCTAGAAAAAGCTTCTCAATCTCGCCGTTCGGAGTCGGCATTAAACCGTAGGTCCACTCCACTCGTGAGAGAACAATAGCACGCACAACACGAGTGGTTGCTGAGAAGGTAGGCCCCGGTCCACCTCGGATTGTAGCGCCGCCATTATTATTATTATTATTATTATAAGCGAAAGTAGGCGACACACAGTCACCTGAAGTCACGAATGTGCAAGTTCTAAGAGACGACGTGGGACAACCTCAATTTTTAATGATTATAAATGTAACATTGAAGGTTCGTTTGTATATATGGGATACATTTATAATCAATTGCACCGATCCTTATGCAATTTTGATACTATTAGCACCGATCGAGCAGGAATCGGTCATAGGCTATAGTAAAAACAAAAATTCGCATCTCTCAGCAAAAATTCGTCGGAGAATTATTAAATTTAACACAAATGCAAAGAACACAGGGAAAAATTAGGTCTTCTGGAAAAAGAGGGGAACACGCCCACCAGTTACTCTAGTTAACTGTAAATAAAATTATCAAGAAAATCTCCTCAAAACTTCACCATTCGGACTCGTCATAAAACTACAGACCCCCTCCACGCGTTAGAAAACAATAACACACACATCACGAGTGGTTGTTGTACAAGCAGGGTTCAAATCCACCCCGGACTGTTGCCCTACCCGAGCAGGAAATAATCGTTTAATTTTCACTTTGAATACCACCATAAATTTGTATCAATTAGAAAACGTTATCCGTAAAGACTATTGTCTATCTAAAGCGTCATGGCTATAAATAGACATCCTCATCAGAGTATGTCTACACAAATGCAATTCATTTAATTCGTTTGATCGTTTATTGCTATAATGTGTCTAACAATTAATTTGTTGATATAGAGCTCTCGCGTGAAGAGCCATTAAGTCAACCATAGCAGGACTATAGGTAGAGACATGATGGGACTGCATGATTATCTAAATAAGATAATTGACGTCAAACAAAAGGTGGTTGTGTCCACAAGTCATTGAAATAACTTTAATTCAGAACTATGTCTGCTCATGTAAAACACACAGAAACTTCGTTAGGAACGTTTACTATTTAACTGAAAATAAATACAGTTTTATTAAATGGTTTCGCTAACGTATTGAAGAGATTGTCAGAGTGTCGCAAATGCGAGCTCACACATTTCAAGTGATGTTTCATTTTTCGTCACTTATTAACCCAACCGATTAATTTGTTCAAAAGTTTCAAATCTAAAACACAATTTCTTCAGGACATTGTTGGAGAAACAGATCGCTCAATTGCAACTGCAATTTTGGCCACACATGAAGGCTGTCTGAAGTTCTGTCTTGATGGAACCACATGTTAACCAAAACCAACATATTTAATTGTGGTATCAAAAAGTTAGGAAGCACGTGGGGATAACGTTCTCCTTTCCAATTCCTTTGGAACAGTATGCACGAGATGTTGAGTTGATATTCTCATCTGTTGTTGTAGAGTTTCTTTTTTATAATGTTTCATTGAATAGTTTTTCTTTATAGATTTGGCACATCAAATGCAATCCACTGTCGTAAGTACTCGATTGTGAGTCAAATTTACTGCTTAAGGTCGTAAGTAGATCGTAGCCTATTTTTGTAGATCAGACATTTCAGAGAGCTCCGTAATTATTTATCCGCGTGATGTGCAACTCGTGATGTGAATGTCTAAAGCCGTTTTGCACCGCACTAATCGGCACGTACCAGTGCGGCTTCCGGCCCGGCAAATCGACTATAGACCAGATCTTCACACTAAGGCAAATCCTGGAGAAGACCAGCGAGTTTCAAATCGATACGCACCATCTTTTTATCGATTTTAAAGCCGCATACGACAGCATTCATCGCAAGGAACTATTCGAAGCGATGGCCGAATTCGGGATCCCGGGAAAACTGATCCGATTGTGTCGCACCACGCTAATATATACGCGATGCCCCGTGCAGTTCGGCTCGAGGACCTCCGAGCCGTTTGAAACCTGCACTGGATTTCGGCAAGGAGATGCGCTGTCGTGTGATTTCTTCAATTTGGTACTGGAGAAGATAGTACGGCGGGCTGCTGTAATCACGGAAGGCACTATCTTCTACAAGTCAGTCCAACTGTTGGGATACGCAGATGACATCGACATCGTTGCGCGTTCCCAACGCGCCGTAGTGGAAACCTTCACGGCGATTGAAGAACAGGCGAAACGAGCTGGTCTTAAGGTCAATGAGGATAAGACGAAGTATATGCTGTCGAGCAAGAAACGATCCACCGCACACCGCCTAGGACAAAATATTACTATCGACAGCCACAATTTTGAGGTACTGAAGGAGTTTGTCTACCTCGGGTCAAACGGTAACTCTACGAACGACAACACAGTGGAGATCCGACGTAGAATCGCCCTTGGCAACCGATGCTACTTCGGTTTGTCAAAACAACTGGGCTCAAAACTCCTGAGTCGAAGGACCAAAATCATGCTCTACAAAACTCTTATTCTGCCAGTCCTGCTATATGGAGCCGAAAGCTGGACACTATGCAGAACTGCGGAGCTGATACTTGGTGCCGAAAAGAAAGAAAGAAAAATTCTACGTCGGATATATGGTCCCGTCTGCGAGGAAGACGAATGGAGGAGAAGACACGACCGGACCGCGAACTCTATGAGCTGTGGATGTAGTCCAGAAGGCAAAAATCCGTCGACTGCACTGGCTCGGCCACATCGAGCGCATGGACAACAACGCTCCAGCTGAGAGGGTTTTCGAATCCGAGCCTCCTGGTTCGAGAAGGAGAGGAAGACCGAACCTCCGGTACAAAGACCAAGTCATCGCGGACGTAAGACAGCTTGGTCTTGATGACTGGAAGCAGCGTGCCCAGGACCGTCAACGATGGAAGGCAGCGATTCATCAGGCTCAGACCCTACATGGGTCGTAGGCCTACTAAGTAAGTAAGTAAGTGATGTGCAACTCCAAGAATTGACTATTTTCTATTTCAGGAAAAAAATCGTCACGAATTTTTTTCTTGTCGTCAAATCGCACGCACCTCTTGAAAGAAGACATTGCATATATACATACGAGTATGTATACTAAAAATTGCAGTATGAACCGCACCAAACACCGATTTACGGTTTCTCCCATCGACAACTAGTCAATTTCCAGTACTTTGTCCTTTTTAGCAGTGTTGCCGTCATAATAGTTTGAGGATTTTAACAGTTTGAGGTTTTAAGATCACCTACTTGTCATGGGAATTGATCACACTAAAATAAATTGAGACCAGAATGATAACTGAGCAAGGAAATAACTGCAAAGTTAAATTTACTAGCCAACGCGGGCGATAAGACGAATATGTCGACCACTTGAAACCATGAGTGAACATGATGATCTTCGAAGGTACCTTCACATCCTTAAAGAATCTCTGACCTCATAATTATTATTCACTGAATAAATAAGTATTCAAATCTATGTTTTTTACAGCCTCTGTGATAGAAATCTGTGCTCTAGTATCGATTCCCCAAAAAGTCTTGGAAACCAACCAAAAGTCATCCGCCCAGTTGACAAATACTTAACTTAAAGCAAATCCCATTCGATTACTCTTGCCTTTCCCATAAAAGTGGCACCCCTTAGCCGCGGCTATCATCGTCGCAGACTTCCACTCACTCGCACTTTAACTCGATGATTAATGGCAAACACGGAATTTTGGCAAAAAGGAAAAAAAAAATAGAAAAAAATCGAACAAAAAAATCTCAAGAATATCCTTAAACAATGCAATTGTGTGTGTTAGTCAATGTCTCCAACGCACACACATTCCGACCCACGATTTGCTGTAATTTAGAGAGAATTACCATTACCACCCACGACCTGTCATTTATCACCAACATACACTTTGAGTGGTTTTTCGCTTTTCGGGTCCTTTTTTTGTTTTGTTTGTATTTTGCGCACAAAAACATACGAAGGACATCATGGGAGAGCCAAACGACTCAAAAAAATAAAATTAAACTTTCTCTCTCGGTCTCTTTCCCATTGCGGCTCTCTTGGCGGCAATGGGGTTGGGAATTGGGTTGGTGGTTGCAAAGCCGCTCATTTACAAACCAAGAGACGTTCTCGGGCTCGACGGGATACCGAGCGAGAGAGAGAGAGCACATCCATCAACTTTTACTGCGTGTAAAATAAGAACTATTCTATGGGCTAAAAATAAACCAGGACATCAGGACGATGGAGGCGTATGCGTGTTTGCCTGTGTGTGTCCTGGAATGTGTGTGATTGTGTATAGTAAAGGTGGCGGTAAAGGTCACCACCCTCATTTGCGATGCCAATGTCCATGCAAATGTCCTTTTTGTTGCTTTCTCACGAGTTGGGGGTGGCAGCAGCAGAGGGTTAGCGACTGTGGGTTCGGTTTCAAGAAGTGGGTTTCAGTTTTCTGCTTACCATCAGCACCACGACCATCACATCGTTAACCAGAACCACCACTTTCCAAGTGGGAATGTGGGGCATTAGAGACCAGGCGCACTGTTTCCCAGGACTAATGGCCGAAGTAGAACTTCTGCACCGTGCCGAACTGCTGAAAGCAGGGTGTTCTTTTTTTTTTTGCCAAGTATCGTTGCCACCGCCGCCGCACCCAAATAGTCGGAGTACCTGCCTCTTCGGTTGTAATTGCTTAACGCACTCCTCTGCCCCATCGGCACAGGGACACAATTAAAAACAAAAATATATACAAGAGCTGTGTATAATATGGTTATATCGACTGGACTGACCTAACTTCAAGGATGACACAATTTATGCCGTTGAAACAAATTCCGTTTGTGTATATCCTTTAAGCATGTATCCGGATCGTTTTTCTTATTTTAGCGATGAACATCATATCATGCACGAATGGGGATGCTGCTGATGGCTGTCCTCCTTGCTGCCGCTGCTGATAATGAAGATAAGAAGCCTGGGACGAGAGTGAATGCTCGTGTTCTTCGTTTCGAAATGAAATTATCCTTATCCGCTTTTGGGGTTTCCTTTTCACTAGACACTCACTTTTTCCTTAGATTACTTTCACTTAATTTTTTCGTTCCGTATTCTTCGTTCGCAAAATTCGCACGAGTATATATTTATTTTTCTGGAAATTCCCTCTCTCTCACTGATTACAGACAGAAAATGGGGAAAAAAAAGGATAATGAAATATATTATCCTGCTAAAGTTTAACTACAATCGGCCGCACTCCGTACCGCACGCTCTAAGATTCTTAGCTCAACTGACACGGTTGCGTGAGAGCGAGTGCTTCGAACTAGTTAGCCAGCCAGCCAGCCAGTCCCAGTAGGAAAAGAGCTCCGAACATCCTTCTGTGCTAGAAAATAGTACGAGCATTGGGGATGTGTGTGATAGCGGGCGGCATGGTGAGAGCGTTAATCAGGCTGAAGGTGTGTGCGTTGCCGATTTATTTCCACATGAATGACTTTCAGAGTTTCTCAGTTTCTCACTTTCAACAGAGGATATTCATGCTCGCCAACAGACGAGTAAAACACCCGCAATCTCTCTAGTGGTGTAAAGACTGTGGGAAGGGAAAAGGGGATTATAAGAACATTTTGAGTTCAGATTTTGCATTTCACTTCGACTCGACACCGACTATTGAGTGATTTAAAAGGGGAATGCGATTTAGGCGAGCGCTACATGTTGCGATGTTGTGGTGGAGTTGACTCTGCAAATTTGGAGTGAATTTAATCGGCCACATGTTGGTCATGCGCTCTTACACTTATCGCCCATCAGGGATGTCTGCTTCTGTAAGTCTGTCTTGGGCTACTGTGACGTATGGGTGATATTTTTGAAAAAAATCTGTAACGTATTTCTAATTTATAAACTCAACCAGTATAATCTTTGTATTCTTTTCGAGACTACACATTAAATCGCAAAATGTTCAAGATAGCTAAATTAAAAGTACATATCCGATAAAAATATGCTCCAGAGCAATGATATTTAATTATTGTGCCCAGAGGTAAGAGCGAAATTCAAAACATTGCGACACGATTTGTTGCGGTCTAGAGGACATTCGCATTGAATGTACACGTTTATTAGACGATTTGTTTTCAATCTCTTGTGCAAGATCTGATTAGCAACCGCTTAAGAAGCGTCAGAATTTGAACGGTTGCTACTATGTATTCGTCTTCTTCTATGTGTGTCCCTACAGTCCGGGGTGGACCTGGGCCTCAACCAGTTGGCACGGTCTCTCGCTGTTGCAGCTGCCTTCAATTCCGAACACCAAGTTGGTTAAGATCCTTCTTCACTCGTATAATAATAATAATGGCGGCGCTATAGTCCGAGGTGGACCTGGGCCTAGCTTCTCAGCAACCACTCGTGTTGTTCGTGCTATTGTTCTGTCACTAGCGGAGGGGACCTACAGTTTAATGCCTACTCCGAACGGCGAGATTGAGAAGCTTTTTCTAGACAGTTATACTCTTTGAGCATTGTCAGTGACTCGAAAGAGGTGGAGCCGTGAAAAAATGTTTGATGTTTTTTTTTTCGAGATTCGAACCAACGACCTCGAGGGTAGGAGTCGACGCACCTACCCACTACGCCACTGCGCCATTCTTCACTCGTATGCGCCATCTAAAAAGGGGAAGTCCACTGTTGTTTCGGCAACATATACTTTGTCTTCTTCTCATTTACCCCAAGACCAGCTTGTTTTCCCTGTTCTTCAATCGTAGTGAATGCTTCCTCTACAACTCGCTCAGGCACGCACGATAATGTCGAAGTCACCTGCAGCTTAAAAGATTTGTAGAATATACTGCCTTTCGTCGCACTGCCGCACTTTCTTTTCCACAACTAGATTGAAGAAATCAGACGATAGCGCATCTCCATGCCAAAAAAGGTGCAGGTTTTAAACAGTTCGGAGGTTCTAGAACCGCGCTGCACAGTGTATCGTGTATTTTTTAGCTTGGCGCGACACAACCGGACAAATTTTCCCGAGATCCCGCCATCGCATCGAATAGTTCCTTGCTATGAATGATTTCGTATGCGGCCTTAAAATCGATGAAGAAGTGGTGCGTATCGACTTGAAACTCACTGGTCCTTTCCAGGACTTGACAGAGTGTGAAAAATTGCCTTATAGTGGATTTACCAAGCCGGAAGTCGCTAAATGCGATAAGTGCTGTACAGAAGGTCTTTAGACGTTCACACAGTACAAAATCGATCTGCGGCATTGAGCAGGGAAATGCCTCGATAGTGGTTGCATAAGGTAGAATCGCCCTTTTTGTGGATGGCAAATTTCCTCATCCCAAATTTTACAGATGATCTGGTAGGGATCATGCTCTACCAGATCTACCAGATCACCGTCAGCCTTAAAGAGCTCTGATGGCAAACCATCTGAGCCTGTTGCTTCGTTGTTTTTCAGCTTTTTGATAACTGTGTCGACTTTCTCAATACTGGTGGTAGAACTACTTCATCGACTGGAGATGGAATTTCTTCATGCCCTATCACTCTCTCCTAGTTGTGCTCTTTAGGAAGCTGCTGGAAGTGCTGCTTTAATAATACTATAATTACACTATCCCCTACGAGTCGGTAACAAGATTACCCTTACAATTTCGAAGAGTCTGAACACCTTTCTTACAGCCTGTTGCCAGACTTTCGGCTTTTTTTTAAAAGCACCGTATTTTGTTTTTTTCTTGATTCTTCGATATCCTGAGGTTGCGATAAACCCTTTCTTTTGTAGCAGATGCTTCTTCCCCTACCGTCTTGTGGAGCAATACCCCTCTTGCGATGCCTCTGTTTTTCGCTGCAGCACTTTTTGGTATGCCTTGTAACTTTCTTCCTCACAATTTAGCCTATATAATGTCAACTCAATTCTTTCTCTTTTCATTCGTTATTCCATTCAACTAAAGCTGAACAAATTAACAAATCACACATTTTCATATTTATCTGTTAATATGTTCTTCTTTGTGTGGCACTATAACCCCGGGTGGGCGGTCCTTCGATAGCTGTCTCCATTCGCCAACAAAAAGTTGAGGTCCTTCTCCACCTTTGAGCTCCACTTTAAACACGGGCGTCCTCTGCTGCTTTGTCCCACAGGCTTTGAGTCGAATATCCTTCGACCCGGAACTAGACTCATGTCGTTATACTTCTTCTTCTTCTTCTTCTTAAGACGCTACAGTCCGAGGTGGACCTGGGCCTCACTCAACATGCCTCTCCAGTCAGTACGATCTTTCGCCAACTGTCTCCAGTTTCGCACACCAAGCCGGCCGAGGTTCCCCTCGACTTGTGTGCGCCACCTTGTACGTGGACGTCCTCTGTTGCATTGTCCCACATACGCTCTACATAGCCTAGCCATCTTAGGCGTTGGATCCGTAGACGCCTGTCTAGACTCATGTCGCTGATCAGCCCATACAGTTCGTGGTTGAACCTTCCCCTCCAAATGCCATCAACGCAAACAGGACCAAAGATCGCGCGCAGAACTTTTCTCTCGAAAAGACCAAGAGACTGTTCATCCGCTTGGGATATTGTCCATGCCTCTGCGCCGTATAGCAGGACTGGGATGTATAGAGTCAGCTTGGTCTTCCGAGAGAGGGCTCTACTACTCAATTGCCTTTTGAGCCCAAAAAAACAACGGTTGGCAAGAGTTATTCTGCGTTTGATCTCGGTACTGATGTTGTTTGTACTGTTTACCGCGGAGCCAACGTAGACGAAGTCCTTAACTACCTCAAAGTTATAGCTGCCTATGGTGACGTTCTGGTCAAGTCGTCGATGTTGTGCGTTCTTTCTCGATGACAGCATATACTTGGTTTTGCCCTCGTTTACAGCCAGACCCATTTTAGCCGCTTCCGTTTCAATGCCAGCAAACGCATCATTGACGGCTCGCTGTGTTCGCCCAATCACGTCAATGTCATTCGCGTAAGCTAGCAGTTGAACGGACTTTTGGAAGATCGTGCCCCTTGTGTTGGCCAGTGAGTTTTGCACGATCTTCTCAAGAACGATGTTAAAGAAATCACATGACAGCGCGTCGCCTTGTCTAACACCTTTTTTGACATTGAAGGTCTCGGTGAGTTCGTTGCCGACCTTGATGGAGCAGCGAGAGTTCTCCATCGTCATCCTGCTCAGTCTGACGAGTTTAGCAAAATGTCAAAACTAGACATGGCGCTGTATAGCTCGTCTCTATACACGCTGTCATATGCGGCCTTGAAATCGACAAATAGATGGTGTGTGTCGATCTGCATTTCTTGGGTCTTCTCCAGGATCTGCCGCAGTGTGAAGATTTGATCGATGGTGGACTTCCCAGTCCTGAAACCACACTGATAAGGACCTATCAGTTTGTTCACAAATGGTTTCAGGCGTTCACACAAAACGGCAGAGAAGATTTTGTAGGCGATGTTAAGGAGACTTATTCCCTGATAGTTGGCGCATTCAAAGGGGTCTCCTTTCTTGTGGATCGGGCAAACGATACTGAGATTCCACTAATCGGGCATGCTTTCCTCCGACTATATCTTACAGATGAGCTGGTGCATGTGCTCTACCAGATCACCTCCAGCTGCTTTAAACATTTCGGCGGGCAGACTATCTGCACCAGCAGCTTTATTAGACTTCAGTCTCGATATCGCTATCTTGACTTTGTCTAGGTCGGGGGGACGGTCTTCTCTTCTATCATCATCCGTTGTGTTGAGTGGAACATTCTGCCTGACAGCGGTATTTGTGTTTTCATTGCCGTTCAACAGTCTGCAGAAATAATTTTTCCAAATTCTCAGTATCGACTGCGAATCTACTACTAGCTGTCCATTCTCGTCCCGGCAGGCTTCTGTCCGAACTTTATATCTATTCGATAAAAGTGTTACCCTTTGGTAAAACTTTCGGACAACATTCCTGCCATAACACCTCTCCATCTCCTCGATCGCGCGCTTCTCGTGCTCTTTCTTTTTCTTCCTGAGAAGCCGGTTCTCTTCCCTTCTTCTCTGTTCGTAGAGCTCACGAACAGCCCTCGTAGTTCGATGCAGCGTTGCCCGGTACGCTTCTTGCTTTGCTGCATGTGCCTGCCTACACTCATTGTCAAACCAGGGGTTTTTTCTTGTTGGCGCTTTAAAACCCAGACCGCTCCAGTAATAGTGCCGTTAATTTGATCCGGCAAATGGTGACTGGACCGGATAAAAGCGTATTAACTTTGCTGTCACTGGGATTCGAACCTGCGACCCCCCTAACTTAGGGCAGGCACTTAACCAACTGCGCCATCCAATCGCTCAATAGCTTCTCTCGCCGTAGACCAGGACTGGGACGATCAAGGTCTTGAAAAAGGCCAGATTGGTCTCTACTACTATTTAAAAAAAAACTCGATTCCTATCATTTAAATCTTTTTATTATTATTTTCATTAATAACCGACATGCGTCTGGAACATCTTTGTTTAATTTTAACCTAATCTCAATTGGACTTAATTAGTATTTTGCTTTGTTAATGAAGAACAAAAAATATATGTACGTCAATTATGATAATCCTTCCGATACTCGTATGTAATTCAACTACACAGTGAAGTAAAAAAATAACAAGTTCTTTGTTTTTTTTCTTTTCAATTACCTATATAAGTGATAAATAATAGTTCGTTGGGACGCTGGGAGGAGCATGACCACCTCGTTGGCATCACCAAATCATTGACGATCAGAATGTCGGATGATTTCGTATGAAGAACACATCGTGCTCCTTGTCGATCCACTTGATCAATTTATCCACATACTTTATGACCACCCCCTTATCGACCATTGGCTCGAATACAGCGTATAATTCAGAGGCCGCCGTCACCCATGCCAGAACGACTTCTTTCTCCTTGACCTCGTAAATCAACTTCAGAGGCCGACTGTTGTTGTGAATGCGATGATGCAGATCACAATAAATCGCCTCCAAACGTTCGAATTCGGCAAGTGTTGTATAGGGAGGGTTGATTTCGGAGCATAGCAACTGATGAGACGATGACTTCGGCTTATAAAGGAAGTGTCGTAACTCTGGAATACCGATTGCTGCAAGGTTAAGTCTTGTGTCTTGTTGCGGAGTTTTGTTGATCTGTTCACTGATCGCCTCTAGACAATGAGTGCGACGTAGTTTTTCCGTGATTTTCTTCTTTGCATCAGATAGGGTAAAGAATACATCACGGTCGACGGAGAGCAGGAGCAGGCATGCTTGACAGTCGTCCGATAAATACGAAACATGTGCATGCAGATATCCGTTCATGTCGAACTTTGGTAAGCATATGGGCATCCAGTTCTCAACGGTTTTGAAACTCTCCGAACATTCGATTAGATTGAAAATTAACCTGAAAGAATTTTTTAAAGATTTCATTTTTATAGCACCAGATACATTTGCATGGATATGTGATGAAAATACATGTAAGGTAGTTCTAAGGGACATCTTTTCATTGACTTTCTTTTTATAATAATAATAATAATAATGGCGGCGCTACAGTCCGAGGTGGACCTGGGCCTAGCTTCTCAGCAACCACTCGTGTTGTGCGTTCTGTCACGAGCGGAGGGGACCTACAGTTTAATGCCGACTCCGAACGGCGAGATTGACAAGCTTTTTCTAGACAGTTATACTCTTTGAGCATTGTCAGTGACTCGAAAGAGGTGGAGCCCTGAAAAAAGTTTGGGTGATTTTTCGGGAATCGAACCGAGAACACTGACCGTAGGAGTCGACGCACCTACCCACTACGCCACGGCACCGTCAGTGATCTACTGTATGATATCTACATACCACCAAACAAAATAAGCTTTCCAGCAAATGATTGTGTGACCCCGAAAACAGTACCAAAGAAACTTAGCATCAGATTAGAGGCGTTATCGCAAGTTGCGAATGGACGGCCATCAGTATACAAAGAACCAATGAAAGTACATCCAAACGAAATTGTTTCTTTTGCGAGTACATACATAGGAGCATGTTTCAAAATGTTTCAAATATTGAGTATAAGGCTATTATATGACCCCAGCACATCAGAGAAAATGTTTGCGCTGGTTGTTTAAATTATCGACGCTTGTATTACCCTACAATAGCGAAGATTGATAAGTGCCGCACGAAATATTACGTAACTCTGTAAACACTGATAAGGAATTTGATAGGCTTGCTTGTCACACGAATGTCTCTTAACAATGAATCCTTACCTCAAGTCAGCTTGGTGTATTGAATACTTCTTCATTCGAACCAACGCAATCAGTTTGTTGTTGGCAATTAGTACTGCGAAGACCAAATTCTTTATTTTTGAGCAATTGCTCTGAATGGCATTTGTGATGTTGGACCTAATCGTCGTTGAAAGCGGCATCACTCGGATCGTGTTTGTCAGAAACGTGAAAACGTTGTTCGTTACTGAAAAACAGACAAGTAAATACACAAAATCTCATTTGAACCATGTCACATACTCTTCTTGTTACTACTGTCGTTGGCTAGTAGATGGAAGATCAGACGTTCACTTCCAGCAAGCAGTCGTCGCAAGTCAAAATTCTTCCTCTTCTCGAAGATCTTCGTCATGTGGGAATACGTCAGAGTGGACAATATTTGGTTGTAAACATCACTGAAAAAAGAAAAACGACAAATTGGAACAGGATAGAACGGCAAAGTTCACCACCAAAAACAAACCTTAGTTGCATTTGAAGTTGTTGCACGCTCATGTTGCTCCTTGACGCAGCGACCAGAATCAGTGAATTTCGAACAAGAAATACGAATTTGATTCCCTCTGCGTGTATTGACGTAATTGCATCCTGTCCGTGCTGAACAAAGCTAACCAGTGCCTGAATTACTCCAAATAGAGTGGCCAACTTGTCTTCAGTGCCGTGCAAGGAATAGATAGGTTTTCCCGCTTCGCTCAGTATGAAGATGTGTTTCTTGTGTAGCAGCCACTCACTGTCGTGAAGGTAGTCTATTTCATCATCAGACGTGGAATGTGACGATGCCGCTGCACTAAGATTATCCTGAGAACCATTCAGCTCTTTACTTTTATCACTTGAGAATGAATCTGATTTCTTCACGTTCCCATTTGGTTTTAGCGTCTGATCTTCGGATGTAAGCTCTGCTTGAATATCCTGTATTATGCTGTATTTGTTGTCTTCCTGCTCCTGGAAGTAATCTGCCCCCTCAGCGTCTGCAAATTCATCAACTGTTGTGTTAGACGGACCATCCACCTCAAAATCCATTCTGGTTTCTTAAGTTTTAGACAATAACGTTTTACAGAAGTGACAGAATTATTGCATTGTATGTCGTAATTAAGTCTTTTCCTTTTTCCTTTAATTCAATATAGACCCCTGAATCAGAAAAAAGAAATGTTTTGTTGAAATCCCCACTTAATGCGAATAATTATTCAATGTCAACAAAATGACAAGTATTGGGGGTGTTAGATTTGTGTTGTTTCGAATTTTCGCAACAATCAAAATGCAAGTATTTTAATGAAAAAAAAGGACGATTTAAATTACTGAAGGTCATTTCAAATCTGTTCTTGTTCATTTTTGAATACAATATTTTTAGACATTTTTGGAAGATTTACCTCAGTTTACACAAATACACACAAAGATTTGATAAATAGTAAGATTTGCTTATATTATTTCGTTCTTATATGCGCTGGTAACGCACAAAGAGCAAAGTGTCAATAAAAAAAGATCAGTTTTACAAATGCCCAAATAAAAACCACTTTTACAAAGTTTAAAAAAAATCGAACACACAGTGAAACAAGTGTTAATCTACGAACAAGTGCCAACAGTGTTTAGAAAAACATCTGACAGTTAATGACACCGCTGTACAGAAATCTGACTTGTCAAACATAAGTGTTTACTTCACAATTTTTTCGTCCCAAAACATTTTGCTCTTTAAGAAAAAGTTTCAAGCTTAAATCATGTCTAAAACCATGTATTACCAAAATAATCAATATGCTCGTGTTATGAATCTCAAATACAAGTCAAAGTACAAAAAAATCAAACGGATAATAAAGAACTATGTTTTTGTAAGAACTCGGTTCTACAAGCGTCCTCACCCATATTCATTTCTTATTTTTCTTGTAGGAAAATGCTGCATTATGTGATCAAATTGCACAAATTCAAGATGATATAGTAGTAAGCAAGGAAGAACGTCGTTATCTCCTCAAACGTCTTCTCAAGTATGAGAAGGATATCGAACTGGTGCCAGCGCAAAACAGCAACACCACATCAAATGGCGATACAACCCCCAACGTACCCCATGTTCCTGGTAAGAGAGGGCCGAAAAAACGCATCAAGACCGAAGATGGGACATCCACTCCAAAGCAGAGGACAACAACAAATGGTAAAACTCCAGGGCCGAAGAAATCCAATGTGATTCAGAAAGTCCCATACGACGCTCATGGAAAACCGATCTTTCCCATCAATCTTGGCGGCTTTGTGCTGCATTCTCTTGGGGAAATAATGGCGGAGAACACAAACTTCCACACAGAGAACTGGATCTATCCCGTAGGCTTTGTCGCAACCCGAGTTTACTCACACCCCAAGGAACCTGAGAGAAAATGCGTCTTCACATGCAAAATTCTTAATAATTCCGGAGTGCCGCAGTTTCAAATCATCCCAGACGCTGAATTCGATCACGTTTTCTTCGGAGAATCAGCAAATATTTGCCATTTAGGCCTCTTAGAGACGATAATTCGTGTGTCCGATGTCGCCAATCTACCACTGCGTGCACAGGGAGAGCGATTCTTCGGACTGGGAAACCCCACCGTCATGTCCCTTCTACAGTCCCAGCCAAACTTTAAAAAATTACAAAATTTCAAGGGATTCATCGTAGACGGAGGCTACGCCATCGAAGACAAGGATCCCACCCTCAGCTACGACGCTCTGCAAACTCTGATCACCATCTCGGCCTATCACACTGTCCCCGAGGTAAAAGAGGAACCACCAGATGAGCTACTCGAGTAAAACGTAACCTTTTTTATGTTTCGTATATTTCTTGAAGTAAAAAACACCTTGATTAACTCTAAGACAAAAAAACTCTTATAACTTAAAAATGATACGTCTTGTCGTGAATAGTTTTGTTTCTTTTTTTTTTGGAAATTGAAGCGGTAAGCTATTTATTCAGCGTGTGGATAGAAATTGATAAGTGTCTTGCACTTAAGTCTGTATTTACACTAAGCAACACTGTCAGGCGTACAGAAGCGAAGCAGGATAAATCAGCGAGGTGTATATATGTATGGTCAGTGGGTTGCGTTTCGTTCAACTTGCTACCGCATTCACAGATTGCTCACGTTCCTCGTTGATGATTGTCCGCTGCTGCTGCGCCTGCTGGTCAGCACCACTGCTCGACGCTCTGGCGTACTCCGCTGTATCGTGTGTCGAGATTTGTGCGAAGTTGTGGCAGTGATTGGTTTCTTAACACGCACTGAACGATTGAACAGCAAGTTGGACACTGCAACAACAGGCGAGAACAGTCGTAATGGGATGTCGCTGAAAAGAAAAGAATTTTTTACTCTTAACCTGACGGATGGAGACTAAAGCTACTGGAGTTTAGTGATGTGCGGACAAGAGAATCCAAGTCAACTTGAACGGAAGTTAAACCTGTTGCGATGATGTGATGTGATGATGTCATAACGGAATACGATCGAATTTTGGCACTGCACGAAAATTACCATACACAAGCGTAACCGAACAGTGCTAAGATTGTCGATTTACTTATTTGAATTGGGCAGTGGTATCTAACAATGGAAATTCCCAGAGGCAGCAAAATACCATCCTCCTGGGAAACTCCAAAAGGTTTTCATTCTTCCTTCATCTACCCTCTCCTTGGATTTATTTATTACTCGAAGGATAAGATTCAGGTAGTTCTTGGACAATCTCCCGTCGCAAAATTTTACCTGCGTAATCTGTTATTAAACTTACCTAGCTCCCACGACTGGCTGAGCTTCGTTTCCGCTCAATATGAATAGCGGAAAGAATATCGAAAATATGCAGCTACTGCTCGAAAAAAAGAGAAAAAGTTAACCAAAGCCACACAACGCAAGAATAACAAACGTCCACTTACCTCACAATCACAGATTTTGGTAAACTCGTAAGAACAGTCAAAGGGATGCCGAATCCCAAAAAATACGGCCAATTGCATTCGATGTAGCTGAGGCGTTTGTGTAGCTCCCATCCCATGTTAAACCACTTATACTCAAACGAGTAGAGCGAATACAGGAGACATAGGTGAACGAAGCAAAGGATCTTGCCGACATAGTTGAATGGCAGCAAATTCACAAGCATGCTCTGAACGAGAAACAATGCCTGGACCAGCAAGCTGAAGAGAAAGTCGGCAATTAACTTGCTGACACTTGCCATGAACTGTGGACGTCCCTTGCGAAACCTGTAGGCTGCATTCGCTATATCCTGGAACCACAAACTGCTGACCACTTTGCTGAGTAGAAATATCGGCAGTACCCACATCATGCCGAAGAGGATCGATAACAGCGATTGCAACCAACCCCAGACGTATTGCAACTCATCGGCCTTGTCTCCGTAGCACCATGTAAGGATGAACTTGAGTCCTGGCAGAATGAACGACTCAAACAAGATGATGCTCAGCCATGTGAAGCCGCCATTAAGAGCACAGCACTTAAAGACCTGCTTGGCTATTTTCAATTCCCTGCAAGAAGAATCGAAGTTTACAAACAGTTCCGTCTCATTGCAGATGGTAACTTACCCCTTTTTCACATTAGCATCTCCCGGCAACGCCTTCGATCCTATCCTTCGTTCGTCAGCCCTTGGTGTTAATAATTCCGGATTCAGTGTTAAATCTCCCATCAAGGGAGAAACTTTTTCAGCATTTTTAAGCTCGTTCAAGCGATTGATCTGGCTATCTATGTAAAAGACAAGAGCAATGCCTTTGATGCTGTCGTAGATGCCATGAAGTACACCATGTAAAATATTCTGCAAAATCACATATCAGAAAAGCGATTAGTAATCTTGAAAAATTTTCAATTCGTAACGTAAATCATTGCCGAGACTACGCAGTGCTTAGTTCTTTGTTTACCTTTATTGTATCCATTTGGAGCTGTGGTTTTCTATGGCTAGGGTTTTATACACTTATTCTTAGTCCGTACATATATTATTACAGATTTTTGTCTAATATATTCATCTAGATTTAATTGATGTCCCGCGTTGGGACCACAACTGTGAATAAGTGAAAGAAAAACAATGAACTTTGCCTTGTTCCTAGGTAAATGAAAAATAAAATAAAAACATATAGCACAAGGTTGACAGATGACAGAATTAATTTCAGCTGATTTTTGATGACAAAACATACTTCCAGTAGAGTGGTATTGGGTGCATTCAGGAGCACATTTTTATGAAGACGAATCATTTTATTGAAGATTTTACAATTGTTTTTAAATTAATGCCAAACAGATTAACGAATTTTAAATATTTTGGATTAAACGTTTTTTTTCTCTTCAAACGGTAGGATTGAATGCGAATGTAAATTCATACACATTTGGTCTAAGAACTTAACCATGTTGCTGATATACGATTTTCTCTAGACGATGTAGCACAATTTCAGACATTTGTAGCAACGTGACTAAGATTTAAGATATGACCATTCATTCTAAGTGGTTGTTTACAAACGACTGGTCAATCTGCCTGGACTGACAAGACTTTCTGTTTGTGGAGCACCCAAAGTGAGGCAACTATGACGAAAACCGAACGGTAAGGGATAAAAACAGGCATGGACTTTTCTCGGGGGAAGAAAGAAACTTTTCGGTGTTTTCAACCCATCTCCTTCTTGCTTGTAATAGTAATATACATATTCTGTCTCCGATAATCTTGCCTTCTTCCGCTCATATAATCATCGTCTAACAACGATACGATACAATACAAATTACCCGCGAGTCGGAATATCAAAGCACGTCATAATAATTCTGCCTCGAGATATCGTAACAGCCAATATAGCGGAGTGTTCACCAATGTGTTGTCGTTCATAAATTAAATTAATCAGAATTATTTAAGCTCTAGTGTTATGATACATATATGTTGTATGTAACATATAAATTCTTTTTTTTTTCATTCCAAATAATTTTTCTCCTTAGTGTACAATAACTTGGCTGCTCATTCCATTCCAAAACCTTAGCTGTCATAAGTTCCAGTCAACCCAACCATTTCTGGCTACATTCTTGTCATCTATTGATACACTTTTTGTGTGTTGCGTATCGTGTGAGGGAACTTTTGATTTTATATTTTATTCCTCGGGGGAGTTATTCGATAATTCCCATCTTAATTTCGAGGCGTATAGTCCATATTTTGATAATAGAACAACTGACGTATTGCTCTGGTAAAGATCATCGATTAATTTTTGTTTTCTCCTCGTCCATGAAGCAAAACATTTCCCTATACTAACAAGTTTTCTATTGTCATTGTCTTTGTTTTTCATTTTTCCTTGCGTATTGTGTATATAAGTGATATTTTTATTTATTTGTATTTCCTTTGTTTGCCTGTACTCAGGTGTCAACAAACGTTTTGTTGGGAACAAAAAATAAAGCAATTTACTGACTAGTAATTATTCAAGTTAATTCGCCATATCGTTTGAAAATGAATTCCAAACCGAACAATATTTCGTGACTCGCTCTACCAAATAAGGAAATTTAAGAGTTGAAGCAAAAACAGATAACGCTTTCACTCTATCAACCTACTTGGGTGCTGAAGTTTGCAGCCCCCACCACTCGTTTGTCATGCATCGCAAAAACATATGATCTGTAATTTACGTCGATAACCTTTCTTTTAGCCTGTTTCCCTATTTGATAGAGAGGTGTTAAATGTCACAAAAGCGAAACTTGATGCATCAATCAGTTCGATGTTATTCATCGGCAAACGACACATTTTGAGAAGGAATTTAGCATTTCATTGTTCTGACCCTAATCACATTACATGATCGTGCCCAATCACTTATACATTTTGTTTTCTATTACAGATTGACGCAATATATAATTCCAAATGCGGGTCGCATTAGTTTAATTATTTCATTCCTATATCAAAAGGCGCGCACACACACGCACATACCCAACAAGAACATCCTCGATAAGCAAAGTTCTTTTCGAGCAGATAAGAGTCGTCGTCAAACAAAATTCATCATAGTGGACTGTTATAACAAAAGCAGTATATAAGCATCGCCAACATGCCGCGGAATAGTGATCTCGAACCAATTGTGGGGAACGATGAACTTGCGGAACAGACAGAAGCGATTGCCGAGAGTCCTTCGCGTCCACAGCACGACAATGAATTGGACCCTGCACCCACTGGATGTTGGGCCTCCATATGCTGCAACCCAAGCAGCGGTCCACATCGATTTATTGCCCTGATATTTATGTGCCTCCTAGGTTTCGGTAAGTACAGATAATTAATTATGCATAAATCATATAAATTAAACAATTAATTTCACGAGATAATTGGAAACACTTTATAACATGTTTCCTGTGAACTTGTCCCCTTATCGTGTGGCTGCTGGCAGCTGCCTGCTGCATCTTTTATCAGGAAGCTGCCCGATGCACAAGACTGAAGATAACGTCGTCATTTCTTTGGTTAATGATAATTGAGTTGATTCCATTCTCACTTATTCGGATTCGAAAATAAAATCTTTTATTTTTTGCTCTCGTGCATTCGTACTCAATCATTCAAGGTCTTGTGGGCTTATGATTCATCCCGCATATATGACTCATGCATGTGGACAGTGTCATATTGCAATGCTATGCTGGCTGTTGCAGGGAAGCTCTGATTACGCAAATTATCATTAGTCGGTGCCTAGATTGGGATTCTTTTCCTCATGATGAAATGTGTTGCTATCTGATGTGTTATGCGTGTAGATAGCACGAACAAGCGGAGCATTTCGGTTGTGCTAATCAGAGATGCAAACAGTGGGAAAGTAGGATGAGAATAACGTTTATTTTTACTATCATTGATTATCAAAATCGATTAGCAGAATGAAAAGGTTTTAAACTCATGAATGCCTTTCATTTTTTGAATGAGCGTTTGCAAAGTTCTAAAATTAGAAACTTGCCTTAAGTAAAATATTAGTTCGATATGTCAGCAGTAAGAAGAAGACTTAGAGAAAATCGTAGCTCTGAGGGGCCCAATTGACATAGCAAAGACGGTTGCTAACACGATTTCGGAATTAGGTGCGCAAAAGATCGTTTGTGGCACGGACTGTGTGGCATAGTGCGCCATCCTGCACGGAACAGAGGTCGTCCAAATCCATATTTTCAATTTCAGTAAAAAAAATCGATTCGGCTCTGTAACACCCACCGTTGACCGAAACTTTGTTCCCAGCCTCATTTTCGAAGAAAAATGGTTCAATGATGCCACCTTCTCTGGCCTGAAACCGCACTGACAACGACCTATCAGATTAATGGGTGACAGTTTCAGGCTCTCATAAAAAATAAAAAGCGGCTGAAAGATCTTATGGGCGATGTAAAGGAAACTTCTTTTTCTTCTTCTTAGGGCGCTACGGTCCGAGGTGGACATGGGCCTCACCCAACATGCCTCTCCAGCCAGCACGATCTTTTGCCAGCTGTCTCAAGTTTCGCACATCAAGCCTAGCCATCTAGAGTGTTGGATCCGTAGACGCCTGGCTAGACTCATGTCGTTGTACAGCCCATATAGTTCGTGGCTGAACCTTCTCCTCCAAATGCCATCAACGCAAACAGGACCAAAAATCGCGTGCAGAACTTTTTTCTCAAGACTCTTGAGATATTGTCCATGCCTCTGGTCAAGGAAACATATCCCTCGGTAATTGACGCAGTCAAAGGGGACTCCTTGCTTGTGGATCAGTAAACGATACTGAGATTTCTTTCATCGGGCATGCTGTCTTCCTACCATATTATATCTTCAGCCAAATCATCTCCATCTGCCCCAGCAGTTTTGTTAGTCTTCAATCTCGATATTGCTCTTGACTTCGTCTATGCCTTAGCAGTTTTGTTAGTCTTCAATCTCGATATTGCTCTTGACCTCGTCTATGCCGGGGGACGGAATTCTCGTATATCTTCGTCTAAGTTGTGTGGAACATTATGAATAATGTATGAACAATAACTGGAATTAAATTTGACATAAATAGTCGAGAAAGACGATTTTCATACTTTTGACGTTTCGTTTTGACCTCTGACTCTCAGATATACTACTGAACAATGCAGTCGTTTCTGATAATATAAATTTCTCTTACGTAAGTGCCTGGTTTCAATTGGGTATGTGACACAATGGATTTAGATCTTCTGGTATTCCGACTGTCCTTGACGGGCTTCGGGCAAGCTTTTCTAATTACAACTCATGCATTGTGTGTTGCTCTTCCAAATTTAAAAAATATACTTTTCCCATACATTTCCCTTCAATGTCACTCCAATTTGATATTTCGTGACAAGTACATTATGTGCACTATAATTTCCCACACATATACATATGTATCTATATGTAACATATTGCGGTTAGATACCAGCCACAGTAAAACCAGTTAAAATCAACTGGATTCATAAGCAATGATTTACCATTCCCCCAACTCGTTGTAGGATACAAAAATGATGCCCATATTCACATTTTATTCACATAATTGATAATTTCATTCTCTTTTTCTTAGGATCGTATTTCTGTTACGATAATCCGGGTGCACTCCAAGATGTCTTCAAGAAAGAGCTGAATATCTCGACCACCGAGTTTACCATGTTGTACTCAATATACTCCTGGCCGAACGTTGTGCTATGCTTCATCGGAGGTTTTCTCATCGATCGTGTGTTCGGCATCCGTTTGGGAACAATTATCTATTTGGTTATTCTGATGATTGGACAACTGGTGTTCTCCTTTGGTGGACTGTCGGACACATTCTGGATGATGATTGTGGGACGATTCATCTTCGGAATCGGTGCTGAATCGTTAGCCGTCGCACAGAACAATTACGCAGTTCTTTGGTTCAAGGGAAAAGAACTGAACATGGTCTTCGGGTTGCAGCTTTCGTTTGCTCGTGTTGGAAGCACGGTGAATTTCTGGGTCATGGAACCGATCTACAAGTACGTGTCGGATTTCTACCACGGTCCCACAGCAGTGGGTGTGGTTCTGCTTCTGGCAGGGCTCACATGCGTGATGTCCTTTATATGTGCCCTCATATTAGGTTTGTACTCCTCGTCTATTTCCTTCCACGAGTGAGTTAAGCAACAAAAGGTGTTTTGCAGGATGGATGGACAAGAGAGCTGAAAGGATGCTTCAACGAAACAACAATCCGACGGGCGAAATACCGAAGCTGACTGATGTGTTTACCTTTAAAGTGACTTTCTGGATGGTATCGGTGGTTTGTGTGGCGTACTATGTGGCTATATTCCCATTCATTGCTTTGGGCAAGTAAGTTCACAGCTCCTCTTTACTCAACAACATTTTTCACATTCATTACTTTTTCAGAGATTTCTTTATTAAAAAGTTCGGATACACTCCATCGGAAGCGAACAGTGTCGACTCCATAGTGTACCTGATTTCAGCAATTGCCAGTCCTCTGTTTGGATTTGTCATTGATAAATCTGGACGGAATGTAGGTTGGGTATTCTTCGCTACGGTCTCGACAATTGGTGCACATTCCTTGCTGGCGTTTACCTTCTTGAACCCTTACATTGGTATGGTTTTAATGGGATTGTCATACTCTATGTTGGCCGCCAGTTTGTGGCCACTTATTGCACTCATCATTCCCGAATATCAACTTGGCACGGCCTATGGATTGTAAGTTATAAACGATACACTTGATACTTTGACTTGAAGACTGATCCAAACTAACCATATATCACGGGGTTTGCTATACAAAACACAAAAAGAGAAATAACAATTAATCAGTGTGACTCCTGTTGGCATGTTCATATAAAGTAGAAATAACATTCGTATGAATTGGTTAATAGTTGATAATCTGCTTGAAATTGGCTTAAATTTTTTTGTTTAATTGGTCGGAAAATAATTCGTTAAATGTTGGCAAATTCTGTAAAATAATTCTACTCTCTTTTGTTGCTTCATTTATGGGAACTTGTGTACTTGTGTGAATGTGTGCTCAAATTGGTGAGATGTATTGTTGATTGTTTTGTGTGTGATTGTTAGCATTTCACAGATGCCACAGATGTATATGATGTTATTTATTTAAACAAATGTGTGTGTTGGGTGCTCTTGATGTGATAGTTGTGCTAAGGCCTTGATTTAGCTTGATGTAGCCTACTTCAATGCAACTTCTTGCAAAGTATTCCATAAGATTTTGTTGAAGAAACTGAAAGATACTTGAAAGTAATCGAATATGAAAGTCAGCTAAGTAGTTAATACTTTTCTAAGGTAATAGCCGCCAATTCTTCATCCTTGACTTCAGGTGGTGGAAAAAGTTACTTGTAGTCTGATTCACATCGTCTTTGTTCTGCGCGTTCATTTCAATACTGCTCAAGAACGTAGTTAGTCTTTGCTTCTTCCATTAAATGGGAACAAGCTTTAACCACTTAAGTCGAATTCATTCGAAAAATTATTTGTTTTCTTTGTTATTTATAAAACATACAAAAATAAAGTCTTAATAAAAATAAGCTAATGGTACAGTTTCAGGAGGTCTGTTACGATACCTGCACAAAACAGTAAGCATCTACGAAAAATTACACAAAACTATGACATTTTGTTCCCCTACTCCCTTTCGAAACTGTGAATTTTAGTACCGAAAGTAGGGCAACAGGCTTGGGCTGTATGGAGGATCTGTATGAAGGAGATGGAATAGATGCGCCAAAAACAGGCATGCTTCACCTTCTTTAAAAGTGTCTGGCGTGGCTGTTTTCTTCCTATATATTATATTTTTTGACGCATTTTGCTCGTTCCCTTGTGATCGTTGAGCTCCTAACGCATGCTGTGTGGCATTTTGTTTAAGCTTGCTAGGAAAACTTATCACAGACACTTTAAATCCAATTTGAATGATTGTGCACTGTAAACACATAATGGGTAGGTAGGTAAAAGTGGCGGTGGACATACAGATCTTGTTAATCGCACCCAATTAGCGTCATGAAAGCGCCGTTTTGATACCACATCCTATGGGATATCTAATTTGTGAGAAGGGGGTGAAAAGGAGTGTGTATTCACTCAGATTAGTCAAATTTGAACCACTTTGTGGAATTTATGAAGGCTAGTAGACTATGAATGTGGGCGCCGTGGCCGTGTGGGTTCGTGCGTCGACCCATGCGCTTTAGACTTTCACAGTCTAGGCTCAATTCCAAGTTCAGACAATTTTTGAAAAAAAAAAAAAAATTGTTCGCGGCTCCACCTCTTTCGAGTCACTGACAATGCTCAAAGAGTATAACTGTCTAGAAATAGCTCCTCAATCTCGCCGTTCGGAGTCGGCATTAAACTGTAGGTCCCCTCCACTCGTGAGAGAACAATAGCACGCACAACACGAGTGGTTGCTGAGAAGCTAGGCCCAGGACCACCTCAGACTTTAGCGCCGCCGTTATTATTATTATTTTTATAATTATTAGTAGACTATGAATGTTTGCTTCTGAGAGGTTATTAGGGGTGTTAAAGAAGGCTTTGCCCAGAGTGCATTGTCTGACGCTAGCTAGAGCCGGACATTTGCACAGAAAGCGCTCGAGGGTTTCTGGCTCAGTTTCCACCCGGCAGCTGCGGCAGTGCGAGTTAAATGGTATGCCCAGTCTTTCAGCATGCCTGCCAAGAGCCCAGTGTCCAGTACAGACCGCTATAATTCAGGGTATGTTTCTTCTACTGTTGTTGAGCAGGTCTTTTGTTCTCTTTTGGTTGTAGTTGGGCGATAAGCTTCTGCATAGGATACATGTTTCCAACTTGGTCCATCTTTCGTTGGCGATCTTGAGGAAGTGATTGTAGATGTTATTTTTTACGAAGGTAAACACATAATACTACATGCAAGCATTGCTGCTGCGCCTTCCAAAAAATAGTTTTTATTACGAATATTCGACTACTATTCGGTATTGGGCCTATTTGGCTACTTATTTAATATTCGAATATCAAATTATGGACAAATGTATCCATTTTATTCATAAATTATTACTTTAATATAACAAAATCTACTAGTGGTAAATTTGATGAATAAAACACAACTTTTACAGCATTTGTTGGTAGCAAACGATTGCGCTCTCTTCCCATAAAATATCCCGTCTTCTAAAAACAGCTTCTCACTAAATACTCTAGTGCCTGGAGGTGATAAACAGATCTTAGCGAATGTTGCCAGACTTGTAAGGGTCTGCCGTGTAATCTTGGTATACAGCAGTTTTCTGCTGTAGAATTCGATTTCGTTTACAATGGCACATCTTCATCACTTTGAATAACTGTTGGTGCGTACAGGAATGATACAGGTCGTAGCCTGTTACTTACACGTCTTTTGCCGAAAATTCAGCCGTCAGATATTCGGGGCTTAGGCCAAGATCGTGGCCGAATATTCGGTATTCCGTTAAAAAACTATTTGTGGCAAAAATACTAATTCAAAGAGACCATAACTCAATTGGAGAGTACATTACTGAGTGAAAACATGATTCAAATTATCCAACTTGAGTGTTTCACATGCAGAAGGTCTCTTGCCTTCTACTCATGTAAACACTGTCTTCTTGCTAGCTTTCTAAAAGCGAATACTATTTTAATTGATCGCGAGAAGCCTATCCTATCTATCCAAAAGCCTATCCCTATTTAATGTGAAGCATGTGTCGGAAGTTCATTACTTATTAAGTCTGTTTCGAATATGTATGGATTCACTAAAATAAATGGAAATTTGAATTGCTTTGTTTGCAGGTACGAATATCATGCACGAAATAATATTTTCATCTCAATGTCTTTCGCCTTGTCTCATTTGTCTCATTTTCCCAACATACTTAATCTTCTCTTCAAAAACCTCAAACATACCCCACTAATATGATAAATTTGAATTCTATTTAGCTGTCAATCAGTCCAAAATCTCGGCCTGGCGGTGATCTCAATCTTATCTGGAATTATAGTTGACAATAGCAACGGTACATATCTTTGGCTGCAAATGTTCTTCATTGGATGGCTCACTGGTAAGCAATATACACTCGCTGTGACATATTCAATGTTCTGATTTGATGTCTTTAATTGCAGTTGCCCTCATAGCGACATGTGTTATCTGGGGTTATGATAAGAAAACAAAAGGAAATCTCAACATGTCACCCGTACAGAGGATCGAATACAATAGGTTAACTTAAGATTTTGCATCACCCGTAAGTGCTTGCCACCTTATAGAATTTGTTCTTTTAGTAAAATCATTCACGAAGGAAACCGCGCACGACATGGAGAAGATCTCTATAGTAGTGACCAGGAACCGCTCCTGGATGATAATTAACTACCGATCCAATTAGATAAAATCAAATACAAAAATATATATCTGAGTCCTATCCACCTGTTTGCCACCTAAATGCAAGTGCATATATTTACAGAATATTTTACTAAATAACATAACAATGAACTAGAACATTGAATGAGAATAACAGCATATATCGTCCGTTAGAAAAATCAAATCATATCAAATGTTGTATAGATATGTTATATGTTACAAATATTTTATGTTTTTTTGTCGTGCGATGGCTTCAAATGCTTCTTTGTTGATATTAGGTAAGCGGGAACTAAATTAATAGTATTTTTTTTGTTTTATATATATTTTCTAAGTTCTCACACATTGTTTCGTAAGAAAGTTTTATTTTTCTATGATTATGCAACGGATGTGGTATATGATTTGTCATTTATTGTTACGATGGCCGCACATGTTGCTGTTACAATATTTTTATACATATACACACACCTCTATACACTGAGAATATTTTCTATGATTTTTACAAATTGAATAGAAAAAGACAAACGATTGTATAGTATGTTTAAGAAGTTTTTATTTGTCAAATATTAAAAGGATAAAGATAATAATGTTAAAATGTTTTTAAATCAAATGATAAACTATTTACTATATATACTGATAGATAAGTTAAACATTTTTCGCAAGATCTAATAAATATAAATGTGATGCAAGAAGGTTATTCTGTTTTATGTATAATTCTTTTTCAGAACGGGGTCTTTGACACTCTATCAGAGAGGTGAGTAATCCGATATTAAATTCTTATATTTAAAAATAGTATAGTTCCGCTTCTGTCCGGAGCGGACATGGGCCTAGGCTTCTACAGCAACCACTCGTGTTGTGGGTACTATTGTTTTGTTAATAAAGACTTTTAGACTAGCTGCTGGAACATACATTCATGTATAATCGACAAAATCGCCAGTCTTCTTTCGTAGAAAGAACGACTTCAAATCAGGGAGCGCGCGTTATCAAAGTTTAACGTAATCATATTTTGATGACGTACTTAAGAACAAGGGACCATTAATTAAAGGTAGATAGAACTAAGAATAGCATGTATGAGTAGAAGAAACTCTTAAGTGAAAGTTTATCTGTGATAAAAAAGTTTTGGGATTTTTTCAATAATAAAACGAAAAGGATTTAATTATTATTCAATATTCATTTAATGCCCTCAAAGTAATCCCAATATTCCAATGTTTTATCCAATCTTCAAGCCACTTTTCATAAACCGAATCGCCTTCAGCTTCTTATGCGAAATGCAGAACAAAAAATAAATGCAGTCCAACACATTACTGGAGGTCTAAAAGATTTTTCGAGAGCTCGAAAATAAAGTGGTTCGGGTAACATGATGGCTGTAGGTAATATGATGGAAACATAAAAAAAATAGCATGAAAAAACCTACGTAATTACAGACTTTGGGGTTCATATCTAATGCTGTGAGGGAGCGATTTAATAATCACTTGAAATAATGTGTATCGCAAATATTTTAGTTATAATAACGAGCAATAAGCAGCGCAATGAATATTTCTTGGCAGAAAAGGATCCCTTTGAAAGATGGCAAGGTGGCAGACGCTCTAAATAGGGACCATTGTTGACCATGATTGTTAGTGTATGGCGTTGTCAAATTGCAATTTCATATTTTTTTAACTTCTTTTCGATCACATTGATTGTCTGACTACGACAGCAGCTCATAGTGGATGATTCCCTTCCTATCCCACCAAACCCATAGCAAAATCTTCCCGGACGTTAATCCTAGCTCTCAAATTGTGTAGGATGCTTTGCCGGCCCTCGATAATAATCCTTGGCGTATTTGGTTGCCGTATGTGATCCACTTTTCTTCATAGTCAGAAATGAGTCGATTTTTTTGCGATTCGTGGTCCATATTTTTTTGTGGCCGCCGTGGAGTAGTGTCTAAGTGCTCTCACTCTAGGTTTTATTTCCAGAACAGCCAACAATTTACAAATTTCACGGTTCCACCTCTTTCGAGTCACTGACAATTCTGTATCACACAAGAATCCGCAACACTATCATCCAAAAGAAATATATTGTTTTCGACTGCTTAAACATTAACTCTTCAAAATCCCCATACCACAATTGTCGTCCCGTAAATCACATTCGCAGGACAGGAAAAATAAACTTATCTCCCAATTTCTCGTAAATAAAAAAATGTAAACAAAAACATTGAAATTTACTGCTAGACGTCGAGTGCGACTCCATGTGGCCAAAAGCCGTAATCACATTAGCAACCTTCAGCTAGAACAACATGCGGGGATTTTTTTTCGCTCTTACATCGAAAATATACCAAACATTTAATCAAAAATTGTATCAAACATCATGGAAAATTGTACAACATAATTTTAATGTAGCAAAAGAGAATATAATATACACTAAACCATTCAATAACACCCAAGACGTGTGAACAAATTGGAAATGTACATTCAACAGGTAAAGCTGTTGTACGGTTTTGTCTCATCAAATGATGACACATCTTTTTCGCTTCACCCTGTAGTTTTCCCATCTCTGCTTTGATTGGATGTCCCATCCATACGAAAAGTAAAAAGTTTTCTTGCTGACGGACTGTGAGAATTTTAGGTGAGTACACTTTCAAAAATGTTTCAAACTTTATAAAAAGTGTAAACTTTTACATTTAAATGTGCGTTGCGTCGATATGTTATGAAGGTTTTATCAAAAGTTCACCGTAATCAGTGGAAAATTTAATTTTTGTGGTGTGACGAAGTTGCAAACCTTTGACAGAATTTTCCTATTGTATGCTGTGAATCAGTTGGTCTTTTGTTTCTATTCTCGTCCATATGATTCAAGTTGTTGCGAAAGAGACAAACCTACGAATGGGTGGGTGGTGGTGGAAGCACACTTGGATGAAGAAGGCCCACCATCAATTTTGGAAGTTTTGATTTTGATTTTTGACACATTTTGAGTTTGGTTATGATTTACTTGTGCTAGTGGAAAACATTCAATTTTTCTATTTATCTGTAGTCGAAGGTTATTCATTGTTGCGTGTTTTGGTTCTCAGTGAGATGCTTGTGGGCGGTTTATCTGTCAACTAACATGGTCAAACTCGGCGTTATTTAATTGGAATTTGATTTGTATTTACTCTCAAGTGCATTTCTTGTTTCAAATACTTGATAAAATCCACCATCTGCATATGTGCACACATGTGTAGGCAGTTCATAGCAGGGATTGGTTGGATCATAACATTTTCCTTCAGATTGCCTTCATGGCAAGTATATGAATTTGGGGCGAAAGAGTCATTGCTTTCAAATTCACGAATCGACGACAGTGGATGGACGTATTTGGCATATGGCTAATTTGTATTCTCTCTGCCTCGGGGTGATAATGAATCGCAAACAATAAGTAGTCCTCAGTAAAGTAAAAGCATATCGGTGATTAAACCAGCCGTCTGAAAAATGACATCTTGCATACCGACTAATACGCACAGAAATTTTCATTGTATATGATTTATTAAATCCAGAGCTAAGTAAGTGTGTACAGAGGCATTAGTGTGGCACAAGGAAGTTTTAATTAATTGAAGTAAGACCATGTACATGGTATAGATTCCATTGCGGTGAGTTATCGTGTGCGTATGTGTGTACATTCATTCAACTTTAAGTATCGAGTTGGTCTAGTTTTCTCTTCTAATTGTTTTTATTGAAGAAGTTATACTTTGTAACTTTGTATGGTAACAGTATTTTAAATTCTGACCACGACTGGAAATTGGAATCTCTTGTACTTACTATCTTGTCTACACAATGGAATTTGATTGTTTACAAGTATTTATCAATACCAATATGTAACTGACGTTTTTGTTTGCCTTCAGATGATATTTGACCTTGCCTCAGAACAGGTTCGGCATGTTCCCATGCCGGTCCGATGTTTTTATTTATAATTTTCTTTGATTGATAAGGTTGCACTGTGTTTGTATGAAGTGTTGGATCGCGTATCAGCTTTTTTATGTTTGTTATCTTTGTGAGGATTCTTGATGAAATGCACATTTGCACGTGTATCATGAATGTGTGGAATTATTGTGTCTGAAACTTCCACATGGTGGTGGGTGATGTTTTCTTAAAAATAGATAAAAATGTTGGCTATTGTTGTTGATGGATGGTGTTTGTTCTTTTTTAATTCAGTAAGTGCGTATATAATTAATCCGAATTTAAAAAAAATTATCAACTTTTTGGAGTAACTCATCTTTTGAGTTTCTTACTTTTCGCACATGCAGGCGCGAACCTGCAGTGTGTTACCTAATTCAACCACACAATATATATATTTCCATGACAAATTATCGGCTGGCTAAAGGCGTTGTCTTAAAATAAAGATTTTTTTATTGCTTCCAAATTTATACATACACGTGCACCACAATCACAAATAATTTTATAACTTCAAGCGGCATGGTCTTACATCATCTTATATATCAAATTTCAATTGGTTGTAATTAGCAATTTCCACACTATAAGCCTATCTAGTATGAGGATTTAACTGTAGCTTGGATCTCTGCTTTGCGTTTAAAGAAGACTGCAAAAATCTTCTTCAAATGTTCTCCGCCTTTGATGAATAGTTTCCATAAAGTAGCATATAGGTCATAGCATTGTAAGTCGTAAAGCGTTACAAAGTTACATGTTACATGTTTATGTTTTTTTTTTTTTTCGTTTTTCGTACCGAACTCTAACGTTGAGTTTTCGTAGAATATTTGATAGAACAATCTTTGATGGAAGTGCATATTTTATTTGAAATTGATCTAAACTTCATTTCGGCTGGCCTGTCCATAGATAAGGAAATCACTAGTTGCAATTCAACAAGACAACAAGTAAAAATAGTTGTATCAAGAGCTTTTAATATAATTTTTTAATTCAATCCAGAAGACTAGGAACTCCGGCTAATGATTCCTGCAGAAGCTGCTTAGATGAGGAGGAAGTGGAGAGCGTTCCACATCTCCTCTGCTCCTGTCCGGCCCTAGCGTTCATTCAACGCTAACATTTGAGAGCTTATGCGAACTTAGTGAGGTTCTTATAAGCAATCTGCTACGCTATATCCTAAGCTCCAAATGGTTTCCCGCAAATGAATGAACTATTGAATTGACCTCGGTCAGTTCTCGTGGCAACACAAAGGATCAACACTGGTCTAAGTGCCTCCAGCCACTTCAACATAACCTAACCTAAATGTCTTTCAAAATTCGAACCATATTCGGACGTGTGTTAAACCTTAGCTAGGAATTATTTTCGGAATGACAATTTTTATTCCCAAATCAGGATGTTGTACCAATTTTTACGGCAAGTTTTTTTTTAAGTTAGATTATTTAAAGGGACTGGGTGGGAGTGACCATGTGGGTTCGTGCGTCGACCTATGCGCACTGGACTTTCACAGTCGAGGTTCAAATTCAACTTCAGACAAAAAAATGTTCACGGCTCCACCTCTTTCCAGACATTGACAATGCTCAAAGATGCTGTATAACTATCTAAAGAAAGCTTCTCAATCTCGCCGTTCGGAGTCGGCATTAAACTGTAGGTCCCCTCCATTCGTGAGAGAACAATAGCACGCACAACACGAGTGGTTGCTGAGAAGCTAGGCCCAGGTCCACCTCAGACTGTAGCGCCGCCATTATTATATTATTATTATTTAAAGGGATGGTAACTGAGTCTCACATAGAGGAATCCTGTTCCAATGATACCACATCGCAGACTACACCTGCTTGTGGCCATCGTTTGCTTTATTGAAGCAGAATGGTGTTGACAGTTGGTAAAATTTATGACTTCTTCGACTAGCACAAAATGTTCCTATTTGCCAAGAAGGGGCATGTGGTGAAAAGGTTCGGTACCACTGCCTCAGAGGCGTATTCGAACTAAATAAGTACGTGTGGTTTCACAAAACTGTCTTCTAGCGCTTGTATCTAGTTTTGGCCAGAGTCGAGTAATACCAGAAGTGGTTTTTCGAAATTTCGCTCACTCGTTGCAGTTTCTAACAGTTCTGACAATAACTGATGTTGCTAAAATAATGAAATATGTACTCCGAAATCTCTATGTATGCTGGCGACAAGAAAATTTATAAGATTGTATCTTCCCTAGCCGATTACGTTCTATTGCAAAATGTGACTTGATTTACTTTGAATTGCAACGAAAATTTCTTAGAGCTGAATATTAGTAAATGTCAGGCTATAACCTTCTCTCGTAAATGTCTATCTCCACCGCCCAGATCATATCTCTTTCAGAATGAGTCTATTTCAAGGGTGGTGTATTTAAATTTAGTTTTTAAAATGAACTGCTTGTATCAGGGAAAACCTATAAAAACATATCGATAGCAAAACTAACCTTGAAACGGAGAAACATAATCCTAAACTTTTCCAAAAACACGGTTCATACAATGCACATATGCAAATGTATTGGAGGCATTATATGCTTAATTTATTAGTTCATAGCAAGCTTTCTCTTCTGGCGTTGTAGACCCTAATAGCCCTGCTAGAGAAGTGTCTTATTTAAATAACTTTTACATTGTACAAGACAACGCACAAAATTAACAGTAGGCGTGATAATTTGTACCTATCCCTCTCCAAATTCAAAAGATAATCCTTATCATGTCTACCCTCTTGAAGCACGCACGTTGTAATCTCCACGATTACCTTTAAATTTTCACTTTTCGATGATGATTCAGAGCCATCTATAAATAAGATATCTTTCCAGCTTTGGGTTGAACTATGCTCTTAAGCAGAAATACTTGCTGTGTTAAAAGGCGTAGACCCTGCGGTATCGAAGGATAGACTCTCCCATTTTTGAACCGTGCCCATTGTTGACTTTCGAAATATGAGAACATATTTCTGCTTTTAATGACCTAAATGAATTTGTCCCATTTTTCGCGTGGTAAACCTTAACGCGAATACTGGTTCATAATTTTCTATACTTGATTAGCTGAAAAAGTTCACACTCTGAAACGTCTACGTTGCGTTTGTCTTCATACTTCCAAACGTTTTGTTGAATATAATCGTGGGGCTTTGCGTGTTTGCGACAGAATTTACTACTATTTGAATTATCTTGTTAGTAAACAGTCTTCCAGTCCCATTAGTCTGATATGATAATAAAGACAAAATAAAGAAAGTTATGTCTGTTTTCTCTGACGCCCCTAGTATAATTTGCTTGCTTGCTTGAGATTTTCTAAATTCGTCGTTTTGTTGACTATAGAAACGCCACACATGTCCCATAAAACTTATGTTCGTGACCTTTGTAATATAACCTCATTTGGATCATCACCTTCTTTTCATTATTTTTTTCTTTTTTTTTTCAAGAAATTAGTTAATTTTTTGTATCTTAACCTTTTATTTGTCGCCAAGACTTTCAATCATCAAAACAACGCACATCGAAATCAGTCTTTAGTAGGGTTCCCTAACCTTAATCTCTTAACGTTTTAATTACCCAATCAATCATCGTAATTAATTAAGAATTATCAGCGCCCTAACTCCCTGAAACTATCATATTCTATGCGCCAAAAATGCTGGCAATAAACATTGTAAATGTTTGCGAATGTGAATCTCATTCTACAGACTCTCGTTTACCAATCTTCTTTCGAGCACTTCTCACAACATAGCGTGACCGAATTTATTTGACAATATAAACAAATATATATACACCACTAAGTAGGTTGTAACCTTGAAGCAAAGAATTGCGTTTTTGAGTTGACGTGCCTGTTGAGGAATTAGCTCTGGCACTCGCTGCGTTAATCTCCCTCAATCTCGTGCCGCAAAAAATCACTTGTTATGTCAGTTACTTGTCGCCTATCTTCTTAGATAAACTCATGAACTTAGATAAATATTCGTAACGCTCGTAGTATCTAGTCTTACCGTTATCGACTAGTCAAATAGTATTTAAACTGTAAAACGAATACTTGAATCTGCTCTGTTGACCAATGAGAAATGCATTAGACCCGACAAGCTAGTTTTCATCACGAAATTGCACCCACGTAACGCATAGGAGACAATGAGAAATGAAGGGCCGAACACCCTCGTTTCATATTGATTTTTGCATGTGCGAAGGGGAGCAAATTGCATCTTATTCCACTTGCACACATTCTTCGTCCCTGTATGGCTTCCCATGCATTCGATATTAATCAAGTAAAGTGTTCTTCTTTTGTGCAAACCACTCTAATCGAAACAACGACAACGTGTTAGCGATATTCTTTAACGATACCGAAAGTAAATAATTTCATTAAATATTTCTTTACTTACAGGGGGAGGTGCGAACGAAAGTGATTTGTCTTTTATCGAAGAGATCTTCGCTTCTATAATTTTTTTTTATTTTTCAATCAAATAAAAAAGAAAAAAACCTACGTAACTTTGCAAAACCACACTCGCAACATCTTCATCTGGTTTTGCTTCAAAGTAATCTTCTACCTACGTTAACACATCCATATACTCAAGCTACAGGTTAAATAAATCAAAACAAAAATCATCAATCAAAAATGGCTCACGTTGGACGTACAGTGAAAAACCTTGAGGCACCGCGTCCACTCAAGTCTCAATCGAGATCAAATTTGAAAAACAATTTCATGCTCATCGAGGAACTCATTCAACTCATTGAAAACGTTGCCCTCAATCTGGCATCGGGCATAAACAATCCAGAGCCGATGGTGTCTCTTGTGCAGAATTTACGGGTGCACGGACCGCAGCTAGAAAACGTGTCTAAGGATACGCTCGATAGAGCATTTGTAGTGTTTCGGAATGCGTCACAGGATGAGCGTCTAAACATTATGACTAGACTGAATCTACTCGAACTGATCGAATTGAGAGCAAAAAGTTGGGAGGACAATGGCTTCAATTCATATTACAAAAGCAAAGCAACAAATGTTGAGGTAAGCATATAGATGGTCTTTGTTAGGTTATTGATATTTATCCTATTTGCAGCCTGATAGTGCAAATAATCACACATCTGTTGATCAATCATCAGAGTATATAAGCACCTCCCCCACAATGGGAGTTAATACAGCTCGACTTCAGCAAACACAGCTCCTTGGGCCCGGTGATATCATCCGCAACTCTGGCAAATTTCCTAAGCCGACAAAAATACCTGGAAAAACTTATTGCAAAGATGAGGTTGTCATCCGCAATGCTGACTCTGGCAAAGGTGAGTGTCCTCTCTATGAATTCGTAGAGCGTTTTGTTAATGCCATGAAGAGATCAAGTGAATTATGATTTCGATTTAATTTTCTCTCGTGTATTAAGTTATGGGCATTAAGGGAAGACGAGTCCATATGATTGAGGAGTTAAGTGAAACGATTATATCTTTTCAAAGAGGTAAAGAAAAAAAAGACAACCTTAAATAGTCGCTAACAGAAAACAAAACCAAAAAAATTATAACACATTCATATAATGTGAGCGTGTGTGAGCATTTTATTTTTGTTTGCAACCCATAAAGCATTATATTTAACCCTCAATCATCAACAGCTAAGAAGATTAATGTGAAGATTTGTTACTCATGTGCAGTGAATGTTAATTGTTTGTGGTCATTTTGTGTTTAGTTACAAATAAAAAAAATTGTTTTACGTAATCATCAAAAACAAAAGAAAACAGCTTTATAAAGGAAGTATATTTGGTGACCTATTCAAGAGAGAGGTTGCATTTCAGGGAATTGGGAAATTTTCTGTGAATATGAAGAGGGCATTGTGGGTCGGTTAGGTGGTTAGGTTAGACAATTTTTCGTGAGTGAGTGTAGCCGCTCAGAGGCCTTAGGACACATTAAGAATTATACTCAAAGAAAGGTACATCAATTGTATAATCAATTTCTACTGTGTAGATATCGTTTCAATTTTATATCCGTATTTGTAAAATTGCGGCTTTGTGATCTTAGGCTAAACACACACCGAACTCGACAAAAGGTTTTTTTAAGTCCGCTTCGACAAGAATACATTGTTTCTTATGGGTCAAACCACGCCAAAGCAGTCAAAACAAGACACCATTTTTTTCGACCTATTTCTTTGTCGTGTGAGCGCCGACGTGGCCGTGTGGGTTTGTGCGTTGACCTATGCGCACCTATACAACTTCAAACAAACCATTTTTCAAAAACAAAATTGTTCGCAATTATGTGTAATTATGTGTACCATGTACAAGGCCTTAAGTTCGAATGTAAGTCGCTAAGACGGCACGAAAAATAAACTTTTTATTTCACGACACCACCTTTCGCGATTCAGCTGCAATGCTTCTAGAGTATAATTGTCATGTAAATCTTGTCAAACTGCGCTATTCGAAGTCGACTTAAGAACGTTCCCTCTTATGCTGTAGACTAGAGTCCGACCGAACATTCGGCTTCGGCCACCTTCGGCTATAAATATCATCTTCGGCAAAACATTCGGCTTCGGCCAAAGGAGGTGAAAGCAACTTGCAAAATATGTTCCAAATAGAGTCCTACTGAACATTCGGCTTCGGTCGAAGTTCGGCTTCGGGCGAAAAACTGGTCTTTGGTCGGACTCTACTGTAGACACGTTCGATTATTAATTTCAACATTATATTGCCATCGTATGAGAATTAGCCGGGCGATCTTTTACATCTTCGTCTTGGAATGTGCAACTGGCTGTGGTCTTTCTTTATTCTTATAGTTTTGTATGTACATACGAAAGTCAACGCGAAGCGTGTCAGTTGGACATATCTCAATGACGCAAGTGGTGATATCATAAAAAATGTCTGATGTTCGTCCAGCTGAAAATTATATCTAATTTTTGTCATTTGAAATAGAGTCTAAAAAAAGTTAAGTTCAACATTGATTGATTTTTCGATCCATAAACGTAGATCTTTATTTATTATTTTTTCTGTTAGCAAAAGTAAAAAGTAACAGACCGCATCAGCGTAAATGGGAGACTATTGAACCATTAAGGCGTGTTTTTAAATAGGTTAGGTTCGGGGGCTGCTAGTGAATTCACCAGCACACTTAGACCACGTTTGTCGATTGTAATACCCACAATCAGGCTACTACCACTGATCGGCTGCTCCAGTAATAGTGCCGTTTATTTGATCCCAACAGCAAATGGTGACTGGATCAGATTTGAAAAACCGGACAAAAGCGTATAAACTTTGCTTTCACTGGGCTGGGACTCCTCTAACTTAGGGCTGGCACTTGACCAACTGCGCCATCCAGTCATGTGTTTTTAAATGTATATCACTTGAATTTTTCAATAAAATACATTAATTTTAGCCAAATGTTAGTCTCACATAGACCTCAAATAGGCCAACTTAGGTCCATTGTAGTACCACGCGGATTGGATACTTCCTACCTTTAAAGCCTTTGGTGATTGTTAAGTTGCCTGGTGCTGATTTTTAGTTCGTTTAAGTTATCGAGGGCATTGCAAGTGTAGAGTATATGTGATATTTCCTTCTCTTCCTCGTCTCTGCAGCTTCTTCAGAAGACATTTTGTGAGAGTTCCAATCATAAGGCGTGTGTGCTAATGGCACAGCGTCCGAAGAAGCCACCGAAGTCCTGAGTGTTGGTCTAATTAGACAGAATGAACGTCTAGAATTAATTTGATTCTTTATTTGCAAGGTGGCACATAGTGCCTTCGGACCATCTATGATAAGTAGTTCTAATTGTTCAAAGAAGTATTTAGCTATCTCCACTAGGTGAAAGTGATGAGATCGTTCCGCGTCATGGTAGTTCATCTCCAATTCAGTCGGAAGGGTTGACTATGGAAATAATAATAATATTAATATCATTAAAGGATATTAAAATTCTGCTTATCCATGTATCTATGTGTTTATAGGGCTAACTATACTATAATTGTTTCTTGATTTAGTTAGTTAGTTTTGAAATTCAAAATACTACTGTTGGTTCTGTTGATCCGACGCTATCGCCACTATTATTTATTTTAATTATTTTAGTCTCAGAATTGCTTTCTTTTGCTGTAGTTAGTTTAGGACGTGACCATAGATTTCGAGTGTAGATCGGTCACTTTTTGATTTGTTTGGCATTTCATAAGATTTGCGATTTTGAATAGAATTCATGAACATTCTCTTTTGCAAAAGAAGAACCACGTTAGGAAGTAAATAGGCGCTTGAATTCCTGAATTGAGTTTGCAAAATTACACATTGTTTTATTTTTAACAAACCGCGATCCAGCATGTATATGTCTTGATAACAAAAGCATGTAATAGCCATCACAAAACAAGAAAACACAAACCGCACACACCTTTCATCCCGTAATATGCATCTTCCATAACTCATAGACCAAACATCCTTAAAGAAAATACAAAAAATATATACATACTTTATTGAAATGTTAACATTATTACTCGCAAGCTTTAATCATTGTGTTCATGTGTGCACGTATCCCTATGATAATTCGAAACACTCATATTTAATCGTTCTTTAATGTTTTCGCGACGATAAATCTAGTTAATCCTGGAGCAAAAGAGCGGTTGGTGCAAATAACTGGGCCATGTGAGGAGAAGATCAAGTAAGTCAATGTATTGCGTGAGAATGCTTTTAATGATAAAATTGTCTTTCCTCAGTTACGCAAAACAACTTATCGAAGATACGATTCGTCGGAATGCGTCGCCTGTCCGTTTAGATCCATCAATGGGTGGCGGACATAGCGGTGGCGGTGCTGGAGGTTCATGCAGTTCTCTTGCTTCATCCGCATCAGATGAAGCACAACCAAGAACTGGTGGTGGTGGTGGCGGTAGTCACAATCTATCAAATCGATTGAGTCTTAATTCAACATCGGCAGGAAATTTCATTAATAGTTCTTCCAATAATCAAAATTTACTGTCATCAACACCAACAAGCAAGATGATGCGTAACAATCAACAGGCGTTGCTTCATTCATTCTCAACAAATGATGCTTCGCTTGGAGAATATAAATATACAGTAAATGTGGGACAGCATTTAATTAAAATTACAGGAGACTGCTGTGATTTAGTCAGGGTAAGTTGTAAATTAGGGTTTATGATGCAAGCTTGTTTCTGTTCGACAGACATCTTCTGAGAGTCAGTTGGGTATATGTTTTATTGAATGAAACTTTTTGGAACCAACTGTCTGCTTACATATTCGCAACTATTCCAACCCCAACAGGTAGCTAAGTTGGTTCTGGACGACTATTTTAGCAGCAATGAGTTTCTGGCGTCCGTTGAAGCAGGTGCAGCTTTTGATGGATCAATTGTAAGTCCAATATCCACTCCAAGTACACCAATGGGCCCACCACAATTTATGATGGGTACACCTTTACAAATGGCACCCCCATTGGGAGACAGTGGTATTGGACTAAATTATATGGCGGGACAAATATCGAACACTATGACAGAAGGTGATGATGATGTCTTTGTAGATGGTAAGCTTTCATGTTTCACTTTTGGTCGGTTCAGCACTTTATTTTCATTAAATTGAATAGCCACATCATCGCAGCTAAGCAATGGATTAGCTCGCTCCCGCAGAAGTCATTTCTCACGTAAAGATTCAACGCCAGAAGCAAATCGTACCAAGAGTGATGGATCAAACGCTGACGCTGGTAAATAATACTCTGAATTCCGGTTGTATGGTAACTTTGTTTATATTTACACAAGAATAACCCATTTTCAGTGCGAATTGTCCACGAGTACGAACACCTATTGTTCTACTCAAAAAGTCCACATTCATGGGCATTGCCCGGTGATTGGCAGAAAATCTGTGAGAAATTTCCAGCGATCATAAGGAATAAGGTAACGCATGCCAATTCTCCTTCCAATTCCACTACTACTGATAGGAATTACGATGAAATCATATGCACATTGCCACCGAGTATCAAACGCAAAGGCTTCTTTAGTCGCAGCACATATAGCATTGATGAAGGCTCATATAATGAATTTAATAATAATAACAACAATAGCAATAACAGTATTACTAGTAATAATAACTATGAGAATTCCAAAGATAATCAAAAACATGAAAAATTCACTAACAACACTGCAGGCAGTGGAAGGCATAGATTAGAGGAGAATTCCTCATCTGTTCGCTCAAAAATAACGATGGATTTTCGTTCAAATTCCACTTGTGACTAACTATAGCTGTAATTGTGTGACTAATTTATTTTATTACTTTATTTTTTATTTGTTTATTATTTTAGTTTTTTTTTTTCTAAGGAAGAGGCAGGTAATTTTTTTTTGTCGGAATTGTGTACTTCTTTCTATTCTTCGAGATATTTTTCAGTTAATATCAAAGAAGGATAGTTCTCATTCGTTTTGAGGAAATGTTATGCGTTTTTTTTTGACGTATGTAATTTGAGAGAAAGTCTTAATTTGTTACGTCATACTGTGACTTGTGCAGTCACATCAGTGTTTGATTTGCATTTTTCTGTACATGTAAGGAGTAGCGTTGAAGCTAAAATGTTTTAGAATGAGTGACATCGAATAATATAAAAAACATTCAGCGAATTATCAAATTTGAGTCTCATGCGTATAAACTGTTAATTTAATTTTTTTTCAAGAGTATTGATCATTTATTGAACATTGTCTTCGTTCATTGAACACTGAGTCAGAAAGTGTTGGAAACAAACATGAATTCTCGATATTTTATTAATTAAGCGTCGCTTTCGAGTAAAGATTGAGTTCAAACTTGGATCATGGTCCAGTCAGTTAAAGCAGTTTATTTTGCCGCACTATACTCAAAAGATAAAGTGAATTGTTATTCAATGAAAGCAGGCCAAATATTTTGGCGGCGCAGTTATCGAGCACTTATTTTTTATGAAATATTAATAGTCCAGATTTATGCAGCTTTCGTTTGCAAAAACCTTGCGATTTTGGTAGCCTCAACTTTCTGCGTTGTACTCAAACTAAACATCAAACATATACGCAAACTCTTGCCAACCCTTGCCAAGAAAAGGTATTTGTTGTTGCACATTCTAGAGCATAAAGCAGAAACATGTTAGAACAACTCGAAGTTGCACTTGTACCGAAAGCATTAGAAAGTGAATAGCTCGTTTAGTTTTAGGTTTTCATTATGCATCTATGTAGGATAATGTACTTGTCTATGTATCTAATATGGTTGTCAAGAAGAATTAAAAGGTTGTGTCATGTTGGAAATCAATAAATCTTATTTAAAGCGCAACCTCAAAACTCAATCGATATCTACAGCAAAGGCAAATATTTAATTACCCAGCACATCAACAAATATAAAGAATTCAGTACATTAGTGAAATCAAATGATTTGAAATCCTATAGGGGCCATACCCTACGCAAACATGTCGCCGCAAACTTATATATGTGCGAACATGCCTTTGCCATACACTACACATGTTGTATGCACAAACTTCAGTTTGCCTTGTTCCTTCATACGAATCACAATCCAAAGGATACAGTGGAAATGACGGATACGATATGCAGCAGATAATTTGTCTTGCCTGCACGTGCTAATTTCACCAGACACAGCACACATGTATGCGCGAACAAGACAATTTGCATGTACAAAGGTCTGGACAAACAATTGCGCAAGAACAAATTGTACATGTCTGCGCATACGTGATTGTGTAGTGTATGGCCCCTATTACTCACTTTTCTTCCAATCGCTGCGATTGTAAGCAAGTCTTAAAGGATTGTAGACATTTCTCAATCACGATGTTTAATGGATTTTCAATCTTACATTTTATTTTGAAATGATTGGATTTGCTGATTTTTAAATTTTCTGTAGAGCTCTGGATATTATATGTTTCTTTTTTTCATGCTTCCGTTATGTTCTTCATCAGGTTTTCCCTCCAAGGAAACTTTCAAATGTCACTTAGAAAGACGGCAATCGATTAATGTTAACTTTGTTGGAATTATTCTTTCTTTATTCATTTTTAATCTTCTCATGTATCTGAATCAGTATTAAAAAGAAACTTGGAATTAATCACCTGGGTATTGAAAAATAAGTATTAGCAAAACCAAGCCCAAGTATGCAAAGAAACAAAAAACAAGAAAAAATACAATAACAAAACGTAAAAATTCAAAATTTTTCGAATGAATCTGTGTTTTGGCTGTGAAACAGAGGAATAAAAAAAAAACAAAATTATCTTGAGCAATATATTGAAATTAACAGAAATTCTGTAAAACAGAATGAAAAAAAAAACAAAAAATAAAAAGAAAGTTAATAAATAAATGAATAAGAAAACTCAATATACAATTGAAATATTATACATATATTTTTGTATTTAATATACACACACTGCAGAAGAGAGTTAAAACATAATTTTAAAGAGGAGACGAAAAGTTTAATATATATCATATGTATTTAATTCAATCTGCTTTATACTCGGGGGTTGTATTAAATAATTTACAGAATTTAATTTATGTTATATTTTTTATCTCTTACCTTTAGTGGTTTGTTAATTAACTAAAGGCATTCCCCAGTAACATTTTTTTTTTAAATATTAATAAAGTATTTAATTAAATTCACATATGAACTATATCTGCGTTTATTAATCGCATGCTTACATCGAATCAATACAGCAGTTGCAAGGTAAAACGAGAAGAATTGAGATGTTTTTTTTCTTTCTTTTTGAAAATTCATAGAATCAATAGAGTAAACATACGTACATATGCCATTTTTCTGATGAAAGCCTTTTTAATTATGTTACAATTTAATTAAACTGTTATTGAACCTCTTGCAATGTCTATAGGCTGTTAACATTACAGCAAACTGCTGTGGATGCCTGAAACGTGCACAACATTTATTTTGGTTTTTATTGAGTGATTACAATCATATTACATACAGTAGTGTGGAAAATAATATGTGTGTTACTAAAATTCGTGTAAATCCAAATAAAGTGGGTGCCGTAGCGTTGTGGGCATGTGCATCTACCCCTACGCACTAGACTGTCGAAAAACCGAAATAGCGGTTGTTGTTGTTATAAACATAATGGACAAATGGGAAATTAGCGGTACTGCCTTTCGCAAGTTTGCTTTCAGCTTTTCTTTGGAAGTTTTCAGAAAATAAAATGATAGTTGTTAAATGAAGGCCTCGCAGCTATTATTTTGCACACCATTGTATGTATATGTGTGACCTCAAGACATCTTAACTTGACTCATTAAAAAGCTTGAAAAGTTAATTTAGAAAGTAAATGAAGAAAGTCGCATTTGCTTTAAATAAACTTCACTGGAAGAAGCTAAGATCAAATGATGAGTCCTAATAACATAATGAACCACATTCAAATTAATTTTGAATCTTATCCATATCTCATTACGTTTTGAGTGGTCTTTAGCGACACCACATTACTGTTATTGAAGTCTTCAGGGTATCTGAACTTCGACTCTCTAGAACTTAAAAGTATTCAATCGTAAATGCAAGTATTATTCAGCAAGTTTCTTTAGACATTCATCAGAAAAATCGGCGAATAATTGTTAAAAGAAATAACCAACTAAATACACATACATGCACATTAGTGCAAATTAATGTGCCCTAATTTTTGCTTGCACCACATCACCATCACTTGTTAACATCGTCAACATTCGTACATCTCACCAATCATCATCAAATCATCCTATAACGCTTGTGCTTCATTGTGTCAGCTCTCACATGGTAACTTGGTAAGCTTATTGATGCTCGTGCTTTGAGATTTTAATATCCAGGTAAGCTCATTTAAATTTATATCTATGTCAGTGTTTTTATTTACAAAGAAAACAACTAACTTTTATCCCCTTGTTCCCATATAAATAATTCCCAACATACATGAAAACATGCCTAACCATCACTCATCTAATTTAAAAAAAAATATATGTATTTATTCTTTTCACAGAACATCAACGATGAGACCAATCGTTTTGACGGTGAAAAATACTTGCAGCTGGTAAGATCTGCCAGCAAACGAAATATAGCGGCAGCTGATGATACGACAAATGATACAGACAACCCCCAAGATAACGAATGAATGAAGAATTAATTATTTTCATTTATCCTTCTTTCATTTCATTTTCTTATATAAAATTACTCTTGAATACCAATTATTATTTAGAAAAAAAAAAACCCTTTACCAGCCCACATTTATTTTTGGAGACGTTTGTTTAGTTGAGGAGCAAGCCACAGAGCTGGCCACCCAATCTCCAACAAAAAAGGAAAAGCAAATCACTGAAAGATTTATTGAAATGAAATGAAACTGAAAATGATAGACTTAGTTTAAAATCACATATTCGTACATATTGGTAAACGAAGTTAATTTTTTTTTGTTTCCTTTTGATTCTTTTTTTACTAGCACGACTTTCGTATTTGTTGATTTAATTGATTTTCGGTGAAAGTTGTTCCTTTTTTTCCCTTCATTATTATATATCATTTTAGGCAACTCAATGACAAAATTTTACATAACTGTATTTTTATAGCAACTTTAGGTAATACATACATACATTTACTAACGTGATTTTATTCTAAACCAAATGAAAAGAAATGTAAAGGCAGAAATTCCCAATATGAAATAAGCAGTGCTTGTGAAAAAAGCTACATAAGTATATAACCTCTAATACGGAAAGCGTTCAGTTGAGAGATTTGAAGAAAGAGTATCACAGAATTTTATTATTTTCCATTGATCTAAACACGCCTCATATTTCTCTTCGAAAGAGAGTGCATCCAATAGCGTCCTTGTGAAATTCATAATAACATTATTCCCAGCTACAGTCCAGAGTAATTTCAGAAGTTTGTCATAATATATTTTTACTTCCAAAAATAAATGTCTGCCTAATTTCTAAATTTTTATCCGTAGGTAGGTTGGTGGGTAGAGGGGCGGAAACCTCATCTCGCTTAGATCCTCGAGAACGCATTATGATGGCCAATTTTTAATTTATATCCTTCCTTCCACACCGCACCCGAGAAGCTCTTTAGTAATTCCTCAGCCAACCTGTTAACCTTATAATCCTGAACAGAAACCTCAAAGATTTATTTGTGATTTCCTGAAGATCTTGGGAGAAGTGCTCTCCCAGTGTTCTATTTTTCAACTGACACAGACTAGGGCAGTGGCAGAGATAGTAAGGAGTATCCTCTCGTTCAGCCTCTATATATGCTTTCATTGGTTTCCACAGTAAAGATAATTTCTTCTGTTTTGCACAAAATCGATCACCATCACTATTTAAGTGGGATCAATCAAAGGGATAACATTAAGCTTCCTCAATTTACATATATGCGCAACATTTAAAGTAACAATGAAAAGATTTTAACGATACATTGTTCCAAGATTTAATTTTGACTATCCTTACTGCCAACATGTGGGTGCAAGCTATAAGTTTCAAAGAACGACATATGAAAAAAAAAAAAGAGGAGTATTCATTGCACCTAATGACAAATTAATGACTTTTATCAAACCCAGAAGTAGAATTTTTTAGACAATTGGGATGAGCTGTTTGATTTAGGTTAATTGTTTTCATTTATGATAGCATCCCTATTAGATGCTTCTGAATTGTTCACTCAGCCAACATCCTCCACTCGTGAAACTTATTTTTATTACAATATAATTCCGGTTTAGCAAAAAAGTTCCGGAGCTTTCTTTACGTATTTCAGTTAATATTCAATTTGCAGTGACTAAAAATTAGTATCGTCATTCTACTCACTTAGTTATTTTTTAGACCAACAAGATTTTGGTCCTTCGAGTCGGGAGTTTTGACCTAAGCTCCTTCCATAAACCGAGGTAACAGCAGTTGATAAGGGCGACTCCACGTCGGATCTCCACTAAGTTGTCGTTTGTGGAGTTCACGTTTGCCCAGAGGTAGACAAACTCCCTAACAACCTCAAAATTGTAGCTGTTGGTTGTGACTCTACCGAAAGAGTAACAAAATCGCCTCATTTAAAGTCTCTATTTACCACAGCTAACCTGTAGGGTGAAGTTAAGTTCGGTAGAGACGACTGGATGGTGCAGTTGATTAAGTGGCTGGCCTAAGTTAAAGTGGTCCCAGGTTCGAATCCCAGTGAAAGCAAACTTAATACACTTTTATCCGGTTTTTCAAATCTGGTCCAGTTTGCCGTTGAGCTCAACGACTTAACGACACTATATTGAAGCCGTCGATCATCCTGTTGGTATAACAATGGACCAACATGGTCTAAGTGTGCTGGTGAATTCACTAGCGGCCCCCTACCCTAACCTAACCTATGTTCGGTAGAACTTTCTCGAACAAAAGAAAATTAACAAAGCACGGTGTTTGTCCTCAATCAACAAGATCTTTTATTTGTTATCTCCAGTAGCACACTTTGTCACTTTACTTAAGGTCCCTATGAATTTTGTGTGGATTAAATTCAAAATACATTCGAAATGAATTGGTGGGGACATCAAAACTCAGATCCGAAAGACTTTTTTCGAATATTACTACAACTCGAAAAAAAGCTATTAACATTGATTATATCACAAGATTCATTCTTTCTCTCTCCGATACTCCTGCCTTCTTTCACTCATGTAACACTGTTTATGATGTTATTATAGCATTCTCGAATGATCTGTGTTGTTTTTTGGAACAAAACTACCTGTTACCCAGAAGGGTTATGCATCTGTTTGTCATTTGAATTTTATTTAAGTTCTGTGAAACGTCAATCGAATCTCAACGAAAACAGAAAATATATTTAGCATTTGCGTGCTAGAGGTGACGTCTACGAAAATAGATAATTAGTGATCTCTCTTTTCTCGACAATAATATATTAAATGAATATAAAACAAAGTATATTCAGACATATTTTTTTCAACTGCTTTATTGGGTTTGTCCTTTGATTTTAGTATTGTTTTTTTTTTAATTTTTATTATTTTTTATTTTCCTTAAAAAATCTTTTTTTAACTGCCTCATCAGAGATTAATAAATAAATGCATATATATCGTTTTCTTTTTTTTCATTTTATAATTTATTTAATTTATTTAAAAACAACATAAAGCATGCATATAGCGAAGAAATGTCTAGTCTTTTGAAATGAAAAAAAAAGAAAAACAAATAATTAAATTTTTATTATTTCTTATTAATATCTAACGAAGGTTTAATTTATAAATATTATAACAATATAGTTCTTATATTGTGTATAAGAAAGAAGATAAAAACCGACAAACAAAATTGAATACTTTCCAGTTAAAATTTTTATGTTGCTCTTTATTTTTTACTAGTGTATTAAAACGCATATACATTAAGCTACCTCTCTTTAAAAATGAGATAAGTGATTAGGACCAGTTTGAGTGCCTTAAAGTCGTAAATGTATGCATTCGGAAGGTAGCTAAAATTGAAATTTTGCAAGATAATAATAAAAATAATTTTTTTGATACACTTAAAAATGAATATGTTTTTGTTGTAATTTTTTTTTTGTTTCCAAAATCTGAAGCTGACTGGTGTGAGGAAAACTTCTATTTCGAGGAATAACATGATTTATCTTCTACTTCTGATAGCTATAAACCAGGATGGGGCTGGGCCTCAAACCACAAACCTCTCCAACTGGAACGATCTTTAGCCAGCTACCGCCAACTACATACACCAAGAGGTCCTATTACATTTGAATGTGCCATCGGTTTTGTTGGCGTACTCTATTGCATTGTCTCACTTGCTCAGAGTCAAAGATTTTTCGGGATGAAGTGTTGTCCACCTATATGGCTTAGCCATCTTAAGTGTAGAATTCGTAGATGCCTGTCTCAACTGATGTTCGTGGTCGAATCTTCTTCTCTAAATGCCATTAACGCAAGCAGGACCAATCATGATTCCTAATTTTCCAATATTTGTTGCTTTAACACCTACTTTGGCTTTTATGTAAAAATCCATGTTCGTCGAGAGCCCAAATGTACGCATATGCATATGCCTAGCTTTTCACCAACCACTCGTGTTATGCGTGCTATTGTTCTACCCACTACGCCACGGCGCCCAAATATACACTTGGTAATTTTTAGCTCGTGACGCATCTTTACATATCTTCCTCGCCACCAGTATTTAGAAAAATAAACAAGGAAGTTTGAATACAAATCTTTTATCTGGTCAAATGCTCTATGAACTTTGCAAATGGTAGCCTGCAATAATCGTACTCGTACTCGTTTGAACATGTTTAAAATGTCTCTTACATTTCACGTTACATCATTTTCTTTCTTGGTTTCATCAACTATGATCAACTAAGTCGAACAAGGATGTAGACTGTGTCATTATAATCCACAAATATTTACAACTCACTGGCATTTTCTTTTGTCTAACTTGGAAGCTGAGGCGCATAAAATGGGAGTTGAATATCTGAATAAGCAATCGAAAAATGTTGTGAAGAAGCTATCCATGGTCGGACACATTTGGTTTCAGTGAATACCCTGACGAGCACATTTTTAACACCGATCATTGTATTCATTGTGTTGGCTTTTACAAATAATCTAGTCGAAGAATATTCAGCCATTTTCACAAAACAAAGACATTCGTTGCATCTTGACTTGAATTATAAAGCGGTAAACGTCTTATCCCAGCGGTATGGTATGCCTACAATCCAAACGATATATTAAAAGTAATTCCCACGACGCCATTTACCCCACCGGAACATTTTCTTGCTTGCGAAAAATAAAACATTTTTTTTAAATCTTAATATTTACTTTATTTGGAAAACAGTATTTTTACGCCTTTTTGGTTGGTGTAGCCTCCCCAAGCAATTCTTTCCTCTTCTGTTTGCCGCGCAGAATAGCTTCTTTGAAAAGATTACAGTACAACTCAACTGCCACTGGAGAATCATCATTTCCGGGCACCGGGTATGTGATCAAATTTGGATTACAATTCGAGTCTACAATGCCTATGGTCGGTATACTCATCTTTGCTGAATCTCTAACAGCAACGTGTTGAGTCAACACATTGTTCTGTGTATTAAAGAATATGCAAAGGTCTGGTAATCTGGTCACAGCACCGAATTGAACGTTGGCATTGGTAAATATACCACCTCTCCAGAATCGAGTGTGTGAGAACTCTCCCGTTTCCATTGCTTTCTTCTCCACTAGATGGGCGTTCAAGGCATTGCGGTTAAGGAATAAAATAATACCATCGCGGAACGCAATGTGTGCTGCTATGTTCAATGCATCCCTCAGATGTTGAGCAGTTTTATCTAAGTCAAATATAATGTGCCCTAAACGACTGCCGTACACGTACGGCAACATCCTTTCATCAAGCGATCCCACTTTATGGCCATAGTGGACTCGTGCATTAAAAAGGTCACGAACAGTGAATAAATTGTGCACCTCAAAATAATCAGGGTTTTGCAGAGCACGTTTTTCTAAAGGAATTTTAATATTAGCACAATGTATACAAATACTGAATTATGTAAAACTACCGAATTCAGTAATGTCCTCAGGTTCATTTCGTTCGGTTGGTTGAACTAAAGTTTGCTGCCATCGCACCAGAGACAGTGTCGGTCGCAGTCCGCACAATTTTCCCACTGAAAATATGTAAAGTATTCAAATACATGTTGAGTTTCATAAACAAATATCGATAATATTACCATTTTTTATTGAATTCAATATCATTTTTGAGGTGTTAAAAGAACCAAACTCACACCGCACACTTTAATGTTTTGACAGTTGACAATCGTGACAGCTGTTTCCAATACAGGGTTAACCATAAAATTTCAATGATTACATAAAAAATTTCCAAATTTGATGTGAATGAATAGGGCGCATTTTGTGTGCTGGAATGTTCATTTTATGCCACAAAATTGAAATCATTCCAATTTTTCCACGTCGGAATTCCTTAAAAATGCATTAATCTATATATGTTTCATAATTTTATATAATTTGCAAAAATTTGATGTGATTGCATAATTGCAACTTTCACTCCGTGCCATCCCTGTTGCAGAAATGACAGTAATCAATTTTTTTGTATTTATTTCGTCTCTCCCTTGTTTTCATTCGATACGACATACAATTTTCATTTCTTTTTGCTATTTGCCAAACTCAGAAGTCATTTGGATATTTTTGATTTCTGCCCAGAAAAGGAATTAACTATAAGGTGAACATTCCGTACACCACTGGCGAGATTGAAGAAAAAACTTCGTTAAAAAAAGGAGGAATATTTCCTCTCTCTTATCGGTCGTTTATCGGTCACGCATTCACTTTCGAGTGGGAGTAATATTTCTTCATATTCATATATTTACGCACGTACAGGCGCACGTCTTACAAACGGGGGACTTATTGACTCTCAACCATATCAATTAATTGCAGATGTGCTCCAATAAAAATGACTGGCCATGAATATTTTCATGACTAGAGCAATTTACTGGTCTATAAAGGTAAGAAAGTGTGATGTAGAAGTTTTATTTGGTTCGTTGTTGAAATATTTGCGTTTTTTGCAGTGCTGTTATTGTTAACAAAGGTGAAAAAACAAAGTGATACAAAATGCACTGGACAGTAAGATTGGATGGGGGACCACGTCGAGTGAATCATGCCGCCGTTAGTGTTGGAGAATTTATATATTCGTTCGGTGGTTACTGCACAGGTGGAAACTACAAAATCTATGAATCAATCGATGTGCACATATTGAATACAAATACGCTACGCTGGACATTGGTGCCCACGAAGAAAGACGAAAACGGTCTACCTCTCAAATATCCTGAGGTACCATTTCAAAGGTCAGATAAAGGTTTCATTTATTTTGCGTAACGGCAGTGCTACATTTTAACATACACATATGTATGTACATAGTGATTAGGTTTGCGGTTTTATCTAGTCATTGGGTTATTTTGAGACAGATTTTGTATAATTCAATAAGTTTACTTGGTGATTGTTGGATATATTCACCGCTTAGCTGTTAATGTTGATAATGTATTCCATTTCCATGTGCATACCAAGATGCATAACAAAGACATTAAGAAAGTTTTTCTTAAAATTTACATTTTCCACTGTTGGCAATGTGCTTTGCATTCCTCTTGTATGTCTAACTGATTTGTTAAATAATTTTAAGCCACACTTTTTTATGAGGCGGATTGTAGCAAAGTTCAGTTGAAGGTCATATTCATTAGAGGCTCTCCGCTTCAAACGTGGTTGAATCATTAGTGGCTAAACCCATTAAACTCAGCTGCTGAGTGTCATTGTGCCTCAAATTAACAAGATTTTTTTTAAATGAATGGCAACAAAACTGTTCATATAACCTATACATTGGGTTCATTTTGGGAGTAGGTGTTCATATGTTTATTTTTTTTTCTATCAAATATCCAAAACATGCTTCGGAACTTTTACAACCATCAATCACGATTGATGCTATGTTTCAAATTTTGTAGCAAAAGGCCTCAGACTCAGATTTGTTAACAACTACCTGTAGTTTGTTTTTCTTGATGCATGCATAGAGTGAATAGAGTCCTCCATTTGTATAATGTGTGATGTCTTCTAATACATGTATATTCTACCCTTACTCACGTCTTTCTCTTTTGTGCTGTAATTTATACAATCTGTCTTGAGAACGTTATAATGCGGCACTTTTTTAGCTATAGCGAGTGGTGCATTTGATTGTTAACTGATTCTATTAGGTATTTAGTTAGCTTAGCTTGCTACAACTCACGTAAGTCTGTCATCGTCCACTAATTTCATCAATTGATTTTTTTTTGCAATTTACTGAATTAAAATGAGAAATTTTAAGGTTAAGTATACGCCCTACACATACAATTTATTAAAATTCATCATTTGCATGCGGAAAACTCTTACCAAAGAAATGTTAAACGCGTTAATTTTTTTATCCTCAAATCAGATCATCACCATCATCCAATTAACTCTATATTCAATGACACAAAACGCTCGCATACATCTAAAATCCGTCAAAAATTTTATTTTACAGATATGGTCATACAGCAGTAGCACACAACGACAAAATCTACCTCTGGGGTGGTCGAAATGATGAAGATCTCTGCAATGTACTCTATTGTTTCGATCCGAAGAATCTTTCCTGGTCACGACCACCTGTTACAGGAGTGATACCAGGTGCACGTGATGGTCATTCGGCATGTGTTGTCGGTAATTGCATGTACATCTTTGGTGGCTTCGAAGATGACATCAATGAGTTTTCCTGCGACGTGCACAGTTTAAATTTCGATACAATGGAATGGAAATACAATCAGACATTTGGAATTGCACCATCATTTCGAGACTTCCATTCGACGGCTGCTATTCACGATCGGATGTACATTTTTGGTGGACGCGGTGATAAGCATAGTCCATATCATAGTCTCGAAGAGATGTACTGCCCAGAGATTGTCTACTTAGACTTAAAAACAAAAGTCTGGCATCGACCCTCTACAACTGGTAAAGTTCCGGTTGGCCGGAGAAGCCATTCCATGTGTAAGTAGTCCCAGACTCAGACTGAGTACAGATTTGGATGGATGTCATTATTTGTATCATATTTTTTCTTGCAGTTATTTACAATGGACTGATTTACGTATTTGGTGGTTACAATGGACTCTTGGACCAGCATTTCAATGACTTGTATACGTTCGATCCGAAAACGAATCGATGGAATTTAGTTAAGCCAAGGGGTAAAGCACCGTCTGCTCGTCGGCGGCAAGTTTGTCTAGTCAAAGGGACTCGCATGTTTCTATTCGGAGGGACAAGGTCAGTAAGAAGATATAAAGTTTGTCTTGATTCACATTTAGCGAGAGATGCAATCAATTTCAGTTCATCGTTGCACTTTGTTTCAGTATTAATGACCCAAAAAATATAATTATTTTTAATGGTTACTGCTAAACTTAACGTAAATTTAACTACCGCTGAAAACGTGAGATAATTAACTGTGATAAGTGTGTCTCTGATGGTTTGAGTACCTAATCTGTTTATTGTGTTTATTTTGAAGCATGTCATTGACGCACAGTTTTTAATCGAAGTTCTGTGTAGTCCCGCTACTATCAGATTAAGTATTAATAGAATGCTATTTAAATTTGTTCTTTCAAATTGCTGATATTATTTATTTACAAAAACAGAAAAACAATTGATGAATACGTTTGCAACAAAATGAAAAGTTCTCTCATTGAATACATGTGACAGTCATGAATCCAAAATTTGCGATTTAAACAAATGGATAAAAAATTCTCCTTAAATTCGAATGCAATGATTATTACTCTACCCGCCTGTGCGTCCCAGCATCCCAACTTGTTCCCTTGTAAATTGCCTCAAGTACCGCACCCTTGGCAGGTAGGTTAAAGTGGCTGAAAGAGTCCACTTAGGCCAGAGTTATAATCATAATAATGGCGGGACTACAGTCCGAGGTGGACCTGGGTCTAGCTTCTCAGCAACCACTCGTGTTGTGTGTGCTGTTGTTCTCTCACAAGTGGAAGGGACCGACAGTTTAATGGCGACTACGAACGGCGAGATTGAAAAGCTTTTTCTAGACAGTTATGCTCTTTGAGCATTGTCAGTGACTCGAAAGAGGTGGAGCCCTGAAAAAAGTTTGGATGATTTTTCGGGAATCGAACCGAGAACACCGACCGTAGGAGTCGACGCACCAAGCCACTACGCCACGGCGCCCACCAGGCCAGAGTTAGTCCATAGATTAAAACATGGGTCAATCTATTTATCCACTTGTAGGAAACCGTAATAGCGTACTAATTGAAGCCTCACTGAGTTAAGAATTGCTTTCAAAGGATTAGGTCGCCAGGGCCGAACAGGTACAGAGAAGATGTGGAATGTCCTTCACTTCCTCTTCAGCTTCTGCAAAAATCGCTTGCCAGAACGCAGAGTCTTCTTGCATGTTCACCTATGAGGCACTGTCTAGTGATGACACCGTCAATGATTTTTGATCTGTAGAGGGAGAACAAATCGTTGGATCGCTTACGATCTAACTTTGGCTGAATCTTTCTGTAGGTGTGGCACGATGTGCTTCTGATCCATCTATTGTTCGTTTTTAGAGTTGCATCCTCTCGTAACAACAGTTTACCAGAGCAAGAGGCATATTTATGTTGCTGTACTTCATCGTTGGTGGTAGAGTGGTGGCGTACCTGGCAACTTCATCCGATGCCTGACATACCTGGAATATCTCTGTGACCTGATACCTAACACAGGCCAATATTAAACTGTTCGGCCATCTTATTTAAAGATGAGCGTCAATTTTTACCTCTTTAGTTTCCACAATAAATTTGTGCGTTTTTTTATTTTCACGTATTTATGATTTTTTCATAGCACCTCCTTGGTTTTACAATGCGTCTTGCGACCAATTTTAACATCTCTTATCCGTCATACCCGTTAGATTCTGAAAATGTTTTGCAAATAGCAAAAGGAAAAAATATTCAAGCCCATTAGCCACAAATATTACTAGAAATAATTTATTCTTTTACTAATCACCGCTACTAATCAGCATTTATTATTTACAGTCCCTACAACTTTTGCTTGGACCTTCCCCCTCTTATAGATAACAACGACACACACGTACTGGATTTTGATCCAAGTCTAAAGACTTTAGCATTATTAAAAGTAATTGAGCACCGTATTGAGACATCGTGGCTTCCCAAAGAACTGAGGTAAATACAAGATCCTTCACGTGGGACAATAATTTACTGACTTTTATTTAATTTTCAGATGGGAAATTCGTGCGATGACATTGCCGAATTCAATTAGCAGGCCAATTAATCACGCTGGCTAGTAGGCCTCTACTGGCGCGATATAATCAAAAATAATTTGGCACAAAGACAAACATGCGCTTCACCAAAAGCTCCAAGTCTGCCCCTTTAAGTGTAAACCACATTCGTTACACATAAACAAACAACAAAATATAAAAAAATCCTACTGTCAAACTCGTCCTCCTTAATTTACACACATACGTATACATATTTAGATGTACTGAATTTTTAACTATTGAATTATAACATGTAGATACACATAATTTAAAACGGGCATTAAAACAATATACGCCTCTTGAGTCAGCTCAAGGCTGTGAGATGCCTTTATCAGTAAGAAAATATCATTCATATTGTTAACTGCCGTCTTGAAAGATCTTAAAACTGTAAAAGAGCCAAATGAATCAGGTGATCAATTGATCAATTTTATGGCTATTATGGATATTACTCGCGCAAAGTCTTGATAGATTTCCAGCAATGAAAATGACACAACTCTGAACTTGTTATGATACAATCGAGATCCTAATGTGGGTTGTGGCATTTTCATTGCAACTGAATAACTTTGCATGTTTCTGAACCTGATACGTAACTTTGAGACCCGTGGTGCTCAGGCCCACTGCATTATAATTTCTAAGTAAAATTTGTAATTCAAATTACTTAATTGTTGTGTTCTTCAATTATAATTATTAAGGATTAAACTTTAAATTGAGTATTCTTTTGAAATCGTATATAATTGCAATGATTGTATCTATGTATGTAAACAAGAAATGAAACTAGTTATTTTAGAATATTCGCGTATAAAAATTGGTTGTTTTTATTTTTTAATTGCAAACTGACTTTCATTCAACTTTGTAAATATTTTAGTCGAAAGATTACAGATTATGATTGCATGGGTGTAGAAGTTGCCATTGGAAGATTATAAGAGGTCAAGGAATTTCAAAGTATGTATAACTTGACGTTTCAACAGGACGTGTAAAGCAACTTCATTGGTAAAATATCATTTGTGTAAGGGTCGCATAAATTCGGAATTACATAAATTACACCTTATTTACTTACCTATCAAGTCTGCGTCCCATGGACTGGACCTGAGCAATAACCGTCTTCTATCCTTGACGGTCGCGGGAACGCTGCTTCCAGTTGTCTAGGCTAAGCTGTCTAGCGTCCGCGATGACTTGGTCTTTAAACCGGGGGTTCGGTCTCCATCTTCTCGAACCAGGAGGCTAGGCTGGAGCATTGTTGTCCATACGCTCGATGTGGCTGAGCCACTGTAGTCGACAGATTTTTGCCTTCCAGACTAAGTCCACATCTTGGTAAACCCTATAGAGTTCGCGGTTATGCCTTCTCCTCCATTCACTTTCCACGCAGATAGGACCGTATATCCGACGCAGAATTCTTCTTTCGAAGGAACCAAGAATCAGCTCTGCCGTTCTGCTTATCATCCAACATTCGGCTCAATAAAGCAGGATTGGCAGAATAATGGTTTTGTAGAGCATGATTTTGGTCCTTCGAGTTAGGAGTTTTGACCGTAGCTGTTTTGACAAATCGAAATAACAAGGGTTGCCAAGGGCAATGCTGCGTCGGATTTCCACTAGGATGTCGTTTGTGGAGTTAAAATTTGCCCCGTGGTAGACAAACGCCTGCACAATCCTGAAATTGTAGCTGTCGATCGTAATGTTTTGTCCCAGGAGGTGTGCAACGGATCGAATTGTACTCGACAGCATATATTTTGTTTTGTTCTCGACCAACTCGCACAATTGTTATGAAGGCACATAAATGACATCGGTAATCTAGACTTTTTTTTCGGATGGTTTTTGAAAAACTGTAGGAGCACTCAGACTCAAAACTGGTCCATTGTACTGCCAAGTAGCAACCTACTCCAGTGCCGTTAATTTGATCCCAACGGCAAATGGTGACTGGACCATATTCGATTTCACTGGGATTCGAACCTGGGACCTCTCGAACTTGGGGCAGGCACTTAATCAACTGCGCCATCCAGTCGTTTATCTAGACTTTCAGTCTAGGTTCAAGTCTCAGTACAGATAATTTTTCAAAACAAAATTATTCTCGTGTCCACCTCTTTCGAATCACTGGCAATCAGAGTCCGACCGAACATTCGGCTTGCCACCTTCGGCAAAACATTCGGCTTCGGCCAAATGAGACCGAAGATTTAGCCGAAACCGAATGTTGAATTTTCTGTTTTCTGTAAAAATAGAATTACGGTATTTTCCGTTTTTACTACTGTTTACTTCTTCTTCTTAGGGCTACAGTCCGAGGTGGACCTGGGCCTCACCCAACATGCCTCTCCAGCCAGCACGATCTTTCGCCAGCTGTCTCCAGTTTCGCACACCAAGCCGTCCGAGGTCCCCCTCGACTTGTGTGCGCCACCACGTTCGTGGACGTCCTCTGTTGCGTTGTCCCACAGGCTCAGAGTCGAAGACTACTGTTTACTGCTTGCTTTAAAATCAACAGATTTTGCTTTAACAAGTTGGCAAGCTATTAAGTTGTCTATATGAAAGCATGCAATTTATTTGTACTGGTTCCATGTAGAAAGAACATAAAAAAAAGCAGCAGATTCAGTAAAACTAAGTTCCTGGGGCGATTGAAAAAGCTCTTAGGTTAGGATAGACACGGAGGACAGACTGCAGTCACTTAGACACACTTAAATCGAGTTTGAGTTCCACTATGATACCCATGGATCATGGTTGCCGCTGTTCAGCTAAACATATTGGAACATATTAGCCTTCCTAACATGCCGATGGATGTTCAGTCTCATTATTTTTTCCGAGAGTAATGAACTACTAATCTCGAGAAGTTTTAATTACTCAACCTAACTTAAGGCGTAAAATATCTTTGAAAACAAAAAAATTGTTAATGAACTAGTAAAACTCATACTTTCTTGTCGGACAACAAATGAGCGTCACTTCTAGCCTGTCTGAAGCACCATTTGTGCCAAAAAAACAGGTAGAATGTGTTAGAGAGAAAGTAATATAACACGTATTACGTTGATTTTTTATCATGAACAGATTCATCTTCATGTCTTTATTTCGATGATCACCCACAAAATACAAGATCAGGTCCAATACGTCACCCAGCAGTGGTTTACCAAATTAGACGCCATCAACATTTCGTACGAAAACACAATTTCTCACACATCTTTGATTATTATCTTCTTTTATTACATTGCATAAAAATAAATGTCTTCTTGATATTGAATTTTTAATTCTACAATAAAGTTAGTTCAAAAGAAAGATTATGAAGCTCTACTTTTCTCTAGGTGTACAGAAGGCTCTCGAATAAATACCATAAATTTACGAACGACGTCTCTAAGAGGTTACGAGGTGACAACAAGACTAAAACTGATACGATTATGATCAGACAGAGGGCAAGCGTGAACCATGTCAGCTGCCTAGGAGCTTCCAACTATAATTGCTTCGGGTTGTCGTTGAACTTTCTGCGAACATCACTCCAATTCAGTTTGATGTCAGTCAGCTTCCAGTTCGGTGATGGAATATCGGGTGAGAGCCAGTTGAAATCGGCAATATCAGTGTAGTTGTTTAGGGACTTATCAAGGCCAGACTTTGTGAAATCGTTCTCGATGTCCGGGTAATCATAGTTATAGCTTCCGATTTCAATCTTATTGCAGTCTTCAATGATGGCGCGGCAGGTTACATGCAAATACAGTTGGCAACCGGCTGATGAATGTAGCCTGAGTTGCTGACATGCGGCCGCAATTTGTGAATGTTTGCAGTTTTCAGCGAAGAGCGATCTAGATATCGGACCGCAAAGAAAGATGCAGTTCTCCGCGTTGGATATCTGCAAAGATCCAGGGTGCCCTTGGATCTCCACGAAGCAGTTGCTAAGATTTGAAATTGTGACATCTTGACCGTTGGTTTCGTCGGGTGAAAGGAGTACATACTCATATGTTTTATTCGCCAAAGTCCAGGTGAAAACATTCGACGATATTGTGCTCTTTTCGCTGAAATCCACCTTATCGGTGACGTTTACTTTTGGATTGACTACAACCTTCGGGGCTACCTTTTTGCTGTTGAATCCAAACTTTTTCTTCGGCATCAGTTTCTGTCGAGTCTCTTCAGCAAGTGCTGTCAGATCATTGAGGACGTTCTGGCTGGCTTTGATCTTGTAGTCAGGCAAGAAGATAGTTGAGTTTGATAAGTACCTCTGTAGCTCCTGGATTTCAAGGGTAATTGCTGAGAGAATTCGAATGAGCTCAGCGCCTTCTGGCTTCGAAACGTTTACGTTATTGATGTTGGCCATGATTGTTTTTGAGCGGTCACCAAATGTTTGTGAGAAGTAGTCGGTTCCCTCTAGGTCGAGGTTCTCCTTATTTCTCTGTTCAAGTTTCACATCTAGGTAGTTCTGTCTATCTTTGTTACGTTTGTTAAGACGCTCCAACACTGAATCTTTCTTTGCATTTCCATCCAAACTGTTCTCGACTTCCATTTTGATTGTTAGTTTTGTTATTGTAGCGTTGAGTATTTTACTTATCTTTCTTTTCCAAATATATTGGCGTTTCGCTGGCGGCTGCTTTGAGTTTTTTCAAAAAGATCAGTTTTTGCCGCTCCTTTTCGGTTAGGGTTGTCGACGCAGAGGACTTTCGGATTTCTTCCAACTGTGCTGCAGATGGTTCAGTCAGTTTCATAAGAGTGTATCCAAGGCCTCCTAGTGATACCAACCATATTAAAGATTTAACATATGCATTAGTAGCCATCAACTGTTATTGTTTTTGTTTAGATTAGAATTGAAATTGAAGATAATAGGATCGGAAAGAGTTTTGGGTATTAGAAGTTTGAAATAAAAATTATTATTTACTTCGCGATGTTTTCGTTTACCGACTGAGCTCACAGGTAGACGAAAACTTTCTATACAGGCTGAGGGCTTATTTTGATTTCTTTTCCTCCGCCTTCCAAATTGCTGAATCAACTGTTCGAATGTTACTGTCTCCAACTATTTCCCCAATTTTATAGTAGTAGTCCAGAAAAAATGGATAGTTCTCGTTCATGTAGTGACGAAATTCTGCAAATATAAATACAAAATATAAAAAATTCGTATTGTAAAGAAATCTGGGAAAAAAGTTGGAAAAATAAATCAGTGTAACAACAGAAACAGAAAAACACCACGAAGACTGATGATACTCCAATCAGACAATCGTCTTATGAACGGAAAATTATTTAAAATCACTGCTTGTGGACACAAAAGGCAATTCATTCAATTAAATGATTTGTTCATACACCAGATCAACTTGTGCATAGGAACTTTGATGACGCAAATAATTAGACCGGTATGCTAATGATGCTTGTTGATTTTGCGTAAAACTAGTCTTAACTCAACTATTTCAAAACTATTTTGCTTGCTTGTTCCGTGTTATATATGTTGTAGGTTTACCCTAATTAAAAATAGTGAGATTGATAAACCTTTCAATCAATTTAATTTATATGACATCCAGCTGAAAACAATGTTTTGCGTATTTGTGTGAAACAACTGAATACAATAAGATCTTAGTGCCTAGATCTAATTTTGTATTAGACAGGACTAAGAGAAACTAAATTCATCGTTTGTACATATTCATGTCGCAACATAGACCACATTTTCATTTCAAATCGATTAAATGCATGGGCGGTATGGCGTACTGGGTATATGCGTCGATTCCTACGCACTAAGGTTTAGGTTAAGATTAAATTGTCGGCACAAAAAAAATATTTTAAAAATTTAACGAATTCCTTACAATACTTTAAGGGCTTCTCCATCTTACAGTCAGGAGTCGGTACTAAACTGTAGCTCCCCTCAGCTCGTGAGAGAACAATAGCATGCACAACACAAGTGATTTCTGTTGAAGCTAAGATGTAAGTGCAGTCAAGTTAAGCAACCACTTGCATTTCACTTGCAGTCTTTAACTTAGGAATAGGGATTTTCTTAAGACCCAACAGCATTCTCTCGCTCTTCCCGGTACAATTTGCCAACGGCGAGGACATCGTCAAAGACAAAATAAAGCATATCTGACAAGACTTTTATTTCCTGTTTTGCTTGATTTTATACCAATCCTTTAACAAAGTTTACTCTAGACTTAATACGTAAATAGGTATACCACTTTCCTGAGAATGTTGGGGCTAATTTTTCTTCAGGCTAAACCACAAAAGACCACACAACAAATTATCGTAATTCAAGAAATGGACACGAATAAAACTCCCAAACCGGTATTTTACCTCAAACTGTGATTCAAAATTGTCTGCTGTGATTATGTCACAGTCATGGTATGTATTTAGGATTTACGCACTAATTTGCATACTCTGCAAAAATACTTCGTGTAAAAAAAAACAAATGTTTTCCATGAAAGATCAAGATGCAGTTTGGTTTGCACAGTTTTATTGACACATTTACACTGAACGTTCTTGGAAATTTAAACATGAACGATGCCAGTAATGTAATGTTCCCATATTATTATTAGAAAATATAGAACAACTGCATCAAGTAAACCAACAATTAATCATCTATGCACAAACGATAGCACAGCTGATCATCAAATTCACACCCCTCCCTCGGATGATTGTTGTGAAAGATTGGTTCGATTTTCACTGGCTTTGTGATAACCAACCATGACCAAAACTAGTCTCTGGACGTACTTGTAATCAATACAAATAACAAAAACAAATGCAAGCAGTAATATCGCTCACGCGCAACGTGCATGGGCTTTTTTAGAGGAATTGTGATAATTCAATAGACCCTTCCAAGGATTGAAATCAATATTTCTTTTCCGGTTCCACATACAATTGACTAATTTGTGCTAACATAGTCTTGAAATCCTGGGGAATATATGATAAAATTAAGTCCATATATGCAGAACTCTATTTTTAAAAACAACTATATCCCAAAATAGGACCAATCTACTGCACTTCTTTGTCTAGAGCAAAACCATGGGCGTTGCATCTCTACTGTACAATAAAATAAACACACACAAAATAAACAAAATATCGACCTTACAAACATATACGACTCACGATTTTTTTTTACACATAAACTATAAACTGAATTCAAGATAATTTTGCCAGGTTTTCCAAGAAAACTAAAAATTCCGACTTCCTCGGAAAATTACACTAATCAAAAGTTCGGAGAACTGAGCCACATTCACCATCACCAAATCACTTGACATCTGTCACTTCACATCGAAGTATAACATATAACATCTGTTCGATGTATTTCTTGCTTATTGGACTTTAATCTAAATCTGCGGAAAATCCACAAGCATATTACATAAAACTCATATTAAATGTCACATTAGAAGTTATTGGTTATAAAACAGGATAGCGATGAGGTTGGAAAATGCCGATGAAAGTTTTTCATCTTGACAAAAATTTGTGCAAATTAGAGGGGTGAGAAAAATGGTTTCTAACCTCGATTGGTGTTCATGCGATAGTAAACACCATATGATACAGCAAAGCACACAGCTTCGATGACGAATAATGTTTTGGCACTGCCTTTGACAAATTTCCAAAATCCTGGTTTGCTTGTTCTAGGCAACATATTACGACAGGAAAAAACAATTATTTATCTCGAAAAAATTCGCATTACGACACGAGAAACTATCTCACTTGAAGGAAAGAAATTCACTTCACTTTACAACCCACACAACTGTCTTGTTGACATCACACTTTCATCGGCATATGACTCATTCACGATACGGATGTGTTGTGGGATTTTTATTATGTTCTCTTATGGGGATATTTTTTTCACCGTCAAAATGGAATCATCCAGCTAAATTCTAAGAGATTAGGATATGGAAATTTTTAAATACAAATTTTAATGTCCTGTTATGACGATTTTGTTATTCATCGGTTGTTTTGGGTGCAGTTTCGCTGGAATGAAATGCAATCATAATATTTAAAGAAAACGAAATAATATATTTTGCTTTATTTCTTGTGAAGTCGATCTTCGGTATTATCCTTCACTCAAGGTGATTGTCGTACATATCAGCTAATCAATTTTTTCGAGTATAAACTTTCTTGTGGTTATAATAAGTAATACGGGTTTGATTCATTATCAGTCTTTTCCGAGACAAATCAATCTTGATAAGTGCATAAACACGCTGACCCAGTAAAATAAGGTGTGAACATCATATCAAAAGACATTGCAATTGAAAAAAAAATCCAAAATCACCGATCGTAAGCCATAGTAAATTTCTAAGCCGAATTCCATGGCAACTATCCAACTTGTTGGGGTTTTATTCAGCTCTGCGTCATCAAGCTGCGAATGATAATTTATGTCTATGAGTCTACATACGATATTAATATTCCTTGTGGCACATTGAATTCGTAGTTCCACTTATCCGGATACATCATCCAATATGAGACAAATTTAATATAACGGTTGGATTATTTGAATTCTGATATTTGTTATAATTTTATTATGACATGTTTTGATTATTGTTAGATAAATTATAAAAGACGTTGATATATTTCGGCAACGTCTTTTTGTAAACGTAAAATAATGTTTATCTAACTCTTAAGTATCTGATTTCTGTTTCTTTTAAATATTAGATAATTTTTAAATCATTTAAAATGAGTCAATCTGCTGATTCTGCCATGTCTGTAAATTTCTATGAGCCTAAAGATTACTTCATCAATGCTGTGTGTGAACTGCGTTAAAGTGTTAATTTTCGACGTTTTCACAAAGGTGATTAAAATTATTTTGCTGTGTACAAATGTAAGGCGTGTTTTATTCACAACTGTGTAACCAGTTAGGTAAATTGTTGCAAGCGAAAATTGTCAATAAACCAAATGTCGATAAAGTAAATTGAAGTGGAGATTGAGTGTTTAAAAAGTTGAAGTCCAGATAACGGTTAAAATGGATCGGTAGAATATTCGCTTAATTTATGACGATTACCACGTCTATATGATAAATGTCTTTGCGATGTTTTAGAAAATATTCCCCAAAAGTTGAATTTTATTATTTTTATTTCTTTCGTTTTGTTACGCGTGTAAATTTGTCAATAAAATAGTGGAATGATTTTTTTTTCATTTGACTAAGTGACAGGTGAAAAATGGTTTTGACATCAAATGTCAGCTATAGCTACAACCCTTGGGATAAAGTGAGTATGTTCTACTGAAAATGGTTACTGAACAAGGTACACAATGATGAAAAAACACGCTGTAATTAAACAAATTTTAAATAAATCTAATTGTATACTAACTAAATTCAATACATATGTCAAAATTTATCGCAGAGGAAACATTTTATTAAGCGCCAGACCACGTTAAATGCTTAACGTCCATATTCACCTCATGAGTGTCAAAAATTAGACAGAGGATACAAAGACCACACACGGCTAAAGTTGTCATTTGAAACGGTTTCTATTCAGTATCAAAACTTTCATTTCAAGAAAAAAATGTCAGTTAGTTAGGCAGATGTTTACCAGACTGGTATATGGCACAGGACACTAGCCAAAAGGAGTTCATTGGGCCTAAATTGGCCTATCCTTTAACAAAAACTAGTCGAGTTATAATACTGTTGACGATAAAGATACTATTTCAATATTCGTTTGGCAAAAACTAAAGACAATTGAATTCGTATTTTTTTTTAACTTACAGTAAACGAAACGAAACGTCGTGCACTAGCACCAAATAAAGATTTTCCCTTCTTTTGTTTTCGAAATGGAATTAATGCCGAACTTAGAATTCATGTGTATTGATAATAGAATTTCCTTCATTTCAGATTTTGCGCTGACGCAGAATATTTAAAGTTTCAGAATGTACAAACAATGAGTACGTATGGTCCCATGCCTGGGGTTACTGTAGGATTTGGAGTAGGGGCGATGTTTGGAATACGCATGCAAAACAAGGATATAAAGAAATGTGGATCTACTCTACATCACACCTACTCCAAATCTAAAAGCGATTTCGGCTGGGGGTATAAAATGTAAATTTTGGGGTAGATCCCTTTAATTAGCTTCAAAAATTTATGTTAAATACTTGGTGTTACTTCAATTTTGATATGGAAATAAGATCAAATTTCACGTCTACAAATCACTTTCGAAAACAAAAATAATACTTTGGCTTTATTTCATTTGGCCTCATATCCCGTCATCTATTTGTACATACATTAGAGTTGGACCGAATAGTGATTTGGCCGGATACCGGATACCTAATTTTCGGCCTGCAGCTAGGCCGGATAGCCGAATATTCGGCGGCCGGATATCTGCCAAAATTAAAAGTAGTTTGGTGCTCTGATACTAAAAACAGACCGGTACAAGTAAAACCAACTTAAACATGTTTTTTTCCTTCTTCTCCACAAGATATTCTTACTTTCTACACAGCAAAGTTTTTGGGACATTTTTGAAGAGGTTGCGAAACGCAAGTCAGATTGAGTTTTCTGCCACAAAAAATACCGCCAACGAGTATTTTGACTTATATCTCAAAACAGTTTATTTTGAACGGAATAGTGACTCCTGGGCTTAGTGGTCAGTAAATGGAAGACAGTACCAAATTTCGCTCAAATTTGCTAAAACTTATTTTTAATCTTCATGTAGCAGTGTATACAGTAAGAGACTTTTTTCTGAAGCATGCATCGTATACGAAAACAAACAAATAATTATTACCCCTGAATGCAGAAAAACTAATTTTCATTCGTCATAATTTGGCTTTAGTAAACTTCCAATATTAAATTGTTTTTTACTGAAAATACGACTATCCGGTTTCCGGCCGGATATCAAAAGACTACTCGGCTCCGGCCGGATATTACAAAAGAAGCCGGATAGGTCGGATACCGAATACTTGCCGAATATCCGTCACACCACTAACATACATACATATGTACTTTTATTCATTGCATGAAATTTTAAATTCGTTCATTAAGAATAGTGCCGACGCCACAATAAATATCCACAAGTTTATTTATTTTTCCTTTGACTAGAATATTCACCACCAATGTCTAAACTCCCCTCGGAAACTCCAATTCATTAGACAGCCATCATGATTTTGATCTCACACATATTCGCTGTCAACAAAAATAAGCTTACGAATAGACTTTGACTGCTAATTGACCAACATCTTACCAACCAAAACAAGATAAACATTTCGCAATAAAAAGGCTATTCAAAGCAATTGTGTAGTTTTTTTTTTTGCAACTATTTGCGCGGTGGACCTTGGCCGACAAGTTAATCAGCATCTCAATGTGATTCACAAAATATGACGTAGTGAGTATCAATCTCTTTAAACACCTGTCGACACAAAAATCAACCAACGTGCTGAATCTGAACAGCGATTTGGAGAGACTTTTCATGACGGTGATGCTCTCGTGGTATTGCCAGTAACTCCCGATAGGGGAAGCCGGTGCTTTGCGCACCCGTAGACAAGTACGCACAAGAAAACAACGTCATGTGCCTGCCGTACATGTAGATTTCCAAAAATAAATTCAAATTACTCGCTCACAACCAAAAACAAAATTAAAAACAATTTTGACTCATTTCCCTACAGTTGTTGATATTTTCAAAAGTTCCTGTTCCGCTTCTTCGAACTGTAAAATGTTTTTTTCTTTTTTTTCTTTTTTTGAAAAACCACCAGAAGTAGCAAAGCTAATAATGTATCAAATTGCGAAATGAAACTATAAACTAATGATGACTTTCAATTAAGCATCTACTTATCCGTCTATGACTTCTTGAAAAAAAAAATAAAAAAACCCCCAACTCCAAAGATCGTGCACTGAAACCTAATTATTCACCTTAAACTACGGTAGGTTAAAGACCACTATCAACATCATCTGCGTCATACACAATGTTTTTCTTTTTTTTATCTCATCACAATTCAATCTCTGCGGCTCTTACAAGCTATCCCCTGCATTAGAACTAATAAATAATTTAATACTGCTGGTGATGTATTTAATTAAGCAAAGCAACCAACCGTCTGTTAGAGCTGGAGCACACAAAATGTTGTTTACTTGGCAATTAAATCGCAACATTACGTCATTGCCTACCGTGATAAGCAGTTTATGAATGAAAACCTGTAGCATCCGTAGTAAGCGTGATTCAGAGGCTGACAAAATATAGACTCATTCTCCGACGACGGCAACGGTGCTGCAGCAAATCTTCAACTTCCTGGAATCAACAAATAGTAATCCAAATATGACCCGTCCTCACCTAAATCCCCCCTTGGTTTCAAACATTTAAATTCTGACAAATGTAACGTAATTTCGGAGAACAGTGACGAAGCATACCTCACATGGCAATAGAAAGAAATTCCACGCGGGAATCTCCGCTGCATTGATATTCGATTAGATGTTTCTCTCTCCCTCTCTCTCTCTCTTTCCTACCTCATTTATACTTTCTTGAACACGATTCCGCAAGCTACACCACGTTTTCCTCTGAGCTGAAGTGAATCATCGCACTATTAATCGATGTCGGACGTCATCATTTGCAACGACCTCTGCGGGCACTGGGGGGAGGGCACTGAAAAAAAATTTCCGTCATTGACAATTCAAAGAATTCATTCATAAATATTTTCTCTCTCATGATATACGAGCTTTACTCATGTGACGGACGACGACGATCATTGATCGTTTGGATGGACGTGAAAACAAACAAGCGAAAGCTTTTGCCCCACTCCGCGATCGCTCTGAGAGATTTCTCGCAGTGATCACTGCTGAACTTTGAATTTCACAAGAGTGTGTCAGTTGAGCAAAAATCGGTTTTCATTTTGAAGTTGCACCCCCTTGAGAAAGGACACGACGCGATCCGCGAATAAGAATCCGCCGCCAACTTTGCCGTCGCGAAAGAGTGTCGTCTATCGAAACCACGGTTATCTGCTGGAGTGCTAAAGTTTTCGAATTTGTAAACAGTGGCGCCAAACTGTGATCGGTGTTGTACTGAATCAGTTATCAGTTGAAATAAACACAATTAATTGCCAAGTGATTAGTAAGCTCTCTCTGTTGGGTTGGCGGAGAAGTCACTTTTGGAGGAGCTCTAGGTTGGCCAAGTGAATCATTCGGATGGTTTCGTAGGCATTTCTCAGAATTCAAAGTGCGAATCTTTTAAAATTGTGTTTTTGTTTTGTGTTGATTTTTTTTTTTTTCATTTACTCTGAATCATTACGAGTATCGAAGTTGAGTGTGCGCTGGTTACTTGATTTGAAAGACATAAATCAGAGTGCCAGGCTGTTGGATCTTGAGGCCGTTCTCCGATTTTCAGACCACCACTCTAGCCTGCCGATGTGTACCAGTTGTAATCGTCAGCGGCGCCTTCGTGGGTTTTCCAGGAATCCGCAATGATTCATAAGGCAAAAAAATAAACTTTTCAAGGCATAACATAAAAATGCAATTAATTGTGTCAAGAGGGTGACTTGCGTTAGTGTGCTTGTGTTTTCATTGTATTTTGTGTAGAATTTAAGTCAAAAAACATTAAAATTGTTACTAACATGCATGAGAATGATCTACATGAGAGTGTTGAAAGGACGCCGTGGCAAAGTGATGAAGCCCACATGGAAGAGGCGAAAAAAGGCAGAAGACTCCGTCAGAGCCGGAAAGATGCTAGGCTAAGTGATAGTAGTGAAAGTGTAGATAGTAATGAAAGCAAGAGTAGGTTAAGTGACAAACGCGATGGTGATGAAAAAAAGCAATCGACTGAGAAGGACGGGGACGAGGGTGATCCTCTGCTGCCCGCTGATCCTCGGGTGTGGGACTCAGGACACATACGGAGTTGGATTAATTGGATTACCAGGAAATTCAACATCGATCCAAAGCCGGATCTTGCCAGATTTCCTACGAACGGGAATGATTTGTGCGCTCTGTCAAAGGCGGACTTTTGGGTTTGCGCCGGTTCCAAGGAAGCTGGGATTATTGTGTCCAAACATTTTGCGCATACGTTGTACTATGCCACTGGCCGGGAGACCAGTCCTATACTAGATGACAATGATCCAAGTGAGCAATCAATACTATTTCTATTTTAATTTTTTTTTTAATTTTTTTGTGCTTTCAATTTGAATGAAAAATCTCAAAATTGACAGGTGTGCGATGGTGTGTGAGTTATTTCCGGTTGCCATCTGTGTGTGTGGTTAGAAAAAAAAAGAATTAATACTGTCTTCCTGATTAAGTTGAATAAGAACAAGAATCTTCATGGTCAAGTTGATGGATTTAGGGTATTTTTGAGAAAAAAAATGATGGTCTTAACTATTTTACGCTCGTAATGGTTGTGACATAGTGGGATTTAAGGATTAATTTGACTTTGTGGCATAGTGCACAGAGCTCTAATTCCATCTTTTAATTACATTTTTGCTCGAGTTTGATTCCAGAATCAATAAGCCTACATTTTCTGTTCAAAAGGTTTAGAAACTAATTTCTTTTTCATTTGATTATTCACAATTTACTTTCTGATCCAACACATATGTATGCACATATGAACATAAATACAATTATTTCTTTAAATTGGCAAATTTGTTTGTAATTGTTTCCCTCTCTCCCTTTTTCTTTTTTAAGGTTCTTAATAACTTTATGTTGTTTCCTTTTTTTAATTTCACACTTAAGGTAAAGATATAGGACCTCGTCCTTTTTCTCTTTTATTATTTTTTTTTGGATCTGCAGGAGTTACTAGTTTTTATCATTATTTTTTCCTAGGGTACCTAGCCCTAATCAAGATCAACGCTCATTTTTCTCGATCAAGACTGGCTACACTTTCAGTAAGACTTTGAATCTATTTTCAGCGCTCAGTGATATTTTGTCTACTTCTAGTTGAAAACCACATAATCTCTGGAAGTATAGTTTCTTGTCTCTCCTTACTCGAATCTTTTTTTTTCATTTTTCTACTGAAGGATACTAAAATAAGTTACTTTTTGCTAACTAAATGTTTCAATAACCTATTCATCACCTTTGAAGACGTTACACATGAAATGAAAAAAAGAGCTGAACCGATTTAAGGTCATACTTATTAATAAAACTTAATGTGAGTGTTAACTAGACTCACTCTATGCATCATAAGAGTCCTTTTATTTACTATTGTTTTGTTGAAATACCACAAGGATTACAATCCAGTGTCTGCAAAGTCTTTCCCTCAAAATCTTACCGTCGGCTTTTTTTTTTTAAAGATAATCAATTGAAATATTCGGGTATACACACATTTTGTCGTTATCCTTATAAGATCTTCGAACTTGCAATTTAATCTAAAATTCTTATTTCTGCTTCTATGAAATAATGAAAACGTCAGAAGTGATTTAACGACGGCTTCTTCTTTTTATCACTCCATCGGCATTCTGAATCAACATTTTTTTTTCGCAGAATTTCTTTTTTTCTTTCTTGGCGTAGTGGACAAACTTGTTTAAGGAAGAAATAAATTCTTTAGAGCTTCAATCGGAATTTTTTCTTGGTAAAAATGATCATGTAGTTAATGGTAGTGCTATTAAACATTCTTTGAGTTCTTAAACCTGGTTAAAGAGAAGTGTATCCTAGCAGAAAGTCATAACTCTGGAATTTGTTTCCTGAAAAAGTCTCGAAGGAATGTTTCGTCACAACTTATATTTTATTGTTAAATCCTTTTTTTTGCACGTAACTGTCTTTACATTACTTATGGAAGTGAAATCATGTTTAATAGTCATAACAAAAGAAAAAGACTGCAAACGATTTTTATTTTTCATTTTTTTTTGTTTTACAAATCGAAAATTTTTTTTTGTTTCACAAATCGAACTTAATTGTGCGATGGTCACAATAAGAATGAATGCAAAAACCACTCACGTCAACAATAAGCTATTATTACCGTTAACTTAATGAATGCTACATGTCAATATGCATCGCGCTATGGTTATTATGTAAATACCATGGGTGCAATACGAAAAAGGAAACAAAAAACTTTTGCCTTTACAAAAAGGATTTCTCGAATTCCCTTACAATAGATTTGCTGCGAAATCGTTGATTAGAATCACTAGATAAACAAGACGAATGTAGCCATGCATAGGAAGAGCAGATGAAATTTCAAAGACGGTTAAGCTGATTGCATACTTTCATGACATTCTCATAAAAACATTACTGTTTGTTTGTTTGCAATGTATTTTCATTGTTCAATTCATGTTTACCTTATATCCTAGACAAAAATACTTAAATCTAACTCAACTATCTTAACTAATGTTCTTAAATCTAACTTACTGACCCTATACGGGTACTCAAAGCTAATCTATGTTACATTTAATATGCCTTTCGGCCTAATCTATCTTCATTTTAATTTTATCGTAAAGTCTTTATTTTTTATCCAAGAAAATTTAAAAAAAACTTGGAAATACTTGTTTTTTTTATTTTTACTCTTATTCTAACTTAAACTAAACTAAAATGTACAACTAACTTACAACTACTTAAACTACGCTTAACTATGTCCGTAACACTATACGGACGTGTGCACCAGGGCCGTATTGTAAAAGTGGTCACCAAAAAAAAAACTTTCTAGGCACTCTTCTGTCGTTTTGTCGGTGTTTTGAAGGCAAAGTTCTACTTTTCTGCAATTTAAAGACATAAAAGAATCTATTTTCGTTGCGCGAACTATTTGCCGATTTCGGCGGCTCAGTTGAGACGAAATCTTAACAGGCTGGTCACAGAAAAAGCTTAAAAACTCGAAAACAAAAACTGCCACAACCTTTTCCTAAGGAAACTGTATGCCACGTTGTCTTTCGCGTGGACAACAAAGGCCAATTTATATTTCCAGTCTCAGCTGTATTATTATTATTATTGTTGAGGGTATATTGCACCGCGATCTTTAAGATCAATTGTGCCCCCTTTCAATACCTTAGCACAATTACGAGTTCCCCTCAAATACAGTTCTTTTCAGAGTTGTATTGAGGGTAATGGACTCGTTATGCGCATAGGTGAAGAAATCTGTTCTAGAGTATTCTCTCTAAGCCAGTTTCCTTCAGGAATCTGAGAATGAGAGATGGTTCTAGTGATTGCATTTCTTCTTCTGATAGTAGGTACTTGCCCAGACTTCTTTTTCTTTTGTGGGCCAGTGCTTCACAAAATCTCAGTATATGTTCTGGAATTTCATTAAATTCTGAACAAAATCTGCAGAGATCTTCTTCTGATAAGTCTCAGCCGTAGAACCGGACGGTAAAAAAAAAACGGAGTTCGAGAAAACTTTCCCAAACCTCCAAGGATTCACTTTTGCTTAACCCCATAACAATAAAAAGAAAACTCTAACCAAAATCAAAAAACTCGTCCTAAACCAAAAAAAAAAACCCAAAATTCTCCCAATCGAAATTCACAAAAAAACCCAACTTAACCGAAGTACCCAACTAACAAGTTCGATCGAACGCAAGAAAAACAAATGGGGGGAACCAATTTTCGACCTTGGTTCTTTGAACCGCGGCCCAGGCGTCAATTCTCGGGAATTGAACTTTAAGTCAGCAGAACACTTATTCTTTTGTTATATTTAGTATGTTTTAGCCTGCTTTCAACCAACTTTTTTGATGGGAACTGGAACTTTTTGCTTTGATATATGAAAACTATCGGGAGCTAAAAATATAGAGGAGTTTCGACAAAAAATGGGCTCTGCCCTTCCAAGACTGACGAGCACACAAGAGCCGAAGAGCCGAAGAGCCGAACCGAATTCGACGGCTTGACCGACCTCATGAAGTACCTAGCTGCCTGGGGCAAAGAGTGATTAAAACAGCAAGCAATTAAAACTTAAAATTACATAACATAATTTCAGCTATTTCACTTTACAATGAAATTATTGACTTGTATCTGTTCAATAATTTTGGTCAGAACTTTACAGTAGGTGTTTTTTATTATGCCCACATGATCCAACAACATGTGATCCTTCTTTGAATAAGGATCACGTGTCATGATTCCGATAGCGTGAAGATTAGTGTACATGGTTTCAATTTCATTTGTGGATGTTAGTACATCTACATCAAATTCAATTAACGTCACTGCCTCATGAAATATTGTCTTGTCTTGAGAACCGAAAAATTTATTTCTTGAACAATTTTATATAAATATTTTAATTATAACGATTTAAAATTTGTGAATTAATTTTAATTTTTAAATGCCTGGAGTGATCTGCCGATTTATTACCCTCATTTGGTGAGAAAACTATAATCATCAGCATGAAAATCGAATGTATTACAATTTTATGCAAACACAAAAAAAAATATGTGCATGGCACCTTCGCCCTGCAAAAATTAACTCGGTTATTCATGTACAACAACCAAAGTAACTCAGGTAATCAAGTTCAACAACCAGAATCAATGACTTGAATCTTTGTTGATCCGGAGCTTAAATCTTGTATTGGGAAACATGAATTTTATCTTCCTCGTTTTAGTTCAAATTTGTTACTATTTTTCAGTATTCAAATCAATTGATTTTCTTTAGGCTAAGTCTCAATATACAGTTAATTAATGTCAAACTCGTATACTTGTCTATTATTTTTCACTTTGACATGTTTTTTGACAGCACAAACAAAAATTAGCATATTTTTGTGAGTCCATTCGTTGTATTAACTTATATTTATTTTTATAATTAGTATGCAAACATTGAATTTTATATTTTGTTATATTTTATTGAATCAAGTTTATTTTAATTTCTCTTTTTTAATCATAAATAGAAAAAAACATGTTTTTATGAGTTTCACTTTGATATACTGTATAATACTTTTTTTTAGATTAAATGTTTAAAATATAAGAAAGATAATGGATTTACCGAATCCAACCTTTGTTAAAGTTATATCAATTTATCTCAAGAGCAAAACTTTATCACTCTGAGTCAGTCCGGTGAATAATGGTTAATTAATACCCCGTATAAATCCAACTGTTAGTTCTTTCTTAGTTATTCAAAAGATTTATTTCTTCGGAGAAAGACTTCCTTCAGCCATATATTTAGAAGTAATTGAGTCACTATTTGAGCCATGCATACAGTGTTTTCGCATACATCTTTGCGTTCATAAATATTACTCTTTGTTTCCATATGTCCTTTTTTATTTTTTTTTATTCTCCGCTAAGCTATTCTATTCTAGATTCTTTTTTTCTTTTTTTCTCAAGTCAGGTATAAAGTGTTACAACACGGAAACTGGGCCCAGTGGCCGTGTGGATTCGTGCGTCGACGCCCGCGCATTAGACTTTCACAGTCTAGGTTCGAAACCAAGTTCAGACAAACAATTTTTCAAAAAAATATTGTTCGCGGCTCCACCTCTTTCGAGTCACTGACAATGCTCAAAGAGTATAACTATCTAGAAAAAGCTTCTCAATCTCGCCGTTCGGAGTCGGCATTAAACTGTAGGTCCCCTCCACTCGTGAGAGAACAATAGCACGCACAACACGAGTGGTTGCTGAGAAGCTAGGCCCAGGTCCACCTCGGACTGTAGCGCCGCCATTATTATTATTATTATAATACGGAAACTACTCTTTGTGTAGGCAGATAAAAATAATCAAATTCAACTTTAAAAATCAATTAATAATTATTTTGTTTAAGTAAAAATACAAAATAAATTACAGAGCAGAGAAGTTCGAATTTTCTTAAGTTTTGACTGCTTGTCGGTTTCTCATCCCATCCTTCTACAATATTTCGATTTTGGTAGATTTGGATATTTACAGAGTTGGGAAATTCCATGTTTGTTGGCAGCATTATCAACATAAAGCTTGTGCCTTTGCGAACAAGACATCAATAATTGGACCCCCGAGAGGCAAAATAGTTGAAAATAAAACTTGATTTAACAATTAAGGAATCAGTATACCAACAAGGAAAAAACTTCCATGTCGATCGGTTATTATTATTCGAAGTATTTAAGGAGTTCATCTACAATTGTTTGCTTTAAATTTTGATATGAAGCATGAAATCCGAGGGGGATTAAGAGAAGCTGAAGAAAAGTCTATGCTGTTCCGATTCCGATTGACAACGTAAATTTTAGGCAAACTGCTGCTGATAAACTCAATCATCCTTGAAGAGCTGGTTAGGTAAGGTTAGGTTTTGGAAGGGAAGTGTGATGGTTAAGGCATCACTTCCACTCGGAGGCCATGGGGCCCATTGTGAATCCTTTCAATTGCGGAGTATGCAATCTAATGACCTATCCTGTCACGCGATGGCTGAAACCACCCCGTGATCTTTATGAATTTTAGCAGATCCGATATGTCTGCATTCGCTAAGTCCTCAGTCTCTGTAAAGAATCTTTAGCCCAGCGAAGCCAGGGGTCTATTCTGGAGAGCTGTGGGCAGTGTTGAAGAGCTGGTTGCAATTAATCATTTTCTCACGTACCTTCAGTTTTTTTGTGTGCAAATTTATACCTTATTTTTCAAATAGTCCTTATGACAACAATTCTCATAAGAAGGTATAGACAAAAAGTCAATCCCAAAGTTTTTTTTTTACCAAAATTGGTGCAAAAGTTCTGCTCAACATTATCTTGAATTAAATTATTCACACTGAATGAAATCAGCAAGGACACAACCACTGGTGTTGGGGTATTTACGCCAGTCAACAATTTGTGGTGAAAGATCTGCAAGATCTATAGCCCATTGAATTCTTCGTGAATGTTGTCCATTGATTTAGATAGAAAAACACCAGAGCAGGTGCAAGTTGTGACAAACAAACAGTAAATCGAATTTCTAAATAAAAAATGCAACGGAAATCAATAAAATCTGAATCGAAATCCTATCCAATTAGACAGTTTCTTTCATTTCGTCATTTAACATCGATTTCCGTGTATTTTTCTCGGAAAATTCAAAACAAAAATTCACAGCTTGTGCCAGTTTGAGTGAACTACAAAAACTAGTCCTGGATCGAATGCGCTACACTCATCGAATTCTCGGATTCGTTGCTATAAACTGGTTATGCTTGTATTTAGAAAGTCATTGCATTGCTTTGGTGCTGCTGGGTTTTTCTGCAAATTGCAGATGACTCATAGAATTGTTTCCTTTCCAAAAGAGATACAGTTTCAGGTTCCAATTTCTGCAGAAATTCCATATATGTTGCCACCACAAGATGAACAGGTACTGCATCCGTGAAGAGTGATAGAGAAATGAATTCCCAGAATCCAAACTCAGAGAAAATTGATAATTCTTCGTTTTCCTGAATATGGCAACCCCTCTGATTAGCAGTTGCAAGGAAGGACCATAAAGGGTGGAGGGGTCAAGTAGATTTTTACTTTTATGCAATCAAATCGTAATAAGATCCTTCACTCAGCGTGACACTAAAGCAAACTCGTATCGCTCATACATATACCCGTCATTCACCAAGTCGTTGGCGAGGATGAAGATGTCATTCTCCCCTCTCCCTCTGTCTCTTCGCCCATTGGAAAGAAAAGAGATATTTCACTGAATAGATAACAGTAAAAGTTTTTCCACCAAATCTCGAACAAAGAATTCAGCAAACAACACCCACACACAGAGGAGTCAATAAAAGCCAGGAAGGAAGGTATTACTAAGCCATGGGAAGGAAGTGTGAGACGGTAGCGCATGGGGGCGTTCGCATATGTATCACGAATCACATCACGCTGCATCTTATCCGAGGCGAGAATCTCTCAGCGCGTTAACCCATTATTGACCGACCGATCTAAAGGAGCAAAGAGAAGTCATGTAGGAGATGGGGGATAACCTCTTCTTCGCATAAAGGATTCAATTGAAATTGCACTGATTAAGTAAATGGTCATGGGAATTCTCACACATCAAGGGTGAATGAAATAAACGAAATCCTCTGGTCAGTGGCAGCGATATCGTTGCTCTCCTTGTGGATTGAGATTTATGCGATATCAGATAAATGGGGAAACGGTAATTGCACCGCACTCGAATTAAGGGATGTGATTTTTCAATCCCCACCCTCGGTCTTATTCATTTCATCACACTTTAGGTGTAATCCCAGGCAATGGCATATTTTCCGGGGCACTCATTCAACATAATTATTCATAACAATCACCAAGTCAACATCATCATAACCTGCCGCGGCTTAAGGACAACCACGGGAAGGTCCTCCGAGGACGGGAGTTAATAAAAAGTTCAAGTGAACTTAATAAACGACGTAAATATGATAATTTCGCACAGAGTGTGGCATCTAATAATAAAATCACAATAATCCTCTTGCCGAAAAATATTCAGGGCAACTCCGTTGGAACGGTGAGCAAGTGAAGACCGGTCACAGCGGGAGGGCCGGCGTTCCATCTCCATCTCCAGCCGACGCGTACAATAGGACCGCTTTCCGTTTCCTTGCCGGGTGTCAGTGGCATCCTTCCTGTGTTCTCTCTATTCTCGTTGTCATTCCCGTAGTGGTGGGGTGGTGGCTGCTCTGTTGCTCTTTTGCCCTCCTCATCAACATTGACGAGGGTGTCACTTAATTGATTTGTTTTTTATTCAAACAGGGATCATTGGTTAGATTTGCGTTAATCGCCGAGTAAGACATATGTTCCACGGCCACCCACCAGGTGATGCGAACGAAACGAGAGGAGTGAAAACCTCCCCTCTGGAGACGTGGTGCGTGCGGGATTGTGGGTGGGCCTCCTTTAAGGGGTTGCTTAGATAAAACTTTGTGCTTTTGTGATCATTTTCAATTTCAGTTTCACCCGTGAACTGTTGGCGTATGGACGTGCGTCTACAGAATTTCGTCATCGTCCTTTGCCGCGGTCATCTCTTCTGTTTCCTGTCTCGGCCTGTGTTTCTGTGTCTCATCGCACCTCCTTGACGCTCGCGTCGGTTTCGGTGACATTATTGTGCAAGAAATTTCAACAAATTTAAATTAAAATTTTTCACGAGAAGTCGACTATTTATAAATTCTGCTTGAGGTTTTTGCGATGAGTGTGAGTGTTGATGTAGGCGTAATGTGGCGCCTTTCAGAGGATTTTAATCGGCGTTTTGGCGTCCGGATGCAGCCGCATCACCATCACCATCATCACTTCCACCATCCGTCCGCTGCTGCCGCGGCCGCTGTTGCAAGGCCGATGATTTATAATGGTTTGTGTATTGTCTGTCTACTGATTGTTGAATTAGCAACAATTAAGAAAATTCGTTACAAAAGCACAGAAAATGGAGAAACTTTTGGGCAACGACGCCTGGCCGACAGTGGGCTTTGAATGGCATTTGTGTTAGTCATACTGTGTTTGTCGGTGTAGTAATGAGTTCTCGGAACTGCCTTCGGGATAACATGTGGCTTAAGAGAGCGAGCGTGAGACGCTCTGCCCATTAACGATTAGTTTGAATATAGAATTTAAAAAAGCAGTTTGTGATTCATAACGATACTTTTGATCTCAGTTCCTGTCTATGACTGTCTATGAGTTGTGACAGTATTTGTTTTCAATTTTGGTGATGCTACTTGATAACTATGTCAAGCCATGGGAGGTAGACGTGTGAGTGTTTTCGGTGCGAGTGAACTTAAAGGAAAATCTTTCTGAATCATTATAATGCGATCAGTAGGCATTGGGGGAGCTGCTCTATCAAATAATAGTGTTTCTTCTTAGAATTGAGACTTCATACATCTCTTACGGGTTTCCGTTTTCAACCACAGGCATTTGTAAACTTATCAAATAAATGTCTGGCCATTCCTCTTGCCGGATGTTTTTGTCAGGCATTGACAAATTAAAACAACTGCTGAAGACGATATCAGGAGCAGTGAATTGGCTTAGGTGGATGTGTCGAGGAGAAATGTGTTACACATTTTTTTGTAAATAGATCGTTGGAAGGAATCCAAAGCATGGTCATCATCCGCCAGTTACAAACATTAAGTTAATTTCTAAATAAGTTTTATTAAGTTATATAACAGTTTTTGTAGGCGCCGTGGCGTAGTGGGTAGGTGCGTCGACTCTTACGCTCGAGGTCGTCGGTTCGAATCTCGAAAAAAACATCAAATATTTTTTCACGGCTCCACCTCTTTCGAGTCACTGACAATGCTCATTATATTTATTTATATTATAACTGTCTAGAATCTTCTCAATCTCGCCGTTCGGAATCGGCATTAAACTGTAGGTCCCCTCCACTCGTGAGAGAACAATAGCACGCACAAGACGAGTGGTTGCTGAGAAGCTAGGCCCAGGTCCACCTAAATTAAAGTCAAACTGAAAAGAGTTTTGCTTAAATCTTTTCTTGATTTTTCAATATTTCTCTTGAGTTACAGTATTTTGCAGAATTTAGGATAAAAAGCATCCACTTTGAAACTTTTGCCTTGAAATGAGAGCTTATTATGAATATTCCGAAAAGAAAAAAAAATATCCAAACAAGTGTTAAAAATGCAAAATATAAGCAACTTCTCTTCACGATCGCAAAAACAATTGCCATATGGGACTTTTTCGGTCCAATCGAGTACCAACAGAAGTTACTGCTATAGTTTTTCTTCAGTTCGCTTCGATTTACATATACGCGCAAAATAATTTTTGTTACAATGTCTAGAGAACAATACCATAAAATTACAAATTTTCGACGATTTCAATAGAGAAGTTTCGGAAATTTGCTCATCAAATACGTAAAATAAAACACCTTATAAAAAACACAATCCATCGCAAAAGATTACGCTCCTGATTTTAATTTCTTTATTTTTACACAATTTTTAAATTATAAGTTAAATTTTGCCAAAAAATACTAAAATTGGTTCGCTGAGAAGTGAAAAATCATAGTTTTTATAGATGAAACAAAATTTTACATTTTTTTTCAATTTTTTTTTTTTTTTTTTTTCAATTTCAATTTCAATTTCAATTTCAATTTATTTAACTTAAGAGGTCTGTACATTAAGATTTACATCTTTTTTAGTACTTAGTAATTAAACTCAAATAAACAGTTTAACTTAAAATTAGTACAAATATTTCTTAAACTTAAAGGATGAGAGGGGTGAGTTTTTATGGGAGAGTGGAGAAATGAAGGGTAATTGCACTTTTAAAATCTCTGTAGTTGGATATGGATTTTATATAAGTAGGTAAGGAGTTCCATAATCTGATAGTGTGAATGAAAAATAAACGAGATGAATTTAAATAGTTACTGCGATAAGGAATTAAGTTTATTGTCCTATTTGAACGGGTAAAATTTAGCTTGTTAAATGAGTATACCGGACTTCGACTGTAAATGATTCTGTGAAGAAAAATACAGTTTCTGGTGTTGATATACTGTTTAAGACTGCATCCAACCAAGTCCCTAGTGTAAGCAGAGATATGCTCATATCTACGAATACCGTAAATATAGCGTATTGCATCATTAAAGGCCACCTGTAGCATCAAAATTAAACGGTTGCTTATATTTTGCATAATACTGTTGATTTCAAAGATGCATATTTATTTATTTACTATTTATTTGACCCGTCATCTCTAAAGATCTCATTTTTCTCATTTTCAATTACCTGCATGTTCCACTAAAGGGGTCGCGGGGGCAATACACCCACGAGAGATCTCCAGGCCACTCGATCCTCCGCCATCGACTCTAACTCATCAGAAGCTATGCCCAAGCGCAACCAGCCGAGTGTTTGGACTTGGTCCAACCATCTTATTCTAGGTCTGCTAAACGGTCGCCTACCTGATGGAATCGCATTCAAGGCACGTCTCGGAAGTCGTGAGTCTCTGAAGATTCCTTTTGAAAATCATATTTCTGTGCAAGATCAAGTCAGCGATCCACGGTCATCTTTTACGACTGATCAATTTCAAAGTATTAATGAAAGAAGTTCTCTTGCCTTCTTAAAGTATTTGAATATTGATCTAAGAAAAACGTTTTCCTGCGAAGTTGTGTAATGAGGAATTAAGATTTCACATTTCACTTATTTTCTTTCTGGTGGTGAATTTTAGTCATGAAAACCGAAGTGCAATTTATACTTTTTTCTAGATAGACAAATAGATATATCGAAAAAGGTTCTTCGAAACAGGAGTTTTAACCCAGTTTGTTACTGGTTTGTCGAAACAAAATGGGGTAAAACTCCTGTTTCGACAAACCAGTAACAAACGGTTGTTGAGGGTGATTCTATGTCGGATCTCCAACAAGATGTCTTCCATCTTCCAATAGTTATATGGAGCGAGCACTTTTTTATTATACAGTACAAACTCGATTTACGCAACTAATAGAAATTAAGGCAGTTATATTTTATATTTTTTAAAATAAAAAATCATAGTTCAGACGGGTTATTTCTTTAGAGATAACGACAAAATTATAAAGAAACATAATTGAAAGCAAAATAAATCGTTATTGTTGAACACATTTTTGTTTAGTAAGAAAACGAAAGGTTAGTAACAAAAAAAAAAAAAAACAAAAATTAATATATGTGATACATAGAGCAAAAATATTATGGTTTTTTTTTAAGAAGTTAGATATTTTAGACTGAGTTTTTTGCGATTCAATATTTTTTCAACTCGCCCTCTCTTTTGTTTTTTGTAGAGTTGAAATGTCTTCTACTGGAATGTTGTTCTCTTCGGCCCATTGTAAAAATATATACTTCTGATTTAATTTTCGATAAAAGGAGGGGCTCGGGGCAGCTTTACCTTCACTTTCATTTGTGGTCTCAATTTCTTCCGGAACCTTAAAATTTGCAGAGAACTCAACGCTTTCATGAAGCCAATCAATGATTTCTTCATTCGGGATACTAATGTTGGGAACAATTTCATCAGTTTGGAACCGGATGAAATCAATTCTCTTTCCTTGAGATATTTGTAGACAGTGTAGATAATGGTAGCTCATCCTCCTCATTATAATTACTCTTGATAGACATTAAAATATTCCAAAATTTATTGATAGTACTCTAGAAGTTGCACTAATCGAGGTAACATTTTTGAAAGTTGCACTTATAGAGTCAAGACGTGCTACGATTTTAGTGTTGCGAAAATCGAGGAATTGCGCGAATCGAGGGTTGCGTTAACCGAGTTCGTATTGTAGTTATATGGAGTGAGCACTTTTTTATTATATTATTTTTTACGACAAACAAACTGCGAAAGCGTCTTTGTTCATTAAATGATCTGGACCATTCAATGTTTAAAATAATCCTCTGTGTCATGTCTTTTCTCGAATTCTGCACAAAAAGCAGAAGGCCTTTGTATTCCAGCCGTTAATTGTGAAATCTTAGTCATATACAGTGATCTAAAAAATAATGGGCACACAACTAAAACCACAAGAAACATAGTGCAGAATTAAAATCCCAAAAGGATGCTTGCAAAACCTTTACGATTCTCTTTTTTTCGCCCCTGCAAGCAGGAAACAGCCTTAAGATTAAATGTTTTTACAGATAGCAGCCATTTAGTTATATTCAGCCGAAATATCTGAAAGTAAATAATAAAAAATCATTAAAATAAATATTCCTTTGAAACCTATGATCCAAGCTAACCTAACCGCACAAACCTTTTTAATTCTGAAATTGGAAAGAAAGTAAAAAAAGTTAGTTGACAGGAAACTTTGCTGATTTGATCTGCAATGTGAAATGCAAATCTTTCCAGGATTTGACTAAGATTTTTGTAAATAGAAAAATAAAATGTTTCGAAATTTTTCGGAAATTGATATCCTTTCGGTTGAAAGGAGATAAATATGTGGGATCAAACACAAACATATTTTCATGATAAATTATTCATTTTGTCACATCGATGGAAAGGTAGCGACATTGTAAACTAAAAATATGGTTCAGGCTCATTTTCTGTACATCGCGTATTTTCTTTTCATTCGCATATTTCCTCGTGAGTCAACCAGAACAACTTTCTTTGAATCAATTTCCGGCCTGCATGGTGTCTACTTGTATTTTAATACTTACTTACTCAACAAGCCTACGACTCATGGAGGGTCCGAGACTGAGATATCGCTGCCTTCCATCGTTGACGGACCTCGGCACGCTGCTTCGAGTCATCAAGACCACGCTGTCTTGCGTCCGCGATGACTTGGCTTTTATACCACAGGTTCGGTCTTCCTCTCCTTCTCGAACCGGGAGGCTCGGATTCGAAGACCCTCTTAGCTGGAGCGTTGTTGTCCATGCGCTTGATGTGGCCGATCCAGTGCAGTCGACGGATTTTTGCCTTCCAGACTACATCCACATCCTAGTATAGCTCATAGAGTTCGCGGTTGTGCCACATAGTAATTTTCTTTCGAAGGCACCAAATATCAGCTCAGCAATTTACTTAGTGTGGGCGCCGTGGCGTAGTGGGTAGGTGCGTCGACTCCTACGCTCGAGGTCGTCGGTTCGAATCTCGAAACAAAACATCAAACATTTTTTCACGGCTCCACCTCTTTCGAGTCACTAACAATGCTCAAAGAGTATAACAGTCTAGAAAAAGCTTCTCAATCTCGCCGTTCGGAGTTGGCATTAAACTGTAGGTCCCCTCCGCTCGTGACAGAACAATAGCACGCACAACACGAGTGGTTGCTGAGAAGCTAGGCCCAGGTCCACCTCGGACTGTAGCGCCGCCATTATTATATTATTATAATTTGCTTAGTATCCAGCTTTAGGCTCCATATATCAGGACTGGTAAAATAAAAGATTTGTAGAGCATGATTTTGGTCCTTCGAGTCAAGAGTTTTGAGCCCAGTTGTTTTGACAAACCAAAGTAGCAAAGGTTGCCCAGGGCGATTCTACGTCGGATCTCCACTGTGATGTCTTTCGTGGAGTTCATGTTTACCCCGAGGTGAACAAATTCCTTCACTACCTCAAGATTGTAGCTGTCGATTGTGTGTTTTGCCCCAGGTAGTATACGGTGGATCGTTTCTTGCTCGATAGCATTTACTTCGTTTTATCCTTATTGACCTTAAGACCTGTAATTCAATCGCCGTGAAAGCTTCCACTACTGCGTGTGGGGAACGCGCGACGATGTCGATGTCATCTGCGAATCCCAACAGTTGGACTGACTTGTAGAAGATAGTGCCTTCTGTGTTTACAGCAGCTTGCCGCACTATCTTCTCCAGTACTAAATTGAAGAAATCACACAACAGCGCATTTCCTTGTATTTTAAGATTCTCCTTATGTGGGTGCATTTTGCAACCGATGAATTCACCACGCATGGACGTTCTCTTCACTCCTTCCCATTTATCTAAACCTGACGCAAGGCAAGTAACCCAAAGGTACAACTTTCTAACAAGTATGGCCCATACTTAACCTCAAACTCATTTTCTGCCTAATAAATATAAGCAGTCCAGCACTTAGGATACTCCGAGGCGTCATAACAGGACACTGTGTGATTTGACAAATATGGCAAGAGGATGGTTGTTGCCTTTAACAACTTCTATAGAAATTTAAGCGATGAGGGTGAGGAGGCAACCATTCACTGTCATTACACTTATAGTGCCTCGATGCAGAGGAATCTCCAAGATGCCTACAATCTTCACCAATTTGAGCGACCTAAAAAACAGCATGGGCGCCGTGGCGTAGTGGGTAGGTGCGTCGACTCCTACGCTCGAGGTCGTCGGTTCGAATCTCGAAAAAAAACATCAAACATTTTTTCACGGCTCCACCTCTTTCGAGTCACTGACAATACTCAAAGAGTTCGGAGTCGGCATTAAACTGTAGGTCCCCTCCATTCGTGAGAGAACAATAGCACGCACAACACGAGTAGCGCCGCCATTATTATTATTATTAAAAAACAGCATTGGCTACCTAACTGCTTCATCACCAGCTTAACGGGAAGGAGATCACTCGATCCGCGTGACACGAAAATAGTTGTGACTGTACATTCTGTAGTCTTCCACAAGCACCTTACCTAATGTAGCCAAAAATCCCTTGAAGCATTTTTAAGACTTCTATCACAGGTTATTGTTAAAAAATAGCTCTCGGATAATTTATTTCCAACTTGTGCTACTATACTCGCACAGATGGACGGATTTGCAGTCCGACTTCAAAGAAGGTTTGAGCAGTAAAGTAAAATTGCGTCACTTGTATATTCCGTGGTGGACTTGAACTTAGCTTCTACAGCAACCATTCGTGTTGTTCTTTTTTGTGGAGGGCGCCTACTAGTTTGTTGCCGATTCAGATCGGCAAAGTTTGAGAAACTCTTTCTAAACTGTTATACTCTTTGAGAACTGTCTGTGCCTCGAAAGAGGTGGAGCCGTGAAAATACTTTGACCGTTGGAGTCGATGAACTTATCCACTAATCCACGACACTGAAGGTACAGTGAAACCTTTCCAAGTTGGTCATCCGCGGTGCAAACATTCCTGACCAAGTTTGGCAGATGACCAACTTGTGGGTGTCTGCGCTTTGAGTGAATGACAGTGTTTTTTTTGTTTTCGCTTCGTAATCTTTTTTTTATTTGTAAAACTTAAAATGTTACAACCCTTGAAGCCAATACACCGCCAACTTAAAATTCTGCATCAAATTGTGGCAAATTATTAAGAATTTATTCGTTTTTGTACCGCTACTGTCGTGCTTTATGTATGTAGGTGCGTCCAAATGTCCTGTTTAACACAGCTTGTGGCCAAATTGCTAAGTTTCTTCCATGGTTATGGAATTCCAAGACAGACAGGTTCTCAATATACGCAAGCATTTTTTTAAATATTTTGTATGAAATTTCTTTCTTATTGAAGCCAAACTTCACAGGTAAAATATACAGTAAAATAACAAAGAAATATTCAAATAACGGTGGAAAACTTTTCTGATCAGAAGTTCAAAAATGTCGGTGATGGCTAAATATGGCTGCAGTTATGCGATTTTGTTTTCTGCGGAAATCATGTCTTATCTCAAGGTTTTCTGAGCCTTTTTTTTTAATTTAAAACAATGAACATTTTTTTGGTAAACATATTGTTTTTAGTGTAAATCGAGGGAAATAAAAGTGCAAGTCCTTAATCAAATAATTTCAAATAATTTAGGCTTCTCGTTTGAGGATCTATAGCCTCTACCAGTTCATTGCGTAATGTCTCATGAATCGTCTGTGAATTCTTAGAAAAATATGTTACGCCACAGATAACTCATTGTTCGCGATCAGTTTGCACAAATTTTTGAATTAATTTCTATTTTCTAAATTAAACAATGCATCGAGCGTGTACGTTAGTTGATTTCTAATGAATCATTGAAGACGTCTTCACCACAATTCATCAAGAAAACCCCATGCTCACCAAGGCAAAAACAAAAACTAAACTGTGACATATTCTGTTCTCTTTGAGAATATTGCATGCACCACCATCACACACAACCACAGGCGAGCACAACCACCACATGACCTTCTCCATTTTGAATTTTGTTGCCATTAAAATCCCCGAAATAAGCAAAGGAGGTTACCCACCTCATTTGCTTCCCCGAAAAGTGTATCTCTGTAGCAAATCTGTATCTGTTTCTTTGGTGTTTCTTTCAGATCCATATCAGCTGCTGAATGCCGCTTCTCACCGATTGGTGGCACAAGGTTCAGGGCAGATCCAATTGTGGCAATTCCTGCTGGAGCTGTTAGCCGATTCGTCGAACGCCGCCTGTATTACATGGGAGGGCACCAACGGCGAGTTTAAGCTCATCGACCCAGACGAAGTTGCAAAGCGCTGGGGAGAGCGCAAGGCCAAACCAAATATGAACTACGACAAGCTCAGCAGAGCTTTGAGGTAAGCAATAAAAGAAAACTTTGAACAGAACTCTGAATAGAAGTCTCATGAGATACATTTTATCTCAAGAGCGAACTTTGCGCTTTCTCTAGATGATTCAACTCATACACTTAAGGAACGCTCTGAGTACCAAAGCGTAGTGACGGAGGAATTTGTTGAATTTCTTTTTATTTTTTATCGCTCTCGGTGGTTCTTGCGGACGTTAGAAATTTCCATGAACTTGAATTCGCGCAATCACTGACGACACACAGATATTCGTATGTACATAACTTCGTGGCCGCGATGGGCGATGGACGCGCGTATAAGAGTGTGTGTTTTGTTAGCAATCCATGAATGGGCATCGGTTAGCACCTTAGAGGTGGCTCTTCTTCTGCTGCGTGGAGCAGGAATGTGAGTCATGACATTGGGATGTTTCCGTGCAACAAGGTGAAGGTGTTTACACGCTTATTTGAATTTGGTTCTCACGGATTGATTTTACGATATATTGATCGCAACGATGTTGATGTGGCTTAAATGACTGTGACTCCGTAACTCTTTCCTGTTGCTAGCTTCAAAAATGTTTCAAACAGACTCTGATGCTTGCCGACGGCAACCAATTGCGATCAAGAATCGGTCTGATATAAAATGTGAATCAACTTAAGGAAGTTTAAAAATCCCCTTCGTGAATTTTGAACAAATGTTCTTTTTGTTTTATCTGACATGCACTTGAGGTCACTTCCCAGAAGCGGATGTGTGAATGACGTCTCTGAAAAATTCCGAAAATTCCAAACAAACATCGTTAAGAAGTTTAAATTTTTTTTTCTGAAATCCTTTTTTGAAAAAAAACATGGTCCCTCTTATGATATTTAGTCCAGATCTAAAATGAGGTGGACTTGGGCTTAGCTTCTCAGCAAACACTCGTGTTGTGCGTGCTATTGTTCTCCAACGAGTGGAGGGGACCTACAGTTTTATGCCGACTACGAACGGCGATTTTGAGAAGCTTTTTGAAGACAATTATACTCTTTGAACATTGTCAATGACTCGAAAGAGGTGGAGCCGTGAAAAAATGTTAGATGTTTGGCAGTCTCAAACTACAATAACAAAAAGTATTGTCGAAGGTGTGGAATGGGCTTCTTCCTCATATAAGCAGCTTCTGAAAAAAAATCTTTTAGCGGAATATCGAGCCTTCTAGCATGTTTACCTATAAGGCAGTGTCCAGTGATGACACCGACAATGATGCTGATTTTTGGTCAATCGGGAGAGATAAAATTCTTCGAACGCTTATGGCAGATCATTCTAGGCGTGTCATCCATCCATCTATTGTTCGTTTTTTGAGATGCGTCCTCCCGTAGCAACAGTTTAGTGATTAGCAGGAGCAATTCTAAATTGAATCTCGATGCTTCTGCTGTTAATTAAAATTGCGTTTCATGTCCTGATCGTCGGCAATATCATCATCCGGCTTACTTTGACAGGAATATCAAAAAAAGCGGGAGTGCACAGCTCTTCCTTATGGAGTTTGTATTGATCTAAATTATAAGGTGCATCCCAAAAGCATATGAGCACCTTCCTTTTGCCAAATTTATTCAATGTCTTACTAATTTAAATAAACTTGTCTGCATTACATTGCTTGAATATTGTCATCACATTTCTGACGTTAATGAAAAGATATATAATAAATATTTTTCCGCGAAAAGCAAAAAGCTTTGCGCTAACAACTTTATTTGCGATAAGAAGTCATACCGAAAGACGTCACTGTCGGTATTTACTTACAAAATCTTTTACACTCCCTATTCTCACATATTTAAGGGGAATTACCTTCATTACCTTCTATTGAATATGGTCATATTTGACGATCCAATGACTACAATAGAAATGAAATCGATTTCAAAGATAGTGCGAGCCACTTATAATAATAACGTGTGACTCAGAGTCTCTAAACACAGTGAGGTTCAAACACCTTAAATCTCGGGCAACCCCTGATAACAGTTTGTTCGTATGACTGTACGACACATGACATGGATTTTGAGATAATGGTTTTGACAGGGAGATACAATGATTATAATTATGCGTCACACCTGTGCAAGTAGATATTTATAAATGTCTATGAGGTAGATTGACAGTGGCGTTTAGATAAGACATACTTCCGGAGGATTTCCGATGAGTTCATCCTGCAATTTTCGCTATAAAAATAAATGATTGCATCCTATCCTTATCAATCTGATGCTGGTTTCGGAGGTTGTTTTAATTATATTTTTAATTTTTCTGCGTTTATATTGGAGTAAACAAGAGAGGTTTACCAATCTTTAGAAAACACTTCGTCTTCTGAAGTGACGCTACAGTCACTACCATTTACTGATTCAAATGTCAAGATGTCGAGTTGGTTAATTTCTGTTCACGTCACCAGACGAGATTGACTTTGACTCGAAAGTTCTTCTACGCCAGCGCATATAAACGTCAGACCTTGTTCTAATAAAACTAACAATCATTTTGTCAATAGACAGAGCTTTGCCATTGTCGCGACAGGGTGTGCAAAATATTCGAGAACAAGGAAACTTGACTGGACTGGACTCATTGTATGCAAGAACGCAGACATATCTTTAACATTCTGTTTTTCACAATCATGGGAGCACATCAACTGTTCTTGAATAAAGTACCTATAAAAATATCCTCGCAGACAGAACCAAATATTCGACGCAGAAGGCATTTTCTTTCGGAGGCACTGAGAATCAGCACTGCAATCCTGTTTATCGTTCAGCATTTGGCTTCATTTAACAGGACTGGTAGGATTGGAGTTTTGTAGAGCATGCTTTTGGTCTTTCGAGTCAGGAGTTTTGACCCAAGTTGTTTCGATAAACCAAAGTACGGCCATGGCCAAGGTTGATTCTACGTCGGATCTCCACCAAGATTCAGTCATTTGTAGAGATCATGTTTGCGACGAGGTAGACAAACTCCTTAACTACTTTACGCGCAGTTTGTTTGACTGGGGAATTCCGGGTATTTTTTGATTAGGTATAACTCAATGTTCCTATTGTCTTTTTGGCATATGCTGTAGAGTTCAGAAACTCCAAGTCTTAGATCACCAATACGAGGAAATACATGACTTCTTCTTCTTCTTCTTCTTCTTCTTAAGGCGCTACAGTCCGAGGAGGAACCTGGGCCTCACTCAACATGCCTCTCCAGCCAGCACGATCTTTCGCCAGCTGTCTCCAGTTTCGCACACCAAGCCGGCCGAGGTCCCCCTCGACTTGTGTGCGCCACCTTGTTCGTGGACGTCCTCTGTTGCGTTGTCCCACAGGCTCAGAGTCGAAGACTCTTCGGGCCGGAGCTAAGTTGTCCATACGCTCTACATGGCCTAGCCATCTTAGGCGTTGGATCCGTAGACGCCTGGCTAGACTCATGTCGCTGTACAGCCCATACAGTTCGTGGTTGAATCTTCTCCTCCAAATACCATCAACGCAAACAGGATCAAAGATCCCGCGCAGAACTTTTCTCTCGAAAAGAGAAAGAGAAGAGACTCTTCATCCGCTTGGGATATTGTCCATTCCTCCTCGGTACTGATGTTGTTTGTACTGTTTACCGCGGAGCCAAGGTAGACGAAGTCCTTTACTACCTCAAAGTTAAAGCTGCCTATGGTGACGTTCTGGCCAAGTCGTCGATGTTGTGCGTCCTTTCTCGATGACAGCATATACTTGGTTTTGCCCTCGTTCACCGCCAGACCGATTTTAGCCGCTTCCGTTTCAATGCCAGCAAACGCATCATTGACGGCTCGCTGTGTTCGCCCAATCACGTCAATGTCATCCGCGTAAGCTAGCAGTTGAACGGACTTTTGGAAGATCGTGCCTCTTGTGTTGGCCAGTGAGTTTTGCACGATCTTCTCAAGAACGATGGTAAAGAAATCACCTGACAGCGCGTCGCCTTGTCTAAAACCTTTTTTGACATTGAAGGTCTCGGTGAGTTCGTTACCGACCTTGATGGAGCAGCGAGAGTTCTCCATCGTAATACATGACTAGGAAATGGAAACGAACTTTGACGCTGTAGATCGTTTTTTATATTTTTAAATCTTTTGTGTAGCACACCATTTTCAATAATTCTGTAGTGTCAGTTGTCACGTTGTCTTTTTTTTTCGTTGGCAACACTTTACCGTACTAATGTCTCAAAATCAAGTCATGCGTGTACTTTAGCAATGCGTTTAATCTTTCGGGACACCTTATTCAGTTCCACATAATTTTTGACTTTGTGGCAGTTTGTTTTGGCAAACTCTGGACACTTCCTTTTCAAAATAAGAATTTAAATTAAACATTTTCCATCTCATGAATTTTTGTTTTCTTTTTGCAGATACTACTATGATAAAAATATCATGACCAAAGTTCACGGCAAGCGATACGCTTACAAATTCGATTTTCATGGCTTAATGGCAGCATGTCAAGCCCAAGCACAGGGTTGTGATCCAACAGCTTCCATGTTAAGTTCCTACAAACATCATCATCATCATCATCCCGGTTTGCAGCCCGATCTCTCGCCATCGTCATCATCCAGCCTTGGCTATCCATCACCATCAACTTCGATGCCATCACCAATCGCCGCTGCCAACACAGCAGCTCACTCACCGAGCAATGTTGCCACCACAAGTACAAATCTCCTTCCACCACCACCGACCACAACAGCGGCACCAATGTTTCAACCAAGACACTACTGGACACCCTACTCACCGCCGGGCTTTGAGTCTCGTCCACCAACAAATGCATTTAACTAACCAATGGCCAGAGGCCAGTAGCTCATTCGGAGGCATTTTTCACTTTCTACACAAATCCTTGTTCATTCCTTGCAATTGTTCCTTATCACACTGTCGTCGTCGTCGTCGTCGTCATCCTCGTATGTCCTCAATTACTCAGTTGGATGGTCATTAAGGGCTCCGGCAGGAGTAATAACCAACGACCCCCGTGGTGGTGATGGTGGAGGATCCGAGGTCCTTTGTGCTGCATTCATAATTCTAATTAGATGCTATAAACCTTACGTACATGTGATAAAAGTTTGTCCGCAAGGGGGATTGCAGATACTGCGTCGCCGAAAAAGGTCGCCGTTGAGGTTATGTGTGTTAATAAATACTAATTGTAATTGTTATACAATTTTCTCTTACTTATCAGTGTCACGATTAAGTTAGGCATAGGATTATCAGTGATTATACTTAATTAATTTATATTTGATGTAAATAGAAGGTCCTTAATCTAGATCCTTGTGTATAGAGATAAAAAATATAGAAACTGTTCAAAGGATTTTGCCTGTGTTTCATTTAGCAAGTGCTACGATGCCTATGAGGACGAAGACAATGCTGTAGGCGAGGAAGGACAATCGATCCAGTATGACACCGATGCCTATCCAGTCGTCGTGAAAACTACTGGAACGGATCAGCATGTGTAAATCGTTTGACTTCCCCTCCTCAAAGTTTTGATGAAGTTCTGTGTGCTCCAGTTTATCGAAGCCATCGGCAGCTCCAAACACCTCCCCAAGGCGACTCCTCACGATCTTGCTCAAGAGAAGACTTCGTCGCATAGTTGTTCGTCGCGTGGGCGATCTAGACAAGGCCAAAACCAAGACTGAGACTAACATGGAGACCGTCACCAGGACAAAACTTATCAAGTAAAACTGGGCTGCAAGCGAACTCCGGTTACTTCAGTGTTAGAAATATTATGTTTGAATGCTTACCAATCAATGGGATCCTTATGGAGAAGGTCGGCAGGGTGTCGATGAAGTAAACAATGTACAGTGTAATCAAGACAATGTTGATGCCATTGAGGAGAATTTTTTCGCCCTTTTGTGGTGGAATCCAGAAGGCAGCCAAAGTCAACATTACCACACAAAAGCAGGGCATCAGAAAGACCGCACTAAATGCCGACGAACGCCTGGCAAACTCAAGCCTGAAAGATATATGTGTGTACGGTTCTGCGCAGCAATTGTATTTTTTGTCTTCTTTCTGGCCGGTAAATAAAGCAACTTCAAACTCTGGAAAGTCAGTGACTTCTCGAATCAAGGGATGTGTTTCGAGGACCGTATCAATCTCTAAGGCTGAATGGTAATACGATCCAATTATTAGGATGCACACATGTGTGTCGTAGGGCCAATAGAACAAGTCAATTTCGCAGAAGCAGTTGAAACGAGACTCCAGAAGCCAGATCACTGAGCCAGTGCTATTCAATGTGATGTGTCTGCGATTCGATATGCTGAGTCCTTGGTTGCCGATGTTGTACGTGCACAGATCAGGAAGCCATATCTCATTGTCCTTTAGATGGATCTCTGTTATGTTGTCAAACTGCTTAGGTGTCCATTTAAGTCTCGGATCATCCCATTTCTAAAAATCGAAAAAAAGAAAAAAATTAAAAGAGGGTGTAAGGGTGCGGGAGTTTTTAGCTGAATTACCGCATAAATGTGAGCGGAGACTGTAAGAATTGCCTTTTTCTCATCAAACTCTAAGTGATTTGCTTCCATGTAAAAGCTAACCGTAATTAATTCATTTGGCTGTGCAGGACGTAGGAGTTTGTCGTAGTTGAGAAGAAGTTCCCGTTTTAGCTCCAACTCCGCTGTGAATATAAAAAATATGTTTTGTGTAGATTGTTCCTAAGATGGAAAATAATTTTATTCAAATAATAAAATGGCTGAAAAACGATTGTCATCTTCAATTTTTTATCTCCAACGTTCATAAATCAGCGGTCGCAAAAAATGGACACAATTAAATTAAAAAAAAAGATTGCCTTCTTTTAGGGTCAAGGACTGTGTTCAAGTGTTCAAGTGAGTGGAGAGCTATTAACATCAACAAAATTATCCATTCGTTTTTTCAAGATCAATTTAATTGGTAATCACTTGGTAATAGTCCAAGACTTCTATGAAGTGTAAAAATGTGTTTTGTTGAATTTTGAAAAATCGATGCCCGGTTCGTTTATGAATGCGTTTGTTTGTTTTATCTTGATAATTCATTTAGAATTTTTGAAAGAAGTCGACTGTTTTTTTGACACCTTTTTCTTCGCTTCGCTTTTTATTCAATTTTCCACCGGTTAATTTTTTTCATAATTTATTGCATAATGCAGTTGATTACCCCTATTTTCTTCAAATAGGTGTCATATATGCCTAAACCGGGTACTCCAATAGAATTCACGACTTTTTTGTTAAGCGAAACATAGTTAATTGGCCGTACTTGTAGATATGTATATCTGGCGTACGTCTCAATAATTGTATGTAAAAACAATATTGTTACTGCTTCTGTTTCTTTTTTTAGGGTGACGCTACAGTGACGAATGAGCATTTACAGCAACCACTTAAGTTGTGCATACTATTGTTCTTCACGAGTTTAGGGAACGAACACAGAAGCATTTAGTCATGCGCCGGCAGTTCGATAAGTCTGTGATATGTGATTGGAATTGCATAGAGTATTTTTTTATAATAACCTTCATTATTTCTTTTTGGATACGGACAAAAAACTCAAATAGAACTGTACAAAATTTAGCTTTTTACAGCGATTGAAAGAACTTTCGTTCGTGGCACTTGGCCACAGCTGAAAAAAATGTATTTCGTCTTTTATGAAAGCACTACTTTTCGCGCGGTAAAACCATTAAAGAATTTGAAGACTCTGCTCCTTCGCATGGAATGGTGCACAAGTAATGCATTGACTTGCGTTGCATCGTACGAGCACAAAAGAGGCTGAGGATGCCCAGTGACTTTCGTTGCATCGTACGAGCACAAAAGATGCTGAGACGCCCAATGACTTTCGTTGCATCGTACGAGCATAAAGGCATCCTTTGTGCTCGCACAAAAACATCCTTTATGAGGAGGCCCAAAACGTCCAAATGGTTTCACAATGGAAGAAATGGTCAGAAAAATCCACGATATTGTGTTGGACGATCGCCAGGGTAAGGTTCATAAGATAGATAAGTTTGTATCGATTTCAAATGATACCGTGATTCGAATCTTTCATGGCAATTTGGGCTTGAAAAAAGTATCGATAAGATGGATGGCGCGTTTGCTAACGATGGACCAAAATCGGATTCGGGTGAAGATTTCAAAGCAAAATATGAAACTTTTCAAGCGCAATTCTTCTACTTCTCCAAATATTGACCAAATATCCTCTCCATGTAGCAAGATCCTTCTCTAGCTGTTTCGAATCAGGCACAACAAGTTATTTGAGGTCCCCTTTACTTGGGTGTAAAACCTTTGACGTGGACGTCCTCTTTTGCGTTGTTAAACCAGTGGTTCAGAGTCGAAAAAATGCAATTAAAACTAATTGAAATGAATTAATTACTGAATACAACATCCCACGCCAAAATTTGAAGGAACAATAAAAACAGTGGACTTCTGCAAGCGATCGTGGTCAAAAATCCAAAAACGGTACTGTCGGCAGAGTTTGACAGAACATATTTTTTTGAAAGGGTTAAAAAAGCTGGATTATCGTTGAAAAAAATGTATAGCGCTGAAAGCAGGGAAAGTCTCTGACTTATCGAACACAGCTCTCGTATATACGTTATACTCTCTGAGCATGATCATTGAACCGAGAGCGTTGATACCATGAAAATAAAAGTTTTTGTGTCCAAGATCGAAGTACGGAACTTTGCATTTACTCACTACGCAACGGCAGATTACATTTACAGATCATCAGATGTTCAATTTCATATTTTTCTTGACCAGTTTAGGTGCTGGATCTATATTTGTCTTCCCATTTCAAAGCGTTGACAAACAAACCCAGTAAACCCAAGTGTTAGAATAGGGCTCCGTTGCAAGAATCAAAAATCTTTCAGAGCCGTCGTCTCAGGTGTTGTTCAGTGAACGAAAAACTGTTGCGCATGTCTATAATCGATTCTATGATATAAGAGGCAGTTGAACTCAGCTGGAACCCATATCGGACTGCACCCTCCACAGTTAAATATAGGACCAGATAACGCGTGATGAAAAACTTTGGTGTCTATCTGTAGTCGCCGCGTGATATGAAGATATTGATGCGTCGACTTCTACGCTGAATGTCCATGGTGCGATCCTGGATACAACAAGTTACACCCAATTCCTCGCCGGACAGAAGCGCCAACCAAAAGGAGGAAGCAAAAGCTACAGCTCTTTTGTTGTTAACATTTCCTGAAGGAACCACCGGAATCTTTTAATTAGATGCTGAATATTTCAATCATTTTCATCCTGCGGTTGGCTAACATTACATTTCAGTAAAAATTGATGTCTTTCGCATTTGCACGGGATCTCAATAAACCAATGTATGTGTTGCGGCAGATGTGTAACACACCATATATATTGTTACGAAATATTTCATTTTCATTCACATTTTTTTTCATTTCATTTCATTTCGTTTTCTTTTCGTCGTTCTTTTCCTGGGGCTAGCTCAGGCAACGTTTCAGTTGTCAGCATCAGTTAATTTTGTAACAAAATAATAAATTATAAGCTTTTTCATTACACAACTTCTAGTGTTTCATTAATTTCCTTTGTTTGTTTTTTATATCCACAAAACGGTATGATAAAAGTAATTGAAGACTAATCGAATCGTAACAGATTATAACTTAACACTTGTTTTATTACGTTGACTAGTATTACACTCTTTCAATCTATTAAACGCAAACAAACATACTAACTTTGTTGAGAAAACAAGACTTATCAATGAATCTGCCCGAGATTTGGAGGGGACTCTTTAAAAGATTGCGCAGTAGATAATAAGGGCTCCCCATGCGCATACTGATACATACTTGATGTATTCCAAAGTCCTCCAGTAGAGGAAAACATCGGATCTTATTTCCAGTATGAAAAATAAATCCCTAGAAATGTTAATATTGTGGTTTTTAATATAATTCGCTTAAGAGTTTTCCGTTAAAACTCTATTTAAATTTGAAAGTCAGAGAACCGAAAACAAACAAATTTAAAGAAAGTTGGGTGTACAGTAAGGCAAGAAAATATATGAGCAGCATTGGTGAACTTGATAAAGCACGAAATGTTTTTTATGCAAAAAGCAAATGTTTTGCACATTGGAGCAACTCTGGTCTAAGCGCACTAAAGCCCCTTAAGAGATGATATGATATCGCAAAATATTCTTATTTTCAAGGCCGGATGAAAAGACTTGTTTTGACACACACTTTCACACAAGAGTAAGCTTACATTGCAGTGATCTCCCAAAGGTAATTAAAATTATCAAACACCTGAAGATCGTACGCGGTAAAGGGAACTCGCGACTTATCATAGTTATGCCAAGACAAATGATCACTTCCACGATCAAAAATAAACTGGACCGTTTCGAGCAGCATTATCCCGAAGACACATAAGTAGTTTATTCTTAGAGGTACTAACTCATCGCTTGGTGTTCTAATTGATGGTTCACTGATTGATCAACAACAACGCTGCATCTAGGTGATACATTATTAAATTGAATAATTGCCGAACGAAGACATTTAATCCTAATCAGCAGACAAAAGATTTAACTTCTGGCATACATACGTAGAAAGTTAGCCATTGGACCAGAAGCACGGTTTCGCAGTTTCGTGGTGTCGCCGTGTCGCGGCGTCAATAAATGTGAACACAAACAATACGTATGTCTGCATATTTGTGTTTGTAGATATGGGATCTAAGTACGGTTCTGGACAAGTGCGATATAAAAAGAAAGCCTTCAATATGCGATTGCGATACCCTTAATTTGAATATGTTCTCGAAATAAATAGTCTCACAGTAAATTTAGTACTTCTTCAACTGCCGCCGGGATAGCTCGTGATTATAGAACTCCTCTAACAAAACTGTATTGTTACTTTAAGTGTGTGTGACGTGTTCATCTGGAATAGTGTTTTGTAGCAGCTGAACTGGGATAACAATATGCGACTTGCGATAATACTGGCTTCCGGTTGTTTACTGCTTCAGATATTTAGCAATGGCGCGGTCCCTTCGCAGAAAACAACTGAACGAAAACCTACGGGAGGTTAGTATTTTATTTGTTAATTTGTTTTGATTTATTTTCTTCAAGTGATATCGACTGTTTTATAAAAGTTTTATTGTTGTTTTGTTGTGATCGTGATCTTGAACGAGGATCTTAAAAATCATCGATTATTTTGTCTGTGCTTTGGTTGAAGTGTGGTCATATTCACATGAATTCAATACAATCCTTTGGATAAGATAATATTATCGCATTCCTGTTAAATTCATTGATACTTAATGTGCAGAGACTCGTCTAAGATCCTCACATCGTTTGAAATACATGTATACATCTTTATCGTCTTGTTTATACGCCCTCAACACAAGTAAAAACTTGGTTGTATGGAAGCACGAATGTTGGTCGAATATTAAACGCCGGATTTGTTTTTCATCCTTTTTGAATTACAAAAAAAAAGACTAACGGTAAGAACGGAAAGAGACATTTTGTTTGATAAGATAAGAAGTTTGTTTTTTTATTCCTTTGGGTGGCGTTAGAATACGGGGTGGACTTGGGACTAAATTGTTCGGGAAATTCTCGTATTAGGAGTGATAATGTTCTCCTACGAGTGGAGGGGACTTACAGTTTTATGCCGACTCCACAACTACACCAACATACTCGTAACATATCCTGGTTTAAAACCCATTATCGAGCGATCCTTTTGAACCTTCCTTTTGAACCTAAATCATTCTAGATCGAATTCTGAAAGCTAAGGATTATAAGTTCGGTTCTTCTTCAGACTTACTTGGTGTTATGTTAGAGAAACTTTACTTCAGTTATTTAATGTGTACAAAACAGTCGTAGTTGTAGTGTAGAAAATGTTAAAAAAAAATCCAACAGCATTGATAATAAACTGTATTAACTTTTAAGTTGTCACAGACCCACACAATACATGGAAAATTCAGGAAATCTTATCAAAAACTCACGTCATTTGGAATGTTTGCGCCGGATAGAATTACATGAACAAATATAAGCGTGCATTTCGAGTTTTGATTGTATTCGAGTTTTACTAATGCATGACTGTTTCCTTATCTGTATTCTCTGTGTTTTGAGATTGCAGTAAAGTTTGAGTTTGAAGGTTACCTACTGTGTAGGACTTATATAAGTTTTGAACAATTTTTTTGAAAAACTGTTCATGGCTGCTCTTAAAGGCAAGGTTGAGAAGCTTATTTCTAGACAGTTATACATTGTTGACAGTTATACAGAGTTAGGCATTGTCAGTGACTCGAGAGGTGGAGCAGTAAGCAACTAGAGCGAAAGTCTAGTGCCTAGGAGTCAACGCACATACTATTCACACCATGGCGGCAATAGATGTCCATATCATGGGGTGCACTCTCAAGGCCATCTTCCGTTTAAAAAGAAGTGGTTATTGGTACAGCTCGCACTGGAGTTTCGATGACCTTGCGCACCGCATCTTCTTTGACCCCAGTCTTATGGATATGCCGTCTGACGCACGGACACTAGTACTCCAGCTGCGACGAACATACAAGTACTCAGGACTGGTTCTGGCCAGAATCTGAGCCAGGAAAGGAATGTAGTCGAATTTTCACGGACGGCTCCAAGACCAGTGAAGGATCTGGTGCTGGTGCCTTCGTGGAGAGCGACAACTTTAGACTGCACACCTCGTTAGGTAAATTCGCGTCGGTTTTCCAAGCGGAAACCTATGCGATCCTAATGGCTACGAGCTATATTGTGGAGAATAGGTGGAAGGGCCGAAGTATTTGTGTCTGTAGCTACAGCCAAGCTGTGCTTAAGGCCTTGCTCAACCCTTTAACTACTTCCAGGATAGTTCAGGAATGCAAGTCTTCTCTGAATTTGATCGGTAGCTTGAATTCGCTAAGACTTGTCTGGGTTCCCGGGCACCACGGGATCACGGGAAATGAGATCGCTGATGAACTTGCTAGGCGAGGATCAGATGAGGCTTTCTCAGGACCTGAACCTACGCTGGGACTGCCCGCGTCCTTGGTTAGGGCTTCCATCGATGGTTGGACTTTTCGAGAGCACAACCGCAGGTGGCACGACTCTCCAGGATGTAGACAGACCAAGCGCATGCTCTCCAACGTCTGTAAGAAATCCGCGGCTTTCTTGTTATCTCTTAACAGAAAAGACTGCAGACAACTTATTGGCGTACTAACGGGGCACTACACCTTCGCCAAACACCTAAGTGTGCTTGGCCTAAGTGACGAAACCCTCTGTGACGCCTGTGGAGAAGACGATGACACTGCAGAGCAATTCCTCTGCCATTGTCCCGCCTTTGCTCGGATCAGGTGGCAGTTATTCGGCGCTGATGAGGTGAAAGCTGATGATGTAGGCTTCTCATCACAGAAGCGCCTGCTGCTGCGAGTACAACTCGCACTTGCCCAGTTTATTTTTCTTTTTGCGAAGATATCACATCAACCTTTTTATGGTAACACATGCATACCTCACAAAAGCGACCTTGGTGGTTGATAATGAAAAAAATTGTTGATGCCTTTAAAATATGACTCAACTTAAGCTTGCCTAGCCTCTTTGTTTAATATCCAATCACCCAATTTCTTTACAGATGATACGAAGAAGGACATCATGGTCAACTCGACAGCAGCGGAACTATTGAAACGTGATCTTTTTGTTGGATACAACAAATTCACTCGCCCTCTTAAAGATGGTAATTTGACGAAGGTATACATCGAATTTATGTTGCTGCACTTGGATATTGATCAAAGAAAAGGAAAAATTACCACTCAAGGTTACATGAGACAGGTAAACCATTCAAATCCTTACCCTCCAACCCATAATCCAAATCATTATTTTGCACATTCTTCAGATGTGGTCTGACGACAAGTTGAAGTGGTCGACTTCAGATTATGATAAAATTACAAAACTGCAACTAACCGAAGATGATGTTTGGAAGCCTGATATAACGCTCTTCAACAGCGCCACGGACCGCGATGATAACATGGGTTACGGTGTCATATTCGTAAATAACACAGGGCACATCGAGTGGCTGACCCAATCGGTATTTACAGCATTTTGCAGTCTGGATCTGCGACTGTGGCCGTTCGATACACAACGGTGTCGCCTAAAAATTGGTTCCTGGGCAATGGACATCGAGTACGATCCGTTTTACACCGAGAACAAGGAATACGAATGGGTCTTGACTAGAGATCTTAATACCAATGAGTGGGAAGTCAAATCATTCACGCTTGATTATCCAAATGATAAGTCATACAAGTATGTTGCCCTTCAGTATCACTTGGCACGGCAATCGAGTACGTACAAATCTCTGATATTCACGCCAGCTTCATGCATTATTCTGCTGGTGCTCTCCAGTTTCTGGCTGCCTCCTCAAATGGGTGAAAAACTTCTGCTCAATGGCATCGTAATCGTGGTTATTGCGATGTTTCTTATGTACTTCGCTCAGTTACTTCCAATCCTGGCTCAGAACACACCTCTAGTTGGTAAGACCTCGAGAGAGAGAGACAGGAAGTTAATTTACTGATGTATCCCTTTATTTTCAGTGTTATTTTACAGTAGCAGCCTTATGCTAGTCAGTTTGTCTACAATTGTGTCCGTCACCGTTCTCTATCTGTCCAGTGCGAAGCATCGAAAACGAGTGCCGACCTGTTTGAGGAATATTTTGAATGGACACGTTGGCTGTGTCCTTTGTTTATCGCATTTAAGTTCTGATACAGATCCTCAGGGTCCCTCGCACAAGGAGCTAACCGATCAGAATCTCGAAGGACTTGATGACCGTCAAATGATGGCGTCTACTACCAGATCAATCCAGTTTGACTGGATCATCTTAGCCACAGCTATCGATCGCATATTCTTTTTCTTCTACTGCATCGTTTTCATTATTTTAGCTTCGGCTTATTCAGTGTAACTGTTGGTCTTTAGAGAGTAAGAAAAAACAACTTTTTATATGATTTATGAATAAATGGTTTATTTAAGATTTATTCTTTAATCGGGTTTCATTTGCTGAATGCAGCTAAAAACCTGTTGACTATCTCTAAGTTATGGAACTGATAACTTAGAACAGAAAAGTACGAAATGTTGTGTTCCATGAGAAATTTGGGGTTGTTCAATAAGCTCAGCGGTTTCTTCCTTGGAAGTAGTACTTATTGCTTCAGAAAACCTTTGTGTATACCGTTATGAATGTTTTTTCCAATAGAGGGGATTATTGCTACAGGAATTTGTTGTGATTGGACGTGTTCTAAGTGCTCAATATCTTTTTTTTAACTGGAGAATAAGAAATTGCATTTTAAGCATATTTCTTTTCTCTAAAAAAAGGTGTCAAAGCAGCAGACGCGTAACGGGAGATTTTTAGTAGAGTTGTAAAGAAATGTTGCTGTTTGCTCTGGACGTCCAGATTTCTGCAGTTAGCACTGGCATGCATTTGAAAAGGGTTAGAATGTCGAAAAATGTGGATTTTTGAGTTCCAACGACAGACAGAAGCTAAATTCATTAGGCTGGGAAGTAATACAGCACCCACCGTATTTTCCAGGCCTTGCACTTTCTGACAACTATTTATTCCACTCTCTCGATAATGATGTGGACGGAAGGCAATTCAATTCCGAATATGACATCACAACGTGCATATAAACCTTTTTTACCCATAAGTCTGCCAACTTTTGCTATTAACAAGAGCTGGTACAATCCGAATGTTAAGTTCACAAGACTTGATAATATTAATTGAATACATTAATACCGTATGAAAGTCGTTCAAAACAACCCCTGAAAAAGACTGTCATATGGAGAGTTCTGGTGGAGATAAGCATTGACTTTTACAAGGCATTTTTACACTGCGTGCGTGTTGCAAATACATCACAAAATAGCTTAGAATTTAACTAATTCACTATTTGTATATAAATATAGCTTAGAATTTAACTAATTCACTATATGTATATAAAATGCATAATGCAAAAGACAAACAGATAGAAGAGAAACAAGCTTCATGTCAGCGGGATGTCCCTATTGAACTGTACTATAACGATTTGTTTACAACTATAACTGTTGTATATGTCGAGATTATGAAGTCGAACATACGTTAAGTGGCTCAAATTCTATACAAATCATACTGTTATATATGATACGCTCCTGTGAACATACATATTTGATAATTTTTATCCTGCTAATAATACGATTAAAAATCGGAACTTTAGCCAATCTAGTTAATTTACCCTACAAATTTGAAAGCTTCTGTCATATTTCAAATGTCAAATGTTAACTGTCAAAAATCAGCTGTTGAAAATGTCAGATTTTACTTCCTTGCCGCAGTTATAAAACATTTCACAAGAAGACATGGAATTAAGGACTGATCCCATATCATCTGTTGGTGGCACTACCATTGATCCAAAAAATCCGCATGGGCTAGGTAACAGAACATTTTTTAAAATATGAACTCCTTTGAAGTTTACTCCCTTTAGGCGATCCAAATGACAGATCTCTACGAAGGGTTGAGACAGAGGTTCTTATTCCAAAGATTATGCGAGACAGAGCAAAAGCCGATCAGTGTCTAAGTGTAGTGCAGTCTTTCGAGAGTTGCTGCAAGGACAATGGCATTTTGATGGTCGTAAAATGTAGAAAAGAAAACGATGAACTTAAGGCCTGCTTAGCCAAGTGGTACACAAATGAAACATTCAAGGAGGAGTGCAAGGAGATATACCTCAAGGAACGATCGGAATACCGGGCAACTGGTATACCTAAGAAACATAGAGTACAAAAGTTGTGAAGATTGTGTTTTTGATGTGTTTTATTTTTGCTGAACAAATGCACTGTAATTAAAGCGTTTAATAATGATTTCTGAAACTGAAAATTTGTGCAGGTTTTCGAGAATATTTTCGCAGTTAGTTGGTGCGGTAATCTCTAGAAAGAGCAGATCTTTGTTTGAAGTTTCCGCTATTCGCTGAAGTCCTTTAATATCCCTGGGCATCTGTGTTTCCCCTTTGCTTGTGAAGACTATAAAGCTGGCATGGTAGAAGCGGAGTCCTCTTTTGTATATCACTGTAAAGAATGGATGAATGTAAGTTGAGGTATCTTCACAAAATTATGCTATCAACGCATACAGAAGTTACCACCGAATTTAGTGCCACTCTTTACCACCCAATTTTTTGACCTGAGATAGATATACGCCACTATGCTGTCGACAAAGTTCGGTTTGATCTCTATAAACTCTTCAAACAGTTTTCTGAAACTTAAGATATTTCCTTCACTGTCTTCTACTTTAAGAACTTTGAGAAAAGACACAAGAAAGAACGCTTCTTCTAGATCTAGAACCAGGTTTTCATCCAGTTCATCATCAGTCGCTTTTTGTTTTATGAATTCAGGGCAACTGCGAGACTTGGATCCTTTTCCGAAGCAACCCCTGTCGTACAGTTGTCGAATGTGGTCTGGATTCCTGACTTTCACACAAAATCCGTTGAATACTCCGACACAGGGGTCATCAAGTGAAAATTGTGGTAGTGGATCTAATGAGGATTTAATTTGTGCTCCTCTCTTTCGTTTAAGAGTAGGTGTGAAGATCATAATTTATCAAATATCGTCAGTTTTTATTCCATTGGTTTGTTCAAAATGAATGTAAATTATGAATTGATTAACTGTCAGACTTTTGACAACTGACATCATTCAGTGTATAAAAGAGACTGGAAGATTTAAAATGTAAAAGCAATTACATTTCTTTATTTATGTACTGTATGTATGAAATATGTCTCTACTATTTCATTTCTGAGATACGTCAATAATCATTCATATAAATATGTTCTGTTCAGCGGTTCATTCATCCTCATCCATCGAAAAATACATATTCTCCATATTTGCCAACTATATCTTACGCATTCTTACTCGCCATTGACTGATTTTTGCTCTGAAGCAATGAAAAGCAGCTCACGGCTACACAGACTACAGGTATAAAAAGCTGTCAAAAAATACTCCGGCACAAATCCTGTAAAACCGAACATATGACTCTAAATTGTGATGTAAATATTTGACATTGTCGGAAAACGTCTTCGCATTTATCGTACCAAAGTTTTGTGCATTTTTTAACAATTACTTGTCACATAAAATTTATTAAAAATAATATTGCCTTCAATTAGGTAAATCTTTTGTAACACACTGTACATTCCGTCTGAATTCACACCCAACTGTCAAACATCTTCGAATCTTATTCGAAAAATCTCCAACCACTTTTTCTGATTCGATAAAGTCACAAGACCTGTCAGCTGAATAGAATCGTCGCAAAAAGGAAAATTTTCAGCAGCAAATACTTCGTCTTTCCAAATTAATTTCTTTATTGCAGATATAATTTCTAGTTGAGAATTTAACTCTCTACAAAAACTTAAAAGATTTATTCACACCATGGCGGACGTAAAGGGATTAATCAATCTCCCAGACGAGAACATCGGTAAGCAAATATGAAGAAAAAAAAATCAATGGAATTTTTCCCGTTTTTCACTGGGAAACCTGGTACTCCCACAGACATGATTGCAGCGACTAGTGTGCTGCAACAACAGGCCTCCGACATCCGTCAGAAGACAATCAACTGGGCCTCCTACATGCAATCGCAGATGATATCCTCAGAAGATTATCAATGCATCAGCAGTCTGGACACTTCCAAGGCAGCTTACTTGCAGCAGAATCCCAACCAAGCTGTAAAGACTTTCCTCAATCTACTGTCGCATGTCTCAAAGGACTCCACCATCCAATATATCCTCGTTATGATCGATGATATTCTCCAAGAAGATCGCCTACGAGTCGATTACTTCCACGATTACGCCACAAAGAAGAAGGAATGTGTGTGGGGACCATTTTTGAACCTCCTCAATCGCCAGGATGGTTTCATCGTTAACATGTCGTCCAGGATTTTGGCAAAACTCGCCTGCTGGGGCAAGGAATTAATGCCAAAATCCGACTTGAACTTCTATCTTCAATTCCTTAAGGATCAATTGACCGTGAACGTGAGTATTTCTTGGGGTGTTTAATGCATTTGGTTACATTCTTGTAAATATGTACAAATTTAATCGTTAATGTTATTCTATGCTCATCTAATTGTATATATCCGTATGCATTCCGTACAATTTCGTAGTCGGTTTTGTTGTTGTATCCCATTGAATGCCAATCATGAGGTTTGAAGATAAATATCCAAGCATGATGGTTTGTCACATGATACGAGGTTTTTGGTTTTTTTGTGCATTTATTCCTGATCATGCATCTGATTGTATGTTTCACCATTTGCGGACAAGAAATTTAAAACGATAGCAATGAATACTTAACGGCGGGGGAGGGACTGTTCTATTGTACTTAATTCAATTAACTGTGACAACTTGAAGTGTTTGCTGAGAATGTGAAAAAAGAAAAGAAAGAGTGAAATTGTTAAAGCGGAGATAGGCAGAGTTGCAAAATACGTTCATTTATCCAGTACGTGATCATTCTATGAACCAATTTGTTCATTTGTTTGCTCCTTTTAGATGATCCCAACGCTGATTTATCATATTCCAAGCGCGTAACAATAGACATGTTTAAAGATCGTCTGATTAAAAAAGTTTAAGTCAGGATAGACTGTTACTAAGCTAAGAGACTGTAGAGACCTTTTCATTTCGTTTGTATTGTGACGCTGATTCGAAATAATTAGCTTAGTCCACATAGTTGCGTTTTCACTTTGTCGTGGGAGTTTTGTAAATATTCATATGAGAATGTTGAAATTGAGATTTGGACTTTTTATACATTATCTGGTGGAAATTTGAAGCATTAAAAAAAGGGTAAAATGTTATTTTTCCTTTTTGGTTAGCGCAGTAGTCCGATGTGTAGCTGTTGCTCCAGCAAAACCTCTTGCCTTCTGTTTTCAGCAAGAGATGGTTGCCCTCATTCGTGGGTTCCACATTAATCGAGGTCTTTCTCTGTTGGGTTTTCCTACAGGCCCGGAGTGGAAGATGATTGTGGCCTGAGCTCGATTGTCCACACGCTCACGCGTTATTTCCTATCGATGTTGACTGTAACGCTTTAATGACGGCTTGACTATCACCATAGAGACCGATTGTTTGTCTCGAAATATTTTCCTCAACAATCATATCCGCAGCTTGTTTTATTGCAGCAACTTTGGCTTAAAAAACGCTACAACTATCCTCAAGTCTGAAGAACCGATTTGTATTTTGAGACTCACAGTAGACCCCAGCACCAGTATCAAGCTCCATCTTGGATCCGTCAGTGTAGATGGCAAGCTCATGTGCACAGACTTTCCCCATATCCCATTCTTCCCTGCTGGGAGTTCTGATAGAGAATCTCCGCTCACAGTTTAAACGTAGTATAATTAGCCCGTTTCCGTCCGGAGTCTCAATATATTCCATCTGTCTAGAATTGAGGCATGGGCATACGGCTTGGCTATCCATAAGCCAGATTCCCTTAGTCTTATTGCAGTCTTAAGGCCCTGGCGTTTATCCGACGCCTACTTTTTCGATGGCTTATGTGAACTTAGTACGATTCCCATTAACAATCTACTACGCTTCATTATGGGCTCCAAATGGTTTCCCTCGGACACTATTGGTTTGATCCCGGTCAAACTATGTGGCGGCACAATGGATCAACTCTGGTCTAAGTGCACATCTAAGCCACTTTAAACCTAACAACCATTGCAGTCTTAGCTGACATGGTGCTGCAGTGTATATCAAGCGGAAGAAGATTCAATAGTGTTTCCAGAGCTGCTGTTGGTGTTGATCCCATCGATCCTGTCACGCCCAGACAGCCTGTCCTTTGAATCTTTGTCATATTTTCAAGGTGGTATTTCGACGTTAACGACCGCTATCTCTCGTTCAATATTGACTCTGAGCTCCTCTAGCGATGCCAGCTTGTGAACAATAGACGAATGATTTAGTGTAATTTCACAAAAAAAAGTCTAGAGGTGTTAAATCACACGGTCTAGGCCACCAATTGCCAGGACGATCTCTTGATATAAGACGTTCATGGAATTGAGCTTTCAATAAGTCGATTATTACACCCGTTTTGTTGAAACCACGTGGGCGCCGTGGCGTAGTGGGTAGGTGCGTCGACTCCTACGCTCAAGGTCGTCAGTTCGAATCTCGAAAAAAAACATCAAACATTTTTTCACGGCTCCACCTCTTTCGAGTCACTGACAATGCTCAAAGAGTATAACTGTCTAGAAAAAATCTTCTCAATCTCGCCGTTCGGAGTCGGCATTAAACTGTAGGTCCCCTCCGCTCGTGAGAGAACAATAGGACGCACAACACGAGTGGTTGCTGAGAAGCTAGGCCCAGGTCCACCTCGGACTGTAGCGTCGCCATTATTATTATTATTATTGTTGAAACCACGTATGACTGTCTTGTCTAGTAAATGCAATTGACCCATTGACTGTAACGTGACAGTTATTTTCATCAATGAAAAAACGGTCCAATAAAACCACCGGCGTGTTCCATAAAATATTTTTTGTGGATAATTTGGTATTTCTTGAAGCACATGAGGGTTTTCATCTGACCAATAACTCATATTCTGTTTGTTGGCGCAGCACTTTAGCCAAAAATGCCATTCATCATTGAAGATGATTTTGCGAATAAATTGGTCATCTTCCAATATTTTTTTACCCTGATCCGAGAATATACATACATCGCTTCATATGATCGGCTTTAGTTGATCTTATAAGAACGCAGGCCGAGATCCTTTCGCAAAATTCGCCATAGTCTGGTCTTAGCAATGCCCAATACTTGAGAACGCCGCGAATCGACTGTTTTTGTTCACTTGAACGCCAGCAATATTCTCAGCACTTCGACCAACCCACTGTCTCACTGGCACGAGAACTTCCAGCAGCATCAAAATCTGTTCACAAGACTATGAATTTATTGTCTACTAGGACGAGGATTAGGACAAAAATTTGCGTTCTTAGAGTTGCCGTTACCGACTCGGAATTTTCGTAGGAAATTTTTATTATTCATAAACGTTCTTCGTACAGGACGACATGAAGAAAATATAGTTTTTACTAAATACTTTGACATTGACAGTTCATTGGTTTAAGGGTTTGTTCAAAGTTATCAAGTCCCAATTCAGGGAAACAAATTCAGGGTTGCAGATTTGCGAAAAAGCTGACAAGCATGCCGGATAGATGGACCCCGTACTTGGTTCATCTTTTCTACTTTATCAGGCCAACATTATAATATATTAAGACAAAATAAGGACGACTTACACTTAAATATTAAGACAAAATAAGGACGACTTACACTTAAACTACTTGTTTGTAAATGGTGTAAACGTAGAACACGTTTCTAAATTTCCTTTAGTTGATTAGTAAATTAATTGATTTGAATTACACAATATTCATACAAACACTCGCACAAAACTCTTTCGTTTATTTATTCTTCTTCTTGAGTTATCCTTAACTAACTTCTTCATCCTCACCAACTATACGTAACCACTTTGTTCTCACAAAATAACAAACAAACAAAAAAAAAAGGGAAAGAATATAAATAAACCACATACGACATAGAAACCAAGCATTGTATGTCCGCTTATAAATGTTGTTTATAGTTCGCAAGGATTTGTTTGCATCCTGATTGTGTATAATTTGTATGTGAATGTCCATTGGTCGCAGATGTAAATAACAAAAACAAACGCAAACGAGCAAGTAAAATCCATTCAATAAAAAAAAAACAAAACAAAAAACACAAAAAACAAAATAATAAAAAGAAAAATATACAAATACCAAACAAAACAACGAAAATTGTCGCCAGGCTAAATCCTACATTAAAGAAATGGCAATGTTGGCGAAACGTGTCCAAACAGTAGTCACCCACCAGCACGGACACGGCCACCACCATCATCACCAGAAAGATCATCACCCTGGCCCTCATCACTACAGTCCGCAGAGCAGTTACAATGCCGCCGATCAGCATCAGTCGAATGAGACATATCGCGAAGTGCCAAGTGAATTGTCGAGCTCGAACCCGACAACAGCAGCCAGAGAAGGGGCAAACGTTCCGACTGTGATTCCGGTAGAGTGTCTGTGTGGTTTTAGTTAATTTTTTTTATCACTTCAAACAAACCATTTAAATGAAATGTTCTTTTTTTTATTCTCCTCTCGTCCTCTATCCTCTACTTTGTACGTCTATTTTGTTTTCATTTTTGTTTAATTCGAATTCAATTGATTACGACCAGTATCATGCGCGTGCTATCTAGAAAATGAGGTTCGCCAAAAGACCTTCAATTGTTGTCGCTCTTCAGGAGCCAAGCCTTAAGTTTGCCAAGGAGACGCAAAGATCAACGAATATACGCTCTCTTACATGAATGTGATGTCTGTCCAGAAAGATGTACCTAGTTCTTACTAACTCACTAACTCACTCAACACTGTCCGAGGAACACTTTGTAAAAAGCGAACATTCACAAGAAAAATGAAAAAAAAAAGAAAAAAAAATAACCTAACCTCAAACAGAGTAAAATATATATATAAATGATTTACAAAGGTGTTGGTAAAGTACATGACAAAAGTTCTAAATTATATATTTCCTAGTTTTCTATATGTTCGTTGCTGTCTATCAAAATTGAAAACAAACAAAAAAAAATAATTTATATTTTGAATTTGAAAAATTCGCTATCGGTGTCTTTTAAGTAAACACTTGTAATCTGTCCGTTAGATGTTACTAATTCCACTAACTGAGCCGAGTATCCTCCTGTTGTTCTTTGCTTTAATCATTTGTTTTGGTATTTTTTTTTGTTTCCTGGTGGGCATCCAGAACAATGAGTACATCCAGTCGGTAGGACGTTGTCTACAGATGATGCTGCGCATCGATGAGTATCGCTTTGCCTTTGTGTCTGTTGATGGAATCAGCACTTTGATTAGTATTCTTTCGTCAAGGGTTAATTTCCAGGTAAGTTGTCCACAGAAATTGCCTATAACATGTTCTTTACCGTTGACATGCCCTTATTTAGGTGCAATATCAACTCGTGTTCTGCTTGTGGGTGCTAACATTCAATCCATTGTTAGCTGGGAAGATGAACAAGTTCAGTGTCATCCCCATTTTAGCTGATATTTTGAACGATTGTGCTAAGGAGAAGGTGAGTAAATCGTAATTTTAAATTTGGATGCAGAACAACAAACCACAGTCCAGTACAATGGACAAGTTTTTGAGTCTGTGTGCTCCAGTGTAGTGTTTCACCTCTGACAAAAAACAAACAAACCACAATCGGGCGAGAAACAGCACAGTTTATGACATTGTTGGTCGACGAACGTGCTTTTTCCTCATTCTCGCCTACCCATACTTCCAAATATCCCACCAAGTTCAATCCTCCAATCCTGGGCATTCCATTGCTGACTTAGTCTAAGTCGCTCATATCTAGCTCGTCTCCTAATCCAACGAGGTGCATAGTTCGTCTCAATCCCACGTCTTTCAAGCATGGTACCTGCAGCAATACTTTCACTAAAATTTGTATTCAATTTTCTTAGGTAACTCGAATCATCTTGGCAGTGTTCCGTAATTTGATTGAAAAGCCCGAGGAGTCCCAAGTCGCTAAGGAGCACTGCATTGCAATGGTCCAGTGCAAGGTTCTGAAACAGTTGTCCATCTTGGAACAACGCCGCTTTGACGATGAGGACATAACTGCCGATGTTGAATTCCTCACCGATAAGCTGCAGAATTCTGTACAGGACTTGAGCTCGTTCGATGAATATGCCACCGAGTTGAAGAGTGCCCGTTTGGAATGGTCTCCAGTGCATAAGTCAGCTAAATTCTGGCGTGAAAATGCACAACGCCTTAACGAGAAGAACTATGAATTGTTAAGAATTTTGGTTCATTTGCTGGAGACATCCAAGGACTCCGTGATTCTCTCGGTTGCTTGCTTCGATATTGGCGAATATGTTCGTCATTATCCCAGAGGAAAGCAGTAAGTATAATATATATGAAAGTAGCGCTTTGCATTGTAAACTAACTTAAATAAAATTGAAGTGTGCTTGAGCAACTGGGTGGCAAGCAGATAGTTATGCAACTCCTCGGTCATGAAGATCCCAATGTTCGTTATGAAGCTCTTCTCGCCGTTCAAAAGCTGATGGTTCACAACTGGTAAGTGCCCACCAACGTACAGTGATGTCATCCTCATGTTCCTCACTACCATCAAACCAGAACATCAAGTTTTCTCAAGCACACACTCAAGAAAAAGTAAATAAACATTTCAATTTCAAAACAGGGAATACCTTGGCAAGCAACTCGAAAAGGACAACGAGAAGACACAGCCACCCGGCGGTGCTACAATCAGTGGAAAGGCATAAGCCCGCACACTCCTCATCACACAAAGTTTTGTTATTAATACACGCAATACTACAATCTTCTGCTGATGCCAACCACATATTTCGTTCCCCACAAAAATATAAACCATTCCAATTCGAATTCAATCAAACAAAGTCAGTTTATCGATTGTTAAAACCCTCCTCCGATTCACACGTGGCTACTTGCCATGGAAAAATGTATTTTTTACTGTTGTTTTTGTTTTGAACTTGTGTCTCCCCTTCGTCCTGTGTGTATATAAGTGAAAAAAGTATTGTTTTGTTTTAGAGAATTATTAATGAATAAATATACATATTTTAATCTTACCAAATTGAATCAGGACACTCACGTGTTACTAGCTTGCAATGTCGATCCTGATTATAATGCGTTGTTGTATATTAAAATATATTACGTACGATAAATTGAGTTTTGATTTGTTCAGTTGTATTGTATTAACTCCTACTCTCACCTCCCCGTGGTGAAATCCGGGAGCCGAGTACCCTCGACAGAAGATGGGGTAACTAACCCTCGTGGGACGTCTGAGCGGCTGCAAACGAGAGAGGGGGGAGTGTGAGTCTACCAGGGCTCATCACTCTTTTTAGGATGGCGGCGGAGGAGCTGATCAACTGATTGGCCAACGGCGGCATCCACAACTCCAGTCAGCAGGAGCTACCTGGTTTCCATGGTAAGGTCGGGACCCTGTAATAGAGATGGCTGCGGATGAGCCCCTCTTTTAGGGCCAACGGCGGCGCTCAGCCTGCAAGAGGCTACCGACACCGGATCCTTCCGGACCCCTTTGTCCGGGGGCTAAACAAATGGACCTGTCCTCCCAGTTGGAGGTTGTGCGTGGTGTTAACTTCCTCACCATGTAAAAACACTACGAGTTCAGAGAACACAAACTGCCTCGAATATGGACGGATTTACTGTTGAGGACCCTAGCAAACGAAAAAAGGACAATGATTTTCGGTTCTGCACGTGGAATGTGAGGTCCCTGAACAGACCACGTGCAGCCGATGAACTCGCGGAGGCCCTAGACTGCTATAAAGCAGACGTTGCCGCAATCCAGGAAGTGCGATGGGATGGGCCGGGCAAAAAGAGGATGAAAAACTGCGATATCTATTACGGCGATTGTTACAGAGAACGAAGGCAGCGATTATTTGGATGTGGATTTGTTGTTCGAGGCAGACTTAGGCAAAAAGTCTTAAGCTTTAAGTACATAAGCGAGCGCCTCATAAAAATCCGCATCAAGGCTAAATTCGGCAACATCGGCCTAATCTGCGCCCACGCCCCAACGGAGGACAAAGATGACGATAGCAAGGATGACTTCTATGATCTAGAAAGAACGTACGATCAATGCCCCAGCTACGACACCAAGATCGATCTAGGAGTCATCGGTAAACACAGCCTGCACGACACCACGTCCGAAAACGGACTCAGGCTGGTGGACTTTGTTACGGGACGAAACCTCTCTGTAGCTAGCACGCGGTTCCCACACCTCAACATCCATAAAGGGACCTGGCAGTCACCTGATCATTCAACCGTTAACCAGACTGATCACGTTGCGATCATGATTATCAGGATGACGATGGAGAACTCTCGCTGCTCCATCAAGGTCGGTAACGAACTCACCGAGACCTTCAATGTCAAAAAAGGTTTTAGACAAGGCGACGCGCTGTCATGTGATTTCTTTAACATCGTTCTTGAGAAGATCGTGCAAAACACACTGGCCAACACTTGATCATCCCAGTCCTGCTGTACGGCGCAGAGGCATGGACAATATCCCAAGTGGATGAACAGTCTCTTGGTCTTTTCGAGAGAAAAGTTCTGCGCGCGATCTTTGGTCTTGTTTGCGTTGATGGCATTTGGAGAAGAAGATTCAACCACGAACTGTATGGGCTGTACAGCGACCTGAGTCTAGCCAGGCGTCTACGGATCCAACGCTTAAGATGGCTAGGCCATGTAGAGCGTATGGACAACTTAGCTCCGGCCCGAAGAGTCTTCGACTCTGAGCCTGTGGGACAACGCAACACAGGACGTCCACGTACAAGGTGGCGCACACAAGTCGAGGGGGACCTCGGCCGGCTTGGTGTGCGAAACTGGAGACAGCTGGCGAAAGATCGTGCTGGCTGGAGAGGCATGTTGAGTGAGGCCCAGCTCCACCTCGCATTGTAGCGCCCTAAAAAGAAGAAGAAGACATGGCGCTGCATAAAGATTAATCTAGTTTATTTCATTGAAATTAAGCTTAGATTTTATCGAATCAATCACTAAATCACTAGTGTTATCACCACTTCCATCCCAACACATCCCACGCTATTCAAATTCCATCCCATCCCATCCCTCCATCCAATAGCATATATATTTTCTTCGGTCAATTGCTGACACATTGTAGTGTCAAATACACTTTTGGATTACTTTTGATCAGCCTATGTGGGAGGACTTATAATAATAAAGAAGTGGATTTTTGTTAATTTGATATCGTTGACGGCCGTGTGACACTAGTCAGCGAGATTCGGCTTAAAATACATGAGGGTGACGAAGTTTGGAAACTCGTCGCTTCAAAATTAATAAGCATAGGACTATAAAAGGTCCATATCTTAACCTCTTTGAAAACACTTTCTAAATAAAACCAATAGTTTTTATATCCAGAGAGAGCTTTGTTCAGTAGTTTATTTCGATTAAAATCTTTTCCAAAATCTCTGAAGTGAAATATCATTTACATATGTTATCTTAACCTCATGCAATCTCCTGTTTAACAGACGCTCTTAAGGTAAGCAATTATATCCTCACGTTCACTGGCTTTCTTTAAACCCGCGAACACCATTTTCGTTCCAGGGATATACTTCTTCGGATTCTCTAAGTATTCGAATAACGTAGTTTCATTCCATGTAATACCTTTGGTTTTGTTTGCCTCGCTATAGGCATAACCAGCTGCCTGTCCGCTTTTACGTCCCATTAAACCGTGCAGATTTGGGCCAACCTTATGCCTGCCGCCACTCTCAACTGTGTGACACTGAGCACACTTTTGAATGAAGATTTTCTTGCCGTTCTGTGCGTTGCCTGATACCATAATTATCGTGTATAGATGCACTTGTGAATTTTAGAATTTCTAATCAGCAAAAAGAAAGACAAACTTCAAAATAAGAAACTAACGAAGTTGTCAGTCACGTCGTAAATCGTAACAAGCCTACTAGGTTTGAACATAAATTCAATGTAGGCATAAACTAAAATACAGTTACAATCAAAATTAACGAAAGAGTTATAGTACGTTTATACCGCACCCAAATTCAGCATTTCGGCTAGTTTCTGCATTTCGGCCCAATTGCATTGCATTTCGCCATACATTTCCTGCATTCTGGAATGTTGCATTCCAGCGAAATGCAGAATTTCGTCGCTGCATTTGTAAGTTCGTCAAATCGAACAATCCTCTTTATAAATTCAGCACCATTCAGCACGTCATACAATGACATTTCAGCCCGCTGATATAAACAAAAAAACAGCTGTCTACAAAACAATCATTTCAAGTGATCATTGCAATAAAAATGAATATTCCATTTAAATTCATCTTCAAATTAATATAACAAGCTAAATGGTTCAACCACTTCTGATTTCCAATCAGAAAAAAATATCAATAATCAATTCTAACACTAGCTGTCATTTGAAATACTGAAGTTGCAATGGGAACGCAAAATTGCATTTCGAAATTTTTTTCTGAAATGTTGAACACGCAAAGAAGAGCTGTGATGTACGAACTTTGTTTGCCTTGACAGATATACAGAGTTAGGGTAACGTCATGAAATTCCGGCACCAACCGTTTGTTTCTGGCAAATGGTTTATTCTAAGCTTTGCGAGTAGCACATGCATGGAGCACAAATGCATATTAAGCATTTTCTATTTTATCGTTTATGTAGGAATAAATATTAACGCGATCTTTTCAACACGTTACTATGTAAGGCGAAACATTGCTATTCATATATGTATGTAAGCCTTCCGGCTTACACCTCAAGCAAAAAAAAATGCGTGATTCACCGCAGAATTCGGTTTGAGAACCTCTAGGTAGATGATATTGGCAGCCAGTTTTCATGGCGGTTGGAGAACAAACGAAAAGATCTGGTCTTGGGATTTATGATAAATCCCATTCATAAAACAATGTAAATGTATGCTGCCAAGCAAAGAAAAAATCCCATCGCTGATCATCTGGGACAAGACTTCATGTTCGTAAGCTTTAAATTTTAGGCAGTTAGGGCGTTTATCTCGGAACCTCAACTACAAACAAATAACTAAGAGGTGATTCGACATAGAAACTATCAACACCTGCTACTTTGGTTTGTATAAACAACTTCATTCAAAATCATAGAAATAACCTAATTTCTTACAAAGCATTTATCCTACCGTGCTGCTGTATGGTGCCGAAATGTGAACAATAAGCAGGACGGCAGATCATCACAAAAAGAAAATTTCCATGTCGAATATTTAGCACTTCTTGCGAGGAAAACGAATGGAGGAGAACAAACGACCGCGCAGTTTACAAGCTGTAGTAGGATGAAAATCTAGTCCGAAAGAAAAAGTTTAGTCGATTAAGCTAGCCCGGCCATTTCCGGCCATTCGAGCGCATGAAAACCGATGCTTAGGTCTAGGCAGAATTCCACTAGCCAGTATACAGTTGCGCTCTTTATTATTAAAAGTATAAAGGTCAAAAAGTTTATTTGAAAAACTCACAGCAGATACATTCGCACGCTTCAGAAACAGCTAAAGCAAACAAATTATTGACAGAATGAATCAGATTGGAAAAAATAACAATAAACAAAACAATGACGTTCCTCAAACATCGTATGTACGTAGCTACTGTATGACTCCTCATTCGAGTTCTACAAAGCATCCCATATAAGCGAAATCAAACTACACAGAGAATGAATGGCTATGGAGAACTGGGACACAGTACCAACTTGTACGCGATTATATTTAGACTTGATAACGTGTTCTCAGACTGACTTAGGATGAGTTTACTTCTTGTTTAGATGATGAAATTGTCTTCGCTCTCGTGTCTCGAATGCAGACAATTATGTTATCAACGTTCGATTTCGTAACAATTCTGTGTTCTCTAGAATCTAGACAGGTGATTTAATCATCAAATTATTTGCGACTGATTAGCACCTCGAGAGACAGCACAAGTTCATGAAATAGTCAGGCATACATTTCTGAATTTTACGCGAAAAATAAAACACTCACGTAACATACACAAGCCACTAAATTTTACTTTGGAGATTCAGAGCATGGCAAAATGTAGTCTCCAGAAAAAAGTGTCGTTGATGCGTGCAATAGATGATTTAACATGAAATTCTGCATCATTTTTTTTGCACACTAGTGGATAATTGGTCGATTTTATATAAGAGAGGAGAAGGAATGTATTAATGACAAATTACTGATGTCAACTCATTCCCAAGTATATTTATTGGGAATATTTAAATATATATAATATATATAATATATTTAGATGCGTATGAAATACAAATTCAGATCCATAGTTAAAATTTAATTTAAAGACTCAAGTGATCTGCTGTTTAACACTAATGAATTTTATTTGATTTGAATTGCAAAAATTCTTTCTGATTTATTTTTTTTATTTAAGAAACAATTTAAAACGCTGCTGAAATGACTATCGAGTGAGATAACCCCAGTCAGTTTCGATAACTATAAAGTTACATAGATTCGTTGCTACGTTAACCTAAACAATAAGGTCTAAGTACCTCTGTGACAGGTAACATGGGGACTACACCAACTGCGACATCAATATTCATGCCACTCATTTAGATATACATATATGGGAAGTTACAACAAAGTGGTCGGTGTGACTAAAATAACTGTAAAAATAATAAAGACAAAATGAATCAACTCCAGTCAAAAGCAAAGGGAATATACACAAACTGATCTAAAACTGGCAATGGAGTAAGAGCTAGTATATACTCTAAAAATTCTTTTATACTACAGATTTCTTAAAATGTTAAATGGTTATCAACTAAATCTGTGTCAGGTTTAAACATCGCCATTTATACCGTTAGTCAAGCGGCTATTAAACATTCGAATGAGATGTTGAGCAAATGTTGTGTTCCTATCCATAGAGAGATTAAAGGCAGCTGTGAAGATGGCGTGTTAGACTAGAAAGGCACTGAAGTCGATCTTTTGACGGTTACAGGGCCAATTGAAACATTAAAGCCCAAGTGTCTGCATGGATGTTAAGCATATTTGAATTTGGGAGAGAGACTTGTCGTGAGCTAGATTATCGCAAAACTAAAAGCCTTCTCAAGATGAATACGAACAACAGCGGTAACTTAATCGGAACCCTAGTATGACAGTGTGCAATTAGAAATTACGCCGCAAGCTTGGGATTACCATATAACAACTATGGCACAAGGTGCGTGAATGATGAAGAAGAAACGCCTTCAGCCTTTTTGTGTAACTGCCACACATTAACTCCTTAGAGGTAAAACAAAAATACTTAATTTTTTTTATTTATTTTCATTTCTTTATTTGAAAATTTGAAAATAAGAATAAACAAACATGAAATACAAAAAAAAATCAAAAAAAGGAATGAGTATAGAATAAAATGACCACCCAAGTATGGAAATTTTCAAAACACGCCTATGTTTTTAAGCACTTCTTACATTACCAACGCATTCTTCAATGACAAAGAACACAATGCAGCTGTTTTCAAATTTTAATGGGATAATGACCAACTCCATCTTGAGGAAAGCCATCGACTATTGATGCAGCCTGGCGTGATTTTTTTTGTTCAATTTTGTGTAAAGAGTATGGTGCGATGTGACGGCGGAACATGAGTTGATCCATAAAATTATCTTTACTCATTACATGTAAGCTACGGGCATTAGCAATAGCTACGTCTAACATGCAATTGTTTGGCAGTATGGTGGCCATAGTATTTCACCATTGGTTCGTCGACAGAGATACAATCATGAAACACTCCCCACTGCAAAAATGTCTGCATAAGTCTCTCTCCCAATGGTCTTATTTTGAACATTTTATCGTTCGAAGTTGCTGTTGTGTTGTTTTTATATCCCATGTCTCGACATGGCTTTGCCGACCAATTCTAATCCAATGTCTTCATCTAGTTACCAGTGCATTGATTCTGTAGGTAGCTTATGGTATCCAGATAATATCAAAATCCCTAGAAACTTTTTTCAAATCAGAAGAATCCAGTTGAAAGTAATTATAAGCAATCTGAAAAAATAACAATTATTTACTCGTACTTACTTACGCATGATGTCAGTGTACTCAATCGAGTACAGTAACATTTATATGACCCTAGTTTTATTTCAGTTGTATATAATTAATTATATTTTTCTTTATTACTTACTCTGACATGTATTTTACACAAATGAAATGAAAAAACAAAACAATTTATAGGCAGTAATTACTATAAAATATCTAAACTCATTCACTAACCTCAAAAGTGTTAGGTTGACACAAAAAAACGGACTTTTTTTTTTTAAAAATCACTTTTCCCGCGAAATATTTGAATTGTTTTATGATGAAGTTAGTTAACAAGGTTACTCACGTTTACTTTACATGATTTGTATTGACACTTGGAAATATGGGTGTACTCATTTGAGTACAGTGACTTCTAATGGGTTAAGGCACCGAGTTTCAGAAGACTAATTCCTTAAAGAATTAATAAATACATACATAAAATTTGCAAATTTATGGACACAAGCTGACTCTAGTGGCACCACAATGGACCTTATTGGTCTAAGTGAGCTCTACCGAGTGCGGAGAGCAACCACCTGCCTACATATGTTTAGGTTTTCATGTTTAAGTTTCAGATCAGTGAGTGTGAGTTAAGTCAGTTAAGATGATTCGGGTAATTTTTCCAAGGAAATAGGCTCCCTACTTCCGTTTTAATAATAATAATAATGGCGGCGCTACAGTCCGAGGTGGACCTGGGCCTAGCTTCTCAGCAACCACTCGTGTTGTGCGTGCTATTGTTCTCTCACGAGTGGAGGGGACCTACAGTTTTAATGCCGACTCCGAACGGCGATTTTGAGAAGCTTTTTCTAGACAGTTATACTCTTTGAGCATTGTCAATGACTCGAAAGAGGTGGAGCCGTGAAAAAATGTTTGATGATTTTTTCGAGATTCGAACCGACGACCTCGAGCGTAGGAGTCGACGCACCTACCCACTACGCCACGGCGCCCTACTTCCGTTTTACTTTGTTCAAAAAGCAAAAGTTCAGACTCAATGGCGGAGGATCATGCATGCATTGCCCCAGCGATCCCATTAGTGGAACATGCGGGTCACTGAAGATGAGATGAGATAAGATGAGCAAAAGCTCAGAATGTTATTAATATGATATCTGAAAACGAACCTTGAATTTTTCTAGTAAATTGAAGTCAAACATATTCTCATTGCGGCTATGCAAGACCTAATTAAATCGTTTTCGAGTTTTCTCAGGCACAATTGAATGTACATACATAGCATGTATGTATGGCTTAGTGTAACGAGTTAAGCAGTATGTAGGATTTGTTAAGGAAGGAGGTGATGTAGACTAATTGGATTGCTAAGAGACAACTACAAAAACTAATAACTTTCCGTGAAAATACGAAGTATCTATTTCGCCTTCAATTGAGCTTATGCCAGCTTTGCTGCATACAAGAAATATAAACGTTCACTTGTTGAATAAGTGGGCGCCGTGGCGTAGTGGGTAGGTGCGTCGACTCCTACGCTCGAGGTCGTCGGTTCGAAACTCGAAAAAAACATCAAACATTTTTTTCACGGCTCCACTTTCGAGTCACTGACAATGCTCAAAGAGTATAACTGTCTAGAAAAAGCTTCTCAATCTCACCGTTTGGAGTCGGCATTAAGTACGAGTAGGTCCCATCCGCTCGTGACAGAACAATAGCACGCACAACGCGAATGGTTGCTGAGAAGCTGGGCCCAGGTCCACCTCGGACTGTAGCGCCGCCATTATTATTATATTATTATAATATTATACCCCAAACCATAAACATGTCAAATATGCAGATCTAGGGAAGACATTTTTGGATTACAATTAATATTGCATGGCTGGTCGAAAAACACGTGGTTAACTTTCGCGTTACTAGCAAAGCTCTGTTGCAGCTGGAGGGATAGTAACGAGAGGAAAACTTTTATCCACATTCTGTGACAGCGTCGGGCCCCAACATTTAATGTGCTCTTAGTAAATCGCTTTTAAACGACCACTTTTTAAGAGTCTTGTGTTGCCACTGATCAGTTAACCTCACACAATTTTTCAGTTAGGTACATGCACAAGTTTAATGGTTTCATATCGACATACTCTAGTGTGCCAAATTGGGTGTTCCTATACCTAGTTAAACCGCCAACTCTTCTTGCTTATCTCAGGAGACCTAAACATGGTGACATGCGAGAGTTGGTCAAACTGTCCAATTGGAACACGAATAATATTCAATAGTAACGGCAGTTGACAAAAACATAGAAGTCTATGATGCTTGCTCAAATTCAAGTTCCATTCAGTTTTCAACAGTCAGCCAACTGTGTATTGTTTATGAATTTGGCTTATACCAATATTCAAAAATGAGCTCCTATCCAAATTATATCTATATAAGACCCTAATCATCCCGGTACTGCTGAAGCGGAATCATAAACGATACGAGAAGCAGACGAAGAGATTCTTGACCGCCTCAATTGCCCGTTCTTATTATTCGTATTATTTTTAATCCCATGAATTCGACATTTCCATCTCAGAGTGATAGGACATGTAGAGCGAATGTATACAAACTCGGAAACGGAACCTCTATCACTTTAAAACTGGGGAACAACATGCACAACGCAGCTGGAAGGAGACGTTGGTCATTTAGGCAACCTGGATGTGCCATGTTGGTTGAGTCCTAAGTCCAGCAGGGAAATGTAGCGCCACTCAATGATAATGACCATGAAAAGCACTGTAAGCTGCGTTCAACAGAATAGTTCTACGGAGAATTGTTTCCACCGTACATAACACGTGAATACAGATGCATGGGCAACGAATAACCGGTTTGAACAACTGGTTGTGGCAGAAGAAAGTGAAGTAGGTTTTGCTATCGCTGATTCAATTGGGAAGTGACAGTCAGGAGAATAAAATACAGCTTCCCCCCAAAGATGTGCACCGGAGACATCACATTTCGTCTTTTGATTGTTAAGGAGGTCCTAAAGAAAGTAAACGCCTTCAGAAGTAATTGATAGCAAGCTTTTTTTTGTCGTGTAGTGACAAAAACCTACGACAAAAAAAAAGCGAAAGTGTTAAAATACAACTCAAATTATTTCATTTTGTCTATGGTTTTATTTCCTTTTTACAATAAAGTTGGTAATCCACCTCTCAAACGACTCAGCTCTCTCTTGAAATAAAGTATTTAACTTATAATTAATATAAGTGACAAGTAAATTTATATTTTTTACATGTTTCGCGATTCAAAATAAAAGTAAAATAAAAAATAAATAGTTATCATAGGACTACAGCACGTAGACGACCATCGGCGATGTATCGAAAATTGTCGTTTTCGTATTTGTTTCTTTTTTTGTTTTCATTTTATTTTACTTTATTCTTATTGTTTTAAATATTAAAATTGTCCTAAGAATTCATTTAGTTTCTTGACATTAACGACGATGGGGGATGTTGGGTATTTGTTTATTTATATTTCTGTTGTAGGCACACATAAAAGGGAGTCTTCTTTCGTCCAAATCCACTTGTTGCCATTCAAATGGATTGTGTGTAGATGTTGTTTTTCTCGTAACCCTCTTTTATGTTTTATACTGGCGGTGTTAGTTGCAGTTTTTGTTGGTTTTTTATAATTTACTTAGTAGCATCCTTGAGGTATGCGATGAGATCACCACGTTCATTTGGTTTCTTCAAGCCAGCGAAGATCATCTTTGTGCCGGGGATGTATTTCTTTGGGTTCTCCAAGTATTCGAAGAGGGTGTCCTCGTTCCAGGTGATACCCTTAGCCTTGTTGGCATCTGTGTAGGCGAATCCGGGTGCTTGACCGGTCTTACGGCCGAACAGACCGTGTAGATTGGGGCCAACCTTGTGCTTGCCACCGGCTTCGACGGTGTGACATTGAGCGCAACGTTGGACGAAGATTTTCTTGCCCTTTTCAACATCACCAGCTGGTACGCCCATTTTTGTTTGATTTGGTTATTGAGTGAAGTGAAGCTCTGAAAGTGATAAGAAATATTGAAAGTTAGTTGTTGTGTGATACTGATAAATCAATTTGGAGAAATAAAAAATTTCGTTTGATTAATTTTATCGATTTCTTATTCAATGGAATTTCTTGTTCAATGGTATTTCTTGTAGCTAAGGGAAGTGATAACGTGCGTTCTAATCTACTATTATGCAATCGCCAATGTCTGGGAAGAATCAATGTCACGCTTATCGCGTTGATAGCGTGAATGAATGAGTAGTAGTGGTTTTGCCGAGATGAGTAATCTTTACCCAGACATTAAACTGTGTACTTTGTTCAGACATCTCTGATGGATTGTGAGCACGTGAAAGGAAAAAAGAGTACTTCAAAAGATTCGTAGGTGCGCGAGTATCTGCTTTGACCTTCATATGAAGTTCAATCTAGGAGAACGATTTTTCTTGGCGTTTCTCATATTTTTATATTTCTTTTTGTGGCGCTGCAGTTCCAAGTGGATATTTTATGCTGCAGAGAAAATGTTATACGCTTTTGCAATTATGATGCTCTCAGCTGTTACGGCGTTACATCAGACATTATTCCTGTTGCAAAAAAAGCAAAGCACGAAAGAACAAATACCGACAGAACTGTATTTATATGTTCTTTGATGCCTGGCACTGATTCGAGTGCATAGGTGTGCTCGAAGCTTAAATAACCACTTTAAGGCACTTATTTCCGCGAAGGAAACATGTGAACAATGTGTTGACAGTAAGCTTGTTTTGATATGGTGTCACTTCTCACAGAGGAGTGTTTGTAAATTTCCTAGAATAAGACAAGGCACGCTGCATACGAACGTTGCGTAATGCGTGCTTTGAAACATGTTTGCAATTACGTAAGAGCAAAGATGACTGTTATGCAAATTGATTGCTTCGTCATGCTCAATTTTAAAGAAAATCTTATTGCGTTCGTTCAATCATGCCTTGTGCATGAAGGCACGCATTGTGGGGAAAGAAAAATCAATTAATTGAAAGTCTCCTATCAGACAGGAAGCCATAAATTCAAGCTCTAAATCGATAAAAACCAAGTCAATAGCCACGCAGGAAGTCTGAATGTGTTGCACTAAGTGGATGTTAACTATAAAATCACAGTCACTGATTTCAAACTAAATCAGTTAAGAAGTGGACACGTGATGTGGAAAAATTCTAAGCCCACTTATTTAACTTCGTCAAGCTAAAGACGTCTTGCATAATGTTGATTGTTTTATCAAACATGTTTCAGTTCAACGTGAAGTTATGTAAGTTTTATTGTTCTATTGAAAGGTGTGAGTATTCAGCAGACTATGCGGTGTTTATTCAACTAAAACTTGCTTAGGTAATTCCGCGTCGGTTCTTTAACAAATTCAGGTTCTTATTCTACTTGTGAATCACTAAATTTTAATTGATTAACAATGTCAACCAGCACAGGTCACGAGGACTTAACAATGAAGTTTTGTGACGTATTTCTTTTGAAAATGTGGCCTTTAAGTATTTATTTATTTATTTATTGAGTAACTACAATATAATTTGAATTAGCTTAGTAGCCAGAGCACCAAGAGCCTTGGGCTACGGCCTTTAAGTAATCGTTTTGTTTGCCTAGCAAATCAGACAATCGTTTTGCTGCATAAACAATGTTTGCCTAGGACATCAAACAAGAGGTTTCAAAATGGGTATGCAGTATGTATGATTTCCTCATGCTTTACTCAGACTTATCGTTCTCACAATTCGTGGAATGTAAAACAAATGTGTACTAATAAGCGCTGCAAAAAAGTAAACTGAACGCATGAGATATTGGACACGTTCAATATCTCAGGGAAGGTGTTTTTCACGTAACAAGTTTCCAGAAACGCAAGAACTAAGAAACAAAGACTGAGTTCGTTTTTCAATGAAAGATACGATGGGGGTTGTGAACAAATACTCTCATTTCATTAATGCAGAGTTAAAGCCTTTACTTATCTGAGAAATTTGATAACAGGTAAATGAGTTTTGGAATGCTCTTACTAGGAAAAGCACTCATCGGTTGTATGTTTTTGCTGACTATAGAGCTAATGTAGAGGGATTATTTTAAGTGGGAAAACCACTTGAATTAGGCCATGGCACATTAGCACATTTTTTGCCAGATCACAAAGTTCACATAGATAACGATTATCAACCATTCGATTCAGCCTGCGGTATCGATAATAGATCGCTGTAAGCCGTTTTGATAAGGACCTGAGTAGAATTTTCTATCGGCAGAACAGCATTAGATAATCGAGATATGGAATGAAACAACGAATAGACAAATTGGCAACAAGTTCGCAGAGATTACGTTCTAATTTGCCCACTGTACGTAACTTGAGAAAACGCAAAAGCCCAATAGACTCGGAATGCAATACTGAATTCAATCGTCTCTGAGGTACAAAGGAGAGTCTAGTCCGTACATTCGTCTCAGCAGAATTCATAAGTTTAGGTCACCTTCTGGTCGTTCCAGTTTTTAAACAGAATTTATGAAAATATTACTCTGTGCACCCAAAAAGTGACAAATAACAGGTCTTTTCGCCCATATATTTATTCTCCTTCGAATCGCGAGTCTGTTAACCCCTGAGAATAATCAAGCATTTTATTCAGCTCACATTTGGCGGCGTAAAATACCGAACGCAACAAAGGCGAACGAACTCAGTTTATTTCGAGTGAAAGTTCTTGACTTCTCTCCGATATACAAAGTCTACACAGGCATGCATTCCTTTAAAGTAGATTGATATGAAATCAAATAAATCGCTGAGATAAATATAGCTACTTCCAGAAGGGTTATATTTCACTGCATCAACCGAAGCTGCAATATACCAAAATTTTAGGTGAGATTATACATATTTCTTTCAGCGTGATCCACACCAGATCATGAATATAAATTGCTCGCTCAAAATTATGTTAATCCCTCTGCACTAAAGTTAGATAAGAGTCTGTTGACCCGAATAAATGTATGCCAAGTTACTCAATACCTTTACTCTCCTCTAAGTACTAGCATAAACGTACGTCAACACCGCCTTCGAAACACAAGAGAGCGATTAAAAGAAAACATTTACTGCACGATTAATTTAATTCGGCTGCCTTTTTAATTACCAGTGATGCATAAACTTCAGTCAAAATCATAGTAAAAACTGATTACGTCAAGCCAGACATAAGTGCACGTCATGAATTGCGAACCAAGCGCGTGTGGCTATCACGAGATCATGCAAAGTTCTTGAATGGTTAGCGAATGACACACACACACACACAAGCAGAAATCGTTTCCATGAGATCTACACTAGACCTTCACAAGCAAATTTCATTTCAGAACGCAATCGGCTTATGAAGTTCACTTCCGTAACGAGTGGATCTGGAAGAGTGAAAGAGAAGGAATACCAAGTGGAATCGTCATCGATTTTTCCCATCTCCGTCGATGATGAGTGAGGAAAACTGTGTAAATAGTGCAAGAGCGCGAACTGGCTATACGCCAATGCGCACTGGTCCTTGCCCGATTTTCATTCAAGGAAACTATTTCACTTCATTTCTCTCTCTCTTGGTCTCACATCTCACACCTACACTCTTCATCGTTACGTAACCTGAATAAGGTGGTGAAAATTACAAGATTCTAATTGCACTGATGCACAGTCCTTTCGTTTTTGGAAACTTGTTTGTGGTAACCGAGAGAATCGCAGAAACCTTTTTCGGTAGAAATCAAATGGAAAATTCCCTGCTCCAGTGATGAACACGTGGTTGTTCTTGAACCAGTCGTTCCCACTTTGCAGCGGTCCGCTCCGTACACCGCACCCCTCCATTAGTAGACGGACGAAGAGGAATTTCTTGAATTTAGCCATGATTTGATACACCATTTAGCTGCATGCGAAATTAGAATCATACGTGCAATGCAATGTCGGCCAAGGGCAGATACAGACAGATTGTTTATATAACAAATATCACTCTAGACTGAACTTCGTTCTATGGGAGAAATTATGTAATTTACAGCGAAATATGAACGTAGGCCATTCGAACCACTGAACAAAGAAACACTTGCCGTAAAAGGTTTTACGCTTAAAAGTTGAATGAAATTGTTGAAAGTTGATATACAAACAGAATTCGATTGAAAATAGATGTTACGAAATTTACACAGAACTTGATGAAATAGGAGAGATTAAAATATTGTAGAGGTCAAGTACTTACACTGAACACAAACGATACAACTCGACTGTGGCGAGTGGTTTTGAAAAATTTGTGGGGAGCAAAAAATCTGCAAGTAGCAGGGTGGACTGTAGATGGCGAATTCAATGTTAATTGACTTCAGTGGCAAAAAATGATAGCGCCCTCTGTGGGACAGTAGATTACACATGATGGGGAACTTGTGTGCGGAGTACGTAGATTGAAAAAGCACATTTCAATTAATATGATTTTGTTTCATCGATGAATGTGGTTTTTTCTCTGCAATTTCCTACTTCGGACAGGCTTCAGTGATACACCAACGTTTTCAAACAACGTGACTATTTGAAAAGTTGTTCATTGTAGTCGTTTTGGTGAAAAAAAGTAAAACTTTTAAGGAAGCACATTTTATTTGAATACGCAGCGAACAAGAAAAGAAAAATAGGGTTAATAAACTCAGCTATTTTGGTTATTTTGTGGTATTTCAAGGAAAATAGGCTGAATCATTTCATAGATAAAGATCGTTGTTGTTTCTGCCGAAAAGAACCATCGCTTTTTATAAAAAATTTTAAGAATAAATAACAACGAGAAATTCTTTTCTTCATAGACTTTTTTTATGAATTTAATGGCCGATAAATTTTTTGACCAAAGGAAAACAGAAATTGTTAACAAACATACAAACGAATTTTCAATTTTACGTATATTTTATTGACCGAATATACGGTTCTTAACATTTTCTGTGATACGATGTCGGTTAAGTGGTTGGCTCTGTCCATAGAGCAAAGGCGAACATTTTTGAATACATTTTTCAATTTTACAGACTTCTGGTGTTAGAGGATTTACAGAGAAGCTTCCTCTTGCGGACAACTGCCTTAAAGGCCAACCATAATGGCTGTGCAAAAAATAAGCTTATGTCACCATCAAACGAAAAGTAACCAGAAGCATCTTCAAATTTCGAAGTATCTTTAAATGCTTGAGAGAATTCAGTTGGCAACTGACATTTGCATACGTGGAGAGCGATTCACTTCGCTCTCACGTAAGTTGGCAAAAGTGAACGAACTTACATAAATTGACCGAGACGGTTATTAAAATCGCAATGTATTATTTCTGTGTAATTGCTCGGTCACTTTAGTTGTCTTAAGTTTCCGTACGGACATTATGTTTGGCCCTTTAGGCGGACAGATCTCTTAAAAGGACAAATTTCTCCGATTAACGTTTCAGTTCACATACATATTATAATCCCTTGATGGACACCACGCTCAGGCGGACAAAAATGTCGTCACCATCGCTGCTGGCCTAAGGAGGACATTACTGTTATAATTGTTTGACATTATTCGGTCTGGAAATATTTCTTGCAAAATTGCAGACCGAGCTGCGTGTAAGCCACATGTTTTGTAACCCTCATTAATCCAATTCAAATCCAAAAGTTTTCCAGCATGTTCTTAAAGCAGAAACCTGTAATTGTTACAACATCCACAGAAATATGGCCTACGATGCCGCCGACCCAAATGACGCACGCATTTACTCTACGGGGTTATAATGCTCTTTGTAGTATCAATTAATATATACTGCTCCAATATGGTTTGCTATTCACCACTATTTGTTACTATCAAACTCCAACTAACATCGTCCTGGAACAGAAAAAAAAAAACATTTCGCTGTAATATTATACTGCTTCTTCTCTCACTTCTTCTCAGAACGAACTAATATACTGTTGATTAGTTAGTTAAGGTGGCGCTACAGTCCGGGGTGGACCTGGGTCTCAACCAACAAGCATCTCCAGCCAGCTCGATCTTTAGCTAGCTGCCTCCAGTTTCGCACGCACAGTTGGTTGAGGTCCCTTTCCACTTGCGTGCGACACCTGAGTCGCGGTCTTCCTCAACTGCGGCGTCCCTTGAGGATGGATTCGAAGACTAAGACTGGTTTCCATTCGCTCTATACGACCTAGCCATCTCAATCGTTGGATCTTCATCCTTCTGGCTAAGTCAATGTCGCTGAACAGCTCGTACAGTTCGTTGTTGTATCTTCTCCTCCACTCAGCCTCTATGCAGACGGGACCGAAAATCACCCGAAGAATTTTCCTCTCAAAGCAACCAAGAGCAACCTCATCCGCTTTTGACAAAGTCCATGCTTCTGCGCCATATCGTCGGCATATGCGAGTGATCGGACGGACTTCTGAAAGATTGAGCCTCTGGTGTTGGCGTGTGACCAGAGTCGACGCAAAAGAAAGAGTACATGCACAAATGCAACGATTCTCTTTCACAGATCTTTAAAATCTTACCAAGGAATAAGGACGAATGTCGTAAGAAGCCATTCGATTTCAGTCATTTTTATACTTACATCTTTTGCTAAGAACAAGACTATATACTGTATACAAGAGACACATTGCTTAAAAGAAAAAACAAAAAACTAGTCGATTGTTGTTGAAAGACATAGAAAGGACCTGCTAGGGCTAATGAAGGATTAGTTTAAGTTTCAAAGAAGAAAGTTAGCTTAGAAAGAAAGTTGTTTGTGCACCACACCAATTTCGTCGCTAGTCAGAAACCTATTCCAATTTCAAAACTTACGCTGTCCGAGATGGCACAGATTCACACTGATATTTACAAGTTATGTTCTTTTCTTATATGGAACAATTATATTCAGAGATTTTATTTTGTTGATCAAATCCGTCGTTAACAGTCAGAATGATTGATAATATAATAATAATAATGGCGGCGTTACAGTCCGAGGTGGACCTGGGCCTAGCTTCTCAGCAACCACTCGTGTTGTGCGTGCTATTGTTCTCTCACGAGTGGAGGGGACTTACAGTTTAAGGCCAATTCCGAACGGCGAGATTGAGAAGCTTTTTCTAGACAGTTATACTCTTTGAGCATTGTCAGTGACTCGAAAGAGATGGAGCTGTGAAAAAATGTTTGATGTTTTTTTCGAGATTCGAACCGACGATCTCGAGCGTAGGAGTCGATGCACCTACCCACTACGCAACGGCGTCAGAATGATTGAAGAAATTGGCAATTAATTGGAGCGTGATCCACACAGCAATTTCAATTAATACATTTTCAGGCATATCTACGATCCAAACAAATTATTTTCGTTGTTGCAGATATCAGGAGAGACACAAGGAACAAAAGTGACTACTTTTTGTTTAAATAACTTGATAGACATAAGGGCGTCACGATGTAAGCGCTATAAGCAAGAATGGTCTGAACAGTACATCTACTGTTCATTTTATTTACTGGAACAATTTTAACCAATTTCAATTCTCCGCGAACAACCACGAGGCTTGAATCGTTTTTAAAAAATAAATGTTTTTCATGTCGGACAGACTTGCATTCACACTATAAGATAAGTCTGTTTAATTGCGAAATAACCCAAAATAATTGAAAATCACCCGACAGGTCTGACAGGCTCTCGTTTTTGCGTTTACACTATCAGATTTGAGTTCATCCGACCAAGTCTGTCTAACATGTCGAATCAAGTAAACGACCTTATCCATAAAAACGAAAACTATATAATCCGACAGGCAAGCGGCTATAAGACCCATAGCGTCGGCTATCGTAAAGCCGAAACTAGTGAATCTATGAAGACAGAACGTCAACGAAATCTCCAGGGTAAACACGGTGACTCTCTGCTGGGCACCGGGACAACCAGGAGTTGTAACGAGAGAGCGAAGGAGGGCTCAGAGTTAGATAAGTCTCTAGCACTACCTTATGTCAACATGCCGTTAAGTTTCCTAAGGAAAAAAATAGAGCCTTACAAAGAGCAAATGAGCAATGGCTTAATCTGGACATTGGGTCAACGACGAGAGCCATATGGCCGGTGTTGAACAGCAAGAAATCCTTATCAATGATTAGCATAAGTCGCAGGGATATACGGATGGTGGTGGGAGTTCTCACCGGACATTATTATTATGGTTGAGGGTATATTCCACCACGACCTTTAAGATCGATTGTGCCCTCTTTCAATACCTTAGCACAATTACAATGAGTGAACTCTTGAAGAAAGTAGACGTGTTCTCCTATTGTTCTTTAAATTTTACACTTTTTCATATAAATTGTTTTTTATAAATTTCGAAATGTCGAACAATTGTGCGGTTTGTGGTCTTAGATTGCTTCGCGATAATTTTGTAAAATGTGAAGGCTTCTGTGGATTAATTTTTCGTAAAAAATGTGCACAAATTCCTGAAGAATCTGCAATAGCCCAGACTTCTTTTTCTTTTGTAGGCTAGTGCCTCACAAAATCCCAGTATATGTTCTGGAATTTCATCAAATTCTCCACAAAATCTGCAGAGACCTTCTTCTGATACCCCTAGTTTCCTTAGATGCTCCCTGAGTCTGCAGTGCCCCGTTAGAAAGCCTGTTAGGATACGGAGGTTATTCTTGCTCATTTTAAGGCATGCCTCGAATCTCTTCTCTTCTCACCGGACATTGTCCGATATGCACCCATGCCAGAAGGTTATCCCCCATAGCGACTGTTGTAGAAGTTGCAGGGACGAAGAGGAAATAGAGTCCGCCTACCACCTGCCATGATATTGTCCAGCCCTACGGAGAAGGAGACTGCTAACACTAGGCAGTAACTTCCTCGACGAGCTGGAGCAATTTTTGACACCTGTATTCACCGGGGCCCGGACATAACGCCAAGCGACATAAGACCAAATTCTAGCATTTGGCTTTATGTCTCTTTCTCAAAGTGACATAAAGCCAAATTTAAGAATTTGGTCTTATGTCGCTCGACAAAGCGACATAACGCCAAATTTTTTTGAGACATAACACCAAATAATAATATCAGTAAACATCAAGTGGGTCATAATTCCACAATTTTTAATAACATGTATATGTGTAATTAAAATGAAATTGAACAGTGGAGTTAGTATTAGGGAACGGGTAAAAAGTGAAGTATGAGGGTTTATGCTGCCCTCTGAAACCCCCAGCTTGGCCGCAGATAAGATTTGGGATAGGTGCGAGGTTGGTGGTGTCCAATGTTTCCTTATTTTCATATTTACAATGGATTTGAAAAAGTAACATATATCCAACTTTGCACCTACCCCAAATCCTATCTGTGGCCAAGCAGGGGGGTTGCAGGGGGGCAGCATGCCCCCCCAAAGCAATTTCACTTTTTACCCGTTTCTTTTTAAATGTCTCAGAATGTTTAATGGAAGGTATATTTTAATAAGATAAGCCTAAATCAGATATACAGCGGAAAGCGACATAAAGTCAATTGGCCTTATGTCGCTTTGTGAAAGTGACATAAGGCCAAAACAAAAATTTGGTCTTATGTCACTTTGATAAAGCGACATAAGGCCAAGTTTTAAAATTTGGCCTTATGTCGCTTGGCGTTATGTCATGGCACCGTATTCACCTCATAACTGTCAGAAATCAGCCCAAACATAATATTGTAACGCAGTTGACACGCGTCCTAAGTATAATACAGATAGCTTAAAACTGTCACTTATTTGACACTCCCCCCACTTTGGAGCAACAATCTGAAATTTAGAAATGTCAGAAACATCTGTTTTGACGGCTATATAACCGTCCAGAATTGTATTTGTAAAATAAAATGCTTCTCAAAGTAACAGGGGGTCGAGTGATCAATAATTGAAAAGAGAAGAATTTTCAAAAATGAGGAATGACTTCCAAGTACAAATTGAATTATGTCCTCACCCAACTGTCACCATCGACATCCCTTCACAACAATTCCGAGTACTAATTGATGGGAGAAACCAACAAACAGATTCCAATTCGAAAGGGAAAATCAGCAGACTCCAAAATTGGAAATAATTCACAACCTCATTGACGACGCTTGGTGATTTATGGACGCCTTGTTACCATTCGGTTACGACCAATTCCAGTGATTTACGATCGATTCGATCAGCCCTCACATTCTGCGTAGCATCACGCTGGAAATAATTGCCCAACTCGCTCTATTTTTGTTAAGCGGATTCCATTTCAAGCGCGTCGTGCGCGTCACCAATTGCTTTGCAACTAAAACCGCTTACAACGATTACTCGTGCGCATATCGTTGTGACATCTTCTCCAAAACACCAAATTGTCTGCCCGACCGAGCGTGTATCCGCCGTTTGTCGACTCGATGGCATGTGCATTCTCAAAATGTTTCTATTTAATGGTAATTAGCCGGAAATAACCCCAGAAAGGGGGCTAGTGACGAAATGCAACAGCCAACCGGCCTACCAGCGCGACCGTCAATTAAGAACCGCATACGTGTCGGTTCTACTGAAGCTCATGATTATTATGGCGATGATGGATTAAGGTGTGACGCGCTAATGTCTCACGGTCGGCACTAAATCTAATTAATGGGTTCATTCATTTTCTTGCCGGCGTTCCTTGTCTTGCGGGCCACTGGATCGATGTACTCTGATTGTTTGAACGTTTTTCTTGGAAATATCTGAGAGATGCCATAGAACTGTTATCAGCCTCTGGCCGCTAATTTCTTGTTCTTTCATAAAAGTGGGTCTCTTGGGGGTTGAATGCGAATAGTTGACCAATGAACTGTCATAAATTCCCATTAGCCCCGGGGGTGGTGGAGTGGTCAATTACACTTTTACGAGGAGTTTCGGGCGAATGGACCGAACAAGTTCAATGAGTGAGCCAATCTAATGACAGAGTTGCCAAGAGGAGTGCTGTTTCCTTGGACAAAGTCAAGGACTTGTTTGGAGGGGGGTGGGAGCTTCTAACCCAGAATGGATGATTATTGTGATTTTGTGATGCGTTAAAAGGTTTCCCGAGACTACACAATTAATTGAATTTCGTCACGCACGGCTACGTGCCTTCGGAGTGAAGCTCGAGTTTGATGGGAAGCAGTGGCTGGGAATGCAGTCAGAAGCAGTTGATTTGAGTTCGAATTATGTAATCGGATCGTGACATTGGGGCAGGACGCATACGTTGTCTTGGAATGTGAATTCTTGGAAGAACAGGGAAATCTGTGTCAGTTTTGTCTCGGTGCACTACTTAGGCGAGGTAACGAGTTAGGAATAAATTATCAGTTGTGTTGATTTCATTCAAAGATGGGTTTGAATGTTTTCAATTGAGGCACTATCGTCTTCTGTAGTCATTTGCTGTAGTTAATGCTTTGCTTTTCTCGGGGGAAAGTGAATGAGAAAAATTGTGTTTTTTTTTTAGAGTTCCCCCTTGACTTTTTGTTTTAAATGTCAATTTGAGTAGAAGCTCCTTCTATCGTGAGAACAAATTGGCTTGGTTCTCATCATTCCCGTTCTAGTCCAGATACAACCGGCCGAGGAATTCTTAAAAACAAATTGAAGGAGATGACATATCTGACTTGTCTGGATCTAACGGTTTGGCGATATGGATTGGAATGGAGATATCTGGACCGGACTTTATTCGATCAAAGGTGGTTGATATGAATGAAAAGGAATCTCAATCAACCTTCGATTCTTTGCACGGATTTTCATTTTCTCCGCCGAAAAGTTGTCAGGACTCATCTTCTGAAAGGGACAATTTTTTGAGGTGATATATAAGACTCCAGGAGGGAATAGCAAACCTCCGGTATAAAGATCAAGTGATCGTGGATGCGAGACAACTTGGTCTTGATGACTGGAAGCAGCGTGCCCAGAATCGTCAGCGATGGAAGACGACATACTAATCGAATGCTTCCTAGGGCTAGGGATCCATTCAAAAGACTTTTTTTGTTTTTGTTTATTTTATGGGGTTGTATGAAACCGTTCCAGACTAGCCTATTCCGTGTAGAAGTTGATGTCACACGCAGTGGTAATTTAGACCACCTAACGGTCATATTATATAAAAGACATAGCTTACTCTTTAACTCCATATAGAGTGGTGTGCAAAATAATAGGTGCGTATAATTCATTTTAAAACTATTATTTTTTTTTCTGAAAACTTACAACAAAATCTTCAAAAAGCAACAAACGCTACTTTAGTTCCGCTCCCGTTATAAAGTCATCATGCGATGTTTAAGTGTGCTAAAGGAGGTACGTTGTATGAAATTGTGATTAAATTGTGTTGTAACGAGGTGAATGTTAGCTAAGACTCATATTTTAGCTCGTTTATCCAATATTAATAAAGATAGACAAAAAATCATCAATAAAATTCGTGCAAATGGGAAAACGTACAAATTTATTATGCAAACAGTTGGATGCTCCCAAAACATTACCAATGCCTTATAGGGGACATCCACTCCACAAACATACTTACGCAAGCATGCATTTTTTATTGTTACCCACTTGTTTGTGCGGACTGTATGGTGTTTGCAACGCAAGTTTGTAGCGTCGTGCTTGCGTGTGTATGGTCCCTATTAAATTGGCACTAAAGAAACGCGGGCAGGCCATTTAAAATGACATCTAACACCGGTCGACAAATTGTGGCGCTTGCTCAAAAAAGACCCAAAATAATAAAAGACCTGAGCTTGAGTGTAAACACGTCAACAATATGAGGGAGGTTTATTGACCACGAACTTTCTGGTAGAAGCACAGGAATCTTCCTGTTCATTACTAACTTCTGAGTCATACCAACGTAACCTAACCTAACTTCTCGACATCGTCAAGAGACGAAAACTCTTTATCAAAGACCATTTAAATTAGAGCGCTGCAAAATGGCGAAATGTCTTATAGTTTTATAGTCTTATAGCATTTTCTGCGAAGTCCATTAGGAAAACAGTCTTGTTTGTGTTTTACAATTTATTCGCATTTACTCAAGTTGTAATAAAGCACACATTTCTTTTGCACACCACTGTATGTATGATATATTCAATGACATTCTTTAACATAGTCCCATCAGCTACAATGTCTATTCCACTCCGGCGTAGAGAAAATACTATCCACACACCTATTCAGTTCGACTTCAAAACCTTGGTTTGTTTATTTCGCGTTGAGCCTACTAATCCTCATTTTCATTTCAAAGAGAATCAATTAACTTACAGATTTATTGTTGCTAATGTTCTCCATGTTTCAGTTCATGTTTTGCCATGTTCCTCTCAGTCACACTGACAGGTATTTCTTAATCGCTAAAATGGTTTCGAAACCCCTTAACGCATCCACATTTGTCCCGGCACCTGTTCCCTTCGTGTTAAAATCTCAATAAATGGCCCTAGACAACTGTTAATGCATAGTGATCAACGAAACATCTCCAATCATCAAATAAACTTCACTCGGAAACCCACCGAAACAGAAATAAGAACAAATGTAATGCCCTTCGGTGGCCCGTCGAGTCCAGTGATTTACGGAACACCGACCAAATCCATGGAACTGTTTCACAGTAATTACTGATTGCAGACATTAATTAAAATTCCCATTTTATTGTATTTACTGAAAATTAATTGTCTCGCTTTGGCCCACATTCGGACGGGCCGCATAGGAGACGCTCTGCGCAACCAGAACGCATTGCCGTCGCCGCTATTCCCGTTGCGTGGCCTGGCGCTACCTTTTTTTTTTTGGAAAATGCCTAGAGACTTGAGAATAAATTTCAATTTTCAATTCTCCCCCTCCCCCCACTCATGGGAGCACAGAACGAGATGGTTCTGGCAATAAATTACATCCAGCTACCGACCGGATCGGATAAATGCAAATGTGCGCCAGTGGGCGTGTGGGCCACAGTGGGGATGGGAGAGGAGGGAGGTATGAGATGAATCTTGGTCATCGAACGGAAGGAATCTAAACAAGCGGAAAGTAGGTCAGTAAAATTCAATAAAGGCTTCCTGATCGAAAATTCTCTCTCACTCCGCCGCGAAGACTGCTGGTGTTGGTGCTGGTGCTGATGCTTGTGGAAGTGCACTCAGTGTGTCCTTCGACTTGGAAAATTGCCACCCGTCGGCGGTGCACAGCTTCCACGGCATTATGCAAGAGACAACACCAGTGTTTCTGGGGAATAATTAATAACCTATTTCCTTGTTGAAAGCAGCGGCCCGTTGTGGCTCCTCCGTCTGGCTTGAAAGAGTGCACCCACTTATTGGGTACTAAGACCATTCGTGTCTGTGTGGCCCTCATTTGTGATGCCAGCTCGTCCGTTGGGTGTAATTATTTATTAGCTGGTGCGTGTGAACACTGGTAACAATGGTCTTGAACCCTTGGTGGCACTTGCCTTGAATATTAATCCGAACGGTACGGTGGTGTAGGTGCTTGTACTTTTCTCGAGCTGGGTGGTGTTTACTCTACTGCCGGCAGCTGGTAAGTGATATGGATTTAGTGTGCTGGTGCAAGTGCTGGTGCTGGATAATTTGAACTCTTGGGGCAGGTGATGTTACGGAAACTAAACATATTTATCTTCGCACTCCATCCGGGTATTGTTTTAAAGACAAATACGTCATGTTCACGGAAGAGGATCAAAGTAACAATGACGGTTAATTCGACACCATCTGGCGTTTGGAATACGAGTGTGTTTTTTTTTGTAAATTTTCCGGTTAAAAGATGCGAGAAGGCAGTTGGTCACAATTCGGTTGAGCATTAGAGGGAAAATGAGATGAAACTTGAGTTGAGGGCTATGGTCGTTAGGGGGAAAGATTTTGCAATCCATTAATATTGTATGCAACGCAAGTGGTGACCCAAACACTGAGTGATATCTTAAAGAAAATTGAGTAATGTGGGGAGCGAGTTGATGTAGTTAGTCGTTAAGTTTCTGTAAGCTTTCCAGTCGACGGCGTAGCCAGATGAAGGAACATTTTAATTGACTTAATCTAGAGAGAAAATTTTGTAATTGTCTCTTTAGATTACAAAATCTATAGCTGACATTTGGGATAAAATGTTTTTTGTCAGTTGTGTTATAAATATACATAAATGTGTAAACAAATCAGGAATCAGTCAAAATGAGTGTTTGTTTGGTTTCTGATGCAAATGTTTACTGATTCGAGTTATGAAGCTCCTTTTGCCACTAAAATTGACTCTAGTTTCTTCAGGTCTAAATTGTCTACATCGCACACAGCCTCGAGGAATTCATGATACTTCGGGAAGACCTTGTGCTGGATCATAGCGTGGTAGATAGGAGGACGTTTCTTGTTCTCCTGCATTTCTGTTGCCGTCTTCTTGATCTTTGTGTTCCAAGCAGGAGAGTATTTTTGCTTCGATTCCTTCACTGCGAACCAGTAGTCAAGTGCATCTTGTATATTCTCAGAGAGGGTCACCTCGATGTAATTATAACTTTTAAGGAAGTCACACAGATTTGCTCTTAATTAATTCGCTGTGCTGGTGCCTATAGTGGATTTCACGACGGATTTAAGATTACAGTGACATCCAACACAGTTTAATGATAATCTCATACAATGAACCTATTTTTTTTGCACACACGCTTGATAACGGCGGAAAACAGAACTAACAGTTATGGTTTTTTTTTTGACATAATGGGCAAATGGAAATAAATTTGTTTGCAGCTGTTCCTTATAAGTATTCAGAAAAAACGCTTCGCACATATTATTTTGCATCCCACTGTATATAACGCACAACAGGAGTGGTTGCTGTAAAACCTAGACCCAAGTCCATTTCGGATTGTACCGCCAAAGAAGAAAGAATGGACTCTAGATTTTTCAATCGATGAAAGGAGGTGGATTTGAGATTTGAAATTCAAGAACTGTAGCAATATCTTTGAAATCAATGGTTCAGTAACGCGTTTTTTTAAGCAGTTTAAAAATTAATTGATTAGCAAATAATCATGTCTTTCAAGGATGACTTAAAATCATTTGTTTTGTCTTGCGTTACGTGTGTAATCAATGAGAAGGAAATGGTTTAGATTCTCCTTAAACGCGTTACTGAACCATTGATTTCAAAGATATTGCTACAACGTTTGAATTTCAAATCTCAAATCCACCTCCCTTCATCAATTGAAAAATCGTTCTTCCTACTTGACCTGTTGCGTAAGGAAACATGCCGACATTGACGGGCATAAATCCAAGCATTTATTGGCACAGAATTGTGAAATTCCGTCTTCGATACAACCATCTGTCATTTCAATTTACATACAAATTTGAAATTCAGGCCAAATAGAATACAACAAAAAACCTAGTTAATTAATGTCTGTAAGTCATTCATTCATAGGAATCTTAGACAAACAATATCCCCTCGGTCCCTCGAGGACAAACCTAGGAGGGCCAAATCACTTGTGAACTTGTAAACATAACCGTTATCAAGGTCAAACGAACATAAACTCCAACCGAACTCGAAGCCATAATGAAACATCGTCGTTGGCAATATGTGCCTCACCCTCTCACACCCATCTCACACGAGGCATAGGAAAAACATAATTTTGGTTGAAGAAAAATTCGCAATTTATTGAACTTAGGAACCCAAACAAATGTCCTCCCTCCGCCCGATCGTAAACATCCCAACCGTGAATAAACATTCGAACCGAATTACAACCTCAAGGAACGCAATGAACCGTCGTGCCTCGGGCTCCTTAGGTTAGACCGATTCGTCTGTAATGAACTCCACATTATATCCTTCGCACACGCATCCGTTCAATTACCAGATACACCCCTCCAACATCCACATCCAGCCACCGAAGTAGACCGCCTCACGGAGTGTAAATCAGAATCGCAAATAAGCTTTTCCATCATCGTTGGCCAGTCTTCCTTCTGCTCCGGCACGTATTCTCGCCTGTAAGCTTTTAAGCCACTTTGCACAGATTCTGGAGCAATCGCATGGCCTCATAACCTTGGCCCAGCGGACAGCTTTGGAGAAAACCCCATGATAAAAGAAAGAGCCGTACCCTAGTTTGCCAATGCCTCTTATGCCGGGCTCATGTCGGGCGGTGATAAGCACGCTTTTGTGTATACTGTACACCCTTCGCCGTGTATACAGACTGAGGCATCTCACGAGGGTATGGTTCGTGACTCAAGTGGACGGTGCATTTTAGAAATTTCCACCTCAACGCACTGATGAAGTGTACAGAACATTGTCGGTGTCCTCCAGCATTCCCCCTCCCGTCCACGCCGTTGTTTCTTTTATTATTCAACAAAATGGAGATTAGAGTTCTTTCCTTCTTCTTTCGTCTCTATGCTTCCATTTCTTTTTTGATTTGAACAGAAAAGTTAACCCGAAACGAGGGTAAAGCACTTAAGAATGGCGAGGATAATGGTTTCGGGAGGCGTTTCGTCTCACGCCAGGTGTAAGGCGGCAATCAACAAAAATCATAAAATATAACAAGGTACCGTGAAGCGACTTTTATCCTTTATTAGGATCAAGAATGAAGGATACGTGTAGAACGCTTTTGTCTCTGTTTATTCGTGTGCACATGGTCGAAAGAGAGCATGGTCGGTACTTGACGGTCGATGGGCAACAGATGATCTATTCTTACGAATTAAACTTCGGATAGGCTTTTAATGCTTAACTGTAAAATTTGAAATGGTTTTCAATTTCCTTTTAGGCTCGAGGCACTCTCTACCGTTAGTATCTTTTAAAAAACGCTAAACAATTCATCGCGAGGGGTACCCAGTGATGCCACTTGATAGTGGAATATCCGACGTGTTATAAGTCCGGGCGAAAAAAGTATTGTAAACAAATTTTTGTCTGGTCAATAGATGAGTAAGAGCTAGGAGTAAATCTTAGGCAATAATTAATGTCCGGAAATCGAACCAAGAACTTTATGAATAAAATTCGTTTATTTTTCGTTTATATATAATAATAATAATAATGGCGGCGCTACAGTCCGAGGTGGAACTGAGCCTAGCTTCTCAGCAACCACTCGTGTTGTGCATGCTATTGTTCTCTCACGAGTGGAGGAGACCTACAGTTTAATGCCTACTCCGAACGGCGAGATTGAGAAGCTTTTTCTAGACAGTTATACTCTTTGAGCATTGTCAGTGACTCGAAAGAGGTGAAGCCATGAAAAAATGTTTGGTGTTTTTTTCAGGAAACATCGAGCGTAGGAGTCGACGCACCTACCCACTACGCTACGGCGCCCACGTTTCGTTTATGTAACCATTTATAAATATGGTTAATTGATTTATGTTTACGCTTATGCTAGATAAAATACTGTATATTTTAGAGTAAGACTTGAAAGACTTAATTTGATGTCTCTCCTAGCACATTTTGGCGAATTTTATACAATTTCAGCAGATGGCTGACTGTTCAGTCACTTTTGTCACTGACTGTATATTCCCCAAATTAGTTTCAGACTTTTTTTTTAAATGTTTTATTTATCCGAAATGTACTAAATAGAAGTTTGTTAATTAAACTAATCAACTCCAACGTATGCATGATTTTGCGACGTTTATTTTCAAAAGTGGCAACACTTGTTCACTCAGAAATAGCGTGTAAACTTTGCAGCGAAAGCTTAATATTCAAACAAGCACCGATGTTCCCTCTCTTCGTTGCCTAATGTTCCCTATTCAATGGATACCTAGGTCGCAATAGTTTGGTAGGTATACTCAAACACAACAAGCGCTTTGCAGACTGCACAGCAAACAACACCGCACCAATACCATTGCGCAGCAGCACTCCCTCTCTCTCGCGGCAGTGTTCGTTTCGTCGCGTCGCGTCGCTCTGATAACAGAAAAGTATCTCTACTCGAATCGAGTGGATGTAAGAAATTCATTTTATTCAGTCAGCTGACGCGTAGCAGAACGGTTGTTTAGGAAAATTCCCTCCTCATCGCCTCCATTTTCGCCCAGAGAATCAGAAAAAAAAGAAAGAAGAAGAATACAAGTGTGAAAAGTGTTTTTGTTTTCGAAAAGCTCGCTCCGTCAGAAAACAACCGTAAAACCGCAGTCGGAAAAGGAAACGTAACATTACGGTCAACGCGAGTGAAAAACAATTTCCTTTGACCTCGCCATAAGCACCAGCATCTCCCTGCCAGCACTTAGCCACTCGCATCCGCACCTAACAGGTAAGAATCTCTATTTCAATTCCACATCCAATGCGGATTTTCTCCCTTCCGGAATTGAGCGTTGGGGGGGGGGGACACAACCAGCATCGCTGCTATTGACAGGGATGTATCTATTCGGGCGCCTTTCGGTTGTGCAAGCGACGAACTGAAGGGAAATACTTCTCAGCTGTGTATATGCCGTTCATTTGGGGGCGGTCGGTTGGTTTTTGCTTTACGTAACAGTGACACAGTGTCCTGGATTACATCTAGAATATATAGGGAGCGCGAGGAAAGGAATGACCTGTTATCCTGCATCCCGTCGAGTGTAATTGGATTTTTAGAGCGCGTGCATCCCAACTAATTTCCTGGATAGTGGTTGCCTGCACTTAGGATCTCACCTCGGTCACCTTTGGAAAGTGATGTGTACTCGAGTGCAGCCGAGCGACGGAATCCTGCGCCACATCCAGACACACTCAGTCTGGAGATACGCAGTTACGTCTCGACGAGGCACAGGCACATGACGCCCATCGTTCCATCGTCTTGAAATGGAATTTATGAGCCTGGAGTTGATTTAAGTTAACAAAACACGCATTAGGCCACTACGACTAGTTGTAGTGTTCACTTTCCGAGAGACGTCCTTCGTTATCGCCTCTTGAGTGGCCAAGAGCGTCGAGAGGCGAAGAACGAATACATTTTGTGTTTAAAATTATGGGTGGGTGGTGGTGCGATAACACCCATTACGGCCGTAATAGGTTCTCAAGGACTTGAAACGGATTTTCCTCATACTTGGACGGGGCCTGTGCACAGCAGCACACCAGAGCGCCCAGCGGGCGTGAAGAACGAACTTCTGTGTGTCGGATTAGGGTTTGAATAAAACATTTGATAGGTAATTTGTTTGACGATTCTTGAAAGTTTTGTTTATTTAGCACTTTAATAAATTAAATATGAAGAGGAGACAGTTGTGAGTTGGTCGGGGTGCCAGTGCTGTAGTGGCGGCCATGGTGACTTTTTTCTGATCTCTTTGCCGTTTTCGAATTATTTTAAGTATACCTAAAGTGTTTTTGTTGCTACGAATGATGTCCTTAAGTGAAAGGGGCTTTTGAAAATTCCTTGAATTTTTGCTTGAATATCACTCTCATCCTTTTATGTGGGAGCTGGTGTGTGTGTGGTGAGGGTGAATTTAATACCAACGGTTGTCCTTATGTAAATAGGATTAAGTTTTCGTTTTACGACAAGACGATGTACGCACGCACACACAAACAATCTCATAAATTTCGACTTGTAGCCTCAGGCAAGGAAATGGTTGTGTTTCCTTCTTCGGCACACCAAATTCGGTTAAATTTGAAGGTTAGAGTGAGGATCCAAGCGTTGGGCAGTTTTCTGTTTCTGTGGTTGACAGAGAGTCAGTTCCATCAGAAAGGTAATTGTTTGTAATTTTTTGATTAAGAAATTTCAACTTTAAGACGAACCAACCTTTTCTTTGTACATGTGTACATATTCATCTGCAACGTCTTGGGTACGTGTTTGTTGCTTTCGAGGAGGACGAATGGGAGTACATTCATACATACATACATTTAGGTTAAGCATTCATACGTGAGTGTGCTGTGCACAGGAGGAAGGATGCTCCTTTTGACCGAAATGGTGTTATTTCGTGCGTGAAAAAGAAACGAGGGTAGCGGCGCAAACCGTTTTTGAATACCGAAGTGATGCAACTTGAGCCTTGGTGTCTACTGGTTACGTCAAGTTTTGCAGAGGAGTGAAGGCTGAATGAAATCTTGAAAAAGGAACGGAGGTGTGAAAATTGAAACATTCTCCGCAGCAGCGGATTTGGTGAAAACCATTCAATTTAATTTTTCATTTTCACTCAATTGCGAGAGGGTGCCTTTGATGATTTGCTTTTTTTTTCATTTCATTGATTTTCTTTGCTTAAATGAAATCACTATCGCGGTTTTACGTTGGCGAAGCGATATACGAATTTAAGGTGGAACTTTAGCTTTTTGAAAATTGCAGCAAGGTCTAAATCGCTTTTTGATAAATATGTTCTCGCTTCAGTGACGCTACAGTCTGGTTTGCATACAGTCATGACCAAGTGTGATGATTTAGGAATTCTATTTTGGGCCAATTACCAACAAGTCGTCTCCTGCTGCAGTAAATCTCTAGGACCTACAGTTTTTTACCGACTTCGACTGGCGAAGTTTAAGAAGCCTTTTTTAACAGTTATGCTCTCTCAACATTGATTCAAGAGAGATGGTGCAGTGAATACGAAAGTTGTTGTTACCGGAATTGAACTTTGGACTTTCAGTGCCTAGAATAGGTCTTTACCGTTGGTCGATCTGACAAATTTAATCGATTATTTAGTTGCCAACAGTGAGCGCAACCTGAAAGTTCTCTCATGCGTCTTTAACAACATTAATCTTGATCTAAAGCGTAGTCTTAAGAACGGAATACACGACAGAATGGTTGTACCGACTTGCTTTGTACCGATATCGGCCCTACTGCTGCTTGCAGTACACACATACAATCTGCGTAAAATTAACGTACAAACAGGCATTTTATTTATTCGTAGTTTATTCGAAATAAGCTAGCCACTAGAAAGCCAAAACATAACAATCGATGCGAATACACATTAGACAATCTGCTGCATGCAACCCCACAATATCGGTACAACGTTCGATTTTTTTTCATTCTCCATCGAAGTTTTTCTTTATTTTCCTTTAGAATCTAGAATCTCTCCAATTGTTGGAACAAATACTACAGTAAGTTGATTTTCGCCTGCTTCTTTCTTCGAATTCATGTTGCACGGGCATATAATAATAATAATAATAATAATAATAATAATAATGACGGCGCTACAGTCCGAGGTGCACCTGGGCCTAGCTTCTCAGCAACCACTCGTGTTGTGCGTGCTATTGTTCTCTTACGAGTGGATCGGACCTACAGTTTAATGCCGACTCCGAACAGCGAGATTGAGAAGCTTTTTCTAGACAGTTATACTCTTTGAGCATTGTCAGTGACTCGAAAGAGGTGGAGCCGTGAACAATTTTTTTTTTGAAAAATTGTTTGTCTGAACATGGATTCGAACCTAGACTGTGAAAGTCTAATGCGTATGGGTCGACGCACAAACCCACACGGCCACGGCGCCCACCTTTGGCATAGCTTACCGAAAGGAAAGATTAGGCTTACTAGCCCAGTCCATGTTAAAGTGAATTTTAATTTCTCAAGAAGAATAATCACTACCACTTACAAATACACACGACAAAGCCTTCTTCTAGCAGAGTCAAGAGCGACATGGCCACCAAGTTTTCAAAATACGGTCAAGCTTCAGCAAATTCGTCATTGCTTTCAGAATGTGGTTGACCTACATTACACTTCGAGTTAATAGCAATAAAAAAATATTTCTGAAGAAAACTGCAACCACAACATTTCACTCGTTTTAAACTGAACTAATGCAGTCAACAACGAGTTCTGTCACAGCTGTAAAAAAATGTTTACGGGAGTTCCGACACATTTATTAGTATCCCAGACCAGGCGGTGAACTCAGGCTGAAGTCATAGTTTCTGAAACAGACAGATAACCCTAAGACAAAATTCAAAGGAAGGATAATCCCTCGACACCACATCATAAGAGATCCTTTAAGCAAACATTTGATTTTCAATTCAATTCAAGTTTTGTGCTATCAGAACGGCGGCGCCACAGGCACAGTTTACGTTTCTCTGGAGACTGCGGCTTAAGTAAACAAAAGCCTCACTGAGGGACAGATTGTCAAGCTTTGGCTTCCGCAACTGTTATTGTGAAAGATTAACAACCGATAAATGTGTAAGTGACCAAATTTCCATGCCACGGTGTGCAAGAGTGAAGTATAAAACAATTATTTGAACAAATTGTTCACGTTGTCGTATCTCTTAATTTCCAACTTCATCCGCTCAAGTTCCAATATTGCATCTCCCCAATCTTGATGTGGCCCTTAACCCAATATGCTTCCATGTTTTTTATTGAATTATGCTGAAGTCATAGTCATTAAGCATTTCGTAAACAAAAACTGGTATCGCTTCCCCAGCCCGTCCACCGCACCAAGAGCTCACGCTTCCACTCGAAGCTGGTCGGTGCTCATTAAGCGGATTAGCATCCAACAAGCTTCTGACCTTTCGTCAAACTCTTCATGAATGCCATCGAATTTGTAAATCCAACGGAGTCATCAATCAAAACGCCCCAACGGATGATAAATACGATAGTGGGTTCATCGTGTATCCATGAGTATGTGATATGTTACGACGAATCGACTGGGATGGACGTTGTAATCTGTGACCTTGAGCACTACATAAAAGGTACGTAATCGTATTTTCAATGTTTTGAAAGCCGAAAGTCTTTTATTGACTCCAATTCAGAGCGGATACAGATACGGAATAAGAAAATATTTGCTTACGTTCCGGAGGCATTTGGAATTGCGCGAGATATTCGACATCTGCTGGATGTCAGAAAACTGGAATACCGTGTGTTTCTTGTTGTGTTTGAGTAAATTTCCTGCAAACTTTAAACATCTTATGGGGAAGTAAATACAATAGATTGGGGGAAATTGAAACGATTCTCATATCTGTAGTGTGTCCTTGAGCGGTTCTTTTATTGGATTTTAGAAGGTCTGAGGAAGACAATTAAATTGGACTGTCAGGCTGAAGGTGCTGTGTCAATTGGTTTTTATTTTGTTGATATTTTCTTGCTGACAGATGTAGGGCATTGGGGAGATGTAGAATGGAGAATCAATGAAGTGAATGAGAGGTTCCCTTTAGATGATTCGAAATGAATCCAGGGTATGAACGAAAGGCCCTTCTCTTTGCTTTGATCTACTCAAGTGGTATTACCTCTTAAACTAGGCAATACAAAGATACGAATCAAAGCATGAGGCAGAAGGATTCTGGATTGTGGTTGTAATTAAAAAGAAGTGCAATACATTTGAGTTTGTTTAGTTGATGAAAAGAATTGCATTTTAAAAAACAACCTTTGTGAAGTCCCGAAGGTCTTGACGTTGGACTAATTCTCTTCTTCCTCTGATTATGGTACAGTCCGGGATGGATCTGGGCCTTAACTAAAAAGTTTATCCAGCTGCCTCTAATTACTCACGCCAAGTAAGCTGAGGTCCTTCTCCACTTGTGTGCACTATCGTTTTCGTGAACATCCTCTATTGCGTTGTTTAATGAGCGTGGAGTCAAAGTCTCTTCGGCCCAGAACAGTGTTGTCCCTGCGCTTTACATAGCCCAGAAATCTTACGTGTTGAATTCGTAGACTCCTGACTCTTGTCACTGTACAGCCCATACAGTTCTTGGTTTAATTTTCTTTAAATGTCATCAACGAATCAAGGATCAAAGATTGAACGCAGAACTTTTCCAAAGGCTTCTTCTGCTCTTAAGGTTGTTCATAGAGCGCCATAGAGCAGGACGGGAATGATCAAGGCGTTATATAAAGTCACCTTGTCGTGTGCTCTACTTTTCGAACGCCTCTTGGGCCTAAAGAAACAGCGAAGAAAGAATTATAATAATAATAATGGCGACGCTACAGTCCGAGGTGGACCTGGGCCTAGCTTCTCAGCAACTACTAGCGTTGTGCGTGCTATTGTTCTCTCACGAGTGGAGGGGACATACAGTTTAATGCCGACTCCGAACGGCGAGATTGAGAAGCTTTTCCTAGACAGTTATACTCTTTGAGCATTGTCAGTTACTCGAAAGAGGTGGAACCGTGAAAAAATGTTTGATGTTTTTTTCGAGATTCGAACCGACTACCTACCCACTACGCCACGGCGCCCACGAAGAAAGAGTTATTCTCCATTAAATCTCGGTAATGATTTGGGGATAAATATAAATATTTAATAAATATTTCTCTTCAACAAATTTAAGTTCTTCATTCTCGAATAGACGTATGACCTTGTTGCGACTATTATCGCTTTAATGTGGTAAACCAGAATTGGTCATTGTTTTGTCTGAACACAACCATGAATAAGCATGTGATCAGTGGGCCGTAAAGTATTTATAAGTATGCGTGGGTTATTCTGTCATTCTTCCGGTCACTATTTAGATTTTGATCAAAACCGTCAGTTCGTCTTAATAAATTTTATTTTATTATGTAATTTTTTAAGTTTAAACTGGAGTCGGTTCTCATTTTTTTACAGTCATCGTTGAGGTCAAATCTTCGAAAGGGATTAATTAATTCTAAGATCCCGATTTTTTTTAAGCGATTTAATCCGTAAATTCACGGATTCTTCTTTTTTTTCGAGCGGCGCTACAGTTCGATGTAGTGTTTGCCGCCTTAGTCCCAAATTAAAAAAATAAAACTCTTATTTTTGACCGTTTTTATTTTTACTTAAGACTTTTTGAGACTTTTTGTAAAATGTCAGAATAATATGCTAAGATATGTCCATTATTCATTAAATTTTCAGTATGCGATGTATGTTCTCCATGCTTTGATTGGTTTGTATTTACTTCTTAAATTTCGCGGAGGAATGAAACTGATTTCCTGTCAAGATTTCGAGCGGGAAACAGCAATCACTGTTGAAATAACCTATGATTTAGAAAAACTCTAGATGATTCTGTATATGGGAGTTGGTTCAGCTTGACAAATTTTTTATTGCATTTTAAAAAAGAAGCTTGTATTTGATCCACCCTGTAGATGCATTAAAATTTATCAAAGGCTGTTGGCAAAACCATTTATGATGTAATTTTAATTCAACTTAAGAGATTGACTAATAATTCCCAACTTCAAGTCCCAAAAATCACCCAAAACCTCATAATTCTCCACAAACAATTATGAGGCTTGTTATTCTGAATTTGTAGAAGTTTTGAAAAGTTCATCATTCTAGAAATGATGTACATAACAGTTGACATCGCATTTTCAGATTGCAGCAGATTTCACATAATTTCGATTATTCATGCAAATGATCTGTTAAGTCATTTCCAATTTGCATAAATTCGCCCGGTTCGTTGGGAAAGCTTGTTATATTTCCTTAAAAAAGTATGTATTTCATAAAGGTAAGAAAAAAATAGTTCTCTCCACTCATTCTTCAAGCTACCAAGCTTTGCAAGCATTTTCCAGGCAGAAGTGCTTGCAAAATATGATGCGTGTCTTGAAATTAAAAACAGAACAGAACCAGAACAGCGGATAGCAATCTTTTTAGATAGTCAAGCTGCTATCAAGGCTCTAACATCCATAACCACAACGTCAAAACTAGTGGGTTGCTGCTGCAAGGAACTATCCATTATAGTTGAACGGAGGCCGGTCTCTTTGATCTGGGTTCCCGTGCACACGGGTATAATAGGCAACGAAGCAGCAGACGAGCTAGCCAGACAAGGATCCAAACTCGATAGTCTCGTTGTGGAACAAATCCAGGCTCCACTAGGCTTCGTAAAAAAAAACATCTACAATCACTTCCTCAAGATCGCCAACGAAAGATGGACCAAGCTGGAAACATGTGTCCTATCCAGAAGCTTATGGCCCAACTACAATCAAAAGAGAACAAAAGACCTGCTCAACAACAGTTGAAGAAACATATCCAGAATTATAGCGGTCTGTACTGGACACTGGGCTGTTGGCAGGCATGCTGAAAGACTAGGCATACCATTTAACTCGCACTGCCGTAGATGCCGCGTGGAAACTGAGCCAGAAACCCCCGAGCCCTTTTTGTGCAAATGTCGGGCTCTAGCTAGAGTCAGACAACGCACTCTGGGCAAAGCCTTCTTCAACACCCCTTATAATCTCTCAGAAGCAAACATTCACAGTCTGCTAGCCTTCATAAATTCCACGAAGTGGTTTCAAAATTAGGCTAATCTGAGTGAATACACACTCTTTTTCACCCCCATCTCACAAATTAGGTATCAAAACGGCGCTTTCATGGCGCTAATTGGGTGCGAAAACAGGATCTGTATGTCCACCGCCACTTTTATCTACCTACCTACCTACCACTCATTCTACTGGACTTCTCAAGATTACGTCGTAACATCCGTAACAGACAACAAACCGTGCAGGAATTAGATTTCAAAATTATGTTTTTTTTTAAATCTGTGAATAAGACATCATTCTTCCTTTGAGTCACTGTGTCTAAAAAATGAATCAGCTTGTAATTATAATCTTCTCTTATTGGCTTTGTTATCTGTTAGATTTTTTCAAAGTTAAGTTTATATTTCCGTGGTTTTGACAACTCGTTACTCAAATTATAGGACAAACAGACACAGCTTATCTCAACTTCGGCAGCGTTTGGTTGCCTCATTGTGTAACAGATCTGATCAACAACTGATCAAATGAATTTATCTCCACCGTGTTACGACGTTGCTGGCATCTATTAGACAGCTATTGTCCCAATCAACAACTTTTTGACATTATCTACCCCGCACCAAGTATTTCGAAACTTTTTTAACACGGGCATCGACACATCACACGATAAGATTAGAAATCATTGACACCAAAATGTTCAAGCATATCTACTTGTACTTCTTTAAGAACAACCCTTGCGAATGACTTTGAGGGAACATAGCTCCGCCGCATAATGACGCACAAACTTGGCCCATAATGCTCTCCCAAAAGGAATAATGGCTGAAACACAACAGTGTGTCAGCGTCAGCGTTGTCTTTCAACGCACACAATTCAATGAACATTCACGAAATACTGCATCGACCGACGTAAGTGAAAAATGAGAGAGATGAGAGGATCGTAATAAAACGTAAAACGTAATCCCAACGCACGTCATTATTCAACGTGTTGGATATTTTTTTGACAGGGATGCGCTGTGAGAGCGAAATTGAGAAATGCTTCCTAAATTGAAAGGTTTTTTCCTAAATTGAGAACATTTTGTGGCAACTGACATTTGAGAAATGAAAACAGCTGACTAAAATTATTTCAACGACAAAACTAATTTGAAATCCGTGTATGCTTGGAAGCATAAATACGCCAAATTAGCAACAAGAAGCACTTTTTTATATTTTTTTAACTTTCGTAGCATTCATTTTCCGCAATTAATTTCTTTAACATTCAATTGTTTGACCAGAATATTTTTTGATTTGACATTTCAGAACTAAAATAGCTGACGGAATATTTTTTATTTGGTATTTGAGAGAGAAAAAGGGAACAGCTGATTAACGCAGTGCGTCAACGCACACCCTCCGTAACATGAAGTCGACTAGCGCAACGCACAGTTGTGTTTCAGCCATAACTGGCTTGCGACCAACAACCTTCACATAATTTCTGTCATTTTTAGAATCTAGCGAAACTCATATGCCCATCACAGCCTGCTCATTTCAATCAATTTACAAACGCAATTGACCGGCATTGAAGCTCTACGCGAACGCTCGACTCTCACGGAGCATCTAGGCATTCTCGACTTCTGGATATTATTTATCGCATCCAATTCTCCAATCTGATAATTGCCGTCAATTACGACAGTCGTACACAAAGTCCCTCAAGCAATGGCATTGAAACGATTTCAAATATCGTGCGCCGCTCAGTGAGCGTTTATAATTGTTTTGTCAATAGTTTGTGTAAATGTCAGCAAATTGACCGATATCGGGGATTTATGAGCTCATTTGGGCCACACTCTCACACCACTTCACCATGGGCCCAATTTAGTCTTATTGTGACGCGTTATCAGCAGCTGGCTATCGATAGTTTCATCGTCGTAGTGACACACTGATGACATTTATAAGCGTCTGCACTTGCACTACTTTCCATGGCTCCGCTTGTAAACAAGTTGACGGTTTTGTGTTGCATGTCTTCTCTTTCTTTTCGTTTCGTGTGTCGCTCGCACGGAATCTGTTTTGGATTTTTCTTTTAATGAATAATTAATGTGCGCGTGCTCGGAGTGCGATCTGAACGATATCTCAGGCCCTACGGGTCTTTTGGTGTTGTCAATTTTTCAAAGTGTCAACAGCACTCGTGGTCGAATCGTTCAAAACAAGGCGGAGACGGAAAATCTTATCTCGAATTTTTATTTACAGTTTTATAGCTGCACACAGATTCATAAATGCCATCACCTGTTGCCTAACCAGCACACACGCTCAGCTGCAGCATGCCCGTTGTAGCGGGCAGACAGTAGACAGGGCGCGTAGGATGATCGCGTGTTGTGCTCCCAAGTGGAAGATCTAATCTCATGTCGGATCCTAATGAATATTTGATTTGTTCTTTCGTGATCGGAGCGGCGTGGAGTTGGGAGTACCGCTGGTTAGTTTTAATGACACAACGCCTCTGCTCGTCCTAAATGGAGTGAAGTTTTTATCTCATCCCGGAGAGCGTACGGGTGGGTGGGAATGGTAAGAATTTTTGTGTTGCAATTTGATTTGGTTTTCTAACCAGACAACCGCACCACAGAGTCTATTTTAGGAAACCTCTCAAGAGTTTGTTTTATAAATTGCAGCAGCCGCACACTGCATCCGCGTCCTCCGGGCACGTTGTGTGTTTCAAAGATTTTTATGATCTTCTTTTCCAAACGTTCCCATTCCACACTCCATGCGCAAGGAAAATAAAAAAAACTCATTCTCCTTAACAATGGGGTTACCACAAAAATACTCGTGTCATCAAACGTCACATGCACACACTCACTATCCGCCCCATCCGCCCCATACGACAACTCGATTACGGTTTGACATTTAGCCACAACGCTAAGATTCGTTTCCCGATTGTCGAACCTCAGAGATGGTACAAAGTAAATTGCTTGCGGAGTGTAAATAATAAATTACGGAACAACGTGTTAGCTTTGAAGGGCAAATTGACAGATGAGGCTGGCTAATTGTACCGTAAAGTTTCTTCTCTTCCGCCCCGCATATATTCGGGGAAAACGTGTTTTTCTCATTAATAAAATATTTCCTCTTATTTACCATTTCCCATTGTATTGGATGTCTTCACTTCCATCGGGTGTGTTTGTTACGCACATCAATCAAGCATTGACATTGAGGGGAACATGTGCGGGTCTGTTTGCAAAGTACCCACAGTTGGCTGTCAAATCGAAGACGTTTGCTTTCGTTGGACTGTAATTGAAGATGGATTTGCAAGGTAATATTTTTCTTTCACTTCTTCTCGTTTCATTGAATGTTTGCTATTTTTAGCTAAAAGATCAAGGGTTAAGGTGTTTTTTTTTGCTTTAACAAAAGATGGATTCATTTCGTATTGTCATTTTTTCTCCATTGTCATCTTGAAAAAAGGGGCGAGTTTGGGAAATATATGTATACAAGAATTGAGATGTCGGTCGGACAGTTTTATGTGGATTTGTAAAGGACAGTTTAGGGTTTGCTGTTGATAAGGGCTGGCGTTGTCAAGTGAGAAGGTGTAGAAAACGACTTTGATAAAAAATAGATTAGCGCGAGGGAGGAAGTCAATTAAGGTTTTCTTTATTTTAGTTGTCAATTATTCCGGGTTTGATTTGATGATACAGTGTGGTCCCAATTGTAAATTAGATTTTTTTTGAACTTTGGACAGATTTTGTTTAGTGGGCTACACTGTTTGCTAAAAAAGGACTCCTAAACTGATTAAACTTTGATAAGTCTTTTCACAATTGTCTGGCAACTTAATATGTATAAGCTGTTCTAAAGTGGGCGTTGTGACTTACTCTTTCTTCTTTTTCGGGGGTTGGACCTGGGCTTCAACGAGCAAGTCTCTCCAGATGGCGGGATCTTCAACTAGCTGCCTCCAATTACGCACGCCGAGCTGGCTAAGGTCCTTCTCCACTTTCCATCGTTTTCGTGGCCGTCCTCTATTGCGTTGTCCTACGGGCGCTGAGTCGAAGGTATAGCAGTTCCTACACTCAAGGTCCGCAGTTCGATTCGACGACATCACCTCTCGCAAGTCACTGATAATGCTCGGAGAGTAAAACTGCCAGCGAGTGCATCTCAAACTTTGCCGTTTGGAGCTATCATAAAATTGTGTAATTTCTCTCGTGTAGGAACAAAAAAACGAACTACATTGGATTTTGCGGAGTAACAATTTTTCAAAAAACAAAATTGTTCGCGGCACTCCGAGGTGGACCTGGGCCTCACTCAACATGCCTCTCCAGCCAGCACGATCTTTAGGCAGCTGTCACGAGTTTCGCATACCAAGCCGGCCGAGGTCCCCCTCGACTTGTATGCGCCACCTTGTACGTGGACGTCCTCTGTTGCGTTGTCCCACAGGCTCAGAGTCGAAGACTCTTCGGGCCGGAGCTAAGTTGTCCATACGCTCGCTCTACATGGCCTAGCCATCTTAGGCGTTGGTTCCGTAGACGCCTGGCTAGACTCATGTCGCTGTACAGCCCATACAGTTCGTGGTTGAACCTTCTTCTCCAAATGCCATCAACTCAAACAGGACCAAAGATCGCGCGCAGAACTTTTCTCTCGAAAAGACCAAGACACTGTGCATCCACTTGGGATATTTTCCATGCCTCTGCGCCGTACAGCAGGACTGGGATGATCAAGGTCTTATACAAAGTCAGCTTGGTCTTCCGAGAGAGGGCTCTACTACCCAATTGCTTTTTGAGCCCAAAAAAACAGCGGTTGGCAAGAGTTATTCTGCGTTTGATCTCGGTACTGATGTTGTTTGTACTGTTTACCGCGGAGCCGAGGTAGACGAAGTCCTTCACTACCTCAAAGTTATAGCTGCCTATGGTAACGTTCTGGCCAAGTCGTCGATGTTGTGCGTCCTTTCTCGATGACAGCATATTCTTTGTTTTGCCCTCGTTTACCGCCAGACCCATTTTAGCCACTTCCGTTTCAATGCCAGCAAACGCATCATTGACGGCTCGCTGTGTTCGCCCAATCACGTCAATGTCATCCGCGTAAGCTAGTAGTTGAACGGACTTTTGGAAGATCGTGCCTCTTCTCAAGAACGATGTTAAGGAAATCGCATGACAGCGAGTCGCCTTGTCTAAAACCTTTTTTGACATTGAAGATCTCGGTGAGTTCGTTACCGACCTTGATGGAGCCGCGAGAGTTCTCCATCGTCATCCTGCTCAGTCTGACGAATTTGGCAGGAATGTCAAAACTAGACATGGCGCTGTATAGCTCGTCTCTATACACGCTGTCATATGCGGCCTTGAAATCGACAAATAGATGATGTGTGTCGATCTGCATTTCTTGGGTCTTCTCCAGGATCTGCAGCAGTGTGAAGATTTGATCGATGGTGGACTTCCCGGGCCTGAAACTACACTGATAAGGACCTATCAGTTTGTTCACGTATGGTTTCAGGCGTTCGCACAAAACGGCAGAGAAGATCTTGTAGGCGATGTTAAGGAGACTTATCCCTCGATAGTTGGCGCAGTCAAAGGGGTCTCCTTTCTTGTGGATAGGGCAAACGATACTGAGATTCCACTCATCGGGCATGCTTTCCTCCGACCATATCTTACAGATGAGCTGGTGCATGCGCCCTACCAGATCACCTTCAGCTGCTTTAAACATTTCGGCGGGCAGACTGTCTGCACCAGCAGCTTTATTAGACTTCAGTCTCGATATCGCTATCTTGACTTCGTCCAGGTCGGGGGGACGGTATTCTCTTCTATCATCGTCCGTTGTATTGAGTGGAACATTCTGCCTGACAACGGTATTTGTGTCCTCATCGCCGTTTAACAGTCTGCAGAAATGATTTTTCGAAATTCTCAGTATCGACTGCGAATCTACTACTAGCTGTCCATTTCTATTTACTTTGAATGTCTTTTTAAAGCCATAAAGCAACATTTTCTCTAGCTGAGCTTACGAGATAACGTCCAATGAACAATTATGTAAGCGGATGCCGATTTATGTTCGAAACTTGTTTAATATATGTACATATTTTACAAGCTGAACCGTAAGCGAATCTTGAATTTCTCCAGGCAATGACTTTTCGTGTTAATGATTGCACCTTTTGAACTTCATTTAAATGACAATCTATACATTTTCTGGAATCCAAGCGTGTTTATAGCAGGATTCACACTACACGACTGTGCTTGATTGACAAAAGTGAACAATGTGAGCGCTCTTCCGACAAATCGTCATCAGTTGCTGTCATAAACGATGTCGTCAAGAATGTAGTATATTCTGAAAGCAAGGCTTTTTTTGGTCGTACGACAAATGTTATGGTGTGAATCGTGTTTATTTAATATTCTTCTCTTCCTCAGGCATAGAATGTCGTTACTTTCAGACTACTTATTTACTCAGGCAATTCCTGAAGCACCCAAAATGTTCACGGTTAGTAGGATAAACCGCCACTAAAATATAATTCTGTGTACCATTTTGTCCAATTCATAAGATCAACTTTTACGGTGTTTTGATGACGCCCTTTTGCCAGTCGGAGTGTCCACTAGGCCTTATCGCCAGCAGTGAATGCTTCTTCTTTCGTTGCCTAAGATCTCCGTAAGTAAGAGCAGTGGAATTCAATTTCGAAATTCACAGTTATTCGATTTTTTTGTTGCAGATTATCTTACCTGTCACCTGATTTCACTCAAGAATCCATACGCCCTAATGGGGTTATGTCAGCATCTGCAGAACCTGCTGTTTGATCGCATTTTTGTTAGTCACCATACCTCACTGCCAAAAGACAGTTCAAATTGAAAGGCTTGTGTATTGACTAAGAAAATAAATTAATTTGTACCTTGTCACCCCTCGTCCAGAAGATATCTTCGATGTCTTGGTCAGTTTAAATACTTGAATCCCTTCACCTTGTCACACCCCTCCCTCTTGTAGGCGCACTCAACGCGCTCCTCAGCAAAAACCTTCAGAAAAAAGGGGAAAGAATATGTCCATTAAAAGTGAGAGTGCTACTACTACACTTTGAACGACCTTAAAGGTTAAGTGCACTCGTTCCCTCAATTTCGTCGCCCGTGAAAGGTGCATTGCGTTGACTACAGTTGGCATGCTTAAGCGTAAAGTGAAAGCACACATGTCGCACTAAGTGATGTCGACTGAAAATCTGCAGATAAGAACTGAACAAAGCAAAGCATGTCATCGATGTCCGACACACTTTCATGCAAACGACCCAGCACCGAGTGCGATCTCAATAATAATTAATTGCGATTCAGCGCTCACTCTCGCAACAGACACGCATTTCAACAACTCCAGTTGACCCACATCCATCTCGTTAGCTGCAGCTCATCAAACGGAGATAAACAGAACCGGAGAGTGGTTGATCAGCTTGTGATTAGATGTGTTTACAGCCGCGGCGCTTTCAGTGAGTGTTTCGCATTTCCTTTCGATTGGGCTCTCTGCGAAAACACTTCGTTCCCCTCTCCTTCTTAGGAGTCCGTCTCCAACCATGAATAAACAACGCCTCACCTTCGGTAGCGCGAATCGATTGCATAAACAAATAGATACACAGATACTCTGTCTTGTGTGTCTTACATGAAGTCACTTCTAGGAGCTCTTTCAGGTGTAGAATTCGCCCATCACCGGAAATGCAGAGCGGAGGAAACAAAACTTCAATTATTCTCTGAACGTGCTGTCATCCAAGTCCAACAATATCGGAGTAAGGTGTACGTTACATCTGTAAGATGAGTATCTCCGTTCCATAAAGAATTTCACCTACACTCGGTGGCTCATATGACCCAAATGCCAGTCCACTGCTTCGAGGGAGAGGCAGTGACAGCAATCAGCGGTGAGGTGGATGTTACATTGTTTTATTGTACCTACGAGTACACCTCAACCGCCCTACAAGACATGCGACTCCGTTCCACGTCATGCGCCACATGTGGGTAGGTTTGGGGTTTCCACACAATCCGGGTCTGTTTGCATCTGCTGCTTGCCTCGGCATAGGAAACTTTGGGAAAACGCTGACACCAGCTCTTTGTATCCATTACAAGAATGTCGCTGTAGCTATGTACACGGAGCGTGGGCGCTTCAGCTTCATAGATATTCCGTCTGAGTGCCGGGCAATTTCCTTATCAATGTGCCTCACGCGCAAGCAGCAGATGTTTGACTTCTGCCACAACTGCGTTCCGACGAGGGGGTCGTACGCGGAGATTACATCTCCTCCGACAAGTGATACAACTGACGTTTAACGATTAATTGATTGGTATTGCGGCATCGCCTGAAACATCCCGAAGGCAGGCAACACTCGATGTTCAAGTCGAACTTGTTTCTGAAGTGTGCGCTCGGATTTGGGAGAAGCGTGGAACAGCAGTGGCGGAGGAAACTCCGAACACGTGTGTCGTGTGCTTGTTAATTACGCAAACCCACTTGGAGTGCCTCTCTGTTTTCAACGAACGCTCTATCTGTGTGCTTGGGGGTTGTATTGACGAACGCGCCCATTTGTAACGAGCGTTCTAGTTTCAAAGCAGTTGACACAATGCCAAATCGATCATGAAATTGACTGTTGCGTTCTCAAGCGCCAATGATCTTGTCCACTACGCGTTGCGGCTCTCAGTTATAATTACCGTTTTAGAACACTGATGGAGTTGCATGCGGGCCAGAGCGGGAGGGGGATTAGAGTGAGGGACATGCATCCGAGATTATATGTATGTCACGGTTGTTTGCTTGTCAAATGCCGCCGTCTGTGGCGTCGTGGGCATAAACAAAAACTCATTACAAACTGTCAGAATGAGAAATGCGTCTTTGAAGTAAAGCCCTCAGAGCACAACCGAGCGGCGGCGGCCAGAGCGGCATCCCTTGAGTGGGTGGTATGGTAATTATGTGAAATCGGAGCCAAAAGCGACGTAATTTTTGATTTTGACAGCCGACCGCTGTGGAGGCAAATCCCAATCCACACGTAGCAAGGCAATTGTTCATATTGCAAGCGGAAATGAACTAATTTCTTGAAGCATGTATGGGGACGCTGGGCACAGCGCTGAGTGTAGATCAATTTATGATTATGTCTGCGGACGTGTGTCAAGCTTTTGAGAACGTAAATGTCACTCGAATGAGCTTTAAAGTGTCCGCCACATGCTGAGGCGACAAATTGGTGGCGTATGCATGCTGGCAGTGGTTCTTGGTAGCGTTGCGTTGTTGGGTAATAAATCTTGTCGTGTCGAGAACTGTTTTGTGGCACTGACACTGTTTTGCGATGCTTGCAACGATTGTAATTACAGTTTCGTTTGATTGAAGTGAGCATGCAATTCATCGGTTCATTGGATGTGTGGATTCGTTTTACATTCAGAGAAGGCGTATGGCGTCATGCAGTATTCCGTGTATAGAGATGGAGTCCCTCAGGCAATACTGCAAAGCTATAAATTTCATATGCTCCATGTGGATGTATGATTTTGAAACCGTTTGAAATGTCTGACCTAATCAGGAAGGAATGAGATGACGTGCAACAGTTTCATTTGTCAACCTACTCTTCTTATTCATAGCGTAAAAATTGAGTTTTTTGTCCTAGACCTTCGTTTTCGTTTTAACTGGTTATCGTTTTCCCAACTGTGCCGACAAGAGTATTAACCCACCAGTGGTAGCGCGGTCTACGATCTCAGACCCTTTCTAAAATTGTATCACTACCCAGACATAATTTATTTGGCCTGTACTTTTCAATAGCTTCCTAAAATTAATTAATTAGTCTGCAAACTGCAGTAGGTGAAGGCACTAGATAGTCATAAGATTTCTGGTTTACGATCACAGATCGCTCTCCTTCACGTTTTACAAAAAATGTGCCCCCACTGGAGGGCTTGGATTCGAACTAGTTCAGCAAAGTTGGACTTACACGACGTGCATTAAAAAGTCTTGATTACAACGAATTACAAGCATAACGACATTCACTGCAGACATAAATAACGTCATTTGTCGTAAACGATCTCGACAGAGAACACTGATCACCGATCTCATTGAGTTTTTGGCCTTCTTTCACCGTCACAATCTGTCTGGTCATTCAGTGTTCTTAATCGCTGTTGACGTTCTTTTTGGAGCTATTTAAATGCGTGAGGAGCTGACCTTTATTTTTACTCCAGCTATATATACAATAATTAGAAGTAATTATCTTTGCCTTTGTAAGCTGAGCAGTTTCAGTTTTTTAATGTTGGGTCTAATTTCTGTGTAACTTCAACTGTTTTACCCTTTCCCCCAATACTTTCCCCGCCAGCCATTGTATATAGTCTTTCTTGTTGAACAGACAGTAAAGATGATGAGATGAGAAATTTCAGTGCTGCCCAATAAATACGTCAACTCCCCTTGGAAGTGATTAGCTTCAGTACGTTTTTTAAACGATAAAAAAATTAAGCTAATTGTTTGATGATGTTTAGCTGCGAGTTTGAAAAAAAAAACAGATTTACGCGGCAAAACTCTGTTTGTTTCATCCGACCACAATGCGAGTTCGATGAAAAAGAACTATAACATGATCACTCACTGACAGCTGTCAATATGTATTTGCCGTGTGTATGGCATCAGCACACAGTATACAGTCACTCACACTCAAAGTGGGACAACCTAAAAAAAATGTCAATAACTAATTTTCTAAAGCAAAAAAAAGTCATGGTTAATTTTTCAACTATTTCATTATTTTTCTTTTGTATCAATGGCTTCAACCTATGCAAAACACGAAAAAGCAAAAACGAAAACAATATTATTAAATAAAAAAAATCATAATATTATGAGCCTACTATTCACTGCCGCACACGATATTCACGGTAAAGTCTGCTTTTTAAAGTAGTTTTATTTGATTTTTAATACTTTGTCGAGTTTCCATTACTCTTAATAGTCGCTTCAAGATGTCTTGGCATACTTTCAACCAAATTTTTGCAAAAAGATGGCTCGATAGATTCCCATTCTTCCATCACAACTGTTTTAAGGGCGTTGATGTTCAAAACTTTTCTTTTAGCCACTCTTTTCTTTAGTTCTTTAAGTCCGGTGATTGAGCAGGTGTGGCAAGAACTTTAGGGCAGTTGTGAAGGAGCCACATCTTCGCAACCCAAGACTTATGCTTGGGATCGTTGTCCTGGTAGAATATAAAGTCGTCTTTGATGCCAAGATTCTCAAAGCTATCCTTCACTGCCTCTTTTAAAATTTCAATGTAGAACATTGCGTTCATGTTTCCATGGACAAAATGCAATTTTCCAGTTCTTTCGGCTGACATGCAGCCCCATATCATTAGCGACCCGCCGCCATGCTTCACAGTTTTCCTAATAGCCTTTCCGTGGTATGCTTCGCCGGGTTTTCTCCATACAAATTGCTTTCCGTCGGAGCCAAAAAGATTGATTTTGGTCTCGTCTGTAAAGAGAACCTTTCAAGAAGGTTCGAAGTATGTCAAGAAGACAAACCAAAAAAAAAACTTACTTTTGACCAGAAAGTCATATCCTTATCTGTATGTTCTTTTGCAAACTGAAGTCTTGAAAGGCGGTTTTTTTTCAGATATTAGAGGCTTTTTGCGAGCAACTCTTCCATTTAAGTTGTTATTTCTTAAGAACCGGCGAACTGTTTCTGCACTCACTTCTAAGTTTTTAATATCCTTTAACATTTTTTGAAGGTCTATGGCCGACAACAAAGGATAATTTTGAATTTTTCTTAAAATAAACCTCCCATCTCTAGTGGTTATTTTCCTCCTGCTTTCAGTATTTATTGGTTTATTTTTGATTCTTCCATTTTCCTTAAATCTTTTTATAATATTAAAAACAGTAGATTTCTTTTTGTTTACTAATTCGCTGATTTCTCGGACAGTTTTACAATTTTTATAATTCAGAATTACAATTTTTCTTTCCTCTACAGTAGTTTGTCTAGACATTTTGCTTTTTGATTTGCAAGAAGATCACACAAATGCTCTGAAAGGACTGTGTGGCGGAAATGAGCGAAAGTACATCAGGATCATACAAGTTACGAGCGAGAACCGTTAGTTTTCATGGCAAACGACACGTGTCCCACGTGTGGGCTGCAATATATGTTATGCACACATATTTGTTTTAAAATAAATTAGTTGTTGGTAGAATTTGGGTTTCTTTTTTTCATTGTGTACTTGTGTTGGTATGGAATGGGAAGTAGAATACAAAGCAAGATCATTTCAAATAATGCCCTTACAATCAATCCTGAAAGTTCACGAGAGAGCATTTTTGTAGGTTGTCCCACTTTGAGTGTGAGGGACTGTACATACAGCATACGCTCATAGGCGCCTACGTATTAGTTGTTGTTTTTTTATAAGAACAAAATCATATCAATTTCAACTCAAAAACACTCGTTAAATACTGCCTAGCTATTAAGCAGATTGCCAGGCATTTCTCTATTTACCTAATGTGGGTGCCGAAACACTGTGGGATTCCAGGAAATTGAGAAATTCATGAACTCACCCTGCCTGGCACAGTCGCTTCACTTCTTCCCAAATGCTAGCTTCTGTGCATGCATGGATCTAAACAACTAAGCACTTAATTACACCAATCGCAGTTGATCCTCGACTACAATGTGCCTCACTACCAAGAAAATCTGGTTCAAGCTTAGCCTCAAATGCTCGGTTATGGCCAATCAGCATGAGCTGGACAGTATTTGGGACACTCGTCGGTATTGTAACATGTCATTTTGCATTGGCCAGCATGCCCACAAAATATGTCTTCCTTTAAACGACTCCTGTGGAAGTTTCGGAGATGAGGGGAAAAAGGAAACCACTCCTCATCTTCTCTGCACATGCATGTGGTGGCATATTACTTTAACAATTCGAGCGAGCTGAAGAATACTAGCATTGGCCAAATTTGTCACTTCACCACAAGTTCAGGGTGCTTCAGTGGTCCCGATCCGTAAAATTGTGTACAGGTGCCGTAAAATAAGGCCAAATGTTAGAATTTGGTCTTGATTCATTCAGTGAAAGTGGTACTGTATATTCCGCCGTCTGCCATGAACCACATCATAGTCAAAGATGATCTTCTGTACCTTTACTTAGCCTCAGTAATGTTGAGCGCCTTATTCCTCAAGCTCTATTAAACATTTATCCGTACACTCCTTTTATTTAGAAGACCAACGTGAGTTGCATCGAAATACGGACATACTGCCACCATTGGGCCTTGTCAGAACCAGAAATTTTCGCTTGCAAATTCATGTCCCTTTCCACTGAAAATGTTGCTATGCCTACATGCCCTTACATGCTGACCTAAATAATCGCATATTATTATGGCACGGGAATACATTACTGTCTCAATGCACACGTGTGACCTGCTCCAGCTTATGGCATCTGGCTCCAGGCCAAAGAATTCACACCATGGCTCATCATCCCGGACTTCATTGAATGGATTCCCTCCCTGAACTGCTGAAATTCTATAGCAAATCCCATCCGCACGATGGCCATGCTCATCCGTCACACGTGCTTCCTGTAACCACCAATTTCCCCGCACATCCACACACCATCATCATCGTTTTGAATGAAATTAAATCTTCCGTGATGGCTTAAAGCAAACACCTCTGAGCAAGCAGCCGGGGTTTTCAGCCGCCAGTGCTAATCCAAAATCAATACCCACTCATGCCCATTTCACAATTTGCGGCCACTGAACGACGAGTGGCATTGTTGAAGCACAATCTCGTGCTTCCCCTCAACCTAGACCGTCCAAGTGTGAGTTCCTGAACAAGCCCTAACCGACGACGTCCTCCTCCTCTCAGTGTTATGCAAAGTTTTGTGCGGCGGCACTTCAGCGGTGGCACTCCAGTCGCCTTTCCTTCATTCAAAATGTGTTACAACCCTAATCCGAAGATGTTCTCGAGTGGTTTTGTCCCCCCAACAAGCCGACTCAACACCGTCGCACGAGTGTGCAATAAATTACCTTCTCGTGGCTGTCCTGAGTGGGCTGAGCTGAGAGCTGGCGGTGTGGCGGTGGGACTGAATGTGAAAGGCGCCCTCCATTGAACGAGCCTCTGAAGCGAACTCGATTGTGTTTGATTGCGATGTGTTTTCCCAGCCCTAATCTCACTCTGATAAGCAATCTGAGTGACGAGCACAGATGTTCACATTAGGACCCATTTTTTACGGAACACCGAAATCTGAGTTGTCAGTGAAAAAAGGCGGCGTGGCCCCTCCTCCGTCCTCTCAATTAGCCTAAGGTCGCGCAATAAATTGCCAAGAATTAGTTATCTCGTTGGCGCAGGGTGTGGGGAAACCCTTTAATTGGGTCAAGATTTTTGGGGCACCCAACCATCCGTTGATAATTTGTTTATTTCGAAGCTCTTGTGCAATGAACCACCAGTCAACAGCCAGTGGCCACAAGCCATTGCCTCCACTTTGCCAGATTGCCAGTGACCCCCATCGCCGGGGCACCGGCAGACTTTAATTGAATTGATTTGACGACCACGACGAGGTCTGCGTCGATTGCCAAGGAATTCCTCCACTAATTTACTGTCATCTGTTCTGTTCTGTTTTTTTTTGCAGGTTTCCGAGAAGCACCATCGCAGCCAGTTCAAATGAAAATGGGTTCACCAGCTGTTAAATCCCACAAGCGGGCCAGCAAATCGTCGTCGACGTCACGCATCAGCATGACGACGTCCACAATTGAGGAGAGCTTTGTGGAGTCGAAGCTGCTCAGCTGGATGCGGCTGTTCCGGTTTGTGTCGCTGCTGTGTCGACAGGAATAATATGGCCGCCGATGCCGTTGTCTTCCATTCGTTTATCCAATATTCAAACTATTAGATGCCATCTGTTGGCGATTTGAAAGAGCAATTATTATGTAGGTTGAATTAGTAGAGTCACAAACCGTAAGTCGGTGTCCCCATGTTTTCGTTATAACCTTTCCCTCCCTCGATGTCCGAAGTTCAATTCAGTGAATGCAGTGCAATAGATACACAGTTATTCCAAATAAAAATAATATATCTAAAGCTTAGACTAGACTATAGAGCGGAGAACTACTCGCATCGTTGTTGATTGTTTAATTAATTTGTTTTTTTTGTCGAATCGAGCTACAAAACTGATCGGGCTCGGAGAGTAGATGACTAGGCCAACACCACTGCTGTTACTACTCGTACGTACGTGTACTACTTATCATTTTCGAGAACAAAATAAAATGTATTTGTTATTAGACTGTAATATTTAGAAATTTAAAATTAGTATCTAAGCGATTAACACAAAAGAATGCAATAAAACAGTTCATTGTTCAAGAGACATGTTTGATTTTAACTGAGAAATATATCAATTACTAGACGAGATGATGTTTTGTGGTTTTATTTGAATTCCTTCCTATTCTGCGTACAATCACCTACGTGGCAATAGCATGGACTAAGAGAACCAATCTGAACAACACCAGGGAAACACTCAGCAAAGTTGAAAGGTTGGCATGCCTCTGCATTACTGGACCCATGAGGACTTGCTCAACTGCGGCCATGGAAGTGCTATTGGAGCTGACTCCCCTGCATCTAGTGGTTGCAGAATATGCAAAAAATGATCATGAGAATGGCAAAAGAGGGGATAGGAAAAGACCAGTGCATTACATCGAGGAAATTAGACGCACTAGTCAGAAAGGCCATTCCGAAGGTTGACTTGATCAGGAAATTTTTCCCAAAAGAAATTCACCAGTAAGCTCAGCACCAAAATGGACTGAAGCAACGAATCCATAGTTCACAGACTGAGCAGCAATACGGTGAAATGGTGTACAGACGGATTAAGAACTGATGAAGGAACTGGGGCAGGGGTCTTGAACCCGGGACAAAATATTTCTAGCCCATGAGCAAACGCACCTTTTACGCATCTTTTAAGCGGAAATTTATGCCATAGACAGATGCGACCAAATCAATCTCGACAGGAACTATACCACTCGCGACGTAGCAATAATGTCAGAAAGTCAAGCTGCCATAATGACACTCGACTCCTACTCCATCAAATCTAAGCTCGTTTTGGAATGCCCACAGAAGCTTAAAGAACTAAGTTGTAGAAACAGAATAAAAAACTCTGCTGGATACCTTGACATATATAGATAGAGGGCAATGAAATATCCGACTCCCTGAGAAGAAAAGGAGCATCAAAACCCTTCATAGGCCCTGAGACCATGTCCTCAGAGAAGAATTCAGGGAACTAGAGGAAAGGAATCGGACAGAAAACTGGCACAAAGCTCATGGCATGAAGCAGACCAAGAAACTCCTAGGACAGTACAACCAAAAGAGATTTAAACTATGCATCAGAACGAGCAAGAAGAATCTTCGTATCCTAACAAGCTTTCTGACAGGACACTGTAAACGCAGGGAGCATCTAAGAAAACTAGGGTTATCTGAAGAAGGCTTCTGCAGATTTTGTTGAGATTTTAATGAAATTCCAGAACATAAACTGGGATTTTGTGAGGCAGTAGCCTCTCTTCTAAATATGACTCAATAAGGTTGATATTTTTGCTAATATGAAGGAACAATTTTGCTGAATACGGATACTGGCAGGATAGCTTTAAAAAGCTGAGCTCAGCAGTGAATTTCGACAGAGAAATATGAAGCGTTAAAAGGAGAATCGGTTACTTTTGGTTCATATGCGGAAAAACATCGATGAAGTGCACATTAGTTTCTGCCTCATGTCCGTATTAAGATTTTTTTTGTCAAAGGTAAGTTTTTGAGCGACTTAAAATATGAGGTTTGTTTCTTCTTCTTCTTCTTAGGGCGCTACAGTCCGAGGTGGTCCTGGGCCTTACTCAACATGCCTCTCCAGCCAGCACGATCTTTCGCCAGCTGTCTCCAGTTTCGCACACCAAGCCGGCCGAGGTCCCACTCGAGTTGTGTGTGCCACCTTGTGTACGTGGACGTCCTCTGTTGCGTTGTCCCACAGGCTCAGAGTCAATGCCTGGAGAATTATTGGTTGAAAATATTCCTCGATCGTATCGCGTTATGAACAATAAAAGAGTCATAAGAAACAATGTTTTTCAACTTCGTATTTGAATTTCCCATCGTCCATCTAGTGGAATGTCGTGAAGAAACCTCATATTGTCCAATCTAGCAAAGGCACAAACCTCGGCATAGTTTTTAAAAAAGAATTGAGCCGCAGGTTTGAGTACTTTTATTATTGAGTGACTTTTGAATTAAAACCAAGTCTTGATATATGAGTGAGCATATATCACGAGATGTTTAAAGATCGTCCAAATAAACAAGAAGTGCTGGTGTATTTGATAACAGTGTGATTCTTTAATCCGAAACCGGGCATTCATTTCCTAATCACGATTGGTTAGAAAACAGCGACATAGAAACCGCTGAGGAAGGGAACGTAAGCAGGAAATCTATGACTGCGGAATTTGGAAAAAATTAATGCAATAATTCAGTCAGTAGGATTGTCGCTCACTATTTTCACCCTGAAAACTGTTCGAATAGTGATTATGGAATTGAGCTTCTGCCTTACATACAGAGTGGACCAAATATAAGTTTCTTTTTAAAAATCCAATAAAATGAACAAAATTAAATTTTGTCCATGTATTACGGCTTGATTAGTAAGAACAAACATTCCCATTAATTATGAAATACAATGTCGTTCAAGTGGCTGACTCAGCTGGCTTCGTAGTAGCGCATTCTGTCACCCCAATTTTCCAAGACCTTGTAGAGGGTTTCGGGCTGTAGGTCACGGATTATAATAATAATAATAATAATGGCGGCGCTACAGTCCGAGGTGGACCTGGGCCTAGCTTCTTAGCAACCACCCGTGTTGTGCGTGCTATTGTTCTGTCACGAGTAGAGGGGACTTACAGTTTAATGCCGACTCCGAAAGTCGAGATTGAAAAGCTTTTTTCTAGACAGTTATACTTTTGACAATTGTCAGTGACTCGAAAGAGGTGTTGCCGTGAAAAAATGTTTGATGTTTTTTTTTTCGAGAGAGGAGTCGACACACCTACCCACTACGCCAAAGCTCACGGATTGCTTGGATGATATTGACCTTAAGTGCTTGAATCGTTTCCGGATTATTAGCATAACATCGGTCTCCATCGGTCAAATCGCAGCTTAGAGGCGGCCAACTGACATCGCCAAGACGGCTGATAACACGATTTGGGAATTTGGTGCGTAAAAGATCGATTGTGGCATGTGCTGTGTGACATGGCGCGCTATCCTGCATGAACCAAAGGTCCTCCAAATCAATGTCTTCAATTTCTCTAAAAAAAAAAAGTCGGTTTACATTGCTCATTGAATCGTTGTTTCTAGCCTCATTTTCGAAGAAAAATGGTGCAATGATGCCACCACTCCACAATCCGCCCCAAACTGTCACTCTATGTGGATGCATTGGCTTCAATTGCTGAGTCAATTGGATCTTGTAAGCGAATAATCCGAGATCTTTGTGCAGAATTCTCCTCAGACTAGTGCGTGAAATGTTGAGGTGATGAGATTGATGGCGAGTTGATGTTCATGAATTGAGTCTCACACTCTTGGCCACACATTCTCATCTGTGCGCACCGTACGACGATGGGGACCATGAGTGTTGTCCACTAGCATACTAGTCTCAAGAGCTTTTTGCACAAACTTGCGTTCTTTTCAAAAACTCACTGTTTGGGATACACAGCACTCAGTCTGGAAATAAGTTTTCAATATTTCCCAATTTTGTTCAAGCGTAAAGCGACTCATTATTAAACCTGCGTCCCATGGAGGGACTTAGCTGTCTGCCATCCTTGATGGTTGTTTAGACCATACTGTCTTGTGTCCGCGATGACTTAGTCTTTGAACCGGAGGTTCGGTCCCCCTATCCTTTTCGAACCAGGAGGATCGGTTTCAAAGACCCTCTTGACTAGAGTATTGTGGGCTCGATGTGGCCGAGCCAATGTAGTCGACGGATTTCGTTCCGCGGAGGTATGGCACCGACTTTCTGTCAAGATTTCGAGCGTGCTGTAAGTGTCAAAATAACCTATGATTTAAAAAAAACACTTGATGGCCCACTCTGTCTAAGAATTTTTAACATGTGAGCAGTCTTCGTTATTATACTCTGTGAGCTAGTTGCTAAAAATGTTCTGCTTCAAACGACTTAAGTTCGTATGAACGTCGATAGGTGAAGTTACAACATCCACCCTCGTTTTTGCAGAAAGGCATCCGTGATGCGGCTATGAAACTTCTAGATGAGGCCATAATCAAGATTTACTGTTTCTTCATAATTTTTACAGATGGGGAACATGTTTTTCTGTTTACGGTTTGGTGTAGAACGTTTCCTTAGTTGACAACCAGTGACTATGTGTAGAGCGTTTCCTTAGTTGACACAGTTCCTGTGACTATGTTTATTCGTTGCTTGTTGAGGTTTAAAATATCCTTTCAACTCTTTTTTCCGTTTTAAGCTGCATTCCCAATTTCGAGAAAAGTATAGGGCGCCACCCGGGTTTTTGAAAAGAATACCTTGGTCCTCAGCTGGCATATAAATTAAGAAAACTCAGTTTAGTTCGAAAGCGTAAGTTGCAAAATGTCAGAATTCAAAACGTCCGTCGGAAGTAAAATAACTTAAATGATTCGAGAAACTTTCGTTGGCGATGTCTAAACTACTGTGCATGGTGATTTGCAAAGCTTAGCAATTGGAGGTAACTCCGTGAGAAAGATCCAGATCAGATCCCCCCACTTTTCGAAATGTCGGTCAGCCTTCAAGGAAAATTAAAAAGCAGATTAAACAACATTGTCTTCATGCTGCAGGAATGGGTTGGTTTTTGTAGAATTTCCCCGTGATATTCTTCCTGCCGGAATCATCCCCCACAGAAGTGAAATCGCGGACACAATGCATTATGAACACTACAGAGAAGGAAATCCATTAAACAATGAAACTTCTAACCTCATCCAGGAGATTACTCTTCCATTTTAATAGCGTTGTCCTCAAATTACATTGTTTGTCTCTATGTTCACCACACCGACGCTTGCAAGAAATAAAAGTGTCTGAAGAGCACCCCACCCAACGGCCCAGACAGGCACTCTAATCCTCGAGTAATAAACGACCGTGCGTTCGTGTTGCCAGGATGAAGATTTCATGGACAAATACACGTAAGTATTATCACGAACTGCTCATTTCCTGCTGTGAGGGCCTAGTTATAGGAATGTCCCTTTAAAGGATAAGAGGATATTTAAAATATCCTTAATGCCCTCCACCAGCAGCAAGCAGCAGCCTCATTCATTTGTTTGCAAAAAAAAAGGACGAACAGCAGAAATCAAACAAAAAACCATACAAGAATGCTAATTTCATTCAAAGGACTAGTGTCCTTTTTTGGTCCCAACTGCACGCCCATGTTTGCCAACAAAGCGATAATGAGTATTAGGCGCGAAGGGATCGGCCTTAATGAGGCTCCTCTTCCCAGGAAGTTGTGCCTCGAAATTGGTTTAATTTAAATTAATTTTCAAAAAGGATCTGCTGCGGCGGAGGAAGGGATTCAATGCGAGTCTGAATGGAAGTGCTTTTTGTGAATGGTGGGTTGATGTTGAATGATTAGGAGCGTACTGCCTGCAGCATGTGCATAACTTCAGTCACGTCGTGTGGGTTTCAAGCGCTATGAATGCGAATGGGCTTTTGGGAGAATGTATACAGGGTTTGTGAGTCTTATTTGCTTTTGGAACTGGTGGAGTTTACATTAATTACAACTGCGTGTAGGTTGCGGAGGGAGTTTCTCTGGAAAACGATTCGAAGTGCTCTCTGAAGCATTTATGTCTGATTTAGAAACGAACGCTTAAAGAGCCTATGAAGCTAAGTCCTTTTTTGTACACACAATGGTAAAGATTAAAGAACATGCCTAATGCGCAAAGCAGAGTCTTAAGGCGAACGACGAGCTTTGATGCCTATTTTTGTGTCCACGTGCTGTCTTTATAAACAGTACGTGAACACCTAAACTTCCGCCAAATGTTTGTTATGCACACGTCTCATCATGACATCCGTTTTATTTAGCCTGTCCATCGCCAGGTTTCCCGAAAACAGTTCGATACTCATTTATCTTGATTATGCGCAGTCCTTAATTACAGGACGCACCATCAACTATTAATGGCCATGAATTACTAAGCAGATACGATACCCTCCACCCACTTCTGTCAACACTGAAGCCATCCATTCCGTTTGCCAATAAAACTGACAAACCGCAGCTGACCCCAAAGATTAATCTACGGGATGTTTGTTAACTTCGTGCGGGACAGGCATTTGGTTAGAATGAGGTCAATAAATTGAAGAAAGACCATTCGGCTACCACCGACAAGACGGACCCGTTGAAAGGCAACTTACTTTCCCATTCTCCCGCCGAAAAGCCAGGCAGTGGATACCATCATCAGCTCATGGGAAAGTTTCAAGGTTTCCGTCCTAAGAATAAGATGAAAACTTTATTGATTTTCTCCGGCTTCAAGTTTTCCTAGCTTTTTTTTTTCCTTTCTTACCGAATGAATGCTAATGGCCCGCTTGTGGACTCCGGTGCCAGTCAGTCTGGCGAAGTTCAATTGTTTATCGATCTGTTTGTTTCAAGTGAAATGCTATCTGCATCTCAAGTACGGAGTGGGAGAGGGGGCATGGGATACCTTTGGTTAACAATAGCAGAAGCTGCAGGAAAACAACTTTTTTTTTCCTTGAAAGGAAAGGATTTACGATAATGGGAATGGTGGCTCCAGAGTGGAGGCAAACAATTGGTGATGTGTTTGAGGGTAACATTTAATAATAGTCTTAGAAGAAGTGGTTGGATTTGCAGTGATTTTCAGAACTTCTTCTTCGTCTTCTTTGGGTGGCGCTACAATCTGGGGTGGGCTTGAGACCAGCTTCTGGAGAAACCACTCGTGATGTGCGTGTTGTTGTTCTTTCACTTGTGGAGGGGACTTACTGACTCCAAAAGGCGAAGTTTGAGAAGCTTTTCTGAGAGTTATCAGTGATTCAAGAGAGGTGGTGCTGCAGAAATGGAAGTTGTTGTGTCCGGGATCGAACCATAGACCTTCAGCATTATTCTTTCTTTCTTTCTTGGCGGCGCTACAGTCCGAGGTGGACCTGGGCCAAGCTTCTCAGCAACCACTCGTGTTGTGCGAGCTATTGTTCTCTCACGAGTGGAGGGGACCTACAGTTTAATGCCGACTCCGCAAGTCGAGATTGAGAAGCTTTTTCTAGACAGATTTACTCTTTGAGCATTGTCAGCATTTTTTCGAGATTCGAACCTTAGACCTCGAACGTAGGAGTCGACGCACCTACCCACTACGCCACGGAGGGGACTTACTGACTCCAAAAGGCGAAGTTTGAGAAGCTTTTCTTAATAGTTATGTATTCTGAGCATTGTCAGTGATTCAAGAGACGTGGTGGCAAAGAAATTAAAGTTGTGTCCGGGATCGTACCATTGACCTTCAGCGTCATAGTCAACGGATTTACCTACAAAGCCGCCGAACTTTTTCAGGATCTGTAAGCAATGTACCCAGGCTCTTCGAAATTGTGAGGGTAATCTAGTTACTGACCCGCAGGGAATAGTGGATGTGTTTAAGCAGCACCTCCAACAGCTGCTTAGCGGGCCGGACCAGGAGAGAGTGATAGGGAATGAAGAAATCCCAACTCGAGTCGATGAAGTAGTCATCCTACCGAGCTTTGAAGAAGTCGGCACAGCCATTAAAAAGCTGAAGAATAATAAAGCCGCAGGCTCAGATGGCTTACCATCAAAGCTCTTCAAGGCCGGTGGCAATGTTTTGGTAGGGAGCATGCACCAGATCATTTATAGAATTTGGGCAGACGAAAGCATGCCCGACGACTGGAATATCAGCTCCATATGCCCCATCCACAAAAAAGGCGATCCTACCTATTGCACCAACCATAGAGGTATATCCCTGCTCAACGTCGCCTACAAGATCCTGTCCAGCGTACTGTGTGAACGTCTAAAGCCGTTTTGCACTGCACTAATCGGCAGGTATCAGTGCGGCTTCCTGCCCGGCAAATCGACTTTAGACCAGATCTTCACACCAAGGCAAATCCTTCGGAAGACCAGGAAATTTCAGTAAAAGTAGGTTACTGCCTGGTAGTGCAATGGACCAGTTTTGAGTCTGAGTGCTCCAGTGTAGTGTGACAAAAACCTACGACAAAAAAAAAAAAGGAAATCCTGGAGAAGATCAGCGAGTTTCAAATCGATACGCACCATCTTTTTATCGATTTTAAAGCCGCATACGACAGCATTCATCGCAAGGAACTATTCGAAGCGATGGCCGAAGTCGGGGTCCCGGGAAAACTGATCCGGTTGTGTCGCACCATGTTAACACATACGCGATGCACCGTGCAGTTCGGCTCGAGGACCTCCGAGCCGTTTGAAACCTGCACTGGATTTCGGCAAGGAGATGCGCCGTCGTGTGATTTCTTCAATTTGGTACTGGAGAAGATAGTGCGGCGGGCTGCTGTAAACACGGAAGGCACTATCTTCTACAAGTCAGTCCAACTGTTGGGATACGCAGATGACATCGACGTCGTTGCGCGTTCCCAACGCGCCGTAGTAGAAGCTTTCACGGCGATTGAAGAACAGGCGAAACGAGTTGGTCTTAAGGTCAATGAGGATAAGACGAAGTATATGCTGTCGAGCAAGAAACGATCCGCCGCACACCACCTAGGGTAATATTTTGCCCTATTTGACAACCACAATTTTGAGGTAGTGAAGGAGTTTGTCTACCTCGGGGCAAACATGAACTCCACGAACGACATCACAGTGGAGATCCGACGTAGAATCGCCCTTGGCAACCGATGCTTCTTCGGTTTGTCAAAACAACTGGGCTCAAAACTCCTGACTCGAAGTACCAAAATCATGCTCTACAAAACTCTTATTCTGCCAGTCCTGCTATATGGAGCCGAAAGCTGGACGCTAAGCAGAACTGCGGAGCTTATTCTTGGTGTCTTCGAAAGAAAAAATTCTACGTCGGATATATGGTCCCGTCTGCGGGGAAGGCGAATGGAGGAGAAGACACAACCGCGAACTCTATGAGCTGTACCAGGATGTGGATGTAGTCCGGAAGGCAAAAATCCGTCGACTGCACTGGCTCGGCCACATCGAGCGCATGGACAACAACGCTCCAGCTAAGAGGGTCTTCGAATCCGAGCCTCCTGGTTCGAGAAGGAGAGGAAGACCGAACCTCTGGTACAAAGATCAAGTCATCGCTTGGTCTTGATGACTGGAGGCAGCGTGCCCAGGACCGTCAACGATGGAAGGCAGTGATTTATCAGGCTCAGACTCTACATGGGTCGTAGGCCTACTAAGAGAGAAGAGTAAGCATGGTGTACAGACAGATTAGAAGGGAAAAGTTCCTCCTCACGAGGGAAATGAATGAGAAGCGTTCGAACGAAACGAAACAGGAACCTAGTATGTCGTCGGGATAGTCAGAAGTAACAGCAATTAGAGACTTAATGACGACTCCCGCTTCATCCCTGTGCAACAATACATGGGGACATTGTTCAGGAAGCAGCTACAAGACATCGGTAAGCATCAGAAACTTGAGAGACACAGCTCCCGGACAACGATACCTCAACGCACTGAATCTGCTAAGCGAGCAAATATTCTCGGCGACAGCAAGAAACAAATTCATGGACCTTGGTGCTGAAAATACTCTGGTACACAAATTGCCCCGTCAACTGTCAAAGTGCTATACAAAACCACATGAAAGATATACATGGGAGATACCCACATCAAAGGGATGCTTCTACTTTTCACGTACAATCCTAGTGAAAACAGAAGTGATGTCTTGTTTATCGATGATGATGAATCGAAAGATTACCCTCATCCGAAATCGATCACTCGCCCTCGGAAGCCAGTCACAATCGAATCTGAAATAAAAAATAAACCGACAATCAGCAAAAAAGGAGGCAAGTAACACATCCCCTGTCAACTCGAATCGCTAGACCGCATCTGAGCACCATGTCGCTTCCGAAAGACATCTGCCTCGGTGTCAATACACACAGCCTGCCAGTCCACCATGCCGGACGATTTGGTAATTATTCATGGCCGAAGTGGGGTGGCAGAGATTACTTGACTTTCAGCCCGGGGTTGGTGACTTCTAAATGCCATCAGAGGGGGGGGAGTTCTCCTGTTCAACAACTGGCCATGTTGCTGGAGCTTAAGTCTATTGAATTTCTCGTTACTTTACCGGATTCCTAGGCTATCCACACTGCTGGTCGTCGTCATTGTTGGAAACCATAATAGTGGTCGACGATATGGTCATCATCTGTGATTTAGTAACAAAAGCAGGACCATGGAACCCACTGTGTTGGCTTTCCGCCTTCATTCTGTGCAGCAAGCAGTCAATATCAGATTTCCTAATTATTACCAGTAACGACGGTAGTCAGAGGGTTAAAGACTCCCTCTCAACCTCAGAGTGTTGCGTGTTTTTCCCGTTTAGCAATGTTTCGCTTTGAAGTCGAATCGGATGCAGACTCTGTGGTAGGTGGTTGATTTCTGGAGAAAAATATATGACCCGGGCAGTCCACAAATAGAATTGTGGAAGTTGACTTTGAAAAGGGAGTTGGGATTTAAACAGAAGCGAAATGAATACGTTTTAACATTTTCCAGGAACACTTTTGAAGTTTACGAGACATAAGCTTGGTTTGTGTTACTTTTGAGGCATCCCACTTAGTGCTGCATTTAACTTTATCATTTACAATATACAGGCAGTCTGCTGGCTTCTGAAGTAGACGTGCGGTAGGAGCATTTCATGCTTATTTTTTGTTTATTTTAACGAGGTCTTCAAATCTTTTTTATTTCTGTTAACCAGCGGAGTACAGAATGGTGGTCAAGGGATGGACGCTATAAATATCCTCATCTAGCGACAACTTGCTACTGGACTTGATGGCGTGAGTCGCAATCAACAAGCACTTAAGCACTATATTTTGTTACATGTCTTCAATGTAGCATAAGAAATTGGTTCTCTAATGAAAAAAAATTAGGGAGAACCCTTTGACAACTTCAATTATCGAAAAACAAGTCTCCTTATCGTATATAAAATTCTCTGCGGTTTTTTGTGAATGTCTGAAACCTTTCGTCACCAATCTGAGCGGCCCTTATTAGTGGGGTTTTAGACAGGGGAAGTCCACCATCGACCAAATCTTCACATTATGGCATATCCTAGAAAAGACTCACCACCACCTATTCGTCGATTTCAAGGCCGCATATGACAGCGGGCATAGAGACGAGCTATACAGCGCCATGTCTAGTTTTGACATTTCTGTCAAGGTTAGGTTAGGTTAGGTTAGGGGGCTGCTAGTGAATTCACCAGCACATTTAGACCATGTTGGTCTATTGTGATCCCACAGTCAGATTGACCACTGATCGACCGCTCCATTGATAATGTTGTTAATTTGATCCCAACAGCAAATTATGACTGAACCAGCTTTGAAAAACCGGATAAAAACATATTAACTTTGCTTTTACTGAGATTCGAACTTGGGAGCCCTCTAACTTAGGGTAGGCACTTAACCAACTGCGCCATCTAGTTGACATTCCTGCCAAGCCCGTCTGATTGTGCAGGATGACGATGGGGAACTCTCGCTACTCCATTCATTAAGTTTGGTAACCAATTCACTGAGACCTTCATTTTGAAAAGAGGTCATGTGACTTTTTTTAACATGGTTCTTGAGAAGATTGTGCATAACTCAGAGGCCAACACTAGAGGCACAATCTTCCAAAATTCCATACAACTTCTACTATACTCGAATGACATGTGCGTGATTGGCCGAACACAGCGGATCGTCAATTATCTTTCGGAGTGTTTTTGAGACACTATTGGAGCACTCAGACTCAAAACTGGTCCATTGTACTGCCAGGTAGCAACTTCAGTGCTTCAGTGCCGTTAATTTCCCAGATCCGATTTCACTGCGAATTCGAACCTGGGACCCCTCTGACTTGGGGTAGGCACTTCACCAACTGCGCCATCCAGTCGTATCAATTAGCCGTTTGATGGCATTGAAAGGGAAACGGCTAAAATTGGTCTGGCGGTAAATGAGGGTGAAACGAGGAATCTGTTGCCATCGAGAATGGACGCACTACGTTGACTACTTGGGCAGAATGTTACAACGGCTAGTTATAACGGATTCATCCACCTCAACTGCGCTGTAAACATCACAAAAGACATCAGTATTAAGATCAAATCCAGGATAACTCTTGTCAACCGCTGTGCTTTGGCTTCAAAAGACAATTGTATAATAAAGCCCTCTCTCGGAAGACCAAGCTGACTTTTATTATCTCAGTTCAGCTTTACAGCGCAGAGACATGGACAATATCAAAAGTGGATTAAAAAGCCCTGGTCACGTTTGCTTTGATTGCAATTGGAGAAGAAGATTCAACCATGAACTGTATGGGCTGTACAGCGACATTTGTCTAGCCTGGCGTCAACGAATCTAGTGCATAAGACGGCTGGACTATATCGAGCGCATGGACAACTCAGCTCCGGCCCAAAGAAACTTCGACTCTGTATCCGTGGGACAACGCAACAAAGGACGTTTAAGTTGCCTCAAACAAGTCGAGACAGATAGCAAAAGACCGTGCTAGCTGCAGAAGCTTATTGGCTGATGCCCAGATCCACCCCGGTCTGTAGCGCCACAAGAAGAGGAAGAAGAGAGTTGAAAAAAAAAATTACATTTGATCACGTTTTCTCAAAACCCACAAAATCCATTGCACAAATTGTTAACTTTCACCACTCCTTCTCTGGTTCCATCAACAACAAAATCCAATGCCTCTGCACAAGAGTTCATGTGTGACAACATCATCCTGTAAGCTGTCACAGCGGCAGATGCTACCCGAACAGACAATGGAACTCATCGTGCGTAGAAACCCTCCTCTTTTTTATTTTCTGTTTTTCCATTTTTTTTGGATCGAAAAATGCGTTAAACCATGTCAGTTTATTTAAGGGTTGTTTTGACTAGACAAAAAGTTGTGACCACATTGACCTTGCTTATCCGGAGATTGCATGCAGATTATGACGCATTCTCCGCGCGCTGAGTGTCGTAAATGAGTGATGGATGATGTTTTAATGAAGTCCGAGCTCTTCGATCAGATAATACATCTGATCATTGCGAATCGGAGGGGTTTGCCAGATTCGCAAGGGTGGAAAATCTGATCTGATTTTTTGGGTGAAATAATTGATTGCAAGACTTGTTTCTGTGATTATTTGCGTTATGCGGAGATAACATGTCTGCAGCGAAGGATAGGGGCGATTCAGATGATTTAACTCAAAGCAGGTTTGCACATACGAGTATGTTCATTTTGAAAGTCTCTCAGGTCAAAGATGGATAAAAAAAAGAATAGATAAAATGATGTTCAACATTTTCCAAAACTACACTATTCCATCTGTAACGTCAAACGTCACAGATAATCAAGCCCACTCTGACTCATGTGCTATGCATCGCATTTAAATGTCACAAATGACCTTGAAGTTGATGCATTACCAAAAATGCGATTCCATTCATCTCACACCAATATTTCCATCATCAACCAAACCGACTGAATGCCGTCTAACTTCCGCTAAATTTTGTCAAACGAATGGAAGAACTTCTTCAAATCTCCAAGGGGTTTTCAGTTTGTTGCAACTCAATGCATTACAATGCACTCGCTCGAGGCCATCATTCAGTCCCAATGACACTCGAATAACAATGGATAACCCTTCTATTTGGTATTTTTATGCAAATCTTGATTTTTTCATTGTTGCACTCAACAAACCTGGCGAAGTGTGTTCGTGCAGGAGGACACTTTTGATGCTGGAGAGCGTGTGTGATGCGGACAACCCTTTATCGTGCCCACGAAGCGTTACGATTTTCGAAACAAACATTTTAAATCGCCAAACGTTTCACGTTTCATTCCGTGAAATGTATCCTGAAGGAGTGGGTTATTACGAGAGGGTGATCCTCTTCAAGCCGCTCTCTTCGACGGAGTGGTGTGGCATCGTGGCACGCGTAATGATAGGGGATGCACAATGATTTGTGAGGCAGCTGAATTATTTATTTTTACTACGATTTATCGTAACACAAACAGACAAACCATTAAATTATCGTGTGTGGGGAATGCGTGTTGGTTTTTGCGAATATTGCGAACCTTCCACAACTTTTAGGATGGCTCTTAAATGGCAGTTCTTAACTTAAATTTTAGGATTTTTAAAAAAGAGCTACTCGTATCCGGTTGTAGAATATTTTTAGAGTAGGCGGTTGGGCTCATGAGCTCGTGATGTGTCCTTGTTAGCTTCTACAGCAATCACTCATGTTGGGCAGGATACTATTCCTGATGAGTGGATTTACAGTCTAATGCGACGCGAAGTGAGGGAATCTTAGCTTACTCTAGGAGCACTGTCATTGTCTTGTGAGAATTGGTGCTGTAAAAATGTTGGAGCTTTTGTCCCGGAACCAGGGCTAAGGAGGAAAAGAACGTGTCTGGAGTGAATTGCGAAGAGAAACCTTATACTTGACGAACTTGTCAGACATCTAATTAGACTAGGATATCCTGCTAGTGATGGTTGGTGGTCTGAAAAGGAGCAGAGAACACAATTTTTATGCTGCTTTCGACACTCTGTACTTTTCTTCAATAATCAGAACGAGTCCTTATCAGTGTGGTTTCAGGCCTGGAAAGTGCACCATCGATCAAATCGTCACACTGCGGCAGATCCTGGAGAAGACCCAAGAAATCCAGATCGACACACACCATCTATTTGTCGATTTCAAGGCCGCATATGACAGCGTGTATAGAGACGAGCTATACAGCGCCATGTCTAGTTTTGACATTCCTGCCAAACTCGTCAGACTGAGCAGGATGACGATGGAGAACTCTCGCTGCTCCATCAAGGTCGGTAACGAACTCGCCGAGACCTTCAATGTCAAAAAAGGTTTTAGACAAGGCGACGAGCTGTCATGTGATTTCTTTAACATCATTCTTGAGAGATCGTGCAAAACTCACTGGCCAACACAAGAGGCACGATCTTCCAAAAGTCTGTTCAACTGCTAGCTCACGCTGCTGACATTGACGTAATTGGGCGAACACAGCGAGCCGTCAATGATGCGTTTGTTGGCATTGAAACGGAAGCGGCTAAAATGGGTCTGGCGAGAAAGGACGCACAACATCGACGACTTGGCCAGAACGTCACCATAGGCAGCTATAACTTTGAGGTAGTTAAGGACTTCGTCTACCACGACTCCGCGGTAAACAGTACAAACAACATCAGTACCGAGATCAAGTGCGGAATAACTCTTGCCAACCGCTGTTTTTATGGGCTCAAAAGGCAATTGAGTAGTAGAGCCATCTCTCGGAAGACCAAGTTGACTTTAAACAAGACCTTGATTATCCATCCCAGTCCTGCTGTACTGCGCAGAGGCATGGACAATATCCCAAGCGGATGAACAGTGTCTTGGTCTTTTCGAGAGAAAAGTTCTGCTCGCGATCTTTGGTCCTGTTTGCTTTGATGGCATTTGGAGGAGAAGGTTCAACCACGAACTGTATGGGCTGTACAGCGACATGAGTCTAGCTAGGCGTCTACGGATCCAACGCCTAAGATGGCTAGGCCATGTAGAGCGTATGGACAACTTAGTTCCGGCCCGAAGAGTCTTCGACTCTGAGCCTGTGGGACAACGCAACAGAGGACGTCCACGAACAAGGTGGCGCACACAAGTCGAAGGGGACCTCGGCCGGCTTCGTGTGCGAAACTGGAGAGTGCTGGCGAAAGATCGAGCTGGCTGGAGAGGCATGTTGAGTGAGGCCCAGGTCCACCTCGGACTGTAGCGCCCTAAGAAGAAGAATCAGAGCGAGCTGAATAAGATCGGTTTGAAGTAGATGAGAGAAGCATGGTATGCGTGGTATGTGCCTAAGTATGAAATCTGTCAGCCGTACCTACCCTATCCATCAAGGCAATGGCTGGAACATAAAAGATGGGCCAGATATATTTTTCGTTCCGCGGAGGTATGGTACCGACATTGTCAAGATTTCGAGCGGGAAACAGCTGTCAGTGTCAAAATAACCTATGATTTATGAGATTTATGATCTATGAGATGGCCCATCCTATACAAGTGTCCTGTCAAAATAGCTTGCTTTTCGTGGTGTGTAATTTCTTGCAAAACTGCGAATTTATCGTTGCTCAGACTCCTTTTAACTTCTGGAACAATTGCCTGTAGTTCAATATAAAGTCTGAAACTCATTTTCACTCCTAATGAATTAGTAAACCACATTGTGTTATACCCAGTCATTGGGCGTTCCTTCAGTCAGCCAGAAACATTTTGTTTGCTTTCTTCCATCATCCTCCCTCATCATTCTGTGCACAAATGTTTATAAAGGTAGACCTTAAACAAATTCGATACACATTTACATGACTTTCAATTTCAAAGTTCAATTTCGTTTTAAAAGCTTGACAATCCCCTTCGATGTTTGCTGAGAGCAACTCCCTATCGTCTGTCAATTAATCTCCACAAAAACAATTTCTGTACTTCACTCCAGATGCTGTAATTAATCATAGAACCTCGTATGCTTCATGCCTAAGAGCTGTTTGCAAGAAAACCACAAGAAAGCCATCAGACAAGATGTACCCCCGAAAAGGCAAGTGGAAGACTGACATTTTAGGAAAAAGTCAAGGACTTGAAGTGACGCTTGGCATACGGTTTTCTAATTAAACAAAACAAATATGTTTGTCGAAAGGAGGCACCACCTGTACGCAATGAGAGAGGGTAGGCAGGGACATGACAGAATTGAAAGGAAGATGGATACACTCGAGAGTATGCATTTGTAGTGCGAATCATTACATGAAATTCAAGGATGAATACACGTGTTTTGAAGGTAATCAAGTTACAAATGAGAGGGTAATTTGAGATTTGTGTCTTGCATTGGTCTGCAACACTTTATATGATGAGTGAGTGAGTAGAATGTGATAGATATTTTTAAGGCCTAAAATCATCCACCCACTTTTAGTAAAATTAAACACTGTTTGCATTGCATTTAGTTCACGCTAATAGTACGTTTACAACGCACCCAAATTCAACATTTCGGCTAGTTTCTGCATTTCAGCCCAAATTCATTGCATTTCGCCATACATTTCCTGCATTCTAGAATGTTGCATTCCAGTGAAATGCAGGATTTCGTCGCTGCATTTGCAAGTTCGTCAAATCGAACAATCCTCTTTTCAAATTCAGCGCCATTCAGCACGTCATACAATGACATTTCAGCAAAATTGGATTTCGAAATTTTTTTCCCGGAAATGTTGAATTTGGGTGCGGTGTAAACGTACTATAAGACTCCCAAGGTCGGTGACACATTTCTCATCCTTGACAACGTGTACCGCTTGTTCCAGTGAATGAAAGTGTTACTCATTCCCACCAAATCACCCTTTCTTACAACCAGTCCACCTTTTGCTTTTTAACAATTTCCTTACGACAGGAATGGACATACCTCAGCTTGAACTGAATTCCTTCAACCAAGTCGTCGTCTTCCTCTTGCAACAAATGATGTAACTGAAGAATAATTCAAATGCTTCTGCAGATGGTAAGGTCACATTTTAACGGTAGCAGCTCATTATAGACGCTCAAGTGATTAATTAACGCCGACAGTCACGTGCAGTGTCTAAAATGTATCTCCACACAGATGGTTTTGAATGGTCACCGTGAATGGCGTGCGGTTGCATTTTTAGTAATTACTCCACCGATTATTGAATTCTTACAAGACTGAGCCGACCGTTCTGCAGGTCGGAGCCAACTGAAGCGGCGGAATGGTACACAGATGAATGAAATATCATCTCCGTACTCCATTGGAGGATAACGACTATGGAACGTCAGAGAGGATGGTATTTGAAAACATGTTGTTGTCTATGAATGAATGGCGGACGTGCTTGGGAAACTATTGCATCATGTTAAGAATCTAGGTTGAAGATCCATGGAATCTGATTGCTTCAAATGGAAAAGAGGAAACACAGGAGGACTAATTTAATAATTGGCTACGCAAAACTTAAATGGCGATAATGATGCCTGTCGTCCGCAACTGATTTCGGAGGACTGTTAACAGCCCAGTCACGCGTTCTTCGAATTTTTGCTGCAATGTTGTGTCTAAATGGTGGGCCATCTAGTGTTTTTTTAAATTAAAGGTTATTTTGACACTGACAGATATTTCCCGCTCGAAATCTTGACAGAAAGTCTGTATCATACCTCCATGGAAAGAAATAAGTCGCTTGAACAACATTGGGAAACATTGAAAACTTATTTCTGTACTGTGTAGCCCAAACAATGTGTTTTTTGATAAAAGTTTTGACCAAAATGAAGCACCCACTGCGACTGCTGTACGCAAGTTTGTGCCAAAAGCTCTTGAGACTGGTATGCTAGTGGACAGCACTCATGGTCCCCGTTGTCGTACAGTGCGCACAGATGAGAATGTGGCTGCTTGTGGGGTGGTGGCATCATTAGACCATTTTTCTTCGAAAATGAGGCTGGGAAAACCGTTTCGGTCAACGGTGGGCGTTACAGAGCCATGTTAACCGACTTGAGAAATTGAAGGCATGGTTTTGGAGGACTTCTGGTTCATACAGGATTGCGCGCCATGTCACACAACCCATGCCACAATCGATCTTTTGCCCATCAAATTCCCAAATTGTGTTATCAGCCGTCTTGGCGATGTCAATTAGTCGTCTCGGAGCTGCGATTTGACCCCTTCGGACTTTTTTTTGTAGAGATCGTCGTTATGCTAACAATCCGGAAACGATTCAATCACTTGAGGCCAATAGCCTCCAAGAATCCGTGAGCTACAGCCTGAAACCATCAACAATGTCCTGGAAAATTGGAGTGACAGAATGCGCTGCTGCGAAGCCAGCCATAACGCATGGAAAAAATTTAATTTTGTGAACTTTATTGGATTTTTAAAAATAAACTTGTATTTGGCCGCACGTATATTCATTGTTTTTATGTATAGCGGTCTTCTTTAACTAAATTTCGGTGTTTGGAATGATGAACAGGTCCTGTTTTATATCTGTCAGTCTTTTCGAGATCCAACTGTACTTAGACTTCGAACAGCAGAAAAAGTCGGAGTGCGTGCAGTTTGTTTGACTTGAGAAATATAGAATTTGAGTTCTATCAAAATCAAAGAATCTACTTTTCGACTATCAAAAACAACCAAAAAAGCGACCATTGTCGTCATATCAGACTTTTAATTACCCTAGACACACACCTTCAAGTTTCGAGCCTCTTCACAACCTCCAAACTAAGTGAACCTAGATTAGAAATCAAAGAATGCTTTGAATAACTGTAAATCGGTCTTTTACAAAATTACTCGCCAATAGTTCACATCTAAAAAATATATTTTTAACAATTTTCACGTTGAGGGGAAAAAAATTAAATTTTAAAATGCCTTGCAGGCTGTGTGAAACGCAAAGTGAAATGTTTCCGCAGGCGGCGAGATTCTCGACGCCTCTTATGGCCGCGGCAATTCCCCATTTCAATGTGAGTCAAGTTGCTGCACTTTAACAATCAAAATCAATGTTCTCTTTTCAGGCGAAAACGGACTTTCTTTGCCCGCATTGTTTTGTGGTGTATTTTGAAGTAATTGAACTTAAGTACGGTGACAAGATCCGAAAGTATTTGTATTGGACTTGTACTGGAGACGCTTCATCGACACGACCACCGTCGCCACCTGCTCCAGTACGGGAACGGGTAAAAAAAATCGAGTGCTCAGCGTTCTCATCACGGTTCGCTCCGATGCTCGAAGAACGTTCTTTGGAAGCTGCTAAGAACTGCTATTGGGTTTATGATTTTCAGTCTCCCCTTTTGCCAGGGTCAAAGTTTTTGTCTTGCATTAAGCCGAGGTATCCTTATCGCAAAGAGGCACCTGAGCCGCCATTTTCTATGCCACCCATTGAGGCTGCTGCTACAATAACCATTGATTTCCCCATTGAGGAATCAAAGGCCAATGTGAAGCCCTCTCAGTGCGATACTGGCAAAACCGAAGGCGCTGCCCAACAGTAACAAAAGCCGCCTTTTGGAGATACTTTTACATTCCAGTTGTTGACGTATGTGTTGCATTTTGTGTTTCATTATGTGTTTGCAAATGTGTTTGTTTATAATAAAAGTGATCGAAAAGAAGAGGCTTCTGTGAACAATATCTAAATGTTTTATTTTCCAAACTTAAAAGTGGCATTCTGTGTGGCATTCACAATCCGTCATGGTAATTTCGAGTGTGTTCGGATATGCCGTTATTTTGAAAGTGGATATTTTATTTGAATTTTTAGGTTATGATACGTCGTCTTTTGCAGATCCCAATGAGAATAATTCGAAAAGTTCCTTGCTTTTGATTATAACTGCTCGATCTTTTAAAAGCCCGTACAACTGCTGGCATTCGCGGACGACATTGACGCGATTTGTGTGCCGATATCAAACGCAGAATAACTCTTGTTTTGAGCCACAAAAAACAACGGTTGACAAGAGTTATTCTGCGTTTGATATCGGTACACCAATCGCAGCAATGTCGTCCGCGAATGCCAGCAGTTGTACGGGCTTTTAAAAGATCGAGCCTCTTGTGGTGGCCAGTGAGTTCTGCATGATCTTCTCAAGAACGATGTTAAAAAAGTCACATGACAGCGCGTCGCCTTTTCTTTCACCGATTTATTATCTATCGATCTACTATCGTCAACCTGTTTGGCGCTGTATAGCTCCTCCCTATTCACTCTGTCATATGCGGCCTTGAAATCGAAATCAACGACTCGAGTTTTTTGCGAGGTTTTTGCAAGGATCTGCCGTAATGTGAAGATCAGGACTACTGTGGACTTCCCTGGGCTGAAACCGCACTAATAAGGACCTATCACAATTATTCAGGTTTCAGGCGCTCACACAAAACGGAAGAGAAGGTAGGTAGGTTTAGGTAGGTAGGTATGTGGGTAGACGGGCACAAGCCACGTCTCACTTAGGTCCTTAGGGACCCATTGTGATGCCCAATAGGGGAATAATAATAATAATAATGGAGGCTCTACAGTTCGAGGTGGACCTGGGCCTAGCTTCTCAGCGACCACTCGTGTTGTGCGTGCTATTGTTCTCTCACGAGTGGAGGGGATCTACAGTTTAATGCCGACTCCGAACGGCGAGATTGAGAAGCTATTTCTAGACAGTTATACTCTTTGAGCATTGTCAGTGACTCGAAAGAGGTGGAGCCGTGAAAAAATGTTTGATGTTTTTCTCGAGATTCGAACCGACGACCTCGAGCGTAGGAGTCGACGCACCTACCCACTACGCAACGGCGCCCACCAATTGGGGAATAGTGTCTCCTTTTAACCCTTGTCGCACTCATGGTCCTTCGTTGTGCTGGAGCCAGCCCGATATCCTTAAGAACCTGCAAAGAGATCTTAGAGGTATATTTGAAATTGAAAGAAGAATTTTCCCAGTGTTCTATGGCGCAACTGACAAAGACTAGGGCAGTGACAGAGATAGTGAGGAGTGTCCTCTCGTTCCTCTTCGTCACCGCAGCTTCTACAAATGTTGTCGTTGGAGAGTCCCATTTTCATGGCATGGCTTGTAAGATGATTATAGCCAATGAGAGCTCCAACCACCATCGTTAGCAACTCTTTGTCGCACTGAAGGATCTTGTCGGTTTTTGCTCGATCATATCTGGGCCATAATGCTTTAGTAGTCACACATGTAGACAGACCGCGCCATCTACTGTTTGCCATTTCAATGATCACTGTATCCACCTTATTCCTCAGCTCTGAGAGTGGCGGTTTAATACCGTGAATTGCTTGTGACGCGTCGGTCCCTGACCCTGTTCTGGCAAGTTCATCAGCTATCTCATTGCCGGCTATGTCCCTATGTCCTGGGACCCAGCACAGATTGATCGAGTGCTGTGAGCCAAGAGCCTTTAGATCTTCGCGACAGCTTGCGACTAGCTTGGACTTGACTTCTATTGCGGATATAGCTTTCATGGCCGCCTGACTGTCAATGTCAATGGTAATATCAGCTGGTGGTATCGCCATCATTGCTATCGTTTTGGCCGCTTCTTTGACCGCCAGGACCTCCGCTTGAAATACGCTGCCATAATCAGGGAGTCTGATTGAGCAGTGCAAGTTTAGTTCGTTGGAGAAAATGCCCGCCTGTGCCTGCTTCCATCTTTGACCCATCGGTATATATGTACCTTTATTGTCGAGTGGTTGATGGGTTCATTGGACGTCCACTCCTCTCTGGTGGGGTATTGGAATTTGAAGGGTCTCTCGAAGTCGAGGTATGGGAGCCTATAGTCGCTCTCGACTTCTGATACTGCAAGTTTGTTAAGAATACTTGCATGTCCAGTGGTACCTGAGCGGCAGTTGCAAGATTGACTGATGCTCAGAGCACTTTTAGCGGCGATTGCCTGCATATGAAGGTCAAGCGGTAGCATTTGTAGGATCGTTTCCAGTCCAGCTGTTAGGGTAGAGCTGATTGCTCCAGTAACTCCCATACACGCAAGTGTCTGTATTTCCGTCAATGCCTTAAGATTAATGGCTTTCAATGCTGCCTGCCACCAGACTACGCTGCCATACGTGAGGATGGGTCTGACAATAGCGCTATACATCCATAGGATGGTCTTGGGGCTTGGTCCCCATTTTTTACCGACAATTTTCGCGCAGATATAAAAAGCGCATATTGCCTTTTTGACCCTTTCAGTAACATTAAGATTCCAATTTAGTTTTTTGTCAAGAATTATACCTAGGCAGATAGCACTGTCGGATAGCGTCAGTGTGGATCCTTCAATAGCTGGAAGCCTGAATTGCGGTATGACACTTTTATTGGAGAAGAGAACCAATTCGGTCTTACTTGGGTTAACACCCAGTCCGCAGTTTTTTGCCCATCTAGCTTGAATACTTATAGCGCCCTCAAGTACTTCACTTATGGCCGGGAGGAATTTGCTTCTAGCTATCAACACTACGTCGTCTGCATAAGACGATGTTTAGACTTTTGTCTCAATAATTGGCGCCGTTAAAGGGTTTCCATCTCTTATGGATTAAATCAGTTGCCAGTTTAAAAATGTAAAATAGTATGAATGCAAGATTCAAAGCTCGACTGTCCAATGTCAGAAAGCTGCACCAGCCAACAAAGAGGAATTTTAACATTGGACGCCTGAGCACACCGGAGATTGCCAGAGCCTATAAAGAGCAATGTGGGCGCCGTGGCGTAGTGGGTAGGTGCGTCGACTCCTACGCTCGAGGTCGTCAGTTCGAATCTCGAAAAAAAACATCAAACATTTTTTCACGGCTCCACCTCTTTCGAGTCACTGACAATGCTCAAAGAGTATAACTGTCTAGAAAAAAGCTCTCAATCTCGCCGTTCGGAGTCAGCATTAAACTGTAGGTCCCCTCCGCTCGTGAGAGAACAATAGCACGCACAACACGATTGGTTGCTGAGAAGCTAGGCCCAGGTCCACCTCGGACTGTAGCGCCGCCATTATTATTATTATTATGAAGAGCAATTAAGTGAGAGACTCTCCGGTATGCCTACGTCGAACATAAACGCCAACGATATGTGGTTGCACTGCCGCTCGGCCATCAACATCAAAGAGGTGGCTGAAACCACTTTGGGCTACCTACCATCCCTGCCAAGAAACTCGTGGTATGATGCCGAGTGTGAGCAAAAGAAACGTGCAACCGACGAGGCATACCAAAAGACGCTGCAACGAAAAACTAGAGCAGCGCATGATGAGTAACGGGCTAGAAGACGGGAGGAGAAAAAACTTCTACGACTGAAGAAACGGTCTCTCGCAACCTCCCAGCTCAAGGATATTGAGGAGTCTAGGGACAGACAAAAAATACGGGCCTTTTATAAAAAAGCCAAAAGCCTGGCCAAAGGCTTTAGGAAAGGCACCCAGGCTCTTCGAAATTGTGAGGGTAATCTCGTTACTGACCCGCAAGGAATAGTGGATGTGTTTAAGCAGCACTTCCAACAGCTGCTTAGCGGGCCGGACCAGGAGAGAGTGATAGGGAATGAAGAAATCCCAACTCGAGTCGATGAAGAAGTCATCCTACCGAGCTTTGAAGAAGTCGGCACAGCCATTAAAAAGCTGAAGAACAACAAAGCCGCAGACTCAGATGGCTTACCATCAGAGCTCTTCAAGGCCGGTGGCAATGTTTTGGTAGGGAGCATGCACCAGATCATTTGTAGAATTTGGGAAGACGAAAGCATGCCCGACGACTGGAATATCAGCTCCATATGCCCCATCCACAAAAAAGGCGATTCTACCTCTTGCACCAACCATAGAGGTATATCCCTGCTCAACGTCGCCTACAAGATCCTGTCCAGTGTACTGTGTGAATGTCTAAAGTCGTTTTGCACCCCACTAATCGGCACGTACCAGTGCGGCTTCCGGCCCGGCAAATCGACTATAGATCAGATCTTCACACTAAGCAAATCCTGGAGAAGACCAGCGAGTTTCAAATCGATACGCACCATCTTTTTATCGATTTTAAAGCCGCATACGACAACATTCATCGCAAGGAAATATTCGAAGCGATGGCCGAATTCAGGATCCCGGGAAAACTGATCCGGTTGTGTCGCACCACGCTAACACATACGCGATGCATCGTGCAGTTCGGCTCGAGGACCTCCGAGCCGTTTGAAACCTGCACTGGATTTCGGTAAGGAGATGCGCTGTCGTGTGATTTCTTCAATTTGGTACTGGAGAAGATAGTGCGGCGGGCTGCTGTAAACACGGAAGGCACTATCTTCTACAAGTCAGTCCAACTGTTGGGATACGCAGATGACATCGACATCGTTGCGCGTTCCCAGCGAGCCGTAGTAGAAGCTTTCACGGCGATTGAAGAACAGGCGAAACGAGTTGGTCTTAAGGTCAATGAGGATAAGACGAAGTATATGCTGTCGAGCAAGAAACGATCCGTCGCACACCACCTAGGACAAAACATTACTATCGACAGCCACAACTTCGAGGTAGTGAAGGAGTTTGTCTACCTCGGGGCAAACGTGAACTCCACGAACGACACCACAGGGGAGATCCGACGTAGAATCGCCCTTGGCAACCGATGCTTCTTCGGTTTGTCAAAACAACTGGGCTCAAAACTCTTGACTCGGAGGACCAAAATCATGCTCTACAAAACTCTTATTCTGCCAGTCCTGCTATATGGAGCCGAAAGCTGGACACTAAGCAGAACTGCGGAGCTGATTCTTGGTGCCTTCGAAAGAAAAATTCTACGTCAGATATATGGTCCCGTCTGCGAGGAAGGCGAATGGAGGAGAAGACACAACCGCGACCTCTATGAGCTGTACCAGGATGTGGATGTAGTCCGGAAGGCAAAAATCCGTCGACTGACGGACAACAACGCTCCAGCTAAGAGGGTCTTCGAATCCGAGCCTCCACGTTCGAGAAAGAGAGGAAGACCGAACCTCCGGTACAAAGACCAAGTCATCGCAAACTTAAGACAGCTTGGTCTTGATGACTGGAAGCAGCGTGCCCAGGACCGTCAACGATGGAAGGCAGCGATTCATCAGGCTCAGACCCTACATGGGTCGTAGGCCTACAAAGTAAGTAAGTAAAATAGTATGAATCCCCAACATTAATTATACTTGTGTACTCCCAAAAGAATGAAGCTCCAAACTCTGGTCAAGCTGTCCATTTACAAACTACTGCCAACTTGACCTCTTCGCAAAAGTGGATCAAACTCATTTTAGAAGTCATTAAGGTCCATTAATTCAATAAAACTAAACCCCTCATGAAACGAATAAAAGCGGAAACTTATGTCGAACTCGTGCGCGACTTAATGGTCACACAAATCCTATTTTCTATTTGGCATATCCTGTCCATTTGCGATGACTTTCAATGAATCCGAGTACTAAAACAGTCATCAATAGGATTTTCCGAATCAATGAACGACACAACCGCGCAGGGAGGCGAAACCGAAACACACATAAATCAAAACGATCCATCGAATTCTGGCAGTGCTGCCTGTTTGATGTGCAGTTAAGAAAAAAAGAAGAAAGCGACGGAGACGTCTACGACGAAGAGCGACCAATTTCATCCTCTCGAGCCTGAGTAAATAAAAATAATTGATTTTACTCTGATTGATTGGGAATATGGAAGGAATAAAGTTTTCGCATTCAGTGCGCCTCGCTCGGCCCGTCCCGGCGTATGGAGGCATCAAATTGAAATGTTGGCGGGACCGGCGAAGCCGCAAATTGAGTTCATGCAATGCAAATATTAGTGCTTCGCTAGGCTTGGTTATAACTTTGAAGTTGAGTTGAGTTCCTTGAGATTGAATGGGGGAGGATAGATTGCGAAACGCATCATCATCGTTAGATTTATATTTTTGTTATGAAATTTGAACCGCAGAGTGTATGGATATCGCAGTCAGATGAATGGAATGTGTTTACTTTGAGGGTGCTGTATGCCGGAGGGGGTTTGGTAATGAAGTGTTCCTCTTCTTGGTGGGAAGGATGAAGTTTTTTGCTTTACTTGAAACTGTTTAAGAGAGATGATTGAATAGTTTTAAGTTGTTTGGTTACGATTGGTGCGTCAACGGAAGTAAGTTTTGAATGCAACTATTGACATTGGGAGGCGCTGTTCTAGATGTGATTCATTCACAATGGAGTGACAGCTTTCAGATAAAATATGATATGAAGAATACCGCCAACCAACTTGTAAACGACTTCTTTCTATGTTTGGCTTCTAAAATACTACTTTCCTATTGTTTTAAAAGAAGGTTAAAAGGTGTTCTACATGAATTTTACTTAATACTAGCATTTTCTCAATTGATTGTCTATCAAAAGTGGAACAGATAAGCAAATTAATTTAAAGAAGTTTACTTACGAGTAATTACTTCTCAGGCCAGGGTCCCATAGAGAGCTAAAATTGCTTATCATCATTAACGGCCCCGGGCAAGCTGATTCCTGTCATCCTGACCAAGTTGACTTGGGTCCGGAATGACTTGTGCCGGGGATTCTGTCTGCCTCTCTTTCTCGAACCAGATGGCTCGGATTCGAAAACTCTTTTAGCCTGAGCATGTGCCTTTCCTTTTGCTCTTACAAAGAGACTTTTTCACAACAGCCAACTCGAAGCGAGGGTGAAAGTTATCTGCTACATTGCCCTTATACGACCAATGCTTGCCTATGGGTGCCCCGTGTGGTTCAACGTGGAAGCAAGCTTTATGGAAAAGATGAGAGTGTTCGAGAGGGCTTGTCTTAGGACTTGCCTTCGCCTCTATCGAACGCCACAGTCCCAGTACAAAAAATTCTACTCCAATGCGTTCCTATACAATAGGGCGAACATAATAAGAGTGGACAATTTTCTGATTAAATTAATTCGTAGGCATATTGCAAGAGCAATGACTTCGACGAATAACCTGATCTTCGGGGCTTCTTCTTCTTCTTTTTCTTAGGGCGCTACAGTCCGAGGTGGACCTGGGCCTCACTTAACATGCCTCTCCAGCCAGCACGATCTTTTGCCAGCTGTCTCCAGTTTCGAACACCAAGCCGGCCGAGGTCCCCCTCGACTTGTGTGCGCCACCATGTTCGTGGACGTCCTCTGTTGTGTTGTCCCACAGGCTCAGAGGCGAAGACTCTTCGGGCCGGAGCTAAGTTGTCTATACGCTCTACATGGCCTAGCCATCTTAGGCGTTGGATCCGTAGACGCCTGGCTAGACTCATGTCGCTGTACAGCCCGCACAGTTCGTGGTTGAACCTTCTCCTCCAAAAGCCATCAACGCAAACAGGACCAAAGATCGCGCGCAGAACTTTTCTCTCGAAAAGACCAAGACACTGTTCATCCGCTTGGGATATTGTCCATGCCTCTGCGCCGTACAGCAGGACTGGGATGATCAAGGTCTTGTGTAGAGGCAGCTTGGTCTTCCGAGGGAGAGAACTATATATTTTTTTATATATTTTAAGTTTTAAATGTAAATAGTTGTATGCATACATGTACGTAGGAGTTGTATTTATATATGTGTGTATATCCATATATATAGATATTAAGTTGTGGGTGCATGTATGCATACAGTAGATTAAGGATAGGCTAAGATAGGTTAAGATAGTATGTAACATAGGTTACAATAGTGTGTAAAAAAAAAACCCAAGACTTAGGATTTAGATTTAAGGTATTCTTAAGACACGAAAATTTCAAGGTAACTAAGTTTTTCTTTTTAAGGTTCCGTCTACAAAAACGGAACCTTTATAATTTCGGTGTGTCCGTCCGTCCGTCCGTCCGTCCGTCCGTCCGTCCGTCCGTCGTGTCTGTCACACTTTTTTATCTCCGAAGTTTATGAAGATATCGGCATGAAATTTTGGAATTAGGTTCTTCGAACCTAGATGTCTGAAAAATGGTCGCACCCCATCGAAATATATATCAATCGACAGATCTTTCGAAATGAGGTGGAGGTTTCTCTCAACACTTTTTTATCCAAAATACCGTTTGCAAAATATGGAGCTCCAAAGTTTTTTTTAAATGCGTCCCCCCCTGCCATTTCTAAACCAAAGTGTCACAAAATCACAAAAACTTGGCTTCATTGAGTACTTTCATTTAAAACCATTTCGAGTACTCTGGCCCTAATGGTTTTGGAAATATTGGCCAAAAACGGTCAATCATCGATATGCGAATTTTGAAGATCTGAAAACGCACTTTTGAAGACATCAATGTAAGCATTAAGAAATGATAAATTTCAAAATATCGATTTATGTTGAAATTTTGAGATATCTAAGATTTAAAATAAGAAAAAATTTTCATTTTTACACATAATTTCATGCTGTGTTCGGCCACTCTATTCGTTGAAGAGCGTTATCTTTTCGATCTCACCCCTAAATGCCCAACAGAAATGAACACACACACACAGCAGGCATGAGCAGTGATTGGGTATGTGTATGATGGAAGGGATTTTCTGTGTTGGATAAACTTTCTATCCAAGTATGTGTATGTGTGTGTATGTGTGAATGTATGAATGAAGGGTTGATTTGGGTTGAAGTTAGAAGAAAATTCAACTTAAATAGTTTGGCATTCAGACATCATCCATCAATATTATGCGACCTTCCCCGTGCGAGTTCAACTCGTACTTGCCCAGTTTTTTTTTTTTTTGAATACATTTAATCCCGATTTGCAAATAATGAATCTATTTTCAATTTGGTTTTACGAAAAACTGCAGTTTCCGATTTAAGACCTTTTTGCCTAACGTCAAAGATTTGTAAAATTTGTGGAAACGAAAGCGTACCCGACCATTGAGATATCAGCTTCATACGTACAATTAATTCATTAAATTTTCAATTAATTTAGTATTTAAATTGAACTAATGCCAACTGTTTTACACAGTCATTGAAGACAATTACATATAGTAAACTACTATATGTAATTATATTGAAACTTGCAATTGTTTTTTCGTGCACCAATTAGAGGTTACATTTATAAATCTACGCAAAGTACACAATTTTTTATACGATTTCAAAAATTATTTATTTTTTGTAAACTAGAAATATAGACTTTTCAGAATTTATATAGGATGTTATGCCTTTGAAGAGAAACTTTAATAAATTTGAAGAAATTGCTTGGTTTCACTTCTAGTTCCAAAGACAATTAAGAACAAATAATTCATTGACGAATTTTGATATGGAGGGTCTCTTCGAAATTTTCGTGTATGCATATATCACGCTTAATACCACCCTACGTGATGTGACTTGGCGCGGAGTTATGTGACATGGAGTGATGATACGTAATATGTGATATTATATGACGTGATATGAAGTGACGTGACGTGATATGACGTGATATGACGTGACGTGACGACATGACATGACGTGACATGACATGACATGACGTGCCGTGACGTGACGTGACGTGAGGTAACGTGAGGGTGACGTGAGGTGACGTGAGTTTAACGTGAGGTGACGTGAGGGTGATGTGACGTGACGTGAGTTTAACGTGAGGTGGCGTGAGGGTGACGTCAGGTTGCGTGAGGGTGATGTGAGGTGACGTGAGTTTAACGTGAGGTGGCGTGAGGGTGACGTGAGCTGACGTGAGGGTGACGTGAGATTAACATGAGGTGACGTGAGGGTGATGTGAGGTGACGTGAGTTTAACGTGAGGTGGCGTGAGGCTGGTGTGAGGTGACGTAAGAGTGATGTGAGGTGACGTGAGTTTAACGTGAGGTGGCGTGAGGGTGACGTGAGCTGACGTGAGGGTGATGTGAGGTGACGTGAGTTTAACGTGAGGTGGCGTGAGGTTGACGTGAGTTGGCGTGAGGGTGACGTGAGGTTGCGTGAGGGTGACGTGAGATTAACGTGAGGTGACGTGAGGGTGATGTGAGGTGACGTGAGTTTAACGTGAGGTGACGTGAGGTGGCGTGAGGCTGATGTGAGGGTGACGCGAGGGTGGCGTGAGTTGACGTGAGGGTGACGTGAGCTTACGTGAGGGTGACGTGAGCTTACGTGAGGTGATGTCACGTAACTTCCTGATATATGCATACACGAAAATTTCGAAGAGACCCTCCATATCAAAATTCGTCAATGAATTATTTGTTCTTAATTGTCTTTGGAACTAGAAGTGAAACCATAACATCCTATATAAATTCTGAAAAGTCTATAGTTCTAGTTTACAAAAAATAAATAATTTTTGAAATCGTATAAAAAATTGTGTACTTTGCTTAGATTTGTAAATGTAACCTCTAATTGGTGCGCGACAAAAAAATTGCTACGTTGACGTTGACCAATGACAATTCCACGCTGTGATCGACGATGTAATTTCTTTAACATCGTTCTTGAGATGATCGTGCAAAACTGATTGGCCAACACAAGGCGCACGATCTTCCAAAAGTCCGTTCAACTGCTAGCTTACGCGGATGACATTGACGTGATTGGGCGAACACAGCGAGCCGTCAATGATGCGTTTATAACGTTGCGTTGAAACGGAAGCAGCTAAAATGGGTCTGGCGGTAAACGAGGGCAAAACAAAGTATATGCTGTCATCGAGAAAGGACGCACAACATCGACGACTTGGTTAGAACGTCACCATAGGCAGCTATAACTTCGAGGAAGTAAAGGACTTCGTCTACCTTGGCTCCGCGGTAAACAGTACAAACAACATTAGTACCGAGATCAAACGCAGAATTACTCTTGCCAACCGCTGTTTTTATGGGCTCAAAAGGCAATTGAGTAGTAGAGCCCTCTCTCGGAAGACCAAGTTGACTTTGTATAAGACCTTGATCATCCCAGTCCTGCTGTACGGCGCAGAGGCATGGACAATATCCCAAGCGGATGAACAGTCTCTTGGTCTTTTCGAGAGAAAAGTTCTGTGCGCAATCTTTGGTCCTGTTTGCGTTGAGGGCATTTGGAGGAGAAGGTTCAACCACGAACTATATGGGCTGTACAGCGACATGAGTCTAGCCAGGCGTCGACGGATCCAACGCCTATGATGGCTAGGCCATATATAGCGTATGGACAACTTAGCACCGGCCCGAAGAGTCTTCGACTCTGAGCCTGTGGGACAACGCAACAGAGGACGTCCACGAACAAGGTGGCACACACAAGTCGAGGGGGACCTCGGCCGGCTTGGTGTGCAAAACTGGAGACAGCTGGCAAAAGATCGTGCTGGCTGGAGAGGCATGTTTAGTGACGCCCAGGTCCCCCTCGGACTGTAGCGCCCCAAGAAGAAGAAGAAGATCGACGACTCAAAACGATGATGAGTGTTACCTCTCACATTCCATTCATTTCAACCCCTAAATTCCCAACAGCAATGTACACATGAGCAGTGATTGGATATGATGGAAGGGATTTTCTGTCTAAGATACATTTTTTTAGAGGTATAGGATGGCTGTTTGTTTGGTTGTATGCACGAATGTAGTAATGAATGGTTGATTTGGGTTCAAGTTAGATGAAAATTTGACTCAAATAACTTGAATTCTTCGCCCGTTATTCAAAAATGCTTCCATCAACAAATATTTATGCGACGGAACCTTCGCCGTGTGAGTACAACTCGCATTTGCCGAGTTTATTTTACTTTCTTAGTTGAAAGGTATGCATTGTTTTTTAATAAAACCAAGATATATAAATAAAAACGTCGAAAGACATTTATAATTAATTTGGTGTAGCCTAGAGAGCCCGTATAGGGCCAGTAAGTTGGAATAAGATTATGTCTAGCATGTAAGTCTACTGAGTTAAATAACAAAAAATGCAAAAAAAAAAGCATGTGCCTTTCAAGACCTCGATTGGAGTCGATGGGTCTGTGATTTGTGATTTCCGGACTGAATCCACATCGTTCTACGCCACCTAGAGTTTTTTTTATTATTATTCTCTCACGAGTGGAGGGGACTTACAGTTTAATGCCGACTCCAAGCGATGAGATTGAGAAGCTTTCTCTAAACAATAATACTCTTTGTGCATTATCAGTGACTCGAAAGAGGTGAAGCCATGAATTTTTAATTGTTTGTCTGAGCTTGGATTTGAACCTAGACTGTGAAAGTATAATACCACGGCTTCCACTAATGCACTTATGAGAACATTTATGCATTCCTTTAAAACTCCTAGAAAATACAAGCAAAAATCAAATCCAATCTGAATGTACTTGAAAAAAGTTTAAGTAAAATTTAGGGATATCTCTTACCCCGTCGATTCAATACAACAGTCTAGCCACCAATTAAATGCTGGAGCCTTTTTTTAATTTTCTTTCAAAACACACCGAAGAAAACACAAAAGGACTAACGAACGACCATAGGAATTCCCTTGCATTACACACCAAACAATGGCCCGTCTTTGTCGTGCCTTGGACAATCATTACTCGGGTGAGTTTGCAGTCTGACTGAGGGTGTCTTTATTCTTTTCGTGCTTAATCCCCGCGGGGATTTTAGATTGTACTTTTTTTGTGAATGTAGGCACCACCTTTGGCAAGAGGGAGAATACAAGAGGCAGTTCCTTATTGATGTGCTTTAAACTGCATGGCATCTGTGTTCGTTTTCACCTTGAACTGATGAGGAGTTGTTTTCGGTAGGAGTAAAGTGATGTATTTTGGGAACGATTTTGAACATGGAGGACCTCAATTTGTCACAAAAATTCAGTGTATTACACCAACGAGTCGCTTACTTTAAAAATAAAATAAAAATTCGGTACTGTATATTTTTGAAAAAAAGTACTGAATGAAAAAAATCGTTCATAAGTATTATTATTAATAAATATAAATAAACATATATAAATATAAATAATATAAATATCAAATATCGATACTGTGAACCGTGTGGCATCGGTTTGGAATGGAGAGACGCTTTCTGATTGGTTTCAGACGGAATTGGGAGTAAAACAGGGATGCCCACTAAGCCTAACATTATTTGCCCTTTTTATAGATGATATTGTTGATTTTTTACCTGGAGGCATTGAGTATGCAGGAGTGCACATTAAAGCTCTCCTGTTTGCGGATGATATCGTGCTGTTGGCAAGATCTCCGGAATCCCTGCAATTGATGATCAATCGATTAAGTGAGTACTGTGCTCTATGGAGTTTAAGAATCAATCTCGAGAAATCGAAGATAATGATTTTCAAAAAAGGTAGAGGGAACCTTGCCTTCAACGAAAAATGGCGCTATAGAGGGGTAAACTTAGAGATTGTTAAAGAATATAAGTATCTGGGAGTCCTGCTATCAAGCAATCTAAATATGAAAAGGCATATGAGCGACAAACTAACGAAGTCTAAAACCGCAGCCTGGAGGAAAAGTTTCAGCAACACAAATATACAGCACAGTAGTAAATTTAAAATATACGAAGCTGTATCCGAGCCAGTAATGCTGTACGCGGCACAAGGAGGTAGAAAAATTGCAACGCTTTTTTATTAAAAAATTGTTTCGACTTCCTCCAAAGACGCCGAACTACATGCTTATGGTGGAAACAGGCTTATCCCCATTATATATAAAATCACTGAAGATGCAAATTAATTATATAATACGTGTAATGAATATGGCAGACAACAGACTTCCGAAGATAGTGGGACTAAACAGTTCGAAACGAAACTGCATGGTTCGAAGAGTGGTTGAAATTGGCTCGAGGGTCTGGTGTAGTTCTGAACGCTGATGGTACAAACTGGGGAATTGGACTATCACAATTAATAAAACATGTCGATGAGCAGAATAAACTTTTTAGAGGAAGCGGGGAGATCGCTACATCGCAATATATACAGCCGACTAAACCACAATCTGGGGAGTCGAAACTACGAGTACTTTAAAGACACCTATAGCATTCAGGAAATTTCGATAGTGCTTAAACTTCGAGGTGAACTTCTAAATCTCAATTTTGTACCGCATAGAAAAGATCTTCCTATACTCTGCAGCATGTGCAATATGGAAGAAAGGGAAGAGAACATACATTTCATAGGCAAGTGTCCGATCCTAAAGGAAACAAGGAGATCTTGCTTTGGAAAGGACTACTTATCGGAACAAGAAATTGTATCTCTCCTAAATGAAATGGAAGTAACAAAGTTGTTCAAATACTGCAAAATTGCTTTAAGATTCAGAGAAAATATTCTGAGAGGGAACTATTGAAATTTGTATGGTCATACATTGGGCGCCGTGGAGTAGTGGGATGGTGCGTCGACTCCTACGCTCGAGGTCTTCGGTTCGAATCTCGAAAAAAAACATCAAACATTTTTTCACGGCTTCACCTCTTTCGAGTCACTGACAATGCTCAAAGACTATAACTGTCTAGAAAAAGCTTCTCAATCTCGCCGTTCGGAGTCGGCAATAAACTGTAGGTCCCCTCCATTCGTGACAGAACAATAGCACGCACAACACGAGTGGTTGTTGAGAAGCTAGGCCCAGGTCCATCTCGGACTGTAGCGCCGCCATTATTATTATTATTATTATGATCATACATTGAGAGTTTATAATTATTAGTACTATAGTCAATCCGGCAGACGGCAAAGCCATGCTGATTTTGATTTTGTATACTTTTTGTAAAAATAAGAAATATTATTTGAAAAAATAAAATCCTATCTAATCTAATCTAAAATTCTATAAATATCAAAAGCAAAAATAAATATTCCGAAGCAAGTTCTTTCTTTCATCATTATCATCATAATTTTCGTGGGCCGCATGTTCCACTAAACGGATTGCGGGGCAATGCACGCACGCGAGATCTTCAGGTCACTCGATATTCCGCCATCGACTCAAACTCATCAGGAGCTATGCCCAAGCGCAAACGGGTGATTTTTTTGATGTGGTCCAACAATCGCTTCCTGGGCCTACCAGGCGGTCACCTACCTAATGGAATCGCATTCAAGGCACGCCTCGGAAGTCGTGATGATGGGGACATTCGTGCCACGTGACCAAACCATCGAAGTAAAGCTTTTTGCGTTTGAAAAAGCAGCTGTCCAACATTGAGTTCCTCTCGCGCTGCCGTGTTTCTCACCCTATCCCACCGAGGAATTCCCACAACAGCGCGAAGAAATCTCATCTCGGCAGCTTGTATTCGGGATCTTATTCTTTCGGTCATTACCCAAATTTCATGACCATAGGTGAGAGTTGGAACAAATACTGCGTTAAAAACCGCTAACTTAGCTTCGGCACTAAGCTCGGCCTGATTAAAGATCGAACAAAGTGTTTCAAAATTGACCCAGCTACAGAAAAGCTCAGCATTATTCCTCCCATCACTCGTGAAGAAGACCCCGAGAAATAACCATAACCTCGGATTTGTTTACGTTAACCCTCATCCCAGCATCCCAGCATCAGCACATGGCATAATGGCGCTTAAGTCGTTCCTCAATTTACCGAGAGAATATATGTATTTTGTGGACTTTAATACAATTCGATATTCATATTTTTTTACTGCCAAGTATAAAATTAGTGAAGTGGTGGCTGGCTCTGCTCTTGATGCCCTGCTGAATCCCCCCCCCTAGATGTCCACATCATGGGGTGTACTCTCAAGGCCATCTTCCGTTTAAAAAGAAGTGGTTTTTGGTACAGCTCGCACTGGAGTTTCGATGACCTTGCGCACCGCATTTACTTTGACCCCAGTCGTATGGATATTCCGTCTGACGCACGGACATCAGTACTCCAGCTGCGACGAACATACAAAGTCGACTTTCCCTGTACTCAGGACTGGCTCTGGCCAGAATCTGAGCCAGGAAAGGAATGTAGTCGAATTTTGACGGACGGGTCCAAGACCAATGAAGGATCTGGTGCTGGTGCCTTCGTGGAGAGTGACAACCTCGTTAGGTAAATTTGCGTCGGTTTTCCAAGCGGAAACCTATGCGATCCTAATGGCTACGAGCTATATTGTGAAGAATAGGTGGAAGGGGCGAAGTATTTGTGTCTGTAGCGACAGCCAAGCTGTGCTTAAGGCCTTGCTGAACCCTTTAACCACTTCCAGGATAGTTCAGGAATGCAAGTCTTCTCTGAATTTGGTTGCTTGAATTCGCTGGATTCCGGGGCACCACGGGATCACGGGAAATGAGATCGCTGATGAACTTGCTAGGCGAGGATCAGATGAGACATTCTCAGGACCTGAACCTACGCTGGGACTGCCCGCGTCCTTGGTTAGGGCTTCCATCGATGGTTGGACTTTTCGAGAGCACAACCGCAGGTGGCATGAGTCTCGAGGATGTAGACAGACCAAGCGCATGCTCCCCAACGTCTGTAAGAAATCCGCGGCTTTCTTGTTATCTCTTAACAGAAAAGACTGCAGACAACTTATTGGCGTACTAACGGGGCACTACACCTTCGCCAAACACCTAAGTGTGCTTGGCCTAAGTGACGAAACCCTCTGCGACGCCTGTGGAGAAGACGATGACACTGCAGAGCACTTCCTCTGCCATTGTCTCGCTTTTGCTCGGATCAGGTGGCAGTTATTCGGCGCTGATGAGGTGAGAGCTGATGATGTAGGCTCCTCATCACAGAAGCGCCTGAAATTTCAGTAAAGGTAGCATGGTAGTACAATGGACCAGTTTTAAGTCTGAGTGCTCCAGTGTAGTGTGACAAAAACCTACGACAAAAAAAAAATCATTAGAGTTGCTGCACAATCAAGTTCGTTGTTTAGCACTTTTTGTGATGTTTCACATAAATTCTGTCCACTAGTCAAATGTTATGTCAATTTAACACCGTGATGTCAAAAACTCCAACGAAAAAAATTTAGAACCAACCAATTTAGCGGTCTGAACAGTCAGTCTCAATGGCTGATCCGCAGGAGATGCTTGCTGCAGACATTTCGATACAAAATTAGCAAAGAACGCACTTACTGTGGTCCTCCGAGCAGTGCTAGTGGCAAATTGAAGACAAAAGGCCACACTAAGGGCAAGTTAAGTCTTATGCTTATGTTGGGTTGGGTCGATGGGTATTTTTCAACGGACTAGATTTACACACAAACAATCGTTTCAATTCCAAGATTCAACAGCTTCGACGAAGAGAACAGGAACGATAATCAGAGCAAGAGAATATGCCAACAAATTCAAAGTTGACTGAAATGCATATTACTGCGACTTCTAAAGATGGAAACAATGCAAGTGCTCCCGACCCAATTCCTTCTCGGCTACCAATCAAATGATTCTGCAAGGCAAACGGGGTCATGCCATGAAGTCCCCTCGAGTAATGAAGGCCCTTGTCAAAATGGAGCATTTCATTTGAGAAACTTTGCAGGATTCAGTGGGAAAATTAATTGCGAGTGGATAAGGATTCGTTTTAAGTTCCTGCACTCGTCCCACTTTCAAAATTCACTCACTATCCCTCCGCATTCCCATTTCCGGCTCCAGCTTCGTATTTTGAAAGAATTATCTACAGATCCACAGAGAGGCGAAAGATTAATGAGGACAAAATAAGAAATTGAAATGAGCTACACAGTCCGTTTTATCTTTCCCAATATAATCTTAATTGGGTTCCCTACTTCGCAATTACTTTGCCTTACTTTAAGGGATTAACTCATAATACTAAAAGTTTGTGCGAACAAAGGAACGGAATGAAAGAGAATCGGCAAGGATTAGTTGTTGTTGTTGCAAGGTAGTGGTTGTATCTGTCTTGAGCAGGTTTCGTTCTTTGTAAACCTGATGTGTGTGGTCGAGGAGGTAATTGATCAAACTTCAAAGAGCGGTTGGGTTGGATAAAAGTAATTTCATGGTTCCGAAGTGGCAGCCGAAAGCATCCCGCAATTTATACCTTATCGGTGCGAAAAGTGCGATGGGGTGGATCGAGTAGGGGTGCTTCCTACTTCGGGACATCGAAACCACCAATTGTTCTTTCCCGTTGGGGCGGATTTATTCAGGACCTTCTTGTAATTTTTCGCTTTGTTAATTTCAAAAAACTCTTGGAGAAGATAGTTCAAAGCGTGTTTTGAACAAGAGCGATTTTGATGACCTTGACACCCGAATTTTCCTAAGAACATAAAGTTTCGCTTCGTCGGATTTAATTGAACACTTGAAATGGTACTTGGGGCTTTCTTTGAGAAGTATTCTAAGCTTTAGAACTTATCCTTGAAGCAGTACCTCAAACTGATGGAATTCTTTTTGTTTGCGGCAACTCAGAATGACTGTTTATGAAATCGGAAAAAGTGATAATGAGAGGGCACCACTTCTGGACTACACGATGGAAGCAATCCAATCATAGAGATATCTTTCGCATATTTTTAAGCTTTTCTGACACGAAAGTTGACTTTTTATCGATATCTATAGGGTTTCAAATTACATATAATCATTTTCTCTCTGCATGGCCTAACGCCTTCAGCAGGAGAAGAAAGAATTATGCCTAAGCCCCATCTTATAAGCTTACTTACTTAAGGTGGTGCTACAGTCCGGGGTGGACCTGGGCCTCAACCAACAAGCGTTCCAGCCAGCTCGATCTTTAGCTAGCTGCCTCCAGTTTCGCACGCACAGTTGGTTGAGGTCCCTTTCCGCTTGCGTCCGCCACCTGAGTCGCGGTCTTCCTCTACTGCGCCGTCCCTCGGGGGTGGATTCGAAGACTTTCCGGGCCGGAGCATTGGTTTCCATTCGCTCTATATGACCTAGCTATCTCAATCGTTGGATCTTCATCCTTCTGGTTAAATCAATGTCGCTGAATAGCTCGTACAGTTCGTTGTTGTATCTTCTCCTCCACTCACCCTCTATGCAGACGGTACCGAAAATCACCCGAAGAATTTTCCTCTCGAAGCAACCAAAAGGAACCTCGTCCGCTTTTGACAAAGTCCATGCTTCTGCGCCATATAGCAGAAGCCCATCTTCGCGGCCTCCGTCGCAATACTCACAAAAGTGCCATTGACATCACGCTGTGTTCTTCCGATTATGTCAATATCGTCGGCATATGCCAGTAGTTGGACGGACTTCTGAAAGATTGTGCCTCTGGTGTTAGCGTGCGAGTTTTGCACAATTTTTTCAAGTATGATGTTGAAGAAATCGCATGACAGCGCGTAGCCTTGTCTGAATCCTTTTTTGACATCAAAGGTCTCGGTTAAGTCTTTACCGACCTCGTTGGAGCAGCGCGCATTCTCCATCGTCATCCTACACAAACGGACGAGTTTGATAGGGATGCGAAAACTAGACATTGCTCTGTATAGCTCGTCTCTATAGATGCTGTCATACGCGGCCTTAAAATCGATGAAAAGGTGGTGGGTATCGATTTGCTGTTCCTGGTTTTTTCCAAGATCTGCCCCAGCGTTAATATTTTGTCGATGGTGGATTTTCCAGGCCTAAAGCCACACTGGTATGGACCGACCAGGTTGTTGACGAATGGCTTTGGGCGTTCACACAACACGGCAGATAAGATCTTGTATGCAATGTTCAGAAGACTGATGCCTCTATACTTATATAGGCGCATTTTAGAGGGTCTCCACTTTTGTGGATCGGGCAAACAATGCTGAGGTTCCATTCATCGGGCATGCTTTCTTCCGACCATATTTTACAGATGAGTTGGTGCGTGCTCCTTACCAAGTCATCGCCTGTTGCTTTGAAGAGTTCAGCCGCTAGGCCGTCAGCTCCAGCAGTTTTGTTGGACTTTAGTTTATATATAGCTTTCTTCACTTCGTCCATATCAAGGGGACCGAATTATTGATCTACATCGTCCCTTCCATTCGGGTTGAATGGTTCAATCTGCCTGACAGCGGAATTCGGTTCTTCATCGCCGTTATACGGTCTGCAGAAGTGGTTCTTCCATATCCTCAGCATCGACTGTGATTCTACTACGATGTTCCCTTGATCGTCCTTGCAGGCTTCAGTTCGGGCTTTATAACACTAACAGGTTGACTTTACCCTTTGGTAAAACTTCCTTACCTCATTCCTGCGGTAGTAACTCTCTATTCCACCGATCGCGCGCTTCTCATGCTCCTTCTTTTTCCTCCTGACAAGCCTGTGTTCGTCTCTCCTTTTCTGCTCGTAGAGCTCGGGAGCAGCTCTTGTCCTTCTTTGCAGTGCCGATTTGTAGGCCTCTTGCTTAGTTGCATTCGCCTGCCGACACTCGTCGTCAAACCAGGGGTTTCATTGTGGTGGCCGAGTGAAACCCAGCACATCAAAGGCGGCATCTCTGATTACTTTTTGGCAATGTTGCCACTGGTCTTCAATACTTGGTGTTGGCGGCAAAGAACTTCTTCTGAGATTAAGAGAGACTCGATCGGAAAAGGATTTGGCGATCTCCTGCGATTGTAGCCGTCGAAATTAACGTCTTATAAGCATAAGTTCAATAAAGGGGATCTCATGTGTCAAAATGAATCTGTTACTCCTCTTCCAAGAGCTTCCATAGTTGAATAGGCTTGTGGCGGGCTTCACTGTTATTGTGTTGATAAGAATACATCCCATTTTTGACGAAATATTTAAGACGTTTGCAAAAAGTAATGGTGAAAGATCTTGTAGTCAACGATGACCAAACTGACTGAAGTCAGTCCTTTTAACTAGAAGTTTTAACTAATTTATTCAAATCGTCAAATCATCGTATGCGTTGGGATTTTTGGCATCTAGAGGGCCTAGAACATCAGAGATGCTTATTTTGATGCTCAATCTATTCTTTTTACCAGGAGAAAATGAACATAAGCCGATTTCTTTGAAATTTGCTATCCCTAATGATAATTTCTTCAGCACACAATACAATTTCTTGGATTGTCGTACAAAATTACAACCGCCGTTTTTTCCAAAACACTAGCAACACATTCACTCAGCTCACACTCGTTCACTCTACTTTCTCTTAAGCAACACATCCAATCGAGTGAAAAATTCAGCCCCCAGTACTTGATTCCCAAACCACTCTAAGCTCTTGAGTCGACGCCACTCCACGCATGGCGACTACGACTCCCCCCATCGTGTGGAACGAAACTCTTAAGCGAAAAAATCATCTCTAGACGCCAGTGTTGTACGGAGAAGGCTCTGCCTAGTTGCCTCTCGTGGGTCGCGGTCGTATCCGAAACGAATTCAGAGTGAAGTGTCTTTTCTTTCCCCCCAAAAAAAGCGTTTTAAAGAAAATGTTTTGCAATTGAAATTCGTGAGGGTGGCTTGAAGAACATAAAAAACATTATTCAATTGCACTGAGTGGATGTGGGATGCATGAGAGGTGACAAGTGATCAAGTCGAGTCCATTGTTGTGTTGCTGCTGCTGTCACTTTACAATCTTGCGCATTGCATCTTAATTGAAACAGTTTTGGTGAAGGTACGTGTGGTTTTACATGGAATTTCTGGGAATTTTTTTACTTTTCTTTAAAAATCAATAATTGCTTAGAAATTTGCCAAAAAGTGTTGAATTTTAAAGAAAATTTGAGGAGCTGTGGTGGACTGCTGGAGGTATTTTCGCTTTTAAAGGTGCGTAGTTCCATCTCAGACCATGACATTAGCAATGTCATATCTCCGTCATTGAATAAATTAAGTTCTTTAGTTTTTGGAAAAATGTTTTGTTTTTCTTCGTTTTCCCACAGTGATTCGAGTGTTTTCGTGTTTTCAAAACAAATTTGGTGGAAAATTCCAGACAGAAGAGATTGTAAATGTTTGAGTTTGGAAGGAGTTGCTATGGGTTTTCTTTTCTATTTCTTGTGTGTATCGATTGCTGGAGCCCGAAACGCGGAAAATCCATTTTAGTTCCTGTTGACGTTTACGCTGTCATTTAGAAATAAACTGGATGTTAGTTGTTTATGTTCCTTCAAGGATATTGTGTACAGGGTGGTACTGTTTTTTTTTCTTGTTTTCTTTGAGTTTAGTTTTGCGGGTAGTACTTTTTGAATTAATAATAATAATAATGGCGGCGCTACAGTCCGAGGTGGACCTGGGGCTTAGCTTCTCAGCAACCACTCGTGTTGTGCGTGCTATTGTTCTCTCACGAGAGGAGGGGACGTATGGTTTAATGCCGACTCGACTAGACAGTTATACTCCTTGAGCATTGTCAGGGACTCGAAAGATGAGGAGCCGTGAACAATTTTTTTTTTTTGAAAAATTGTTTGTCTGAACTTCGTTTCGAACCTAGACTGTGAAAGTCTAATGCGCATGGGTCACCGCACGAACCCACACGGCCACGGCGCCCACAGTGCTTTTTGAATTGTTTTATTTAATTATCCTTGCGATTGCCGAGGGTATTGGGCATTTGACTATGGTTTTCAGCAACCACTTGTATTGTGTGTGTTAATGGAATGAATTTTTGGTTTAATTCTATATGATTTTGTTTCTTACTTCGATTGGTAAATCTTAGATCCGTATTTTCAAGGACAAATCTCGAAAACACCAAGGATTTCTTCATACGTTTTTGATGTTGATGATGCCTCTGGGCGGTAAAGTAGGACTGAGATGAGCAATGTCTTGGCAGCTTTGTCGAAAGAGGCCTCTTTTGCCTTTTGACCCCGAAACATAGCTGTTGTTTGGTTATTCTGCGGTAGATTTCGGTACTCATATTGTTTGTACTATTTACCATGGAGCCTCGAAGTTATAGTTGCCCATGGTGACTGCCCAAGTCGTCGATGTTGTGCATTTTTTCTCGATGACAGCATATATTACGCTTTGCAAGGGGAAGGTTTCCTGCTAGACCCATTTTTGCCGCTTCCGATTCAATACTAGAAAACAACTCATTAACGGCTCGCTGTGTTCGACCAATCACGTCAATGTAATCTGCATATGCCTCTTGTGCTGGCTATTGAATTCTGCACGATAATCCCAAGACCAATGATGAAAAGGTCACATAACAGTGCGTCGCCTTGTCTAAGACCTTTTTTTGACATTAAAGGTCTCGGTGAGTTTCTAACCGACTTTAATGGAGCATCGAAAGTTCCCCATTGTCATTATGATCAATCTGTTTGGTAGGTATGTCAAAACTTGACATGGCGTTGTATAGCTCGATATATCACGAGTATCTCATGAGTATTTTTTCAGGATTTGCCTTAGTTTTGAGGTCTGGTCTATTGTGGTTTTCCCTGGCATAAAACCACACTGATAACGACCTGTCAGTTTGGTGACAAACGATTTCAGGAGCTCACATAAAACGACAGAGAAGATCTTATACGCGGTGTTAAGGAGACTTATGCCTCTATAAGCAGTTAAAGGGGTCTCCTTTCTTCTTAGCAAAGGTCTTCGGTTTTCCGGCTTTTTCTTTTCGGTCTTTCGGTTTTTTGGCGTTATGACAGTTTAGCGAGTCGTTTTGTGGTAGTCTCAACAAAAGATTTAAGATTCATTGGGCTTCATTTTTCTATGCTAAATTATTGAGAGAAAACCTTGATTCTGGATATTTTTGTAATAAATGATCTTGTATATGGATCTTGGGCGCTCTGGCGTAGTGGGTAGGTGCGTCGACTCCTACGCTCGAGGTCGTCGGTTCGAATCTCGAGTCACACCTCTTTCGATTCACTGACAATGCTCAAAGAGTATAACTGTCTAGAAAAACTTCTCAATCTCGCCGTTCGGAGTCGGCATTAAACTGTAGGTCCCTCCTAGGCTAGGCCCAGGTCCACCTCGGACTGTAGCGCCGCCATTATTATTATTATTATATGGATCGTTCTGGGAAATCTTGGATTTTTGAGGGAAAGAACAGAAGACCTTTTTGTCAAATATTGAATCTCAAAAGAGGTGCTAGGGGTCATTTGAAAGGAGTTTGGTTCAAATTGACAGTTGGCTTGCAGTTTGAAAATCCATTAAAGCATCCAGTGCTCTTCCCAAGGTTCTTCAAAAACCAGTTCTGCTTGCGTACTCTTATGCACACATTAATGGAGGGCCCTCAAATTTGGCCCGGAAACCGCAATACTATATTTTACATGACAGTTATGTTCCGACAGTGATGTTTTCAGCGTAATTCTGTAACTTTCCCTCCTGCATTTGATATCTTTTCCTTCGACAGAATGCATTGAAGGGAGATTGATGCTTTACCACCTTGTGAATATAAACGTTTAGTTGTAACTAGAGTATCCAGTGTGCTTCGCTACGCCCTCTCTGGTGGGCGTGTCCCCTTCTTTTTTCAGAGGATCTAATTCTTCCTAGTGTTCTTTACATGTGTGCAAAATTTAATAATTCTTCGTCGAATGTTAACTGAGAGATGTGAATTTCTGTTTTCCCTATAGTGTCAAGAATTGCATAAGGATCGGTGTAATTGTTTAGAAATTTTAATTTATCTCATACATACAAACGAACTTTCAATGATATATTTATAGATACAAATGGTAAAATAATAATTTAAAATTGAGGATGGCTCACGTCGTCTCTTAGAACATTTGTGACTTCAGGTGACTGTGTGACGTGTGTTTTCGCTTAGGCATGATGATGAATATGAGACTCTGAATAATGACATACGTTGCATAGCTCGAATTCTTATAAACCAGCCTCCTCGTCATGCCTGCAAAGTTTCATTAAAATCGGTCCAGCCGTTTCGGAGATTAGCCCGAACAATCAGACAGACAGACGATTTTATTAACACAGATTTACATACATACTATATCAAACATCATTGCCTTAATCATTCAATTATTCGCATTCCAAAAACAACAAAACAACACACTTACCGGCAAGCGCGAATAAACGGTGCACATGTACGTTTGTGTTTAAACGATCAATAAATTAAGCCAATTGTTTGATGATGTATAGCTGCAAGTTTGAAAAAAAAAACAAGTTTACGCTGCAAAACTCTTTTTGTTAAATAAACAACAAAAAAAATTAAATGCGATTCTTACCGATTACATCCGTTCACAATGCGAATTCGATGAAAAAGAACCTTAACATGATCACTCACTGACAGCTGTCAATGTGTATGCGTGTAGGCGCTACGACGTATATTTGCCGTGTGCATGACATCAGCATACAGTTTACCTACAGCACACGCTCATAGGCGCATACGTATTTGTTGTTGTTTTTTTTATAAGGACAAAATCAGATGTTGACATAAAAAGTCATAATTCACGAACGCAACCGACCAATTTCATGCAAACTTTAGATAAACCATCTACACGACCATACGAACAAACCCTAAATATTTTATCAAATTCGGTTTGACCGTTCGTGAGTTATAAAGTCACAACCAACTTGCAACAATTTTGTATATACATATATAGATAAAGAATAAAGAAGATAAGGTCTTAAAGTTGAAATTGTCTGATTTTGTCTGAATGATATAAGGTTACATTTTTTTTATGAATAAATATAGTTTTAATACAAAACTAAGGCAACAGCAATGGGCGTCGTGGCCGTGTGGGTTTGTGCGTCGACCCATACGGAGTAGACTTTCACAGTCTAGGTTCAAATCCTAGCACAAGTAACAATCTTTCAAACAAAGTTGTACACGGCTCCACCTCTTTCGAGTTACCGACAATTCTCAAAGAGTATAACTGTCTAGAAAAAGCTTCTCAATCTCTCCATTCAGAGTCGGCAATAAACAGTAGGTCTACTCCACTTGTGAGAGAATAATACCGCGCACAACACGAGAGGTTGCTAAAAAACTAGGCCCAGGTCCGCCTCGGACTTTAGCGCCGCCATTATTATTATTATAAGGCAACATCAATAGGAACTTCTCCTTCCATTTCTCACCCTTTCTCTTTCTTTCTTTATTTAAAATTTTATCAAACCAGTCATTAATTAAAGACATCTCTCTATCTCTCCCTAATCGTTCCTCTAATGACTTGTGCCACAAATCTCGTCAACGTTTCTGTTTGAAACGAACACATCTTAAGGTCTATAAAATTCAAATGGCCGGATATAAAGCCTACAAATAATTAGTTCCATTCACGATATTAAATGCGCCCTTCAACGAGACCTACGACCGAAGTAAACCCCGAACTACCACCAACAAACTTCCTTCAAGGCTCGCCGCATGTAAACGCTGCCAATTCATAACGCAAGTAATGAACTTTTCAATGAAATGAACAAGCCTCCCTCGCCCACCCCAAGTCAGTCAATTTGACCCAGTTTCACTTGTAAAACGTTTTCAAGAACACTGCGAGGGGGATCGGGCCCTGCACAGTCCCCTACACGTCCATTGTCTGCTTCCCGTCAAAATCATTAAAACTTTGACAATATCTGACTGTCATCAGCTTGAATTCAGTGTGTCCCAATAAACTGTACACGAGACAACCCCTTGCTGTAATTATGTTTCCCAGTTTTTTTTGGTGTCGAACGATGCTGTGGATGGAGGGGGTGTCATATTCTCAGACATCTCATAAAAACGAACATTCAATCGGTTCATTAGAGTCAACTTGGTGAGTAAGTTCACCCGAGCTGTGACTGCATGAAGGGAGAATTTATTTAATGAGATGTCATTCTCCGATTGTTACCATGTGGTCACGTTGTTACAGACCGGGAACAAGCCAAGCAATGGGTTGTATGTTTGGTTGGAATTGGACTCACTTTGGACTTCGAATTGTGTCAGTTATTTGGGGAACATTATCCGCCATCAGAGTTCAAGGCAGTGTTTTTGAAAGTTTCATTGTCATTGCCATTATCCGGCTTATCAGAGAGAGCATCGGAGTGAGTGACAAAGAAAATTGAATATTTAGTGGTTTTCCATGCATCACGAAGAACTTGGTAAACAAACAATTCAAACAATTCCGATTGGGAGCGAAAGCATTTGGCTTTTAAGCCCCCTGTGACGGAAAAAAATCGAATAACACGCAATTGGTCTGGAGAGAACATTTCTGGCGTACAGTCAGTGTCAAAGTTAGTGTACAGTCATTAGTTGAAATTAAAATTAACCAGAATGATGCACGTCAGGTGTTGACGCCTCAATTTAAGGCTCACAAAAGGTTTTAGATGGTTTCTTAAGACCCATCACATCAGTAGCGGCTTCTCTGATGGCTTTCCATTCTTCTTTTATTGTTTGTAAAGGCGGCGTTGAACTTCCAAAGGGTTTCAGTATCCGTTTTTAGGGTATCCGTGTTTCAGGGCAACCGTGCCCTTATCTTGGCTACAACAAGGAAATGATCCGAATCGATGTTGGTTCCCCGAAAATTTCGGACATCAATACTGGAGGAGTGTCTGGAGTCGATCGCAGGGTGATCAATCTGTTCGACGATCGACGGTGATGAGGTTTCAGAGAGGTTTTGCTCCGTGACGAATTCCACCAGCCTGAGCCAGTTTTCGGACGTGGTGCCTTGTAGGCTGTGAGGGTCAACTATAATAGCCGTTCGAAGACGTAAGCTTGTGTCAGAAGCAAATGAAGGATAGCAAGAAGTATCGTAAAATTTTGAAGTACTCATCATTGTTTATACAAATCTAAGGAGAATTCAGCACAATCTGAGGTTTACATACGTATGAGCGACTCATTTCGCTCCAGCGTAAGTTGGCAAGTGAACGAACTTAACGAAACTGAGCGAAGCGGTTTTATAGTCACAGTTTACACATTTTTTCATCCTCTTTTTGCCCGGCATTTTCTAGATTGTGGTAATCTCTGCTTTATATCAGTCTATGGCCCCCGTGAGTTCATCAGCTTCACATGGTCTGTTGAGAACTAAGGTCGATGGGCTTTTCTTGTTTGCTTTTCGTCAAGAGGCATGTTGTTGTTTCTGAACTTTTATTTATTAAGTGGTGAGCAACTTAACGCCACGTACACCACCCCAAGGAGGAGGACCAGATGTTCCGCTGAATACATCGGTTTGTCTCTAAGCGGTTGCTGTCGAAGTTATCCAGAGGGCGCCACGAGGAGGCTGTATGTTTGTAGAAGCTATCCAGAGGGCTGCACGAGGAAGCATTATTTTGCATGAAAAAACATTTTCTCTTTTCAAACCTGAATAAGTGTATGGGTAGTAGAGACTTGACGCCTATTTTGAGGGCCTTGAGAAGACCTATTATATCTTCTTCTTCTTCTTCTTAAGGCACTACAGTCCGAGGTGGACCTGGGCCTCACTCAACTCGCCTCTCCAGCCAGCAAGATCTTTCGCCAGCTGTCTCCAATTTCGCACACCAAGCCGGCCGAGGTCCCCCTCGACTTGTGTGCGCCACCTTGTTCGTGGACGTCCTCTGTTGCGTTGTCCCACAGGCTCAGAGTCGAAGACTCTTCGGGCCGGAGCTAAGTTGTCCATACGCTCTACATGGCCTAGCCATCTTAGGCGTTGGATTCGTAGACGCCTGGCTAGACTCATGTCGCTGTACAGCCCATACAGTTCGTGGTTGAACCTTCTCCTCCAAATGCCATCAACGCAAACAGGACCAAAGATCGCGCGCAGACTTTTCTCTCGAAAAGACCAAGACACTGTTCATCCGCTTGGGATATTGTCCATGCCTCTGCACCGTACAGCAGGACTGGGATGATCAAGGTCTTGTATAAAGTCAACTTGGTTTTCCGAGAGAGGGCTCTACTTCTCAATTGCCTTTTGAGCCCAAAAAACAGCGGTTGGCAAGAGTTATTCTGCATTTGATCTCGGTACTGATGTTGTTTGTACTGTTTACAGCGGAGCCAAGGTAGACGAAGTCCTTAACTACCTCAAAGTTATAGCTGCCTATGGTGACGTTCTGGCCAAGTCGTTGATGTTGTGTGTCCTTTTTCGATGACAGCATATACTTGGTTTTGCCCTCGTTTACCGCCAGACCAATTTTAGCCGCTTCCGTTTCAATGCCAGCAAACGCATCATTCACGGCCCGCTGTGTTCGTCCAATCACGTCAATGTCATCCGCGTAAGCTAGCAGTTGAACAGACTTTTGGGAGATCGTGTCTCTTGTGTTGGCCAGTGAGTCTTGCACGATCTTCTCAAGAATGATGTTAAAGAAATCACATGACAGCGCGTCGCCTTGTCTAAAACCTTTTTTGACATTGAAGGTCTCGGAGAGTTCGTTACCGACCTTGATGGAGCAGCGAGAGTTCTCCATCGTCATCCTGCTCAGTCTGACGAGTTTAGCAGGAATGTCAGAACTAGACATGGCGCTGTATAGCTCGTCTCTATACACGCTGTCATATGCGGCTTTGAAATCGACAAATAGATGGTGTGTGTCAATTTGCATTTCTTGGGTCTTCTCCAGGATCTGCCGCAGTGTGAAGATTTGATCGATGGTGGACTTCCCGGGAAGCCGGTTCTCTTCCCTTCTTCTCTGTTTGCAGAGCTCACGAACAGCTCTCGTAGTTCGACGCGGCCTTGCCCGGTAGGCTTCTTGCTTTGCTGCATGTGCCTGCCTGCACTCGTTGTCAAACCAGGGGTTTTTCCTTGTTGGCGTTTTAAAACCCAGCACATCAGTAGCGGCTTCTCTGATGGCTTTTTGACAACGTTTCCATTCTTCGTCTATTGTTAGTGCAGGCGAACTTTCGGAGAGTTTCAGAGAGACTCGATCGGCAAAGTTCCTGGCAGTCTGTTGCGATTGTAGCTTTTCGACGTCAAACCGTGGTTGTCTTCCTCGACCCCGTTATCTCTCGATATCCGTGTCCTTACCTTGGCTACAACAAGGAAATGGTCCGAGTCGACGTTGGCGCCTCGGAACGTTTGGACATCAAGAATACTGGAGAAGTGTCTGACGTTGATCGCAACGTGATCAATTACGTTGACGGTTGAGTGATCAGGGGACCGCCAGGTCCCTTTATGGATGTTGAGGTGATATGATACACTGTGACTATATTAACCACTACGCTTAGTTTCGTTAAGTACGTTCACTTCTACCAGCTTCGCTTCGGTCAATTTCGTCAAGTTCATTTACTTTTACCAAATTACTCTAGGTATGCGAGTGCGAGTTGACAGCAGAGTTCTCCTTTGAAATTGTATCAAGCTTCCGATTACAATAAGTTTGCTTATGTCAAAATACCTTAAGTTTTCATGCGGGTATTTTTGTTGGCCCTTAAGGAATCAAAGTAATCAGATGCCAAAAGGTGTAGACGAAAGGGGCTTTGTTGCTCTACCTGCTGCTTGTTATAATATCAAAAGTAAATAGAAATTGCTTGAAGGTTACAAGTTTAGGTTAGATTCCTCCACAAAATTGCTCGCCCACCTTCATTGTTCCAAGTTGACCATTTTGAAGAGAATTAATTTTTAAGTAAACTAACAAAAAGATCCAATTTATTTAATGTCTTTGCTCAACATTCAAGTGACCTTTTCCAATTTCTCCTCTTCCAGATAAAATTTTAATATCATAAGTGTTTGCATAAAGCAAGTATCCATTCACTTTGAGCACACCCTCTGAGCTGATGAACAATTTTCATTAACAACAAGATAGTGGGTATCGCAAAAAAAACACAAAAACCCGCAAAAAAACAAAAAATCGGAGCAACGGTCCAATTTAGTGCGAGATGTGAGAAAAGTTAATAGTCTGTAAAAATGTCAAAAATTGAAAAGGCTGAGCAGATTATCTCCAACGATAATGGGGAGCCCGAGAACAGGGATAGTGGTCGCAATAAATCAAAATCATCGTCAATGAACGAGCAGCAGGAGCAGAGTCAATGTCATCGGCCGGCGAGAATTGTAAAGTCTGCTAGTCAAGGATCATCACCACCTGGGTAAGTGTGTTTTAATTAATTTTCTAAAATCGTTTTTGTTTTCACATTTTGCATGGGCACGCCATAGCTTTGCGAATTAATGGGGTTGAGTTTCACCAAAAAAAAATGTGTTTCGGGTTTTGACAGTTTACGGGCACCACTGTGGCAAGTGACAGATTGTGTTGCCGTCTCGGGTGATGGGCGGTGGGTTTTGTATTGCAGATGTCACCAGAGGCTCATGGTGTCATTAATCACTGGAAAGTTGAGTGGGATGCGGTAAAGGGTAAGTTGCCTCGGCGGTGTTGGGTAGTGTTCTCGACAGAAGGCAGTGGAGGCGTTCATTTGTGTCTAGTGCTGCTGAGTGCGTCTAATTAACGTATGGAACTCCCAAATGAAGCAAGTTAGGGATATGAACAAAATTATCTTATGAATTAAGGTATTTTTCAACAACATAATCGATTCGAATTGGTTCAAATCCCTATCATCATTGACTTCTTCTGTAGGTCAACTCCTCCAACTCTGAATGTAATTCACTAATGGAAAAGGCAACAGCAAAGTTTTAGAAAGAAAAATGTCTCCAAAGTTTGTCAAGACCTCAAAGACTCTGATATCATTGCCCGTGCACTCAAATTTAAAAAGTGGGGCCATTCGGGAGTAGCTCACGTATAGGTTTTGAAACATTGACGAGCCCCCTCGAGTGATATATCAATCGACAGATCTTTTGAAATGAGGTAGAGGTTCGGTGTCGTGTGATTTCTTCAATTTGGTACTGGAGAAGATAGTGCGGCGGGCTGCTGTAAACACGGAAGGCACTATCTTCTACAAGTCAGTCCAACTGTTGGGATACGCAGATGACATCAACACCGTTGAGCGTTCCCAGCGAGCCGTAGTAGAAGCTTTCACGGCGATTGAAGAACAGGCGAAACGAGCTGGTCTTAAGGTCAATGAGGATAATACGAAGTATATGCTGTCGAGCATGAAACGATCCGCCGCACACCACCTAGGACAAAACGTTACTATCGACAGCCACAATTTTAAGGTAGTGAAGAAGTTTGTCCACCTCGGGGCAAACGTGAACTCCACGAACGACATCACAGTGGAGATCCGACGTAGAATCGCCCTTGGCAACCGATGCCGCTTTGGTTTGTCAAAACAACTGGGCTCAAAACTCCTGACTCGAAGGACCAAAATCATGCTCTACAAAACTCTCATTCTGCCAGTCCTGCTATATGGAGCCAAAAGCTGGACACTAAGCAGAACTGCAGAGCTGATGCTTGGTGCCTTCGAAAGAAAAATTCTACTTACGATATATGGTCCCATCTGCGAGGAAGGCGGAAGACACAACCACGAACTCTATGAGCTGTACCAGGATGTGGATGTAGTCCGGAAGGAAGAAATCCGTCGACTGCACTGGCACATCGAGCGCATGAACAACAACGCTCCAGTTAAGAGGGTCTTCGAATCTGAGCCTCCTGGTTCGAGAAGGAGAGGAAGACCGAACCTCCGGTACAAAGACCAAGTCATCGCAAACGTAAGACAGCTTGGTCTTGATGACTTGATGAGGCAGCGTGCCCAGGACCGTCAACGATGGAAGGCAGCGATTCATCAGGTTCAGACCCTACATGGGTCGTAGGCCTTCTAAGTAAGTAAGTTACGTTTTTTTTAATGCGATTTCTAAACCAAAGAGTTTAAAAATCTGAAAAAATCACAAAAACTTGGCATCGTTGAGTACTTTCATTCACTTCTCATGCATCCTGCCCAACATAGTTTTGGAGACGTTGGCCAAAAACGGCTGATCGTCGGCATGCGATTTTTAAGATCTGAAAACGCAGTTTTTCAGGTCTGATCGAAAGCATTAGGAAACGGGAGATATAAAATTGTTTTTGATTTTGTTTTGAAACCACATCCATGCCTTTATGTATAAAATAGTACAGGACATTCGCTGTTGCTGGCGGTGTTTTAACCGGTCGGTCTAATTTTTGATGACTCAGTCCAATATGTGCGGCGTTATTTCGGCAATAGCCTTGTTGACCTTGAGCTCGTCGAAAGTATTTGGCTTGTTAGAGTGGACTACAGGCTTGACGTAGCTCCAGAGAAAATAATTGAGTGATGTCAAATCGCATGGTCGCACCGACCAATTGATGAACGCCCGCTGTGAGATGACCCAGTCGCCAAATTTGTTCTTCATAACTACGAACCGCATGCATCGCTTGTATGGCATGTAGCGCCGTCTTGTTGAAACCACGGCTCGTGTTTATCGATCGGCTCGTGTCGATCTCTGGCCACAGAAAGTCGGTTAAGATCCTTCTATACCTAAGACCATTGACGAAGACACCATTAAGTCTTCGGCCTCATTTCGAAAGAACTAATGTCCGATGATGCCGCCTTGCCATAAACCGCACCAAACTGTCAATCTTTTTGGGTGCATTCGTATTTGGTCGAACACTTGTGGATTGTGTTTGCTCTATCAACGGCAATTTTATTTGTTGACATAGCCGCTGAGCCAAAAATGAGCCTCGTCAAAGTAGGTGATGTTTTGGCCAAAATCCGGATCTCTGGCCAACATTTCCAGTCCGGTTTGATGTGATGATGACGAATAGCCTCACGCTGAAATTCGAAAATATATTTTAAATAATTTCCTCGCGTTTGGCAAGTGCGAAACTTTAAATCGCAAATCTTACTGAATATTTTGACTGCTGGATGTCATTGGTAACTTTGACAACTGCTGAAACATAAAAAACTATTATTGCCATCTGGCCACCCTGTATAACTCCCTCACTGCAGACGTGCGGTATTACCAATCGAAAAGCAAATTGAAACTGGAATCCAAGTTTGCATTCTTGAATTCAACGTCAAAGTGCACCACATATCGAAGCGTATCCGCTGTTACGTAATATATTAGTTCTTTTGAAATAGAGCGGAGGCTTGCTCAAAAAGTTTGAGATCTAACGTTTGGGAAATTTAGAGCTCCGAAATATGAATCACCTCCCATTTCTAAAGTTTGAAAAAACCACATACTCGTAAATTGCTGCGAAGAGAACTTTCGTTTAAAACCATATCGAACATTCTGGCCCTAATAGTTTTGGAGATATCAGCCAAAAACGGTAAAACACGGACAAACACGAATTTTGAAGATCTGAAAACGAAATTCTTTAATTCTGATTGACATCGTTAAGAAATGATAAATGTCAAAATATTGATTTGTGTTCAGATTTTGAGTTATAAAATGTTTAAAACTTTCAATTTTGCCCACAAACTTATAGTTGAGATCGACAACTCAAACCGAATCTCAGTGGATCTCGCACATTCGTCTGATTGATTGTACATGATGCAAGGGATATTGGACAATTTTTTGATTAGATAGAGGTATACGCATATCAACTGAAATAGTTTGAGTTCGTTGCCTGATATTCAGACATCCTTCTATCGAAAATGATTTATACGACGAACTTTCTCCGCTCGAGTAAAACTCGCAAATTCTTCTTCTTCTACTTAGGGCACTACATTCCGAGGTGGACCTGGGCTTCACTCAACATGCCCTCCAGCCAGCACGATCTTTCGCCAGCTTTCTCGACTTGTCCCTCGACTTGTGTGCGCCGCTGTGTACGTGGACGTCCTCTGTTCCGTTGTCCCACAGGCTCAGAGTCAAAGACTCTTCGGGCCAGAGCTAAGTTGTCCATACGCTCATACACATGGCCTAGCCATCTTAGGTGTTGGATTCGTAGACGCTTGGCTAGACTCATGTCGCTGTAGAGCCCATACAGTTCGTTGTTGAACCTTCTCCTCCAAATGCCATCAACGCAAACAGGATCAAAAATCGCGCGCAGAACTTTTCTCTCGAAAAGACCAACACACTGTTCATCCGCTTGGGATATTGTCCATGCCTCTGCGCCGTAAAGCAGGACTGGGATGATTAAGGTCTTATACTCGCAGATGCCGGGTGTATTTTTTCTGTTCTTCCCCTCACATGGAAATCATTTGGAAAATTTCTCTTCGGAGCATCACTCTTGCATGACCCTTGTTTAAATTACGACTCGAGAAGTCAATTCATTTAATTTAAAAAACGCACTTTACAGAGTGCACCACCAAAATCGAATCGTGTTCAGCAGATAAACATGACCACACACCACTTACAATTCCTGCCCCCCATGTGCCAGTGCGAGCGGCCAATCAACATTCTCGCAGTCCGCAGGCGAATGCGGCAACAAATTCATTTTCATCTCATCCATCCATCCGCGCTTCTGGTTATCCCAAACAAGTTCCTGAACTCCATCGGATATGTATCCGCACCATGGACGCCGCAAAGCGGACCGCAATAAATAAATTAATCCCTCGCTTCCATTGCAGCGCGCCCTGCGCGTTCCCCTTCCGGCATCATGTCAAATTGCTGTCAAGTGTTGAACAGGCCCGTAGCACCCTCTTAACAGACTTTATATGAGCGCCCATAAAACCGAAATGTATTTTCGACGTGCGACTTTATGGTACAACTTAATTCGAATAAAAACGCTGTAAAGTCCGGGCGTATATGTCATTCAGAGCGTTATGGCGATCAAAATGGAAATTTCCAAGGGCCTGTCCGTCCGAAGAATGGCTTTCCATTCGAAGTGATGTGTGTGTTTCGCTCCAATTGCCTCTTAATAGCCATCAATGCATCAACTATACTTCGCCGATGACACTTATAATTTTACTGTCAAACATATTCGTTCGATGTAATTTCACGAACGCCGCCCGCTTTTCTTCCTCCTAAATATAGGCACGGGAGCTTTATGTAAATTGAAGTCAATGCATCCAACGGCCTCAAAGGCGGTGTGAGGAAAGCGATGCCTCCCGTGCTCTGGCCTCGGCAGTTCCATGTAAATTGGGTATTAATTGAATTCAACGGAGTTCCATGCAAAGCCGAGATAAGTAGCTCTTAAGTTCGTTTCAGTATGTCCACAGGACGAGTGGGAATCTCAACTGCGGAAACGTGCTTGCCGGCAGAATGACGAACTTAGGCGCTCATCCCTTTCAAGTTCATGTCACTCGAACATGACATTCAGAAGGGCGTCCTTAAAGCGGAACTAGCAGCCACCGAGTGAACGAAAAACCCCGAGCAAGCAGAACTTGCATGGCAAAAAAGGATACACTACAAAGGATACAGAAAAAAAAAAGTTTAAATTACGTTCTGCTCAGCCATTACGAAATGCTGTTGGCAGCAATATCCTCCCATATAACTTCGTTGCGAGGGGTATTCGTTTTCATTTAAACTCAAAACTGTGGGTGGAGGCGGAGCATGACTCTCTGCAGGGGTGTGTGCGATGAGCATCGTACGTCGTGATAAAGGATGGAAATTCCTCTAAATATTATCCTTGAACCAGTTTTCATTTGATGATAATGTGTTGCGTCAGCCTTAAGGAGATTTTGTTGTTCCTACAAGGAAACTGGGGGGAGATCAAGAGTGAGAGCCGTGAATGCATGTCCTGACTTTTAACTCGCAGGTGTGAGGTGAAACATGTGGATAGGGCATGTGCTTGTCTCCCATTACCGCTGCCATAAATATTTGCCGCCGGGTGGGTCCTAAATTTTAGCTTGGAACGCCTTAGAGGAGGAAAATATTACAAAGTACTTAAGGATCTCATTTAAGGTGAGTAACTTTGAATCTAAAACCAAGCGTTTGCAGTTGATTATTTATCTAACAGTGTATAGAATCTGCTTTGCATCGTAGTCGGAGTCATAAAATGCTGTCCGGACCTGAGTTTGGAAGGCGTATAATAATTCGGTGCACAAATTGAATTATAAATCCAGTTTCATATAGAAGTGTGAAGTAAAGTGGAAATTACCGCTGTTCTCGAAATTTTTGCGTAAATCGGAAGTGAATACTCTAATACGATGCATTTAACATTCAGAGAGCGACCTTGCAAAGTCGTATTGCTTCTACAGGTGTGTTGTTTGAAGTTCTTAACATTTCGGCCGAATTTGTTTCGGGCTAAGTTATACATGAATCTCTCCTGTTTTCCATTCTGCGCCGTGTTACATTCAGACCGCCAGATCTTTTGCTGTCCTGATTAAATGGGTTTTATTGCACAGCATAATTAGCTATGCAGTACAAGCTCTTTCGAAATGTGGGATCTACCCACTGTGACTTCTATCGTGGTATTAGTTACTGACCCGTTTTCTGAGAAAGCTTATCGTAAGACGGTGTTTACATGGTAGAAGAACGCAGTAGACTGTCTGCATGTGTAAAGCCCGAATCAGATAATTTGCATTTAATTTAAATAAATAATGAATTAAGAATTTGTTAAACGTACTAGACGTACAGTTTAGACAAACAATTTTTAAAAAATCTTTCGAGTCAGGTCTTGTATAAAGTCAGCTTGGTCTTCCGAGAGAGTGCTCTACTACTCAATTGCCTTTTGAGCCCAAAAAAAACAGCGGTTGGCAAGAGTTATTCTGCGTTTGATCTCGGTACTGATGTTGTTTGTACTGTTTACCGCGGAGCCAAGGTAGACGAAGTCCTTAACTACCTCAAGGTTATAGCTGCCTATGGTGACGTTCTGGCGTCGACGTTGTGCGTCCTTTCTCGATGACAGCATATATTTGGTTTTGCCCTCGTTTACCGCCAGACCCATTTTAGCCGCTTCCGTTTCAATGCCAGCAAACGCATCATTGACGGCTCGCTGTGTTCGCCCAATCACGTCAATGTCATCCGCGTAAGCTAGCAGTTGAACAGACTTTTGGGAGATCGTGTCTCTTGTGTTGGCCAGTGAGTTTTGCACGATCTTCTCAAGAACGATGTTAAAGAAATCACATGTATCAACACTGGCAGCAGCCATTTGTCGGATATCGTCTTTTCCACTTAGCAGAAAAAATTGTAAAGGTCCAAATAAGGATTTCCATCACTCAAAATCATTTTTTTTATTTAAGAAAAAAGTAATTCAAAACCACCTTGTATAAAGTGAACTTTACAAATGATCCGGCATTTCGACGTAGAATCGAACATGACAGCCATTACTAGTTCGGTTTCTTAAAAGAAATTCAGTCAAGACTTCTGACTTGAAGGAGCGAAAGACCAAAATCATGCTCGACAAAACCCTAGTCCTGCCAAACTTGCTATATGCAACCAAAAGCTAAACCATAAGCAGAATGACAGAGCCGAATGTTGGTGCTTTTCACTGCAAACTTTACGATCTCTACAAAGATGGGGATGCAGAAGACAAATACAATACTTAGACGCTAGATGCGAAATTTCGTTAGAATGAATATAAAAGGATTGCATACAACCATCTGCAAATTATAATAATAATAATAATAATTATAATGGCGGCGCTACAGTCCGAGGTAGGCTCAGGCTCACCTTTTTCTCAGCTTCTCAGCAACCACTCGTGTTGTGCGTGCTATTGTTTTGTCACGAGCGGAGGGGACCTACAGTTTAATGCCGACCCCAAACGGCGAGATTGAGAAGCTTTTTCTAGACAGTTATACTCTTTGAGCATTGTCAGTGACTCGAAAGAAAGAGGTGGAGCCGTGAAAAAATGTTTGATGTTTTTTTTGAGATTCGAACCGACGACCTCGAGCGTAGGAGTCGACGCCCCTGCCGACTACGGCACGGCGCCCACCATCTGGAAATTACGCGCTTCATTCTCAACCGAAGTTCTCTGATTTCATTCCTGGTACAGACTTTCCCCAAGTGCAACAATTAAATCTCAATAACATCGCTCATTCGAAGCTCTAAAGACATACCGTACAGTTCGAGGTGGACCTGGGCCTAGCTTCTCAGCAACCAGTCGTGATGTGCCTGCTATTGTTGTGTCAAAGATACATCAATACATCAAATTGAAGTCGTCCTTCCCGCCGAGCACCAAAGACATCACCGTTAAAACATCAACAGTATTCGCATCGATGAAAATCATTCAGCCGTCGAACTGAACAACAGTAAATCTATCCTCAACTAAATGGAGGCTTAATTGCTGCTTTATCGGATCTGAATAGTCTTCAAATCCATGTTAGAAACTTAATTCTCTTTGCCGTCTCCCATCACGGCGCCCATTAGAGGCATGCAAATATTTCTCAAAATCCCATTCAACAAATATCTTCCGATTCCCCCGATCCATCGATACATTCTGCGGTTCCCACGATGCTTATGGCTGCGGTTACCCCATCTGCCAGATTCGCAAACTCCAACCAAATAGCTTTCTGTCAACACGATAGAAACCAAAACATTTTGGTTAGTCTCTGCGGAAAGCAAAAAGAAAAATATGCATAAACCAGACGACAAATGGTTCCCACCCGATGGATACGAGATGTGCAGGACTTTTCGTGGAACATTCCACAGCTACTCAACGGGCTTGTTTTGCATACCTCTGTTGGGAGCAGACGTTGGGGGATGGAGTCGAGCAGAGGGGATTTCTGGCACTCGGTGGGGAAGGAACCATGGATTGAGATACATCCATGCTCGTTTGTAGGTGATAAGCAAATGGCGCACATGGAATTCCTTGAAAGTTATGTTAATGCATTTTAAGATTGTTGCTTGAAAAGGGAACAGTTTGCAACTGGAGGAAGTTGAAAGTTACATTCATGCCGATGATTGGATTTTGAATCTAGATTCTGGCAGTTAATGTGCTCTTATTCGTGGGAAGAAAAATCACTTCACGTGTGCCTGTGGATAGTCTTTGAAATACGAAAAACTATGTCTAAAGCCAGGAATAATGATTCCTTTAAAAAAAGCAGAAATATTGTGACTCAGGCAGTCATTGACCCTTTTTGTAAAATGACGCCTCTTTTTTAGCCAAAATCACAACCGATTCTGTCTATGTGCTATGGAATAACTCATTAGCCCGGATAACAACTTAAGCTTTCTTATACCCAAACAACTCTTAAGTCATATCCTGAGCTGCATGAACCTTCGGACATTGAAAAGGCGACATCTCCTGAAAAGGTCAAACCTATTTTGCGACGTCTTCGTTCGCCTTCTTTTCTTCAGCACCCCAACAAGAGGCCACTTACAGTCCAAATTACCACGGTAAAGGAGTCTGATTAAATTAGTTGAAGAAGGCGACACCAACGACAACGACGACGAAGGATGAACCTTTTTAAGGTCATAACCTTCTTCCTTCATGGCTTATGGGTACATTGCACTCACTGGAATATATCCTACCAATTATGGATACAAAACTTGTGGGCGCCACTTTTCAGCTGTGGGTAGACGTTCGTTATCCTTCGCCGAACACCAACGCGAGTCCATCACGGCCAGGATACCACCTCCACTCATCCTTCCCCGGGCAATCAAAAATTAATTGATGTCTCCTCCTGCTGGCGAATATAAATGACAACCGAGTTTATTCCGGCCATCAAGCGGATGCATGTGGTCGTTGGCACTGTTGCACGAGCACGGTCAGCTTTATGGCGGCCACTAAAAGCGCATCAACAATATCAATGAAACCTCTGCGAACGTCGTAAATTTTTCATTTTTATCTTCAAGCAGCGACCGAAACTGGGCCACCACCCACCCCTACATCGAGGGCCACCCACACGCCCGCAAGTGAGACCGCAAAATGGAACTTCGTGCATCCACCTCCAATTTGAATGTCATTTATCCGCTCGATTAAAGTTTCCGGGCCAACTGCCGAGTGTGTACAATGGAGCACGCCCCCCTCCCTCAACGAAGCAAGGGAGCCGAGCTCCCATTTCTATTGTCCCACCAGGTAAGAGTTAATAACTGATTTACAATTCATAGGCACCCGAGGACTGGGAGCTTTTTTTAATAAATTATCAATTATGGACATTTTCGTGACTGGCTTGGTTGCCGTCCGCTCCGAATCTCGGGGGTTCCTGTTCTGTTCCAATTTAGCGCCTTCGGCTTCCTAATTCAATGTACGTCAGTTCCTGTCGTTGGGTGTATTGAATTTGCATAAATTCTGTTTGCCTTCTTGTCATCGTTTCGAGGGAAACGATTTACGAAGGATTCGCACGTGTTGATAGTGAAAATGAATGAAAGTACGAGGGTATGAAATGCATGGGAGGCATTTAGGATGGATGATTACCCCAAGTCACGCGAAACAAGGAGACTTTTCGGTGGTTTGGGTAACAGAAACGGCTTTACGTCTTACAAGGAACTGGTTGTCAGTCAACATCAGAAGCGATTCACAGCATGCAATAAACAAAACTGAGACACGTTTGCCACTTTCAATGTTTTTGCTTTCCTAGCTTTACACGCAGTTATATCCATTTGTCATAATATCTGATTTTTGGGAATTAGAACTTCTGTCAACAGCTGTATTAAGGGGTTGATTCTGGAATGCATCACCCACTGAGTTTGAACTTTATTGGTCTCAGGAAGATAGCGGGTTCGACGTAGATGGTTGAACCAGCCGATACGCCTAAGAAAATCTTTCTGACTACAGATTTGAACATCCATTTTTTTCTTTGAAGCCATTTTATGGGATGTTAACTTAATGCGTCACTTAATCATCCACAAGAAAGGAGACCCTTTAACTGCGCCAACTATCGAGGGATAAGTCTCCTTAACATCGCCTACAAGATCTTCTCTGCCGTTTTGTGTGAACGCCTGAAACCATTTGTGAACAAACTGATAGCTCCTTATCAGTGTGGTTTCAGGCCCGGAAAGTCCACCATCGACGAAACTTTCACACTGCGGCAGATCCTGGAGAAGACTCAGGAAATGCAGATCGACACACAGCATCTATCTGTCGATTTCAAGGCCAGCGTGTATAGAGACGAGCTATACAGCGCCATGTCTAGTTTAGACATTCCTGCTAAACTCGTCAGACTAAGCAGGATGACGATGGAGAACTCTCGCTGCCCCATCAAGGTCGGTAACGAACTCACCGAGACCTTCAATGTCAAAAAAGGTTTTAGACAAGGCGACGCGCTGTCATGTGAGTTCTTTAACATCGTTCTGGAGAAGATCGTGCAAAACTCACTGGCCAACACAAGAGGCACGATCTTCCAAAAGTCCGTTCAACTGCTAGCTTACGCGGATGACATTGACGTGATTGGGCGAACACAGCGAGCCGTCAATGATGCGTTTGCTTGCATTGACACGGAAGCGGCTAAAATGGGTCTGGCGGTAAACGAGAGCAAAACCAAGTATATGCTGTCATCGAGAAAGGACGCACAACATCGACGACTTGGCCAGAACGTCACCATAGGCAGCTATAACTTTGAGGTAGTTAAGGACTTCGTCTCCTTGGGCTCCGCGGTAAACAGTACAAACAACATCAGTGCCGAGATCAAACGCAGAATAACTCTTGCTAACCGCTGTTTTTATGGGCTCAAAAGGCAATTGAGTAGTAGAGCCCTCTCTCGGTAGACCAAGTTGACAAGTTGATAAGACCTTGATCATCCCAGTTCTGCTTTACGGCGCAGAGGCGTGGACAATATCCCAAGCGGATGAACAGTGATTTGGTCTTTTCGAGAGAAAAGTTCTGCGTGCGATCTTTGGTCCTGTTTGCGTTGATGGCATTTGGAGGAGAAGATTCAACCACGGCTGTACAGCGACATTAGGCTACCCAGGCGTCTACGAATTCAACACCTAACATGGCTAAGCTATGAGCGCATGGGCAACTTGAGTCCGGGCCGATGAATTCCTGACTCTGAAGCAATGGGACAAGGCAAAAGAAGACGTTCACGTGTAAGGCGCACCCAAGTGCAGAAGCACCTCGACCAACTTGGTAGTTGGCGACAGATAGCAAAAAATCGTGCTAGCTGGCGGGGTCTATTGGTTGAGGGCCAGGTCCGCCCCGGACAGTAGCGCCATTAGAAGAAGAAGAATCTCATCTTCACACTTTCTTACTTGTAGCCTTGTAGCCAGGAGTTTCTTATCATCTAAGTGTTTCTTTTTTATATCTGGCTTGGTTAGGAAATGTGTTATGATGATGTAAAATGTCCGAATGAGGAGATTGGTCGACTACATCTCAGGGTTGATCCTCGGGGTGAGATAAAAGCTTGTTTCAAGACAGTAACCATTTCATCGAGGAGTGCAATACCATAATGCAGCTCAGAACTTCTAAGGCTTAAATCCTGAAGTGCCAATTATTTTTATTCCACTAAGCATCTCCCCGTTTGTGTTTTTAACTAAAATTCAGCCCTTCTCCATGGCAATGCCAAGCTAGTTTCCGCATGGTATGGTGTGCACATTATTCAAATTTATTGCAGTTCTTTAACATTCCTTTGATGTTCCCAAGATCTGCTTCCTAAATTAATTACTATTTCATAAACAGGAGTTCGCGTAGATTCGGATATACAGATGTACAATCATTTTCAGAAAGTAAAAGAAATCAGATATCAACTTGAAGAAGGGCGGCTTCCGCAATGCTTATATAAAAAGAAATATTAAAATCATATGAATGCACCTTTAGTAGGTGACTGTGAACTAGTTACGCGCCCTCGAGTGCTCACAGTTTTGAAGTAGAAGCAAATCATTCTGCTTGTGCTTGCTTAGGCTTTCGAGTCTAGGAAATTATGAATAAATAACACATTCCTCCTCAAAGTTAACATCGGGTTTTCTTTCGTTTCCCTTTCAGACTGCAGCACTCCACCACTCCAGAGCATATGCGTGGTGCAACAAAGGACATGTTTGACTTAATTGAACGAGTTCAATGCTCCCGGTTAGATGATCAAAGATGTGTCCTACCGGCGTACTTTTCACAGGTAAGTAATTTTTCGAAAAGGGAAAAGGAGTGTGTACGGCGCAATACCTACAAGCGCGTTAGGTTATTCGACACGAAAGATACGACGACAAGGGCACTCTACACCTCCTTGAGGGCACGAGGAAAGCAATTTCTTCGTGCACACACTCATGAGAGATACGTATGCTGCGTGTAGCACCAACATTACATAAAATACTTGATGACTTTCTATGCGAGGGTGGATTTTTTCATTCGAACCAGCAGCAGTCTCTGATGTCATTAGACGCGCATGGATACGTGTCGTATCACGGTTGTCAAATGGATTTTTGATTTTTTTCCTGACTCGACTCACATGCCTGCGTGTTGTCTTAGGTTGACAAAGGAATTTCTGTAATCAATTGGAGTATGCGAGCTCATTCTCAGAACAAGGCTGGATGACTTCAGTTGAGTGGCCTTCTAAAGATTTTTATTCCATCAAATGGGAGGCAAGTTGAAGACAGTCGAAGTGAAGGAGAGAGATTAATTCCTAGGGCTTATTGTAGGTTCTGTAACAATAGATTTTTTAAGTGCTTTCCCAAACCTAGAAATCCAATCGTCTTTTGTGTGACTCTTTCGCCTTGAATAAAACAGAGGGCCTTCGAGCAAAAATTAGGCACTTTTGTTTCAAATACGTGACGAAGTTGCGCAGGAATTTTCAGTGTTTTCGGAACAACAACAGCCGAACTACAGCCTTGGCCAGATGTATTAGGCAACCTTATCTCTTTGTCTTTGCTGCCAAATCACTTATCGGAAGTAATTAGTTTAAATTTTTTGGTTTTCGGCGACACTGTCTGATTTTGTAAACGATTTTTATTTTTTTACTCTCATTTAATTAATTTGTTTGCTTTTTTGAGATATAAAGAATCATAAAGGGTGCCTAATACATTTGGCCAAGGCTGTATGTACGATGTTTGGATGATTGAGAACTGCAACCTCGACCGGAGGTGGCTTAGAGGTAGGTTTAAATATTTTTTCTAAACACAAGTCTAAAGCGACATCTATACGTTGCGTTGACTTCTAAATGCAAAAATGGCGGCCATTTCTTACTAAATGGATTTTCTGATGATAATGATGAAAGTTGAAAGAGAAGTGGCGTTGCAATTGGTTGTTGACTTAAGCCAGTTTCATGTGAAATGGGGCAAATTGTGTTCATTTTCGCTTTCCGGCACTACAATCCTGGGTCTCCAACAATAGCTCCCTAGCCAGTACGATCATTTGCCAGCTGTCTTTAGATTTGCATACCAAGTTATTTGAGGTCCCTCTCCACTTGTGAGCAAGAGTTACGTTCAGAGACGGAATTGTTACCAATGAACACACAAACAAATTAAAACAGACCATGGTTTTTATAACGTAAATATATTTTTCATAACATGTAAAATAAACCCGATTTCGTCAGCGGTCCTGACTAAACTAACTTCAGCGTCTTTGCACTTTTACAATATAACAGTTGACAAAACGTTTTGGCGTAAACAAATGAAGGGGCTAAGGAAATAGGTAAGGACGCTATTGATACAACAAGTAAACAAATAAGGGAATTGGGAGAAGACGCATAAACGACAACAAGTGCATCGACGCTTATCAGTGGGTAGGGTTACCAACATGTAACTCGAGCGAGGGAAAGCGCCTGATCAGCTTGGAATAATAATGATTTTTTGAAATGAAAATAAACTTTTATTGTAAAAATTTGTTTGATGTCCTAAATCGGACGAAAGATCTCCCCTGCGGTTTCCTACATTTTACTTTTTAACCAAAAAAAATTTTTTTTTAACCATTTTTTTGTATTTCCAGATACCTTTTTGATCACAAACCTGAGATGATCTCTGTAACTAGGCTTACTCGTGTTTTTATTATTCCGTAACTCCCCCGCATCCAGGAAAAGCCGAGGGACTATTTGGTGGAACAGTATTAGAAGGGATTTAATGGCTCTCAATGATGGATCCCAGTTTTAGTTGCATTAAGTCAGTACGGACCCAACAGGGTCACACACAAAGTTTATTTATTATTTGTAGTGTCATGGATGTTAATGGACGCCAAATTTTTAGAACAACCACAAAATGAGATAACGGTAATTTAATAAAATGGTTAATTAATAGTGATTCGTTGTTGATTGAATGTAAAGATATAAATAAAGATTGTTGTTTAAAAAAAATATGATTTGGCTTTTTTTTGGAAGAGAGTGGCAACATGGAATGAGAAAAACTTTTGAAGGTTTACCGTTAGCTAAACGACTTACGACAATTTTTTAAGAACGTGGAAAGTGAAAATATTAAAAAAACAAATTTATTTTTGGAAGCCATGATGTCTATGTTGATGCAATACTTGTGACTTCTTCCTTGCAAGGGATTACAGTTTGGAGGACACATGGGCCTCGGAGTATGGGAGAATTTCGTGATAATAATGGCGGCGCAACAGTCCGGGGTGGACCTGGGCCTAGCTTCTCAGCAACCACTCGTGTTGTGCGTGCTATTGTTCTCTCACGAGTGGAGGGGACCTACAGTTTAATGCCGACTCCGAACGGCGAGATTGAGAAGCTTTTTTTAGACAGTTATACTCTTTCAGAATTGTCAGTGACTCGAAAGAGGTGGAGCCGCGAACAATTTTTTTTTTTTCAAAAATTGTTTGTCTGATCTTGGATACGAACCTAGACTGTGAAAGTCTAATGCGCATGGGTCGACGCATGAACCCACACGGGCATGGCGCCGTGAATAAACTGTAAGTATCCAACCTTTCGCCACCACTTATCCTCATCTGGGCAGGTGAACAACAAAGTAACAAAAGAAATGTTCATGTGCTACCGGCTTTTGTGATAAAACGTTGGGTCTGAACCCTTAAATTACAATAATACAACAATACTTTTTTTATTTTCGCAATTTTTTTTTAAGAATTAACTTTGAAAAACTTGGTGGAAACTTAATGGAAAGATTCAGCACAGAACAAAGAACCAAAGTGGTTCAATGTTATCTTAAAAATTGACATTCATTTATTCAGACACAAAGATTATATCGAAATTTCTTTCATGTTCGAAATGTTCCCAGTGTTCCAACAATTTACCGATTGGTCTAGTGTTTTCAGCAACAAGGGGCTGTCTGTGATATTCCGCGTGCTGGCTTCTCAAATCGCCGTTCGGAGTCGGCATTAAACTGTAGGTCCCCTCCACTCGTGAGAGAACAATAGCACGCACAACACGAGTGGTTGTTGAGAAGCTAGGCCCAGTTCCATCTCGAATTGAAGCGCCGCGATTATTAATATAATTTACGCTACACCTGTACAAAATGGTACAATGCTTGATAGTTATTATTATTATATAATGTTATTATTATTATAAGCATTACCTTGCTTTAACATTTTTTGAAAAACCCAAGCTCCGAGCTGTTTCTTAATCTATTCGAGACATATCTCAACAAGGATTAGCTCTTGAAGATCTTATAGTCCACGTGCCAGCAAAGTAGAATCAAAGAAGTCAACAGATGGACATGTTCAAGTGACTTTCACAATCTTTAACCTTAAATTTGTTCCAAATGTTCTTAGAAAGATTCATTAAAATGCGTATACATACTCCTCTGCTATCTTACATCATCTAAGTAAGCAGAGTAAGTGCAAATCCAGTCATGGTCTAAGTGAGTCATAAGTTCACCTTGAACTTAATTTGATGAAGTAACTAAGTGCAGAGATTAAAATAAACAATTAAAACTCTTATAAAAGTAATTTATGTCAAGAACCCATTTCACTCAAAAGTTGATTGCGGACGTTCTACGAACACACTCACTGTGATCGGGGATTTCATCATCAGACGTTTATTTAAAAACATTAAAACTGAAAATTACCCCTAGGTTAAATTTCTGAAAACGATCTCCGCTAACCCTTTCCTCCTCACGGTTTGATGTAATCAACCCTCGTGCGAGTTGTCTCCTGCGACGAATACCTTGACAGCAATTAAACCGCATCTCAGCGGGATATCTTGTGCTCCATTTCACAGTGAGTATTATCTCCAGAGACAAATTAGAATCCAAATACAATTGTGACTGTTTAACAGCGACCCAGGCCAGAAGTTTCACCACAGTGACACTTGATCCGTCGAGCAACCGTCATCCCTATCAGACACAATCAAGCGGAAGAAGCCCTCGGGACCCATTAACGACTAATCTCGTTTTAATAGCGCAATTTTTATGCTGACAGAGCACCCATTATTGTGTGTACAGTTTTGCATTAGTGTGCTCGAGATGAGCGGTCGCGAAAGTAACCACTCGATATTAATCCTGGAATAATGAATACCAACTGCGTCGACACATGTTGCAGCTCGGAGCGAGGGACTCTGATGAAGGATCGACTCACGCTGAGGGGATTTTGTTTTCGGCTTTGATTACAGGGACAGGATTCAATCAAGGAACCGCTATTAACATTTTATTCAGATTAAATGGGAATATGTGTGGCACGCGGGCCCATTTTGCGCTTAATTGCCACAGCTTGTGCCAGGGTCAGTGACTGAAGTGACTATAAAATATATGCTGGCCATAAAAAGCGGGTGTAATTTTTTCAAGGTGATTTCGGGACACTATTAAAGTTTGAAAGATTTTAGAGCGGGTGCCTAGGATGAAGCTTCAACATGCACTTACTTGTGTTCGTGGGACTTAATAGACTACCGTAGGGAGACGAAATCGCTTGGAGTAATTAAACTTTGGAGCATGTGGATTTCCTGAAGTAATGAAGTTACCGTGGATTTGCGGGAGAATATAAGGCATATTTGATAGTTTTGAAAGTTTTTGTTATGTCGAAGGAAGAGACGTAAATATTTTTATTTCTTTCCGCAAGCCGACATCCTGGGAAATAACAATCATCATCATTTGTGCTTTAACCGGGATGGAGAACCCTTTTAATAAGTTTTTCAATCAATTTGGGTAAATGTTATTCAGGCAGATACCCCTACGGCTCGATGTACGACATCTCACTAGAGAAGCAACATTTTCAGTAATGTCTTCCACCATTCAATCTGATACGAAAATGTTTCTGGGCAGCTCTCATACTTTGAGAGCACTACGTGGTCGAAAACCTGAAATCGAATAGTTTAGCCAACTCAAGCTTCATTCTCACAGCAAACAAGGGTGACGTACAAAATGAGTCCTTTGGCAAGAAAAAAAAACGAAAATGGAGACAGAAATTGGATAATGCTCTCCTTATCAATTTTTTCTTTGCCATCCTAATTTGCGCGTGCAAAAGGGATTGTGAATACCCTTAAGTGTCCGAGTTCAAGACAGAGCACGGGCCAGACCATTTTGTGAACCTTTCCATGCACTTCCCATTGATCAACAATGGCCTTTGGGGAAATGATCAGATTTCCACCACTTTAAGTCTAGAACCATGATGCTACGATCCGCAGGTTGGTTAATAGAGGCACTTTGCAAGGCGGTATGCTCTTCCCTTCTCTGGTACATTGCCATCGACAGGCTGCTGTTGACAATAGAGTGCGTGACTGTAAAGTGCTTGCTGCAACAGCAAATTTGTATTCACACTTGGAAACATGTACAATGCTCTCTCTAAGTTCACCGCATGGAACAGAGACAGTGGCTTGGAATCTTACTTACTTAGTAGGCCTACGACCCATGTAGGGTCTGAGCCTGATGAATCGCTGCCTTCCATCGTTGACGGTCCTGGGCACGCTGCTTCCAGTCATCAAGACCAAGCTGTCTTACGTTTGCGATGACTTGGTCTTTGTACCGGAGGTTCGGTCTTCCTCTCTTTCTCGAACGTGGAGGCTCGGATTCGAAGACCCTCTTAGATGGAGCGTCGATGTGGCCGAGCCAGAGCAGTCGACGGATTTTTGCCTTCCGGACTACATCCACATCCTGGTACAGCTCATAGAGTTCGCGGTTGTGTCTTCTCCTCCATTCGCCTTCCTCGCAGACGGGACCATATATCCGACGTAGAATTTTTCTTTCGAAGGCACCAAGAATCAGCTCCGCAGTTCTGCTTAGTGTCCAGCTTTCGGCTCCATATAGCAGGACTGGCAGACATAAGAGTTTTGTAGAGCATGATTTTGGTCCTTCGAGTCAGGAGTTTTGAGCCCAGTTGTTTTGACAAACCGAAGAAGCTTCGGTTGCCAAGGGCGATTCTACGTCGGATCTCCACTGCGATGTCGTTCGGAGTTCACGTTGGCCCCGAGGTAGACAAACTCCTTCACTACCTCAAAATTGTGGCTGTCGATAGTAATGTTTTGTCCTAGGTGGTGTGCGGCGGATCGTTTCTTGCTCGACAGCATATATGTACTTCGTCTTATCCTCATTGACCTTAAGACCAGCTCGTTTCGCCTGTTCTTCAATCGCCGTGAAAGCTTCTACTACGGCTCGCTGGGAACGCGCAACGATGTCAATGTCATCTGCGTATCCCAACAATTGGACTGACTTGTAGAATATAGTGCCTACGTGTTTACAGCAGCCCGCCGTACTATTCTTAGCAATTGCAGAAATGTGGTGGAGTAAATATATGCAAGAGAAGGTTGGCCAGGTGCTTTTCAGACGCTCTTCGGTCGGCCAATATTTTACCATCAAGAGAGTTTTGCAGAGACCGAAACAAATGGTAATCAAAGGGTGGAAGGTCCGGGCTATATGGTGGATGCGTCAAAATTTCCCTACCAAGCTCCGTCAATTTGTTTCGGGTCATCAAAGATGTGTGTGGCCTACCATTGTCATGATGGAAGACAACTCCCTTTCTGTCGCTCTTTTTTGATTGCTTCATTCAAACGGTCGAGTTGTGCAAAGTAGAGGATCGAATTGACCGTTTCGCCACGTTCTAGCAGTTCATACTAGACAATTCCCTTCCAATCCTACCAAACACTCAACATAACCTTGTTTGCCGTCAATCCAGGCTTTGAAGACGTTTAAGGTCGGTTACCGGCCTGTGACCATGATCGCTTGCGTTGGATATTCTCGTATATAATCCATACTTCATCGCCCATAATGAATCGCTTCAAAAATGGTTTCCATTTACGTTTCAGCAGCTTTTCACTGATGGTTATTCGGTCAATTAAATTTCGTTAATTCATATGGCAACCAAACATCGAGCTTCTTTGAGTAGCCTTTTCGTTTTAGATGATTCCAAACTGTCATACGGTTGTTATTTAGTGCTTCCGCTATCTCCTGACAGCTTCCGTGCCTGTCTTGCTTCATTTGTTGCAAAATTTCATCGACTTTTTCAGTGACGGACCGACTAGTGCGAGATGCATCTTTTACATCGAAATTTCCGGAACAGAATCGAAGAAACAACTCCAGGGTGCGGCGTTTACTTATAGCATTCTCACCACAAAATGCACAAATTTTTCAGCATGTTTTTACGGCTTTTTTTCCTTTCCAACACCATCTAGTGACAAAAAGAGAAAATTCAAAATTTGAATAAAATTCATAAAGTTGTCGAATCAAAATTGTTTGCTTTCACATATAATTCGTCGAAACTTAAAATGAACAGGATTCATAATAAAATGAGTTTAACAACATAAACAAAAAAACAACCCAGATGCGTTGACAAATAAACTTAAAAATAACTTAAAATCATAAAAGCATCAATTATAAAAATACTTTGGTGCCTTTCACAATCGATGGGAAAATTTCTTTGGAAAAATTTCGATTTTTGTATGTCATCCGGCCTATAATTTAAGTGCACATTTTGGAAACAAACGTGCTTCACAGTTGTTTATTTTGATTGCTTTTATCATAGAAATAAAATAAGCAGAAGGAGGAAAGGGGTTTATGATCTTATTAAAGCGATGCTTGTCTATACCGCTTCTAATTTGCGCATTTATCAGAAAGAATTATAAAATTTATGTTGAACCGATGAGAATGCATAAAAAAAAATATTTTCAAAAGCACTATGTTTAATAAGGGATCGTAGACAGTGTGCTTAATAATAATTATAATAATAATGGCGGCGCTACAGTCCGAGGTGGACCTGGGCTTAGCTTCTCTGCAACCACTCGTGTTGTGCGTGCTATTGTTCTGTCACGAGCGGAGGGGACCTACAGTTAAATGCCGACTCCGAACGGCTAGATTGAGAAGCTTTTTCTAGATAGTTATACTCTTTGAGCATTGTCAGTGACGCGAAAGAGGTGGAGCCGTGAAAAAATGTTTGATGTTTTTTTTCGAGATTCGAACCGACGACCTCGAGCGTAGGAGTCGACGCACCTCAAAATCGATAAAGAGGAGGTGTGTGTTAGTTTTAGCCTTGTGTAGAATCTGGTATAAATTTGGTCCTTAGTGAGACCCCTGTGCTAACACCACGCTCTTAACTACATTTTAAGCAAATAACTCTGACAGAGAGTGGGATTTAATCACCCGTTTGGTTTCTTAGATGAATATTAAACGCATTCAAATGCAGGCAAAACCTTAAAGGCCTGATCAATTGTTTATAATAGAAAATATAAAGCAAAACTGCTTGTGACCATGAACATTTATTTCACAAAGGCGAGTTAAAGAGTCCCTCTACTCAAAATAGGAAATACCTACCGCAACAGTTCTATTCAGATAATCAGCACTTTCGTATTCGCATTCATTTGAACGATTGTTTTGCAAATTGCCGAGGCACTTATCATATGTAATTTCTTCTCAATTTTTGTCCCAAATCGAGTCCTTCTTCACGGCCGAGTGAACTCAATGAAAAAGTAATCCTTGAGTCTGCCAGGAAATCCGACAGTCGAGTCACTTTTTGAATTCAGGCACTCGAGACGCGATGACTTGGAAATAGCATCACACGTGCGTATGACACAGGACTGGTTGGAATGGGACAAAGAGTGACCAAGGACATGGAAGCCGTTTCAATGAATTATCCTTACCAATCTGCAGATGAAATCGAGGGGCGAACACGAAGCGAATTAGGTAAGTGCTGGAAGAATCCAGTCCCGTGTGATAATATTTGTCAACAGAGTTTTGCCAGAAGGAGAACGCGGAATAGACAATAAAAAGTTTGCGGATAACATGGAAAGTTCAAGGAGTTTGCTACACTCTTTCGGTGAACAACAGAGCGATAAGGACTTGAGAACAGCCAGACTGACGGGCGACGAAGTGTATTTTTGAACTTGGACTTCACTTCCGAGAGGCGTTTATGGTTCCGTTTTCGCCCGACTTCAAAGGGGTACAGGAAAATCGATATAATCACTCTTTCTTTTGTTTTTTTCCTTTCTTCTGCCGGATGCTTTGAAGTTTTCTTGTCTGTAGGCGTCTTGAGTGTGCTACTCAAGTTCAAATCAAGATTTGGAACTTAAATGGTGTATTCGTCCTAAAATAGTCTTAATTGGTTTTTGCAGAGAGGCTGGTGTGAGTTGCGCTTTAATTGTAAAGATGTCGCCATAGTGTCGAAAATCAAAGAAATGGTAGGATGAGTGCAAAGACGTTTCTTAGTTTTCTTCTTTCGGAAGAGATTGAGTGGGTTAACGAAAACGATTTCTAAGGCGCGTTAATGACAAATTCTGCTTTTTAATTGAAGATGTCCTTGAAAAGGAAGAATCCTTCAAAGTTTGAGGACAGGACGGAGCCGTCGAAATGTTGTTGTTAGTTAAGGATAATGTGACCGGTGTGGTTTAGAAACTGAATCAGAGAAGGGATTAAAATAAAGACTTTGACAACCATGTGCTTTATTTTCAGCTAGAAAATAAAAATTTATTGAAAAAATCTCATCAATTCAGGAAAACTATCCCTTCACAGAATACGTTTCCTCAAACAGTTCAGTTGCTCACAACTCTCTAATTAATCCAAAACCTCGCCAGCTCAAGTAAACTCTCCCTTCGACAGAAAAAACGCTCATATTTCAATCCAGATCCACTTTCCAAAGATTTATGTTCACCATACCCTTAGGGGTTGATCAACCCAGTGTCCAATGTCTTATTTAGGCAGAAAAAGAATGGTCACACAACATCCTTTAACACAATGAATCCGCCCCTGGTGTGGCTTTGAGCATACGTGTCCATTGAAAATAATGAACAACTGACCAGCACAATAGCGGTAATTACACATTATTTCCTTTGCTCTTGTTCCAGAATCGATGCAAAGGACATTAGAACCTTTTGTGTATGGAGGCGTGAATTTTCCGGTAGCTGATAGTGGTCATGCCAAGAGACTGTCACATTGTCCAGGGTTCACTGTCCACCGTCCACTGTCCAGTGTGTCATTGTTTCGTTTCAAAAGGATAATCGGCTTATGGTCAAAACCTATTACATGTGTATATGATTTCATAACAAATCGACCAAATCCTTTGTCGATAGTTTTTGACTGTCAAACACGCACACACAGCTGCCAATAAGTTACCCCCGTTCTGTTGCTTGACCCGGAATGAAGGAAAAACATGTGACTGCTGGTGGTGGATAGTGTAATCCTTTCGCGCGTGTTGATACTGTTGTTGGGAATCAATTTACTGTGAAGTTTCATAATAATAAAATGTCAACCAATCGAAACAGTGGAAACAATTCAAACCGTTGAAACCATGGTCGTCGATTTTGAGTTTTTTTTTCTGGGATGTGAACTGGTTTGAGGAATGATTCACGTTGTGAGATGGCATGTGTGTGATATCAGACTGTTTGACAAGTCTAATTGTTTAATGGTATTACTTTATGCTAATGCATATCAGATGAAGCAGAAATTGTGGGGCTCATTTCGTATTATTTTTTTTAACGTACCTAAAGAACTGCATGAGAACATAGAAATCGAAAGAGACCCCATTTCTGTCAGACCTGCTATATAGACTCAAAAACGACTGGATGGCGCAGTTGGTTAAGTGCCTGCCCGAAGAAGGAAAATTTTACAACATTTTAGTGAACTGCGAAACGAGTACTCTGTATTCGAAAATATAATAGCTGGAGTTCCACAGGGAAGTATTCTTGGTCCTGTCCTTTGCTTCCTGTACACCAGTGATGTTATGCAGGATGGAGACATCGTACTAGACACATTTGCTGATGACGTAGGAGAGCCAAAAAAAAACTGCTATCTACCTTAGATCGGCTACAAGAATAAACAATAATTTGGCAAATGGCTTATATAGAAGATAAAACCTGTCTGGACGTATGATATACAACTCAGGGTTTGTCACATGTTTTTTTAATTAAATATAAACAAAAGTTTAGATCGACCCACAAAATATCTTTCAAGTAAGCACACTGTGGGCGCCGTAGCGTAGTGGGTAGGTGCATCGACTCCTACGCTCGAGGTCGTCGGTTCGAATCTCAAAAAAAAAAACATCAAACATTTTTTTCACGGCTCCACCTCTTTCGAATCACTGACAATGCTCACAGAGTATAACTGTCTAGAAAAGAGCTTTATCAATCTCGCCGTTCGGAGTCGGCATTAAACTGTAGGTCCCCTCCGCTCGTGACAGAACAATAGCACGCACAACACGAGTGTTTGCTGAGGAGCTAGGCCCAGGTCCACCTCGGACTGTAGCGCCGCCATTATTATATTATTATTATTATTATAATATTCATCTAAGCAAAAAACTGGTGATTAAATCCCACTCTCTCTTAGAATGTCCAATGATTCTGGACATGAACTTGTCATTTGCTTAAAATGTAGTTAAGAGCGTGGTGTTAGCACAGGGGTCTCACTAAGGACCAAAATTATAACAGATTCTACACAAGGCTAAAACTAACACACACCTTTCCTTTTTTTCATTTTGAGGTGTGTAAATAAAGATAAGGTATAAAATCAATGTGTGTACTGGGTTTACACTATCGGCAAACTTGGGTATTTATGCAGGATCGTGACTGAAAAATCCTCGCTCTATGGCGTTTTTATTGATCTAGACATAGACTTTTAACCTAATGACAATTTTAGGCAAAGCGATGCGTCGTCGTCTCACTTCACTTTTGAAATTTTACTTCAGAAAAATGTTTTCCCAAAACTAGAACGTTCTATTCCAAAAGTGCAGTCAAGAGCAGCATGCATTCTCCATCGTCATCCTACACAAACGGACGAGTTTGGTAGGGATGCCAAAACTAGACATTGCTCTGTATAGCTCGTCTCTATAGATGCTGTCATACGCGGCCTTAAAATCGATGAAAAGGTGGTGGGTATCGATTTGCTGTTCCTGGTTTTTTTCTAAGATCTGCCGCAGTGTGAATATTTGATCGATGGTGGATTTTCCTGGCCTAAAGCCACACTGGTATGGACCGACCAGGTTGTTGACGAATGGCTTTGGGCGTTCACACAACACGGCAAATAAGATCTTGTATGCAATGTTCAGAAGACTGATGAATCTATAGTTGGCGCATTTTAGAGGGTATCCATAAAACTGGATAATTATGTATGTCGCGATAGCGAGCATCATTTATTGTTATTGCATGTCTAGTCGCATTTTCAAAAAAGAGACGAAAACCGCACTCTTCATCTCGCATCCTGGATTCGACCATAGCTCTAGAACGCGCGTCGCCCTTTTTGAAAAGAGGGACAATTATTCAGTTTGCCAATCGCCAAGTGTTTCACCGTGTTCCCAGGCCACCTTAAATACACGAGAGAGCCTTCTTTACCCATAGCCTTAAGCATTTCTGGACGGTTATCATCCACACCATCGGATTTGTCAATTTTTAGCGATTCAATCGCCGAACTGACTTCCTTCACTTTTGGACTATTCTCCGCCCTATTCAAGACTACAGATCTGTCATCATCAGTGCCCTGTTTGGAATTGAGCAGCTCCGGAAAATGCTCGTTCCATCTGCGCAAGATGTCCACCTCATTGGTAAGTAACACACCATTTTTGGATTTGACTCCTTCTATGAAATGAAAACGCGACTTACGTTCGCGAAGCATTTCAGTTTTAAAACCCATAAACTCTCACCACTTTTCCGCACAAACTACTCAACAGAACTACAACAGACTTCACAGAGTGACAGTTTATCCGGATTATTTGTACCAAAATGCAATCACTTGAGTTTCTTTATCATTTCACTCGGCACAAGCAGGTGCTTCTTCAATTGCATTTAAATTAAAACAAAAAACAGCTGCAATTGAAATCTGATGTAAATAAATCAACTGCCCGCCCAGAGGTGAGCAGCCCTCTCGAGCACTCACGTGCCACGATGACCATAAAAAACGCATAAAACACTCCACCTAGACCAGCCGCGATGGGAATCACCCTTTTCGTCCAGCCCATCCCCCTAGATTCCCAAACGGAAATGTATACAGTAATTGTTTTTTGTTTGCGGAGTCCTTCCAAAACTGTTACGCTTGCTGGGCACGACAAAGGGCTGTGTAGACAAAACAGTTTACCAAACAGCAAATGTGAGCACATCCCGCACTCTTGTCGCGTCTGAAAGGGTTATGACAGATCGTCACAGTACCGGAACCGGTTTTGAGCTTACACACTGCACTCTCTCGAGCTCGAACAATGGCCATTGTATCTGAAGTGTCATTATGATTGAACGATAGCTTTTGGATGAGTCCAGCCCTCATAATTTTTTCGAAAACTTGTTCAAGTCCTTGACACACGCTCGCAAGGAGTCACCGGCGACATGTTCGACAACCCCCACCCCAAACGAAGTGAAAATTTAATTTAAATTCGAAAACAATCCTGTGCCGGCTGTAAATTGAAATTTATTGCAAACTGGTTTGTCTGTCTGAATCTGAACACAACCACCGGCGCGTTTGGTTTTAATTGATTTGTGTAACTGAGGACTCGCACCTTTAACAGCCGCATTTTTGGCGGAATTAATTTCCGCCCGGCGAGATGCACGGGGCCGTCGAGTGGAAGCGAAGAAGGGATCAATAAAAAGTTTTAGTATCCACAGCCAGACAGACGCCCGCCACGATGGCAGTCACAAAGCATTTTAATGCCCTCTCTGGCATAGCTCATGACTCACTCGATTGAGGAGGAGCACCCACCGCCGTCCCAACACTGATTTGATTACTGCTCACATGGGATTTAACTGCGCTTATCCGCTTGAGATGTGTTCTTAGTGACAGCAACGCCAGCATGAGACAATAGTTTGCATGAATTAAGACACAACGGATCTCCTGCCTCAACTGAGTATTGATTAACCATAAAGCCACTGACACTGCCTTGGCGAGCTACCAGCCAAAACGACAGTTTTTTATGAATTTCTTCTGAGAGACGCTCGTTGGCTGTGCGCCTGGAAGATGACTGAAGCAGGGATAGCCACGTTGAGTCTCTGGGATGTGCCACTCCATCATGCTTTTATTATTTTGCTTTCAACTGGCTATAAAGTCGTGTATTTTTGTTTTTGGTCGGGCTTAATGAAGCTCATTTTATTAGATACCTGGAATTGTAATGCTCAGAATTTTATCACCAAAACTTTATGCTTCGCATTATAGGCACTCGTACTATAAAATAAAATAAAAAAAAGTGTCTTCCCCAGTCGGAGTGAGGGGGAAATAATTCTCCAAAGAATGCTGCAGTGAAACAAATTTTAAAATTTATTTATGGTCGGTTCAGGTTTCGGTACCAGTGGGGTTTTGCGGAAACGAAAATCTGAGAATGACAGTCGAGTGGCGGTGGAGAGGAATGAACAAATGCAATAAACTCAAATATAATGAGCTCGAATAACTACGTCGAATAAAATAAATAAAGTAACACACTTTCTACTCAGATATGGACGTTGGACCCGCTTGGAGTGAGGTGCAACTAGAGGTCATGGCCTTGAAGACGTCATCGGATGAAATGTTTGATGGTCAACTTCCTTATGGTTGTAACTTCATTTTTATTGGGTAAATGGAGGATGTGTAACGCAGAATTGCGTGCATGTTGTAAAAGCGACGAATGTGTTTTTGTAGCACACAGCCATCGTAACTTTTTATTTTCTGAGATAGCATCGAAGTTTTCTTCCCTCGGGCTTGTGCCAAATTCTTGCCTCATTGGCGTTAAGGTCTTCAAGTCTCATAAGAAAAAGTTACATGCAACTGATAAATTTGTCTTGGGGTTTTGGATCTAAACAGACTGGGAGGAGCTCAAAGGGTACGAGTTTTAGACCGCATATTAGAACATGTTTAGTTGCACACATGGAGTACAGAGTTCAGGAAGACCATTTGTGGACCTTTTTGGAAATAATTATATTTTTATGTGCACAGGGTGGGCCAAATACAGTACAGTACAGAAACTTTTCTTTAAAAAAATGCAATAAAATTAACAAAATTATTAATTTTTTCCATATATTATGGCTTTATCAGTAAAAACAAACATTCCCATTAATTATGAAATGCAACGTGAGCGCCGTGGCGTAGTGGGTAGGTGCGTCGACTTCTACGCTCGAGGTCGTCGGTTCGAATGTCGAAAAATCATCAAACACTTTTTCACGGCTCCACCTCTTTCGAGTCACTGACAATGCTCAAAGAGTACAACTGTCTAGAAATAGCTTCTCAATCTCGCCGTTCGGAGTCGGTATTAAAACTGTAGGTCCCCTCCACTCGTGACAGAACAATAGCACTCACAACACGGAGTTTAACATTTTTCCACCAGGATTTTCGTTTTTAGGGATCAAATGTTACCAAACAACAAGATACACTTAACAACTCGTTTCCTTCTTTGTAGTAGACACTTCGAAAACTTTCTAATTGTCAAATCTGAAGCTGAATGCCTTCACCAGTCAAACTTACAATCTCATAAAGCAATTTGCAGCATTAATTTCAAACTACGAAACCATCTGTCGACCGTATTAGTCTAGATTGTATTAGATAATTGGAAAGAGTTATAATCCATCCATCAGCCATTCGAAGCCTGTGTGTGAAACCCATCTGCGAAATCGAAAGGCATCCCAAACCTTTTGCTTGACAGCTACAAGCAAAGGCCTGTTTGCCACAATCTCGAACGTATGTTCCTCTGACAAATCAGGTGTAACTTATGCCCATTTTCAACATGTGAGGCAGTAGGCAAATGGTTGTTTGAAACCTGGCCTGAACAGTTAATTGCTCTCATGACAGGCACGTGCAGCGATTAAACCTCCTGAGAGCCCACTTCTGTCAAATCGATGCGCTCGACAGGCGATGACAAGCAGAGTGTGCAGGAGATTGATGGAATTAGTGCTAATTGCTCCTCCTTTGATTACAAGTGTATCGGATACAAAAACCCGTTTGTGTCCGATGCGAATCAACACATGTCGGCGCATACATGAGTGGATGTGCGCCTGTGAGGTACGAGTTGCAATTGGAAACTTTATGAGCTCTAATTACCCATTGACATGTCAGTCCAGACACAACCGATGGGTGGGTAGGAGGATTGCTTTTATCGAATATCTCTAGCAGTGCCCATCAAACGAAATCCAATTGCATTGGGCCATCTGTCATATCAGTTGAATTGCATTCCCACACCGAGCGATGCGGCAATTGATAGTGCAGGCAGCCCACTTTGGAGGCGCATCTCGTTCCCAAGTGTATACATTTCAGATGTGTTATGAATTCGGCATTGAAGCGCAATATTGGGATTCACTTTGATTTGTGCGGAGTCGCCTTAAGTGGGATGGAGATGCATTTGAGAACAATTTGACGTTTCTGGGTCAAAGAGATTTGTCATTTTATTTGTCGAATGGATTGTTTTCTGTTTACATCTGCGTGGCCGAGTGCTAATTGGATTTCATGGCATATGGACGAAAGGAGAGATTTCTGATAAGTGCAGATATCCATGATAAATACTGAAGGTTGGTCGAGGGATCCATGGGAAGGTGAAGTGCGTGCAGTTTAAGTCGAATTCTGAAACAATTCGCCACATATGGCATCATCTGAACCGAGGGATGTACTGTAAACGTAAGACAGGTCGAAGCAGCAGCTATATTCGTGGACGCATTTGTTTAAACAATTATTAATTTCCTCTGCCATTGTCCCGCCTTTGCTCGGATCAGTGGCAGTTATTCGGCGCTAATGAGGTGAGAGCTGATGATGTAGGCTCCTCATCACACAAGCGTCTGCTGGTCTTCCGAAGGAAATTTCAGTAAAAGTAGGTTGCTGCCTGGTAGTACAATGGACCAGTTTTGAGTCTGAGTGCTCCAGTGTAGTGTGACAAAAACCCACGACAAAAAAAAATTCAACGACCAATATAAAGAGTTTTAGGAGACATTAGGCAAGCTTGAGAGAAAAGGAGTCTGAAAAAATCAGGGCACACCAAATTAAATTCCTGAAAATAAAGCTCCTCCGAGTCGATTTGAAACCATAGAGGAAAGCGCCTTAAACAGTGCTTCAAATTAAAGCCAATAACAGCAAGCAATATGCAACTCTTTGGAAAATCCATATCCTCTTACGATTCGCCTCAATACCCCGACAGCCTATACACCCCAGTATGGTGGCTTAATACGGTGGTCCTCACCAACCACATGGCACTGAGTCGCAGGCACAGACTGCACAGGACAGTAATGGAAGTTTCAATCTGCTTTGGTGGGAAACGAAATTCTTCCACGACCGGTGTTTGTGGTCGAAAGCAGGAAATTAATCCGCTTTGCTGGCGGGAAACTGGTCGCTGTGGTGCTACGATTTACGAGTATCTTTTCGACGGGTACGTATATCTCATGGATGTTTCCCTTAACCAAATCTGTTTTTGGTTGTCCAAGAACGTGCAACGCCCCAGCGGACAAAGCGATGATTTTATGGATAAATGCACTTTCGAAATTTATGCTGCTAAGGATGCTTTAATTTTGTCTTTGCCTGAGTTTTCTGTGTTAATCCAAATTTCCGCAGGGAGGACAATGGAGTTAGTTCAAAGTAGAAGCACGTGTTGCAAGAGAATGTGTCGTCCTGCTTGTCCATTGAGTTCTGTGGTACAAATTTGAGGGGAATCATGTAAAATTCTATTACAAATTGAATTCAAAATTTAATTCAGTGCACCATAAAATGATTTCTATTAAATTGAAATGTGGAATACAGAGATGTTTGTATACGGAGACTTCCGACATTCTGTACAATAAATTGCCAAGAAATCTCGATATTTTCATGCAGACATCATGCAATCGTAAGAATAAGAACAGGAACAAAAAGAAGTATTACATGATTATATTTGGTAATATAAAATGGTTTGAAGTTAGTCCACTCGATTAGGTTAGGTAAATGGGTGCCCTTGCTGACATAAAAACATGTCAGCGGCTAACTTAGACCACTATGAGTCCATTGTGCCCAAAAATTTGAAACCGTGAAAAACCTAAAACTTCAACGTATCGACAGCTAAGTTAAACCACGCAGATATAGATTTGTATCTCAGGAGTTTGCTAAGCTCTATTTTCTCTAGATCATCCAACTCCGAAAAGAAGAATCTTCCTTGGGTTTCCTTCCTCCTAACGGCTAGTGCAGGACAATCACACAGTAGGTGGCGAATAGATTCTATTTCTTCTTCGTCTCTACAGCTTCTACAAAAGTCGTTATGGGGTATTCCCAGCCGTGCTGCGTGATTTTTTGTCGCGCAGTGCTCTGTTACGACCCCAACGGCTGTTCGTATATCCCTTCGACTTAGTTTTATGAGATCGGTAAATCTCCTCTTGTCGTAGACTGGACATAACGACTTAGCTGTAGTGCAGGTGTCTAACCGACACCACCGTTTATTAGCTACCTCATTAGATTCAATGGTGGGCCCCGTGCCGTAGTGGGTAGGTGCGTCGACGCCTACGCTCGAGGTCGTCGGTTCGAATCTCGAAAAAATTTCGAATCACTGACAATGCTCAAAGAGTATAACTGTCTAGAAAAAGCTTCTCAATCTCGCCGTTCGGAGTCGGCATTAAACTGTAGGTCCCCTCCACTCGTGAGAGAACAATAGCACGCACAACACGAGTGGTTGCTGAGAAGCTAGACCCAGGTCCACCTCGGACTGTAGCGCCGCCATTATTATTATTATTATTAGATTCAATGTCTATTTCTCTGTGCAATGTGCTAAGCGGTGTGTTGGCCTTAGGTAGGGCCCGCGAAGAGCATAGGTGTCACCCAACTCTGGCCAGCTCATCCGCCTTTTCATTACCGGAAATTCCCATGTGGCCGGGCACCCAACAGAGGGTCACCTTATTGGCTACTGAAATATCGTCCAGTCTTTTGATGCACAAGTTAATCCTCTAAGGCACAGAAAAGGATTGAGTACTACGAACTCAACTTAAAACAAGGCCTGAATTGAATCAACGACAAGAGCCTTATGACCGGCGCTGAACAAAAAAAAGATTATAATCAATGATCAGCCTCAGTCGGAAGGATGCAAGCATGGTGGTGGAAAAACTTACCGGACGCTGTCCCCTCTACTGCAGAAGCTGCAGGAACGAAAAAAATAGACTCTGTTCGCTATTTGCTTTTGCTACAGCTCAGCTTAAGTAAGAAGGATATTTAAGTTATTGTACAAACATTTCTTTGACGAGTTGGAAGATCTAAATAAGATTGAGCTGAAGCACCTCTTGAGATGCATACGTACAAAAACTAGGTGGTTTTACATCCCATCCCAAGGGCGCAATGGACGCAAACTGTGAATCTAAAGTGAGTGGTGACTGTAAGTCTATAGGCAAGCACCTTTGTTCTTACCATACTACATTTTGATATAAGATCGTATTGATATAAGAATTTAAGTTAGCCACCAAGCACAACTTGGGCGTGTGTGTTTGTGCGTCGACCCATACGCATTTGACTTTCAAGTCTAGATTCAAATTCCAGTTCAGACAAACAATTTTTCATAAAAATCGTTCACAGCTCCACCTCTTTCGAGTCACAAGAGTATAGCTGTCTAGAAAAAGCATCTCAATCTCGCCGTACGGAGTAGGTCCCCCCTCCACTCGTGAGAGAACAATAGCACGTACAACACGATTGGTTGCTAAGAAGCTAGACCCAGGTCCGTTAGTTTCTGGAAAAAAACTGAAAATCAAATTTCCATGTGGAAGCAAGGTGAAATTTTGATTTAAGTATCGTTGTGGTACGCACTACTATTATTTTGAACACAACTGTAAGTACGTTGCAGTTAGACGATGACGCACAGGAATTATTGTCAAAGGCAGGAGCTAATCAACAAAGTCACAAATATTGTTGTGAGCAATTACAGAACTGACATCCAATCGAAGACTGATTGTCACTCAGTGACTTCATCGGTTTTTTATTTCCCACACAGACTTCAATACAAAACTTCTTTGAAACGTCTACCTATTTCCCTTCGAACTCGCACCCAACACCTGTGAGAAAAGGAAGAACAAGTTTCTTGAGTTCTGTTTTATTGACACTTGTTGCTATTCTTTGGCTCACTTGCATATCGTGACCCCGAGATTTCCATACCAATCCATGAGTTCATGCCCACCGCTTAGTTCCACTGATTACCAGCAAAAGAACAGCACCCAACCATAAAGTGCAATCTATGTAATTCGCTTCACTTCATGATGACGGTTATTACTGGTTAGACCCTAGGATTGTGTGTATCACCTCTTGAACTTAACCCGCTCGTTGTCCGCCGTTGTCTTGCGGTTCTCCCAGCAGAAAGATACAACTCTCGCATGGGAATAACTATGTACGTTTCCACAACAATAACTTTTATCTATCTATTTAATTACTTCGCTGTGCTGTATCTTAACCTACATATTTCCAGATCGGTTTCACGTAAACACACAGAACCATCAGCAGCAGGGACTGCGAGTGAGAGCAGAGAGTTGCAATCAATCTTTCATGTGCCATGTGCAGATACTCGTTCTCGTACTGAGTATCTATCGCTTGTAGGTATTTTCAAGTTCATTACCTCGTTATTCAATTATCCGCTTGACATACACGCGAAAGCAAAAGGGGCCAACAATACTTTAATTGAGTTTAAAAATTCATGAAAAACTTTGTGGTTAGGGAGTAGGAAAAACATTTTAAATCCTCATTAATCAGATACGCTAAGAGCAGCGGGTAATCCAGGGGGAAATTGAGAAGATTTCTCTGAAGAATCAACTGGCTATGCACTTTTGGTGGGTTTGCAGGAAACCATGTCGTAGCAGGTCCTCATACATCAATCAACTTTTTAATGAGTCTCGAGGGTGGACTAAAAGTTGCTCGGAACATGGTGTGGTTGGGACGACTGTCCTTCCTCAAGGACATCAATCATTTGCTGGTCTACGTACGTATAAAATATGGATTATGGTCAGAGTAATGTGATGGTAAAGTTGTAACCTCATTTCGGAGCCATGAATGACCGTAAACCTTATGTGCGCTAGTTTATGGAGGGAACATGATTCAATAAACAGAATTTGTGGAGTCCTTGGAGCATGAAAAATGAATAAAGTTAAGGGCCATAGAACGTTGAATAGCCGCAGACTGCTGGGGACATTTTTCTGGTTTTATTCAGCAAAGCGTGGTCTAAGCGAATTTGTATGTAAAGGACCCATGCTCGAAATTATAAGAAGTCCTGTCTATCCAGCTCTGTATGTATGTGTCAATTGTCAACATGAGGGAGCTTTTACTTATCCCCGAAATCCAGTAGCTTCGAGTTTAATACTTTTAGGATTACATTCCAACCGAATGCATCTCATCTCTGCTGCTTGTAACATCTGACAGCTATTTCGAATCCCGGAAATAGGAGGGACATCTTTTTCTTCAACCTTGGACAACACAACTTAGTCTTCAACTTCAACTTCACAACTTAGTCTTCACTTGCTTCAAAATCAATCGGCTACGATGCCAATTAAAGGAAGTGAACTTGCACATAATGATGTAACTGTATGCCCACCTGTCTCCTGGTATCAGTTGCAAAAAGAGCATGTAATTCCAGAAATTTTTTAATTAATCGCTCGAGAATACCTTAACACGAACTTTAATTAAATCGATGATGAACAACTTGATGTTACGCAACCCTCCATTTATGTATGACCATGTATCGGGTCCTACAGCCTGATGAACCAGTTCCTAATTAAATTTGTTTTCCGCCTCTTAACATGGTTGTCAATCGAGAAATGCAGGATCACTGAAACAGATCCCGTCCATAAAGTAAAATTGGTAGACGCACCAACTCCTAACGCAGACGGTGTGAATGTCCAGCATTCACCACAGGGTGGACTTAATAAAGAAAGAGAAAAAAAAAAAAAAACGAACAAAACTGGAATTCGCGTATCCGGAACGTCTGCAAAACACTTTACCACCTAACGATCGTAGATAGTCGCGTTCGATGTGCACTGTGTCTGCGATTACATGTGGTTATCTGCTTGACACATATTCCCCGCAGACACGGAGGGCTCTGTTCGCTGATGGAATGCACAAGACGGCTGGGTGTGAATTGGCGAGTCTAATCTATCACACATCACTCACATATGAGTTGCGCGTTGTCTCGTCTCGATTTAGTCCATACGCATGGGGATACATTTTGATGGACACTTCCGCGATGCAATGATATGGAGGGTGATGCTACTGATGGGCTGATGGGTTGACGAGAGTAGCGAATTTCAGATTTAACTTCTTAATGAATACTAAATGGTGGCCTCGTATAATGGGTGGAAATAGACAATGTTTTTTACATCTGAACTTTTTGTGGGGTAGAAGTGGTTGATGCAGGAAAGAAGTCCGCATTCAGCGTAGGTTTCTACGCGTCGCCCTTCGGAATTTCGCCTGGTCCGATAGAAGCAATTTGCCACCATATTCGCAACGTCTGAAACTTATCAGATTCGAATACCTTGAAAACTGTCGTAACATTGCCGATTAGCTTTTTCTCCGCCAGTTACTAACCGGTCACACTGATTGTCCCGCACCACTCGAATTGGTTTCCTTTAACACCAATCCCCACAATCTAAGATCCACATCGCTGTTTTGTGTTAGATCATATCGTACCAACTATGGGTTCAACTCACCTATGTCCAGAATGTTACGTGTGGCTAACACTTTGAAACACACTTCTTCTTCTTCTTCTTGTGTGCGCCACCTTGTACGTGGACGTCTTCTGTTGCGCTGTCCCATAGGCTCAGAGTCGAAGACTCTTCGGGCTGGAGCTCAGTTGTCCATACGCTCTACATGGCCTAGCCATCTTAGGCGTTGGATCCGTAGACGCCTGGCTAGACTCATGTCGCTGTACAGCCCATATAGTTCGTGGTTGAACCTTCTCCTCCAAATGCCATCAACGCAAACAGAACCAAAGATCCCGCGCAGAACTTTTCTCTCGAAAAGACAAAGACACTGTTCATCCGCTTGGGATATTGTCCATGCCTCCGCGCCGTACAGCAGGACTAGGATGATCAAGGTAGTATACGAAGTCAACTTGGTCTACCGAGAGAGGGCTCTACTACTCAATTGCCTTTTGAGCCCAAAAAAACAATGGTTGGCAAGAGTTATTCTGCGTTTGATCTCGGCACTGATGTTGTTTGTACTGTTTACCGCGGAGCCAAGGTAGACGAAGTCCTTAACTACCTCAAAGTTATAGCTGACTATGGTGACGTTCTGGCCAAGTCGTCGATGTTATGCGTCCTTTCTCGATGACAGCATATACTTGGTTTTGCCCTCCTTTACCGCCAGACCCATTTTAGCCGCTTCCGTTTCAATGCCAGCAAACGCATCATTGACGGCTCGCTGTGTTCGCCCAATCACGTCAATGTCATCCGCGTAAGCTAGCAGTTGAACGGACTTTTGGAAGATCGTGCCTCTTGTGTTGGCCAGTGAGTTTTGCACGATCTTCTCAAGAACGATGTTAAAGAAATCACATGACAGCGCGTCGCCTTGTCTAAAACCTTTTTTGACATTGAAGGTCTCGGTGAGTTCGTTACCGACCTTGATGGAGCAGCGAGAGTTCTCTATCGTCATCCTGCAGAGTCTGACGAGTTTAGCAGGAATGTCAAAACTAGACATGGCGCTGTATGGCTCGCCTCTATACACGCTGTCATATGCGGCCTTGAAATCGACAAATAGAAATAAATATTTATTTGTAATTTATTTCATTAGTTTTTATCTTTTCATTTAAAATTTGTTCCATATTTACACAGGAAACGGACTTTTGGCCCACCCTGTACTTATCACGATACCTGGCAATTCTCATGCTATATGGATAAAATAAAGTTCATTAAAAAAAAGTCTCAGCATTGATATATAGAGCGGATCATAGCACGGCCCACAAAATCTTGAAAATGAGTTTGTTTGAAATTGCAACGCATTACCGAACTCGCTTTAACTACTTAAACCTATTAAAGTTGATGAATTCGAAGATTTCTAGTTAAAGGTCAACATTTATGCAGACTCTATCCAGGGCCTGTTAAATGTCCAATCTCCTTAATTCAATAAAACTCCCCTGAAGCACGACGCCTTTATGCGTTTCAATTTGTTAACAATATCCTGGGGAAATAAATTAAAATCTGCGCCCACCTCAATCACTGCCTCATGCCTCATTCTCGCCGTCTCGCACTCATCACTTAATTTATCTTATCTTCAATTAAAAATTCTCCCCGTAAGCGCCTTTGTGCATTTATACGTCTTAATTAATTTTTCAAAAGCCATAACCTTAGGGGTTCTCGGCTCATCACTCAAAATCCATCCTCCATCCATCTGCTGTGCGCCTGATATTGAACTCATTTTGATTAATGGGCTGTGAAGTGTTTGAATGTCTTAATTTGTTTGCATTTCGGGTTATAAATAGCATCTGAACAAAGCAAACAATTCCTCTTTGGATGCAGTGGAACACTTAAGTTCAATGTCGGCTCTTTCCGCATCTTCTCGATTGTACTTGTCAGAATGTGTGAAGATTCCTTTGGCTGCTCAATTAAAGCCCGAATTACTTCCCTCAATTTACACTGAAGCTATGTATGGCTTCTATCCATGTGTGGGAACTGCTGGGTGATTATTAAGCCAGGAAGGTCAGACTAGATGATTCTTTGGATGGGAAAGAAGAAAGCCGTCCGTCATTGAGATAATTTTCACTTTGGCAGAGATCACAGCACATGTGCATGAATTGGCTGCGGCCTTATACTGGAGATGTCCTTGACACAGTTTCAGAGAGGAATGCAAATGAAAGCTCTTTGCTTGAGTACAAATCTTATGAAGTGAATACTTCATAGAGTGGCATCGATGTGCAGTCGTTTCGACTTGAATAGGCGATTTGCTAGTTGAAGCAGCATAAAGGCAGAGTGGCTCGCAGACTGCTCAAAGTAGAAAGAGTATCAATCATCTAGAGGGCACTCCTAGGATTCAGAGAAAATATTTTCGAACACTATTCACGGTAGAACTTTCATAAATTCACCTAATGGTTGCACTAAAAAGTATGTTGTTGGATGTTCAATGTGTGAGACTGAGGATGACGTCCAGTGCAACCGATGGGGCGGTTCTTTACGCGGCATCTATACAGATTCAAGCTTGACGTTGTACTTCCTTAAGTTGTTAAAATGTACGGTTTCCGCAGCAATAGGTTCACTGGTGATTTGATGGCATATCTCACAGAAAAGTGGAACCAATCTTTGCACAATGCAGGAGAAAACAAGATCGTTGCGCTTGATATTTCTAAGGCATTTGACAGAGTTTGGCATCAAGCTCTTTTGTCGAAAATGCGTGCTTATGGCTTCGATGAGTCTCTTCTTCTATGGATTAGAAATTACCTTTCGAACCGTTCAATTCAAGTCGTTTTGGATGGGTTCAAGTCTGATATCCACCAAATTAATGCTGGTGTTCCCCAAGGCTCTGTTTTGACTCCGACTCTCTTTCTCATTTTTATAAATGATCTCCTGTCAGCTACTTCTAATCCAATCCATACTTCGCTGACGACAGTACTCTCAGCTTTTCATATTCGTTCCAAGACTCACGTCCCTGTCCTTCGGCCGTAGAATTGGAGCGGCAGCGTATGTTAAGCACATTAAATTCCGACCTTGACAGCATATTTAATTGGGGTAAAAACAATAGAGTGGAATTTAATGCTTCCAAAACTCAATGCTGTCTACTGTCACTTAAGCGATCCCAAAATAATCAGCCATTATCCCTGAATGGCACTTGCATCGACGAAACCGAAAAACTTTCCATCCTCGGTATGTGTATCAACTCAACACTTAGTTGGAATGATCACATATTCGAGGTCGCCAAAAATGCTGCGAAATGTCTAGGTTTCCTAAAGCGATGCAAGAAATACTTCACCCCCTCTGATTTGGCTTCAATTTACAAGGCCTACATCCGTCCCAAACTTGAGTATAACGCTCATATCTGGTCTGGTGCTCCCAAGACCTCTCTGCACCTGCTAGATAGAATACAACGGCGAGCGATAAAACTTATAGGAGATAGTAACATCGCGAAGTCGATAGACTCGCTCGAACATCGCCGTAATGTCTCATCCTTATCACTGTTTCATCGCTATTTTAACAAACGATGCTCAAGTGAGCTAGCCAATTGCATTCCTCCCCTCCATGAATTCACCCGCAATACTCGTCTCGCCAGGAATGCTCATCAGTTCATCCTCAAGCCTGTTTTCGGACGTACAGTTAAGATTACAGAGTCGTTTTTTAGCCGCATCACACGAATATGGAATGCTCTTCCCAGCCAAATATTTCCCACTCACTACAATCCGCAGACATTTAAGACCAATGTGCACAGGTACCTCCTTTCCCTTTCTCCCTCTATACCTGGCCCGTGCTGTGTCTTGATTCCGGACACTTAAGGGTAGTCGTAACCCCTATGGCACGCGCAAATTATATAAAAAAAATATGTATGGCTTCATCAAGAATGAGTAACCAGACCATTACTCCATACATCACGATGGCCCGTAACGTACGAGTAGATCCAATGGGGCATGTGTGGTTGCAGACACAATTTTTTTGCCGATAGGTTTCTTACTCATGTAGAGAGCAAGCGTGGCTTTGCGGGCGCCTCCCAATACATTCGGTCTTCAGATGAGTCTCTTATTTAGGATAAGTCCCAGATATTTGGCGGTGTCCGAGAAAACAGAGCTGTTGCCGTTGATGTTCTGGAGGTTGATTCATGGGATTTTATATTTTCTTGTGGGCGGGACAAATTCCGTCTTTTAATCGTTAACACTTAGTCCATTTCTCCTGGCCCATTTGGACAGTTTGGAGAGCGAGTTATGCGTCATGTCCCTTAGTACTGAGGGGTATTTTTTCGAGATTGCCACAGCAATGTCATCCGTATAGGCTATCACCTATCACCACCAGCATCCAGTTTCTTCCAGGAATACTAGTCATCAAACACAATGCTCAATAGCAGCGGTGACAGAACTCAACCCTGTGGTGTTCATCTACTGACAACTCTTGTGATAGCTGTGGACCCCGTTTTGTGATGATTACCCTGCTGACAAGGAATTATTCGTACCAAACTTACTATAAATAATCAAACACTTGTCGCCTTAAACAGCTTTTTTCCCAAGAGCAGTATTGCGTCAATATTAAACCCCATCATCAATTGCTCGTTCAAAGAATTTATAAAAGTTACCTCGACTCGTACAGCTTTTGAATACCTCTCATCAGGACTTTATCAACACTGCCACACAATACCAATCAGAAGCGCGTATTACCAAAAGCAAACAAAACAATACATCCATCAACCGAATGCAACGTGTAACAGTTGCCTCCAGTCCTGAAATCCATCCGAATGTTGATTCAAAAAACGGGAATGAAATCAGAATTGCATTCGTGATCTGTTAAGAAAACAAATGCAGTCCTTTCCATGAACTGCCAGCGGAATCAGCACGCAACCTTTATTTTGATATCATTAACCGAGTCGGAGTGTGCGGCGAATGCATGTGGAAGGGTGCCCCCACCCTTTGGCAGTCTTAATCCGGGTCAGATGAGCGATCTCTGTTTATTTACATCTCATTTGGAATTTTTTTTTATTGCATTCTTTTCGGCAGCGGGTTGTTTGTTTTTGTTTTGTCGGATGCAGAATGGATATGCAAATTAACGATAAGGCGCGAATCGAGATGTATGGCGCCGAACACCGGCCTTGTTACTGAAGAGGGTGGCGCACCATGGCGCGGTGTGTCTGGTGAAAAGATATGATTTTCTTCTCGGTTGTGTGTGTCGTGAAGCACATGCAGTAAGGAGGTACTTGGAACGCGTGTGCACTCAAAACACTTCCCAAGTGGTTTCCAAATATAAATCGGGCTCTGAGAGATGAGGTTTTATCTTCATGGGACACGTCAGAACTGGTAAATTCTGTTGTATTTTCATTTGCAACCGTAAATTATCTCAGTGTTTATCCTTTAAGGCCAGAGAACGATGGGAAATGTCATAAATCTTCCATACTCGTGTTGAAAAGGGACAAGAAAGTTATTTCGTTACCAGTAGGATTTTTGAAAAATTTGGGGGCATTCGGCAACGAATTTATATATCTGCTGGATAGCTCGTTGTCAAAGAGCCATCAGAGAAGCCGCTACTGATGTGCTGGGTTTTAAAACAGCACCTAGGAAAAACCCCTGGTTTGACAACGAGTGCAGGCAGGCACATGCAGCAAAGCAAAAAGCCTACCGGGCAACGCTGGATCGAACCACGAGAGCTGTTCGTGAGCTCTGCGAACAGAAACGAAGGGAAGAGAACCAACTTCTCAGGAAGAAAAAGAAAGAGAACGAGAAGCGCGGAGATGGAGAGGTGTTTACCAAGGGGTAAAACTTTTATCGAATGGGTATAAAGTTCGGACAGAAGCTTGCCGGGACGAAAATGGACAGCTAATAGCAGATTCGCAGTCGATACTGAGAATTTGGAAAAATCATTTCTGCAGACTGTTGAACGGCGATGAGGACACAAATACCGCTGTCAGGCAGAATGTTCCACTCAACACAACACAACCCCCGACCTAGACAAAGTCAAGTTAGCGATATCGAGACTGAAGTCGAATAAAGCTGCCCGCTGAAATGTTTAAAGCAGCTGGAGGTGATCTGTTAGGGCGCATGCACCAGCTCATCTGTAAGATATGGTCGGAGGAAAGCATGCCCGATGAGTGGAATCTCAGTATCGTTTGCCACATCCACAAGAAAGGAGACCCCTTTGACTGCGCCAACTATCGAAGGATAAGTCTCCTTAACATCGCCTACAAGATATTCTCCGCCGTTTTGTGTGAACGCCTGAAACCATTCGTGAACAAACTGATAGCTCCTTATCAGTGTGGTTTCAGGCCCGGGAAGTCCACCATCGATCAAATCTTCACACTGCGGCAGATCCTGGAGAAGACCCAGGAAATGCAGATCGACACACACCATCTATTTGTCGATTTCAAGGCCGCATATGACAGCGTGTATAGAGACGAGCTATGCAGCGCCATGTCTAGTTTTGACATCCCTGCCAAACTCATCAGACTGAGCAGGATGACGACGGAGAACTCTCGCTGCTCTATCAAGGTCGGTAACGAACTCACCGAGATCTTCAATGTCAAAAAAGGTTTTAGACAAGGCGACGCTCTGTCATGTGATTTCTTTAACATCGTTCTTGAGAAGATCGTGCAAAACTCACTGGCCACCACAAGAGGCACGATCTTCCAAAAGTCCGTTCAACTGCTAGCTTACGCGGATGACATTGACGTAATGCGTTTGCTGGCACTGAAACGGAAGCGGCTAAAATGGGTCTGGCGGTAAAGGAGGGCAAAACAAAGTATATGCTGTCATCGAGAAAGGACGCACAACATCGACGACTTGGCCAGAACGTCACCATATGCAGCTATAACTTTGAGGCAGTTAAGGACTTCGTCTACCTTGGCTCCGCGGTTAACAGTACAAACAACATCAGCACCGAGATCAAACGCAGAATAACTCTTGCCAACCGCTGTTTTTTGGGCTCAAAAGGCAATTGAGAAGTAGAGCCCTCTCTCGGAAGACCAAGTTGACTTTATACAAGACCTTGATCATCCCAGTCCTGCTGTACGGCGCAGAGGCATGGAGAATATCCCAAGCGGATGAACAGTCTCTTGGTCTTTTCGAGAGAAAAGTTCTGCGCTCGATCTTTGGTCCTGTTTGCGTTGATGGTATTTGGAGGAGAAGGTTCAACCACTAACTGTATGGGCTGTACAGCGACATGAGTCTGGCCAGGCGTCTACGGATCCAACGCCTAAGATGGCTAGGCCATGTAGAGCGTATGGACAACTTAGCTCCGGCCCGAAGAGTCTTCGACTCTGAGCTTGTGGGACAACGCAACAGAGGACGTCCACGAACAAGGTGGCGAACACAAGTCGGGGGGGACCTCGCCCGGCTTGGTGTGCGAAACTGGAGACAACTGGCGAAAGATCGTGCTGGCTGGAGAGGCATTTTGAGTGGGGCCAAGGTCCACCTCGGACTGTAGCGCCCCGAGAAGAAGAAGAAGGATTGTTATTTACAGGTATGCTTATGCGTGTGCTTACAAAGGTACACTATCCTTTATAGTCAAATGCCCTCGTCTAGGGACTTGTATGCTGCATTGTTTGGACCAATTCAGAAGAAGTTCTAATTATCAGCAGACATGAAATCCATACACATCGACCATTGTCCGAATTTAAGATGAACATTTGCATGCACAAGAAAGGAGACTTTCTGAAGAGGCATCAGTCTTCTGAACATTGCATACAAGATCTTATCTGCCGTGTTGTGTGAACGCCTAAAGCCATTCGTCAACAACCTGGTCTGTCCATACCAGTGTGGCTTTAGGCCAGGAAAATCCACCATCGACCAAATATTCACACTGCGGCAAAACTTGGAAAAAACCCAGGAGCAACCACCACCTTTTCATATATTTTAAAGCCGCGTATGACAGTATCTATAGAGACGCGCTACACTGAGCAATGACTACTTTTGGCATCCCTACCAAACTCGTTCGTTTGTGTAGGATGACGATGGAGAATGCGCGCTGCTCCAGCGAGGTCGGTAAAGACCTAACCGAGACCTTTGATGTCAAAAAAGGATTCAGGCAAGGCGACGCGCTGTCATGCAACTTCTTCAACATCATACTTGAGAGAATTGTGCAAAACTCTCACGCCAACACCAGAGGCACAATCTTTCAGAAGTCCGTCCAACTACTCGCATATGCCGACGATATTGACATAATCGGAAGAACACAGCGTGATGTCAACGGCACTTTTGTGAGCATTGCGAAGTAGGCCGCGAAGATGGGTGTAACAGTAAATGAGGGCAAGACCAAATGTATGCTGTCAACTAGAAAGGACACCCAACACCGACGGCTCGGACAGAACATCGCAGTAGAGTTTGAGATAGTAAAAGACTTTGTCTACCTAGGAACCGCTATCAATTCAGATAATGACACCAGCGCTGGGATCAAACGTAGAATAACTCTTGCCAATCGCTGCTTCTTTGGGCCAAGAAAGCAATTGATAAATAAAGCCTTCTCTCGACCAACCAAGGTAAGCCTATATAAGACCCAAATCGTCCCAGTCCTGCTATATGGCGTAGAAGGATGGACTTTGTCAAAAGTGGGTGAGCTTGCTCTTGGCTGCTTTGCGAGAAAATTTTTTCGGGTGATTTTCGGTCCCGTCTGCATAGAGGGTGAGTGGAGGCGAATATATAACAACGCGAGTATGGCTCCTAAACGAAAAAAAGTTATGAACAGTAATACTCAGAAGGAAAATGTAACTTTAATTAAAGTGGGAATTTTAAGGCTCTTAGTTTTTTAATCAGATGCGGTTGGAAAATGTTGGGAATGTGTTTTTTCAACCATGGCAACTCTGCCCCATCGTTTATCGGATAACCTCTCCCATTTTATTGACCTGCGGCACATCCTCGTGTATTTGACTCTCCTGCTTATATTCAAATGCACAAACCTTCCATAAACTCGACCACCCATTTAGTAGTTCATTGACCTGCCCGAGGCAATGAGTACCCAATCCACCATCAACACCCCAAGGCTGTTACAAGACGTATCGCCACACATGTGACATATTTCTCACAGTTCCGCCCATGCAATCATAAATTCCCAAGCGGATTATGTACTCGTATCCTTGGCCACTGTACTCCACTCCTCCCCGGCTCTCAATTCTGACCACTTACGATTGTTTCTGGACCATATACACATCCAATTGCCCACAGTTCCACAGTCGTAATCATTTAATATTCCATCAGTTAAGCTAAGTGCTTACGGGCGTCCATGTTCGGGCGCCACTTAATTTCAATCTCGACCAAATTAAGAGACTCGGGATTAAGAAATTAAAAATTCAATTGGCCTCTTCAGCTGGCATCCTTTCCTAATAAAACTCGACACAACGACGCCTCAGCAATAAAACAAGTTTGTACTCGTGCTCAGAGGCTCCCCTTCGTTTCGGCAACCGATTTGGAATCGTCCTTTTCGTGGTCAATGGGAGCAAAAGTTTCATTTCGACTTTGATTATCGGTTGACCCTTGTTACATGAATTGAGTTGCGGGCAAAGTTTTTATCTGTTTCGAACGTGAGCGGGGCTGGGATGAGAATGAGGATGAGGTCAGCAGTTGAAAAGTTTTATTGGATCGTCCTGTTAATTTCGGATTTTGGTATTTCGAAGATTTTTCATTAAATTAAGAATATTAGGAATTTTTAATTAGAATGAGATTCAGTTTACAGATTTGTTGTGTCTTGTCTTGGGAGGGAGAGTGAATTCATGTAGTTTTGGAATTTTATTCAATGTACAAGTTGGTGTTCCTGAATTGTTCTGTTTTAACTTTGTTTTGCAATGGGCCTCAATGTTGTTCAAATGTTAAAATTCTGTTTCAGAAGTTCACCTCACAGAAGAGTACACAGGTTGGATTGCAGTAAGAAGGTTGCCAAAGACTCTCCATCGTCTTGGATGAGGGCTTTTCTTTATTTGCACACACACACCAAGGATGGAAGGTCAAACGCTTACATCGACACAAGCGCAATTCATGGATAATGGGTGATTATTGAGGTTTCGGTTTAGTGACAGCAGACAGCATAAAGTTTTGGAGGTATTAAATCTGCTCTATTGTTTATACCCTATTCATTTATGGTGTCGTGGTTGGAATTTAATATGCTTAATATACGCCACCGTACCAGTCTTACGACCTTATACTAGGAACAGGAGTCCTTGAAAGAATATGAAAAGCCAAGTGTGACGTTATTACAGGAGAAGTGGTTGGGTTTACAATAAGCAGATATGAAAAAGGGCATCGGTGACAAAACAGAGCCTTGGGGTACACCAGAATTTATTTGATGATTATTTGACTTTCAACTGTATATAACACCGGAATGTCTTCGACTCTGAGCCTGTGGGACAACGCAACAGAGGACGTCCACGTACAAGATGGCGCACGCAAGTCGAGGGGGACCTCGGCCGACTTGGTGTGCGAAACTGGAGACAGATGCGGAAAAACGTGCTGGCTGGAGAGGCATGTTGAGTGAGGCCCAGGTCCACCTCGGACTGTAGCGCCCTAAGAAGAAGAAGAAGAGAATTATAGTTAACATGAATTGAACTGAAAATACTTGCGAGTCACAAATTTTGCTGTTCAGAGTCAGCAAACACCTTTAGGTCCCCTCCAAATTGTATGGGTTGCAGTTGCATGAAAAGTGACTAGCTGGTACGCTACACAGTAAGCCACACATGACCTAAGATAGAAAGGACGTTGGTGGTATGGCTTGGTAGCAAGCGACGAAAATTTACCTCTCAAGGATGGGATTTTTCTTGACTGTTACGGGCATCCATATTCGGGCGCCACTTAATTTCAATCTAGGCCAAATTAAAAACTCGGGATTAGGAAATTAAAAATTCAATTGGCATCTCCAGTAGGCATCCTTTCCTAATAAAACTCGACACAACGACGCCTCAGCAATAAATCAAAGTTTGTACACAGTGGCTCTCTTTGTCAAAGACCCAAAAGAGGCGGATTCGCGAAAATATGATAAGTATTTCTTGGGACTTGAATCAAGATTTGGAGCTAGGAAGTACGCAGAGTATGACGTACGCAGAGTAGGACGGATAGGAAAGCTTATGTAGAGACTTTGCCAGCGAAAAAGAACTCATCTTCAAATGCAATGGAGAGATACCATCAGGACCATCGGACTTGTACACGAAAACAAAATTTTTGATTTTTCCCCATGGAATATTCAACGCTCTCAAGCATAGATTGGCTTCAAAATCTACAGCAAGCAGAGAAATATTGACTAATGTGTAAAGGTTAAGTTGCTAACTTCACGAAACTTTTTTCAGACCCGCTTGCTTCACTTGGCAAGATCACTGAATTTCGCTTTCGAAGGAGTCCAATTGTAGAGTGAAAAATTCAGTCATCATGGACCTATAGAGATCTCCAATAATAGCAAAGTTTATAGAGTTGTACTCGTACGGGTAAGGTTCCGTCGCATAATACTGATGGATGTTCTCTGAATATTAAACGACGTTTCCAAACTATTTCAGTTGAATTTTCTTCTAACTTCAACCCAAATCAACCATTCATTCATACATTCATACATCCAATCAAAGAAATATTCATCCATACACATATCTATACCTCTATCCAAGTTTGTCCAACACAGAAAATCCCTTCCATTCACTGCTCATGCCTGCGGTGTGTGTGTGTTCATTTCTGTTGGGCATTTAGGGGTTGAGATACAAAAGATAACACTCATCAACAAATAGATTGGTCGAACACAGCATGAAATTTATGTGTGAAAATGAAAATAGTTATCATTTTAAATCTGAGATATCTCAAAATTTCAACATAAATTGATATTTTGAAATTTATCATTTCTTAATACTTACGCTGAGGTCTTCAAAACTGCGTTTTCAGATCTTCAAAATTCGCATGTCGATGGTTGACCGTTTTTGGCCAATATCTCGAAAACTATTAAAGCCAGAATGCTCGCAATGGTTTTAAATGAAAGTACTCAATGAAGCCAAGTTTTTGTGATTTTTTCAGATTTTTAAACACTTTGGTTTAGAAATGGCAGGGGGGAAAGTATTTAAAAAAAATTTGGGGCTCCATACTTTCCAAATGGAGCTTTGGATCAAAAAGTGTTGAACCAAACCTGTACCTCATTCCAAAAGATCTGTCGATTGATATATATTTCGATGGGGTGCGACAATTTTTCAAAATTAATGGCAACTTCACCTATACTGGAGCCACCCCCAAATGGCCCCACTTTTTAAAATCGCTGCATAGGCAATGACATCTAGGCCTGAAGAACCTAATTCCAAAATTTCATGCCGATATCTTTATAAACTTCGGAGATAAAAAAGTGTGACAGACACGACGGACGGACGGACACACCGAAATTATAAAGGTTCCGTTTTTGTAGACGGAAACTTAAAAAGAATGTAGGCAAATGATTGTATTGGAGGATAAAAGACAAAATGGGTGATGTCTTAATTATGTCCCCTGAATTAGATTGGCTGCAATAAAGCTGAAATAACAGCTGTTTAAATAAATAATAAACACAATTTTGTGACGAAAATGAGGATGAGGAGCAATTTTGTTTTCGCTCTTTTTTTCAAGTCTTTTTTCTTTCGCGAAATGAAAAATAAAATTCTGTCTTAATCTGCCAGTCGCCCAGTTCATTTGCGACGGAAAAAGTATTGCGAAATCAAAACATTTGTGGCAAGAAGAAGGGTACGGATTTTGGAGTTAGCCTTTTTTTCAAATAATATTTTGTAGTGTAAAAAAGAATGATAGTTAGTTGTCAATGTACGCACTGACATCAGATTGTGTCATTACTTCGATTTTAAATCACTCCAATTACGCATGTCGTATCCGACAGTCGAATTCGACTATGGTCGCATTTCATTATTACGAAGTCGATTTTTTTAAACCCACTTGTACTCAGTTTTTGACAGAAGTTTATGTGTATGCCAAGGCGTATGACTTCCATTTTTTATCTGCTTTCAAGGTTGAGTCCAACCGTCGTTTTATAAACATATTTTATTCTATTTCACTCGCATACAAATTTGACTTTGTCGGATCTGATTAATGTAATTGAGGTGACTGGATTTTGACGGAATATAGAAAGAAAACGGAAATGGTGTGAGGTTTTTACATTTGCATCTAGTAGTCTCTAAAAGTAGCAAATTCGAAAGACGATTTCCGTTACGGAAGTGCTCTTGTGAAATCAATTGCGCGAGGTAATGGTGATGCTCCATGGGAAGAAGGAAGTGGAAAAGGTCATAAAACATTGGAGACGATGCTACGAAATGCGAAATAAGTATACGACTTGCGTAATTGAGGTGAATACCTTTCGATATATGGGAACATAACTGCAGCCATTTGATCTCACCCACATCCCCAAAAAGCATCAAATGTCAGACATGACGTATCAAGTCATTCATTTCAGTTTATAATTTATTCATATTTTGTGCCTCGGTCATCCACCCTGTCAAGGTCTCCTATCCAATACCTTTCTTCTTAATGTCACCCGTCGAACATTAAATAGGTAGATACGAGTTCCCTCCTTTTAACCACCCTTCTCCACTGAGTGGGATCCACATCGCCCGTATCTCACTCGGAAGCTGGTGGGGAATGAGTGGAGTCACTGATTTTCTGCTCACAACAGACTTGTGTTCTCTTAGAAGCGAAGAGCGATGTCTCTTTTGTCTCTTTGCTTGGCCCCAACTTAGCAACTGCTTGTCAGAGTGTTTGAAAATTTCTGCTCAACAGTTTTAATTCAGCTCGGCCGTTGGGAGGATGGGGGCTAGTTCCGAGTGAAATATTTTCTGAAGATTTCCCTTAAACATCGTCTCAAATTAGTGAATGGAAAACGGGAACTCGCCGATTGCAGAAGGCAATCACTGCGGACACCTCGGACTTTATTCACTGACGTAACTGCAGATGCAGCAACCTCTTTCGCGCGCTTCATTGAATACCTCAGCTCTGCCGTGATCAATTTTCTGCGAACCAACCCGGAGATCTGCAGACCATCGGCCGGAGGTCATTACCACTGGGTTAAGGTCCACCGTGCATCCACACAGCTATTTTCTTGTGGAAGCACAAGTTCATCTTCAGTGCCTCTCGAGTGCTAGCAATTATGATCATTAAGAACGTTTACAATGAGTAATTGTTGCCGCGAGCAGAGACTCGGTTTCAAGTTCCTCAGAACTTAATTATGGGTTGGATGGATTTTTTTTTCTTTTGACTTTTGAATTTCGTGACGTTGAGGTTGCTGTTTTTTTGAGAGCACTTGCGCTGGGCTGTTTAGGAAAAGTTTTGAGAAGTGCTTGACTTGTCTTGGCACGTCAATGGAATGCGTGAAGTTTGCTAGAGGTGACTCAATCAGAAATGAATGAGGAATGCGTTGAGAGCAGGTCATAGGCCTTCTGCAAGTGATGGGGTGGTGTGGTGATGGGAGGGTGGTTGTGAGTCTAACCGGTTTAGAATGGTTGAGTTTTTTTTGCCGTGTCTGATGTAAAATGAATTGACATGGGATGAGATGAGTCTACCCAATGCTGTTTAACGCAATGTAGAGAGAGATTTGTTAAGACGATTTATGCGCGCTCAACTGAAATTTATTGAAGATGAAGCGAGAATAAGGTGATAATTTACAAAGCTCCTGCCGATATATAGCTGTCCGCAACTCAATAATTTACTGTCGAAATAACTGAAATAGTTATACATCTTGTAATCATTTTAAGGGGACTTTTATTCGATTTGGCGTTTATCTTGAATTGTTGAAAACAAATGGTCAAAAAGCTAATCGAGGACAATAAGGAGCCAACAATGCAACAGCCATTGTACTAGAGCTGTCATTGAAAATTTGAATGCTGGGCTGTAGAAATAGAACTAATATGTATGACTCTCAAGTAACTTTGCCTGCTTGATTACACCATACCAGGAATAAACTAATAAAATTATTCAATCCTGTTGTCGCAGGAACTCATATGTGTACCTTTGGCTATTACTTACTATCAGCCAGACATTTAGTTTGGCAATCAGATAGACGAGACCAAAGTCACGTCACACGTAGCTCCTATTGGATCTATTGCGAGGCCCTGATGAAGTATAGAACAAACCATTTTTACTGTATTCAAGCGTAAAGGAACTGCTGCTAAGAATTCTCACGTAGTCCGTATTGCGTTCATAGTCGCTTGACTTTCTATTAGAGTGATATCAGCTGGAGATATTGCCAACATTGATATTATTTTGAACGCTTTTCTGATTGGCAGCACCTTCGCCTGATACTGCCCCAATAGTGGTGCGTGAATGAATAGTGTACATTTAAAGTCTAAATTAATATATCCTGTCCCTGTCACCATCTTTGACTCATCGTAAATCTTAAATGGCCGAGTTGTTGATCGATTCATTTTTGTCCCGCTTAGCTCTGGTGAAAAAAAAAACAATTAAAGGGCTTTGGAAAGTCAAGGATAGATATGCGTATTCAAGATACTGATTGAACTGAGTACCATCAGCCAAGGTATTTATTGCAATCGATGAGTTGTACTAGGTCATTACACAAAAAAAGTCTTATTGGAAGATGAATGCTAATGTGATCTTACAAAGAGACAACAGCCTTTTAAAGTAGCAAGAGGTCAATACTCTATTTTAGAACTGAAAGCAGTGGCTTTTCAGGAGAAGGAGTAGAGAGCTTGAGATCTCGGCGATCATAGAAACTGATGAGCATTTTAACTTCTTCCCTGAGATTGATACTTGCGTAAATGACCATCGGTCAGTGCTGAGAATTGAGTGAAAATTTAAATATCAAAAAGTTTATCGTTTGAGTTCCAGTTAAGTTAAAGAGTGAGTCTATACTTTACTATAGACCTCAAAGTCAGCTAAGAACGCATCAAATGTACAGGGCCATCTAGTGGATTTTTTTTTAGATCATAGGTTATTTTGGCATTGACAGTTGTTTCGCGATCGAAATCGAAACAGAAAGTCAGTATCATAACTCCGTGGAACGAAAAGAGTCGCTCTACGCTGGAACAACGTTGGGAAATATTTAAAACTTATTTCCAAAGTGAGTGCTGTGTAGCCCAAACAATGCGTTTTTTGAAAAGAAATTTTGGCCGAAGTGAAGAAAAAAGTGAGACTGGTATGCTAGTGGACAACACTCATAATCCCCGTCGTCGTACGGTGCGCACAGATGAGCATGTGGCTGCTGTAGCCGAAAGTGTGAGACTATTCGCGAACATCAACTCGCCATCGATCTCAACAGCTCAACATTTTACGCACTACCCTGAGGATAATTCTGCACAAAGATCTCGGATTATTCGTTTACAAGGTCCAATTGACTCAGCAATAGAAGGCGCGCGACCATTCGCTTCATTATCGTTTCCCAGTTTAGGCCTTAGAGCAGCTTCTATTGGACAACGCTTTTGGGCAAAAAATCATCTTTTCTGACGAGGCATTGTGTTAACAAACAAAATTGCCGCCTCTGGGGCTCGGAAAACCCGCACGTTAATGTCGAGAAACCAATGCATCCACAGAGAGTAACAGTTTGGTGCGGATTGTGGAATGTTGGCATCATTGGACCGTTTTTTCAACAGTGGGCGGTACCGTTTTTTTTTTTTACAGAAATTGAAGACATGGATTTGGACGACCCCCGGTTCATGCAGAATGGCGTGCTGTGCCGCACACCCCATGCCAAGATCGATCTTTGGCGCACCAAATTCCCAAATCGTATTATCAACCCTCTTGGCGATGTCAATTGGCCGCATCGGAGCTGCGATTTTTTACTTTTTTTGTGGAGAACCGTGAAGGTCTGATTTGATGCCAACAATCCGGGAACTATTTAAGCACTTTTGGCCAATATCATCAAATCGGGCACATCTATCGTTGTTCCTCAATTTTACACAGGTCATCCAATTTCGCAGATACTGACAATTTACAATCCGTACGTAACGCACTGCATTTGACGAACAGATATAAATTAAGTCGCACTTGCAGGTTCTGCACAACATTGTTGCAGTTCTCACAACATAAGTGCAGTTAGCATGATAATGCCTGCGACGCACGTAGCCATTAGCGACTCTCAGCCACGTAGGGGAGAGTGTCTTTGACCAAGAAAATTTCATTGTGCAGTTGAAGCACGTTAGACTTGAATCATTTTTGCTTGTAAGCTGGCCAAAGAGTCATAGCAATCGAGCATATACTAAGAAAAGCATAAATTCACGTGGATAGCGGCTTGTATTTCGATGCCTGGAATAAAGGATTTATTGAAGGTGTGTCGGCAGCCACCCCCTGAGAACCTAACTCAGGGATAACCCATTCATTTGATGTCTTGCTTGAAGAATTCCTGCTTGGCTCGATCTAATTGTTGGTACCCCGAGCTTAAAAGGCTCCCAACAGACTTAATTGAATTGGACCATCCTGCCAAGTTTTTGATGCAAATTTGAACTGTAGCTGCAGATGATGTCATGAATTTCGGACTGAAACATGCTGCAAATGTCAGGAAGTCTGTAGCAATGGCAAACTTCTGCAGTTTCGCAGTTGATTTTGACTCATATGCCGCTTTTCTCTTTGGAACGGTTGTTTGTTGAAGAAGCGTCTCTACTTCTAGGCGTTTCCAATTATTTCTGATACAGAATCGCCTGCGAAATGCAAACAAAGAGTTCACGTTAATTGTCTCAAAATATTTTCAGTGGACAAATATTGACACGAGTTCATAGAGTGAGGGGAACAGCTCTCATTTGCGCGTCCCTCAAACTTGCATTCATTCCAGGCACATGACGAATTTAGACTGAGGTATGATTTCAGCATCTGCTTATTTAATTTTACAGCTGGACATGGACATAATGGCAACCCCACACATCCATCTGTTTCCCTTAAATAAAGTTAACAGGGACTCCGCATCTATTTTCAAAGCTTGACTACATTAATACCCTGAAAAGCCTCTTCACAGATACTTGTTGGCACGTAACAGTGTAATCCCTCCTAATCTGTGATTACGTGAAGTTTGCTTTAATTTTAATAACAGCCTGAGCACTCGCTTTGGTTTCTATTAACTGGTTCACTGACTTTCCATTCATAATCAAAACAAGAAATGCGAGAACACGATGTGAAGTCAAAATTTTTAGCACGGGCTAGCAGCATTTGATTAAATAAACAATAAGCCCGTTCTGATGGCTCAGATCCCGGAAAACTCTGGCCTCCACTCGCCCAACCAACCGATACGTGCTTGTAACCTATTTTCGAAAGCATAACGCGGCACATAGCTTCCTATGGGAAGGAGCGATCAGATACAGGCACACGTTGACTTCCTACACACACTCATTTTGTTTGACAGCGTCCCCCTTTTAGACTCGTTAAAACTTTGCAAATCTGTCACCTACTCGAACACACCACTGACAGTGGCATCGGGTAGGGAGCCCATTCCCTAGCGTGCCCTTCTCTGTCTGGTTTCAGAGCGAAGGGTGGCTACCCACCCCAAGCCATGTGTATGGGACTCAACAAGTTGCTGAGTTCAGCTAAACTTTGTCAATTTGATGTGACAATTTAATTTGAGGGAACGACAGCCCTCTTCGGGAGATGTGAGATGGGAGACAATTTATCTGGAAAAAAAACCGGAACCAAGCATGAACTGCGTGCGGACATGGTCGCCATCGTCGTGGCAGACAGGGTATGTGCCATCAATTTGTGACTTTATTGGAATTAATTTCGAATCTCTTTCGACGGAAAAACGTGGAATGGGAACGTATTTGAAATGTGTTCTTCGTTTCGTTCTCCTTCTTTTGAGACGCGGCGGCATGGCAGAGCACTTGAAATTCTGTTTGCGTTGGAGGTTTCACTTGTTTCCTATTAGAACGACTTGGCATTGTTTTGGGAGGCATTTCACTTTTTATTTTCTTGTAATTCCATTGAACTCGGTTTTCTTAGTGCATTGAGGCCGAATGGAACGGGTGAATACAAATGGCAGCAATGGAAAGTCTTTGCGATTGTATCTGACTATTTGATGCGAGGGAGTTTTTCCAAACAATCGATGAAATGGCTTGATACTTGTGGATATTTCCCTCATCTCGGGTGGCTTTGCCTTGGGAAATTGAGTCGGGAATTCGTTTAGCTTGGCTAAAAAGGAACGTGGAAGACAAATGCTGCAGAATAAAATTTACAAATGACATCAGATTAGGGGTCATTTCGTATTTCTTGTTCTCGTGTTTGAGGCATGTTCTGAGGGTTTCTACGGGAATGAAGGGAGTAACAATAAATTCGATCCCAACGGTGAGTTCCGGAGCTCCTTCTTGTGAATTTATTTCCAAATCGTTTGGTGATTTGACATTTTAGTTTTTTTATCTCATCTAATTTTTTTTTTAGCCTCGGCACAGTGGTCCCCACAAGCGTATTATTGGTTAGTGCATGGCGTGATCCCCCTCCCACCCCCATAGTGGGTCACGAGGCCACTGCCGGGTTGCTCGTAACTGCTTCGGGCTGAGCCCGACCGGCTGCCGAGCGTGACAGGCCGGCCACCAGACGCTCGCATACTGCCACCATTCAGGCCTGGCTCCGAATGGGGCCCTGGCACACCAGGGTAGGCGGTATCCGAGGCTGTCTGTGTTCTTCTGGTCATCCGAGAGGGTTGTGCTTCGTTAGCCAGGCTTGCGGCGTACAATATGGAGGAGGAGGAGGTCAGCTGCACGAGGAGGTCAGTTGCCGGGGAGGCTATTTTTTCTTTTTTTTTATGAACTTCTTGGATATTGTAAAGACATTTGAATAGTTTTTGCCAGGAAAGTTAATTTAATTCTTTAGCTGAAATTAAGCCTAACAGCACAAGACGTGCTGAACTCAGATGTGAGAGTTTGTTGTAGACTGCTTGTAGTGTTTAGTGGAATAAGTGCGCTGGACGACAGTTGCTGCTGCATTTGCAAGTCAGTCAGAGTTTCAATTCTCCGTCAGAAAATATGTAAAATACGAAATCAACAAATGAGTTCTTAGACAAGCGGATAGGCAGCGTCAAATGAGATGCGCCACAGAGTCACAAAAAACTTGCTAAGGATGAAACTATTGTCCAACTAGAATAATTTGTTTCCTTCCAAAATCGAAGCAATTATTTTGATAAGATAAGAAAGAGCATATTCGACCAGCACTGAATCCGGTACAGATATTAGTTGATTTCATGCAGATAATATGACAGTTTGGCTATGGTAGGTAGGTAGGTAGGTAGGTAGGTATGATGTGGCTTATATGTGTGTGCACTTAGACCAGAGTTGATCCATTGTGCCGACACATGGTTTGACCGGGATCAAACCAATAAGTTGTACGAGGGAAACCATTTGGAGCCTATAATGAAACGAAGTAGATTGTTAATGGGAACCGTACTAAGTTCACACAAGTCATCAAAAAAGTAGGCCCCTAGATATTGGCGTCGAATAGACGCCAGGGCCGGACAGGAGCAGAGGAGGTGTGAGACGCTTTCCACTTCCTCCTCATCTAGGCAGCTTCTACAGAAATCATTAGCCGGGACACCTATCCTGTTGGCATGGTTTCCTATGAGGCAGTGTCCTGTGATGACACCGACGATTAAGCTTATATGCGATCTGTGAAGAGATATTAAATCCTTAGATCTTTTGGAATCTAGCCTAGGCCAGATGATCCTGGAGATGAGACACGTAGTGCCACTCGCCCATCTGTTATCTATTTCACGAGTTGCCTCTAATGAGAGCAACAATTTGCAAGTTGTGAGGGGCATACCCAAGCTACTGAGTTTAGGAAGTAAAGGCTGTGAAGTTGCGAACTTGGCAAGTTCATCTGCTTTGCAGTTGCCTGGAATGTCTAAAGATGACCGGCAGTCTATTACAGTCCTAGAGTTCGTAGAGACCAATTCCAGGGCTCTGATGGCTGCCTGGCTGTCCGTGAAAATGCAAATATCACGAGCGGATATTACATTCCATTTGAGCCAAGACAGCGCTTCACTTATCGCCATTATCTCCGCCTGAAACACACTATAGTAGTCGGGTAAGCGAAAGGAGAGACTTATATTTAGTTCATCAGAGAAAACGCCACTACCCACCCCCTCCTGGGTTTTAGATCCATCCGTGAAAAAGTGCAGGGAACCTGCAAAAGGTTTAGGATTATCATTCCAAAAGTCTCTATCTGGAATAAGAGTTTTAAAATGTCTGTCAGGGAAGTAAAGGGGTGTGGTATGGTCCAGAATTCTCGTGGGGAAGTTAGAAGAACTTAGTATAGTGGAGTGGCCAAATGGATTGTTGGTCCACTGGGAAGAGGCTGTAAGACGGATAGCAGTATTCTTTGCTTTTGGCTATAGTTACACTTTAACTTCTTTTACTTTACTACCTTCTTTTTTTTTGGATGACTTCTTTCAGCACTACCGGAGCACTCAGACTCAAAACTGGTCCATATACTACCTATACTACCGGGTAGCAACCTCCTCCATTGTCGTTAATTTGATCCCAACGGCAAATGGTGACTGGACCAGATTCGATTTCACTGGGATTCGAACCTGGGACTCATCTAACTTGGGGCAGACACTTAACCAACTTAATAAGATGGCTGATAACACGATTTGGGAGTTTGGTGCGCAAAAGATCGGTTGTGGCATGGGCTGTGTGGCATGGCGCGCCATCCTGCATAAACCAGAGGTCGTCCAAATCCTTGTCCTCAATTTCAGTAAAAAATAAGTCGGTTAACATTGCTCTGTAACACCCACCGTTGACCGAAACGTTGTTTCCAGCCTCATTTTCGAAGACAAATGGTTCAACGATACCACCACTCAACCACTCCATTGGCGTCTCGACAATAACCTGCAGGTTTTCTGAACCTCAGATGCGGCAATTTTTTTTGTTAAGGTAGCCACCGAGATGAAAATGCGCCTCGTCAGAAAAGGAGATTTTTCGCCCAAAATCGTTGTCCAACTCAAGCTGCTCTAAGGCCCAAACTGCGAAGCGATAACGAAGCGGATGGTCGCGCGCCGTCAATTGATGAGTCAATTGGATCTTTTAAGCGAATAATCCGAGATCTTTGTGCAGAATTCTCCTCAGACTAGTGCGTGAAATGTTGAGCTGTTGAGATCGAGTGTGAGTTGATGTTCGTGAACTGAGTCTCACACTCTCGACCACAGCAGGGGGGACCATGAGTGTTGTCCACTAGCATACCAGTCTCACGAACTTTTTGCACAAACTTGCGCACAGCAGTCGAGGTGGGTGCTTCATTTCGGCCGAAACTTCTTTTCAAAAAACGCACTGTTTGGGCTACACAGTACTCACTTTGGAAATAAGTTTTCAATATTTGCCGACGTTGTTCAAGCGTAAAGCTACTCATGATACTAAAATTATATGATATTGACTTTCTGTCAAGATTTCGAGCGGGAAACAGATGTCAGTGTCAAAATGAACTATGATTTTAAAAAAACACTAGATGGCACACCCTGTACATAAAATGATAGTGCAAACTTTATAAAGCATAACTTTTTAAGAATTATAATCAACCTGGTTGTGGGCGCCGTGGACGTGTGGGTTCGTGCGTCGACCCATGCGTATTAGACTTTCACAGTCTAGGTTCGATTCAAAGTTCAGACAAACAATTTTTTCCAAAAAAAATTGGTCACGGCTCCACCTTTTTCGAGTCACTGACAATGCTCAAAGAGTATAACTGTCTAGAAAAAGCTTCTCAATCTCGCCGTTCGGAGTCGGCATTAAACTGTAAGTCCCCTCCACTCGTGAGAGAACAATAGGCACGCACAACACGAGTGGTTGCTGAGAAGCTAGGCCCAGGTCCACTCCGGACTGTAGCGCCACCATTATTATTATTATAATTGACCTGATTGATTCAATAAAAGAATCCTTGTTCTCTTATTCAATACGTTGAAATAACGCTGATCATGCGAAATGATGTTCATTTCACTAAAGAGTATTGGACTTTTATAAAATCTGTTTTTAACAGCCTCTTAGGCTTAAAAGGCTGACGTCCAATAAGTCTAACCTTTTTGGTTAAAAGAAGAATTACCTTATTCCTCTTTTACATCTTTTTTTAACATTACTCTCTTAATTGTTCGAAATTGAAAACATTTCAAAATGCAAATACCACTGGAAAACTACAGGCGCCACAAGCCGCCTGCAAAGGAAGGTAGACAGTGTTATATTTGAAACTTCAGACAATTGTTGCGCAGGTCTAAACAACTTTAATGACTTTGTTCCCGACTTTTACGGCGGAGTTAATTCAGACCTTCTTACTGCCATCAATTCTTCATGTCAACCTTATTTGAACAAAATTTGTTCTAATCGCCCAGTCAAATCAATCTTGATTGTCTCTTTATGCTAAAAACTGCCAGACACTGTCTCTGCCGAAGCCTTTTTTCCCTCCACACTTAACCCCGCTTCAGTTGTGAATGAAACATGAGAAATTGCGGATGCTTGTCATTCAGTTTAATGAAAACAGTTTCTCGTTATGTAGCCGTCTACAGACAAGACAACAGCTCTCACAGTCAACCGAATGACGACTCAACACCCTCACAGCAGTCGATTAAACGGCGAACTCATGTGATAAATCTTCAATTCAGGTCAAGCGGCACGTTGATTGCTTTCAACTGAACAATTTTGCGTCGCAATTATAGATCACATGCGCAGCTACTGGATAAACATGCTTCTTGAATGTAATTAACAAAACTCTTTCTCCGCCTCGGCCACCATCAATCAATAGAAAGTGAATCGGTGCAAGTGTTCACGCCACATCAACAGACACAAAAAACTATAAAACCCGTTAGATAAATTACATCTTCTAGATGAAGCTGCCGCGCTAGTAGGCCGGTAAGAAGCCATTAAATGGAAACCGCTCGAGAAGAAGCATTTAACGACGACGGCGTATGCTTCAAAACCCGTAATTTCTCTGCACCTGAGCGTCGGATGTAAGACTCACTCAACTGCCAATTGGGAATTCGAACGAAAGTGATTGGATGGGTGTTGGAAAAAAGAAGAACTTTCCTCCCAGAAATCTATGCCATAGTTGAGTCATATCTCGCCCCACAGGAATGTGTGACTGGCATCGCAGTGATCGTACACCATTTTTCACACCAGCGACAGAGACAGATTTGCATAAGTCATGGATGTGACACGGAGACTCCGAGGGAGGGCGATACCACGATGGATTTGCTGGCCGACCAAGAACGAGGTTGAACGGGGAATGGGTCAACGAATATTCAAAATTGTTATAGATATCGCACGTTCATAATTTATCGGGTAATTTATTCACGAGCCAGACGGCTGCACGGCATTGGGTTAGGTAAGAGGCTGAGTGTATGCTAAACAGGTTGACAGGTGACAATACGGGCGTTAGATCACAGCGCTTAAGTGGAGACTGACAGGTTCGTTTTATTGTTCTTGGCAAGCTAACAAATGGGGCGATGGTAGTGTGGCGATTGAGCGGTAGTAGGGGATGCCAAGAATACTAATTGCCCACTTAGACCCTAGATGATTTACAAGCCTTCTGATATCGCGTTGACTTTGTTTTCAATAAGAAGTCACAACAGATCGTCAATCTTTCTTGTCTCAGTGAGGATTTAAAAGGGACCAGGAATGGTGTGGAGGGACCCAATTTCGTTCATTCACCTTCCACTCTTGTGATTTCCTAGATTCTGTGCGGCCTTTAATCGAATTTAGTCTAAGGATCGTCATGATCTAAATAGTCCCAAAATCTAACAACTTCCTTTTCCAAATTCCTAGAACATGGCAGAAAATAGGACTGGATGCATGTTCCAATGAGACGACTGTGGAACGAGATACTTGAAGAATTGCACATCACATTCAAATGTTTTCTATTTTTACACAATACCACGGCCAGGAGGTCCGTCTAGACACGAGGTGAACTGTCTAAGGTCAACAGGGAATGGTTTATGTCATCGTGTTCAGTGGATGTCGTGTTTGTGTTTCTTTTCACCCATGCCATGGAATCCAACATTTTAAGAGAAGTATTTGCGTGAAGACGGAGTGTGTAAACATCTTGACAGGTAACGTTTTTTATGGCACTACTTAACGCCACGTTGGCTGTGAGAACACAGCATGGGATGAGGTTGCGTGCATTAACACTCGCATGGGTATGAGATCTTTGAATTCCGAGATTTAAAAAAAATAAAAATAGACAAAAGATAAAAGTATCTACTCATTGGATGCAGATTTTATTAACTTTCGAAAGCTTCATTAAACTTCAGAGAGTGTTTGCAGGGGCATCTAACAAGAGGTGTTTTTTTAAAGTTCATACTGCTTTTGATCATCATCATTCGATCAATTTCAACATCTGCCAAAGTCTAGTGATGTGATAACTCCAACCCGCCTTCGTCCGGCAAGGTCATCTAAAAATATTGCCGCAGCGGCACAGAGTGTAATTGATGGCGCAGGTGGTCCACTTCGAGACGATCACAGGAATTGGGCATATTCGCAACTATGACGACTGGATGGCGCAGTTGGTTAAGTGCCTGTCCCAAGTAAGAGGGGTCCCAGGTTCGAATCCCAGTGAAATCGAATCTGGTCCAGTCACCATTTGCCGTTGGGATCAAATTAACGACACTGGAGGAGGTTGCTACCCGGTAGTACAATAGACCAGTTTTGAGTCTGAGTGCTCCAGTGTAGAGTTTCAAGACATCCGAAAAAAAAAATAAATATTCAGGGTGGACCGTCTAGTGGTTTTTTTTAAAATCGTAGGTTATTTTAGCACTGACAGCTGTTTCCCGCTCGAAATCTTTACAAAAAGTCGGTATCATATTTCCGCGGAATGAAATGAGTCGCTTTACGCTTGAACAAAGTTGGGAAATATTGAAAACTTATTTCCAAAATGAGTGCTGTGTTGCCCAAACAATGCGTAGTAGTAGTAGTAGTTTTGTCCGAAGTAAAGAACCCACCGCGACTGCTGTGCACAAGTTTGTGCAAAAAGTTCGTGGGGCTGATATGCTAGTGGACAACACCCATGCTAGTGGTCCCCGTCGTCGTGCGGTGCGCACCGATGAGAAAGTGACTGCTGTGGTCGAGAGTGTGAGACTTAATTCACGAACATCAACTTTCCTTCGAACTCAACAGCTCAACATTTCACGCACTAGCCTGAGGAGAATTCGAATTCTGCATAAAGATCTCGGATTATTCGCTTACAAGATCCAATTGACTAATCAATTGAAGGCACGCGACCATCCGCTTCGCAGTTTGGGCCTTAGAGCAGCTTGAGTTGGACAACGATTTTGGGCGAAAAATCATCTTTTTTTGGCGAGGCGCATTTTCATCTCGGTGGCTACCTTAACAAAGAAAATTGCCGCATCTGGGGTTCAGAGAACCTGCAGGTTATTGTCGAGACGCCAATGGAGTGGTGGAGTGGTGGTATCGTTGGACCATTTTTCTTCGGTGGGCGTTACAGAGCCATGTTAACCGACTTATTTTTACTGAAATTGAAGACATGAATTTGGACGACCTCTGGTTTATGCAGGATGGCGCGCCATGCCACACAGAACATGCCACAACCGATCTTTTGCGAACCAAATTCCCAAATCGTGTTATCAGCCGTCTTGACGAAGTCAATTGGCCGCCTCGGAGCTGCGATTTCACCCCCTTGAACTTTTTTTTGTGGGTAACCTTGAATGAGCGATGTAATGCCAACAATCCGGAAACGATTTAAGCACTTAAGGCCAATATCATCCAAGCAATCCGTGAGCTACAGTCCGAAAGCATCAACAAGGTCTTGGAAAATTGGGGTGACAGAATGCCCTGCTGCGAAGAAAGCCGAGGCAGCCACTTGAACGACGTTGTATTTCATAATTAATGGGAATGTTTATTCTTACTAATTAAGCCATAATACTTTGAAAAAATTTAATTTTGTTCATTTTATTGAATTTTTAAAAAGAAACTTGTATTTGGCCCCCTGGCATATTGTATTCAGATGTTGGCATAAATGCATAAATAAGGGCCAGAAGCTTAGTAACCACGCGCCTCAAACAAGAAGCCTCTTCTGTTAGTGCGATCCTTTGGTTGATGTTCCATCATTTAACTGTGTAACTGTTTTTGTCCCTTTGCTCAGAGTTTGCTTTCAAAAATATGACAGTATTTCATGACTTTGCCGATGCTGAAAAGAGACGCATCTAATTAAACTTCACGCCAAAATACAAACCATTGGTAAAATTTGAAGAACGCCGATCTAATCACATTTGGTAAGAATTTTTCACACTTTTGTTATCGTTTTTATTCTATGAAGATGCAGATTGACACAATTCTCAAGTCCTCTCCAAATTCGAAAACGTTCAAATGTCGAGAATGCCAAAACAGATAGTAATTCATAACAAATCCATTGGTTAAGAGCCAAGTTCAGCTCAAACGCTCATTTGAAATACAAATGTCACGTACAAGCAATTAAGCGTATCTCTGACGTCAAGCGGTCTCACTTGTTCATCAACTCCTCGGCGTATGCTTGTGTTTTCCTCCCAAGCCCGATATTATGAAGATACGTCTTGCTTTGCATTAAGCATTCCAATTGGCTCTTTAACGATACGCCGACAGATGTCTATCTCATGCTTAAAAGGTGACTCAACTCTAAATTATGCAAATGCAAGCCATGCAACACTAGATCGGATCTTTCATCCCTCACTCGTCGACTGTATTGGTCGCTGAGCACCATTCCATCGTGACTGTATCCTAAGCAAGATTGTAGGACGTGTCCGGTAGGAGATAGCAACTTTGTAGTGCCAACACCCGATCCATCGAGCCAAACATGTCTCCCGTCCCCCATCGGAAATTATCTAAAGATCTGTTTGTTTTATTAATGATCTTGAATTCGTTTAAAAAAGAACAGACACACACATTGACTGCGAATCGATTTATAGCGTAACAGATCACTTGTTCAGATTCAGAGATAAGAGTGAATTAGATTCAGATGCAGAAGTGACTGTGTCTGCCTGCTAACGGTGAGACCAACTACTGTGCACTGGGCAGGGTACGATCCGATGGGAGGCATGATATCATTTGAGATTTTTGTTTTTTGCGCGGACATATCTCAGGCACTAATCTGTTGATTGTTAGCGAACTGGTTCCCAGACTTGTCGCATATTAAGACGTGTTTGTGGTCCTCAAGTGCAGATCACTTGGACTGGACTGCAATTAATTCTTTAATGGTTTTGTAAGTATTTTTGTGTTTTTGTTTGCTTCTACTTATACGCTCGACGGGGATTGTTGCTTTTTGAAAGAGTGTGTCAAAGTTACCATGTCAATTTAATTACAAGTTAAAGGGCCATTGCCGATCGAGAATTGTTGAAAAAAGTTCATCGTTTTGCTGCGTAGACTTCTACCAGAAAATGGAGTTTAAATTCTTTGCCTTTGACTTACTTGAAACTTAGGCTAGTCAAAACAGGAGATGACTATCCTCATTGGCTCCTTGGAACTGCTGTTTTTCATTAGACAAGGCATTTTATAGATTTTTACTCGTCAAAAAGAGTGCCTCCATTTCATTTCTTATTCCTCTTCGCAAATCAATCCAAAAATCCTCTGTGAGGACAGTTTTTTGAAGGAGATTTAATCAAATCTTTTACAAACAACGACAAGAGTTTGACATTCCAACTGCGACATCCGATTGATCGGTATTCCAATTGAGTTTGACGTTTTGCAATCACATCACTGACAGTCCTGTCAGATAGGTTCGTTTATCCATCCAATATTCTATTCCATTACCAAGAGAATCAAATCTAAGGATTGCTTAAGAGCAAAAATGGGAAAAGAACAAAAAAAACGAGACTGTGAAATTGGATTTAAAAAATGTATCCCTTTCAAGCTGAAAACAAACAGCTAAGTAGCTCTACACGCAAAATACATTTAGCCCCGTCCGCATGAACGTGCCTCCCGTCGAGTTTGCAACCCTAAGGGCGATGCATTCCAGAATTCCCCCTCATTTCACCGCAAAATGATGGATGCTCAGTGCGAACGCAATTTGGGGAAGGAGTTCCTTAAGAATTGCATTGTAGATACAAAGGTTCATGCCGTGGATGAGGATGTGTATAGGTGTACACTCAATGCAACTTTGGAAAAGTAAAACAATGCAAAGATGTCTGCAACGAACCAAGAAAAGTCTTTGAAAGCAAAAGGAGCACCGAATGTACGTGGCAACCCGTATCAGATGAGTATACGTACATACATATTTCGCTGTTTTAGAGAGCGTTCATCATCCTTAAAGCTCTGTGCCGAAAATTTTCAATTGAATTTGGGAGGAAGTGAACACAGGGTTTATGTGTCTTTCATCGGATACATACGAGTCCATGTGGTGTCGGAAAGGATGTTGAATGTTTAAAGTTAATTTCACTTGGAAGTCCTGCATTCTTAATGAACTTGTATCGCGAAAGAGCGAATGGAGGAGTTGATGGACAGGGATTTGGGAATACACATCGTATGCAAACTTGGATATTACAGGGGGAATTGCTAAAAGGTGCTACAAAGGCTGTTCAACTCGTGATATTAATTTTATTTCGTGTTATTCATTATCTCTCCTTGCACGACTTATGAAACCCTCGACATGGAATTCTTCTTCAAAGTAAGTCTAAGTAGCTAATTAGGAAAAAATCAAATCAGAAGATTAGAACTTCCAGTCTGTTTCCAAACGTTGTCAAAGAGCCATCAGAGAAGCCGCTACTGATGTGCTGGGTTTTTAAACGCCAACAAGGAAGAACCCCTGATTTGACAACGAGTGCAGGCAGGCACATGCAGCAAAGCAAAACGTCTCCCAGGCAACGCTGCATCGAAATACGAGAGCTGTTCGTGAGCTCTACGAACAGCGAAGAAGGGAAGAGAACCGGCTTCTGAGGAAGAAAAAGAAAGAGCACGAGAAGCGCGCGATCGATGAGATGGAGAGGTGTTATGGCAGGAATGATGTCCGAAAGTTTTACCAAAGAGTAAAGCTTTTATCGAATAGGTATAAAGTTCGGACAGAAGCCTGCCGGGACGAGAATGGACAGCTAATAGTAGATTCGCAGTCGATACTGAAAATTTGGAAAAATCATTTCTGCAGACTGTTGAACGGCTATGAGGACACAAATACCGCTGTCAGGCAGAATATTCCACTCAACCCAACGGACGATGATAGAAGAGAATACCGTCAAGATAGCGATATCGAGACTGAAGTCTAAAAAAGCTGCCCGCCGAAATGTTTAAAGCAGCTGGAGGTGATCTGGTAGGGCGCATGCACCAGCTCATCTGTAAGATATGGTTGGAGGAAAGCATGCCCGATGAGTGGAATCTCAGTATCGTTTGCCCGAACCACAAGAAAGGAGACCCCTTTGACTGCGCCAACTATCGAGCGATAAGTCTCCTTAACATCGCCTACAAAATCTTCACTGCCGTTTTGTGTGAACGTCTGAAACCATTCGTGAACAAACTGATAGGTCCTTATCAGTGTGGTTTCAGGCCCGAGAAGTCCACCATCGATCAAATTTTCACACTGCGGCAGATTCTCGAGAAGACCCAAGAAATGCAGAACGACACACACCATCTATTTGTCGATTTCAAGGCCGCATATGATAGCGTGTATAGAGACGAGCTATACAGCGCCATGTCTAGTGTTGACATTCCTGCTAAACTCGTCAGACTCTGCAGGATGACGATGGAGAACTCTCGCTGCTCCATCAAGGTCGGTAACGAACTCACCGAGACCTTCCATGTCAAAAAAGGTTTTAGACAAGGCGACGCTCTGTCATGTGATTTCTTTAACATCGTTCTTGAGAAGATCGTGCAAAACTCACTGGCCACCACAAGAGGCACGATCTTCCAAAAGTCCGTTCAACTGCTAGCTTACGCGGATGACATTGACGTGATGCGTTTGCTGGTACTAAAACGGAAGCGGCTAAAATGGGTCTGGCGGTAAAGGAGGGCAAAACCAAGTATATGCTGTCATCGAGAAAGGACGCACAACATCGACGACTTGGCCAGAACGTCACCATATGCAGCTATAACTTTGAGGTAGTGAAGGACTTCGTCTACCTTGGCTCCGCAGTAAACAGTATAAACAACATCAGTACCGAGATCAAACGCAGAATAACTCTTGCCAACCGCTGTTTTTATGGGCTCAAAAGGCAATTGAGTAGTAGAGCCCTCTCTCGGAAGACCAAGCTGACTCTATACAAGACCTTGATCATCCCAGTCCTGCTTTACGGCGCAGAGGCATGGACAATATCCCCAGCGGATGAACAGTGTCTTGGTCTTTTCGAGAGAATAGTTCTGCGGGTGATCTTTGGTCCTGTTTGCGTTGATGGCATTTGGAGGAGAAGATTCAACCACGAACTGTATGGGCTGTACAGCGAGCGACATGAGTCTAGCCAGGCGTCTACGGATCCAACGCCTAAGATGGCTAGGCCATGTAGAGCGTATGGACAACTTAGCTCCGGCCCGAAGATTCTTCGACTCTGAGCCTGTGGGACAACGCAACAGAAGACGTCCACGTACAGGGTGGCGCACACAAGTCGAGGGGGACCTCGGCCGGCTTGGTGTGCGAAACTGGAGACAGCTGACGAAAGATCGTGCTGGCTGGAGAGGCATGTTGAGTGAGGCCCAGGTCCACCTCGGACTGTAGCGCCCTAAGAAGAAGAAGAAGTCTGTTTCCACGAGTGTTTGCAAACAGCCGAATACATATGCTCAAGAAGAGGTTTTCCTGACAGAGTAGCAGTAGGGTACAGAGAATTGACTGAAGCTATCAGAATTCAAAATTTCAAAAACACCCATCTTTGCCACTTTGTTCTCGATGCCCCACTGACAGCTCACTGCACCCTTCTGATGATGCCAATGTCGTAGGCATATGTGAGCAATTGGACAGATTTGTGAAAGACCGTCCATCTGCTTAGAGCGATCGTCTCAAGAATGGTATTCAAATTCGCATGATAGCGGCGCTCTTGCTTCAACCCTTTTTTGACATCATAAGTCTCGATGAAGCCTTTTGCGATCTTGAGGAAGCAACAGGTATTATTCATCTTCATTCTGATGGCAGAGAAGATCCTATATGTGAAATTTAGGAGACTGATTCTTCTGTAGTTGGCAAAGTTTAGAGCATCTCATTCCTTTAGGATCGGACAAATGAAGTTGAGATCTAAAAGATGAGTTGGTGTATGCACCTTACCAAGTCATCGCCAGCTGCTTTGCAAAGTTCGGCAAGCAGTCCATCGTCAACGGCAACAAGGCTGCCATAACTTCACTAAGGTCGGGAGGGCGTAATTCTAGCCTATCGTTACCTTTATTGGATGGACCATTCTGCCTTACCTCTCATTAGCTTTGTATTCTTCCTGCTTGGCTGCATGTGCCTGCTGACACATCGAACCAGGGGTGGCTTAATGAAACCTGGGATATTGCTCGTAGGTTTTGTCAAGGAACTCATAGAAACAGTAAAGGGTTGCGTGATCTTTCCTCTCTGTAGGGGCGGATGCGCATATGAGACTTATGTTGGATAATGTAGCCTTGATTTGGATAGTCACCACGAGTTCGTTTATGCATCTAAAGCTCAAGGGTTCTTGCCAAAGTCTGCTTCTGATTACAAACCCGCATCCAAATGTACGCTGGCCTTGTTCTTTGTAGAAGACTTACTTACTCACTTACTTAGCTGGTTTCCGATCCGTGAAGGGTCTCTGCCTGGGATACGGCAGCCTTCCATGCCCTACGGTCCCGGTTATCTTCCAGTTATCCAGACCAAGCGCTCAGGTATCCGCTATAGCTTCGGCCTTGAAACGGATGTTCGGTCTTCTTGATGGCTGGATGGTGTGGCAATAGGGTAGACACTAACTGGCGTCAACCCACCAAGTGTTGTAACTGGTACTACTCATCAACTGTGCTTATTTACCTCCTAATGGTAGCCATCGGATACTTGTTGATGTCCATCCGGGTGCAACTTGCCAAACTTATAAGCGCAAGTGTTGAACAAGAAAAAAATAGCAGCACTATAAAGACGACAGCGGATGAACTCTCTCGATGGGGTCAACGGTAGCGTCACAGCCTCAAATGGATGCACCACTTTACTCGGGCTACTTCAACCTATTCGAGGCTCAGCCTGTAAAAATTCCGAAGAATAGGTCAGGTTCTTGGAATAGAGACGGTGGCGGATGAACATATGATGGGTCAACAGCAACGCTCACATTCCCGAAAAGGGTTACTGACATCGGTTATTCTTAACTGGCCTTTCGTCCTAGAGGTTTCGAACCAAGGAACTGGCCCTCCAGGTTGGGGATTGAGCCGTCGGGGTGTCTTTCCTACCACATAAAAAAACATTTAGTAATGAGAGAGACACAATCCTTTGTAGCAGTCACCGTAGTAAATATCACAGTTTTTCAACCCTCTTTTGGCCGGGTCGTGCCATCGCATTCGCTGAATCGTTGCTTTGTAGCGGTCCAAGGCCTCCGCACTTTGTTTGATTGCAAGTGGTCTGTTAAGAGTCCGAACGTTACACCTGCGGATTCGAAGATCAGCGGTGAAATCATTCCTATCAGAGCTGCTTATTGCTGCTTCGTAACACCTACAAGTTGTGGTAGATCTATAAGGGTCTTCATCCACAGTTAAAGGCTGAAATTTTGCCTTTAATCTTATGAATCTAAATGTCATAAAATGTTGTACCTTGTATGTCTCATATCTGACGCAAGTTAGATTGTCTTCATCTCTCAAAATTCGTTGGACAGGTTTATTTTCACTTTCTTACGAAATTAAGTTTTACTTGAAGGAGTGGTTCGTAAAAGTCCACAAATTCAAAACAGAGTCACGGACAAGTGTCAAAATTGACACACTCTAATCTCATGGCATTAATTACTGTTAAAGTGGATAATTGTCATTGGAAATGACGCGTGTTTACATGATGTCCAACCTTTTCTGTAAAAGATAATTTTCCTCAGCAATTTAACGCGAATGAATCAAGTGATTATTGCACAGTTTATGGCAATTTGTCTGACATGTTTGCGCGCCGGTCGGTTGGCAAAGATTAAGTGATCAGTTTGCAGCAATCGTGCTCGCAATTGCTTGAGAAACTGTTGAACTCGTTTTGTAAACTGTCAAACTTGATATGAAACTAATCGCTGCCATATTTGTGACGGAAACGCGTTTTCACGCTTTGACAATGTTGATTGGCTGCGAAAATGTCACACGATGACAGATGAACACACTGACATGACTCAACGAACGCACCCTTGCCAGATGTCTGATGATGTCAAAATGACTTCAGTCATGTATAACTGTTCAGTACTTCGAACTGAAGATGGTCGGGACGTGATTTGGCATTGCTTCAAATGTGACACATACTTCGGAATCCATGCAGCCCATTCGATCTAAAGATAGACCGTGCAGTGGCAATAAACGAGAATGAGCACTTGTCAGCGATAACAGATAATTGACAGCTGATGACTGACACGATTCCTAGTCTAAATTAAATTCATTTCTTCGAAAGTGCTGAGCCAGCATTTGCTGTGTCCCCCAACAGCTGTTGACCGGACGACTCCCCGATGGCCCATCGTCACATCCTAATTTATTTGCTCCCAAACCCGGAACACTTGTCGCAACTAATGGCCAGCCCAACGAGGAACTTTAAAACAATTTAATTTGTAGGTCAATCCATTTTGCTGCACTGGGAGATGAGTTTAAGTGCTTGCCCATTACCCTGCAGTTGGATGGGATGTAGGGCGCTTCTAAAATAGTTGATGGTTCCTCGTTAGCCTGCTGCCTGGGTGTATTTTTATCCGCGGAATCGGAGAAAGTCGAAATGATGATGAGAAGGAAAGGAAACGATTTGAATACACTCTCCAGCTGTGTCGATAAGTTTTTCTCTTTTTATGAACGCGGCAAATGATACTTTAAATGGTGCACGATGATAGCTGGAGACACACAATGGGACACAATTGTGGAAAATAATCAGAGTTCCAGCGGCAGGTTAGAGAAGTATAATTTAATGCCGGAATGGCAAACCTTAAGATTTCATTGTTTGCTCCATTTATACGGAGATGATCACTAATGGGAAATAAAACGATCACCATCATTGGCAGTGGACAAGATGAAGATCCAACAGGTTTAGGGAGATGAAGAACCACTATCAAAAAGATGAGGAACAACAAAGCCGCAGGGTTAAATAGTTTGCCATTTGGGCTCTTCACGGCTGGCGGCGATGTTTTGGTAGGGAGCATGCATCAAATCGTCTGTTTAATTTGGGAAGACAAAAACATGCCTAACGACTGAAATATACGATCGATATGGATGGAGCATCCATAAAAAGGGGCAACCCTGTCTTACGCAATAACTATAGGCATGTCGCCCACAAGATCTTATCCGGCATACTGTGTGAACGTTAAACGCCCTTTGGCACAGCACTAATCGGCACGTATCAGTGAGGCTTCCCGCCTCTGGCTCCCGCAAAATCAACTATAGACCAAATTTTCAACTCTGCCAAAGACCAGCGAGCATCAAATCGATACGAAGCATCTCTTTATCGATTTTAAACCCGCATACGATAGCATTCATCGCAGAGGACTACTCGACGCGATGGCCGAATTCGGAATGCCGGAAAAAATTATCCGGCAGTGTCACACCACACGAAAAAATACGCGATACGCTGTGCAGGACTATTCTAGAAGGTCCGAACTATTTGAAACCTGCACCGGATTTCGACAAAAAGATTAACTTTCGTTATATTTTTTCAATCAGCGGGCAGATGTAAACGCGGTAGGCCCGGAAACTGTTCCAACTGCTGAGTTATGTTGATGAAATCGACATTATCGTGCGCTCCCAGCGAGTCGTTGTAGACGTATGTATTCAAGGCGATTGAAGAACAGACGAAACAGACTGATCTTAGGGTAAATGAAGGGAAGACAGATTATATGCTGGCGAGTAGAAATCCACCCGTTGCTCACCATCTAAGACAAAATCTAAGCTCCAATCTCTAATCTTATCTTATCTAATCTAAGACAAAACGTCACAAATGAGATCCTAGTGGAGATGCGACGCAGAAACACCTCTGGCAACATCTGCTACTTTGGTTTGTCTAAACAACTTGGGTCAAAACTCCTGACTCGAATTACCAAAATCCTGTACTAAAAAACCCTTATCTTGCAAGTCTTTCTATACGGAGCCGAAAGCTGGACGATAAGCAGGACTGCAGAGCTGATTTTTGGTGCCTTCGAAACAAAATTTGGTCCTGTCTGCGAGGAGAAGCCACAACCGCGAACTCAGTGAGCTGCACAAGAATGTGAACATAGTTCGGAAGACAAAAATCTGTAGCCTAATTTGGCACGGCCGGATCGAGTGAATGAACACCGATGCTCCAGCCAGGAGAGTCTTCGAATGCGAGCCACCTGGTTCGAGGAGGGGAGGAAGACAGAATCACTCCCAAAGTTATCGCGGACGTAAGACAACTTGTTCTTGATGACTAGAAGCAGCGTGCTTGGGACCGTCACCGACGGAAGGCGGCACTTGCCCATACTCAGACGTTCCGTGGGTCGAAGGCCTGGTAAGTAAAACAAAGAACCGACATTGTACGAATAATACGAATTATCTGGGCTGGGTAACTGATACAAGAACTACTGCGCGCTCCTTCATATAATAATAATAATGGTCCTAGCTTCTCAGCAACCACTCGTGTTGTGCGTGCTATTGTTCTGTCACGAGCGGAGGGGACTTACAGTTTAATACCGACTCCTAACGGCAATATTGAGAAGCTTTTTCTAGACAGTTATACTCTTTGAGCATTGTCAGTGACTCGAAAGAGGTGGAGCCGTGAAAAAAAGTTTGATGTTTCTTTTTAGATTCGAACCGACGACCTCGAGCGTAGGAGTCGACGCACCTACCCACTACGCCCCGGCGCTCCTTTAACAAAACAAAAATTAAGGAATTCAGCCAAGCAATGCGAACAATTTCCTTCTCCAACTACTCTCAAAAATAATGGTGCTTCCTAGGGCACATGGTCTTAAATTCCAACAAGTTTCCATCGAAGAATTAAAACAAAAACAAAAAAACACCGTTGAAGACTCACGACTTTCTAAGTCTCATACACTCCCCTTTATTGACTTCGAGCCCGTGCATCTGAAATTTGTTATCAAAATATAAATTGAAGCCCTTAGATACACACAAACCTAATTTAGGGGAAGAGTACTCCATTTCCAAAGACCGATTGACATTATACGGGACATTTCCATAACCCCACAAGCGACGTACAACGAAGCGAAGTATGAAAAGTGCAACGTACACGGGATGAGAAGATAATCCTGTCTCCATACTAAATGAGGTTCACGATTATCCGGTTGCCAGACAAGGATAAAATTGTGAAACAATGTGCAGCAGCGGAAGACGCAGCCAAGAACCCCCCATAGACGCCTTCAGTATGCATGTCCATCAAGCAAGGAGCCTGAAGCCTTTATCAACGTCAGTTCTTCCGCCAAAAACCCATCTCGTTGGATGGCTGCCAGTTCTTAGTCTGTTTAGCAATTATTTCCTAGTCTCGTCGAATTGAAATTTTTTTCTTAAACTTCAGGATACTCTTTCTCATAATTGTGTGGAGAAGTTTTCATCGCTCTAAGTTTCAAAAAATAATACGAACGTGATCCCCTAATAAGTTCCCTTGGCCGAGTACTGTGTGCCAACGCGATAGCGCTTCAAAGTTGCACTTCCCATGAGTTTGACTTTCTGAACTCGCCCGTCGACAAGGAGTCCTTCGCAGAGCGACTATGGGTGAGTGAACTGAAATAGCACAGCTAACCTAATAGTCCTGCAGTGCACATCATTACCCCATCCACACCGCCGCTGGTGGTGCAAATGTCTGGTGAAACTCATTTTGATAGTTTCATTGTTCCGGGAAGGGTTGGCTATCAGCGCTTCGCCACCGCAGCTACAGAAGTGCTGAAAGTGCATTTAACCTAATGCCATAGAACTGCTGCCAGCTGAACAAAAGCTTCAAACTGCGGACTGCAGTCGACTCGGACGGTTTTCATAAATCGCGTTCCACATTCTATGGGTCTTGCACGACATTTTGCAGTTTTCCATTTCTGCGATGGAATAACTCAGATACCAGCAGCGAGTGAAGCTGTTGCGGTTTGTTGATTTACTGTTGTTGGTCATTTAACTCCTTCTAGGACTTGTTTGTATAGAATGAGTGCGAGATTTGGGTATCGCTTGTTCTGGTGGTGGTGCAAATTACACCATTTGTCTTGCATTAGATGGAACAATTGAACATTTGTGTTTGTATCTGGGAATTAATGACTGCAGTGCTGGATTTCAGTTTGATGGTAATGGGTTCCTAATGCACGGACCCAAGACGCTACGCTGTGGTGCTATCAAATGGAGTTTCAGGGACAATATTCAGAAGCTATTACTCTGGTATTAGCTTTCGCAAAAGGGATTTGTTATTTGAATTCCACTTTTCTCTAGAAAATGTTAAACTTCCATTTCTACTGTTCTGACGTTCTTTTTATCGGGTGAAAGATTTTACCGACATACATGTACATATGTACAGGGTGGGCCATCTAGTGGTTTTTTAAAGGTTATTTTGATTTTGATGGTTATTTTGACACTGACAGCTGATTCCCGCTCGAATCTTGGCAGAAAGTCAGTACCATACCTCCGCGGATCGAAGTGAGTCGTTTTACGCTTGAAAGACGTTGGGAAATATTGAAAGCTTATTTCCAAAGTGAGTTCTGTATAGCCCAAACAGTGAGTTTTGTGAAAAGAAGTTTTGGCCGAAATGAAGCACCCACCGCGAATGCTGTACGCAAGTTTGTGCAAAAAGTTCGTGAGACTGGTATGCTAGTGGACAACACTCAGGGTCCCGTACCCGTCGTCGTATGGTGCGCACAGATGAGGATGTGGCTGCTGTGGCCGAGAGTGTTAGACTCAATTCACGAGCATCAACTATCCATCCATCCATCCATCAACTATGTATTTCTTAGCATACGAGCTAAGCAAGTCTCTAAAGGCTATATAGTGCATGGTTTGACCCAGTCTTTGATATCTGCTTTGTCTTCCGTACCAAGCCACAACATTAATCTCAACCACGATCGATAGCAATTAAATCTAAAGCAGTCTTAATTAATGCTCTCATCCCTTAATGGCTCAACTGCTTCGGCCTCCTCACCATGCAGAGCCCAAGTCATGCCAAAAAAAATGACAACCATCTGCCATACAAAAGACATCCCAAGTGATTTCAGAAATCCAATTATCCCTTAATGTCACTTATTAGTCACTTAGTACAGTCGTGCTGTTACCCTTTTGTTTGCAATTGACCGCAGTGCCTGTGCCTTAAAAATTCAAAGGGTTTCTCGTCAGAGCTCAGTGACCACATTCATTCATAGCGAAGATAATTTTTGGTTTGTGTGACCTATTTAAGGGTAAGAGCCCTGCAATGCTATGGTTTGCTAGAGTCCTTTTTCCCACTTCCCATGGTGTGGTGGCACAATTACTGAGTTCGAAGGCACCCCGGGGTGCCATAAGCACATGCCTGTCGACTGGTGACGACATTTCTGGGAAAGAGTTGGCAGTTTGATGGGTTTTTTGGAAAGGTGCTTTGGACATTTGCGTTTCCTAACGAATTTGGTTTCGAGTGTGAGGAGCGCCGTAAATACAAACGAGATGAGAATGAAATGAGTGCTTAAAAGGAAACAAACGTCGTGTGTGTGCAGTCACTTTGAAACAGCCCTAAGTGGGTCAAGGCTTCGGCAGAGTACTTAAACCAAATTTAAAGAAAGATGAATCCATTTTGGAGACAAACAATCTCTTAGGTCTTTCATCTTAACAGCGGGCAGATGGCCTTGATGCAACACCAGCACTTCACACAATCTCGTCTTCTTTCTGATTGCTGGCAAAGCGTCAACGCTTCACAGCGCTTAGCGCACAATCCAAAACATTCTTTGGACAATCTCTGCGCCTCTGAAAGGCTTAATTGGATTTTATTTATTTGGACATGCACTACCCAAGACTCATTTAAGCTTATCTGGTTCAGTTTACACGGCAATGACCTCGCATTGTCTTGAGGCCTGAGGCCGGGAGTGTTTTCGAACAGGTTCTCACACTCTTTAGTCATTCGGGTGATGTGGTGTGGCGCAAACCGCACAAGACTGCTGCTAATGCATTCGCCATCCGGATGTGTTGCCGGTCATAACTCGAAAATAGATTGCTGGTGCCACTGCAATTACCCAAGCAGTGACCGAAAGTCACCTGTGGAGTTGAGGGGTTGCATAAGAAAGTGTGAACTGTCAATGTTTACGTCTTTCAATTTGTCTACATCGGTTGGTTAGTTAGCGGTTATTAACGTCAACTTCAGCAAAACTTCTGCTTTCTCCTGATGACTATTTGCTTGCTTGTCAAGTTCAGGTGTTAAATACTGAACACGTGATGTATGACCGGGCACATATCATCTTACTGTGAAGAACACACCTGGTGGATAGTTTCCTGAAATTTCAGTTAAATCAAAATGTCCCACTAGCTAATTTCTTCCGGGGCAGCTTGTTGTTCCACCGATGTGTTTTCACTTTTACGTGAGCAGATTGTAATGGAACGCAAGTGTGTGGTTTAACTAAGTACGAAAGTGACATCCTCTGGTAAGAGCTTGACTACGGTAATTGATTAGTCTTGCTAAGCAGTAAGCAAACCGAACAATGGTAAGTATGCAACTCAGAAGATGTTTAAAAAAACCTGGTATGAATAGTGAATCGTTCTTGGTCAACGTACAGATGTTGAACTTTACTACTTTATTCTTGTGTGAATTTAGGGCAAACTAAGAGGATATTTATTGATTATTATGAGTGCTTAACGGAGTGTTTGGATTTAGTTACTAAGGTACTAAGAGCCTATGTTAACGACTGAATGGAGCAGTTGGTTAGGTGCCTGCCCCAAGTTAAAAGGGTCCCAGGTTCGAATCCCAGTGAAATCGAACCCGGTCCAGTCACCATTTGCCGTTAGAATCAAATTAACGGCACTGGAGTAAGTTACTACCTGGCAGTAGAATGGACATAGTTTTGAGTCTAACTGTTCCAGTAGTGTTTCAAAAATCCTTCGGAGAAAAGGGCTTATGTTGGCCTAGGAGGCATGGGTCAAAGTTGCTCAAGTCATACTCAGTTGGCTCGTTGGAATTTCGCCAAGGAAAGACTTACACCCGAACAACCCTTATAAATTATTGAAGTCAACAGGGTGGGCCAAATACAAGTTTAATTTAAAAAATGCAATTAAATGAACGAAATTAAATTGTTTCCATCTATTGTGGCGTTATTAGTAAGAACAAACATTCCCATTAATTATGAAATACAAATACATTCAAGTGGATGCCTGCGTGCGACTTGCTTCACAGCAGCGCATTCTTCTTCCACTTCTTCTTAGGGCGCTACAATCCGAGGTGGACCTGGGCCTCACTCAACATGCCTCTCCAGCCAGCACGTCTCCAGTTTCGAACACCAAGCCGGCCGAAGTCCCCCTCGACTTGTGTGCGCCACCTTGTTCGTGGACGTCCTCTGTTGCGTTGTCCCACAAGCTCAGAGTCGAAGACTCTTCGGGCCGGAGCTAAGTTGTCCATACGCTCTACATGACCTAGCCATCTTAGGCGTTGGATCCGTAGACGCCTGGCTAGACTCCTGTCGCTGTAAAGCCCATACAGTTCGTGGTTGAATTTTCTCCTCCAAATGCCTTCAACGCAAACAGGACCAAAGATCGCGCGCAGAACTTTTCTCTCGAAAAGACCAAGACACTGTTCATCCGCATGGGATATTGTCCATGCCTCTGCGCCGTACAGCAGGACTAGGACGATCAATGTCTTATACGAGTACAAAGTAAGGTTGGTCGCTTGAGGGAGGGGTCGTTTACTCAATTGCCTTTTCAGCCCAACGATTGGCAAGAGTTATTTTCCGTTCGATCTCGGTACTGGCATAGTTCGTACTGTTTACCACAGAGACGAGATAGACACGGTCCTTCACCACTTCAAAATTGCAGCTGCCTGTTGTGGCATCCAGCCAAATCGTCGATTTCGTGCTTTTTGTACTCGTTTTCCGCCGGATCCATTATGGACCCTTCTGTTTCAATGCTACCGAACGCCTCATTGACGGGTCACCGTATTCAACCAATCATCTCAATGTCATCCGCTTTTGGAAGATCTTCTGTTGGACAGGGTGTTTAACAAGATCTCAAAAATGATGCTAAGTCTTAAAACTTTTTTGACATTAAAGGCATCAGTTTTTCCGTCCTTTATAAAAACATGACCTTTCTTCATCGTGATCAATCACAACATAACTTAAGAATGTCAAACCATGTCTAGGTTGTTTAGCTCTATTTTGGCCTCGAGACTATAGCTGCCCACAGTCTCGGTGCCCACGGTGGAAGCCTTCGTTGAGGTTCGCTCTTTTGATCACTTTGAATCCTATTGTTGTAACAAAAGTTGAACATGCCATCAGCAATTTAACCTCAAGAACTGCGTTCATAGGTCCTGAACCGTACTGCAGTGTCAATTGGACGACGGCTGCAGCGCCGTCGTAGCAAAATTAGTCTCAATGCCTAAGAAATAACAAAGTTGCGTCACATCAGTTGCAACATGCAGTTATTAATATTCAAAAGGATACATTCCCATTCGTTCATCATGTACAATGTTGACTTATCCAAATGAATGTTTCTTGAGTACTCCTGTCTTAAGTGTTTCTTCTGAAAATCAGCTATTCATCGCCATTTACCGACACACGCGCATGGAAATCCTTCGGGTAGAAAATAAAATATCTCTGAAGATGTGCTTCCCATCATATTCTTTTCGCCAAAATCCACTTGAAGCCGCTTAAAACAACTTCGAGTCGATCATAAACCTCGGCGGCAACCAGGTCCACACACAGCTCAAACTTTTACTATCGCATCTCGAGAGATTATTCCCGCGGTCGTTACACCTAACGATTTGACGAAAGCGCACTTTATCGTCCTGTGCGCTGCCCCTCGACGAGGCGTGCATCCATTAACCGAACTGCCCATTCGATGTAAATTATCTAAGAAATAGCGCGAACCTTGCCATTTAGAGCCCGTGTGGTCCTCCGCACTGCATTCCCACTTCATTTTATTCGCCTTCCACTTGGCTGTGGGCTTATAGGGTGAACTCCTTCGTCGGGGACCTATCAAATTTCCATAAATTTAATTCACATTCATTCTGTTCGGTTTATGATAATCGATTTACGCTCGGATAATATGAAACAAATGGTCAGGTGTCAGACTGCATGCGGTAATGGGGTAGATAAGGCAGTGGAGGAGCCCGGGACTGTGGAAATTTTATGGGAGATTCCCGATCGCACCAGTTTTACACCCGATTTGATGGGTTTGCGTGACATAAATACAAGAATTAATTAACTTCAGTGGACGCTGGGTTGAAAGTGATGCTCTCCGAATCTGAAATCCGTATGCGCTGCGGCATGGAGATGGGAGGCGATTAAATGAATCTCCTTTTAACAGCTTTTTGTTGTGTAGCCGAGGCATCAGAGTGACATTCAATATTCACGCTGTTCACGATGATATTGAGCTTCTGCTGTGTCATCGATGATCAAAGCATTTTCAATTTTTTTACACAGTCATGCTTTCTCATTTTTAATCGGTCAACTGGTGGAAATTGGATCAGGGTAGGGATGATTTTTTGATCAATTTGGAGGATAAGACAAGATGTCGGTATGTTCGGAAAACGCAGAGGGAATTAGACGCCGCTCTGATCGAGTTAGAGGCAGATAATGGAAAAAAAATATCGGTGTTAGATGGAGGTTATGGCTGTTTCTGTAAGATATTTTAAATCATACGATATGGAGGCGTTAAAAAGGGGATGCGAAAGCCTGCTTTTGCTATTTAAGGTTCCGTCTACAAAACCGGAACCTTTATAATTTTGGTGTGTCCGTCCGTCCGTCCGTCCGTCGTGTCTGTCACACTTTTTTATCTCCGAAGTTTATGAAGATATCGGCATGAAATTTTGGAATTAGGTACTTCAGACCTAGATGTCATTGCCTATGCAACGATTTTAAAAAGTGGGGCCATTTGGGGGTTGCTCCAGTACAGGTGAAGTTGCCATTCATTTTGAAAAATTGTCGCACCCCATCGAAATATATATCAATCGACAGATCTTTTGGAATGAGGTACAGGTTTGGTTCAACACTTTTTGATCCAAAGCTCCATTTGGAAAGTATGGAGCCCCAAATTTTTTTTAAATACTTTCCCCCCTGCCATTTCTAAACCAAAGTGTTTAAAAATCTGAAAAATCAAAAACTTGGCTTCATTGAGTACTTTCATTTAAAATCATTGCGAATGTTTTTGGAGATATTGGCCAAAAACGGTCAATCATCGACATGCGAATTTTGAAGATCTGAAAACGCAGTTTTGAAGACATCAATGTAAGCATTAAGAAATGATAAATTTCAAAATATCGATTTATGTTGAAATTTTGAGATATCTAAGATTTAAAATGAGAACGATTTTCATTTTCACACATTTCATGCTGTGTTTGGCCACTCTATTCGTTGATGAGCGTTATCTTTTCGATCTCACCCCTAAATGCCCAACAGAAATGAACACACACACACCGCAGGCATGAGCAGTGATTGGGTATGTGTATGATGGAAGGGATTTTCTGTGGTGGATAAACTTCGATACAGGTATCGCTTCGAATAGTTCCTTGCGATGAACGTTGTCGTATGCGGCTTTAAAATCGATAAAAAGATGGTGCGTATCGATTTGAAACTCGCTGGTCTCCTCCAGGATTTGCCTTAGTATGAAGGTACCAGCCGCACTGGTACGTACCGATTAGTGCGGTGCAAAACGGCTTTAGACGTTCACACAGTACGCTGGACAGGATCTTGTAGGCGACGTTGAGCAGGGATATACCTCTATAGTTGGTGCAAGAGTTAGGATCGCCTTTTTTGTGGATGGGGCAGATGGAGCTGATATTCCAGTCGTCGGGCATGCTTTCGTCTTCCCAAATTCTACAAATTTCTTTTATTTTATTTTATTTTTTCTTTTATATAGCCAGTTAAATGCTTTAGACCGATATTTAAACAATTTGAAAAAAACATGAGGCATTTGTTTTGAGACACAAAAACTCTTCAGATTTGTTTAAAGATAAAAAATAATAATCGTCTTCTTTCTGGGAATTACCACGGCATTGATCTATGATTGCATAAATAAATCACATCACAAGTCATTCGACCACGCTCTCCGAATAAACAAATTATCTTCGTAACATTAAATGTTTGAATAGATTTTAAAGTACTTGAAACCGTCGGCGCCTTTACGTACTTAAACGAAAAAACTGAAAAAAAAAAAACAGATTTACATATCTCCCTGCATTTAACTGCTCTACCTCACTTGATTGCCGAGATATGTCACACTTAATTCAGCATCCCACCGGATCACGGCTTCAAAGTAATCCCCTTAAGGGATGTCAATACATTTCCCTGACCTGAAACAAACACATAAAGGATTCATTGACAGAGTCTGAGTGCTACCTTCAGGTACTTGCGATTTAAATAAAATCCTTGTTTCCCCTTTCATTCACGAACTGTGTTTCATTTGACAAATGAACTGAAATATAAGATACAAGAGGAAGCGGAATGATTGAAGAATTTGTTTTTTGAGAAAAAAATATTTACATATATAACTACAATGCAAATTATTTAGGATGTCATCTAAAAGGTGATGACGGAATTCTGCTCGGGGCTTTTGAAATTCAAAGACATTCTTGGAAAAAGATTTTTGAACGAAACTCATGATTATATCAGATGGTACCACGAGCGTTTGTCAGTCTTTGCTTCAAATTTAGTTTTAGACCCCGCGAAGTGTTTGATTTATAATTTTAGAATAAACGCAAAGTTACATTGAAGCAAGCTGTTGAATGCTTATATTAATGAAATATTTCACAGGATAGTGTTTAGTACAGGGTGGCGCATAAGAATCGTTAAGTTTTAATTATTAAATACTTTTTTGTTTACGTTTTTTTTATTTTTTGTTTATTTTTTTCAGAATTACCTTTGAAAAACTTGGAATATTTATGATGAAAAGATTCAGCACTCAACAAAGAACCAAACAGGTTCAATTTTATTTTTAAAGTCGACATTAAATTATTCAGACGCAAAGATTATATCAAAATTTCTTTCATGTTCGAAATGTGTCCATTGCTCCAACAATTTACCATTGGTCCAGCGTTTTCAGCAACAAGGGGTTTATGACAGGGGGTCTATGATCTTCCGCATGCTGAAAGACCTCGTACAGTTCGAAATGATGTGAAAATTGCTCGGGTACAGGAAAGTACTGAGAAAAACTCCAAGCTTTCACCAGGCGACGTTCTCGACAGTTGGTGATGTTTAGGCGGTCTTTGCAAAGAATTTTAAGACTGTTACACCTTTTTCCATATAAGATTCAATTGGTTCATGAATTGAAAGCAAATGATCCACAAATACGCATTTAGTATGCTCGGAGTTTTTAAGACTTGTTCCGCGAGAACAACGGGTTTATTCACAAATTCATAATGAGCGATGAGGCCCATTTTCAGATCAACAATTACATGAATTAACAAGATTGCAGAATATGGGGCATCGAAAATCCAAAAATAATTATTGAACATCAAATGCATCCACTTATGTAAATGCACAGTATGGTGCGGAATAAGCTCAGAAAGAATCATTGGACCATATTTTTTTGAAACGACGAACAAGTTGCGGGCAATGTGGATGGCCTTTAATACCGGAAAATAATTGACAACCAGCCAGAGGTAGAGAACAATCCACAAGAAAGGAGATTGACTTTGACTTTGACTGCGTCAACTATTAAGGGATAAGTCTCCTTAACATCGCCTATAAGATCTTCTCTGCCGTTTTGTGTGAACGCCTGAAACCATTCATGAACAAACTGATAGGTCCTTATCAGTGTGGTTTCAGGCCCGGAAGTCCACCATCGATCAAATTTTCATACTGCGGCAGATTCTCGAGAAGACCCAAGAAATGCAGAACGACACACACCATCTATTTGTCGATTTCAAGGCCGCATATGACAGCGTGTATAGAGAAGAGCTATACAGCGCCATGTCTAGTGTTGACATTCCTGCTAAATTCGTCAGACTCTGCAGGATGACGATGGAGAACTCTCGCTGCTCCATCAAGATCGATAACGAACTCACCGAGACCTTCAATGTCAAAAAAGGTTTTAGACAAGGCGACGCGCTGTCATGTGATTTCTTTAACATCGTTCTTGAGAAGATCGTGCAAAACTTACTGGCCAACACAAGAGACACGATCTTCCAAAAGTCCGTTCAACTGCTGTTGCGTTGATGACATTTGGAGGAGAAGGTTCAACCACGAACTGTATGGGCTGTACAGCGACATGAGTCTAGCCAGGATCCAACGCCTAAGATGGCTAGGCCATGTAGACCGAAGAGTCTTCAACTCTGAGCCTGTGGGACAACGCAACAGAGGACGTCTACGTATAAGGTGGCGCACATAAGTCGAGGGGGACCTCAGCCGGCTTGGTGTGCGAAACTGGAAACAGCTGGCGAAAGATCGTGCTGACTGGAGAGGCATGTTGAGTGAGGCCCAGGTCCACCTCGGACTGTACATGCCAGCGCTTAGCTACTCGACTTTAGCAAACTGGAACCACAGGACACTACGCAAGGCGTGACCGCCACCAGACTGGACGTTCGGCCAAGAATATTGCGGCTGTGACTGCTGGTGTCGATACATCAACCAGACGAGGGGCCACGAAATTGGGAATCACCAGACGGACCCTACAGTGAAAGGCTTACGCATGTTCCCATACAAAGTACATATAGTGTATAAGCTAATGCCTCCTGATCGTCAGTCGCGTGTGAATTCTGTCAAGTCATCCTCAGTCTTAACAACGGAGAGGACGATTTTGTGTCAAAAATCATTATGAGCGACGAGGCGCATTTCCACTTTAGCGGTTACGTCAATAAACAAAATCTTCGTTTCTTGGACACGTAGAGCCATTACTTTCACTTAAAGCCACTGTGTGGTGCGGCGTTCACGCGGGAGGAGTGATTGGGCCGTATTTTTTTGCGGGCGCCATCGGCAATACGGTCACTATTACTGGCGAACGCTACAGGGCCATGATAAACGACTTCATACTGCTGGAATTGGATGAGCGATGCTAGGTGAACATGTGGTTTAAACAAGACAATGCAACCGCACATACAGCATGAGCCACAATGGCTACTGTGAAGGAAGCGTTTCCTGGTCGCGTAATCTCCCGTTTTGACGATTTAATGCACCGGCTCTGTACCAGCTACGAGGCAACTGAGAAATTTTTTTTTGTTTTCCTTGGAGGATTTGTAGAATAACTACTGAAGCACTCAGACTCAAAACTGGTCCATTGTACTGCCAGGTAGCAACCTACTCTGACTGGACCGATTTCGGAATCGAACTTGGGGCAGGCACTGCGCCATCTAGTCGTCAGAGAGAGAGACATACTTTGGCTTTAATTAACGCGTTCGTCATCATTAACTCTTATGTCCCTTTGGTCGATTCAATAAAAAAATACTGCGTAATATGTTTTCTCCCTTCGGAGGAAGAAGGAGACAAATTAAAACCCAATGGGAAAAACGAAACACTCATTCAAGTGCAATTTTCCACTAACCCCAACAGCATTTAATTGTATGGGATCGATAGCACCCCATTTGAAAGAGCACAATCCACCTCTGATTACCAGGGTGCCCCTCAAATTATCACACATCACACATTCACGGAAATCAATGGGAATCCTCAACAGGAGTGCAAGAACGAATTTAAAGGCAGACAGATTTGGTGTGAGTTTGGTGACATTCAGTCACAGACACCTTCAATTATAGAAAATACCGCAGACATTCCAATTTGAAAAAGAAAAACATATTAAAAGCCCTCTTGTGTCACCACCAGACGACAGTCTATCTTATGCGTCGCTCGTCGATCGATCTCATGCCGCCAGCATTTCGTACATGAGAAGTTTTCTATTTTTACCTCATCCGACGCCAATTAGGGAGGGTAGCTAGCTGCTTATCGCAATTCACACCTTCACATCATTAATTTCCTCCAGAGACAGTTCATCTGTCTGAAATCGTGTTTCCTCAGTCACACTGAGACCCGATGTCATCGTCAATGCCATGTTTGTCATCAAGAACCATGGGAATCTATTAATTTAGAATGAATCCAAGAGCGACGCAGTTCCCCGGTCTGCCAGCACGGAGGGGCACGACGGAGGCATTTGAATCCTTTCGCTTTGGACTGGGAATGTCTGCGCCTAATGTGTGCGATATGAGCACTCTGGATATTCAATTCATTGGCGAACTATTGTTGGGCTGGATACAAGCCGCAATTTTCACCTTGGGGGTCGTTTACCCCATGAGGGCTTGGAGTAAGTAACAGACTGCTGCTGTTGCTGCCGCTCTCCACTTCCGTCTGCCATCTGTGAAAAGTTTTATCCCGAAACTTTTGCCTTCATAATTGAAAAGGCTCCCACCCACATGACGGAAAGAAGGGACAGAGAATGACGACATATCCTGGAAAGAAGATGAAATTTTTGCTGGCCTTCCGGTGGAGAGAGTGGCCCTCAATATTGTCATGTCTTGCAGAAAGGATGAAAGCCATCATATTCCATCTCATCCAACTTGATCGTATCCGTCCATTAGTGGCTTTTATTTGAGTGGGTTCACCTTTTGTTGTCGCGCTGCGGCGAGGGAGCTGAAGACCTGATGCATTACGGGTTCCTTGTGGCGGTGGTTGCTGGGTGGATCCCTTAGGAGATGGCATCTTCAACTTTAATGTTCCTGGTATTGTTTGAAATGTATTCCCAGCAATTATCCGTTATTTTTTTCTGTTAACGTGTGCTGGTGGATTCTAGTATGGGTTGGAGTTTGTTTTACTCGCAGGCTTTTCATTTCTATGTCCTTTGGGAAGTATCTGGAAGGTATTTGGTGACGTTGTGTAATGAATGGGAAATGCTTAAAGGTTGACTTGGTCTTCAGTTGATCCGAACCACGGATATTATTATTCAAAAACTTCTGTCATAGTGATGGATTTATCCTCTGAAATGATTTAAAATTAAATTAAGTACTTTGCGGCACCTTTGAATGAGAAAGTTACTCGATGCACAAATGAACACCTGAACACTACTAGGCTCTGATTAGCATTTCCTTAGATCGGCAAGAATGCATAGAGTGTACACAGAGGTATCAAAGCCGTTAAGATCTTTTTAAGAACTTAAACTTGCATGCGTCTACCGAATTTGTGAACGATTTTTCAAAAGTACGAGTACGAGGGTGGTCCGATTTATTTCTCATATGCTCCAACTATTTTAACCCGTCTGAAAAATACGTTTTCTGAAGGTCTACAAAGCAGGCCTGAAATAGGCTGAAATTACTGTCCGGCGAGTGACTTTTTCAAGTTTGGAAACAAAAATAAGTCGCGCGGGGCCAAATCTGAAGAATAGGGTGGATGGAGCAGCAGTTCGCAGCCTAATTCGACCAATTTGGCTGTGGCGACGGCGGAGATGTGGGCCGATATTGCCCTTTTTACATTTTTCTAAAATCCGTGGACACGACCGATTCCACACGTGGTCAAAACAAAACTGCGAGTCCGATTAAGCTGAAATGAACTACGCTATAGAAAATTTTTCTTGCGATAGCGGTGTCATCGGGCGGTCAGGCTAAGTACTTATCGGACCACCCTTGTATTTTAATTAACCACTTTATTACTTTCAAAAGGTTCTGTGATAGGGCCCTTGGATAATGGGTACTTGCAAGTCGATACAAGATTTTATCCTTAAATCTTCTTCAGTTATGTGGCTGACAAAGAGCGAAATCATTGAGTAAGGAAAATTCAAATGCGATCCACCAGCTACCGCGCGATTAAGGGGCTGTCGGTATAATCGGCCCATACTTTTTTTTTTCAAAAATGAGGAGATTTGGCGTCCGATAGAATTAACAAGTTTTAGTTTACAAAAGCCCGCGATATTTGAATTCGAAATTCTGGTTCTGCACGAAGACAACAGTACATCTTGAAATGATTGTTTAGTCCGCCTTTAAGATCTAGTGATCTTAATGACATCCCGCGTATAATTCCTGAAGTTCAGCATCAAATGTTCTAGCAAGGATCAGAAAATTAATGTTCCAGGAGAATAAACCCCATAAACCACCTTCATAAACCTTTCCTCAGAAGCTGTCTTTAAATTCTTTTTATTGAGTTTAATTAAATAAACATTGAACGAGAGTTGCTAAAACTCCCATTCATCATGAAAGCAAAAACGGGCATAATCCAGGTGCACCTAAGCATGTATCTATTTTCAAAACTCAAAGTGCACATCGTTCCATCGGTTGCTGTAACAAATCTCTTCGCATTCAAAATTCATCTCTCATCCAGAACTGACATCGGGGGAAAATGCACCAATTACATGACTCCGTAGGAAAACCCTGGAAAGAGTGTGATGTAACAAACTTTGACATGTGCCTCTAAAATTTAACATGACAGGAACACAAAATAGTTTAAACCCACCACCCGAACTCAGCGCACGAGAGGGAGACTCTTGTCATGAAAAATTATCCATTGAGATGGATTGGTACATGGTTCCTGGCACTGCATCAAGGCATCTCCAGAGATGACACAAGCACGCCCTAACTCAGCTCCGATCAGATTGTCCTCCAAACGTGATACGAATTTTCCGCTCCAGTTGAGTACATCGCGTTGAATTTGTCACGTCGCTTTATCTGTCAGTTTTCAGAAACTTTTTCAATTGCATCGCACATCGTACAGGTATACAGGCTTAGTCCGAAAAAAAGACACGAACAAGCGGAGGAATACTGATTGAAATTTGATATTTTGTATGCAGATGAAATCTGTTGTCTGCTGCAAAGCAACAGAAACAGAGTGTCACTTGCACTTCAATTTGTCAATGTTCACGCGAATTTTGAATAAATTAATTAATTCATTTCAACTCGTATCTTTCAATTCAGAAATCTGAAATACATAATTGTGCTCCTCTCTGGGCGTGCAAGCGGAGTGCTTGATAAATCATGAAATCCTTGTGCGAGAGGTTTGTTGTTGTGATGGTAGGAAGGTGAATTGGAAAATCAATGGCGTTGGTATCCTTTTGAGATATTCAAAATTTACTATAAATCTTTGGAAGGCCTGAATTAGAATTAGAGTGGGAGGTGGTTAATGGTTGGTGCAGTTTTGTAAGCCTCAATCAATTCGGTAAATTATCTGCCATTATATTGTGAAAATTCGGATATTGGTTTCTGTCTGCCAGGAAGACGAAGGAAAAGAGAATATAACCGCAAGCTGTACAACGATGTGATTATAGTTCGGAAGGCAAAAATACCTCAACAAAACTAGCTCAGCAATATCGATCGAATGAGCACAACTGCTTCACCTTAGAGAGTCTGCAAATTGAAGCCGGCTGTTTCGAGATGGAAAGGAAGACTGAACCTGCGGTAGACGGTGTAATTGAGGATGCAAGACAACTTGGTTTTTATAACTGAAAACAGCGTTCTCTAAACCGTGATAGAAGGCGCTAATTGTTTAGGCTTAGACCCTACCTCAGGCCATTTCTGCCCAAGCTAGGTTGGAAAGCCCCTTCGGATGAGCTGTGTAAGGCTGGGGATTTACTGAGACCGCCAAGCATCGCAGGTCACGCGACAAAGGGCTCGGCCTGGTGAGTAAGTCAGTAATTCAATTGTCAATAGTTTATTATCGATGTTTTTATCGTTTTGGTAACAGAAGATAAAAGTTTTACTGACTTTGGTGTTAGTATTTAATCTAATTTACTAGTTTCTGTGACCATTCAACTTATTTCCTACTCGTCTTGGTCTGCTTCTTGTCGAAAAATCTTTCAGCATCTTGGACTGTAGTCAAGTTGGACCGTAGTCTATAGGTAGTAGAGTGTGGCGCATAAGAAACGCTAAGACTTATTTAATGAAAAACATTTTTCTTACTGACTCTATTTAACCTTGGCGTTTATTAAAATTAAAATTATGGTTTGGAAATATGTTCACATTGTGTTTTAAAGATAATATCTCCCAAATAGTGCCCATTGTTTGCTTCCACCTGACGTGCTCTTTTCAAAGCATTTCAATTACTTTTCATAGAATTTCAGGTCCCAGCGCCCTCAGGTTCTACTCGGATATTGACCTGTTGTATGGTTCTTGTTTTATTGGCATACACTTTAAATTTTAGGTAGCTCCAAAGAAAAAGATCTGGAGTCGTTAAATCGGGTGAACGCATTGGCCAGTTAAAATCGGAAAAACGCTATATTATCCGATACCAAAAATTTCGCTCAGGAGAGACATAGTTGGACGAGCTGTGGGAGATGTGGCTCAATCTTGTTGATACCACAATTCTGAATTGTTCTTCTTCTTCTTCTTCTTCTTCTTCTTAGGGCGCTACAGTCCGAGGTGGACCTGGGCCTCACTCAACATGCCTCTCCAGCCAGCACGATCTTTCGCCAGTTGTCTCCAGTTTCGCACACCAAGCCGGCCGAGGTCCCCCTCGACTTGTGTGCGCCACCTTGTTCGTGGACATCCTCTGTTGCGTTGTCCCATAGGCTCAGAGTCGAAGACTCTTTAGGCCGGAGCTAAGTTGTCCATACGCTCTACATGGCCTAGCCATCTTAGGCGTTGGATCCGTAGACGCCTGGCTAGACTCATGTCGCTGTACAGCCCATACAGTTCGTGGTTGAATCTTCTCCTCCAAATGCCATCAACGCAAACAGGACCAAAGATCGCGGGCAGAACTTTTCTCTCGAAAAGACCAAGACACTGTTCATCCGCTTGGGATATTGTCCATGCCTCTGCGCCGTAAAGCAGGACTGGGATGATCAAGGTCTTGTATAAAGTCAACTTGGTCTTCCGAGAGAGGGCTCTACTACTCAATTGCCTTTTGAGCCCAAAAAAACAGCGGTTGGCAAGAGTTATTCTGCGTTTGATCTCGGTAGTGATGTTGTTTGTACTGTTTACCGCGGAGTCAAGGTAGACGAAGTCCTTAACTCTTGTGTTGGTCAGTGAGTTTTGCACGATCTTCTCCAGAACGATGTTAAAGAACTCACATGACAGCGCGTCGCCTTGTCTTAAACCTTTTTTGACATTGAAGGTCTCGGAGAGTTCGTTACCGACCTTGATGGAGCAGCGAGAGTTTTCCATCGTCATCCTGCAGAGTCTGACGAGTTTAGCAGGAATGTCAACACTAGAGATGGCGCTGTATAGCTCGTCTCTATACACGCTATCATATGCGGCCTTGAAATCGACAAATAGATGGTGTGTGTCGATCTGCATTTCTTGGGTCTTCTCCAGGATCTGCCGCAGTGTGAAAATTTGATCGATGGTGGACTTCCCGGACCTGAAACCACACTGATAAGAACCTATCAGTTTGTTCACGAATGGTTTCAGGCGTTCACACAAAACGGCAGAGAAGATCTTGTAGGCGATGTTAAGGAGACTTATCCCTCGATAGTTGGCGCAGTCAAAGGGGTCTGCTTTCTTGTGGATCGGGCAAACGATACTGAGATTCCACTCATTGGGGATGCTTTCCTCCGACCATATCTTACAGATGAGCTGGTGCATGCGCCCTACCAGATCACCTCCAGCTGCCTTAAACATTTCAGCGGACAGACTATCTGCACCAGCAGCTTGTCCGTCCGTTGTATTGAGTGGAATATTCTGCCTGGCAGCGGTATTTGTGTCCTCATCGCCGTTCAACAGTCTGCAGAAATGATTTTTCCAAATTCTCAGTATCGACTGCGAATCTACTACTGGCTGTCCATTTTCGTCCCGGCAAGCTTCTGTCCGAACTTTATATCCATTCGATAAAAGTTGTACCCTTTGGTAAAACTTTCGGACATCATTCCTGCCATAACACCTCTCCATCTCCTCGATCGCGCGCTTCTCGTGCTCTTTCTTTTTCTTCCTGAGAAGCCGGTTCTCTTCCCTTCTTTTCTGTTCGTAGAGCTCACGAACAGCTCTCGTGGTTCGATGTAGCGTTGAGATTCTACTATACTTTCTTAAAAAAGTAGTATTATTTCGTTTTCTTTATATAAGGGTGAACTTTTTTAAAAGAATTTTTTAACTCTGTCTTCATAAATTTGACCTTATTTCACATAATTTTTCAACAATATCCTCTCCTTACACCTCTCCGTGCTGCGTGCTTCTCATGCTTCCAAAGTGATCAGCTGCCTTACCTTCTGCAGTGCAAGCAAATGCACATAATTCAGTACCATTCGCAAACAACATTCCACGCTGCTATAAAATTTCCAATTTCAACACATAGCACACTCTCTTGAGCGGACCTCTGCGTTTTCAAAATCTCGCTCTCAATTGTCTTTCCTCGGCAATCAGATGGGGAATTAAACAAATAATAACATCGTTGCGTTTGAAAAGCTTAATAAAGTTCCTGTTTGCGTTCAGGCTGATCCCAGCATCCCTCCACCCACAAAACTAATTCCAACTAACTTGCGCTCCTCCCCAGGGGAATGAACAATACAACCGAAGCGAAGTTGCAGCGCAACATCCACACAGATCCATACCCGCACTCATCCTCACCCTGGAGATAAATACCTTTGACATGGATTATGCCTTGTCCTTCCCACGAACCCCATTTCAACTCCACGTACATACATGTTGGCATGCCCACATCCTTCTGCAGATGCGAGCCCACGTCACTCACATGCGGGGACGACGGCGGAAACAATTTAAAATTCCTTTTTTAATTATCCTCAACTTACTGTGCTGGGTAGGAGTTTTGCGACATTTCTTTTCTCCACTCTGCGCTTGGAGAGGACATTTTTATCATGATTTCTGTAAATACTTGCGGCTGCAACGAACGCTGCATACGGGACGACGAAGGGGTGGACGTCACATGTGGTGGAAAGGAATTAGAGCTGCGGAGGAGTGTGTTTGTGTAGGAGTTTAACGCACTTTGCTGGATACTTGAGTTACATTCCTGTCTGGCCTCTATGCATAATAAAGGACCTCGTCCCTAAGGACTCGCGCACACAAACAAATCCTAGCAGCAGACGTGAGCATGCATTGTTTGGACGTAAAACATGTTGTGGCTGCAGTGATGCAGGGGTAATACTTTAAAGCAGCTTTAACCATCCGCAGGCAATCGATACGAGCTTCACACCTCGTAGTAGCAACGCCAGGAAACGAACCTAAATAACTCCATGGGGGCTCTGATCTGAGATTAATTTGGTCCGGATTGATGGAAGATTCATGCGAACAAGGGCGACTCAAGCCAATTTGTCTCCGTCTTGATGAGAGAAAAAGATCCCATCACTTGGCAAAATGAACAACAAACACCGACCAGGGGGTTGAAGTTTGCACACAGCGGTGATTAAGTGATCTGCAATGCAAATTTCATGCATGAGGGTGATTCCGTGTAAAAGAAAGGATTATCGTATTGTGTCCGAGTTCGGGCGGAGTGAAAATCGCCAATGAACTCCCCCTGATTGCGCGGGGATGGAGTCCCACTGACCAGTGCTGTTTTACACAGGAGATGATGGATTAGCTTTGTGTCGCTGGTGGCGTGAGGGTTTACTTTGTCCCGTGAACAAGCAAAGGGGAGCATGGTCATTCTGACAAAGGGCTGAATTTTGTCAGAGAAACCAAGAATTGTGTGCCAGTGCCAGACATGCGAAAACGCTGCGATAAGTGAGTTCACTTAGATGCCCACTAGGCATGCACTGCTGGCTTGTGCATTTCATGTTTCTTCTCTTCAAGAAGTGGGTCGAGTACAAAAATAAGTTCCAGTAAATTCCACGGATGCATGTTACAATGAATACTTGTTCTAATGTGGCTCTTGTTCCATCAAGACGTAGTGCTACAAGAAGTCTGGAAGAAGTGAGTGCAGTCTTTCAAATGGAAGCATGCTCCCAAGTTGATCATGGACTTAGAACAGGCATTCACAAATTGGACTTCAATTGCACAACTTGCAAGCAGTTTTTGACGTTGGAGACAGGACATACATTTCCCTACACAAGAACCATTATTTCCAAACCCTTGAATAATTGGTTGACGGTTTGCTGCTGTTTATCCACTAAAGTGCTTTTAACGTTGGCGATGAGTCATGGAGTTAGTTGGGCCAAGACTATTAAGATGTGGTTGGGACCCGCTTCTGCCAAAACGATTCATAAACAGAGGCATAGGCCAGGATGGAATTCTATTCTTCCTTTTTAAGGTTCCGTCTACAAAAACGGAACCTTTATAATTTCGGTGTGTCCGTCCGTCCGTCCGTCGGTCCGTCGTGTCTGTCACACTTTTTTATCTCCGAAGTATATGAAGATATCGGCATGAAATTTTGGAATTAGGTACTTCAGACCTAGGTGTCATTGCCTATGCAGCGATTTTAAAAAGTGGGGCTCCAGGGGTGGGGGTGGTTCCAGTACAGGTGAAGTTGCCATTAATTTTGAAACATTGTCGCACCTCATCGAGTTATATGTCAATCGACAGATCTTTTGAAATGAGGTGGAGGTTTTTTTCAACACTTTTTAATCCAAAGTACCGTTTGGAAAATATGGAGCTCCAACGTTTTTTGCCCCTGCCATTTCTAAACCAAAGTGTTTAAAAATCTGAAAAAATCACAAAAACTTGGCTTCATTGAGTACTTTCATTTAAAATCACTGCGAATGTTTTTGGAGATATTGGCCAAAAACGGTCTATCATCGACATGCGAATTTTGAAGATCTGAAAACGCAGTTTTGAAGACATAAATGTAAGCATTAAGAAATGATAAATTTCAAAATATCGATTTATGTTGAAATTTTGAGATATCTAAGATTTAAAATGAGAACGATTTTCATTTTCACACATTTCATGCTGTGTTTGGCCACTCTATTCGTTGATGAGCGTTATCTTTTCGATCTCACCCCTAAATGCCCAACAGAAATGAACACACACACACCGCAGGCATGAGCAGTGATTGGGTATGTGTATGATGGAAGGGATTTTCTGTGGTGGATAAACTTGGATAGAGATATAGGTATATGTAGGGATGAACGTTTGTTTTTTCGGATGTATAAATGTATGAATGAATAGTTGATTTAGGTTGAAGTTAGAAGAAAATTCAACTGAAATAGTTTGGAAACGTCGTTTGATATTCAGAATTCATCCATCAATATTATGCGACGGAACCGTCCCCGTGCGAGTACAACTCGGACTTGCCCAGTTTATTTGGAACCTAGTGCTGAACGAACTACTACTTCTGAGACCAGGATGCAAAACCTTTGCGCATGAGGATGACATTTTCTTAGACTTCTCGGATAAGAACCTTCTCGTATTTAGAGACATTGTGCAACACAGACTCTCTATCATCAATGTACAGGAAGAAACGGTCTAAGTGCACATGCACAGAAGGCCAAAATCGTTCTCTTTTTTGTGGCGCCACAGTCCGGTGGTGGACTTGGGCCTAGCTTGTAAATTAACGACACGGAACAAGGTGGTCTTAGGGTAAGAGAGGAGAAGACAAAGTACATGCTGTCGTGTAAAAATCAATCAGTCGCCCATCACCTCGGGTAAAAGATCACGTGCGTCGACCCTTCACGACCCGACCACGGCGCTACAGTCCGAGGTGGACCTGGCCCTAGCTTCTCAGCAACCACTCGTGTTGTGCGTGCTATTGTTCTGTCACGAGTGAAGGGGGCCTACGGTTTAATGCCGACTCCGAACGGCGAGATTGAGAAGCTTTTTCTAGATAGTTATACTCTTTGAGCATTGTCAGTGACTCGAAAGAGGTGGAGCCGTGAAAAAATGTTTGATGTTTTTTTTCGAGATTCGAACCGACGACCTCGAGCGTAGTAGTCGACGCACCTACCCAATACGCCACGGCGCCCACAATAGTCCCGAATAGTCATGCAGCTATTAAATCCCTGAAATTGGTAGCTACATATAACTTCGAAATTAGTAATAAACTTTGAGAAGAGAGGTGCGCCCGATATGTCTGAACAGTTCATCATACGCCCGTCTTGGGAACCAGGCCATGAAGACATTCCAGGGATCTGCACCACAAATAAATTTCCCAGGCATGCCCCACACTGCCCTTTAGCTACTTCCAAACTGTCGATCAAAGAAACAGCAGCCCGTAAGACTAACATAACTAACTAACTAATGGACCTCCTAAACGCTGTAAAAATCTAAGAGATTACAAATTGGTACAACGGTAGGCGCAATGACTGGACACTCACGCTACAGAGTTGCAATCGTCTCCAATAATTTCTGCAAAAGTTGCTTGGACGAGGAGAAAGAGGACAACGTCCTCCAACAAGTTTAAATATGATGCGTCAAATTAGTTACATATTTGGCGTATAACACATCTCGTCTAAAATCCAAGAATATCGATCAAAATCTCAGTGCCAAAATGTAAATAGTCATCTCCTATCGAAGGCTATTGGCAAAACTTCAAGACTTGGGAAATCTTGGAAAAATCATCAATCAGTGGCTAAAGGAACCGAAAGCAATTCTCAAAAAAACATCAGTCATTCCCAGACACACCCGAACCGCGAATATGCGGAACGTGACTCGGCATCACATCCTAGCATAAAGGTAAATTGCCCCAATTCCCAGCGTACGCACCTGGGATTGGATTTGCTTAAAAAACTCATAAAATTCAGCGAAAACCGAATAAAGTGAAACTCGTGCAAATTTCGGATCTCGTAAAATTTTACGACATCATTAGGATTGACTGACTGGAGGGCTCTAAACGACCTTCAGTTGAGTTCCGCCAAATTGTGGACGCGTGCGTGTGTGTTCGGGAGTTCCCTTCGTATTTGGATTTGAATTTTATTGAAATGTATTGCATTACTTCGTCCCGAGGGAAGGACAACCGACTCGGCGTCGCGCCGATTTGCCTTTTTCATGTGGTCCCGCCCGAGGTAATCGGACTCATTTTTGCGCAAGTTGCTATTTTCTGAGGCTAGACGGCGGCGAGTTATTCAAGGTGCAACAGTCATTTGCATGCGCCGAACCACACGAGTCAACAAAAGTCCCCAAGCCTTTTCCTTTCTCAGAAATTTTTCGGGAGAAATGATTAATGGCCTCCCTTACAGAGCACGACTAAATTGGATGGAAATTTACTACCTTCCGGATGCGGACGGACGGGCCGACGGGCGTACGGAGTTTTATTTACTCTCCGCACCTGGTATGCGAGGACCTACCCTTGCGTGCTTCACCCTCTTTCATCATTGTACTCGACATGATTTAAGGGATTCTCGGTTTTTTTCCCTGCACTCTCAAAATGATTTCGGTTTAGATACATCCAATCGCGTTGGCAGTCCCGAAATCGGGATGTGCTGCAACGAATTTAACTCTTTCTCGTGGAGTTCCTTTGTTGGTTTTGTTTTATTTACCGGTACCGGTGCGATGATTATTTTTGCAGAAAATGAGATCAGCAAATATTTTTGTTTCTTTTATTTTATTTTCTCGGTTCAATTTGTTTCGAAGGTGTGTGCGTGCGTGTGTGTATGGATGGGAAAAAGGATTCTTTTTCAAGCTTCTTTTGGCGTGTGATGTGACATATGGATTATGACATTTAATACGGTGCTGTGATTCTGCCTGTGGGGAGACTGAACGTTACTTCGGGAACGTGTGCGGTATCCTTTTTGTGGCGTAATGTGTTGGAATCAGTTTTCTTTTCAGATAATGCTGGGATGCCTTGTTGTCGTAAGGGTGAAGAGAAAATCCTTTAACCAGGGCGGTAATAATGATTGTGTTGCTTTTGATGTCTTCTTATGAAAGCATGCGTTGGGGGCTGCAATTATTACTCCATTTTACCCAAACTATCGATCCAATCGACATGATTGGGCTCCAGTTGTGGTGTCTGTTACTTCCTGAGAGACATGCGTCACGGCTTTGGTCACTTTCCAGAGATTAGGTGGGGATTTGAGGAAAGATGATTAAACTTGAGGACATATTGGGGTGACTGGATTAAGAATGAAATGCAAACTCTGATACATTTTACTCGAGGAAGCGGAATTTGCCATATGAGGCATAATTTATCCAAAGTAGGGTTAAGAAGCTAGAAAACTATTCTCCATTGAATAGACTGCTTTAATGAACTCTGCATCACATGGCTACATATACGAATTGAACATGTGGAATGTTTTTGACCGCGTTTTCTAGCAAAATTGCAGTGAAGTCCATCGAAATCATAGACAATTACTCAGAGATCATGATTTTCAAATTCCGTCAATTATATGCGCACGTTTGACGTGCACTTCCATCGTTGATGATGATGAAAGGTAAATGGGTGCTAATTGAAATGGATAAGACAGTTTAATTATGAGCTTCACGACTGTGAGAACAAAACGTCAGCATTTGCATAATTACTTGATAACAATCAACACAGCGGAGTACTTATCAATTCCAGTCAAGATTCAGAACATCATCAAAGTCGTTAAACGTCAGCAGAGAAAGTTCCCCCGCTCATTAGTGTATGCCCACGGAGTGGGCGACCCGTAGGCATGATAAACCTTGTGCTTTTGAGATAATCAAGCTAATTCCTAATCGATTGCTGAGGAAGCTGAAGTTGAAGAAAATTAGTGAAAGGAAAATTAAAAACCAATTGAGTTGTCGGCGGCATTCAGTCTTCACAAGGACCGTGAATAGGATCGGGTTTCGTGCGACAGGTTTTGTTGCACTTTGAAGAGGCGGCGACAATCGTGTTATGACAATAACACGGGTGAGAATGTCTTATTCAACACCTAAGCGATATCCGAGTTGAATAGCTGGTGGAAGGTGGTAAAAATAATATTTAGAAATTTACATTCAAATAACTTGTTTAATGGAACGACGTAGAATCGAATGCTTCTGAGTTAAATGCAGATATAACATGTCTTCCACATCGTATAGAATGGTCTAAGACTTTAATCGCCTATGATAGTCGTATACAGTGGTGGACAAAAGTTTTTACACAAAATCATTTTCAAAGAAAACGAAGAGTTTAAAGAAAACCTAAGATAAAAGTTTTTTGTTATTTAACACGTTCGCTGACACATGATTTTCGGTGGGGAACGCTAGAATTACACATGCAGATCTCCGACATTTTTAGAGATATTTTATTTATTATTTGTGCAAGTTTTGTAAAAAGATATAAATGATCTCGCAGGTCACAGTGATGTGAAAATTGGACTCCGGCTGGAATATGGAAATACAATGTATTTCTAGTCGGTCATAACAGACCTAAAATTCTTTGATGGCATATGCCGTCATGACTCATTACTTTCCGTAAACATACGAGTAAGCTGTTTTGCCCACGAACGTCTTAAATAAACATTTCTTTTTATTATTTCTTGTTTTATTTTGTGGGACCAAATTGTTTCATATTTATTTCAAGTTTCTAAACGTTCTAATAACGGTCCAGGTTCAAACAACTCATTCATTCACCTTTCAAACGAAAACTTTTGTCCACCACTGTACGTCGAATTTGTTTTTTATGAAATTTTGAACACTGAAGCTTTATTCCAAAACAACATCTGAGTTTTAACTGATTTTCTAGTAGATTTTGTGAAAAAGATTTGAAATGCGAAGAGCTGTGATTCAGAACCGCATACGAACCCATAAAGATTTGTATCGTTTGCCGGATCACCAAAAAAGTAATCCCCTTTGTCCGCCCCAATTAAAGTGGGATCAGTCTCCTAAGCATCGCATATAAGGACTCCCTCTGCCGATTTTGGTAAACGACTTCAAAACTTTGGTAGAATATGAACATTGACAAGATTGGTCACAGCCAGCCGTCAGTAAGGCATTTGCTGGAATTCAAACGGAAACGGCAAAAATGGGCTTAGCGGTGAATGGGAGCAAAATGAAATATACAGCATTGGTCAAATGTATTAGTCAGCCTTATCTTTTTGCCTTTGCTGCCAAATCACTTATCAAACGTAATCAGTTTGCATTTTATGGTTTTCGGCGACACTATATGAGGTTGTAAAAGATTTTTTTTTTCACTAATTTGTTTGCTTTTTAAAAATATAACGGATCTTAAAGGGTGCCTAATATATTTGGCCAAGGCTGTATGCTGTTTTCGAGAAAGGGCGCACAGCTTCAACGACTTAGCCAGAGCATCACAATAGGTAGCTTCGAGATGGTCAGGGACTTCGTCTATTTTTGCTCTGCACAAAACACATCACTACCGAGGTCAAACGCGGAATAAATTTTATTAGTTGCTTTTTCTTTGGGCTCGAAGGGCTCGAGCCCTTTCACAAAAGTTGACTTTGGATAAGACATTGATCATTTCAGTCCTACACAGAGGCATGAAGAATAGTCAAAGATGAAGAAGTCCTTGGTCTTTTCGTCAGAAAATTTCTGCGCTCGATTTTGGACCATGGACATAGGGGCCCGAATTATCCGGTGTCGGTAACCTATTTCAGGCTATAAGCGGCGCTGTTGGCCGTAAGGAAAAGGTTTTATCCGCTGTCGTCTCTATTCTAGGGTTCTAATCTAACCTCAGAAAAACCATTTAGACCTTGGCTCTGAAACAAGTTGCAGTAGCTCTAAAACCAGGTAACTAACCAGGCCCATCATCTGATTATTTCTCTCTCCCTCTCTCGTGGGAAGTTTTATTTAGATCTGTTGTCTCCAAGTCTTTTAACGCCACATCAGGTGTTCCGCAGGGTAGCCACCTGGGTCCTTTAATTTTCGTCCTTACTACGAATGATGTTGTCTACATCATCAAGAACTCTCAACTTTCTGTTTACGCCGATGATATGAAAATTTTTAATTACATTTCTTCTCCCTCCGACTTTAAGCCCCTTCAACGTGATCTCAATAGATTCTCTGTTTGGTGTAAGAAAAACGTTCTCCAGTTGAATGTCAGCAAATGTCAATTCTCCCGAAAACGACTGCAACCGGCTAGAAATAATTTCCTATGCAATGAATTAATTCCTTCCGTCTGTTCTCTGCGTGATCTCGATGTAATCTGCGATCGGGAGCTGAACTTCCGTTAACATATCGATAACATAATTAATAGAGCCAACTCTGCACTGGACTTTGTTAAACGTTGGTCAAAAGAATTTTCAAACCCCTATGTCACTAAATCTCTGTACGTCACCTTCGTTAGACCTATCCTTGAATATACCAGTCCGGTGTGGTCCCCCTACTATCTTGTTCACATCCAACGTACAGAAGCCGTCCAACGCAGATTCTTACGTTTTGCCCTTCGCGATCTCAACTGGGCTGACAGAATTAACTTGTCCCCTTATTCGGAACGCCTAAAACTTATACGTCTCGAATCTCTTAAAAAGCGTCGCGAAATTGCAGACTTACTTTTCCTCCACCAACTACTTACTGGTCACACAGACTGCCCCCAGCTACTTGAACTCGTCTCCTTTAGCACCAATTCCCACTACCTAAGATCTAGTTTTCTATTCCACGTTAGATCACACCGTACTAATTATGGCTAACATCACTAATCGCTCATTCGACTTCCACCTCTCAAAATTATCCCTCCGAAATGGTCTTAAGACTCGCTATTCTTCCCCCTAAGTTATGTTGTAGTTCTTAAGTTTAGTTTATTAGGTTAGATTAAGTTCGCTTGTATTAAGCAAATAAATTTGCTGCCACCAACTACGTCCCTCTTCTGTCAGACATATTATGCTTCCTAGTTTAACCACGGGAGGTGAGAGTAGAAGTCCTCAGACAGACAGTAAGTGTTCGGGTCTTCATGGTTCCCTAACTGCCTGCGCTTTGAAACTCGAGCGGGTATCTAGAATCTTTAAATTATGGTCCAAACGTTGCCTTGAAAGTCAATTTAAAGGACCAGTTAAGCAAGAGAGACGACACTGGCGGACACTGGCGATTGTAAAACTTTAAGAATCTTCGAATTCTACTCTTCTGATTTTGAAAAAGGACTTTTTGATAGAAAAATGTACAGATTTCAAAACTAGAATCATGAGAGAGAATGAAAGTCAACGAGTATTGAAGGAATCCCCTCTGTTTTAAGTGCATACGCACCCCGGGAAGACCTCACAGAAATAAAATATGCTTCAGATCTTTATTTTCTCAAGATACCTTGGACGAAAACATACCCTTTAATCAGTAAAACATAAACGTTGAAATATTACCCCAGTTCCACATGATTAAAGTCAGCATGTATCGCGGAAACAAAACTGATGACTTAAGATTGTTACAAACCACCACTGGAGGGGTTGCACGAAATTGTATTTTCTCAGGAAAAAGGGTTTCTGATGCAGCCAGAGACGCGCAATGCTATAATTATTTTTTTTTTACTCTCTCGAAAACAACTTCAAAGAATAATGGGATGTGTTCGCTGAACGACATGCGTGCTTTTTCAGTCGCAAATGTCCTTTGGAAACGCAATAAGTTTCCTTGCATTTTTTGTAAGTATGCAACTTGGTGACATTATGGTAAAAGGAACTAATTACACATTGATGTGAATGCGAAGGATGTAAATGGCGGAGTGAAAATTGTACGTTACCTGCTGAGAAAACGCGAACTCTTGACATTTTTTCTTCCCTTAAGAGTTTCATGTTTTCTGTAATACTCTTTCCGTTGCTATCGAAAACAATAAAGTACGGGAAGAATTTGTTCTTGTCTGATACATGTCGAGTATGCGCCTTGTAATTACGAAAGAAGTTACGAACGAAAGTATGTAATTAGTAGATAACGTTGTAATTTAACTATTGTTATCAGTTTTTTGATTGAAAAAGGGCAAACAATTTAGAGAACTTTCATGGTTGCTGCATTGCCGTAGAACACTGCATTACTTTCATAGCTTCATTGCAACGTTATGAGAAAGAGAGAGAGAGAGAAATTATGAGAAAATAAAAGTAAATTTACTCTGGTGTTCCTCAAGGCTGCCGTCTGAGTCCTCTACTATTTATCATATAACAACAGACTCTGGTTTCATGCCCTTGTCAAGTATGCTGGAGACAATACGTCGCTGATGCATGCAACGTTCGTCCGGATTTCTGAAACATCGGTAGGCCTAGACACCAATACAGAATCCCGCTTTCCAGATTCGTCTCCTTGCAACGGTCTGAACAGAAGTTGTTGATATGGAGAAGTCAAAAAAATACTGTTGACCAAGGAAACGTATAGTAGTAAAATGGTTATTCTTTGGCAATACAGGTGAACCAATTGTATAAAAAGTAGGAAGACCCATAATGCATACCCGCATGCGTTATCGCTGCTTGCCCATTGATAGCAACAGCAACTACAACCAAACGACTGGATGGCGCGGTTGGTTAAGTGCCTGCCCCAAGTTAGAGGGGTCCTAGGTTCGAATCCCAGTGAAATCGAATCTGGCCCAGTCACCATTTGCCGTTGGGATCAAATTAACGGCCCTGGAGTAGGTTGTTCCATCCTTCAATCCTCCGAAAAAAAAAAAAAAAACTACAACCAACGTTGGATTGGACTTTGAAAAGAAATTTTCGAAATCCTTTTGTCAAACTTCTTCGTAGGGGGCTACAGTCCGGCGTGGACTTGGGACTCAACGACTGGATGGCGCAGTTGGTTAAGTGCCTGCCCTAAGTTAGAGTGGTCCCAGGTTCGAATCCTAGTAAAAACAAAGTTAATACGCTTTTAGCCGGTTCTTTAAATCTGGTCCAGTTACCATTCGCCGTTGGGATCAAATTAACGACTCTATCACTGGAGCGGTCGATCAGTGGTAGTAGTCTGACTGTGGGTATCACAATGGACTAACATGGTCTAAGCGTGCTGGTCAATTCACTAGCAGCCGCCTAACCTAACCTGGGACTCAACCAACCAGCCACTCTAGATAGGACGACCCTTCGCTAGCTAACTTCATTTTCGCGCACTAAGTTGGTTGAGGTCCTTCTCTAGTTGTGCGCGTTACTTTAATCGTAGACGTCCTCTGTCGTGTTTCCCACAGGCTCAGAGTCGAAAATTTTTTGTTAATAAACAGCGCCACTTAATATCCAACGATTGTCCAATGGAGACAAAATTGGAGAGCACAGAGATGTCGTGAGGTGTGAAATTCAACAACATTCAAAAGTATATGTAAAGTAAAGTATATATCATATGGTATAGTTAAAATAATAATAATAATAATGGCGGCGCTACAGTCCGAGGTGGACCTGGGCCTAGCTTCTCAGCATAGTTAAAATATTGATCCTTAAAACCAGTGAAACATGGAAAAGGGCCTGTTCCTTGTAATCTCTGCCAACTAAACTCGTAGTTGAGTTCAAAATGTTGTTGTAGGTCTCATCTTCAAAGAACAAAGATACAACAGACAAGGATCGATTAGAAGAAGAGGGCTGTGAAGTCTCCTACCCCAATATTCTTTTGTGGTTTCCTTATTCAACTGAATGCACCGTGAATGGAAAGAGATCGTGCGCATCTAACAAATGTTGAAAAATAACAAAGCCTACAGATTTTATTAATGGATTCATGTACGAGTACTTTTGTCGGAATTGCTTCAAAGCGCACACGATGCAAGTGTAACTGATTGACAGAGGGAATGTAAATGTTTAGATACTCGTATCCATAGGAAGGGAATACTGAATTCAGCTTAAGAATTCAGATTGTGTTCCACAGGGAAACGGGAGATGTCTTTGAGACTGTCTGACGTCCCATATGAGGGAGGTAATGCGTGTGGCGATGAGTTTCATAAATCATGCGCCAGTGATGATTGATTTCTTTTCACATGGGAACAATGAGGAAACCGTTCGTTGGGGTGTTCTGAATGCCAATGGCAATGGTTAAGCACGTCCGAGGAATTATGCAAGAGATTTCATAATTGTTTGAGGAGGATGTTGGCGGCACTTGAAAGATGAGAAACTGCTTAGGAGCTCGCTGTACTCACGGAGAAACGAAAAAGTGATCAGCAGAAATTTAATTATTCCTCTTGGATTTATGGCATGACATTGACTTTTCTAAAGAAACAGAAATTGGTGAGGCAGACAGTTATTTTGTACGTTGATTGAACGAACTGTTAACAAATATTGTAAAAATTGATTCAACGCAGTTAGGGGCACATAAACCCATGAAAACAACATTTAATTCTGGTTCCCATTTGGTTAGTTAATAATAAAAGCAGCGCTACAGTCCGAGCGTGCTATTGTTCTGTCACGAGCGGAGAGGTCCTACAGTTTAATGCCGACTCCGAACGGCGAGATTGAGAAGCTTTTCTAGACAGTTATTACTCTTTGAGCATTGTCAGTGACTCGAAAGAGATGGAGCCGTGAAAAAATGTTTGATGTTTTTTTCGAGATTCGAACCGACGACCTCAAGCGTAGAAGTCGACGCACCTACCCACTACGCCACGGCGTCCAGGTTTGGTTAGTTTTAAATTGTTAAGCTGGAATTGCGTTAACAAATAGCTTCTCAAAAATGTTTAACTCATTGATGGGCGTGCTTCAGAACGGGAAGATGCCCGGGAACGAGACACACGTAATTTCTTCCGTTTTCTATTAACCTCGGGAGTTCGAAGAAAACAGAAAGAAGGAAGCGCGACTGTTGAAGGAAATGTGATAAAAGCTGATTTGTAGTAATTTGTTGCAATACGGCTTTTTCTCCCACCATGCGATTGCCAACGTCGAGGAAAATTACCAAACTGACGGCACGTGCTGGCCAGGCGCAGCTTAAGCCCAATAAGAGATATATCCAGCTAACGAAGACTTTGTACTAATGTCTCAGTCTCAATTTATTCACATCTTAGCTGTGTGAACAATATCTTCCAATTGAGGAAACTAAGAACCAAAATCTAAGTTGTTCTATGAACAATTATGGATTTATGAGCAGTACCAAACTAAAAATGCTGGCCAAATCAAACCTTTCAAAGCCCAATTGGGCTAACAATTGTTGCGAGGGAATAATAATCTGTTAGCACATGTAAACCTGACCATTTTTACTTACCCCAACACCTTCTAGTTGCATATACAACATGTATTCATAAAATGTAACCTTATTTAAAATTCAATATTTCCACCAATCTCCATCCGACATCCATTTCACATGAATAAACACAAATACCTTCACTGTAATGCATTCATGAACATGTAAAGGGCAACAAAACAGACAGGACCTTCTGGCACATGATGTTATTTATACATTCATCCATCTGTGCTGTGCAATCCGAAGGAACATTTACTGTGTCATGAACTGAACTAACTCATGCTGAGTCAAGTCGTCGTGTGCCCTGTCATGTTCGGATTATTGTATCGTACTCCTCGTGATATATTGGGTTATGCTGCGCACAAAGGAACACCTTGTGTCAGGGTTTGAGATGCACAACCTATTCTCAGTCTGAATCAGATATGCACATGTCGTACTTTTGAACTGACCAGGATTATAAGGAGTTTATTGAACTGATTTTGGGGGCAAAATATGAAATTATTCAAAAAAACTAAAAAAATATTAAACGAACTTGATTTATAAGATTTATCTTAAAGTTAATCCTTAAATTTTATTGTTAGAGAATTTTTAATAATAAATTTGGAACATGCAGTGAAGTCTCAATGATTGTTGGGCCAGTTCATAAAACCAAAAATTCGTATATTGAATATATTTATTTTTACGGTTAAAAAATTGAATTAAATTACATATTTATTTAATCTAGTCAATGCACAAGACTTAAAATTATTTATTTGACATTTTGAAGGTTCCATCTACAAAAACAAAACCTTTATAATTTCGGTGTGTCCGTCCGTCCGTCCGTCGTGTCTGTCACACTCTTTTATCTCTGAAGTTTATAAAGATATCGGCATGAAATTTTGGAATTCGGTACTTCAGGCCTAGATGTCATTGCCCATGCATTGCCCAAATTTAAAAATTGGAGCCACCCCCACTCCAGTATAGGTGAAGTTGTCATTAATTTTGAAACATTGTCACACCCCATCGAGTTATATATCAATCGACAGATCAATTGAAATGAGGTAGATGTTTGCGTCGACAGTTTTTGATCAAAATTACCGTTTGGAAAATATGGAGCTCCAAATTTTTTTTAATACATTCATTTCTAAACCAAAGAGCTTAAAAATCTGAAAAAATCACAAAAACTTGGTTTCATTGAGTGTTTTCATTTACAACAATTTCGAGCATTCTGGCCTTAATAGTTTTGGAGTTGTTGGCCAAAAACGGTCAACCATCGACCTGCGAATTTTGAAGATCTGAAAACGCAGTTTTGAAGACATCAAGGGAAGCATTAAGAAATGATAAATTTCAAAATGTCGATTTATGTTGAAATTTTGAGATATCTAAGATTTAAAATGGTAAGAATGGATTTTCTGAGTTGGATAGAAATGTAGGTATATGTAGGGATGAATGTTTGTTTGTTTGGATGTATGAATGAATGGTTGATTCGAGTTGAAGTTAGAAGAAAATTCAACTGAAATAGTTTGGAAACGTCGTTTGATATTCAGAAATCATCCATCAATATTATGCGACGGAACCTTCCCCCTGTGAGTTCAACTCGCACTTGCCCAGTTAAATAAATAAAAGTGGGAGGCGTTCTTGACGTGAGAGAATTAGTAATTAATAATTAATTAATCACGTATCAAGAAAAAATTACTGTCTATAGAGATCGTTTTTAGAGTATATCCAAGAGTGCGAATTTTTTGGTTGCTCAATACATGGGGGTTGGTGTGAAAGAACTCCGGTTTCATTGCAACAACGCCCCTTTAGTATGAAGAATCACGCTTAAGCACTTACAGTATCGTTCGAAACTTAAGCAACTTTTTTCTCTAGATTATTCAAAGTCGAATATTTGAATAGCTGAAATATCATGGTACTGGCTGACACAATGATGTTTCATGTAACCTATAAGCACCCTCACAACAGGGGCCGGTAATGGAATCTATCTTGGACATAATGGCACACGTTTCCGGTGACAAAAATGACGAATATCTGTGCTTAACACCGCTGGTGTTGAATGGATAATAATTTTGGAGATGTTGTGTGGTCTGAAGATGGATGGAGTCGTTAACTTGTGCCTACCGTGCGACAATTTCTAGTGGAATGCTTTTTGTTTGTCTTATGAAACCCATCAAAAGAAACAAATGATGGAAAAATTTACAACAATGTCTTGATGATTGCTCAAAGTCAAAAATTGTTTTCTTTCACCATAAGGGCTGCCCTTTGAAATTCAACGATATATTCTGTAGATTATTCAAAGTCGAATATTTGTATAGCTGAAATATCATGGAACTGGCTGAAACCATGATGTTTCATGTAACCTGTAAGCACCCTCACTGAATGCAATTACCTGCAAGAGTATGGCTGCTTTCTTTAAAGAACTTCTTACTTTTTACACAGTTGACCATGGCAACAATCAATTGCTTAAACTGGTGATACTCGCAATTACCTCTTCTTTCTAGATCTTAGATAACATGAGGACATTCATGGATAGCAGCTGGAACTGTGACAACTACCAACAAGAGACTTGAAAACGATTTCTTGAAATTATTTTTTTAAAAACACGACGATCAGTTGCTTACAGTCTGGCCTACAAAAGAAGGGCCGACACGATGTTTTGTGTCAGATGCAACATTGTCTTCTCTTCCGATCGAAAACCTTGATGTTTCATCGGTGAGTTGAAGGCTAGTTACCTTACGAAGTTCACTCACCAGAAAGGCAACATTATTTTTGACGGCTTATTGGTTCAACGTCATTATTCCTTTCGATAGCTCATTCCAGCATGATTGACAATCAATTGTGAAACTTCTACCGGCAGGATGAATATGATGATCGATTTGACATGACTACGTCCTAAATTACACATACCTGAACCGAGATCTCACTAAAGACACATTCAGGACAGAGCTAAAATGACCTGAAATATGTTCGTCCATCACTCAAACTACCCACACCTCCTCGGGCATTTATCATACCTCCCGAGCCCATAAAATTATAAAATACTCGCATGAAGCCCCACGGCCACAATAACATATCTGAGTCTGTAAGTAGCAACGATTATCGTTGCGAACTCCGCTTAACCAACACCGATTTGCCAGAGCCCGGAGCTTGTCGTAAAACTTTAGAGGGCCATCGCTTCTACCTTATCACCCCCCAGGCATACCCAATGAGTACCTTATGCGACGCCTCCAACCACAATCGCCTCAGACGACTGTTACGCCAATTTAAGTACCAAAGCTGCATGCGTTGTATCGTACTCATATCGTATTGCTTTCTTCCCTCAACTACGCCGCTCCGTCACTCACTCACATGCTCGTACATATGTAAATCCATTGGCGCCGAATATAAATCAAGCGCTTATCTATTTATGGAGTCGTTTAGACTGCTTAATGCTACTTTACGATGGTTTCGCCTCCTCCCGCCCTCCGGTGGCGGCTGTCATTTATTTAAACACTCAACGCCAATCCATCCGTTCCTCAGGAGCAGCACTGGGTCGGCCGCAGCAGCAAAACTATGCTAGCGTGAGTATCTATGCTTTTATTGCCGACGCTTGCATCAGACGTCTGCAATGGATCGACAGTTGACCTTAGAGGAATTCCATTCCTGGCCAACTGTGAGCTATCTGTGTTCGTAAATTTTGATATGACGATTTTAATGGGCTTATCGGGAAGTCGCCCCGCCAAACAAACAAACACCCCCTCCGAGTGACAGCGTCGAGTTTATCATTGCTGCCAGATCAGTGGCACTCTCGGCCACGCTTGGAAAGGCAATGGAATTCGAATGATTGCCGCTGCGTGCAGTGGTTGCAAAAAATGTATCTAATTGTTCAATTAAGTTATGATCACTTGCGTCTGTTACGTCGCTGTGCGTTAGTACTCGAAACAACTTTTACCACTCGCTGGTGCAGGTGGGGGAGTGGAAAGTGAAAGTCCGTTAATAACAATCGTAATTCACTGGTGTCTTTGCGTGGTCTCCTAATCTCGAGAAGTCAATTTGATTGTGCAACAGCGGCCATGTTTTGTCTAAATGTCGATGGAATTTGTAATAAGGCGCCAGTGTTATGGGAAAAGTTGCTAATGGGATCTTGGCCGTACAATGGGAGAGGATGTCGATTCACGAACGTCAACAGATGGCATCTATCTTGGACATAATGGCACACGTTTCCGGTGACAAAAATGACGAATATCTGTGCTTAACACCGCTGGTGTTGAGTGGATAATAATTTTGGAGATGTTGTGTGGTCTGAAGATGGATGGAGTCGTTAACTTGTGCCTACCGTGCGACAATTTCTAGTGGAATGCTTTTTGTTTGTCTTATGAAACCCATCAAAAGAAACAAATGATGGAAAAATTTACAACAATGTCTTGATGATTGTTCAAAGTCAAAAATTGTTTTCTTTCACCACAAGGGCTGCCCTTTGATGTTCAGCGATATTGCCCAAAGGTACAGGCACATGCTAAGCGGGGAGTACTATTTCCAGCCTCGTTCCAATGTAGGGGACTTTTTGGGCCTAGAAGATAGTGGAGGTTCATGACTGCATCTTATTTTTCGATGATTTGTGTCGCCATCGAGGAATGTTTCGACTAAAAGCGATGTCGTCGTTAGAGGCAGACTTAGGCAAGATGTCTTATCGTTCAGGTGTGTGAACGAGCGCCTTACGACAATTCGCATCAAGCCTTAATTCGCCAATATAAGCCTAATATGCGCACATGCCCCCACAGAGGAGAAAGACGACGACACCAAAGACAGTTTCTTTGAGCTCTTGGACAAGACATACGAGCAGTGGCCTAGCTATGACATTAAAATTATCATAGGCGACTTTAATGCAAAGCTGGGAAGAGAGAGTGTCTTTGGTAGTACGGTCAGGAAGCACAGCCTACACGACACCACCTCCGATAACGGATTTAGGCTGATCGACTTTGCTGCAGGGCGAAATGTTGTCGTAGCCAGTACACGGTTCCCACACCTCAATATTCACAAAGGAACATGGAGATCTCCTGATCAATCAACCGTCAACCAGATTGCGATCGACGCAAGGCACTCCTCCAGTATTATGGATGTCTGAACGTTTCGATGTGCTAACATCGGCTCGGACCACTACCTTGTTGTAGCCAAGGTAAGGCTGCGGATATCCCGAACACCGCCAAGACAAGAAAATACTGTGAGGAAGTTCGACGTCGGAAGGCTACAATCGGAAGAGATCGCCAAATCCTTTTCCGATCGAGTCTCCCTTAATCCCGCCAACACCAAGTATTGAAGACCAGTGGGAACATTGCCAAAAAGCTGTCAGAGATGCCATAACTTAAACCTACGTGTATGCCCATGCATATTCTATGTGGCACACACTTCCACGCTTTTAATCTCTCCATGACAAGTCTCACTTAAAGCTGAAATGTAATTAAAAATTGCATTCACCTCAAAAATTCGGTTGAAATTACAATACAATCGATAACTTCACTCAGTGAACATCACGTTCGAAAACAAATGGTTTTATCGAGAACGAATACCACAAGGGACACCCAGCAAAAAAGGATTACCCATTCAGTCCGCAGTCCACATTCATCACTTTGTAACGAACAGTTTCAACAACTCATGCGATAAACTCTTAATCTTTCATCGCAGCGACCCGCTGCCGAAGTGAGTCAATTCACTTCCTATTAAATAACACAAAGTCCCGCAAAAAAAGGGAAAAAAACCGAAAAAGAGGGAAGAAAAACACCCAAATTCAGGTATCCAGGCAGTTTTTTCCTGCAAAAAATAACGAAAAACTGAGGAAAAACAAAATAAACTGATTTTGATTGGGTCCCATTGTTGTGAGCGGCACGCCACGAGCATTTATTATGAAACTTCACGGTAAATTGATTTCCAACAATCGGGCTAATCGCGAAATATGGGTGCACGCGCCAAAGGATTACGAATACCCAGGCGCGCACTCACTTGGACATCCCGTTGACAGGGTCACAATACAGAAGGGGGTGACTTATTGACAGCTGTGTGTGCTCCGCCAGGGAAGCAAAAAAAAAAAAAAAACCAAAGGGGAAATCGAAAATTGAAGAAATTATGTAATAGGCTTTGGCTTGTGCCCAAAAGCGATTATCCACTGCGTGTAGGTATGCACAGAGGGCAGAATGACCACTGGTCACCACATACCGACCATGCAGATGGTCATCGAGCAGCTACCGCCGGCAGCACTGCCGCAGAATTCACGCCTCTGTTCACAAAAGGTCCTAATTCACAGTAATAACCCGCTGAGTCGATCTGGAACAACACCAGAACTGTGTAATTACAAATCCTTTGTGTGGCGGGTTAGTTGTTGATTATTTGCACAGGTCTCGGTTGTCCCGAGTCCCGCTTCCTGACAGTGTCTCGTGTGCAATTATTGTTGCATTTTGGTTTGTTTAGGACTGCTCGGCGATGGAACACGATTGTTTTTGAGTAAGACATCAGTTCGAATCGCTTGGGGGCTTTTTGTTTCTGGGTGTCAGACATTGTTGCAGGGTTCAGTGGACTGATGAGGAGAGGTAAACTACAATTTGCTACAATGTTGTGTGTCCTCGGGGAAGACGCATTTCACAGGGAATATTTGAAAAATGCAATGCGGTTATGCAGTTCACAGTTGTGTATTATTTAATGCGGAGTTTTGACAGAATTCATTTGAATTTGATGAAAATATTCACCGTTATATCGCTAAGGACGAACGTTGAAAATTACACTAAACACACAAATAACAGCATAAATTTAACGCTGTGTAAGCACATGTTTGTACAAAGGATTACTACATTGTGCAGGACCTTCTTCGGTTTCCAGGGGCTGGATAGATAAACGAAAAGAGCAAGCCGTGAGTCTGTGAAGGAGAACAATCAGAGTTCCCACGAATTGTTAGACGGTTTTTGCAAAGGCGCAAGAAGGCAGGAGTATCGAAGAGAGATCTTGTGAAATAAACAAAAGCTGATTGAGTAGATTCCCTGAATCTATTGCGAATTAGTTAAATGGAGTACAAAATTGTTGCACATCCAGTTATTCGAAGGAGTTAAATTTTCTTAAACTGAGGTAATATAAAGTACTTACTTACTTAGCAGGCCTACGACCCATGTAGGGTCTGAGCCTGATATATCGCTGCCTTACATCGTTGACGGTCCTGGGCACGCTGCTTCCAGTCATCAAGACCAAGCTGTCTTACGTCCGCGATGACTTGGTCTTTGTACCGGAGGTTCGGTCTTCCTTTCCTTTTCGAACCAGGAAGCTCGGATTCGAAGCCCCTCTTAGCTGGAGCGTTGTTGTCCATGCGCTCGATGTGGCCGAGCCAGTGCAGTCGACGGATTTTTGCCTTCCGGACTACATCCACATCCTGGTACAGCTCATAGAGGTCGCGGTTGTGTCTTCTCCTCCATTCGCCTTCCTCGCAGACGGGACCATATATCCGACGTAGAATTTTTCTTTCGAAGACACCAAGAATCAGCTCCGCAGTTCTGCTTAGCGTCCAGCTTTCGGCTCCATATAGCAGGACTGGCAGAATAAGAGTTTTGTAGAGCACGATTTTAGTCCTTCGAGTCGGGAGTTTTGAGCCCAGTTGTTTTGACAAACCGAAGTAGCATCGGTTGCCAAGGCGATTCTACGTCTGTCTCCACTGTGATGTCGTTCGTGGAGTTTACATTTGTCCTGAGGTAGACAAACTCCTTCACTACTTTAAAATTGTGGCTGTCGATAGTAATGTTTTATCCTAGGTGGTGTGCGGCGGATCGTTTCTTGCTCGACAGCAATATAAAGTATATAGTCAGCTACAAACAGTTGTAAAGTTATCAGTAGCTTCCAAAATGATGCAAAAGTGTAATTATTTAAAGTAGGTCACATCTCACAAACCCTTCGCACTCCCAACACTTTTCGCAAAGCCTTCGGATCATAACAATAGCAGAAGTAATTCAATTGAAAATTCATCATCGAATAATAAACCACCCTTTTCAATCCGCCACCACATCGCCCAATACGAAATACAAGCCTGAACTTCCTACAAAGCCCATTGTCATGCGTATACGCACATCAAATGACGAACAATCAAACCATTACGGTTCATTAGCATGCGCCTTTTGTGAACATTCCCCTCATCGGACTCTAGAACAATCGTCTCGTTTGCCCGGAAAATTGACGAAATGCGTACCGAAGGCCACCCCAATTCATGAAAAATTGGCACACTTCAGCCACGTCTGCCGTTTTCAACCCGAAAGGGTAGCATAATTACCATTCTCAAATTTATAAGCGATCCCAAACCAATGTTATGAGCCACAAGGACTGCTATCCCATCCGCAGATCCGTTCCACCGTGACCAAATCGCAAATTACACATCCAGAGCGTGGAATTTGCAAATTTAAAATAATATTGACTTTGGAATGTTCCTAACCTAGTTTTCGAGAAACATTACACCCATAAGACGGGGTTTCGGAGTAGAACCGGGAAGCAGATGTCATTTCGTATAAATTGCATTAATTTCGAATTGCTCCGTCGATAGGAAACGTATCACGGACCTCGTTGACATCATCTGCGGGTCATGTCGCTTTATTTATGCTATGCTCTTGTCGTAAACAGATTATTAAAAAACTGACCCACTGGCGCACGTGTCAAGCTGTGTGCTTATTTTTGTTGTTTCAACCCTACGATGGCCTAGGGCATCCATTATATCGGCTACTAGCCTTGGAATTGAGGAAGCAAGAATGGTGCGGTGATTTATCACATCCGTCATGTGCTCTGGCCATCGGGATGAAATTGTTTTAGGATCTCAGGAAGGTATCCGATGACATCAGATACATCATCACTAAGGAGGTCACAGGACGTCATTGCTGGAAATCGGTTCATTGCTACACATTACGATTTCTGCATTTTCAATTGTGAATGGGTGCGTTCCAGGATACCGTTCAATCATTTTATTGAATTTCCTCGGGTTACATCACTTCGAACAGCTTTTTCAGAAATCATTGCTGCGGACTTTCTTCAAATAAAATGAAAGATTTTGAATGTAGAATTGTTGAAACAATTTTTCATTAATTTTCATGGTATTGCGGTCATACCAAACGGATGGTTTTTATATTAAGACACAAAGAGAGTGTAGAATTTTTAGATTTTTTCCGTGAAAAACTGATATAACCTCAAATGTTTGCCCTAAAAATTTGTAAATAATTTCCGGAAACCAAATACAGTAGACGCTCGGTATAGTGAACATCGATATAGTGAACAATCCAATATAGTGAACACACAACATTTTATACAGGCTATTCTAAATAGTGAACAAAAAAAATCTTGTTATAGTGAACCTATGTTTTTTTTTTTCTTTGAATATTTAAGCATGCACAAACACGTGTAAAGTTCACTAGTGCAATGCAGTGGGCAGTATTCATACAATCGTCCTAATTTACCGTTTGTATCTGGTACACAATTTGAGGTTGTTTGAAGCATATATAAAGTGCGCGTTACTTGTATGTGGAATGTATTATTTTGTTGCGTTTTACATTTTTTACACATGAGTTGTTTTTATTAAAAATAAAATATTCTTTCTTTTAAATATTGACTTGGTGTTTAGTAATTGCGAAGAAAAATTTTAATTATATTCTATTTTTTATAAATTGTACAATACTTCAAAACATACGCATATTGATGAAATTTGCTCCAAGCAGTCCATGCTCGTTACAATGAACAATCTCGATGCAGTGAACAGGCCCGGTTTTTATTATTTCACTATATCGAGCGACTACTGTAATTCTTAAATTCTAACCTATTCTATTCCTATTAAAAGAACTAGACCGGGAAGGAATCAAAGTTGTTGCGTATGCGGACGACGTTTTGATTTTAGTATAAGGCCGGTTTCTATCAGTGATTAGTGAAATCATGGAGGGGGTGTTGCAAAAGGTTAATGGGTGGGCTACCAGTTGTGACCTAAACACGAACCCAAGCAAAACCGAACTGATGCTTTTTACGACGAAAACCAAAATACCAAACTTTCCCCTTCCTAGACTAGCCAATCAAACCCTCACTCTGTCTTCAACTGCCAGGTACTTAGGAACTATTCTTGACCCAAAACTAAATTGGAAAGCTAACATAGAGCAAAGAGTTAAAAAGGCATGCATAGTCTTATTCGCTTGCAACAAAACTCTTGGCAAAAGCTGGGGACTTCGACCGAAGATCACACTTTGGATGTATACTGCTGTCCTATTCTTACCTACGGCTCCTTAGTCTGGTGGCCAGCTTTAGCCAAAGCGTACAATATCACAAAACTAAACAAGATACAAAGAACTGCATGTATAGGAGACACTGGCGCCCTAAGAACGACTGCGACAGATGCGCTTACATTTATTTTGCACCTTCTACCTCCAGATCTACACGCAACGTTCATGGCCACATGCAGTGAACTTAGAAGCCCTCAAGATATCAAGGTCACTCAAACTACCAAGCATTGCAAGCATTTTCCAGGCAGAAGTGCTAGCAATATATGATGCGTGTCTTGAAATTAAAAACAGAACAGAACCAGCACAGCGGATAGCAATCTTTTCAGATAGTCAAGCTACTATCAAGGCTCTAACAGCCATAGCCACAACGTCAAAACTAGTGGATTGCTGCTGCAAGGAACTATCCATTATAGGTGAACGGAGAACGGTCTCTTTGATCTGGTTTCGCGGGCACACGGGTATAATAGGAAACGAAGCAGCAGACGAGCTAGCCAGACAAGGATCCAAACTCGGTAGTCTCGTTGTGGAACAAATCCAGGCTCCACTAGGCTTCGTAAAAAATAACATGTACAATCACTTCCTCAAGATCGCCAACGAAAGATGGACCAAGCTGGAAACATGTGTCCTATCCAGAAGCTTATGGCCCAACTACAATCAAAAGAAAACAAAAGACCTGCTCAACAACAGTAGAAGAAACATATCCAGAATAACAGCGGTCTGTACTGGACACTGGGCTGTTGGCAGGCATGCTGAAAGACTAGGCATACCATTTAACTCGCACTGCCGCAGCTGCCGGGTGGAAACTGAGCCAGAAACCCCCGAGCACTTTCTGTGCAAATGTCCGGCTCTAGCCAGAGTCAGACCACGCACTCTGGGCAAAGCCTTCTTCAACACCCCTAATAATCTCTCAGAAGCAAACATTCATAGTCTGCTAGACTTCATAAATTCCACGAAGTGGTTTCAAAATTAGGCTAATCTGAGTGAATACACACTCCTTTTCACCCCCTTCTCACAAATTAGGTATCCCATAGGATGTGGTATCAAAACGGCGCTTTCTGGCGCTAATTGGGTGCGAAAACAGGATCTGTATGTCCACCGCCACTTTTAGCTACCTACCTATACATTTAAAAGACACATGCTGTTTGAAGATAGTCTTCAAAATGAGAAAACAAGTGGGTACACTGTTACTCTTTTGACAATTTTGCGGCTTCAGTAAAAAAAAAAAGCTCTCATCTAACAGATAGTTAATACAATGAAAAAATAAAGGAGGGAAATATTTAGAAAAGAAAATCGAATATGCATGTCCAAAGATGTACGAGGGGCGTTCAATATATTCTCGGTATCGATATGCGAATTCAATTTAAATTGTTTTTATTTTTCAATATAATCTCCCCTAACATCAATGCATTTGTTACATCATGAGATAAGCTTTTTTAAACCCTCAAAAAAATAAATTTCCTCTTTCTCTGCAAAATACCCAATTATTGCCGACTTGAGTTCTTCATCATCCGAAAATCTTTTTCCACGAAGACATTTTTTCAAATCCGGAAACAGGTAATAATCACTAGGGGCAAGCAATACAGCCACAGCTTCACCCCGATACCGAGAATATATTGAACGCCCCTCGTATAATTTAATTTTTCTTGTTTCTTTTTATTTTACTTCTTATTTAGATATTAATCTCTAATGTTATTCTTTACTTGAAGTAGCTCCAATTTATATATTTTGTATTCTTAAGTAACATTTATCACGCACAAAACATAAGAATTAAATATTACATATCAACGACTGGTTAAAAAGACTGGTTGTTTTAATTTTTTCAATAAGAGAAAAATGAAACTCTTGTTTTCAAAATGAAGCTGTCTCGCAAAAATCTTTTTAAATCTGGAATCCCTATTTCAGATTTAAAATTTAAGCGGCATCCAGTCTTGGCCCAGACTCCGAATTAAATAAAGCAACGCTTGATTCGTGGGAAGCATCCACAAAGCATGTATAAAAGAGGAACATATAATTTGAGCGAATACACCGCACGACTTTTGAACAAAATCTAAAAATGAGTCATTTTCCATAATCTGAAAAAAAATTAATTCAATGCGAGTTGTACGCTAACCTATTTTCTCGTTATTTCTGCTGAAACCCCGGGGCCGTTCCATATGAGTGGTGAGTCGAGGTATACACTTGAGTATCCGCTTCTTCCTAAAATATTGTATAAAATATCCATCCTTTCAAGCGAAGCCATTTTTTCCAACGAAGAAATCAAATCAACGAGTACTGCCGTATCTCATGCCAAGCAGACATTCCTCATGCCAGCATCCTTGTTATTGTTGCGCTCCGGGGAATCGTTTATTCGCTTTTATTTAGATTCCGTTCACAACATTAATTTCAACGTAATGAGTTTTTTTTATATGCCAAAACATTTTATCACGAATATTCTCTCTGCTCAGGCCTTGATCTATCATTCACTTGCAAACGCTCACGGAAGTCATGTATCATCCGCAGACCCAGCCCAGCTGAGTTCAGGCAAGTGGATGCATCTCCTATGCAATGAAATTGTATCGTTGCTTAAATCCTTTGATTCGTGCATTTGAAAATTAAAGGAGGTGCTCTCTCGTTCTCACTGAAGCAACAGAGCCGTATTCACCGGTGAATGGATTTCAATGAATACGAAAGTGGATGCCTGCACCCAAACACAAGTTGAGACAAGCAATCGGGAGCGCAAGTGGAATTTTCGGAGCACACACTACTCCTCAGGAATTCCTAAAGTTTATTCAAAAAAAGACCTGAAATAGGCGTACTTAGGTGGAAGTAAACAGGACTTCGGAGGAAGTAACCTCTGCCGAAATTCGTAACATGTTCACGTATTTATTTGTAGCATGGCATAGAATGGTTACATGCACAAACTTAAGTTACGTAATTTTCTTTGTATTTCATTGAAATTGAGGATCAGTTTAGAGTTTTCGTTGGAGGAATAGGTTTATCGATGCTTATCGCTGTGTTCGCCCAATCACGTCAATGTCGTCCGCGCATGCCGTCAGTTATAGGGACTTTTGGAAGATCGTGCCCCTTGTGTTGATCAGTAAGTTTTTCACGATCTTCTCATGTGTTATGTTGAAAAAATAACATTTCAGCGCGTCGCCTTTTCTAAAACCTTTTTTAACATTGAAGGTCCCGGTGAGTTCGTTACCAACCTTGAAGGAGCTGCGATTGAATTGAAGGATCACTAATTTCAACTTAACGGCGCTTCATGCTTCATGCTACACAATGCGCAAAACAATGATGACTGGAAATGAGTTATCAATTGCCAGAAGTCAGAAACCAGACGCAGACGAACCATAAGTTCTCAGTTGTTGACCCACACGGTTAATCATTGGCAAACTAAAATGTAGCCAGATACCTTGGGAAACATTCATAGTCTGCTAGCCCTCATAAATTCCACAAAGTGGTTTCAAAATTAGGCTAATCTGAGTGAATACACACTCCTTTTTACCCCCTTCTCACAGATTAGGTATCCCATAGGATGTGGTATCAAAACGGCGCTTTCATGGCGCTAATTGGGTGCGAAAACAGGATCTGTATGTCCACCGCCACTTTTACCTACCTACCAACCTACCTTGGGATCTGGCTAGATCAGTATTTGTATTTTAAAAACATTTAAATGCTGTTCTAACCAGAGCCGGAGGAGCTTTTGCCTTTACTATCCGAGTCTGAATTTAATCTGCTACATAGCTCTTATCCTGTCAATGATCACCTGTAGTAATCCCATGCAGTTCAATGTGGGGTCATGCTTAATGGAAAAAATGGGGTTGTTCGACAGGGCCGGTTTCAAGGCTAATAAAACTTATAGAACTCCAAGGTCCCAGAACCTTGAGAGAGTTTGTCTACCTCGGGGCAAACGTGAACTCCACGAACGACATCACAGTGGAGATCCGACGTAGAATCGCCCTTTGCAATCGATGCTACTTCGGTTTGTCAAAGCAACTGGGTTCAAAACTCCTGACTCGAAGGACCAACATCATGCTCTGCAAAAAGCCGAAAGCCGAAAGCTGGACACTAAGCAGAACTGCAGAGCTGGTTCTTGGTGCCTTCGAAAAAAAAATTCTACGTCGGATATATGACCCCGTCTGCGAGGAAGACGAATGGAGGAGAAGACACAACCGCCAACTCTAAGAGCTGTACCAGGATGTGGAGGTGGTCCTAAGAGTACTTAGGAACCTCTCCGATTCAGCAGGGCGGTTTCAAACCGCGATGTTGAAGATACTAAAAAGCAGCCTCAAAAATTCTGGTGGTTAGGGAGAGGAGCACCACCGTCAAACCACGTAGTTTTAGACCCGGGGTAGCAATGTTCCCAAAGGGGGACAGTCGTTTTTCTATCTTGTGGTAGATTGGGCGCTTGTCCCATGACGCACGAGTTACGTTCCAAGCCAAAGGAAAAGTCAAACACATATTTGTAAATTAATTATTTAATTTATTACACAAAAAAAAGAAGTGTATACTTCGGTGGTTTATCCTCAACTAACTATTCATAACATCCATGTACCATTTGACAAAGACGTAAACAAATATGTGGAGACAAGAAATTAGAATAAGACGCTACTGAGTAAACAAACAGGACAAGAAGAGTGAATTGAGGAGGGTATAGATCATTACACGTAAACAAATATGGAATATATGAAATGGAAAAAGACGACAAGTACATGGATGCGACTAGGGCATGTTGCGTGTTGCGGCACGTACCTCACGCAATAGCGACGATACTCGGACACTCTCATGTAAATAATTGGACAGATTTCTCCTCCAGCTTAGAAAGCGAAAATCTCTTAGCAGTGGACCAATGACGACTTCTCGGAGTCTATACTGTTGATTTAATCACTTATTGGCAGTCAATAATCTCAATATGTAGAATGGGGGCACTGCTTTTGAGGGTATTGCATTGCCGCTAGTTTCAAGGACAATAGTTAAACACAGGCATGGCATATCATGTCACCTAGTCCATGCATTTGTCGAAATATGAGGGACTGTGTTGATATGGTGCAGAGTTTTGCGGCTCTATGGCCCTTATGAATTCCTACGCATAATATGACAAAGTTGTCGTTATTATTGTAAGAAAACACTGCTGCCATGGCCGACGTAATACTTTAAAGTTAAGTTATCGAGAAAGCACCGCCAAGCGGCACCTAAACTAAAGCAACATTAAAATCTCAAATGACTACATTTTTGCAAAGATCTGCACATCTGATGTCGGCCACGCTGCGCCACAGTGCTCAACATCTCCAGACTGCCGGACGCCAGGAATCCATAAAGAATTCCTCCCACAGAAGCCATAAAGTGAAGGAAAAGTTAAAAAAAAATCAATATCCTCATCCACTACATACTCCTTGTTGTTCCACTTTCCAATTGACGTCGGCAACGCCAGGCGCTGTGTGTGGGCGGTGTTGTTGTTGACATGTACCCAAGACGTTAGAAGGACGAACTGCCTTCAAATGATGCCATCACTTAATGTAATTGCCTGCCTTCAATTTACTGCCGAGTTGCATAGCTAATTTTAATTAATTAGTCACATGTTGGACACGATTTCAACAAGTAATCCGACGATTAAGGAGATCTGCTTGCCATTTGACCTTTTGTTGGATGAAAAATTGTGTGGTCTCTGGATTTGTCCAAGTCGGTGGAATAAAAGAAATTGCTTGTCATAAAGTAAAAGATTCATTAGCAACTAAGACACAAATGGATACAGGCGTTGCAGACAATCTCCGTCATGGTCTTCTGTGGTCTAGGACATTAAACTGTGTATCGGACAATCGTGAGGTGACATGACAACCAGTTGCTTTGGACACATTTTCACTAAAGCAGCTTTCTTGCCGCGCAACAAAGTTCGGTCACAAGTTGGTAAAGATGAACTGAGTGTGGGGGGTGTTTGTAGATGGTGTAACATAATCCATGAGCTCATTCTTCACGCGGGATGTGAATGCTAATATAATTTGTTCCAGGTAAAATTTAAGCGCTCTACAGTTGGTTGATGAATCAACTCCATCCTTGACCCTTAGTCAGAATCACAGTTCCACTGATTCAATCCTTTTTTTAGCTTCGAAGCAAATGCAGTCACTTTCCCCTTAACACCGCAATCACATTTTCTTGTGTCACTCCAACCCCAACTCGAACCTATTGCGGCCACCATCAATTTCCTCTTGTGTCCCATGGCATCCTGTCATCCTTGACAATTCACCACCAAAACCAACCGCTCGACAGCAAGGTACACAAAACGTGCGCTCGAAACACGTTTCGAGGTAGTATTTCCAATCCATCGCATCCTAAGTGCCTAGATGGCAGCTACTTCAGTGAGTTGTTCGACTGTTAAATTTACCGAGGTAGACCAGAGCCATTTGCAATTCATCGAATCCACTCAGGCGAGGAGCGTAAATCAAGGATTCGACAGAAAATCGAAAATTTATGAAAAGTGCCTCATCAATTTGCAAGACAATGGTCCGAGTGCCACCGCTTGGAGGGATGGTGTATTGCCACGAGGGGTTGATGTGACAAGCAGTTTGACTGTCCTTGTCGTTCTTTGCAGAGCACTCCGCGTTGTTGGCAGATAAAATCTGACACTCTATGATCGCGATGATGCGGTTCGTCAAAAATCGATCATTCAACGTGTAATTTGGGCGGTACACGCCACTTTCCGGTGAGGGGAAGTTGCTTCTGCCTAAACTGTACACTGAGTTCATCATCACCTGCGCGCATAAGCAACCATTCTCGGGACGATAACACCGATGGCTCGACATTCATTACTGAGCTGCGGTGACTCCTGGCTTAGGAGGCATTGTGCTGAGCAGCTTCCCGAGACGTATTAAGTTTCCCTCCTCCTTTATGGAAATCGCTAACTGATTCCATTGTACGTAACCATAACAGTGTTCATTTCAATATTTCATTCGAGACTGCACAGAGCTGCAGAGAACAAAGGGCACCTTGTTCCTGTTCTGCCACCTGATTTCATTTATCTATCGGTCACACTGGTGGCCACAGTGAGCGCAGACAATGGATATTGGATTTCTAATTATTAGCGTTAACAATACTAATCGGGGAATTGTATCCAGATACTAGGCTTCGGATTATCTCTTTCTAGCAGTGGGTTCCATGAGAAGATGGACAATGGACGTTGGGTCTTGTGTGACATTGTTGATGTGAGAGATGATGGGATGTCCAACATGAGAAATGCAATATCGTGGCGGTTTACTTTGAGATATTTGATGTCGGTATAGTTCTGGAATAACTTTTGTTTGCATAGAATGATGTTCTTGTTAAGAGTTGCTTGTCCTTTCTTGAAGCTTTTACTTTATTTTTATTCAAGAGTCATCGACAGTTGGAGTTAGGAAAATGGAGGGAATTTTCAAACTGAATTTCTTTTGCACTAAGACTGGAACACAAAATTGGGTACAATAACTGTGTTAAGAGTTCCCCGAGTTACCCAAGCCAATGGTCAGAAACACATAATTCGTCACCTGAACTAGGTTAGGTTAGGTTCGGAGGTTGCTAGTAAAATCACCAGCACCCTTAGACCATGTTGGTCCGTTGTGATACACACAGTCAGGCACTGATCGACCGCTCCAGTGATAATAATAATAATAATAATAATGGCGGCGCTACAAGTGGAACCGAAGTGGACCTGGGCCTAGCTTCTCAGCAACCACTCGTGTTGTGCGTGCTATTGTTCTCTCACGAGTGGAGGGGACCTACAGTTTAATACCGACTCCGAACGGCGAGATTGAGAAGCTATTTCTAGACAGTTATACTCTTTGAGCATTGTCAGTGACTCGAAAGAGGTGGAGCTGTGAAAAAATGTTTGATGTTTTTTTCGAGATTCGAGCCGACGACCTCGAGCGTAGGAGTCGACGCACCTACCCACTACGCCACGGCGCCCACAGTTGATTAAGTTAACTCCCTATATAAACAAACATTGTGGCGACTCAGTACGAGATGAACCTGGGCCTAGCTTCTACAGCAACCACTCCTGTTGTACGTGTTGTTGTTCTCTCTCGAATAGAGGGAGCTTTCAGTTTAATGCCGACTCCGAACGATAAGATTCAGAACCATTTTCTCGACAGTTATACTTTTTAGCATTTTCAGTGATTCGAAAGGGGAGGGTGAACAATTTTTTAAAAATTATTGTCTGTTCTGGAAATTTACTTAAAGTCGTATGAGTCAACGCTATTACCCACAACACCACGTTCGCCAAGTGACGACCGCACAGTCGCACCACAAACTGAGGAGGGTCTCCTCCGGTTCAGTACAGCGGTATTGAGTCGGGATGTTCGGGATGTTGCAATGCAGCATCAAAAGTTCTGGTTATATAAGTTATTTTAAGGTAGATTTTAAGTTAGTATCTAAGTTTTATGCAAAAATGTACAGTTTTAAGTTTGTTTTTAAATACTTTTTCCTTAAGCCAAAATTGCACAAACTTCTATATAAAGTCAGTTAGGTTAGGTCGAAAGACTTAGTTTAAGGTTTAGTTTAGCTTAAAGAGCCCGTAAAGGACCAATAAGTTCGTTGTGTTCGTTTAACTAGGATAAGTATTTTGTCTAGTATATAAGCTCAATAAATTTATCAATAAAAATGCATTAAAAACGAAGACGAAACTAACCTCGTTCGCCAAGTTAAGTCCCCGTTTTCAATCGTATAAGACGATCGTTACTGATATCAACAACCTTAAAATTTTCCTGATCCTTTTTCAGGAGTTCATTTTGACAGTTTCCTTTTAGAAAACTCAACATTGTCCAGTTCAAACCATAAATATTCTGTTCCCTTAAATATCGTCTCCACTGTGACCATGCATTCGCAACTGACTGCAACTTGATCCGTGTGTGCACTAAAAAAAATATGGTTTGACCACATTTGAGTCCAAGGATCACACCCATCGGGGATGTTTACTAATTATTCCCATGATACTGATGGAGTGAAAAATTAGCTGTGTCCTTCCCGGGAATCGAAGAGGTCGTTAACGTAACACTTGACAGCTACGTCATTGCCACCACAAGGTGTCAAATAACCAGATACCAAATCCTTCCCAGAATATGATTTCTCAAACTCAAATAAATAGGCGTTTTTGCCTTTTTTTGGAGCACGATCGCTTACAGGTTTCCACTGTTCCTTCATTTCGGACGTTGAAGAAGATCGTCCAACACAGTACCGTGGAACTAGTTAACCATTTCTTTCGTTGTGACGTCATTCGGATCTCCTGGGCACTCAGTATTTTTGACTCTTGTTCGAACGCAAAGAAATTCTGTGAACCACTTTTGAACCATTCGAGGGAGCAAAGTCTCCATAATATTTTTAAAGTCTGTCTTTAGTCTCATCAGTGGTTTTTCCGTTCAAGTTTTTGATAGATCTATTTGATTTTTTTGCAATGAAGTAATTCTTGAAATATTGATAGCTTGCAGGGATTGGTGCTGAGTCACAAGTGGGCATCTTTCAGCTTCTCAAGAGTTTTCAAGAGAAATTATTACCTAACACAATTAAAAACTATCGAACCAAGCGATTCGAAGAGACTTGAAGGAACCCCTGACTAAAGCAGTACTGTTCACGTTCGAAATAGTGATCTACGGATTTTAGTCTTACTTGGCCTCTTTAATTGATTTTGTGGTATAGTCTTCAACTATAACTTTTGGCAGAAACAACTACAGAGTGGGCCATCTAGTGTTTTTTTTAAATCATTGGTTATTTTGACACTGACAACTATTTCCCGCTTGAAATCTTGACAGTAAGTCAGCAACATACCTCCGCGGAATGAAATGAGTCGATTTAGGCTTGGACAACGTCGGGAAATATTGAAAACTTATTTCCAAAGTGAGTGCTGTGTAGCCCAAACAGTGCGTTTTTTAAAATAAGTTTTAGCCGAAATGAAGCATCCATTGCGACTGCTGTACGCATAATTGTGAAAAAAGTTCGTAAGACTGGTATGCTAGTGGACAATACTCATGGTCCCCGTCGTCGTACGGTGCACGCATATTAGAAGGTGGCTGCTGTGACCGAGAGTGTGAGACTCTCGCCATCGATCTCAACAGTCCCACATTTCACGCACAAGTCTGGGGAGAATTCTGACAAGGATCTTGGACAGAAATCAAATAGTAAATAGTAAATAGTACTATATGATTTCTGATCTTGGATTATTCGCTTACAAGGTCTCGTTCTCGTGTTGGACAACGATTTTGGGCGAAAAATCATCTTTTCTGAAGAGGCACATTTTTATCTCGGCGGCTACGTTAATAAACAAAATTGCCGCATCTGTCGCTCGGGGCTCGGAAACAATACATCCACAGAAAGTGACAGATGCGGCATTGTGGAATGGTGGCATCATTGGACCATTTTTCGTCAAAAAGGAGGCTGGGAACAACGGTGAGCGTTACAGAGCCATTTTAACCGATTTTTTTTTTTACTGAAATTGAAGACATGGATTTGAACGACCTCTGGTTCATGCAAGATGGTACGCCATGCCACACAGCCCATACCACTTTCAAGCACTTAAGGCCAATATCATCCAAGCAATCCGTGAGCTACAGCCCGACACCTTCAACAAGGTCTTGGAAAATTGGTGTGACAGAATGCGCTACTGGAAAGCCGGCCTAGGCAACCACTTGAATGACGTTGTATTGTATAGTTAATGAAAATGTTTGTTCTTACTAAGAAAGTCATAATACATGGAAAAGATGTAATTTTGTTAATTTTATTGCATTTTTAAAAAGAAACTTGTACTTGGCCCACCCGTGCAGTACAACAAAGAATATTTCTTTCAAAGTAACCCAAAATTACTTCCTAATCTTACTTACATGCATAGGCTGTGTACTCGTATCAAATAAGTTCCTGCACAGATCGTTCGTCAAACTTTTCCAGCGGTATTGCTTCATCAATTACAACTGATGTCGGAGCCCTTTCTCAAAAATGTAACGACGTCTAACGTAGAGAATGCTTATATGTACCCTCGTACATGAAAGCAAGCACTTTCATTCACGTGAAACATTTTTTGCGCAAATGTCAACGAACTCATTCAAATCCTCATTCATGCAAACGTAGTTATGGCAACAATCTAATGAGATACCTTCAAAAAGGGATATGCTGGGAGTACCCGGAATGATCACTCCATATCTTTACTTCTCCCGCCATAATGCAATGTCGTGGAGTGTTCTATGAAATACCAAACGAAGTCTCAAATATCCAATCGTTTGTGCGTCACAAGCATTTATCATTTCAGCTACAAACACAATCATCAACTGTCGATCGATAAACATTTCATATAAAAACTACTGACGGATGAATGATAGATGATGTCCAAATGAAGCTGTGACACCTTTCAAAGGCGCGTGATACAAAACCGTCGCAATGCCATAACGAGGGGTTAAATCTGCCAGTCGAGAGACAGGTTTGCATTGTAATGCGCTTTCCGCATCGACGGATAAACGCAATCAATCTTTTATTTTTTAGAAGCGGATGCATACTTCACAAGTCATTATAAATGCCAACGGATGACAAAGGGTTTTGTAGATATTATTTCGATTAATATGGAAATTTCGTTACATCCGAGGGTTGCCGGCTTGTCGGTTGGAGTGCTGTGTGGTGTATGTGGTGTGCTATGAAACAAACTATCACCCCTTGTGGATGCGATTTTATGTCTAGTCATAAAAGTTGGATGGATTTTTAATTTTGTATTTAAGTTGGTTAGCGGGGTGTGTGTTGGAGTGACGTTATTTGGGAAATATAATGCACGTTCGAGCGGCGGCGGTGGAATTCAAACATACGGACGGCGTGGACTCTGACGCACTAGGAAATCTGCAACCTCTGACCTTGACGGTTTTATTTACTTTCGTCTAGGTTTGAAAGAGTTTATAGACTTCTTAGATGTAAAACAGACTTCCGTCAATCTAATCTAAACATTACAAGCAAACTGGCGTCAGTCTGAACATTTGGTTATTTATGGATGTGAACGGTTGATGGATTATCCGAGTCGTTTAGAGGAAAAGTTTGTTATTCTTTGAATGCCGGTTGTTTTAGTGTCGAATGACAAATAACTGCCAACTTACATAATTCGTCATTCGGCGGTGTCTATCAGAAACAGGATTGCCATTTAAAATTTATTACGAAAGAGGCATTAAGATGCCGGGTTTTACAGTGCTTACATTTGGCTTACGAATGACAGGTCCTTCTGTGTTCTCGTCTCTTTATCGGATTTAGAAGGGCTGTATACAGGGTGGCCCATAAGAAACGTTGAGATTTAATTATTGAATACTTTTTTGTTTACCTTTTTTTCAGGCCAGAGAAGTCCATCATCGATCAAATCTTCACACTATGGCAGATCCAAGAAGTGCAAATTGACACAAACCACCTATTCGTCGATTTCAGAGCCACATATGACTAGGGATGCAACATCGTTCATAAAAACGATATTTTCAAACATCGATGGTTCCACGACAAAAATCGATGTTAAAAAACATCGGTATTAACAACGATACATCGATGGTTTTCCGATGTTTTATTTATCTTCTCCATCACACAAATTGTTGGCTATATTTACGACGAATTGTACCTAAACAACAAAATATACTAGTCTTACGAGTTTCTACCCAAAAAACCTTCACTGTCTTCCGTTTCTTTGATGATTGGATTTTTACTTTGTGGCTTATCGGGCCAACGAAAAACCCAAACTGACGTTGGGTTTGAACCCTACGGTTCAGGATTAGGGTTTCCGAGCGGGCCCTTCATGCACATTTTTATAGTGAGTTGCTAGTTTCAAGCTGCACCCCCTTGGTAAACAGGCGCTAGTTTGGCTGTTGACATAAGATCGGCTATGCTTACGTATCCAGTCATTACATGCTGAAACATGAACCCTCTCTGATTAGCCACCGACCCACAGTTCCATAGTGGTTGAATACCCGGTCTCCTTGAGGATTACTCGATGCCCAGGATGTACCACTTGGAGGTTCGGAGTAGAATGTTAGACAAGGAGAGGCTAAGATATAACAAAGTTACATTGTATTGCTCATCTCTTGCTCTTTTACACCCCATTATTATTACACATCTTGGCAATGTTTAACGAAATTAATGAACAATGTCGATGTTTGACAATTTTGCCGTTGATGTATCGGCGATGTATCGGTTATCAAAACATCGATGCTAACATCGATAGTTATGAGCGAAACATCGATGTTTTGCAAAGATCGATGTATCGTTTGCATCCCTACATATGACAGCGTGCATAGAGAGGAGCTATACAGCGCCATGTCTAGTTTTGACATTCCTGCTAAACTCGTCAGACTGAGCAGGATGACGATGGAGAACTCTCGCTGCTCCATCAAGGTCGGTAACGAACTCTCCGAGACCTTCAATGTCAAAAAAGGTTTTAGACAAGGCGACGCGCTGTCATGTGATTTCTTTAACATCGTTCTTGAGAAGATCGTGCAAAACTCACTGGCCAACACAAGAGGCACGATCTTCCAAAAGTCTGTTCAACTGCTAGCTTACGCGGATGACATTGACGTGATTGGGCGAACACAGCGAGCCGTCAATGATGCGTTTGCTGGCATTGAAACGGAAGAGACTAAACTGGGTCTGGGGGTAAACCAGGGCAAAACCAATATACGAGTATGCTGTCATCGAGAAAGGACGCACAACATCGACGACTTGGCCAGAACGTCACCATAGGCAGCTATAACTTTGAGGTAGTTAAGGACTTCGTCTACCTCGGCTCCGCGGTAAACAGTACAAACAACATCAGTACCGAGATCAAACGCAGAATAACTCTTGACAACCGCTGTTTTTTTGGGCTCAAAAGGCAATTGAGTAGTAGAGCCCTCTCTCGGAAGACCAAGTTGACTTTATACAAGACCTTGATCATCCCAGTCCTGCTTTACGGCGCAGAGGCATGGACAATATCCCAAGCGGATGAACAGTGTCTTGGTGTTTTCGAGAGAAAGTTCTGCGCGCGATCTTTGGTCCTGTTTGCGTTGATGACATTTGGAGGAGAAGGTTCAACCACGAACTGTATGGGCTCTACAGCGAGCGAGATGAGTCTAGCAAGGCGTCTACGGATCCAACGCCTAAGATGGCTAGGCCATGTAGAGCGTGTGGACAAGAAGACAAGGACAAGAAGAGTTTTTGACTCTCAACTTGTGGGACGACGCAACAGAGGACGCCCATGTACAAGGTAGCGCACACAAGACGGGGGGGACCTCGGCCGGCTTGGTGTGCGAAACTGGAGACAGCTGACGATAGATCGTGGTGGCTGGAGAGGCCTGTTTGGTGAGGCCCAGGTACATCACATACTGTTGCGCTCTAAGAAGAGAAGAAGAGGCTGCAGTAAAATTCCTCGATTCAGTCACTTTTGCTCAAAAACCGCTTTAATTTGATTTCTTAACAAGGTGACCGTCCACTTGAACAATCATCACATCTGGAATACGATCTTCTGTGAAATTGTGAAGCCTGACGAACTTGCCAAGTAGTCTATTACTTCTCCATTGTATCCCGATCCCGATCATCGCAACAAAGTACCACGCGAATATAAACTGCCGAAATGAGATTTCTCCGTGCTGTTGTTTGAATTACTCGCCGGGATAATGTGAGAGACACGGCAGTGCACGAGGAACTCAATGTTGGGCAGCTGCTTCTTCGAACGGAAGGGGCTGTACTTCGACGGTCATCACGACTTCCGAGGCGTGCCTTGAATGCGATTCCAACAGGTAGGCGACCGCTTGGCAGACACAGGACGAGATGGTTGGACCAAGTCCAACACTCGCCTAGTTGCGCTTAGGCAAAGCTTCTTATGAGTTAGAATCGATGGCGGCGGATGGAGTAGCCTGGAGATCTCTGCTGCGTGCGTTGATAAGAAAAATTATCATCAATCCTCAGAATCAATTCATTTGAAGCCCCAATTGGTTCAATTAGTATTACGAGGAGGTTTAATCCAAGTGGTTACACTATAGCCCAAGTATGCCAAATTTCTATACATTCTCCCACTAGAATCTAACCCGAAAGGATGATGTTTAGGCAGGAACGAATTATTGGAAGTTGGAAATATTTTTTGAATTGGTAGCTTGTCTCTACGCTCCGAAACTGAGCTCCTCTGTGAAGTTTGAAATGAGGCGTTATACTCGTATGTATAGCCAAATTAAGACCGACGCATACTCAAGACCCATTAAACTTCACAAAAGCTAAGGTTTCGGCAATGTCTTCCACATATGTATGTACAATGCAAGCTTACGGTACCGTGTACATTTACATCTTGGCCATTAACTCTTATCCAAATGTGGCTGTTCGAACCTCTCTGCTTGAACTTGAACGGTCAGTGAATCGTTATCTTTTACTACGTGAAAGTTTCCATTTCCAAGTGTTATCGATCCAAATCTCATTTCCCAGAAGCTTCATAGATGGTTTACGGCCAGAAAAGATACACATGCATGCACACACTTCCATACGTGTACAAAACAAAGACGCTTCAACGAAGACGTTCCAATGGAAATGGAGAGCTCAGCAGACCATTAAAAACGAGTTTATTTATTGATAGATAAAATCGCAAGCATTTGCTAATGGCCCAGCAAAAGGCCATCATTTCAAAATTAATTGCTCGGCAGTCCATTACACCACCTGGAACTGAGCGGTTACACAATCCGACATAACATAACAACCGACCACGCTTGTGTGTCCCGAGGCACGGGCGGCTTTCGAAAGGACCGCTCCGCAGCGACAATGCAGCGAGTGTACTTTAATCCGTCGTGAATGTACGTCGCTCGCACTCGTATCTGGCGTGAAATAGATTCTCATTACCGCAGATACGAATGCGAATCCCCATAAAGTAACAGGTACTCCGTGTGATTGTAGCTTCGCACGCAATCCGCCTTCAAGTGCAATCGCAGGCGAATGTGTGAAGGTGGCATATCTTCAGCTCGACTAAGTGCCTCCGATAGGCACTTTAGACCGCTGGCCATAGGAGCAGCCACTGTCGTGTGAGCTCAAGCCTCTTGTGCACCTACCCGGGCAAACCAGTGCGAACATGTGTTTCCGATAGACAACGTTCTGGAACCAGCTGACAAATTAGGTGCGAGCTTATGACCATTTGCGGAAAGTGAGGTAATAGGTGAGCCACTCTCGGTCCGCTCCAACAGGTTGCATCAACTCAGCTGTCATCGGTCTCATGGCTATTTAACGGTTAATTTGTATGATTAGCACTCTAATGATTTACGTGCGTTGACGGTTGACGTTACTTGCATGCGACGCAATTACGAACGCTCTCCGGAGACCGCTCTCGGTGCGTGGCTACGTGCAAAACTTCGCCGTCCGAATCGGTTTATCGACTGAGGCCTGCGATTAGGTGACATTTACTATTTTGCGACCATCGAGGGACTGAAAAATGGGGGATTCGATGCTAATTGGCAGCAATAATCGCCTGGTGCGCACAAACAAAACTGCAACTGATTTAATCTGACGGCACTAATCGGCCGTCAGCATGTGTCGTGGGCACACACTACTCGTACACAGCCCCATCTGTGGATGTGTCTGTGTGTGTGGCAGGGGGCCCTAATTACGGGATGACATGCTCTTGTGCAGCGGCGTGGCCCTTTGGGACGTTGCATTCAATGGAAATCTCTTGCGGGGACCGAATGAAATCTAATTGCGTTGAGACAAACGTCAGATTAATTGAATTGCACAAGATGACAAATGGGGACGAAGCAGATGCTTGCCGCTGGAGTGGGCCGCTCAAGTGCTTAGTTCAACATGAGTAATCGGTTCGATGTCGGCTTTGGGGAGACCGTAAACGAATTTGATTTGTGGATTGTCTGTAAATGAATTACCATTTGAATGGGGAATGGGATTGACCGCAACTGTATGCAAGATTTATTGACGGGAAATGAGAGCTTTGTTCTAGTGACTTGATTACGTTTCGAATGCAGATATGAGTCATGTTTAGTCGGTTCGCTGCGCATAGAGTTCTAAGAGAAGCCGACTTGTGGGTTCACACGAGTTCAGTGGGTTGGGGTCGTTTATTTATGCACGTACATGCGGTTCGCTTAGTCAAAGCTTCCGTATGCGGCTAATAGATTCACACCTCTTGTCTTAATAAATGATCTAAGATGATGAATGATGTTTCTTTTGTAATTTTTAAAAATTCGAACCACGATAAGTTTGTTAAGAGATTGGATTTATTGTTAAAAGAAAATAAGTTTATCTAGCCATAGAGACGAATTATTCACTCTGGAAATCGGTTTAAGGAAACCTAAACCACTCGAGGCTATGATAAAAAAAAAATCAGAATGACTGGGCAAAGGAAGATAAAGATAAAGCGAATTGGGAGCAACTTTCAAAGCATTCGAAGAACAAGCGTTATCCGTAAGCTCTGATGGATCGAATGCGAATGAGAATTTAAAGATGAAATTAATAAGTTCAAACTAAAGACGGTCCTGGCTTCAACATAACCTCAGGAGAAGTTCCAAAAGATTTGTCTAGGAAAGCTCTCCTAAATTTTCTCTTCCTCCGCAAGCAAGTCCCTCGTTTTTAACCACCATTGGGAAACTTGAGCAAGGTATTGAGCAAGTGAGTGATTTTGGTTTGGAGACGACACCCGGAAAACCGCCTACCAATAAAAAGACCGATATCACAAAAAAGTATTTGAAAAAAATGTTACTTGAAGTTCGGTCACAGAAGAAAGAGAATTTATTCCTACCACCAATTCGAATTTAGAAGAAAGCCCTCAACTATTGACCAAGTACACCGTATAACTGATGCAGTAGAAGATTGTTTGAGTTCTTCCACATTTCTTGATGTTTCCCAAGCCTTCGACAAAGTATGGCATGATGACTTGAAACGCAATTTTTTCCAGTTTCTCCAGGGAAAATCTTACAACATTTTAGCGAACTATGTCTCATATTGAATCATTCGCGTAAATTACGGAAACTAGTAGTATTCAAAAATATAAGAGCTGAAGTGCCATAGGGAAGTGTCTTCGGTCCTCTCCTTTACTTGCTTTACACCAGCTATCGTAAGACGATGGCATCATACAGACCACCTTTCCTGATTACACCGTAATTTATGGCAACAGCCAACACGGTAGAAGAGTCAACAAAAAAAATGAAAGGTGCAAGGTACAGTAAAGCCAAATCAATTCATATAAACTTTACTTATTAAGAACGTGAATAATTTACCCATTTTTATGAAAGTGTCCAAATGCCAGTGGACAATGAAATGAAATAAATCACGAGCACGTGAAAAGAAACGTGAAGAGCTTGAGACAAGATATGTATTGACTTATGGGAAAATATTACAAGCTTGGAGATCTTGGAATTATATCAGTACAAGACGAAAGTAAAATTGTGCTGCCGTCCGAAAGAACATAACTACAGGATGGGTTTTTTTAAGTCATAGGTTATTTTGATACTGACAGCTGTTTCTCGCTCAAAATCTTGACAGAAAGTCAGTATCATACCTCCGCGAAACGAATTGAGTCGCTTTACGCTTTAACAACATTGGGAAATATTGAAAACTTAATTCTAAAGTGAGTGCTGTATAGAACAAACAGTGCGTTTTTTGAAAAGAAATTTTGACCGAAATGAAGCCCCACCACGGCTGCTGTACGCAAATTTGTGCAAAAAGTTCGTGAGACTGGTATGTTAGTGGACAACACTCATGGTCCCGTCGTCATACGGTGCTCACAGATGAGAATGTGGCTGCTGTGGCCGAGAGTGTGAGACTCAATTCACGAACCGAACATCAACTCGCCATCGATCTCAACAGCTCAACATTTCACGCACCAGTCTGAGGAGAATTCTGCACAAAGATCTCGGGTTATTCGCTTACAAGGCTCAATCGACTCAGCAATTAAAGACGCCGACCTTCCGCTTCGTTATTGCTTCGCAGCTTGGGCCTTAGAGCAGCTTGAATTGGACAACAATTCCGGGCGAAAAATCATCTTTTCAAAAAAATCCGCCTGTTGAAGGTCACTTTTTTAAGTTCTTGAAAAACTTGAATTTGTACAGAAGTGTATGCAGAGTGGGACGCATCCTGGAGAAATTACAATTTGTTTAGCACAATATGGAGTTTAAGTTTCTGGACTTTCGTTAAAACTTTCAATGTGGGATGCGTTGAAACGAGTCAAGTCTTCGTTTTATTATAGGTTTATATTAAAATGTAATTTCCCAAGGGAACTCAGTCATATGTGAGAAATCTTTTCCATTCTTCCAAGCCATCAGTTACATTGATTATGTCTGGTCTATTTTAGTAAGTAATCACAATATTTGGTAAATCCTTAAATACACACATTTCTCAAAATTTTCTTGGTGTTCAAAACGTCTTTCAGTGTTCTCTTTTTTTCTTTTTCACAATTTTTAAAGCTAAAAGTAAAGCCAGAGTGATAAAAAAGTAAAGGTCTATCGAAAATAGATAATGCGTTAAAATTGATCTGATGCTGAGCTGAAATCCGTGCATTCTTCATAGAAAATTTAAATTATGACAATTTTACTCGTAGTCAAGTTGAGCTGATGCTGCACAAACGCCTATTTCGTTAAAACACCATTCAAAAGTTATTTATCCTAAATCATCATACTTGCCGCCCTCCTATTAACACTAGTCCTTTCATGGTTTGACCTACAATTTTCTCATTAAACCACCAACCGATTTATTCATTCCAATAGATTATCGGCATCAGATTTAAAATTGGTCCCATGTGCCCCTAATGGAAACCAGGTTGCATGTCTGGTGCGGCAGTGGAATGGAGTGCTAAGTCATTAGCCATGCATCATTAGTCAAATACACGATCCCATGCATACAATTGCCTTGTACCCTTGCCAGGCAGTTGACAAATTATTAACGAAGCAGAAAATTAAAAAGCAATATGTACCCAATAATTCCCAGAACCAACTTATCCTGTACGCCGAAAACCAGGAAATAGTAGACCCTATTAAAATCGAAACAAAGGACTTGGGGTCGATAAGAAAAGTCGTTTTCTCTCTCAAAAAAACGATGAAGTTGAAATTCGTACATGTCACAGAGAGATAATTGCCAATCCCATCAAAAAGAAATTACATGGAAGACATTACATCCTTTTGGAGGAAATTACCTGTTCCGGTGGTAGCACGACTCTTCCCGACATTCCGACTATTGTTGCGCAGTATTGTGGTGTACATCTTCCCTTTCAAAGGGAAATTGATTACCTGCCAGAAGTTCGGCGATATGACATTGGGGTGTACATGCATACCTTTCACTTTCAGCAAATCGATTTGACGGAAGTCGGTCATTCGATTTAAGATGTTTTGTCTTTCGGGGATGTTAATTTTAAAGTTTTCTCTTTGGCTGGCAGTTTTTCTATGGATGAAGAGGTGAATACATTTTTGTGTTGGGTAGTTAATTAAAAGAAAATGTTCAAGAATGTGTATTGAAATTTGAGAACTATAGCTCGCGCCAAAAGCCATGAACTCTTAAGTCTGAAAAATAAAAATTTTTTAAAACCTCAATTCGGAATTGAATCTTATTTTCAGTGACCCGCATGTTCCACTAAAGGGGTCGCGGGGGCAATGCATGCACGAGAGATCTCCAGGCCACTCGATCCTCCGCCATCAACTCTAACTCATCAGAAGCTATGCCCAAGCGCAACCAGGCGAGTGTTTGGACTTGGTCCAACCATCTCGTCCTAGGTCTGCCAAGCGGTCGCCTACCTGATGGAATCGCATTCAAGACACGCCTCGGAGATCGTGATGGGAATTGAATATGAAGCAATTTTTAATTGCTAAAAGGCTAAGTAATCTTAAATAGGGGTCCTTAGATGCTGGTTCTATGAACGCGACCCGAATGCGTTCGCTACTGTCATCAGAATTTATATAAAATTGTTCCTGTGGTTGTTAACGCCAAGTCTAAGTCAGGGACAGCTTGTGCTTACGAGACAAATTTCCTACTAAGCGGTACATAAGTATGCTCAGGCAATGTAGAGAACATACATGCATGCAGCCGCTTTGCTCCAATTTCGTATAGTTTCATTTACCGTCGCATACTTTGGTGAGGGTGAAGGCCAAGCAGTCTTCAAATTGTATTTAAGTTGGCAGTAACCCACCTCTCGATTCGGAGCATATGATTTTCACTTTTCGAAACTAATCAATGGACAAGGCTAAAAACGTGACTCCAAAGAATAAATCAGTTTTTTAAGAATATTATCCTTAAATGTGTGGAAGGCGCCGTGGCCGTGTGGGCTCGTGCGTCGATCCATGCGCATTAGACTTTCACAGTCTAGGTTCAATTCCAAGTTCAGACAAACAGTTTTTCAAAAACAAAAAAAAATGTTCGCGGCTCCACCTCCTTCGAGTCACTAACAATGCTCAAAGAGTATAACTGTCTAGAAATAGCTTCTCAATCTCGCCGTTAGGAGTCGGCATTAAACTGTAGGTCCCCTCCACTCGTGGGAGAACAATAGCACGCGCAACACGAGTGGTTGCTGAGAAGCTAGGCCCAGGTCCACTTCGGACTGTAGCGCCCCCATTATTATTATTATTATTATTATTATTATTATGGGTGAAACATCTCCTAAACTCAACAAATAAAAACAGAGTCGTATCTGTGTCCGCACATGCAAAATCAGTAATGTTTTTAAATTTTAGTAAGAACAAGTACAAGACTAAGTGTGTCAATACCACTCAAAAGTATAATTGCTCAATTAAATGACTCGTTTCTTCATTCTGTCGACATTTCATTAACACCACCAACAGCGTGATAATGACTCAACAATTATTCATACCGAAAAGAACAACGACGAGAATGTGTCTCGTTCGTTTTGAAAACTAGGGGACGAAGGATACCATTTAAAGTCCATTAAAGGAGGAGAGCAATGCTACGCATGGTGGGTTCCATTGTCCGCATACGGAGCATCTGCTCAATTCATACACCGTGTACAAACATGTCCGGAATTCACCGATTGTCTTCGGTGACCTTGTGCTATATAAATTGAAAAGTTATCGTAGAGAAGCGAGGATGTGCGTGTGTGACATCTCGTATGAAAGGTGGTTGATGATGAATTATTAGCAAACCGCTCTGGTATTCAGGGTGAATGTGGAGTAAATGTCTTGGAGTAGAACGATTACCAGTCTGGGTAGGACCTACTGGTGTTCTTATTAATTGCGCTTTGGTACTGGAAGGAAAATGTCTTCATATTTGGGGTGATCTTTATGACATGGGGTTATGGCCATGTGATGGCAATGTAGAGCACGTGCTGACAGTCGCTCGGTTATGTCTTATTTGGCAAAGGAAGGATTGTTGTTCATAAAGGGAATATTCTTTCGCCAAGGCATCATTTTACGGACATCCCCCTTTCTTTTAGATTTGTGTCATTGTCAATCTGGCACTTCCCTTTTGCTAGAGCTGCTGGGTGCCGTTTTCTGGCTGACACTAGATAAATGTGTATCATTTGGCTTTGCTTTCAATTTGGATTCATATGTACTGTCTGAAATTAAAATTTCGAAGAATATCGTTAAAAAGCAGAGTACCTAATTCTTAGATATATTACGGAGTGTATGGTTGAAGATCTATAGTTGAAAATCGTATTGTTTTTTTATGCTCCCTGCTTCTGACTGCTTACTTAAGCTGACAGACAATTGCACCAAGGAAGGGCACTGGTCCAACAAAGAGACGGTCTGTACCGCTTGTTGTAAGACAATCTGTACTTTTGTTGCTTTCGAATTCATCGTGAACAATGACTGCACTGAAGATTTTATGGGGTTACACCAGCATACATCTAAAGGTGCACGAAATGCACGACGAACGAAAACACTTTGCCGATTGAAGGATAACTCCCGAATCATTAGAAGATATTAAACAAATCATGTTCATCAAGAAAGTTTGAGTTTGAGGAACATGCGAACAACTTCGACGGATTTTTCTGCGTTTTCCCCCAGGACCTGGTTACCAAAGAATCGATTTTTCTTAAAATTATTCGGCAAGCCACAATTTATCGACTTGAAAGTACAAATTCATATGTTTTACTTTAGACAGCATGCACCCCTCTCATCCGATTCTAAGAAATACTCTCGATCCCTCCACAAATGGGCCACAATTATGCACGATGCTACATCCCTGCCCTAAGGCATCCAAACACAGTCTCGAAATAGCTTCGGTCTTAAATAAATTTTATTGGATCCTGTGAACCTTCATTAAGCCATCACTGCTCCCAATTTACGTGATACCCACAAGTTCTTGCGCCTCTGTCCGTCCGAGTCCAATTATATGAAATTTAACCGCCTACACGTGTCCATTTAGGCTCCATTTGATTCTACAATTTCGCAGGTGTCCTTTGATTTTGCCGGGTCTTCCTCAAACTCGGGCGGGCGCAAACTTTCTTAATTAAATGTTTTTGTGCTCGTTTTCCGCAGTCACTAAATGTTTCCTCAATTAAAATTGCTTTATGTGCGTCAAGGTGTATGAAGAAGAAATTAATTACGTTGACAAAACGACGTAAGTCACCCGAAATAGAATTCCTTGTGGACTTGCCTGGACTAGAAACAAAGTCTCGTATTTCGATGCTTGCTGAGTGAAATTGGTCATCGGGGTGGATATGTGGGGGGTGTACAAGAAAGGCAAATGGGCCAAATGTTGCGTGGGTCAAGGCTTTGAAAGGCGGAAATGCTTTCAGTTCAGATAGCCGCCGTGCGAGAGTGGATGGCGTGTGTCAAAGTGTTTTGACGGGAAACCCATTGTTCCACGTTCTCTTCCGGAGATAAGGCTGATTAGCGTCTCCGACACGCAAGGCAATTCCGAAAAGAAACGAACAATTAAAATTTGTTTGTTGGTCTGAAGGGCACTACCATAATGAGGTGTTCGGGGCTGAAAGGTTGACCTGGGTGTTGGGTTTATGTTTTGACAACGTTATTATTGTTGACGTTTGTTTTCATGAAGTAAACCGGCATAGTGTGGTCTTAGTTTTAGAGTGGCTTTTTAAAGATCGAGGAAATAGATCAGCACGTTAAAAGACTTTGATTGCGACTTTTTAGGTGAAAAGATTTAATTCGGTAAATACGTTTTTTTAGTGGAGTTTAGTGCTACAGTGACGATTGAAATTAAGTGATTAAAGTTTGACTTCATCATTTTAAAACGCTTTTATGTCTATGGTTGAAAAGCAGGGATATTCATGTCTTAGTCTATCTGGAAGATGGTACAACCGATTTGAGCGCAGTTAAAATCGACCAGTATTTGATTTCCTTGAATTTTTTAAAAACATTTTTAATTACTAGTCTGAAATCGCATCTTCTTAAACCGTCTTCAACTTGCTAATCTTGATTTGAGTAATGCTATTCACACCGGAGCCATCATAACCACTCTTTGGACTGTTCTTTTAGGTCTATCCGATTTGGTGCATTTTCAGTTTTCAGTATGGGAGACTACTCGATGTACAAAGAATACAAAGAATCGTCGCGACAGCGATGGTGATGATGATGGTGGTAATGGGTGTTCTTTGAATGTGAATATAATTCCGACATCGTAGAATCTTAATTTCCGGTCTTCGGAACCTTCTTTTTGATCTTGGAGTAGTTCAGCAAAATCATTGGCTAGTTTTTCAAGTCATGTAGTCAAAAGATCTTGTCGATCAAAAATTTATAAAAACAATTAATAACAAATCTGTGCGATCTAATGACATTTACGCAGATTGACAGGTAGCCATCAATGCTCCGGATATAATAATAATAATGGCGGCGATACAGTCCGAAGTGGACCTGGGCCTAGCTTCTCAGCAACCACTCGTGTTGTGCGTGCTATTGTTCTCTCACGAGTGGAGGGGACCTACAGTTTGATGCCGACTCCGAACGGCGAGATTGAGAAGCTTTTTCTAGACAGTTATACTCTTTGATCATTGTCAGTAACTCGAAAGAGGTGGAGCCGTAAACAATTTTTTTTTTTGAAAAATTGTTTGCCTGGTCTTGGAATCGAACCTGGACTGTGAAAGTCGAATGCGCATTGGTCGATGCACGAACCCACACGGCCATGGCGCGGAGAAGAAGTCCTTTACAACCTCGAAATTGTAGCTGGCCGTTGTGACCTTCTAGTCAAGTTATCGATATTATGTGTCTCTCTCTCGCTTCTGGTCGACCAAACGCGCCATTGTTATCTGCAAATGGTAAGCACTGCACGGACTTTTGGAAGATTGTGCCTCTTGCGTTTTACACGATCGCCTGAAGTATGATACTGAAGAAGTCATGCCTGACACATTTTTGACATTGAAGGTCTCGATGAGTTTGTTACCGACCATGATGAAGCAGTTCAGGAATGCAAGTCTTCTCTGAATTTGATCGGTAGCTTAAATTTGTTAAGACTTGTATGTGTCGCGGGGCACCACGGAATCACAGGAAACGAGATCGCCGATGAACTTGCTAGGCGAGGATCAGATGAGGCATTCTCAGAACCAGAATCCACGCTACCTGCATACCTAGTTAGGGCTTCCATCGATGGTTGGACTTCTCGAGAGCACAACCGCAGGTGACATGACTCTCCAGGATGTAGACAGACCAAGCGCACGTTCCCCAACGTCTGTAAGAAATCCGCGGTAAAGTACGATAGTGTCTTGCATTAAAATTCAAACGGCTAGAATGCCTGCGACGATAAATGTTGACACACACCACCGACGAAATGACCAGAGCGTAGGTATTAGCAGCTACAAGTTCAAGTGGTAAAGACCGCTCTACAATTAGCGTCCACAGTTAACCAGAAACTGCGTCAAATCAAGTCCCAGATCAGTCAGAAGAAGCTACAAATGTGAATTGAAGGACGCCGTACGCTAATTTGCGAACAATTGGGATGCTTTGTAAAGCTAGTGGACTCAATGGATTCGTGCAGAAGATTTTCTCGACTCTCACGCTTCTAACAACGTACCGGAGAACAAGAAGACAGGGACTTAGTAGTTTATGTCCAAATTCCCTTTCACGTATAGCACATATCTGCACATTTTCAATATTCTACTATTTTATTATGTCAATAGTCAGTTGTTACACCATTGGTGCGTCACAGTGCTATTCGAAGCAACCACCATCGAAAGATAGCTTGAAAATCTGTTGGATTCAAATATAACCCGCAAAGATGAGTCAAGGTTCCAAATCCAGACTATGTGTTAATTAAAAGATCTCACCATTAATCCACCGTCTGGTACCGATATCAAAGTGACAGCTACTTGTCATATGTCAAGACAAATGACAGTTTCATGAAATTTCAAAAAGACCTACAGAAAATGTGTTGAGTATTCGAATTCCCTGATGCATGCCAAACAAACAAAAAAAAAATACACTCGCTTGAGGTACATAACAGACTTACTGCTTTCACGCATTCAGTGATATAAGCGCCACGAGCAGAGAAAATTGATTCATTTTCACATTTCTCAACTAATCCATCATCTGGCAAATCCGACGGCATGGAAAATGGAATAAAACACATCCAACGTTGGTGATCATTACTCTTATCCAACACATGCTCTCCATGTCCATAAATATTATTCATAAGCGAAATCATTTAAATTAACCCATCCCCAAGGTAGGTAGACAGTGCGTCCCTTCATAACGTGTTTCAACGCCTCAATTAGAGGAGACTCAGCCAAATGTCTGCCCATAGAGATCCTTTTCTCGGATGGTTTTGATGAAGGTCACCTCCCGATAAGGAACTCGTTTGACAGGCAACCACTGCGGGGGTGCCTTCGGGTGCGCAGACACAGCCAAAGTAACAGATGTTCGGGTTGATTTGGAGAATCACTAATGGCATTCAGAAGTGACCCTAATATTAATTCATTAACGAGTTTTACTAGGCGGACAATTTGTTAAACTAATAACTAGGCATGTTTACAGGGCATCGCCTGGTGTCGACGTAGACACCGACAGTTCATGCCGCCGGGTTGACATGTTTAAGATTTTTTGAATCTTTTAAAGTTTGACATTAAAATGACACATGACGTGTCGTTCCGGTACTGAAGACGCGGTGATCGAAACCGAGACAGTCGACACTTGACAATCCCTGGAAAATATTTTCTTTTATGGTCCAGATGAGAACTTATTTAAAAGATGCTCAGGGAAGTGACAAGATGTTGGAAATATGAAGCTGATGGGATTATTGGTGGAAAGCCTGACTATGCAAAAATTGCAGCGCCGGTAGTGCATACAGAACGACGAATGATAATGCTCATTGAAAGACAATTATTTGCCACTATAGATTTCTTGAAGTTTTCTTGTATGTAATTATATGGAAAGTTGTAATTGTTTTGTCGCGCACCAATTAAAGGTTACATTTACAAATCCACGCAAAGTACTCAATTTTTTATATGATTTCAAAAATTATTTATTTTTTGTAAACTAGAAATTCAGACTTTTCAGAATATATATAGGATGTTATGCCTTTGAAAAAAAAACATTAATGAATTTGAAGAAATTGCCTGGTTTCACTTCTAGTTACAAAGTAAATTTAGAACAAATAATCCATGATGAATTTTGATACGGAGGGTCTCTCTTTGGACATGACGTGATATGACGTGACGTGACGTGACGTGAGTTGACGAGAACAACTCGCACTTGCCCAGTTTATTAAATGTAAATATTACTTGTACTAAATAATTCCTGGTAGCATCAAAAGAAGCAAACACTGTGGTCAAGCTAACGAAACTACAGCCATGGACACGTACACACAAACTTTCTTACCAAAATGAAAAAGTCCCTGAATCAAACAATGTATTAAAAATATTAATAAGCTGATAATGATGAGAGTAATTAACATAAAAACTTCGTGTTACTGTACATAAAAAAAAAGAGTCGAACAGAAAGAAAATAATAAACGTGAAATTTGCCTGGACACAGAAATAGCACAAAACTGGATATCTGAAAGAAAATTAAGTAACATTCAAAATATTATTTCAAATGTTTCTGTTTCATAGTGTACCCTTTCAGTACTTTGTACTATACCCAGAATTTTTAATTACTGCCAAACATCTACGCCCCATACTTTCAACAAGTTTCTGACACCTTTTCCTCGGGATAGAATACCAAGCTTCTGTTATGCCATCCCAGAGTTCATCCATATTTTTAAAATTTTGCTGCCCAATTTTTACCTTAACGTCGTTCCACAAATTTTCAAGTGGGTTAAGGTCGGGACTCTGCGCTGGCCAATACAAAACATGGATGTTTTCTTGCGAAAACCAATTTTTTACTATTTTGGCAGTGTGCTTCGGGTCATTATCCTGCATGAATATCCAATGAACTGGCATAAACTCGAAAGTATAGGGCTTCATCGTATTTTTTTAATATATCCAAATATTGAAATCTGTCCATTTTTCCATCTATTTTAACAATGGGCCCTACACCATGCCAGGAAAAAGCACCCCAGACCATAACACTCCCCCACCATGGTTTATAATCTTTTCCGTGTATCTAGGGTTCAGAGCCTGGCCTTTTGGACGATGAATCATTGTCTTGCCATCTGGTCCAATTCTGTTAATTTTAGTTTCATCACTCCACATCACTCGTTTCCAGAACTGTAGAGTCTTATCTGGTGGTTTATTTTTTTTTTTGACAAAAGTGGCTTCTTCCTACTTACTCGTCCAAATAACTGTGCTTCATTAGCAGAAAGTAGCAAGTAATTGACCAACCAAGTAATATTTACAATTCAGTTTTATAAAAACAAATAAAACACTTAAATAATTCGTGGAGAAATTGTGAATACAATGACTTGTGCTATTTATACGTCCAATCACAATGATCACTTCGCACACCAAACTCATCACGTGTCAACAGATCGCATTGATAACGGTACTTTGCGTGCCAGATGTGTGCAGCAGGATAGTGGTTAGCAGCATCATCAGTTAAAGTGGGATGCATATAAATTATAAGATATTTATGTGTCCATGGCTGTATGAAGCACCTATTCTTCGGCTGCTTTACACCCTCTTCTTTACCATATCAGAAACGACGCTTAGGCAAGGAACTCCTCTTCTAGGTACTCAAATTATATATGAACAATTTCCCCACAATGTAAAAATCGGTCCTCCAAAAAGAAAATTCTGCTTTATGTTTTTGTACTGTCAAAAGAAGACATTTTAGTGAATTTGGGAACGGAAATTTAGGACCGTCATTTCCATTCCTTGGAATGTTTAATTTTTGATTTTCTTTCACCAACTCAAGTGAATGAGTGGGTTCGTGCGTCGACCCATGCGCACTAGACTTTCACAGTCTAGGTTCGAATACAAGATCAGACAAACAATTTTTAAAAAAAAAATTTCACTTTGAATTCATCCCACGTAATAATTTGCTACAAAGTTCCATTATTCAAGCATCGGAAACGACTGAAGACATACTTAATGGTTTGTGGTGATAAATCAATAACACGATGGGGCCTTATTCCGCCAACATTGCACGATCTATTTAATAGCATGTAACCGTCTGTTCGTGATGGTGTGACCCAAATTCTCAGCGCATATCCGCATTTTCTGCTAAATGCTCACGGTTACTGACTTCCTTCAATTGCACATTCCCACGCATCTTCTCAGCTTACAGCCCATTAATTCCGCGCTAGAATCAGTCTCGCTCAATTACTACTCCCCATCATTCACATCCGCGGAAATGTCCATCAACTGCATGTGCTTCCAATGCGAAGCGGACCATAGCGTACCGACGGCAAGTGGGGATCTAAAAACCCATTCATTCACATATCTGAGCCACGAATTGATTTAACCACGCGAGCCTAATCAGAGCCTCTTCCAGACACATGAACCCGAGTCTCTCGTGTCTCTCTCATTCCAACGCATCCACTCAGCAACGACCCAGCGGTCTCTTTGCGAGAGAATGTGTGTCAATCAGCCAAAGAGTCGTATCTCAGAGCCATTAGCATATGTCACATATCGTTTCCAAATGAGATACTCTTACGAGTATCTACAGTCTAATCAGTAGCAACAGAAACTTATTGAATTCGTTCAAATTGTAACGGTCCGCAGCGGATTTACATTTGAATTGTGATTTATGGACTCTTGCCTATTACAGGGTATCGACTTACGCCACTGCATTGACAGAGTTGTTTCGTCGTTGTTGGTCCACCTGTCACAGAAATTATGCTAAAATAGACTCCGAATTCGGTGAAGGAGATTTGCATATCAATTGACCCACGTAAGCCTACGAGAATGTGAATCAATCCAGACTTCTGCGTGACATCACACTCGTATTTTTGTGGTTCTTGTCCTTTCTGTTCATGGCTTCAGACTTGAAGCGAACACATTCGATGGGGTGTGAGCTTTAAAGCATGGCACGATGGTCTAGATTCGAATTAGAGTCTTGGATGGCTGATTCATGTGAGCAGACCCACACACCTGAGACCGCCGCCGTGCTATGATCCTATCCACTTATGGAGTGGACGGACATATCTTTCGCATTCACACCATGGAATGCGACAGTGTTTGTGCGGATTTCTTGAATGACTTCCATATCTAGAGCGGCTTGCGTAAATGAATTTAATTAGACAAAAGTCGGTCGTGGTCGCCTGAACGGATATGGCAAGTTACGCAAGTTCAAGATACCGGCATGTTGTTGAGACTAATCATGTGGAAGATGTGATGACGATGATTGGTGGTGCTTAAGAACCAATTGGCAGGCAAATTGGAAGGTGATGCGTTACTCTTTGACATACTCGGTCAGAGAAGTTGCTACGATTTGTTTGATTGAAGTCTGAAATACAATCCAATAACAAATTGGGTTCCATTTTTTGAATTTCCGTACTGCAGGACCTGCAGAAATGACTAGTCTTCGTTTAGAAGCTTCGAGAACTAATTTTCACTCCTTAAGTGCATTCGCCGTGGCGTAGTGGGTAGGTGCGTCGACAAAAAACATCAAACATTTTTTCACGGCTCCACCTCTTTCGAGTCACTGACAATGCTCAAAGAGTATAACTGTCTACAAAAAGCTTCTCAATCTCGCTGTTCGGAGTCGGCATTAAACTGTAGGTCCCCTTCGCTCGTGACAGAACAATAGCACGCACAACACGAGTGGTTGCTGAGAAGCTAGGCCCAGGTCCACCTCAGACTGTAGCGCCGCCATTATAAGTGCATTCGGTAACATAAACTTCGTTATTTCATCGCGTAGCCCGTTCAGGGAATATCGCTTCTGGATATTTGAGTTATTTTTATGTCTTTGGAGTACTTATGGCAGTCTTGTTGCTTCGATAGGTAAAACAATCATTTCATGGCATGTTCTTTTGTCATCAAAAATAAATCACATTATGTCTCCAGTTACAGGACGTAAACAATGACATCTTAAGATTTGGATCACTCCCTCATCACACTTCTCAAAATGACCGAATGTGACGTTGTAATCACACACGAACCAATTCAGCGCAATGGAAGACTCGAAATTTGCTCCGATTCTTTGATGTGAGCTCTGAAAAAGAACTCATCCTTCTTTCTTACAAATGAACAAAAAGTAATTGATTTCACTTCGGTAGGTGGAACATTCAGAATTTCACATCCCTTCAAACCCTGAATCGGTTTATTTTTTAGAAATCGGCAAAACATGTTGTGGATCTCTGGTATTTGCAGCTTCTTTGAAGTTGATTGATTAGAAATTAACGGTCGATAAATACATCACACTCGTCGGACATAAATTCCAAAAGCCTTGAGCAAAGCAACCCCTCACATATTTGGGAAGGCAACAAATGCGTTCAGTATAATCGGGTAGTCTTCGAAAGCAATTTGAGGGGATTTGTGTAAACATATGAATCTGCGAATTTAAAGCCTTTAAGATGATTCGTTTTGCCAGGGGTTACTTCGTTTTCCTTAAGATTATCTTGGTGGCTATGGGAACTGTATGTATGGGTTATGGTTGTATTTAGTTAGATATATCCTAAAGTTTTCTTTAAAGCAATTGTGTTTGTTTTATATAAAAAATTAAAAAAAAAAATATGAACTTGTACTCTCGTCGCCCACAAGTTTTGTAATTGCAGTTAAAAATAATAGACCTGCAATATTTTTGGTTTTAAATAAGAAATTTAATTTACATAAATATTTTTTTTATATTATATATATATTTTAAATTACAGCCATTAATAGTTATTTGAGAAAACCTTCATATGAGATTTTCTTCAAAGTGTTTGTTTTTGAGTTTTGCTTCGACGAGGCTCTGCGATTTAATGTACTTGCGAACCAGCAGCTGCGTGAATGAAACTCGAAAAAGCATATTGAACTGACTTTTACATAAACTGCTGACTGTATCATAAACCATTAACTGACAGGAAATTCCGCCTAATCTATTGCTTGGCATTGACTTTTAAATTAATTTGAGGCGGACGGAGTTAGTCGTGGCTAGAGCCCCTAAGAAAGCAGAAGAGTTTAGAATTTACAACAAACTTTAATTCAATTTAAATTTAAAACAAAAAAAACATTCAGTTATTTTCTTTAGTCTTTACTTACTAACTTACTTTATTTACTATATTTACTTAATTTACTAGTTTTTGATAGCTTTCCCTGAGTACGTGATTATTTTCTGTTAAAACAAACCCACTAATGGCATGTATTATTTCTTCAAATGGCTTAGAGAAATCGTAAAATCTCATGAACACCCACCTGTCATTCTTTCTCTTCTGTTTTTCTCATAAAAATACATGATTACATTTTTTATAGGAATATAATACTATCAAAACGATTGGACATAATAAAATTAAAACATAAATACCCATAACCCATCGTTTAAACAAGTCTTACATGCGACTACGGTATCGAAGCACCTTACATCGAAATTTCACACGCAAATTTGATAGTCTTGTGATATCTGGTACGAATAGTTTGAAATCGCCGACTGTTTTTGAATTTCTTGCAGATTAGCTTCGGTCAATTTGGAGAGGTTCAAAATCTTAAGGTGATTATTTTTTTGAGATATTTCTCTGAATTGCAAGACGTCTCCTTTCGAAAAAAGCAAAATTTTTGCTCACAATGGCGACTATATCGTCTTGAGTGAGCTTGCGCAACGTGATGCTTGCTTCTACCACATTTTTTTTATATATGATTTGCGGTTGAAATTGGTCGATTTCGTTGCATGCTTGTTGGGTGATTTTCGTCTTTCTGGTTTCAGTTGAGAGGTCTGCATTCGGACAATCAAATAGGTTATCAAATCTCGCAAAACAGCTGACACAGAGATTGTCCGAATTCTGCTGAAAAGGAGATTGGTGAACAGGTGCATTCTGTTAATTTATTAAGACGTACCGTAAATTCCGGGAACAACTCATGCATGAACTTCAAATCGAATCGGTTTGAGTGAAGTGGGTAGTCACCAGTGCACAGATAGCAGGACATCATGAATTTTTGTTTTTAAAACAGAAAAACAAACAAAAAACAATCCAATAAGACAGACACGCTAGCTGGTGTCTCTAGTCAAACTAAAACTCCATTCGGTAAATCTGCTTCGATAAATAAGTCAACATAACAGATCTTCTCTTGACGTGTTAAATTACATCACATTCACATAGGCAATGTCAGTTTAAATTAGAGAGAGAAATTCTTTCAGTGAGAAATTAGTCGAACAACGGAGGACACCAGCGTTGGAGTGTTTAGAACATTGTGCAGTGGGTCACTACATTTTACTTCTAAGAAATTTTTTCGCCTACAAACCTTTTGATTATTTTTTTGTACCCAGACTTCACTACATTTTCAACACGGTCAACAAACAATGTTCTGCTTAAGGTCGTAAGTATTTCGTGACGGGTTCTCAAAGTGAAAGACCAGCGGTTTCAGACAACGATTCTGAAAAAAAGCTCTTCGTGCGAAATTATTTACAAAACATTTTTGCAATAAATGGGATGTCTAACAACTTACTTGTCAAATGTACCAAAAATGATGATTTTCCTTGGACTAAGAAGAGTTTTAAATTTATTTAAAACCTTAATCGTCCATCATTTTTGATTTGATTTCCATTCGTGTTAAGCATAAAATGCGGTACGCTTCGATATAATAATATAATAACAATGGCGGCGCTACAGCCCGAGGTGGACCTGGGCCCGGCTTCTCAGCAGCCACACGTGTTGTGCGTGCTACTGTTCTCTTACGAGTGGAAGGAACCTTCAGTTTAATGCCGACTCCGAACGGCGAGATTGAGAAGCTTTTTTTAGACAGTTATACTCTTTGAGCATTGTCATTGATTCGAAAGAGGTGGAGCAGTGAACAATTTTTTTTGAAAAATTGTTTGTCTGATTTTTTTCCAAAAACACCTTCTTCTTCTTCTTCTTCTTAGGGCGCTACAGTCCGAGGTGGACCTGGGCCTCACTCAACATGCCTCTCCAGCCAGTACGATCTTCGCCAGCTGTCTCCAGTTTCGCACACCAAGCCGGCCGAGGTCCCCCTCGACTTGTGTGAGCCACCTTGTTCGTGGACGTCCTCTGTTACGTTGTCCCACAGGCTCAGAGTCGAAGACTCTTCGGGCCGGAGCTAAGTTGTCCATACGCTCTACATGGCCTAGCCATCTTAGGCGTTGGATCCGTAGACGCCTGGCTAGAATCATGTCGCTGTACAGCCCATACAGTTCGTGGTTGAATCTTCTCCTCCAAATGCCATCAACGCAAACAGGACCAAAGATCGTGCGCAGAACTTTTCTCTCGAAAAGACCATGAGACTGTTCATCCGCTTGGGATATTGTACATGCCTCTGCGCCGTAAAGCAGGACTGGGATGATCAAGGTCTTATACAAAGTCAACTTGGTCTTCCGAGAGAGGGCTCGACCAATCAATTGCCTTTTGAGCCCATAAAAACAGCGGTTGGCAAGAGTTATTCTGCGTTTGATCTCGGTACTGATGTTGTTTGTACTATTTACCGCGGAGTCGAGGTAGAAGTCCTTCACTACCTCAAAGTTATAGCTGCCTATGGTGACGTTCTGGCCAAGTCGTTGATGTTGTGCGTCCTTTCTCGATGACAGCATATACTTGGTTTTGCCCTCGTTTACCGCCAGACCCATTTTAGCCACTTCCGTTTCAATGCCAGCAAACGCATCACTGACGGCTCGCTGTGTTCGCCTAATCACGTCAATGTCATCCGCGTAAGCCACGGACTTTGGAAGATCGTACCTTTTGTGTTGACCAGTGAGTTTTGCACGATCTTCTCAAGAACGATGTTAAAGAAATCACATGACAGCGCGTCGCCTTGTCTAAAACCTTTTTTGACATTGAAGGTCTCGGTGAGTTCGTTACCGACCTTGATGGAGCAGCGAGAGTTCTCAATCGTCATCCTGCTCAATCTGACGAGTTTAGCAGGAATGTCAAAACTAGACGAGGCGCTGTATAGCTCGTCCCTATACACGCTGTCATATGCGGCCTTAAAATCGACAAATAGATGGTGTGTATCGATCTGCATTTCTTGGTTATTCTCCAGGATCTGCCGCAGTGTGAAAATTTGATCGATGGTGGACTTTCCGGGCCTGAAACCACACTGATAAGGACCTATCAGTTTGTTCACAAATGGTTTCAGGCGTTCACACAAAACGGCAGAGAAGATCTTGTAGGCGATGTTAAGGAGACTTATCCCTCGATAGTTGGTGCAGTCAAAGGGGTCTCCTTTCTTGTGGATCGGGCAAACGATACTGAGATTCCACTCATCGGGCATGCTTTCCTCCGACCATATCTTACAGATGAGCTGGTGCATGCGCCCTACCAGATCACCTCCAGCTGCTTTAAACATTTCGGCAGGCAGACTATGCTGGTGCACCAGCAGTTTTATTAGACTTCAGTCTCGATATCGCTATCTTGACTTCGTCCAGGTCGGGGGGACGGTATTCCCTTCTTTCATCGTCCGTTGTGTTGAGTGGAACATTCTGCCTGACAGCGGTATTTGTGTCCTCATCGCAGGTTAACAGTCTGCAGAAATGATTTTTCCAAATTCGCAGTATCGACTGCGAATCTACTACTAGCTGTCCATTTTCGTCCCGGCAAGCTTCTGTCCGAACTTTATATCCATTCGATAAAAGTTTTACCCTTTGGTAAAACTTTCGGACATCATTCCTGCCATAACACCTCTCCATCTCCTCGATCGCACGCTTCTCGTGCTCTTTCTTTTTCTTCCTGAGAAGCCGGTGCTCTTCCCTTCTTCTCTGTTCGTAGAGCTCAGGAACAGCTCTCGTAGTTCGATTTGGCAAGAATTATCGAGAAATAATTGTCTATTTCCACTGAAAGTAATGACCTTCGGTTCAAAATTATTAATGAAATGTTTAGTACAATTAAATGGAACTGCTGTACTGAGGAAAACATACATCTGTTTCTTTCTTGATATAATTGAAATGAACACATCCTCAGTGTTCAGAAAGGAAGAAGCATTTTTAGAGTAAATATCAGACGTATTTTTAATCAAATTTAAGACCTTTGTGGATAAACTACTTTGGGTTTTTATGAAATTATCATTTCCACATCGACATCGAAAGATTTCTGCCACAAACTATACCATCACATAAGTCTAGTCGGTTACCAATGGATTAAGTTTCTAAGGCTGCTAGGTTGAGTGGTGAATAAAAAACTGCTTCCGCTTAAAGCATCCTCAACTTCGAGACTGTGGACCAACGTATAAAGGGAAGTCCAGTAGATAGTCCTTAACTAGTTTGTCATGAAAAACTTGTGACTGGAGAGGTTTCAACTGTCTGAATTCTCGTTTGCACTCTTAGACAGATCCTCCCCCTCCTCCTAAGCGTAAAAAAGTATCAATACGATATTCTGACACATTAGCCTCAACTTTCAAACCTTCTAAGAAAACAGCACCACTTTAGGAATCTCATCGTCTGCCCAATAAAAATGAACTTTATCCAAGCAGAATCTCATCCAATCCATCTGTCCGATTATTCGATTAACAGAAAAAAAACCCCTCTTCCTTCTTCGTTCCCCACGGAATAAGGTATTTCTTCAACAAAACTTTTTTAAATACAAATCCTTTCTGTCCCGCAAAAACTGAAAGATGAAAACTTTATCCATCTCTGGCGGCAACGATGGATAAACTTCGTTCTCAAATGCTAACCGATATCGAAAATTGGGAATAGAACCCGTCCAAAAAAGAACCTTTAACCAATTTACGGGGGCAAAGTTTACTTCTTTTCCCCGTTCACATGGAATCGGTTTTGTTGAATCAAGTTTAATTAAGGAAGGGCGACTGAAGGGCGTCACCCACTCCTCCGATTTGAGATGCCTTCAATGGGGATTCAATTAATCCCTCTGTCAGATTGAAAGATAGCATTTGTTCCATAATTCCGATTTAACACCTGCGGATAAATCTTTCCACAAGGATAGGCAGCAGGGAAAGAGAAAGACTCCTGCTGCACTGTCATAGGTTAGGGCAAATATTTAAAATGGCTTTGCCAGTCAGAGATGAACAGATAGAGCATTTGTTCAGGAGGAGGCTGCACTATGAGATATAAATTATACCTTCATGGGTGTTGGCACATCTTATCTCGGACTGGATACATTTGTGGGAGTAACGTATTGAACCAGCTGCTGGGGATACTTGGAGAAGAGAAACTGAGGTTGGTATATCCTCTACGGATGAATAGATGAATGGGAACAGTCTGTGGTCAAGAAAGCAGTATACGCCTTCGGAGGTCAGCAGTGGAGTAGTTAATGAATTCAAACACGATCGCGTTTGTTTCCCAACCTTACGGCTGAGTGAACTTTACCACCACTTGGGTGCGCGGTGTTTCGTGGTTCGCATGCAACTTTAAAGAGCGAGATTCCAATCACTGGGATATGCGGACGTACTGCTGTTTGTTAAATGGGGGAAGATGGATGAAACTCTGCACTGTTTGGTAATTAAACCCCTTTTAATTTTCTAGAGAATCAAGTTTGACAAATGATCTAAGTGTGTTGAAAATTGAAAAGGAGAAAACAATTTTGAGGATAATCGGAGAATATTTTTGACGTACATGACCGACAGACAAGAAACGTTCTGACTGACTTGAGTGAGTTCGAAAGACGTCACACGGCTGCAATTTATGGGTTATTCCAGTGCTCCATAGATGCAAAGCCTGAATCATTTAAAAATTTGGATTTTATTTTCAAACTTGCATCTGAAAAACTACAATACATACCAACAAATTCAGTGCCAGTGCGAGAGACTTTAATCTAATTTGCATGTAAAAATAAAAATGAATGCATTTCCAGATTTGATATCCCCTTGGGCATAGTTAAGTCATCGATTTTTGTACGACTAGCCAACACGATATCAGAAACAATCAGAAGCACATCACATCGAAAAAAGTCCCCTCTCTCAGTGAGCAATAAATCCACCACATCGCCCTACTGTCTACCGCCCAACAACCCACACGTCGAACTTATCATCACCTCTTATCAGCGAAACGAACATAAACAACTGCAGCATAACGCGATACAAAATTAAGCGCAAATTTTTCCAGATAAAAGATGGAAAAGCAGAAGCAAAAAAAAAAAAATATTTATATACATTTTTTGCCCCCATCAGCGAAGTGAACGCACAACTAGATACCGAGGGCGAGGGAGAAAAGTTCGCGCGATAACTCTCAGCAATTAGTTCGTTTTCCGCGGCGGTGGCGACAGTAAATCGTGTCCAACGCTCAAACAGTCGATCTGATTGCCGTACTAAACTGGTGGATCAGTAAAGTGGTGATTTAGTGATTTAAACGCGTGCAAAAATGTCAATTTACGCGCCACTGTTGTCGTCTGATAACGACGATGCAGTCTGTGACTCGGATACCGGAAGACGGAGCAGACGGAATAGCCTCAAAACGGCTCGCAAACAATGGCAATATGCAGTTGTATCGCAAAATTGCCTCAAATGGCCCGGAGCGAAAAGTGCACCACAGAGTCCAGTCGCAGAGTGTGACGCCAAAAAATGGCATTTCCGACCGGAGTACAAGAGACCGATGTCATTCAACTGCGGCACAAGGGCTGACAAGGGGTAAGTTCGACTTTGAAACTTTGTCAATTAATTAGTTGAAGTTGTCTATTTGTGCGTAGTTATTGAAAATAAAGAATAACTGTTTACGATTCGGAAATTTGCTGATAGCGATAATGGCACAAAGTGTCATCGTATCTTATTGATAGCATTTCCAATTGGTCGTGGATTTAATTTAATAAGTGAGACATCTATGAATGCCCATGCTGGCAAAAAGAGACAGGGGTGCTCTTGGCCATGGTCTCCGGATGTTGAATGATTTCTGAAATCCACTTTCTGTGCAGAATTTCCATAATTCTTTAAGAGAGCGAATTAAAGTGAGGATATGAATGAACGCTTCATTTGACCTTGGGTGCCACTTATAATTAGTTACCATATTATCATGACAATTAGATGATATGACGTTAGTCAGAATAAATACGGTCGGTTATCGCTGCAACCACCCCTTGATTATCTACTCAATCAATATAATTCCACGACCAGATAATACAGTAATTCTAACTGACAGGATAGACCAAGTCATTCGAAAGGCAGAAGCAAGGTTAAGTGAAGAAGGTCGCTTTAGTCATATTTATTCTTCAGTTATGTATAATGCATGTTTAGAAAAACATTGAACATTGCGTCAAAATAGATTAATGAAGAAAACAACGCCCGTCTTTCTCTTACGTTTCTTATTTATTTAAAGTTTCTGTAATATTAGAGACTGACAGTAGTTCGGAAATATGTCCAAAAGTTTTACGCAATTACGTGGTATAAACCAAGATGATCGCCAAATATGGATTTAGCGATCAGTGTTGCCACTTCCCTAATCCAAAATTTATTTTAATTTGTTCCTTTTCTTTCTTATAAAGAGCTCTATTTACATTTATAAGGTGTAACAAACGAAAAATTTTTTGAGTATTAAGAGGACATAAAGAAAGAGTTAAAGCGAAGTTATATTTAGAGTCCGAAGGTTCCCGAAGACGAAGTCGAAACCGAATGTTCGGTCGGACTCTAGTTATAGTTTGATTTAGGGACTATAAACAAAACAGCTTCGGCCCGATTAATCCTCAACTTGAACCAGTTTTGTTGTTGTTGTTGAGGGTATATTGCACCGCGACCTTTAAGATCTATTGTGCTCATAGGTGAAGAAATCTGTTCTAGAGTATTCTCTCTCAACCAGTTTCCTGCAGGAATCTGAGAATGAGAGATTTTTTATTTCGGAGGATTTTTGAAACACTACACTGGAGCACTCAGACTCAAAACTGGTCCATTGTACTGCCAGGTAGCAACCTACAACAGTGCCATTAATTTGATCCCAACGGCAAATGGTGACTGCACCAGATTCGATTTCACTGGGATTCGAACCTGGGACCCCTCTAACTTGGAGAAGGCACTTAGCCAACAGCGCCATCCAGTTATCTGAGAATGAGAGGTGGTTCTAGTGATTACATTTCTTCTTCTGGTATTAACTACTTGCCCAGATATCTTTTTCTTTTGTGGGCTGAGAAGCTAGGCCCAGGTCCACCTCGGACTGTAGCGCCGCCATTATTATTATTATTAATAACGGCGCTACAGTCCGAGGTGGACTTGGGCCTAGCTTCTCAGTAACCACTCGCGGACCTACAGTTTAATGCCGAATCCAAACGGCGATTTTGAGAAGCTTTTTCTGGACATTGTAATTTTTGAGCATTATCAGTGCCACGAAAGAAGTGGAGCCGTGGAAAAATGTTAGGTGTTTTTTCAAAACTCAAACCTTACACCTCGAGCGTAGGAGTCGATGAAGTAAAAGTCTGGTGCCATTATAGCAGCTTGACTGTCTGACATTATTACCATGTCGCGGTTGGTATAGTTCCTGTCGAGATTGATTTGGACGCATCTGTCTATGGCATAAATTTCTGCTTGAAAGATGCTGGTGTGTTTGCTCATGGGTTCGAAATATTTTGTCCCGGGTACAAATACCCCTGCCCCAATTACTTTATCAGTTTTTGATCAAGGTGCATACACATTAAGTAAGACCGCTACCAATTTATTGCGCTTAATAGGAAACAACTAGCAGGAAATCGTGCTAACTGGAGAGGCTTAATCTTTAAGGACCATGTCCACCCTTAGGTGTGGCGCCATCTAAGGAAAAATTTTATAAAGTAAATCACCCTCAAACTTAATGCAGGAAAGTCAATTAAACACCTTCACTCTCTCGTACGAGTAAGTACATTTGATGGTAAAATGGTTTCAACGACATTATATACCGCATTATATACTTCGTTTTTCGTCATATGATTAGCAAGTATATAAAGATTGTTCTATGGATTTGTTAAACGACTGACTAAAAGTTGTTCAAACCTCTACGAAATTTAATGACCTCATTTTAGGTCAGATGTTGCCTTCTTGAAATATAACACGCGCTTTCGTGAGGTCATCCAGCAAGGATGAAAACAATACTGCAAACAAAGGATGAATCTTGCCTTAGCTGCAGTCCTTTCTTTAGAACAAGTTCGTCGTGAATGCAAGTATGTTGATGCATAACTTATTTCTATAAATTCCATATTTTTTTTGGTTTGAAGAGCAGTGTACCTTAAGTTAGTAGTTAAAATGCGTTATAACAAAATTCTCATCGAGCTCATTTCCCATTTATTCACGGTCTGAAATTGTCTTCTTAAGAATTTTGGAACACTTCCAACGTTTCAAATTTGAACCGCTCTCTTCATAACACCGGAAAATGTTGATGGATATATTTGGTTCAATTTATTTGATTCAAAATTTTGAAATGACTCAAATTCCAATAAAATGACTCAAATTCAAACAAAACCTTCAATTAAAGTTCATGAAAATAAATGTACCTACACCCGAATACACAACTAATTAATCATCAATCTTATTGCTATCAATTTCTTGTCGTGTGACCACATCACTTGTTCCACTGAACTTCGAATCAATAAATCCATCAATCAATCAATAAGTTGCCCCATGTCATCTTGATGAGAAATACTAATTGGTTTTGCATATCTCAAGTTGTGGTGGGTTTTGAGTTGTTCTCGAATTTCTCAAAAAGATTTTGTGTCATATTTTGCTGCTATATCAATCAAATAGCAAGCCCAACGAGTATCTCTATTCAAATGGCCTTCGAACAATGAATCTCTGGAGGCAACATACGCCCCTAAAAAAAGGGAGACTGCGAGTTGCTTTTGCTTAAGGAAATTCAGTAATTCAAACTATAATGAGATAAAATATCGTTCATATATGAAGATGAGCAAAGATAGTCAACGTAAAAGTTATACTCATTTCATCTCCATCACTGCCAGTCATAATAAACTTCTTAAGAGTTGATTCGCCTTTTATCCGTTCACGAATGTTGGCTGCCGTCCAAAACCACTCATAATCCCTCCAAGCGTTATGAATCTAGTCTACTCCGAGGAGTCTACAGAAAAAGTTGACGCAACAAAAGATAATGACAGACAGACTAAACCAGGACATTGTGTCGTATCAATAAAAGACCCAATTTCATTTGTCTTGTGTTCGCTTTAATTGAGGGGGTGTTTTGCAGAAGAGAAGGACTGTCTTTTGCATGGTTGCTTATCAAAGTTTCATTTAATCATTATGAGGGAAGAACTGCAGACGGAATTTGAAGTCGTTCTATCATATTAATCGAATCCAATTTATTTTTCTTTATCTGATACTTTCGAGTAATCACTTCAAAATACAGTCGCAGATAAATGTGAACACTTGAGAGATTTCCACGAATGTTCGATCGTTGACCCCAATTGGATACACAAAAATCAACAGCAGATGCAAGTTGCAATTTTATCTGTCAAAACAGTCTTATCTGTCAGAAGTGTGCGTTAAAATTGAGGGTAATGTTAAATCCACATACGATAAAAAACAATCACCAGTTGAAATGTACATATCTGGTTGTTAATGAAAAGCTGGATGAAATCAGAGCTACTCGTCATATTGACTTCTTTTTTCGAAAACGGAACTGTGGTCTATTCAATTTTAATTTTTAAATTTAATTTTTAAAACAACCATGGAGAGAAAACTGGATCCCTGATTTGTGTTCGTAAAATACCAAATGTGTACGACTGATGAGGAAATAGAGACAAAAGAACGTGACAAACCTCAGCGAGACAATTTCAATTCATAATATATTGACATTTTATGAGTTGAAAGCAAGCACTGATTATGTAAAGCATTTATGACGAACGCCAGTTAATTTGGTAGAATTTAACAAAACGTGGATTACGTACAGCAGATGTATACTATCAGCACGATCACAAGATGCCGCAGAAATTGAAGAACGAAATGTAGGGCATAATTCCATATAAAAGGGTACTAGTAAACAGTTGACTCTATAATGCTTCAATTATTTTATGTTTGTTTTATACTTTAAAGAGATTTTTTTCTGTAGAATTTAAATTTCATTCATGTTTGAACAAATGTACTACAAACGCTTCTCAGAAACTGCCTTCTATAGCTCCAAATTTTCAACAAATTCTCCGAAAAATTAAAACCATGGTGTAAGGAAAACAAGGTGTGCTTGACAGCTTGCGGATATTCCTACCTGTTAATCAACCTAATACCTCATTTTGGGTAATTATTGATTTGTTTCTTAAGCTTCAATATATAAAGGGTGGGCCACATACAAGTTTCTTTTCAAAAATGCAATAAAATGAACAACATTAACATTTTTCCGTGCATTATAGCTTAATTAGTAAGAACAAACATTCCCATTAATTACGAAATACAATGTCGTTCAAGTGGCGGCCTCGGCTGCAGTAGTGCATTCTGTCACCACAATTTCCAAAGACCTTGTTGATGGTTTCGGGCTGTAGCTCACGGATTGCTTGGATGATATTGACCTGAAGTGCTTCAATCGTTTCCGCATTGTTGGCAAAACATCGGTCCTTCAACGCTCGCCACAAAAAAAGTCCGAAGGGGTCAAATCGCAGCTCCGAGGCGGCCAATTGACATCGCCAAGACGGCTGATAACACCATTTGGGAATTTGGTGCGCAAAAGATCGATTGTGGCATGGGCTGTGTGGCATAGCGCGTCCTCCTGCATGAATCAGAGGTCGTCCAAATCCATGTCTTCAATTTCAGTAAAAAAAAAAGTCAGTTAACATGGCTCTGGTGGCTGGTGGGCGCCGTAGCCGTGTGGGTTCGTGCGTCGACCAATGCGCACTTGGCTTTCACAGTCTAGGTTCGAATACAAGTTCAGACAAACAATTTTTCAATAAAAAAATGTTTCGCGGCTCCACCACTTTCGAGTATTACAGTCTGGAAAAAGCTTCTCAATCTCGCCGTTCGGAGTCGGCATTAAACTGTAGGTCCCCTCCACTCGTGAGAGAACAATAGCACGCACAACACTAGTGGTTGCTGAGAAGCTAGGAGCAGGTCCACTTCGGACTGTAGCGCCGCCATTATTATTAACATGGCTCTATAATGCCCACCGTTGACCGAAACGTTGTTCCCAGTCTCAGTTGCGAAGAAAAATGGTCCAATGATGCAACCATTTCACAATCCGCATCAAACTGTCACTCTCTGTGGATGCATTGGCTTCTCGACAATAACGTGAGGGCTTTCCGAGCTCCAGATGCGGCGCGGCAATTTTGTTTGTTAACATAGCCGGCGAGATGAGAATGCGCCTCGTCAGAAAAGATGATTTTCGCCCAAAATCACTGTCCAATTCAAGCTGCTTTAAGGCCCAAACTGCGAAGCGAACCGATAACGAAGCTCATGGTCGCGCGTCTTCAATTCAAAGATGAAGGGGATTAAGACGCGCGACCATCAGCTTCGTTATCGCTTCTCACTTTGGGCCTTAAAGCAGCTTGAATTGAACAGCGATTTTGGGCGAAAATCATCTTTTCTGACTAGGCGCTACTGGATCTTGTAAGCGAATAATCCGAGATCTATGCGCAGAATTCTCCTCAGGCTAGTGCGTGAAATGTTGAGCTGTTGAGATCGATGGCGAGTTGGTGATCGTGAATTGTGCGCAACGTACGAAGACGCGGGCCATGAGTGTTGTCCACTAGCATACCAATCTCACGAACTTTTTGCACAAACTTGAGTACAACAGTCGCGGTGGGTGCTTCATTTCGGTCAAAACTTATATTCAAAAAACGCACTCACTTTAGAAATAAATTTTCAATATTTCCAAACTTTGTTCAAGTGTAAATAGACTCATTTTGTTACGCGGGAGTATGATACTGACTTTCTGTTAATATTTCGAGCGGGAAACAGCTATTAGTGTCAAAATAACGTATGATTTAAAAAACAACCACTAGATGGCCCACCCTGTATATACAGCAGAATCTGGAAAACCTAAATCCTTTGGATTGATGAACGCTTTTTTCTCATCTGTCTTCCGGGCGAAAGTCCACTACAAAGCAGTTATTTTTTTAAGAAAATCGACATTTTTTTTTTTAGAAATGTCGAAGCTTGGAAGTGTGGATAATTCGGAAAGATGGACGGGACCTGTTTTATATCTGTTCATCTTTTCGAGGTTCTACAGTATATTTATGTTTCGTATTTGCAAAAAAAAATTCCAAAACTCCTGGTCAAATTATTTTCAGTCTGTGGCGTTGGATAGTCTTAAGAATTCCAAACTCAAAATCCGATTAAAATTGTTTTTGTATTAATTAATTGCAAAATCTCATTCAAATAAAAAGAAATTCATCGCCTAATCAGATGGACAGACGATTCGACGGATGTCCAAGCTGGAATTTAATGAAGTGATAATTTATAAAGCTCATCCCCATCAACAAAGCAAATTCCTGTTTAGATTAGGATGACAAAAATACTGTACAGTGCTCACTATGTCATTCTGAGGCTGTTACTTGCACCCCCGCTGTAATCACTGCTTATCTAAGTACCATCCCCTAACGTTTATATTTTCACGCAAATCCCTTTAATTTACAGAATATTTGAAACATATCCACCCTGTAATCCGATTTAACGCTTCTTCTCCCCACCAACAACATTAACCGCCCTATCATCCCAAAAAACGACAGCTATCTTCACAAACACACACACACACACTCAAACAACCACCACACATCACGCATGTTATGTAAATCATCAATCGGGGTGCTGCTTTCCCCCAAACGCGCTACTCTTCCCCATCTGAGTGCGTTCCACACAATCTCCGGCAACTCACTCAAAACAAAAACTTATCTCAAATGGGGCAGCCGCAGCGATAACCTCTCTTCCACTCGACTCGCTTAATGAGTGCCTTTCCAACCGTTTTCTGGTTTGTTTACATTTTCATTCGCGTTCTCTTGAGCTGTAGCGCATTCCGCGGACTGAGAGTGCGCCTTCCGACTCTTCAGCCACCGCCACCGCCGACAACAGCGGCTACCGCTAGACAACTTGTCCAGAAATCAGTGCTCAACAGTTAGACTTGAGCTCGCGGTTTGTGTAACTCGTGTCTCGCGCTAGTGCGTCAAGTGAATTCTCGGAGAGTTTATCGTGCTCAAGTGCGTTCGTTCGTTCGCTTTGTCAAGAGCCAAAGAGTTACGCGTATTCAAAAGAAAAGGAATAAAAGAAATGTGCATCGCCTGAGGATGCAGCAGCAAAAGTGATCTGTGAAGTGGAATGCAGTAAGTGAAACGCGTGCAGACAGACACACAAGTGGACAAGAGTGTTGTACACTTCTGTGCACTACTGTTGTCTAACAGTGAAATCAGATTTTGCCCATCAAACCGTTTCGATTGTAAATTGGGGGTGTCACGTGCAGTTTCGTGTGTTGATGCGACGACGGTGTCGAGTTTCACTGCATGCAGCCCGAATACAAATGTATCTTGCATCTACCAGTATTGTGCGATTGTTTCTAACGAAATCGGTGATAATCACGGTGTGTGTGGGTTTCTTGTGGCGGGGGAGGGGAAAAGAGAAATTAAAAGTGCAAATTGAAGAGGAAATCGTTGAGCAATTGAAGGTGCACGATGTGACAGTGATTTGGAGGAGTCTCCCTCCACTCCGTCTCCTTCGCGAAGTTGTCGTTGCCGTGCCGTGTGCCTCGTGCCCGTGCCACCACGAAGACGTAAACAAAGTGGAACTGGTGTAAACAATTTCACTCGGCCGCGGTTGGATTACGTTCCCCTTACAGTGCTGCTTGCCGTTCGTCTGCCTCTCGACGATGTCCCTCGAGGAGACGACTTCATTGGGACCAGTCTGTATCTCTGCATCTCTGTTGTATTGTTCACCGCAAATTCCCTTGTTATGAGCGGTGTATCGCAGACTAGGGTCATTACCACTGTGTTGTGTGTGTTCAGGTTCATTGTGCATCCTCCTGCAGGTTGTTTCTTTTTTAATTTTTTTTTTACGGAAGTGATAGGCTGAAGTGCAGGCAGCGGTTAGCCACCGAAGTCATCTCGGTGGCAGAGATTGTGATCATTAGAAGCGTTTATAACGAGTTTTCGGCGCGAGGCTTCTGTGGTTTCTCCGCACAGAGAAGCTCAGAACCAAAATTAATTGCTTGGGTGTGTGTGAGCGCCTCCCTTGGGAGACGAGTCATGTAAAAGTGCACTGTGAGCTGAGTGGCAGTCAGTCAAGAATTTTTATGGCGCGAAATTAAAATTTGCTTGTAATTTATTGTTTGCTTGATTTGAGATCGTTTTCACTCTCCCTCCATCTCTCTCTCTGTTTCGTTTAACTGTTGTTTCAAGGCGCAGCTTTGTGTATCGTTAAAATGGTATTAAACGTTAAGTAGGTAGGCAGGCGCACACATGTACACACATGGCATTCAGATAGTCAGTTAAGTGCTGAGGGGCCGTTTGCGTAAGACTGGAAGGCTGACTTTCAACTGAAAGCTTTGACCATAAAGGTCGCGATTTATGAGACATTTAGTTGATGCAGGTGTTCTCTTCCGCCCCGGGCTGATCGAGTCGTTTTGAGATACAATGTAAGGGTTCTTGTCATGTCTCAACAAATGGGGACTTATTGTGGAGGGTTCTCTTTGAAATGTCAAGGTCTTGGGACGTGATCAAGCGCTGATTGCCAGTGCAAATTGATTCTCGAGAGTTGCTGTTCACAGTCAATTAGTTTTGAAATTGTTTTTGACTAGACAACCACTTGAGAGCTGTCAAGTGGAGTCACTTGACGTTTTGTTATTGCGTATTAGCCAAAGCTTTGGTGAAAACGTTTAAGACAGTTTAGAAGTGCAAATAAGAGTTCTTCTGGGGTCAGCACTTGAACAATATTACTTCGCTCCATTAACGTGAGAATTTTTATTTTTGCGCTCGACTTAATGACGAACTTGACAAGGTCACTTCACTTTCTTTGTGTTATCTGTATCCTGATAAATATGAAGGTTCAAACTGAATTAAAAGGTCTACAGAAACTGCGAATGATCGATGTAACTGAACGGAAAAGGCTACAGATCACCAGCATCAGGTTCCATACTTCGGTCCTAGGAAAGAAAACCAGAATCTTGCCGCATGTGACCTTCAAGTATTAGCTGGACGCATAAATGTTTAGTTAATAATAATAATAGCGGCGGCGCTACAGTCCGAGGTGGACCTGGGCCTAGCTTCTCAACAAATGTTTAGTTGCATTATTATAAATTAGCCAAAGATCGTATTTCCTTGCTGGTTGCGGATCAGCTCTAGATCACTTGCGAAAAAAGAGCATGAATTGCTGAATTTTGACGACATTGTCCTTGAACGAGTATAAGAACCAAAGGAGACTTGAAATCCTCTGACCAACCGTGGATCATAAATCTTCGCAATAACTGATCGTATGCCTAAAGGTTTCCTCGTTCTCTGAGAACCGAGGGCATTCAAAACCTGAGAACGTATTTATTACAAATGTTCGATGCGCATTCCGTCAAACTTGTTGAAAGGACACACTTTTTTTCACCCGTTAAAGTTCTTGGGCCAACTCAAATTTTCATAGTTGCTTACTTCGAACACTTTTTATAAACTTCTTCTCGGTGGCTTCATTTTATTCAAGATTTTCCTGTGTTTCCTGTAGGTTTTTGAGAGAATAGGTTGAATAAGCGACTGGAGAAGAATTGTATTATATAGGTGTACAACGACAGGAGTTTAGCCAGGCGTATCCAAAATCTAAGGTTGGGAAGTTAAATTGAGCATTTTGCCAACTCAGTTCAGACCCGAAGATTCTTAGATCCTGAGTCTGATTCAGAACGACCTCGAACCAAGGAAAAAATGGGATGGAAAAGCAATGACTTGCAGTATAATCTGCACATCTTCACAAACATTGCCGATTGACAAGTCTTAAAAGCTAAAGGAAGGCTAAGAAATGGTGGTGCTGATGTTCATCTTTGATGTCAGCTTTGGAATATTATCCCAAAGATCTTCATTCCTTTATCTTGGTCACAAAATGTCTTTATTTTTCCATGTATTATTTGAGAATAAGAGGATCAGCATAGGAGGTAAGTAGGTAGGTAGTTCGCACCCAATTAGCGCCATGAAAGCGCCGTTTTGATACCACATCCTATGGGATACCTAATTTGTGAGATGGGGGTGAAAAGGAGTGTGTATTCACTCAGATTAGCCTAATTTTGAAACCACTTTGTGGAATTTATGAAGGCTAGCAGACTATGAATGTTTCCTTCTGAGAGATTATTAGGGGTGTTGAAGAAGGCTTTACCCAGAGTGCGTTCTCTGACTCTAGCTAGAGCCGGACATTTGCACAGAAAGTGCTCGGGGGTTTCTGGCTCAATTTCCACCTATGCCTAGTCTTTCAGCATGCCTGCCAACAGCCCAGTGTCCAGTACAGACCGCTGTTATTCTGGATTTGTTTCTTCTACTGTTGTTGAGCAGGTCTTTTCTTCTCTTTTGGTTGTAGTTGGACCATAGGCTTCTGGGTAGGACACCTGTTTCCAGCTTGGCCCATCTTTCGTTGGCGATCTTGAGGAAGTGATTGTAGATGTTATTTTTTACGAAGCCTAGTGGAGAACAACGAGACTATCGAGTTTGGATCCTTGTCTGGCTAGCTCGTCTGCTGCTTCGTTTCCTATTATACCCGTGTGCCCGGGAACCCAGATCAAAGAGACCGGGCTCCGTTCACCTATAATGGATAGTTCTTGCAGCAGATCAGCATAGGAAGTCAATTGTTTTAGTATCGAAGCATGCATACATACATTCAGTAGAATCTCGAAAAGATGAACAGATTTAAAATATGTCCCGTTAACTTCTTCAAACTGTTCATCCTTCCAAGCATTTAAATTTAGTTAAAGAAGAACGTGTAGTCGTACATAAAAACATTGCATATATCAAAATAAAAATACAGTCGCCTCTCTCTAAGTCGAACTCCCTCTAACTCGAACTAATTTTGATATCCCGTGAAAATTCGACTTAGAGGGTGTTGATTGAAAAAAACTTCGGAGATAAAAAAGTGTGACAGACATGACGGACGGACGGACACACCGAAATTTTTTTGTAGACGGAACCTTAAAAAAAAAAACAGGGAATACATCTAACAATAGAAAGAAATTGTTCATAAGAAGCTTATTTAGACATTTTTCCTAAAGAACTGCTCTAAAGTAGACTGTTGCCCGAAAAAAAATTAAAAAGAAAGTCGTTCATCTTTCCGAACTGTTCATGTTATAGAACCGTTCACGTTTTTGAGATTTCACTGTATATAAAATGACAACGAGCGAGCGTTAATACAGTGAGTGCATTTTTTTCAGAAAGCTTCTCTTTTATGTTTTAAAAAAAAAAGTGAGAATAATTCCAACTCATTTTATGTGAAGGTTAAGTCTTGCTGTTTGACTTCGTTTATAGATTTCCTAGACCAAGACTAAGCCAATTTTGCTTATTTTGATTGCATCATCAGATCTGTGTCATGAGTGTTTACCAACTATCATAAAGTAAAAGTTGTTTATCACTTTAGAAGATCAAAGTAAAAATACAAAGCACCTCCCAGGTCGACAACCATAAACAATCATGATGCATATTTGCTGAAACTTTATTTAAAAATTTAATTATGCTTTAAAGTAAGCACTTCAGAATCAAAATAAATTTGACAAAAACTCAAAAACAAAATACTAAAAGCGATTGTTCTTAAGTGTACAGTGAATCAAATCGTAACAATCAAAGAGTCTCTCGTCAACTTTTTGAGGGATTTCACAGCAGAATCAGTGTTGAGATATGTATACTCCATAATTGAATTGTGTTGACGTTAATCGGCACAATATCGACCTGCATGCGACCACTGATCGACCGCTCCAGTGATAGTGTCGTTAATTTGATCCCAACGGCAAATGCTGGCTGGAACAGATTTGATAACCGGATAAAAACGAATTCATTTTGCTTCCACTGGAATTCGAACCTGGGACTCCTCAAACTTAGAGCAGGCATTTAACCAACTGCGCCATCCAGGCGTTTAGCTGGTTAACTTTAAGACTTTGCACAATAAAAACAGAAGATAGATAATATATCCATGGCTACATTTGCACCGCCTTAGGGAGATCTTTGACTCTGAACCAGTGGGACAATGTACACGTCTAAGGTGGCGCACCTAAGTGGAGACGAACCTCAACCAACTTGGCGTGCGTAATTGGCGACAGCTGGCAAAAGACCGTGCCAGCTGGAGAGGTTTGTTGGTTGAGGCCCAGGTCCGCCCCAGATTGTACGTCCACAAGAAGAAGAAGGACGATCTTAAGTGTTTATGTAATGGACGTGATCAATTTTATTAATTCCGCAACCTGATTTTATGTTCAAATAAGCCTCTCCCACTAACTGATCAGGAGCAGTGGTGAGGGGTACTCCTCATACTCATGCTCTGATTCAAAAAGATTTGAAAAATGCAGTCTTTCCCTACATTAAGCTGAATTTCGATAAGAGCTTATTCGCTGTTGAAGATGCAGCTTCAGATATTCTCATCTTAGTGTCGCGGCCACTTATTTGATCAGCTTCTCATTTACCACGATATTTCTTGTTTCTACTTCGAAACGAGTAAGAATAGAAACGTTCACCATCTGACAGTTAAGGTTTGATTCCGAAGTGTCCATTCACATTTGTGTTCTCTGTTAAATATTCAAAACGGAAGTTCACACTGAAGAAAGATAAATTTGTTTGTCTCCAAGAAAACAAAGTATAATGGGGAAAGTCCTTCGCTGAAACAAAATGACAAACATACGACATGTCAATTAATAATAATGGCGACGCTACAGTCCGAGTTGGACCTGGGCTTAGCTTCTCAGCAACCACTCGTGTTGTGCATTCTATTGTTCTTTCACGAGTGGAGGGAATCTACAGTTTAATGTCGACTCCGAACGGCGAGATTGAGAAGCTATTTCTAGACAGTTAGCATTATCAGTGACACGAAAGAGGTGGAGCGGTGAAAAAATGTTAGGCGTTTTTTCGGGAATCGAACCGACAACATTGAGGGTAGGAGTCGATGCACCTACCCACTACGCCACGGCGCCCACATGTCAAATAGCATTGCTAAAAACAAGCGTAGAAGTGGTGGATCAATTCACACACACGCACATTCTCTTGCACTATGGGTTAATTACCCTGAAACGCGCATGAGTTGGTTGGTGGTGGCATTTCCATCTGAACGAACTACTGAATAATGTACATAAATGAATTTTCAATGCCTTCTTGGATCCCAATTAGAGCTTTCGTGCAAGAATGGCCACATTGCATTTAATGGCAATCAAATCTTTCCAAAGGTGTAAGATAGATCGATCAACAACTTTAAAACTTGACAGAGTTTTTTGCGTGTAGATTTGTAAAAACAATGCTGATTGGAAATAATGACTAATGTCTTCGCACAGAAACGCAAAGGCAAATCAAACTTGCCGCCATTCAACTCTGTTACATGAAAAGCGGTTCGAGCGATTAGAGAGGTGATTAGCTTAAAATTGTTGTAATTAATTTTCTCACGAACGCAATAACCCATTTTCTAGTTAACAGCACCACAGAGTGGTCTAATGAGCTTCAGTATACGAGTCCATCGCGCTAACGTTTCTTCAATAGCCTTCAAGGTTGTTCAAGGTTTGAGTCTTACCTGAATGATTGCGGTAAATGTTTAGAAGTGATTGCATTTTTTTCTAACGTCTATTCTTCATTCGTCGAAAAAAAATGTTCGCTCTTAGATGAGAGGGTGAATAAAATACAAATTTGGCAACATTTTGTTTTAGTGTATTTTTTTTTGTTTGTGCATTTATATATATATACAATATTTAGCGTTTTCAAATGAAAAATCGGAAAGCATCAATAAATGAGTTTTAGTTTCAATCATCTGTTGAAGGAATCATTTACTTCTGGCCTAAAAATTCATACCTTCACCTCACGCCTTAACTTTATAATAATATAATAATAATAATAATAATAATGGCGGCGCTACAGTCCGAGGTGGACCTGGGCCTAGCTTCTCAGCAACCACTCGTGTTGTGCGTGCTGTTGTTCTCTCACGAGTGGAGGGGACCTACAGTTTAATGCCGACTCCGAACGGCGAGATTGAGAAGCTTTTTCTAGACAGTTATACTCTTTGAGCATTGTCAGTGACTCGAAAGAGGTCAGTGACTACAGGTCACAGAAGCGCCTGCTGGTTTTCCTTCGAAGACCATGAAATTTCAGTAAAAGTGCTGCCTGGTGGTACAATGGACCAGTTTTGAATCTGAATGCTCCAGTGTAGTGTGACAAAAACATACGACAATAAAAAAAAACATTTGGAAAGCGGGCGTAACTTTCTGAATCATTCTTAACAGAATTATCTTAACTCTAGAGACCCCATCTGTATTTCTTGAAAAGTGTTGCTGTGCGAAATTCATCTCCAATCCTAACTTTTGGTCTTCTAATCCAAAAGTCATAGATTGTTCAGATAACTCTCTCATAAGACTGGTCTTTAAATAGCGTTGTTGTTAAAGATAAGAACACATCTCTCCTCAGTGATGACATTGCAATAAAGGATTGTGATGACTGAAAAACAAATAATATTTGCTGACCTTTTCGCAACGATCTCACACTTTCCCAGCATTGAGGTCGTTTCCTTTCTATCCACAGAACCGCTTGAATCTGAGCAACACAATCTGTTAGGTTTACTCACCAAACATTGACATGTCACAACACTTAATCTAATATAAACACAAATTGGTGTCAATGTATCGCTGTCAGGAATTCAAAAAAAAAAAAAGAAAAGAGAGAACTATCCAGCCTCGTAAACGTCCGTGCAAACACTCACATGCCCGTCACACCGTCGGACAAACATTTCAATGATTTTTATCTCACATCTCTTAGCGCAGATCCATAAACAAGAGAAGATAACAACGTCCAAGAACACAAGATCCATGTGCCCAAAAACAACAAACACCGTCCATCTGGTGCGTCTTGTTTGAACAACCGAACCAGTGATTTGTAACTATCCATCGGCGGTCCAACAGAACCGAAACACATTTCTTGTTTCTCCTCTTCTCTTCTTTTGATGTTTTCCACTCCGATTCCGCGCCAAACAATCCATCCATCACTCACACCTAATGGCGAATCTATTCCGCAAAACGAATAAAAAGAATCTCAGGCCAAAAGAAGAAAGATATAATCGTAACTTTCCATTGTGCCCGTCCAACCCCGCACCGGCTCGCCGCTCAAAAGCCAGATTCGGCGAAGTACAGGAGAATGAAAAGTGAAATGCCGCCAAAACAATGCCAAATTGCTTCTAATAAGTAGCCAGGCGTTCCCCAAATGGGCGAACTGGTGAAATTTTTCCAAACGTTGGCGGAATTACAAGCTTGGCACACATTTCAGGGCAAACACGCGTTGGCCGTGGAAGCGTTTTCCCCACTGCGAGTGCGACTCTTCGATAGACTTGTAAATTGATGAGACATGACGACAGCCTCGGCTACCGATCCGCTGTCCGCACGCAACGTCCGGATGTATCCAGATACATTGTCTCCCCCGCCTACGGCCTCGTGCATGCCTCCTCTCAAGACTTGCGTCATTGTTCTGAATTAAGTCGTCGCCACAAACTGTCACTGCTCAGTTGAAGTCAACAACTTGTTGATTTTGATGTGCCATGCCATGCACGGACCTGCGGATGCGTGAATGACAAATTTTCCAACCATCCTCGTCTCGACGGCACGGGGTTCTCTCAGAATTCTTACGTCGTGCTGTTGGGCAGGGGGTGCGAGAAACCTGGTGAATGGCAGTGAGCAGTCAGGAAGGATGTTCTATGCTCCATTTGGAGGAAAGTGGGTCAGGTTTTATGTGAAGGTGGATTGTAAATTTTCCTGCCATGAGAAGCTCTTTCGCAGTGAACTGTGTTCTTTGGATCCCATGGTTGGAATATGTTTCGCCCAAGTGTTATCGTTGGCTAATGGATTAAGGGGATGTTTATGGTAATGGGATCATGGTTTGATAGTTCCGACGGATATCTTATGAGGCGATGGATTCGATCTAGGGAATGCTTGGAGGGAAACAACAAATATTTCTCATTGTAATCGAGAGTCATTGCCGATTTGATTACTTTGGAAAGACAAGAGATTCTCTGAAAATTGTGCAATAAGAGATTTAGGCAGTGACTAAAAGAACAAGAACCACAAATAGCTCATCTGTAAAATGCTTAGATTCATTCGTTTCCGATTGTTTTTTGGATTTTTTGCATGTAGGCGACTGTTTGGCAGACTCAGGACGAGATGGTTTGACCAAGTCCAAAAACTTGCCTGGTTGCGCTTGGGCATAGCTTCTGATGAGTCGAGTGGCCTGAAGATCTCGCGTGCGTGCATTGCCCCCGCGAACCCTGTAGTGGAACATGCCGGCAACGAAAATGAGATGCATTTGAAGGAACAAATGTTCCTACCTAACAAGCAACATCACAATTCTTGGAAATATTGAGCTTAACGTGATTTCATTAGATCGGAGTAGTCTGCGCTTGAGTTACCCTAGTAATTCAAAAGCCAAATTTGAAACAAAAGCAAAAATCTGAGGCAGAACCAAACTCGTCGAGACCAGCCTGCCAAACTCTGCTTTGTGTTAACCAATCTTCGAATTCGGGCGTGATGTGTAACGCTCGAAGTCTAGGTTCAATTCCTAAAAACACACTCTTCATATTTTTACGGTTCCGCCTCCATAGACAATGTTCCAAAAGTATAACTGTCTAGAAAAAACTATTGACCTGTGCCAGCGACTTTCTTGAACCAGTAGCCTGTGACTGAGGGCTTCGATTACAACGGTATGTTGTCAGTCTCCTAAATTGTTCATCAACTACATATTTGAAGCCCGTGTTCGTTTCAGCTCAATCCCGATCACAGTAGAGGAGCGAACGGGAACACCGAAGGATTGTTAATCAAATCCCGATCAAACAGCAACTCTTATTTCTACATCACCACCTCTCTCTAGAGTAACTGCCAATGCTCTCAGAATATAACTGTTATACAGCCTTGGCCACATGTGTTAGGCACCCTTATCTTCTTATCTTTGCTGCCAAATTACTTATCGGAAGTAATTAGTTTTATTTTTTTTTTATTTTGGTTTTCGGCGACACTATCTGAGGTTGTAACTTACTTACTTAGCAGGACTACAACCCATGGAGGGTCTGAGACTGAGCTATCGTTGCCTTTCATCGTCGATGGCCCTGGGCACGCTAAGGTTGTAAACGATTCTAGTTTCTTCATCTCATTTCACATTCACAGCTTTTTGAAAATATAACGAATTTTAAAGGGTGCCTAAAACATTTGGCCAAGGCTGTATAATGCTGTATAACATTTGGCCAAACTTCGCTATTCGGAGTCGGAATAGAATCGTAGATTGTCGAGAATAAAAGCAATCACAACACGATTGGTTGGTGTATAAGCTAAGCCCAAGTCCACCTCGAACTATAGCGCCATCTAGGGAAGAAGAAAGAAATTCCGCTTAGTCACTCGCTAATTCAAAATACAAGTTCGAATCACCAAATGATTGGTGTGGTCTACTCCAAGTCTACACCTTTATAAGTGCAGTACGCTAGCAGGAAAATAAAACATTTCTTAGTAGACCAAGTTCTTAAGTCCCTCTGTCATTTCTTGTGAACTACTAAAAGCTTTTAACTGATTCATCACTTTTTACTCGCGACCAAGACTTGAGACAGCGACTGGATGGCATAGTTGGTTGAGTGCCTGCCCCAAGTTAGAGGGGACCCAGGTTCAAATCCCAGTAAAATCGAATCTGGTGCCGTCATCATTTGCCGTTGGGATCAAATAACGGCACTGGAGTAGGTTGCTACCTGGCAACACAATGGATCAGTTTTGAGTCTGAGTGCTCCAGTATAGAGTTTCAAAAAACCACAAAAAAATCGACTTGAGACAAGTTTAATGTAATTTACGTAAAAATCTCTTTAAATCTCTTCTCTTCTTCTGACCCATCTTAACATTTCTCTTATCAAGGTGAAATGTAACTTCACTGCTTTTGCCACTGTCGCACTACTAAGCAAGTTCAAAGCCTTGTACGTATCCACTTTATGTCGATGACATCACAAGACTCACGCAAAAGTTGAATAACAAGCATGACATCTTCCGTTAATCCAAACAAAAATCTAAACTCCCATGACATTCACCAAGCACCCATGAGTTTTGATTTTCAACGCAACCATGTTTCGCTGAGTTTTTTTTGTATTCTCTTGTAATTCGCTTAGCCTCTGTGAAAGGGTGAGGTCAACACTTCATAAATACCGACCTAAAACACTCCGTTAGCACAGTACTTAGTTACTCTCAGTTTGGCATTCTTAATGACGAGCGCATGAGGTGCATTATTTTACGCTTCTTCGGAATTAAAGCAACTCAAGCGACGCATTAAAAAGCATTGGGTAGCATTCTATGACATGGTTAGTGTATGTTGACGCAACCCGAAGTGCCGAAGTGGTCTATTTTTATACATAACTAATTCCTTGGCTATGAACTGGAGAACGATGAAGTGCCTCTTTGACTAGAAGAAGTTGTGATTGAAATGAGGACAAGACTTTTTTTTGTTATTCGTTGATAGATCCGCACATCAGCAATAAAGTGTATCCTCTCTAGATTGTAGAGTAATTTATTATCGTACAAAAGGCAATAAACTGATTTACTCGGATAATAAGAGAAAAACGTTCAAATGGCTTGTAGGAATTAGTATAAATGTTTGCTTCCTCTCTGAAACTGCCCTGAATTTTAATTCAAGATACGAGACGTATCTTAATTTTAACCAAGCAATCTTTTTTTCATTTCATTTCTAAAAAAAATAAGTGATATGAAGTCAAGAATTTCGACTGTTGTGAGAAATGCATCAAGCATGCATTTGAATAGATGTTGAAAAATGCGAAAGGGTTACGAAAAACTTCACATAATCTGTGAAAGCATTGCCAGTGACTGAAAGAGGTGAAGCTGTGGATTACAAATATTTATTGTGGTATATGCCGGTAATTACTTAACATGCGACTCGACTCTTACTGATGTTATCCAATAAAGAAGAGGTTTTGTTGTACAACTGTACAACTTTCAGCACCAGGGTTCTCAAAGCATGATTTACTTTTTTGACATATCAGGGCAAAAACCAAAAACCTCGGTCTTTCCTTTAAATCTTTCCTCTAAATCAAATGGAACTGCGGTAGAATACAGACCAATTTCAATTCTGCCCTTCCTCTCGAAACTATTTGAGAAAACTATCTTATTGCCCATGCAAAAATATCTTTCGCGTAAAAAACTTTTATGTGAAAATCAATCTGGCTTCCGCCCAAAACGCAGCTGCAAAACTGCATTCTTTTTTTTGCATTTTTTTGTTTTTATTGTTATTTATGATATCTTAAATACTAGGAACAAAAATGCTTAAACTAGTTTATAATGTAAACAGATATTTGGATTATAACCTACTGCCCCTTCACAACCACTGTAAGCTAATCTAAGACTAATCTTAATGTCTTTCGACCTAACCTAACCGAATTACTTATTTTAACTAAAACAATATTAATTTATTGTATAACTATTCGCTACTAAGAAAATATTCTGAAAAAAAGTTAGTAGCTACACGTTTTTCTTAAAAACACTAAACACTAACTTACATACTACCTTAACTAACTTAACCCCACAACATCAGCAGCACAAATTATTGTACCTTATATACAATACATTTTTTTTTTTTGTTCTTTTCATATAATTTTTGTTTATATAAAACGTACAGCTACACCTATACTACACTTAACATAGTATGTAAGTCGGCCATTGCGTGCGTCCTGGGACAAGCGCCCGATCTACCGCAAGACAGAGGACCGACTTTCCCTTTTTGGGAACATAACTACCCCGGGTCTACAACCACAGGGTTTGACGATGGAGTTTTTCTCCCTGCTGCATTTTAGCATCTTCATCATAGCGGGTTGAGACCGCGCTGCTGAAACGGAGACGCTGCTCAGCGCTCTGTGCGATGTTTAGGTCGTAGTTGAGCCGCCCATCCACAGTCGAGCGGGCGAAGTGAAATATCAGTGGAACCGCTTTTATATTCTGTATCAGTCCATTTCTATCTAAATAGATGAATGCCTCTGGGGGGACAAAGCCATTGTGCCGTACCCTCTCGTGGTACTGAGGGTTGGGGTAGAATGCCCCGGAAATCAGGTTGTTGGTCGAGCGCTCGAATCAACTTTATCAAGAAATTATCCACACCTATCATGTTCGCGCTGTTGTATAGGACTTCATTGGAGTCGAATTTTTTGTACTGGGACCATGGTGTTCTATAAAAGCGAAGGCAAGGCCTCTCGAACAACCGAATCTTTTCCATTAAGCGTGCTCCCACTTTGAACCACACGGGACAGCCATAAACGATCATTGGCCAGATTAGGGCCATGTAACAAATTACCTCCACCCTCGCATTGAGTTGGCTATTATAAAACAGTCTCTTAGTAAATGCAAAAGCTCCTCGGGCTCTAACCAGAGCAGCATCAATATGCCAGATCCCCAGGTATTTGACTACATTTCAGTTCGCCAGTGGTTGTCCAGTGGGAACTTGCGCCAATTCCTTTTTGTATCCGTCGAAGCCCTGGACAACGGCGACGTGAATAGAATGGTTTCTGACTTCTGGTAATTGATAACCAACTTCCAGTTATCACAAATTCCTTGATTTTTGAACCTGATCTGTATGCAACCAAGTTATCTGCATGCAATTGCATGACAAAGTGAACTAGATCATTTGTGAAAATGTTGAATAGGACCGGAGAATTAACAGCACCTTTTTGGAGACTATTTTTTATTTAAAGTATACCAGCAGAAGTTACGTTGTCATTTTTGACGACGAACCGTCTGCCTGTAAGCTCAAAACTCCATTCTTGTTGGTCGTTGATGATATCAGAAAAGCTGTTAATGATAATCACGCAACAATATTAACACTGCTAGATTTCTCAAAAGCATTCGATACTGTCAACCATTCCATTCTTTGCTCAAAACTTAGGAAAGAGTTTCACTTTTCCTCCACGAAGCTTCTAAGTTCCTACCTGCAAAGAGTTATAGCAGGTGAACGGTACTCATCTTTCTTACCAGAAATGTACGGAGTCCCGTAAGGATCGTTTCTTGGGCCATTACTTTTCTCCATGTATGTCAATGAACTTTCTATAGTGGTCAAGCATTGCTCAATACATATGTTTGCTGACGACAAACTAATTCACTTGAGCCGTCCTCTAAATCCTTTAAGCAAGCACTAAACGTTGGCTACTGTCCCATAGATTGCGTTTATCACAATCCTAAAGTAACCCCTAATAAAACCCTGCTCTCATATTGCATACATAGCAACGACTTACCCTATTCACTGCAGCCTAAGCAACACAACATTTTCAGCTTGTTCTCTGTGATTCTTAAGTTGTCCATGCCAACAGTTGTCTATAAACGAATTAATTTTAAATTAGTTTGCAAGTCCAAGTATAAACTCATCCAAAGTTAGGCCTCAAGGGGAAGAGCCCCAAGAAACCGTTTGCAGAAAACTCTTAAAAGATTTCGATGAATCTTTCATTTGTATTCACGCAATCATTCAACAACCACCAGGACCGCATTTATAAGTGCAAAATTAGATTTACGAAATTCATTGCGTAGCAGGACTCAAATAAATTCCCCCACTGTCCACTACCAACCGCCGATACTCTGAACGGTGCTCCCTTATTAAACAACTTTTTCCAATTCATTTTGGCAAACTTCCCCGGCAACAGCTGCTCACCGCTCCGTGATTGGTCGCGTCAAGTGAAACAAATCAACAACATCAAGAAAAATATTATCCATTTTCAGAACCAAATTCGTTAACTTGTACCAATATGATGTGACCTTCAAAAAGTGACCCGCTTAGAGCAGAAAAAAGGTCCCACAAGAAGTCTTCCTTCAACAAGTGATGTAAATTGTGATTTAGTAAAACAAAAGGCACAGTGAACCAGTGTGAGAGTGAGTGAAGAAAAAGTGTGAAAAAAGAAAGGAAAATCCAATTTAGTTGAAAAAGTGAGAAGCAGAAGCAGAAGCAGAAGCAGAAGCAGAGGCAGAGAGAAGCGAGGAGCTAATAACCTGTGAAAATGTTAAAAATTCAAATGCTGGAGCAGATTGTCACCAGCGATAATGTGGATAACGACGACAAGGATAGCGCCAGTAATAAATCTTCATCCTCCTCACCTTTACACCAGCAAAACCAACACCAACACCACCCCCACCATCAGCAACAGCAGCAGCACCAAGTTGTGCACCGGCAGACTGCCGGGGGTGTGAAATCCGCCAGCCAAGGATCATCTCCAGCCGGGTATGTGTTTATCTTGGTTTTGTCCTTAATTAATATTTTCCCCTAGATTCTTTACACGTGTAGAGCTCGCAAAACTTTTCCGCCGCTCAGGAGCGTCGATTCGAAAGTTCGGTTAGTGTCAGCGACAACAAATGGGAGACATTTCTCTTGCGGCTGGCGGCAGAGGGGGAGAAATTGCAACTTTGAGATTGTTTTTTGTCAATGTCAGTGCATAATGTATGACATTAGCGCGCTCGGTCGCCCCGTTCGTCGTGTGGTATGCCACTAATCAGTGGAAAGTGAAACGTCATTAGATGGAAAGCGCATCCACTGATGAGGGTAATTCGTCAACGAAATAGGTCAAAGTTGAAGTGGTCCACTAATCTTTTTCGCACGGGCAAAATCTAACTCGTTCGGCTAAACGTCACATCGGCTGAGGAACGATGCGAGCCTGGTCGAAATGGTGTCAACCAAGTTCACAAAATTCCGAGAACCGATTGAATGGAGAGAACACAGTCTAATGGGTGCTGGCTTGCCCCATAATGTATTCAAGAGGTAAAACTGTTACAGTCACCGGGTTAGGTAAGGGGCACCGCTCCAGTGGATGCCTGTTACGAATGTAGGGCAGATACATTTTTGTCAACCGGTTTTTCTTTTGCTTGCGGCTTGCGGACGCCACTTGAGACGACAGCGGCGGTCGGTGGGATTATGAAATATATAACGAGCACGCTGGGATCAATAATTTGATGGAGACTGTTTGCGTTTTTTTTTGGGGGGAATAATCTCAATGAGTTGTGTTTGTTGCTGTTGATGTTACTAATTAAAGTGCTTTATATGCTAATTGGGTTGTTTTGACACTAAATGGTGAATTTAATGGGCAATCGTTTTGAAGAGGAGTGACTAAAGTCGTGTCGGAGCTTCTTGATATGTCTTTGGTGACAGAACGCGGTTGTAGAAGGGACTTTAGGGGCATCGACACACAAACATGCATGAATAGATGAGGTCTTGTCATTCATTTTAGGGTTTTACTATTCGCAACTCATGTAGTGAAATGTGTTAAGAGATAACAAGAAATCCGCGGATTTCTTACAGATGTTGGGGAGCATGCGCTTGGTCTGTCTACATCCTGGAGAGTCATGCCACCTAAAGTTGTGCTCTCGAAAAGTCCAACCATGGATGGAAGCCCTAACCAAGGACGCGGGCAGTCCCAGCGTAGGTTCAGGTCCTGAGAATGCCTCATCTGATCCTCGCCTAGCAAGTTCATCAGCGATCTCATTTCCCGTGACCCCGTGGTGCCCCGGAACCCAGACAAGTCTTAGCGAATTCAAGCTACCGATCAAATTCAGAGAAGACTTGCATTCCTGAACTATCCTGGAAGTGGTTAAAGGGTTGAGCAAGGCCTTAAGCACAGCTTTGCTGCCGCTACAGACACAAATACTTCGCCCCTTCCACCTATTCTTCACAATATAGCTCGTAGCCATTAGGATCGCATAGGCTTCCGCTTGGAAAGCCGACGCAAATTTACCTAACGAGGTGTGCAGTCTAAAGTTGTCGCTCTCCACGAAGGCTCCAGCACCAGATCGTTTATTGGTCTTGGAGCCGTCCGTGAAAATTCGACTACATTCCTTTCCTGGCTCAGATTCTGGCCAGAGCCGGTCCTGAGTACAGGGAAAGTCGACTTTGTATGTTCGTCGCAGCTGGAGTACTGGTGTCCGTGCGTCAGACGGCATATCCATAAGACTGGGGTCAAAGGAAATGCTGTGCGCAAGGTCATCGAAACTCCAGTGCGAACTGTACCAATAACCACTTCTATTTAAACGAAAGGTGGCCTTGAGAGTGTACCCCATGATATGGACATCTAGGAGGGGGGGGAGATTCAGCAGGGCATCAAGAGCAGAGCCAGGCGTGTTAGGGAAGGCCCCCATGCAGCCGAGACAGACCGTTCTTTGAAGCTTGGTGAAAGCAGCAGTTACGTATTTACACGAAAGCTTATTCGACAAAACGACCGATGCATAGGAGAGAAGGGGCCTAATCATAGCCGGACTGGAGAGAGTTGCTGCCGTAAAAGTGGAAGTTGGTATATTGATCGGGATTGAATTCATGTTCGCGTCGATGCGGAATAACGGAAAAAGGACAGCTTCAAGAATGGTCAAAAGAATTAAAAAAAAGGAAAAACCTTCCACCTGCACCCCCGATTCAAGATTCTGCTGGGACTGTAAGCGATCGTCGTTAAAACATTTCCTTTATAGAGACGATGAAAATCGCCCTCAAAACCTCCACAATGTACAGCTGTCCTCTTGTCAAACGTCCACTCCTCCTCATCTGAACATCTACCCCGACACATTACCGCACCATTTAGGGGATCAATAAAGCGACTTTTATGCCCCAAAGAGCGGCGTGGCGGTCGTTTTCGTGGGATAAGTAAAGACAACGATCTTTAAAGTCTCGCCTTCGGCCGCAGACCAAATCGCTTTTTCAAAACCAATTAAAAGTCGGTGCACATAATAAAAATCGAAATGGACTCTGTTAATGGGCCTGAGTTCGGGTCCATCGTCAGGCGTTCTGATAAAGATTGCAACTTAATTTTCATCTGCATCACAGACAGCGCCGACAATAAAGACCAGAATTAAGACTAACTCACTTAACACCCCCACCACTGGTCATAAAATCCCGGCAATTGGGTGTGTGCCCGACGTTGACAGTTCCATCAATCTGGCCCCATCCCCAGAAAGCACACACACAGATTGTCTGCAGCAGTCTTGTGCCTCGTTTCTGCGCCGCGTCTGTCCGAGGCAGAGAGACAGCTTACAACTTAATTCGATTCCCAGTCATTTCGGTACGCGCACGTTTTCACTGTCACCTCACCACTGCAGCGCTGCTGCCCGCCCAGCCCAGTGACTTCACTCCCGCTGTCGCCTCAATGAAGGAAATGAAAACGTGAACAGAAAATCTCGTCATGCTGGGTTCTTAGACGACTCATGCTGATGTTAAGTGCTGGTGTTTTGTAATAACTTACCTGACAAGTTTTTCCTCAACACGTCGTTGTCTTTTTTTTTTGTTTTCCTCTGTTTTTGAGTGAATTTTATGCTCCATGGAGCACGGTGCAAGTAATGACAACGTCGGCGTCGGCAAAGACGGTGACATTAAAGTCACGGGAACTGTCTCTGGGCACCCGAACACGGTCCAAGTGTTCTCCGCACGCAGTTCATGTCGCAAAAGCTACTTGCGGTGCGCGTTACTGGTCGCATTTCCTGCATCCAGGTGCATTTGACAGGGACCCCATCTGAAGTGAGTCGAGAAGGTCCCATTGTTATGCTGCAACCATTGAACTGCGTGTGGTCGCGGTGAGAAACGCATTTTAAGGTACCCGTGATCTGCTGTGATGTAACATTTAAACGGAGGCTTTTGTTCGTTTATGTTAACGCGTTTGGCTTTTACGACAACACTACGAATTTTATTTGCATAATGAGGAGTGAAGAAAAAAAGAAAACTCAATGAGCTACCACAAGAGAGAGAGAGTGAGCGGGAGCTAATCTACATGTCATACATCAAACGGGACTCATTTACGATCTCTTCGACATAACCTTGTGCCTCTTTGTTTGGCCTGCGACTGTTAGCTCAACATAAACAACGTTTCAATCAGATTCTAGAAGGCATTCCATCAACTTATTTATCTTCTCATTCTGTTCGTGTCGGTGGAGGCTTATGCGGTCGCTCCGAACGCATTTACAATGAATTTCCATCACAATGGAACGTTTGAAAAATAAATTGCCAACATAATGGTTAGCCAGCTCAAATCACAGACGTTTGTGATGTGTCACATTTTGCGAGCGTGTTTTTCACAAGTTTGTGGAATGTCCACCACCGATGCTCCTGCTCCTTTTAGTTCCATTCCGTCACTCAGCAGGCATCACTTAAGTTGACATTTTAACTTCACTTCAATTTGTGCTCGCACGGAAGTACAAATATTTATCACTCGCAGCAATCAAAACCACAATAATTTCATGTAGCCATAATTGTCAGTTCAAGAAGCCAATAAATCGATCCAGCAACCAGTGAATTACTGGCAAATTCTTCATGTGTCACCCCAAAAGGAGGTTCCGGCAATCCCCTTTTATGGTCCCAAATGCTATTGTTTGTTGCCCGGTTGACCATAAATTGCTGCGTGCGATAGATTTGTCTCAGAATATGAAATTCGAATATGGAACTCGTGTCACCACAGAACAAATTGCATTTGATTTACAAATAATTGAGGGAAATCCTTGCAATTTGGCTTAGTGATTGGCATAAATACAATACTTGCGGAAGGAAGCTTTCATCACTTGTTTTGCTTTCGTTTAAGGTCAGATTGTGTACTAAATAGGGAAATATTAGGTCGTCTAGAATTCAATTTAGTTTATCTTCTTTGTTTCAAGTGAATTTATTGTATCTGTGAACATATTTTCTACACAGCTTTGTTATATTTCTGGTAAAAAAAGATTAATAATAATAATAATAATGGCGGCGCTACAGTCCGAGGTGGACCTGGGCCTAGCTTCTCAGCAACCACTCGTGTTGTGCGTGCTATTGTTCTCTCACGAGTGGAGGGGACCTACACTTTATTACCGACTCCGAACGGCGAGATTGAGAAGCTATTTCTAGACAGTTATACTCTTTGAGCGTTATAAGGGGAGCCGCGAACAATTTTGTTTTTTCAAAAATTGTTGCTTGTGCTGGGATTTCAACCTAGACTGTGAAAGTCTGCAGCGTAGGGTCGTCGCACAACCCACACGGCCACGACAGAAAGCTGACAACTATACTCCCTGCAAAATATCTGTGACTGGAGATAATTTAAATTCCTTGAGTCGCAAATCGTTCCCTAGAGTTTCAGCATAGGAGTCCACGTAATTACATATTTTGTCACAGTGCGACAGCTCCATTTAAGTTGACTAGTAACAAGAATTAAGCAAAATATTTACTCTCTTATTCAGCGTAGTTAGTTCAACAAAAACTGGAAATTAATAAATCACACGAAGTATTGACCATCAAATTCGCAGTGGAGATTTTCCTGATGCGAACTGAAGTTGGGTTTACATTCTAATTATCAACAAAATCTAAGACACATTTCAAAATTGTGATGATAATCCAGTGATAAGTAAATTTTTGTCTGTCAACAAACCACTTAGAGCCAATTCGTATCGTGTAGCAGAAAAGGAAACAATTTTGTGATGACATTGAATTGTAATTTAGGAAGTTTAATATTTTGCGTTTGATTTCGGTACTGATGTTGTTTGTACTGTTTACCGCGGAGCCGAGGTAGACGAAGTCCTTAACTACGTTATAGCTGCCTATGGTGACGTTCTGGCCAAGTCGTCGATGTTGTGCGTCCTTTCTCGATGACTTGGTTTTGCCCTCGTTTACCGCCAGACCCATTTTAGCCGCTTCCGTTTCAATGCCAGCAAACGCATCATTGACGGCTCACTGTGTTCGCCCAATCACGTCAATGTCATCCGCGTAAGCTAGTAGTTGAACGGACTTTTGGAAGATCGTGCCTCTTGTGTTGGCCAGTGAGTTTTGCACGATCTTCTCAAGAACGATGTTAAAGAAATCACATGACAGAGCGTCGCCTTGTCTAAAACCTTTTTTGACATGGAAGGTCTCGGTGAGTTCGTTACCGACCTTGATGGAGCAGCGAGAGTTCTCCATCGTCATCCTGCTCAGTCTGACGAGTTTAATGTCAAAACTGCGCTGTATAGCTCGTCTCTATACACGCTGTCATATGCGGCCTAGAAATCGACGAATAGGTGGTGTGTGTCGATCTGCGATCGAATTGTAATTTAGGAAGTTTAAATTTTCGATTTCAGGGTCAATTGAAGTAAAAAATTCTAAGAGAAACGGAGCAATTAATCGGAAGGTCGTACATTCTTGTTACGATGTCTCTAAAATCGATCGCATTAGTAGCTGAGGTTCATATCCATCCAGAAAGTAGAATGGTTTTAGGTTAAGGGACTGGTAGTGAATTCACCAGCATACTTGGACCATGTTGGTCCATTGTGATACCTACAGTCAGACTACTACCGCTGATCGACCGCTCCAGTGAGTGCCGTTAATTTAATCCCAACGGCAAATGGTGACTGGACCAGATTTGAAAAATCGGATAAAAGCGTATTGCTTTGATTTCACTGGGATTCGAACCTGCGACTCTCTAACTTAGGAAAGCCATTTAATCAACTGCGCCCAGTCATTCAGAGAATGGTTTACACCACAATGACTTTTAACAAATGAATCAACTATTCCACACGCATGATAACATTCTCGTCAAAATGTTTCGTTTTTCTTGTCCTATGCCTCTTGTGCTAAAGAGTAGCGCTTATAAAATTTTAGAAGCTCTTAAGACGATCATTCGACAAGCTGTGAAGAGACATAAATATCATTGTCTCTCCCCGACTCCCAGACTACGGGGGCTTAATGCTCAAAAGCAAGCACTCAATTTGAATTCTTAACAAACAACCAACACCTTGTCCCAAATTCCAATCGTCCAGCCTTTTATCCCAGATACCGTGGAAATAATTAGGGGTTTCGATCCAAAGCTGCAACGCCAGATGGTCGGCTGTGTGGTTGTTGCTACTCCAGTACTGGTATTCAAAGTGGACAAATTCAAGAGAAAGGAATTCGAATCTCAGTATTGCTCCATCACGTGCAGCAGTAGCTATCAGTCCCCATTCACTGACCACCTGAGGGATTGGACCATTCATTCATAAAGTTCCGTGACCCTGATCGCACGGATCCAATTCGATATCGTTCGCCCAAATGTGATATCCTCATTATCGAACAACGCAATCACGAAACTTGATGAAACATCTCGAAAGCACAACCCCCTGGGGACACGAATTTGTTTACCAAACCACTCGAGCCACAAAGTATCTTTCAGTATCAGAAACATGTGCAGCAACAACTTCCCCCGAAGCCGTTTGTTAAACGACCCACTCACGGTTAGCTTTATGAAGTCATTTAAACAAACTGTAAAACGATTTAAAGCGCACCGGGCCCCTTGAGCTGATTAAGAGATAAGTCGAAATTAGATTCGAACCTGGTCACTGGCTGGACCGCAACCATTTGACCATTTGCGCGCAGTTCCTACAATCTTGATTGCGTTCGCAGTTTAAATTCTTTTTTCCCGTATTCATCCAGCGGCTGGATGCAAACGGGTTTCAGGAGCTGAACAACCCTGTAATTCGTGTAGGTACCGGTCCGCAATTACTCCACTAATTGGATTCAAAGACACATTTTTTCTGCGTGCACCTTCGTCGCTTATTGAGTGTATGTCTGTCTGCCGTCTCTATTTCCGACTTTTCGTGTCAAATTACTGTCAAGTGGTGGCGAAGTGTTTGCAGCATGCACAGCTCCTGCCATAAACTCAGAAGTGCTTAAATGTCATCGCCTATGTGTGGAACAACTTAATTCGAATGGGACGGGGTGTCATAAAGACCGACGTCTTACGGGAAAGCCGTTTCTGTTTCACGTACACGGTAAGTAAGTCGAAGAATGTGTAGTGTATCTTCTCCTCTGAAACGTGAAACTTGAGAAGTTGGACGATACAAAGTGGAACTCAATTGGAATGAAATTGAATGAAATTCAATCCTCCTCAACGATCAGCCAGGATAAGTAGCTTCAAAGAACATTAAACTTTTGTCCAGGATACGAGCTAAAGTTTCATCAAAAGCCGAAGGAACGTGCTTTTCGTTGAAATTGTAAATTCATTCTCGTGTCACCAGAATACTAGAACACAACGGTGACAGTACACATCGAAATGGAATAGGGAATGAATAAGGAATGACTCCAAAGGACGCGTACTTCAGCTGAGTGCATGACGTTGAATAGGGAAACAGAAGAGCTAACGAAAACGGAACTTTTATGCAAAAAGGGGTGTGCTTTTCAAGGGCATTCGAGCAAAAGACAACAGAAAACGAGCGAGGATTAAGAGAGAGAGTGAAGCCGTAGGATGTTTGGAGAGGTGTTGCCGAAATCACGTCCCATTGTAGACGAGCGAGGCGAACAACATTGGTTTACTTTCTTCAAGGACTGTTCCAGCAGATATTTGTTAATGTATTCATGGGAACGTTTGAGGGAGAACCGCTGATAGGAAAACTATGAAGGTGAAGTTTTTCGTATGCTAACAAGTTCGCGGCGATAAATATTTTCACTTCACCTGGAAACACTTTGAATTTTTGACTCTGACTCGACTAGGATCAAGACCTGGCGTTACCTCAGTACTTACTAAATTGACATCTGCTTCTGCGTAAGCCTTTGGAATAAACTTACATTTGTACACTCGATCAGAAAAGTCTTCTTCCACCTCAATATTTTTACTCCAACATCGTTAACTTACAGATTCACTTCGCTTGTATAATAATAATAATAATGGTGGCGCTACAGTCCAAGGTGGACCTGGGTCTAGCTTCTCAGTAACTATTGTTCTCTCACGAGTGAAGGCGGCCTACAGTCTAATGACGACTCCGAACGGCGAGATTGAGAAGCTTTTTCTAGACAGTTATACTCTTTGAGCATTGTCAGTGACTCGAAAGAGATGGTTTTTGAAAAATTGTTTGTCTGAACTTGGATTCGAACCTAGACTGTGAAAGTCTAAAGCGCATGGGTCGACGCACCACACGGCTACGGCGCCCACTTCGCTTGTATACCTTGCATTTTTTTCTAGCGAACTGTTCTCCCTATGGTTTCCATTTGAATAACCTCAAGGAGGCTAATTTTGACCTCGTTTTTTCTGTACCTTCTTTGCTTAAGTTACGAAAGAAGTCGATTGCGTTGGCTTCAAATTAAAGAAAAAATACACAAGCTGTTATGGCAACGAACAAAAATAATTCTGAACGAAAATCATTGACATAAGCTTCCAAAATTATAAGAAAAATAAGAAGATCATCTGTACGTCACCAAGATTCAAAGAAAACATAAACAATCGAAAATAAATCGACCTCTAGACGACCAAGCAAACAAATATTCAAACCGAAAGGCAGCAATCATCAGAACTATACATTACCAGAGATTCAAAAATAAGCGCTTGCACAATTGCTGGGAACTTAAAAGGCAGTGATAACATGTGTGTACACATTCGGAAGTGTGTTAAACAGAAATTTGTTGAGTGAGCTGTTTGAAGTGTCTTATCAGAAAGCGTAACCATTGATATTGTGGATAGAAACAGTTTTCGGTGGGATCGACTGATAATCAACGTTGATGTAATTCTGTTGCTCAGATTGATGCTAAGTGGTGTTGTAATGGATTTAAAGTCAACTGTCAAACACGGAAATGTACGGTTCTTCGATTAGTCAAATCTAGTTTGGAATCATACTGATTTGAATACCTTAAGGGAATGTGCGCCATTCACCTTAAAGACAATTTTGTGACTTCTGGTTAGTCTCCAAGAATAGTGGAGTGACAAGGTTATCCAACAAGAGTTGTAATTCTATTCTAGTCTTTTAAAAAATCAAAACTTGAAATTTTTTAAGTATGAACCTAAGCACACTTACAAGGTTCGTTCTACTTTTGTCCCCATCGAGCGCCTTTTCGCCAAGTGTTTTACAAGTTTAATACTCCGGCCTAGTTAGTGATGATTAAAAATATCGCCGCGGTACCTAAAAGTGTGACCGAAAACCCAGGTGTGCCCATTTCAACACGATCACAGGAATCCGGATTTAAATAGGGCCAATCCCCACCCGCTGTGCACCTTATTTTTCAGAAAGATCTTGGCGCATATGCTTATGGAATTAATGCAATTAAAATCAACAGCCCACGCATAATGTCTTACTTTCACTGTCTGTGTTTTCGAAATTAATGAAAAATATAATAATAGTAATAATAATAATGGCGGCGCTACAGTCCGATTTGGACCTGGAACTAGCTTCTCAGCAACCACTCGTGTTGTGCGTGCTATTGTTCTCTCATGAGTGGAGGGGGCCTACAGTTTAATGCTGACTCCGAACGGTGAGATTGAGAAGCTTTTTCTAGACAGTTACATTCTTTGAGCATTGTGAGCGATTCGAAAGAGGTGGAGCCGTGAACAATTTTTTTTTGAAAAATTGTTGCTTGTACCTAGAACCTAGACTGTGAAAGTCAAATGCGCATGGCTCGACGCACGAACCGACACAGCCACGGCGCCCACGAATGAAAGATATAATGATTTTTTAAATAAAATTATTCTGAATGATCTGTAAGCAATCATAACTGTCGCAACTGGGTAGCACACACTCTTCATCTATAACGAGTGAAAATGTTATGCAGACCCACGATCGCTGATGCTGATGCAAACATGCTTAACCGTCTGTCTGGCACACTTTTATATCTCCTACATTTAAAAAACATGACATTTTGGAATCATATGCTTTAGGCCTAAATATCGTTTTCTATGCATGCAAATTTCAAAAATGGGGTCAGGTGTAGGTGGAGGCAAGGTGATAGGTTCTTTGAAATGAAGTGGAGGTCCAGTTAACAACTTTCTGATCCAGAGTACCGTTTGAGAAATACGGAGCTTGTCGATCTTAGTGCGTCTCCTCCTCCTTCTAAACAAAAGAAATCTAAAAAAATCTCAAAAATTTGAATTTAAAGGTACGCATTAAATTATTACTTAAAATTATTCCGCCCCTAACATTTTTGAAGATATTAGGCAAAAGCGGTAAAACATCGAGATGCAAATTTTGAAGATCTGAAAATGCAATTTTGTAGACCAGATCGAAAGCATTAAGAAATAATAAATGTCAAGATATCGATTTATGTGCACACCTCGAGTTATCAAAGATTTAAAATTTCTAGTTTCGCACATAAGTTCTCCGCTCAAATCGACAACTCAACACGAGTTTTAGTAGTATCTGGGATTGAAATGAATATGAGCAAGCAAAAATGAACACTAGAGGTGTGACGGATATCCGGCAAGTATTCGGTATCCGGCCTATCAAGCTTCTCTTATACTATCCGGCCGAAGCCGAATACCGGATAGTCGTTTTTTCAGTAAAAAACAACAAAATAAAAAAACAATTTAATATTGGAAGCTTACTAAAGCCAAATTATAGTGAATGAAAGTTAGTTTTTCTGCATTCAGGGGTAATCATTTATTACGTTTGTTTTCATATACGATGCACGCTTTAGAAAAGAGTCTCTCACTGTATACACTGCTACATGGAGATGAAAAATAAGTTTTGGCAAATTTGAGCAAAATTGGGTACTGTCTTCCATTTACTGACCACCAAGCCCAAGGGTCACTATTCCGTTCAAAATAAACTGTTTTGAGATATAAGTCAAGCTCGTTGGCGGTATTTTTTTTGGTAGAAAACTCCGACTTGCCTTCCGCAACCTCTTCAAAAATGTCCCGAAAACTTTGCTGTGTAAAAAGTAAGAATATCTTGTCGAGGAAAAAGAATGAAACATGTTTAAGTTTGTTTGACTTGTACCGGTCTTATTTGAGCACCAAACTATTATATTATATATATATTATAATTAATTTGGGCAGATATCCGGCCGTCGAATATTCGGCTATCCAGTCTAGCTGCAGACCGAATATTCAGTATCCGGTATCCGACCGGGCAGATATCCGGCCGTCGAATATTCGGCTATCTGGTCTAGCTGCAGGCCGAATATTCGGTATCCGGTATCCGACCAAATCACTATTCGGTACAACTCTAATAAACACATCGTTAGATTTATCTTTTTTGGGCTATCTTAAAAAGCAGATCTGTGCGATTAAGCCACAAACAATTGATGCTCTCGAAGTCAGTATAATGAACGCCATCCAGGAAATTTAGCAAGACTTAAACTTTTCGAAACTGCATCTCTCGAATACGTTCCACCAACCAAAAGCGCGGCGGTTATTTGGACGGCGCTGTGGCTTTGTGGGTATGTGTGTCGACCCCTTCGCATAGATTCAAATCCCAGAACAAGCAACAATTTTTCAATCAAAAAAAATTTTCACAGCTCCACCTCTTTCGAGTCACTATCTAAAAATGCTTCTCAAACTCGCCGTTTGGAGTCGGCATGGAACTGTAGGTCTCTTCCAGTCATGAAAGAACAGTAGCACGCACAACACGAGTGGTTGCTGAGAAGCTAGGCCCAAGTTCACATCGGACACCATTTACTTGCATTGGAAAATATAGCGTCTGTTTATAACACATTGACCAATATGGGTGTCATTCCTGGGTAGTTTGTGTTAAATTATTAATAAAATTAATCGATTTCGCGACCTGAATAAATTATTCGAAACATTGGCAATGTCAAGTGCTCATCAAGAAAATGACATTTCACAAACCCTCGCTTTAGCACATGACGCAGTGTGGGTCATTTAAATGATATTTAAAGACGTAATGCCGTCATCTGTGCCTTAAAATAAAAACTAGAAAACTGAATGCTGTTATCAAATTTCGAAATTCTGACGTAATAATAATAAAAATGGTGGCGCTATAGCAAAATCAAATTAAAATTCTGACGTACTTACTGATAAATTCCACCTCACGATTGAACTTTCGACCCCCAGTAGGTGATAAGACAACATCCCGCTGTACATTTGGACAGCAGTTCATCTGGGGAGTAAGTCATCTCAAAATTACTTCGAATGTTTACTCCCCAAAAATCTAGACCATAACCCTTTCGCAGCTACATCTTCAATAATCACAATTTGATTGCCACCCGCCAAGAGCAAATAAAGTTCACGTCTCTCATTTAAACTGCGCTCCTCTTTCCGCACCACCAGTGACCCACCAAAATTAAAAAAAAAACTCTTGCCCTGATGGAAAAAGTGCTTCATTGCACATGTTCGTAACCCTAGCCCGCTTTAAAATCCTTACCTTCTTGCAACTTATGCTGCTTAGTTGAGGTTCCACGAAAAAGCAACCGCATGCAGTTAACCGGGCACAAGTAATGATTCTCGCAAAAGCGACCTACTGGAGAGTGGTGAGAGGTGAGGGAGAGAATTATTCGAATTGCCCAGCTGCAGTGCAGAGTAGTGCAGTGGGTGGAATTTCATCGCCCGTACAGGAGACTCCCACTCGTTTTGCTGAACCGAATAATAAACACAATCCAACACAACTAGTGCACAGATCGACAGATATTCTCCCTCCCGCACTCACTCCACCCGTCTCGTCGCCCGCGTCAACACCAACAACAAATAAACTTTCCAGCAAGTGGCTGCTGCTGGGTGTTATTATTATTTAACGCAAGAACTGAGAGAACTGCACATTGGCATGCAAGACTGTAGAATGTGGAGCGTGATTTATGACGGAGACCCGCACAGGCACATGAACGCGCACATCGTACGGCGGCCGTCCACCCGCCCGGTGGATTGGTGTTGGGCTGGCAATTCTATGCCACTAGGTCGATTGCGCTGTTGGCAGTTTCATTTGCTACTGGAACTGGAACTGGAGTACATGGCATTGTCTTCGCCGCAGCTGGGTACGGAAATATTTTGGTGAGCCATTCCAGCGCAGCAGTCAGACAATGGCCAGCGACGACGAGGCGGCGATGGAGCGGCTCTAAGCAAACAGAACTGATACGCCACAGCAGACCCGGTGGCGGGCCTGTGGCGATGGTGGGCTGCACATGGACCATAGACTACGAACTATCAGTGACCCATCGCCGTCACTGCCACCGGATTAAAAAATGAAATGAAAAACGTTTTCTTTTAATTTCGGGCGGGGTGATCTGGGGATGTCGTCCCAGCACCCATAACTAACGTTCCTGGACAGGTCTTATTTATGTCTTCCTAATCTTGTTTGCGGTTGAACATTAATTTCGCTGGGAGCTTCGCTTTATCACAGATCACGACTCGGAGAGTCCCTTATCGCGGCAGGGACAGAGTGTAGAGTGTGCCCACGCTAGTGACAATAAGATGGAATGGAGCGGTGCACGAAAGTTGTCTCTTTTATTGGCCTCTTGGAAATTGATACCAGTCACTGGAAGTGGGGAGTTCCGATAAGGCGCAGCAACACAAAAGGTCTGTTGTCTTAACACTTGGGTGGGCTTGGGTGAAAAGGGAGAAATTAAAGTAAAGATTCGATTATTGAATTCCGAGTGGAGCTTGAGTGTGTGCATAGAAAAGTGTTGTTTGGTGGAAACACTGACGTGAAGCGATACGCGGTGAAGAGTGATAAAGAGCTGATAGTACAGAGTACGAATGAAAAGAAACGAAACGCTTTAGTTCGGAAATTGTACGATTTTAAGTCGGAAAGGGGCAGGAGAATTAGTTTCAAGTGACAGAACTCTGAACAAAGTCAATACAATCGAACGTGTTTCTCGTTCATCGGTTTCGTTACGGCCCTATACGAGTACATACGGAGTCTTCAAAAACGTTTGGCCCAACATACACCTGAACATATACAGCGGGGAACTCGTTGCGATGATGAGACTTTCTAAGTTTGTTGGGATGCTTACAAAAGCACGCCCAGTTTCGTACGCCTAGCTTCTCTCTTTCCAGTTGGGCACGCCATCCGAAGCGCGTTGTCCTTCAGGGTCAGACTCGAAGACTTTTTGAATCGGAGCGTTGATGTCCATTCGCTGTACACGACCCAATTATATTCTTTGGAGCATTGTTAAAAGTAGAGCCTTGAAAATCTCAAGCTGTCGAACCGTGCAGTGTCTGAGTGTGAGCTTATGTTGACTTCTAACCTCGGCGGATGGCTTTATGCCCTGTGCTGTCAGTCATCAAGAGCTGCTGTCAGTCTTGCATCCACGACGATAAGTTAAGACCAGATTTGCTTTGCTATGAGGCACGTGGTGAATGTGGACGATCCATGATTAGCGGTTGTTATCGTGTAGAAAACGACATTGAGGATAGGTCTCTACCAGAGAACTGCCTAAGACCCTCTTTTTGCGGTGTACATATGATGGCGTCGTTCTTGAATACCATATTGCTTTTGAGCTATGACAGAGCCTCTTTTATCGCCTTGGTCTGAGCTTAGAAGACGCTGCAATGTTCCGGAATATTGAGTGATATGATAATAATGAGATCCTTGGGCGACACCTACGAGTATCTTTACTCCCTCGCATGGCTTGAATCCATACGCCGAGGACGCTATATCTGATGGTCGGACTTCCAGTCTGATCTGAAGGTAATGTTGGTTGAGAAGCGAAATTGGGGTAGTAAAGGGTCAGTGTGTTAAAAAAGGATCTCGAATTTGTTGAGAATTTTAGAGTGTTCGATGAAGTGTTCAAATGAAGTGTTTTAAATCTAACTGCTGTGCCAGCTGCTACCTGTCTTCTAAAGGAAGGTAAAGAATTATGTTCAGTGCATCGGATGGGTGTTGTCTCTATAGCTCAACTGCTGCAAGTGCTTGCCGATCTTTGTACACGGTTAAGAGTTTGCAGTGGACAGGTTTTTCAAAAGCTGTTCACCATATTGCGGCTCCATATTTTAGTGCTGGTCTGACTACTGTTGTGTACAGTCAGTATGAAATTCGTGGCTGTAATTGTCATTCACTTTCAGCGGTTTTTCTACATCAGAAGAATGCCGTAGTGGGTTTCTTGATACGCTCCATGATGTTGATTTTCGACTTTTTTTTTTTCCTCTTGTACAACCCTGCCATAAAGCCAGCGACACTGCGACCTAAAAGGGTCTATTGTATCGACGGGTTGGAGTTAATCCAAAAGATTTACCACTTTCCTTATGAAAGATAGTATATCTTTTGTAGTGGAGTTTTTTCAATTCCACTGAAGTCAGTATTTCCCTATAGAGAATACGTTTCCTTAACCAATGTAGTGCCGGACATTCACATAAAATGTGCTGGGATGTTTCGTCTTCTTCAAGACAAAACCTACATTTCGTGTTTTGACACAAGTTCATTTTGCTAAGGTGGTAATTCAAGCCGCAGTGGCTCCTTATCTAAGCTAAGGATTTCCTTATAGGAATAGGGTGTGATTAATCGCTTGGATTGCCTGAGACCTGATCCATTGGTCCAATGATCTAGGCGAAGTTTGTTTTCCCACTCGTTAATCAGCGCTGCAGCCGTCGTCCCATTGACACTGTAGTACGGTTCTGAACCAATGAACGCAGTACTTGAACCCGCTCTAGCGAGTTCGTCTGCGGATTCGTTACCTGTAATCCCTTTGTGTCCAGGGAACCAGCCAAGTTTCACTTTGTTGTGTTTGGCTAGGGATTGCAGAGCATCGTGGCAACATTTGACGGCTTTGGAGTCTATTTGACTGGACGATAAGGCCTTAAGTGCTGCCTGGCTATCTGAAAAGATTTGTATAATAGCGCCCTTGATACCTTTACCAAGATTATGTCTCGCGCAGATCTCAATGGCATGGATTTCGGCTTGAAACACAGTGGGACTAGACCCCATAGGTACAGAGATCCCAGTGTTGGGTCCACAGACACCAGCTCCGACTACAGAATCCATTTTTGATCCATCTGTGTACCAAACTAGACTCCTGGGGTCTAGTGTTGGAACACCATTGGACCAGTCTTCCCGGTCCAATAGTTCAACTTCAAATAACCTGCCGAAACAAACAGCAGCATGAGAGAGAGTGCTTTCTTTGCGTGAAACTACAAAATGTTTGCGTACGCGAAAGGGATTTCTCGAATCGCAGCAAAACATAGTGGGAAATGGTAGTTTTTTTTCCAGAATAATCAAGCAGATCTATTAACTTATGAAAGAAAAGATTGGAAGAAACATTTCCATTCCCGCGCATTTTTATTCTTGCTTCGAAGAACGATAAAAAGAGATTAATGACTTCAGCAAGAAATTTTACGAACTTCGAAGGCGTAAGTAAAATCGACCCAAGTCGACGCAGAACCGCTTTTCAAGGAGCATCTAGGTAGACCCAGTAAAGACATGTAAAGTGAGCCGCAGCACCCTTCCAGTTTCTCTTCTTCCTCGCTTCGTTTTTATTGACCATTTTGCAAATTTTCGGTGAGAATGACTACTAAGCCCTTCTACTAGCGGACAAATTTAGATAAAAATCTATTTCATCAAGTTTATAGGCCTTTTTGTCTGGTTTAAATAAACTGTTTGAGTGCACACACACTCTGACTGAACCAATTGGCTATCGCTTGTCAGAAAGTTTTTCTTTGTTTCATTTCAGCGCATGCTGCCACACTGACTAGTCACTTAAGGTCAGCACTGATGCGCTCTCTGATAACTTAATGGTTCCTCGTTGTGAGCTTACATATGTTTCAACGTTTATCTTGTTTTATGAACATGCTTTGCTGGTTCGATTAAACAGGCATTCGGCTTAGATATTAGATTGTAAATGGGACTCAGTTGGCATTGATAGCCATAAGCTTGAACATAGAATACAGATCTGTTGAAAATCAATGGGGTGCAACTTTCCGCCGATGTTGCCTCATGTCAATGTCATTTCAGATTGCACTGTGTTTTTGGAGACCTATTATCTGCTGATGCATTTGATTACTATCTTCTGTTCACGAAATGAAGACTGTTTCCTACGAAATCCAACGAGTGAGTGGTGCTGTCAAGCTGTCCATTGACTCATTTATTCAAATTAATTCAAAATTAAAACCATCGTTGAACCTTGAACCTGACTCACGGGGCGGACCTTCGTTTTGGCACTTAATCACGTGCGCACATATTTCACTGAGTGGCAGCGAATGAGTTGAAGCACTTGAACTCGGTATCAACTATCATGGCATGGCAAAGATCATCAGCGGATGTGTTTAGATTGGATGATGAATTATTTCGGAGAAGTTCAAGGATAATCCTCAAATGGACGTGTCCGATGGAAGCGTCGTAAATTTGTATCTTCTTTTAGTGGATAATTGGACATATCTTTGACGAGTATTAAACATTCAAATTTATCAAGAAGCACTCTTCATTTGAGGACGAGTAAAGTACACATGCATTTGCAGTGAATCATGCTGCACATTCCACGCGATTGCAGTAAAAACACGCGGAAGAGGTCAACATTTGAATAAGTTCAGACAGATTCGGGCAGATGCATCGCTTACAGTCTGATTGACATAATCTGGTTTTCTTCACGAAGTGACAACGGGCTTTCAACAACAACAATAGCAGTATTAGTTACACAACTTTGTAGTTCGCTGCAGTGACGTACTAAAAAAAACACAATCGTAGCCATTTTCAGTCGCTGGTGCGGTCAAACTGCTTTCATCCCTTTGGCGACACCGTCTTCGTTGCATGTCGTCTTTGTTTTGGTGAATTAAAAATTCAACGGCACTTTGACCACTCCCACTGGCGACCACAACCTGCATTCGGATTTGTCGTCGAGGGTGTGGAATGTTACTACTTCAGAGTTCAACTCTTATTGCTGCAGCGAGTTATAAAGTGAGTATCGCTGTTAAATTATTCTCGAGAACACTCCAACTAATAAGTAGACCACTCCTCTTAGGCTACCACCCCCCAGGGGACATTGTAACGCCATTAGGGAATGCTGTGTTGTGAAAATCCACTTCCAACTCCATCACAAAATGTTCCAACTAAGAGTTTACTTTGTAACTCCATCCAGCGCAAAAGTTCTTGAAAACAAAACGAGCACAAAAAAAAGTGATTTCATCAACAAGGCGACTACGTCGTCTGGCGCGACTGAAAACTAGGTCACGAAGCAAGCAAGCACTTCCCGAAGATGTTTACGGGAGAGAGAAAATGAAACAACATCCCACTTCCTTCCACTTTTTTCATTTGGAACATCTCAAGGCAGCACGGTGTCCCACTTAGCACTCGAGCGTGAGAGCATCGTCCCTCCGCATCCAGATGTCTGCTGTAATCCGAAACAAAGAGCCTCTCCTGCTTAATATGCGAGACCAGACCGCAGCACACATAGCGAAGGCCTTATAAATTTATTAATTTAAATCACAAATCTCAGAGCACTCTGTGTGAGCCGCGTTAACTCCTATTTAGGAGCAGCTCGTTGAAAAGCGTCAACGCTTTTGTCTATTTACATCGACTTTAACCACAAGACCCGCACTGGCACCGTGTATCCCCAGTGGGCTAGTCATTCATGCACTACAGAGTACGAGTACTTCCATTTTCATTAGGCCCACCAGTGCTGCGGCGCGGAATGACGGCGGCGGTGGTACGGAGCCGGATTGAATTGCATATTTGGGCACACGTGAATTTGAATACCATTCGGAGTGACACTTGCTGACGTTGGTGACGTTTCCAAATCAGGTCTAGCACACAGTCGCATTCACGGAGATACGCACCATCTATTGCCGCAAGATGAAAACGACGACGGTCTAATTGAGAAAAGATCCACGTCCGAGACGCCATAAAGACTTGGCACAGACGAGAATCCAAAACGACACATTCGCCGCTGGCTTTCGGTGGGCAGACTAATGGTGCGTATGGCATGTTGCAAGCGCTCCACGAAAACGAAACGCATTCTTGACAGTAACATGATCTGACCGATGACGGATGTTGTTTGGCGGTAATTGGGGGGGGGGGGAATGACTTGACTTGTCGGTGTCGGTGGAGATTAAAAAAGTGAAAGAGGTCAATCCATGGACCAAGAAACGAATGGGTGTCGAGGGTCACCGAACTCAACATTGTCAGATCGAGATCCAACAACCGTTAATTCCAGAGAAAGGAGTCCACACTGTTTGACTGTCGAATATATTGTTCGAGCGGATTTCTTACTGCTTCCCTGACCATATCTGACCACAGCAATTGACAAACAACATGTCTAATGGCTTGACACATGAACGACTTAATCTCGCTTCCTACGCACGTTCGATTCGGTTGGAAAGTCGTTGCAGAGAGAGGGGGACGATCTACCATTTCCTCCGAAATTGGTGATGTTGTTAACTTGTATGTTTGTCATGCACAAACAATGAAAATGAAAGTACTAACGGGAACTGACACTAAGTCGGGAATAATAACATAATTGTGAGCTGACCCTCGGGTTTGAGGAGGTTTGAGGAACAGACACTACGACAGTCTTGTCTTGGCTGCAGTCGGTTTCTTAGAAGGAAATGGAGACGAATTAATTGTCTGACAATGTGGTTCCTGATCAAATTTGAAATGCAGACTTGCGCTGCGTACATGTGATTTTCTTTTGAAAAGGTTGATGGGGTTTTGATGCCGACAAGAGCGTTTTCGTCTAGACTGTATTGAAGGGACTTAACAGGGTTTTTAACTGTTTGATGCAAGTACACAGTTTTAGGTCGTTACTGTTACTGGTTGAGGGATTATTGTCGGATTGGAAACAACATCGACTATCGGTGGTATGGAAGAGTTGGGCAATTTAAGTTCCAATGTGTGCATTGGATTTATGCTACATTTGTTAAGTGATTTAATGGTCAACAACAGAAACACAATCTTTTAAACAGATGAGAGGTTTCGACGTAGGGAGGGATTGACAAAAAGAAACCCACTTTGTCCCTATTGTCTGTCAGCAAACATTGGAGACTTTTCCAAATCTTTAAGGAACAGCTTTGTTATAAAAAAAAGGGAGTTTATATAAAAATTTGGGGCGTAGTGTTTAGGTGCGTCGACTCCTACGCTCGAAGTCGTCGGTTCGAATCTCGAAAAAAAAAACATCAAACATTTTTTCACGGCTCCACCTCTTTCGAGTCGCTGACAATGCTCAAAGAGTATAACTGTCTAGAAATAGCTTCTCAATTTCGCTTTTCGGAGTCGGCATTAAACTGTAGGTCTCCTCCACTCGTAAGAGAACAATAGCACGCACAACACGAGTGGTTGTTAAGAAGCTAGGCCCAGGTCCACCTCGGACTGTAGCGCTGCCATTATTATTATATTATTATTATATAAAAATTTAATTACTGACTAAAAGACAAAAAAACGTGAATTAGGGGCACAAAATGGAAAATGTTGTAAGGGAGTATAGGAGAAATGTCTGGTTCTTCGTTTTAGAACGACGGTTGATTTTTGACTTGAATTAATTAAGGTACAGAAGAGCATTTGAAGAATTACTCCTTAGAATATCCTTGAGATTGATCAATGCCAATTTGAGGCACAAGGGTTAGTCGAAGATTGAGTAGAAAAAAACTTTACAGATTCAAGAAATGACAGCTTTAATGGCGATTGGGAGAAACTAAAATTAAAGCCGCCGACATTATTTTGCGAACGAAAGAATGAAGACTCTAAGAAGTTTAATTTCTCGCAAAGTATTCAAGAAACTGTAGGAAATTATCACCGATTCTCGTGATCGATTTCTTAGAGGTCTTGTGACTTCGGAGAAATTTGTGGTCAGCATAATCAACGAACTGAACGCTCTATTTATCGTCTTGTTGAACAGCTCTGTTTCGGATGAGTTAACATCTCATAAAACCACCAATAGGTGTGATCTCTGGGTAATCTCGACGTCAAAACTGTGAAACAAGAGTGTAGATAGTTTCTAATACGATGGCTGTAAGAATATAATTTCGGAATATTTGTGGTTGTAACTAAAATAAACAAGTCGTTGTGATTTGTCAGGTCTTTTGAAGATCAATTCATCAGATCAAAGTTGGCTTGAAATTTATAGAGAAATGGTAGCATAAACTGACCGCCAAAACATAATAATAATAATAATAATGGCGAGGCTACAGTCTCAGCAACCACTCGTGTTGTGCGCAGTGCTGCCAGTTTGTGGTAAATTTACCGTTTCGTTTTTTACCACACATTTGGTGAAAAGGTATTTTCATAAAAAAAAAGGGTAAATTTCTTCTGAAACAACTATTCTTCCGCTTGTTTGTGTTTTCTAACAAATCTATGGTTGGAATACCATGAGTTCAAGAGATGGCTGAAACCAGTGCCACAAATAGCGAGCTGCAGAGATAAGATGCAGAAATAATAAAGCACGGTGGAGGAAGCAAACATTAAAAGAATACCCAAAAGATACAAGGAAATAAGGTGAAATAAATTTGACAGTTTTCTTCGCGAAGCATAATGCAACAAATTACACGACAGAGCATTCGGTTCCCCTTTTAAATTTTTTTTATAAATTCCGAATGTGCGAAAAAATATAGTAATTCACTGCTCACTTTTTTGGAAGTGGTACATTTTCAGTGATATGGTAATTTTTCTTTTCTACTGTGGTAAATTTTACTGGGAGCACAACTTGTGCGTGCTACTGTTCTCTCACGACTGGAGGAGACCTACAGTTCCATGCCGACACCGAACGGTGAGGTTGAGAAGCTTTCTTTAGGCAGTTATGCTCTTTCAGCATTGTCAGTGATTCGAAAGAGGGGGAGCTGTGAACAATTTTTTGTTTGAAAAATTGTTGCTTGTTCTGAGATGAGAACCTCGACTGGAAAGTCAAGTGCGAAGGGGTCGACACACATACCCACAAAGACACGGCGCCCACTTGAGGCATAAATCTTGCTAAATTTCCTAGATGGCGTTCATTTCATTGGCTTTGAGACCATACATCATTTTTTGTCGCACGGACCTGCTTTTTAAGTCTAAAAAAGGACAATTCTTTTTTGTGTGTTTATTGTTACTAGGGGTTGCATTAAATATGAGAGATACTACTGAGACTCGTGTTGAGTTCTTGATCTTAGCTGGGAATTTATGTCCGAAATGGGAAATTTTAAATATTTTTCAACTCGAAATCTGGAAATATTTTGATATTTCTGATTTCTGAATGATTTCGATCAAATCTAAAATCTGCTCAAATCTACAAAATTCTCATATCGATGTTTTGCTCTATTTCTCAAACTAATTAGACTCAAATACTCAATATAATTTTAGACGAATGTATTCACTGCACACAGGTTCGGAATTTACCACAGAATTTTTTTCCATACCCACACAGAAAAAAAACTAAAATCTTGAAATTAGGCAAAACCTCAGGTGCAGCTCATAGAATCGTTGCGTAGAGTAGGGATTGTAGGCAGGATTGAGAGGGATACAATATACGACTTTCACAAGCCAGAGGGAGATGGGTTGGATGCGCCAAAAATCGGCCTTCTTCCACCGAAAATCCACTTTCAAAGCGGATTCTCGGGTGAAGCAGGTATAATTTCATCCCTCTCGTTCCGTTTTCAGCATGTTTTCTTAATTTTCTGGTGATCGCTGATCGGGTAACACCTCACGCATGCTACGTGTCATTTTAGTAAAATTGATCACAGGGACGATTTAAATGCAATTTTAATGTTTTTTTTACTGTATACATATAGTACTATATACAAACGTTGCTGCTACACCTGAAGAAAACATTTTTTTATCCGTCATTCATGAGAAATTAGAATGTAAAAAAGCGCATTTCTCAATTTTCCGCAGAACGTTACTGGGTGAAAACATGATGCAAGTGAACCGATTCGCGTGTTCCACACGCAGAAAATCTTGCATGCCGAGTTGGATTCCCAGTCGTTTGTAAACAGCCACTAAGAGCTTCAACTCTTACACCGAAAATCCGTGATCTCGAGCAGAACAACATTCCGGCTCCATCTTTCTCTATTCGGAAAGCGTCTTAAGCCTCGCCGTTCGAAACTTTAAATATATCGTTAGTCGCAACGATTTAGCCAGCAACAATTATAGAGCTGTTTGCTTTAATAAATTGACTGAGTTACGTGGTGTATTGCATTTTGCGACGTCTTAAAATTGTAAGTTCAATCCAAATCGGTTATAACGACCTTCAGGGGACTAACGAATTTGGTCGTTGTAAGCAATTTATTATGCTTTTGAATTACATATAATAGAGCTTAGGCGGGACCTAAGAATTTTGTCGTTATTACCGATGTCGTTGTAAGCGGTTTTGACTGCACATAATTTTAACTTTGATGTCATTGGGTTAGAAAACAAAAAAGTCTTCGGAGATTAATTTTTTGAAAGAACAAGGAATACATCTTCTCATAGGGCACTTTAAAAAGAGTCTTCATAAAAAAGAGTTAAAGTGTTTTCAGCTCATTTATTAAGCTTACGAAGCAGATGGTGATTAAGTGGCACCAATTCTTGAAGTGGCATACCAAACGGAGCAAAAATGAAACGTCAGCCATATAAGTGGTTGCCTTTAGAAAACCTATTGTCAATTCGAAAACCAAGCCTATTACAAAACACCCTGTATAACTCCATGTATCTTAAGAAATGAAAGGGCATTTGAATATTCTTCTCGGTGCATGACCAATGCATGATGTTTTCAATTCGTAATGCTTTCAAAGCATGAAGCTTTCTCTTGCACAGGTTAAGTTGAGGGATTTACCCGCGTTGGACAAGAAATAGACAATTCTGTGTAAACAAATTATGTAACTCCATCTAATTTACGACTTAACTAAACACAATTCGTGGCAAATATGCGGTTTCATATTCATTCAAACAATATAAGCCTATTCGTTACAAATTGCGTATTTCATTAAAGTTACAAGACACGAATCATTTATGGGACTGCCTATCTCTGACAGAGTATGCAGATGTTCGCCTAGATTCACAAATTATCTAACCACATGTTAAACCTTTGAACCATGAACAAAATCGCAAAATCGTTGATTGATTTTACAAAGGCACGCAAACGAACATAATTTTGCATGAAAATTCATCTTCGGTGATGAAGCGCTTCAATTATCACCTCAATGAGGTTGTTAAAAAGCAATTTAGGGCGAGGAAAATCAGCGAAGTGAAAATTTTTGATTAACGCGATTTATGGGCTATAGGTGTTATCTGTGATTTCATTATGGCCATGCTAAAGAATTGGATGAAATGCTTAGGCAAGCAAAAATAGTATCAAACTTTGACTTTAGTGGATCGACAGATACAATATGCCACTTGTAAGGAATGCAGAGCAAAAATGAATATTTACCTATTGACATTTCCAAGGCATTCGATGTGGTCAATTATGAATTTTGCATGATTAAGTGGTTTTGCATGTGACTTCGAAGTAGGTTTCAAAGAGTGCGGATTGGATCGAGATAAGAAACGAAGTTAATTTGAATTAATTTGGTTGCGATCAACTGGTGAGTGCTGCAACTCTCAAGAAATGACAAGGGCACAAATGTCTTTGGCTCTCTTTCATTTAGAAGCTACCTCATATTTTGTGACATCCTCTCGGTGTTGGTAATGAATTCTTATTTATCTGGTCAGGATTTTCCAATAATATCGTCAGCGTAACATAGTCTCTGCCTGGAAGTGATCTTCAAGGTCTGTTTTTGACGGTAAAGACTAATATTCAAATTGAGGAGCTCATTATACTACAAATTGAGGGTGAGTTTCATTTCCTTGTGAATGCCTTATATGGCAAGAGAAAGTCCGGCTTTGAAAGGACAAACTATCTTGCAACTAAAACCGCAAAAAAAAACGCATTAACAGAATGGTTCTGGAATAAACTTGAATATTTCCTCGTTCATATTACCTGTTTAGTTTAAATACACTTTTTATACGTCATTAAACAACAGTGATACCCGGCTGATGCAGCAAACATTATAATATATATCCCAAAGAGTGCAACAAAAAACTTTGAAGTCCCAAAGACTGCAGGGAAAATTTTTTGAAGTCCAAAAGACTGCATCGAAAATTAGTTGAAGTCCCAAAGACTGAATTGAACATTTTTGAAGTCCCAAAGACTTCAACTTTATGCGGGTGACTTCAAGTGAATGGCGAAGACTTCAAAGTGATTTCAGTGAATGCACTGTCAGTCGATAGACTTGCATTCAATTGACTGGTCAAAAGACTGGTCGTAAAGATTGATGAGACTTTAAATAGAATGATGACTTCGATGCTGAAGTCCAGAAGTACCAAATGAAGTCAATTGATTGAATCACAAAACAGATAATTCTTTCCTTGAATTCAGCGATTGCGATCTTTTACAACTCTGGCCAACATATCTTTAGCTCGGTGCCCCAATTAAAAATATGCTCTCCATTCGTGGTACATTCGAAGGCGAGGCCTTTCTTTTTCACGTTGTTCCTCAAGGTTGAAGTTAAAGACTTCCGACCGGGAGCCATCTGAATCTATAAACACACATTCGAAGGACACCCCCCTTTCCTTGGGCTTTTGTTACCGCCAATATTTTATAGAAGTGCGTCGCCCTGCTTGAAGATCTTGGTGAGGTCTGACACCCTTGACAGAATAACGAAAATTCCCCATCGGGTCTTTCCCAAAATCTTTGAAGAAAAATACCAAAGCTGAAGTGATTTATCTTTTCCGCGTGCGTGAATGGATCAATAAAATGATGGTCAGGTTGCAGATAAAATGTTTTCACTGAACAATCAGGCAGTGTCCAGACGTATGGACCAAGTAGACGTCAATACGTCACTGGATTAAGAATGTGTACAAAAAATAACTAGCACGCATCTTATTAAATAACACTTTTTGGAAAAGGGCCGTGGTCGCCGTGGCGTAGTGGGTAGGTGCGTCGACTCCTACGCTCGAGGTCGTCGGTTCGAATCTCGAAAAAATCATCAAACATTTTTTCACGGCTCCACCTCTTTCGAGTCACTGACAATGCTCAAAGAGTATAACTGCCTAGAAAAAGGTTCTCAATCTCCCCGTTCGGAGTCAGCATTAAACTGTAGGTCCCCTCCACTCGTGACAGAACAATAGCACGCACAACACGAGTGGTTGCTGAGAAGCTAGGCCCAGGTCCACCTCGGACTGTAGCGTCGCCATTATTTTTATTTTTATTTTGGAAAAGGGCCACAGAGAGATCAAGGGCTACAAAAGGCGAACGTCCCATCATGCAGGAAACATCCCCGGATTATTCCGGAATCTCAGCTATCTCGCGCACCTTCAATCGGCGGTCTGCCAATGCAATAGACTTTTGTCACGTTATCCTCCGTGGTAGCCGTGGTAACCGACGTGTGACCACGTTGAAGCTCGTTAAACAAATATTTCACAGTCGCTATCGAGGGAGAAGAGTCATCGTACACAGCATCCAAGCACTCTTTGATTTCGCTGCGCGATTTCCCTTAAAAATCGAGGGGTCCCAGGTTCGAATCCCAGTGAAATCACCATTTGCCGTTGGGATCAAATTTACTGCACTGGAGTAGGTTAGCAGTACAAAGGACCAGTTTTGAGCCTGAGTGCTACAGTAGCGTTTTAAAAAGATGCTCCGAAAAAAAAAAATAAAACGCAGTTTGGAGCGTCTCCTTTCTTCAAAAACGGACTTAACCAACAATAGGTAATTTTTCTCTCACTGAATATTTAGATCTATCGTATGATTTTCAAAGAGCCCACTTAGGTGCAATGTGGATCAATTTCATTAACTTGAAACTCATCAATTTATAAAACTGTACGGACAGATGTGCATTTTTCTATGAGTAGAATTTGTGACAAAATTTGTAAAATTAAATGATATGACGCTTCAAGTAAATTGGTGAAAAATTTCTTCTAGACTTTAATCAATAGTAAACACAACTCTTTCTTTGAAGACCCAACTAATATCCTAACGTCCTGACGAGAGTACCAAACTGTTATGTCAGCAGCAACCAGCTTAGAAAGGCTTCTGCGCTATTTTCAGTAATAATTCCATGTATCTGTTTTTACAAAATCCCACCAACCACGTCCTACCGAATTCAAACGAAAGCACACGTCAAGCTCTACAAATTTTACACAAAATACAAATTTTATCCAAATATGTAACTCCTGATTTTGTACAGATGTGTCTGAGTATCTAGTCGTAAAAGGATTTTTTATACAACTCCTCATACGGAGCCACGCCTACTCGACGAAGGCGGTTACACCAAGAGAAACCCTTTTATCTCTCCTCACACATTAATTTCGCGATTAATTGGCATTATTGTCAATGTTTTATGGGAATCCATTATTTACAGCGATACCCAAGGCCACTTTTAGAGCGAAGTCTGAAGAAAAAAAAACATCCACCTTGTGTGGTCAGTTGAATAATGAATTTCAAGCGAATCGCCCACCTTATTCTGGTAGACATTCTCAGTGTAAAAATAGTTACAAACGAAATGTATTCAAATGAGATAAAGTGCGTGATCATTAAAACACCCTCTCTACGGATGAACGCCCTGTGAACAGTGAAGAAGTTGAATTTGCTCAGATTTGGAACAAACCGCTTTTGTTTTCAGTATCTCTTGGAGAACTCCATAATTACCAAGCTCGAATGCATTATGCATCGCATCTGGCATAACCTACAAAACGTACTCGGCCCGTAACGCATTAAAATCAAAAATATGTATCTCTCTCATTCACTGCTCCGATTCAACTCATATAACAAAATTTATCGCCTCCAATGAATGTGTATCTCAGCGCAGGCGAAGCACAGATACAGTTTTTTTTTCTGATTTTTTGTTCTTATTTTACAACTCTACATCGGATTTTGTGTTTTCCTCGATGCAATCAAAAATATTTTCTGACGCACACTGAAAATGAATGTGGAGACCATTAGGGACTCCTCCGAATGGCACCGTCTTAGCGTGTTTAACTTTGTAGTAATTGCAAGCACTCAAGCACTTCCCCCTGGTTTCGGCGGGGCGCGGATGGGTGAACCTTTGTTTCCCAGTGAAGTGGACTGACCTAGAAATGTTTGAGTTCTTTTGGTGTATGTGCTCTATCCACGCTCTGGGGTCTCGTAAAATGCTTTGTTGGTGTCCATTAATTGCGACAAGTGTGCGAGACAAGAATGTGTAGCTCGAAGGCGAATGAATTGTGAAGCGACATGGGAGCCTCAGAAGTGGCTCCAAATGTTACTATCGGTCGCTTTGTTGTTCCCACACATGTATCCAACAAATAGTTCAATTGTTCGTGTGGCCGAAACCTACTCATATATGTTTTGACAACTTCGATTGTGGCTCGATTGAATTGGGCTTTTTGTCCAGCGCTTAGCTAATGTACTTTTCTTGACGCACTTATGCTAATGATGTGTTAATTCTCGTTTTCTTTTCTCTCTCTCTCTCTCTCTTTCCAGGTATGTGCTTAACTCGTTCGAGTCTTGGAAAACTTTTCAGAGAAATCAGTCTATTGAGACACTTGTTGGTGAGAGACCCACCGCGACCAAATCAGCAGCAACTGGTAGCTGATCGGCTTATGAAACTTCGATAACGCAGTCACATACATAACTCAAAATGTTCCCATCAATCCATAGTGAGACGTTAGCATTTTTGATTTCAGTTAACCCAGATTGGCCGGCCGCCTTTCGAAAACTGCGCTGAAGGGCTTTGTAAACTCTTGCTGACGAATTTGAAAGTAAAATCAACCGCGACTAATTGTGAAATCGTTAGCGGTGTAGCGATGGTCTCCAATCGGATTCGCCTGACCCAAAGTGAAATTGTTTTCACATTCAATTATTGCAATTTTGCTTTATGCTGCCAAAAAAATAGGGGAACCAACACAAACCACTTGCCATTTCTACAAAAAAAAAGAAGGCGAAAACTAAATAAATAAAAATACAAATATTGAAATCAGATTTGATTGATTGGTCCCGTCACAACTGATTGACCGGAAACCAATCAATTGAAACGAATGAGAGACAACAACAATAGTTTGGCTTCGTAACGGCGGTGTCTTTATCGAATAAATCGGACTTGTGGATTTTCTATGAATTCGAAATGAGGAACAAAATTCAGTCGTATTTCATTTCGGTTGATTTGCGAATGTTTTTTTTTACTTTTAACACCCTTGTCGCCGGATTGAAACAATTGATTGCCGAAGAATGCAATGAGTCTTCGAATGAAAGAGTTCCAGGAAACCAACATCTGAGAGGTGGTAACCATTTTTCCCTCGCGGTATTTTTCACAACTTGACAAGTGGAAACGGTTGAATAAAGCCTGGAATCTTGAAAATAACTACTAGCAGCAACAGCAACACAAAGGAATTATGGGCCTAATTAGTCCAACCAACTCAATTTTCCAGTATTTTGGGTACAGAATATTCTAAAAAGTTTACGTACTTGGAAAACAATCGTCCCACCATAACTTTCAAAAACAGAGAACTCCCTGCCATTTACTTTAATCCAAATTACAGTTGAATATACTGCATCCTTCAAATTAATTGCTTTGGGAAGCCATACATCTCTGCCACTTGGAAGGATTTCCCAACTTTTTTATAGCAGACGGGTACTGGAAAAATCATGAGCTAGTCGATCACAACCACTTAATTGTCCAATCGAATTGATTTAAAGTTTATTTTTCAGGAAGAAAAACGAACAATTGGGTCAATAAGGGAAACGAGAAGCTGATTTGTTTATATTCCCCAAAAACTCAACTGGTATCCTTGTTCTAACGAGATGTTCATCTGGGTCGTTATCATACAGACTTATTTTACTTCTTGTTAAAACTGTGGAATCAACTATTCGCGTAACAAGGACAACTTAATTTCAAGACACAGATAAAATCCTGCATACCGCTGAGACTATAGTTAGGTTAGGTTAGGTTGAAGTGGCTGACTGTAGATAGCAAACACACTTAGGCCAATTTAGGCCCATTGTGATACCACGCGGAACTGATGTTACCTATCCAAAAAAACATTTAGTGCTTTCAACGAATCTCTTTAGTTGATTAATGCCGACGTTGTGCAATTCGCTCAAGCCCTTGAAGAAGTAGGCTCCAAGGTGTTTTTCCCTGCGAGAGGAGAGGGCGCTACAAGTGCAGGAGGAGACGCATTATGCTTTCCTTTTCTTCTTCGCCTCTGCAGCTTCTGCAGAAATCATTATGAGGGAGTCCCATTCTTGAGGCGTGAGTGCCAATGGCACAGTGTCTTGTGATAACGCCAATGAGAGTCCTTAGGGATGACCTGTTCATTCTAAAAAGATAGAGTGAACGTTTTAGATCAAGTTAAGGCAAAATTTGTTTTGTGATGAGGCACGTAGTGCCATCTGACCATCTTGAGTTGGTGTTTTTAAATGGCATAGGCGGAGGATCTCCACTGGGAAGGTTTGTGGAGGTCGTACCGCTCCTGGCGAGATCATCGGCTTCACAATTCCCTGGAATGTCACTATGTCCCGGCACCCACATGAGGTGAATATTAAAATGCTCAGCCATCTCGTTAAGAGATAGGCGGCAACTTAGGGAAGTCTTAGAGAAAAAAGTAACCGAGCTCAGGAATTTGATTGCTGCCTGGATGTCTGAACAGATGAGGATGTTCTTCTTGGATATCACATTGTTCTTGAGCCAAGACAGGGCTCTTTTATTGCCATCGTCTCAGCCTGGAATACGCTACAATGTTCTGGAAGGTGGAGGGATATACTAAAATTGAGATCCTTGGAGTAGACACCTAATCCTACTCCCTCGTCCGTCTTGGATCCATCTGTGAACCGTCCAGCCCCTGAGTATCAGACCTCCAGGCAGACCTGGAGGGTATGCTGGCATAGAACTTTTTCTCAAAGACGAGATGAGGAAGTAGGAGGTCGGTGTCGTGCGAGACTATAGTTCCTTCACTGACATTTTTTTAACAGCAACTTATCGACTCCTCCTTATTAAACAGAATTAGTTGAATCCATCCTTTCCGTAAACCTTTTGGAAATTGGTAAACATTGTCCAAGTCTGAAGCGTAACCTGATAATTGACTCTGCTGCTGGAAATTGAAACATTATATGACAAATGGTTTGAAGTTTAAGAAAAAGAGCACGTGTCAATCGTCAAGTCGTCCATACCGCAAATGATAGGGCTCCCAACACCTTGGCGTTAGAGATTGCTATCGGAAGGTCATACTTGAGGCATTTCGTTTGATGCTCATTTTTTTGTTCATATACTCGTACTTTTATTCAAGAATTAATTATTCTTACTGATGTTAACCTTTGAATTCGAATAGTCCAGCCAGTCCAGCAGACAACGGGACAGAAAGGAACACTGGTAACATATCTATCAACATTTTTCTCTTGAGTTATAGTGACACCACAATACCTCTGTACAACCCGTAAAGTTCGTCGTTCAGTCTCGTCCTCCAAACACCATCAGTGCATATGGGACCAATGCCTTTCATACTTTCACCACGATCAATTACGCCTATAGTTTTGTTGCGTGACCAGCCTGTACCCGTTTCGAAAGCGGCTCATTGTCATTACCTTTCAGCACCTTATCGCAAAGGTTAACTTAAATTTTTCAAGCTCAATTCATTGATTTTTTATCTTGAGACTTTGACCAATCTCCGGTTCACGTTAAGTTAAACATCAAACAGTCATCAAGCATTTCGACATTCAAGTGTGATTACATGTCTAATTTAAAAGAAATTCAGTGGCAACAGACGCTGCTATTAATTCTGTACAATAGTGAAAAATTAAACCGAATAACCACTTCCAAAGGAGCACCTTTCATCATTTCAATTTACCACCCACACATTTGACAAAGCATTTGTGTATCATGAACGTTCACATTCTCCTCACATTAGCCCCCCGCAAAAACTCGAGATGCCCATGACATCTGCCGTAAGCAAACACAAATCTGACCCCCTGTTAGGCCTCAGTTAGACCACAACAACATACCAACCAAGTTTGGCAAAGTCCAACATGAAATCCGACCGCACATTCCTTATCTCCATTGTACGCGTATCCGATTTAATTAGCGACCTGCTTTGCCTGAGATAATAACCCGAATCGAGCCCAAAACGAAAGTGCGCTGCGGACTAGACAAAGCGCAGCACACGTGCACCAACATAAGATACAAATCGTCCACAAAGACTCATAGATCTCGGGGCTTTATCGATCCACAAGCGCAGATAAGCTACCAGCAGTAGCTTTGCCCGCCGGGCAAAGTGGTTGGCCATTATGTGCGATTTTCACGAACACTTTTGTGAAATTTTTACGCTCAATGAAATCCGGAGGAGCAACAGCGGCGTCGGTTACCTACCATCGCCTCCATCGGCTCTCCGCTTGCTGTGCTGATCTCTATCCAGCCGGGCGTGCAGTGCTCAACTGCTCACCGCGTTTTGATTAATTTAATTGCACGCGGAGAAATAAAAATTATATAAAAACGCTTGTTGCCTGGGTGCTTCGGTTATGGAAAGATGAATGGCAATACTGTTCGGTTGCGTCCTAGTGTTACTCGCAAAAGGCTGTCGGATTGCTGTTTTGCAATTTTTGCTGGAAGAGCCACCATTGGTGGCTGGACGTTGCCAATTGTAGTGCATTCGCACGTACCGCACGGATTTCCAAACACACAGTCGAGTCGAGTGCCGAAGGCCAATTATTGAAATCGTTTGTGCCCGGCCGGCCCGAGGGGTGAACTATCGCGCTCACTTGTGCAACTCGGTGGGTAATTGAAATTGGAAGAGCCTCGGCTTATTTGTACTTGAGTGCTAATCGTTATGCTGTTTTGGGTATCAATGGGGGCTTTGGCGTTTATGGTGGCCACAAGAAATCAAAAAAAAAAAAATGAGCTGCAGCAGCAGCTATTGGCAAAACGGTAGGTTAAAGACTGGTTGCCTCATGGTATGTGCTTCAGATTGGAGCGCCTGAATGTCTCAAGAGTGCGACGTGGAAGAAGGTGGGGGGAATAGCTGACGACCTTAAATTGTTCAACAATGAGAGGTCATTGTCACTGAACCAGATGAAACCGTTGTAGAACAGACGTCTGGGAGGAAATGTTGTTCACGTGGTGAATCAGTGCTGGGACGGGAGTGTTTTGCTTTAATTAATTGAGTGTGGAGTACAGGCGAACTCCATTGGCCCCGGGGTACAGTCGAATGTGCTGCGAGTGAATTGTGTGGGACAGAGTTTGCGAGTGACGGTGAATAGCATCCGTTAAGGTGGCCTAACTGTAAGTAGGAAATCGATTCCAATCTCGAATGAGTCCTCCGTCAATTGTGGTGGCAGGCGATAAATCACGTCGTGTGAACAACTGAAGTGTGTACAGAGCCCTTCTCCTCGGTCCTGGTGTGTGATTTTAACCCAAGTCGTAGATCTGGACAGGTTCTTCCATTAAATGGTCTAACCTCTCTAGATCCAAAGCGTGGGCCATCTAGTGGTTTTTTTTAAATCATAGGTTTTTTTTTTTTTACACTCACAGCTGTTTCCCGCTCGAAATTTTTACAGAAAGTCAGTATCATACCTCGAACGAAGTGAATCGCTTTACGCTTGAAAGGCGTTGAGAAATATTGAAAACTTATTTCCAAACTGAGTGCTGTGTAGCCCAAACAGTGAGTTTTTTCAAAATAAGTTTTGGCCGAAATGAAGCATACACACCGTGACTGCTGTACGCATGTTTGTGCAAAAAGTTCGGGAGACTGGTATGCTAGTGGACAACACTCATGGTCCCCGTCGTCGTACGGTGCGCACCTCATAGATGAGAATGTGGCTGCTGTGGCCAAGAGTGTGAGACTCAACTCAACTCGCCATCGCCATCGATCTCAACAGCTCAATATTTTACGCACTAGCCTGAGGAGAATTCTGCACAAAGATCTCGGATTATTCGCTCACAAGGTCCAATTGACTCATCAATTGAGGACGCACGACCATCCGCTTTGTTATCGCTTCTCAGTTTGGGCCTTAAAGCAGCTTGAATTGGACATCGATTTTGGGCGAAAAATCATCTTTGCTGACGAGGCGCATTTTCATCTCGGCGGCTGCGTTAACAAACAAAATTGCCGCGCCGCATCTGGGGCTCGGAAAACCCGCACGTTATTGTCGAAAAGCCAATGCATCCACAGAGAGTGACAGTTTGGTGCCCAAAAAATGTGCACTCAAATCTGCGTAACGCCTCGTTGCTGTTGCAAAATTACTAAGCAATTTGACCCTCAACCGAAATCTAACCCCAACCAACCTCATGGAAAGCAGTCAACGAATATTTGTATCGACGGCTTACGATGCGCAACGACCGCTTATCTTTGACAGTAACCATCACCTCACCGGTAGGTCAAACCCGTTGGCAAGAAAAAAGTACTCTTTCAATGTCAATTCACTTTTTCTTGTGAATCAGTCACTCCACAGACTCACTGGCTCTTTGTACAGCGAGTCCCCAGACGAGTTATGCACGTGCAGAGGAAGTTGCTTGCACGCATTCTCATTCAAATTGTTGTCATCCCCCGGCTCGTCTCGCTGCGGCTGAACTCACAACAGAACATGAATTGTAAATTACGAATCCAACACCATCGATACTGTCAAGCTCATAATCGCTGACATACACTCCATCAATTGATTCTTATCTCGTTTCTCAGCTCGTGAAAATTGAATTTCTTTGCGAATGTACCGCCAAGACACTCAATCATCCTCCTCCCAATCAAAAAATATACCCCAGGGTAACAGATAAAATTTTTCATTCACCAGACACAATCGCAGGCACAAACAACGACCACTTGTGTGATGCTCAGAGTCTTGTTTTCCATCTCAATGGAAGGACACTTACACTTACGAGTACACGGCACAAACGACCATGTCATCTCGCAATTTCGAGCACCCGCAGGGAAGCCGGTATTAAGTTTCCCATTCTTTGCACAAATGTTGCAACAGTTTGCTATCAAACTGGTAACTACCGGTTTTCTTTGAGAGTATTTTCAGGATCTTATTGCGCAATTTAGTTCAATGTGCGTACACGTACACGCACACGCCTACTTCCGCTGGGAAAGATGCAAATTCACTCCTGTCCAAGACGCTCCTCTCAATGCTCTGTGTTGGCAATTGAATAGATCCCATTAAACGACAGTGGCAGCGGCTTCTTTCAGGCAATTTCCCTGGGCACTTATAAAGCGACGCAAACATGTGTTTATGACACCCCGGGGTACTTCTAAACTCGTCAATTCTGTCGCCCATAACCGAGAGGGTACGACACGCCAAAGGAAGGGTTAAAGGATATCGCTTCCATTCAACGGCTCTCAGGTAACCCAAACCGGAAATTATCGCCTTTGTCGATCATGCTCATTGACGCGGAACCCTTTTCGAAAAGATAATGTGTGAACTTTAATTGAATTTCAACGGTCAGCGACGCTGTATCGAGTCCATTAAGTGATGATGAGTCGGTTTTTTGTATCTCCCCGCCCGCCGTCAAGTGGTCTTAGCTGGACTACAGCGAGTCTCGAACATTTTCGAGCCTCAATTATCGTCTGTTAGCGGCAGACGCAAAGCCATGGGAATGACCTTTTTCGGTTGCATGAATAAATTATATTTTAAAATGTTGCGGTCGAGTGTAATTTGCATTGCAAAACCGCGCCGCGTGAGTTAAGTGGGAAACACAATACGCGATGCGGCTAGCGTTACCCCAGACTCATCGGCTGACACTGACTGATGAAACGGATGGTTACACAATAAGTTTTGCGGTTATGTTGCGGCCGTCTGCCGAATCTGTTGAAAGCGTATCGCGTTAATGGGTAAATGATTCTCAGGTGAACACTGTTCAATGCAACCCGCAACAGAACGTAGACGATTTGTGTGTGCGTTCCTTCGGTTGCATGTTTCCGGTTGCGTTGTTTGTAGGCAACCTTGCTTCGATGTGACTGGTTTACACGGTGCGGTGCAATAATTTGTGCACTCGTTCCATGGAACGCGCCTCTCAGCTTTAATTAAATGTTTTATCTGCGCGGCATAAAAAGATGAACTTTATTGGAGGCATTTGGGCTGAGTAAGGATCGCGTATTAGAAGCCCCTCTCTTCATCTCGCCTGTTGCTGGGGTTACATGTGTCAATCGATTACCATAAACTGGCGAAACGAACAGAAATAAAATTTATGGAAATTTGATGTAAGTCTAGCGCTTCAGAGGTACTGAATGAGAGAAGCGCCGGAGAGGCGTTATAACACAAGAGCGTTGCGAAGGAATAAATTGAATTTGATCCCTTCACGTTAATACGGTTTTATTGACAATTAACATGGTATATCTTGGCAGAAGGACGTGAGTGAACATTAGGACTCGGATAAGAGCAACAGAATTGCTGTTTTATTATGTTACGAGGCGACATAAGAGCTATTGTGAAGAAGACACACGACGGCTCATACATGCGCCACGTCCTTAAGTACAAAAAATGTATCAGACTTCATATTTATATTCTTCCAGGATTTTCATGATTTTTCCCGTCGAATGATTTCACAGAAACCGGGGGATTTTTTTTTGTATGCCAACGCCGTCAACCTGGCGCAGAGGCATGGACAATATCCCAAGCGGATGAACAGTCTCTTGGTCTTTTCGAGGGAAAAGTTCTGCGCGCCATCTTTGGTCCTGTTTGCGTTGATGGCATTTGGAGGAGAAGATTCAACCACGAACTGTATGGGCTGTACAGCGACATGAGTCTAGCCAGGCGTCTACGGATCCAACGCCTAAGATGGCTAGGCCATGTAGAGCGTATGGACAACTTAGCTCCGGCCCGAAGAGTCTTCGACTCTGAGCCTGTGGGACAACGCAACAGAGGACGTCCACTTACAAGGTGGCGCACACAAGTCTAGGGGGACCTCGGCCGGCTTGGTGTGCGAAACTGGAGACAGCTGGCGAAAGATCGTGCTGGCTGGAGAGGCATGTTGAGTGAGGCCCAGGTCCACCTCGGACTGTAGCGCCCTAAGAAGAAGAAAAACGCCGTAAAACTTTTCAACTGCACTGTGACTTTGATAAGAACTGTCGCACCAGCTTGACTCAAACAGTCTGTGGATTGAAAATGTAGTAAATAGAAAGCCATGTGACCCATATTTAATCTCTTTTGAGACCAAATCTGTGGACACGATTTTAACCAAACCTAAAAACAACTAATCTGCACTGCAGATCTATGCGCTGTTGGCATCGCTGGAATGGTGTCGTAAAAACGTACATATCTTAGCACACATTCGATGATTTTGTTATGAACAAAAGGGAATCAGAAATAAGGTTAGTAATTAAGTGTCGATTTTTGGTCAGATAAAACTAGAATTCTTGCTAGAAGCAAATAATAAAAACTTTCAAATTTCAAAGTCGTAAACGTGAAAGAGATGAATGGAGGATATTTAAGGTGCCATAATATCTGAAAATCTTCGGTGCTTGTTTGGGACAACTATGTAGGAGAAATGTGTCAATAAGCATTTTATTTGCATGTAAAAATTGTTTGTGCAAATATTGCCTTGAAAATGTTTTAACATTTCAAGCAGACGATGGAATGAGTGAAGGTGGTAATAAATGGTTTATGGGTCAACTGTTAGAAAAGTTCGAAAAGCAAATTATGTCGTATTGAAAAGAAAGCCTTAATTACTCTTTTGCATTTGCATCAAATGACGTAGGACTTTTTTGAGCGAGAATGTGGAATCTAGCGCGAGTTAAACTAAATGCTCATATAAAATTCTATACACGCTTATCATAGCACTGTTCAAAAGACGCCTCAATCTCTCGATAAGTCGCATAATAATCTGCGTTATAAGTTCACGCTTCGATGATTTTGGACGCCCTTTAGGAGTTTCGTGGTTAATAGAACTACAACTACGATCGATTTCGCCAGACCAGCGAAATTCCATTGTCCGAGACTGCGCTTCATCACTAAAAGTGAAAGAAAACTAACAGTGGCACGTTGTTAACTTAATTAATGTCGGATCGTAGAGAGTCATCACACGGAAGCACAATTAATCTATTTTTACTGATAACATAAAGCAAAACATCACGTGCAGATCTTAAAAAGGGTGGGCCAAATACAAGTTTATTTTTAAAAATGCAATAAAGTGAACAAAATAAAAGTTTTCCCATGTATTATGGCTTTATTAATAAGAACAAACATTCCCATTAATTATGAAATACAACATCGTTCAAATGGCTGCCCCGGCTGACTTCGCAGTTGCGCATTCTGTCACCCCAATTTTCCAAGACCTTGTTGATATTTTCGGGCTGTAGTTCACGGATTGCTTAGATCATATTGGCCTTAAGTGCTTGAATCGTCTCCGGATTATTGGCATTACATCGCTCCTTCTCGGTTCCCCACAAAAAAAAAAGTCCAAAGGAGTCAAATCGCAACTCCGAGGTGACCAATTGACTTCGCCAAGACGAGTTACAACATGATTTGGGAATTTGGTGCGCAAAAGATCGGTTGTGGCATGGGTTGAGTGGCATGGCGCGTCATTCAACATGAACCAGAGGTCGTCCAAATCCATGTCTTCAATTTCAGTAAAAAAAAAAGTCGGTTAACATGGCTCTGTAATGCCCACCGTTGACCGAAAGGTTGTTCCCAGGCTAATTTTCGAAGAAACATTGTCCAATGATGCCACCACTCCACAATCCACACCAAACTGTCACTCTCTGTGGATGCATTGGCTTCTCGACAGTAACGTGCGGGTTTTCCGAGCCCCAAATGCGGCGCGGCAATTTTGTTTGTTAACGTAGCCGCCGAGATGAAAATGCACCTCGTCAGAAGGCCAAACTGCGAAGCGATAACGAAGCGGATGGTCGCGCGTCCTCAATTGCTGAGTCAGCTGGATCTTGTAAGCGAATAATCCGAGATCTATGTGCAGAATTCTCCTCAGGCTAGTGCATGAAATGTTGAGTTTTTGAGATCGATGGCGATGGCGAGTTGATGTTCGTGAATTGAGTCTCACACTCTCGGCAACAGCAGCCACATTCTCATCTGTGCGCACTGTACGACGACGGGGACCATGACTTTTGTCCACTAGCATACCAGTCTCACGAACTTTTTGCACAAACTTGCGTACAGCATTCGCGGTGGGTGTTTCATTTCGACCAAAACTTCTTCTAAAAAAACGCACTGTTAGTGCTACTCTGCACTCACTTTGGAAATAAGTTTTCAATATTTCCCAACGTTGTCCAATCATAAAGCGACTCACTTCGTTCCGCGGAGGTATGATACTGACTTTCTTTCAAGATTTCGAGCGGAACACAGCTGTCAGTGTGAAAATAACCTATGGCCTAAAAAAAGCAGTAGATGGCCCACCCCGTACTCAATACAGAAAACACATAGTTGTGTGCTCTCAAGACAGATGCTTATCTAATACATCGCATTAATGTCACAAAGTGACAAGACGTAGAACTTCATAAATCATAAACATAAATACTCCCAAGCAGCAATCCACTACCAATAGCACAATGTTCCCAATCTAAAGCTAGGAATGAAGAGGAGAAATTTGTATCAAAATCCAAAAGAACCCAGGAACTTGCACTGCTAAACTATTTCATTGCACACACTCCCTAGCTCGTCGCGCAATTGCATCAAAATGCTGCTACTCACAACCGTGGGAATATGTGCATCAATCTATTCCAAGTGATATCCGCAGAAAATCGTACAATCGTCATGCAGAGCACACACCGAGGCACTCGTTCGGTTCCTATGCCCACATCGAGACCATCATCACAGAGCCACTGCGCACTTTTTGTGGTATTTGTTTCTCGTTTTTTTTTTGCTGGGCGAACACAAAACATCAGCGCTCTGGCAGTAGCGTCGTAACTTAATCCGCGTTTGCTCATGTGATCTATTGGGGGTCAAGGGGTTCTGGGAACCTATGCATTTGGTTCCATCCAAAGATGTGCAACCAAGCCAACATCTGTGCGGTTTGGCCGTTTGCAAAACCGCACATTGTTCTCTGCATGAGCGACCCAAAAAGCAAAAACAAACAAAAGGAAGCCACTTCACACCGAGGGATTTTGACAGGATACTCTCGTCAAAAACCATTCACTGCTTTGTGCGGGGATGCCAAACTCTAAACGGAAGTAGGGCAATGAGTTTCCTTGGCGAAGTGGAGCATATTGAGGGACTTTGTGCAAAGGGGATGTTGCACAATGCTTCTCGAAATGGGGTTTATAGTGCGACAGGTCCTGTGGGTTTTAGGAATTAGAGATACAAGTACGCACCCCAAGAAGGATGTCATTACCGGCAGCTATTCTCCTGGTCTGTCAAAGTTGATAATTGCTTTCCTCCGTGCGCTGGCACTTAATCGAAGCAAGGGACGAGATAAAAACATGTTCTCCTCCATCAAGCAGCACACCTGATGATAGCCTGGTATACCACCAGAAGGTGCAGTGCTCCTGTTGCACACCTTTTGTTTAATGTTCCATAAGACGGGAGTATCTTCTGCTACTGCCGTTGTCGTCAGCGCACGACGATAAGCAACCTTCTTGCATTCATTGGAGCAAAGAGGAACAAATTTGTTTTCTCGTGAACTCCAGACCCTTGTGTGTGTTTACCTGCGAGGAGAGATTGTGACACCATCTGCTGCCGACAGCGGGCTGGTGCACGGTAAGGAATTGAGTTGTATCCTTATGCTGCACTAATGATCCGTAACTTATGAGTTTGCGGACTTGCCGGCTCCTTGAGTGTGAAGAAGACTGATGAATGAAACCGCGGGACGCGTGCAAGAAATGGATCACCAAATGAGACTGTATTCTGGGATCAGTCAAGCAAACTGTTGAGGTAATTTCCTTGTGCGGCAGTGTGGCCCCGACTTTCGGGTTGATCGATGAGGGAACTTCTGGGGTGTATCTCCCTTTAATTAGAGTTCTCAATGTCACGTACGAATGTCATCAGGCGATAAGATACGAACATTTGCTAAGACGATTGAAGCAAAGGTGTCGGTCGGACTCTTAGACAGACGTTGAAGACATATTTTTGAGAGCTGCCTTGGTATTCGGCGGCCTTCAGGTGAAGCGAGATTGCATGGCATGCGGTGTTCATTAATTCTGCTGTTATCGTTTGGTTTTGAAATGCGTTTGTATCTTATCGGTGCTATGAGCGGTTTTATGGGGACTCCTTATCAGCATGACGGATTTATTTAGCAGAGCGTTGAAGGGGGTGGCTTCGTCTGTATACTTTGGAATCTCGGTGAATTGTGATTTGAGGGGATTATGTATCATAATTGGTGTGCAGTGATGGATGGAAATACGATCAGGTGTTTTGTTTCTAACTTGTGATTTATTTTAGTGCAAAAATGGCGTAGGTTGCAGTGACGAATACTTCTGCTGATAGGTTTAGGACGTGATCAAAGGCGAGCTAGGTTTTGGTGACTCTGTTTAAAATTGGATAGAAGTGAATGTTGTGGTCAGAGAAGTAGCGAATACTGTCAACAAGCAGGAGAAAATGACAAGCACTTATGCTTATAACAGATGTGCATCAAAATGTGTGCATCAAAATGCGTGCAGCAAAATTATAGAGCATGACTTTATATGTAAGTGGATACATGTACGGACACACGTTTGGACGTTTTCTCTATTTCTATTATTGGTGCAACCCATGTAAAGTAGATCAGCAAGATCAAATTGTACTTTTCGTCTAAATAACTGTTTACAAATTGACGTCGACTGCAAAAGCAAAAATTGAAGAGAAATTAATTGAGTTCAAAAGCAGTAAAAAAAAATGTTAAACCCTTTCCATGTCCATGGCAAAAAGAATTTGTTTCCCGAAATCAATTGTCAATTTCCACAATGACTGAAAACTTATACGACAAGATGTCAAAATTTACTGCTTTTTCGTTGTGCGTTCCTGCATGCATCAAAATTTGCTGCACGTCTGTTTCATTATGCTTTCCCCTGTTTCATTATGCTTTCCCGCATGCATCAAAATTTACTGCACGTCTGTTTCGGTATGCGTTCCCGCTTGCCACAAAATTTTTCTGCACATCTGATTCGTAATGCGTTTCCCCATGCATCAAAACTTACTGCACGTCTATTTCATTATGCGTTCCCCCATGCATCAAACTTAACTGCACGTCTGTTTCGTTATGCGTTCATGCATGCATCAAAATTTATTGCAAATTTATTTCGTTATGCGTTCCCGCATGCATCAAGACTTACTGCACGTCTGTTTCATTATGCGTTCCTACATGCATCAAAATTTACTGCACGTCTGTTTCGTTATGCTTTCCTGCATGCATCAAAATTTGTCTGCACATCTGTTTCGTAATGCGTTCCCCAATGCATCATTTACTGCACGTCTGTTTCGTTATGCGTTCATGTATGCATCAAAATTTGCTGCACATCTGTTTTGTAAAGCGTTTTCGCATGCATCAAAACTTACTGCACGTCTGTTTCGTTATGCGTTTATGCATGCTTCAAAGTTTACTCCACATCTGTTTCGTTATGCGTCCCCGTATGCATCAAAATTTGATAAGCCCAAGGCCACCTCGGGCTGTAGCGCCACCAATATTATGATTATTCTTCTAACACTCTTCGCAAAAAGTCTTTGGTGTATGTTATTTTTTAACTTTAATATTTCCTCATTTGCAGATTCTAATTAAATAAATAGAACCAAAATTTCCAATACAGCCAAATTCTAACTTAACGAACTTGACGATGGTAAAATTGTACTAGAATGGACATTCGCAAAGTTTATCTAGAGATTCGATTCGTGACTTGCGAACGCTTTTTTAACGTCAAGACTGGAGGGAACCACAGCTAAATTCTAACTTAACGAACTTAACGATGGTAAAATTGTACTAGAATGGACATTCGCAAAGTTGATCTAGAGATTCGGTTCTTATTCTTGTTCCTCACTTGGACCAAGCATGACTTTCGTACGCTTTTTTAACACCACGACTGGAGAGGACCTAGAGTTTTGTGTCGACTCCGAACAGTAACGTTAGGAATGTGAAACAATTTCGAAGATCAACCACATGACTGAGACGGCGTTGCGTGGACTCCTACGCTAGAGGCCTAAGGTTCGAATCTCGAAAAAACATCCTTCACGGCTCCACCTCTTTCGAGTCACTGACAATGCTCAAAGAGTATAACTGTCTAGAAATAGCTTCTCAGTCTCGCCGTTCGGAGTCGGCATTAAGTTGTAGGTCCTCTCCACTCGTGAGAGACAAATACCACGCACAACACGAGTTGTTGTTGAGAAGCTAGGCCCACTTCCACCTCGGACTGTAGCGCCCTAAGAAGAAGAAGAAGTGCAAAATTCCAATAAAGTACATACCTCTTAACAACAGGTTTTTCCATAACGGTGAAGGCCGAAGCAACCACATTTCTCTTGGAAAAAAACTTCAGCCACAACAACAACTTCGAGTTTAAAAAGGTAAAGAGTCACTGCCGGCCTTCCTTCGTTCAATACAGCTTCCCTAAGACACACAGTGTAAGCGAATAACCAAAATCTTTTTCAGAAAATGTTCACATTCCCGAGCCTGGTATACCCACATATGTTCACATGGACACACTTTTATCCGAGAATATATTACGAACCAGAGCTCTGACACAATCCCCATTAACGAAAGCCATTTTCTTTCAGGAATAATGAAGAGAAATGGATAAGATCTGGGGTGCTTTCCTCTAATAACATCATTTCTGTGCCTCCCTTCACCTCATAATGCCCCAAGGTATCCTTTAATACGATAAAGTAATACCACCTATCATCACCGTCGTCCACAATAGTGAATCCATTCTTCTCAAGCTGATGAAACCGATTGCTGATGTGCGCCCAAATCCATTTGCAAGAATCTCTTGTTACTGTGTCAGCTCCTAGAAGACGGCAAGCCAATGTGAATGCCGCTGCCTACCGTCCACAAGGCAATAGTTAAATAAAGATGAGGGTATCCATTTTCACCTTAATGCGATAACCTCTGGTTGAACCCGACCGAACGACTGGAGTGCCTAATAGTAAAAACCGATTTAGTTGGTCGAGAAAGATGATGGCCTTTCATCCTTTGATGACGCTACTCGGGCTATTATCCTGCGAACTGGGAATATGAAGAAGAGCCCAAAGAAACCTATCTCTCTCAAGTGCGCGATGAAACCTTTGTTCGCAATCAAAGTTCCTCGTCGCCACCACCCGGACCGAATGGTGAATGGGGCCTATTCAATTATGAAGGCAAAACTTTCAGGGATGGAAAACTTTTCAATCGGCAGTTCGACCTAAATGCAGATGGCGGGAGAGGAAGAGACAAACAGCTATTAACCTTCAGAGGTTGAAGCCTTTTGGGCACAACTCAGTCAACAACAACTCACAGTCCAAGACGAAGATTCGTATCCATACCCAACAATGGAGGAATAATGAATGAACCTGGAGCTCTGTGGGCCGACCCATCGCAGACATCTGCCATTGGCACATGCCGAGCGAGGGTGGGAGGCGACCCTTTCAGCAGGAAGCCCCGTTGTCGCTGTGCACTGATTCATTACAAATTAATTTATGCCCACACGTGATGATGGCAAAGATGGTGTTGATTCATGATTTGTATCCATTCAGCGGCAACACATTGCTGAGCTGAGGAATGTGTCCTCGCTCGCCAGAAGAAGATTGATGATGTGCGATGGCAACTAAAGGTGCGAATTGAAATAAGCAACGAGTCCTATTCAATGTGGCCTGGTTGAGGGATGAACGATGGGGGAGAGCTGACACGTCAACTGACAGTCGGAGATAGACCACCACCTGAAAGTGGGGGGTGTGTACACAGCTCAGGATGTGCTTTTTAATCGGTTTTCGTGTTCTCTTTTCGAGTGTCTGGACTGTTTTGGTGAAATGAAATCCGAGTAGTTGTCAACGTTGTTTGGCTGTGAACCGAGGGAGTCGATGAACCCAAAAGCTGAAGCGTTTAGCGACTGTAGTGCCACTGATTGAGTTGCAACAGCCTACGTGAATCCGTATGTGGACAGCAACTCTATTGATTGCAATTTGCATTGAAATTAATTACACCGTTGAACTCCACTCTTGTAAGGCTGTTAATGAAGGTGTGCACTGTCGGCTAATCCAAATTGATATAACGCCAGAGGAGTTTCTTGTGCCGCCTACACTTGTGCACACTTGTATCTGTATCCAGTGTCCAGTATGGACTGGAGATTAGCATGCACCAATCTGGAATTCACTCATGTGCCTTGTTTGCTTTTAATTATGTTAATTTCGTGTGCGGCAATATTTGGACTTGGTGCAGGTTGTACAGGTTTGATTTTGCAAAATATGTAGTTCCTCTTTGAATACGTGCGGTGGTTGATGAAGTACGCGTGAGAAATTGAAACGTGATTTGTCCGAAGGTAGGCTCTTTGACTGCAATGCACAACGGCGCTAGCTGAAGGGAAAATAATCAAAAAAAAAACATCGGGATTGCGAGAGGGGATTGTGTGCAGATCACTTTTGGTCCGAAGCACAGAATTCATGTTGGTTGCCGCTTTATATTCAGCTTATTCAGGGTTGTTTCTAAGGAATTTCGAATCGTTAATACGCGAACCATGCAGACACAAGCCTCTGCACCTAGCCTTTATTAACGAACTCCTACTCTCGCCACCCCGTGGTGAAATCCGGGAGACGAGTACCCTCGACAGAAGATGGGGTAACCAACCCTCGTGGGATGTTTGGGCGGCTGCAAACGAGAGAGGGGGGAGTGTGAGTCTGCCAGGATGACGGCGGAGAAGCTGGTCAGCTGATTCGCCAACGGCGGCATCCACAACTCCAGTCAGCAGGAGCTACCTGGTTTCCATGGTAAGGTCGGGACCTTGGAATAGAGATGGCAGCGGATGAGCCCTTCTTTTAGGGCCAACGGCGGCGCTCACAGCCTGCAAGAGGCTACCGACACCGGATCCCTCCGGACCCCCTTGCCCGGGGGCTAAACAACTGGACCTGTCCTCCCAGTTGGAGGTTGTGCGTGGGGTTAACTTCCTCACCACGTAAAAAATCGACGAGTTCAGAAACAACAACCTGCCTCGGATATGGACGGATTTACTGTTGACGACCCTAGCAAACGAAAAAAGGACAATTATTTTCGGTTCAGCACGTGGAATGTGAGGTCCCTGAACAGACCACGTGCAGCCGATGAACTCGTAGAGGCCCTAGACTGCTATAAAGCAGACGTTACCGAAATCCAGGACATACGATGGGATGGGCCGGGCAAAAAGAGGATGAAAAACTGCGATATCTACTACGGCGATTGTTACAGAGAGCGAAGGCAGCGATTATTTGGATGTGGGTTTGTTGTTCGAGGCAGACTTAGGCAAAAAGTCTTAAGCTTTAAGTACATAAGCGAGCGCCTCATAACAATCCGCATCAAGGCTAAATTCCGCAACATCAGCCTAATCTGCGCCCACTCCCCAACGGAGGACAAAAAAGACGAGAACAAGGATGACTTCTATGATCTCCTAGAAAGAACGTACGATCAATGCCCCAGCTACGACACCAAGATCGTTCTAGGAAATTTTAACGCTAAGCTAGGTATAGAGGACATCTTTGCTAGAGTCATCGGTAAACACAGCCTGCACGACACCACGACCGAAAACGGACTCAGGCTGGTGGACTTTGTTACGGGGCGAAAACTCTCTAGCACGCGGTTCCCACACATCAACATTCATAAAGGGACCTGGCGGTCCGCTGATCATTCAACTGTCAACCAGTTTGATCAAGTTGCGATCGACGTCAGACACTGCTCCAGTATTAATTTCAGTATTGCATTTCAGTATCTTTTATCTACAATCCGCTACAATCCGAGGTGGACCTGGGCCTCACCCAACATGCCTCTCCAGCCAACACGATCGCTCGCCAGCTGTCTCCATTTTCACACACCAAGCCAGTCGACTTTTGTGCGCCACCTTGTACGTGGACGTCCTCTGTTGCGTTGTCCCACAGGCTCAGACTCAAAGAAGCAATGTATTCAATCGTCCTTTAATTTCTAGACAAATTTCAGATCTTACCTCCTTGTTCCAGTCTTCAGGACTCCGAAGGTGTTTATTCGTTTGATTATGACGGTACATCTCTGAAGCACACTGAGGATCACGTTCGATTATCCAATAACACAATCCCAAACCCATAAGCATATACTGCCAAAGAGAAAGACGGCAACAGATGACATTACGTAGCAATATTCACATCCCATTATCTACGGTCATCCACATTGAAACACTCTCCATCTATCAAATCCATCAAAAAGATACAAGAAAGCACTTTCCCAATGCGAATTTCCATCGTCCATTCATTCGAGCACGAATTTTGTAATTTGCATGTCGAAATTCAAATTTTGTTTACGCCGTGCGTCCATCATAAACATGTGCTATTTCTGAACGTACGAGTATCTGCGTATCTACTGCTGCTGCTGTTGCTGCTGGTGGTGACGCCGCTTGCCAAAACACCGCTTTTAATTGCTGAGCGTGTTTATCATAAGAAAGCAATTAATTCTGTTGTCTAAGCGAACATCAGAGGTTACATAACGTGAACATCGCACTCCAGGTGCGACACAAACTCAGTGTTGTCGGCACGCGTTGCATGCCCCGCTCTGAAACTGGAAAACTATAACAAATCGTTTTGAATATATCACTCCGTCATTCATCCCAACGAAGGGGTTAAATTGAAGTAACTGAAGAATAAAAGCGTTTGACATGCGCCTCTGCAATTTGACAACAGCACCAACAAACCCACCACACCCCGAACTGAATGGCATGCAACATTGCCGCAGAAAAGAGGCGGCATGCATCTTGCATAAGGACGCACCAACAATGATTTTTCAAATTTTGATGGATTGGTGTACAGTTTTGGAGGGTACCTCGCTCGGGATGCGCTGACAAGCCCACAGAGCATGGCATGCATTTGCCGTTCAACGGGAATGGGTTCGCGTAAAATTCGTCGCGCTTGCCCCGAGATCATTTTTCAAAAGTTTTAATCAATTGTCTGTGATTTGCGACGGCACTCAGGAACACGTCGACGAGCATGTAATCCACATCCTTTGTCGATCGGAAGTGGGTCTGCGCGTGGGGTTCCGTGGAACTATGTGCATGTGGCAGAGACAGCAGGCCGTCACAGGATCAGACAAACACGCACTGAAACTCGACACTGAGATATGCAAATGAGCCACTCTCAGAACCCGAGATTTTTTTTTTCTGTTGTCTACTCATCTAGCAGCAGACTGTGTGGCTACACTTCGATTTGTCAATGCTCACGCGAGTGATGCATAAATAAATAAATTCTACCCGACTCCTGCCCCGTCTAGCTGGGTCTCGTCTTTCCCAGCCCCCGAGTCAGTCTGGGACTGTGTGTTTTTCCATCGACAGTGACGTGTTTGACGATATTTGATTCTCTTGAATAATTAATCAGCGAATCCTTCCCCGAGAGTCGTTGTAATTCATTATTGTCACTTGAGAGTCAGCCTCTTGCTCCGGCTCCGGCTCCGGCTTCGTGTCTGACTAGAGGACGGGGTGGCTGGATGATGGGCTGCTGGGTTGTGAGAATTTGAAATTCAATAATGGTGCGGTCCTCGGGATATTTTAATCAATCCATGAATTTCAATTGTCAATTATTTGATAATAAAAGTACCGCTGACAGCTGCGTATTTGTTTGATAGGAAATAAATTTTCGAATATTGAGTAAACATTCAACGACCGATGACGGGACTAGGTATTCATTTCGGTGCGTTATTTGCTTTTGGTTGCTGAGGGAGACCCTGGTCGGTACGAAGTGACACTTGTTGAGTTTTCTCTGCTTAGGGATATAATTTGGTAACAGGTTGGATACGCAACGAAGCTGATGTGAGTGGTGATGGAATGGTGGGTCTATTTATGGGCTTCGAAAATTTAACCGATATATTTGGTCTGTTGCAATTTGTTCTGTTAAGGAGAAAACGTATTTATGCGTGTATGTTTGTTATATACTTTTTCCAATTCACTAGCTGGCTGTGGTGCGAATCCAAATGAAGTATACCAAGTCTCGTGGTTACTTGAAATTGATTGAGGAAATTGTGAATTTGGAAAAGTTGGCTTTCCAGCCATGTACTAAGATTCTTTTTGATTATACAGGGTAAGCCAAAAGTCCCTTTCCTGTGTAAATCTGGAGCAACTTTTGAATGAAAAGACAAAAACTAATGAAATTAATTTCAAATAAAACTTTATTTCGTGCAAATTTTTTCTATTATGTAAGGAAAATTACATCGGTTAAGTGGCCGACACTCATGGGTTCTTTAGATAGCACTTTCCATGACTTTTTGAAGTGTTGCTGGGGTAATTTGCGCGATTTCTTGTCGAATGTTGAGTTTTAGTTCCTCTTTACTGTGTGGTTTGCTAATGTAAAACTTTTCCTACAGGTAACCCCATAAAAAAAAGTCTAGAACCCACAGATCAACGGTGGCCATTCAATATCACCGTTTTCTGAGATAATGTGATTTGGGAATTTTCCGCGCAATAAGTTCATTGTCTCACGATCGGTGTAAACGGTAGCTTGGTCTTGCTGAAGCCACATGAGCTCATCATTGTTGTCTGCTTGAGTGGAAAAAAGAAGTCCCGAAGCATTGCTCTGTAGCAATGCCCATTAACTGTAACACTTGCACCCGCATCATTTTCAAAGAAATATGATCCATGAATCTTACGCGAGGTTATTCCACACCAAACAGTTGCACGAAGTGAGTGTAAGGAACGTTGATGGATGTTTTTATGATTCTATGTGCCCCAAAATCCGCAATTTTGTTTGTTTACAAATCCACGGAGATGAAAATGTGCCTCGTCGCTCATCATAAAATCTCCTAAATATTCTTGGTCATTTTCGGCGATGTTAAGGACAGTTCTGCAGTACTCCAAACGTTTTTCTGAGTTGTTGGACCAACTATAAGGGTATAGGTGCATGTTTTTCCTCAAAATCCTACGAATCGTGCCACGCGATATTGAACATCGTCGTGTCGATGTTTCAGGATCGGCTGCAACACTTTCACTAACGACCTGAATGTTTTCAGTCGATCGTCCATAATGAAGTCTACCGATACACCTCACATCGCGTATCAGGCCTTCGGAACCTGAAGGATTGCGGGGACTCTGGTTCCAATCATCAAGTCTTGCATCCGCGATCACTTGGTTTTTATAACGGAGGCTCAGGCTTCCTCTCCTTCTCCCCGAGACTCGGAGTCGAGGATTCTTGGCTGGGTCATGGGTGTTTATGCGTTTATTCGATTTAGTCCACCTCCTCGTCTGCAGCTCGTAGAGTTCCCTGCTGTGTTTTCTCCTTCGTTCGCCTTCCTCGCAGGCAGGACCAAACATCCGATGCAGAATTTTTGCCGTCGAAAGCAGCTTATTGTCCAGCTCCAAATAGCAAACCTAATAGGATTAGGGTTCTGTGGGGCATAATTTTGGTCCTTCGATTCAGAAGTTTTGACACCAGTTGTTTCGACAAACCGAAGTAGGGCGATTGTATGTTGGATCTCCATCAAGACGTTGTAGAGTTCGCGTTTGGAACTGTCGCTTGTGACGTTTTGTCCTAGGTGATGGGCGACGGATCGATTTTTAAACTCCCTGGTCTTTCGAGTATTTGACAGAGTGTGATATATCTAATTTGGTCGAAGTTTAAATTTTCGAATGGGCCTTAATTAAATATTTGATCTGAACATCAATGTGGACCTCAGTTGAATTCCTCCTGAAACTTCGCTGTAGTACCTTGCTGCACATTATTAATTTTAAGTAAAATTTATATCCGATGCTGGTGGCAGCTGCCGGCACACTTTTAAGCCCAATTAACGCGACCATAAAAATGACAATTCACCTCTGCAATCAGAAGCACAATTTTTTCCTCTCAAATAGGACATCAAGGGGTGCTTGAAGAGGCTTCATTCACACTAAATGTACATTGTGTTGGCTACTCATCAAAAGCCCATAAAATTCGAAAAAAGAACATTTTTTCTGGGTTTTATAATTTATGGATTCACAAAAAAACGGATGCACACACAAGAGATCTACTTCAAGGGCTAAAAATTTAAAATGGCACTCCATTTGCTCAGCAAGCCGCCAAATGGGCCAGAGGCGGGGTTGAATATGAGAAAAAAACGTTGAGATGGGAATTATATTTACATATTCCCTCCAATTAGTTGATTAACTCCGTCTCACTACGCGCTCAAGACTACACCCTTGCGCAACGGCTCCCTGGGGTGGCAGGCACTCCAGCCAGAAGGGATGGCACTTCATATTTCCACTGTTACTGATTTTTTTTTCTATTAAATCAGCAGAATACAAAAAACAGAGGCACTCAAAATCTGTTTTGAATACTTCAAGTACCTACACAAAATTGACAAAAAAAAATATCGGATTTACATAATTTGTTTCCCTGCTCCGCTCGGAGCGCAGCGTTTAGAGTCGCGAGGCAGTGGTCGCATTCTGTGCCCGGAGGAGCACTCTAAGAGACGTTGAGGCACACAAAAGGAAGTCCAATGATTGAAAAGTTTCTTTTTTTAATGGAAAATAGAAAAATGAAGAAGACTAACCACAAAGCGAACCGTAATGGAAGTTTAATTCTTTTGCTCGTCCGTCTACCGGAATGCGGTAGGTGCACAGGGTGGGAAATAAATTGAAAATAACGGCGCGAGTATGCTCCGATGAAGAAGGAAGTGAAGATAGACAATGTATCGGGTCAGTGAGGTGGAAGCAGAAGCCTTAATCTCAAATCAAAAGTAAGGATTCACAGTGTTAATGTTGTCGGATGGATAAGCTGTTGTCGTACATCTCGCAGTGTTCAGGAAGTGAATTATTGTTTGTTGAAACCATGAACACTACGACTACATTGATTTAAAAGACATCATCATGTAATTGAAGGGGATTTCTGGATCGAAGAGGTAAGGTCGGCTTTTGTCTTATCAGTTTTGAATGCAGAATCTTGTATCTATTTGGCTTTTTTTAGTCACTGTTGATTTAAATGAAACAAGGTTATTCCATTGTATTTATCCCTACGCCTCGACAGGGTTTGCTGTCTTCCTCAGGGGATGTTTTTTTTATTGAAAGACAAAGTTTAATTTTATTGACACTGTATAGTTTAAAATAGTTATCTTAATAACCGAAAGGAGTAACTTACGAGTATATTGACAACAAAACAGGAGTACTGTTTCTTTCTTTCTTCTTCTTCTTAGGGCGCTACAGTCCGAGGTGGACCTGGGCCTCACTCAACATGCCTCTCCAGCCAGCACGATCTTTCGCCAGCTGTCTCGAGTTTCGCACACCAAGCCGGCCGAGGTCCCCCTCGACTTGTGTGCGTCACCTTGTTCGTGGACGTCCTCTGTTGCGTTGTCCCACAGGCTTAGAGTCGAAGAATCTTCGGGCCGGAGCTAAGTTGTCCATACGCTCTACATGACCTAGCCATCTTAGGCGATGGATCCGTAGACGCCTGGCTAGACTCATGTCGCTGTACAGCCCATACAGTTCGTGGTTGAACCTTCTCCTCCAAAGCGCAGAACTTTTCTCTCGAAAAGACCAAGAGACTGTTCGTCCACTTGGGATATTGTCCATGCCTCTGCGCCGTACAGCAGGACTGGGATGATCAAGGTCTTTTATAGAGTCAGCTTGGTCTTCCGAGAGAGGGCACTACTACTCAATTGCCTTTTGAGCCCATAAAAACAGCGGTTGGCAAGAGTTATTCTGCGTTTGATCTCGGTACTGATGTTGTTTGTACTGTTTACCGCGGAGCCAAGGTAGACGAAGTCCTTAACTACCTCAAAGTTATAGCTGCCTATGGTGACGTTCTGGCCAAGTCGTCGATGTTGTCCATCCTTTCTCGATGACTTGGTTTTGCCCTCGTTTACCGCCAAACCCATTTTAGCTGCTTCCGTTTCAATGCCAGCAAACGCATCACTGACGGCTCGCTGTGTTGGCCCAATCACATCAATGTCATCGGCGTAAGCTAGCAGTTGAACGGACTTTTGAAAGATCGTGCCTCTTGTGTTGGCCAGTGAGTTTTGCACGATCTTCTCAAGAACGATGTTAAAGAAGTCACATAACAGCGCGTCGCCTTGTCTAAAACCTTTTTTGACATTGAAGGTCTCGGAGAGTTCGTTACCGACTTTGATGGAGCAGCGAAAGTTCTCCATCGTCATCCTGCTCAGTCTGACGAGTTTAGCAGGAATGTCAACTCTAGACATGGCGCTGTATAGCTCGTCTCTATACACGCTGTCATATGCGGCCTTGAAATCGATAAATAGATGGTGTGTGTCAATTTGCATTTCTTGGGTCTTCTCCAGGATCTGCCGCAGTGTGAAGATTTGATCGATGGTGGACTTCCCGGGCCTGAAACCACACTGATAAGGACCTATCAGTTTGTTCACGAATGGTTTCAGGCGTTCAGACAAAACGACAGAGAAGATTTTGTAGGCGATGTTAAGGAGACTTATCCCTCGATAGTTGGCGCAGTCAAAGGGTTCTCCTTTCTTGTGGATCGGGCAAACGATACTGAGATTCCACTCATCGGGCATGCTTTCCTCCGACCATATCATACAGATGAGCTGGTGCATGCGCCCTACCAGATCATCTCCAGCTGCTTTAAACATTTCAGCGGGCAAACTATCTGCACCAGCAGCTTTATTAGACTTCAGTCTCGATATCGCTATCTTGACTTCGTCTAGGTCGGGGTGACGGTATTCTCTTCTATCATTGTCCGTTGTGTTGAGTGGAGCATTCTGCCTGGCAGCGGTATTTGTGTCCTCATCGCCATTCAACAGTCTGCAGAAATGATTTTTCCAAATTCTCAGTATCGACTGCGAATGTTTGTTTCTTTAAAGGGTGCGAAAAATAAAACTCCATATTATTCTGACAATCCATCAGCGTTTCTCATCAAGAGCTTGCACAAACTTAGCGGCCTAAACATTTTGAAAGCATGTTTACAAGAGAGTACGGAGCATGCCAAGTGACCGTAATGTTCTACTTTGCCAAGTAATTCTGTGCCAAATTCGAAGGACAAGGCGATAATAATAATAATAATAATGGCGGCGTTACAGTCCGAGGTGGACCTGGACCTAGCCTCTCAGCCAACCACTCGTGTTGTGCGTGCTATTGTTCTCTCACGAGCGGAGGAGACCTACAGTTTAATGTCGACTCGGACTCGGCCGAACGGCGAGATTGAGAAGCTATTTCTAGACAGTTATACTCTTTGAGCATTGTCAGTGACTCGAAAGAGGTGGGGCCGTGAAAAAAATGTTTGATGTTTTTTTCGAGATTCGAACCGACGACCTCGAGCGTAGGAGTCGACGCACCTACTCACTACGACATGGCGGCCGCAATCACTAGAACCATCTCTCATTCTCTGATTCCTGAAGCAAACTGGCTTAGAAAGAGTACTCTAGAACAGATTTCTTCACCTATGCGCAACAGCATTATGTTTCGCCCATCTGAGAGAACGATGATGAGTGCATATTCTTCCTGAAGTTGAAAAGAATCTGTCTTCCCGAAGCTGTAAAAACCGACGATGGTGTTTGCCAATCTTTGTTTTGATTTATTGATTTATTTTTAAACCCTTCGAAACGTTGTTTGCTGTTAGATTTGTAAATATTTAGACAAAGATTTGCTTTGCTTACATTTGACATGTCAATCGACCATAACTTCCTGTTGCCTTCCAATCACACCATGAAGCAATATTTCCCTCGCGCAAGATACATTTTTCCATTCCAGAAGTTCCGAATTGGTTATTTGAAGCAAATTGTTTGTCAATGAGGATGGATAGTTTGAGTTTGCTTGGCTGACCGCATAAACTCCGCATCACCAAGATCAAAGTCCCTCGATTATCAAGCAACGCTAATGATGAAACATCTAAGAATTTCTGTGAATTTTTCTTTCATACGCGAGAGTGTAAATAAAATCTTCTGTTTCTGTGGCGTTGCTTCCGCTACCGCGCAGAATGTCGAAACAACAAAAAAAATGCGAGTCATTTTAAAAATTTTTCAAAATTAAATTTTTAATCCTCGTAGTAATTCATTTTGTAACGTCTGGCAGCGAAAGATGTAATCAGGACAATAAATCAAATTTCTCATGATGAATGGGATGTCCAGTCCATCCCCCTCCAGTCCTCCCCCGTGGTATTGTACAAACAAAAACGCAATGACCATTCATTTTGATGACATTTAACAAAATAATCCACCCAATGGCCAATGGTACGCTAATCCCTTCATCACACGGCTGGCATGTGTCTCTGTCACGTAGGTACACTCGTCTAAGGGGTTGCCGTGGCATCACCGATGCCTTCTAACACCTTCCACTTCTCACTTCGAGCATTATATGGTAATCTGGAGAAACTCAGGCTTTTAACCGAGCGAGCCCCTCATGCATACAATTTGCATAAAAGATCGTTTAATCACCGCTGTGTGCAAACATTCATCGGAGTCTATGGTCTCGGGGTTGTTCATATTTCTGCAAGGGATGCGATTTTTTTGTGTGAAATATGGACAGCAAACCCTTCGGTTCGATTCAAAAATACATTTCATGGTGGCTAGAGAGACACAACGGCTAAAGACGCAGATTAATTGGTTTGAGTATCGCTTGTTCCCTGACTAATCAGACAATGGGATGACATTAATCTTGACTTGGTCGTCTAATGGATGCGCGTCGACTAGGTGTGAAATATTGATTGATCGGCTAGGGAGGATTACAGAGGCATTACATCGGCCGTTGATTTTCTGCTGCTGCGGGTATGCTGAACTCACGGCCCAGACGGGATTGCAACGTAAGTACCCGACAAAGTGCGATAAACTCCAACACAAATACCCAGAGCTCCCGCAGCCTGAACTCCTTCCACTTGTGAGCTCCACGCTCGTCTGACGGTGTATTTAAGGAAATCATGATGAAAATTTCCTTTTAATGTACAAGGATAAGAGGCGGGTGCCTACAGTTCCTACCCTGTTCCGGCATCGCACGAGAGCTAAGTATAATTAAAAAAAGGAATTTTAAATTGTTTCCGTTCGTCCTCCTCCACCTGCGACGAGGGTAAGCCTGCCCTGTGAATGCGGGTGTAGCAAGGCATTTCAAATGTTTGTTCATTCTCGACATGGAAACGATGCAAGCGGGTGTAGGCGGAGGAGCATCTTAATGCCGTGCCGCTGTGCCGCAATTTATATTGCATTATCTCCCCAATGGGGTATGAGGTGAGGCCCTTTGTCGAGTTGTGATTCTCAATAGCTCTTCTGGCTACGTTCGCAGAATGCCAGCGAAGTTAGAGCCTCTCGGCACATGCTGGCGCAGAGGCTAGACGACTTCAGACCGTGAAATCCGCCATTCAAGTGCATCGCCGGAGTTTTTCAAAATGTACTTTTCAGCGAATAATGAGCATTCACTGGAGTTTACGGGGGTGGTGGTGGGTGGATGAGTAAAAGGAATTTCGAGCGATTCATATTCTAAAAAAAAAAATTGGCGAAATTGAGGAGAATGTGAATTGGGATTCAGTGAGGTGGCTTGTTGCTTTGCTCACATGAAAGCAGGTGAGTGCGGTGGTCTCACCGGATGAATCCGACTTATTTTCAAACCCCACTCGGCTCTTGGGAGGTACCCTTGATTCTGGGAATGCAACCATGTTGCGGATGATACATTACTACACATTTGATGGGTATAAAAGGGGGATTTGGCGATATAAATAAACTGAATAAAAACGAGGCCCAGAGTGCCATCGAGCCACGGTAGGTCGAAAATACACACACAAAAATCTGTCGCAAAACCAGAAAGTTAACATTTTCGGAGTAAACAACTTTGAAGAGAGTTGATTTGCTATCTTTTAAAAAAAAGTCTATACGGTTTTTTGTTTTGGATTGAATTTTATGAAATTTCTGAAGAGCACAAATACTTTTTGGTATCGAACATAGAACCTTGGTGGGGATGTTCGTTACTACTTGTTTTGCGTATTACTTAAAGGAAATTGAAAAAAAAAAACCGACATAATATGAAAAATTATTTAATGAATGAAAAAGAAAAAGAAAATATTTATGCGCAAAAAGAACCTAATTCTGTAGTCAAAACGATCTTAATCGCTCTACGATTACAGGTAAGGTGCATAGATGCTTTTTTCACGCTCAGTGCACACATGAAATAAATCACTATTCGTAATTTTTATTTAATTCTTTATTAATATAAATGTGTTACTCTGCAGTCCCGATTAATAACTGAATTGAATTCCAAAACGAATCCCGCCGCTATGCCAGAGAATGTTGCAATTCTTATCTTATTCTTCCGACGAAGAATAAGACAAATCCGCAACTCAGCACATTTCTTTGTTCTACTCACATTTGATAAACAAATGCGACAGAAAATGCGCTGATCCCAGAAATGCAGCCGAACACGATCTTCATTCGAATATTAAAAGAGGGATTCGGGTTTTCTGCTACTGTTTGACATATCTCATGCGTAATTTTCACAAGTGAAATAATTTTTAGTACTCCGAAAATGTGTATACGGTTTCAATATCCAAATCATTATTTTCCGTAATAAATATATCTCTAATTTTTTCAGAAAGAAATTCTAGTTGTCCTTATGAGAGTTCCCTTCACCAGAGTGCGAAATTGTGGACGCATCCTTAGTCCGGAGGCCGTGGCGTCCACCTCGGACTGTAGCACCGCCGTTATTATTATTATTATTATTATTAAGCTCACCGCGATACCGGCAACTATTCGCAAAGAAACTATTGATGATGCTGGTATTGAGGATTGCTATACCTCAAATCGCAAGGGGATTGCTATATGTTAATCTTACAGATTTCGAAGAGACAACACTTCAACATCCCTCCAGCACTCCCATATCAAGAACAGTAAAATAACTTCGCAGCATTGTGGAGATTATTGTGGGCCAAATACAAGTTGCTTTTTGCAATAACATGAACAAAATTAAATTTTTTCCATGTATTATGAATTTATTAGTAAGAACAATTAAGCCTAAGGTCTTGCTACTCATAGCTTCCCCCTTAGGTTAGGCTTTTTTAAATAAATAAATAAATAGTAAGAACAAACATTCCCATTAATTATAAAATACAACATCGTTCAAGTGGCTGCCTCGCCTGCAGCGTTTGCTCATGGTTTCGGGCTGTAGCTCACGGATTGCTTGGGTGATATTGGTCTTAAGTGCTTGAATCGTTTCCGGATTGTTGGCATAATATGGCTCCTTCACGGTTTCCCACAAAAAAAAGTCCAAATGGGCCAAATCGCAGCTCCGAGGCGGCCAATTGTTATCGCTAAGACGGCTGATAACACGATTTAGGCATTTGGTGCGCCAAAGATCGATTGTGGCATGGGCTGTGTGGAATGGCCCACCATTCTGCATGAACCAGAGGTCGTCCAATTCCATGTTTTCAATTTCAGTAAAAAAAATCGGTTAACATGGCTCTGTAACGCCCACCGTCGACCAAAATGTTGTTCCCAGCCTCATTTTCGAAGAAAAATGATCCAATGATGCCACCGCTCTACAATCGGCACCAAACTGTCACTCTCTGTGGATGCATTGGCTTCTGGACAATAACTTGCTAGTTTTCTGAGCCCAAAATGCGCCAATTTTGCTAACGTAGCCGCCGAGATGAGAATGCGCCTCGTCAGCAAAGATGATTTTTGCCCAAAATCGTTGTCCAATTCAAGCTGCTGAGAAGCGATAACGAAGTGGATGGTCGCGCGTCTTCAATTGCTGAGTCAATTGGACCTTGTAAGCGAATAATCCGAAATCTTTGTGCAGAATTCTCCTCAGGCTAGTGCGTGAAATGTTGAGCTGTTGATATCGACGGCGAGTTGATGTTCGTGATTTGAGTCTCACACTCTCAGCCACAGCAGTCACATTCTCATCATGTGAGTATCGTACGACGACGGGACCATGAGTGTTGTCCACTAGCATACCAGTCTCACGAGCTTTTTGCACAAACTTTAGGTACAACAGTCGCGGTGGGTGCTTCATTTCCGCCAAAACTTCTTTTCAAAAAACTCACTGTTTGGGCTACACAGCACTCACTTTGGAAATAAGTTTTCAATATTTCCCAACGTTGTTCAAACGTAAAGCGACCCATTTCGTTCCGCGGAGGTATCATACTGACTTTCTGTCAAGATTTCGAGCGGGAAACAACTGTCAGTGTCAGTGTCAGTGTCAAAATAACCCGTGATTTAAAAAAACACTAGATGGCCTACCCGTTATATATCATATTACCATTATTGTACAGCACAACTACCAAAAACCGTGCTCTAATCACGATAATGACGACAATCGTCTGAACGATAGATTTGCTTCACGTAAGCGTGAAAAACGACGTCCACTGCTTTCGTGACGTAACGTGCTGTCGAAGGAACTGGTGAACAAAGACAATTCAATTGCGATCATGTATCGCCTTGTCCTGTGGGCGCTGTGGGATAGTGGGTACGTGCGTCGACTCCTACGCTCGAGGTAGTCGGTTCGAATCTCGAAAAAAACATTTTATCACGGCTCCACCTCTTTCGAGTCACTGACAATGCTCAAAGAGTATAACTGTCTAGAAAAAGCTTCTCAATCCAAATACCAAATACTCAAATCGTGTCGAAGCACTATAACTGTATTAGGCCCGAATTAGGTATCGAGAATTTGTGTATAAAATCTGGTAACAATGACCTTCCGTCTAACTGTAAAATGGAATTACGGACAAATACACTTGCATCTAGCAACATGTTTAAAATCGCTGTTACACGCCAGAAGCTTTAATTATCGGAACACGTATGAATCAACAGAACTATGAACTATACACTTAACGGAACATTGTTGTCAACTTGTAGGTCCTTCCCATTAGAAAATATCGTAATCCATAAATAATATAAAAAAAAGTCTTTAAAAGGCATTTCCGAGGTCTAATACCAATTCTGTCTCCAACATTAATTACCAACACATATCCGCCTTCGAATGTTTACACGTACAGAGCACGACCACCAAAAAGTTCCATACTCGCAAAGTGTCACCTATGGTGCCATGCTATTCCTTTTTGGGTTGAAAATACGCACCCAGTCGAACCGAATTGTACCGCTATACCTGTTCAACTTGAAAATGTGACATAATACCCACTCACCCACCCTCGTCCATTCTGACGACATCAAGCCAACACACATCCAACTAAGAACACACCGATCAAACATCTTCTCGCAGCACACACAAGTCGCACTCATTCTTGCAATCATACCTTGTCTCGTCCATTTCCTGAACGCACTTCAGACTCGTTCGAACAAAACACAACCGCCGTCATACAAGAACATAGATTCTATGTTCTGTCATTCGAACATTCAACTTGAAGCGAGATCACCGAACGACGGCGGCGGCGTGCAGCGCTGAAGGAACTCAAACTCACCCAACTCGGGGGCAACTGAGTCCAATTGTATGGGCAAGGCAATCAGTCTATCCGTTAGTTTAGTGGTGAAAGGATGTGTTAGGGGTTGGTCCGTTCGTTTGTCTTTCGATCGTTGAATATTCGTGAAATCCAACGCGACTCGAGAACGACAAAAAATATTAAATTTCCAATCAAGAAAATTTTACGAATTCAAGTGAATACCAAAAAAAATATTAAATTATTGAAGTTCCTTCAGTGAAGTGAAGTGTCGGTGATCAATGATCAGTGAGTGTGTTTCCCACAAAACCAAAGATAAATAAACGAATCTATCAGTCTGTTTGGGCATCTACCTGCAGTCCAGGATACGCTTTGTCCGGCAGTTAAAGGGACACGCACACACACACAACCACTTGGATATTAAATCAACCTTTTTCGGGTACTGTCCTGTGCATCGCATCAAGAAATATCGAATACACCATTGATACCATGAAGTACCTCAACAGTGGGCACCGGGAGTCCTACACCCTGGTCGCTCGAAAGAGGTATATCAAAAAACTTCTGTATGTACCTGGACAACAAAACCACATCTCGTTTTCGTTGTCGCTTTTCTTATTTGTTTTGATTTGTAGAAAAAAAAAAGAGAGAGAGTGTGTGTAGATAGACGTAGAGTAGAGATGTATTGTAGATAGAGACCGTAGGTATTATCATTCAAACTGGACATTGCTTGGTGTTGCCATCGTTTTTATCAGTTGTGCACACTTGTTTTATGGCTGCTATGCGGGGGGTGAATACAAGTGGTTTGGTACCAAAAAAGATTTCGTTTCTTTTTTTCTTGGGTTACGTGAGTGTTCGTGGAGTTGAGTGAAGACGAAACGCATGGTTGGCAGCGTGTGTTGCTGTCAATCGAAAGTGAAGATGTTCGACAGTCAAGGTCACTGCGATGATAGTCGAAAGCTAGAGAAAGATGCGTCTGTAGACCTGTTGCCTGGTTCTTCTCAGAAGTTTTTGTGTTTCACAAGAAAACCTCTCTTTCCTTGAACGAATCTATTCATTAAAGGTAGTTCACCAGGGCCAAGAACGGCTAAACAGATCGAATGGCAAAAAAATGTTTTGACTTGATATCGTAGAGATAACCTCCATGCTTCTAATCAGAATATTCCTCTAAAAACCTGGATGATATTTGTGTCCATCCAAAAAATCGAGTCGGCTCTATGAGGAAAGTGGTGATGGGGTTTCCCTTAAGCCCCTTAATCTTGTTGCGAGATTTAGAATTTTCGTGATAATCTGTTGTGCGGTCATGAAGAATTTAAAGATTTCTGGTGCCTGAAACATTGTGCTGCGTTGGTGCTACCGTTTTTGCGTTACGCATGTCATTCAGACATACTTTTTCATTTCTTAAATTTTATAGTTGAATGTCAAAACACGAACACCTAAACAAAAAACTATCAATTTTTATGGGAAGTGTCAAAACGGACGCCAGAGTGAGAGAGTGCGTTACTTACGCTGGTTATGCTGCTCTCATTTTTTAACAAGCGGAAGATAGCTTGGTAGGCGCCGTGGCGTAGTGAGTAAGTGGTTTGTGAGGAGTAGGTTTCGACAACACGTTTTTTTTGCAGCTACAATTTCTTAGAAATCAGTGTCCCACAACCAGGGTTTATTACTCTGCTCTATACAAGCAGCGTGGGCGCGTCGACTCCTACGCTCGAGGTCGTCGGTTCGAATCTCGAAAAAAACACCAGACATTTTTTCACGTCTCCACCTCTTTCGAGTCACTGACAATGCTCAAATAGTCTAGAAAAAGCTTCTCAATCTCGCCGTTCGGAGTAGACATTAAACTGTAGGTCCCTTCCACTCGTGAGAGAACAATAGGCACGCACAACACGAGTGGTTGCTGAGAAGCTAGGCCCAAGTCCACCTCGGACTGTAGCGCCGCCATTATTATTATTATATAAGATAGCTTGCGAGTTAAAAGTCACTCGACGGTAACAGCAACGCAGCTTTGTGACTGACTCGTTAAAACACTCAACGGGTATTTGTTCTTGACTCCTCTTAATCCGGTTGGTTCTAAAATATCAGCGCTTGCAGGAGTTTATTTAGTCCCTTCAACCCTTTAGCTCATCGTAAGACACTCTTTTCTCCAATTTTACGGCCCAAGATCCGAACATAGAACCTATGTGGTTAGAATATAAGGCATTATTCGAAAAACATGGTGGGCCATCTAGTGGTAATTTTTTAAATCATAGATTATTTTGACACTGACAGCTGTTTCCAGCTCGAAATCTTGACAGAAAGACAACATCATATCTCCGCGGAACGAAGTGAGTCGCTTACGCTTGAAAGACGTTGGGAAATATTGAAAACTTATTTCCAAACTGAGTGCTGTGCCCAAACAATGCGTTTTTTAAAAAGAAGTTTTGACCGAAATAAAGCACCCACCGCGAATGCTGTACGAAAGTTTGTGCAAAAAGCTCGTGAGACTGGTATGCTAGTGGACAACACTTATGGTCCCCGTCGTCATACAGTGTGCAGAGATGAGAATGTGGCTGCTGTAATCGAGAGTGTGAGACTCAATTCTCGAACCGAACATCAACTCGCCATCGATCTCAACAGCTCAACACTTCACGCACTAGCCTGAGGGGAATTCTGCACAAAGGTTTCGGATTATTCGCTTACAAGGTCCAATTGACTCAGCAATTGAAGACGCGCGACCATCCACTTCGTTATCGTTATCGCTTCGCAGTTTGGGCCTTAGATCAGCTTGAATTGGACAACGATTTTGGGCGAAAAATCATCCTTTCTGACGAGGCGCATTCTCATCTTGGTGGCTAGGTTAAGAAACAAAATTGCCGCATCTGGGGCTCGGAAAACCCGCACGTTACTGTCGAGAAGCCAATACGTCCACAGAGAGTGACAGTTTTTCGTCGAAACTGAGGCTGGGAACAACGTTTCGGTCAACGGTGGGCGTTACAGAGCAATGTTAACCGACTTTTTTTTTTACTGAAATTGAAGACATGAATTTGGACGACCTCCGGTTCATGCTGAATGACGCGTCATGCCACACAGCCCATGCCACAATCGATCTTTTGAGCACCAAATTCCCAAATCGCGTTATCAGCCGTCTTGGCGATGTCAATTGGCCGCCTCGGAGCTGCGATTTGACCCCTTTAGACTTTTTGTGTGTGGGGAATCGTGAAGGGCCAATGTTATGATAACAATCCGGAAACGATTCACATACTTAAGGCCAGTATCATCCAAGCAATCCGCGAGCTACACTCCGAAACCATCAACAAGGTCTTGGAAAATTGCGGTGACAGATTGCGCTGCTGCGAAGCCACATGAACGTCGTTGTATTTCATAAATAACGGGAATATTTGTTCTTAGTAATGAAGTCGTAATATATGGAAACAATTAAATTTTGTTCATTTTATTGCATTTTCAAAAAGAAACTTGAATTTGGCCCACCTTGTATTTCTAGAAGACACTCGATCAGTGGTAGCTCTGTGGCCGGAAACTGGTTATTTTGAAAAAAAAATCGTTCCAAAGGGGCGTGATATGTCAGTGACTGCCTTTAGACCATGCGAGTCGAATATTTTTAGAATTTGATTAAATTTTTTTCTCACTCTGTTTCAGTTTGTCTCGGAATAGACTCTTAAGTGCGATTAGCCCTTTTTTGGCAATGCGGTCCCGAGGCCTGATCACAGTTTTTGTTCTCAGTATTTTCGATGAATGAAGCCTAACCAACCTTTTACAAGTGCCAGTGCTGTCTATCGCTCAGCTTTCGCCTCTGTTGACAGACTTTTTGAAATCTTATTAATCACTTTCTGACGGTCTTCCATGCAATAATTTCCTTTCTTGTATGACAAACTCTGGTTCTGCCTCTATCTCAGTCGACAGCATAACTTACTAATATTCCCTGCTTGTCTTCCTTAGACTCCCATTTATCCACCACTCCAAAGTCTCAGGCAATCCAAATAAACCCTGTTAGACCTCTATCTCAGTCGACAGCATAACTTACTAATATTCCCTGCTTGTCTTCCTTAGACTCCCATTTATCCACCACTCCAAAGTCTCAGGCAATCCAAATAAACCCTGTTAGACCTCCCTTTATGCGGAAGTCTCCGCCTTAATTAACATCATTTACACTCAAATTACAGCCGTCAACTCTAAATGCACTGTTTTGAGTTGCTGTCAGTTGTGCCTCGGAAATTTGCTCTTCTCAAGTCCCCTTCGTTTTGAAAGATACAAATCTCTGTGCAAACAAGCGAAAATGAATGCCATATCATTAGATACGCACTCACTATCGCGTCGACAGTATCTTCTCATGCCTTTCATCAGCATATTTCTAATTTCAATTAAACAGGCATTAGTTGAACTGCTCTGACACCTAAGATTTGATCTGTACCCACGATTTCACCCACTCCACGACCTTACTCAAGTGACTGAACTTTCTCTCCCAGCCGCCACTTGTCGGAAGTTCTTGGAAACCCCACAGACACGCAGATGGAGTGAGAGAGAAAAATCAAACCCGGTTATCTATGCATCGTCCGTGTTAATTATTCTCTCGTATTCTACTCGAATAATTATGCAAATACAATCAGTCCCATTCTACCGCACACACACGAATCACATCGCAGCCCAGCCACCACCTACATTCCCATAATTGTTGTGCGTTTAATTAAATTACCTCATCCATTCCAAGTAGCACCTTCCATCATCATTGCCATTGCCATCCATGGCTACATCGCTTCATCGCTATCCATCGTCGCACCGACCGACCGACGGAGCCATCGGAGTCAATTGCGCGAGCGAGCGGATCAAATGTAAACATGTTCCCTCCTTATGGGCATCGGTCTCACGTGTATTCAATCCAAAAGCCTTGTACATGCTGAGCGCGTAAAAATCACAAAGCGCAACAAAATCTAAGAACACCGAAGAATCAAGAATCGGGAATCGAGAATCGAGAATCGAGAACCACTTGAACCTTGCATTTCGAATTGAAACGCTTCAACGGAGCACGCTCTGTACCTGATTAGATATTCCATTGACGGCGGACTGGAGTGTCTGTGCAAGTAAAAGCTGCTGCCTGTTAGCCGGCATGTCATCCGCCCCCGATGGACGGACTGACTTCAAGAGAAGTCCACCATCGCAACCACAAACACCCCCACCGCCACTGCCAGCACCATCACCTCCGACACACTGCCGATAGTGACGAGGTCTTTACCAAGTAAAGAGAACTCTTAATCATATTTGGCTCACGCTGCTGTGTACCTAGCCAAGCCAGTGGTGTGGGAGGCTACGCCATGCAAATTGGACGTAGTGTTATACCCGAATGACTTGTCGTCGTTGTAGCCATCGCCGTCGCAGTCGCCGGTGTCGCTGTCGTTGTCGTCCTTTTCTTGGTTCGATCTTGGTGGGCAAGTGCGCGATTAGTGGCGATTAATCAATTGCGTCATTTGTCAATATAGACCAGTCCGTCCGGGGTGGAAATACAAGTTTTCCCATAGGTGACAGAAGCGTTAAGATCATGCTGTGCGATTGGGAGTACCTTGAAATTGACCAATGTTCCGATACTTACAAGTTTACCTATACTGGTCGCCCACGAACGTTGGAGAATGAGAGTGAGAAGATAAGGAATGAATAACTCTGGTTATGGATATAAATATGCATACCTGTTGGTAGGCACTTTGCTTGATCAATACTATCGCAGGTCATCGCTCTGGAAGGTCAGTGTTGAGAAAGGTGATTAGGAAGAGCTTGGTAATAAGATTTTGCAAAACTGAAGTTCTCTTGCGGTTTGAGTGCAAGAAAGTAACGCCATTTTCGAGTATGCTGGTGGAATGACTGAAATCTATACATTTACAAAGGTGCTCGTAAACTGGAAAGGAACCTCACACAGTACTGACTGTTACTCCAGTACTTGTTCGTCTTCTTTTTCAGATGTAGCTACAGTCCTGAGTAGACTTCAGGCCACATTTTCCAGCAACCACTAGTGCTATGCGTGCTACTGTGGAACGATGATTCGTAATTTGTGAAAGATTTTGTAGAGACAGATGATAGATGGGCTAAATGATGACGATTCAGTGTCTACAATTTTCTTCTGTTTTTCTGCCTCAAAATTTGTTAAAAAACATTTTTCAATGAGTTTTGAGACAGCCTCTTACCGAAACAGAGTTTTTTAAATCAAAAACTTGAAAAATCCTTCTCGTTGACATATCTTCAGAATTCAGTGTAAGAAATATACAGTCAGTCTCAAAAATGAGTGAACAGGCAGTCAACCTCTAAATTAAAATTTACCGGAATGAACTAGAATAGCAGTCAAAAGTGAGTGTATACGTGGTTGTGTCAATGATTAAATAATTGTTGAAATATTTAGGCCGGCAGATACAGAAACTGGAAACAGTGATAATGACATACAAAGTTTTCTTTTCAGAGGCTCACTTTTGACGCCCGTTTTTTCTTTTCAATTAAATTAACTGATTTATGTTTACCGTTATGTTATGTATAAAATATAGCGTATTTTTAAGTATCATTTTCGAGCTTTTATTTGAAGCCCCAATATCTGGCGTAGGTCTTTCTGGTCAATTATAATTTAGATGACAAACTCAACTTCAGCTAATGACTCTTCACTCACTTTTCACGCTGACTGTACGTATAGTCTAACAAAAGAATGCCAAATTGAATCGGGATTCATTTTGAATCAATTGCAAACCAGGTGTCTGCATATAAATCAACTGTAGAATAAGTTAAGTGACGTCAACTAAAGCCACAGTCAAGATTTTATGATATTCAAAAATTAGCAATATTTATTTCTTTGAAAACTGAGGCGTAAAATCAGAATGAATAGCAGTGCCAAAAAATTGTTTATTCTTATCCACATCGACGGAACGTGTGCGGTTGATAATAAAATGTGCAGACATATATGCATAAATTCTGGAATAAAGCGAGAGCTTAATTTATCTATCGCGCTGACATAATGCGACTTCGGTGGAAAATATCTCAGTCATGTGGCACATGATGCAAACACAAATCGGTGTCTTAGCACAAGTGATGAAAGAATGTAAATTGTATATCGAAGCTCACGCCAATCGGCATCCCCTAAGAGGCTTTTCTGGAGCAAAACTTGTCTTCGCTCGGAAATAGAGGAAATATGACTCACCAACATCTGTCCGCAGATCTGCAGCAACTGAGAAGTGGTTGCTTCCGGTCTTGATGAGAAATATATCGTGAATAGGAGATGTCAACTTATTCATCATCCTGGGAACGCCGCTTCCAGTCATCAAGACCAAGCTGTCTTACGTCCGCGATGACTTGGTCTTCGCGAACCGGAGGTTCGTTCTTCCTCTCCTTCTCGAACCAGGAGGCTCGGATTCAAACACCCTCTTAGCTGGAGCGTTGTTGTCCATGCGCTCGATGTGGCCGAGCTAGTGCAGTCGACGGATTTTTGCCTTCCGCACTACATCCACATCCTGGTACAGCTCATAGAGTTCGCGGTTGTGTCTTCTCCCCCATTCGCCTTCCTCGCAGACGGGACCATATATCCGAGACGTAGAATTTTTCTTTCGAAGGCACCAAGAATCAGCTCCGCAGTTCTACTTAGTTTAGCTTTCGGTTCCATTTAGCAGGACTGGCAGACTAAGAGTTTTGTAGAGCATGATTTTGGTCCTTCGAGTCAGGAGTTTTGAGCCCAGTTGTTTTGACAAACCGAAGTAGCATCGGTTGCCAAGGGCGATTCTACGTCGGATCTCCACTGTGATGTCGTTCGTGGAGTTCACGTTTGCCCTGAGGTAGACAAACTCCTTCACTACCTCAAAAGGATCATCAAGGAAGCTTTTTTAAATTTTAGAAAATTGGGAATTACTAGCCAGGGTGAGAAACACGACAGTGCGCGAGGAACTCAATGTTGGACAGCTGTTTCTTCGAACGGAAAGGGCTGTACTTCGTTGGTTTGGTCACGTGGCACGAATGTCCCCATCATCACGACTTCCGAGGCGTGCCTTGAATGCGATTCCATCAGGTAGGCGACCGCTTGGCAGACCTAGGACGAGATGGTTGGACCAAGTCCAAACACTCGCCTGGTTGCGCTTGGGCATAGCTCCTGATGAGTTAGAGTCGATGGCGGAGGATCGAGTGGCCTGCAGATCTCTCGTGCATGCATTGCCCCCGCGACCCCTTTAGTGGAACATGCGGGTCATTGAAAATGAGATGAGATGAGATGAGAAAATTGGTACCAAAAGTGCACATTTTGACACAACTGTCAAAACATCGACCCTCACGATCGCTACTGATCATCATCAATGACTCATCGGTCAAAAGAAGCAGAAGAACTCACTTGAGTGTCTCTCGAAGACTGAAATTAACCAAGTTTAAGGCAATCTGTCTCAAACAACAACGCTTGTTGATGATCATGCCTAAGATTCGTGGTTCGAAATATTAAGAGAAGAGTATGAAGATTCCCGTCAGAAAGCTAGTAGAGAATTTTAAGTACTGCCTCAAAGCCCTTCCAGTCTTAAACCAATTTCTGATCACATTCGAAAACATTGAAGATCGATTAAAGATCAAACTTAATAATAATAATAATCATGGCGGCGCTACAGTCCGAGGTGGACTTGGGCCTAGCTTCTCAGCAACCATTCGTGTTGTGCGTGATATTGTTCTCTCACGAGCGGAGGGGACCTACAGTTTAATGCCGACTCCTAACGGCGAGATTGAAAAGCTTTTTCTATACAGTTATACTCTTTGAGCATTGTTAGTGACTCGAAAGAGATGGAGCCGTGAAAAAAATGTTTGGTGTTTTTTTTCGAGATTCAAACCGACGATCTCGAGCGTAGGAGTCGACGCACCTACCCACTACGCCACGGCTCCCACCCCAAGATCAAACTTAAGTTCGTCAAAAATAAGTTCGTCGGTCTGTTTTTATTCCGATCACGGATTCCATATCGCCTCTGCGTTCACGCCGATGTAAGGACTAACAGTACCTATATGGGCCCAGGTCCAATTCGGACTGTAGCGCCATAAGAAGAAGAAGAAGAGTACCTATATAGGCATACTTTCAAAGTATTCAGCATAGAGTGGATTCTGCTTAGTTAAGTTAAGCGGCTGTCCCGATAAAGCGATATCTCAATAAAACGGAATCCACTGTATATACACTCTGAGCCAATATCTAAAGTTAGCAAATTCGTGCTAACTATGCCCCAAACATTTTTTCAACAAATCGCTCGTAGTCTACCCTCTCCAATGCTGTATTTACGATCGAGAACATCACGTACGCGCGTCTTAAATCAAATTTATCTGCGTCATCTGAACAAGCAACTTAAATCTATATCTGATCTTACAAAATCACTTTTGATCCGTTCCAGTTTATGAATTTAGAACACAGCCAGTCGTAAACTCAAGCATTTTCCACATTAAATGATCCAAATTCAAACGAAAACTGTTCCCGATTCACGTACATATTTTTTGCAGGCTGTACAGTGTACATCTGCATTCCGAAGTGAACACGTGCTCATATCACCGTGATCTTTAAAGACTCTCAAAGGTTGACACTAAAACTTTCTTCTTTCAAACCGAAGACCGGCAGCCTTATCTCACCGCATGCTTGTTCTATCACTCTTCCTTGGGGTTTTCATTTTATGACACAACGGGAACCTCCTCCTGGCTGCATCCACAAGATACTCGTACATCTGTACAAATGTCATAAACACGCTGAGATGTTGGCTGTGACGCAAAGCAAACAATGGCCATGCACGCAACTTTCAGTCCACTCGAAGATATACACCGCTATACGCCTCGGCGACTGCATAAGCAAATTTGTGATCATTTGAAATTTATGAATATTTTTGTGCTGAATTAGTAATGGCCGTTTGGAGGTTTAATCGGCAGAGATGTCGCTCGATTCGATTTACAGTTTTGTCTTGATTTCATTTTACTTTCTCCGCTGAATCGAGGTTATGTCATCAATGAGTGGACCAATTTGCTTCGAAAACCCCTTTCTCACATATGTAACTGAGTTTTGCATAAATCTGCGAATGAGATTGTTACTTCCGCTTTATGTGCGGATTTCGCTTCAACCGCTCGGAATCGAGAGCAAAGACAATCGTTCTGTCGAATGGAAAAGCAGCCCGATCTCGCCGCTGCATTTGTTTATTGAATCACACCCTGGGGTGCTATTTTTGAATTACAAATATTTACCCGAAACTGCACAGATGCACAGCGTTTGACTGGTTGGCGGACGAGTTCGCCTCCACACTCGAGGGGTGTACGCACCTGGGAATTGATTTGCTTAAAAAAGTGATAAACTTAAACGAAAATCAATAAAAAACTTCGAATTCATGCAAATTTCAGGCGCGTCGTAAATTTTTACGACATCATTAGGATTGTCTGACTGAGTGAGTGACTGAGCCTGAGGGTGATTTATCGCATTTGGGTGAAGGAGAATTCGCAAAAATTGTCGCTGTCCCTTGCAGGGGTTTGCCGAAGCGAATAAATTCTCGTAAATCACCTCAATTCGCCCTTCCACTTAGGGATGTCCGGGACATGGGGTGGATGATGTGTGTGGATGATGTGTGTGGTGCACAAAAGAGCGCTTGTTTGGCGCAAACCCCGGTGTGTGTTTCATTTGCATACTTGACTAGGGTAATCGCGGCAACTGCATTGACTTGTCCTTGTGAGGCCATAAATTGCAATTGTTTTTTTATTTGTGAGGCGCGTGACAAATTCCAACTGCAGAATAATGTGACTGCGGCTCTGTGTTAAGTAGGCGATCCGGAAATAAGGAAGACATCATTAGCATATCCCAGGGAAGACCGGACAGGACGTCCAACTAATTTCGTTTTTTTTTGCTGCTGGTTGCCTTTGTGATCTAGGTTCGGTCAAATGATTAATGGTCTCGACTTCATTCAGACGCTTCACAGGATTAAGAGTAAATTGCGAGAAAATTTACTGTCTCCCAATTTTATTCGTTTTTGTTTTTTTTTTTGCTGCTGGGATTTATTTACTCTCATCCTCTTAGCACCTGGTCGTTGAGAGGATTCTCCTGGTCCAGGTCCAACTCTGTGTGTGCACTTCCGTCTCTCATGATTGTGTGCGGTATGATTTACGAGATTTTTTACACTCAAACTGATTTCGGTTTTTTAACCCTTCTCACGGCCGAGGGGTAAATGATGCTTGTCCCGTTTCTCTTGTTTCTCTTGATTTTATTTACTGCAAACTTTTTTTGTGTTCCCTTTTTTAAGTTCTAAAAAAAATAAAATCAGCAAATATTTCGTTTTTCTTCCTCTTCCGTTGCTGCTTCAAGTCGGACGGTCTGGGGAATTCATTGCGAAGGTGTGTAGCATTTCAAGAGAGCCAAAGAACGAAAGAGAAAAAAGGCAAAAAGGGTTTCGGTTTCACCCTTTTTTTCCGGCTCGGTGATATGACGACTGGATTATGACATTTAATACGGGGCATTAAATTTGCCAGTTCGTTCAGAAGGATGCAGGCAAAAGTTGAAAATTGCAGCCTGTACCTTGTGGTTTTGTTTTTTGTTTTTTTTAGAGGAAGGGATCACCTTCGCCCTTTGGCGATGGTGTGCTGACTTGAAATCTGTTTCAACAATACCCTTCGTATTATTGTTTGATTGTTTGATTTTCGATGTAATTAGCTCTCAAACTAAACGCGCTGTTTGTTTATCAATTCGTTTTCGAGTGGATGCACTTGATCGGAGATGTGTGGCGTTTTTAAGATGAACTGAAGCTCGACGATCCGAACAAATTCAGATCGATACACACCATCTACGAGTATCATACGCCGTTTTTGACATTGAATTTGTTGCTCAAAAGGGGCGGCTTTGAACCAGAGATTTTGTGGAATATTGAGGCTTTCTTATTCAACTAAAGACAGTCCACCATCGATCAAATCTTCACACTGCGGCAGATCCTGGAGAAGACCCAAGAAATGCAGATCGACACACACCATCTATTTGTCGATTTCAAGGCCGCATATGACAGCCTGCATAGAGACGAGCTATAAAGCGCATGTCTAGTTTTGACATTCCTGCCAAACTCGTCAGACTGAGCAGATTGACGATGGAGAACTCTCGCTGCTCCATCAAGGTTGGTAACGAACTCTCCGAGACCTTCAATGTCAAAAAAGATTTTAGACAAGGCGACGCGCTGTCATGTGATTTCTTTAACATCGTTCTTGAGAAGATCGTGCAAAACTCACTGGCCAACACAAGAGGCACGATCTTCCAAAAGTCCGTTCAACTGCTAGCTTACGCGGATGACATTGACGTGATTGGGCGAACACAACGAGCCGTCGGTGATGCGTTTGCTGGCATTGAAACGGAAGCGGCTAAAATGGGTCTGGCGGTAAACGAGGGCAAAACCAAGTATATGCTGTTATCGAGAAAGGGGGCACAACATCGACGACTTGGCCAGAACGCCACCACAGGCAGCTATGACTTCGTCTACCTCGGCTCCGCGGTAAACAGTACAAACAACAGCAGTACCAAGATCAAACGCAGAATAACTCTTGCCAACCGCTGTTTTTATGGGCTCAAAAGGCAATTGAGTAGTAGAGCCCTCTCTCGAAAGACCAAGTTGACTTTGTATAAGACCTTGATCATCCCTGCCCTGATGTACGGCGCAGAGGCATGGACAATATCCCAAGCGAATGAACAGTGTCTTAGTCTTTTCAAGAAAAAAGTTCTGCACGCGATCTTTGGTCCTGTTTGCGTTGATAACATTTGGAGGAGAAGATTCAACCACGAACTGTATGGGCTGTACAGCGACATGAGTCTAGCCAGGCGTCTACGGATCCAACGCCTAAGATGGCTAGGCCATTTAGAGCATATGGACAACTTAGCTCCGGCCCGAAGTGTCTTCGACTCTCAGCCTGTGGTACAACGCACCAGAGGACGTCCACGTACAAGGTGGCGCACACAAGTCGAGGGTGACCTCGGTGCGAAACTGGAGACAGCTGGCGAAAGATCGTGCTGGCTGGAGAGGCATGTTGAGTGAGGATCAGGTCCACCTCGGACTGTAGCGCCCTAAGAAGAAGAAGAAACATTTCCGATGATCAGAAGGAAGAAGGTCAACCTCTTAGACTCGCACACTGTGTCTTGTCCTTTCCTCATTCCCCTGCTGAGTCCCCGTTTTTTTTAAATCTTCCATTTAACCTTCGATTGCGCCTTATCCTTGCGTGACCGGAACCGCCGTCACAACATACAGAACTCCACGTTGTAAGCCGCACAGCCCCACATTCGCTGCAGGTGAAAATGCAAACAACACGCTTCATTATGTCTAAATGCCAATTGCTTCCAGCATTAATTTTCCAGAGGCCTAAGGCAGCTTCGCCTTCTGGTTGTTTCTTATTGATAACCTGCTGTCTAGGAGCAGATGGAGTCAAGTTTACATGCCATTTTGATCATTTTCCATCTCCTTTCACTCCTTTGGCTCGCTGTGTTCATTCAAAAGTCCACACCTTTCGGCGGAGTAAATGAAAATTAATCGTGAATACATTTAATTGATGAATCCCCTTTTGCAGTCGTCGTGTCTGGGTGCTCCTTTGCGTAAATTGTCGTGTGCGCGTCGCATTCGTCGTCGCATAAATTAGCATGACTCACACGCGCGTATGTGACACAGGAAGTGAGTGCTGAGTTGATTGCGCATTCAAAGTTATTTCGCGATTTTAAAAAGAAGATAATCCCGCAAATGATTAAGTTTTTCGCTTTTGAAAAGGCATGTCCTCCTCTTTTTCCCTAAATACAGTAGAATCCTGAAAACATGAACGGTTCTGTAACATGAGCAGTTTGGAAAGATGAACAATCTTTCTTCTGGGCCACATTCTACTATATAGCAGCATGAACAGTTCGGAAAAGTGAACAATCTTTTTTTTCGGGCGAAAGTCTACTATAGAGCGGTTTTCTGATTTTACCGCAATGTTTTTAGGTAACTAACTAAATTTAATGCTTGGAATGAAGAACAATTCGAAAAGCTGAACCGGTCCTGTTTTACATCTGTTCGTCTTTTCGAGATTCTCCTGTAATGTCATTATTACATCCCCAATTTTGCTGCGATTGTGGAGACTGCATTAATTCTTGGTGAGAGTGGAAACTAATAGGAAACGATTAACGTCCACAGCCCTTCGAATTAGGTCGTCAGGAAATTTATTAATAACCGAAACTGCATGGTTGAATGTTATTTATTGTCGCAAGTGTTTGCCGGGCAGATTTCTCCGAGGCATGATGGAGGATTCTGTGATGTCTTGCAATTCCCAGCGACACATGTTTCTTCTTTGTAGGTTTTTAATGTCCTTTGACAGCACTCAAGAGAATATTTCTGTTGCCTGGCTTCGTTTTTGTCTCGCGCGCATTCATTGGATTGCCCAACTTTATGGGCATGATCTTGTTAATTTTACTGTGACTGTAAAAATGCTTGTGTGTTAGATGTTGTAACTCTTGAAGTCGAATGTCTTCTGAGTTCTGCTTCAAAGAGCAGGAGTGAAGATGTAGTAATCACCGGGAGACACATGAATTCACTGAACCGTTACGGGAAATTGACATTCACTGTCATAGGGGTTCGCTTGACAAGCTGTCATTCATTAACAGGTTTTTGTACGTTTGCTGCGTAACGATGACGATTTCGCAAAATACTCGCTCACAAAAGTATTTTGCAATGTCGCAAGGTTTTCATTTCACTTTCCTAAGCGAGAGTTTCTTTCACTAAGGCATTGAACTGATCATTTTTTTCGATGACAATGACAATTTCTGGGAAATAAGTTAAAATTTTTTTTTTGAATTAATTCACGCCGTCCTTCCGCTGAATGCCGACGTGACCGGATGTGGTTATTCTTTTAAGCAAACTTATTATTTATCGAATCATTTTTGTCTTGATGGAGAAGTGGAGCCTTTTTAGTTTGCCTTCACCTCTGTATTCTCTGGAATATATTTTTCATTTCGGCTGTAAACGTTTTCTTACAAATATTTACGAGTATCATCGAATCTTCAGGAAATGCGGTTCAAATTAATTGGAAAATTCTGAGAAGAAGACGAACAGTGATGAATGGAAGGTGTTTGGATCATCATTCGGTTCATAGAGTCTTGAAGAAAGACCCTCCTGAACCATATAAAGGGTGGGCCAAATACAAGTTTCTTTTTAAAAATGCAATAAAATGAACAGAAATACATTTTTTCTATGTGTTATGACTTCATTAGTAAGAACAAACATTCCCATTAATTATGAAATTCAACGTCGCTTAAGTGGCTGTCCCGGCTGGCTTCGCAGTACCGCAATCTGTCACCCCAATTTTCCAAGACCTTGTTGATGGTTTCGGGCTATAGCTCACGGATTGCTTGGATGATATTGGTCTTAAGTGCTTAAATCGTTTCCGGATTATTGGCATAACATCGGTCCTTCACCAGTTTCCACAAAAATATTCCAAAGAGGTCAAATCGCAGCTCCGAGGCGGCCAATTGATATCGCTAAGACGGCTGATAACACGATTTAGGCATTCGGTGTGCCAAAGATCGATTGTGGCATGGGCTGTGTGGAATGGCGCACCATCCTGAATGAACCAGAGATCATCCAAATCCATGTCTTCAATTTCAGTAAAAAAAGTAGGTTAACATGGCTCTGTAACACCCACCGTTCAACCGAAACGTTGTTCGCAGCATTTTCGAAGAAAAATGCTCCAATGATACCACCACTCCACAATCCGCACCAAACTGTCACTCTCTCTGAATGCATTAGCATTGGTTTCTCGACAATAACGTGCGGGCTTTCCGAGCCCTAGATGCGGCAATTTTGTTTGTTAACGTAGCCGCCGAGATGAAAATGCGCCTCGTCAGAAAAAATTATATTTCGCCCAAAATCTTTGTCGAACTTAAGCTGCTCTAAGGCCTCTTCTTTACCGTATTTCATTGACCTCACTTTAGTCCTATCCACAATCCAATTCACTGATCAACTTTATTTATAAACTCTTCAAAGCTCTTTGCCTGAATAAGTCCCTTATAACCACTCAGAAGACCACACACATCTAGCTGAAAAATTTCTCACGATACAACCGACAACGGTCTAACTTCCATATCAAGGCAAATGACAAGGTCTAACAGTAGCAAACATCAACATAATTCCAACTTGAAAGACTCATCCACAGACCGATCATGTCTGCTTTTCCCAGAGCAACTCTGCATCATTATGTTTACAAGTCAATTCACGATGTACACAGTCTTCCAAGATCCCAACAAAGTCAAATGTCACTTAGACCGCAGATTGTCTATTCTATTTCCTCTCAATCGTGCCAACAATGAGGAAGTGAAAACGCCCCACAATTTGCTTTGATTTCTCTCTTCCTTCTCTCATTTGCATTGATGTTCCCTTTGGCTGATCACTGCTCGATCATCATCAGTCGCAATCAATCGGTCAGCACCAATTCACTCTCAACACACACGCTGGCAGACATCTCAAGGCATACAGCTGCCTTGCCATGTCTAGCCCTGACATGATCATTGAAAATCGAATGTGAGTCTCATTAAACGATCGCGCCTACGCACGATCAGCGATGATCATGCAAATGTCACTCGTTCGAATTGTGGCGGCGCACTGCACGCACAACATCAAAAGTAACGCGAGCAGTGACGATGATGCAAATTAACAGGAAATTAACACCCCGGAAACTGAAAACCGGTTCGCAGCATCTCTGTTCTCGATTCTTGCTTCTGGCCGTCCCTCATCGACTCCCTTTGGATCGAATTCCTGCGGCCATTCCTGTTCTCCGCTCTAATTGAAGTAACTTCATGCTTGTCACATTGATTATGCAATACGAGCTCGCGAATTGGAGTAAATTATTCCAACATGGGGACCCCTTTGCTTGGTATGTGGTCTGATCTCGGGTATCGGGAGACATATCCAAACCAAGGTACTTGTCCACCGGGCTATCTGACGCAAGTGGAAAGGTCTGAAATTGTAGAAACTCTGGTCCGGGACACACATGCATGCATGTGAAGGACATTAAATCACTCCGCTTAGGCGACTGCCTTGGGGGCTTAAGTTATTAGCCAGTCAAGTATTTCGGCGAACATGTGCAAAGACAATGTGTTCCAGATGCAATAGATGCCAGAGTGGAACGCCTTTGGTTTTGTTTTCTGCGAGAGCACTTCACATGTGGTGCCTATTGTCACTGCAGACATCGTCTCAATCGGATAAATGTCACCGAACTGGTTGCGACCGTAAATCGGATTAGAGAACTGAGCGCGGGAAGAAAGCTGTCAGCGACTCGCTGATTGGTTATTATCTGGGATGATGGCGTGGAGTATATCCTGTTCAAAGACCATCGCGGTTTAGGTTATGCTTCGGAGATCCGTCAGTTTTTCTATTTGGTGTGGATGAGATCTAATGAAGATTTATTTGATTGGTGGTTGTTCGAATTTTTCAAATGAATTTCATCTTATTATTTAATCAACCCACAGCGGTTTTGTTGATCGTAAAAATTGACTGACATTTATTGCGACTTTTTCGTGTGATCCCTTTGGGCATGGCTGAGGGTCTCATCTGGGTTACATGCGGTCTCTGTAACGAACTGTGTTTTATTACTCTCAATTATTTATACATTTCAACAAATGAGGCTGTTGTAAGGGCTTGTGTGGATACTGGCGTTTTTTAATTTTGAACTGAATTCGGGAAGGGCTTTTGTAGAGGAGAAGTGAGCTCAGTTTATAGGAAAACAGGAGAACGAAACAACTTTGAAATATTTTGTTTTCCAATATTTGTTTATCCATCATACTTTGCTTAATTTTTTTATCGTCAAAGTCAAGACGTTTCTGGCTTTTGGTTCGATGTCTCACCTGGGATCTTTAGAACCGAGGATCTTTGACTCTTAAGCTCTCCCGCCACGATACTAGTGCTTACTTAGTGGGCCTACGACCCATGTAGGGTCTGAGCCTGATAAATCGCTGCCTTCCATCGTTGACGGTCCTGGCCACGCTGCTTCCAGTCATCAAGACCAAGCTGTCTTACGTCTGCGGTGACTTGGTCTTCGCGAACCGGAAGTTCGGTCTTCCTTTCCTTCTCGAACAAGGAGGCTCGGATTCGAAGACCCTCTGAGCTGGAGCGTTGTTGTCCATGGGCTCGATGTGGCCGAGCCAGTGCAGCCGACAGATTTTTGCCTTCCGGACTACATCCACATCCTGGTATAGCTCATAGAGTTCGCGGTTGTGTCTTCTCCTCCATTCGCCTTCCTCGCAGATGGGACCATATATCCGAGACGTAGAATTTTTCTTTCGAAGGCACCAAGAATCAGCTCCGCAGTTCTGCTTAGTTTAGCTTTCGGTTCCCTATAGCAGGACTGGCAGACTAAGAGTTTTGTAGAGCATGATTTTGGTCCTTCGAGTCAGGAGTTTTGAGCCCAGTTGTTTTGACAAACCGAAGAAGCATCGGATCTCCACTGTGATGTCGTTCGTTCCCGCCACGACAAGGCAACCAGAAAGGAAGGGGGCTCAGCTATACTGTCTCTCAAAAAACCACACACACTTTGTAGCACAAACACCGGTAGATGTGACTATTTCAAAATTTAAAATGCAAAGAATTTTACTGTTGGAAAAATCGAAAACTAAAGCCGACAAAAACTTCGAAACATCACGTAGATTTCAATAAAACCCGCAATCGTCTCAGACTTCCCTCAAATCTCCCCTTTGTATTCGCATAAATTTCCGATTCGAACCACATCATTACACATTCGTGACAAAGTGATAAAGAAAAAGGAAAAATCTCCTTATGCCTGCGAACCACCCCTCAACAATTCACAGCACACATCCAAGGAACACCTTCTGAAAATAATTTTCGAAAAAATTTCAAGTTTTGCCATTTTATATCCTTGCTGATCAACTTCCAACCGACGCCTCAACCCTTCCCTGTTGCCGTTCCTTCACTCGACATCCCCATAAATTTGCACTTTCATTTTCCTTTGAAAATGCCCATAAAATCACCTAAATCGTTCCCAGGAATGTTTGATTCACTAGGCGATAAATTTAAATGCAAATAAAAATTTGAATACCCAATGAAATCCACATCACGTCCATCCAGGATGATCCTGTCAGTCGCTTTCCTTTCGGTGCGGCAATAAACATTTTTCCTTCCATTAATCTTGGTTAAATTACGAGCGTCTTGACCGAACCAGACCCTACCTCTGTGTGCGGCTCTGTTGGTCAATCTCGTTACACATGAATCGAAGGATGTGCACACCACCTCAAGCGGTGTGACATTTAATCCCTCCCAAGATGGCGCAAAATGTGTGCCATCCATCTACCTAAGAGAGTACACAATGGAAAACTCGTTTCCTCGTAAAAAGTATAATTTTCACTTTCACAACCCATTTTCTTCGGTCAGATGAACTCGATTGAGGAAACTTCTCAATTAAACAGGGGTGGACACACCGCACAATGGAAATGCATCACCGCGCAGCAGAACAATGCCTCGGCATCTAGGATCTAGGAAGAATGAAATATTACCTCGCGAGTCAGCCGCCACCACCGTGTTTCTTTGATTTACGATTGTAATGACACCGCGTCTACGCATTCGCAAATGGTTGTTGGTTTAAGATTATTACAAGGATTCCCCTGAAAAGGGTTAAATGATGGAAATTTTCTCACGAAGACGATGTGGGGTGGTGCTTCTGTTGCGTTATGTTTTTCCTTTTCATTGCTACGCGAATGAATAGGATGTACGAGTACTTGGCGGAGTTTTCGCGGCGCCATGTGTTCTGTGTGCGTATCCTTTCACAAATCTCGTTTTCCTTTCACTTATAGGTTCTGTGAACTCACGTTTTGTTCCTGCGCGTGAATTTTCTAAGGGAACTAATTACGACAAGGATGGGGATGTAATACGCGCTTCGTTACCCGCCGAGAAACGAATGCGAACTCTTGAAATGTTCCCTTTCATTCGAGACAGAACCTACATTAGTTTGTAACGTGACATTAAGAGGAAATGCCGCTTTATCAATGCAAATTAAACACGTAGTGTGCGTACCTATTAATTATAACAAAGTTACATTGAAGCCGATGACTGGGTAATATAGCAGCCCTCCAGTCTATCACTTTCCAATCAGCGGGGTGTATCAGTACCTTTTCCTGTGCATTATTCGTGTTTTTTTGGGAATGTTCTGCAAACGAGTTTTTTGTGACATTTTCAGTTGAACGAGTGTTGTAAATTGTGTATTGACATTTCTATTTAATTATTTTCAAATTCAAGGGGGGGAACGTGTTGAAAAAGAAACGCTTTCACGATGACTGTTGAAATCGAAAGAAGGCTTTGCCTAAATTGCTTTTCGGCATATCTTGCTTCGATTCCAAGACTGTCCAACTAGTTGGTCGATGCAAGATATGCCGAAAAGCAATTTATCGTCTCATTCCAGCAAGCAGATCTTGACTCATCTTTGCAACTGTCAGACAAAAGTCTGTCATTTCATTTTATTACTATAACCAAGCAAAAGTCTGAAAACAAACAAAAGGAAAGGATATTCATTCTGGGTCATCATCATCATCTATCCCCCGAATGGACAACAAACTCCACTTCCACTTCCCCGCTCGTCGTCCAACCGACCTCATTGCTATTCCATTGCCGAACTCTCGAATTCGTTCATTGTTTTGTGCGTGTCGAAAAATCAATCATCACTGTAGCCCATGATTTATCGTCTTTCTCATTGCTGTATGCGTATTTATGCATGTGTACTTCCATAACCAATTTTCAGAGTCATCGGCCCCGCGTCTCTTCCCCTAAATGGGACACAATCTGAATTGTTAAACGGATTCATTTCCCACTGGACATTTAGGGAATAGGAGCCATTTACATATGGCAGGCGGCCGAAGCACCTCAGTGCTCTGGGAATCGGTTTTATTGCTTTCTTCCATTTTACTCTGACGCAAGGCAGCACATATCCATCGGGGGTACACAGCAACCGCCGCAAGCCGACACTGGGTACAAAACCATTTTTGGAATTCACGAGACTGAATAGCTCACTCGTACAAGTCGTAAAAAATGCCAACAAATCAAATTGAATAAATTAGGACGTGTCCACAGATGCAACCCTTAGGAGGACGCAAGCGGAAATTAATATAAAAAAATTTGGGAGAAAAAATATTCAAATGCACGAGGAACGAAGGCGAATGCACCCTCGTCAACCGACCGGGTGCCGGGTGGGCTGTGCGGCTTATCCGACACCATCTCTGGCTTGCTAATGAGAAGTGTGTGTAAAGTGAGAATCTAGATAGCCGCACATGCAATTAGTAGATGGGCCCTTAGAACTGCATGTGATACCGGCGGTAACCGCCTTCGTCGACACCTCCCGTTTTTTTTTATGGGATATTCTAATGAGATGATGGTGCAGTTGTGGCCGATGCAGCAGCTAGACGCCCTCTAATGGCTGGAGATGTTTGTTTTTACAGAGCGACTTAATGGCATTAAATTAGGTATCTAGCTCGGGATTTTAATGGGGTTCTGGTTCGTTAGAACAGACACGGAGGTGGGACTGGAAGAATGGAGCTGATGAGAAGTGCAGGAATGAAGTGGAGTGTGAATGGTGCCTTCTTCGGTCATCTAGAAACTCTGCTGGGAGATCTGCAAATCAAGGAAGTGGTCTGTTCCTATGGAGTTCGCATTTAAGAGCCGGCAGAGGTTTTCAAGATCTAACACCAGATCAGTGTGGTTGACAAGAAGATATCAGCAAGAGATCTTTTTAAGATATGGTGTGTAAACTTCTGATCATTCATGAAGAACACCTCTTCTTCCTTCTTCGTTATCTCAGCCTCCAGTGGAGGATCTGAGACCTAATCAATGCGCCCTCCAGTGCTGAAGGTTCTAAGAACACCAATCTCATCATAGGACACTGCCCCCCAAGATTGGAACTCTCTCGCAACGAGGTCCACAGAATCTGCGAGGACAAGGAAGAGAAGAAGAATGTAACACACCTCCTCTGCACATGTAGCGCCCTTCCATCCTTAGGAAAGCTTATCTAAGGCCCTACTTTTTCGAAGACTTGAGTGAGCTGAACAACGTCGTCATCAGTCAACTGAAACGTTTCATAGCAATCACCAAGTGGTTCCGTGGTACCACAGTGGGCCATTGCTGGCCTAAGTGAGACTGCATCCACGATCACTTAGTCTCAGCTCCGAAGATCTGCTCCTCTTTGGAAAGCAGGCTCAAAAACACTTGGTGCAAGCGGTTCTTGACCTCGAACCAGTGAAGTTTCATAGTTTTGCTTCTGGACATCATCATAAACATTACTCATCCCGTGAAAAGAAAACCACTTATAATCGAATGTCTTTAAACGGCGACGTTAGGGTCTAGGAAATACAAAAACTGCCTGATAAAATCAACTCTATACACAAAATTGCCCAAAAATAGGCAAAGATCTTGTAAAAAAAATTACAGCAGTGATCTGTGACAACGACTGAAGCGGTGTGGTTTGTTTCAGAATCGGTAAATCGAAAATTCCAGCATTTTCACACGAAAGCAAATTCTGAAGAGGATCAACTTCGATCAATTGAAGTATTGACCATAAAACCCAGTACGACAGAAGAATTTATACCAAACTGAGCCAAATGTGTCAACTATTGAAAATAGAGAGGAATTTGAAGGCCAAATTTTTTAACTACGTCTCTGCGGTTGCTTCGTCCTGTGTATATTCACAGAGGAATGGCAAGGACAACAAATCAGCTCTCAATTATCATATTGCCTGTCACTATAAACAGTGCTGCCAAGTTTAAAATCGAATCTCTAAAAAAAAATTCTATGTACTGTGTTGGGAAGATGCATAGCATGTTTCGCTGGATTTTTTGTCAGATTACGACGTCGGACGAGAAAGACCTGGGACATAATTGATTCCAACGAAAAACACTGACATTTATGGTCTTCGATGTGAAACTTAAGCAGACTAGAACCTTAAAAACTTACACTTACTTACTTACTTAGTAGGCCTACGATCCATGTAGGGTCTGAACCTGATGAATCGCTGCCTTCCATCGTTGACGGTCCTGGGCACGCTGCTTCCAGTCATCAAGACCAAGCTGTCTTACGTCCGCGATGACTTGGTCTTTGTACCGGGAGGCTCGGATTCGAAGACCTACATCCACATCCTGGTACAGCTCATAGAGCTCGCGGTTGTGTCTTCTCCTCCATTCGCCTTTCTCGCAGACGGGACCATATATCCGACGTAGAATTTTTCTTTCGAAAGCTCTAAGAATCAACTCCGCAGTTCTGCTTAGTGTCCAGCTTTCGGCCCCATATAACAGGACTGGCAGAATAAGAGTTTTGTAGAGCATGATTTTGGTCCTTCGAGTCAGGAGTTTTGAGCCCAGTTGTTTTGACAAACCGAAGTAGCATCGGTTGCCAAGGGCGATTCTACGTCGGATCTTCACTGTGATGTCGTTCGTGGAGTTCACGTTTGCCCCGAGGTAGACAAACTCCTTCACTACCTCAAAATTGTGGCTGTCGATAGTAACGTTTTGTCCTAGGTGGTGTGCGGGGAGATCCTCGAGCCGAACTGCACGGTGCATCGCGTATGTGTTAGCGTGGTGCGACACAACCGATATACCTCTATAGTTGGTGCAAGAGGTAGGATCGCCTTTTTTGTGGATGGGGCAGTCGTCGTCAAAAACTTACACGGTTCTATAAAATGAAAGGCAATTGGTTTTTTCTTCTTTTCTCCTTGTTCTTTTAAACTACATTTTGATGCCTGAAAATATGAACGGAACCTGTTTTATATCTATTCGTCTTGTCGAGATTCTACTGCATTGCCTGTGGGCGTCGTGGCGTAGTGGGTAGGAGCGTCGACTCCTACGCTCGAAGTATAAGGTTCGAATCTCGAAAAAATCACCTAACATTTTTTCACTGCTCCACCACTTTCGAGTCACTAGCAATGCTCAAAAAGTATAACTGCTTAGAAAAAGCTTCTGAATCTCGCCGTTCGGAGTCGGCATTAAACTTTAGGTCCCCTTCACTCGTGAGAGAACAATAGCACGCACAACACGAGTGGTTGCTGAGAAGCTAGGCCGAGGTCCACCTCGGACGCCGCCAATTTTATTATTATTACTGGCTCTTGATATCAATGGAAACCTCCGTCAAAAGATCAAAGCGTAGAACTGTTGTCCTAGTCCGATGACTACTCAAAAGACTACAACTTGGAATGGGGAATAACACGCATCTGATCTTCTCTGTGATTGTAAATCAAGTCAGGGTCAGAATTTCATGTACGTTGAGTAAAGTTTGGATCAAATTTTTGCACAGCAAGCACTTGTTCTGCTCTATTATTGATACTCACTTCTGAAGTTTTGGAAATATCCTTTTATTCAAGTCAAGCCGTTTAGAAAACTCAGTTCTGTTTAGAAAAGCCAGCGATCGACCGAAAAAGTCGGTCTTAAATTCGATATCACTCACATGCCCAGATTTTCATGCGATTTGAAGACGACTTAAAGGCCAACTCGATGGCGCAGTTGCTTAAGTGCCTGCCCTAAGTTAGAGGGGTCCCAGATTCGAATCCCAGTGAAAGCAAAGTTAATACGCTTTTATCCGGTTTTTCAAATTTGGTTCAGTCAACATTTGCCGTTCGGATCAAGTTAACTTCCTCGTCACCGCAGCTCCTGCAGAGATCGCTGGACTCCGCATTCCATTTCCGGAGCATAGTTCCGATGGGGCAGTGTCCTGTGATCACTCCGACGAGCATACGGATCGAGGTTCTGTCCAATGCCAATGTCTTGTCGTGTGACAATCATTTCTTGTAAGCCAAGTCGAGTTGGCCTCTTTTTGTATTGTTTCGCTTATGATCCGGTACAATGCACTGATCGGTGGTCGTAGTGACGTATCCGCTTCGCTGATGTTCATTTCAGATCCTTGTCTGGCCAATTCGTCCGCTCTCTTGTTCCCTGCGATTAAGCTGTGGCCCGGGTCCCAGCAGAGTTTGACCTTGTGGTGGCTGATGGACTTCAGTGAAATGCGGCAATTCATGACAGCCTTTGATCTCGTTGTACAGGATCCTATTGACTTCAGTGCAGCCTGGCTGTCTGAAAAATTGTGATATCCGATAGTGGGATATCGGTTGCTTGTATGTGTTTAGCTGCTTTCTCTATTGCCAGGATCTCTGCTTGGAAGACACTGCACAAGTTAGGGAGTCTAAATAATTCCTGTTTCTGCAAGGTGTCCGAGTAGAATCCGGCCCCCGTACCTGTGTCCATTTTTGATCCGTCGGTGAAAAGGGTAATCTCGTGGTCGTTTATAACGGCTTTCGATAACCACTTGTCTCTGTCGGGGAATAGAATTGGTATCTTGAGGGAGAAGTCATTATGGGGGGATATATAATGTTTCCTTCCCAGATCGTCTAATGTCTTGATTATGGCCGCATGTCCATAGTTGGCTTGTTTCCACAAAGAGGACTCCCTTAGTCTGAGAGCAGTTTTAGCGGCGCAGCCTTTTATGAATAAGTCCAGGGAAAGGAAGTGAAGTATCATATCCAACCCTGCTTGCGGTGTGCTCCTTATCGCTCCCGTTGTACAGACAGCGGCTGACCTTTGTACTTTGTTGAGCATGCTCATTTAGCTTTTTTTGTTGCAAGCAGTCCACCAGACTAGGGCCCCATAAGTTATAATAGGTCTGATGATTGCTGTGTACATCCAGTGAATGATGTACGGTTGCCATCTTTTCTCATACGTAAAGAGCGAATGATTACGCTCGCATAAGGAGCCAAAAGTGAACGAACCTAACGAAACTGAGCGAAACGGGTACTGTCGTCACAGTGTATTGCTTTTTTTTTCTATTCGCTCGGTTGCTGCTGATTCCTGCAGTTGACCTTTTAACGGCGAGCAAAATTAATCATTTCAGCAGCCCCTTCAACCTTGTAAAACCTTGTCCGCCTTCTCTCTTGTCTTAATCTTAATTTAAGTTCCGAAACCTAGCCCGGAGTCGAGTTTCACATGGGCAATGATGAAGCAGAAAAAAGAAATCCGTGATACGCAGAGTGGACCCTTCTTTGCTCTCTCCCTCCTTCACACGTCCCAAATCCGTGGAGAATTCAAAATAATGAAATGCAATTCATCATCCATCACTGACCTCGCACAATGATTTACCTTAGCTCGGCACTCACAAAGGTCGTCCGAACTCACTCCCTTCGAATGACATTAATTTTGCTAAAAGCCTTGCCCACATCTAAACGAAGGAAGCACCGGCACAGCATCCTCCATCTCACACCCAGAGAGCCACCGAATGTGATTGCTTGACGTGTTTCGTTTTTTTAGCGGGTGTACCCTCCGTAAGTGGTTGGTGTTAGGTGTTGATTCAGAGAGTGTTTGACATTGTCAACGCGTCGCGGCAATAGCATCTGCGATGCTGGTGTGACGACAAGACCGGGATCCTGTGAAGGATATTTGTTCAGCGCCCATGCAATATGTCATCGCCTTGCCTGATGGTGGTGTGGGCAAACTCTAGAAACAAAAACACACCGCCACGGCGACGCTATGGGAAGAGTGCCGAATGAAGATATTTCACTTCCCAGGAGAGTACACACACAGCACTACTGGCAAACTATTTATTTTCTTTATTTTTTCCTGTTGTTTGTCCTTTTTGAATGGAGCGGCAGGCAGCAGCACAGCAGCGGAAACATAAATTCCCCCTCGATGTCGATTAAGGAGACGAACGCAACGGCAGCGGCAGCGGCCACGGCGACGACAAATCCCGGTACAAATTGTTTTGTAACTGCTCAGATGAGAAAGGCAGGGAAACCCAAGACCAAAGACCGAAGACCGGCCGACCCCTTCTTGTGCAAGAACCAAGAACGCTTCCTTGCCTTACGCTCGTACCTTGCGGTGGTAGACTCAATCGTGCAGAATTCAATGAGAGGAAATCAAAGGGCGTACTTCCTCCGTTCGAGTGCCGTGAGTGATGGAACACACCGAGTCACTGTGTAGTCACTGTCATTTCGCCATAATGACGTGCATACAATTGCAGCCGAAGCCGTGCCCTCAGCGCTGAAAGGAACCCCTCTCCTGGTCGACCGAGTGCGGTTCCTTGGGGTTCTTGAGTTTCTTGTGCCTTAATTGAGTCTTTGATTGATATGTTGGAACAACCTTGATTGCGGCCGCATCGTGGCGTCGTGGCGTGGCGGAGTGGCCATAGCGATCTTGGTGTTTGGGTATTAATTAGTGAAACATTGCTTTGATTGTGTCCGCATTATCATGGAAAATTACTTATCATTTTTCTCTTCTCTCTTGCAGACGACAACACGCTTGGGTGTCGCAGAAGGGCGGCGGCGGCAGTGTGACCCATAGTCCGGAACGACTGCGTGGTGCAACACAGGATCTGTTCGAGTTGCTCGAGAGGGTTCAGTGCTCGCGGCTGGATGATCAGCGATGCGTCCTGCCGGCGTATTTCTCTCAGGTAAGTCACGCGCTCATCCTTTCGTCCCCATATGTGCGTGCGATAATCCAATATGTGCCGAAGGACACCCGAGTGATTCAATCTATTTCGGGGTGTTCGCCTGAAAGGAATTCCTTGTCACAGGCGACATCTACACTGGGGTACAGCACAGATGTTTGATGTCATCTTTCCGTGTGCGAGGGTGGGTCGGGATTAGGCGAGTATCCCCGAGCAGGGAGCACGGACGACAGAGCAGGACCTTTTGACATTTAGTGGTGTTATTTATGTTTGTCCCCGTTAAATCCAACCGAGCGCGTGCCGCATCATGGATACGGATTTGAGGGTTGACCCGAAAGTCATGATTTGTCAGACGCTGACGATAAATTTGGAGAATTTTACACGCAATTGAGTTTGATTATGTCACATGTGAGTGAAACCTTGCACTACAGTTGGCTGCAGTTGCGTCACGGAGACCGAGCGGATTTGTCGACTGCAATCAGAGTGCACTTCAAGTGTGATCGGGATTAGTTACAAAAGCTGGATAGGGTTACCCACCAGCAGATACGTGCACTTTCTCGTCGCTCCGCACCCAATCACTTCAGAATATGCATTCGGATTGGATCAATACATCTCATTAGCTGCTCGCTGTTGTTTGGTTAGCAGTGGCTAAGGGGATTACACAACGCGCACCGGCCTAAATCCATTAGATTGTGTGTTGAATAATGAGTCTGATTTTTTTTTCCGTTCATTTTCATAAATCATTGCAAGTTCCCGCTTGTTTGTATGGAGGAAAATACACGAATACCCGTGCATAAGGTGAAAGAATGAGACACAAGCGAGAGATACACGCCATACATCGCGGGCATGCATTGTAGCCGGTGCTCTGCTTATTGTGTGTGTAGCTTTCCGCTTCTTCCTTTTGATTGGACTTGACGAGCCCGAGGCAATTATTGTGCGCATATATAATGATGATCAAATTTCATAACTCCACACGGAGGTATGGAAGAAGTTCACGCTGTGTTCAGTGCCAGTGGGAAGAGGTTTCCGAATGTGATTTTGAAATGAATTATTCAAAATGACTCCGCGGCCATCTAGTGGTGACGGGGAGAAGATGGGTATGGGAACTCTGGCGGGTGTTGATGAAGTGAATATGGTGGTGGTATTTGCTAAGTTTGTTCGGGGATTTGTTCATGTGCATTGGACATGTCGGCGTGGGCATTGTTGTGTTGCATGATTTGTGTCTTTGCTTTTTTGTTGAATGAGATGTTGTCTAGGATTTGTGATGTTTGTGTGGTTACTTATAGAGGGCAGAAAAGACGTCAAGTAGAAATTATTAATTTGAAGTATTGTGAACAAACGGAGGGGAGAATGTAAAGAATGAATGAAAATGCTAGGAAGGCGTCTAGAACCATTTGAGCCAGGTGCAGACTTTAAGGTGCAAAGACTGACTATCAGGTGATGGTATATTATTTCTTATGATTGAAAGAGTTCAATCATGACATGAGTGCCACCTGTCATTAGAGGTGTTGTTTTGGAATCTTAAAGCTTGGATTCAAAGATCCTGTTGTTCTGGATGTGGCCCGGCCTCGTTGTTTAAAGTAATGAGAGCAAATCTCCATTCGTATTTGATTTCCTTCAGAGGTTTTTTGAAACTCTACCCTGGAGCACTCCGACTTAAAAACTGATCCATTGTACTGCCAAGTAGCAACTCCAGTGCCGTTAATTTGATCCCAACGGCAAATGGTGACTGGACCAGATTCGATTTCTCTGGGATTCGAACCTGGGACCCCTCTAACTTTTTTTTTTTTCTTTTTGGAGGTTTTATTTTTTAGAAACTCTACTGGAGCACTCAGACTACTGGTCCATTGTACTGCCAGGTAGCAACCTACTCCAGTGCCGTTAATTTGATCCCAACGCAAATGGTGATTGGACCGATTTCGGAATCGAACCTGGGACCCCTCGAACTTGGGGCAGGCACTTAACCAACTGCGCCATCCAGTTGTCTGCTTCAGAGTTTACTTCAAAAGTTTAATCGTCTCATCTCTTAACTTACTCGTTTTGTTTTTAACCGTTGCAATTAATTTTACGATCGAAAGCTCCCCTTTGTTGCACATTCATCGGATTAAAGACCCAACACTACACACAATTCAACGCATTGTTGTGATTGTCGTTTCATTGAAGCGCAGCAGTGCAGTTTGCTCCACCACAGGCAATCCTGTCATCGCTGTGTAACATTATGTGCCTTTACAATTACCCTTTTGTTGGCTCCCCATTTCTGTTCCCAATCATGTCCACAGTCGTTCTTTTTGCTCATACGAAACTTTTTATCACCTGAGAGTCAACAAATGATAAGCGATAAGCTAAAAGACTCCCCCATTAGAAATGCAATCAGACTTTGAACCACCACCTAGACAAATCACGATGAATCACATTAACCTCAAAATCACTCATTAGCTTTAGCAGTCTAAGGGAATCCCATCCCAGGTCGATAGTCCAAATTGCTTGTTATTGACTATGACGACCTAACAGTCAAAGTTCACCCCAGATACCGGTGGCACCATTCTATCGATCACCCATCAGAACAACGACTAGTCACTTCTTGTACACGAAAGCCTACCTTTGACCCTAATGACTCGCAAATGTCATCAGAAGCAGACAGAAAAAAAAAATAATTTCATTCCCCCCCCCCCCCCGTATAAACTGGATACTTGAACTCGAAACGTCACCAATATCGATGTCGATTAGCGTCGTTCGCCGCATTTATCGCGCAGATGGTCTCCGAGTGCAAACACATCCAGCACACCCGCTTCGTGATTTATCAGTCAACGTCTCGCAATGTCAATATCGACCATTATCGCCTCTTGACTGACAGTAAATAGCTGACTCTTATCGGAGTGCGTATCAGTATCCGTGAGGAGTGTGTTTGTCGCGCTGAATGCAGTCCACTTATGTATCTGCCGCCCGGTAAGGGCTTATCGCTGCGAGTTTATTTGCTCATAATCGAAGCAAATTCGTTGTTCATTCCTTGGGCCGACGGACGACGGACGTACATGATGAGTCGTAAAGTCTGCATCGGGGCATCGTTGACAGTCGTTGCTGCTGCTTGAGTTGCCGCAGAAGACCACACGTGCCACTAATTGACCTTGGAGCACACTGCAGAGGCAGATAATCATCAAACGACATCTAAATTATGAAAGGCTCACTCGGAATTATGTATACTCCCTCCAGGAGGGTCTTCAGTGGTGAAGACTGCCTACCTATACATTGAAGAGCACGGCCGGAGGCTATATTTAGCCGGATTGGAGTCGTAAATTTTCGTCGTGACGGGCGATGGCATGTGACAATGCGACGAGTCGAGTCGGGAAAACAGCATCCCAGACACAGATGGTTGCATGTATGTATCCAGAGATGTGTGTGCACCTCCAGCCGGAGAAGTGGACCTCGAGGAGGTGTGCGATCGTAACTCTGGCCGAGTGTAAGTGTCTATAATCTGAGTAATTGACTTTGAGTGCACCGATGAATGTGATAATGAGTCCTCATCCGCACATGCGGACGGGATGGTATCAATTTGACGTTTTGCCGGTCAGCTCAGTCTGGGTGGCGTGGACGGTACGCCCTGGGCGCGGTGTGTAGATATCGCATTTGATTGTGCTATCTGGAGCACGGTGACAACGGCGGCACTGCACAAGGTGGATATGCAAGACCAGAACCGTGCAGGGGAGAGGAGTGTTTCCCTCCTTCACGGTCATTTTGCGCTCTGTGGAACACATTGGGTGCTAATGTAAGCAACTGCGGTGGGGATGAATAAAGCAACCGGAAAATGGTTGAGTTGAGTTGAGCTTCATGCCATCTCCCAAGATATAACACAACAGATGCTATCGCGGTTGCGTCCCCTTTGCTTAGAATGATGACAGGCACACGAGATGCGATTGTGTGTGGTGCTGGCGAAACAATGGAACTAATCCACCGCATGTTTGTGCACGCTGCATGCATTAACATTCGGATTCAGACACTTTTTCAAATTGCTTCCTGTCTACTCGTACCTGCGAAAGCCGCAACGGCGGAGGTGGCAATCGCTGCCTCCCTGCTAATTAGAATTCCTTTTTTTGTAGACATTCTGCGGTACTTTTACTGCACCATTGTATGATAATGGCACATTTACTCATACCCCCCGCTGGTGAGGGTCTTATCCTTGCTGGGAGATCTTGATATCAGTGTCGGTTGCCTACGTGCCACTCTCTGCTGACTAATTAAACAAAGTCTTCAAAATGCAGTTCCATTCCAACTAATTACTGCGCGCAGTGTTTGCTTGACTCTTCGCTGAAATGAAAGTCTCCTGACCGGCTTCCCCCCCCCCTCTCGGGGAACAGAGTCAAAGTCAATACTTAAAGATTTGTTTGCACAAATCCTAGTAAAATCCCGGCTGAGTGTGAGTGTGAGTGTGCTTGTAGTTGAAGTGGAGTACATCCTTGAAGGCACCTTGAAATATGGCCTCCTATTGTAACCGAGTTCCTTGGCTGGTCCTTTATGCTGTGCTGTAACTGCACTTCTGGCTGCCATCGTAGAGCGTATTCATTTCATGTCGTGAAGAGGAGGAAAGCTGAGAATTTATGTGCCATTACCTAGGCCACAGTTCCTTCTTCTCGGGAATAGAGGGCCGGTCCTTCCTCCTACCGGCCCAACCTCCGTGTTGGACTGTGTCCCCTTTTTCCGTCGCTGTGCAGTGTTCATTTTTATATTATGAGCATGCATAGAAATAGGAAATCATCCAGCACGGAGGGGGAATCCTTTTTTGTTCCTGTTAATCATCCTGTTTGCCACAGTCCTGGAGAAAGTTTCCCTTAGAGAATCACTCCACCCATGTACGAGTAGTTGCTGCTGCTGCTGGTGGTGGTGGTTCACTGGCCTGGATGTCGTGTTTGAACGTCGACAAAGACGCGAACGGCGGCGATGAGGATGAAGACGAAGACGAGAACGCGGCAGTCGTCCTACAAGGAGTCGTTTAGTTCACACGAAACACTTGAATCATGATATCCTGCCTGGCTGCCGCCTCATTGTTGGTTTTCTGTTGCGCTACTGTCGTTGCATGTAATGGCGTGTATGACTCATACATCCCAGTGGCTTAACGTGGCCTTCTTTGCCTTCTTTCACTGCAACGAGCAAAGAGATAGGATGTGTCTTGTTAGAGGGCAATTTTCACAACATATCCGGTGTTGGCAATGCTGCCAGCATACATCAAATTTCCCAGCCTTGCAAGAAACCCGAACGTGTCCCAATTGACAATACCAAATATGTTCGAGAAGCTGGGGATTTTTTGAGAGGGAAATTAAAAAGACGGTATCTTCGTATATTTGAACCACTTTTGAAAGAAGAACGAGAGAAGAAACTTAAGAAATTTTTAATTTTCTTCAACTAACATTTTGTTTTGCCAGTTTTTTTAATAAATTGTTTTTTTTTGAAAATTAAAGATAGTTTATCTGCTTCTTTCAAGAAGTTATTTGCGTAATTGCCGCAACAAAGCGCTAGTTTTTATCCGCTAGAGGAAGTGGTTTGCGTTATTGTCGCAACATCCGGTATCCACTGCGGGTCTTTCTCCCGTCCGCTTTTAGTTTCCCGCCCAGTCCCGGACACGATTCCAAATGAATATTCATAGCTGCACCTCCCACACGCTCATTCTCATTCGCAGACTTCGTCTCATGGTGGTTTCATTGAATCGCATTGTATTTTCGCGTTGATTCGCATCTGTTATCAGGTGTACCCCATCTCGTGGTGGCCATTCGAATATCTCAACGCCCCTAATTTGTTGGGAGTGCTTGGTAGCTGTGCGATGCGATGGTGGTCTTGTGGCAAGTGCAGGTTGATTGTGAAAGAAAATTCCATCGGTCTGCGCGCCCGATTGTTGTTGCATAGTTTATCATTTTGGCCGGTAACTGACGGTAATTGTGCACGACGCGTGGGAAACAAAAAGCGGTATGCTCTCGCAATGAACAATTACTTTGGTTAATGTGTTTTATTTTAATTGCTCCTACGAAAGTGAAGTCGAGTTGTAGGACGGTTAAAGTGTTTTTTTGGATAACTCAAAGAAGTGGGGTCGTGTCGTCGGAGCTTGGGGATGTAATTTAGCGTGGTTTTTTGGTGAAAGTGATGAAGATGATTTGTGGGTAGTCATTGGTTGTGAATAGGTTATCTGTTATTTTGAACTTGGTGAGGAAATCACAAGTTTTTTTCTTTAATTGTAACAATCTTCGGATGTTGAAGGCGGGGAAATACTTATTGGTGTTTTGGTTCTGCGTGCTTCGTCCATTTTACGGTCGCCCTAATTGGCCTACAGAGAGGTCTGTTCTCAGTGTGGTGGATAAATTTGAGTCCACTGGTTCAGTAAACGATAAATCAACACCTGTACGTCGACGAAATGCAAGTTCTGCCGAAAACATCGCCGCTGTCTGTGATAGTGTGCAGGAGAACTCGAGGCAGGCGATTTCGCGTCCCTCACAAGAACTTGGCCTTTCGTGGTCCACAATTAGGCAGATTTTGCTTCGTGACTTGGGCCTGCACCCGTACAAAATTCAACTGACCCAGGAGCTGAAGGAAAATGACAATAGACAACGACTTGTGCTCCCTGAATGGGCTCTGGAGCAGTTGGAACTGACTCTAATCATCTTCAGCGGTGAGACCCATTTCTAGATGAATATGTACGTCAACAAACAATATTGCCGTATGTGGGACAATACCAATCCACATGAGATCCTAGAGCGTCCAATGCTTTCCAAAAAAATCGCTACTTGGTGTGGATTTTAGGCCCTAGAGTGGAAGTTTTGTCAAAAACTCACCGACTCTAGTAATGTCAAAATCTGCAGGAGATCTTTAATCGCATATTTTTTTCCAAAGTATTCAATATTTGGCGTTGGATGCATTGTTTCCGGCCAACCACGCTTAGTGCTGCTCAGTGGTGTATTTAGCTTCATACGATGGACGATGGTGTACGTTTCCCGCTTCAAAGTTCAGTTTCCTTCGCTGGACGGTCGTTCTGGACCAGAGTCATTAGTTCTTCTGGTATCCCAGCTGCCTACTTTGTAGCACGGTTATTGATTGGGGCCTAGGAACACTCCGGAAGGTAGCACCACGCAATTAAGAATAAGAACAAGAGGAAGTACAGGCGATAGTGTGCTTGGCCATTTTCAAAAGATCGATGCTTCTTCAATGAGAATTCATCCTGCTTGCGACATTTTTGCTAAATGGCGCCCGACTCTCGCTCTGCGCGTGAGGTCTTTGTCTGAGGGAGGTCTTGTGGCCTCCTGGGGTAGCAGGGATTGCTGGGGTTACATGCGATGATCTATGAGGACTGCCTACGTGAAGATTCCCCACTTCCCGTGCGAAAGTTCTGCTGAAGGACGCCTTCTTAAATTCGTCTAGCAACCATTCTTGAGACATGTTCGCTTGTGGCCTCCTGGGGTCTTCTTCGAAACTGGACGATAAATGAACGTCACTTGCGATGTTCTACGAGGACCGCTTACTAATTACCTGGATTCGGGTTCAAGTTTCGAGGAGAAAATAATAACCAACAAATATTCTGAGCTCACGGTACCATTTTTAGAAATATCTGACAACTTTTCTAGACTGGAACTGTTGTGGAAAGTAGAGCAGGCAGTTTATTTCTGAAGGTCCTTGGTTCGATCCTCGAACTTTCCAACTTTCATTTTCAAGGCACCACCTCTCACGTGTCATTAACCATGCTCAGTTCCTTGGTTCGATCTCCGAACTTTCCAATTTTCATTTTCAAGCACCACCTCTCGACAGTCACTAACAATTTTCAGAGAGTAGCGCTATTCGAGGTCTTATCACAATCCTTAACTGCATATGTTCCTGGTTCGATTTCGAACTCACCAACTTTCATTTTCAAGGCACCACCTCTCACGTGTCATTAACCATGCTCAGAGAGTAGCGCTGCTCAGGTCCTCCCAACTCGTGGCGGAACAACAAGAACAACAGACATTTTTTTTTTTGAAGGTCTTTGGTTCGATCTCCAAACTTTCCAACTTTCATTTTCAGGGCACCACCTCTTACGTGTCATTAACCATGCTCAGAGAGAAGCGCTTTTCAGAGTGTACACAAAACTCTTTGGTTTTTGGTTCGATCTTCAAACTTTCCAACTTTCATTTTCAAGCACCACCTCTCGACAGTCAAACTCTCGACAGTCAAACTGTAGGTCCTCTCAACTCGTGACGAAACAATAGCGCATAACACGAGTTTTTGTTGTAAAATGTAGCCCCAAGTTCAAGCCGTATTGTTGCGCCGTCCACCCGAAAAGAAGGAAACCATAAATGTCTTCTAGAATATTAAACCTTTTACAATGCACGTGTTTTCCTATGAAACATTCACAATAAAGTCAGTCCGAATGTTCTTTAAGGCAACTTCCTAAATTTCCCCAGTTACAGCCTTATCGTAAAGCACTCGCGACGGAACTGCTGTCAGGAGTTATAACAGCTCATCACAGTTAAAATTGTACTTAACAAAATTGAGCATGTAATCATATTATCCGTGAGCGCCGTGACGTACTGGGTAGGTGCGTCGACTCCTACGCTCCAGGTCGTCGGTTCGAATCTCGAAAAAACATCAAACATTTTTTCACGGCTCCATCTATTTCGAGTCACTGACAATTCTCAAAGAGTATAACTGTCTAGAAAAAGCTTCTCAATCTCGCCGTTCGAAGTCGGCATTAAACTGTAGGTCCCCTCCGCTCGTGACAAAACAATAGCACGCACAAGACTAGTGGTTGCTGAGAAGCTAGGCCCAGGTCCACCTCGGACTGTAGCGCTGCCATTATTATTATTATTATAATCATATTATCCCTTATCCCCCTTCGCATCGCTTACAGTTACCACTGCTCAATGACCAACAAGTCTTGTTTAAACCTAATTACATGCACAACATGTAAATAAATAAACATGACTTCATTTGACAGCTAAACCACTTTGAATTTGACATTTAAACAGTGACAACTTGCCACTGAATGAACATACCCGCTGTGCAAGAAAATCAAAATCGCGCCAATCATAAAACATAAAACCATCGCTGGCTTCACTCCAAACTCTGTCCAACAACGCAAAATGAGGACTCACACGTGTAATGCTTATAGAAATTCAAATATTGATTATTTCCACCGACAAGGGCAACCAATTTGTGATAATCACTTTAATTACATGGTAATTCTGAATCAAATCAAATTTAAATAAAATTATACACCGTGCTCATATGTGTATGGAAACCAATTGGCTACACAAAACGTCAACCTTGACATTTCAAGAAAGGCGTATGCAAACAAGAGTGGATGGTAAACACAGCAATTGTCTCTGAATTCGGAAACTTTCTATCTGCCCCGCCCGGCATAAGTGCTGTATAACGAGGAAAATATCAAAAGAGCGCCTCCAATGAAAGGGTCAGCCTTGAAGGGTGATGGTAATGTGGTCATATTACATTATCTGTCAGAAAATCAAAGGCAATTACCTGCCGTGGTTGGTCATAATAACTTTGTGCTGAGTCGAAATTATAGTGTTTCTGAAGGAACAAGGAATGAGATAGAACTTTGGTTTATGATCTTTTATGTCTGGTAAATTGCGAATTAATTGACAGTTACTGCGCGCCAAAGAAAAATGCATTCAATATTTGATGGGATCTATTTTTGAGTAAAACTGTCATAATGAGTGGAGACATTAGCTTAGTGAACATGAAAATGACAAGTTTGATGTAAGACAAAACAAAACCGCTTACTATTCAGCATTGCTAGAGAATCCTTCTCTTTCGGTCGACATTAAATTACTTTTCCGTTCATGTGAGAAATTAAAAGCATGAATTACCTTATTTTTGTCAAGTCAATTCCCCTTTAGTCTTTCCATTTTCAGATGAATTATGCCCCATTCATTTTGACAGACTGAATGAAAATTGAAATAAAATGAAAATCTTCATCACCTCTTCACAAATAAAATACAGTCGAAGGACTGTCATAGTTTGTTGTCTTACTGTCACCCGCCCCAAATACCAACTGTCAAAGTTTGACAAATCATATGGTTCGTATTTCAAATTTCCAAAAACATTTCCCAACAACCGACTTCAATATTCAACTGCATGGAATATTCATGACGAAGCATATTTAAGCTAATACGAGTCGGAAGAAGAGAGAGAGAAAAAAAACAGCACAAAATAAGTGGCCCAATAATCAGCAATTAAAGAGACCTAATGCCCCCATCGAATTGTCATCATAAAATATTTATGAATGACCAATTTCACACGTAATCATCGTGTTTATCTCCACCACCGGGGGAATTTCCGAAAATAATTAAAACATGATTTATTTCAAAATTTTAAATAATCATAACGACATCCAATGTCAGCCTCAGATAACAGCCCTGTGCCGGGAGACTTTACGTTACGTTCGATTTGGAGAGTCTCATTTGACAGTTCTCCCAATAACTCTCATTTCCATGGTTACACACGCTCGCTCGCTCTCTTTTAATGGTTTGTTTTTGTTTTCTTGATTTCTTCTCCCAACTACTACACCACTACTGTGTCGTTGCTGCACTCTGCACACGGTGGTGTTGGTGTTGTTGCGTGCAGAGAAACTCCACATCACACAACAGATTCGATGGTTTCACGTTGAACGTGTAGTCTCATTCGTTTGAAAGAAGTTGTCGCGTTAACATAGTCTTGTCGCCGCTGCTAATTTTTTTTTGTACAACAAAATAAGATTCGTTAAAAAAAGTGAATTAAATCGCCTTCGTTTTCGTGAAACACTGCATTCTTTTTTTGTGTTTATTTCCATTTCCCTCCACCCAATCGTGTGCCTTGTTCCCTTCGTTTCGCGACCACCACGACACCGGTTCGCGAATTGTGTTGCACTTCTCCTCTGAAGAGGCCCGTCATCTGGAACAAAGTGCAAGAGTTCAAGTGAATCCAATAAGTTGGAGGAAAAGCATTTCAAATTAGTGGATACAGTGTTTTTTTTGGCTGAAAAGAAACAAAATACGAATACAAAAGTACAACAGCAAAAGCAAGCAAACCCACAAAATACTTGCCCCGCTTACGAGTGTAATTACCGATTGGCAGCAGTAGAACCTGCAAAACTAGTTATTTTCGGTTTGGATGGATTTTTATTGCAACTTTTCTCTTTTTTTGTGTGTTTTTCGTGGATACTCCTCTCGTACAACATCGGCATCGACATCGACAACAACGTCGACGGACGGGTATTTCAGTCGGCCAACCCGTTTGGAGCCACGGAGGTGGATTGCTTGCTGCACACACATGTACCATCTATAGACGTGGATATTAGTTAGTCTTATGCCAAAAGTGTACGTGTGCTGCAGTCAGAGGAACTGACTCTACCTGTGCCCAAGCAAGACTCTCTTGCTGTTGGTTTATTTTGTGTTTTTTTTGTTGTGTTGTGCCGTGATTCCATAGCCGCCCACACACCCAAACCCGATGCGAATGCGTTTTTCGTGTGCAAAATCAGAAACCGATCCAAAAATGTTGATCCACTAAACGAAAACAACAACGAACTCCTCACCATAGTCACACTCGTGTCCCTGTACACACACACAGCGTCCACACAACGATTTTCTGGAGAATTCTTCAGACATCCCCGTTTGGCTGGTGTGGCCCCAATACAAGACACAAGTCTGGATTATATACAACAGTTGTGAGCGGTCCGATCGGGTCAAAAAGCTTAAAATCAGCCAACGGTGGCATTTATTAGCGAAGGCGCTGAACGGCGGTGGGTTCGACAGGCCGTAATGGGGGTACTAAGGTGGCGCGATCTGCCTGGATCGCGGGCATCGATGGGGAATAACAACAACAACAATAATAATAACAACAGAAATGAGGTAAGCACCCTAAAGCCAACCCATTCTCTATAAAGGGAATGTACATGCATACATGCAAAGCCACAAGGCAGTTAAATGCGAACTTAACGATGGGGTTCTGGGTAAAATAAGCGACACGCCTTAGGAGTAAATATTAGAATCGCAATTGTTAATACATACATCGTGTGTTAGATGGGCTTGAGGCGTTTTGGCTTATTGTTTATTTTGGCGAACTTTAATGGGCGAATGTATCCAAAGGTTGTGACGATCAAAAGAGAAAGGATAGCCGAGAGATTGTTTAGGTTATTTCAAATTGGCCACATAAGTAAGCGTTGCCTTACAGAGAAGGGTTGGTTCTACGACTTAGTAACTCACAGTTTATGATTTTGATTTTGGGAACCAATTACGCGCTGATGGACAGACAGACATCCGAGGGCTTATTAGGATTGCCTGTTGGTCGATGTATGGAGTGAGCAACGAAGTGTTTCTTACACACGAATCTACTTACTTATCAGGCCTGCGATCCCTGGAAGGTGCGAGGCTAAGAATCGTCATCGAATCTATTGGGAAAAGGATAAATATAATCAATTCCCTTCGGGCTCTTACGTAAGCCAAGATATGGACCTTTCACGTCTCTAATTAGCAACTGAGATAGAAGGAATAATGCACCACAAATTTGTTTGAAAGAGATTGATTTAAGCCTCTTTTATCAGACAATTTTTTACACGGAAGTGACCTTTCCCAACAAAGTACCGACTACGCAGTCAAATTAGATTCGGGGAATTCTCAAATGAGTCAACAGAGAAATATGATTCCTTAGGGTTTGAACTGAATTAGTCTCCAGGGAATTTTATGGATGATGTTCATTCATTAAATCAGTTCTTGATCTGGTACTCAGGCCTTCGTGACTGGTATCTTCGGTATGTATGCATATACAGTAGAATCTCTAAAAGATGAACAGATATAAAACAAACCCCATTCATCTTTTCGAATCGTTCATCCTTTCAAGCATTGATATTTATTTAATGAAGAACTTACAGACATGTATTAAAACATTTCATGTATCAAAATAACAATTACAGTGGACTCCCCCTAAGTCGAATCTTCACGGGATATCAAAATTAGTACGAGTTAGAGGGAGGTCGACTTAGAGGATATTTCTTTGTATGGAAAATTTAGGGGAACCCCAAAAAATATGGCGAAAAAATTCGAGTTAGAGAGAAATTCGAATTAGGGAGAGTCTACTGTAATTTAATTTTTAAAAACCAAAAAATTAAAAAAAAAATGCTTTGATAGAAGGTAGAAACCACTTTGTGGGCGTAGTGGGTAGGTGCGTCGACTCCTATGCTCGAGGTCGTCGGTTCGAATCTCGAAAAAAACATTAAACATTTTTTCACGGCTCCATCTATTTCGAGTCACTGACGATGCTCAAAGAGTAGATATAACTGTCTAGAAAAAGCTTCTCAATCTCGCCGTTCGGTGTCGGCATTAAACTGTAGGTCCCCTCCGCTCGTGGGAGAACAATAGCACGCACAACACGAGTGGTTGCTGAGAAGCTAGGCCCAGGTCCACCTCGGACTGTAGCGCCGCCATTATTATTATATTATTATTAGAAAACCTACTTATTTAGAAGTTTTCCTTAAAATCCTGCTCCCGAAGGAAGGATGGGAAAAAATATCTTTCCGAACTGTATATACGAGTATGTATATATTTTCGAGATTCTACTGTATCTCGTGTAAGTTTTGGGGCTTAAAATATTGACAGTCTCCTCCTTTCATAAAAAATGTAAGCTCCTTTAAAGTGTCAAACTTATTTGTTTCTTTTATGGTCAGGGGTTTGGTCAATTCTGAATACTTTCAATATGTTTGAGCCATTTTCCAGAGTTCACTACAGATTTTATTGAGTTCATTAATCTGTGCTAACCAACCGCAATAGAAATGAGAGTCCAATGGACTATCATAATTATAATTTTTCGTTTGGCTTACATTTCTGAAAGCATTAAGCCTTTAAGCTCTTAAAGTTCAGTTGTTAGGAGTTTATTTCTGAAGTTGCAACCTCTTATTTCAGAGAGAATTCCAAAAATATTGGGTTTTCCAATAAGGACTTAACAGTCAACTTGTCAGTTTTACAACAACAACAAATGCAAACTTTTTGAGATATCTCGAAAATTGTATTACTGGTTTGAAGTACATTCAAGACATTTATGTATGGAATTCGACGTCGTTCATATGTCCACCACGGGCTCGTTTACAGCGTTTTATTCGTTGAACTCGTCCACACATTTCGATGATGATTTTGCCATGAAATTGGTCGTCATCCTCTAACATTTATAGAGCCCAGCCCAAAAACGTACAGCCTTGGCCAAATGTATTAGGCACCCTTATCTTTTTGTCTTTGCTGCCAAATCACTTATCGGAAGTTATTAGTTAGAATTTTAGGATTTTCGACGACACAATCTGAGGTTGTAAACGATTTTCATTTCTTCATTTCATTTCAATATTTTTTTTTTGCTTTTTGAAGACATCCGGCTCGAAGGACCAGAAATGTTTGTTAATTGAACAAAGGAAAATAAAAAAAACTGTTTTTATGAACTTTATGCAACTGTGTAGTGAAAATTGTTTGTAAATTTTAATTACTGCAACATGCAAACTGTAGAAATAAAACCACTTGTTTTGTGTTACAACTCAAAAATTAAAATAATCCGTTATTTTATGTTTTGCCTTTTATGTACTTAAGTTTAAACAAATTATGACATTTGTGGGGCGTTGTTGTGTTGTTTTAGCACTGGTTGTTTTGTGCTAAATGTTTTAGCATCGAACACTTCTTATAAGGGTGCATACCAAGATCCTTTTGCAGAATTCGCTATTGTTAAGAACACCGTAGAATCGACTGTTTTGGTTCGTTTGCGAAGGACACTTAAATGGCAGCAATAGTTTCGGCACTTCGACCACTGACTTAGGAACATCCAGCAGCAAAAATGGAACTCAAAATTGTTCACTAGACTATGAACTGGTTGTCTACTCGGAAGAGAATTACGAACAAAAATTGGCGTTAACGCTCTTAAAGCTGCCATCACCGACTTTGAGTTTTGGTGATAAATTTCAATTTTTTGAACACGTTCTTCGTCGGTGCACTTCACCATGCTAAAACTATTGCTTTTACAGGATGTTTTGACATTGACAGTCTACTCATTGGTTTAAGGGTGCGTTCACAGTAAAAAGTTCAAAATTGTCCCAATGTCAAACAGTCCCAATTTAAAAACCAAGTTTTTCCATTGATTTGCAGAATATTTCAATATAATTCAGTTAACCTAATTTATCCTTAAAACTGTCGCCCTTATTCCATTTCTTCCTCTGAAACTTCAAACCAACCACATGATATGACTCATTTGTCAAAATTGTCCTAATCACCATTTGAACTAGCACTCTCCTCACACCACAAGTATCTGTCAAAAATCTCCGAAAAAGATAAAACCATTGTATGCCTACACTACAAAGAATGTTTATTCAAGGCATTTTAACTGATGGCAGCCTTGAACCCGCCTCATAGATAGATACTAATTAATCAAAACCATTATTGTGTACAAAAATGAAACGACAAACGCGCGAACAGCACGAAAAAAAAAGAGAAATGTACAGAAGTGTGATTGTACCTGACAGATAAGCGACAAACGGTCGGGACACCAGAAAACGTGAGCCATCATCTGATATCTTATCGCTGCGTCTCTTCTCTTTGTGCCGTAACACACCCCTTGTTGACTTGCTATTTGGTCATACATATGAACATACCTGCATAAAAATAATGTACATCGAATTTTCAGGCGGGAGAAGTCCCAACACCGAGCAATGTCACTTCATTGTGGCGTCGTCGTCTTCCACAATCGCAGTCCACCCCTTTCCTGTGCATCCCGTGAAACAATGCTAATGCTCCACGTTATCTGTGGGATATGTGAAAGAACTATGACCGCCGCAACCACGGTTTTGTCAGATGCGTTCAAGAAACAAGAAAACATGACGTCATACAAGTCACACAAACAGTACTCCTGATAAGGTAGTCGCCGGCAACAGCAAAGACCACGCTGGCATCAACAGCAGCACAAGCAGAAGCTCACTTCCCATAGTCCGTACGAGTATATGGAAAAATTTGTATAAATTGAAGGCAGACCAGGAACTAGTGAGTCCTATCATAAAATGTCTAATTTATACGAGAGGTTATTGTCTATTTAGGGTCCACACTTGGTAGTGGTTGCCTCACTCCAGATTCAGATAACGGTCGGCTTGGCGACGAGGAGGAGAATTTCGAATGTATTTCGGTGACAAATGACAGCAACGATAAATAACAGAAAAACACAACAAAAGTGAAATACAAAATGTTCGGGACGTGACTTGTATCGCAAGCCTCCAACATACTGTGGAGTGCCGCTTTCAGTTTTCAGATAAGGCTTGAAATTGGGCAAGATGCAGGGTGATAGGGCGCGGGTTCTATTCTACTCCTAGTTTCAATTTTTTTTTCTTTCTTTTCGGGGAACAATCCGAGCAGCACGGAACGTGACCAAATGACAACCCAATGTGTGGCATGTCAGGGCACACAAAAATACTTCATTCTTTCAGCGCCAACGCTAGGGTAGGGTTAATTAATTTCGCCACTTTTTTTCTCTGCTTTTTTTTTTGGGATTTGGGATTTGGTTTATCGCAGAGTTCCGCACAAATTCAAGGAAACAATGAATTTCGATTCTGTGTTGTTGTTTGTAGATGGATTTATCAAAAGCCTGGTGTGGTGCGCTTATCTCTTCAGCATTTTTGTTTTTTGCCAAAATTATTTGTGGATACTTATCTGGGTTTGGGGTTTTCTGCAAAAAAAAAACAACAACAAGCATGCCACGGTGATATCGTACATTTTTGTGTTCCATGGATTTGTTGTATTTTTAAATGAGCTTCCGGTGAAGTTTGTTCTGCAAGTCACTAGTTAACGAAGGATGTTTCATTTTATGTTTTTCCTTGGGAAAGATTAAGCTGAGGTCATAGACGTCTGGGAAAGAATTGCCAGTTATAAAAAGACCATGATGTGATGTCGTGCTTTTAAGCAAAATCGTGTGGCAGCATAGTCGGTTATCAATCTTGTAAATATTTGATGTTTAAGGTCGCCAATTAAACGCAGTCCTTCAGTGGATTTTGAAGTAATTCGCTCTTTTAGCCTTGTCTGTAAGCCCTCGAATGGTTGTAAGTTAGACAAACAAAAACAGTGCGTTATCACTTATTTATCTATCTAATGATTGTTGCGGTCTTAAAATTATGTGTGTCAGGGAATAGGTTAGCCACTTTTTGACAGAACCTTCGCACTTTCTTGTGGTAGTGCTTCCTGTGTTTACATTCCCAAATTAACCTTAACCTCATTTAACTCATTTCATATATAAATCAACAAGAAGTTGAATTTGAACAAATATGCGAGCATATTCGTTTTCTAAAGCTACTTGTTTCTTGAAATCTAGATCCTCTCTAAATGATTCCAATGTTTTTGTAAGTTCGAAGTGTTGTAGTTATTTCAAAATACTTAACTAACAAGGATTCTTAAGAAAGGAGCAATAAGTCTCCTTAACATCGCCGTTCGTGGGCGCCGTGGCGTAGTGGGTAGGTGCGTCGACTCCTACGCTCGAGGTCGTCGGTTCGAATCTCGAAAAAAACATCAAACATTTTTTCACGGCTCCACCTCCTTCGAGTCACTGACAATGCTCAAAGAGTATAACTGTCTAGATAAAGCTACTCAATCTCGTCGTTCGGAGTCGGCATTAAACTGTAGGTCCCCTCCGCTCGTGACAGAACAATAGCACGCACAACACGAGTGGTTGCTGAGAAGATATGCCCAGGTCCACCTCGGACTGTAGCGCAGCCATTATTATTATTAACTTCGCCGTTTTGTGTAAGCGCCTCAAAATATTCGAATATAATGTGATAGGCCTTCATCATTGCAATTTCTTAGTTTTTTTGAGAGAAAAGTTCTGCGTTCAATCTTTGGTCCTGTTTGCGTTAATAGCGATTGGAGGTTGAACTACGAACTGTATGAGATCGACGACGACACAAGTCTATCCAGGCGTCTACGGATGTATCGCCTAAGATGACTAGGCGCACGGACAACTCTGCTCCAGCCTGAAGAGCCTTCGACTCCGCGCCTGTGGGACAACGCAATAGAGAAAGTTCACGAGAGAGACCTTAGCCACCTTGGCGTGCGTGATTGGATGTAATTGGCTAAAGATCATACCAGAGGGGGGGGGGGGCTTGTTGGTTGAGGCCGAGGTCCACCCCGGACTATAGGCCCTACAATCAAAAAACAGGCTACGATCTGGGAGCATATTCATTTCAGTTAGAAATGCTAGGTTTCCAAAAAAAAAAAAAAAAAGGTGTCTGCTATCAGCTTTTTAAAATTCGTGATATCCATAGTAGGCCCAGATCCACCTCGGACTGTAGCGCCCCTATTATATCCATAGTCGACAGGGATAGCAATTATGTTGGAATTTTTGCTAAAGCGACTACTAGCAGCTTTTTTCGTAAATTTTCATGATTTGATAATTTTAATAAATGCTAAGTTGGGAAATTTTACGACCCCCATGATTTTAACTCCACATAATTTAAGACTAAGGTCAGTGCTCTAAATTCTTCAATTCTGACTCAACACTTTCATTTCCCTGAACATGATTTCCCTTCGAACACAAACTATCTCCCTGCTCCAATTTACCACAACGTTTTTGACTTCATTTGTTATTCACACGTGCTGTAAATTTACCAAAAAAAAAGTGTTCAATTCCCAGAAAAAAGGAGAGCCTATTACCCGAGCGATATTTGTATTTCCGAAATGTTTACTTAGCAAAAAAATTCAAACAACTCTCAATTCAATATTTGCTGCTGTGTAGCCAGTCATTTGCATGGGGTCATTGGTTCTTAGAAACTCTATAAAGTGTGCCCTTTCTTCAACTGCTGTTCATTTACGTTACGACAGATGTTTTGATGGTAAATTTGAACTAAAGGAACGGCCGTCAAGATTTTTGGTGATTCAAAAATCGAAAATTCAACATTTCCTCATTCGTACGTCCATCTGGTTAGACATGCGACACAGTGTCATAGTTGAAATTGCGCACTTCGTCAGCCAAAAGCAGTTCATCAACGATCACCTATTTAGGCACTTTTCCTCCTAATTAATCGATCACAACACTGTTCGACCACGAGCAACTCACAGTTCACTTTAATTGGATGAATTTCAATGAGCCTTCTACCCACAACCCAAAAAAGTAATATTTAATTTGAATCGCTGAATGCCTCAACTCACAGATCTCGGAAAAAGGTGTGTGTTTTTCAGTCACTTCGCTCGAAGTTCTGCATTTATGTTTTCTCTTCCATCTCACAGCCCAGCACGATCGGAATGCGATCACGTTGTAAATCGATCTTAAGACGTTTGTTAATTAATTTATGGATCGCAAATCCTCAGCGCACAAAGAACAAGTCCATATTCTGCGCTTGACGAATATGGTCTCCCCGGAGTGCATGACTGGGAGATGCCAGTCAGTCTTGAGATGCATTGGAAACTGGTTCGGGGAGTTGTCACGATCACTTTGATGACCTCCCTCTGACGATCAACAACAGTTTAACCTTTATTTTATAATAGATCTGACAAATTCCTCAATTATCCTATCACCAACTCGATCACTTTCAGTGCTGATGCTGATTGATGTCTGCCGCTAGTGGCTGGGGTACATCTTCCTCCTCGTCTCTCTGAATGGGTTCATCAAAAGATCTTGAAAACAATTTCATCTGTTTACTTTTTCAATATACAAACACGTACTGGTAGGTTATTCATTTTTATTGCGGGCTAAACCCACTGTTCAATCATACACGATCATAAAAAGATCAATGCCAGGAGAATCAATCTTTCCAGACATTCTGTGTTCCTAGGCATAAACACGCCGACCCTGACTGGTGAGTGTTCGTCTCTGTGCGCATGTGTCTCTCCTCTCTGTAACCCTACGCAGATACTTGTACCTTTGGAGTGCCCTCACCGCCGCCGGGAATATGAGCACCTTAATCCCCTCCAAACAGTTGATCATGTTGATAGAGAACTCACTGCGGCCACCGCGGTGTTGTTTATGTGGCCCAAATTGGAACACAGTTGAGATAAGTTTTCCATAACCAATCCCACGCATCTTGTAGCGGGATGAGCTGGGCCTTTAATGTGCCTGTGTCACAACTTCTCCTCCGAAAATGTTCTGAGTTATCAGAGGAATCAAGGGAAGGGATAGACGGAAAATAAGTGCACACTCTGAAATGTCTCTCGAGGAACATCTGAAGGTGTTCCTTGTCGAAATCTATTTGTGAAAAACTGTCAGAGTCGAGTGCCTGCTGTGTGCGTTTTGAAAATCCGAAATAGTTGTCATGTGTATCTTTCGTGACTAAACTGCCGAGCGGGAGATGGCCGAACACAAGATCTTAATTAGCCGCGCAGTAGGCAGGTACCAGCGGTGGTTGTCTTCTGAGAGAAGAAAGTTTTGACAGCAACTAATTACGCACGTATCTAGGTGCATACATATAGAAACTTGCCATTTTTTCAATCAAAAGATGCGCGTATACGCAGCAGAACGCAATTTTGTTTTTGCTCTTGGTTTCTTTCAATGACACGCCAAACTTGTTTCTGCTTGGCTAGATGTTAGAATTTAATTGCATAAATCAATTTCGTATCTATAACACAGATATCCACCATCAGCATGCATGCAACGAGTATGGTGTGGCGGAGTATACGTTCATGCCCAGTGGCTCTGCGCAGAGTGGTCTCCAAGCGATTTTCCATTCGAGCACTTTTTTTCCCAGGCGTGTTGTGCAGTCAGTCCCGCTTGTGGCGCGGTCATTGCGCTAATTGTGCAATTTTAGAATTCGATGTGCTTGTGTACTTTCAGTTGCTACTATATTTCTCATCATTTAATTATGATTTTTCACTTTGACACTTCATTTCAGAACGATGGTGTCTGTGGTGCTGCATGCCCCAGCACCCGTCACCCGAAGCGACTTGGTTTGGCTCTGTGTCTATGTACGTCCGCATGGAATGTGTTGTAATTCAAGTTTTAATGACCCGCATTGTATGCAGTTGTGTAATTATATAAATTGCATTTTCCCATGCACTTGCATAATTTCAGTCGTCGGAAAATGTGTCACCCACAATCCGAGCATTGCACCTAACCTACAACCGTGTGTCAAGCACAGGTTTAATTTGATAGATTGATATGGATAATTTGGGGCGTGGGGGCTCATATTTATGAGGCGTGAATTTGTTTCGTTCGTTCTCTCAGGCGAACAAATTTAAAATTTCCTCTATGTTCGATTACAGGCAGAATCACGAGCCAGCTAAGTGGAGGGAAGAATCGTGCAGATTGTCGAATCGTGTTGCCTACTCCCACAGTCAGTCTCACGGAAATAAATTTAGTGTTTTTTTTTTCGCCTCCTTACTTCCACGTTTCTCTTTCATTTTCGTCTTATCTTTTTATTTTACAAAATTTTCCTCAGGTTTCGAAAATGAAAAATGCCCGCCTCACGATCTGGTCTCTTCCACTTCGTGTGTCTTGCTTAATATACGATGCACACAGTGGAGGACGCAATCATAAGATCACCTATGCAAACGTATTGAATACTCGTATATTTATTGCATCAAGTTGCTTCATGTGCGTTTTGGGATTTTATTAAATCAGGTCATGGACGGTGGGCGCTTTGATTATTCTTAAGTTTTATTGTGACAGTCATCACATCCTACAGACGGCACACTGTCATTTCTAGTGATAGATGGGAGCAGTCATTAGCCTTAGTTGAAATTGGTAATCTAGCTGGTTAATTGTAGCTTTAAAACAGCGTCATTCTAAAGAAAAATCGGTGGAGATTGGAACAAGACATTATGTAATAAACAAAACATAGTCAGAAATACTTTAGTCGAAAAGGCAAGTACAAAGAAGATAATGTGTTGAATTAAAAGCGACTTGGAAAGTGTTCCCTGTATCTGACATACTGATACTGTGCCAGATTTAAAGAAACCTCCATGTAATATGAACTGTCAACACCTAAAATGCCGCTTGCGTGCACCCTCAAAGTGGAGAGGTGTCAACATTTTTTTGTTTAAATCCGGTGAACCTTTAAATGCGTCCATCACTGTACGCCCATATGTCTGGTTCTTTTTCGGAAAGAGAAAAAACCTTGAGGCTGATTTATATGTGAAATATTGAGTATTTCTTAAGAAAGAATGTAAAAAGAAAATAAATAATGACTGCCCTCAAGAAGCAGATCATTTCGCAAGACAGATTCACTAAGTAGATGCCGATCGGTGATTGTGTGTAGGCCAGCGACTGTCAGAACAACTGTGCTGTCAGGCAATGTGACAAATTGAAATTCCATCCCAGGCGAGTGATGAATTTATTAAAAAAACGCTCTTTTCTTTTTTTTTATCTATTTCAAATTTAAAACGGAAGTTAGTTTCCTCCTTAAAACTCGCATTTCGCATCAAACCTTACACAAAGAAATCGCGCGGGGGAACAAAAAGAGAAGGATTTACATCGCCGGCGACAGCGCAATTATCAAGGCTTTCCTGAGGCTCCTCTTTCGCTGACTCTGACCGGCTCTCGAGACTGTCAGAGGATAAAAAGGCGTGTCATGAATAATTCATCGCGAAATGAAAAAAAAAAAAATGAAAACAACAAAAACTACTATGAAACAAGACAAAAAAAGAAGATACACATACCCATGTCGCACTGTTGCACTTTTGTGTCTCTGTGCTTGTTTTTGTCATACCTTTGGTAGCTTCGGTAAATAAAAATGTAAGACATACAAAAAGTGGCTAGGTCTCTGCGCCTGCCTGAATAGAGCAAAGGAAAAGAGAGCCACAACAGCGAGGGAGTGAGATAGACAAAAGAGGATAGTCCAGAGTGCATCCGGATGTATGGGGCATAAGCGCCTGTGTAATTTGCGTAAATTACCGGAGATGACGCATTGCATGGGGAATTAAACAAAAGAAGACGCATCATTGGACACATGAAAAGGAACAAGAAAGCATATAGTCGAAGAACGAAGATGATTTGCATATAACTAGTGAAAAACCCGGCACACAGCCGTGAATTAATTGAGAATGATTGTCGCCAGTTTATGCCTGAACGGAGAGTCTTGAGAGATATGCGGTACACGCTATGCTTGGGATGAGTGACTGAAATGTAAATAAATGCGAGGTCTCTTTTGTTTACTGATCATGGAGCAGAACGCAGAGCACTTGAGCTGAAAGGAGGGGGATCGGTCTTGAGGTTTTGTCTTGGGATGTTGAGCTACATAAGTGAACTTGGGGCACGAGGAAGGGCATCAGATTAATTGAGATACTTACATACGTTTTGTTTGCGTTAAGATGATGTTAGTTTTTGTACACAAATTAAAAAATGTGAATTAATTCGAATGAGGATCAGTTTTTAGGTCTGATAGTTCGGTCAGACCTTTGATCTCTCGAGCGAATGAATGTCAATGATTTTCATTTCCGTCCTGCTTGCGAAATTATGCCTTTTCAACAACAACAAGCACTATCGCTGCCGCTGCTCTGTCTTCTATTCTTTGCGAATTGATGATAATAATAATAATAATAACGGCGACACTACAATCCGAGGTGGACCTGGGTCTATTTTCTCAACAACCACTCGTGTTGTGCGTGCGTCCTCTCACGAGTGGAGGGAACCTACAGTTTAATGCCGACTCCGAACAGTGAGATTGAGAAACATTTTCTTGACAGTTGTACCCTTTGAGCATTGCCAGTGAGTCGAAAGAGGTGAAGTCGTGAAGGTTAGGTTGGTCTAGGGAGCTGCTAGTGAATTCACCAGCACATTTAGGCCGTTGTGATATCCCCAGTCAGACTACTACCACTGATCAACCGCTCCACTGATAGTGCCGTTAACTTAATCCCAACGCGAATGATGCCTGGACTAGGTTTAAAAAACCGGACAAAAGCGTTTTAACTTTGCTTTCACTGGGTTTCGAACCTGGAACCCTTCTAACTTAGGGCCGGCACTTAACCAACTGCGCCATCCAGTTATGAAAATATCAAAGATGTTTTTTCGAGAATCAAACCCAGACTTCGAGCGTAGGACCCGACGCACTTAACCATTACGCCACGGCGCCCACAATGGATGCAAACAAAATGTATCTTCATAAGTCGTTAAATTTAGTGTGAAAGGACGTAAAGAGATCTAGACGTAAAGAGATTATACAATTTATAAAGATCTGGTTAATCTTTAAAACCTAGCAGAACCGTGACTTGATTCGCGAGACAAACTTTCATGTCAAATCTAAGGCCGGTTTGGAATGAAAAAGAAAGTTTTCTCCAAAACAGTAGCATGTCAAACGGGCAAAACAAAAGCATCTCCAATCGGCTTCTAATTAGCTAACTATTAACCACGGCGGCTTAAATACAATCAATTTGTAAATAATCCGATATTTATTTCTTAAATTACCGTGATTTTCCCGACATCACCGAGTTGCCAACCGAAATGAATGTCATCTTCAACGATTGACAGTTAATGTTTTCCATTAAACATCTTTCAACGTTCACGTTTACGAAACACTTAAAGAACACTTAAAAGAGACAAAAATGATTAATCATAGAAATCAACAGAGTCAATCCTCGTCGACACCTACAACATTCTCCCACTCAGCACTTCTTAACCAACAAATAACCCATCCACCAAAACTAATCTTTTGCGCACGCAAAAGTTAACAAAGCAGCACACAACCGAAAGTGAAAATAATCACCAAAGAAGTTGAGGAAAGACGAAGAAAGATTTTCTCCGAGCGCTTTGTGCGTCTGATTGTGTCTCGATTTTCTCCACTGTCAATTCACAATGCACACCACGCATTCGAAACCGAACAAAAAACATAAGAGCACTCTTCCAACGCGCGACAACAAAAAACTGAAAAGTAAAAGTTTAATTGTTCATTGTACCAAACAAAAAAAAAACTAAATAAATTATCGAATACCTCCACATCTCTCTCCGGCCATATGTGAGATACAATTTCATCTCGAAATTGTTAAATTACCTGGCAATGAACTCCGAATCCGCAAAAAGCGCTTACACGGCGAAACCAAGCCCGAGACGTCATAAAACGCACACTGCGTGAAATCTGACACTGATGACAGGCTTCGCTGCCAAGAGTTCAGAACGTTTCCCGAAATTTTAATGACACACGAAAAGTCGAAATGTCTCTCGTCTTTGACCCAGATGCAGGAGCCCATAGCACATTTCAGATTCGAGGGAGAAAATACCAAGCGACATGACCACAAGCCGTCGCATCTTCATCATTTTGGTCTGCTCGTCCATCAACTGGGCGAGCGCTGAGTCTAGAGATTTCCCTCGTTTTGCTAATTAGCGGAGCAGTAATAGAAATTACTCGCATCTTAATCGCATGTTTAGATACAATTTCATTATGGGGTTTTTGCACCCGAATACACCTGCCAGTCGAGCGCGCGCTGCCTTGAGTGTGTCCTCTCCCTGTGCTCGACCGCATCGCAACGCTGGGGATAGAGACCGGACCGGGAATACCTGCTCTTGTATAAATGATTTATGCTAAATGTCTGTTTAAATGCTTGTCAATTAGAGGGCAAACATCGCTTGTTAATCATCACCCGTACACGTAATTTTTTTGCTTTTCGTTGTTTTCGAGTGTAGTGTGAGATATGGATTTTTGTAGTTTTGGTTTTTCGGTTGCGATACATAATTTATTTGACCTATTAGCGCAACGTAAAATGAAAAAGCGATTTGCTGGCTAGTAGCGCTAATGGAATTTTAATCATCCAAAGTCTGCGGATTTCACTTCACGGGAAAGCACCGGCAATTGTTTAAATATTTAAGCCGCAGTGGGAATTCGGTTGATCGGTTGAGTTCAATATAACACTTAACTTAATTATGCTGCCCCAGGAGGAATGTACATGTGCGAGGCGATTGATTGAAACACAGTGTAGAGTTATTGAATAGAAAGTTCAGCATTGTGTGACCAACTTAAGGTTTTGGAACAACTAGTGACAGAGTGTCACCAGCCAACCTGAATTTTGACTACGTTAACTCAAGACCAGACACAATTGGAGAGATTCAGATTAAATCATTGTTTGAGAGGCATAATGCTGTGCCAAGGAAAATTAGAGTGATAATGAGAGCATTTATTTCGGGAGAACAAAAACTCTATCGTGTTCCAAACACACGAATGTCCTAATTTAACGGTTACGAACAGTCACATTTTTGAGCTTAATGGTCTTAAACAGACCAGAAACGAAAATTATAAAATTATTCGTGAATATTGGTCGTTACTTAAATCCTGTTTATTAAGTTTTAAAGATTTAAGAAATTTAAAGACATTTTTTTTTGCTTTAGGGCTAAAATTACACTTAAATTTGTTCAAAAATTCTTTGCCCACATACGTCGTTAGAATTTCTCTTGCAGATCAATAAATCAGAGAAGCTCATTCTATTCGAATTGCATTCATTATCAAAGAAATTGAAAAGAAAACAGTATTGTTGTAAAAAAGTTAATATGTTTCTAATTTTCAAAAACACGTGATTCAAGCTACAGTTGGTCAGTGGCATGCTACAAAACTTCATCCTTCAAACCCACGTTATCTTGATTAAATTCAGAATACACAAAATTCAAGTTGTATTCTTATTATCAGGGAAATTGAAAAGACAAAAGCGTTGTTATGAAAAAAGTTGAAAAGAAGAAAACATGCTTCAGGCTTCAGTTGGTCAGCTGCTTGCTACAAAACTTTATTTCTCGAAGCCATCGTTACCTTGATCTAAATCGATTCGGTTTCACTTCTTTTAGTATGATTAAAGGCGTTTTAATTCGACCTGAATTTACACGAGCTCCAGTCAGGTTCAAGCCGAGTGAGTGAGTGATTGCTGAGACAGAAGATGAGGCAGAAAAGAAATTATTTTCACTTTGTGATGATGATCATGGGAATGGATACGAAATGGAATCTTTAAAGAAGAAAATGTTGTTTAGCAGCTCCATGGAATCAATACAGAAGTACATGCTTTCCTTTACTATTTTGATAATTGAACACGTTAGTGAACTTAGCTTACACGTACTTTCATATGTATATCTCTCTGAAAAATCTTCGGCGGTTACCAATCTAGAAGAGGAACCGATGGGCGATATAAAGACAAAGACTTTGATGGGGAAATTGAGTCGGATTAGAATTTCACTAGGTCGTCTGGTAGAGATATGACTGGAGGGCTGATCATTGCTCATACAGACGATGGCACAGTACAAGTTTTCCACTAAAGAAAAATGTAATAATTATAAGTTGGACACTGTGGACGTTGTGGCGCAGTGGGTAGGTGCGTCGACTCCTACACTCTAGGTCTAAGGTTCGAATCTCTAAAAAACATCTAAAATTTTTTCACGGCTTCACCTCTTTCGAATCACAGACAATGCTCAAAGAATATAACTGTCTAAAAAATAGCTTCTCAATCTCACCGTTCGAAGTCGGCTTTAAACTGTAGGCCCCCTCCACTCGTGAGAGAACTATAGCACGCACAACACGAGTGGTTGCTAAGAAGCTAGCCCCAAGTCCTCCTCGGACTGTATCGCCGCCATTATTATTATTATTAAGTTGTACACCTCTAACGACTGGATGGCGCAGTTGGTTAAGTGCCTGCCCCAAGTTCGAGGGGTCTCAGGTTCGATTCCGAAATCGGTCCAGTCACCATTTGCCGTTGGGATCAAATTAACGGCACTGGAGTAGGTTTGCTACCTGGCAGTACAATGGACCAGAGTCTGAATGCTCCAGTAGTGTTTCTAAAATCCTCCAAAAAGAAAAAAAAAAGTTGTACACCTCTGCTAAAATCGCACCACAGTGTGGGATCAAGTATTTGATTCCAACAAGGTCCTTTGCCAGCTCTCTCGAAGTCTGCCAACTGTTTTGGTTAAGGTCCTTTGACAATAACCTCCGCCAGTTAACATTTTCTACTGCATTAACTTCATGAACTGAGGTGTCCATACTCACACCATACTCTCTTCTCATTGCCTAGTCCTACGAGAGATGGCGCTGCTCCTCAATTATGCCGACTCCGAACATGGAACTTCGAGAAACTTTACGCGACATTTATTCTCTTATATCTTTATCAGCGACTCGTGAGAGGTGGTGCCGTGAAAATTATGTCCATTTGTTCTTGATTGCCTAGTCTTACGAACAATGGCACTGCTGCTTAATTATTCCGACTCCAAACTTAGAAGCTTCACGTGACATTTATGATGATATAAGAGTATATATCATTGTCAGCGACTCGTAAGAGAGGCGATACCGTGAAAATGAAATGCGAACCATGAACCTTCTGCGTTGGTCTCCACAAGCTGGCCTGTAGTCCAATTAAATCAATCACAGATCTACACGAAACAGGGCGTAACAGTTTGCAATGAAACAACGGCAAATTTTAACTCTCGTGTGATAAATTTTGTGTATCTCTAGTTTTATTACATGCCTTTAAAATTCCCCATCTCTCATGAGAAGCATAATGAAAATGTGTATCAGTGAATCAAATCCCACAGGCACTTAATAAAATTATTTTATTGAAGCCTCTTCGATAGAGAAACTGTGTGTGAATCAAAATCATAAAAAATTCTTTCATGACTTCCTATCAGTGCTTTATGCGAGTAATCTAAATTGCCTCAAGCTATCATTACCTATGGTTTCTGTTATTCTGGACCCTCCGGCTGAATTCAATTCGATACGATATCTTTCCAAATCACTCCACATCCGTAAGTGAGTTTATTTCATTTCAAAACTAGGCCACGTACGAATGTAACTTTTCCGCAAAAGGAAAACACAATAATCTAAAGAACATAAGAAGCTCAAAGAGGGAACATCACGCTAAAACACAGCCTGCAGTCATAATTTAGTTACGTATTGTTCCCAAAGACATAAGACCATCTCACCATCGCCACCCTCCCGACAATTTTCTTTGCTTTGACACAGATCTGGAAAACAATAACCACACACAGGAAGACACGATACCACAGCACACCGCACGACACAAGAACAGCAGAAAGTACAACAGTCTAGAATGTCTTGAGTAACATCGGTTGCATGTGTGCCGAAAGGGATCGTAAATTTCCAAGATTTAATTGAGTTGCAAGTGGCTTACTGGGTAGTACCGTCATAACTTAGATATTTTCCGTATTTTTATGTTCGCATAGATACATCTTCTCTCACGTATGACAAGCTTTCAGACAAATTAAATTTTATTCACTTCCACCGTGTGCATGGAAGTCACCCGTGTCTGTGCATTGTCTGGCAGCACTGGCAAAGTCACTGAAGAGATTCATGTTGTCGCCACGATGTCTATCTCATATTTATTTTATTAATCAGGAAATAATATATCAGCACTGTCAGCGGCATAAATTATTAGTAATTATTGAAAAAGTTTGATTGTGACTTGTGCATGTGTAGGTCTTTGCCACAAGCGCCATGACAGTTGGGAACTGTCAAGCACAGACCAGCAGGTGGTGCCGGTATTACTTGAGTAGGTATCTTCGGTGGACCACCGTGATTGGAATTTAGAAACACAGAACATGACGTCGTTATATTCGGGATTCTCGATCGTAAAATTCGTTGGACATAGATGGTGTTATTGGTTTCCCGGTCATTGGGTGTGATTTGATTGAGTTTATGGCGTTGAGGAATAACGGGCGTATTGTTTTTACCACTAAAGATTAACAGTTTTTCGAATTATCTTCTCTGCCTTTTACTTCTTTTTCTTCAGACAGAGAGATGAACAGTAGTTACGAACATCTATGATGGGTCATCAATGGTTTTCGACCAATTTGACACATTGACAGTAAAACAGTTTTATTGAGACATTGCTACTCAGGCGGAGTGTGTGCCATGGGTGCAATGGAAACATGGAACTTTAATAACATTTCCGGTATGAATTTCTGAGGGCTTTTCCCAACACCCACCGGTCAGTAAATGTGTTTTCCTCATTCTGTGACAAAATAACATACAGCTCGTAAAGAGGAACTGTCACCGGAGGCGGTTCTTGCTGTGGGAAGTTAGTAATCAACTGCCAACGTAAACTCTTGGTTGAGCTTCTTTTGGAGTACAGTAATGAGATGTGATAATGTGGTCAGTCACATTTAATGAGACGTCAAATTCTGACGAGTTTGACGGTTGTGCACACCATTGTTTAATGGAGGGCGTGACGGAACCTTCTCAATGAGATGTCAGTGGGTTTTTTTTGGCAAATTCGCGACAGTTTATGCAAAAAAAGTCTTCCAAACTACACGTCATTTTCTTGTCTGTAAAATGTCTACTTGACATTCCTTTCGTACGACTCCTTTTCTCCCGGAAATACCCCAATGTTCGACATGTGATTCCTGGGAAAACCCAAAACTAACTGGACTTATCATGTGCATTATGAACACATTCAAGCTGCGCTGCTTTGCATAGTCAAAGCCCAATCTCTTTCCGTCCTCTGCGTGGCGGCCGGTGTCGGTGAATCACAGCAATCATGGAGAAAATAGGTTACTTCTGGAATATCTTTTCCTGGAAGAGTTGCATGGGACTGCATTCTGAAACTATCGTAATTATGATCAGAAACACGTCACCGTGATGGTAATCTGCTCTCGGAAGCTAACAATTCCACACAAGCAACCGCCTGCTGGGTCGGTGCATTGTGAGATGACCCAGAAAGGGGCTTTTTATCACTCTTCCACTTTTCTCCTCTGGCCTATCGCGTTCGTAATCGTCTTCGCTGTTGTACCTCTTGTGTTCTCAGTCCTGTGTTCGAAAAAAGCAATTTGCTTGCAGCTTATGCTCGCATCTTGTGTCTGTTCTGCACACAGCCACCAGTACATTGCTTGGAGAATCGAAATCGGCGTGGGGCCATCGCGAGAACACACTTAGGTGTGACATAGATTTTCCGTATCTATCCAACCGCGCACATGAATATCTGTCAGCGACAGTTGTTGAGAAATGTATGTCTCGTCATTTGGATGCAGTCCAACCGAGTGCCGTCACGTCAATTGTTTTCTGAAATCCCAAACAGTTGGGCCCACTCGGCGGATAACCATAAGCCCTCTCATAACAGCTTCGCCTTGATTCGATTTCATTCGTTTTGGAGTTTCCCGGGGATGATGAACAAAACCAGAAGAATGAAACCATCAGCAGAGAGGAAAAATGGAGCGTGATGTGTGCGAGATTAGGTCGACATACCGCACACACAATCGGAACATCAAACGAAACCACATTCATCCATCCATCTCGGCAGACGAGATGTCGAATTACGACGATGACGACGAGGTTGACATCCACCGTGTGGATGAGCATCATGTAACTTTTGTACGCCAGCCCGGCAGAGTGCACAGCAAATGCCTGTGCGTAACCTGCACCACAGCATGTCTGTGCAACCTGCCAAGCTAGTCAGTCAGTAAATCGATGGACTTACCCCCAGACTGCGTGTAGCGCGGCTCGTTTCACTTGCGGTAATTTAATCTTTGTCAACGAATGACTCCGAACAACCACGATTAAGATGATGATGACGCTCGTGTAGGCTGCAGCCAGCCCATCTCCCGCTCACATGTAACCGCTATAATACCTGTTCAAGTACATCATTAGACTCCCAGACTCCCTGTCCGTCCAACTGTATGCACTTCCTCTATCTATCTGCTGTAGCTGCTCCTACTCTTACATCCCATGACAAATGAAAAGATATTACTGAAAAAGTTCATAATGATAATAACATCTCTTCCAGCAGCAATCAAGTTGACGGCGGGAGAGTTAGCGGTAATGTCGGAGGGGGTTGGAGAGGTTCCAGTTCAGTCAGTCAGTTTGTCGTTTGATGGAATGTAAATGCAGTCATATTTGTATTGCTGCAGCTGCTGCTGTTCGTTCTCATAGATGCTTTTCTGTGGATTTTTCATTTTGCATCTCTCGCAGTGTTCCTCTCCCCCTCCACCCATCCTCTGCTCCGTGATCTGTGGACTGAAGGAGTTATGCAATATTAAACTTTTAGCAGGAGCTACCTTCACTCGGGTGAATGTTGTCTACGGAAGGCATATACACGTGAATGTATGAGCAAAGTTCAAAGTGCATAAGAATCCACTTTAATATGCTTCAGGCCTGAAGCTTGAAATAGTTTTTTCGCTCTTTTTTCCCACAAAAGTGCACGGGGCTCTGGTGGGTAACGGCCTCCCTCGTTTAGGAGTACAAAATCACATCCACAGAGGAGCGGATTTACCTTGCCATGTCCAGCGTTATGAGATGATGAGGATTGAAATATTAAAATGTATCTGCGCTCTGTAATGGAACCAGGTACTCGCGCTGGGGTTTTGAACAGAATTTCGCATTTGGCATTCTGTGGGAGATGCTTGGTAAAATGAGCAGATTCAAAAGGGTTTTGTGGACTCTTTGAAAGCGCTTGGAACTTTGTCAAATCAGGGCGAAATATGTTTTAAGAGTGTACACTGACCGATTTTTGCTGGTTGAGCAAATTCGAAATGTGGTCTTTGATGAGAATATTTTTGTGGTTATTGAGGTTATGTTTGGTTTGTGGACAGTTTGAGGGAATCATTGTGTTAAGTGATTTCATTACTAAGTGGGAGTGGCCTAAGTAGGCCTATGAGTAATTATGGCAACAGAACATAGGCCACGATAAGTAAGATCTGATTAATAAGATCACACGCACGCACACTTTATGGTTTAAATGAATCTCTCACCAAAGCTGTTGGTTATATTTTGAACAGCTGAATTCAAAACAGAAGGTGTGCCAAAAAACTCGTCAGAACTTTGAAATGATAGCACCAATGCTTCGAATTCAAAGTTAAACATATCCAGCTGTGCCCATGAGCGTCAGTGTTGGCATTTGCACAAAACTACATCAATAAATAGTTTCACTGAAGAATGCAATCCGCTTTAAAAGCCCTCTCTACTGAACTATGTTTACACTTAGAAGTGGTGATGTGTGTGGTGCGAGGTTTTGTTAGATTGAGTCACGAGCCTTCCGTGCCGGCTATTTGAACCATTTATTTTAAGAGCATCGAATGCTCTACTTCAGATCGTTTTCTTGTGTTTGAAAGAACATTCCACTTACAAAAAGGATTCATTTATCAAGGAGTTTAAACAAAAATCATTACAGCTATCAGAAACTCACGTTGCATGTCTGGTCGTCAAAACTCTACGGCTTCTTCTTCTTCAGTTGGCGCTACACTCCGGGATGGACCTGGGCCTTAACCAACAAGCTTATCCCGCTGGCACGATGTTATGCTTAGACAGCTGCCTCCAATTACACACACCAAGTTGGCTGAGTTGCTTCTCCACTTGTATGTGCCATCGAGCGTCCTCTACTGCATTGTTCAACGGGCACAGAATCGAAGACCCTTCGTGCTGGAGCAGTGTTGTCCATCCGCTCTACATGGCCTTGCCATCTTAGGCGCTTCGCTCAGTAGACTCCGGGCTAAACTCATGTCGCTGTACAACCCAGACACTTCGAGGTTGAATCTTCTTCTTCAAATGACATCAACGCAAACAGGACCAAAGATGGTGCGCAAAACTTTTCTCTCGCAAAAAGCAGCGGCCTCTCTTTCTACTCTTGAGATTGTTCACGTTTTCGCGCCATAGAGCAGGACAGGTATCATCGAGGTGTTGTCAGTCCTTTGAAAAAGAGCTCTACTACATCATTGTATCTTGAGCCAAACAGCGGTTGGCAAGAGTGTTTACGCGTTTAGTCTCGGTAGTAATCTCGACAAAGTCCCTGACTACCTCGAAAGGGCAGCTGCCTATGGTGACGTTGTGGCCAAGTCTTCAATGTCGATGTCTTCCCTTGAAGACATATACTTCGTTTTCCCCTTATTCACCGCTAAACCCGTTTTGGCCACCTTCGGTTATATGTCAGCAAACGCTTCATTCACTGTGTCCGACAAATAACGTCCCTGTCGTCTACTTATACCAGCAGTTGTACGGACTTTTGGAAGATAGTGCCTCTTATGTTAGCTAAAGGGTTCTGTACGGTCTTTTCAAGAACGATGTTGAAAAGGCACATGACAGCGTTTGGTCTGTCTAAGTCCTATCTAAAACGTTCACTCTATCTTCTTAGAATGAACAGGTCATCCCTAAGGACTCTCATTGGCGTTATCACAGGACACTGTGCCATTGGCAATCACGCCTCAAGAATGGGACTCCCTCATAATAATTTTTGCAGAAGCTGCAGAGACGAAGAAGAAGAGGAAAGCATAATGCATCTTCTCTGCACTTGTAGCGCTCTCTCCTCTCGCAGGATGAAACACCTTGGAGCCTACTTCTTCAACGACTTGAGCGAATTGCACAACGTCGGCATTAATCAATTAATGAGCTTCTTTGAAAGCACTAAATGGTTTTTCGGATAAGTAACATCAGATCCGCGTGGTATCACAATGGGCCTAAATTGGCCTAAGTGTGACTGCTATCTACAGTCAGCCACTTCAACCTAACCTAACCGAAGTCCTTTTTTGAATCGGTGATTTCATTACAAACCCTGATAGAGCAGCGGGATTTCTCCATCGTCACCGTGCACAGTCCGACAATTTTGGCAGGAATGTCAAAACTAAACATGGCACTATATAGCTCGTGTATATTCACGCTGTCGTGAGCGCCGTGGCGTAGTGGGTAGGTGCGTCGACTGCTACGCTCGAGGTCGTCAGTTCGAATCTCGGAAAAAACATCAAACATTTTTTCACGGCTCCACCTCTTTCGAGTCACTGACAATGCTCAAAGAGTATAACTGTCTAGGAAAAGCTTCTCAATCTCGCCGTTCGGAGTCGGCATTAAACTGTAGGTCCCCTCCGCTCGTGAGAGAACAATAGCACGCACAACACGAGTGGTTGCTGAGAAGCTAGGCCCAGGTCCACCCCGGACTGTAGCGCCGCCATTATTATTATTATTATTATTATTATTATTATATTCACGCTGTCAGATGTGGCCCCGAAATCGACGAATGTGTGATGGCTGTCGATCTATTTCCCACAAAAACCGTTCTCCTAGATTTGTGTTCAGCTACATAAATATGTCTAAGGCCTAAGGTTAGGTTAGGGGACTGCTAGTGAATTAGTCCATTGTGATGCCCACAGTCAGACTACTACCACTGAACGACCACTCCAGTGATAATGCCGTTAATTCGATCCCAACGGTAAATGGTGACTGGAACAGATTTGAAAAACCGCATAAAAGTGTATTAACTTTGCTTTCACTGGGATTCGAACCTGGGACTCCTCTAACTTAGGGCAGGCACTTCATCAACTGCGCCATCCAGTCTAAGGCCTTATAAATACCCTCAAAGTGTGGTATCTGCTGAACTGCTGACTACTGTCTTTGAAGAGGACACCGTAAGGGCCCGTCTAAAAATTGAGAACTTTCCATTGAGTCCTCAGAACTGTCATAATCTTGTTTCAGCATTCATCATCCAGATCACGTCTCAGTCTTCCTCTGTTGCACAAAGAAAGACAGGTGACTGATGTTTCATAATAAATTGCTGATTTTTCACGTACATTCATCATCCATTGTGATGACAGGAGTCACAGGTCAGCCTCAAGGGTCCATTTACCTGGTGATTCGAATCAGTAGCCAAGTAACCTCTTCATCGCTTAGGAATTTGATTCGTTTCGCCCTTAGAACTTAAAGTAAAGTCAAAAGGGTACAATAGACAGATAATCGAGTTTAAGTACAGTCTACATTTTGAATGAAGCTACCTGATGCTCCGAGGAAATGTCAATTTACTCGACTATTGTTTTTCAATGTGATCATCAGAGAGACGTCGTGACTAAACGTGAAGACTGTGACAAATATCACTGAGCCTTGTTTGGAAGCATGTTTACAGAAACTTGATATTCTCTTAAAAGTCCGATGCCATCAAAAAGTGAGCGTGTTTCTATTTCTATTGCCAACCAAATCCATGACGCAATCACAAGGTAACCTCTTTCGATCCAGACTTGATCATCGCTTATTCCCCATTAGCCGACAGTAGTGCTATGCAAATATAATCTCTTACTTCAATCTTCTGATTGATTGCTTTCACTGTGCCCGCCACATGCCCTTACCCACACGCTCTGCACCACTTAGGCATAGACACAGCGGGTTTTGTTTCCTTTCCGTCGTAAGAGTGAGTATTTTGCTGAAAAATAAAGTACTCGTGACAGATGTTACAATGACACGCAATGGCAGTTGCCGGTATACAATGTGACAGTGTGGTGTTCCCACTCATTGTGCCTTCATGCAAATTATCCGGAATCCGGCGACACCGGATTATGCTAAAGACTGAATGCATAACCTAAATCAAATGGAATCGCGTATGTGTATCACGTAGGAGTACTTACGCTGAAAGATGTCATCGATCCAGAGATGACTTAAAGTCATCGCATCATTTAAGTCGCTTGTAGGGGTGGCTGAGTGATGAGTCATGCCTCAGAGACCAAAAGAAAGAGCAATGAAACACGGGGAACCAGTCGCCGACATAAGTCAACTGATTTCATGAAATCCATCCAGGAGTTGGCAGGATTTATTGAGTTTGGCTTAGAATATTACAGCCTGTCACGCTATGTATTGTCCCTCCTGTGGTAGTGTACGAGTGTGTCCGTTTCCGTTTCACTGTCTCCTTTCGAATGGTATCCCTTTTAGTTTTTGTGTTCCTTCGTCTTTTTTGTGTTTTCTGTTTGCTGTCTCCTCCGTTTTACGTGCCCAGTGTACTGTCGCCTCAATCAACGTCCAACCGCGTCGCAATTGTTTTGCCTTTCGGTTATCCTCGGTTTTCTGTGAACAATCGATTCGAAACGATGCCAGATACTAAGAGCCGATAGCCTCCGATGGGCCGACAATGCCTTTGGCACACAGGTACGAGTAAAACATTGGAAACTCGAATGCAGTGGACAACATTGCGCGACGATGACGACTATGCGAGTAATATTGGGTTTTATTGTGTTTCAATTGCACAGTCTGTGCGGCTCGAAAATTTATGATAGGATTCGAAAATGCGTATATTCCAGTCACGCACAACTATGCCGGTGACAGTCGAATAGATTATTGTTGTGTCAATCGATTGCCATTTGCTGGTGCTTTTAATTACCTTCAAAGATACAAAACGAAGTGATCTGTTTTTTTTTTTCTGGCCATTATCGCGTTCGCGTTCTGATAGGCCTCCAGCTAAACCTTCGGCGTTGTGAAATCATGGCTGCATTATCAATTCGGCTTCAGAGAAACATTGCTTGGTTGAGACTAGTTGGGAAACAATCTTTCAAGTAAGAATGCTTTACAACGGAGAGATGGAGATAGTGTGACACATGCTCTTTCCCTCGAATCTGTGTGAGTGTGTACTGTCATGATGCTCTAGTTGGGAAACGTTGTCAAATATTTATTAGATGCGATTTGTCAATTGTCTCTGCCTGAGCACATTCGTCCCATTCACCTCCTCCCACTTCGTTGGCGTTGTACAGTCGGCCGGATTCATGTTTAAGACGCCCGCATTAATTACTCGGTATCTGTGCATGTGTTTTGAAGTATGACCCAGTAAAGCTTGAGCTTACGAGCGCAGACAGAAAGAGAGGGAACGGAGACGGAGATCTTAGCGTTTCATCATAACGACATTTGATTATTCAATAAATTGTAAGCGTTTAAACTATACATGCATATGCACACACATTTGATGTTTATTTAACTTCAGCTGGCAAAGGTATGAAGAATTGCAATCAAACAGGCAAATGACGCGGTTTTCAGTTGCGGTCAGAGCAGAGAGAAAGCCGTTCCACTCTGGTCGAGGTCCCGGCCCCGATATAAATATGGTTATGGTCTTGCAACTGTACAAACCGGCTTTTTTGTTATTTTCCTTTTTATTTAAAATGTATTTTAAGGTATGTAATAATTGTGGTGATGTCATTGAATTATCACGTTCGTGCCATTATTCCACAGCCGGTGTTGCGATGACAGGTTGCCGTAAAGCACTGAGAAGTCATCTTTTGCGACTAAATCAAAACGAATTCATTTCATCAGTCAGAAAGTGTAGCCATTCATTTATTATGTAGAATTAATCGCTCTAGATTTTGACACTAATAGGCAGAGAATTATAACGAGAGATGATTGATGAGGGTCATTGTTTCACGGGTAGAGAGTCTTGTGGGGATATTCCAGTCTATTTGCTGGAGCATCCGGTGGAAAATCGAAAGATACCCTCGCAGAGTTAATTTAGAATATACGAGCATGTCTATTTTAATGGGATTTTACTGGCGTATGCGTAAAGGTACTGTGCGTGAAGAAGGACATCTGTGAGATGTTGGAGTACTCGGATGAGAAATGGTGGCGTAGATCTAGTCCGTCGGGCGCTTGAAATGATTTAATGTCATAACTGACAGTAAAAATGAAATAAAATCAGTCACTGATGCCAAATTTAATCAAAAACATTATCCACGCAAGGGCACAAAATGCGTCAAGTGTCAAAAATGACACTTGTGTGTGCCATCGGTTTCATGGGCGTCCTCTTCTGCGTTGTTCAACGGGCGTAGAGTCGAAAATCTTTCGGGCGGGAGTAGTGTTGTGTGTGTCATCCGCTTTACATGACCTTGCCATTTTAGGCGTTCGATCTGTAGACACATGGCTAGACTCAAGTCGGCTATACAGGCCGAGGTTGAATCTTCTCCAAATGTCATCAACGCAAAAAGGATCAAAGATGGCGCGCAAAACTTTTCTCTCGAAAAAAGCAAGGGCCTTTTTATCTGCTCTTGAGATTGTTGATGTCTCCGCGCTAATCATAGAATAATTTGACAGAAGAAACTAAATTTACTTACTTAGTAGGCCTACGACCCATGTAGGGTCTGAGCCTGATAAATCGCTCCCTTCCATCGTTGATGGTCCTGGGCACGCTGCTTCCAGTCATCAAGACCAAGCTGTCTTACGTCCGCGATGACTTGGTCTTTGTACCGGAGGCTCGGTCTTCCTCTCCTTCTCGAACCAGGAGGCTCAGATTCGAAGACCCTCTGAGCTGGAGCGTTGTTGTCCATGCGCTCGATTTGGCGGAGCAAGTGCAGTCGACGGATTTTTGCCTTCCGGACTACATCCACATCCTGGTACAGCTCATAGAGTTCGCGGTTGTGTCTTCTCCTCCATTCGCCTTCCTCGCAGACGGGACCATATATCCGACGTAGAATTTTTCTTTCGAAGGCACCAATAATCAGCTCCGCAGTTCTGCGTAGTGTCCAGCTTTCGGCCCCATATAGCAGGACTGGCAGAATAAGAGTTTTGTAAAGCATGATTTTGGTTCTTCGAGTCAAGAGTTTTGAGCCCAGTTGTTTTGACAAACCCAAGAAGCATCGGTTGCCAAGGGCGATTCTACGTCGGATCTCCACTGTGATGTCGTTCGTGGAGTTCACGTTTACCCCGAGGTAGACAAACTCCTTCACTACCTCAAAATTGTGGTAGTGTCTTATTTATCCTCATTGACCTTAAAACCAGCTCGTTTCGCCTGTTTTTCAATCGCCGTGAAAGCTTTTTTGTTAGAAGAAGAAACTAAAATGTCCCATTATCCCATTATTTTAACAATTTTCTGTTTGCAAGGAATTGATTAGTTTGTCACTGTGATCAAAATCCCACGATCAATAATTTTGCATGCCCCAAAGTGATCGGAATAGATGTCAAATACTCATATGAAAGTTTATTCATAGTTTATTCATGTCTGCGTTCGTCGGAGTTTAAAAGACACCACACCTTTTGACATAAGTCATAACGCAGTGAGTAATCAGACCTCGAGTGTTTGTTTATACATTCTTTTTTTACTTCAATGATATCTGACAGCTGTTTGACTTCGAATAATATAAGTTGTGTTTGTGATAGCTGGGCTGAGCTTGATGTATAATAAAAAACTTCTGCTCGGTCTACATTAAAAAAAAATCACTTTTTTTCTCTTTACTAGAAAAAAACACTAAATTAATAACCAAAAACACTCTCATTTATTTTACACGTGCCTCGAACCGCTTAACTATCCTACTTAATTTGATCACCATCTAATGACGTTAATGTTTCGTGAAGATTGTTCTTTGTTCATGTTTTATTTTACCCGTCAGTCTCATTAACATGATTTGAATCGAAAAAGTGTCAATGACTTCAAATGTGACGGTAAAGGACAGTTAATAGTACGTTCACACCGCACCCAAATTCAACATTTCAAGAAAAAAATTTCGAAATGCAATTTTGCGTTCCCACTGCAATTTCTGCATTTCAAATGACGGCTAGTGTTAGAATTGATTATTGATACTTTTTTTCTGATTAGAAATCAGAAGTGGTTGAACCATTTAGCTTGTTATATTAATTTAAAGATGAATTTAAATGCTAATTCAGACACACGTATATATTCCATTTTTATTGCAATGATCACTGGAAATGATTTATTGTTTTGTTGACAGCTGTTTTTTTCTTTATGTCAGCGGGCTGAAATGTCATTGTATGACGTGCTGAATGCTGCTGAATTTGTAAAGAGGATTGTTCGATTTGACGAACTTACAAATGCAGCGACGAAATTCTGCATTTCGCTGGAATGTAACATTTCAGAATGCAGGAAATGTATGGCGAAATGCAGTGTATTTGAGGTGAAATGCAGATACTACCCGAAATGTTGAATTTGGGTGCGGTGTAAACGTACTATAAGTTTGTAAACTTCCGCAACCGTATCCAAAAACGCCTCCGAAATCCCTTTTGTGGTCCCAGCTTTCGCACTACGAATAACATACCTTTTCTCATTCTCAGCAATTTAATGCACTTGAAACGAAATTAATTTTTTTAGAGGTCAAAATAGCTGAAATTCCAACCTGCAGCTCCTCTCTTTTCACTCAAACTCAACGCTCCGAGTTCACACCCATCGTATTTAAAGAAACTCACGTGCCGCCGTGACAAAGCGAAGCGTTCAATGCATCAAATGATTCAGACTTTCGATGACACAACCTGTTGCATGGGTAATATCAAAAATAAACTATGTGCGCAACCCAGGAAGTAGCATCTTCACAATATTTTGATATGCTTTTTGCAAATCTTGAGTCATAATTCTGATTTCGATAATTCGCATGGCCTTAAAATGGTACAATGACCGCTGGCAAATTTGTTTTTTTTTTCTCTCACAGTCCAGTTATCGTCCACCATTCTACTCAGTTTCACTCTAAATTCTCACCAAATCTAGTAAAAAGATACGTGTCCAGCCTAAGAACACCATCATTAGCACTTGCTATCTCAGACTGCGAGACAATCTTCACTCACAGTCCACACCTGGACCCCCTTACATATGACAGCCAGAGTATTCATGCCACGCTGGAGAATTCGTAATTACACGCTCCACAGTGCTTCTTGATGGTACCTGAAAATGTCTATCAAAAGTGATTATGTAATTTTTCTTGAGTAATGCTTGGATAATAGTCTTTGATTGCTGTCATACGGCTTTATGGATGTCAAATCCCCCATGACAAATTGCCAACCTAAATGTGTGACGCACAAATGTCATATGAAAAATGACAGATGCTCACCAAAACTATGACAGAAATTCTTAAGGCAATTACCGGGAGTGCTGAAGTATGGTGTTTCACGGAATGTAACCAAAATTGCTGCCAGTCAGCAATGATTTTCACTACCTAAATCAAAAATCTATTTCTTCTCATTCGATCAAACAGCAAGTTCACGTCAGAAGTAGAGACACGAAAATAAATCATAAAACGGAGGCGAAATAAAATTAGACAAATTTGACCTCACACCCCAATGACAGAACAAAACTGTTGAATTATTGTTCTAGACAAAAGGCAAGTTCAATTCATCATCATCGTCGTGAACCCGCGTACACCTTCTCTCCTGCACGCCCACAAAGAGTGCCTCGCTGTCTCTGCCCTCTGACAACTTTCAATAGAAAACAAATTTATCATCACGAATGGCGAATTCTTATAAAATCTTCCATTTTTTTTCCTTTCTCTGCTGTTCCATCATTCGTTCCATCTGTCCGGGCGCTTAGAGAATACTTTGTTTTCTTTTTTTATTTGTCTCTTCTTCTTTTTTTCGCTTTCAATTCCACAGTGATTCTCGCAAATGATTTGCAATTTCGCTTGGCTCCACTCCTCTCCGTGTCTGATTGATTTGATTTCATGGATCTGGTGGTGGACATGGTGGTGGTATCATCTTTACGTGATGTCATCCGACATCTGTAATGTCATCATTTACTCAATAAAACTTACACTTTAGCAAATGAAGTCAAATTGGATGACTGCATTGGCAGCACTCCACGCTGCAGGTGTGCCTCTAAATTGTTCCCGTCTACAGTAGAGGTCACCTCAACTGACCACTCGAGGCGAATCTTCAATTTACTTCAATTGAATGCTAGTGTTGCTTGATTGAGAGAAGGAAGAAATTTGCATATTTAATGGTCGTCGTGATCAGCAAATTCAAATTGACTTTCGTCCATGACATGTGCACGGCGGCGGTGTTCGAATCAGTCTTTTTAGTTTATTCACCTTCGGGGTGAATTTTTTTGGTTTCAATCTGTTTTTTGTAGAGGTATAGAAGAATGGACAAACAGTCGGTAATCTTCTAAGAAATCCTATTCCACATGGTCCAGGGAATGGAGGAGTGATGGAAAATGCAAAAATTTGAGCCAGTCACCAAGGCAAGAATAAGCACATTTGCCACGCCATCGGCAGGGGAGAGAGAAAAAAAGACGCAGCAACAAAACCCAAATCCCTTAAGGGAACGATCTCGAAACTGAAAACTGCAAAATAATGTGGCAACTTGTGAAACTCGAGATGTGGTGGTTCTCCATCATCTTATATGGTGTATGATGTCTTCCCTCCAGTGTGATGAGCAGAATAAAAGATTCTCTGCTTCGTAATCAGATTATGTTGCTTTCTGTTTCTTTCTTTATTTATTTTTGTGTTCTCCTCTGTGAGCGAACACAGAATTTTCCTCTCTCAGAAGAAAGTTTCTTTTTCAGGTCGAAAACTGAAACTGAAGAACTAAAAACTTAATTTTCTTCATTAAATTTTCATCTCACATCCCATACAGAAGCAATGGACAGAGGAACACAGACACCATCAACTACTGTCCTTGAACGGCTTTCGTTTCGGTCGGTCGTTTCTGTAGTGGAAGCAAAATGTGTGTACACAGTTGTCGAAATGAAAAAACTGAATTAATCTTAAAATTCTTTTTCCAACGGATGGGAGGGATTTCCGTTCTTGTGTGTCTGTCTAAATCTTCTAATCTCTTCATAAAATCGATTCCCGGAATCACATTGTGTGTTCAAGGAGAAGCGAAAAACCCCAAAACAACAAAATTTTGATCGTATGTATCCTGACTGTTAATTAGCAGGAGAAACCTTTTCCTTGAGCCTCCTTTCGAAGGCTACTCGTTGCAGAGGACAATCGAAAACGGTAGTCACCTTGCGATTAGTATTGGCACCGTCGCGCTTGAAAGGTTTGTTTTCAAACAGCAAACGAGTTCTACACTGCCGAACATGCGAATGAAACAACTTCTGGGGAATACAATTAAAATAAACCTTACCACTTCACAGTCAAGGACTTGATGGCACTTGAGGAAAACCACTGGGTTGTGTGCTTAAGAGAGTGACTTTGTCAAGTTTCATCTAGACCAGACTTACTACGTAATTATATGATTTTTCAAGTTTAATGTGACCAAGAGACATCAATGTCCCTCGCCGACAATGGAATTTTTATTTTATTTGATGTGAAAACCCGTTTCAAGCAAAACTCGTAAAATTTACATCGAGAGAATTGTCTTCCGGTTTGACCTCTAAGTGGACTGTTCGTTTTGAAGTTTTGTAACAAAATCTCCAGTGGAAGTTGCTCTTTTAAGGTCAACAACGGTATAAAATTCAGTTGAATATTCTATTGAGTTTAAAAGATGTTTAAAGGTCCATCGAATTTTGTAAAGCAAATGGATAAAGTCAGGAAATTAGTGGTGATTAATGTTGTAAGGGAATCGTGGCTTTGGATCGTTGCAAATGAGCCAGCAGCCGCATGGCCATTTTTAAGAACTTACTTTACCTACTTCTTAGGCCCGCGATGCGTAGAAGGTTAAGCCTGAGCGAATGCCGCATTTCATCCTTGACGGTCCCGCTGTTTCCAGTCAAGAGACCTAAGTTGTGGGTCAGCGATCAGTTGTTCTTTATCCCGGAGGCTTCTTCTCAAACCAGAGCCTTCTGAATTCGAAGACTTATAGCCGGAGCATTGATATTCATACTCTCGATGTTTTCAAGTCAGTCAGTAAACGTTTGTCTATAAACCTTAGATAAAGTTAAGAACTTTTCATGACTTTTAGTTCCTCGGTTTAGCAACTGCCCAGAATGTACTGAAGACGAATAAATAGCTTCAAAACCTCCCTAATGTGTAGGGCAGTTGAAGAAATCCTCTTGTTGAAGGCAATATAAAATCTTTTACCTTTTTTATACTGTATTCGTATTTTTGTCGAATACGCGCCGTGGCGTAGTGAGTAGGTGCGTCGACTCCTACGCTCAATGTTGTCGGTTCGATTCGCGAAAAAACACCAAACATTTTTTCACGGCTTCACCTCTTTCGAGTCACTGACAATGCTCAAAGAGTATAACTGTCTGGAAATAGCTTCTCAATCTCGCCGTTCGGAGTCGGCTTTAAACTGTAGGTCCCCTCCACTCGTTATAGAACAATAGCACGCACAACACGAGTGGTTGCTGAGAAGCTAGGCCCAGGTCCACCTCGGACTGTAACGCCGCCATTATTATTATTATTATTAATTTATGTATATTTTTAATTTCTACCATTAGTGTACCCATGGTATTTGCAATATAACCATGGGGAGGTAACGAGCGAGGCATTCGTTGATTTAACGGTAGGACTATGCCGCCGATGCCTATTGACATGTAGCATTTGTTGAGTTAACGGAAAGACTATGCCGATGCCAATTGACATGTAGCATTCGTTAATGTAACGATAACACTAGATTGAGGTCTAGTGCCAATGATCTTGAGGAAGTTGATGCCGCACACAGGTTAATCCTAGAATTCAACCTTTCTGTACACCGCCAGCGTCCAATGAAAATTGAGAGCGTGAGCTAAAGCAACCTTTCATCCATTGCGCACTTCGTTAAGTTATTGAGACTAATTTGTCTCGACAGAAGTAGACCATGTGATGTGCTACTTCACAAATAAAATCAGATCAACTTCAGACTTTTCTTTTCCCTTTAATTGATACATTCATTCCTAATCCATACCACAGACAAAATGTATCTCATCTTCTGGCATTTACCTTGTCAAGACACCAAGTGAGAGTAACCATTAGCATATGAACCTTATCGAAAGATCTGACCTCATTTTCCATGTTGTTCGTTCTGGAAGTTTCCAAAGCTAATCTCAGATTAAAATAGATTACCTCTTAGAAATTTGAACAACAAATTACCATTTTAATTCGTCACCAGTCGAAGACAAGACGCGGTACGAAAAGAAAACAAAACAAAAAACTAGTTTTCAGTATCTCCCCGTCACGGTGTTTAACAAAATTTACCAACAAGTATGTGAACTGCGGAAAAAGAACAGTTTCTTCTAGGGAAACAATCTAGAATACATTTGACAGCTAAAAGTAGCAAACTTGAGATTCTCTTCAAAACTTGTAGCGGCGAACGTATAGCAACGCGTGCCGAAGTCATTGATCTGGCTCGCGAGAACCCATTTGCATATGAAGACCCAAAAACCCATAAACATTTTAAACAGCCTTAAATGGAAGCAATTTTATGTTAATGTTGCGATTCATGACGAAACGGACGTACTCTTGTTGTGTTAACCAGTCTTTGTGTCTGAAAAGGGAGGGCATCACTGTTGAGTGTGCGGTCCTTCATCTGAGTGCCATAACCTAAGGAATTCAAATTGAAAATGAAATAGAAAAAAAAAGTGAAAAAAAAGGCTTCTGGAAATTAATGAATTTTATGCAAACATATGTAGCACTCATATGATGTGATGTGTGGTCCCTGTGTCTGGCCTGAGGTCGTTTTTCATTTCAATTTGGGTCAATTGTCTTTGTCTCCGTCGAAGTTGAACAGCAGCTGGCACAGACGAGATGACTCATTTCATCCCACAAATTCTGACGGCGGAAGGAGAAGAGGAGGAGAGAAAAAAGAAAATCCCAGTCGTTCCCGAATGAAAGGACGTTAACGAGTCAACCACTTCCTTCGCGGAGTAATTGAGTTTCCTGTGTCACACGGCCAAGCTACACGTTTAAATGTGTGGGATTGGCTTGGCTGCTCCCTGCGCAACTGGGCACTGGGCACTGGGCACTGACCATCTCTCTAATTGAACATCGTTTCCCACCTTTTTTGTGTCTCTTCCTGATTAGAGAGGAAGAGGAAGAGGAAGCCGGAGGAAAATAATTACAGGAACGAATGAGTCATTCTTTCGAAAGGAGAACGTTTTATCCAACACGAACTTAATTAATGGTGACGCGGAACTCTGCAGTTGGCTGTTCCTGCTGGCAAATGGCTCTTAAAGTTTCATGATTTTCATAATAGTTTCCAACCTAGTTTCCAACCAGGAACAACTTGAAAACAGTCGACTACAAGTAGTTCTCATTACGCACTGTTTCGGTTGTTAACTTCCGGCTCTGTCCAGTCCAGATCTGATTCACACACTCAGAGGAGGTTTGTACATAGCTCACACAAATCTGCACGAGTGCGAGAGTGGACGAGGGCCGGAGTGAAAGAATGCATCTTGAGGATGGCAATCAGGCAAATGATTGCTACAATTAGGAGTGTCTCAAGCACATATCCTATTCCTCCATCCTTCCACTGTGCACTGTGCTGTGATCTTAATCCGAAGGAGGACGTATTCAGTTTGTGTGACGAAGAGCAATGTTTTCGTACCACCTGCTCCCACTTGAGCATTCCCATGCCTACTTGTCCTCTCTTCTGTGTGCGCTCTATTCACTGTGAGAGTCCTTTGTAATGAATGCGATCTCCTTTCCCATTCCGCGCGCTGTTCAAGCGCCCAAGGAGATAGGGGGGGGTTTGGTTTAAAAGGACGGATAAAATGAGCCCACATATGGACGGTAATCCGCCTGCAGAAACAGCATTCATAAATCCAAATGCTGTACTGTTTGTGCTGCCTCCTGTGGAGGTAATCTGATGTACTTCTTGGTATTTGTGCAACCTGCAACAGCAGCATTTGTATCTGTCATCTATGTGTGGGTATGTGGAGGTCTATATAGAAATTCGTTTAACGAAAAATCAATTTCGTCCTGCCTGGCACCTTAAGGTGCTTCTGTCTCTTCTATCCCAACCTCCACCAGGTCCTCCTCGACTAAAGAGCTACAGAATAGAAGTGGAAGTGAGCCAGTCGATGGTGGTGGTGGTGTTGGTTGTTGTAGGCAGACTGAAAGGAGATTTATTGCTTCGTGTCCTATGCATATCATTTAGTGGTTGCTGACTGGTAAAGTGATCCCCATCCCCGTATACCCTCATTGGAATAATAAACTCTACATCCTCCCATAAAATTTCAACTCTCCCTCTCTCTGTGTGTCTGTGGGTTTCCTTTTGAGTTGTAGATCATGTCAAACATGACATTTACTTTATGTTTACACGATAGTAACCCATTTTCTTCTTCTCATTGCAGGTATGTACGTCCTACGAGTGGGAAAAAACGAATGTTCACTACTTGGTAACGTATTGCACAATAAATAATAAAAAAAAACAGCGAATAGTACACTCGTAAGAAACAAGTAAAAGCGAATAACCCTTACGAGGAGGATTTCGAGCAGAAGGTTCCACCACTATTGGATGACATCTGGCGAGCACGAGTACAGCGGATATTGCAATATATTCCCTGACTTAAGGCAGGCAGTTAGTTGTTGCTTCTTCAGAAGGATGTCATAGACATTTGTGGACAAGAGTAGTGCAAGCATTTGATGTTTGAGAGTTATTTGGTTGTAAATTGTGAAAGCTCTTGTTGGTAATATGCGATTGTTTTGTTCTTTCTTCCGGTGTGACTCATTCACTTTTCTTTGGAAAGGAAGAGAGGCTGTAACGGGTGGTTTGAGTAAGGGCATTTCGATGAGAACTCGGCTTTGAAATTAGTGGAGTTGCTTGTTAAAATGTTACGAGTATCTTGTTAAGTGTTAAATTTGTTGGTATTTCTTCTTCTTCTTCTTCTTCTTCTTAGGGCGCTACAGTCCGAGGTGGACTTGGGCCTCACCCAACATGCCTCTCCAGCCCACACGATCTCTCGCCAGCTGTCTCCTGTTTCGCACACCAAACCGGCCGAGGTCCCCCTCGACTTGTGTGCACCACCTTGTTCGTGGACGTCCTCTGTTGCGTTGTCCCACAGGCTCAGAGTCGAAGACTCTTCGGGTCAGAGCTAAGTTGTTCACACGCTCTACATCGCCTACCCATCTTAGGCGTTGTATCCGTAGATGCCTGGCTAGACTCCTGTCGCTGTACAGCCCATAAAGGTCGTGGTTGAATCTTCTTCTCCAAATGCTATCAACGCAAACAGGACCTAAAATCGCGCGCACAACTTTTCTCTCGAAAAGACCAAGACACTGTTCATCCACTTGGGAGATAGTCCATGCCTCTGCGCCGTAAGGCAGGACTGGGATGATCAAGGTCTTATACAGAGTCAACTTGGTCATCCGAGAGAGGGCTCTACTACTCAATTGCCTTTCGAGCCCAAAAAAACAGCGGTTGGCAAGAGTTATTCTGCGTTTGGTCTTTAAAGTACTTAAAACTAAAGGACCCGATTTCCATATATGAGGCATTTTTGATTTAGTCCTTTGCAATTTATTAAGACTAGTTTTTGAATGGAACATCAATCAAGTAGCCCTTCTATTGACAAAATGTGCCCTTTTTGCTCCGTTTTCCATCACTTCTTTGACGGTATAGGAATGGTTTCGACACGAATGTTTGCCTTGAACTCGTCAGTGGTTAGAGGCTTGCTGGCGTACACTTTGCTTTTCGAATAACCCCATAAAAAGATGTTCGGAGGGATCAAATCTTAAGATCTGGGTGGCCAGTCAATGTCGTCATTTTTTGACAGCTTACATCCAGAGAATTTTTGTTGCAGAAACTGCTTTGTTTGATTTGCAGTGTGACATGGAACCAATAACCCTCCAGACATCTTTCACTCAATTGTGGGGAGATACAATGAGCCAACATACACCGATATCAATCCCCACCGACTATTTCGCCTTCTCTGAAGAAAAATGGTGCAATGATTGTTTTGGAGCAATTGTCGGACGAAACAGTCACTTTTTGGTCATGCAAATGAGTTTCATGGATCTCGTATGGATTCTTTTGTTTTAGTAGGCCTACGACCCATGTAGGGTCTGAGCCTGATGAATCGCTGCCTTCCATCGTTGACGGTCCTGGCCACGCTGCTTCCAGTCATCAAGACCAAGCTGTCTTACGTCCGCGATGAATTGGCCTTTGTACCGGAGGTTCGGTCTTCCTCTCCTTCTCGAACCAGGAGGCTCGAATTCGAAGACCCTCTTAGCTGGAGCGTTGTTGTCTATGCGCTCGATGTGGCCGAACCAGCGCAGTCGACGGATTTTTGCCTTCCGGACTACATCCACATCCTGGTACAGCTCATAGAGTTCGCGGTTGTGTCTTCTCCTACATTCGCCTTCCTCGCAGACGGGACATATGTATATCTCGTGTGGATTCTGCGTTCTCCAAATGTTGTTAACAGCGCCGGAGAGTATGAAATGGTCCTCGTCGGTCATCAAACATTTGATTCCAACAATCATGTCCCTTCGAGCGACTATTCGGCCGTTTTCTAAGCGACGTAGTCGGTCTTTCGACAATATACTTTGATTCAATTGCATTTTATACGGAATCAAATGCAAATCAGTCTTTAAAATGCGCCGCAAGATGGTTCCTCTGACGCCAAAATGCTGACCGCGGTGACGATGCGACACATGGGGGATCTCGGCAACACTCCCTTTAACCGTTCAACCAATTCATTGAAACGTCGTGGGCGTTGAAGAACGGCGTGTTGCCGATCTCCCACTGTCCCGTGCTCAACAAAATTCGACACCAAAGGACGAATAGTGCTGTTAGACGGTGCTTGTTGGCCACGATAGTTTCGACGATATGCACCTTGAGTTAACACATCTGAACGAGTTTCCAATGTACAGCGTCACTATTTCGGCGCGATTAATAATTAAAATTATACTGAATTGACGTTTCAGAAACATGTCTTCTCTAGTCAATCGGTTGGTAAATGTCAAAGTTATTCTATTTTTTTTTTATAATTTGCGCGCGCAAAATGGGTTACGAATACCCTTAAGTGCCCGGAATCAAGACACAGCACGGGCCGAAGGTATAGAGGGAGAAAGGAATTCTATGTAACTACTCACATAAAAGTCGACGCTCCTACACGTTTACACGACGGCTGAGAGGTTCAAACAGCAACCCCGATGTTGTTCAACGCCAGTTTGTCACCAACTTAAATGAGAAGCTTAGTTTCATCTAAAACACGCACAAACTTCATTCCAGCAGTTGCTTGTCTTTTGATTTGTCAACAAAATTCAATAAAAGACCAATGTTGTTGGTATCAACATCTGAATTTTACACCCATACAATCTCTTTGCTTCTTCGGTCCCTTGACATTTTCAAAAAGACATGACTTTCCTTGATTCTTTCTGCAACATCCATAAGCCCAATCTCTTCTCCCGTAGATTCCTCTTATCTAGTAGATTCCTTACGCCCAACCATAATTCCCCAGAAAACATTTCTTGCAGTCACATTTCACGCAAATCCTCCCCATCTTCATCTTAGGTTGCTAATCCCAACTGGGGATTAAAAAATCCTTTAGCCTGCATCTTCACTGACCACCAGTGCACTAAATTCTGATTGACGATAATTGCAATTCACGTTTTGCTGATACAGTTTTTGCTCATTCCTCTGCCACATCATTCGTTTTAAAAATCCATCCCACTTGAGTAGCAGCAATGAAGAACCACAAAAATCCCTTCTCTCCTAATCGGCTTAACCAAATCGATATCATTCCACATAATCGGCTCTCACAAGCGCTGAGCCGCAATGTGCCGCCGTCACTGCCACTTCCCTAAAACCACTTACTTTCACTTTAATCCGCGATAACACTGCTTTCAGAGGCGGGGTTGTGCCAGAGGTTGAACAGTGGTGTGGGTAGTGTCGAGTAATGGCGTAATCCAATCAAAGTATCAATCAATTTGCGCCTAATTGAGCAGCCGCCGTCAAATGACTTGAGTGCCTACTCGAGCCGGCAACAGACAACACGTTGGAGGACACCTTCAAACCAGTCAAGCCAAGTGGTCGGAGGAAAAAAAAGAATGAGACACTCTTCTCACGCACAAACGAACCGCCTGATCTTCGGATAATTACACCCCACAGACCTCGAGAGATGATAAATTCGATGACGTTGGCCAATTGACAGAAAATTGAGTTGCACAACGGCACACAAAAAAGGAAACATTTGCAAAATAAATTACATAATCGTTGCTGCCAAATGTGTGCTCACTCACCCTGTGGTCCACGTGAACCCTCCAACCTAAGTACGCCCCGCCGGAGCTACTCAGGGGTGAATTTGTGGCTTTAACGACAATGGCAGCGAAAGGGATTTTTCGCATTCAGGTCCTCCTTGGTTGTGTCAGTGTGTGGAGCGACGAGGATGAATTGATAAAAAGCTCACATACACAACATTTCAATTTGGCCACCATTTCCCCGCCTCCACAGCGGAAGGGGTGTGTGTGTGTGGGCTCAGCGGCAGTGTGCTCTGTTAATGTCGCTCCATGGTAAGTGCTACCAACTTTGCTGATTTCTTAAAGAAAAGTAATATCAATTCCGGAACTGGCTTCAAGGCAAATGGGAGGAGTGAGTGAACAGCAAATGATGGTGCACAAGGAATCAATTCCGTGAAGCAATGGCGTGAAGGACGAGGGAAGGCCAAATGGTGTATTTCTTATAAAAAATAATTTCCCATGTGCATTCAGCAAAAGAAATCCGATATCCATTCAGTTGAAGAGGGTGGCATTGGCACTAGTCACTGTTGATGTTCGGAAGGAAGCCGCAGGCAAGAGCAGAGCAGAAGGCTTTGAGAAAAGAATTTTCACGGGAAATGTCTCTGTAAGTAGGAAGCCCTAATAACAAAGGGCTGTCTTTTGCAAACGAGCACACACACACACATCCACGCAACTGAAAGAGAAGAGAGACTCGTCGTAGGGTTTGTGCAATTAGGGCTGCCAATGTTGTGTGAACAACGTGAATGAAAGTTCACGGGGATACATCGAAAAAATAGCATTTCAGTAGCGACCTCCTTAAAGCGGTCGCAATGTTTTTCAACACTTGAATATCTTATCCAGTGTTCACTTCGAAAATGAGATGTAAATGTAATTCTCAGATGCGAACATGAATCTGAGATCCTTTGAAGTACAAAACGTCGTTTACAAAGTCACAAAGCACCGGAAATCGTCGGGGAATTCAAATTGGAATGTCTACATCTGAAGCAGATAATGAGATTTAATGGTTCTTAATCGCGTGCCATATTGCTCTGCAGGGGCGAAACGACATCACATCGTTTCTTGCTCCTATGGGCATTGTTTATTACCTCTCTGAATCTTGCGGAATAATACACATTTGCTTTGGCAGGACTGGTGAAAAATTAAAGATGTTCCGAGAGATATGTTCAACGACCAATCTTGACCAAGTTCTAGAAGATGAATTAGGAAGTATCTCCTCTGCTGAGAAATTCGATATTTCTGAAGTTTGTTTTTTACGTTCTCTATCGTTTTCAAGGCTATTGCGTAAGTGTTTCAAGTTTTAGTTGAAATGTGTAAACGTCTGGGGTTTCCCAGAGAGTCATCGGTCAAGGTCTTTTTTGTTCAGTTTACAACTTCAGAGTTGTTTTTTTACTGACTTATGGCAACACTTGCCATAAAATGTAAAACGTTAAATAAAAAGTTATACGTGATCTTTGATGGAATAGAACATTTCGGTTTTCAGCCCAGTGCTGCCAGTACTTCCAAGAGGAATTTACCACACTGGATAAAAAAAAATTATATCGCTCGAAATGTACCGCTTCTAAGAAAATGTACTTTACATAGAATCCGTTATAGGCTAATGTAAGTAAAACAAACAAATATTAAAATACAAGAAAGCAATGTATTTAAAAATTCATTCTAGTTAGATAAAAGTTGTGCCTTTTAAACAATTCTATGCTGACACTATAGAAGGTGTTTTTCGGACAGCATTTATATTCTTTTGTTTCCTGCACTGTCTTGTATTACTTTTGTTTTATCCGCAAAAAAAAACGTTCTACAGCTTACTTTTATAATATTCTTCGGTACACAATTCAGTCACCCCTATTTCATCCATTTAAACTGAAATTTGTTTCTTTTCTATCTTCCGAGTTGTTGATATTATTTCATAGACATAATGTTTATGTTAAAATGCTTTGTTAGTATTTGACAGATGAACCAATATTCTTAAAGAACGCAACTAAATGCAAGACATTTTTTCAGAGGGAATGGGAATTGAAATAAATTTACCACAACTTGGCAGCATTGCTTTTTAAGCCTTCTGAAGAAAAAATATTAAATGATCCCATGAATATATTTGTCCCATCAAAACGTGTAACGATGTACTTAAAAACCACAGTTCAAACATATTCTCTATTCATCATCATCGAAAAATAGACGCATGTAATAATTTTTGCTTGTTCATTTAATTTTGGTCTATGCGTATGTGTCATAAAGTGGTCTCCGATGACGAGTGTATTTTATAAACCCAACTTACGGCTCTATTACTCAGCAGCCTCTTAATTCCGGGACAAGAAAGGCACAGCGGTTGGCAAGAGTGATTCTGTATTCGTAGCTCTCCATTATGACATTGTAGTCAAGTTTCGATGACACTGTATACTTTAAATACTCTTATTAAGCCATTTTAGTCACTTCCGTTCAAAAATTCGTTAAAATGAAAGCAATGTAACGAAATAAACATCAATAACAACAAAAATTAATGATCTTTCGTGCCACAAAACTTCTTACGTACTTCACTTTTCCTTTTCACTTAAAATCTCGAAACTCGAAACCACTTACAAATCTCGTGTTTCGCGATCGTATTTCACTTTTGCTAACTTCCATTGCAACAAAGTCGAACAGCTATTATCTCACAATCATTATTTCTGCAATGAAAACACAGTCGATCGACAGATTGAAGTCCTTCACTTTTTTTTCTTTATTAAATCTTTCAAGCTTTCCACGTCGAAAACTCGTCACTCCACTGGCCCCTGACTCATGTGCTTGTGTATGAAAACGTGCATTTCGCCAATTCAATAGTGCATCGGTGTTGAATTTATTGCAATGCCACAACAAATATGCACATACACTCATGTATCCGAACAGTACAGCAATTTTGAATCGACGGCTGGGATGGATGATCACGTAGTCTGAGAAATGGAACAGAAAAACTACTTTTACGACTAGATACGTCCAATGGCCGCCAATATTTATCGAGTTGAGCAAATGGCTTGTGTGAATCGCTAGTGATTCGATCGAACTCGAAGCAAATATCGAAAACAGGTGCAGACGTTAGCCGTTATTGCTTCTTGTAATGGCGGTCTGCCTGGGGGGAAAACTTAGACAGTTGACAGTTGTATATTTATGCTTTAATCTTGATAAAAGTATATTTGCTCAGAGTTCAGTTTGGAAGCAAAAACAACGTCTTTGCGTTGCGGTGATCGTTTGTTCATCGGATGGATTTGTATTTGGTGAGAAACTAGTTTTGCAATCTGTTTTCAGTTTTGTCGACTAAGAGGTTTTATTGGATAACTGATCGTACTGCTCCAACTGAACCTGTGCTCCTCAGCTCACACGAATGATCACATGTTTTGTGACAGTTACTGTACATAATTTTGCAATTGTTCACCAAGATGTTCACAATCAAACAGATCTTTTACATCAACGATTGCAGTGACAGTTCTACATTCAATTTGAAGTGCTGCCAAATTTCAATAATCATTTCCTGATTACCACACACAAATTCTTGTGAGAAAAAAGTTAGGTTAAGGTTTATCACAGCTGTCTAAATAAATAAGATCCACGCGACCACGAAAACGAACTTGTTGTGTATTCATGTCAGCTGCTCGTACAAAATGACAGTTTGGAAAAATCTTGCTCCAAATATTGCACTCAAAATGGTCTATGTGACATGAAAAGACATCACACAAATGTGTTGCTTCCAGAAAAGACAAAAAAAAGAGTTTTCTTCTGATGCAGCATCTGCCTTTGACTAGCCTACTACAACAACACCAGAAATACAAATGAAAACCTGGGCACAAGCAAATTTAACGACACTCGTTCTCTGTCACTGCACAATTCCTCGCTGCATACAAAAATGAAGAGAGGTGGTCGTGCAGGCAAATGCAAATGCAAAAAACAAACGATCTCTGCCGGGTAATTATCTTCACACACATATCTGCTTACACTCTAAAAATACCTACAACAAGTCAACCAAAAAAAGAATACACTCTCAGACACAACTATGACATCTGCGGCACCGTCGCACCAAAAACGTAGACGTAGGGTTTTCCCCACAATGTTACACACTAACATCACATGAACTTTCCCATGTCATTAACCGAATAAAATAACTTAATCTCCAGCTTTTCGTCTCTTGTCTCTAGTCATCGTCTTCTGAAGGAGATACTTCTCCCATTAAAGGTGTTCACGCGCACTTTCCAAGGGTCTATCTATCCGAGCATCTCCTCGACGTTAGGTCAAAGAAGAACGACAGCATGGTGTGAAGTATAATTTTTAAGTTTCCAAAGAGTATTCGTTCCACACAACATTAGGTCATGAAGAAGGATGAACTCAGTGGGGCGAGTGAAAAGGAGAACAAAAAAAAACGAAAAAAACCTTTTAATTGCAGATTGTGTGGTGTCTAATTCTAGTTGTTTGCAATTTGCCTTAATTACAAAACGGTGGCTGAAAATTTGCAACACTTTCAAACAACAGCAACAAAGTGTAAATTATAATTTAATGAGCGCACATTTTTCCAAACAATTTACCATTCTCTTCGCTGCAACACCCCATAGTTACTCGCATGCAAATGCAAGCTATTCCTAGTTCAGGCACTGAACTCACAGATATGCAGTTTAAATGTGTACATTGTGGAGGTGTGAGAGTGTTGGAGTTACGAGTGGAATCGGAGGAAATAAAGTTTCACCGATGAATGACGTTCCATTTAATAATGATGAGAACAACAAAAAGCAACGTTGAAACGTGGAAGAAGACTGAAAAAAGTCGCAAAGGATTCAGTGTTCATGGCCAAAGTAGATTTTATGAACATTTGCGGAAGGAAAGCCTAATACCAAGTGAGAGTTTTAATGTATGAGAGTGATGCGGGATCTGTGTTGAAGTTTTTTTCCGTTTTCTTCTTTTTAATTTGAACGTGACTATTTTGAATCTAAAATATATATGACATTTCATTTGCGATTTGGTTTTGTGTTTCGCAGAATATGTATATGTAAATGGTGTAGAAATGCTTCTCAGACTCTTAGAATGAAAAAGACACGTATTGTAGATCAAGCGATACCAAAGACAGTGACAGCTGAACTTTATTTCTTAACAAGCTTGCCCACTATGTTCTCCATCTGACCAGTTATTGGCCCAAAAGAATTTTTCAAATACAGTAGAATCTTGTATATAAAATAGACATTTATAAAATAGGCAACGTTCATCTTTTCGAATCTTTCCAAGCATCAAAATTTAGTTAATGAAGAACCTAAGAATTTATTTTATTTTTAAAAAACAAGAAACATTAAAATTTTAAAAAAGTGTTCCCTTAGAGGTAAAAAAACTGATTTATTTAAACCTTTTGCTAAAAATAAAACTGCTTTAGAGTAGACACCCGGAAGAAAGATCGAAAAAAAAAATCGTTCATCTTTCCGAACTATTCAAGTTTTCGAGATTCTACTGTAATTCAAAAACCTCGTATCAGAAAAATACCTTGAAGGTCTGTCATTTTTGGTACATTGTTCTTTTCAGAAGTGACTGAAGTGAACCAGGCCCTTAAGCAACTAGACTCCTCAAGCAAGCACGGCAAGTTGGTTGAACTTCCAACATGTGTCCTATCCAGAAGCTTATGGCCCAACTACAACCAAAAGAGAGCAAAAGACCTGCTCAACAACATTAGACGAAACATATCCAGAATCACAGCGGTCTGTACTGGACACTGGGCTGTTGGCAGGCGTGCTGAAGGACTAGGTATACCATTTAACTCGCACTGCCGCAGCTGCCGGGTGGAAATTGAGACAGAAACCCCCGAGCACTTTCTGTGCAAATGTCCGGCTCTAGCTAGAGTCAGAAAACGCACTCTGGGCAAAGCCTTTTTTAACACCCCTAATAAGCTCCCAGAAGCAAACATTCATGGTCTGCTAGCCTTCATAAATTCCACAAATTAGGTATCCCATAGGATGTGGTATCGAAACGGCGCTTTCATGGCGCTAATTGGGTGCGATAAACAAGATCTGTATGTCCACCGCCACTTTTACCTACCTACCTACCTGGTTGAACTTCCAAACATATAAACGTACGCCAACTTAAGAGTTGATGTTTTGTAGGGCTGACATGGTCACAGGAATGATAACTATGGCAATAAATAAAATTTCTTCAATAATTCCTACAGTTCTATGCCTATATCCCAAGACGCGTTCGCAAGTCCTGGCCTTGACAGTTTACATAGAAAACTTGTGTCTGCATCAGTTAAGTCGAAATGGAAACTCGTGCGTTACCTTATGCACATATCGTAAATCCGAGCACAAAGTTCTGAGTAGAGGTACTCTGGACTACCTAGGCTTTTTAACAATTGTGTGTTTGATTAATTTGTAATTGTTTATTATAATGATTCATAATCACAGGAATTCATGTTCAATGACGTTTAGTTAGCAAAAGAACTGAAATGTTAACCTTTAGGCTTTAAAAAATAATAAACGCAAATGATACTCATATTGATCAAAAAAATTCTGGTTGCCACGTTTTGACATAAAATTCTCGTAAATTCGACCTTTCCTGTACCGAACTCTGTCAAAGTCTGAGCCCACGAAGGCGATTTAGCCTTTAGGCTGACTCCGAACGTAGAAGTTTAAGAACCTCATACCCGTCGGGAGATTGCTAGTCGTGATTATTGCTGCAAAATGAGAGTTGTTGGTCATCGTCAGGATTTTGTCTTGGTACGTCACACTTGCCTAATACGTCAAGTCGACCACGGGTCGCAGAAAAGTTAATTCTCATGATTTGACTTGGTGGATCATCTGGTTTGGTAAATATTTGCAACTTTAAGCACTATGAGCAGTTTCCTATTATATTTCCTATCTAATTTCTGAATTCATGAAAGGATTTTCCGAAAATGCCTTCTTCTGTCTGGATTACGACGCAACCAGTGCATTCGTTGTTCCTCAAAACAAACAGATCCTTCGTTGGCAATAGGCTGTCTCAAAACTGATGCGTGATCGCAACACACAGTCTGTAATACAAACTTAAATACAAAAACAACTTCCTACTTCATATTCCGTCTTCGCATTAAATTCAACTCAAAGATTTGTCTTTCGTTTTAATAATATACGAGTATTCCGGTGAATAATTCCCACAATAGCTCAAAGGATTAATTCACCATCAATCCAACCTTCCTTTCGCCGACTCTTCTTCGCTTGTTGGGCTGACATTACGACGATTATGTCATCACACATTAATGCGCACAAAGCGCTTAAAGAAATCCATAAGATTTCTTCAATTAAGCACTGAAACCTCTGTCTCATCGTCTTCGAAGCTTTGTTACCACGTTTTGCTCTTAACAACCATACCTCACGTTACCCCAGATTCGTGTTATTTGCTCCGACAGTAAACACATGAAAAAGTAACACACAAAACGCTCTGCACACGGCAACCTGGTTTTAATCCCGAACTATCGTGTAACACAACATCATACCATACCACCACCACCACCACCACCTGATCGTCGCCTCCTCCTCATTCTCCTCTTCTGCGCTGCCTCCTCCTTCGTTTGGACTGGCAAACAAAACTCGATGAATAATTAATGGCAAAAGTAAATACACCAACAACAACCAAGCGGATGGTAAAAAAAATAATAACAAATGTGACTCTGTTTCCTTAGCTGACGAGAGAGTCGCTTGCCACATAAGCGAGGTACATGTAATTAAAGTGCAGAGCGGAGCTACTGACTTTTTCCATCGGCACGACACTCATTGTGGCCAATGACGCAATCCCCAGCACCAATCGATAGAGACACACGGTGAGCGTTTCGCTAAAAAACAGAAACAATCGGAAATCGGTAAGAAAAATACACATCAGACAAGGAGGCACACCACATGAGTGGGGAAGCGTAGCAGCAACACAATACAAAGTCAGGCCTTGATGGCACGAAACGCCCTTTTCATCCCGCAAGCTCTGTAGACCTTTTTCTGGTGAGCATAATGTTCAATTAAGGACTCCTTGTCATCTGGCGGAGTGAGAGATTGGCAAATGGAATGTCATTACCAGCCGAGACAGGCAGCCAGTCGTTGTGCCGAACAAATGGCAGAGATTTCCACACACAGATGTGTGCCCTCCGAAATGCTTTCAGATGTCAATCTTAACCCTTCGAGCCCCCGAAAAATGTACGTTTCCCCCACTTTCTGATTGTGGAGGAGTGTACAGGACCGGTGGGAGTAAATGATATCTGCTCGGAGGGGAAAAGTGGATTCGAAATGTCCTCATTTTCACAAACCAAAAGAAGGGTTCCCTCTTCGCCCATCGAATACAATGAAACATGGCCCCAACGGGGGCACCCATAACTTTCATCTGGTGCCCTTCCCCTACGATGGTGGCATACCATATTAATTTGTAAAGGAACCCAAATAAAACCCCAATTCGCAGTGGAATGTGTCGAAATAGATTATTTATACAACCATCCAGCAATCGCATCATCACAATCGCGCATCGTCGCCGTGGTCGTGGTCGTGGCCGAGTGTGACTAGCGAGCGAAATTAAAATCCGCATGGCATTTGCATTCGATTATCTTTCACAAATCGATAACACGATATCGACATTTGCGAGTGTATATGCCCGCCTGCCTGTCGGGAGCCATCAAAAGTTTGTTGACATAAGCCCAGTGTGCATTAGCAAAGCAATAATTTATTGGCTGACAGATATTAGAGGCAATCTGCTGGCGGCTTGATAGGACTCAAATTTCCTCCTTCAATCAATCGACACACATATTGATGGCTGGACGATGACGATGAAAATTCCCTTCGAACTGCACATCTATGTGTTCTTGTTCGATGTGCAAGGTCTGAGTCACCAGAAAAAGTGATTCGTATCCGGAGTGGAGGAAAAGTAGGTCATGCCACTCCTACGAGCTTCAGTTTGTTGGAAATCAGCTAAAATTCACTTTCGTTGACCAAAGCTGGTGCGTTCTGGATAGACGCAAAATAAAATTCTCGTTCCTTTAACCTTCACCAGAAGACCGTTGTTTATGAGAACTTAACAACCGCTTTGAGGTATAAAATGTGCCTCATTATACATACTCCCCTCATCTAATTGGATTCATGGGTCGGGCTCTTAATGATCTTTTGTTTTTGAGTTAATTCCAACAATGGATTGTGGAGTTCGCTTCGAATTGTGTGATGAGAGGAATCATAAGGCACTTAACAGTGGTAACAGTGATTTTATAGTTTACTGTACAGAAAGAGCGGAACAGTGAAGAATGAAGTAGACCACCGTTTCATTAGGTCATTGCAGTTCCACTCTGTTGGTAGCAAACTAATTGCAAGTAACTGATGTTGCTGCATCTGATTGTGGGATTCATTTGGTATTTGAGGTTGGGACTCAGACATTCGCAACAGGTGGTGTGGTGATTTGTTGAGGACTGTTAAAACAGAACCTCAGGGCAACTCAACAGTCTGGTGTTTGAAATTAAAGCTGAATCTATGCAGGCTCTAGGTATGCTAAGATTTATTTTTTTAAATAACTAATCCCCTCTGAACTTCGAAGGAACTCTTAATGTGATTCGAATCGTTTTTTGAAACAACATTAGTTTCCAATTCGGCTAAATTACAATTTAATATAGTGGGCGCCGTGGCGTAGTGGGTAGGTGCGTCGACTCCTACGCTCGAGGTCGTCGGTTCGAATCTCGAAAAAAACATCAAACATTTTTTTACGGTTCCGCCTCTTTTGAGTCACTAACAATACTCAAAGAGTATAACTGTCTAGAAAAAGCTTCTCAATTTCGCCGTTCGGAGTCGGCATTAAACCCTCCGCTCGTGACAGAACAATAGCACGCACAACACGAGTGGTTGCTGAGAAGCTAGGCCCAGGTCCACCTCGGACTGTAGCGCCGCCATTATTATTATTAATAATTTTTATTATTATTATTATTATTATGTAGTTGATTTATGATGAAATAATTTTTTACTTGTAGAATTTGAAGTTTGACAGCTGTCAACTTGACCTCTTTTTTTGAAAATTGAAAACGTCTTCATGGTTCGAATATTCAAGGAGGTTGACAAACCCTGAAAGATAACCGTTATCGATTGACTTCCGTCAAATCCTGCAACAGACGAAGTTCACAAGACCTCATAAAAACGTCTGACAACATCCATAACGAGTTTTGTTTTTATTTTTAATCCAAAAATGTCCGTATCTTAAATAAAAATTTACGAGGCATTTTTTCTGATAATTCACGTGAATCAATTTCTCAAAGTAAACTCACCTTTAAGCGCCATGATTTTGAGGCGTTTTCTTGACATTTATCAACTGATCAGTTTCTGCTGCTGATTTTTTTGCATAAATTCAACAGAAGATTCCATTGAAATCTTCAATCAAAGGTCGGGTTATTCATGAGAATAATCTGTAGCGATGGCCTTGAGTTGGAAAACTACACACAGATGGCATAGTTGTTTTAGACAAGCTAATTGTGCAACAGTGTCATTCGATTTGTGGAAAGATCTTTATGCGATCACACATTTAACGCAAATAAACGTTACCTGCCAACACAGAAAACGTGTGTCTGTCAAACATCACACCACCATCGGCTGATGAAACAGCAATGTGTGTCTGATGACTCAACGACTCTTTTTCTTTAAACAGCTTTTCTTACAAGATTTTACCCTTCCCTTTAATTAATTGTCACCAAACGTTAAGATTTCATGCGATACCAAGTCCCTGTCACTTGCTTTACGTTGTTAGAATAAATTAGATTTGATATAAGCGCACATCCTTACCAAAATAAAATTAACTTCCCATTGACATTTCCAACAAACCAGTCAGTGCAAGAAACCTGTTAAATTTTCAACTTCGGCATGACGCCTTAACGAGCCATTTCCTAATAGGAAATGCGACATAAAGGAAAAAAAAACTCACTCGTGCATGAGATTCATACAAACCAAATCAAAGCACTCCAATTAATATTCGCCGAAGTTGACGTTCGTGTTTATAGTCTCTTTTTAGAGAAACATTGATTGAAACGCGGATACCCACACGACCAACTACGGTTTATGTATTCACGAAACGTTCACATGAAATTGTCGGATTTATGGCATTTATTGATCGACAGCCACGATCTGATATATTTCTTTTTTCCTTAATTTTTTATGGCAGTCTGTCTGGTCACTGTGATCCCGAAAAAATATTCATCATGGTTATAGATACGAAGCACAACTACATGCAACCGTACCTCATGCTTTATCTGGGATTTCTTTCATGTTGCACATGAAGCCGACGCTGAACAGCCGGCAACATGACACACTTCTGCAGCCCAAGAGATTTAGAAAAGAAAACAAAAAAAAAAGGAAAAAGAATGTCACCACTTCCACTTCCATGCAGCAGTCAGCTTTCCGCCTAAACTGGATGTGATGTTGTACAACCAATAAATCTCTCAGAGATACCCATTTCGATTGGCGATGATTCATATTCGTGTCGTGCCGTGGCATACCATGGCATTCGCTCACAAGTAGCGATGCCAAGAACCAGTCTCAAGTAGGCCTACGCTTTGTTTAAACTAAGTTTTTTTTTTCATTTTAATCTGTTGCACAAAGTCGTTCATTTAATTCATCTTTCTCTACTCGGTGCTTAAAGATCAAACCCTACAGGCAACCCACACGACCGCACCATAAAACGAGGTTTGTCAACAAAGGAACCAATTGAATTTGTTTAAATATTTGCTGTTACGCCATGCAGAGGGGTTCGTAGTGGTTTTGTGTTAACAGCAAATAAGTCTAGATAACACAAGTAGATTAATTAGTTAGCTTGGTTACATTCCTCCAGGCCATAACCTCTGAATAGGACCGCACGATCTCATTCTATCTCGGTAACTGCGTGCAAATTTCTATTCACGAACTGTGTAATCGTGGCATAATCTTTTAATTTGTATCCATAAACTTTTGCAAGCTTTTATCACACGAACATGGTCAAAATTTGATTGGGCTGGGTTTTCGCAATGTGTACCCACCCCAAGAGCCTCGAATGATGCTGCGTTACGTCAAACTGACAGACAGACTGCTTCAGTAATCGTATGCATAAAACATAAATCAAAACAAAAACAAAACACACAAAAAAAAGTACATTTTAAGGTCAATATGGCGTTGAAGATGAAAAGTGAAAAACTCCTAACTGGTTACAGAGTTACGATGAAACTCAATCTTGTCCAGCGACACAGCGCCAAACACAAAAGTGACTGTGCGCAAGCGCAACTTTCTTTTTCGAGCTCTCTCGCTCCGACGAAGAAGAAGTAAAAATACGTTTAATGGGATGGTTACATTTGCCCACAAACATATGCACACATGAAGAAAAGAATAACAATCTGTGGTGGTGCACACTTGTACTTGTAGCGGAATGAAAGTACGAAGTGTGGTGTTGACTGGTATTCTCAAGGCATTTGCATGCCACCTTCTGTCACTGAAATCGATGAGTAATTGGCATTTATGGACATTGTTTGGTTTCTTAAACCGCCAAAAGGAAAGCCAAGGCGAATGGTGAAGCAACCACTGGCATTAAAATGATTGCCACTAGGTCAGATTTTCAGAATTCACCTTTTGTTCTTCTTTCAATTGATTTCCGTGATTAATTTCCTTCATTTCTCTATGCCCCTAACGGTAATGGTCTAAACATAGGCTCGCGCACATTCACACGAAGTGGGTCTTAATGAGGTGAAGACAACAACAAAAAAAATAAAAACCAACGAAATGTTATTTCTTGAAGAAAAATTCAATTAAGCGTTGGCAAGACGACACCGTGTAGTGGTTTGCTTTTGGGCCAACAACTGTGTTAAGCGCAGCAAAGTAGGCCCAATTTTTTAAGACGTTGGTTTTGATGGCTGCATATAAATTAATTTTGTCTTATCCATGCACATTTAAAAAAAACAAAAGAGTGTGTCAGACTGACGTAATTTATTTGCAAATGTTAGTTTAACTGCTTTAATTTCATCTCATTTTACCGGTTGCAGAGGAGAGATGATCAAAAATTATGACGAAAGTGCGTGGTCGCGAGACGTTGCGTGTTTCATTGTTTTGATTTCAGGTAGATGATATCTGGATCAAAACAATTTCGTGAAATATCTTAAGAGTTCTTCGAAAATCTAATTAGTTTATAAAAAAATAAGAAATAGAACTGGCATTTGGCCAGAATATGATACACGCGTAGCATATCCCGACTAATCAAAAGTATTAATCGTTTAGGAGACTTTTTTACGTCATAAATTTACGTCAGGGTAATTATGTTATGCCAACAAACTCGGGTATAAAGTCAAAATGTTATGGGCCATTACATACGTTGCATCAGCATTTATTGCTTATCGGATGGTTTTAATGACAGCGAATGGGTGTTGATAACCTTTTGAAATGTCAGAAATCGGAGAAATGATATGCGGTCAGTTTAAACGAACTCATTTTAATGAATAGTGCAAGAAATGTGAAAAAATATTTAGTCCCAACCGTTATTCTTTACACGTATACCACTTTTTCTCGCATCAAAAATTTACTGTACTTTCTTTCAATTTTGTTGTGACGATATTTTTTTTCATTAAGCGATACTGAAGAGAGAAATTATCAAAACAAACAGTCCTGTCCTTTGTGTCACTACGGCCATTTTGATTTTTTCTGAATGATAGGGTGTTCTAAAATATTTTATCAAGAAACCAAAATAAGTTCCTGGCCTTTTAATTGGTTGGCGAAAATCTTCTGATAATTGAATGTCTTTTATTGAGATGTCACTTCGATTCGAAGACTTCTTTTGAAGCGTCAACACTTTGCTGGCTCAGTGAATCCAGAACTTGATGACTAAACCCTCTAGTCACCCATCTTCACGATCACTTTTTAATGAACAATTGTGACTTTATTTTGGTGAAGATGTGTTAAAATCCTCAACCGTGACATTGACGTTTCAGTTTCAGCCTTGGAAATGTCAAAGCTTCCACCCAATCACTGCAAAACAATTTAACACCCAATCTGCATCATCATTGATTTTTAAATTAATTCTCTTATTCTTTTTCCCCCCCTTTGGCTCGTTTCAGGTATGTTCATATGTTGTTGACTCTTTGATCAGCTTGATTGAGAAATCTGGTGTTTAATTCAGACATAATGTGAGAGATTATTATGATTTTTCTTTTCTCCATTAATTTATCCTTTCATGTAAGCCCCACCATCGAATAGTTAAAGTTCAAGGCACGTTCAATGAAAGCCCTCTCCCGCGTGAATAATCCATTTATTCATTCCAAGACAGCGAAGCTGACCGACAAGGAAGGTCATCCGCGTTACCCGTCTGTCATTGAATGATGAAGACCGAAAATTACGGACTAATTTGACTGAGCGCTAATGCTGAAGCTTGACTGAAATCAGAAAGAAAGAGAGAGAGACAGAGGCATACAAATCACAAAGACTTGTTGTACCTCACGATCTTTTAACCAATCCAGCGAATGCGAAGACAACAACGTGCTTGTAGGGAAGAAAGAAAATGACTTCATCAAGCCAAGCAAAGGGGGCTTGGGATTTTACAAACGTACGATTTGCGCATTAAGTTGAGCACAACACTCTGGACGTGATTCAAAAAAATATTCCAAGAACCAAATGTCACCCTCACTCCTCAGTCAGTCACTCCTCAGCGCTGCCACTGGGGACCACGGTGAAGGTTTACTGACATTTGGGAACTCGTTTTGTTCGGCTGCGCTAACGTTGCAGAGGAAAAATACATTAAAAACAGCACCACGAACTCAAAAACAAAGAAGTTCGTACTTTGTTCGGCGGGAGATTTGTTCCGCGAAAGACTGAATGTACAACAGTTTCTGATTCTCATTAGCATATCCGTTCTAAGCGATTGGCATGAGATTGCACGACAAAACTGTCGCAGATCACGAAACGGATCGTATGTCAGTGATTTACTTGGTTTGTTCCCACCAATGCTTTGATCATTTACGGTCCAAATCCCCATTAAGGTTGAGTGTTTGCCGCGATATTAGGCCAATGCCGAGTTACGGGTTGAGTTACACACATCGAAGGCGTCTTCAGACACTCACTGGCTCACTCGCTGAGTAGTACATGTACAACCAGTTTGTCTGGAATGGAGAGAAAGAGCTTTATTCATTGCTATCAGGTTTCTTGAATCTGAATCTTGAAGTCGTTGCGAGTGTGCCTCTGCCACTGTGCCAGCCGCAGCCCCACACTCTCAAAGAATGAGACTCACAAGTGCTGTTGAGTACTTCAATCAAAATTGTGTATCTTTTACAAGTGCTCCGGTTAGCCCTGGCGGCGTTGTGGCAGTGCTCTGGATAACTACTGCCCCCGACAATACGAAGTGATGTCATTCGGATTTGTGTGGAATTTGACACTCTTTTGTTTCACGGTTAAGGAGTATGTTGCTGGTGGTAGCTTTACGGTTCACGCACATTAATCAAAACCAGTTTCAAGGAGTGGGCCGTGGAATGATGAAGTATTTAAATTCTACGCGGACACCGTTGGCGGGGATAACAAAAATGTCAAAGGTGACACATCATCGTGGCGCCAGGACTGCGGTGGTGACTGTTAATGCCACCCTTTTTAAATTTCCCTTCTTGCGTGTTTGCCTTGAGACGAGATCCTGGGCAGGGCAGGTGGTCACGCAAGTTATTCCGTGACGTCAATTGAATCAACAAAGCGATGCATGTTCCGCAACTGACCTCAGTTCTGGATGTGATGTTTGGATTCTTTGTAATCCGAAACCTTGCATAATAAAGGTCTCGTTGTTTGGCACGGCCTAGGAGTGGCCTAATGAATATTGTCGCACACTTAAAACTCTCATCAGGGTTATTGTGATTTGCCACCCTTTCCAAGGACATGGTTGGTTATTAAATTAGGCTCCTGGACTCATTAGAATTTCATTCAATTTTCCCCGAACGGAAGCTCTGGAATTCGAACAACCAAACCCTTTGCGGTGAGTGGGCGGTAGGTGCTGAATCAATTGACACTAGGCAACGCCCCTATATTGGCATTCAATTAAAACCCCATGGCATGTGAACGTGATGGAGGATTGTGTTGGGGTGGGGTTGAAACATATGCATACGATGTTGGCTCGATGGAATCGGAATACATTAGCCTCCTTTTCTAGGCTGCTAGTGGTGTTCATTGCCGAAAGGAAATCGACTATTGGATTGACACAATTAATTCGAATGTTGTAGAGTTGTATTCATTAGCATGAATGGTGTGTACATTTGTAATGCTCCCCTTCGACCTCTCTTCTGCAATCATCTACATCACAGAAGTCCTTGAGGATTTGGGCTAATTAATGGAGATCGCTAATGGTATTTGACGCAAGCAGAAGCAGCGCAGCGCAGCGGTTGTTGTAGTTCCTGTTAGTTTTGTATGTATTCAAAATGTGAGGGGAAAACGAGATGGTTGTAGGGCGTTGAAACTGAAGTAGGGCAGAAAGACAGGCGATACATACATTTGATGTTGGCTGTCAATGGAGATTTTAATTTAATTATGTTTTATTATGAATTGCTTTTGAATTGAAATGGTTGGCAGAAGTTGTTGTTGAGAATTTTGTGACCGAAAGTGGCTGCTTGCCAAGTGGCTTATGTTTTGTCAAAATTCATTTTAATTTTATGATTATTAGCAGACAAATGTGGAGGTGTTGTGGATATAAACGCAGCACCAATAAATATTTTACCACCCAAAATCATGTTTTTTTTTTTTATTTAAGTTTTTGTGTCTTAAGCGTGTCTGTCTACATCTTTACGTTACGTTTTTATTTCGATATGAGAACACAGGAAAGTAATGGAAACTTTAACCAAATCGAATTGTTCTTTTATTTAGAAAACTCTTATTTTATCTGAATTTTGAATTTAACCGTTTGATGTGATATCGACTAAAATGCTCCTTGAGATATCCTAGAATCCTAATTTTTGTTTGCTTAATTATACCCCATGTATGGGAATGCTTGCAGAAGCTCAAAGAGTTGAGTAGGAGAAACCTATTAAAACTCTGCTGGATACCTGGCCACACGGGGTAGAAGGCAATGAAACAGCCGACTGGTAAGGAAAGGAGCATCAGAATCCTTAATAGGCCCTGAAGCATTGTCCGCTCAGAGAAGAATTCAGGGAACTAGAAAGAAGGGACCTGAAAAAGACCTAGAATGACGGTCGTGGAATGAAGCAGGGCAAGAATCTCCTAGAGCAATATGATCGAAAGCGGTTCGAGGCATACATCAAAAAGAACAAGAATAATCTCCGTATCCTAACAGGCTTCCTAACGGGGCACCTAAGGGGGCATCTAAACAATCAGAAGAAGATCTCTTCAGATTTTGTGGAGAATTTAATGAAATTTCAGAACACATACTGGAATTTTGTGAGGCAGACGATGTAGCCCAGACGATGCACTAGCCCAAGAAAAATATGTCTGGACAAGTACCTACTATCAGAAGAAGAAATCCAATCACTAGAACCATCGCTTATTCGCAGATTCCTGAAGGAATTTGGCTTAGAGAGAATACTCTAGAACAGAGTTCTTCACCTATGCGTAATAGGAGACCATTACCCTCAATACAACTCTAAAAAGAACAGTATTTGAGGGAAACTCGTAATAGTGCTAAGGTATTAAAAGGGGACACAATAGATTTTGAAGGTCACGGTGCAATATACCCTCAACAACAACATTAAAGATTCTGTTCACCAAAACGAAAACTTTATAATCTCAATGTTTCCGTCCCTCATCAGTTTCGCACATAAATTCAATCGAGATAAATTCAAATGAGATCGACAACTCGCCACGAGTCTCGGTGGTATCACTCATGGATATTACTGTGGTCACAAGGCATAATTGCCTAAGCCAGTTTTATACTTTTTCAGGAGAGGCGGTCAAAGTTTCAAATCAGAATGGAATAACTTCTGTTTAAAAAACGATAATAACAATAATAATGGCGGCGCTACAGTCCGAGGTAGACCTGGGCCGAGCTTCTCAGCAATCACTCGTGCTGTGCGTGCTATTGTTCTCTCACGAGTGGAGGGGACCTACAGTTTAATGCCGACTCCGAACAGTCAGTTTTTCTAGACAGTTATACTCTTTGAGCATTGTCAGTGACTCGAAAGAGGTGGAGCCGTGAAAAAATGTTAGATTTTTTTTCGAGATTCGAACCGACGACCTCGAGCGTAGGAGTCGACGCACCTACCCACTACGCCACGGCGCCCAAAAAACGATACAGACATACAAAATTTAGTGAAAGTTTAAACATGCTGAAAATAATGGTACATACGAGTACTTATAACTCATTTTTGGCCTAACTCGAGTTAAGCAGTTATGCTTTGTGGCCACAGATTTATGCGCCTGAACCTTCGAGTACAACTCGCACTTGCTTAATTTATTTCTTTTTTTATGTTACTTCACGACTGGATGGCGCAGTTGGTTAAGTGCCTGCCCTAAGTTAGAGGAGTACCAGCTTCGAATCCCAGTGAAAGCAAAGTTAATACGCTTTTATCCGGTTTTTCAAATCTGCTCCAGTCACCACTTGCCGTTGGGATCAAATTAATGACTCTATCACTGGAGCGGTCGATCAGTGGTATTAGTCTGACTGTGGTTATCACAATGGACCAACATGATCGAAATGTGCTGGTGAATTCACGAGCAGCCCAACTCACTTACAACCCAGCTCTTTGTTAACTCATTTTGTTTCAATTTCTCTTCCCCGATGAGCGGTTCTCCTGAATCTTTAGCTTGAGGCTTGACAAATCAAATGATCTCCAACAGCTTCATGAGATCATTTAACGTCTCTTTAAGGTTCAAGTTTCCTAAGAATACTATAACTAATTTCAGTTTCATGTGTGATCAAAATGTCGTAAAAATGATTTCTTTAATCAGAAGTTGACTCCTTCTTAAATATCCAGTGGATGACGTAAAGGCTATCCTAACCTGTTTTGGAGGGTCTACCTCATCCTCCAACGGGAATTTCCTCCGAACCTTACCATACTAAAAATTTCGCCATGGTATACCGTTTTGTCAAACTTAAAATAATGTCGAGACACATTTTCAAACCCAAGAAAGAAACTTGAGCTTGATTTCACAAATGAGTCACGGCCTACCTTGCTCATCACATGCACGATATACTATATCATCTTCGTTCCGATCGTTAACGCCACTCCAAGCAATGTGTCTGGCATAAAACTCGCCCAAACAGCTACTTGAAAATGTTTTTTGTCCAAATAGAATCCATACTTACCGCCTAAACACTAAAAATACCCCTTCCTGGCAAAAACATCGAGCATTTAATTTGCATAATCTTACCAAGTCAGTAGGCAGGCCACTTATTTGAGATCGAACTACTTAAGGTGCTATCGTTTGCCGAAATCTAAATCAAACACGTAGGCATGACTTCATCTTCAGGCCGGCGACTAAGCCAAGGCTATAAAGCCAGAGCTCATACATTTTTCCACCCATCGCTTCTCATGTATCACCTGTCGTTTCATAAGCAAAAAATAAACATCTGACATCAAGAGATTCCCTCCAGTGAGTCACTCCGTCGTCTGGTTCCCAGTTTTTTTAATGGTTATGTAAAATATAAGACCATTCGGTTATTGGGGGTATCGATTCCAATTGAGATGACCGCTATAGACTTGGGTTCGGTCTGAAGAAGAATACACAATAATTACCCTCGTGCCAGCCGCTCCATTTCACTCGTATCCATCCGTTCACCTGGGGTTGAAATTCATTCCTCGGGTCTCTGGTATCATCCCACATTTAGGTTGGGTCACACCTGTATTTATTCGAATTCTCTTTTATGGTCCCTCGACTTATTTTTTGGTGTACGTATGCTCGTGTATGTGTGTGTACTGAATTCATAACAATAAAACAGATGCGCTGCTTAATTAAAAAGCCACACATAGAAGTGTATCGCCGGATATAACCGCAGAGTATAAAGAAAGTCCGGGTGCCGAACATATTGGTCGCGTCAGTTGGCTGTTGTCTGTTTGGTCAGGTGATCGGAAATTGATTTTATTGATTAGATAGGGGATGTGTAGTTGATTAAACGATGTTTCCCCTCGTGAGTTGTTCTGCATTTCATTTAAATTCACAATAAATTTATGTTCACTGCATGCAGAGGGGTGCAAAATGTCCAAAAGAGAACTGGGGACGAGCAGTTGGTTCACTGAAGATTCACTGGATAAAGGATGTAATTGATTGGGTAATTGCGGTGCACTTTAAAAACAAATAAATTCGATGAATGTTTTCGATCAATGTTTTTGTTGAAAAAGAGTGCGAGGACCTTTGATAAGTTATTCAGTTCATTGGGATTCCACTTAAAATGCATTTTAGGATGGAATAGGTTCCACTGTAATTAAGTTGTTGTTATATTTTAAGTTGGAGCACTGTGACAAGACTTTGTTGTTGACTTGAGCAGCTGATGACTGCTTAAACTTAGGGATCTTAATGTTTGAGTGGGGAAATTCATCCGATTTATAATACTGTTACAAGCAGGGCAATATTTAAATTGACGCTTACTTTTTTTCTTTAGGATGTAAAGATTCCTAAATTCAGGCCGACTTTAAAAAGTAACCCCAACTACGCAAGTCGTATCTGAAAGTCTAATTCGACTAGAGTCGCATTTTGTCGATTTTCTCGAGCTCACTCGTACTCATTCGTCTTAAACAGAAGTCGTCTGTATGGCAAAGTGTACGACTCTTAGACAAAAGTCGTCTGTATAGCAATTATTACGGTGAGGTCAGTCCGTCTTTTTATGATCGGGTTTCAGACTGTTTTAACGTTATTTAATAGTTTAATATAGATTAAATATAGATTTGAGGGAATAATTAAGAGAAAACACATGTAAATATATCAATTTTATTTTGATGTGGTTTCTATATATGTGTTTTTAGAAGAGGTCCCTAGTAACAGCAAATTTGAAAGACGTTTTCCGCTACGAATACAACGCATACGAGTGATGGAATCGAGACTTAAATGCAATACGACTCCTCATACGAAAGAAATGCGAAAGACGTGGGCGACTTACGTAATTGGGGTGAATGATTCGAGTTGCATTCTTTCGAAACTCGCAGTAATCTCTATTTGGCTAATTTTTTGGGAACTAAGTTTTTAGCTGATCTTACTCCCATATTTTTTTTGTATGTTGTGAATATTATCCATGAGGCTCTGCTTCATTTCATACGTATTGATGTAAGGAAAGTAATACATATTCTTTGACACTAGCATGGAACTAGAAATTTCAAAAATGATGATTCTTGTTAGAATTCCAAAAGAATCTCCTCTCTGTAGCGCGTTTTTTGCATTCTTATTTTTCTGTGCGTTCTAGAATCAAAACTTTATGATGACGTTCCGAAAAATACGAACACACAAAACTATAAAGCTCTATAGACATTAAAATGAGTTTAAATCAACTTACAACTACAAAATACTGGTCATTTTGTGTGCTTCGACGAAATAGCGAAAAGTAAGTGAAACAAATCTTTCGTGGAATATTGTGACCACGAACAATAAAGTTTCAGGTCCATATGACCATGAACAATAAAGTTTTTATGTTTCAAGAAAAGAAGAGTCGACTTTTTCTACTGGTTTATTTTTCCTTGGAATTATTAAAAGAAACACATCTTCCGCGACCTGTTTGTTTGTTATTTCTTGACGTATGTATGTTGTTTCAGAATTATTTTTTTAACACACAATTTTTGCTGTTTATTTATTTTATTTGTTGGCAACTTGTTTTATCTATGAAAATGTACAGATAATGTGTCTATTACAATTAAAGAATTGTAATTGATTAAAGGTCCAACTATGATAGACATTCGAAAACTGAAGTAAGCGAAAAGTAACCAGAAGCATCAGCAATTTCAAAGTGTTCATAAATGCTTATAGAAACTTGAGGAGGATTCAGCTATCAACTGAAATTTGTATACGTTGAGGGCGATTCATTTTGCTCCCCCGCTTAAGTGGGAAAAAGTGAACGAACTTACCGAAACTGAGCGGAACGGTTACTACGGTCTCAGTGTGTTGTTTCCGTATATTCCCTCGGTTGCTTCAGTTCCCTTAAGTTTCTGTATGACCATTAGAGTTGGCCCTTAAGTATTAACACCCCCATTATATCGCATAAACATGCTCCAAACCACAGTAGTAACGTCACAAATCAACAGAGTCGTCCCACAGTCTATTAGATTCGTCTCGTCTTGAAGGTGACCTAGATCCCCGCCCACTTTGTGTCCATATCTTCTTGTTCTGCTGCCTCCAAATTATGATTAATGACTTTCTGTTCAGCTAGTGAAAGATTTATTGTATCCTAAGCCACTTAGGGAAATGACCACCCTAACATACACAATTCCAAAAAAACACACCCGAAGAAAGCCAACATTTTCGAGAGCACACCCAGTATTCTTGAGTGCCGCAATGATTCCATTGCCACATTCCATTTGGGCAATAACTTGTCGTCACAAGTGAACACTAAGGGATATAGAGGCAAAACCGCTAGGAAAGAAAGTTTTACAGCATGCTGCAATGCTAAAATTAGCCAATTGCCGGTTCCATCACAGCACGAAGGAAAAGAACAGATATTTTCCAAAGAATTCCCATCTCATCCCAGTTATTTTTAGAAAAAATCAAAACAAAAAAAAACCAACAAGATACATGCCGACGAAAGGCGACAACTTTTCTCCAACCGTCTCAAGATACTCTTATGCAAAGAGACTATAATCTGGTATTTTGAATTTCCATCAGTTAGTTGGGACTGCCTGGGTGGATGCAAGAGGATGAGACTTATGAGAAAAATGTCTCGTGCATTGTAAGCAACAACTCTTTACACCTCCCTACCAAATTGCGTAACTTCGACACTCTGAAAGCCACTAGAATGGAGAAAATAGGAAACAATAAAGACGTGCTAAGGTATTGTGGTTTGCTAATTACAACTAAGAACCCGAGGCAATGGATCATCTAAGGTTGTGGCGTCTATACTGCGGCAAAGTGTTTCTCTGTTTACAGAAGGTGGACACAGTTTATGGCGGATTAATTGAGTTGCTTTGCTGGCGTTCGCTTCAGGAACGTTAACGTAATTTTTTGGACTGTAAAAGGAAACTGGTTGTGTGGTGAATACTTAGCAGGCAGGTTGCTTTAAATGGGATTGACTGCGCCTTTCAATCGCTGTTTTGTTTTGGAATGTGTGAAAAATTGTTTAGCGAACGATACACAACTATCTGGCGAGAGAGGTCACGATCTGAAATGTGGGGAGGTACTAATTTGAATTTGTTCTCAACATATCCACTTCAACTCTAATGCCCAAATGCAATTAGTTGGTAGACTTTGATTTGCTTCAAAGAGTCAGCAGCAGTCTCTTGATCTCTTAAGATAATTTTTATGCGAGGCAGCGCAAGTCAGTGACGAGACAGACAAACAAAATCACTCTTCCAACCTCAAGACAATGACCTCACATAGCAATCACTAACTGGCCTTAACGCTGAGAATTTATTGCCAAATTCGTTAGAGGGATTTTGATCCATTGAATCCATGTATAAATTAGAGAATGATGAATAGGTTTGCTAGATCTCCAACTATCCGAACACCGGGAGGTTGAGAGATTTTCTTGGGCTCGACATTGCCCAAGAATCGGTGGCTAGTATCGTGTGCAGTAGCCCGCAAAATCAGACCGCTGTTGCTGGAGTAATGTGTGTAGGTTCCCACATTCAGCCCAAGAATGAACGTTCTATTCTCACATTATCTTGCGCGAATTATTCAAGAATCAGTTGATAAGACCTCGAGATATTCAATCTTCTGCCGCATCCCATGGTTAGTTGTTAATCCCTTTTTCACCGTTCTGCGTCTAGCCCCAAGAATAATTTAAGCATTTTTCCTTCTTGTTTCGGTCTGGTGGGCAATTCTCACCAAATGTTCAGCAGAGGACAGGAACAACCTCCTACTTGCTTGGCATTTCTTCTCGTCTATTAGCGAAGTCACCCCTCCATGCCGAAGCAGCGATTCAACTCCTTTATCTTTGTATCCATCATTAAACGCACGACCGTAACGCATATGCTGATGGCACTGTCAAGAATTATGTTTTCTGCATGAATTCTTCTCCTTCTTCATTTCTTTCGCCCTAACTACGAACAACAAATGACTAGCTACCCAGCCGTCTTGAACAGTGCCCCATAATACGAGGGCAAGAGGTGTGCGTGAGTGGCCCGGGTTTGCACCTTGAAAACGTTAAGTCGAGCAGAAAGCACATACAGCCGACAGCAACAGTCAAGGTACATGGCTACTACCTCCAACCTTCGCCTGTAATTCGAGATGTAACCGACGAACTATATGCAGGAATGTTCTCAGCTTCTCACCTCGTTTCTGTCTGTCTTATCAGGGATGGTAGGAGGTATGTATATACAGTAATCAACTGACATGCAAGTTAATTAGAATATTTGTTTGATGCTGATGGCACCGACTTCCTGCAGAAGTCTGTCAAAATCACTCGGTTGTGACACCCCTGCTTGACTTTTCATGCGGGAGGAGACGATGGGAAATTCGAGAAGATGTTGTTGCATTTTATTAGCCCTTTGTTTGATGGTTTTGAATTTCATTATAACTTGTAACGCAATATACTGCCCTTCAGACAATCGAATGCAAGACAATAACTCTAATGACATGGGTAAACAAAGGCTTTGTCCTGTCAACTTTGATTAACTATGATCGATTAACACCCCAACTTGGCAGTGCAGATAATTTACTGGTACATGAACCCGAATTAGGTATTCCTTGGAATAATTCTTTCCCCATCTCTAGCTAGTTCGATTACGTTGATTAATGTCAGGGAACGGCTGATCGGTTACTTTAGGAGATGGGGCCAACTTCAACTCGCAGTGCAGAGGCACACAAAAAAGGAAGTGTTTTGCTTGAAACAACGTCCTGGATGGCGCAGTTGTTTAAGTGCCTACCCTAAGTTAGAGGAGTACCAGGTTCGAATCCCAGTGAAAGCAAAGTTAATACTCTTATCTGGTTTTTCAAATCTGGTCCAGTCACTATTTGCCGTTGGGATCAAATTAACGGCACTATCACTGGAGCGGTCGATCGAGTGGTAGTAGTCTGACTGTGGGTATCACAATGGACCATTTGACAAGTTGTAACAAAGTAGTTAGTTGCTGAGGAGCTAGGCCCAGGTCCACCTCGGACTGTAGCGCCGCCATTATTATTATTATTATAACAAAGTAGTTATTTTCTTTGATTTTGTAGATGTATAAAAAACTACATTTACTTTAACAAAAAGAGCGGGACATGGCAAAAAGAATTTATCAACTGTCAGTTTTCACAATGACAGCAAATGAATGCGACGATATATCGAAATCATTCACTACGTTTCCTGAAGTCCTTGCTTAGCATGCTTGAACCTATTATTGTCTCAATCGAGAGTGTCATTGAATGAACTTCTGTGCCTACTCAATTTTTCAACTTGACCTGTCGTCACCTTAATTTCAGTCATAAAATGATGTTTCAGTGATACAAAGTAAACTTGTGAGAAATATGTATAGTGTGCTTGAAGTGAAGAGCTATCATAAATGTCTTGAAATCTCATTCACACTCGTCGTTCCCATTCTCACCCTTTCAGGATTAATGTCATCGGAATCCACTTGTACGTCATTCAAATATAAATTCATACACAACGAAGGGGGATTCTTAGCTCGAAACATTCATTCCGTTCACCCCTCTTTCACAGCATTACTTACCTCTCACACAGAAAAGGGCAAGTGCTCAGTATTCAATCGTGTCAAGATGATTGGAAGGAGGTGTTAAAAAGTGCGAAGTCCTAATTGACCTTTTTTTTTGTAATGTCTCCATCGTCAACAATGATGTCATTTGCAATGTCGAAAGAGAAAGAAACGAAAGTTTGACACGAAACCGCATTAAGTTCATCAAATAAATAAGTTCACTGGACCAGAATCGGTTATAAGCTGCTTATACAGATACCCGAAACCAGCTTTGGTATCCACAAAACCAGCTTCGCTTTCTAGGTCACGGTGGGATCATTAAATTCTTCGCCAATGCCCGATGGAAATCAATAAATAGAATCAAATACAAATCAACTCCGGGTGCGGAGAAACGGGGGACCTTTGTTTGTCTAATGAAAACTTTTACTTTAACATTTCGGTGTTTTCAGTGATAACTTAAAGAACCTTGTAAGTTGTTCGAAATGGAGCGAAATTTGCATTGGAATCCGATGCCAAGTGCTATAATTCTTGTCAATACCACAATGGAAAGTGAAATTTTCACTTTTAATTGAGCTTGGATGCCACCGATTGTTCTCTCTCAGAATTTGTGATATAATTTATTCCATCATGTGGCTGCTTTGAAAAGCCAGTTCGACGAATACCCTCACGTTGAGTCACGAACAAAGTATCCCACTGATTTTACGAGCAATGCACCATCCCTCATTCTGTTTTCATTTCTGTTGGGTGGCAATGACTCATTCAAAGGATTCCATATCAGCACAACTGCCTGCCACCATTTTTCGTCGTACATCCATCGGTACGCAATTGTTTTCGTTTACCCACAGCCGTACACCTTGGAGTTCACTGGTGGTAGAGTACCGCACATTGCCGCACTATAACAAAACAAACTCCCGCCGCCATGATACAAAAGTAATGAGGGTCACAAAGCTACAAAGAAACCATTGAAATGTTACGTTTAGGTTTAATCTGAAAGTACATGATAGAAAGTCCTCTGCTAAAGAATAAATCATACCCTTATCCCCTGTTTGACTGTAAATGAAGTTAAAGGATTCAAAGCTTCGCAACCGCAAACCCTGAAAGCTGGGCCCCGTTAGATAAACACCAACCGTAATCGTAAATCTTTTTTGGCCAAAAGCAAATTGTTGTCACTCAAAACGTTCCCAGATAGAGAGGAGCACCCAAGTGTTTATTATGTTTGCCACTTTGATGTGAGTTAGATACTCGAAAAGTGTACTGCAAAAGTGTATACATATGTATGTTCGGTTATACTTTCCGACAGATACTTGCAAAACTATCTGGCATTGTTCTATTTGGATTTTGATATTCTCTCGTCCGTTGAAAGAGAATAATAGTCTCAATTAAGATTGAAAAGATTGGTGGAGGCGATGATGTTGGTGCGCCTTGGTACTGTCATCAAGCGAGATGCGCTCCATTCGTCTGTTGTTTGCCACTTTCAAAATAACCACTATATAAACATACATATACTCCTTCACTGGCAAAGGCTACATCTGAATCATCATCAACATGCCGTCAGTGTCTTCAGAGAGAAGGCGAAAAAGGAAAACAATTCCTGATGGTATCTTTGAGAGTTCATATCTATAAATGAGTATATACGGATACGAACGAAAACAACATTTAGAAATCAAGGATGTTTTTTTGGAATATTTCCAAGGATGTGAGATTTTAAATTAAAAGGGGTAGTTTTTGGCATGCAATCTCTACAGAAGAAGATACATATACACACATATAAATTTCAATAAAAAAATACGAGCTGTGATTATTCTGCCATGCATTTAGATGCGCCTGGATATTCCGTTTTAATTATTTCTTTGAACGGATGTCAATAAAAAAAATCAATCAAAAGATCTAAACAAACAGCTTGGTGAAGCACATATCCTTTCGCACCTGTCGACAGTCGTGCTACTTCCTCCTCAGTAAAAATCTGATTAACTGTAAAATCAGATTTGTTTATTAAATACAACTCCACGCAATTTAAAGAGTTTTCCAATTGACACTTGACAACTTTGAACTTTCACTGTGAACCTATCCTTAAACCAGTGACTTAACTGTCAATGTCAAAACATTCACAATACAACACTTTCATCATGGTTAATTTCTCGAACGAAGAACATTTGCCAACAAATAATTAAAATTTATTATCAAAATTCCAAGTCAGTGACGCCCACTTTTAGAGCGTTAACGTCAATTCTTGGTCTTACTTCTCGTCCCAGTAGACAAGCAATTCATTGTCTAGTTAACAAATTTGAATCGGCTGGACGTTCTTAGGAATTTGGGCATCGCTAAGACCACCCTATAGCGAATTTTGCGAAAGGATCTTGGCCTGCATCTTTTTATGATAAAGTAAACTCAAGAACTGAAGCCACTCGATCTTGTGAAGCGACGTGCGTTCTCGGTTTGCGCTCTTTAAATGTTGGTAGAAGATGACAAACGAAGAGTCTTCGACTCTGAGCCTGTGGGACAACGCAACAGAGGACGTCTACGTATAAGGTGGCGCACACAAGTCGAGGGGGACCTCAGCCGGCTTGGTGTGCGAAACTGGAAACAGCTGGCGAAAGATCGTGCTGGCTGGAGAGGCATGTTAAGTGAGGCCCAGGTCCACCTCGGACTGTAGCGCCCTAAAAAGAAGAAGAAGATGGCAAATTGCACCGCAAAGTCACCTTCAGTGATGAAGCGCATTTTCGTCAAGAAACAGAATATGCGTTATTTGTCAAGTAAAAGCCCTCATGTGCTTCAAGAAACACCACTTCATCCACAAAAAACAAATGTATGGTGTGGTTTTCAGATCGTTGGTGTCATTTGGTCTTTTTTTCGTTGATAAAAACAACCGTCAAGTTACATCCAATTGTGTTTGCTACAGAGACGTTTCTTTGGTCATATGGTGGACATATGAATGACGTCGAATTTCATATTGTTATGATTGTACTTCCAACGAATAACACATTTTTGATACACATTCAATTCTTTGCGTTTTATTAAACAAAAATTGTCAAGTCCTCATTGGAAAACCCAATATCATTGGAAAACATTCAAGTATCAATCAAAGCAATTTCTTTTTGATCTCAGAAATCTGTTACCCAAAACTTCGCCTTTTTCGTTCCTATATCTCAGAGTTTATTCGTTCTTTAAGGACTCATCAAAATGCTCACAAATATATGAGAGGCCAGCGTTCTATTTGGCGCCTAGAAATATATAAAACCTCCCAAACTACTGATACATCAAAAATACTATACCCGCATTGATAGAAGACTCACATATCCTTCTCCCAAAATCTATAAAAAAAAAAGAAACAATGAAAATGCTTCTAATACCATCAATTATTTCAATGATGATCATTAATCTAAGCCCAACATCCACTCACTATAAAACAAAACATATTCAATAACAAAATAAATTTTGTGATTTGTTTGTTCGCCCACAGCACAAAGCTTTCAACAATCCTATCTATCGATTCATCTATTAACAGGCCATTTATTCACTGAACTACTAAATGCATGCCGCCTAACTTCATCCACATCCGAATTGATGGCGCCTATGCCTTTACAAATCATTCAATTGTTCGGTAAAGTGTGAATTTTATCGTATCACAAAGAAAAGAAAAATAAAAAGATATGCGCGGTAATAAATTTTCAAATGGGCAAATCCTTTCAGCATACGTCAGCCTCAGCCTTCCTTACACAGTACGCAATCAAAACATTGTGCAAAAACCCCATAGAACTCATATCGATTGCAACAAAGTAAAATGACCTCCAGCCTATTGGTTGGTGTTTTTATCTCCGTTACCCTTATAGGCACAACGAACTCATAAACTACACATTCATACGTATGTGTGATGTACATTTGTCCTTCACTCCTCATGAATAAATATACCGCCCCCACAGCACAACGCGCAGCGCAACGGTCATAAAACTATATCAAGAAGAAACTTATCGCGGAATCATATTCAATCAAATCGTTTGATGATCATTTAATTTTTCTGAATAGCAAAAAGATTAATTAATTAATTGAATAACTCACCATAATGGCTACGGACCATTTCTTCATCTTCATCTTCACGCTCTTCATAATCGCTCGTTATTAGCATGTACATACGCCGCTGATCCCATTAGTTCGATTCTGGCCTTGAAGCGATGTGAACTACTATTAAAGTTGTTGCATAAAATTGTTTATATTTAACGGTCCGCTTAACTTGTTTACATGCTGCAATTCTACTAAAAGCATTCAGATTTCACTAAACGGGGCTAAATGTGTTTTTGGAACTGATTTGCATTAGGTTGGATTTAGCTTATAATAAAACCAACCGGTTTTTGTAAGCATTCGCAATACGATCCAATATTTTAAAATATTTCAACAAGCTATTGACTAATCCAATATCATGTGGCACACATTGGAACGAGATTGCCCAAAGGCCATTAATGGGAACTATATAGTGCATTGGGACCTTATCATCACTTACTATTCTGATCGTTTAGATGACACTTACCCTTGAATTGTTTGATGTCACCACATCTTCTGCTAATAAAAGCTTTCACACTGTCATAAATAAATGGATGCATCTTCATCCAAGTTTCATGCAAGAATGCATTCCTATTTCAGCTGATACCTGAATAATGTATTCACATAACTAACTTCTATCCATTTTTTCTTCTTTCAGAATCGCAATGATGAACGGGTACCAAATCCGCATTCGCCCCATGAAACACACACAAATGGGTTGCAACATTCTGGATCTCGTACAACTCTACGTCACTCAATCAGCACACAATCAAATTCAACCCCGGCATCCCCACAATTAAGTGGTATCCAGCAGCAGCACCTCTCAAATGGTCATCATTATCAATCACAATCATCTGTATCATCACAGTCATCGATTGTGTCAACAATACCTGCGTCGCAGCGGTTATTGGAAGATGCTCTCGGTAAACCTGGCCCATATCCGATGATAATTTTACCAGCAAATGGCGGTTATTGGTTGGATGGGACAGATCACGAATGTGCATTCGATTCTCGTGGTAATCCAGTGCTGCCACAAAGTTCCTGGATGGCAAAGTTCGAGACAGACGATACTGCAAAGTGTTATCGTCGTTTTTACGTTTCTCGTGATCACTCGAACTTAGTTGGACATGACGATCAGTTTGGTCCTGTACTTCTTTCAATTAAAAACGAGAACGTTGCTAATCAAGAACATGTTCGTATACTTCTGAGATTACGGACTGGAACGATGCACGAATTGATTCCAATTTCATGCCTCAGTCCAAATCCAAGTCCATTCAAAATGGCAAGGCTTCTAAATGGCCAAATCAACGTTGATAATTTTATGCCAGTTTTGTGTTCGAAAGCCTCGCAACTAATCGCAAGTTATGATGAACATGTTTTGGTATCGACTTTCAAATTCGGTGTTCTTTACCAAAGATATGGTCAAACGACTGAAGAAGAGCTCTTCTGCAACAATAACTCATCACCAGCGTTCGAGGAATTCCTCGATATACTTGGACAAAGAATCAAATTGAAGGATCACAAAGGATACCGTGGTGGACTTGATATACAGAATGGCCATACAGGGGATATTGCCATCTATGATATATTCAAAGAGCGAGAAGTTATGTTTCATGTTTCAACTCTTCTACCATACACCGAAGGTGATCCGCAGCAATTGCAACGAAAACGACACATTGGCAACGATATTGTGGCTATAGTATTTCAAGAGTCAAATACCCCATTCTCGCCGGACATGATAGCTAGCCATTTCCTACATGCATTCATTGTAGTGCAACCTCTCGAACCGAACTCACCTAACACAAGATATAAAGTGAGTGTGACAGCACGAGATGATGTTCCGTTTTTCGGTCCAACACTTCCGAGTCCTGCAGTTTTCCGCAAGGGTCAAGAGTTCAAGGAGTTTATTTTAACGAAATTGATTAACGCAGAGAATGCCTGCTACAAGGCTGAAAAGTTCGCAAAGCTTGAATTGCGCACAAGATCATCATTACTACAGAATTTAGTTGAAGAATTGAAAGAGAAGACAAGAGATTTTCTAGGAGCTGATATGTCAACGTGTTGTACCGCCAGTCCAACTCCAGAAACACCAAAGTCAGACAACAGCAGCGCTGGCACACGATTTATTGATACAGTTAAGAAAGCTCTTATATCGCGTGTCCGATCACAAAGCGTTGACACAACTAATCTCACGGGAAATTCGACAGAGAAGTTCTGCGTTAATACTAAGTCAAAGAAGGACAACAGTCTGACTGAGACTCCTAATCTCAATGTAAGTAGAAAATTTTCTAAATCATTATTTTGTTTAGGCTGAAAAGCTGAAACAATTTTCTTCCTTGTAGAGTTTTATAATTTTATCAATTTTTTTTTTTTTGCAGACATGTAGTCGCACAGGGTCGAAATCGTCCTCAAAGAAGTCCTCGAATGACTCTACATCATCATCGCCTGACATCACATCACGTGGCCCATTGAGCAGTGCCGGAGTTGCTACCAACAACATGAATAATAATAACTACAATGGTGGAAATGCATCGAAAGATCAACAGAACGGTAACAACAATGGAATCGCCACAATGTCTGAGACAAGTGACGATTCTAGCTTGAACAGTGTGGAACTAGATCCAATGATGGGTCATTTAGATGGTGGCGCTGCGTACATTGACAGTGATACCGGTTTAGAATCGATGTCATCAGCAGAGGCAACGACGAAGGCATGCTCTCTGTGTTTAGATGGTTCACAAGGTGTGATGGGTAGTTCCCCTAGTAATGAATCTGTAGTCGTTATTGACAACCTACGACAGGAAGTTACCCGATTAAAGTGTGACAAGCTGGACTTGCTTAGACAGAATGTGGTAAGTTAACAAATGCAAACTAGTTTTTGGGATTTTTTATTGAAGTCTTATTTTTTTTTAGACATGTCAAAGAGACATCAAACGCTTGCGGGAACGAGAATTGTCTTTACAGGGCGATTTAGCTGCAGCCGGGAAAGAGATACTGCGTCTAAGAGACCTCCTCAAGGAATATATGCCAGATGCAGCCACAGCACCGTTATCGATCTCACCAATTTAAATTTTGCAAAGCAAACCGAATTCGATGAGAGTCGATATATCCGCTGTTCCGTGTGTGTGTTAGTGTTGTAAATAATATACGTATAAATTTATCTGCACGAATGATAGACGAGTTAAATCATATTACCTTTCACAAGAAATACACCAAATATATATTATAAGAGCAACAATCATCAAATCCCAAGAGACATCCTTTTCTTTTCCCACTCCCATTCCCACTAAAACTCACTCAAACAACAAAAAAAAATGAGCTTAAATCTCGGAAAATTTATAAAGGTCTTTGCAAGCTGTCAATTATAATCGGAAATGCCGGAAGGACACATGAATGATACGAGATCATCTCCGTTTATTCGTTTTTTTTTTATTTTAAGTGTTTATGTACATTTATTCCGAAGAGAAAAAAAGAAAAATGAGTGAATTTTTCTATTGAATAAGTTTCTTTTTGTTTAACTTTCGAAGTAAAGCCTTAACTGTATATACATAAATATATAAATACATATATATATTTGTTTTCACATATAGATATTTTGAGAAAGTATATATTTTCTGAATCAAATAAATATTTTGAAGCAGAAGGTCGTTATTAACGTACATAAATGAAATGAACTTTTTTTTTTTGTTACTATTTTGGAGAAATATTTATTGCGGAAAGATAATTTCTTTTTTACTTACTCTTAAGTTGTACATACTACCTTAAACTTTAGTTTGCTATGAAAAAAAGAAAAAACAAAACAAAACAAAAAAGAAACATACAAGAAACGAATCAACACATGTATGATTTTGTGCAATAAGCCCAAAGTATTTTCACCTAAAACTTTCCACACCAGCAAACTTCTCACGGGAAGAAAACCCTTGAACATCATCATAGAATTGGGCACACATCCACATTAATATGATAGAAGTCAAATAACATACTTACAATATTATTATATACGGTATTTAAACAGTAGCTGAACAGTTTAGTGTATACATAGTACATACATAGTTAAGATTTGTTGAGAGCGACAAAAATTAATGAAATTTGCATCACATTTTCGCCCACAAACTGCCAGACAATTGGTGGAGGCACATGAGTATATTTTGCATTCGCAAAATAAGGTTCACGAATTTTTGTTTTATTTTTTGTTATTTCATGGATTATAGACACACACACTTTTATTTGTGCATAACATATTTGAAGTCAGTCAAATGAATAATGCTGCTTGCGCAGATAAATGAAATAAATATAAAATGATACCAAAGTTAACATTCCTTTCAGAGAGTATAAATGATGAATTCGTATTTGAAAACAAAATGCAGAATGAAACTTTTTTAGTTGAGATTTAATTTGAAGCGTTTGATTCGGTTGCATCAGGTCGGTAAAGCTAAATCGAAGAAAAAAGAAAATCTCTGTAGTTGCTGAAGAGAAAAAGAATTGAAGCCTTTTCATTCTTTGTTTCTTCCCCACATTTGCGGCAGCAATGATAAAATATGTAAATTATAAGGAAACAAAATTACTATTACAATAAATAATTATTATGGATGAAACAGCTATGTTAGAATTTAATGACATGGCTATGTCTGCAGATGCATATATGAAATACATGAATAGTTCTATATATACATATGAAAATGAATAAATTAAAAATTTGTTGATCTAAAGCGTTTGTTTTATTTTGTGTTGCCTATGTGTGTGTTTAATTTGCCCACATTTGTTTGTTTCGCAGCATCGAATTACTGTGAATTAGGGGAATATCCTGGATGTGGCATTTAAACTACTTTGTAACGGGTCCATATGTGTTTGGAATAAATTAAGCAGAGCTCTTGAATAATTTTATTCCACAAAGTACATTGCAAACAAAAGAATAACGGAGTAAGAAACCGCAAATTCCAAAGGGCTACCGCCACCACATGTCTTAGAATATGCTTGCAGTCCCATAAGCTTAATTTCCATGTTCTAAAAATCATGAACATGGATTTTACAAAGAGTAATGCTTTGAAACAGAGGGATAAAAGTCACCGAGCTCGAGATTTAAATGTGAAATTCTTTTTATCAACAACGGTCTATGTGTCTCGTTGTCTTCTTGGCTTAATAATAATAATAATGGCGGCGCTACAGTCCGAGGTGGACCTGGGCCTAGCTTCTCAACCAACTCGTGTTGTGCGTGCTATTGTTCTCTCACGAGTGGAGGGGACCTACAGTTTAATGCCGACTCCGAACGGCGAGATTGAGAAGCTTTTTTCTAGACAGTTATACTCTTTGAGCATTGTCAGTGACTCGAAAGAGGTGGAGCCATGAAAAAATGTTTGATGTTTTTTCGAGATTCGAACCGACGACCATAGGAGCCGACGCACCTACCCACTACGCCACGGCGCCCACTTGTCTTCTTGGCTTACGGAAGCAATATTGTGGAGAAATAATACGTTAGTACTAATTGCAGAAATAGCTCGACCTTATCTTTGACAAGAAGAAGACCAATTTCACTGCGCCAATTATTGAGGGATCAGTTTCTTTAACCTCGCATACAAGATATTTTCTGTTGTTTTGTGCGAACGCCTGAAACCTTTCGTCGTCAGTACCGAGATTAAATACAGAAAAACTCTTGCCAACCGCTGTTTTTTTAGTGGGCTCCAAAGGCAATTGTGTAATACAGCCCTCTCGGAAGACCAAGCTGACTTTGTTTAAGACACTGATCATATGAGTCCTACTTTACGGTGCAGAGTCATAGACAATAACAAAAGTGGATAAAAATACTCCTGAAACATGGAGAAGTTATGCATACGATCTTTGGTCCTGCTTGCGTTGATGGCAATGCGAGAAAAGATTCAACCAAAATTTGTACAGTACCCGACATGTGGCTAGATAGGCGACTCAACGAAAAATCTTGCTACTAGGAATGGCTTGTTAGTTGAAGCCCAAGTCACAGCCAGATTGCACCGCCCCAAGAGAAAGAACATGTCCATATCATTCGTAAGAAATTGTGAACTTATCTTGTTGTTTTTAAGCTCTAAAATGACTTTACCCACGCTGCTCTCGACCTCACTTCCAAAGAGAAAACAAGCGTCACAAATTTCTAAATAATCACCAAGCCAACATTTAATAAGTATTTTTTTTTTATTGATATAAATGAACCAAGATCTTGTATAACTCTTGAAGACAACGAAAAAGCGGAACACTGCACACGTTTAAAATTTGAATTCCTTGTACTTTTTGGTTGTCTTTGTTGTGTCAGCTTGCTGACGTTTGCGTTTGGACTTCTGCCTGGCAACGTGTTCAGCTAACATATCAGACAAGTCTTCTTTCTGCAAATGACTCTGTTGTTCACGCATTTGTTGCTCATAGCGCTGAGCCATTGCGTCATTATCCAGATCTAATTCGGATGGATCCAAAGCCAACTCAACAGTACCTTCCCTTTCTGGAGCGCTTCTGGTTGCTACTGTTTTATTGACTCCACTAATGTCGTACACATGTGTGGAGGCCATCATAGAAGCACCAATACGATCGGTACGTTTTTCAGGCAAAACTTGATAGAGCACAGGCGTTTCATTGCTGGAAGAAAATAGATGAGGCTATAATAGGTGGACTAAGAATAAATGGTGAACCAACTTACTCTTCCATTTCGGCTTCGATTTTCTTTTTGCGCAGCTCAATGTTCTCTGGAGTTTCCATGCCCGCAGGAACACTTGTCAAACCAGATGGAGTGACGAGACCTTCTGCAGGTGTGACCAGTCCACTTTCGTCTGGCTGGTTGGCCATGTCCTCACCCTCTTCTTCTTCCTCTTCCGACGATTCTTCCGACTCTGATTCCAATTCTCCCCACTGGTTGCGTTCTATATCACCCTCGTCGATTCCGCTCTGAAAGAAGGAAGTATGCAATAAACGACTGGATCTCTATGATTTCTAAGTTTGCGAACAAGCCTTACATCAATATCCATCATGTTGGTACCGAATACATCACCATACAATGGTTTGCCGTTTTCGTCGACAGGCGGCTTACCCCAGCCTCCTGCATGGTAACCGAATGAGGTTCCCTCTGGAATGGGGGCATTGAGGCCAGGTATTTTCAGATTTGGATAGCTTGGTGGTGGACCATATCGCTGTTGAGCAATGAGCCATGGCGGTGGAATTTTATGTGAGTTGGGACCGACTGGCATGCCCAGAGCTATACGAAGTTCTTCCGACAGATCACCGGGCTTCTTCTCTTTCAGCCGTGTTTCGAATTCCTTGCCTTCGTAGTACAAGTCGCCATGAATGGTCATGCGCGGCTTTGTCTGCCACTTGAAAAACGCGTCGTGCAATTTCTGGTAATCGATGTCAATTTTTCCCATCTTCGGGCGCACTCTCTCCCTCATTTTCGATTTCAGAGACTTAGCATCGTCCTTTTCCTGTAGCGATTCTCTCATTTCCATGATACCGGTCTTCTTGATGAATGCCGGCAAGTCAAACGCTGGCTTTTCAATACCGCGTTTGCCCTGTAGATACTTACGTTTGAAACACCAATGGCGAGGTACCTGCACTGTGTTTCGGTGGGCTTTCAATTGGACAAGGAGCTTAGGATCTCGGGCAGTGACGTCGTGCATTTCTACGACATCTGGGCGGGATACCAATTGCTTCAATTCAGCCACACTCAAGCGGGTCAACTTTTTGAGTTTTCGCTTGGACAGTTTCTCTTTGTCATCCTTCATTTCCTGTGTTTGGAAGGTGCAAAATGTTAGATAGGCAACGGCTGAATTGAATTGACTTACCTCCTCCATATCATCATCGTCATCATCCATTTCCTTATTATCGATCTTTTTCTTGGCTTCGGCAGCCTCATTTTCAGCTACTTTATCTTTGTCCAGGGGCTTTGGTTTGTTCTCGAGTTTGAAAATCTCAAAGACGCGATAGAATTGCCTATACATTGGCGCAAGGTCAGCAATTGTGATCTTCTCGGGAATATACCTGCAAAGATCAACTCTCTCGTAGCAAAAGCAGTAAAAAGCCTTCAAATTAACTCACTCAACAGTGACATCGTCATCTTCCGGTTGTTTCTCTTTACGGCTACTTTTCTTCTCTGATTCGTCCTTTTTGGGATCCTTCTCTTCAACTTCCTTCTCCTCGACGTCCTTTTGCTGCAGAGTAACTTGCTGCCTTAACTTGCGGTTCTGCTTCTTCCTTCGCTTTTTCTTTTTGTTCTTTTCAGCCTTGCTCTGCTTACTCCCCTTTTCACCGGAACCATTTTGCTGCGTTTCTGCTTCATCGTCTGAGTCCCCGTCGGCATCTGCATAGTCTGTACTAATCACACCACTTGGGATTGTTACTTGCTTCTCCTCTTCTGTTGTTGAAATAAGATCGTCTACGTTTACATCAAATTGTGCAGCACGTTGATCTTTCAAGGCTAGCACATCTTCTAAGACCTTCGGCAATATAACTTCTGTCATTTTTTTGTTTTCTTCATCATCAGTTTTTTCGCCAGAACCTGACAACGAAGATGGATCATTGTTTTGATTATCTTCGCTTTCTGTTGTGCTCTTGGGTTGTTGTTGAGACTGCGATTGCTGAGAAGGAGTAGACTGCTGTTGTGTTGATGATGGTGGTAATTGTTGTTGCTGTTGCTGTGGTGTTGGTCCTTGCGATGAAGGTGGAATTTGCTGCATCGGCGGCCAATTTTGTTGCGGCGGTAGAAACCCTGGGGGACCCATACTAGGAGGAGGGCCCATTCCTGGAGGTGCTCTCATATTTGGAGGAGGTCCCATCACTGGTGGTATGCCCGGTGGACCCATTCCTGGAGGATGCATTAGAAGAGGTGGTGGAGGACCCGGCATCATTGAACGCTGTGGCTAAAATTTTATTTTTTACTCAAATTTATCAGCTACTTAATTCAGTTCAAATATATACCTCTTGATATTGGTCACCCATATTAATTTCGTTTGCTTTTAAACAATTTAAAGGGAAGTCAAAATAATTTCTTCAAAAGAGTTTTGTTCACTTGTTTCAAAATGACATTTGGTATATATTTACCTGCGTTGCCAACCTACGATAACGCGCACTTTGGCTACACATGTTGAAACACGCTGTTTTGAAATGGAATGGAACATTGTTTTGTTATTCAGGAGAAAGAGTGAGTGGGTAAACTCATCCGTGCCTTAAACATTTTTATTTATTTTATTATTTATATGCAAGACTGCTTGCATATACCGTGTGATTACTGTTGGATTGTGGTTTAAACCAAGGGTAAAATAAATGTGTGCGGCGATGTATATTAAAAGTGATATACATAAAATGATTTTTCTTATCAAATAGGGTGTCAACAAAATCTCAGCATGTTTAAATTTGATTTTAAGGTTGACGAAGATAATAATTTTAGTGCCTCTCCTGATAAGGAAGAATCTTCACAAAATGATCAGTAAGTATTCAATAAAATATTAAGACTGATTAATCGAAATAATCAGGGCAATAACACATTTTAACAATTTTGATACATAATCCTGACAGTAATGAGGACCCAAAAATCCAGTGGTACGATTCGAAAGAAATAAAGTCGACAGAAAAGATTTCTGAAAATCTGGATTTGTATAAGGCAAATTCTATGGAAAAGAAAGCCGGAGATGTTACCCTTATTTACATGAAATCGGGGTTTTTGTTGCAATTATTCGACGACACTGACGAGACGAAAGATATAACAAAGGCCGAGCAAATACATTCGGATTTGATTCCTGGCGTTTATGAAGGTGATAGCAATCAGCTTGAATTAACTCAATTTAAGCTCTTGCCCTCACACAGGTGGAGCAAAAATATGGGAATGCACGGACGATTTAATTGCATACATGTCAACACACTACCCACTCAAAAAGCTGGAGGGCAAACGAGTTCTGGACCTGGGCTGTGGCTCAGGAGTTTTGGGGATTTATGCTTATGCTTGTGGTGCAATTGTTCATTTTCAAGATTACGTAAGTATTTGAAATATATTTGATTTAAATCAACCGATTTCCATCAAATGTATGTAATGTATCTCTTAATGTTAAAGAATCAGGACGTAATTGAAAAAATAACTATTCCCAATGTTATGCTAAACCTGCCCGAGGATGAGGTGAATAACTTTAAAAACGTGAAATTTTACTCTGGGGACTGGAGCAAATACATTCAAGTGACAAAAGACGATGAGAAATTCGACTTTATTTTTACTTCCGAAACGATTTACAACCCAAGTAATCAGCAAAAGCTTTTAGACACCTTTGACAATAAACTGAAGGAGGACGGGATAGTTTTACTAGCTGCAAAGGTTTACTACTTTGGAGTTGGAGGAGGCATACGTCAGTTCGAAGAGATACTGGAGAAAGATAAACGCTTCCAGTCACGAATTCTCTGGAGTTCAGAGGAAGGATTGAAAAGAGAAATGATTGAAATCAAGCGATTAACTCAATAAAGTTTTTGTTAATTTTGCATAACCTTTTTTGATTTTATAAATCTGGCGGAACATCGGTTTGCATCGCATTTGCAACGTTGGTTCATGAAAACGTATAATTTCTAGCAAATTATGTGCAAAGTTAAAAAAATGCATGCTTTGTATAAAATACTGATATCCAGTACACCCTGTTTGTTTCAGTTCCAAAATATTCTATCGAATGTGCGGTTCATGTCTCATGTCACTTGTGATTGCTGATCAGTCCGGTGACAAGAAGAAGAAATTGTCAGTTCGGTTTTCTCTCGGAGTGATTTTTGTTTTTGCTCGAGTGGTAATCATTGAATTCCACTTTTGTTTCCACTATTGCATGTTATTCTTTAATTTTTGCATGTTTATTTTGAAGCTGTAAATGAAATAAATTGACAAAAACATATATTTTACATGCGATCCCAATGAATAGTAGACATGAGCTATTAAACTCGGATAATCCAGACGAGGAAGGTGACATCGATCCACTCTGCTGCTGTGAATACTTCAATCGAAAGAACGAACGTTTTCATATGCTAGAATGCTGTTGTGATTGCAGTGATTTTGATCAAGTAATCGATAGGTTAGTTAAAATTGATTCGAATCAGTACCCTCCATCAAAGTTTATTACTTTTTTATATTAAAGGGCAATTTGCTGCAAGAGAGTCGATCCAAAACACCGTACCGAAATGCTACTCACCTTTCAAGACCGCTTGCGCATACCGTGGCAAGGTGGAGCAAAACAAATTTCACTGGATGCAATTGTGCCACTTTTTATGATACCACTTGTAATCGGAATTGCAGCAATTAACTCTTATGCCGCTCTTATTATGTGCATTGCCACAACAATGTTCCTTGGCTACTCGTACTATTACTTACGGCACAGTATGCCTAGGACAAAATTTTTCTTTATGTGGACAATTTGGTCTGTTGTGTACTTGGCAATTCTTTTTGAATGCACCGTACCTATGATGGAATTGCTACCAGAAGAAAATTATATCTTGGTGTTCTTGACGTTTAGTTCATTATTTTGTTTACACCGAACTAGAACACGTGCACATCTGAACCATGTTCTACAGAGTTCTGTATCGGAGGACGAGTTACCGGACATAACAGAGGAGCAAACATCACTGCTGGTAGAGAATAGCGAGTCAGATGAGGGTGATCATCATCACCCGAACATTTGCCAAGTTTGTCGGAAGTACGTACAACCACGTACAATTCATTGTGCAACTTGTCAAGCATGTATTGTTCGCCACGACCACCACAGCTATTGGTTGGATTGTTGCATCGGTGAACAAAATCATAGGTATTATTTTTTGGGTCTATGGTTGGCTCAGTGTGCACTTCTCTTTGGTGCTAATCTGTCTACTACGGCTGTTTGTCATCCATTTTTATTGTTTAAAGTATTGGGCGTGCCAGTGTTACTGCCTGACGATTGCAGTGATGTATTTGATGTGTATGAGTAAGTATCCATGTAGCTGGTATAAACAGTCTTTTACTTCAAATCTAATTACAGAGTGAGCCTGGCGTTTATAATGTCTATTTATGCGCTTATCATGGCATTTTTTGTGATTATTGCCCTGATTATGCAAATATATTTGATCTCAAAAGGAATAACACTCTCGGAATGGAGGCGTGGGCAATCTGGCAACAGAAGAACTCTTCTAAACAACTGGAAATGTTTTATTTGTGCAAGCAATTAAGACGCAAATTTGAATTAAACCGTCTTAGGAGAATTTACTTCCTAATTGAATCTTATAGAATCTTGCTACCGAAGTGGATATTTACTAAAGCTGTACAAGTATTGATACATTAAATTGCTTGGCAATTTAAAAAAAAATAAGGTATTTTTGCGAGTCGTTAAGTCATCGTTGATATTCAAACGAACAATCAAATTGGTAAGGTTGCTGTTTCAGCACAAACAGATATTAGTGCTTTAATAAAAGTTATTCTCATATACTCATAAGTAAAATAAATAGGCTAGCATGTTAAACAAAACTTCAATACGGGCAACAGAAGTTCAGTAAATAAATTTGTAGAATGATATGAATGTTGACTATGCAACAGCAGTAGAGCATTGAAAAGATAATTCCAGATAAGATAAGCCCGATGGTGATGTTACAGGCAAGTAAGCAATTCAAGAGGCCAGATTTGTTTGCCCAAAAGCCAAATAAAATGAAAAAGTGTTTCCCAAAGAATCTTAATTGTTTTTTTTTTTCAACGTTATCAAGAAAGAAACTATAAAAGTGACGCTAATTGCAAATTGCCGAAGCAAAATGCTTATTAATTAATCTTTTCTTAACCTTATCACGGAAGAATGAATCATTTCCTAGACGCGTTAAAAGATAATAAAAGTCTGAGTAATTAGGTTTTCGCCGATAAAATATTTATTTGTTCAATTCGATGGTGTCAGATGAACATAAAGAGCACTTGCTCCAAAATTCTTTGTATAGACTGATTAATCTTCGTTTCTAGGAGTATAAAGGAGAAGATTGATTTTATTGTCAGGAAAGTAACCTTTAGGGCTGGAAGAAATGTCTAAATTTGTATCGGATTAAAATACAAACAGAGTACGTTATGCATCTGATTAAAATACAGAGTACTTTATGCTTCATGATAGAGCGCATAAAGGACCATGCTAGAATATATTCGTATTTGCCTTGACAGTTAAGGACGCATTATTTAAGAATAAACTAAAAAATACCCATCATTAGTTAAAAACTTTGACCGTTCAAATAACTAGCTAAAATTGACGGAAAATTTCAATGTCGAATCGCTTGAGGAAATATGGAAGTTCCGTTAGTAAACGAAAATTGGAAATATAACCCTAATAAGACTGCTGACAGAGACGTAGATGCTGAACAGAAATGAAAGAGCACATTTACTAATTTCGTGCAGTACTAAATGCAAGAATGGTCCTTCTAAGCAAAGTAATGAATCTCGTATGCGTACGTTAGGTTAGGTTTGGTTGGAGTGACTACCACTATGTAAAAAAACGTGACTCACTTTGGTAGACATTAGGCGTATTACAAGACTGTAAATTGAGCTGGAAACGCTAGTGGTCAATAAAGCATTGTTACATATCCTTTAGCTTTGGTGGACTTATTTTAGGTGCTTTGTATCTTCTGCCTGAACAGTACGAGTTCTGGTTTGGATGGGTTTACGTCCACATCTGTCTGTCCATTTTGCTAGCTTGTATGCGTATGTTCGTATCAAAAACTTGTGCTCGAAAAGTGAATTCTTATTCAGTCTAAAACTATCTAAACATTTTTTGATTATTTATTCAAAAGAAACGTTTTCAAAGCGAATTTATTTATTTTTACAAACAGTACAAAACATTACAATATCTCGTCATCACGGTGTGGTTTATAATCAGGAAGTAGTTCCCAAATCTTCATTCGCCATCTTTGACGACGTAAATCAGTCTCCTTTTCGAGTTTCAGTACTTGCGGCAAGCGTTGCCAACGATCGAGAACCTTCCATTTAAGATGCCTAAGGAAAAATTTAACAAATGAGATAAGTAAACAATTATTGTAGGACTAGTAAACGCTGACCATTCATGATGCAGTTCTGCCTGCTTCATTTTCCTATCTTCAATTATTTTTTCTAATTTCGTATAGCCGCACCAGTGAGTAAATACACACTGTGATAGCTTGAGTTCATACCAGTCCACTGCTACCAGGTATTTGCTACGTTGCTCACCTAAATACCATTTCCACGCATCAAATGCAAAGCGTTTAACTATTTTCTCATAGAGATCATCGGCTAAGCACATTTTTCTTTCACGTTCCAAATGATAAATTTCCTTCCAAGCATTAAATACGTTTTTCATGATCATACGTTTTCTGAAGAGTTCGATTTGCTTTTGAATTGACCTCTTTCTTTCCAAAGCTTTTTTGAAGACTTGCATTCCAACTCTTCGCAAGAGATGATATCGACAATATTGCTGTGCCTTTTTATTATTTTCAATCGCCCTTTGGCGCTCTAATTCTTTTAAAACTTTCGCCATTTTTTCTTGCCGTCGTTTCTCTTTTAGTTGCTCTATTCGCAATCGTTTAGCTTCGTCATCCTCCAACCGCTGAAGAAATATACGTGTTAAATTCAAAACTTATATTCTGACTCATGGTTCACCTTTGCTTCCTCCAAAGCCGCTTTGGCAGCTTCCCGCTCCGCTTCTTTTTGTAGGCGCCGTTGTTTGGCTTCCTCATGCCTGCAACTTCGTTCCAATGCCCGTTCTTGCATGTTCGTTAAGAATTTTGGTTGAATCAACGCCTTGCCCTGAAGTCTTGCAAACTCCTCGTCTTCTTCGTCTCGAAGGTTTCCCATGATTTGTAAGCATTTCGCTTTCGCTCGCATTGCTGCATCGCCATTGCGGAGTACGCTTTTAAGCTCCGCTTTAACATCCTTTCGGTCTTCTTTGACCTCGTCGGACAATTTTTTTAGTTTGAGTTCTGAAATAAAGCGTTCTTGACGTTCTAACCTATATCTTTGCAGATCTATGATATCCTGCTGAATTTTGATCCTGAAAATAATCACAGTGTGAGCCTTTCAAACGCATATTGCAAAGAGTACCTACTTGGATTTGTATTTTCTTTCCATGTTGTACCGATGTGAGCTATTTTCCTCTACTGGCTTGGCAACGGTGTCCGTCGTTTGATATTTTTTCTTTTCCTTCCGAATATGATCCAGAAATGCATTGATCTTGCGAACTCGGTCGTTTCTATTCGTGACATTTTCGCGTTCAATTTTTTGAATTGTTGTGTAATGTATCCATTTTAAAAAATAATTTTTCAGAATTTGATTATTTGTACATGTTCTGGTCATCTGAAAAATCTGATTTATAACTTCAGTTTGCTCATCTGTGTAACTATCTTCCTCATACTGTGAACAGGAGGATTCTAATTGAATTGATTGCATGATGGTGTCTTGCCTTGGGAGTATTTTCGTGACAACTAGGGGATGTGAAGTGCTTTTTTGTAGTGAATTTCCTTGAATTTTAAATTTTTCATCCGTTGTAATTACAGAAATTTCCTCTGATGTGCTTTCTTGAAGTGAACACCCTCCATTTTCGAATTTGTCATCCGTTGCAACTAAAGAATTCTCCTCTTGTGTGCTTTTTTGAAGTGAAAATCCTCCACTTTCGAATTTGTCATCCGTTGCACCTAAAGAATTTTCCTCTTGTATTTCTCTTAGAGCTTCCCTAGTGATGTTGGAAATTCCTTCAAAAATGTCTGTGCTATTCTTTAATTCATTTCCATTATTCGGTTTAAGTTTTGTTACTCCTTCGGAGACTTCATTCTCGCTCTTTTCAAATACTTCATAACCGGTGTCTGTAAATACAGACAAATCTATAATGGACTCTTCAATAATCAATCTATTTTGCGTATTGTTCGCTTTTAATAAGTCAACTGAGTCTGTAAAACGGACACAGCGGAGATCAGCATTCTCTCGTTGCTTATTACTGCTCGAAAGCATTTTGGGCTTATTAATATCAGTGCCGTTTTCGTCAAAGCATTTTCCTAGAGCAGATTTAAACGTATCGAACTGTTCTATTGCCAAAAGCGGAGTTTCATAGAAATCGTCTATGTGCCGGGTACTATTTTCCAGACTCCTTATAATTTCTTTGTTATTCAAACGATAGTTATCCCTTTTCAAAATTGTTGGTTTTATCTTGCATTGCATTCGATTCTTTTGCAATTGATTTCTGAACTTCGAGAGCTCGAGGTGAATTAGTCGTTCCTCCACATCCAAATTGTGGACAATACATTTATCTATATTTGCCTTGTACTTTGAGGCGGACGGTGGAGATTTCTTCCTTGATTGTTGAGACTGTATTTGAATTGTTTGCAGTCAATATGATCATAAAAATGCTGAAATATCTTACCATTTTGTGTCTCAGATCCATAACTAAAGCGGGATCTAGGATTCGTGTTGCATCCACTTCTCCATTGAGGATTTTTAAATTTGTTTTCCCAATAAAATCCATATCCACAAACTTCTTTACAGCGCTGGCGTTTATGCTTTGAAAACTTGAGTGCTTCTTTTTTATTCGGTCCCATCTGGTGCCCTTATTCAGGCGTTTATTGTTTGGTTTTATAATTATCAAAACCATTATACTTGTTAATTAAATATAAGTAAGTATTTAGTCTATAATTGAAAAATATTTATTATCAAATGATTTGAGGACTACAAACAAATTTGCCCGTCACCATGGCAATTTTTTTTTGTGTAGATTATAAAAAATTGGTGTACAAGAGAGTGTTAGAGAGTTATTCGCATCAAAATAAAAAAATTCGGTATACATAGTTTATGAATTGAAACATCTTATCGTTTGCGAAACGTTGATATGCAAATTTCCTTAATTTAAAAGACCTCCTGTTTTGAAGTTCTTGGATTTGAGTGGAAAGGTCATTTGGCTTTGGAGACAATATTTTGTTCGGGTCTCCATCTTGCTGGAATATGATTTCTTCTGCTGGATACGTGCACTCGTATACAAAATCATGAAGATTGGTTTCAAGTGTAGCGCCGTCACTAGTCAAAAGTTAGAATTGGTCACTACCAACGCCTTAGCAGTCTACAATGGAATACCGCAAGCTTCAGTAATTCTCTTCCTAATAGCATAGAATATCGCAAGCCAGAGAAGAAAAAACAGATGCAACTGGGATCCATAGCGGGTAGATGTACATACTGTGCAGCGCTGGCTTACAAATGGACGAACCTGTGGCTTAGTTGTAAAGTGGAGGGTGAGAAAGGTGACATTTCAACCGTGGCAAAAATCTTTCATTTTACAAACTGTTTCCTAAATAAGTTACTGCACATAGCAAGAAAAAATTCTTCTGTTCACTAAATAAATGTGCTTTATATTACAATACAATACAGATCCTCTGAATTTCTATCACTTGATTCCGCTCAATTTTCGGTCCATCAGTCCGCAGATATTGATTTTGAATATATCCACAACCAAACTCTAAACTTATCTACAACAATAAACATCACTCCGCATCACCCTCTGTAACCTACTGAAAAAAAAGCTGTGTTATAAAAAAAGAAACAAACATTTATTCGAATAATTTATTCACTTATGAAATCATAAAAAATGCAACTGCTAAGATTTAAGAAGCCGGCAATGAAGAAGCGTGCATATGTCAGTTGTATTTAGGCAGCAGCATCTTTCTGTTTCTTTCCCTTTTTACTGCCAGCAATTTCGACATCAATCGGAGCCGGTTTGGTGAAAGGAATCTCATTCTGGAACTCGTCGGGCATAAATCTCTTAAGGACCTCTGGAACCTTGACGCCGGTCTCAGTTTGATGCGTTTCTAAAATAGCACAAATGACACGAGTTGTAGCACACATAGTAGCATTTAACATGTGCACATAGTCAACAGCAGCATTCATCTTTTTCGTCTGACCATAACGAACAAGTAGTCTTCGAGCCTGATAGTCCAAACAGTTTGAGCAGGAAACCAGTTCACGGAATGCACCGCTACCACAAAACCAAGCCTCTAAATCGAGTTTCTTCGAAGCAGCATGGTTGAGAGCACCTGAGACGATGTTTACTACGCGATATGGAATTAACAAGCTTTGACAGAACTCTTCAGAGTTGTTAATCATCTCATCCATCATCTCCCAAGATTTGTTATCGTGTGGTGAAGTCAAGACAAATTGTTCAACTTTTTCGAATTGATGTACACGGAAAATTCCACGAGTATCTCGCCCATGAGATCCAACCTCTTGACGGAAACAGGTCGATAATCCGGCATACCTAATTGGTAGTGAAGCTTCTGGTAACCATTCATCACGGTGATATGCAGCGATAGGTTGCTCTGAAGTTGCAATCAAATATTTCTCATCAGTTCCTCCTTCTTCGGCTTTTTCACTTCCCTTTCCAACAACCTTGTACAGTTCTTCATCGAATTGCGAGAGTTGTGCAACTTCTTGCATCACCTCTTTGCGCATGAAAAATGGCGTGTATAGGGGGTTGTACCCTTTTTTATACAGAAGATGGAGCGCATGTTGAATGAGGGCATGCTCTAAAAAGACGGCTGCTCCAGTTAGGAAATATCCTCGTCCTCCGGAGACAACACAACCTTTCTCCGCATTCATACCATCAATCATTACTATGAGATCAACATGAGAGTACTTTCCACGTTTTGTGCAGTCGCCATATGTACGTTCAACCTTGTTTTCCTCTTCGTCATTACTAACTGGGACACTCTCGTGCAAGTGGTTTCCAACTTCACGCAAGGACGAATTACGAGATTGCTCAGCCGCTGCTAGAAGTTTTTCATTCTCTACCATTGCCTCGTCAATAAGAACTCTCACTTTCTAAAGATCAAAATATACATATACGTGATAAATATTCACTTGACTATGATTCATCATTATACCTTTATTTGGTTGACTGTAAGTGTTTTTAGTGTATCACCAGTTACTCCCGCAATGTTCTGTTTGATCCCCTCAGGAACATCTTCATTCACATCACCCACTGGTTCCTTCTTTTTCATTTTCTCGCCAATCTCTTTGCTGCAGACATTTTTCAGTTTATTGAGGTTGTCTGCTTGATGTCTACGCTGTCTCCATTCAGTGTCCCGAGCAATAACATTATCCACCAGTTCAGGATCCTTGAATCGTTTTATCTGATTTTCTCGAACTTTATCAGGATTTCCTCCCTTATCGCTTCGAAACAAGTCTAAATCAAGAACCATTGTCACAAATTTAGTTTATGAGCTAATTCGTTTGATTCTGAAATTCAACTAAACAACGTGGCTAAGACAGGTCTTTGACAACGAGAAACCAACAAATGCAAAACGAATGTGCGGTGCGATGCGGTTGCGGTAATAAATCAAATGGCTGGTAATCGGTATTTCTTAGCCAAATGGAGAAAGAATCTGTTTGTTCTGAAAACTCGGAGCAGATCATTGCTGTGTTATTCTATAAACGACACATAACAAAAAATAGAATTACCAATTGATAAAACATTCTTCTCATTAAATGCTACTTTTACTTAATAGTATGATAATTAATAAATATGATATCTTGTCTGTCTGTTAAATTTGTGTCATGTTAAAAATTATTATTCAGATATAAAACCACGATTATGAAACCGAACAAATCTCGTTGACAATTGTGAATGTGTCATATCAGTTGGTTGGCGTTTATATGTCGCTTGGTTCTACTGTTTCAATTGTTTTTTTTAATCCGCCCTGTGGGTCTTTTATATTGAGAAATTGTTACAAAAAGAATTAAAAACAATTTCCAATCGAAGGATTCTCGAAAGATAAAACTTCAAGGATTATGAACATAATTGATTTTGAAATTGATGAAGTTAAAAAATTGTGTGAAAATGTTGTCCCAAACTCAAAAATAATTGCCTGCACACCTGTGCTCGTAAGAATTGATATTACTCAGACAAATAGCCGTCAACTAAGCGCTTGCCTAAGATTTCCAGAGAACTATCCCAATTCACCGATATTAGTTGAAATCAAAAGCCGAACACTTTGTGATAAATTCATTGATGGTTTGGCAAATATAGCTGAGAACAAAGCAAAGGAGATTCTGGGAAAGCCGCAAGTTATCTTTGTATTGAAATTCATTGAACAGTACTTGAAGGAGAATCCACTCTGTGTTGCATACGAAGAAATCCTTAACCTAAAAAGAATCCTAGGCAATAATGCAAGCGACCAATTAAAATTGAAACAAAAATCGTCAAGTGTACATTTAGTAGCAAGAGGTGGCTTTTACTTTTACAAAGTCAAGGCTGATATTCCTGTTGATTACCCCAAGCAATGTGTTGTTTTGAGAGATGCAGAAACAAATTTGCCGGCAGTTCTTCTAAGATATCTTAATGGACAATCCAAAGAGATTGCACGACAGTGTGTCGAACCACCACTAAGAGTGACAAAGGACAAAAGTTCTCAACCATTTCAGCCCAAGCCGAGTTTGCAAAAATCCTTGCAATTTTGTATTGATGCTACAAGCGAATTTTGCGAAGAGCTGTGCCCTATTTGTGAGCAAGCAGTACTACCCCAGAATGCTAAGGAAATAGTTACTGACGACACAAGTGATATGCATTGTGAACGAGTTTATTGTGGTCATCTCTTTCATCAAGGGTGCTTGAAAAAGTACCTTCATGAGCCACCATTTCCGAAGGGTGGTAAACTGTGTCCAGCAAAAAAACGACATCCTCGATCTGATACCAGTTACTCGCCGTATGCAAAAGTTGTTGCGAAAAATAATGACCAGACTTGTGGTATCCGCTTGGCACATGATCGTTGGGTGGTGAATATCGCTCTCGCCGAAACTAGATGGGCCCAAAAACAAGCAAGGGAGCGTGAGCTGGAGGAAGTCGTTGACTTTTTACAATGAAATAACAAATTTTATATGAATGAAATACAGTATTTGGAAATAAAAGTTTTACGGAAAAAAACTGATTTTATTGTTTTCTATTGCTTTTGTCTTTTTAAATCATTTTGCAGACTGGGCTTATACAGTGAGGGGGGCTGCTAGTGAATTTACTAGCACACTTAGACTATGTTGGTCTATTGTGATACCCACAGTCAGGCTACTGTCACTGATCGAACGCTCCAGTGATATGCCGTTAATTTGATCCCAACGGCAAATGGAGACGAGCAGATTTGAAAAACCGGATAAAAGCGTATTAACTTTGCTTTCACTGGGACTCGAACCTAGGACCCCTCTAACATAGGGCAGGCACTTAATCAACTGTGCCAGCGTTCATCCTCCAACTTAATACATATAAAAAAATTGGCATTCTTCGTGATCTTTTCTCATTGCGAGGAATAGTGCCATCATTTGTAAATTGAAACGTTTCATCCTTTAACTCGGTGTCCCGCGTAAGTAAGTGCAATGCGGCACGTTTAATGCGAAGAGATTACAAAATTAAACTAATGTTGGGATATGTAATGTTGGGATACGTAAACATAATATTGCGAAAAACACATGCGTTGTGACCTCGCCGCATCCCACGTATTGTTTAAAAATCTAGAGGGTTGAATTTTGCCCGCAATATCATGCGGAAAATAAACGATAGAGGATCTTATTTCAGAAGCTCAAAAGTGATATCTGTTGCGGAACAAAAACGAATGGGATGAACAATTTTCTTTTAGAACATTCAGTTACGTTTTGAAACTGGAGCCATTTCACATTGAACTAAGAAGTTATTAATACAATCCGCATAAACGCACTATCGTCTCAAATCCGACTGACTCATCTCATCTCAAATCCGACTGACCGATCACTAATTCCTCAAATGAATGAGGGTCAACGCATTTGCTTCCGATAGCTTTCACCAAGTTCATGCGCCCATCATCAGCCGGATGCAATTGACACCTCTTTATGGGTTCTATTTGTGTAACTCATACAAAACTCGTTCCTGCACTTACGCTGGACAAAGCGTTAGAGTACCTCACCTATCGAAATCATAAAATAAAAAAAAATTCCCTCTGACATCTGTTCAGCAAATACAATTAAATAGAGGAAAGGAAACAACAACAAAATTTGATAATAATGCTATCATAGTTTTTATTTAGTATAAATTAATTTTGCATAAAATATATTTCTGTTACTGATTCGTTGATAGTTTTAACTGCAGATAGCAGAATGCATATTTTAACAATAATTTTTATGCAGTGCTTTATATGTATACGTAAAGAGTTAATACTTTTGTTCAATTTAAATTTCCTTTAACATGCTCATTATATTACTGAATTTTTGAATTTCAAAATAGACATCTAATTACACTTTCATCAACAATCGAACAAGAATTACACACACAATTCCATTTACACTTTGTTCTCTCTTTGAGATCTCATAGAAAAATAATAATATTGTAATTTTACTAAGCAGACGGAAATAATTTTGTATATATAAAAAAATATTACGTTTTGGAATCACTTCAAGAATCATTACAGTTATAAATTAAAAAAAACGAAGTATAATTATGCGTACCATCGAACTTAAGGATATACACGTCGAAGGCTCAGTAGTCTATTTATTTTAATAACAAAACAAAACAATTTTAAATTTGCAACTGAGTAAATTAAATAAATACGTCCGTTTTCTTCTTCTTCGTATTTGTCGTTTGCTTAAATAAACGCGTTTATTTTTAAACTATCTAATGGTGTTAAGGACTAACCACTACAACGAAACAGATATAACCTAGGGACTTCTGATTGACACAAATATACTTTTATCACTTTCATAAAATCTCAATCTTAGTTGCAAAAAGAAAAATGATAATACGCACACATTTTACGTGTGCATATATATACATAAATATATTGAGTAACATATATATACAGTCGAACTGTGACTATCCGATAAGTTCTGAATCAACTTTATAGTTTTTACAATTTTCTATTTAAGCACAAACAACTGCACTCAAAACAATTTATTTACATTGGAGGAGGGGAAGGAGAGGATCCGAGGGGAAACTAGACGTACACACAAGTGTGTACGATTTTTTAAAACAACCATCATATTATGAATTAGGGATTTTACTCGATGTGTGGCCATGCACAGCGTAAGATAATCCAAGTTCGACTGTTCATATTAATTAACCTGATGGAGTAACAAATCGGCACTAGAAGTTATGTCATAGTAGTTATTTGGTGCTATTTTATATTATTTAAATTTTAATTATTTGCGATTAAGGCATTCCTGGTAGACCACTCAGACTTTGGTGTGGATGAAGTAAACTCACTCGACACATCTGTTGTTCCAAGCGCTGTATGGTAGCTGAAAGATGTGCGTTCTCAACATACAAGTCTTTGACAAGCATATCCGAACTTCCCAATCGGTTGGACTGTTCTTGCGCAATTAATTGTTGAGTCTCCAAACGATTGCGAAGATCTACTAATTCTGCTTGTTGTTGATGCCAAGCTTCTAAAAAATCATATCAAAATTCATAAGCTCTTAATCAGTTAGACAAATAAAATCAAAAACTTACGTTGCATTAAAGACTCTGTATATTGATGTTGTTGTTTGATAACATTTTGTAAATGTCTATTTTTGAGTTCAAGATGATTGACTCTTTGAATGAGCGTTGGATGTGCAGCTCTCTATTGAAATTCATAAACGAAACGAATATTTTACAAGTTAACACATATACTCCGGATACATTTTGTACCAACTTACAGCATATGCCTTTTCAAGTACAGGTTTCGCCTCCTGTAACTGTTGCAGTTCCATTACCAGACCGTCACGTTGTAATGCCAGATCTTTGATTTGATCTCTTAATTGCAGTTCGAAGAATTTAAGACGTTTTAACTCTTCTTTCATAATATTTGGACTGGAACAACTGCTCGAAGAGTTACCTGAAGTTTTTTGTACACTGTGTGTAGAAGCAATGCTTTGACTTTCAAAACTTTTTGCTGATGCTGTAGATGAAGAGTCTTCACAATCTTTTGAAACTTCAGCCGTAGTAAGTTTCGGAGTGTGAGGCTTTTGGATTGGCGATATGTTTTTGATTTCATCTGCTGGTATTCCGTTGGTACTCAATTGAGTAGTACTGAATACTGTTGTTTCTGATGTTGATAAATTATTTAATCTGGAAAGGTGTGCAAAAGAAGTGTTTTTTTTAGTAATTTTTGTGTTTTGTAAGAGTAATAATAATTTTTTTATAACATTGACACATGCGATTAACCTTGAAAGTGTGTAGAAAACTAAAATAACCATAAATTCCGTTTTAAAAATTAATAAGCTTTCGATTATTGAACCCGAAATGAAAGTACAATCGTTGTAAAAAGAAATGAATTCTTATATTCGTGCCCTGATTTTGTGATTTTGTTCTTCCGTATAGTTATAAAATACAAACAATTGGCTTAATAGAGCACTGAAATTTAACACTAAGTTGTATATTTTCATAAACAGATGTCTTAAGTACGAAATACACTATGCAGTCATTGTACCAATGGTTGACAAGATTGTTTCAAGTGTGTTTCCTTTATTTTTGCTTCTCTGTAGATTTCAGTTACCGAAAGATTGAGCCACTCTCGTAGATATCCAGGACAATCTTTGTCTTCCTCTATCTCTTCTTCCCTCTATTTTACCCTGTATGATGACCTGGAATATGTTGTATTAATCGTTCCTCAAAATGTGACCCAAGTATTCCAGTTTTCCTTTTTTTGATGGTAAACACCAGATGTCGGTCCAAGAGATACGGAGAATTCTTCTATAAACCCACATTTCAAAGGCTTCCAGCCTTTTAACTTCTCTTTTGTGTAGTGACCATGGTTCACTTCCATACAAGAGCACCGGCTAGATAACATTTTACTAACCTTAGTTAGTGAAAGTGAAAATTAGTGAAAGTCTTTTTCATTTTACAGTGCCTTAAGATGTGATATTCAAAGTTTTTTTTTTATTGGGTATATTAACTTTCTTTTCATCCCCTTTCATCGTAGTACTTTCTCATTTGTTATCCTGTCAACCCAAGAGATACGGAATATTATCCTGTACTATCCACATTTCTCTACTTTACTTATTGTTGCACTGTGTAACGTCCATGTCTCTGCTCCAAAGAGCACCGATGTAGCATTTGACTAATCTACTTCGATGTTTAAGTTAACTTCCCTGCAACATAACACTTTCTTCATTTTACAAAAGACCATCCTCACTTGCTCTATCCTACATTCTATTTTTTTTTACTAGAATTTTCATTTCTATTAATCAGCGTTCCTTAGTACTTAATGCTGTCGACTCTTCCAATTGGTTTGTTGTTTCCTTTTAATTCGAAGTTCTGCATTTGCAGTACATGTTGAAAAGCAAAGGTGATTGAATGCATCGTTGTTGTACTCCTCTTCGAATCGTTACTTGGTCTGACTCTTCTGCTTTTATTCTTATTTTTGCTTGTTGTCCCCAGTATCAATTTTCAATAACTCTTCTGGGACTTGTATTCTTATGCTTTGTTGTGTCGAATAGTGTCAAATGCCTTTTCATAGTTAAAGGCTCGAAAATGACTAAATAAACTGCCCGGTTCTACGTAAATTCTAAGCAGATTGTATAATGTAGCACACAACAGCTTGACCGATATCGGCAGAACGCAAGTCGGTACAATCATTGTCCCCTGTATTTGGTACTTTAGAATGCTATCACGATTTTTTGAAAGTTAATATAATGCCGTAATTAAAGATTTTGGATCCAAATTGTTGCTATGAACAATTTCTTGCATGTACAGAAAGCAGTGCGCAATTTTTTACTTTATAGAAAAACTCTTAAAACTAGTAAACTTAGAAATTAATGCCAAAAATCTGTATCCTTTGACAAGTAGCTTACATTTTTGTGGTCAATACATAAATAACTTCAGAAAATAAATAAACACAGAAAAGATAGTCCTATATAGATGGATAGTGATTTAACCGAATTCCGAATTCTATGATGCCGGCCGAAGAGGTGAATATCTACCGGCCGAATGTTCGCCAAAAATGTATATGTAGTGACAGGTTACGGTCTGTCTTCTACCTCTGCATGTAAACCGACAATTCGGCAGCGTTTCTGTCATTTGTGAGTAGATCGTATCGCGACAATCGTTTGCTACCACAAATGCTGAATAAGTTGTATTCATTATTCACAACTTGGGACTAGTAGACTTAATAGTATTAAAGTAATAATTTATGCATAAAATTGATACATTTTTAAGTCACATATATTCTGCGATAATACCGAATAGTAGCCGAATATTCGTGGCATCTCTAGTCCTATATACAATCCAAAAAAAACAAAAATTAAAAAAAAAAATTCACGCAAGCCAAACTGTTTTTTTTATTTGTCTGTCTTGCATCTTATTATAAATAGATAGATAGATATTTATTTTTTTCTTTCAAAATACAATACATTTTTTATACAATGTTCTTTTAAATTGCTCTGGCTAGCGGAAAGATATGATGATGAGAACCTTACTACTGAAATTACCATTGATCTGTAAATAAATACTTATAGTTTAAGAATATCTACTGTTAATTTGGAGAAAAACTATGGAAAAAACCTCCATCTAATGAATGCAACTTATTATATGTGCACAATGACCTTATCTTAATAAGTACTTTCATGTGATAACTTATAAAATGAGCTTAAACATTATATTAGAAGCCTATCCTAATTCCTAAACACAATATCACAGTTACTACTCACCTATTTCTCTGTGCTGTTGGAGACTTGAGATGGCTATTCATTTTGTACTGTGGAACTGGAGACTGAATGGTACTCTGTTGCCAAAGATAGCTTATCGGAGAGCTAGCTGGACTCTCCAAATCGGATATTTCTGCTTGCATTTCATTTGCCCCCGTTAAGATTTCAACACTTTCCCCCAACTTAATCTTTAGATCTTCAATTTCACTTTGAAGAGATTCAATTTCTTTCGATTTCTCTTCGAAAATTTGTCTTGCATTTTCGCGTATTTGTTCGGCTTCCGCTTCCAAATCAGCATACTGCTGTTCAAGTACATCCTTCTCCTCTATTGGTGATAGCCGTCCATCTTTACTAAATTGTTCCTCGTATTCGCGAACTTTCTCAACAAGTTCTGTGAATTTAATATCACTCTCTTTTTGTTCTTCTTCGTAAATTTTCCTCTCTTTATCGAACAGCTGCCGTTCTTCTGACAGTTTATCGTGCCAATAATCTTCGCAGTCTTCATAGGCTTTTTGCATTTGCTCTAGGCTAGCCTCGAGTTCCTTGCAACGTACTTCTAAGGCGTCTTTTTCAGTTTTTAATGTCGAAACATCTGTCATTGGGGTGGATGATGTGGAATTGTCTTTAAGCGATTTCAGTTCCTCTTCTAACTGAGATATCTTTGTTTTCAGGTTCGTTATTTCCAGATCTTTAGCGTCAAGTGTTGAACTTGTGCTGTCTTGGGAGAAACCCGAAGACGTACTAGGCGCTGACGTAACATTCAATGGATTCTTTAATTCCGAATTTAATGCCATCCAATCACCACTAGTATCACTTTCACTGTTCGTATCAGCGTTACATCTTCGGAATTTGCCTAGGCGCGGACTTTCCTCTGTGATTCTTGTTTTACTGGGCGAATCGCCTCTCCTTTTCACTGCAGTTGTAGCATGGTCAGAATCATCTTCTGCATTCGATACAATTTTGGAACTTCTTTTCGTCTTCACACGTGATATTTCAAAATTCAACCCTTCAACTTCGGCAACCAATTCGTCATTCTTATCTCGTAAATTTGCATTTTCCACCTGTAAACTTCGTATTTTTTCTATTAAATCCAGCATCTCTTCATTTTCCTTTTCGCTTTTTGATCCTTCATCATTTCTATTTCTCTCTTCAACCTCAGCTATTTCCTTGTTTAATTGAATATTCGTTTCCAAGAGGTTGGTTATCTGTTTCTGAAGAACTGTTTGTTCATTTTCTAAGGCACTATTTTCCTCTCTAAGCGATTCTGTTTCCGATCTTAATTTCAGTTCCTCGTGCTCTAACGATTTTATACGCGCTTCCAACCGTGCTGTCAAATTTGACCAATTCTCCCGATCGTTGGACATTCGCGCAGTAAGTTCACGCAACACTTCTGCATGCCGTTGCTCCAATAAACGTATCTAAAAGAAATCATCATCAATCATACGCTGTGAAACGAGAACTTGAGATTTATTTACTCCAATTACCTCTTTTTTTGTTGCATCCTCCAAATTCGCATGTCTTTCATCGATTTCTTGTGCCAACATCACAACTCTTTGATTCGCATCTTTATTATCTGCATGTAATTTCTTATTTTCCTGGCTGAGGTGAAGGTAAGACTGTTTCAATGTAGAGAGCTCTGCTGTGTGAAGTGCTAATGATGCCTTCAATAAAGTTGTCTGTGCTTCACCCGCAAGGCCACGAAGTTCTTCATCCAATACTTTCGAGAGTTGGCTAACATTTACTTCCTCCTCATCAAAGCCGAGACTTAGTAGAAGTCCTTTCGCACTTCTGATGTTCGCTCTTTCCCACATTTCAATTATACTGTGTGTTGGAACTGTCTCGAATTGTGCTGGAATATCTGCAAGTTTCTCGTGATTAGCTTTTTTCTTTTCTTTTTTTTTCAAAAATGTAATGTCAAAATAAATTATGAACAAAATAACACAAAATATATAATCTGCAAACGGAAAAGGGGAGCAAAGGGGAAAAGACAGATATACATACATAATAACGGTACAAGCGCGTACTAAATCAACAACAGATGGTGTTCGTGTACATGAAATAAAACAGAATTTTTGCGAAAAGCCAACACCAATTATGTCCCCCCCACAAGGAGGATATGTTTATCAAATCAAAGTGCATTTGCGATTTATATATCAGTCATGACATTTCTTGTTGTGTTACATAATGGTGCAATTAACTAAATACTAAACAAAACAAATAATGTATTAAGCAATTTTCTGAAACAAACCTTTCAAATTCAATTGCTTATCGTCAACCGCACGTGAAATAATATTCATATGACCGCTCACACTGAAGAGTGAAGGAGTGTCAAAGGTTTTACTTCCAACAAAATTACGTGAACTATTTTGCCATGCCGGTGTGAGTTCGCTATCAGAGTACTTCGCTGATGCGAACGGTGTACTATCAACACCGATGAAGCTTATGAATTCACTAAATGAAATCACGGGATCGGCTTTCTTTAAATTTAATTTGTCAAACACCTCATCCGCTACTTTTTCGGCGACCGTGTTTACGAGTCCAACACGTTCACATATGACTTGCAGTTGATCGCTAGTAAAATAATATGTACCCACTTCGCTCCCATATGTTTTCCATATGTCAAGGATTTTATTTGTGAGATTTTCAAAATCTAAATTTCCTAGTTGAATGTATATGTAAGTGATGATGCGTTTTTAGTTTTGTTAGATGAAATCAGAAAAGAAAAAACAAATAGTGGTTTTAATTGAAAGCGTATCCCCTGTGTAGAACTGTGCTTCTTCCATATTTATGTACATGTATATTTTGTATATATGTACAATAAACTTGGACTTCAATATTAGATACAAGCTTTGTGATGGAGACTGGTTTAGTGCTGAATCATATTATGAAATGGGACCCATTTTGGATGATGACTGCTTACCTAAAGATTCAACACTACTGTTGATTTTGCTGGCGGCCTTTGCTGCTTTGGTTTTTTCCAAGATAGCATCTCGTACTCGCTGATTCTTTTGAGCCGGAAGTGAAGCACAACGCTTTAGCTTAGCTCCGCCACTAATGGGCCTTCGTCTGTGTGATGAGAGAATATCACTTTGTGATGATGACCTCTGCACCTTTAAATACAAAATGTCAAATTAATAAAGATATTTGATATTTTTGCGTCTAAATCATTTAACTTACGAAATTGTTTGAATTCTTCCCTACTATTTCTTGATCATCGGATTCGGATGGGGAAGAATCTGTTCCTGTGAACTGGGGTCTGGAACGTCTGCCATATTTTTTTGCACCTACAATAAATTTTGGTGAAACTTCACGATCTGATGATTCTTGTGGACTTTCCAGCTGTTTGCGATCAACATCATCGTTGAAGGAAAGTGTTCGTTCTGAAAATAAAAAAAGGGTTAGAAATTAATAAATTAACAACAACACTCAATCGATTTTCATTGAAGCGGCAACTAGACTTACTAAATATTTTCATAAGTTCTTCAACAGATATTTGTGTGACCATAATCTACGTTTTGTACACCTACACCCGTACAGTTCGAAGGATTTTGCAAAACTGATCAATCTATCGGATGCTAGGAGGTCTGAATATAATTTAGACTTTTAACTCATATACATGCACATGCATTATTTTTGCATGTGCAAATATGAGGATACCCTCATAAAACTATTATGCATGTGTGCGACAGAATCGGTCCAGGTAATTAAACAATTGAAACATAAAAGCATCGCCTGTAGCTCCTGACTAAAATTTGTTTTCATGAGTCAACACTGTTATCCTTTTCTACCGATTTTATGTAAACAATTTTTTTGATTGGGGAAAAAATCGTGAAAATAAATTTCAATGAATCCTTGTTTTCTTGACATTCGTTCTCACTTGAAACTTAAGTTTGCTTCCTTTTTAAACGTGAATTTTCAGTAAAGAAATGTAAAGAAAACTTTTCCGGGTATTGTTTTCTAGGAAATGGAGGTGTCTTCTTCTCTTAGGAGGTGTCTTCTGAGGAGGTTTATGAGTTTTACAATGTCGCGAGATTTGATCCCGTACAATGAAAGGTTCATATTTGTCCCATTAAATGGAATCATTTATGTAATTGCCAATACATAGTTGTATTTCACAATCTAAGACCCAAGCACAAACTTATTAATTATAATTAGAAATAAGAGTCTGTCAATTCAGGACGTTTGTCCAGCATCTTCAGAAAATATGTATATATACATAAACTCAACAACTCTCAGCGACTCGATTATAAAGTACCGTTATATTACATTTAGGCAACTAATTTTGTTGCTCTACTCAATGCAACCTCCACAAAATGTATCGTATTTAAAAAAAAATGTTAAACTATTAGCACATTATTTAAACAAAAACAATTTTCGTATCAAACATAAAAAATTGAGGTGTGCCAGGCAAATCTTCATTCAGAACCGCCAAAAAAATCTCTTGTCAAATTATTTCACTTCCCATGCATAGGCCGACATTCCCAATGGAATTAATGTTATTCTTAAAATATACTCTATTTCGCATGATAACATGGCTATAATGTTGAATAAGCCCCAAGGGCAGTCGTTCACACGTTGACGTAAACTTTCGCGTAGTAAACTAGTGTGCACGTCATGGTTGTATAGATACACATATTTATAAATATACACAGAAATAAATGGGATTGGTTTGAAAAACGTTCATTGTGGTAAAGAGTTATAAACTTTATAGAGAATAGATTCTTTAAGTTCTTAAAAATTTTCTAAAAATAATGTTCTTCAAAATTCACAAACACTAAGCAAATGAACCGACAAGTAAACTTACTGAATATTTTCATAAGTTCATCAATAGATATTTGGGTAACCATTGTACTTGTACACCTTTACACCAAACAGTTCGAACGTTTTTTTAGAACTAAAATATCTATCGGATGCTGCAAATCTTAAATAGCATTAGAAGTGTTAGCATGTACATGCTTCGAAAACATTCAACAGGTATAAAATTAAGGATACCCTCATTAAACTTTTGCGCTAATAACACAGCTGACACGGATAACAAAACCTCAATATTGTCCTTTGTTACTAATTGCTTTTATTGCTGCGATGAGTCATCATCGTCTTTATTGTGTTGATTGATATCATGTGAAAATATTTTGATGTAACTTCAAAACTGAGTTTTGTTTTTTACAATTTTTGTTGCATTTACTACCACATGATCATCTGTTCTCTCTATCGATTCTAATATATTACGCATAATATTTAAGTACAAAATATACCTTTATCCATTTCTAACACTTTTGTAGAAATATATCAAGGTATATGGCTTGTGTTTAGACATTTCCTTTCAGGATTTAAAATCAAGCACAAGGGATGAGCAGATTATTACATTGATATCCAAGTACTTATGAATTATAATTGAATCGCCAACCATTGAAAGATTTCATGGTACTCGAAAGTTCGAATATCATTTAACGTGAAATTGATGCAATTTCTAGCAAACGCATCAGCTTAAAAATCCGAGCGACATCAGTCTGGTTCGATGAAATTCATCAGCATCAAATATGAATGACTTCTTTTTGTACGTTGTCAGAGAGTATTTAACACAAAAGAACGATTTATTTATTTATCTATCGAGGAAGACGAATGGAAGAAAAAAACACGAACTCTACCAGCTCTACCAGCATGTGGACATAGTCCGGAAGGAAACAATCCGTAGATTAAACCGAATCGGCCAGAAGAGAAAAAAACTTTCAAATTTCATGGCTCCACCTCTTTCGAGGCACTGACAATGATCAAACAGAATAACTGTCTAGAAAAACCTTCCCAATTTTGTCGTTGGAAGCCGTCAATAAAGAGGTTTGTCCCCCCACTTCCAAGACAATAATAGCACGCACAACACGAGTGGTTGCTGTTGAAGCTATGCCCAAGTCCATACGACTAGATGGCGCCGTAGGTTAAGTACCTACTCCAAATTAGAGGGGTCCCAGGTTCGAAACCCCGTGAATTCGAAACCGGTCCAGTCACCATTTGCCGTTGGGATCAAATCAACAGCACTGGAGTAGGTTGCTACCTGGCAGTACAATGGACCAGCTTTGAGTCTGACTGGTCTAGTGTTTCAAAAACTCTCAAAAAAAAAATTAAAGCCCAAATCCACCTCGACATGTAGCGCAACCATTTTTATTATTATAAACGAATCAGACACACCAATCGAATGAACAGCAATGCTTTAGCCAGAAGAGCTTCCTCTTCTTCCGAAACTCCGGTATGAAGATCAAATGATAGCAGCTTATGAAGGACTATTGATTAGCTTCTACAACTATTCGTTTCGTGCGTGTATTTTTCTCTCACGACCGAAAAGACCTATAAGATTCCGAACAGTGAGTTTTAATGTGATGTACGTGACATGTTTAAGCTCTTGGAGCATTATTGGTAACTCGAAAGATTTGTGAAAATGAGAGTTGGAGTGTTGATGCGTTAATTGAACCAAAAAACCTTCCGCATAGGTGTCAAAGTAATTACTATGGGACGACGACCGGAAGAAAGGTCATAAGATGTTTTTCATGGACTGCAAGTTTCCAAATTACTATTCTCTAGTTCTTTAATGACGATAATCCCAGTACTGCTTTATGGCGCAGAGACATGGAAAATATCAAAAGCGGTTAAAGAAGACCAAGGTCTTTTCGAGTGAAAAGTTCTGCGTGCGATCTTTAGTCCTGTTGACGTTTATGGTATTTAGAGAAGAATATTCCTCCACGACTGTACAGCAACATGAGTCTAGCCAGGCGTCTACGGATCCATCGCCTGAGATGGCTACGCCATGGATGCATGGACGACTTCGCTCCGGCCCGGAGAATCGACTCTGAACCAGTGGGACAAGCCAACAGAGAACATCCACGTCAAAGATGGCGCACCCAAGTGGAAAGAGACCGCAACCAAACCAAAGATCATGCTAGCTAGAGGGGTTTGTTGGTTGAGGCCCAGGTCAATCGCGGAATGTTGCTCTTTTTGACTCCAGAAAGTTGAGAAAAACATCCGTAAAACTAATTTCTTCAATCAAAATTAAGTTAATATATAACAAAGAATATAACAAGGGAAACTCTTATTTTCATTCCTTTGGTTCACGAATTTATTTTTAGCCAACTGAGGGTTCTGAGTTCATGACCTTGAAAAATTTCTCAGCTGCATTATCAGAGTTCTGGAGACAAAGCAGTTGTATTTAAAGAGAAAATATTCTGAATGAGTCTGCAATTGATAAAAGCTTATTCTGAATTAAGCCTTACATGAAATGCCAAGCACGTAACGCAATCGATGACCATAAAAGCAAGCAAACAGCGAAACCACAACGATCTCTCCGAAAATTGGTCTGCGTTCTATTAACAAACAATGCTTACCCATTATCTAATATCTGACATTGAAACATCTTGATTTACTTCAAGTATCTTGATAAAAGCACTTGAAGAACAGAAGTATTCTGATGTAACATAACTCCTGTACCAGATATTTGTATGACGTAAATTAAAAATAAATATGCCCAATGTGCAATATAACCAAATAATGGTGAAACTACATTTTAAAATTTATTTAACGAATTGTCTTCCATTTCCACTTGCATATGTACATGTATGGTGTCAACCTCAAATGTGTAAAGAGACGACTGAGCATAGAATTTGTGCTTTCTCCTGATCTATGCCTGGTATGTGACTATATGCACATGTATGTACGTAGTTTTAACCACAATATTTTATCGTTTTGATCGTATTTTGTGGCAATATTGTGACCAATCCTCAAGTAAGATATTTTCAATATTGTAGCTTGGAGCTTAAGACTAAGATATAGTTTATAGCACTAGCACACAAAATGCCTTTAAACTTCAATAAACTGACCGCGAACGTTTCACATTCTTGCGATTTACCTTTGAAAAATACTTGTGCACCTCAGACAAATTAAACAATTGATTGTATTGATGCGATTTCTGGCACCAGATTAAGCTTTATTTTTAAACATGATTAACTCGTTCTACTTTGTCTCTGGTAACGGACATATATATAAAACGAACCAAAAATTAACCCCAATGGATAAGACAATACGCGATAAGAATCTAGAATATAGCACCAATTTATGTGCATGAAAAATCACCCAAGCCTATCATCGTAGGAGTAGGTAGTTAATTGAATGTTCCAATCTATATTACGATTATTGTTATGTAAGCAAACATGCATTATACTCATATGCGGTTTCATTCGCAGCACCCAATGCATAATCGAATGATTTTTCAAAGTTCTAACTTACCCCCCGGGGATAGCGATCCATCATTCTCTGTACCAAGAAAGTTTAACAGTGCTTCTTTAAAATCACCGAAAGAAACCCGTGACCTTGGGGTTTTAATAAGATTCTTTATAATAACGGAGCCACGATCCTGTAACTCAAGCATTTCGCATAATTTACTTAGTGCGTTTTCGTCCAGTGTTCCGCTACGATTTATGTCACAACTTGTGAACATTTGGAATAATTTTTGTTCATAGGGATCCGATGATACTTCCATTTTTTTCCGCTCCAACTCCGTAGGCCACAACACGAAGTAATTGATTACTCCCAATATGCAGTATATCAATCAGTGTAAGTATATAACTTTTTTGGTTTGAAGAGAAAAATCAGTTCCATGTGTAAGCTAGGGTGTGAATTATTGAGAAAATACTTCACACAATCGAAGATTATATTAATTAAATGTTCCAAGTGAATTTTTCTTCAAACTATAGCACACAAAAAGCATAAATAAAAATAAATATCTACACATATATATATATATTTTCGTTTTTTCTCTTATTTTCCTACACAATTTCACGGGATATTTAGTTTGCAGCTAATTTTCTTGTACTTGTGTTGCCAATGACAGTTTTTGGAAGTGAAAATCAGAAAAAAATGCATACCCATATGTGTGGACTGCTCTAACTCATAGTATATTATCAAAATAACACTGGAATGAAATGTTGGCATCTCTCTTGGGGCGATTACGTTGTTATCGATAAATCCAGACTTTAAAGGGTGCCTATGTTATTATAATATCTACACATATTCAAATGTTTGTAGCTCATAACGCACAATTGGTATAATTCGTGGATACAATAAAAACTCCTTTGAGGATGTGCATACGTTCTGTGGCACCATTTTTTTCGTATTCTATTTCGAAAAACTTAGACTTTTTTGGCATTTAGTTCAGTGAACTCTATTAAGCAGTTCTAAGCAGAATTTGTAAGCCCCGTATTAACAAAGAATAGCAGGTCCCATTTCAACGTATTTATTACATGGTACGAGCTAGACTCTCCGTCTAAGTTGAAATCCCAGCACAAGCAACCATTTTTCAAAAACCAAATTGTTCGCAGCTTCGCCTATTTTGAATCACTGGTAATATTCAAAGAGTGTAACTGTCGAGAAAAATATCCTCAAAAACTCACTTTTCGGAGTCGGCATTATAACTATAAGTCCCCTCTACTCATGAGAGAACAATACCACCCACAACACAAGTGGTTGCTGAGTGGCTAGGCCTAATTCCTCCTCGGACTGTAGCGTCACCATTACTATTATTATTATTATTATATGAAATTTTAATACGTGATTATTTATTTTGCTTTTATTTAAAAATGCGAAGTAAACCTTTACCACTATTACATCATTCTATATTAAATTTAGCAAGTTTTAAAACAATTGAAACAATTTCGCAATATTGTTAACACATCTTATACCACGTTCCATCCTTACTCGACAAAGCTGTATAGTTTGTAGTCGATTAAATGCCTTGTTAAAGGCAACTTCTATCGAGAAACCCTACTTCTAGAGCATGTCCTACAAAGATGCCCATTCATAAAAGGCCACCTTGCAAACAACGTTCAACCACTATAAGAACCTCTAGACATTACTATTCCTCTAAAAAAATTTTAGCTTTTTCCATTACTAATTAAACAAGTTAAATTTAATTTAATCACATAAATTCTAAAAACTTTAAGTATTTATAAATTTAAATATTCATTAATTATTAAAATCCCAATTGTACAATATCCAATTTATAACAGTCGTAAGAGCATACTTCCTCGGCACCATTTATTCCGGATGATACAAACTCGTTTGTATTGTTACCTGTTTATAATAAAAATTATAATAATATTGTAACAACTTTCTCTTCAAAGTCCTCTGTCATTTGACATTATCACTTCCATTTCCAAAAACATAAGTTTTTGGATAAACAGCTGTAATTATTTTATATTTCAACACATCAATGAGAAACAAATTCATATTCCTGTTTTGTAAGATTAATCTCTCGATTTAGTACATTAAAAAATCGTGATAACATACCTGGTCATTTAAAGTCAGTCAAAGTCCACCATTTTCAATTTTCACACACGTCAAGTTAGTACGGATAAATTTTCCAAGTTATTTGGTCGCGGTTGTTTGGGTATATTTATTTGTGTCTTTTAAAAAAATCGTGCAAGTTTCGGAAGTGTATCTAGTTACAGAATTTCGAAGGTACGATTCGTATTTACCTCAAAGAGTGACTCTGTTGGAGATAGTTGTATCGGTACTTTTCAAATAACATAATTTTGTGCTCATGGCTAGAACATCCTCTAGTTGAAAAAATCCACTATTCATCTGTCAAATTGATTGCTATTCTGATGTGCTGCATATGAAAAGTGAATAATGCATCATACTTCTAAGAAATAATTTAATTTATATTTTAGTTCTTTCAAAGATGAATTCCTATATGCGAAGGAATATGACAGCGGAACAGATGCATAGTTTTCTCAATGACAAACAAGCTTGGGAAAATGCTATTGCCATGTACAATGGTCCTGATCCTCTAGAGCACTGGTACAATTATATTTGTTGGTATAACAGCAACATTCAAGGTGATCCGGAAAACAAATTTCGAGAAACTCTGGAAAGGTGCCTCACACAATACGAACACAATGAGTACTACAAGCAAGATCCTCGTATGGTGAAGTTGTGGGTAAAATATATTGATCTCCAATCGAATCCGTTGCACTTCTATCAGATACTATACCAGAGGGGTATTGGTCGAGATTGTGCTTGTTTCTACATAAACTGGGCTCACTACTACGATTCGGCGAATG